>CM057455.1:607205000-617205000 GCA_016271365.2 Neoceratodus forsteri
TATATATATATATATATATATATATACACACACATTTTAAACTGATGCCACTTATTGTCGGGGGCACTAGACACCAGGGATTTTAGTTATAAATGGAGAGGAGAAGGAGATATATATATATATATATATATATATATATATATATATGTTATAGAGAGAGAAAGATATATATATATATATATATACACAGAGATATATGCAGATATATATATATATAGAGAGAGAGAGAGAGAGAGAGAGAGAGAGATAGAGAGAGATATGTATATATATAGATATGTGTGTGTGTATATATATATATATATATATATATATATATATATATATATATGAGAGAGAGATACAGAGAGAGAGAGATTTAAACTGGGGCCGGCGATCAGCGGCGGGGGGCCCACTAGACACCATGGATAGATCAGGGTTGGTGTTTGGGGATTCTCCCTTTGTAACTACTACTTACTTTGAGCTTTTTAAGTGCAATTTCCTCTTAAAAACCCCATAAGTCAGGCAAAGTCACAAATGGCAAATTCCAGTTAATTTGGGACAATTTCATGAACTGCTCCATGGAGATGAATTTGGCAACTTTGCCGCATATTCAACCGTGGATAAAACTTCACTGCATTTCTACATGCCACCCACAGTTAGTGAACCAATGGCCGGGGCAGACACCGGTTCAACACAGTCCTAAATACCATGTGCCATGTGAAACACATGGCCATAGGGCATGTGTGATATTGATGTGGCAAGTAAGCATGGGGCCACCACTGCCATAACATGTATGTCAGATGGCCATGAGCTGTGGAGCAGTGGAAGGTGGATGCCATAGGCATGCATCTGTGGGGCAAGCAACCCTTTGGCTATCCAACATGACACACCAAACACACAGGCCACCCCAGACACTGCTGCACAGTGCCTGACATGCAAAATGCCCCCAACAGCATGCCAGAGTGAACAGGGTGGTGTTGTAGGTCATAAGAGAATTGTCCCGTGCAGATAGACGTAGTACCATGGGAACCCCAATGTGCCAACAGATGTGGGTGTAATGGGGCAGGGCCAGCATTTGTGATCAGCATTGTGGACTGTAGGGGGCAGTGGCTGGCTACAGGGGAGTGCTGTATAGACTGGTTATGCCAACCTGCATGCCCTATTGGGCCACTATGTGCAGTTTATATGCATTACATTGTACGCAGTAAACACCTGTACCCAAAATTATTTGCCATTGTACCTCTAACTCCAGGACAATTTTCCTAGATTATTCCACAGAGTACATAATGTCCTGTGGATGCCCAAATGCATAGTGTTACCCTATAACAATGAAAGTCAAAGGGAACAATTGTCCTGTAGACTAATATTAATGATGCTTGGATAGCGCCTTTGTGGATCTGATTGTGATCTGCCAGACAGTGGCAGTATCCAACCAGGGATCTGACCTAAGTCAGAAGTCAAATCCCAGATCAGAGCCCTCATTTTCTGAGGTCAGATCCAGGGATCCATGGTTGTATCCAGGGATCTGACTTTGGATCCAGCGTTAGATCCAGAGATCCATGTCCAGATCCAGGGTGATCCAACTTGGATCCAGTACGGTCGGATCCACGGTTGAATAGCACTACTGTCCAACCAGATCCACTATCTGGCCAAACGTTAGGTATTTGGTGGTATCCTAATTCCCAGGATACTATCTGAGCAACACTACTCCATATCCCTGTACAAAACTGGAACCTCTGTACATGTGGTAGCACTGAGCAACATGGCAGCACTAGGGAATGACTGCCATACCCTGCATGAAAATATGGTGCATATTTCATGTAAGCTGTGTCAGCCACCAGAAATTATGCATGTTGTGTCAATAATAAATTCCCTGCATTTGCATGCATCTGATTGAATACGGGGCTATGCAGCATTTTACATTGCAGACCTGAGTGACATACGCTTGGCATGAACATCAAGGTACACCTCTACCCACGTGTGTGACAGGCCAAGGTGGAAAACCATTACAAAGGACAGCAATGGCTTCCTGCATCAGGGCACCTGACTTCTTTGAGACTGTTCTGCTGATAAGTTTAGTTGAACAGTGGTCCTGGATACTACTGTTAGCTGGCATCAGTAGGACCACATCATGGGCAAGGGACAGGAAATGGAGAATAATTGGGACAAAACTTCAGAAACAGTCTGGAATAAAATGCAACATCAGGCAATTAAAACATAGACAGAACAGCCTGTCCTGGAGGGAGACAGAGCTGTTGGACCATCTACAAACCCTGGCCAGTAACACAGATGTGGAGATGCATGATGGCCACCATAGGCAAACCGGTACATGTTGGCACAAACATCTTATAGACAAACATGCAGGACTATACATAGTGACAGCAGTGCACCCACTATAATTTACTAATCCTCTATTCTGTCTCCACAGGAACACAGGCATCTGCAGCCTCAGGGGGACAACGCCCATCACACAGTGTGGAGGAAAAGGCTAGTGGAGAAGGTGAAAAAAGACCAGAAGCCAGTCAATCAGGTCGGTCATGTAACATCCACAGTACAAGCAGCTGGGCCACAGCTACTGAAAGTCATTGCATATATGTACCATCCACAGGGCCATGGCCAACAGTGTTCCATTTTATACCTCTGGTGTTTTGAGGCCAGAACAGCTGTGCCAGCAAGAGTCATACACCTCTAGACCTATAGTGGTTACACCTGCAGGTGTGTATCCACATGCAGTGGGTGAGGATGCACATGATGCTGGGGGAAATTCCTACAACATGTGCAGGAAGGGCAATGGGGAAGGAGAGGGATGGCACCTGTCACATCAGTGTGAGTGTGGCACAGCCCCGGGCTAGGGTGGTGGACAGGGGCATGTCAACACTGCTAACAAATGTTCCAATGCAGGCCAAATAGAAATGCCAACCTGAGGTGACGTCAGGAGTGTCTAATGGGTACATGACTGATGGTGATACTCACACTGTCAGGTATACCTGGGGCATAGGGCAACAACAACCATATCATAGCTGGAGTATGAAAGTGTATGTCACATATCTGTAGCTAGTGGTCAGGGAACCAGTGCATGTGGCCCTGAGATATAGTAACCATGTATGAATGGAATGTGTGCCTCCCCATGTCAGTCTGTGGAGACACACACTGCCAATAGGCAATCATGGTATTATGCATGCACAGTGGGAATTGCAAGAGGTACATAGGAATGTCCATGCTACACATGTACACCAGACTGGTTGGACCACATAGTGTACAAAGAACAGTGGAGTAAATCTGCTGTGTTGGTGGCCAGCATGCAACACATGTCTGTGGCCTGAGTAGCCCGGATGCATTATACTGAAGATAGCTACCATGTGCTATATATGTATACACATGCCTGTTGCACACGTGGTGTGGGCATGTCTCCTGAGGAAGGGTAGTGGCTACAGAGAGTTTAGCCAGATGTTGTGGCACATCCACATGTCCATGCAAAGCACTGTTACAGTGTCTGTAGCTCATATATGTTCCAGGGGCCATGGGCTACACATCATCACACAGCTAAGTAGCACAAGACACAGCCATGTGGTGCAACACAAGTGCACAGGGCTGGAAGGATGGTCTTGTGGGTATAGCAGATCACAGCAAGGCACACAGATGTGGCTGGGAAGTCCATGCCGATCACAGCCCATGGTGTCTTGGACACTGTCAGCCAATGTGCCAGTGGTCTGAACAGCATGCCATGATGATCTGCAGCCATGCCACATTGTGTGTCGCAGAGCTACCTCTGCATAGGGGCAGATGGTGGATGGTCAACAATCACATGACTATGACCCTATATAAAGGGGTGGAAAACTCCTGGCTGGCTGCAGCATTGACACATGCCACATAAAATAGCAAGGCAAGGCAAATTTAGTTAAAAAGACACCCAATCCTGGAGGCTGTGGGTGCCATACAAATAGACATATTCTGAACACAAAATCAGTAAAAAACAAGAGGAAAATATGAACATATAGGTAATTAACTCCACATTAAAACATTTCCTATACAGTAAATAATAAACTGAACATCAAATTACCAATAGCTGTGGTCTGATCTATAGATGAACAGCTTAATCCAGAAAGGCCTGGGCAATAAAAGGGTCTTATGGTGGACCTTGAATACCTCCAAAGTAGGGGTCCCCTTAATCCCGAGGGGCAACAAATTCCACAGGATGGGGGCGACACACAATAAACATCCTGTCACTGGCTGATTTCAACCTCTTCCTGGGAATCACCAAGGGGCCACCACAGGAGGAATGGAGGGGGCGAACTGAGAGAGCAGGTACAAGAAGGTCTAACAGATAACCAGGGTCCTGACCATGTAGGGCCTTATAGGTGAGAAGATCCACCTTAAAGAGTACATACAGTGGCCAGTATTGCCACAGTACTGGCATACAAAAGCAGCACAGCCACAGATACAACATGCATTTCTGCTTTGTGTGAGATGCTGGACACTGTCACATCATGTGTACCCCACTGTGCTATTAAAACCTTGTGGTCCAAAAAGCCTGGTGAAATCCGTGGCATGGGCATGCCTCTCTGCCTCTTGCAGGTACCCCTTTGTATGTGTACCACCATGATTGGTTGTTGTCTGTGCGTGTGTGTACTGTCAGACCACAATTTGAAGCACACATTGCATTGGTACGTGGTCAGCAGCTCCCAGGGGCCACATGCACTGGTTCCCTGACCACTGGCCACACATATGTGGCATACACATTCAGACCCTATACATGTTATGTTTGTTATTGTCCTGTGCCCTAGGTGTTCTCACAGTGCACACAGGCAGACATGGTGCAGATATCTGCAATGCCATGTACACACTGGATATGTGATAATGTCACCCAACCACCAATCCAATCATGGGCCCTGTCCCAATGCAGAGCCTGTGGCATATGTCTTGCTGCCCACAGGCCCATGTTCCTATTTGACTCCCACACACACACCTCTAAGATCATAGCACAAATGTCTCTCAGCCACTTGGGTGCACATAGGCCATATTAGACACCTTAACAGACAGGTGGGTGCATGCTGCCCCACAGTGCCACACTGCCTATGCCTCATGCTTGTGCATGTGCTATCCAGCACCACAGCATAGCCAGTGGGGCACCCACCAGGTTGGTTAATGTGCGTGTAGTCATATATGGTGCTGTCTGTCTACAGAGTCCAGGGCCATAGCACTATGCCTCACAATGCCATGACAATTGTCTGTGCCCACCATTCTGTCCAGACAACCTCACCATATACCCCACTATGCCAAATGCCCAGCACATATGGTGTGACATGCCTCTCACAGGTTTGGCAACATAAGACAATAGTCCAACTGGACAGGTAGCACCATGATGTGGAACATTGTGCCAAGTGTTGCACACTGGCATCAGGCATCGATGGTAGCGGCAAGGGAACCATGCATCCCACGCCCATCATCCTTGGCTGTGAGGCCAGCAGGGACACATTGTGTGGGCTGCATCAGCACACAGCATGCCACAAGTGCAGGATAGGGACGTGGGCGTAGCAGCTGCATGGCAGTTCTTTGTCCCAGTGGCATGGTCATGTTGTGCAACATGTACTCTATGTTGCTTTGTAGGTGGTGTAAGGCACATGCTGAATATGTAGTGCAGCATGCACAGTCCCCTTGAGTATGCACATTGACACTGAAATACCTGCTGTGTTGCAAGTGTCAGAGGGACCACCAAGGGGAGATATCCTGAAGGCACTGCAGAGTGGGGTGCACTTGAACTTGCCATGCAGAGGCTTAAGAGGACTGAGGCCCAAGCCTATGCAGCAGGAACACATAGCCATGCACAGGGGACAGTGGCACAATCAGAGGCAGTAGCAGGGGAGCAGCAGGGGATGCCACAGGCTGCTGAAAGGCAGCAAACTCCACCCAGTGGCCCAGTCCAACAGGATGGTGGTGACAGTGCTGTGCAGACACAGGGCATGGAGGCACCGCAGGATATGGCCATACCAGAGGCTGAAGATATCGAGCCCATTAAGACAAGCCATGTTGAACCACCCACCTAGCCCGCACCTGAAAAGTGGCAGGAAAGCTTGTGGAGAGGGACACCCTCCCCACCCCCGGTTTGTAGTTGTATGTTCAATGTTTTTATACCTGTAATATATATATATATGCTGTACTGTATCTGCTGTCCATGTGTCTATAACCTGTGCACTCCATGCGTGAAACATGGAATCTGGTATGATACCATTTCTACGTTCCCTCACGTGTACACATACAAACAGAATGCAGTCCACCCCCCCATGGTAGATCTGAAAAGTAAAACATGTAGTCTGCCAGAATTGGCTACTGTCTGACATCTAGCTCCATGAAAAAGGGATTCTCTTAGTTTTCAGTTTGGAATTACAATGTGAGCATGCCAACTCACCAAATGCCAAGGTGGAACCCCACAGTTCGATTCTTACTACTAGATGCCTGCAGTTGCTACTCTTAAATGGAGTGCATTGCCTACATTGGATCCTTTAAAGTTAAGTGATTCAACACAGGTAATTTCACAGGTGATCAAAGGGAGCAAGCTAAGAGTAGTACCACAACCTCCCAAAGTTGTAGCACATTTCATAAAGAGCATGCTCTAACCTTTGCATTGATTGCAAATTACAGTTCACATTTCTGCTCAGGTGTGCTACTGGTTTGTGGTATGTAACAAACATACAAAGCGAATCCAGTGCACTACCCCCCATGCTACATCTGAGTAGTTAAATATTTAAACCGCCTGAATCAGCTGTTTTGTTAACTTTAACTCCATGAAAAAGGGGTTCCTTTAGTTTTCAGATTGGAATTTCAATGTGAGCAAGCCAAACCACCAAACGCTAAGGTGGAACCCCACAGCTTGGTCCAAACTATGAAATGACTACAGTGGCTACTGTTAGATATGTACACCCTTGGGGAAAGGTGGGAGAGGGAGTATAAGATAGGAACACACAGTTATCTTATGGGAGTTAAAAGGGTACAGGAGGGGTGTATCATTCTGAGGAAAATGTGTTGTAACACAGGAAGGTATGCTATGAAGCTGCTGGAGTGTATATTTAAGAAGGATGTGATGTCATTTTTCTCATAAAAGGTGGTGGATACCTGGGATAGCCTTCTATGGTGGTGGGGGCAATAACAGTACATGTAATCAAACATGCCTAGATAAGGCACAAGACAGTTGTGGGGATAGGGTACAGGGTATAATCATAATATTACATGAACACAGTAATACAGACCTGGTTGTCCCAGAGGCCCTTATCTCCCATCAAATTATATGTATGTATCTATGCATGTGTATGACCACTCAATATCCACTGTTAATGTGATCATGAAGGTGTCCATAGGATATGTG
Organism: Neoceratodus forsteri; assembly: GCA_016271365.2. Taxonomy (NCBI): domain Eukaryota; kingdom Metazoa; phylum Chordata; order Ceratodontiformes; family Ceratodontidae; genus Neoceratodus; species Neoceratodus forsteri. Next base: position 607,212,340 of record CM057455.1, read on the forward strand.
TACATATCCCTCATGTCCATGGTATGCCCAACTTGGTGTCCTCTATGCAGGAGGTCCATCCTATTGTGTCCTCTTCATATGCCTTGTGTGCTCCACCTGATACTGTTCAGCTCCTGAGCCTTGTTTGTCCACTTGTTGATATCCATTGTTGTAGTTGTTGTTCCCTGATGTTGGCTGTGTGGCTTGGATCATTGAACTCTGGGAAAGTCTGGTAACGGGTGTTGTCCTGGGGGTATGCAGGTCAGCTGCTGTTCCCCCACCACCTCTGTCCTTTGCCTCCTGCCTCATTTCCTCAGTGGTGGAGCAGTTGGCACAGTCGGTTCATTGGTGCTAATGTCTTGTGGTGCAGTTATCTCTGTGGACATAGCTATGCACATGGTGCTGATCCTTTTCCATCTGGTGCATAGGACATCTTATTTGTCATGCTGTACTGGCTCAGACTGAGTGGGTACTACTGTGTGGCCTATGGAGCCAGTATACCCAGTGGGCCCCTGGGTATCCATTGTTTGGAAACTACAGGTAACATCATGGGGGGCCCATGGAGTTGTTGGACCTCATGTGTCACCACTTTCATGGGTCTGGTCAACTGCCTGGTGGTGTTGGTACTGCAATGCAGTCCCTGATCCCAGTCCTGGAGCATGTCACTTGTCTGCATTGTGCACTCACTAGTGTCTTGGTCAATATGCGTGGTGTTGCCATTGTTGATGGGTGCCACCGGATTGGTGTCCAGGTGTCCACACACTGCCTGGGGCCAGCTGCAACTGTGCCTTTGTTGTGCCACAGGGCCTGGGTGATAAACTGCAGGGGGCCTGCAATGTCAGTGATGGCACTTGTCTGCATGTGTTGTTGCATGACACTGTGCTCCATCACCACTGCCAGTAGCTCCAGTCTGTCTTTCTGCCTCTGAGCAAACACCTGTATTCCATGCAGTATGGTGGTCGTATCTGCATGTTGTAAAGCACTCTCAATTATACAATGGCAAAAAAAATCTTGGGCTCTGAGTGGTCAATCTGGGACTAGACCCGTGATGGTATCCCAGTACAACATCACGGGTCTAGTCCCAGCACATTGATGACCACATCAACCGTAATGGGGATCACTCCACACAGCCAGCTGATCGCCAGTTGGCAGCTCGCTACAGCAATTCCCGCTCTCAGCCTGCATTTATTGTCCAGAGTCACTTGCCACCACAACTTCACACACTGTCAACCAACTCCTACTCGACACACTAATCCCCCAAACATATTTTTCTTCTCCTCACTCTTTTCTGTATTTTCGTCTTTTTTCAATACTGCAGCTGCTGTAAATTATGGAGCACGCGAGCGTGTGGCCATGATGTGCTGACCAAACGGTTCCTGAAGCAGTCAGCTACTTGCTTAGCTTTTAAAGAATACTGCTGCGCTCTGCTTATGTGCAGTATGCGGTTTGAATCAATGAGCCTGACCGAGGCAGGGAATTGAAAATAAGAGCCCTGTGCTGTATGTTTTAAGTTCAGTCTTTGTTCAGTGGAAAGGCGAGTAAAGACAGCTTAAGGAGAACTGAAAATAGTTTGATGTTGATTGTCGTTATGGCTGCGGAGATCACGCCTCTGCAGCTATCAGAACTTTTAAATCAACTCACACTATTTTCCTGTTCTCCTTAAGCTGTCTTTACTCACCTTTCCACTGAACAAAAGACTGAACTTAAAACATACAGCACAGGGCTCTTATTTTCAATTCCGCCGGCTCAGGGCTCGCTCATTCAAAACCATACACAGACATAAGCAGAGCGTAGCAGTATTTTTAAAAGCTGAGCAAGTAGCTGACTGGTTTAGGAACTGCTTTGTCAGTACATCGTGGCTACACAAACAGAACTAAAAACAACAGTACAGTAGACAGTTTTAAATAATTTACCTGGTAGGCTGACAAGGCAGGGCACAATAAATGAATATGCTGGAGGCTTATTCAGAGGCAAACAGGCAAAGACATAACCTAAAAACAAATACAGTGCAGAGACATAGCAACAGCGCCTGCTGCAGACAATGGAAACTGTGGTCTATTTTTTCAATATGTATACCTACCTAAGAAAAATGTAGGAAAAAGCATTTTTTAAACATATTTTCTCATTTTCTTGTAATTTTCTACAAATGAGCCATTGTATAATAGCAATAATGCACTCAGGGTGCGTGTTGTGCTGGGATAACATCACTTCTGGGGTGATCAGTACATACTCAGCCTGCGGCCTCATGCCTAATCACCCCAGGCGTGACGTTATCCAGCACAACACCACCTCTGTCGTGCATTATTGCTTAATTATCAATGGCAAAAAAAATCTTGGGCTCTGATTGGTCAGTCTGGGACTGGACCCGTGATGTTATCCCAGTACAACATCACGGGTCTAGTCCCAGCACATTGATGACCACATCAACCGTAATGGGGATCACTCCACGCAGCCAGCTGATCGCCAGTTGGCAGCTCGCTACAGCAATTCCTGCTCTCAGTCTGCTTTTATTGTCCTGAGTCGTTTGCCGCCACAACTACACACTCTGTCAACCAACTCCTACTCGACACACTAATCCCCCAAACATATTTTTCTTCTCCTCACTCTTTTCTGTATTTTCGTCTTTTTTCAATACTGCAGCTGCTGTAAATAATGGAGCACGCGAGTGTGTGGCAATGATGTGCTGACCAAATGGTTCCTGAAGCAGTCAGCTACTTGCTCAGCTTTTAAAATACTGCTCGCTCTGCTTATGTCTGTGTATGGTTTTGAATCAGCGAGCCTGACCGAGCGGGAACTGAAAATAAGAGGCCTGTGCTGTATGTTTTAAGTTCAGTCTTTTGTTCAGTCAAAAGGTGAGTAAAGACAGCTTAAGGAGAACCGGAAAATAGTGTGTGTTGATTTAAAGGTTCCGATGGCTGTGGAGATCACGTCTCTCTGCAGCTATGAGAACTTTTAAATCAACTCACACTATTTTCCTGTTCTCCTTAAGCTGTCTTTACTCACCTTTTCACTGAACAAAAGACTGAACTTAAAACATACAGCACAGGGCTCTTATTTTCAGTTCCCGCTCGGTCAGGCTCGCCATTCAAACCACACACAGACATAAGCAGAGCGAGCAGTATTTTAAAAGCTGAGCAAGTAGCTGACCGCTTCAGGAACCGTTTGGTCAGCACATCGTGCCACACAAACAGAACTAAAAAACAACAGCACAGTAGACAGTTTAAATAATTTACCTGGTAGGCTGACAAGGCAGGGCACAATAAATGAATATGCTGGGAGGCTTATTCAGAGGCAAACAGGCAAAGGCATAACCTAAAAAAATGAAGCGCAGAGACATAGCAACAGTGCCACCTGCTGCAGACAATGGAAACCGTGGTCTATTTTTTCAATATGTATACCTACCCTAAGAAAAAATGTGGGGAAAAAAGCATTTTAAACATATTTTTCTCATTTTCTTGTAATTTTTCTACAAATGAGCCATTGTATAATAGCAATAATGCACTCCAGGGTGTGTGTTGTGCTGGGATAACGTCACTTCTGGGGTTATTAGTCGCACTTGGCCTGTGGCCTCATGCCTAATCACCCCAGGCGTGACGTTATCCCAGCACAACACACACCCTGTCGTGCATTATTGCTTAAGTATACGTCTCTGAATGGCATTGTGCTGGCCCATGATGACTTCTGTAACATGGCTGTGGTGTGCTACAGGAGAGGTGTTTATCTTCTGTAGGGCTGCAAGTATGCCTGCCTCCTCCTGCTGTAGGGCTTTGTTAGAAGGTCTAAACCCTCACTCCCAGGTTCTTGGCAATAATGGGAATTCAAGGAATCACAGACACGTTGCAGAAGAGTAATAAACCTTGTTTATTACTACCAGAAGGAAAATCACAGTTGCCCTAAGCTGTTCTTACCATTAGGAACTGGGAGCCAATGCTAAGCATTCCCTATACCTCGAGGAATCTCCACGTCTCCAGGTCTCCAAGGTAGAAGTCGTAATGTCTTACATTATATACTGAAGATACTTACTATGGTTACTGTAAGGTAGAAACATTTCTAGTTTCAGAGATGAGCCCTATTGGCTAAATTAGAGGTGGCTCCACAGTCCTAGATAACATTATACGATGTTGTTATAGTCTTCACTTTGTGGAAGCAAAGAAGTACAGTTTGTGTACATAGCCGTGTAGTAATACAAATCATCAGCAGATAGCAATGCCAACTCATATATCATAACATTACAAGTACACACATTTCCTAACATCTTGTAAGCAAGAAATACATGTATATATTAGAAAGTAAAGCATATAGCAGTCATATGCATCCATATCCTGACATCTACTCTTCTACGGTAGATGTCCTTAGCTCTATATGTTAGTATAACATATACATAAATGCTAGCCTTCTGCGGTGTACCTCTGGGGGTATCATTTAGGGTGCAGAGACCTCATGTAACATTCCTTCCCCCCTTGTTGCCTCAGAAGGGGCAACACAAACAAAAGTGAAGTGGAGAGAGAGCAGGTGTCATTTACAGACCCAACGCATGAGCCTTGTAAAGGAACTCCAGCTGCTCACAGTTTTGGCGGAGTGTGTGCAGGAGGCAGCAGAGCATAATGATAAGGAAAAATATCAAAAATGCTTGTATAATAAAAAAACCTTTAAAGGTAATGTCTAACCAAATATTAGTAAGTGCACTGTTGAAATTACCATCATTAAGATCAAATATTGCTTAATTTGCTTTGGTCATATTATTGCTGATGTGGATGAGGTGTGTATCTTTCCTGTCTAAAAGTGACTTTAGTGTTAAAGTCAAAGGATCAATGTGTACATTAAAGTAAGGTTAATACTCTGAAAGAGTAAGAAGATAATCAGGGTTACCATCAGTGATATCTGATTCCACAAGGGGAACAGGGGTAATAACTGTGTGCCCAATAATAGTGGTCTGGTGAGGAACGAAACAGAAATTAGGTTCTGTAATAACCCATATATCATTTCCATAAGTAAATTGCTTAAAATTAGTTACCACACAAAATTCACCATTCAAATTATATTGCATTTTTACAGTAGGAATTCTCCATTTTTATAGTTGTACTGGGCAAGTGTAGTTCTGGTTAGAAATCCGTGTTGACAGCCGAGGAACCTCCTTCCAGTAAGACTGGTACAATCGAGAAGCATCTAGAGCAGATGTTGAGTCCTGGTATTCTGTGCCATTGGTGGTGATGTCATCGTCCATGGAAAAGGACCTGTCAATACTGTCTGGGGAATATCCGCATACAGGTTTAATAACATCAAATACATCACATCGACACAAATAAATATACCCTTTCTTAGCACAACAGTCCATGTGCGGTGAGACCCATACGTCCAGAAGAAGATGAAAAACCAGAAGAGGTGGCAAGTTGAGGCGTTTTCTGTAGATATCTTCATCAAGGTGCCCAATGGAGTCTACGGATGCTAGTTTATCAAATATAGCTGTATTGGGATAAAAAGAAACAGTAAAAGACACACACAAAGTATCCTTAATGGAACATTACTTAGAAGTAAAGCAAGGACCAGTATTAGGGTGCCTGGTCACAAATCCCAAATTTCTAGCAGTAGAAACTGGAATAGAAACAGATTGTAACATACACATGTCAACACAGTTAGGGGATTTGCAGCGAGGGCAGTACCATTTAGAGATATGTCTATCATGTATGATATCAAGGATTCTTCCAAATTCCAGATCGCAAAAGAGATTGTTCATGGTATTGATAATATATGAGCCATAGGCGGAGCATAAAATTTCATAGGCAGTGTATTGCTTATCTGCCTCCTTACTGTTCTGTGCAATAAGGGTGTTAATCTTTTCTTTACAATCTGAAAATGCCCTAACAATGTTGTACATATTATATACAGTGTATCTTTCTTCCCAACTAAGGCCATCCATGCCATGCAATAATGGGGATATGAGGTCATTGATCATACCAGCTTCAAACTTCTGGGAATGTGCTTTGATAGTATCAATGTCTGCTTTATTCCAGATAGACATTGTAGTACCAAAGAAACCAGTGAAGGTGCCTGTTGCTCCAATGACATCTGATGTGTCACATGTGTTTCTTTTATGACTTTGATCATCTTTCTGAGAAATAGAATTTCTATTAAAGTTGCCTCTATGCTCAGTGGTGTATATCCTGGCAACAGGGTCTTGATTACAAATCTGGAAAGCTACTAATCTATCAAATAACTAAGTACTGTAAAATCAATCAATCAAAATCTTTATTTACGTAGGTGATCACCATTGAGCAAGCTCATTTACAAGGTGGACCTGCAGTTTGCAAGGACAAGGGTACAGACTGGAGTGCAACTAAAATATACATAAAACAACAATAGCAAGACGTATAAAAAAAATAATGTTGTGTTAGTAGTATGACACATAACAAATTCTTTCATATTCCAGTAAGTCTAATAAAAAAAAAAAAAAAGGGTATATGCATATACTGTAAGTTGTTATTAAGTGAGCCAGGTAAAGCAGTGGTTGTGAGACCACTATGAGGACCAGGGTTTAGTTTTGGACATTCCAAAAGTTTTTTCTCAGTGGGGGGGGTAACACAGATAAATCCATGGCAGCTGAGGCCATGTTGTGTATAGCACAACATTTCCTGGCAGATTCCTTAGAAAGTGTATCACAATATGAGGGGTCATTTAAGGCAGTGATATTGTATAAACCTGAATGCCTAAGAGAGGTTTGATGCAAGGATAGGGAACCATTTGGGGATAATTTTGCATTGGGCCATCCATGGAAAGTTCCCTTGGAGAGTTTGCCCACGGGGAGTATTTGTCCTTGAGACTTGGTTTGCCACTCAATTTGTAGGGTAGATTTATCAGGAGCAACAACCGAGGCAGTGAGGTAGGCATTGGAACCTTTCTGAATGGTAATCAAATTGTCGGGGACATTGATGGAGTCTCCCTCTGGGGTAGTTGCAGGAGGATGAAGACGAGGAAGGATGTGCTTTACCGTGACTTGGATGCAGGGGATAACTCCTGAGATGAGGAGAAAATGGAAAAAGGTAGACATCTTGTCAGTGTATCTGAAAAGGAAAATCAGACATTAGCAAGGTTAGTACTATTCTGCTCAATGGGGTGAGGAAAAGTAATTACACTCCTTTATACAGTTTCAACTGGTTTGCATGTAACCATTTGTCAGTCAATGTGTTGTTTTGCATGAGTCTAACTAGATAGACTGCTGGACTGAGCTTATTGACAATTGAGTAGGGTCCTTCCCACTTTTTGGAGAAAGAGTGTGTTGGTTGCAGAAATCTGAGAACCATTACCTGATCTCCAACTTGCCAATCCACTTTTTGTACATGTTTGTCAAACTGAATTTTGGACTGTTGCTGGGCCTTGCCCATGCAGTTTGCAGCATGCAAATGAGTGTGTATTAGGTCTTTTCTCAACTTTTCCACATATTGATCCACAGAAACACAATCTGCAGTGGGGGTGTAAAGGTTAAACAGGCGTTCAAGAAATCTCATACTTCTACCAGTCATCACCTCAAAGGGTGTCAACTGAATGGTGGATGTGGGCATGCCCCTAATTGCCATAAGGAGTAATGGCAGCAAGGAATCCCAATCCTTGGGATTGTCCTCAATAAATTTGGAAAGCATTTACTTAATCCATCTGTTGGCCTTCTCTACCTGACCTGATGACTGTGGGTGGTATGGTATGTGAAACTTTTGGTCTACTTCAAGAATTCAAAGGCTTCTTTCATCAACTCACCTGTAAAACTGGTTCCTTTGTCAGAGGTGTGCCCCACCTGGAGAAAATCTGTTCCACCAGGATTTTGGTAGTGGCTTTTTCAGTGCATGTCTTGGTGGAAAAAAGCCTCAACCCACTTAGAGAAAACATCAGTTACCACAAGGGTGGATTTGTTGTTTCTACTGGTATTGGTGAGGGGACCAATAAATCTTTCTTTAAAGCATGCCAAGGGCTAGAATGCCTTTGTGGTAGTAGCTTGGCATTTCTTTTGGTAGGAACGGGGTAGTTTTGCGCACAAACAAGGCAGTTAACTATGTACTGTTTGACGTCTTTGGTGACACCAGGCCACCATGCTGTGGTCTTGAGCCTCTAAAGTGTGTTTTCCACTCCCTGGTGTTTACCAGTGGGTATGTCATACACTTGGTGCAGAAATTCAAATCTAAAATGATGGGGAACCACCCACAATTTTGTGGTGGTGTCATCTGGTTGGTACCAAATGAGCTTGTCATCTGGGAACAAGTGTAATTTACCTTGATGCCTTCAGTATGGGTTATGGGGAGGTATATTCTTCTCGGTGCCTTTGTCCAGAAATCTGAACACATCCTTGAGTTCAGAGTCAGCATGCTAGGCTTCTGACAAATCTAAGGGGGAGAAGGGTTCAGGTTTCTTCCTGACAGCTACAATGTGCACAGCTGCTCTGGCTTCTGGATGGTCCATCATCTAAATGTCCCCCCTCAGGCCCCTTCTTAGCAAGGGTGTCATCTGTGTCATTGAAGGCATGATAGGGGTCATGCATGGAGTGGGCCTTGACCTTGTGTACATAGAGTTTGTGTGCAAATTTCTGTGCCAGTGAATGAATGTATATTACCAGTTCCTTGTGTTTCACTGGGGTGTCATCAGAAGAGGTAAAAGAGTTCTTCTACCAGAAAGGAAAAAATTCTGTTAGAGAACAACAAACCCAGTTAGAGTCTATAAAAATGATTGTATCCCTGGTTCCATGCTGGATAACTCGAGGGCATAGACAACCACTGCAATCTCTGCATACTGTGATGATGCTACACTGCAACATTTGGAAATTTTACCAGTGTGACCAAAAGAGTAAACTACAAATATACCCATTCCTGCTATCTGTTCTCCCTGGTAATAGGAAGCTGATCCATCTGTGAAGACATGACACAATGAGGTGTTCTCAAGTGATTGTGGTGTAGTAAGAAGGAAAGGGCCTGGATCTGGTAGATCAGGTGGCTGAAGTGTACAGTCATGTGTTTCTTCTTGGAAATGGAGGCCATGTGCCATTTTGGTTGGGTGGACCTTGATGTCCCTATCCTGGAGAAGGAGGGGCCAGTATGTCAGTCTGGTATTAGAGACTGATCCATCCTTTACGCTGTCTAATAGTAAGAATGTTATTGGGGTGTGGTTTGTATTGATGATCGGGGGGGGGTTACCCAATGATATACAAAAAGTGCTTGAAAGCCCAGTAGGTAGCCAGAAGGTTCCTTTCACAAAGACTGTACTTCTGTTCCACTGGGGTCAAGAGCTGTGATGCATATGCAAATGGGCCTTAGGGTGCCATGGATCTTCTGGGCCAACACTGCAGACATAGCAATGTCAGATGTGGCAGATTCCAGATGGAATGGCAAGGCTGGATTGGAGTTGAACAAAGCTGGAGCTGAGGCCAGGGCCTGCTTCAGTGACCATCACAACTTGGGTATGTATGGGACCCCAATTCAAGGGGACATCCTTTTTCAGTACTTCATACAGAGGGGTGGCCTTCTGAGCAAAGTCACAAATAAAATCTCTGGAATAATTCACCATACTTAGAAACCATCTAAGGATGGCCACACTGGTGGGCAGTAGCAAGTCCTGTAATCCCTATATCTTCTTCCAGGTAGGGCTTCTGCCTTTTTCTATTAACCTCAGACCCATAAGGAGTACCTCTTTCTGGCATAGTTGTGCTTTTGCTGGGTTACATTTGAGGACTGCCGTCTGAGAGTCAGCAATTCTTCTAAGAGATCCAGATGCTGTTCCTGTGTGGTTGTGGCCAACAGGTCATCCACATACTGCAAGAGGCACTGGGTTGTAGAGAAACCCTCAAAAGCATCCATCGTGTGCAGATGGAACAGGGAGGGGCTGTTATGGAACCCCTGTGGAAAGCAGGCCAATGTGTACTGCCTACCTTCAAAGGTGAAGGCAAACTTATATTGACTCTTGGAGGCCAATGGCAATGACCAAAAACCATTGGAGATGTCCAGGGCACTAAACCATTCTTGGTCAAGGCTCAGTAGTAATAGCACACCTGGTACTGATGCTACTGTTGAGGTACAACTAGTGGGTGACCTGGTTTAGTCTCCTGTAGTCAATTGTAAGTCTCCATGTGCAGGTGTTTTTTTTTTCACAGGCCACACTGGGGAATTCACAGTGGAAATACATGTCCTAATTACACCTTGCTTGAGGAGTAATTTGATTGTTTCCCTAAGAGAAGGCAAGGCCTCAGATGGAAAAGGGTACTGCCTTTGCCTCTCATGAGCTGGGCCTGTCACTTCAGTGATAGTGTGTATCTTGCCACAGTCATGCTTGTTGATGGCAAATGCCTCCAGATTCCTCTGTAGGATGGGAAGGAGCTCTGGGAAAAGCTTGTGGTTCTTAAACAAATCTATGACATCATACTCTTTGTCATTGGCGGCTATTGTTGCAACTACATGTGAGTCAGGAATCATAACAGTGTGATACTGTCCCTGAATCTGTATCAGTAACATTTTGGCCAGGTCTACCACACAGCTGTGTGGGGCCAAGAAGTCAATTCCGATTATACTAGGGTGATCTTGCAGTACCATCAACTGAAAGGTGTGATACGCCTTCAGGTGTCCCAGTGTCTCAGGTAGTGGTATGTAGTGGTAAGCAGGTAGCCTAGTTCCATCTACACCAGACATATTGGTCCTCTGTCCGGTAGACCAAGGTGATGTGTCTGGGTTGTCATCCTGCAATACAGACACTACCACGCCTGTATCCAGCATTACTGGAAGTAGGTAGCCCCCGACCTCAACCTCTGTGCAGGGCCTTCCATTTGTATCCAAGACCAGCTTGTTCACAATACAGACTGGGGCCTGTAATTGTCAATCCATACCAGTGGAAGCATGGGAAAGCTCTTGAAAGAGTGTTTGGGCCTGGTTCCTGTGAACCATTTCACTATGCTGTACTAATGCTATATAGTGTGCCGCTTCCTGGTTCAGGCCTGTGGGGGCCTGAGACCTTGGACTTCCAGTGTCTCCATGGTCTGTGGAGGCCTGCTCTCATGGTTGTATTGCAGCAAGGGCCTGAACTGGGACAGCTTCTGCTACGGAGTGCACTTTCCCGAGAAGGTCTCGGAGGCTTCAGTTCTCGTCAGCTATTTCGCTATATGAAGGGCCTGGTTTCTGTTGTTTACCCTTATTGTTTTTCTGGTGTTTCTTGTTTTTGTGGTAGTTCTGGTTCCCACCCCAGGATTGTTGTTGGGCCTGCTGGGGGTGTTGGTTGTCTTTGGGGAGGAGCTGTTTCTCTTGGGCCTGCCCCTCTATCGTGTAGTGCGTCATGGCCTCCGGGATGGATTCCACGGCAGCTACTTTCTTGGAGCCGGATCTTGAATCAATGATGTCGAGTTGATAAACTCTCTTTGTTTTCCGAAGAATATTGGCAAACCTCTCCATGGTGGGATAGGTGGTTGGCTGTACCTTCTCACACTGCAGGGATCATGTTCCAAAGGAACAGGATTTTGTACTCAATGAGGTCAGCATCAGCAGCTTCTCCTGCAAGATTCTTTCCTGCTCAGTAGGCCATCCAAAGCCTCTGGTAGAAGGTTGCTGGACTTTGCTTCACATTCTGTTTCAGAGGGTATGCAAGTATTACTGCTACCAGAGCTGGGTTCTGTGCAGTAATGAGTTCAGCTGCAATTTCATCAAAGGTGGTGTGGCTATCCTGTCAGATAGCATTGGAGTTTCACCCATAGGCCTGGATTAATGGTCTGGCATAGGATCTGGACTTGGTAGTCTGCAGCGAGACTAAGCATTTCACCTTTAACAAGCACCTTTTCCAAGTGGCAACTGAGGTTATCGGACGGACTCATCTGACCAATGCTGTAGGCTATCTGCTGAACAGAGTGGGCCATTTGTCGGGATTGCTGGGATGATCTTTTGGAGGTAGATTGTCTCAGGTGCTCTGCAGGGCTGCCTGAGCTGTGGCTTCAGCCACAGTGCAGACCATTCCTTCCCAAGTAGCAGTGTCCTGTAGCAGCTGCTTTATCTGGGTTCGGCGAACCCATTTGCTTCTCTCAGGAAGGGTCACATTGCCTAAGGCAGTATCAATCATTTTCTCTATCTTTTCCTTATCGTTCACAGAAATAACAGTGATCGGTGGTGTCATTAGGACTAGGCCTGGACCTGCTCCCCCTATCATGGGGGTTGCCATTTTGGCGTCACCCATGATGGTCGTCATGCTGTTGATGACGTAGGGACGTGGTGTCATATGATTGGGGCCTGTCATGTTGTGGATGGCATGGTGGCATAAGTGGGCCATAGTAGGGGCATGACTGGGCGTTGTGCTGAGAAATGCTGTCATCTGACTCCTCCTCCTCAGATAACATCATCAGGATAGATCTATGCCGCCCATCACCTTGACATGACCAGCCAGCACATCTCACTGATGGCACAGTTTCGCCATTTTACATTTACAATCCTCATGACTAACTTTTGCAATATTATGATCTACATCATCCTGTAACTGCTTCTATAACACTCTATATGTGGTGCTCAATTCACGATTATCCCTAGTAGCCACTCTTAAATCATTATGTACCTGGCTCAGCTCGTGTCGAAGCTCTCCCATCTCCTCACGAATCTGGCCATTGGTTCTACTTAATAAGTCACTCATTTGCAATGCCTGCCCCTTATCCTGTCTCAAACTTTCATATTCCTGCTTCACATACAATGTTCCTACTCATTGTCCTTAATAGAATGATGCAAAAATGAATCTTTTTCATTGCGCAGAGTTTGGAGCTCAGACTCCAAATCCTGCTCTCTTTTCAAACATTCAGTTTCCGGCAGTCCCATATCCTGCTTAAGAGATGAGACTTGCAGATCAAGGGTTTGAAACCTCGCTTCAGAGTCTTCTAAAGCAGTGTAGAGAGCCATGACCAACAGCCCTTTAGCTTCACACTTTCTGGCTGTGTGTCTCGTCTCTGAGTACTGGGTTGATATCTCTAGTATGAGGTTGTGGATTGACTTGTGTCCCAAGAGAAGTCAGTCCATCCTCCATGGGAGGCAAGGAAGTTCGAGACATCGGGTCTCAGGTCTCTGCAGATCTTTGATACGGTGGCCATTTGGTGAGAGGGAATGTAAAATTAAACTGTGAAAAGGCACCATGCTGTGTATCGATCCACAACAGGTGCACTAGTTCACAGGTGGGCTACTGTGCACTTGTAAGCTTGCAATTCAAAACTGCCATGGGGTAAGGTGAGTTGGCATCGACCACTCCCAGTAAGCAGCCAGACTTTGCAAGTAGTTACAATGTGGGTGAAAAATGGGAGAGGTGATGCAGGTGTGCACACCTTCTGACCCCATTGGGAAGGGAAAGTCATAGCAACAAGTGAAACTTTGCAAACACCAAATATTGCCTGCTTGCAGTCGCCAGTTGTCAGGAGGTCTAAACCCTCACTCTCAGGTTCTTGGCAATAATGGGAATGCAAGGAATCACAACACGTTGCATAAGAGTAATAAATCTTGTTTAATACTACCAGAAGGAAAATCACAGTTGCCCTAAGCAGTTCTTACCATTAGGAGCTGGGAGCCAATGCTAAGCGTTCCCTATACCTCAGAGAATCTCCGTGTCTCCAGGTCTCCGAGGTAGAAGACGTAATGTCTTACATTACATATCAAAGATAATTACTATGGTTACTGTAAGGCAGAAACATTTCTAGTTACAGAGATGAGCCCTAATGGCTAAATTAGAGGTGGCTCCACAGTCCTAGATAACATTATACAATTTTGTTATAGCTATCACTTTGTGGAAACAAAGAAGTACAGTTCATGTACATAGCCATGTAGTAATACAAATCACCAGAAGATGGCAATGCCAACTCATATCATAACATTACAAGGACACAAGTGTCCTAACATCTTGTAAGCAAGAAATGCATGTGTATATTAGAAAGTAAAGCGTATAGCAATCATATGCATCCATATCCTGACATCTACTCCTGTACGGTAGATGTCCTTAGCCCTATATGTTAGTATAACATATACATAAATGCTAGATGTCTGTGATGTACCTCTGGGGGTATCAATTAGGGTTCAGGGACCTTGTGTAACAGCCTTCTGTGATTCCACGACATCATGGCAGTACCTGCTGAGGTCATCATCCAGTGCAGGCTGCACATCAGGGTCCACTAGCTGTGCCTGTGGTGACTCCATCTGCCTGACATATGCTAATGTGATTTCACCCTGCATGTTGTCTGCATAGCCTTTGTTCCCACCTTCACTGGATGATCCAGCACCATTGGCCTGTGTTGGACCTGTGGAGCAATCACTTTCAGTTCTGTACTGCACTCTGTGTGCTTGAAGGTACTATGGCCACTGGCTTTCAGGCCCACTTCTGTTTCTTCTTGTGTGCCATTGGACTGCCCTGAGGACTCTGTCAGTGTCCTCCTCCTCCTCATGCTGTCACTGCTCCTGGGAAGCCTTGGCTGTGCTAGTTGATGTGCTTCTGACCTTCACACTGTCGGTACCTGTGGGGGGACAAAATGTGACAGGTTGGTTCTGCACTGCAAGGCTATATTAGTATGTTTTTGTTCTAGGCATATAGTACAAGGTTTTGTGCTGTTTGATGCCACAGTTGTTGGTGGGCAGCACGATGCATCATATGTTGCATGCCACCGGGTGCAGTGTACACTCATTCCTGCCACATTATGTGTGCACAGTTCTGCTGTCATTGGGTCATGTGTGTAGCATCACTCTGTGGATTCCTTCCAACCCAGGTGATCTGACAATGCTATACCCAACAGTGCACTGATATGCCATGGGTTGGAGCACACATTCCTGCGCTGTGGCCACCCACATCTCTTCCATATCCCCAGCATTGCTATGTGCATTGTTCAACATTTGTGTGTGCCAGCCTCAAGGTCTGTACAGCACATTGTGTCCTGTGTACTCCACATGTTTCAATAGCGACACTATGTTATATGTGTGCTACATGGCAGCTGAGTGGGATCATTTGCATGGTGCACGTGTACATGGTTGTGCTTCCTCACATGTGGGCCATTGTCATGTTACATTGCATATCACATGTTCTGCCTGCCATCTCAGCTGTGGTGCAGTTGTACTGCCTCCACAGGACCCCTAATGTTTTGCCTACATTCTTGTCTTGCTATGGTATCACCCATGTCTCTCTGTTGCATACTTCTCAGCCTCTTGACTTATACATCCGAGACAAGGCTTAGATCACTCAGGGACACAGATCTCACCTTAGGGACACATCTTAAAGCTGCTAATATACACTCTGGTAGATCCCAGAATGAGGGATTAGTATATACTGCATCTTCTGAAGTAGGACTTGCCCATGGCATTATGGTATGACATTATTGTGCTTACATTCCTCACTGTTCAGTACCACTAACACATATTTTACTTGGGACAGCGAGATATTTTTGGCCACTTCAGGCTGTCCCTGATATCAGGGATGGTTGCGAGGTATGCTCTGTTGCTCTGTTTTGCCATCCTTTGGGTGAAAGTATAGCCTAGAGGTTAGAGTAATGAGCTGTGAATGTGCTTGGCACATCCAGAAGACCTTGGTTTGATTCCCGCAACCTCCACTTGCATACTGTGTGACTCTGAGCAAGTTACTTAACCTCCACAGTGCTCTTGGGTCACCCCTAAAAACAGGCACTTGTGCCTAGTGGGCCTTACCAGGTTACCATACAGTAAACAATAACAAAGCTTGCTTGGCAATCACTACAGGAACTCTTCTTCCCATTCTACTGTATGGTGCTCCCATCCTACAACCTCTCCGAGGTGCTGAACTAGCTAAACTTAGAGTCCTCTATCACAAAGTCACTCACTTTGTAGCTGCTGCTCACTCCCGAGACCACCACTGTGGTGTCCTTACTTTGGCCAGCACTTGAAGTGAGACTAGCCTACCCCACACTCTGCCTTGTCTTTAAAATGATTAAAACAACTGCCTCCCCTAGCCTTTCTGGTCTACCCCTGTGCAAAATTCACAAGCGGGAGCTTCAATCATCTACCAGCCTGCACTAGATATCTCTAGGACTAGATCCTGTGTAGGGGATAGGTCCTTCGTTATCTCTGCCCCGGTCCTCTGGAACAGCCATCCATCAGAAGTGACAGGCTATGCTATCTTGAATGCATTCAAAGCCGCCCTGAAATCCCACATGCTAGTGGCCAGTAAATGTAGTTGTAACTGATACAACAGATTTATCTTAGTACTTCTGCACTACCACTTGGCCTACTCCATAAATATGATCTTTTAACCCTTGGCACTGAACCCTGTTGAAAATATGTTAACTAGTAGTACCAGCACAAATTACTCATTCCCAAAGTTCTCATCTAGATATGGGATTGTGTCTGTGTGATCTGATTGTAACCTTTGAGCTCAAAATTATCTCAGCTAAACCTGCCTTCTATAATCTATCTACCAAGCTGGTAACTTACTCAAGTAAAAATTATTGCAAATATGTATGCTGTTCTTTTTAACTTGTCCCTATATGTTGAACTGTTATTGGCATGAAGTCCTTTTCTGTAACATGCAAATGTGTAACTCTTCTGTTTATTGTTAATTTGTTCTCCTTATGTAAACAGTTATTTCTTATTAAGTATGTAAACTGTTATTTCTTACTGAATGTAATTAACTCTGGATCACCCCTGAAAAAGGGACACCATGTCTTAGTGGGCTTACCCAGTTAACAAATTTCAAAAAATAAATAAAAATACATATATACATACATCCTTTGCATTACTGACATGTACACACCTGCTGTATGTTGTAGCTGAAACAGGTAAAGCTTGCTGTCACCCTCTATGGTTCTTGTGTTCAGGTGTAATGCCACATTTTCCTCCTGGCTACTTAATGGTCTCATCTGGCTTTGTCCTCCACCTGTGCCAGTGGTGCAGCCTCAGTTGTGTGGCAGTTTATCCTTTGACCTCTTTCTGAGGTGTTGATACCTCTTTTGCAGTTCACAGGTGATGCTCTTGCATGGGGCAATGGCATTCACCTTTCTGGCAGCCTCATCCCAGGCCTGCTGTCTATGGGCACACTGCTTCCTGTCCCCACCTCTGGATCGTAGGATGCTGACTGATTGATAGACAGATGAATAACAGTTATTCCACTGGATCAAACTCTTAGGGCTATATGCCATGTTTAAAACAGTTGTCCTGTACTTTTGACGGTTACGTATCTATGTAACCATCAAAAGTACAGGACAACTGTTTTAAACAGGGTATATAGTCCTAAGAGTTTGATCCAGTGGAATAACAACTGTTGTTATTCATCTGTCTGTCAGGCAACATCCTACTATTGCATTCAGATTTGGCCCTCATACCCCTCTATCAGGATTCCTGTGTCAACCTCCATAACATTTTTCTTTTTCTCCAATGCCTCCCCTTCCTTGCATCATACATTCTTCAACCACACTGGTACATCAGATGTCTGGCGCAGTTTGCAGCGCTGCCACCATTTGCATCGTATTTATGGCACATAGTGCATCTTGCATCTGTGTGTTAGTATTTGACGCATGTGGCCCACTGTACCAGCTGTGTGATGCAAATGATTTTGGCACAAGGCAGAGTTTGACACTCCTTGTGTCACTTTAGTATAGCTTTGAGAATCAGGCCCCATATATAAAGGACTATTGGAAGTCCCAAAATCAACTTCAAGTTGCTTTGTACTAGAGGAGTTAGAACAATTCTTAGTATAATTGCACATTGAGAAAAAATTGTTGGCTAAAAGTAAATAGATTGGATGAAACTAGATACACAAAATTATGTTTAGCAGAAATGTGTACATATATAAAAGGGTTTTAAATCACATGAGTGTAGTGTGCACATTTATGAAACAGAACAGAGAAAGTAGGCAGTGCCTCAGCTGGGACATGAACCCAGGCCACCTAGAATACCATTCTGGTTGCACTACCAGCTCTGCCACCAATGCAACTGGAAGCTGGGCCATCCCGGAGAATGTTACTCTTTCTCCAGTGCACTACCTGATGCTGCACAAATGATTACATTTTCAATCACAAGAGTGCAGTATGCACATTTATAGAACACATACAAACAGAAGAAAGAAAATAATTAGTGCTTTGGTTGGGAATTGAACCTAGGACACCCAGAATACTATTCTGGTTGTGCTACTAGCTGCGCCACCAGGTAAACTGGAGACTCTGCCATTCCGGAGTACATTACTCCTTCTCCGAAGCACAGTCTGGTGCTGCTCAGATACTTACATTTTCAATCACAAGAGTGCAATATGGAACATATACTAACAGAAGAAAGGAAGAAATAAGTGCCATGGTGGGACTTGAACTTAGGCTATTTAGAATACTCTTCCAGTTGTGCTAGTAGCTATACCACGAAGGCAGCTAGAAACTGGGTGGTCCAGGTCACAGTACTCTCTCTCCAATGGACAACCTGGTGCTGCACAGATAATTACATTTGCAATCACAAGAGCATGGTGTGCTCATTTATGGGACACATACAAATAGAAGGAAGGAAGAAAGAAATAAAGGCCTCAGCTGGGACATGAACTCGCAGACTTGTGACTAAAAATATAATTATCTGTGCAGCACCAGGTTGTGCACTGGAGAAAGAGTAATGTGCTCCAGGTGAGCTCAGTTTCCAGTTGCCTTAGTGGTGCAGCTGGTAGTGCAACCATAACAGTATTCTGGACTGCCTGGCTTCAAGTCCTAGCTGAGGTAATTATTTCTTTCTCTCTTTTGTCTGTATATTTAAAAGGTATCTAATCTAACACAGGCAACAGAAAAGAAATGACACATAAATAAACTTGGACTTTGCTATATGTGGAAATTTCCTATTGTGGAACAAATAGTTCTGATGAGGGGGAAAATTTCACAAAGAGTAGATCTGCAGGAAATATAAAATGCGTCAGGTGGTATTAGACATCAACAAGTATGTAAATGACTTGCTAATACTTAAAGAAATGTGAATATGAAATCTTATTTGAGTCTCTAGGCCTCCCCATTAGAAGGCAAATATTAACATGTATTGTTTTTAATTAGAATTGTATGAAAGTAATATAAAAAGGAAAAAAATATGGGACCTTGGACATTGAAAGACCGCTGTGCGATTGTTGCTTCCTGACAAATGGACCTGCTTCAGTCCTAAAACAGGGGGGTTCTCTTAGACAATGACTTATGTTTTCAGCATTCTAAATCAAACTTGTCTATTGTAGTTAATGTTTTTCTTTTTTCCTAATACCAACAATCACATTTTTACAACTGCCTCGAGGGCAACCCCTTTGCATCTATCCTAATTGTGTTCTTAGATGCACCAGGAGCTGATCCCACATGCTTGTATTGTGTCCAAAATGTATTACAATTACAGACTTACTTTGTTTGATCTTTTGTCTGGATCCTGGTAAACACCTGTAAAGGTCACTGTCAAACAAGTGAACTCCAAAGATCAAAGAAATATAGTTAATTTTTTAAAGGCGGGAAATAAAAACTTTCATTTGGATCATTGAGTAAAAATGTATTCTCTTACAGATTTATTGGAAAACAGAGGTAAAAGCCTTTTTTAGACTGAAACAGTCAACATTTTTCTTAAGCATTCAGCTTATATGGGAGCATAGAATTATAAAAAATTACCATTGAAATTTATACAGTGTAACAGGCACCCTTTTTATATGCTATAATTATTCTGTTTACAGCTCTATACAAATCTAGGAAGCGCTGTTCTCATCTACAACTCACAAGACAATAAGTGAGTGGTAGGACAACATGGGGCCATATATTGAAAACTAAGCTCGGGTGCTAAGGGTCATTTGTCTGTGCCAGCCATGTTTAATAACCAATTTGTGGTGGGGTTCCATATACAGACACCCCCACAGCATGGGCAAAATCTGTAAGCGTCCAAGTTCTAAGGTACTGCTGCGCCCATGAAAATGAGGGAGTCCTCCCCTGCATATGGGTATAGCAGGAAATTGAGAGGTTTGCACAGGTGGTAAATGCCATCCAAAAGAATGCAAGTTATCTCATTTGCAAACCTCAGCATAATGAAGTGCAAGGCCCTGGTGGTGAGTAATTGTTCTGCAGTTGGCTGCCCCACCCCCATTCCCATCCTATGGCATCTATGTATGCCCTGGCATCTTGGGGCACCTCCACCCTCTAATATCCATTGCCGTCACTGTATTCTTATTCCTTGATGGCTAGTGGCACCCCCTAATCCTCAACACTGTTTATGTTGCATCATTCTCTGGTGTCTAGTGACACCCCTCCACCTTCTGATTGGCCACTGCTGCATGTTCTATGCAGTCCCCGATGTCTGGTGGACCCCCCAACCCTCTGATTGCTGCACACCACATGACATCTACAAGGTTATCCCTGGTGACCAGTGGCACCCTATGCCCCTGAGCACCAGACTCAGGCAGATGCCTGTAGTCTCTGGTGTCTAGCAGCCCCCTCCACACTGCCCATGCTGGGTACACTGTTTCGTCACCCCTCCCACCTCTATTGCCAGTGCCACACTGGGGAGTCAAGCAGGCAACTGACACAGCCCTCCTCTCCGATCGTCAGACAGCTGCCCTATGGAATGACATGGCGTAAGTGTACACTCTGTATGCTGTAGAGTGTACACACTCTCCCTGTCATTCCATAGAGTAGCCAGTGGAGATGATGAGAGGAGGGCTGTGCCAGTCACACACTCAGCTCCCTAGCATGGCACCACAGATGGTAATAAGGAGGGGTGGCAGGGTGATGTGCCTAGTGTGGGCAGTGTAATGGCCACTAGACACCAGAGTCTACAGGCTCTCACCTGGGTTGGGTGTACAAGAGCAGGGGGGCCACTGGACACCAGAGAATATCTTGTGGATGCAACACCAAGCGAACAGAAGGTGGGGGGGGGTTCAATCAGACACCAGGGACAGCATGTAGCATGCAGCATGATGGACCAAGTGATCAGAGGGTGGGGAGTTCAACCAGACACTAGGGACAGCATGCAATATGCATCAGCAGGTGATCAGAAGGTGGGGGGGCTCTACCAGACACAAGGGACAACTCAACTGGTAGTGGGACGGGCAATCAGAGGGTGAGGTGTACCACAAAACACCAAGTGCATGTCTACCTTAGTACCATACCTCTCACTCATTTGTCTTTGACAGGAGGGACATGGACACACCAACTGAGGGACAATGAAGAACACTGACTCTCATACTGAGAGACACACCTTCACACCTGGATATATGCTCTCAGACCACAGTGGACACCATTGAGTTTACTTGTCTTATGTGCATTGCTGATTTTGTATCTTAGCATATTATGTCTTTATAGTCTGATTAAAGACACATTCTCTATGTGGACAGCCCCGTTCCCTTGAGGTATGGATGAGGGACAAAGCAAGATTGGAGGAAAAGTGAGGGACATCCCTCATACTCTGAGACAATTGAGAGTGTATGACCATAACTATGACATGTGTTCAGGGGCAGGGGGTGCCATTACACACCACTGAACTTCTCTGCATGTACAGGGACAGGCAATCGGGGGGGGATGCCACAGGATACCAGGGACAGATGTGTGCACATGGCACTGGCAATCGTGGATGGTAGGTGCCACTAGACACCAGGAACACCTAACCATTACCCAGGATGGGCTCACAGATTGGTGGGGGTGCTGCTTGACTTTGTCTCTGTAATGGGGATGGATGAGCAGAGGGCCAGAGGTGCCACTGGACACCAGGGTGGACATGCCATGTGCAGCAATGGGTGGTTGGGATGTTGTGGGGCTGCTTGCCACCCTGCCTGACTTGGTGGCTGGCCTCTGTAGTTGTGCAAACCTGCCACCACATCCCATGCAAATGAGCCCATAATGGGCATGCATATTGCCCTTAGCACCTTGCATGTCCCATGGGATCATTTCCATTTTGCTGTTTGAATATCACACTGTGGGTTCCTTGTGTTATCAGGTCTGGAGGTGTAGTTCCCTGTGCTTCCCTATGGGCTACATACAGGCAGATCTCTGTCACAGCAGTACTAGTCGACTTTGCACTGCCCTGACATGGCACTATATTCAGTCAGATAGCTCCGGTGCACTATCTGACTGAATATGGCATCCACTGGGTCATGGGCATGGGGAAGCGTAGCACAAGTCTTTGCACTCTGTTTTTGCACCTTACTGAATATCAGGCCACAGGTCTAGCCTTTTTGGGTCCATTTTGTGGACAAGGTTCCCACTTTAGAGATTATGAGCTAATAAGCCCATTTACATTTGATATAGAGACTTTACTAAGGCCTCTGCCTCTAACCTATCTAACTATCTGTGCATGAACATGTTTTTTTTTTTTAAGATTATTTTGTACTAAAGTTTATCACAATGTCATTTGTACGCTATTTATGATGGTAACTATTGTAATAACTTTTATGTGAAACAAATAAATAAAATCTGAATATTTGCATTGGCTCATTGCCTCTTGTTCCTTGTCAGATGTCAACTAATCATGCTGAAAGTTTCCATGATAATGCATAGCAAATATAGTTTTTTATCTGAAGCACCAAACTATAAGCTGTGTGGGAGTTACAAAAGATGAAATGAATACTTCTTCATGGTGTGAGTAGTAGATAGGCAGAATGGCCTGCCCAGATAGGTGGTAAATGCCATGATAGATACAAGTTGGTTAGTGAGGGCAGAAAATGGGGAAACATGGAAACAGAATTTGGTAGCAGAAGGAGAATGAAGGTCCTCTGAGTCTGCTTTTGCTATAATTCCATACCTCACTGACCTATTGCTCTGGTAGACTGTATCCCTCCCATCACTGTCTCTCCCCTCAAACCCTTGCTTCCTCCTTGGGGACTGTGAGTCCCTTTGTTCTGTTCCAACCATTTTGAACCTGTTAAGAGTAGCTGCCCATGCCATTTCCATCGATAGGGTGATAGGACCATGAAACACACTATCAATAAAGTAGTACTTCCTCCAGTCATTCCTGAATTGGTCCCCCTCCAACCTCCAGTTATGCCTCTCAGTGACTTCATTGCAATTTTGCAAAAATAGATCCTCACTGATTACTTTAATACTCCTGAGAAACGTCGATGTTTCAGTCATGTCTCTTATTCCCACCTGGCCTCCAGTGAATACATGTTTAGAACCTCCAGCAATTCCTCATAAGATCTGCCTTGCTGGCCATGGATCATCTTGGTGAATCTTTGCTCCACTGACTCTAATATGTTGATGTCTTCCTTCAAGAGAAGTCTCCTGAACTGGGCACAGTATTCCAGACGAGGCTTCACCAGGGATCTATTTAGTGACAGAATCACCTGGCTTCTTCTGCTGTCAAAATCTCTCCCTATACAACCCAAAATCCTCGACACCATGCTGTATGCTTTGTTGCATTGACTTGTTTACTTGAGGGAGTCACTGATTATGACCCCCAGATCTTTTTTATCATTAGAAGTGGCCAGTCTACTTCTCACTTTCACTTTTCTGTGCTTTGATTCAGTCTACCTAACTACATTACTTTGCCAGTCTTGGCATGGAACCTGAACTGCCAGATCATAGACCATATTTCTAGATTCTCTATGTCCCTCTGAAGCTCTTGCAAACTCTTTCTCATTATCCCCCCGCTGCATAACTTTGTGTCATCAGCAAGAAGACAAATATTTCCCTGGACACTCTTGCCAGTGTCATTTCTAAACATATTAAATAGAACCAGTCCCAGGACCAATCCCTGCAGCACTGGGCTTCACTCTGGTGTCTTTGTGGGAGACATGAACACTCAGGTAACAAATTTTATTATTACGTTTACAGACGATACCAAGTTGGGGGGAGAGGTTGACTCATTTTCTAAGCATTTAACACTAATCAATGATTTATTAATTATCGAGAAATGTGCCATAATGAATGGAATGTCATTTAATATGGATAAATGTGTAGTTCTTCATTATGGCAAGAACAACCCACGGTATGCATACTTTCTAAATAATTAACCTGTTCAAATTTCTCAGTATTAGTGTAAATAATAAACTGGCTGTCTCCAATCACTGTAAATCCATAAACAAAAAGGCTGGTGTTATGATGAAAAGGAATAAACGATCCTTTATTTCTCAATCTGAATAGTGCCTAATACCTCTTTATAGGAGCAATGTTGGACTTCATCTAGATTATGGTTCACCCTTCTGGAGTCCTTATCTAAAGGGGGATAGTGCATTGATAGTGAGGGTCCAGATGCGTATTACCAAAATGATACTATACCTCACTTAAGAAACAAAACTTATCAAGAGAGAGACTTAATGAGACATGCTTATTTTTCCTACAGGAGAGGAGAAAGAGTGGCAATCATTTGCTCATGTACAAAATAATTAATTCTACCGTGTTGGGTTCAGAATGTGGCCTAAATTTACACCCAAGAGACAATCTACATACTCATAGGAAGCAACTAGTAGTACCATGGGCAAATACCACAAAGAGGGATAACCTTTTTTTTAGAGTACACACTGCAAAAGACTGGAATAAATTATCACAAGAGTTGGCTGACAAAAACACATCACTAGGTTCAAAAAGTGCCTTTGTGAACTCTTGATATCTAATACAGCTATGGTATAATACTGACTCACTTGTGTAGGGGACAATCATGACTGGCTAGCTTAAAGCCTACTTTTGGCCTTGCAACCCAGTAAATTCAGTAAGATCTGGTCATGATCTTTCTGTGCCCTGATTTATCCCTGTTAAGCCATTACTCTGCTGCCCCCTCTTAGCCAATTTCCTGCCCACCTAACTAAATTTGTCTCCACCACCAAGTCCTCCAAGTTTTTCTGCAGTCTACTGTGTGGCACCAAATTGAAGGCAATGCTGAAGTAGAAGTAGAGCAGATCTACTGTATATCCCCTATCACCTTAATGACCCAATTAAAAAATCATATCACATTGGTTTGGGAAGCATTTCCTGAAAGAAAACTATGCTGCTTTTCATCCTGTAGTCCATTGTCCTTGTTCTTGGTAGGCTACCAACTCTCCTTCACTATGGTCCCTATCAGCTTACCTATGAGGCGGAGAGGTGGAAGGGACAGGGGAAATGGGACCTGATCAGTGATAGGTTAGTATGGCTCAGGGAGGATACTGGGCAGGCACAATGGACCATGGGTATTTTTCTGATGACAACATTTTATGTTTCTGTGTGTCACACAAGACTGATCGACATATGTGTTTGTGATAGGTGACTTTACTATGAGACAGCTGCAGCACTTCCATGTTGCTATGCTCAGTGTGGTATAAACTTGGCAAATGCCCTTTATGTCATTTGTTTTGCCTTTACTGCACAAGATGATCCTAACACAATACTGTGTCAATTATGTTTATTTTTGCCTTAATGTAAAACATTAAAGAGTTAAAACATGTTCATTTGAAATGCATCACACATACCTCACTCACTGCTACTTACACTACTGTTACAGGTCATATTAATATGTTGTTACTTCACTACAAGCAAATTTTAACATTGTTAAATGTCAACATGTTTCTAACCTTAAAATACTAAATTAAAATAAAATAAATAATAAACTTTAAAACAGTATTTTTTCCTTCTCTTCCAGGAGTCTGCCCTGAATGGGTCAAGGGACCAGCATGAATCTCTACCAGTGGCTCCTCTACTGAAACCCACCCACTCAGCAAGTATACCAGGATTCTGCCCTGACCGGGCCAAGGGACCAGCACATATCTCTGCTGGTGGCTCATCTCCTGAAACCTGCCCACCCAGCAAGCATACCAGGATTCTACCCTGAATGGGCCAAGTGACCGGCGTGGATTTCTGCCGTCGATTCCTCTTCTGAAACCCACCCACCCTGCAAGCATACCAGGACTCTGCCCTGAACAGGCAGAAGGGCCGGCACAATTCTCTACCAGTGGCTTCTTTCTTGAAACCTGCCCATCCAGCAAGCATACCAGGATTCTGCCCTGAACAGGCCGAGGATCTCTGATGGCTGCTCCTCTCCTGAAATCCGCCTGCCCAGCAAGCATACCAGGTACGAAAGTCCTAACCATCAGAGCCATAGACTGAAAGTCATGAAAGCCTCTTTCTTGATTGGTCTTCTATGAACCAAGCTTCACCACAGCTGGCTACTAAACCCTCAGCCTACTCCTGATTGGACTGTGTCTCTTTGGCATTTTTTTTTTCAATAGCCGAGTTACAGAGGCACCTTTCTCTCACTCAAAAGTGTTGCATGTAAACAAAAATTTATTCAGGCAATATTTTTATAAGATTAAATGTGATTCTGTTTAGCTAACCTTATACTGCCTAATTTGACCTAGGGAACCATAATTAATGTCACTGCCTAGACCTGCTGTATTGTTTAGCTGCTTAGAAAACTACTAAAATGTATTGTTAACTTGTTTAGCTCATAAAAAGTTTAATCTGAAAGTACTGTTTTGAACTGCTTCTCGCACCTAACCTGCCTCCGACCTAACTTGCTTCTTTACACCCCCCACGCTACCTCAGCTTCACTTCTGACTGATCTCAGTCCTTCTGAATCCAGCTATTTTCCCACTAGTCTCACCCTCTGCCCCAGCTGTTTCTCCTACGGCTCCTCTCGGCACTATTTTGTCCTTGAACACTTTTCAAAACAGCCCTAACACTTTAAGCCCTCATTCTCTCTTCCCCCATCCCCCTTGTTTCTGTAGACTCTGCTTGGTGCCCCCCAGCCACATCTCTCGAAGTACCCTTCAGAGCCATTTCAAACCTGAATTTCATTGCTACCTTTAATCCACTTAACTCCTTTCTTTCTCCAAAACCCCTGTTGTTCTCTCTGGTGCCTGCCCCTGCCCCTAAAAGTCATTGCCTTCCCAATAACGCCTTTTTCTCACTCCTGTCCTAATCCTTTGTCTCTTGTTCCATCGGACCTCCCATCTTAGCCTTTATCTATTACCTTTTTGAAAATCTCCCTTCCTCTCTCCCAGGATTCTTCTCTGAACAGGCCGAGGGACCTGCATGGATCTCTGCTGGTGGCTCCTCTCCTGAAACCCACCCGACCAGCAAACATACCAGGATTCTACCCTGAATGGGCCAAGGGACCAGTGTGGATCTCTGCCAGTGGCTCCTCTCCTGAAACCCACCCTCCCAGAAAGCATACCAGGATTCTGTTCTGAAAGGGCCAAGGGATTGGCATAGATCTATGCTGGTGGCTCCTCTCTTGAAACCCGCCTTCCCAGCAAGCATACCAGGATTCAGCCCTGAATAGGCTTAGGGACCAGCGTTTGTCTCTGCTTTCAGCTCCTCTCTTGAAACCTTCCTGCCCAGCAAGCATACCAGTATGATAGCCCTAGCCATCAGAGCCATAGACTGAAAGCTGCTGTTTTGATTGGCATTCTCCGAACTGAGCTTCACTGCCATTGGCTGCTAAACTCTCAGCCTACTCCTGATTGGACTGTGTCTCTTCTGCATTTTTTTCAATAGCTGAGTTACAAGGGCACCTTTCTATTGCTCAAAAGTGCTGCACCTGTAAACAAAAATCTATTTAGGCTATATTTTTATAAGGCTAAATGTGATTCTGTGTAGCTAATCTTATACTGCCTAATTTGACCTAGGAAACCATGATTAATGTCACTTCCTAGACCTGCTGTATTGTTTAGCTGCTTAGAAAACTACTAAAATGTACTGTTAAATTGCTTAGCTGCTGAAAGGTTTAATCCGAAAGTCCTGTTTTGAACTGCTCCTGGCTCATGACCTGCCTCCCATCTAACTCGCTTCTTTATATCCCCATGCTGCCTCAACTTCACTTCTGACTGCTCTCAGTTCTTCTGAATCCTGCTTCTTTCCCACTAATCTTACCCTCTGTCCCAGCTGCTTCTCCTACGGCTCCTTTCAGCACCATTTCGACCTTGAACATCTTCCAAAACCAGCACTAATGCTTTAACATTAAGCCCTCATTCTTCTCCCCATCCCCCTTGTTTCTGTAGGCTCTACTTGGTGCCTGCCCTACCCCTCCCCAGCCACTTCTCTTGTGGCACCTTTTGGTGCCATTTCAAACCTGAATTTCATTGCTACCTTTAATTCACTTAACTCCTTTCTTTCTCCAAAACTCCTGTTCTCTCTGGCACCTGCACCTGCCCAGACCAGCCATTGCCTTTCCAGTAACACCTTTTTCTTGATCCTGCCCTAATCCTTTGTTTCTCTGCCTCTTGGACCTCCCCCTGATTAAGCCCAGCCAGTACTCGGCCTTTATCTGCTACCCTTTTGAAAATCTCCCTCCCTCTCTTCCAGGATTATTCCCTGAATGGGCCGAGGGACTGGCGCAGATCTCTGCCAGTGGCTCCTCTCCTAAAACCCACCCACCCAGCAAGCTTACCAGGTAAGATGGCTCTAGCAATCAGAGCCAGAGACTGAAAACCATGAAAGCCACTCTCTTGATTGGCCTTCTCCTACCCGAGCTTCACAGCCTACTCCTGATTGGACTGTGTCTCTTTGGTGTTTTTTTTTCAACAGCCGAGTTACAGAGTCGCCTTTCTCTCACTCAAAAGCGCTGCACCTGCAAACAAAAATCTATTTATGCTATATTTTGTTCCACTCACCCTCCCTGACCCTGACCTCTATTAAATACTCTTCCTCCCCCATCTCACTCTGCCCACCTTCTCCTCTCCCCTGTACAGACACAGTTACTGAGTTAGTTTGGGATTCTCCACACCCTCCCCTTAAAAGAGCAGGCCAACCTCCTTGGGCAGCTTTACTCCTGGGTGTCCCACCCTCGTGACAAACTCCCCCACAGGAGCTCATGTCCAACTCTCTACCAATAAAGCCAACTAAAGACATTGCATCTCCAAAACTCACTGAGCCAATCCTACCACACCACACCACAGCAACAGCTAATAATGCAGCCACTAGTACACCTCACAATTCTCTGAACATTTTTTCCCACATTAGTGCTTCCCTCCTCAGTACACACTACCTGCAGAGCCCAGGAGAGCCTATCACCAAAGCTTAGAACAAGCTGCTAAAAATCAGCATTGGCCCCATTATCCACCCCCATTTAAAGACTGCCACAGTAAATCATGCTTTCAGCCAGCACAGGAGAGCAGCACCTACCCCCTCCCACCCCCACTCACTATCTACTCCTAAAAACAAATAGATACCCTAAGAGAACCCAAACACACAAAAGTTGCTCATATGCCATAAAGCGACTCAGACTGCTGGCAACTCGGTTGCTCTGGCTGCTGCTACTCCTATTCAGGAACATCCACTCCAACCCCGGCCCCAGGGACATGAATACTAGTATGTCTGAAGAGCAAAACTATTTCACAATTGCTTCTGTCAACATATGCAGTTTGTCAGCCAAATTTGATTCACTACATGTGTGGGTTACCCAACACAACCTGTACATCTTAACTGTGGCAGAGACATGGCTCACCCCAAGAACACCCAACACAGACATCCATCTAAATGGTTATAACTCCTTTAGGTTGGACGGAATTGGTAAATATGGAGGGGGCTGTGTAGTTTATATTTAAAATCACCTGGAGGGTCAGGTCCTTCCACCTATATAATCAGGCAGCAAATATCCAAATTCTACCTGTCAAAATAATCCTCGGTACACATGGAAAGGGCATTTCCATAATCTCCACCTATATCCCACCAAAAAAGCAGGCAGCAGGCTTTAATATGCTCATTGAATACCTCTGTAACAGCCACCTTAACTCAGAGATAATCATAGTAGGTGACCTCAACATAAAATGACTATCTCCTGATGCTGTATCTTACAGAGATGCCATCAACTCCTAGCTTGTTGAAACTCCGAAGCATGCAGGCTACCACTCTGGATCCAGTACGCTATTGGACTGGCTTTTGACCAACCTCCCAGAACGAATCAACAGAATGGTCATTCTCCCTGACACGTTAAGTAACCACTTCCCCATCCCTTGTACCTGGTCGAATAAATCCCCAAAACTTCAAGCTAAAGAGGTGACTGTCCATATCCTGCGAAGAGGGCTACTGGGCCCCCTAAAAGAGCACCTCTGCCAATTTTATTGTCCCACATCTGCTCAATAACTAACGTTGACACGGCCTTAGACTACTTTATTAAGACTTTTAACTTGGCATGTGATATCTTCGCATACCTCACCACTAGAAAGATCTGGGGCTCCCACAAGATGTGGATAACTTCCTCACTCATTGATCTCATGCATACCTGGGAAAGCCTGTGGCATAAGGACAAAAGCATGGGCCCACAATCTGACCTCCAAACTACCATACAGCCCACAATAATTGTACCCAGGCAATTTGTCAGGCCAAATGATGCTTCTTTAGGACTGAACTGGACAATTCCTTGGGTGACAGCCGCAAATTTTAGGGAAACATAAAAAGCTAACAGGGTGTCCTAATAGATCTCCTCCTGATCTGCTAAACCTGAACAGAAACATAACCCAAGACCACAAAACCATTGCAAACACCTTTAACAGAGCCTTCACTGACCTTAGTGACATGCACCCACCCAGCTACCTGAACCCTGTTAATAAAACCCAGAATACAACATCAGCTGCTGCTACCTCCAGCCAGGGTACCCCAGCCCCAAAATTCTATCTCAGGGTCATCAGAACCTTTGAAGCCAAAAAATATCTGCTGCACGTACTTTGTAAATACAGGCACAGTAGTGTGAGCTTAGATCTGAAACTACTAGCTCTCACCCTAGGTGAGGTCCTGGCTCTCCTAACGTGAGTTCTCAACCTCTCACTTATCACTGGACAGTTCCCCAAACTCTGGAAGGCCACAGTTGTAACACCAGATTTCAAAAGTGGAGACAGGACCACCCATACCTCCTATCTCTAAAGCCCTAGAATGGGTAGTCAATGACTAGGTAGTTGACCACCTCAATAAGTATCAACTTCAGTGTAAAGAACACCATGAATTTTGAAAGCTACACAGCACAATGACTGCCCTTGTAGAATTCACTGGATTCATACATGACTCACTGAATCATGGGCACTTGGAGGGGGCTACCTTTATTGACCTCGCTAAGGCATTTGATACAGTTAATCATGAACTCCTACTAGCTCACCTGCAGAAGTCCACCGTGTCCTTCACCTCCCTGACTTGGTTTCACAGCCATTACACCCACTGAGTCCAAGAGGTTAAAATTGACAAAACCCTCTCTGACAGACAAAATGTTAGTACAGGTTCCCCCCAAGGGTCCATATTAGGTCCTTTGCTGTTCAGTCTTTTTCTGAACAATCTCCCTAAAGTATGCCAAGACAAAATCTTGCTGTATGCAGATGATGCTGTCCTCTATTCAAGCTATCCTGACCTCAACTCCTTTGAGCAAAGTCTCCAGTGTAACCTAAAATTTGTTGAAGACTGGTTTACCAATGCACGGTTACTACTCAATTATCAAAAAAACAAAAACAATGCTTTTCACCTCCCCGCACATCAAATATAAATCAGCCCAGCTATCTATCTGTAACAAGGAAAATTAAATTCTTGAGATGGTGCACAATTTCAAATACTTCGGGGTTATTCTGAACAGCTCTTTATCTTACACTCTGCATGTTGACCATGTCTCTAAAACTGTATGTAGGAAAGTCGGTCAGCTATATAGACACAAACATTACCTTATTATTGTCACCCTTAAACTAGCAATAACCAGCTCAGTGCTTTCTTTAATGTATTATGGCCTTGTTGTTTACACCTCAGCACCTGAATCTACCCTGAAAAGAATTGCTCTTGCCCTAAACAAGTCCTGCTGGCTAGTTCTTGGGGTCCCACTCCTAACCCACATATGTGACCTTTACACACCTACAGACTGGCTGAACTTGGACAACTGCATCCAATACCAACTCTATCTCCTGGCCAAGAAAGCCACCCTTGGTTTTACCCCATACAGAGTCCACTCTATGCTATGTCAAACAGCCTCCACCTCCAGGCTAACCATAGGATCTCACAATACTCAGTACAAAGACCTCTTCTGCTATATAACACAAGGGAAATGGTCCTTTTGCTACCATGTGCCAAAGTGGCTAAATTCACTCCTGGCTGACCTCCTTGCTGAAACCAAATTTGGGCCATTCAAACAAAAACTCCATTCCCACCTCTCTGGCCACATGTTTTGCGCTTGCTTCCAATAGTAATTAGTTACTGGCCTAGGTCTCACCAGCACTTTGATCCATGGGCAGTCAACTGACCTCCCTCTCCCTTCTCCTCTATTGCCCATTCTGTTCCATACATCCTACCCCCGCCTCCCTCCCCACAAAGGTATCACTGCCACCTTATCACCCTGTCTCCCACCCCTTTACATTACATCTCCCCCACTCCCCCTCCTATTCTTCCACACTCCCTCACATAGATCCCACCCTTCATCATCTAAATCTGCTACTCTCCCTCCCCATCCTCCTCCCCACTTCACCCTCATTACTGACAAAGAGACCCTTGGTTTCTCCTGTTCCTTGCCTTGAACCTCTCCTTTTCACTGACAATGGAAAACTCAGTTTCTCCAGTTCCCTGCCCTGAATCAAACCAATCTCTCTCCTCAATCCTCTCTTTAACTAGCACATTATTCTCAGCCTATGCTGTATACACTACAGCCTTTCTGAGTTGACCTACCACTGATCTATTTAAATCAATATTTACCCTTGTCTGTATTGTATTCAGATTTGTTAGTCCTTGATGTTTGTTTACCAGATTGTATGATCTTTTATGTACCTATCAATGGTTTTCCTATGTATCTTTACCTTGGCTGTATGTATCCTTAAATGTATTTCATCCTTCATGATGTAGAATCTTTGCAAATTAGCTACTAGCTCAAAGGTTGTAATCCAATACTTGAATAAATTAATAAATAAATTAATAAAATATTTAATTATATTTTGACCATATGCCTCTCTGGGGCACATCTGACATGACACCAATCAAGCAAGCAAAACAAACAAAGCATTTAAAAAGGGTATAAAAAACAGATTGCATACTATCCTGAATCCTTTTTCATGCTGCCTGCCATA
This sequence comes from Neoceratodus forsteri, assembly GCA_016271365.2. NCBI lineage: Eukaryota > Metazoa > Chordata > Ceratodontiformes > Ceratodontidae > Neoceratodus > Neoceratodus forsteri. Next base: position 607,245,211 of record CM057455.1, read on the forward strand.
ATAAGCAGGAAAGTAAATTATCTGCAAATATTAAACAAGACAGTAGACTAAATTAGATGTCACACAATTGGAGAGGGGACAAAATATTTATGCTTAGCATTGCCACAAGTTAGAACCACAAGTTAGAACATACCATTACACAAAATTCATATTATCACTATTTTCCAAATCCAGACTGGTTAGATGTACATCTGTATAAGTCCATTGATGAGTGGAATTGTTTTTCAAACTGCTGGTTCAGAAATACTTAGCAGGAAAATCAAAATGCACTTGTGCTTTGGGTATTGTAGCATCAATTTAGTAAATATTGCAAGACATATAAGCATTCAATTGATCAATATATATATATTCAAGGATTTAGCTTCATACAGTTAATCATTTTTGATGGAAATCAACATGAGAAAAACTAGTAACTTTAAAGAGAAAAAGAGACATCAGAGATTTTGTGGTACATATTGGCCCAAGGCAACACGTACACACATCAAAAGCAGATGGAGTCTCACCAGCCCCTTAATGCATTTTCTATTGTGGGAAGGAAAATAATTGTTCAAACACTGCCAACACTAAGTCTTTTTAATTTTTTCATTCATGCTCTGGGGAAAAAAATATCATCAGGGACTTTATTGTCCGTAACACCACCCACATTGTTTACACGTATGCGTGTGTCCATGGATAGACACAATAAGACTATAGACATTTCTCATAGTTGCACAGTCTAAAATAATTCTAAAACAGAGTAAATCCAAATACATTTGAGTAAACTAGAACTTTTGTAGGCAAACTCTGAAGTCCAGTTTTAACTAAATCAAAGCCAGATTTCAACAAACATACATCTTTTGATTAAAATAAACAGGTCAGTATATTCTAATTGACAGCTGTTTGTAAACTTCCTAGTAAAGAAATTATATTCATGCCCCTAAATGATCCTTAATTAATGTGCCAGCAAAAAAAAAAAAACTTTAAGTGAAAAATTGTATTTTATGTTGTTATACTGTCATGGAAAACATTATTTACTGTTCACTTAATGTAACCTGCAATGTGGAGTTTATTTATTTTTTTGGCTGTGTCAGTTTGTGTACAGAACACTAAGTACTGTTCTGATAGGTAAACAGTTCATGTTTAGCATTCTGTACACAAACTGAGACATATTATAGGCTTTTCAAAATGTCTGGTCAGACTTCAGCTGTTCTTCTCATCCAGCTAATGAATTATTCATTGTGTCAGAGAGTTTTCCAGCTTACAGGTTCCATGAAGAGAATTGCATGAAATGTATGACATAAAAAGAAAACAATACAAAACAGTTTGCCACATAAAGTTTCAGTAGAGGTACATATGGATCATTTTATTTAAGGATTTCATTTCTTGAAAGGGTAACATTCAAACAGCAGCTAATTGTCACACATTACCTGTCCCTGTAAACCATTGTGGGTCACTCTAATTGCCTTGCTCTGATGGATGTCATACTCTGCTTTGTGAGCCACAGATTCAGAAGACACCAGGAGAAAGGACTGCTGTGTGACTGGACTTCTCTGCTGGGACTATATTGCCCTCCTTCCCTCCACTCCACCCGAAGCTAGTTCTATTTTTACAGGCACAGGATTTGACTAACAACAGGAACTTCCTGTTTGGGGGCAGGAAGTGAGTGATCACAGAACCACCAAGGACCCACCGTCCTAGAAGGGCAAGAATAGCTCTCCGGCCCCCTCTAGCTGCTGGAGGTCTGCCTCTGAGCAAGTAGTTGGTCTACTGAGAAATATGGGATATTCTTGTTTCAGAACAGGACAATCAGGAGCTTAAAGGGCACACAGGCAGAAAGTAAGGAGAGAGAGAAAAAAAATCAGAGGAAAGAGTAAGGATTGCAAACAGTTAAGGGGCCAGAAATAAGACATGATTGGAGTGGTGCAGTGCAGTGGCTGTGGAGCAGCAGTCTTCCGGGAGATGTTCTGGAGGATGCAGTGTTGTCCCATCTGCAGACACCTCTCTGGGCTGAGGGAGGAGGTTGCTCATCTCCAGGCTGAGTTGACCAGGATTTGTGGGACCTCCTCTTCCATCCAGAGACCACCAGTGCCACTGCCGTTGCCTCAGAGTTGCCAAAAAGAAGCGGTTGGACCACAGTGGGCTCAGGGAGGGTGAGGGTGGTGGAACAGAGGCACATCCCTCAGTTGTACCTCTCCCACAATTCCTATGCCATTCTGGCAAAGTGTGGTTCCTCTATGGAGGCACCTGCAGTGGAGACCAAGGAGGATGCTGGGAACCTCCACAAAGGAGACCCACAGGAGGGTGGCAGGGGACCCTGCAGGGAAAAACAACTCCTGGTGGGGACTCCATTGTTGGAAGGTAGAACTGGGGAGGAAGGGAGAGGGAGGTAAGGTGCCTGCCTGGTGCCATGGCTTGGAGGGACAGGCGAATCCTCAGGATTGCCGGAGCAGCTGCAGAGGGAGGAGCTGGATGTCATTGTCCACCTAGGACAAATGACCTGGCTAAGAAGGGATGAGAAGTGCAGGAAGAGTTTGTGAATTGGGGAGGGCCTTAGTCAAGCAGGCATGCACGGTAACCTTCTCGGAGGTGCTACCCATCTATGGCATAGGAGAGACTAGGGTGTTCCGCACCATGGGATTCAATCAGTGGTTGAAAAACTGGTGTGGAGCTCAGAGATTAGCTTCATTGGGGACTGGGGTCCACCTGGAGTGATGCAAGCCTATACTGGCATGATGGGCTGCATCTGTCTGGGGACAGGAACCAGGATCCTAGATGATAGGTTTAAATGCTTCATTGGCAAGCTTTAAACTAGCCAAGGGAGGCACTGAAAGGAGCAGGAAAATCCTAGCCCCCAAATAATCACGGTAGTAAGTGTGGCAAACACCAAAATAGAGGTGTCAATAGGAGAAGGGCAGGGTAAATGGAGAAAGTGACAAAGGCAAGAAGGACAGGGATGGGGCAAAGGAGTAAGGCCATCAGGAAATGGAGGTAATGAGTACCAATGCCCGTAGTCTGGCAACAAGCTCCTGAGCTGGAGGCCTTGATGGAAGAGGGATGCCTGGATATTGTATCAGTCACAGAAACATGGTACACAGAGAACCATGACTGGGATGTTAACATACCAGGGTACATAACCTACAGGAGAGACAGGCAGGGAGAAGAGGGGAGGAGTAGCTCTCTATGTAAAGGAAGGGATAAAAGCAACTGAATAAAAAGTGAAACAGGGAGGAGAGGAGGCACTGTGGGTCACCTTTGGAGACTGAAAAGGGCACCACAATCCACATAGGGTTGTGTACAGACCCCATGTCAGGGGAAGGAATGGACAAGGATATGATAGAAAGCATTCTTAGAATGGCAGAGAAAGGGAGATACTGTTGATGGGAGAACTGAATATGCCAGATGTTAACTGGAGCACATTTGCTGAAGCCACATCCAAGAGCAGGGCCATTCTTGATGCCCTACAGGTGGCAGGCATTAGACAGCTAGTTTGGAACCCACTGTGGGAGCAATCTAGACCTCGTACTCTCAAATGGGGGCAGTGAGAGGATCTCAGATCTAGAAGTGGGTTGCCATCTGGGGACAAGTGACCATCAAACAGTGTGGTTCACGTTAAACTCAGCTACAGAGTCAAGCCATACAAAAGTGAAGGTACTGGACTTTAGGGCGCTGACTTTGGCAAGATGGGAGGAGTTCTCAGAAAAGCACTAGCAAACAGGCTAGAAGGAGGTGTGGAGCAACAATGGGAATTATCAAACTGCCATCACAGAGGCAACTGTTTTGTGAAGCAAATAAATAAATAAAATGAAAGAAAAAGCCACTATGGTTCTCAAAGAGGTGGCTGTGAAAGTCAGGAAGAAAAAGATAGCATTCCGGAAGTATAAGGAAACACAGAAGGAGCAGGACAGAGACTCACGTTAAGGCAGAAGGAAGCAGGGAGGGAAGTCAGAATAGCAAAGGCCCAGACTGAGGAAAAGATAGCCAACTCAGTTAAGAAGGGATAAAACCTTTCATAGGTACATCATGAGCATAGAAAGACAAAGGAAGGGATAGTGAGGCTGAATAGAATGAGCAGTGGGTGGGCAGAGGGGACAGTGAAAAGCAGGAATACTGAATGAATATTTCTGCTCAGTATTCACAAAAGAGGAGGGGAAGTGCCTAATCCACCTAACAGAAGCACCTTGATAGGGGGTTGATTCCAGTCCTTTCACAGAAGAAAGGGTTCTGCAAGAACTCCTAAAACTGATGGTGGACAAGCCAATGGGTCCTGATGGAATTCACCCAGAATTCTAAAAAAATTAAGGAGGAACTAGTGAAACCACTGGCTACTCTTTTAATAAATCATGGGAGGATGGTGTGGTACCCGAGGACTGGAGGAAGGCGGATGTGATTCCCTTAACAAAAGTGGGACCAAGACAGAGGCAGAAACTACAGACCTGTCAGTCTGACCTCTGTGGTAGGGAAAGTGATGGAGTCACTTGAAGGAAAGAATAGTTGAGTACCTAGAAGCCAGTGGAGCACAGGACCCAAGGCAGCATGAGTTCACAGCAGGAAGGTCATGTCAGAAGAATCTAATAGATTTCTTTGACTGGGTGACCAAAGTAGTAGACCAGGGAGGGGCTGTGGACATGGCCTACCTAAGACTTTGCAAGGCATTTGACACAGTCCCCACAAAGATTACTAGTCAAATTAACCAAGCCTGGGAGTGGGTCCCAGGGTGGTAGCCTAGATAAAACATTGGCTGGACAACAGGACACAGAAGGTAATTGTAAATGGAGTCCACTCTGAAGAAAGGTTACTAGTGGGGTACCGCAGGGGTTCAGTATTAGGTCAGTCCTTTTAATGTCTTCATCAGTGACATGCAGAGGGACTGGAAGGAAAATATGCCTTTTGCAGATGACACAAAGATCTGCAACAGGGTTGATACACAAGGAGACGTGGAAAGGATGAAAAGGACTTGCAAGGTTGGAGGAATGGTCAGAAGTATGGAAGCTAGGATTCCAATGCAAAGAAGTGCAAAATAATGCACCTGGGAAACAAGAACCCAGGGAAGAATACACAATGGGTGGGAGGTAATAACAACAACAAAAAGGAAAGAGACCCTGGGGGTAATCATATCAGATGACCCTAAGGTTAGCAAGCAATGTGAGAAGGCAGTAGGAGGGCTGGGGGGTATACTGGGATGCAGAGGGAGAGGCATCACCAGCAGAAAACAGGAAGTTGTTATCCCTCTGTACAGACAGTTGGTGAGACCCCATCTGAGTACTGTGTCCAGTTCTGAGACCCCATCTCCTAAGGACATAGACAGGATAGAGGTAGTCCAGAGGAGGGCAACTAAAATGATGCAGGATCTGCAAGAGAAGCCGTGATGAGGAGAGACTAAGGAGCTTAATATGTATACCCTTGAGGAAAGAAGGAGAGGGGGACATGATAGAAACTTTAAGCACCTCAGTGGAATCAACAAAGTCCAAGAGGGTAGCATCTTTCAGAAAAAGAGACTTGCAAGAACAAGGGACACAATTTAAAGATAGAAGGAGGGCGGTTCAGGGCACGAGGAAGTATTATTTCACAGAGAGGGTAGTGGATGCATGGAACTGCCTTCCTGAGGAGGTTGTGGGGTCTAAAACTGTGGGAGAATTCAAGAATGCATGGGACAGACATAAGGCAATTCTTGTGGGGGGTAGGAAGAAATAGGCTGTTGGTTAACTAGGATCTGCGGCCTATCCTGTAGGTAGGGAAATGGGCAGACTAGATGGGCCTAGCGGTCCTTATCTGCCGTCAAAGTCTATGTTTCTATGTTTCTATGTCTGTGACCTATGATCTCAACTGTCTGCAGCAGGACTAGGAGAGGCAGTATGAAGGATGAATACTCAGCTCCAGACAGGGTATCTTGCTTTCCTTCCAGATTGGCTGCCACATGACATTCTAATGGGATGGGCTCTATTTAGTGTAAACCCCACTTAGTCCCACCTACATCAACCTGACAATGGAAGGGAAGGGTCTGTGGTGGTAGGACATGTGAAGGTTGACACCAGGTCCACTCATCCACTCAGGGTAGAAACATAGACTTTATCAGTAGAAAATGTCTGCTTGGCCCACTCAGTCTATTCAGATGATCCCTACCTAGTCTGTTTCTGCAGACCCTAACTGGTCTTCTGTGACCCTCCCTCCCTCCTCCCTGCCTAGTTATTAATATTCCCTTATTTCTGTCCAACATGTGCTTGAAGCCCCCTACTGTTTTTACTTCTAACATTCCCACTGGTGGTCAATTTCAGGTGTTTACAACTCTTTCAGTGATGTACTATAGTACTTCTTCACATCTCTCTTAACCCCTCTCCTCCAGTTTCACTACATGCCCTGTACTCCTGGTGCTCTTTCTAATTGAAAGAGATTCCTCTCCTGCACCCTACTTACCCCAGTAAGGTACTTCCAGATCACTATCATGTCCTCTCTTGCTTTTCTGTCTTCCCACAGTCTATATGTTGAGATTCTCCAATCTCTCATTGTATGGCTTTTTTAGTGCAACCCATATACCATTTTCGTTGCCCTCCTCCGGACTGCATCACTCTGTCTATTTCTTTCTGAGGTGCACCCTTCAGAACTGGACACAATACTCCAGGTATGGTATCACCAGCAAGAGATACAATGACAACAGTACCTCCCTCCTTCTGCTGGAGATACCTCTTGCTATGCATCCCAGCATCCCACTGGCCTTCCCCCTCTGCTTTGTGTAGGACAGCTAGCTTATTAAGTTTGGTACAGTAATTACCAGGGAAGACCTCTTGCAAGTCCTTTTCCATGGATCTTTCAGAAGTGTTCACTACCTCAGTGGCAAACAACAGGCAAGTCATTACACCAATGGATACAGATGTGACAATGAAGACATAAACCAACTGAATGCTTATTTATTCAAAAGGAATTGGCATAATAAAAGCAGAGCATTTAAATAATCACATTGCATTTAGTACACAAAGCATTAAAGACAAAATCATGCCCATTTGCTCTGCAACATATCTGTTCAAGTTGAGGGACAGAGTCCTTGAAATTCAAACCATGAGTCACTGTTAGAGTGAGGTCTGGTTCTCCTGGATATCATGAATAGTGGTGGGTGAAGTCAGAAAACTTTGCATCATTGAGAAATTCGCACATTTTAATTAATTAGCAAAATTTTCCTTTAAGGCAAAGTTCTACTTTGCCTTAAAGGAGAACTTCACAAATGGTGAAAATAGTGAACTTCACCTGTGAATTTTGGGTCTAAGATGAAGTTTGAAAGGATCCATGGGATTGGAGGTCATGTGGTGCTGCAATGAGCTGTATTGCCATGCTTAGGCTGAATTCAGTGCAGTGTGAAGAAGAGACAGTTGGTGTTGGTGTGTTTTGTATCCTTGTGCCCCAAAACATATGGAAAACATTTTAAACAGGCATTTTTTTCCAACAAATCACTCCATTAAGTGTTTGCTACGCCGTGTGCCTCCAGATCATCAATTATTTGTGCTATTTTTTGTGATTTACTTAGTTTAAATTTGTCCTTTTCATTTTCTGTATTGTGTTGTGAAGCAATACTGTTGGGGGGAGGGAAGCTTAGCTGCAGCAGCTTCCAGAAAGAACAAATTCTGGCCAGAGCTGATAGGGCTGCAGAAGATGAATGTGGGTCATCGTTAGGATACGTGGAGGCTCATAAAGTTACAACTGGCAATGCAGGTAATGAAAAGTATAACATCAGACTTGGTATTAACTACTCACAAGGCATATTTTCAACAGTTGGTTAGTAGATGAAAGTATTAAAAAAAAAACTTTACATATAAACCACAATAACAGTAAATATAACTTTATGTCAAAGTCCATTTGGCACATGCTTTGGTGAAGCACTGAGGATATAAAATGTTTCGGTGTTCATCCATACATATTCCTTCTCTTGCCAGACATTTTCTCTTGCACTGTGGAGCCAATGAACTCTGCGATACAAAATACAAATGTCAGGCATGTATTCTAAAAAACAATAAAAAGCTGGACATTATTATAGCAGATGCTCATTTAGTCATAATCATACAGTGGCAGCTGCAAAAAAGTGTCTCAGTGCTGAGATATATCTAGATGTTTCTCAGTACTGAGGTATACCTAAATATACTGTGGCAAAATCACATTACGGTCAATGCAAATTGCAACTTGAGTGCCTCAGTGGTACCTCAAGGTAGGCAACTTTTAGATAACTACCACTATAATATGATAAAAAAAAAACCTTCTGTTGCAAAGTATGCCTGCCATCTTTATATACAGGAAATAAAGATTGTCTATAGAAATCATTCACACCTGGGCTATAGCGAGCACCCAAGGTATAGATCCATTATGGCTGAGCATCTGATATAGTAATGCCCTACCTTTTATCTAATGTTTTCAGAATAGATTCCTGATATTTGGAATCATTGTACAGAAGAGTTCATTGGTTCCTCAGTTCTAAAGAAAATGTCTCTCAAGAGAAGTGATATATAAATGAATACCTGTCAATTTTATATCTTCACTGCTTCACTCCAACATCCACAAAATGGATTTCTATATGGTTTATATTTACTGATTTTGTAGTTTATATGTAAATCTTTTTTTCATAATTACATGCACTAACCAACTGTGAAAATATGCCTTTGGGTAGTTTAAAGTGGGTTTGATATACCTTTCATTACCTTAATTGCCAGTTGTAATTTTATAAGTGCCTCCTTGCATCCTGAGGATGCATAATATTCATTGTTTTAAATTGTTTATTTGTATAAATCACTGGTGGTGGATAATATAATAACCAGTTACAATAGTGCTACAAATATAGCATAAGGAAAAAATAGCGATGTCCAAATGGCGTATCACAGACAATGACAGGGATTAAGCAGTACTGTGCAGTAAGCGCTACCCAAGTTGCTGTCCATAGTACTAGGAAGAAGACAAGGGCTGGGAAAATGAAAATGGTGGATGTGCTGCTCTCATGGCAGAGTGGACTCAGACATGGAGCTGCTTGGCCACAATGGTGGTGGAGATCAGGGATCTAATCCTGGCATTCAAAATTTTATTTTTCTCCCATAATCCACCTCAAACTCAGAGTTGATTATTTTAGTTAAGAGGTTGGGGGGTAGAGTCCTCATTAAAATAAGTGTTTGGACTGGTAGTAGTTGTCAATGTGCTTTGAGACCTCTACCAGTGGCATTGCCTTTACTTGCTGCATTTGTTTCTGCCATTGTTCTGCATAGTGCTGTATGGAAGGTGCTGTTATTGACACTACTGTTCATATATGTGCTATTCATACCTAGTGACAGATAGTATAAGGGCATTTCTGCATTAAATTACTAACTCTGATAAAACTGCTTCTGGAGTGAAAAGTTAATTGTTTTTGCCCCATTATGGCATAGCACTGCTTCCTGATATTCGCTGTACTTTTGTTGTTTTTCGTATTCATCCTATGAATTCCCATATGCTTTTCTATTAAGCAGGTTAAAATTTTACTGCTGACTATGGAATAACACTGCTTTTTATTTGATGTACAAGTGGCAAGTACACAAATGTGCAATAGTACAATGAATAACAGGGAGCAATGCTACAATAGATTAATGCAGAAAACAACTAACGTTTCTTTCTAAAACATCACTGTAGATGGATTCCCATCGTCTGCTTAAATTTTTTCATTGACCGTTGGACCAGGGAGCTGGGCACCTAGTGTTAGAATGGAGAGTTGGCAGCACTGGGGTTTGGCTGTCATTGTTTGCTACTTTTTTCTTTTACTGTATGACTCTAGGTTTAGGGACTTGGTGTCAGAATTGGGAAAGTCTGGTGGCAACAGAGTTTTGCAGCAAATGACTACTTGCTTTCATTTTAGTTTACCATCCTATCCCATAATTGGGCACCCAGTGTTGGGGCAGTAAGTTGCACTGTGGCTTGGCTTCTGGTGACTGCCTAGCTGCCTGAATCAGGAGTCACCCAGCCTATGATGCCCATCAAACCAGAACTATATTGCCATTCCTTTCAAGCTGCAGCACAGAACCCCCCCAACCCAGCAGTATAGCTAACCTTAAGAGAGCTGTACAATGCTGTGCTTTTTTCATAAAATACTAGAGTACAGTCTGGTCAGTAATGAGAGCATTCAGCACCAGCTAGCCACCCTGCCCAGCCAGTAGCTGCAGCACAGAGTCAGACCCTCAAGTAAAAGTCCTGCCAGCAGCAAAAACAGCCAAGAAAGAAACTGCCTGCAGAACCAGAGTGACAGGGTTCTGATTGCTTCTGCCTTTTCATTATGGTAAGTGGATGGGTTTGTTTGAAAATGTCTCAGCACTGTAGGGAGAGGAGGCAAGGGGAGAGGCTCAAAAGAGAGAATACATTGTCCTCAATCTCTTGGCCTGCCACTGTGGGTGGCCCATCCATTAAGGACCATTTAGGTAGGTAAGAACCTGCTGTAAAGGGTTGGGATGGCCATTTCTTCCTGTTTAGGTGATGGGGAAGGCTTTACTTCTCCTTCCCACGGGGGACTAGCTTTGCTTTTCCTGATGGGGGTGCTTATTCTTTCTGCTTGAGGGAGTGAGGATGGCTCTGCTTCTTTTGGCTTGGGGGAAGGGTATCTCCCTGTTTCTCCTGGCTTGGGGGTGGACCTGTCTTTTGGTTCATGTGGCCCAGCTTCTCCTACTAGAGAAAGAAGAGGCAGGACCATCCTCCCACCAAGCCAGGAGAAGCAGAGTCATACCTCCTAAGCCAAGAGAAGCTGTGCCATCTGTACTCCAACCCCCAAGGCAGGAGAAGCAGGTCCATCACCTGTAAAGAAAAATAAAATGGAATTTGCATTTTTATTTTTAGAACCATACCATTCATCATTAGTTGAAATACTCCAAGAAGGAAGCATGTATATATGCATATGCTTTCCATTCCAGTTTCAGTAGGTGCCCTGTCTTCCAAATGTAGTGCCTAACCAGTGCCCTGGTAATGAACGGAAGCTGGAGCTGCCACTGTTGCTAGATTTACATGCTGTGAAACTTGATCAAATAGAAATAAAAAATGTAAATTTGGAAGTGGGCATTGGACAAAGAAATTAAATGAAAGAGGTAAGGAATATGCAAAAAAAACTCTGCAAAAACACAATATCTTTATGGTACTGAAGAAGAAAATGCAATGTCAACATTTATGTATATAAAAGTACACAAGAAGGTGAAAGATTAACGACCAGCATAATCAAAGGTTAAGACTCAAATGTATTGCAAGGAAATCTGAGAACAGGGGGAGTTGAAATCATTAAAATACCAGAAAAGGCACACAACTAGATTAACTATTTAATTATTATAAATATCTTAGTTTTAAAGACACATTTTGCAGGAAATCAACACATATACTACAGAACCAGGTAAATATGCTAGAGTGCAGGAAAAGAAGTGCCACTGAAAATAAATAATATTTTCATTGTTTATGGAAGTTAGCTGTTCCATAGCTATTTGTCTCACATGCCCTTGAAATGATGGATGTGTTTCAATAGAAATTACAGCCATTACTGCCGTAAGCTCTTTTAAGAGGCATGATTATGTAAGGGGCTCTAGAAACAGTGCTATATACTGCAGGCAGGATAGAAGGATACAGCTGCTTATCAAGTTGGATTCAAATGAAAACATGTTTCTTGTACTCACTGAAGCACTACAAGTTTGGGGAGGAGGAGAAGGGATTCTTCAGAACATTTGTTTCTTAATCCCTAGGCTGCCAAAATAACTAGAATGAATCCATTTGATTGAATTCTGCATAGATGTTCAGTCTGCAGCACTGCAAGGGTTAAATTGAAGGGCTGCAAAGTAGTGGAAGGTTAATTTGAAAACTCTAAATGAAGTGTTCTACAGTCTGAGTCCTGTAGCTCATTTTAGAGCTGATGCAATTGGGCTGCAGGCTCCTCATACCTGCAGCTCTAAAAAGGCAGGTTAGGCAGCCTTTTCTGCCGTAGCAGTATAGTGCTGTTGTAGTCAGTGTTTTGTGTGATATTTCTTTCTGTTTTCTTTGTTTGTAATTTTAGTTCTGTAGAACAGTTAGATGTGCTTTACCGAATTATTTTTGTCACTGTAGTTTGACTATATTGATTTCATTTTTGTTAATCGAGTGAAGTTAGCATTTTTTCACGTGCACGGTAACATTATAATTACCTGAATTGTTGTGTCTTGCATGTTCCCCTTAGTCTCTGAAGTCCCTGTTGTGTAACAAAAAAAAATAATGGCAGTGTGGATGCTGCTGATGATTTATTTATTTATAAAGTTGGTAACCAGGAAAGGTACACTAAGCCAGGGCTCATTTCCAGGTGTGACCTGGGGAAACAGTAAAGGGAGAAACATGCTACAAGTATAATACAATATATAGAAATACATGTCAAAAGTCAGCAAATTCTATACAAGAGAGTTTGATACACTTTGTGGAAATAACAAAATTCATGGACAATCAAGGCAAATCACTATAGCAGCCATGGTAAGTAATCAAAAAAGAATGTAGTGGTGACATATTATGCTGTGGTGAAAACAGGTGTACCAGGGCCAGATTAAGGCATAGGTAACATAAGCAGTAGCCTAGGGCTCCCACCTGCCAGCCCCCCCAACAATCCCCCAGATATATTTACTACATACCCATTTCTTTATGCTGAATTTTTTTCTAATGGACTTGACTGCTAAATAAGATGAACAATGTTGGAGATGAACTGCAATGAGAATCTCATCTCTCTCATTAGGTGTTAAGTACAGCTGATAGTTTTAGAGGGCTGCAACCAGACTAACCTTTAAAGTGTAAACAGGCCATTTTCCTTTGCTTTTTCTGCTTGAATGTGAAGCTCACTGCCATGATTACGTGTTAAGTACAGGTAATAGCTTTGTAGGACTCCAGCCAGACTGACCTTTAAGGTGAAAACAGGCCCTTTTCCTTTGCTGTGTCCCCAACCCGGTGGTATCCAAAAGTGGGAAGAAGTCACTAGAAAGATCCCTGCCCCGCAACTGGTGTTCTTGATAGTGAGAGTGACTGGTGAAAATCTTCAGTGGGGTTCCCCTGCAGTAGTTTGTCTACTACTTATCTCATCTGTTGTGCATTTGGGTAGCCCTATCATTCATACTGGAAGGATCTGAAAGCCATTAAAGCCTGCTTGCTTCTTGGAGAGCTTGTTTCAAGTTTCAGATGCCTCTCATTAGCATATGGATGTTCTGTGACATGCCATGACCCTGTGTCATGTAGTATGCAGACAGAGGCTGTGGTTCACAAATACAAGTATTCTGAGTCTACATGTTTTCCAGGTTCTTGGTTTGGAGCTGTAACTATTAGGCTATACTGCCTAAAGCTTTAATTAATTTTATACTCCTTTACTGGAATTGGATTATCATTGTTAAATGCAATTTTTCTATCAGGGATAATTAGTAGGAGAGTTCATGGTTGAGTTTGGGCTGGGGCAATGAGTGTCATGAAAATGGTCATCAAAGTTATGAAAAAAGAAAAACATGGTGCTGAATTTTCTAAGAATTTACAAAGAAGGCTACTGAACAAACTAAATGGCCCTCAGGTGGGAGGGTAGGACTGAAGGTAGTGAGATGGGAGAGAAACTGACTGGAAGGTAGAAGTCAGAGGGTTGTGCTAAATGATATGCACTCAGGGGAAGGCAAAGTGACTAGTGGGATGCCACAGGGGTCAGTACAAGGTCCAGTACTCTTCAATATATTTATCTGCAATATTGCAGAAGGGCTAGTAGGAAAGGTGTGTCTGTTTGTGGATGATACTAAAATTTGCAACAGGGTGGATACTCCGGGGGGGAGTGGAGCAAATGAGGGAGGATCTTAGCAAACTGGAAGAGTGGTCAAGAGCCTTGAAACTGGACTTTAATGCAAAGAAGTGCAAGATCACATGTCTGGATCACAGGAACCCTGCAGCTAAGTACCATCTGGCGGGAGGGGAAGAGTACTGATGGTCATAAGGCAGGAACAGGACCTGAAGTAATTATTTCTGAATACCTGAAAGTGGCTAAATAGTGTGATAAGGTGGTGGGGAAAGCCAGCAGGATGCAGGGGTGTATAGGTAGAGGGATATCACCAGCAGAAGAAGGGAAGTCATAAAGTTGGTGAGACCTCATCTTGTGTACTGTGTATAGTTCTGGAGGCCCTACCTCCAAAAGGACACAGACAGGGTTTAAAGAGTTCAAAGGAAGGCAACCAAGATGGTGCAGAGCCTGCATCTAAAGCCCTATGAGGACAGACTTGGAGAATTAAACACGCAATTTCTGTAAGAGAGGAGGGAGAGGGGAGACATGATTGGGACATATAAATGTCTCACAGGTGTGAACAAGGTATGGGAAGGGACTATTTTCTTGAGGAACATTTGCACAAGAACCAGGGTTCACACAATGAAACTGGGGAGGGGATGGAGGGGGAATGTCAGAAAGTGTTTCTTTATGGACAGGGTGGTAGGAGCTTGGAACAGACTCAAGGTGGAAGTGGTGGAAGCTAAAATGATCACAGTCTTCAAAAACACGTGGGATAGGCATAAATAAATCCTACCACCAAGGCAAATGTGGGGAACATTTGAGGACTTACAGGGGGCTAAGGAGGGTCTCTAGCCAGGATTAACAGGGTGTCTAGGTGGGCCATGTGGTCCTTATCCACTGACAACCTCTATGAGAGAGGGGAGCAGAAAGGTATGAATTCTGATTTATATTCTGTTGCCCATACCTCTCTCAAACTGTACCCTAACATGAGATACAGTTTGTATATAAATGGATTCCCAAGGTGCCTAACAGTCTGGAACATGGTCCTTTTGCGGCAAAGTGGCATAATCATGGCAAGAGGGAACCCCAGACTTCTCTTGGGCCTTGAGCCCCAGGTTACCTTAATCTGGCCCTGAGTGTACAAAAAGCAGCAGTAGGAGTGAAAATGCAGCCAATAAACATCAGCAAGTACAGGAACATTTCTGCAGCAGGTGAGAGTGTAAAGTGATGTTAGTTCATGAGGAGCCTGAACTTCAAGACAGGGTGCTGCAGTTTTTTACAGGGTGTGCTCACTGCCCACTTTCCTTGTGTGACACTTCCCTTGTGCCCTACATCAACTGCTTCTGGCATGGATCGCCCACCACCTCCGCCACCCCATTTACCACTTCCCTCTGCTTTTCCTACTACTCAGCCCAGTGATTTACCATGAGATGAGTCCTTTGGCCCCCAGTACCCATGTGGGTCCTCTACTTGCCCTGGGTGACATGTTTATTGCATAGGTTGCAAGTGACCACAGTAACCCTAACCATAACCATAACCATAATAACCCATAGAATAACACTGTACCTTCTCATGGACTACAACCATATCAAGTTTCAGACAAATTCAACAAAATTTGACCATGTTGTGCCTAAAAAACCCAAAAGGAGTAGTTGGTGGAAATCATTCTGACCCAACTTCACCTTTGTGTACTCCAAGGAGAATTTTTTTTTTGTAACTCTTTTTATCTCCACTCCCAGGAGAACTCCTTCCAGCAACCCTGGATACCCAGCCTCTACCATCCCCTGTGACTAGTCCTTCTCCTTTATGCCACCAAGCACCACCTCCAGATCTGAACCCTCCGGAGGTAGGGCGGCCCTATCTGCCCAGGGTGCTCTATCTTACAGGGTAAAGTGCCCAGCAAACATGAGTGGCCCCTTGGAAAGGAGATAGCCCAATACTGGACGTGTGGGCTGTTGGGCAGTCATGGTGCCTTCATCTATCCCCTGGAAATGGGGTTTTTCTCTACTTTTTGCCATGTTCCCTAACCCCCCTGTGGAGTGTGGCTTGTCAAGGCAACATAATGCCACAATTCCGCCACCCACTTTTGCAGCGTCGCTAGTTGGTGCCCCTGACAGCCACCAGAGGCTGCTACACTAGCGACCGCATCCCCAACCTTCCCCTGAGAAAAGAGAGTTATTCTACAGATGCTCAATCTCTTCTCCCCCCTGCCGATCCCCAGCAGCCAGGGCTCGGTCCCGAACCCAGGTAACCGGCATGGCGTGAGGTGTGGCGTCCAGCGCCTCAACCCTCAGAGCCACCGGGCCAGCCCTCCAAGGATACTTTACAAGTGAAATTGCAAGACTAAGTTACCAATATCGAATTTACTATTAAATAGAATAACTTTGCAAAATGATCCATGGAGACAAATTTGGTGACTTTGTCTTAACTTCACCTGTTAATTAAAACTTTGCAATATCTCCATGAGCAGTCTCTGGCATGTGCAGGTTTTCCACTTAACTCCTATGTTTGAACAGTCAGAGTTTACGTCAGAGTTCACAGTTTTAAAGTAACTTTCCAACCCTGGCTCAGGTGCTGCACATTGGTAGGAAGACTTGCAGAGGTCATAACCCCCTTTGTGGTTCTGCTTATGGCTGGGATCTACTCTATCCTCTTAGGTTACAGGTTTGAGTGGCACACTATAGGATAAACTGTCTGCCAACTGCAAAATGTCTCCGATTTGCTATACATGCAAATCTCACTGCAAGAAGAATTCAGGTATGTAGGCTATTGGTCTCTTGATATGACTTGTAAGCTACTCAGCTTTCTCCGTTCATCAGTATACCATCCAGCCAGTAAGCAAGTCATTAAAGTCTCTCCAGACTCCCTTCTCCCCGATGTTGTCTTAGGATCTCATTTTTATTGTGTCTTCTTGACCTACTGTCACAGGGGTCTGACAGTCTCATTCCAATTGGTCCAATCCTACCCACCAGAACAGAGAACTGGGATCAAAAAGCATATCAGAAAATTAACAAAACAGTAAAATAAATCCTTTTTAATTCTAAGTACTCAGTGGAATTCTCTTCTTCTTTACATTTCCTGAGGCTGAGTCTTATCTCTGACCTTAGCCCAAGTGGTAACATGTTATATCAGCGAGTATTATTGAGCATGTTAATATGAGTGAATCAATAATACCGCTCTCACAGAGAGCGAGCGGTGAATACATAGATACATAGAAATTATCAGCAGATAAGAACCGCTAGGCCCATCTTGTCTGCCCATAAGCCCTAAACTTGTATGCAGTCACTGACCCTAAGTAATCAATGGTGTTTCATCACTCCCTCGCCACCCAATGTTCACTTGTGCCTTTCCCAGGCATGTTTAAACCCCTCCACTGTGCTTTCCCCCACCACCTTTTGTGGCAGACTGTTCCAAACATCCACCACCCTCTTTGTGTAGAGAAACTTTCTCACATTAGCTCTTGATCTACCCCCCTCCAATTTCTTATTGTGTCCCCTCGTTCTGATATCCTTTCTGCATTGGAAAAGATCTCCCACCTGTACATTGTTTATGCCTTTGAGGTACTTGAAAGTT
Source organism: Neoceratodus forsteri (assembly GCA_016271365.2). NCBI lineage: Eukaryota > Metazoa > Chordata > Ceratodontiformes > Ceratodontidae > Neoceratodus > Neoceratodus forsteri. Next base: position 607,262,486 of record CM057455.1, read on the forward strand.
TTTATCATGTCCCCCCTTTCTCTCCTCTCCTCCACTGAGTACATATTGAGGACTTTTAGTCTCTCTTCATATGTTTTGTGATGCAAGCCATGCACCATCTTTGTCAGCCTTCTCTGGATAGCCTCCACCCTGTCTATGTCCTTATACATGTTGTGGTCTCCAGTATGGCATGCAGTACTCCAGGTGAGGCCTTACCAGTGTTTTAAACACTGGCATCAGCACCTCCTGTCTCCTGCTAGTAATGCCTCTGTCTATGCACCCTAGAATGCCACTGGTCCTCCCTGCAGCCTTTGCACACTGATTTGATACCTTAAGGTCATCAGACATGATAACCCCTAGGGCCCTTTCCTCTTCGGTGACAATCAGCACCTCCCTCCATTCTGTAGTTCTCCCCAGGGTTCCCCCTACCCAGGTGCATTATCTTGCACTTTTTTGAATTGAACCTCAATTGCCACACCTCTGACCATCTTTCAAGCTTCTCTAGGTCCTTCTTCATTTTCTGCACCCCTTCTGGAATATTCACTCTGATGCAGATCTTGGTGTCATCTGCAAATAGGAAGACCTTTCCTTCCAGCCCCTCTGCAATGTCACCAATGAATACATTGAACAGAACTGGTCCCAGTACTCATCCCTCTGGTACTCTACTGGTCACCTCTCTCTTCCTAAGTTGGATCCCATTTTCCTCCACCCTCTGTCTTTTGTCCATCAGCCAGTTTCTAACCCAATGTATCATCTTATGCCCCATGCCCAGACTACTCAACTTGTTAACCAGCCTTCTGTGTGGGACAGTATCAAAGGTTTTGCTGAAATCTAGGTAGGTGATGTCTACCACCACTCATTGATTCACTTCCCCTAGTCACCCAATCAAAGAAATATATCAGATTTGTTTGACAACACCTTCCTGATGTGGATCCATGTTGTCTCAGATCCTGGGCACCATTGGATTCCAAGTTTGTCACTATCATTTCTTTCAGCAGTGTCTCCATGATCTTCCCCACCACTGAGGTGAGGCTGACTGGCCTGTAACATCAATATTCCCTGTAGATCGAGTATAGCAGGGAACTACACTCAATACTACATGATACAGGATGATGTGTGGCCATCCCCTGCCAAGCTGCCTGTTTAGTGTAGTGGTGTTAGCCACCGCTTGTGATGGCCGCAGAACCAGGTTTGAGTCTGGCTTCAGGGGAAAGAATATTTTACTTTTTCTGAAAATGTTACTTTCCCTTGGTCTGCACCCCCGTGGAGTTGATTATTTTACGTTTGAGGGTGCAGGGGGCTTGCCCCCCACAAAGGTGGCATGGGGGGTGCAGCCCCCACATAAAACTACTTAATTTGGTTCTTGTTTTATTTGAATATAGTGACCATCGCTATTTGTGATGGTCATTACAATTTCAGTCGCCCTTTTGACAATGAGCTCTTTCGTAGTTGCTGTATTTGTTTGGTGGTCTTTCTGACTCACCCTATCACATAAAACCATTCAAGCTAGTGAATCCTGATATAAATCAGTAAGTCTCAGTCCAGGCATACATAAACATACATAAATATCTCATAATTACTGGTGACCCTATTTATCAACTGGATTGCAAGTGCTCTAAAGCACAGTAATAACCCGAAATCCAGTTATTATGGCATTTTCAAAACTTTTTTGCTTTCAGTAGCATGCCATCCACTGTCACTTATTATGATTGCACCACCTCACTGGCTCTTTGGCTGTGCATGGGTGGGCTGAACACTTGAAAAAAATAGCGGCTCTGTTTTCTCGCTCCTGAGGACTTGCGCTGAAAAGATTCCCTTTCCTTTGAGGTAACTCATTCTTTTACTGTTTGACTGCTTGATCCTGCCTTTACAAATGAAAAAATTAAAAAAATATATCTGGTTGATCCTTCTCTTTGAACACTTAGGGTGGATGGCGCTTTGGTAGACAGCAAGTCAGCTAGGAAAATGACCTCATTTACTGCTGTCTACCAATTGCACTTCTGTGCTGACTTCACAGAACTCTTAAAAAAAAACACAAGAAAAAAAACTCTACAAAGAGACAGACAGAGAGAGCAAGTGTCTGTGTGTATGAGTGTCCCTCTCTTCACAAAACTACTTCTAAAAGTTTTCACAGAAAAAATCTCCCTGCACCAGTAATTATAAAAAAAATAAGGACTAGGTAAGTGTGTGTTTATGGATTTTTTTTACACCACCTCAGTGTGTGATGAGCTCATAAACCTCTCGAGCTTCGCTCTCAAGATTTATGGGTCATCACACACATTGGAAGTGTAAAAAAATTCCATAACACACACTTACCTATCCATTATTCTCTATTTATGATACAGGCTTGATATTGTTTGGACCTTAACCCTTAATGATTTGGTTGGAATCTGAACTGCAGCAACAGGCTTGCATATTCTGAATACCTGAACATGCATTCTATATTTCAGAAAACACATAGCAGGGCACAGTTTGATTTTTTTTTATCACTGCTATTCTTACCACCTGCTGTGGTGTGCACTGGCTTGGGGCATCCAGCCACTGGCCCTGCCTGCCCGGAGAGCTGAGTGGCTCGAACCGCACCCAGGAGGATTCGGGATGGCCTTCTTGCCATCCTGCTGGAGGACAACCCTATGCCTCTCCTAGCCAGAACAGCTGTGAACCCTCCCCGATGGGACTCCTCTTCAGTCCTTCAGGCAGCACAGAGCATGACCATCAAGCTGCATGGTTGTGCCCAGCCTTTTTTTATCCTCCATAGCTCCCTCTGGAGCACGGATGTGCAATGACATCCATGCACAATGTGCTGACATCTGTCATGCTCCTTCCCTGCTCGCACCAATGCTAGCAGTACCTCTGGGCATCCCCAGAGGTTGCTACAGTGCAGTGGATATTCCCCAACCCACCTCAGGACTAGGACAGTGGTCTGTGGATGCTCAATCCTTGTACTCCCCTGCCAACCCCCAATGACCCTGGCTTATTCCTGAACCCGTGTCTCTGGTGTGGCACGAGGTGTGTCATCCAGCACCTCAACCCTCAGTGCCACCAGGCCAGACAGCACAGTTTGATGTTTAAGAGGACTAGCTGCATTATCCCCCCTATGTGAGTTGTGGCCATCACAAGATGTCCAAAATTTACATAACCACACAAATTATCAAACTGCATTGATTGGGTTAATACATATATCTTCATTTATTTTATTTATTGATTAGATCATCGGTTTACAGACTTTCAAAAAAGATTATACATATTGGAATAACTTAACATTGATTATAGGACAATTATACAGTGATTACATTTTGGGTTAAGTATAATAATGCAAGCTTCCTAGATCACTCCTTTGCAGCTGGTCATTGATTCCAGTATTTGGATTGGTTACAGAAAATTTGTCAGTGCTTAAGATCATTTCAACACGGTGGATTTCCTTCATATACTGTACAGTAAATAATCTAAATCCTCATCCACAGTTATTTCATGGTTATTTGGTAACATTTGAAAATATCCACCCATTCAGCTTCAGCCTGATGTAGCTCTTGGCCAGACAATAGTGAGCAACATCACCTACATACACAATGGTGTCCAAGGGCACCTGGATTAAGGAAACATTACTAAGTAGTACCATTTTGGTCATATTGTCATATTTTGGATAGGAAGCAGCCATTTCTTTCAAGGGTCTACAGATGAGCCACTGAGCATAAATCAGTAGCAATTTTTTCTTGGAATTCCCTGGCCTGAACAGGGTAACCTCACATCCTCCCTGGACTGCACATGGAGACAAACCACACAGGATGTCTGGAATACCACACATAGCTGTACATTTTAAAGAATAACACATGACTAAACTATTATACAAACACACTTTTATGAAGTCACCCACTACATATATTTTTGTGAGGTAGTTCTTCAGTTTTGACCCCCCCCCCCCCACGGCAGGGATTGGGGAATGGTGGTAAGCTTACTTTGGTACAGCTTTAGATTTTCTTCTTGGCCTCTGCAGTGGAAGCCAAACAGAACTGCCCTGGCTTATAGGGCTTTAGATGGTTACTATAAACCCTCTGAAAATGGAGTCCTTTGTACACTCTAGGAATCCTGATTGCCTAGTCGATTGGGTCAATTTTATTCACAATCTCACACAGACCAATCCCCCTTTCTGCAAATGTTGTTCTCTTATCTTCCTTGTAGTTAAAGTAGAACACATGATCACCTTTTATCAGAAGCCTTTTTGTTATAGTAGGCCTTTCACCATTCTGCCTTTCTCTCCAAATTCTGTCTAGCAAAGGAGAAAGCATCTTGCAGGTGGTACTTTAAATCAGTAATGCACTGATGGATATCTACACTTGCCGATATATTTCCTTTGGAGTCTGGTACAACAGGAGCATGGACAATACCATCTGTCTACCTGTCATAGCTCAAATGGAGTCTGTCCTGTGGATCGATTTCATACCGGGTCATAATGCCACACACATAATAGTGTACAGCGTTATGGCGAACCTGGACTTGTGCACACCCCGAGTTGGACCACCCCCTGAGTTGAGAATCTTTAGATGGGGGTCCAGTGGGGCACAGCCCCCCAGAACAAAGACAGATGCATCATGGCATAAATTACGCAGTGCGATTGTGCCATGCGGCATTATGTCATTCGACATAATGACCCCATGCCGACTGATTTGGTCTGGCTCTCAAAGCCATCAAGCCCAATGGTATTCTGAGGTCCCAGTCCATTGAATTTTCTGAAACATACTTCTTGAGCATGCTGACAACAAATTCGTTCATTCTTTCTACCAGTCTAGAAGATAGGGGATGGTGTGCCACAGAAAGTTTCTTCTGAATTCCTAATGTCCCACACAGATTAACCATTATTTCTAAACTGAAATGTGATCCTCTGTCTTATTTGATCTGCAAGGGTAAATCTCAATGACTAAAAGTATAGTGGATCAGAATGGCATCAGTATTATTAGCTGTGTCACTAGGGGCTGGTATACATTCCACCCACCTAGTACAAAGAAAGGTCACAGTGAGCAGATACTTGTTTCTAGTTGCTGCTGGTTAACTAGGATCTGCAGCTTATCCATTAGGTAGGGAAATGGGCAGACTGGGTGGGGCCAAGCGGTCCTTATCTGCCATCAAAATCTATGTTTCTATGTTTCCTCTGGCTGAGGTAAGTAGTGGGCCTAACTGGTCAATTTGGACATCAGATCAAGGAAAAGCAATTCCTTTGACCTGTAGGGGTACCTGAAATTGAGATTTAGATGGCTGGAACCTGCAACATAGAGGATAGTGTATGGGCAACAGTGAACAACAACAGTGTTGTTCACTTCAAGAGGTTGTCATGACAACCATTGAAACCTTGAGAGTGAAGCTTGAGAGGTTTCCGGGTGTCATGACACCTCGAGAAGTGAACTGCACTGTTGTTGTTCACTATTGCCCATACACTGTCTTTTATAGTGTATGGTCAAAAGTAAAAAAAAAAAAAAACTATTTGTGGATTTTTTCAGGGTCACGCTGTGATGTTGGGGAACCCCCATGCCACGCCCAGGTCATTGGCAACACTCATCTTACTCTGGGTCCATATTTTTAATTGATTAATTGGGCTCTGCTATATGCCGGCTAAGAATTGAACTAAAACGGCACTTACTTTTAAATTGGGACATCCTCCAGTGCCGACGTTGAAGTGCTGTGGCCATTTTAATGACGAACGGAAGCGCAACTTGCACATGCGCAAACGTGGGCAGAGCTGTTATACCATCGATGTGATGTACCGACGATGGTACAACAGCTAAATTACATCACATCAGTGATACAACAACACTAGTAAATGATGGATTTTTAGTGATTATAGCATTCTACCATACACTATAAGTAAGACATCCTTTAATATAGAAGGCTACATCTTCTTTCATACCAGGCCAGTAGACAATTTGTTTAAAGGCTTCATATGTGCTTCAGTCTCCAGGGTGATAACCGCATCTGTCATGGGTATAACAACATTATTCCACTATAACCGGTAGGGATCACCCACCTAAGAATACTGGTGGATTCATGGGTATAGACAAGCAGTTTCCCATGAAGGCTAAAGCTGTCCCTCTGGTCATACATAACTTTTAGTTCTCTATTCTGCTGCATGTCTTCAGCAGTGTGAATCACTAAAAGGTCTAGCATTCACCACCTGTGTCCTGAAAAACACTCCAAGCTCTTTGGAAATGAGTTAAGATATTTTTTTCTATACATTAAAAAAAAAATCAGGCAGCTCCAAAATCAAGCAGTTCCCATAGGTGGGAGCTGCCTGATTTTTTTGTATTGAATAAAATGTCTTAACTCCTTCCCAAAGCGCCTGGAGTGTTTTACTGGATACAGGTGGTGAATGCTCGACTTTTTTTGTGATCCACATTGTTTTTCGGTTTGGAAACACCACTGTCTCAGTGCGACCAGATGTCTTCAGCAGTAATGGGACTATTTTTGGGGTCCTCCAAATAGTGATGCAATTTGGAGACAGTTTTGTCCTTTAACTGGGCCTGGACTAAATCAGGATCTTGTTCTTCTCTAACAATTACCAGGGTGCCCCAGAAGGGGGCTCCATAGGTGGTTTTCAGTTCTGGTTTGGGTTGAGTCCCAGACTGCTTAGCCTAACGTTGAGTGACTTCAGCCAGATTAACCACAAGCTTGGTGTAAAATTCCTAAGGGGTACTGTTCAGTGACCTTAATTGACAAGGATTTCTGCCTTGTTATTCACGTTCATGTTTATTCCACTGAATTGAGAATGACTCTTCACCTTTCCGTAAATGGTCATTTTGTGTTACTGCACCAATTAATCCATTGCAGTAAGTAATTCAACATGTTTGATGTCCTTTCTATTTGTAGTTTTAAAACCTTGTTTCTTCTAACTTAGAAGGTAGACCTTAAACACTACCGTGACATAGTTAGTGTGAGTACAGATTGGGTGAGTACAGATTACTAATTCTGTGACTTGACATTTTAATGCAGTTTGAACAGTGAATAAGATGCCTGCCATCTCCACATACTGACTAGTCTGGGAATCAAGTGATAGTTTGGGGGGATATGTCTCAGTCAGCTTTCTCCGAGGCACTACCAGTCCCAAGAGCCAGTACTGTTAGAAAGCTAAGGATAGAGGACTTCAAATCATAGCTGGTGGGGGCGGCATGAGGCAAATGGGTATAGGCTGGAAGAAAGGTGGGGCAGGACTTGGGAGCATAAGGACCTATATACACTGGACAGGCAGCATCAAAGTAAGGAGGGCACAAGTGTCCTGAAAGACAATCTGGAGAGATACATGACAGACAAGCTGAATTTAAATTGAAGAAGGAGGGGCAGCAGAGGGTAAGGCACTCAACACCATTTGAGGGGGACCTCCAGGCCTCCCTCAGTAGAAAATCAAAAGGTGGGGAGGGGGAAAGGTGAGGGGATATTAGGGTCAGAGGAGGAGAAGGAGGAGAAACACATAAGAATGGTGAAGAGCAAAGAAGAAAAGCAGTTGCACTGGAAGGCGGTGTCCTTGAATGCAAGGAGTCTGGCTAACAAGACAGCAGATCTGCAGGCGATGATGGCAGAAGGGGAGGTTGACATAATTACCATCACATAGATATGGGCAACTAGTACCATGACTGGGACATTGAGATCTTGGGGTATCAATTGCACAGGAAGGACAGGAAAGGGGAGGGAAGGTGGAGTGGCATTGTATATAAGGGAATAGATAATGTGCATCAGGAACGAGGGTCCCCTCTCGTTCCTGGTGCCCATTATCTATCCCCTTATATACAAAGAGGAGGGCTCAGCAGAAGCATTATGGGTAATGCTCCAGAACACCAGTGGGAGAAGGATTCATTTGGGGGTGGTGTACTGACCACCTTTACAGGGCATAGAGCTAGACAGGGAACTAGGGGACCAGATCAGGAGGGTAGGAGGGACAGGGAACATTGTAATAATAAAATACTTCAGTCTACCTGGAATAGACTGAAAAACCCTGACTACCTCCTGTTGCAGGGAGCAGGTGTTATCCAGGAGTGATTCCTGTCACACAGAGTCATGGAGCCAACAAAAGACGAGACCATTCTAGATCTAGTGTTAGCAGATGGGGGACATGTCCAGGAAGTAGAAGTGAGGGATCTGCTTGCAGGTAGTGACCACCACACAGTGTGATTTTACATCAACATGTGGAAAGCAGCAGCCATGACCAAAACAAGTGTTGGACTTCAAGAAGGCAGACTTTGATAGAATGGGTAACATACTACAGGGGCACCTGGCACCGACTGGAGATGGATGCAGATCAGAAATGGTTTATCATTAAGATGGGGTTAACTGAGGCCATAGGTACTTGCAGAAAGGCTTATGAAAAGAACTCCAGGACCAAGAGACCTAGCTGGTTTAGCAGGAAGGTGGCAGAGAAAGTGAAGGAACAATAATATCTGGAACAACACATCAGTTCAGTAGTGAGAATATAGCATGCACCAAGCAGGAAAGGGGCCTTGGGGTTGTCATCTCTGATGACCTCATGGTAGGGAAACAGTGTGACAAGGCAGCAGGTAAAGCAAATAGTATGCTGGGATGCATAGGCAGGGGCATCACCAACAGGAAAATGGAGGTCATAATTCCACTATATAAGACTAGTGAGGCCTCACCTGGAATACAGTTCACAGTTCTGGAAATCATACCTTTGTAAGGACATAGACAGGGTCAAGAAGGTTCAGAGGAGGGCAGCAAAGATGGTACAGGGATTGCATCACAAGTCCTATGAGGACAGGCTGAAGGACTTGAATATGTACTCCCTGGAGGAGAGGAGAGAGATAGGGATATGATTGATATAAAAGTACCTTACAGGGAGGAACAGGGTCCAGGAATATACTATTTTCCAGTGAAAAAGAAGTTCCAGGACTAGAGGGCATGGGATGAAGTCGGAGGGAGTGTGATTCAGAGTAAATGTGATTAAAAATTTCTTCACAGAAAGAGTGGTGGACAAGTGGAACACCCTTCCAGAGGAAGTGGTGGGAGCTGAAACAATCATGGGATTTAAGAATGCATGGGATAGGCATGAGGGAATTCTGGAGGTCAGGGATAAGGAGCAAAAGACTACTAGAAAAACGTAAAGGGAACTTACAAGTTCAATGGGCAGACTGGGTGGGCCATATGCCCTTATCTGCCAACAGTGTCTATGTATCTATGTAAGGAAAAGTGGGCTGCCCTCCAGAAGTACAGGCTTACCTTGAGGAAGGAGGACAGAGAGGAGCAAGCAGAGAAAACTATAGAGGCAGAGAGAGTGGTCCAGGCAGCCATGGCCGTGAAAGAACTAAGACTGGTACATGGGATTATGGAATGAGAAAAAGACTTCTTCCGATATATTAAGGATAGAAGAACCAGAAGAGATGGGATTGTGAGGATAAAGAAGGAAGGAGGATGGGCAGAAGATGGTGAAGATCAAGCAGAGGCACTAAATGGGTACTTTTACTCTGTCTTCACGAGGGACCAGGACAGGCCTATGCCACAGGAATGCTTGGGGGGAGTCTTGGGAATGGGGAAAAATATGATGGAGAGATTGGGGTAGACAGGGTCTTATGGGGACTGAGGGAACTTCAGGTGAACAAGGCATCAGGCCCAGATGGAGTACAGCTAAGGCTCCAGAGGGAGCTGGTAGAGGTACTGGCAGCCCCCCCGACATACCTGTTTAACCCCTCATTAGAGAAAGGGTGCATGCCACAGGACTGGAGGACTGCACATGTGGTTCCACTCCACAAGAGAGGCCCAGGGATGAGCCGGGTAACTACAAGCCAGTCAGCCTAACCTCCATAGTGGGGAAGTTAATAAAGAACATTCTAAAGGAAAGGCTGGTGTCCTTCTTTGAGGTAAATGGTCTCCAGGACAACAAGCAACATGGGTTTGTTACAGAGAGATCCTGTCAATCAAGCATGATAGACTTCTTTGACTGGGTTATAAGGTCACTGGACAGGGGGCAGGGAGAGGATGTCCTGTACCTGAACTTCAGCAAGGCATTCAATTCAGTGCCACATGGCAGTCTGATCATTATGCTGAGAGACCTGGGAACAGGGCACAAACTGTTGTTGGGGGGCAAGAGCTAGATGTGGGACAGGAACCAGAGATTAGTGGTAGGAGGGGATCTATCCAAACCTAGACCTGTAACCGGTGGGGTCCCACAGGGCTCAGTACTCAGACCTGTGCTGTTCAACATCTTTATTGCTGACATTGCAGAGTGGGACAAAAGTAAGATATGCCTTTTTGCAGATGATATTAAGGTCTGTGGAAAGGTGGACAAAGTGGAGGAAAGACAAGAATTAATGGAAGATCTGGCTAGGCAAGAGAATTTGTCGGGCATCTAGCAGTTAGGATTCAACACCAAGAAATGCAAGGTCATGCACCTGGGAGCCAGGAACCCAGGGGCCAGTTACTTGCTAGGGAATACAGGTGATCATCTCAGAGGAGGAAAAGGACATTGGAGTGTTGGTCTGGGGTGACATGAGGAACTCTAGGCAGTGCCATACGGCATCAGCCAAAGCAAATAAAATGTTAGGCTCATCACCAAAGGAGTCACCTCTAGGAGGGAGGAAGTTATTCTGCCACTGTACAGGTCACTGGTGAGACCGCACATGGAATTTTGTGTTCAGTTCTGGTGCCCTTACATGAAGAAGAATATCAAACTACTGGAGGTGGTCCAGTGGAAGGCAATCAAGATGATCCAGGTCATGGGAGACAAAACATATGAGGAGTGGCTGAAGGAGATCAACTTGTATTCACTGAAGAACAGAATAGAAAAGGGGGACATGATAGAAACCTTCAAGTACCTTATAGGCATAAACAGGGTTGGAGTGGAGAGCATCTGCAATTTAAGAAAGGAGGATACAAATGGACATAGCCTGCAATTTGTGGGAGGTAGATTTCAGAAGGAAATGAGGAGGCACTTGTTCACCAAAAGGATGGTGGCAGGTGGAATGAGTTGCTGGAGGAGGTAGTCGCTGCAAATATGGTGGCCAGTTTCAAGGGGCGGGTAGTACAAGGTGAAAAATAAAATTAGAATGGGAGGAATCAGGACTGGGAAGTGGAAGGGGTAGTGTAATGAGGTGGAGGTGAATGACTCCAAGAGAAGTAGGGGGGCAGCGCCAGGGAACTAAACTGAGCTGCACACTCAAGCAGACTTGATAGACCACTATGGCCTGTATCTGTTGGTAATTTCATGTTTGAATGTTTAAATGTCTCTCTCTCTCTCTCTCTCTTTAAATTCATGCCTGCACACACCTTTCCTTCCTGTTGGAAGGAACACCCTTCTGCATAGGCCTTGGGTAGCCCCAGGTAGATATCTTTCTCAGGGGGAAGGTGTCAATGATCAGTTGCATTTAGTGGCTCCATGGTTGATGTACCACTTAGAAACACAGAAACATAAAAACATAGAAACATAGACTTTGATGGCAAATAAGGACCGCTTGGCCCATCTAGTCTGCCCATTTCCCTACCTACAGGATAGGCCGCAGATCCTAGTTAACCAACAGCCTATTTCTTCCTACCCCCCAACAAGAATTGCCTTATGTCTGCCCCATGCATTCTTGAATTCTCCCACAGTTTTAGACCCCACAACCTCCTCAGGAAGGCTGTTTGTTCCATGCATCCACTACCCTCTCTGTGACATAATACTTCCTCACATTGCCCTAGACCGCCCCTCTATCTTTAAATTGTGTCCCCTTGTTTTGCACGTCTCTTTTCTGAAAGATGCTACCCTCTTGGACTTTGTTGATTCCACTGAGGGTACTTAAAAGTTTCTATCATGTCCCCTCTCCTTCTTTCCTCAAGGGTATACATATTAAGCTCCTTTAGTATCTCCTCATGGCTTCTCTTGCAGACCCTGCACCATTTTAGTTGCCCTCCTCTGGACTGCCTCTATCCTGTCTATGTCCTTGCGGAGATGGGGCTCTCAGAACTGGCACGAGTACTCAGATGGGGTCTCATCAACTGTCTGTACAGAGGGATAACAACTTCCTGTTTTCTGCTGCTGATGCCTCTCCCTATTCATCCCAGTATACCCCCAGCCCTCCCTACTGCCTTCTCACATTGCTTGCTAACCTTAAGGTCATCTGATATGATTACCCCCAGGTACCTTTGCTTTTTTGTTGTTGTTACTACCTCCCCCATTGTGTATTCTTCCCCTGGGTTCTTGTTTCCCAGGTGCATTATTTTGCACTTCTTTGCATTGAATCCTAGCTGCCATACTTCTGACCATTCCACCAACCTTGTCAAGTCCCTTCTCATCCTCTCCATGCCTCCTTGTGTATCAACCCTGTTGCAGATCTTTGTGTCATCTGCAAAGAGGCATACTTTTCCTTCCAGTCCCTCTGCAATGTCACTTATGAAGACATTAAAAAGGACTGGACACAACACTGAACCCCTGTGGTACCCCACTAGTAACCCCTCTTTCTTCAGAGTGGACTCCATTTATAATTACCTTCTGTGTCCTGTTATCCAGCCAATGTTTGACCCAGACTACCACCCTGGGACCCACTCCCAGGCTGGTTAATTTGACTATTAATCTTTTGTGTGTGACTGTGTCAAATGCCTTGCTAAAGTCTAGGTAGGCAATGTCCACAGCTCCTCTCTGGTCTACTACTTTGGTCACCCAGTCAAAGAAATCTATTAGATTTGTCTGACATGACCTTTCCACTGTGAACCCATGCTGCCTTGGGTCCTGTGCCCCACTAGCCTCTAGGTACTCAACTATTCTTTCCTTCAGAAGTGACTCCATCCTTTTCCCTACCACAGAGGTCAAATTGACAGGTCTGTAGTTTTCTGCCTTAGTCTTGGTCCCACTTTTGTGAAGGGGAATCACATCCGCCTTCCTCCAGTCCTCAGGTACCACACCATCCTCCCATGATTTATTAAAAAGAGTAGCCAATGGTTTCACTAGTTCCCCCCTTAATTCTTTTAGAATTATGGGGTGAATTCATCAGGCCCCATTGCTTTGTCCACCTTCAGTTTTAGGAGTTCTTGCAGAACCCTTTCTTCTGTGAAAGGACTAGGATCGACCCCTCTATCAAGAGTGCTTCTGTTAATTGGATTAGGCACTTCCCCCTCCTCTTTTGTGAATACTGAGCAGAAATATTCGTTCAGTATCCCTGCTTTTTCGCTGTCCCCCTCTGCCCACCCACAGTTCATTCTATTCAGCCTCACTATCCCTTCCTTTGTCTTTCTACGCTCGCTGATGTACCTATAAAAGATTTTATCCCCCTTCTTAACCGAGTTGGCTATCTTTTCCTCAGTTTGGGCCTTTGCTATTCTGACTTCCCTCCCTGCTTCCTTCTGCCTTAACTGGTACAGCTCTCTGTCCTGCTCCTTCTACGTTTCCTTATACTTCCGGAATACTATCTTTTCTTCCTGACTTTCACAGCCACCTCTTTTGAGAACCATAGTGGCTTTTTCTTTCATTTTGATTTGTTTATTTGTTTCACACAAAGGCTTGTTGCCTCTGTGATGGCAGTTTTGATGATTCCCCATTGTTGCTCCACACCTCCTTCTAGCCTGGTTGCTAGTGCTTTTCTGATGCACTCTCCCATCTTGCCAAAGTCAGCCCTCCTGAAGTCCAGTACCCTCACTTTTGTATGGCTTGACTCTAGCTGAGTTTAACATCAACCACACTGTTTGATGGTCACTTGTTCCCAGATGGCAACCCACTTCTAGATCTGAGATCCTCTCACTGCCCCCGTTTGAGAGTAAGAGGTCTAAGATTGCTCCCTCATGAGCAGGTTCCGAAACTAGCTGTCTGAAGCCTGCCACCTGTAGGGCATCAAGAATGGCCCTGCTCTTGGATGTGGCTGCAGCAAATGTGCTCCAGTTGACATCTGGCATATTCAGGTCTCCCATCAACAGTATCTCCCCTTTCTCTGCCATTTTAAGAATGCCTTCTATCATATCCTTGTCCATTCCTTCCCCCTGACATGGGGGTCTGTACACAACCCCTGTGCAGATTGTGGTGCCCTTTCCAGTCTCCAAGGTGACCCACAGTGCCTCCTCTCCTCCCTGTTTACTCTTTTATTCAGTTGCTTTTATCCCTTCCTATACATAAAGAGCTTCAGCTATGTTTAAGCACACTAATGAAGGTCGACTAACTTGGGTCACAGTGTTTTCCTTATTTTTCACATATCTCACTTCAATGTCATGGACCTGTATGGCCAATGTTCATGATGTTATTTTGCTGCTGGATACTCTGCTTTCCTTTATCCTGGAACATATCTGGTAGGCTAGGGACTGGTAACTAGTTTCTGCTATTACCTTTTCCCCACAGATAATACAGTATGGGTGAAGAATTGCAAAGCCCATATGGTGGCTAGCAGGGCTTTTTCACATTCAGAATATTTGTTTTCCACTTTGCTATGTGATTTGCTGGCATTATCCTGAACTCATTTGTCCTGATCATGTTTCTGGTGCAGTGCTGCACTAATGCTGACAGTTGTATGGCTAGTCATAAGATAAACTCTTTGCTTCTCTGGGGAAAAGCCAGGAAAGGAGAGTGATTCCAGTGCCTTTGGAGCGCCCTCATAGCCTTTTCATGCTGGGGACCCCACTCAAAAACTTAGTCCTTTTTGAGGAGTTTGACAAAAAGCTAGTGACAGCTGGGCATACTCCTCAATAAACTGGCAGGAGTAATTGCAAGTATGCTGGAAACTTCACAGCTCGGTCAGGTTGGTAGGTGGTTTTAAATCCCTAATCACCTCTACTCATGAGACCAAAAAGCCTATCAGACTACTAACAAACTGTAATAAAACGTTTACCTTTTAATTAGAATTATTATTTTTTTATTTTCCAATTGTTTAACCAGGTGAGACACACTAAGCTGAAAGCTTTTTTACAGATGCAATCTGGGAGCACAGGGAAGTTAAGTGACTTGCTTAGGATCACACAGCATATGCAAGTGGGGGCTGTGGGATTCAAACCCAGGTCTCCAGATTTGCAGCTCAGAGCCTTAAACCACTGCGCTATACTGCCTGCCATTATTTATCCCTGAATTATCCATGGTAATTCACATCTTTACATTTCCTTTGGCTGGGTCTTGTCTCTGACCTTAGTTTTAGGTAGTGAAACCTGAGTTATCTCATTAAGATCCCAGTCCAGGATTACATAAGCATACATAAACATCTCTTATAATGCAGGCTTGATAGTGCTTGGACTTTAACCCTTAATGCCTTTGTTTGAGACTCCACTGCAGCAACAAGCCTTCATATTCTGAATACCTGAACATACTGCGCATTCCATATTTCAGACAACAAATATCAAGGCACAATTTGATATTTAAGATTGTGTTATGTTGTATCCATGACACTCCAGACATTACCTCATGGGTTCTCAACCCAGCTGATAGGCTATTGATGCACATGTGACCCAGATCAAATTTCACAGCATAGCCAGGTCCCAGGAGTCCCCATTCTCCTGTTTCAACCCTGCATCTGAAGAGGCTACAAGCATTCTAGGAGTCCCTGTTATCTAAGGTAGGCCAACTTGTTTTTCAAGGATTTGTGTGGCTCCCGCAGCAGTTTCTTTAATATGAATACTTGAGAAGCCTGTTAAACTGTTTTGCTTACAGTGGCCACAGCAGCAAATGGACTTGTTTAAATGAGGCTGTTTTTATTTAACAATTGAGCTGCCCTTTAGGGGTTAATTGAGCTGTTTTTTTTCATTAGTGGTTTCTTATTAGAGTTAAAAAAGACAATCATTGAAATCAAGGACTGCAGTAATTTTACACAACATAATCGCTCATTGGTAGGCTATGTACCTTTAGTTTGGGTAGAGACGGCAAGAACTGATGAACTGCTCATTTTCCACCATTTTCAGTTGTTCTTAGTGTCCTGGAAATTCAGGATACATTGTTAGAAAGGCTGTTATTACTGCTATGTTGTTATTCAGACATCGTCAAGCGAATGTTTTGCCATGTTATGTTATGTTTTAAAAGAATTGCAGAAAATTGTATGAATCATTTAGAGCGAATGCTCTGCCTGCATGCCCTGCTACACTGTTTAAAAATGTGCACTGTAACGCTTGATCAGCTACGGACAGGAGGTGGGGGAGGCGCCTAATCCAATTAACAGAAGCACTCTGGATAGGGGGGTTGATCTCAGTCCTTTCACAGAGGAAAGGGTTCTGAAACAACTCCTAAAACTGAAGGTAGACAAAGCAATGGGGCCAGATGGAATTTGTCCCAGAGTTCTAAAATAATTAAGGAGAGAACTAGTGACACCACTGACTACCCTTTTTAAACAAATCATGGGAGGATGGTGTGGTACCTGAGGACTGGAGGAAGGCAGATGTGATTCCCCTTCACAAAAGTGGGACAAAGACAGAGGCAAGAAACTACAGACCTGTCAGTTTGACATCTGTGGTAGGGAAAGTGATGGAATCACTTCTGAAGGAAAGAATTGTTGAGTACCTAGAGGACAGTGGGGTACAGGACCCAAGGCAACATGGGTTCACAGGGGAAAGGTCATGTCAGATGAATTTAATTGATTTCTTTGACTGGGTGACCAAAGTAGTAGACCAGGGAGGGGCTGTGGACATGGCCTACCTAGACTTTAGCAAGGCATTTGACACAGTCCCACACAAAAGATTAAAAGTCAAATTAACCAGCCTGGGAGTAGATCCCAGGGTGGTAGCCTGGGTAAAACATTGGCTGGACAACAGGACACAAAAGATAATTGTAAATGGAGTCCACTCTGAAGAAAGAGGGGTTACTAGTGGGGTACTGCATGGTTCAATACTGGGCCAGTCCTTTTTAATGTCTTTATAAGTGACATTGCAGAAGGACTGGAAGGAAAAGTATGCCTCTTTGCAGATGACACAAAGCTCTGCAACAGGGTTGATACACAAGGAGGCGTAGAAAGGATGAAAAGGGACTTGGAAAGGTTGGAGGAATAGTCAGAAGTATGGCAGCTTGGATTCAATGCAAAGAAGTGCAAAATAATGCACTTGGGAAACAAAAACCAAGGGGAAGATTACACAATGGGGGCGGGATGTAGTAACAACAACAAAAATCGAAAGGGACCTGGGGGTAATCATATCAGATGACCTTAAGGTTGGCAAGCAATGTGAGAAGGTGGTAGGGAGGGCTGGGGGGATACTGGGATGTATAGGGAGAGGCATCAGCAGCAGAAAACAGGAAGTTGTTATCCCCTTGTACAGACAGTTGATGAGACCCCATCTGGAGTACTGCATCCAGTTCTGGAGACCTCATCTCCGCAAGGACATAGACAGGATGGAGGCAGTTCAGAGGAGGGCAACTAAAATGGTGCAGGGTCTTCAAGTGAAGCCATATGAGGAGATACTAAAGGAGCTTAATACGTATACCCTTGAGGAAAGAAGGGAGAGGGCTACGTGATAGAAATGTTTGAGTAACTCAGTGGAATCAACAAAGTCCAAGAGGGTAGCATCTTTCAGAAAAAGAGATGTGCAAGAACAAGGGGACACAATTTGAAGATAATGGGGGGATGGTTTAGGGGCAATGTGGGGAAGTATTTTTTTCACAGAGATGGTGGTGGATGCATGGAACAGCCTTCCTGAGGAAGTTGTGGGGTTTAAAACTGTGGGCGAATTCAAGAATGCATGGGACGGACATAAGGCAATTTTTGTGTGGGGTAGGAAGAAATAGGCTGCTGGTTAAATAGGATCTGCAACTTATCCTCTAGACAGGGAAATGGGTAGACTAGGTGGGCCAAGCTGTCCTTATCTACCGTCAAAGTCTATGTTTCTATGGTGGCTCTCCTCTCAAGCAGGGCTGCCATGATGCAGCATTCAACAATCCATCAGCGTCTGGCCTATTCATGTACACCGCATGTGGGCCTCCAGCCATTCTAGTGGCATGCCCTCACAAGCGGATGCCAAACGGCCATTCCTCCCGTGTTTCCTTTGCTGATCTTGTGCTACCACCAATTCTGCGGGTAGCGCAGGACACCACTGCATTCCAACCGCAGCCCCTACCTAAGCTGCTGCCGTGGAATCTTAATTCCATTGCCACATAAAATGCCTGCAGCTGCTGGAGCACTCTATACTCTCAGTCCTTACAACAGCGACTGCTGCATTCAGGCTCCAATTTTTTCCTGCAGTCCGTAACATTCAGCGACTGCTGCAGAAATAAAGAAAATAGGAATTATGGGGATTTCTTTGGTTAAGAGCATTGCCATTCGCAGCTAATTTAAAGGGGTCCACTTTCTGTGCTTTGCACAATATCAGGCTCAACCACTCCACGTGGTTTTAAGAAGGCCACGACCACGACTACTGGGCACCATCTTAGGAGAGGTTCTCACTCTCCACCACAAGTCTAATCAGTCGTCATCTTGGGAGAGAGGATTCTCTCTCCTTAGAGAGTAATCATCTGCCATTTTACAGCCACAACTACATCTCTGATGCCATTTTGGCCATTATTGCTTACTGTTGCATCACCATGTCTGGAGGCAGTTCTCCATTGCTGATTACATTGCTTTATTGTAAGGGCTCAATGTCCCATTGTGCTTGACATCGATTACCTACCACAAGCAAGGCTCTGAGTGAGCTGCAGATGCTGCAACATGTCAGACATTCTTTTGTGCCATTGTACCATATGTCTGACCCCCCCCCAATAGGGAAACAGGTTTGGTGTAGTGGCTAAAACACATGTCATGAGTGTTTTTGGAAAATGCAATCAGTGCATTGTGCTTTTGGGAACTGTGTTGGGAATTACAGCATTTAACATGATATATACTGTATATATTATGGTAGCACAGTAGTGCTACCATAGTTTGGGTTGAGGAGCCATTTACATGTTAAACCCAAAGTTTGCACCTAAATAACTTTGCAACCATTTGATGGAGTTGCCTGAAATTTGGAATACATGATCAAGACCCATACGCCTTGGGATCTGCCAAGTTTTGTACCAGTCAGATATACGGCTGCTGAATTATTAAGCATGATCTGCACATGCGTTTATGCTTTTTTTTTAATTCTACGGTCACGCCTACAGGTCACATAGTTTGTGCGACTGATCCAAAATCTTCAGGGAACATGTGGCCAGGGTCCCTGATGTGCCTTTCGAAGATTTCTTGAAAAAATATTAAACGGTTCAAAAGTTATTCAAAAAACAAGTTCCCATTATAAGTCAATGGGAAAAGTTAAAAAGTTTGACAGTGTCGCAAATGCAGTTTTTACTTTCACAAATGTCCCTTTTACTGTTGCAAATCTGCCATTTTGTTTTCAGTTAGCGATCATAAAAATGCTTGGCATTTAAAATTGGGACCCTCTAGCAACCTAATTGTTTTTGTATTCACCTAGTTGGACCCTGAGGATGCTAGCCATGTCTTTATTTTGGGGTAAAACACCCCAGAAATATGTTTTTCAAATTTCTGGAAAAAGTACTTTCGCAAAGAACTTTCGTGCTCACGACACTTGTCGAATGAATTTGTGAAAGCTTTCACAAATTGCAACAGTACTTTTCTAGGCTGTGGGAAAATGACAGCAATTCTTTGGCACCCCGCTGTAAATGAACGGTTTGGTCTTTTGGGCTGAAATTTGGAGAGATTGCAGCCGACATCTCACAGATGTGCCTTTCAGTGTTTTGTTGAAAAAATATTACATGGCGCCAAAGTTAAAGCACTCCAAAGTTGATGCTTTTTCCCTTAGGATAACATTACGGCGAGCAACGCAATACAGGAATCTTTGGCACCCTGCTGCAAAATAACGGTTTGGTCTTTTTTCCTGAAATTTGGAGGGAAGACACCCAACATCCCACAGATGTGCCTTTTGATTTGTTTTGTGAAAAAATATTACAGGGAGCCAAAGTTATGGCACTCTGAACTTCTCTTTTTTTCCCTTTGGATAACATTACGGTGTTTGCCGCGCCTTTCAGGTCCCGTATCTCGGAAATGGTGCGAGATACGGACTTTTCGTTGGAAAAGTACTTAGCCCCTGCTGGAGGCGAAGTACAAAACTAGCCAGGAAAGTCATAAATCATATGACTTTTAAATTTTTTTTTCTACATCATATGGTTCCTGAGATATAAGCAATTTAGTATTCCAACTCCTCATTTTCTGCTCCTAGACACATTACTATGCATACATTCTTTGTACTCACTGTCTTTCTCTATGCATCTTTTGGGGAAAAACAGCCTGTGCACTTACATTACTGTTACCGTTACTGTTTCTGCTTGCGGTTCCATACCCGTTTCACTTACCGTTCACGTCTACACCACCAGGTGCATTACCCTTTGCGTTTTCATTTGCGTTTGCTTTTCTGTTGCTTTTAACATTTCTGTCTACAGTACTGTTTCTCTTTCTGTTTCACTTTGCGTCATGATGCGCATTACCATTTGCGTTTGCGGGCACCATGTTACTATGTGACAACACATCACGTGGCGGACCATTCCTGTCTATGCCACCATGTGCGTTACCCTTTCTGTTCTCATTCACGCTTGTGTTACCATGAGGGCCACTGTTAGCACTTCTGTTTGCATTGCTGTTCCTCTTACTATGTCACAACACATCATGTGGCTGGAGCATGGGGCGAAGGCATTACATTCACTATTTCTTGTTATCATTCTCAAAAAGAAGGGAAATTAGAGGCAGAAAACTCCATTTAATGCATTAGTTAGGGTTGTTCCACAGCGATAAAAGTGAGGAAATTCGGAGTTAGGGTTGAAACCCCCCCTTGGACCCCCAGACCACCCCCAACCGACATCGGGGTACACATTGGGGTCGTCGGTCCTAACTCTCACCCCATTCTCCTACACCTCTGCTTCTTCACATCTGATGGGTGAGTTAGAGCCAATGACTCAATCGTGCCCGATGCCGGTTGGGGGGTGGGCTGGGGTCAAGGGGGGGTTTAACCCTAACACCGAATTTCCTCACTTTTGTCACTGTGGAACAACCCTAACTGATGCATTAAACTGAGTTTTTTGCCTCTAATATATATTATGGTAGCACGGTAGTGCTGCCATAGTTAGGGTTGAGGAGCCATTTACATGTTAAACCCAAAATTTTGCACCTTAATAACTTTGCAACTGTTTGACAGATTTGCCTGAAATTTGTAATACATGATCAAGACCCATACACCTTGGGATCTGCCAAGTTTTGTACTGGTCAGATATACGGCTGTGGAGTTATTAAGCATGATCTGGACGTGCATTTACACTTTTTCTGGAATTCTACGGTCGCACCTACAGGTTGTACGGTTTGGACGACCGGCCCCAAATCTTCAGGAATCGTGCGGTCAGGGTCCCCGATGTGCCTTTTGAACATTTCGTGAAAAAATATTAAACTGTTCAAAAGTTATGGCAGTCCTAACTTCTGTTTTTTTCCCATAGGATAACATTACTGCATTCGCCGCGCCTTTGAGGGCCCGTATCTCAAAAACAGTGCAAGATACGGAGTTTTTTGTCGAAAAATTATGGCCCCCTTGGGCTACATATAAAACTAGCCAGGAAAGTGATAATGCATATGACTTTTACATTTTTTTTCTATGTCGTACGGTTACTGAGATATAAGCAATTTACTATTACAACTACTGATTTTTGTGTTCTGAGAGTCATTATTTTGCATACATTCTTTCTACTCACTGTCTTTCTCTATACAGCTTTTGGGTAAAACCAGCCTGTGTGCTTACATTACTCTTACCATTACCGTTTCTGCTTGCAGTTCCATACCCGTTTCACTTACCGTTCACGTTTATGCCACCATGTGCGTTACCCTTTGCGTTTTCATTTGCGGTTGTGTTTCTGTTGTTTTTAACATTTCTGTCTACAGTATTGTTCCTCTTTCTGTTTCACTTTGCTTCACCATGCGCATTACGATTTGAGTTTGCGGGCACAATGTTACAATGCGACAGAAGACATCACCCCCGCTCCGCGCTGCATTGCATTCACTATTTCTCATTATCATTCTCAAAAAGAGGAAATTAGGGCAAAAAACTCCATTTAATGCATCAGTTAGGGCTGTTCCACAGCGACAAAAGCGAGAAATTCGATGTTAGGGTTGAAACCTCTTTACACCCTCCAGCCCACCCCCAACTGGAATCAGGGTGTGCATTGGGGTCATCGGTCCTGTCACCCCATTCTCCTATTCCTCAGCTTCTTTCCACATGTGATGGGGTGACACTTAGGGCTGATGACCCAATGCACACCCTAATTCCAGTTGGGGAGGTGGGCTGGAGGGGTGCAAAGGGGTTTCAGCCTTAACATTGAATTCCCTGCTTAATCACTGTGGAACAACCCTAACTGATGTATTAAATGGAGTTTTTGCTCTATTATATATATATATATATATATATATATATATATATATATATATATACATATATATATACAGTTTACAAAAATATATACTGTATATGTATGTATATATATATATATATATATATATATATATATATCTATATATATATATGGGATATGCAGCAGTTCATTATGTGATAATGCATTTATCTTGTACAGTTTCCAGTGACCTCAAGTAACCTCACGAGTGCCGAAGGCACGAGTGAGAGTTACGAGAAGTCACTGAAAGTCACTGTACAAAATAAATGCATTATCACACACTGAACCACTGCATATTCCATTTATGCAACAGGTTTAGATGTTGTATGAACATTTTGATTTTGGTAGGTGTGAATAATTTGTCAAAAAAGGGAAAAGAAAATTGAATTTTTGCATTGTGGGGGCATGTGTGATTTAGTATTTTCTTGAAACTTGGCTTCCCAGCCAAATGCCCTTTGGGGTAACCCTTGCCTCAGTGTTTTCGCACAGAGGTTCTTTGTCTTTTAAATGTTTTTTTTATTTTAATGGGTTCACCACGATATATCCCAGGCACACTGCCTTAGGGGTAGCTGGTCCATTCCACTGGGGTGCCAAACAGACGAGGCATACTGATGAGTCCTGGTAGGATGAAACACGTGTCTATGTCTTCTGTTAGCACCCTTTGCAAACTGTGTGAGAGGCCTTTCGGCACCATGCAATTCTGCTTAAAGGTGGACCAGCATAACATTCTGTGGTGATTTGCATATGCAACCCATGATGCTTTGCATTGTGGGGGCATGTGTGATTTTGTATTTTCTTGAAACTTGGCTTCCCAGCCAAATGCCCTTTGGGGTAACCCTTGCCTCAGTGTTTACGCACAGAGGTTCTTTGTCTTTTAAATGTTTTTTTATTTTAATGGGTTCACCACGATATATCCCAGGCACACTGCCTTAGGGGTAGCTGGTCCATTCCACTGGGGTGCCAAACAGACGAGGCATACTGATGAGTCCTGGTAGGATGAAACACGTGTCTATGTCTTCTGTTAGCACCCTTTGCAAACTGTGTGAGAGGCCTTTCGGCACCATGCAATTCTGCTTAAAGGTGGACCAGCATAACATTCTGTGGTGATTTGCATATGCAACCCATGATGCTTTGCATTGTGGGGGCATGTGTGATTTTGTATTTTCTTGAAACTTGGCTTCCCAGCCAAATGCCCTTTGGGGTAACCCTTGCCTTGGTGTTTACGCACAGAGGTTCTTTGTCTTTTAAATGTTTTTTATTTTAATGGGTTCACCACGATATATCCCAGGCACACTGCCTTAGGGGTAGCTGGTCCATTCCACTGGGGTGCCAAACAGACGAGGCATACTGATGAGTCCTGGTAGGATGAAACACGTGTCTATGTCTTCTGTTAGCACCCTTTGCAAACTGTGTGAGAGACCTTTCGGCACCATGCAATTCTGCTTAAAGGTGGACCAGCATAACATTCTGTGGTGATTTGCATATGCTACCCATGATGCTTTGCATTGTGGGGGCATGTGTGATTTTGTATTTTATTGAATTTTATGCTGTTTTTTGCTAATTATAAAAAAACAAAATGGTATCTATAAATAAAACACCACTCATTTTGTAGATATTTTTGAGCTGAACATTTTTCGTGCTCACAGTACCATGCTATCATTTTTTGTTTTAAAGTTATTTATATTTGTTTGTCAAAAAAGTGAACAAAAAATTACATTTTCTTCTGTTTTCTTGCTAACCATATACAATATACAGGGTTTATATAAATTAAACATTATTCATTTTATAGATAATTTTGTGCTGAACAATTTTCGTGCTCACAGTACCATGTTATCTTTTTTCGTTTTTAAGTTATTTTCATTTAAATATGGTTAGTACTGCTTCTGAGGCCGAACATTCTAAATGAATTCTGAAGAGAACTGTGTAGATAAATGAGTTACTGATGTAGTTACTGTGTGGATAAATGGGTGATGATGTAGTTACTATGTGGATAAATAAATTTATTACCATAGTAGCGAAGATAAATGGTTTTATTCTACAGTTTTTATCCTGACCCTGTTGCATAAATATATATATATATATATATATATATATATATATATATATATATATATGAAAAGGCATTACTGGTAATTACCTAAAGGTAATATATATATATATATATATATATATATATACACACACACATCAACTGTCCTTTCATCCTTTCAGATGCTGAAGGCCAAAAAGTGTATGTCCTGCAGTACTATGTTGTTGCTCCACACCCCAGGGCCCCTCTGTCCAGCCTGCATACATGAAAAGGAACAGGCAGTGAGCGGCCAACCCTCCAGCAATGACTTGGACATTCAAGGGCTGGGAGTATCCGGCTCGATGAATCCGGGGGCCTTCCTTATTCAGACGCAACAGGCGACCATGGCCATGATGGAAAGCCAGCAAAACTTCATGCTGAAGGTTATGGAGAACCTGGAATCTCTGAAGTCAAGGGCATCACCCTCACTGCCCTGGCCAAACTCCAGGTTCAAGTACCCCTCCCCAACTGCATATTGATTAAGAAACGGCCACACACCTCCCAGGGGATGAGGATGCAGATTGGGCACCTGATGATTGTGAGGAGGTCGATTCAGGTGAGGAGGATATGGACATCATACCCGATACACCTTCCTTAATTTCAAAAGTTTGTTCATTTGATTTGATTCCAGGCCTAATGAGGGCCATTAAATCAACAATGGGATTTGACATCGACACATCAAAGCCTGAGTCCAAGCTCGATCCCATGATCCAGCAGAACCAGAAGACCAAGGACACATTCCCTAGCTGCCCCACTATTGATGACATTTTCAGAAAAGAGTGGGAAGCCACAGAACCTGGTCGTATGTCTGAGAAATGAAACCTAGACAGGATGTACCCAGTACAAGAGGACAAGGTTCAGTTGTCTGTGTACTGCACCAACTATAGACCCTCAGATAGCAGTACTCAGCAAGAAGACGGTGCTACCCTCTGGCACTATTTCACTCATAGACCCTACTGACAGAAAAGTAGAAGAGATAGTAAAAAAGCTGTTTGAGTTTTCAGGCATGACATCTAGAGCTGCGGTCACAGCAGTCTGTTCTGCAAGGGCGCAGATCCGCTGGTTGGAGGAACTGCTAGAGAAAGCAGACCCCAAATCCAGGGAAGCAGAGTTCCTAGAATGCACTCTTGACACAGCAAAATATTTGGGAGATATGGCAGTGGATATGTTGTAGCTAGAAGCTAAATCTGCCGCATTGACAAACAAAGCCAGATAAGCTCTATGGCTCAAACTCTGGGATGCAGACAAAGAGTCAAAGTTGCTGTAACAGAACTTGCCCTTGAAAGGGAACAACGTGTTCGGTGAAGGCCTGAAGGAATTCCTGAAACAAAAAGAAGAGGGCAAGGACCTCACAAAAAACAAACAAAGAACCACCTATTTGCCTTCCGCCCAATGCAGGTTTCGGGGGAAAAACAGATTTCAACAAAACAGAAGGCAGAATTACACAAACAATTCCTTTCGAGGAAGAGGCCACAACAACAATAACAATTGTTTCAGAGGTTCCTCACAAGGCACATGCTCAGCATCCCGAGGTAGACATCCATGATTTGGAGACAGAAGCAAAGGAGGAAAGTCAAAGCAGTACAGGCTATTCCACCATGTTGTCGCCAATCCCAGCCCCACACTGGGACTACCCACCAGTGGGTCAGAGGCTAATGTCATTTCATCAGCCATAACAACAGACCACGTCAGACAGATGGGTTCTGGAGATTATTTCCCATGGTTATGCTATCAAATTTTCAAGTATGCCATCCAGAGACAGAGTGGTACTGTCCCCCATATCAAAAAAGAGGGCCACCACCCATCAGGTATAGAAAATTATCTAAGACCTGTTGCAAAACAATGCCATCCAACCAGTGCCAGCAACCGAGGCCGGCACAGGGGTCTACTCCATTTTCTTCCTGGTTCCCAAGAAAAATTGAGACCTCAGACCTATCCTGGACCTAAAATTCCTGAACAGGTTTGTATCCACCCCACGGTTCAAAATGGAGAAACTCTAATCCATCCTAAAAAACATACAAGTGGGGGATTACCTCACATCCATAGACCTGATAGATGCACACACCCACATCCCAATCAGACTGAGCCATCAGCGTTTTCTCTGATTTCATATACTGGGTCAACACCTACAGTATCAGGCCTTACCGTTCAGCCTCACATTGGCACCCAGGGTATTTACAAAAGTACCTGTTGTATTAGCAGCACAGTTATGGGAACAGGGGGTGGGTATCATCCCATACTTGGAAAATTGGCTGATACGGGTCCCAGTAGCACCCAGTCTCAGAGAAACACAGACTTGGTCCAGATGACTCTGTCCCAGCATGGTTGGGTAGTCAACCAGGAGAAGAGTTCCCTATGTCCATATCAATACATAGAACACCTCAGCGTGGAAATAGACACAGCCGAGGGGTTGTCAAAACCTTCAGTACAGCACATTGATTCAGTGATGTTGATGGTATGGATTCTAAGGTCTGCAGCCGAGCCAGTGCTGGGTCAAGTGGCACAGGTTCTTGGTTGCATGGCATCCTGTGACATTCATTCACAAATCTGGACTGTCATGTACAGTATGGGCTGCATGCCCATTGGCTCTAGCTCTGCACAAATGGGCATACAGCCCTACCGGCCAGTCAGTCCCGTGCGGGCAGGGCGGCAAGCGATGGGATGCTGCCACCGCCCGGCTGCTGAGGGGATCGAGATTAGGTGGGGCTTCATGGGTGGGTGGGGTGGGGGACACTGAGACACCAGGGAGATGTTTGGGTGGGGGTGTCAATATACATTCTACCTGCGATCGGGCATTGGGTGGGTTCTTATTACATTCTGCCCGCTATCAGGCATTACGGTCCACTGGACCACCAGGGATGTGAACGGGAGGGGGTGCCATATTGATGCCCACGATTGGGCTTCAGGGTGCGTCAGTCCCCGACGGCTGCTGCCTGGCAGGGTGCCAGGTGCAAGTCCTCGGGGATCGGTGCACCTACATGCTAATGGCATGCAAATGGGGCTATACTGACATGCAAATGGCCCCCCCGCGCCTTGCATGTATTATAGCCCCATTTGCATGTCACCTTTTGAATATCGTGGATTTGCGCATGGCGCACTGGTACTTGCACCACCGCAAGTTGACTGCTCCACTCTGTCAACTTGCGCTTGCACAAGTTCCACTGCGCCACGCACAGTGGTTGTGGCTGGGGAGCGATATACAAAGGAGTTGCTCAATAGCGCAACTCCTTTGAATATCGCCTGGGCCACACCCCTGCACAACTATTTTGCGCAGCGCAAGGGCTTGCGCCTTGGAATGGTGCAGTTTGAATATCCAGCCCTTTGTGTCTAACACATACACTTTATGAGTCATGCAAATTTGTTTATAATATGATGTGCATGGCTGACATTTATCTCTCAAGCCTCTGCTATGTACCTTGAATAAATCAGAAAAATAAACAAATTTGTTTTGGTATTTCAGGTAGTATAAAATAAAAAACAAATTGATTATAGTTGATTGCATAGCACTGTTAGAAAGATAATTTTGTGCTGAACAACTTTGGCAGTCGTACTTTGTGTGTAGGACGTACGATTCATGAGGTATTCACCTTTGTTTGTGGCATGCTGATTATGGCTTGATTTTGCTTAGAAAGGCCCAGGATGCAGTGTTACAAGTATACAGGACACAACTGGTGGAACTCTTAAAGAGCTTCTGTGGAGTGAATGGATTAAATGAATAAATATCCATAATAATATAATCCAATACACGAGTCCCATACATGGGCACATGCATACTAATAACATTTTTATGTCCCTGGCAGCTCCCATTTAGGATGTGGATATTTAATTTATTTAAAATTTTCAACATAAATTATCTTTGTTTATTTATTTTTTTGTCAGTGGAATTTCTGATCGGTATTTGTAGTACATCATCCAGATTCCACTCATTTCCAATTTCTTCTGGTTAAATCCCCACCCAGACAGTACAGTCCCCTCCTATTAATAATATGATACCTAGTTATTGAATTTGCAGTTGTTGTACTATGTTGTTGAATTTCTCTAAGCATCCTATAATGGGGGTGCCTGCTGTATCAGGTGGAAAATATACATTCATTAATAAACATTTCACTACATTTCTATATGACAATTCAATGGCCGGTATATAGCTTTCATTGTCACTCCAGATGGGTCAAACCATAAGATTTGGACATATTGGGAGGTCACGTGATGCGCCGTACAGGGCTGGAAGGCGATGAGTTTCGGGTCTCGCTCCTCGAGTTTAAAAGTTATTTTTAGCTTGTATAAGACCCGAATTGGCAGCGTGAGTGTGGGGAAAGTCTCCAGAGGTAGCAGGGTTGCGCAAGACACCAGCAAAATGCGAACCGACATGGAAAGCTCTGATCAAGAATCGGAGGCAAACCGGCCCCGCAGGAGCGAATTCCCAATGACGCCACAGGATGAAATCCAGCCAGGCAAGATCTATGAGGATTTGACTACAATAAAAGAAGCTTTATTTAAGTTGGTGGACGATGTGGCTGAGTTCAAGCCTGCGCTTATCCAACTAGCGAGGCAAGTAACAGATGTAGAAGCCAGAGTCTCTTCAGTGGAAAGGAAACAAGAGAAAATGGGCCTAGCTGTTACAGAAAGCAAGAGAGCAATTACAAAACTTGAAGATTGTCTGGATGATCTTGAAGGAAGGAGCAGACAAAATAATTTAGTGCTCCTAGGGCTACCAGAGGGTGAGGAGGGCCCCAATGCTATTGCGTTTATGCAGAAGCTAGTAAATAAATCGGTGGGTCCCTCCCCCATTGGCCCTGAATATATCATAGAGAGGGCTCATCGTGCATTGAGAGCTAAACCCTTAGCATCTCAGCCTCTGCGGCCAATGATTTTCAAGTTGCTGAATTATCTGGATCGTGAATTTATCCTACGGGAATCTTGGAAACTTGCTTTGTTCCAGTGGGAAGGTAAAAAATTGTGGCTAGCCCCAGACTTGACATGGAAGGTGCGGCAGGCCAGAATGAGCTTCAGACCAATTACCTCAAAGCTGTGGGCCGCGGGTATCCGCCATCAGATGTTATATCCTGCCAAACTAGAAGTTTCTCTAAAGGAAGGGACTAAGAGATATGAATCTGTGGAAGAAGCGCTGCAGTCTCTGTCTGCCTCTTTGCCAGATTTGTTTAAAAAGGGGTGATGGCATCTGAACTCCAGTAGTGTTCTACAAGGAGCTGACAAACCAGTGGGCAACCACCTTCTTCATTTATTGTACGCATCGAATGGGAAGATGTATTTAGACTGCGGCCTGGTTCCATAAAACAAATGGGCCTGTTTTCCTTCTGATCTTGGTGAACTGAACTTACTGACCGCGTCATTAAGGGAGTTAATTTTCTTAACCAAGTACCTTCATTTAAGGGAATAGGGTTGAGGGCCTGGTAGAGAGGATCTGTAAGCATTGCTTAACTCTTATGTTTTGGCCCAAGAAGTTCAGCCTACAAAAATATTTTATTTACACAGAATCTCCAGATATTTTCTTTCCCCTTTAGGAAGCTAAAATACTATTTTCAATCGGAGGATTATTATCAGCTGAAATGTTCTTTGTGCTATAACTAATTTTATAGTAGGAGGGCCCTACATTGTTAAGAGGGACATTAATCTACATTTTACATGTTCTATGTTTAATGTTTTCCACTTTTCTTTTAGACAACCCTTCAGAACCACTACAGATGTTGTGCACAATATTTACTAGGAAATAGATTTAGTTCTGGGGATCTAGAATTGTTTGCATGTTTTTGTGGGGTATTGTTTTTGCTAGGGGTAAGACTCGGGGGGGGGAGCCCAGCTCTATGGTGTACTATGGACCCTAGTTGGAGGAGTGGGCTTAAGGCCAGGGACTTACTCAGATGGTAAGCCATTGGTTTCTTTATTTCTTTGTTAAAGGGAGGGAGGGGGTGGCTATACCTTGCAGGAGTTTTTGGTGGGGGGATATCAGCTGCCTGCATCTTGTACTAGGATTTTGGGTTTTCAAGTTGGCTAGTCTATTAAATATTCTTTCATGGAATGTGAAGGGGGGGGGAGATACCCGGAAGAGAAATGTAATGTTTCATCTGGCTAATCTGGATCCAGCCATAGTTTTCCTACAGGAAACTCATGTGATTTCAGACCATCTCCATTATTTTAAAAGAAAGTGGGTCAGCCAAGTTTTTGGCGCAGGGTGTTCAATGGGTAGTCGAGGGGTAGTAGTTTTAATAGCTAAGGGAGTTTCATTCGTTTCAACTGACGTTATTTCTGATCTGGAAGGGAGGTTCGTGTTAGTGATAGGTAAATTAGGGGGGATAGATATAGTTTTGGGCTCGATATATGGCCCCAACACTGAAACTGGCTTCTTTCTTTACACAACTATACACTATACTAACACCCTACAGAGACCTTTTTATCATCTTGGGGAGATTGGAACTTAGTCCAATCCACTAAACTAGACCTCTCAAGTGGTAGGTCCTTGAGACCTTCTTCAGCTTAGCAGGCCCTGTTAGAATTTAAGGGGATATGGGTCTAGAGGATCCCTGGAGAATCAGTAATCCAGCATAAAGGAGTTCACCTTTTTTCTCCAATTCACAGATCCTTTTCCAGGATAGATTACTTTTTAATTAGTAAAGTCATCTGGCTGAGGTGGATGGGATGGTGTTTTTCCCTAGGGTGATCTCAGACCATTCTTTAATTAAACTAGGACTTGCTCCTCTTTCTATTCCAGCCAGATCTTATTCGTGGTCCTTAAACAACAATTTGTTGAGAGACCCCCAAACCTTAGCCCGTTTTCACATTTTTTTGGGAAATTCAATACAGGAGAATTGGGGATCCCTGGATACAGTAGATGTGGTATGGGCTGCTTTAAAAGTAACATGGAGAGGAGAACTATTAAGAATGGCGGTGAAAAAAGCCAAAACTAGATACTCATTTAATAAATGTTTAAAAAAATAAGCAGTTGGAGGCCATAGATGAATTAATTAGGACTCAGGAACAAGAGCTTGAACTAGTTAATTTGAGAAGCTGGTATGAAAACACCTAAGCGATAAAGTAAACAAGTCAGTCTCCAAATCAAAGGCAGCTTATACAGGTAGGGTAGTAAGTCAGGTAATTTGTTGGCGTGGCAACTAAAGAAAGTCAGAGCAAAAGTGGGTAGTTGCCTTAAAACACCCCGTCTTGAGTACCTTAATCATGGATCCTAAAAGGTATTTTGTTTTTCTGAATACTACAAAGACCTATATTGAGTCAGCCGCAGATCGGCTCTTAGCGAGATTAAAATGAGAGCTTTTTACATAAAATAACCCCACAGGTATCCATAGAGGCAAAACAATTTCTAGCAACCCCTTTTACATATGAGGAAATTGCTACTGCAATGACTCATTGAAATTAAATAAAGCCCGGGACGGACGGCTTTACCTCCCTCTTTTACAAGTCGTTTAAGGGTAAATTGATTCCCCTCTTATTTCAACTTTATACTTATTGGCATGGTCATGGAGTAGCGAGAATTCTTTATTCGAGGCAAGGATCATACTGCTACCTAAGCCGGGTAAAACTCAGACTCAGCAAGCAACTACAGACCTATTTCTTTGTTAAATGTGGACATTAAGATATATGCAAAGATTCTGGCTAATCGGTTAAAAGATATGTGGAATATTCTGCTGAGCCGGGAACAAGCGGTTTGCTGCAGAGCCGATCCTCGACGAGATCATTTTAGAAAATTGTTTTATTTGATTTCAGCGGCGAAGACCTGATGTTGAAGCCTCTCTAGTGTCATTAGACGCTGAGAAGGCCTTTGAAAGGGTTGAGTGGAGCTTTATGTTTACAACCTTGTCCAAATTCGGCTTCCTAAAGGAATTTATTCAGTATGTAAGTATACTCTGTGAGTTCCGTCCGCAAGGATCCAGTGTAACAACAATCTCAAGCGTGTTTCCTTTATTGGAAGTACTCGACAGGGTTGCCTTATCGCCATATTTATTTAATCTATACTTAGAGCCACTGATAAGAGCCATTCATGATGACCCAGTAGTTCAGGGAATACGCCGTAATCTCGGAGTTCAAAATCTCCGCCTTTGCTGATGACCTGTTGCTACATATTAGCAATAGTACTACCTCACTTCCCCGTCTATTGTCAATAATCTCAGACTTCAGTGAATTTGCTGGTTATAAACTCAACAGAAATAAAACAGTAGTTTTTCCACTTTCGCCGCACTTACATAAGGTGTGGTGTACTACATTAGGTTTGCAATGGCAGTCAGGCCCTTTAACCTATCTGGGTATCCAGATATCTAAGGATTTGGAGAGATTATTTAGTTTAAACGTTTTGCCTTTAATAGATGAGATCAGGGCTGACCTTCAGAGGTGGAAGAATCTTCCCCTGACCTTTTCAGGTAGAGTTAACACAATCAAGATGATGGTTTTACCAAAAATTTTTTATCCATTAAGGAACCTTAATATATATATACCTAAAGCTTTTTTTGACCAGCTTCATAAGTCTTGTTCTGAGTTTTTATGGAGGAGCAAACCTCCTCGGAGGGCTTACATAAAGTTAACATTGCCTCGTAGTATGGGTGGGCTACAGATCCCAGATTTTTATTCCTATTATCTTGCCATTCACGCAGCCAGTTTTGCGCTTTGGTCTGGGCAAAACGACTTCTCCTCACCTGGACTAGATCTGAACCGCAAAGCCACGGATCGGGCGAACATAGACTTGGAGTCTTGTTGTATTTGTCATGGTCTAGAATACCTAAGCTTAAAGAATACTCCCTTGGGCTGGAATGCTAGGGCAATGCATCAATTGTTCTCAAAGTTGCAAATTTCTCATGTGTATGATTTGTCCCAACCTATTTTAAGGAATCCTAATTTATTAGTAGATACTAGGCTTATAACTAGGTTTATACAGAACTTCCTTGGTAAACCCCATATCTTGTTTTTTTTTTTCGGGCGCCCGTCTCTCCTCTCTACCTGAACTGGTCGGTAAGTTTAAAGTTCAACCGTCAGACCTTCTGCGATTTTTCCAGATCTATAAAAGCATAAGCATCTTTTTGGGCAAAGGGACTGGGTCAGAAGCTGCCGGTCATTTAATTAGGACTTTGTGTTGGAAGGCAGGGCTTGATAAGCCAGTTTCTAGAATATATAGGTACATAATTTCAGAGTTGGGTCCCAAAAGATCATCTATTCCCGTATATTGGGAAACCAACCTGGGCCTGGGCTGGCCCGAGGAAACCTGGGAGGAATATGGAGGGATTTATATTCTTCGATAAGCAAGAAAGGCTCCGGAGATTCAGTTTTGTTACTGCATAACTTGTACTTGTCGCCGCAAAGTTGTATAGGTTAAAGAAATATGACTCTCCGTTCTGCCTTGACTGTGGTGACCAATTAGCTACTATTTACACAAGTTTTGGGAGTGTCCTAAGATAACCAAATTTTGGCAGGAAGTTGAAAGGTGGATATTACCATATTGTGATCTGTCTTCCCTTATTAGCATGGAAACTTGTGTACTTGGAAAATACCCCCGCACCTTGCCAGGATCTCAAAAACGCCAAATTGCTTTGGTGTCGTCGGTGACAAAACTACTGATTCTACGTCATTGGCAAGGCAACTGGACTCCCTCCTGCAAAGAGTGGTGGGAAGAGTTTTTGAATGCATTAAATGCAGAAAAATTGGTAGCAATTAGTTCTAATGTTTTTACTAAGTTCATACAATGCTGGGACAGCCTGACTGGTAAATTGAAACTGAAATATGGTTACTAGCCCTTTATCATTAGATATGTAAATTATTAACTTCCAACCTACATAAATAGATAAATATATATGCTAAAAGTCCTTAATTTCTCCTTTGTTCTTTTCTTGACCTATCTCTTATATTTAACTGTAGTTCTACACTCCCCATAGAGGTTGATCTGTCACTTTTAGTTGGGAACTGAAGATAACAACCTTACCTAGTTTTCCAACGGTCATGTTAAGGTGCAGGCAGCTGATGGGAGATGGGATAAGGGATAGAGGGAGGGTTGGGGGGTTTGTTTTTGGAGGGAGGGGTAAGGGGTTTTCCGTTTTTCTTTATCTTTCTATGTATTTTGATTGATTGGCTTAGTAGTTATTATTTGGATGTTCTTATTCTTGTATGTGAAACTTAATAAAATAAAGTGATTTGCAAAAAAAAGATTTGGACATATTTTTAAAAATGTACATATTTTTCCAGAAGCTCTCCCACATTTAGAAATTTTTTTTTTTTTTTTGCTGGAATATTCCAGCTTGGAAATTCCTCCAAATAACAGTTGTCTGTGGAACAGGACCAAGCCTCTTGTAACATAATTACATATGCCTCTGACTAAATTTTACTGCCCCTGTATCCCATAATTTACTAGTTGCCCTTGCTATATTCCAACATAACATAATTATATTTTGCTCTAGTATACAGTTTGCTCTTCCCTCCA
Source organism: Neoceratodus forsteri (assembly GCA_016271365.2). Classification (NCBI taxonomy): domain Eukaryota; kingdom Metazoa; phylum Chordata; order Ceratodontiformes; family Ceratodontidae; genus Neoceratodus; species Neoceratodus forsteri. The sequence continues at coordinate 607,297,226 of CM057455.1, forward strand.
GTCAAAATTCCTCTTCCACTTCACTTACTACATAATATTGATTGCTTTCTTGAATACTGTAAACACTTTCAATCAGCAAACTTTGTTGGCCTTCCTCTCCAGACTATACAGACATATCTGAGTTTTCTAAAATTATACTGTTATTTATTCTTGGACCATTTTGCAGATGTTCTCTGATTACTTTTCTATTTTCATTTGCTAACACACCATTGTCTGGTAACAGAGAGTACTCTTTTTCTATTGGTGTCATATAATTAGAGATCTTTGGTTGGATTTTCCCTCACTTTTTTATTCTTATTCTGATTCAACTCTTATTTTTCCAGATAATCTTTCCTTTTCATTATTTGACTCCTTCTTGTCATTTTTAGGTGTCAAAATGTTGCTTTCCACTGTAACACCTAACTCCCTCAGTTGTTCTCTTGCTTCCATTAATTTATATCTTATATTTTTATTTTTGAGCACCGGGGGAGCCACCTTTTTTCCTTTCCCCCCGGTATCTGCATGCGGAGCAAGTTTCATTACATGTAAACATATTTCCCGTAATTCCTTTACAAAATATTATACAGTGCTAATTTGAGTGTTTTGTGGCTTTCATTTCTTGTTTTTATAATCATATTGAGGAAAAACTTTAGTAATATTTCCCCTTTCTATATCAAGTACTCTTTCTCCTGCATTTCCATATTTTTAGTACTTAATGCTATTTTTCTATTCTTTTGTTGAGCCTTTGCTCTGTTATTTTTTTCCCTATTGTCATATATTGAGATTTCTTCCACAATTTTATATTTTCTAGTAATCCCTTCTTCCTCTAGTTCCAATATTTTCTTTCAATGTACTCTTCATCTTTTTTATTTTCCTTTTGTCCTCATTTTAATTTCTTTCCACTACTTTTCCCCTTTTCCCCTTGTTTTTATTAGGGTGTTGTTTATCTAATTGTAACTTCTTAATCAGTTTTTTTTCTATTTTCTTCAATTCTCTATTGCCTACATTTTTGGTTGTGCTTCTTACAGTTTTTTGTTCCTTATCCAATGTGTCTGACTTACCAGTATTTTTGTTTAACAAATGTCCACCCTTATTTACCACCAAAGGAAGATTTCCACCCTCCTTTGCTAGATGTGTACTTAATAAGACTGTAAAATGAATTAAATAGTTCATTATTTAAGAGGATTCCATCTCTGATTTCTTTAAACAGACCATTGGTAGATTGCTCTTTTGTGGTATCCCTAATCTTTTCCCCATTTGTTTCTATTTCTTTTTCTCCACTTATTTTCTCCCTGTTTGACTATCTGCAGTAATATGTGAGATAACAAGTGGTAAATGTGATGGTAAATATAACTGTGGTCCCAAAATATATGATGTTACAAATATTTCAAAGTCCCCCAAATGAAGTACTTAGGTATTGATAAGATAAATCTCTAATGGTCTTTTTATCATTCCCTTTTGATTTTACATTCCCAGAATCTTTATTGTGTTAAATTTCTTTCTTATCTGTTTTCATCTTATTTGTGTGTACCTCTTCTCTATTTCACCTTTCTTTCCATCTTTCTCTCTCTTGCCACCTTTTGTTTCAGCTTGTACTTTTACTTCAGTATGGTCTCTCTGACTGCTATTGTTTTCTGTTTCTATGTTTTAATCTGTTTTCTGTAATATTCCTATAGATTATTGTTCTAAATTTTTAACTGTTTTCATTAATGGGTGCTCATCTTCCATTACACCCCAGGCTTCTGCAGTTAGTTTGATTTGGGATGAACTTAAAGGGAGTTGTGAGGAACTTTGCATCCTCAAGACCCCCTTTTCCCCACTAAGCTGATTTAAGTTCCTGATGGTAGAATGTAGCTAGTATTTTTTTTCTGTTTTTGCATTCTTTCCTTCATTTTTTATTTCCCTTTTTTATTTTTGTAGGTAATTGTATTAGCAGTCACTCTTTTTTTGCTTATCTTATGTTCATTTTGTTTAGCTTTAGTGTTTGTATAATTTGTTCCAGATAGTATAGTCACTGGACTAAGAAATACAATATGATTTGGTTTCATAAATCATTCACAAACTGTAACACTCAAAACTGTATAACAGTTTACAATCTTAATACACCTGCAAGGCAGTAAATATCTCATTATGGTGTTTCCCTTTACTTGCTGTTTTGACTGTGTCCAAGAATCCCGGCAAAGTGGGCTTTTCTCAGTGTTGAATCACATGGAAAGCAGCTGAAATACATGTTGTGCAAGGTAAAGTCAATATAATAAAATCCATGAAAACCAGCACTGACAACATTCCAAAATCATGGCAAGATTTATTCTTGTTTCAAGTCCTTGTAAGTACCAGTTCAGCACATTATGACTGTTACAGCAGCAATGACCCTCACCGACTAATTGCCCTGACTGGTTTCATGCTGATGCACTTCCTCTGGGAGACCGGTCTCACATGTAATCCATATTTTTATACTTACAACAACAGGTGAATCTTATTTATCTAATTAACCATATGGCAACCCCAATAAAAACTAGCTTGTATATTAAAATGGAAAATTGTAAGTTCAGTGATGTCAGACAATGCAGATACAGCAATTATTTGTATTTATAAATCCTAACTTAATTATAAATATCTGCTCTAGTATAAAACTGCATTTAACTTTTCATCCTAATATACAGTATATGGGAGGTCAATTTAATAATTAAATATAGAAAACAAGATTTTATCATAGGGAGATCAAAAAGGTCACGCAGGAATAAAACACACATAATGCAACTACAGCATGTAATTTGTTCTCAATGTCCAAAGCAATAATACTCATTTGATGAATAATTGAATTTAGTTTGAATTTACAGACATAGAAACATAGACTTTGATGGCAGATAAAGACTGCTTGGCCCACCTAGACTGCCCATTTCCCTACCTAGAGGATAAGCTGCAGATCCTATTTAACCAACAGCCTATTTCTTCCTACCCCCCACAAAAATTGCCTTATGTCTGTCCAATGCATTCTTAAATTCTCCCACAGTTTTAGACAGCACATTTTGCACCAGTTATTCATCAGTATTCAAAACTTTCCTTTGGTGTGGCCATTTGTTGCTCACATCCTAGGTTTGTCTTCCAAAATCTGGTTCTACATTTTTCTAGCTGGTGTTTACTCTCCCAAGTATTCTTGACTTCCAGGTAATCAGTTTCTTTTGTCCAGTCTCTACAACATAAGGCTTTATTTAAGTATTTTGTAAAACTTATCCAGCCCAGATATTCAAAAGAGTTGAGCCATGCGTAATAGGGTTGCGCCTGCGCAAGTATGAAAATGCACCATTCTGCGATATTCAGCAGGAGGCAGTTGTGCCCCCCAAATCACGCTGAGCAACAGCACAATGATAATGAAGCCAAGTACAACTGAAGGGGGAGGAACCATGCATAAATGGCGCAGTGCGATATTCAACAACTTGCGCCATGCACAATAGGGGAGCAAGCAGAAGCTGCACCATAGCGGAAATGAGCCAAAATAAAGGGGAGCAAAGGAGAGGCACAAGAATGCTACAGGGAAGCCACATGACAGCAAAATACAGCAGGACACACTGGGCAGCAGGGACACACAGGTCCAGGCAGGAAAGGGCACCTGGAAGCAATAGCCACAGGGGAAGGTGTGGGGAGACATTGCAGAAGGGGGAGGTACACCACACAGCAGTGAGGCAAGCACAGCCAGGTGTTCCCGGTGCAGGGGAAGTAGCAGTGAGGACAGCAGGGGGAATACAGTAACAGCTGCGGGGGGGTGAACACAAGCCAGGGACATGGCCAGTGCCACCTTCCAGATGGAGGCCGTTATGAGGGGGTGAGAAGGTGGGCAGCAGGGGGCATGGCTATGGAAGGGCCCATCAGCGGTATGTCCCCAACAGGCTGTACCGAGCCCACACCTGCTTTGAGCTGTACAGTGATACTGAGATTGTGGGCTGGTACCACCTGAATCAGGCAATTCTGAGGTGGCTCTGTGAGCTGTGCAGTGATGTGATGCAGGCACCCACACGACAGAGCCATGCCCTGTCAGTGGAGACCAAAGTGACAGCTTGCATGTGCTTGCTCACCATGGGTACCTTCCAGAGACCAACTGGGGACACCACAGGTATAACCCAGTCGGCCACATCACACCACTTCACCCAATTCCTCAGCGCACTGCTGCCACATGCTGCGGAGTACATCCATTTCCCCAGCACACCAGTGGAGCGCACAGCAAAACATGCAGGAGTTCCACAGGGTAGCATGTATGTCTGGCATGCTAAAGGCAATAGACTGCACCCATGTGGCCATCCACACACCACCTGGCCCCGAGGGGGCTGCATACATCAATCACAAGGGCTATGCCAGCATCAACTGCCAGGTGGTGTGCGATGCCAGGGGGTGCATAGTCAATGTCTGTGCCATGCACCCTGTGGGAGCACACAATGCCTTCATCTGGCACCAGTTAGCACTGTGCCACAGATTCGAGAGTGGGGATATCCCCACTGGCCACCTAGTGGGTGAGTATGCAAACCACATAGACAATCATAGGGCCTGGGGGGGGCATGGTCAGAGGTGACATGGGTAGTGGCCTACATGGCCTGGGGCAGGGTAATGCTGATCTCCAAACTAACCTCCACCCTCTACACACAGGTGACAGTGGATACCCACTCCATCCCTGGCTGCTCACACCCTACCGGCGGCCCATGACCCCATCGCAGCAATGCTACAATGAGGCACACGCCACCACACGTAATGTCATTGAGCGGGTGTTTGGGATGCTGAAGGCACATTTCTGTTGCCTGGACACCTCTGGTGGTGCCCTACAGTACAGCCCCTCAAAGGCCTGCAGGCTATTCCTGGCCTGTTGCATCCTGCACAACATGGCCAATGAATGTGGGATAGCCGTACAGGTTGAAGAGGGGGGACAGCGATGGGGACAATGAGAATGCTGGTGATGATGGTGATGGGCAGCCCCCCCTTGGGTGACGGGACCCCCGACTGCTCTGGCTGGCACAGCTGCACCAGGACACCATCACCGAGGAGCACTTCAGCCAACCCAAGTAACTCATGGGGCCATGTGCAGCCAACAGTGGCTAAGGCACAACCCACAAACACGCATGGACACACACCTGGGGTGCATGCTGTCAAGGGGAAGTGGCAGGGCATGGAACCACACACACAACCAGAGATGGGTGAGGTCTAACATGCCACATGGATGGACACACACACACGCACACACACACAATGCACTAAACATGCACAAAGGGTAGGAGGCACACTGACCCAGAACACCACCCCTAGCCACACACATGTCCACAGGCCACCACACCCACTTCCTGTCCATGTGCGTGTGTCAGATGCTGAGCACCATTGCACATTGGTGTAGAGCGCAATGCAGGCATCATCATGCACACACAACTGCGGACAGCAGCCAGGCGGGTGTGCAGATGGACTGTGTGTCCACGTGCAGGGCTGGGTACCCACCTGTGCACTGCCCAATGAAAGACACAATACACACAGGGCAGCACCAGACAGTAGCCATGTTGGGAGACAGGTCAGTCACGTGACACAGTGCCCTGGCCACCATGGATGTGTGGTCGGCCCCTCTGAGACCCGCCAGCACTGACAGGTCAACCACTGGCCTCATGGGGTGGCACCGATGGTCCCCCAGGGGTTCCACTGTGTGAACATGACCGAGCTCACGCAGGGGTCTGCAGCACACCGAACATGCCTGTGCCAGGCATGCTCGGGATGCCCACAGCTGAACCCGGTGTCGACAGGGAGGGTGTCGCACGACGCCAGGAATGGGGGGTGGACAGTGCACTGCATGGTGTCCGTGATGCATGGGCACATGACTGTGTGCCCATTGTGGCCATGACAGCAGTGAATACCTGTGTCTGCCTATCAGTGGCAGTGGTCACATCCTCCTGCAACCAGTCCATCCCTGCCAGGATCAGAGTGGTGTTTCTGCTGCGACGCTCCTCTGCCCACTTCAGAGCCACACACAGTGCATCCACCGACGTCGCAAGCCACATCTGCTGCTGGACTGATGCTTGCAGTAGGTGGGTGTGCTCGTCCTAGAGGTCATCTGCCTCCTCGGCATCCTGTCCCTCAGGGTGTTTGTGGCCCTGATGCTCAGCACCCCTTGAGGGTGGGCACTGCACACCAGGACCAGGTCTGGGCATGTCCACAGACGGTGCACAGATGCCACCACTTGACCCTGTACCCCCAAGTCCATTGGCCGACTGCTGATGCTGCCCCTCCGGCTGCTGCTCCCCAGGGCTCACTGGTGCCGCCGCAGTGGCCACAACAGTCCCACTGTCCTGAACACACACCGGTGCTGCCCCACTGGTGCTGACAGGCACAGGCTGGGACTGTGCTCACACGCAGGCCTCCACGGCAGCACCACCCACAGCCATGGCTGCGATGTTACCTGCTGTGTGGCCATCCTGTGGCACACATGTGTCACTGCCATGCCGTTAGCGACATCATCATCGGTGACAGACTTGGCACCAGCATGCTGGCTTCCGTGGACACTGGCACATTGGGACACAGGCAGGGCTTCCTCTGCACCAGTTCCAACAACATCAGTGTGGACAGCCAGGCGGGCCCACTGTTGCACTGAGCCACGTATTCCTGTGGAGGTGGATGGGCCCTCCTCCATCTCCAGCTGACTGTCCTCAGTGGACAGGCCCACCACCGCTGACCCATGCAGATGCTCAGGATCTGTAAGGGAAAACAAAGTTGCGTTACTGCATGTGACCTACCTTGCCCCCCCATAGACAGACCATGACTTACCATGCAGTGATGGGCTACCACCCGTCTGGAAGCCACCACCCGGAACACCATCAATGGCACAACGCTGCATGCTTCCAGTAATCCTCTCCTACTGTGGGGTCAGGTGTACCACCTCCAGCTGTCCCTCACCTGTCGCAGCTCATGCTGCCCTGATAGCAGCCACCTTCTCCTTTATCCTCCTCCTGTCTATGCCCATCTTCTTCTTGCACTCCTGCACGGAGCACTGATGGCTGCCATGCAGGTTCACAGCACGTGTCACCTCCTCCCATGCAGCAGCACGGGCTTGAGGTGTTCCCTGCCATCCACTGAGAAGCAGCTCCTGATCCAGATAGGCCTCAAACAGGGCATCAGTCTCAGCCTTGGTAAAATTAGGCCTCCTCCTCCTCCTCCCACCACTGTGTTCCTCCTCTCCCACAACTTCCTCAATCATTTTTTAGCCTGTAGGAATGACAGTTGTTACCTATGACTGTGCAGTCCAATGCATGTCCCTAAATCCACAGTCCACACTCCCAAACAGCATGCAACTCACCAATAGACTGCAGTAACTGACTATGGCCAGTGCAGCCCAATGTCACACTTTTATAGCGCAACCCATGCAAATGAGGTGAGGTGCAACTTTAAGTGGATGCAAATTGCAGTGCTGCACTATTTGATTGCTGATTAGCTGTTTTGCATATGATGCCTGAATATCGCGCTGTTGCACTTTGCGCAATTGTGTTGAACATGCTGAGCCAAGGGCGCAGTTCTGTCACATGCATAGTACACACCTCACTGCGCATGCCCGGGTTGCTGACACAGCCGTCTACCGTGCTGCTGACGTGCTGTGCATGGGAAGCAATGCAGGACATGGCCACCATTGTGCCAGTGGCACTACAGCGATGTTCACCTACATGGCACTGTGGCACTGGGCCATCATAGGCGCACTGGGGCAACAGTGTGGTAGGCCGCTACTGGAGGTAGCACATAGGCAGCCAATCGCGCTACATGCTTTGGGTTCCAATGGCACTGTGTGTGTCTGTGTGCCAGAGCCACTTGACCCTGTGCTTGACCTTTGCCCCCTAGGCGCCATGCGTCAGGCATGGGTGCACCACTATTGTTCTGTTTGGTGACAGTGCGATAGGGAATGGCAGTGCTGTACCACGCAGCATCTGCACGTGGGGAGCCACGCTGCAAAGCACCATTTTAGCAGACCGAGCTGGAGAATGGTGCACAGGAGGGTTGCACAATGGAGCCAGGTCAAACTGGCCAACCTAGTGGCCATAGTGGAGCCACAGCATGGACCACTGTTTGGGGAGGCACCCCTGGACAGGTCCAGGAGCCAGGTTTGGGAGGCGGTGGCCACTGCACTTGAGGAGGCCACTGGAAGGGGCGGACAGCAGAGCAGTGCCACCACAGGTATGGCGACCTGCGGCGGAGGGAGCCAGACCTGCTAGCCCCCCTGCAGGTATGTGCAAGAAGGGGCATGGTGCCACGGCCAGGTAGGTGTTATGTCAACACACCTTTATCTTCCATATGGGTATCATGGTTGTATGTGTCCAGCACATGGGGAAGGACCGTCGGTGTTGGCTGTGGTGGTGTTATCAGGGTGTGGGGTGGGTGGGTCTGGCTGGGTGGGAGGGCACACACCTGGGGGCAGGGGGGCTTTGCTATGGGATTGTACTGATGTTCCTCTCTCCATGTTTGCACCACAGGGCCGGAGGAGTGGCGCCTGGCACGTGAGCTGTGGCGCAATGAAGAGGACAGGGAGGCAAGGCGGGGCGATGGTCCACAGCACCCGAGGGACCGGCCTGATGATGGTGAGTGCCATACCTCCATGATTACTATTGCATGCTGTGTAACAGGGTGGGCAACGGGGCATGGCCACCATCCATTGACACCACTGCCATGCATGCAACTTGTTACAGTCAGCACTGTCCAGTGGCAATGCATGTCTCAGAGTGCATCAATGGTGGTCCATGCATGCACCGGGTACATGGCTGTGCCATTGCCTTTGCACCACATAGCCATGTCACTAAACGACCAAGGTGGTGCTGTGCGTGACTTGGCCAGTGGGTGTGTGCAGCATTCCACATGGCTGTATGCTCCTGGGTGGGCAGGTCATGTGGATGTGATCAATGTGGGTGGTCACACACCATCACAGAGGCATGTCCCACGGCTGTATGCCATGCACAGTGGGTGGGTTGTATGGGGCTATGCATTCACACCTATTGACTGTGCTCCCTTGTCCTAGGTGTCCGCCAGCTGAATGACATCAGGGAGGCATTGCAGGAGATCCTGCACATGGCGAGGTCATCCTTGGCAATCTTACAGAGGATTGACCAGATTGGGGTCCTCAGGAGGCACTGGTGGAGGAGAAGCCAGAGCGGGGAGCGGGGCTCCCATTGACAGTCCCTCTACCCCTGATATCCCCTACCCCCCTGGACCCACCCTCACACCCCTCCTTTCCTGTCCCATTTGTCCACCCCTGCCCCTTACCCACCCCACCTTGTTTGTGGCCCCCAACTTTGTATATATATTGTATATGGTTAACTTTCATATTTTGTTTGAATACAGATATTTTGATATGAATACTCTGGTGGTCTCTGATTTGCAGTGGGCTATAGGTGCTCAGCTGCAGTGGTGTGCATGGTGTCGGGGTGGTGTGTGTGTCTGTGGGGAGGTGACTATGGTGTGGGGGTAGCTATCAGTCAGTGTCTGTGGTGTGTGTGTTGTGCCCTGTGCACTAGATGACTGTGTGCAGTTGTCCATGGTGCATGCTCTGTGTCCATGGCGCCCCTGTCAGCCCATCCATGGCCTCTGCAGCTGACACTCATGCATGTCTGTGACCTGCACAGTCTGCTGGCATGTCAGTGGTGGCTGTCCATGCAGGGCAACCACTGTACCTGTCACAATGCTGGGTTGCCTCCTGTCACTGGTGTGGTGCATGTCTGCCTTGGGTGACACTGTGGTCTCCACAGTTGTTGACCCACCTCCATACTGTGGCTTGTGTGTGTTGCAGGGGATGTGTACCACTGTCTGTGACTTGTGCCCTAGGCAAATGCTGGTGGCATACAGGTCCACAGTGCCTGTGCAGGGTGGCTGGCACTCCTGTGCCATGGAGAACTGCAGGTTGTGTGTACACAGTTTACATGGGCCCATGCTGGGGGCTTGGTTGCCCCGCTACTGCTTCCCTGTGTTGTTGTGCCCTTGGGTATGGGTGGGTGTCTGTCCATGCACTGTGTGGCATCAGGTGTGGTGCTTGCTTCCATGCACCACTGTGGGTGTCTGCGCTGGCTGTTGTGGCCAGTGGTGGGTTGAGGCATGTCATTGGGAGAGTGTGCAGGGTGCTGTACCACTGGTGTTGGGGTCCGGGGCATGCACTGTCCCGTGTGGGGTTCCTCGTGTGCCAATGCATGGTTGGTCTCTCAGCAGTACGTCGGGGGGGCTGTGCGTGGTGGCACTGTGTATGCCATCGATGCATCGCTGTGTGCTGCCACCCACTGATGGGTGCTCGTGGTGGAGCTGCCTTGCATGATTCTGTGGTGCACAGGGTTGCATTGTCACAGTGGGAGTGGTGGCATGCATGGGGTTTCCTGCAGTGGTGGACGTTGCTCCTGGGCAGGGTGTCTAGGGGTCAAGGTGCAGGGTGTGCTCTGTATTGGGGGGGATGGTGTGGCACAGGGTGGTCAGCCCTCCTTGTGTGCCAGTCACAGCTTGCCCTGGAGGTGTGATGGGGCACCATGGCCAAGCTGTGGGATGGTTGCTTGTCTCCATTGGCCAGTGGTTATTCCTGCCCTCCCCCAGTTGTGCAGTGCATGGGGTGTGGGGGGACGATGTCTGTTCTGCTGTGTGTTCCTCTGCCCATCTGTGGCATGGTTGGTGGGCCCCTACCTCCCTGGTTGTGCAGTTGCATTGCCACCCTGCTGCTGGGGGGCATCCCTGGTTGCACTATGGCACCTCTGGACTGCTCAGCTGAACATCCCTTGTTGCACTATGGCGCATCTGATCTGCTCAGCTTCCCCTCCCTAGTTGCGCTATGGCACAGGTGGTGCGATATTCAGTTGTCAGCTGTAGGCGCAGTTTGGCTGGCTCAGTTTTTGAATATCGCATCTCTTGCAGATGGGCGCAGTGGACTTGCACTTGATCCTGCTATTACACACTTTTTGGGCACAGTTTGAATATCTGGGCCATCAAGTTCAACATGTTAGGTTGATTTTTCAATCTCCCTCCCACTACACTTTTCCTTCCTATGCTATGTATATTAGAAAATATTAGTATCGGACTATCTAAAATATATTATAGTCTAGTCTTGATTATCTCAAAACACTCTATTGTTATAATTTCAGTGTATCATGCACTAGCTTATGAAAGTCACTTTAGATTTGGAATTTTAAAAGCCTCTCATATTCTAAAACATTCAATACTTTACAAACCATAAAATTAACTGCACAAGAGTACCTTGTGGACCCAGAACTTATTTACCAGTGTCAGTGGCTCAGCAGGTTGCACACTTACCTCTGAGGCCAGAAGATCAGAAGGCTGTGGATTCTATCCCCACACCAGCCTCTTGGGTTAAATCCCAGTACTGACACTGCAGTTCAGCATGAGGGGGGTGTTGCACTCCTGAGCTGCCATCTTTCAGATGAGATGTTAAACTGAGTTCCCATCTGCATGTTCTGTTGTTAGTTCAGGTGGATGTTAAAGATCCAATCACACTTCTTGAAAAGAGTAAGGGCATTTTTATTTGTGTATACTTTCAAGGATTTCAATACACAATAGAAAAACAAAAACAAAAGGAAACAATTTACATACACGGTATTATATCAATCATATTATCTATCTTTACAAGGGGAAAACTGACTTCAAAAACAAACTATAATTAATTACAGTAGTACCAAACCTATTATCTCATTCCCCCTCACACAGAAATGGTAAAGAAGTATCAAAGTTGTGTATGTACCAAATTTCTAAGTTTTTAGTATAAATGAAAACAAACTTCCTTTGGCCAGATTGAAGACACCCATAATAAACAGTGTTTTGCAGTTTCCACACTAGCTATCTTGACCAAGATAGTACACCATACATAGGAATAAGAAAAGGAAGAAAGGAATAATAATAAAAAAAGAAATACTATTCCAAAGTTATAATTTTGGAACATGTGCCCATATTTAAGCTTAATAAGATGAGGAAACTTGTGGGATTCTTTCTCCATATGACTCATAAATTCATCCTTAACAATACCAAACAATTGATCTTGTGTGACATGCTATTATTGCAGGGAGAACCTGCATTTACTTTGCCATATCCAATATTTAATAATTACAAACAGAATTAACACACTGCCTGTATTAAGAGTTTTCCAATTATTTGACACCATTCCTAATGCAAAGGTGTCATAGTTTATGTATTGAAAAGGCAGACATTCCCAAGCATTTTTCACTATTTTCCAAAATTCTAAAATATATGGACACTCAAAAAAAAAAGGTGTGAGATAGCTTTGAGTGTGTTTCCACAACCTGGTCTTGGACAGTATCATTCGGATAGTTCTTTGTGTTTCAAATTGTTTTTTATGTTGCATTTACCTTGTGCATTTAGCCATACTACATCCCATGTTTTCACAGGAAGTCTTTTTTCCGTAAGCGTCTGGCAAATATACTGCTTTTTTTTTGTCCACTTCTATCATCAAATGGTTCTACTTTAAAATAGTGGTCTACAATAATTTTACATACATACTGTCTTGTATAAGACAACTAGTGTTTTTCTATTTGCCACAATTTTAATTTACTTAAGCTGTATTTTAGATATTTTATAAAACCTTGTGTTTGTGTTTTCAGGATTTTGGGTAATGCTGTATTATTTAACCATCCAGAAAATAAAACATGTAGCTTTTACAGTAACAACTCAGACAATTCAGATTTTTTTTTGTTTTGGAAGGGGAACAAAATTAGTGAAGAAAAAAATGTAAAAAAAGAAAATGGGATAAGGCATTCCTAGACCTCCTTTGCTGACTTTTAAATATGTTATTCCTCTCTTGACTCGGTTTAACAGACTTCCCCATAAGACTGAAAAGAAACAGCCAAACTGTTTTCTTTCTAACTATTTGGACAACTATCTCTGACACTTGATGTTCTGATCAAACCCATTACGATGATATTTAACATATCCCTGGCCCTAGCTCAATTCCCAGAAGTCTGGAAGCAAGCCCTAGTAACTCCAGTGCATAAGAATGGTGACAAGGCACAGATATTTAACTACAGGCCAATATCTTTCCCCTCCCCTCTGTCCAAAGCGTAGGAGAAAATCATGGCAAACCAACTCACAGAATGCCTAAACAAGTACAATCTGCTCTGCCCAAATTAACATGGTTTCCGGCAAAAACACAGTGCAACCACTGCATCACTTGCGTACTCTGATTACACACACAAGGCACTAGATGAAGGCAAACAGGTGGGGTCCATCTTCATCAACCTCACCAAAGCCTTCAATACCGTCAACCACCCTCTATTCATATTCCAGCTTCAAAGACTGGGAGTGGCACCAAACGCCCTAAATTGGTTCAATGATTACCTATCACAAAGGAGTCAGCGAGTCAAAATCAGGAAGGCATTATCCAGCTCCAGAAAGGTAATCCTAGGAGTTCCTCATGGATTAATCCTTGGTCCCTTGCTTTTCAGCCTCTTTGTTAATGAACTGCCCACAGCCTGTGACACCAATCTCATCCTGTATGTGGATGATGCTGTGCTGCTGAGTAGTGGCACCTCCCAGGCAGCACTACAAACAGAACTACAGACCTCCTTTAACAAACCTGAGGACTGGTTCTGTAAGGAAAAGACTGCTACTGAACTACAAGAAAACCAAGGCCATGCTCCATTCCAGCCATTACAATAAATGCAGGCTACTCCCTCTCGATATTACCAATAACGCTGGTGAGCAGATTGAGCAGGTACAATCATTTAAGTACCTAGGGGTCACCATTGATGACTCTCTCATGTATACAAACCATATTGACTCCCTTGTCAGATCAGTAAATACAAAGATTGGGGTCCTCTACAGACATAAGAAATCCCTCACTCCAGAAGCACTCCAAATCTCAGTCTCCAGCTCAATACTCCCCATGATAGACTACGGGCTTGTGGTCAATGGAGCTGCCACTGACACTGCACTCAACAGGGTCCAAATTGCATTAAATAAGGCATGCCACCTGACCCTGTGTGAAGACCATTACACTCACACTTGCACCCTACATGAGAGCACTAACTGGCTTAACCTAAAAGACAGGCTCAAATATCAAACCTGTCTACTGGGTAAAAAGGCACTCCTCGGAAAAACAGCACCCTACATAGAAAGCCTGCTTGAGGCCTCTCTCTCATCCCATATCACCAGTGGGAAGAAGCATGGAGCACTGTCCATCCCATTCCAGCGAACCTCACTTGGGCAGCGTACTTTCTCCTACCGAGCCCCACACTCTGGCTAAATGAACTCCCACAGAAACTACAAACACACAGCCTGCCACAGTTCAAAACAGGCCTCAAACAGCACCTACAGTCTAGCTCACAATGCACATGTTCCTCAGGCCAAACCTGAAAGATTAACCCACTCCCACTCCCACTGTTAAACCCAGCACTGACACCGAGAAAACATTACCTCATCCTAGCCTAGCCAGGAGCACTAGTAAGCTACTAATCCTCCTCTCAGGCTCTGCGCACAGTCCCCAACCCCTCCCACCTTTTCAACCATAGTCTATCAATAGACCTCTCGAGGTTTCTAGGGATGAGCCACCCCTAGAATCTTACAAGACATAACCAACTTCCTCTGATGTTAGATTTGTTTTCCACTACTTGCCAATAAATCTCATACTACTCTTTAACTGCCTAACGTGCTGAACCCATTAATAACTGTATTTGTTCTGAAATCTGTATCTACTGTATTTGTGCTAAATCCTGTAACAACTGTATCTGTTCTGAAATCTGCAACTACTATACTGGTGTTTTGTATTATTTGTCCACCCTGACATAGAATCTTTGTAACTGAATTTGTTCTGAAATCTGTAACTACTGTATTGGTGTTTTGTATTATTTGTCCACCCTGACATGGAGCCTTTTTAAAAGAGCTCTTGCTCAAAGGTCTTCCAAAAATTCATAAATAAAAATAAATAAATAAATACTTAGGTATTGGATTAATGTGGCTAATATATAAAACAAGGGGATTAGTTAAGTGGTAATTATATGGATATGTTTTAGTTTGCTCATGTTCCACTTATTCCACTGCTGAATTTGGGGGTCCTACTGCTTCAATGTTTAAATTCCAATTTAATGTGACCATTTCTCCTGAACCAAAATATATTACTAATATTTTCTGAGGTACATATACTATGGGGATATTTACAAAATGAGTTTCCATTCTGTCTTGTGAACCAATAAGTAAGCAGAAGCTTTTTGCAAAATGTAATTCAGCACCTGTTATTTTGAAAATGTGTTTAAATTGTTTAGAGCTTGGGCACCTGATGTATGGTCTTGAACTGTCACCACTAAATCATCTGTATATGCACAGACTTTCACAGGGGGGAGGTTTGGATTTATAATCCCTCTCACTTCATCTGATGTATTAATTGCTGTAATAACTGGATTCAGAATAGATATATACACAATGGGGCTTAGGGGGCACCCTTGACGTACCCCTCATTTTACCTATCTTTTATTGCCTAACCATGCTTATCATAAAGGCTGAACTGAAACACTTTTATAATAACTTTTTAATCATAATATGAAATGTAAGGGGATTCCATATTCTGCAACCCACAGCCATAAAAAATTGTGGGAGATTTTAGCAAAGGCCTGTGATTGGTCTAGGCTTAAAATATAAGTTTGAAGACCTGATTTCTGACAAAATCCACCATTTGTCTAAGTAAAATTAGGTTGGCAGAATTTTTTTGTGTGGGGATCATACACATTTGTGAAGGGCAAATAATCTCAGCCACAGCATTTACAAATCTATTATTTAATATTTTATAAAAAAGGATTTATAAATCTACATTTAGGGAAGTAATAGGTCTCCAGTTGTTAAGTTGTTTCCTATCACCTTTTTAAAGAGAAAAAATAAAATCCACATATTCATTTTGCCTGAATTTCTGCTAAATTCAGCATGTAATTATAAACTTGAACCATCTCCTCAGATCGATGCACCCATAACCATTTATAAAATTTGGAAGACAGCCCATCAATACCTGGGGCAGTATTAGTTTTAAGACAGCAGATAACGTTCACTAATTCTAAGTCTGATATTGGGGCTAGTAAGCCTACTTTTTGAGCATAAGAAATTTGGGGGAAATTTGTATTTTGAGCCATTCTTGGGTCTTACTGGTAATACAAAATTCAATTCCAAATTTGGTTTGTAGAAATTTATCAATTTCCTGCAAAATATCTGTTTTGGTATTGATCACATCTCTTGTTGCAGTTTCAAGTTGTACAATATGTTTGTTTTGGTTCCTTTATTTGCAGTTTACATATGGGTTAATTAAATAACACTTTCCTTGGGTTCTGAATTTTTTCTCTGCTTCTAAGGATTAAAATCTGTTATAATATAAGATAATAGTTCTTCCTTGAGAATACCAATCTGTTGTGAAGCACTGTTAATGTTGTTCATGCTTTCTTGTAGAACTGTAATTGATATTGCAACTCTCTGTACCATTTTTATTTATTATAATTTTGTGTCCTAGATATACATTTGAAACAGGTTATAAAATCCTTTTTTGAATCTAACCACCAGGTTACTAAATCATTATACAGACATAATACAGATTTTCTGTCATTAATTAAAACTATCACACTGTCTTGGTTGTTGTCTTATAATAGGGTAGTATTTAACCTCCATGCACCCTTCCCATATGCAAACTCTGAGACATCAGATAGACAAACACTAATCAAACAATTATTAGAAGTAGCATTGACCTGCAATTTGGAATCCTGAGTTGTGCTTGCATTAGGTACAAAAATGTAATCAATACAAGAAGATAATAATCCTTTGTAAAATGTGTCAGTGGGCCATTTGTCCAGGGATCCTTGCACATCTTTTAGATTTGCCTGAGCTAACATTTTTTTTAGTGCAGTAATGTCACAAAAAAAATTTCAGTTTGCCCCCCCATCAGACCTCAATAATCCACAATTAAAGTCATCACCTAACAGTATTATTTTTGATGTAAACAGGTAAGGTTGAATCTCCTTTCTGAGATAAATATGGCCTGATTTTGTCTGTGGTGCATAACAATTGATTAAATGATAAATATGATCTTTAAAATTGATGTCCAGAAGGAGAACTGTAGCCTGATGGATCTCTACCATTTTCAAAATGTTGATGTCATGGTGAAAAAAACAAATGCCTACCTCACTGCATAATTCCATCCCTAAGCACCAATAACTGGGACCCCACTTCCAGTCTGCAGATGCTCTGAGAGATTTAGAATGTTCATGAATTGTGTGTCCTGAAAAAAAACACAACCTGCCTAGGTTCAAACATAGAAAAGGTTGTTTTCCTTCCCTTTTTGTTCTTAATGCTATTTGTGTTTAAGGAGGCCCCAGTTAATTCTACCATCATTTAAGTAAAGGTTTTGTCATTCCCTAAGGGGGTGAGTGAGTGACTACCTTAGCCTTAGACCTAGTACCCTACCATTTTTTATTTACTTTAGATTTGCTTTTTGAAGGGTCCTCACTTTCTGAGGATACCTCCAAAATTGAGGAAACATCTGATAAATCCTCCATTTCAGTGTCCCCCATTGTAGGGCTTTGTGTTTGTTTTGGAGGCATACTCTTTGTGGTAAGGCTTTCTCTTGCTTGTTTTCTCCTTTCCCTTGTGTCACTAGGTGAAAGGCATTTATATCAGGAGGAGGCATTTCAAGGGCATCTTCAAAATTGCTACTTTCTTCTGTGTGTGAGGTGGGTCAGGTTTGGAACAGGATTCTGCTGTATCCATCTGAGTGGATATTGAGAGAAGAGAAACAGTTTATTTACCGTGACTTGGAGTGTTAACATTAGTGGTGTTGCCTTGTGAGGTTTTTGAAGTAGTAGCCAAACTTTTTGGGGATGGGAATGGAGGTGGTAGTGTTTGCCTCGGGGTTTCTTTAGTTTGACTAGTCCTGGGAATAGCTGCAATTATATAAAAATCATGTTCTGCAAAATCAGCATCTGATGTATTCTGGAATGCCCAGGGGCCATTAATAAAAGTGTGGCCTTCTGTTTCACACAAACTGCATTTCAGAGTGAAAGTGCAGTGGGCACCAGAGTGGCCTAACATCCCACACATATTACACTGAATCTTTTCACATCCACTACTGACATGTCTAGGTGAGTTGCATTTGTAGCAGGTGTGGGGCATTCCAGGATAAAATAAAATACTACGGTTCCTACCTAGAAAGAAACTACTGGGTAGGTGTTGCACCCTTGAGTCTGTTAGTTTAAGTTGAACTTTAAACCACCACCCACCAGTCCAAAAACCTCCCCATCTATGATGGGTTCTGGTAATCCTTGTACTTCACATCTTTGTTCTAGCCAATACAAAATGTATTTGATGTTAACTCCCTCATTCCTGAAAAGTACAGTGACTGTTTTTAAAGTTGGTTTAGACAAGGGTATAAGAAAAAAATTAGACAATATAGCAGTGTCCTTAACAGTTGAATATTGTTGCCAAAAGCTGTCCAGTAACACTGCAGAACGAAAACTTAAGTCAAAACTGTGTTCACCAGGAGCATGTATAAATGAGAACACTTCAGAGGGGGAAAAGATTAAAGACTGTTTGATAAGAAATGTTGTTATGAAAGTTCTGTCCGGATTTTCATCCAGATCTCCTGTATATTGAATCTGAACTATGCATCTACATTTTGCATTAACAGGAGGGCTATGAAATAAGTTGGCAAAACTTGATTTCTGATCTAAGCCTTTTGGTTATGTATCAGTAACCGCTTTCTCCTTAGGTGCACCTTCGTTGACTGCTAGCAGTATTTGGCTGTGGGTGATGTTGGGGGCCCCATTTTGTGGTATTTCTACAAAGACAGCAACCTTACTGGGAACTGACAGTTTCTTGATCCTCCATATCCATAACTGTCAATCCCAATTTTGTTTGAACTAGGGCTTCACCACAGGTACCATTTTGTTTTTCTCCAGTGCTGGAATTTAGGTCATCAGAGATATTTTCTGCAGATGCACTCATTTCTGGTAATGGAATTGTAGGGTTGGGCAACCATACTCTGAATTTAGAGAGCACCCATCCCACGTTCTGCAAGGAAAGTCCAGGGGTCCAGTCCTTGTTGGGTACAGAGGCCATAACCTCAGGGTCAGTAGAAGTACTTGTTTTTTGTGCACCGGAGTGAAAAACAGAAGTTGGTAATTTCTTTGCAGTAATACCTTCAGGAGTGGTATTCAATCTTTTAAGTTTTTTTCTTCTCTTCTTCAATTTTATGCTTTTGCTCAATATGTTATTGCTCCTCTGTGGATAGCAGTTTGCCTAGCTGCTGTTTTTCTGCTAATAAATTGTCTTGTAAATTTTGCTCAGCTACATCTAAATCCAATAAGATGGGGTCATCTGGTTTAGATATAACTATTTCTTTATTCTTTTCCATCTTCCCCGACATAATCTCCTTTGCTACAGGAATGGGGTATCTTGTGAGCTCAGTGACCACAATTGGGCACCTACCAAAACAGTGACTCAACCGTGGTGCCCCACACCACAGCGATGAGAGAGAGAGGGTGACCGGATGGGGGGGTGCATGAATATAGTGACATCCCATCACTACATGTATACGCATGTGGTAGGGGAGTGAACACGCTGAGAGTGGGGTGAGATGGGAGGGAGGGATTGTGAGGGGTGGTGATGCAGTGAGCCTCCAAACTGCTCCCATTGTGTGGTGGGTGGGTTTAGGGCTCAGGCATCAATGGTGCTGGGTTTGGGTCGAGGCTTGGGTGTCTTTTGTTGTGCCTGGCCCAACAATTTTTTGGGGGGGTTGCACCCCCATGCACCCGACATGCACTCCCCTGGAGTTGAGAATCCTTAAGTGGGGAGGTGCGGGGTGAAGACCCCCAAGGGATGGGTACAGGTGGCACAGCCCCCCTCATTTACATATAAAATCTAAGTCCCTAGTGCCCTTTTGCTGTGCACTGGGGACTGCATCTCTGAAATATTTTTTCAGCAATTTCCATTTACCCAAATGGCAAGCGCTATTCTGTGATTGCTGTTGTCACATAGATCCCAGGAGATGAGACCTGCTGTTCTGCAGGTAAACCAGTAGACTACTCAGTCTGAGCATCCACCATGCATACAAGGGGTCCCTCTACCATCAGAGTAGGGATGTTTATTAGGTTAAAGAAATCAAACACAATAACATTACAAAATAAATTAATCTCAACTTACAATGTTGACAGTGTGAAAATCAAATATAAAGAGAAGCATAGAAATCAAACTATTGTAAAATACAAAAAAATACAAAAGGAAAAACTAAATAATATGCTTAATTCAGCTTGCAAGTAAAAATTAGGGAAACACATATAAACAAAACATGTTCTAAGACAATGTGAAATACTGAGAAATTTTGAAGTACAGCAAAATAGGCAGTCATGTAATTGGTACATCTGAATTAGTAACCCAAGGCATGTTTCTCCAAACAGTATTAAGCCTTCTATTATGGCGTGATTCAGCATCCATAAGATAGATATTCTGAAGTTCAGTAGTAATTTTTGTAATCAGTTCAGTGTGATCAATCTTTTTTTGTTGTAATGTGAATAAGCAACACATATTCCAGATATACCATTTAATTACAGTAAAAATTACATGGAACATGCTTTTATTCCATTTATTTATATCCCTCATATGGTGTCCAAATATTATGACTTCATAAGACACTGTAGAGAACCAAGGTTCCTGCCAAGCCTCAGAAAGGGTCATCCAGAACCCCTTTATATATGCACAAGTTAAAAAAAATAATAATAATAATAAGCTTTATTTCTGTGGCGCCTTTCAAAAACCAAGGACCCTTACAAAATTTAAAAACACATCAAACAGTTCAACTCTTAAAATATTTAAAACAGCTGACACAACTGGGCAGATAAAATCAGTCACTGAATGCTTTAGTCCATAAGTATGTTTTCAGGGCCTTTTTAAATCCCTCCACAGTTGTGCATATCCGTAACTGATGGGGTAGAGAATTCCACAGGGTAGGGGCCACATGCATATATGTACGGGCCCCAGAAGATTTCCAACACACCCTCGGGATCTCTAGCAACCCCTTGTCAGCTGAGCAGAGCAATCACCCAGGGCAGTAAGGAGCCAGGAGCTCTTTCAGATAGTCTCGGCCAAGTCTGTGTAGGGCTTTGAAAGTCAGAAGACCAATTTTAAATGTGATCCATCACTGTACTGGCAGCCAGTGGAGTCCGCGCAGCACTGGTAAAATATGACTGGAGTGGAAGGTACCAGTCAAAAGCCAGCCCGCTGCATTCTGCACCAGCTGCAGGTGACAGATTTTTACCCCAGGAAGCCCTAGGTAAAGGAAATTGCAACAGTCCAAGTGCGAAGACACAAAGGTGTGGACCAGCGCAGGAAGATCGCCAGATGGAACAAGGTTCTTAATCCTGGAAATATTCCTCATAAGGTAAAATGAGGACTTGAGGACAGCAGACACCTGCGAATGCAGAGTCAGCCCTTCATCAAAAATTACCCCCAGGTTGCTCACCTGTTCAGAGGTCGGGAGTGAAACACCCCTGAGATAAATCCCGGAGGGTGAACTAACCCCTGGCCCCCCATCCGGCACACCAGATCCACAACCAGCACCTCTGTCTTTTCTGAGTTCAACTTTAGCCAACTCAAATCCATCCACTCCTGGATTTCTTTGAGGCAGTTATTAAAGACTGAGAGAGCTCCATCCTGGTCGGGTGCAAAAGAAAGGTAGAAATGGGTATCATCAGCATAGCAGTGAAACCTCAGCCAGTACCTTCTTACAATGTCTACGAGGGGCAGCATGTATACTGTGAACAACTTGGGAGACAGTACAGAGCCCTGAGGAACCCCACAAGGCAGAGAAACTGGACCCGAGGAATAAACCTTGGAAACCACTCTGCATTCTTCTGGTGACATAAGAGTAAACCACCTGAAGACTGCACCTGATAGTCCACAGATAAGCCTCAGGTGCTCTAGTGGAACCCCATGGTCCACAGTGTCAAAAGCTGATAAGAGATCTAGAGAGATCTAGTCTTTTCTGAGTTCAACTTTAGCCAACTCAAATCCATCCACTCCTGGATTTCTTTGAGGCAGTTATTAAAGACTGAGAGAACTCCATCCTGGTCGGGTGCAAAAGAAAGGTAGAAATGGGTATCATCAGCATAACAGTGAAACCTCAGCCAGTACCTTCTTACAATGTCTACGAGGGGCAGCATGTATACTGTGAACAACTTGGGAGACAGTACAGAGCCCTGAGGAACCCCACAAGGCAGAGAAACTGGATCCGAGGAATAAACCCTGGAAACCACTCTGCATTCTTCTGGTGACGTAAGAGTAAACCACCTGAAGACTGCACTTGATAGTCCACAGATAAGCCTCAGGTGCTCTAGTGGAACCCCATGGTCCACAGTGTCAAAAGCTGATAAGAGATCTAGAAGAACCAAGATGGAACAGTTCTTCTGGTCCCTCACCATCAGGAAATCATTGAGCACCCAAACCAGTGCTGTCTTAGTACTGTGCCTCTTACAAAAACTGGACTGGAGGGGTTCATAGATATCAAGGATGATCAGGTGGTTCTCCAGCTGTACAGCCACTACCTTCTCAATCACCTTCCCTAAAAAAAGAAGGTTAGAGATTGGTCTGTAGTTTGCATTGCAGTCAGGGTCCAAAGAAGCTTTCTTCAAGAGGGCTGTTACCACTGCCTCCTTCAGGGAGCAAGGAAACTCACCTGTTTCCAAGGAGCACCAGACTATCTGTGCTAGGAACAGACTGATGGAATCAAGACAAAACAAAATCAGGGAAGTTGGTCCAGGATCCAAACTACAGCATGTAGGGCACTCACCCCGGACAATCCACATGACATCTATGAACTCGGGTCAATCGAAGGTACTCCAGGAAAACCAAGGAGCAGCAGCAATGCACTGGTCCAAAGCAACACCCATAGAGTGTGCTGGCTGGAGTGCCACCCTAATGTTGACCATCTTAGCTGCAAAGAATTGAGCAAGATTATCACACTCTATTTGCAAAAAGGCTTTTTGGACTGGTAGGCAGGCTGGGTTGCACAGTCTGTCTACAGTACAAAAGAGCTGAAATGGTCAATTCTGAGCAGCTGCAATCTCCCTGGACAGGAACTCTGCCTTCTTATGGGTGATTGCAGATTGATTGGCTTGATAATGCTTCATCAACCTAAGGTGGTCGGCATCAAGGGAGGATCTCCGCCAGAAATGCTCTAACCTTCGTCCTAGTCGCTGCATCTCCCTCAAGGTCGCATCAAATCATGGGGACCAAGAGTGAAGGGGAAGAGAGGGAAAGATGGAAAATGATATTCTATGGTTTCAGTGTCCTGGTTGCACTGTATTCTATGACATATTAATTCCTCCATCTGTTTATGCTTATGATTTGCCTCTATATTAATTTTGGCATGACAGCTTAACCAGTGGAACTCTCACATTTTTTCTGGTATCCTTTTTTCTTTCAATACATGTAATAATGAAGGGAGATATTGGTCAGGACATAAAGGAAAGGTAAGTTGTTCCTGAAAATGTGATTGGATCAAAAAATATAGTTCTTTTCTATGTTTTGTCAGTACCATTTGATGTGCAATATTCCACACTTTTAACTTTATGAAAACTTCTCTGATATATTGAGGTATTGTTACAGACCATTGGAGAAGGCCAATATGCCCCTGCTACCATTTACGAAACCACTGTAAGCATGAAGAAAATAGGAAGGGGGCCCATACTTGTCCTGTATATATTATAAGAGGTTTAAGATTGGTGATAAAAAAATACTATAAAAAAATGTGATGGGATTAACCATCCCTAATCCCCTTGAAGGATAGGAAGATAAGTTATATTTCTTTTTATGGGGTTTAGCCTGCTGCCCCACATAGCCTGAAAAAAAAAATACTCAGTATGGTTGTCTCCAAAAAAGGGATAGTAAATAAGACTTAATAAGATGTATTCTTTTTTGTTTACATAGCTGCCATTTATTCCATTTGGCCACTAAGTGTTTACCTTGTTGTATTTTCAGTTCCCAATTCAAAAAAATCAGAATTATCATAGATGATACCCAGTATTTGTATAGGTTCCGTAGTTATGTCTATATCTACTAAATGAATATCTCTAAAGTTTTGTGACCAAAGCTGTTTGATAAAGATTTTGGTGAGATTAAGTTAGGCTCCTGAGCAAGACCCATATAGCTTATGAATCTGAATAGCTGTTTCAATAGAATGTGTGGCTGTTACCAATAAGAAGAGGTCATCTACGTATGCAATTGCAGTGTGTGGTTTTGAGATTTCTTTTACGCTAAGGCAGTGTATAACTGGTGATGAGTTTATTAGTCTCAACAAGGGATCAATACAGAAGGCATAAAGTAAAGGGCTTAATGGGCAGCCTTGTCTTACTCCCCTAAGAACTGGGATCATAGGACCTTTCCATCCATGTACAATAGGTGTAACAGTAAACATTCTATACAGACACCTTATCCAGTCAATAAATATGTTATACAGTATGCCCGTAATACTGCCCAAAGAAAATCATATCTGACAGAATCAAAGGCCTTCTGTTGATCAAGAGAAACAATAAAAACAGACAGTGCACCTTTTTTCCCAAATTCAAATAATTCTCTAAGTAGAATTAGATTATCTGTAATCTTCCTATCAGGAATTATAGATGTTTGAGCTGACAATATCAAATGTTGTGCTTCCTGTAAAAATCTTGCATTTAAAATTGTTGCTAGTACCTTAACGTCAGTATTAAGAATACTTATAGGTCGCCAATTGTGAAGATCATAATTGTCTCCTTTTTTGTAAAGATAAAATACATGGCTATTAGTCATCCTAAGAGATGGTGATTGTGTGTTTAAAATACATATAAAAATCTCAGCTAGTTTTTCTGACAACTGGAACCCCAAATGTTTATATATTCACTTGTCAATTCGTCTCCTCCAGGAACTTTATCCAGTGGGAGAGATTTAATGGCTGTTTCTATTTCTGCTGAAGTTATACCATGTGTTAAGTGTAGAGCACCACCTGTTGAACAAGTAGGGTGTGGAAATTGTGAAAAGAAATCTTCCATGGCAGGAGGTTGTGTGGATGCAGGTTGATAAAGCTGTAAAGAATGCTCTGTAACAACATATGAGATATCTTGTGTAGTAGTGCATAATCTATAATTGCTGTCCCATAATCCATCTAGTTGTTTTAGTTTGTTATTGTTATTACAGTTCTCATATGGACAAAACCATATTTTCTTTCCCAGGTTAACAAATTTCTGCTGATGCTGTTAAGTATTGGGCCTGTTTTATATGAAATGCAGACATTAATTTTTTTATGTTAGTTACCTGTGTATTGAAATTTTGTCAAGTAGTGTGGGAGAGAGTCAATGGTTTCTGTAAATTAATTCTGTATTTTAAATACTTGTGGTATGCCTCACTTTGGAGGGTATGACTATGTTGTTTTAAAAGGCATGTAATGTCTGAGATTGTATCCTCCCACCATAAAACTGTGTCATCATACATAATGTATACAGGTTTGCAAGCCATGATAAAGGACATTACTGTTTGTGTAGTGTCAGATTTCTGTAATAAAGTAGAATTACATTTCCAGGTACCAGGATCATGTGGGGGTGTATCTACATTTCCTATTTTAATGTGTATTATGTCTGAGAACTCTGCCACTTGTATTTTGGCTATCTGAATTGATAGAGAATGGGTAATAAAAAAATAATCTATACATGTTGCAAGTGTGCCTTTGTGAAATGTTGGGTCTGGTTTGCCAGTGGCTAGTTGGTATGCATCCTGTAAGTTGGTATTAGATATCATTTTCTGAACAAAAACCATGTCACAATATATCTTTTTAGTTTTGATGTTCTTCCCCCAGTCTGCCAAAGTTATCATTTTAGTTTTGATGTTCTTCCCCCAGTCTGCCAAAGACAAACAGCAGTTGAAATCTCTGCCAAAAATAATATTTTGTGAGGAATAAAGATATGGTCACACTACTTGGAAAAGTTCCACTTTTTCTGCTTTTGTTTGAGCAGCATATACTGTATATTAATGTCTAAATAAAACGGTCTGAATTTTAACATCTAATACAAGTACTTTTCCTGGTACCAAGTTGATCAATTTGATTAACTTAAAGGAAATGTCTGAAAACAAAATGGCAACACCAGAACAGGTGTCTACCCCCAAGGACCAATAGAAGAGACCCATATACAAGGCCCAATATGAAGGACAATGCCTACAGAGTTCCCAGCTGGCTAAATGGTCTCACCAGGGACATCTCCTCCCCACCTAACCTAGGCCCATTCAAATCTAACCTCCGCCTATTCCTCTCTGCCTCTAGCACATATGACTGTATTCTCTAACCTGCTGTTTCCTTTTTGGCACTTGTCCCTTCTCATCCACCCCCCCTCCACTCTCCCCCTCTACCTCCACTATCCTCCTCTTACTTGCAATTTCCACTTGTACTTCCTGTGTGTTTTGACAATTGCCTCTGGCAGCATCTTCTTCTTCTTGTCTCACCAAGTTCTCATTATCAATGTTATCTCTGTCCTGTGCATGCCCCTAGTACTGCCCAATCTGTATATACTCATGTGATGATAAACAACTGTAACCTGTTATCCTGTAATAATTAATGTTCTGCCTGTTTGTTCTCATCCTGTGTTTTTAAAAGAACCTTGGTTCAAAGGTAATTGTAATCCTAGACTCTAATAAAATAAAAAAAAATAAAAATACACCATTGTGAAATAGCCTGATGTAGCTTGTGTGTGGTATGTAGTCTAGTATCTTGTAGGAAAAATATTCCTGTCCATAATGCTTATAGATGCAAGAAAACTGAAAGATTTTTTCCTAGGAGCTTTAATACTATTGCCATTAATAGTATATAATGGTATAGATTGTGCCATTAAAGGAGGAGAGAAAAAAAAGCATCAGGGATAGTATTAAGTTATAGACTTCAAGTGGGCTTATATTTGCTGCTTCTAGTTTGACTAGTGTGTTTTTGTTAGGCCTTTGCATTTGAGGGATTGGAGGAAGGAACAGCTTTATCAGGAGTGGGGTCCTCCTTGTCAAATGTTACCACAGGTAATGAAGACCAAACACAGGAATCATCTGAATCCTTCACTGAGACATTTGTCATGTTAGTCAACACATCATATCTATTAGATACAGGAAGATCCATCGTCTTTGGAACTTTGGGATGAGGTTGTGTCCAAGACTGTCTGTGTCATGCAGCTGGTTTACCCTTCCATAACAATTGGGATACTAAATGTCCAGGAGGTGGCATCTCACAAGATGTATGGTGAGGAAGGTCAGGAGCATCTTCTATGGCATCAGTCATGACAGAATCCTGTACTATGGGAGGTTTTGGCTCTAACGGTGTAGTAATCACTGGAAGACGTTCTGTCTCCTTTGACCTTATGATCTCTGAGGGCAACAATGGTACCTTCCTGAACTGTTTCAGCATTAGTGCTAGGCTGGGGGGGGGGGTGGCAGTAGTGTATCCCCTCTGAGCTACAGCAATAAGTAGTCTTTGTTCTTCACTGTCTGTTTGTTCAGGCTGGTCATGTGCTGCCTATGGACATGATTGATAAGAGTGCCGCTTTCTGTGACAGAGATTACACATTTAATCACTGTTATGCATAGCACTAGTGTGTCCCAATTCATTGCATAAAGTGCACTTTAATCTGTCACAGAGACTACTAATATGGCCTGTTTCACCACATTGATAGCATGCTTTAGGCTGCCCTGCATAAAACAGGACACCTCTATCATGTCCCAAAAAGAGCAATTATTAAGATTTAGTCCTTCTTCAGTAGTATTCAATACTACCCCGATCTTCCAACCCCCAGTCTAAATTCTTTCCTAATCAAATATTGCTTCTGGGTTACCCAGCACAGTGTATCTTTGTTTGAGCCAGTATAGAAGGTCAGTCATGTTGACCCCTCATTCTTAAAAAGTGCCATAATTGTCCTATTGGCTGGCTTGGTGAGTGGTATCACTTGGAAAGGAACCCAGAGAAGAGTGTTCTTTAGCGTCTGATATAATGCTCAGAACTTATGAAGTCCACTGGTTAGTTTAAAACTGACATCAAATGTTGATTCCCTTGACACATAGATGAAGGCATATATTTCAGTGGCTGAGAAATGCGTAGAGGTTTTAAGCAGATTCCTGGCAATGTGTAACATGTCTGGAAATGTATCAAGTCCACCTCTGTAAATGAGCTGTACAGCATTGTGGCATTTTGCCGGAAATACAGGCTGTCTAAAGAAAGAAGCATATGACCTGGAACTTCTTGTACCTGGGCCAGGTGTGGAGTCATTGGTAAAAGTTTATTCATTTTGAGATCCATTAGATCTGGAAGTGGGAAGCCTGGGATGCACTGGATTTACTTCAGGAGGCCTTGTTTTCTCAATGCCCTCAGAGCTCTCCCATTGAGGGGGTGGAAGGGGGTTCTGGAAGGGTAATTGTGGATTCTGGATTAAGCCAAATCTCCGGAGGGGTGACACTGATCCAATGATATATTACTCTCAACAGTTTCCATTTCCTGGTTTATAGCCTGGCAAGTACTGTGGTCTGAAATACTTGTAGTAATATTATTCTGTAATGATGGCTCTCTTCCAGGTATGTGGATAGGAGGGGAGCCAGAAACCCATTGTCCTGTCTGTTGGGATTTTTCCCAGCCAACTCCCTGAAGGGCAGAATCAACAGATCATACAGTTTGTTCACAGGTTTGTGGTTGCTTGCGCGAGTCTCGTCTTAGGCCAGACAATTCTGAGTCTGTATTTGCCATTCCTGATGAGACTACTGCAACTGTCTGTGGCATTTGTCTTATAAATATAAATAAAAGTGCATCAGCTTTACCTGCTGTAAAGGAAAATGCTCCCATTTTGTTCAAGCCTGTAGCGGTAGAACCTTGAGTCTGAGGCGCTGTAGGCAGTGCTTGTTGTGGTGCTGAGGCTGTTCCTGAGGTGTGCATCTGTGTCAGAGTAACTGGAAGTGCTCCCTTCACTGATGCAGGCTGTAACTTTGCCTGAGCTGCGATAGTCACCTGAAGCTCGTTTTGCCTTTTTTTAAAGCATTCCTCCTCTTCCGCAAGTAATGCTTGCAGCTCTGTTGCTGTATCCATCAGCTTGGTAACTTGCCCAGTTTCCGTCATTTGTGGTCTGTATCTGCAGGATTTCTGGAGCCTCTTGGCTATCAGGCTGCGGTAAGGTAGAACAAACTGTGCGATTCACCTCCGTATTAGCTTGTTTGATCACACGCTTTTCCTCTGTAAGATCCAACATTTATGCTGCTTCTTCCACTGATGGTGCGGCATCAAAAAACCACTCGGCCTCTAGAGATAGAGAGGTAGAGGAGGAGACTGATTCCTCCATCTCCTGCACATCCATCCCCATCAAATGATCAGCTAGAGTGGCCATCCAACAGCCGGAAGAGTAGGATAATTTTATTGGGGAGAAAGGGATGTAAAAAACAGAACATACCAACAAAAACATGTTCCATGTCATCATACCTTCCATATGGATACTGTTTTTCAAATCAATTTCAACTTTTGTATATACATTCATTTTCTTATTCCCATAGATACCCTATGTACACTAGGTTATCTAAAATTCTAATTTTATATGTCTGTCCGAGAAATTATAATAGATCACAATTCTTTCATTTTCCCTTCTTTCTTACTTGTGTTTTTTTTTTTTACTAAGACGTCAAGATCTTTCCACATGATTTCCATAATATTTGTAAATTTGAATGTGAAACAGATTTCGCATCCAAATCATAAACCTGGTGTAGGAAAATAGATACATTTTGAGAAGTATTTTGGGAAGAACAAACTGTTGTTGAAGAACCCACTTTCAATGAACTTGCCATGTATAGTATTTTATCATAGCTAAAATTATCTGTAGAGTACCCTTATCAAAGATTTGCCATTTAATCCCATAACTCACCAAGACTAACACAAAATATGAAACATTTTTCCACTTCAGGCAATTCCATTTGTTAACTATTGTGTCCCATACCTTCTGGGCATAACGGTATTCCAAGAATAGATGCTGCTGTGTTTCTAGCACCAACAGGCATGTGGTTCTTGGACAGTAACTTTCTGAAACCTGTTTATGTTTACTTTTGTTCTTTACATTGAAACAAGAAAAGTTCAGACTGCTCTCAAATGAGAGGGGGGTCACAATAAAAGGGTGACTAACCCAACTATTAAACGTGCATCAAAACATACTGCACATCAAGCAAAGAAAAACACCAGAAAATGGTTAAATCAACTTAATAGTTGTATTTTATGTAATCCACCATGTGAGAGCCCCACTGCCTTGGCTTAGTGCCCTCAAGGAGGCATTTACATCCTGATATTCAACAAGTCTATAAATTAGATACAAGGTAGTGACATCATACAAAGAGAACCAATCACCTTTACAAAAAAAATTTTTTTTAAGAAATAGGGAATCAAGTAAAGCAGTAAAAATTAGTTGTCCCAACCTAATGTTGTATTGCTAAAGACTACACATTGCTGCATAACATCAGAAAAACAGACTAGCCCCTCACACAAAAGTGGAAGGAGGATAAATTACTAATCTCTATTGCAAAAAGTACATTTGAAACTTTTTATACATTTCAAGCATTATGTACCGCTTCTAAGGATCTCCAAAAAAAGGATACACCAAGACTGTATGTTTTTGTTGCACTAAATAAAAGCAAAAAATGAAATGACTTAGCAATTGATGATTATGGAATTCACTCACAACCTAAGTTCAGGGGACAGAAAAGCAAGTGAAAGGTAAAGAGTCAATCCAGGCCATATGTACCGGAAACAAGAACTTGTAAAACCATCTGTGCAGGAAAGCAAATAGTTAACTATAAGCTCCTGAAAGAAAATAAACAACAAATTAAAACAACTTCTAATATTACAATTCCACTTCATATATCCATTATACACTTTAAATGTTACTTTTCTTCAGACTGAAAGAAAGGGGTGGGGGGAGGTGAAGGAGGAAGGAGGGAATGGGGGAGGAAAGAGAACAGAAAAAAGCAATACTGTGATAACAATAATCTCTTCATTTCTTATACTTTAGAAAGTGTTTTAAATCCCATCTCTCATTTAGGCCTTATGGTCTTACTGTATCAGCTTTAAAAATCCAGACACTTTCTTTGTGCAACAAAAAGTTTGGGGCCAGATATTCAAAGCTTTGTCCCAATGCTAAATTAGCACTGCCCGGTGTGCTAAAATTGCCCAGAACAAATAGCCCGCCATATCCAAAAGGAATAGCCCAGTGCTAAACCTGCTGAATATAGCATGCTAAGGAAGCCAGGCAAACTGGTCTGGGAGTGCAATCCCAAAATAGCCCAGGAACAAGACAACTTTGAATATAACAAATAAGACAGTACTGAATATAGCACCCAGGCAGGCAGTGCAAACACCCACGGGAATACAGTGTAGAGGTGAGCCTGCCATGCCCAGGAACACACACAAAGGAGCACAAGCCAAAAAGTGATCCCAAGGGAAGACAGCAGTGCAGAACCCAGAAACCAACACACACCCAGCCATGGGAATGGTCAGAAGCCACCAGGACCCATGAGTGAAACCAAAGAATAGTACAACCCTGTGGAAAAAAGCCAAGCACCCAATAATGACACAGGACACAGTGAAATTATGATAATGTAAAGTACAGTGCCTTCAGAAAGTATTCACCCCCTCTTGGATTTTGTCACATTTTGTTGTGTTACTACCAGAATTTTTAATGCATTGAAATGATTTGTTTCCCCCTTGATTCACACAGCATACTCAACAATTTAAAGGGGCAAAAATATTTTTATTGTGTAACAAAAATGTATGAAACATTAAAAACTGAAATGTCTTGTGTTCTTAAGCATTCACCCCCCTGAGTCAATACTTTGTAGAAGCGCCTTTGGCAGCAATTATAGCTTTGAGTTTTCTTGGGTATGTCTGTATCAGCTTTGCACATCTGGATTTGGGGATTTTCACCCATTTTTCCTTGCAGATTTGCTCAAGCTCAGTCAGGTTGGATGGGGAGTGGCGGTGAACCACAATCTTTAAGTCTTTCCACAGATTCTCAATGGGATTCAAGTCTGGGCTTTGGCTGGGCCACTCAAGGACATTCACCTTCTTGTTCTGAAGCCACTCCAGTGTTGCTTTGGCTGTATGCTTGGGGTCATTGTCCTGTTGGAACGTAAGTCTTCGCCCCCCAGTCCAAGGTCTATTGCAGACTGATGCAGGTTCTCCTCAAGGATGTGCCTGTATTTGGCTCCATTCATTGTTCCCTCTATCCTGATAAGTGCCCCAGTCCCTGCTGCTGAAAAGCATCCCTATAACATGATGCTGCCACCACCATGCTTCATGGAAGGGATGGTGTTATACGGGTGCTGAGCTGTGTTCGGTTTGTGCCAGGCATAGCGCTTTGCATTCAGGCCAAAGAGTTCAATTTTTGTTTCATCAGACCAGAGAGTCTTTTGCCACATGGTCTCAGAGTCTGCCACATGCCTTCTTGCAAACTCCAGGCATGCTTTTATGTGGCCTTTTCTCAGGAGTGGCTTCCATCCAGCCACTCTCCCATAGAGGCTACATCTGTGAAGTGCTGCAGAGATTGTTGTCCTCTGGACAGGGTCTCCCATCTCAGCCATGGAACTCAGTAGTTCTGTTAGAGTGGTCATTGGGTTCTTGGTCACTTCCCTGACCAAGGTCCTTCTTGCCTGGTTGCTCAGTTTTGGAGGACAGCCTGCTCTAGGAAGAGCCTGGGTGGTTCCGTAATCTTTCCATTTCCTAATGATGGACTTGACTGTGCTCCTGGGAACTTTCAACACCCTAGAAATGTTTTTATACCCATCCCCAGATCTATGCCTCCTCACAATTCTATCACGGAGTTCTACGGACAGATCCTTGGTCTTCATGGTAGAGTTTCTGCCTGACATGCACTGTCAACAGTGGACCTTATATAGACAGGTGTATTTCCTCTGAAATCATGTCAGCCATTTGAACTGACCACAGGTGGACTCCATTCAAGTTTTAGAGTGATCTCACAAGGAAATTGGATGCACCTGAGCTCAATTTGGAGTGTCATAGCAAAGGGGGTGAATACTTATCAAATCAAGACATTTCAGGTTTTTATTTTAAATTACATGTACAAAAAATTCCAGAAGTTTCATTCCACTTTGACATTATAGAGTAATTTGTGTAGATACGTGACAAAAAAATCCCATATAAATGTATTTTAATTTGAGTTTGCAACATTACAAAATGTGACAAATTCAAGGGGGGGGTGAATACTTTCTGAAGGCACTGTATAATGTGACAATCACAAAGTAAAGGCAACAGGAAAAACAAAAGGGCAACAAAAATAAACACAGCAAACAGCAATGTAATGAACACAAAACCAAATGCTAACACTAATATGAATACTACAGCTACCACTACTACAACTACTAATACTAATGACACTACTGCAAGGACTGCCACTACTATTGCTACTAATGCTACAACTACTACTACAAACAACACTATTACAATGACTAAACCTACAACTGCCACTTCTACTACTATTACTACAACTACCTAACCAACAGCCATGTGGAACATGTACAGATGAACACTATCAACACAAACACAATGTAACAGGAGGAGACAGGGATGTGACACAAAAGAAAAAGGGAAAAGGGCAGCAACAGAGCCAGCAGCCTGGTAAAGAAGTGGGGTAAGGCAAACAAAGGAGGGAAAAGTTCTATGGCTGGGCACTGGATGGATCCGGCAATCGTGCTTCTAGGACAGCAGCCATCATCCTGGTCTCTGAAATTAGCACTGCCTGCTGCTCAACAAACATCCTCTGCTGCTGCACAACCCACAACAGGAGGTCTTCACTGCCCTCTGACTCCTCTGGCCGGGTCACCCACAATGAGGAATGCCATGGACTTACAGGAGTAAGGGGGAGCACATGAGGACGGGATACTGCCAAGGAGGCACAATGCAGCCCCAGGTGGCAGCCGAGCATGTCCTGACAGCCATGCCCATGTGGCGATGTGGAACACAATGAAATGCACACCCAACAGGTTCCTACAGGATGGGGCTGGCAGACACAGGCAACAACCAACAGCCCAATGAACACGGATGTGTGTGGAAGGCTGCCAACAACACCACGGCATAGTGGATGCCATCCAACCCAGCACTGCACATAATGTGACAGTGCTGCCAGACAGCCAGGCCCCGAGACAGCAGTGACAGTGGGCCATGCCACAACATGCACATGGGATGACACACATTGGGACATGCTGCCCATAGGAACAGAACAATGTAACACAATGCAGAGCACAACTACAAGTGAAGTGGGCACAACAACAACAAGGTACAATGGCTTGCAACACATATGATGGCATAGCAAGGCATGTGGTGGTACCACCACCTACTGCAGCTGCACGCACATGTCAGGCATGCATGGCCACACCCATGGTGCACACAGCCACTGGCCACTGTCCACTGGTGGCAGGACAGTGGTGGGCCAGACACATGCCCAGTACAGTGCTGCACAAGCAGTAATGGTATGGAAGATGCCATACACACACTACTGATGGGCACATCAAGAGCTGCAGGAGTGGCACCAATGCACTCCATGCCACCACAGTCTACCATCCCATGCACCCTCCAAGCATGACCGGTGTACATACACCAGGCACAGCAGGGACAGTGGAATGGCAGCTGGGTGGGGAGCAGTGAAACCCCACGACAGCTGTATGCAACAGGCAGGCATGATGGGTGGCATGACACATACCAGGACAGTACGAGGGCACCAGACCACCCCAGTGCAGCAAAGTGGCCATCCACTGGCTGGCCCGTGCCAAGGCTCCCCGTGCTGCAGCAGCAGCCATACTGCACGGCACACGCACCAGTAGGGAGATGCTATCAAGACACCATCACACCAGATCTCTGTACCGTACAATGTGTACTACAGTGGCATGTACCTAGTACACACCATGCTGTACCCCGGCACCCCTAGGCAAGGCACCACACCACACACATACCAACTGACCTGCAGAACAGGAAGGTGAGGCATTATAGAGGAATGCAATGACAGCTGGGCACAGCAGCTCAGGCCTATAGAGCACTGAGGCCCCACACAGCCCCCCCCAGCCACAGTGCATGGCAGCCACCCACCCAGACACAGGCCATACCCTGCCACACTGGTGGGAATCACAGTACTACGGTGCACACACCCTGG
The DNA here is from genome assembly GCA_016271365.2 of Neoceratodus forsteri. Taxonomy (NCBI): domain Eukaryota; kingdom Metazoa; phylum Chordata; order Ceratodontiformes; family Ceratodontidae; genus Neoceratodus; species Neoceratodus forsteri. The sequence goes on from CM057455.1 coordinate 607,332,394, forward strand.
TACCATGCACATAGGCCATGCACCTGGTGGAATGGGCAATGGCAGCCCATAGAAAGACCCACACATTCCTCAAGCATCGCAGAAACAACGTACTCATGCAATAGGCCCTGGTAATCAGGGATGCTCTCTTCTGCCCCCTGTGGCATTGGTGGCACCCTCTGCCCACTCTTGCTGGTTGCCTAGGAACCCTCCTGGCCTCTGTTCCCTGGGCTGATCCACTTTGCAGTGGAAAAAGGGTACAGCAATGTTAGAACTGCGCAAGCCTCAATAGCATAACACAGCAGTTACCATAGTACAGTTATGCTGCAACAATCCCCCAGCCACTGGTGGCATGGCACAGCACACCCACATTGGCACAACCCCCACTGCAGATACACTGTGCCACCCACAGCATGCCGTACTCAGGACAGGTGATGCCACTATGGCCTCATGCATGGGCACTGTGCACACAGGGCATGTCGGCATGGTGATAGTGCAGTGGACCGTGGCCACATGCAGGTGGACAGTGGCATGGCATACCTACAGCGGTGGGGGTGGACCGTGCACCTAGGCACCAGCCTACCTGCTGTCCAGTGGTGATGGCGGCAGGGCACAGCCACAGTCAGTCCCACTGCCAGCTGTCCCAAGCACAGCAGACCATGACGGGGGCCATGTGTGATGGGTCCACACAATGAATGTACATGGCACCAGCCAAGGAGACAACACCAGGCACCATGCTGCCACCAGCTTTGCAGAACCCCTGGAGGAAGTATGGCCACCATGCCCCCCCACCAGACACCATGCTGCACAGTGCCACCAAAGGTACCCACAGCAGCATGCGTAACACCAGAGGCCCCTAAGCAGATATGTGTCAGGGGGCACAGGCACACACCCAGGCACTGCCCCATCACACAGCCACACCTGGAGGTATATACACACACACACACACACACACACACACACAGACATCTGCACATGGTACACATGTGTGCGTTGTGGAGCAACACCTACCTGGCACTGGCACTGTCCCATCATGCATCATCTGGTGGTAGCATTCAAGCTGCTGCCACTGCCTGCACCACAGGTCCGTGAATCTGTGGCGGCACTTCTCCCCATCACTCAGATGCCAGTCCTGGTGGACAGGTGACAGGCAATAGAGGCCCACACCTGCCATCTTGGCAGGTCCCCCTCCCAGACCGCACCAGCTGGACTTGATTGGCAGTCTCAGCCTCATCCCACCCCACTGCCTGTCCTTCTGCACCACTGCCCTCTGGCTATGGCATGCAGATATTCCCTGCCACATATAGCAACCACTGGGTTGTACTGGGATACACCCTGCACCTGTTTCACAGCTGTAGTATAGTGCCACGCTGCCTTGTGTAACAGCGCTGTAAAACGCAGAAGTGTGCACAATGCGATGCATGACCCTGGCACTCGCTGTAGCATGCTCGCATGAAAGTACTGCATCGCCCAGCGTACCACGGGCATGCAGTGTGTGTGCTCTAGTGTGCACTGTGGTCGCACTGCACATGCGTTGGGGATGCACAATGGCCTGCAGTTCTGTGCTAATGACACTGTGTAGCACAAGGTGTCAGCACAATTGCCCGGCACTAGCTTTTGCCCGGCACTGTCCGCTTGCCCGGCGCTAACACAAGCAATATTCAAAGTGGCTATGTAAATTAGGTTAATTGTGTATGCAGAGAGCAAACAGGGTGATTACCATATCATTACAGCCACATTTGCACGCAGGCCTGATTGCCCAGCTATGGTATTTAAGGGCAAACAGTGCTCCACCTGTGTTGCTGATAGGGACTGCAGTGTTGTGCAGGATACAGGTTGTCAGCACAGAGAGCAGGACATCCCAGGAGAGACAGCAGGAGCAATCAGGTCTGTACTGCATACAGGCCAAGCAGCAGTACAATACAGGGGGAGTAGGCTGGGATATGCACTGTTCACACATGTGTACAGCCATGCTGTAGGCCTGCCATAGTACAGATGCTGGACTGTTGCCATACGCATGCCACAGTGCTGTGTCTGTGTTGTCATAGGCCCATAGGAGGGTCTGCCAGCTGGGCAGTCATGTCCTAGGGGTCACACCTCAGTAGACACCATCACAGAGGGCAGGGGATACTGCTGGATGTGCCAGGGTCTACTCTTGTGGTGGATGTGTCCCACACTGGGGGGGGGGGGTTGCTGCTGGGCTAGGCCTGTACACCCACATATGCCTGCCTACTCCCCTGGGCCTGACAGGCAGTGCATGGGACAGGTTGATGGTTGTAGGCATGCAGGGACACTGCACACAGCCTCTAACTGCACTGTCCATGTTGGCATGTGCACACAGTGCAGTGGGAATCCATGCCACAGGACAGTGGCACAGGCACCACTGGCACTGTCAGAACATTCCACACTGGGCATGCCATGTGGCATTGTGAGGGGCTACCCTAGCAATGTGTGGTGTGGTCTGTATGCACAGTGCCTGCAGAATGTAGGGCATGACGGGTGTGTAGGGTGCCATGCCCAATAGGTACTGCTACTCCTATGTACACATTGTATGCCGCAGTGAGTAATGTGCCATTTCCTCTGTCCCACACAGGTGATACCACCAGACAGGAGCAGCTACGGGCCCACAAAATCTCGGGTGATGAGCTTCAGGCTCTTGTCCATGTCATGAAAGAGAGGGAGCAGGTGCTGTGGAGGAATTGGTCAATCAATGCAGTTGTGCACCTTATGTGGGATGAAATCACAGTTGAGGTAAATGCCATGGGTAGCCGTAGCACTGATGCTGTGTAGAAGAGGTGGAACCACCTGCTATGACATGCCAAGGAAGAGGAGGCCCAGGGCATGCAGGAATGGAAGCAGATGGGCAGGGGCCCACAAGCCATGGAGCAGCATGACTGGGACCCATTGATGGCCTTGGTTGCCTTGACCCTGAGGCCAGTGGCAGTTGGGGGAGTTGAGGGCGGTAAGTGTGAGATGCTGCTCACACCATCTAGGCTATGTATGTCTACAGCATGTGTCCACCAGTGCCTGCATGACTCCTGCAGGGTCTGTGACTCACCATCCCACTGTCATGGTGCATGCAGGACAGACACATGGTCAGGTCACATTGTGAATGCAGTGTATGTACCACACCGTGGTGTGCATGTGTTGGCAGTGCACAGTGTGCACCAGTGCACGGTGTTATTGGTCCATGTATGCTGTGGTCAGGGGTGTGTGCATGGGGGCGTGCATGGGGGCATCATCTGCATTCACATGGACTGCACTTTGGGGTGTGCACAGGCTTGCTGTGGGGCGACCACTGTTGGGGGTGAATGTCATGGTAGTATGCTTGGCCAGCTCTGCACTGTAGTGGTCACTGGTACTGTCTGTTTTCCTTCACAGCGCTGGGTGCCCAGCAGGCTGTGAGACAGGAGGTGACTGGCACAATGGCTCATGAGGCAGATGAGAATGAAGCAGCTGAGATGCCATCGACATATGGCATGGGTGCCATATGGTGATCACCAGTGGTGGTGCATGATTGGCTGGTATGTGGCCGTGGCTCCCAAGTGGCTGTGGGCACAAGTGGGTCATCAGATGAGGAGGCTGTATACCTGGAAGATGTAGGAGGACTTGAGGTTGCACAGGTGGAGGACCTGATTGGCGGACAGATGGTCATCCTCACTGTCATGAGTGACCATGGCTCTGAGGATGCAGAGCCCAATATTGACCTGCCTGTGGGTGGACCTGTGTGTGGCCACATTGAGGTGGGACCAACAGGACACACATACACACACACACACACAGTTGCATTGGGGGTGGGGGGTGCACAGGCATATGGCAGTGTACAGCAACAGATTGTAGGCCAAGAGGTCATCCAGTGTGCACTGCTGGACATGCACCACCAGCCGTAGGGTGTGGTGCAAGCACTACAGCATGCACTGACCTCTGCAGGCCCAGAGCAGCAGCAGACCCAGCAGCAGTAGCCACCACAGGCACCCACCCAGCTGCCCCACCATGCCCAATGGCAGCCACCACCACCCGCAGGGCAGGGCGGCACCACACCCATGGCACAGGATGGCTAGAGTTCCAGGCCTATGCTCCTGGCTGCCCAGTCATTGCAGCATGTGGCCCAGCAGGACCTGCATGAGTTCTGGAGGCAGGTATGCTATGAGCTGTCTTAGCTGCGGGACACACTGGGCTCAGCCCTTCCCCATGCTGAGCAGTGGGCGGAGGAGAAGATGTCTCACATCCTGGCCACCATTGACTGTGGATTTAGGGGGATCACCACTGCTGTGCGGGGTCTGGCAGATGTGCTGTTGGCGGCAGACATGGAGGGTCAGCAAGGTGCACTCAGCACACAGCATGGCCACTCCAAGCGTGTGCACCAGCGTTCATACAGTGCATGCAGGATGGGCACAGGCTCAACCACACCCACATCCCAGTCCTCCACAGGCCTCTTGTGATGTCATGGGCACCCTTGGACCTTGGCTGGGTCTGTGGATCGATGTGGATGCAGGCGTACCACCATCCTGACCTCGCCATAGTCCTCCCCACCCATGTCTTCAGCCCAGAGCACACCTAGCTCTGTGACACGCACACTAGGGTTACCACCTTTTAAGAAGCCCAAAGTGGGACATTTTTTACTGAAACTGGATTTTTTCTCGGGACAATATGTCATCTCAACCAATGCAACAGACATGTTTTCTCTAAATAATCAGAATTAAGACTAAGTGTTGTAGTTTTTCAGTTGTTTCTTGTGTTTTTATTATTTTAAGGTATTTTAGTTAAGGTATTATAGTTTTTTTAAACATTTAGAGGAAAATCAGAAAATATTTTTTCTACTACAATGTCAGGACATTTAGTATTTTTCATGTTTTTCTGCAGGACACAGCTGCCCAAATCAGGACTGTCCAGCGAAAACAGGGACAGATGGTAACCCTAACGCACACAAGGGGTGCGTCATGTGTGGGGTGGCAGGCACCACAGATAGGCACCACTGCCATGCATGGTGTGCCCATGACTCGCACATAGACATGAACACACACACAATCACAGTCCCCTGCCTGCACACACCCCTCCATGCCCCATGGTACATCATATGGCCCCTCCCATCCCACACTACATGCACCTATCATAGCTGTACACTCTGCATACATGCGTGTCATTCACTACAAACTACTCACATCTCCACGTCACTACATTACACGTCCAGCTTGTATTGTACCAGAGTGGTTCACTGTCTACACTGTACTGGGTATGCGCACATATTAAAGGCACTGTTCATGTCATGTTTTTTGTCTGTGTTGTGTGTACTCACCGTCCCATCTGGACTAGCATCTCGATGATGCCACTCCCGTGCTCCAGGGCCCTGCATGCCATGCGAGTATCCCTCCTCTCGAGTTACTCTACTATTCCCCTGACCTCTGGCTCTGGTTCACTGTCGGACTGTTCCTCAGGTTCAGGTGCATGTATCCCACAGTTCAGCACCATGTTGTGTAGCATGCAACAGGCTAGGATGATACAGCATACCTTCTGAGGCCTGTACTGTAGGGGACCGCCTGACTGGTCTATGCTGCAGAACCACATCTTTAGCATGCCAAAGACCCTCTCTATGATGTTTCTGGTTGCAGTATGCCTCATTGTACCTCTCCTTGGCCAGTGTGGCTGGCTGGGGTATTGGTGTGAGCAGCCAGGGTCGCAGGGGATAGACACTTTCCCCTGGGAGAGATGTGCATATGTTAATGTTGCTGTTCTGCTGTCTGCCAATTGCAGCTGTGCATCTCCTGTGGTGCTGTCCCACTGCCCCCTGCCCCTGCCTCATCCCTGGCTACCCATGACTGTCCACGCTACCACCGTGGTGTTTGCATGTCATGGCTGCACATATTCAATGACAAGGTGCCCACTGGGTATCTTGCCCTCCTTGAAGGCCTGGCACAGCTGGGATTGGTGCCATATGAAGGCGTCATGGGCACTGCTGGGGTACTATGAGAAAACATTGCGGATGCACCCTGTCGCATCGCACACCACCTGGCAATTGATGGAGTGGTACCCCTTCCTGTTCATATATATGTCACTGCCATCACCAGGTGGTGCACAGATTGGGACATTGGTGCAGTCAGTGGCATTGAGTATAACTGGTAGGTGCGCAACTCGATAGAATTGCTGCATGGTTTCTCTGCGCTCAGCTGCCGTACTGCGGAATACAATGACTTCACCAGCATATGGCAGGAAACCATCAAAGAACTGGGTCAGGAGGCACAAGGTGGCAGACTGTGATACCCCTATGGTATCCCCTGTTGGGTGCTGGAATGTCCCTGTGGCTAGGAAGCCCATCACTGCTGTCACCTTCTCCTCCACTTTTATGGCATGGCTGCTTCTGGTGTTGGGCTGCAGCTGCTCCTGCAGGAGTTCACATAACTGCCTCAACATTCACATGTTCTTCCTGTACCGGCCAGTGATGTGCTCATCAGGCAGGGTCTTGAAGGAGACTCTGGGCTGCTACCACCTGTGTGCAGCATATCTCCTCCTTGATCTGCGTTGTGGGCCTGGTTGTGGCTGCTCCCTCTCTTTCTCCTCCACTACATCTTCCATAAGATGCAGCAGTACTGAATTGCTGAACAGTGCCATGTTTACTTCCTGCTCTGGCAACTCTCCCCTCTGTGGTTTGCCCTGGGATAAGGCCTGCCTTTTATAGGCAGTTGGCAGCACCATGCAATGTGTCGTGCAATGCTGCCTAATGCTGCGCTATCCCTCTGAATATCCTGTTGCACCTGTATGCACTTTCCCACCCCCTCGCTTTTCCCCTTGCATAGATAATGGTTTTGCCCAGCACCAATTCAGTTTGCGCACGCTATTTGCTCCTTTGAATATGGTAGCCCCACACTAACCCAGCACTATTCTTGTGCAAACGGTTTACGTGCTATGCAAAGGTTTGAATATCTGGCCCTTGGTCTAGTATGAGTATGCAACCATAACATATCCCAGCCAAAGCTGACATTCTAGTATTGGTTAACTGTTATAAGGCTTCCTGATTTTGGTTTGGGGATAATCAGGAATACTTACTATCTCCTGTCTGGTAGCATTTATTATACTATCATATAAATTTTTCCTAGACCTTCCAGCACTTGGTGGAAAAGGGACCTTTCATCTTATTAATTTTTAGAACATGTTCTTGGTATAGCTTGAATTGACCTGTCCTCGATAAAATGGTGCCTTTGTACGTTACCCATGCTTGCATTCTAATATCTATCCATTCCTTCACTGCTTCCATCCAAACCTTCCCAACAGTATTTTGATTTGAAAATACATTTTGGAATTAAAAAATAATATAATAAAAAGCCAAGGGGTTAATCATTCCTACCCCTCCCTCTTATACTATCCTATTGGAATTTCTCACTTTATGGAGTTTAATCTATTCCCCCACAAAGCTTGAAAAAATATACTAAAACATATAGCCTCAAACTGAAATGGGGAAGGGAAAAGGTAACTGACATATAAAAAAATAGGTATCAACAGATTCTTAATTAATAGTACCCTTTTCCATTTTGCGATTTGTCTGTGTCTCCAACAGGCAGACATGCCATCTGCCTTTTCTAACTGGCTCTCCCAATTCATAAGGGCCAAATCTCCTTGCCCAAACCAAATTCCTAATATCTGGATGGGTTCATTAGTTATTTTTATGGAGGCATAAGCACTTTTGTTATATCCAGTATCTAAACTGACCCCAATACTTTTGTCCATGTAAACTCTAGACACTGAAACCTCTGAATAGACTACCAGTAAATCTGTTATGGCATGTTCTTCAGTGGTCTCCCCTACAACAATAACCACATCATTGGCATATGCCAAAGTTTTGATCGATGCTTCACCATGTGTCAATGGGATGCCATCAATTCTGTCCATCATCTGATTGATGCGTAAAAGTGGATCTATATAATATATATAAGAGGGGGCTAAGGGGGCATCCCTGCTTAAATCCCTTCTTTAAACAAATCATTTCTCCCACCCACTCATTCACTTTGGGTGTTATTAATGCTGAACAAAACATACATTCTATCCACTGTATAAAGGTATTTGGTAATTTATAGTGTTTTGGGACCATAAACAAAAAATCATGTGATATCGAATCAAAAGCCTTTTGCTGATATAGGCTTAATAGGATACCTGTCTCATTTCCGGCCTGGTGTATTTGGAAAAGTTCCCTTAAAATAATTAAATTATCCTGTATGCCCCTTTTAGAGATAGAACAGGTTTGTGCAATGCATATCATCTGTTCTGAGACCTGAGCCAATCTTCTAGCCAAAATGTTGCTAAGAAATTTAAAGTCTGTATTAAGCAAGCTAATAGACCGCCAGTTGATCAAATGTCCTTTATTCCTCTTTTTATTTAGGAATATTAAGTCTGCCTGTGCCATGGTCACAGTCGCAGAAAATGTTATTTGTTCTATAACCCCTATCTTTTGCTGACATTACACAATTAAAATCACTACACCATACAACTAATCTCGCTGTGCATAAATAGGGTTGTGTCTTTTTAAATAATTAGAAACATAGAAATATAAAATTTGATGGCAGATAAGGTCCGCTTGGCCCACTTAGTCTGCCCATTTTCCTACCTAACAGATAAGCTGCAGATCCTAGTTAACCAACAGCTTACTTCCTCCTACTCCCCACCAGGACTGCCTTATGTCTGTCCCAGGCATTCTTGAATTTCCCCACTGTTCCTGACTCCTTATGTTCATGCACCTTATGTTCCATGCATCCACAACACTCTCTTTGAAAAAATACTTCCTCACATTACCTCTGAGCCATCCCCCCTCTGTCTTCAAATTGTGCCCCCTTGTTCTTGCACATCTCTTTTTCTGAAAGATGCTACCCTTTTGGACTTTGTTGATTCCCATGAGGTACTTGAAAGTTTCTTTCATGTCCCCTCTCTCCCTTCTTTCCTCAAGGGTATACATATTAAGTTCCTTTAGTCTATCTAATTATATCCTCTGAGTTTTGATCTGGGGTGCATATGTATTTATCAGTCTCAGTCTTGCAACCCCATACTGGATATCCAGTACTAGGGTTCTGCCTGGTTCCAGGTTGATTAATTTGGTTACTTTAAGCTGATTGTTTGCAAAAAGTATGACTAACCCATTGCATGTATCTGTCCCTTGTGACCAAATGGTTGCCACTTTCCCCATAGTTTGATGGCTTTGGCTATGTCATGAAGGTTTTCAGTCTGGTATCCTTTATGCAAATTATATCTGCGTTATTCGATGCCAGTTCAGTCAGGATGGTAAACCGTCTTTTCCCATTTTTTATGCTATTATAGTTTATCGACGATATCTGTAAGGAAGACATAAATAGTGAAAAAAGGAAAGCCATCCTTAACCACTGCATTTTCTTATTTAGGACTTGCATTTCATTTCTTTTTTTACATTATCTCCGTTCCCACTTCCTCCCTAACTGAGGAATGATCAATGGTAGATGAAGAGCTCTATGAGGAGTCTGATTTCTCATCTTCCTCCACCACATTCCCACAATTTTTCTCTGCTTTGAGAACTCTGTACCTATTTTCTGCCACAGCCTTTTCTTTTCCTGGAAGGATTTTAGTTTCTTTCCCTTTTGGCCCCGTCTTTATTTCTACTCTGGCTCTGGGCCTTTTTTTGTATTTTACAGGAGTGAAAACTGATTCCTGGTTAGCCTGAATGGGGGGGCATAGTATCCTAGTCCTGCATCTGCCTAGTTTCTGATGACTGGTCATCTGGCTGTTGGGCAGAAAGATCCTGGTCAATTCCTTCTTCTTCCTCTATACTTTGAGCCTGTTCTGTGGGTGGGTGGGGGTTACCTGTGCCTCTGCTTTAAGGGAAATATCCATTTGATTCCTTTGCTCTGGCTCCTTAATGCTCTCCTCCCATACCATACTAGTACTTAAATTTACTACTAAATCCTCCGCAGCCTTCCATTTTTCTTTCTCTTTTTTCTTTTTCCAAATGACCTGCATTCTGGCCTCTGATGCTTGAGGACACCCGTTTTTTGGGGCCTGTGTTATCAACACCTCATGGGGGGAACCTTCTGCCATATTATGAGATGCCCATGGATACCTCACATATGAATGGCCTTTTTCCTCACATAGGTTACATTGAAACAAATTAATATAGGTAGCTGCGAAACGCCTTGTTTCTAAGCAATGTGCACACCTTGGTGTATCACAGGCATTACATAAATGCAAAAGGGAACCACATTCATGGCAGGATGTGGGCTGCCCAGGGTAGAATAAGGAACCTCTGTCTCAACCTAGAAAAAAAGCAGCTTGATAGGTGAATACCATTATTCGACATTATGATTTGCATTTTACCCTCCAGCCCCCTGTCCAAAATTGTTCTGAGCCAATTATTGGAGTTGGATTTTCCAACAATCTACATCTTTTCTTTAACCAGAAAACAATGTCTGCTGCACTGACACCCTCATTTTTAAACAGAGTGGTCAATGTCTGAGCCGCAGGCTTTGTGATTGGTATTTCCAAAAATGGCATCCATAAGGGTGTGTCCTTTAGTGAGTTGTATTTTGACCAAAATCTATCCAAACATTCCACTGTTTTGAAACTAATGTCCTAGTTATATTCATCCATATAGATTAAGGCAAAAACATCTGAAGCATAGAATCTCATGGGATTTTTCAGTAAAGTCTTCCCAATATTAACTCTGTCTGGTGGATTCTCTAGTCCACCCTTATACAATAAACGGATTGTGTTTTTCCTTGGAGCAGGTTCGCCTTTATTTTTAAACAAGTCTGCCATCCTTAACATAGGTTTATAGAACTTTTGCTGTATGGGATCCTGTAGTTTTTGTATCCCAATGCAAGTGGACAATGTGGATTCATCCAACTTTTCTGCAGAATCTGTTTGAACTATTTTTCCTATGTCATTTGCTTTTTCAGTATCATTTAACATTTGCCATGTGTTATCTTTTTTATTTATTCCTGAGGTAGAGGCCACTGGCCTATCCTCCATTTGCTCAGGTTGACCAATATTGTTATCATTTTCTGATCAGCATTCTGAAATCCACCCTGCTGTCTGTGGCCTTCCCTAATTATTCTGTTCTTTTGTGAATCTACATTTACAGTGGGAGCAACTACATTACAAGTCACATTAAACTGTTCCCTCAACTCACTGGTTGTTCAATGAGTTTCCTAATCTGTGCAGTGTTTAATTCAATGAATTTTTAAAGGTTTAGTATTGGTTTGCAACTAGCTGTTAGGACTATACGCTTTATTTTCAGCTGAGTGCTTATGAGTTTCATTTCAGAAGGTAGACTAAACAACTCTTAAGGAATGCTGTGATATTTATAAACAATGCCATGAAAATGCATTGCATAAACACTGCAAAACAGCTACTGCCATATCACTAAACAGGTACAAGTAAGTTGAATAGGCCAGTGAAGAATGGTTGGAAAAGAATTAAAAGCTTCAACAATTCAAGCTGCCACTGCAGTAGAATCACACAAAACAAATGCTACAAAAGTGAGTTGATGGAACAGTTTAATGTGACTTGTACTTTACAGTCTGTTCTGAAACTGCGAAGTTCTGCCCTTTCCTTTTTTGGGGGAATAAATCATCTTACCTGTCAGGGTGACCTCCACCTCCTCAAACTGGGCTTCTTCTGGATCTTCAGGGTTTGGCATCCAAGCACCCTCTAAGTCCTCTACCGAGCTTGCACCTTTCAAAGCAGAGGCAGCTGTCCACTCTGGGTCATGTAGTACTGCCAATTGTTTTTTATTTCCCCTTTGTGCTGATAACCCCCGTTTTCTTTTCTGGGAGACTTTGCAATCCGTCTGGCACTTTTCTGTCCACAACCACCTTACACTGTCCTGCACTGCTGGGTGCCTTCTCCAGAGCTACCGCACCCTGAGAACTCTGCTGATCAGGTTTTGCCACTGCTTTCTGCAGTCATGCAGCAAATCAGAACTTCTCTTCTTCATCCGCTATTTATTGCAGCAGATCCTTTTCCTTTTTTCGAAAGCCAGTCTCAAGGTCTTCTCATCTATTTCAGAATCCACCTCCATTGACGATGGTACAACAGAGCCATTATGTGGTGAGTCTCCCTGGATTTTCTCTTTCCTGCTTTCTATTGTATTTCCTTGTGGCGAGACATCTGTAGAAACATCAATTTCCATAGCGATGTCAATGTCCTGCCCATTTGTGCAACTTTGCTCTCCTCTCAAAACAATACTCAAACTCTCCGTGAGTACAGGTGAAAACAAAATAGAATTCTCAGCAGTAGTCTCTGGTTTAGACAAGGCTGAGGAAGAGACCTGCTCCTCAGCCCCCAATCCATCCTCCTCTACCTCTGGAACACTGAGATCTGCCATCTTGCCGATGGCCAGCAATTCACTTACAGGTAAGTAGGGTAAATTCCCTGGTGTCCAGGACAAATTTCCCCCATTCACTAAAAATACCACCAACAGCTTAAAATCTGGTTCAGTTTCAATTGGTATCCATCTGTATCCCCCTTCCACCCCAGGACAAGGCTGAAAATAGGCAATACATTACCTAGTCCTCCTTCCCGGTCAACAAAAAACTTACTAAAAAAATGTGGCTATTTGATTCCAGCAAATATTTTTGTGTGTTTCCCTTACTTCTCCATGATCCCCACTTAACCTCCTTTGTAACATTTTGGAGTTCTGTTTAGCTTTCAGCATCTAAAACATAAAAACTTCACTGTCCTTTTCAACTGACCTTAGCAATGTTTTACTTTTATAAATTTCTGAGCTTGAAAAAAACATTTCTGAGCTTTACCTTCTTCCTCAGTGTTAGTTTCTCCTAATTGCTTCAGTACAGATTAGTTTTTCTGCTCCGATTTGGTGATTTTCCCCTCTAATGGAGAAGTGGTCCACTCTGCTCTGCTGTTTGCCATTTGTCTGGGAGCAAAATGGCAATTTGTCTTTGCAAAACACCAGGCATGTGCATGTTTAACTCCGGTTCTTATCACCTGATTCTATCACCTGACTTTATCTGAAATTTTCTATTTCTTTATTTTATTGTTTAATTTGTTTCATTTTTTTTTTGCATCTCCCATGCTCCCCAACTGACCACTCCTTTGGGTCACCTATTTACACCCTGCTGGCACTGTATCCCTACCACCAACCACCATCACACATTACAGCCCCCTGGGTAACCCCAAATGTCTCTTCATCGGACAGGTCTCCCCCGAGGGGAAGGTGCCAGTGAGGAAGGCCAGTGCAACTTACTTGACCTGAGTACTGCTGGGGCTGGTCTGGGCTGTCCAGGGCTTCATGGTGGCAGGGGACCAGCAACCATTATTCAGCCAGTCAGGGAGCCTTTTCCTGGTTTTCTTTCTGAGAGCACTGCATGCCAGGACATCAAGACAGAAGCCGACATCCATCACATTCCCTACACAGCAGAACCCAATGCCAGAGTTTGACAAATACCGCAAGTGCCACATCCCCCCATCCCCTGGGAGATAGCAAGCTCTTATGGGATGCTTACGCCATCTCCCCCCCAGGCAGGCATTCTGACACGCGGGTCTGTTCCCAAACCCGGGTTGTTGGCATCGAAGGCAGAAATCCAACAGCTGCACTGGTGGGCTGGCTTAATTTGTTTAATTTTTAACTAGTTGGGGTTTTTCAATAGTTCCCTACAGTTGCCTATAGAAGAGTCAAGTTGCAATGCTGCTCTTTTTATTTTGCCCACGGCTCAAACACCTTATCACTTTGGTGAGTAGCACTTCCACAAGCAGTAAGTTTTATTTGACCTTTTTCTATCCTAAATGCTTCTCCACTGTTTTGTTTAAGTCTTTGTTAACTGCCGTATGTTATTTTGCTTTTGTTTATAGATATAACTCTTGTTTCCTAGTTAAGAAACTTTCCAGTGCTTTAACTAACGTGAGCTGCAAAAATATAACAGTTAAATGTTCTTCTACCCCAAGCAACCCTGAGTAGCCTAGTCTGCCATCTTTAACTCTTCTATACCCTACTTCCACTTTGATTTACTTCCCTCTTTCCTTTCATCTTTTTTTGCTTCTTCTAGCCAGGCTCTTGTTCAGGGTATTGTTATAGTTATAGTTAAGGTTCTTTTGACCTCACTTTGTCTGACCAGATTTTAAGCAGCCAGCTGCCCTTTCCTGTGGTTGCTGGGGTTTCCCTTCTGTTTCTAGCTGCTTGCTTGGTACACACTACTCATACTTCCACAAATATTCCACAGCTCTCTCTTCATTAAGTTGATCTTAGGTGGCTGATGACCTGATTGCACAGCGCTCTTGCCACAGCCTTCCACAGGGCTCTTCTCTGTTCCAAAATTCCTACTGCTTCAGTGCAGGCTCCTCCACCACCTAGACTCTGCACACACCTGCAGCTGGGTGAACAAAAATGAACAGGGCAGTACAACCTTCCAAGAATCTACACGGGTTGGCCTGAAAAGAGTTGTATATAATATGAAATAGGCAATGGTGGTATACCTGTTTTCATAGTATAGAAAGCCTTATGCAACTCCTGCTTATGCAATTCCTCCTCAATCAGCATGGCATGTAGCAGCCATCTTGGACCATCTTGCATCAGATTTGATAACCCAAAGGCCATTTTCTTGCTTAGTGACTGTCAGAACTGCTTCCACCATCCTATACTCATCTCCTTGGTTCCTATGCCTTGGATGCATGATTTTGTACTTTTTTGGCACTGAACCTCAACTGCCATGCTCTTGTACAATCTTAAAGTTTCTCAAGATTCCTATGCATGTTCTCCACCCCCTCCTGACTGTCTACCCCATTACAGATTTCGGTGTCATCTGCAAAAAGGCACATCTTCCCTGTATGTTCTTCTGCAATGTCACTGATGAATATATTAAAGAGGACTGGTCCCAGTATTGAGCCCAGCAGCACCCCACTGGTCACTATTCCATCATTAGAATGAGTGCTGTTAACCATCACCCTCTTTCTATCAGCAAACCAGTTCTGAACCCAGTTCAACACATTGGACCCACCTCTAATGTGTTCAGTTTTTTATCAGTATCCTGTGTAGCACAGTGTAAAGGGTATTGTTAATATCCAGATAGGTCATATCCACTGCCATCTCCTCATCTATTTTCCTGGTCACTGAGTCAAAGAAATCAATCAGCTTCATCTTACATGACCACCCTCTTCCCTGTGAATCCATGCTGCCTTTGGTTTTGCAGCCCATTGAATTCAAAATGTTCTATTAACCATTCCTTTAACAGGGCTTCCATTAATTTCTCCACCACTGAAGTGAGAATGATCCACCAATGAATCATAGTCTCCTCCCTACTGCTGCTTTTAAGAAAAGGGACCGTACCACCTCTCCTTCAGTTCTCTGGAACCATGCCTGTTGCCAGAAAGCTGTTAAATAAGACCATCAGTGTGGCAGTTAGCACTTCCCTGAGTTCCTTTAGTACCCTTGGGTGTATCCTGTCCAGTTTCCTAACTGTGTCCACTTTGAGAGCTGCAAGTCTCTTCAGAACTCTTTTCTCTGAAAATTAACTTTTGTCAACCTCCCTTCCCCTTTATTACAGCTCCTCCCTGGTGGTCTGTCCCCTTCTCTACACTGAGAAGGAAGCACCAAGTTTCGTTGACAGCAAATGTGTTGACCACCTGCACAGTGGTGGCACAGTACCATTGCAGGAACTGTGCCACCAAAGTCCCCAGTGTTTTCTGTGGGGGGCTGTGCCCCCACACCCCCCATGTGGGGGGCTCTTCCCCCACATCCCCCGGACTTTAGGATTCTCAACTCCAGGTTAGAGTTGGTCCAGGGAGGGTGAAGGACACTGGGGGAAAGCAAAACATGGAAACAGACCATTACAGCGACTGTCGCTGTAGTGGTAATTTTCCATGTTTCGCCTTCGGGGTGTCGGGCAAAAGAGGACCACCACACTGAGAAGGCTTAGGAGAAGTAGCTGTTTAGAATATCAGTTTTTTCTTGGTCCTCCTCTGCACAGTCCTTCCCTGCTGCCCTCCTTAACCTCATTATCCCTTTTCTTGCCTTCCTCTTCTCATTTAATTACTTAAAGAAAGTTGTATCCCCTTTAGCTACCCCCTTAGATATTCTTTACTCTGCCTGCAGCATTGATCCCCTCACTGCTGCTCCTGTTTCCCTCTGTTTTATTTTTTACACTTCCCTGTCTTCCTCCTTTGCATTTCCTTTTACCTCCAGAATGCAACTTTTTTCTTTCACCGCCTTGACAACTTTCCTAGAGAACAATAAAATTTGTTTCTTCTGCTTTAACTAAGGTTAGATGGGAAAACTTAGTAGAAGGCAGTGCACAAGCTCAGGATCCATGGATTTTCATTAATTTTGGTAGAAGATCAGTGGAATTCAGTGAAAAAAGCAATGAATACAATTAAGATAAAAACCTGCTCAGTGTCAAAGACTAACACCACTTAGTAACATGAAACATAACTGATACACAGTACAATACATTTTAAATATTCCAGAACAGTTATACTTAAAGTGGCAAAATAAAACTCTGATGTCAGGAATTCCCATCATGTTATCCCAGAAGTTCTGCAATCCTTTCTCCAATCCTTCCAAGGCACACTTATGTGGTTCAGACTAGACTGTTAGCTGGCAGGATTCTAGACTTTTTGGCTAAACATGACACAGAGGCCCAGATATCACAGGAAAAGTTTATTCCAAAACATGTAGAAAACAGCATACCTACTGGGAGTTGAGAAACCTCTTAACACTGCAATGTCACCATGCAAACACAGATGAAAAACAGTCTTACAGAAATCTTATACTATAGATAAGAAAGTGTGTTACTAGGTAAAAGACTCTTCCAGAAAGGCAGAGGAGCAAAATACATTAATTCTATTGGTGGACAGTGGTGGACAGTTAACATCCACGACAGTTAGATAATTTCTAGTTTTGCACATACACACTGATAAGAGCATGCTAACTAAGGCTACTTTTGGCTAACAATACAACAATTTAAAAAATATATTAATCATTGCATCATGGCAAAAAGCTGTAGGTGGCACATAAGCACTACCAAAATAATCATGCTAGATAATGGTCCCTAAGTACATAATAGAAAATATGAGTAAATACAAATGTACCTTATGCTGCAGTAGTGTATATAATTGCATGTATGAGAGTCTGTAGGGTGTCCAGTCTACATATTCTACCTCTTGTTGCCTGATAAAGAGACAACACCAAAGGTATATGACAAATAGAATAAAGTATGGGTCAGGGTGTGTAGCGAGAAGTTTACACACAACCAAGGGGTTAGATGCTACATAAACTCCGAGAGCAAAGCTTGAGGGGTTTATGACTAGCATCTAACCATTTGGGTTTGTGTAAACTTCGAGTTTACACACCACGATCCATATTTTATTTTATATAATTGTTGGGATTTATTTTTTCTCCACAGCAATTATATAAAATAAACAGAAGACGTCTGGTACAGCCATGGTCTGACCGAGTTTCAGCAGTGTCAGCAGTCGGACATGGCTGTTGGAAGGAAGGGTCTTTGTTTTTGTTTCTTTTTTTTTCCCCGCTCTTAGTAGGAGGCAGTTGAATTGGTTTTGGGCAGTTGTTTTTTTTTTTTTTAAATAATGTACTTACCGCTGAGGTAGAGTGGTGGTCGCTGGGGTTAGGGGAGTGTGGAAGAGCAGAAAGTAGTTCTAGCCTGGCACATGTGCAGTAGAAACAAAACCCAGCCTGTGTTTGCCATAATAAACACTCCTTTATTACAGCAAATTACACTATGGGTTTTGAATAGTAAAAAATAAACCCCCTTAATTATTGAGGGCTAATGCTTGGTGCATTGGTTGGCATAAAGGAAGTGCAATTGTGCATTAAGTTGTTGGAGAGTCCGCTGTAAGCAGCATAAGGTAATGGTGAGAAAGAGAATCAAGAAAACGAATTACAACAAAACCTTTAAAAGTGAGTTCCAACCAAGTGTTGGATATGCAATACTTAAATGACCATCATGAAATAAGTCATTTAGAGAATTACCCGTCTTAGTAATATTAGTACTAATGTGAATAAGATGTGTATCCTTTCTATCTAGTAGGGATTTGAGATTCAAGGTGAGTGTGTCAATATGCACATTAAATACAGTTAGATACTGTTCTATAGCATTGACTTAGTCAGGGTCACTGTCAGTGTAATCAAGTTCCAGGGTGGGAATATGAGTCATAACAGTATAGCCAAAGATAGTGCACTTGTGTGGTACAAAACAGAAGTTGGGCATGTAAACACTACAGGTGAGAGGTCCATAGGAGAAGGTTTTATACAGTAGTTGATCACAATGCAGTATTGTCCATCACTGTTGTAGGTAACTCAAGCTTGAGGAAGGCAGCACTTTGTGAGTTGTACAGGGCAGGTTATGGAGGCATTTGTCATCTGACTGGTGAGGTGTTGCACTGTCTGTATATGCATGTGTATTGCATTAGACAGCAGAGGAGGTGATATGACATTGTCAGAAGCAGAAGCATTTTCAAAGAGGTCATCATAAAGGTGTATGAACAGTCTATAGAGTTTGGTAAGTAACCACACACTGGCATAGTCACATCAAAGACGTCACACTGACATAAATAATGGTAATCTCATATAGCACAATAGTCAGTATGTGGGGCTAGTGGTTCCATGTCATGATAGAGATCGCAATACAGAGATCGCTATCATAGCGAATGTATATCGCCGATAAGCATTTTGGTGATATACAAATTCAAGCAACCTGACTTTCTGCTATTTAAGTGCCCCCCGTGCCCCCCTTGCCAAGGCCTTCACACCCCCACACCCCCCTGACTTAGAATTGTTAACTCCAGGAGGGTGCATATCAAGAAGGGGACAAAACATGGATGGGAAAAAAACAGAGAGCCGCATGCAGTGGCAAAACAATTTCCCCCAGCATATCCCTAACCCAGTGCCTGTTGCACCGTAGCCAGCCACCTTCACCACCACACCACAGTGCTGGCTCGGTTGCAGCAGGATCCACTACCCAAACAAACCCTCCCTCCTTTCCCTCCCCTTCTGGTCACTTTCCATGCTATAGCATCGCTACCCTTGCAGGGTAGCTAATGATGATAGCGCTATAAATGAATCACTGTTTTTATAGTCGCTTATTTATAATCACTATCATCTCTGGTCACCGGGGCTACCCAGGCATCCAGCTAAGGATGAAACACCAGCAGAGAAGGCAGGATGATATGTTCTTGATAGATGCTGCCCTCAAGATGGCCCACAGAGTGGACTTCAGCCAGCTAATTGAAGACTGAAGAATCCTTGTCAAAAATTGGTAGAGACATGGTGACGGTAACATATATGGTGTTCCTCATAGCACACTGGTCCATCGTGTAAGATGGTTCTTTTTTTGGATGTGCTGTGACATAACCCATGTTCCTAGCCATGGCCAAAGAAAAGGACACGGTCCTGGCCATTCACTTGGTAGTACATGTAAGGGTTTTACAATATGGGCAGTACCATTCAGGCATACATTTATTTTATTTATTTTTATTTATTTATTGATTTGATTCTAGGATTACAAAGTACCTTTGAGCTGAGGCTCTTTTAAAAAGGTTCCATGTCAGTGAGTACAGACATACAGCATCAATTACAAAATGAAACAATCAGTAACACCGATGGTCATAACATGCTATTACTAGGTAAATACATGAGACACAAGGAGAAAAGGGGAATGACAGAGGTAGGACAGAAGGAAGGGTGGGGGGAAAAGAAGATCACAGGGTGTGAGGAGGTGAGGGAGAAAAGAAGGGGGAGAAGCAGGAGGGGGAGGAGTAAGGAGGGAGGTGGGGAAGGAGAGGGCAAGGGGGAGAAACAGGGGTGGGGATTCAGCAGCCCAGATGGCATTGTCAAGGACAGACAGGGGTAAGTGCAACAGAGGGGCATAGGTGATTGCAAAGTGCTTGGTGGAGGGGCACAACAGGCAGCAGAAGCAAGGGGCAGCTAGATGAGAGTACTGCATAGTCAGGGCAGTCACAGGAGCTGGAGCCAAGAAGAGAGAGGCAAAGTTTGGACTTGAAAGTGCCCAGCATGCGTGAGGCAGAGATGTCACTACTGAGACTATTTAGCCAACTGGGTGCCCTATATGCAAAGGACCTTTGGCCTTGGGTTGTGAGACAGTGGGGGATTTTCAGGAATTGAGGTTTAGACCTCCTGGTGTTGCAGTTGTTGTTTCTGGGTTTAAGGAGAGAGCTGACTCCAGGAGGAGCAATGCTCATCATTATTTTCTTGGCTGTGATTCAGGTTTGATATTTTATTTGGCTATTGAGTTGCAGCCACCCAGTTTGAGAGTAGAGGTCACAAGTATAAGTGAGACAGTGGGATCTGGTGATGAGTCAACAGGCCTTATTGAGGGAGGTATAGATATGTTTGAGAGAGGTGGCTGTGGCGGAGCCATAAATGATGAGTCCATAGTCAATAATGCTAACAATGGAACTCTGAACAGTGACTGACAAGGCTTCAGGGGTTAGATGTCTACTGTGATGGAACAGTGGGCCAAGTCTGGTGCTTGCAGCTTTTGCCACAGTATTGATGTAGGCAGCATAGGAGAGATTTGAGTTGAGGGTGATGCCAAGGTATTTGAAAGTTTGGACTTGTTCAAGAGTGACTCCTTGCTTGGTTTTAATGGAGAGGTGATACTGCTTATTTTTGTTGTGAGAGCTGCTGAAAATCATGGCCTTTGTTTTTTTGTGGTTTAGGATCAGTTTGTGCTTTAAGAACCAGTTTTCGACTGATGTGAAACCCAGCTGGAGGTTTTCTTGCAGTTGTTTTTGATAATGGTGGGAGGCTAGGATTACTGCACCATCTGCGTAGAGTATGATTTGTTCTGGACAGGAATCCAGTAGTTAGTTCAGGAACAGGTTGAAGAGGAGGGGGCCCAGAATAGAACCCTGGGAAACACCAGAGTGGACAGGTCTGGCATCTGAAAGCATATCAGCAATTGTCAGCCTTTGAGTCCGGTTGTCTAGGTAGCTTTTGAACCAGTTTATGGAGTTGAGTGAGAGCCCCGCATACAGGAGCTGGACAAGCAGGAGGCAATGGTGGATGGTATCAAAGGCCTTTGTTAAATCGGTGAAGATGGAGCCAGTTAGCTGACCATTGTCCAGTGAGTGGTGGATGGCACTGGTGAATTCAAGTAGTGCCGAGGAGGTGCTATGCCTCTTTCTAAAACTGTGTTGCTGCCTGCACAGTATGTTGCACTTGTCCAGGAAGTCAGTAAGCTGGTCTGAGACAATATGTTCCAGGGCCTTGGAGAAGGGAGATAGAATGGAGATTGGACAGAAACTCTCATGGACAGTTTTGACACCACTTTTGTGTATTGGAGTTACAGTGGCAGATTTCCACTTGTCAGGGAACTGGCTAAGGCTGAGAGAGAGGTTAACAATCCTGGTCAATGGCCTGAGTACTTCCTCAAGGGTGAGGGACAGAAGTTTGAGGTCGAGTGAGTAATTGCTGGATCTGGATTTGCTAATGTCTTTGGTAACATAATTGTGAACCTGGTACGTCTTGACCACTTTAAAGTAGAAGAGAGGGTGACTAGTGGAGGCAAAAGAAATTGGGGAGATAGGGGCATCCTCTTCTTTAAAAAAATCATGGGAGAGAACAGTGCTGAGTTCAGTGAAGGCAGTATTGAAGGTGTCCACAATGATTTTTGGGGCGAGTGCAGTATCTCCATTTATGTTGAGCACGGATGGGGAGGATTTTGACTGCTTCTCAGTGACTTCTTTTATGTTGTTCCAGAAGTCTCTTCCATTGCACCAGGTGTTAGTAAGAGTATTCTTGAAATAGGCTGATTTCTTTTGCCGAATAGATTTGGTGCAGTCATTTCATGCACGTTTGTAGTTTGTGATGTCATTTTGCTTCCCAGTGGTTCTAGTCAGCTCCCAGAGGTGGTCCCTTGCTTTTAGTTACCTTAGAAGGTCTCCTGAGAGCCAGGGGTTATAGAGGGCTTTGACTTTTTACCTTTTAAGTGGGCAAATTTGTTGCAGGGCTCATTAAAGATTTTGATGAAGTGGTCCAGGGCAGTGTTCACATTAGTTGCTATGAAGATTGTTGACCAGTCCTGTTGGAGGAGGTGAGATTTGAGATGAGTTAACTGAACATGGGGTAGAACTCTACTGGTGATGGTTTTAGGGGGAGGTTTAGTGAATTTGTTAGACCATAAGCAGCTGACAGGGGAGTGGTCACTGAGTGAGTCAGGGAGGACATTGGTGCTTGTAATCCGGGTGGGGTGGCTGGTAAGGAGCCAGTCCAGAAGGGTGCTGGTGCCAGTTTTTTAGTTTTTTTCTGGTTGGTGAGTCAACCATCTGGGTGAGGTTGGCCACTGCAATGGAGTCCCTATGTGCCCCTGCCTCAGCAGCAGGCCAGTTTACATTAAATCCACCTAGAAGGATCGATTCAGTGTCCTTTGGAAGTGACCTGACAAAGTCCAGAACTGCGTTAAGCCCATTTCCTTGCTCTTTAGGTGGTATGTAAACCATGACAACTGTGAGGGCCTTGTGGTGAGCACCTAGGAGGATTCTGATGGGAAGAATCTAAGCCATTTTAGTCTGGGGAGCAGTATTGATGGGGTGTCCCAGGATAGTTTCTTTAAGTTATAAGGCGCATCCACCACATTTGTCATGGATCAAATCCATAATCCGCCCTGAATCTCGGAGCAGATTGGTGATGGTGTTTATGGCATAACTACCATAAGCTGAGCAAATGATTTCCCTACCTATGTGCTGCTCTCTAGCTTCTTTATTGTTGTAGTAAATCAATTCATTAATTTTGTTTTGAGTCTCATTAAACAAAAGTGCAATATCGTACATGTTATACCCCATGAATCTTTCCTCCAGCGATAAATCAGCAAATACCATGTAGCATGAGCTGTATCACATTTTGACCATGTTTACTATTAAAATATTTTATATGACACCTAATGTTTGCTAAATCAGCTCTGTTCCAAACGGACATGCTGAAGCCAAATATTCCTGTAACAGTACCAGCAATACCTAATACTCCTGCTATGCCCAAACTCTGCCTAGGGCATTTGAGGTGAAACACTCCTTAGTGTTTAATAGCATGTTGCCCAGCTATAGGGTCATGTGCATATGCTTGATAGGCTGCAATAAGATCTAGTAACATTGTGGCATGAAACTTAAATACATTTCTAATGGCACAATGGCAAAACTCAGACATGTCCCAGTGCATGAGGTTTAAAACAACAGGGACATGCATGATCTGAACATTATTAATAAGTGTCCCAGGAACAGAAGTTGCTGCCAGGCCACTGGGAGGGTCTGGCTCCATCAATGGGCATTGCAAATGTTCATCTGAGGAAGGTGGTATGACTTTAAGGAAAAGAACCACAGTTGCAATTGACTGAGTTAAACAATTACGGTGCATGGTGGTGTTAAAATATCGACTGCAAAAGTCTAAACCTAGCATTGCCATGTTATTGTATGGCTCAGTATGGTGTTGATTAACCTAGTGCATAAACAAAGTTCCACTTGGGCCACATGAGGGTATTAGGCCAACCTTGAAAGGTTCCTTACACAAGGCGGGCCAAAGGGAGGCCTTGTTTGGTAGACTTGCCAGATCTCCAATCGATCTGTGCAGTAGAATTGTCTGGAATACCACCATGGCATTAAAATAAGCATATTTTCCTTTGCACACAGTCACATGGGTATATTGGAGTCAAATGACCGTGCCCCCATTGGGAGAAGTAGAGACGTGGGTCTCAGGATGCACAGGATCTAGGTGGTGAAGGAGTATCTGGAGATTTCTTAGGGTTGGTTCCAGAACACTCATTAAGGCACATAACAACAGGTAGGTGGTGATTGATGACAGTCTGAAAAACAAAAGAAGGACAGGTAAAAATACAGATCCTCCCCCACACATCCAGGTGAAAAACATAGTATCCACTTGTCCATGAGTATCCTACGGTCTGCCAAACACACCTGGTAAACAGCAGGGACCCATTTGTTCACAATGTCGTAAGGGCCAGCCCACTTACTCATCAGAGGATGGGCTAGTGTGGAAATGTTAGTACAGTGACTCAGTCTCCCACCTGCCAATTGACTTCTTTGACATCTTTGTCAAAGTACATTTTAGACCTTTGTTGAGCCGTGCCTAAATTCTGAGCAGCAAAGTGATAAGTTTGGACTAAGCTGCCCTTCAGCTGCCTGACATTAGTGTCAGCCAACACTTTGTCCATGGTTGGGGTGTTGAGATCTATCCACAAATGTTCTGGCAGCCTCATCTGCTGGCCTGTCATCACCTCAAAGGGTGTGCACTGGGTTGCTACAGCAGGGATAGCTCTGATTTCCATTAGGAGTAAGGGTAACAGACTGTTCCAATTTTTGGCATTTTCATTTGCAAACTTACATAACATCAATTTAATTTGTCTGTTGGCTCTCTCTACCTGTCAAGAAGACTGAGGATGGTAAGCTATGTGGAACCTTTGACTGACTCCTAACAACTCCAGACATTCCTGCATCAGTTCCCCTGTGAAGCTTGCCCCTTGTCCAAGTCTACCTTGAGGAGTATACCCCCATCCGATAAATATTTGTTCTACCAGTATCTTAGCAGTGGCTTTTGTGATATGTGTTCTGCAAGGAAAAGCTTCCACCCATTTAGAGAAGAAGTCCATGGTCACAAGTCCATACTTGTTCTTTTTGTTAGTCTTGGGTAAAGGCCAAATAAAATCAATCTGTATTGAATTCCAGGGACTGGATTGCCTCTGTGGGTGTAGTTTAGCATTTTTCTTTCCAGGAATAGGATTATATTGGGCACAGGTGATGCAGTTGTTCACACAGTGGTGGACATCTGTTGTCTGATCAAGCTACCAACACACAGTCTTCAGTCTCTGCAGGGTTTTGTCTACCCCCTGGTTTCCATCTGTTGGTGTATCTTAGATAGATAGACATCTACTTTATTTCTATAGTGTCCCTTTCCAGTGACTTGGAGAGCTTCACAATTAAAACACAATACAACAATTTTAAAATATTCATAAAATGTAAAGTTGGAGCAAGCAGCAATATCCAACCAACATAATACTGTATATATAAAACTATCTATCCAATCAATTAAAGTATAATTCATACTATCTACAAATTAAAAGCCTGGCTAAATAAATAAGTTTTTGTTCCTTTTTTGAAGGTATCCACTGAGGGTGTTTCCCGCAGCTGTTTAGGAAATAAGTTCCATGGGGTAGATGCAGCCACTGAAAACGCTGTATCACCAGAGTGATGCATCCTAGCCCTAGGAACACTAAGGAGACAACCCTCGGTGGAACAGAGATCCGAAGACAGACAGTGAAGCACAAGGAGATCTTGCAGGTAGACTTGTCCCCCTTTGTGTAGGGCTTCATAGGTCAGTAACCCAACTTTGAAGGCAATCCTTCACCTAACTGGCAGCCAGTGTAGTTTGAAGAGGACGGGTGTAATATGATCATACCTACAAGCACCCATCAATAATCTTGCTGCCACATTCTGCACCAGCTGCAGTTGGTGGAGGTTACCTCCAGATAGCCCTAGGTACAGGGCAATGCAGTAATCCAGTCTAAATGTTACCAAAGCATGTACTAGTGAGGATAGATCCTCGGGGGGGGTAACAGATTCCGAATCTGGGCAATGTTCCTCAGATGATAGAATCCACTCTTAACAATGGCCAACACCTGAGCATCAAATGTCAAGCCGCTGTCAAGGATCACACCCAGATTCTTCATCCATTTGGATGGGGTCAGTGGCACCCCCCAGTACAAGACTAGGGGTTCTCCACAAACCCCTATTCCCACACGATGACCTGGATACACCACCAGCACCTCCTTCTTGTCTGGATTGAGTCCCAACTAGTTATGGGACATCCATGTCCAGATCTCAGACAGGCAGTTGTTAAATACAGAGTCCACCACCTGGTTACTTGGTGAACAGTACAAGTATAGCTGGGTATCATCTGCATAACAGTGAAAACCCCGCCCATACCACCTGATAATGTCTTCCAGTGGCAACACATACACTGTGAACACTAAGGGTGACAAGACCGATCCCTGCAGAACACCATAGGTTACAGGCTTCAGGTTAGATGAAGCCAACCTCATCACTACTCTCCGCACTTTATCTGTCAGGTATGACCTGAACCATTTGATGACCTTAACAGACAGGCCACACCAGAACTTCAGACAGTCAAGCAACACCTCATGGTCCACAGTGTCAAATGCCGCTGAGAGATCCAGAAGTACCAAGATGGAATGATCTCTCCTGTCTCTCACCATTAGGAGATCATTAAGCACCTTCACCAGGGCGGTCTCATGTATGAGGTAGATAAATTATGACAGGAGACCCTTGTGGACCACCCATAGTTTTCTGCCACCAGATTAGTATAGGTCCAACTTCTGGTCTGCAGAGAGCAGGAGATTCTCAGAAGTTCTCTTGATGGGGTTACCCACAGACATTTATTTGTCTCCTAAAAGAGGTACTCATATACCTCTTTTATCTCAGGATCTGTCATTTGTTCTGCAACCAGATCTAGTGGGACCAATTGGGTCATCTTCTGCATGGCCACTGCATGGAACTCAGTTTGGGGTTGCATTATCCATACCTCCCCCTCTTGAATGCCTGCCTTAGCCAAGGTGTCCACTTGACTGTTATACTCATGGTATGGCTCAATCTTGAATAGGATTTGACCTTGTGTATGTAAAGCCTGAAAATAAAGTGAGTAGCTAGGCTGTCAATGCCTCTACAATAAATAGGTCTCTGTATCAAACTGGAGTTCCTTCTGAGGAAGCATAGTCAATGGTCTTCCAAAAAAGGAGACATTTGGTGATAGAGTTACATGCCTAAGATGAGTCAGAGAAAATGATGGTATCTTCCTACTCTTTGTCCTGGATAATCTCCAAGGCACAGGCAATGGCTGCCAATTCTGCCTACTGTGATGATCGAATGGTACATTGTTTAATACTTCTATGGTGTCACCTCATGATCAGAGGACTAGGACCCCAAACTCAATCACTTTCTCTCTGTCTTGATAGGAGGAGAAGCCATACATAAAAATACAGCATAGGGCATTATCTGCTAGGGTAGTTTTGGTGGCTGGATGAAAAGGGCCTGGGTCTGTCAGAAAGGGTGGCTGTAAGCCACATTTATATGTATCTCCTTGGTACAGGAGTCTGTGTGCCAGAATAGATGGCATTTTTGTGGGGTGTACTGTAATATCTTGGTCCTGTAGGTGGAGAGGTCAGCGAGTAAGAATGGAGTTGGGAACATTGCCATCTTTGATTCAGTCTGATAGCAGAAAATTGGTAGGAGTGTGATTGGTGTGCAGCACATTAGGAGAAAAGCCTATGATGTAGATGAAGTGCTTAACATCCCAGAATGTGACAAGGAGATTCCTCTCGCAGTGAGAGTACTTTTGTTCCACTGGGGAAAGAACCCAGGAGGCATAGGCAATGGGCTTAAGTTTCCCATTTACCTACTGTGCCAATACTGCAGACAATGCAGTGTCAGAGGTGGCATTTTCCAAATGGAGTGGTATCTCTGGGTTAGGATTGACCAGTTCTGGGGCTGAGGCCAAGGCCTGTTTCAGTGAAGTAACAGCAGTCATATGTTCTGGTCCCCAAGACTAGGGGGCATCCATTTACAAAAGTTCATATAAGGTTGCAGCATTCTGTGCAAAATCACAGATAACATCTTGGGAGTAATTGACCATGCCCAGAAAGCATCCAAGAGTGGAGACACTAGTAGGCAGGGGCTTGTCTTGAATGCCTTGGACCTTGTCCAACGTGAGGCTTCATCCTTCTGTGGTAATACGCTAATGCGGTATCTGGATTTCAGCAAGGTATTCAATGTGGTGCCACATGGGAGGTTGATGAGCAAGTTCAGATACCAGGGAGCAGGGACAAAGATGGTGAACTAGATCAAGAACTGGCTGCATGGCAGGCAACAGAGGGTAGTGGTGGGAGGAGAACTCTGAGCTCCACGGGCTGTAATAAGCAGGGTGCCACAGGGCTTGGTACTGGGCTCAGTGATCTTTGGCATTTTCATAGCTGACATCTCACATGACATTAAGAACAACAATATCGGTGCAGTGGTGGATGACACAGTAGGGTGGCAGGTGTTGCAGGATGATCTGACAAAACTTAAGGACTGAACAGCCACATGTAAGCTGGGGTTCAATGCTAGGAAGTTCAAAGTCATGCACCTAGGAGCAAGGAACCCAAGGATGTGTTATCAGTTGAGAGGTGTGCAGATAGCTGCTACAGAGGAGAAGAAGGATCTTGGGTGATTCTAATGGGGCAAATGAACCACTCAGCACAGTGCAGGAAGGCAGCAGCTAAAGCCAACAAGATGCTGGGGTGTATTACTAGAGGAATCACCTCAAGGAGGGAGGAGGGTGATCCTGCCTCTATACAGATGGTTGGTGAGGCCACACCTGGAGTGATGTGCGCAGTATTCATGCCCATACTTGAAGAAAGATATTAGATTACAGGAGGGGTGTATCACAGAGCATCAATGCTAATCATGGGATTGGAAGACAAACCCTATAAGGGGAGGCTGATGAAGCTTAACATGTACTCCCTGGAGGAGAGGAGGGCTAGGGGAGACATGACTGAGACCTTTAAATATATGAAGGGTATAAACAAGACTTATACAGAGGGGATTTTTAAGTTGGGGGCACAAGGTAGCATGGTCTGAGATTGGAGGGAGGAAGATTCAGGAGAGAAATGAGGAGGCACTTTTTAGTGGAAAGGGTGGTGTCTATGTGGAACATTCTGCCCAAAGAAGTGGTGTCCTGTAAGTCAATGGGCAGTTTTAAAAGGGGTTGGGACAAAGTGAGGGTGAGGGACACTATGATAGGGAGTGGGAGGAAGGGGCAGATCCAGTATACGGGATTGCTAGCTGCACACTTGGGCAGACGTGATAGACCGTATGGTCTATATCTGCTGGACGTTTTGTATATAATACACAATCCAAAAAATGAAACTTCTTGGAGACAGAGCTGTACCTTTGCAGGGTTGCACTTGAGGCCTGCCTGATGCAGAAGTGCAAGGAGCTCATCTAAGAGCTGTAGATGTTTCTGTAGGCCTGCTGTTGCCAAGAGGAGATCATTCATATATTGCAAGAGGCAGTCAGGGAGGAAAAACCATGTATGTCATCCCTCATGGATGTAGACAAGGGATGAGCTGTTGTGAAACCCCTGTTGGAGCCAGATCCATGTCTACTGACATCCTTCAAAGGTAAAGGTAATGTTGTATTGGTTCTCAGGAGTTGATGGCTATAACCAAAGACCATTGGAAATGTCCAGGGTGCTGAACCATTTGTGCTGAGGTTTTAGGAGCTTGAGCACATCTGGGGCAGATGCCACATGTACAACTTGCACAACAGGTGCACAACTTGGTATGACTTGGTTTAGCTTCCTGTAGTCAATGGTCAATCTCTGTTGTTAGGCTTTTTCATAGACCAAATCGGAAGTTGACAGTGAAGACACAGGGCCTGATGACCCATTGTTTCAGAAGAGATTCTGTTGTGTCCTAAGAGAGGGGATCACCACTGTTGGAAAAGAGTACAGTTTTTGACTGGGTGGATCCTCACCAGTAACCCATATGAGGGTGATTATTCTGTTGCAGTCATGTTTGTTTCTGGCAAAGGCATCCTGGTGCTTTTGCAAAAAAGGCATACATTGAGAAAAGAGGGAATGGTGCTGGAATATTAGGATGACGCCATATTCCATGCCATTGGCCTTTATTGCTGCTACAACAAATGGTTCCGGAGTTAGGAGAAGGTGGCCTAGTCTGGGTACCTGGACTAATAGCCTGTTGTCTAAATCCACTGTGCATCTGTACTGTGAGAGAAAATCTATATCTAGGATGCTTTAATGATGATGGAGAATCATGAGGTCAAAATGGTGTTTCACTTCCAAGATACCAATGATGATGAGTATTGGTTTGGACCTGTGGGTTGTGAGTATTGTCTTCTCGAAGGTTTGGACAAAGATGGCCTGCTTTGTTGTCTACAGAGAACATTTGAAATCATCCTGATGCAAAACTGAAAAAGCGGCACTTGTGTCCAGAAGTAGTTCAAGCTGGCACCCCCCAACCAGGGCTTCTACACAAGGGTGTCCAGAGTCATTGGTAACTAGAGAAGTGAGGATTCAAACTGGGGCCTGACACCAACAGTCCAATGTTTCACGTTTCTGCAAGGTATTGTAGAGGGTGAGCTCCATCTCCCGCAGCAATTGTGCTGCTTTGGAGTACAGGGATTTTGGCTGCCCACCCCCATTGGAATCTTGTTCCACAAAGAAAGCAGGCTCAGCTCCCGAAATGATCACCATCACTTTTATAGGCTGTAACACAATCGATTAAATCTTAGACTTATATTCCTGAAGTTGATTGACTTCAGCCAATAAATCCTTGTATGAGAGTCTGGACCACTGTTTACATCCATTATTTCCCTTTGCGTCCGACTGGTTCAGCTTTGGTTGATCTTTCTGTTTGTTGTTGTATCCTCCCTGTTTCTGGTAGGAGGATTTGCCTTGTTGGGAGTCTTTTGATTTCCCTTCTACCATGTATTGAGTGGAGGAATCTGCACTGCTTTGCCCTGTGGCTACCTTGGGCTTAGAGCCAGAACTCAGATCCCTTGCATGAACCTGGTATAGATGCTCCACCCACTCCATAATCTCATGGAGGTGGTCATATCTAGGGAATATGGCAGCTTCCACATTTTCGTGGAGGGTCAGCTGAAAGTTTTTCAAAAACAAGCAGTCTCAGTGGCTCAGTAGGTAGCACACTCACCTCTGAGGCCGGGAGATCAGAGGGCTGTGGGTTCAGTTCCCACATCTGGCACTTGAGTTAATATCCCAGTACTGACACTGTAATGCAGCATGAGACGGGTGCTGCATTTCTGAGATGCCGTCTTTCAGATGAGACGTTAAACCGAGGTCCCATCTGCCTGGATTGGTGGTAGTTTAGGTGGATGTTAAAGATCCCATGGCACTTATCGAAAAGAGTAGGGGAATTTCCCTGGTGTCCTGGCCAAATTTCCCTCATTCACTAAAAATACCACCAACAGCTTAATCTGGTTCAAGGTCAGTTGGCATTCATCTGTATCCCCCTCCCCCGGGGTCATGCCTGAAAATAGGCAGGATTTGTCTAGTGCACTTACCCGGTCAACAAAAGCTAAATAAAATAAATAAATTTGTAATCTACTGACTCCTTGTCCAGATGCTCACCAGCCAAATCATTGCTAGCACTGTACACAAGCCACAAGCATCTCTCCTATTGGGTTGGTATTTCTTTAACATGCTACTTCACCTGGGTCACTAGCATTGTGCCGACCATGTTGGGGTCATGCACTGTCAAGAGGTGAGCTGCGACACTGTCAAATGGGGCTCTGATGTCATTATGCATGTCTTCCAGTAGCTTCACCCAAAACATGGGGTCCATGGTTTCTTCTAAAACCTGTACTTGATACTCAGCCACAAGGCTGAGCATTTGGCAGTGGTTCAGCACTTTTTCCAAATGGCAGATATGGTTGTTGCTAGGGCCATGTGGCCTATTTTGTTCACAATGTTCTGGATGGCTTGAGCGGACTGCAGGGCACTTGGGCCCAGTGTCTGTGCAGCAATGGTCTTGGCGACTGCCTCAGCCACGGCTTTGGCCTCGCCCTGAAGGAGCATCTGTTGCTCCACCTCCTTCTTCAATGTGCCGCTGACTGCTTTGTTTAGTACTCCGGCCCAGACAGGGATTCTCTTTATTTTTTACAAAGTAAAACATTTGGATTTTAAATTTGAATTCCATTTTTTTTACAGATATCTTCAACGTGATTTATAATTTGTTTAATGTATAGTAAGTCTGTCTTTTGTGGTTATAACAATGCATTGCCATGATGTTTTTTGTACCAGACGTTTTAAACTTCACATTGCAGTTCTCACACCCAAAGAACTTGAGAAATCACTTATACCACAAAAGACAGAGTAACTATACACGTAAACATATGGAAGGCTAGTGTTTAGAGGGCAGAATGATGAACAAGGGGTCCCATGCTCAAATCACGTTGAACAACTAATTCATTAGTTAACCTTTATAAATTCATGTACTGTACCCTCCCAATGCTTCAAGTCCACCCAGCTGAGAATGGACAGAAACACAAACTCATTAAAAATAGTAAATAGATTGTGATGATAGCTAATCTTCAAGTTTACTTATTCTATCATGAAACTAGTAGCATAATAACATAATGTTAACAAAAGGAACTTTGAGTCCACTTTTGTTCATCCCACCTGCAATGACTACACCTACTGTAATTTGAGTATTGACATACTGTACAGTCACGCTTATCAGCTATAGTGGTTAAATGGGAACAGTCAGCACAAAGGACCCCACTCTCTAGCATGGGGCTCATCCCTATATGCACTTTGTGGCAAAACATTTTGGTTTACTTAATGTTTACTGTAATGCAG
The DNA here is from genome assembly GCA_016271365.2 of Neoceratodus forsteri. Lineage (NCBI taxonomy): Eukaryota > Metazoa > Chordata > Ceratodontiformes > Ceratodontidae > Neoceratodus > Neoceratodus forsteri. Next base: position 607,364,771 of record CM057455.1, read on the forward strand.
TAGACTACATCAGACTGATTTTACTTAGTTGTATGCTGACATCTTCTTTTGCTACACATCCCAGAATCCTCTGCAGCTGAAATCAGAACAGTAGGCAGCAGAGGGAGATTCAATATCCTGCCATGCATGTTAGCGCTTGTGTAATCTCTGATTAGCTTTTTTCCAGGACAGCTTTTCTCCAGGGACTAAGTACAGCCCTCTGTGATTGCACATCGCTCATGGAGGACAGCAGGACCAGCAAACAAAAGATCAGAGGTTACAGTATATAAACTCTTCAAGATATTGAATCTTCTCACTGCTGCCTACTGGCCTAATGTAATCTCAGGGGATTCATGGATTTGTAGTAATGTAGTGCCCCAGAGTTGACGGGCAACACAAAAAGAAAGCGGCTTCTTTTTTACTGAGCCAAAGAAATGACTTGGTTTGCTTGTTCTCCTCCTTTGCCTGCCATGTTCTCTCCCCAGACCGTCTTACACTCCATTTTGTTCTTTTTCACACTGGTCAGTGCAGAGAAGGGGGACTGTGGACAGGAGACCCTCCATTTTGTGTGATGGCACTCCAATACCTGGACTGCTCAGTGGGACCTCTGCTGCCCTATGAATGGGCAGGGGAGTGGCTAACAAGGGACATCAGCAGCTGATTATGGAGGGTAGAGGATGAGGTGAGCACACATGAGGAACAGCTTACCTGAGGATCTGTCCATGGCTCCTCCAGCATCACGTCCCTCCTATAAGAGTCTGGGCACATGGCAGCAGAAGCAGTAAGGTCAGTCAGATGAGACCATAGCTCCTGGATGTGACCTGTCCCCTCCTGAGCGGGGATCCGAACAGTGGGGGACAACTGTCTCTTTTGGATCAAGTGAGGCGGCACAGTATTGGTCTGGGTGGAAAATGCATCCTGGCTCTTTTAGATCCGCTGCCCAGCAGACACACTGGTGAAGAAAAGCCAGGTGGGAGCACAGCTCCTAGGCCATCTTTCTGATCCTCCTCAGCAACTGAAACAACACAGGTTATGGTGGTGAGTGGGTTGTGGGCCAGATTTGGTATCAAGCGTGTGCCACAGGTGCTGTGGAGTGGGGAGGAAAAAAGGGAAAGAAAGGAAAAATGAAAGGGCCAAAGCAAAAATTAGCAAGAGACATAGTGGAGTCCCTGAGTGGGCTGATAACCCCGAGAAGGATGGGGATCAAGGAGCTGTGGGGCAAGTGCCCAAAAAGAAGAAATAAATGCCATTTAAGTGGGAAGGGCCCACAAAGTGATTTTATGTAGTTCAAAAGTGTCTCCAGACAGAGCACACAAAGTTAAATAGCAGCTTGTGCCTAGGTAGAAAAAAGGAGAGGGGTGGTGTGACATAAAAAGGGACAGGAAAGAGTGGGCTTAAAGGCCCCTTTGTCTCCTTTGGCACCATCCTGCACCTGGGTGGAAGGGCCAAAAAAGACAAAGGCCCCATACAGCAGCCGAGGGAGAGAGGGAGGGAGGGGCTAGCTGTGAGGGTCCAGATCCTCATGACCATTGTTGAGAGTGCAGGGCTGGACAAGGCTATCCACATGGCAGGTATTCATTATTATTCATAAGCAAAGAGGAACCAGGCCAGGGAGTTCCATAGACTCAGGCATAGGGGTTGTTATTAAGATTAACAAAGGTGGTTGGCACTGCAGAAATGGCCTAAAAAGAAAGACCCTTAAAGGTGCAGTGCTCTTTGGGGAGGAGGGATTGTCCACTGCCTTAGATTGCCCAAGTTCCATGGTTGTATCCTGAGCCCCTCTCAAACCAAACTATGTTGTAGCATGCCTGGCACCCCCTAGAGACTGAACTTTATCCCTAGAGATTGTTCTTTTCAAGAACTGAACTGTTTGCTTACAAATTGAACCCTGCTTGCTTGAAACGTGAACTGTGTTATTGGACCACATCATCTGTGTACTTGATGTTCAGCTTCACCTTCATTTCCAGGACCAGCTTCTTCAGAGCCTGATGCTGATTAAGGAGGTCCCATCTCATCCTCCATCTTCAGCAGACCTGTTTCCAGTGAGATTGATCTGGTCCAAAGCTTTGCCACAGTGTTCTAGCATCAGTTCTGCAATGGTAAGCTGCAGAGAGCCGCTAGTTAGGTATCCAGTAATGAGTCAGCTTAGGAGCTGGCTTGGCTTGAAAGTGAGGGACCACAGCCAATGTCATGTAGGCCTTTTTCTTATTTTGCTGGCCATCTTAAATTATGTGGGTACTTGTATCACTCCATAGAGGCTGCCCAAGGATCGCATCACCAGTAGTCTTCTTGCCAGGAGGTGGCCTGGGTGCTGGGGGCCTATCAGTGGTCACTGTTGTGGATAGTCCAGAGAACCATCTGCCCAACGAAGAATCTTCAGCTTCTCACCCTGAGCCACAGAGGATCACCAAGTCCTTTATTGTTCAACTAGTAGTGTTCCTCTTTGTTTCCCGTTAGCCCCAGGGGCAGCCTGTTATGGCTTGTTTGTAAAAGGAACTTTGTGGGGTTGATTTCTACTTGATGATCAGCTGACTCATCACAAACTCTAAGCTTGGTTTGTCAGTAATTTGTCATCTCGGCAAAGCACATGCAGGACTTCGACTAAAAGGGGTTTACCCCTTGTTCTTGGTTCAAACATAAAAACTTGGAAACATAGAATTTGATGGCAGATAAGGACCGCTTGGCCCACCTAGTCTGCCCATTTCTCTACTTAACGGATAAGCTGCAGATCCTAGTTAACCAACAGCCTACTTCCTCCTACACCCACTAGAATTGCCTTATGTCTGTCACATGCATTCTTGAATTCCCCCACTGTTTTTGACTCTACGACCTCCTCAGGAAGGCTGTTCCATGCATCTACAACCCTCTCTGTGAAGAAATACTTCCTCACATTACCTCTGAGCTGTCCCCCCTCTATCTTCAAACTGTGCCCCTTGTTCTTGCACATCTCTTTTTCTAAAAGATGCTACCTTCCTGGACTTTGTTGATTGCCTTGAGGTATTTGACAGTTTCTATCATGTCCCCCCTCTTCCTCCTTTCCTCAAGGCTATACATCTTAAGCTCCTTTAGTCTTTCTTCATATGTCTTCTGTTGCAGACTCTGCACTATTTTGGTTGCCCTCCTCTGGACAGCCTCCACTCTGTCTATGTCTTTGCAGAGATGGGGTCTCCAGAATTGTACACAATACTGTAGATGTGGTCTTACCAACTGTCTGTACAGAGGGCCAACAACTTTCTGTTTTCTGCTGGTGATACCTCTCCCTATGCATCCCAGTATCCCCCCAGCCCTTTTTACTGCCTTTTCACATTGCTGACCCACATTTAGGTCATCTGATAAGACTACCCCCAGGTCCCTTTCCATTTTTGTTTTTGTCAGTATCTCACCCCCCATTGCATACTCTTTCCCTGGGTTTTTGTTTCCCAGATGCATTACTTTGCAGTTCTTTACACTGAATCTAAGCAGCCATATATTTGACCATTCCTACAACCTTGCCAAGTTCCTTTTCATCCTTTCCACCCCACCTTGCATATCAACCCTGTTGCAGATCTTTGAGACATCTGCAAAGAGACATACTTTTCCTTCCAGTCCCTCTGCAATGTCATTTATAAAGACATTAAAAAGAACTGGCCCCAGTATTGAACCCTGCATTACCCCACTAGTAACCCCCCTTTCTTCACTGTGAACTCCATTTACTACTACCCTCTGTGTCCTGTTGTTCAGCCAGTGTTTTACCCAGGCTACCACTCGGGGACCCACTCCCAGGCTGGCTAATTTGTTTATTAATCTTTTGTGTGGGACTGTGTCAAATGCCTTGCTAAAGTCTAGGTAGGCCATGTCCACAGCCCCTCCCTGGTCTACTACTTTGGTCACCCAGTCAAATAATTCAATTAGACTTGTCTGACATGACCTTCCTGCTGTGAATCCATGCTGTCTTGGGTTCTGTGCCCCACTGACCTCTAGGTACTCAACGATTCTTTCCTTCAACAGTGATTCCATCATTTTCCCTACCACTGAGGTCAAACTGATAGGTCTGTACTGTAGTTTCCTGTCTCCGTCTTGATCCCGCTTTTGTGAACGGGAATCACATCTGCCATCCTCCAGTCCTCAGGTACCACATCATCCTCCCATGATTTATTAAGAAAGGTAGTCAGTTGTCTTACTAGTTCTTCCCTTAGCTCTTTTAGAATTTTGGTGTGAATCCCATCAGGCCCCATTGTTTTATCCACCTTCAGTTTTAAGAGTTCTTTCAGAACCCTTTCTTCTGTGAAAGGACTAATATCAACCCCCCTATCCAGAGTGCTTCTAGTGACTAGGTATCGCCCCCTGCTTTTCCATTGTGAATACTGAGCAAAAGTATTTATTCAGTATCCCTGCTTTTTCACTGTCACTCTCCACCCAACCACCTTCCTCTTTATTCAGCCTCAGCATCCCTTCCTTAGTCTTTCTTTGCTGCCTAATGTACCTATAAAAGGTTTTATCCCCCTTCTTAACCAAGTTAGCTATCTTTTCCTCCGTTTGGGCCTTTGCTATTCTGACTGTCTTCCCCCACTTCCTTCTGCTTTAACTGGTACAGTTCTCTGTCCTGCTCCTTCTGTGTTTCCCTATATTTCCTGAATGCTATCTTTTTCTTCCTAACCTTCCCTGCCACTTCTTTTAAGAACCATAGTGTTTTTTTTCTTTTATTTTGATTTGTTTATTTGCTTCAAACAAAGGCTTGTTGCATCTGTGATGGCTGTTTTGATGTTTCCCTATTGTTGCTCCACCCCACCTTCTTGCCTGTTTGCTAGTGCTTTTCTGAGGCACTCTCCCATTTTGACAATATCAGCCCTTCTGAAGTCCAATACTTTCACTTTTGTATGGCTTGACTCTACAGCTAAATTTATCATGAACCACACTGTTTGGTGGTCACTTTTTCCCAGATGGCTACCCACTTCAAGATCGGAGATCCTCTCTCTTTCCCCATTTGAGAGTATGAGGTCTAAGATTGCTCCCTCCTGAGTGGGTTGCAAAACTAGCTGTCTGAGACATGCCCTCTGTAGGTCATGGAGAATGGCCCTGCTCTTGGATGTGGCTGCTGCAAAGGTGCTCCAGTTAACATCTATCATATTCAGGTACCCCATCAGCAATATCTCCCCTTTCCCTGCCATTCTAAGGATGCCTTCTATCATTTCATTGTCCATTTCTTCCCCCTGAGATGGGGGGTCTGTATACAACCCTTGTGCAGACTGTGGTGCCATTTCCAGTCTCCAGGGTGACCCATGGTGTCTCCTCTCCTCCCTATTTACCCTTTTGTTCTGTTGCTTTTGCCCCTTCCCTTACATAGAGAGCTACTCCTCCTCCTCTTCTTCCCTTCCTGTACCTCTTGTAGATTTCGTACCCTGGTATGTTGATATCCCAGTCATGGTTCTCTGTGTACCATGTTTCTATGACTGCCACAATATCCAGGCATCCCTTTTCTATCAAGGCCACCGTTTAGGGGAGCTTTTTACCTAGACTATGGGCATTGGTACTCATTAGTCTCCATTTATTTATTGCTTTATTTCTTTTTGTCCCATCCCTATCCTTACTGCATTTATCTTTTTCTTCATTTACTCCTGCCCTTCTCCCTATCAACTGCTCAATCTTGGTGTTTACCTCACTAACTACCCTGATTTTTTGGGGTGGGGGCTAGGATTTCCCTTCTCCTTTTCAGTGCCTCCCCTCTTGGCTAGTTTAAATGCTTTCCAATGAAGCATTTAAACCTATCACCTAGGATCCTGGTTCCCCTCCTGGATAGATGCAGACCATCACACCAGTATAGGCCTGCATCCCTCCAGGTGGAGCCCCAGTCAACAATGAAGCCAAATCCCTGAGCTCTGCACCAGGTTTTCAACCAGTCATTGAATCTCATGGTGTGGAGTACCCTAGCCACATCCATGCCATAGACAGGTAGCACTTCCAAGTAAGTTACCATGTGTACTAATTGTCTAAGGCCCCCTCCCCAACTCCACAAACTTCTGTTGCACTGCTCTTATCCCATTCTCAGCCAAGTCATTTGTCCCTAGGTGGATAACAAACAATTGTTGGTCCTGATCGTATTGTTTTATTGTTTATTCAATTATCCTGTAGTGTTGAAGAAAACAGTTATCTTGTTATCTTTTGTCCCTTGTAAATAAACCATTTGCACCTTGGTTCCAGAGTAAGCTTCCTGCTGCTCCTTCCAGATTCAGCTGGCCTGTCTTGGAATTCAGAGGGAGTCAAAAAACCCTTCCCACTTGGGAACCTTCAGCCCCCTACAGTAACAAAGGATGCCAGCTTATAAGTAAGTGCAATTAGTCTGATACAAGCTATTATACTACAGTAAACAGAATGTTTAACAAAATGTTTTTGTATGCTTAGTGTACATTGGAACCAGTTTCATGCTTGAGTGTGGGGGCCCTTATCCTTAAAGAATATGTCTAGTCTTGTGAGGGTTTGGAAACTAGCACTGCTCAGACTTTTCAGACTGTAAATATGGACTCATTTTGCAAGGAGCATGGCTACTATGAGAAATACATGGTAACCATTGCCCTTTCAAAAGGAGTCCAGATTTATATGAATGAATATGATATATTTTGTGAAATGCATTAAGCTGAGGACTGAAGATTTCAACCAGCTTTATTCCTTCTATGACTATTTTAAATATATTTTAATGCATTTATCAAGAATAGCCAGGCTTATATATGATACTGTGGTTTTAGTGGGTAGGTAGGTTTTACCCATTTTTTCAGTGAGGACCAAAGTCCTGAGAGGTTAAGTTACCTGCTGAACATCATAATGTGTTCGCGGTTGGTAGGATATCAATCAGAGTCTTCTGTTACTCATATTAATCCTCCAGCCACTAAATGTAAATTCAGTGTAAAGCCTGTATCATGCTATAAAATATAGAACAACAAAAAACCAAAAAATAATGAATTGCAGCCATTTAATATAATTTGATGTCATTATATGTGTTTACGATACTAGTGCTTACATCTAATTTTTTAAATAATTCCCAACATTTTCCATAAGATGTCACTATTGCATTATAAGCCATAGAAATACTGATACATACAAAAGCAACCTCCATTTCTTGATTTAATGTTGCTATCAAAACAATGTGAGATTGTGTTGACAAAATCATTTACATAGATGTATTGGTTCTTGATACCTTTCTTGTACTTTTCTAAAGAGAACAAAAACAGATATCATGTACTAGGACTATAGATTACAATTGGATGACCTTGTCTGATCATGGCTCTATGTTAATGTTTGTTATTCAGACAGTGACATAATTTATGACTGCAGAGCATAAAAAACTGCTTTTAACTTTTATTTAAAGCTACTGCACTACAAAATAACTTTTTAAAGAATTGAACGATTATACTGAAAGAAAACTGTCAGCAACTGAGTGCAATGAATAACACAATATTCATTACTATACAAGCAAACCATTGAGAAAACCATTGCTTCACAAGTAGGGTAGTTTATGCTTTGTGAAGACAAAATAATCAAAATGTTATTAGTACACAGGTGTTAAAATCAGTATAATTTAAAGTGCTATAAAAAAGTAATATTAATATACATGCTAATTTACTGTTTCACTTTTTAGGTACAGTAAACTTTATTAGGTGATATATAGTTAAACCCATTTAAAAAATTCTAAAATGAAACATCAAGAAGAATTCAACATTTGGTGATATACTACTGCTGCAGAAAGAATGCACACTGTGCCATAACTTCTGAAATATATAGTAAAGACAATCATAATATGTTTTAGTGTAGGTTATTGCAATGAACCACCTGTCATTGTTGTGAGAGGTAAAGTTAATCATGCAAAGGATAAGCAACATATGCATAACCTTAAAGATATATAATGTGCTAGTCATCTAAACAACAGTGAGGAGTTGAGGTCTCTCCCCAAGCAACTCTAATTTGTTTATTGCTGTCCCACTATCCAAATGTTAAGAAATATAATGTTAATTTTCCTTTGAAACATTTCATTAGCATGTTGTACAGCACATCAACCAGTTGAGATTACAACTCTCAATACTAGAAATTCTAGATTTAGATTTTATGCTAGGGATATCAGCTTTTGAAATAGTGCTGATCTGAAATGTTGGCATGTTACGTAATCATAGAAACTCCATGGGAAAGTGCAATTTCTGTAAAAAAAAACTCCTGTCACAAGGAAATATGGATATAATCACATAGCCTTCTTCTCATAAAAGCCAACTCCCAAATCTCCGTTGTAATTATTTTACATGTGAGAAATAGATTAAAGCTGCTTTGTCACAATGTATTATTCATGTTACTGAAAGCTAATCATAAAGAAAAATCACATTTAGCTCTGCCACTGCAAGGCAAACAAAGTTTAGACACCAAAAACTTAAATCTGGTTGAAGCAATTGTGTTGACCTAATATATTTTTATGATCTTCATGCCTATAAAATTCAAAAAGAAAAATACTTCATCTGATATGCCACAGAATCAGTATAATTTGTTCACGGTGTTCTCTGCCTAGACTGTGTGACTAAGATTAGTTCTGGTACAGTACAGTAAATTGCTACAAAATGTACACAGACATATAAATAATATAGGTTTGCACTGTAATATTAAAAAGGTGGTTGCACAGAACTTGATTACCATACCAGTAATAATACAATACTTTCTATACACTAGATATAGGACTTCAAAATCACTTTTTATTTACTTTCAACGATGAAAAATGCCTAGCAGTTGTAATTATTTTATAACTTGTTGCGTATATCTTTGATCATTCTTGAGTGTTTGGCATTACCATTTGTTAACAGCAAATAAGGGCAAAGATCTTTTGCCTACATGGGGCACAAAATTGGAATATCTTTCCTACAGATGTTCGTAGGTCAAGGACAAAAGCTCAGTTTAAAATCAGGCTAAGAAAATACCTACTTCTATAATCTCAATGTAACTGTTTTAAGTTTTTCTCTCTGAAATATTATTTTAATCAGCACTTAGTGATGTGAATATATTTTGCATATTTGTACATAACTTGCTATATTTTTATTATAAGCTGTATGAAGTGCGACTTATCTGTTTTTATGTAGTGTATTTGTGTACCCGTGTCACACCTGAAAAATAGGCCCTTGGCCAAGGGTGTATTACTGGCTAGCAAAAACTAAATAAACATTATTTAATAGCCTGAACTTCACATGCATTGACCCTATAATGCAACAGAATGCATATTACGAACATATGGAAATGCCAGCAGGAAAAGGCCTAGAGGTCTATCAAGTTTGCCTAAGTGTGTAGATTGCAATATACTTTTACTGCAGCTGCCCAGTTCCCCATCCATATCACCCTTGCCCACCACCCACCCTCTCTAGCCTCCTTTCTGTAGTGATCTTTCCTTTGACCCTATCCCACCTCCTTTTAAAACTGCCCACAGTCTTCAGCAAGACCACTTCTTTTAGTAGCTTGTTCCAACCTACTACCACCCTTTTGGTAAAGGAGCGTCTCCTCATTTCCCTCTTGAATCTTTCCCCCTCCATCTTCAAACTGTGTCCCATAGTGATCCTCTCTCCCTTTAAGCTTAATGAGCCCTACATACTAACCCTATTTATACCTTTTAAGTATTTCAAGGTCTCTTTTATGCCCCCTCCCTTCTAACTTCTAGAGAATACATGTTGAGCTCTCTCAATCTTTCCTCATAAGGTTTTCCTCCAATCCAATAACCCTGCACTCCACCCCCTCTAGTAATTTGACATCCTTTATTAAATAGGGGCACAAGAACTGCACACAATACTCCAAGTGTGGTTTCACCAGTGGCCTGTACAGTAGCAGGATGATTTCCTCCCTCCTACAGGTGAGTCCTCTGGCTATGCACCATAGCATTTGGTTGGCTCGTTCTACTGCTCTATGGTATTGCACCAGAAGCTTCAATGTCCCATGTGACTAGCACCTCTAACTCCTTTTACTCCTCCAAAATAGATGCCTGTACTCCCCCCAGGCAGTAGCTAGTCCTGGGGTTTCTGACTCCTAGGTACATGACCTTGCACTTCTTAGCATTACCACCCAATTTCCATATACTTGACCAGTGCTCAAGTTTTGCCAGGTCCTCCCTGAGTTCTTGCCTCTGTTCTTTACTGTCTGCTGTCGCACAGATCTTTGTGTCATATGAGAACAGGCTCATCTTACTCTTGATCGCTTCTGTTATGTCCCTGATAAAGATATTGATTAACATCAGTCTGAGCATCGAGCCCTGAGGTACTCCACTGGTCACAGGTCTTGGCTTTGATGGCTCCCCCCAACAATTATCCTTGGCTGTTTGTTCAACAGCCAGCTCCTGACCCATCCCACAAGTTTCTCCCTAGCCCCCATACTCATCATTTTGCCCAACAACCTTCAACGTGGCACTAAGTCAAAGGATTTGCTGAAGTCCAGATACAGGAGATCCACAGCATGGCTCCTGTCATGTGCCCTTGAGACAGTTCAAAAAAGTTATTTAGGTTGGTCTGACAGGGTTTCCCTGAGACAAACCCATGTTGCCTTTCATTTTGGAGACCAATGTCATCCAGAAAGGTTATCAATTTCTCCTTTAGAATGATCTCCATTAACTTCCCCACAATGGAAGTAAGGCTGACCAGTCTATAGTTACCAACTGCACAGGAGTGTGTACTAGGAGAAGGTGCTACCAAGAACAAACATAGCAAAATTATCTTGATGTTCTGAGCACTCAAAACCCATAAAAGACTGAAAATCTGAAACGTGTCAGGTGAGACTCTAAATCTCAGTCTGGGATTCAAATAAAGATGCATGAACTTTTATTATGGTGTGGCATCTGGGGTTTTGAGTGCTCAGAACATCAAGGTATTTCCTGTCTATAGTTACTTGGCTCATCCCTGGGACAACTCTTGTGGAGAGGCACCACATGAGCCATCCTCCAGTCTAGGGGCACATACCCTGTCCCCAGTGAGGTGTTGAACAGGTCCGCCAGTGGGCCTGCCAAAACCTCCACTGACTCTCTCAGGACTCTTGGATGCACTCTGTCTGGTCCCAGGGCCTTATGCACTCACAGGGCTTTAAGGCCCATTAGAATCCTATCCACCTGTATTACCCCTCCTGTTATCCCTGCTCCTCCCATTCCCATCCCTCTTTTCCCTTGTGGCATAAGTCTATCCTTTTCTCTGGTGAACACCAAACAGAAGTACTCATTAAGTGCTTCTGCATGGTCCACTACCTTTTCTGCCCAACCCCCTTCCCTCTTGATCCAGACAATCATGTCCTTACAGCACCTCTTCTCTCTTATGTACCTGAAGAAATCCTTTTCCCCTTCTCTGATCCACTGAGTCAGCCTTAGCTCCCTTAAAAGCTTTAGCTGCCCTGACCATTCTGCTTACTCCTCTAGATTTCCTCAAGTATTCCTTCTTGTCTTCTCCATGCCTAGTTCTCTTGTGCCTGTGAAAGGACACTCTCTTGTCCCTCATTTTCTATGCTATCTCTCTGCTGAGCCAGCTTGGTTTTTTGGTCCTGGACTTCTAACTCTGGATCTTGGCACACATGTTGGTGCCCTCTGTCAGACTCATCTTGATAATAGACCATTTCTGAACAGCATCCATCTCTGGGCAGACTGTGGCAAGATGCCCTTCTTGGATGCTACCCTTCTTGCCAAAATCAGCCCTTCTGAAGTCTATCACTCTTGTCTTTGTCCTGACTGCCTCCTTGCCAAAGTAAAGGAAGAAACACACTGTGCTGTGATCGCTGCTCGCTACGGGGTACTGCTTGACTGCATCCTGGACATGGTCTCCATTTGACATCACAAGGTCTAGTATCTTACCCTCACTGGTTTCCTCTGTTACCCTCTGCATGAGGTAGCTGTCCTGGAAAGCATCCAGAAGTACTTGTTCTCTGGCATTAGAGGTAGCCGTGGTGCTCCAGTCCACCCCAGGCAGATTGAAGTCACCCACAATGACAGTGTTACCTTTGCCACTGTGTCTTTTTATTTACTCCCTCAACTTCCTGTTTCCTCATTATGTGAGGATGGTCTGTACACCACCCCCAGTCTAACTTTCCTTCCTTTAGAGTTTTGGTGCTGTACCCATAAGGATTCTGGCTTGTCCTCCTCCCCCTCCTCCCTGGTACATAGTATCCCATCCCTTACATAAATACCTACCCATCAACCTTTTCCCACCCCTCTGTCCTCGCGGTGCACTCTGTATCCAGGGATCATGAGGTCCCAGACATGCTACTGCTACAGTGCATAAATATGCTATTGAGATGTCTATATGGCTCATGTGCTAAATTTAATTAAAATGCCATTCTAAAAAGACAGTTATACACTGGCAAGAACATTTCTTGCACTATGATTGGTCAGTGAACCTTAGTGGCAGTAAAGTTTTCCCATTACAACATCACTGTATCCACACCTGTTGCACACATGACCATTTTAAATGTTCTATATATCAGTCCACACAAGGCACAAGCACCTTCCCATCCTGTCAAACACCAGTTAGTGTCCCAGACACGGTATATATAAATGTACCACTCTTAAACCCTAACCATGTTTCAGTTCAAAACTGCCACTGTGAGTGGTTTCACAAGCTATCACTCTCACATGTGCTTGTAGTTTACACTCCACTATGAGCAGCAGCAGCTTTACACTGATCAGCTCCCTCACTGGACTGCAAGCGAGTGCTTCATGCAAATGAGTGCTCTCCACTCCCTACATTCTTGGTCCTATAACAAGCAAAAAGACTATTTAATTTGATATCTGCAACTACAAGTGATCCTGGCTTTACATACTTTTCTTGCATGCAGCTAATATCCACTCTCCACTGGCAGCAACATCTGCAACTGAGATCACAAAACAGCAGCATTTTTGTCTGATCCCAGGGAAGGCAGTGGGACCGGGAGGATTTCTGCTATAAAGATACAGGCTAGAGTGAGATAAAGAGAGTTGGAAGGAAGGGGGTGGGGGCATATGACTGACTTAGAAACACAGGCCAAAGAGGAAACCCACTTCCACACAACAACAGTACCTAATGAACAAATAAAAAAACAGGAACTTTTAAATAAGTATGCTGGCACAGTCTGCAAACAGCTATGAAACTTTAATTTTTTTTAACGTTTTAGTTTATTTCATAAGTTTATTGGTCCAGGCACTAGAGATGCAACTAGAGGCAACCCAGATGGCCACAAAATCCTTGAGCTCCTTATAGCAGTTCACTTTAATGTTGTTTGGTACATGAGTCCCAGTCACTGACAAATCATTTAAACATAAGGCCATGTGGAGCAAGCTGTGAGAAGTCTACTGATTTGATACAAGTCAGTTCTAACCTCTGGATTATCTGTTTTTCCTCAAGTGATTGTCTCCTGCCTTAAGATGCCGATGCCTAATGAGAGAGAGAACAGAGTGTGGTGGCAAGTGAATAGGAGGCTGAAGAGGCAATGTCCCAGCCATCACCAGGAAAACCTGAACTACTGTAGCTAAAGACTATGCTTAAAGCATTAATAGCTGATATTCCAACCACCTGACAGTCTGTTTCGGCAGTTGAGCAATGTGTGGAGGCTACTGAAATAAGGATCACTGACAATTAATTATTTTTGATGCAAGTGGAATCTAAAGCCACACTACAGTGAGGACTGGGTAGTGGCATTGGAAAGCCAGATAGCACAGCTCTGGGACAAAGTCAACAACCTCAAGAATAGAGGTTGTTACAGTAATATCCATATTGTTGGGATCCTGGAGTGGTCAGAGAACCCTGATATGAATGTCTTTGTGCAAAGTTTAATCTCAAAGCTGATCGATTTGTACTGGGATGGACCATTGGAGGTCAAATATTCCAGCAGGACTTTGGTACCAAAACCTGATCGAGGGGCTCCACCACACTCCATGTTAGTTTATTTTCTAAGATACAGCATCAGAGAATTTATTTTTTGAACAGCATGGGAAAAAGGCCCCTTTCCTGGAATTCTCAGAGAGTGTTTCTATTTCAGGACTTTTCACAAGAAGTGGCAGAGCATCGTAAAGTCTTTGCAAATGTGAAAAAAGAGTTGGTCAGAGCTAATGTTCAGTATCCTCTGTGATACCCTGCTACACTTCGTGTTCAATGGGTGCAGAAATGGTACTCATTTCCTTCCCCCTGTAAAGCAGCTGCTTTCATTGCTCAAAACATTAGGGGTCAATGAGACAGAGCTGACAGGAATAGGAGTACTCAGTCTCCACAGCATGGATGCCTGCAGCTGGGCCACCTCCTACAGTTTCTTTTTGACAAACAGTCTGCCCTGATATGCCTGGGTCACAAGATAGCTGGCAAGTGGTCAAACCAAAAAGACACCGGCAGCAAGGCAGACCTAAGGACAAGGGTCATTGGAGTAAATCTGTGTTTCCTAATCCGAGACAATGCAGTTGCAGCCAGGGCTGCAGACATTCATCACCCAAGTTTGAGTACCCCTCATTGGGGGCAGGAACACCCCCTATAAGATTATCTGGGAGCCACTAGTCTCACGTAAAGAACAAGTTATGAAGCCAGTGACCAAAGCAAAGGAGATGGGTATGAAGCAGAAATAAAAAAAAAAGAGGATTTGAGTGAGATGGGGGACCCGATTTAGGGATGCCAGTGCTGCCCCTAGGACATTATTTGACAAAGGGGTCAATGGGGTAGGGTGTCTGGGCACTGGAGACAGGTGTCTCTGATAGAATTGTGGGATTTCTCCATGGATGGGATGAGGGAAGCTGGGTGTGGGTGATCTGCATTCATGTCTTTACATATCTGCTTTTCATGGTAGGTTCTTGATAACCAGCCTCCAAATATGTATTAGTCCTCTAGATCACATGGTGGAGGTGCATCTCTTCCACTGATGGGTTACTCAGAGTAACCATAGCAGTGATTGCAACCATTTGAGGCCTCCCCATACACCACCCAACATAACCCCCTATGCCCATGGGTAATGACTATGATTGGAGGTGGGGCCAGGGAGACCTATTTGCCTATCTGGGTGCACCCTTCAGGACTGGTGCACTTTTAATGATTTTATGACATGGCTATCAGCTGTCTAAGTGTGCTTTTCAAAACATGGGATGGACTGCTCCTGACACCGTTTTTACAGTTGGATGGCTGGGGTAACTCACTTCTATGGCTGGGGGATCTTACGGAGTGAATAGTGGTGTTCACACTTCCATGCATTTAGGGATTGATAGCGCTGCAGTGGGAGGGCAGCAGACGTTGGGCAGTGTATCTCACTCCCCTTCTAATCTGGTCCAAGGCAATGACCAGGGGAGTGCAAGAGCTGCTGTTGCAGTAGGGCCCACAGTGTTAGGGGGCCCACTGCCTCAGTGGTCAGCATTAAGAAAACCTTTTCTCACAGATGAACTTGCAAGTTTCACTTTGGAAATTGCTTATCTATTTGAAACTGGTTATGTCAGCAGTGGTGTCAGAAGATTCCAACTCCAGATTCACGTGGTTGGGGAGGGAGGGAGTACAGAACAAAGAAGCAATAGGGCCCATTACTCAAAACATTTAAATCTTGGTGCTGGTGTCCCCAGGAGGAACAGGGACAAATTACATTGTTCAGTTCTTTCATCATGGTGCCAGCAAGGGGGAAGGGGGGGCAGCATGGACAAACTATGTATGTTCAGCAGGACTGATACAAAACATCTCACACTATAACATTGTAATATGCGCTAATGGTTATTTTATATTTATTGGTGGGAAGATGGGCCCCACAAAATATTTTGCAGGGGTTCCCTTACAGTTGTTGGCACAGCCCTGATCTGGTCATCATCCCACTTGCAATATGGTTATGGTGTTATGGTGCTATTGGGTAAAGCTTCTTGTGTTGTTATTACATTTCATAGTTAATAAAGTCATGTTTGTTTCTGATGCTAATCTGTTTAGATTTTCTTTTCTCAGAGTATATTTACCTGGTATTACCAACCTGTCATTTAGTCAATGTTTTTGACTAAGATTGCAGTCTCAACCACTTGTACCTTCTTACTTCCTAACACTGATGCCATGATGGGACATTCTCAGGAGAAGGTACTGCATGGATCGACCAAGAGAGAGGTAGACTGGGTGTCAGATGTGAGCTGGTAAGATCTACCCATTTGTTTGGATTATATATGCATACAGACAGGTAAATTTGGGTCCCTGATGGCAGAGATAAAGTTGGTATCATGGAATGCGCAAGGGTTAACCACAGTATTAAAAGGAAAAAAAATGTTTTCCTACCGTAATTATATTAAATGCAACATAGCTCTGCTGCAGAAGACTCAAGATTTGAGGCAGAAATGGTGAAGTAAACACATGGATGGGTAGGAAGGGAATACTCCAGTGTATCTCCATCCAAAAAGAGGGGAGTTTCTATCCTAATTAGAAAAGGGAATTCCATTCAAATTGATAAAAAGGTTAAAGATAGGGAAGGTAGATGGTTAGTTCTTTTAGGTAAAATTGGTTCTATGTGATAACAGCGGTCACCAAAAGGTGATTTCCATTAGGGCAAGTGTACATCACTGAGAATATAAACAGTGATGTACACTTGCAGCTAGGAAACTCACTCATAGTAATCATATGGGGGCTTTGCCCCTGCACCCCCTCACTAAAAATAACAAACTCGGGGGCGGGGGAGGTACATGTCAGGGAGGGGAAGAACCAGCAAAATTAAAAAAACCCTAATGCCTGCACATAATGCACAAGATAGTGTGCTTCTTCCCAGCCCCGAACCCTGCACCCTCCCCACTAGAGCCAGTCACCCTCACCACCGCTCCACACAGCTAGCTCAGTGGCTTTCCCCCTCATCACCCCTCATATACCATCCATCCTCTTCCAGTATCCTGTCACTCTTCCCTTGGCCCTGCCCTTCCTCATCGCTACTCTTTCAAGGTTGCTGACCTTACAGGTGCTGAGATTGAGTTGTTCAAATCTGAGTTGCCCAATCTGAGTCGCCCTTTTCATGGTATACCACTAAAAATCAGGAGAGGCCCATATATATCAGTAAGGTTTATGGACCCAATGTGGATCATGCCCAGTTGTTCTGATCTCTGGCCCAGCTCTTGCAGGAAGTAGGTTCCCTGAACCCTTTGATGGTCATGGGGGGGGGACTTTAATCTAGCGTTATGTCCCATTTTTGATAGCACTTTCAGGCGTTTGGGAGACCCAGCTCATAAAACAGCCAGAAAGGCCCTGTTTGTGATGTGTCAGGAACAGGGCCTGATGGATGTTTAATGGTTGAGAAACCCTTCTACAAGTGATTATACCTTCCACTCCTCACGTAGTTTGAAGTGTACTCATTTAGACTATTTTCTAATCAGCTCCAGATTTGCTCAGGAAGTGACAGATGCAACCTTACAACCTATTGTGCAATCAGACCATTCACCACTGACACTCACTTTGGTGCTGGCAGACACCACCACAAAGTCTTCAAGATGGAGCCTTTACCCCATTCTGCATCAGAAACCAGACTTCGTGGACTGACATACCAAGGAAATTCAATGGTATTTTGAGGTCAATGCTACATTGGGGATGGCGGAGGAGATACTTTAGGATGCTTTCAAGGCATTTTATTGAGGTCAAATTATTAGCTATGCATCTCACAAAAATCACAAATGACGGCAAGAAGTAGAAATAGTAGGAAAGGTACTATGCCCAGGCCACTAGATGAGATGCAGACATCCTAAGCCTGGCTCTACTTAAGTATAAACTCAACACCATACATACACACACGGCAGAGAGGGTACTTTTATTTATGTGCCAGCATTACTGGGAGGAGTGAGAGAAAGCCAGCAAACTCCTAGTTTATTGACTGAAAAAGAAGCAGGGAAGAGCATTGATCCGTCACAATCATATGCCAGATGAAACCCTATTTTCTAATCCTGTCTGCATTAGCTTCACCTTTTTGGAGTTCTAGCGGAACCTCTATACTTCACAGGGGACTTCTCCAGAAGGGGGAAATGAACCAGTTTTTGAGTACAGTTCATCACCTTCAGATTACACAAGAGATGGCAGCCCAGCTGAAAAGCCCCATTACTGTGCAAGAAGTTGCTATGGCCATCAGATCTTTTGCCAAAGGCAAAGCTCTGGACCCAGATGGCTTGCCAGTGAGCTTTTATCAAGTTTTCTCTGATGACTTAACTCCACCCTTTACCTCCCTTTTCCAAGGAGCTAATCAAAACAGTGCACTTTCCCAATCTATGCAGCAAGCAGTATTTATGGTCCTCCTGAAGCCCCATAAGGATAATGCACTTTGTACCACTTATCATCCTATATTCCTCCTTGACACTGATGTAAAAATATTGGCAAAGGTGATGTCATTCAGTTTGGAATGCTCTCTGCCCACCATCATCCACAAACCCCAGGTAGGATTCATGAAGGGCAGACAGGGAGTGGACAACCTTAGACTCCATGTTAACATGTTAGATCAAGCCAGAGCAAGACCGGAGTCATAGGCCTTGATCACTTTGGATGTGGAAAAGGGCTTTGATTCTTTGGAGTGGAGCTATTTGTTTGAAACAGTGGGTAGAATGGGAAACAAAGCACAGGGGGTGATGTATACAAGAAAAATGGAGTGGGTGCTTGTCTGAAAAGACAGACACTCATAAACAAATGCAGCACTTGAACAGCAAACAGCAGACATAAAACTGATCTGCTTAAATAAATAGAAAAAAGTCCAGCATCCAGAAAGGTAGAATTGTAATAGGTCCTAACTCTATAACTTGGGTTAGAACTCTAGAACTTGGGTTAGAACTCTCTATGCCTCCCCGGAAGCTATAGTCCCTATGAATGGTATACTGTCTTCTTTTTTGTTTTACATAGGGGGATGAGACAAAGCTGATCTCTCACTTGCCTCATTTTTATGTTTGCTTGTGCGCATGCACAAGAAACATTATGTGGCAGCTTAGGAGAGAAGCGGATTTTCGAGGTGCAGCACTGTGGCGGACAATGCTACCATTGCATTCTTGGGCTTAGCCCTCGCTTCCCAATGCAGTGGCATGCTGCTGCTGACACTAATTCAGCCAGCGTGCCACCAACTTGAAACAAATTAGCCGCTGCAATGAGGGAGCGACTCGTCATTGCAGGGCGGTGGCTTGCCTGGTGTAACATTTCAAAAGAACATGGTGGCGGCTGTCGACGTCCACTCACACTCCCCATAAAAGCTGACAGGGGTGCCCAATCCCCCTGTTGGCATGCTCCTGTCCCAGTTAATTTGCCAATAGGGGAGTCCAATCCCCGTCGGCATAATGTCCCCCCCACAATTTTTTGTGTGCCAAGGGGATGCCCAATCCCCCTCAACATCATGCCCCCCTAGACAAGCTTTCTTTTGCCAATGGGGGCCCAATTCAATGGCTTAAGTTCTCCCCAAAAATGCAGGTGGCACACAGGGAACCCACCCCAGTGTGCCCAAAGCAAACCTGCAAAAAAAAAACTTCCTGCGATGTTTTTTTTTTTTCCTGAAACAAAGAAAAAAAGATCCCTCGCCATCAGGTCCCCTCCCCCAACCCACACCCACCATCTGCACACCTCACTTCCCCCCACTTCCACCCCATACTTACCTCCAGCAGGGTGCGACACTCTTCAGTGTACCGGGAACACGTCTGCACTCTTCAAAGCCAACCACGGACTGAAGAAATGCCAGTAAGCTGTATAATGGCATAAATGTTATTTTTTTCAACTTATGTGGATATCTCAGCCATTTTTTCAACTTTTGGCACCACATTTTCAACATGGGGTTCTTGGGACCCCTCCTCATGAATTCAGTCGCTGTCATGGTGTTATGTGGTCCTGAAAGGTGATTTTGCAGACATTGCGCAGAATCACCTTTTGGGACTGATTAATGAAATGACAGTGGCAGTACTCATGAGGTGGGCTCCCAAAAAGTGTATGTTGCAAATTTGGTGAAAAAATTCCAAAAAATGACTGTGTTATGAGTGTGCATTGCGCAGTTTCTACACACGCTCGTAACTTTGAGAATTTTTATTATTTTCACTCCAGATTTTCAGCATTGCCATTTTTACATACCTTCTTATGAACAGTATAGCTGTCATTGTTCACATCCTGCCTGAATTGTGTTTTCGCACATTCAGTGCACAATGGCACGGTAGCTGTGGGAAATCAATGTTCGGGACAGATTAAGAAAACCAAAGGGACACTGTTCATGAGCAGAGGTCCCAAAATGCCCATGTAGAAAATTTGGTAAAGGAATTCAAAAAAATGACTGTGTTATGAGTGTGCACTGCAGTTTTCATGCACACTTGTAGCTTTGAGAATTTTTTATATGTTCACTCCAGATTTCCAACATTGCCATCTCTTCACACCTCCTTATGAATGGTCAGCTGTCATTTTTCACATCCTGCCTGACCTGTGGTTTCGCAAATCTGGCTCAGAATGGTGCGGTCGCTGTGGAAAATCAACGTTTGGGACAAATTAACAAAATCACCGTGCCACTATTCATGAGCAGAGGTTCCAAATGCTTTCATCAGGTGGGGGTTGCAGAAAGGCCATGTTGAAAATTTGTAGTGCAAATACCAACAAATGCCCGGGGCATTAGGGGTTTCAAACCAAAACGTCCCACCATATACAGACTGACAGGCATCGGGGTGTGCCTTTGGATTGCCGGTTGTAATGCTCATGCCATTCCACCCCACCCTGCAGCCAGTGACAGGCACTGAGTTGTGCCTTGGACTGTTTGGCCCAGAGTTCACCCCATCCTCCTATACTGCACCCATTTCAGCATATGTCTTTATGCAATGGGGTGACTGTAAAGCCAAACACCCCAAGGCACACCTCAACACTTGGTGTCTGCAGGATCAGGTGAAGTGAAATGGCATGAGCGTCATGGGTGATAACCCAAAGCCACACCCCAATGCCTATCCATCTCTGCAGGGTGGAGGTGGGGTTGGCATGAAGTTCAAAACTTCACTGCCATTCCTGTTTTCCATCTGTCTAACTCCTGAACTTCCAATGCTAATACCAGCAAGCAAACATTCGGCATTGACAAATGCTTGTTTCTTATTGCAATTGAATCCTTGGCAGCCTGCACCGGCAGTCGGAGAATGTTAAGGGTATCCAGTTGGACACATATGGTTTCCAACACAACACTTTATATGGATGATTGCCTACTTACGTTCTCCCAAGTGTCAGAGTCCCTCCCAATATTTCTGCATCTTCTATCATCGTTCAGAAATATTTCTGGACTGCAAGTCAATTGGGCTAAAACTGAATTTCTTTCCATACAAGGCTGTTGGCACAACATGGCCCAGGTAAGGGAGAAGACCCTGAAATGGACCCTGCAGGGCATCAGTTTTTTTGGTATGACTGTTACCTATGGTGGCAGGACCTAGTTGGCTCTACCCTTAACCCCTTAATGTCCAAGCTATTTCATGAAATAAATAGGTGGAAAAAACTGTCCTTAGTCATACCAGGCAAGATTGCCACCTTTAGTATGATGGCATTACCTAGGCTGCTTTATTGTTTGAGTAATCTCCCTCTCACGATTCCACCTCCAATCTGGAGGAGAATTATTAAGTTCATAGCCTCTTTCATATGGGAAGGAAAGACACCTAGATTTTGTAAAAAAAATAAACTTAGAGCACCCCTTTGAAAAGGGGGTTTGAATCTCCTGTAACTTTGGGTGTATCATTCAACACAGGGCACCAAGCAGACCTTGGGCTGGCTGATGCCACCCTCAGTCTACTGTCCATTGTGGGAGGATGTAGAGCAAGTTCAACATGGTCCCTTCCCTATCAGTCTTGCTTTGATGGAGCCATCCCCTGCTTAGTCTTGGTCTAGCCTTACAGTAATGATTTCTAGGAAAGCCTGGAGGGTGGTGATAAATCTCAAGTGGTGGCCCCCCTATACTTTAGGGAGACTGGAACCCCTGTGGAATAATATATCTAGTCATGTAGGGGGTCCACTGATGCTCTGGAGGGAGTGGCAGAGTAGAGGAATTCTAACCTTTCTAGACCTGGAAGACACCCAGCAGAATATTCTGAAGTTTTTTGCACAACTGAGAGAGGAATTGGGCCTCTTGGTTTAAGACCACTGGTGCTACCTGCAAATTAAACATGCCCTAAAAGGTCGTCTGGGCCTGCATTACTACCTGTCCCAATCTGACATGCATAAAACTGTAGCGAGTCTCTTAAAGGATCCAAGTGGGGGTGGGTCACTATTCTTACAGAATTTTACAAGACTGCCTTCTTCCAACATGGGAGACTCAGCAGGTCCAATGGAACCAGAATTTTCCCACCTAGGTCATTGTCCCACAATGGGAAGCATGCTGGAGGCAGGTGCACATGAACACTCTGGACCCAAACTCCAGTTAATTCAGAACAAAATATCAGGGTGATGGCACTTAACTGCAGCCAAGCTGGAGTGCATGGTTGTGCAAGTTCCCAATCTTTGTTGGAGATACCAGTCTACCCCCATGGAATATTGCACACATTATCTGGTCCTATCCTTGAATTTTTGATTCTTGGAAGGATCTTATTGACTTAACCAGACAAGTTATTGGTACACGTATTCCAAATACCCGAGATGTTTGGATCCTGGGATTTTACATGATGGAGGGGGAACAGTTTTCTCCTGCTCCACCATTTAGCTATGGAAACTAAGAGGCAGATTTTTATGTAGTGGAGACAAGCTGACCCTCCCTCAGTCTGGGATTGGTATATGGGAGTATCTCGACTGATGTCATATCTGATGATCTTGTATAATACTAGGGGACAGGGTCTAAGTCTGAGAACACACAGCGCCCGTGGATTGACCATATGGTGCATCCTCGGGAGGGCCTACTAACAGCCTAATGGGGTCCACTACATTACAGGGGATTGAGTAGTCTTTTTGCAGCTCTCTTAAAATCCTTTGAGGTGCAGAAACTAAGTTGGTTGGCAGGTTGGATTGGCATTTATTAACTCTTACCAGTGTTCTAGTGGTAGTTTATGCTAAGCAGCATAGCTAAACAGTGTTTTAGGTCTGGTGAAGCACTGGTACCAATGCCTTGGCAGGTTATCATTAGGAGATTTTTAGGAGTAGCTGCCTGCGTGAAGCATGCTATTCCACAAAACATGATTCTTCATTTCCCCAGAGGTTTGGGGATATGAGTGTGTGGTTGAATAGAACAATTCTTAACATAGAAACTGTAGCAACAGTAATTGTTTGTAATAATACTCACAAACTAATTTATTATTGCTCTTTATAGCTATATTGTTAGTTTCAGATTATAGAGGCTGAAGTTATAGACTAGACCATTAGTCATTATAACAGTTACTGGTCTTTAGGGCTTTTCTCCATTGTACGTACTTTAAATTTGTACAGGCATGGTGGCAAAGTATGTTGCTTGATATATGGTCTGCCTTTGTTTAGTTGCATAGATCTATACTTTTTAAAGTATTAATTATGCATTCAGTTTTTTACTATTTTACCTTAGCATTGTATTTCCATTGGGTTATTCCTGGTCAGGAATGTTCTTTTTTAATATTTATTTTATTTTTATTTTTGTTTCCTTTTTATTGCTTTACTTTTGTTTGTGATAAATCCTGCCATGTATACCGGTTAAACAATGAAATTTGGACAACGAAGACTACTACAGTGACAACTTTTAACAATTTCAGTGTTATCACTGTAATGGTCCCTGTTATAAAATTTCACAACTTCACCATGTTTTGCCCCCATTTTGAACAAACTCTTGCTTAGAGTTTGTTATATAGAAAGGGGGAGGGGGTGCGGTGGGCGAAGCCCCTGGAAAAAAAAACACAGAATGTTTGACAGGTGAAATTTTACCTGTCGATACTGTGGATTTTGCCAAGCTGCATTTCAACAGCTTCATTGTCGATGTAGCCTGGTGGAACCATTCTGCCATGGGTGCCTACTTTGCTACTGTTATTGAAAAAAAGATTATGGGTCCATTTGAGGGCCTGTTGTGGATGTAAGAGTGTTGCCTTGTGCGTTCTTAGGACCAAAGGACTTAAAACTGAAGGTGATCAGTTTTGTGGCCCTAAGGATGCAAGAGGTGACAAGCTTAGATCCATAAGAGGCCCTTCAAATGAACCCATAAAATTATTATGAATTCACCAGCCAGGTGGTGCAGAGGGCTGATGTGCTGGACACGGTAGCTCACGCTACACTGGCGACCCAGGTTTAGGAACAGACTCAGGTCACTCAGTGATCGGCTGGGGTCAGGAAGGATTGAACATCCTCCAACAGCTGTCCTTCCTTGGAGGGGGGGGGACTCAGCATCATGCTGTAGACTGACAACCAGCAGAGGCTGAGGGTCAGAACAGGTGCAATGCCAGAAAGGATGGACCCATGCAAAAGGCGTAAGACTGCTTCCATGGAGGTGAAGACAGTCGCCCCACCCACTGCATGTGCATGGGTCTGGGGAGAAAATGGAAAAAATTTCAGAGCTGGCAGGCTCAGTGATGGTGGGTTATGGCTGCACCTCCTCCCAACAATCTAGATGTTGGCTTCTGGGGGTGGCGGGAGGTGGGCACCCCACGCTACCATCCCTGTCATGAGGGGCCAACCCATGGGGGTTGGCAGATTGGGGTGGATGAGGGGAAGACTCTGATGGAAAGACAAGTCCCCTCTGAGGGAGGGTCCGGAGCCACCTGTCAGCACCGAAGGAGGCATAAAATAAGTATGGGAAAAAAAAAAATTATTATGAATTGCTGTTTGTATTAAATAAAAATTAAAAAATTTAAATTTGAAATAATGATGGCATGAATGGTCAGTGAGAAGTCCATTATAGTGACTTAGTGCATTAGGTACTCTTACAGTAATAAGACTGCCTCACAGCTAACTGAAGGGAGGGATGTATTTGGTCGGGGATGCTCCCATGACCTACAATATAATAACAAGTCCTTGTATAATTGCTGTAATAGACTTCAGAGTGTGTGTCTGTGTGGGATATTGTCACTTCTTTGGTGATGGATGCACTTGCTCAGCAACCTCATGCCCAATCACCTGAGGCAGGATGTTATCCCAGCAGGACAAACACTTGGTTGTGCATTATTGCTTAAATGATCATTCTGTGAAATTAAATATATAGCAGCTATGACCGAGCAGGGCACTGTCAAATTAGAAGACTAGATGCTTCTATCACTTCTTGTAGAATGGTTGAATGAATTTAAGAACCAGTGTAACAAGGCCTACAACAAACATACTGTTGGGGTGTATAGGAAGGAGTACCGACAGCAGAAGGAAAGAGGTATTACTACCTCTCTGTAGATAACTAGTCCTCACTTAAGGAAAGATAAGGACTGGCAGGAGACAGTGCAACCTATGGTGACCAAAATTATTTGGGGCCAGTTGATCTTACATGGATTAAATATTATAGGCAGTGAACATGCATTCAGTGGTGGATAGATGAGAGAAACTAGGTATAATAAAGGCCTTCAGGTTCCTAAAAGGAATGATTATGGTTGACTGCAACAAACTAGCATGAGAAGCAGATCAAGAACACCGGGACACGAGTGGAAACTGATGGTGGGGAGTGTTTAAGAAGGATGCAAGAAAGTCTGATTTTACAGAAATGATAGTGGAAGTGTGGAATAATCTAACAGCTGATGTACAGTAGTAGGCACCAAAACCATAAGTTGTTTCAAAATAGCTGGGACAGAGTAAAGGGTTTAGTAGTTGCTCAGAGCAGTAATGGTAGGGCAGGGATCATGGGGGTGGCTAGAGTGGGTTAGAAATGTGTTTGGACATTAGGTCCTGGGTGTGTTAGTGTTTTATGGGCAGAGTTAATGGATCAATGGTCTTTTTCTGCAATCATTGCCAATGTTTCTTAGAGTTACATACTGCACATGGGTGTGTTATCTCATTGCATGATGTCTGCTGTCATGTCATTGATACTGTATATAATTAAATAAGCATTCATGAAGTAAAGCACCCAAATCAAGGACTAAAATATGACATGCTCCATTAACCGAAAAGTGCTCCAGTACTAAAAGTCCGGCATGCGCCACCAATATAGCGGCAAATAAATGTTATGGACAATACATCTTATGTTTCATACATGTTACTGCCCTGCTTCTACAGCACAAGCACTTTTAAATCTATGGAGCATGTCATATTTTAGTCCCTGGGTTGGGTGTTGTATGTAATGTATGCCTGTGTTTCATACTGTATTAAGCACCAAACCTGAATCCTGGTGTAGCTGCTTTGTAAATTTCTTTATATAATTACTTAATAATTACTGGCTAATCTTGCTTACACATAGATAACCATGATGTAATCCACCCCTATAAAATGGTTACAAAAATTGTAGGTTCCTGATAGGTCGATGTCGGATGTAATATTTGATGTTATCTTAGCACATCACAGATGAAGTCTCAGTGCACAAATGACAGAATATGAAAAAAAATCACTACATCTCCCAAACCAATGTTGCCCATATCTGAATGTACTGAAAACTGCTCCAAAACCAATAAAAAAGCCCTTACAATATAAACAAAAGAAGGCACCATCAAAGTGTTCAGTCTGTGTTGTCTTATTAACGTTTATCAGCACAAAAATTGAAAGTGCCACAGTGAGTGACTTCATACTACTCCGCCGGCAGTGCAAACAGCAACAATGGGAATATCATTCAAAATGAGAGCATGCAAGTTGTCCATGTCACACTTATGTCATTGTCACCATCCCACCAACTGCAAATTAAATACTGAAATCTTGGTTGGCATAAGACTTGGCTACAGCATACTGTGCCAGGTTATTGGGAGGAGGAAGGCCCATTAAAAGGAGTGCAGCAAAGAGTGAGAGTGAGAGAGAGAGAGAGAGAGAGAGAGAGAGAGCGAGAGAAGTGAGACTAGGGAGGAAGGAATAAAACAGAGACCACAGACAGAGACAGATTATAAAATTGCCAATTGGTCCATCATCTCATTCTTCATTTCTTCCCCCTTGCTAGAGCCAAGGGTCCATTACTGAAAACACTGATCCCACATTCCTGTAGGGTAGTGGGGTGATGTCTACTTGAGCCTGGGAATGGGAGAGGGATGTACAAGACCTTCACAGCACTACCACAGTATACAGTTGTACCAGCCAATGGTCAACACAGGAAGCAGGAACATTTTTATTTAATATAGTTGCACTCAAAAATCAGCTACAAAAAATGTTACAAATGCATTTTTTTATTCTGTATTTCAAATGAGCCATTGCCATTTTATAATTGCAATAATGCATTCTAGGTTGTGTGTCAGTCTGGCATAACATCACTTCTTGGGTGTTGGATGCACTCAGCCTGCTACCCTGTGCCCTGCCACCTTAGGCATGATGTTACTTCAGCACAACACACACCCTGTCATGCATTATTAATTAATTTTAATAATCTGGTTATAACAACAAACTTAAGAAAGTTAAGAGCTTTCAATCAAAGTAAAGTAGTGTAGACCCTCTCTGTATTAAACCACCAAATGCCAAGCCACAACCAACTACTGAAAACCACCGATGCACCAAAAAAACTGCCCACTGTGTTACTGGTCCAGACTCCAGAGTTTGTAGTGGAGCCAGGATTAGACTTTGAGAAGCATCACGGGGCACAAGAAAAGCAGCCGGGTAAACAGGAAGAACTCTTCACTCAGAGATAGGAAAGTACTGAAAAGGAGCACGTTCAAAAAAGTAGAGGTCAGTAAAGTCAGTAATCATAAAAAAAAAAATCATATGGGAAGATGTTTAACAGTTTATTTATTTAGTTAGGTTTTCATTACCAGGTAGGATTCACTAGCCAATTAAATGTCTATTTACAGGTATGACCTGAGAGAATACAGAGTGCAGAGGTATCAGTTACAGCAGGAAGTTGAGTGACTAGCACCTACTATACATAAGGTGGTAGCTTAAATGTACATTCTTCAATTCGCAAAGCAGTTCCACGCAGATTTCCTTCATGTACACTGTGTTTTAATCCTGTGTTAGTGACTCCTGCTGTTTGACTTTGTTAGTACTGTGTAACCAGTCAGCGTTTACATTGTGTGTTTTACTTGCTACGGAGCTGTTTCTAGCATTAGCCTTAGCGATGTACTGCATTTAGCAGAGAGACCTGTACATTGCTTCTAGGTTTAGTCTTATTGTTACTCACTGTGTTTGCTGGTGTCCCCACTGCAAGCCCACAGCGTGATTAGTACACCCCAGCAGGGCGCAGGCCTCAGCGCCATTGTTCTCACACAACAGACAGCTACAAACTCACACATGCATATTGGGGCTGTTCCTAGATGCAGTCCACACATGCGCACTAGCGACTGGCCTATCCTGTTGCTAGGAGGACTCCCACTGCATAATAATGCCCTATTTCCCTTTTGTTTGCTGTCTCTATTTAGGCCGCAGGACCCCACTCCCACTCCCCACTCCACAGCCGCACACAAGTCATTGCCTGGGGAAACAGAGTCAGAGTGCAAGCGCCCTAAAGGTAATACTGCCAGCCTCCTGGATGAGCTCCTGTGTGAGGGGTGTTAGCCTGTCGACGCTGCACATCGACTGCACTTCCCACCCCAGCCACCACCCCCCCACCAGCGGCCCTTCATTTAAGGCCTTCCCCTGGTCACATGATCACATGACTTCCTGCATCATCTTTTTCTAAGTCATTGTTTTTCCATCTTCAGGTTATATGCTCCCACCACTAAGTGGCAGTAATGAACAGCACTCCTCCACTACTAGCCACTGTATGCCCACTCTTTGGCAGACTTTCTGTACTCCTCCTCCTCTACTCACATCCTCCCCAAACTTCCTCTAGACTGACTCTCTCTACTCCTCCTCTGCTCTTCTCCGCCTCAATTATCCTCCTCCCACTCTTTCAGCCCACTTCCTTTTGCACTGTCTGCACTACTCCCTGTGCCCTCTAGGAGTTGCTACTGGCCTTCCCTCAACTCCTCCTTGCCCGACACTTTTTTGTGTGCCTTGCCTCCCTGCACACCCAGTTTACATAGGTGCCGACCAAGTTCCTGCCTGGGTCTTGAATCTTGCATCTCATGCACCAGAGTCCATGCCCCTGCCCCGGACCAAAGGGGCTGCCATATTTCAGGAAGAAACTTGCTACCTCTTATAGCTTGGACCATGGCCAAAGCAACTATGTCTCTAGTGCCTACCCTATTGGCACTGCTCATGCTGCTGTACCTTAGCCCTAAATCATCCCCTCCCTCTGCAGGACCCACACCCCTGCCAGCCCACCCACACTCACTCCCTCCCTACCACTTTGCAGCCCCCCCACCATGTCTAACGCGCCTCTCCAGCACTCCCCCACCAGTGCACCTGTCCACACCCCCTCCTCCCTCTGACTCCTGGTGGCCTCCCCACTATCTGGCTATCCCAGCAATTCAGTCCCTCCCCATTTACACCCTTCTCCAGAGCCAGGCAACACATGGTACCCTACCTTCCCGATACAGAAAGCACATGGCTCTTTTCATACTTGTCTCCCTCCTTCTTCTACTATCAGGCAATATTCACCCCAATCCAGGTCCCATTACAGCCAGCCCAAACCGCCTCTCTGCTCCTACTGGTATATGCATGACATTGATAAATATATTCAGCCTCCTTAAAAAATTCACTGACCTCCACAGCTGGGCTGTCCAACACCAGCCAGATGTCCTAGCACTAGTTGAAACATGGCTCTACAAGAAGATCCCAGACCACTTTATTATCCTATTGGGTTACACAATCTTTTGGCAAGACAGGGTTGGGAAATGTGGGGGTGGCTGTGTGCTCTACCTCTGAGATATATTTCAAGGGCTCGCCTTCCCCAAACCACAGCTGGATCATGGTACCCAAGCAATCTCCATAAAAATTACCACTGGTGCTTCCAGAGCCCCCCTAATATTCATGGCTGCCTACATCCCACCTCGTCACCAGTACCCTGCATTTCATTCACTCCTAGAGCACCTTTTCTGCCTGCTCACAAAATGGAACAGATCTCAATGGGTGACCTCAATATCAACTGGCTTTCCAGCTCTGCCTCCCAAGCCAAAGATGCTATTGCGGCCCTCAACCTTTCACAGCTGATAACTACTCCCACCCAGCTCCACCCTTCCAAAGGCTCCACCACTCTACTGGATATTGTCCTCATGAACAGACCTCAAAAAATCACCAGCACCTCCGTTCTACCCAATGTTCTAAATGACCAATCCACTATCACCCTCTCCTGGTCCTGTAAGATGAAAAAGCCAGCACCAAAAAGTGTCCTCCAGGGGTGCCTTCGCCCTGGCAAACTTGCTCAACTTAGAGAGTATCTTGCCAACTGGGACTGGTCCCCAATTAAGCTAGCACCTGACGTCGACTCTGCCTTCAGTTTTTCTGTCCTCTTGCTTAATGCAGCATGTGATGTCTTTGCTCCCCTTAACAAGTCAATAATTAAGAAGCACAACTCCCAATACATAACTCCTTCTCTAATCAGTCAACTGAGAAGTAGAGACAACATCTGGCACAGAGCAATCGAATCTGGCAAACCCGTGGCTAGGCAAGCCTACAATGCAGCTCACAATAAAGGAACCTGGGTCATCTGCAAAGCTAAATCGGACTACTATAGATCCAGCTTTGCATTCTCCTGGGGGTTTGCCCCGAAGTTCTGGGACAATGTTAAGGAGCTTAATGGTAAATATCCAACACCTCCTCCCACCCAACTCGACATAAATGTCTCACTCACCACAGACCTGCAGACTACAGCTCATAGGCTGAACGATGGCTTCTCAGTCCTCATACAGTTCTCCCCACCAATTTCTTTGATCCTGCCTCTGCTCTCCCTCCCTCCCTCCCATCTTCACTACCCCCTCTCCTTTTCACTTCAGGGCACTTACACTATCTGAGGCCAAACCCTGCCTACTTAAAGCCCTCAGTGGCACCTGCCATAGTAATAACTCACTGGACCCCAAACTGCTATGACTAGTTCTGGACACAGTTCTTGTGCCTCTTGCCAACTTTCTTAATTACTCCCTCTGCCATGGCCAGTTCCCCCCATGCCTGGAAAACTGCCATAGACACCCAGTACACAAAGGTGGGGACCATACTTCCCCCGGGAATTACAGACTGATATCGATCCTGCCCCCCCTTTGAAAGCCTCAGAAAAAGTTGTAGAGGACCAAATGACCAAACACCTTGACAAACACAATCTTCTCTGTGAAGAACAGCATGGTTTCCACCAGGGCCATAGTACCACTACTGCACTCATTGAATTTTCCAACTACTTACACGCAGCCCTAGATAAAGGGCTTCTCATGGGGCATGGTCTACAATGACCTATTGAAAGTCTCTGATACCGTCTGCCACCTTCTCCTTATATCCACCCTCTCACAACTTGGTTTCTCACAAGGCCCCTTGTCCTGGTACTCCAACTACCTCACCTTCCGCTCACAGTGTGTGAAAATCAGCAGTACCCTCTCCAACACCCAGCAGGTCAGCTCGGATGTCTGACAAGGTTCAATTCTTGGACCTACTGTACGCTATTCAGTCTATACCTAAACACTCTCCCCAGATGCTGCTCAGAAAAAATTCTCCTTTATGTGGACAATGCAGTTCTTTTCACATACCTCCAGGTCCCCACCCATCTCCAAAGTGCCCTACAAAGTTCCTTTAACCAGGTGGAATCATGGTTCCTGGACCGATGACTTGTAATCAACCTGAAAAAGATGAAGCATATGCTATTCTTGCACTCACAAAGCAAACACAAGGATGTCCCTCTCAATATCTTGTCTAGTACTCTCCTTCCTCTCGAGCAGGTAAAAACCTACAAGTACCTGGGCATTACCTTTGACTCTGCTCTCTCTCTTTCCATGGCCACACATGCAACCTTGCTGCAGCCATAAACACACGTCGGCCTACTGTACCACCACAGGAGCTGCTTACCACCTGCAGCCCTGAGGATGGCCATCGCCTCCTCAGTGTCATCTCTAGTGGGCTATGGCATTCTAGTGAACGGTGCAGCAGACAAAACTGCACTCAATAAAATCACACTGTCACTAAACAAGGCCTGCCACCTACTTACTGGCTCTAGCAGACTCACCCACACTTGTACCTTATATGACCTTGCTGATATTCTCTGCCTTGAGGAGAAGCAGCACTACCAAACCTGCCTCCTCACAAAGAAAATAGTTGTTGGAATAGCAGCTCCAGGCCTAACTACTATCATCACCCACTCTGCCCCAACTATCTCCACCCAGAGTGCACACAAATGGGCACTTAAAGTGTCCCGAATCAAGACTTCCTTGGTCCAAAGGTCCTTCTGATACCGGGCCATGACCTGGAATAACACCCCCCCCCACCGATGTCTCTTCTCAACAAAGAATAGGGCCCTTCAAAACGGCCCTTAGGCAACACCTAATCGAGCCCGTAGCTGTAACTGCACTTAGCTATTGCATATAGCTGCCTAGGTATCTCCACTTGAGCCTAATGATACTACCTAAATAATTTTATCTGAGACTATGCTTCTATTTTTATACACCAGGTGATTAGCTACCCCACTGTACAGGACCTGTATAAAGTTTCACCTTTCACCTTCCAATGATTAACTTCTTCACTGTATAGAACCTGTATATAGTTTCATTCTCAATGACTTAATCCATGTATACATTTATACAAACATGTATACTGAATATCTGTTGATCTTTACTATGTAAGAATATCAAACTATGTAACTATACTGTATATGCACAAACTGTCTTTGTTTTTCTGACGAGGAGTCTTTGTAAATGAGTCCCTGACTCAAAGGTTTGCAATTCCAATTCTATTAAATAAAATAAATAAAATAAAACATGTGCCACACAACTTTATTTAGTGCAAAACATGGAAAATTACAAATTATCATCACTGCAATTGTACCGGAACCATAGTGCAATGAGTGCAGACGTGCTCAGTAAATAAGTTAAAATAAATACAATTAAAAAACTGTTAGCTGTAGACTAACTTATAGCCAATTGTATTGAATTTCATTGACTTCATTGATTTTGACTAATTTATTGAGCACTTTTGAACTGGTTGCACTATGCGGTTCTGGTAGTACTGCATCTTTAATTTTTTTTATTGATAAGGGGTGTCATTACTTGCTTTCACCAACCTTTGACAACCATAGAGGATGAAATGCGTCAGGTGGTGATGTTAGCCAGTGGAGGGGATTCTGCAGAGGCTTGGTGCTGGCATTACAGGCTGATACTAAGTTTGGCCCAAGTCACTGCGACTCCCTGGATGTGGCTTCAACTCACTTTCTACAACAGAGAGCACAGAGGTACCATACAAATCAGTTACAAAAGGCAACAGGTGCTAGGAGGCCAGTATGTAATACAGTGATCTATAGCAGAAAAATACCAACCATTGGAGCACAAAAGCAGAAAAATACATCCAAGCAAGTAATCAAAAAGGGGGAGTTACTCCAGTGGAACACTACATTTAAAATAAAGCAGGTAACCCTCCAGAGTCTGACAGTCTTCTGGTTGCACATGAAGTACAATAAATAAGTAATTAAGGGATCATGATAGCATAGCGCATAGTTACTGTGAGCTGCACTGGCATAGCCAATGGATTACTATGATCCACAGTAGAGCCCACTGGAGACAGCACTGATCAAATGGGATAGTGTCTGTGCTCCTATGATCCATATAGCGCCCTAAAATGCTAATGAACACATTGTATATCTACAACCATTAGAGTCATCTGCACGCACATTATGGGCTCAGTAGCATGCTTCACAGCCCTGGACCAGTCGTTCTGTGTGTAGTGGTGGGCGAAGTGAGCGAAATTCACTTAGTAGAGTAATCTGCAAAATTCTGCCCATTTCACAGAGCGAAATGCGAACTGCAAAATTTGGCCTGGTGGAGTGTGGCAAAATTTTACCCAGTGGAATGGAAAACTTTCACCTTCCGTGGTGAAATTTCACCTTCTGTGGTGAAATTCCACCTTCTGTGGTGAAATTTCACCCGCGGAAGGTGAAAATTTCACCCACAGAAGTGGAATTTCACCCATGGAATTTTCACTGTAGAAGGCGAAGTTTTGCCTGCAGAAGGAGAAATTTCACCTTAGGCAGAAAAATGTTATGAATTGCTCCACCAGGCGAATTTGGCCACTTTGCTGGCACTTCGCCACTGGAATTTAAATTCGCTGTATATCTAGCTGTGTGTTGTAGTTGTATTCCTTGGTGTCTGTTGGTTACTTCACCCTTAGATTTCCCATGCCATATCCTATAGTTATATTCCCTGGTGTGTAGTAGTCCCCACTGATCACAAGTGCTGAGCATGTTTAATCCCAGGTGGTTCATATTCAAACATCTGGGCAGCTGTTAATGGGTCTTTGCCTACACAAACCAGGGTTTGTCTCGGATCCCCATGTTCAAAAAGGGTTTTGGGGGAGCAAAGAGGGTTAGCACCTGCACAAACATAATGTACACAGATGTACAGGGAGAGGGCGTGGCCATGATTAACATCACTACCCCATATTCAGCAGCTTTGTGCTGCAAAAAAGGGTGTTGCACAGTCCTTTTCTGCAGCACAAATACCATGGAACACAACTCCAATTTACTCCAGACACCCTAGTAGCTGCCAAAGTTAATGTCACCACCTGGCCAGTTAGCTGCTAGAAGGGCACACCGACCTCCTGTTTACCGTGGCACCTCCCTATGATTGCCAACCCCTAATGAAAGTGATAGAT
Organism: Neoceratodus forsteri; assembly: GCA_016271365.2. Taxonomy (NCBI): domain Eukaryota; kingdom Metazoa; phylum Chordata; order Ceratodontiformes; family Ceratodontidae; genus Neoceratodus; species Neoceratodus forsteri. The sequence goes on from CM057455.1 coordinate 607,399,327, forward strand.
CCCCGGTGCTAGTGGTTCCCTCTTCTCTCCAATCACCAGCCCGTATGTAAAGTAGCACTTATCTGGAGCAATTGGTCCCCCCCTCATTTCAACCACTAGCCCATACTTAGATTAAAACCTTCCTGGTGTCTAGTTGTCCCTCCTCTCTCCAATCGCCAGCATGTAATAAGTATAATACTTCCCTGGTGCCTAGTGGTCCTCTCCACCCACCGATCACCAGTTGGTAGGAAACTTGATAACCCTCCCTGGCATCTAGTGCCCCCCTGCAGCACCAAACACCCCCCCACTGCCAGCTCACCAGAATCCTTGGTGCCTTGGGTGCACATACGGTGACTAGCACAGCCCTCCACACAGCTCCTGGGACAGCCATTGTATGTCTAGGAAGAGAGTGTGCATCTTATTTATAAGACAGGGCACATCACAGGGTGAAACAGAATTTGACAGGCAGGTAAGGACAACTTGGCCAATCCAGTCTGCACACTTTTCACTGCCTATCCTATCCTATCCTATCCTATCCTATCCTATCCTATCCTATCCTGTCAATGCAGACTCTACTTGATCTCAGGCATCCTCCTCCCATAGCTTCCCAAGTAAGATTCCCCTGTGCCTATCCCATGCATGCTTGATGCAAACTACTGTTTTGCCCATACTACCTCCACTTGAAGACTGTTTCAGGCATCCACCACTCTTTCAATGAAGAAGTAGTTGCTCACATCTCTCATAAAGTTTATCACTTTCAGCATCATTTCATGCCCCTTTGTTTTTGTGCATCTTTTCCTCTAAAAATACTCCCCTCCTGTACCTTATTTATCCCCATTAGTTATTTATAGGTTTCTATCATGTCCCCCCCCTCCCTTTTCTCTACCAGGGTGTACATGTTCAGGTCTTTTAGTTTCTCCTCATAGGGCTTCTGATGCAGCCCCTGCACCATTTTAGTTGCCATCGTTTGGACAGCCTCCACCCTGTCTATGACTATTCTGAGATGTGGTTTCCAGAAATGGACACGTTACACCAGGTGGGGTCTCAGCAGTGATCTATACAATTGCAGCACCACCTCCCTCTTTCTGCTTGTGATTCCCCTCCCTATGAACTCCCACATCCCACTGGCCCTACACACTGCCTTGTCGCACTGTCTCACCATCTTGAGGTCATCAGATATATGATTACCCCCAGATCCCGTTCCTGTTTGGTAACTGTCAATACCTCTTCTACCATTCTATACTCCAGCTCTGGATTCCTGTACAATAGGTGCATGATTTTGTATCTTTTTACATTGAAACCCAGCTGGCATGCCCTTTACCGCTCTTCAGGTTTTCTGAAATCTCTGAACATTCTTTCAACCCTCTAGAGCATCTACCCTATTGCAAATTTTACTGTCATCTGCAAAGAGGCATGCCTTCACTTCCAGTTCATCAGCAATGTCACTTATTAAGACATTAAAGAGGACTGGTCCCAGTTCTGAGTTGAGGTACCCCACTGGTCACCTTCCCTTCTCCAGCGTGAACTCCATCAACCACCACCCCCTGTTGCCTACCCATTAATCAATTTATTTCCCAGTTTACCACCTTATGATTCACTCCTAAGCTGACCAGTTTCCTTATGAGTTTCTTATGTGATATGATGTTGAATGCCTTACTAAAATCTAAGTAGCAGTACAGGTTAGGAAACATGAGACTCACACCAAAAAATAAATATAAATCTTCAATTTTATTGCAAAAAACAAGTATTTGTCAGGTTTACATACAAACAGAGGTGAGAAAGAAGTACAGTAAGTGCAATCAATACGCATGATGTCATGGCAAGAAATCTATCAGATTTGTCTGATATGACCTCCCCCCTGCCCCGTGAATCCATGCTGCCTCATGTCCTGTAACCCACTGGATTCAAGACACTCAACAGTCTTTTCATTTAGCAGTGACTCCATTAAAGGGAAGGTCCCCTCAGCCTTTTGTTCTGTTTACCTGTGTGGTCTGTAGGCATGAAAAGTGATTGCCTCTATTGTACCCTCCTAATTTAATTTAAATGTAAATGAGGCTACTTAAAAATTTTGGTGTGAAAACCTGCTTGTCTCCATTGCAATGGCCATGACCCAACTCATGTAAGAGATCCTGGAATTTGATGACGTTTTATTGCTAAAGCCTGCAGTAATTATTCTGTATCAGTCAGTGCTGCTGCTGTCGTCTGTAGTCTCTATGTTCTTGTCTTATGCTGGCCATGAATCTTTTCAATGCATAGTATGTTCCCTGCCATTTTCTGTAGTTTAAAGTGCACCTGGGTTACAAAAAATGACTTTTGAGAATACAGTGAATTCACAAGACAGGGAACAGACTCACAGAGATTATGACGTCTGCTGTCTAATGCAGCTATGCATCTTCAACTCCTAAGATGCCTTGCATGAGTGGGGTCATTAATTTTGCAATGCAGTAAAAAGGGGTTTTCACACCAGGGCAGATCAGTGTGAAGCAAACTCATTTATATTTAAAATAGGATGAAAGTAGGGGGGATGCAAGAGTAGGAATAATTGTTCATGCCTTCAAACTACACAGGTATACAGAAAATAGACTGAGGGGACTTCCCTTTAACTTCCCCACAACTGATGTCAGACTGACCATCCTACAGTTGCCAGCTTCCTCCCTGCTACCTTTTATAAAGTGGGACTACTGTCTTCCTCCAGGTCTCTGGAATCACTCCTGTTTCCAGTGAGCTGTTTAAAAGCGCCGTCAGAGGTGCATTAGGTACCTCCTTGAGCTCCCATAATACACATAGGTTTACCTTGTCTAGTCCCATAGCTTTGTGCTCTTTCAGATTTGTGAGTCCCTTTAGGTCTTTTTCCTCTGTACAGTAGTAGCATCGAATTAGTCAAAGGATTTTTAAGGATTTTTAAAATTCCCTATTGAGAATTGTAAAACCTTTACTTAGGGGATTTTGTTTTGTTTATTAGTGTGTTCGCTGCTACCCAGAGAGGGCTGTCTCATCTGAAAGTGTAGTTGAAAATCTACTAGATGGCACTTAAGTAATGTAATAGAAACTGGCCTCTTTCTGAAGGTATAACAAAAATAATTTTAGAGGATTTTTTCCCCTAAATTTTGTGAACGATAAATAGGGAATCTCACAAAACTGCTTGACAAATTTGGTGCTACTACTGTAAATGGTGTTCTGTCTACTTCCCTTCCCCCAATACTCCTGCTGCCACTGTATGATGTGGCCCATCCTCTTGCCATTCCTCTGTGAAGACTAAACAAAAATATTTGTTCAAGATATCTGCGTTTTCCTAATCCCCCTCTGCACAGTTGCCCTGCCCTTCTTAACCTCACACTCCATCCCCTCATCTTCCATCTTCCTCTTTTCACTTAGGTACCTCAGTGCCAGCACTGGAATTTACTGGGCCCTGGTGAAACACTGTGAAATGGCCCCCCACCACCAAAAAAAAAGAACAGGGGCAAGTGAATCTGTTGCATGGCGCTTGTCCCATTTTCTGAATATGTGGACCGATCATTGTTCCTTGAGAATTCATCGACTCCTTTTCCTTATTCCCAACCTGATCAAACAGTATTTTATACATCAAAGTATAGTTATTCCTGTGACAACAGACTGTGATGTTACAACAGAGCATTATGAGTTTAAATAGGGAATAAGCTGTAGGGGCAGAGAAACTCTAAAGGATGAAGTTCCTGATTTTGTGGTAACCTCCTAAATAGTAAATAAGAGGGAGGAGAAATCTATGTAAAGTACAGTACATGAAATAGAAGCTGATTTGTGTCTAGGAGGCAGTATAGTGAGGTGGTTAAGCGCACTAAGCTGCAAACCTGGAGACCTGGATTTGAATCCCATCAGCCCCCACTTGCATACTGTATGAACCTATGCAAGTCACTCAACTCACTTGTGTTCCCAGGTCACATCTGAAAACAAACTCTGGCTTAGTGTACCTTTCCTGGTTAAACAATTCCCCACCTCCCTAATTAGTCTGTTTTCCAACATTTTCCTAGAAGTGTCTGTAGTTCTTTAATCTTTCTTTTGCATCATAGAGTACTAGAATATCATAGAGTATGTTTTAATCTCTTTTGAGGGCAGCCATAGGTGAATGCAGCCCACCTCAAATTTCAAAAAACTATCATGAATGTATAGGGACTTGGGGTGGGGGTGGCAGGATACATCCTGTTTGTGTGCCACTGCAAACAGCATATTTTCTATGTGGGACAGAACGACATGAAACAAAAAATCGGAGGGGTAACATGATGTGGTACAGTTGAGAGGCATGTTCCCATCTAATTTACATCCCTTTGTTAGATGGCACTCTAAAGTCTATGTTATTATGTTTGCCAGCACGTAAAGATGAGTCAGACTAAAATAAATTATTTCAGTTTATTTGTAGTCACCCAAGAGATGACATTAAGCAGGAGCAGGCAGGGTAGCCCAGCACTCAGCAGCAGCACAGCATGTCCATCAGTACACAGCTGCATACTTAGCTGATCCCATCCCTTTTTCCGTGAAGCTTACCCTGGCCCTTTCTAACCCATGTGACAAACTAGCAGTAGGTAAGGTGATGGTCACCAGTTCACATAAGTGCACGCAGAATCATATTCCCCGCCCCCCCATGTGAGCCACAAGGGAGACAGCTCAGCTGATGAGACTCAGGAAGTACCAGTCAGGAGGAGAAGACAGGTGTGAGCAGGCAAGAGCATGGCTCACGGTGTTCCAGTAAGTGAGATTTGGGTTGCAGCAGGAGCCAGCCGAGATGGAGACAGACAGATGGATTCATTTCATGTATGAGCGGTCGAGCACACAACCTATCCCACAGTGTGCCAGTGAGTACACATTATTTAAAGGGCAGGCCCAGAAATGGACTTAAGGGCAGGCACAGAAATGGACTTAGGGCCCCCGTGCACTCAGGGACCAGGTGCACTTTCGTCCGTTGCACCCCCCCCCCCCAACACTGGCACTGATGTACCTAAAAAGGTCTTCTCCCTTTAAGATAGCCCTTTGGCTATTTTTTCTTTAGTTTGCACATTTCCATTCCTCACCACTTTTCCTGCTTCCCCCACTTTTTCTTAGAAACCTCCCTATCCTTTTCCCTCTGAGTTTCTTTATACTTCCTGAGTACTGCCCTTTTAACCTTTACCTTTTCAGCCACTTCCTTTGACAACCATAGCAGTCTCTATTTTCTCCTGTTTTTGCTTATTTCCTTTGCATCAAGGTTTGTTGCCTTCACTATGCCTTCACTTAACTTAGCCCACTGTTTCTGCACACCACCCAGGTCATTCCCCCACTGGTTGTCTCTGAGGCATCCACTCTTTTTTTTTTTATTTGCCCTCCTGAAGTCCAGATCCCTCCAGCTTGTGTGGTTTGCTTCCACTGACTCCCATGCTGAACCACACGGTATGGTGATCACTGGTCCCCAGGGTGGCCTTGCACCCTGCATCTGCAATACTATTCCTGTTAGTGAGAACTGGGTCCAGTATTGCTCTATCACAAGTAGGCTCCCTGACTAGCTGCCTGAGATGTGTCCCCTGAAGGGAGTCTAGGATGTCCCTGCTTCTAGCTGAAGCTGTGTCTGGGAGTGTCCAATCTATATCCAGCAGACTGAAGTCCCCCACCAGCAGCACCTCCCATTTTCTGCCATTGTGGCAATGGTTTCCACCAGTGCCCAATCCAGTTTCTCCACCTATGCTGGAGGTCTGTAGATAACAAAGTATAACTGGCAGTGGTGGTATTTAAACACACACCCTGAAGGAACTGAAGCCTTAATCCAGCACCTTATACCACTTAAAAATTCCTTCTTCCACAAAACATATTTCTTTGTATTTTTATTTGCAGAATTTGGGTGAAACAATTTCCTGGTGCCTCTGCCACTCTCTAAACATAGCAATAACTTAAATTATAAAGTATAATTAGTTAAGTTGCTTTTCTTTGTTGTATGATATTTTGTTTAGCCTGCCACTAAAACAATACCTTGTATTAGGCTTCAGCTTTGTTCTAGTTTTCTTTTTTTTTTTGGTTTGTTTTTAATCATGGAAAAAGGCAAAGAAATGAGACACACAATAATAACGTTCATAAGGCAGCTAAAAATTAACAGCCTAAGAACAATATGAAACAGCTGATTGAGGCAGTATAGTGCAGTGGTCTAAGGCTTCTGAGTTACAAATCTGGTAACATCCAGCAGATCAGACCTGGGTTTGAATCCCACAGCTTCCACTTGCATACTGTGTGACCCTGAGCAAGTCACTTAACCTCCTTGTGCTGTCAGGTCACTGCTGTAAAAAAGCTTTCAGCTTAGTGTGCTATACCTGCTTAAAAAATAATAAGGTAAAAGATTATTATTTTGCCCTTTTTTCCATATAGCTTTTTACCCCTTGAGGTGCTGACCACTCTCCACTTCCCCAGACCAGCTACCACCTCTCCTTGACTTATCTCAGTACAGATTACCTCACAAATTCTCCCCCATGACTCAGCCAGAGGAGGGAGGGCCATCCTCTCCCCCAGAGACACATCCTAAATATGTTGAGGTGCCCAGGTAGTGGAACAGGTCCTGAGAGAAATGTGGTGCACCTGCTAACCCTCGGGTTTCATTTTTCATTTTCTTCCACTGTTCGAGCTAAGGTGACACAGGTAACATATGCATATGGAGGCACACATGAGATCGGAAACCTGCAGCTCTCCCCCACCATGTGACACAGATAGGTCTGCTGCTCAGGTGTTCAACATTTCCACCTGACCTCCATGTGGTAGCAGCTGAGAGCCAAGTCAGCAAGCCTCCCCAATCTGGAAGAGGAGAACTGCATGATGGCTGCTTCATCCACTCCTGGCCCACCTCCCGCCTCAACCCCCAGCAATGTTATTTTGCACATTGCCCTTTTTGTCAAAGTGCACTGGGATAACCAAAGGGAGAGGGTGGAGCACAAGGTAGCAGTGCCATTCAAAAAGACAGAATCTCTGACACGGAAGGAAAGAATGCACATGCCATCCATGCAATCAGCAATATCAAACTGTTGTTAGCTTTAATCAAAACAGTTTATTATCAGAACCAAAGAGAAAAGCAGCAGTGCAAACTGCACTACAACCAAACAGCTTATGTTTCACCCTGCTTCCAGGGCTTCCTCAGAGCAGTTTAAACAATGCAAGAAGTCCATTAAATATTAAACACAAGTGTAATCAATTAATGTGGCCACCAATGGGCATGGTTTTCTCATTACCAGTGTAGAAAATACAATCATAGAAGTGCACCCAATGAAAAAAAGGCTAATCTCACCATTAATTCATTTATATGTACATTATTTGTTCTTCTGTAAATTCTTCAATTTCCACACAGTCATATGTGCTTTTTTAGTGGCAGCCTGCATGGCCTCCCACTCACTTGAAAAGTTTATGCTGGAGCAAGCTTGCAAAATGCAAAAAAGGCAATTTTTATCAGAGTAAATAAATGACCTCAGTCCTGTTTTCTTTTTTTCCCTCTATTTCTTTTCCCCTCCCTTTCCTCCCCATTTCTGTCATTATTTTTCTCCTGATTGAGGAAATAGAAAAAAGAACAGAAAAAAGAAACCTACTAAAATATAATAATAACTTGAAGTAAAAAAGGAATATAGCATTTTGGACTATGGAAGTTAAAAACAGGAAGTATAACAAAAGAAGGGTAACCATTTCAGAGCTACCGGCTAATCACTTATTTATTTTATTTATTTATTCAAAAGTTTATGACTGGAAGAGGCACACTAAGTCACGGCTTGTTTCCAGGTGTGACCCGGGGGCAAGGGAAGGGGGATATGTGTACAGATGTAGACTTACTTATAGAACCAGATTAAGCTTTTTGTGGTATTTTAGTGAATGGGGGGAATTTGGCCAGGACACCGGGGAAATTCCCCTGCTCTTTCTTCAGGGGGCGTTGTCTCTCTGCAGGAGGAATGGAGTTCATAGTCAGGACCGAGATGTTGCAGGAGAAGGCTATGTCTCAGGAGAGACTCAAGAGACTGCAATTTATGGCCCAGCACAAGTCAAGAGGAAATATGACAGTGCTGCACATGTAGAAGCTGAGTTGCATGAATAAAATGTTGGTAACTCCGACGTTTTTCCACAAACTGTTATGAATGCTGATGTACCTGATACAGGTGTTCCAATGGAGGAGGATGAATCATTTAAAATAGAATTGGAAAGGAAGAAAGTTCAATTGCTAAAGATGCTGACAGCAGCAGAAAGAGAATATGTGACTAATAAAAGTAAACTGGAGGAAGAAACAAAGAGGAAACTGTCGGCTGCTAGTCTGATTAATGTTACAAACAAACGTTTACCTGCAGAAATGATGACTGCAATGGTACCACAGGACAGTTCTTGTCCTGAAACCTAATTTGCCGATACATTTAGAGGACAACATTGATTTCAGTGGCACACCATCAGAGTGGACACCGGAGATGGACTTGAAACATGCAGGCTGGGTGTATGCCAGCAATCACTATCCCTATCCCTGGAATACCTGAAAGAATGCAAGCAACAGAGGTGATTACAGTGCTAGAGACAAACTGTACCAAACAGTCACAGAATGAAGGGCTGCCAGAGTATGCAACTGTTGCAGTTGTGTGGAATGAGAGTGAGGCCGGGGAGAACACTACTGTGCTAAATGCTGAGGGCTCTTTACTGATGGGCCCCTTGGAAGAACATTCAAGGGAAAATTCACTTACTTCATCCATTTCTTACCATTCCTTCGATATCGGAAGGGAAGAGGATACAATGGACACTCAGTTACTAGGTACAGAACTTTTTTCCCCATGATACTAATACCTTGACTGTGATAGAGGGGGAAAAATTGGGGGACTAAGAACAAGCCCAGCAAACACAAAGGTCTTATTCAGGGCTATTTAGGAAGCAGTGGAGGCCGTAAAGCATCACTTTGTAGTACAGTTAAGGTACAAAGGACTGGCACCTTTGTCACCAGACAGATTGTGTGTGGGGTTGCATTTAATCAAAGATTCTTTAAAGTTTACACCTGCTGAAGTTTATGCCTTCATACACTCCCCTGGGGACTGTAATTATAACATAAGTTTTGAACAGCTTCTCTGTTGGATAAGTTTTGGAAACTATACTATGCAGTTAAAGATTCAGACCTCTGGAAGGACTTTGTGGCTATCCCTATAATGAAATCTACAATTAAGACTGTGACTATCTTGTTCAGAAATAAGGGGGTCAATATCAATGTTGTAACCTTCTGGTTAGAGAAAAGGTGTACAATTCATGGCAGGCCTAACCTGATCATGGATGACAACAGTTTTTGCCTAGCTGTTTCTTTCTGGATATAGACAGAGGTATCCTGTTATACCCAGAACATCTCAAATGTTGCTACCAATGTGGATCGCTGTCTTATTTAAACACTGACTGTGAGCAGGTAAAATGTTTCTAATGTGGTGTTTTAGGCCACACTGCTGCACGATGTATTGCTTCCCCAGTGTGCAACCTCTACGGGGATGATGAACACTCATTTAGCTCTTGTCCTTGGGCTGCCCATAATTCCAAATATACTGCAGAACAAGATTATTTCTTACACATCTAAGAAATCTTACAGCTATGCAGAGTCTGAAACTGACAGACCATCCTCTTCTGTGAAATGTTGGGGAAGAGGTCACTGTACAGGGACTGGATCTTTGAACCGGTCTGAATTGCAGCTATTTTCTACTTCACACCCTATGACATTCCATACTTCCCCCATGGGCTACCAGATTTGACACACAATACAGGGATAGTGCAAAAAACTTCTAGACCACAAGTACACACAACTGAGGTGACTGAAGATGGTCCAGGTCCTAATGTAATTATTTCATCAAACACTAGTGAGCCCCCCCACCCCGAGTGGAGAAAGTTGAAAACTCTGGCAAAGGGGAGATGCCTCCACTCCCCCATGACACCAATAAGTGACACAGATCTTGCTGCCTTATGTCAGATATCTCCCAAAGAGCAGAGGCGGCTATTGACAAAAATGCCACAGGAGAATATTCCATAAGCTAAGCAACCCATTCCATCCCATTGGAAAACAGATATGAAATCTTGCAATCCTGGAGAGACAGTGTAGAAGAGGAGGATTCAGGCATTTTTTCACAATCCACCCATAGTCAACCATCAGCAGACCGGCTGGTAGCAAACCCAGGGAGGAAGAAAAGAATAACACATTTAAGTACTAAACAGTAGTAAACTGGAAACTACCCCTCTACTATAGCTAACTAGTCTAAACATTAATAGCATCAAATCTGCTACTAAATGGACTGCCACTTTTGCAATATTACACCAATTGTTATTTGATGTATTTTTTTTTTACAGGAAACTTGCCTATACACAGAACGAGAGCTACAAAATGCCACACAAGAGAGGTATTATGGCAATTCCTATTGGTCTATGGGGAATGATACATGTTGTGGGGTGGGGTTCTGTTTTACCTCCCAAGGTATTTCTGTCCAAAAAGTAATTGAGGTAGAACTGGGACGTGTCTTGCTAATAGATGTTATATTTAAAGGGACACAGTCAACCAATTTTTCATCATATTATTTCTAGTTAAAATCCTACATTTTATGATTGCTTACCTTCTCTAAAATTCATTGGTGTTGCTGTTTGTTTTGTCTGTCTCCATGTTTAGTAGAACTGAAATGCACGCTAATGTATATTTATAAATAATCTTGTTTTGTTTACAATCCTGGATCTGTTCTTACTGCATACATCCTGAGCATTAGAAACACACTCAAACAGTGCAGCCACTCATGAGGCAGTAGCCTGCTAAACTCTCACTGCATTATGAGGGGCTAGATTGTGTTGTGGTGTTCCCCAGTCCAGGAAAGATGCAGTTGGTGCTGATCAAGGAATGTAAATAAACCTGTGTTTGTGTGGTAACACCAGTATGGTGGGCGGTCTGTTTTTCACTTTTTTAAAGAAAATATGAATCAGAATCAAACTACCAGCTGTATCAGCACTCTCTATAGAATGCGAGCAGTCATAAAATATATTTTTTAAACTAGGGACACTTTGAGACCCAAGGGGATTGACAGTGCCCCTTTAAAGGGTTGCCATTTTGACTGTTGAATGTTTATGGACCACAAACCAAGGCTTGCAGGATCAAACTATTAACCAGAATCCAACCTTTTTTATTTACCAGTTGGCAGATCTTTATGGGTGAGGATTTTAATATTAACTTAGGGATTCATAGTAAAGCCCCCTCCTCACAAAAAGTATATTGTGCTATATGCTTTTTGACAGTGGTTATTGGCAAAAGCAGCTTTGGTAGATGCCCATACATTAAGTAAACAAACGCTTAAACACACATTTTATAAAAAGGCATTGTAGTCGAGAATCGACTTTTTCTTTGTGAAAAAGACACTTCCAGTTATTTCCACCTTAGTCACTCCCATGGAAACATCTAATCATATGTTAATAGGAGTTCATATTTCATCTACACCCCCAAAGAGTGTCTGGTAGAAGCTTCTGGAAATTAAATACTAGCCTAGTGTTGCAACCTGAAATAAAACATGAGTTAGCTCAGCTTACAGAAGATAGAAAGTCAGTCATGGTTCTATATGACACACCTAGTTTTTGGTGAGAAGATACAAAATTATGTCTCACAGCCTTTTTCCAATAAAGGTCATACACCAAAGCCCTTACAACATACTATAAATACAAAGAGATACGTCAGCACCTGACAACTCTGATTTCCCAAACGAATGGTCTAAAAATAGACCTAGTAGAAGAAATAAATTTGGTAAAAAATTAAATGATTTATAATAACTGGGTTAGGCTTTTTACCATAGGGAAACCGTGGCGTAATTTGCCATTATAAAGAAGCATTTATAACGGCAGACATGCGCACGGTTTTCCTTTTCACCGCTTGCCATCAGATTTCTTTGTCTGTCAAAACTGCACCGCCGACACTATCTCTAGGCAGTAACTATTTAAAAAAAAATTCTGAACAAAAATCACACCATAAAGGGGACAACAAAACAAGAAAAAGTAAACTGCTGCTTAGCGACCTAGGACTTGGCTAAACATCATCCAGACCGCAGCCGCACCAGACCATTTATTTTATATAATTGGCTGTGGTGAAAAAGCCTAACCCAGCAATTATATAAAATAAAGTATGGGGTGGTGTGTGTAAATTTGAATTTTACACACAACCTCAGGGTTGGATGCCTGGATAAACCCCTCGAGCTTCGCACTCGGGGTTTATATGCCGTCCAACCCCTTGGGTGTGTGTAAAATCTCGTTATACACACCATCCCATATTTTATGCTCTATTTTATCAACATAACCAATTAAAATTTCTGGAAAAAGAACAACATTTTAGGACTCGGGGGGTGGGAACAAACTAACCCCTTTGATGATTGTCAGTAGAGAGTCACAAAAAAGCAAACTGTACAATTATGCTCTCCTAGGGGTGACAAATACAAGGATGAAACTGGAACAATGAATTATTTAGAGATACATATTCCGAATACTTTTGGAACACCTATTACAGAATCAAAATTTATGGCATACTTGGTTTTGGCTGTGGATTTGCCCCAATTAAGCTCTTCTGAGACTTTCCCTTTATCATCTCATTTACAGCACAAGAACTGGAGGTAGTAATACACTCTTTGCAATATAACGTGTCACCAGGCTCCGATGGCCTATCTGGAAGAAATCTATAAACTATTATGGGAAATGATGCCATCAGAATTACTTTTAGTTTGCAATTCCTTCTTAACAGATGATAGACTGCCCAAACAAATGTATGAGGGTCTTATGATTTTTTTTTAAATTTAAATCAGGACACCATTCAGACATAAATAATTGGTGCCCAATAACTTTATTAAACAATGACTTCAAAATCTTTGCTAATTTACTTAGTAATAGATTGTCAAACATTTTGGAATATGTAATTCACCCATTGAGTACCTGGCAGAAAAATTACTGATGCTCTATAATTATTATGAGAAATTATGGCTGTTGGGGATAGGGATAGAACTCAGAAGAATTTAAAGGGTTATGTGATTAGCCTTGATCAGGCTAAAACATTCAATCATGTATCACGTAACTATTTGTGGCTTTGCCTTGCATTCTATGACATACTGGCAGAATTTATACATTGGATACAACTGTGTTATGCTCTAGCATATGTCAGACTATACGAGTATGGTTGGGTAGGAAATAGGTGTCCTATAGAAAGGGAGGTTAGACAGGGTTGCCCGGTAAATCCATTGCTCTATATTCTATCATTAGATCCTCTGGTACATTTTATACATGCTTCACCTCTCCTTAGAGGGATTCGTTTTAAGAAGACACACAAAGTGAAACTCAATGCCTACGCAGATGATTTATGTTTATTAATGGATGGTAGACAGTTTGCACATAAATCTTGCACTTTACTAGGGGCATTGACAAAGATAATAGGTGCTAAATTGAACATGGTAAAAAGTAAATGTTTAAATATTCAAAATCATGACATACACAAGCTGATGAGGCAGGAATTCAGGTCTCCACAATGCCATGTAAAATCCAAGGGGTGTTTTTTGGGCCAGGAGACATGGCCCAATCTAAATGGGAACACTGTTTAATGAAAGGAAAAGCTAAAGTGGCCCAGTGGAACTGCTGGCATATGGGCAAACAAAAACAAGTATATACGATCAAAACTTTTCTTATACCCATATTTTTCTTTATTAGCTATGATTTTCCTTTACCAAAAAAATTGGAGTCTAGTTTATCAGGGTGTTTTTTTCTCTTGTTTTCATGCAGTATGTAGAACCCAGTTAAATGAAATGTGCTCTATAAGGATATTAAAGATGGAGGAGTGGGCACGCCTAATCCCATAGTTTTCTTTTTTTTCTGTAATTTTATATGCGAACATAGTTCCAGTGATGAAATGAGGTAAAAAGATATGAGTTGAGTGGACTGTTTTTTCTTTTACAGGGATTCACAAAGCGTGAACCACTGGCTCTTTTTTGCGTAAAAATAAAAGAACCCCAAGGTTATCTAAATTACGGGAAGGTGTTTTTGGCAATATTAAAAAGTGGGAATTAACATTTATACCATGGCAGAAATCCAAACTACCAAATGTTGCATTTTGATTGTCTGACTGGCACCTTTCTGCATGGTAAATCCTATGATACACCCTCTGCAAAGGTTCTAGTCAGCCACATCAAAACCCCAACCTGAAATCAGTCCGACATTAAGAAAACAACAAATGTCAAACACACCGACAGTACAACAGAGACCTGCTCAGTAGCCATTTACCCTGAAGCCACAGCAACTGTGCCACTGAGAGACAAAGCACTGACCTTTAACATCTGAGAAAAAAAAACAATTTAAAACTGCTACCTGCCTCACTTAGCTGCTACTAGCAGAATCCAGGGATCGGTGGCTCCTGCTCCTGCCACAGAGCTACCACTCCATAGTGCTCGGTGCAATTCATATAACACAATCTTCTCGTCTCGAAATAGAAGTCCCCCAGGTGCAGTATTTACATGAGCTCTGGCAGAGTACTACACAAAACAAACACAGGAAGCCAGAGATGCCACCTCTGCCACAATACTTGTCCCCTCATGTATGCCTGAACTGCAAGGTCCACCTCACGGGCAAAACCCATTCTCTGTAAATGACGTTGGCACCACGTGGGGAAGGGGGGAGGTTAGATTAGCAGCTGGACAGTCCTAGCAACACAGGGCTATTTAACACTGAGGAAGGATAGCTCACCTAAAAAGCAATAAAAAAACAATTTTTGTTTACTTTTTAATATATTTTTTTAAATCCTTCACTTCCTTCTTATGGTATAATCACAATAAACCACTCGAGGGTGTGAGATATGAAGGAATTTACCATGGCTGTGCTTCGTGGCCAAACCATGACAGCCATGGTAAATCCCCCCATAACCCACACCCTCTCGTAGTTTATTGCTCAAATACCACAGTGTTAAAATTCCCTAGGAAACTATGATACACTGATATTATGTTAAGTTGTTTTGTGGAGTACCCATTTTCCCAATTTGCAAAAAAACATCAATATTATATTAAAGATTCATTATTGGATAATAGAATACCAATCAAAATGTGGAATAATATGTGGCTAGGCATGCATGGCAGGATAAATACTAATGGTAACCAACAACATAAGGAATTGAAAGACAGGTATTGCTCCAGACAATTTTGTGTCACTCAAATAGAAACAATGGATCACCTTTTTTTAACTGTCCTTACATCCTCAGGTTTTGGGATTTACTAAAAGAAAGATGGAAAATGGATATTTTTGACTTACTCACATCTGATAGCTTATACAATGGCATTTTTCCCGCACAATGGAATAAGTATAATGTCAGTAACATGCAGATTATAATGGTGTGTTGCGTATATTGGATATGGATTGTTAGATGGCAGATTAGTCCTTCAACAACAGGAGATTACAGTGACTGAATTACTTGCAATGAACACAAGTGATCTGAAGCTTCTTTGTACAGAAGAACTCTGTATCTTGAAGGTAGCAGTGTGAAAATCATACTGGGATGCTATAGATTGATTATCAAATGAATTCCTTGGTAGCCATTTTCGACTACAGCTATGTTAAAAAAATGAGGGTCTGTTGAGCTTTTGGGGGATACTGATGTAACCCCTAAGTGGTGCTACCCCTAGTGTTACACCCCTGCCTACTGCCTAGAATGCAGGTTGAGGGGTTTGGATTCATTAACTTGTATTTGGTTCTAACAATGCGCAGTTCCCCCACTCACAGTGACCTTTAATGTGGGCTAGATGTTACCTGGTATAACCCCCCGAGATGTTATATCACCTACAAATACCAGATGCCACCGTAAACATGACCCAATAGACATTTCCACACATTTCATTTTACAATTAAAGACTCTTTCTCTAATAATATGCTCACAACATTGGATCTGCAAGAAACAACAAATAACAATTTATTTTGGGAGGTAACCCATGAGGTAGGCACATGAAGAAGGGCGCCGTCTGTTACAGCAACTCCTTCCTGGCATAATCCCTAATGGTGATGGGGAGGGTAGGGCGACTGGATGAGGCTGCGGGCAAATTGGGTGACAGGATGTCGCTATGCATAAGCGTGTGAGGGGGTGGGAATGAGCATAGTGAGCGTGAGCTGTGAGGGGGGTGGATAGGCTGTAGGGGATGGCGCTGCGGTGACTGTCCTAACTGCGTCACGGCATCGAGGGTTGGCGAGTGGATGCGGTGTGAGAGATACCGGGTTCTGGTTCAATTTTATTGTGCCCTGTCTGAACCGTTTAATTTTACCTGCTTTCACTCCTTCCACTGCACATGCACCCCTGGAGTTGAGAACTTTAAGTAGCGGGGTGCGGGGTGCAAAGCTTCCCAGGTGTGGGTGTGGGAGACAGCCCCCCCCCACAGAAAGCAGTAAAATAATGTCCTGGTGCTGTTATTCTGAGGCATCTGGGTTTGTCAGAGTGCCAAAAATGTTTTCAGCACTCTGACTGAGTAATAATGGTAATCATCTTTAGGTGTTCGCCGTTATCACATAAACCCATTTGGGGAAGAGGGCTAGGAGAAGGGGAACGGGAATAGAGTTTATGCATTTACAATGTATTTACAAATGGTTTGATTGATGCTGGATAAGCCTTCCAGCTGGGTAATTCAAACATAGAGCAAATCACTATTATTTCCCCAAAGTCTTCTGATGTAGTCCAATCCCTGACTAACTATCTAAAATAATCAGGTTGTTAACATTATTGCCCACACTGGTACCAGTATCCCACCTGTGCAAGGACCCCACAATTGCACACAATCTGGGAGTCCAGTAATGTTGTCCATAGAAGGGTGCAGGCCTGTTAGACAATTTGCTGTACGGTGGCTAACATTAGGTTGGGGCCATTTTAAAGATTAAGCCTGAGATAGATTTCTATTCTAATTAAGCTCTTTAAGCTGAACTATTTACAAGACATAAACTTCCGGTGAAGAGATTGCCCTGCCTTACTCAAAATTTGTTGTATTGATTTGAGTTGCAAGTGCTTCTGCTGGCAGGCTCCTCCAAAATGCTGGCAAAGCTAACAGCCGCCCGCATGCCCAAAAATGACAGCAACGATGGAATAGCTTTGTGCAGAGTAGAACACAACATGTCTGAACTTTGGTGGGACCCTGTCCCTAAGCAGAAACACTTAAAAGACGTACCCAGTTACATTCTCATTCTGTACATTTATATACCCAATTCACACATTTATATGATTCTGAGGGTTCAGAATAACCTGCTCATTACATTCAGCACACTTACATCATCTGGAGCTTTGATTTCACACATGCATAAGGCCAACTTTTCTGCGACTGTTCTCACACTAGACAATAGCCTGACAGAACCCTTTGGCCTGGAGACTTTACACACGATACTGGGCTTGAGGCAAGGCCCACTACCATTTGCACAATACTGAACACTTGACAGGGCTTGAGGCATGGCCACTACCATTTGCACAACACTTGAACACATTGAACAACTTAGCCTTGACTGCCTTTGCTTGGTGGCTAAACAGACGCAAGGGTTCCTTCGACACTTAAGATTGCTGTATGCACTGTACTGCTTGCTTGAACTACTGTAAGCTTGCTTGCCTCAAGATTCTGTCCCTTTAACCAGATACTGTAGGTGCATTAACTCAGACCATAGCTGACTGTCCCTGTGGATCTATGCTGGCTCTTGCAGCTCCAAATGTCTCAAACAATGTTCTAGCTTTCGTGCACATTTACATGATTAACTGTAGACAAAATCCAGTTGCTGCAGGCTAAGCTGCCAATGCAGATACTTTAACTTTGCTTTGGCTATATTATAAGTGGCCTTTCAAACGTCCTTAACACTGCACTTGTTAATACAGGTTTACTCACTCAGACCTTAGTAGCAATTTGTCAATTGCTGTTGGCTCTTTTGAAATCAGTTCTTTCTTCAATGGTCTCACCACTGAGGCAGGATCAGCTCTCTCACAGCTGCTTCATCTAGTTGCTGGCCCATGTTTCCCCACCAGGTGGAAGGTTGGATACAGCCCTGGAGGACATTCTCTGGCAAACCCCAGGCTAGAAGCTTTGGTTACAGACTGGTACTAATCTTCCTTCTGGAAGGCAGAGAGCCCCTCTCCCACATGGAGAGGCTCCAACTTGTCTGCTAGGCCCATTTTGCTCTGCAGCGGCCTGAACCCCTCCCCCATGGGGAGCTCCTGCTGGATCTGCTCCAAATCTGCTCACACAGCTAGAAAACACTCTTATAAGACTCCTCTGAGGCCCCTGATTGGCTGCTGCAACCTGATACTTCCTCCCTGAGTTGCTGAAGCACTTGTCAGTCACAGAAATTAATTATGCATGAACCTCACTCAGTGCATTACAGGCCCCCAGTTTTTGCTCTTAGGCACATAATATAATATAATATAACATAACGTAATAGTCTCTGCAGTCCCCCATGAACACTTGGTACTTTCACATGAGCTTTAGGCAAAAGTTGCACAAGTTCTGGCTTTGTCCTTTGCTTTTTCCTATTGGCTGCTGCTGCATGAAATGGCTGCTAACCCACAGTCCCAAAAGCAGAATCACAAGCAGTCCCACATTAAAGCTCTGGTGCAGCCAGAATAAAGTAACCATTTGCCCCAATGCCCCACAGTCTATTAGCCCAGGTTGAGTACTTGCTGTTGCTGCACAGGTAATCAAATTTGCTCAGTCCATTTTTCTGTTGCTGCTGCCAATATTTTATGCCCGGAGTTGCAGCAGCAGACAGTCTGTTTTTTTCTGAGTTCCAATATAGAACTGGTGCAGCCAGGAGTAAATGTTCATTTATTTAAACACTTTTTCCCTGCAAAACATGTTCTGCCAAACACACACTGCAGTTGCTTTATTTAATCATTTCCTTTCTTTTTCTTTCAAAGCCGAGAATACAGCTGCCCCAAGGGCAGAACAGACCCTCATGTATAGTTAAACTGATTGGGTCTCTTGGCTGGAGCGGGGCACCACGGGGCAGGAACAAGGATCTGGAGGGGCTGAAAAATTACAGGCCGGTCCTGGAGTCACTCGGGAAGACAAGAGGAACAAGGGCTGCATGGCTGGCAGGTATGCTCCTGCAAGAGGGTTATATTAATATAAGATCAAGATGACTATCATTTTCCTTGTTCCCCCTATTTGCTTATACATTACAGTTTATATTTATAGTATTGCATTAATTTCATTTGTTTTACTTACAGGGAGAAAGGAACAGGGTGTAATGTACTTTTGATTTTCATTTAATTTATTTAATTTATTGTTTCCCTTATTGGGACTTTATAAGTGATTGTTACAGTATGAATGAAGACGACCCCAGGTGGAAAGTTAGAAATGTGGCCAGCCCTTGTGCAAAGTGCTAATGTTTTCATTTGTACAGCTGATGCCCAAGGTTCAGAAACAGACCAGGAGAGTCTAAGAGGCAGATGGGGAAGGAGGATTGAGTATCCCATGGTCTGCTGTCCTCCCCATGGGGAAGGGTGAGAAGTATCCAGTGCTTGACTGACCTCTGGTGGAGGCCAGGGGGAGCCGAAGCCAGAGTTCACATTGCTTGGTAGTATGCCGGACACTGGTGTCTATGTGCCACGTGTCTTTGCATGCCACTTCTTCTGTGGAGGAAAAAACTTAAAAATCCTGGCCCACAGAATCATATCCTACCTCATCGTAAGCCCCATACTGCTGACCATGGTACTCAGATGGGGACCAAGCAGTAACATTACTTGGAACAACCCTGCCATTCTACCCTGCCTTGGGGTGGGCAAGCCAGGGAGGAGCACCAGCACAGGTATCTGCTGGGAAACAGGCATAAACTCCATTGGGAATGTGCCTACTTGGTGCCCCACCTGGGGGGGGGCAAGCCAAGGAGGAACACCACCCAAAGTAAGTCCTGGAGCAGTTAGAGCCGGGCAGGAGTGGGGCTGAATCAAGGAGAATGGGACCAGACCCCCTCCCAAAAAAAGGAAAATTAGAAAATATTGAAACGGAAAAAGCATCCATTGTACAATGTAAGAGTGACACTGTCTCAGAACTAAAATGTGCAAAGAGGATAAGGGAAAGAAATACCTTAAAGAAATTACCAAAGAACAGGTCATCTACAATGCATTTTAATGGAGTACACAGAGCAAAAGCAAAAGTCCATTTCTGCTCAGGGTAACAGTTTACAATGGGGGCTATGCACAAAAAACTGTTTGCCTTGGCACCTCATATCCATGATCCGTAGGCATACTTAAGTCAAGTAGCTACATATGGGGGGTCCATGGACCACTGCAGCATGCACTACATGGGCACCCACCCACCCCTTTCTGTGCTGAATCCCCCTGCCATTCATGCTGCTTCCAACATGGATGGTCTGGTGGAGTTTCAGAGGGCATGTCCACACTCACCAACATGCACTATGGCACAATGTGCAGGGTGGGGGACACTGGCTACTCAAGCAGGTACCATGCTATAGCTGTTGCATGCCCTTACATAAGAAAACAACTTGCCACAGCAGGACAGAAACACCCCCTGCCAAGAACAGGCAGGAAGGGCTGGGGGCAGCCATTTGGGCACTTGCCTTATGTTTTTTTAAATTTGGGGGCACACGCTGTCCTACAATACCCTGCTATGCACAGAGTAAGGGATCAACTCCACAACTAGGATAGACATCAGACTTGATACTGCCTGTGTCATCTGCCTCGCATCAATCCACACTCCACAATTCTGCATGTCAGGGAGCAGTGCCAGAGACAAGTTCTAATTGATCATGAATTCCAGCCACCACGCCCCTACTCGCAGGTGCAGAGCTGCATGGACCAGGTACATGCGAATCACACGTACCTGGTGCACATTCATGCATAGGCTCAAGTATGCTCAAATTAGTACTGAACAAGGAAAAATACCCCTTAAATCTTCATATGGATGTATTTGTTTATGCCCCTGAACATCTAGATCTAACTGCCATAGTGGATGCCATTGTTTTTAAGCTGCAATGATTTTGGATAATAAATACATAGAAACATAGATTCTTGTTAACCACTTTGATAGAAACATAGAAACATAAAAACATAGAAGTTGATGGCAGATAAGGACCGCAAGGCCCATCCAGTATGCCCATTTCTTTTTCTACCTTATGAATGTGCCATCAGCCTTTGCTCTGTCAATGACCTATCTATTCATACTCATCTGTATTGCTCCCTTATTCCTATCCCATGGCTGTTTGAAGCCCTGCACTGTATTCATATCCACCACTTCCTGAGGTAGGCCATTCCATGCATCTACCACCTTTTCTGTGAAAAAGAACTTCCTCACATTGCCCCTTAATTGCCCTCCCTCTAATCTCATGCTGTGTCCTCTTGTCCTGCTATTTTTCTTATATTGAAACATGTTAGACATTAATACACTTAAGGTGCTTGAATGTTTCGATCATATCACCTCTCTCCCTCCTTTGCTCAAGGGTATACATATTGAGCTCCTTTAATCTGTCCTCATATGTTTTCTGATGCAATCCCTGCACCATTTTGGTTGCCCTTCCCTGGACTGCCTCAATTTGGTTAATGTCCTTGTGAAGGTGTGGCCTCCAGTACTGCAAGCAGTACTCCAGATGGGGCCTAACCAGTGTCTTGTAAAGAGTGATTATTACCTCCCTCTTACGACTTGTGATACCCCTACTAAAACTCCCCAACATTCCCCTAATCTAGCAAGCAGAAAGGAGCAATACAGAAACCAATGAAGCTGTAGGTTTTACATGGAATGCCTCTAAAGACCCAGATGTGAGAAGGAAGAAAGCAAGGGAGAGATGGCAGGTCGGAGAAGGAGACATTTTTGCAGCAGCAACTGCTACAAGTGATATTTCTAGCAACATCACTATCAGGTCAGCATTCCACTTGTTTGAAAAGTTGTTGTTGAAAGAAATCAATCTTACCTATGATATTTCCACTCTTGAAGAGTATATAGAGAGAGAGGCTTGGCACCGAGGGGGTTGTGTATTCAAATTTCTCCCTCGAGTGGTATTGATGAGTTCCCATTTAAAGAAGAATGGATTTGTGCTGCTTGTGAATGCTCTAAAGTATTTTTGGACCTTTTAATCAAATTTGACAAACTAAAGTATGATCAACTTGTGAAGGACCTTAATGAGGTTAAATCATTACTAGCAAAATTCAATAATCATGTTGAGTATAAAGATCAGGAACTAAAATTGAGAAATAAGGTTCAAAAATATGAACTTGAAATCTTAGAGAAAAAAACTGCCAAACTACTTCGGGACAAAATAGATTATGAAAAAGGTCACATTACTGCTTGGGCCAGAAATTACTCTGTCAGTAGATGGTGCTCTTGAGTACGCTTCCAATCTAAAAATAAGAATAGTAACAAAAAACGAGTGGCTTGTAATCGTGAGAACTTGAAAAGATACACAGCTGAAACTAGGCCTTTTTTAGATCAGGCTATAACAAGACAACAAATAGGAAAAGAAAGACCAGAAGAGGGAGAAGAGGAGATCAGAGAGTCTTCAAGGATAGAAAGAGCATTGAGAACACGGAACAAGGAGATCAATTACAAGTTATAAACTTGCCTAAATCTATCCTTACTCCTAAAGAAACCTCACTCCTTCATAAAGGACTGAATTTTGTGCCTACTCCACTGGTGAATAAATTTAAAATATTTGTGAACTTACAAAAATGTTTCTGAAAAATCAGATTAAAAGCATTTTTTCATCATAAACAAACATCTGCAATCATGGGAGGGGCACTAATTGAAGACTCAAGAAATACTAAAGATTTAGATTTGCTCATTTCAGCGATACAAGATGAAGCTGCACAAACTACAAAGACTGGATCTAATATGGATTTAGACTTTGAAATAACTAACATTGATGTGGATACTGAGCTAATTTGAACATGCTAGAAAGATTGATTTTAGCTGAACAAGTGGAGACTGATTTGTTAACTCCTCAGTCTCAACTTGCAGGTAATGCCATACTAAATGCTAATCGATATATTTCAGTTTTGAAAAAAAGTAAATTTACAGGTGCTTCTATGTTTTGTCCAAATGTATTCAGTCCCAGCATACAGGTATTTGAAAGGGTGGTGAACAAACAGGTACAAGAAATTTTGAATAATAAGACTAACCCCAGATATTGTAATCTAACGCGGGATGAGAAAATGTCCCTGGAAAGTCTCTCTATGAATCAGCATATAGTGATTAAGCCAGCGGATAAAGGGGGTAACATTGTAGTGATGGATATTGAACACTATAGCAATATAGTTTATACTTTGCTAAATTATGCAAATCACTACTGTAAACTACCCTCTGATCTGACTCAAGCTTTTAAAAGGGAATTATTCCAACTACTCAAACACACTGTAGATAGCGGTTTAATCTCAGAAAAACAATATAATTTTACTTGGCAAAAGAATCCCACTATTCCAAGCTTTTATATTTTACCTAAAATTCATAAAGACATACTAAAACCCCCAGGCAGACCTATAGTATCAGGATGTGACTCTCTCACACTAAATCTAAGTAAATTCATTGATTTGTTTTTACAGTTTCAAGTTACAAAGCTTCCTTCGTATATCAAGGATAGTAAAGATGTACTAAATATTACAAAAAACATAGAGTGGAAACCAGGATATTATTGGCTTGGCATTGATGTTGAATCTTTATATACTTCAATTCAACATCGGATGGGCTTGGGAGGCAGTAAGATATTCGATGGAAGAATTATCTAAAATTGAAGATATTCCACATGAATTTATCATGGAAGCAACTGAGTTTTTGTTGACACATAATTATTTTGAGTTTAGAGGTGAATTTTATTTGCAGAATTGTGGCACTGCTATGGGTGCATCAATGGCACCAAGCTATGCCAACCTGTTTTGGGGATTTGGGGAAAAACTGTTGTGTTTTCTAACACTAATCCATTTGTTAAAAACATTGTACATCGGCGTCACTTTATTGATGATGTCCTTTGTATTTGGGAAGGACCAACTGATGCCATTTCTGAATTTATGGAATGGCTCAATAACATCACATATAATTTAAAATTCACATAATGTGTGACTGATCCATGGAGTATTTAGGTCTCTTTCTTTTTGTCAATAAAAAATAAGATAGAGGCCAGGTGTTTTAGAAAAAGCACTGCCACCAGTTCACTACTATTGGCTAGTAGTGCCCATCCTCGTAGCCTAAAAAATTCCATCCCATTTGGACAAATATTGAGATTGAGGAGAAATTATAGCTCAGATAATGACTTCATTGTACAAACTAATGAACTCTTGCAGAGATTCGAAGTCAGGAGTTATGATAAAACATTTTTAGAACAAACAAGAGAAAAAGTACAAAGAATGAGCAGAGATGATCTTCTCAAACAAACAAATAGAACAAATGAAACACAAGACAAAATACCATGTACATTTGTCACAGATTTTAACCATGTTGTAGGTCAGATAGGTAATACAATACAAAACAATTGGCCTATCCTGTTGGGGGACAACACGGTGGGTACATCTGTGGGTTTCAAATCCAGGGTCACTTTTAACAGAAGTGAGAACCTTAGGGACAAATTGGTCCATAGTAGGACTCCTGCTTTGACCAAAACTACCAATACATGGTTACCATGTCGTTCTAGTGGCTACTATAGATGTAGCAATTGCAATATTTGTAAATATGTTGTACCAGCTAAGGAATTTATACATCCCATATATATGAACATCAAAGCTGAAATTAGGGAACTTATTACATGTAATACCCACTATGTTGTTTATGTATTATGGTGTATTGCAATTTGATTAAGTGGGTACAACTGTTAGACCTCTAAAATAAAGAATACAGGAGCATATTTGCTTGATTGTGAATAATAAACAAGACACTCCAGTTGGCACACATTTCTCAGGTCTACATAGGTCTAAATCAGATGTTCTGAAATTTATAGGACTGGAACATGTGCCACAAATGAAAAATGGAGGTGATAGATCTAACTTATTATTACAACATGAGAGTTTTTGGATTCACACTTTACATAGTATGAAACCACAGGGACTTAATGACAAGTGGGATTTGAAACCTTTTTTAAAGTAATCAAAAATAAGCAGAGTTATCAAAGCTAGGATTATGATATGATATGATGCTGAATTTGCACTCTTTGCATATTTTGAAAAGATAATATATGTTTAAAAAATACAGATTTAAGAATTTTATAATATATTGTATATGTTAAATAATGTCTCTTTCTTTTTCATTGGCTCATTTCATCTCATCCGGCTGTCCTTCAGCTACCTTGTCCTTATTTACTAGGAAGTTTGGTATTTTGGTTGCCTTGCAGTCTCTTTTTGCCTATAACCAGGATTTGCTGAAGGTTTGGTTTATGTATTCATTTCATTTCATTTCATTCATAATTTCATTCATCTTTTCTGTCAGTGTCTCTTGAAATTCACATACACATTGGTGTTTATATTTAAAGATGTACGTGCTGGATTACAATAGCACCATCTAGTGACCTAATATAGGTATCACATTGAGCACAGATTGAAATGACTGTTGAATATTCACAAGTGATTTTTTTTGACTAATTGATTGATTGTTTTAATTAAATAGACTATATAAGGGAGCTATCCATGATGTAACATTTACCCTCTGATGAAAACTCATTTGTGAGTCGAAGCACTGGGGCAAGTTAGCGCTTCGTTTTGTATGTTTGCCTGTTGGTCCTTTCATTCTCTAGAACGCAATAAATATTTGCATATCTATTGGCTTGGACCTGGATTTTTCCTAGCACAGGTGAAGAGTGCTGAGATTTTTTGGACTTATTACCCTAGCCTTACCTACTGCTTTAATGGTCTGCTTGGATTATTTCAGGTCATCTGTGAAGATGATGCCCAATTCTTTTTCTTCCCTAGTGACTGCCAGCAACTCCCCTCCCAGCCTATAGGTGGCTTCAGGATTTTTCTTTCCTATGTGCATGATCTTGCACTTCTTTGCATTAACCCCCAGTTGCCACTCTTCTGACCATTTTGCCAGTTTATCCAGATCTCTTCTCATTCTGCCCACCCCCATCTGGATCATCTACTCTGTTGTAGATCTTGATTGTCATCTGCAAACAGACAAACCTTAACCTTCAGTCCATCTGCAATGTCACTGATGAAGATATTGAAGAGGACTGGCCCCAGTACTGTTCCCTGAGGGACTCCCACTTGTGACCTGCATCTCTCTGACTGTATACTGTTTACCACTACTCTCTGTTTTCTGCCTGCTAACTAGTCTGCCACCCAGTTGACCAACCTCTGACCCACCCTGAGCCTACCCAGCTTATTAATCAGTCTTCTATGTGGAATAGTATCAAAAGCTTTGCTGAAGTCAAGGTAGGTGACATCAACTGCTCCCCGTTGGTCCACCACTCTGGTTACCCAGTCAAAAAAATCAATGAGATTAGTTTGACAGGGCCTTACTGTTGTAAACCCATGCTGTCCTGGATCCTGTGTTCCTTTGGATTCCAGGTCTTGCACTGTCCTTTTCTTAAGGAGTGCCCATAATCTTGCCCACTACTGAGGTAAGACTGATTGGTCTGTAGTTCCCTGCCTCCTCCCTGCTACCACTCTTGTGGAGCGGGATCACACGAGCCCTTCTCCAGTCTTCTGGGACCTCTCCTGTGCTCAGATGCTCACTAAACAGTTCTGATAATGGCTCTGCTAGTTCCACCCTTAGCTCCTTTAGTACTCTGGGATGTATGCCATCAGGTCCCATTGTCTTGTCCACCCTGAGCTTATCGAGCTCTTGTAGGACTCTTTCCTTTGTGAAGGAACTAGTGCACACCTCCCTCCTCCCTGTGTCCATGGTGCTGAGCTGTGGGCCCTGCTCTACCTTCTCTTCAGTTAATACTGAGCAGAAGTATCTATTTAGGATAGTTGCTTTTACATGGTCCTCCTCCTCACATGCCCACTTATTCCCTTTGATATTAGCAATACCCCCTCTGGACTTTTCATTTCACTAATGATTTGGAGTTTGACACTATACATCGCTATCTTGATAAGATCTATCAATGGGTTAATAAATGGGTCATGAGGCTTAATTTATCCAAGTGTAAGGTTATGCACTTGGGTAGCATCAACCCCTTGAGAACATATAGTTTAAGGCAGTTACCTCTTAGTTTAACTACTGATGAAAAAGATCTGGGCATCATTGTGTCAAATGATATGGAGTTCTCACATCTCATAAATTCATCTGTCAACAAAGCCAATAAGTGAAATATTACTTCAAGAAAATGTAAGGTAGTAATGCCATTATTTAATGATTTTGTTACACCGCATCTTGAATATATATCACAACTCTGGTGCCCCTATAAGAAATCTAATATTCAACAAGTGGAGAATGTCCAGTGTATATTTATGAAAAATTTGAATGGCATGAGGTATCTATCTTATGAATCTAGGCTCTGTAGTTTAAACTTATTTTCCTTGGAAACTCAAAGGTTACGTGGGAATTTATTATATATTTTTGATATAATTCAGGATCTAGAGCTAATGGTAGAACTAGGATTAAGACTTAAGGACTCACCTTATAATATTAGAGGACATCCATTACAGTTGGCTTGTAAATCCTTTAATTTCTTAAAAAGGAAATTTTTTTTTGCAATAAGGGTAATCAAACCTTGGAACAAGCTACCATTAAATGTTATAATAAGTAAGAATAAAGAGGCTTTTAAAATTAGATTGGATAATTATTTATTATCCACAAAACAGTCATCTTAGTATTAAACTGGTAAGTATGTGAGCCCTCATGAGCTATGTAGCTTCCTTGCACATTATTCACCTTAGTATGTACTTTAGTAGTAGTATCTATAGAAAGTCTTGTCACCTTCTTTTACTGTTTGTGCTAGTGTTTCCTCAGTTTGGGCCTTTGCCTGCCTTACTGCCTTCCCTGCTTCCCTTAGGGAAGTTTTGTATGCCTCCCTATCTTCATCCTGCTGCGTTCCCTTATATTTCCTGAAGGCCAGCCTTTTGGCACTGACCTTTTCTGCAACTGCTTTTGAGAACCAAAGTGGTTTCCTACTTCTTGTGCACTTCCTTTTCTCTCTAACACAGTGGGATGTTGCTTCAAGTATTACACCCTTATTGCTTGCCCACTTTGCCTGTACCCCCTTACCTGTATTTCTCCTTGCCAGGGCTAGCTTAACTCTGTTGTCCATCTTATCAAAGTCAGCTCCTCCGAAGTCCCACATTTTTGCCTTGGAATGGGATGATTTACTGTAGTTCTAGAGGCCAAATTGAACCATACCATGTGATGGTCACTGGCCCCCAGGTGACCTTCAACTTGGAGATCTGTGACCCTTTCCCTGTTAATTACTACTAGATCTAGGGTAGCCCTATCTGTTGTGGGTTGTTGTACCAGTTGTTTGAGGCCCTCCCTCGGCAGGGAATCCACTATGTGTCTAGTTCTGGCAGATGTTCCTGCTGGTATTGACCAGTCTTTATCTGGCATGTTGAAGTTTCCCATTATCAGAACCTCCCCTTTAGCTGTCATGTTTTATATATCTTCCAACAGTAATGTGTCTAAAACCTTCCCCTGGTCTGGAGGTCTGTTGACAACCCCAGTTTGTATGGTTGTCCCATTTCCAGGGTGACCTATAGTTTTTTTGGCTCCTTATGTGTATTATGAATTTCTGTAGCTTAGATATTTTCTTTAACATAAAGGGCCACTCCACCACCCCCCTTCTTTGCACCTTGGTCTCTTTTGAACAGTACATAGCCAGGTACTAAAGTCTCCCAATTGTGGTTACTGGTAAACCATGTTTCGCTAATGGCTACCATGTCCAGTTTAGCCTCTGTCATTATTGTCTGCAGGTCTGGGATCTTGTTTCCCAGACTGTGAGCATTTGTGTACATTATTTTGCATTGGCCAGATTTCGGTGTGTTAGCTGTTGGGTGAGGTCTGGCATTTCCCCTGTACATCGTATGGTGAGCCAGACCTTTTTCCCTACCTGCTAATGCAAATGAACTACAAACATGCTAAACTCCTTTTTGACCACTAGCTTACTCTGCTTTGTTTGTTTATAACAACCCTAGGCAGCTTCCTACCTAAGCATTCCTGTAAGCACTCTATATAGATTGAGAGACTTCTTGGACTGAATTTTCAAAGAGTGGTGAAGGGCTTGCATTAAGACCTGCATCAAACCCTTTCCATGTGCCACACCCCTTTTCCACAACCGCACCTGATTTTCATAGCTTGGGTGCAGTTGCAACAATTTACCTGCTTTACAGCAGCTTGTGCCAAATCTCAGGTGCAAGCTCTGTAAAAAGGGTCCCCGAGGTTGATGCAAACTACACCACTAAAAGCTGGCCTAGCTTGTGTCAAGTGCCACAAGGAATGAAAAATCCCTTTAGATTGCCTCAAGCCCAGTGTACCATATCATTGGCATACCCATGGATTACAACAGGCTTGGTGGTTTGAAAATCCAGCCTCCTTCCTTTAAACTATTGAAGTCGATTACTATTATGATAATAATACAGGGTTTTATTTAACTCTAAAAATTGATTAGCGTTTTGCTCATAAAAGTTCTAAAACATTGTGAAAATGCATAGCACTTGCCTCACTGTGTTTAACAAACATAACACTTCTAGAAAACCTATATAAATGCTTTCTGTACAGTTAGTATTGTCCCAAGAAAAAAACTGCTA
The DNA here is from genome assembly GCA_016271365.2 of Neoceratodus forsteri. Lineage (NCBI taxonomy): Eukaryota > Metazoa > Chordata > Ceratodontiformes > Ceratodontidae > Neoceratodus > Neoceratodus forsteri. Next base: position 607,428,944 of record CM057455.1, read on the forward strand.
ATCAATTATTTAAAACCCTGTAATATATTTATTAGAAAGTGTCTGGACACCTTTACTTGCAAATGTTTAACTACCGAAATAACCCTTAGCATATTGTTAAATGTGTTGATATTGTTATTCTGCCTTTCATTTGCTCTTATTCCACCCCCACAACCATTCACTACATATAGGGTGGCTATAAAGAACTTTGTGCACCTTACTGCAATTAATATGTCATTGTCCTGTGATCAGATTTCCTTCCCTCAACTGGTACTTCAGCCCCTCCCCATAGTAACAGTATATACAGCATTACAATAACAGAATACAATAGTTGCAAGAGGTGCAACATTAGAACAATACATAGAAACATAGACTTTGACTGCAGATAATGACTATTTGCACAGCCAGTCTGCCCACTTCCCCTACCTATTGGATAAGCTGCAGATCCTAGTTAACCAACAGCCTACTTCCTCCTAACTCCCCACCCACTAGAATTGCTTTATGTCTGGCCCATGCATTCTTGAATTTCTCCAACTGTTTTTGCCCCATGACCTCCTCAGGAAGGCCGTTCCATGTGTCCACCACTTTCTCCATGAAAGACAACTTCCTTGCATTGCCCCTGAGCCATCCCCCTCTATCTTTAAATTGTGCCTCCTTGTTCATTCACATCTCCTTTTCTGAAAGGTGCTACCTTCTTGGACTTTGTTGATTCCCTTGAGGTACTTGAAAGTTTCTGTCATAGCCCCCCTCTCCATCCTTTCCATGAACTAAATGAAATGCAGGTTACAATAACATGCTGTCTCAATATGGGACAGCAGATTTAGCAATATCCATTGGATACAAGTACATGTTGTGGACAAACTCCCCAAGTACAATTAATAGCCATCCGTGATGGAAAAAAAATGGTATTATAGTACAGAATGGAGGAAATGTTGGACAATGGACAGTGAGGTTCCAGGGACAAGAGAGCAAGATATAGAACTGAGCAAGCTGTGGTGGGAGTAGACTGGAGGGTTGTAGCAATCTAGAGAGCTATGAAGAGATTTCCAGCCTGAGGGAAGAATTACCTTTGTAATAAAAGGTAGTTGAGTTGGGGCAGCACTATAGTGGGTAGCACAGGTATAAAGTTGTTGTGTGGTGAGCGTTAGAGTACCTGGAAGAATGGAGGGACAATAGGTTAGTTTGAGCGATGGAAAGGGCCTTGGCATGGAGGAATGGATAATGTGGGATAGGAACAGGCAAAGGAGGTGTAGTTATATAGGAGGGGGGAAAGGGCTGCAGAGGAAGGTGTGTTTCCAATGGAAGGGGGGAGGGTGTTCCACAGCTTGGGACAAAGATATAAGAAGGCAGATTGACCGGCAGTGGTGGACAAGAGGGGGAAGGGCCAGTGATCTCAGTCCAGTGCTGCAGAAGGAGTAGGGGGAAGGGTGAGAGTAGGGAGAGTGAAAGAGAGGTTGGGGGGTAGTGACCAAAACCAGAATTTGGCCACAAAGCTAGCAGAGTGGATGAGACATTTGGATTGAAGGGATGGAAGGGGGAGGGCTCTGTACATATCCCCAGGGATGGGTCAGTCAGGGGCAGGATAGAGTGAAATGTCAGAAAGAGTGAGAGTGTCCAGTCTGGCAAGACTGGATTTTGGAGTGGCACTATAGATTATATCAGCATAGTCAAAAGTGGGGAGGATCATTTTCTATACAGGTATGTGGCAAGCTGGTAGTGGGAAGCAATCACTGTTTTTGTATAAAGCATCAGATTTGGGTTGCAGTTTCTTATCGATTGCATTCATGTGTACAGAAAAGTTCAGGTGCTGGTCTAACCAGACTCTGAGGTACCTAAAGGAGGTGACATTCTCTAATAGTGTCCCATCCAGGGTGTGGAAGATGGGGGGGGGGTTGAAAGTCTCTGCCTAGTGCCAAAGGTCATAGAGGCAGTCTTTTTGGCATTTTGGAACAGTTGGATGGATTGGAACCAGTGTTGAACCTTGCTGAAGTCCTGCTGTAGTCTTGCTACCACATCTGATTGGGATGCACCAGAGGTGTAAAGGATGGTGTCATCCACATACATGTGTATTTCTATAGAAGAGCAGATACCAGGTAGTTCATTCAAGTATTTTGAAAATAGGATTGGGCCAAGTACTGAGCACTGTGGGACTCCAGTATTGATTGGGGGGAGCCAATCTTAACTGATTGGAACCTATCTTGTAGGTCGGATTGGAACCAAGGGGTGGCTGAATTGGAAAGAACGGTGCTGTTAGTTTGTGAAGGATGAGGGAGTGTGATACTGTGTCGAAGGCCTTAGCCAGGTTGACAAACACTGCAGAGGTGATCTGCCCCTGATCCATGCTGGTGAGTATGGAGTCAGTAAATTGAAAGAGAGAGGTGGTAGTGGAGTGCGACTTTCAGAAGCCAGATTGAAAAGGGGTCAAACATGACAGAATGAAGCATGAAGGTTGTGTTGCTCTCTATAATATGAACAATCATACAGTGTCTGAGAAAGGAGGATACACACCTGATAATATGGAGTCCCTCTACAAGAATGTATTTCTTACCACCAGCGAGGCAATCCTTGTGGGCTGTATTTATCGACCACCAAGGTGTCCTTGATGATTCAGTACACCTGCAATGTGTCACATTCCTTTGTAGTGCACTTGTCTCAACTATTAGTAGGTGCAACCTTAAAGTTTCTGCTCAGTTGCCTTAACCTAAACTATTTGGGAAAGGAAGTATCCACATACAAACATGCCCTTTCGGATTTAAAGCTCTGCCAAATTATCACACTACCCACAAGACTCAACCATATCACAAACACATCTTTCTAGACTGGATTCTTGTTAACCACTCTGATAGAATCTCAACTGCTGGTGTTCTTTCAGACTGCTTCAGTGATCATTCCATTAACTTCTGTGTCTGGAAAATTTGCAGCAAAAAAAAATCCCATCCCAAACTGATCACAGGTCGCTCATACAGGCATTTCTTAATGGAGGACTTCTATCAGACTTGTCTGTGATAAGATGGGACTATATCTACCTTATTCCCTCAGTAACTGATGCCTGGGAATTCTTTCTCAGTGAATTTCTTAATGTTTGCGACAAACATGCACCAATCCAACCATACTTTGTCAAAGGGCACTATTACCCCTGGATATCTAAGGAAATTACTGAATCGTTCTTACAAAGGAAAGCTGACTGGGCAAGATTTAGAAAAAATGGATCCCTTGATGACAGTATTATAGCAAACTTCAAAATCTAAGCAAATCAGCAGTAGCTAAAGCAAAAGTGGACTACTACCACAACTACTTGGAGTAAAATGAACATCATTCATGACAATTCTGATGTGGGGATAAAAACCAATTTGAAATGAATCATCAAGGACAATTAATCAAATCCAGAACCTCTCTGGAGACCTTGTCACTTATCTTCCAAAGACTGTTTATGCTTTTAACACCTACTTCACTAACCTCAGCATCTTGGACAGGATCCAATATTCCTTTGTGCCATCCATGGTTGATTTCTCATCAAGCAGCCTAGAGTCAGAGCCATATGATCCGCCAAATGTTAACTTCCAAGAAATCACTCCAGCAGAGGTCTTCAAAGCATTAAGTGGCCATTGTCAAAACAAGAGTGCTGGTGCCGACTCTCTTGAGTTAAAGCTTCTGCACTTTGCAACACAACATATCTGCACCCAAGCTACCATGCTTTTAAATGGTTCCATGTCACCACAGCGACAGGAAATTTGCTGACCTTCATTACAGCGATGGTACAATGTCGACAATTTGCATTGTGCCATCACTGTATAAAAATGTTTTTGGGGGGACTTTGTCCCCAGCACCCGCCATGCAGATGGCTCTGCCCGCGGCACCCCCCACATTATAGATTACAAGCTCCAAGTGAAAGTTTGTTCGAGGAGAGGGGCAAACTCCCTAGAGACAGCAGTGTTGGGAAACCAGCGGACCATCACAGCAAACTGCCAATTTTGTTGCTGTGATGGTCTTTGCTGTTTTCCCATCACTGTTTGAATGTGATACCCTCTTAAACATCTCCCTTGTCCCTAGTGAGATACTACTTTCTGGAAATGTGCTAGATTTGTCCTCTTCACAAAGGAGGGGCTAAACTGGATTTGAATCAATGCATACCCATTTCAATCCTTCCAAACCTCTCCAAGATTCTTGAAAGTGCATTCACTGTCAGCTGAACATCACTGTCTGCATGATCTGTTCTATCCTATGCAGTCTGACTTCAGGAAGTGACATTTTGCTATGCCTGCCTTGCTCAAGGTTACCAATGATCTCTACAGAGCTATGGGCAATGACCTCATCCCTTGGGCCATCTGTGTGGACTCTGCAATACTTTTGACTTGGTGGATCAAGCAGTATTCCTTCTCAAGTTCAAGATTCAAAGTCCCAGCCCTCCAGCCATCAAATGGTTTGAAAATTACTAGAGTCACCATACAAATCTAGTGTCCATAAAAGTCATAACTTCAGACTATGCTGTCTTAAATCTTGGGGTTCCTCATGGCTCAATCCTTGGCCCTCTGCTGTTCTCCAGTTTTATTAATGACCTCCCAAAGCACAGTGGGAGGTGTCATCTACATATATTTGGAGATTACACCATACTCTGCTACAGTGCAAAAGCAATGTCTGAGGTTAATTCAGTACTCCAATCTGATTTTAACACAATCTCCTCCTGGTTCATCAACAACCACCTAATTGTTAATACAACCAAATGTAAGCATATGATGTTTTAATCCCAGAACTTGCTAACTCATTGCATTTATCCACTTGCAATCATAACATCAGATGGCAACACTATTGAGCAAGTCAATGTAGTCTATAATTTATGAATGTGACTTGACGTATCACTTACATAGAGCAGGCATGTTGGTCACATCTTATCAGCTGTACTGTAGGGCCCCAGCTCAGTTTTCTCTACAGGTCTAAACACTGCCTCAGTGCTGACGTAAGGAAGTAGGTAGTCTCCCACTTACTGCTTCATTCCACTGACTATGGAGATTATATATACCACTGTGCAAACAAAACCACTCTGCTGCCCCTGGATAATTTGTACAAGACGTACAGGTTTATTTTCTCCTGTGACTGTTATACCCATCAATGTCTGCTGTATGACCAGCCTAACTGGATAAGTCCTTCAAGCAGAAATGGCTACCACTGGCTTTCTTTGTTGTACAACTTTGCACAAGGAAAAAAAAAACCTGCGTATCTCTTAGCCCTCCTCACACAGTCAGACAATGTCAACTCACTACGCTCAACAGCATCACTTACCTATTTCATTTCCCAGGGTGAAGCATGAATTTGGTAGAAAGGTCTTTGCATTTGCAGCACCAGATACCTGCAAAAAATTATCTATTTGGGTAAACAATGATTCCAGCTTGCAAGTATTTTGAGTCCAGTCATTCTTGTCACCTTAGAACTCAATGCAGTTGTTTTGGTCCAAAACCGACCTACCAAGATCAAGTTGCATAACAATGTTCATGCCCTCTACTTGTACTGAACCCAGTTTGTTAGCTTGCTTTGGTTACTTTTTGGATGTATTGACTTACTTTCAGAGCTTGATTTCACTTTTCTTGTGTATCCTGTACCTGAATGTAACTATTCCTGCTGGACTATGATAATCTGCTGACTGCTGTTATCCTCTCTACGACAGTCATGGAAATGACATGCTGCAGCTCATAGGGCTATCTCAGTAGGAGTAATTTCACATAAATAAATAAATATACATACATACATATATACAATGCAATACAATACAATACAATAGTGTTAGGGGACCTAAACAATGTTTATTTTGGGGGCACGGTAGCACCATTATAGTTAAGGCTGAGCAGACTGTTTAATGTTCAAGTGAAAAGTAAAGTAGTGGCCTCAATGGCTGGAAGTGTTGAAATAGTTACTGAACAGGCAAACATCAAAGAGACTTCTGCAGCATCCACCAATCTCTTATTAAAGCAAGACAGGCACAAAAATAGACTGTTTGAATGTAGTTTATTTGTTCAAAAAGTGCCAGAACTCCATACCTCACAACAAGGATGCCAGCAGGTACATCTTACATGCACCTCCAAACAGTTTTGCTTAACACATCATCAGGGAGTCCCTTATGATGCATTAAGCAAAACCAGTTGGAGGTGAGTGCAATATGTACCTGATGGCATTCTCTTTGTGAGGTATGGAGTTCTGGCACTTTCTGAATAAATAAGCTACACTCAAACAGTTTATTTTTTTGTCTGTCCTGCTTTAATAAGAGATTGGTGTATAGTACAGAAGAGTCTTTGATGTTGCCTGTTTAGTGTTAAACCCTCATTTTTGCAACTTAATAACTTTGGCATTGTTTGATGAAATAGCCAAAATTTGGCATGCCAAGTCAGGTTGTCAGAGTCTCAAGATGTGAAAAGTATTGTGACAACATCTTGTTCAGTTTCAGAGATGCAAAGCACCAATAATGGGAACAACAAAAACAAAAATACATGTTTGATTTCCTTAAACTTAACATTAAATATTTCTTGCTCTCATCTATAGCCTGGAAAGCTGGGCTCACACATGGAAATTAAATTTCAATATCACCAAGTGCAAGGTGTTGCATCTTGGTCGGGGAAACCCTAAACACAGGTACACCCTGGGAGGGGAGGTGCTGGAAGCCTCAACAGGGGAAAAAGACCTAGGGGTCATGGTGGATACATGTATGAATAACACTGAGCAGTGCAGGAGAGCAGCTAGCAAGGCAAACAGGATGTTGGATGCATAAGGGGATCACCTCTAGGAGCAAGGAAGTGATTCTGCACGCTGTACAATGGACTGGTTAGACCACACCTTGCTGTACTGTGTACAGTACTGGAGACCACACTTGAAGAGGGACATACAGCTCCTGGAGAGGGTACAGAGGAGGGCAACAAAGATGATATGAGGGCTAGGGATTTGACTTATGAGGACAGACTTGAGGAGCTCTGCTTGTTTTCATTGGAGGAGAGGAGAGACAGGGGACATGATTGAGGTCTTCAAGTACCTCAAGGAATAAATAGGGTAAACATGGAGGATCTTTAGACTAAAGCAGGGAGGCATCACCAGAGGGCATGGTTTGAAGTTGGAAGGTGGAAGGTGAGGGGAAAAATAGGAGGAGGTTTTCACTGAGAGGGTGGTGGACCCTTGGAATGCTCTGCCTGGTGAGCTGGTTCAGAGATCCACAGTGGAGAGCTTTTAAGAGAGGGTGGGACAGACACAGAAAGTGGATGTATCAGATGATGGCCTGTCCCGGGGGGGTGGGGATGGATGATAGGGGTTTCTGGAGCACAAGGGATGGGAGGGTCTCGGCACCCAACTAAGGATCTAGGTTCGAGCAGACTTGATAGACCATAAGGCCTAATCTGCTGGCAAATAGTTTGTTAGTATGTTAGCATAGCCTAGATGGTGTGGATTTTTTTCATGAAATGTTTAGGGTTGAAGTTGCCCATGCCATGGGTGTGCCTTTTGAAGGTTTTGTGGAAAAAATATTACAGGGTTCCAGAATTATAAGGTTTTTTAGGTAACCAAGAAATGTATATGATAAACAAAACAAAACAAAAAAAAGGCCACGAGTTCTTATTTTCTTGATTTACATCTCATGCAGAAAAAAAATACCAGTTGCATGGGAAAAAGGTCTATTGTGCTGGTCACCATCTTGTTTTTTTTTTTAAACTCACAAATATCAAAATTGCATAGACATAATATATTTAAAAAACACACCAAAACCTAGATAAATGGGACCCCTTTAACTAGATTCTGATGTTTGTTTTTTGAAAAGATTGCAACAGTACCTCTTCTGGGCACTCCAAATGTCAGGGTGCCCAGCTTAGGGAGAGTAGCCATTCACCCACATTCTGTGTATAAGAACAGTGGGACCTTCCTGACATCTGCAGCCACAGATGGAAGAGTGTTGCTGGCTACAGTGCCAACAGTGACCCAGTGATCACTATATCACTCCTTGTTTGGTTCTCCTTCCTATCTATCTATCTATCTATCTATCTATCTATCTATCTATCTATCTATCTATCTGTCTATCTATAATTATCTAAGTTGACCGGAGAGAATACCTTTCTTTCCCCCCTCCCCTCCCCTCCAGGATGCCTGTCCACTCTTGCCAATATTTTTATATATTTGTTTTACTATGTATAACTGGACTGGGGTGCCCAACCTCAGTACTGCTTGCCTTGACACCCAGCTCCCTGTCCTCATCCAGTTTCTATTAAGTATGTGGTGGCAAAGGGAGCCCACCCCAGGTGCTGCCAAACATTAACCCGACACTGGGTGCTAAATCTTCAGTGTCAGAATATTCCTAAATAAAGAAAATCATCCCTCAAATTTTATTTTAGACTTGTAAAAAAAGAAAACTTTTCCTCACTGTTCTCACCCCAACACATATTCCCTTCCCCACCCCACCCCAACCTCCCACTCAGCACCCACCACAGCACATCCCTGTCATCGCCCACACACCCTCACTCACCTGCACATGTCCCTTGGCATACAGCCACTCCCCAGTAAAAGATGCATCTTGCTACTGGAACAGGTGATTGTAAGATGAGAAAACCAGGTAAGTGCAGTTCAATATATTTCAATGGGGTTTTGTACTTTGATTCATAACTTTGTCACTTGCATATTTTGACCCAAATTTTCAACATGGGCTTTTTGGGATCCCAGCTTAGGACCAATGGTGAAATTATGCAAATCTTGCAAAACAAAAAGGCTACTTTGTGGTTGCTTTGCAAAATTACCTTTTAAGCGGGATGTGAACATTTTCACCACCCTTGTTGATAAGGTGGGGTCATAAGAAGCCTATGTTGAACAGTTGTGGTCAAAATATTTTAAAAAATGTTATGAGCATGGGTTGACATTTATCTATTCTGAATTTCTCATTCATAACTTTGGTAATTTTAAATATTTTGACCCCGAATTTTCAACATACTCATTTTTTTTTCACACCACCTCATGAATGTGACAGCTGTCATTTTTCAAATCCCATAAAACAATGTGTTTTTGCACCTGTGGCATGGAATTATGTTTTGGTGTATGTTTATGTGGGATTTAAAACTTCTCAGCTATAGTATTGGGTTTATGAGATGGGGTAATAAGAAGAAGGCTATGCAGAAAATGTGGTATATAAATATGGTAAACTGTCCAAGTTATCAGTGAATATTGCAGTATTTCAATGTTCACATATAACGCTGCTCATTTTTAATATTTTGACTCCAAACTTTCAACATAGCCATTTTTCCACACCACCTGATAAACATGAAAGGTGTTATTTTTAAGTCCTGGAGGAGAACGTTTTTCACACTTATGGTGTGAAATAACATTCTGGCCAATATACTATAAATGCTACATGTCATGTTTTTAAGGGGAGTCATAAAACCACTATCTTGAAAATGTGGGGTCTATATATAGATATAAATAAAGATATGTTGAAATATATACGTTATATTTTAGTGGCACGGTAATGCCAGTAAAGTTAGGGTTGAGTTGGCTGTTTAATTTCAGACCCATAACTTTGCACTTTAATAACTGTTGTCAGGGTAGAAAGGGTTTGGGCCTCAGTGGTACATTTCACTAATTTGTTGAAAAAATGTTGATCCTTTCCAGAGTTATGGGGATTTAAAATTTTGGTTCTGAACATGTTCAATATGGTCTTTTGGATAGCTATTCCATATGAAAAAAAGAATTCAGCTGATACAAAAAAAAAGATTCTGTTTTGTATGGGGTAATCATTTTTTCATGAGAAAAAAATCCTTTTTTGTATGTCTGCCATCTTGTTTCAATTTAAAAAAGAAATAACTTTTTGAAAAAATCATAAAAATGATATCCTGCAGAGACGCCAACACATATAACTTGCTAATTTTTATCCCCTGGTGAATTCTGCAGTTAGTTTAAAAAAAAACACACACACCCAGATATGTATTTTTAACACATTTTCAAAACTTTTTTCATGTCCTGATTTTTTTTTCATATGGCCATATGAATAAGAATAGGACCATACAAAAAAAGATTCCCTTCATACGAAAAAAATAATTTTGGACTTTGTTTTTTTCTCACATTCTTTTTTCATATGAAATAATCTTTTTTCATATGAATAACACAACCTTGTGAAAAAAGATCCCTTTATATGAAAAAAGAATTTGGACTAAGTTTTTTTCACATTCTTTTTTCATACATACAGATTACATTGATTATATACCGACTCATTATTGAACTTTGGGCATTTCAAGACGCATGACCTCATTTTGTAGGTGGGCATTGAGAGATTTATATTTTTCATTATTTTTTTTAATTTGGCAATATTAATGACACTTGATATTATCTTGTAAAAAATATTGTTACAGCACTGTAGGTTTTAATGTTTATGGAGTGTTAACTGATTGAGAGTGTAGTTTAGAAAATATCTCCAGATAAGTATAAATCTGCATGAATGTTTTAAACAGTTTTTCATACAAGGTACATGCAGGTTTTTAAAACTAAAGGTCTTGCTTTTAATTTTGAATGTACTCTCATAAAACACACACATTCATTAATAATGCTACAGGCTTTGCCTGCTTGAGTGTTAAGCTTATCTACTGGATGTCATTTGACCTTGAAAAGATTCTCAATAATAGCAAGCTAATGGGATGCTATTAATTCCATTTAAATTTGTGATTTTTTTTTTAAATACAGTAGGTACTTTTAATCATTAAGAATGTTTTCTGTTTTTTTTTATGTATGATCTGGGTGTTAGTAGACTGTGACTTTCTGAACAATTGTCATAAGTCTCTGAGAAAGGACTCGGTTAGTCCAAAAGCTTAGACACAATTTTCTTTTTGCAACATCTTTGCTGGTCCAATAAAAGGCATCAAACCATTTACTTCTGGATGTGTTCTTACAAGGATCAATACGGCAACTAATTTATTTATGTATGTTTTTCATATGTATGTATCTTTCTTGATATGAACAATACAACTTCACAAAAAAAAATCCCTTCATATGAAAAAATAATCTGGAGTTAGTTTTTTTCACATTCTTTTTTTCATATGAGGCAATCTATTTCCTTTTGAATGACACACCCTAATGAAAAAAAGGCCCGTCATATGAAAAAAGAATTTGGATTTAGAGTTTTTAGGCATTTCAACATTAACAGCCATAATTCCATTAATATATGCAGTTATGGGATATTCTGTATCTCAAAATAAAGGTCTTAATGAGTACTATAACACTAAAACATAACATTCCCCCCAAAATATTTAGTGATCTTATAAAAAGATAAATAAAATAATTACAATGCCCATAGGATAACACTGCACATTTAATAAGCTATAACTCCGTCAATCTTTAGAGTTGATGGACAATGTATATATCAATAGAAATGACTCATTGGCCAGTACAACACTAACGTCCTAAGATATAGGAACTGGAAATGGTCCACCTCCCCCCCAAAAAATGAAGCTCATAAACTGCTTTTCTGGAGAAACAGAAGTGCAGGGCACAGAGGGCCCTGTACTTCAATAATCACATGGATGTGTTCATGCAGGTCCCATGAAGACCTGTATGAATGATAATATGATTCTTTTATCTCAAAAAGTAAGGAAATCCATTGCAAAAAACTGCATTAATGCACCAGTTAGGGTTAAACTGACAAAAGTTGGGAACTGTGGCATTAGGATTTCCAACCTTAACACCCCACCTCCACCCTGCATGCAGCAAAAAGAAAAAAAAAGTATTGATTTTTGTTGGTCCTGAGTCTTGGTAAATCAAACCTGGGGTCTTCTTTGGGGTTATCAACTCACCCCATTGTCTTATATTCTGCACATATGACCTTATTTGCTGATGGAATGGGGGAGCGTTAGGGTTGTTATCCCTAAAGAAGACAGTCAAAACCATATTGTTTTTTCTTTTTGCTGCTTGCAAGCTGGGGTGGGATGTTAGATTTGGAAACCCTAACACCCGTATTTTCCAACTTTTGTTGGTTAAACCTGAATTAGTACATTAACAAAGTATGTTGCAATGAAGATATCATGATACCGTACATACTGAGATAGATAGACTGATAGATAGATAGATAGATAGATAGATAGATAGATAGATAGATAGATAGACAGACAGACAGACAGACATAAGGCAAGACATACATACAGACAGACAGACATAGAGATATAATTGTTAAGAAACTTTGTCTATAGTGCCAGTTTTGACCCCGGCAGGTATGTTTTGTTTTCCCTTGCTGGTGAACTGAGTTCAGGGTTGAGCTCAGTGACTCAGCTGGATGGGAGAGGGTGGGGGATGAGCCAGGGAATGAAAGCTGGAGGATTGACCCCAAAGGTCTGTGTACCATATAATGAATCCTCTTGGCAGATGAGCCTGCATTTCTGCACCTGTGGGTGGTAGGCAGCCCTGTATTTTGCCTGACAGATTAACTCTTCGCACTGTGTGTCTGTATAGTATATGTGTTGGAAGCACAACAAGCAGAGGTGCCCGTGCTTCTGCAACCCACAAGACAGTCCCCTGACATGTTGACATCTATCACTGCACTTCTGTAAGCAGAAAAAATATTTCCTTAGAACATGACCCTAAAGGCATTGTGCATCTGCATTTGTTCACAAAGGCGCTGAAGAGTCCTGATGAATAAGAATGTGAATTCTAGTATCTTAAAAATAAATGGAATTCTTTGCAAAAACATTATTAATCCATCAGTTAGGATTAAATTTAATGCCACAAAAGTAGGGAAATATGGTGTTCAGATTTCCAACCTTAAATCTCCATCCCCAACATCCAAGATGTAAAGGGAAAAAAAAAATAGGGCTTTAAGCCTCTGGAGTCTTGGCAAATCAGTCGTGGGGTCTTCCCTAGGGTTGTCAACCCTAATGCTCACCCTGTTCTCTGAACAAACCACATCAGATATGATATCCTTTCTTCACCCTGTGTGAAGACAGCTACAGCAGACTGTGTTGGCAACATGTGGTGAGACATAGTTCTCTACCTTTAAAGAGTGTATCACTATGAGGCACTGGTTTGCAGCTGTATCTCGTGCGTTGGACAGATGGGTATGGGCTGGGAGAGGCTTGAGCAGTGCCAACTACTAGGAAGTCCCCACCATTGATTCACCAAGCCTTCAGAGACCCAAAACCCTTATTTATTTCCTTTTGCTGCTTGGGGGATGAGGGCGGGGCATTAAGCTGAACCCTAACAGGTGCAGTAAGAAAGTTTTTGCAAAGAATATACTGCAGATATAGAGTAAACTGTCAAAAGTAAACATTTGTCTAATGCTAAGATCCCATGAACTGAGAATATTGATCTTGGAAAAAGAATAATTTTGAAGCTTGAGGGTAGTGTAAAAATAAATGAGACCTTAACAATAAATACGATATGTGGAGGAAGGGAGGTAAATCCTCCAGTTGAGAAGAAAAGGATAAAAAGAGTGGTAAACAACAGCAACACATAACATTTTTGGGCCATACCAACTGAAGCTGAGTGTACTTCGAGGTTCTGAATTTCCAATTCAGTATATAAGGGGGCTGATAAAAGGGAGAACCCAAATTAATAATAGCATGGTAATGGTTTCAAACCTGAAATTAGAAAGCAAGAAAGAAAGACTTAAATGCTGTGATGCTGTTATTGTAAGCAACAGGTTGGAATGCCTGAGCAATCATCATCTGACTGATGTGAGATGGAAGTCACCATACTTTATTTAACTAATAAGATGAAAATGTTGATTTAGAATGTGACTGGCCTAACCAATGAATTAAATGATGTGTCTTGGATAAGTTTTTGTAAGGAATAGTATTACATTACCTTACAAGAATCTTGGACAAGAAGCTTGATAGATTTTATACTTGAGGAATTTCAAAAAGTAGAACTTACCAACACTAAGCACTTGAGTGTAAAAAGCAGAAGCACCCTGTCTATTTATTTATAATTTATTAGCTTTTGATAACTGGGTAAGTGCATTAGGCAATAACCCTGCCTATTTTCAAACATTCCCGAAAAGCTTAAGATCATTATAGGAGAATACAGGCATTCAAACAAAAACAGGTAGGATACAAGAAATGTCCCTAAATTCTACAATAGCTCCCCCTACAGGGAGTGTCTAGGAGTTACCCATACAAGTAGCAGCCATCCTTGTAGGGATGATAAGGACTGGTGACAGATCAAGGTAATACATGCGACGTTAGGAAAAGCAAGTAACGCTAGGCAGGAAGAAGCAGGAACAGAGGTCCAGGGAAGGTTAGGTACAGTCACAGGAGTTAAGTGCATGAAAGTAGGAGTAAAGTGTGATCTTGAAGGAGGAATGAAATAAGGATTGCTTTAAACTGGGAGGAAGGGAGTTAAATAATTTGTGGGGCAAAATAGGAGAAAACTTTCTCACCTATTTTTGTAGAGCAGTGCAGGACTGACAGTAGAGGGGAGTTTGATGACCTCGGAGTACAGGATGATGCACGGGGTAAGCATAACCCCAAGACAGTCAGGGTGAAAGGTTCTGGTCATGGAGTCGATAAAACAACCCAGCAAGAAGGAGGGCAGGGATTTAAAGGACATCCAATTCAGGGTGGAGTAAAGGAGGCAATGATGAATAAGGAGAGGGGCCAATAGGGCAAATCTACAGATGCTATTGTATGTGGTGTACCATTTATTTTATTTATCTATTTAGGAAATCGGATGTACTACCCTTTGAGTCATAGACTCATTTCCAAAGGCTCCACATCAGAATAAAACATAGACATTCATACAGTACATACATAGAATAAATGTGGGTGAGCAATCATACAGAGTATAAGCACAATGAACATGGGTTAATGCCTATACATTTTGTAGCTAAAGCAATGTATGATATGAGTTGGTAGTAAGCTGCCTCAGGGAGGCCTTGTATTATACATAATACAATGCATTAATAGTCCAGTGTAACTATATGGTAACCGAGGGATGTGAGGAGCCAGTAGGCTAGAAATAGTGAGGGCTTTCCACTGCCTGGCCAAGGGTGAGTGCATGGCCTAGCACATGGTGCAGGATCCACAGGTTACCGGTTACACTGGCATTGATGTGAGGAGAGGATATGGCCCCTTAAGGTAGCATTAAAAGGACCTAGATTGGTGATTGATGTGACAGCTGTAGGGAGGGCATTGTACACTTTGGAGCACTAAGAGGTAAGGATCACTGGGCCAGGGTGTTCCTGACCCTAGGCACCTTCCACATAGTTTTTGCGGCAGCCTGTGTGGACGCTGAGATGGTGGCTGCCTGAAGAGAAGCCATGACACCTATTAGGGTTAAACCCAGGTGCATTTTTTTGGAGAAGAGACACGTCTGGTATAATAGTCTTTCCTCAAGTGAAAGGATATTGGTGAGCGCATATAGGGTGCAGGTATGTGTATTTTTGTCAGCACCAGAGAGGAGCCAGCAGGCCTTATTGGTGACTACTTGTGAAGTGCCATAGCATCGGTGGCAGCATAGATTGTGAGGCCATAGTCCACCAGCAATAATACTGAGGAGGTAATGACTAGGTGAAGTGCTTCAGGTGGCAGGCAGTCTTTATGTCTGTAAAGGAAACCAATGCAGGTGTTGGTGGTAGAGGTGAAGATTTTTATATGTTCATGGAATGAAAGGGAAGAGTCAAATACAATACATAGATACTTATACTTTTGGACCTGTTCCAGTGGGATGAGAGAGGTGGAGAATATTTCCAGGGGGAAATTCTTTGATCTGTTTTGGCGGTGGGCATAGAGCATTGTCTTAATTTTTTTAATGTTGACCACCAATCGGTGTTCAGCAAATCAGTGTTCAATCTGAGAGAAGGAGTTTTGTAAGGTACGCTAGAGAGAGAGAGAGGATCAGGATGTGCGGCATAAAGAACAGTGTCATCCACGTAGAGGAGAAGGTTGCCAGGACAGGCTTTAGGTAGGGAATTGAGGTAGATGCTGAATAGCAGGAGACCCAGGATAGATCCCTGGGGAACTCCTGAGCACACAGGCAGCATAGTAGATATGGTATTATTAATTTTAACACAATGGGATCTAGATGAAAGATACAGTAGCTGGCGAATCATGAGAGTGGACAATGAGAGACCCCAATTTGTTGTAATGTGTTAAGAAGGAGGGGATGAGAAACCATGTTGAAGGCCTTTGAGAGGTCTATAAACACAGCCCCTGTGAGGTGCCCCTTGTCAAGCGTTGAGTGCAGGGAGCTAGACAATTCTGTGAGGGCAGTCATAGTGCTATGACCAGCTCTGAAACCATGCTGCTCCCTACATAAGAGTTGTGTGCAAGGAGGTAGTCAGTGAGCTGATTGGCCATGATCTTTTCAAGGGCTTTAGAGAGTGGGGGAAATTTATGATGAATACTTGTATTGGCATGGGAAAGGGTAGGGAGGGCATACTTTAGCCTTGGGAGCAGGGCGCCTCTCACCACAGAGATCCTGGTGGCAGAGGTTAGGGAATGTTGCACATGGTAGGCAGCACCTATCTTGATATTAAAGGGTCTGCATGTCTTGTTTATGTGAGAGGAGAAATCAAGTATGGGATCCAGTGTCACTCCAAGGTACTTGGAGGAGTCAGTGGACATGACTGCTGAACCATCACAGCAAAGCACCCGAAGCTTAGGGGACTCTGCATGGACTTTTCTGGAAGATCCAAAGAGCATAGTCTAAATCTTGAGTACATTGAGGATAACGGAATTGGAGGAGAGCCAGAGTTGAATCTGTAGGAACGCCAATGACAGGTGAGCATTAAGGTCAGTGATAGAATGAGAGGCAGCATAGAGCACAAGGTCATCAGCATACATGATGGAATAACAGTGGGAAAAGGAAGTAGGACTGTCATTAATAAAGATGGAGAAGAGTAAAGGTCCGAGGACGGACCCTTGTGGTGCACCACAGGAGATGGGAGCCAGAGATGAAAGTTCTTTACTAAAGGAGATGGACTGGGATCAGTTAGAGAGGTAGCTTCTGAACCATGATAAGGTGGAGCCAGAGGCATGAAGTGAATGCAGTTTGTTCAGGAGCAGTGGATGATTAACAAAGTCTAAAGCTTTGAGAGGTCAATGAACACAGAACCGTAAGTAGGCCTTTGTCCATGTTGGACTTAACCTCACTGGTGAATAGGGTAAGGGTAGAAGTGGTGCTTTGTCCGGCCCTGAAATCATGTTGAACAGGGGACTGAAGATTGAAATTTAGTAAATGAGCAGCGATCTGTCAGTGAATACGTTTCTCCAATATCTTACTGAGGGTAGGCAGTAAGGCAATAGGCCGATAGTTAGAGAGGACTTTAAGGTCACCTTTCTTGAACACTGGGATAACCATGGCCAATTTCAAGGCCAATGTCACCCTAGAGGAGCTGATGGACAGATTAGCCAGCCTAGTGATGGGGATAACAAGGAGAGGGGCCCCAAGTCTAATTATTCTGAATTCAACACCATCTGGACCAGCGCAGCCATGAGCGGGAATGTACTGTAGTAGCCTAAGAACCTCTGAACATGTGATATGGGAGAGCTCCAGGGCAAAAGGAGCATCAGGATGTGTGGGAGGAGAAGGGCCAGGGGGCCACAAGATTCCAAAGGGGAGATTTTAGGAACCTCAGTAAAAATGGAGTTAAAAGCTTTGGCAATAGTGCAGGGGTTATTCCATAGAACATCACTGATTAGCATGTCTTTGGGGGACAATGGTTTTGTATTCCCCAAGAGCTCATTAATCTGGTTCCAGTACTTCTTTGGTTCAGAGGATGAGGACTGGAAAAGTTTCCAGTAGTAGTTGTTCTTGGCAGTCCGAACCTTCTTCTTGCAAGTGTCCCACAATACACGATACTCAGCAAAGTCAGCCTGATTAGAGTAAGATTTCCATTTAGACCAAAGTTTGTCATGCATCTTTAGCTGTTTCAGGAGTCTGCTTCAACCATTTGGTTACCCTCCCACTGACCCTCCATGTATTTACTAGAATGTGCTTATTCTCTAAGGCAAGTAAGGCTGAGTTGAAATAGTCGGTTGCCAGGTTTACATCACTGGTAGTAAATAGGAGAGACCAGTTGACATGTTTCTAGATCACGTAGGAACCCAACAGGGTCAAGTTTGGAAAAATTAGCAAATGACAACATTTTGGCAGAATATGTGAAAGTGGATGCTCCCCTCACGCAATAGACTGGGCAGTGATCACTGATTGAGTCTATGGTAGGCTACAAAATGTTAAGGAAAAACAAGGGGGAAGGTAAGTAGAAGGAATGTAGAGGGGTATAAGGGGTCAAATATTAAAACAAAAGAGGGGTAATAAAGGGAGAAAAAATTAAACAAAAAATGTCCTATCTAGGGTAAGGTGACAAAGTATCCACCAGTAGAAGGTGTAGGAGGAAGAGGCTTAAAGCAACAGGAAGAGGGTAATGGGGGGCAGACACAGTCAGTAATTGTACAGAGTGAAAAAAAATCAGTAATTGTACAGAATGAAATATAAAGACATTTATGGGGATAGTGGAGTGTAATGGGTGTGAAGGTGAAGTTTTCAGGGTGACTTTCTGGATACTGAGGTGCTGACCTATCTGCATGCCCCTCTCTGGGCTGAGTGAGTAGGTCACTGGACTTTGGGCTGAGTTAGCTAGGATCCAGATGATCTCTTCCCCCTCCCAGGGACCACTGAGTCTACCATCATTTTCCCAGAGGATGCCAAGTGGATGGTGCACTGGGGGGGTGGCCAGCAGCAGATGGAGCAAGATGCTCAAACCGGAGCTCCATTTCAGCTACATTTTACATTGATATTAAAACCTCTAAAGGCATGCTAATATGCACAAGAACTAATGCATTAGCAAGGACTCATTATCTGGATCATTCTTCTACCTTTCTAGACATAATTGGAAAGGAGGAACCCCCCAAAAAGCAGCGGCACAATATTCATGGAAAGGAAAGCAGAACAGAACAGAATCTGCTAGAAGCAGCACAAGGAAGCAATCAGAGCCACAAGGCCACAGCAGTAGGGGACACCTTTCAATACTGCCCTACTCAATGCCATTAGATATCTGGATCAGAAAATGGAAACATTAAACAGCAAACTTACATTAATGGACACTAAACTAAAACTGGTCTCCTCCTCAGCTAAAAACACTACTGATTCAGCATTGCAATCAGCAATGGCAGTAACCAGAATAATGGCAGAGAACAAACTCAAGAGGCTCTGACTGCAGTACCTGGAGAATGGAAGAAGACTAAGTAATGTAAGACTGCTGGGTGTTCCTGAAGGATCTGAGGATACAGACCTACTGTCCTATGATAAAGACTTGGCAGATTCATCATCAGGGTTACAATCAGAAGCTCACCTTATCTTGACATACGGGATCACCCCTTTGCAGAAAAATTACTAGCATGGAGCAGCATAGAACCATCCTGGTTATAACAGCTGGTACACATATTAAACAGACTATTTTAAAACCTGTGAAACAAAAAGGCCCAATTTATATGTCTGCTAGCTCACAGGTTAAATTCTTCCCAGATCTGAAATTGCTGCTTGACAACATACTGTTGGAAGAGTTCTGATTCTGTAAGGTCCAATTTGTGTACACTTAACAGTTCTGATGCACTGCAGTTTTCCTCCAGACTGAGAATGAACTATGCAGGGAACACCTTCATTTATTCAGATCCTGTAGAAATGGGAAAAAGCCTAGACATACTCAAATAAGACTTTTTGCAGCATGAAAAGGAAGCAGCCTCCGAGGGAGGTGAAGAATGAACTGCCTTTTTTATTGTTGCAGTCTATTAAAATTACTTTATTCCAAACAGGTACAGACTAAAGCTCTTAGTATGTGTCGGTATGGGAATTGAATCTATTGTATGGTAGGAGCTAGTGTAATATATTTTGTTGAACATGGTATATATAGTGATGCCACCCCCTCAGGGAAACAACTAATAAAATAGTAATTGGATTTGTCTCCTTGAAGTAGCCTTTTTGAACACGAAGAGTACTGAGATTTTTAAAATGGCTGCCACCTCATGACAATGGGGAATCATGCTATATGCAAAAAATGGACAGACCAATGGGATGCAGTTTCTCATCTAGCTCTACCTTGAACCAACCCTGTATACCATTGTGATCTCTGCTAGAAAGGAATAGTGAAGTGAAGCTTACAACTCCTACGTAAGTTCTGTGGTTGATCACATCTATTGTATTTAGAAAATTTAAGAGTTGCTGTTTACGTTTTTAAAAGTTTACATTTTCTTCTTTCATCGGTGAGATACTTAGCTTAAACCATAGATGTAAGACATTTTTTGCCAGAAGGGTTTGAGTGTTTTCATATTTAGGCACATGTTATGTAAGTGTGTGGTGTTACTCAACCCTCAGGGCTTCCCTTGATGGTGTTCTTAATATATTTCCTGGACTTTTCATCATCATGGCTTTACACAAATGTTGTCACTGCTGCAGGGGGTATACAGGGTGTGACAAAGCCCTGAGTAACATTCCAGTAACTGAAGGGTATAATCTATTCATGGTTGTGGTTCCCCAGGCCAAATATTGGACTTTTACTGGACTGGCATATGGGCTATTTAATGCTGCTGACAAGACCCTTATACAATATGTTATAGGGGTACCTGGTCAAGTGAACACTACCAGAATAGTGTCACAAATCACAGCACTAGTCTGGGAAGCGCTCACATGGACAGCGAGTGGGGATTTACAGCGCTTGCTGTAAGAGCTCCCCTGGTCGCTGTCAATGGTGCTGAGGGAAGACAAGAGCACTGGGATCCAGGAGGCTGGCAAAGCTGCTCCCGTGGCATGGCGGGCTGGGGTATTCAGCAGCTCAGCCAGTGCTAGTGGAGAACAGGGCTCTAATCCTGGTATCCCTACCATTTTTATGCACTCTGGACTTAGAATATTTTACATGGGGCAGTAGAAACCGTATTTCATGGCCCCACAATTTTTAACTTTCCCTGGGACCTGCTCCTCCTTGGAGTGAAAATCCTAAAGTAGGAGAGTGCTTGGGCAGAGCCTCCGTAAAAGAAAAATCAATGACTTTTTTCCCACGCACTCCTAGCTGACGCTATTCTAGTCAGCAATCTTTGGACCCAGTGCCGGTAGTAGGACAGGAGGACAAGTGTTTCATTAACTCCTTGTTATAAGATATTGTGTTAATTTGTTTTATCCTAAACTTGGAACCAAAAGTTGTCTTTTCCATATACAGGGTGCAGTTTAAAGTCAATAAAATAAATTTGAAAACACAAAAAAAGAAGGAGGGCTGGCTGGACTGTGGTAGACTCTGGAAAGGAGGGGGAGGTGGGTTGGGGCACATTCCTCAACTTGCATCACTACAAAATTCATTTGCCACTCAGATGGGATTGGACTACTGGAACAAGGGGGTCCTCTATAGGGTATGCCCCAAGACGGGAGGTAGAACACCCCAGTAGGGAAGGAAGAAACATCTGGTAGGAGACCCGATTGTTGTGGAGGTAAATTTAAGAACTGGAAAGGAGGGAAGGAGAGAAGAAAAGTGTCTACATGGTGCCATGGTTCAGAGAGTTGTACAGTAGATCCAAATGATTGCTAGGGAAGTGGGTAGAAGGGGAAGTTGGATGTCATTGTCCACCTGGGGACTAATGACCAAGCTAAGGCCAGGGTTGTGATTGTGTAGAGGGAGTTCTGGGAATTTGGGAGGGTTCTTTGGCAGGTAGCATGCATGGTGGCTTTCACTGCGGTGCTTCTTTTCTATGACTGGGAGGGAGGATAGGGTTTTCCAACCAGCAGCTTCAACTTGTGGTTCAAGGAATGATGTAGAGAAGAGTGGTTCAGCAAAATGGAGACTGGGACCAAATGTGGAAGCATATGGGCCTATACAGAGGTGATGGCCTGTATCCATCTAGGAGGGGAACTGCAGTCCTCAGTAGATGATTTAAATGTTACTTTGTTATTTTTTTTTAAAGTTACATTTTTTATTGAAAAGATTTTCAATATTACAACACAAAACAAGACAGGTAACTTTCGAGTGCCTATCTAAAGTGATGTAAAAGTCTGATTACAGGATATTTTGCGTTATGTATTGACCTGAGCATTGATTTAAACTTGCTGAGGGAGGTGGAAGGAAAAATGGAGGCATGGCCCCCCAACAGAGTAAAGTATTAAGAAGGAAGGGCCCAAGAAAGAAGATCCATCCAGGCAGCAGGATAAAGAAAATGCACAGAGATAGTAGATGGGATGGGAACAAGGGTTGCAAGATGAGAAGAGAAAAGGAGGCTGGGAGAAAGGAAAAAATTGGGGTTGCAGGCAGAGTGGGAACAAGACAAGGAAGGCCACATGTGCAAACACAAGGTGTCTTGGAAATAAAATTCCAGACCTGGAGACCATTATAGTGGAGACAGACCTAGATTTTGTGGCCATTACTGAGTAGTGGTGCACTGGCGACCACAAATGGGACAGTGCCATAGCAGACTATTCTCAGTTCAGGGAAGATAGGGTGGGGAGGATGGGAGGAACAGTGCTGCTGTATATAATGGACTATATCAAAGCAACAAAAATACAAAAAAACATATGGGAATGGAAGGGTTGGTGGTACATTACTGTGGGTCACCCTGGTTACAGGAGCTGGAGCCAGTAATCACACTAGCATGATCCAAACACCTCTAACACAGTAGAAGAAACTGATAAGGCACTGGGGGAAGAGATTAGCACAATGGCAGAAAAAAGGAGAGGTACTGCAGGTAGGGGACTTTGATCTTCCAGATACAGATCGGACCTTCCCATCCCTGGCCTCACCTAGAAGCAGAGACATCCTAGATACCCTGCAGGAAGTGTTTCTCAAGTAACTATTCATGAAGCCCATTTGTAATGGGGCAATATTGGGCAAGGTACTAACAAAAAGTGGCAGTGTGACAGACTTCAAGGTCGAAGGCCACCTAGGGACCAGTAATTACTGTACACTGCATTCAATATAAGGATGGCAATGGAAGCAAACCACAAATTGATAAGGTTCCTGTACTTCAAGAGGTCATATAGAAAAATAGGTGATTGCTTCAGAGACAACCTACCCAAGAGATGGCATGGATGGGGTGGTGGAACAATGTGCCAAGTTATGGGATGGCATAGAAAGGCAACATCAAAAGAAGTGAACAAAACCAGAAGAAAAAAAAGGTCACTATGGTTCTCAAGGGAAGTGGCTGAAGAGGCAAAAGCTTGGGTAGCATTAAGGAGGCAAAAAGAGATGCAGAAGGAAGAGGATAAGGCGAGTTGCCAGTAGAAACAATGGAATCAGGAAACATGGTGAGGACCACAAAGGTGAAAAGGACAGCCCATGAGATAACTAAGACCTTCTTTAGGTACATAACTGAAATGAAGAAGACTGGGGAGGGATTGTGAAGTTAAGACAGGCAGGGGGTGACTATGTAGAGGAGGATCAGGAAAAAGCAGATATCCTGAAAATATACTGTTGTTTATTGTTCACAGAGGAACGGAATGGACCATATAAAAGCCACATGAAAACTGGAAGGATGAAGGTAGACACAAGTCCATTTATAGGGGAGAGAGTCCTGAAAGGACTTGGCAGTCAGAAAGTGGACAAAGCTGTGAGGCTAGATGGGGTACATCCAAGTATGTTGAGGGAGCACCTCTGACACCCCTGTTCAACAACTCACTGGAAACTGGAGTGGTCTCAGAGGGCTGGATGAAGGCAGATGCAGTTTGCTTCATAAATGTGGTAGCAATAATGAGGCTGATAACTACAGGCTGGTCAGTCTGACATCGGTTATGGGGAAATTAATTAAGTTGTTGATAAAGGAAAGGAGTGTGGAGTATCTTTAATCCAGCTGGTTACAAGACCCAAGGCAGTACAGATTCATGGGGGAGGCCATGTCAGACAAACTTAATTGATTTCTTTGACAGGGTGATCTGGGAAATAGATCAGGGTGGGGTGGTGGATGCAGCTTACTTATACTTTAGCACACTGTAGCACATAGCAAGCTCTTAAGAAAACTGGGCAGCTTAAAGGTGGTTCCTAAGGTTGTAAACTAAGGTAAGAAATTTGTTAATGGATAGGCAGCAGAGGTTGGTGGTAATCAGAACTACTTTCTCAAGGGAAGGGTGTGTGACCAGTGGGGTACCTCAGGGCTGAGTACTGGGACCTGTCATCTGTTATGTATTAATACGTGACATTGCAGATGAGTAGGAAAGGAAGCTATGAATCTCTGCTGATGACACCAAAACTTGCAGTAGGATGGACACCCCAGAGGGGGTGGAGAAAATCGACAGAAACTTGAGAAAACTCAAAGAGTGATCAAGGATATGGCAGTTGGGTTTCAATGCGAAAAAGTACAAAATCATACTCCCAAGGAACAGAAATCCAAAGGCAGAGTATAAAATGAGGGAAATAGGTATTCACAGTTACCAAATAGGAAAGAGGTCTTGCAGTAACCATATCTGATGACCTCAAGGTGACTGCTGAAGAGCACAGCATGCAGTATCGCCAGCATAAGAAGGAAGGTGGTGTTGCCACTATATACAGTCACAGCCTAAGACATGGTCAGGTATTTCCAGAAATTTCTGTGACATTTCTAGAGAAATCTCTTGATTTCTGTAGTTCCACAATAGATGCAGCAGAGAGAAAATCTTTGGAAATTTGGGGGAAATATCTGACCATATCTTTGGCAACAACTGTAGATCATTGGTGAGACTTCAGCATGAGTACTATACTCAGTTCTGGAGACCACATTGCAGGAAGGACACAGACAGGGTGAATGCTGTCCAGAGTAGGACTAGGCAAATTTTATCTTCCACCAGTAGAATTCTGGAAAGAGGCAAAAGCTTCACTTCAATTAAATTATGAGAATTTTCCAGGAACATTTTGTGAAATTTTGCCAACATTGTGATTTCAGCTATTTCCAGCTAATTGAAAAAGTTTGTATCCAAATTACATGACATTTAGCATGGTGACTTTGCCAATGTTCATACCAAAGCGTGCCTAGTTTCAGATCTCAATATTTAAACATGACTGAGTTATAAAATTCCAAACTTTCAGAAATTTTAAAATTACATTTCACAACTACATAAACTAGGAGTGCTTGCCTAAATTTCATCAAATTTAGTATGGTGCCTTTCCAATGTCTATACAGATGTGTGCTAAGTTTCAGATCTCTAGCTTTAAAGCTGACTGAGTTATAATTTTCCAAACTTTTGGAAATTTTAAAATTGCGTTCCATAATTATGTAAACTGCAGAACTTAAAGCCCCTACAAGTTGAAAACTAGAGAACAGAATATCACCAATGTTTTTACACTCATTGACCCCAATTATTAAGCTTTAAGGCAACCCCTGGCTCAGCATCAGAGCATCAGACTGCCATGCTGAAAACCCAGGTTTGGAAGCAAGCCTGGGAAGTCATATTGGGAGGCAGGTCAGTGCTAAAACTTATAATTAATGTAACCATTCTTTTTCTAATTAGTTCCTATGACTTTTCCAAGAAATTATGCAACTACATTTTCAGTACTCTAAATCCAAAGGTGACTAAGTTGCAAGCATAGAAATAATTTCAGAAATGTTCTCTTGAGTTTTAAATTGCCAGAATTTGAGCACTTATAACTTCTCTAACCCTGATTCAAATGTTATGAAATGTAGCATACGTTTAGGGCCGATGCTAGACAATATGCATACCAAATTTCAGATGTTTAAGTGCAATACTGACTGAGGTATGGCCAATTTAATAATTTCAGAAAATTCCAAAACTCTTGTGGAATTTTGTGAAAATTCTGCAAATTTTGGAATTTGCAAATTTTTCCCAACTGTTGTCCAGAGGAAGGCAACAAAAATGGTGCAGGGGCTACATCAGAAGCTATATGAGGAGAAAATGAGGGACCTCAGCATATACACCCTGGAGGGGAGGAAGGAGATTGTAAGAGACTTGTAAGTTCCTCATGGTGTTGAACAAGATACAGAATGGGAGTATTTTTCAGAGGAAACGATGATGAGAAAATGGGGGCATGCAATGAAATGGGAAAGGGGAAAATGTAGGAGAGATGTTAGGAAGTACTTCTTATCTGAAATAATGGTAGATGCCTGAAACAGTCTTCCAGTGTAGAAAGTGTGTGGGGGGGTGAAACTGTGGTGTGCCTCAAGCATTCATGGAATAGGCACAAAGAATTCTTAGCTGGGAGCAAGGGTAGGAGGACGGAGGCAGAGATTGAATAAGGTCTTTGAATACAGTATAGGTAGGGACAAATGGACAGGTTACATGGGCCACCTGTTCCTTATCTGTTATCAAATTCTTTCTACTGTATGTTCCTATTTTTCTTTCAAAAACAGATAACAAAAGAAAACATAAAGAAGGCATGATGACTCTAGTTTCAACTGTAATGGGAACATCTGTTGAAAAAAATTCATTTAAATTTGGGCAATTCCTGATTTCTGTAGTAACTCTTGCAAGTAAGTAATCTATTTGTATGGTGAAGGGTTATTTATCCCATTATCTGATAAGTAAAAATTTTCAATTTTTTTATCAGATCTAAGTAATAGCCTGGATGATTTACAACTACTTATCAAATTTAAAAAAACTATTGTTTCTGGGGATTTTTACACTAGGGTACAGGCTTTATAGGAAACTGATTTTGTTCACGTTATTTGGGGTCTGCATGAGCTTTTTAATATACCTCATAGACTCTCAGATGATGTTAAGATTATCATCAGTGTTGACATTTTAGTGATATTTTTAACCAAACATGATCTTTGTATACTTAAATTGTGCACTAAGAATGACTGAGGTGATAAAATAATCTAGCCATCAAGATGGGGTGGTTCACCTTTGAAAAAATTCTCAATTTAGAAGTATTAGATTAGTTTAGCAGGGACCATCTCCAGATTAAAACTGAAATTAGGTTTTATGGGCTTTTAATGTGAATGTTGAATCATAGAAGAAATAAAATCAGAAAACCACATAGACAGAGACAGTGACATTAAGGGGGCTCATATATCTGAAGACAAGGTATTAGATCTGCAAGGTAGCAATGAAACAGAAAATATTATATACAGGTATGTCTATATACAGTAACAGAAACATAGAAACATAGACTGTGATGGCAGATAAGGACCACTTGGCCCACCTAATCTGCCCTTTTCCTTACCTACTGGATAAGCTGCAGATCCTAGTTAACCAACAGCCTATTTTTTCCTACCCCACACAATAATTGCCTTATGTCTGTCCCATGCATTCTTGAATTCTCCCACAGTTTTAGACCCCACAACCTTCTCAGGAAGGCAGTTCCATGCATCCACTGCCCTCTCTGTGAAAACATATTTTCTCACATTGTCCCTAAGCCGTCCCCCCTTTATCTTCAAATTGTGTGCCCTTGTTCTTGCAAAGATGCTACCCTCTTGGATTTTGTTGATTCTACTGAGGTACTTAAACGTTTCTGTCATATCCCCCTCTCCTTCTTTCCTCAAGGGTATACATATTAAGCTCCTTTAGTCTCTCCTCATATGGCTACTCTTGTAGACCCTGCACCATTTTAGTTGCCCTCCTCTGGACTGCCTCCATCCTATGTCCTTGCGGAGATGGGATCTCCAGAACTGGACACAGTACTCCAGATGGGGTCTTACCAACTGTCTGTACAGAGGGATAACAACTTCCTGTTTTCTGCTGGTGATGCCTTTTCCTATACATCCCAATATCTCCCAGCCCTCCCTACTGCCTTCTCACATTGCTTGCCAACCTTAAGGCCATCTGATATGATTACCCCCAGGTCCCTTTCCATTTTTGTTGTTGTTACTACCCCCCCCCCCGTGTACTCTTCTCCTGGGTTTTTTGTTTCCCAGGTGCATTATTTTACACTTCTTTGAATTGAATCGAAGCTGCCATACTTCTGATCATTCCTCCAATCTTGATAAATCCCTTCTCATCCTTTCCACATCCCCTTGTGTATCAACCCTGTTGCAGATCGTTGTGTCATCTGCAAAGAGGCATACTTGTCCTTCCAGTTCCTCTGCAATGTCACTTATAAAGACATTAAAAAGGACTGGACACAGTACTGAACCCTGCGGTACCCCACTAATAACCCCCATTTCTTCTCAGTGGACTCTGTTTACTATTACCTTCTGTGTCCTCTTGTCCAGCCAATGTTTTACCCAGGCTACCACTCTGGGACCCTCTCCCAGGCTGGTTAATTTGTTTATTAATCTTTTGTGTGGGACTGTGTCAAACGCCTTGATAAAGTCTAGGTAGGCCATGTCCACAGCCAGTATCTATATCTTTATCTATCTATCTATTTATCTATCTATCTATCTATCTATCTATCTATCTATCTATCTATCTATCTATCTATCTATCTATCTGTGTGTGTGTGTGTGTGTGTGTGTGTGTGTGTGTGTGTGTGCATGTGTGTGTGTGTGTGTGTGTATACTGTATATGTAGATAGGCAGATCTAATGGTTAAACTGCTAAACGGCACCCTATCAACAAGAAATAGGATGCCAAAAAGTAATATCCCACATTAAGCTAATCATGAGTTGCCCCTGAAAAAGGGACCGCATTGTCTCAGTAGGCCTTCCAGGTTACCAAAGTTCAAATAAAATAAATAAATCTATGGTTTGACAGAGAATGTCATCAGAAAAAATAAGTATAGTTAATAAACTAGGAAGAGTGATAAACAGTATAAACACACTGGAATATAGACAGGTTTGATTTAAAAGGAAATGTAGAGAATTACTAAATTCTAAGAGCAAACAATTGAGACTGAATTAGTTATGGGGTCTTGAGAAAGTGCATGCAGAAGAAGCATTGAGACCAGGTGACTACATGACTCTCCTGCTGCCTTTTATGTTGTGGTTGCACTGTGTTTGGAAGTAAAGATTACTAGCACTTTACAAAAGCCTTTGGACTCTCCTTGATAACACTGGAGAGTGACACAAGGTTTTCCAATTACCTTATACTACTGTTACTGGATGCACCACTGCTACTTCAGTGCAGCCTTTTCCCTTTTCAGAATCTATTGTCCCATTCCACATTCATCCAGGACTTCAGGGCTCTTAACGACATGCTGGAGCAGGGCCTTTTTTTGTTGTTAATATAAGGGCTGGAATCCCAGAAGCCCTGCAATACCTACCTGATTTCCTTGCCACAACAGTCAGATACTAATGCACCTTGCCCCCATGGTCAGATGCCTGAAACCCAGCAGAAGATTAGACGTGCAAACAGTTTATCATGGTCAATGCGTTGCCGAGTATTAATCATGAAGTTCCTAGTTCTATTTTAACCAAGCCTGCAATGCTTCACAAAGTGAAATACTGGCTGATGAACTGGCCCCACAGGGTTAGGAGGCCCCCTCTGCACTGCTCCCTGGCTAAACTCCCTATCTCAACTTGATAAGTAGTGGTGACGAAAACCCATCTTCTAGGTATAGCTGCTTTTTAACATGCCTATAAGCATCATCAGGTCAGCCATTTCCCTTGTAAAATTGATAAGTGCTAGGAAGCTCTCAGCCACACTGAGACTGGAATAGTGGACATTCTGGAAGGTCAGAATATGGTGATTGAGTAGGATACTTGTTGAGGACTGAGCCACCACCCCTGAATGCTGAAATGCCACATGCCATGTAGCATGGCCAAAGTAGTTGGCCCACCAGTGGTTTCTGGCACCTCATCTCTCCAGAGATGATCTCATTACATTTTAGTTACTTCATTTATTGGCAGTGTTTAAGTACTATGTGCTAAGCCAGTCCCCGTATAGCGATCTGTGGTCCCTGGAGAATGTGCATGGTCCAGCCCTGCAAACTGAAACTGATGCATGTGGAGACTACAATCCACTGATAAGCAATCCATGCCGGGCCTGTCTTTAAAAATATCTGAAAATGTTGCTTACTGTTTTCCAGTGTAAGATTCTATCTGAAGGTTTAGCATTTGTTATATAGAAACAGAAAATTTGTAGGTAGCTGAGGACTGCCTGGCTCACCTAGTCTTCTCCTCCTGACTCTCCCCATTCTGCCTCCTCCTCCCTGCTTTGATACCAATTTTCCTTTATACCTATTCCATGCATGCTTGAAACCGATTACTGTTTTTTCACCAACCACCCCCACTGGAAGTTTATTCCATGCATCTGCCACTTCTCAGTGAAGAAATACTTTCTCACATCCCTACCAAACTGCCCCCTTGCAGCTTCATTAAATGCCCCCTAGTTCTTGTCTACCTTCATTTCTGGAACATGTTCTCTTCCTCTATCATATTCACAACTGTGAGGGATTTAAAGGTCTCTATCATGTCCCATGTCTCCTTCCTCTCTTCCAGGATGTACATGTTTATATCCCTCCATCTCCAATCATTGGACATTTGGTGCAGACCCTGCATTATTTTTGCTGCCCTTCTTGGACAGCCTCCACCCTGTCTATGCCCCTTCTGAGGTGCAGTCTCCAGCACTGGACAGAGTGCTCCAGGTGTGGTCTCACCAATGACAGACCCCCTTCTCTAGTAATACCCCTCCCTATCCACCTCAGCATCCCACTGGCTTTCTCTACTTCTTTGTGGCATTGCCTTGCTACCTTAAGGTCATCTGTTAAGATTACCCTAGGTCCCTTTCCTGTTCAGTGACCATCAATATCTCTTTACCCATTCTATACTCTGTCTCTGTGTTTCTGCACCAAAGATGCCCAAGACCTCTTGAAGTGTAGTAGTTTCTACCAGTTTTCTCAACTCTATTTCTAGTTCATTGAGTCATTAGGCTGTTATCAGTAAGTCTAGGACTGATTGTAGACTGAATAGCATGTGTTGCTTGTGCAACTGCGCAAATCAGCTTACGCTCTCCATGCCCCTGCTACTAGAGTCACCCTGGTCAGGGTGTCATAAGGAAAAATAACCCTGATGAAAGGGTCCCAATCTGTCACGGGGCTGTAGAGATAAGGTTCCAGGACCAAAGGCACCTTAAGAAAGAAGGTCCTACCCCAAAGGGTGAGACATGTCACAGTAGGAAGAGGGGGAGGCGTCAATAGAAATTCCCAAGTTTCATAGAACGCTTAGACATGCACAGTTTTGGACCACATGGAGGGATATATTTGTCACCCACTTCCCCTCCAAACTACAGGCAAAACCTAAATATTCATACAGTCATTGGACTCTTATAAGTAGGTTGAGGATTTATTAAAGACTGAGTAGTATGTAATGCTTGTGCAATGGTGTACTTATGCTGTCTCTGTCCTTACTACTGGGACTACTATCTGGTCTTTGTGCCATAAGGATCTAAGAACCATGATGAAAGGGTTCAGACTCCTCCATGTATCACAGGGATGAGGTCTCAGGACAAAAGGGACCTTAGGGAAGAAGGTCTAATAGCATAAAAGACGATAGCAAGCGCAGAATTCCAAAGGAAAGGACAGACATAGTCAGAACTGAGACCCAGACATGGAGAGCAGCCAACTGACTCCAACTCCTGCAGTAAGTCCTTAAATTGTTATGACCTTTGACGTGAAAGAGAGGAATAATACCATTTTAAAAGAAGAAAACCACTGGAGATCCAGGGCCTCTATTGCCTTCCCTACAACTAGGGTTAGAATTAGTAACAGCTCTGCTACTGCAATTTAGAAGCCAAATTCAGTGAAAATGCTCTGAAGAAGAGGTCTTCACAGTATCTCTTTAATAGGAATGCCATTAGGGGGCCATGAACATAGAAACATAGAAACATAGAAGTTGATGGCAGATAAGGACCACAAGGCCCATCCAGTCTGACCATTTCTTTTTCTACCTTATAAATGTGCCATCGGCCTTTGCTCTGTCAGTGGCCTATCTATTCAAACTCATCTGTATTGCTCTCTTATGCCTATCCCATGCCTGTTTGAAGCCCTGCACTGTATTCAAAGCCACCACTTCCTGAGGTAGGCCGTTCCATGCATTCACCGCCCTTTCTGTGAAAAATAAGTTCCTCACATTCCCCCTTAATAGGCCTCCCTCTGATCTCATGCTGTGTCCCCTTGTCCTGCAATTTTTCTGATATTTAAACATGTTAGACTCTTTCATCTTGTTAATGCCCTTAAGGTGTTTCAATATCTCGATCATATCACCTCTCTCCCTCCTTTGCTCAAGGGTATACATATTGAGCTCCATTAATCTGTCCTCATATGTCTTTTGATGCAGTCCCTACACCGTTTTGGTTGCCCTTCTCTGGACTGCCTCAATTTGGTTAATGTCCTTGTGAAGGTGTGGCCTCCAGTACTGCATGCAGTACTCCAGATGGGGCCTAACCAGTGTCTTGTAAAGAGGAATTATTACCTCCCTCTTATGACTTGTGATACCCCTACTAATACACCCTAACATCCCCCTAGCCTTACCTACTGCTTTAGAGGTCTGCTTGGATGATTTCAGGTCATTGGTGATGATGATGCCCAAGTCTCTTTCTTCCTTTGTGACTGCCAGCAACTCCCCTCCTAGTCTATAGGTGTCTTCAAGGTTTCTCATCCCTATGTGCATGATCTTGCACTTCTTTGCATTAAATCCCAGTTGCCACTCTTCTGACCATTTTGCTAGTTTATCCAGATCTGATCTCATTCTTCCCACCACATTTGGACCATCTACTCGGTTGCAGATCTTGGTGTCATCTGCAAACAGACAAGCCTTACCCTCTAGTCCATCTGCAATGTCACTAATGAAGATATTGAAGAGGACTGGCCACAGGACTGATCCCTGAGGTACCCCACTTGTGACTTGCATCTCTTCTGACTGTTTACCATTTACCACCACTCTCTGTTTTCTGCTTGTCAACCAGTTTGCCACCCAGTTGACCAACTTCTGACCTACCCTGAGTCTACCCAGCTTATTTATCAATTTTCTATGTGGAACAGTGTTGAAAGCTTTGCTGAAGACAAGGCAGGCGACATCAACTGCTCCCCCTTGGTCCACCACCCTGGTTACCCAGTCAAAGAGATCTATGAGATTAGTTTGACAGGACCTTCCTTTTGTAAACCCATGCTGTCTTGCATCCTGTGCCCGTATGGATTCCAGGTGTTGCACTATCCTTCTCTTAAGGAGTGCTTCCATAATCTTGCCCACTGCTGAGGTAAGATAGACTGGTCTGTAGTTCCCTGCCTCCTCCCTTCTACCACTCTTGTGGAGTGGGATCACATGAGCCTTTCTCCAGTCTTCTGGGACCTCTCCTGTGCTCATAGACTCACTAAACAGTTCTGCTAATGGCTATGCTAGTTCCACGCTTAGCTTCTATAGTACCCTGGGATGTATGCCATCAGGTCCCATTGCCTTGTCCACCCTGAGCTTAGCGAGCTCTTGTAGGACCCTTTCTTTTGTGAAGGGAGTAGTGCTCACCTCCCTCCCTCCTGCGTCCATGGTGCTGAGCTATGGGCCCTGCTCTACCTTCTCTTCAGTAAATACTGAGCAAAAGTATCTATTTAGGATAGATGATTTTACAGGGTCCTCCTCTTCACATGCCCCCTTTTCTCCTTTGAGCTTAGCAATACCCCCTCTGGACTTTCTCCTTTCACTAATGTATCTATAGAAAGTCTTGTCACCTTCTTTTACCTTTCGTGCTAGTGTTTCCTCAGTTTGGGACTTTGCCTGCCTTACTGCCTTCCCTGCTTCCCTTATTGCAGTTTGGTATGCCTCCCTATCTTCATCCCACTGTGTTCCCTTATATTTCCTGAAGGCCAGCCTTTTGGCTCTGACCTTTTCTGCTACTGTATTTGAGAACCAAAGTGGTGTCTTTCTTCTTTTGCACTTCCTTTTCTGTCTAACACAATACGAACACACGAACATAAGAAATTTGCCAGCAGTAAAAGGCCTAGAGGTCTATCAAATCTGCTCAAATGTGCAGCTAGCACCCCTTATTCTGCAGCTGCCCCTCCCTTTCACCCTTCCCCTTCATTGACCCTCCCCCTTGTCCTGTCTCATCCCCTTTTGAAGCAGTCCACTGTTCTACTGGATACCACTTCTGCAGGTAACGTATTCCACCCAGCCACCACCCTCTCTGTAAAAAAGTGTCTCCTCATCTCCCTCCTGAACCTTCCTCCCTCCAGCCTCATATCATGGCCCCTGGTGTCCCTCCCCTCCCTTACTTTGAACAGCCTCATGTAACTCTCTTGTTTATTCCTTTCATGTACTTAAAAGTTTCAATCCTGTCCCCCTTTCCCTCCTCTCCTCCAGTGAGTACATGTTCAACTCCCTCAGCCTCCTCTCATATGATAAGTCCCCAAGCCCCATGATCATCTTTGTCGCCCTGTGCTACACCCCCTCCAGTAACTTAATGGGATGTTGCTTCAAGTATTGCATCCTTAATGCTTGCCCACTTTGCCGTACTCCCTCACCTGTGTTTCTTTTTGCCAGGGCTAGCTTAACCCTGTTGGCCATCTTATCAAAGTTAGCTCCTCTGAGGTCTCATATTTTGCCTTGGAATGGGATGATTTAGATGTAGTGGCCAAATTGAACCATACCATGTGATGGTCACTGGCCCCCAGGTGACCTTTTACCTGGAGATCTGTGATCCCTTCCCTGTTAGTCAGTACTAGATCTATGATAGCCCTGTCTCTTGTGGGTTGCTGTATCAGTTGTTTGAGGCCCTCCCCCTGCAGGTAATCCATCATGTTTCTAGTTCTGGCAGATGCTCCTGCTGGTATTGACCAATCTGTATCCAGCATGTTGAAGTCTCCCATTATCAGAACCTCCCCTTTAGCTGTCATGTTTTGTATATCTTCTAACAGTAATGTGTCTATGTCCTCCCCCTGGTCTGTGGGCCTGTAGACAACCCCTGTTCTTATGGCTGTCCCATTTCTTGTTTCCAGGTTGACCCACAGTTCTTCTGGCTCCTTATATGTATTCTGAATTTCTGTAGCTTTGATATTGTCATTGACATACAGGGCCACTCCACCCCCCCCCCTTTTGCACCTCTGTCTCTTCTGAAGAGTACTTAGTCAGGTACTGAAGTCTCCCAAATGTGGTTACTGGTAAACCATGTCTCATTAATTGCTACTATGTCCAGTTTAGCCTCTGACATTATTGCCTGCAGTTCTGGGATCTTATTTCCCAGGCTGTGAGCATTTGTGTACATTATTTTCCATTGGCCAGATTTCGGTGTTAGTTGTTGGGTGAGGTTTGGCATTTCCCCTGTGCATTGTATGGGGAGATGGACCTTTTTTCTTACCTGGTGATGCAAATGAACTGCAAACATGCTGAATCCCTGTTTGACCACTAGCTGAGGGGGGAGGGTGTTCTTCCAATTTGACATGGGGTTCTGCACCCTCTCCCCATTTGCTAGTTTAAATAGTCTGCAAAGACATCAAACTTCTGCCCCAATGCACTGACTCCCTCCTTAGTCAGATGCAGTCCATCAAATTTAAAGAACTTTCGCTCCCAAAACTGTTACCAGTTACCTACAAATCTATGTCCTTTTTCCTGGCACCAGCCCTTGAACCACATGTTTAGCTTCCCTATCTCCCCTTCTTTGATCTTCCGTCCATCTACCCCCCTCTCCCAGACTGGCAGGATCTCAGAGAAGGAGATGCTGGATGAAATGGATGATAGTTTGTCACCCAGCCTGGTCAGGTATTCCTTGGTCTCCACAACTGACCAGCTGGTGAGATCATTAGTCCCTATGTGTACCAGGATGTCAATGTTTTCTCCTGCTTTGTGAACAATTTTAGCAATGCAGTCAGTGTCTCTCCATGCTGATGTACCTGGGAGACATCTGACCATTACCCCTGGCTGGAGATGGGTATCAACTCCCCAAATCATGGAGTCTCCTATGATCAGAAGTTTTTCAGATTTTCTTTTTGCTTTTTTTGTTTTGGTTCCTGATTTGGGTGAGTTTTGTTGTGCTAGCTCCTGTGCTGCAGTGTCATGCTCTGCAGTGTCCTCTGTCCCTTTGTTTGATTTCAGAGATAGAGGCAGATACCTGTTTGTAGTGTTTATATGTTTTTTTCAGGTAATATGTTGGAGAGCACAGAGTGATGGGGCACCCAATTTTCCCCTCCTAACCACCTGCCAACCTCCTAGACCAACTACCTTCTGAGGTCGAGGTTTTCTGTTGGATGTTGGGGAAATGGTGGGAGGTTCTTATAATGTATTTCCTCTTGAATATGAAATTTGAAGAGCGCAATCTCTGCCCATGCTGCCTGGAGCTAAGCACAGAGATCTTCAATGTCCCAGCATGTAGGACAGTGTCCTAAATGCTTTAAGACTGTTCTTCTGAAAAGTGTTCCACAGTACCGGTACTTAATGATATCCATTCCAGATAAGTTGCTGGGTTTATAACCTGGTCAGAGTAATTAGAAGGAAGAAAAATGCAAGTAATGGTTTGATTTTGTGTTTTGCTTTCATATAACTTGTTATAATAAGTTAAATTTCTAGTTCCCCTGTAAATGAGCTCACCTTGTGGATGCCCCACTGATCCGCCTCTTCCTGCTTTGCCACAGGAAATGTCACAACTGTGGTACCCTATAAAAGGAGTGTAGTGTGGGGTGGTTGGGGATGGGGTTGGGTGGCTGGGCCCTTCCCCTGCCAAAAAAGAAGAACCACGGATGAAAAAACAAGCAGGTACGAGCAGAAACAATCAGTCAACAACAAATGCAGTAACCCTGAAAGATTATCCTAATGTTAGATAAAACTGTAAAACCTGTAAGGCACCACCTGTAATAATTTCAGAAAAGATATACCCTGTAAGAAACATTTTGCTACAGAGAAAAATAAAGCAGTACAGAAGATATACCTTGCAAAAGACAATTTGAATCGGAAG
Organism: Neoceratodus forsteri; assembly: GCA_016271365.2. Taxonomy (NCBI): domain Eukaryota; kingdom Metazoa; phylum Chordata; order Ceratodontiformes; family Ceratodontidae; genus Neoceratodus; species Neoceratodus forsteri. The sequence goes on from CM057455.1 coordinate 607,465,561, forward strand.
ATTACAACAGTAATCTGTTAGCACACACCTGTAGGCACACCTTGTAAAAATGCAGAAGAATGTATACCAGGAACAACAATTTGAATAAGAGAAAAATAAAGCAATGAAATGTTAGCAACAAACAGTAGCAATCCCTGTGAGTACAAAATAAAATAACAACACTGTAAATCTGCTTAGCCAAAAGAAGTCTTAATCCTTTTCCCTTGCTCAGGTAATGTTCTCTGCTCTGTCCTTTCAAGCAATCTTAGAAGGAAAGAGCTCAGGTGAAGCTAGGTGCCTTGGCCAGCAAACCTCTGCAGCTAAAGGAAGTTCCCTAGGAATGAGGACTGCCCCCCAAGATGGGAAAGAGGAGAGCAATGACCGCTGAAAGGCAGTCACCTGGCCTCCTGGTGATGGGAGACCTAGACAGGAAACCAAGCTAATTAGCAGCAACGCAGGGAGATAAGCCCTTGAGTGGCAGACAGCACACTTAAGTAACTTGGATTAACTTGGAGGAAACAGACAAAATTGGGAAAAGAAAGTCCATTTAATTGTCTCCCACTCATAGTGGGGTTATCCCAGATTCCCAGTGCTCATGAGATGTTCATCTAACCTAATTTTAAACTGGTCGAATGTAGATGCCTCAATAATATGTTTAGGTAAAGTGTTCCATATTCTAGAAGTATGTATGTTATAACAATTAAGGCATTTAACTGTATGGACTTTAGGAACATGAATTTGTATCTTATGTGACCTAAGGTTAACCTTCTTATCAGATATATGAAAACCACATTTCTCCTTTAGGGAGGGGTCTTTATTGATTTTGTATAACAATAACAAATTACTCCTAATTCTTCTAGTTTTTAATGAATATAAGTTAAGTATCTTTAACCTTTCATTGTAATCATGATTTTTTAACCCATGCACTGATTTAGTAAACCTATTCTGAATTATTTCTATTAAGTTAATATCCCTCAAATGATAAGGGCTCCAGACTGGGGTACCATAATCAGATGTGGTAAACATATGTTTTATATAATTTCATAGTACTTAATCTATCTCTAGATATAAATGCTCTTTTTATAGATTGAATTGTTCAGTTACATTTCAGAAATAGATTTTTTACATGTGTTTTGGAAGATAAGTTGATATACATCCATATACCCAGATCTTTCTCACATATACTATACTAGCCCTAAGTACTTTGTTGTTCATAACATACTGATATTTAGGGTTACTATTACCAAAATGTAATATTTAACTTTTTTCTTCATTGAATTTCATATTGTTTTCCACTCCCCATTGCTCAACAAATTGCATATTTTTACATAATTGTTGATATTGAGAAAATTACGAAACACTGCCACCTATTTTTGTATCATCAGCAAACTTAGTTATGATACTACCAAGCCCTTTACCCATGTCGCTTATATATAAATTAAACAACACAGGGCCCAGCACTGATCCCTGAGGAACTCCACTAGTAATGCATCTTTGGAAAATTCCGAATTTATATTTACTTTTTGTTTTCTGTCAGTCAACCAGTTTTTTATCCATCTCAAGATATAACCATTTAGTCCCAAGCTATGTAATTTAGAAATGAGTTTATCATGAGGTACCGAATCGAAAGCCTTTCCTAGGTCTAAATAATTTACATCCATTGGTACTCCTTTATCTAGCTGACTACTAACAAAATTATAGAAAGAAATCAAATTTGTTTTACATGAGAGACCTTTTTTGAAACCATGCTGCTTAAGGTCTTCTAACCACAAAGAGGTTATTTCATAGTCAATCATATTTTTGATTATTCTTTCAAGTAATTTACAGCAGACTGAAGTGAGGCTAATTTGTCTATAGTTAAAAACACAGGCTCTATTACCCTTTTTATAAATGGGAACAACTATAGCACTTAGCCAATCAGATGGTATATTGCCAGTAACAAGAGATTTATTAAATAGCATGGTTAAAGGCTGAACTACAACATTTGCAATTTTTTTCCAGACAAGTGAACTTATATTGTCGGGTCCAGATGACACTGATGTGCATAATTAATAAAGTTCTTTAAGTACTGTCTCGTGATTCAAATTTATTTCCGCTGAGTTATAAGTGGAAAGCGAAGGTGATACCGAATTTTTTGGTGAAATACTGAAGTACAAAATGAGTTAAAGGCATTAGCAACATCCGTATTATTTGATACTGTCTCACCAGCAACTGTTATAGTATTAATTGTATTATTCGACTGCTTATTTTTACTAACATAAACATAAAAGGCTTTACAGTCTTTGGAGCTAGCCAGTTTACGATCTAACTTAATATTTTCCCTTTTAATTAATGTTTTCAGTAACCTTTGTTGGGTCATATATTTTACTTTATTGAGGAGGGTTTTGATTTGTATTTCCTAAAGGCTCTAAGCTTCTTACTTATTTGTGTTTTAATAATCTTGGAAAACCAAAGTGGGAGATCACCCTTACTATTGCCTCATGTAGTTTTGTTTTTAGTATAGTCCACATTTGGTTTACTGTTAACCTGTAAGGAGAGATCTCCAATCTATATTACCAAGATCATTTGTTAATCTTGCCCTATCAGCTTTCTTAAAGTCAGGTAGGGCTGTAGAGCCATGCATTTTAGATTTAAAGAGATCTAACTTACATTTAATGATTTTTTGATTACTAGATCCCAAATGAGCACACACATCAATATTGCAAATATGCTCTTTGCAATTTGTGATAATTAAATCCAGGATGTTGTTACCCGTAGTTGGATTCCTGACTAGTTGATCACAGCCCTGTGAAATTAGTGCATCTAGAAATGCTTGTTCGAATGTGGTTTTCCCTTTTAACACATCCCAAGATAAACCTGGTACACTAAAGTCACCCAGAATTATAATGTCACCTAGGGTAGAAAATTTATTAATTTCATTTATTAACTCATAGTTATAACACTGATCACTATAGGGGAGTCTATAACAAATACCTAATCTCATTTGTGGAAGGTGAGTAAACATTAAATCTATCCATATGGATTCAGTTAATTTATTAGATATTTCTATTTCCTGACATTGTATATTCTCCAAGATGTAACAACAGACTCCTCCTCCCTTCCTCCCAGTTCTATTTTATAGAACAACTAGAAACCTGGTATATTATTAGACCACTCACTAGAATCATCCCACCATGTTTTAGTAACACATACTATATCAACATTAATTTTTTTAATAAGAATTTTGAGTTCAGCAAGTTTAATCTGATTAAGACTTCTAGCATTTATTTCCCAAATGTTAAGGTTTGTTCTTACTTCCTTGTATAGCTTATTTATCCTTGGATCCTTGTCCACCTTGTCTGTTAGTTTAAAGTCTTACAAATGATACTTTCAAAGACCTTACCTAGTTTGTAAGCTCCTTGTTTGCTTAACTGCAACCCATCCCAACAGTATAATGACCTATTGTCACAGAATGTCTCCCAGTGGGGTATAGAGGAATAACCTTCTTGAAGAGTTCATTTTCTTAGCCATTCATTAACAATGTTTTTTTTTCAGTATGATAATTTGCCCATGGTACTGGTAAAATTTCAGAAAAATGGACTTCACAATTCAGTTCCCTTAATTTGTTTCATAAACTGATAAAGTCTTGTTTTATAACATCAATAGGATGTTTTTTTAATGTCATTTATACCAGCATGTATAATGACAAGTGGATTTGAACCTGAATTGTGAAGTATATCTGGACACACTTCGTAAATTTCCTTTATTCCAGCTCCCTTAAAAGATGAACAGGCAATATTGTGTTTGTCTTTCCTACAAACAATGTTATCGGTGTATTTAATAATCAAATCACCGAGTACAAAATACTGCCTGTTAATCACATCAGTAAAGTCCCTGACAACAGGTGGAGAGATAGTTATCATATCAACCTCTGATGGATTCAAGTAATCTTTTCCCAAATGTTTGGATTTAGAATTGTGTTTTCCTCTCTTACTCAAAGTCGGTGTAGGATGAGTATGTGCACTTGATGTTTCGTGTGCTTGTGTACTTTGTTCATTAATTTCAGGATTAAGATCACATAATGTAGGGTTTATATGCTTGTCTTGTACATTTTCAATTGCAATATCATACTGTTCTTCTGTAGCACTACTAAGAATCTCACAACTGTTAAGATTTATTAATGGTTCATACCTATTACTTAATACAAGAATATTTCCCTAAGACCTACATCTTGTTTTAGGCTTGAGACGTCCCCATGACTTCAGTCCAGTCATCATTATCCAAGTTACAATTAGTGTTAATTTTTACATCATGCTTACGTTTATCAGTATGACTAACTATACATGTGTTGTTGTCCCTCGTTAAATTAGGAAAGGCTGTCAGTTCAATGTTACTAGGTGATAAAGTTTTTTTCTGAGATGAAATATGGACTTTAGAGACCAAGGCATCCTGCTGTAATTCTAATACTGCAAGTCATTTATAAAATGTGTCAATATCTTCTCTCAGAACACTATTTCCAACACACTTCGCACAGACATATATAGTGTTCATAGGTAAAGTATCAAACAATGAATACATATGACATGAGGTACATTTAAGTCCAGTTTCACCATCCAACATTATGATTATCTGTCTTAAATTGGGCTGTGGGAGATGAGGAAGGTTTATTGTAGAATTAGGGGATGATTCCAGACTAATTACGACGCTCATTGTATGATGAAATCAGATTGTCACTTTTAGTAAACAAGAGTACAGACTGCAAACTTACTTACTGAGGTTAGATGGTAGTACTATAAGCCCTCTTCCCCTCTTGACATGTGTGACGCCGCTCACTATAGCAAGCAATATAAGCAAATAGTCAGACAGAATCAAGCAGTCACTTCCTGTTTATCGAGTACAGCGTGCCCAAAGTTATTTCGATAAAAATAATAAAACCTGCTACCACAGCATGTGGTGGACTTCTTGAGAATAGGAGTGTCCCCTTTGCGCCTGCTGTTGCTAAAAATAATTTATTTAGGCAATCACGCTAACGGAGTAGACAATGGTGCAAGGGAGCCTCCACAATCCCACAGTGCCAGTTTAGTAGGAAGTCTGGCAAAACGTTTCCATGGCAACAACCAGAAAACAAATCCTCTCCCCAGAGATGTGTGCGAGAAACAAATAAAAGTTTATATATATTTAATACTGTGCCAAATGAGTGCTACAAGCAACACAGCCAGCATAGTATTATGCAGCCAAAATCTAACACAGCCAGTCACTTGTAACTCAATATAGATAGGCAAGTAGTCACGAAGTATCAAGCAGTCACTTCCTGTTCATCGAGTACAGCATGCCCAAAGTTATTTAGATAACAATAATAAAACCTGCTGCCACCTCATGCAGTGTACTTCTTGAGAATAGGAGTGTCCCCTTTGCTCCTGCTATCACTAAAAATAATTTCTTAGGGCAATCAGGCTAACAAAGTGGACAATGGTGCAAGGGATCCTCAACAATCCCACAATGCCAGTTTAGTAGGAAGTCTGGTGAAATGTTTCCATGGCAATAGCCAGAAAACAAATCCTCTCCCTAGAGGTGCATGTGAGAAACAAATAAAAGTTTATATATATATCTAATACTGTGCCAAAAGAGTGCTAGAAGCAACACAGCCAGCATAGTAGTATGCAGCCAAAAGAGAATGGATCTTTAGCCTTGTGGGACAGAGAAAGCAGAATTGCAGGAGACCATGTGACCCTTAGACTGCCATAAGATGAATAGCTTTGAAGGTGTTGCCATAATGGTCTGAACAGTTAAGCAGCCCTCACGGACTTAGATGCCGCACACTGTAACAGCTGTAGTCTCCAATGCTACAGCAAAAGGTGATAGTGAATTAATCTGCATGACTTCAATTGTTCCTGGAGTGTAGGACATTCTTAACAGAACAGCAGAAACAGAAGAACCCTGCCCAGATGGGGAACTCCCCATCAAGATGCTGCTTTCAAGGGAGCACATCAAGACAATTGGCTACTAGGTCAGTGGCAATTGAAGCCATGATATGATCATGCCAATTAATTTGTATAGGGAAGGGTGATTTGGACTGCTTAGAAAAGACATAGATAAATAGATACATAGACAGTGTCAGCAGATAAGGGCCTATGGCCCACCCAGTCTGCCCATCTGAGCTTGTAAGATCAGTTTATGTTTTCCCAGAAGTCTGTTGCCCCGTACCCCTGACCTCCAGAATTCCTTTATTTCTATCCCATGCATTCTTAAATCCCATAGTTCAAAGGTTCTTTTACTAGTTGAAACAGAAGACTAGCAGCAGAAGACAAAAACATAAATAGCATGATGATATGGGTTGAGTGAGCCAAATGCGACAGGCAATGAAGGTGCCAGAGTGAGGTAGCTGGAAGGTTACCATGCACAGGAGCCCAGACACATGACTGAAAGAGAAAGCAACCTGCTTGTACTAGGGCACTGGATCCTGGGGCAGCAGCAGGGAGGAAGAGGAGCCACCATAGAGAAAGCAAGACAGAACCATGACCACCAGCAAATGTATGCACAGTACTAGGGTGTAAATGGTGGGAGGAGTACCTGGTGAACAAATGGATAAGCCAGTAGGCATGAGTACCACCAGCTAATAGGACAGACCAGGAGCTACGAGTACCAGAGGGCAAGAAGAGAACTACTCTGAAGACCATTCAGAGAAACCAGAGCAAGAGACCAAAGAGCAAGAAAGCCAGGTGTCAGCTGCCAACAACAGCTACAGACAACAAACAGAAGGCCAGTAGAATGGCAGGAGGGATGCCTGAATGCAGCTACATGGAAGCAAAGGTACCAGGTGGAATGGGAGGGAGAAAGCAGCAACATGACTGCAAACAAAAAATTCAGAGCATCTTTTTGTCCCCAATTAAATGGCCTGTATCTTCTATTTGTATTAGCAGGGGATATGCCACTCTCCTTCGCTGTCATTCAAGAGCGTTATCATTTCCCTCTTTCAGTCTATTTCAAATACTTCCAGGTTATTCATTCCACCTCTTCATTCTTGGGCCCTAAAACCTGGAACCTGTGGGATTCTCCATACGGGAGTCTCTCTTTTCTCTCACTTCTCAATCACATGGTGTGTCTAAACTTTTATCACATATTTCAATCTCTGGATCCACACACCCTTTCTGAGATATGTTTTTACTGGAGTCAGGCCCTCGATCTTTATCTTGAGATGTCTCATTGGCAATCTACATGGCACTAGTGATAACTATATGAATTTCTTAAGCAAGATAGGTTCCACCTCACTCTGTTCTGTATACTTCATAATTTGTATTTCACACCTGTTAAATGATTTAAAATGGGTTGGCTGCCCTCTGCTTTATGTCACAGGTGTGGCAAGGAGGATTGAACCATGAAACATATGCTCTGGGATTATCCTATAATAATAACATTCTGGCAGATCACTACAAACTCTCTGGATCTTCTTTTAGGTCAGAAGGCTTTATCTATCCTGGAGGTATGCATAGTTGGGATTTACCCTCATGGTTCAGCTAATGTACACAAAGGCCATATGGCAATGATCTCTGCGGTAGCCAAACTTACTATTCTCTGCCAACGGAGAGATACCACTGTGCCTTACTATAAGGAATGGCATCAAGAACTATATATAGCATCTATGGGCACTGCCTACACTGTTGCCACATTATTTGGGAACATTTATATACCTGACTTTCTCTTTCAGTACAGATCTCCCCTTGATTACTTTAAATCTAATGTTTTCTTTTTTTGTCAGTATTTTTTCAGACTTATTATGGCTCATCGGGTGAAATTCATTGGCCCAAGGGAAAGACACTGGAGGGGGGGGATGGGAAGGAAGATGGGGAGATTCCTTTGAGGGATGTATTGTTTTTTCTTCTGTATGAGATGGGTGTTTGTTGATTACACTAGTACTAATATACTATACTTTAATATACTAGTACTAATGTAGTTCATCAAGGTAGTAAAGATTAGTAAAGAAGACTAGGTAGTAAAGACTAGGTAGTAAAGAAGAAAGTAAAGACTGGAGGAAAGGGGATGAGTAGGCACATTGGTGTACTAAAGCAATTGACAAGTGATACAAGTAAAAAATTTGAACATTGTCTGGCAGGCAGAAGGACAGCCTAATGCTGAATATCCGAGCTAAGAATGGAAATGGTTGGAGTACAAGACAATATAGACATAAAATGCAATTGTGCGATTTGCCCTCAGCACATAGAAACATAGAAACATAGACTTTGATGGCAGATAAGGACCGCTAGGCCCATCTAGTCTGCCCATTTCCCTACCTACAGGATAGGCCGCAGATCCTAGTTAACCAACAGCCTATTTCTTCCTACCCCACCCAAGAATTGCCTTATGTCTGTCCCATGCATTCTTGAATTCTCCCACAGTTTTAGACCCCACAAGCTCCTCAGGAAGGTTGTTCCATGCATCCACTACCCTCTCTGTGAAATAATACTTCCTCACATTGCCCCTGAACCGCCCTCCTTCTATCTTTAAATTGTGTCCCCTTGTTCTTGCAAGTCTCTTTATCTGAAAAATGCTACCCTCTTGGACTTTGTTGATTCCACTGAGGTACTTAAAAGTTTCTATCATGTCCCCCCTCTCCCTTCTTTCCTCAAGGGTATACATATTAAGCTCCTTTAGTCTCTCCTCATGGCTTCTCTTGCAGACCCTGCACCATTTTAGTTGCCTCTCCTCTGACTGCCTCTATCCTGTCTATGTCCTGCGGAGATGGGGTCTCCAGAACTGGACACAGTACTCCAGATGGGGTCTCACCAACTGTCTGTACAGAGGGATAACAACTTCCTGTTTTCTGCTGCTGATGCCTCTCCCTTACATCCCAGTATACCCCCAGCCCTCCTACTGCCTTCTCACATTGCTTGCTAACTTTAAGGTCATCTGATATGATTACCCCCAGGTCCCTTTCCTTTTTGTTGTTATTACTACCTCCCCACCCATTGTGTATTCTTCCCTGGGTTCTTGTTTCCCAGGTGCATTATTTTACTTCTTTGCATTGAATCCTAGCTGCATACTTCTACCATTCCTCCAACCTTGCCAAGTCCTTTCATCCTTTTCCACGCCTTGTGTAATAACCCGTTGCAGATTTTTGTGTCATATGCAAAAGGCATACTTTTCCTTCCAGTCCCTCTGCAATGTCACTGATGAAGACATTAAAAAGGACTGGACCCAATACTGAACCCTGCAGTACCCCACTAGTAACCCCCCTTTCTTCAGAATGGACTCCATTTACAATTACCTTCTGTGTCTTGTTGTTCAGCCAATGTTTTACCCTGGCTACAACCTGGGTCCCACTCCCAGGCTGGTTAATTTGACTATTAATCTTTTGTGTGGGACTGTGTCAAATGCCTTGCTAAAGTCTAGGTAGAGCCCATGTCCACAGCCCTCCCTGGTCTACTACTTTGGGTCACCCAGTCAAAGAAATCTATTGATTGTCTGACATGACCTTCCCGCCATGAACCCATGCTGCCTTGGGTCCTGTCTCCACTGGCCTCTGGGTACTCGACTATTCTTTCTTCAGAAGTGACTCCATCACTTTCCGTACCAGAGGTCAGACTGAGCAGGTCTGTAGTTTTCTGCCTCTGTCTTGGACCCATTTTGTGAAGGGGATCACATCCGCCTTCCTCCAGTCCTCGGGTACCACACCATCCTCCCATGATTTATTAAAAAGAGTAGCCAGTGGTTTCACTACTTCCTCCCTTAATTCTTTTAGAATTCTGGGGTGAATTCCATCAGGACCCATTGCTTTGTCCACCTTCAGTTTTAGGAGTTCTTGCAGAACCCTTTCTTCTGTGAAAGGACTGGGATCGACCCCTATCAAGAGTGCTTCTGTTAATTTGATTAGGCACTTCCCCCTCCTCTTTTGTGAATACTGAGCAGAAATATTCATTCAGTATTCCTGCTTTTTCACTGTCCCCTCTGCCCACCCACTGTTCATTCTATTCAGCCTCACTATCCCTCCTTTGTCTTTCTATGCTCGCTGATGTAGCCTATAAAGGTTTTATCCCCCTTCTTAACTGAGTTGGCTATCTTTTTCCTCAGTTTGGGCCTTTGCTATTCTGACTTCCTCCTGCTTCCTTCTGCCTTAACTGGGTACAGCTCTCTGTCCTGCTTCTTCTGTGTTCCCTTATACTTCCGGAATGCTATCTTTTCTTCCTGACTTTCACAGCCACCTCTTTGAGAACCATAGTGGCTTTTCTTTCATTTTGATTTGGTTCATTGTTGCTCAAAGGCTTGTTGCCTCTGTGATAACAGTTTTGATAATTCCCCATTGTTGCTCCCTCCTCTTCTAGCCTGTTTGCTAGTACTTTCTGAGGCACTCTCACATCTTGCCAAAGTCAGCCCTCCTAAAGTCCAGTAGCCTCACTTTTGTATGGCTTGACTCTGTAGCTGAGTTTAACATGAACCACACTGTTTGATGGTCACTTGTCCCCAGATGGCAACCCACTTCTAGATCTGAGATCCTCTCACTGCCCCCATTTGAGAGTATGAGATCTAAGATTGCTCCCTCACGAGTGGGTTCTGAAACCAGCTGTCTAATGTCTGCCACCTGTAGGGCATCAAGAATGGCCTGCTTCTTGGATGTGGCTGCAGCAAATGTGCTCCAGTTAACATCTGGCATATTCAGGTCTCCCATCAACAGTATCTCCTTTCTCTGCCATTCTAAGAATGCCTTCTATCATATCCTTGTCCATTCCTTCCCCTGACATGGGGTCTGTACACAACCCTGTGTGGATTGTGGTCTTTCCAGTCTCCAAGGTGACCCACAGTGCCTCCTCTCTCCTCCCTGTTTACTCTTTTTGTTCAGTTGCTTTTATCCCTTCCTTTACATGAGAGATACCTCCCCTTCTCCCTGCCTGTCCTCTCCTGTGGGTTATGTACCCTGGTATGTTAACATCCCAGTCATGGTTCTTGTACCATGTTTCTGTGACTTCTACAATATCCAGGCATCCCTTCCATTAAGACCATCAGCTCAGGGAGCTTGTTGCCCAGACTATGGGCATTGGTACTCATTACCTCCATTTCCTGATGGCCTTACTCCCTTTTGCCCCATCCCTGTCCTTCTTTCCTTGTCACTTTCTCCATTTACCCCTGCCCTTCTCCCTAGCGACACCTCTATGTTGGTGTTTGCCGCACTTACTACCATGATTATTTGGGGAGGCTAGGATTTTCCTGCTCCTTTCCAATGCCTCCCACCTTGGCTAGTTTAAAAGCTTGCCAATGAAGCATTTAAACCTGTCACCTAGGATCCTGGTTCCCCTCCCAGACAGATGCGGCCCATCATGCCAGTATAGGCTTGCATCACTCCAGGTGGACCCCCAGTCCCCAATGAAGCCAAATCCCTGAGCTCCACACCAGTTTTTCAACCACAGATTGAATCCCATGGTGCGGAACACCCTAGCCTCTCCTATGCCATAGATGGGTAGCACCTCCAGAAGGTTGCCGTGCGGCACTTGACTAGGTCCCTCCCCAATTCCACAAACTCTTCCTGCACTCTCTAATCCTTTCTTATCCAGGTCATTTGTCCCTAGGTGGACAATGACATCCAGCTCCCCTCCTGTGCAGCTGCTCACGCAATCCTGAGGATTGCTTCCTGTCCCTGCAAGCATGGTGCCAGGCAGGCACCTTGCCTCCCTCTCCCCTTCCTCCCCAGTTCTACCTTCCCTAACAATGGGTCCCCACCGGGAGTTGTTTCCTTCCCTGCAGGGGTCCCCTGCCACCCTCCTGTGGGTCTCCTTTGTGGAGGTTCCCAGCATCCTCCTTGGTCTCCACTGTGGGTGCCTCCATAGAGGAACCACACTTTGCCAGAATGGCATAGGAATTGTGGAGAGGTACACTGGGAGGATGCACCCCTGTTCCACCACCCTCACCCTCCTGATCCCACTGTGGTCCAACCGCCTCTTTCTTAGCAACCTCCTGAGGCAACGGGCAGTGGCACTGGTGGTCCCTTGGATGGAAGAGGAGGTCCCACAAATCCTGGCCAACTCAGCCTGGAGATGAGCAACCACCTCCTCAGCCCAGAGGTGCCTGCAGATGGGACAACACTGCATCCTCCAGAACATCTCCCTGAACACTGCTGCTCCACAGCCACTGCACTGCACCACTCCAATCATGTCTTATTTCTGGCCCCTTAACTGTTTTCAATCCTTACTCTTTCCTCTGTTTTTTTCTCTCTCTCCTTACTTTCTGCCTGTGTGCCCTTTAAGCTCCTGATTGTCCTGTTCTGAGACAAGAATATCCTATATTTTGCAGTAGACCACTTAGTTGCTCAGAGGCAGACCTCCAGCAGCTAGAGGGGTCCGGAGAGCTACTCTTGCCCTTCTAGGATGGTGGGTCCTTGGTGTTTCTGTGATCACTCACTTCCTGCCCCTAAACAGGAAGTTCCTGTTGTCAGTCAAATTCTGTGCCTATAAAAATAGAACTATCTTTGGGTGCGAGGGTGGAGGGGAGGGAAGGAGGGCAATATAGTCCCAGCAGAGAAGTTCAGTCCCACAGCAGTCCTTTCTCCTTGTGTCTTCTCTGCCACGCTTATTAGCAGAAACTTTCTAAGGCAGTCTTTAAATGTAGCTTCCTTCTAGCTAAGCCACTCCCCCTACTTACCAGATCTTTCTACAAGTAATTTAAACCTCACAGCAGTTAAGTCCTTTCAGTCATCTGAGATTTACACTTAGATAACTCTTCAGATACCCATTCAGTTCAGTTAACCCAAACATACACTTTTTTTTGTCGGTTTTTTTACCTTAAATTAAAAGTCAGCACAGAGGTACAGCCATAATTAGGAGAGAAGGGAAACAAGGAGGGGGAGGTGAAGTATGTAAGCAGATAAAAGTGAGATTGGGATTATATAAGAGGTGGTAAGGTGGAGGAGAGGCAAGACAAGAAAGTTGGAGGAGGAGAGTAGATGGGTAGGGGAAAACAGGAGAGAAGAGGGGGATCAGTTGTAGTTACAGGAGAGTGAGGTGAAGTTATGTAGGAGAGAGGCTAGAGAGTGAAGGGAAGAGGCAGAATGTAAGGGTAGGGGAAGGGAGTTCCAGGGATTAGAGAAGTGGAAGAGTAGAGGAAAACAGTGGAGAGAAAGGGGGCATCAGTTGCAATTACAGGAGGGGAAATCAAAGTTAAGCAGGAGAGAGTGAAGAGAGGAGGCAGAACAGATGGGAAGTGGGAGGTAGTTCCATTGTTTGGGGAAGCGGAAGGAGAAAGCAGCCTGGCCAGCTGAGGTAGACCGGGGCGGGGGCAAGAGTGCAAATGTTTGTGCAGCCGAGGGCGTAGGATGTAGAGGGGGGCTGTAAAAGGAGAGAGGAGAGTAAGAAGGAAGCCATGACCTCCATGACCTTTATCTTCCTCCTATATCTATCCCAACCTTTCTTGATGCTGCTGCCTACCATTTTCAATATGATTACCTCTTCTGACAGCATATTCCATTTGTTTACCAAACTTTCTGTGAAGGAGTGTCTTCTAACCTCCCTCTTAAATACCCCCCTCAAACTTTAGGCTGTGCTGCCTCATGGTTTTGCTTCAGTTTAGCCTGAAGAGACCCTCCCTGTTCACCTTATTAGTCCCTTTCAAGTATTTGGGCCCTCTTCTCTCCTCATAAATTTACCCTGCTGTCCCACAATCATCTTTGTAGCCCTCATCTGGACTGTCTACATCAGGTTGATGTCCTTTTTAAAGGTGAGGGATCCAGAACTGCACCACATATTCCAGATGCGGTCTCAGCAGTGACCTGTACAAGGACAACACCACCTCCTGTTAGCTGCTGCTGATCCCCCAGGCCATGCACCCCAACATCCTGTTTGCCTTAACATTACCTTCTTGCACTGCATAGAATGCTTCAAGCCACTAGTTATCTTCATTCCCAGATCCTTCTCCTCTGTGTGAGATACCCAGGCCCCTGCCAGGTAACAATCTGTCCTGGGGCATTTGGCTCCTATGTGCATAGCCTTGCACTTCGTGGCATTGAAGCTCAGTTGCCAGATCCTGGACCACTTTTAAAGTCTTTTTAGGTCCACTTTAAGGTCCTGCATCCCCTCAGCTTAGCCAAGTCTCCCTCAGAGCTTGGTGTCATGCATGAACAGGAACATTTTGTCCTTGATACCACCCTCAATATCATTAATGACAATGTTAAATAGCACCAGCCCTAGCACAGAGCCCTGTGGGCCGTCACTTGTGACCACCTTGGTGCTTCACAACTCTTGCCCCATTATCACTTTTTGGGTCATTTTCCCTATTCACTTTTTTACCCATCTAACCATCTTCTCTCCCACTTAGAGAGCCACCAGCTTTCTGATCAGCTACTTATGGGGTACAGAGTCAAAGGCCTTGCTGAAATTCACGTAGAGGATGTCCACTATTTGGCCACTGTCCACTGTTTTTGTTACCCAGTCAAAGAAGTTGATCAGATTTGTTTGACAAGACCTCCCTCCTATAAATCCACGTTGCCTTGTGTCCTGGAGACCATGTCCCTCTAGATGTTCTATCAATCATTCCTTCAGTATGGTCCCTGTAGGTTTGCAAACTATTGAAGTGAGACTAACCTTTTTGTAGTTCCCAGGGTCATCTCAGGGGCCAATCTTGTGAAAGGCCACCACATGTGCCATTCTCTTTTCCTACAGTACCATGCCCAACTCCAGTGAACAACTGAATAGGTCCACCACTAGCTTCACCACCTACCCCACCAGTTCCCTCAACATCCTAGAGTGCACTCCATCCAGGCATGATGATTTGTTTATCCTCAATGCTAGCAACCCTTTATTCACTCTTTTCCCTTTTATCGACCAATCTTTCCTCCTCTCCCCTACTGGTCCCTTATTGCCCGCTGTTGGCACCAGTACATTTTTCTCCTTGGTGAAGAGAGAGAAGAATTATTCATTCAATAGGACTGCCTTCTTCCTGTCTCCACAATATCACTGGCCACTACCACCACAGCTATCTGGATGCTGTGGGCATCAACAAATACCTGTCTGCTTTGAGGCTGTGTACTGTAAGTAGTGCTTGTATTATTATTTTAATGACTGATAGTTCAATCAGTCATATACATAAAAATACATTTAAAGTATATATATATATATATATATATATATATATATATATATATATATATATATATATTTTTCATGGCAAAAACTCAATTTAATGCATCAATTAGGGTTGCCTAGGGTGACAAAAGTGAGGAAGTTTGGTGTTAGGGTTGAGAACCCTAATTGAGCATCCCCAACCCCCACCACCACCACCACACATACACATACATGCAAGTAAGGAAAGGACCAAGGCAACACAACCAATCACACACAAGCAGCAGGAAGTGTATATCTGTGTTAGTGTAGCAAGTAGGTAAGAAATCTAATTTCAGCTGGCAGTAGCGAAATTGGAGTACCTCATTTCGTTTTTGAGATATGGGTGGTGAAAATGCATCATGGGCATAACAATGTTAGTGTATGGCAAATTGCTCAATTTTGGAACAGTGTAAGTTTGTCATCCTTAAGTATTTTAGCACCAAAGCAGGAAAAGGCAGATCTATGGGACTAGGGCTTGCCACCCTGCAAATTTCAGCTCAAAGGAGCCATCCATTTGGTTGTAGGATGATGGCAAATATGTGCAGTCATGAGGAGCATACTGTTGCAAAATACTTCATAAAAGTGTAACAAATGGAAGAGATGAAATTGTTGCATTTGCAAAAGCATATAAAACAGTGGCACCAAATACTGTCACAAACGGAATATACAACAGTGTCACATTTGCAAAAGCTTGGAAAATAGTGTCTGAAAATACTGTCACAAAGATGGAAGTGTTGCAAATGCATATCACAACACTGTGACATTAGCAAAAGTGTTTTTCAAAACTATATCGGGGAATGTGCAAAATCCTGTTTTGGATCTTGTGAACCCTCAAATATCAAATATGTTGTGTGTGTTATGTGTTGGTGGCAGCGTATGGTCGAAGATGTCCAGTTGTGCGTATTGATATGTGTTTTGCGGTGTGTTGAATGTCCGGGATCAGAGTTAACAGTGACAACCCCATGCAAGAGCATGGGTGTGTGGTATTGTGTTTAACATAGTTGCATGTTAGTTCTGTCACTTGCTGCTCTTTGTGTGTGATTTGCTGTGTTGCCTTGGTCCTTCCCCTACTTGCATGTATGCATGTGTGTGGTGGTGGTGGGAGTGGGGGGGGAATGCTCAGTTAGGGTTTTCAACCCTAACACCAAATTTCCTCACTTTGTCGCTGTGGAACAACCCTAACTCATGCATTAAATAGATCTTTTTGCCATGAATTTCCCATCTTTTTGAGAATGTGCACTATAAATAGTGACTGGAATGTAGTAACAGTAACACAAAGTGGAAATGGTAACGCACATGGTGACACAAATGTAAACGGCAACGCAAACAGTAAGAGAAATGCAACTGCAAACGTTAATGAAAACAGAAATCGTAATGCAAACGGTAATGCAACCACTAACGGCAACAGAAACGCAAACGTTAATGAAAACAGTAACGGAAACACTAACACCAATGGAAATGCAAACAGTAATGAAAATGCAAATGGTAAAAGAAACACAAACAGAAATGCAAATGGTAAAGGCAACGGTGGCACAGAAGGAAACAGTAATGCAATCGACAAAGGAAACGCTACTGAAAATGCAAATGCTAAGGCCAACAGAAAGGAAAACGGTGATGAACATGCAAACAGTAATGATAACACAACTGGAAATGCTATCGGTTACGGTAACAGCAATGATGATGCCTAAGGGAAAAGTAACACAAACGGAAAGGCAAATGGAAGTGCATACTCAAATGCTAATGGTAACCTGCACAGTAACTCAATTGGAAATGCAAACGCTTTCGGTAACACCAACGATGATGCCAAAGGAAAGAGAAATGCAAATGGAAATGCAAACAGAAGCACGTATGCAAGCGCAAATGGAAATGGCGATGGTGACACAAAAGGAAATGCGAACAAAACCAGTAATGGAAATGCAAATGGTAACAGTAATGCAAATGTAAGTGCAAATGCAAACACAAAGGGTAACACACAGGGTGCCGTAAAGGGAAACACTAATGCAACCGGTAATGGAAATGGAAGTGGAAATGGTGACTGTGACAGTAACGGAAATGCGGACCATTTTTTCCCCCAACAGCTGCATTCAGAAGCACAGTGAATACAAAGAATGTATGCATAATAATGGGCCTCGGAGCAGAAAATTAACACTTGGAATACTAAATTGCTTATATCTCAGGAACTGTACGATGTAGGAAAAAAAGGCAAAATCTCATATTATTTATGACTTTCCTGGCTAGTTTTGCACTTAGCCCCCCCTAGTGGAGGGCTAAGCATTTTTCTAGGGAAAAGTTCGCATCTCGAAGCGTTTTCGAGATATGGGCCCCGAAAGGTGCAGAGGATGCCGTAATATTAGCCTATGGGAAAAATTGACAACTTTGGAGTGCCATAACTTTGCTGCCCTTTAATATTTTGTCACCAAACTACCAAAAGGCACACCTGTGGGATCTTGGCTTTCTGCTCTTCAAATTGCAGTCCAAAAGACCAAACCATTCTTTTGCAGCAGGGTGGCAAAGATTTCCTATTCTTTTGGGCATAGTGTCACAAAGTAGTGTAGTGATTTATGACAGTTTCACAAAACAAAATCACAAAAGTGTTGAATGCGCGTCACTACTTTGTGACACTTCTGTTTACAGAAATTTGAAAAACATATTTCTGGGGTGTGTAACCTCCCAAAAAAAGACATGGCTAGCATCCTTAGGTCTCGACTAGGTGAATGCAGAAAGAATTGTGTCCCTAGAGGATCCCAAAGTTAAATGGCAAGAATTTCTGTGACTACCAACTGAAAACAAGATGGTGGATTTGCGACACTACAGAGGTCATTTGTGACACTAAAAACTGCATTTGCAACACTGTTGAACTTTTTGCTAACTTTTCCCATTGACTATAATGGGAAACTTGTTTTTTGAATAACTTTTGAACCGTTTAATATTTTTTCACAAAATCATTGAAAGGCACATTGGGGACCCCAGCTGCATATTTCCTGAAGGTTTTGGACTGGTCATGCAGACTGTGCAACCTGTAGGTGTGAACAAAGAATGTGCAAAAATGCATAATTACCACCTTCTCTAATGCTATGTAGCTCTGCAATGTTATAATAATAATAATCTTTATTTCTATTGCACCTTTCTAAAATCAAGGTGCATTACAATAAAATAACAACATATTAAAACATCACAAAAAACATTAAAATCAAGATTAAGATACACAACATCAGTCTATGTCCACTTCATCAAAGCCTTTTTCCGTAAAAAGGATTTTAAACCTCATTTAAAACCTTCCACCGTCATGCACTCTCTAATCCAATGGGGTAGAGAATTCCAGATGGTTGGCGCCGTGAACATAAAAGCTTGAGCACCAGAGGATTTTCAAACTACCCTCGGAATCTCCAGCAACCCCTCGTTGGCTGAGGGGAGTGGTCACATCAGAAGGTAAGGAACCAGAAGATCTTTCCGGTAGTCAGGGCCCAGACTGTGTAGGGCTTTACATGTCAGTAAGGTGATCCGCCACTGAACCAGCAGCCAGTGCAGATCCCGCAGCACCGGTGTAATATGGGAGGAACGAGAAGTCCCAATTAACAACCGGGCTGATAAGTTCTGCACTAGCTGCAAGCAGTGGATATCAACCCCAGGAAGCCCAAAGTAAAGGGAGTTGCAGTAGTCCAAACATGAGGTCACAAAGGCGTGGATCAGTGTGGGCAGGTCACTGGGCAGAACAAGGTGCTTGATCCTAGCGATGGTCCTCAGATAGTAAAAGGATACCTTAACAACTGCCGACACCAGCGCACGCAATGTCAGCCGATCGTCAAGGATCACCCCTAGGTCTCGCACCCATTCAGAGGCAGGGAGCTCAACATCCCCCAAGAATAAACCTGTGATTTGATTTGCTCCAAACCCCTCAATCCATTGGCCAGGATCCACTACCATCACTTCCGTCTTCCCAGAATTCAACTTCAACCAGCTGGACCTCATCCAACCCTGGATCTCGCTGAGACAGTTATTAAATACTGAGAGTGCTCTATTCTGGTCAGGTGCAAAAGACAGATAGAGCTGGGTATCATCGGCATAGCAATGAAACTCCAGCTCATATCGTCTTACAATGTCTCCGAGGGGAAGCATGTACACCGCTAACAGCATGGGGGACAGCACAGAGCCCTGATGCACCCCACAGGGCAGAGAAGTAGGATCAGAGGAAAACACCCCCAATACCACCCTCTGAGTTCTACCTGTGAGGAAGGAGGTAAACCATCTGTGTGCCAAACCTGACAGCCCACAGATGCATCTCAGGCGCTCAAGCAGCACCCTATGGTCAACGGTGTCAAATGCTGCTGACAAATCCAGTAGGACCAAAATGGACCATTTTTTCTGGTCTCTCGCCATCAGGAGACAATTGAGCACCCAAATTAGTGCAGTCTCAGTGTTATGCCTCTTTCAAAAGCCTGATTGAAGAGGTTCGTAGATGTTATGGATGGACAGATGGTTGTCTAACTGGGCTGCCACCACTTTCTCAATTACCTTCCCCACAAAGGGGAGGTTTGAGATAGGTCTGTAGTTGGCTAGGGAATCTGGGTCCAGAGAAGCCTTTTTCAACACTGGTGTCACCACCACATCCTTCAGGGAGCATGGATATTCACCAGAGTCTAAGGAGAACCAGACTATCTTAGCTAGAACTGGGATGATAACCTCCCCACAGCCCATAATCAGGGCAGTGGGGCCAGGATCTAAACTACAGCATGTGCTGCACATAGCCTGGACAATCCTCATAACATCTTCAATTTCCGGCCTTTTGAAGGAACTCCAGGCAAATGGGGGGCTTGTAACCGCTGGCTGGTCCACTGCTACTCCCATAGAGAGTGCAGTGCAAGTCTCGGCCCTGATGTCACCCACCTTATCTGCAAATAAACGAGCAAGCTCCTCACACTCCATTTGTGAAAAGGCTCGACGAGCCTGTAGACATGCTGGGTTGCACAGCCTGTCTACAGTTCAAAAGAGCTGGGCTGGCTGGTTCTGTGCAGCAGCAATTTCTCTGGACAGGAGTACTGTCTTCTTATGAGTAATTGCTGACTGATAGAGTTTATAATGCTCTAGGAGTCTAAGATGGTCAGCATCTAAGCCAGATTTCTGCCAGCACCTCTCCAACCTGCGTCCTAGTCACCACATCTCCCTCAGATCCCGGTCAAACCAGGGGGACCGAGGGCGAAGGGAGAGAGGATGCACACAGGTGGGAGCAATAGAATCCAAAGCAGTGGTAATGGCCTTATTATAGGCTAGAACCAAAACTTCAGGATTCAAGCTCATCCCAGGAAATTCTGATAGGTCAAGTACCACAGTTAGGCCTTCAGGAGTTACATCCTGTAAAGGGCAGTACTTGACCATCTCCACAGAAGTTGGCCTATGCAGAGGGGTGCGGAAATTGAATCTCACAGTCTGATGGTCAGACCATCTGACAGGTTCCACTTCCACATCGGAGGCCTCCATCCCCAGGAGGAAGACCAGATCCAGGGAATGGCCATGTTTATGAGTGGCAGAGGTAACCACCTGTGAGATGCCCAATGAACACATCAATTGGAGGAAGTGCTATCCAAATTACAAGAGTTTGTCATCGATCTAGGCATTAAAGTCACCCAGCACCATCAACCTGGGTGACTCAAATACCAGGTCGATGATGAAGTCTGCCACTTATTTAGGGAATAGCGTCTCATCACCGGGTGGATGATAAACGAGTGCCATCCTATAGCCCCCACCTGCCACTATGACACATTCGAAAGATCTGGTCTCCTCAACTGGAACACTAGTGAGATCCAATTTGGTCTTGAAACAGACCACAACACCCCAACCCCTGCGATCCAATCTCAGGCAGTGTATCACCGAATACCCAGCTGGAACTGCTGCCTCAAGTACAGGGCCAGCATTGTTATCCAGCCAGGTTTCGGTGACGCAGGTCAGGTCTGCTGTATCCACCAAGTCTGCTACAATGGCAGTCTTGTTCACAATGGACCTGGCATTGCATAACACCACCCGGGTTGGATAGAACTCCTGGGATGCCCAAACCACCTGCCCACCATTTACAGAGGTGGTGCCCTTGGGTATGGAGACCAAACAGGAAGGCCAATGTTCAACACTCCATTTCGCCCCAGGGAGTCTTCTGGACTTGACCACTCCGATGCGAGCACCCTCCTCATCCATCCTCCACTGTTGATATCCCCAACCCCTCCACATCCTCCTGCGAGCAATTCCCAAGGCCCTGCATCATTGGCAAACAGAGAAAAGCAATGGGAGGGGAAAGAAAGGGTAGAGGGCATGAAGAGTGGTGGATAAATAGTGCATGACAGGGGGGTAGGACAACAATATATATCATCATCCACAGACATGGAGCCAATGACACTAATATCTAAACTCCCTGTAGTAAAAATAAAACCAGAAAAAATGTTATATCCGACCATTAAAAAACTTGGCAGATCTAGAGATCTATGATATCGCTCCCAGCATACCACATTTCAGGCAAATCCATCATACAGTGGCAAAGTTATTAAGCTGCCAAATTTCAGAGTTTAACCTTAAATGGGGTACTCAACCCTAACTATAGTGGCACAGTATATATATATATACATATTCTGCTCATATTTCTTATTTATTTAATAATACATAAAACACATAACATAAAAATAATAAAAGAGATTAGACACAATATTAATCATATTTAGAAGGGCTGTTTTTGGCAAAATGGGTGAACACCTGAAGAATACACTAGCAAATGGCCAAATAGGAGGGGTAGAAGAACAATGGAGAAAAATCAAAACTGCCATCATAGAGGCAACAAGCCTTTGTATAAAACAAATAAAGAAAACAAAGTGGAGTAAAAAACCACTATGGTTCTCAAAAGAGGTGGCAGGGAAGGTTAAGGAGAAAAAGGCTGCATTCAAAAAGTATAAGGAATCACAGAGGGAGCACGACAGGGAACTGTATCAATTAAAGCAGAAAGAAGTAGGAAAGGCAGTCAGAATAGCAAAGGCACAAACCGAGGAAAAAATAGCCAACTCAGTCAAAAAGGGGGATAAAACCTTTTATAGGTACATTAGGGAGCATAGAAAGGTTAAGGGAGGGATAGTGAAGATTAATAAAGGAGAGGGGAGGTGGGCAGAGGGAGACAGTGAAAAGGCAGATACTGAATGAATACTTTTGCTCAGTATTCACAAAAGAAGATGAGGAGCAGTTACCTAAACCAGACATTAGAAGCACTCTGGGTAGGGGGGTTGATACCAGTCCATTCACAGAAGAAAGAGTCCTGAAAGAACTCCTAAAACTCAATGTGGACAAAGCAATGGGGCCTGACGGGATTCACCCCAGAATCCTAAAAAGAACTAAGGGGGGACCTAGTGACACCACTGACCACACTTTTAACAAATCATGGCAGGATGGGGTGGTACCTGAGGACTGGAGGAGGGCAGATGTGATTCCCCTTTACAAAAGTGGGAGCAAGGCAGAAACAGGAAACTACAGACCTGTAAGTTTGACCTCAGTGGTAGGGAAAATGATGGAATCACTTCTGAAAGAAAGAATTGTTGAGTACCTAGAGGCCAGAGGGGCACAGGACCCAAAGCAACATGGATTTTCAGCAGGAAGGTCATGTCAGACTAATCTAATTGATTTCTTTGACTGGGTGACCAAAGTAATAGACCAGGGAGGGGCTGTGGATATGGCCTACCTAGACTTTAGCAAGGCATTTGACACAGTCACACAAAAGATTAATAATCAGATTAGCCAGCCTGGGAGTGGGTCCCAGGGTGGTAGCCTGGGTAGCGAACTGGCTGCACAACAGGACACAGAAGGTAATAGTGAATGGAACGATTCCAAGAAAGGGGGTTACTAGTGGAGTACCTCAGGGCTCAGTACTGGGTCCAATCCTCTTTAACATCTTTATAAGTGACATTGCAGAGGGTCTGAGGGAAAGGATGCCTCTTTGCAGATGACACAAAAATCTGTAACAGAGTTGATACACAAGAGAGGGTAGAAAAGATGAGAAGGGACTTTGCAAGGTTGGAGGAATGGTCAGACATATGGCAACTTAGATTCAATGCAAAGAAGTGCAAAATAATGCACCTGGGAAACAAAAACCCAGGAGAAGAGTAGACAATAGCAGGGGAGGTACTAACAACAACAAAAATGGAAAGGGACCTGGGAGTAGTCATATCAGATGACCTAAAGGTGGGTAAGCAATGTGAAAAGTCAGTAAGAAGAGCCAGGGGGATACTGGGATGCATAGGAAGGGGCATCACAAGTAGAAAAAGGGAAGTGGTTATCCCTCTGTACAGACAGTTGGTGAGACCCCATCTGAAGTACTGTGTGCAGTTTTGGAGACCTCATCTACGCAAGGACATAGACAGGATGGAAGCAGTCCAGAGAGGGCAACTAAAATGGTGCAGGGTCTACATCAGAAACCATATGAAGAGAGACTGAGAGAGCTTAATCGTATACCCTTGATGAAAGGAGGGACAGGGGACATGATAGAAATGTTCAAGTACTTCAAGGAATCAACAAAGTCAGGAGGTAGCATCTTTCAGAAAAGAGGTGTGTAAGAACAAGGGCACAGTTTAAAGATAGAGGGGGGACGGCTCAGGGGTAATGTGAGGACATTCTTTTTCAAGGAGAGAGTGGTGGATACATGGAACAGCCTTCCTGAGGAGGTCGTTGGGTCTAAAACAGTGGGGGAATTCAAACATGCATGGGACAGACACAAAGCAATTATAGTGGGGGGTTGCAGGAAGCAGGCTGTTGGTTAACTAGAATCTGCAGCTTATCCAGTAGGTAGGGAAATGGGCAGACTGGGTGGGCCAAGTGGTCCTTATCTGCCGTCAAAGTCTATGTTTCTATGTTTCTATATGAAATAATTATATAATCATAAAATCTATTTCCTACATAACATATAAACACATAAAATAAAAATAACAGAAGAGATTATGTAAAATAGTAACCATATAAAATAATTGCAATTGTAAAATCAACGGCACTGTAAGGGAGAATATAGCATGAGGGAAAGCATAGTCAGACACAAAAATGGGTATACAACTTGAGGACAGCAATGAATAGGAACTAATATTGTAGCTCACAGTGGTATGTTGCAGTCTTAGGGTTATGCAAACTCTGTCACACACCACAAACAGTAATGTCAAAAGTAACATAAATAATTTATATTCCTTGCTGACCTCCGTGCCCCTATTCATAGTCAGTTTAACCCTATGCTAATTACTGCATTTGGAGCTGAAGTGGTTCTGCCGAATTAGTTAAGCTGCATTGACCATTTGGGCCCCAGCTTGAAGCTGAATTGAAGCTGGTTTTGGCCCACTTCCCTCTCAATAACCCTCAATACAGCAGCGCTCTGAAAAAAAGTAGTTTTCAAATATCTAATGAATCCACACTCCCAGGAATCCACGTTTCACCTTTCCCAGGAATCCACACTCCACCTTTCGCAGTATATCAGATTTAATGTGACTGCTCCTGTAGCTGGACCTGCAGCTGACAATGCAGGCTCACAGTCTGTCCTCTCCTGTGCAGCATTATTTTGTCAGCCTGACTGCCAGCCTGAAACTACAGTTGAATGAACTGAATTTGAGAACTGTATTGATAATTCATGATTCTCAGGTGATTTCTGACATTTTCTAATGAAATGTCACCTTTTTTTTACTTAAAAGGAGTTCCCTTCAGTAGTCATTTCTTTCTCATGTAAGAGATTGGAATCAGCACGGAGATGTGTGCAGCATGAGGTGTTCTCGATCTCCAGCATCACTGATTGGTTGCTGCAGATCATGTGAATCACCAACAACTGAATCTATTGGCCATGTTTAGTGTGTGCCCACTGTAAAAAGTGCTGCCATATGATTCTGAAGTCCCAAACTGCCATAGAGAAACCAGATTCCTTCAGACCTCCTTTGCTATAGGGCAAGTCCTCAGATTTCTGCATGTTTACCAAGTAGCAATTCAGCATCAGGTCATCCTTATATAGAGGCACCACAAATGTTTTAACGTCTAAATTAGAATTATTCACTTTCTAGGAACTAGTATCAGTTGCAGTCAGAAAATATTCCTGATAATTGATGTGGGATTGATTGTAACCTATAGTAATTCATAGTCCTTGCTGACCTCCATGCTAGTATCATAGTGTCCAAGATAGGTCTTTTCTGACTAACCTGATAGTTTTCTTTGATTGGTGATGAAGGAACTAGACATGGGTCATACTGTAGATCTGTTGTACTTCAACTTCAGCAAAGCTTTTGATTCAGTAGGACTGCTCAAAAAGAAGGAGGCTCTGGCTGCACCTAAACATGTAGTAAACTGAATGGGTAACTGGCTGAAGGGGAGGCAACAGAGGGTTGTGGTCAATCGGGTTGAATTAGAAGAGAGAGAGGTTATGAATGGGGTTCCACAGGGATCAGTGCTTGGTCCGGTCATCTTCACCATGTTCATCAGTGACCTTGGAAAAGGAATCCAGGGCAGGATGTGTCTTTTCACACATAACACAAAGCTATGTGGGAGGGTTGACAGTTATGAGGGGATAAGGGAACTGCAGAAAGACTTACAAAATCTAGAGGAAGGGTCAAAGGTTTAGCAGCTGAAATTCAATACCAAAAAGTGCAAGGTAATGCACCTGGGGAACAAGAGCCCAAAGATGGAGCAGTGGATGGAAGGGGAGAGACTTAGCACTATGGTTGATTAATACGATCTGGGAGTTATCATCAGCAACTAACTTAAACAATTAAGCCGGTGCAGTAAGGCCTATTGTAAGGCTAATTGGATGCTGAGATGTATTGGGTGGGGTATTGATAGCAGAAGAAAAGAGGAAATTATTCCCCTCTATAGATCCCTGGCAAGACCTCACCTTGAATACTGTGCCCGGTTCTAGAGTCTTCGCCTCAGATAGGTAAATAATTTGTTGGAGTCAGTATAATGCAGAGTAACAAAAATGATTCAGGAACAGTAGGTCAGATCCTATGAAGAGCACCTCAAGGCACTGAATATGTGCTCACTGGAGACCAGAAGGGAGGAGGGGGATATGATAGAGACCTTCAAGTTCCTCACAGGAATTAACAAAGGGAACAGCCAGGAACT
The DNA here is from genome assembly GCA_016271365.2 of Neoceratodus forsteri. Taxonomy (NCBI): domain Eukaryota; kingdom Metazoa; phylum Chordata; order Ceratodontiformes; family Ceratodontidae; genus Neoceratodus; species Neoceratodus forsteri. Next base: position 607,491,696 of record CM057455.1, read on the forward strand.
ACTTAGCCTGAACACTAACTCACAGTCTTATGGGCATGAGTAGAAAGTAACTGGAAGGAGGTTCAGGAGGGAAGTGAGAAAGTATTACTTCACAAAAATTGTGATGGGACAGTGGAACAGTCTGTCATTTGAGATGGTGGGTGCAGAAATGGTTACTGAATTCAAGCAAGGCTGGGACATAATGATGGTTATAGTGGTTGCTTGGACTGACAGAATCAAGGAAAGGAAGCGTGGCAGGAACAGGGAGGGTTAGTAACCTGGAGGAACAGCAGGTTCCAGGACTTATAGGGAAATCAGGCAGAGTGGATGGACCACAGGTCTTTTTCTGCCGTTACTGTCTACATTTCTATGATTGTATTTTATTTTCATAGAGTGATTGCTGAAACACATATTTAAATCTGCGTTAGTATTAAAGAACATGACTAGCAATAGGATGTGGCTGGGCGAAGTGTGGAAGTATCAATAAAATATATTTTAAAAAACAGCAGTTCAAAAAGTAATGCAACATATTATACATGCATGTAGAATATATATTATACATGTTGCAACATAACTGACTCTCAGATACTATGAATTCCCCAAACAGTCAATGATTGCCATTGGCAGTGTAACACAAAATAGTCTTAACAGAGATGGAAACCACACTTACATTTTGGTAATTCAGTATCTTGAAAGGTATTTAAATTAAATTCAATAAATGCTAGTTTCTAGTACATGTTTTATGCTTTCTGTTCAGCTCCTGGTTTCACATAAATCTGAAGTCAAACCATAGGGACTCTTGAGTGATGCATCCATTTCTTGTGCCCTCACCTGCAGTATACTTTTTTTTTTATCCTGGAAAAGAACATACAGTATGACAGCCATTTTAAATGTATAGTAAGTGCCATAGGACATCTTTCTTGTAACTACTGTACTTAGGAGGCATTTTCAACATCCCTTTTCACTTATCTGTGTTTTAAGTGTCACTTATTTTTCCATAGTTTGTACTGATATGTCTTTTCCCCTTGCATGCTGCTCAAAAAGAAAAATGAAAAACTTGAGCTCAAAACCTAAAGTGGGTGTAAGAGGTATTTTATTCGCTTACAAATTAAGTTTTTTAAGGTTGGAAGATATGGGAATTTAATCTGTGGGTAATACAGTATTCTGAATCACCACACACAAAGATATTTTGAAATGTCTTTTCAGTTACATAAAATAGGAAATTTGGCTGCAGATCATGTTTAGGATATGCTGGAGAAAGGTATCATTGAAACACAGCTCTAGGCATTTATACTGTAGGTAGGGAAAACAGGCAGACTACTTGGGCCAAGAGATCCTTATCCGCTGACAACGTCTATGTTTCTATGTTTCTATTCTGAACTAGTTGGACTAAGATAGGGACTGGCAATACTTTATGGGCCACATGTTTTAGTCTGCTTGTAATATACTTTGTTTCTATGTTTCTTTTCACTGAAAAATAAAACAGAGAGGAGGGTAATGCACTAGATCATAAGATGGGCCTCTGGGACACTAAAATACATATACATTTAGATATGGATAAAATAAGAAGGGACTGTAAGTATAATTCTGATTTAAAATATTTGAAGTGCTAGATAAAATAAGAAAGGACAGTAAGCATAATTCTGATTTCAAATATTTGAAGTGCTTTGTTATTTGCATCTCATATTTGCTGATTAATTTTGCAGTTATGATGTTGTACTGGGGATAATGATTTATTATTAGGCTTGGGCTATCCGTTAGGTAGCTTGATCGGGTAGGTTGGGTATCAGCAATTTTTGACCAGGGGAGGTAGTTCAGGTAATTTACTACCCTACCCATCATAATAGTTTACTTCATGGGGAGGGTACTTTTGACAAGGATAACAGGTAATGTGTAATTTTTTAAACAGACATTACAGGCAGCCTGTGGGTTCTTGATACTCCTGCCAGGACTTCCCAGGCTGGAAGCAGGCATGAAACGGCAGCCTGTGGGGTCCTTCATGAGCTCACAACAGAACTAGGAGCACATGACAGAGGGCTGACAACCTGATTGATCAGTGGTCTCTGTGCTCCATCTATTGTGAGCTCATTGTGCAGATGATAGCCGAACTCTGGAAAGCGTGGAATGAATTGAGAAGTTGCTCTGTAGACTGCCTCTAAACTGAGGTGAAAACTTATTAAAATAAAATAAATAAAAATGTAAAAACCACCACAAAGGAGCAAAGGGAGTTGGGATCAGGGTTGGGGACTGAAATGAGCTCAGAACAGGAGAGGAAAATTGGGGGATCATCCTCTTAATCGAGGAGGTGGATGGTGGTACAGTGCTGAGGAGAAAAAGAGCAAGGGAGGGACAAAAAAAACACAGAAAAGCAAAGTACTGGCAGCTGGTTTATGTCTCTGCAGCAAAGTGAAAGCCATGTAGGCTGTATTACACTGTCTGTTAGGTGCCCCAAGCCCTGTTATTTATTACTGGGACATAGCTACACTGCGTGTTACTCTGCAGCATAGTGAAAGCCATTTAGACTGCATTACACTGTCTGTTAGGTGCTCCAAGCCCTGTCATTTATTACTGTAACATAGCTACACTGTGTCTCTCTCTACAGCATTGTGAAATCCATTTAAGCTGCATTACAGTGTTTGTTAGGTGCCCTGAGCCCTGTCATTTATTACTGTGATATAGCTACACCGTGTGTCTCTCTGTGGCATAGTGAAAGCCATTTAGGCTGTATTACAATCTGTGTTCGGTGCCCCGAACCCTGTCATTTATTACTATGACATAGCTATACCATGTGTGCTCTCTGCAGCATAGTGAAAGCCATTTATTCTGTATTACACTGTCTGTTAGGTGACCCGAACACCACCATTTATTACTGCAACAAAGCTACACTGTGTGTCTCTGTGTAGCAGAGCAAAAGCCATTTAAACTGTATTATGCTGTCTGTTAGGTGACCGGAGCCCTGTCATTTATTACTGTGACATACAGTAGCTACACTGTGTGTCTCTCTGCAGCATTGTGGAACCCATTTAGGCTGTATTACACTGTTTGTTAGGTGACCCAAGCCCTGTCATTTATTACTGTGACATACTTACACTGCAGCATGGTGAAAGCTATTTAGGCTGTATTACACCATCTGTTAAATGCCTCAAGCCCTGTCATTTATTACTGTGACATACATGCACTGTGTGTCTGTCTGCAGCATAGTGAAAGCCATTTAGGCTGTATTACACTGTGTGTTTGGTGCCCTGAGCCTTGTCATTTATTACTGTCATGTAGCTATACCACGTGTCTCTCTCTGGCATAGTGAAAGCCATTTAGGATGTAATACACCTTCTGTTAGGTGACCCTAGCCCTGTCATTTATTACTGTGCTATAGCTACAATGTGTGTCTCTGTAGCATAGTGAAATCTATTTAGGCTGGCTATATTACACTGTGTGTTCAGTGCCCTGAGCCCTGTTATGTATTACTGTTACATAGCTACACTGTCTGTCTCTACAGCATAGTGAAAGCTATGTAGGCTGGCTGTATTACACTGTGTTAGGTGCTCCAAGCCCTATCATTTATTACTGTGACATACGTGCACTGCAGCATAGTGAAAGCCATTTAGGCTGTATTACATAGTCTGTTATATGCCCCAAGCTCTGTCATTTATTACTGTGGCATAGCTGCACCGTGTATCTGTCTGAAGCATAGTGAAAGCCATTTAGGCTTTATTTCACTGTTTGTTTTGGTGCCCTAATCCCTGTCATTCATTACCATGATATACCTACACTGTGTGTCTCTCTGCTGCATAGTGAAAGCCATTTAGGCTGGCTGTATTACATTTTTTGTTAGGTACCTTGAGCCCTATCATTTATTACTGTGACAAAGGTACACTGTGCACCTCTGCAGCATAATAAAACCCATTTAGGCTCTATATATTTATTATTTATTTATTAAATTTTGTTATCCAGGTAAGCCCACTGGGTCCTGAAGGTCCCTTTTTCAGGGGTGACCCAGAGTTAGTTACACATAGTTTTGTACATACAAGTAGGTGATACAATGTATAACATGTCATACAGGAATTACGAAGTCAGTATACAGTTTTAGTGGAGGAGGACAGGAGGTACATTACATTATTGGATACAACAGAACAGTGTGATACATACAATACAGGGTTGTAAAGACAGTAAATAACTTCTGTGAGCAGGGCATTGGGTTTATTACAGAGTTCAGCAGTGACAGCAGATGGATGTGTAGTGGTAAGTGCTATTAAATTGCACACAAGAGGTGCCTTGTAGGAATAGAGTACCAGTTTGTGTTGCCCTTAGTCATTACCCTTGTGGGGGGGGCAATTTTGTACTAACCCAGTTGACACCAGGTGAGGTGGGCTAGTCATTGGTGCAGGTGCAGGGACTAGGGTTGAGGAGGCGAGCGCGCAACGCCGTTTGGAATTTGGCAAGGGTGGGTGCATCCTGAAGGTGGCTGGGGAGGTTGTTCCAAGATACAGGGGCCAGGTGAGTAAAGGATTTTCTCCCGGTGACAGAGCAGGCCAAAGGAATTTCCAGTAGCTTTTTGTTTGAGGAATGGAGTGGTTGTCTAGTCCGCTTTGGGGCAAGTAGTCCTATCAGCCCTGCCGGAGGTTGTGTGTCGAGGAGCTTGTAGGTCCAGCTTAGAAGGGGCTACTGGAGCCTGTTATTCAGTGATGGTCAGTTGAGGGTTGTGAGTACATCACAGTGATGGGTCCTCGGGTGGGATTTGGAGGCAAAGCAAGCAACTTTGTGATATACGGTCTGTAATCTGCAGTAGTCTTGTTTAGCGATGCTGAGCAAAATGGGGGCTGCATAAGTTAGGGTTGGGAGGAGGATGCTTTTCGCGATTGCCAGCCTGGTCTCTGGTATCATGTTTTGACTTAGACGATAGAGGAGGCCCAGCTTTTGGTGGATGTTTTTTATTACCAAGTCCACATGGGGCTTCAATGTGAGCCCCTGATCTAATGTGAGGCCAAGATATCTGACAGATTGTACTACCTCTATTTTGGAGCCAGATATGGTAGTGAGTGGAAGAAGATGGGCCTGGGAGGGGTCCAGGGATGTTTGTCCGAGTAGCATCGCCTTTGTCTTGGTGGGATTAAGGACCAGATGATTCTCAACTAGCCAAGTCTCAGTCTTGGTGAAGTCTGCCTATAGCATGGGTCCTAGGTTGGATGGGTGAAGCTCTGTTCGGTACAATACTGCATCATCAGCATACTGTACTAATGAACTGCCCCCACAGTGGTCATGCAGGTCATTTGTGAATAGGGAAAATAATAGCAGGCCCAAGATGGAGCCCTGTGGTACTGCTTCAGTTAGTGGTAGGGGTTCCGAGGTCACCCCCTCTTCACTTGACCTGCTGGGAGCGGTCAGTAAGGTAGTTATGGAACCAGGTGAGGGAATGTTGATCAAGTCCAAATTGGCTAAGTTTTGTTAATAGAAGTGGGTGATCTACTAGGTCAAAGGCCTTGGATAGGTCAATGAACATGGCGCCAGTGGGGGCACCCTTATCCAAGGCGGCCCTGACATCAGAGGTAAATTTAATGAGGGCAGTGTCGGTCCCATGCTTTTGTCAAAAGCCTTGTTGTGAGGGGGGGCCAGGAGCATGTTGGCTTCTAGGTAGTCTTTTAGTTGGCAATATACTAGACGTTTCTGAATTTTTGCCAGCTGACATAGGATGGAGATGGGTCTATAATGGCCTATCATTTCCCTGTCTCCTCCCTTATGGATTGGGAATACATGAGCTTGTTTCCATATTAGTGGGACTGTTCCTTCCTGCAGGGATCTGTTTATTAACAGGGCTACAGGTAGGGCGATGGCTGGGGCAGCAGCCCTAAGTAGTCTAGGGTCCAATCCATCAGGTCCTGGGGACCGACTGAGTTTTAAGGATTGCAGGAGGGGCAGCACCTTATTGGCCTGAACTGTCCGCAGGTGAAAGTGGTCAATCAGATGGTCTTGGAATTCAGTGGCCGGAGGACCTGGTGAGCTATATGTAGGGCAGGATCTGATCACCCCCAGATCGGTGAAGAAGTGATTGAAGACTGAGGCTGCCTCCCCTCCATCCATCAGCTATATATCATTGCAGATTATGTTACCCTGCTAGTGTGTTTTTGTGCCTTTTAGCAGGGAGTTGATGCTAGACCAGAAGGACTTAGGGTCAGATAGGGTTCGCCGTTGGAGGGATTTTAAGTAGTCTCGTTTGGTTGATTTGGAGATAGTTTGGCACTGGTTCCGCAGTGATCTGTAGGCAGCAAAGTCTGCATGGCTAGCAGATCTCCTTGTTTTTTTCCATGCCTTGTCTCTGGCTATCATCAGAGATTTTAGCTCATGTGTGATTCATTTGTGGCACTGGCCCTTTGCTCGTCTTCTCCTGAGCAGTGCATGTAAAGTGGCCACCTCAGTGAGGGTACACTGGAAATACTGAGCTACACTATCTATATTGCCTAGGAGTCTTAACGGTGACCAGTCAGTATTCCTCAGGGAGCTCTGGAAGGCCTCAGCTGAGAATCCAGAGAAATCCCTGGCCATAATGAGTCTGGCCGGAAGCCTGGGAGGCCGATTTTTCCAGATGCAGAAGGTGGGTGAGTGATCGCTTAGGGCATCCAACATCACGTCAGTCACTTGTATGTTAGCTGGGTTGGAAGCAAGTATCCAATCAAGGATGGAGTGATTCCCTGTTTTTTAGTTGTGCCTTGTGACCTCAGTGATCACCTGGGTCAGGTTAGCATCAAGAAGTATGGTTTTGTAATTTAGCTCGGAGGAGGATTCCCACTTCAGGTTGTAGTCCCCAAGGACCAGCAGCTCCGTGAGCTGTGCCCCAGCTAGGGAGTGGGCTAGATTCTGGAGTGCCGGCATGCCACTGATGGGAGGGTTGTAAATACAACCTATTGTTAGATGCTTTGCACTTCCCAGAACAATTCGGATAAGTATTGCTTCAAGCTTTGTATGGGTTGGCATATCGACAGGGGATAAGATAGCTGCCAGGGAGGATGTCACATATATAAGAACACCCCTCTCCTTTCTTCCCTTCTCTGTCCTTTGGAAGGAGTCATAGTGATCTAGTGCTACTTTGTGAGGAAGTATGTGTGACTTTAGCCATGCCTCGGATATGGCTAGTATGCTATTACACTGCTAGTTAAAAGCCCTGCCATTTATCCATGTGACATAGCTACACTGTATATCTGAGCAGCATAGTGAAAGCCATTTGGGCTGCATTACACTGTTTGTTAGGTGCTTCACACCCTGTGATTTATTACTGTGACATAGCTACACTGTGTGTCTCTGCAGCATAGTGAAAGCCATTTAGGATGTATTGCACTGTTTGTTAGGTGTCCCCATCCCTGTCATGTATTACTGTCTGTGACATAGTCAGCTATACTGTCTGTATTGGATTAAGACTTAGTTTGGCTAAGCAGATTTACTGTGTGGTGGTGTTTTTATTTTTTACTTACAGGGATTGCTACTGTTTGTTGCTAACATTTCATTGCTTTATTTTTTCTCTGATTCAAATTGTTGTTGCTGGTATACCTTCTTCTGCATTATTACAAGGTGTGCCTACAGGTGTGTGCTAACAGATTACTGTTGTAATCTTCTGATTCAAATTGTCTTTTGCAAGGTATATCTTCTGTTACTGCTTTATTTTCTCTGGAGCAAAGTGTTTCTTACAAGGTATATCTTCTCTGAAATTACTGTATTACAGGTGGAGCTTACATTTTGTGACTTTTTATCATTGGCTAAGCAAAATTACTGTTTGACACTGTGTTTTATTTTATTCTTGTTTGTTGAAAAGGTTTGTTGTCTCAGAGGTGTTTCAGTCTCCTTCTCACATTGAAGGAGCTAATTGCTTTTCCTCCACAGCTCTTCAAAGGATTAGGTGTGTGTGTGGGGTGGAGCTGGCAAACTGTCAGTAACTTCCAACAGAAAGAAGGGTTAAAAGTCAGGTTAGTTGATATCTTGGAGGTAGAAGACTTGGTTTGCTGGCCAAGGCACCCTAACTTCACCCTGAGCTCTTTCCTTCTAAGACTGCTTGAAAGGCAGAGTAAGAAACTTACCAGAGCAAGGAGAAGGATTAAGACTTAGTTTGGCTAAGCAGATTTACTGTGTGGTGGTGTTTTATTTTTTACTTACAGGGATTGCTACTGTTTGTTGCTAACATTTCATTGCTTTATTTTTCTCTGATTCAAATTGTTGTTGCTGGTATACCTTCTTCTGCATTATTACAAGGTGTGCCTACAGGTGTGTGCTAACAGATTACTGCTGTAATCTTCTGATTCAAATTGTCTTTTGCAAGGTATATCTTCTGTTACTGCTTTATTTTTCTCTGGAGCAAAGTGTTTCTTACAAGGTATATCTTCTCTGAAATTATTACAGGTGGTGCTTTACAGGTTTTACAGTTTTATCTAACATTAGGATAAGCTTTCAGGGATACTGCATTTGTTGTTGTCTGATTGTTTCTGCTCTTACCTCCTTGTTCTTTCATCCGTGGTTCTTCTTTTTAGGCAGGGGAAGGGCCCAGCCACCCACCCCCATCCCCAACCACCCCACGCTACACTCCTTTTAAAGGGTACCACAGTTGTGACATTTCATGTGGCAGAGCAGGAAGGGGCAGATCAGTGGGGCCTCCACAAGGTGATCTCATTTACAGGGGCACTAGTAATTTAACTTGTTATAACAAGTTAAACAAAGCACAATTAAACCATTACTTGCATTTTTTCCTTTTTTCCTTCTAATTACTCTGACTAGGTTACAAACCCAGCAACTTATTTGGAATGGATTTCATTAACTGCAGGTACTGTGGAACAATTTTCAGAAGGACAGTCTTACAGGATTTAGGACACTGTCCTACATGCTGGGCCTTTGGAGATCTTAGGGCTCAGCTCCGGGCAGCATGGGCAGAGATTGCACGCCTCAAATTTCATATTGAAGAGGAAATACATTATAAGAACCACCCGCCATTTCCCCAGCATCCAACAGAAAACCTCGACGCAGAGGGTAGTTGGTCCAGGAGGTTGGCAGGTGGTTAGGAGGAGCAAATCAGGTGCCCCATCACTCTCTGATCTCAACACATTACCTCCAAAACCATATAAACACTACAAACAGGTATCTGTCTCATCTCTGAAATCAAATAAAGAGGCAGAAGACACTGCAGAGCAGGACACTGCAGCACAGGAGCTAGCACAACAAAACTCACCCAAATCAGGAACAAAAACTAAACAAGCACAAAGGAAATCAAAAAACTTCTGATCATAGGAGACTCCATGATTTGGGGAGTTGATACCCATCTCCAGCCAGGGTGATGGTCAGATGTCTCCAGGTACATCAGCATGGAGAGACACTGACGCATTGCTAAAATTGTTCACAAAGCAGGAGAAAACATTGATGTCCCTAGTACACATAGGGACTAATGATCTCACCAGCCAGTCAGTTGTGGAGACCAAGGAACACCTGACTAGGCTGGGTGACAAACTATCATCTGTTTCGTCCAGCATCTCCTTCTCTGAGATCCTACCAGTCTGGGAGAGGGGAGCAGATGGACGGAAGGTCAGAGAAGGGGGGATAGGAGAGCTAAACATGTGGCTCAAGGACTGGTGCCAGGAAAAAGGACACAGAATTGTAGGGAAATGGCAACAGTTCTGGGAGTGAAAGTTCTTTAAATTTGATGGACTGCATCTGACTAAAGAAGGAGTCAGTGCATTGGGGCAGAAGTTTGACGTCTTTGCAGAATATTTAAACTAGCAAATGGGGAGAGGGGTGCAGAACCCCATACGTCGAATGGGAAGAACACCCTTCCCCCCTCAGCTAGTGGTCAAACAGGAATTCAGCGTGTTTTGCTGTTCATTTGCATCACCAGGTAAGAAAAAGGTTTGTCTCCCCATCACGATGCACAGGGTAATGCCAAACTTCACCCAACATCTAACACACCAAAATCTGGCCAATGGAAAATCATGTACACAAATGCTCACAGCCTGGGAAATAAGATCCCAGACCTGCAGGCAATAATGTCAGAGGCTAAACTGGACATAGTAGCAATTAGTGAGATGTGGTTTACCAGTAACCACACTTGGGAGACTTCAGTACCTGGCTATGTATTGTTCAGAAGAGACCGAGTGCAAAAGGGAGGGAGGAGTGGCCCTGTATGTTAATGAAAATATCAAAGCTACAGAAATTCAGAATACATAGGAGCCAGAAGAACTGTCGGTCACCCTGGAAACAGGAAATGGGACAGCCATAAGAACTGGGGTTGTCTACAGGCCCCAGACCAGAGAGAGGACATAGACACATTACTGTTAGAAGATATACAAAACATGACAGCTAAAGGGAGGTTCTGATAATGGGAGACTTCAACATGCCAGATACAGATTGGTCAATCCAAGCAGGAACATCTGCCAGAACTAGACTCATAGTGGATTCCCTGCAGGAGAGGGCCTCAAACAACTGGTACAGCAACCCACAAGAGACAGGGCTATCCTAGATCTAGTACTGACTAACAAAGAAGGGATCACAGATCTCCGGTAGAAGGTCACCTGGGCCAGTGACCATCACATGGTATGGTTCAATTTGGCTACTACATCTAAATCATCCCATTCCAAGGCAAAAATATGGGACTTCAGAGGAGCTGACTTTGATAAGATGGCCAACAGAGTTAAGCTAGCCCTGGCAAAAAGAAACACAGGTGAGGGGGTACAGGCAAATTGGCAAGCATTAAGGATGCAATACTTGAAGCAACATCCCATTGTGTTAGACAGAAAAGGAAGTGCAAAAGAAGAAGGAAACCACTTTGGTTCTCAAATTCAGTAGCAGAAAAGGTCAGAGCCAAAAGGCTGGCCTTCAGGAAATATAAGGGAACACAGCGGGATGAAGATAGGGAGGCATACCAAACTGCCCTAAGGGAAGCAGGTAAGGCAGTAAGGCAGGCAAAGTCCCAAACTGAGGAAACACTAGCACGAACAGTAAAAGAAGGTGACAAGACTTTCTATAGATACATTAGTGAAAGGAGAAAGTCCAGAGGGGGTATTGCTAAGCTTAATGGAGAAAATGGAGCATGTGAAGAGGAGGACCCTGTAAAGGCATCTATCCTAAATAGATACTTTTGCTCAGTATTTACTGAAGAGAAGGTAGGGCAGGGCCCACAGCTCAGCATCATGGACACAGGGGGGAGGGAGGTGAGCACTACTCCCTTCACAAAAAGAAAGGGTCCTACAAGAGCTTGCTAAGCTCAGGGGTGGATAAGGCAATGGGACCTGATGGCATACATCCCAGGGTACTTAAGGAGCTAAAGGAGGAACTAGCAGAGCCATTAGCAGAATTGTTTAGTGAGTCTCTGAGCACAGGAGAGGTCCCAGAAGACTGGAGAAGGGCTCATGTGATCCTGCTCCACAAGAGTGGTAGCAGGGAGGAGGCGGGGAACTACAGACCGGTCAGTCTTACCTCAGTAGTGGGCAAGATTATGGAGGCACTCCTTAAGGAAAGGATAGTGCAACACCTGGAATCCATAGGGGCACAGGATCCAAGACAGCATGGGTTTACAAAAGGAAGGTCCTGTAAAACTAATCTCATAGATTTCTTTGACTGGGTAACCAGAGTGGTGGACCAAGGGGGAGCAGTTGATGTCGCCTACCTTGACTTCAGCAAAGCTTTTGACACTGTTCCACATAGAAGATTGATAAATAAGCTGGGTAGGCTGGGTGGGTCGAAGTTGGTCAACTGGGTGGCAAACTGGTTGACGGGCAGAAAACAGAGAGTGGTGGTAAATGGTATACAGTCAGAAGAGATGCAAGTCACAAGTGGGGTACCTCAGGGATCAGTCCTGGGGCCAGTCCTCTTCAACATCTTCATTAGTGACCTTGCAGATGGACTAGAGGGTAAGGCTTGTCTGTTTGCAGATGACACCAAGATCTGCAACAGAGTAGATGATCCAGATGGGGTGGGCAGAATGAGAAGAGATCTGGATAAACTAGCAGAATGGTCAGAAGAGTTGCAACTGGGATTTAATGCAAAGAAGTGCAAAATCATGCACATAGGGAAGAGAAACCCTGAAGCCACCTATAGACTGGGAGGGGAGTTGCTAGCAGTCACAAAGGAAGAAAGAGACTTGGGCATCATCATCACTGATGACCTAAAATCATCCAAGCAGACCTCTAAAGCAGTAGGTAAGGCTGGGGGTGTTAGGGTGTATTAGTAGGGTATCACAAGTCATAAGAGGGAGGTAATAATCCTCTGTACAAGACACTGGTTAGCCCCCATCTGGAGTACTCATGCAGCAGTATTGGAGGCCACACCTCACAAGGACATTAACCAAAGTGAGGCAGTCCAGAGAAGGCAACCAAAATGGTGCAGGGACTGCATCAGAAGACATATGAGGACAGATTAACGGAGCTCAATATGTATACCCTTGAGCAAAGGAGGGAGAGAGGTGATATGATCCAGGCATTCAAACACCTTAAGGGCATAAACAAGGTGAAAGAGTCTAACATGTTTAAATATAAGAAAAATAGCAGGACAATAGGACACAGCATGAGATTAGAGGGAGGCCGATTAAGGGGAATATGAGGAAATTATTTTTCACAGAAAGGGTGGTGGATGCATGGAATGGCTACTACAAGAAGTGGTGGCTATGAATACAGTGCAGGGCTTCAAACAGGCATGGGATAGGCATAAGGGAGCAATACAAATGACTATGAATAGATAGGTCACTGACAGAGCAAAGGCCGATGGCACATTTATAAGGTAGAAAAGGAAATGGGCAGACTGGATGGGCCTTGCGGTCCTTATCTGCCGTCAACTTCTATGTTTCTATGTTTCTATGTCTCTGCAACAGTTAGTGAAACATTATCCATTTCTTTCACTGCTGTGTCTACTATGTCTCATATTTCCCAGTGTAAGCCTACTAAAGGTAGCACAGTGCTGCTACACATGCAGCTGTTAATGATATGAACATATGAATCATACCACTAATAAAGAACATAATGACAATAATATTAACTTCACCAGGACTGGCACTAAATGTCCTCCTGAACCAAAAAAGCATGTTAGCAATGAAATGATAGTAGAGTTTTGGGAAAAAAAATGACTGGAGTTACTTGAAAAGGTCCTGATTCTTTTGTCACATGTACCAGGATACTTCCCAGCTGCTGAAGCAGCATTAAGGAGGCATCCTCCACAAATATAAACTGAGATGCTGAGGCATCAAATGCTGCTAGAGATACTGGTAATAGTAAAGACTGGGAGTGGGATATCCTAGGCTATGTCCCACATGATGATGATAGCACTTCCAGTTCTTCTGAATCATGTGGCAAAGAGGTATGTATTTTCCATGAGGGTGAGCGAGAGGATGCCGCTCTATGGCATGAAAGGAAAGTGCACAGCAAGAATCATATGCTAAACGTAAGAATAATAACAGCATTAATGAGAACAATTCATCATAATAAGAAAATGGCAGTGCAGTTTTTCCTCTATGTCTCTTGTACAAGAAAGAGTGCCAGGCACCATGGTACATATCACAAAAGGTAAATCTTTAGTGTGGAATTTATTTTTTATTGGTCCTGCAGACAAATCTTGAGGTGTATGCAGTATGTGAAAAAAGAGCATCAGTTGTGGTGGCATGCAGAAAATTTTGGAACATCAGTAATGATATGACATGCAAAGGCAAAACACCCAATTGAGTGGGGCAGGGTAAGGAGTCTGGTTAGTATGGGTGCTAGTGGAGGTGGGTATGACCATAGTGACACTGGACTAGAACTGGAAGTAGGAACTGCCACTAAATCACTTGATGTGTCTGTGCAGTCTTCACAGTCAAACTTGGATTGTTTTCTTCTGACACCATCAAGTGCTGCAAAATCCCAAAGTAGTACTCCATGTGAAAAAGGTGTGAGAAACACAGACCTTAAAAAATGTAACATATTTTGTCATTCTCATCAATTAACATTAAAAGAAAGGGTTGTGAGAACATCAACATTTACCCACATGCATCCAGCATGCTGGGTCCAGGTATGCTTACATCATAGGTATTGGGCTCAGCTGCTTTATTTTTCTCTGATTTAAATTGTATTTTGCAGGGTATATTTTCTGTCACATTGTTGTGCAGGTTGTCTTGCTGAAAGGAAGGAAAGTACTCACTCACCGAAGTGGAGGGTCAGAGCTGTAACTGATTGTTTCTGGAGGGGATGGGCTTGATTCCACCCACCCTACCCCTCACCCTTCCCACCCCAAGGGCATCATTTCCTTTATACCAGGGTTCTGACATCACTTCCTCAAAAAGGCAAAGGACATACACCAATCATATCCCTAACAGCCCAGCACACTGTGTAGGGGTAAAAGAACACACACTTATGCACACTAACAAAAAAAAAAAATGAACCAAATTTTAAATAGGAAGGGAGAGTGACATGTGGAGAGTGGTGCAATGCACTGGCTGTGGGGTGTCAGCCATGCTGGAGACATTCTGGAGGCTGCAATGCTGCCCTATTTGCAGGCACCTTTCTACTCTGAAGGAGGAGGTTTCCCATCTCCAGGCTGACCTGACAAAGAGTAGAGAAACCTCCTCCCCACCCAGGGACCACCAGGACCACCACTGCAACCAAGAAAGAGGAGTACTTGGACCACAGTGGGCTCAGGGAGGGTGAGGGTGGTGGAACAGAGGAGCATCCCTCTAGTTGTACCTCTCCACAAAATTCATATGCTTTTCTGGCAGGGCATGGTTCCTCTATGGAGGCACCCACAGTGGAGACCAAAAGATGCTGGGAACCTACACAAAGGAGACCCACAGGAGGGTGGCACAGGACTCCACAGGAGAACAAAACAGCTCCTGGTGGGTGACTCAGTTGTTAAGAGGGGTAGGACTTGGGGAAGGATTGTAGAGGGAGGTAAAGTGCCTGCCCAGTGCCATGGCATAGAGGGACAGGAAGCTAATTCTCTGGATCATGGGAGCAGCTGCTCTGGAGAGGTAGCTGTACATCATTATATGCCTAGACCAAAATGACCTAGCTCAGAATGGGATCAGAGCAGTGCAGGAGAAGATTGTGAAGTTGGGGAGGGGCCTTAGACAAGTAGCACACGTGGTAACCTTTTTGGAGCTGCTGCTTGTCTATAGCATGGGTGAGGCTAGGGTACTCTGCATCATGGGAGTCAATGAATGGTTGAAAAACAGGTGTGGGGCACAGGGTTTTGGCTTCATTGGGGACTGAGGGTTCACCTGGGGGATACAAGCTTATATTGGCATGATAGTCTGCATCTGTCCAGGAGGGGAACGAGGATCCTATTTGATAGTTTTATATGCTTCATTACTCAGCAAGCTTTTAAACAAGCCAAGGGGGGAGGCACTGAAAATGAGTAGGCAATTTCCAGCCTCCCCCCACATGCAGGGTAGTTAGTGAGGTAAATACCAATGTAGATAGGTTGATAGGGAGCAGGATTGGGATAAATGGAGAAAAAGGCAAAATTTGTAAGGACAGGGTTGAGGCTAAACAGAGTAAGACCATCAAAAAAGAAAGGGTGATTTGTACCAATGCCCAAAGTCTGGGTAACAATCTTCCTGAACTAGTTACCTTGATGGAAGAGGGATACCTGGGTATTGTGTCAGTCACAGAAACATGGTACACAGAGAACCATGACTGGGATGTCAACATACCAGGATACACAATCTACAGGAGGGACAGGGAGGGTAAAAGAGGAGGAGGAGTAGCTCTCTAAGTAAGGAAAGGGATCAAAGCAACAGAACTAAAGGGTAAACAAGGAGGAGAGGAGGCACCGTGGTTCACCTTGAACACAGGAAATGGCACCAAAATCCTCATGGGGGTTGTATACAGACCCCTGTCTCAGTGGGAGAAAATGGACATGAAAATGATAGAAGGCATGCTTAGAATGGTAGGAAAAAGGGGAGATATTGTTGATGGGGCACCTGAATATGCCAGATGTTAACTGGAGCACCTTTGCTGCAGCCACATCCAAGAGCAGGGTCATTTTTGATGTCTGACAGGAGGCATGCCTCAGACAGCTAGTGTTGGAACCCACTCGGGAGGGAGCATTCTTAGACCTGGTACTCTCAAATGGGGAGAGGATATCAGATTTAGAAGTAGGTAGCCATCTGGGAACATGCGACCACCAAACAGTGTGGTTTACAATAAACACAGCCATAGAGTTAACCATAGAAAAGCGAGGGTACTGGACTTTAGGATGGTTGACTTTAGTGAAATGGGAGAGTGCCTAAGGAATTCACTCAGAAATGGGCAGGAAGGAGGGGTGGAGGAACAATGGGGGAAAATCAAAACTGCCATCACAGAGGCAACAAGCTTTTATGTGAAGCAAATAAACAAAACAAAACAAAAGAAAAAAACATATGGTTCTCAAAAGAGGAAGCGGGGAAGGTTAGGGAGAAAAAGATAGCATTCAGGAAGTATAAGAAAACACAGAAGGAGCAGGACAGGGAACTGTATCAGTTGAACCAGAAGGAAGCGGGGAAGGCAGTCAGAATAGCAAAGGCCCAAACCAAGGAAAAGACAGCCAGCTCAGTTAAGAAGGGGGATAAAACCTTTTATAGGTACATTAGGGAGCGAAGAATGACCAAGGCAGGGATAGTGAGGCTTAATAAAGCGGGGGGTAGGGTGGGCAGAGTGTGACAGTGAAAAGGCATAAATACTGAACAAATTCTTTTGCTCAGTATTCAAAAAAGAAGATGAGGAGGAGGTACCTAAACCAAACAACAGGAGCACTCTGGATAGGTGGGTCGATACCAGTCCATTCATAGAAGAAAGGGTCCTGAAAGAACTTCTAAAACTCAAGGTGGACAAAACAATGGAGCATGATAGGATTCACCACATAATTCTAAATGAATTAAGGGGAGAACTAGTGACACCACTGACTACCCTTTTTAACAAATCATGAGAGGATGGTGTGGTACCTGAGGAATAGAGGAGGGCAGATGTGCTTTTCCTTCACAAAAGTAGGAGCAAGGAAGAAGCAGTAAACTATAGACCAGTTAGCTTGACCTCAGTGGTAGGTAAAATTATGGAATCACTTCTGAAAGAAGGAATTGTTGAGTACCTAGAAGGCAGCGGGGCAGAGGACCCAAGGCAGCATGGATTCACAGTGGGAAGGTCATATCAGATGAATCTAATAGATTTCTTTGACTGAGTGACCAAAGTAGTAGACCAGGGAGGCTGTGAGTAAGGCCTAACTAGACTTCAGCAAGGCATTTGACACAGTCCCACACAAAAGATTAATAAACAAATTAGCCAGCCTGGGAGTGGGTCCCAGGGTGGTAGCCTGCGTAAAACATTGGCTGGACAACAGGACACAGAAGGTAATAGTAAACGGAGGCCACTCTGAAGAAAGGGGGGTTACTAATGGGGTACCACAGGGTTCAGTACTGGGACCGGTCCTCTTATATGTCTTTATAGGTGACATTGCAGAGGGGCTAGAAGAAAACGTATGCTTCTTTGCAGATGACACAAAAATCTACAATAGGGTTGATACACGGGGCGGGGTGGAAAGGATGAGAAGGGAGTTGGCAAGGTTGAAGGAATGGTCAGAAGTATGGCAGCTTAGATTCAATGCAAAGAAGTGCAAAGTAATGCATCTGGGAAACAAAAACCCGGGGAAGAGTGCACAATGGGGGTGTGTGTGCTAACAACAACAACAATGGAAAGGGATCTGGGGCTACTCATATCAGAATACCTAAAGGTAGGCAAGCAATGTGAGATGTCAGTCAGGAGGGCTGGAGGGATACTGGAATGCATAGGGAAAAGCATCACCAATAGAATACAGGAAGTTGTTATCCCTCTATACAGACAGTTGGTGAGACCCCATCTGGAGTACTGTGTGCAGTTCTGGATCTCTGGAAGGACATAGACAGGATGGAGGCAGTCCAGACGAGGGCAACTAAAATGGTGACGGGTCTGAACCAGAAGCCATATGAAGAGAGACTAAAGGAGCTTCACAGAATCAAAGTAAAATATGTGAGTCGGGAGCCAAAAGGCCACATGGACTCATCCAGTTACCCTAGAGAGTATATTTATTATCACCCATAAAATCATCTAGAAGCTTCTTAAGGCTATCTAGTGAAGTACTGTTAACTACATTAAGAGGTAGTTTGCTCCAAATACTAACCACACTTTGATTTATCCAATTGCCCCTTTGGTTTGTTTTATAATTTTCACCTCTTAACTGATGCCTGTGGAATCTATGATGTATATTATTGTTACTGACTAAACCTATGTTTTCCCATAGGTCTAGATCAGATAATGCCTTATACAAGATGCTCAGATCACCTCTAAGTCTAAAGTATCCTATACTACATCAACCTATCTGTTTTAACCTGCTCCCATAGTCTAAATACGTCAAGTTTCTTATTTTATTTGTTGCTCTTCTCCCTATGCCCTCAATCAAGATTTTATCTTTATTTTTGTAAGGACCCCACACTTGAACACAATACTCCAAATGTGGTCTCACCAATGAAGCATACAGTGGGACTATCACACTACTCTCTGTACTAGAGATATTCCTGAAAATAGATCTCATTACTCGCTGAGCTCTTGTTACTACAGATCCACACTGTTTTGTGCCACTCAGATCATGAGTAATCAGCATGCCCAGATCTTTTTCCTCATTGGTAGTTGTGATAGGAGTTCCGAGTAAGCAGTATTCAGGCCTTGTGTTCCTATGACCAAGGTGTATAATTTTGCATTTTCCAGATTGAGACTTAATTCAATAGTTGTAACCCATCAAGCTAGGTTGTCAATTTAATTCTGAAATAGAGAAACAGACTGAGTATCATTTATGATACAAGCTACTTTGATGTCATCAGCAAATTTTGCACTCCAGCATAGTTGGGATGTTTGTAAGGGAGTTATGTAAATACTAAACAGTATCGGGCCCAGAACATAGCCTTGTGGTATTCCACTTGTCACATCAACCCAAGGTGATTTGGAACCTGCTACTGTCACACATTGCCTTGTACCTGTCAGCCAGTGTCTTATCCATGTAACTATGTTGAAGTCTATCTCAAATTCTAGAAGGCGTTCAATGAGTTCTTTTTGAGGCAATGTGTCAAACACCTTAGAAAAGTCTAAATACAGTATGTCCACAGCTAAACTATTGTCTAAGACACTACTGACTGGATAGAGAAAATTTAAGAGGTCAGTAAGGCAAGAATGTCCTTCCTGGAAACCGTGCTGGTTTATGTCCCTTAAACCTTTCTTCACTAGATGCTCATTTATCTTGTCATGGATAATCCCTTCAGTAAGTTTACCCACAAGAGATGTAATTCTCCCTGACCAATGAAAGCAGCCACAAGCCTAAAACAGGCTCCTCACTTCAGCCAAGTGGTCCCTCACTGATCCCTGCTGGTGGCAGCACCTCCGCATCCAGCCCACACTCCCCGATCAAGGAAGCAGGTACAGATGTTCAGCTCCTAGCCTGGAGCTGCCAGGCTTCAATCCCCACAATTTGACTGGCTCCTGGGGACTGTTGCCACTTCCCAATTGGGCGCCACAGATCCCCATCAAGAAATTGCTCTAGGTTCCTTTTTATGTTGGCTCGCGCATACATGCCAGCCAACATATTGCAGTAGTAGCAGGTTTGGAGGTGCGGTCACTGTGGATGAACGCAGGGCATGCGTCAGTAGGTGCGTCTCTCATTCCCCAATAAGGGAGCTGCAGGCACTGATGCCAGCAACATGTAAATTGGCCACCAAATCTAAGAAAAGGTCCGCTGCAATGAGAACCAAGCTGTTCATGCAGCAGCATGTCTTTCCTGGTGAAGCAGTTTAATAAACATGGCGGCACTGACTGCCACCACGCAGAGTGCCCCAACCCACTTCATTTGCTGACAGTGGAGCCCACTCCCTGTCGGCATAATGCCCCCCCATTTAAAGTGTATGCCGAGGGGGTGCCCAATCCCCCTCAGTATCATGCACCCCCCCAAACAGTCTTTCTTTGTTGACGGGGGGCCTAATCCCCATTGGCTTCAGTCACCTTCCCCATTTATTTTGCCAATGGGGAGCCCCCTCCCCATTGGCATTATGACCCCACCGCTTTTGTTGTGTGCTGAGGGGGTGCCCAATCTCCCTCAGCTGTTGTTCCCCCCTTTGGTATGTGCCGACGGAAGTGCCCAATCCCCCGCCGGCTGCAGCACCCCCCATAAAAACAGTCAGGTGACATTGTGGGAGCCCACCCCAGTGTGCCAAATGCCCCTGTAAAATAAAAAACATCCCGTGATGTTTTTCTTTTTTTTTTAAACCTGCAAACCAGAAAATGGTCCCTTGTCGACTCCAGTGGCCCACCCAACCTACGCCCACCCTCTGCACACCCTGCCTCCCCATCCCCCCAACCCAATACTTACCTCCAGATCATGGCGTGACAATCTTTGGTGGACCGGGAACACATCTGCACTCTTCAAAGCTGACTGTAAACTGAAGAAATGCCTGTAAGCTGTATAATGGCATAAACTGGGTTTTTTCAACTTTGGTGCATATCTCAGGCATCTAAGGGAATTTTGGCACCAAATTTTTAACATGAGGTTATTGGAACCCCTCCTCATGAATTCAGTCACTGTCATGGCATTATTCAGTCCTGAAACATGATTTCTCAGTCACTGCATGGAATCACCTTTCAGGAGCGATTCACAAAATGACGGTACCACTGTTCATGAGGGGGGCTCTCAAAAAGCCTATGTTGCAAATTTGGTGAAAAAAATCAAAAAAATTGCTTTTTTATGAGCGTGCATTGCACAGTTTCCACACAGGCTAGTAACTTCATGAATTTGTAATATTTTTACTCCAGATGTTCAAAATTGCCATTTTTCCATACCTCCTTATGAACAGTACAGCTGTCATTTTCCATATCCTGGCCGAAACGTGTTTTCACACATCCGGCACAGAACAGAGTGGTAGCTGTGTGAAATCAGTTTTAGGACAGTTTGAGAAAATGATGGTGACACTGTTTATGAGCAGAGGTCCTAAAATGCCTATGTTGAAAATCTGGTGACGAAAGTCCATAAAATGACTGTGTTACAAGTGTGCATTGTGCAGTTTCCGTGCATCCTTGTAACTATGCAAATTTGCAATATTTTCATGCCAAATTTTCAACACTGGCATTTTTTTATACCTCCTTATGAACAGTATAACTGTCATTTTTCACATTCTGCCCAAAATGTGTTCACACACCGGTGGTGCACAATGGCGTGGTCACTGTGGGAAATCAACTTTTGGGACAGATCAACAAAATCACAGTGCCATTGTTCATGAGGGGAGGTCCCAAAATGCCTATGTTGAAAATGTGGTTAAAAACATCCCAAAAATAATTGGGTTACAGACGTGTGTTGCGCAGTTTCTATGCCTGCTCATGACTTCACCAATTTTTCATATTTTCACTCCAGATTTTCAACATTGCTATTTTTTTACACCTCCTCATGAAAAATACAGTTGTCATTCTTCACATCCTGCCCAAAATGTGTTTTTGTGCCTGTGTCGCCAAATGGCATAGTCGCTATGCTAACAAATTGATAGTGCCACTCTCCATGATGTGGGGTCACAAAAAGCCCATGTTGAAAATTTGGAGTGAAAACACCAGCAAAAGCCTACGGTGTTAGGGTTTCCAACTGTAACATCCCACCCTGTAGAGACTGACAGGTGTCAGCGGTGTGACTTGGGATCATTGTCTGTAATACTTATGCCATTCCACCCCACCTCACCCTGCAGCCAGTGACAGGCATCGAGGTGTGCCTTGGAGTGTTCGGCTGTAAAGTTCAACACATTCTCCTATACTGCACCCATCTCAGTGTATTTCCCTATGGAATGGGGTAAGTATAAGGTCCAAAGACCCCAAAGCATGCCACAACACTTGTGAGTGTCTACAGGATAGGGTGAGGTTAAATAGCATGAGTATTATAGCTGATGACCCAAAGGCACACACCAATGCCTGTCAGTCTCTGCAGGGAGGGGTTGGAGTTAATGTCAATTCAATACTTCACTGATATTCCTATTATGCATCTCTAACTCCTGCACTTCCGATGCCAGTGAGACAACATTCGGCATTGACAAATGCTTGTTAAAATCAGAGCCCAGCCACTGCCTCCTGTATTCGCTGGACAGTTTTTCTATGAATTACTGCTACTGGGGAAATTATTTTTTCTTGGAATATTCATTCTGTTCAACCTGCTTCATTGAAATCTTTTAAACTATACTAGCTGGGCTTTAACTGTGATAGCCAACCTTCCTTAACTGATTGCCTGACTTCTATATTGCTAACTGCTTGTACTGTTGAATTTGTTACAGCTGAAACAAATTGCCTAATACTGTAGTTTAGGCCAAATTTGAATATCATTTACTGCCTGTATAACTGCCTGCTGTCTATCTGCCTCTCTCTGTCCCCACTATGAATTTCTCCTTGAATTGCCTTTTCTGTTCCCCTCTTCCACTCGCTCTTCTCCATCCTGCATTCCTCTTCCTCTGTTCCCCACACTGATTCTCTACCAGCTCCCAGACCACAGCTTCCCTCTCCCCACACACCCCTGAACCAGTTTATTTTAGTCTTGCTTTTTCTATTCCCTTCCTCCACTAGCTTTTTTTCATCCTGCATCTCTTTCCTCTGTTTCTAACACTGTTTTACTGCCAACTCCTGGACCCCTACTTCATGCTCACTACACCCCCACCCCAGACCAGCATATTTTTTTCCTTTTTTGAATCTTCCTGAGCCTTAGGCAGTTTTCTCCATCACTGCCCCCCACCCCACCATCAACCTCCTGAAACAGCTTTTTACTTAATTTCTGCCTGGAGCCTCTTACCAGACCTCTTTGCAGGAATCCTTCCCTCCTTCCACTCCCACTATTTGCACCTACTTGTGCCCTGAGCATTAAATTGCCCAGCCCCCCAAAAAAAATTTACCTGAGCTTTGTCTTTTTTTTAATGCTCTTTTTCTAGCTGCAATCCCAAATTGGGCTCCTCACTTCAGCCAAGCGGCCCCAGTGCTGATCCATGCTCGCGGCCACACCTCCACATCCAGCCCACCCTCCCCAACCAAGGAATGCAGGTATGGACAGTCAGCTCCAAGCCAGGCTTCAATCTCTGCAATTTGACTGGCTCCTAGGGACTGTTGCTGCTTCCTGATTGGGCACCTCAGATCCCCATCGAGAAAGCACTCTAGGTGACTTTTTCAAATCGGTGCTCAGCCACTGCCTGATCTATTCGCTGGACAGTTATTCTGCCCACCCCCCTTCCCCTCCCTCCTTTATTAAATACACCTCCCACTGATCCTCACCCCTAAGTCTTCATTCTAATCAATTTCAGAAGCTTCCTAAAGGGGACATCTTCTACTGCAACTTCTTAAAAGGGAAGTCCCCTCTCGTGCTCAAATTTGACAAGTACTGCTGACTGTCCTTCCTTAATCACACACTCCTTCCCAGAGCCTCCTACTATCAGTGCCTTACCACTTTTCCATCACAGGGCATAGTTTCTCCTACCACACTCAGTTATAGTTTACCCTACATCCCTATTCCCTAACTTATTAATATCCTGTCATTTTCCTTCTTTCTGTCCATCAGCATGGGTTGCTCTAAGTGGTTCCACCACCCCTATTTACTCTCACTCCTTGTTCTTCCCCTCTGCCTCACTTTGCTCAACTCCCCTCACCCTGCCCCTCCACTACCCCCTCCCTCCCATTCCCACACCACCATTTTTGCCCCAATGCTTTTCATATACTTCCTCCTTTCTCTTATTCTCCCCTAGCCCCACACCTCCTCACCCCCTCTTCCTCACCCCCTTGCACTTCCAGTTCCATCCCTGCCCCTACTCATGCAAGCCCCTTCATCAGCCTTTTCCTATTCCATGAGTTCTCACCTTCATACCAAAGCAGTATATTTTGAACCCACCACTATACCAGGCCTTACGCCACCAAGCTGTCTTCTCTTGCGAATCACAGGCAACTATAGCATCTACTCCTACTACTCCTCATCTCAGGCTACATTCACCCCCAACCCCGACCCCTCACCCCTACCCACTTCACCCCTCACTCCTCCACCAAACCCTCTAAACAGCTCACTTTTGCTCACCTTAACGTGCAAAGCCTTTTGGCAAAAAAAAAATTAATTGAGTCCTGGGTGATGGCTAATGCTTTTGATGCCATTGCCCTCACTGAAACCTGGCGGAAGGAGGATATCTCCCCCAATAAAATCCTTCTTGAGCGTTACTCGGTCTTTAGAAAAGACAGAGTGGGAAAGTATGGGGAAGGCTGCTCATCCAGGTTGCCGATCACCTCCTTGCCACCGAATTTGATCCCCCAGTTCCTATCTCCTCCCTCATGTCCATCTCAATTAACTTCTTCCTTGGAGCAGATAAAATGATCACAGTCAGCATGGTTTACCTGCCACCCTCCTCCTCATCCCATGATCACCCCGTGATCTAGACCCCTTCCTAGAAATCAAGACCTCCCTTCCCCAAGGTAGAGATTTCAACCGTAACTGTATGTCCCCTCACTGTGACTCCACGAAGGAATCCTTACTTGGCCTTGGCCTCCACCAGCTCATCACTGAACCTACCAGAACCAACTATAAGACTGGATCTCAGTCACTTATCCATTGGGTCCTGGTCTCACACCCCTCCCATGTCACCACCTCTGGAATTCTTCCTGACTCAGTCAGTGACCACTGTGCTGTTTTCTGCCATTGGTTCACAAAACCATCCCCCTGACCCCACAAATTCATCCAAATCAGGCAATTGAAGAAGCTGGATGCCTCTGAGTTTTCCAAAGCAGCCCTAGCCCAAGACAGGTCCTTCACTGTAAACATTTCTGACATCTGCAAAGCACTTGAAGCCTTCAGCAATAAGTTCCTTGCCCTCTGTGACCATTTCATCCCACCTAAGAAGTTCTATTTTAAGGGATCTAGCCAAGAATGGGTCACCCTTGAGCTTTGCAATCTAATGAGGGATAGGGACCAGGCCTGGAAGTTGTACAGAAAACACACACAAAAAAAAAACAACTCCTCCAAGACTTCAAAACTCTCAGGACAGGTGCAAATCTTCCACAAGATCTGTTAAATCCTCATTCATCCTGGAAAAACAACTTACTGCTCAGGAGAACCCTAAGAGGACCTATAACAATCTTAGCAAACTAATTGGTAGGGGAATTTCTGGAGAATGTATTTGTCTCACCTCCGAAGGGACCACCACAATGACCAAGTGAAATAGTATATTTTTTCAATAAATACATTGGTGACCTCGACCAGTACAAGCCCAGCTCCCCTCCCCTAGCCTATCTACCCCCGCACTACTCCCCAGTTTCCCACCTCAAGTTCCATTTTTGATGCCTAACCCCTGCCAAAGTGGTCAAGTTAATCAGAACAAATGACCCAGGACCATCCAAGGTGCTGACAACATTGACTTCAGAGTTCTCCATCTTGTCTGTGACTCCCTTGCCATCCCTCTCACTAACATCCTTAACAAGTCCCTCTGCAAGGGTCCTTCCCTAAAGCATGGAAATACACCATTATTAAACCTTTTCACAAATCTGGTCCCAAGGATCTAGTTTTTCAGCTACCGCCCCATCTCTCTCCTTGCCCCTCTCTCCAAAATTTTAGAGAAAGTGGTCCACAGGAAAACCACAGAATTCCTCTCCAATACAACCTGCAAAAGGAGGCCCAGCATGGGTTCCGTGCTTACCATAATACCAAAACTGCCCTCATCAAGTTCTCCCTCTCCATTAACAAAGCCAACAATGAAGGCCTCTACACTGGTACTGCTTTCGTAGACTTCACCAAAGCCTTTGACCTCATTGATCATGAAGTCCTCTTCCAAACACTGGCTGGCCTCCATTTCTCACCAGAGGTCTGCCTCTGGATCAAGGACTACCTAATGGGTAGATCCTATTGCGCCATTATTGGTGGTGTCCTCTCCGAATCCTGCCCCATAAAATAAGGCATTCCCCAAGGGTCCATCCTGGGCCCTCTGCTCTTCTCTCTGGTCGTTAATTCCCTGCCTGACATCTGCACCTCCTTTGAACTCATTCTTTATGCTGATTATACAGCCCTTTCCTGTTAGAACAAAAACCCCACCACTGTCATTAATAAACTCCAGTTCGATTTCATCAGACTTCACACCTGGTTCACATCCAAAGGCCTAGTACTCAACTATAAAAAAAACTATGTTCATGGTTTTCTCCAGCCTTCACAAATCCCTTGGCCTTAGCCTTGACCTCTCCCTCTATGACAACCTTGGTAACTCCATTGAAAGAGTCAGTGAATTCAAGTACATTGGCTTACTCTTGGACTGCCACCTCAATTTCAATGCTCACACTAGCCTCACAATCAAAAAAGCCCACCAAAGCCTTGGTATCCTCTACAAAACTAAGTATTACCTTAACAGGGAATCCAAATCCCTCCTAGTTTCCAGCTTCCTACTTCCTCTCTTTGACTATGGTTCCCTTGTCTCCGTCCCCCACCTCTCCATCAAAAATATCTCAACACTCAGAAGCTCCTACAACAATGCTATCTGTTTTGCCTCTGGCCTCCTTAAACTCACACACCACTGTGACCTTTATCAGCTCAACTGTCAGCCCTCATTTGAGGCCTACCTAAACTGCAACATTGCCAGCTTCTTCAAAATCTCCTGTGGGCTGCTCCCTGATTCCCTCACCTCTTTCTTCCAGACAGCTGCCACCAGCAGGACCACTAGACTGTTCTCCACTCTCTCTTTCATGATTCCTTTCTCAAGAACCACTCAAGGTCAGAAAACACTCTACTTTATCTGACCCAAGTTCTTCAACTCTCTCTCCCCCTGGAACTAAATCTCTGTCCCTCCACAAATGCCCTTAAACAAAATATTAGAAAACATTTCTCCCTCACACACTCCTACACCTGCTCTCAGTCCTAATCTGGCTTCCCTACTGCACTCTTTTCCCCTCACCCTCTGGCTATCCACCGATGGCACTTACCCTCTCTTTCTTGAACTTTAAATACTGTTACTCCACATAGGCTAGTTTTTTGATTGCACTTACATGTTTGTTTCCCACTGTTTATTATATTATTGTGAAACCCTCACAGAATGCTAATGTAACCTTTGTATTTGTTAAATCTCCAGGTTAGTTCTTGGTTGCCCTTTTGTCTATACTGTCCTGATTGGATATGTACCTTGGTCTTAACCCTAGCTGTAAGTTCAATGTCTCAGCCTATGTCATATCACATGATTGTTATATGTAACTGGACGCTTGTGTAAATGGGCAGCAATGCTCACATGCCTTTCCAGTATAACCAATAAAAATGAAAATAAAATGAAATGAAATGAAATAATACTTCTTGGATGAACATTTTTGCAGTCTGTTTTATGCCTTTTTTTGTGTCGTGGAGTAACTAGAACACTTTTCCAGTCCTGCATCATGATACTCTCATTTAAAGAGGTATTAATTATATCAGTTAGTGGTTCCACCAATGCCTCAGCTGAGTTTTCAAGAAGTGCTGGATGCACATTATCAGAGCCTGGGGACTTGATTATGTTTGGATGTTTCAATCTATTTAAAGCATCTTGTTCCTGTATGTTAATCTTAGCCTTAGGTGCTTTATTGCAAATAAGCAGCCATTCCTAGCATGTGAAGTCAGATATAGATATAAATGTACTAACAAAAAAACTGTTAAATGCTTTAGCCTTGTCCTTGTTTTTGGGCAATTCCATATTATCAAGTACTGTAGACGCGAATGGGAAATAGAGATATACTTTCTCATGCTATTAATGTAATTGAAAAATTATTTCTTATTGTCACCCACAGATTTTGCTACATGTTGCTGGAAGTCCGTCTTGGATTTTTTATCATAGCCTCATAGGTTACGTTTGCTTAATATGTATACCCTTGAGGAAAGGAGGGAGAAGGGGGACATAATAGAAACGTTCAAGTACCTCAAGGGAATCAAAAAAGTCCAAGTTGGTAGCATATTTCAGAAAAAAGAGATGTGCAAGAACAAGGGGAAATGGCTCAAGGGCAACATAAAGAAGTATTTTTTCACAGAGAGGGTGATGGATGCATGGAAAGCCCTTCCTGAGGAGGTAGTGGGGTCAAAAACAATGGAGGACTTCAAGAATGCATGGGACAGACATAACTCAATTCTAGTGGGGGGTAGGAGGAAGTAGGCTGTTGGTTAACTAGAATCTGCAGCTTGTTCAATAGGTAGGAAAATGGGCAGACTGGGTGGGCCAAGGGGTCCTTATTTGCCGTCAAAGTCTATGTTTCTGTGTTTCTGTGCCAGCTGTTAAATAGAGCCTTTGCAGAGCTATTGGACCATTGTCAACTTCCTTTTGCTTTTGTTGCCCCAAAAGGTTTTCTCAAGTTCTTGAACTGGATTGAACTATGGTACTCCATTCCATGTCAAATACATTTCTTGAAAAAGGCTGTCCTACAGTTGTATGACTTGGAGTGTACTGCAGTCATTAAGCAGTTGAATACCTCTCTGAGATAACCACAGATATATGGATCAGCAACCAAATAATTGACTGCATGACTATTACAGCTCATTGGAAATGTTTTCAGTCAGAAAGTAATAATCCCTGCTCTACTGCAAGCAGTAGGAAGCAGGCTGTATTATGTGCCATCATGTTTGAGGAAAACCACATTGCTGTGAATATTTTGCAGAAACTGGAACAACAATTAAAGAAATGGCTTATCCCATATTCCTTATCTCCAGTGTTCATAGTGTCAGATAATGATGCCAAAATAGTCAAAGCTTTTAGAGATGGCAACTACCAACACATGCTTTGTTATGCACATTGTTTAAATCTTCCCATTCGGTAGCATATTATAATAGCAACTCCAATTGAGTGACTCTGTATTGTGTGACTCAGTTGGAGCGCTTGTGATGTGGGCTACCCTGAAAGGGTAGCAAGGCAAGGTTATAGCACTGAGGTAGGGGACAAATCAGTGAAGAACTAAGATGATGAACAAATGGAAGAAGAGGGTCAAGGAAGCAGAAGGTATGTGTGGTGTAGCTTGGCAGTGTGTCACCAAGCTGCCATCCTGGTGTGGTAGTGAGGGTGGTGGGCTGTAGTGAAGGAGGTCCAGGGTTCAGAGCTGGATAAAGGGTGCTATTTTTTTTCTTTTGTTCTGTGAGGGACTTAATTTTCATTTGTGTTCCCACTTTCTCCCCCTCCCCAACATGCACCCCCTGGAGTTGAGAATCCTAATTTTGGGGGGTGCGGGGGAGAAGCCCCCCATGGAGTGGGGGTGCAGCCCCCCCCCCACATAGATGTATTTTGTTCATGGTCACTGTCGTGAGGTTTGCCGGGAATGTACATCGCTGTTTTGCTTTTTGGTGATGTACGCTTGCTGTAACAGCAATTGCTGTTATGACATGGAACCTTCTCATCCATAGTTTTTTAAATGGAAACTGAAATGCTCAAAACCTGTTAGGTCTTACTGGAAACATATGTGGGTATTTCAGTCACTCTTTGAAAGTAGAAAAAATCATGAAGGGGCTGCAGAGATCAAACAACTTACTACTGCATACATTAAAGCAGGAAGTTCAGACCTGCTGTAATTCAACATTTTACATGTTGGAAAGGCTCCTTGAACAGAAGAAGCCATACAAGACTACCACATGCAGAATTAAAAAAAGTAAAGTAAACATCGTACTTAGTTACAGCAGCTGGACTCTACTTGAATCTTTAACCACCTTACTGGAGCCATTTGAGGCTGCCACATGTGATTTTAGTGTGGACAGTGTAACTCTGAGTCAAGCTCTTCCTCAGATAAGATTTCTTCATATTTTGCTTGATGACATAAAGAAATACTTTCAGTCAAAAGAAGACACCACCACTGTTGTGCTGTTGTGCTGGCAGATGACTTGAGTCTCAGATTGTTGACTGCTCAGAGACTAAATGCCATGTTTAAGAACGACACCTATGTGTTCAGTACATTGCTAGATCCCCACTTTAATTGGAATGTAGAGGCCATCCTTCCTGAAAGGGAAGACTTTGTGTATTGGAGAGATTGCATGCTAACAAAATGTGGCATTGCCCTACCAACACCATTAACTGATGTACAGCAGTCAAACTCTGCCAAACCATCCGACTGTGCCTATGGTGCAGACAATAGCACATCTATCAATTCTTTACAATCACCAGTGTCATCAGCAAGAGAAAGGACATCTACAGATACTTCTTGGACATCCTATGTTAAGCATCAGAGAGGCAACTCACTTGAGCCACCTGCAACAACTTGGACTAGTATCCTGTAAAGAAAGTGCAGTTGGTTCATCTGCCAGACTGGTAACCATCTCACACAGTACAATGATCCTGGAGTATTTTGCAGACCATACTGTGACTGGTCTCAAAGAAGATGCATTACTCTATTAGAAACAAAAGAGAACCGGATTGCCAGATCCAGCATATCTAGCAATAATGTACCTCAGTTGTCCACCTTCAAGAGTATATGCAGAACACATATTTAGTGCATCTGGAGGAATAGTCACTGACCAAAGAACACTGCTAAGTCCTGTAAATGTGGAATAGCTTACATTTCTCAGACTGAATGCTGACAATTTCCAAATTGTCCCAAACATGAAATATGCGATTCTAACCCTGAACATGAGCAACAGCCTACAAACAGTGATATTGAATATGATGACTAAGTTGTGTATGAAACAAATAGAACCATGCACCTCTTGTACCTGCCTGAGCAATGCCCGTCATGGGTATCATTTTTGGAAACAGCAGCAGGCTTACTAAATGCAGCTGCACTTCTGTTACCTGCCTCAGAAATGCCCTCATAGGTAAAACGACTCAGAGCACCTAACAAGCAGTGTAACAGTAATAAAAAAAAAACAATCTTTCGCATGATTTATGTTATGGTCAGGATTTGGTAATCAGGTAGTAGAATGGGTCGGGTAGCTACTCAGTTTTTGTCCATATATATTTAGGGTGCTTTAGAGGTACCCACATATAGTCTTCATGATTGGGTATTTTAGTACTCACTCATGCCTATTTATTATATATACTAGAGATGTTGCAAAGTTTTAAATCCATGAAAAGGATGTACTGAAGTCACTGATTTTACCCTTCATGGAGACATTACAGAATGACCTCACTTTGTCCATTTTATGGTGTGGTGCACTTTGTGACCATACAAGATGTGCTTTACAAATAAACTCAGCTCTACATTCAGAAAGGTGAATAGCTGGGGAGGTCACATGGTAAGTAGAAGGATTAGCACTTGGTTACACTGTTGCAGGAAGTACAGGGATGTAACCATGTGACCTTTACAGCATGTACCCTTACTGAAAAAAAAGGCAAGAACTTTAAAGCATTTTGACTGGTAAACATACAAGCATATATGCTGGGATATGCAAGCTACATTCACATTTTTACATTTGTTTTTATATAAGAATTACATGTAAGAAATATGGAAGGATGCTGATACTGAATATGATGACTAGGTTGTGCATGAAACAAATAGAGCCATTACCACTGCCACCATGCCAGGCACATGTATCACACTAATCTTAGTTTTCTTTTGTGAATCATCAGTTTTATATTATGTAACTTTGATGCCCACCATCAGTATAATTTTTGGAAACAGCAGTAGCCTCACTCAGAGCAGCTGCACCTCTCATCTTACCTCAGCAATGCCCACCATGGGTATAATTTTTGAACCAGTAGCAGGCTCCTCCACAGCAGCTACACTTCTGGTACCTGCCTTTGCATTGCCTGCCGTGGGTATAATTTTTGGAAACAGCAGCAGGCTCACTATGAGCAGCTATGCCTCTTGTACCTGCCTGAGCAATGCCCGTCATGGGTATAATTTTTTGAACCAGTAGCAGGCTCACTCACAGCAGCTACACTTCTGGTACCTGCCTTTGCATTGCCTGCCGTGGGTATCATTTTTGGAAACAGCAGCAGGCTCACTAAAAGCAGTTGTCTTTCTCTTACCTGCCTCTGAAATGCCCCCATGAGTACATAGGCTAGGAGCATCTAACAAACAGTGTAATAGTACAAAAAAAAAACACAGTCTTTCACATGATTTTTGTTATGGTCAGGGTTTGGTAATCTGGTAGTAGAGCAGTTTGGGTAGTAAGTACCCAACCCAATCCAACTGCTGTTTTTATCTGGGTTTATTTTTGGTACTTTAGAGGTACCCACAGGTAGTTTTGATGGTCAGGTATTTTAGTACTTACCCATGCCTATTTATTATATATACTAGAGATGTTGCAAAGTTTTAAATCCATGAAAAGGATGTACTGAAGTCACTGATTTTACCCTTCATGGAGACATTACAGAATGACCTCACTTTGTCCATTTTATGGTGTGGTGCACTTTGTGACCATACAAGATGTGCTTTACAAATAAACTCAGCTCTACATTCAGAAAGGTGAATAGCTGGGGAGGCCACATGGTAAGTAGAAGGATTAGCACTTGGTTACACTGTTGCAGGAAGTACAGGGATGTAACCATGTGACCTTTACAGCATGTACCCTTACTGAAAAAAAAGGCAAGAACTTTAAAGCATTTTGACTGGTAAACATACAAGCATATATGCTGGGATATGCAAGCTACATTCACATTTTTACATTTGTTTTTATATAAGAATTACATGTAAGAAATATGGAAGGATGCTGATACTGAATATGATGACTAGGTTGTGCATGAAACAAATAGAGCCATTACCACTGCCACCATGCCAGGCACATGTATCACACTAATCTTAGTTTTCTTTTGTGAATCATCAGTTTTATATTATGTAACTTTGATGCCCACCATCAGTATAATTTTTGGAAACAGCAGTAGCCTCACTCAGAGCAGCTGCACCTCTCATACTTACCTCAGCAATGCCCACCATGGGTATAATTTTTTGAACCAGTAGCAGGCTCACTCACAGCAGCTACACTTCTGGTACCTGCCTTTGCATTGCCTGCCGTGGGTATAATTTTTGGAAACAGCAGCAGGCTCACTATGAGCAGCTATGCCTCTTGTACCTGCCTGAGCAATGCCAGTCATGGGTATAATTTTTTGAACCAGTAGCAGGCTCACTCACAGCAGCTGCACTTCTGGTACCTGCCTTTGCATTGCCTGCCGTGGGTATCATTTTTGGAAACAGCAGCAGGCTCACTAAAAGCAGCTGTCTTTCTCTTACCTGCCTCTGAAATGCCCCCATGAGTACAAAGGCTAGGAGCATCTAACAAACAGTGTAATAGTACAAAAAAACCCACAGTCTTTCACATGATTTTTGTTATGGTCAGGGTTTGGTAATCTGGCAGTAGAGCAGGTTGGGTAGTAAGTACCCAACCCAATCCAACTGCTCAGTTTTTATCTGGGTTTATTTTTGGTACTTTAGAGGTACCCACAGGTAGTTTTGATGGTCAGGTATTTTAGTACTTACCCATGCCTATTTATTATATATACTAGAGATGTTGCAAAGTTTTAAATCCATGAAAAGGATGTGTTAAAGTCACCGATTTCACCCTTCATAAAAACATTACAAGGTGACCTCACTTTGTCCATGTTGTGGTGTAGTGCACTTTGTGACTATACAAGATGCACTTTGCAAACAAACTCAGCTCTACTTTGAGAAGGGTGAATAGCTGGGGCGGTCACGTAGTAAGTAAAAAGATTAGCACTTGGTTACACTGTTGCAGGAAGTACACGGATGTAACCATGTGACCCTTACAGCATGTACCCTTACTGAAAAAAGCAAGAACTTTTAAGCATTTTGATTGGTAAACATACAAGCATATATGCTGGTATATGCAAGCTACATGCAAGTTTTTATATCTGTTTCTATGTAAGAATTACATGTAAGGAATATGGAAGGATTATGACATTTTCCTGGCATGAAAAAGTCATGCACTACAACATTGCTATTATCCTGAGATGCAAGAAAAATTGTGTGAGGGGTTACTGCACTACAGTACTGGTTCTACATCCTGATGTGTGGCTACAACATATAGTCAGCTGGCTGAGGGCATGCAACCTACTGAGTCACTGACACCATGCTGATCAAGTATCTTGCAAAAAAGTATAAAACAGATACACATGAAATAATCTTGATACATTTTTACATATTTCTTGCATTTTTAAAAATGAATGTCTTTATTCTGCTCCCAATATTTTGAATTCAAATGCACAGGACAACTCTTCCAACTCTTGGAGTGGTCACCACATTAGTATTAACATACACCTCCGGTCATGATACTGTATTACACTTGTAGCCTTGCTGTCAATACCATGATTACTTAAGATGTAACTATACAGGGATATAAATACAAATATGGAATAAAAAACAAGGACAGATACACTGTAATGGATTAATATTTTGTTTTCACACAAATTTCTTCAGTATTGACAGGCAGAAGAAACGTAATTTTCTCAGTAAAGACAGGCAGATGAAATCTAAGAAACATGTACTGTATGCAATATTAAAAAGATAAAACCCTCAGCACAAATGCACTGATGCAAGGGTTACCCAAAAGGGCAAAACATAAAATAAATAAAATTGCCTCAGTGTTTTTGTATGGAGATGCTTTTGTCTGATTCTTTGAAGATGAAGATGGGGGGGGGGGTGTTCAATGGCAATATGAGGAAATATTTTTTCATGGAGAGGGTGGTGGACCCATGAAATGGCCTTCTTGAAGAGGCTGTGGGGTCATAAACAGTGGGGGAATTCAAGAATGCATGGGACAGGCATAAGGCAATTCTGGCGGAAGGGGTAGGAGGAAGTAGGCTTTGGGTTAACTAGGATGTGCAGCTTATCCAATACGTAGGGAAATGGGCAGACTGGGTGGGTCAAGCAGTTCTTATCTATCATCAAAGTCTATGTCTCCATGTTTCTATGTCTTTTTAGCTTGCTTTCTTTTTCTGGGCCCACCATGTCCCAAGCCCCTAAGGCTGCATAAGGGTTGGTTGTTCTGTGATGAGATGCAGATAAGGCACACTGATGTGTCCTCAGTAGGATGAAACATGTGTCTGTATCTGAGTTCTCAGCCTTTACAGATTGTGTGAGAGGCCCTTTGTCACCATGAATTCTTGTGTAAAACAGAATCAGACAAAATGTTCATAGTTATTCGCCTACAGTCTATCCAATAATAATTTGCAATATAGGGGTATTTGTGATTTTGTATTTCTATGTAATATTAGCAGAATATTACATGCATACAACTTTCTTATATTTTTTTTACTGATGTGCCTGCAACTTTTTACAGTTCAGATTGTATCTAAAGATTTACACCAGCACTGTGAAGGCCTGTATTCTTTATAGTAGAGCAATGATATACAGAGTACAGCAATGTTCCTTGCACAATGTTTTTCGGAATAGTGGAAATAAAAATCATACTCTTACACTAGTAAAGAACCATGCAAGTATCATTATTTTGTACAACATTACATTTCGTACTTGCAGATTTCTTAATTTGTGTTAAAACTTATACTGTTATGTTGCAAACACCTTGTGTGTGATTGCAATGAATTTGCATGTATTCATGCAGGACAAAATTCTTGCAGTCATGCAAATAACTTACATTTATTTTGTTACTAAGTACATTTTCATGTTATTCTTATAAACCTTCATAAACCTTACATTTTCAGCATGGGTAGATATGGGTATATTGTTAGAGGAAGAAGTAGGCTACATCCCTATTTTGCTAAAAAGAGACAAAAAACAGAAGCAATGCTTGATACAATGCAGCTATTTTTGATACTGTATGTTAACAAAGCTCCTAGTAAAGGTGTGATTGGAAGTGAAATAGAAGGAAAATGGGTTTAAAAAGAAATTTTACAGTTGGAATGTGTGCCCTCAAAACAGCATTTCCCAAGTACTGTACCTGGAATAATGGGCTTTGTTAATAATGAAGAATGATTCTGGAATGTATTTATTTATTTTTATTTATTTAAAATTTCACTAGGAAAAACATACTGAGCAGTGTTGCTTATTTCAAGATGCGTCCTGTGAGCTATCTTGTGTGTGTGTGTGTGTGGGTGGGGGGCAAGATTAACATGGTATCAATCAACAATATACATCGATCAACAGAATACATGGTAATGACTATACAATGTACAAACAATAGAACAATCCAAGCAATTCAAACACGCAGACAAACAATAAATAAGAATATAAATGCGATACGAGGGAAATTTTGTGTATATTTGGAGAGAGAGAGAGATTAGGGAATTTAGTGTATGTTTGGAAAGAAGGAGAGAGAGAGAGAGAGAGAGAGAGAGGAATTTAGTGTATGTCTGGAGAGAGTGCAGTGCTGGAGTAGTGGTAACAATTGCCCACTACTCGTAGTATTTAGTATTCAGTAGGGAACAAAAAAGTCAAAACAGCCCCTCTTCCACTCACATCTCCTCTCACATCTCCTTTCCCCAGTG
The DNA here is from genome assembly GCA_016271365.2 of Neoceratodus forsteri. Taxonomy (NCBI): domain Eukaryota; kingdom Metazoa; phylum Chordata; order Ceratodontiformes; family Ceratodontidae; genus Neoceratodus; species Neoceratodus forsteri. The sequence continues at coordinate 607,528,006 of CM057455.1, forward strand.
CCCCAGTAACTAAACAAGCATTTGTCAATGCCGAACGTTCGCTTGCAGGTATTTGCAGTGGTATTTGGCACTTGGACATGGCTTAAAAAAATCAGTGACAAAGAAGTACAAGCATTTGTCAATGCTGAATGTTGCTTGCTTCTATGTGCTGTTTAGGTATTTGGAAGTCATTGGAGTGCAAATATTGAAAATTCGCGAACTTATGAGCTTGCGCAGGAACTGCGCAACGCACGCTTATAAAACAGTCATTTTTAGGAATTTTTTCACCAAATTTTCAACATAGCCATTTTAAGACCTCTGCTCATGAACAGTGTCACTGTGATTTTCTTAATGTGTCCCATACATTGATTTCATACACCGACTGCGCCATTGTGCGCTACATGGACGGAAACACATTTTGGGCAGGATGTGAAAAATGACAGCTGTACTGCTCATAAGGAGGTGTGGTAAAATGGCAATGTTGAAAATCTGGAGTGAAAATATTGAAAATTCATGAACTTACGAGCCTGCGTAGGAACTGCGTAATGCACGCTCGTAAAACAGTCATTTTTGAATTTGCGCAAATTTTCAACATGGGTTTTTGGGACCCCTTCTCATGAGCGATGTCACTGTCGTATTTGTTATTCAGGCCCGAAGGGTGATTTCGCACAGTGACGCGCGTGACTGCGGCACCCCGTGACCTAATATACCATGACAGTGACATCATTCATGAGAAGGGGTCCCAAAACCCCATGTTGAAAATTTGGTGCAAAATTCCAAAAATGCCTGAGATTTGCAATAAAGTTGAAACCCCCCATCTAGCCCATTATACAGCTTACCAGCATTTCCTCAGTTCGCGGTCAGCTTTGAAGACTGCAGACGTTTTCCCGGTCCACCAATGATCGTCGCGCTGAGCTCCAGAGGTAAGTATGGGGTGAAGGAGGGGGTTGGGAGGCAGGGTGCGTGAGTGGGTGGGTGCGGTTGTGGGAGGGGGCTGGGAGAAGCACCGGGACCGTTTTTCATTTACAGGTTTTTCAAAAAAAAAGATGACGTGGGACTTTTGCCACACTGGGGAGGGCTCCCATCATGGCAGAAGGATGGCTGGGGGCTGTGGAGCCAACGGGATTGGGCACCCTGTCGGCAGATGAGCGTGGGGCGTTTGCCATGCTGGGGTGGGCTCCCAGCGTGGCAGCAAAGGATTTGGGCGCGCGTGGAGTGCTGTGTGTGACAGCGGTGGTTTTTCGAAGAGAAGACCACCGCTGTCATACACAGCACCGCATCTGATTGGTGCAGGACTGCCACTCCTGCTCAATGGAGCAGGGGATTGCAGGGGAGTGGCACACCTCCGAAGTGTCCCATTCTGCCAAGACGTTCCTTGCGCATGCGTGCAAGCGAACGTAAAAAGAAACCTTCCAAAATCACCAGTTCCTGGCATTATGCCAGGGGGAAACAGCATTTTTTAATTTGCACCCTGCCTAGTCCAACTCCCTCCACTTTCCAAAAATGTGACATTTTGGATTCCACCCCTAACTTGTAACCCCATGACTTGGTGTTGGGGTGGACTAGATCAATGTAATCCAGCTAATCAGTATGCCCCCTCTGATAGCACACCCTTGGTGAGCTTACTCCAGTCAGTATGCTGAATGTTGTACTATATGAATAGTGTGAGTGAGTGGGTGTATGATCATGAGCCAGGGGCGAGCAGTACCACCATTACTGATGATAGGCAGCCTTTCAGGTTGACTAGCGTCACTAATGGTAGAAACATAGATTATGACAGCAGAAAAAGAGCAATAGTCCATCTTGCCTGCCTGAAACACACTAGCTTAGCCTATTTTTCCCCAGGTAGCCCACTAGGTCCTCTTTGACTAGTCTCTCCATCAGTTTACCCACAGTGGAGATATGACAGCCAGGTCTAAAGTTACCCAACTGCTTTTTATCCCCACCTTTATGAAGCAGAACTACATTCACTACCCTCCAGTCTTTCATAACCACCCCTGTCTGAATAGTGCTATTGAATAGTCACCAGGGTTTTGGCCAATTCCAATGTCAGTTCCCTGAGCACCTGTGTGTGTATCTCATCTGGTGCCAGTGCCTTATCTGTCTTCCAGTCTGCTAGCTCTTTTCTGACCCTTTCACTAGTAAATACCAGCTGTCTCATTTCTAGTACCCCCTTAATTGAATACTGAGCAGAAGTAGTTGACAGAACTGTTGCTTTCTGCTTGGCATCCTCTGTTACCCTGCCTTCCTATGTTATTGTAACAAATCTCCCACCTGTCTTTCTTTTTTCCCTTATATACATGAAAACCTGCTTTTCTCCACCCATGAGCCACTCCTTAATACATACAGTAGTTCTGTGTTCTGTGCCTCCTTTAGCATTCCTAGCTGACCTCTTTGCCTCCCTGGTTCTTCCTTGCTACCTTCTCCATTCTTCACCCCCCTGCTTCTTCTTATACCTCATGAAGGCCTCATTTTGGCCTTCACTAATGCCCTGACCATTTTGGAGAACCATACTGGCCTTTTGTACCTGTTTTTCTTCGTAACTGTTTTCCTGCATGTCTTTGTCACCTCAAAAATGGCCAGTTTTATTTTGCCCCTTCTTTCCATCTTTCTGCTGGTACTGTCCACTCCAGTTAACCTGTGCTAGTCTAATTCCTCATCTGGCTGAAGTCTGTCCTTCTAAAATCCTTACCTTCAGACTTTGAAGAGGGATTGCTGGCACTAAGGACCAGCTCCAACCCCAGTGATGCATATCCAGAATGTTCAGATTCTTTTTGCTTAACTTAAGAATGTGGTGGAGAGGAGATTTTGGAATGCAGCAGTGAACATGGTTTTGAAATATCAAGATTAATTGGATGTATGCAGCACTGTGTGGAGTAGTGTTTGTGCAACAACGTTGGTAGCCAAAGGTTAGTTGTATGATTAGTTTGTTAGACTGCCATATGTAGTTACTTTGGCCATTTGCTTTCCCCAGAGAGACTACCATCCTTTCAGAGTGCCAAGCAAATAAAGGAAGCCTATTGAGAAGAGTTCAACCCCTAGAGGTGCCACTGGAACATAATTCCTTTAAGCTAAATGTTCCTGATGAAGAAAACCAAGGAGAAAAGTGAGACACTTTAGGGGAAGTTGGAGGAAGCAAAGAAACTGAGCTTTTGAATGATGATGGAGGAAGCTGGTTTATATAGCCTAGGAAGGGGGGGGGTCTGTCTTCTCCAGTCCACTAGACCTCATGTTTAGCCTTCCAATGCAATGGACATATGCAACCACAGTGCGGAGTAATGTTTGTGCAACAATGTAGATAGCTGATGGATAGTTGTATGATTGGAATGTTAGAGTGTCATATGTAGTTACTTTGGACATTGGCACTTTTTGTCACCAGAGGAACTATTATCTTGTTGCTGTACTGTGAAGGCAAAGGAACCATCTTGGGAAGGGTTCTACCCCTAGAGGTACCATGGGAACATACTTCCTTTAGGCTAAAGGTACCATAAGAATGAGCCCCCAGAAAACTGCAAAGCAGGACCTGCAAACACTGATGGTTAGAGACATAACAGAGAAAGTTGACAGTTCAATCAATCAATTAAACTTTATTTAACAGAGCGCATTTCTCCATTGTGACTTAATGTGCTTTAACAATAATTCAAAAAATTTTTAAAATATAGTACAAACCAGACAAACATACAAATAAATATAAACATTACTTATCAATAAAAGCATTCAAACTACTCATAAAAGCTTGATTAAATAAAAAGGTCTTCAGCTCCTCTTTGAAGATGTCAGCTGTATGGCTGTCTCGAATCTGATGAGGGAAGGAGTTCCACAGCATTGAGGCTGCATAAGAAAAGGCATGGGACCACAATGTCTTTAAATGAATCCTGGGAACTCTCAACAAACCCTCATCTGTGGAACACAGGGAGCGGGTGGGCAATTAGGATACAGGAGATCTTTCAGGTAACTGGGTCCCTGATCATGAGAGGCATTACAGATCAGCAAACCAGTCTTGAAGGAGATCTGCTACCTTGCCAGCAGCCAGTACAGAGAGTGCAGCACAGGTGTAATATAACACAGTCTAGGTGAGCCAGTCAACAACCTGGCGACCGCATTCTGCACCCACTGCAGGCAGTGCAGATCTACCGCCTGCTAGCCCCAGGTACAGAGCATTCCATTAATCCAGGTGCAATGTCACAAAGGCATGGACTAGTGCTAGCAGATCAGCCTGGGGTATCAGGTGATTAACCCTGATGATGTTCCTCAGATAGTAAAAAGAGTTCTTGTCCATGGCTGATGCTGATGAGTTGCACAGAGAGGGACATGACTTTCAGAGGAAAGAGAGGGTAAGGGCAGAATTGTTGGAAAAGGCAATCCACTATCTGACCATGTTTCACAGCTGAAAACCTACTGATTGTTAAAAGCTAAAATATAAAACTGCCTTATAGCCTTTGGCATGCAAGAGAAAAAAAGATTATGTGGGGGAATTTTTTGGGAGCCATGACATTGGACACCATCCCTTGAACCATTGGCACTATTATTATGGCTTCCTTCAGTAATTTGGAATTCCAGTTCAGGATAATGTTTTGGAGGATACCATTTGCTCTATTGCTCTAATAGGATAAGCTGTGACAGGGGTATGAGCTGATCTCACAGCTAAAGGAAGTTAACCTGTGTAGGAGGCCCACCCCTGAAACATGAAATGAAGAGAGGACCAACTGCAAAGTGGCTACCGCCCAGGCTCAGGGCCATGAGGATGCCTAACCTTGACTGGAAACTAAAGGAATATGATATGGAATGATAATAGGTGAACCTTCGGCAGACACAGTGAGAACAGCTTTTGGAGATGTCATCAACATGGTCTGCACAGCTAAAGGAACCCATGTGGGATTATGTCCATAACACATAGTAGCTGAATACTACACCGTGAGATGCCACCGACCATGGGTGAATATGGCTGAAACTTCCCCTGAGCGATGAACCTCACCCCTGATGGGACTGCAGGGAGTTATAACAGGAGACAAACGGCCTGGGAAGGACCCCCCCCCACACACACACACACACACAGACCTGACAAGTGACTCACCCTTAAGATGTGGACTTGTTTTTTCTAATAAACAAACTTTATTGGTTTTAAATTTGTTCTTCCAATGTACATAGTATTCAATACAATTACACATTCATAAAAGACAACTTCCTACTTTAGTAGGGTGGCAAAAGAAAAGTCACCCCCTCCCAGCAATATAACTCAATTCATTCAGGTCCATATGAAGACACATTTGATCAAAGACAATACATTTCCAGAACTGGTTTTGTGTATTATGTTCACAATTATTACTGGTACCATCTTGTATATGTCCATGTGCATGAGGAAGATTAACTTTTCACAACCTATAACAGTGCTTATAACCATTAGAGGAGGCAAAATCTAGTAAAGAACAGATCTAGAAAAGGCAGAAACTTTACATATGCTACTAATGTACTATATATTGAAGGAGTTTAAACAATACTCAACATATGCAGAGTAAACACAAATTATACTGCTCTCATGCATTACAATGTTGTTTCATGCCATATGCATGCAGTGACAGTGTCTTATGTGTTTTCATACTGTGAATCCTATTGCCTATAGGATTTCAAAGGTTAGCTTGGTGAATGGTGACTATTGGTCCAACTTGCCCTTGAGTACGACAGGCAATCGACTTCTTCCTCAGACCCCCTAGGTTATAAACAAAGGCCCTCACCATTTAAGTCCTTGGTACATATCTTACCCAGGGTGCCTACCCTTTTTCATACATGTGTTCCATGCCCCTATTGTTATGCTGCACCCTGACAAACTCCGCCTCCCTAATGGTCCCTTCCTTGCATTGTGCAGAGGATGCGGGGATAGGTTTCCATAAACCCCCTTGACCTATGCTGCTCCAACTGACTGAGACACTACCTAAATAATATGACATAGGCAGTGGCCCTCTGCACATTATCCACCACCTGAGCTTGCAGCTTACTAGAAGGATTAGACCAAGTAGGCCCACCTGCCCAACAGGGAGAATATTATTACTGTACAATTTCCTTATTTTGCTCTGGGTCCCCTTTATCCCAATTTGTCTCCTCTCTGTCTACTTGCAATCATTGCAGCCTTGCTGCCCAGCATGATGATCACTGCCTTCCATAGGAGTACCACACTGATATTTTACCTGCTGCTGGCATTGTAAACCAGTATTGTTACCTGTATTGACCCTGCATGCTTATGCTCTTAAATGTAACCTTCACTTGTTTGCCTGATGTTCATGTATGTACCTTGTAATCTCCTGGGTCGGACCTGAAAATAGGCACTTGGTTGTCTAGTGTGCTTACCTGGTTAACAAAAGCAAATAAATAAATAAATAAATAAAATTTGTCATCTGGCCTCCATAGCCATGGAATACAGAAAGCGGACTATTGGTTTTGGTACCCTCTTCAGGAGTGTTGTGTTCTCCTTGACCCAGAAAATCTGCATTTTTGGTAGTTGTATCTGTGCGACCTACTGGAGAGCATCTATCACTCTCTCCCAAATCTGATGTAGTATCAGACAGTCTCAGAGAATGTGAGCTATGGTGGCCTTTTCCTGTTGGCATTACCAGCATATGTCAGTAACCTGTGAAGTGGGTGCATGAGGAAGGGCTCCGTCCATTATGGTAACACCTTCCTTGCGTAATCCACTCATGGTGACCCAACAGGTAGGGTAACCGGATGAGGGGGTGGGCGAACTAGGTGACAGGATATTGCTATACATATGCATGCAGGGGGGTGGGAGCGAGCACAGCGAGTGTGGGCTGGGAGGGAGTGGAGAGGCTGTAGGGGGAGGCGTTGCAGTTGTCAGTTGAGCTGCGTTGTGGCATTGGGGATTGGGCAATGGCTGGGGTGGCTGAGGTACTGGGTTCGAGTCCAGGCGCTGGTGCAATTTTTATTGAGCCCGGCAACTAACCTTTTAATTTTTACTACTTTCACCCCCACCCCCGACACGCACGACCCAGGAGTTCAGAATCCTTAAGTAGGGGGATGCGGGGGTGAAGGTAGTAAAAATATGTCCTGGTGCCATTGTACTGGTGCACCAGGGTTGTCAGAGTGCTGAAAATGTGTTTGTCACTCTGACTGAGTGATAACGGCAATTGTCTTTAGGCGTTCGCCGTTATCACATAGACCCCCATATGTCAGATTGCTGCAGACCAATTTTCAAAGATGTGGACATCAAGGGGAGTGGGTGAGCAGGATTCTGTGAATGACAATGAATAGTAGGAATGTGTTCACAGAGCAAAATAGCATTATGCAGAAATGGACCAACTGAATGATGACTGCAAAAGGAATGATTGATAGACTGTGCTGGATGGATTGAAGACAACTTAAGAAGGCATGATATGATAGAAAATGAACTGAATGACAAAGTACCAAAACTATGAACGCATATCAAAGGCCAATATCATGAATACCATTTAGCCATGAGCATAAAGTATAGGAATCTGAATTTTATGTAAAACTGTAGAGAAGACACTGATACAAGTGGATTGAATGATGCCTGATAAAACTGAGAAAGGCTGACTAAAATGTATAAAGCACAAGTGGTTGCAGCAGCCTGGAGTCAGGTGGAAGCAATGGAATACAATGCATGCAAAGGAACTACAGTGAAAAGGATGAAAGTGCTCGGTTATGAGCAGCTGTTAAAACACTGAAAAGGTTGCAGGTTCTTGGTTATGAATTGCAGGTCAAACATTCTGAGAAAACCAAAAACTTAAGTATGACTGAGGTAGAACATAGTACTGAGTCAGCATACTAAAAACACATTGCAGGTAAAAATTAAGTTAAATAGTGACAAAAGAGAAACAGGAGTGGTTGCCCTATAGAAAAGAATGAAAGGGCAGTGCTGCAGCCACAGAAATCAAATAAAATACTAACTAGAGGGCTGAAGAAGGCAGAAACAAAACAGAAGCTGAAGCTGCCAAAACAAATAGGCCCAACTGACCAAGACAAAGCAGTGGACATGAGGGATGGAAGTAGAGCCTCCAGCTGCAGCAAGCATCATGGGGGGAGCAGAGCCTCTGGCCACAGCAATGAAATAGAGTTCCAAATGAAGCTTCAGGAAGCTGTTTTTTATAGCCCTGGAAAGGAGTGTGGCTGGTTACTCCAACCCACCGAATTTCAGACTTAGTAATCCAGTTGTGATCAATTTCAGAATACTACAATGATGTGATTCGGAATGTGGCAGAGTCTCAACACAACATGAGAACAATTTCAGAATGTAGTGCATCACACAAGTTTGGAATTAAGCAGGGACACTATTTTGGAGTAAGGGGAATATAATTTCTGAATGGAGCATTCAATACATGAATGTGACAAGGACACACTATCTTGGAATATAGCAGGAATGTGTAATCTCAGAATGTGGTGGCATTCTGAAATTTCATTCCTGTGGTATTCTGAAATTGTGCACAACCAAAGTCATGTCTGCTGTTGCATTCTAAAACCACCTTCTCTGTCACATTATTAATTCAGTGTGTAGCTGGCAGTTGTGGAAGTGTTTGTGGAAAATAAATTTGAGTGTTACTTTGGCTTGTCTCTTTCCTCTGGATTTCTACCATTGGTAGAAGTGCTAGGAGAAGTTTTTGAAGGCTAATGAAACTTGGTAGCTAAATGGGTCACTGAAGAGACACAGCACCAGAGAAGGAGGAGGAGGTGTGGGGCTGGTCATGAAAAACCCTAGGCAGGAGAGTTGTGTGGGTGTGTGATTATGCAGGATAGAGAATGGAATCTGGCAGTCACCCACTGAACCACAGGTGAAGACTTTCAGTTCAATGTGTGGCTGCCAATTGTGTAAGTGCTTGTACAATCTTACTTTGAGTGTTACTTTGGCTTGTCTCTTTCAATTGTATTTCCACCTTTGGTAGAGGTGATAGAAGAAAATTCTCAGGGCTAAAGGAAATCAATAGTTAAAAGAGCCAAATGACCAAAGTGTGATGTGACAGACCCCTCCTCCTCCAAATCATGCAGCAGACCCAATAACATGGAGGAGAAAGACAAATAAAACTTTGGTAGACATCTCTGGGGAACCAAGTTTTCTGGGTTAGCCTTCCCTCCAGTCTTCTATAAATTATGAGGCTAACTGTTGATAATCTTCATAGGGTTTGATGTGGATGGCTAGGTTTCAAATAGGATGAAGTGAGCAGGATGAAGTAAGTGAACCATGATCTTGATGATGTGAGCTGGTATGTTCTTCTGAAACTGAGATGGCTGTTACACTAATGAATGAATGGTTGGTGAAAGATGAGGACTCTTGACCAAGACAAGATAGTAACACTCTAACATGAAGAATGGACGAAAGAGTAGTCATGTTGTAATAGTTTTCAGTACACAGAAGAGGATGCATGGAATTAGGATGTCAGTCCATCACTTGCAGTTAATAGAGGATTTAAATTAGCTGAATTGCAGGACTGAAGGTAGAAGAAGTAAATTCTCCAGGTCTCAGGAATCCAAGTAATGCTAATGTCATGGCCACTTGCAGGTTAAGAATCAGGAAAAGAGTCAAACCCCCATCTTTTATGAGGTCTATCAGCACAGAATAAATGTTGTATAGGCTTCCTTGTGGGATACTTAGGAGCAGACTTTTTTTTCAAACCTCAAATAAAACCCTTGATTGTTAGGATAAATAAGAGCATGTGGTATAGGGATTGATGGACAGCAAGTTAAATGGCTTACCTGAGATATATAATTTGATTGTTGTGGTAATCAAGCTACATTTTTGAGAGCAAAAGGATGCAAATGCCAGAAAATGAGGTACAAAATAATGGAGAAGGTCTATGCTTTAAACAGTCTAGAAGGTAGTGTAGTTCTTCCATGATATGTTGTAGGCAGACTTGTTGATGCAGGTAGAGAATTCCAGATGGTAGCAAAAAAATGGTTAAGAAACATTTTAGGTAATTTATAGATCTTGGAATGGTAGAGGAGGAGTACTCTCTTTGTAGGAGTGAGGGTAATCAACTCTGCATTAATTAGACAAGTAGATGGTGTGATCAAATACAGCTGAGGAGGTGGAGACAATACATTTCCCAGATCTTTAAAATCCAAAAGATAAGGTTATAGCCTCCTATAAGAGCTGAGTTGTTAGCAATCGAAAGATTTCATCCTATAAGAGATTTGTTGGCTTGTAATACAGAGCATGGACTACAAGCTTCATTGAAGTCAATCCTTGAGGAGTAAATTTATTTGATCTTGAAGGAATACTTTAACTGCTGAACTGGAAAGTACTAGGTGGTATAGATGGATATTAAGGTAAACTGAATGGCCAGTATACAGTATATCAACTGGCAGTATTGGCAAACTGGCCTAATGCTTGAGAGCAGTAGATGTAGATGACAAGCTGAGTACTTGGAGCAGTATGATGTGACTAAAAGGCTGATTGCTTCTGAGAAGTATGATGAAGCTGACAGGCCATTTGCTTAGGGTAGTATTATGTGGGTGATGGGCTGAATGCTAATTCTGATTTTGCTGACTTTTTTTTTGTTGGATGCCCACTCTACCTTATTTCTAACCTGATAATGAGGAGGAATGCAAAGGAGTCCCCTACTTTAGGAGCAGTCCACTAAATACTGATGCTAGAACACATTGCTCGGTTGGTCCACCACCAGTAGGACAGCATTTCATTATGGGTCCCATGACCTCACACTTTTTGGATTGCCTTCATTTCCCCTAAATCTCAGATGACTAGGGAATGCCACAGTATAGAGTTCTAGATGAGAAGTCTCCTCACTGCTATAAGTGTCAATATAACCACTGACAGTAGGCATATTATCGTAGCATAATTAAGCAAAAAGAAAAAAAAAAGAATTAATCTTAGAATGCATGCCGAAAGATAATAGAGCAGATTTATATATATATACAAAATAATTCAGCCTGACTACAAATAAATGTAAAGGTGAGTCCAAATAATAGCTGTAGAGCAATACAGTGGAAATAAATAGGATGGAACTAATTATTGTAAAATTGATGTTATATATCATTTAATAGTTTTCAGATGACCACTGCAGCCCCAATGTATCATGGAAACCACTTAATCATGGAAGTGTTCCTGAAAATAGACTAGTAATATGATGGAATTCATGGGCCCGAGTCCAAGATGCATGGCACAACTCGCAGGCGTGTGTGAGTTGTGCCATGCGGCACTATGCTGGGGACCCTGTGGTGTATTGCAAGACAGGCAGGGTCCCTGGTACCTGCCTCCTGAAACTTGCAGCAGATGCATGCTAGCTCCATGGGCATGGTGCAATGGACCTGGATGCTGCAACACGCAGTCTGCTGAGAACTGCTCCCCAAGCCCCCCCACCCTGGAACACCACTGCATGCACCAGGGGGCATGGGGGGGCTGGATAGGTGGTACTGGTGGTACTGGTGTTCGGGGGCACTTCAGAAAATGGACCCCGGGGGTCAATGACAGTTGGGGGTATGGGGGCATGTCTGTGTTGGGGGTATGGGGAGCACAGCTGTGTACTTTCTGCAGCACTGAGGAGTGGGCATCCATCAATTGGCATGGATGGATGCCCATTAGACCATCTACCTGATGGTCTTACTCCTCTGCACCATTGTGGCTTCTGGAATTTCGTATGTGAGTTATGGCAGCTGCCCTTTTGGAATAGGACATAGCTGCTGCTGTAACCCACCCTTGCACCATGCAGTTGTGGGTTGTGGGCGTAGTGGGTGGCATAACCCACCTTTGGCACAACCCGCATACAACATGGTGCAGGTCACGACTTGGAATCGTGACTTGCATATCTCATGGTGCAAGTTGCGATTTACGCCATGCGGTTCAGCATAAATCGCCTTACGCCATGCATACGTTGTCTTGGAAATGGGTTCCATATGTTAAGCAATAATAAGGAGTTACTGTACAGTTTCATCACTTTAATAATAATGTTGAGTGAGCATACCTTGATTATGTTATAGAATAGACTTAATAGTTCAAGAAGGCTATTAGGTTATTAACTCATTAACGTGTTCTTGATGCATCTGTTAGCACAGTTTTTCATTATAGCACTTTGATGGGAAAGGTTTGTCCCCAGTTTTATGTAATTTCTTTTAAGACATTTTTAGCCATTGTCAGTTATAGACAACTCAGATGTGATACTCTATGAGTGGCAATTGGTGCACTGGTACCCAATGCCAGATGGGTCACCATAATTTGAAACCGGCAAATCTGCTGCAATTAGCTTCTTACTGAAATTCATGGATTTTTGGCAACGTCACTTTGCCAGCAGCTGCAGTTTGCATACTTATTCTCCTGGCAAAATTAAATATTCATCCAGAAAAAAAAATGGTAACATCCTTCACTGTGGTAATGACAGTTTGGGGTTGGGGTGGTGCTCATCCTAAAACTGCGCAAAAACTAAGAGCATGAAAACCTGTTTAGTACAACTGTCATAAACCAAAGCAAAAATAGATGCAGTTCAAGCAGGTGGAAGAAACATAGAAACATAGAAACATAGAATTTGACAGCAGATAAGGACAGCTTGGCCCACCCAGTCTGCCCATTTCCCTACCTACTGGATAAGCTGCAGATCCTAGTTAACCAGCAGCCTACTTCTTCCTACCCCACCCCTAGAATGGCCTTATGACTGTCCCATGCATGCTTGAATTCCACCACTGATTTTGACTCCACAACCTCCTCCGAAGGCCGTTCCATGCATCCACAACCCTCTCTGTGAAAAATACTTTCTTAAATTACCTCTGAGCCGCCCCTATCTTCAAATTGTGCCCTCTTGTTCTTGCACACCTCTTTTTTTGAAAGATGCTACCCTCTTGGACTTTGTTGATTCCCTTCAGGTACTTGAACGTTTCTATCATGCCCCTCTCTCCCTCCTTTCCTCGAGGCTATACATATTAAGCTCCTTTAGTCTCTCTTCATATGTCTTCCGGTGCAGACCCTGCACCATTTTAGTTGCCCTCCTCTGGACAGCTTCCATCCTGTCTATGTCTTTGCAGAGATTGGGTCTCCAGAACTGCACACAGTACTCCAGATGGGGTCTCACCAGCTGTCTGTACAGAAGGATAATAACTTCCTGTTTTCTACTGGTGATGCCTCTCCCTATGCATCCCAGTATCCCCCCAGCCCTCCTTGCTGCCCTCTCACATTGCTTGCCCACCTTTAGGTCATCTGATATGACTACCCCCAGGTCCCTTTCCATTTTTGTTGTTGTTAGTATCTCACCCCCCATTGTGTACTCTTCCCCTGGGTTTTTGTTTCCCAGGTGCATTACCTTGCACTTCTTAGCATTGAATCTAAGCTGCCATACATTTGACCATTCCTCTGACCTTGTCAAGTCCCTTCTCATCCTTTCCACCCCACCCTGTGCATCGACTCTGTTGCAGATCTTTGTGTCATCTGCAAAGAGACATACTTTTCCCTTCCAGTCCCTCTGCAATGTTGCTTATAAAGAGATTGAAGAGGACCGGTCCTAATACTGAACCCTGCGGTACCCCACTAGTAACCCTCCTTTCTTCTGAGTGGACTCCATTTACTATTACTCTCTGTGTCCTATTCTCCAGCCAATTCTTTACCCAGGATATCATCTTGGGACCCACTCCTAGGCTGGCTAACTTGTATATTAATCTTTTGTGTGGGACTGTGTCAAATGCCTTGCTAAAGTCTAGGTAGGCCATGTCCACAGCCCCTCCCTGATCTACTACTTTGGTCACCCAGTCAAAGAAATCTATCAAATTCATCTGGCATGACCTTCCCGCTGTGAATCCATGCTGCCTTGGGTCCTGTGCCCCTCTGGCCTCTAGATACTCGACAATTCTTTCCTTCAGAAGTGATTCCATCATTTTCCCTATCACTGAGGTTAAACTAACAGGTCTGTAGTTTCCTGCTTCTGCCTTGCTCCCACTTTTGTGAAGAGGAACCACATCTGCCCTCCTCCAGTCCTCAGGTACCACCCCATCCTCCCATGATTTGTTAAAAAGGTAGTCAGTGGTGTCACTAGTTCTACCCTTAGTTCTTTTAGAATTCTGGGATGAATCCCATCAGGCCCCATGGCTTTGTCCACCTTCAGTTTTAAGAGTTCTTTCAGAACCCTTTCTTCTGTAAATGGGCTGGTATCAACTTCTGTATCCAGAGTGTTTCTACTGTTTGTTTTAGGTACCTCCCCCTCTTCATATGTAAATACTGAGTAAAAATATTTGTTTAGTATCTCTGCCTTTTCGCAGTCTCCCTCTTCCCACCCTCCTTCCCCTTTATTAAGCCTCACTATCCCTCCCTTGGTCTTCCTTCGCTCCCTGATGTACCTATAAAAAGTTTTATCCCCCTTCTTAACTGTGTTGGCTATCTTTTCCTCAGTTTGGGCCTTTGCTGTTCTGACTGCCTTCCCAGCCTCCTTTTGCTTTAACTGATACAGTTCTCTGTCCTGCTCCTTCTGCGATTCTTTGTACTTCCTGAATGCTTTCTTTTTCTCTTGAACCTTCACTGCCACTTCCTTTGAGAACCATAGTGATTTCTTACATCGTTTGGTTTTGCTTATTTGCTTCACACAAAGGCTCGTTACCTCTGTGATGGCAGTTTTTATTATTCCCCATTGTTCTTCCAACCCTCCTTCCTGCCCATTTGCTAGTGCATTCCTTAGGCACTCACCCATTTTGGCAAAGTCAGCCCTCCTAAAGAGGAATTAGTTAACCAAAAATACATACAAATGTATTAATTTTGACATATTTAGTCATTATTATTTAAATTTTTAAACATATTATACCCATAAAAAACATGTTAGAAGTGCAATAACATACTCCTGAGGGTGCATTATGCTAGATCACCACACTTCATGGGTGGTTTAATGTACTTGGCCTGCAGTCTTATGCCTCAACACACATCAGGGTATGTCATAATCTAACATGATGCACACACTATTGTGTGTTATTGCTAATTAAATGAGCTTGTCCATATAATGAGGCATATAAACACACATCAGTGAGGCAGCTCAGTTCTATAACTGTGGGAGAAGCACTGAAATGTATTACACAGACATCCAAGAGTGCAGTCCTCTCATGTGCAAGTGGAGAAAACGACTGAAGGTGGGAATGCAATGGAAACTTTTTTTTTAGAGATTTAGTTATTTATTTAAATGTATTTAGTTTAAATGAAGTGTATAATAAAAACATATACTGCTGAAGTGAGGTGCCGTGAATCAGTATTAGAGCCTGCCATTAACCTGTTGTAGGTCATTTAAAAAGATAACTGAGATTTATTCAAACCAGACATAAGAAGGGTAAGTATGATATTAAAAGAAGTAACTATAAGGTAACATAACATATTTTGAAATTAAAGTAAAAACCAGGATTGATACCGTGAAAGAGAATGTGCAAAGTGCAATTAGAGAAAACAAGTGTTTGGTGATGCAGAAGTAGCCTGACAAGATGATTTAAATTAATAAATTTTTTTTTTTAATTCATAGTTATTGCTCTGACATGCCGGGGGATGAGGACTCAGCCCTCATATCGCCACCCACAACCCTGGCTAAAGCCAACCATCCCCAAGACCCCCCATGGCTTACCCCATGTGGTGGGGCCAGAAAAGGAGCTTACCCCCTCCCTGGAGCACAATCCAAATCTGGGGAGGTTGTGGCGGTGGAGCAGCAGGATAAGAAAGGGCTTCATGAAGCTCCCCAGCTGCCATTTTCCATTTTGTGGACCCCCTCTCCCTTCTGGTGAATGGCCGCATGTGTATGGGGGCATGCGCATGCTGTAATCACCAGCTACTGTTCCCTCCCTACCTGTGCTACCTCTCAGCTCCCACCAGAGGCAGCAAGCAGGCAGGACGACAATCTCCCCTCCTGAGAGAGAGAGGCAGTCCTCAGATGCTCAATTCTCTCTCTATGGGCCACCTCGATGGCTCAGACTAATTCCTGAACTTGGGTCGGCAGAGTGGTGCGAGGTGGCATCCAGTGCGTCAACCTCCAGCACCACTGGGCCGGACATGAATTAATGATTTAATGCACTGTCTAAAGATGGTATCCATGTATTGTGTATAGAAAGAGGTATCGTATATACTGTAGGAAGAGGTGCCATGTCCCAGCATGTATTAAAGCAAATGTAGTTGAGGACAAATAGTTTTAAATGGAAAGATATAAAGTAGCAAATCTGGTGGCAGAAACTAAGTTACTAAATTCTTCATGCCTTGCATAATTTTTGTCATGTTGTGTTATTGACATGATGCCATTTTGATCATGTTGGGTTTTTACGTTATCTGATTTATATATTGCACTTATGAGACAGGTTGTACTTCAGCCTAATGCATTTCAAGGACAAGTACAATGGGGCTTGCCAGAATGAAGCCGTCTCATGATAATTATTGACAGTCTGTAAATCTTGCAAGGTACTGCAGGAACACAATGTAGTCCAATTTGTCACCCAGAAAAGTGTGACATTTTTATCACAGGATGTTCAATCCCAGTTGGCAGTACTGTACAGTATATGTTATCATAATGAAGACCATCTGATTGGGTTTTGACCAATGAGGAAGCAAAATTTGCTAGAATCTTTGTATAAAATTAACCCTTGCTGTGCCACGGACTGATACATCAGTCCACAATTCCTAAACGTTTGAATTCTGTTAGTAGCCTAAGGGTTAAATCAGGCAATAGGGGACTATATTAACAACACATCAAATAAGATTGGGTGTGTATTTACATCACATAAATACATATGGTGTCATCCACCAGAAATTAAATGCTTTGCATGAGATTTCACAGTTTACTGCATGACACATTGAGATAATTACTATAGGATTACACTGAGTGGCTGCAGTATCCCACAATATAGAGCAGCAAAATCTGATACTGTGCTTGATCCTGGTGGATGGCACTGTATTAGAAATGGATATATATATATGTGCTAAACATTTTCTTATTTATTTTACTTATTTATTGAAATGTTTCACCAGGAAAGGCACACTGAACAACAAGTTGTTGGTCTCACGGTGCATCCTGGGGGAAAGGGTAGTGGAAATACATGCATATAACAGCAAACATTATTACAACAATATTGGTAGTGGTGAATAGAAAATAGCAGAAAGAACATAATAAGTGCAGCATAAGAGTAAAATTGTATACAGAGGTCACAATGGACAGGTCAAGTGCATTACATCACACCTGTCTTGCATGAACTGCACTGGCTGCCAGTTCAGTGGTGAATCACCTATAAGGTAGGTTTGCTAACCTTTAAAACCCTACATGAACAGGGACCTGACTACCTCAAAGATCTCTTGACTACCTACTCCCCCAGTCGTCCTCTTCGATCTGCCGACAAGGGATTGCTAGAGATTACCAGGGTTCGTCTTAAAACATCTGGAGCTCGTGCTTTTCTTTTGCAGCACCAACCGTGTGGAATTCTTTACCTCATCAGTTAAGAGAATGCCTGACCATCAGCAATTTCAAATCTATGCTGAAAACATATTTATTTTCTTTGGCCTTACTGATTTAATTGAATTGATTTTAAAGTTGTTATATTCTCTGCTTTTATATTGTAAATTATAATTTGTACAGCACCTTGGTTTTGAAAGTCGCTATAAAAATAAAGATTGATTTGATTTGATTTAATTTAATTACATTAGGATAACACTTTAAATTCATGATAATGGTACCATTTAGCCTGAAAGAAAGGGGTAGATAGGGAGTAACAGCAGAGGTGGAAAGGTAGCGATGCTGGGAGGGGAGCAAATGAATAGGAGGGGAGCAAAAAGAAAGGCAAAGAGAGGGGTAGTGAGACTGAAGGGGGAGGATGGAGGCCAAGTGGAGGATGACAACAGTAAAGCTGACATATTGAACAGGTATTTCTGATCAGTCTTTACTGAGGAAGAGGAGGGTTATGGGTCTGAAGGGAGTACAAGGGGTGAGAATGGTGCAGAAATGGACACAAGTCCCTTTACTCGAGAAAGGGTCCTGAAGGAACTGGAAGTAATAAGAGTTAATAAAGCAATGGGGTACACCCCAGGGTCCTTAAAGAACTAAGAGAGATGTTGGCTGAACCTCTGGCTATCCTGTTTAGCCGATCACTGGAAACAGGGGAGGTACCCAAAGACTGGAGGACAGCAGATGTAGTCCCCTTATACAAAAGTGGGAACAAAGAGGAAGCGGGAAACTACAGACTAGTCAGCCTCACCTCGGTAGTGGGGAAGATCATGGAAGCACTACTAAAGGAGAGACTGGTGGAACATCTGGTTGTCAATGGACTACAGGACCCAAGGCAGCATGGTTTCACCAGGGGGCGGTCATGTCAGACCAACCTCGTTGAATTTTTTGACTGGGTAACTAGGGAGGTGGCTCAGGGGAGGGCAGTGGACATGACCTATCTGGACTTCAGCAAGGCCTTTGACACTGTGCCACATAAAAGACTATTACACAAACTGGGGAATATGGGTGTGGGCAAGACAGTAGTGTGGTGGGTAAGTAACTGGCTGGGCAGCAGGACACAGAGGGTGGTGATAAATGGCTGTCACTTCACAGAGGGAAGAGTGACCAGTGGGGAACCACAGGGATCAGTGCTGGGACTGGTCCTATTCAACATCTTCATCAGTGACATTGCGCAGGACCTAGAAGGCAGAATTTCACTGTTCGCTGATGACACAAGGTCTGTAACAGAGTAGACACATCAGAGGGTGTAGACAGAATGAGAAGGACCTGCAGAAACTTGAAGAATGGTCAGGGGTTTAGCAGTTGAAATTCAATGCAAAGAAGTGCAAGAAAATGCATATGGGGCACAAAACCCTGGCACAATATATCAGTTGGGGGTGAGGATATAGCATGCACCAAGCAGAAAGGGATCTTGGGATTATCATCTCTGATGACCTCAAGGTAGGGAACAGTGTGACAAGGCAGCAGAAAAAGCAAATAGGATGCTTGGATGCATAGGCAGGGGCATCACCAGCAGGAAAAGGGAGGTCATAATTCCACTATACAAGACACTAGTGAGGCCCCACGTGGAGTACAGTGTACAGTTCTGGAGACCTTACCTACGTAATGACATAGACATGGTAGAGAAGGTTCAGAGGAGGGCAACAAAGATGGTACATGATTGCATCACAAGTCCTATGAGGACAGGTTGAAGGAAGTGAATATGTACTCCCTGGAGGAGAGGAGGGAGAGAGGGGATATGATAGAGACATACAAGTATCTTACAGGGAGGAACAGGGTTCAGGAATACACTATTTTTAAGTGAAAAAGATGTTCCAGTACTAGAGGGCATGGGATGAAGTTGGAGGGAGGACGATTCAGAGGAAACGTGAGGAAGAATTTCTTCACAGAACGGGTGGTGGACAAGTGGAACACCCTGCCAGAGGAAGTGGTGGGGGCTGAAACAATCATGGGATTTAAGGATGCATGGGATAGACATAAAGGAATTCTGGAGGTCAGGGGTAAGGAGCAACAGACTTCTAGGAAAACATAAACTGAACTTACAAGCTCAAATGGGCAGACTGGGTGGGCCACAGGCCTTTATCTGCCGACACTGTCTATGTATCTATGTATAGGAATCAAGGTTATAGATATAATTTTAGTAGTAGATTGATCAGAACCTAATTTTGTTATGAATTTGATCAATTCCTCAACCTTTTTTGATATTTCTGATCATTTGTTTAATTAAATGTTGTGGATTCTGATCTGAAAGTCACCCTTTATAGTCATGAGGCAAACTGTCACAACTATACTGTGGTGTAAAGCTCTTTTTGAACATACTCTGATTACATTAGAGAAGCCTAATTAAAGACATTACACAGCTAAGAGTGATTATGTTTTCTTCCCTACTGGTTTTCTTTGGAAAGCATAAGATTAGATGGCAAGTTCCAAATAGGACCATTGCAGGGATCATGTACAATACAGAAGACAGCAGGAATCAGAAAGTGTGGTCCAAAACACTATGATATGTTTTTTTACTGTCCATTATGGACAAAGAATATCTGAAGATGCATAATTAGGTCAGGATACATGACAAATGGGAAGATGGTCTGGGAGCCAATCTAGGAGACGTCAAAGTTTATCCCAGCAGGTGTACCTTTTGAGATAGTCTCACATTATCTTCTAGAGACCTGAAAGTGACACCAACTAACAGTGTGGCCACATCAGCAAATACCTGATGGGTTTTCTCCATATTCTCTGGCAACCTATGTATTCACACACTTGGACCATTGCAGTCTCTTATCAGTCTGAGTCCTCTCCTTCCATGGAATTCTGGGTAAACACATACTAGCAACCAGGTAGCCCTTTTTATCGCTCTTCAGGTCAGCCCCTGTCTTGGGAGAGCCACCAAGATCTCCGTGGAGGTGGCGGCAGCAGGAGAGCCAGCCTGACTGTGCCTCCTTGATTTGCCTGAAGATCCCTCTCTTAAAATCAGGTACTTTCTTCAAGTTTACCAGGACTCCTGAGCTGGATGCTAATTGGCCCCCTCTCCCTGCTCTGCCCTCTTTTGGTTGCCATGCTGTATGGCTTTGCAAGTGATTGGACAGTAACTGGATACAGATGGCCTGAGTGTTGCTGTTTACGGCTTGTCCAGAGCTCGGCTGCATTCTAAATTAAAATTCAATATTTTGTCTGCAAAATTTACCCATATTTCAAATGCCGAGCAGAAATCTGATTTTTGTCTAGCATGCATGCTGTGGAGAACTTTCTACTGTTAACTCTGCCTTAGCTAGGTCTGTGAAATGATAATGCTTACTACTTCCTAGCCTATGGCCCACCCAGTCTGCCCATTTGAGCTTGTAAGTTCAGTTTATGTTTTCCTAGAAATCTGTTGCCCCTTACCCCTGACCACCAGAATTTCTTTATGTCTATCCCATGCATTCTTAAATCCCGTGATTGTTTCAGCCCCCACCACTTCCTCTGGCAGGGTGTTCCACTTGTCCACCACCTGTTCTGTGAAGAAATTCTTCCTCATGTTTCCTCTGAATCATCCTCCCTCCAACTTCATCCCAGGTACATGGTTTTAGACAGTAACTCTGCTTGACAAAATCAGACTGAGCAATGAGTAACTCAAGAAACAATAGGAGGAAGAGGGCAAGAAGGGGAGAGGGCTGAGGGTAGGGGAAGGCATAAGTGTAGAGGGTCAGGGTGAAGCAGCCGAGGGGCCTTGTCAGGACAGACACAGGGCAAGTGCATTAGAAGTTGCATTGGACAGGTAAGTGCAAGAAGAGAGGACAGAAACTGACACCTATAAGGTCAGAAGCAGCGTAGGGAATGAAGATGGTATGGGGTACAAGCACAGGTGGAGGTGCCAGTTATGGAGTGGCAGAGCTTTTTTTTGAATGCTCCAAGCGTTGCTGTGGATGAGGTGTCACTAGAGAGCTCATTCAGCCAACTCGGAGCCCTGTATGCAAATGACCTTTGGCCTTGGGACATGCGGCAGCTGGGGATTTGAAGGATTTGGGGCTTAGAGCTCCTGGTGTTGCGGTAGGTGATTTTGGGTTTGAGGAGGGTGCTGACTCCTGGTGGTGCCTTTCCCATCATGATTTTCTTAGCAGTGATGCAGGTTTGGTATTTGATTTGGTTCTTCAGTTGCAGCCAGCCTGTTTTGGAGAAGAGGTTGCAGGTGTGGGTGAGACGGTGGGAACCAGTAATGAATCAGCAGGCTTGATTGAGGGAAGTCAAAACACGTCTGAGAGATGAGGTTGTGGCAGATCTATAGATAATGAGACCATAGTCAGTGATGCTGATGATGGAGCTCTAGACAGCTATGGACAGAGCTTCTGGGGTTAGATGTTTCCTATGTCTGAATAGTAGGCCCATCCTGGTGTTGGTTACTTTTGCCACGTTATTGATGTGTGGGACATAGGAGAGATTACAGTCGAGGGTGAGGCCGAGGTATTTGAGGGTATGAACTTGTTCGAGGGTGATTCCTTGCTTGGTTTTAATGGAGAGCTGATATTGTTTGTGTTTGTTTTGGGAGCTGCAGATCATGGTCTTTGTTTTTTTCTGGTTAAGTATAAGTCTGTGTTTTGTGAACCAGTTTTCAACTGCAGAGAAGGCCTGTTGGAGGTTACCTTGTAGATGGACTGGATTATGGTGGGATGCCAGGATGACAGCATCATCCACATAGAGTAGGATCTGTTCAGGGCAGGATTCTGGCAGTGAGTTCAGAAAAAGGCTGAAAAGGAGGGGGCCCAAGATTGAGCCCTGTGGAACACTGGACTGGACTGGTCTTTGGTCTGAGAGTGTGCCAGGAATTCTCACTCTTCGGGAGCGGTTGTCTAAGTAGCTTTTGAACCAGTTCACCGAGATAGGTGAGAGCCCTGCTAGTCAAAGCTGGGCAAGTAGGAGATTGTGGTTGATGGTATGAAAGGCTTTAGTTAAGTCGATGAAGGTGGACCCAGTAAGATGACAGTTATCGAGTGAGTGATGGATTGCACCAGTGAATTCAAGTAGCGCTGTGGAGGTGCTATGACCTTTTCTAAAGCCATGTTGCTCCTTGCACAGGATGTTGTGATTGTCTAGGAAGTCGGTGAGCTGGTCTGACACAATCCATTCTAGGGCCTTGGAGAGTGGAGGTAGGATGGAAATTGGACGGTAATTCTCAGCAGCTGTTTTTGTCACCACTTTTACGAATTGGGGTTACTGTGGCAGATTTCCGTAAGTCAGGGAACTGGCAGAGGCTGAGGGAGAGGTTGAAAATCCTGGTCAATGGTCGGAGTACTTCTTCAAGTGTGAGTGATAGCAGTTTGAGGTCGAGGGAGTCACTGCTGGCTCTAGAGTTGCAAATGGCTTTGGTAACGTAGCTGCAGACTTGATGCACTTTTACTGCTTTAAAGTAGAAGGGAGGGTGGCTGGAGGTGGCTGGGGGGGGCAAGGGGAACCACCTCATCGAAAAAAACCCTGTGGGAGTACAGCACTGAGGTCCATGAAGGTGTCATTGAATGTATCAGCAATGAGTTTCTGGTCAAGTCTAGTTTCACCATTTATGCTGAGTACTGGCGGAGGTGATTTAGATTGCTTCCCAGTGACTTCTTTAATGCTATTCGAGAAGTCCCTACCGTTGCCCCATGAGTTAGTGAGAGCATTATGGAAATATGTGGTCTTCGTAGCCCAGATATATTTGGTGCAGTCATTTCATGCACGTTTATAGTTAGCAATATCAACTTGTCTTCCGGTGTTTCTGGCAATCTCCCAAAGGTGGTCTCAAGCTTTTAGTCATCTAAATAGGTCTCTGGTGAGCCAGGGGTTACATAGGGCTTTGTCCTTGCGCTTCTTGAAGGGTGCAAATATGTTGCATGTTTGGTTGAAGATCCTGATGACGTGCTCCAGAGCGGTGTTTACACTGGTTGCAGTGAGAACTGGGGACCAATCCTGTTGACTAAGGAAGGTTTTGAGATGATGTAGCTTGCCTCTAGGTAGAACCTGGCTAGTAATGGTTTTGGGGGGGGGCTTGATGAATTTATTGGACCAGTAGCAGATGACGGGGGAGTGGCCACTAAGTGTGTCAGGGAGGACAGTGGTGTTTGTGATCCTGGTGGGATGGCTTGTTATGATCTAATCCAGAAGGGTGCTAGTACCCGTTTTATAGTTTGTCCTGGTTGGGGAGCTAACCATCTGAGAAAGTTTTGCTGCCACTATCAAGTCCCTGTATGCCCCTGCCTCTGCAGCAGGCCAGTTAATATTAAAGTCACCGAGGAGAATGTTTTCTGAATCAGGTGAGAGAGGTTTGGTAAACTCTAGGACTGCGTTAAGCCCCATTACCTTGCTCTCTCGGTGGAATGTAGACTGTGACAACTGTGATGGCTTTATTGTGTGCACCGAGAAGGACCTTGACAGGAAGAATCTGTGCAGTGATGGTTTGGGGGGTTAAGTTGATGAGGTGCCCCCAGATCGTGTCCTTAACATACAGAGTGCAGCCACCACCTCTTTTTGATGTTCGATCAAGCCGGTAGACATTATACCCAAGGATGGTGATAGCATGGTCAGGAACCGAATGTGTGAGCCAGGTTTCTATGACTGCTAGTATGTCTGGGTTATGCTGGCAGGCAAAAGTCTGAAGGGTGTCAATTTTGTGAAGAAAACTGCATAAATTAAGTGAGATTATTGAGAGGGATCCTGGTTGATTGGTCTGAGCTGTTCTTATTGTAGGGGCTGGTCTGGGATTGGGATGAATGTTTCCTGACAATAGCAGGAGAAGAAGTATACGTTTTAGAGTACTGGTGTGAGACACCCTTGACTAGCACCTATTTGTTTGGGCCAGAGAACTCCGAGATTCACCAGGAAAAGTAAACAGGTGGAGCTGTGGGTAAAGCGTGGCAGTAGTAGCGGTGGACTGGGGAAGTACCCAATGTCCATTTGGGGGAGAGGGCCATTTCATAGTATTTGGAGATGCCCAAGGCGGGAACATGAGATTGAGAGGGAGGGTACCATAGAGGGGGTGAGAAAGCGTGAGTTGGTAGATGTTTGGGACAGTGGGGAAACATGAGCAGGGGGGGGATGTAGGAGTGGGAAGAGGGCAAATAAGTTGAGGAGAAAGGGGTGTAGAGTACCGGTGTCATACATGATTCAATGTGAATGGGGGGGAGAGCAGGCACAGGGTGCTGGGTAGGTGGGAGGCAGCTAGTGAAAGTGGCAGGAGGTAGGCAGTGAGGTGGAGGCTTGGGGGGGCAGGGGAAACTAGGTAAGCAGGTGGCTGAGGGAGAACGGGCAGAGGGTGGGGCAGTTAGGAGACAAGGGCAGTAGCAAAAGAGGAGAATGTAGCAGAGAGGTAGCGGGGGCATTAAAGAGTGTAACAAGACAGGGAGACAGGAGGTAGCAGCTCTAGAATAGAGTTCAGGAGTGAAAAGGTGCAGGGGAGCTATGGAATGACAAGGCGGGGTTGGCCAGTCAGGGAGTGACGGAGTGACTGGCACTAGGAGATATAAGTATGTTTCAGGCACAGAAGGGAGGCAGGGGCAGTGAGGGCACTGAGTTGATTAGCAGAGGGAGAAGAGGAGCAGGGAGGAGGGAAAGTGGGAAGTAAAGAGAGGAGGTACAGGAGAGAGAGTATCCAATAGGAAACAAAAGGGCAGTTCCCTAGGCAGAAGTGGGTGGAGCTAAGGCCTATTTAATTAAAGTGGAAGGTGGGGAAGGGGGTGGGCGAAAATTTTCTTCCAAAACCCACTGAAGTCTATGGGCACAGAGCCCAGCAAAACAGTTTGAATCAGTCAAGATTGCAAGGCCAATCAGTGGCCGCCCGGAGCACAAGAGGAGATGGAAGCAACAGGCAGCAGCCAATGGGAGCCTTTCAGCACTTCCCAGTTCGGCCTGGGAGCTTACCAGCAAGAGGAGGGTTCCTTGGCGGTGAGCAGCGGTGGTGTGATCGGTCTCCCCCTGTCTGCCCACAATTTTCCATCCCCCCTCCTCCTCCTGCTCTTCATACTGTAGCTCTCTTTGCATATTAATTGCCAGCCCTGACTTCTACCTTCTTAATCACCTCATTCCTAGCACTCCCACCCCTACTCCCTTTTCGTCTTCTCAAACTACCCTTCAATTTCCAACCAAATTTTGCAGGTGCCAGTTTACCCCCCAGCCCCCTGTGGTGAATTGCACTGTCTTCTGGCCCCCTTCCCCTGATTTAGCTCCTCTTCTATCCCCTTTTGAGTTCCTAACACTAATCGTCCTGCCTTATTATCCCCCTCCAGGTCAGCCCCTGTCCTGGGAGTCCCGTCGAGACCCGTGGAGGCAGCTGTGGCAGGAAAGCAAGCCCAACTGCACTTCCTCGATTCGCCCAGACATTCCTCTCCTAAAATCAGGTACTTTCTTCAAGTTTACAATGACTCCTGAGCTGGATGCCAATTGGCCCCCTCTCCCTGCTCTGCCCATTATTGGTTGCCATGCTGTATGGCTTCGCAAGCAATTGGACAGTTATTGGATCCAGTTGGCCTGAGCATTGATGCTTACAGTTTGCCCTGAGCATAGCTACATTCTAATTGTAAACTCAATATTTTATCCTGCATGCCCTCCGTGACTCAGGCCTCTGTTAAATATATTTTAGGCAGCTCCCACTTTGCCCCTCCCCTACCGTTCATTGGTTCAGCTTCACACCTCTAAAGTTTAAAAGCATGCTCAAACAAATGATCCCCTTCTTGCTTCCTATGATCCCTTCCCCATCTGTTGATAAGTGGCCTATCCACAAGTTCTTTTTGGCTGACACAGCTTGCTGTTACTATTGGCAGCGTGTCACTTTTGCCTTCATTTCTCCTACCAGCTTCACTGATTATGTTCCCTCCCTGCTTCCTTGACTACCCTGACTGTAAGTTTCCTCACTCATTTACAATCATGCCCTTCCCTTTTTCCCTGCTTCCCACCTTTTTAATTCTCCTTTCCGTTATCTTAACCCCAGCCCCTCAAGCCCTCCAATTCATTGGTCCTGGCCCCGCTCCTCTAGCCCCTACCTTCATTCTTGCTATTACTCCCCTCCACTAATACTCTGGGCTCTTTCCCCCCTCAAACCCCTCAATTCTTTAATCACAGTATCTAGTCACCTTGCTTTTCTTTGTCTCCTGATTAGCCAATTACCTTGCCCCACTCCACCCACACTCCTCCAAAATACTCAGTCCACCACAGATGTCCCAAACTTCATTTCTTCATACATGCACTCCTTTTACTTGCCTCAGGTATTGTTCGTCTTAACCCTGGTCCATTCCCCCCCAAGTAGCTAGCCAACCATTAACGCATATTCATCCTGCACCTCCTCTGCCCTCCCTAAAGGTCTAAAGATCCTTCACTTAATTATCTGTAGTCTCATCTTTAAAATCAACCTTCTGTAACCAATGGTATCTTCCCTCAAGCCTGATATCTTAATTTTAACCAAAACATGGTTAAATGACAAATTACCTGAGCCCTCCACCAATATCCGAGGCTACTCCATACTCAGGTAAGACAGAGCTGGCAGTAGAGGTGGCGTAGCCTTCTATATCTTATCCTCACTGCAGTTTACTACCATCCTCTCATCATCCTTACCATCCAGCTATGAAGCCCTAGTTGTAAATATTACATTGTCCTTCTCCTCCCCCATCTTTATTGCTGATATCTATTGCCGCCCTGGCATCAAGCCCTCTACTACTCTGGACCTCATTACCTCTATAACATCCCTGTCACACAGAGGCTAATTATACTTATTAGGTGATGTAAACCTAAACTGGTTATCACCAACTACCTCCAAGATGCAAAATGACATCTCTGCCCTCAATCTTTCCAAACTCATCCAAGAACCAACTGACTAAATGACAAAACCCTAAATCACACACTGCTAGACTGGGCCTTCACCTCTCACCCTCACTGACTCATTAAGTCAGGCATCCTTTTGGATGCCCTCAGTGATCACCATCCAATATTCGTGGTCAGGAAGGTCCATAAACCAAAACAGCCACATAAAACCCTGCAGCTCTGATCTTTCAGCTCCCTAAACTTAAACCCCCACCTCACTGAATTAATCAACACTGACTGGTCCCCAATAGTCTTTGCCTCATCTGTCTACCAAACCCTTGATCCTGGACCAGGATAGTGCACTCTCGGTCTTTAATAACTGCCTCATAGAAATCCAGGACTGGATGAACATCAGCTGGTTAAAGCTCAATTCAGACAAGACCAAGGCGGTGGTGGTGGTGGATGCTAGTTACCAGATAAAGTGGTCAGGATCGGAGTGCCCTTCAAGATTGTGGCTTGGGGGGGGTCTCAGTTACTGACCTCTGAAGAGGTGAGAAATCTGGGGGTAATTCTTGATGATGGTGTGACACTTTGTTCAGAGGTGTCAGCCGTGGTTAAGTCCTTTTTCTTCCATCTGAGGAATATTGCCCAGATTAAGCACCTAGTTCTGTCTGGCAACTTACTTATTCGGATCCATGCCTTTGTGACTTCACACCTTGACTACCGTAACTCCCTTTTCCTAGGGCTTCCAGTGGTTGATATCTGCTGCTTGCAGCTGGTGCAGAATGCTGCGGCCAGGCTGTGGTCTGGGTCATCTCGATCCAGCCACATTACGTCTGTGCTGCTCGAACTTCATTGGCTGCCAGTTCAGTGGCAGATCACCTTCATGGTTGGTTTGTTGACCTATAAACCCCTACACAGACAGGGACCGAGCTACGTGCAAGATTTTTTGCATTCTTGCTGCCCGCTCTGATCGCTTCGCTCGACCAATGAGGGATTGCTTGAGATTTCCAGGGTAGGGTAAAAAACATCTGGATCAAGTGCATTTTCATTTGCAGTCCCTACCCAGTGGAATTCTCTGCCTCTCCAGATGCAGGAGTGCCTGAGAGTGGAGAGTTTTAAGACCGCCTTAAAGACTTATTTATTTCAGCTTGCATTTGGGGCTTTTGGTAATTTATTTTTATTGAAAAATGTTTGATTTTATTTGTACTTCAATATTTGAAAGTTTTAATTGTTTTTACTGTACAGCACTCTGAGACTTGGTGAAGAGCACTCTATAAATAAAGTTTATTACTAATTATTATTATTATTATTACTTCAAGGTTAAATTTCTAGCCACCTGGAACTCCTATGCCCCTCTCAAACGAACAAGAATTTGTGGCAGTCATCATCCCTGGATCACTCTCAAGTTATTGACCTCTTTGGGGAGCATGATAAAGCTTGGAGAAAAAACATAAGGCCTCCCAACTCCCATCAGACTATACTCTTTACCACAGGCTAGGAAATGCCTGTATAAAAGCTATCAGATTAGCCAAGTCTGAATATTTTCATTCCTCTTTCCTAAATAATATTAACTTCCCCTCAAAATTCTCTAAAGTGGTCTATTGTCTGTGCCCACCCTTCTCACTCCCCACCCCCGATGCTTAACATTAACAACACTTTAGTGTCTGAACCACATCTAGTGGCTCAGGAGTTAACTTCCCTCCTGTGCCTCAACTCTTCTAAAGTCTCTCCCCTCAGTCCCCTCTTCCCTGCACCCTCTCTTCCCTATCCCAAATCCTTCTTGCACCCACACTTCCTTCACTTTCTCTCCTGTCTCTTCTGTGGAGACACAAACTGCCCTCCTCTCTCTCAGTCCTTGCAAAGGCTCCTCACTGGACGATCTTGACCCAAAGCTCCTTTACCTCTCTGCCTCTGCTATTGCCTACCCTCTCTCCCTATTCTAAATCTCTCCTTTAAAACCTCCTCCATCCCCTCACCCTGGGAACATGCAGGGGTCCTCCCCCCTCCTGATGGGTGGGGACCCCTCCTCCCTTGCAAATTATCACCCAATCTCCCTCCTCCCTACACTTGCCAAGCTCCAAGAACACTTGACCCTCTTTCAACTAACCTCCTTTCTAGCTGACTCTTCCTTTTTCACTCCATTCAATTCTGGTTTACAGAAGAACCACTCCACCACCACCTCCCTCCTTAGGCTCACTGACTCCATCCTCACTCACTGGGATGGACAACGGTCTCATCACCTCTGCTTTCTTTGTTGACCTCACCAAGGCTTTTGATACTGTCTCCCATGCCCTTCTTCTTGACTCCCTTACAGTTGCTGGTCTGTCTGCTTCCGCTCATAACTGGTTTAGAGCTTACCTCACAGGCAGAATGCAATCCATCAAGATTCTCAATAAAATCTCTCTCCACCTCCCGACCTCAACTGGAGTCCCCCAGGGCTCAGTACTTGGTCCCATCCTCTTCTCCATCTTCCTAAATGACCTCCCAGCAGCCTGTTTCCCCCTATCTTCTATTCATATGTATGCCAATGACACAGTCCTGTATACCTCTGGCAAATGCCCCATCGATGTAGAAACCATCCTTCAGCATGACTTCCACCAGGTTCAGCTATGGTTTGCCTCACATCAGCTATTCCTAAATGCCAAAAAGAGAGTCTCCATGACCTTTGGCACAAGGCAGAGACTCTCTAGGCTTCACCCCTACCCTCTTTACATACCATTGATGGGACAATCCTTGAGGACACCTCCTCTTTCAGGTACCTTGGGCTCTGGCTGTAAAAATGCCTCAGCTTCTCTGGACATATCGACACCATTCTGAAAAAACTGCGCACCAAGCTTGGTACGCTATATAGAAACCGTAGTTGTATCTCTCCTATGGCATGGCACAAACTAGTCCAGAAGATGATCCTCCCAATTTTTGACTACTGCGATGTAGTCTATGGTGCCTCTCCCAAATCCTCCCCGACTAGATTGGACTCTCTCTTTAACTCCTTCTGTCACTTTGCCTTGATGCTCCACCACGTACTCATCACTGCGAGCTACACCATGCCTTGTCCTCCCTTCCCCCCGGCTAACAGATGCTTCACTTACTGTGCCAAACTCCCTCCTAAATTCTTGCTAGGGGAACTTCTCCCCTAACTCTCATGCTTCCTCTCCTCTCCTCTCCCCTCCTCCCTCCCACTCCCTCAGATATACTGACACTCATACTCTGCTGATCCCCCATTGCACCACCCTTATCAGTCAATCAGTCTTTTCCCATCACTTCCCTAAAATCTGGAACTCCCCCCCCCAAATATGACATTCCTCCTCCCCCATTTTCTAGCCTCTGCCATACATAACTTTCTTTCTGTCAACTGCTCCTGCTTTAACCCTCCCTAATTAAGTTCTCCTAACTAAATACCCCTTTTTGCCTGTCCTAATATTCACTCAACCTGTTTTCTACCTTTCTTTCTACTGCTACTCTCCACCCACAGACACATCTTTCTACCTCTAAGCCTACCGAGCTTCAGCCCCTGGCAGAGTTCCCCACATCTTGGAGGGGCTAGCTGTAGGCCATTTCCCCCCACTTAGCTTATCCTTACTTCTCAGCACTTAATAGGCATCACTCTACTTATACCTGAACAACTTGCACTTCCAGTCCTGTCTGGGCAGTGCATCTCACAGTATGCATACATTCCCAGTCATGTTAAAAATGTTAATTCTCTAATCCTCTCTTCAAATGTATAAAATATGTGCCATTTTCACTGTTAATGTTTGTACTTTTACACATTGCTGTCAAATGCTATTGTATGTAGAAATTTTCACATCCTATTGTACCCCTCAAAGTCATACCGGGAAATGAGCAACTTGTTGTTCAGCGTGCCTTCCTAGTGAAACATTTCAATAAATAAAATAAATAAATAAATAAAAAGTCCCACCATGATCTTTTGAGGTCCAGGGACAATCCTAGGCAACCATGACTCCTCTAACCTAGGCTTTGCCTTAAACTCATCTTACCTTCACCCCACGGGTATCCAGGAACTCAAATAAATTCAGCACTGGCATGTCTGTCCTACCTCAGTTGGCTTTTCTCTGGCTCCACATTGCTTTTCTCTGAGACTCGTATTTACTTCACAGCCAAACACAGATTTACTCTGGCTTAACTAAGCATACTTTACTGTTCAGATGTCAGGTGATCTGTCAATCAAGTTTCAATAAAAAAAGCAATTAGAGTAGTACTAGGTTTACAGATTTTATTTGATGTCATAGCCTGCCCAGAAAAGCACAGGGCAGAGGCACTCATACCTCTTCTACCACCATGTCAGTGACCCCGGTTTAGGGATGAGCCTGGGCTACTCAGGGGTTGGTCAGGGAGAGGAAGACTGAGTATTAAAGTGGATAGTCTCTTCCTCCAGGGAGCGATGGCAGAGTGCTTCACCACAACACTGCCACCTAAGTGACCATGGATGGCAATTAAGGTCAGATCAACAGTTCTGGGTAGGGGATGCTCCCTGATGGAAAATGTCAAGCATGTCCTCGATATGCATGCATCCAGCTGTCATCCTCATGGAGTGTAAATGGGTTGGGGAACCACAAAATGTAGAATGACACTGCTGGCAGCAGGAGCCTCGGAGACTCCACAACACCTACCGGCACATGGGACCACCAGACTAAGCACGGCACTGGAGATTGTTTAGGCTGCCCCCAATGGCCCCACCACAGGGGGCAGTCACTGGAGGAATTGGTGGCCTCCAGGTAAGTCCCCAAGATGGTAGGTGATGGGGTTGATGGAATTCTGTGGGCTGAAAGGGGCATGCCTGGTGGAGTGGGAGAAAAAGAAATGTATTTTGATGTCAAATTCTGCTTGCAACTGTAAATGGTGTTTTATTATCCATATGTACGCTTCTATCACAAATAACTGTTGATACTCTCAATTTCTGTGTATTATAATGTAATTGCCTTTTGACTGTTTTTTATATGCTAAATTTTGTTGCTATATGGTTTTTTATGTTTAGTCCCAGATAGGCATTTATGCCCTTGGGTTGTACCCATTAATCAAATAAACAAACCAACAAGTGTCACAACTGCATTCCTCACATAGAGACATATTTAGGGACCATTTTTACATCAGCTAAACTCCATTCATAAGCATATTGTGAAGGGGTCTATGCAACTTTCACTTGGAACCCCCTCTCCACTAAGATACCAGCTGGAGAACAGGTAGAATTGAAACACACTCCTGCAGATTTCTGACATGGCCCATTACAGATTGTCAGTATTGAGTGCATGCAAGCCTGGAATTCCCTGCAGGACAGGGCCAAAAATGAGCCTCACCTGAAAGACTTTAGGAGGAAACCAGAAAAGTAAGAAGGGGGATTTGAGGGCTAGACAGGTAGATAGAGAGCAAGGCTGTTGTGAACTGGATTACTGAATCAAGCTAACAAGTTTTGTTTTGCATGTTGATCTGTGAAAGCAAGTTACTTTGAATCCTTGTTCAGAGCTGAATTAAAGTATTGTTTTGTTTCATTTACAGTATCTTTGCCTTGAGTTTATTTTTTCTGAGGGTTCCCCCAAAAGTCTTGACTTACCACAACACTGCTACACATATACAAAAGAAGCTGTATTTATAAAGACAAATCTTTTCTAGTACTCTCCTCCCTTTAGACTAGTCACTTCCTGTCAGGACAGTGCTCAAGCCTTTGCTATATACTGATGTAGTTATCAATTGGCCTTAACTAAGGGAATCCCTCCCTAACATGGCTGCAGCAGGAACACATACCTATAGCAGGACACCCACACTCTTGACTTCCATGTAGAAACTCATTTTAAAAGTAAATTCTTCGAGAGAATAAAAACATGTTTTAAATAGTGTGCTATCATTTATATCCTTCAATTTCTAATGCTATCATATATTTTCCTAGTGAAAAGTAATCCTTATGACATGTTTATCTTCCAGTAATACATCTACAGCTTTGGACTGGTGTCTAAGCTCAGCTGTATCTTTAAAACAAAAGCAGATACAGTGCATTGTTTTTTGAGCAACAGGCTATGTAGAGGGTTCTGTGGCCCAAAAATCAATCTTATACTTGCATTCAGAATAATGGGTTGCCACTGGCCCAGAGGAGCTGAGGTTTGAGGTGCTGGATGCCACACCTTGTGCCATGTCGGCAAACTGGGTTCTGGAGTGGACTCGGGGTGCTGAAGCTCGTCTGGGGAGGAGAGGATTGAGTGACCGGTGGACTGCACTCCTCTCCTGGGGTGGGTTACTGGAGAATCTCCTCCTCGTAGCAGCTCCTGGTGGAGACCAGAAGCACTACACCAACAAGGATGTGAAAGGGGAGAGGCGACGGCAGACTTCAGCAGGAGGGGTTGGGCATGCACCCCACATGCACTGACATCATTGCATGACCACACCTCAGGGAAGAAACAAGCGAGGAAATCCATGGATACCAGGAGGATGACAGTGGATCCAAGGGAGCAGCACACATGCCCACCTCTTCTCCCAACCCTACCAGCTCTCCCGCATCCTTTCCTCTGTCCAGGGCCACGGTGGGAGAGGATTCTGTACCGGAATTCCTGGTTGGAAGGACTCAGGCAGGGCAGTAGTAGCCGCCTGAGTGGGTTTTGCCTGAAGGAGTTCCAGGCAGTTGTTGACAAGGAGCAAAAGAGAGTTAAAAATAGAATAGTGGGTTGCCTCCTCTTAGGGTAACCAACCTGCTGAGCTCACATTTAATCAGCACTTCTGCTACAGTAAGGAGAGTTTTAATAATTGTTTAAAGCTTAGATACATTTGTTTTATAGGCAAGTTTATTTGGGAAAACATAACTTCATATATGAAAAACAAGGCTGCTTAGGGCCAGGCTGGCAGCACTGTGCCACTTGAGACTAAAAGATCCTGCAGACCTGACCACCTTTTCATTTCCTTTGGGTCCTGGTGTATCCTTACTGGGATAAAGAATATAGTAGAAGACAGACATTGCCAGCTATTTCCAGAAATTTCTGGGATATATCTAGAGAAATCTCCTGCATATTATGTGGAGAAAAATGCATAGACATCTGTGTTATGAAGTTTTTTTTTACACTCCCAAGGTGTGATGACCCTTAAATTGTGAGAGTGAAGCTCAAGAGGATTATGTGGTCATCACACACCAAGGGTGTAAAAAAAAAAAAAAAAAAATTAATGAGCACACAGTGCTTATGCTTTATTTTTTATAATAACTGGTGCAGGGACATGAGCATGAATATCAAGTTTTCCCATAGGGAAGGTAAAATGCATATGCTCTAAACACCATTATAACTGGATATGATGGCATATCTGGTTTTTACGGCATTTTATCACACTGATAATCAGTGTGATAAAGTGGGCTAGCAGCTATTATATCATTTTATTTACATATGGACATACAAACATACGAGCATACTCCTAAACCAGCAGATGAAGGCCTTATGGTCTATCAAGTCAAGTCCCTGACCGTGCTTGAAAATTAATTAATTAATTAATTTATTCAATTTTGGTAACCAGGTAAGCCCACTGAGCCTCGAAGGTCCCTTTTTCCGGGGAATCCATATTTAGTTACAGAGGTATGCAGGTATAACATTTAGTTACAGAGGTATACAGGTACAATATTTAGTTACAGAGGTATACAGGTACAACAAAGAAACAAGTGCAGAGCAGTACAAGGATCGTAAATACATGGATAAACAGTGCTGACAGTGTGCCAAAATTAGTTTACAGGGATGACATTTGAAAATTACAGGAATATGCTGGGGTAGGAGTGTAGCAATCAGGTGGGGAAGGTAATACTTTATTCAGCAGTGCATGTCTAGGCTAGAAAGAACCTGGCCTAAGGTTGGTCCCCTCATTGACAGGAGTAAACGCTAGCTTCTAGTAGGTGATTGTGAAGTCCCTTATGGAATTTTTCAAGGAAGGGGGTGTCCTGAAGGAGGGAAGGAAGCTTATTCCATAGGGCAGTGGCCATGGTGGCAAAGGATTTACTGCCGGCAGTGGTGCAAACCCTGGGTTTAACTGGAAGGTTACGCCCAGTGGTTCGTAGGGTACGTGCTGAGCACTTGGGAACCAAGAGACTGGCCAGGCTGTCAAGGGAATTGCTGTGTATGAGCTTGTATGCATTGCAAAGCAGAGGGTACTGAAGGCGACCATCTAGGGAGGGCCATTGTAGGGCCACAAGGGCTTCACAGTGATACCATCTTTTGTGGGACTGTGATGTAAACCAAGCTACTTTGTTGTAGAGAACTTGTAGCCTACTTATCTCTTGTTTAGCCAACCCCTGAAGAACTGTTGCAGCAAAGGTCAGTGTTGGAAGGAGTAGGCTATTGGCAATGGTGATTCTAGACTCGAGGATGAGCTGGTCATTCAGGCGGTACAGCAGGCTCAGTTTGTGGTGCATTGCTTTGGTTACCTGGTCCAAGTGAGATGTGAGGGTAAACCCTTGATCCAGGGTTGGCCCCAGGTACTTGAGGGAACTCACAACCTCGATGTGGTTACCTGAGGATGAAACCAGAGGGAGCAAGGTACTGTGAGCTGCTCCAAGGTTTCTCTGACCAAATAGCATTGCCTTGCATGTTATTGCCTAATGTACCTACCTGGTCAACAAAAGCTAATAACTAAATAAAAAAGTCTGCTCATGATTGCAGATCCCTTACAGTTTAGTGAGGGACCCACCTCGAAACCCTTCCTCCCCTTCTCCCTCCTTACTAACACCCCAACCCCCTCTATGTGTAACTTTCTCCTATAGTCCACACCATCCACTCTTGAAGATCACCACTGTTTTCAGAGAGACAACTTCCTTCGGCAACTCTTTTCACTTAGCCAGCACCCTCTCCATGAAAAAGCACCTACATATGTCTTTCCTGAATCGAAACCCTACTAGCTTTGCCTGTGCCCCCTATGGAATTGTTCCCAGTAAGGCTTAAGAAACTCAGTATTCACCCTGTTGATACCATTAAGGTACTTATTTATTTATTAGCTTTTGGTAACTGGGTAAGTACGCTAGGCAACAATCCTGCCTATTTTCAGGCACGACCCGGGAGAGCACAGGACAAAGGTACACATATTACATTGATACATCTTACATTAAAGAAAACATTAGGTTGCAAGCAATAATTTAACAGCATACATAGTGGATAAGAACAACAAAATTGGTACTCCAGGATACAAACACATTAAAGCTTTAATGTCGCAAGAAATGGGAGTAGGTCCGGGCAACAGGTCGGTGGTCAAGTGAGGTTATGTTATGAGCACCGACAGTGACCAAGGGTGTGTAGGTGAGAAAACAGTGAGTTTTTAAAAACCCGGTGGGAGGTAGCCTGAGGGGGGGAGAGAGTTCCAGAACTTAGGGGCAAAGTAAGAAAAAGCCTGTTCACCCATTTTTGTGGCGCAAGGTCTACATGAGAGCAAATGTACAGAGGAGGAGCTGAGTGTGTGAGTATGGGAAGCGGGGGTCAGCAGGTAGGCCAGGGAGTCTTGTCTAGGAGGTCTAGTTAGGGAGTCAATAAAGCATCCCAGGGAGTAGGCCCGGAGATCCTTGGGTGACAGCCAGTTTAACCCAGAGTAGAGGAGGCAATGATGAGTAAGGCGTGGGGCAGTTGAGGCGAATCTGCAGATATTATTATAGGAAGTGTCCCATTTGCTGAGCACACTGGAGTTGGTAGAGTATAGAAGAGGTAGTCCATATTGGAGCTGAGGGAGAAGCACGGCCCTTGCTACTGATAATCTAGCAGATGGTGTGAGGGAGTGGCGCACCCAGTAGGCACCACCAATTTTTGCATTAACAGAGCGACAAACTGTGTTGACATGTGTAGAAAAGTCGAGGGAGGGATCTAGAGTGACCCCCAGGTATTTGAAGAAGGACGTGTTGGTGATAGAGGAGCCATCCCGGCACTGAACCAGAAGCTTTGGGGCCGTGGTGGGTAGTATTTTGAAGAACTGAATAGCATGGCCTGAGTTTTGTCCAGGTTAAGATGTTGATGACTGTTCAAGAGCCATTGTTGAAGGACCTGAAAGTCGTTTGAGAGTGTGAGGTTGATGTCCTCCGTTGATTTAGATGCCGAGTAGAGAACCAGGTCATCAGCGTACATGAGAGTGCAGCTGTGACAGGAAGGGTTGGGAATGTCATTTAGGAAAACAGAGAAAAGTAGAGGACCAAGAATGGACCCCTGAGGAACGCCACAGGTGATCCTTTTGGGGGAGGATATAGCCTTGTGGAAAGCTACAGCCTGTGTGCGATTGTCCAGGTAGCTACGGAACCATGATAAAGTGGTGTCTGATGCACCAGCGGATTGGAGCTTTGACAGCATGAGTGGGTGATGAACCATGTCAAAAGCTTTGTACAGGTCAATGAAGACGGCACCGGTGAGTAGGCCGTTATCCATATTGCTTTTCATATCGCTGGTAAGTTGGGTCAGAGCCGTGGTGGTGCCGTGTCCAGGCCTAAAGCCATGTTGGCAGGGGGTCTGAAGATTGAACTTGCCAAGGTGTTCTGAGAGCTGACGATGAACTAGTTTCTCAAGAAGCTTACTAAGGGTGGGGAGGAGAGAAATTGGTCGATAGTTGGTCATTTGTTTGACATCGCCCTTTTTAAGAATAGGGATGGTTCTGGCCATTTTTCCAGGCAGATGGGACGGAGGAGGTACTGATAGAAAGATTGAAAAGCCTGGTGACTGGCTTGGCAAGCCAGGGAGCAAACTGCCTGAGAATGCCAGGATGGATGTCATTGGGGCCTGGGCCCCCACAGGCTGGTATGGTATTGAGAAGTTTACGAACTTCACGGTACGTGGTCAGAGACAACGCAAAGGTGGGAGGAGTGGGGTTCATTGTTAGAGCAGAGGGCCAATCAGCTCAGGTCCCCTGTGGAACTTCAGCCGGTAGCGAGGAGAAGAGAGAATTAAAAGCATTGGCAATGGTGACTGGGTTGTTACAGTGAACGCCCTGTATATTCATGTCAGTAGGTGTCTGAGGCTTGTTATTGACAAGAATTTCCTTGATTTGGGCCCAGTACATTTGAGGGTTGTTGGCAGAGGACTTTAGGAGGTTCCTATAGTAGGTGCTTTTAGCCAGGCATATTTCTTTTTTGCAGTTGTTCTGCGAAGCCCTATAGGCTTCAAAGTCAGTAAGTAGACGAGAGACCTTCCACACAGACCAAAGTTTGTCCCTGCATTTCAGCAGTTGAAGCAGGGGGCACATGAGCCACTTGGTCACCTTCCCTGCCACCCAGTGTGTGGTGACGGGGATGTGTAGATTTTGCAGAGAAAGAAGGACGGAGTTAAAATAGTCAGTGACATAGTTTATGTCCTCAGTTAAGTAGAGAGGAGACCAGTCAACAAAGCCTAGACCAGTTGTGAAAGCGTCAATGCTTAGGTGGGATATGTTAGGGAAGGAAACAACTTTAGAGGAAAAAGAGGGGGTGGAGGTGTCCCAGACACAGTAAATGGGATAGTGATCGCTTGTGGTGTCAGCCTGCCGTTTTCACGTATTCCTTCCTATTTGTGAGGATCCAGTCGAGCAGGGTGGCGCAGGCACCCCCCCCCGAGAGACTCTAGTGGGTTCCTGGATGAGCTGGGATAGGTTAGCCTTACTAATGATTGATGATAGGTGGGCTGAGTTATTCTCTGACCAGTTGTGGTTGAAATCCCTGAGGCAGATAATGTCGTTTTTGCCTGTTCCTGATAACAAGTTATCCATGAATTCCGAGAGACCCTGTTTGGAATTTTTGGGAGGGACATACTGTATATACAGAAGATATGGAGTTTCTTAACTCTGCCAAGTAGAAGAAGGGAGTGGAGTACCTCGCAATTAGGCAGAGAGGGGTCCTGTATGAATGTGATGTTTAGGTGCGATTTGTAGTAGAGCGCAAGGCCACCACCTCTTTTTGTCCCGAGCGGTCCGCCTGGAGCATATGGTACCCAGGAAAGGAGCACTGGGAGTCAGTAACTGTGGGCTTTAGCCATGTCTCAGTGATTGCTAAGATATCCAGGCAGTTCACATTCATCCAAACCTGTAGGTCAGGAAGGTTGGCTAGAAGGCTTCTAGTGTTTATGTGAGCCAGGGTAAGACCATTGGATTTCGGGAGGTACAGCAACGGGAGAGGTTTAGCTAGGTTGGGTACGCGAGGAGTACCGGGATTAGCCTCGATATCCCCAGCTAGCGTAAGGGAGAGGATACATATCCATAGAGATATCATGAAGCAAGCCCTAGCTGAAGCTCTGGGGGAGAATTTTGACCTGAACAGGAGGCACCTAGTTAACAGGCACAGGTGTTGCTAATAAGTGCAGTAGGGGGAAGAGGGGTGTGTGAAGCAGAAGCCAATAGGTTGGAAAAGTAAAAATTGTCCATTGAGTAAACGTTGGTGGATGAGGTAGGAGTGACAGGGTAGGAGAGCACAGAAAGTATCAGTAGGGAGAAGGCACTCATTAGGAGAGTCAACAGAGCTGTGGAAGCCATTGTGTAGATGGGAAAGAATACAAGAGGTAACATGGGAGGATGCAGAGAAACTGGGCTAAGGCAAGTAAGAAAGTATTATAAGTTTAGTTAACACGTGCAGGAATAGGCAACCACTATGGGTCAGGAGCAGCTGAAGTAAAAAGGAAAGCTCAGTTGTTAAAGTACCAAAAGTGTTTAGTGAGCACCTGCTGGATTAGCTGACCTCTAGTGGCCAGACGTTATAACGAGCAAATGGAAAACACCATTGTTAGAAAAAAAATGCGAGACCGCACAAGTTATCACACGGATTGCGCCTATATATTTAAGGCCAGAAAAGGGTGGGAGGTGGGGGTGGGTAGGGGAGCAGTCGAGAAGCGACTGCGGGGAAGTTCTCTGAGCAGCCCCCTTAGATGCAGGGAGTGCTGGTCCTGGCATCTACTTGGGCAGAGTGATTCGGTCCTTGGGGGTGGGGGAGAGCCTCCAGTCTGCGACAATAGCCCTCTCGACCTCCGAGGGGTGGGGGTGAGCCCGAGACCCTGAGCAGAGCTGCTGGATCCACGAACTGCCAAAGAAAGGAGAGGTAGGAGACGTTAAATACCAATTTTAGGGAGCTGATCAGATTACCTCTGTGACCGCAATTGGCTGCTAGCATGCAAACAGAATCAAGTTTAGGCTGTAAGTCAGGATAATTGCTCTAAAATAAATTATGGCAACAGTGCAGCTAAATTAATCCTTAATCCAGAGCAGCACAAGTTAAAACTAAACACCTAGCTCTCTGCTGTGGGACAGAAATAATGGAAATGTCTTTTTTTTGTTTTCTTTTTTTAAAATCGCAAAAGAGGAGCCAAGTCAGTTCTCTGAGCAGCCCCCTTAGATGCAGGGAGCGCTGGTCCTGGCATCTACCTGGGCAGAGTGATTCAGTCCTTGGGGGTGGGGGAGAGCCTCCGGTCCGCGACAACTGCCCTCTCAACCTCCGGAGGTGGGGGTTAGCCCCAGACCCTGAGCAGAGCTGCTGGATCCACGAACTGCCCTCAACTGGTCTCAATCATGTCCTCCCTCTCCCTTCTGTCCTCCAGGAAGTACATTTTTTTTTTGTAAACTTTATTTAGTTAAAATCAACTAAAGGGACATTCCATACAGTACATTTTCTGGGTCATGATGTCATATCGATCATGCAATACATTTTCCATCAATTTGTCATACATTCTCTAACAACTTGTATTGTCATGGTTCTTTTCTACATTAAAAAGAGAATAAGTACAGGTACAAGAAGGAAAACATATACATTTAATGCATCTTCTCCCCCTTCACTTTTCCCCTTAGTATAAAGGGAAAATTCCAGATTGAATATCCTGTTCCTGAGGTTCCCAAATTTCCTTGAATCTTTTCTCTTGTCCTCTAATTTTGAGCTAGGTATGCTCTAAATTCATACACTGAGATAAGGCTTATGACCACGGAGCTATTGAGGGTACCGTTTCTTGTCCGCAGTGCATAGCCAGCAATTTTTTTGCCATCCCGTATCCCGGTGCCAGTAGGGCTTCCGTCTCCTTTTTCTTCTTGTGCCTCTCCTGGGGCAGCCCAGCAGGATTACTATTGGGTCAAGAATTTCCTGTGCTTGTGTTGTTTTGGAAGTGATTTTATTCACTTGATACCAGAAAGAGGCTACCTTGGGGCATTCCCATATCAGATGAAATATGGTGCCTGGGCTGACCTTACATATTGGACAAATGTTGGGTATAGAAGGGTCTATCTTGAGTGCCAATTCTGGAGTGTAATATACTGTATGTAAATAGTTTAATTGAGTAGCTCTTTGTCTGTTGTTTACTAAGCAATCCAACCCTTTCCAGAGGATCTTATCCCAATCTCCTCCTGTCAGGATGTCTGGTAATAGGTCCTCTCCCCATCTACATTACAGTTTAGAGAACATGTCTGGGAGAGACCCTAGTAGTAGTTTAAAACATTGACTAAGTGGTTTCATTCTTATAATTTCTGGGGAACTTTAAAATATTTCCTCTAGGGGTGTGAGTGGATGTAGTCTGGTTCAGTCCCCCTCCATTAATTTAGCTCAAATTTTACAGTAGGTAAAGTAACTGTTTACACTTACACAATATGTCTTTTTCACCTGTGGGAACTCTATTACCATATTTTGTTCACATAATTGTGAAGGTAAAATAAG
Source organism: Neoceratodus forsteri (assembly GCA_016271365.2). Classification (NCBI taxonomy): domain Eukaryota; kingdom Metazoa; phylum Chordata; order Ceratodontiformes; family Ceratodontidae; genus Neoceratodus; species Neoceratodus forsteri. Next base: position 607,569,721 of record CM057455.1, read on the forward strand.
TCTCCTCTCAGCCCATTCCTCCACCCTCTGTCCATCTGCCTGTTGTGTCACTCCCCACTGTTTCAGTGCTGAGGCTATTGAAGTCTTTCAGGATACAATGTTAGTAATGCCCAGTGGTTTGTGGGCTCTAACCCAGACTTTAAGCAAGCATCTTGTGAGTGGGTTTTTAATTCCACAGGGACCCTTGGACATTCAACTGGGTGCCAGAACAGATTGAAGCATATTCCCGGTCTCCTCCTCCATCCTCACCCATGCCCTACCCTCCGTTTTACCAGGCTTTATATCCTCAACATAGGAAAGTTATGCTGCTAAGTAATACTAGTATAAATTGGGTAGTCCAAAGCCTCCCCTTTTAACTGTGGGCCACAATGCTTCTTTCTTTATCCTCTGGCACTTGCTATGCCACATTAGGAAAGTTATGGCACCTTCCAGTGCTCTAATATATTTGTGCAGTATTTGGACAGGGATGGTTGGAATAAATATAAACACTGGGGTAGAACACACATCTTAACCAAGTTTACCCTCCCAATTAATGTCAGGGGGAGGGACTGCCATCTTGTACAATGTTCCCTTACCTTATGAAACAGAGGCTTATAGTTAATCTCTATTAATTTTGGGAACATTTTCATAAGCTTGATACCCAAGTATTTAAGATCTGCTGAGGGGTGCAGCCTTGTTTCCCCCATCATTACAGGGTCTTCCCTATCCACCACTGGTAGCCATTTGCATTTGATCCAATTGATTTTATGTCCGGATAGAGGACCGTAAATGTCAAATATCTTAACTAGAACCTTTAATGCTTTAACTGAATTTGCTACAAACAGCAAAATATCATCTGCAAAGAGGGAGATGATATGATTTTCCCCTTTCCATTCAAAACCCTCCAGGTCTCTGTGACTTCTAATGGTTACTGCTAGGGTCTTGATAGTGAGGACATATAGTAGGGGTGACAGTAAGCATCCTTGTCTTGTTCCCCGTGTTAGTATAAAAGGGGAAGACAGGGTGTCATTTTCAAAACCTACGCTTTAGGGGTGGTATAAAGTGTATTAACCCAGGAGAGTATATTAGGGCCAAACTTAAATTTCTTAAGGACTCCAAACATGAACTGCCATTCTACCCTGTCAAAGACTTTCTCCATGTTCAGGGCGAGGAGTCCCTGGTTTCCTCGCTGGGTCGGTGTGCCCAATGATGAATAATATTTAGGACCTATGAAGGTTGTGTTTGGCCTGTCTACCACCATGAATCCTCCCTTGTCAGAGTGTACCAAGCCTGGCAGGACCCCATCTATGTGATGTGCAAGCAATTTAGCTATTATTTTATAATTTGCATTCAGCAGGAATATTGGTCTATATGAGCCACATTTTCTATGGTCCTTGCCGGGCTTCAGCAGCACCGTTATTGTGGCCAGGAGCTGGGATTCTAGAAGTTTACCCCCTTTTAAAGATGTGCATACCATTTGTTGCATTAATGTATGCAATATACCCTATAGTTTTTTATAGAATTCAGAGGGCATGCCATCTGGTCCCAGGGCCTTCAGTTATTTTGTAGGCCATACCACTTTGCGCAGTTCACTTTCTGAAATGGGGGAGTCGAGCTGTTGTATTTGTTCTGTTGATATTCCCGGGAGGAGAATGGTGTCCAAACAGCTATTTGTTGAAATGTTTTTTTGGTGCTTGGAAGGTGCAGAGGTTTTTATAATATTCCCTAAATGCTGCACTAATTTCTTTTTGATTTGCTATGAGGGTGTTTTTTTTTCCTTTTCTAATACTATGATCACTCTGTCTGCTTGTTTCTTTTTGATTTGCCAGGCTAAGAATTTACCTTTGTCACCTTCAAAATACATGTTGGATTGTGAGACTAGTAGGTCTCTCTTGATTCTCTTGGAAGTCATTTGGTGCAGTCTCCCTTTTAACTAGCCCAAAGCTGCCATATCTATATTACCCTGTTCCATATCCTATGTTTCTAGTCCCTTAATCTCCTTTTCCAGCACTTCTTCTTCCTGAATTTTCAGTTTCCTCTCATATGCTGCATATGAGATAGTCTCCCCTCTAATAAATGCTTTCATGGCATCCCAAACTATTTGGACAGCCCCCTGTAGTGTTAATGGAAATAAATGTTGTCAGTCTACTTGAGATATGTTTTATAAAGCTTTCATCGTATAACAGAGTTGAGTCCATCCTCCATGGCTTAGCTTGTGGGGGTTTTCCCACATTTTGGATATTCACCATAAGTGGGGTATGGTCAGAGACCAGTATAGATCCATAATCAGCCTCCTGTATCGCCCCCAGAAGCACCTCAGGGCAAAACATGTAGTCAATTCTTGTGTAAGTTTTGTGTGCATGAGAATAAAAAGAGTACTCCCTATCTTGGGGGTGTTCAAACCTCCAGATTTCTGTTAGGTTTATTTTCCTCATCATATCTCCTAGGGCATTCCCACCTCTTGATTGTGTTCTATGCTGGGAGCCTGAATGATCCAATAGGTAGTCCCAGTAGGCGTTAAAATCTCCTCCAATAATTAAGATTCCTGTAAAGGGTGCCAGAGCTATTGAGAGGTGATGAAAGAATTCAGGGGAGTCATAATTTAGCCCATACAATGAAACCAGGGAAAGATGGGTCTGTTCAATTATAACATCTATTATAATATACCTTCCTTGTTTGTCCTCTACCATGTTATGAATTTCAGCCCTAAGGAAGGTCGGAACCAAATTGCCACTCCTCGTGCTCTGGAAGTGAATGGGGCTGCATACATCTTTCCCCTCCAAGAGGAGGCAAGTCTTAAAAACTCCTGCTGGGTAGTATGCATTTCCTACAAGAAGGCTATGTCTCCCCTTGTTTTCCTTATAAATGGCATAATCCTCTTGCGTTTCCCCACTGTTTTGAGACCATTGACATTCCATGATATGAGTTTTAAACTACCCATTTCCAAAAATGAATTGCATTCCTGTTGACATACATCCCTTATATCAAATGCACTGTACAATCCTTTTGAATTTCCTCTCTGCTGATTAATTTTTAAAAACTTTTTAAAGCAACTTCCCCTTTTTCCCTCAACCTTCCTCCCTTCCCTGCATTCCATTGCCCCCCCCAGATGGATTCCATAACTCCTCCTAGAACTTCTCTCCTCACCTCCTTCCTACCATTTCTGGGCATCTTAAACTGCAGAGCCCCTTGTAAGAAACAGTATAACAACAACAAAGAACTAAAATTAGAACATTTAAAAAACAACCAAACAGTGTTAAGAGGTAAAACCCACCCTTTACAATCTTCCTTTTCCCCTCCCTCCCTCGCCCAACTTTTTAGGCTCTTTCATCCCACTACTCTTCGTGGATGGAGCTGGGTCATCCATCTTTGTGGGTTATTGTTATTCCGGTCGCCCCCTAAATGGGCCTTTTGCCTCTTTCTTACATACACCAGTTAAAAGTTTTAAATACGGTATGTGCTGGGGAGGCCTACAGCCTGCAAAAGTTAATCTGATATCACCAGGACCAGCATGGCAGGGGTTTCCAGGTCAGCAGTGCCTGAGGCTTCTGAGTGTGCCTCCAGCGCACTATACTCCCTGTATACATATGCATTCACAGATTTTTATTAATTGCGCAAACATTTACATGCCCTCCCATTCCTCTCCCTCAGCACAGACCCCAGAAAACTGACAGTCACCATTTTTATATGGTTTGGAGTGAGGTTCCAGTACTTTAGCATCAATACTATTGCAAATATTAGAATATCACTCAGCCTGCCGTAACCACCCGATTACATTTTAGCTGCGTAATGTTATTCTGCTTTCCACATTTATTTCTGAACCTTTTTTTTTGTAGCTGCCCTCCTGTGGGCATCCGCTCTGGTCACGGCCCCTCGGCTCCTGCGTTCCACATGAGCCATATCTCCCCAATACCCCCTTTCTTACCCTTAGGGCGGGGTTGCAGCACCTTCTCTTTCTTTAGTGTTGTGAAGACCGCATAGGTCAGGGAGCTGGCATGGGAGCAGTTGAAGCCAAGGGTGGGCATCATGGAGATGGAGGCAGCTGATTTTTCCACTCTTTAAGGGGGCAGGGACGTGCAATGATGGCCAGCATCCGCCCCGCCCCTCCTACATTCCGGCATCGGCATGAGGACACCCAGCCTCCTTCAGGTGTCACCACAATGCTGAACACTCCACCACCCTCTCCCCTGGAGAAGGAGACCCACTGTCAGACAATCAATCCTTCTCCCTCAGCCGGCCCTCCGACAACCCAGGTCTGTTCACAAATCCGGGTCCCTGGTGCCGCAGGTCGGTATCCTGCCCCTGCATCAGTGGGCTGGCTTTCTGAACATTTTTTTTTTGTTTTTTACTTTTTGTATTCAGTTAAGATCCAATAGATCTGTTTTGGCCTCTCAGCCTCAGAGTCTCTGTAGTAGTCCATATCTAAACTCCGAGGCCATATATACATTTTTCAGACCAATTTTCAAGTCGGAGCCTTTTAACTTTGCTCCTCCTCAGACCCTTTCGATTGAGCAGCAAGACATAGAAACATAGAAACACAGAAACATAGAATTTGATGGCAGATAAGGACCGCTTGGCCCACCCAGTCTGCCCATTTCCCTACCTGATGGATAAGCTGCAGATCCTAGTTAACCAGCAGCCTACTTCTTCCTACCCCAACCCCCTAGAATTGCCTTATGACTGTCCCATGCATGCTTGAATTCCACCACTGTTTTTGACTCCACAACCTCCTCTGGAAGGCCGTTCCATACATCCACAACCCTCTCTGTGAAAATACTTCATAAATTACCTCTGAGCCGCCCCCTTCTATCTTCAAATTGTGCCCCTTGTTCTTGCACTCTTTTTTGAAAGATGCTACCCTCTTGGACTTTGTTGATTCCTTCAGGTGCTTGAAGTTTCTATCATGTCCCCTCTCCCTCCTTTCCTCGAGGCTATACATATTAAGCTCCTTAAGTCTCTCTTCATATGTCTTCCGGTGCAGACCCTGCACCATTTTAGTTACCCTCCTCTGGACAGCTTCCATCCTGTCTATGTCTTTGCAGAGATTGGGTCTCCAGAACTGCACACAGTACTCAGATGTGGTCTCACCAGCTGTCTGTAAGAGGGATAAAAACTTCTTATTTTCTACTGGTGATGCCTCTCCCTATGCATCCCAGTATTCCCCCAGCCCTCCTTGCTGCTCTCAATTGCTTGCCCACCTTTAGGTCATCTGATATGCTACCCCCAGGTCCTTTCCATTTTGTTGTTGTTAGTATCTCACCCCCATTGTGTACTCTTCCTGGGTTTTTGTTTCCCAGGTGCATTACCTTGCACTTCTTAGCATTGAATCTAAGCTGCCATACATTTGACCATTCCTCTAACCTTGCCAAGTCCCTTCTCATCCTTTCCATCCCACCTTGTGCATCAACGCTGTTGCAGATCTTTGTGTCATCTGCAAAGAGACATACTTTTCCTTCCAGTCCCTCTGCAGTGTCGCGTATAAAGACATTGAAGAGGACTGGTCCTATTACTGAACCCTGCGGTACCCCACTACTAACCCCCCTTTTTTCAGAGTGGACTCCATTTACTATTACTCTCTGTGTCCTATTCTCAAGCCAATTCTTTACCCAGGCTGTCATCTTGGGACCCACTCCCAGGCTGGCTAACCTGTACATTAATCTTTTGTGTGGGACTGTGTCAAATGCCTTGCTAAAGTCTAGGTAGGCCATGTCCACATCCCTTCCCTGATCAACTACTTTGGTCACCCAGTCAAAGAAATCTATCAGATTTGTCTGGCATGACCTCCCTTGTGAATCCATGCTGCCTTGGGTCCTGTGCCCCTCTGGCCTCTAGATACTCAACAATTCTTTCCTTCAGAAGTGATTCCAACATTTTCCCTACCACTGAGGTTAAACTAACAGGTCTGTAGTTTCCTGCTTCTGCACATAGAGGCCTTGCTGAAGTGGCTAAAGTGACTGCACATCCTTTCAGCTTTGCAACTGAAAGCTTTCATCTTCACTGTGTCTTTAATGCAAACATGCATGGCCCTGTTCAAAGCAGCAGTTGCACACAAAGCTACCAATTTTTAATGGCAAAACTTTCTTATGTCGGAACCCTGTACAGGGATAGTTTATCCAACAGAAAGAATCTCTCAATGAATTTGAATCTACATGCCATCTCTTTTAAATGTATCCATGGTTTTGAAATTAATGTCCCAACATTATAGGCATTCTGTATTCATTAAATGGTCATCTATACAAAGTGTGGAGGAGGGTAGCATTGATTGTCAGATTTACAATGGGGAAGGAAGTGGTAGTAAACAGTAGAGTATAATGTTTTGTCCAAAAGACACCACTCACTAGGCCTAGTTGAAGCACCTGTGATAATTTTGGTGAGTCCAGAGGGGCAAGTGACACGGACAGCCTTATAGGCCACTGTTGTGTTGTGGGCCACGTTTCTTCTCCCCTCCCCCCAAACACTTAGCCCAACCAAACGAGTTTTTCAGTAGCTTAAGTCAGAAACCAGGACATCGGATCAATCCTCAGGATTTTCTCGGGCGGTAGTTTGAATGAAGGGCTCTGTCACCATTTTTTTTGACAGGGGTGACCACAGTGGTTTTCCACACCTGGAGGAATTGTCCAAGCCACAGAGAGAGGTTTAAGAGATTAATTAGTGGTTGAAGTACTACATCAAAAGTGAGGGTAAGTAGCATAAGGTCCAGCTTGTCATTGCTGTTTCTAGATTTGCTGAGCACCTTTTGGAGGTATTATTTGGCTTCAGACATGGAGATCGCTTAAACTACTTTGTTTTGTAACCCTAAACTTAATTTTATGTCACCTTGTATTTAAAACATATACAACAATGTTTCTCCTGTACACTCAATGGTACCAAATAATCAATGCACTTTACTGTTTTGCTCTGTTACTATTATGAAATGTATGTCTTATTTTCCTTTGTGTGACATGGAACCTTTGTAAATGAGCTCCCAGCTCAAAGGTATTATCCGAGATCACGATACATAAATAAACAAATTACCTTTCACTTTTTAGCATTGAACCCCAGCTACCAAATGCCAGACCACTTCTCTAGCTTAGTTAGATCTTCCCTGAAGTCCTTTCTCCCCTCATCCATGATCACACTCCCACAGAACTTAGTGTCACTTGCAAACAGGCAGACTTTACCTTTAATCCATGTAAGCCAGGTAGCAGTACAACCCTCATGACATGCTTGTTTTGTTTTTCTTACTAGTGGCACCATTCTGGAAGATGGAAAGAGAAGACATAGTGAAGCAAGAAGAGGAAGCACCAATAGATGGCCACTCCAGCACTGTAAATTCAACTTTTTCTCCTCTCCTTGCTGTCCAGTGCTCTGATGTAGTATTAGCAGTACAGGAGTGAGGAGATATGGACCAGCTAGTGAGCCCAAGGATTTATAGAATTCTTTTATAACAAAAGTCAATAGCTTTGTGGATTATTGTTTGAGCACAGAGACTGCTGCACATAGCCATTATTGAGGCAATTGCACAGTCCAAATAAGCAAAAAAGACTACCATAGACTGTTTGCACTGTGTAAAGATAAAATACATTGACATAAATTAAAATTAATCTTTTCTGTCTCTCTCTCTCTCTTCTGTCATCCAGCTTGCAGAATGTGAGAGGGTAAAAATACAAAACTTCACATCTTGCTGCGGGGGGGGGGGGATAAAACATTTTCTAAAACCATCCCTCTGTCAGGTCACAGCTGAAACCTTTCAAAGAGTGACGAACAACACAGAATATAAATTTTGTTTTCAATGTCACGGGTAATGTCTTGTCATGGCAGTATAGCTTACCACTAGCATTCCAAGTTTTCATCTTCTTAGAGGTGTCTGTGACAGAGTTTAGCTCACACTGTCACAGCACCACTATAAAGAAGATAATGTATTAAACCTCAGCATCCCCAGTGCTAGTCTGCAAAGTGTAATGCTTTGTATGTTCTTTCTTTCATTTTTTGTCTCAGGAAACCCTTAGAATAGTTGAAAGCTAAGACTTCCATTGAAGCAATGTCCGTGTACATCTTCTGTTTGCCCAAAGCACATAGAGGCCTTGCTGAAGTGGCTAAAGTGACTGCACATCCTTTCAGCTTTGCAACTGAAAGCTTTCATCTTCACTGTGTCTTTAATGCAAACATGCATGGCCCTATTCAACGCAGCAGTTGCACACAAAGCTACCAATTTTTAATGGCAAAACTTTCTTATGTTGGAACCCTGTACAGGGATAGTTTATCCAACAGAAAGAATCTCTCAATGAATTTGAATCTACATGCCATCTCTTTTAAATGTATCCATGGTTTTGAAATTAATGTCCCAACATTATAGGCATTCTGTATTCATTAAATAATCATCTGTACAAAGTGTGGAGGAGGGTAGCACTGATTGTCAGATTTACAATGGGGAAGGAAGTGGTAGTAAACAGTAGAGTATATTGTTTTTTCCAAAAGACACTGCTCTCTAGGCCTTGTTGAAGCACCTGTGATAATTTTGGTGAGTCCAGAGGGGCAAGTGACACGGAAAGCCTTATAGGCCACTGTTGTGTTGTGGGCCACGTTTCTTCTCCCCTCCCCCCAAACGCTTAGCCCAAACAAACGAGTTTTTCAGTAGCTTAAGTCAGAAACCAGGACATCGGATCAATCCTCAGGATTTTCTCGGGCGGTAGTTTGAATGAAGGGCTCTATCACCATTTTTTTGACAGGGGTGACCACAGTGGTCTTCCATACCTGGAGGAATTGTCCAAGCCACAGAGAGAGGTTTAAGAGATTAATTAGTGGTTGAAGTACTACATCAAAAGTGAGGGTAAGTAGCATAAGGTCCAGCTTGTCATTGCTGTTTCTAGATTTGCTGAGCACCTTTTGGAGGTATTATTTGGCTTCAGACATGGAGATCGCTTAAACTACTTTGTTTTGTAACCCTAAACTTAATTTTATGTCACCTTGTATTTAAAACGTATACAACAATGTTTCTCCTGTACACTCAATGGTACCAAATAATAAATGCACTTTACGGTTTTGCTCTGTTACTGTTATGAAATGTATGTCTTATTTTCCTTTGTGTGACATGGAACCTTTGTAAATGAGCTCCCAGCTCAAAGGTATTATCTGAGATCACGATACATAAATAAACAAATTACCTTTCACTTTTTAGCATTGAACCCCAGCTACCAAATGCCAGACCACTTCTCTAGCTTAGTTAGATCTTCCCTGAAGTCCTTTCTCCCCTCATCCATGATCACACTCCCACATAACTTAGTGTCACTTGCAAACAGGCACACTTTACCTTTAATCCATGTAAGCCAGGTAGCAGTACAACCCTCATGACATGCTTGTTTTGTTTTTCTTACTAGTGGCACCATTCTGGAAGATGGAAAGAGAAGACATAGTGAAGCAAGAAGAGGAAGCACCAATAGATGGCCACTCCAGCACTGCAAATTCAACTTTTTCTCCTCTCCTTGTTGTCCAGTGCTCTAATCTAGTATTAGCAGTACAGGAGTGAGGAGATATGGACCAGCTAGTGAGCCCAAGGATTTATAGAATTCTTTTATAACAAAAGTCAATAGCTTTGTGGATTATTGTTTGAGCACAGAGACTGCTGCACGTAGCCATTATTGAGGCAATTGCACAGTCCAAATAAGCAAAAAAGACTACCATAGACTGTTTGCACTGTGTAAAGATAAAATACATTGAAATAAATTAAAATTAATCTTTTCTGTCTCTCTCTCTTCTGTCATCCAGCTTGCAGAATGTGAGAGGGTAAAAAATACAAAACTTCACATCTTGCTGCGGTGGGGGGGGGGGGATAAAACATTTTTTAAAACCATCCCTCTGTCAGGTCACAGCTGAAACCTTTCAAAGAGTGACAAATAACACAGCATATAAATTTTGTTTTCAATGTCACGGGTAATGTCTTGTCATGGCAGTATAGCTTACCACTAGCATTCCAAGTTTTCATCTTCTTAGAGGTGTCTGTGACAGAGTTTAGCTCACACTGTCACAGCACCACTATAAAGAAGATAATGTATTAAACCTCAGCATCCCCAGTGCTAGTCTGCAAAGTGTAATGCTTTGTATGTTCTTTCTTTCATTTTTTGTCTCAGGAAACCCTTAGAATAGTTGAAAGCTAAGACTTCCATTGAAGCAATGTCCGTGTACATCTTCTGTTTGCCCAAAGCACATAGAGGCCTTGCTGAAGTGGCTAAAGTGACTGCACATCCTTTCAGCTTTGCAACTGAAAGCTTTCATCTTCACTGTGTCTTTAATGCAAACATGCATGGCCCTATTCAAAGCAGCAGTTGCACACAAAGCTACCAATTTTTAATGGCAAAACTTTCTTATGTTGGAACCCTGTACAGGGATAGTTTATCCAACAGAAAGAATCTCTCAATGAATTTGAATCTACATGCCATCTCTTTTAAATGTATCCATGGTTTTGAAATTAATGTCCCAACATTATAGGCATTCTGTATTCATTAAATGGTCATCTATACAAAGTGTGGAGGAGGGTAGCATTGATTGTCAGATTTACAATGGGGAAGGAAGTGGTAGTAAACAGTAGAGTAAATTGTTTTGTCCAAAAGTCAGTCTCTGAAATCATAATAATATGATAATGATGAGTATTGGTAACAGTAATACTTTTATATTCGATAATATCCGTATTTGTGTTCTGCAGTGAAACTGCAGATTTTATATGTTATCAAATTTGATTGACACATTTTGTATTAAGTGTATGTTTACTACAGAACTCACAGCTCCAAGTATGCAACATACATATTTTCAGATTATGTATGAAATATTATTTACTGAAATTTATTCGAGCCAGGCAGCAAAAAAAATATTAGAATGTACAATACAGTCTAATAAGCATCAATAGCCTGGGGCAGAGGGAGATCAAGGATACATGGGTAACGGGAGGAATGAGGCAAATGCATGTTACATTTATAAACTTACATGAACATGTGACATTTAAATTTAGTATCATCACTGCATAAATAAAAACAAATTAATGTGTATACCACTTCGAATTATGTTTCTTATTGCTTTTTCAGGAATGCAGAAGCCTTCATACTGCAGAGTTCAAGTACGACTGTAAAGTGTTTTTCTAATTACATGTCATACTTTATTTTACATTTTGTAGATGCAGTATTAGAGATGTAGCAAAGTTTTACTTTACTGGTGAAGTTCAGACAAAGTTATGAAATTCATCTTCTCAAAAATGTTTGTGAGTTGCCCACTTCACCACTTTGACATTAGTTTTCCTGGGGAAGTGGTACTTTTTCTGAGGAAGTCAAGCTTAGTCATGGAAAAGTTGCAAATTCACCAGTTAATTTGCATGACTGGGCTTGAAAAAGTGCCACTCCACCTGCTGAAAACTTTACAAAGTCATTACATGCCCATTGTGAATTCAATAAACTTTGCAAATTAATTCACAAAGCAAAGCTGGTTAAATTTGTGCTTTTCTTCCCATGATAGTCCAATTGGGATGCAATATCACATTTTCATTAAGGTCCAGCTTCTAGCTAATTTTAAAACTGTGTGGCCAGAACCACAGGAAATTTAGGTGACTTGCTCAAGCATTGTCACACTGAGTCAGTGTCTCTAGTCATTTCTGAAACTGTTTTTCTGGTTCTCAGGACCATGCTTTAATCATTTAATTATTATACTTTCTCTTTTAAAGTACCTACTACATATGAACATGCAAATATACGACTGAGCCTACAGAAAAACAGAGGGATCTGATCCCCTTTCTCGTTATCTACTTCTCACTCCCTGCCAATGCCATCCCTCTACCTTTCCTTCCTTACATGCAACATTCCTCTTTACTCTGTCCCAACCTTGCTTGTAGCTATCCACAGTCTTCAATGATACTACTTCATATGGCAACTGATACTACTTAGCTACCACACTCTCCATGAAAAAGTTCCTCCTCATTTCTCTCCTGAATCTTTCCCACACCAGCTTGATGCAATGCCCCCTAGTACTGCTGTTCCCACTAACATTGAAGAGACCCTCATAGCTCACCCTGTTGAAACCTTTAAGGTACCTGAATGTTTCAATCATGTTGCCCCCTCCCTTCTCTCCTCCAGGGAGTACATGTTGAAATCTTCTAGGATCTCCTCGTATATTCTGCAGTGCTGTCCCTGGATCATTTTGATTTCCTTTTCTGGATTGTTTCCAGCAGGATGATGTCTGTTTTTTAGGTAATGGCATCAATACTGCACACTGTACTCAAGATATGGTCAAACTATGAATCTCTGCAGTGGCACAATGACCTAAACTTTCCTGTTCATTATACTATTGGCTATGCAGCTCAGCATCCAATTTGCTTTGACTGCTGCTTTCCTGCAGTGTACTAAGATCTTCAGGTCACTCGTAATGATCATTCCCAAGTCCTTCTCCTCCACTGACCTGATAACCTGCATACCATCCAGACAGTATTTGGTTTCTGGGTTCTTCACCCCCCCCACCCCATTGCATTACCTTATACTTTTTTGCACTGAATCCCAATTGCCAAATACGAGACCAGTTCTCTAATTTAGGCAGGCCCTTACTGAGGGCCCTCTCTCTTTTCCTCTGCATTTACTCTATCACAGAGCTTTGTGTCATCCACAAATAGGCATATTTTACATTTCATCCCATCTGCAGTTTCACTGATGAAGTTGTTAAACAACACCAGATGGGACACCATGCCTTGCTGGGCCCATTAGTCTAGCCTCAAGGAAATCTCCCAACCACCACCCTCTGATTTATTTCTTGCAGCCAGTTTTTAACTCCCATAACCATTTTTTCCCCCACCTCCAAGTCCTCCATCTTCCTGATTAATCTCCTGTGGGGAATAGAATCAAAGGCTTAACTAAAATCCAGGTACAGGATGTTTAGCACTGGGCCCCTGTTCAATGTCCTGCTTACCTAGCCAAATAACTCAATTAGGTTAGTCTGACAGGAACACCCTAACACAAACTCATGCTGTATGTTATCCAGAAGCCCATTTTGTCTCAAAAACTTACCAGTCTTTTTTTTTCAGTTTGCTTTCCAAGAATTTCCCTATTATTGAGGTCAGACAGACCAGTTGGTAGTTACCAGAGTCATCCCTCAGGCTGCTTTTGTGTAGCAGCACTACATGTTCTGCCCTCCAGTCCTGGGGTACTTTTGCTGGCTGCAGTGTGATGTCAAACAGGTCTGCAAGGGGACCCACCAGAACATCTGCAAATGTAAAGTTTACATATTTATTGCTTTAAATAATTTTTAACTTAAAAATTGTTGTTGCAGGAAGATTTTACATGCACTTTTCATAATCAGTATTGTTTATGTCAACTTATGTACTCATTCTTTGAAATGACTTGGGACATTCCGTAAATGAAACTCGTCTCTCATAGAGCTTATCCTGTAATTCATTCAACTTTTATATAAAAAAAAACAAAACTCCCTCAACACCTTCAGATGTATGTCTTCTAGTCCTGGGGATTTGTCTACCTTCAGGGCCTTTAAGACTTTTCTAACCCTGTCAACTTCAATGTCACCATTTGTGTCCTACCCACCTCTTTGCGCCCCTCCCTACATACTGGACCATCATTCTCCTTAGTGAAGACTGAACAGAAGTACTTTTTAAGTACTTCTGCATTCTCTTCACATCCCTCAGCTAAACCTGCCTCACTTCTCAACCTGACTGTCCCATCCTTCATATCCCTCTTCTCCATTATATAGTGGAAGAAAGCATTCTCCCCTGTTCACACCCCCTCTACCAGCTGCGACTTTCCCATGGCCTTGGCCAGCATGACTGCTGTTCCTGCCTCCTCAGCCTTGGTATAGTGCTCCTCTGTTCTCTTCTTTCTGGATACACTTGTACTTCCTGAAGGCTGACTTATTACCCTTTATTTTCTGAGATACCTCCTTATCATACCAAATGGGCTTTCTGGCTTTTGATTTTCTCTTCTTTAGTTTGGCACACACGTTAGTGGCTGGCAACAATCTCCCCTTGATTATGGCTCATTTTTGGTCCACCTCTATTTCCCTCCTGATCCCAGCAAGATGCCCTCCCAGAATCTCTTCCATCATCTCTCACATCCTGCTGCAGTATGACCTCCTAAAGTCTAGAACCCTTGTTTTGTCATAATTTTCTCCATGCCCATGTTCAGGTGGAACAACACAATGTAATGGTCACCTCCTGCAAGTGGTGTTCCACTTTTACTTCTTGGACATGCTCACCATTGGACAGGACCAGGTCCAGTATGCCCTCTCCATGGTGGGCTTCAGGACACATTGTGTCAGGACCCCCCCTGAAATGCATCCAGCAGCACTTGAGTCCTGGTACAGGTAGTAGCAAGGATCTTCCAGTCTATCCTGGACAGACTGATGTGCACAGTAATCACTACCCCACTTCTGGCCATCACCACAATTTAGGGCCCCAGTTTCTTGTCTAATTCCTCATCCTATTTTGATGATGTGTACAACATTCCAATCCTATGATTTATACCTTTTGGCGACTGTGCATGTATCCATAGCAGCTCTGTCCTTCCATTTGCCTCCTCTTCCTCCCTTGTACACATTATCATGCCTCATTTACAGACCCACTCCCCTCCTCTTCCCACTCCCAAGCCATCCTATATAGCTTATATCTGGTGACACAGAGGTTCCAGTTATGATTATCCCTGACTTACCTCCTGTCTCCCAACTGAACCCTTCCTCTGATGACTTCCTTACATGCTACCTCCTATTTTACCCTCTTCTCCCATCCCCTACTACAACCTATTGTGCCATTTTGACACTCTATTACCATCCACAGCCTACTGTGCTATGTCAACACTCTACTACTGTCCTTCCCCCCACAACCTGCCTCTTCTCCCCTACTGATGTGCTCCCCTTTTTCCATTCCTAGTTTACCCCTACCTTTCCACTGCCCTTCTTCCTTATCCCCTTCCTCCTCTCCTGTTCCTCCACCCCTTACTTCTCTACCTCCCTGTTCCTTTTTTCTCCTCTCCCTTTCTGCCTGGTCCTATCCCCCTTGCAGGATTATTAGCATCCTGAATGGGTATAGATCTTGGCTGTCCCCCTCTCTCTCTCCCTCTTCCACCCCCCACCCTTTACCCCTAACCCATCCACTTCCCCACTTGTCTTATAACTGCCCTCCCCTGGGTATACAATATCACATAGAATCTTGTGTTCAGCTTACTACAGTACTTCTAGCACTTCAAATGTGTTATCAATCCTGTAACCTTTACCCTACTGGATCACCTGTTCTTGGGTTGTTGCAATGTATTCTATATCCAAATATGGTTTTGTTTACTTTAACTGGTTGGTCTGGGTTATTTCTGCTCTATAATTGTACTACACTGTTTTGTTTCAGTAATTGTCCTTGTATTGCTATGTGTTTGCTTGTTCTCCCAACTCTGGTACCCCCCCACCCCCAGGATGCTTCTGGAAACGAGCTGTTTACAGATCATGTTGTCTTTTCTGGTGAAACATTTTCCAAATAAAATAAATAAATAAATTCAGTGTGGTCCATGTCTCTATGATGGCTAGAAGCAGAACTACACTCCAAAAAACTAGCAAGGACTATGTTAGTGTAAATGCAGAGTGACTTTATTAAAAACAGCTATAGAAAGATCCCAGCACTTTGAATCACTGCGGATTCTTCATCCCCTGCAGATGTAAAGTAGTAGCTTGAGAAAGTCATTGCATACTAATGTTGCTATCCATATGTTGTTCAAAGAAATAGAGCAGAATGACTGAAAAAGAATGCAACTAACAAAAAGAATGAAAAAAATCCACTGAAACATGGTAAACTATATGCTCAATCATAATTACTGCTGACATATATCAGATGTGTGTTTAAGAAAGTACATTTAGGATACCGACAGCAAATGTTGCTATGAAATGTAAGAACACCACCTTGAAAATGTGGCTAGTAGCCACAAAAACATCAGTGTATTTACTGGTGTTAAGATAGTTTAGAACTGATAATAAAATAAATATGATTTTGCTGGTGAGTATGCAGCAAATTCTTTCCTTTTGCTATTCTTATTTTAAACTCAAAATTATTTGGCACCTGCTGAGATTTAAACCCTCATATTCTGATTTGTAGTAACTAACAGATAACATTCACCTTGGAGCTACCTTTGAGTCCATGGCAGAAGGGGAAGTGAAGGTTAAGTTAAAATCTGTGAAAAGGTTTCATATACCAGGATGAAAGCTGAGCTATAAGGCATGGCAGGGTGTGAACTGTGGTGCATAATGACCCACTTCAGGTGAATTTAAACACATGGAGAGCAAAGTCCTTCAACAACCCTAGAAGAGTTGTTATCCCACCAAAACACACACTCTTGAGTGCTTTATTGTGATAATACAGCAAATCCTTTCAAATATTAGTAAATCATTTTTTTTAATTACTGAAATTGATAAAAAGGCATAAAATAAAAAAAAAAGAAAGAAAAGGTAAAGTATTCATTTTCAGCTGTCTCATTATTTAAGTATGGCCAGTGGGTGGCAGAAATGCTGCACAATACTATTTTTTCTGCTAAATTAATTAAGGGCAGCACTCAAATGAGTAAGGGCAGTGTTGGTAGAATGATGGCTTCAAGTGGCAGAAGGGACCAGATGACTATTATGACAGAAGTCTGGTGGAAAGTTTGGCAGTCACAACTGATGGCATTTGTTAGTGGCAGATTCAAAAGAGGAGCATGGAACCAGAACATGTAAGCAGAGAGGGGGCATCAGTATTTCAGAAGTAGGCAGTGCAAAGATTAGTAAGAAGTTGGAGCAATGGGCAGGACAGCAGTTGAAACTTGTCAGTGCAGTTGAGGTGCGGTCATGATGAGCAGAAGTCATGAATGTCAATTTGATGGTGATTGGCAGAAGTTGACTTTAGAGGCCTGATTAATGTCTTGTGGATCAAGCTGAGGCTGCAGACATATTCAGCAGCATTTTTCATAGTCCTATCATGGCCTCATTATGGGGCTTGGGCAGAGAGCCACAGAAACCAGGAGTGGAGAGAGGCAAAAGTATTCATTGTCAATAGAGGCTATAGTGGGAGCAGAATGGTAGATAGGGCTATCATATGATGTTGGGCAGACATGTTTGTTGTGGGTATTTCAGTCAAGCAGATCAGTGGATGACTCTGGAGGTGAATGCTGATATTCTTCTAACTGGAAGCATTCAGTCTGAGCTGTTATGCTGGGATAATGGCCTGGCTGAAAATACATGTTAGCCAATCAGAACTCAACATTTTTTTTCAATCCATTTCATAATACATAGAGCAAACTATCTAAAACACAGAGGGTCTGATTTGCAGTTGAAATGTATGTGAATTCAAAACAGAGTGCGAATGAGCACCTGACTGTGCCACACACCTAACGGCTTCCTACAATGAGCTTCTTTTGTCATTAGGGAAAGGAATTTCCCTGGTGACTAATGTACAGTACAAAGGAAGGTCAGAAAATGATGATGGACTGATGATATGGATGGCACAGTACCACCCAAAGTGGTCCTTAGCACAGGCACTATCACCTTACTGATCTCTCTCAACCCCCACCCCTAACATTAGGTTCTTTTTTTGGTCAATACTGATTGTCATCTTCTGGGTTTTCTGGGACTCTTCTGGCCCTCCCAGTTTTTTTGTAGCCTCCCTCCCTAACCCCAACCCAAATACAAGTCTTTTGCATCCAGTAGCTCACTCCAACCTAGACCCAATCCCCTGTTCACTCATTCATCAGTACAATCCCTTACTGGCTCTCCGTGTTCCCAAAAACATTTGCTAAAGATGCAGATACATCATGCAAGGGATACCATGCTTTGTGGATGGTATGGCAGGCTATCTGCATGATGACTCCCAGGACCTTCCCAGCATGATTACAATGAAATTACTTACTGTGTGGGAGAAGGGTTGTGTGACTAAAGCTGTGCAGAATTATTAATTCTACTTTGATGGAATTTTGCAGAATTTTGGAAATTTCCCTAATTCCATAGAATACTATTGTAAGCAGAATTCTAAAATTTCAAATGCGGATTGTAACTGCAAATCGGGCCCTCTCTGTTAATTGAAACAAACAAGGGTAAGAGAAGGAAGAGGCTATTGTCATTCTCTATGGAGGTGACTAAGGCAGTAAGGGAGAAAAAAAAAACTTTTAGGAAATACAAGAGACTCAAGTGGAGGGGGACAGGGAGGTATATCTGGATAAACAAAGAGAGTCAAGGAGGAGGGGGAGGGCAGCAAAGGCTCAAATATAAGAGATGATCACCCAAGAGGTGAAAATAGGGGATAAGCCTTTCTTTAGGTATGTGAGTGAAAAGAGGACAGCAAGGGGGGAAGGGATGGTGAGGATCAGCAGATCGGGGGTGGTATTTTGCAGAAGAAGATCAAGAAAAAGCAAAAATGTTAACTAGTAGTTCTTCTGCTTGGTTTTCACAGTGAAGAGGGGAGGGGATAGGATGGACCACAATGCAACAGCAGGCACAGGTGACAGGGGGAGTGGACACAAGCAAACCTTCTGAAAAAAAGTCCACAGGATATTGGAAACCCTACAGGAAAACATGACAATGGGGCCTGATAGGATCCACCCAAGAGTGCTAAAAGAACTGATTAAAGTGCTAGCCACCCCACTGGCAACAGTATTTAGCAACTCATTAGAGATGTGATTAGTTCCAGAGGACTGAAGGAAGGCTGATATGGTCTTTCTGCACAACGGCAGCAGAACGGAGGAGGATAGCAATTTCAGATCAGTCAGTCTCACATCAGTGGTTGGTAAACTAATGGAAACACTGCTGAAGGAGAGACTGATGGAGAACTTAGAGTGCTGCAGTACCACCAGCAGCATGGCTTCAGGGGAGGAGATGATGTCAAACAAATCTCGTAGGTTTCTTTGACTAGGTTATAAGCGAAGTGGATCGGGGAGGGCAGTGTATGTGGCCTATCTGGACTTCAGTAAGGCCTTTGATAATGTACCACACTGGAGACTGATTAAGAAACTTAAAAATATGAGACTGGTAGAGAAGTAGTAAACTGGGTATTAAACTGGTTGAAAGATAGAAGGTAGAGGGTGGTTGCAAATGGCAGCCATTCGAGATGGAGAGTAACTAATGGAGAACCACAGGGATCGGTAGTAGGTCCTGCCACCTTCAATGTCTTCATAAGTGACACTGCTGAGGAACTGGAGGGGAAGGTAGAAGCATTGAAACATTGACTTTGATGGCAGATAAGGACAGCTTGGCCCACCCAGTCTGCTCATTTCCCTACCTTTCGAATATGTTGCAGATCCTAGTTAACCAACAACCTACAGTACTTCCTCCTACCCACCACTAGAATTGCCTGTCTGTCCCATGCATTCTTGAATTCCCTCACTGTTTTTGACACCACTACCTCCTCTGGAAGGCTGTTCCATGGGTCCACCACCCTCTCTGTGAAATAAATACTTCCTCACATTGCCCCTGAGCCATCCCCCCTTTCCTCAAATAGTGCCTCCTTGTTCTTACACATCTCTCCTTCTGAAAGATGCTACCCTCTTGTACTTTGTTGAGTCCCTTGAGGAACTTAAATGTTTCTATTATGTCCCCCCCCCCTCACTCCTTTCCTCTAGGGTATACATATTAAGCTCCTTTAGTCTCTGTTCATATGGCTTCTGGTGCAGACCGTGCACCATTTTAGTTACCCTCCTCTGGACTGCCTCCATCCTGTCTGTGTCCTTGTGGAGAGCTCCAGAACTGCATGTCATACTCCAGATGGGGTCTCATCAACTGTCTGTACAGAGGGATAACAACTTCCTATTTTCCACTGGTAGTGCCTCTCCCTATGCATCCCAGTATCCCCCAAGCCCTCCTTACTGCCTTCTCACATTGCTTGCCTAACTTTAGGTCATCTGATATGACTACCACTGGACCCGTTCCACTTTTGTTGTTGTTAGTACTGCCCCAACACCCCCCAATTGTGTACTCTTCCCCTGGATGTTTGTTTCCCAGGTGCATTACTTTGCACTTCTTTGCATTGACTCTAATCTGTCATAATTTTGACCATTTCTCCAACCTTGCTAAGTCCCTTCTCATCCTCATCATCCCCCTTTTGTAGCAACCTTGTTGCAGATCTTTGTGTCATCTGCAAAGAGGCATATTTTTCCTTCTAGCCCCTCTACAATGTCACCCATAAAGACATTAAAAAGGACCAGTCCCAGTACTGAACCCAATGGTACCACGCTAGTAACCCCACTTTCCTTGGAGTGGACTCTATTTACTATTACACTCTGCGTCCTGTTGTCCAGCCAATTTTTTACCCAGGCTACCACCCTGGGTCCCACTCCCAGACTGGCTAACTTCTTTATTAATCTTTTTTGTGAAACTGTGTCAAATTACTTGCTAAAGTCTAGGTAGGCCACATCCACAGCTGCTCCCTGGTCTGCTACTTTGGTCACTCAGTCAAAGAAATCTATTAGATTCATCTGACATGACCTCCCCATTGTGAATTCATGCTACCTTGGGTCGTGTGCCCTGCTGACCTCTAGGTACTCAACAATTCTTTCTTTCAGAAGTGATTCCATATTTTTACCTACCACAGAGGTCAAACTAACAGGTCTGTAGTTTCCTGCCTCTACTTTGCTCCTACTTCTGTGGAAGGGAATTACAACTGCCTTCCTCCAGTCCTCAGGTAACACACCATCCTTCCATGATTTGTTAAAAGGGTAGTCAGTGGTGTCACTAGTTCTCCCCTTAGTTCTTTAAGAATTCTTGGGTGAATCCCATCAGGCCCCACTGCTTTGTCCACCTTCACTTTTAGGAGTTCTTTCAGGACCCTTTCTTCTGTGAATGGACTGGTATTGACCCTCTCTCAGAGTGCTTCTCTTGTTTGGTTTAGGTACCTCCCTTCCTCTTCTTTTTTGAATACTGAGCAAAAGTATTAATTCAGGATCTCTGCCTTTTCACTGTCGCCCTCTGCCCACCTCCCCTCCCCTATATTAAGTCTCACTATCTCTCCCTTGGTCTTTTTTGCTCCCTAATGTACCTATAAAAAGTTTTATCCCCCTTCTTAACCAAGTTGGCTATCTTTTCCTCTGTTTGGGCCTTTGCTATTCTGACTGCCTACCCTGCTTCCTTCTGCTTTAACTTACATAGTTCCCTGTCCTCCTCCTTCTGTGATTCCTTATGCTTCCCGAATGCTATCTTTTTCTGTCTAACCTTCCCCACCACCTCTTTTGAAAGCCATAGTGTTTTTTTCCTTCACTTTGTTGTGTTTATTTGTTTCACACAAAGGCTTGTTGCCTCTGTGATGGCAGTTTTGATTTTTCCCCATTGCTCCTCCACACTCCACCCCTCCTGCCCATTTGCTAGTTCTTTCCTTATGCACTATCCAATTTTGCCAGAGTCAGCCCTTTTAAAGTCCAGCACTCTTTCTTTTGTATGGCTTGACTCTACGGCTATGTTTATCGTAAACCACAATGTTTGGTAGTTGCTTGTTTCCAGATGGCTACCCACTTCAAAATCTGAGATCCTCTGTTCATCCCCATTTGAGAGTACCAGATCTAAGATTGCTCCCTCCTGAGTGGGTTCCAACACTAGCTGTCTGAGGCATGCCCCCTGTAGGACATTGAGAAGAACCCTGCTCTTGGATGTGGCGGCAGCAAATGTGCTCCAATTAACATCTGGCATATTCAGGTTCCTCAGCAATAATATCCCCCCTTTCCTGCCATTCTAAGGATGCATTCTATCATTTCCTTGTCCCTTTCCTCTCCCTGAGATGAGGGTCTGTAAACAACACCCATGTGGATTGTGGTGCAATTTCCTGTCTCCAAAGTGACCCATAATTCCTCCTCTCCTCCCTGTTTACCCATTAGTTTCATTGATTTGATCCCTTCCCATACATAAAGAGCTACTCCTTCTCTTCTTTTACCCTCCCTGTCCCTCCTGTAGATTGTGTACCCTTGTATGTTGACATCCCTGTCTTGGTTCTCTGTGAACCATGTTTCCGTGACTGCCACAATATCCAGCCGTCCATCTTCTATCAAAGCCACTAGTTCAGGAAGCTTGTTACCGAGACTATGAGCATTGGTACTCATCACCCTCCATTTTTTGATGTCCTTATCCCTTTTAACACCATCCCTGCCCTTACTGCCTTTGCCTTTTTCTCCATTGACCCCTGTCCTGCTTCTTATCGACTTCTCTATCTTGGTGTTTACTTCAGTAACTGCCCTGTTTTCTGGTGGAAGGCTGGGAATTTCCTGCTACTTTTCAGTGCCTTGCCCTTGGCTAGTTTGAAAGCTTTCCTGTTAAGCATTTAGACCTATCACCTAAGACCCTGGTTCCCCTCCTGGATAGATGCAGATGTGCTGCCACTGTAACACTTACTAGTGAAGTGTGTCTCTTTGCAGATGCCACAAAAATCTGCAGTAGGAGGAACACCAAAAAAGGGGTGGAGAGAATTCAAAGGGTTCTGGGGAAACTAAAGGGTGATCTAGGTTATCGCACCTGGGTTTCAATGCCAAAAAGTGCAAAGTCATGCACCTGTGGTGGGGGAAACCTGGAGGATGTTTATAGGATGGGAGGAGGTACTTACAGTCTCAAGCAAGAGAGGAACCTTGGGTAATTATATCTGATGATTTTAATGTGGCAAGGCAGTACAACACAGCAGTAGGCAAGGCTAGCAGGTTGCTGGGTTGCATAGGGAGGGGGATTTCTAGAAGGAGACGGGAGGTGTGCTGCTACTGTAACACTCACTAGTGAGACCCTACTTGAAGTACTGTACCCAGTTCCAGAGGTTGTACCTCCACAAAGACATTGGCAAGGTGGAAGTGGTCCAAAGGAGGGCTACCAAAATGGTGCTGTGGTGCATGCGAAACCATATTAGGAGAGGCTGCAGAGGTTCAACATGCACTTGTTGGAAGACATTAGGGCAAGAGGGGATATGACCTATAAGTTCCTCATGGGGTGAAAAAAGAGCAGGGGGAGAATATCTCACAGATGAGCAACACCAGAACATGGGATCATGTTACGAAGTTCAAGGGAGGGAAGTTTTACAGGGATGTGATGAAATACTTCTTCACAGAAAGGGTGGTGGTCTCCTGGAACAGCCTTCCTGAGGGAGTGTTTGGGGGCAAGGACAATGGGGAGTTTCATGCATTTGTGGGCTAGGTAAATGGGCATAATATGTAGAGGAAAGAGAAGAGGGGAGACAGCTGTGACTGAATAGGGTACATGGTGTAACAACAGACAGGGAAAATAGGGCAGACTAGATGGGCCTACCGGTCCTTTTATGTCAACACATTCTATGTTTCTATGAAAGCTTTGGAGGTTACATGCAAGACACCACTGTATATGGCTGCATACATATTGCCATGACTGTATGAAGCAGAGAGAGGGGACTCTAGTAGCATGTGACTGAATATCTCAACTGTGTCCTTCCTCAGTACAGTTGAAGCACATGCAGTCCTCTCTATTTGCTAGAGTGCTGTTTGTTCCTCTCCACCCCTTGTGAACTATTTTCCTGCTCTCTGCTCACTTCCAGTTCATGTAAATGATTTTGAGCTAGGTACCACCCTCCACTCTGTAATGTTTCCCTAGTGTCTAGTGGCACCCCCTGTCCTCCCATCACCGGCCCTGCATTTATAAAATGCTTCCCTATTGTCTATTTGCACCCCACTGGCCTCTGAACTCCATCTCTGTATTTTCAAAATGTTTTCCTGGTGTCTAGTGGCACCCCTGCATTCCAATCACCATCTCCGTATCTTCATTCTTTTTCCTTGGTGTCTAGTTGTGTCCCCCACCCTCTGATCACCATCCCAGTAGGTTCAAAATGTTTCCCTGATGTCTAGTGGCACCCCCCCCACATTCTAATCACTGTCACCATAGCTTCAAAATGTTTCTGTGGTGTGTAGTGGCACCCCCAACTCTCTGATAGCCATCCCCACATTTATAAAATGTTTCCCTGGTGTCTAGTGGCACCCCTGTCCTCTGATCACTGGCCGTTCATTTTCATGTTTCCCTGGTGTCTAGTGGCACTCCCCATGCTCTGATCCCCATATACATAATTGTTCCCTGGTGTTTAGGGCACTCCCTGGCAGCTCCTTCAATCAACAGCCATATATATATATATATATATATATATATATATATATATATATATATATATATGGGCAAAAAACTCTGTTGAATGCATTAGTTAGGGTTGTTTCACAGTGACAAAAGCGAGGAAATTCGGTGTTAGGCTTGAAAGCCCCTCTTGAACCCCCCCAGTCAACCCCCTAACCAGCATCGGGGTGCGTGTTGGGATCATTGGCCCTAACTCTCACCCCATCACATGTATGAAGAAGCAGAGATATAGGAGAATGGGGTGAGAGTTAGGATCAACGACCCCAACGCGCACCCTGATGCTGGTTGGGGGTAGACTGGGGTCCAAGGGGCTTTCAACCCTAACACTGAATTTCCTTGCTTTTGTCATTGTGGAACAACCCTAACTAATGCATTAAACAGAGTTTTTGCCTCTAATTTCCTTCTTTTGAGAATGATGGCGAGAAATAGTGAATGTAATGCAGAGGCGGGGCTTGTGGGGCCCATATATGCTAGAAACAGCAATGCAAACACAAGGTGGAACTGGAAATGGTAACAGTAAGAAAATGCGGCGCAATGACAACGCAAAGAGTAACTCGCACAGTGGCGTACACGGGAACAGTAATGCAAACGGGGACATAAACGCAAGTTAAAACAGTAAGTGTAACAGTAACAGAACTGCATACCCTGTTTTTGCTGGACAACTGCATAGAGAAACACAGTGTGCATAAAGAATGTATGCATTGTAATTGGAATGGAAGCTTAAAATGAGCATTGGAAGTACATAATTGCAAATATCTCAGCAACCGTATGATGTAGAAAACAAATTATATATATATATATATATACACACAGTATATATTTATATATATATATATATATATATATATATATATATATATATATATAGAAATGTTTCACCAGGATGAGGATAGTATACAGAGATTTGGTACACAATAAAGATATACAATTTGATTACATTCAAAAAAGTAAGCAAACTATACAGAAGTAATGAAAGGGAGGAATGCTAACAGGTAAGAACTAGATGGATACAGTCCTGACAGTCTTGAACTAGATAGATACAATAGCACAAATATATTTGGCAAACACTTGGTGGACATAGCTTTGTAGTTAGAAAATGACTGGATAGAATACAAGGATGTTGAACTAGGGCAAGATTGCGAGGAGAGACACAGATACAACACAATTTGCAAGGTGTAACAAAAGTGCAAGGTTGACTATAAGTGCATTAGAGATTAGGGGTTGCTAATAACTACAGCTAGGAAGGAGGTGGGGGAAGGTGGGTGGGTGGGTGGGGCATATCGGCAGAGAGCAGGGTGGTGGAAAGGGGGATTTGGAGGAGGGGAAGACAAGGGGTGGAAGAGAAGGGTCTGCCAGGGCCTGACTCCTCCAGAATGCTGGGGACCCTGCCTGCACCATTTGGAGTTCAGGCACAAACAGTAGGGAAGCAGGTTGCAGGCAGTGGGAGTTTGAGCATGTCAGGAAGGAAGCCAGAGGGAAGAGAAGGGTCCACCAGTTCTTGGCCCCTCCAGTATGCTGTGGACCCTGCTTGCATAAGGCAGAGTTAGAGCACAACAGGAGGGAAGCAGGTTGTATGCAGAAGAGGTACAGCATGATAGGAGGGAAGTAGGCAGCGATGGGGAGTAGACTTCAGAAGGACCAAGAGAGGGGGAGGTGGGATAGAAGAGGGGCCGAGACCCAGCCATTTCAGAAAAGAATAGGATGGGAGTAGAAGGTGAGGTAGGTGATTGCCTAGGTTCTGGACCCATCCAGGATGCAGAAAACCCTGCCAGGGGCCTAGGCCAAGCAACGGCGAGTGAGTAGTGAGAGTAAAGTAGTGTACAGAGGAGGGAAAGGGGGTTGGGAGTAAGGTGGAAAGGAAGGTGTGCTGGTGGAAGATTGAGGGGGAGAGTTTTGCAGGAAAGAGGTGGGAGTGAAGCTGAAGCAGGCTCATAGGGGAACAAATTAAGGATGATTGTAGCAGGAGCAGCTAGCAGAGAGAAAGTTATGTAAGGCAGAGACAAGGGAGTAGGAGGAGGAGGAGGAGAGTCATATTTGAGGTGGGAGGGAGTTCCAGATTTTGGGGAAGCGATGGGAGAAGCCTGATTGGCCAATTAGAGTGGTACAATGGGGGACTAGCAGGGTGTGAGTGTCAGTGGATCTGAGGAGTGGGAGGAAGGTGGGGAGGGAGGAGGGGTGTGACAGGTAGGAAGGAAGTACATCAAGCCAAAGTTTGGAAGTTAGCTTGGCACAGTGAGCAAGGCATCTTTTAGCAAGTGGGGGGAAGGACAGGGCACAGTAAAGGTCACAATGATGAGTTTGAGATGGGGCGTAATGAATGAATCGACAGAAGGAGTTGAAAAGAGAGTACAATCTAGTAAGGGAAGATATGGGAGCAGCACCATAGACTACATCACAGTAGTAAAAAATGGGGAGGATCACCTTCTGGACAAGTTCTCACTGGGCCGTAGGAGGGATGCAACTATGGTTCCTGTAAAGGGCTCCAAGCTTGGGGTGCAGTTTTTTCAGAATGGCATCAATGTGGCCAGAGAAGCTGAGGTGTTGGTCCAGTCAAACCCCAAGGTATCTGAAAGAGGGGGATGTCCTCAAGGATTGTCCCATCAAGGGTGTGGAAAGAAGGTAAGGGGTGGTGCCTAGAAAGTCTTTGTGTAATGCTGAAGGACACTAATATTGATATTAGTGCCCTATGGTTACATCCTTATAGTTAGGCTTTAATGGATCCTTCTATGTTAAACCCAAAATTTTGCACCGTTCAAGCAATTTGCATGAAAATTTGCATGCACTACTGTGGACAAAAGATCTCTTGATGTGACAGGTTTCGTTCCAGTCTGATGTGCGGGTGCAGAGATGAGGGGTGTCAAAAAATGCGACAATTACCATTTTTGTGTAAATTCTTTGTCATGCCATTACTCAGAAACAGATTCATAGCTTGATTTGAAATTATTAGGGTATATCGGGCTTTGGTTGCAGTAGTGCCTTTTGTAGGTTTGGTGTAAAAATATCAATCCATTCAAAAGTTATTAAATTTTAAAGCTTCCCATTATTTCCTATGGGAAAAGTTAGATGTCCCATGTGAAATACTGCTTCTTGATCACGAAAGTTTCATCCTCGTTTGCAAATGGGGAATGCACTTTGTTTTGTGAAACAGCCACGTTCTGTCACAAATTGCAAGACAAGGTTTGGTTGTATCGGGAAACATGAATCTTTTCCTGCAATTTGTGATTGCACAATTCCACCTGTGGAAGACAGAGGTTGTGGCATACTAGTGCAGTGCTGACTCCAAACACAAGTTGTGGTGCTGCAGTCCCTCCTTCACTGCCCTCCCAGCCCCAATCCACAATCGCTATATGTAACCCACCCCCATCCCCAATTTTAATTACTTTGTAATTAATATACATATTCCTGGTGTTTTACTGGCCCTCCCCAATCCCTGATATTACTATTAGTGTTAATGGTTACAATGTCCGGGTGGTCTAGAGGCCCTCCCTCAATGATTCCTGATGCCCATTTTGGATTTTGTTGGTGGCTAGTGGCATCCCCCCACCCTTCCCCATTGTTATGTGTACCCCCCCATCACCAATGTTATTTACTTTTTCAGTTCACAGACATTTTCCTGTTGGTCTAGTAGCCATCCTTCCCAGAGCCCCACTATTGCTATTACTATTACTTTAAATTCCTGCAATTTCCTGGTGGTCTAGTGGCCCTCTGTCCCCGTTGCCCCCCTTTTTTTTTCTTGGTGGCTAGTGGAATATCCACACCTTCCCATAATGCATTTGTTCTGTAAATAAAACTGTCCTCAATGTCTTTTTTTTAATTTTTTGGAACCTGTAAAAAAATCCATTGCCAATCACACCCCTACCATTCACCCGACCTTCCACTGTGCACCTATCTCCCCACACACACACCCCTTGACACCCCCACAAACCTTCAATAACCAGAAGAAGCTCTAGGTTTGAGATCTGCTCTCCTGCTCCATTACATGACAAGGGGCAAGATGGTGGCAGTGCTGTGCTACAGCTTGCCTGGCTCTCCGTGAGAGAGCATACTGATCCTAGTAACTGCTTTTATTACCCATTTAACTAATTCTTTGGAAAGTGACTAGAAATTTTGGAGTGTGTCTTCTCAGGTCTTTTTTAAAATGACCAAGAGAACCTAGATTTTAGCTAGCTTATATAGTTAGGGAACTAGATAGGGTTTTTTTTGTAGGCAGAGTAGGAAGTGAGGAAGTTCAGTCAGTAAGCTTTTTTTTATTTTTGAGAGTCCTGTGGCTCACCCACCTGTTGTATTGCTCCCTGGGATTTCTGGTTGTCGGTGTGTTGGTTCTCTTCCTGGGTTCCACTGTTCCACTGTTGTCCATCTTGGCCACTGATTCAATTCCAATGTGGCACCTCACTGGAAGGTGCTCTCTTATTTATTGGAGGGGCGAACTTCTGAGGAACCCCCCCCTCGCCATCTCTGTCAGTTGGAGGGCAGGACGTTTTCACAGTCTTTCATCTGCGGCCATCTGTTACTGAGGACTGTGCACCTTGCTGGTGCTTCTTTTCCACCAAATGAGAGGACCATTAATGCTGTTTCAGTCTCTTAGTACAACAGGACTGCATTCTCTTGGGAAAAGGATTGCTGTTGAGACTGAAATATCTTAGTTGTTCCATGGACTGTAGTGGGGCTATCAGGCTGCTTCGTGGACTGGAGCAGCTGTTTTGAAGCAAAGTGTAGGTAACACTACCTCAGATTTGGACTGGCTGCCCCTGTGGATCTATTGGTTAAGGGGCCAAAGATCTCTAAACCCTGGTAAATTTTTGGGAGTCCCAGAAGCTGGTGAGAGCACCTCTGGGGCACCATCAGGATTTTTTCTTATGGTTGCATTTTGAACAGTTTCTGCTGGAATATCTTACTGTGAAGAGACTGGGACAGTGAGAGAGCCCTTGCCTTAAAGTGGTTTGGCTGTGAAATTGGCATTAATGTTTGTTACTTCTTTAATAGTATACATTTGTAATCTTGATAATTGAATCCTTTATGTGAGCTGCAGTCTGCTCTCCTACATTTGTTAAAGCTTATCAGCTGGGCTTCCTGCTTTCTTGATTGTGGGTTGGGGGTTGTTTGGGTTGAGGGTGGCTGTTTTAATTTGCTAATGTGTGTGTCTGTGTGTGTGTGTGTGTGTGTTGTGTGTGGTTTAGAGTTTACTGTTTTAGTGTATGTTTGCATTTTGTGTTATTGTTTAGCAAGGATTTAGTGGGCCTGGGACTGTGTAGTCAGACAGGATGTGCCTGAGAAGATGTGAGGGCCTGGTGCTGGCAGTTCTATGTGAGTAGGGCAACTGCAGCAGGATGACCCACCAAAGGGAGATGGCAACACCACAAAACCAGAAATGGCACATGCAAGGAGGTCAAGTGTCAGAATGGCAATGGCCGGCGTAAAAAAAACAAAACAGCAACCGAACCATGACAGGGATACAGGGGAAGACAGGGGATGCCAAGGGATGCAAAGTGGGTGACCATTGGGGGACTGGAACCAGAACAGGCCACAGTCACAACACTGGGGAGACATCCCAAGTGGAGTGCGGCAGCACACACAGAGGAGGCGGGGATGCAAGACAGCAGCACAACACTACAGAGGGTGTGGGGGGTGGGGATGCACAGGGACTGTGAACAGAGACATGACAAAGGCACACACGGGAGAGCCAGGAGGCCACTGGATGACAAGAGGAGGTGGCAGGACCTAGGCACAGATGGGAGAGCAGGTGCCATAGCCACATGCCAGTGGCCAGGAGAAGGTGGGTGGCAACCACAGCATGGGGGACCCCTAATGGGGGGGCAGAAAACAGTGGTCAGATTGGACGCAAAGTGCACAGACTTGGTGTAGCAATGGCAGGCAGGAGTGGTGGGTCACAGAGGCAGTGACAAGAGGAGAAGTGGCAGAGGCACACATGTGGGTGGGCGCAGGGCAGCAGGCAGCCAGAGGGAAGCCAGGGCAGCTGTGGAGCCAGCAGGCCATAGGATGTAGTGGCAAGAGGCACATCACAGGTGGGGGTACCATGAAGATGAGTGCACATGAGACAGTGGACAGGGCGCAGCCATGGCAGTAGCTGGTGTGGGCGCATGTCACAGGTCCCAACGGTGGCATATGGGTGGAGGATGAGACAGGTGTGCCATCATAGCCACAGGTGCAACGGACTACACCTGCAACCGAAAGTTATATGCAAGACCACTGAGGTAGTCCTGCATGCTGCGCACACTGTAATCTGCCACAATGGCCTTGATGCTGAGTGTCAGGTCCCTGTATGCCTTCTTTGGCTTGCTGGATCCTGAGCCCGACACAAGCTGCTCCATGTGCAGTGCACTGAGCTGCTGCTCCTCCCAGAGGCAGTTCAGGAAGAACCAGATATTTGGATGGCTGGCACCAAGCCAGGTGTTGAAGCCATGTTGCCAGTCCTCCACCTCATTGTTTTTCCTCTCCAGACCCCCGTGTATCACCTCGCACATGTTCCACTTTGCAACCTGGAACAGTGGGTGCCACCTGGCAGTACAACCCATGGGGCGTCCGACTCAGGTGTCCTCCATGTAATCAAGGAGTGGTCAGAGGACAGCTTCATTATTATGGTAAAAGGGCATGTTCACCAGCTCTGCATACACTGCAGCCACATGTACACTGGCACAAATGCCAGGGTGAGAAGCACATGTATCTGCAGTGTAAAGTCTGCATCCTTGGCATCCCTGTCATGCAGTGCTGCAATGCCCTGCACACAGTGCCACACAGCCTGGCAGAAGTGGAAGAAGCAGCTGTGCACTACTGCACCATTGAACACAGCTGTGAAGACATGTCAGGCTGCATGCTCAAAGTCCATCAGTGCAGACCATGGTTGTGCACTACACAGTATCCATTGTAGCTCAGTGAACACCCATGTATATGACCATTCTGTTCATGTACACATGAGGACATACACAGCTGGTAGGATGAGTCCAGACAGCATGCAGTGAATGGTGTAGAGCTGCCCGAAGAGTGGTGGCATGGCACAAAAGGTGCCATCCAGGAACCATTCCTGGCACCCAGCGAGATACAGCTGGACATGCTGTATAGCGAATATGAGTATGCAGTCCCCCGACGGATGACTGTCATACTGCGGGAACAGGTCACCATTGCGCATGACTGTATAAGACAGTGGGAGTGTGAACTCAGACATGCTGCTGGGTGATGCTGGACAGCCCCTTGCAGCCTGGCGCACACCCTGGATAGTGCAGCGCATCAGGGGCATGGCTGACAGTCTGCCGGAGAAGGCATCAGTCACCCCAGTTGTGACCTGCACAACGACCTGAGTGGTACTTTCAAGGCTGGTTCATGAGCTCTCCCACACCCTGACAGCAAACCATGGACACTGACCTCCCCTGCATCAGGGACGTGGTTGTGCGGGTAACCAGTATGGACCACATGGTCCGGTACGGTGTGTACCCCATGCAGGGCAGGCATTCCTGTGGCTCTACACACACTTCCAGTACACCTTCCTTTGTTTCTCCTTGTCCTTGCAGTAGACATAGCCAAGGTGTGCAAAGAGTGGTCTCTCCTTTTGGCTGGTGAGGAAGAAAAGGTCCTCCATCCTTCACTTGCTGACACAGAGTGATAGCTTTCAGTCCTGGTGCATGCCCCTTTATGGCCGTGCAATGTGGTCCTGTGCCTGATTGCCACACCTAGTGACATGCCTCCACTGCTGTCAAAATGGCATGGTGCTTGAGGACATGCCCCCTATTTCCACCCAACTGAGCACAGTCAAATGTATACCGTGATCACCCGCTCCCTGCTGCCCTGACTGGCTAGTGCAGTGGGGGAGGGACCATACTGGCCATGCTGCTGCGTGTCCATGTGTGCCTTGTCTCACTGCTGTGCTATGATGGAGGTAAATCCAGTGCTGGTATCTTTGCTGCCTGCAGTTGCCGATGGGCCCCTATGGGCCCCGATGTGGTTTGGTATGTATTGCCATTCCTCCAGATGCCTATGCTGCGGTGAACTACTGTTGTGCATTGTTGTGCTGAGCTCACCTACCTGCTGTTGCTGCCTGTGGGGTTTGAACCCATGGTGGATTTGTGTGTGCTACCGTTGAAGGCACAGTGGTGGTGCATGCCATGAGAGTGGCTTGCCTGCAGCCTGTCTGCCAGGGCCCTTCATGGCCCAGTTGTTGTCTGTGTGGGCCAGGTGGGAGGTGGGGCCTGCAGCCGTCTGTGGGTCCATAGGGGTTTGTTGATTGTGGTCTGCTGTACTGGGGGGCTGTGCGTCACTGGTGCTGCCTGTGGCCGATCATGTGTGCATGCACTGGTGGGCATGTGCATGCACACATGATTTTGGTAGTCGCCTTCTGTGTTCAGTCACCATTTTGTCTCAGTTGCCCTTTTACCACAGTCACCCTTTTGCCACAGTTGCCCTGATGCCCATTCACCCTGATACCACAGTCACCCACATCACAGTCGACCGTCAAGTGTCGCTGTTCTGCAGGTCACCATCCCTCAGTAGCCTATCTCACAGGCTACCAGGTGGTTTAGAATAGTGTATGGGACATCCCAGCTATTCTATCTGCGGCCATAATCCAACCTCCCAGTTTCCACCACTACAGCAAGGGGCTGTCGTGGAGGCCAGAATTTAGAAGAACTGCACTGTTCGATGGTGGGGAGGGGGCGGTATTGCAGTAGTGGTCAGGATTGAGGTTGTTAGTGCAGAAGGTGCACTGGGATTAGATGGTTCTTAGGGAGAGGCCAGACATGTTTAGTATCCATCACCAGGGTTTCCACCAGATTGAGTGGGCAGGTAACCAGAGGGGCTGCACTGCCCACTAGTCCCCTGAGGGCAGTGATTTGCAAAGACAGATCGATCAGAAACAAGACCGCAATTATTGCAGACTTGATTTCTTCAGTCAATTTGGCTTGCATCACAGATACTTGGATCGACAATGATGCTGGTCCAGTTCTAGAGGCCACCTTCCCTCCCAGGTATACTCTAGTACACTGCCCCAGAGTGGAACGCAGTGGAAGAGGTGTAGCCATCTGTTTTAGATCCAAACTAGGCTTCACCCTGCACCCAGTGACAATACCAGGTTCATTTAAGTGTGTGGCTGTTTGTGGGGGTCTGGGCACAGGTGGCCAGATTCTCTTGATTTAACCCCCACCCCACCCCCGCAGGAGGTATCAGGCTTCATCATCAGTGAAACATTGGAGGCCCCCAGATGTTTATTGCTGGGGTACTTCACTGTTTGGGCTGATGATGAATTTTCTTGGCTTGGTTACAACTTCTTCCAGATGATGTCATCTCTGTGCCTGTCTCAAGATGTTTCTTCTGTGATCCACCAGGGTGGCCACATGTTGGACCTGGTTTTCTCGCTGGGGCTTGAGATAAAGAATCTCAAGACCGATCAGGTCATTTGGTATGATCATTCCATGGTGGAGCTCCTGTTTGCCCCCCCCTCAAGAGGCCTCCTCCTGCTGAGATAGTTAGCTAATGCCCTTTAAGGGGTTTGACACCCAAGGGTTTTCTGGTGGTGGATGATCTATCTAGTGTGGACAGTGCATGCATTGGGGGTGTGTGTGCAGCATTTGCTGATTATAATAAGGTGACATCTGGTGCACTTGACTCCCTCGCACCGGTCCGTGTATGACCCAAATCCTCTCACTTGAAGCCCCCTTGGTATGATGGGGAGTTCACGGCGATGAAGATTATGGGTCAGAGATTAGAGCACTGCTGGCTGAAGACTGGACTGGAGGTGGACAAACTGGCCCTGCTTACATACTATGGTGTGTACAAAGTGGTCAATCAACAGTAAGGAGGCAGAGTTCCTGTCCATGGAGATTGCTGCTGGGAAGAACTGACCAGCTGTGCTCTTTTGGACTGTGGACAGGCTTCTTCATCCAGCCTGTCTACAGCCAAAAAAATCCTTTTCTAATGCTTTATGCAAAGAGTTTGCTCTGTTTTTTTCAGACAGGGTGTCTGTATCAGGCAAGGAATCTCACCAGTGAGCCTTATTGTGGGCAACAGTTGTCGCTATAGACGTCCGGAGAGCACTCTGCCTAGTTGGGCAAGTTTGGACAGGTGGAGGTGGTAGAAGTCATTGAGGTTGCTTTCAAGCTGAGGCAAACTTTTTGTGAACTGGACCCAATGCCAACACGTTTCTTAATAGGATCTGTTGACTCCATTGACCGAGTGTTTGCCTTGATTGTCCAGTGTTCTTTGTTGGAGGAGATCTTTCCTGATGTCTTGAAGGAGGCATTGGTGAGACCCCTTCTGAAGAAAACATCTTTAGACCCTGTTGTCATGGGAAATTACTGTCCCATCTCCAATCTTCCATTCTTGGGTATGATTGTAGAGAAGTTTGTGGTGCTTCAGCTTGAGGAGCACCTCATGGACTATGATCTATACAAGCCTCTCCAGTCTGGGTTTCATGCGAGGCATAGCACAGAAACTGCATTAGTTTGGGTGCATAATGACCTCCTTAGGGTGAGAAATCAAGGAGAGGGGACAATTATCATTCTCCTTGATCTTCCCTTAGCATTTGACACGGTGTACCATCATGTGTTATTGAACTGCCTGAGGGAATTTTGTGGACTCGCTGGCACTGACATCTGCTGGTTTGAGTCTTTCCTCACCAAGAGGAGGCAAAGGGTAGTGATGGGGAATTTCTCCTCCTCTCCTAGCCTCCTGTGATGTGGAGTACCCCAGGGTTCAGACTTGTCGCTGATGTTGTTCGCCGTGTACATGCTGCCCCTGGGAGAACTCATTAAGAAGTACAGCTTGGGTTTTCTCTGCTATGCTGATGATATCCAGCTGTAGCTCTCCTTTGCCACTGGGACATCTAACACAGTGGATGTGCTTAACACCTGCCTTGCTGAGATCAATGACTGGATGGCCTCAAGCTGGTTGTGACTGAACCCCGATAAGATGGAGGAACTGGTGGTGGAGTCAAACAGAGGGCATGATAGGATGGCCTCTGGTGCAGAAATGGGGCTTTGTCTTGGGTCTGCACTATTGAAGGCCTCCTCTAGTGTGCATGATCTGGGAGTTATTCTTGACAGTGGACTGATGTTTGAGTCTCAGGTGCCATTTGTTGTCCTTACCAGTTTTTACCATCTAAGGAATATTGCCAGCATAAAGGCCCTGGTTCTGCCCCTGGACCTTCCCACCTTGGTGCACACCTTTGTGATGTGTAAACCTGACTACTGCAATGCGCTCTATCTCAGAGTCACTGGAGGTACCCTACACCAGCTACAGCTGGTGCAGAATGCGGTTGTCAGGCTGTTGATGGAGCAGTCTAAGTACTGTCACATCACCCCGGTGCTGCATGAACTGCACTGGCTACCGGTCAGGTGGGACAGCTTCTTTAAGGTGGGATTTAAGGCCCTACATGACCTGGGCCCTGGCTACCTGAAGGACCTTCTTACACCTGCTGTCTCAGTTCACTCTCTCCATTCCTCCTCTATGGGCCTGCTTGTGATTCCCAGGATGAGGCTAAAAATGGCCAGCAACAGGGCGTTTAGTGTCTCCGGCCCCATCCTGTGGAATTCACTACCTCCATCTGTAAAAGAGGCACCTTCAGTAGAGGTTTTCAAAGCCTGTCTCAAGGCCTTCTTGTATAATCAGGCCTTCCTCACTTTGCTTTATAATCTTACTCCATGCCTGACTTCTGTGATTTAATTCTGTCCCTGGTTATGTATCTAGATTTTTAGTTATTTTTTGAGTACTTTATTCAAAATTTTATAATAATGTGTTATAAGATAGTATATTTATTATAATGTTTATAATGTTTTCCTTTTTATGTTTGCTTGCACGCATGTGAAAGAAACATAGTGCCACCATACGAGTTTTTGTAGGTGTGCCTCCCCCGCTTCCAATGCCCTGCTTCCTTCTGCAGGCATGGCTGCACCGTGCCAATGAATATCCAAGCTGTCTATGACAGCCGTTCAGATACAGTGCCATACAGTTCTAAGGAAAACACCACCACAGGCAATTTGCATAGTGCGATCAGCAGTATGTAAATTGCCTACATCGGCACTGCATCTGAACTGTCATAGACAGTTTGTTCCCCACACGAACACATACATGCATTGAGGGATCCCACCCCAGCATGCTCATGCGCCCCTGCTGTACACCGTATACGATAGGGTGCCTAATCCCTGTCAGCTCCGGCTGCCCCCTAAGACACTTCCAGGTGCCACACTAGAGCCCACCCCAGCATGGCAAACGCCCATCTGCTGCCCCCCAAAGACACTTTCAGGTGCCAACACCCACCCCAGCATGGCAAACGCCCGTATGGGGATGGGGTGCCCAATCCCCCATTGGCTTCTCTGGCCCCCCAAAAAACTTTCAGCTGCCATGCTAAGAGCCCATCCCAGTGTGGCACAAGTCCTGCGTCATCTTTCTAAAAGGAAAAAAACACCTGAAATCAAAAAACGGTCCCTTGTTGATTGTCTTGCCACCTCCCCCAACCCGTGCCCATGCTCTGCACATCCACAGCCCCCCGACCCCATACTTACCTCTGGTGTCCGGCACGACAATCTTCGGTGGACCAGGAACACATCTGCACTCTTCAACGCAGACCACGAGCTGAAGAAATTCTGGTAAGCTGTATAATGGCATAAATGTTTTTTTTTTCAACTTTGGTGCATATCTCGGCCATTTTGGGGAATTTCTTCACCAAATTTTCAACATTGGGTTTTTGGGTCCCCACTGCATTGCACTCAAGTCACTGTCATTTTGTTATTCTGTCCCGAAAGATGATTTCTCGGCCACTGTGCAGAACCACCTTTCGGGACCGAGTAACAAAATGACAGTGTCAGTTCATGAGTTAGCCCTCCAAAACCCTATGTTGAAAATGTGGTGAAAAAATTCCCCAAAATGACTGTTTTACGAACGTGCATTGCAGTTCCTACGCAAATTCATAACTTCCAGAATTTTTACTATTTTCACTCCAGATTTTCAACACTGCCATTTTACAATACCTCCTTATGAGTAGTACAGCTGTCATGTTTTACAATTCTCCCAAAATGTGTTTTTGCACATGTAGCACACAATGGTGCAGTCAGTGTGCAAAATCAATGTTTAGGACAGATTAAGAAAATCACAGTGACACTATTCATGAACAGATGTCTTAAAATGGCTTTGTTGAAAAATTGGTGACAAAAGTCCATAAAATGACTGTGTTATGAGTGTGCATTGCACAGTTTCCACACACCCTCATAAGTTCACGAATTTGTAATATTTTCAGTCCAGATTTTCAACACTGGCATTGTTCCACACCTTCTTATGAACAGTAGAGCTGTCATTTTTCATACCCTGTTAAAAATGTGTTTCTGCACTTCTGGTGCACAAATGCGTGGTCGCTGTGGGAAATCAGTGTTCAGGACAGATTAAGAAAATCACAGTGACACTGTTCATAAGCAGAGGTCCCAAACTGCCTGTGTTGACAATCTGCTGTAAAAATTCCCCAAACTAATTACATTACGGGTGTGCGGTGTGCAGTTTCTACGCATGCTCGTGACTTCACCAGTTTTTTTTATATTTTCACTCCAGATTTTCAACATTACCATTTTTTACACCTCCCCATGAACAGTACAGCTGTCATTTTCCACATCCTGTTTGAAATGTGTTTTCACAGTAGTGGTGCCAAATGGCATAGTCATTGTGCAAAATCAGCTTTCTGCTAATGAACTGATAATGCTACTGTTTCTGGGGTGGGCATCACAAAAAAACCATGTTTCAAATTTGGAGTGAAAATACCAATGAACACCTGGGACGTTAGGATTTCCGACCATAACTCCCCACCCTGTAGAGTCTGACAGGCATCAGGAGTGTGACTTGGGACTGTCGCCTGTAATACTCCTAACATTCCACCCCCACCCACACCCTGCAGTCAGTGACAGGCATCGAGGTGTGCCTCAGAATCTTTGGCCCCAAAATTCACCCCATTCTCCTATACTGCACCTATCTCACCATATTTCTTATGGAATGGGGTAAGCATAAGGCCCAAAGACTCCAAGGCACACTGTAACACTTGTCGGTATCTGCAGGGTAGGGTGTGGTGAAATGGCATGGCCGTTATGCCTGATGACCCAAAGGCACACCCCAATGCCTGTCAGTCTCGGCAGGGTGGTGGTGGGGTTGGCTTCAGTTCAACACTTCACTGCCATTCCTATTATGCATCTCTCTACCCCTACACTACTATTGCCAATGCCAGCAAGCAAACATTTGACATTGACAAATGCTTGTTTTGTAATTGACTTGACTGTTTACGGTGCCCAGAGCCGCAGGGATGGGTGTCTTTTTAAATAAAATTTGCCTTGCCTTGCCTGTCCCAATCAAAGACATGTCTTGCTGCTGGAACCGGCGACTGTAATATGAGAAACTAAGGAACATGCTCTTCAATGTATTTCAGTTTGGGGGGTTCAACATTTATGCATAACTTTGGCATTTCTTGAGATTCAGACACCAAATTTTCAACATGGCCTTTTGGGAACCCCACCTCATGAACAATATGACTTATTATGCAACTCCTGCCAGAAAAGTGATTTTGTGGTCATAGGTGAAATCACATTTCTTGTGGGATTTGTGTAATGACAGTCATATTATTCATGAGGTGGGGTCACAAGAACGCAATTTTGAAAATTTTGGGCCAAAGTAGTTAAAAATGACACAGTCGTGACCATTTGTTGCAATTTCATTATGCACACTCGTAACTTTGGAAATGTTCAATATTTTCACCAAATATTTTCAACTTAGCCTTCTGTTTAAATTTCTGTTTGTAACTCTCCTACACCCTGCAGACCTCGACTCTTCAGAGCTGCCAAGGAGTCATCCTCCTGCCTCTCTCACCGTACCTGATGCTTACCTCCCAGTCCCCATGGAGCTGTGGCTTTCCCCCTGAGCTGGGTCGAGGGGGGACAGCAAGCACCCCGATACTGTAATTGGTGTCGGATGGGAGGTAGTCAGGTATGTGAGGGCATATAGGAGGCACGCTCCAGGCACTCCTTCTTCCCAGCGTCTGCAGGCTTTTGTGTGTTATCCTATAGAGGAGTGGCATGCACCCCTACGCCAAGGCATCACTGCCAACATCACCACTCCCCATCCCTCAATGTCAGCTCTGCGCTTGCTATGCCCCTGGCTTCCTTCAGAGGCCAGTCAGGCACTGAGTGTGAACCCCCTCCCTCCCAGGAGAGGAAAGCTGTCGTCCAGATGCTCAATCCTCTCCCTCCCCTGCCAACCCCCAATGTCCCAGGCTTGTTCCCGAACCCTGGTTGCTGGCATAGTGCAACATGTGGCATCCAGCGCCTCAACCCTCAGCACCACCGGGACACAACTCAACCTTCTTCTTACACCAACTCATGTATGTCACAGCTGTCATCTTCAAATCCTGGTCAAAACATTTTTTTCAGACCTGTGGCATGGAATGGTATTGCAGTTGCACAGAATTATGTTTTGGAGGGGATCTGAAACTTTTCTGTAACAGATACATGTGGTGGGGTCATAAGAATGCTGTGCTGAAATTTCTGGGTCAAAATTAGTAAAAGTAGGACACTTATGACCATTTGTTGCAAGTTCGCTATGCATGCTTGTAACTTTGGGAATTTTAAATATTTTGATCCAAAAATCTTTGACATAGCCTACTTATTACCCTCCTCATGTATGTCACAACTGTCATTTTTCAAATCCTGGCTAAAATGTGTTTTCACACCTGTGGCATGGAATGGTGTTGCACTTGTGCAAAATGATGTTTTGGCAGGGATTCAAAAATGTTCTGTACCAGGTACATGAGGTGATGTAATAAGATGGCTATGTTGTCAATTTGGTCACTGTTGTCCTATAAATGGATGCACATTGCCCCAAGGGCCCTGTGCTTCCACAGCTACATATTGTACATATAGGAATCTATTGACGAATGGGAACGCAGGGCCCCAAAAATAAATTAAAAAAGGGTGCAGAGCCATGGCATTTGAAATCCCATTACAAAATTGTTTTCAACCTCTACTCAGTTTAGAACAAGAGGAAGACCAAGTGCCAAGCACATCTAATACTGTCCCCATGGCTCAGTTTTGGGGGCCTACATTATTCAACATATTTATAACAACACTTCAGACATCAAAAAACTCATGGATGTCAAAGTTTGCTGACAACAGTAAAATTGGGGCTATTACCAGTAGTAAGCAGGATATCATTAACCTCCAGACTGACCTAAATGAAATACATAAGTGGGCAAAGGAAAATAAATTGCAATTCAACACTAACAAGTGCTGTATTATGCATTTTGGAAAAAAACAATAAACTTGCCAAATATTCTCTAACTAACAACATACTAACAAAGGATGAATTGCATTTTAAGAAACATCAGGAGCAGGGATAGTTCTATATTTTGCCACTGTACAGCTATTTGGTAAGACCTCTTGTAGAGTTTGGTACTCAGTTCTGGAGCCCATCCCTTAAAAGAAACATAGAACACTTTCCAGCCCTGTGGCACTGAGGGTTAAGGTGCTGGATGCCTTATCTCGTGCCATGCCAGTGACCCATGCTCGGGAATGAGCACAGGTCACTGGGGGTTGGCAGGGGAAGAGAAGGATTGAATTTCCAAGGGGCTGCTCTCCTTCTCCGGGAAGGGGGGGTATCAGCATTCAAAGCTTGCCTGGCCTCTATCAGTGGCTTGGGGGCAGTACCATGACACTGAAGTCAGGGGACGGAGATGGGGCAGATGCCTGGAGGAATGCATGTGGGTGCGTGAGCGCTCCCTCCACAGGCATCATTGCACCTCCCTTGCTGCAAGGGGAGAAAATGAGGAAAAAATGGTCCTGCTTGTGTAGCTTGATGACCATCCATCAGAACGTGCACCACCTCCATAGGGCATCACAGTGATACTGGATCCGGTTCTGGTGGGGAAGATGAGTAGCTCCCCGCCACCCCACCATGGGGAGTAAGCCATGGGGGTAATAGTGGTGATGGCCCAAAGTGTGGAGATGCAGGGAGGACAGATGGGGGCCAGAAGACAAGGTTGCCTGGTAGATATAGCCAACCAGGGGCCAAGGTGGAGAAACAACATCAACAAAAAAAAAAATGGAACATATAGCATGGGTTGAGAGAAGAGCCACTAAAAATATTACCAGACTTAAATACCTGACATATGAGGAAAGACTTAATGAACTGGGATTATACACTCAAGAGTTCTGGAGACAAAGAGTGGATCTCTGTCTTGTCTTTGGGGCTTACAAAATACAGGGACTTATGGGAATGTCTAGGACTGCAAAAAAAGGTACCAATCAAAACTACAAGAACACATAGGTACCAG
Organism: Neoceratodus forsteri; assembly: GCA_016271365.2. Lineage (NCBI taxonomy): Eukaryota > Metazoa > Chordata > Ceratodontiformes > Ceratodontidae > Neoceratodus > Neoceratodus forsteri. The sequence goes on from CM057455.1 coordinate 607,611,062, forward strand.
TTAAAGAGAACTGTACAAAACAAACAGGAGAGGGTCATGGTTTAATCAAAGGGTGGTGACTCCCTGGAATGGATTACCTAATGATATAGTTGAAAGTGACACAATAACAACATTTAAAAACAAAATAGATGTACACTTAGGAAATATAGTAGATCAATCCATTGAAAAATAACAAGTCCCCTTGGCACAAGTTATAGAATTGAAACTAACCTATGAAACTACATCTCTCAGTAAAAACAAAATCATGTCAGTTATATACTGTATGCACAATGCCTCATTTTGAAAATAAACATCTCAGATCTTATATTGCTGTAACTACTACAAAAATAGTAAACTCCACCTCCCAGTAAGGAAAACAGAAGACACATTCATATTGTACCCACAATGGCTTGTTATACATATCTACATATTAGGTTCTATAATGCAATTACCACTACTAAAATAGGAGACTGCACTTCTGAGTAAAAAAAAATGTAAATAACCTTCAGAATCTACCAAGAATTCCTCAGTGATGTTTGTCAATCAAATAATTAGCTGTTATACTGCTATAATAACTAGGTTTCACTTTTTCCCGAAGGGAAACCCAGTTTGTAATTTGCCATTATAAAGGAGTGTTTGTAACTGCAAACACATGTCGAGTTCCCTAGCACAGTGCATGCTCAAGCCACAGCTTTTCCCTTCTTCAGTGCTGCCTCCACTCCTTATTGCTGAAGACTTCACCACCACTTGGACTTGGTGGTAAGTTCTTTTAAAAAACATCACAGGGCTAATATATCTGTGCTCCTTTTAAAAATTAAAAAAACTGTGCTCTTTTAAAAAATCAAAAAAAGGTTAAGATCTATCACAGCAGGCATGTCAGACCACAGACCAGACTGAAATCTCATGGACCACAGCTGCAGAGGGACGTCTTTTAAGTTATATAATTGCTGTGGTGAAAAAACGATACCCAGAAATTATATAAAATAAAACCTTGGGTTGTGTGTAAAACTCAAATTTTACACAAACCCTTGGTGTTTGATGCTTGTTTAAACCCCTCAAACTGGATTTCTTTTTTTCCCTAAGGGAACCCCCTTTGTAATTTATAGTTATAAAGGATTGTTTATGTCTCTATGTCCTTCTGCCCTAGACAGCGTCTATTGAAACTCACCTCCCCTCTGATCACCCATAACCTAAATAACACCATCCTTGATGAAGTCCCCTCCTTCAGGTATCTAGGGATTTGGCTTGATCGCCACCTCTCCTTTTCCACACACGTGGATGCCATCATTTCAAAACTGCGCCCAAAACTTGGTGCCCTCTATAGAAACCGCACTAGTCACCCGCTACCTGTCAGATGCGAATTAGTCCAGAAAATGATTCTACCCTCCTTCGACTACTGTGATGTCATTTACAGCTCTGCCCCTAAGACCACCCTAGCCAGACTTGACCCCCTCTTTAATGCTTTCTGCCGCTTTGCCCTCGATGCCTCCCCTCCACTCACATCACTGCGAGCTCTCCCGTTCCCTTGCCCTGCCATCCCTGAGTAATCAGCGCTTAATTCATAGTGTTAAATTTGCTTCCAACTTCTGGCTCGGCTCCCTCCCTCCCTACCTCACATCCTCCCTATCTTCCCCACCTACCCCCACCCATGCCCTCAGGTCTACTGACGCTAGGCTATTAGTCATCCCACACCGAAGGACCACCGCTGTCAATCGGCCTTCTCCTACCTCTTCCCTAAACTCTGGAATGGCCTGCTGGCCCAGATTCACCATTCTTCATCAAAACACTCCCTATCCTCTGCCCTCACAAATTTCCTTGCAACGAATTGCAACTGCTGCTGACCTCCCCCCCCACTGTTAGCTTCTCTTCCCCCGTCCCCCCTTAGTGCCTGACCAGCGGCTTGGCCTTCGCCTAATTGTCTGGCTTATACACTGCCCTAAGCCTTACACTCTCAATCTTACTCCTCTTATTTACTCCTAATATCTCCCTTCCCTTCCCCCCTTCCTAAGAACCTATGCTATTCAGCCTTACTCACAGTTCCTAACTCCCCCCTCCTTCCCCCACCTGACCTACACCACCCCCCTACACACCTAGTGTTTACTAGTCCACTCCTCCTCTACCCCCTATCTTCACTCTCCAATTCCTACTGTCAACTTGGTGCACCTTGCTTCACCTCAAGTTCTGTTACTGGCACTTATGTAACCATGTATTGTCCTCGATGTGTTCCCATGATATGTATACCCTGTCCTTGAAGTTTATGTTCTGTACAGTTCTCCTTATGTAACAAGTTCAAATGTAATCTCACCCAACCATGTTCACTATCTGTATTCAACTTTTGTATGTATACCTGCCTCCACTGTAACCCCTCCCCCCCAGGTCACACCGTGAGACAAGCATCTTGCTGCTCAGTGTGCCTTTCCTGGTGAAACATTTTCAGTAAAATATAAATAAATATTTATAACTGTAAAAACACACTGGGTTTCCCTTGCTTTGTGCATGAGCGAGCCACAGCTCTTCCCTTCTTCAGCGCTGCAACTCCTTATTGTTAAAGACTTTTTCTCCACTTGAACTCGGTGGTAAGTATTTTTTAAAAAAATACTGGGCTAATATAACTGGGATCCTTTACAAAAATAAAAAAAGGTTAACATCCCACAAAGTAGGTGCTTCAGACCACGGACCGCATTGAAACCTGACAGACTGCCGCCTCACAGGGATGTTTTTTATTTTATATAATTGCTGTGGTGAAAAAATGATACCCAGCAATTGTATAAAATAAAACATGGGTTCGTGTATAATATTCAAATTTTACACACACCATTGGTGTTGGATGCTTGTGTAAACCCCTTGAGCTTCACTCTCAGGTTTATGTAGCATCCAACACCTCTGGTGTGTGTAAAATTATCATTACACACGCCACCCTATGCTTTATTCTATATGTAACTGTTACCAAAATAAGAGTAAGCTGATCTAACAAAAAGTGACTACTTTATGTCCAAATGCAGTTATGTTAATAAATTACAATGTTTCTGAAAGCAGTTTTTTTAATATTACAGCTTTATCAATTTTCTTACACCTGTTATAATTTATAATGTAACATGTGTAATTTAGCGACTTCCCTACAGATGGCAGGAAGGATCAATTCTAGCCAGGGTAAGTGTAAAATTTATAATGTAATTCATGAAATTCAATGACTGCTGTACAGATGGCAGTAGTGAGTATTATATTTTGCACTTTAAAATCTTTACATCATTTGCACAAAACTTTGCATGCACGGTCTTGTTGAATAGATCTCTTATTTGTTTTATTTATTTATACTGGTAAGTCCATGGGCCACAGATCCATTTTCATGGTTGATCAGTTTTACATATAAAACTTTACAGTAAAAGGGATCAGATGTGCTAAGTTTTGTTCCAGGAAGATGTGCGTATTCCAAGACGTGGATAGTGAAAAAAACTTTAAAAGAATCACGGTTTTTGCTTTTTGCTTGTCATCGCCTTGCACCCAGATGATATGGAATTTTGGTCAGTAATTTTCAGGGTACAATGAGCTTGGTCCTCAGATGTGCCTTTTTGCTGGTTTGGTGAAAAATATGAATCCATTCCAAAGTTATAATTAGTCATGTGTAAATCTCACAACAACGCAACCCAGCTATGCATTATTGCTTAAACGGAATTCATATGTAACTCACTGACTGCCAATAGATGGCAGAATGGATCAGTTCTAGACAGGTAAATGTATAATTTATAATGGAATTCAAGAGTAATTCAATGACTGCCCTACTGAAGGCAATAGTGAGTGTATACTTTTGCACTTTAACATCTCTGCAACCGTTCAACAGATTTGCATGCAATTTTGCATGCTCGGTCTGTTCAGGTAGATCCCTTAATGTGCCAAGTTTTGTTCTGGTCAGATGTGTGGATTCTGAGATGCTGCTTAGGTGTGGGTGAAGTGACCTAAATTTGCTCCGTGAAGCAATTTGCTGAATAATGCAGAATCCTCAAAGTAATCCACAACACAAAGCGGAGTACTTCACATCATGATGAGGAACATGAAGTCCATTGATCACAATGACTTTGCATTATTCCACCTTCCCCCATTCACTTCTGCACCAATGTTAATGCGAAGTACATAGAAATCAATGCAGTTTGCATCACTTTACCTTGCTTTTGAGCTCCAAGGTGAATTTTGCAGTGAGTCATGGGATTGCAGGTCACATGGGCTCTAGATTGTTCTGCACAGCCTCAGTTCTGTGTAGTGTGTGTGTAGTGGTAGCTGGAGGCAGTCTGCTATCAGAGCTCTGTGATTCAAACCCTTTAAAAGCTGTTAAAAAAGCCTTTTTGAGACATTTATCTTTGTTCAAAATTTAGTACATCGATTGTAGGAAACATTCCTGTGCTCACATCATCGAGTGTTTATTGTTTGTGTGTGGATTTTGAATGTTAATTTTGAACATTCAGTCTGTGTACTGACAGATACTTGAAGTGTGCATTGGGAGAGGGGTGTATCTGTGGTGGAGGTAGATTAACTGGGAGAAAAAGGCAGTCTTCCTGTTTTGGTTATATTTTTCTTGAATAACTGTGTTAATGTACACACAGTAGTATTTTCAGTAATTCACATTTTTTTGGCTGATTGTTGTGGTGCAGCAGTGCATAACTTCAGTTTGTTTAAAATATTTTGTTATATTACTGAAGTTTTCAATTTGCTATGCATTACTTGTGTGTGTGTGTGTGTGTGTGTGTGTGTGTGTGCGCGCGATGCATGCCATCAAATCAGACACATTTTATTGTGCCACAGAGTAATTGCAGCAGTGTGAACCTGCTTTCCTCCACACCTGCATGATTTTGCACTGCTTTGTGGTATCTTGGTTTTGGACTGTTATTGCAGTGCACTGCACCCCTCAACTGGCAAAAGGTATTGTTTTCCAGATTGGATTGTGACTTGTAAGCACTGGTTAAGATGTTGTTGTGACTGTGCATCTGCATCGCTTCTTGATTGCGCAGTGCAATCTTAATCTGTCTGTGCTTTTGCATCTGTTTAGTGCCCAAACTCCATCTGCAAGCCACAGTTGTTGTTTTTTTTGGCTTCACATCCACCGGCCCAGACTGAAAGTTCAGAAATCTAAATTTGTTTAAAATTTTCTTGGTGATCCCCAAAATGTCTGCAAAGAGATGTGCAAGCAAAGCTGTTTCTGGCCATGGCACTGCTGCCAGTGACAAGATTGTTTGTGGGTGTGGTAATAAACACAAGTGCATAGCTGATGTCAGTAAAAGGATTTCTCCATCAATGTTTTTACAGTGCAATCTGTAGCTTCACTCATAATTAGAGATGATGGTGTTCCAGCTGGTGGGGTTAGTGCAGTTTCTGCTGGCATGAGTATTGTTGCCTCAAGTTCCACTTCTGACCAGTTAACCGTTTAAAAATATAGTTGAGTCTAAAGTTGTGACTGACAGTGTAGATGATGTCATTCTCCCCATTAATATCCCCATGGTAGTTGAACATGATTCTGATGCTGGTAATGATAACTCACAATGTCACATTTCTTTCAGAGATGTTGAGGTCATGCCTTTGCCATCCAATGATTCAAAGTGTGGCACAAAAATATTGGGTGACGATGATGATGATGATGATGCTGTGGTTGGAACATGTTCTCCACATGACAGCATCCAAGCTGAAAATGTGGATATGGATGATGTTGATGAATAATGATGATGATGTCAGTGACCCCTGTTGAGAACTGGAGAAGAAGAAAGTCAAGGTGGCTTTGTCTGGGTCTGTTGGTGTTAAATTCCCCCCTCCTCAAAAAAGTTGTGATTTAGCGGTTTCTGTTGATGATAATGATGATGACCCAGTAATAATCATAGGTAGTCGTGGTGAACAGTTGGAGTCCAAGTGTGTCCAGCCTGAAAAATCATGTAGCATACCCCCCATTTCGGGGGTTAAAAAAACAGAGTCCAATAAGCAGCATCAGGAACATGTTAAAAGTAAGGGATCACAATCCTTTGTTTGGGATTTTTTTGTCCAAGATACAAATGATGAGTCAGTTGCAATCTGCCAGCTTTGCCATGCGCATGTGAGTTGTGGTAAAAAGTGGAGTCACCTGGGCATGCGGGGCCAACATATACATCTTAAGAACAGGCACACGGCACTGTGGACCCGGCACCAGATGGCAGCTAATGCCATTGGGGGGTGTTCACCCTCTTCATCAACCTTACTGAGCATGTTATTCTCTTCCATGAGTGTAAGACCAAGAAGGAATGTCTGCAGTAGTGATGAATTAACACCAGAGAATTACTACAGGCATGATGAGGGGGAGGATTGTGATTTAGAAATCTTTTTCAAGTGGTGGTCAGAGTAGCAGTGGTGGTGGTCAATGCAGTATGTCTAGTGCAAGTGGTACATCAACCCCTGTACATAAAATGGGGAAAATAACTTAATTTGTGGACTTGTCACCTGTGCACCCCTCTTATCACACATCCACACCCCACCCCTAGTCATTTGCAGAGCAGAGCCATTTGTCACACCCTGTGCAAAATGTGTAAGTCAGCCCACATTGGAGAGTGTTTTTGCCTGTAACCTCCTGCCTGCCTGCCTGAAGCATGTGACCTGTACTGTGTAAGCCATGTGATGTGTGTGGGCTGGCTGGGAATTCTCACTCCACCTTAAAGCGGAATAAGGCAAAGTGGTGATTACAATACGAAGTGGCAAAGTGAGGGTTTAAAATGGGCACTTCATGTAGCAGAATACTAACGCAAAGTGGCCACTTTGTATTCACTTTGTGGGCATAATTTTACTTCGCTGCATCTCTAATGCTAATAGCAAACCAACAAAACAAATCACTGTTTTTTGCTGTTTTTTTGTCATCACCTTGGGCCTTCCACTGGTTTGGAGAAAAATATTAGTCTGTTCCAAAGCTATTATTAGGCATGTGTAAGTCTCACAACAGCACACCACCTGTCATAGATTATTGCTTAACTGGAACTTATGTACAATTCACTGACTGCCTACAGATGGCAAGAGTGATCTGTTCTATCTGGGTAAGTGTATAATATATGATGGGACTCGTGTAATTTAACAGCTGCACTACAAATGGCAGGAGGGATCAGTTCAAGCTAGGTAAATGTACAATTTATAATGGAACTCATATGTAATTTAGTGATTGCCCTACGCATGGCAGGAGGAATCAGTTCTAGCCAGTGTAAGTGTATAATTTACAATGGAACTGATATGTAATTCAATGACTGCCCTGCAGATGGCAGTAATGAGCATTACAATTTGCACTTTAATATATTTGCAACTGTTCAATGGATTTGCAAAAACATTTTGCATGGTCAGTCTCATGGGGTAGATCTCTTGATGTGTCAAGTTTTGTTTTGGTTGGATGTGTGGATTCTGAAATACGTATAGTGAAAAAACATAACAAAATTACTGTTTTTTTTTTTTTTTGCTATCGCCTTGTGCCTAGACAGTTTGGAATTTTGTCTTAAATTTTCAAGGTAGAATGGGCTTGGCCAACAGAGGTGCTTATCACTGATTTGGTGAACAAATATTAATCTATTCAAAAGTTATTACATTTAAAAATTCTGGGTTCTAAGCATGCTCAGTGAGCACTTCAAAATAGCTGTGTAAAGGGGCGTGGCTTGAATGCTTAGAGTCACCTCATAGCTCTTGAATAATCATGAGCTTATTTGCATACCCATTTGTTAAACTTGAGGGAATTAGAAAAATAGGACAAAAACTGCAAGCTATCCCTCTTTGGGAAGCTTGGTCTGTTCAAAACCACTATTTACAGATTCTTTTTGGTTTCACCTGTTCACATTGCAAGAAAAACAGTTCTGGACTATTGCAACTCCCTTATCTAGGGCTTCCTGGGGTTGAAATCTTCCACCTGCAGCTGGTGCAGAACGCAGCGGCCCGGCTTCTGACTGGTACCTCTCGGTCCAGCCATTATTTTACCTGTGCTGCACGGACTATACTGGCTGCCAGTGCAGTGGTGAATCGCTTTTAAAGTCAGTCTTCTGACTTTTAAAGCCCTACATGGACTTGGCCCTGACTACCTGAAAGAGCTCCTTGTCCCTTACTGCCCTGAGCGATTGCTCTGCTCAGCTGGCGAGCGGTTGCTAGAGATCCCTAGGGTGTCTTTGAAATCTTCTGGGGCCCATACATTTCTGTATGTGGCCCCTACCCTCTGGAATTCTCTACCCCTTCAATTACGGGAGTGCGTGACTGTGGAGGGATTTAAAAAGGCCCTCAAAATTTATTTGTGGACCCAAGCATTTGGAGTCTGACTGTATTTGTTTATTTGGCTAGTTGTTTTTAATATAATATTTGAAATGCTCAGTCTGTTTTATTCTGTAAGGCGCCTTGGTTTTTGGAAAAGCGCCATAAAAATAAACTTTTATTATTATTATTATTATGTGCCCACAGTTTCAAAAATGTCACTGTAGCTGTCGCACATGAACAATAATGAGTGTATTTGTATACCTGTTTTTTAAAATTGAGGGAATTAGAAAAATTGGGTGAAAGCTTCGAGCTATCTCTGTTTAGGAAATGTGAATTGTTTTGAAACAGGGCTACAAATCAATGTGTTAAACATTAGGGCTATTGAAGGAAAGTAGAATTCCTTTGTGTCTAGTGGCACCCTCCACCCAAAAATCGCTCTCCTTGTTATTTTTATTTTTTCCCTGGTGCCTAGTGGCACCCCCCACACTATCAGATAACCATCCCTGATACTTCCTATTTCTTCCCTGGTGTCTAGTGGCACCTCCCACCCTCCGGTTTCAGGCACAACCCTGAAATAAAGACAACAGTCTATCGATTTTTTTTATTTCCCTGGTGTCTAGTGGCACCCCCCCACCTTCTGATAGTCATCCCCAATATTTTCCATTTGTCTCTTGGTGTCTTGTAGCACTCCCCTCCCTCCCATTTCAGGCACAGCCCTGAAATAAAGACAATGGTCCCTCAATTATTTTTTTATTCCCTGGTGTATAGTGGCACCCACACCCTCCAATCACCATCATTGATACTTCCCATTTGTTCCCTGATGTCTAGTGGCACCTCCACCCTTCAGTTTCAGGCACAACCCTGAAATAAAAAAAACAGTCCCTTGAGGATTTTTTCTTTCTTTTAAACCTGTAAAAGAAAAGGTCCTTCACCGATCAGCCCCCCCCCAACAGACACCTTTCACTTCCACTCAGCACCTACCACCCCATACCACCAGTACAACCTCATACACACCTTCATTCACCTGAACATGTCTCTGATTCAAGAGCTACTCTTTGATTGAAGACACCTCTTGCAGCTGGAACAGGTGACTGCAATATGAAAAACTAAGGTAAATGCAGTTCAATGTATTTCAATGAGGGTTTCAACTTTTATGCATGACTTTGCCCCCAAATTTTCAACATGGCCTTTTGGGAACCCCACCTCATGTACAATAAGACTGTCATTATGCAACTCCTGCCAGAAAGGAGATTTCATGGTCGCTTGGCGAATTCCCCTTTTGGGTGGGATTTGGAAATTTGTTCTGCCCTTGTTCATGAGGTGGGGTCATCAGAAGGCTATTTTAAAAATGTGGGGTCATATCTAAAAATGGCAAATTATTACCATTTGTTGCAATTTTGCCATGCATACTCATAACTTTGGACATTTTCAATATTTTCACTCCAGATTTCAACATTTATTTACTTAGTTTTTGTTGACCGGATAAGTGCACTACACAAATTTTGCCTATTTTCAGGCATGACCAAGGGGAGGGGAATACAGATAAATGCCAACTGACATTGAACCAGATTAAGCTGTTGGTGGTATTTTTAGTGAATGGGGGGAAATGTGGCCAGGACACCAGAGCAATTCCCTTACTCTCCTGTAGGGGAACTGCTGGCCTGTGTGATGGCCACTTGTGCTGAGCAAGTAGAGAGGATGGAGGTGCCTGCAGAGGAATATGTGAAATGAAATGATGGATCCAGAAGCTTTTTTTGATGCACCAAGTTTGGAAACTGAGTTAATACACAGCGAACATATGGATGCGAGTTTACCTGAGTCCTCAGGTTTGCTACAAAGACAGGATGGTACTCTTCTTATAACGAGTGGGTGTGCAGCACCTTCTACACAGATGAATGGTACAGAGGTGTTGGTTGCCCTGCAGATGCAACTTTTGGAGGAAGAAGCCCGATTTAAGGTGAGACAAAGTGAATTGAAGGCTGCGATTGCAGCAGCACATCAGTGTACTCTCCCTGTGCAGGCTGAAATGCCAGAGGTGATAGCTGTTTCTCCAGATGCTGACATGGCAGCTTCTCAGTCAGTGCCTTTGTGGTCGGCTGCGATTGCACTGGAGAGCATCAAACAAGTGGATCAGGATGGTTCCCAGTGCCCGTTCTCTTTTTCTCCAGGTACGGGACAGTCGTCTTTATTTGTCTTTGTGGGGAACTTATTTAAAGATATGGAGGGATCCTCACCGGGATTAGCAGTTTCAGGTGCTATAGTACCTGGCCTAAGATGAGGCTCCATGACTGTGGTGCCGGTAGAGTCTCGGGACCCACCTACAGACCCAATGAAGTGGTCGGTGCATCAGTTTTGTCTGAGGCTGGTTGGGAAAAATCTAAATCTGGTTCCTGGGTCTCTGGACCCTCAAAACTTTCCATGCCTATGCTAAGTATACCTAACTCTGAAACTCAGGACTGTGTGTCAAAAGACATTACTAGACTGAATGATTGGGACTCTAAAATGGATGTTTCTTCTCCCCTGCATGCACCGGAGGGTTTGGAGCTAACGCTGAACCCAGTCCTGCCCTTGATGTATACCTTGGAGACTCGCCCCAGTGGGTCTGTTCATACTGCTGTTCCTACTGCCCTACCCTCTGGTATACAAATGGACAATGTTGAAGTTGGACGCTCTGAACCTGTAAAATCTTTTGCTTCTTTATTTAGAGCTCCAGTTTTTCCAGCTAAATGTTATAATGCTATCAGATTAATTTATAAGTGGGGGGTTAGCTGCCTTCCCTGATTGTAAGCATGCGGCTAGAGCTTTACTTAAGGGTTCAATGCATTTTACCCCAGTAGAAATCTATGCGCTGATTCATGTATCTGGGGAACCAGTATTTGATGTTAGTTTTAAGCAGAGGAGTGGTTTACAGAAAGTCTGATCTTTATAGCGCTTGTTAAAATCTTCTCCATTATGGGCTCCCTTTGAGGTGGTTCCATTGGCCAAACCGGCACATTGCATGATTACTGTTTTATTCAGGAATAAGGGGGTGAGTGTCACAGACTTGGTGTACTGGCTCAAGCAAAGGTGCATGGTTCAGGGTAATGGTTCTTCCCCCCCCTCCTCGATCCCCCCCTCCTCCTTACTTGCCTGACCAGTGGCTCAGCCTTCGCCTAATTGTCTGGCTTATACATTGCCCTAAACAACCAATGCACTTATTGTTTCATTCACTTCTGCTATCTCCCTTCTCATTCCCCCACTGTCTTTCCTAAGTCAACCCCCCTAAATACCCCAGTGATTACCTTAAAGTCCTGCCACTTCTCCCTTTCCCCAATCTCAGACCTCCATTTCCCTCTGCCAAATTGGTGCATCATGCTTCAATTCAATCTCTGCTACTGGCACTTATGTAATCATGTATAGTCCTAGATGTGTATTCAGTTATGTATGCCACTTTCCTTGAGGCTCAAGTACTGTATGTACTGTTCTCCTCATTTAACAGGTTTGTAATTAATCTCACTCAATTATGTAACAATTGTTTGTTTTGCTCTACTCCAAGTTCAACCTACTGACTGTTGTATGTATACTCTCCTCCTTTGTCCCCCCCCCCCCCAGGTCGCACTGTGAGATGAACATCTTTTTGCTCAGTGTGCCTTTCCTGGTGAAACATTTTCAATAAATAAACAATAAATAAATAAATAAATAATCCAGCGCCCATCTCTGATGATGACCACATTTTGACTGGGGGATGGAGCATTCAGGTGATTCTGAACACATGTGATACTGGGCTGAACCATTTACCTATTAGTTTTTTTTTTTTGGTAAAGATAGAGGGGTTTTGTTTTACGCTGGGCAGCCTAAATTATGCTATCATTGTGGGGCCACAGTGAACTTAAGCAGCATGTGAGATAGAGTAAAGTGCACTAACTGTAACGAGCTAGGTCACAGTGCAGGATTGTGTAGAAATGATCAAGTTTGTAATTTATGTGAGGAAAAAGGTCATACATAATCACTCCTGTCTCTTAGCAGCACATAACCAGGGAGAGCAAGCTGTTTGGGATGAACAGAGAGTCACGATTGTTCTGGCACAGCGTGCTAATGCTCAGCATATGGCCTCTAGGCCGAAGGATCCGCCTTCTGATAGGCCACAAGTTGTTGTTCCTGCACCAATAGTTGTAGATCATGAAGTGGTGCAGTTGCCGGCTACATCACATCCTGAATTACCAGTTGTAGATCCCCCTTCAGCAGCTCCACAGCAGGCTACAGTCACTCAGGATTTAGTAGAAACTCCTGTTGTTGAGGTGGATGTGTCCCTTCTGGAGCCCACCCCAGAATCCTCTTGTCAACCTTCTAAGGACCAGGTCCGGTCTTCTAGACATCAACAAAACTGGATTGAACCTGCTATTAAAATGCCTAAAACATCTGAGGCCCCCACTAAAAATAGGTTTGCTCCTTTGCCTGTGGAAGGAAAAGGCTCTGGGGATGAGTTGGATGGTTCTTTAGTGGTTTTCTCCTTACTCGACCTTAGTTCAGAATTCAAGGAGCCTCTACAGGACAAAGTACATCCTCCCCTAGCTCCAGGGAAAAAAAACTGGGAAGCTTAAACATGCTAGAACCACAAGATCTTCTTTCAAGAAGCCCCCTTGAATGAGTAATTCTTTGTTAGGGTACTGTTGCTATCTTCTTCGTAGTCATGATGTATCTCCGTTCTGTGTTTTCTGTTAATGTCAATAGCATTAACAGCTTAAGGAAGAGACAAGCTGTATATTCACACTTACAATCTTTTTCATCTGGTATTTTTTTCTTACAGGATACCAGGTTGCACACTGCATCTGAATTGAAACAGGCAATTCAATTTTGGTATTCAGGCCCTCTTATTGGTCACTCGGGGATGATACTTGTTTTGGGGTAGTTATATTATGTAAAGGGGTTGAGGGTCATATCATTAAATTGGTGAATTTAGTTCCTGGTCGAGCTTTGATCCTTGACATGAGAATACATAATATATTATTTCATTTCATTAATGTCTATGCAGGTCAAACTAAGGTGACAAGGATTGAGCTGTTCCAGGTGATACAGCCCTAACTATACTCTGCACATCATGTTGTTTTGGGTGGTGATTTTAACTGTGGGTTGAAACTTCGGGACAGGGGTAGACACACTATTACCAATAAAATATTTTGTGATATGACTTTTCTATCCACCATGATTTGGAATGCTAATCTGAGGGATGCCTATTTTGAAACAGTTGGGAAAACTGACCCCACTTTTCAGAGGGGTACCTCTGACACCAGAATAGGTTCTTTTTTCACTTCACCACTTTTACAAATTTCCAGGGTACAGACTTTAGATGCAGAATTCTCTGACCATATAATGTCCACTTGTTACTGGGTAGGACTTGTGCGCCCCCTAATAGTCCAGGATATTGGAAGCTGAATGCTTTGTTTTTAGATAGAGATGATATCCCTCAGAATTTGTTGTGTTTTATTCAAGCTATAAAATCGGTATCAAATATGTATGTGTACTTGGTGGGAAGATATGGTACTGGATTTAATTGCTGTTTTTAAATCACATAGTAAGGTGATCCAAGATAGTGCCTATGAGGTTTATCTTGCACATGGGTTGCAACTACAAAAACTGCTATCTTTGTCAGCTATAGTAAAACATGATTTTACTGCACAAATTCAAAGTATGAAACAACAAATGGTGAAATTCCACTTGCAACAAGAGAAGCATTTGCAGTATCAACAGACTTTTTGTACTCAGGGTAGTAAGGGCATAATCTGCCCTTATGAGGGGAGTACTTCCAGGAATCTTAAAACTATGGAAAGCTTGTCTGATAAGAATCATAAGTTATGTACTGACCCTAGACAATTGCTTGATCTTGCGTCTCAATATACGAATCAATCCTTTACCCCACCCTTTGCAGTCTGACATCTTGGAGGCATATGTTGATTCAGTTCCTACCATAAATCTCACTAGTGATCTGGCTACACCCTTAATAGCTGACATTTCACCTCAAGAGGTAGAGAGGGCAATCAAGGCCTTGGGAAATAATAAGGCACCGGGTGGAGATGGGTTGACCCGGGAATTATTTAAATTATTAGGACCACATGTTCTGTCAGAACTTGCCATGGCTTTGACAGCAATTCTTCAATCTGGGTCTCCCTTATTATGCTTGACAGGGGGCATACTGATCCACATTTTTAAAAAGGGGGATAGGCAGTGTATGGACAATTGGAGGCCTATTTCTTTGTTGAACACACACTTCAAGATTTTGGCCAACATACTGAACAGTTGACTATTACTGGTAGAAAAACATATTATCCCACAGGCACAGATGTGTGTCATTCCAGGTAGAAGTATCACAGAACACCTAATACTTTTAAGATAAATTTTTGAACAGGGTACCAAGCATACAGCTGATGGTTTTGTGCTATCCTTAGATCAAAAACAGGCTTTTGATTCTATCAGACACACTTTCTTATGGAAAGTTTTAGAGAAATATGGTATATCTTTCCAATTTATCAGTTGGATTCAATGCCTTTATAAGACAGCCACTGTTACCCTTTAGTTAGAGGTTGGAAGGGGCCTATGTTGTCAGTATAGAGGGGGGTCTGTCAGGGTTGCTCCTTAAGTCCCTTGTTATACGCCTTTTGTATAGACCCTTTGTTAAGGCTTTTTAACAGTTCTACAATGTTGAACCCTATCGATGTAAATTCGGTCCCTTTCAGATTAAGGCTTTGGCTTATGTGGATGATCTTTGTATTTTGGTGGCAGATGAGGCCTCTATTAGTGAGGTTTTATGTATTTGTGACACTTATAGTTCCTATTCTGGCACAGGTCTGAATCTGGCTAAATGCATAGGTACCCAGATTGGCTCAATCACTCGACCTGGTCTAGAAGTGGCTGGTATAATTTTTTTGGCTACCCAATTGAAAGTTCTTGGGGTTATTTATGGACAGGGGGACATGTGTTTATTGAATTGGGAGCCCTGACTACTTCTTGGTAGAGATTTAGTTGCTTAATGGAATAAATGGAAGTTAAGCAAAGTAAAAAGGATACGTTTGATTAAAACTTTTCTTTTTCCAGTGTTTCTTTATATTAGTTATATCTTTCCTCCACCCCATCAGTTAGAAATGGCCATTTATAGTCTTTTTTTTCAAGCAGTCTGGGGCAGCAGATTGAACCCACTGAATAGGAATATTGCGTATCTTTCACCAGAACAGGGTGGATTGGGGATGGTGAACCCCATCTTATTTTATTATAGCATCTTTATGTATGCAAATTTCAAGCCCTTGTTAATTTTTTTTGATCAGAGCTGAGTGTCCGTGTTTTTGCAGAACTGTGGAACTCGGTTTTGGCAATGGGATGGGGGAGAGTTAACTATACTACATAGAGCTTTAAATGTGTCAACTTATATAAGGGACTATTTTGTATATTTTAAACGTTGGAAGATAACTAGTCACATGCTAATGTCCAAACAGAGGAAAGATTTATATAACTGGGTGTTGTTGACTCAGTTTAAGGAACCTGAAACTTTTCTGAGGTGCCCAAGTCAGCATAGAGGGTCACTTCTAGCCTTATTAAATACCCCCAGGATACCAGACAAATTGAAAGACTTTCATTGGTTGAGCTGTCATGATAGGATTAACATAAAGGCTAATCAAAAACATAAACAAGTAGATGAGTGGTTTTGCATTAGGCCTGGATGCAGCCAACAGCTGGAAACAACAGAACATGTTTTTTTTACCTGCATATATATTAAACCCTTCTGGTCCTTGTTGGCAACCTCCTGGAGTACTTCGTGGTTTCAGTCCATTACCATGGAAGCTCTAATGTGGGGTATATACCCAAGGGTGTGGAGTAACTGGGATATTGAAACCTTACACAAGGTATTATTAGTAATTTAGTGGTTTATCTGGAACAGTAGATGTTTATTTGCATTACAACAGAAATTATTGTCTCATGAAATCATATGTAAAATTATGGGGGAATTACAGGCTCAATATAATGAGGCTGTTCGGTTCTTACACTCCAAAACTTTGCTTAGGATATGGAGGAATATGCCCTGGGTTACAGATTCTGATGTGCCTGTGATTTAAAATGTTGTGGGATGCAAGTAGTGCTTCTTGATATTTAATTTAGTAGGTCTGTGTGCAGGCACTATTCAGGGATTGTATTATAGGTCTTGCATTTTTTTTTTGTTTATACACTGATGTATTTTCTTTTGTTTGTTTTTTTTTGTCTTTTTTTCTTATTTCTTTTATTGTGGTAGATATCTCTACTTGATCTCATATTATGAATCTTGTTCAGGATCTACCAGACATGATCATGCTGTTAAATGATTGTCTAGTATTTATTCATTTGTTTCCCTTCTTTTGTACTGAATGATATATGATGTACTTTTTGTTTATTATGTGATTTGTATTTTTATATGATTTTCTTCCTTCAATAAACTCCCCTACTCTTAGTTATGATGAAGACTGTGAAGATTTCTCTGCAACAAATATATGAGAAAGACACATAAACAGTGTCAAGGAAGATGGTACAGAAGTTATGGAAGAACTGTAGTAATTTCATGATGTAAATAATGGAGAAAAAGGAAAACAAAATAAAAAGAGAGTGGTGTAGGAGTGGGTGTTAGATAGCAAATATGCACAATATAAAGAAGGAAAAAGGGAGGAAGAAGCAGAAGAGCAGATGGAAAAACAGAGAAAAAAAGAGAAAAAATGAAAGGAAGAAGTTTAAGGATCAAGTTAATGGAAAAAAGGAGTACCAGACAGGATGGTGCTAGTCAGATAAATGGAGGATGAGAAACACAGGAATGATTTGGACAGTCTTTAATGGACTATATGAAAATTTTTGAATTTTACAACCCTTTTCCCCCAAAAATATTCCCCTACTCTTTTTGAGAAGTGCCACGGCATCTTTAACATCCACCTGAACTACCTCCAGAACAGGCAGATGGGACCTTGGTTTAACATCTCATCTGAATAACAGCACCCCAGGAGTGCAGCACCCCTCCTCATGCTGCACTACAGTGTCAGTATTGGGATTTAACCCAAGTGCCTGGTGTGGAGATAGAACCCACAGCCTTCTGTTCTCCTGGCCACAGAAGTGAGTGTGCTACCTGCTGAGCCACTGACACTACAAGCATAGCTTTCTTATTGCCACACCTCATATATTTCACAGCTGTCATCTTTCAAGTCCTGGCCAAAATGTGTTTTCGCACCTCTGGTGAGGAATGGCATTGCTGTTGTGTAGAATTACATTTTTGGTGGGGATTCAAAGATTTTCTGTACCTGGAAATGAGGTGGGGTAATAAGATGTCTATGCTGACAATTTGGTCACTGTTGTCCCATAAATGGAAGTACAGGGTCTGGAGGACCTTGTGCTTCCACAGCAAAATACATCCTGCATATAGATCTATGGAGAGATGCGAGTGCAGGGCCTGGAAGACCATGTGCTTCCGCAGACAAATAAGGCTATGATTATACTGTCTCAAAATGTAAGGAAATACATCACAAAAAACATTGCTAATACTCTAGTTATGGTTAAAGCCACAAAAGTAGGGAAATGTGGCATTAGGGCTTCCAAAGCATACACCCCACCCCAATATTGCACACAGCAACAGTCATTGAAGGTGTGCCTTGGGGTCGTAAGCCCTAACATTCACCCCATTCTCCTATACTGCACCCATCTCAGCTTATTTACTTATGTAATGTGATGAGTGTTAGGGCTGATGATCCCAAAGCACACCCCCAACACCTGTTGGTGTGTGCAGTGTGGGGGTGGGGTGTTAGCTTTGGAAAACTAACAACATGTTTCCCTGATTTTGTGGCTTTAACCCTAACTAGAGCATTAACAAAGTTTTTTTGCAATATATATATATATCTATATCAATCAACCTTTATCAATAGA
This sequence comes from Neoceratodus forsteri, assembly GCA_016271365.2. NCBI lineage: Eukaryota > Metazoa > Chordata > Ceratodontiformes > Ceratodontidae > Neoceratodus > Neoceratodus forsteri. Next base: position 607,629,161 of record CM057455.1, read on the forward strand.
GTGCAATTCCAGTCGATCAAAGTGCTTGTACAAAATTAATCAAATGTTAAAACAGTAATGTGAAACATACAAACACTAATAAAATTCAATTCCTGTCCTTTAACTAGGGTTTCAGGGTACTAGTGACCTTTTTATCATTCACATAAAATGGACATCAGTTTGAATGCAAATGTTTGTGTTGTCTGTCTCCTCAGCTTCTCAAGTTTTTTCACAAGTTTTGTAATAAAGAACACCATGGCAGTAATTTCTCCTTTCATGGTAGAATGAGACAGTGCACAGTAGTTCGAAAATGGCCACTATTAAATTCTTCTCCCTGCCTACAAACTATAATATTTCCCTGGTGTCTAGTGCTCCTCCCCAATAACTGTCCCTGTATTATTTGTTAGAATGTAACCTGTAATAAAGAAAACCATCCCTCAATGTTTTTTTTCTTATAATCCTGTGAAAAAGAAAATGGTCCTTAACTGATCTTACCCCTGCCACCCCGACCTCCCAGTAAGCAGTCACGCCTCCCCCCACATACCCCTCACACATCTTCACTCACCTGATTAGGTCCCAGGGTGAAGATCCTCTCTCTGATTGAAGACATGCCTTGCTGCTTGAACTACCGACTACAACATGAGAAACTAAGGTAAGTGTGCTTCAATGAATTTCAAAGGGGATACACTCACCATTCCCAAGAAAGCAGGCTCCAGACTAGTTATATGTTCAGTTTTTCAACAGCTTATTCACAGTCAGTGAACACACAGCAATCAACTATTACAGTGCAGATGCAGATGCACTATCCCTGTGCTTATATTAAACCTAGCTCCCTTGGCTTCATCAGAGATAATGCAACTGAGTGGAAGTGCACTTTAAAACATTTCAAATGATGATTGGTTACCCAGTCAAAATCAGGCAGTAATAAACTGAATACCACTTCCAAAATGAAGACATACAGTACATGGTGAAAAAACTTAAAAATAAACGTATAATTTATACATTCTCATTAATTTCTACTACATTTCTACATTCTAATACATTTCTGTGCTCCTCTGTGCACACCAATGTGAAACTCAAAAAGTCATTTTAAGTTTCCACATAATCTTAAAAAAGGGTTTCTTCAAATGCAAGGACATTCCTTGTAAAGTGAAGCTCATGTTCCATACACGGGAACTCTCTTCCATAAAGACTTCAGTCTCTAACTTGGAATCTGAAAAAGCAACATGAAGAATGTTTTTAATGAGCAACTTTTTATTCTTAAAAGCAACTAATTTTCTAAACTCTTCAAGAAATACAGAGGTTAGAAAGGTCACAGAGATTATACTAAAGGTGTTATACTCTCCTCTGTAAACAAAAATTAATATTAATAAATGAGATATAGACAGCTTAAAAATGTGACACTATGAAAATTCAAAAGTCACCATGAAAATCATGTTCTGTATTTTCAAAGACCACTGAAAGTCAAGCAATGGTATTTTACTTGTTAATACACTCAGTTTCTAAAAGCAGAGTAATGTGGAACACATCAAACATGGGAGGTCAAAAAGGTCAACCCTACAAAATTGACTTTATTTCTTCTTTTCAGGAAGGGGGCTAGTTCAAATTTATCATTGAGTCCTTCTGCTCTTAATGCTCCAGTCTCAAAATCCATGACTGTTCTCTGCAATTTAAAGCATTTTCTAAATCACCTCCCCTCACATCTTTTGGAATAGCTTCCAACCCAAAAGGTGTCACTTTGTGGTTCCTCTCAGGATGTGATGGGCATGATTGCCCATTGCACGTTAGATTTTTTATTTTTAATAGCTAAAATATATTAGGTGATCCTGAATTGTAGTTTTCTTTTTGTTCTGTCTATGTAGAAGTTACCACATGGGCATTGTAGCAGGTAAATGACCCCCTCAGTTTTGCAATTAATATTACCTCTGATGGTTTCTTACTGACCACTCTTAGGATTAGTGAATGTTTCTCTCTTCTCCACATATCCCACAAGGTCTGGACCCACATCTCTTTTTGGTTGTTTTTGTTTTAGGGTATGGTTGGTATCTATTAACTAGTTGGTCCCTAATAGTTGTGCCTTTCTTGTAGGCCACCCATAATGGTTTGTCCAGGATATTTTTTCAATTCTACAACACTCCATAGTAGTGTCAGGTTCTTCTTTGCAATGTCTACCATTTCCATTGTAACTCCTCCAAAGGAGGTTACAAATGTAAGTGGTGGTGATTTTTTCTTTTTCTTTTGTGGCATGAATAGAGACTCCCTAGGTTATTTCCCGGGGTCCTGTTCTGACTTTTTTAGCAAGATCTTCCTATATGCTCTCTGTTTAAGTGTTTCTGTCAGTTCTTTGGCTGTTTTTTCAAATAAATCTACACCAGTACAGTTTCGTCTCACCATGAGAAACTATCGCTTTGGCAAATTGTGAATTAAATGGGGGGGGGGGAACCAGAAGCCATAAGCAGGCCATTTTTGTCTGTTGGTTTGGTAAAAAGGTTCATAATTAGGTTCCCATCTGGATTTTTTCTTTATAGTGATGTCAAGAAAATCTATGGACTCTCTAATGTAGGTGATCTTAAAATGGAAATTCTCATTACTCCTTTCCAACAGTGCTACAAACTCCTTCAATTCTTGTTCTGTTCCCTTCCATACAAGACAAATGTCATTGATAAAGCACTTATAAACTTAAATTTTCTGTAGAAACACGTTAACTTCCTCATATACCACTTTGTCCTCCCACTCACTGAGATACAACTTAGCCAGGCTGGGAGCCAATGTAACCCCTGTGTCATACTCATAATTTGTTTGTACACATTGCCCTCAAATAAAAAAAAAAATTGTTACTTGAGAATACAGTAGTAGCAACAGACATTGCTAGCTATTTCCCAAAATTTCTGTAATATGTCTAGAGAATTCTCCTGTTTTCTGCATTTCCACAGTAGGGGCACCACAGAGAAACTCTTCAGAAATTTCCCGAAATATCTGGAAATAGCTGGCAATGTCTGTGGTTACTACTGTATCTGTGAGTGAGGTGAGCATGTTTGTGGTGTCCTATCCTAAATGCGTATGTTTCAGAAGTGCTTGTTCTATGGACTCTACTCCCTCTGCTTTAGGTGTATTTGTGCAGAATGAGTCCACATCTATTATAACAAGGATCCAGTCTTTCTCCAATTGCATATTCTCTAGCAATGTGAGAATGTGCCCTGTATCCTTAATATGACTCCTAGTTTTGGCCATCAGTGGGTTGGTAAAACTGTCTACAAGCATTGAGATGGGTTCTGTAACCCATCCAATTCTGGATACTAAAGGGCATCCAGGGGGTGAGACTGTGTCCTTGTGCACTTTGAGGATGGTGTAGAATACTGGTTTCTTTAGGAGTCTGTACTATATGGGAACATGATTCATTTGTGGAAATTTGACCTCTCTCAAATAGTTCTGACAGATAATTCTCAATGTTTTGCTTAATGTTATTTGTGTGGTCAAAACTGAGTTTGTTATAAAAATCAGTGTTAGACAGTTGTCTATATGCCTCCACCACATATTTATCAGTATCCTGTATCACAATACCTCTGCCTTTATCTGCAGATTTAGTTGTGATACTTTTATCCTGTGTCAAATTGTTAAGTGCTTCTCTATCAGCTTTGGACAAGTTACAGTGTGGTATCTTGAGGTTATTTCTATACAGGGCTTCTAAATCATGCTAGCAGCATTCTAAAAATGTTTTGACTGCATGATGGAGGGATGGGTAGAATGTTGATGCAGGCTTGAACTTGAGTATAGTGTCCCCTACTTCAAAGTTGTGTAGTTTATTCATTTCCTGTCCCCCCTCACCATTTTGATTGCCCTCATTGTTATCCTGTGTAGCAAAAACACCTTCAAATTTACACTTCTAACAGACTTCTGTACATTTATATGTGCACTAAATTCATTGGGCTCTATTCTCAAAGCCCTGGCAATGGCTCCAGGGGCCTGCACCAAACATAAATGGTGCAAGTGGCACCTTGTGCCTAACACAGCCATCCGGGCTATTCTCAAAGGCAGCCTACATTGAATGCAGGCAGCCTGCCCCAAACAGGGCTTGCACCTCCCATGCACTCAAAAATGGGCTGCGACCTAGTGCAAGGGGCCATGTGGCAGACGCAAGCTGTCATATCTCCAAAAATGGAATTCACAGAACTCTCCCAGCAGAATAATTTTTTTTTTTTCAATTCAAAATTTATTGAAAACTTTTACCATACAGAGGACAGATACAATATATATAGGAACCAGCAGGAGAATTTCTAACTACCATTGGACCAGCCAGAACTGGTCTGAGGGTACATGGAATACTCCCCCCCCCCCCACTGTATGGATCAATGTGCCAATATCCACCAAAACCCACAGTGCTGACATGTACTTATTAAAGTACATCACCATCCTGGGGGACTAGCACTCCCCCACTCTGAACTCTGATCAAGCTGGTAGTGAAATATGTTAATGGTACCCACATCTCCAGTGGTCCAGTGGCATCACTCCCCAAACCCCAATCTTGCCGTAATGTAATTATATTACTGTTACCCTCATTCCTGGTGGTCTACTGGCCTCCACCCTCCCCACCTCTGCAGGTAGTGTCCAGCATCTCCCTCCCACCCCCCACAACCTGGCTCAGAGCTGACAACCAGCACAACCCACCTCACACTTCTGCCACTGGCTGCCAACTGAACTATCATTGGGAGTATTGTACAGTGTACATAAGTGCATATACATTACAGTACTCCTAATGACAGTCCAGTCTGCGGTCAGCTGTGGAGGTGTGAGGTGGGTTCTGCTGGTCACTGGCTCCAAGCCAGGTTGTGAGGGGGCGGGGTGGTGGACACTACCTGCTGGGGGGGTGGAGGGCACTATACCACCAAGGATGTGGGGATTATTAATATTATTACATTAAGGCACTGTCAGGGTTCGGGGGGGCACCGGACCACTAGGAATGTGGGTATTATTAAAATTATTACATTACTGCAAATTCTGGGTTAAGGGAGGGGGGCTACTGGATCACTAGGGATGAGGGATTCTGTACATTTTTAGAACAATGGCAGGTTCAGGATTCAGGGTTGGGGACAAGTAGCCCACCAGCAATGTGCTGAATACTGCTATTTTTAGGTATTGGCATGTTTGGGATTGGCAGAACGCTTGCCTTAGTCACAGGGAGCCTGCAGCAATCCCCTCTGGTGCACTGTGTGTTTGGCGCATGGCAGAGGTTGCCATAGGTATCGGGATTTAGCACCGCAACCCCTCCTGTACCAGAATCTGGTGCATGGTCCCTGGTTCACTGGACTTCAGTGCAAGCTGCTGTTTGCCATAGATTGTGCTTATTGAAGCCACTCGAGCCCTTTTACTGTATATATGGGTACAAAGGAAAGTCCTTTAATAAGTACCTGGTTCTCAGTTTTAGTTAGAGTCCTATTTGTAATGTAATTACGGTACATTCCGTATCTGTTCTTTGCTGTAAAGCAAGACAGCTGGCCCCTTCCTCTTCCTCTTCTCTTTGCCATGCCTCATCTTCTTGTGTCGTCCATTTCAGCTGGGAAATAAAAGTGTGTTCTCCTGTTGCTCGTCCTAGGCTGTCCTCACCCAGGAGGAGTTACCTTAAAAAAGTATCAGTTTATATTTCACTTTCTTCAAAGGAGGTGCTTTCCCCCGTGCTGTAGTCCTTAAGTGCTGTACTTGTATATTGCTGAAGAACAGAGTGTGGAGTGTCTGTTGCTGTAAGAGCTGGCATTGCCATGGAAGCGCCAGGTGTAACCACTTGTGCTGTTGCAGGCAATTTAGTTTTTCTCCTATTGAAAATTCTACCATGGAGGTAATCATTCGTATCTCTTAAGAATTTCTTCTGCTTCTAAGCCTGTAGTTTTGAATCACAGTACCTCATGTATTCTTTGAACTTATTTTGGCAGTTATTAAAGTCTGCATGATATTTAAATATATTTACTGCAAGTTCTCTTGTCTGTAGTTCTGTTACAATTTCAGTCTGTTGTTCCTCACATTCCTCCAATATTAATTCCATTAACTTTGTGGAGGCTTCCATTTTGATAGTGTCCCATTTACTAACAGTTCTTTCTTTCTTCCACGGAGGAGGGCCTTTTCTGGATACGTAATCCTCTCAAAAACCTCTTAACTGCCAAGTAAGCTTGCATAGACAGTTTTAGCCAGTGTAAACATCTCGCTTTTGTAGCAATCTTTTCCATATTAAAAAATGCATCCCTGATAATAAGGTTACCTTCTCCGACATCTTCCCTGGATGTAGTCAGTTGTTCTGTCATCTCACAGCAAAAGTAGATTGTTCGTGAGGTCATCCATAAGAAAAGAGTCATACATGCTGCCTCCTGCCATCTCATTGTTTGATCCAATTGCGTTGTTGCCATCCATGTTGTTGTAAGGTTTTTTAAGTGAATTTTTATTTAACCTGTGCTCCACTAAATATAGAATACTAAGTAGAGTTAGGGAGTAGAACACTAGGCTGGTGGTGCACTCCACAGGCGTTTTGAACTTTGAGGCATAACTTTGTCATTTTTGCACATTTTCATCACAAATTTTCAACCTGGCCTTTTTGGTGCCCCATCTCATAAACAACAGTTGTGTAATTATGCAAATCAGGCCAGAAAGACAATTTTGCAGTCACTTGGAGAAATCACCTTTCGAACAGAATTTGGAAGATTATTGCTGAGCATGAGGAAACTGTGTCCTTGCACAGCAAAGGATTGATGGCTCCTGAAGCAAGAAAAGGAAAATCCCTGGCCTATGGCTCTAGCATGTGGCCTACAGGTCTGAATTAAGAGAAATAGTTTGTGGGGCTGGGCATAAAGAAAAACAAAACAATAATAGTATCCCATTCCCCTGCCAGTAGCTAAACCTCAAACAGAGGACTCTACAGGTTCATGGGCAATGTGCATTAATCGGGTCAAGTCTGATTCAAAGTGAGGTGGGTAATAGGATACCCCTATGGAACAAGGGAGTAACATTGCAGAGAACAAGAAAGAAGCCCACTATGAAAAGAAGTACCCAAATACAGTTCCATGTAATTTCCAGACCAGGCAAAAGACTGCCAAACCAAATTGGTACTTTAGAAACAGCATCCCGTTATGTTTCAGGTTTGAATAAATAGAATATTATTATGGTGGTGTTCTGCCAAAACAATACATCAGCACTATGCTGTATGTCAGGCATAAGAGATATCACGGTAAACAGCAAGGCCCCAATTTTTATGTGGCAATTTGGGTCTAAATTCTGTGGCAAGATGCCCTGTTGCCGCAGAACTTCTGCGGCATGATTTTCCAATTTATGCAGTGGCAGTTAGGTGCTTTTGTAGCAGTCAGCAACCCCACCCCCCAAGCACCCAGGCTGGGAAAAAATGTAAGTTTTTGGGCTGGGACCTACAAACCAGAGAAGGCTGAAAATTAACTCCTGAGTTCTTAGTATTAGAAAATAAAAAATCTACTCCATCCACCTCATCCCCATCACCCTCCCCACCACAGCCTGAGAGTCCCCAGGGCCACCAAATTTGAATGAGTAATATTTTTAGTGGCTACCCCACTGCACAGTGATCCATACCCTTCTAGTTTGACCACTAGGCCAGAATGTCAGTTTCTCATTCCAGTAGTGCTTTGTGCGGCTGTGCTGAAAGCACTTCTGGGACAAGAAACTGGAATTCAGGCCCCGGTGGGGAAATTAGGATGAGGACTGCTGCGCAGTATGGGACCTGATAAATATATTTCTACCTCAAATGAAGGATCTCAGGGAGGTTCTCAGAGTAGAGTAGGGAGGGTAGTGGGGATGAGCTGGAGGGGGAGGGGGATTTACCTGTGTTTGATTTTTAAGGTAAAGTCCTAACAGACAAACTAAGGGGCAGGGACTGTTCCAAAATACTTTTCAGATTTTTGGTTTTTAAATTCAACAGAATTCCAAAAAGCATTCTGCAGAATTTAATATAAACTGTAGAATAGTTTATCATGGTTTATATAATCCATGGAATAACTGCAGTTTGTTTTATCCATAGAATAATTCGCCTTGGTCAGAGTCAATGAAAACTGCAGGTTTGTTTTACTCACAGTTCCAACTGACTTTTTTTTATTTATTATTTATTATGCTGTATCTCCTCATCTGCAGGCCCCCATTGGTCTGATCTACACATACTCAGCCCTATCACCCCCCGGACTTACCTCACTCCAGAACACCTCTGCCTTACCCCGCAGGGATAGGGCCACCAGTGGAGCCCTTCCATCAATGGAAACTGAATGGTAGAATGGGAGTGAGTGCCCGGTTGGTGGTATATGGTCTGCAACCTGGGGGGTAGACATCGTGAGGCAGCTGATCCTCCATTTTTCCATTTTCTGCCTGGGAGGTGTGTCATGCAATGATGGGGCAGCACGCTGAATGCCTGACATGCCTCCCAAATGTAATCAGTCCCAGCTGTCATATCCCAGGCTACCATGAGTGGTTACCCAAACACCAGCGACTCCCCCCCAGAGGATAAGAGCAGTCCATAGGATGCTTGATCCTTCTCCCCCCAGCTGGGCCGCCAACTTCCCAGGCTAGTTTCTGTACCTGAGTCATTGGAGTCATGAGTGGTAGTGGTACCGCTGCACTGGCAGGCTGGCTGTATACTGACTCCTCAGTATGCACTGCAGAATAATATTCTGCATTTTGTGTAAAACTCAGAATAACGTTCAGCACTTCATGTAAAGCAAATAATATTCTGCAGTTCATGTAAACTGCGGAATAATAATCCATAGATTTTCTACAGTTTACATTAAGTTCCTCGGCAATGTCTGCGGCCGTAGGAACATGGAAAAACTGGGGCCTTGGATGACAGTTTCTTTCAAGGCAACAAAATCTTTTAAGCCATAAGGCATAGAAATAAAAGTAACATATGCAAGGGCAGGGTATACAGTATATACAGTAGGTACAATGGGTAAAAAGGCATAGTCACATTCATAAGTATGTGTGAAAAAGGGGACCTGTGTGGGCCACGTGTACCCAGTGGTTAAAAATCAATCAGGGTGCAAAATCACATAAGTACCATTGACCAGTCTATGCACTGTATTATGTGTCAAGTCTCAGACCATGTTAACTTTCGGTGGAATACCTTAGAAATGTCACAATGAGTGTAGGCCGTCCCTTCACAAGTGTACAACCAATCATGCCATTACTCACAAGAACCATGTGTGTAGGCTTTCCAGCTTACTTCATGATATATAATGTAACGATAAGGTGCCTCTAAAATGGAATAAAGTGTACAATCAAAGAAATAAAACCCAACATTAACTATGTAATACCCAGTCCCAGATTGTCTCTTAAATATAAAGGGTTGTAGGTTCATGGAACAGGTTGCCAGAATGGGCAGTGGAGGTGGATATGGTGGAGAAATTCAAAAGAGCACGGAATGATTACATGAGACTAGGCAGAGGAGGAGAAAGAGGGAAGAGAAGTGAGAGGTAAAAAGGAGGGAGGAAGTGGGCTATCTCTTTCAGGCAGACTGGGCCAAAGGGCCTTTTTCTGTTGGCAGGATTCTGTGATTGTATGATAATGGGCATACATAGGATATACTCCAGGCAAAAGTTACAACTCTTTCAGTAAATCTCACTCACTACCATTCACCATCTTTACCTCATAACATTGTAACTCTTCTGAGTAAACTTTCTGACCTTCAATCCTCTGTACCAGCACTTCACAGTTATAGTAAGTGAACATACTCCAAGGTCGAATAAAGATATTGAATGACATCCTATCCAATTTTATATTCTTGTGATCCATGGCATCAACAAATATTTTATATGAATTTCTGGTAGAGTCATGGAAACTATGCAACTTATCAGGGCAAGACAAAATAATTTTATAAAGCAAAATTGCAATGGTACCAGGTGAATATAGTGCTGTTGAGACAGTGCATGGAATAACTGCAGAAAGGGCTAATGTGTGTACAGCGACAGGGGTTTCACAGCGTATGGGAATAACTGCTACCCCTGTCGCTGAACACTCTCTTGAGGAAGTATGAAGTAGGCTGCCAGTGTGGTGTCTGATTGAGCCACTCCCATGGAGGAGTGGCTAGGGCACCAGCACCTGGTGGCATAGGGGACCTGGGGCTGTGGTTTGGATCCCCCAGGTCCCATAGTGTTGTGACTTTTTTTTTAATCAAAAATACATTTTTCCCTCTGCGGTTTTTCGCCCCATCCCTGAAGTTCACACCTCCCTGGAGTTAGTTATATTTATTCTGGGGGGTGTGGGGGGGGGCAAAGTCCTACACATTGAGGTTGTGGGGGGCATAGCCCCATGCAAAAGGAAAGATGATGCTATTATTACTAATTGTGTGCCAGATATTCAAAGCTTTGCGCTGGGCACAAACCGTTTGTGCAGGTTTAGCGCCAGGTTAGCATGGGTCTGCTATATTCAAAAGACCAAATAGCTCAAAAACTACATTAGCGCTGGGCAAAAGCATAATGTATGCAAGGGAAAAACTCAGGGGGCATGTCAGCGCAATGCTATATTCAGTGAATAGTGCTGCACAAAGGGGTTTTGCGAGACATAGCGCAACATTTTGTGAGGTGCAAATTACCGCCCAGGAAAAGGTAGTCTTAACCCTGGGCAAACCAGCTTTGTGCAACATTGTGGCTTTGTGTGGCTTTAGTGTGGCTTTTGCATGGCTTTGCATGACCCTAACCAATACATATGACACACAGAACAAAACAGACATAGAGGACACATGCTGCTCACTGATGGCATCTCTATGATGCCTTAATCTGCCACCAGTCCCAGCCATTCCAGACAATAAGTGGTGATCTGGCCTCCAGTGGACGCCATGGCAGTGCAGCCATCCAGAATGCACCTGCAGACCACCCTTCGGTGGACACCAACAGTTGCCAGCACACACATGCAGCACTGTGGGCATAGAGGGTTTTGAGGGGAGGGTGTACAAGTGGCCAAGCTGCACCACAGACTAGGTGCAGCCACAAGGCTGGGACAAGCCATGCTGTGCACATGGGCCAGTGTTGGGAATACTCCAACACCAGTGTGCCAATCAGATCATATGTGCCCCCCCAGCTACATATCGCACATCTGTACAGATGCCACAGCACACACAGCCACCGTGCATATGTCACTGTGAGCATCCCATGCCAGTGGCACAGCATCTGTGAGTTGCACAACAGCAGAACAGTAATATCCACTGTCAATGAAGACCTGCAAGTTGGGCCTGTCACTCTGTACAGTGCAGTGGTCATCACTGCCTATACACCACAGGCATTGCTGTATCCCTCACACTACTGGCCCCCTTACTACTGTAGTGTCTGCTGGGCACTGTAGCATGACCTACAGTGTGACAGTTGCATGCAGCACCACCACCTAAGCCAGTGCTGTGTAGTCATCTGGGGCACAATATACTATGTTGTACTGTATTAATGTAGCCTGCAGCTACCAGCATGCAGTCCCTGACAGACATACAGGTGGAGCTGTAGAAGTCCCAGCCAGCTCCTGTATTTCCAGACAGACATACAGATGGAGTTGTGGGGCACTGCAGTAACGCTGGGCAAACTGCATGCAAATTAGGGCATAATGAGATGCAAATGTGGCTGTTTGCCCACTGACTGGATAAGTAGGCTCATTTGCATATCACTTTTGAATGTGGCAGATTTTTGCCCCAGCAAATGTGTTAGCGCCTGGCAAATGGCTTAGCGCCATGCTATACATGCACAAATGGCTGTGCAGCATGCAGCCATTATGGCATCATTCTTCATTTCTGCTTACTGTAGATTCACATGCACTGATGCCTGCAGCTCAACTGATGCCACTCTGTTGTTGGCACACACTTTGGCCACATATTCCACCTCTACAGTCCTTCTAGTTGCTGTGCACTGTGTTGCCATTGTGGTTTGCACTTCCTGGTTATTATATTCAGAGCTGTCTTATTCCAGGGATAAGTTTGACTTGCACTCCAAGCCAAATTTGCCCAGCTTCCTTTGAATGATATAGTCAGCAGCTGTTTGCCCCAGGCTATTCCTTTTGAATATAACAGGCTTTTATGTCCATGCTAAATTTGCCCACTGGGCACGGCTAATTTAGCCCCAGGGTAAAGTTTTGAATATCAGGCCCTGTGTGCTCTATTTTTCTTGCAGTCTGTGTTTTGTTCCAACCTTATTGTAGCACACACCATTTTGTCTGTGGCATTGTTGTTTTACATGGTTTCAACCATGACATTATGATCTCATGCCAATTGTAGTCCAATTTACAATCATGGAGGGCCCATACACTTCTATCTTACTAGACACCCCCAGTCTAACTTTACTATTTTCCACAAGGATGAATACTGCACATAACCCAAAGGTTTCAAAGCACTTCTGCTGTTGGTTCCCTTTCCCAGAATTTAGGTACTCAAATGAGAAGTGAAAATTATAAAGATTCTTTATGTATTTACTGATTTAATGCATTAGGGACCGTCCCTCTTTGTTAGACTTTGCCAACTGAGTTGTATAGCTCGTGCCCCCCAACCATGTGCGTGGAAAGCCCATATAGCTCAGAGGAATCTTTACTGGTATGACAAGGGTTTGATGACTTAGAAACATCTGGTACAGCATCTGATCAGACACGATTCCTTTCCCCACCATATTGTTTGGTTCCAGTGAGCATAAGCCACTTCTAAATGGTCCTGTTGCATGGAAAAAAAACAGTAAAAAAATAATTCAGGGTAAGGTTAATGGCATGAAAGGAATCATGGAGATCACTTACATTATAGGTAATATCGGTGGTGCGACCCCTTGGGGTCATCCTATCTTTCAGTGTAAAATGAATATAGCCATACCTTCAGTGCAGAGGCTGCCACTGCTGGCACCAAGTTTTTTTCAGCATGTCAAGTGTAAAAGTGTTAAAATCAACAATAAAGTTCAAACCAAGATAGTCCAACCTCACAAAAGTACCTTGCATTAATTTTTTCAGCTTTTGGTCTTTGGGGTAGATGCAGGAATATAAAGTCCAATGTCCATCACGTCAAGCAGTAAGAACAAAATCTGCAACATCCTAAGGATTCCTGTGGATGCTACAAGTGCCCTGTTTCTTTAGTGATCTGGTTACTCTCTTGGCATTGCATTAGCTGGTTGGGTTTTATTTTTGTTTTCCAAACGTTGAAAAAGAGAAAAGATACTGAAAGAAAACATATACCTTAGTACAGGCTGTAATAGTCAGTTCCTTTTAAATGGTTCTATCTGATTAACAAGCAGCCACTTTTCCACTGGTTTCTTTTTGTCTGTAATTCAAACCTTTATGGCAGCTGAGAACAATTTGTATTTTACTGCAAATGGGCCCCTTCAGAATGTGTATTGGGCATGGTCAGGGATTCGATAGTCCAGAATCATGACGCTGTCTCCCACCTGGCATTCCAAAGGGGTGACTGTGGCATCAAAATTCTGCTTTTGCTCCTTTTGTACTTTATCCAGATTGGAGGACACAAATGTGTTAATGGCTTGAAAATTTTCTTTCAAAACAGACAAACTGTATATTTGCCCAGCTCCAAGCTATCACAGGTAGCTATCCCCAACCTATCATACTAAAGATGAGCAGATGTCCTCATATGTCTTCCTGCCATTAATTCAAAGAGGGTGAGTCCAGCTGAGGAGTTTGTGGTTGCCTTTATTGCAATAAGCACCAGGGGCAACTTGAGATCCTAGTTTTTCCTCTTAACTGCTATGCATTTTTTTAGCATTGTTTTAATAGTTCTATTGGCTCTCTCTCCACCTGTCCTAATGAATGAGGGTGGTATGGGATATAATACTCCTGTTAAATACCCAAAAATGCTAAACAATTTTGCATGACCTGACCTGTAAAATGATTTCCTTAGCTTAACTCAATGGTACTTGGGAGTCCCATCGTCTGAGTAGATTTCTCAATCTTTTGTTATCTTCCCTCAAAAAAAAAAAAAAAAAAAAAATGAAGAAAAGGGATGCTAAAACACACAGATGTTAGTACAAAGTACAACTGGTTTATGTGCCTACGGAGGTAAAAAAAATGTATCTCAGGGTCAGTTTCCTGAACTCCAGACTGACAAATGTATTTTCCTAATAAACCCAATGACTTCCTGCAGTCATTTTAGTAATGAAATTATGTGCATTTGCAAACCAAAGGATCCCAGTTTCACATAAAATATCACTTTTTTTAACCACTGTAAAACAAAATAAATAATAGAAGTAAACAGAAATTGTGGAACTGCGATCTGTCAAATCTTTAGTACCACAAGAAACATTTGGTTGCACAACCAAACAGACAGATGACAGAACAGGAAAGGAGAAAAATTGCCTTGGTTTTAACTCTGTCTGCATAACAAATGGTGACACTCTGCCCACTAAACTGCCAGTTTTCATTAAGTGCATATGCATGAGGACACAGGTAAATCCCCTCTATTCAAGATCGCTTCTTTTCTTATCTCTCTTTACCTCATCACATTTCCTGCACTGAACTGAATGACTTTTTTTTTAATTTAACCCTTTCTTAATCACTTTAAGTTTTAAAACAGGGTCATTTTGTATCAGTACATTACAGATGTTTTTACCGTCGAGGGAAGCTGGTGCAAGCTCAGGGGCACCTCTTTTAAAAACTTGGTCCCCCCCTTGAGAAAGACATCTGATGCATAGGTTACTTGGCAGAATGTTGAGCTTAAAAAAGCTGTGTCTCATCATGAAAAATGTCTTGCTGTATCTTGGCGAACATGCATAGTTCTTATTAAGTTATAAACAACCTCTCCCTAGCAACAACTAGGCAACTTTGGCATAACCACAATATTTTCATAGGATATTGGGGTGTCGTTACAGGCCAATTGGCTAAGCCATGAGAATTTTCATCCAGGGGAGTGGATACTGAACCTGACCTTCTGCACCAAAGATTTGGTTATCCACAGCTTGACCTGTTCAACTCCAGCCAGAATGCTTAAGTGCAGTAATTCTTTAGCCGCTACTGGTGTCCACAGGTGGAGGCAATGGATGCCTTTTCACAAGCATGGAATTTCAGCAGATCCTATGCCTTCCCTACTCTGCCACTCCTCCTTAAGGTCATAAACAAAACAAGACACTCAAGAAGAAGCTTTCTTTTAATAGCTCCTGATTGGCCCAGAAGGCGATAGTTCTTGAACTTAGTGACCCTAGCTCAACATGCACCGTTTTGACTTCCAATACAGGGGAAGGGGGGGACCTTCTCTCACAATGTCCCATTCTGCATCCAGCAGCTTGGTTCCTGAAAGGCAGGGACTACCAAAATAGGGTTTCACTAAGAAGGTAATGGACACCCTGATGGCTGCCAGAAAGAATTCCACATCAGCAGGTTATGCTCACATATGGATTATCTTTTCAGCTTGGGAAAGAGAGAGAAAAATATCTGGGCTTCTAAAGTCATGGTGCCACAGATTCTGGATTTTCTGCAGGAAGGACTGGGAAACAGAACGGGTGGTGGACAAGTGGAACACCCTGCCAGAGGAAGTGGTGGGGGCTGAAACAATCACGGGATTTAAGAATGCATGGGATAGACATAAAGAAATTCTAGAGGTCAGGGTAAGGGGAAATAGACTTCTAGGAAAACAAACTGAACTTACAAGCTCAAATGGGCAGACTAGGTGGGCCATAGGCCCTTATCTGCCGACACTGTCTATGTATCTATGTATCTATGTATAAAAGGTTTGGCGTTGAGCACCTTGAGAGGTTAGGTGTTGGACACTGGAACCTTCTTTGGATTGTCCTTAGGGAGTTACTGTTAACTTATTCATTTTCTGTGAGCTGCCAGCAGGAGTCAATCTCTGTTCTGATCCCCTGTTCCTTCATGGAATCTGAATCTGGCCCTGAATGCTCTTTGTAAAGAACCCTCTGAACCAGTTTTTTCGGTACCATTGGATGTGGTGTCTTACAAGGTGTGTTGCTTAGTTGCTATATTCTCAGCCAGGAGAATTGATGAACTCCAGGCCTTCTCCCAGAAAGAACCTTGCCTTGTCATGCATAAGGACAAGGTGGTGCTCAGAACAGTTCCATCTTTCATTCCACAGTTGCCTACACCTTTCAAATGAACCATGAAATTGGTCTTCCATCCTTTTGTCTGCAACCAACTCACCCAAAAGAGATGGAGTTGCTCAAGTTAGATTGGTAACAGGCAATTATGACATATGTTAGATGGACTGTTAAGTTCCAGAAATTGAATATGTTCTTGGTTCATTTTGGAGCAGCCAAGAAAGGACAAAAATCCTCCAAGACCATCCTATCAAGGTTGGTAAGGGAATGCATTGCCAAGGCTTATGTCACAGAAAAGAAGAGAGTGCAAGCTCTCATCAAGACTCACTCCACCAGAGCTGTGACCACCTCCTGGGCAGAAAAAGGTAAGGCATCTGGCTCAGAATTGTGCTGGCAGCTCAATGGTCTTCTGTCCACACATTCACCAAGCACTACAGATTGGATGTTCAAAGTTCTACTGATGCAGCCTTTGGTCGGAGAGTTTTACAGGTGGCAGTTAGCAGGTAAGTTGTTTTCCAATTTTGCTGTCGACATATGGGGCTATATTCTCCCCCACTCATTTTTCTCATTGGTACAGCTTTTTAGAACCCATTCATAATAAATCCCATTGACAATGTGGAGTGATACAGAAAGAAGAAATTTCTTCACACTTACTGAAATTTCCTTTTCTGTTAGCTCCAACATTTTCAATGGGGCCCACCCTCAAGTCTTGCTCTTGTGAAAGAATATTGTACAGTGTGCAAGCACTGGTTTATACATTGTTATGTAATAAACCTCTGATTTTAAGTCTGTCTTGACATCCTTCTATAGTTTACCCGCAGTGCTTCTATATATAGATATGCAAAAAATTGAGCACTTCCACTTTTAACAAATTCTGGTTAGAGCCGATATGGCTGTGCTGAGCTATGACATGTAAAGTGGCAGCACGGCATTTGGTATGGCAGTGGCGATATTGGAGCTGTGGCAGCAGCAGTTTCTGTGTGGATAGTACAGCTGTTGGAACTGCGACAGTGTGCCATTCACTAGATGGTGGTGTCAATGAAACTGTGCGTGGGTGAGTATCACGCATGCACAGTTTTCCTGGAAGTTTGCTACTAAAGTAGTGCACCTGAGGGGGGGTGGGCGACCATGCTGTGGAGTGGAGCTTCATCACAGAGGACAGTGCCAATGGAGACAGTACTCTCGACATTTACACGTCACTGTAAGAGAACACAGGGTCACATTGTGGTTGCGATCCTCTGTTCTACTACAGTGATGGCAAAAGCTCTGCAGAGCTCTGCCCACACAGCCATAAAAATTTGGTTACTGGCAAGCAGAATTAACAGGTTTGAATTTGATGATAAATAATGGTGCCTGCTTTGTTTCAGGTGAGTGCTTACACTGTTTGCAGTATTTTTTTCCGCCAGTATTATCTGTTTACATTAGTTCCTTTAGCAAGTCTCTTCAAGTTGGCTCGGTACTGCAAGGAATTCCCATGCCATTAGAGAATTTAAAGATAAGCCTTTGTTCCCTTCCCCCACTCAACCGACAAGGCAGGAAACTGTTTAATGTATCTTATTCTGGTTAAAGTTCTATCTATGCAAGCAGCTTATATGTATTGTTTCATGACAAGATGAATGATATGATTTATATGAATCTATTTTCTGTTATTTAGAGGCACTGCATGGACAAAAGTGACGGGAGAATTGTAGCTGTCCGGAACGTTCAGGTGCCCAGGATTCAGTGCTGATTACAGCCTTGGGCTGTGCCATTTTCCCTAATAGGGATGCACATTATCCATTCATAATCAGTGGTGGCTCTACACCAGGGCCCACCAGGGCATGTGCCCCGGTAAAAAAATGCTGTGCCCCAGTTGGTGCCCCATATGGTGCAGAGCTTCCCCCATAGTAATAATATATCAGTGCCCTGGCTGTCATCTTTTGTGCCCCAGCTGTGCCCTGGTAACCCTTTGTGGCTAGAGCCGCTACTGTTCGTAATGAATCCAATTGACAATGTTGGAGCTAACAGAAAAGGAAATTATGGTAAGTATGAAAAAATGTCTTCTTCCCTCTGCGTCAGAGTGGAAAAGGTGCTCTCTCAGTCATTTAGTATTTACATTTTTGATCATTACTGCAGTCCTTTTAGGAAGGTGATAAGTCATTCATCCAGTGGTAAGTCTGAGGATACCTTTTAGAGGGAAATGAAAGTCTGAGTGCTTAAAAGTGAAAAAAATCCAAAAAGGTAGTTGAGGGCACAGGAGTTCATGGAAGAAGCTAATCAGTGGGTACAGTGTTTAACCATATGATACATATAACTTGACTTTGTGTATTTTGTGCAAAAGAAGTACTTTATTTTCAAGGGTTTTAACATTTGCAGATACATATTACCTCTAATGTGCTGTATATTTGATATGAATAAAAACAACCTTATGATTAATATTTTTGAAGCCTGATACACAGGAAATGCAGGCTGTAGTCAGGAGAAATAAACAAATATGATCAGCAGAAAACAATTAAGTGATTTAAAGGACAACAAACCACTCATTGAATGGTATAGTCATAAATCAGATGATGCATTCCTCTATGCGTTCATAGCAGATGTCAGCTAGTCATGGTTGCATGGCTGCATGTTATGACTCTCCCCACAGAAGTTCTTCTCTATAGACTCCTCTGCCTTACTCCAATCAGGTATCTAACAGCACCTTAAACTGTCTTTTCCTTTAATAATCTTCACTATTTAGCTATCTTGTGCATACAGTAGCATTTATTTGATATCTTACCTTATACTTATTCTTTACTTACACTCATGCTCTGCTTTAAAATGTAGTGCTGTTGTAACCTATACTGTTTTCTACTACAGTACCTACTTTACAACAGTGGTGCTTTATAGAGCTGGTACACTCTAGCCTGTATAGCTTATCTGCAGTTTTTCTTATCAGTGCTCTATAATTGTAGACTTGCTTCTATACATTCACTACTCTGGTAAATATTAATTATAAGTGCAATCTTGTTCATATGTATTTCTATGTTCTGCTGTACCTTATATTTTGCAATGGACTTCTACTTAAGTGCTGCTCTTCTCTACACCAGTGCTGCTTTTTTGCACCTACCTACCTACTGCGCTCCTCCTGATGCTTACCCTCCTCCCCTTTCTCATTTCTTCTCCGATCTTTCATCTTCTGCCCCATCTTCCTTTCTAATACTCAATACTATCCACCCCTTCACCTACCCTGTCCTCCTCCTCCTCTTTCTCTTCTCCAGCCAATAATCCATGGGATCTTGAAAGAAGACTGTTCCATTCTCCATGGCTTCACCTAGAATCCCTCTGGCATACAAGCATACAAATATAAGAAAGTAAACAGCAGAAGATGGCCTATTGGTCTACAAGTCTGACTGAATTGCAGAGCTCCTTCTCAGCACTTACTGTGTGCTCTTCCCTCCACCCCTTTAACCCTATCCTCCTCTTCTCATCTTTCTTGCACCCCAGTGACCCTGGCCCTCACTTTCACCTTACTGTACCCACTCTTGAATCCATCCACCATCTCCTGAAAGACAACCTCCTCAAGAAGTTTGTTAAGCCCTCTCAGCATTTGTTCTGGAACCTTCCCCCTGCCAGACTATAGCAGTTTCTAGCTGTGATCTTGTTCCCAATAAGACAGAAGAGGTTCCCTGTATCCCCCTATTTAATACCTTTAAAATATTTGAAGGTATCAGTCATGTCTCCCTCTCCCAGATTTCATTGAGCAAGAACACATTGAGGTCATTTAGACTGTCTTTATATGCCTTGCCCTGCTGTCACTCAACCATTTTCTTCACCCTCCTCTGGATGGCTTCAAGCAACTCAATATCTTTCCTCAAGTAGAGTCTCCAGTACTGCATACCATACTCCATGTGTGGCAACAGCAAAGATCTGTATAATGGCAATATAGCCTCCTTTCACCTGCTCTTGATCCCCCCAGCAATACAACCAACCATTTTGTTTGCTTTGGCTACTGCCTCCTTGCACTGTGTTGATTGTTTCAGGTCACTGGTGATGGCTACCCTTAAATCTTTTTCCTTTTCAAATTTAGTGACCTGCTCCCTCCCCCAAGTAGTATTTGGTCCTGGGTTATTACCCTCGTTCATGGCTTTGCAATTCTTTTGCCTTGAACACAAGTTACCATAGTTCAGACCGACATTCTAGCCTAGCTAGATTTTCATTAAGGTCCTGTATCCCCTCAGAAATGTCTATACTTCCACAGAGTTTGGTGTCATCTGCAGTGAGGTAGATCTTTTCCTTTATGCTGTCTCCAATGTTGAATATAAAAATGTTAAACAACACAGATCCAAGCACTGAGCCCTGTGGTACTCTGCTGGTAACTTCCTTAAGACAGGAGAGCTCCCCATCACCACCCTATGGGTCCTTCCACACAGTCAACTTGCCACCTACCTAGTCATTTTATCCACTGCTACTAGGTCCTCCAACTTCCTGATCAACCTACCAATAGGGCACAGAGCCAAAGGCCTTGCTGAAGTCAAAGTACAGTATGCAAGCTGCTTAACCACTGTTCACTGCTCTTGTTACTCAGTCAACAAAGTCATTCAGATTAGTTTAACATGATCATCCTACCATGAATCAGTGCTACCTTTCATATTCATATTCATATCCATATCCATAAAAACTCTCTATTTAATCTGAACTTGTGTGGTGCTGCACTGTTGTGAACATGTATGTATGTGTGTGTATGTAGACTTATGTATTCATGTTTTTGTGTGTGTATGTGTGTTATATATGTGTATATGCATGTTCATGCATATGTGTGTGTGTGTGTGTATATGTATATATATATATATATATATATGTACTGTATGTATGCATGTATGTTTGTTTATATATGTATGTATATTATATATTATATGCAAAGAACTTTGTTAATGCATCAGTTAGGGTTCTTCTACAGTGAAAAAAGCAAGGAAATTCAATTTTAGGGTTCCCATCCCTTCCACTCCACCCACAGCCCACCCCCACCAACAGTAATCGGGATGTGTGTTGGGGTCATCGATCCTAACTCTCACCCCATTCTCCTACACTGCACCACCTTAGCTTGTTTACACATTGGATGGGGTGAGAATTAGGGCCAATGACCCCAATGCACACCCCGATGCCTGTTGGTGGGGGCTGGCTGGGGGTGGGGTGGAAAGGGTGAGAACCCTAAAATCAGATTTCCTCACTTTTTTCACTGTAGAAGAACCCTAACTGATGCATTAATGAAGTTTTTTTGCATATAATTTCCTTACTTTTTAAGAAAGAATAGAAGAGTAGAAAGTTGCGCAAGTTGGTGGAAGTGCGGGGCCCAACCACATGATTTTGTGTGACATAGTAACAGTAAGTGCAATGCAAACACAAGCGCAAACAGTTATGCACATGGTGCTCCAAATGAAAATGGTAACACAAATGGAAATAGATATGCAAGTGCAAAGTGACGACAAAGCAAACAGTGACAGAAACAGAGACACAAATGGAATTGCATATGAAACACAACTGGTAAAACACACGTTGACGGTACCACAAGTGAAAATACAAATGCTAATGGTAAGAACAACAATAACACCAAAGGAGACAGAAACGGAAACACAAATGCAAGCGCATACAGAAACACAAACCATAACGAGCATGGACACGGTACTGCAATTGCAAATGCAAATTGTAACAGCAACAATAACGCCAAACGAAACAGAAACAGAAGTAGAAACAAAAGCATAAACCGTAATGCACACGGTGACGTAGATGGGAACGGTGACACGAACGGTAATGGAAGCGCAACTGGAAACGTTAACTGGCACAGTAACAAAAGAACACACCCTACTTTTCCCAAAAAACTGCATTGAAAAACACAGTGAAAACAAAGAATGTATGCATAATAATGGACCTCAATGAACAAAATTACGACTTGCGATAGTAAATTGCTTATATCTCAGGAACCATACGACATAAAAAAAAAATGAAATTTCGTATGAATTATGAATTTCCTGCCTAGTTCTGTACTTATCCCCTATTGGGGGCTAAGCATTTTTTGTGACAAAAAGTCTGTATCTCGTACAGTTTCCAAGATACGGGCCCTGAAAGGCACGACAGATGCCATAATGTTATCCTATGGGAAAAAGTGTCAACTTTGGAGTGCCGTCAATTAGCCGCCCTGTAATACTTGTTCAACAAACCACCAAAAGGCACATCTGTGGGATGTTGGCTTCCTTCCCTCCCTCCAAATTTCAGCCCAAAAGACGAAATCGTTATTTTGCAGCAGGGCGACAAAGAATTCCTGTAATGCAGCAGACCTATAATGTTATCCTAAGGGAAAAAGCAAAAATTTTGTAGTGCCGTAAGTTTGCCGCCCTGTAATATTTTTTGACCAATCCACCAAAACCACATCTGTAGGATGTTGCCTTTCTTCCCTCCAAATCGCAAGTAAAAGACTAAACCATTTCCAGCATATTCAATGTCAAAGATTAGTAAAATTTCCCTATCTGTTCCATTATAAAAATCTGGCCATCTTGTTCTGCCCTCACAATCAAAGATGGCGATCAAAGAATCTCATGATCAAAGAATTTGCAGGCTTGCAATCAAAGAATTTTCAGGCACATGAACAAAGATTTGAAAACCTTATAAATAAAAAAATTGAAAGATTTGTGGTAAACCACCACCATGGTTCGACAGAACGAAGCCCACTGAGTAAAATCCACCCTCATTTGACTTCCTAGGACACTCCTGGGCTGAGAAAATAGATTTTTAAATTGGGCCATCTTGTCCCTCGCTCACGATGCACAATCGCGATCAAAGAATCTGGCGATCAAAGAATTTGCATGGTCATGACCAAAGAATAAAAAGTTATGAAATTTACAAAATTAACACAATTGTGGTAAACCACCATCATGGTTCATCAGAACAAAGCCCCCTGAGTAAAACCCACACTCATTTGTCTTCCTAGGACACCCATGAGTTCAGAAAATTGATTTTTTCTTCTGGCCATCTCGTCCCTTTCTCAA
Organism: Neoceratodus forsteri; assembly: GCA_016271365.2. Classification (NCBI taxonomy): domain Eukaryota; kingdom Metazoa; phylum Chordata; order Ceratodontiformes; family Ceratodontidae; genus Neoceratodus; species Neoceratodus forsteri. Next base: position 607,652,136 of record CM057455.1, read on the forward strand.
GATGCATGATTGCGATCAAAGAATCTGGTGGAGGAAGAATTTGCAGCCTCGCAATCAAAGACATTCCTCGCTCTCGAACAAAGAGCGAGGGATGAGATGGCAAGATTTTAAAAATGTTTTCAGTAGCCCAGTGGTGCCCTAGAAAGTAATGTAAGGGTGGATTTTGCTCAGAGGGCCTGGTTCTCCCCCATCTGAATAAAAAAAACATTAGTTTCATTATTCCTGGTGGTTTAGCGGCCCCCTCCCCATCATAATACTGTGAATAGTGATCCCTCTATTCCTGGTAGTCTAGTGGCCCCCCCAGTGAGTATTTTATTTATATGTTTCTTTTTTATCCGTGGTAGTCTAGTGGCCCCCCATGTGTGTTTATAAAAAATGTTTTCTCTTATCCCTTGTAGTCTAGTGCCCCTCCATCTGTATCTCACTATTATTAATATCCCTGGTAGTCTAGCGGTCCCCCTACCCCATCAGAATAAAATAAATAACCATGTTCAATGTCCTGATAGTCTAGTGCCCCCATCCCCACCCAGCTGTGCCTGCCCACCCAGCACCCCCACCCTTCCCCAGCTGGCAACTGGTACAGTCCACCTCTCACCTCCACGGCCAGCTGCCAACTGTGTATATTATGACGCTTATTTAAACAGGCGCCTGAAATTATTTCAAAAAATTCTTCATTCGCGACTCGCTAATGATTTTTGTTCGCGAGCCTGCAAAATCTTCGGCCGCTAAATGATTTTCAGCCAAGAGCTTCTTTCATGAGGGGATGACCAAATAGCCAGATTTTCACAACTAGATGTCCCTGGGGAAGACCAGATGTCCCTGGGGATGACCAGATGGCCAGATTGGCATGACCAGATGTCCACTTGTGGCCAAAGATTTTGTTAGGTCGTGGCCTAGAATTTCCCTCTCGGCTGAAAAATTTGATATCTCACAGCCGAACATTTTTTAAAGGTGTAAAAAGTTTAGAACTGCATATCTCAATAACGGTTTGGTCTTTTTACTTGCAATTTGTAGGGTGTTGCGGGGATGCCCCACAGATGTGAATTATGCTATGTAGGTGTTGGGGAACTAATTGGTTACAGAAATACTCCATGACAAAGTTGACATTTTTCACAAAGGATTGCATTGCAATCTCTGTCACTCCTTAGATACATAGATACATAGACAGTGTCGGCAGATAAGAGCCTACAGCCCACCCAGTCTGCCCATTTGAGATTGTAAGTTCACTTTATGTTTTCCTAGAAGTCTGTTGCCCCTTAACCCAGACCTTCAGAATTCCTTTATGTCTATCCCATGTATTCTTAAATCCCCTGTTTGTTTCAGCCCCACCACTTCCTCTGACAGGGTTTTTCACTTGTCCACCACACATTTGGTGAAGAAATTCTTCCTCATATTTCCTTGAATAATCCTCCCTCCAACTTCATCCCATTCCCTCTAGTCCTGGAACATCTTTTTTGCTTAAAAATAGTTTATTCCTGCACCCTGTTCCTGATACTTGTATGTCTCTATCATATCCCCTCTCTCCTCCCTCTCTTCCAGGGAGTACATATTCAATTCATTCAACTTGTCCTCATAGGACTTGTGATACAATCCATCTACCATCTTTGTTGCCCTCCTCTAAACCTTCTCTACCCTGTCAATGTCCTTACATAAGTAAGGTCTCCAGAACTGTACACTGTACTCCAGGTGGAGCCTCACTAGTGTCTTGTATAGTGGAATTATGACCTCCCTTTTCCTGCTGGTGATGCCCCTGCCTATGCATCCCAGCATCCTATTTGCTATACCTGCTGCTTTGTCACACTGTTTCCCTACCTTGAGGTCATCAGAGATGATGACCCCAAGATCCCTTTCCTGCTTGGTGCATGCACCCCCAACTGATATATTGTGCCAGGGCATTTGTGCCCCATATGCATTATCTTGCACTTCTTTGCATTAAATTTCAACTATCAAACCCCTGACCATTCTTCAAGTTTCTGCAGGTCCCTTCTCATTCTGTCTACACCTTCTGGTGTGTCTACTCTGTTACAGAGCTTTGTGTCATCAGTAAATAGGGAAATTTTGCCTTCTAGGTCCTGTGCAGTAACATTGATGAAGATGTTGTATAGAACCAGTCCCAGCACTGATCCCTGTGGTACCCCACTGGTCATTCTATCCTCTGTGGAGTAACAGCCATGTACCACCACTCTCTGTGTCCTGCCACCCAGCCAGTTACCTACCCACCACACTTCTGTCCTGCCCACACCTATATTCCCCAGTTTGTGTAATAGTCTTCTATGTGGCACTGTGTCAAAGGCCTTGATGAAGTCCAGATAGACCATGTCCACTGCCCTCCCCTGATCCACCTCCCTAGTCACTCAGTCAAAAAATTCAATGATGTTGGTCTGACATGACCTCCCCCTAGTGAAACCATGCTGTCTTGGGTCCTGTAGTCCATTGACAACCAGATGTTCCACCAATTTCTCTTTCAGTAGTACTTCCATGATCTTCCCCACTACCGAGGTGAGACTGACTGGCCTGTAGTTCCCCACTTCCTCTTTGTTCCCACTTTTGTATAAAGGGACTACATCTGCTGTCCTCCATTCTTTGGGTACCTCCCCTATTTCCAGTGATCGGCTAAACAGGATTGTCAGAGGTTCAGCCACCATCTTTCTTAGTTCTTTAAGGACCCTGGGGTGCACCCCATCTGGCCGCATTGCTATATCAACTCTTATTACTTCCAGTTCCTTCAGGACCCTTTCTCATGTAAAGGGGCTTGTGTCCATTTCTGCACCATTCCCACCCCTTGTACTCCCTTCAGACCCATTCCTCCTCTCTTCCTCAGTAAAGACTGAGCAGAAATACCTGTTCAATATGTCAGTTTTACTGTTGTCATCCTCCACGTGGCCCCCATCCTCCCCCTTCAGTCTCACTATCCCTCCCTTTGCCTTTCATTTTTCACTTATGTACCTGTAAAAGGTTTTGTCCCCTCTATCCACTGAATTTGCAATGTGCTCTTCTGTCTGAGCTTTGGCTTCCTTACTGACCTCCCTGCCTCCGTTTGCTTCTCCTGGCACTTCTCCCTATCCCCTTCTGCCTGTGTCTTTTTGTATTACCTGAATGCAGTCTTTTTTGCTTTCACTTTCTCCGCTACCTCCTTTGAAAACCATAATGGCCTCCTCTTTGTTTTCTCTTTGCTAACCTGCTTAATGCATAATTCTGTTGCTCTTGTAATCCCCATTTTAAGTACTGACCACTGTTCCTCAACCCCTGATTCCTGCACCATTCCCCTTAATGCCTCTTTCAAGCATCTCCCCATATTCCCAAAGTCTGCCCCACTAAAATCCAGGATACGTGTTTTTCTATGGTTTGGTTATGCTCCTGTGATTTCAAACCACAATGACTGGTGGTCACTGTTCCCCAGGTGCTCTCTGACTGTTACCCCATCACACTGTCCCTGTTTGTGAGCACAAGGTCCAGTATTGCTTTCTGCCAAGTTGATTCCATGACCAATTGCTTGAGGAAGGCACCCTGAAGGGAGTCCAGGATAAATCTGCTCCTAGTTGATGCTGCTGCTGAGATGCTCCTGTCCATGTCTGGCATATTTCCTTTTGGTGCCGCTATCTCAAAAATGAAGCAAGTTGCAGACTTTTCGCAACTGGATTTTAAACCATACAGTAAACCTGCAGTGAAATTTTTTTTGTGGGTTGCACGGTTCATGAGATATTGTTACATTTGTGTTCCAAGGGTTCATTGCCATATACAGTAGAAATGCTGTATAGCTATGTGTAAGTGGGAGTGCAGGCTCATAGGGCCCGTGCTCTCACAGATGTATATTGTTATGCAGTAATGGGCAACTTGGTGGGAGCGTTCGGGCCCCGTGCTCCCACCAATACGTGTTTTTTACTACTTATATTACACTTTTTCAAAAAGTAAGCAAATTTATGGCAAAAAAATGCATTTAATGCATCAGTTAGGGTTAAAGAGACAAAAGTCAGGAAATGAAATGTTAGGGTTTAACACCTAACCCCCCCAAACCTCTCCTCCACAGACTGACAAATGCCAGGGTGTGCCATGGTGTCATGTGGCCTAACTCTCACTCCATTCTCCTTTACTGTAGCATGTCAACCTGCTTACAAATGGAATGGGGTGAGAGCTGGGCCACATGACCCCATTGCACACCCCGGAGTCTGTCAGTCTGTGGAGGAGGGGTGTGGGGGGGCGGTTAGGTGCTCAACCCTAACGTCTCCTTTCCTGACTTTTGTCACTATAACCCTAACGAATGCATTAAGCACAGTTTTTTTGCAATAAATATATATATATATATATATATATATATATATATATATATATATAGCTACTGGTGTGCTGAGCTGTAAGGTTCCTTATGTCCACATCATTACAGTATCCTATGTTTTTTCCTTTTTTATATAATGATTTACTGTACCCTATTCTGTTCACATGTAATTCTGCTCATATGCTGTTATGTATCTATTCATAGGTAATTATATGTAATTATGTCATATACATTTTTGTATTCTTCTGCTTGCTTATTATGCTTTGCCTTGTGATTTATCCTTAACCTTCCAGGTCCACCTTCTAAATGAGTTTTTCTCATTGGTGTTTCACCCGGTGAAATAAAGATTTTATTGATTGATTGATCAATATTGGAGACCATTTGCATCCAGAACTAGATCAGTTTTTCCTTAAGGGCGATCTCTATCAGCTTATCAAAAACAGAAGTCAGACTGACTTCCCCTGTATTAGCCCAGGTCATCCCTGGACACACTTTTGTGGAATATCACCTTGTGTGCAGTTCTTCACTCCTTTGGTACCACCACCCCCCCCCCACACACACACACACTTGGCCATCTTGCTTAACACCCTCGGGTAAATATCGCCCGGTCCTGGTGATGAGCCTTTTTTTCACTCTTTTCTCTGGTATCCTGTCTTCATCCCCATCCACCCACTCCCGTCTTTTCTCTTGCAGCCCCAGGCCATCTTTTTCTTTCATAAAGACAGAACAAAAGTATTAGTTCAATACTTCTGCTTACTCTGTACTGCTTTCCACCCCCCATTTTCTATCTTCACTGTTCCACCTTTCATCTCTTTTTCCCTAAGAGAAGCAAGGAAGGAAGTAAAGCAGGCAAAGGCCCAAACTGAGGAAACACTAGCACAAACAGTAAACGAAGGTGACAAAACTTTCTATAGATACATCAGTGAAAGGAGAAAGTCCAGAGGGGGTATTGCTAAGATCAAAGAAGATAATGGGGCGTGTGAGGAGGAGGACCATGTAAAAGCATCTATCCTAAATAGATACTTCTGCTCAGTATTTACTGAAGAGAAGGTAGGGCAGGGCCCACAGCTCAGCACCATGGACACAGGGGGGAGGGAGGTGAGCACTAGTCCTTTCACAAAAGAAAGGGTCCTACAAGAGCTCGATAAGCTCAGGGTGGACAAGGCAATGGGACCTGATGGCATACATGCAAGGGTACTAAAGGAGCTAAGGATGGAACTAGCAGAGCCATTATCAGAACTGTTTAGTGAGTCTCTGAGCACAGGAGAGGTCCCAGAAGAATGGAGATGGGCTCCTGTGATCCTGCTCCACAAGAGAGGTAGCAGGGAGGAGGCAGGGAACAACAGACCAGTCAGTCTTACCTCAGTAGTGGGCAAGATTATGGAGGAACTCCTTAAGGGAAGGATAGTGCAACACCTGGAATCCATAGGAGCACAGGATCCAAGACAGCATGGGTTTACTAAAGTAAGGTCCTGTCAAACTAATCTCATAGACTTCTTTGACTGGGTAACCAGAATGGTGGACCAAGGGGGAGCAGTTGATGTCACCTACCTTGACTTCAGCAAAGCTTTCGATACTGTTCCACATAGAATATTGATTAATAAGCTGGGTAGGCTCATGGTGGGTCAGAAGTTTGTCAGCTGGGTGGCACACTGGTTGATGGGCAGAAAACAGAGAGTGGTGGTAAATGGTATACAGTCAGAAGAGATGCAAGTCACAAGTGGGGTACCTCAGGGATCAGTCCTGGGGCCAGTCCTCTTCAATACCTTCATTAGTGACATTGCAGATGGACTTGAGGGTAAGGTTTGTCTGTTTGCAGATGACACCAAGATCTGCAACAGAGTAGATGATCCAGGTGGCTGGGCAGAATGAGAAGAGATCTGGATAAACTAGCAAAATGGTCCAAAGAGTGGCAACTGGGGTTTAATGCAAAGAAGTGCAAGATCATGCACATAGGGAAGAGAAACCCTGAAGCCACCTATAGGCTGGGAGGGGAGTTGTTGGCAGTCACAAGGGAAGAAAGAGACTTGGGCATCATCATCACCGATGACCTGAAATCATCCAAGCAGACCACTAAAGCAGTAGCTAAGGCTAGGAGGATGTTACAGTGTATTGGTAGGGGTATCACAAGTCGGAAGAGAGAGGTAATAATCCCTCTTTACAAGACACTGGTTAGGCCCCATCTGGAGTACTGTGTGCAGTACTGGAGGCCACACCTTCACAAGGGCATTAACCAAATAGAGGCAGTACAGAGAAGGGAAACCAAAATGGTGCAGATACTGCACCAGAAAGCATATGAGGACAGATTAACAGAGCTCAATATGTATACCCTATAGCAACGGAGGGAGAGAGGTGATATGATCGAAACATTCAAACACCTTAAGGGCATCAACAAGGTGAAAGAGTCTAACATGTTTCAATATAAGAAAAATAGCATGACAAGAGGACACAACATAAGATTAGAGGGAGGCCGATTAAATGGGTAATGTGAGGAAGTTATTTTTCACAGAAAGGGTGGTGGATGCATGGAATGGCTTACCTCAGGAAGTGGTGGATATGAATACAGTGCAGGGCTTCAAACAGGCATGGGATAGGCTTAAGGGAGTAATACAGATGAGTATGAATAGCTAGGCCATTGACAGAGCAAAGGCAGATGGCACATGTATAAGGTGGAAAAAGAAATGGGCAGACTGGATGGGCCTTGAGGTCCTTATCTGCTGTCAACTTCTATGTTTCTATGTTTTCCCTGTTGTACTGGAAAAATGCTTTCTTTCCCTTCCTTATCCCTTCTGCTGTCTGAAGTCCCTCTCTAGCCTTGGCTAGACTGACTAACAAACCTACCTTCTCAGCCTGCCCCAAGTATTTTTCTCTATCTTCACCTCTTTGGGTCTTCCTGAATTTCCTGTATGCTGTCCTCTTCTCTCTAATTGCCTGAGCCATGTCTATGTCAAACCAACTTGATTTCTTGGCTTTGGAGATTTTTCCCATCTGTCTGACATACTCAGTTGTACCAGCTATTATCCCTTCTTTGATGATGGACCACTTCTGATCCACCTTCCTTGAGTCTAGCTAGGTGACCCCTTAGTACCACCCCCATCTTCCTGAAATCTGCTTTTCTGAAATGTAACATATTTGCCTGAATATCTGCAGGTTCCTTTTGCATGTTTATTCTGAACAAGACTGTTTAGCGGTCACTACCCCTCTGAGGCTCTGCTACTCTGATGTACTGGACATGCTCCCTATTTGTTAGTTCCAGATCCAGGATAGCCACCTCTCTTTTGGGCTCAGTGCCCCCCTAAATCAAGAACATGCTCTGGAACACATTTACAATTAACTGGCTCCTGACATAGGCTGTGGATTGGATATTCCAGTCCAAGTTGGGCAGATTGAAATCTCCCCACTATCACAATCTATCCTATACCCTTAAGGTGGACTGAAGTGTACCATCCACATCCTGTGCAGGGGTCAGGTGACCCTAGAAGCATTGCAGAGTGGGTTCCTGACTCAGGGAATCACAGAGCCTACCAGGGAGGTGGCAGTCCTTGATCTAGTGCTCACAAATGGGGGCATGAATAAGAGATAATGATCAAGAATTCTCAAGGTGGTACTGACCATCGCACAGTGTGGTTCAGGTTGAATATGGGCAGGGAAAGCATCCTCACTAAGACCAAAATCCTGGATTTCAGGAGGGCAAACTTTAAGAAGATGGGTTAGGTGCTCAGCCTGGCAGGCATCAGACTGGATATGGGGTGGACCAAAAATTGACCATCATCAAAGAAGGCATACTGGCTGCCATAAAGGAGTGTGTTAGGCTCAACAAGAAGACATTGAGGGCCAAAGCACCTAGCTGATTCAGCTCTGAGGTTGCCCAAGTGGTGAGTGACAAGAGGCTAAATTAGAAGAGATGCAGGATGACCAAGAGAGGGGTGGATAGGGTAAACTACCTAAGGTTGGCAAATATGGCAAGCAAGGTAGTGTGGAATACTAAGGCACAAAAAGAACTGCAGATAGCTGAGGGACTCAAAAAGGGGTAGAAGGCCTTCTTTCAAATCATACTTCTGTCCTGCCCACACCCATATTACCCAGTTTGTGTAATAGTCTTCTATGTGGCACTGTCAAAGGCCTTGCTGAAGTCCAGATAGACCATGTCCACTGCCTTCCCCTGATTCACCTCCCTAGTCACTCAGTCAAAAAATTCAATGATGTTGGTCTGACATGACCTGCCCCTAGTGAAGCCATGCTGTCCTGTCTAGAATAAGCAAAAAAGGGACAAGAAGGGTGGGACTGTTAGGCTTTGGAAAGAGGAAGAATGGGTAGAGGAGAATGGGGGAAGACTGAGGTATTGAACCAATACTTCTGCTCTGTCTTCACCAGGGAAAATGATGGACTGCACATACAAGGGTGAGAAGGGGAGCAGGGGGCATGGGAGCCTGGGTGTGGTGAAAGAGGAGGATAGAGTGAGGGAGAGGATGCTAGCACTGAAGGCAGAAAAATCACCAGGCCCAGATGGCATATACACAAGGATACTGAGGGAGCTGGCAAAGGAGCTTGCAGGCCACTGGTAGGCCTGTTCAATGGTTTCTCTGGATTCAGGTGTGATATTGCAGGACTGGAGAAGGGCATATGTGCTGCCTCTTCATAAAAGTGGTCCCAAGGATGACCCAGGAATTACAGGGGAGTCAATCTGACTTCAGTTGTGTGCAAGCAGATGGAGACCATTCTTAAGGAAAGGCTGGTAGGGTATTTAGAGGAAAATGTTCTCCGGGATGAAATGCAGCATGGATTTCTGGAGGGAGACTGTGTCAAATGAATCTGATTGACTTCTTTGACAGGGTCACAAAGTCAGTGGACAGGAGCCAGGCAGTAGACATCCTTTATCTGGACCACAGCAAGGCCTTTGATGCTGTACCCCACCAGGGGTTGATCAGGAAGTTGGCAGATCTAGGGGTTGGGGAGATGATGACCAGGTGGGTAGAAAGCTGGCTGAGGGACAGAACCCAGAGGGTGGTGGTGGGGGAGAGTTATCTAGTGCCTGTGATGTCATCATTGGGGTCTCGCAGTGCTTGGTGCTGGGGTAGGTGTTGCTCAATGTCTTCATCAATGACATTGGGGATAGTATTCAAGACAGAATGTGCCTATTCACGAATGACACCAAACTCTGTGGGAGGGCAGACACAGTAGAAGGAATACAAGACCTGCAGGATGACCAGAGAAAACAAGTGAGGAGGTCCGGGATTTGGCAACTTGTCTTCAATGCCAAGAAATGCGAAGTCATGCACATCAGAGCCAGGAATCCAAGAATGGAGTACTACCTGGGGAGGCTGTGTAAAAGCAACAGAGGAGGGGAAAGATCTGGGAGTGATGATCACTAGCACCCTGAAGCACTCCATGCAGTGGAAAAAAGCAGCAGCAGCAAGGGCAAACAAGATGATGGGGTGTACAGAATAGCCAGATGAATCAGCAGTAGGCAGAAGGAAGTTTTATTGCACTTGTACAGGTTGCTGGTGAAGCTACATCTACAGTATGGAGTAAGATACTGGTGTCCACACCTTAAGAAAGACATCAACCTGTTGGAGACTGTCCAGTGGAGGGCAACTAAGATGACTGTAGGTCTGCAGGGTAAAACATGAAGATAGGTTAAGGTCCCTGAATATGTACTCACTGGAGGAGAGGAAGGAGAGAGGAGACATTATAGAGACCTTCAGATACTTGAAAGGGATAAATAGGGTGGATAAGGAGGATCTCTTCAAGCTAAGTGGCAGACAAACCATGAGGGGTCACAGTCTAAAGCTGGAGGGAGGGAGATTTAGGAGGGAATTTAGGAAGCACTTCTTAATGGAGTGGGTGGTAAACAGTTGGAATATGCTGCCAGAGGAAGTGATCTCGATGATGGTGAGCAGCTTCAAGAGGGGCTGGGATAGGCATAAGGGTAAAGTATGGGGCATGAGAGACAGATGGAAATGGAGGGAGGACTGGGGGGGGGCAGGGTCAGTTGCATATGCTGAGGACCCTGTGATAAGAGCAGATTAGATAGACTGAATGACCATATTCTTTTTTTTTGCAAAACTATTTTTTTGAGGTAGTGCAGAAAACAAGTGATATAAACACAGATATAATGCCAAGTTACAAAGTGGAATATCCCATGTGGAATACAGATTCACATCCAAATAATAGTATCCATAGTGACATTCAGGTCTATGCACTTATGCTCCTGCACCTTAATCCGCAGTATGGGAGCTGCCCCTGAAAATAGCCTGTAAATGGCAGTTCGAGGCTGTGAGCCCAGCTGCGGACAAGGCAAAATTTCCTCAATGGGTGAAAAGGAGGTGGGCCACTTAGATATATAGGGCTCGATTTTACAAACTGGACACAGGACTTGCAGCAAGCCCTGCATCTGATGCAACGGGGGTCTCAGATGTGCGAAACACCTTCAGACACAGAGTGGTCCAATTTTCAAAGGGGTGGTGCATTTGCAACTTTCCCCCGCTTTACGGCACCTTGCACCAAATGGTTGGCACAAGTGCTGCTATCCTGGATGCAAGGGTAGGCCAGTGATATGGTGGTCTAACTCCCTTGCATCCCAAGTTCTGGACTAGCGGTGGGGTTTGCACCATGAATATTAGAAAATCCCACTCACCAAAAGGTGTTACGCAAGTCACCACTTGCGTGACACATACTGCCATGAGTCTGGTATGCTGCTACGTATAGTTGTAAAATCAGGCTCATAGTGCCTGATTTGGAGGAAAACAAAAAACTCACCAGTTTGTAAGGAAAACTCCTTTTTGATTGTGGAAATGGACTTCAGTAACCCACCCTAATACAGGTCTTCCATGAAGTGTAGCACTCCCCACCCCCAATAAGACCTGTTGCATGAGAATATTACATCCACCCATATTTTTACAAATAAATACCAGACCAACTCTATAGGACAACTCCTTTGGGTGTTTGATAAAATTATGAGTGCCAAACCAGATTCTACTTAGCTGCCAGGTATAAGGATTAGATTAATGTGTTGTTAAAATGACAGCTAAACAAGGGGTCAGATAACCCTTTAATAGGCACATAACATCTGTTTCACCCTCCAGTTTCAACCAATCTGGGGTGCAATTCTGATTCCCCTCCATGAGAAGGGCATGTTGTGTAGCCCAGTAATAGAATTTGTAGTTAGCCAAGAACAGACCACCTCTGTCAATGGGCTACTGCAATATAGTTCTTGCTATCCTAGTCTTCTTCCTCCCCCAGATGAATCTTGTGAGGATAGTATTGAGAGAATTGAAGAACTTCTTTGGGACTGTATGGGGAGATTTTGAAAGAGACAGAGCCACTTGGGTAGAATAATCATATATTTTTTAATTTATATTTTTTAGCCCCGATTTTACTCCCATTTTCTCCAGACCCTTCCCAACTGAGCTCACGCTTGTGGAAGCGCACACACATCGCTGTACTGGTATGCCTTCCCACTGCTTGCCGCCTGCTCACCTATACTTCCCATGAACCTCCATCTGGGGGCAGTGGAACTACAGCGGGTGACAGAGTCCTCACCAGGAGAGGAAAGCTGCCTTTTGTCTGCTCAATCCTGCTCCCTCCCTTCCTCCCCCCATGCTGGCTCTCCGACAACACAGGCTCACTCTCAAACCCGAGTCACCGGTGTGATGTGAGGTAAGGCATCCAGAGCCTCAGCCCTCAGCACCACCGGGCCAGTAGAATATTAATTTTAATAGTGTTAATACACCCTATTAAATTAAATGGCAGGACCATCCATCTCTCACAGTCCAGGCGAAGTGAATTAAGAATACATAGTATATAGTTTTCTTTGAACAGTGCATGACCAAGTATGGCAATAACAATTCCTAAGTATTTTAACATCTCAAACTACGGTCAGTGGATTATTTAATAAATGAGTATGTGTGCCGGGACCCACTGGCAGTATTTTACTTTTGGACGAGTTAATTTTATGACTAGAAAAATGACTAAATTTGTTCAGTAGGTGGTGTGCCATGGGAAGACCCTCCTCTGAGTTATTCAGGTATATTAATAGATCATCAGCAAACAAATATAATTTAAAATTACTATTGCTGGATTGAAAACCCTGTAATATGATTATGCGTGCATTTCACCACTGCTAAAGATTCAAGGAACAGTACATACAATAGTGAGGAGAAGGGGCAGGGTTGCCGGGTTCCTCTTGTTAGAGGCAATGGGGTGGATAATTTGCCATTTATCAAAACCTGCCCCATGGAACTTTGATATAAAGCAGATATCTACCCAGCCATATTTCCACCCATTCTGAATTTCTTATGTACAGTGAACATGTACTCCCACACCACATGGCTGTTTTTTCAGCATCCAGGGCCAAAACAGCTGCACCTGAGCCATGAAATAATGTCTGATTAGAATGTATAATTGAAGGTAGTAACTTTTCTAGCCTGTGAGCTAGAACTCATGCCATTATTTTGTAATCAGCAGTGAGAAGTGAGATGGGCCTATATGATCCACATTGCTCCGGATCTTTGCCAGGTTTAGGCAGAATAGTTATAGTTGTGGACGGAGTGGAGGGGGGCAGCATTCCAGAGATTAAGCTTTCTTAAATCATGTCAGACAGTGGTTCCTGTAATTCTGTGGTAAAAGCTTTATAAAAATCAATGGGAAACCCATCAGGGCCAGGGGCTTTCCCTCCCATAAGATGTCATATTGCCCTCTGGACCGCTTTCCTGGTGACATCATTCTGTAGGCTAGCATTCTGTTGTACAGTAATGCAGGCGAGTGGGGCCTTATCTAGAAAACCTTGTACATCTGAGTCTGATGGATGGGCCTCGGAAGTGTGCAGATTCATATAATAATTACAGAAGCATTCACCTATATCTGCATCCATATGCCTGTCTATCCCATCTGGGCCTGTTATACAGCTGACTCATTTAATGCTTTCTTTGTGCTTTAATTGCCATGCAAGTAACTTCCTGCAGGTGCCCCTTCAAAATAATTAGTGGTTTGGTTTAATAGTAGGATGTGTTCTATTTTTGAATTGGTTAGTCTATTAAGCTCCCACTTTAGTTTTTGTAACTGATGGTAAGCTGTGTAAGTAGGGTGTTCCATGAATTGTTTTTCAGTTTTGCCTAACTGCTTCTCTAGATTATTAAGTCACTGGCCATCAGCCTTCATATTATGACTAGAATATGAGATTATGCCCCCCCCGAAGGCTTTTAAGGCTTCACATCTTGTGGTCCTAGAGATTTGCCCCCTTTGATTAAGGTAGAGGTAGAACAGGATCTGCTCCTTTTTCAAGAAATACGGGATCCAATTTCCAGGTTCTTGAAGCCTAGAGGAGTTCATTTTTCAATATCTTGAAGGCCAACCAAAACTGCAGTATGATCTGTGATGGTGATAGACTCATGCTTTGCTGATTGTAGGGAGGTAAGTAGGCTTTGCGAGATCAAGATAGCATCCAACCTGGTATATTGAGAAGATGAGTGGGAATAGTAAGTGTACTCCTTACCAGCGGAGTAGGAGTACCTCCAAGTATCTATTAGGCAATGCTTCTCCATTAAATACAAGAGTGCCTTAGCATTACCAGACAGAAGTACCACAGTGGGAAAAGACCTGTCAAAGACATTATCTTTAATACAATTATAGTATCCTCAAAGCAGCTAGGGTCCCTCAAAGTCTACTATTTGTACTGGAAATGCTGTTTTTGACAGAGGAGAACACTGGTTTCAGAGCAAGAAACAGCAGTCTAGAACTACTGATTTTTTACTGATAAATCACTTCTATCTCAGCAGGAGTCAGTACCTGTTTGGATTAAGCAAAAAGATACTTTTATTAGAAGAAGGGGGTCTCATTTATGTAAAAAAAAAGAAGAAAGTCACTGCGTGTTTCTCTGAGGAAGGGGGCTGTATCAGCTTAATTTACTGAGTCAAAGCAGAGGGTGAATCTAATTGGGGGTGTGGCTTAGCAGCTTAGGAGTACAAAGGCAGGTGTCTCCAATTACAGCTTCCTGCTGTCTTTGACAGTGGAGAACTTTGGTTTCAGAGCAAGAAACAGCAGTCTAGAACTACAGATTTTTTACTAATTGCCCTCCTTCCCACCCAAATCCAGTTCTAGTTTTATAGCCACTGGATTTGACTGACAACAGGAACTTCCTGTTGGGCAGTAGGAAGAGAAGGATCACTGAGACACATTAGTTTCATCAACCTTGAAAAAACCTGAAAAATAACTATTTCTCCCCCCCGGCTGGAGGTCTGAATCCAAGCTCGGAGGAAGGAGACTACTGAAGACTACAGGAATTTCCTGTCCCAGAACAGGAAGGGCGAGAGTTGTAAGGGTATATAGGCAGTAAGAAAGTAAGTGCAAAAATACATAGTGGGAGGAGACAGTAAGCATACAAAGCAACAGGAGAGGGGCACAAAATAAGTCATGATGGGAGTGGTGCAGTGCAATGGCTGTGGGGCAGCAGTGTTCCGGTAGACATTCTGGAGACTATGATGCTGCCCTGTTTGCAGGCACCTCTCTAGTCTGAGGGAGGAGGTTTCCATCTCCAGGCTGACCTGGCTAGGATTCATGAAACCTCTTCCCCCACCCAGGGACCACCAGAGCCACCACCGTTACCTCAGAGGTTGCCAAGAAAGAGGAGTGGTTAGACTAAGGTAGGCTCAGGGAGGGAGAGGGTGGTGGAACAGATGGGCATCCCTCCAGTTGTACCTCTCCACAGTTCATATCCTGTTCTGGCAAAGAGTTGTTCCTCTATGGAGGCACCTGCAGTGAAGACCAAGGAGGATGCTGAGAACCTCCACACGAGACCTCACAGGGGAAGAAAACAACTCCTGGTGGGGGACTTGATCATTGGGGGGTAGAAGTGGGGGAGGAAGAGAATAGGGAGGTAAGGTGTCTGCCTGGCACCATGCCTCAGAGGAACAGGAAGCGAATCCTCAGGATCGCAGGAGCAGCTGCAAGAGGAAGGGAGCTGGATGTCATTGTCCACCTAGGTACAAATGACCTGGCTGGGAATGGGATCAGAGCAGTGCAAGATGAGTCTGTGGAGTTGAGGAGGGGCCTTAGACAAGTAGCATGCACAGTAACCTTCTCGGATGTGCTGCCTGTCTATGGCAAGGATGATGCTAGGGTATTCTGCAGCATGGGATTCAATGAATGGTTGAAAAACTGGTGTGGAGCTCAGGGTTTTGGCTTCATTTTGTACTGGGAATCACCTGGAGGGATGCAGGCTCATACTGGCACAATGGTCTGCATCTGTCCTGGGGGAACCAGGATCCTGGGTGACAGGTGTAAATGCTTCATTGGCAAGCATTTAAAGTAGCCAAGGGAGGAGGCACTGAAAAGGAGCAGGGAAATCCCAGTCTCCCCCCCACAAAACACAGTAGTTAGAGAGGTAAACACCAAGGTAGAGAAGTCAGTAGGAAGCAGGATAGGGATAAATGCATAAAAAGGCAGTAAGGACATGGATGGGGCTAAAAGGGGTAAGCCCATAAAAATTAAATGGAAGGTGATCAGTACCAATGCCTGCAGTCTGTGCAACAAGATCCCTGAACTAGTGGCCTTGATGGAAGAGGGATGCCTGGATATTGTGGCAGTCACTGAAACATGGTACACAGAGAACCATGACTGGGATGCCAACATACCAGGATACACAGTCTACAGGAGGGACACGATGGGTAAAAGAGGAGGAGAAGTAGCTCTCTATATAAGGGAAGGGATTAAAGCAACAGAACTAAAGAGTAAACAGGAAGTTGATGAGTCACTATGGGTCACCCTGGAGACAGGTAATGGCACCACAATCCGCATAGGGTTGTTTACAGACCCCCATCTCAGGGGGAGGAAATGGACAAGGAAATGATATAAGGCATCCTTAAAATGGCTAAAAAAAGGGAGATATTGTGGATGGGGCACCTGAATATGCCAGATGTTAACTGGAGTCCCTTTTCTGCAGGCACATCCAAGCGCAGGGTCATTCTTGAAGCCCTGCAGGGGGCATGCCTCAAACAGCTAGTGCTGGAACCCACTTGGGAGAGAGCAATCTTAGACCTGGTACTCTCAAATGGGGAAGGAGAAAGGATCTCAGATTTAGAAGTGGGTAGCCATCTGGGAACAAGTGATCACCAAACAGTGTGGTTCACAATAAACACAGCCATAGAGTCAGGCCATACAAAAACAAGAGTATTGGACTTCAGGAAGTCTGACTTTGGGAAAATGAGAAAGTGCCTCAGAAAAGCACTAGCAAACAGGCAAGAAGAAGGAGTGGAGGAACAATGGGGAATAATCAAAACAGCCATCACAGAGGCAACAAGCCTTTGTGTGAAGGAAATCAACAAAACAAAACAAAGGAAAAAAACACTATGGTTCTCAAAAAAGGTGGCAGGGATGGTTAAGGAGAAAAGGATAGCATTCAGGAAATATAAGGAAACATAGAAGGAGCAGGACAGAGAACTTTATCAGTTAAAGCAGAAGGAGGCAGGGGAAGGCAGTCAGAATAGCAAAGGCACAAACTGAGGAAAAGATAGCCAACTCTGTTAAGAAGGGGGATGAAACCTTTTATAGGTACATTAGGGAGCGAAGAAAGAATAAGGGAGGGATACAGAGACTTAATAAAGGGGAGGGAATGTGGGCAAAGGGTGACAGTGAAAAAGCAGGGATACTGAACAAATATTTCTGCTCAGTATTCACAACAGAAGAGGAGGGGGAGGTACCTAAACCAAACAAGAGTGAAACTCTGAATAGGGGGTCGATACCAGTCCATTCACAGAAGAAAGGGTTTTGAAAGAACTCTTGAAACTGAGGGTGGACAAAGCAATGGGGCCTGATGGAATTCACCCAAGAATTCTAAAAGAACTAAGGGTAGAACAAGTAACACCGCTAACTACTCTCTTTAACAAATCATGGGAGGATGAGGTGGTACCTGAGGACTGGAGGAGGGCAAATGTGATTCCACTTCACAAAAGTGGGGGTAGGGCAGAGGCAGGAAACTACAGACCAGCTAGTGTGAATTCAGTGGTAGAAAAAATGATGGAATCCCTTCTGAAGGAAAGAATTGTTGCGTACCTAGAGGCCAGTGGGGCAGAGGACCCAAGGCAGCATGAATTCACAGCAGGAAGTTCATGTCAGATGAACTTAATAGATTTCTTTGACTGGGTGACCAAAGTAGTAGACCAGAGAGGGACTGTGGACATGGCCTACCTAGACTTTAGCAAGGCATTTGACACATGCCTGCTCAAAAGATTAATAAACAAATTAGCCAGCCTTGGAGTGAGTCCCAGGGTGGTAGCCAGGGTAAAACACTGGCTGGACAACAGGACACAGTGGGTAATAGTAAAAGGAGTCCACAGTGAAGAAAGGAGGATTACTAGTGGGGTACCATAGGGTTCAGAGCTGGGACCGGTCATTTTAATGTCTTTATAAGTGACTTTGCGGAGGGCCTGGATGGGAAGGTATGTCTCTTTGCAGATGACATAAAGATCTGCAACAGGGTTGATATGCAAAGTGAGGTGGAAAGGATGAAAAGGGACTTGGCAAGGTTAGGTCAAATGTATGGCAGCTTAGATTCAATGCAAAGAAGTGCAAAGTAATGCACCTGGGAAACAAAAAAAAGGCCAAGAGTACACAATGGGATGAGATACTGACAACAACAAAAATGGAAAGAGACCTGGGGATAGTCATATCAGATGACCTAAAGGCGGGACAGCAATGTGAGAAGGCAGTAAGAAGGGCTGGGGGGATACTGGGATGCATAGGGAGAGACATCACCAGTAGAAAACAGAAAATTGTTGGCCCTCTGTACAGACAGTTGGTAAGACCACATCTGGAGTACTGTGTACAGTTCTGGAGCCCCCATCTCCATAAAGACATAGACAGGGTGGAGGCTGTCCAGAGGAGGGCAACCAAAATGGGGCAGAGTCTGCACCAGATGACATATGAAGAAAGACTAAAGGAGCTTAAGATGTATAGCCTCAAGGAAAGAAGGGAGAGGAGGGACATGATAGAAACTTAAAAATACCTCAAGGGAATCAACAAAGTCCAAGAGGGTAGCATCTTTCAAAAAAAGAGATGTGCAAGAACAAGGGGGCACAATTTGAAGATAGAGGGGGGGACAGTTCAGAGGTAATGTGAAGAAATATTTCTTCTCATAGAGGGTTGTAGATGCAAGGAACAGCCTTCCTGAGGAGGTCATAGAGTCAAAAACAGTGGGGGAATTCAAGAATGCATGGGACAGACGTAAGGCAATTCTAGTGGGGGGTAGGAGGAAGTAGGCTGTTGGTTAACTAGGATCTGCAGCTTATCCGTTAGGTAGGGAAATGGGCAGACTAGGTGGGCCAAGCGGTCCTTATCTGCCATCAAATTCTATGTTTCTATGTATGACACAAGTGCTAAACAGAAATACAAGCAAGAGCATGACAGCGTAGAGGGTGCACACAAATGGCGTTCTATGGTACTGCACCCTCTTACTGTCCCAGGAGGAGGATAAGACATCTGTTGGGATGTGCTCCTGCTGAGCAGCTGTTGTGGCTTGTTGAGATGAGCCACTGGCAGCAAGGGACTAATGCAGAGCGTTTGGGGCCGGGTTCGATTCCTATCCCAGAGGCATGGAACTTTTATTTTTTGTGGCACTTTGAGTGATCTTTACTGTAATGCCCCGGATTTAGGAATCTTAATTGTGGGGGGGGTGCACAGCCACCTGTAATGGGGGGTGTGCCTGGTAAAGCCCCCCACAGATAAAAGACATGCTGCATGCAAGAAATTGTGCTGTATTGGCAGTACGCTTTATGCATGTGGCATAATGTCTTGCAACATTACGACCTCGTGCCATTAAAGATATTGTCACCCATTTTCATACCTTTTACAGATCTTCTGAAACAGCCATCTTGCAAAAATAGAGAGAAAATGCAGTGCTAATCCACCAGTACCATTTTTTAAGATATAGTAAAATTTAGTAGATAGTATAAAACATTTTAACAAGTAACTCACTTCTAAACCCCATCCTCCCCTTTTAACACCTGCAAACATCCAAAAATTACTGAACTTATTAAAGAATGCCTTAAATATAAAAACTGATCAATAGAATATTCTAATATCCCCCCACCCTTCTTCCCACCCCCACCTCTGTCCCCAGTATAAAATCACCAGAAAAAACATTAAACAGTTAACACCTAAACCCCTTGTAACATCTCCCCATGAACCCTTTCCCCAACTTGAATCAATGGAACTGAATGTGAGACAAGAGACTTTCAATGGGATGGCAACATTACCCCATGTGTTAAATGAACCTTCCCACCCTTTAAAGTCCTTTCGGGTAAAGCCCCCTCCTTCTCATTCTTCCTCGTATAGATTTCCTAACTTACCCATTAAACATTTAATAATTATAACCAATGTATCAATTCCCCATGAGCCTTGAGAGTAATCATCATCCGCCCCCCATCCCTATGCATATAGTTGCAGAAATCAGCAAGAGAATGTTTAGTATACATTCCCATGAAAAATTACTTCACTCCTCCCCCCACCCCCTTTGAGCTGTACTATTAAAGTGCAGCACCCCACCTCGTCTGTAGTGGAGAAAAACGTCTGGGCTGTGCATCTTTAATAACACCAATTTAAACTTATTAATGCTGTGATTGCAGAAATAAAGTCTTACAGATTGGCTGATGAACCCCACCCTTAATGGAGGGGCAGCACCACATCCCCCCTCTAGTAATACGTATTCTTGTGGCCATTAACCAGACATTGGCAGTTAATGGCCCATTAATATACTCAGAAGGTTACCTGAGGGATGCCTTCAGGGGTCAATTCAGCGAAGTAGGGTTGAAAAAGAGACAATAGCTTGATCTACCCCATATCTACGCACAATTATGCCATCTCCCCCTACACATAGGTAGTGTGCTCCTGATTACAGGGTATTCCACAACAGGAATTAAACAAACATTAGACAGACACCCCAACCAGTCCCAGAGAAGCCAGATGAGCCATTACAAGTGACATCAGTTAAGACTGCAGTGATACAGTTCCTGCAATACATCTCAGTGACAATGAATTTCAAGGCAGCCCTCCAATGCCTGCTACAAATAGGTGCTATCTGCTGCCAGGTGATGTAAGGAATGACTGCTCCTGTTCAGCGGGTGCTACAACAGTTTGGCTGCCATGCTTAAATTAGTGGGGTGAGAAGAAAAAACCTTAGGAGCAGTAAGCTATTGTTCATTGTCACTCCTATATTACTGCCCAAAAACCAAGCAGATGTTGAGTCACCCCCTCCCAACTGTCACCTGCCACCCCAGTGACACTCAGGAAGGAGATCCTGATGGGACTCGAATCTTTAGTCCAAATGGTCAGTTATGTAGTACACCCAGATTTATCTTGTAGAACAACAGTCATGTGCTCCAGATGGGATCAATAAGATTTTCCAAACAAATAAGGCACTGCAGCCTCTGATCTATATTTCATATGGGGTGCGATCCACCTGCAGCAATATCATAGACAAATCATTCCATCCTCAAGGAGGAAGCCCCACCATGGATCGAAGCTGATGTTATGAGGTTTCTTGCAGGGTGCTACATGGCTCAGATGTCCCCACCATATGGCAAGCTTTGTTAATTTCATCTTTTTTAAAGGTGAGCCAATGGAAAGCATATGAAACTTCAACATTGCAGACCTGATTCAAAACCCAGGAGTAATACAGCATGCTGAATTGTAGTTTAAGACCCACATTCCCATATTGTTGTGAAAGCAGGTCCAGGATCTACATGGCAGCACATCAACAGTGAGCATACATGGCACCCTGTCAACCCAAACCCATCCTTGTATTCATACAATTCAATATGGCACAGTGCATAAAGTGCACCTTTAGGAGACTACATAGACTGTTAGCTTGTGGGATCTACATGTTATGGCTAGTCACACTACGTCTCTACCTAGTCAGACACCAGAAGAATTGAAATGAGGCCATTACCATTGTAAGAAGGATGCCTTATGGCAGAGAGTTTACCACTGGGTCTCCCACCTTATGTCCCATGGACCCTCCTCTCCAAATGTGCAGGCTTTGACAGTTTGAGAGTAACTCCCTCACAAGAGACATAAAAGTAACTGTTGCCAGAGCTAAACAGTCATATTTCACCACCAAAGGTTAACAGAGTACCCCAGCTGGACAGGATTTAGGATAGGTATCAGTACCATCCCATTCAACATTAACACATAGGTGACTACACGTGGTATCATCCCTACACAATCAAAGATGGATGTATCCATGCCACGTGGTCCCACCCCAACTCTGCATGCAGGAAACTATATCATCGCCACTGTCACACTGACACATCATAAGCTGTCTGGCATCAATTAGTTGCATTAGTACATCAAGAGTACCATATTTAGCTGGCTGAAATTCCCTGTTTTGTGTTCGTCCCTCCAGGGCTGCCTCCATTGTATGAACAAAGCTTTCAGCATCCTGGGGCTCTGTGAAAAATTTGGATGGGTGACCTGGGCACACAATCTTTCCTTTAGCTGGGTAGAATAGTGAATATTCCCAACTGAGGGTAAGTAAGGTGCATTTTTCACCATAGAGTTCTTGCCTCTGCAGTTGTAATTTGTGGCTGAAGTCCTGAAACACCAGCAGTTTGGCACTATTGATTTCCAGTGTACCATGAGACCGGGTTGCCCAGGGAACTTTTTCTTTGTCTGGCTACCCAAGATATTTAATTAAATAGTGTCTTGCTGTGTCTCACTGATGTGACTTAGGTACTATTCAGTGAGCCCACTGAATTTCAAAACTGGCTGCCTCCGGTTTGAGACCCAACTGCTCTGTTAGCCATCTTTGAACCAGTTTTGACTCCTTTCTTCCCTTCAAAGATTTCTGGTAATCCAACAAGTTGAATGTTCATTCGGCTGCCTCTGTTCTCTTGATCATCAGCCCATTCTTTCAAATTATTCAGTTGATCATTAAGTGACTTGTGATCCGGTGCCAGGTCTGCTGCCAAATCCTCAAGTTCTCTGATGTGATTTTCGGCTTCATGAAAATGTTTAGTATGGGATGCAGAGGTTTCAGCAAGCCCAGTAGAAATAGTTTGTATGTGGGTGATCTGGCCTGTTAGAATTTCGAATCCCACTTTAACCTCCGGCTGGAGATTTAAAAGCAGAGCTGTAACTGATTGTTTTTGGTAGTCTTTTTCTTTCTCTTTATCCTTTCACACCTCAGGTGCCATGTTTTGGAATTTCGTTTATGGTTCAGCAGGTGACTGAACAGACTTTATAATAGGTTTAAAATCACTCATAGATTGGTGTTTTGCAGATTTCCCAGATGCCATTAGTTGTAAGCTGAGTTGCTCATACTGTACAAAAGAAATGGCAGCCACAAGTCAAAAATATTTTTTTTCTGCTTTTTTATGTGGTACTAGCAAAAGCACATTTAAGTCGCATCCTCTGTTATTGACTTCCAAGCCACAATCCCCAAATGGCTTTATTCTGCTGGCATCTTTGTATGTTCGTATATGTTTGTGTATCCCTGATGCCATCCTCCAAGAGGGCTACTACCCCTGTCTTGCTGGCCAGACAAGGTTGAGGGACCTGGGTTCCCATTTAGCTGATAACTGGGGGGTTCTTTCTCAAGAATAACAATAAAAGCATGGGGCCTCCACCCAGAGTATCTATTAAGTGGGTTAGATGCCTACCAGTACAACCCCCTGGGATGCTGTACCAACCCACCTCCCCATGCAGCCACTCACGCACACATATGGACTTACCAGAACCAAATTCCCCAAATTCCACACTTTGCATTTAAAGGATTAAGCTAATAATATGCTCATGAGTCACAATTCTTCCAAACCAGTTAACACCATTTATTTACATGGGGATGGTTAGGACTGGGTAAATGGGATACAGGTTAAGCAAACATTTTGTGATTTGCATTTAGAGATTAGCATTTTTAGACATCACTCATATCCCCCTTAAATTTAGACCTTATTTCAGTACTTGCAGCCACCAACCCTTCTAACTGGCTAACTGCTGCAGATGGTTGCCATTAACAAACCCCCAAATGGTACCAGTTTACCCCCTTTGTCCTCTGACAGGTTACCTAAGTATTTGTTGCAGGCCTGAGGTGCAGCTGTTGGCTGGCATTGCCGTGCTTGCTTTAAATCAAACTTAGCTTTTCTTTCTCATTGATTGCTTTAATTCTTTACCATGCCAGGAGGAATCCCTCAGCCAACACTTGCTCAAAGATGGCGGGCACGCTGAGCCAGCCTTCACACTAATTTAGTTACACCGAGTCTTTGACGTTTTTTTTTACTTTATTTGTGTCTGTTTTTCTTTTTGCTCTTGTATTTTAGGTAGCAATTTAAACAGCTACAGTTTGTTATAGTTCCACTCTGA
Organism: Neoceratodus forsteri; assembly: GCA_016271365.2. Lineage (NCBI taxonomy): Eukaryota > Metazoa > Chordata > Ceratodontiformes > Ceratodontidae > Neoceratodus > Neoceratodus forsteri. The sequence goes on from CM057455.1 coordinate 607,675,759, forward strand.
CGGCCATTTGCTCTTTTGAACATCGTGTTTGGATGGCGGCTTGCTGAAGTGAATTTTCGTGCTGGGTACAGTGTTGTGAGAGATTCCACTTCAGCTTTCATGAACTGCTGCCCCGCTATTGGTCTGGATCTCAGGAAACTGTGGGATTGTCTGCTGGGATTTGAGCCTTGAAGACAGTCAGCGACTCTCAGTTGCTGGATTCTTCTGGCACTGTTTTTTATCGAGGGTGCTGCATTGTTTTAAAGATTGAAAGGGCTGTATCCACTATCTATCCACTTGCTTTTGATATTATCTGGTGTTCAGGTAAACAAAAGGGTTACCTGACAGGAGGAGGAGGAAGAGGTGGAATCTGGCCTGAGGAAGAATTGCTGGAATTTTGGGAGCAGTGCATACCGTTGTGGAGTGTATTATCCTGGTGATTTGCCAGTTGAGAGCAATGGACTGTAGACTGGTCTCTCTGGCTACAGTGGTGGGCGCCTGGTTTGGGGACTCCCCGAGGGGGTAGAGGGCACCAGCTGGAGGGCTGGTGGTAAACTCTTTCTTCTGTGCTACACTGAGGCCTCCTAGTTTAACTGGGTGGCACTGGTGGACTAAGTGGAGTGTCTCCTTTCTGGGGCCCATCTCCGAGCTCAGCTGGGGCCAGTAATATTTGCATCCAGGTCATTTCTCCTTTTGAACTGGCTAACTATCCAACTTCCTAAGCGTTTGCTGCTTTTCACATTTCTGTTCTTGATCAGACTTCTGGCAGGTATTGTAACTCTATCTTTTCATTTTGGAGACAGTGAGAGAGTCTCATCGGGAATTGAATATTTACTTTGACTTAGTTCCTGTGGCAGTGAGAGGGCCACGTCTTTGGACATACTACTCGGATAAGGGTTTGGTGAGAGCTACCCTTTGTTGCTTTAATTTTTAAAGGTTTCAGTAAACTCATTGAAACAGCTCTATACAAGAAGACACTGGATAATGAACTTATATTGGACAATAATAAATGACTTAATTTAGTGCTGTAGCTGTCTTAAATTGCTACATTATTTATTTAGCAACTCTGGAGTTTGGATTGGTGTTTCATATTTTTAATTTATTGTAACTTTTCCTTTTGAAGTATAGATTTGTTTGGGTGGGGAGGGTTGGTAGTTTGATTAATTTGCCTGAATCTCTCCTCTTGTTGAGAGCGAGCAGGGAGTCTCAGAAAAAAATTTGGGGGGGGGTTTGTTTTTAATTTGGGAGTTTAGTTAGTTATTTAATTGGGGATTTATTCAGGGGTGTTTTAGTGTCATTGGGTCTTAGTATGTGTAGGAGGTCTGTTCCCACAGTAGTGTGCTATTCGTCCTCCGCCCTTCATGCCCTCCACCCTTTCTCCCCTCCTCCATTACAGCTACTAACATACCAGCACTGTACAGCTCTGAGTATTGTTCGTAGAGGGAGAAGGGAAGTTGGGGGGGGTGTAAACAGTGGAGGACGAATGAGCGGGGTCATCAGATTGGGGTAGTGAGATCCAGAAGATGCCCTGGGGTGAAATGGAATCTGGAACATGGTGCTTCCTGTCTGGTTTCCATACCCATGGGCACCACCAATTTTGGTGGACAAGTAGCCAAAGCAGCTCCAGAGGCCCATCCTACTTGAGCGGTGTTGTGTAATGCCAGATCCATCAGGAATAAGACTGCAGTTGTTGCTGAGATTATTGGGTCGGTGGATCTGGCGTGCATTACCGAGACCTGGCTGGATGAGAATGCAGGTCCCTTATTAGAGGCCACTATTCTGGCCGGGTACTCAGTGTTACCGGGGGTTGCGGTCTGTTTCAAGACCAAACTGGGCCTCTCGAGTGTACCAGTTGAGGAGGCTGAGTCATTTGAGTGTACTGTGGTGGCAGGTGTGGGTTGTAGGATCACCCTCATCTATCATCTACCAGGTGATGAGAAACGGTTCCTGCAGGAAGTAGCAGACTTCGTGATCGACATGGCGTTCGAGTCACCCAGGCTGATGGTCCTGGGTGACTTCATTGCCTGGGTCGTTGATGAACTCTCACAATCTGGACAAGACTTCCTCCAACTGATGACATCTTTGGGCCTTACACAAGTTGTTACTTCTGCCACTCATAAAGGTGGTCACTCCCTTGACTTAGTCTTCCTCCTGGGGATCTAAGCCTTCTATTTGGGTGTGAAACTTGTTGAATGGTCAGATCTTTACACCATGGGGTTCAGTTTTTGCACCCCCCTTTGTAGGCCTACCCCTGTGGAGATGGTCAGGTACCGCCCTTTGCGAGATATAAGCTCTGAGGACCTGGTGGCAGTGCTTGACCTATCGGAGCTTTCTGGAGTGAGCAATGACCCAGAAGCCTTGGTCTTGGTCTATAATAAAGCCATCTCCTCAGCTCTGGATATCATTGCTCCTGTCCGTGTTCGCCTTCTCACCCTTTGCCCTCGGTCCCCATGGTTTCATGGGACTTTGAGGGAGACGCGACGACAAGGATGAAGATTAGAGCATTGCTGGCGGAGATCTGCCCTTCATGCCGACCATCTTAGGTTGGTGGAACATTATCCAGACTATCATTCTGCAATCTCCCATAAGAAGGCAGAGTTCCTGTCTTGGGAGATTGTGGCTGCTCAGAACCGACCAGCTCAGCTCTTTTGAACTGTGGACAGACTGTGCAACCCAGCCTGCCTGCAGTGTTGAAGAGCTTTATCACAAGTAGAGTGTAAAGAGCTTGCTCGCTTCTTTGTGGCTAAGGTGGATGACATCAGGGCAGCACTCCAACCTGCATCCTGTATGGGAGAAGCTGTGGATCGGCACCCGGTCACTGTCCCTAGGCTCTCCTGGAGTTCCTTTAACCAGCTGGAGTTCACTGATGTCATGTGGATTGTCCAGGGTATGCATCCTACATGCTGTAGTTTGGATCCGGGCCCAACTTCCCTGATAAAGGATTGTTGTGACGCTATTGGCCCAGTCCTAGCATTGATAGTTTGGCGCTTCTTGGAGATGGGTGAGTTTCCTAGCTCCCTGAAGGAGGCGGTGGTGATGCCTCTCATGAAGAAAACTTCTTTGGACCCAGACTGCCATGCTAACTACAGACCAATCTCGAACCTTCCCTTTGTGGGGAAGGTGATTGAGAAAGTAGTGGCCATACAATTGGAGAACCACTTGACCATCCATGTCATCTATGAACCTTTCCAGTCTGGTTTCCGAAAGAGGCATAGTACCAAGACTGTGCAGGTTTGGGTGCTCAATGATCTCTTAATGGCAAGGGATTGAAAGAACCGTTCCATCTTGCTCCTTCTCGATCTCTCCTCAGCATTTGACACTGGACCATGGGGTACTTCTCAAATGCCTGAGGTTCATCTGTGGCCTGTCTAGTACAGTCCTCAGGTGGTTTAGATCTTTCCTCATGGGCAGAATTCAGAGGGTGGTGTTGGGATTAATTCCTCAGGCCCAGTCTCTCTGTCATGTGGGGTTCCTCAGGGTTCGGTGTTGTCCCCCATGTTGTTCTCAGTGTACATGCTGCCCCTTGGAGACATTGCAAGAAGGTATGGGCGGAGGTTTCACTGCTATGCTGATGATACCCAGCTCTACCTATCTTTTGCACCTGACCAGGATAAAGCTCTCTCTGTATTTAACAACTGCCTCACTGAAATCCAGAACTGGATGAATTCGTACTGGCTAAAGTTGAACTCAGAGAAGACGGAGGTGATGGTTCTGGACCCGGGTCACCGGATAGAGAGGATGGGAGCTGGTTTGCCCTCAGGAATTTTTCTGGGTGGCTCCCAGCTCCTTACTTCTGAATGGGTGCGGAACCTGGGGGTGATTTTTAATGACGGGCTGACACTGCATTCGCAGGTATCTGCAGTCGTCAAATCATCCTTTTATCACCTGAGGAACATCTGCAGGATTAAGCACCTAGTTACATCTGGTGACCTACCTACATTGATCCACACCTTTGTGACCTCACTCCTTGATAACTGCAACTCCCTGTATCAACGGCTTCCTGGGGTTGATATCCACCACTTGCAGCTCGTGCAGAATGCTGCGGCCCGGTTACTGACGGGTACTCCCTGTACCTGTCATATTTCTCTGGTGCTGCACGAACTGTACTGACTGCCAATACAGTGGTGGACCACCTTTAAAGTCGGTCTTCTGACTTATAAAGACCTACATGGACTGGGCACAGACTACATGAAAGAGCTCCTGGTACCCTACTGCCCTAGGCGATTGCTCCGCTTGGGGGACGAGGGGTTTCTAGAGATTCTGAAGGTTTCTTTAAAATCTTTGGGGGCCCATGCTTTTGTGTACACGGCTCCAACCCTTTAGAATTCTCTACCCCATATGCTTCAGGAGTGCACGTCTGTAGAGAAATTAAAACAGGCTTTAAAGACCCATCTATGGTTAAGGGCATATCCCTGATGATGATATTTTATTGTATTTTATGAACTTAGTATTTATTGTATTTGTGTTAATTTTACTGTTTTATGTGATGTTTATTGTTAAGGTGCCTTGGCTTTGGAAAGGCGCGGTACAAATAAAGTATTATTATTATTATAGAGCATAATTGGAGCACAACTGTTTATATCGCCAGGTGCAGGACAGTTCCTGCCTTTACTCAAGGTTCTGAAGACTGCCTCTGGTGGCACTGGGATCAAAACTCTGGGGCAGATGGAAGAGCAGAACTTGGAGATTTGTAGTTAATAATTTTTTATTAAGCTTGAAAGATAACATCAGACATAGCCAGGTACATAAAGAAGATACAAGATGACACATATGCATACACATTGACTGCAGTGTCATTATATAATTGACAAAGTCTAGCCCATAGAAAAGGACATTGCTAAATAATGATACAGTAAGAAATTATACAGTGAGTTGTATTGTGGTATTGTGCCCCAAAACCAAAAAAAAAGTATGAGAAATTGCATGATTACCACTGCATCTAGATTAGTTAAGACTTCTAATATGGGCATAATACCGAAGTGTCTCCTGATACCTGAAAAAGCCTGAAAAGCACAGACATAATAATAAAATACTAGCAACCTTAAGGTCCAGATCTGAATTCTTATCCTATAAGGAGAAAAGATAACAGTCATTGCAGGGAGGGGATGGGTTTTGGGGTTCCAAACCATTTCCTACTGGTGTATCTACAATGTTGGCCACATCATTCTACAGGGGAAGTCAGCCAATCCCTGCACGTGGGGAGAGATAAGCTAAGTAAAGGGCCCAGGTAAGATAATATTGTGAGAGAGTGTTGATAACTAAGTGGGACTGACGATCCAGTACTGCTACATTAGAAAGGGCGTTAAATAATTCAGAGATGGTGGGTACCTCTGTAGTTCTCCACCTACCGAGGATAAGCCTCTTAGCTTGGAGGCTAAGAAGTGTCAGCCAACTGTGCTGTTGATGAGCAAATGCTCTCAGCACAGGAGGAAGGCCCAAAATCCAAACTAGGGGATCTAGAGTATGAGCAGAGTTTGAGGCCTGTTGAGCCAGACCCAAGACAGCCGTCCAGAATAGAATGAGAAGTGGGCAAAGCCAAAGTATGTGCAAAAGGTCTCCGTCTCCCAAAAGACATCACCAGCAATGACTGTTGTCCATGAGATGCATTCTGTACAAGACAACAGGAGTGTGATACCAATGCGACAGTATCTTGTTTTGAATAAGCTCACTTCTCATATATGGATACATAGAATGAGCATATTTCCAGCATAGCTTCCATTGGGCATCTGAAATGGATTGTTGAAGAGCTTGCTCCCCTTTACCAGAACTTGGAGATTTGGATTTGAAGAGACTTGAGATGTGGAGCTGGCACTCTGCAGCTTGGATTTTCCCATACCAAGTGTCCATACCAAAACCAGTCCGTTTTTTATAATCCTTTTTTTAAAACTAGAATCATTCCTTGAACTTTTGTCCTTCCCTTTTCCTTGAGATGCTGTGTCATACCAGGGTCAGAAAGAGGCCTTTTTCCTTTCTTGTACTTTTTCTCCTTGTTTGAACCTTTAGCCTGGTTTCTCACAGCTGTGGTGCAGATGGAATTCAAACCTTCCTTGCACTAAAGGCTCTGCAGCCCCCCAAGAAGATCTCCATCTCCTTGCAATTCCAGATGACATTTTCTCTCCAGAACTCCTAAGCAAACCTTCACCGCTGTGGTGTAGCTTCTCCCCACGGAAGCCTGTTGCAGGACCTGGCAGTTCTCTTTCTCTCTCAGCAGAGCTGCAAAACCAAACTCCTTCACCACATTCTTCCACTCATGGAGAAAGGCAGACCCACAGACCCTGGTGGACAGGTAGTTGACATCTCCTAGGCAGGCATTTCCAAAACCTTGCAGCCTCATGTTTCATTCAAGGGGGCTGGAGCCCTACCTCCCTCTCGAGGAGCTCCCCCTGAAATGACTCCAGAATCAACAGTCTCTGGTATTTGAGAGTTCTCTGGAAGCTCCCCATTGGCTTAAATCACTGTCCTTGACAAAAATGTATATGTATGAATCTCCTTTCAATGCCTGATTTGTTGGGTAAAAAGGCATCAAGAATCTCCCTAGATTTTTCCCCCATAAGTACTTTTACTGTCCCACAAGTTGCTTGGCAACTCCTGGCACTCCGATTGGCTGTACTGTGATCACAAGACCACAAATATGGCTTTTCAATAAACAATGTCCATCCAGTTCATACATATATTTTTATTGTCCTCCCTGCCTATCACTAGTGCAGTTTTGCTCTGCCCCCCAGGTACTAGACAGGTTCCTCTCATACATATTCACACCACCTCATGAATATTAATGAGGCAGCTCCTTGCTCTTTGGCGCTCATTGGCATTCTTTCTAAAAACACTTGTGTTGCCTACTGTGTGCCTTCTCTGTGTCTCTGGTTCCTGTTCTGATCATCCAGGGGACCAGGAGCACCAGAGGGGCATTCCAACAGTTGCAAGAATGGCTGCAACACCAATGCACTACTGTTCATGTGCGGACCATCATCCTTGCACCGAAGTGCAAACAAGGTGATGCCTCCATGATTTAGCAACTCCAGCCCCATTTTCACCTGAAAGCCAAAATCAAACTAAAGCAGGGGCCAGAGGAAGGATCCAGAGGAAAACGGGACTCATGCCACGACCAGGAGAATTACGGGGCAAAACAGGAGAATGAGAAAAGTCAGGGCAGCCTGGTGGGGCAATCAGGTAAGCCCCCCCAATTGGGGGGTTACATTTGTATTTCTCGCAGCCACCCAGATCATGGTACAAAATTCCAGTCCTTTTCCTTATCTTGATTAGATGGACTATATGGTACCCCTAGCCTTGCTTTTTTTTTTCCCTTTGTGGATTTGCACCCACAGCTCCTCTATTTTCCCTTCATCAGTCTCATACCTTGTGGTAATAGTGCTCTCACTTATGTAGATCACTAACCCCTCTTCCCTTTTTTTATGTCCCTTCAGTATAAGCTATACCCTGGATTAGGGATGTCTCACTCATGGTTCTGAGTAACCCAAGTCTCAGTGACCGCTTCTATATACTCTTTCCCTTCTGCAATCATTATCTTCAAGTCTTCCATTTTGTTCCCTAGACTTTTAGCATTTATGGACTCCACCCTCCATCATGACTCCTTTCTTCTCTTCTCTTCTACCTGTCTGCCTTCCCTTTCCCTCATCATGTTCCATTCACTCCCTATGCCCTCCTTGCCTACTAGTTCTGCTTGTTTCCTACTAATCACTCTCCTATTCAATCCTCTATGGCCTCTCCCTGAACCGTCACTGCTTTAGAATCTATCTTCCCATACCCCCTATCTCTCTGTAGCACCCCCCACTCTGTTTTCACCTCCAATTTAATCTCAGAGGCAGCCAATGTTCCCCCTTTTCCTGAAGACACTGGCTTCAATTACCCAATTTGCTTCCCCTCTCAGTTTTTATTTATGCTATTGCTTATATAATTGCCAATGTTTTCAATGCATACACTGGATCTTCCTTTATTTAAAGGCAGCCAATCAGGTGTGAGAGATTTTTATTGTTTAAGATTCTCTCTGATTTCTCTATGTACCCCAAACCCTCCTTCTTGCACTACTCCATCAGCCAGCATGTTAAACTCTTCTACAGTATCTTTGCTTCTTTGATGTGCCACTGCTTGGCACTGGTAGCACTTTAGAAAAGGCTACCATCCTAGCCACCATCTGCAGATCTACCTCACTGCCCTGAACCTCCCCTGCACTGTCTCTTCCTCACATTCTGATAGATTATTTGTAACTAGGTGTACTAATACATAAGGTTTCTCCCCTATCATTTGTGTGAGTGAGCCTATCATTGGGAACACCCTCACTGCCAACATTACTGGCATACACAACATTCTTCTTCTCTGTTAATGGTCTGTCCTCCTTTACCATCTTACAGCTTTCACAACTGAGTATCTCAGTAGGAGGTGTTCACCTACATTGGGGACTGGGGACTAACCTGGGAGGATGTGGGCCTGTAAAAAGGTTATGGCCTACATCCATCTAGGAAAGGAACTGCAGTCCTCAGTAGATGACTGAAATGTTACTTTGACAGACATTCAAACTAGCTGTGGAAGGTGACAAAAGGATAGAGGTAGACATATACTGACCCCCCCCACACACACACAATGAAGCAGGAGGGAAGGATAATCTGAGAGAACAGATTCAAGGCAAAAGAAGTTGAACTAGAGACAAAGGGGCAAGAAACACATGTAGTCATATAAGAGGGGAAAAATGAGACAGGGCCAAAGGTAGGAAAGGGGGTTGCAAGCAGGATGGGAGAAAGATGTAGAAAGCCATGTCTGTAAATGCAAGAAGTCAAGGAAATACAATTCCAGATCTTGAGGCTATCATGGTGAAGGCAGACCTGGACATAATGGTCATCAGTGAGTGATGGCGCAAAGGAAACCACTACTGAAACATGGCTTTACCAGGATACACACAGTTCAGGAATGACAGGGAGTGGAGGAAAGGGGTGTGTGTGTGTGTGTGTGTGTGTGTGTGTGTGTGTGTGTGTGCAGTGTGTGTGTGTGTGTGTGTGTGTGTGTTATATGTAACAGAAGATATCAATGCAACAGAAATGCAATGGGGTATGGATGAGGACCTAGAAAAGGAAATAGGGACACCATTAACAAGATGGCAGATAAGGGGGAGATACTGTTGAAGGAGGACTGCAATCTACCAGATATTAATTGGAAACTCCTGTCCTCAGCCTCTGCTAGAAGCAGGATCATCCTACTGTAGACTCCCTGCAGGGTTTTTTTTTTGAGGCAACAATTCAAGAAAGTCACTTGTGATGGGCCAGAACTAAATCTGGTGCTTATGAACAAGAAATGTTGCTAGTGTCGGGCTGGGATGCCACCTGGGGACCAGTGATCATCATATAGTGTGGTTTAACATTAGGATGACAGGAGAGGCAAACCACAGAAGGACAAGGGTCCTGGACTTCATGAGGTCAGATTTTTTAAAAATGGGTGAATGCCTCAGAGATGCTCTTGCATAGGGGGGATTACCATGATAGGGTGGAAGGACAGTGGACCAGATTAAGGGGTGGAATAGTGAGGCAACAAACATCTGTGAAAAACAGTGAGAAAAAGCAGGAGTAAAAGAGACTGATATGGTTCTCAAGGTAGGTATAGACAAGGGTAAGAAAAGGGTAATGTTCAGGAGATACAAGGAGATATAGCGGAAAGAGGATGGAGATTTGTATCATCAAACACAGAGGGAGGAGGGAGGAGGGGAAGGCTATGAGGGGTGCTAAAGCACAAACTGAAGAAAGAATACCCAGGGAGTGTAACAAAGGAGGCCAAGACCTTTTTTAGGTATATAAGTGAAAAAAGAAAGACAAAGGGAGGAATGTGAGGCTGAGGGATACAGAAGGAGATGGTTCAGACGATGATCAGGAAAGAGCTAGTATCATGAATAAATACTTCTGCTCAATCTTTATAGTGGAAGGGAAGGGGATTGGCCAGTACATATAGGTTACAGACCCACTGGAGGAATGGAAGTAGACACATGTCCATTCAAAGAGGAAAGAATCCCATAGGGACTTGCAAATCTGAAAGTGGACAAGGCTATTGGGCAAGATGGGGTACATCCAAGGGTATTGGAGGATCTTAGGGAGCTACTCTCTGCACCTTTGACAGCCTTATTCAGTGACTCTTTAGATACTGGGGAGGTCCCAGGGGACTGGAGACAGGCAGATGTATTCCCACTCCCTAAGAGAAGCAGCAGGGAAGAGTCTGACAACTACAGGCTGGACATTCAGACATCAGTAGTGGGGAAACTATTGGAGTCACTTCTAAAGGAAAGACTGGCAGATTACCTTGCATCTGGCAAGTTACCGGGTGCAAGGCAGCATGGATTCAAGGGAGGCAGATCATGTCAGACAAACTTTAAAGATTTCTTTGACTGGAGGACAAGAAAAATAGATTGGGGAGCAGTGGACATGGTCTGCTTAGACTTCAACAAGACCTTCAACACCATGCAATATAGAATGTTCATAAAAAACTGAGAAGCACTGGGTGGGAATCAATGTACACTGTGTATGTAACTGACTGACAGATAAAAGACTGAGGGTGGTGGTTAATGGCACTCACTTGGGGAAGCTAGAGTGACCAGCATGGTTCCTCAGGGTTCAGTACTGCATCCAGTCCTCTTTTATGTCTTTCTAAGTGATATTGCAGAATAACTGGAAGGGAAGGTGTGCCTCAATGCTGATGACACCAAGATCTGCAATTAGGGTAGACACTAGGGGGTGGAGAGAATGAATAGAGACAAAGAATGGTCAAGGGTAAGGCAGCTGGGTTTCAATGCAGAAAAAAGTGCAAAGTTATGCACCTTGTGTGCAGAAATCCAGAGGCAGAGTATAGAATTGGGGGGGGATAGGTATTGAGAGTCACTATACAGGAAAGGGACCTAAGGTTAATCATAATGGATAACCTTAAGGTGGCAAGACAGTGTAACAAAGCAGTAGTGAAAGTCATTGGGATGCTGGGGTTCATAGGGAGGGGTATCCCCAACAGAAAGAGGGAGGTGGTGTTGTCACTGTATTGGTCATTGGTGACACTGCACCTTGTGTACTGTGTCCAGTTCTGGAGACCACTCCTCAGAAAAGGCATAGACAAGTTATAGGCCATTCAAAGAAAGGGAACAAAAATGGTGCAGGGGCTGCACCAAATGTCCTATGAGGAGAGACTGATGGATCCAAACATAAACAACCTGGAAGAGATGGGATGGGGGACATGCTAGAAACCTTTAAATACCTCATGGGGTGAATAAGGTACAGGTATGGAGAATTTTTCAGAAAAGAAGATGTACAAGAACTAGACAGCAAGCAGTGGTGCTGGATGGGAAAGTTTAGGAGGTACATTATTAACTATTTCTTAACTGAGAGAGTAGTAAGTGCTTGGAACAATCTTTAAGCAGGTGTGATGGGGCTAAAATAGTAGTGAGCTTCAAGCATTCATTGGATAGGTATAAAGGAAAACTGTTATCAAAGCAGGATGTGGTGGGCAGAGACTAGGTAGTGTCTGCTGAGGCAGAATAGGTAGGGAAAAGAGGGGCAGACTAGGTGGGCCAAGTGATCCTCATATGCTGGCAAATTCTATGTTTCTTTTTTATATTTAAGTTTATAAAAAAATATGACAGTGTACCTAGATATAGTCATTACACAGGAAAACATATATGACAAGACTGGGAGCTTTAGCAATAATGACAGCCATAAAATTTAGCACAGATTGCCTGTTTCTCCTGAGACAAACATTACTGGTCACCCATGTTCTGTCACAATCAATGGAAAGACAAGGTGAAACAGAAACAATTGAACAACAAACATGTGTAATCCTTATATATGGCTTACGTGTCCAAATATGAGCAATCTGCATATGGCTGTGGAACACAAACATGATCATTGTCCATGATCCAGGGCTGCCAGATATCCAAAAAATTCTGCAAACAGTTCAATGTGTGGTACATAGCTCAGTGCTTGTGATACAGGAGAGCTGGGTAAGATATGGTTAGTGCTTAGGTACGTTTGAGCTGGATAGATACGTAAGTCAGTGCTTTCGGTACATAGAAACTGGATGAGATATAACTGATGCTTAGAACATTGAGCTGGATGAGATATGGTTGCTGTTAGAACTTGATCTTTTGGATTTTCTCTATATCCCACCTTTGTGGGATGCTAGGTAAGTGGAGGATTGAAGGCCAGGTGCAAGGTGAGATAGTGCTGGAGATGAGAAAAAGGCAGGGGAGGATGGAGAGCGAGTCTGACTCACTTTAAGCAGAGGGAGCAGAAGCTGAAGGCTTTAATAGAGAATGGGGAGGAGCTATCCCCCCATTGAACTACAGGCAGAGCCTTCCAATTCAATGTGTGGTACATAGCTCAGTGATTGTGAAACGTAAAAGCTGGGAAGATATGGTTAGTGCTTTGGTAATGTTGAGTTGGATAGGTACGTAAGTCAGTATGTGTGGTGCTGTACATAGGAAATGGATGAGACATAATTGATGCTTAGAATGTTGAACTGGATGAGATATGGTTGCTGCTAGAACTTGATCTTTTGGTCTTTCTCTATATCCCACCTTTGGCGGGATGCTAGGTAAGTGTAGGATTGAAGGCCCAAGAAGAATGTAATTACTGATGTGATTACCTTTTCCAGCTCTGGAGAGTGTGGCCAGTAGCATGCAGGAGAGGAAAAACACCCTTAGTGGAAAATCTCTTAGGACCCATGGCTACTGACCTGCCCGTCCTCTGGGCATACTAACAGGAGAGTAATCTTAAGGTAGGCAAGTATTGATATGTTGTTTTCTAACTACATAGAAACATAGAAGTTGACAGCAGATAAGGACGGAAAGGCCCATCCAGGCTGCCTATTTCTTTTTCTACCTTATAAATGTGCCATCGTCCTTTGCTGTCATTGGCCTATCTATTCATACTCATCTGTATTGCTCCCTTATGCCTATCCTATGCCTGTTTGAAGCCCTGCACTGTATTCATAGCCACCACTTCCTGAGGTAAGCCATTCCATGCATCCACCACCCTTTCTGTGAAAAAGAATTTCCTCACATTACCCGTTAATCGGCCTCCCTCTAATCTCATGCTGTGTCCTCTTGTCCTGCTATTTTTCTTATATTGAAACATGTTACTCTTTCATCTTGTTAATGCACTTAAGGTGTTTGAATGTTTCGATCATATCACCTCTCTCACTCCTTTGCTCTAGGGTATACATATTGAGCTCCGTTAATCTGTTCTCATATGTCTTCTGATGCAGTTCCTGCACCATTTTGGTTGCCCTTCTCTGGACTGCCTCAATTTGGTTAATGTCCTTGTGAAGGTGGGGCCTCCAGTACTCTACGCAGTACTCCAGATGTGGCCTAAACAGTGTCTTTTAAAACTAGATACAGAATGTAGTTCAAAGAGGCATATCCTGAGTTTGATTGCCAGCAGGTAATCCTGGAAGATGAGGTACTGGCAAATGAAGAGTCCACCATGGAGAGACATTAGCTTAAGAGGTTGGTGAATCCAAGTCTGTAATACCTATAGGTGTAGAGGCGAGGTGTTGTGCATAGTCAGACAGCTCGGTTACCGGCTGTTTACTGAATCACATCTTGGAGGGGCAAGAATGTAGAGCTGCACTATGGTCAAGCCTGGACTGTGATGAAGGAAGAAGTCCATTGTAGAAGATGTAATGGATTACAGTGAGCAAGCAGCTAGGCCCTCCTTGCGGGGCACAGTAGGAGAAAATAGCAGATCCCACGTGATCTGACATGCATAGTTCCAGTAGAGAAGGTACCAGGCCCCCTTGCAGAGCAAAGCAGGAATGCAGTGTGCAGGCAGCCAGGTCCCCTTGCAGGGTGAAGTGGATAGAAACCTCCAGACCCCCATGCGGGGGGAAGCAGGAAATGTGTAGAGCAAGCAGATAGGCCCCATTTGAGGGCAAAGTAGGAGTGCGTTTAGCATGTTGCCAGGCCCTTTGTGGGGGTGAAGCAGGGGACATGGTGAACCCCAAGTGATCTGCCATTGATTAAGTTCCAGTAGAGATGCCAAGACCCCCACATGGGTCCACTGAGAAGAGACAGAATGGGGATGAGCAAGTTGCCAAGCCCGATGCGGGTGAAGCCAGATACATGGTGGGACCCCATGTGGTCCACCAGTGCATAGGTTATAATATGAAGGTGACCACCAGGTAGAGCGGCGAAGGTGAAATGGAATGCATTGAGCATGCACTAGGCCCCCTTTGGTGGGGCGAAACAATAATTAGAAAAATATCCCAGGATAACGCTGAGATCATAGGCCGGAGCAGTAAGCATCATGGTGAAACCCATACAGTGATGGACGTCCTTCAATGCTTTCAAGAGGGAGGCAGAGGTAGGATCAGCAAGTGTTTTCCTTGATGGGGAGCAGAGCTAGGTACAGTCTGACAAGAAGGTAAGACAACTGTCTACGCACAGTCAATGTATAAAGGAAGATGAAGGCTAGAATTCCATGTTAGATTTCCATGTCCTGTTGTCTAAGTTGATGATGAGCAGGAAGTCATTGCTGAAGATGCAGTTCCAGCAGATGGTGATCCAGCTAGGAGTGATGTCTGGACGAAGGACAATGATTAATTCGTGATCCAGGGTGCTATGAGTAAAATGGCAATAAAGTGTTAATGGACAGTCAGCATGGTTGAACAGGACTGCCAACGGGAATATAGATGAGGATATAGAAATCTTAGATGATGAAATGGTCGGTAGTAATGTCAGCAGGGAACCGGTGATGAGGTAGGAGTTACTGTGAAGAGAGGCTTGCCTGAAGCTGGAATTCCAGTGCAATAGTAGGTTCCAATCGAGTACTGTATCAGAAGTGAGAATTGTCCTAAGATGTCTACAGAGATGGGCAGTGTATATACAAGATTGGAACTGGACCAGGCATGGAATGATTTGCAGTAGAAGAAGTAGTGAACAATGAAGTAGGGTAGGCCTAAACAGGCAAGCTGGAACATGGATCCCTTGAGGTCAAGAACAGCAGTGTGCGAATGCTCAAGCGACTGAGTAGGTATCAGGTGGTAAGCTGAGGAAGTCAAGACTCCCAAGTGGGTCAGCTTTTTATGAAGATGGAAAGCTGCTTGAGCATGGAGAATGCACTAAGGCTTGATGGATTCGGGATGGCAAGACTCGCACGCCATTGCCATAATATGATATGCTCTGAAGTAACGGGGGACGAACCCCCGGGCAAGTCTGCTGTAGTGACTTGAGTACGTTAAGGAGATCAAGACTCAGTGAGTCTACCTGTAATATGGAAGTGTGAGCGATGAGAAGAAGCTGTCTTGTGGGGACAATGTTCGTGATGATGGGACCCCCTGCAGTCTGCTGTCACTGTAGTAAGCATGGATAAAATGTGAGCTTTCCGAGGTCCTAAGGAGGCCAAGCTGAGCTGGAAATCCTATGCAGAATGACTGGAAGAGTTGATTGAATGCTGAGAGGCCTTCTACATAGCCAGGCTGAAGCTGAAACTCCTGTGGGGTGTAGTAAGGAAGGTGTAGAATGGTAATAAGCAGTTGGATGACATGGCAGCAGGATAGCTCAATTCAACAGTTGCACTCATCTAGGCAATGTGAAGGTCCCCAGTCGGTACACCAGGAGGACCCAATGAAAGTCCAACGGAGAACAGCATTTAAGGTGATTGAGGAGTGAGCTAGGCCTCCAAGTGGGCAAGCTGGAGCAGCAGGACCCCATGTTGGTCTGCCTGAGGAGAAGCACAAGGAGTGAGCTGGGCTAAGCCTCCACACAGGCTAGCTAGACTGACAGGACCCACATGTAGGTCTGCCTGAGGAGGAGTAGATTGAGTGAGTCAAACTAGGTCTCCAAGTAGGCTAGCAGGACTGGTGGAACCCCCCGTAGGTCCACCTGGAGAGGAGTAGAAGTGAAGGAGTCAAGCCAGCCTCCACATAGGCTGGCTGGATCGCAGAGTCAGGATGGCAATATAGTGGCCTCTATCTAGGTTGGTTGGAGGAAGGAAGCTGCAGGAGCGGATGAATGGAGAATGCAATGCGGTAGTCGGTAAATGTCAGTAGGGGGCATACATATCCTGGAATGACAGGTTTAAGGTGCTTGGATCACATAGAGTGAAACATCCTGGGCCTTCAGAAGGTGGAACCATGCTGCACTAAACAAGGCTGTGCAGGAGTTGTGGGCACAGAGGCCCATAGAGGCCGGCCATACAATCGTGACTACTGGAGTGTGACCTGTGGTAGAATGCACCATCATGCCAGTCATATTACAGAATGTACTGAATTATCTGAGCAAGGCAACAGTCAGGAACAGTTGAAGGATCAAGTATGTTTGTACAGAGCAGTCCAATAAAGTATCCAGTGGAAGCGGATGAGCCCAAGCCTATCAGTTAGAGAGTCAAAAGTCTCAGGTTCAACACAGTACTGAGAAAAAACTTGCCATTATGTGAACACTCTCAAAGGTGTGGCTGTATGTAACATCTCTGTTCAAGCAGGCAGACACCGAACAGTAGACAGTCATACCTGGTGACGATGTATCCCGGTATCCAACACAGCTGGATGACTTGATTTGGCAGTGCAAATGTAGACTGAGTGAATGCAGAACCCCCATCCCGAAGGTGACTTGTAGGCTGGTGAAGTCAAGGCAAGGTGGCACACAGCCACATAGCTAGCAGGTGCATGGCACCAAAGAAGACAGAAATCCAGAGTACCCCACCCCGCTGAGCTGCAGGGTGAAGGGGTGGGGTATGCAAGGCATGGTGACGGCTCACCAGCTGCAAGTCAAGGGGCACTGAGTCCGAATACTCCCTGGCCAAGGGAAGCATTGCAGGAGAGGACCGAGGGAGCAAGCAGTAGCTGACTGGGGAGTCACAAGGTGGAATCAATGCCACAGGATCTCTGGAAAAGGAGGCCAAAGCAGCAGTGTGGAGAAGGAGTCCAGGATGCAGGGAACAGGTGGACTTATATGGATGTTGGAGTGACGTTGCAGTGTGTGGGCTGATGGCACTGACAAGAAAAGCTTGCAAGGAACTGAATGAGCCCCAAAAGAAGAAGAAAAGAAAACAAGGTACAGAAAAATGGGGGACGAGGAAGCAAGAGACAGGAAAGAAGACAAGAAAGGGGGGGAACAGGAGATGGAGTCAGAGGAAAGATGCCAGGGGTGGAAGGGGGGCAGAGGAAGCATGGGGGGAGAGTAGGAAAAGCCAGCCCCACAGCATGCAGCACCAGAGCGAGTCAGACTCACTCTAAGCAGAAGGAGCAGATGCTGAAGGCTTTAATAGAGAATGGGGGAGGAGCTATCTCCCCCCATTGAACTACATGCAGATCCTTCCAATTCTGCAATGCAAATGACATATGCTCCATGTGATATAACCTATCTATAATAGTAATTCATAGCATTAGGATGGTGGCATCACCCCTGAGCCAAAGTCTTGGCATTGCTTTTGTGAGCCATAATAAGTAACACATATAATAAGGTTCTGTATTACCCACATACCCTATGGTGGTACATTGAGGAGAACCAGAGGTGCTGTAAAAGTAGACATATGTACAGTATAAATAACTTCTGCAAAGAACTCTTTCACCGCCCTTCAAAACAAACCTAACTCTGGGCATGTCCAACAAGTGTGTGCCCTCCCAGCAGCATCTCCAACAAAGCCCCCCTAGATGCCCTCATAAAGAATGATTGGATCACTGGGTACAGAAGCACTGACTATGGCACTTCCATGAAAATTCCCTCCAAAATGGGGAAGAGGTAAGTTTAACCACTTGCAAGGAATTTTTTATCTAGGCCTTATGATATGTCTTCATTTGACGGTCTCTAGTCGACCTGTCCAAAAAGATCCAGGTGTCTGTGCACCCCAATTCACAGAGCCCTTTATAAAAATTCCCAGCCAACCTGCCAGCACAGTGGTAGGGTTTCTGTCTGTAATGCCGACAGTCTGGGTTTGGAAATAGACCCGAGGAGTTGGAGGCAGGCCATGGGAGAGGAGGATTGTGCATCCCAGGGACTACTGTCCTCTTCTGGAGGGAGGGGTGGGTTAATTTTCAATACATGGACATCCCTTGGCAGAGGCTGGGGGAAGTGGTGACTGACATTGGGTAGTTTGTGAGGCGTGCTGGACATCGCACTTACACATTCAGTCATTGCACACCACATCTCTTGGGTGCTACTGGATTGGCAAATTGCCAGCCCCACTGATGAGATCTCAACTCCAGGTCCCACTGCACCTGCCGCAACCCCAAACTGATGACCAAGTGATCACTCTCCATTGAGATCGGCCTGATCCTGTGGCACTGCACTGGGCGGGCAAGCCAGAGAGCACTGCTGGTAGCTGTCGGACTGCCGTTAATTTAGAACAGTCTTCATCAGTGCCACACCGCTTGGCAGCCCTGCCGGGGGGGGGATAAGCCTGAGATATACAGTCAGCTAGAGGTAAGTCCTATGGGGTGAGCAGGGGCTGGGACAGTTGGGGGCTGAGCCATAAATGGTACTGACACCAAAAAGAATAGAAAATGAAAATAAATAAACAAATAAAATTCCCAATCAAGTGATCCCAGGAATCTCCATGGAGTGCCAAAACAAATAAGTCACAAAGCAAACTCCTGTGAATGGGGAGCCACACATTGTCTCTTCCACAGTTAAAGTATGTATTTTATTGGTGAGGCCATGAGTGTTCTAAAGAGTCTCAAATCGAAGCACTCCAGATTCCTATAAAAATTGAGACATATCCTAAACCAAGCTGTTGCCATCTATGATATTTATGATTCATGTTTGAAGGTGAAAACATGCCATCAGAATCAAAATGTCTATACAAATACCAAATAGAATGCAATTTTACAGATCCTATCTCATTTCTCCACGATTTTAAAGTGGTTGCCACAGCTGAGAGAAAATTGCACAATGGGGGCTAAACCAGTGGATTAGCAAAGAGAAATTTGGTGCTATCATCTAAATCATTAAGGTGGAATTCTGTGTGCCTCTAAGCTGATGTACAAAAACAGGAAACCCAATACTAAATTACTCAGAAGTGGGAGGCTATTGCGTAACTTTAAAGGTCAGGGAATCCCAGTCCCCCTTTATCTCTTGGCAATTGCAAAATGGTATATTTGAATCTGGGGGGGTTACCATTCCATATAAACCTAAATATTAGTTTATTTCTCACCCTAAATAATATGCTACCAGTATTAATGGCAACTTCCATGATCTAAAAGAATATGATGCTGGTCTGCAAGACATACAACAGACTATGTAAAATATTCATTTGAGTTGTTTTCATTCTGGAAAAGAGGCTTAAAGGAAAGTACATCCACACCTCTAAATGTTTTGCTGTTTGTTGAAACATGGGTTCTAAATTTAGTAATTCTCAGCAACCTAAAATTTATTGGGAGCATAACTCTTGAATAATTCATGGCCATTCTACTCCATCTGAATGGAAATCTAGTTTTGATGAAGACACTCAGGTGGTACTTGAAGCATAATATCTGTCTTCAGAATATTTAGTTTTACTATAAAACTGGCCACTGTACTAAAACTATCTAGTTCCTACTACTAAGCCACACAGAGTGTTCTGGAGACAGCAATGTGAGAAGTACAGTATGTCATCTGCCTGCAAACTAAGCTTAAATTCTATACCCCTATCGGGGTGTTCTCTATCCCCACATTCCATCAAACAGCTTTTGCAAGCAGTTCAAGGTACAGCATAATGAGAGCAATAGTGAGGATGGAGGGCAGCCCTGATGCATGCTCAATTCCAAAAAGATAGACTGTGAAAGAGATCCATTAACCTGAAACCAGGCTTGCAGGGAACAATAGCAGTCCTGAAACATGGTAATAACAGGGACCTGGAAATCGAAGTCTGACAGGGTGCCCTATAAAAAAGGCTTGGACACCATGTCAAATGCCTTCTCCTTATCTAAACTCATCACTGCTGCTGACTTATCTCTTTGTTATATGCTCCACCTAGAGAAGGGTATGTCTAGAAACATAGAAACATAGAAACATAGAAGTTGATGACAGATATAGACCGAAAGGCCCATCCAATCTGCCCATTTCTTTTTCTACCTTATGAATGTGCCATTGGACTTTGCTGTCAATGGCCTATCTATTCATACTCATCTGTATTGCTCCCTTATGCCTATCCCATGCCTGTTTGAAGCCCTGCACTGTATTCATATCCTCCACTTGCTGAAGTTGGCCGTTCCATGCATCCACCACCCTTTCTGTGAAAAAGAACTTCCTCACATTCCCCCTTAATCGGCCTCCCTCTAATCTCAAGCTGTGTCCTCTTGTCCTGCTATTTTTCTTATATTGAAACATGTTAGACTCTTTGACCTTGTTAATGCCCTTAAGGTGTTTGACTGTTTCAATCATATCACCTCTCTCCCTCCTTTGCTCTAGGGTATACATATTGAGCTCAATTATCCTGTTCTCATATGTTTTCTGATGCAGTCCCTGCACCATTTTGGTTGCCCTTCTCTGGACTGCCTCAATTTGGTTAATGTCCTTGTGAGGATGTGGCCTCCAGTACTGCACGTAGTACTCCAGATGGGGCCTAACCAGTGTCTTGTAAAGAGGGATTATTACCTCCCTCTTCTGACTTGAGATACCCCTACTAATACACCCCAACATCCCACTAGCCTTACCTACTGCTTTAGTGGTCTGCTTGGATGATTTCCGGTCATAGGTGATGATGACATCCAAGTTTCTTTCTTCCTTTGTGACTGCCAGAAACTCCCCTCCCACCCTATAGGTGGCTTCAGGGTTTCTCTTCCCTATGTTCGCATGTTCTTGCACTTCTTTGCGTTAAACCCCAGTTGCCACTCTTCTGACTAATTTGCTAGTTTATCCAGATCTCTTCTCATTCTGCCCACTCCATCTACTCTGTTGCAGATCTTGGTGTCATCTGCAAAAAGACAAACCTTACCCTCCAGTCCATCTGCAATGTCACTGATAAAGATATTGAAGAGGACTGGCTCCAGGACTGATCCCTGAGGTACCCCACTTGTGACTTGCATCTCTTCTGACTGCATAACGTTTACCACAACTCTCTGTTTTCTGCCTGTTAACCAGTTTACCACCCAGCTGACCAACGTCTGACCCACCCCGAGCCTACCCAGCTTATTAATTAATCTTCTATGTGGAACAGTATCGAAAGCTTTGCTGAAGTCAAGGTAGGCGACATCAACTGCTCCCCCTTGGTCCACCACTATGGTTACCCAGTCAAGGAAATCTATGAGATTAGTTTGACAGGACCTTCCTTTTGTAAACACATGCTGTCTTGGATCCTGTGCTCCTAAGGATTACAGGTGTTTCACTATCCTTTCCTTAATGAGTGTCTCCATAATCTTGCCCACTACTGAGGTAAGACTGACTGGTCTGTAGTTCCCTGCCTCCTCCCTGCTACCACTCTTGTGGAGCGGGATGACTTGAGCCCTTCTCCAGTTTTCTGGGACCTCTCCTGTGCTTAGAGACTCACTAAACAGTTCTGATAATGGCTCTGTTAGTTCCACCCTTAGCTTCTTTAGTGCCCTGGGATGTATCGCATCATGTGCCATTACTTTGTCCACCCTGAGCTTATCGAGCTCTTATAGGACCCTTTCTTTTGTGAAAGAACTATTGCACACCTCCCTCCCCCCGTGTCCATGGTGCTGAGCTGTGGGCCCTGCCCTACCTTCTCTTCAGTAAATACTGAGCAGAAGTAACTATTTAGGATAGATGCTTTTACATGGTCCTCCTCCTCACACGCCCCATTATCTTCTTTGATCTTAGCAATACCTCCTCTGGACTTTCTCCTTTCACTAATGTATCTATAGAAAGTCTTGTTACTTTTTTTTACAGTTCATAAAGTCTACATTATTACATTTTTGTCTGGTCCTTATGAAACCTGATTGGGCCTTTTGAATTAATGCCAGTAAAACTTTATCAAAGGTGTGGTCCAAATAGCCATAAATAACTTCTAATCAACATTTAATATTGATATTGGCCTATAAGAAAGAGTTTGTACTGGGTCTTTCCTGGGTTTTAATGTGCCCAAAATAGTGTCCAAGCTCCATGAAGGGGTGGGAGCGGGCTCACCATCTTGTACTGCCTTAAAGGCCCACACTAAGACAGATAGATGCAGGGGAGTTATATACATATATAATTCAATAACAAAACCATCAGGGTCCAGGCATTTCACTGTCTTAGCAGCTTTAATAGCATCTCAATCTCCCCACCTCCCACAGGATTCTGAAGGGTTGCTTTTTGTTTCTCAGTCAACTGGGAGGGACAATTTGGAGAGATACTGTTGAGTGGGGGCCCACAGAATGAGAGACTTTGAATAACTATTGATAATGATCCCTCAGAATAGAATAAACAATAGTAGCCAAGTGGGTGACCTTACCTATTTTGGGGTCCTGCAGATGGATGCTGAAAGCTGAAAGCTGATTTTCTCTTAGCTCTGAGCTGCTGAGCAAGACGATGGGTTCCTTTCATCACTCCCTCATAAGTATATTGTTTTAAATAGCTAAAGGCAAAATCCACCTATTGATACGTCACCTTTTTTATTTGTTCATTTAATTTGTATGATGTGCACCTCTTCTTCCCTGTCTCCATAGCACCAGAGCTGCTTCAAAGTGTGCAGAGAATCCATATGGTCCCTGAACTGCCAATCATGGTCCAATACTTTTTTTTAGCAGAATAAGAGATAATTTGTTCCTGAATTACTACTTTAAGAAAATCCCACAGTATGGGTTCAATGACAACCCTCATCATTATCCGTCAAAAATTGTGTTACTGTGTCCTGAACCAAATCCTTTAATGATGCATATCTGAGCAATGACACATTCAGCCTCCAATTATTTTGTTTTCTGTTTTTACCTAAATCTAATTTGAGCAGGGGGGGTGGTGTGGGTTGGGGGGGATTGGAGTGATCTGTCAGCAACCTGGTACCTTACAACAAATCATGCACTCTATTGAAGTGCTTCAGTGTAACAGAAAATTGAGCCTTGCATGGCTAGAATAGCAGCCTACATAATGAGTGTATGCTAGCCTATATAGCACAATGTACACCATGCATCTGCAACCCCCCTAATTGACCCAGTGTAGCTTTAAAAGTTTTCTAAGCTGAGGTCATTCTAAAATGAATGGGATGCATTGCATCCTGGTATGGGCTTAAAATCAGATTGTTTCCCCCCATAATGAGCTGGGAATATACCCTGTCAGAAAATGTTTGCATCACCCATTCATCTGACTGCAGTGGTAAGAACACATTGACCAAAGTTATCTAGACATGATATAACACACCCACCATGCTCTCCTAGCTACCCTCTGGGTCAACATAAGTCTTCTGTGGGTGGAACTTGTTCAAATAAGGGAGGAGTGTCCATCACCCTCCCCTTTTCAGTTCCATAAATTGATGCCTCCACAGCAGAAAAAGCGTATTTACCCAATTGGCATGTTCTACTGCATTTAAGTGCATGTCTTGTAAACAGATCACATCTGGGAGATCTCTCTTTACATGTTGCATTATTCAAGTGCATAAAATCAGATTATGCATGCCATTAAACATCATATTAAATGACAAGAATTTGACTGGCACTACTACTATATGGAATTATGGGGGGCCATAACACTGCAACTACTGGTTTGGAGGAGAAATATGAGCCACAGAGAGACAGATACCACAGAACTGCCTGGAACCAAAATGTTAGGATCACTGATATGTAGACACTGATATAACTCAGTGTCATATACACTGAACAATAAATGAGAAACCAGAAAAAAAGTGTAAATGCATAGTAAAAAACTGTTCTTGCCAACAGGGAGAAACCTTGTCTTTCCTAAGCAGGGAGCACGTATCTAGACACACACCTAGATGAATCAAATGACAATGAAGTAGCCCCCAGTGATAGGAACCTTTATAACAGAAAGGTCCTCCAATAAGGTAAACCCTGTTGATTGAACAAGCACCCTTGGACAATGAAACTGTCACACCTGGTGTCCACTCTGCTCTAACCCTCATCACTCAAACTCAGTAATGGGGGGAAGAGTTGATGGGTGGTGGCATACAAAAACACCATTACAAAATTTCTGGCCTGGGAGCTATAAATAATATAAAACCATGTAATTAAACCCTAATAGATGCATTTCCCCAGATTGTGCCTTCCTCTTGCAGGAGGGAGTTCAGCATTGCAGACAGACATTCAGTAGGATATAGTTCAGCTTCTGGCTACTCTTTAGTGGGTTTGGGGTGCCCTTGGCCTGGGGCCACCTGGCAACCTCTCTTTGGTTGGACCTTTTCACTTGTAGATCTCTTGCTAGTCCAATTTACAGATACTCCCATAACCACCATCTGCATATTGATTTTGCACATGGTTACCCTGTGATTCTTAATTCCTCCTGGAACTTCTAAATAATATGGTCACTTCCTCGTGTGGGCCTTCACCTGTTTGCTGACCTACTGGTACCCTAATGGAAGGTGGATCTACTTCACTGTATTTTAATTCAATCAATCAATCAATCAAAATCTTTATTTATTCAGGCGAACATCATTGAGCAAAGCTCATTTACAAGATGGACCTGAGTGGTCATACAAATGAGGATACAAGTATTATTACATAGACAAGAATAGAATAAATAGTAATACAATGGCATGGAATGATTATATACAACAATTTACATATATACAAGTAACAATAGAACCATTTAGCCTGTAGGAAAAAAGAGGACAAAGGGTATAGCAGTCCTAAAATATAAGTTATATGGTCTAGCTAGTTTTTATGAGAATATAATAGGTGATTCGGAAGAAAGAAATTGAGTTAATATAATGGATAGAAAAAGGGAGGTTTAGTTGGGTCAGATAGGTAGGGGATTATGCTTTATAAAAGCAATTGCAGAGCTCTGGAAAAAGGGCGGAGAACAATCTTTTGAAGGATGCCAGAGGTAGTAGTCTATCTAGCTTCATGGATTTTTGGAGAGAGTTCCATGCAACTGCTAAGGAATAGCTGAAAGCAGCCCTCCCATACTGGGTGCAGGCATTGGGGACCTTTAATGTGATGAGTTTACTGATCCTTAAGGTGTGTGGCCTGGTTGTAATTTGGGTAAAGCAATCAGTGATATAGGTCGGTAGCTTGCCTGTTAACGCTTTGAATATCCAGATAACAGAATTCCTATTTCTTCTGTGTTGCAATGATGTCCAATTGACTGCCATATAAAGGGAGCAATGATGGGTGTTGAGGAAGGTCAGTAATAAATCTTATGGACCTGTGATACAGAGTGTCCAGCTTATGTAAGAGATGACTTGAACAATGGCAGTAGAAAATCAGCATAATCAATGAGGGATAGGAATGAGGCCTGAATTAACCTTTTTAGAATCACTGTTTAGGTAATGTTTTATTCTAAAAAATAGTCCGAGCCTCTGTCTTAGCTTTTTAAGTAGCTCTTCAATATGGACAGAATAGTCAAGCCTGTTATCTATCCAGACTCCAAGGTATTTGAAGTTATCAACAAATTCAAGTTTCTCTCCAAGTAAGGTGGATATATGTAGGGTGTTGGATGCTGGGGTAGTAGTAGTACAACTCTTTGTGGTAAAGAACATAGCTTTTGTTTTTTTTGCATTTAGAAGTAGTTTTTTGTCAAGTAGATTGTGCTGCAGAATGGAGAATTCGGATTGTAGAAGTTCACAGGCTTTGGAAGGTGAGGGATTGCTGACATACAATACAGTATCATCAGCAAACAGATGAATGTTAGATTGAGTGAGGTTGGCATCAATTATTTATATAAATAGCAAAGAGGATAGGGCCAGAATGGAGCCTTGTAGTCGCTTCTATAGCAGAGGTTTTGAGGTGGATAGGTAATTTCCATTTCTAACCAGTTACGACCTATCTGAAAGGTAATCCTTAAACCAGTTGGAGTGATAGAGAATCCAGGCCTAATGAGTTAAGGAGGTGAGTAATAAGTCATGATCCACTGTGTCAAGGCTTTACTCAAATCCAGAAACACAACACAGGTAAAATTTTTCTTGTCCAAATTATTCTGCCAATCGTTGGTTACCTTGGCTAAGGCAGTAATGGTGCTATGCTTTGATCTAAATCCAGATTGTGCAGAATTTAGAAGGTTATTGCTATCCAGATAGTCCCTTAACTGAGAGTTTACTAGTTTTCGAGCATCTTAGATAGTACTGGTAGGATGGAGATAGGTCTGTAATTGTTGAGATCCCTAGTATCACCAGATTTGAGTAATGGAACTACTTGAGCTGTTTTCCAAGTAGATGGAATGGATCCAGTAGTTAGGGAAAGATTGAAGAGATGAGTAAGGGGGCAGATAAGACATGTGAAGCAATTTTCAGAAATAGGGATCAGAGTCTGCACCTGCACTTTTAGTTGTGTCTAAATTAGAGGGAGATCTTCCACTTCTTTCACGGATATTGGGATGAAGGAAAAAGTTGAAGTGGCCATTTGTCCCACAGTAGTTTGCAGGTTCAGGGAAGATCTCAGGATATTTGCAGGTGATGAGTCAAATGCTAGGCCAGCAGTGGTGAAGTGAACATTGAAGGTATTTAAGATTTCTTGTTTACCTGTAATTTCTGTGTCATTTAGTAGCAATTTGATGGTTAAGGCAGGAGTAGAATTCTAGCCGAAGTCCTTTTATTGTACCCCAGAGTCTGGATGGGTTATTGTAGGAGCATCCAATTCAGCTGTATAGTAGGCAGTTTTGGCAGTTCTTATTTTTTTTGTACACATGAATTCCTTGCTTTTCTGAAATTTAGCCAATCTCTGGTGTCCTTTGTTTTTCTTGCCTTTTTCCACAGCTTGTCTCTGGTTCTCAAGGCTGCTTTAAGCTCAGAGGTGAACCAAGGCAGGATTTTACCTTAGTTCTGATACTGGTGATAGGTGCATGAATATTGAGAACATTGGTGATAATATCCTTTAAAGTCTGGAGTGCTGTTTCAACAGAGGTTGTAAGATAGAAATCTTGCCAGTATATTGTAGTACTCAGGTCATGGAGGTAACCTGAGATATTGAAATTCTTTTGACCTTTTGAGGATAAATTCTGCAGGATTTGGTGGTTTGAGTGTGGATCTTATGCCAGCTATAGGGTAATGGTCCTCATCATCACTTGGCAGTACTCCTGCATGTGAGTATAAGTGAGGCTTGTTTACCAACATAATATCCAGGAGTGAGTTGTTGCTGGAATTTCTTGGTTAATCCTAGTTGGGTCTTTAATTAGCTGTGTGAATCCATAGAGTGTCACAAAGGTTATCAAAGGTGCAGATACATTAGACAACCAGTTTAAATTCAAATCACCAATGATGACGGTATCTTCAGGGCCTTGGTTGAGAATTGACCCTAGGTGAGAAAGCAGTTTAAGGCCTGCAGAGGGGCCTATAGCATCCAATCAGTTTAAATGGAGACAATTAGGAAGGAAATTTTGATTGATAAACATTCAAATTCATTTTGGCTCAGATGTGTTGATGAGGGCAGGTTGCAGAGATGGTGTCCTTAATGTATATGGCCACCCACCACCCCTGGAAGGGCGATCTGCTCTGAAGAGCTGGTAATTGGGAAGGTTTACAACACTGTCTTTTGTTGTAGGCCTGAGCCAAGATTCAGAGATGACCAGAAGTCTGGAAGAGTATGTGCCACCCAAGCCTGTATTAAGATGAACTTTTTAGAGGCTGCAAGCATTGAAGTGTATGAAGCTTAGTCCTTTATGGTAGTCAGCTCAGCAGGGAAGATAAACTGACAATGGGGCCAGGATTAATCTCAATGGTGCCAATGCATAAAGGAGGTAGAAGATTAATTTGAGTAGGGCACCAAGGGATAGGGATAGAGAGTGATCAGAGCATTTCCTCTTAGTCCTAGATGCCCACTGTGTAGTGGAGATGGTCCTGTTATATAGGTGTGTCTTTTCATAACATAGGAGTCTGATGGACAGGCATAGTGGGTTTTATAGATCCAGGATACATGTAAAGGGCTAGGGAGAGCTGGATTGTTAGAGAGGCTTTATGTGGGATACCCCAGGGGTTGCAGTGTAATAGTGGTTCAAAGTGAATAAGGAATAGATGGTTGTACATTGTGGATGGCAGTGGAGAGCAGAACATACTCATTAACTTATTCGTCATGACAGGGGGTATAATATGATTATCATAATGGAATGGGGGAGATGATTGATTGATTTTGATTGATAGGGTTGCTGGTAACTGGTCCCCAGTCGGTGGTGATTCCTGCCATGGGGCTCATTTGGTATTACAGAGTTACAGCTCTGTCTAGAAAAAAGGCTACTGTATAGAATGCTATGGTAGCAGACAAGGCTGAATTGCTAATACCTGCTGTGAAGTGACTCATGCCGGCTGTCTCCCAATAGGACTTCCTGGTCCTGTGGCTGCTTGTGGGTGACATTCACCCTGTAGATTTTCTCAGGTGCACAAAGCTCTGATGCTGCTAAAAGCACCGCTCCTTTCATTGCTGTGGTGACATAAATAACCACCCAGAGTACCTAAACCACTTAGCCAGACATGGGTTAGACCATGCATTGGATGGGTTAGACCATGGAATACAGCGTGAGGTGTGGTCAGTCAGTGCAAATGTAGTGCAACCCATTGGGACACCAACTCCGCTCCCTCCACTAGAATCATACCAGATATTTCTTTTTGTTGTTTAATATATCAGGCCTCAGAATGAAGTAAAGTACACGATAAGACTTGGGGAAAATATATACTGACACTGAGAACAGATATAAGTTAATTATAGTCACCACATAACTGAGTCTTTATGAGATCTGAAGTCCGTTCATGGTCCTAATTGCATAGTCCATCAGAAAATATATGAAATAATTTTGCCTGTCTCTGAAATTGTTTTAAAAGCTCTTTGATGGTCTGCAGAGTGTCGTTTGAATGCTTGGCACACATCGGGACTCTTCCTCCCGATAGTTCAGCATTCCCTTGACTTTCCAATCTCTGCCAACTTTGGTCTCCCCTAGATTTATTAGAAGGTTAGATTGGTAGTGGAATCTCAAGCCCCTGGTGTTCCAAATCTTGCCGTCCTTCTCAACAGTGTAGTATAGAATCTTCCTGTCAGGAAAAAAGACCCGCAGTCATGTGGAGTAAGGAGTCTTAAACTTAAAGCCTGCTTTTTTCAGAGCCCCGAGACAGGGTGTGTATGCCTGTTTCTCTTGTTGTATAGCTGCAGCAAAGTCAAAAATAAACTCTGGTCAGAGCCAACAAGGCTGCATAATGTTATTTTACAGGGATTAGGAGCCATGTACAGGAAATTGTTTTTTATATGGAACCTCGAGCAGCTCAATATTTCTTTTGAACTGCCAGGAAATAACAATATCCACCTGTGATTGGTGGCCTGGTTAAAGTTAACACATTCTCTGGTGTCCACAGATACATCCCCCCCTGACCGCCAGGCCTGCTAATAAAAAATCCTGCCCTGGTGTGCAGTGGTTCCATTGATAGCCTGCTGTGTTAACAACAAATAATTCCATTGCTGTAGTATAAGGCCAGTCTGGTCCAGTGGTATGGAGAGATGAGGCACTGTGTGCCTTACCTCCTGCCACATTAGTGATCTGAGTTCAGAAACATGTTCAGGTTGCCGGGAATCAGACAGAAGACTGAGCATTCATCAGATAGTTGTTCTGTCCCTGGGTGGGGAAGCATGCTGACTCGACCTTTGGCTTCTCCCAGGTGAAGGCAGGAATCCAAGGCAGGGGGATGCAGAAATGGCTAGCGCAGACTCCATAAAGCCCTACCTACCTATCTCTGTCCTGCACCACCACCTGGATGACTGGCTCAGTTCTGGATGTGAGTGACTGGGTGGCTCTCCCCTTCCTGGCCCTAACATGGGGGGCAATCCATGGGAAACCTTAAGCTCAGTGGTCTGGAGCAGGGGAGTGGCAGACAGGGGAGGCAGGGACAGGGCTGCGTGAGTTAACTGGCAAAGCAAAATGTTTTATGGAGGGGGGAAATGCTGCAGTATGTATCACCTTAATCACAGGACTGTACTCCCTTTCCAACAGTCACAGGACTGACGCCCTCCACTGTCAGTCACTTTACTGGGCACGCACCCCTGATAGTCACAAAACTGATCCCCATTTCCAATGGTCACAGCAGTAAGCCCCACTACCATGACAGCAATGCCCCCATACCCCCAACAGTTACATGGATGACACTCTCCACTTTCAAAGACAGGGCCATCCTTAGAGGAGGAAGAAGGGGTAGCTGCCCTGGGCCCCACACTTGCAGGGGGGGCACACTTTAAAACAACACCTCCCAGTCAGGGCATCAGATGATTCACTTATTAAGACCCAACTGAGGATAGCCTTGCAGACAGCTAAGGTAAGTCACCTGATCATGTGGTTACTGTTGGAGCACTGAGCAAGGTCACATGATCAGGTGTCATGTACGCGCACACCCTTTCCTTTCCCATTCTAGATCAAGAGTCCAGACCACACAGTAGGCACTTTCACTTGGGGTAATCAGAATCTGGGGCCATCAGCCTCTCATCCCAGACTGAGTTGCGTGTCTCACTGACTTGGAGTAGTTGCTCTCAGAAGGGCCAGCACTGCGTTACCCATCATCTGCAAATTTGCACCAGGCCACTGGCACTCAGCATAAACATAGAAACATAGAATTTGATGGCAGATAAGGACCACTTGTCCCACCTAGTCTGCCCATTTCCCTACCTAACGGATAAGCTGCAGATTCTAGTTAACCAACAGCCTACTTCCTCCTACCCCCCACTAGAATTGCCTTATGTCTGTCCCATGCATTCTTGAATTCCCCCACTGTTTTTGACTATACGACCTCCTCAGGAAGGCTGTTCCATGTATCCACAGCCCTCTCTGTGAAGAAATACTTCCTCACATTACCTCTGAGCCGTCCCCCTTCTATCTTCAAAGTGTGCCCCCTTGTTTTTGCACGTCTTTTTCAGAAAGATGCTACCCTCCTGGACTTTGTTGATTCCCTTGAGGTATTTGAAAGTTTCTATCATGTCCCCCCTCTCCCTCCTTTCCTCAAGGCTATACAGCTTTAGTTCATTTAGTCTTTCTTCACATGTCTTCTAATGCAGACCCTGCATCATTTTGGTTTCCATCTTCTGGACAGCTCCACCCTGTCTATGTCTTTGTGGAGATGGGGTCTCCAGAACTGTACACAGTACTCCAGATGTGGTCTTACCAACTGTCTGTACAGAGGGCCAACAGCTTCCTGTTTTCTACTGGTGATGCCTCTCCCTTTGCATCCCAGTAACCCCCCAGCCCTCCTTAGTGCCTTCTCACATTGCTGGCCCACCTTTAGGTCATCTGATATGACTACCCCCAGGTCCCTTTCCATTTTGTTGTTGTCAGTATCTCACCCCTGTAGTGTACTCCTCCCCTGGGTTTTTGTTTCCCAGGTGCATTACTTTGCACTTTTTTGCATTGAATCTAAGCTGCCATACATTTGACCATTCCTCCAGCCTTGCCAAGTCCCTTTTCATCCCTTCCACCCCACCTTGTGTATCAACCCTATTGCAGATCTTTGTGTCATCTGCAAAGAGACATACTTTCCCTTCCAGTCCCTCTGCAATGTCACTTATAAAGACTTTAAAAAGGACCGGCCTCAGTACTGAAACCTGCAGTACCCCACTAGTAACCCTCCTGTCTTCACTGTGGACTCCATTTACTATTACCACTGTGTCCTGTTGTCCAACCAGTGTTTTACCCAGGCTACCACCCTAGGACCCACTCCCAGGCTGGCTAATTTGTTTATTAATCTTTTGTGTGGGACTGTGTCAAATGCCTTGCTAAAGTCTAGGTAGGCCATGTCCACAGCCCCTCCCTGGTCTACTGCTTTGGTCACCCAGTCAAAGAAATCAATTAGATTTGTCTGACATGACCTTCCTCTGTGAATCCATTCTGCCTTGGGTCCTGTGCCTCACTGGCCTCTAGGTACTCAACAATTCTTTCCTCCAGAAGTGATTCCATCATTTTCCCTACCACTGAGGTCAAACTGACAGACCTGTAGTTTCCTGCATCTGTCTTGCTCCCACTTTTGTGAAGGGGAATCACATCCGCCATCCTCCAGTCCTCAGGTACCACCCCATCCTCCCATGATTTATTAAAAAGGGTAGTCATTGGTGTTACTAGTTCTTCCCTTAGTTCTCTTAAAATCCTGGGGTGAATCTCATCAGGCCCCATTGCTTTATCCACCTTTAGTTTTAAGAGTTCTTTCTGAACCCTTTCTTCTGTGAAAGGACTAATATCAACCCCCCTATCTAGAGTGCTTCTATTGACCAGATTAGGTATTCCCACCTGCTTTTCCATTGTGAATACTGAGCAGAAGTATTCATTCAGTATCCCTGCTTTTTCACTGTCACTCTCTGGCCAGCCACCTTCCTCTTTGTTCAGCCTCACTATCCCTGCCTTAGTCTTTTTTTGCTCCCTAATGTACCTATAAAAGGTTTTATCCCCCTTCTTAACTGAGTTAGCTATCTTTTCCTCGGTTTGGGCCTTTGCTATTCTGACTGCCTTACCTGCTTCCTTCTGCTTTAACTGGTACAGTTCTCTGTCCTGCTCCTTCTGTGTTTCCTTAGACTTCCTGAATGCTATCTTTTTTCCTTATCTTCCCCACCACTTCTTTTGAGAACCATAGTGTTTTTTTCTTTTGTTTTTATTTGTTTATTTCCTTCACACAAAGACTTGTTGCCTCTGTGATGGCGGTTTTAATGTTTCCCCATTGTTGCTCCACCCCACCTTCTTGTCTGTTTGCTAGTGCTTTTCTGAGGCACTCTCCAATTTTGACAAAATCAGCCATCCTGAAGCCCAGTACCTTCACTTTTGTGTGGCTTGACTCTACAGCTAAGTTTATCGTGAACCACACTGTTTGGTGGTCGCTTGTTCCCAGGCGACTATCCACTTTAAGATCAGAGATCCTCTCTCCATCCCCATTTGAGAGTACCAGGTCTAAGATTGCTCTCTCCCGAGTGGGTTCTAAAACTAGCTGTCTGAGGCATTCCCCCTGTAGGGCATCAGGAATGGCCCTGCTCTTGGATGTGGCTGCAGCAAAGGTGCTCCAGTCAACATCTGGCATATTCCGGTCCCCCATCAGCAATATCTCCCTTTTCTCTACCATCCCAAGGATGCCTTCTGTCATTTCCTTGTCCATTTCCTCCCCCTGAGAAGGGGGTCTGCATACAACACCTGTGTGGATTGTGGAGCCATTTCCAGTCTCCAGGGTGACCCACAGTGCCTCCTCTCCTCCCTGTTTACCCTTTAGTTCTGTTGCTTTGATCCCTTCCCTTACATAGAGAGCTACTCCTCTTCTTCTTCCCTCCCTCTCCATCCTGTAGATTATGTACCCTAGTGTGTTGACATCCCAGTCATGGTTCTCTGTGTACCATGTTTCTGTGACTGCCACAATATCCAGGCATCCCTCTTCCATCAAGACCACCATTTCAGGGAGCTTTTTACCTAGACTACGGGCATTGGTACTCATTACCCTCCATTTTTTATGGCTTTATTTCTTTTTGCCCCATCCCTGTCCCAACTGCCTTTGTCTTTTTCTCCATTTACCCCTGCCCTTCTCCCTATCGACTGCTCTATTTTGGTGATTACCTCACTAATTACCCTGATTGTATTCGGGGGGCTAGGATTTCCCTTTTCCTCTTCAGTGCCTCCCCCCTTGGCTAGTTTAAATGTTTGCCACTGAAGCATTTAAACCTATCACCTAGGATCCTAGTTCCCCTTCAGGATAGATGCAGACTATCACACCTGTATAGGCCTGCATCCCTCCCAGGTGGAGCCCCAGTCCCCAATGAAGCCAAATCCATGAGCTTTGCACCAGTTTTTCTACCAGTCATTGAATCCCATGGTGCGGAGTGCCCTAGCCTCATCCATGCCATAGACAGGTAGCACTTCTGAGAAAGTTAACGTGTGTGCTTCTTGTCTAAGACCCCTCCCCAACTCCACAAACTCCTGTTGCACTGCTCTGATCCCATTCTCAGCCAGGTCATTCATCCCTAGGTGGATAATGACATCCAGCTCACTCCCCTTTGCCACTGATCCCATGATCCTGAGGATTAATTTCCTGTCCCTCCAAGCCCTGGCGCCGGGCAGGCACCTTACCTCCCTTTCCCATCTCTCCCCCATAAAAAAGAAAAAAGAAACATTTTTACCCAGCACCATGGCCTCCCCTTTCTTCTTCAAACCCTCAGCTTGGCTCTGTAATGGTGAGTCTTGAGTGTGTTGGTCTCACTCTCGGTGTAGGGTGGTTTAGTGGGTGACAGGTGTTGATGTTGGTAGTAGGGGTTGAGACATTGAGTGGGTCTTTTGGGGAGATTCAGAGCAATGATCAAGGGCTCAGTGGCCTCAGCCACTTCCAGTCTGGATGCTGTCTTGGAACAAACAGGCAATCCCAAATCCAGGCAGTGGGGTGTGGCTGGAGGCAGTGTGTAATCTCTACAGAAGAATCACAGGGGTTGCAGAGATGAGACACAGTGTGGTACAATTATAAACTGCCATGGCCTGAAGAAGTTTAACTATATCCTGGAAGTTGTTTGGATCTAATGACTAACATGGTTAGAAGTCAGCTACAAACATGGGGATTGCAATGACCTATATATCTCCACAGCCCTAAAGGGATTTTTTTGCTTTGAGTGACCCACTGTAGCAGGTCTCTATATCCCCAAAGTTTTTTTTTTCTGTCAGCTGCTTTCTCTGGTGGCTCTCCACAGCCACAATGAGCTTTTTTTCTTGCAGCTGCTCACAGTAGTGGGTCTCCACAGCCCTGAAGGGCTTTTTATTTAAGTTGCCCATAATGGGGATCTCCACAGCCCTGAATGTCTTTTTTCTTTCAGCTGCTCACTGGCACTGTGGTCTTCTGTCCATGCAGATGTGAATGACAGAGTACCCACTAGGTCTGCCAGCGTGCACCACCTGTCTGATATGGGCTACTGGCAGTGCCACTTACTTATCTTCCCTGCCAAGCCTTTTCTTTTAATTATCAGCTTGACCTATCCCATCCAGCTGCCTAGTTAAGGCTCTGTCTGGTCTGACCAAGCCCAACAGTGGAGTGGAGGAATGATCTGTGTGTGTGAGTGCATATGTGTGTGTGTGTGTGTGTGTGTGTGTGGTGGGAATCCAGGTGTGATTCAATTAAAATAACTAAGTTGCTTTCTGATCGTACAGAAGCCTTCTGTTGTTGCTGTTGAGAGGGGGAATGGGGCAGCAAGATTACTTACGATGTGATTGGGATCAGTGAAAATTAAATTAAGCATGCATAAAAATAATCAACATGCTGGGGGATTCTGGTGCTAGGCTGTAGTGTGTGTAGTGTGAATACACACTACAGCACAACATCAGCCAGCATGATTTTGATATTAAGAACAAGAATGATTTATTTTTCATGGATCACAATCACATCATGAGTCATCTTGATGTCTGATCCCTCTCCACAAGCAACAACAGAAGATATATTTATTTATTTTATTTATTTGAATTTTGATGACCTGGTAGGTCAACTGAGACAAATTCCCTTTTTCAGTGACAACCTGAGGAATAAAGCATTCCATGAACAAAACATAGTAAAATAAAAAACATAAAATGGTACAGTGAGTTACAATATACAGTTAAGCCATAGGTGAATAACAGCAGTACCCAGGTAGGTAATAACCAAATGATTCAAAAAGTTACAAGCAGTTTGAAGGTAGTCAGGAGAGGCAGAAGTCAGATTTAACATTATATACCATGTGCAGGGACAATTATGCCATTTACATACCAGATGTCAATCAATTAAGCAGAAAGATAACTAGAAATAGCCAGGCTCAACTGCATGTGGTTATTGACAAGGGGTTCAGGTTTTAGTAAGATGTTATTCTAGGTAGGGGAGGAGTGAGAAGAGGGGAGAGCAGCTTGTCTTTGAGATAGAGGAGAAGGGAGACTGTTTGTGGCCATAGGTAGAGGAGGAGTGAAAAGTGGGGAGAGCAACTTGTCTTTAATAGAAGAGTAAGGAGGCTGTTTGTGAAAGTTGCAGGGATTGAGAGAGATGTGTAGCATTAGGCACATATGGCCTTACTTGTTAATAACAGTTACCTCTGCATTGGGGGGTTGAAGAACTCATCCTTGTAGAGTTTTTTGAATTGGTTAATGGTATTGCAAGAGAGTAGAGGGTGGTGCAACCTGTCCCAAATTC
Source organism: Neoceratodus forsteri (assembly GCA_016271365.2). Lineage (NCBI taxonomy): Eukaryota > Metazoa > Chordata > Ceratodontiformes > Ceratodontidae > Neoceratodus > Neoceratodus forsteri. Next base: position 607,711,854 of record CM057455.1, read on the forward strand.
TGGGGACAGTGATGGCATAGGATCTTTGGCCTATCATTAGCCTGGTCTTCGGGAGCTCCAGTAATGGTAGGCCAGAGGATCTTAGTACATGCGGAGTAAGTTTTAGGGATAGTAGGTCCATCAGACTGGGGGAGGGCTGATGAATCAACTTAAAGGTCGTACAGTGCATGGGAAGTCAAATTTGCTGTCAAAGGTTGGCCAACTTAGCTTGTCGAGTACAAGGCAGTGGTGAGTATGGGCGGGGGCTGAGGCGGCAAAGTGAGCTATCCTATGGTATGTTTTTTTCAGTTTTTTCAGTAGTTGGGCCTTAACCAAGTGGATGATAGGTGCCACATAGAATAGACCAGGGAGTAGGGCTGCAGAGGCTGTGGTCTCTCTGGCATACTTTGAGAGGTTGGGTGCTGAGCGGTAGAGCAGCCCAAGTTTTTGGTTAGTGGTTTTGATGGCATTGTATATGTATGCGTCGAACACTAGGTGCTCATCAAGTGTGAGTCCCAGGTATTTGAATGATGAGACATTTTCCAGTGGAGTACCCAAGGAGGTTTTTAAGAGGAAGGGTGTGACATATGGAATTTTGAAGGCGGTGTGGTGAAATAGCATAGTTTTGTTTTTTTTCTCATTGAGAATTGTTGGTTATATAAGAACCAAGATTCTAGGGCATGGAGGTCTAGCTCAAAATTAGCAGTCAGGGTGTGAATATTCTTGGAAGATTTGTAGTGTATTGCATTGTCCATGTAGAGTTGTACTGATACACCACCACAGTAAAGAGGCAGTCCGTTGATGAATATGGAAAATAGTAGGGGACCAAGTATGGACCCTTGAGGTACCCTGTCAGTGACTGGTGCTAGAGGGATAGTGTGTTTGCCCATTTGAAACATTGAGAACGATTTGCTAGATAGTTTGTGAACCATGCAAGGAAGTTGTTATCCAGTCCAATGTGGTAAAGTTTATCTATAAGCAGGGGGTGATTGACTAGGTCAAAGACCTTGGATAGGTCTACAAAGACTGCACCAGTGGCTTGGCCCTGGTCCATGTTATTGAACAAGTCAGAGGTAATGTGAATGAGGGCAGAGTCAGTTCCATGGTGTTTACAGAAACCATGCTGAAAGTCTGTTAGGATGTTTGCCTGTTCAAGGAATGAGTTCAACTGGTCATAGAGGATTTATTCTTGAATTTTTGCTATAGGGCAGAGGATCGAAATTGGTCTGTAGTTTTGGGCTGTATCAACCGGGCCCGGTTTGTGGACAGGTACAACTACCACTGTTTTCCATTTGTCAGGGATAGTGTGGGTGATGAAAGATTGATTAATTAGCATTGAGATGGGCAGGGCAAGCACTGATGCCCCAATGCGGAGGAATTTAGGGTGCATGGTATCAAAGCCTGGGGAGCTATCACTTTTAAGTCTCTTGAGCAACTTTCGAACCTCGGACTTGGCGGCAGTTTTAATTTGAAAGGTGGGATGGTTGGTCTCGTGTTGACATTGATTGGTTTTGTAGTACAAGCAGGAGGGGAAGGCCATGTTTGTAAGGCATAAGATCTGTAAAGAAATTGTTTATTCCAGCGGCAATGACCAGAGGTATTGTGGGAGTGACTCCATTTGCGGTCATGGTTCAAGAAACAATGTGCTCTCTACCTTTTTGTAGGGTATTCATCTAGCACCAGAAGCTTTTAGGGGTGATAAGGTTTGTTTCTCGTAAAGATATGATAGTTTCTTTTTGCCTACTTTACTTTATTTTTGCATAGATTGTGGAGCTGAAAATAAATAATCCAGTCAGTAAGTATTCCAGATCTTGTAAAGGTCTTCCAGGCTTTGTTGCATGTGCGCATGAGATCTCTCAGGTCATTAGTTAGCCAATGGGCAGGGAAGCCTTTGGATCTTCTGGTTTTATACAGGGCAAGTGAGTCAAGGGTGGCTGTGAACATAGAGATGAGATAGTCAAGGGCCTGATTTATATCATGGAGATGTTAATTGGTGACCAGTCGATGAAGGCAAGGCAGCTGTTGAATTCTACCTCATTGAACTTGGTCAAATGCCTGGTTTTGATTATTTTTGAGGGTGGACGGGGTACTGAGCTGCTCCAGAAACAATAGGTAGGTGAGTGATAACTCAGGGAGTCTGGGAAGATACTAGCAGCTTTGATGTTAGCTGACATGCTTGTTATGACCCAGTCAAGGAGCTTGTGTCTCCCAGACTTCATGTTCAGTCTAGTGGGTTGCTCTATGATCTGCACAAAATTAATGTCCACCAGAGCAGAGTGGTACTGCACATTTTGTGGGTCAAGCCAATTAAGGTTAAAGTCACCATATACCACTGTGTCATGTCTGTGGATGTTGTCCAGGCTGGTGATAACATCCTCATAAGAGGACGTGTGTCTGGGAGGCAGACGAATGCAGCCTAACACCAATTTCTTGGACCCCCCAAGAGTGGTGGTGATGAAGATATGCTCAGCTAGAGGGTGGATGTCTAAGTCCTCCAATTCCTCAGCAGTCAGTTCAGTCCTGGCATAGATCACAACACCCCCACATTCTCCACAAGCCTGGTCCTTCCTAAAGATGGTGAATTCAGGAAAGATGACCTCGTGAGATTTCACATCAGGTTTTAACCAGGTCTCAGATAATCATAGGATGTCAGGTTTATGGAGCAGGGTCCATGCTTCAAGCTCAGCATCTTACCTCTGATGGTTTGGATATTCATGTGAGCTATTTTGAGACCTGTGTTACTGGAACAAATGAGCAGCTTTCTCAAGGAGTTCGGTAAGCTTCCACAGGGGTGTTAGTGATGCTGTCTGAATTCAGCCCAGGGTTTAATTCAATTTCCCCAGATAGCAGCAATGTACAGAGCACTGTATCAGGGGGGATGCAAGAAAGGTAATTTTTGCCACTGTCTGGGTCGAGTTAGAGTTAGGGCTGTTTTACATTTACATTGCAGGGCTAGCGACTGGAGACACGGACGCTGTGAATACTTCATACTGGGATGTGTATGATGTTAGTTGTGGATAGGGCAATGACTGGAGGTCATTAGGGACCTTGGAGTATTGAGGGTTGGTAAAGGCCCATAATGCAGACAAAGCGCCCAGCAAATAAGTACCACTCCTCTACCTTTTAGGTGTAGCATGGTTGTGGAATGTAATAGGGCTTCCTAAAGGCTGCTTGTCTGACCAGAGAGGAATGAGAGATGGTAGAACTAGGGGTTAGTTTGAAGGGTTCAGCCAATCACAACATGGATGGGAGAGGCTTAGGAGCATTTAATGGAGGCCTGAGGAGGGGGTGGGGTGGGCAAAAATTGAGTGTCAGCGTTGCAAGGACCGGGCGCTACCTACCAGGAACCAGGACTACTTATACTGAGTAGGGAGATCCATGAAGCCGGCTCAGTCACGGCAAACAAGTCTGATGAAGCCTCTGTCCAATAGGAAAGAGGCAGCAGCTCTTCTTGCCAATTCTGTTAGTGTAGCGCAGGACCATGTGCCAATGAGCGCAAAAGCCGAAGAACAGAGTGCAGAGCAGTATCTTGTTGCCAGAGGGAGCGAAGCAGATCTTGACTTTCAGCCGGGTATGGAGCTTCAGTTGTGGGGACAGACTGTGGTACCGCTTGGTCAGCACTTCAAGAAGGCATGGAGCTGCCTAGGAGAAAAAAATAAAGGGCAGAACAAGAGCTTAGGTAGGAGATTTATATTAAGGGGAGACAATGGAGAATGCAAGGACTGGGAAAATTTGTGGGCAGAGGTGAGAAGCTCAAAGACAAAAATTAAAAAGGAGCTAAGGTGAGGAGGGGGTGGGGGTAGCCAGAGAGGTGCCAAAGCTAGATAGAGGGCAGGTGAGAGCTGTAGGCAGGAAAAACTATTTCAATAAAGAAGAAAGATAAGTAAATAAATCAAGAAAGGGCTCTTTTTACACTTGCAGAGGTAATTCCTGAATTACAAAATTAAACAAAAGGGAATTGAATGTGGGAATTATACACCAGAAAAAAAATAAGCTACAACAAATTTTGAGGGGTCTGATTCATATACTTACTGGGGGAACCAAGTAAAAATCAATTCAGTTAGGACTATACCTGGACCACATCAAGAAAACCCTACAAATTTACTTGATTAACAAAAGAAAAAAAAAATTTCAGTCTTAGCTCAGTTTAGTAGTACAAGTAAGGCTTGCAAACAGCCCAGCCTTGGGATAGGAAGATATTAAGTTCAGATCAAACCCCACATTCAAATTAATTAATTCTGCAGGAGCTTTAAGTTTGAAAAATCAAGTGCGCGGTGTTGCAAGGACCGGACGCAATCTACCAGTAAACAGGGCTGCTTATACCCAGTAGAGAGATCCACAGAGCTGGCACAGCCACGGCGAATGAGTCCAATGAAGCCTCTGTCCAATAGAGAAAAGGCAGCAGCGCTTCTGGCCAATGCTGTTAGAGTTGCACTGGGCTGTGTGTCAATGAGTGCAAAAGCTGTAGAACTCTTTGGCGAGCCGTACTTTGTTGCCAGAGAGAGCGGAGCAGGTCTCAGCCTTCAACAGGTCATGGATCTTCAGTTGTGGGGATAGTCTGTGGCTCCACTCAGTTGGCACCTCAAGGAGGTGTGGAGCTGCCTTGTTGCCAGAGGGAGCGGAGCAGGTCTTGGCCTTCAGTCGGGTGCAGAGCTTCAGTTGTGGGGATGATCTCCGGTGTCACTCGGTCAGCACTTTGACGAGGTGTGGAGCTGCCTAGGAGAAAAAAAAGCTCAGAAAGAAGCTTTTTTATTTTAATAAGATCATGCTAGACACCCCCCCCCACACACACACACCTGCTGAGCTGAACAACAGAAAGTATTTTGCCCAGACTGTGCAGCAGATAGCAATGCACAGCATGAGAGACTTCTCAACTTCTCTGTTCCCCTCACCTCTACTGTACATTTTGCTCTGAAGTACACTTAGCCTAGGACATACAGTACACAGCAGCACTGCTCTGCATCACCATCCTTGCACCCACCAAACCCTGTCAGCAATTGAAATTGACATTACGACCATTTCCCATCAGTTTATCAGGAACATTACATTACGGAAGATGGTCAGACATTAACCCTGTCAGCAATACTAACTGATGTATCTGTCCACAGTGCCAGCACATTGTAACTTTGTTGGCAGCCAAGGGTTAAAGAGTAGGACAGAGAACACATGCTGCTGGCTAAGTAATATAGGATAGTGCATGGGGAACAGTTGACAACAGGGCTATTCTTTCACCGAGTTGGCACTATGATGACAGATTACCTCGAGGGCGCAGCTCGAGAGGTAATCCTGTCATTACAGTGCCAAGTAGGTGAAAGATGCCCTGTTGTCAACTGTTCCCCATGCACTTTTCTTTATAGTGTATGGTGGAACGTCGTTTTTTGGGGAAAAAAATCAGTACAGCATGTTTCTGCTTCAAAACATTTTTACTGGGTTACTAGAAGGAACAAAGAACTTTACATTTTTAATGTTTTCACACTTGACATTTTAACTGCTTAAGAACTTTACATTTTTTGAACGTTTTAACGCTAAACATTAGTACTGCCGCCGACATTGCTACTTTCGCTATGTGTCCTGTCTATGGAGTGAGCCCTAACTGTCAAATGCTGCTCAAGGACACAGTGTGACATTCGCAGTACAGTAGAAAAAATCATTCTGCTGCACTGCGAACGTCACTAGTGTTTGACTACAAGGTTTCGAAAATGATGGATTTCGGTGGAGAATGACATTCCACCATACACTATAACAGAGTAGCTGGCTTCTCTGTCATGCATATTAAGTAAGGGCAATAAATAATGACTAAAAAGAAATATGCTACCCTCTTTGTCACACACCTTAGTTAAGAAAGATTCAAAGCCAGTCAGGAAGCAGTTGGGGAGGAGAGACATTTGTCTACAGCCCTCCAAAACATAGAAACTTAGAAACATAGACTTTGACAGCAGATAAAGATCATTTGGCGCACCTAGTCTACCCATTTCCCTGCATATTGGGTAAGCTGTAGATCCTAGTTAACCAACAGCCTACTTCTTCCTACACCCACCAGAATTGCCTTCTGTCTGTCCCATGCATTCTTGAATTCTCCCACTGTTTTTGACCCCACAACCTCCTCAGGAAGGCTGTTCCGTGCATCCACCACCACCCTCTTTGTGAAAAAATAATTCCTCATATTGCCCCTGAGCTGTCCCTCCTCTGTCTTCAAATTGTGTCCCCTTGTTCTTGCACATCTCTTTTTCTGACAGATGCTACCCTCTTGAACTTTGTTGATTCCCTTGAGGTACTTGAAAGTTTCTATCATGTTCCCCTTCCCCCTCATTCCTCAATAGTACACAGATTATGCTCCTTTAATCTCTGCTTGTATGGCTTCTGTTGCAGACCCTGCAGCATTTTAGTTGCCCTCCTCTGGACTGCCTCTATCCTGTCTATGTTCTTGTGGAGATGGGGTCTCCAGAACTGCACACAGTACTCCAGATGGGGTCTCACCAACTGTCTGTACAGAGGAATAACAACTTCCTGTTTTCTACTAGTGATGCCTCTCCCTATACATCCCAGTATCCCCCCAGCCCTCCTTACTCCCTTCTCACATTGCTTGCTTACCTTTAGGTCATCTCATATGACTACCCCCAGGTCCCTTTCCATTTTTGTTATTAGTACCCCCCATTGTGTACTCTTCCCCCGGGTTCTTGTTTCCCAGGTGCATTACTTTGAACTTCTTTCCATTGACTCTAAGCTGCAATATTTTTGACCATTCCTCCAACCTTGTCAAGTCCCTTTCCATCCCCTATTTGTGTATCAACCCTGATGCAGATCTTTGTGTCATCTGCAAAGAGGCATACTTTTCCTTCCAGTCCCTCTGCAATGTCACTTATAAAGACATTAAAAAGGACTAGATCCAGTACCGAACCCTGCAGGACCCCACTAGTAACCCCCCTTTCTTCGGAGTGGACGTTTGTTATTACCCTCTGTGTCCTGTTGTCCAGTCAATTTCTTACTCAGGCTACCACCCTGGGATCCACTCCCAGGCTGGATAATTTATTTACAGGTATTAATCTTTTGTGTGGGACAGTGTCAAATGCCTTGCTAAAGTCTAGATCGGCCATGTCCACAGACCCTTCCTGGTCTACTATTTTGGTCTCCCAGTAAAAGAAATCTACTAGATTCATCTGACATGACCTTCCCTCTGTGAATCCATGCTGCCTTGAGTCCTGCACCATGCTGGCCTCTAGGTACTCAACTATTCTTTATTTCAAAAGTAAGTCCATCATTTTCTATACCACTGAGGTCAAGCTAAGAGGTCAGTGCTTTCCTGCTTCTGCTTTGCTCTCACTTTTGTGAAGGGGAATCACATCTGCCCTCCTCCAGTCCATAGGTAGCATGCCATCCTCCTATGACTTGTTAAAAAGGGTAGTCAGTGGTTTCACTGTTCTCCCCTTAGTTCTTTTAGAATTTTGGGGTGAATTCCTTCAGGCCCCATTGCTTTGTCCACCTTCAGTTTTAGGAGTTCTTTCAGAATCCTTTCTTCTGTAAACAGAATGGTATCAACATCCCTATCCAGAGTGCTTCTATTGATGGGATTAGTTACCTCCCCCTCCTCTCCTTTTGTGAATACTGAGCAGAAGTATTCATTCAGTATCCCTGCTTTTCACTGTCCCTCTCTGCCCACCACCCTCCCTTTATTAAGCCTCACTAACCCTTCCTTGGTCTTTCTTTGCTCCCTAGCATTCCTATAAAATGTTTAATCCCCTTCTTAACAGAGTTGGCTATCTTTTCCTCGGTTTGGGCATTTGCTATTCTCTAGGTACGTTAGGGAGCATAGAAAGGTTAAGGGAGGGATAGTGAAGATTAATAAAGGAGAGGGGACATGGGCAGAAGGAGTCAGTGAAAAGGCAGAGATACTGAATGAATACTTTTGCTCAGTATCCACAAAAGAAGAGGAGGAGTTACCTAAACCAAACAGTAGAAGCACTCTGGATAGTGGGGTTCACACCAGTCCATTTACAGAAGAAAGAGTACTGAAAGAACTCCTAAAACTCAAGGTGGACAAAGCAATGGGCCTGACGGGATTCACCCTAGAATCCTAAAAGAGCTAAGGGAGGACCTAGTGACACCACTAATCACACTTTTTAACAAATCATGGGAGATAGGGTGGTACCTGAGGACTGGAGGAGGACAGATGTGATTCCCCTTCACAAAAGTGGGAGCAAGGCAGAATCAGGAAACTACAAACCTGTTAGTTTGACCTCAGTGGTGGGGAAAATGATGGAATCACTTCTAAAAGAAAGAATTGTTGAGTACCTAGAGGCCAGTGGGCACAGGACCCAAAGCAGCATTCACAGCAGGAAGGTCATGTCAGACAAATCTAATCGATTTCTTTGACTGGGTGACCAAAGTAATAGACCAGGAGGGCTGTGGATAATACTTAGACTTTAGCAAGGCATTTGACATGTCCCGCACAAAAGATTAATAATCGAGTTAGCCAGCCTGGGAGTGGGTCCCAGGGTGGTAGCCTGGGTAGCAAACTGGCTGCACAACAGGACACAGAAGGTAATATTGAATGGAACACATTCTGAAGAAAGGGGGGTTGCTAGTGGAGTACCTCAGGGCTCAGTAATGGGTCCAGTCCTCTTTAACGTCTTTATAGTTGACATTGCAGAGGGTATGGAAGGAAAGGTATGCCTCTTTGCAGATGACACAAAGATCTGTAACAGAGTTGATACACAAGGAGGGGTAGAAAGGATGAGAAGGGACTTGGCAAGGTTGGAGGAATGGTCAGACATATGGCAACTTAGATTCAATGCAAAGAAGTGCAAATAATGCACCTGGGAAATAAAAATCCAGGACAAGAGTACACAATGGCAGGGGAGGTACTAGCGGCAACAATAATGGAAAGGGATCTGGGTGTAATCACATCAAATGACTCAAAGGTGGATAAGCAATGTGAGAAGTCAGGAAGAAGAGCCAGGGGATACTGGGATGCAGAAAGAGGGCATCCACAGAAAAGGGAAGTGGATAATTCCTTTATACAGACAGTGTGGAAAAATTCCCCATCTGGTGTACAGGTGCAGTTTGGAGACCTCATCTACGAAGGATTAGATAAGATGGAAGCAGATCCAGAGGGGGCAACTAAATAATGCAGGGTCTACATCAGAAACCATATGAAGAGAGACTGAGAAAGCTTAATATGTATACCCTTTATGAAAGGAGGGACAGGGGGACTTGATAGAAACTTTAAGTACCTCAAGGGAATCAGCAAAGTCAGGAGGGTAGCATCTTTCAGAAAAGAGAATGTAAGAACAAGGGGCACAATTTAAAAGTTAGAGGGGGACGGTTCAGGGGTAATGTGGAAATTCTTTTTCACGGGAGAGTGGTGGACACATGGAACCCTTTTCCTGGAAGGGTTGTGGGGTCCTAAAACAGTGGGGGAACTCAAACATGCATGGGACAGACACAGGCAATTTATGGTATTAAGGGGCTTGCAGGAGTAGGCTGTTGGTTAACTAGAATCTGCAACTTATCAATAGGTAGGGAAATGGGCAGACTGGGTGGGCAAGTGGTCCCTTATGCGTCAAACATAGAAACATAGAAACATAGATTTTGACAGCAGAAAGGACCGCTTGGCCCACCCAGTCTGCCCATTTCCTACCATTGGATAAGCTGCAGATCCTAGTTAACCAGCAGCCTACTTCTTCCTACCCCACCCCTAGAATTGCCTTATGACTGTCCCATGCATGCTTGAATTCCACCACTGTTTTTGACTCCACAACCTCCTCCGGAAGGCTGTTCCATGCATCCACAACCCTCTCTGTGAAAAAATACTTTCTTAAATTACCTCTGAGCTGCCCCCTTCTATCTTCAAATTGTGCCCCTTGTTCTTTGCACTCTTTTTTGAAAGATGCTACCCTCTTGGACTTTGTTGATTCCTTGAGAAACTTGAAAGTTTCTATCATGTCCCCCTCTCCTCCTTTCCTCAAGCCTACATATTCAGCTCCTTAAGTAAACTCTTCATATGTCTTCCAGTGCAGACCCTGCACCATTTTAATTGCCCACCTCTGGACAGCCTCCATCCTGTCTATGTCCTTGCGGAGATTGGGTCTCCAGAACTGCACGCAGTACTCCAGATGGGGTGTCATCAACTTTCTGTACAGAGGGATAATAACTTCCTGTTTTCTACTGGTGATGCCTCTCTCTATGCATCCCAGTAGCCCCCCAGCCCTCCTTGCTGCCCTCTCACATTGCTTGCCCACCTTTAGGTCATCTGATATGATTACCCCCAGGTCTCTTTCCATTTCTGTTGTTGTTAGTATCTCACCCCCCATTGTGTACTCTTCCCTCGGTTTTTGCTTCCCAGGTGCATTATCTTGCACTTCTTAGCATTGAATCTAAGCTGCCATACATTTGACCATTCCTCTAACCTTGCCAAGTCCCTTCTCATCCTTTCCACCCCACCTTGTGCATCAACTCTGTTGGAGATCTTTGTGTCATCTGCAAAGAGACATACTTTTCCTTCCAGTCCCTCTGCAATGTCACTTATAAAGATATTGAAGAGGACCGGTCCTAATACTGAACCCTGCAGTACCTCACTAGTAACCCCCCTTTCTTCAGAGTGGACTCCATTTACTATTATTCTCTGTGTCCTATTCTCCAGCCAATTCTTTACCCAGGCTGTCATCTTGGGACCCACTCCCAGGCTGGCTAACTTGTATATTAATCTTTTGTGTGGGACTGTGTCAAATGCCTTGCTAAAAGTCTAGGTAGGCCATGTCCACAGCCCCTCCCTGATCTACTACTTTGGTCACCCAGTCAAAGAAATCTATCAGATTTGTCTGGCATGACCTTCCCACTGTGAATCCATGCTGCCTTGGGTTCTGAGCCCCTCTGGCCTCTAGATACTCAACAATTCTTTCCTTCAGAAGTGATTCCATCATTTTCCCTACCACTGTGGTTAAACTAACAGGTCTGCAGTTTTCTGCTTCTGCCTTGCTCCCACTTTTGTGAAGGGCATCACATCTGCCCTTCTCCAGTCCTCGGGTACCACCCCATCCTCCCATGATTTGTTAAAGAGGTAGTCAGTGGTGTCACTAGTTCTACCCTTAGTTCTTTTAGAATTCTGGGATGAATCCCATCAGACCCATTGCTTTGTCCACCTTCAGTTTTAAGAGTTCTTTCAGAACCCTTTCTTCTGTAAATGGGCTGGTATCAACTTCTGTATCCATAGTGTTTCTACTGTTTGTTTAGGTACCTCCCACTTCCTTTGTAAATACTGAGCAAAAATATCCGTTTAGTATATCTGCCTTTTCACAGTCACCATCTGCCCACCCTCCCTCCTCTTTATTAGCCTCACTAGCCCTCCTTGGTCTTCCTTCACTCCCTGATGTACCTATAAAAGGTTTTATCCCCTTCTTAACTGAGTTCGCTATCTTTCCTCGGTTTGGGCCTTTGCTGTTCTGACTGCCTTCCAGCTTCCTTTTGCTTTAACTGATACAGTTCCCTGTCTTGCTCCTTCTGTGATTCTTTGTACTTCCTGAATGTTTTCTTTTTCTCTTGAACTTTCACTGCCACTTCCTTTGAGAACCATAGTGGTTTCTTACATCGTTTCGTTTTGTTAATTTGCTTCACACAAAGGCTCGTTACTTCTGTGATGGCAGTTTTATTATTTCCATTGTTCTTCCACCCTCCTACCTGCCCATTTGTTAGTGCATTCCTTAGGCACTCACCCATTTTGGCAAAGTCAGCCCTCCTAAAGTCCAGTACTTTTGCCTTTGTATGGCTTGACTCTATTGCTGTGTTTATTGTGAACCATACTGTTCGATGGTCGCTAGTTCCTAGATGGCTGCCCACTTCTACATCTGTGATCCTCTCTCCATCTCCATTTGAGAGAACCAGGTAAAGATTGCTCCCTCTCGAGTGGGCTCCAATACTAGTTGTCTAAGGCATGCCCCTTGTAGGGCATCTAGAAAAACCCCACTCTTTGAAGTGGCTGCTGCAACTGCATTCCAGTTAACATCTGGCATATTCAGATCACCCATCAGCAATAGCTCCCCTTTTTCTGCCATTCTAAGTATTCTTTCTATCATTTCCTTGTCCATTTCCTCCCCCTGAGAAGGGGGTCTGTATACAACCCCTGTGCGGATTGTGGTGCCATTTCCGGTCTCCAAATTTACCCACAGTGCTTCTTCACCTCCCTGTTTTCCCTTTTGTTCTGTTGCTTTGATTCCTTCCCTTATGTAAAGAGCTACTCCTCCTCCTCTTTTACCCTCCCTGTCCCTCCTGTAGATAGTGTATCCTGGTATGTCTATGTTTACATGTTTCTATGACTGCCTTCCCCATTTCCTTCTGCTTTATCTGGTACAGTTCTCTGTCCTGCTCCTTCTGTGTTTCCTTATACTTCCTGAATGCTATCTTTTTCTCCCTAACTTTCCCCACCACCTCTTTTGAGAACCATGGTGTTTTTTTTTCTTTTGTTTTGATTTGTTTATTTGCTTCACACAAAGGCTTGTTGCCCCTGTGATGGCAGTTTTGATGTTTCCCTGGTAGCATGTGATTATGGCGACCATGATTGAGAACTTTCAAAAAGGGTGACTCAATCCTGGTGCCTTTGCACAGGGCTACCGAGCAGGGAAGGTGACCAGATGGGGGGGTCCACAAATATAGCATCAGGATGTTGCTATTTGTACATGTGCATGGGTGGGACCACACCATGCAATGGGTGGAAGGGGAGGGAGGGTTTGTGGGGTGTAGTGCGGTGGTGGGCTGCTGAGCTGGCCTTGTGGCATGGTGGGTTGGTGGCTGACTAGGTTTGGGAGGGTGCTGGGTTCGGTTCTGGGCCTACAATAATTTTGTTGTGCAGGTCCTTAAATGTTTTTCCCTCTTTTGCACCCAGATGCATGCACCCCCCCAGAGTTGAGAATCCTTTGGTAGGGGGGTGCAGGGTCTGATGCCCCCTGCAGGAGCTGAGTGGGGGGCACAGCCCTCCACATAAAAAAACACAAGACTCCGGTGTCCTTTTGCTGTGCTCTGGGAGTGTACATAATCTAGATTGATTTTCAGCGATGTACACTCGCCCTAATGGCGACTTGCTTTCTGTGATTGCCATTATCACATGGAACATTATCCCCATTGTTCCTCCACCCCTTCTTCTTGCCTGTTTGCTAGTGCTTTCTGAGGCACTCTCCCATTTTAACAAAATCAGCCTTCCTAAAGTACAGTACCCTCAGTACCTACAGTATGGCTTGACTATGCAGCTGTTTATCATGAACCACACAGTTTGGTGGTCACTTGTTCCCAGATGGCTATCAACTTCTTGATCTGAGATCCTCTCTCCATCCTCATTTGAGAGTACCAGGGCTCCCTCCCAAGTGGGTTCCAACACTAGCTGTCTGAGGCATGCCCCCTGTAGGGCATCGAGAATGACCCTGCTCTTGGATGTGGCTACAACAAAGGTGCTCTAGTTAACATCTGGCATATTCAGGGTCCCCATCAACAATATCTTCCCTTTTTCTGCTGTCCTAAGGATGACTTCTATCATTTCCTTGTCCATTTCTTCCCACTGAGACTGGGGTCTGTATACCACATCCATGTGGATTGTGGTGCCATTTCCGGTCTCCAGGGTGACCCACAATGCCTCCTTTCCTCCCTGTTTTCCTTTTAGTTCCATTGCTCTGATCCTTTCCCTTATGTAGAGAGCTACTCCTCCTTCTCTTCTACCCTTCCTGTCCCTCCTGTAGATTGTGTACCCTGGTATGTTGACATCCCAGTCATGGTTCTCTGTGTACCATGTTTCTGTGGCTGCCACGATATCCAGGTGTCTCTCTTCCATCAAGGCCACGAGTTCAGGGAGCTTGTTACCTAGACTATGGGCACTGGTACTCATTACCCTCCATTTTTTTCTGGCCTTATCACTTTTTGCCCTTTACCTGTCCTTACTGCCTTTGTCTTTTTCTCCATTTACCTCTGCCATTCTACCTATCAACTTCTCTATCTTGGTGTTTACCTAATTAACTACCCTGAATTTTGAGGAGGGGGGCTAGGATTTCTCTGCTTCTTTTCAGTGCCTCCTCCCTTGGCTAGTTTAAATGCTTGCCAATGAAACATTTAAACCTATTACCTAGGATCCTGGTTCCACTTCTGGATGGATGCAGACCATTGGGCCAGTATAGGCCTGCATCCCTCCCGATGGATGCCCAGTCCCCAGTGAAGCCACAATCCTGAGCTCTGCACCAGTTTTTCAACCATTGATTGAATCCCATGGTGCAGAGCACCCTAGCCTCACCCATGCCATAGACAGGCAGCACCTCCGAGGAGGTTATCATGCATGCTACTTGTCTAAGGCCCCTCCTTATCTCCACAAGCTTCTGCTGCACTGCTCTCATCCCTTTCCCAGCCAGGTCATTTGTTCTGAGGTGGACAATAACATCTAGCTCCCTCCCCATGCAGCTGCTGCTGTGATCCTGAGGATTCACTCCCTGCCCCTCCAAGCCATGGCGATAGGCAGGCACTTTACCTCACTTTCCTCCTCCCCCAGTTCTACCTTCCTAACAATGAAGTCCCCTACCAGGAGTTGTTTCCTTCCCCTGTGGGGTCCCATGCCACCCTGCTGTGGGCTTTCTTTGTGGAGGTTCCCAGCATTCTCCTTGGTCTCCACTGTGGGTACCTCCATAGAGGAACCACACTCTGCCAAAATGGCATATGAATTGTGAATAGGTACAACTGGAGGAATGTGCCTCTGCTCCACCACCATCACCCTCCCTGAGCCCACTGTGGTCCAATTGTTCTTCTTTCTTTGCAACCTCTGAGGCAGCAATGGTGGCCCTGGTGGTCCCTGGGTGGGACAGGTGGTCCTCCAAATCCTGGCCAACTCAGCCTGGAGATGAGCGACCTCCTCCCTCAGCCCAGATTGGTGTCTGCAGATGGGACAGCATTGCATCCTCCAGAACGTTTCCCAGAAAACTGTAGTTCCACAGCCACTGCACTGCACCACTCCCACCATGTTTAATTTGTGGCCACTCAGCTGTTGTTTTGTTTGCTTACTCTTTCCTCTCTCTGTTTATTTATTTAATTAATCTCCCTACTTTCCTACTGCCTCCGTGCCCTTATAGCTCCTGCTCTTCCTGTTCTGGGACAGGAGAGTCTTGTACTCCTCAGTAGTCTCCTTCTTACTTGCTGAGAGTCAGACCTTCAGGAGTTGGGGGTTGGGGGTGGAGAACTACTCTTTTTCTTCTAGTATAGAGAGTCTTTCGTGCATCTGTGATCACTCCCTTCCTGGTCCTAAACAGAAAGTTCTTGTTGTCAGTCAAATCCTGTGCCTATAAAAGTGGAACAGGCTAAGTGTGTGGGGGGGGGGTACGGTGGTGGGAGGGAGGTCTATAGTCCCAGTAGAGTAGTAAAGTTTTAACAGAACCTCCTTCCTCTTGCTGTTCTCTGCCAAAAGCTATCTAGGCATTTTTAAATCCAAACGCCTGGCTTCCTGCTGCCTAAGCAACACCCCCTAATTCACAGTCCCCTTCTTCACCTAGCTAACTGCACAGATAACTGTTCCCTTTGCCAAACTCAGACAAACACGCTAACTCTTGTTTTTTTTGTTGTTGTTTGTTTGTTTTTACCATGAATTAAAGGTCCCAGTAGTAGAGTTCTAGTTCTTAAGTCCCAGAAGATTAATAAAGTTCTAACAGAACCTCCTTCCTCTTGCTGTTCTCTAATGGACAAACAATGCTGATCATTAGGCATGCCTTAATGTGAAACTAATACCCAGTCAATGTAGAACAAGGAGATGAGTCAGTGATCTGCCTATAAAAAACACCACTTTTCCTTGCTTGGCAGACAAAAATGCATACCTCACTGATTACAGAGTGCCACTACGGAGTGCTGACTTCTCCTTATGACAAGGTTTTATTGTTCCTCTAAAGGGCATGTTTACTTTTGAAGTGTACTGGCAGTTATTTTTTGGACATGCTCTTCTACTATGCATACTATGGTAGTGGGGGTGATGTGTGTGTGTGTGTGTGTGTGTTTGTGTGTGTGTGTGTGTGTGTATGCATGTGTGTACACCAAGGGAAGATCTGTACTTGCCCTAGTAGAGTAGGCACCCCAGAGCAGCATGTTTCTCCTGGATTTCTTCAGTTTATGTAAGATGAAAGGTGTAAAAAAATGCATTTATTCTTTGTTATCATTTGACTAAAAAAAAAAAAAAAAACCTCCCGAACGCAGAAGATTTATATTAAACAGATTTATTGCTGAAACAGTAAGTGATGTTCAGAACAAAATAGTGCCTCTGCAGGAAGGGGGAGGAGGGGGTTTGTGAGGTCCTTGGCGGGAAGGTGCAGTGAGGAACCAATGCTGTGAGCATGACCGCAGTACAGTGGAACCACACAGAATAGCTTTCTGGTCAAATTCCTATTCTGTTCTATTTCATAGCAAAAAGTCAGCATGGCTCTGCCCATGCATCCTTAATAATTAGAGTCTCACCCCAATGTAGTTTTTTCTGCTGCCAGACTTTTAAACAGCTTGTTCTTAAGTCTGAAATTTCAAAAACTTCATTATAATAGACCATGGCCTATCTTGTCATCCTGGTTTGGGTCCTAGAGTTCTGTGACCCTTTCTAACTCTAGTAGGAAGTCCTCAGGTAGAGACAGAGAGGTTCTAATCAGCTTTTCTACAAAACTTGTGATTTCTATGCCCTCTTGTCCATCCAGGACCCCATATATAAGAATTTACGGGTAGTGACTATAAGTGACCTGAAACACAATTTTCAGTGTAAAAAGACGATGGGAAAAGGCTAAAAGGATGCTAGTGTGTATTGCAAGAGAATTCAGTAGTAAGTGGAGAGAGGTTATTTTACCATTGTACAGTTCATTGGTGAGACCACATTTAGAATACGGGGTGAAGTACTGGTATCCTTACCTTATGAATAACATCAGCATACTGGAGGGGGTCCAGAGGAGATCAATCAAGATGATAGAGGGGTTACAGAATAGTAGGGATGGGTGAAAGCTGTGAATTCTGCTTTCACGGAACTTCCACAAAATTCCCAAAAATTTTGAACTTTTGCCATTGGCGAAACTGGGATTTTCCATGGATTTTCTCTGAGTTCCGCAGACCTTTTTTGTGAACTGCAAAAAATGCATATAAACTGCGTAATTTATTCTATCCACAGTTTAATGAACTGTCAGTGAAATGAGCACCTGCTTGTACAACCATGCTGTGTTTCACTGACAATTCAGTGGGCCACTGATAGTGGAGAGAGGAGGCTGAGCTGGTGGCACACTCAGGGCAGGGTGGGGGAGTTGGCTGGTGGCAGATGAACTCTCAGGGTGGGGAATGGGGGTCCACTAGACACCAGGAATTGGGATTATTTTTTATAAAGGATCGGGGATGGGGAGGTCCTCTAGACACCAGGGAATACTGGGAATAGAGGGGGATAAGTCGATGGACTGCCGGCTGTTTTTCTGTGGATTAAGGAATCCAGGATAGATAGGGGGGTTTCCTAGACATCAAGGAAATAAAATGTTTTGGGGGGCTATGACTGGTTGGTGAGGAGCGTCACTAGAAACCAGGAGGGTCCGAGGAATGGATTGGAGGTATTTATTTATTATTTATTTACTGGGATCCCTGATCAGTGGGGGTGGATTATTGAATTGAACTGCAGTTAAAAAAAGCCTCAGAACTGACCAGTGGCAGTGATCCTTTCTGCGGATTTTTTTCCCACAGTTTAATAAATTAACCCACAGTTTGTATATTTATTACACAGTTTTAAGGCAGAATTTCTGCGAAAGTTCCAAAAATGATTTCTGAACTTTCATGGAAGCGACATTTGCACTTTCACCAAAATTCTGCCTGCAGAATATGTGTTTTCACACACTCCTACAGGATAGGTCCTCTGAGGAGAGGCTAGGAACCCTGTGGATGGGTACTGGATCATAATGTTGCATGCTTAATAGAGCACAACATTATGGCGAAACCAGTACAGTGCAGAATGCTACCGCTACTGGTGCAATACCGCGTATACTGCTGTGCGTGGTATTGCACCAGTAGAGGTTTCCCAGGCAGAGGATAAGACCTCTGCTGGGAGTGGGTTACGATGAGCAGCTGCCGTGGCTCACAGGACTGAGTCACTGCAGTAGTAACCCAGGCACTGCGTCTGGGACTGGGTTTGAGTCCCGTTCCAAGAAACATTTTATTTGTTTTCGGACTTGTGCACTTCCCAAGTTGCCCCAGGTTGAGAATCTTTAGTGTGGGGGTTCCGAGAAGTGCAGCCCCATTAATGGGGGTAGAGCTCCCCCACAGAAAAAAGACTTATGCCTCATGGCATAAATCATGCTGTATTGGTAGACTGATTTTGCCATGTGGCATAATGTCTTGCTCCTTGAGTAGTCTCTCATTCGTGACCCATTCAACAGGGATAGAGCTGTTGTGGCTGGGAAAGGGGGATGCATTGGAACCCAGCTAAGTGATGCAATTGTTTGTTGGCTCCCTCAGGGTGGTTTAGTTTTACTTTTTGGAGCCCCCATGGTGAGAAATGTGTTCTGGCTCATGAGGGTTGTTATAGAGATGAAATAAATAGAATTGCCACCTGTAGAGCTGATTATATAAAAGGGCAGGAGTGGAGCTATATCTCTGTGCCTCCATGCTGATTGCTGATGTCACTGGAAGTTCTAAAGACTCTTTATTTCTATATACTACAACCCTGGAGCCTCTTTCCCTCTCTCTCTCTCTCTCTGCTCCCCTACTGTCCATCTAGCTTCCCATGATTCCCTCCTTCCTATCTTTCCCTCCACATTCATTCTCCCCATTCTCTCCATCTGCTCACCTGTTCCCTTCTGCCTGTCTTCTCCTACCCTTCTCAGCTGCTCCACCTGTTGTCTCCTTCCTACTTTAGTGGTACTCTTTCCTCTGCCTTCCTCCTACCCTTCTCAGTTGCCCCACTATTTGTCCCATCCCTAGTTGCAGTCTGTCCTCCCATTTTTTTCTGCTTCTCCTTCCTCTCTATCCCCGTTTGATACCCCTTCATACTCCAGCCTCCCCTGCCACTACCCCTTCGACACCCTCCACATTTTTAATCTCCATTGATCCCCCTCCATGAGATGACCCCCATCCTTTCTGTGATTCCCACCTTGGTCCCCCATATCATCAACCATACCCAGTATTTTGAATCTCTTCCTTATTGATACCCTGGTTGATGCACCCATTTGATCATCTGCTGCCTATCTACCCCTCTCCATCCTACAGTACTACAGTGCCCCTCCCTAGGCTTCTTCTCTCTCTCTCTGGGGTATAGGGACCAAATATATCTGGGCCTCCCCACCCCTGTCCTCCAATTATGCCCTTATGTTCAGTTCTCTTACTCCTTACTCACACCTGGTCTGTCCTGCTCTCTCTTCTCCCCACCAGTGTTCCTAAGTCCCAATTTAACATATGTACCTCCTCCATCAAGTAACTTGACCTACTGCACACTGGACACCCCCCTGCCTCCCACACAGTCCACAGGAATTTTGATGCCCCTGATCCTCTACAGCACATCGCCCTTCCCATACCATGCTGTTTTCTATAGATGTTGCCTCCTGTCCTATTATTTTTTGGTCTAACCCCTGCTCTACTTATTGACAGTCTTTTACTGTCCACCTTTCCGTCATTATGTAGTCTCGTCTACTCCCTTCACTCTACTTCACTTCACTAGGGAACTGTTCAATACTTCTAGTTGCAACTGCCAAAGCAACCTGCCTATGCTGGCCTACCTCGGACAGAGAGTAGCTATAGTCCCTCAAGTTAAACTGCCTTTGCAGACCTACCCCAAATAGGGAGTAGTTGCAGTTCCAACTTTTAACCTGCCTCAGCATACCTACCCAGAAAGTGAATAGCTTCTGTCCACACTTTTTGCTATTTCTGCAGACCTCCACCTGATAGGGAGTATCTTTAATTTCTACAAGTTAAAGTATAATCTCTCAACTGCCTCTCAAGGCTTAGCCTAGATAGGTAGCTCCAGATGGTATCCTCCCTTACACACTAGTTTAGTACATACCTCAGTTACTAAGTAGCATTCTTTTCAGGCCTAAGTATTATATCTTAAATACATATACAAGGTTAATCATTTTGCATTATGTAACACAATTCAATTTGATTTAGGCATCACAGCATTAATGCATGTTCCGTTTCACAGTGCATGACCTGAAACAATGTTATAACAAGATTACATACCACACCAGTATTTCCCATTTAACCACTTTTTACAGCTGCAGTGGGTGTAGCTCTGCAGACATCTTGTGAGCACTGTAGAGAAAAGAGAGCCCATCAGATACAGAACAGACTTTTAAAACAGTGGAGGTGAACGGCAATCACTGTGCTTTCACCGCATTATTTTGTACATTGGTATCAATCAATCAAATTTTTATTGTTCAGTTATGACAACATGTATCATAACTATTACAAATATATTCATAGAAAATAAAAAAAATTGATAGAATAAAAAGAAAGAACAACAACACTATTGACATGTAATAAATATCACTTACCCTTCCCCGATTTATATTGCACTTTTTTATATTTAATAACTGCCATAAAAAAGTTAGCAATCTTCTCAGCTTCCTCATACGTTCTTGGATGTAATAAGATAAATACCACGTTGAATAAATTATTTACGTATATAGAAAGTGTCTGTATGAGTTGTGTATTTCTAATTTTATCATACAATGGGCAATTTACTATGATATGCTGTAAATTCTCTTGAAACCCTTTCTTACATGGGCAAGCCATTTTTTCATGTGAAACTTTCTTATCAGTTATGTTAAAATGTGAATATTTTTTTTATCACAACTGATATTTCTCCTCCCCCGACAGCCCCCTTCTGCTCGACCCCCCCCCCAGCTCTGTCCCCTGGAATTACCAGGACTTACTTTATGCCTGGCCCAGGATCGGTGCCTGTGGGGAGTCGGGCATCATCCTGCCATCAGGTATTTTCCATTTTCGCCCCCCCTTTTTACGTCCACGCACTGTGCAATAGGTGCAGCAGCCGTCTCCACCTCCGCAGAGGCAGCCAAGCACCCTGGGCGTGGACAGATCTCCTGGCTGTGCTATCCACAGCACAGACCCCCCACCCGAAGGAAGGAGAGCTGTAATGCTCAATCCTTACCTCCCTGCTGATCCCCAAGTGACCCGGGTCAGTTTCCGAACCCAGACCATCAGCGTGGTGCGAGGTGTGGCATCCAGCGTCTCAACCCTCAGCGCCACTGGGCTGGCATAAAATATGAACATTTAGATGTAATTAAACACATTCTTGGCCAAGTAATGGCTTTGAGTTGTTCTCTCATAATTAGGAGTGATAAATACTCTTCAAAGCCATGGTGCAATTTATTCTCCTTGAACCAAGGTGCACACTCTTGATTCTTGATTTTTTCAATATTTTGTGCTCTGGCAATCAACATTACTTTCTTTTTAATAAATTCTTTAAACTGTATAGAAACTGTAATATTTCTATTCACAACATTCCACAAATGCCCTAATTTGTATTTTTCCAAGGTCTTAACCAAATAATTTAACCAGTTAGATTTAATCCCAGCCATAAACCACTTATTTTTCTCTTTTAAGCATAGAGTGGGAAGAGTATTCTCTTCATTATTTAATATTTTAATCCAATAATTTATCAAATGAGTTTCTTTAATAAAACTAAATTTGACTTTTCCCACTTCGGCTCTAACCATTGTGTTAGCCTGGCTTGTGGAACGTTTAAGAGTGCTTTATAATAATAGGATAACAGAGTTTCCAGCAAATTCTCAATGTTGTGTTGATAGCCCCATACCTCAGTCCCATATAATAAAATTGGATCTATTTTCTCCTCACCTGCAATCAGAGCTGGGAAAACTGTGTTCCCCCCATATTGATGATTCAATTTTAATAAGGATTTTGCACTTACTTTGGCCTTTATAGTTTGCGCCTTTAAATGTTTTATTCATTTACCATTTCTAACAATCTTTATCCCCAAATAATTATATTCAGGCACCACCTCAATCAGCTCCTGATTACAATGTATTTTACATTTAAGGATATCCCTAGGCCTTTCCCCCAACACCATGACCTTAGTCTTATCTAGATTTATCTTAAGTTCCAGACGAGAACATTTTTGGATTAAGATATCTATTTTTGTTTTGCAGGCCTGATCTAGAGAATAATAATAACATAATGTCATCTGCATATGCCAATGAACCCACTTTCATTGAATTTATATTTGGACAGTCCAGTTTATCCTCCACCTTGTTTTCCAACAGATAATTTATATATATATATATATATATATAAATATATTTATATACTAACATACTATTTGCCAGCAGATTAGGCCTTACGATCTATCGAGTCTGCTCGAACCTCAGATCCCTAGTTGGGTGCCGAGGCCCCCCCCTTGTGTTCCAGAAACCCCTATCATCCATTCCCACTCCCCTGGGCCAGGCCATCATCTGATACATCCACTTTCTGTGTCTGTCCCACCCTCTCTTGAAGCCTTCCACTGTGGATCTCTGAACCAGCTCACCAAGCAGTGCATTCCAAGGGTCCACCACCCTCTCAGTGAAAAACCTCCTCCTCTTTTCCTCCCTCACCCTTCCACCTTCCAACTTCAAACCATGCCCTCTGGTGATACCTCCCTGCTTTAGTCTAAAGATCCCCTCCATGTTTACCCTATTTATTCCCTTGAGGTACTTGAAGACCTCAATCATGTCCCCCTGTCTCTCCTCTCCTCCAATGAAAACAGGCAGAGCTCCTCAAGTCTGTCCTCATACATCAAATCCCCTAGCCCTCGTATCATCTTAGTTGCCCTCCTCTGTACTCTCTCCAGGAGCTGTATGTCCCTCTTCAAGTGTGGTCTCCAGTACTGTACACAGTACTCAAGGTGTGGTCTAACCAGTCCATTGTACAGCAGCAGAATCACTTCCTTGCTCCTAGATGTGATCCCCCTTACGATGCATCCCAACATCCTGTTTGCCTTCCCCTCCCAGGGTGTATCTGTGTTTATGGTTTCCCCGCCCAAGATGCAACACCTTGCACTTGGTGATATTGAAATTTAATTTCCATGTGTGAGCCCAGCTTTCCAGGGTATCCAGGTCCCCTTGCAGGGCCAACCTCCCCTCTTCTCCCTCGACTACTGCTCCCATCTTGGAGTCATCAACGAAGAGACTCATTTCACACCCTATACCCTCCCTGATGTCCAATATGTATGTATTAAACAGGATCGGACCCAGGACCGAGCCCTGCAGTACCCCACTACCAACCTCTCTAGGGTTCGAGAGCTCCCCACAGACCACTACTCTCTGGGTGCATCCAGCTAGCCAGTTTTCAATCCATCTGACCATCAAAGGCCTACTCCTAACCCCATCAGTTTCTCCACCAGACCATTGTGGGGACAGAGTCAAACGCCTTGCTGAAGTCCAAGAATAATACATCCACAGGCTTTCCCTGTCCAGTTCTGATGTTACCCATTTGTAGAACTCCACAAGATTGGTTTGACATGATCTACCTGGCACAAACCCATGTTGCTGACTATCCAGACCTCCACCTCCTCCAAGTACACCCCCAATCATTCCTTTAGTATACCCTCCATTAATTTTTCCACCACCGAGGTCAAACTGATGGGTCTATAGTTACCTGGTACTTCCCTCGACCCCCCTTTATGGATTGGCACCACATGTGCCTCTCGCCAATCCCTAGGTACCCTCCCTGTCTCAAGTGACCTGTTGAAGAGCTCCGCCAGGGGTGCAGCCAGTATATATATATTGAATAACACAGGAGCAAGCAGGCAACCCTGCTTTACCCCTCTGTGTGATGGAAAAAATTCAGTGAGTTCACCATTCTTTCCATATCTAAATATTGTCCTAGTATTAGTATATAAACCAACAATAGGAAACAATAGTGACAATGGTAGATGTTTTTCACACAGAATCCTCCATAAGATGTTTCTATTTACAGAATCAAACGCATGTGAAAAATCAATAAATAATCTGTATATTTTCATCTTTCATATGTATATATATATTTCTCCATTAGATGAACCAGACAAAAGACATTGTTAACTGTGGAAAAGGCTTCCCCAAGGCCAGATTGAAATGATGATAGAATATTATGTTTTTTTTATCTATGTGATCAGCCTACTAAGTATAACTGTCACAAGAATTTTAAAGGATATACTCAGCAGACTGATAGGTCTGAAATTACTTGGGTCATATACAGATCGTTTCTTATGTAAAGGGACAATAATATTAGCTGTCCAATCAACTGGTGTATAATTAAATTTCAAACACATATTAAAAAATTAAGTTAATACCGGAATCCAAAAATTACTATACTGTTTGTAAATCTCAGGGGGATTAAATCAGGACCCAGGGCTTTATTACTTTTCAAATTACACAGAGCGATTTCAACTTCTTGTTCACTAATGATTAATGGATCATAATGGGTGTTCATTAAAGCTTCCATCATAATAGCCTGCCCATGTTCTTCTTTATAATTGAATATTGACCAAAAATGTTCTACCCATGCATCTTTGGGCACATGTATTGTGGGGGAAGAATGGTAAACATTAGTTCCAATTGCAACCAATTCCCACTTATTTTTTAATGTTTCTAGCTTTTTTACTTTCAATAGTTTAAGGTAAGATTTCTGGGCCTTATTCAAATGTTGCCAATTTTCTCTGGTAGAATGCTTTTTTGTTCATCTTATCAAATTATTTAGCTTTTTTTTTGGCTTTATAGCAAGATTTATCAAACCATGTGCTTTTTTTCCTTTCACTACTATTATTTTCTTTGTATATTTTCTCAACTATATCCCCATTCAATTGAGCTAATAAATGATCCATTAAGAACATGACTTTTAAATGGCTCCCAAATGGTGAATCAAGTTTCTCTCCCCACGACAAAAACATCTCTTTTAATATTTTATCATTTATCTTTGAATGGAGTAAGACCCTTCTTCCCTTATGGCCATTTGAACTTGTGGCATAACTACTTCATTATAACTTAAGGCCTCATTTAACTTTAATGTCAGTTCAATAGAAGCATGGTCACTTTCTGGTCTCATTGTTATTCTTAAGGCCTGGAATATATCATAATGTTCCGCTATATATAGATCATAATCTATTACTTTGTCCACAATGTCAGAAAAAGGTCATCCTCCCCTCTAAATCACCTTTCAACCAACCATTTAGAACCATCAACTGAACAATATCAATTAGATTCTGTAACTTTAGCCCATTTACATTTGTAACCTTGTCCATGCTATTCCGTTTGTTACAATCATCCAAATTTAGTTTGGCTTGAAAGAAGCTTAAATTATTATGTCTAGCTATCCTTGCATTAAAGTCACCCACAATAATTCTAGCATATTCTGGAAATTTTTCTACCATCATTTCCAAATCTTCAGAAAGGGTATTCCACACTTTTTTATTATCTTCCTTAACATTCACCAGTGGTAAAGAGACATTAACAATAATAAATTGATGATTCCCCCAATACAATTATAATATTATATACTTTTTTTCAATTTTAAGATGAACAATAGGTGAAATGTTCTTTCCAATCTTTATATATGAGGTTAAGCCACCAGAATATCTCCCACAAGTTTTATTCCTAATTGTGGGTGAATGAAACACTGCATAGCCATTTGAGTCTATTTTCTCTTTGGTCCAGGTTTCCTGGAGTAATATAATATCAAAATTATTAACAGATTGGAGCCATTCTTTATCAGCCATTTTTCCAGTTAAGCCTGCTACAGTCCAAGATACCAGATTTGCTACTGAGATCTGGGAACTATTCCTTTCATTGGAAACTGAAGATGCAAGAGTCTCATCCTCCAATCATGCATTATTCTGATTTTCAATTGTACATCGACCAGTCAAGTTATCCAGGTTTATCAGCAGTAACCCTGCCTTAACCAGTCTTTCTGCATTTAATAACAATTCCTTAGTGATATATTCTGATTGACATTTAATGTTAATTTGAGTATCTGGACCCTTTGTAAAGACTCTCTCCACCCCTTCTATTTGTTATCTCTACATTCATCAGGCTAGAGAATCAGGTTACTATAAATGATTTCAAACTTTCATAATTTTCCCCATGCATTCTACTTAGGCCAAATATTGATGCAATATGATTATTTTCTCTCAATCTTTTTATATTCTCATCATTTTTTTTAATCCCACTTCAGATTCTCCAGAACTACTGTATATCAAAAGGTCCTGATTGATTTATTTTAGGACAATTTGCTCCTGGCTGAATTGTGACATGATTGTTTGCCACAGTACTGGTGCAGCAACTTCAAGACCCAGAGAGGCTAAATTATGTTGTTTAAACCAGATTTTGTTGGCTAGTTCTCTTTCTTTTAAGAGAACATAAACCGGCAGATTTTTTTCAAGATTGTCTCTTATTGCCATCATTATATCCTGGGTTTTTATTTTCATCCCCCGTTCTGCTTTAAATGGATATTCCATCAGATCCTTTAGTGTCTCTGTTGTTTCATAATTTTTTTGAAAAATTACTGTTATTCTTATTACTGCTTCCTTTCCTTCTAATGCTATTACTTTCTTCACTTCTTTAGATGACTCCTACTTATTCTCCTTCATACTTCCAATGTATCCTTCACTTTTTGGGCTTAATTTTTCTTCATTTCCTCCTTTCTCAATCTTTTCATCCAAATTCTCTGATTTCTTTAAAGCTTTTTTCTTTAAGACCACAATTGGGTCTATGTGCCGGCAACAGTTTTCCAACTCAGGTACATCATACCTTAATTTATCCTTTTTAGGTTGTTCCTTACTTTTAGTTTTCTTTTTATTCCCGTTTCTCTTTCCATAATCCTCCTTCCTCTTCTGTTTTGGATATTTCCTCCCTAGTCCCATTGTGGAAACTTCTGGCATCTATAAAGTTGAAAAAGACACTCTACCTTTATTTAATTTGGTTTCAAGATTATGCATCTTATTTTCCATTCTTTCCACTTTTTCCACTATCATATTGGAAAATCTGTTAAATTTTTATCTAATATCATTCAAGGCCTCCAGCAACATTATATTCACCATTATCAGATGTCCAAAGCTTTGATGGTATATTTAGACAATGTATCCGGGCATTGTGTAAAAAACTATGGTTCCAAGTTGATGCTTTCTGCCTCCATATCTCATTTCTGAAATATGGTATTTGGAGATACTGCTAAAATTGAGATATCTTCAGTATTAGCGTCAGTGGCTCAGTAGGTAGCACACTCAACCTCTGAGGCCTGGAGATCAGAAGGCTGTGGGTTCAGTTCCCACATCTGGCACTTGGGTTAATATCCCAGTACTGACACTGTAGTGCAGCATGAGGGGGTGTTGCACTTCTGAGGTGCCGTCTTTCAGATGAGACATTAAACCGAGGTCCCATCTGCCTGGATTGGTTGTAGTTCAGGTGGATGTTAAAGATCCAGGCACTTATCGAAAGAGCAGGAATTTCCCCAGTGTCCTGGCCAAATTTCCCTCATTCACTAGAAATACCACCAACAGCTTAATCTGGTTCAAGGTCAGTTGGCATTCATCTGTATCCCCCTCCCCTGGGTCATGCCTGAAAATAGGCAGGATTTGTCTAGTGCACTTACCCGGTCAACAAAAAATAAATAAATACATAAATATCTCTTGTGTTAATACATTCCCAGAAATGTCTAGGGGACTAAATGGGTGTAGCTTTGTCACTTCTTTTGAATCTTCAATTATAATTATCTCTTCTACATTATATTCCCCCTGCAATATTATATTTAAGTTATCCTTTTTCTTTTGTGCTATACAATCCTTTGCTATTTTTCCCTTATCTGCATTGCTGAACTTATTCCTAGATTTTAGCTGTTCCTTCATTTCAAAATAATCTGAGATTTTTGTTGGTATTTTACCTTTAGTTGCGCATTGCCTGGCCTGCTTACTTTCTTCTTCTATTTGTTTTCTATTGCCTCCTACTATCACAGCATTCATTAAGTTTTTAGATGTATAATTATCTAATTGAAGTGGTAACTTCTGTTGTAATATAACATTTTCTGAGCACTCTATACATTCTGTAATAATTTCCTCCATTATTACTTTTCCCCCTGAGTTTTTCATCTTACTACATATGAGTTCTCTTCTTTCTACATATTTATCTGACTTCTTCCCTCAGTTTTTATCCTCAGTATCCAACATTTCTGCCATACTCTCCACTACAATTAAGGACTTACTCCTGTGATCCACCCCTTTGCCACTAATGCTTCCTTTATAGGCTGCTTCTTTTCTAGAGGTGTTGAGGTAGTAATTTCTAACTCCCCCCTGAAAACACAGTCATTTGTAGGTCTGTTCTCTTTGACCTTTTTTTTATAAACAGGTGTAATAGTTTTACCATTTCTTATATTCATTTAAAAGAAACAATAGGACTAAATAGGGAAACAAAATATGGCTCTTCACCCACATCTTATAACTAAGTAGAGGTATACCATTTGCATGTATCATCTGAGAGACTGGTTATTTCTTCTGCTGTTTCATTTTGCTGGACTGTGAGACTGAGACCTAAAGGAGCGTGCTGCTGCCTGTTGGGGGATTCGAACTGTGTGCCTGATATCTGTTAAAACTGTGAGCACTTTGTATAACCTCATTTCTTCTGTGCCTTTGCTCCCCTTTGACCCTGCATTGTTGTGCTCTAGTGAGAGGGGCCAGGTGTAACAGAGCACACTTCATCAAGGAGGAGGGGCAGTACAATATAAAAGAACCGTGCTGCCTAAACCCAGAACAGGTATGCCATTTGCATCTATCATCTGAGAGACTGGTTATTTCTTCTGCTGTTTCATTTTGCTGGACTGTGAGACTGAGACCTAAAGGAGCGTGCTGCTGCCTGTTGGGGGATTCGAACTGTGTGCCTGATATCTGTTAAAACTGTGAGCACTTTGTATAACCTCATTTCTTCTGTGCCTTTGCTCCCCTTTGACCCTGCATTGTTGTGCTCTAGTGAGAGGGGCCAGGTGTAACAGAGCACACTTCATCAAGGAGGAGGGGCAATACAATATAAAAGAACTGCACTGCCTGCAGTGCGAGCGTGAGTGGCGCGAGCGCCACTCGGTATTAAAAATTTTATTAGTAACAATAGGAGCAAATTTGAGTAGTATTTCTGCTGAGATTTACTTAGAAATTTAGGGTTGATTTAATTGGAAGTTGAATATTTTTATGGAGCATTTCACGTTTAGAGGAGAAGTTTTAACCGAAGCTGAGACTTTGGAGATTTGGAGTTTTGATATTGGATTACATTATTTTTTAAGTTGGATGTTATTGAACTGCAGATAAACTTGAGTCATTGCATTATATTGTGATTTACAGGTCTTAAAGTCTGTGTATTTAAAAAAAAAATAATTGTTGCATTGGATATAATTAGTAATTATGGTATATACTAGGAAATACATTTTAAAAATGGGGGGAATTTAAAGGTTATGGATCAAAATGAAAGTGGTAACTTGGTTGAGCTCACAAAAGGGCAATTCAGAAACAGAGCTCAATCAAGACAGTTTCAGGATTGATTTATTGCACACGTATATGAATGTTATAATCATTGCTGGGTTTGTAAAATAAGACATTTAATATTTTCTAATGAAGCTTTAGGATTGATTTGTGGCCATTTGATGCTAGGCAGGACATGATAATCCCATTGGGGATGGTACCCCCCTCAGTGACATGGAGCCCTAGTATATGCCATAGGGGTAACCAATGGAGTAGCTGGAATAGGTGTAATCATGGGGCACGGATCAGCATGCATCGCATGGTGCCTCACTGGACATGTTCTAGGGCCAGCGTGTCTAGCTGGGCATCAGAAAGGCATGGTTATGATTGGAGTAGATAAGGGGGGGATTGGACTATGACACTGAGTTCTGCTGTATGCTCGACAGTGGCCATCAGGAGTAGCTGGTCAAGAGATGATTCATGGGCATGGAGCAGTATGCACTGCATGGTGCCCAACTGAATGTGCCTCTAAACGCCAACAGACCCTACTGGCTTCTAGGAAGGATCAGTTCGAATGAGGTGTGATCAGGAAGACCCCTTCGAAACCCAGTCTTACTAAGTGTCCTAAGTATGCCTAGTGGGAGTGGCTGGAAAGGAAGTAATCCAAAGGGTACGGAGCAGCATGCGCTGCATGGTACCTTTTAAGGTTGCCCTGTAAAGGCAGAACTCCAATGTGATTACCAAGTTGGTAATATTGGGACATGATGTGTGTGTAGGGGGTAAACTCTGCTGGGATTGATAGGACTGTTATGGTGATATGTGGCCCAAATTGGTTGTTCCTCAGTTCACAGGAATATTTCTTTTGAGCTTATTTAATGGCCTGAATATAGAGAGATAGGTTGGAAGATTTGGAAATAGAGTGAATTTTTTATCTGACTTTTAGTAATTGTTGTTTATGTATATTATGTA
This sequence comes from Neoceratodus forsteri, assembly GCA_016271365.2. Classification (NCBI taxonomy): domain Eukaryota; kingdom Metazoa; phylum Chordata; order Ceratodontiformes; family Ceratodontidae; genus Neoceratodus; species Neoceratodus forsteri. Next base: position 607,742,236 of record CM057455.1, read on the forward strand.
TAACACAATATAAGGTAATTTGAAAAATACAGTATGTCTGGATGAAAGTGACTTTGTTGACTATGCCTTGTATGAAATGTTTATGTCAGATATTGTAATGTACACCCCTCGAGGGCCAACTTGGCCTGCAACATCAGGGATTAGTCTCAAAATTCAGAACCTAGACGTGGAGGTAACTGTGAGGATTTTTCTGGGGAAAATCCTAAATTTCCTATGACCCAGAGCTGGTCAAAGTAGCAGTGGGTATTTAATTCCCATTATACCGGTGTGTAGTCAGAGCATGGGACCGCATGTGCGGTGGAATGCTTTGTAATAGCACACCAATCGGATGGGTGTTACCGGCAGCCTTTTACCTAACTTGGATCCGGTAATTGGGTAGCCCTAGATAATTTTTCCAAATGGTACCTCCAAGAGTTTAGGTCTGACTTGTGACAGTTCCAGATTTGCTGATCAAACGTTAGGCCTTACTGGGGATGAGAGAATGCTCTCAAATGAGATCATCATGGCTATTTTATATTACAGGTTATATTAGGCTGATATATAGTATATGTGTTTATAATAAATACTAGCTGATATCGTCATTTCTTATTTATAATTATTTAATTGTGAAATGTTTTGTGTCTAAAAACTGTAATAGCTTTATTGTAATAATACTAAAAGTTAGTTATGGGAAATCAGCCAGTGAAATTTCCTCTTTGTTCCCAAGGAAAATTTTGTACCTTTCTGGCCGGTCCAAACTGGCTGGCAATGTTTGGTGTTGGCCTCAAATTTTGGACCCACAAGTGGAAGGAATTGTAAGGATTTTGTTGGGGGAGTCCAAGTCTTTTAAGACCCAGAATTGGTCATAGAATTAGCTGGTATATAATTCCCATCTTACAGGGTGCAACTGGAACATGGGACTGTAAGCACAGTGGGATGTTCTGTTTTAGCTCCCCAATTAGATGGGTGTTACTAGTAGCTTCTTTCCTAACTTAGGTCTGGAGGTGGGCTTCCCTAAGTAATTCCTCACATAGTACCTCTAAGAGTAGAGTTCTATTTGTGACTGGCCCATACATACTGGCTAAGTGGTCTGACTGGGTTAAGGAAATAGTTCTTTTAGGGAGCATGGGTGGAGTTTACTGGACTCCATTGATTGGAACAAATGTTTAATGTATTGTTATGGTTTGGTATATTATGGCCATTAAGTATTTTTATAATGTACTGCGGTGGTAGATTTATCTCCCTACAGTACACTGATATTTAAATGACTGGATATCTGAGTGTAATTGAATTGTTCTATATGTATTTGCATTTTAATGTGATATTAATATTGCTATGTGAAGTACTATACTGTTAAATGTTAAATATTGTAATGGCTTTTTAGCCGAACAATAAAACCTTGATGACTATAACTAAGTAATAAACTGTAGCACACAATGCACAGACCAAAATCTCATTCACACTTCACTTCATTTTCAATGTTACACTTCTCTTCCACATTTCTTATTTGCTTATTCTTACACCTCTATTAGTACATACTTTTCTTCACCTTTTTCTTCCTTTTTTCCTACAAGCACAAAGTCAGATACTGTAGAGCTGATTATACCCATGCAAGAATGATAAATCACAACCCCTTACATCTTGACTGATGTCTGGAGATTAGAATCTGAGGTCTGGAAGTCTGTACACATAAGTACAAGTGCAGGCAATAAACTGTACACCAGACCAGGCAGTGAACTATAACACACCGGAGTAATTCAGGATGGTAAATCTTTTGAAACATTTAAGTTCCTCAGTTCTTTAGTCCCTCTTTAAATCCTTTAGTCCATTAGTCCCATTAGTCCCTTAAATCTCCATGTCCAAATGTCCTCCACTTTATGGCCTGATAATTCTCACTAGCAACTTTATATATCCAGCAGCATATTGTAACTAAAAAACATAAGGGGAAGAAAAAATATATTTTAATATATATATATGCAACAAAGGGGGAAAAAATAAAAATGAAGAGTTACTATAATGCTATAATGTTGCAAAGGGGTACAGCTGGTTAAGAAACAATTTGACAGTATATGAATATAAATACAAATGTTAATTTAAGCTATCCCCTATTGCACCCACTCATACCCTGCTATAAACTGTTGTACACTCATAAAATTCAAATGGACTTATTTAGGCTCATTTAGGCCTGAAGACTGAAAAAAAAAACTTTTAAATAAATGAACTGTTTCTGAATCACTAAAAAAAAAAAAAAATTACTTACACATGTTCAAATGCAGTTAAAAGAGAAAATACTAAAAACTCAAGATGAGAAAATTCCTCTCCTTTTTGACCACTCATAGCTCTGCTGTTTCTACCTGTTTTCTAAAACAATAGAGGCTAGGCCACAGTACAATAAAGCTGTACGATACGGGTACAGATATAAAAAGCACAATTTTAAATAGATAGAATCACTGTATACGAAAATGAGAAACAGCAGAAACAATTCCAAAAGGACTCTTAAATATAAAATTAAAGTGCAACGTTTTGGCTATAATAAAAAAAAAGTCTTCCATCTCCTATTGACACACAGATGATCCAAAGCTATGTGGAGTCTGAGGAATGCCAGAGCATGAGCCTTTTCACCAGATCCACACAGCCATGTGACTAGTCTAGAAAAGCCTGCAAAAAAAAAAAACGAGTAAGCAATGGGGGATGCAAACTAAAAAAGAAGATTTTTTGGCCAAAGGAAAAAAAGAATAACCAGCTTTGCACATGAACAATTAGACACTTAAACACTAAAACACTGAAGCACTAAAGCACAAAAAAAGTATAAAATCAGGTAAAAAAATCACAGAATAGGACAAAAAGCTTCCTACTTCCCTCAACGATATTCCTTTTTCAATATATGAGTAGGACTAAGGTAGTCAGTAGGCAATTCATAGGTGGGCAAAAAATTTTGATTTTATCCTCTCACACACTCCAACTCTGCATTGAGGGTTGTTCGTCTCTCTTGCCAGATGCCCCTCGGGATACACTCCACATTCCTCTCCTCACTGTAGCTTCGCTAGTGTCCAAACTCTGATTCAGCTGTAAGGAGAAGAGGAGAGCAGGAGGCAAGGCAGCAGGAAAAAATGTCTGTACAAGAAAGACTGGAAAGGCTGATCTTGTAGTCAAGTATGGTCCTGGAGAAACTATCCAGGCAATGTTAGCATACCTTTACTAACTTAAAATACAGTGTAGATCAACTCCTGCTTCTCACACTCCTCCAAAGTGTAACAGCATGTAGCAGCTCTTCCCCTGACTGCCCATTGGTATCAGTGGAGCACAACACTGTCCACCATGCCCAAGATGGCCACACAGAGTGTTTGGAGCATGCACAATCCAAAATCATTCCACAGTTCTAATAACATTTCCATGGGCTAAGTGGGACATTTCCATTAGTACTTGGCACAGAAAGTCAATTTTCCAGAGTAAAAATGTACGCAACACCAAATACAGTAGTAAAAACTATTTCACTGTGGCTTAAAACAGTTAATTGGAAAATGAACTGATCGAGGGGAATGGGACCAGTTTTATAGTGATATGAAGCAAATCGATGGAATTTGATGAATTTGTGTTTTTTTTGTATTTATACTTGTGATAGGCACATATGTCTCAGATTCAATCAGTTGCCAGACACATTTGATGAGATTCCTCATAACAGGCACAGCAAATAAGGCGTGGCTAGTCTTAATGCTCTCATTTAATTGAATTATGCCAGCCTTAATCTAGAGAACTACAATAGAGCATTTTTAAATCAACACAGTTCATACTAAGGATCATGAATGTGTGCACTGTAATCAGCATGTTCCCCTATATTGCAAAAGAAGAAACCATAAATCATAATTAAAAGAATTGCACTAATATTTTTAAAATACATAAAGTAGATGCAACACACATCTAGTTCAGTTTATGCTACTTTGCATACCGATGGCCATTATTAATCTCAGCATTTCCTTACAAATGGCTTTATTTTTCTTTGGTCTATTCAAGAAAACTTTTGTCTGGACATTGGAATCATATCCAAGTAAAGGTTTGGGGGTCTGAGATGACCAATGACACAATGGTACTATATTGTTTTCCTGTTTAGGGTGATTGAATTCAAGAAAATAAATGGCAAAGCAGTATAATGCTATAGAAAAAGCTGCAGAATGAAGAGGCTGAGCACATCCTTTTATATGAAGGAAAAAGGTTTTCTTGAGAAAGAAAACAAAAGATGTCAATAGTCCTAACCCAAGTGTGAGCTTAAAACCAAGATGCACCCTTCCAATCACTTCCCATTACCTTTCCATAACCCCAGCAGCTCCTCTGCAACAACAAATTACTGCAAAGAAAGCAAACTTTCACCAGGACTAGCTCGAACCCCCCACAACAACAGCAGCAACAGCAGCAGTTTAGAATGATAGAGGATGAAAGGAACACTGGATTGCTCTTCCTATTGGAGAGTAAGAACAAAGAAGGGTGACAAATGTAGAGATGCTAGGGTGACTTCCCATGCTTGCTACCACCATTCAGCAGTTCGCCTGTCAGGTTTATCAATCACCCAAATTTTATAGTACAACTGTGCATAAACACACATGCAATCTCATGAGCACAGAATATTGTTTATGGTGGTGACAGTTCAATTAAGCATCTCAGCATCGAGAGGAAGGACACATGTTTTAATGTCATGGTCAGTTTGGGTGAATGCTATAATGTCTGAACAGTTATGGGAAAGCCTATCTAAATGTGTTTCCAGAAATGAAGCTACCCATTAAATTCTGATTAAATAATCTCTAGTCTATACACACGCATGCACGCCCGCATGCACACATACACACGCACACACACACACACACACTTGGAGCCCTGTTATAAAGTAGGTGGCAATGATAATAGCCACTGTTAATAAATGACGAATAAATATGACAAAAAATAGACTAGCAATTTCATTAGAGAGCTTGTTTAAATGAGTTGGGCTGGCTAATGAAACATCAGGAAGGAAACATTGCCAACATCTGTCCTTTATAAATGTTGCAACACCAAATCAGATACTGAGGCCTACTACCTTGTCAGTTATTCACCAGGAAACATTTGCAGGGCATTTTGATATGTGCGTGAATGGCTGTTATTATTGGAGTAATCATTTTAGTTAAAATTATAAAAGGTATCCCCCACACACACACATCAGGTGTGACATTTTGTAAAATGCCTTTAAGGTGTCATTTTAAATATATTCAATGGCATCTATTAATAATACTATCTTAATATGCCAAAATTATAGCCTGTAATAGTTCTGTTTCAACTGTGTTCAATAAATAACAGGGGATTCACCGTACTGTGCATGTTAGCAGTCTCCATTACAATATTTACCACAAATGCTTTATTTTGGTTTTAAAATTTAAATGACTTACAAACAGTTGACATGTTACTTGTGTCTATAAAAAGAAATAAGAAATAGCAACAGGTGCAAGTTTTCTTTTCAGAAAAGTGCACTCTACTGCAAGAACATGTTTTAAAACAAAAATGTTGGATACCCTTTACAGTTTCTAATGAACCTCAGTGTTATAACAACAACAGCAACAACAACAAGAACAATAACAGCAGCATACACACTATCATATTAAAATTAAAATGTGCAAACTAGGGTTATTGGAGACTTATCAGAGGTCTGATGGAATATATCAGAGTCCATTTAATTTGTGCTTCTTACACATATTTATCAGCTTCCTTATACCCTTCAAACTGAACTGCATTGCTTGCATTCAGTTGGATCCTGCTTGCACTTTTACAATAATGATGGACTGAAATACAAGTGGTTAACTTGTGTTAGGTATCACAGTGAGACAGTGGCTGGGTCTTTACTGATTCATAGGTCCCTGTTCTAACCAGGAACAAGACCACATTTCCATTGAAAATAAACGTATAACTGCTGTTGCCTTAATCTTGATATTTCGTGAATGTTTGCTACTTTAGTTTAACTGTTCTATTATGAACTGTTGTTGTTATTGTTGATCTTGCCATTTTGTATGATGGTTGAAGTAACCATTTGATGCTAACTGTACTTTATCTTCCATTGTACTCTTTCAGCTAGCAGATAAAAATGGGCATTCATTTGCCTAGTTCACCCTATCTGGTTAACCAAAGAACAAAACAAAAAAAAAATAAATAAAATAAAAATATCAAAAAATAAATAACTGTGCTTTTCCTTCACTTTGGAGTGGCAACAAAATAGCAGCATGATGTCAGTGTAACGTGTATATTTATTTGAACAATTTGTGGGCCAGTTTAAAATGATATGTTTGACCTGGTTAAAGATGTCTGGCTTCTTAAACTTTACCAGAGTATGTTAAAATGTCTCAGACTTTTAGACTTTTATGAGTCTGTGAGCAAAATTCATGTAAGTTTGGCTTCTGTTTCTGTTTCCTGGCAGTAATCCCTTTTCTGAAAATAGGAAAATTCTTGAAAGTAGTGACCTTGCGTGAATTGCAGACCTTTTTTAATCAAAACACTAATGAAAAATTAGAAAAAAAAGTCTTTTGATAAAGGATGAATTTGACTTTTAAGGCTTCTCATTGAGCTTTTGCTAATCTTTGAAAGGTGGCTAAGACAACACCAAATAAAACTTTCACTGCAGGTGTAAAGGGAGCTCCTGCCTCCTGCATCAAGAATAGTGCAAGACTGTCACATAAGGTTTTGATAGTTGACTTCTAAAACAACTATTTTTAAGAACAGCAAAACATTACTGCTCTACAAATCTCAAATGGACGAGCTAGCCTGATTTAAGTTAGCCTAATAGTTATCATATCTACTATGCTTAACCAAAAAAAATAAACATTTTTCATGTGGCTTTGTGTGGGTTGACATGGCACAACCCAATCTTTTCTATAAGAGAGTAAACTCATACAAAACAATAATTTTTGTGTGGCACAAGATGTTTAAAATGTATTAATGAAAGAAATGAAAGGTACCTTATATTTGTCTTTAACATACATAAAGTCTACTGAGTGGAGACATTTTACTAACATAATCTATGGAGGAGATACACACAATTAAAAATATAATCAAGGGAGGCACATAATTACACTTTTGCAGTTATTGCACTTCCCTAAATGCAATATTTAGATGGAATGGGGGGTCACATACTCCCACAGACTCTGTGGGCATGAGGGTCCTGCTACTGAGTGTTTCTAATTAAGAAATTGAAAGCTTCATGAATGGTACTTTCTGTCGTCATTTGCAACTCACCCACCAAGCAATATGGGTAAGAAAGAACATCTTTGTTGCTTGTTTATTGGTTCACCACACTGGTCTCCTGTAGTCAAGTAATGGCTTGACATATGATCTGCACAGTGGCATCAATACCTCAGATTTATGATCAGTTACATTTTTCTTAATTGCTCCTAATACCTAGTTTGCATTCACTATAGCTAGTGAGCAGTGTATTTTTCTTGTTTAAGAGTATTAGTTTTTGTGGTTCCTAGATCTTTTTCATTATCCTTAACATTCAGCACAGGGCTGCATAAAGTATATTGATGTGGTATGATGTTTCTCCCTAGATGTAGGATGTAACAGTTTTGCAAATTGAAGAATACAGTATGTCCCATATAAAATCCAAAGCAGTGATGTGGCGAAGATCTTTCTGTATACTTTCTATTTGATACAATGTGATACTTGTTCCTTTGAATTTTTGCATTGTAAACATACTTTATAGTCTAGTTCATGACTGAATAATTAATGTCTGCTATGATGATTTGGAAAATGATTGGCCTCAGAAGGGACCCCTGTGGCACACCACTAGTAATGACTCCCTCACAAGATACTGTAGATGGCCGTTAACAATAACTCTTTGTGTTCATTCAGATATCCGTTTGTAAACCTCATTGACTATTTGACTGTTGATGTTAAGACTATACATTTTTTCTATTATTGCCCAGTGTGGTACTGTATCAAAAGCCTTCCAGAAATCTAAAATGATGATGTCTATAGATGTATTGTTATCCATGACTTGGCTTCCTTTTTAATAGAAGATACTAGATTATTTAAACATGAGCATCCTGATGTAAATCTGTGCTGATCCATATCTGTTATATTACTTTCCCTTATGTGTTCAGTGAGTATGTCCTTAATAACTGATTCAAGCATTTTGCCTGGAACTGAGGTAATGTTTGTTGGGCAATTTTTTTTGTACATTTTGTTTATTTACTGTTTTATGGATAGGAACCACATTTGCTTTCCTCCAGTCACCTTACACTAAACCTTCATTAACTATTTTTATACAGTATATATATATATATATAATTTTTAATGGAAGAGCTATAATGTACTGATGTTCATAATTTTCAGTATTTGGGGGAATATTTTGTCTGGACCAGGTTCGGTAGCCTGATCTTGTTCGGTAAATACAGAACAAAAGTATTTATTAAATGAGTTTGCAATTAAACTGGGGTCTGTAATTATGTTATCATTTTCAGTTTTTGTAGTCAGTTTGCTAGCTGATTTCCTTAAGTAGTATACGTTCAGGTAGCTGCAGAATAATTTGCTATTTTGTTTTGTAGCATTTGATGCCAGTTTTAATTTCATTTTTTTCCTTATGTGATTTTGATATTTCCTTTGTATGTTTTTTATATTTTATCCATGACTCATTGGTCTTTGTTTTTAAATACTGTACCTACAGTTTTTTTGTTTTGTTTTGCTTTATCAATTTTTTGATTTCTTTATTTAACCATTTTGGGTTTATCCCTTTATTGTTGTAATTACTGATCCTTTTGATATGTGTGTTACATATTGATAAAATAGTTTATTTAATGAACTTCCAGCCTTCTTCAACTGTTGTGTCCTTTAGTATAGTAACCCAATCAACATAATTCATATTATTTATTTTTTTTGTGTTTTCAGCTTTATATATATTTTTTTTCATGGCAAAAAACTCTGTTTAATGCATCAGTTAGGGTTGTTCCACAGCAACAAAAGCAAGGAAATTTGGTGTTAGGGTTGAATACCCTAACTGCACATTCCCCCACCCCCACCACACACACACACACACATATGCAAGTAGGGGAAGGACCAAGGAAACACAACCAATCAGACACATCCAGCAGGAGGTATATGCCTGTGTTACTGTAGGAAGTGGAGAAATTCAACTTGAGATATCATAGATTATTTACAAAGTTGTTCTTTGGGATTAGTTCACATAAAGGTGAACCAAGCTGGCTGTAGCGAAAATGGTGTACCTCGCTTTGTTTTCAACATATGGCTGGCAAAAGGCATCATGGGCACTGCAATGTTAGTCTATGGCAAATTGTTCAATTTTGGAACAGTGTAACTATGTAATCCTTAAGTATTTTAGCACATTAGCAGGATAAAGCACATCTGTTGGACCAGGTCTTGCCATCCTGCAAATTTGAAGCCAAAGGGCCCAACCGTTTGCTTGCAGGATGATGGCAAAAATGTGCAGTAATTAGGAGAATACTTTCACAAAATACTTTCACAAATACAAAAGTGTCAAAGCATGACACTTTTGCATTTGAAAAAGTGATTTTCGAAAGTATTTCAGGGATTGTGCAAACTCCTGTTTTGGATCTTGCGAACCCCAAAATACCATGGCCCAGATATTCAAAAGAGTTGCACCATGCGCAATAGGGTTGCGCCAGCACAAGTCCGAAAATGTGCCATTCTGCGATATTCAGCAGAGCGTTTTTTCCCAAATCACACTGAGCAACAGCGCAATGATAATGAATGTATGCGCAACTGAAGGGGGAGGAACCATGCATAAATGGCGCAGTACGATATTCAACAACATGTGCCATGCACAATGGGGAGCCAGCGGAAGTTGCGCCATAGAGGAAATGAGCCAAAATAAAAAGGAGTGAGGGAGAGGCGCAAGAACACTACAGGGAAGCCTCAAGTTGTGGAACTATAGCCATCCACACACGCAACACACATACACACAAGGCAGGACAGTGAAAGGGCACCTAGAACCCACAGGCTCAGGGGAAGGTGTGGGGAGCCACAGTGCAGAAGGGAGAAGTACTTGCCACACAGCAGTGAGGCCAGCACAGTCAGGTGTTCCCAGTGCAGGGGAAGTAGCAGCCAGGACAGCAGGAGGAACACAGAAACAGCTGCCAAGGGGGGTGAACACAAGCTAGGGACATGGCCAGTGCCACCATCCAGATGGAGGCAGTAATGAGTGGGGTGAGAAGACGGGCAGCAGGGGGGCGCAGCCATGGAAGGGCCCGTAGGTGGTATGCCCCCAACAGGCAGTACCGAGCCCACACCAAACTTCGAGCTGTATAGTGATACGGAGATCGTGGGCCGGTACCGCCTGAATCGGGCAATTCTGAGGTGGCTCTGCAAGCTGTGCAGTGATGTGATGCAGGCACCCACACGACGGAGCCATGCTCTGTCAGTGGAGACGAAAGTGACAGCTTGCATGTGCTTGCTCACCACGGGTACCTTCCAAAGACCAACTGGGGACACCACAGGCATAACCCAGTCGGCCGCGTCATGCCACCTCACCCAATTCCTCAGTGCACTGCTGCCACATGCTGCAGAGTACATCCATTTCCCCAGCACACTGGAGGAGCGCACAGCAAACATACAGGAGTTCCACAGGGTAGCATGTATGCCTGGCGTGCTAGGGGCAATAGACTGCACCCATGTGGCCATCCGCACACCATCTGGCCCTGAGGGGGCTGCATATATAAATCAGAATGGCTATGCTAGCATCAACTCCCAGGTGGTTTGCGATGCCGGGGGTGCATAATCAATGTCTGTGCCACGCACCCTGTGGGAGCACATGATGCCTTCATCTGGCACCAGTCAGCACTGTGCCACAGATTCAAGAGTGGGGATATCCCCATTGGCCACCTAGTGGGTGAGTATGCAAACCACACGGACAATCATAGGACCTTGGGGGGCATGGTCAGAGGTGAAATGGGTAGTGGTCTACATGGCCCAGGGCAGGATGATGCTGATCACCAAACTAACCTCCACCCTCTACACATAGGTGACAGTGGATACCCACTCCATCCCTGGCTGCTCACACCATACCAGTGGCCCTCGACCCCATCACAGCAATGCTACAGTGAGGCAGACGCCACCACACGTAATGTCATCGAGTGGGTGTTCAGGATGCTGAAGGCACATTTCCATTGCCTGGACACCTCCGGCGGTGCCCAACAGTTCAGCCCTTCAAAGGTCTGCAGGCTATTCCTGGCCTGTTGCATCCTGCACAATATGGCCAACGAATGTGGGATAGCAGTACAGGTTGAAGAGCGGGACAGCAATGGGGACAATGAGGATGCCGGTGACAATGGTGATGGGCAGCCCCCCCTTGGGCAATGGTACCCCCAACTGCTCCGGCTGGCACAGCTGCAACGGGACACCATCATGGAGGAGCACATCAGCCAACCCAGGTAAGTCATGGGGCCATGTGCAACCACCAGTAGCGAAGGCACAACCCACAAACACGCATGGACACATACCAGGGGTGCATGCCATCAAGGGAACTGGCCGGGCATTGAACCACACACATCACAAGGGATGGGTGAGGTCTAACATGGCATGCAGACAGACACACACACACACACACACAAAATGCACCAGACATGCACAAAGGGTAGGAGGCACACCGACCCAGAATGCCACCCCTAGCCACACACATGTCCACAGACCACCACGCCCACTGCCTGTCATTGTGCGTATGTCAGATGCTGAGCACCATTGCACATTGGTGTACAGCGCAATGCAGGCATCATCATGCACATGCAACTGCGGACAGCAGCTGGGAGGGTGTGCAGATGGACTGTGTGTCCGCGTGCGGGGCCGGATACCCACCCGTGCATTGCCTGCTGAATGACACAATGCACACAGGGCAGCATCAGACAGTAGCCGCATTGGGAGACAGGTCAGTCATTCGCCACAGTGCCCCAGCCACCATGGATGCATGGACAGCCCCGCTGAGACCTGCCAGCACTGACAGTCTGACCACTGACCTTATGGGGTGGCACCGATGGTCCCCCAGGAGTTCCACTGCGTGAACATGACCATGCTCGCGCAGGGGTCTGCAGCACACCAAACATGCCTGTGCCAGGCGTGCTCGGGATGCCCACAGCTGAACCCGGTGTTGACAAGGATGGTATCGCCGACACCAGGAATGGGGGGTGGACAGTGCACTGCGTGGTGTCTGCGATGCATGGGCAAATAACTGTGTGCCCATTGTGGCCAAGACAGCAGTGAATGCCTGTGTCTGCCTGTCAATGGCAGCGGTCACATCCTCCCGCAACCAGTCCATCCCTGCCAGGAGTAGAGCGGTGTCTCTGCTGTGACGCTCCTCTGCCCACTCCAGAGCCACACGTAGTGCATCCACTGATGTTGCAAGCCACATCTGCTGGTTGACTGATGCTTGCAGTATGTGGGTGTGCTCATCCAAGAGGTCATCTACCTGATTGGCATCCTGTCCCTCAGGGTGTGTGCGGCCCTGATGCTCAGCACCCCTTGAGGGTGGGCGCTGCACACCAGGACCAGGTCTGGGCATGTCCACAGGCGGTGCACTGACGCCACCCCCTGACACTGTACCCCCAAGCCCATTGGCCGACTGCTGATGCTGTCCCACTGTCCTGTACACACACCAGTGCTGTCCCACTGGTGCTGACAGGCACAGGCTGGGACTGTGATGACACGCAGGCCTCCACAGTGGCACCACCCACAGCCATGGCCGCGATGTTACCTGCTGTGTGGCCATTCTGTGGCACACACGTGTCACTGCCCATGACGTTAGCAACATCATCATTGGTGACGGACCCGGCACCAGCCCGAGTCACAGCATGCTGGCATCCATGGACGCTGGCACACTGGCACATGGGCAGGGCCTCCTCCACTCCTGTTCCAACAACATCAGTCTGAACAGCCAGGTGGGCCCACTGTCACCCTGAGCCATGTATTCCTGTGGAGGTGGATGGGCCCTCCTCCATCTCCATCTGACTGGCCTCAGTGGAGAGGCCCACCACCGCTGACCCGTGCAGATGCTCAGGATCTGTAAGGGAAAACAAAATTGCGTTACTGCATGTGACCTACCCTGCCCCCCCATAGACAGACCATGACCTACCATGCAGTGATGGGCTACCACCCGTCTGGAAGTCACCACCCAGAACACCCTCAATGGCACAATGCTGCATGCTTCCAGCAACTGTCTCCTCCTGTGGGGTCAGGCATACCACCTCCGGCTGTCCCTCACCTGTCGCAGATCGTGCTGCCCTGATGGCAGCCACCTTCTCCTTAATCCGCCTACTGTCTGTGCCCATCTTCTTCGTGCACTCCTGCATGGCGTGCTGGTGGCTGCCATGCAGGTTCACAGCATGCGCCACTTCCTCTCATGCAGCAGCATGGGCCTGTGGTGTTCCCTGGCTTCCGCTGAGAAGCGGCTCCTGGTCCAGGTAGGCCTCAAACAGGGCATCCGTCTCGGCCTTGGCGAAATTTGGCCTCCTCCTCCTCCTCCCACAACTCTGTTCCTCTTCTCCCACAACTCGCTCAGTCATGATTCAGCCTGTAAGAATGAAAGTTGTTACCTGTTACTGTGCAGTCCCATGCATGTCCCAAAATCCCCAGTCCACACTCCCAAACAGCATGCAACTCACCAATAGACTGCAGTAACTGACTATGGCCAGTGCTGCCCAATGTCGCACTTTTATAGCGCAACCCATGCAAATGAGGCGAGGCGCAACTTTAAGTGGATGCAAATTTCAGTGCTGCGCCATTGAATGGCTGATTAGCTGATTTGCATATGACAGATGAACATCGCGCTTTTGCGCTTTGCACAATTGTGTTGAATGTGCTGAGCCAAGGGTGCAGTTCTGTGACATGCGCAGTACACACCTAACTGTGCATGTCCAGGTTAATGATACAGGCACCTGCCGAGCTGCTGACGTGCTGTGTGCGGGAGGCAATGCAGAGCATGGCCACCATTGTGCCAGTGGTTCTGCAGCGATGTTTGCCTATATGGCGCTGTGGCACTGGGGCATCGTAGGTGCACTGGGGCAACAGCACGGTAGACTGTTACTGGAGGTGGTACACAGGCACCCAATCATGCTGCATGCATTGGGTTCCAATTGCGCTGTGGCTGTCCATGCGCCAGAGACCCTTGACATTGTGCCCGACCTTTGCCCCCTAGGTGCCATGCATCAGGCATGGGTGCACCACTATTGTGCTGTTTGGTGACAGTGCAATAGGGAGTGGCAGCGCTGTACCAAGCAGCATCTGCACATGTCGGAACCGTGCTGCAGAGCGCCATTTTGACCCTACTGAGTAAGAGAGATGGCACGGAGGAGAACTGCCCAGTGAAGCCAGATTGAAATGGCAAACCTGGTTGCCATTGTGGAGCCACTTGTTGGCCCAGTGTTTGGTGAGGCACCCCCTAGACAGGTCCAGGAGTGAGGTGTGGCAGGAAGTGGCCGACACCCTGGAGAAGGCCACAGGAATGGGGCAGATGGTGGAGCAGTGCCACCACAGATATGGGGACCTGAGGCAGAGGGACCCGGACCTGCTTGCCCGCCTGTGGGCATGTGCCAGGAGGGGCATGGTGCCACAGCCAGGTAGGTGTAACATCCATACACTTTTATCTTCCATATGGGTATCATGGTTGCATGTGTTCGGAACATGAGGGGGGGACCGTCCGGTGTTGGCTGTGGTGGTGTTATCAGGGTGTGGGGTGGGTGGATCTGGCTGTGTGAGATTGCACACACATGGGGGCAGGGGGACTTTGCTACAGGATTGTACTGATGTTCCTCTCTCCAGGTTTGCACCTTAGGCCCAGAAGAGAGATGGCTGGCAAGAGAGAGGAGGTGCCAGCTGGAAGACCGGTACACCAGGAGGGGCGAAGGTCCACAGAGGCAGAGGGACCAGCCTGATGATGGTGAGTGCATTACATCCATGATCACTATTGCATGCTGCGTAACAGGGTGGGCAGCGGGGCATGGCCACCATCCATTGACACCACTGCCATGCATGCAACTTGTTACAGTCAGCACTGTGCAGTGGCACTGCATGTCTGGGAGTCCGTCAATGGTGGTCCATGTGTGCACCGGGTACATAGCTGTGCCACTGCCTTTGCACCACATAGCCATGTCACTAAACAGCCATGGTGGTGCTGTGCAGGACTTGGCCGGTGGATGTGTGCAGCGGTCCGCATGGCTGTGTGCACCTGGGTGGGCAGGTCTTGTGGACATGATCACTGTGGGTGGTCACACACCATCACAGAGGCATGTCCCATGGCCGTATGCCATGGACAGTGGGTGGGCTCTATGGGGCTGTGCATTCACACCTATTGACTCTGCTCCCTTGTCCTAGGTGGATGGCAGCTGCACATGATCTGGGAGGTGCTGCAGGAAATCCTGACTGTTGCCAGGGTGTCACTGGACATCCTGCAGAGGGTTGAGAGGCTGGGGGTCAGAAGGCATCATGTCAGGAGGAGCAGCCAGAGGGGGGAGCGGGGCTGCCACTGAGCACCACAATGCCCCTGATTTCCCTTACCCCCTGGACCCACCCTCACACCCCTGCTTCCCTGTACCATTTTTTCACCCCTGCCCCTTACCCACCCCCACCTTGTTTGTGGCCCTCCCCCCACACATTTGTAAATAATTGTACATAGTTTTGTTTGATGTTTTTAAATACATTTCTTTTGATATGACTACTGTGGTAGTCTCTGATTTGCAGCTGGCTATAGGTACTCAGCTGCAGTGGTGTGCATGGCGTCAGGGATGATGCAGTCATGGGCATGTGTGTGTGTCCATGGGGAAGTGACTATGGTGTGGGGGTAGCTATCAGTCACTGTCTGTTGTGTGTGTGTTGTTCCCTGTGCACTGGATGACTATGTGCAGTGGTCCATGGTGCATGCTCTGTGTCCATGGCGCACCTGTCAGCCTATCCATGGCCTGTGCAGCTGACACCCTTGCATGTCTGTGACCTGCACAGTCTGCTGGCATGTCAGTGGTGGCTGTCCATGCAGGACAGCCACTGTACCCTCACAATGCCAGGTTGCCTCCTGTCACTGGTGTGGTGCATGTCTGCCTCGGGTGACACTGTGGCCTCTGCTGTTGTTGTCCCACCTCCATGCTGTGGCTTGCGTGTGTTGCAAGGGATGTGCACCACTGTCTGTGACTTGTGCTCCAGGCAAATGCTGGTGGCGTACAGCTCCACAGAGCCTGCACAGGGTGGCTGGCACTCCTGTGCCATGGAGGACTGCTGGCCATGTGTACACGGTTTCCATGGTCCCATGTTGGGGGCTTGGTTTCCCCACTACTGTGTCCCTGTGTTGGTGTGCCCTTGGGTATGGGTGGGTGTTTGTCCATGCACTGTGTTGCATCCGGGTGTGGTGCATGCTTCCATGCACCACTGTGGGTGTCTGCGCTGGCTGTTGTGGCCAGTGCTGGGTTGGGGTGTGTCCTTGGGAGGGTGTTCAGGGTGCTGTACCACTGGTGGTGGGGTCCAGGGCATGCTCTGTCATGTGTGGGGTACCTCATGTGCCGACGCATGGTCGGTCTCTCAGCTGTACCTCAGGGGGGGCTGTGCATGGTGGTACTGTGTATGCCGTCATTGCATCACTGTGTGCTGCCACCCATTGATGGCTGCTCATGGTGGGGCTGCCTTGCATGGTTCTGTGGTGCACAGGGTTGCATTGTCACAGTGGGGGTGGTGGCATGCATGGGGTATCCTGCACTGGTGGACGCTGCTCCTGGACAGGGTGTCTGTGGGTCATGATGCAGGGTGTGCTCTGCATTGGTGGGATGGTGTGGCACGGGGTGGTCGGCCCTCCTGGTGTGCTGGTCACAGCTTGCTAGGGGGTGTGATGGGGCACCATGGCACAGCTGTGGATTGGTTGCTTGTCTTCATGGGCCAGTGGTTATTCCAGCCCTCCCCCAGTTGTGCAGTGCATGGGGTGTGGGGGGACGATGTCTGTTCTACTGTGTGTTCCTCTGCCCATCTGTGGCATGGGTGGTGGGCCCCTGCATCCCTAGTTGTGCTGTTGCATTGCTGCCCTGCTGCGGGGGGGCGTCCCTGGTTGCACTATGGCGCATCTGGACTGCTCAGCTGAACATCCCTTGTTGCACTATGGTGCATCAGATATGCTCAGCTTCCTCTCCCTAGTTGCACTATGGTGCAGGTGGTGCAATATTCAGTCATCGGCTGTATGCGAAAGTTGGCCAGCGCAGTTTTTAAATATCGCTCCTCTTGCACATGGGCACAATGGACTTGCGCTTGCTCCTGCTGTTGCGCACTTTTTGGGCACAGTTTGAATATCTGGGCCCATATGTGTAGTGTGTGTTATGTGTTGGTTGCAGCATGTGGCCCAAGATGTCCAGTTGTCTGTAGTGATATGTGTTTAGTGGTGCGTGGAATGTCTGGGATGAAAGTTAGTACTGATGAACCAATGCAACAGCCCCATGGGTGTGTGGTTTTGTGGTTTACATAGTTGTATGTTATTCCTGTTACCTGCTGGTGGTTGTGTGTGATTGATTGTGTTGCCTTGGTCCTTTCCCTACTTGCATGTATGTGTGTGTGTGGTGGTGGTGGGGGGGGATGCGCAGTTAGGGTTTTCAACCCTAATACCAAATTTTCTCACTTTTGTCACTGTGGAACAACACTAACTGATGCATTAAATGGAGTTGTTTGCCATGAATTTCCCTTCTTTTTGACAATGTGCAGTATAAATAGTGAATGTAATGTGATGGTGGGAGCGCAGGGTCCAGCATGTGATTTTTTGTCACTTTACTGCACAAAAACTGTATGACCAAGTGAAATGAAAATTGGATATGCAAACAGAAATGCAAACAGTAATGACAACGGCGATGCATAAGGAAACAGTCAAGCAATCGATAATGGAAATGCTACAGAAAATGCAAACGCTAAGGCTAACAGAAACGCAAATGGTAACGAACACGCAAGCAGTAACTGTAACACAATTGGAAATGGAAACAGTTACGGTAACACCAACGATGACGCCAAAGGGAACAGTAACAGAAATGGAAGTGCAAATGCAGCTGCGTACACAAACACAAATCATAACGTGCACGGTCACAGTAATGCAATTGAAAATGCTAGCGCTTACGGTAACACCAACAATAACGCCAAAGGAAAAAGACATGCAAATGGAAGCGTGTACACAAATGCAAATGTTAATGCACACAGTGATGCAAAAGGAAACACAAATAAAAACAGTAATGGAAATGCAAATGGTAACAGTAATGCAAACGCAAGTGCAAATGCAACCACAAAGGGTAATGCACACAGTGACGGAAACAGAAACGCTAAAGCAAATGGTAACGGAAACGCTGATTGTAACAGTAAGTGAAACACACACCCTGTTTTTCCCCAAAAGGTGCATTCAGAAGCACAGTGAATACAAAGAATGTATACATAATAATGGGTCACGGAGCAGAAAATGAACACTTGGAATACTAATATTCTTCAGGTGAAGCTACCTCTGGCTGGAAGCTGCAACACTGGAATTAGGATTTGCAAGAAAGCGAGTTGTGCTCACAACAGAGGGAGGTGAACCTTACAATTTACAATTGTCTTTGGTTTGAAGCAGATTCCTTAGGAAAGTTAATATTCTTCAGGTGGAGGATACTTCTAACTGAAGGGTGAAATAAGGAACTTAGAATGATCAGAAAAGGCAGCCTTTCAATCAACAGAGGGAGGTGGACCTTGCTTTACTTTTGTTAGAATTGTTAAGATTTTCAGTGCAGGAAGAGTTTAAACCCACATGGACTGAATACTGTTTACTGTGTCTGTCCTTGTGCACAGCTGACGTGATTGGAGTTAGTGATTGACTGTTTGCATTGCAATATTTGTAATACTGTGAGTTATTCACTGGGCTAAGAATTTCTCATAAGTCCTGAATTAAGAGCAAGTTACAGGCTGTGTATTTGACCCAGACAGTGCCCCAGGGGGTGGAAACTGGTTTTTCTTTTGTTTATCTCTGTGTGCCTTAAAAGGCCAGGCCAGACTGTGTCAGGAAGTGCTTACATCACAGCTACTTATCAGCCAATAGCTGTGGAAGAGTCTTACAGACCTGATAACAACAGTACTAATTTTAGCAGGCTCATCAGATAACCTAATATTCTTCAGGTGAAGCTACCTCTGGATGGAAGCTGCAACACTGGACTTAGGATTTGCAAGAAAGTGAGTTGTGCTCACAACAGAGGGAGGTGAACCTTATAATTTACAATTGTCTTTGGTTTGAAGCAGATTCCTTAGGAAAGTTAATTTTCTTCAGGTGGAGGATACTTCTAACTGAAGTGTGAAATAGAGAACTTAGAATGATCAGAAAAGACAGTCTTTCAATCAACAGAGGGAGGTGGACCTTGCTTTAATTTTGTTACAATTGTTAAGATTTTCAGTGCAGGAAGAGTTTAAACCCACAAGGACTGAATACTGTTTACTTTATCTGTCCTTGTGCACAGCTGATGTGTTTTGGGGCTGATTGCTTTCAGAGTGCAAGTCATCAGGCTGTTTTGGGGCTGGGGAGGTTTATCTGTGTCTGACTTGGATGTTTGGATTTTTCTCTGTTTGATTAGCAGGGTATTTTCTCTGTCCAATTGTTGTGTAGAGCATCTTGCTGACAGGATGGCACTCATCGCAGTGGTAGGTCAGGGCTTTTAGTTGATTGTTTCATGAGAGCACAGTTTATGTTTCATGAGGGCACAGTTTAGGCCCAAACCCTTCCCACCTCACCCCACCCACCCCTGGAAATAGTTCCTGGGTTTTGACATCATTCCTCAAGAGGGCAAAGTGCATATCACTGTCATATCCTCTCTAGCACACTGCACTGACAATATAAGCATACACATTATATAATATATATATTTCTATATAACAAACCAATCACACACACACACACACACACACATATACAAAATAAAAAAAATAAACAAGGTAAACAGACATGTGGGGAGTAGTGCAATGTAATGGCTGTGGGGCAGCAATATTCCAGGAGTCTTTCTGGAGGCTGAGATGCTGCCCTGTTTGCAGACAACTCTCTGCCCTGAGGGAGGAAGTTGCCCGTCTTTAGGCTGCACTGGACAGTAGTAAGGGGATCTTCCCCATACAGGAAGCACCAGAGCCACCACCACTAGCTCAGAGGTTGCAAAGAAAGCACAGCAGTTGGACCACAGTGGGCTCAGGGAGGGTAAGGGTGGAGGAACAGAGGCACACCCAGTCAGCTGTTCCACTCCACAATCCATACACCATTCTAGGGGAGCATAGTTCCCCTATGGATGCACCCATAGAGGAGACTAAGGAGGTTGCAGACAACTGTCACAAGGGAGACCTTCAGGAAGGAGGCAGAGGACACCACAGGGAAAGGAAGCAGCTCCTAGTGGGGGACTCAGTTATTAGGGGGCTAGAGCTGGGGAGGAGCAGGGAAATCTGAAGTAAGGTGCCTGCCTGGTTCCATGGCTTGGAGGTCCAGGAAGTGCATCCTTAGGATCACGAGAACAGTTGCCCAGGAGTCTGAGCTGAACATCATTGTCCACCTAGGGAGAAATGACTTGGCACATCATGAGATTAGAGCAGTGCAGAAGGACTTTGTAGAGTTGGGGAGGGGCCTAAGACAAGTAGCACACACAGTATCCTTCTCAGAGGTGCTGCCTGTCAGTGGCATGGGTGAGGCGAGGGTACTTTGCACCATGCAGTTTAATGAAAGGATGAAAAAATGGTGTGGTGCACAGGGATTTGGCTTCATTGGGGACTGGGGTTCCACCTGGAGGGACACCAGCCTATACTGGCAGGATGGTCTGCATCTGTCCAGGAAGGGAATGAGTCTTTTGGGCAATCAGTTTAAATGCTTCATTGGCAAGCTTTTAAACTAGTCAAGGGGGGAGGCACTGATAAGCAGCAAGAAAATCCCAGCCTCCCCCTACAAAACAGGGTACTAAATGAGAAAAAGACCAAGGTAGAAAGGTCGGTGGGGGATGCTGCTACAGAAGGTAAAGCCATCAAAAAATGGAGAGCAATGAGTACCAATGCCCATAGTCTGGGTAACAAGCTTCCTGAATTAGTGGCCTTGATGGAGGAGCAACATCTGGATATCATGGCAGTCACAGAAACATGGCACACACAGAACCATGACTGGGACATAAACATACCAGGATACACTATCTACAGGAGGGACAGGGAAGGTAAAACAGGAGGAGGAGTAGCTTTCTACATAAGGAAAGAAATCAAAGCAACAGAACAAAATCATAAACAGGGAGGAGAAGAAGCACTGTGGATCAATTTGGAGACAGACAATGGCACCACAATCCGCACAGGGGTTGTATACAGACACCCTCTCGGGGGAGGAAATGGACAAGGAAATGATAGAAAGTATACTTAGAATGGCAGAAAAAGGGGAGATATTGCTGATGGGGGATCTGAATATGCCAGATGTTAACTGGAGCACAGTTGCAGCATCCACTTCTAAGAGTGGGGTTATTCTAGATGCCCTACAGGGGGCATGCCTTAGACAACTAGTATTAGAACCCACTCAAGAGGGAGCAATCCTAGATCTGGTTCTCTCAAATGGAGATGGAGAGAGGATCACAGATGTAGAAGTGGGCAGCCATCTGGGAACTAGCGACCATCGAACAGTATGGTTAACAATAAACACAGCAATAGAGTCAAGTCATACAAAGGCAAAAGTACTGGACTTCAGGAGGGCTGACTTTGCCAAAATGGGTGAGTGCCTAAGAAATGCACTAGCAAATGGGCAGGAAGGAGGGTGGAAGAACAATGGAGAATAATAAAAACTGCCATCACAGAGGTAAAAAGCCTTGTGTGAAGCAAATAAACAAAACAAAACGATGTAAGAAACCACTATGGTTCTCAAAGGAGGTGGCAGTGAAGGTTCAAGAGAAAGAAAGCATCTAGAAAGTACAAGGAATCACAGGAGCAGGACAGAGAATTGTATCAGTTAAAGCAAAAGGAAGCTGGGAAGGCAGTCAGAATAGCAAAGGCCCGAACCGGAGGAAAAGATAGTCAACTCACTTAAGAAGGGGGATAACACCTTTAGGTACATCAGGAGTGAAGGAAGACCAAGGGAGGGATAGTGAGGCTTAATAAAGGGGAGGGGTGGGCAGAGGGTGACGGTGAAAAGGCAGAGATACTAAACAAATATTTTTGCTCAGTATTTACAAATGAAGAGGTGGAGGTACCTAAAACAAACAATAGAAACACTCTGGATACAGAAGTTGATACCAGCCCATTTACAGAAGAAAGGGTTCTGAAAGAACTCTTAAAATGAAGGTGGACAAAGCAATGGGGCCTGATGGGATTCATCCCAGAATTCTAAAAGAACTAAGGTAAGAACTAGTGACACCACTGACTACCCTCTTTAACAAATCATGGGAGGATGGGGTGGTACCTGAGGACTGGAGGAGGGCAGATATGATTCCCCTTCACAAAAGTGGGAGCAGGGCAGAAGCAGGAAACTACAGACCTGTTAGTTTAACCTCAGTGATAGGGAAAATGATGGAATCACTTCTGAAGGAAAGAATTGTCTTGTACCTAGAGGCCAGAGGGGCACAGGACCCAAGGCAGCATGGATTCACAGTGGGACGGTCATGTCAGATGAATCTAATATGTTTCTTTGACTGGGTGACCAAAGTAGTAGATCAGGGAGGGGCTGTGAACATGTTCTACCTAGACTTTAGCAAGGCATTTGACACAGTCCCACACAAAAGTTTAATATGCAAGTTAGCCAGCCTGGGAGTGGGTCCCAAGGTGATAGCCTGGGTAAAGAATTGGCTAGAGAATAGGACACAGAGGGCAATAGTAAATGGAGTCCACTCTGAAGAAAGGTAGGTTACTAGTGGGGTACTGAAGGGTTCAGAATTAGGACCGGTCCTCTTCAATGTCTTTATAAGCGACATTGCAGAGGGACTGGAAGGAAAAGTATGTCTCTTTGCAGATGACACAAAGATCTGCAACAGAGTTGATGCACAAGGTGGGGTGGAAAGGATGAGAAGGAACTTGGCAAGGTATAAGTAATGGTCATATGTATGGCAGCTTAGATTCAATGCTAAGAAGTGCAAGGTAATGCACCTGGGAAACAAAAACCCAGGGGAAGAGTACACAATGGGGGTGAGATACTAACCACAACAAAAATGGAAATGGACTTGGGGTTAGTCATATCAAATGACTTAAAATGGGCAAGCAATGTGAGAGGGCAGTAAGGAGGGCTGGGGGGATACTGGGATGCATAGGGAGAGTCATTACCAGTAGAAAACAGGAAGTTGTTATCCCTCTGTACAGACAGATGGTGAGACCCCATCTGGAGTACTGTGTGCAGTTCTGGAGACCCAATCTCTGCAAGGACATAGACAGGATGGAAACTGTCCAGAGGAGGGCAACTAAAATGGTGCAGGGTCTGCACCAGAAGACATATGAAGAGAGACTAAAGGAGCTTATATGTATAGCCTCGAGGAAAGGAGGGAGAGGGGGACATGACAGAAACTTTCAAGTACCTCAAGGGAATCAACAAAATCCAAGAGGGTAGCATCTTTCAAAAAAGAGGTGTGCAAGAACAAGGGGGCACAATTTGAAGATGGGGGGTGGCTCAGAGGTAATGTAAGGAAGTATTTTTTCACAGAGAGTTGTGGATGCATGGAACGGCCTTCAGGAAGAGGTTGTGGAGTCAAAAACAATGGTTGCATTCAAGCATGCATGGGACAGTCATAAGGCAATTCTAGGGGGTGGGGGTAGAAAGAAGTAGGCTGCTGGTTAACTAGGATCTGCAGCTTATCCATTAGGTAAGGAAATGGGCAGACTGGGTGGGCCAAGCTGTCCTTATCTGCCATCAAATTCTGTGTTTCTATGTAAATTGCTTATATCTCACGAACCATTCAACTTAGAAAAACAATTTAAATGTCATATTATTTATGACTTTCCTGGCTAGTTTTGCACTTAGCCCCTTTGCAGGGGCTAAGCATTTTGCTGACAAAAAGTCCGTATCTCAAAGCGTTTTCGGGATACGGGCCCCAAAAGGCGTGGAGGACGCTGTACTGTTAGCCTATGGGAAAAATGGTCAACTTCAGAGTGCCATAACTTTGCAGTCCTCTAATATTTTGTCACCAAATTACCAAAAGGCACATCTGTGGGTTTCTTGGCTTTCTTTCCTCTAAATTTCAGTGCAAAAGACCAAACCGATCTTTTGCAGCAGTGTGGCAAATATTTCCCATTCTTTTGGTCAAAGTGTTGCAAAATAGTGCCATGATTTGTGACACTTTCACAAAAAAAAATCACAAAAGTGTCGAATGTGCGACACTACTTTGCGACACTACTGTTTACAAAAATTTCAAAAGCATATTTCTGGGGTGTTTAACCCCAAAATAAAGACATGGTTTGCATCCTCAGGACTCAAATAGGTGAACACAGTAAGAATTGTGTCCCTAGAGGGTTCCAAATTTAAATGCCAAGCATTTCTGTGACCACCAACTGCAAACAAGATGGCAGATTTGAGACACTACAGGGGTTATTTGAGACGCTAAAACCTGCATTTGTGACACTGTCGAACTTTTTAACTTTTCCCTTTGACTATAATGGGAAACTTGTTATTTGAATAACTTTTGAACCGTTTAACACTTTTTCACGAAATCTTTGAAAGGCACATTGGGAAACCTGGCTGCATGTTCCCTGAAGGTTTTGGACCGGTCACGCAGACCATGCGACTTGTAGGCATGAGCAAAGAATGTACAAAAATGCGTAATTACCATATTCTCTGGTGCTATGTAGCTCCACAACTGTATATTCAAACATTATGAAACTTAACAGATCCACAGATCTATGGTTCTGCTCCAAGCATGACACATTTCAGGTAAATCCATCATACAGTGGCAAAGTTATTAGTCACTAAAATTTCAGAGTTTAACCTTAAATGGTGTACTAATCTTAACTATAGTGGCACTACCATGCCACTATATATATATATATATATATATATATATATATATATATATATATACTGTGTGTGTGTATATATATATATATATATATATATATATATATATATATATTTAGCTTTTGTTGACCAGGTAGGTACACTAGACAAGTTATATGCCTATTTTCAGGTACTACCCAGGAGAGTACAATGAGAATACAGAATCAAACAAGGTTCATAACAACAAGTACAGCTATGTACAGGGACACAAAAGATCAGGCTAACATATGTGGTCTAGTAAACAGTAGTAGGTGATATATATATATATATATATATATATATATATATACATATACACATACATACATACAAACTAAGTAGTCCAGGTCATACAACCACAAAGGAAAGGCAGTGATCATTATCAGAGCCACAGAAACAATTAGTTCATAAGTTTATAAATTAAGCAGATCACGTGTATTACAGTGTAAGTCAACTACAGAGACCATGCTTAAGGTGGATTGGGACACCCACACACAGAGGTCAGCTTGTGTGTGTGTGTATATATATGGGATATGCAATGGAAGCAAGTGTAATAAATTATTTATTTGCACAACAGCAGTTTGACCTCAGGTAACCTCATGCGTGGCATAAACCATGAGTGAGGTGTCTGAGGTCAAACTGCTCAAGTGCAGATAAATCATTTATTACAAGGGTTTTCCATTGCATATTCCATTTATGCAATTTTTTTTTTTTTTTTTGCTTTTGTAGGGGGCATTTGTTAGTCAAAAAAGTGAATAAAACTTGAATTTTCTGACATTTTTTGCTGATCATAGAAAATCTAAAAGGAATCTAGTAATAAAACATCTCTCATTTTGTAGATATTTTTATGCTGTACAACATTTGTGCTCAAAGTACCATACTATCATTTTTGGGTTTTAAGTTATTTGCATTTGTTTGATGGAAAAGTTCACAAAAATGGAATTTTCTGCTTTTTTTCACTAATTCTGAAAAAAACTAAAAAGTATCTATTAATGAAACACCACTCAGTTTGTAGATATTTCTGTACTAAATAAATGTGCTCACAGTACCATGCTATCATTTTTCATTTTAAAGTTATTTACATTTGTTTGCAGACAAAATGAAAAAATATATGACATTTCTGCTCTGGTTTTGCTAATTATCAAAAAATCTAAAATATATCAATAAATAAAACACCACTCCTTGTGTAGATATTTCCATGCTGAACAACTTTCGTGCTCACAATATCTTGCTATCATTTTTTGTTATAAAGTTATTCACATTTGAATATGGTTAATACTGCTACTAAGGCTGAACATTCTAAATGACATAAGCACTGTATAGATACATGGCTAATGACATAAGCACTGTGTGGATAAATGGCTGATGACATAGGCACTGTATACATAAATGAAATTTATGTACAGTTACTCAGATAAACGGATTGATCACACTCTGTTATCGCCACCCCATTGCATAAATATATATACAGTGTGTATATATATATATATATATATATATATATATATATATTAGAGGCAAAAAACTCTGTTTAATGCATCAGTTAGGGTTGTTCCACAGTGACAAAAGTGAGGAAATTTGCTGTTAGGGTTGAAAGCCCCTTGGCCTCCAGCCCCCCCCAACCAGCATCGGGTGCAGCGTTGGTGTCGTCGGTCCTAACTCTCACCCCATCACATGTGTAAAGAAGCTGAGGAATAGGAGAATGGGGTGAGAGATAGGACTGATGACCCCAACGCACACCCAAATGCCAGTTGGGGGGTGGGCTGGAGGGGTCCAAGGGGTGATTTCAACCCTAACAGCGAATTTCCTCACTTTTGTCACTGTGGAACAACCCTAACAGATGCATTAAATGGAGTTTTTGCCTCTAATTTCCCTTCTTTTTGAGAATGATGACGAGAAATAATGAATGTAATGCGGCGGTGGGGCCTCAAGCTCCCACCACATGATGTCTTGTGACATAGTAACAAGAACAGCAATGCAAACAGAAGTGCCAACAGTGGCACACATGGTAACGCAAACGTAAATGGGAAAGGAAATGTTAACAGAAAATCAAGCGCAAAGTGACACCAAAGCAAACAGTGACGCAAACAGACATTGAAGCACATACAAAAATGCAACTGGTAACAAGAACAGTGGTGGCAGTGGTATTTTAAATGGAAATGTTAAGTGTTGCAGCAAAAAGAATGCGAAAGGGAACAGAAATGGAAATGCGAATGCAAGTGCACACCTAAACACAACCCATAATGTGCACAGGCACGGTACCACAATTGTAAATGCAAATGGTAAAGTTAAGATGACGAATAATAATAATGCCAAAGGAAACGGAACCGGGAAGAGAAGCATGTACGGAAACGCAAACCGAAATGCACATGGGCACAGTACCGCAATTGTAAACACAAATGGTAATGGTAACAGCAACAATAACAGTAAAGGAAACAGAAACGCAGAAGGAAATGCAAGTGCATATGGAAATGCAAACCGTAATGCGCAGGGGCACAGTAACGCAATTGCAAATGCAAATGGTAACAGTAACAGCAAGGAAGATGCAAAATGAAAGAGAAATGGAAACACAAAGAAAAGGGCTGCCAGAAATGCAAATGGCAGTGCACACGGTGATGCAAACAAAAACGCTAACAGAAACAGTAGTGGAAATGCAAATGGTAACAGTAACAAAAACACAAGCACAAATGACAACGCAAAGGGTAACGCACACAGTGGAGTACACGGGAACGGGAACGCAAATGGAGAAATAAACGCAAGTGGAAACAGTAACTGTAACAGTAACGGAAGTGCATACCCTGTTTTTGCCAAACAGGTGCATAGAGAAACACAGTGTGTACAAAGAACGCATGCATTGCAATTAGCATTGAAGCTTAAAATGATCATTGGAAGTACTTAATTGCTAATATCTCAGCAACTGCACATCGTAGAAAAAAAATTAAAATTTCACAGAAATCATAATTTTCCTGGCTAGCTTTTTGCTGTTACATTTGGGCTATGCAACTCACAACAAAAAATGTGTAGCTCGTATCATTTTTGAGATACGAGCCCCGAAAGGTGTGGCGTACGCCACCATGTTAGTCTATGGGGAAAAATGCCAAATTCGGAGTACTGTAACTTTGGAGCCATGCAATATTTTTTTCATCAAACCATGAAAAGGCACATCTGTGAGATGTTGGTTACCTTCCCTCCAAATTTCATCTCGAAAGACTAAAGCGTTCTTTCGCAGCAGGGTGGCAAAGAATTCCTGGCATTTTGGCCAAATCTGAAAAAGTAGTGTTGCAATTTGTGAAAGTTTTTGCAAAAATTTGTGAAAGTGTCTTGAGCATGACATTACTTTGCAACACTACTTTTTCCAGAAATTTGAAAAACATATTTCTGGGGTGTTTAACTCCAAAATAAAGACATGGCTAGCATCCTCAGGGTCCAACTAGGTGAACACAGAAATAATTGTGTCCCTAGATGGTCCCAAATTTAAATGCCAAGCATTTTTCTGATCACCAACTGAAAACAAAATGGCAGATTTGCCACACTACAAAGGCCAGTTGCAACACTAAAAGTGCATTTGCAGTAGTTAGACTTTTGTTAACTTTTCCCATTGACTTATATTGGAACTTTTTGGATAACTTTGAATTGTTCATATTTTTTATTGAAGGCACATCGGGCACTCTGGCACACATTTCCCGGAAGTTTTCAGACCGGTCAAGAAACTGCGTTTAATTTGTAGGCTTAAGAGTTAAAGAAATTGCAAAAACTTAATTGTGCAATTTGTTGTCGCTTAACAACTCCGCAGCAGTATATCCGGACCAGTAAGAAACGTGGTAGATCCCATGATCTACCATGCCCAATCGTGCAAATCTGTTGCAAGGTGGCAAAGTTATTAAGGTGCAGAATTTGACCCTTTAACCTCAAAAGTGCTACTCAACCCTAACTATGGTAGCACTACCGTGCTACCATTATATATATATGTATATATATATAGATAGATATATATCTATATCTATATATATAGATATATATTATGGTAGCATGGTAGTTGATTACCCCTTTTAAAGTTAAATGGTGAAAATTTGCACCTAAATAACTTTGCCACTGTTCAACAGATTTGCCTGAAATTTGCCAGACACGGGATGCAACCATAGATCTTGGGATCTGGCAACTTTCATGCTGGTTGGACATACGGCTGCGGAGTTATTGAGTAACATTCATGCGTGCAATTACATTTTTTTGCACATTCTTTGCTCGTGCCTACAGATCACATGGGTTATGCGACTAGTCTGAAAACTTCACATAACATGTGGTCGGATTCCCCGGTGTGCCTTTTGAAGATTTCTTGAAAAAATATTAAACGGTTCAAAAGTTATTCAAAAAACAATTTCTAATTATAAGCCAGTGGGAAAAGTTAACAAAAAGTTTGAAAGTGTCGCAAATGCACTTTTTAGTGTTGCAAATGGCCCTAGTAGTGTCGCAAATCTGCCATTTTGTTTTCAGTTACTGATCACAGAAATGCTTGGAATTTAAAATTGGGAAAACCTAGGGACATAATTATTTTTGTGTTTACCTATTAGAGCCCTGAGGATGCTAGCCATGTCTTTATTTTGGGGTTAAACACCTCAGAAATATATTTTTCAAATTTCTGGGAAAAGTAGTGTCGCAAAGTAATGTCGCACTTGCGACACTTTCGCGAACTTTTGTGAAAGGTGTCACAAATCACGACACTACTTTTCAAGACTATGGCCAAAATGACAGGAATTCTTTGCCACCCTGCTGCAAACAAATGGTTTGGTCTTTTGGTCTGAAATTTGAAGGGAAGGCAGCCAACATCTCACAGATGAGCCTTTTGTTAGTTTGGTGCCAAAATATTGCACAGAAGCAAAGTTGCGGTACTCTGAAGTTGAGTTTTTTTCCCAACATGGTGGTGTCTGACATGCCTTTAGGGGCTGGTATCTTGGAAATGGTGCGAGATACGGAATTTCCGTCACTACAATGCATAGCCCTATGGGCTACCCATTCAGTGAAAATATAGCCAAGATAATCATGAATCATGTGAAGTTTTAAATTTTTTTCTATGGTGTATGGTTACTGAGATATTACCATTTTAGTATTACAACTGCTCGTTTTCTGCTCCGAGTCGATTATTATGCATACATTCTTTGTTTTCACTGCATTTCTCAGTGGAGCTTTTGGGGAAAAATATGGTGTGCGCTGTAGTTACTGTTACATGTATGCTTATAATTGTGTTTCTGTGCCCGCTTATGCTAAGTGCTCCTGCACGCCACCATGTGCATTATACTTATGCTTTCCGCTTGTGTTACTGTTACCATTTGGTTCTCCACTACTGTTTATGTTTGTCTTTCACTTAGCATCACAGTGTGCATTACCATTTCTGTTGGTGGCCACCCTTCCATTTTAGTTAGTGTTTGTCTTTCGTTTTGCGTCATCATTGTTCTTACTGTTATCATTTGCGTTTCCAGTTGCGTTCCCCTGCCTGTGTGCATTACAGTTCGTGTTTCCATACACACTTATGTTTGCATTTGCATTTCTGTTTTCTTTGGTGTTATTTTTGTTGTTACCATTACCCCTTTGTCTTTACAATTGTGATACCGTCACTGTGCGCATTATGGTTTGCGTTTCCGTACATGTTTGCGTTTGCGTTTGCATTTCTGTTTCCTTTCACATTATTGTTGCTGTTACAGTTATCATTTGCATTTACAATAGCAGTACCGTGACCGTACATGTTACCAGTTGTGTTTCCGTATGCGCTTGCATCTCTGTTTGCATCACTGTTCGCTTTGGCATCACTTTGCACCTGCATTTCTATTAACGATTGCTTTACAATTTACATTTGTGTCACCATGTTCTTAACCGTTACCGCTTGCTCTTGCGTTGCTGTTACCGTTACTATGTCACAAAAAATTACATGGTGGGAGCATTTGATTCACTATTTATAGTCCTCATTCTCAAAAAGAAGGGAAGGTAGAGGCAAAAAACTCAGTTTAATGCATTAGTTAAGGTTGTTCCACAGCAACAAAAGTGAGGAGATTTGGTGTTAGGGTTGAAAATCCCCCCTTGCACCCCCTCAGCCCACACCCCCAACTGGCATTGGGGTGTGCATTGGAGTCATCAGTCCTAACTATCACCCCATTCTTCTATGCCTCAGCTTGTTCAGAATTGACCAGCTCAGCTATTTCAAACTGTGGACAGACTGTGCAACCCAGCCTGCCTGCTTGTTCGGATAGCCTTTTTGCAATTAGAGTGTAACAAGCTTGCTCAATTCTTAGCAAATAAGGTGGCTGACATCAGGGTGGTATTGCAGCCAGCTCATTCCTTGCAGTTGCAGTTGACCTGTGTGGGGTCACTGTACCTCAGTTTTTCTGGAGTTCCTTCAGCTGTCTGGAGTTCATGGATGTCATGAGAATTATCCAGAGTGTGTGCCCTACGTGCTGTAGTTTGGACCCTGGTCCGACCTCCCTAGTTTTGGGTTGTAGTGATATCATTGGTCCAGTCCTGGCATGGATAGTCTGGTGCTCCTTGGAATCAGGAGAGTTTCCTAGCTCCCTGAAAGAGGCGGTGGTGACACCACTCTTGAAGAGAGCTACTTTGGACCCAGACTGTCTTGTAAACTACAGACCTATCTCTAACCTTCCCTTTGTTGGGAAGGTGATTGAGAAAGTAGTGACTGCACAGCTGGAGGACCATTTGACCATCAATGACATCTATGAGCCCCTCCAGTCTGGTTTTCGTAAGAGACATAGCACCGAGACGGCACTGGTTCGGGTGCTCAATGATCTCCTGATGGCGAGATATCAGAAGAGATTCTCCATCTTGGTTCTTATGGATCTTTCTTCAGCTTTTGACACCATGGATCACATGGTGTTGATAGAACACCTGAGACATATCTGTGGAATGTCAGGAACAGTCCTCAGATGGTTTACATCATTTCTCATGGGGAGAACATGAAGAGTTATATCTGGGGTCTTTTCTTCAGGTTCAACTGCAATGTCATGTGGGGTGCCTCAAGGTTCTGTGCTGTCTCCCATGTTACTCGCAGTGTATATGCTGCCCCTCGGAGACATTGTAAGAAGGTATGAACTGAGGTTTCACTGTTATGCAGATGATACCCAGCTCTACCTTTCTTTTGCACCTGACCAGGATGGAGCTCTCTCGGTCTTTAACAACTGTCTGAAAGAAATCCACGAGTGGATGGATTCTAGTTGGCTGAAGTTGAACTCAGAAAAGACTGAGGTATTGGTGGTGGACCAGGGTCGTCAGACATGGGGGTCGGGTGTTGGTGCACCTTCTGGAATTAATCTTGGTGGTGTCTCTCTCCCGACGTCTGAACAGGTGCGTAACCTGGGGAGGCTTTTGATGATGGACTGACCCTATATTCACAGATGCCAGCTGTCGTCAAGACCTCCTTTTACCATTTTAGGAATATCGCCAAGGTGAAACACCTGGTTCCGTCTGATGACTTTCTGACTTTGGTCCACACTTTTATGTCCTCACACTTGGA
The DNA here is from genome assembly GCA_016271365.2 of Neoceratodus forsteri. Taxonomy (NCBI): domain Eukaryota; kingdom Metazoa; phylum Chordata; order Ceratodontiformes; family Ceratodontidae; genus Neoceratodus; species Neoceratodus forsteri. The sequence goes on from CM057455.1 coordinate 607,774,677, forward strand.
TTACTGCAACTCCCTTTATCTAGGGTTTTCTGGGGTTGAAATCCATCACCTGCAGTTGGTGCAGAACACAGCATCCTGGCTTTTGATGGGTTATAATCATTCCTGCCATATTACCCTGGTGCTGCGCGAACTGCCCTGGCTGCCAATATGGTGGAAGATCACCTTTAAAATCAGTGTACTGACTTTCAAAGCCCTGCATGGACTGGGCAAGGACTATCTGAAAGAGCTCCTGGTTCCTTACTGCCCTGGTAGATCACTGCGTGGCCGACGAGGGGTTGCTAAAGATTGCAAGGGTGAATTTGAAATCCTGTGGCTCAAGAGCTTTTGCCTATGCAACTCCCACCCTTTGGAATTATCTACCTCATCGGTTACAGGAGTGCACATCTGTGGAGGTGTTTAAGAAGGGCTTAAAAACCTTTCTGTGGCAAAAAGCTTTTTTTGGAGAACTGAATTTTTTGAATTGATTGTGATTTTCTTGCTGTATTGTTTTTAACTGGATTTTTATATCAATTGTTCTTAAATTGTTAAGTGCTTTGGATTTGGAAAGGTGCATTGTAAATAAAATTAGTATTATTATTATCATTATATGATGGGGTGAGAGGGTCGATAACCCCAATGCACACCCAATGCCAGTTGGGAGGGCGGGCTGAGGGGGTACAAAGGGGGTTTTCAAGCCTAACACGGACCTCCTAATTTTGTCACTGTGAAACAACCCTAACTGATGCATTAAATAGATTTTTTGCCTCTAATATATATATCTATATATATATATATATATATATAGATATATATATATATACTAACATACTAACATACTATTTGCCAGCAGATTAGGCCTTATGGTCTATCGAGTCTGCTCGAACCTAGATCCTTAGTTGGGTGCCGAGACCCTCCCATCCCTTGTGCTCCAGAAACCCTATCATCCATCCCCACCCCCGGGACAGGCTATCATCTGATACATCCACTTTCTGTGTCTGTCCCACCTCTCTTAAAGCCCTCCACTGTGGATCTCTGAACCAGCTCACCAGGCAGAGCATTCCAAGGGTCCACCACCCTCTCAGTGAAAAACCTCCTCCTCTTTCCCCTCACCCTTCCACCTTCCAACTTCAAACCATGCCTCTGGTGATGCCTCCTGCTTTAGTCTAAAGATCCCTCCATGTTTATCCTATTTATTCCTTGAGGTACTTGAAGACCTCAATCATGTCCCCCTGTCTCTCCTCTCCTCCAATGAAAACAGGCAGAGCTCCTCAAGTCTGTCCTCGTAAGTCAAATCCCTAGCCCTCGTGATCATCTTTGTTGCCCTCCTCTGTACCCTCTCCAGGAGCTGTATGTCCCTCTTCAAGGTGGTCTCCAGTACTGTACACAGTACTCAAGGTGTGGTCTAACCAGTCCATTGTACAGCAGCAGAATCACTTCCTTGCTCCTAGAGGTGATCCTCTGCGATGCATCCCAACATCCTGTTTGCCTTGCTAGCTGCCTCCTGCACTGCTCAGAGTTATTCATACATGTATCCACCATGACCCCTAGGTCTTTTTCCCTGTTGAGGCTTCCAGCACCTCCTCCCAGGGTGTACCTGTGTTTAGGGTTTCCACCAAGATGCAACACCTTGCACTTGGTGATATTGAAATTAATTTCCATGTGTGAGCCCAGCTTTCCAGGGTGTCCAGGTCCTTGCAGGCCAACCTCCCTCTTCTCCCTCAACTACTGCTCCCATCTTGGAGTCATCCACGAAGAGACTCATTTCACACCCTATACCATCCCTGATGTCCGATATGTATGCATTAAACAGGATTGGACCCAGGACTCGAGCCCTGTGGTACCCCACTACCAACCTCTGTAGGGTTCGGAGAGCTCCCCACAGACCACTACTCTGAGTGCGCCCAGCTATCCAGTTTTCAATCCATCTGACCATCAAAGAGCCTACTCCTAACCCCATCAGTTTCTCCACCAGACCATTGTGGGGACAGAGTCAAACGCCTTGCAGAAGTCCAAGAATAATACATCCACAGGCTTACCCTGTCCAGTTCTGATGTTACCCATTCATAGAACTCCACAAGGTTGGTTTGACATGATCTACCTGGCACAAACCCATGCTGCCGACTATCCAGACCTCCCACCTCCCCAAGTAAACCCCCAATTGTTCCTTTAGTATACTCTCCATTAATTTTCCCACCACCGAGGTTAAACTGATGGGTCTATAGTTTCCTGGTACTTCCTTCTACCTTTTTATGGATTGGTACCACATGTGCCTCTCGCCAATCCCTAGGTACCCTCCTGTCTCAAGTGACCTGTTGAAAAGTCTCCCAGGGTGCAGCCAGTATGTCCGCCAATTCCCATAGTACTCGTGTGAATGCCATCCGCCCAGGAGATTTGTCTTTCTTTAGGGCCTTGAGGGCAACCACACCTTTTGGTGGGATGACATCATCTGTCCCTCCACCTTACTGGTCTTTTATTCTTATCCAGATGTGACACCCTGGGGTACCTTTCCTCCCTTTGCTCCATTTCTGTTGCTCCCCTGATCCCACTCCTGCTGCTTCTATCCCTTTGTGCCTTGCTTTGTAGATAACCCATCCCCTCCCTAGTGAACACAGAGGCAAAGTACTCATAAATACCTCTGCCTGGTCCTCACCTCTTCCACCCACCCTCCTTCTGATCTCAATCTGCTGAGATGGCCCTTAGTTTTTCTCCACTCCCCAATGTACCGAAGAACCCCTTTTCCTCCATGTATCCCCTGTGCCAGCCATTGCTCTTACTGACTTTGCTCCTCACCATACGGGTGACTTTTCTAGATGCAAGCTGGTACATTTCTTATCCCTATCCCTCTTGTTGTTTTATATTTTTGTAAGCTGCTTCTTTTCTCTGACTGCTACCTGGACCTCACTGACCACCAGCATGGTTTATGTGACCTTGCTCCTTACTTTTCAACTTAGCTAGATCCTGACTGCCTCATGAAGTCCCCTGCTTATGATCTCCCATCTCCTTTCCACACTTGTCGCTGAGGTAATCCCCTTCAAGTGATCCTTGAGAATATTTCCCATGCCCATAAAGTCTGCCCCCCTGAAGTCCACTGCCAGTGTCCTAGATCTCACCCCACTCCCCCAATGCTTATTTGAAACCAGACAGTATTGTGGTCACTCCCAGTCAGGGGGTCCTGTACCACCATGTCCCTTACCAGATCCCCATCTGCCAGAACCACATCCAGGACATGCCCCTCCCTTGTGGGCTCCATCACATGCTGTGTTAAGAACACATCCTGGAAGCCATCCAGCAGCCTCTGCTCCTTGGCCACCTTAGAGGACATGGTTCCCCAGTTTGTACCTGACATATTAAGGTCCCCCATCAACACCACTCCTTCCCCTTTTGGACCACACTGGGCAATGATGTTGTCCAGCAAACCATCCTCTAGAACATCACTCATCCCGGGGCCTATATGCTACTCCCAGCTTGACCTTATCTCCTGCTGGGGATCGTAAGGTGACCCATAAGGCCTCCACGTTTCTCTGCCTCTTCTACCATAGCAATTTCTATGTCATCTCTAATGAACATAGCCACCCACCCCTCTGCCTCCTTTCTATCCTTCCTAAGCATAGTGTACCCCGCACATTTAGGTCCCAGTCATGGTTTTTGTTGGCCCACGCTCTGTGACTGCCGCCACATCCACCCCTCGAACAGCATGGCCTGGAACTCTGGCAACTTGTTTCCCAAGCTCCTGGCATTTACTAACACTAACCCCCACCCCTTATCCCTGATCCTTTTGTCAAACACCACCCAGATTCCTTATACTTCCATCCTCCCTGCTCCTCCTGAAACCTCCACCTCCAGTCTGTTTCCCTCCCCTTGGGCTTGAAGGCTACTCCTCATCTGGAGGGAGGGCTTCGGTCAGCCCTCCTTATCCCCTCTCTTACAAGTTTAAACCCCACCTTTCTTGTATGTAGTCAGCCATCCCCTGTTTAAGGACTTCTTCCCTAATGGGGCAAGATGAAACCTGTCCTTGGCATATAGTCCCTTATCCTCCCAAACTCCATTCCAGTTCCCTAACACCCCAACCCATTCTCTTCACCCCACTTCCTGAGCATTCATTAACCTCTGTGAGCTTCATTTTTTCTCCACTGAGGCCTTTGGTACTGGCTAATATCTCCGAAAAGGAAATGTTGCATCCATTATCCTGACAGACTCTGGCAAGTTCTTGGAACCTTGCTTGATTTCCATAATGCTATTTCCTCTAGATCATTAGTTCCCAAATGCACCAGGAAATCTGGTTTCCTCCACAATCCCTAACCATTTCATACACCTATGAACTTTGCTCTGTGCACTGTCAGCCCAGAGATACTACTACCTTCACCTGGCTGTGGCATCCATCCCCTGTCCCTCCCAATGGATACCCTTAATCATCGAGTCTCCCAGTAACAGAACCTTAACACCGCCATCATCCTTATGGTTACCTCCACTATGCCCCCTCAGCCCCCCGTCCCCACTTTATTCATGATCGCAATTTCATGGGAGTCTTTCTGCCTTATTAAAGACCCTTGTCACCCTCCCCTTTCTGCCTCCCTTGCTATTTTGCCCACTTAACTCAAACCCTCTGAATAGGTGTCCCTTTAACCTCTCTTATCTGGAACCATTTATCCTGGCCCTGATGGTTTCCCTTCCCCGCACCACCATCCCCCTTGTAATAGTACCCTGTCTCCAGAGGCTCTCTGTGGGTCCCTTTAGCTAGGGCCCCATCCTTGGTACTGACCTCCTGCTGAAGGGGGCCTCTCCACCTCCTGTCTCCCAGTTTCTCCAGTCATGCTCTCCTCCTCATGTCTGGAATATGTTGCATCTCCCCATTTGCTTAACATATATGTTTCCCTTCTCCTCTGGGACTATGTCTATCCTTTCCATAGCTGTTCTGTGATGCCCTATGGGTATCTGACTCTCCCCTGGCCTCTGTATAAGTTTCCTCATTTCCACCAACCCTTCCTCCCCTCTAGGATGTTTAGTATCTCAAATTTATTGTGACACTCTATGTCAGCCTCCATCAAGTAACCCGAGTTTCCTGACTGCATCTCTAAACTGACCTCTTCTTCCTCTCTTGCACTGTTCACCTTAGGAGCTCCTTCCCACAGTCTGCTGTTTTAGGCTTCCGACAACAGCCCCTCCTGACTCTTCCCTCCAGTCTCCTTGAATTCAGAATTTTCACCCTGTACGCTTTCCCTAGCATCAACTTCCCTATCTAAGGGTCCTCTGTCCCTAATATCCCTTCTGCTTGCTGTAGCATAATGTCCTGTAATTTCAGAGCATTGCCCCAGCCTCCCTCAGCCCCACCCTTCTGCTGCCCATCCACACCCTTATTCTTGGACACCTCTAGCTCCCACAGCTACTCCCTTAACCAATATACCTCACTCCTGATACAAGATAGCTGTCACAGAGTGGCAGCCTCCTCTCCAGGCCCAATTTAGAATTATTGCCATCCCACAGCCTGTGCAGCCTACAACCCTTCCGAAGATGCCTGCATGGTGGAATATGCCACCCTGATTATCCCTCTGTTTATAATAGCACCCCCTTTCTCAGTCCCTTTCCCCTGAGTACAGTTTCTCTCTATACTGACTGTAGTTATTTACAAACCCAATTTCAACCCCACCAACAAAGTTCCCAAGTCTCACAAACACATACAGTCCAGTATGTGTTCGGTCCCACTAACAGTGTGTAAGCAGACACCAGGTACCGTATGATGTCACAGGCCCACCAACTCCTGTTGCTTCAAATTTCAGTCCCAAACAGAAATACTCAGCCCTTCAATCCCAACCCCCAGTGGCTTTTCAGTATTTAAGAAAGCCTACAAAACAGCATGGGTGGGAGGGCTCTTACCAAACACCAGGCAAACAACACATTTAAATTACCTTCTAATTTTCCCTGCCAGACATCTATCCCCAAACCTACAATATCACAGCCCAAGTATCAGCTCAAATTCAAGGTAATAATTTTTAACACATAGAACTAATTTCACTTACAAACTATTCAAATATTTCAGTTTAAAACAAAATATAACTCCTGAGCTCTTTTCTACCAACCTGTTGCTTAAGCTCCCAAGTGAACAATGAAAGCCATAGTAATTCATGTTTAAAGACAAGTTAATTGCAGCTAATGTCCCTTCCCCCTAACACCAGGCAAACAACACATTTAAATTACCTTCTAATTTTCCCTGCCAGACATCTATCCCCAAATATATATATATATATATACATATATATATATATATACATATATATATATATATATAGAGAGAGAGAGAGCTATATGTGCTGTAATAGATAAACCACTCTGAGGTGTGCGGTCATGCTCTGATATACGCATGCTTTGGTGTATGTTGCTTCAACCACCCAAGGCATGTGTATATCAGAGCGTGACTGCACATCTCAGAGTGGTTTATCTATCTTATAAAATGTTAAAATTGTTTTGGAGGGGGTTATATGGGTTGGCAGTATAGCCTAGAGGTTAGAGGAACGAGGTGTGAATGAGCTTGATACATGCAACAGACCAGACCTGGCTTTGATTCTCATAACCTCCACTTGCATACTGAGTGACTCTGAGCAAGTCTCTTAACCGCCCAGTGCTCCCAGGTTGCCCCTGAAAACAGGCACTTGTGCCTAGTGGGCCTTACCCAGTTGCCAAAGACTAAAATAAAATAAAAATAAAAAATAAAACTGGAGATGTGCGGTCACACTCTGATATACACATGGTCATGTAATGTGTTTTATACAAACAGAAGTTTGGATTTGGAGGATATTATCATCTCCATTTTATAAATATCTATCAATCTATCTATATATCTATATATACAGTATGTGTGTGTGTATATATATATATATGCTACCATAGCTAGGGTTGAGTACCCTTTTTAAGGTTAAATGGTGAAACTTTGCACCTTAATAACTTTGCCACTGTTCAATGGCTTTGCCTGAAATTTGGCAGGCACGGGGTGTAACAATAGATCTTGGAATCTGGCAACTTTCGTACTGGACAGATATACGGCTGTAGAGTTACTAAGTGACATTCATGCATGCAATCATGTTTTTTTGAGCATTCTTTGCTCACGCCTACAGGTCATACGGTTTACGCGACTGGTCCAAAAACTTCACAGAACATGCGCCCGTGGTCCCTGATATATATAAAATATTAAATGGTTCAAAAGTTATTCAAAAAACAAGTTCCCATTATAAGTCAATGGCAAAAGTTAACAAAAAGTTAGACACTTTTGCAAATTCACTTTTTAGTGTCGCAATTGACCCAAGTAGTGTCGTAAATCCGCTAGTTTGTTTTCAGTTACTGATCAGAAAAATGCTTGGCATTTAAAATTGGGACCCTCTAGGAACACAATTATTTTTGTGTTCATCTAGTCAGACCCTCAGGATGCTAGCCATGTCTTTATTTTGGGGTTAAACACCCCAGAAATATGTTTTCCAAATTTTGCGAAAAAGTAGTGTTGCAAAGTAGTGTCGCACCAGCAAAACTTTCACAAATTTTTGTGAAAGGTGTTACAAATCACAACACTACTTTTCTAGACTATGGCTAAAATGACAGGAATTCTTTGCCACCCTGCTGCAAAAGAACGGTATGGTCTTTTGGGCTGAAATTTGAAGGGAAGGCAGCCAACATCTCACAGATGTGCCTTTTGATGGTATGGTGAAAGAAATATTGCATGAATGCTAAGTTACATTACTATGAAGCTGACATTTATTTGCCATAGACTAACATGGTGGTGTCCACCATGCCTTTCAGGGCTCTTATCTCGGAAACAGTGTGAGATACAGAATTTTCGTTGCAAAAATGCGTAGCCTTATGAAAACCTAGCCAGGAAACTCATGAATCATGTGAAATTTTTTTTTTTCCTACGTCGTACGGTTACTGAGATATTTGCAATTTAGTATTACAACTGCTCGTTTTTTGCTCTTAGGTCAATTATTATGCATACATTCTTTGTTTTCACTGTATTTCTCAATGGAGCTTTTGGGGAGAAAAAAAGGGTGTGTGCTCCAGTTACTGTTACACGTAGGCTTTACACTTCTCTTTCCATGCCCTCCCGTGTACGCCATAGTCTGCATTACCCTTTGCGTTTGTGTTTGCACTTGCATTTGCTTTACTGTTACCATTTGTGTCTCCACTACTGTTTGTGTTTGTGTTTTGCTTAGCATCACCGTGCGCATTACCATTTCTGTTGGCGGTCGCCCTTCCATTTCCATTTGCATTTGTCTTTTGTTTTGTGTCATCATTGTTCTTACCATTATCATTTGCTTTTCCAATTGTGTTCCTGTACCCGTGCGTGTAACAGTTTGCATTTCGATATGCGCTTGTGTTTGTGTTTCCATTTCTGCTTCCTTTTGCGTTACTGTTGCTGTCACAGTTATCATTTGCATTTACAATAGCGGTACCATGACCATGCGCATTACCAGTTGCATTTCATATGCGCTTGATTCTCCGTTTGTGTCACTTTTCGTTTTGGTATCACTTTGCACCTACGTTTCTATTAACGCTTACTTTACAGTTTACATTTGTGTTACCATGTGCGTAACCATTTCTGCTTGCATTTGCATTGCTGTTACCCTTATTATGTCACAAAGAAATCACATGGAGGGGCCCCACGCTCCCACCACCACAATACATTCACTGTTTATAGTCCCCATTCTCAAAAAGAAGGGAAATTAGAGGCAAAAAACTCTGTTTAATGCATCAGTTAGGGTTGTTCCACAGTGACAAAAGTGAGGAAATTTGGTGTTATGGTTGAAACCCCCCCTTGCACCACCACAGTCCGCCCCACCCAACCGGCATTGGGGTGTGCGTTGGGGTCGTCGTTCCTAACTCTCACCCCATTCTCCTATGTCTCAGCTTGTTCATGCATGTGATGGGATGAGAGTTATGGCCGATGACCCCAACACACACCCGATGCCGGTTGGGTGAGGCAGTCAGAGGGGGTACAAGAGGGGTTTTCAACCCTAATACCAAATTTCCTCACTTTTGTCACTGTGGAACAACCCTAACTGATGCATTAAACTGAGTTTTTTGCCTCTAATATATATATATATATATGCCACATGCTCATTGCAGCACAGCTGGAGAACCTTTTATCCACCCAAAATGTTTACGACCCTCTCCTGTCTAGATTTCAGAAGAGGCATAGTACTGAGATGGCCCTTGTTCGGACCTTAATGATCTCCTGATGGCTAGGGATTGAGGAAGACATACCATCTTCATCCTCCTCAACCTGACTGTGGCATTTGACTCTTTGGACCATGAGATATTGTTGGAGTGCCTGCAGTTGTTCTACGGATTGTTTGAAATAGTTCTCAGATAGTTTAGATCTTTCCTCATGGGTAGGACTCAGAGAGTTGTGTCAAGAATTTATTCTTCGGCCGCTCTCCCTCTGCCTTGTGGAGTCCCACAGGGCACCATGCTGCCACCCTTGTTGTTCACAGTGTATATGCTGCCATTGGGAGACATTATTAGTCAGTATGGGCTGAGTATCTACTGCTATGCAGATGACACTCAGCTCTACATGTCCTTTCTACCCGACCAAGTGGCTGCTGTCTCAGTCTTTAACAGCTGTCTTTCTGAGATCAAGGATTGGATGAGGGTCAGCTGGCTGAGATTGAACCCACATAAGACCGAGGTGCTGGTTATGGACCCTGGTCACTGGGATGTGGGTATGGTGCCTGGTCAACTGTCTGGACATTGGATTGGCCAGAGCCAGTTACCTGCCTCAGACTGGGTGCAAAATCTGGGCGTAGTGTTTGACAGTGGTCTCACTATGAAATCTCATGTGTCTGCTGCCATAAAATCCTCTCTTTACCATCTGAGGAACATTGCCCTGAATAAGCACCTGGTCCTTCCTGGTGATCTACCAACTCCCGGTCCATGCCTTTGTTACCTCCCATTTTGACTACTGTAACGCCCTCTACCTAGGGCTTCTGGGTGTTGATATCCACCATCTGCAGCTGGTGCAGAATGTGGCTGCCAGGTTGTTGACTGGTTTACCTTGAGCCTGCAACATCACACCTGTGCTCCACAGTCTGTCCTGGCTGCTGGTTTATTGGTGGATCACCTTCAAGGCTGGGTTACTCACCTACAAAGCCCCACATGATCCAGGACCATGCTACTTGCAAGGCCTTCTTCATCCTTTACTGCCCTTCCTACCCTCTCTACTCCACCAATGAGGGATTTTCCCAGGGTTTGGCTTAAGACATCTGGTGCTCACTCTTTTGCTTTTGAGGCCCCAACCCTGTGGAATTCTCTACTTTGTTGGGTTAGAGAGTGCCTGACCATGGCAAGATTTAAATCTGCTTTAAAAACATACCTTTTTAATATGGCTTTCCCAGATCCTGTTTAATTTATTAAGGTTTTTATGTTAGATATATGCTGTTATATTTTATGGTGTTTACTTTTGTTTTATCTATTGTACAGCACTTTGATCACTTGTGGAATAGCGCTTTATAAATAAAATTGACTTGACTTGTTTAATGCCCTCTGCAGGTTTACCTTGGCCTGCCCCCTCAAACTCATCCGTGCACTGTATATATGTAGTTATGCTGCGCCTTTTCCACAGTGAGGCCTCACTTCATATTGCTGCACGGTGCCAAATACTGCTGTAGTGTACTTCTTGGGTATCTAACTGACATCTTTGCTCCTGCCTCCAACCCATCCTTTTCCTTTAGATCTCAATAGGGTAACACAGTATGTTCTAAATCCCACACTGCACACACAATGTGGGCAAAGCTTCCATTCAATTTAGACTTGCAAATATTTGAAATGGCCTTTCCAATACACTAGCCAGTGCCCATAGTTTCTACTCTGCAATGGTCCAACATAAGCAGTATCACAGGGTCCCTCTACTATGCCATTATTACTGCAAAGGTGGCTATCCCACCTATTTTCAGTGAATATCTCTTTTGTTTTGTTATGTAGCCATATTGTTACCAACACAGTTTTTGCTCTGTCCTTACTGTACAGATATTTATTTGTCCCTATTATAGGGACACGGTAGCTCCCAGTCAGTTAAGGTTGAGTAGACACTTTAATGTTAGGCCCCACATCTTGCACTTTAATAGCATTGCAACCATTCAATAGATTTGTATGACATTTTGCATGCACAGTTTTGTGTGTTAGATCTCTTGACATGCCAAGTTTTGTTTCAGTCAATCTGCAGATTACAAGTGGCCAAAGTGCTAAAATGTTTAAAAATGCTGTTTTTGCACTTTTTCTGTTATCACACTGCACCCCAAATGGGTTGGAATTTTAGTCTGATATTTTCAGGGTAAAATGGGCTTGCCTCACGGAAGTGCATTTTGCTGGTTTGGTGAAAAATATTAATCTGCTTCAAAGTTATTTAATTTTAAAGTTTTTAGTTAGTTCATAGCATGCTCAGGTCATTCTTTTGGATAGCTACCTGGAATGGCAAAAGTGTATGATCTCATGAAAAAAGATTCTTTGTTGTGAGGGGCCAATCCTTTTTAATGAGAAAAAATCATTTTTCATGAGACACCATCTTGTTTTCTTTTGTTTTAGGAAAAAACAAAACTGGCCTAAATTACATCTTGCAGACATACCGAAATATGTATCTTGCTCATCAGGACTTCATTAGATGGGTTCTTTAGTTGTTTACTGTAAAAATTACCCCATAATATTTTTTTATAGTATTTAAATCTTTTTTCATGACTCACTAACATCATGTTACGAGAGCCTTTTTTCATTCTCATGAAAAAGGATTACATCTTGGGGGAAAAAGGATTTGGGGAAAAACAAAGTCCAATATCCTTTTTTGTGAGAAGCAATCCTTTTTTTCGAGAATGCAAAAGTACTCACTGTAAAGGATCAAGGATCCTTTCTCATGAAAAAGGATTAAAAAAATAAGTTTGAAATCCTTTTTTGACAGAATTAATCAATTTTGATAGAATAAAAAAAACCTGCCAAAAATGGATTTATTGCCATGAAAAAGGATTTGAGACTTTGTTTGTCCCGATTCCTTTGTCATGGCAATAAATCCTTTTTCATTCCATAGGGAACAGGATTTTAGGTCATGAAAAAGTATTTAGTCCCTCTGTGCCTGTGTGTTTAGTTAATTTTCCATGGTGTCCAGTAGCACCCCCTACCTCTGACTGTGCCCTGCTCCCCTGTTTGTTTTCTATATTTATCTCTGGTGTCTAGAATCAGCCCTCACCTTCCAATTTCCATATAATATTGTCATACAACATTTTTATATATCTTCCCAGGTATCCACTGGTTCTCCCACACCCTTCCATGCCCGACCCAGTTAACTCTGTTTTGTCCCTTGTGTCCAATGGCACCCCCACTCCACCCTCACATGTCCCAAACAGCCTGAAAATAGGAAAACTGTCCCTCAATGTCTTGATTTATTTAATTAAAAAAAAGTTCAACAGTGATAGAAACATAGAAGTTGATGGCAGATAAGGACCGCAAGGCCCATCGAATATGCCTATTTCTTTTTCTACCTTATAAATGTGATATTGGCCTTTGCTCTGTCAGTGGCCTATCTATTCATACTCATCTGTATTGCTCCCTTAAGCCTATCCCATGCCTGTTTGAAGCCCTGCACTGTATTCATAGCCACCACTTCCTGAGGTAGACCGTTCCATGCACCCACCACCCTTTCTTTGAAAAATAATTTCCTCACATTCCCCCTTAATCGGCCTCCCTCTAATCTCAAGCTGTGTCCTCTTGTCCTGCTATTTTTCTTATATTTAAACATGTTAGACTCTTTCACCTTGTTAATGCCCTTAAGGTGTTTGAATGTTTTGATCATATCACCTCTCTCCCTCCTTTGCTCAAGGGTATAAATATTGCACTCCATTAATCTGTCCTCATATGTCTTCTGATGCAGTCCCTGCACCATTTTGGCTGCCCTTCTCTAGACTGCCTCAATTTGGTTAATGCCCTTGTGAAGGTGTGACCTCCAGTACTGTATGCAGTACTCCAGATGTGGCCTAACCAGTGTCTTGTAAAGAGGGATTATTACCTCCCTCTTACAACTCGTGATACCCCTACTAATACACCCTAACATCCCCCTAGCCTTACATACTGCTTTAGTGGTCTGCTTGGATGATTTCAGGTCATCAGTGATGATGATGCCCAAGACTCTTTCTTCCTTTGTGACTGCCAGCAACTGCCCTCCCAGCCTATAGGTGGCTTCAGAGTTTCTCTTCCCTATGTGCATGATCTTGCACTTCTTTGTATTAAATCCCAGTGGCCACTCTTCTGACCATTTTGCTAGTTTATCCAGATCTCTTCTCATTCTGCCCACCACACCTGGATCATCTACTCTGTTGCAGATCTTGGTGTCATCTGCAAACAGACAAGCCTTACCCTCTAGTCCATCTGTAATGTTACTAATGAAGATATTGAAGAGGACTGGCCCCAGGACTGATCCCTGAGGTACCTCACTTGTGACTTGCATCTCTTCTGACTGTATGTGATTCTCACCTGCCCCCCACCTGACCTTCCACTGTGCACCCACAGACCCCCATCACACACCCTCACTCACCAGAACTGGCCCCAGTTTTAAAGATCCACTCTCTGATTGAAAACACGTCTTGCTACTGGAACTGCTGACTGCTGTATGAGAAATAAGATAACTGCAGTTCACTGTGTTTCAAAGGAATTTTCAAATGCAGTTAAATTTTTTGTCATATAGCAGTTGTCAGTTCTGGCAGCAAGACATGTCTTCGATCAGAGAATGTATCTTCACAGTGGGAGCTGTTCAGGTGAGTGACAGTGTGTGGTGGTCTGGGGTTGTGGGGTGGTGTATGCACAGTGGGAGGTCAGGTGGGTGTGGGGGTGCAATCACTGATGGACTTTTTTTCACAGGTAAAAAAAATAACCCATTGAGGGCTGTTTCCTTATTTTCAGCATGGGGAGGGTGGGGAGTACTACTAGATAACAGATAATGTGTAACATAAATAGCACAGGCCGTGGGAGGGTGGGGGCTCCACTAGGCACCAGGGAGCAGACAAAATTAACATGATTTTTTGCTATTACTACAGTAAATAAAATATTTATGCATCATACTGCCCATTGCTTAGTGATGGTTTGTGCCTTGTTTAGCTAGGCTCAGATGAGTGAGCGCATGGCTCCATGTTACTGACTTATTAAATCACTCAATATGATAGTCTGCACTGTTATGCTTATTTGTCAGTCGGACAGCCTGCTCTTCATATAGATGTGTAATGCTGAAGGGAAGTCACATTTATCAGTGAGTTTTTGTGTGTGTGGGGGCATCATGTCATTTATATTTGCAAGGAGACTGCACTTAGTCTGCAGGATGTTCTGCTAATCTGGTTACCTGCAGGCATATACTACTGCATCTGTTAACATCTGTTTCCCCTACCCCAACCTCCCAACAAGTGAATCTATCAGCAGGAATGAAGTTTACTATAATTAAATAGGGGAAATGTCAGGAAAGACCTCAGTACGCAGAATGGTGGTAAAACTTGCACCACAATGGTTGAACTGAGTAGCTATCACTGACAGATTTAATGATAGTAAACAACTATAGTATCCTTACAAATATAAATTACATGACGACATCCTACAACCATCCCAATCCCCCCTTTACCAGAAACACACACACACACATATACACACGCACACACACACCCATAGAACTTGTGGTAAATATGTATTCCCTGCAGCATCACACATTGATATGAAGAACAGACTGCCTGCCTGACAAATAAGCATAACAGTGCAGACAGTCTGAATGATTTAATAAGACAGCAACATATAGCAATGGGTCCACTCACCCAAGCCTGGTTAAAGAAGACTGTCTGCACAAAAACAATAACCTGTCATTGAGCATCAGGCAGCATGATGCATAAATACTTTATTCAGTACTACTACAAAGTAGCATATACAAATGTGTTACTTCAAGGCAGTGCAGAGTGTGCAATACACCAATAAATATATAGTATATACACATCCACTCAGCGATGGCAGCACAGGGCCTGAAGGGCAATGTGCTCTCACAAGAAAATAAGGATACAATTACACTCTCTGCAAAATTATGTATGATGATTATACTATCCCAAAAAGTAAGGATGTAAATTACAAAAAAACATTGTTAATGCATGAATTAGGATTAAAGTGACAACAGTAGCGAAATGTGGCATTGGGGTTTCCAGCCCTAACATCCCAGGCAGCATTGTTGATGTGTAGTGTGCCTTGGGGTTCTCAAGCTTACCACTCTCACCATTCCATCCATAACTAAGGTCAGATATGTACAGTGCATGACAATGGGGTGAGCATTAGGCTTGAGAACTCCAAGGCACACCCCACATCTGCTGTAAGCTGAGGGGGTGGGGTGCTAGGTTTGGCTAATGCATATTTCCCTACTTTTGTCTCTTTAACCCTAACTAGTGAATTAATGAAGTTTTTTGCAATTTATACAGTATATATTTTAGATGATGTTTATTGTAAATTACCCACCCTGCTGCCCCTGATTTCTGCTATGTATTCTCTTCCCCATAACACAACTAGAAATGAGCCCTGCATGGATTCTGCTTGCTCACCTGGTATAATATGTCTCAAACAAAATAAATATGATACAGGCAGCCAATCAGTGCAGTAGTAGCACTACCATTCATGACACAGAGGACCTAGATTTGGGAACAAGCCCAGATCATTAGACAACTGCTTAGAGAGCAGAGGATTAAGTGTCCCACAGGATGCTATCCTCCTCTGGGGAGGAAGGGGGCTTCTCTGTGTGACCACCACCTGGGAGACCATAGCTGGTGGTGAAGGATGGAGTGCACTTTTTGAGAGAGAGATGCTAATTGACTGGAAGGAAACTGATATACAGTGTGCTCGTTCATCTTAGCCAGCATTTTCATTGAAATGGAGAAAATGGAAAAACCCTTGGCCATCTCAGCTAGTATTGTGCAAAACTGAAATATTTCACCTGGTGAAATATTTCATGTAATTATGCAATTAAGCAAAATCTTTTGCCTGGTTTTCTGATTTCGGGTAATAGTGAAATTTCTTGTAAAATGCTTTCGTTGTCCAATTTCACCCTTTGATGTGTAAAAATTTGCCTTGTGGCACAATTTCTCTGGCAAAATTTTGCACCAAAAGTGAAAATTGCAATGCATTGTTGGTAAATAGGTCAAATATCACATGTAGCTTGTTTACAGCTCATTCTGCTGCATGTTGAGTCAGAAAGCAATATGTTGTGATGCATCAGAGCCAACAAAGCCTTTTAAACCCTCTTTAACACTTGTTTTGAGAGCTAACTGTTCCAAAATATATAGTTTTTTCCAAATGCTGCTATGAACCATTTTCTAATTTTGTGGATTTTTTCATAATACTTCGTTTAATTAGGTTTTTCTTTTGTCTGTGTCTTTGAAGGAGTTGAGTGGGGTAGGGTAGGAATGTAAACCAGTGAAGGCTATTTCTAGCCTTTTACAAAAGGATTACTCACAAATTGTGTTATTTTTTTATTATTATTTCTTATTAATTTTTTTATATCTTGACATTTTTTTTCTATGAAAAGGTACTCCATCCTGTCTGAGAGTTCCTGCCATTGTTAGCCTGTGTTATATATACCATTCTTCCACTTTTAGTTGTGATTGTAAATTAAAAAGTTTTAAACACACAGAGCTGATCCGTTATTTTATTTTAATTTGTGGTTAGTTCTGTTTGCTGGACTGTTAAACTTGTGCCGTTTAAACTGTGAAAATCAGCAATTCTGTATTTTTGTGTATGGAAACTTAAGTACTTTTACTTGATTACTTGAACATGTCCATTTACAGTTTCACTGCTTTGTTGAATGGCTCCCCTGTATTTTATTGCTGGAGCTTGCCTTTGCACATTGTGCATTGTTCCTGTTTTAGTTGAGTAACCTTACCCTTTAGCTGTAACAGCATTGTTTGTATAACACTTGGCGCACGCAGTATAAAAAACTATGGGCCAGATATTCAAAAGGGTTGCGCCATGCGCAATAGGGTTGCGCCTGCACAAGTCCGAAATTGCTCCATTCTGCGATATTCAGCAGGAGGCAGTTGCGCCACTGAAAAAATGCTGAGCAACAGCACAATGCAAATGAATGCATGCTGAACTGGTGGGGGAAGAACCATGCATAAACTGCACAGCCCGATATTCAGCCGGGCTGTGCAGAGTTGTACAGGCGCAACCCCCAACCTGTGCCTGCACAACTTTGAGCCAAAAAAAAAAGGATTAAGTTGAGGGCCACCCACAGGTGAGCTGCAGCATTGCAGGGCACAACACAGCAGCTGCCACCTGTGGCTGGCCCTCAACTCACCCCCTGTGCCCCACCTGCAGCCCGATCATAGGCAAAAGAGTGTAAAATCCCCCCCTCACTGGCCCGATCATGGGCATAGCTTAAATCCCCCCACCAGCCTGATCGCGGGCAGCAATGTGTCTCGCAAAACTGGACTGTCTTGTACGGTATGGGCTGCATGCCCATTGGCTCTTGCTCTGCACCAATGGGCGTGCAGCCCTACCGGGCAGTCAGTCGGCGGGTGGCGGAGTGGCAGGCGGGTGGAATGCTGCTGCCCGCCGGCCGCGGGGAGGTGGTGGGGCTTCGTGGGTGGTGGGTGGGGGACACTAGGTCACCAGGGATGTGTTTGGGGTTTACAACCCATCCCGCTGATCGGATTTTTGTCCACTGGACCACCAGGGATATATTTGGGAGGTGGGGGGATGTTTGACAACCCATCCCGCGATCGGATTTTCGGTCCACTGGACCACCAGGGATATGTTGGGGAGATACATTGCTGCCCGTGATCGGGCTGGTGGGGATTTAAGCTATGCCCATGATCAGGCCAGTGGGGGGTGGTGGTGGGAGATTTTACACTCTTTTGCCCGCGATCGGGCTGCAGGGAGCGTCGGTCTTCAATGGTTGCTGCCTGTCAGGGCACCAGGCACAAGTCCTCGGGGATCAGCGCACCTGCATGCTAATGGCATGCAAATGGGGCCATAATCAGATGCAAATGGCCCCCCCATGCCTTGCATGAATTATGGCCGCATTTGCATGTCACCTTTTGAATATCGGAAATTTTCACATGGCGCAATGGTACTTGCGCCACCGCAAGTTGACTGCACCACTCTGTCTACTTGCAGTGGAGCAAGTTCCTTTTGCAACTATTTTGTGCAGTGCAAGGGCTTGATCCACAAAATAGTGCAGTTTGAATATCTGGCCCAATATATTTAAATAATAGTTTTTAAGAGATTGCTTGCTGGTTCTGCCCATCCAGACCACTACTATACTGTGGTACTCACCTTTGTCGATGTTTTATGTTTGTGTCTACCCTTATATAATAAAAAACAAATTGGGGTATTAACTAAGTAATAACACATTACATTACTTTAGTTATCCAGACACAGGTGAGCTGTATTGAAAGTCAGTCACGTGTACCTTTTTTCCTTGTGTGTGTTGCTTTAATTCCTGTTTGGAGGAAGAAAAAGTTACCTTTTTGTTTTTACTAGAATAGGCTACCTACCATATACAGTATTAGTTGTACTCAAAATGCTGCTACCTGTCCTTATTGTGTTTGGACTTGTAAAGAAGCCAGTACTGTAAGTGTCACACATGAGGTGTTAATCACACAGTTAGTAATACATCCCAGAGATAGGCAATGCTTTGAAGCAGCAGCCAGCAAAAATGCCTGCTAAGAGATGGTCTAGTACGGGGGGGCATTTTATGGCGGGATGAGGGAGCTAAGAAGTCTGCTGAAAAGAGTACAACTTCAGTTCCAGTTCCCCATAGCAGTGAAAGTACACGTATCTCTGCATCACTGTCTTCTGCTGTGGGCTCTGGTGGTGAGACAGGTACCAGCAAAGGAGTTGTTGGCAGTACTGGCATACATGTGTCCTACTTTTTTAGGGCTCACACTGTTGCATCCATGCTAGTGGGGGATGATGACCGTGAGATGAATGGAGGCACTGGCACCAGCACAGAAGCAGTGGTCCAGGAGGAGGGTGATAAGTCTGTCAGTGTGACTGTTCCTGTTCCTACAGGAGTTGGTGATGACAGTGTTCAACCAGAGTCTGATAATCCTGGAGATAGGGATAGTCAGCCACCTGAAATGGTTGTAGAGAAAGAAAAAGTTGCCATGCTGCAAGAAGACAGTGATAGGGAGGAGGAGGAGGAGGAAGAGGAGGAGGACAAGGTCTCATCACTGTTGGTGGTGTAGATGATGACTGGGATGGTCCCACATGGGAACCTGTGTTAACAAAAGGTCAAGGGTGATGTAGGCCATTTACATGTACAACCAATGGGTCAGTCTGTCAACAAGCCTATTAGAAAATCTCCAAGCAGTCAAGTCACCCCCCCTCCCAAAAGTACTCTTATGGAAGTGATGAGAGCAGCCCAAAAAATACAGACTTCCTCATCTGCTTCTGAACTATCCCAGTCCCAGGGGCATCTGAAGTCCAGAGGTCAAAAGTTCCTAATTTGGGACATTTATGTGCGTGATACTGTTGATAAGACCATAGCAATATGCCAACTTTGTCAAGCATGTGTTAGTCAGTGGAAAAAGGGAAGCCACATACTGTAGGCACCAGTGGCCAACACTCCCACCTGAAAAACATGCACCCATTGAGATGGCAGTAACACAAGAAGGATGCCAAAGCTGTTGGTGGTATCTCTGTCAGTAAGTTAAATATAGTAGAGCAAGAACAGCAGAAGAAGTAGGGGGCAGAGTTGGTTAGTGGTGGATTAGGGTGAGCAATCCTTTGCTCTCTTGAGTAGTGGGAATAGCAGTAGAGGTGCCAGTCCCAGTCCCTTGAGTCTGAAAAGTACACCACCACACCCAAAAGCAACCAAAATAACTGGTTTCAAGTGGTGTACACAGCACCAAGACTCAAGTGTTACCCCTAAAAAGAATATCATTGCTGCCACAAGTGCAGCTTTCTGGTCAAACAGTGCCAAAGATGCAGCTCACGCTGAAGACCATCCTTGAGTGGCAGACAAAGTACCCCCCCAATCATGCTGCTGCATGAAAGTTAAATGCTGCCACTGCTGAAATGCTGGCCAACAATCTGTTGCCATTCTAGTTCATGGAGAATGCTGGTTTCCTCAGGTTGATGGCCCATGCCTGCCCCAAATTGCAGGTTCCATCACAAACCTATTTTACTAAGCGAGCCATGCCAGAGCTGAAGGATAGAGTGGCTGATTCCATTAGACATGCACTTAAGCATAGTGAATCACAATATATCCATCTTAGACTGGATATGTGGACCTGTAGACAAACAGCAGCAAGCTCATCTCTATGCACAACAGCACACAGGGCACAATCGCCTTAGGTGGTACTTGATTTTGGGCATGGCAAAACCTGCATAAAGCAAAATTGTGGTGGTATCAACACACCTGGTATTTGGCAGTATGCGACCCAGAGTGAAAAAAGTGTTATGGGTTTTCACACAGCTAAGAAAATGCTTAAGTTAACAGGCTTTCCATTTGGATGTGGATCCAATTGTTTAACCAGAAATGGCACACTAAGCTGAAAGCTTGTTTACAGGTGTGACATGGGAGCACAGGGAATTTAAGTGACTTGCTCATGGTCACACAGTATGCAAATGGGAGCTGTGGAAATCAGACCCAGGTCTCCAGATTTGCAGCTCAGAGCCTTAAACCACAGCACTATACTGCCTCAAATGTTCTGTTGTCAGAGATTGATGAGTGGCTAGGCACACAGTCACTCATCGCAAGAGATAATGGCTCCAATGTAGTGACGTGCATTAGTGACGGTGGTTTTTCAGGGTTCCCTGCCTGGCACACTGCCTTAATCTTGTTGTTCAGCAGTTTCTCAACCATGCAGACATTAAGGAAACAGTCACTGTCACCCATCGCATCTGTGTCCACTTCATCCATTCTGCAAATGCTCGTGACCATCTACATGAGCTACAGTGCAATAACCATCTGCCTCAGCACTGGATGAAGCTTGATGTTGTGACTAGGTGGATCTCCAAACTGTATATGCTTAACTGGCTGCATGTACAGTATAAGGCTGTGTCAGAATACCTGCTGGTGCACACCACCCTTGACAGTGCTGGAGTGTTCATCGCTCTAACAACAGAGCAGTGGCACCAAATGGATGGGCTAGTATGCATTCTCTGTCCAATTGAGCATGCTACACAGGCAGGGAGTGGGGACACTGCTTTTATAAGTCAATCCATACCCTTCATATGTGCTGAGGCAAGCACTAGTTAATGAGCCACACCAGATGGAGGCAAATGGGGATCATGGCTTTTGTGATCTAATGGATCACATGCTCCAAGTGCTGGACACAAATACCCATGTATCTGGCATTTTACAGTCAGCTGACTTTGCAATCGCCACCATGCTGGATCTATTCTACAAAGGTGGCCTGCCTTCTATAATTGAAGGAGGTTGTCAGTGATTACTAAAGTTGACAGAGAACCTCATTAGAATGGTACATGCTGCACACATGAAAGAGGGTGTTGCTTCCACCACCACCAGCAGCTCACAGGCAAGGCACAGCAGAAAACATCATGCAATCCCATTTGGGATGTTCTCTTTCAGGTGGGAGTGAAAGATATGGAGGAAAAGGAGGAAGAGACAGATGAAGCAACTTGACTCAAGGCAGCACAAAGAATGATGGAGTCCTACATGGGGGACCCAAATCACCTTGCCATTACTGATGAGCCACTACTGTACTGGAGCATCAAAATGACTGACTGGCCTACCCTAACATCGGTTGCTGTGAAATATGTGAGATGCCCACCATCCAGTGTCAGTGTGGAAGCAGTGTAGTAGTGCAGTTGGGGCCATTGTGAGTGACCGTAGGACCAATTTGTCACCCAATAATGTGTCCATACTAACATTTATCAAAATAAACAAAAGGCACATTTAACACAACACAGTGATGTCAGTGGTTTTGCCACAGGAACTGTGACTCGGTGATGAGGATGATGACAATCCCTAGACTAAGGCATCCACCAGCAGTGAGGTGGATGAAGCAGCAATGGAGAGAGAATTCCCTCCTGGTGAGAACTCCAGTCTTGAGGACTGTAAGGGGTGCTTCTTGGATTATATGGACGTGGAATAAGGCTGAGTTTACTCAAAGGCCACCCCCCACCAACCACTTTCACCACAGCTTAGTGTTATAGGTATTTTTAGCTACTGTATGTACCATTGAATTGGTTATGGTAATGAGTTATTAGCTGCAGTGTGAATTGCTTTCATTTGATCACCCTTTGCCATAACCCGCTGTTTGGTCCCCCACAGTCCACCAGCCTATATAAAACAGCAGCAATGAAATTACCATATCCATACAGATTTTGCATGATTACAGTTTTAATGTTTTGCAGACAAAAATATCAAGACACACATTTTACTTTTCATGTTGACTGTCAACCCCATCGTACAGCAAGATATGTTGTCTTGATGTCCTTAAAAGTTATCATGCTGGCACATGCCTCACTGCCTCCCTACCTGACACACCCATGCACTCCATGCAACCCAAAAATATTTTCTGTCACTTAGTATCGGTGACATGTTGAAGAACCTTGGCTCCTAGTACAAGTAGAGTATGAATGTAACACTCTCTTTCAACCGTTAACCCCACTAGTTGAACAAATTTTGAGAAATGGGGATGGTGGCCATCTTTAATGATGCAAGTCATTAATTACAAAAGTAATCATGAAAAGGCTTTACAACTTAAAACATCCAATTCCCCCCAAAAGGTTACTTATGCTATACTATCAGGTTAACGTTCGTGTACCAAAACTGTGATGGTTCCTGGGGGAGTCAGGGCAGGGGGAGGTGCTTGCTCTCCACAGTTTGGATCCCAGATTTTCATGATTACTGCAACTATGCCACCTCACATGATTGGAGAAGACATTAACCCCCTCCACCTAATTAGTTACTAAACACCATCTCAACCATCCATTTCCACATATAGTTTCTCCATGGATGTGGGAGGTATTCACTTGTTGATGGTATGGACACCAGTGGCCAAAATTGCAGTTCAAGCAACACCCTCTGTCTTCCACGCAATACAGCTCCTGCAGGGCCTGGATGGCTTTTGTCATCACACAGAGATAGGATGAAACCTCAACAGAGGAAAACGACCTAAGCAAACCCAAAGGTAAGAAAAAATGACAAATACTCATCCATCTGCATACATGGATTTAGCAAGCAAATTAGAGCAAGCAGAGAAAAAAAGTGTATACTTACCATACCCCATGATGTCATTAAACTGCGGAAATTGACACCAGAAGGAAAATGCTGGGTAGGGCAAATGATTCCAGACAATGATGAAGCACAGTAATAGGCATTCCCCTTCCCCTATCAGTACTGCGTATCTGGAAAAAAGACAAAAAACAGAACACATTGTGAGGAGTGTAAAAAGTTCCAGCCCCACCTCCCACCACCAATATCCCCCCCCACAGAAGGCCATAAAAAATGAAGAAATACTTACCTCAGGGACTGTGAAAGTGGAACCATTGCACAATTAAATAAATCCCTAGATCTGGCTGAGCAGAGGCAGTGGCAGTAGGAGTGAGAATTAACGTTGCCGGAATTCCTGATGTTGACAAAAGCAAAAAAGAATGTAATTACTATCAAACTCAGACATCCAGATGGCAGTAACAGACGTACCCAATTAGTAATGAAAAATGAAATACTTACCATCTGCCTTGGGATTGGAAATATGGTGCGTTCCAACATCCCTGGATTCTTATCCCGGCCTGGCATGATAACGATATCCACAGCATACTGAAAAATAATTTAAAAGCAGTAAAAATACTTTAGAACTTAAGATGACACAATGCCAACCCACCAACACCCTTATCTTGCACAGGAAAAAAAAAAAGAGATACTTACATGTGCAGCAGCAACAGTTTGGACTCTGTGAAGATGATCTACCATGAACCATCCAAAACAGTACTTCTTGTGGCAACTTGGCAAGTAGTAGTCAGAGACAGCTACAGGCAGCACACTACAGTGCCCCAAAATGTCATTCACTCCCTCCCACCACCAGGCAAGCTACAATCACAGAGTCAGTCAACACAGTCAATCAAGATGGCAGCATAAGGAAATGATAATTCTACATTTCTATCTCAATCAATTGAAAAAGCAGCAGCAAGAGGAAACAATTGCAAGTAGCAGCAGCATTTTTCAGGAGGAATTCATTTTCTCTGCATGGCACCCTCTTTCAGGTCCCTGAGGTAGTGGCACAGCATGTAACATAAGGACTGACACCTGATTTCTGTCTGAATTTACTGTACATTTTTTTGGAAACATTTCTGGGCTTGTAGGCCCTGTTTGGCACCAATAGCACAGAGATGCAGACAGAAATAATTGTTAAACAAAGGCTGAAACTGCACTTTCCATTCTGTGGGGTGGTGGTGCAGCATTTAACATCAGGACTGACACCAGATTTCAGTCTCAATTTGATGTAACATTTTTTGGGAAACATTTCTGGACATGTACAGCCTTTTCTGCAATTGCAGAAACAAGATTCAGCATAAGATGACTTGTTAACAGTGGACCAAACACCATGTTCTGGTTTTCTGGTTCAGGTGGTGGCTTTGGCTCCATATAACAACATGGCTGAGACCTGATTTCTGTCTTAAATTACTGTAACATGTTTTGAAAACACTTCTGGTCTTGTAGGCCCTGTTTGGCACCAGCAGCATAGAGATCCAGGCCGAAATCATTGGTGGCCAGTAGCAGAAGCTGCATTTTCAGGTCCCTGAGGTGGTGGTGCAGCACTTAACATCAGGACTGACTCCAGATTTCAGTCTCAATTTGATGTAACATTGTTTTGGAAACATTTCTGGACATGGACAGCCTGTTCTGCTCTCGCAGAAATAAGATTCAGCAGGAGATGACCCATAAACAGTGGACCAAACACCACATTTTGGTTTGGGTGGTGGCTTGGGAGAAATATGACAACATGGCTGAGACCTGAATTCTGTCTGAATTTACTGTAACATTTTTTTGGAAACATTTCTGGACTTGTAGGCTCTGTTTGGCACAAGCAGCACTGAGATTCAGGCTGAAATCATTGCTAAACAGGGCCCAAAACAGCAATTTAATGTCTGGGTGGTAGGGGGGGTACAACATCACATCCTGGGTCAGATCATATTTCTCTCTCAGTTTTATGTACCATGTCTCCTGTAACATTTCTGGACATGTACAGCCTGTTCTGTGCTTGCAGAAACAAGATTCAGCATGAGATGACTTGTAAACAGTGGACCAAAGACCATGCTTTGGTTTGGGAGATGGCTTGGGCGGCATGTAACAGCATGGCTGAGACCTGATTTCTGTCTGAATTTACTGCAACATTTCTTTGGAAACATTTCTGGACATGTAGTTCCTGTTTGGTGCAAGCAGCACTGAGATTCAGGCAGAAATCATTGCTAAACAGGGCCCAAAACTGCAATTTAATGTCTGGGTGGTGGAGGGTCACAACTCACATCCTGAGTCAGACCATATTTCTGTCTCAGTTTTATGTACCATGTCTCCTGTAACATTTCTGGACATGTACAGCCTGTTCTTCACTCTCAGAAACAAGATTCAGCATGGAATGACTTGTAAACAGTGGACCAAAGAGCATGTTTTGGTTTCGGTGGTGGCTTGGGCAGCATATAACAATATGGCTTAGACTTGATTTCTGTCTGAATTTACTGTAACATTTTTTTGGAAACATTTCTGGACTTATAGGCTCTGTTTGGCACAAGTAGCACTGAGATTCAGGCTGAAATCATTGCTAAACAGGGCCCAAAACAACAATTTTATGTCTGGGTAGTGGGGGAGGGCACCACATCACATCATGACTCAGACCATATTTCTGTCTCAATTTTATGTACCATTTCTCCTGTCATATGTCTCATCTTAGCGTGTTTGCTCTGCACAGTGTGCTGGCAAGAGGCTGTGTTAAACTGTGGCCAAAGTGTACATTTTGGACCAGGTCACCCAGGTGGTGGTGGTGGGGCACTAAACATCATCATGAATGGAGGGGAGGGACGCAAAGTTAACATTTTTGGGCAGCAAGGCCAGGGGATATGTGTTGTTAAGCACAAAAAAACGTATTTATGTTTAACTTTGCAAAAAAAGTGTTTATATTTCTTTGATTGTTGTGTATGTATTTGAACTGATGCTGCACACAGCCAAAACAACTGAAGCCCACAACACCAGACTGAACCACATAGCTTTATATATAAACACATTACAATATACTTGACATTTGTGGATAGGAAGAGGAAATATAGAAGGAGTAAGATAAAACAAGAAGAAAGGTACTGTGTATGGGTAGAGACTAAAGGACTCACAGTAAGTTAGAGTAACACACACGACAGGGGGGACATGAAGGGTAAGGGTAGGGCACTCAAATGATGGGAAAGAGAGGGAGCATAAACATAACATAATAACACGCAAAACACTGGACATGAAAAAGAAACATGAGGACACAGAAAGAGGAAGAGGACAGCAAAGAATTCTTTTTTTCTTTTTTTGGTTGTTTTTTGTTATTTTTCAGGGGGTATGCATGAGGGAAGAGTGACAATAACAAAGCTAGGACAGGGAAAAAAAGAAAATAAAATTCAGGTGTTGCACTGCCTGCCTGCCTCACTTGCAAATTAGCAAGCTCATTTTTACAACTTCCAGACTGTAATTAAATGGTGCCAAAAACAGGGACAGATTCTTCTGACCTGCCACCACCAATCCCCCCATGATGAAGTTTCACAAGGACGTATAACACTTTATGTTGCTCCTCCAGAGTGACTTTTCCAGTTTGGACAGTACACCACAACATCATCCAGGTATGCAGCACAATAACCAGTGTGAGGGGATAAAATTACATCCATGTACCACTGGAATATAACTGGTGCACCATGTAAACAAACGGCATGGTGGTGAACTGATACAGTAGAATCCTATAGGAGTGGCAAATGCAGTTTTGTCTCTGGATTCTTTAGCTATGGGTATTTGCCAGTAACCCTTGGTGAGAATGAGGGTACTGATATACTTGACACTCCCCAGACTGTCCACCAAATCATCTATTCTGGGCATAGGATAACTGTCACATTCTGCCACTTGATTAAGTTTCCTAAAATCAAGGCAGGTTCTTACACCCCCTTCATTTTTGTTTACTGTCACCATTGGTGATGACCAAGCACTACTCAACTCTTCTATGATACCTAATTCATTCATTTTTTGTATTTCCTTTACCACATCAGCTCCTAACAGCTCTGGTAATCTTTATGTCTTTTGCCTAATAGGGTGAGCATTCCTTGTCACTATTACATGCTCAACCCTTTTTGCTCTGTCTGGTACTGTGGTAAAAGTACTGGTAAATGTCTTTAGCAAGTTACAAATTTCTGCAGTTTGTTCAGAGGTTAAAGAAACATTCACCTTTACAGCATCAGCAGTTACAGTTTGTTCCAGACTGTCATAAGCTATATCAATAGCTTCTTTATCAGTTTCTGGTAAAATCAGCAAAACAGCTTCCCTGTTTTTTCAACCCATTTCTTGAGGAGGTTAGCATGGTATATCTTAGTAGGATTAATCCTATCAGGGGTCTCAGTCTCATAGTTAACTATGCCAGTATGTCTAAGAACCTTATAAGGCCTTTGCCACTTTGTTAACAGTTTATGTCCTGTCGTGAGTAACAGTAGCAAGACCTTTTCACTGGGTTCAAAAACCTTTTCTTTTACCCCATGGTCATAATGCACCTTATACTGGTTTGGGGCCTCTTCCTGATTACTATGGGTGATTTCAACATACTTTACCAGCGTCTTTCTCAAGGCACACTTATAAGATGTAATATATTGTTTCTGAGAGGTGTTATCTTCCTATGTTTCTTTTATTACATCTAGTGGCCCTCTAGATTGTCTACCATGCAGCTTTTCAAATGGAGAAAAACCTGTTGATGCCCGTGGCAGTTCTCTGTAAGCAAAAAGCAGGTAAGGTAAGTATTGGTCCCAGTCTATCCCTTCCCTTTTTGCAAACCTTTTTAACATGCATTTTAATGTTTGATTAAAATGCTAAACAAGACCATCTGTCTGAGGGTGATAAGAGGAGGTTCTTATGGCAGTGATACCTAGTAGTCGGAACAGCTCCTTCAGTAATGCTGCACCAAAATTACTACCCTGATCAGTAATAATTTCTTTAGGTATACCCACTCTGCTGAAAATTTTGGCAAGCTCTGCTGCCACTTTTGGGGCTCTTGACAGTACTCATTGGAACTGCTTCTGGGCATCGAGTAGCATAGTCACAAACTACCAAAATGAATTGATTACCCTTTTTACTTTTGTTGAAGAGGCCAACCACATCCATTGCAATTTTCTCAAAAGGAACATCTATCAAGGGTAGGGGAGGAAGGGGCACCTTGTGTTTTTTGGTCACTGGGGCTACTTTCTGACACTCAGCACAAGAACTGCAATAGGTAGCAATATCTTCATGAATTACAGGCCAGTAAAATCTGTACAACTATCTGACAAGGGTGCGATCCTTCCCTGAGTGACCAGCCATAGGACTATCATGTGCTATCTGTAACAACTCAGAAGTATACTTTTGTGGTATAACCAATTGTTCTAGCTGGCCATATGTCAGAGGTTTAATCCAAACTCTGTACAGTAGCCCATTACATTTTTTAAACATAGGTTCACCCTGGTTTGGTTTCATCCCCAGCTGCTTAAAATAACTCTGCAGAGAAACATTGTTAGCTTGTTCTGAAAGAAAAACACAATCAGTGATCAGTTTAGTTTCAGCATTTTCATATGTTAACCCTTTATGTCCATCAGTCTTTTGTTGTCACTGTTTCTTCAGGCATCATCTTTCTTTCCTGGATTTCTCTATCTTGGAGCTGTGCTCAAACAAGTCCAAATCAAAATCAGCGAAAGTAAAAAGAGTCCCAACCATCTGAGATTTTCTTTGCCTGAGCACTTGTCACCACAGCAGCTGAATCATCAGGATTTACTCCCTCTTTGTTTAACTCAGAAAATCCTGGAAAATCATTTCCAACAATCACGGGTATAGGTAACTTGTGTACTACCCCCCCTTTCATTTGGTGTGACACCCCATTAATAGTCAGAGTCACTGGGGTGATGGGAAAGTATCGAGTGTCGCCATGGATGCAGATGACACCAGTACCTGGTCCTTTTGGACATTGTTTTCTTAGCATTCAGTATGTACTATGGTCTGTCTGCTTCCCCGAATCATTAAGTCCCTTCACAGTCTTATCTCCCACCTCCCACCTTCACATCTGTTTAGTAGTTGCCCCAATTTGTTAAGGACAAATCTGCTCCAGTATCACTCATCTTACTACTGCAATGTCTTTCAATATGACCTGGCTTATTACAGTTATAGCAAATAAAGTCTTTGGGTGCAGATTTGTAATGACCACCAGAGTTCTTAGTAGACTTGGAGTTTAAATGGAGAAAAAAAGAGTGTCTTACCACTGCTTGGCTGTTACTTCACTGCTATGTCATCTGTCTGGCCATTTGGTAGTCTTCAGCCAAAGAAACAGCCTTTGACCCACTTTCTGGTCAGTGTTCTTTTACCCATAGCTGTACTTCTGTAAGCAGGATGTTGATTTTTTTTTTTTTTATCATGTAAAATTTTATTGAATTTATCAGTTATCCAGAGCCATACAGGATGACCTTCATACATCATATGTACAAACATAGCCATACATGCCCAATACAAACATATCTTTTCTTCAGGACATAACAGACTATCCTTAGACATACACTACCTATAATATTCTGTAAGCAGGTTCTCCTAAAATAGGATGCAAAGTGCAAACCTTCTCAAACTAAATGGGATGGGACTCACACAATAAAGAGGCTAATAATCATAGACCCTCTACCTAAACCAACAAAATTCTGCAGTTTGGTGTTGGGATTTCAAGGCATGATCTTCCGCCGCCTACTAATATAAGCCTCTGCCAGATAGCAGCTACACCCTGAGACCCTTAAATGGGTTTAGGAAAAGTTGCCAATCAAATTGAAACAGATAGGGTCAATACGATCATAGATAGGTCCAAAAATACATGACAATATAAATTAAAACAGTGTGAATTAATAATAGAGACAAGACCATACAGCCACAAATGCCCAAAATTTGCTATGGGCAGGCTATGCCAACAGCTATGTCAGCAGTTATATTCAGGGAGGGTTCTGGAATTGCGGGGGTGTCACCGAGCAGATGTGAGAGTGTAAGTAGGCTCCCCATTTCTTGTAGTACTTGTCTAGTTGGCCCTTGGCCACCGCTGAGAGCTTCTCAAAGTTAGCCAGCCTGGACATGGCAGAGCACCACTGTAGAACTGTTGGGGGAGTAGGCTGCCTCCAACACATCAGAATGGCCCTTTTAGCTTCCATCAAAGCCACTAGGACCCATGCTGCACTGGAGGGGGAGAGTGGATTTAGCGCCAAGGTGTCTCCTAGTAAGACGGAGTGACTTTGAATCAGGATTGGCTTACCAATTATCCTGCAGCAGTCCCCTAGGACTAGTGTCCAGAAGGTTAACAAGGTCGGACAGGTCCAGAGGACATGAAGCAAGTGAGCAGGAGAGGACTGGCACCGCCAACACTGGTCGTGCGGTGTAATCTTCAACCTGTGCAGTACTGCTGGGGTTTTATACCACCTCAGAAGTATCTTCAATTGTATTAATTGACTCTTAGAGTCCTCATAGGCTGTGCTGAGCTGCTCTAATGCAGAGCGACCATTGGCAGGGGATATTGGGTGGAGGAGGTCTTTTCTCAGGTGGCTTTACTAACGAGGGTACCATCTGGTTGGGCATCTCTGATTGTTTTATATATAGCACTCACTAGCCCTTGACCCTTCCTGGCTAAGTGAATAACTTCCAGACAGCCCCAGGAGTTCTGTACTGGAGAGGCCTTGAGAAGAGAGGAGAGGGCACTCCTCAACTGTAAGAACCTCCAAAAGTCCGCCGGTCCTACCCCAAATCTATCCTTGATCTGCTCAAAGGACATTAACACCGAGGAATTTGGAAGTAGCAGGTCCCCTAGCACACAGATGCCCTTTGCTGCCCAATGGGGCCAAAAGAGCGGTTTATGATCAACCATGATAAGGCGGTTGTTCCATAGCGGGGCATATCTAATCGGGGGTGGTAATCTGACTTCGGGACCCCAGTGATTGCCATCACCCTTCGCCGTACTCTGCATGTTTCCCCCATGATTGGGGTAAGTCCCCTTGCCACTTTCTTCCCACCATACAGCAGGCAGAACAGGGGATTATCTGCTGACAAGGAGGCCTCTAATGCTACCCACTGTGGGGGGTGAGTGACAGAAGGGGTGAACCAAGCTGTGGCTTTGGCCATTCTAAAGGCCAGGTGATACCCTTCAAACCAGGGAGACCGAGCCCACCTCTAGTCCAATGTGCACGGTTTCTGATCATTTCATCTCGGGCTTTTTCCTTCCCATAGAAAAGAAGCAACTAGGTTATCTAGGGTCTGAATAGTTTTGAGGTCAGGGAATAGAAGATTATTCAGTAAATACGACACTAGAGAACAAAACATTCTAATAGCTTCAACTTGCCTTTGAGAGGAGCGGAGCTTTATCCCCACTGACCTCCGCTATTAATGAAGTCAACAGGGGAGAAAGTTTGCGGGCTCTAAATCTTTCCACACCTTAGTGATAAAAAACCCAAGATAAGGGAACTCTTGCAGGGCCCAAGTGATATCAGTACTTATAAGACAGGATTTGGTACAGGCATCATTCAGAGGGGACAAAATGGTTTTCTTCTGATTTACTGTGAGCCCCGATAGACATGCAAACTCCTGTAGGATTGCTAAGAGTGAAGTAATAGAGGACTGGGGATCAGAGAGTGTAAGGAGAATGTCGTCCGCATATGCGTTGATCAAATACGTCAAGCCTTTTATAGGGATACCTGCTATGCTTGGGGAATTTACAAGTTTGTAAATAAGGGGATCCAGGGTGATCAGAAAGAGAAGAGGGGAAAGAGGGCAACCCTGACGGGTGCCTCTTTGTAGTGGGAAGGGGGGGAGGTATCTTTGTTAGTGACCACTCTAGCTGAGGGGGAGTGATACAAGGTGGAGACCCACAAGCAAAAGTCTGCCCCGAAGCCATACAGTGTAAGAACTCTATGAAGGAACCCCCATTCTAGCGAGTCGAAAGCTTTAGCGAAGTTTACTGCCAAGGCAGCCATAGGGGTTTTAGACTGTATTGCCAGCCATTTAAGGTTCAAAACGAGCCACAGATTATCTGCACTTGATTTTCCCTTCAGAAAACCTGTTTGTGACGGATGAATTATGGTGAGCAGGATCAGGGCCAATCTATTCACTAAAATTTTAGCTAGCAGTTTGGTGTCCACGGGGAGAAGAGAGATGGGTCAAAAAATTTGCACAAAGAAGGACGTCAGACGACTTTTTAGGGATAAGAGTTATTAACGCCTCCTGCATGGTCGGGGGGAGGAGGGTGTCTTTCTGAGCTTCTTGCAATGCTTGTAATAATGGCTCAGTAATATGATCTTAGAGCAATTGGTATAGCTCTACTGAGACCCCGTCCGGTCCCAGCACCTTACCCTTCACCATCTGGGACAGAGCTACTCGAAGTTCCTCCGACGTGATGGGGGCATCTAACTCATGCTGCTGGGCCTTCGAGAGTCAGGGAAGCTGAGCACCCTGACACAGATTATTTAATCGGAGAGAGAGAGAGATCATCGTGCGAGAGTACGTTTTGGGATTGGTAAAGCTACTGATAAAAATTTTGCATCTCCATGTTGACGGCCTTAGGAGCCGTGAGTAGTTTTCCCTTCTTGTTTCTCAATGCCAGGATTCTGGAAGAAGTCTGCTGCTTCCTCAGGTAGTAGGCAAGTAGCTTCCCGCCTTTGTCTCCACCTTCCCATATCCTGTGTTTCACCTGGGTCATCTGCCACCCCACTTTCCTGTTTAGCAGCATGTTAATCTGGTATTTTAGACCTGTGATAGGGGCTAGTAGTGGGGAATTTAGTGGATTCTGAGATGAGACCTTAAATTGTGCTTCCAGTTTTGCTAATTGGTCTTGTTGATCTCGAATGTGTGGTGTACGCTTTTAATTTTTGGCAGCTGCATAGGATATGACTCTCCCCCTTAGGATGGCTTTGAAGGCTTCCCATACCGTAGTCACTCTTGTCTCTCTGGGGGTATTCAGGGCAAAATATTTGCTCGTTTCCTCCTTTATGGATTCCCTAAATGCTGCATCTTGCAACAAGAGGGGATTGCATCTCCATCTAGTGGACGGGGGGCTTTGACCTGGTGGGATAAAGGTGATTGCAACTGGGGCATGATCAGATATCGAAATGTTCCTTATGGTCGCATTACTTACACCTGGCATTGCAACATAGTTAACTAGCCAGAAGTCTAGTCTATTATGGGTACCGTGCACATTGGAATAGTAAGTGTAATCGCATCCCTGTGGATGACTGACCCTCCATGGGCCCCCCAGACTCAATTCTGACATCAATGTGTTCAGGGACTTTGGGATGAGATTGTAGCGTGGGAATAGATTTGTCAAGAAAGATGTCGAGAATTAAGTTGTGGTCACCCCCCAGTAGTATAGGAGTCTCTGCTCCTCCTTCCAATAGGTCAGTTAGGTCTTGGTTCAGTTCTGAATACGGGTCTCTAACATCAGTATTTGGGCCATAGACATTGGCTAATATAGCTTTGCCTCCTGGGTAGGACAGCCTAGCTACCAGCCACCTCCCTTAAGTGTCTTGACATTGGACTTTGACTACCCAAGGGCCAGATTTCTGAAGGAGAATGACAACTCCCCTTGACTTTGTGGTTGCTCAACTCAACAGAACTGTGCCTACCCATAATTTCTTCAGCCACTGAGCCATCTGGCTGGTGAGGTGCGTCTCCTGGAGCAGAGCCATGTCAGCTCCCATAGAATTTAAAAATTGTAACACTTTAGTGTGTTTTGCTGGGTGATTGATCCCCCTGATGTTCCAGGAGACGCACCTCCATCCCCGTGGGCCTACTGTGGCCACCGCCATATCTGTGACCCCCTTAGCTGTTATCAAAAGGAAAGAACATAAGGAGTACTCACCCCTCAGCTGGGTCTCAATAAACACACAACAGCAAATGTGTAGAGGAAAGGAGGTAACCTATAACCTGTGACTGCAGGGTATCCAGGCAGCTCCCAATCAGGAAGTCTAGCAGAGAGTACTATGGACAGTGGCATGTGGTTCTGTCTCCAGCAGACAGAGAACCTGAATATAGTAAGGAACAAAGACACAGAACAAAAATGACTATCGAAACAGTAGTTACAATAAAAACCAGGCAACTATCAAATCAATATACTACAACAGTGGTGTTTATCTTTCAAGTTGTTAACTTAAACTACGTTGGTGGTGTCAAGGTGAATGCATGAACAGGGGTAAAAGACCCCTGTAAACCACATTGCTTCAGGTACCACGAGAGAGCGATGGGAAAGGTTACACCCAGCAGATGATAACCTGACTCATCCTGACTCCATAACATCCCCGCTGGAAAGTCCAGGCATAGCGGGTGACCTTAAGTCACCAGGTGGGGAGTAAGGGAGGGGAGGGTGGAACCTCTATTAGCCATTTGCAGGTAGTAAATTTCTAAGTAGCAGTGAATACAAGCTGAACCTACTACACATCCTCTCTTCTTGGGTCTGTCCCTTGGAAGAAGGGCTTCCACAAATAGCTTATTAATACCTGGCCAATAGATTAGATTAACTTAGACAGTGAATTCCCATGCTTCCATACCACACCATTCCCTCCAGGGAGAGGGAGAATCCTGGAGGGGAGCCCTTCATATATCCCATTGCTGCCCAAAGGGAATGGGGGGGACTTGTGGCCCAAGTAAGAGACAGGTAACTGTAATGGCAAGCAGTGCCTAGGTGAAAGAAACGCATTGAGTACAGCATTTCCAGCGCCTCATAAAGCTAAGGGCCAACAAGGGGCTTGCGCCCATCTGAAAGCCATCCCCAGCAAAGCTGGGATGGTCTAAGTATCCGAGTGCATCATGGCATCTCAGACATAGAAAATTGTCCAGATCCGGTGGGGCTAGCACCTAAAGCAACGGCTTCTGCAAAAGTCCTTGAGCCTGGTTTTAGTAAGCCATCAGCTGCTGTGACTTACGCCTCATAGTCGTCCATTTCAGATGCCCAGTCCAGCGGAGTCAGGTCCTCCAACAGTGACTCTGACTGTTCCTTCAGATCACTTTTATTCCAGGCTGATGTAGTGGCTCTAGACTGTTTAGCAGGAGGTGAATCTGCTGCGCCTGCTGTCCCCGTGGAGAGGGGCTTTTGGAGCGTTGCCTCTGTCTGACTGGCAACAAACTAACATTGTCTCCCACCGAAGTGCTATGCGACTTGTTAGCTGGTGCCCCTTGGTCAGTATAGGTATCAGTCCCAGCCTTGTATGGCTTATCTCCCGAGGATTGTGGAGCCCAGCGTTGTTTACTGCTGGGGGACGCCTTTCTTGGTGAGCCCGTCCAGCCCAAATTCCTGTCCCCTGATGCGGTGTCTCCTTTTCTTGTGGTTCCCTGCGGCATATGGTTCCTAGGCTCCCAGAGGCATCTGGGAGATGTAATCCACAGTAGCATACCCAGCCAGTGGGCCTGAATCCAGGCCTCGGCATCGCCTGGAGACTCCGCAAGGAAGGACTGACCATTTTTACTCAAGTACAGAGCTGTTAGACCTTTGAAGCGATATTGCACTGCATTGGCTGCTAAGATTTTCTTGAGGGGGATATAGGCTCTGCACTTTGCGGCGATCTCCTGTGTGAAGTCCCTGTAGAAGGATATGGTGTTCCCCTTCCATTCCAGCTCCCCAGCTCTCTAGCAGCTCTCAGTAAGTGCTCCTTGACCGAATAGCACAAAAGATAGGCAGTAATGGTGCAGGGACCCTTAGAATTCTTGGTATTACCAGAGACACTGTGGGCCCTCTCTACCCCAACAGGGTCCTTCCACCGATCACCTAGAAGCTGTGGGATCCAGTCATTCAAAAATCTCTCCATGTTAGGCCCTTCAACTCCCTCCGGTACCCCTATTATCCTAATATTATTTTGTCTACTTCTGTTTTCTTGGTCCTCCGCTCTATATCATAGCCTAGATAGTTTAGACTCATGATCCTGCAGCCTCTGTAGAATGTGTAAGTGCTGTTTCTACAGCTCCTCTGTCCACTGTTCTAATACATTGTGCTGATCCTCCAACCTACACACATCTGCCACATTATTGGTGAGAGAGGCGCCAGTTGTGTCCACTCTACTTGACAGAGCCTCCAACATTTTGGTAATATTTTCCAGGGCTTCATGCACTTGCACTTGATTACTAGGAGTTGAGATATCTTGCTGAGGAGCTTCCACCATGGTGCCACCTGCAGGCTCACAATCTACCAGTCTCCCCTTCAGCTCGCAGCTACTTAGGTCCGTGCCTTTTTCTGTACTGGGGAACAATTCCTGGATCCTACCAGCACTAGACTCCTCGCTGATCTTGGTTCGATGATCCCTTCGGAGGAAGAAGGGAGGAGGATGGGGCAGCTGTCACTTCAAGCCTGCTAGGAGGGAGGAGGGGGAGAGAGAAGGCTAAGACCTTGGTGACCTGAGCTTGGGCCTATGCGGCCTACTACTATTTCGAGCTAGCTCCAGAGGAACAATGGCCCGGCAAACACTACTGAAGAGCATGGCTCACCCTAGTTACATTTCAATGGCATTAAAAGAGGCAGGGAGAGATGCGTAGAGTAGCTCAGAACAAAATCAGTCCAGCATTTGGGTCATTTTAATCAACTTCACCGTCAGGCTGGGGCAGAGAGAAAGGTTTAGGTAGCCATCTCCTCCGGGTCCAAGCCACGCCCCCAGCAGGATGTTGGTTAAGTGCTCCATTACAAATGTTTTGATGATCTGTGGGAGTGTTTTACCATCTGGTTGGAGCCATTTCATAAGGAGTTCTTTGAGTCTGGTGAAAGCTTCTCAAGGATTTTGGATTGAGTTGTACTTCAGAGACTGAAATATCTGCTTGTAAGTCTCTGCTGAAATGTCATATCTCTTCAGGATTTTTCTTTTCACAAGCTCAGTTTTCTGATTGTACAGTGTCCATATTCTTGTAGGCAAGTTGGGCTTTACCTGTCAGGTAAGGTACCAGTCTGATTGTCCATTGCTGCTTTGGCCACTGGCAAGCTGTAGCAACCCTTTCAAAAGTTGTCAAGTATGCTTCGATATCATCCGAGGAACACAGCTTTGTAAATTTAATGTCTTTTAAGTTGTTGGTGTTTTGTTGCTCTGCTGGACCTGTGCCAGATCCTCCATCTTTGATAACTTGCAAAGCATCCCTCCAGCACTGCATCTCTTCTCTTCTTTGCTTCTCGAGTTGTTTCATTTCTTCTTTTCTCTGTGTCTCTAAACAGTGAATCTTTTTTTCTCTCTGCTGCATCTCCTCTCTTCTCTGTTTCTCCATCTCTGTCTGTTGTATAGCCCACAATTTGAAAAATGCAGTCAGGTTTTCAGGTTCTGTCACTGCCTGTTATTTTTTTTCCATTGCTGTAGCTGGTTGTACTGTCTCAGCTTGGCTTTTGTTTCTGCAGCTAGTCTGGCTGCCATTCTTCTGGTAATGACTCCTGGGCTTGTTGCTGCAGAATCCATACCTTTCTGCTATGCTTCTCTGGTACTTGGTCTAGTACACATGCACAAAACTCCTGGCTTAGCATATGCATGGCATAAATCCCACTACTGACACCATCTGTCATTGAGGTACACATCAGGAAGCACTGGAAAACCAGGAGCAGTTTCAAAATTCGCAAATAGCATTTTATTATTAACAGCAAAATAAAAAATAAAAATTGTTCAGTATAACTATTTACAATGGCAGCACAAACATAGAAAGCAAAGTCCTTCTTCTGAGTTTTTCTTCTCAATATCCAATCTGTCTGTCATTGTCTGTCTCTCCCTCTTGCAAAACATTGCAGCTCTTTTTATAACAAGACTTTCCAGTGAACTCGTTAAGAGAACATTATGCTTCTCACACAGTGTTCTTGTCAGTTTCAGTAGGTGCAGCAAAATGAACATTGTGACCCAGAACTGACCTCTTGTTGACAGCTCTGGAAATATTTTTCAAACCAGCATCTCAGGTTAACCCTTCAATTCCAGTTGTTGCAATCATTTCAACATTATAACTATATACTGTTTTAAACAAAGGGATCCCAATATCACATACAGTTTTACACAGAGATTGGCATATATTTTTACACCCTCAGATATGCAAAGGGGAAGAAAAGATAGAAATAGGAAGGGAAGCAGAGATAGCAAGAGGCAAAGAATTGCAAAACCATTGGAGTGATCAGTTCCTAGGTCTCACCAAAAAATTTGGTTG
This sequence comes from Neoceratodus forsteri, assembly GCA_016271365.2. NCBI lineage: Eukaryota > Metazoa > Chordata > Ceratodontiformes > Ceratodontidae > Neoceratodus > Neoceratodus forsteri. The sequence goes on from CM057455.1 coordinate 607,813,006, forward strand.
CACAACTACACACAAGAGACAGAAAAGGAGAGGATAGAACAGACCCTTGTGTTTAAACTCTTTCTGCATAACAAATGGGTCAGGGCCTTATTCAACAGTGTTACATAGCTGTCCTGTCAAATATCCCATTGGCCTCTGACATATATGTTGCCATCCAACATTTCCAGAAAACATTCATGGCGGTCTGGGATTTTTGCTTTTCTCTAAGTAGCACCAGGGTTTTAGGTTCCATACTTTTTTTTATTTACATATTTGGTAACCAGCAAAGGCACACTGAGCTAAGGCTCAATTCAAGGTGCAACATGGGGGGAAATGGAGAGAGGAGTACAAACAAAAATGAAACATAATTAGTAACAGTTCAGTGTGGTTCAGTAAACATAAATGCACCAAGTAAGTTACAATTCAGTCTGAATTTGGTAAACAACAGAAGTAATTAGCAATTTCCATTCATGAGTCATATGTATAGGGAAGTACATGAGTAAGTGCTCCTCATAATGAGCTTAATTTATAAGTGCTTGGGTGGATACAAGTTAGGATAGTCAGAAGAGGTAGTAGGAGAGGCTCAGGTTTGACAGAGACAAGGGGGGGAGGGATGAGTCATAGTTGTTGTTTGCAGGCAATGAGGGAGGAGGAGTTCCTGATGGAGGGGGAAAGGTTGTTCCAGAAGAAGGGGAGTTGATAGGAGAAAGCAACTTTGCCCACTGAAGAGGAAGAGCAAGGCAGGGTGAATAACCTTTCATTTCTGTGCCTCAGCTCATAGGGGGAATGAGAGACTGAGGATAGACATTCCATAAGATAGGATGGAAGCAAATCGAACCAGAATTTAGAAATGAAGGTGAGGGAGTGAATGTAACGTCGGGGGGGGAGGGGTTAGTCCAAAAATGGAGTAAAGATTGCAGTGGTGGGTACAGAGTGGAGTTTGTGGTGAAGCAGCAGAAAGAGCTCAGGATGGTATCCAGCCAGGACAGAGAGGTTACTGGGGCAGAGCTGTAGACGACATCTGCATAATCAGAAATGTGGAGGATCAATTTAGATAAGATTTCACGTCTGGTGGGGGGGGGCGGGAGATAATCTCCGTTCCATTATAGCATACCTAGTTTGGGACACAGTTTAGAGGCAGTAGCATTTATATGAGCTGAGAAAGAAGAATGGAGGTCTAACCACACCCCCAGTTATTGGTCGAGTGGGGAACCATCCAGAGAAGTGATGGGTGGAGGGGTAGAGGTTCTGTTAAGTTTCTGGGCAGTGCCAAAAACCATGATAACAGTTTTGGAGGTGTTTAGTTTCAGTTGGTTTTGCCTGAACCAGTGTTGAATGTTGCTGAAATCATTTTGGAAGGTAGCTTGGACTTCGTACCAGTGCCTGAGGAAAAGAGGATGGCGTCATCGTCATACATGTGTATGCTTGATTTTGTGCAGGAGGAGGGAAGGTTGTTTATGAAGAGGGACAAGAGGATGGGACCTAGAACAGAGCTTTGATGCATGCCTGCAAGGATAGGGGGAGGGTGGGATGTGGCATCAGAAATTCTAACTGATTAAGTTCTGTTGGACAGATAGGACTGAAACCACTGTACAGTGATTGAGGCGAGTCCAGTTGCCTCAAGCTTCAACAGGATGAAAGGGTGTGATACAGAGGCAAAAGCCTTGGCCAGGTTGACAAATACTGTGGCTGTTAGATGGCCTTTGTAGAATGCTGTGAGGGTATGATTTGTGACATGTAGGAGAGAAGAAATTGTAGAATGCTGTTTTCTGAAACCTGACTGGTGGGGGGAGAGGAGGTTTATTTTCAGTGAGGTAATCCAACAGTCTAGTGTGGGCCATTGATTCATGAAGATTTGCTAGAGCTGGGAGGAGAGAGATGGGCCTATAACTTCCTGGCAAAGAGAGGTCACCACCTTTGTGGACGGGGATTACACAGGCTGATTTCCAGGCCTAGGGATCACTCCTGAGGCAAATGCGAGATTGAGAAAATGGATAAGGGACTTGACAATTGTGGGTGCTGAGATCAGCAGGGGCTTTGGGTGGATCCCTTCTGGGCTAGATTTGGTTGTGTTTAGGTAGTGGAGGGTGGAGAGGACATCATGTTCAGAAATGGGAGAGAATTTGAAGTTGTTATCCCTGGGGGTGAAGGTGGCAGAGGGAGAAGGGGGGACGTTGCAGCATGGTGCAGTATGTGAAAAATGTGTTTAGAATATCTGTGGTGCAGGTAGGGTGAGTAAAAGGCTGGGCATGTTATTTGAAGACAGAGGTACAGGGTGGGACTGGAGGGTCAAGAAGTGAGTGCACTATTTTCCAGAAGTTGGAATGCTGAGCAATGGAGAGTTGAGATCCAAAGTGCTCTGACTTGGCTTGTCTTATGGCCTTTGTACATGCATTTTGGAGAGCATTATAAGCTTGTCTGTTTTGAGGGGTTGGGTGGGATTTGAAGGCCCAGGGAAGTGACTGTAATTTTTGCTTATTCTATTACTGTTGCTATTGTTTCTTTTCCAGCTTAGTGTGGATTTCAGTTGGTATCAGGTTTCTTTTCTGGATTCATTTGGAAAGGTGCCCGTTTGGAGGATTTTGTGGTGCAGCTCAGTGTTTTTTTTTTGGGGGGGGGGTTGGTGGTGTAGCTAATTGTCTCTGGACTCTGGATGTCCAGAGGTATAAATCAGATTAATTTCAGTGCAGAATCTACAAATTGCTTGTTTTAGTTATTTTATACTGCGTATTTCACTTGGGCAACAGTTCTGATTATATTGTGTTTTTTAAGCTGTTAACTTTATTGTGCAGGAACTGTTTCTTGTCTAGCCCTGTAGATTGGGAGAAGGGTGCTAATTGTTTGGTCTGGGGTCTTGGCAGAGCTACTGCTAATCTGGAGGTGGGGCCAAGTCAGAGTGCTGCAGCTGGCTATATCTGGATTCTCATAAATGGCTGGAAGGGGAATGGAATCAGTCTCTTTTCAGGGAAGTGACTGTGATTTTTGCTAATTTTGTTACTGTTGCAATTGTTTCTTTTCCAACTTAGTGTAGATTTCAGTTGGTACTAGGTTGTTTTTCTGGCTTAATTTGGAAAGGTACCTGTTTGGGGGATTTTGTGGTGCATCTAAGTGTGTCTAGGGGGGTTTGCTGATGTAGCTGATTATCTCTGGAGGTCAGGAGGTAGAAATCAGATTCATTTCATTGCAGAACCTGCTTATTGTTTGTTTTAGTTATTTTATACTGCTTATTTCACTTGGACAACAGTTCTGCTTATCTTATGTTTTTTTTTTTTTTAAGCAGTTAACTTTAGAGTGAATGAATGGTATTTTTGTCTAGCCCTGTAGCTTGGTGGAAGAGTGTTAATTGTTTGGTCTGTGGCCTTGGTAGAGCTACTGCTAATCTGGAGGTGGGGCTAAGTCAGAGTGCTGCAGCTAGCTGCATCTGGATTCTCATAAACAGCTGCAAGGGGAATGGAATCAGTCTCATTTCTGGGAAGTGACTGTGATTGTTGCTGATTTTATAACTGTTGTCATTGTTTCTTTTCCAGCTTAGTGTAGATTTCACTTGGTACCAGATTGCTTTTCTGTCTTCATTTGGAAAGGTTCCTGTCTTGGGGATTTTGTGGTTCAATTGAGTGTTTCTAGGGGGATGGGTTGCTGATGTAGCTGATTGTCTCTGGAGGTCAGGAGGTAGCAATCAGATTCATTTCAGTGCAGAACCTGCTCATTGCTTGTTTTAGTTATTTTATACTGCTTATTTCACTTGGGCTACAGTTCTGCTTATCTTGTGTACCTTTTAAGCCATTCATTTTAGATTGCAGGATTTTTTTTTTGTCTAGCCCTGTTGCTTTGGGGAAGAGTGCTAATTTTTTGGTCTGGGGCCTTGGTAGAGCTACTGCTAATCTTGAGGTGGGGCCAAGTCAGAGTGCTGCAGCTGGTTACTTTTGAATTCTCATAAATGGCTAGAAGGGGAACGGAAATAGTCTCATTTCAGGGAAGTGACTGTGATTTTTGTTGATTTTATTACTGTTATTGTTTCATTTCCAGCTTAGTGTAGATTTCAATTGGTACCAGGTTGCTTAGCGTGCTGGGGTGTCTACTGCTTACCTGCCCACTACATCTCCGCTATACCTGGCCCCTTGACTGTCTCCACCTATACTCCCCTTTTTTATGTTGGTGTGCTTGTGCAGCCAACATCATGGGACAGTGCAGCTTTGGAGGCGGGGTCGCTGTTGGGTGAATGCAGGGCATGCACCAGTAAGTGCGTCCCGCATTCCCAATCAGCCATGCGGCGCCACACCATGCATACATAATGTGGCAAGCACATCTAAGAAAAGGTCCACTGCAGTTCGAGCAAAGCTCATCACACGCATCGGTCCTTTCCTTGCCATGCTCACCGCCATTATGTGCATGGTCGGCGAGCGGGCAGTCACCTAACAACTACCGACTTCAGGGGTGCCCAATCCCCCTGTCGGTTAACCCCTCACTTTCTTTGTGTGCCAACAAGGGAGCCCACTCCCCATTGGCATAAACTCCCCCAATTGTTGAATGCGGGGGGGTGCCCAATCCCACTCATCTCACACCCCCCCGCTTTCTTTGTGTGCCGAAGGGGGTACACAATCCACATCGCCATTACTTCCTCCTCCCCCGCATGTTGTGTGCCAACGAGGGTGCCCAATCACCCATCGGTTACAGACATCCCCCTAAACAGTTAGGTCCCAGCATGCCAAATCCCCTGCAAAAAATTAAAAACCTGTCCTGTGATGGGCTGTTTTCATTTTTTTTCCTGTAAAATGAAAATGGTCCTGTGTAGTCTCAATGACCCCCTCCCCCACCCACTTCCACCCACTCAGCAGCCTGCCTCCCTCACCCCCACCCCATACTTACCTGCAGAGTCCAGTGAGACAATCTTCTGTGGATCAGGAACAGTTCTGCACTCTTCAAAGCTGACCGTGAACTGAAGAAATGCCTGAATGGAATGAATAGGGATTTTTCAACTTTAATGCATATCTCGGGCATTTTTGTGAATTTTGGCCCAAAATTTTCAACATGGGGTTTTTGGGACCCCTTCTCATGAATTCTTGCACTGTCATGGCGTTATTCGGTCCCAAAAGGTGATTTTGCAGCCACTGCATGGAATCACTTTTTGGGACTGAGTAATGAAATGACAGTGCCACTGTTCATGAAAGTGGCTCTCAAAAAGCCTATGTTGCAAATTTGGTGGAAAATCTCTAAATATATGATTGTTTTACGAGGATGTTCGCAACAATGCACCGTTCGTAACTTAGCTCATTTGCAATATTTTCACATGACATTCTCAACATTGGCATTTTACCACACCTTCTTGAGAACCGTACAGCTGTTATTTTTCACATCCTTGCCAAAATGTGTTTTCGCACTTCTGGCGCCGAATAGCGTGTTTGCTGAGTGAAATCACTCTTCAGGACACATTACGAAAATGACAGTGACACTGTTCATGAGCAGAGGTCCTAAAATACCTGTGCTAAAAATTTGGTGACAATACTCCATAAAATGACTGTGTTACGAGCGTGCATTGTGCAGTTTGCACACAAGCTCGTAAGTTCGCAAACTTACATTTTCACTCCACATTTTCAACAGTGCCATTGTTCTACACCTCCTAATGAACAGTACAGCTGGCATTTTTCACATCCTGACCAAAATCTGTTTTCACAATTCCGGCGCACAATAGTGCAGTTGCTGTGGAAAGCAGGTGTTCAAGATACATTATGAAAATGGTAGTGACACTGTTCATTAGCAGATGTCCTAAAATGCCTGTGTTGAAAATTTAGGGATGAAAGTCAATAAAATGAGTGTTTTACGAGCGTGCGTTGCGCAGTTTGCATGCATGCTCGTGACTTTGTGAATTTGTAATACTTTCACCCCAGCTATTCATCATTGCCATTTTTCCATACCTCCTTATGAATAATACAGCTGGCTGAAATGTGTTTTTACACGTCCGGTGCAGAATTTATTTATTTATTGATAAATATTGGATAACATCTTTGAGTCAAAGACTCTTTTACAAAGGTTCCATGTCATACATAAGAAAAGACAACAGTGTATAGAGTAACAAGTAATATAGTAGTTAAACACAGCGGTTACAGAATGGTTGCAGATGATTACAGAAAATACAAAGAATACAAAAAAAAATTGCATGGTCACTGTGCAAAATCAGTTTTCGGGACACTTTCAGGAAATGACTGTGACACTATTCATCAGCAGAGGTCCTAAAATGCCTATGTTGAAAATTTGGTGGCGAAAGTCCAGACAATGACTGTGTTGCAAGCGTGCATTGCGCAGTTTCCACGCACCAATGTAACATTGTCAATAGCTTGGCAGAAGACTCCAGGAGAAAGGATTGATGTGTGACTGAACTTCTCTGCTGGGACTAAAGTGGAAGAACTTTTGTATTTAGACCTTTAATTTAGGGTAAAAAAACTAACATACAAAACAAAACAAAAAAAAGTGTGTGTTTGGGTTAACTGAACTGAATGGGTAACTGAAAAGTCATCTAGATGTAAATCTCAGGTGACTGAAAGGACTTAACTGTTGTGAGGTTTAAATTACTTGTAGAAAGATCTGGTAAGTAGGGGGAGTGGCTTAGCTAGAAGGAAGCTACATTTAAAGACTGCCTTAGAAAGATTCTGCTAATAGCTTGGCAGAAGACTCCAGGAGAAAGGACTGCTGTGTGACTGAACTTCTCTACTGGGACTATATTGCCCTCCACCCTCCCACCCAAAGCTAGTTCTACTTTCCTAGGCACAGAATTTGACTGACAACAGGAACTTCCTGTTTGGGAGAAGGAAGTGAGTGATCACAGAGCCACCAAAGACCCACCATCCTAGAAGAACAAGAGTAGCTCTCCGGACCCCTCTAGCTGCTGGAGGTCTGCCTCTGAACAAGTAAGCGGTCTACTGAGAAATATAGGATATTCTTGTCTCAGAACAGGACAATCAGGAGCTTAAAGGGCACACAGGCAGAAAGTAAGGAGAGAGAGAAAAAAAAACAGAGGAAAGAGTAAGGATTGCAAACAGTTAAGGGGCCAGAAATAAGACATGATTGGAGTGGTGCAGTGCAGTGGCTGTGGAGCAGCAGTCTTCCGGGAGATGTTCTGGAGGATGCGGTGTTGTCCCATCTGCAGGCACCTCTCTGGGCTGAGGGAGGAGGTTGCTCATCTCCAGGCTGAGTTGGCCAGGATTTGTGGGACCTCCTCTTCCATCCAGGGACCACCAGTGCCACTGCTTTTGCCTCAGAGGTTGCCAAGAAAGAGGAGTGGTTGGACCACAGTGAGCTCAGGGAGGGTGAGGGTGGTGGAACAGAGGCACATACCTCCAGTTGTACCTCTCCACAATTCCTATGCCATTCTGGCAAAGTGTGGTTCCTCTATGGAGGCACCTACAGTGGAGACCAAGGAGGATGCTGGGAACCTCCACAAAGGAGACCCACAGGAGGGTGGCAGGGGACCCTGCAGGGGAAGGAAACAACTCCTGGTGGGGGACTCCATTGTTAGGAAGGTAGAACTGGGCAAGGAAGGGGACAGGGAGGTAAGGTGCTTGCCTGGCGCCATGGCTTGGAGGGACAGGGAGCGAATCCTCAGGATTGCCGGAGCAGCTGCACAGGGGAGGGAGCTGGATTTCATTGTCCACTTAGGGACAAATGACCTGGCTAAGAAAGGGATTAGAGAAGTGCAGGAAGAGTTTGTGGAATTGGAGAGGGGCCTTAGTCAAGTAGCACGCACGGTAACCTTCTCGGAGGTGCTACCCATCTATGGCATAGGAGAGGCTAGGGTGTTCCGTAACATGGGATTCAATCAGTGGTTGAAAAACTGGTGTGGAGCTCAGAGATTTGACTTCTTTTGGGACTGGGGGTCCACCTGGAGTGATGCAAGCCTATACTGGCATGATGGGCTGCATCTGTCCGGGAGGGGAACCAGGATCCTGGGTGATAGGTTTAAATGCTTCTTTGGCAAGCTTTTAAACTAGCCAAGGGGGGAGGCACTGGAAAGGAGCAGGAAAATCCTAACCCCCCCAAACAATCACGGTAGTAAGTGTGGCAAACACTAACATGGAGGTGTCAATAGGGAGAAGGGCAGGGGTAAATGGAGAAAGTGACAAAGGCAAGAAGGACAGGGATGGGGCAAAAGGGGGTAAGGCCATCAGGAAATGGAGGGTAATGAGTACCAATGCCCGTAGTCTGGGCAACAAGCTCCCTGAGCTGGTGGCCTTAATGGAAGAGGGATGCCTGGATATCGTAGCAGTCACAGAAACATGGTACACAGAGAACCATGACTGGGATGTTAACATACCAGGGTACATAACCTACAGGAGAGACAGGCAGAGGAGAACAGGGGGAGGAGTAGCTCTCTATGTAATGGAAGGGATAAAAGCAACTGAACAAAAGAGTAAACAGGGAGGAGAGGAGGCACTGTGGGTCACCTTGGAGACTGGAAAGGGCACCACAATCCGCACAGGGGTTGTGTACAGACCCCCATTTCAGGGGAAGGAATGGACAAGGATATGATAGAAGGCATTCTTAGAATGGCAGAGAAAGGGAGATACTGTTGATGGAGACCTGAATATGCCAGATGTTAACTGGAGCACATTTGCTGCAGCGACATCCAAGAGCAGGGCCATTCTTGACCCTCACAGGTGGCAGGCATTAGACAGCTAGTTTCAGAACCCACTCGTGAGGGAGCAATCTTAGACCTCATACTCTCAAACGGGGCAGTGAGAGGATCTCAGATCTAGAAGTGGGTTGCCATCTGGGGACAAGTGACCATCAAACAGTGTGGTTCACTGTAAACTCAGCTGCAGAGTCAGATACACAAAAGTGAGGGTACTGGTAACTTTAGAGGGCTGACTTTGGCAAGATGGGAGAGTGCCTCAGAAAAGCACTAGCAAACAGGCTAGAAGGAGGTGTGGAGCAACAATGGGAATTATCAAACTGCCATCACAGAGGCAACAAGCCTTTGTGTGAAGCAAATAAACAAATCAAAACGAAAGAAAAAGCCACTATGGTTCTCAAGAGAGGTGGCTGTGAAAGTCAGGAAGAAAAATATAGCATTCCAGAAGTATAAGGAAACACAGAAGGAGCAGGACAGAGAGCTGTACCAGTTAAGGAATAAAGAAGCAGGGAGGGAAGTCAGAATAGCAAAGGCCCAAACTGAGGAAAAGATAGCCAACTCAGTTAAGAAGGGGGATAAAACCTTTTATAGGTACATCAGCGAGCGTAGAAAGACAAAGGGAGGATATAGTGAGGCTGAATAGAATAAACGGTGTGGGTGGGCAGAGGGGACAGTGAAAAGCAGGAATACTGAATAAATATTTCTGCTCAGTATTCACAAAAGAGGAGAGGGAAGTGCCTAATCCAATTAACAGAAGCACTCTTGATAGGGGGGGCAATCCCAGTCCTTTCACAGAAGAAAGGGTTCTGCAAGAACTCCTAAAACTGAAGGTGGACAAAGCAATGGGTCCTGATGGAATTCACCCCAGAATTCTAAAAGAAATAAGGAAGGAACTAGTGAAACCACTGGCTACTCTTTTTAATAAATCATGGGAGGATGGTGTGGTACCCGAGGACTGGAGGAAGGCAGATGTGATTCCCCTTCACAAAAGTGGGACCAAGACAGAGGCAGGAAACTACAGACCTGTCAGTCTGACCTCTGTGGTAGGAAAGTGATGGAGTCACTTCGAAGGAAAGAATAGTTGAGTACCCTAGAGGTCAGTGGAGCACAGGATCCAAGGCAGCATGGGTTCACAGCGGAAGGTCATGTCAGACGAATCTAATAGATTTCTTTGACTGGGTGACCAAAGTAGTAGACCAGGGAGGGGCTGTGGACATGGCCTACCTAGACTTTAGCAAGGCATTTGACACAGTCCCACACAAAAGATTATTAGTCAAATTAACCAGCCTGGGAATGGGTCCCAGGGTGGTAGCCTGGGTAAAACATTGGCTGGACAACAGGACACAGAAGGTAATTGTAAATGGAGTCCACTCTGAAGAAAGGGTGTTTACTAGTGGAGTACCGCAGGATTCAGTATTGGGTCCAGTCCTTTTTAATGTCTTCATCAGTGGCATTGCAGAGGGACTGGAAGGAAAAGTATGCCTTTTTGCAGATGACACAAAAATCCGCAACAGGGTTGATACACAAGGAGGGGTGGAAAGGATGAAAAGGGACTTGGCAAGGTTGGAGGAATGGTCAGACATATGGCAGCTAGGATTCAATGCAAAAAAGTGCAAAATAATGCACCTGGGAAACAAGAACCCAGGGGAAGAATACACAATGGGTGGGGAGGTAGTAACAACAACAAAACAGGAAAGGGACCTGGGGGTAATCATATCAGATGACCTTAAGGTTAGCAAGCAATGTGAGAAGGCAGTAGGGAGGGCCGGGGGTATACTGGGATGTATAGGGAGAGGCATCAGCAGCAGAAAACAGGAAGTTGTTATCCCTCTGTACAGACAGTTGGTGAGACCCCATCTGGAATACTGTGTCCAGTTCTGGAGACCCCATCTCTGCAAGGACATAGACAGGATAGAGGCAGTCCAGAGGAGGGCAACTAAAATGGTGCAGGGTCTGCAAGAGAAGCCGTATGAGGAGAGACTAAAGGAGCTTAATATGTATACCCTTGAGGAAAGAAGGGAGAGGGGGACATGATAGAAACTTTCAAGTACCTCAAGGAATCAACAAAGTCCAAGAGGGTAGCATCTTTCAGAAAAAGAGACTTGCAAGAACAAGGGGACACCATTTAAAGATAGAAGGAGGGCGGTTCAGGGGCAATGTGAGGATGTATTATTTCACAGAGAGGGTAGTGGATGCATGGAACAGCCTTCCTGAGGAAGTTGTGGAGTCTAAAACTGTGGGAGAATTCAAGAATGCATGGGACAGACATAAGGCAATTCTTGAGGGGGGGCAGGAAGATATAGGCTGTTGGTTAAATAGGATCTGCGGCCTATCCTGTAGGTAGGGAAATGGGCAGACTAGATGGGCCTAGTGGTCCTTATCTGCCGTCAAAGTCTATGTTTCTATGTTCAATCTGCAATATTTTCATGCCACATTTTAATCACTGGCATTTGTGCACACCTTATTATCAACAGTCCAGCTGCCATTTTCCACAGCCTGCCCAAAACGCGTTTCCGCAGCTCTGCCACACAGTGGTGTACTCGCTGTGCAAAACCACCTTTTGGGACACATTAACAAACTCACAGCGCTATGCCTCTCCATCTCTGTGACTGCCAATGCCAGCGCAACAACATTCAGCACTGACAAATGCTTATTTTCTGCTAATCCACTACCTTTCTTACACTTAGACTCCTAACATATATTTCCCCAGCCCATCTAGCATAGCACATCTCCTAGAACAGCTGCAGTCCTGTACCCTCCCCTCCATATCTACCCCTTAAGTTTGTATTTGTCCTGACCAATTATATGCCATGCGGAGTGAAAATGGTTTAATATGCTGGCTGTTTCAGAATGTTTTAATTACCCTTCTCATACCATTCTCCATAACTTTGTTAACCCTATACCTGAAATTCTTGTTATTGCTCTGTGTATTTTTTTTCTATTTCTGTATAATTATGTCTATTTATTATCTAGTGTCAGTGGCTCAGTAGGTAGCACACTCACCTTTGATGCCGGGAGATCAGAGGGCTGTGGGTTCAGTTCCCACATCTGGCACTTGGGTTAATATCCCTGTACTGACACTGTAGTGCAGCATGAGAGGGGTGCTGCACTTCTGAGGTGCCGTCTTTCAGATGAGACGTTAAACCGAGGTCCCATCTGCCTGGATTGGTGGTAGTTCAGGTGGATGTTAAAGATCCCATAGCACTTATCGAAAAGAGTAGGGGAATTTTTATTGAATCATAACAGATCAGAAAATCAATATATTCACATCAGTATTACATCATACAAATTCATAAAAGGAAAATAAACAATAACATAAATAATATTTCATACAGTAACCCCTAATTTATTAAAAAAAATGAGCAAAAAACAACCCCCTCCCCCCTTTTTTTTTTAACCACTCAAGGCAATCAGATAATAACCTGTGTAAATACTCTACATACTTGTAAAAAACATTTCAAACTCAAAAATAAAATACATAAAACATAAAATCTTATCCTGACCTACAATATAAGAAAACCCTCGATCAATCAACAGAACCAATCTCACACTGAGATAGTCATAAGTTATCAAAACCTTTCCAAAAAGAAACCCACATATTCCTTGTAAACTGGGTACGTTGAGCAAACTTCAATTTCCCCACATCAGCTTCTACCATATATACTAAAGTAAGTGGAGAAATAAACTGTTGTTGCAATAAAAGTCTACATCTACCGATCCAAAGCCAATACAAGAAAAAAACATGAATAACTTGTAATGTACTATATCTACTCCCAGGTACTTCTGTAGGAAAGAACCCATAATACAAATTAACTTTTTGGGGCGGAAATACTAAAACTCGTTTCCAGCGTTCTTTAAGGATATCCCAAAATTCTATAGCATAAGTGCACTCAAAATATAAATGATCCGTAGTTTCTAAACAAGTTATGCAGGTTTCTCTTGGGCAAAAATGCTCTGGAATAGATTTATGCTTCTGATTGCTGCGGACATTAATTCTACCATGTACACCCAACCATACAATATCCCACATATTCTACGGAATGCGAGGATTAGTTATATAACTAGATAAATGTAAATTCACCTCCTCCTGTAGGACTGTAAATGGGGTATCACAAAAAAATCACCTTATAATTGAATTATATAGAGCTTTCCTAGAAAAAGACATTACTGCCCCCCACTGTATGTCCCAACATTTTATTTTATCAAACACAGCTTTCCATGTGCTCAACAAAGGAGGTCGACATTTATTTTGATGGAGAAACTGACCGTTCCGCCATTCATCTAACACACCTTGCAAATGTAATTTAAGAGGCACTTCCCATATTTTTGAAATATCTCTCAGAACAGGAACCAGGTTCAAATATAAAAAATTCATAAAAAAAAACAAAACAGGGTTGATTATCCCCAATCCCCCCTCCTTAACATCCAAATACAATGTGGTCCTTTAATGGGATTTAAACGACTACCACACCACAAAAAACAACGCATTAAGGAAGTATCTAACGATTTAGGTAAACAAAAAACATTACTGATAAATAAAAAAACTGGGATCAAATAAGTTTTAATTAAATAAATCCTTTTCTTTTTAGATAGTTTATGCCTATTCCACTGAGACACCTTATTTGACCCATCCCTTAACGCCATAGTCCAATTATCCAAAGCTCCTGCTCTACTTCCAAAATAGAGTCCTAGGATCTTACAGGGTTGACATTCCACCCAAAATCTTCCTAATTTAGTCGGATGATCAGGAAACCCCGAAATGCTAATGCATTTCGTCTTCTCACTATTAATATGGGCCCCCATGATCGACCCCAAAGAAGTAATCATATCATAAGCTAACTGTATTGCCACTTCATCAGGTAATATTAGGCATATATCATCTGCGTAAGCTATAAACTTCGGCAGGCAGTAAGAGTCCACCATTATAGCACTGATCAAAGGGGATTTGCTGAGTACCCGCAGCAATGGATCTAAAGCCAAAACATACAGCAGTGGGCTAAGTGGACATCCCTGCCTAACTCCCTTCAAGACTCTATGGGTTCCCCCTTTCCACCCATTGTCTAAAAGTATAACATAAGCCAATGCGTAACATAACTGTACCCACTGCAAAAATTGCATGGGTACACCAAACACCGTCAAACATCCCCAGATATACTCTTACGAAATTTCATCAAAAGCCTTTGATTGATCGAGGCTCACCAAAAAACCCTCAGGACCTCCCACTTTATCTAAACCTAATGTCATAACTTCCCTAAGGAGAATCAAGGCATCCGTTAATTTCCTCCCAGGAACTGCACAAAATTGTTGTCCATTAATCAAGTCAGGCATCACCATCGACAATCTATTCCCCAAAAGTTTAGCGAATATTTTAAAATCCACGTTTAATAGAGTCAGTGGTCTCCAATTACGGATATCCGAATGATCTCCCCTTTCGAAGAGAAAAACTAACAAACCTTCATACATTTGGGTAGGTAAAAGCATGTCTGTAAGAAAGGAGTTATATAAAGCCAATAATTCATTTGGCATTGTTTTCCATAACAATTTATACACTTCTCCTGGCAAACCATCCGAGCCTGGAGAAACCCCATTCTTAAGAGAAGCAATAACCTGCCCCAATTCTGGCTCCAAAAAATCTACTTTCATAACTGACTGTAAATCTGGATCTATTTGCGGAAGATCTGCTGCCATTAACAACTGGGAAGTAAAACCAGAAACTGGTTGCGACGTCCCAAAAATCCTATTAACATGAGAATCTAAAAAATCCATTATGCCTTTATTATCCGAAATTAAAATACCATCCTCCCTGCTGAGACTAGAAAACAGGCATTTTTCAACCCTAGATTTACAGGCTAAGAAAGGATTTACTTGTGCTGTTTTCCCCTGTGTCCCAAATGACTGCTCCGTAAGTAAAGAAGCCATGCGATCATATTGATACGGTAACATTAACAATTTTGTTTGTGTGATATTTTTAGATAAATCCAAACCATAATCATATTGTCTAGTAAGCAATGATTGTAAAGAATGACGTAATGACATATATGTTTCCTGTTTTGTTTTAGCTGCTAAACGGCTTTGTGACTGAAAATACCCAGTCAAACAACTCTTGAAAGCCCCCCACCAACCCCCCCATCATCATGTAAGCCGATAGTTGAGACCTGATCATGTACAATTATCTCTAGGTGTTTAATAACCGATGCATTGCTTAATTGAGAAGCATTCAGTTTCCAAAACCCCGGACCTTTTCTCCGGCCTTGTGGAAAGGCTATCGCTAAACCAATTAATACATGATCCGAAGTTTCAATCGGAACATACAGCCTTTTATCAATACTCATAGATTTTGGTACAAAAATAAAATCTATACGAGAAGCTAAATTGCCTTTAAAAAAGATAGGTTTTGCTGAGGCCCTCCCAGCTTGGTGAGAATCCTTTAACCCAGCAAGAGATAGGATCTTAGATAAACAGGACATATCACAGTATTGTTTCCCTGATACCCCTTTCTGCATGAAATTAATATTGAAATCTCCACCAAAAAATAAATAACTTCCCGTATACAAAAATGGTTGGATGTTACACAGCAATTCGATCCTCAATGATTTTAACTGTGGACCATAAATAGAGATCAAACGACAGGTAATACCATGCACCACAACATCTACCAACAGCTCCCGGCCTGGTTCAATTTCAACTAACGTAATGAGCTTAACTTCCTTTGTAGTGAAGCAAATACCAACCCCACTACAAGCATCCTCTCCAATAGACCAATATGTAACACCCCAAAGCCATTGTTTGCTGGCCCTAGCAGTCTCTGAAATAGTATGAAATCGGGTATCCTGCAGGAGAAAAATATCATAACCCAATAAAGAAAGGACGCCATATGTCGTCTGACATTTAACATGCGATTTAATACTGTTTACATTTAATGAAGCTACAGATAATGTAAAAGGTGTTTAAGGGGGAGGTTTGGGTATTTTATTACTAGATCTAGTAACCCGTTTTTTAATCTCTAATGGCTTATGTCTAGAAGAACTCCCAGGAACATCTAACATAGGTGCCTTAATGGTCATTAGGAGAACTGGAGCTGTTACAGGAAGTGTAAGGTCTACCTGATCGCCCCAAGAAGAAAGGATAGAGAATCTGTTCTCTAAAGGCAAAGGGGAGGCAGGTACTAAACTATTTTCACTACCATCAGAAGATAACAAACTAAGGTTAGAGTTTTGTAGTGCTTCATCTTCCCCTTCGTTATCTAACACAACAGAAGGTTGTATAAAACTAAGCTCTATCCCCACCTTCGATGCAGACCTAATAGGGGACCCCTGGGGAGTTGCAAAAGGCGTTACCGTGTCGTCACTACAGGGACCCATCATATGTGTTGGACGGGCATCTCTCACCTGAACTTCTAGCGATTTCCTTCCAGTGAAAGGAGCACGAACCGATAAGCTCTGGTCAGTGTGTAAACTAGAATACCTATCTTCCAAATGTACACCTCCCCTTCCTCTACTTCTGCGTCTACCCCGGGTCACAGGACCTGATTCCAACTCCTCATTACCACATCTGATTCACGAGCCTGTGCCAGGAAATGCTCCTGATCAGATGTCTCTGCAACATCCGAATTTTTCCAGGGGCAATCTGAGAAAACATGATTAGGTTCGCTACATAAGTTACAAATCGGGATTTCAGTACAATTCATCATGGAGTGACCCAAAATGCCACAAAGGAAGCATTTAACCTGATCACTGAAGTATTTAAATGAGATAAGGATCCACATTTAAAACAGCTTTTCAGCTGACCAGCATAAAAAATGATTCCCCTGTCCCTCCCTAAAAAGAAAGAACTAGGTAAATGCTGTATCCCTTCAGTATCATGATTTAAGCGAACACGAATAGTCCAACCCCCATTCCAAAAACCATTTTCATCCAGAATGGGTCTTGGCTTGTCTTGCACATAACATCTTTTTTCTAACCAAAACATAATGTCTGAAATGTTCACTCCTTCATTCCTAAAAAGAATCGTAACCGTCTTAACCGTGGGCTTTGTTATTGGTATAGCTTGAAAATATTTCCAATGATCTTGATCTTTAAGGTCATAGTACAGTCTCCAAAACTTATCCAGTGATATCCCCGTACAAAAACTGATGTCATAATAAGAATCTCCTGGGGGGGTGAATCAGAGCATAGACTTCAGCAGGTGAAAAGGACATTGAATTGATTAGCAATACTTTCCCCACCCAAAGTCTATCAGGAGATGTCTGTAACACCCCTCGGTATCTTAATCGAACCAAAAATCTGCATTTAGCAGACTCTACTGGTCTCTTAACTCATTCTATCCTATTGTCACTTAGAATGTTCAGATACCCTCTGCCTGCTGCTAGAACACCTGTGTGCCTGAAGGGATTTTAGATCTGCAGCATTCATACAAACACACTGTGCTTAAATCTGCATGTCTTAAAAACCATACATTCAATTTTAAAACTGTAAAAAGAAAAGTTTTTCAGGACAAAATGTTTTTGAAAATGAGCGAGGTTTGGTAATGTCTATTTAACTGGATTTATTGTTGTGTAAGGTTGTTTTCATATTTTAATAAATTCTGATGATTTTATCTAAATATAATTATGCTCTGTTTAGTTAGTCATGCAAAAATATTACATTTCTGTAAAATTGTTGATTAAAATGGTTAAAAATATACAATAAACATCTGTAACTGTCTAAATATAAATTTTGCAAGTTTTTTACAATTTCTTTTAGTCAGAAATCAATATCTGAATTACTTGTTATTACAGTTTGAGTTTTTTTGTTCCACTCCACTGGTTGGAATTTTTGCAGTGTTTAATTCTTCTTACCACTGATTTTAGTTTATAAATCTGATTATCATTTTTTTTTGTTTTCCCCCAGTTCAGTAAGAATATATTTACACAGTACCTTAGAAGGACATATCAGGAAGTGATGCAGGCAGGAAGTGCTTTGTGAGGTCAAGTGATGTAAATAGGAAGAACACTTCCAGTGTAGGTCAGGGAGCTGACACAGGAAATGGAGACATTTTACAGTGCTGGAGGTCTCTCTATGATTAATTGCATATTTGCTGTAGTTAAAATGTATAATTTAATTGAAATAAACTATTTTATTTTTGTAATAAAATCCAATAATAAGAATAGGAAACTGTATTTTATTTGTGCTGTTTGCTTTATCATACTGTAAATGAAGCATGATGCTGTTCATATAAAGGTTCGCAGTCTTTCAGTAAACATCATGCTACATAAATCTGTGTATTTAATTTCCTGGTATAGTTTATTTTTGGGGGTTGTATTATAGGATGTTTAAGGTGAGGGAATGACTGTATGATGTAGCACTGTGTGTTGGGGGGGGTCCTGCATTCATAATACAGGCTCAGATGCACTTCATATGTTCTGGGGAAATGAGAGGGGCTGTATGCCTGTAATAATGGTGCTAATATACACTGTAGATACATTATGGGTATACGTATAGGATGATGAAATTGCTGAAAAGGCACTGGTAATTTGGGGTATACTGTATCATGGGGAAGGGGTGAGTGTGTCTGTACCAAGGAATGATGCTCATAAGCACTGCAGTCATTTTGCATCATGAATTGGCACCTGCCCTTGGGGTATACACAACTGTGGGGAAGCAGGTGGGGCTGCCTGCACCTGGCAAAGGTGTTCATATGCCATACAGAAACATTATGGGTACATATACAGGGTGATGACATGGGCATCTGTAAAGGTTGTGTACTATGTGCTGTGTCACATGGTTTGCCTGCATACACGTGTGATATGTTACAACATTCAGTATGGCACACTGTGTTGGTGCGAAGGAGTGTGGGTATGCCTGCACCATGGAATAATACTCATTGGTGCACATGTGTACTGTGTGCTATGTTTCATTTGAATGGACTGTATAAGTCATACACTGGCACTGATCACATCACAGTGCATCAGAGGTAAGGGCTGGTCTGAAGCATTATGAGCACAAGGGACTAAAGTGGTTGTGGAGTGATTCAAACTTGAATAGAAAATTACAGTGCATCTGAGGGTAGTGTTGGAATGAATCTTGATGTGCACAATGGACTACACCATGGTGACTGAGGAGGGATCCATATCAGTAATGCACATCACAGAGTGTCAGAGATAAAGGTTGGACTGAAGACTGACGAACAGATGGACTAAATCAGTGACTCTGGTGGGATTTGAACCTGGACAGCACTTTACAGTGCAGTAGAGGTTGGGGCTGGACTGACACCAGATCAGTCAATGGACAACACCACTGGCTCTGGAGGGATCTGAACCTGAATTACACTTCACTGTTCACTACAGTTTGGGGCTTGATGAATGCATGATAAGGAGATAGATTTCACAAGTGGCTGTGGAGGGATTTGAGCCTGAAGAATACTTTACAGTGCATCAGAGATTGGGGCTGAACTTATGTCATATGAATTGATGGGCTACACCAGTGGATGTGGAGGGTTTTGAACATCAAATGCATTTCACAGTGCATTATGGGATTGATCTGGACTGATATATGGTAAGTCGATGACAACACCATCAGATGTGGAAGGATCTGAACCTGAAATGCACTTCACTGTTCACTACAGTTTGGGGCTCAACTGACACATGACAAGGAGACAGATCTTACAAGTGGCTGTGGATGGATTTGAATCTGAAGAATTCTTTATAGTACATCACAGATTGGGGCTGAACTGGTGTCATATGACTTGATGGACTACACCAGTGGATGTGGAGGGTTTTGAACATGAAATGCACTTCACAGTGCATTATGGGATTGGTCTGGACTGATGCATGGTAAGTCAATGGACAACACCATCAGTTGAGGAGGGATCTGAACCTGAAATGCACTTCACTGTTCACTACAGTTTGGGGCTCGACTGATGCATGATAAGGAGCTAGAACTTACAAGTGGTTGTGGAGGTATTTTAACCTGAAGAACACTTTACAGTGCATCAGAGGTTGAGTCTGGACTGATGTCATACGAGTCGATGGACAACACCAGTGACTATGGAGGATTCAAAACTGATTTGGCCTTTACAATGCATCAGAGACTGGGGCTGGACTGATGCCAGATAAGTTGAAAGGCAACACCATTATTTTTCATTTTAAAGAATCAGCAACTGCGTATTAGGAGAAAACTCAAGTACAGAGCATGAGACAAATATGCTACTGACCCTAACACACTTATCATCCATACATCGAGGGAGCAATATGCCACATAGATTTTAACATAGCCATAATCCGAACATAAACTCTTTAAAAAGTAACAAAAGGCGCTGAATTCATGTGACCTCATCTAGTACATGCATAAGAAACACTCTCTCCCATCAGGAATGCCAGCCGGATCCATAAGATGTGATCACACAGGATGACCAGAAATTATCCCAAAGCGAACAAAGTAACAATTATGAAAACTTATAAATGAAAATAAAAATAAATAAATACAGATTACAAATCGAGATTTTGGTACCAAAATGAAGCGAGTATTTTAGGGTAAGAGCAACACCTCCATCTTGAAACTAAGTTTTCAGCCACTGTGCTCTTCCTGCCCCAGTGTGCACTCTGACTGGTTAGTGGAAATAGTGGTGTGTGCAATAAGCATAGAGGAAGCATGGCAACAGCGAGGATTAATATGATGCACTACAGAGCTAGGGCAGGTGCTGTGACCCCTAAATGAAACATCAAAAAAAAAAAATCACTGTACACTCCAGAGCCCAGAGCACCACTTTCCCTCCAGTGACGGTTGTAAAAAAATATGTGTCCTTGCTTGAATGCTAATAAGGATTTAGCCTAACATTTCAGTCTCACACATTGATAGAATAGTGGAAGGCACAACAAAAGATCTGCATGCAGGTTCCCTGGTGCTTTGACAACTAAGGCTTCATCAGGGGGATGGTGCCTGCATCTAAGACAATCCCTTTATACAATTAAATTCAGAATTGGTGATGTCAGAAAATCTGACCAATCACAGAGCTCGATTTTTAAATACAGAAATATTCAGCTCAATTAGTGGTATAAATGGACTAATAGTTATAACAATCATATCATCAATTACAACATGTTATTGTAGAAAAATACCCCAAAAGACAAAAAAATACACCAAAGTGGTGACAGCCAATCGGATTGCTCGAATAAAAAAAAATATAAGTTATGAAATTATAGTGTAAACCTGATCAGCTTAACATGTTACACTAAAATAAGATGATTTGTTGTTACAAGACAAGCTAATGGCAGAATGAACATAATACATCTTACACAGCACATGCAAAAAAATAGTAAATTTATTTTTTTATGTATTAAGGCTTGTTTTCTCAAAAATAGCCAATGGGAATGCATATTATATTAGGTAAAATCAGTAAGGGTACGATGTCCCCTAATAGCTGGTACAACTCAATTCATCAAATGTAAACAAATGCTTGAGCTGCACCAAGAGAAAGATATGGACGCCAATCAGCGTCATCAGGCACTACAGCACATGATTTAGGGCGCCATATGGCATCATCAGGAAAAAGAGGTATGTTTTTTTATGACACCATATGGCATCATCAGGAAGGAATGAGTTAAATAATTCAGCAAAGGATTTTGTACCTAAACTCGTAGGTCTCAAAGAACTCTCAGTTCCACCTGAAGAAATACCACAATCCAACTGAGGAGAACGCGATACCGTCTCAGAAGCTATTTCTACACAGGACTGCGTAGAATTATCTAAAGGGGATTGAAAAACATCTTGCGATACCTGAATAACTTGTGAGCCAGTGATGCCTTGACCTCTCGAAAATCACTAGCCTCTTCTTGAGGTTATGACTGCACTGTTAGTTGCCAAGGACTTAGAAATTTCACCAACCCCTGTCAAAACATGCAAATCATCAAAAACTGTAAGGTATATTGTAGAAACCCCAGGAACTGGAATTATGGGGTCCAGAACCCACTTATCACCTGTCCATATCCAACCTGCCTGTTGTAGTGCCTCTCCTGGGGACCAAGACTTTAAAGAACACGTATGACTAGACAAATTATCTGAGCCACCTTTGCTACATGAAACAGCCTCCGGTAGTGATTCCACTGCAATATTGCCAACCTGTTGTCCAAAGCCTTTCCTCCTTCACTAAGTGGGCTTGCAGGGGATCGTTTCCTCTTACTTCGTTCAGCGTCAAGTTTCCTCTGGCAGGTACGAAAGTCCAGTTCCGCTGTGTTGATTAACTCCATAAGATGTAATTTCTTCTTATCAAGTTCTTCTTGTAAAATTAACTCTGCAGATAAATCCATTTCCAAATCCGACTCAAGTCTCTCCAAATCCACAGCTTCAGTGTCCTTTGCTGACCGTATGTCACCTTCAGACATACTCTCAACCTTAGGCAGGTCCGGAGCCACGGACCCACAACCTTCCTCCGTCTTCTCCTCTGTCTGACTGAGATCCTCCATCTCCGCTAACGGATGGACAGCGCCACCCGCCTACAGAGTAGGGGAATTTCCCCGGTGTCCTGGCCAAATTTCCCTTATTTACTAAAAATACCACCAACAGCTTAATCTGGTTCAAGGTCAGTTGGCATTCATCTGTATCCCCCTCCCCCGGGTCATGCCTGAAAATAGGCAGGATTTGTCTAGTGCACTTACCCGGTCAACAAAAAAAAATAAAAAAAATAAAATAATCTGTACATAAAAGTGTTATTCTTGACCTTGTGTAATGCAGGTCCACCTTGTAAATGAGCCTGCACAATGGTGTTCACCTGGATAAATAGAGACTTGATTTAAACTCAGCTACATAATCAAGCCATACAAAAGTGAGGGTTCTGGACTTCAGGAGGGCTGACTTTGGCAAGATGGGAGAGTGCCTTAGAAAAGCACCAGCAAACAGGTTAGAAGGAGGGGTGGAGCAACAATGGGGAAATATCAAAACTGCCATCACAGAGGCAACAAGCCTTTGTGTGAAGCAAATAAACAAATCAAAATGAAAGAAAAAGCCACTATGGTTCTCAAAAGAAGTGGCGGTGAAGGTTAGGGAGAAAAAGATAGTATTTGGGAAGTATAAGGACACTCAGAAGGAGCAGGACAGAGAACTGTACCAGTTAAGGTAGAAGGAAGCAGGGAGGGTAGTCAGAATAGCAAAGGCACAAACTGAGGAAAAGGTTGCCAACTCAGTTAAGAAGGGGGATAAAACCTTTTATAGGTATATCAGGGAGTGTAGAAAGACAAAGGGAGGAATAGTGAGACTGAATAGAATGGATGGTGAGTGGGCAGAGAGTGACATTGAAAAAGCAGGGATACTGAATGAATATTTCTGTTCAGTATTCACAAAAGAGGAAGTGGGGGAGGTGCCTAATCCAATTAACAGAAGCACTCTGGAGAGGGCGGTAGATCCCAGTCCTTTCACAGAAGAAAGGGTTCTGAAAGAACTCCTAAAACTGAAGGTGGACAAAGAAATGCGGCCAGATGGAATTCACCCCAGAATTGTAAAAGAATTAAGCAGAGAACTAGTGACATCACTGACTACCATTTATAACAAATCATGGGAGGATGGTGTGGTGCCTGAGGACTGGTAGAAGGCTGATGTGGTTCCCCTTCACAAAAGTGGGTGCAAGACAGAGGCAGGAAACTACAGACCTGTCAGTTTGACCTCTGTGGTAGGGAAAGTGATGGAATCATTTCTGAAGGAAATAATTGATGAGTACCTAGAGGCCAGTGGGGCACAGGACCTAAGGCAGCATAGGTTCACAGTGGGAAGGTCATGTCAGATGAATCGAATTGATTTCTTTGACTGGGTGACCAAAGTAGTAGACCAGGGAGGGGCTGTGGAAATGGCCTACCTAAACTTTAGCAAGGCATTTGACACAGTCCCACACAAAAGATTAGTAGTCAAATTAACCAGCCTTGGAGTGGGTCCTAGGGTGGTAGCCTGGGTAAAACATTGGCTGAACAACAGGACACAGAAGGTAATTGTAAATGGAGTCCACTCTGAAGAAAGAGGGATTACTAGTGGGGTACCACAGGGTTCAGTACTGGGTCCAGTCCTTTTTAATGTCTTTATAAGTGACATTGCAGAGGGACTGGAAGGAAAAGTATGCCTCTTTGCAGATGACACAAAGATCTGCAACAGGGTTGATACACAAGGAGGCATGGAAAGGATGAGAAGGAACTTGGCAAGTTTGGAGGAATGGTCAGAAGTATGGCAGCTTGGATTCAATGCAAAGAAGTGCAAAGTAATGCACCTGGGAAACAAAAACCCAGGGGAAGATTACACAATGGGGGAGGTAGTAACAACAAAAATGGAGAGGGACCTGAGGGTAATCATATCAGATGACCTTAAGGTTGGCAGGCAATGTGAGAAGGCAGTAGGGAGGGCTGGGGGGATGCTGGGATGTATAGGGAGAGACATCACCAGCAGAAAACAGGAAGTTGTTATCCCCTGTACAGACAGTTGGTGAGACCCCATCTGGAGTACTGCATCCAGTTCTGGAGACCCCATCTCGGCAAGGACATAGACAGGATGGAGGCAGTTCAGAGGAGGGCAACTAAAATGGTGCAGGGTCTGCAAGAGAAGCTATACGATGAGAGGCTAAAGGAGCTTAATATGTATACCTTTAAGGAAAGGAGGGAGAGGGGAGACATGATAGAAATGTTTGAGTACCTCAATGGAATCCACAAAGTCCATGAGGGTAGCATCTTTCAGAAAAAGAGATGTGCAAGAACAAGGGAACACAATTTGAAGATAGAAGGGTACGGCTCAGGGGCAATGTGAGGAAGTATTTTTTCACAGAGAGGGTGGTGGATGAATGGAACAGCCTTCCTGAGGAGGTTGTGGGGTCTAAAACTGTGGGAGAATTCAAGAATGCATGGGAGAGACATAAGCCAATTTTTGTGGGGGTTGTAAGAAATAGGCTGTTGGTTAAATAGGATCTGCAGCTTATACTCTAGGTAGGGAAATGGGCAGACTAGGTGGACCAAGCGGTCCTTTTCTGCCGTCACAGTCTATGTTTCTATGTTTGATTCATTGATTTTCTGGCTTCATTTGGAAAGGTACCTATTTCGAGGATTTTGTGGTGCAGATGAGTGTTTCTATGGAGATGGGTTGCTGATGTAGCTGTTTGTCTCTGGAGGTCAGGAGATAGCAATCACATTCATTTCAGTGCAGAACCTGCTTATTGCTTGCTTTAGTTATTTTTTACTGCTTATTTCACTTGGGCTACAGTTCTGCTTATCTTGTGTTTTTTTAAGCCATTAATTTTAGATTGCAGGATTTTTTTTTTGTCTACCTCTGTTGCTTTTGGGAAGAGTGCTAATTTTTTGGTCTGGAGCCCTGGCAAAGCTACTGCTGATCTAGAGGTGGGACCAAGTCAGAGTGCTGCAGCTGGTTGCTTTTAGATTCTCATAAATGGCTAGAAGGGGAACGGAATCAGTCTCATTTCAGGGAAGTGACTGTGATTTTTGTTGATTTTATTACTGTTATTGTTTCATTTCCAGCTTAGTGTAGATTTCAATTGGTACCAGGTGGCTTAGCATGCTAGGGTGTCTACTGCTTACCTGCCCACTACATCTCCACCTAACCTGGCCCCTTGATTGTCTCCACCTATACTGCCATTTTATTCTGCTAATCCACTACCTTTCTTACCCTCAGACTCCTAACATATATGTCCCCAGCCCATCTACCATAGCACACCTCCAAGAACAACTGCAATCCTGTACCCCTCCCCTCCATATCTGCCCCTTAAGTTTGTATTTGTCCTGACCAATGATATGCCATGCTGTTTGAAAATGTTTTAATACACTAGCTGTTTCAGAACGTTTTAATTACCCTTCTCTTACCATTCTCCATAACCTTGTTTACCCTATACCTGAAATATTTGTTATTGCTCTTTGTATTTCTTTTTCTATTTCTGTATAATTATATGTATTTATCATATGTAAATAAAAGTGTTATTCTTGACCTTGTGTAACACAGGTCCACCTTGTAAATGAGCCTGCTCAATGGTGTTGTAAGCCGTGGGTTCAATAACAGACACCAGTCACAAAAATGAAGTGCATAAAAAATGCTGGCATAGTGTTTATCATTTTATTTCCAGAAAATAAAAAAAAAATAAAAATAATTATTTACAGAAAAGAAATAGGTTAACTTTCACCAAAACAAAAGTAAACAAAAAACCCAGGTAAGTCTTGTAGTCAGACTCCCTGCTTTTCTCAGTATCTAATACTTCCAAGCTAGTGTGTAGGCATTCACACTTCCATTCCTTCACCTGATCAGAAGGTACTGACCAGTCTCCTTCCTCTCCCTATCTGACAAGTTCTTCTGGTGGAGGCCTTACATAGTACTCAAAAGGGGCGGAGTTTGAAATTGGCTCCACCTACTCTCTGACATCACCTCCATTTGGTTGCTATAAAGGCAGCCATTTTGTGGTCTGCCAACCTTACAAGAAGGGCTTCCCAGGTGACTTTACCCAGGTAAGTAAACCATAATAGAAAAGAGAGTAACCTAAAAATTAAATATAAAGAATCTAGAATCTTTAACCAAGGGCAACAGATGAGGGGCGCGCTCCCTATCTTGTTTCCTTGTAAGGCTCTAGATTCTTTAATAAATAGCCAGTTTGATGTTCTAGTGCAAAACCCAAAGGAAAAAAAACAGTTTTTATTTATAAAACACATTGATCTCCTATTTACGTACTGTAATTCTAGCTAACAGAGTTTTTACTGTGTTTATTTAACAAATGTTGGGATTCTCCACTGGCTGCAATTCTCAGCCAACAGCTGCTCATTTATCAGGCTTTTAACAGAAAGGCACCACCTTCTTTAAACAATTACAGCCCCTCTTGAATGAATATAGATACTGCAGGGCTTGCTTCTTTATGCCCTCAGTGTTCTTGCATAAATTCAGCTCCTTTTTATTTCCTTGGAGCGAGCTCCAGAACAGGACTTCAGAGTTACTTGCTAGGGAGCGTAGCACTGCTCCTTAGCAACCTTTTCTTTACTGGTGTAAACCATCTGCATAGAAAGGGGGGGGGGACTCCTTTAGCAACATACTTTTGCTTTGTCTGAATTTTCTAACAAATGCTTTTAAGGGCATTTACACTTTATATTAAAGCCCATTACCATCACTACTATCAAGCTGTACAAACTAGAATTGGATAATAGGGATAGTAAAGCTTTAAGAATTGCCAGGTTGGCCACCCTGACAAGAAAATTAGTATAGATAGGAAGTTAGAGGAGTAGACAGGAGAGAGTGAAAATGAAAACAATTGGGGGGGGGGGACATCTTGAATTTCTCTTCTTTTTGAAACTTTTTTTTATTTTCTGCATAACAAGACCCTGTTACATACCTCCCTGCACAAGAAGGCAACATAATAAGCTTTTATTCTGTTGACTGAGACACTTCACCCTTGGAAGAGTTGGAACTTCCGCCCACCCACTCTCAGAAGTTCCACCTCAGGGACCCTTAACAAATCGGAACCATTTACCAAACATTAATATGTACATTACAAATATGGTTCCAGTTACAACAATTCCCTGAGGTGTGCATCTAATAGTTTGCAACTATTATTTAACATTTTAGATGTAACATCATCCATTTTCTTTTCCTGAGCCATCTTTATCCGCTCCATATCTCGATAGGAAATCTGCATTTTTGTGTTGGGATCCTGCTCGATGTTTAACTGAAAATGTGTAAGGTTGCAAAGACAAGTACCACCTCATAATTCTGATATTCTTGTCTTTCATCAGATTAAGTCAACATAAGAGATTGTGATCAGTTACAATTGTAAATTCATTCGCCCATAGATAATATTTTAAGGCCTCTATGGCCCATTTCATGGACAGACACTCTTTCTGTTTGGTGGAATATCTTCAGTCCCTTTCATGGAGCTTTCTACTTAAAAAAAGAATAGGATGTTCCCCATGTTTGTCATATTGGGTAAGAACAGCTCCGATGCCTGTATCTGAGGCATTTGTTTGAACCTCGAATGGTTTGGAGAAGTCTGGACTATGTAATACTGGCGCAGAACATAATATCGCCTTTATTTTTCTAAAAGCAGCATCACACTCTGCTGTCCACTTCACCTTAGTGGGGCAACAATTCCTTGTTAGAATTGTTAAAGGTGTGGCAATGGTTGAGAAGTCTGGTATAAACCGACGATAGTAACCAGCCAGGCCCAGAAATGAGCGGACATGCTTTTTTGTACTGGGCACTGGACTATTTACCACAGCTTCAATTTTACTGACTTCTGGTTTGATAGCCCCATTTCCAATAAGAAAACCTAAGTAACGGGTTTCATTTTTAGCAAGGGCATATTTTGCCGGTTTAATCGTTAAGCCAGCATCTTTCAGCCTCTGAATAACCGCACTTAAGTGAACTAAGTGGGTGTCCCAGTCTGGGCTATAGATGATGACGTCATCTAGATAAGCGGCACTATATGCTTTATGGGGTCTTAACACATGGTCCATATATCTTTGAAAGGTGGCAGGAGCCCCATGTAGTCCAAATGGCATGGTTGTAAACTGGTATAGCCCAATTGGAGTACAGAATGCTGTTAGTTCCTGTGCTTGGGTTGCCAATGGGATCTGTCAGTACCCCTTTGTGAGGTCAAGTGTACTGATATACTGGGCAGATCCAATTTGGTCCAACAGATCATCAATCCTGGGCATGGGGTACCCATCAAACTCTGAGACAGCATTTATGAGTCTAAAATCCAAACATAACCTAACTCCACCTTCTTTCTTACTAACTACTACCAGGGGTGAAGACCATGGACTGCGTGATGGTACAAGAACCTTGGCTTGCTCCATCCTTTTCACTTCCTCCACTACCTCCTGTCTGACTTTTTCAGGAAGCCTATATGGTTTCTGGTGTATGGGCCTGGTCTGTGACAGTTTGATTTCATGCTCCACACCCTTTGCTCTTCAAGGGGTTTTTGTGAAAGTACTTTTAAAATAATCTAAGAGTTTGTCAATCTCTTGACGTTGCGCTAGTGCCAGATCTGGATTAATGTGAATGGGTGTCTC
The DNA here is from genome assembly GCA_016271365.2 of Neoceratodus forsteri. Lineage (NCBI taxonomy): Eukaryota > Metazoa > Chordata > Ceratodontiformes > Ceratodontidae > Neoceratodus > Neoceratodus forsteri. The sequence continues at coordinate 607,841,607 of CM057455.1, forward strand.
CTCATGACAAGGGTCTAACCGTTCATATGCAATATCCAATTCTTTGTTACCCTGCTCTGGTTGGATATAGCATACTACTTCAGTTTTTGGTTTTTCTTACCATTTTCTTAACAAGTTGGCATGATAACTTTGTTTTAAGGGTCTATGCCCTGGCATCTCTATTTCATAATTTATCACCCCTGTTTGTCTGACAACTTCATAGGGGCCTTGCCAATGCATTAACAACTTATTCTCAGTCATAGGTAGCAACAATAATACTTTTTCACCAGACTTGAATTGTTTTTCTTTCAACCCTACATCATATCTTTCTTTCTGAGCCTGTTGTTTATTTTCCACATTCTCATGTGCCAGTGCTACAGTATATATTTCACCAATCTTTCCCTTAGTGACAGCATATACTCAACAATATTTGTGCCCCAACATTTTTTTCCAACCTCCCAGTGTTCTTTCACTACATCTAGGGGCCCTCTAGGGTTACTCCCATAAAACAGCGTAAATGGGGAGAACCAAGTAGTGGCTTGGGGTACCTCCCTATAAGCAAAAAGAAGGTAGGGAAGAAATTTGTCCCGGTCTCTTCCCTCTTCATGCACAAATCTCTGGAGCATTTTTTTCATGGTTTTATTAAACTTCTCCACTAGTCCATCTGTCTGGGGATGATATGGGGAAGTTCTAAGGGCTGTAGAGAGTGAAAATGAAAACAAAAAGGGGGGGGCATCTTGAATTTCTCTTCTTTTTGAAACTTTTTTTTATTTTCTGCATAACAGGACCCTGTTACAGGTGTTTACCTGGATAAATAGACTTGATTGAATGATTGATTTTCTGGCTTCATTTGGAAAGGTACCTATTTTGAGGATTTTGTGGTGCAGCTGAATGTTTTGGGTGGGGTTGCTGGTGTAGCTGATTGTCTCTGGAGGTCAGAAGGCAGAAATAAGATTCATTTCAGCTCAGAATCTGCTCATTGATTATTTTAGTTATACTGCTTATTTCACTTGGATTGAAGTTCTATTTATCTTGTGTTTTCTTTAAGCTATTAACTTTAGAGTGCAGAAATTTGTTTTTGTCTAGCCCTGTAGCTTGGGGGAAGGGTGCTAATTGTTTGGGGGTGCCTTGGCAGAGCTACTGCTAATCTGGAGGTGGGGCCAAGTCAGAGTGCTGTAGCTGGATACCTTTGAATTCTCATAAAGGGATGGAAGAGGAATGGAATCAGTCTCATTTCAGGGAAGTGACTGTGATTTTTGCTGATTTTATTACTGTTGTTATTGTTTCTTTTCCAGCTTAGTGTAGATTTCATTTGGTACCAGATTACTTTTCTGATTTAATTTGGAAAGGTACCTGTTTGGGGGATTTTGTGGTGCAGCTAAGTGTTTCGGGGGTTTGCGGGTGTAGCTGATTGTCTCTGGAGGTCAGGAGGTAGAAATAAGATTCATTTCATTACAGAACCAGCTCATTGCTTGTTTTAGTTATTTTATACTGCTTATTTCACTTGGGCTACAGTTTTGCTTATCTGCTGTTTTTTAATTGTTTGGAGGTGCCTTGGCAGGGCTACTGCTAATCTGGAGGTGGGGCCAAGTCAGAGTGCTGCAGCTGGCTACCTTTGGATTCTCATAAAGGGCTGGAAGGGGAACAGAATCAGTGTCATTTCAGGAAAGTGACTGTGATTCTTGCTGATTTTATTACTGTTGCTATTGTTTCTTTTCCAGCTTAGTTTAGATTTCAACTGGTACCAGGTTGCGTCTCTGGCTTCATTTGGAAAATTAACTTTTTGTGGGATTTTTGTGGTATAGTTGAGTGTTTCTAGGGTGGTTTTGCTGGTATAACTGATTGACTCTGGAGGTCAGGAGGGTCCCAACCCCTTACCACCCCCCACCCCAGCACATCACTTTCATTATACCGTTAGCTTGTGACATCATACAGTACCAGCTGACTGCATACACACACTGTTAGCCATCTTTTTTTAATTATACTTTTTATGCCTCCTCGACAGAGTGGCCCTACGATCTCTGGCCACCGGCCCTGCACCCCCATACCCAGTCGTGTGCATGGGCCACACAAACCCGCACCACCAGGGGCTGGCCATTTTAGCTCATGCACCCCTGGGTATGCGCATCTCTCAGGTTTCCCTACCAGAGATGCAAGGTGCGACCATCAACTGCGGAGATCGCCCTCTGCCATTTTCCACTTTTTCTCCCCTTATGGAGAGACGGATGTGCAATGACATCTGAGCACATAGTGCTGATGCCTGCTGCACTGTCCCCCTTCATTTGCATGCCACTGTAGTGTGGCTGGCCTCTGTCAGTCATCGCTACAGGGTGATGCAAGCCCCACTATCCACCCAAGAGGAAGGAGAGCAGTCATTGGAAGCTTGAGCCTCCCTCTCCCCTGCCAGCACCCAGCAGCCTGAGTCCATTCCCAAACCCTTGTCGCTGACATGGGACAGGGTGTGGCATCCAGTGCCTCAACCCTCAGGGCCACCAGGCTGGCCCACTGTTAGCCATCTTAATTCACTACACAATACAACAACACACCACGCCCTGACATAAATTGAGTAGAGACTTTACTGTGAGCTACTGAATAGGTGATATCATGAAGTAAATTATGGTACTGCTTGATAGCCAGGGGTGCAAGGACGGTGTGCATAAAAGAAGGAACCAGTCTTAAAGGTCTGTGATCACCAAAGTTGTCTGGACTCCCTCTGGGATCCACACACTGTGTCTTTTGAAATTTGTAGGTAAATACTGGATCTGTGGTGTGATATTGAGGTACTATGGCTCTGTGTCTTTTGAATTGTGTAGAACAATATTAGATCTTTGTGGTAAAATCAAGGTATTGTGGCTCTGTGATTTTGGGGTTGGTCAAATTAAATCAAGGTAATGTGATTCTTCAACTATTACTGGGGTATAAAGTCCATATCTCAGGGAAGCTGAGGCAGATTAATGTGAGATCAGGGAACTATGACTCTGGGGACTTGGTACTGAGTAAGTAGAATCAAGGTACAGAGAATCTAGTACTGTGAGAAGGGAAATCTGGGAATCTGAAGCTGATTGGGTAATACCTGTGACTCTTATATCATTGTAATAATAAAGAGTGTTAGGGCAGCAAATGAAGCAGGACAGGGAAGGACATACTAGAGAGAGGTATGGCAACTTGTGGGGTAGTTGGAGACAGCAGAAAGGTAGGTGCGCCAGTGGGCAGCAGGACACCTGGAGGGCCAACATGGGTAGAATAGCTGTGGGCAGGAAACAAGGGTGCACAGAGAAAAGAGGAGAGAAGGGATATGGGAAAATGATTGGGGAAATTGGTGGAAAGGACTTGGAAGGGAGATGCACTGAGGGAGGGACAGTGGCAGCATAAGGGGAAGAGGATCTGTGGCAGGCGGGAAATGGTGGATACAGAAGAGGGAGGATTTTGGGATGTAATAACTGTAGAGCAGCCATATTCATGGGCACCCTGTGTAGGCTGGGGGAGTGCCCAGTTTTTCAAAGGCTAGAGGATGAGTTTTTAAGGTTAAAGAGGGAAATGCCTTGTATAGAAAGAGAAGATGAAATGGGAAGTGCATACTGTAACTGGGTAAACAGAAGAAGGGTCAGGGACAGGGACTGGAGATGGAGACAAAAATCCACACTGGGGACAAAGGGGGGATATAAGTACAGGAGATAGGTTGCCAAAAGGAACAGGGGCCAGAGTTACTGCACATAGGCATACAATAGGCTCAAACAGGTACTGGCCATTGATGGGAATGACCGATGGGGGAGAAAGTGCTGTGGAAGAACAGTCCAAGGTAATAGACAGAAATAGGACAAAGTGGGGGTGAGAAGAGAAGAGAACCTAATGTGGGTCAAGATAGAATGACCACAGAAGGGAGTAATGATGAGGATAGTATAACAGGGGCAAGAAGGGGGGAACAGTGTTCAGGAGGAAGAAGGAGTTAGGACAGGGAGGGGAAGGGAGGATGGGAGTGGTGACAAGGGAGAAAGGGAGAAATGGGTGGGATCTTAGTGTTAGGGGACTCAATACTGAGAGGGGTCAGGTGGGGTAGCAAGGGAGAGAGGCATAGTTGGGTCTGGATGGAAGCCATGCCAGAAATGAAGGTGAAAAGGGTGGGACAATCAGTACTAAAATATGCCAGAAAGGGCAGGGAAGAACCACATCTAATTCTGCACCTGAGGACAAATGACCTAGCTGATGGGATGGTAGAAGAGGTGAAGAGGAGGTTTGAAAATTTAGGTCCAGTTTGTGAGGGGGCAGAAAGATCAGTTACCTTCTCAGAGGTACTTCCAGTCCCAAGGGCAAGTATGGCAATAAAACTGAGGATTCAGGAGTTTAATGAATGACTGGTAGCCTGGTGTCAGGAAAAAGGGTATGGGCAGGTAGGAGGGTGGAGGGTGACCTGGGAGGACAGCAGTCTATACACTAAAGATAGACTGCACTTAAACGAAAAGGGAAAGAAAGTACAGAAGCAAAAGCTTAGGGAGTATATTGAGGAGAATTTAAACTAGGAGAAGGGGGGGTCGCAGAAGGGATCGAGGTGATCAGAGGTCTCAATATGGGAAACCATATGAGTTTACCCCCATAAATGTGAGATAAGGTGAGGGGCAAACAATACAGGGAGGGTTATAAATGGAGCAGATGAAGGAGGGGGAGAAAGAGAAAGGGGATGTAGGGTGATATCTTTAAATGCTAGAAGCCTGGGGAATACAAAATGCGGAACTATGGACTCTCATGATGGGGGGGTAGACATGGCAGCCATCGCTGACACATGGACCACCCAAAGCCATGACTGGAACCTGGCAGTTCCAGGTTACAGACTGTTCAGCAAGGATTGAGTTAAGGGAAATGGAGGGGGAGTAGCACTCTATGTGAGGGAGGGGCTAAAGTGTGTTAGGGAAGAGGGGGAGAAGGGAGATACTGAGGGTCTGTGGATGCAAATTCAAGATCCAAAAAATAGGACTCTACGATTGGGGGTGGTGTACTGGCTGCTCTCCCAATCACAAGAGACAGATAGGGTATTGGCGGAACAGATCTGTATGAACTGTGGGAAGGGTGGAGTGGTGATAGTAGGTGACTTCAACCTGCCGGACGTTGAGTGTGGGACACCTGCCACCAAGTGTAGAAGGGAACAGATAATGCTAGATGCCTCCCAGGATAACTTCCTGATGCAGTTGTTCAGCGAATCAACTAGGGAAGGGAATACCCTTGACTTCGTACTGTCTAACAGGGAATGGGTGAGGGATCTGAGGGTGGAGGAACCACTGGTGGGGAGTGACCACCAGACAGCATGGTTCTAGATGCAACTGGGCAGGGAGGTGGGGGCATCTGACACAAAGGTGCTAGACTTTAGAAAGGCTGACTTCAAAAAGACGAGTGAAGTGGTGCAAGGGTTCTTGGACAGAATTCAGCCTAATATGGACATGAATCAGAGGTGGGAACTCATTAAGCTAGTGCTAGTGGAGGCAACAAATTCCTGCAGCAAGGCCCAAAGTAAAAAGGCTAAGGTGAAGAAACTTAGCTGGATGAGCAAGGGTATCATAGACAGGGTGAGGAGAAAAAAGTTGCCTATAGGAGATACAGGAGAACTGGGAGAGGGGGGGAGAATAGGGAGGAGTACCTGAAGGAAGCAGAGGAGGTGACCAGAGAAGTAAAGGCAGCAAAGGCGTCAGTGAAGCTCAGGCTGATGAAGGGAATTAAGGAGGAGGAAAAACGACTTCTTCAGGTACATCAGGGGGAAAAGTGGCTGTAAGGACCAAATAGTAAGGATTAAGAAGGAGGTGGAATGGGGGAAAAAGGGGTGAAAAAGGCAGAAGCGTTTAATGACTACTTCTGCTCAGTTTTTACTAAAGAGAAAGGGGGGGGAAATACCTAAGGTTGTGGGGAGGATAGGATCAGAGAGGTTGGGGGTGATGGACAGGGAAATCACAGAAGGTAGAGTGCTAGAGTGGTTAAGGGCTCTGAAGGTGGACAAGGCACCAATACTGGATGGCATTCACCTAGGGCTTCAGTTAACTCCATTTAGGGAGTATTTGACTTCCAAAAATAAGGCAAAAACTTCCAAAATAAATAGGAGGGAAGTCATTGACTTCCAGATGTAAAACCAAAAATTAGATGACTTCCAAAATTGTAAACATAGAAGTCAGAAATGATGGATTGTTCTGAAAGAAATTGTACTTTACCACTTATACATTATATTAACATTCATAAATGTGTCTGTCCTAGAATACTAACTTCCAAAAGCAGGATCCTGGAAGTATTTCTACTTCCAAAAAATTGGAATGACTTCCAGATTTTGACTCCAGGAAGTTTTAAACTTCTACTGAAAATAAATTAACTGAACCCCTGCATACACCCCAGAGTACTGAAGGAGTTGGCAGAGGTCCAGGCAGGCCAATTGGCAGGCCTATTTCATGCTTCTCTGGACTCAGGGTATGTACCTCAGGATTGGAGGATGGCTCATGTGGTTCCACTCCATAAGAACGGTCCCAAAGACGAATGAGGGAACTATAGACCAGTGAGTCTCACGTCCACAGTGGGGAAACTGATGGAAATAATCCTGAAGGAGAGGCTAGTGACCCTGCTGGAGGTCAGTGGGGTGCAGGACATGTGGTAGCATGGCTTTATCAAGGGCAGATCCTGCCACGCCAACCTAGTGGACCACTATGACTGGGTGACTGGGGAAATGGACAAAGGGCACGTGGTGGATGTCCTGTACGTGGACTTCAGTCAGGCATTCGACTCGGTGCCACATGGAAGACTAGCATGTAAGCTATAGGGCATGGGGGGGGCAAAATTGGTGGGATGGGTGGAGAACTGCTGCAGGGATGACAGCAGTGGGTGGTGGTGGGAGGAGAATTATCATTCCCACAGGGGTCAGTGCCGGGGCTGGTGTTATTTGGAGTATTTATTGCAGACATGTCAGTAGTCATAAATAGCAAGACAAATCTATTTGTAGATGACACCAAGATGGGAGCAGTGGTAGATAATCAAAGGGAGTGGCAGGGATTGCAGGAAGATCTAACAGTGCTGGAGACATAGTCTGACACCTGGCAACTTGGTTTCAATGCCAAAAAATGCAAGGTGCTGCATTTCACGGAAAATAATCCAAAGAGGAGCTTCCATCGGGGGGATGGGGGGTGCAGCTAGCTGTGACTGAGGAGGAGAAAGATCTGGGGATGCTCATTATGGGAGCAATGCGCAACTTGGCACAGTTTAAGAAAGCAGCAGCAGTGGCCAACAAGATGCTGGGTTGTATTGCAAGGGGTATAACCTCTAGGAGGAGGGAGGTGATTCTGCCGTTATCCAGATCACTGGTCAGACCCCCCCCCCAGAGAACTGTGTTCAGTTTTGGCACCATTACCTAAAGAGGGACATTAGATTCCTGGAAGGGGTGTAATGCAGAGCAACAAAGATGATCAAGGGTCTGGGGGAGTTACCATATGAGGTTAGACTGAGGGAGTTGAACATGTACTCTCTAGAGGAGAGGAGTGATGGGGTAATATGACTGAGACCTTTAAGTACATGACAGGAATAAACAGGACAGGCACTGAGGGACTGTTCAAGGGAAGGTTGGGGAGAGACACTTGGGGTCATGGCAAGAGATTGGAGGGTGGAAGGTTTAGGAGAGAAATGAGGAGGCATTTCTTTACAGAAAGGGTGGTAGCAGAGTGGAATGCACTACCGGCAGAGGTGGTGGCCTGTAAAAAAGTGAGATGCTTCAAGGGGCTGGTATAGGGCAAAAGATAGAGTCATGGAAGGGGGTAGGGTAGGAGGGGCAGCTGCAGAGCAGTGGTGCTAGCTGCAAAATTGAGCAGACTTGATAGACCACATGGCCTTTTTCTGCTGCCAGTTTCATATGTTTATATGTAAGCTTTGCCCTGGCCTTGCATTTGGCGAGGATGGGTGTGGAGCTCCATATGTGGTGATGCCTCTTGACCCTGGACTTTTTTAAGGGGGCATGGGAGTCACAGATTTTACTGAATGTATGCTGGAAGCAGGAAAGGGCAGTGTTGACATCAGGGGCTGAGTACACTTTTTGCCAGTTGGCCTGGCTGAGGCTGGTAAGCAAAGCTTCAATATCAAGCAAGTTTAGTAGGTGTGTATTTATGGGCAGATTTGGGCATATGTGTTTTCCTAATACAGCATGTAATGCAGTGATCACGTAATGCATTTATGAGGACACCAGAAGAAGTAATTCTGTGCGGGTGAGAAGTGGGAATCCAGTCTATTAGGGAATGGTTTTGGGAGAGAGGATTGTAGCGGATGGGTTGATTAAGCATTTGGATGAGATCAAGGGTCTTGATTCTGGAGGTATGGGCTTTGGAGGAGGGGGCTAGCCAGTTCAAATTGAAGTCTCCTAAATGAACCAGCTTTCCTTTGGAAGCTTGGTCAGGTATGGTAGCAGGAGTAGAAATGAGGGACTCATGAACTAGACAGGGAGAGGCCTAGAGCACCACTATGAATATTGGGAGTGAGGCAGGTAGGGTGAGTTGCTCCATGAGGATTTCATGAGAGCTAAGGCATGATTCAATGAAAATGACTGAACATGAGAGGGGCTGTTTGGTGTAGATAGCTACACCACCACTTCTCTTGCTATGATCCTGTCTGAGTACGATGTAGTTTGGAAGACTGAAGGCGAAGTCAGGGATTTTTGTGAATAGCCAAGTTTCATTCAGGCATAGGATGTCTGGAGAGTTCTCAGTCACCCAGTATGTCAGTTTGGCAAGTTTAGGCAGGAGACTTCTGATATTGATGTGGATGATAAATAGGCCTTTGTATGAGCATAGTGGTTGTGGATTGGCCGTGGGACCAAGGTTGGGTTTAATGTTGCCCGCAAGAAGGATGATGAGGAGGAATGAGTAGGCAGCAGGGAACGTGTATCTCCTAGTGTAAAGAAGGTCTTTGGGAGCATGTCTGACTGCCCTGATTAGGGATGCAAAAAGTAATCATCTCTGGAGGTAGGATGCAGGGGCTGACAAGGGGGGAGGGGGTGATTGCATAGCAGGCTGTGGGCAGCATTGAGGATTGGAGATGGTAGCATGGTTATAGGGGTGGGTGTAAGATGTTGAAAGGTAAATCATAGCTGAGATAGGGGGGCTTGCACAGGGAGAGGAAGGGAAGGAGTGGGTGGAGAGGAAAATAAGGAGAAGCAGAGGAGAAAGTGGTAGCAAACTTATGGTCTGACCAGAGGAGGAAGGCTGGTGGAGGGGAGAGTAGGGATTTAGGCTAATTTTAAATACTAGAGATATGACTGGAGATTTAGGAACTTTAGCTGAAGGGAAATATATGAGTGAAATAAAAGTTTGAGATGTGTTTGGTAGAGCACAGCTGGTGAGAACTGACTTTCAGGCTCACAACTTGGGACCTAGAAATGAGCGAGGATAGGGAGGCAGAATAACCCAAAATATCTGAATTTGAACGGGTTCCTTGAATTAAATAGTATGGCAGCAGTGTCTTGGTGGGAAGGGGAAGCCCCGAGGACAACCTCACTATGAGTGGTTATTTAGAGCTGTAGGGTGGAGTTCTCAGGAAAGCTAGAGTATTTAAAGAGTGCCAGAGGTGGGGGTGGGGGTGGGAGAAAATACAGCAAATACAAGCAGTATCTAAGAAATTAAGATTTCTGCTAAAGTTGCAAGCAGGTTTTGAAATACAGAGAAGTCAGGAGCCAATGGTGCCAAAGGAAGAACAGCTCCAGCCAATGAGGAGCTGTGGGCTATGGTGAGCAGCCAATCAGAGCACTGGCTGAGGTTCCGGGTAAGGAAATGAGAAACAGTGGTCATATCTGATCCAGGGAGCCAGGCAGGGAGTTGAGGTGGCTGAGAGGAGAAGCAGCAGCCAAGCATAGGAATGGGGCACCCAGTGAAGGATGAAATCTGTAAGGAAAGGAAGAGGGAGAGAGAGATTAGCTTTAAGTTACTGCAGCAGGAAATAGCAGCAGTTTAAGTGGTGGGTTGGGACAGAGTTTAGCAAGAAGACAGGGAGGGGTCAGAAGAAAAAAGAGGAGTTTAACGGTCTGAGAGGTGTCCTCGCCATGGCACCTCAGAAAGCAAAAACAGGTTAAGAGTGAAAGAGGAGGAAGGGTGGAGGAGAAATGGAGCAGAGTGGAGAAAATAACACAGAGGAGGGCAAGAAATGTAGAGGGTTAGACAGAGAGAAAAATGAGGAAATTAAACAGGACAGAGTGAGCTGGTGAGAGGGAGCAAGTCTAACACAGAGAAAAGCAACAGAAAAATACAGTAATCATAAACAGGCAATGGTCTACAAAGCAGGTGGCAGGATATTAACCAGAAAAAATAATACAGCATTCCTAAAGGTGCATGTCAAAATGCAGGTGGTAGTATGTTGACTAGAGCTAGCAATAGTTATACAAAAAATGCAAGCAAATACAACAAAATACAAGCAGTATCTAAGAAATTAAGATTTTGGCTAAAGCTACAAGCAGGGTTTGAAATATGGAGAAGTCAGGAGCCAATGGCATGGAAGGAAGACCAGCTCCAGCCAATGAGGAGCTGTGGGCTATGGTGGGCAGTTGATCAGAATGCCGGCTTTGTGTCTGGGTTAGGAAATGAGAAGTAGCTGTCCAACCTGATCCAGAGAGCCAAGCGGGATGCCAAGGCAGCTGGCAGCTCAAAAGAGAAGATGCCGCCAAGCACAGGAGCAGTGGGCCAGGTCAAGGGTGAAAGCTGATCCATGGCGCCAGGCAGGAAGCCAAGGTGGCTGGTGACTCAGAGGAGAAGCCACAGCCAAACAAAGGAGCAGGGTGCCCAGTCAAGAATGAAATCTGATCCAGGGAGCTGGGCGAGGAGCTGAGGCATCCGGCAGCTCAGAGGACAAGCCGCAGCAAAGCACAGGAGTGGGGCACCCGATCAAGGGTGAAATCTGATCCAGGGAGCTGGGTGGGGAGCAAAGGCAGCCGGCGGCTCAGAGGAGAAGTTGCAACCAAGCACAGGAGTGGGAGAACTTGGTTAAGGGCAAAATCTGATTCAGGAAGCTGGGCAGGGAGCCGAGGTAGCTGGTGGTTCAGAGGAGAAGCCATGGCCAAGCACAAGAGTGGGGTACCCAGTCAAGGGTGAAATCTAATCCAGGGAGCCAGCTGGGGAGCCGAGGTGGCTGGCAGCTCAGAAGAGAAGTCAAGGCCAAGCACAGGAGTGGGATGCCTGGTGAAGGGTGAAATTTGATCCAGTGAGCTGGGTGGGGAGTTGAGGCAGCTGGCAACTCAGAGGCGAAGCCATGGCCAAACACAGGAGTGGGGCACCTGGTCAAAGCCAGTATCTGATCCAGGGAGCCAGGCAGGGAGCTGAAGCAGCCAGCGGCTCAGAGGAGAAGCCACAGCAAAAGTACAGGAGCGGGGTGTCTGATTAAAGGCAAAACATTCCTGGATCACAGCTGAGCTGTTAGCTTGTCTCAAGGCATGAGTTTTGGCCATTCATATTCACAAGGCATCTGACTCTCCATGAGACATTGCTAATGATCACACCTTATGCAGTACCTGCTCCAAAGCTTCCAGACCTGCTAAATTATAATACAATAGTAGCCACAGACATGGCCAGATATTTCCAGATATTTCACAAAATTTCTCAGGAGTTTCTCACTGCTGCCCCTACTGTGTAAATGGAAAAAGCAGAAGATTTCTGTAGAAATATCACTAAAATTTCGGGAAATATCTGCCCATGTCTTTGGCTTCCAAACTCCAGAACAATATTAACCACCTCTCAGTGTTCTGGGAAGTCACCACACCATTTTTAGCCATCATTCCAGCCCTGCGACTAAGTCCTCAAACTAAAGCATTCAACTGGAGTTGCAGCCAAAGACATGGTCAGACATGTTGAAATTTCTATATCTCTATAGAAAAATTCCCTACCTGTCTGCAGTACCACTATACAGTCACATCACGGAATCACTTTAAAACTACTTGGAAATATCTTGCAATATCGGGCCAAGTCTTTGGCTGCAGTAGTATCACAGTTTTTTTAGGAATTCCCTTCTCTTTTACTAAATGTTTTACCACTTGAATCCATTCATTTCTCAGTTCTTCTTCCTTTGCCACACTTTACTTTGTCCCCACCCCTTTCCCTAATTCCCTTCTGTCCTCACTCCTACAACATCCTCCCTACATGCTCTACTAGCTCTTAATCCTCTTAAAGGACACAACCATCATGTGATTAGCTTGAAAGTCCTTTATCTCTCTGCTCCTGCTTTATTAACCCCCACATCTTAAATTTCTAATCTTTTCTTTCTTCTGAGTGCTGTCCGTGAGGCATGGAGGAGGACTACCCTAAACCCAACCCTAAAGGTGATCCATCTATTCTTGGGAACTTCCTGCCAGCCTTGACCAAACTCCAGAAAGCATTGTCTACAGCAACATAGTCACCCTCATACCTCCCTGATCTAAAACAAAACATAGCAGAAAGGTGTTCTGTTTCATCAAGATCCTATTTGTGCATGTCACAAGGTTGAACCAAAAATCTACTTGAACCAGAAAATGCAGAATGTATAAACCTTTTAATAATGTCAACTAAGAAAAGTTATTTCATCCAGATGCATAACCTGTCTATGTTTCTTAACCTGCCACACTGAAGAAGCATCCTTTATTGTTCTGAAATGATGATGGTTTACTGACCTGCAGGAAATACTGTATCTCTGCTTGGTTGACATTACCAAAAATGTTTATAGATTTTAAATTACCTGGCTTGAGTGGGTAATTGGTTTCAAACTTGTGGCATGCAAACTCCCAGAATATCTGGTTCTCTCCCAGCTACCTCCTTTCTAGACTCCTTCTTTCTACCTTTCTCACCCCACACAAGTCTGGATTCAGGAAGACTCACTCCATTGCCTCTTCACTCCTATTAGTCACTGATTTTATTCTGAGGGGGCTGGATCTGGGCATGATCACCTCTGCCATCTTATTCAGTCTGATCAAAACCTGTAATACTGTCACCCATTCCATTGGCTGGCAGTATAGCCTAGAGGTTAGAGTAATGAGCTGTGAATAAGCTTGGTGAGTCAGCAGCACTGGGTTTGATTCCCACAACCTCCAACAGCATACTGTGTGACCCTGAGCAAATCACTTCACCCCAAGTGTTCCCAGGTTGCCCCTGAATACAGGTACTTGTGCCTAGTGGGCCTTACCTGGTTACCAAAGACTAAAATAAAATAAATTTATCTGGAAAAGTTCATTGCCCAAGACTCGCTGGCAACTCACATAAAAAGTTGTTTTCCTACTTATTCAGTTGTTTGTTTCATTTTTGTTTACTGGGTAGGAGCACTAGATAATAAGAGCCTATTTTCAGGGACAACGTGGTTGAATCCAGTCAGTGACTCGATGACCCAAACAGCTACAAAAACATTATATATGGAGTGAAGTACCACATAATAAAATATAGCAAATATACAGTAAAGAGATGTAAGCAAGTAAATATACAAGTGTTTGTAAATTAAGTTGATGTCAGACATAAATTTCAAGCAATGTATTCACGGGTAATTGATATCTAGCTACCGAAGCAAGTAAGTGATCAGTAAGGGGAAAGCTATATAGCAATAATAAATACTGTGTTCATCTAGCCAGGTGCATGAGACAGGGTGTCAGGTAGCGATGTGCGAAAATTAATTTCCACCAACTGAATTTTGGCAAAAGTGTGAATTTCGCTTCTGCAAAAGTTTGGAAATCATTTCCGGAACTTTCGCGGAAATTCTGCCTTAAAACTGTGGAAAAAATATAAAAAACTGCAGGATAATTTATTAAACTGTGGAAAATAAATCTGCAGAAAGGATCCCTGCCTGTGGTCATTTCTGAGGCTTTTTTTAACTGCAGATTAATTCATTAAACCCCCCCTCCACTGATCAGGGGTCCCAGGAAAGACCTCCAATACCTTCCTTGGACACTCATGGTTTCTAGTGCCCCCCCACCCACCGATCGTGGCTCCCAAAACATTTTATTTCCCTGATGTCTAGCAGAGCCTCTTCCTATCCTGGATTCCTTAGTCCACAAATCAACAGCTGGCAGTCCACCAACTCATCCCCCTCTAGTCCCACTATTCCCTGGTGTCAAGTGGACCTCCCCATCCCAGATCCCTTGTAAAAAAAAGAATCTCAATTCCCTGGTGTCTATAAGACCCCCCAAAACACCACCCTGATGGTTAATCTGCCACCACTCAACTCTCTTCCCCATCCTAACCCATAGCAGGCCACCAGTGCAGCACTCCTCTCTCCTCCACTACCAGTGGCCCACTGAATTGTCAGTGAATAACCACATGGTTGTACAAGCAGGTGTTCATTCACTGACAGTTCATTAAACTGTGGAAAGAATAAATTCCACAGTTTATATGCATTTTTACGCAGTTTACAAAAAAAGTCTGCAGAACTCAGCGAAAATTTGTAGAAAAGTCTCATTTTCACTAAAGGCAAACTCTCAAATTTCCGCTAAAATTCCTGAACTGGAAGTTCCCTGAAAGTGGAATTCACAACTTTCATCCACCCCTAGTGTCAGGTACAGGTGCATTTGTCAGAGGAACTTGGGGAATGGTATAATGCCTTTTTGAAGTGGATGTGACATTGGGAGTTCTGGAGGGGTACAGGAAGGGAGTTAAACATTTTGGAGCAAAGTAGATGACATTTTCTTACATATTAGTTGAACATCCTGGGATTGTCATGAGAGATGTCCTTGGACTGAAGGGGGCAGGCTAGATCATGGGGTTGCAGCAGGGCAGCAAGGGAAGAGGGTGTTTCAGTCCAGATTATTTTGTCCATAAGAAAGCCAAGAGCAAATAGACAATGAGCATATGGGAATAGCCAGTTTAGCCAGAGTATTCCAGGAAGCGGTGGGTGAGGCTAAGACAAAAAAGTGTATATTATTCTTGCATGTGGTATACCATGTTCACAGATTTCTTTGGAGATGCTGAAGTAGCTGGAAAACCATAGGTAAATCTAGGAAGAAGAAGCCAGCAAGTTAGGTCTCAAGCAGTCTGCATAGGTAAAATCATCTCTTCCTTACTCATGATCTGTTCAGGTGTACACCAAGGTTCTGTCCTCATTCCTCTCCTATTCAGAATCACAATGCTCTTCAATGGCCTCCACAATGCATGTGTCTTTTTGCACATACATATGTACACAGAATACACTGTACTTTACACCTCTAGGCCCTCTGTGTCTGATCTGCTTGTTTGGCTCTATCTGGATTTTAACAACATGCAACTATTGTTCTGCTCCAATGAGCTCACACTCAATACAAGAAAACTGTCTCAGTGACAACTAGCACCAGGCAGAATCTGGCAAGAGCTCAGTTATACAATGTTTTCAAGACCCTGGATGACATCACAATTTATGGGGTTGCTTCTTTCATGTATCAGGGGGTTTAACTCGACCATTATCTTGGCTTCTACTACCATGCATATGCCATCTATCAAATAACTGCACCCTAAACCTGGGGGGTGGCTACAAGAACAAATCTTTGTATCTCACTCCCTGCCGGTACAGGGATCATCTTTTGTTTTTTGAGTTGATCTTTTTCTCCCCAGCCTTGGATGGCGCTCATCTGCATGGACCCTCAAGCCTAGTATCCATGATATCCACTGGGATATACTGCTGTCCAGTATCCCCTGGTGGTGTTGACAGGGTCTCTCAATCCACCGCCATGAAGCCAATCCAGTAGATGAACCAGTGAGACTGTCTAGTTGTGTGTGGAACCTGGGAGGGTCAACACCCCATCGAGGGTCCTCTGAGGTGTTTTTCCATTTTTCCTTTTTCCCCTGAGGGGTGTGGTGTGAAGTGATGCCATGATGCTTGACCAATGCACTCATGTGCCATGTGTCGGCCCACCCACTGCTCACTCTGTGGCAGTCCTGAGTCCCTTTCCCCTAGCTTACCACTAGGTGCCAGGCATACACTGGGCTTCTGCACTCCCTCTCTCCGGAGGAGAAGGAGGAGAAAGGACCTCTGGATGCTTGATTCTCCTCCCCCCCAGCTGAACCTCCATCATCCCAAGCCCACTACTGAACTCAGGTCACTGGCATTGCGAGCGGTAGCACTACCGCTGAGCCGGTGTGCTGGTCCATAAAGAGATCATCATTAAAAAGATCCTCCAATTTTTTGACTATGATGATGTGTATTGTGTGGTCCCCAAATCCACCCTTTCCAGACTGGAGATCCTTTTTCATTAATGCTGTTTCATTCTTGACTAACCCTCTTTCATGGATCACTACTCCCTCTATGCCTTCCTCTTACTCTCTTTAAATGAAATTAAATGCCTTTCACACTGTGCCTTCATTATATCAAAATTCTAGTTTGGAAGACTCACCCATGTCTTAGCATCCTTCTCACCTTCTCCTCTACTCATATGCTTATCTTGTTGTTAATAATAATTTCTCTTCTTCTGTTATGTGATGTACTGTACCTTTGCCTTTATCTGTGGTTGCATTGTTCTCCATTAATTGGTATTTATTGCTATATTTTATTTTCATGCTGCTGTATCATGTGCAGTTTATTATATAACTTTTAATGTCTATTGATTTTGTCAGTGCACTATAATTTTCTCCATTCCCCTTCCTCCAGAACTCATATAGAAATTAGCTGTTGCCAGCTCAGTACGCTTTTTTCTAGTAAAACTCTGGAAATAAAACAAATACATTCATTCAAGGAAGCTACACATCATTGTTGTCCTAGTAAGGAAAACAGTAGTATTGTACAGAAACTGCATAATTCAAACACATTTTAATTTACTATTTTTCTCTTCATTAATGTTGTTAAGAATTACTATTCTAAGATGATTATGAACTCTTGGTTGTGGCTGTTGTTTCTAAATGAATCTGACAATTGAATGGATAATATTATATGTCTGCCTAAAGCCAGAAACACTAATCAAAACCTGACAATGGTTTTCAAACTTGCACTGCACTGCAATCCAGATTGGTTTTGCAAGGACTCGAAATAATCTCTAAAGGGGGTTCTCTAAAACATCTAACACCAGCAGGGTTAGCTTATTTTCTATCTGAAACTCTCTGATGAGACTCAGAACATTTGTATTCTTCATTGAGAAGGAATGTGATGCTAACAGTTCCACTGTGGGTCTCATTACAGAGTAATCATCAAACCCCTTGTACAAGAGAAGACTGCTCTACCTGAACTCCACTGGTTCATTTTTGCACATAATAACAGTGACAGCCCTAACCTTAACTTTTAATTATGTGCTCCATTGGTCATCTTGATATTACAGCATAAGCGAAAGATGGCCGCCAACCTGGCTGCCATTTGTTTGGGCTCTAGCTGAGCTCACCAAAAATCCCTCTGCAGTATTTTTCTGCTATTTTTAAAGGAGAGTAAGGAGAATTAATGACTTTCACTGGAAGTAAGCAGTAGAAGCATCCAGTGTAAATAGAATTTTAATTTTATTTATATTATATTAATTTATTTTATTGCTCGGATATACACCATTAAGCAAGATGCTCATTTTCAAAAGTCCCTTGTCAAACAGTACAGTTACAATACTTCTTGACATTTCACAATTAACATATTTGCATAGGCACTGACAACATAAATTTGGTTACATAACATCATGATACAAAGATCAAAGTAATGCTTGAGGGGGTCTCATAGGTCACAGTAAAGAAAGTAAAGAAAGTGCTGCAGCCTTGGTAGCAGTCCCACAGGGCATGGTCTGAGGACAGACTGAATGCTTTAAAAACATAGATTTTGATGGCAGATAAGGACAGCTTGGCCCACCCAGTCTGCCCAATTCCCTAGCTACTGTATAAGCTGCAGATCCTAGTTAAAAAAAAAAAAAACAGCCTACTTCATCCTACCCCCCCACTAGAATTACCTTATATCTGTGTCATGTATTCTTGAATTCCACCACTGTTTTTGACCCCATTACCTCCTCAGGAAGGCTGTTCC
The DNA here is from genome assembly GCA_016271365.2 of Neoceratodus forsteri. Lineage (NCBI taxonomy): Eukaryota > Metazoa > Chordata > Ceratodontiformes > Ceratodontidae > Neoceratodus > Neoceratodus forsteri. The sequence goes on from CM057455.1 coordinate 607,859,478, forward strand.
ATATGTCCACCACCCTTTACGTGAAAAAAAAAACTTCCTCACTTTGCCCATGAATTGCCTTCCCTCTGTCTTCAAATTGTGCCCCCTTGTTCTCTTTTTCTGAAAGATGTTACCCTCTCAGACTCTGTTGATTCCCTTGAGGTACTTGAAAGTTTTGATCATGTCCTCCCTCTCCCTTCTCTCCTCTAGGGTATACATATTAAGGTCCTTTAGTCTCTCTTCGTATGGCTTCTGGTGCAGAACCTGTACCATTCAAGTTGCCCTCCTCTGGACTGCTTCCATCCTGACTGTTTCCTTGCAGATATGGGGCCTCCAGAACTGCACGCAGTACTCCAGATGGGGTGTCACAAACTGCTTGTTCAGAGAGATAACTTCCTGTTTTCTACTGGAGATGTCTCTCCCTATGCATCCCAGTATCCCCCCCCAACCTTCCTTACTGCCTTCTCATATTGCTTCCCTACCTTTAGGTCATCTGATATGACTACCCCCAGGTCCCTTTCTATTTTGTTGTTGTTAGTACCCCCCCCCACTGTGTACTCTTCCCCTAGGTGTTTGTTTCCCAGGTGCATTACTTTGCACTTCTTTGCATTGAATCTAAGATGCCATACTTCTGACCATTGCTGTAATCTTGCCAAGTCACTTCTCATACTTTCCACCCCCATTGTGTATCAACCCTGTTGCAGATCTTTGTGTTGTCTGCAAAGAGGCATACTTTTCCTTCTAGCCACTCCACAATTTCACCTATAAAGACATTAAATAGGACCAGTACCAGTACTGAACACTTCTGTACCCCGCTAGTAAACCCCCTTTCTTCATAGTGGACTCCGTTTGCTATTACCCTCTGCGTCCTGTAGTGCATTAAATTCTTTACCCAGGCTACCACCCTGGGACTCACTCCCAGGCTGGCTAATTTGTTTATTAATCTTTTATGTTGGATTGTGTCAAATGCCTTGTTAAAGTCTAGGTAGGCCATATCCACAGGCCCTCACATGTCTATTATTTTGTTCACCCAGTCAAAGAAATCGATTAGATTCATCTGACATGACCTTCACACTGTGAATCGATGCTACCTTGTGTCCTATGCCCCGCTGGCCTCCAGGTATTCAACAATTCTTTCTTTCAGAAGTGATTCCATCATTTTCCCTACCACAGGGGTCAAACTAACAGGTCTGTAGTTTCCTGCCTCTGTCTTTCTCCCACTTTTGTGAAGGGGAATCACATCCACCCTCCTCCTGTCCTTAGGTACCACACGATCCTCCCATGATTTGTTAAAAAGGGTAGTCAGTGGTGTCACTAGTTCTCCCCTTAGTTCTTTTAGCATTCTGTGGTGAATTCCATCAGGCCCCGTTGCTTTGTCCACCTTCAGTTTCAGGAGTTCTTGAAAGACCCTTTCTTCTGTGAATGGACTGTTTCTGAACCCCCTATCTGGAGTGCATTTATTGTTTGGTTTAGTTATCTCCTCTTCCTCTTCTTTTGTGAATACTGAGCAAAAGTATTCCTACAGTATTTATGCCTTTTCACTGTCACCCTCTGCCCACTCCGTCCCCTTTATTAAGCCTCACAATCCATCCCTTGGTCTCCTTCACTTCCTTATGTACCTATAAAAGGATTTATCCCCCTTTCCTAACTGAGTTGGCTATCTTTTACTCGGTTTGGGCCTTTGCTATTCTGACTGCCTTCCCCACCTCATTTTGCTTTAACTGATACAGTTTATTTATTTATATATTTTTTTATTTATTTAAAAGTTGATAACTGAGAAAAGCACCATGAGCAGAGGCTCATTTCCAGGAGTGAAGTGGGGGAAGGGGAACATGGGAGAAGAGACACAAGATCATCTTAAAATCACATAATCACAGATGGCAGATCAAGGGTCCGGGTACAAGACCCAGTACTAATGTAAAAATAGCTCTATACTGACAAATATATACAGCACACTGCAAAGGTCGGAGTACGTAAGAAAGCAACACTTGGTGAGGGTTAGGTTATACAAGCCCTCAAAAAGCAAAACTCATAAACCAAAAAAAAAAAATTTGTGATTCCTTATACTTCCTGAATGCTGTCTTTTTCTCCCTAACCTTCCTTGTCACCTCTTTTGAGAACCATAGTGTTTTTTTTCCTTTGTTTTGTTTTAATAATAATAATAATATAATAATAATTTTTATTTTTAGGCGCCTTTCAAAAAACATAATAAAATCAACACTTCAAATATATAAACAGTCATTCATAAATAAAATCATACGCATATCATAATACAACCAACACAGTCAATTAATAAAAGCCTGAGATCACAAATAAGTCTTTAAAGCCTGTTTGAATGACTCCACAATCAATTGCGCACTCCGGAATCCAATGGGGTAGAGAGTTCCAAAGGGTAGGCACAGCGAACTCAAATCCTCTTGCGCCAGAAGATTTTAAACATACCCTAGAAACCTCTAGCAACCCCTCACCGGATGAGCGGAGTAATCGACCAGGCTGGTAGGGAATCAGGAGCTCTTTCAGGTAGTCCGGGCCGAGTCCGCATAGGGCTTTAAAAGTCAGCAAGCCAACTTTATAGGTGATCCGCCACTGAACTGGCAGCCAGTGCAGCTCGAGCAGCACTGGCAAAATATGACAAGATCGCAAAGACCCCATCAAAAGTCAGGCTGCTGTGTTCTGCACCAGCTGCAGGCAGCAGATTTCTACCCCAGGAAGCCCTAGGTAAAGGGAGTTGCAATAATCTAAGCGAGAGGAAACAAAGGCGTGGATCAATGTCGGAAGGTCATCAGATGGAACAAGGTGCCTAATCCTGGCGATAGTCCAAAAATGGTAAAAGGAAGTTTTGATGACCGCTGACACCTGCAAATGCAAGGTTAGCCCTTCATCAAAAATTACCCCGAGGTTACACACCCCTTCAGAGGTCAGGAGTGAGGCGCCACCCAGAAAATTTCTGAAGGTGCACCCTCCCTCAACCCCCCATCTGATGACCTGGATCCACAACTAACACCTCAGTTTTGTCTGGGTTCAATCTTAGCCAGCTGGAATCCATCCAGTCTTGGATTTCTTTCAGACAGTTGTTAAATACCGATGCAGCTCCATCCTGGTCGGGTGCAAAAGATAGGTAGAGCTGGGTATCATCAGCATAACAGTGAAACCTCAGCCCATACCTTCTTATAATGTCTCCGAGGGGCAGCATATACACCGCGAACAACATGGGTGAAAGGACTGAACCTGAGGAACTCCACATGACAGAGAGGTAGGGACCGAAGAATAAACTCCTGACACCACTCTCTGAGATCTATCCATGAGGAAAGATGAAAACCACTTGAGGACTTTTCCAGACAACCCACAGATGAACCTCAGATGACCCAACAACACCTCATGTTCCTCGGTGTCAAAAGCTGAAGAGAGATCAAGAAGAACCAAGATAGAACGGTTCTTCTGATCTCTAGACATCAGGAGATCATTGAGCACCCGAACCAGTGCTGTTTCAGTACTATGTCTCTTACAAAAACCAGACTGGAGTGGTTCATAGATGTCATGGATGGTCAAATGGTCCTCCAGTTATGCAGCCACAACTTTCTCAATAACCTTCCCTATAAAAGGAAGGCTAGACACAGGTCTGTAGCTGGCATTGCAGTCTGGGTCCAAGGAAGCTTTCTTCAAGAGAGGTGTCACCACTGCCTGTTTTAGACAGCTCGGAAATTCTCCAGACTCCAAGGAGCACCAGACAATCCACGCTAGGACAAGACCAATAACCTCAATACCTCCCAAAATTAGGGAAGTAAGTCCAGGATCCAATCTACAGCAAGTGGGGTGCACACTCTGGATAATCTGCATGATATCCATGAACTCCAGATGGCCAAAGGTACTCCAAGACACCCGAGGTGCAGTAACCTCACACTGATCAATAGCAACGCCCATAGAGTGTGCAGGCTGGAGCCCTGCCCTGATGTCAGCCACCTTATTTGCAAAGAATCGAGCAATTTCATCACACTCTAATTGCGAAAAAGCTCTCCGCACTTGAAGACAGGCTGGGTTGCACAGTCTGTCCACAGTGCGAAAAAGCTGAGCTGATCGATTCTGAGCAACTGCAATCTCCCTGGACAGGAATTCTGCCTTCTTATGAGAGATTGCAGATTGGTAGACTTAATAATGTTCAATAATCTAAGGCGGTCGGCATCAAGAGTGGACTTCCGCCAGCAACACTCCAACCTTCGACCTAGTCTCCGCAGCTCCCTCAAAGACCCATCAAACCAGGGAGATCGAGGGTGAAAGGGGAGAGGTTGAACGCAGACCGGGGAAATAGAATCCAAAGCTGTCGAGATGGCCAAATTATAGGCCATCACGAGAGTCTCTAGATCACTGCTGGCAAACGAGGAAGATGATAGGTCAAGCACGGCCATTAGGCCCTGAGAACTTACATCTCAAAAAGGGTGGTACCTGACCATTTCCGTAGGGGTAGGCCTACCTGGGGGGTATAAAAACTAAACCCCACAGTGCAGTGATCAGACCACCTGACTGGATCAACCTCCAAATCAGAAGCTTCAATCCCTAGGAGGAAGACTAAGTCAAGGGAGTGGCCATGTCTATGAGTAGCGGAGGTAACCACCTGTGTCAGGCCCAGAGAAGACATCAACTGGAGGAAGTGTTGTCCAAATTGCGAGAGTTCATCATTGACCCAGGCATTGAAGTCGCCAAGAACCATCAGTCTTGGTGACTCCAATGCCATGTCAATGATGAAGTCTGACACTTCCTGAAAGAAACGTCTTTCAACACCGGGTGAACAATAGACGAGAACGATCCTACAACCTACACCCACTACAACAGCACACTCGAATGACTCAGTCTCCCCTACCAATACACTAGTGAGGTTGAGTATGGTCTTGAAACAGACCACCACCCACCCCGCGGTTCAATCTTGGACGGTGTATTACCGAGTACCCAGCCGGAACTAAAGCCTCCAAAATGGGGCCAGAATTCTCATCCAGCCAGGTCTCAGTAATGCAAGACAGGTAAACTGTTTCCACAAGATCAGCAATAATTGCTGTCTTGTTTTTGACTGACCTGGCATTGCATAACACTGTCCGAGTTGGACAAATGCCTCGTGCCTCCCGAGCCACCTGCTGACTCAATTTGGTCGTGCCCTTAGGTATGGGAACCAGACATGGCTGACCACGTTCTGATTTCCATTTCACCCTAGGGCATCTCCTGACTCCCACGACCCCAATTTGATGACCCTGCTCACTCACCCTCCACTGTTCACCACCTCCCATCTTCCTCCCCCTCTTCCGTACTATACCAAGCACTCTACAGTGCTGGTACACACCAAATTCCAGAGGAGGAGGACGAAAAAAAGGATGGAGGGCACGAAGAACAGAGGGTGAGTAGTGCACCACCATGGAGGCAGACAAACAGCACATCCTACATGAACTTAAACAAATACTTAATTTACTACAAAATTCTTAAAATACATATAACTTAAATAACTTAAATAGCCCAGGAAAGCTCTCACCTCACCTGAGCAATACCAGTGCTTTATTAATCCCAGCTCTGCTCTCACCAGACCATAGGCATTAAATAGCAAAACAAAAACCAAAAAAGAAACCCTCTTACAAACCAAAATGGAGGAAGGGGTTCAGGCACTCTCACTGCCTAAATTAAAAAATCAGTCTATAAAACTACTATATAACACATTAAATAAAAAAATTAAATGAGTCAGAAAGAATATGTGGACCACAGGTCCTCTCACCACCAGGGAACCACCCACAATGTCCAGATTAGTCCAAATGAAAAAAGGTACAGTTCATTCTTGTTATCATCCGTGCAGTAAGTTCCATGGTCCAACATAGAAAACAATTACATTCCAACAAAATCCAAGTCATCCAATAAAACCCAAACATATAAGTCTCCACCCATTCTGGGCTGCAGCTTGAACTAGGATGGCCTGACAGAGTTCCAGTAATTCAATTCATCTTTGCTGCTCTCCACTCAGCCCAAAAACGACTGTAGAATCTTGTATCCATTCAGACTCAAAGGCCAAATGTAAAACCAGGGGGAGCTTAGAGGGAAAGAGAAAACCCGCCCCCCAGCCACAAACAGGCTCTGATCACTCTCACCCATGACCTGCAGCTACAAGCACCTCAAAGTTGGACAGACAGGACCAGCTACAAGGCCCTTTAGGAGAAACCGCAGACAATACCTCCAGCTTCCCTGGGCACAACCCAACATCTCCCACTCAGTCATGAGAATCAGGGACCGGGTATAGCCCTAAGACCGATAGAGATCCAGGAGATCCCTACCCCCACACCACCCTCAGTCTCTCCTAAGAACTTAGTCCACCTTCAGAGGTACACCAGCGTCGATGACAATAATGGCAACCAATCTTTACGGTCACCAAGACTTCTACTCTCAGTCTCTGCGTGGTAATATTAATAGAGGCATTAGTCAAATCAGAACAGTTCACCTCAAGAGATGGTAAATTTGGGATCAGTCTACCCTCAAACTGCACAGTCTTCCCCGCAGCAGGCAAAGGTAAATCAAAGTTCCCACAGCGTTTCCACAGCGATTCTGCCCAGATCCTCCAGACTCAGGCTCACAACGCGAGCAGAAAATTCCAGCCCACAACATCAGGCAGTAGGTTCCAGCCCCACCATGGGATAAAAATCTAAAGTCTGTTTCAGTTCTCCAAAATCGAAACCCAACACAATTTCAGCAGTGAACTCACTATAACAAAGTGAGCTGCCAAATAAAACAGCTGTATACTCCAAAATAACTAAGCAGGACTGCAATAGCGACCGTCCTGAAAAGCAAAGTGGTGGTTTCAGTAAAACAAAGGTGAGCCACCATAACAGCCGATTTAGCTCCTAAGTAGCAAAAAAATATCCAAAACACTAGCTAAAGCCCGGTGGCGCTGAGGATTGAGGCGCTGGACGCCACACCTCACGCTACGATGGCGACCCGGGTTCGGGTACAGACTCGGGTGGCTGGGGGTCGGTGGGGGAGAGGGAGGATTGAGCGTCCAACGGATGCTCTCTCCCTCAGGGGTGATCAAGAACGTATTCACGTTTACATCCTTCGCAGCCGTGAAAGCACCGACAATTGAAGGATGGAGGTGGCCCCTTCATCGGAGCCGGGGAGGGAGGACGTCGACGGCGCATGAGGGTCTGGCGTGCGTCAGCACGCCACCACTCGGGACGTACGTCCTAGTGCTCGATGTCTCAGAGGGTAGGGGAAACCAGGGAGAAAATGGAAAAACCCTCTCGGCAGCTCTAGATGATAGCCTCTCGGTACCATCCGGACCACCAAAAGAGGGACAGACCCCACTGTGCAAGGAGGAGAGAAGGAGGCACTGTAGGGGCAGATCCCCCCAGAGGTGGAATGGAAGGTTGAGAGGAAGGAAGGAGAGGGCTCCAAGAGTAGGGAGGAGAAGATAAAGAAATAAAGTAAAAAAAAAAAAACAACACTAGCTGTATACCTGCAGTATGCTAGAACAGTATATAACTCACATATCATCCCTAACTTACTAAAAAATAAACTCAAAAATAAAATAAAACAAACTCAGACTCCGGAGCTCAAACCTTTTGTTTATTTGCTTCACACGATGGCTTGTTGCGTCTGTGATGGCAGTTTTAATTTATCCCCATTGTTCCTCCTCCGTCCTTCCTGCCCATTTACTAGTGCATTCCTTAGGCATGCTCCCATTTTGCCAAAGTCAGCCCTCCTAAAGTCCAGTACCCTTGCTTTTGTATGGCTAGATTTTATGGCTACTTTTATCATGAATCATACTGTTTGGTGGTCACTTGTTCCTAGATGGCTAAGCACTTTTAAATCCGATATCCTCTCTCCATCCCCGATTATGGCACAGGGAGTCAGTAGGTTAGCAGGTACATGTGAGGTCAGAGAAGGGAGAGTTTAGGTATTGGTGACTTGTGTCTGTGTGTGGTGGGGTCTTTTTAGTTGGTACCACGTGTCTCTAGTGCTTTGGTAGGGATACATTGTGGTACAGGCGGCAGGTGCCAGTGGTTCCGGGGTCTTATTTGAAAGTGCAGCCACAGTTGGTGCCAGTCAGGATCACTTTTAAAAGCTCCTGTTTGAAGTGGCCTAGCTTAACAGGTGTCTTTTGGGGGACTGAACATTTGTTAAGCCAGCTGGGTTCTCTGGTTGTAAAGGAGAATTTGGCTAGACTTGTTCTGTTGAAGGGTACAGCCAGGGTACCTTGCCAGACCTCTGGTAGGGTAAGGATTAAGGGCATTACTTAGGAGAGCTTGCATCACTGGTGGGTCAGACCCATAAGGGCTTTCATATCTAGTAGGCAGGTCTGGTATTTAAATCTATCATGCAGGAGACACCATTTTGCGAGATAGTAAAGTGTGCACGTGTGTGCGAGTTTGTCAGCCTCAGTTACAAAGCAGCAAGCTTTGTTCATAGCTAACAGAACCTTGTGTAACACCATATCTGTGGCATTGCCATAAACTTTTAAACCATAGTCTACTATGTGAAGCATGTAGCTTGTAACTGCCACTCTTTTGGCATCTGTTGTGAGGTTGTGCCTTTGTCTATATAGGGCCCCCTGTCTCCTGTTTATGTTGCATACGATCTGATCCACATGTGGTGCAAAAGTTAGTGTCTGGTCAATGGTGACCCCAAGGTATTTCAAAGAGTCAACCCACTTTAGGCACTCTCCCTTTATGTTGTGGAAGTTGAGCAGATGTAGCTTTGCCTTCTTCTGTGCTCTAGAGAAGAGTATTGTTTTGGTCTTCTCATTCTTAAGTACTAGCATATTCTGCTGGAACCATTTATCTAGGGATTCAAAGTTGCTTTGAAGGTCACAGGTAAGTATATCCTGGTGGGGGTTATTTGTGCAGATGCATACAGCATGACTGTGGAGCTAGGGCAGGCTTCTGGAAGGTGGTTGATGAAGAGGCTGAAAAATAGGGGTCCCAGGATGGAGTCCTGTGACACACCTGCATCTAGCATTAGAATGCTCTCCATTTATATTGACCTGTTGTTTTCTGCTTGAGAGATCATCTTTAAATCAAAGTACAGTGTCTACAGAAAGGCCAAGTGTGGGCAGTTTGGTTAGCAGTAGCTCATGGTTTACTAAACAAAAGGCCTTGGTTAGGTCTCTGTAGATTGAACCCACCAGGTGCCCCTTATCAAGAGACTTGTGTAGAATGCTGGTATATTCAATCAGTGCAGTGGAGGTACTATGCATTTTGTGGAACCCATGTTTCTGCATTCATTGTATATTGAATTGGCTGAGGTATTTGACGAGTTGGTCTGACATAATTCCTCAAGCACTTTGGACAGTGGAGAGAGGATGGATATTGGTCTGTAGTTTGTGACTGAAGTGCGGGCTCCACTTTTGTGGATGGGGGTGACAAGGACACTTTTCCAGACAGTAGAGAATTGTGAGTATCTTAGGGAGAGGTTAAATAGTTTGGCAATGGGATGGCGAGTTCATCCAGCACTAGGGCAATTAACTTCATGTCCAGTGAGTCACTTCCCATCCTAGTTTTCCCCAGTACCATCTTAACATAGCTGGCAGTGTCCTTTATAGAGATGGTTTTGAAGTAGAATTGGGGCCTACTTTGGCCTCTTTGGGTATTGTCATGACAGGTTAGGGTGGCTGTGGTTTCGTCCTCTGGAGGGAGGACTGCACTGAGGTAGGTTAAGGCTTCATTGAACATGTTGGCTATCTCAATGAGGTTGAGTGTGATAGATACATTTGTGCTGAGCATTGTAGGTGATGATTTCTTGCTCCTGCCCATCAGGCACTTTAGGGATACCCAGAATTACTTTTCCTTACCTCAGCAGCTAGTTTGCTGCCCCTTATAGAAGCTGGCCTTTGCCTGTCTGATATTCCTGGTACACCTGATCCTTGCTGCTCTGTATTCCTACAAGTGTGCCTGTTTGCCAGATTCCTTGGCTTCGTGCCATAAATTGTCTCTGTCCCTCATTTGAGTGAGCAGTGATGGAGCAAGCCAATTGGCAGAGTTCCCTCTGATGCCCCTCTTTCTGAATGGGGCATATTTATCTGCAGCTACATTAAACTCAGCTGTGAAGTAGTCTAGGGCTGCATCTATGTTAAGGGTGGAGTCCAGCTGGCTCCTGTTTAAATCAACCTGGTGTGTTCTGAATGCATTTAGTGCCCCTTTGCAAAGTACCCTACTGTGGGTAGTTTTTGGGGCCAACTGGTCATTTCAGCAGACCAATTGCTCACAATTGGTGGGTGGTCAATCATAGGCATCTGGCATCACAATAACCTCCTTTAGCCTGTCTGGGTGGGTAATCAGAACCCAGTCTGTGAGGATATTTCTTCCTGTTTTGCAGCTAGTTCTGTCACATTCTAAGACAGCTTGGGTGAGGTACAGACTATGTATTTGGTCCTTGTATCCTGAGTTGGTTTTTGCTGTTCAGTTGATATTAAAGTCCCCTACTACTATAGTTTCTTGGTTCTGGCTTGCTTGTTTATAGTGCATGGTGAAAGTGTCTAGCCCATCATGTTGCTTTCCTTGGGGAATATATACTGTCATAAGAATTAGACTCATTCTTCCATTTCCCAAAAGTATGTGTATCACTAGGCACTAGCAGTCACTATTTGTGTTGTCAGGGGTGATTTTATGTCCTTGCAATGTGTTTCACAGGTAGACTAGGTAGCCACTGCCTCGTTTACCTATCCAGTTGAGTCCGAAGTGATTGTACCACTGTAGTGTGATAGAAGTGTCTGGAGTTAATGTGGAGAGCCACATCTCAGTAACTGAGATATAGTGTCTGGCTGGACTTGCTTCACCCATACCTCAGACTGTGTTAGCTTTGGTAGGAGGCTGCAAATGTTCATGGAGGAGATTTTCAGGGTTACTTGTGAGGCCTTGACTACATTTGCATCCAGTGGTGCTTCAGGGTTGGGGTGGACATTACCTGACTTTAGGAGGAGGATCTTCAACAACCACCTAAGATATCATGTCCAGTATTGGTGTCTTCGTTTTCTAATATGAAGCAGTGTGCTGGAGTCAATAGGAGGTTAAGTTACCATCCATTAGTTAGGTTCAAGGCATAGGTCAAAAGGTTTCACAGGGTTGGGCAAGTGAGCTATAACAAGAGTTAGTTTTATTATTTTTAGTGTGAACTCACCAGTGTGTTGCTGAGGAGTATCTCTTGTTTTTGTTACAGCCTGGTTTGACACTATTTCACAGCGGCAGCTTCTGTAGTTGAAAGAGGCACCTGGAATCATTTGTGTGGCTGTGTCTGAGCTCGAATGTTTGACACAGAGATTGTGGAGTTAATGCATTGGCTGGGAGCGGATAGTTAGTGGAGATTGTGGGGTTGATATATTGGCTAGGAGTGGCCAAGCATCATGAGAGGTTGGCAGCTGGAGTCTGGAGTCAGACAGGAAGCAAGCTGGAGCGTGTTTTGGGCCCCTAGATTCTGTATTACAGGACAAAGAACTACTGCTGGACTGTTTATTCCCTGCTTCTTGGGACAAGCAGTACTGGCATGCCCGAGTGTGGATTCATCTAAATGCTGGTTGGCAGAACATCTGCTCCTGAAACAACTGTAATCAGTGGAACTTGTGTGGTGAGAGCACCATTTTCCTTTTCACAAACAGTTTGCCTATCTTTTGCCACCCAGGCATTGGTGAGAGCATTGCTAGAAGGTTACCTCTTGATATTCTGGGCTATTATTTGGGACATTCCTTTCTTTAAGCAGCACACTCTATGGATTCTCCTGTTGTACATTTTAGTGATTGGGAGATTGAGAGGGTTGTGTGAGCATGTTAGTTAGATGGTCTAAATAGTAGTTGACTTAGTTAGCTATTTTACATGTATTTTATTGGATGTCTGGTGGCTGCTTGTGAAGGATTAGTGTGTGTGTGTGTGTGTGTGAAGAATTTTAGATTTTTGTTTAATTTTAGCTAATTTATATGTCATTTGAGGGTGGGTTTAGGTAATATAAGTGAGGTGAGTTTTTAATTGTGTGAAACAGCAGTTCAAAGATATGCCCTGGTCTCAGACCACAGCAGATTACCTATTTAGCATCCCTGTTGATTGACCTCCACCCTTTCTATGACCTTACTTTATCAGCTACGGTGATTAGGTGGTGCAAGGAGGTTGGGATTGGAAGAGGGCAGGATGGCAGGCAGCAGGGTGTTTGGGGTACACTTGGAGTGAGCTATATAGTGGTGGTCAGGATCAGGAGGTGCCCTGGAGCAAACTGGGGCCTGGAGAGAGGACAGCCATGTTTGGAACTCATACCCAGGACTCCCACAAGATTGAGTGTGCAGGTAACCATTGAGTCAGCAAACTCCATCAGTTCCCTTCAGATGGTTCTATGCAATACCAGATTGAACAAGATCACAATTATGGCAGACTTGATTTCCTTAGTCAGCCTGGCTTGCATTATAGAGACCAGGTTGGCGGATGATGTGGGTCCAGTTCTGGAGGTGTCTGTCCCAGCTGGGTTCTCTGTAGTGCACTGCTCATGTAAGCAATGCAAGGGAGGGGGTGTGGCCATCTGTTTTAGATCCAACCTGAACTTCTCCGTGCATCTATTGGGTTCCACTTTATCATTTGAATGTGTGGCCATGCCCGGGGGTCAGGTGTAGGCTGCAAAATCTTCCTTGTATACCAGCATCCAGGGCGTAAGGGGTATTTCTGCTGGAAGCCACGGTTTTCATCACCAAGAGGGTGTTGGAGTCACCTAGATGGTTGGTTCTGGGTGACTTTAGTACCTGGATTGATGATGAACTCTCACATTTTGGTCATGACTTCCTCCAGACGATGACCTCGCTGGGCCTCTCACAAGCTGTTCCTTCTGTGTTCCACAGCCAAGGCCTCAACTTGAACCTAATGTTTTCACTGGGTCTTGATGTCACTGACCTCAGGATTTACCCAGTCATTTTGTTGGATTAGTGCATGATAGAGTTCTTAATCAGGGACCCTCTGTTAGTCCTTCTCCTTTAGAGATGGTCTGCTACAGCCCATTGAAAAGGTTGTCCCCAGTGGAACTGATGGTGGTACTGGATCTATCTGGTGTGAGTGTTGCTTGTTTGACAGATATGGATGAGGCAGTTGCAGCCTATAACAGTGCTCTCTCTAAGGTGCTTGATGCTGTCACACCAGTTAGTATACATCCCAGATCTTTTTGCTTGACACCCCAATGGTTAGATAGGGCTCTCAAGGAGATGAAGATGGTGGGACAGTGGTTGGAGCCCTGCTGGTGGAAGTCTCAGTCCAATGAGGAGAGACTGGCTTTGAGAATTCACTATGATGAATATTAAAGGGCAATCAACCATAAGAAGGCAGTGTTCTGTCTGGGGAGATAGCTGCAGGGAGGAACATACCATTTCAGCTCTTTTAGACTGTAGACAAGCTACTCCATCCTGCCTGTCTGTAGCCAAAAAGGAGCAGATTCAGTCAATCAGTGTGAAGAGCTTGCAGTGTTCCTCTCTCACAGGGTGTCTTCCATTAGAGCTGCGATCACTCCAAGTAGGCAGATGCAGCCCTGCAGTGGCAAGTCGTACATGTTCAGATGCACTCCTTTTGTCTGGAGCATGTTTAGACCAGTAGAGATGATAGAGTTACGTAAACTGATTTTGAAGTTGTAGCCCACATACTGTGAACTGGACCTGGGCCCGACCTGTCTCTTAATGGGATGTGTCAAATGTGTCCATCCAGTGTTTGCTGAGATTGTCTGGTGCTCACTTTTGGAGGCACTTTTCCCCAGCACCCTGAAAGAGGTGCTGGTGATGGCCTTCCTAAAGAAACCATATCTTGACTTTGACATATTGGCGAATTATAGACCAATCTCTAACCTCCCATTTTTGGGAAAGGTTATCAAGAAAGTAGTGGCTCTTCAGCTTGAGGCACACCTTGTGGCCTATGACTTCATTGAGCCCTTCCAATCTGGGATTAGATCCCGACATAGCAGCTAAACAGCCTTAGTCAGGGTGCAAAATTACCTCCTCCTCAGGGTGAGAGATAGAGGGGGATAGTTGATACTCATTCTCCTTGATCTCTCCTTGACACTGTGGACCATGTAGTGTTGCTGGATTGCAAAGGGAGCTAAAACAATTAATACTGTAAATCATCCCTGCTTCTTTCAAAATTATCATCCTTTAGGGTTTCTGATTTCACTCTTCCCTGGTTAAAGTCTTGCCTGACTGCCAGAACACAGTCAGTCAAACATGGACCCTCAAACTTGTCCTCTTCTCCCAGTAACCCTAGGTGTTCCCCAAGGATAAGTCTTGGGTCCCCTCTAATTTTCTGTCTTAATCAGTGATCACACAAGCTCCTATACCTTCTGTAATATCAATATGCACACAGATGACACTACTGTCCTCTTCTCAGGAACTTTGCAATATATAATTCAGGCAGCATTACAGCTTGACTTTCAAAATGCCCTCTAGCATTTCACAAATGTATCGATAAACTTCTTGCCCAGCACCTTGAATACACATCACTAGCACTGTGTCCAAATGATTTTCCAAACCCAGTGCTCTATAAAAAGTGAACAGATGCTTCCCCAACTCAATAGGAAATATGTTTTTGACTGAATGCAATTTCCCCTGCTGGACTATGGTGATGTCATTTTCTCTGGCACCTCCAACTTGCCCATCTCCAAACTCACTACCCTGTTTAATGCCCCCAGTAGGCTCCCCTTGGCCAGCCCCTCACACTCATCAATGCACTATATATGTAGTTAAAATGGGCCTTTCCCTCAGTGAGTCACGCACTTCATATTGCTGTACTTGGTGCCTAATACTGCTCTAGTGTACTCTTTAGCTATCTAACTGACATGTTTACTCCTGCCTACAGCCCATCTTTTTCCCACTTTGATCTCAAGATGGTAATATGTTCTAAATCCCACACTGCAGGCACAATGTGGGGCAAGCTTCCTTTAGACATAGACTTGCAAACATTTTGAATGGCCTTTCCAGTTCACTAGCCACCACCCATAATTTCTACTCTGCAATGGTCCATTATAAGCAATATCATAGGGTCCCTCTGACATGCCATTACTGCTGCAAAGGTGGCTATCCCACCTATTCATCACTTAATATACTTTTAATTTTGTTAAGGGGCCATATTGCTACCAACACTGATTTTGCTCTGTCCTTACTGCATAGCCTTACTGTACTGTATAGATACTTATCTGTCCCTGTATAATATTGCTATAGTACTGTACTGTTTATTGTAAATTGCTCACTTTGCTTCCCCTGGTTTCTCCAATGTATCACCTTCCCACAACAGAACAGGAAAAGAGCTTTTCTTGGATTCTGCTCGCTCACCTGGTATAATATATCTCAAACAAAATAAATATGATAGAACCAGCTTATCAGTGCAGTAGAAGCACTACAATTCATGGCACCCAGGACCTACATTTGGGAACAAGCCCAGGTCATTAGAGAGCTGGTCAGAGAGCGGAGGACTGAATGTCCCACAGGGAAGGGGGGAACCTCTCTGTGTGACCACCATCTGGGTAAACATAGGTGATGGTGAAGGTTGGAGTGCACTTTTTGTGGAGGAATGTTGATTGATTGGCAGGAAAGTGATGTACAGTGTGCACATGTCCATCTTAGCCAGCGTCTTTATAGGAAATGAGAAAATGGAAAAACCCTCAGCCATTGCAGCATGACTGATCCGCGTGGCTTGCAGACCCCACATACCCACCAATATTGTATCCTCTTTAGCTCCGACCTGTCTGTTCCTGTGGTACTTGGGTCAGCCTGAAGACCACCATCATGGACAGGGCATATCAAAAGGAAGCCAGGCAGAATGTAAGTCCTGGAAGAAGGTGAGGTGACAGGGTTGGGGCACCACTGGTTCCAGAGGTGGGGTTAAAAGCTGACAGAGAGAGCAGGTGTGGAAGAATATAAAGTAAAAAAATATCCCTCACTAGCTACTTGGGGAACATGCAAGATCAAGGAAAGATGGAAGGGGGTACAGTGTACATCTCCACATAACTCAGTTTAAGATTATTCACTATTCCTCTGTCCTTTCCTCACACGAGCTGCCACTCCTCAAACACAATATACTGTAGAGTAGGTTATAATTGTGGTCTGTTTATTTTTGCTATATTCACTATTTTTAAATATCAGTGAATTCAAGCAGATGGCGATTATAACATGAAAACATATCGCAATACATCACACATTAAAAGCCATCAAGGAGTTGATAAAATCCCCAGATTAGTGCCATTACCATGCAGCCTAAAAATAAAGAACATTACAGCAGTCTTTGTGTTTTTAATTATCTGCTATCGTCCTCAATTATCCTCAATTATCTGCTACAAGCTGTATACTGCTGCAGTATGATGGCAGTTTAAACTTTCCTACTTTGGGGAGAGGAGGCAGGCAGGAGTAGCATGAACACACATAGAAGCATAAAGACGCATACAATACTGGCTACTATTGCAATCTACAGATAAAGCTAATAAGAACCATAAACCCCTGTGAAGAAGACGACAGTCTGCAAAGAGTCTTAAATGTTCTGCGGTGTGAGTCAAGTAGCAAATTACTGTAATTTCCTTTACTTAGGCCTAAATAATTAACGCCCGACACATGCAGACTCGAACAGGCTCGTACAAAACATTGCAGCTGACTGACTGACTACCAGTACTTTAACACAATGGAATGCATGGCTTGTCAGTAAGACAGTCTGATACTGGATCACAGAATGAGTTGATTGCAGCCAATATCCTGACAGTGTGGGTAGCACATACAGTGGGGCCGTATTTTACAGTACTGCTGATGTGCTAATACTAGCAGACAGGAGTATGTGATAGCAGTAGTGGTTGTGAATTCTGGAGACCGTGATTTCAATCAGTTCTACAGTACCATTCCTTTTGCCTGTCTTCATTGCTGGTATCTATTGCTGGCCTGGCTCCAATCCTGACTCTTACACTGACACCCTTTCCTCCATCATTTCTCTGTCTTCAGCTGAGGAACTCCTAGTTCTGGGTGATATGAACTTCAATTGGATTTTCCATTATTAAAGTTAAGTGATGTCCGACACCATTTGTATGCAGATGACACAGTGCTATATATAGAAGGTAGGTCTGTTAAACAGATTCAAGAAAAGCTCCAAAAGGATTTTAGATACTGCAGAGATATTTTTAGGACCACGTTCTGGCTCTGAACCCTGTAGAATCACAAGTTATGCTGCTGTCTGGGAAACAAAATCCAAATAAACTAACCATGGACATAAGGACATTAGATGATCACAGTTTAACTCTTGTTGATTCATGTAAATTCCTTGGAGTTTGGATAGACTCCCACTGTAAATGGGATATACATATTGACCTGTTACTTAGAAAGCTAAATAAAAAAAATAGGGATTCTGTACAAGTATAAAATTGTTTACCATCAGATGTCAGATTGAAAATAACAAATTCCATGGTAATTCCAGTGTTAGACTACAGTGATGTTGCATTTTGTGGAGTGCCTGCGGAGTGCTGCACAGGCTTGATGTTTTATACAAAAGGTATGTGCAGTGTATCCTCGATGCACCCAGGGATAAGCACCACTGTTTTCTCTACAGAGCCTTAGGGTGTATGGACTTGATGGAGCAGTGCAAACTACATATGATACATCTAGTTTATAGATGTAAACAGAAGAAAATGCAGCAGTATATGTTACAATTAATAGAGAAATGTTAGGGAGGGCTTGCATACATCAGAGACTATTGAGTATGTGATGGCAGTTATGAAAACTGTTTGGGGTAATTCCTGTTTTGTGTGCATAGGCCCTAAGTTATGGAATAGGCTACCTGGTCATTTGAGGTTACATAGAAGTATTATATTCTGGAGGGCTATTAGAACCTGGTTTGCTGACATTGCTGTGTTACCAAAAATCTGTTGTAGTTGAGTAGGTATGCTTAATTTTAAATGTATAATACTATTGTTGTTATTGTACTGTGTGTTTTTATTATGTATTTTTTTAACTCTATTGTGTATTTGATCCTTTTTTTAGATAAGGGATCTCATTGAAAATGAGCTTTAGCTAAATTGGGCTATGCTTTTCTGGAAAAATGTTCAGAATAAAACTTGTACTACTACTACTACTACTACTACTACTACTACTTAAAGAAACTATGTCAAAATGTTAAATTACTCAAACACAGCCAGCTTATATCTGACCACACATGGCTCAACCCATAGTCCTATAACTCTTCCCATATTGAACAGGTCTTCTCCTCTCACTCCCACTTTATAGAAGAAGCTAGAAATTTTCCTAACACACCTAGTGATCTACTGGTGAGCAACTGCATGTAGAAAATCCACCATACCAATGGACCCCTAAGATTATCCAAAATTGATATTCATGTCTCTTGATCTGTCAGCACTACTCTCTTGTCAAATATCTCATTGGCCTCTGACATATATGCTGCCATCCTTCATTTCCAGAAAACATTCATGGCTGTCTGAGATTTTTCACTTTTCTCTAAGATGGACCAAAGTCAAAGGTTCCAAACATCCCTGAAGCACAGCTGAGCTATTAGCTTGTCTCAAGGCTTGGGTCTTGGCCAGTCACATTAACAAGACCTCTGGCTATCCATGAGACCTTGTTAATGATCACACCTTATGCAGTACCTGCACCAAAGCAAACAGACTTGCTTAATTAGAATACTTCACTTCCAAACTCCAGAACAATTTTAATCAACTCTCAGTGTTCTGAGAAATCATCCACACCTTTTTTAGCCATCTTTTCAGCTCTCTGACTCAGTCCTTAAACTAGGGAGTTCAACTAGAGTTGCAGCCAAAGACATGGCCAGATATTTCCTGAAATTTCTGTGATATCTCTAGAGAAATTCCTTGCCTGCCTGCCTGTAGTACCACTAAAAAAGTCACAACAGAGAATTACTTTAAAACTACTGGGAATATCTTGAAATATCTCATCAAGTCTTTGGCTGCAACACTATCACAAATTTTTGGAATCCACTTCATTTTTAACAAATATTTTATTTGCACCCATTTCACTTCTCAGATCTTCTTCCCTCATCACACCATCTCCCTCTTCCCCCCCTCCTTCCCTTGTGTACTCACCCCTACAACATCCTCCCTGTATGTTGTACTAGCTCTTAAGCCTCTTAAAGGACACAACCATCATGGGATTAACTGAAAGCTCATGTATCTCTCTGCTCCTGCTATATTAACCCCCACATCTTACATGCTTAATATTTCCTTCCTCCTGAGTTCTGTCCATGAGGCATGGAAGAGGGCTACACTAATCTAAACCCTAAAGGGGTGATCCATCTATCATTGGCAACTTCCTATCAGCCTTGACCAAACTCCAGGAATCACTGACTATAGCAACATAGTCATCATCATATCTCACTTATCTGAAACAAAATAGAGTAGCAAGGTGTTCTGTTTCAACAAGATCTTATTTGTACATGTCAGAAGGTGGAAACCAACAATCTACATAAACTAAGCAATGCAGAATGTATAAACCTTTTAGTGATGTCAACCAAGCAAAGGTATTTCATCAAGATGTGTAACCCTTCTATGTTTCACAACCTGCCACTCTAAAGAAGCAACCTTTAAGGTTCTGAAATGATGATGGGTTACAAGTCTGTATGAAATACTGTACCTCTACTTAGTTGGAACAGAGTCAGTAGGTGTATTTCAGGAAAGACTCTGTGGGTGCCAAATTTGAGGGGGCTTACCCTCTTAATTCAGAATCAGAAACCAAGAACTCTAGCTCTCCAGGTGACAGGAACAAATTCAAAGAAACTCCAATAGGTTATAATGCAAAACAATTTAATCCAAAGTCAGGTCCAGACACTTACGTGGAAGACAACCTGATCCCAGAGAGGGTCACATCAGGAAATGGAGTAGCTGCTTGTTTCACCCGCTCCAGTCCACCACCTCAATTAAGTCTATAAATTATGAGGATTTGCAACTATTGCAGCTTCAAGTTGATCCTTCCTGCTGGCGGATTAGTTCTGGTAACCATTCGACCAGATTCTCTGCTGGATAGACGTTCAAATGAAGAAAAGTCCACCAAAACATATGCCATCGTCCTCACCAGTCAAGGCCGCTAAAAAATCTAGGGCCTCATCCTCCAACTCTGGCTCAGAAATGGACCTGAGTACTTCAGAGCATGAACCATTAACACTTGCTCATTTTTTAGCAGCGTTTAAGCCATTCCGTGAGGATCTCCGTACGGTAACCAACAAATTGAAAGCTGTAACCTCCTCTCTAAAAGAACTAGAGCTTCGGAAGCTCGTATCACATAGATCAAGAAGTGGCTAGACAAGCAGGATCCTGAGATAGTGCACCTTAGGCATAAGCTAAACAAAATGGAATACAAGATCAAGGACCTCGAAGGAAGGAGTAGAAGAACCAACGTGGTGATTATTGGATTACCGGAAAGGGAGGAAGGGGATAATCCTATCCTCTTTGCACAAAAGCTAATCATCAATTGGCTGGTCCCTCTCTTTTGGCCTGAGTTTCATGATAGAATGAGCTCACAGGGCACTGAGAGCCATCCCTCCACCTGGCGCACCACCTTGGCCCTTCATTCTCAGCCTGGGTAAAGAATTGGCTGGAAAATAGGACACAGAGAGTAATAGTAAATGGAGTCCACTCTGATGAAAGGGGGGTTACTAGTGGGGTACCGCAGGGTTCAGTATTAGGACCAGTCCTCTTCAATGTCTTTATAAGTGACATTGCAGAGGGACTGGAAGGAAAAGTATGTCTCTTTGCAGATGACACAAAGATCTGCAACAGAGTTTATGCACAAGGTGGGTGGAAAGGATGAAAAGGGACTTGGCAAGGTTAGAAGAATGGTCAAATGTATGGCAGCTTAGATTCAATGCTAAGAAGTGCAAGGTAATGCACCTGGGAAACAAAAACCCAGGGAAGAGTACACAATGGGGGGTGAGATACTAACAACAACAAAAATGGAAAGGGACCTGGGGGTAGTCATATCAGATGACCTAAAGGTGGGCAAGCAATGTGAGAGGGCAGCAATGAGGGCTGGGGGATATTGGGATGCATAGGGAGAGGCATCACCAGTAGGAAACAGGAAGTTATTATCCCTCTGTACAGACAGCTGGTCAGACCCCATCTGGAGTACTGCGTGCAGTTCTGGAGACCCAATCTTCGCAAAGACATAGACAGGATGGAAGCTGTCAGGAGGGCAACTAAAATGGTGCAGGGTCTGCACCGTAGAATATGAAGAGAGACTAAAGAAGCTTAATATGTATAGCCTCGAGGAAAGGAGGAGAGGCTGGACATGATAGAAACTTTCAAGTACCTCAAGGGAATCAACAAAGTCCAAGAGGGTAGCATCTTTCAAAAAAAGAGGTGTGCAAGATCAAGGGGGCACAATTTGAAGATAGAGGGGGGTGGCTCAGAGGTAATTTAAGGAAGTATTTTTTCACAGAGAGGGTTGTGGATGCATGGAACGGCCTTCCGGAGGAGGTCGTGGAGTCAAAAACAGTAGTGGAATTCAAGCATGCATGGGACAGTCATAAGGCAATTCTAGGGGATGGGGGTAGGAAACAGTAGGCTGCTGGTTAACTAGGAACTGCAGCTTATCCAGTAGGCAGGGAAATGGGCAGACTGGGTGGGCCAAGTGGTCCTTATCTGCCATCAAATTCTATGTTTCTATGTTCTTTTTAAACTTTCTCGATAAGCAGCATCTCTTCAGCAAACTCAAGGAGATCCAGGAAGTCAAGTGGGAAGGGGCCACTATCAGAATTGCTCAGGACCTCCCATTGTCAGTGCATCAAAGGAGGGCTACCTATCATCTGCTGGTGCAAAAATTGATTGCCTCAGGCACCCAGTTTTGTATGGGCTACCCCACATCCCTGCAAGTGCTTCTAGCTGGCTCCTGGAAATGTTTTGAAGATGCCAGTGCCACAGCTGAAGGTTTAAAAGCCACTCTCCCTGATTTGTTTAAGGAGCATTGAGGATTCTTTACCTCGAGCGAATCTCCTGGGATTTTTGTTGCAAGGCTGCCCAAGAGACGTTTTGCTGGTATTTAATTAGGAGGTTTGTGGAATCTTAGTTTCGCTATTTTCCCTATCTTGCAATGCCAGTTCTTGATTTCAGAGTGCTGTTCTCTCTTGCTCTGCGAGGATCAGAATGTTTGGACTACAATTTGTCATGGAAGGTATTCCCCATAACTGCCCTGTGGGGGTTTAATGGAGGGGAGATGTTCGCTTTGGTTTCTGTCCTGTAGTATTGCTGATCATTCACCGCTAGAGGGCAGTACAGTACCATGACATTAATATCGGCAGCTCCAGCCTCTTGCTTTTGGGAGCCTGTAATCTGAATGTTGATGCAGGTTTTATGGACTCTGGGTTGCTTTCCCCCAACTGGGCTCTGACCTATTCATATGCCTTGCTACGCAGCATAACAATGAGTCCTACTAGCTGAGTTTTACTATGTGCATAGTGATTCATCACCATTTATTCAAGGTCATTTACATGTTCTATGTTCTCATAGTTTTTTCTCAATACTGGTTGATGTGCAGGGTAACTCAATGCACCAGGGCTTAAGGATGCTCTATAAGGATGACATATAGCAGGGACATATTTTTGGCTAGGTCCTACTGCTTAGTTTTATATTAGGTGCATTCATTCATACTTCTGGATGTAACAAGGGCTCCCTGGCATCTTTGTTTAGTAAGCCAGGTTCCTCTCGGTAGAGTGTTTTATGCCTCGAGATTCTATATTTAATTTAAGCAGGTCTATCGAGGCACAAATTATTTTGTTCATGGTCATCCCTTTTTCCCCCTTTTTTTATTGTAGTATGACCTATTGGGGTAATGGGCTGAAGCGAAGTGCCATTAACCCATGTACTACAAGTCTGCTGATAATTGTGTCACTGTATAATTACCCCAGTTCAAGTAGTTAAAGGCCCCCCTCTCTATAAACTGCATTCAGTGAGTTTGTAATTACTCTGGCTGAATGTGGTTTGCCAGTTGGATTCATCTTTAAGCTTGCAATTATGCTTATTTTTGTGGCATATAGGGAAAGAGGGACAGGGTGGTGATTGGACCAAGGGGGAGCGGGTGGTTCCTGTCCTGGGATCACAAAACATAAAAGATTTTTGTTTGGTGGGAAGGGGGAGGGCTTTGTTGCTATATTTTTTTTTTTCCAGTTGTCAATTATAATATCTCTAACTCAGGGAAAGGGGGGTAGAATTAGGCATAAGTTAGGGAGTTTGTTAATGTTAGGTTCTATTTTTGATTGGGGGACTGGGGGAGTGAAGTTTCTGTCAGGAGGGGAAGGGGGGTCTTGCATACATCTTATTAATGCAATGGAGGCAACATAAGACATTTAACAATTTGTGGGATCACAGAGGTTGTCTTTGTTCAGATCCATGTAATTACATCAAGTTGAAGTATCTTCATGAATAGTAAATATGTATAGATTTCATGGAATGTAAAGGGTTCTAGAAATAAAACTAAAAGATACAAGCTTATCAAACATTTACAGTTGCTTCAGGGTAATGTGATATACCTTCAAGAAACACACTTGTTGGAATCAGAGGCTAATCTTTTTAGAAGGCAGTTTATAGGGCAAGTATTTATGGTAGGGAACAGTACATAAAGCAGAGGAGTAGCGTTATTAGTCTCCAGGACCACTCCCTTCCTGTGCGAGCAAGTCATTACTGACCCCATGGGATGATACGTCCTTATAATCGGACTCTTAGATAGAACCAAAATTTTGCTGGGTAGTATATATGGCCATAATCAGGACTCACCAGAATTTTTTATGCACTTGCTGGATGTTTTGTCTCTTCTTGATCTCCCCATCATCTTAGGAGGGGATTGGAACCTCCCTTTCTCCCCCATCCTGGACAGGAAGGAAAGAGACCTAAATGTCTCTCCCCAGCCCAGAGAGCAATTCATGACATGTTAGACAGTACAGACCTATGCAATCCTTGGAGGGTCTCACATACTACCCTCAAACAATTTACCTTTTTCTCCCCGGTGCATAATTATAGATCTCGTATTGATTATTTCGTGTTGAGTAACTGTTTACTTTCCTTCTTATCTGATTGTGTGATTGACTCGAAGGCCTTCTCTGATCACTCAGTTGTCAAATGTATATTAGGGCTTAGTCATCACTTTCCCAAAGAATCCATTTGGAAACTTAATAATCAGTTACTCAGGTCCACTCACATGATAGAGGATATCAAACAGAAAATAGAGTTTTTCTTTAAGGACAACCATAATTCCACTGGGAAGGGAGACATAGAATGGGGGGCCCTCAAATGTGTATTAAGAGGGGAACTCATTAAAATTGCTGCAGCAATGAAAAAGGGAGAGAGACAGTAACGCCCTAGACTTATTGGCCCAAATTAAGAGTATAGAGAAAAACCTCACACCTAACGCTCCAGAGGAAATTAGGTTAAGACTGTCCGGTCTTACCAGTCAATACAATGACATCCTCAGGGACAAAGCAGAATATGCCATTTTTAAAATAAAAGTGAAGTATCTAGGCCATGGTGAGAAACCCGGCCGTCTCCTGGATATGAGACTCAAGGCAATTGAGGCATCCAGGATTATAAAGAATATTAAATACCAATGTGATAATTCAGTCAAATTGCATCCCACAGAGATAGTTCAAGAGTTTGAATCCTACTATAGAGAACAATATAGTCCAATGATCCCCCAGCCACTGGCATCTGATGTCAAGGAGTATCTAATGGCCACACCAATGCCCATTCTTGCTAATGATTTAAAGGTGGGTCTGACATCCCCAATCATGGACACTGAAATTCTAGAGACCATCCACTCTCTGCCTCTAGACAAGGCTCTGGGCATTGATGGGTTCTCTTCCAACTTTTTTAAATGTTTTGCCACTCAGTTGGTCCCTGGATTGAAACGATTATTCCAATGCTTACTTGAGGACAACATGATTGACAGCCATGTTTTAGAGGCTGTTATAATTGTCATTCCTAAACATGGTAAAGACCCAGATAAAGTTAGTAGCTACTGCCCAATCTCTTTAATTAATTGTGATGCTAAAATATTAGCTAATAGGCTAAATAAAGTCTTGCCTCTTATCATCCACCCAGATCAAGTGGGGTTTATGAGAGGGCTAATGTCCTTGGACCATCTCTGTAAACTGTCCCATGTCTTCTCCGTGTCCAGGGACTCGGACGATCCTTACGGTCTGTTGTCCCTGGACGCGGAAATGGCATTTGACAAGTTGAACTGGCAATTTTTATTTGAGGTCATGTATAGGCTAGAGTTTCCTCCCACATATATTAAATGGATTTAATCTCTGTACAACCATCCAACAGCCCAGATCTATTGTAATGGTCTTTTCTCTGCTACTTTCCCATTGTTCTCAGGCACCAGATAAGCCTGCCCCTTGTCCCCTCTACTTTTCAATATATATCTGGAACCCCTTCTCTGTAGAATCAGATCCAACCCTAGAATTTTAGGTGTCCAGATTGGTGACCTCATTTGGAAACTCTCTGCATATGTGGATGACATCCTCCTACATCTCCAGAATCCTCTGGAGTCTTTCCCAGTGGCTTTAGCAAATATAGAAGATTACAGTAAATTATCCAACTATAAAATAAACATTGGGAAAACCACTGTCTTTCCTCTAAATGGGAAATTACAGAAAAACAGTATTTCCGAGATGGGTTTTCAATGGATTCAACAGAAATTAAAATATCTAGGCATTATGTTAGTGAGAAGTGAATCCAAAATGATTCAACTCAATTTGGACTGTGTTATACAAGACATAAAGCATGATTTAAATAGACAGCAGACACTTCCCATCTCTCTCTCTGTGGTCATATACACTTAGTTAAAATGAGCGTTCTTCCTTGGGTATGTTACCCTATTAACATGCTCAATTGTTGGTTTCCACTAAAATGGTTCTCTAGGGTTCATTCAATTATCTTGGACTTCATTTGGCAAGGTAAATCACCCTGTCAGGCCTATCACAAATTAGCTGCCCCTAAACATTTGAGGGGTTTACAACTACCTCATTTCAGTATGTTTTACTGGGCCAGTTGTGCCAGAAATACCTAAAATGGTTACGTTCCCCAGATATAGAAAATGTTTTACTTTACATCCCTTCTTGGGTAAAACTGGAAATAGGGATGTTGAAGAAGGCCGGTCTTTATCCTATTGCTTGTTTATATTGTAGTCCAAAAAACCTCCTTGAGATATTGTCTCTTACCTCAATAGCTACCTCTCTGAGGATTCATGCCCAATTATGTTCCTTTCTTAAATATTCCAGTTATAAAGACCTTAATCAACCTCTTTGTGGTAACCCGAATCTTAAAATCAGGGGTAAAAGCATCAAGGATACATGGATTCCTCCTTTGTGAAGGATAAGAATCAGGGACTTAATACAAGATGGGAGATGTTGCTCAGTGCAGTCCATCCTAACACAATTTAAGGTGGGCCCTAATCAAGTGTTCAAGATTTACCAGATAAAATATTTACTGATCCAGAAATTAGCAGAGTTTACATCAGGGTCAATTTCAGAGGAATTCTTTGAACTCGTCTCCAAGACAGTGTGGGACCCACACCCAGTTTCAGATTGAATGTGCCATTATATGAACAAGCATACGGGGGTCAGCTTGGTACTTCTAAATACTGGGAAGATCTATTTCCGGACCATGTAGCCGATTGACCTACCATATGGGTAAATACTTACAGATATACTTCCCAGGACTGCCTCAGGCTGATACAATTTCAGTTTCTGAATAATTTATTTTGGATTCCAGTTAAACTCCATAGGATAGGGAGAATTCCTACTCCTCTTTGCAATAGATGTCACCAGGAAGCAGGATCCCTCCTCCATATATTTTGGGATTGCCCCTCAGTGAAGACCCTATGGGAAGAGATTAAAAACAAAGTGAATCCCTTGCTGGGGTTGGAAGAGTACTTCATACCACAAATTTGCATGACTGGGGACTATAACAGAATCGATGTGAAGGTCAGGAGTTATTATATGGCTGCCATTTCTTCCTCCCTCAAAAAGGCAGTACTAAAGCATTGGCTTGATGATATTCACTTATCCTACCTGGAGTGGCTCCAGGAGCTGCTCTTTAACCTGAGCATGGAGAAAATGGGAGCCAGTATGAATATCTCCCTCCACAGATGTTCAAAAACGTGGGAGACTTTTCATACTGTGTATTTACTTCAAGCCTCTGATTCGTATTCTTGATGGTACTGTCTGAAGATTAGGATCCTGTGTTCAGTCTAGTTGACCTCTTCCAAGTATATTGCCATCAAATGTTACCTCCTCAACTTATTGTGTTTGCAGGTATGCAGGACAGGCGGGATGTGGGTAGGGGTGGGGGAATGGGTAGAGTAAGATGTATACACATTCTGTACATTTGGTCACTGTTGTTTTTCTTTTAATCTACATCTTGCTCTGTAATGATGGTATAACAATAAACTTGAATTTAAAAAAAAACCTGACCTCAGCACTTCTGGCCCACAATTGGGCCTTCATTGGGGGTGTGTCTGTATGTGTTTACCAACTTCCTTTTAAAGTGAACAATTAAAGTCATACACCACAACTGCCACAAATTAAACACACAGATTAAAATTGTAATAAACAGAATAATACCTAATTTTTCAATACATTTTTGTTACTCTCAATTTTCTAAGTAATTTTTTACCCATTTAATATTGTATAATTATAATGGGTATATAGAAGAGCAAGGGGTCAAAAAAGACAAGTGGGTAATGTGAGGAGAGAGAGGGGGAGCAATTGGGACTTGCATACCATTTGATTGTCCTTCCTCTCAGGGGTGGAGTTAAAAGGATAAACAGCACAGATATATTCCATTCTGATAAATCAAGTTTAGACCCAAGTATTAACAATGTGGCTGTACTGTATATTCAGTTTAGAGTTTTCTCCATTGTGATGCTCCGTTTTTACACTGTATGAGTGTCCCTTTCACTTCTCTATTTGTGTAGGTGATGGGAGACAAACTGAGTGTTGGTTTGAAGCAAAAAAACAACCCAAAAAAGAAATCAAAGAAATGCTGAGTCAGACAAATTAAGAAATAAAAATGACAAAAAGTTGAGAACTGTAAAAAAAGGCAATAGACACAGGTGACAAGTCACCTAACATATTTCAAACAGAAGTTGTTTTCAGGAGCTAGTTTTCATTTTGCAAATGGATTTTCTATTTGTACCTATGGTACAGTACAAGTCACATTAAACTGTTCCACCAATGAATTGGTTTAGGATTGTTTTTTACCATTGGCAGTGCATTGGAAACGCATTTTGCATTATTTTTCAGTGCTTAACCAGCACAAGAGCAATGTTTGTAAAATGTTTTTGCATCTTAATTGGACTGCATCTTCAGTCCAGTCACAATGCAATGCAAACCTGCAATTTAACTCTTAAGAAATAATTTGTGAAGGGCTTTGTACCAACTCTGGCAACACCTATGCAGTTCAATCAGAAATGCTAAAATAACTCATTGGAGGAACAGTTTAATGTGACTTACTGTATACTGTAGAATGAGTGGGTAGGACAGGTAAGACTTCTGTAGATTAATAGATTCAAGGTGTATTTTTTAGTTTGCAATATTTAAATCTTATTTAGTGGTGGGTGAAGTGGGCTCAATCCGCTCCATGAAGCGATTTGCGGAGAAAAGATGGATTAGCGGAATGCTCCGGAACTCGAAGCGGAGTACTTCGCGTTATAATGAGTAACGCGAAGTCCATTAGAAACAATGACTTTGCATTATTCCGCCTCCCCAGGCCACTACTCTGTCAATTTTAAGGTGAAGTGCATTGTGGGCAGTGCACTTCACCTCACTTCGCCTGGTTTTTGAGTTCCAGAGGTGAATTTTGCAGTTATTCATGGGATTTCAGTTCACATGGGCTCTATATTGATCTGCACAACCTCAGTTCAGGGTAGTATGAGTAGGAAGTAATAGGAGACAGTGTACTCTGATAGCTGTCTGTGATAGGAATCTTGTAAAAGCTGCTCAAAAAGCATTTTTGCTTGTTTTTTGGGGATCCAACTTTAGTTCATCAATTGTAGGAAACCCTCCTGTGCTCATATCATTGAGCGTTTTGGTTTTTCTGTGGATTTTGAATGTTAATGTATAACATTGAGTGTGTGTGTGGTGAAAGACAGTGAAAGTGTGCTTTGGGGGAGGAGCGTATCTGTGGTGTAGGTAGATTTAAGTTGGAGAAATTGTGATTTATTTGTTTTTTGGTTATATTTTTGTTATATAACTGACTGAATTAATGTATACATAATAACATTGTCAGTAATAGTAGATCATTTTCTTGCTGTTTGTTGTGTGGATGTGGTGCAGCAGTTCATAAGTTCAGGTTGTTTAAATTACAAATTTACAATACGTAACGTGGCATAGTACTGAACTTTTGCATTTGCGGTGCATTCCTCATTCAGCATTGTACACAAACTGTTCTGTGTGTGAGTGTGTGTGCAATGTTGCGTGCATCAAATAATACACATTTTACTGTGCCACAGACTAGTGTAATTGCAAGTGCAGCAGTGTGAACCTGCTATCCACTACAGCTGCCTGATTTTGTACTGCGATCATGGTATCTGCTCTTAGTTTTGCTGCTTGTAGTGCCGTAAAAATCAGCACTGTCTGTATTCAGTGCTCCCCCCCACCCCCAGATTCAAAAGATATTTTTTACCAGATTGGATTGTTTTTGTGACCTCATCAGCACCACTGGTTACTGAAGTTGTTTTAATTCCATGACAGTCTCAGAGTAGTCTCTTATCTGTTGCTGAAGCCACAGTTGTTTATTTGGCTTCACATCCAGCCAGCATCCCTCCAATCAGAGAGTGAACTTATAAAAATCTGAATTTGGTTATAATATCTGTGGTTGATCCCCCAAAATGCCTGCAAAGAGACATGCAAGCAAAGCTGTTTCTCACCATGGCAATGTTGGCAATAAGATGGTCTGTGGGCATGGTAGTAGTACGCAGAAGCAGAAGTACATTGCTGATGTAAGGAAAGGTATTTTTCCTGCAATATTTTTACAGCCCATTCAGTAGCTTCACTCATAGTTGGAGGAGATGATGTTTTCCCAGCTGGTGGTGTTAGTGTTACTGGTGTTAGTGGTGGTGGAGGTAGTATTAGTATTGTTGCGTCAAGTTCTAATTCTGACCAGTTCACCTTTGCCAAAAATATTGAGTGTGAAGCAGTGCAAGTGAGTGGCAGCGTAGATGATGTCATACATCCCAGTAACTTCCCAGTAACTGAACCTGAGGATTCTGATGATCATGTCAATGACAGCATACAATGTGATATTCTGTCCACCGTGGCACTTAACGTCACACATTTTCCATGCAGTGATTCACAGTGTGGTGAAAAAATATCAGGTGATGGTGGTGTAGATGCTGATGATGAATGTGATGATGATGATGATGTTGCTGATGTTGCTGTTGTTGCAACATGCAGTCCACATGCTAGCATCCAAGCAGAAGATGTTGATGTGTGTGACTTTGATGAATATGATGATGATGTAATTGACCCCAGTTGGGAACTGGAGAAAAATAAATTAAAAGTGGATGTGTCTGAGTCTGTTTGCAAGAATCCCCTCACTGTAAAAACTTGAGACATACCAGTTTTAGTTGATGATGATGATGACTCAGTAATCAATATAATAGGTAGATGATCAGTTGCAGTCCAGGTGTGCAGTGCCCAAAACATCACATGCCCCCCCTCACTTCAGTGCTTAAAATAACGGACTTAAATAAGCCACATCATCATGGACATGTTAAAAGCAAAGCATCACACTCCCTTGTTTGGGATTTTTTTGTTCAAGATGCAAATGATGATTCAGTTGCAATCTGCCAGGTTTGCCATGTGTGTGTGAGTCAAGGTAAAAACGGGAGTCATCTGGGCACAGAAGGACAGCATACGCATCTTAAGAATAGGCACTTGGCACTGTGGACCCAGCAGAAGCTGGCAGCTAATACCACAGTGGGGCATTCACCTGCATCACCGACAATCATAGCCAGCATGTTATCCCCTTCCATGACTGTTAAACCCAGTAGGAAATTAAATGTGTGCAGTAGTGCAGTAATAAGAGCAGAGGATTACTACAGACATGATGAGGTGGAGGATCATAATGACTTTGAAATGATGTCCAGTGCTGGTGAAAGTAACAGTTTTTGTGGTGGTGGTGCTGGTGAATGCAGTATGTCTAGTGCAAGTGGTACATCAGCCTCAGTTGGCAAATCTGGTGAAATAACATAATTTTTGGGTTTGTCATCATCACATGTGCAACCATCTTCATCAAATGTCCACACTCCATGCCCTGCCAATGCCATTCATCACAGAGCACAACCATTTGTGATCAACACACCACGTGTAAAATGTTTAAGTCAACCCACGTTACAGAGTGTTTTTGCGCATAAGCTGAAGTACTCTTCCGAATCATACAGTGTCATGTGAACTCAATGCTGCTGTAGCGGAAATGCTGGCAATTGATCTTTTGCCCTTCTCCTTAGTGAAGAATTCTGGATTCTGGCAGTTTGCTGCACATGCCTGTCCAAAATGGAAAGTCCCATCCAGGACATACTTTTCTACCTGTGCTGTCCCCGAGTTGTTCCGCACTCTATCTGACTCAGTAAGACATGCCCATCAACATTCCTCCTCTTCATTCATCCATTTAAGTACTGTATGTATATGTGGACAAGTGTCAAAAAAGAGGGGAGTTCATATCTGTGTATAATTGCACACTGGGCGCAGGTGCCGAGGGTTGTTTGTGATGTTGGTAGTGTGAATACTCAGTGCAGTAAGGTGGATTGTCAAGGTAGCAATCTTCCTGGAATTCAACAGCATGCAATGAGTGCTATGTACAGTGTGACCTGTTCACACACTGGTGAGAACATGCTGGAAATGGTACTTACTGAAACTGTCAGATAGCTAAACCCTCTGTCCCTGAGAGCTGGGTTCATAGCAAGTGAGAATTGGCCCAATGTGGTGAAATGCATCACGAATTGTGTATTTTTTCATGTTCCATGCATGGCCCACTGTTTAAATCTTGTGGTTCATGAGTTTCTGCAGCACCCTGATAAAGGAAATGTTGACTGCTGCACAATGTATCTGCTCTCACTTTCAAGATTTGGAAAGGCCTGTGCCCATCTGAGGGCAGCTGCAGATACAAAACAGCCTGCCTCAGCACCGCTTGAAGTTGGAAGTTGTCACCTGATAGAACACCACGTTATACATGGCAGAGAGATTGTATGAACAATACAAAGCCATCTCAGAATATCTTGTTATGCACACTAGCCGTGACAGTTCAGGGGCGTCATGTCTATGACGACTGAACAGTGGCACCTCATGGAATCTGTAACAACAATGTTGTGGCTTTTTGAACATGCCACACAGGCAGTGAGTGGCAAGTCTGCCTCCATTAACCAATCAATTCCACTGCTGCAGATGCTGAGGCAGACATAGGTGAATGTACAGCATAGCCTTGATGTTGCCAGAGACGGTGGTAGCAGTATGTTGCTGCAACACATGCTGACAGTATTCGACCATAATCGTCATGTTGTGAGCATTCAGCTTAGTGACAACTTTGCCATAGAAACAATGCTGGACCCACGACACAAACATGGAATTGCATCAGTACTGGAGGGAGGGCCTGAACAGGTAAAAAATATCAGTGGTTAACTGGTGCGCTTGGTTCATGGGGCACAGAAGTCATGTGCCAAGGTCAGCAAACCTCAGCAGCATAATCCAGCTGAAGGCGTACCTGAAGGACCATCAAGCATATCCTACAAGGGGAAGGGGAATGCAGTTCCAGTTGGTCTGTCATCCAAAGTGGCTGGTGTCAACACACTTTAGGAGGCTTTGTCACAAGTGGGTATTTGTGAAATAAATGATTCAGGAGAACAGGATGATGCATCAACAATTGGACTTAGTGTGGCACAGAGAACGGTTGAGTCATATTTGTCTGAAAGCAGGCATCTGACAATAACTGAAGATCCTCTTTTGTACTGGAGTGGAAAGGTCAGTGAATGACCAGAGCTGAATGCAGTGGCACTGAAGTACCTCACATGCCCACCCATAATTGTAAGTGTTGAGAGGATATTCAGCTCAGCAGGTGCAATAGTCAGGGATCGTTGGACAAACCTGTCTCCTGCAAATGTTAGTTTGTTAACATTCATTAAAATGAATGAAAGGCACATACTGGCAGAGACCGCAACCTCAGTATTCATACCCCGGCCTCGTCATGGTGATCTTGCTGATGTGAAAATGGAGCATCTTGGTGGCATTGGCAGTGGTTGCCTGAAATGGCCCACCACTGATGTAGATGACGACACAATGGAGAAAGAATTTCTCAGTGTTCAGACTTCAGACATTAATGACTGTGAGGGCAGTTTTCTTTATGATGATGGTGATGTGGTTAAGGTGGTGTGCCCCCCCCCCGGACCATCACCAGCAGGACTGATGTTATCCACTGCCACCATGATTCTGTCTGCCACCCCTGGACCACCACCACCGGGACTGATGTTAGCCACTGCCACTATGAGTCTGTCTACCCCGCTGACCACCACGACCAGGACTGATGTTATCCTCTGCCACCATGAGTCTATCTGCCCCCCCCAGACCACCACTGCCACCACCAGGACTGATGTTAGCCACTGCCACCATGGGTCTATCTACCCCCCCTGGACCACCACTACCGGGACTGATGTTATCCACTACCACCATGAGTCTGTCTGCCCCCCCAGACCACCACCGGGACTGATGTTATCCACTGCCACCATGAGTCTGTCTGCCCCCCGGACCACCACCACTGGGACTGATGTTATTCACTGCCACCACTGCCACCATGAGTCTCTCTGCCCCTCCGGACCACCACCACTGGGACTGATGTTATCCACTGCCACCACTGCCACCATGAGTCTGTCTGCTCTCCTGGATCACCACCACCAGGACTGATGTTATCCACTGCCACTGTGAGTCTGTCTGCGACCCCAGACCACAACCACTAGGACTGATGTTAGCCACTGCCACAATGAGTCTGTCTACCCCCCCGACCACCACTACCAGGACTGATGTTATCCTCTGCCACCATGAGTCTGTCTGTCCCCCTGGAGCACCACCACTGGGACTGATGTTATCTATTGCCACCATGAGTCTGTCTGCCCCATGCACCACCACCACCACCGGTACTGATGTTATCCACTACCACCATGAGTCTGTCTGCCCCCCGGACCACCACCAGTGGGACTGATGTTATCCACTGCCACCATGAGTCTGTCTGCCCCCACAGACCATCACCACCTTAACAGATGTTATCCACTGCCACCATAAGTCTGCCTGCCCCTGGACCACCATCACCGGTACTGATGTTATCCACTGCCACCATGAGTCTGTCTGCCCCCCCGGACCACCACCACTTTGACTGATGTTTATCACTGCCACCATGAGTCTGTCTGCCCACCTGGACCACCACCACCGGGACTGATGTTATCCACTGCCACCATGAGTCTGTCTGCCTACCCGGACCACCACCACTGGGACTGATGTTATCCACTGCCACCATGAGTCTGTCTGCCCCCAGACCACCACCACCGGGACTGATGTTATCCACTGCCACTACTGCCACCATGAGTCCGTCTGCCCTCCAGACCACCACCACCAGAACTGATGTTATCCACCGCCACCATGAGTCTGTCTGCCCACCCCGGACCACCACCACTTTGACTGATGTTTATCACTGCCACCATGAGTCTGTCTGCCCACCCGGACCACCATCACCGGGACTGATGTTATCCACCACCACCATGAGTCTGTCTGCCACCCCGGACCACCACCACTTTGACTGATGTTTATCACTGCCACCATGAGTCTGTCTGCCCACCCGGACCACCACCACCACCGGGACTGATGTTATCCACCATCACCATGAGTCTGTCTGCCCATCCGGACCACCACCACTGGGACTGATGTTATCCACTGCCACCACTGCCACCATGAGTCTGTCTGCCCTCCAGACCACCACCACTCTGACTGATGTTTATCGCTGCCACCATGAGTCTGTCTGCCCACCCGGACCGCCACCACTGGGACTGACATTATCCACTGCCACCATGAGTTGTCCGGACCACCACATCCATCAGCCAGAGACGGAAAGCTCCTTAATATTTAAACCATAAAGTGAGTAAGTGTACTTGTGTTTTTTATGCTGCTTCACTTCCTTTAGTTTTATGTTTTGTTTTCTGTAACTTTTCAGAGCTGCAAATGTAAAACACATACAGTACACTTCTTTCATTTCTTTTATAGGGTAACAAAAAAAGGCTCCATTGCTAAAGCTCATTGGAAATGGTACTGTAGCTGTACCGTACAAGAGGAAGCAATGTAATAGCCATGTAAAATCCATTCGGTTAAGTATGAAGATTTTATTTAATCCGTGTCATTGTTTTGTAATGACTGCAGTAAATATTGCACACAGGTTGTGTTAGTTGACAAGATGTGGCTTTGAAATGTAACTTGACTTTAGGGATTGAGATTTGAGAACCAGGGAGGGACACATACCAATTAAGTTGTAAGAAGTCATTCATGTCTTTTTTTAGGAAAGTTCCAGATGCTTTGTTGTTCTGACAAAGTGGCCTTATCCAAACAAGTTCTTCAACTTCAGCCCCCCCCCCCCCAGGCTGGGGCACACATGCAACATGCATAAGTCATTTCATTAGATGACCATGACCAGCATTAACAACCAGACTCAAGAAGGATGCAGATGAAATCTGTGAAGAAGTAAGAAAATAAGAAACCATTACAGACAAACCTGCAAATATGCTTCCCCCACCCAAAAAAAAAAAATACTTGCCTTCATGTGCTTGACAGTTATCAATTGCAAATTTCTACGCAAACATTTCTAATTGAGCACTGGAATGTGCACACCAACAGTATCTGTGACCTGTGATACAGAACAATACCATGGGTACATGTCCATGTCAACCCCCTCACCTACAAAATACAGAAATATATATATATATAAATATATATATATATATATCAGCTCACCAAGCCTACTATTAGTGTACAGAAAAAGGGAACCCTTCCATCTAGTTGAGATGATCACATTGTATTTGCTCGAATCGCAGCACACATTGGACCAGCAACAGTTTGTTCATAGTCATCATTTTATTCTGGGGCACTGCGCGCATTAGTGACTGCGCAATAAATTCTGGGGTACTTTGCATGTGCTGAAACAATCCCATTTCACTTTGTTACCACTTGTGAATTTTCTGCACACAAGCAGGATGCATTTTGGGCTGGCAGAAAAAATCTGAGGACTATGTGCCACTTTTGTGCACATGACTGAGTGCACCATTAATTCTGGAGGACTTCGTATGTGCTGAAACAGTCTCATTTCACTATGTAACCACTTGTCAATTTTCTGCACACAAGGAGGATGCATTTGGGGCTGGCAGAACAAATCTGGGGGATCTGTGCCACCACTGCATGCATGACTTAGTGCATCATTAATTCTGGGGCACTTTGTATGTGCTGAAACAATCCCATTTCACTTCATTACCACTTGTCAATGTTCTGCACACAAGCAGGATGCGTTTTGGGCTGGCAGAAAAAATCTGGGAACTCTGTGCCACTTTTGTATGCATGACTGAGTGCGCCATTAATTCTGGGGGACTTTGTATGTGCTGAAACAGTCTCATTTTGCCGTGTAACCACTTGTCAATTTTCTGCACACAAGGAGGATGCATTTGGGGCTGGCAGAAAAAATCTGGGGACTCTGTGCCACCACTGCGTGCATGACTGAGTGTGCCATTAATTCTGGGGGACTTTGTATGCGCTGAAACAATCCCATTTCACTTCGTTACCACTTGTCAATTTTCTACACACAAGCAGGATGCATTTTGGGCTGGCAGGAAAACTCTGGGGACTCTGTGCCACCTTTGTGTGTTCTGTGATTGTTGCTGTGAGCTCATGATGTCATACTGATATTTTTACAATTAAAGTAGCATTGCAAGAATGTCCTCACAGTTCTGAACTGTACTTTTTTATGCTACTTTGCATTGCCACAGCCACCACTACTTCCCTCCGAGTCATGACTTGAATTATACTATTCTTTTCACAATTTATGTCTGCTTTACTTACCTGACTACTTTTTTTCATGTATGAAAAAAAAATGAGCACGTCTTCCAATATTGTTCGGACCAGGTTTGTATTTATTTGCAGCTGCTTTTCAATAACTGTTGTTCCATGGTGTCATAAAACACTGCCTGATGCATAACTGTTAATTAACAACAGAAGTGATATATAACAACTACTTGATGTGATGGAGAAAAGCAGAAGAAAACAATGACAAAAACCTGGTCAGCACCAATTTAAAAGGAATGCTCCTTTCATTATTTCACACATGATAAAAGGTAGCACAGCAGACTCAACTACTCTAAATTCTCGTATCATTCTAATCAGTCAGGATGTAAATAAAGGAAGTTGTAAAACAGCATTAAAAAATATTGGTCAGAGTTATCAACAGATTGTTGCGCTGCTGCATTACAGACATTCACCACATTACATAGTTATGGTGATGCACATAAACTAATATGTGGGGGCATTACTAACACTGGAATATTTCTTGCTTCAGAGAGTGCAATATATTTCTGTGAAAACCGCCCATAATTTCACTACAGTGAGTCACGTGATGGAGGAATTACTGATCAGAAAAGCTACCCACATTCTGCCACCTTTTCTCAGCAAAGTTAGGATGTGATGCCAGGGGGAGCACAGGTGCATGCTCCACTACAGTGAATGTGTGGCAGCTATCCCTATGTTTCCTTATGTTAAAAGGTTCACTTTGTGGTGAAATGTGGGATGTTTCCACTAGCAAGGCTCTTCTTACTGGAAACGTGGCCACACATTTCAAGACAATCTGACCATTATAACATAAAGAAACATTCAGAAACCTGCCGGACAATCAGATATTCATTGTAAGGTGCACGCACACGCGCTCTCCCTGCCATCATGTCCTAACATTGCTGAGAAGGGAGGCAGAGTGTGGGCAGATTTTCATAACCGGAATTCCTCTGTCATGTGACACACTGTAATGAAATTACCGGTGGTTTTCACAAAAATGTATTGCACTATGTGGTGCAAGAAATATTCCCCGGGAAGGGAAAATGTGTGTGATTAAGCAATAACAAACAAAAAACACACAAAAACAGTACAACACAGTAGTGGGGTGGGGTCAGGGATGGAGGTGAGGGGGCAGAAAACAATCCCTTCACTTACTATGGCCGTGGGATGCCGTGGTGGTCCAGCAGCAGGTGCAGCATTGAAGGTATTTGCTGCTGCTGTGCTTCCACTCTGTTCGCCTGCTGCTATAAAGCACTGAACCTCTCATTATTTTCCTCGAGCACTGCTCACACCAGGCCAATGTCAGACTGGGTTGCAGGGACTGTGGCAGGGTCCACTGCAGCTGGGAACCCAGGTAGTGGGACTGGTGGTGGACAGGGTGGTGCTGGTGGCTGTGGTGGTGGTGAAGAAGTAGCTGCTGTAGTATCCCTCCTCCTCCTGCTGCGATGGTTACTGCGAGGCACATCTCCCACCCCAGCAGCACCCTCGGCCACTGCCATGGAATGACCAGCAGGTGGACACCTGGCCCCTTCCTTGGCAGCCCACCACTCTGCCCTGTGGTGGTTCAGCATGTGGGTGCACTGGCCACAGGTCCCCAAATGTGTCCCAGGGGGGCCACGGCACACCAGCACACCACACACATGGCACTCCACCATTGTGCTGTCTCCCCCCACACAGTTAAAAAACTCCCACACTGGGGAGCAGTGAGGGGGGACCAGACACAGTCCTCACATGTCAGGCATGAGTCCTACCACCACCTACAATTTCCGGTGCCACCTCCTGTGGCTGTGGAGGTGGTGGAGGGGGTGCTTCTGGAGCCCCAACAGCTGCTGCTAGTGGTGGTGGTGGTGGTGGTGGTGGTAGTGGTGGAGAAGGTGGACATGCAGCAGCCACCAGTGGCACTGGTGGTGCTGCTGCTGCTCCTGTTGCTTCAATGGGGAAGCAACACCAGCCAGGAGTCAGGAGTGGTCCAACATCACACAACCACCCTGCCTCCCCATGGGTCCACACTCCTCCCCTCCTGCCGTGTCCACAGGCCAGTGACTCACCTTCTCCTACATGACCGTCCATCCTCCTGAAGTCCATGGGCCAAACACACACACACACAGACAGTGGACACACACACACACAGTCAGTCACACACACAAAACAAAACAAAACTTATACAAAAAAATTCACTAACAAAAAAACACAAATACAATACAAAAACTAAATAAAGAAATAGCTTTTAAAAAAGCTGTTTGTTTTGTTCTGGCACTGAAAAGCAACAAAAGGCAAGCAGTAACTCCTCTCCTCTCACAACTGCTTTCTCCCTCTACAAATGTAAAGGAGAAAGTGAAACTGCTTCTGTGACTCACTTCCTTCCTTCCTGCCTAGCTAAAGCATGTGACTTACAGTATTGCAAGCCATGTGATGTGCCTGTTTTCTTCTCACTTCACCTTACTTCGCATTAAGGCATAATGGCAATGCGAAGTGGTAATAATAACGTGAAGTGAGCACTTTACAGGGTTCACTTCGCGTTGTGCTCCGCGGACACGATGTGCCCACTTCACGTCCACTTCACGGGTGGATTAAAAATTTGCTGCATCTCTAATCTTAGTTTATTTCTCAGCTTTAATGAATGGGGGAAAAATCTATATCTTCATTGTAACCCAATGGATGTACTGTCTCCAAAGAAACTATCCATCTAGTTTTCTTTTTGAGTAGTCTATTCATCCTATCTACTGTTTCTAATGCTGCAAATTTCAGGCATGTGGGGTCAACATTGTGAAGAAGGGCAAAGTGTGTACATAATGCACTTCTATCACTTTTGTTAATTATGGCCCTAACATGCTCTTGGATGTGAGTTTTGAGGGGCCTGATTGTTCTGTCAATATATTGTTGCATGCAACTACATCAGGCAATATATACTACAAAGGTAGCAACACCTGTGATGAAATTTCAAAAAAACACCCTCCTGTGAGGATAAGGGCGATCATATGTATTCTCTTCAAAGGTGTCTTTGCAGATGTTGCAGTTGCCACACTTAAAGAAACTAATTGGTCTTGGTGGTAGCCAGTTATGAGGGTTCTGTGGTGTAGATGATCTGAAGTGATTCAAAGTTAATAAGTCCCCCAGATTGTTTGCCTTTTTGAAAGTTATGCATGGTTTTTCCCCTATTTCTCCATGTAGGACATGCCAATGTCTATGAAATATATTCCCAATTTGGCCTGCCCAATCATTGCATCTTGTTGAAAAGGTCATGCATTTTAAAATGTCCATGTTTTTATTTTTTGGTGTAAGCAAAGTATTTTGGTCCATGTTTTTCACTTTCTCAAGGCTATTTGTGAGTATTTCTTCTTTATGGCCCCTTTCTTTAAATGTTTCTATAATTTGTTCTGCTTGGACCAAAACATCATCATCACCTGAACAATTTATTTTCACTCTGTTAATTTGGCTTAGGGGTGTGGAGTCTTTAGGCTTTTGGGGATGGGCACTGGTGGCATGTGATATTATGTTAACAGCAGTGGGTTTTCTGTATCTCAGGCTTTTAACAACTTGTCCTCAATAGTTTGTAACTCTGTATCTAAGTAAGTTATAGAGTCCCTGCTGCATTGATGTGAGAATTGTAAGTGCTGACTCATGTTGTTAATATAATTCTCAAGTGAGCTTATCTCTGTGATGTTACTGTCCCATATGCATATCACATCATTGATGAATCGATTCCAATGTTTAATATTGTTGTAGAAAGAATTATTGGTGGAATTAAGAATGAAAAGCTCCTCCCATCTCCCCATGAACAAGTTAGCATAAGTAGATGCCATAGATGCGCCCATTGCTGTGCCATGTTTTCCCTATAAAATATTTTATCAAAGACAAAGTAATTATGTTATATATCAAACTCTAAAGCATCCACCAAGAATGATTTAGGGATATTAGTCCCAGCCATTCGTTTAGCTAGAAAGTGTTTTGCAGCTTATGTGCCCTCTGAATGATGTATGGATGTGTAAAGGCTAACTACATCAATAGTGACCCAAATGTAGTTAGTTTTTCAGCCAAAATTGTTTAGTTTCTGTAATAAATGCATGGTGTCATGTATGTAAGAGCGAAGTGTAACCACATATTGTTTCAGGAAAAAGTCAGGGAATTGTCTTATATTCTGAGTTAATCAATTAATTCCTGAGACAATTGGTCATAAATGTGGGATTTTTGGATCCTTGTGGATCTTTGGCAATCAATAAATAGTAGGGATTACAGGATATTCTGGTTTTAGAAAAGATGCTTCTTCCCCTGAAATTTTGCCAGATATATAGGCATTATCTATTAGAGTTAAAAGTTCTAGGGTATATTCTGCAGTTGGGTCCCTTTTTAATACCTCATAATTGTCAGCATCCTGTAACATTTCTAATATCCTTGCAGCATAGAATGTTTCATCCATAAAAACCACATTGCCACCTTTATCAGATGTTTTCACCACTATGTCCTTTATATTCTGTAGTTAAGTGCATCAGTTTCTGCTAATGTTAAATGATTTTGTTTACTCAGAAGATGTGAACTGTTATTTAATTTATTTATATCTGACAGAATTAATCTTTGAAAAGTTAATATGGCTGCATTTTGAATTTGAGGGCAAAGGCTGATTACTTGTTAAAATTACATGTTCTTATAATGTTGAAATCTGTGTCCAAATCCACAGTACCAACATCAATTCCTGCATAAAAATGTAGCATTTCTTCAAAGTTAGAGCAGTCCAACAGGCAGGTCTGGCCATCAGTAACCTCCACCTCCATGTCAGTTCCTGGGACATCAAGGGGTGAAGCACTGTGAATGTCTGACAGTGCATCTTGCTCCAGATGAATAAATCTTATTTTGGAGTTGCTCTAAAAAAATACTTTAGTTTTAGTTTTCTGATCAGTTTATAGACATTGTCCTTTATTTCAAATAAATCCTCTTGTGGTGTGGGATAAAATGTAAGTCCCAGTTCAAGCACTTAAATTTGGTCTTGTGTTAATATCAGTTTTGCAAGGTTTGCAACCAAGTTTTTGTTCTCTGGGTTCTTTTTGGTCTGCCTCTCTGCTTGTCCTCTTCCTCCTCTCCTAGTTTTTTTGTTTGCGTATTTTTGTTGATTTTTTGTCCGCCAGTCTTTGTAATATGACTGAGTCTGTTTTCCATAAAAAAGGATCCAGCTTTGAAGTGGATGGTTAAGGGTCAGGAATAATGGTAGGCTGAGGGTTTATTTCTACCATCTTTTTGTTTTTATTATATGATTTATTGATTTAAAGCAATGTTTATTTCTTTAATTTCTAGAACTCTATCTCCTCCTTGAATGTCCTCTAGCTAGGGAAGTGTATTTACTATCCCACTTGAACACCTAACCCAACTGGTAATTACTTTAGATTAAATCTTTTTGCATTATAGCCTATCAGAGTTTCGTTTAATTTGTTCCTGTTGCCTGGAGTGCCAAACTTCTTGGTTTCTTTCTTTGCTTTGTTGACATTAATAAAACAAGTTTATAAATGTTAAATTACCTGGCTTGAGTGGGTAATTAGCTTCAAACGTCTGACATGCAAACTCCCAGAATAGCTGGTTCTCTCTCAACGATACCCCTTTCTAGACTCCTTATTTATTTATTTATTTCTCACCCCATGCCAGTCTGGGTTCAGGTAGACTCAGCTGATTGCCTCCTCTCTCCTATTACTCGCTGATTTTATTCTAAAGGGGAGGATCTGGGCATGGTCACATCTGCCATCTTATTCAGTCTGGCCAAAACATTTAATACTGCCACCCACTCCATTTATTTGGAAAAGCTTAGAGCCCGGGACTCAGTGACAACTCAAATAAAATGTTATTTTCCAACTTATTCATTTGTTTATTTCATTTTTCTTTACTAGGTAGGAGCAATAGATAACATAAGGCCTATAAAGACAGCTTGGCCTGCATAATCTGCCCATTTCCTCTATCTACAGGATAAGATACAGATCCTAGTTAACCAACAGCCTATTTCTTCCTACCACCACAAAAATTACCTTATGTCTGTCCTATGCATTCTTGAATTCTCCCACAGTTTTAGACTCCACAGCCTCCTCAGGAAGGCTGTTCCAAGCATCCACCACCCTCTCTGTGAAAAAATATTTCCTCACATAGCCCCGAACCGCCCCCCCATCTTTAAATTGTGTCCCCTTGTTCTTGCACATCTCTTTTTCTGAAAGATGCTTCCCTAATGGACTTTGTTGATTCCACTGAGGTACTTAAAGTTTCTATCATGTCCCCCCTCTCCCTCCTTTCCTCAAGGGTATACATATTAAGCTCTTTAGTCTCTTCTCATATGGCTTCTCTTGCAGACCCTGCACCATTTTAGTTGCCCTCCTCTGAACTGCCTCCATCCTGTCTATGTCCTTGTGGAGTTAGGGTCTCCCAGAACTGGACGCAGTACTCAGATGGGGTCTCACCAACTGTCTGTACAGAGGGATGACAACTCTTGTTTTCTGCTGGTGATGCCTCTCTCATACATCCCAGATCCCCCAGCCTCCCTACTGCCTTCTCACTTGCTTGCTAACCTTGAGGTCATCTGATATGATTACCCCAGGTCTCTTTCCCTTTTGTTGTTGTTACTACCTCCCCATTATGTAATCTTCCTCTGGGTTTTATTTCCCAGGTGCATTATTTTGCACTTCTTTGCATTGAATCCAAGCTGCCATACTTCTGACCATTCCTCCAACTTTGCCAAGTCCCTTCTCATCCTTTCCACACGTCCTTGTGTATCAACCCTGTTGCATATGTTTGTGTCATCTGCAAAGAAGCATACTTTTCCTTCCAGTCCCTCTGCAATGTCATTTATAAAGACATTAAAAAGGACTGGATCCAGTACTGAACCCTGCGGTACCCCACTAGTAACCACTCTTTCTTCAGAGTGGACTCCATTTACAATTACCTTCTGTGTCCTGTTGTCCAGCCAATGTTTTACCCAGGCTACAACCCTGGGACCCACTCTCAGGCTGGTTAATTTGACTATTAATCTTCTGTGTGGGACTGTGTCAAATGCCTTGCTAAAGTCTAGGTAGGGCGTGTCCACATCCTCTCCCTGGTCTACTACTACT
This sequence comes from Neoceratodus forsteri, assembly GCA_016271365.2. Classification (NCBI taxonomy): domain Eukaryota; kingdom Metazoa; phylum Chordata; order Ceratodontiformes; family Ceratodontidae; genus Neoceratodus; species Neoceratodus forsteri. The sequence continues at coordinate 607,903,597 of CM057455.1, forward strand.
TTTGTCACCCAGTCAAAGAAATCAATTAGATTCGTCTGACATGACCTTCACACTGTGAACCCATGCTGCCTTGGATCCTGTGCCCAACTGGCCTCAAGGTACTCAACAATTCTTTCCTTCAGAAGTGATTCCATCACTTTCCCTACCACAGAGGTCAAACTGACAGGACTGTAGTTTTCTGCCTCTGTCCTGCTCCCACTTTTGTGAAGGGGAATCACATCCACCTTCCTACAGTCCTCAGTGACCACAACATCCTCCCATGATTTGTTAAAAAGGGTAGTCAGTGGTTTCACTAGTTCTCCCCTTAATTCTTCTAGAATTCTGGGGTGAATTCCATCAGGCCCCATTGCTTTGCCCACCTTCAGTTTTAGGAGTTCTTTCAGAACCCTTTCTTCTGTGAAAGGTCTGGGATCAACCCCCCTATCCAGAGTGCTTCTGTTAATTGGATTAGGCACCCCCCCTCCTCCTCTTTTGTGAACACTGAGAAAGAAATATTCATTCAGTATCCCTGCTTTTTCACTGTCCCTCTCTACCCACCCACCATCCATTCTACTCAGGCTCACTATCCCTCCCGTTGTCTTTCTACGCTCCCTGATGTACCTATAAAAGTTTTTATCCCCTTTTTAACTGAGTTGGCTATCTTTTCCTCAGTTTGGGCCTTTGCTATTCTGACTTCCCTCCCTGCTTCCTTCTGCCTTAACTGGTACAGTTCTTGATCCTGCTCCTTCTGTGTTTCCTTATACTTCCTGAATGCTATCTTTTTCTCTCTGACCTTCCCCACCACCTCTTTTGAGAACCATAATGGCTTTTTCTTTCATTTTGATTTGTTTATTTGTTTCACACAAAGGCTTCTTGCCTCTGTGATGGCAGTTTTGACATTTCCCCATTGTTGCTCCACCCCTCCTTCTAGCCTATTTGCTAGTGCTTTTCTAAGGCACTCTCCCATCTTGCCAAAGTCAGCCCTCCTGAATTCCACTACCCTCACTTTTGTATGGCTTGACTCTGTAGCTGAGTTTAACATGAACCACACTGTTTGGTGGTCACTTGTTTCCAGATGGCTACCCACTTCTAGATCTGAGATCCTCTCACTGTCCCCATTTGAGAGTACAAGGTCTAAGATTGCTCCCTCATGAATGGGTTCCAAAACTAGCTGTCTGAGGCATGCCACCTGCAGGACATCAAGAATGACCCTGCTCTTGGATGTGGCTGCAGCAAATGTGCTCCAGTTAACATCTGGCATATTCAGATCCCCCATCAACAGTATCTCCCCTTTCTCTGCCATCCTAAGAATGCCTTCTATCATATCCATGTCCATTTCCTCCCCCTGACATGGGGGTCTGTATACAACCCCTGTGCAGATTGTGGTGGCTTTTCCGGTCTCCAAGGTGACCCACAGTGCCTCCTCTCCTCCCTCTTTACTCTTTTGTTCAGTTGCTTTTATCCCTTCCCTTACATAGAGAGCAACTTCTCCCCTCTTCTCCCCTCCCTGCCTCTCCTGTAGGTTATGTACCCTGGTATGTTAACATCCCCATCATGGTTCTCTGTGTACCATGTTTCTGTGACTGCTACAATATCCAGACATCCCTATTCCATCAAGGCCACCAGTTCAGGGAGCTTGTTGTCCAGACTATGGGCATTGGTACTTATTACCCTCCATTTCCTGATGACCTTACCCCTTTTTGCCCCATCCCTGTCCTTATTGCCTTTGTCACTTTCTCCATTTACCCCTGCCCTTCTCCCTATTGACATCTCTAACTTGGTGTTTACCTCACTTACTACCCTGACTTTTTTGGGTGGGCTAGGATTTCCCTGCTCCTTTCCAGTGCCTCCCCTCTTGGCTAGATTAAATGCTTGCCAATGAACCATTTAACCCTGTCACCTAGGATCCTGGTTCCCCTCCTGGACAGATGCAGACCATCACTCCAGTATAGGCCTTCATCACTCCAGGTGGACCCTCAATTCCCAATGAAGCCAATTCCCTGAGCTCTGCACCAGTTTTTCAGCCACTGATTGAATCCCATGGCGTGGACCATCCTAGCCTCACCTACGCCATAGACAGGCAGCACCTCTGAGAAGGTTACCGTGCATGCTACTTGTCTAAGGCCCCTCCCCAACTCCATAAAATCTTCCTGCACTGCTCTGATCCCTTTCTTAGTCAGGTAATTTGTCCCTAGGTGGACAATGACATCCAGCTCCCTCTCCTGTGCAGCTGCTCCAATGATCCTAAGGATTCACTCCCTGTCCCTCCAAGCCATGGCACCAGGTAGGCTCCTTACATCCCTCTCCTCTTCCTCCCCCAGTTCTACCTTCCTAACAATGGAGTCCCTCACCAGGAGTTGTTTCCTTCCCCTGTGGGTTCCCATGTCATCCTCCTGTGGGTCTCCATTGTGAAGGTTCTCAGCATCCTCCTTGGTCTCCACTGCAGGTGCCTCCATAGAGGAACCACACTTTGCCAGAATGCATTGTGAATTGTGGAAAGGTACAACTGGAGGGATGTACCTCTGTTCCACCACCCTCACCCTCTCTGAGCTCACAGTGGTTCAACCGCACCTCTTTCTTGGCAACATCTGAGGCAACGGCAGTGGCCCTGGTGGTCCCTGGATGGGAGAGGCGGTCCCATAAATCTTGGCCAAATCAGCCTGGAGATGAGCAACCTCCTCCCTCAGCCCAGAGAGGTGCCTGCAGATGGGACAACACCGCAACCTCCAGAATGTCTCCTGGAAGACTGCTGCTCCACAGCCACTGCACTGCATCACTCCCATCATGTCTTATTTCTGGCCCATTAACTGTTGTTTGGAATACTTACTCTTTCCTTTATTTATTTATTTTTTCTCCCTACTTAGTTACTGCCTCTGTGCCCTTTAAGCACCTTATCTTCCTGTTCTGAGACAAGAAGATCCTAAATTTCTCAGTAGTCCCCTTACTTGCTCAGAGGCAGACCTCTAGCAGCTGGGGGGGCAGAGAGCTACTCTTAAGGATGGTGAATCTTTGGTGGCTCTGTGATCACTCACTTCCTGCTCACAAACAGGAAGTTCCTGTTGTCAGTCAAATCCTGTGCCTATAAAAGTAGAACTGGTTTGGGTGGGGGGTGGATGGGAGGGAAGGAGGCAATATAGTTCCAGTATTGAAGTCCAGTCACAACAGCAGCTCCTTATCCTGGTGTTCTCTGACAATTCTCTGGCAGAAGCTATCTAGGGCAGTGTTTAAATCTGGCTTTAACCTGGTTTCCTTCTAGCTAAGCCAGTCCCCCTACTTAACAGATCTTTCCATAATTAGTTAAATTGCACAGATAACAATCCCCTTCAGCCACCTGAGATTAACACCTAGATAACTGCTCAGATAATTCACTTCAGCCAACTCAGACAAACACAATAACTTTTTTTTACCCTAAATTGAATGTCCCAGTAGTGGAGTTCTACGTCTTAAGTCCCAGTAAATTGAAGGTCCCAGTAGTAGAGTTCTACTTCTTAAGTCCCAGTAAATTGAAGGTCCCAGTAGTAGAGTTCTGCTGCTTTAGTCCCAGTAGAGAAGTCCAGTCACAACAGCAGCTGCTTGTCCTTGTGTTCTCTGACAATTCTCTGGCAGAAGCTATCTAGTGCAGTGTTTAAATCTGGCTTTAACCTGGCTTCCTTTTAGCTAAGCCACTCCCCCTACTTAACAGATATTTCCACACTTAGTTAAATTGCACAGATAATAGCAATAACAAATGCTATGTAAATCTAACCAGGTGCATGAGACAGGGTATCAGGTACAGGTAAATTTGTCAGAGGAACTTGAGTAATAGTATAGTGACTTTTTAAAGTGGATGTGACATTGGAAGATCTAAAGGGGTACTGGAATGGAGTTCCAAACTTTTGGAGCAAAGTAGGAGAAGACATTTTTTACCCATATTAGTTGAACATTCTGAGACAGTCAGTAGAGAGGACATCAGACTGGAGGGGGTAGGCTAGCTCATGAGGTTGCAGCAGGGCAGCAAGGAAAGAGGGTGCTTCAGTCCAGAAAATGTTGCCCATAAGAGAGCCAAGAGCAAATGGACAATGAGCATATGGAAATATCCAGTTTAGCAAGAGTAGTCCAGGAAGTGGTGGGTAAGGCTAATGTGAAAAACTACATATTACTGTACATAGTATTCCAGGTTCACAGATTTTCTTGGAGGTGGGGAAGTAGCTGACAAAACCATAGGTAAATCTAGGAAGAAGAAGATGCCTACAAGGTAGATCTCAAGCAGTCCAAATAAGTAAAATCCTGTCTCCCTCACTCATGACCTGTTCAGGTGTATCCCAAGGTTCTGTCCTTGTTTGGTTCCTGTTCTCAATGCTCTTCATTGACCTCCACAATGCATGTGCCTTCTTGCACGTACTGTACAAATGTACACAGAAGACACTGTACTTTACACCCCTAGGCCCTCTGTGTCTGATCTGAATGTTTGGCTCTATCTGGACTTTATCAGCATGCAACTATTCTTCTGCTCCAATGAGCTCACGCTCAATTTCAGGAAAACTGTCTCAATGACCATTGGCACCAGGCAGAATCTCAAATCAAATCAAATCATCAAATCAAATCATACTTTATTTTTAAAAAGCACCTTTCCAAAACCAAGGCGCTTGCACAATAAATAATTCAAAGCTCACTTGTACAACATTTTCAAGACCCTGGATGGCATCATAATTGATGGTGTTGCTTCTTTCATGTACCAGAGGGTTTGGCTGGACCATTGTCTTGGCTTCTACTACTATGCATTTGCCATCCATCAAAAACTACATGCTAAACTTGAGGCGGGTGCAGGAACAAAGCATGTATCCCACTCCCCGCTGGTATAGAGATCGTCTTTTTTTCTTTTAATTGATCTTTTTCTCCATTGCCTCGGATGGTCCCCATCTACATGCACCACCCCCAGCCCAGTAACCCCTACATCCCCCAGGACTTACTGCTGGTTAGTAACCCCAGGGTTTGCTCCCCCCCACCCTCAGTGGGGTCCCCTTATCTGTTACTATGAAGCAGATCCAGTAGTTGGACTGGTAAGCCAGGCTAGTCTGGTGTTGGGCCTGCCAGGTTGAAGCACCATCCTGTCTCCAAGGTGTTTTTCTATTTTTCCTTTCTCCCTGATAAGTATGGTGTGCAGGGAAATCAAGACAATTGACCCATGCACCCCCATGCCATTTGTTGGTGTCAGCCTGTCCTCAGCTCACTCCATGGGAGTCCTAGGTGAATTTCCTTGAGCTTACCATTAGGAACCAGACATACACTGGGCTTCTGCACTCCCCCCCACCAGAGGAGGAGAGTGGTCCATTGGACACTTGATCCTCCTTTCTCTGGTTGACCCTCCATTATACTGAGCTCACTACAGAACTCATGTCATCAGCATTGCAAGTGGTAGCACTACTAATGTTCTGGTGGGCCTTCCTGTACAGTAATCATCATTAAAATGATCCTCCCTTTTTTTGACTACAAGAATGTTGTGTATAGTGTGGCCCCCAAATCCACCCTCTCCAGACTGGACCTCTTTTTTCACTCCTGCTGTTTCATCCTTGACTCACCCTCTTTCACTCATCACTGCTCCCTCTATCCCTTCCCCCTCACTCCACTCAAATGAAATTAGATGCCTTTCCCACTGTGCCTTTATTATGTAAAAATTCTGGTTTGGAACAGTCACCCTTATCTGAGCATTCTTCTCACCTTCTCCTCTCCCCCCACTTACTCCTTCTCTAACTCTAACAGTTGCTCTTGGTCCCTTCCCCCCAGAAACATATCTGCTGGTCAATCTGCCATTGTCTCAGATTTTTCTTATTCTGGTCCAGTCATACCCTTACTATTTACTTGACCTTTTTTCCTTCTGCTCTAAAAATAATTACTCCATGACCTCAGGACCCATATGTGCAATTGCAACAGACTCATCACAGTATCTTTACCCTCCTTTTTCTCTTTAAGTCAGCTCAACTGTCTTAAACCTAAATTATGCACATGGTCACCAAATCCACCCAGTTATTCATATGTTTCCCACTACCACTTGGTTCCCATCACAATTAATTTAGTGTTTAGTACAATACACTCTTCTCCTGCCCCTTGATTGACATTTATTGCTGTATTTTATTTTCACGCTGCTGTTTTAAGTACAATTTATGATACACCTTTTTGGTTTTTATTGATTTTGTCACTGCACTATAATTTTCTCCATTCCCCTTCCCCCAAGACTCAACTGGAAATGAGTTATTGCCAGCTCAGTATGTTGTTTTCTAGCAAAACTTGGAAAATAAGTACATTCATTCAAGGAAGCTACACACCATTGTTGTCCTATTAAGTAAAACAGTACTATTGCACAGAAACTGCATAATTCAAACATATTATAATTTACTTTGTTTTTCTCTTCATTAATGTTGTTAAGAATTACTATTCTAATGTTATTATGAACTGTTGGTTGTGGCTGTTGTTTCTAAATGAATCTGACAATTGAATGGGTAATATTAAATGTCTGCCTAAAGCCAGAAATACGAATCAAAACCTGACAATGGTTTTTGAACTTGCACTGCATGGCAATCCAGATTGGTTATGCAAGGAGCTGAAATAATCCCTAGAGGGGGTTCTCTAAAAGATCTGATAACAGCAGCAGGTGTAGCTCAGTTTCTTTCTGAAACTCTCTGATGAGACTCAGAACAGTAGTATTCTTTATTGAGAGGGAATGGGATGCTAACAGTGCCAGTGTGGGTCTCATAACAGAGTAATATCAAACCCCTTGTACAAGAGATGGCTACTCAACCTGAAATCCACTTGTTCATTATTGTACATAATGATAGTGTTAGCCCTAACCTTAATTTATAATTATGTGCTCCATTGGTCACTTTGATATCACTTGACCTGACTGGGTCCAAATTTTGAAGGCACACATTGGATTGTCAAATTAGCAGACACATCAGATTTTTGCATTTGCACTTAGTTTGAATTTTTCCTTTCAAAATAGAATGAATGAACATGAGTTGGGACCTTCTTTGTACACACTTTGTACAAACATGTGAAGTGCCACAATCATTGTCACCTTTTTTGGTCTTGAAATGCATAAAGCCACATTCTAATTTTTATATTGTAAAATAAATCATTTAATATTATAGTATCTGTGCAGTAATTCTGCTGTAGTTATATTTCACATAATCTCTACATAACATCATAGTTTCTGGCCTTTACTAATTCAGTTCATTGAGTCATCAGTTTGATGGCCAGCATGGTATGAGGTAAGACGTCCAGTGCCTCAGCCCCCTGCAAACTGGGCTGGCCAAGATTCATTAAGTCTTTTTAAGAGCAAATTAGATGCATATCTCCTAAAATGAAAATGGGCAACATAAACCCAATAGGAGTGGGAGACAGAATCAATGTGCAGCAACCACTTTCTATATATATTACCAAGTATCTGAGTAACCAAGTACTTAAGGTTTACTGCAATATAACTGATCATATCTGGCTGATCCTACTAACTCCTAAGCTAACACTTTGTTTTAACCAGAAACCTTAAAATGCCCCTTGGCTGCTGTTAGAGCACGGTTGCTGCTGAGGGAGATTCAATAGCCTGCAATGCATCTTAGAGCTTTTATATGCTCCAGTCCACTGTATTCTGGTCCTCATGTTCTCCTGGGGCTAAGTATGGTCCTCTGTGACTGCTCATGGCTCTGCTATAACAGAAAAAAACATCAAACAAAAGATTAGTGAAAATAGGAGTGCAAAATTGTGCACAGTACCATGTCATCGTCTGGGAGATGGAGGGTGCTATATTCAGTCAGATAGCAGTCTGACACTATCCAACTGATTATAGGCCATGTCAGTGCAGTGCTAAGTCTAGTAGCTCTGTCCTGACATGGATCCCAAAGTACACTGCCAGAAAGGATAGCGCATATCTGCAATTTTCAAATGTACCCATGCAAATGATCCCATTGGGCATGCACGGTACCAAGGACCATTTGCATGCCCATTACAGGCTTATTTGCAGGGGTAGCAAAGCAGGCTAGCACAGTGCCTCCCTCCATTGGCTGGTCCCAGACATGAGTTGAAATCCCTGGTGTCTAGCTCCCCATCCTCTGATTGCCAAACCTGTATTCAAAACCACAACCACCTTGGTGCTATTGGTCCCCCATCCCACTGATCACAAGCCTGTGAAAGAACTCAAACCTCCTTGGTGCCTAGTTGACCACTGTTGCCTTCCAATCACTGGACCATACAATAAAACAAACCCTTCCTGGTGTCTAGTGTTCCCCTCCCTTCTGACTCTCAACCCATAACATAGTAATAAAACTTCCTGGTGCCTAGTGGACCCCCACACCTCTGATTGCTGGTCAGCCACAGACATAGTGTCCCACAGCTACCTAGTGTCCCAATCCCCATGGTCCCAGTCTGTTAACATTACCAGATATCCCTGGTGTCCAGTGGTCTACCTCATAACTGATCCACAGCATGGTACCATACACACCATCTATCCCTGTGTGGATGTCCCCAGTAAGCTGCACCTTGCAGGGAAATAACAAACAGTAGTCCCTGGTGCATGCTGGTAACCCCCCCAATTTCTGGCACTGCTCCTGTCCATGTAGTACTGCTTGCATCTAGTAGATAACCCTCTGCTGCACCGTATACACATCCAACCCCCATCCCTTTACCAAAATTGTTGGTGCTACAGGAATGCATATGGTGCCAGCGCAGCCATCCAAACACTGCAGGGAGTGTTCATCTTCTTTATAGGACAATCTGTGCCACCTTCTATAAATAAGAATTGTGCTTCCTGTGTGGATGTACTGCACCCAGCTGAGGAGGTGTGAGGAGGGCTGTGCCAGTCACCGTATGCACTCCAGTGGCACATGCAACCCTGGTAAAGGGTTGGGGTGGGTGGTTGTATGGTGCCACAGTGAGGGGCAGTAGATGCCAAGGAGTACTACATGGAGGGTACCATGATGCACTGGGGATTACTGTTTGTTTTTTTCCTGCAGTGTACAGCTTACTGGGGACATATGCATGGGGTGGATGATATGTCTGTTACTGGGCTGGGAATCAGTGATGGGGGAACCACTGGACATCAGGGATATCTACTAAACTTAGTGGGCCAGGACCAGGGGGATTTGGGATACTGAGCACCTGGGAGACTCTATGTCTGTGGCTGACCAGTGATTTGGGGGGTTCACTAGCAACCAGGGAGCTTTATTACTATGTTATGGGCTGGCAGGTAAAAGGGAGGAGGAACACTAGGCACCAGGAAGGGTTTGTTGTATTTCATGGTACAGTGATTGGAAGGTAGGGGGGTCCACTAGGCAACTGGGAGGTTTTGGGTCATACACAGGTTGATGATTGGTAGGATGGGGTCTACTAGCACAAGAGAGGTTGTGGTTTTAAATACAGGCTGGCAATCAGGGGTGGGTCAGACCACTAGGCACAAGGGAGTTTTCTTTCTCTGTTACAGGCTGGTGGGCAGGAGGAAGGGGAGAACACTAGGAATTGGGGAGGGTTTGTTTTAGAGCTGTGAAGAATGTAAAATTCCACCCATGGAATGTTCGTGAAATGACCATTCCGTAGAATTCCATGGAATTTTCACAAAAATACAGTGAATGCCGCACCATTTTAAATTTCAGTTATTTCACCATAATTTTGGAAGTTCACATCCATATAACACCAAATCTGGACTGTGAACAGTACCCCATGGCTTACAAGAGTGCACCAACTCTCAGAACTGTGGTTGGAAAGGGGGTAGAGTTATGGGTGGCCAAAAATTGAATCACAATTTAATTTTCAGTTATTTTGATATAATTTTAACATTTTTTATCCAAATGTATCCACAACATCAGAATTTAGGGAAGCACCTAGCATGTGTATATGAACCATGTTTTAAGCCTCAAGCTTCAATGGGAGCTAAGTTATAGGTAGCTAAATATTTTGCCAAAATTTGGATTTCTGTAATTTTAGTATAATTTCGATAGTATTCATAGAAATGGTACAATAATTAACAGTTGTACAGGTTATGACCACATTTGTATATGCACCTAGTGTCAGATTTCTAGTCTTAAATGTGACTGAGTTATAGCCTGCCAAACATGTTGCCAAACTACATATCCAAATTTAACCAGAGCTGAAACATTTGACCTACTATTCCACATGGTCACTTCTGAGAAAATTCATATTTTCAGCTTTAAATGGGATTGACTTAAAAGTAGTCAATCTTTCACAACATTTAAAAAGTTTAATTTAGCAGGAATTTAAACTACAAATTTATAAACCACTGAAACTTTAAAACTAGAGAATGCAATACAATTAAATTTGGCAGGTTCTTAGACCTTACAAGGAGACTGTGTGTGCCAATTTTATTAATTGCTTGCTGTGAGTAATTGCAAAATAACATGTGTACTTAAAGTCAAATCCCATGAATCTTTGTGAAAATTGTAGAATTTCATGAAAAATTCCATAAAACTGTAATTTTCAAATTTCACTCATCCTTATCTGGGGGATTCTAATTAGAGAAGTTTGGTATAAGAGGCAGGTAGGACAGGGGGTCACCAGGTTCTGGCATTAGATGCACAGTTTCACCAAGAAATGGATAGCTGAGCCGAGTAGCACAACAGTGGTAGACCCCGAGGTTGGAGCAAGAAAGCACAGAGTGTCAACAATTCCACCGTGAATGCAGGATATTTCAGGATCACATCCAGTAAATTTATAATCTGGGGAGCCTGGTGTACATGCAAGTTTAGGACTTGGAGGTACTCAAAAAGATGTATTGGGGGAAAACAATGTCTTGGGAAGAAGGAAGAAATCATTCTGACTATTTCAACAGGGTAGGTTGATAGGAAAAGGAGTAGGTGACTCATGTTTTCAGGGAGTTTGTCACAGTAAAGAACAAAGTGGATATCAGTATGATCAGTAGTTCTACTGAGTCAATCTGGTTATGCCAAAAGAGAAGGAAGGGGGGACTAGTCACCCAGTGAGGAACAGCAGGACTGAAAAAAGCTCAGCCCAGCTTATCAAATGAAGTGGTGATATGTGATTGTTAATGTTAAATTCCACAAACAAATTCTGGGTGCTTCATCTACAGTATATGCTATCATAAATATGTGAGAAAATGTAACTAATCATTTTTTTCTTATACAAAATTAAAACTGCTTAACCACTTTATCCAGTTGTTTATTTATTAATTTATTTGGTTAGGAAATCAGAATTACAACCCTTTGAGCCATAGACTAATTTCCAAATGCTCCACATCAGAATAAACATAGACATTCATACAGTACATACATAGAATAAATGCGGGTAAGCAATCATACAGAGTATAAATGCAATAAGCATGGGTTAATGCCTATACATTTGGTAGCTAAAACAGGACAGAGCTATCAACATATGTTGTGTTAGACACCAGAACACACTTGCTATGGATACGCATGTCAAATGTTTACTCTATGCATGAAAGAGCAGAGAAGTTACAAACATCCACATTATTGATAGTTTTCGCAAAGTTTTGCAAATATTTACATAGTAAAGGTTTGAACCCCTGTAACTTAAAAATCTCTTATCCAAGTCTGTCCATATTTAGTTAATTCGATAAGCATTACAAAAAGGTTATCTATACTAATTTAAACATGCCTAGCTCTAAAGATACTTGAGTTATATGCAGATGACATATTTTCATGAAATTTCCTGAAAAAATTAAATGACAGATTTTGAGCACATATAATTTTGAGACAATGCATCATATTGTCATGTAATCTGGCACATTGTTAGAACACCTATCATCAAGAAATTATGCCAAAGGTAAGATCCCTGACCTAATAGATGATTAAGGTATATGCAGATAAAAATGTTCATGAAATTTCACACAAACATTAAAATGAAAACATTTGAGCAGCTATAATTTTGAAACTATCCATCCAAATTTCATAGTATTTGGCAGGTGAATGTCCATCGATTAAGGCAGTATTCATACCCAACTGCAGAGCTCTCACTTGAACAGTGACTGAGTTATAACCAAATTACTAAATTTTAAAAATTCCATGAAATTCTGATGAAATTCCATGAAATTTTGTGACATTTCATCGAAATTCTGCTGATTACAATTTTTCCCATTTCACACACCTCTAGTTTGTTTTATTGTAAAGACTAAGACATTTGGGGGCGATGGTGCACTGAACTCCTAGGGGGCTGCACATGTGTCACTAACCAGTGATTGAGGTAGGTCCACTAGGCACTAGGGCTAAGTGCTTTGTGGATGGAACAGTGTTTGGGAACAGAATTGTCATGGACCACAAAGGGGCAGGTGCGCTCCCCTACTGATAGCCAGGTACTTTTCTGCTGTATCTCTGACAGCTTCTAGGGTTTCTGAAGTAAGCTGGTGTTTTGTTTGGTTGTATTTGTGCTGTGCAAATGGACTGCACTATGCCTTTTGTGCAGTGAAAACATGCTGAATATGGGGCTGTGCTGATATTCCTGTCCCCACCACTCCCTTTATCCACCTGCATATATTATGTTTTGCACAGGAACTAATCCTATTTGCCCATGCAAGCACCCTTTTGAATATTTTGCTTTGGCACAAACCCAGTTTGCATGGGCAAACACCATTTTTTGCCCTCAAAAACATTTAAATATTGGGCCCAAAGCTCTTAAAATGTACTTCAGGCTGTTGAATCTTCCACAGCTGCATTCCATCTCTGATGTGAGCTACAGTGGGTTTCTGGGGTTCCTGGATACAGCAAAAGTCAGGATAGGGGTTGACAGGATCAGTCCAAATGCAATCTAAAATACTGTAGTAACAGTAAGTAAAATATTTGCACTCATAGAAACATAACATAGAAACATAGAATCTGACAGCAGATAAGGACCGCTTGGCCCACCCAGTCTGCCCATTTCCCTACCTAATGGATAAGCTGCAGATCCTAGTTAACCAGCAGCCTATTTCTTCCTACCCCCACCCCCTAGAATTGCCTTATGACTGTCCCATGCATGCTTGAATTCCACCACTGTTTTTGACTCACAACCTCCTCCGGAAGGCCGTTCCATGCATCCACAACCCTCTCTGTGAAAAAATACTTCATTAAATTACCTCTGAGCTGCCTCCCCATCTTCAAATTGTGCCCCCTTGTTCTTGCACACCTCTTTTTTTGAAAGGTGCTACCCTCTTGGACTTTGTTGATTCCCTTGAGGTACTTGAAAGTTTCTATCATGTCCCCCCTCTCCCTCCTTTCCTCGAGGCTATACATATTAAGCTCCTTAAGTCTCTCTTCATATGTCCTCCAGTGCAGACCCTGCACCATTTAGTTGCCCTCCTCTGGACAGCTTCCATCCTGTCTATGTCTTTTGGAGATTGGTCTCCAGAACTGCACGCAGTACTCTAGATGGGGTCTCACCAACTGTCTGTACAGAGGGATAATAACTTCCTGTTTTCTACTGCTGATGCCTCTCCTGCATTCCAGTATCCCCAGCCCTCCTTGTTGCCCTCTCACATTGCTTGCCCACCTTTAGGTCATCTGATATGACTACCCCAGGTCCCTTTCCATTTTGTTGTTGTTAATATCTCACCCCCATTGTGTACTCTTCCCTGGTTTTGTTTCCCAGGTGCATTACCTTGCACTTCTTAGCATTGAATCTAAGCTGCCATATATTTGACCATTCCTCTAACCTTGCCAAGTCCCTTCTCATCCTTTCCACCCCAACTTGTGCATCAACTCTGTTGCAGATCTTTGTGTCATCTGCAAAGAGACATACTTTTCCTTCCAGTCCCTCTGCAATATCGCTTATAAAGACATTGAAGAGGACTGGTCCTAATACTGAACCCTGCGGTACCTCACTAGTAACCCCCTTTCTTCAAAGTGGACTCCATTTACTATTACTCTCTGTGCCTATTCTCCAGCCAATTCTTTACCCAGGCTGTCATCTGGGACCCACTCCCAGGCTGGCTAACTTGTATATTAATCTTTGTGTGGGACTGTGTCAAATGCCTTGCTAAAGTTTAGGTAGGCCATGTCACAGCCCTCCTGATCTACTACTTTGGTCACCCAGTCAAAGAAATCTATCATATTCGTCTGGCATGACCTTCCCGCTGTGAATCCATGCTGCCTTTGGTCCTGTGCCCCTCTGGCCTCTAGATACTCGACAATTCTTTCCTTCAGAAGTGATTCCATTATTTTCCCTGTCATTGAGGTTAAACTAACAGGTCTGTAGTTTCCTGCTTCTGCCTTGCTCCCACTTTTGTGAAGGGAAATCACATCTGCCCTCCACCAGTCACTCAAACTGCAAATTGGGAACCACCCCACAAGTGTAGTACTCTTATTGCTGACTATTCCCCTTTAGCTGGCACTTTTGCAAACTCGCTTCTGCAAATGGTTTCCAAGTCATTTAGCAAAAGTGCATTTGTGAAAAATAAGTTTATGGTGAGTGACAGTAAAGTAAACTAGGGACTGGAATTTTTTCACAAGCAACTTTGTGCATGTAAACAACCATGTATCACTTGTCAAGATGATAATAAAAAGCAGCTCCTCCAGTTCACCATCTAAGGAGCCCCAATGAGTGCTAAAACTTAGAGATAGATCACTGTGCACTTACAAACTCCCTGGGATGCATCCTGACTGGCTTACCTCTGGGCAGCTGAGAAATTTGTGTAGGCTGAACTCAAAAAAGCAAAACTACAGTTTCTGAAAGACAATGCAAAAATGTAGTTTTACTGTTCCCCAAAGATTCTGGTCCCACGTAAACCTCTACCTGAAAGGGCCAAACAATCAAAGCATACCTTATGTAATATGATTTTCAACCATTCCATCACTGCCCTACATCAGATTACAAGTGCCACCAAACAGTCATTTAACAAAGTACAAAAGTACAAGCATCCCCTTCCAACACACTGCTCTTTTTAAACACCTACAGCCTCTAAATGATGTTCAGAATGGCATCTTAAACTACAATAGTATCCTACAAAGATTTCTTCCATCTGCTAGATTGCTATCCAATATACAGCCTGAGAGATCAGCAGTATTTGATGGACTTACTATTACTTGGATTCACTTGTGTAAACTTGATTTTATTAAGACAGTAGAGGACATGGAACATAGAATAGTCCATTTAAAACGTTCCCTTAATAATACTCTATTTCTTTAACTTCCCTTTAATTATAGTACTCTACTATTTCTTTATTTATTAGATACTTATCCAGATTTATTTAAAGATTCAAAGTTTTTATTGTCTTTTATGTACAGTATCGTGCAGCTGATTCCAGAAACCGATCACTTGCTGTACAAAAAGGTTTCTCATATTTGTTGTAACTGAATTTTCACTGAGTTGTTTTGTATGACCTCTAGTTACAGTGTTTTGTTTGTTACTTTGAAGTTCAGTCATATGAGTTTCCTTGGCTCATTTTCAGAATGTATATTAAATAATAACAGCATATTGTCCCTCAGCTTCCTTTTGTGCAGACTGAATAGGTTTAGTAGCTTTATTTTTACCTCATACTACCTTTTTTCAAATCCAGCCATCGTTTTTGTTGCTTTTCATCAGATTCTTTCAATTTTTGCTTTGTCACCTGATGCCAGACCATCCCAAAATTGGGTGCCATAGTATCTTATTGGTCCCAAATATGTATTATAAATTGGTAACTCTTTTGATCTGTATATCAAGTGTTTCCTTATAGTATTTAGTATATAGTTTGTTTAAGTACATTATCACAGTGGTTTCTATTTTTAAAATCTGAAGAGACACTTATGCCAAAGTCTTCCTTTTTTTTTTTTTTTTTTTTTTGGTTTGTTTGTTTTTTTTTTCAGTATGTCCCTATCTTCGTGATAGTCTAAATTCAAATTGTTTCTTCCCAGATGCATGACCACACATTCTGAGGAATTGAACTTAATGTCCCATATCTGAGCCCACTCACACATCAAGATCACGTTGAAGCATTTTTTATCATCACTGGTTTTAATAATACCCAATATTTATGAGTCATCAGCAAATTTAGCACAATGATTTTTTATATTATGGTCTAGATCAGAAATATATATACTAAACATAAAGGGGCCCAATCTGAACTCCTGTGGTACTCCACTCATGACAATTCCAAATTCAGACTTAAAGCCATTTATGCATATGCATATGCACTGAGTTTTGTCTGTCAGCCAGTTTGCAGTTCAACATGTTAATATTTTGCCTACATTATTCTCATACAATTATTGTACCTTATTGCACCACTGGGGCTCCCAACTCGGTGCTGAATTTCCCCTCCCACGGGTGCTGCAAAATGCACATGCTCTTTTCTACTCTAAGTTACTAAATTACACAAATGCTCACACTCACCACTGCACTGTCTCCCTAACACACCCAGGAATGCACCCTCAAACACCAGTCCAAAACAACCTACCCAGTTGTCAACCACCTGTGTCTCCTTTACTTCTGGCCAACTTTGTTCGTGCCCTCACAATACCAGTTGTACCTACAAAAGCTACTACCTCCAAATCTGTCCATACCTCTCTAAAACTGGTCAGACTAGTACTAGTCAGGCACACCCTCCTCCTCCTCCTCCATCTCTCAGGGAATGTGCACCCAAACCCAGGTCCACCCATCCTAGGTGACACGCAAAAGGGCAAACAAGGAAACCTGCTACTAGCATCCCTAAATATTTGTAGCCTTCAAAAAAAGTTCACCTCCCACCAGGGCTGGATTGCACAACACTCCCCAGATGTCCTTGCCCCATCAGGGACCTGGCTCTCTGAAAATGCTCCAAATGGATCTGTTACCCTCAGTGACTACACAGAATAAGCAAAAGGAGAAGCGGATTCACCATCTATGTTAAATCCTCCCTGCAAGCCCTCTCAGTCTCCATTCCTCCCCAACCCATGGAGCCCAATCCCTCGCTGTCAAGCTCAATTTTGGCAATCCAGGAAAAGTAATCTACATCATGGCAGTCTACATTCCACCCAGAAACCAAAAGCCAAAAGTCTGCCTTTGATTTAGTGCTAGCCGGTATTTCACATCTCCCTCCCAAGAGCGAAATCATTTTACTGGGTGATTTCAACATTAATTGGAAGTCCACTGCATTCTCCCACTACATGGACTCAGTCCTTGCTTATGACCTCACCCAAGTGGTCCTATCCCCTTACATGGCTGGATCCCAAAATGGGGACATCCACATTTATTGACCTTATCCTCATGAACCACCCTAAGAAGCTCTGCTGTATCAAAGTGCTCCTCGACTCTATAAGTGACCACTCCCCAGTTACTTGCCAGTGGTCTAATTACCCCCCCATTCCCCCTAAGGTCTCCATCCTGAGATGCCTTAAGAAAGGTGCCCTCCCAAGCCCCAAATCCTACCTGGCTACCTGTGATTGGTCTCCTATTCACTCAGCCCAATCCATAGACACCACCCTTACCTACTTTATTGCCACTTTTAATCATGCCTGTGACATCTTTGCCCCTTTCACCAATTGTGTACTCAAGCAGCAGAACACCCCTTGGATTTCCGCAGCTTTACTTACCCAAATGAGCCAAAGAGATGCCCTCTGGCAAAAGGCCCTCAACTCACAACTCCCCCAAGATAGACAGTGCTACAGGGAGGCTTAAAATAGCTGCACTTGGGCTTTCTGGCAAGCTAAAGCTACTTACTACAAACAAGTCCTCACCTTCTCCTGGGGACCAGGAAGAAATTTCTGGAGCAATATCAAGGAACTAACACAGAAAAATGTATCTCCTACCCCATCTCAGCTGCGAATTGAGGGGGTTATCTCACAAGATCCAAAATCTATCTCCAATGCCCTTAATACCTCTTTCACTGACCTCACCCATGTCCTTCCCCCTAACTACTTTGACCCTATCAGGAGCAACCCCAGTCAATTGTCTGCCTCCCATGACCATAACCCTTTTTGGCTATGAATCATCAACTGCAATGAGGAAAAATGATATCTCAACAAAGCCCTGACAAACTCATGGTACAGAAGTGACTCCCTGTACCTCAAACTCATCCGGCTCACACTGGACGTGATTGTGCCCCATTTCACCAAAATCCTTAACTTATCCCTATGCCTTAACCAATTCCTCACAACTTGGAAAACAGCAGTCATCAATCCCATCCTGGAAGGTGGTGACCCCATGTTCACTAGCAACTACAGGCCAATCTCTATCCTGTCCCTCTCTTAAAGGCCCTGGAAAAAATTGTGACTGACCAGCTTTCAGACTACCTCACCAAACACAATCTGTTCTGTCAGGAACAACATGGCTTCCGGAGGGGGTCACAGCACCTCTACCACCCTCATTGAATTTATGTCATACATACATGAGGCCCTTGAGCAAGGCTTAGTGGTTGTGACCCACTTTGTGAACCTAACTAATGCCTTCGATACAGTTAGTCATGTGCTTCTTCTCCACACCCTACCCTCTCTTAACCATCTCTCCTGAGACTACCGCTTGGCTAAAAGACTATCTCTCTGGCCGGACCCAGCAGGTAAGAATAAATACAACACTATCTTCCAGTAGACTAGTCCTAACAGGTGTCCCTCAAGCATCTATACTAGGTCCACTACTTTTCACTCTCTTCCTGAACTCCCTCCCTCAATCCTGCAGTGGCAAGCTTATGCTTTATGCAGATGATGTGGTAGTTTTCTGGAAACACCCCAATCCAAAAGTGCTACAATCTGCCCTACAGGATTTCTTTACAGAACTTGAATCCTGGTTCTCTGAACACCGACTTATACTACACTACAAGAAGATGAAATCTATGGTCTTTGCCCATTGCCAAAACCCGATCAGTAACATAGCTCTAATGGTGACAAACTCCCAGGGCACTGCGCTAGAGCAGGTGTACTATTTCAAATACCTGGGAATCATGTTGGACAACTCCCTCACCTACCACACACACATAAAACAAGTCTCCTCCGCTGTTAACTCCAGGTTCAGGAACCTATAGAGACACAGACACTGTATTCCCCTGCAGGCAATGCACCTAGCAGTATCTTCTTCAATACTATCCTTGATGGATTATGGCATAATAATTTATGGATCTGCTGACCATGCTGCCCTACGTAGCATTCACCTCGCCCTTAATAAAGCCTGCAGTCTGGTATCAAATTGTGAAAGGTAAACCCATATATGTGAGCTGTACAAGTCCACTGGTTGGCTCAACTTCCAAGATAGGCTTAAATATTACACCTGCCTCCTTGCACATAAGATTCTTCACAAACAGGCTGGCCTCCACCCCCTCATCCAAACAGTTACTCACAGGAGCACACCAAGGTGCTCTGCTAACACCACCCTACAAATACCCCACTGCAGAACCTCCCTTGGCCAACAAATCTTTCAGATATCATGCCCTCTCGTGGCTAAACAAACTTGCAACCAATGTCTCCATTGCCTCCAGTCCAGGCCAATTTAAAACTGATCTCAAATCCTTTCTCCTCAACTCTGCAAACTGTGAATGTTAGACAACATATTTAACTCCTCCACTCTTCCAGGTTTTTCTCCCCCTGTGAAACTGAGAAGGTCACAGCATAGGGATATCCTCTCTCTTCTACCATGCCAAGGCTCATCAAACTCATTGTAAATATTTCGCGACTCAGGACCTATTAATATGACCCTTTGAAACTTTACTGTCTCATGTACTTAGTATTAACCTGCAACCTTCTCCAATGATCACTACTGATGTAACTGTGTAATTGCTTACTGTGCTGACTGATGTAATCTGTGCAATGTTAATTGTGCTGAATGACTTGACCTGTAATATTTAAGAAATTCTTGTTTATTTGCTTTCTGTACCTTCCTACTGACGTGGAGCCTTTGCAAAGGAGTCTATGACTCAAAGGTTGTAATTCTGATACTTTCAATAAATAAATAAATAATTGTTGTACCAATTTATCATGGAGAATCAAGTCATATGCCTTACTATAGTCCAGATAGATGATATTGACTGGGTTTCTCATGTCCATAGATTTATTCACTGGTACATAAAAGCACATCAAAGTTTGTTGTGCATGATCTACCCATCTTGAACCTTTGCTGCAAATTATCCTTTCTCTCTTGTTGATCATAATACTTAGTAATGTTTTAATATATAGCTCAAGTTGTATCCCTAAGATAGTAGTTATGCCGATTGGTCTATAATTAGATTTTTTGCCAAAAAAAGTGTTGATGCATCAGTTAGGGTTCAGATTAAACTGACAAAAGTAGGGAAATGTAATGTTACGGTTTCAACCCTAACTCCCACCCCACCCCCAAGCAGGAAACAGAAGAAAAAAAAAACAGTACGGTTTTCACTGTCCTGACTTTTGGCAAATCAGGGGTGGGGCTTCCTTCGGGTTCTCAACCCTAACGGTCATCCCATTGAGATATAACCTTCAAACATACAGAATTGTATCGACCAACATGTTGCTAACAACTTGTAGGCCCTGCCTGAAGAAAACAGATCATGTCACCTTATTTGATTATAGAATGGGGTGAGTATTAGGGATGAGAACCCAAAGGAACATCCCATCCCTGATTCTCCAGAAGTCAGGACAGTGAAAACTGTAATTTTTTTTCCTTTTCCTGATTGAGGGTGGGGTGGGGAGTTAGGAATATAATCCATAACACCACATATCCCTACCTTTGGTGGTTTAATCTGAATTCTAACTGATACATTAACAGATTTTTGGAAAGGAATTTCCTTACTTTTTGAGATAGTAGAATTGTATCCTCATTCATGTAGGTCCTGATGCAGGTCCCTATGGGACCTGCATGAACTGCCCTCTACTTCCATCCTTCCATAGATGCACACATCCATGAGGCTGTGGAAATGCAGGGCCCAGAGGGACCAGTGCTTCCATACCTCCAGAAGAGCAATGCATGTACTTGGCTGTAATTATTTTTTTGTGGAGCTGACTTCAAAGGAAAACTATATTAAGTGTCCCTCTTAACTGCCAGTGGTTCATTATGTATTGCACTTAAACTCTAATGGGGCAAACATATGGCTTGCACTGTTTTCCCCTAAGTCGGTAAATTTTTATTGGTTTAGTGTGAAATTCGCTACAATTGTAGTGGAAGACAAGATATACAGTACCTTTGGTGCATTTTTATGAAATCACAGTCTCATTGTGGATTTGGCACCATGGTAAAGACAGTTTTATGGTTTGTTAAACATGCAACAGTATCCTATGTGAATTTTCATTTTTAAATTTTTGTTTTTTTTATATGGCCCCTACATTTTTGGGGTGAGGGATACATATTAATGGTGTAATAGTCATTGAGACCTTTTTCTATAGATGGATTCTCCTTTAACTCCATAAGGTGACAGATGTATGGATTCTTAAAGCTGCAGTGTTATCCTATGGGAATTTTCATTTTCTAATCTTGTCCCCTTTGTTGCCTCCTTTACTCCACTGTCTACATGGTTTTAGTCTCCTTCTTGGATCTGCTGTTCATTAAAACCCTCCCTGCACTTCTCAATTACTCAAGGTCCACACTTGGAGGCCCTATCATACGCTTTCCTCTTAGCCTCTCAATATGTTGCTGCCAATACCTTTTCTTACTCATAGCACTCTGTCTGATCACTCTTTTCTGAATTTCATTACCTGTGATACTGTTTCATTTTATAAGTTGCACTTCGTCTGTTTCTTATTCATGACTGACACCTAAACAAGCTTCAAATCAGTGCAATGTCTGCCACTCTATAATGTTTTTTTTACTGCCTATGAAACTACTGTTTTTTTGTATGTTGCACTTTGCAAAAAATTTTTTCTTCACTGCATTCTATACCTACCCCCCCCCCACTGCTCTGGGCCACACCTGGAGATGAGCCTTGGCTCAGTGTGCCTTCCCTGTAATTATATTTTAAATAAATAAATAAAATAAAATGATTTGTATTTGGCCACTATATTTTTGGTGGGTATTAACTGTTACTGTTGTAGTTCTCATTGAGAGTCTTTTTATATATGGACCGCCCCTTAACTCCAAAGATTGACATACTTACAATATGTTAAAGTTGCAGTGTTATCCTATGGGAATTTCACATTTTTTACTATTGTTATGTTTTTATAAGGCCCAGGAACTATTTTGTAGTCATTATGTGTTATTGTTGTAATACTCATTAAAGCCTTTTTTTGGTGTATAGTTTGTCCCTTAACTACAAATATTGACAGAGTTATGGTTTGTTAATGTTGCAATGTGGGGAAAAAACTAAATCCAGATTCTTTTTCATATGAAGGAATCTTTTTCATGAGATTGTGTTATTAAAAAAGACACCTTCATATGAAAAAAGATTGTGAAACAAATAAGTACAAATACTTTTTTTCATGTAAAGGAATCTTTTTTCGTGAGAATGTCACAATCTCATAAGAAAAAAAACAAAACTGAAGAAAAACTAAGTCCCAAATCTTTTTTGTATGAAGTAATCTTTTTCATGAGATCCTGTCATTCTCACAAAAAAGATTCCTTCATATGAAAAAAGAATATGAAAAAAAATATTTTTCATATGAAGGCAATCTTGTTTCATATGTCCCTATTCTTGTTTTGTGAGGCCATACGAAACAAGAAGATTGTCTCATGAAAACCTTTTTTAAAATGAGTTACAGACACATTTATGGTTCATTTTCCTCAAATTTAACTGCAGAATCCTGCCAATGGGGACCCAGTTAGTAAGATACAGATACATTTTTTGTGGTCTCTGCAGCCTATATTTTTGATGGGTTTTTTCTATTTTTTTTTAATGGAAGCAAATGGAGTCCATAAGAAAAACTATTTTTTTTTCTCATGAAACAAGATTACAGTTGCAGCCATGATGTGGTCTAATAGTTCCAGATATTTTCTGATTTATCTAAAGAGATTCTCTCTGGTGGCCCACAGAGGTACTGCATGCAAGAACTTTCTCCAGGGATATCACATAAATATCTGTCCATGTCTATGGCTGCCAATGCACCCCATATGAAACAGAATTGTTTTTCATCTGGCCAAATTCTTTTTTGTATGAAACAGTGACCAAAAAGAGCACACTGAGTTTGCTCAGAACCAAAATGTCAAATCCTTATAACTCTCGAATGGATTAATATTTTTTTCATCAAACCAATGAATGGCATATCTCTGCACCACACACTTTCTACACTGAAAATTTCAGATCAAATTTCCAAACCATCTGGGAACTAGGCAATTAGAAAATAAAACAGTAAAGCAAAATGTGCTCACTTGTTTTGCCATCCGTATCTCGGACTCTGCACATCCAACTGGAGCAAAACTCCACTTTGCTTATATTGGGAAAATGTAACAGTTTCCAATAGTTATGATTCTGTGTTTTTAATTTAGAGACAACCAAACCACTTCTGAAGTAGTGATATATTCATTTGTTAAATCAGTGATGGTATAAGTGTTATTTAAGCAATAAGGCACAACAAGGTGTGTGTTATTGGTAATAAATTCACTCCTGGGTTGGGTTGAAGCACGAGGGGAAGCTGAGTGCTTCCACCACCCCAGGAGTGATGTTATTACACAACAACACACACCTTGGAGTGTCTTATTGCAATTATAAATGGCTCGATGATATACAAAATAAAAAAAAACAATATTTAAAAAGGTTATAGTAGATTTTTAGTGTAGCAAAATATCTTTGTTTCTGAAGAGAGAATCAAAGAACAATCCAACAAATCAATACAGTGATGTTATTGTGTAATAACATCACTATCTCAGGTGCACACTGACCAGTCAGAGCCCTGGAAATTTTCTTGCCATTGTATAATTATAAATAGTGCTACTCCACCATTTTCCTTTGATTTCTATCTCTATTTATAATGCATGGCTTCCTATATTTTTATCCCAGATATCATTTGGATCACACCAAGTCTCCATCACTGCTACTATGTTTTGTTTTTCTTTTTTGTGTAGATTTTAGCTTTTAGAATATCAAATAAATTCACCAGGCATCTGGCATTTAAACTTTATACTGATATTCTCTTGAGTGCATTTTATGATTTGTTCTGCCCCAAAACACCCTGCTGAATGTTTAAAGTCCATTGCTTGTTTAAAGCTCCCTTCAATCTATATGCAATTAGATTTGCTCTTTATCCTTTTAGATGAAGCTGATCCTTACAATATAAATTGTTTTTCCCCCCAAGAACATGTCCCAATGCTTTAGCAGGATATAGTTTTTACTACATCTCCAAGTGTCTAGCCATCTGTTTATTTTAATGATTTCTTGTTGTTGTTTTGGTTGGCCCCTTGGCACAAGTAACATTTCTGCAAAGATGTCACTGCAGCCTCATTTATTAAATTTTGATCCGAGTTTAATGTAATGTCCCCGTATTTATGTAATAGTTTTCCCTTATATATTATCTGCTCCTACATGGATTACAAGTGCATTTTTGTCTGTGTTACTCAGGACCCCTTTTATATATTTCAAGATGGCTGCCTAGATTGTGTACTGTGTTTTCTATCTGTTTCTGTAGATTAGTTTTTGTCTTTGTGTTCCAAACATGTAGTTACTCTACCAGTTTACCACATAATCAGAGAACATTCACCTGGTATTAGAGTTCCCCAGGTGTTTAATCCTGGCAGACTGCAATGGCTGGGTCAACGATGAATCCTAGCATTTCAGTTACTACCTCCTCCAGTTGATATTGTCACTTGGCCTAGCACATGTGATTGCCTCTGTGAGCCACCAACATGGTCACATTCTTGATCTGGTGTTCCAGCTGGGTTATGAGGCTGATAGCCTTAAGATTGAAAATTTCTTATGGTCTGACCACTGCACCATGAAGTTCATACTTGGGCCCCCCCTGAAATTCCTTCCCCTGCGGAGATGGTCAGTGTCCGCCCTTTAAGGGGTTTGTCCCCAGAGGGAGTATTGGCATTAGCAGACCTATCTAGAGTTGATGCAGCTTGTGTGAATGGCACCAGCGAGGCAGTGGCCACCTATAATAGGGTGGTATCTGAGGCACTGGATGTCATTGCTCCAGTCCATATACATCCTAGATCTTCTCAGTTGAGATCCCTTGGTTTGAGGGGGATCTCAAAGTGATGGAGTTCAAGGGTCAGAAGTTAGAGCATTTCTGGCAGAAGACCCGGTCAGAGGCCAACAAACTGGTCCTGTGTGTTCACTATAGTGAGTACCAGGAAGCAATTTCCTGTAAGAAGGTGGAATTCCTGTCTAGGGAAATTGTGGCAGGGAAAAACAGACCTTCTCAGCTTTTCAGACTGTGGATAGGCTTTTCCATCCTACCTGTCTATGGCTGAAGAAGACTTTTTCATCCACTTTATGTGAAGAGATTGCTGTTTTTTTCTGACAGGGTGTCATCCATCCAGTTGGGGATTCTGACAGTTGCCTTGCAGTGGTCGAACTGGGTGGAACAGAATCACTCAGTCATTTTGGTGTTAGTTTAAACCAGTGGAGGTTGTGGAGGTCATTGAGGTGATCTCAGAGCTGAAGCACACTTATTGTGAACTGAATCCAGCCCCAATGCATTTCTTAATGAGATAAGCCAGATGGTTGTCCCATAATTTTCCAGGATTGCCAGCTGTTTGATGATGGTGGAGGGGGTTGTCCTGATGGCTTTGAAAGAAGCATTGGTGAGACCCCTCCTGAAGAAACAATCTCTCAGCTCAGACATCCTGGTGAATTACTGTCCATTCTCCAACTTGCCATTTTTGAACAAGGTTGTTATGAAATGTGTGGCACAACAGCTCCAGGATCACCTTGTGTCATTTGATATTTTTCAGCAATTCCAGTTGGATTTTTGAGCAAGACACAGCATGGAAACAGCATAAGTTAGGGTACATAATGATCTGCTCAGGGCTAGAGATAGAGGATACAAGTCAATTCTTGTTCTCCTCAATCTCTCCTCAGCCTTTAACACAGTGTATCACTTTGTGCTTCTCAATCAACTCTGTGAGTATTGTGGACTCGCCAGTGTTGTCATCAAATGATTTGAATTCTATCTCCCTGATAGGGTGCAGAGGGTGGTGATGGGTGATTTGTCCTCCTCCCCAATGTCCCTGTCATGTGTAGTACCCCAGGGCTCAGTCTTATTGCTGATGTTGTTTGCAGTGTATATGCTTCCCCTGGGTGAGATCATTTGGCAGTTCTGCATGGAGTTTTACTGCTATGCAGATGATACCCAGCTGTATCTGTCATTTGTGCCCAGAACATCCAATGCTGTAGATGTGCTTAACACTTGTCTGGCTAAAATCAATGACTGGATGTCCTTCAACTTTTAAAATTTTGGAAAAACTGTTGGTTAATCAGCTTAATGATTTTTTGGAGGTCAGCGGAGTCCTATGTGATAAGTAGCATGGGTTTCACCGTGGTCATGGTATGGGTACAGCCCTGGTCAGGTTAATGGACACCGTTCTTCAGGGCTGCAATGGTGGCCTATTAATGGAAGTGGTGTTTGTGGACCTGTCCAGGGCATTCGATTTGATTGATCATTTTTTACTTTGTCAGAAGTTACTGGATTTGGGATTGTCCAATTCAGCAGTTGTTTTGTTGGGGGATTTTTTGCAGGATCTGTCCCAATATGTTTCTATTGGATCTGTTTCCTCTGATGTGTGTTCTACTGTGTGGGGAGTTCTGTAGGGGTCCATTTTGGGCTACTTATTATTTACTCTTTTTATTAACCAGGTTCCTTCCATATTTCAGGGGTGTAAATGTTTGTTATATGCAGATGATCTGATTCTGTATTGTCAGAGTCAGTCTGTTGAAAGTATAAATTCTATTTTGAAAATTAATTTTGTGAAGTTATGCCAGTGAATGTCCTCCAATAAGATGGTTTTGAATTCATGAAAGACTAAAGTGATGTTATTTGGTAGTTCTGTTCATTTGTGGGACAATCCTAATTTATTTGTCCATGATATTCAAGGTAATGTAATTGACCAGGTGCCCGAATGTAAATACTTTGGTGTATTACTGGTTCCATCATTGACTTTTGCTTCTCAGGTGAAGTTAGTTTAGAAAAAAGTTCATTTTAAGTTAGGGTTACTTTATAAGTTTAAAACTTATCTATCTTTGGAAACTTGGAGGCAACTTGCTTTGGGTGTACTAGTGCCTCATTTGGATTATGTCTCTTCATTGTATGTGGAATTAGGTATTAGGGAGAGGAAGACGTTATGTCTTGTTTATAATAACATATGTCATTTTGTATTGGGTGTGCCAAGTTTAACTATCATTGTTTATTGTACTCTTTTTTGAACTGGTTATCTCTTCAACTTAGATTTAGGTATGCTCTTGGTAATTTGGTTGATCAGGCTGTTTATTCTGATGGGGTTTTTCCCCTTTCTGATTTGGTCAGGAATTGGGTGTCGAGATCTTCATTAAGATCAGCTGAGGGCATTATGTTGGAGGGTTCTTGTGTGAAGAATAAATATGGTGCTCGCTCATTTTCATGTCAAGCCCCCAAATTGTGGAATGAACTTCCCACTTCCTTGCATGTACTGAAATTACATAGTACTTTTAAAATTAGATTTCAAAAACATTTGTTGTCTTTGATGAATTGTACTTGTTTTTGAATTGTACTAGTTGGTTATTTTGTTATGTTGTGTATATGCTTATTTTGTATTTATGTAATTGTTATATATTGTATGTTTCTGTTTGTCCAGGTTGGTCCTGAAAAAGGGCTTTGGCCCAGTTGCCTTAACCCAGTTAACAAATAAATGAAATGAAATGAAATGAAATGAAATGAAACTGATGGTGACTGAATCCAGATAAGATGGAGGTGCTGGTGATAGAGCAGGGTCACAGGCATGATGGGTTGACATGTAGATCCAAATACAGGACTTTTTCTGGGGTCTGCTCTGTTGGTGGCCTCCCTGAGGGTGTGCAATTTTGGTGTGCTCCTGGACAGCAGACTGACATTTGAAGATCAGATGTCTTCTGTTGTCAAAAGTGTTTTTATCACTTATGGAACATTGCCAGGATGAAGCCCCTTGTTCTGCCTGAAGATATGCCAACACTAGAACATGCTTTCAATACCTCTAGGCTCAACTACTGTAATTCTCTTTAATCTGGGTCACAGAAGGGATCCTACACAGACTGCAGCTAATGCAGAACATGGCAGCTTGGTTACTGATGGGCCTTTCTTGGTCCACTCATATGACCCCAGTCCTGTATGCTCTGCAATGACTGTCCTGTCTGGTGTAGGGTCCTTTTCAAGGTGGGATTGCTCACTTTTAAGGCTCTATATTTACTGGGCCCTAGCTATCTGACTGCGCTTCTGATGCCTGCTACCTCTATCTGCTCCTTCCGCTCCTCATCGAGGGGCCTCCTGGATGTTACCAGGGTTCGGCTCAAGACATCAGGTGACTGCACCTTTAGTGTCTCCCAGACAACCTTGTGAAACTTGTTACAATCTACAGTCTGGGAAGCCCCCTTGATTGGGGTGTTCAAATGGAGGCTAAAGGCCCACCTCTTCCACCTGGCCTCTGGGGAATAACTTTCCTCCACCTGACCATTTGAGTAATTTTTAATTTTTAGAAGAAAGCTGTGAATATGAATTCATTAGTTGTTATTTTATTGCTCTGTTTTTATTATTTGTACTGTTCTCATTGTTAGGTACCCAGAGCCTCCAGGAATGGGCGCCCTAGAAATAAAATTTAAATTGCCTTGCATCACTTGAAGTCATCTTTTTAAACAATGCAGCACTGGGTATGTGTTTTTTCTTGAGTATTTAACCTTTAAAGATCTGCTCCAACAAAGAGATTTCTGCAAGCTTTTATGGCTTCAATTTTCAAGCAATTCAAATAGCCTTTTTCCAGAAACCTGACACCTGATATCTCCTGCTGTTTAAAATCATGTACATTGTCCTATGGATCAGAAATGTCTACTCTGCTACCCCTGGGACTGACTGATCTCATCTTTTCTCCATCACTCTGTGTACAAATGTGAGGCTCTCCAGTAACCTAATTCCTGCTTGTTGATAACTGTGTATCCTGTTTCCTCTTGTGCTGCATTTAGTGTAGAGATGGGCAAAGTTTTCATAATTCACTCCACAAATTTTCTGCAAATTTGGTGCAATTTGCCGAATGCAAAACTTTGCCCTCGAAGTGTGAAGTTTCAACCATGCAGTGCAGAACTTCCCCTGTGAGCAGCAACTTCATAGGCAAAATTATACATTTCACAGATGAAAGCTTACTGATTCTGGCACAGTTGAAGTTGCTGAGGGTGGGGAAAATGTCCAGAATCTCTGCAAATCAAATTGTGGCAACTGCACAGCAACTTTGTGGGTGAATAAAACTTCACCACATCTCGAATTCAATGACCCAAGCTTTAAACTACCATTCTTTCTTATCTGGCACTAATTATAGGTTGGTGCTGTGTTGATGTAACCTTGGAGACTGTCTTAGGGTTGTGAAGATTTATAACTGGGTGATTGCAGCTTGTTGGGAAGATCTGGTATTTTTATTCAGTCAGATTTTTCTGGACCCTCATTGGTAATCTGAGACTTGTCTGTGGATCCCTTACTTGCCATTTGGTTCCCAATTCAGTGCTGACTCATCTGCTTACCTTTTAAGTCTTAATTCCATCTACACCTGGATCCCTGTTCTACCTTTAGCAGTTGAACTCATGAGTTATACCAGTTAGACTCTGGCCTGCAAAATGCATACTGGGACCATTGTTTGCAAGCCTTTCACTACCTGGCTCCAAGACTCTATAGGCTTGCCGCTGCATGACTCTAGCACTCTGAACTGGGGGTCACCACCCAGCCATCACTGACCTGCAAGCCTCTTTCACCACTACATGATGGTTAAGAACTCTTCTCCACTTCAAAGACTCATGCTAGCTCTTTCTCCATCATTTACAGACTTTAGCCAAGACAACCCATTTCCTTTCCTTATCTCTGATATAAGATGTGTCTAATTTACTGGGCTGGTTTCACATTCCTATTCATATCAGTATTATTTTTATCTCATTCTTTGAATAACATTTACTGATGCACTGTATCTGCCAAGTTAGCCCTTTCTAGCCCTGTTTTTTTTTGTGCCTGGTCTAGCCTGCTTAGTTTAATACTCTATTCACCAATTTCGTCATTCTAGATTTTGTAGTTGTCTACACTAAGTACATCTACTCATGCTTCTTATAGCTATTTGTTCTTCTTCAGCTTAGTCAGATATTTGTTGTGTACATCTGTCTTGAAGCTATCAGCTGCCTGTTATTATTCCAAAGACTAGTTACAGCCTAGACCTGTTAACAGGTAATTGCAATTTTGTGTTGTGACCAAACATTCATTCATATAGTCAGCTATGGTATTGTATAACTAATGGCTATTGCATCTCACCTCCTCTTCACAATGTGGCTTACCCTCTTGTATCTTATCTCCTCCCATCCCCTGCTTCTCCTCCTTCTCCTCCCCCCATTCCACCTGCCTCCTGACCATTTCCTTCACCCACTAACTCATCCCTCTTTCCACCACTTTACTTTCTTCCCTTCCTATCCACTCTGGTTTTCTCTTATCTCTCTTCCTTAACCTTGAGTTTCTCCACTTTATCCCCTTCTCCCTTCCCCATGTTCCCACCTCCTGCTCTCCCCCCTTCTCTAAGGACCAGAAATCCTACTACATCCTTTGCTCCTGTTCCTAATACTTCTCCTGTCTGGTGATGAGGTATCCAATACTGGACCATCCCTCCTTCCTTTTCTGCTTCTCAAACTGCTAAAGGCCTGAGCATATTTCACCTCAATGCTCAGAGACTTCTTCCAAAACTTGACCTCCTGCTGACTTTGATTTTACAGCAGACCCTTGGCATCCTCTGTATGTCTGAGTCTTGACTGTCTAACAGGATTCTGAACTCTAGCTTGTCCCTTCATGACTATCATCCTTTCATGCATGATAGTGGAAAACTAAAAAACACAAAGAATTACATCTATATGGAACAAATTACCTAGATACTTGTTGGAAACAGATAATGTGGAAATTTTCAAGCGAAACCTTGATAAATTCTTATTAAATAATGTATAAAGATATCCAATTCTTGGAGATGTACTTACATGGGTTTAAAAATAATCTTCTGTACATCTAATACTCTTAGTAGTATGAAACTTAGTAGTAGTAAAACATGGGGCTGGTGTTGCCCTCTGTGCCTATTAGCTTTTCTCCTGCACCATAGATCTCAGACAAGATGCATCTTCCCCCCCACAAGTTCCTCTTTGTCAAGCTGTTCATCCTCTCCGCTGTACTCATCTTCACAGTTTTTCTATGCATCTCCAAGAACATCCCCCTCCTTTATGATTGGTTCCCTTGCTACCATAACCTCTTATTCCTCAAAAAATTCCAAGAGAACCTGCATTCCAAAGCACTTAACACACACTCCATATACATTTATGAATGATTTAATAGCAAATAAAGTGGAAGGTGCATACAGATCCAGCGCCTGCCACAATGCACTCTACATCTTTTACCTTCACTGGTGAATTCATCCTGCTAGGGGATTTCAGAGTCTATTGACTTTCCCTAGCTTCCAGTCCAACCATTCAAACTCTTGAGTTTGTTAATATCACAGAGATTATCACCCAACCCATCCAGCTAAACCCCACTCTCACAACCACCCCCCCGACTGGGTTCTGTCCTCCCACCTTCACTGTATTGCTGCAGAAGGTATATTGCTGGATGCTTTTAGTGACTGCTGCATAACATTTTGCATCAAGATTATCTGACATCCCCCTTCCCTCTTAAACACATCTGGATCAGGTCCCTCTGGTCTTTCAGCACCTCTGCTCTCTTGAGTGACCTTACTGCTGCAGATTGAACAGCCATGTCCTCTGCCATTGATATTGCCTTTAACCTCTCCCTGTTTCACTCCAAAGACTCCTCAAGTTTGTGGCAAGCATGCCCTGTTCAGAAAATCCAGGATCAAAACTCACCATCACCCATGGATTGCCATTGTAATCACTGAGCAGTGTAAATGCCGTGATGTTGCCTGGGCACTACAAATTATCTCATTCCCTTCCTGACCTTGTCCTATACAGGACTATCAGAAACTCCTGTACAATGGCCATTCAGGCTGTGAAATCAAAATATTTCAAGGCCGACCTTCAAAACAACCGTAGCACTAATTTGAAATTAATTTTCAATCACATGGGTGCAGTGTGCATATTTAATAGCACACATACAAACAGGGTGCAGTGTGCATATGACTGTGCATGCATGGGCTGAAAGTCTTAAAGGATCCCTGGCTCCATTTTCTGGGTAGCAATTCCATAAAATGTGCACACTGCACCCATGTGATTGAAAATGAAGCAATTATTTGTGCATCATCAGGTTGTGCACTGGAAAAAGAGTAATGTGTGCTCCAAGATGGCCCAGTTTCCAATTGCCTTTGTGGTGCAGTAGGTTAGTGTGACCAGAACAGTATTCCAGGTGGCCTGGGTTCAAGTCCCAGCTGAGGCAGTTACTTCTTTCTCTCCTCTGTTTGTATGTGTTCCATAACGGTATCCCATCAAAAGGGCGACTGAGATTGAGTGACTCAAATATGAGTCACTCAGCCTCAGTGCTTGTGTTATGGACTGCTCTGCAAGGGTAGTGACAAGGAAAGGGCAGGGCAAGAGGATGGCGATAGGATACTAGAAGGTATCTGTAAGGTATGTGGGGGGGTGAGATGGGAAGCCGCCAAGCCAGCCTAGTGGTGCGGTGGTTAGGGAGGTTGGCTTTAGAGGGGAGGGTGCAGGCTTCAGGGCTTTTGTGCTTTACTGTGCCTTTTTTGGTTTTTACTCTGTGTCCTAGTTCTGCGCCCTCCCTGCTATGCACCCCCCTGAAGTTAGTTATTTCAGTTAGGGGTGTGCAGATTGTGTGGGGGGCAAAGCCCCCACATGAAATACTTCAGGTGTTTTTGCTCACTGGGAGTGCACATTGCCTTTTTTGTTTACAGTGATATACAGTTGCTGTAACAGTGATCGCCCTTTGACGATCATCGTTATCACATAGAACCTTCCATAAAACATGCACACCACATCCATGTGATTGAAAATGAAGTAATCATTTGTGCAGCACCAGGTTGTGCACCAGATAAAGAGTAATGTGTTCCCTGGGACAGCCCAGGTTCCAGTTACCTTGGTGGCACAGCTAGTTAGTGCAACCAGAATGGTATTCCGGGTGGCCTAGGTTCATGTCCCAGCTAAGGCACTTACTTATTTCTCTTCTCTGTTTGTATGTACTCTTTTGAAGTTCTGGAAGGTAATTCACTCACTTTTCAAGCCTCCAACCCAGTTCACTCTTCTGGTCTTTCTGGTTAAGGGATCCCTGATTTTTGATCCATCCTCTATTGCTGTTCATTTCAATGAATTCTTCACCATTTGAGGTATTCCTTCCACTCACCCTCAAGATTCCACCACTTCACCTCACCATTCCACTCCACTCCCATCCCCTCCTTGAGTTTCCTCTTTCCCCTATTACTACTCAGGAAACCTTGACCACCCTTTACTTCCTTAACCTATGCAAATCGATCCCTAATGGGCTGGATCCTAAATTATTCCTGCCATAGCATCTCCTCTGACTCACCTACTCAACCTCTCCTTCTCACTTAGCACTGTTATTCAATTCTGGAAGTTGGCCAGATTCTTCCACTCACAAAGGGAGGACCCTTACTACCTCAGCAATGTTTGGCAGAGGATGGGCACAATTATCAAGCCCTGATTTTGTGGAATTTAACTGAAATTCTGCAAAATTCCATGAAATTTTATGAAACATCAGAAATTTTTTCAGAATAACTCACTCCGTAATATAGCTAGAGAGCAACAATTTGACATAGGAGTTCCTAAAAGATGTCAAATTTTGTGACATTTGGATTAGGATGTGGAAATTATAGGGGCTTGATGTCTAGCAAATTATTATTATTCATGTCAACATTTCTGAAAATCTTTATATTCTTACAACTTAGCCACCTCTGGAGCTAGGTAATTAAAAACGCACTTGCACACTTTCTGGGAAGAGCCATTGAAACTGCTAGATAGAGAGGTAATTGGTTATGTAAATTGTAAGTCACACATTCAAAATTTCACAGTTTAATTATTTGTTAAATTATATAAACATTTTTGAAATATTTTGATGTTTATAGCTTCCCTGCTATTGCAGCTATACACTAACGATTTATCATAGAAACCAGTTAAAATATGTCCTAGAATCTAACTGAGGTGGATAAATGGGGTTTAGTAGAGAAAATGTATTGTGGATACTTTAGAAATTACTAATTTGCAAAACTTTGCTCAAGAATTCATGGACTCATAATAGGTAATGCCATTAGAATTCCACTTGTGAAATTTAACTTTCACAAAACACTTATCACCACTGGATCACCTTACCTGCACTCACTTCAAGGCCCTGCAATAACCCATCCAACACTCCTGCAACATTGATGTCCACCATCGTTCTCCATTGTTAGTAAAGATAGCTAGATATTCTTTTACAATGGCTAAAGTCACAACTAGTTGTAAGGCTTGTATCCCTTGGTGCCATAGTTTGTTACATTGTAAAAATGTAACTTGTTATCTACAGGTTTGTTAAGGAGCCAGCAGGTGGCACTGTACAGAAACAATGCTGAATGTGCATGTGCTTCCACAAGTCATTAAAGTCAGTGAGCTCCACTGATTATCTAGCACAATGCAAGAATTCAGGGTAGTAGACAGTGATGCAGCAGAAGGAAGCACCCT
The DNA here is from genome assembly GCA_016271365.2 of Neoceratodus forsteri. Taxonomy (NCBI): domain Eukaryota; kingdom Metazoa; phylum Chordata; order Ceratodontiformes; family Ceratodontidae; genus Neoceratodus; species Neoceratodus forsteri. The sequence goes on from CM057455.1 coordinate 607,938,149, forward strand.
GGCAAAGCCACTGGGGTAGTTGTAGTCTTGGAACCTGCCACCAATCATCCCAGAGTGAGACGCACTGCTGTGTGGCAGCTATCTCAGCCATAGCCTGACTCACAAAATGATTTCAAGAGGGAAGAGTGAAGGGTCCTGTGGTAGGGGCAGTAGCTTTGTGTTCTCCCCCCCATTGTTGTTATATGTTTGTCCTGTAGTATGAATGCTGTCCAAGTATGTCTATCTTCGTGGTATTGTGGTAAATAGCGAGTAATAGACTGGCCATCTATTACACACTATTTAAATTAAAAGAACCCCCCCCCTTTCTGTCTCGCTGCCCTCATAGAAATGTCTAATAGTTGCATTTTGGCATTTGTGTATGCCATTTCTCATTGCAGTACAAGTCCCAAATAAAAATACATAAAGGAACTCTCTTTCGTTTTATGTTACATGGTATCACATTATGAGGGCCAGGAGACACAAATCTGCCCTCTTAAAAATAGGTAAAATGCCCATTTGAACAGGTGTTGGGAAACGGAATGCTAGACAGCTGTTTTTTGAGCGTTCCTTATATGTTAGCCCTTTGTTTATCAAAGCTGAGGCTTCTGCTGCTTTTGACCCTGTCGGAGTCGCTTACAGCTCAAATGAGCCTGACAGACTAGAGCTTCAAATTTAGTTTGTGCTCTTCAAAGCTCTCCTGGTTCTCTGAATGCTTTCCTTGCTTGTTATTATAGCAAGGCAATGCCCTCCCAAGTCTCTGTGCCTTAGCTAAGATGCGCACGTTTGCGCTGCTAGTTTGTTCCATTTTGGGCTGAAAAACCAAACACTATAAAACAAGGTTATGCAGGTTAGGCTTGAGTTGTCCTACCTCCCGGAGATGTAATTCTTCTTTTTGGAATGATTTACCAGAGTTTTAACCCTGGTTTCTGGTTCTTCTTTCAATTCACATTTTCCTTTTGAAAACGTCACAGGACCGCCCAGCTTACCTGCTTACTAAGAGCTGGCCAGCCTCTTTCATCCTCAATTTATGCACAAAAGCTGGGGGTGGATCCTGTTAGTGTTGTAAGATTAAAATCCAAGGGACAAAATGAGTTTAGGGAAAGGTTGCCAGAACAAATTACCTCCATAAGTGTCAAATATGAAGTAGTTATCTTAGTAATTGCACTAAAAAGCCTATGTTTGTTACATGTTTTAAAAGGATAGATGATTGATGGCTAAAATGAACCAATCATGTTTCTTAGCTCCCTTCATATGACAGCCTATTGTGTGAAACACTTCAGATTCGACTTGGGTGTTGTACCATAAACACTTTGCAGAGCTGATGAGTGTTCTTCTCCTGTTATGTCAAGGATGGAACGAAGTCTGCTGGTGTGTTTTGTAGCCAACTATATTATTTTATTTTTGTTTGAACGATCAGTTTGTTTTATTTTGCTGCTGTTTTTTATTTGGTCCTGTAAACAAAGAGCCTTCAAGATTCCTGCATCTACCAGAGCCTGTTGTTGAGTGTCAATCTGTCAGACCATCAGCCTTCCACATTGGTGTGAGCAGCGGGATATCCTGGTTGGGGCACACCAACTGGAGGACCTAAGCCAAAACCTGGTGTACCTGATGCTACAGGAGAGAGTGGACCTGATGGACCAGCAGAGGCTTCAAGGAGCACAAACCAGATTGGTGACAGCAAAATATCAGATACCTCTACTCCCAGGTTTGGATCCAGTTACCCAGAAAAGAGTACCAGTAAGGGTAGAGGCCCAGATGGAGGAATCAAAAACAGAGGGATTGGCCCAAGCTATTGGAGGTGAAGAGGAGGAGCACCTCCCTGAGGAACCCCAAGATTTGTTACGATGGCTATGTACAAGACAACTGGAAATGGAACATCAGAGGGACAGAGATCGGAGGGAGTATGAAGACAGGTGGAACGATACTGTAAGGGCGTTTCAAGTGATGGGCATGGGTAGACCCCCTGCTGCCCCTGGAGGAGGTCACAGAGATATCAAGTTGGCCAAACTTACTGACTCTGATGACATTGAAGCCTATCTATTGACTTTCGAAAGAGTTGCTACCACCTGTAACTGGCCACGAGATCAATGGGTCATCCTTCTAGCCCCCTATTTGACTGGGAAGGCTCAGCTTGCTTACAGATGAGTAGAGATGATGGATGTAAATAACTACCATCGAGTCAAACAAGCCATTCTAAAATGTTACGACATTAATACGGAGACCTCTCGACAAAGGTTCAGATCATATAGATATGGTACTGCAGATAATCCCCAGGATGCATTTACCCAACTAAAGGACTTGTGTGTCAAATGGCTACAGCCTAATACCCGAACTATAAATCAAATCATTGAGACCATAGTATTGGAGCAATTTATCTGAGTTCTTCCTCCAGATATCCAACTATGGGTCAGGGAACATCGCCCAGAGGTCTCCGATACAGCAGTTTGATTGACTGAAGATTACATTGCTGCCAGACCCCATAAGCAGAGAAGCAGTCATCAGACATCACATAAGCATCTGGTAAGACCTCTCACTACCCCTACTACTATGGGGAGCACTGGTAGCACTTCTCTAAGTACCGGTGTACAAGGCGCTGTTAAAGCAGGAAGGGGGTACAATCCGGATATTGTTTGCCATGAATGTAAAGCCAAAGAACACATTGCAAGGTTTTGTCCCAAGAAAAAGATTGAGCCTACCCATCTTGCTTAAGCTAACTTGGGACAGTACATGGTGACTGTACAAATTGAACCACACCTAGTTACAGGACTTCTAGACTCAGGAAGTAAACAGACTCTGATACAAGCAGAGTTGTTGAGTGTACCCCCATCCCTGGAATGGCCCACCACAGAAGTAACATGTATTCATGGTGGCACTCATCAATATCCTTTGGAAGAGACTGAACTAACCATACAGGGACAGGTACAAACTATGAAAGTGGTGTCGTACCTAACCTACCTGTTCAATAATAATCGGCATGACTGTCCGCTTTCCAGAAACTGATGTCTGTTAATCTTTGTGCCATGGTGACCAGATCACAGACTCTCCCTGTTCAACATGTTGAGACTCTAGAACACTACTTCCCCTTCGACAAGGATATTTATGGGGCCCTAGGAAAAGATAAGAAGACTAGAAGACAGAAGAAAAATGAAAAGCATAACTGGACTATAAATCAAAATAGTAATAATAATAATGGTACGGTGTATTGTATACAGGGATGGGAAAAACCCATGTTTGTTGAATTACTGAGGGGGATGAATCTTTAAAACCATTTTTTTCTTCCCAAGATAATAATCAAGAGACCGGAGATAAATATCAAGTAAGAGAAGGGTTATTGTATAGGATATGTACCAATCCTAGGACTCAGGAAATTGTTGAACAACTGTTAGTTCCTGAAAAGTTCCAACTGATTTTAATCAGCCTTGCCCATGACATTCCTATGGCTGGACATCTAGGGAGGGGTCGAACCTTAAGTAGATTGTTACATAGATTCTTCTGGCCTGGAATACATGAGCAAGTTGCTGAGTATTGCAGAAGTTGCCCAGAATGTCAGAAAGTATCTAATATCATAAAAAAAGATAAGGTCCCTATGCAAGTAATACCTTTATTTTCAACACCCTTTAAGAGAATTGCCATGGATATCATGGGTCCAGTCCAAAGGACTGCCAAGGGCAATCAGTATATACTAGCGGTATGCGACTATGCAACCAAATACCTGGAGGCTATTCCTCTCAATACTGTCACTGCCCCTAGAATTGCTGAAGAGCTGGGAAAAATTTTCAGCAGAGTAGGTATCACACAAGAAATACTCACTGACAGGGGCACGAACTTTTGCTCTCAGGTTCTGAAGTGCCTCTACCAGACCCTGGGTATTGAGGCTATATGGCCCACACCATATCACCCTCAAACCAATGGCCTGGTAGAACGTTTCAATCAAACCATGAAAAAAATGATTCAAAAGTTTATACAAGATGAGGGTAGACAGTGGGACATTTACCTTCCTTATCTGATATTCGCCTATCGTGAGGTACCCCAGGCCTCAACTGGCTTTTCACCATTCAAACTATTGTACGAAAGGAATCCAAGAGGACCCTTGGATGTAATAAAAGAATGGTGGGAAGAAAGTAAAGATGCCCAAAACAAATGTCTCCCTGAATACCTACACCATTTAAGAGAGCGAATAATGAAGTATAGCCAACAAGCCCATGCAAATAGCCAAAAACAACAGCTGACACAAAAGATGCATTATGATAAAGGGACAGGTAAGAAGGATTTCATAGAAGGGGATCAGGTGTTATTATTATTACCATCTTCCGACAATAAATTGTTAATGAAATGGCAGGGCCCTATAAGTGTCTGAAAAAGTGGGACCTATGCGTATGAAATCAATGTACATGATAAAACTAATGAAGCGATTTATCATGCTAACCTTCTAAAATCTTGGGTAGAAAGAACACCCCAATTATGTGGGTATGTGTATCCAGAAGGTGGTACTAGTGAGCTGGATATAGCTTACAGACGATTGGAAATAAAAGGGGATATTAAAGACATAAAAATAAATCCCAACTTAACACCTCAACAAAACACTGAATTATTATCTATACTACAGGCACATAAGGATATTTTTAAAGGAACACCAGGGAGGGTAAAGGATGCAACACATAGTATTTTAGTGTCACAACATAACCCCATCCGACAAAAACCATACCACCTACCTGAAAGAGTTAGAGAAAATATAATACAGGAACTTCAGAAAATGCAAGAAATGGGGATTATTGAGCCTTCACACAGTGAGTGGAGCTTTCCGTTAGTCGTTGTAAATAAGAAAGAAAGGGGAGTACGTTTATGTTTAGATTTTCGGTGTCTTAACACCATTTCCAGATTTGACAGTTACCCAATGCCTCGTATTGATGATATATTAGATAACTTAGGAAATTCTCAATATTTCTCTACCATCGATTTGACAAAAGGATATTGGCAAATTCCCTTAGATCAGGAGGCAAGAGATAAAACAGCCTTTAGTACCCCCTTTGGATTATTTCAATTTACTGTAATGCCTTTTGGGCTGCATGGTGACCCTGCTACGTTTCAAAGGGTTATGGACAAAGTACTGGCTTCACATGCTGCATACAGTGCGGCATACCTAGATGATGTAGTGATATTTAGTCCTACATGGCAAGAACATCTGCACCATCTGTCAGAAGTCCTGTCCACCATTTCCGGCTCTGGTCTAACCATAACACCTGAGAAGTGTACTATGGGGATGCAGGAGACAAAATACCTAGGTTTCTTGATAGGGAAGGGGCATATAAAACCAGAAATAAGTAAAGTGGAAGCTGTGGCTAATTGTCCTAGACCAAATACAAAGAAGGATGTCCATGCCTTCTAGGGTCTAGCAGGTTACTATCGGCATTTTATTCCTTCCTTTTCCACTATAACTGGACCCTTATCCGATCTAACTAAGAAACATATGCCGGACAAAATAAAATGCAATCCAAAATGTGAAGAGGCCTTTTGTACTATAAAAGCTCAATTATGTTCTTCACCGATTCTACATACTCCTGATTTTACGCGTCCTTTTATAGTACAAACTGATGCCTCTAACAGAGGTATTGGAGCGGTGCTGTCACAATTTATTGATGAAGAAGAGCACCCCATCATATATGTGAGCTGCAAATTACATGAATGTGAGGCCAAGTATTCCACTATAGAAAAGGAATGCTTAGCCATCAAGTGGGCTATTGAGGCCCTTCGCTTTTATTTGTGGGGTACCGAATTCGAAATATGGATGGACCACAATCCATTGTGTTAGTTACATAACATGAAGACAAAAATCCCGTATTATGCAGTGGTATTTATCATTGCAACCATATCGTTTCATAATAAAACCGGAAGGAGAAACCCATGAAAATGCAGACTTCCTTTCAAGATATGGAACAGAAGAGCATCTATCTTCAGAACCGGGTAAAGCAGAATAAGAATATGGAAGACACTTGGCTTTCTCTTACTTGTTAAAGATTTGATTCATCTAAGGGACCCTGGCTGGAGCCATGGAGAGGGTGGGCTGTGGCTACATCTTCCCATCCGGAGATCTGAGAGAGAGTAAACACAATTTAAAAACTGTTGAGTAAGCAAAAAAGGAGGGTTTAGTCAAAGGAGGGAGGAGTATGTGGTAGGGACAGTAGCTTTGTGCCCCCCATTGTTGTTATATGTTTGTCCTGTAGTATGAATGCTGTCTAAGTATGTCTATCGTTGTGGTATTGTGGTAAATAGTGATTACTAGACTGGCATCTATTACCGCTATTTAAATTAAAGAACCCCCCCTTTCTTTCTCGCTGCCCTCGTAGAAATGTCTAATAGTTGCGTTTTGGCATTTGTGTATGCCATTTCTCATTGCAGTACAAGTCCCAAATAAAAATAGATAAAGGAACTCTCTTTCATTTTATGTTTCATGGTATCACATTATGAGGGCCAGGAGACACGAATCTGCCCTCTTAAAAATAGGTAAAACGCCCGTTTGAACAGGCGTTGGGAAACAGAATGCTAGACAGCTGTTTTTTGAGCGTTCCTTATATGTTAGCCATTTGTTTGTCAAAGCTGACGCTTCTGCCACTTTTGTCCCTGTCGGCGTCGCCTTACAGCTCAAATGAGCCTGGCAGACTAGAGCTTCAAATTTAGTTTGTGCCCTTCAAAGCTCTCCTGGTTCTCTGAATGCTTTCCTTGCTTGTTATTATAGCAAGGCAATGCCTTCCCAAGTCCCAGTGCCTTAGCAAAGATGCGCATGTTCGCGCTGCTAGTTTGTTCCATTTTGGGCTGAAAAACCAAACACTATAAAACAAGATTAGGCAGGTTAGGCTTGAGTTGTCCTACCTCCCGGAGATGTAATTCTTCTTTTTGGAATGATTTACCAGAGTTTTAACCCTGGTTTCTGATTCTTCTTTCAATTCTCATTTTCCTTTCAGAAACATCACAGGACTGCCCAGCTTACCTGCTTACTAAGAGCTGGCCAGCCTCTTTCATCCTCAATTTATGCAGGAAAGCTGGGGGCTGATCCTGTTAGCGTTGTAAGATTAAAATCCAAGAGAAAAAATGAGTTTAGGGAAAGGTAGCCAGAACAAATAACCTCTAAGTGTCAGATATGAAGTAGTTATCTTAGTAATTGCACTAAAAAGCCTATGTTTGTTACATGTTTTAAAAGGATAGATGATTGATGGCTAAAATGACCAATCATGTTTCTTAGCTCCTTCATATGACAGCCTATTGTGTGAAACACTTCCAGATTCGACTTGGGTGTTGTACCATAAACACTTTGCAGAGCTGATGAGTGTGCTTCTCCTGTTATGTCAAGGATGGAACAGAAGTCTGCTGGTGTGTTTTGTAGCCAACTATATTATTTTATTTTTGTTTGAGCGATCAGTTTGTTTTATTTTGCTGCTGTTTTTATTTGGTCCTGTAAACAAGAGCCTTCAAGATTCCTGCATCTACCAGAGCCTGTTGTTGAGTGTCAATCTGTCAGACCATCAGCCTTCCACATTGGTGTGAGCAGCGGGATATCCTGGTTGGGGCACACCAACTGGAGGACCTAAGCCAAAACCTGGTGTACCTGATGCTACAGGAGAGAGTGGACCTGATGGACCAGCAGAGGCTTCCGGGAGCACAAACCAGATTGTTGACAGCAAAATATCAGATACCTCTACTCCCAGGTTTGGATCCAGTTACCCAGAAAAGAGTACCAGTAAGGGTAGAGGCCCAGATGGAGGAATCAAAAACAGAGGGATTGGCCCAAGCTATTGGAGGTGAAGAGGAGGAGCACCTCCCTGAGGAACCCCAAGATTTGTTACGATGGCTATGTACAAGACAACTGGAAATGGAACATCAGAGGGACAGAGATCGGAGGGAGTATGAAGACAGGTGGAACGATACTGTAAGGGCGTTTCAAGTGATGAGCACGGGTAGACCCCCTGCTGCCCCTGGAGGAGGTCACAGAGATATCAAGTTGGCCAAACTTACTGACTCTGATGACATTGAAGCCTGTCTATTGACTTTTGAAAGAGTTGCTACCACCTGTAACTGGCCATGAGATCAATGGGTCATCCTTCTAGCCCCCTATTTGACTGGGAAGGCTCAGCTTGCTTACAGATGAGTAGAGATGATGGATGTAAATAACTACCATCGAGTCAAACAAGCCATTCTAAAATGTTACGACATTAATACGGAGACCTATCGACAAAGGTTCAGATCATATAGACATGGTACTGCAGATAATCCCCAGGATGCATTTACCCAACTAAAGGACTTGTGTGTCAAATGGCTACAGCCTAATACCCGAACTATAAATCAAATCATTGAGACCATAGTATTGGAGCAATTTGTCTGAGTTCTTCCTCCAGATATCCAACTATGGGTCAGGGAACATCGCCCAGAGGTCTCCGATACAGCAGTTTGATTGACTGAAGATTACATTGCTGCCAGACCCCATAAGCAGAGAAGCAGTCATCAGACATCACATCAGCATCTGGTAAGACCTCTCACTACCCCTACTACTATGGGGAGCACTGGTAGCACTTCTCTAAGTACCGGTGTACAAGGCGCTGTTAAAGCAGGAAGGGGGTACAATCCGGATATTGTTTGCCATGAATGTAAAGCCAAAAGAACACATTGCAAGGTTTTGTCCCAAGAAAAGATTGAGCCTACCCATCTGCTTAAGCTAACTTGGGACAGTACATGGTGACTGTACAAATTGAACCACACCTAGTTACAGGACTTCTAGACTCAGGAAGTAAACAGACTCTGATACAAGCAGAGTTGTTGAGTGTACCCCCATCCCTGGAATGGCCCACCACAGAAGTAACATGTATTCATGGTGGCACTCATCAATATCCTTTGGAAGAGACTGAACTAACCATACAGGGACAGGTACAAACTATGAAAGTGGTGTCGTACCTAACCTACCTGTTCCAGTAATAATCGGGCATGACTGTCCCGCTTTCCAGAAACTGATGTCTGTTAATCTTTGTGCCATGGTGACCAGATCACAGACTCTCCCTGTTCAACATGTTGAGACTCTAGAACACTACTTCCCCTTCGACAAGGATATTTATGGGGCCCTAGGAAAAGATAAGAAGACTAGAAGACAGAAGAAAAATGAAAAGCATAACTGGACTATAAATCAAAATAGTAATAATAATAATGGTACGGTGTATTGTATACAGGGATGTGAAAAACCCATGTTTGTTGAATTACTGAGGGGGATGAATCTTTAAAACCATTTTTTTCTTCCCAAGATAATAATCAAGAGACTGGAGATAAATATCAAGTAAGAGAAGGGTTATTGTATAGGATATGTACCAATCCTAGGACTCAGGAAATTGTTGAACAACTGTTAGTTCCTGAAAAGTTCCAACTGATTTTAATCAGCCTTGCCCATGACATTCCTATGGCTGGACATCTAGGGAGGGTCGAACCTTAAGTGAATTGTTACATAGATTCTTCTGGCCTGGAATACATGAGCAAGTTGCTGAGTATGCAGAGTTGCCCAGAATGTCAGAAAGTATCTAATATCATAAAAAGATAAGGTCCCTATGCAAGTAATACCTTTATTTTTCAACACCCTTTAAGAAATTGCCATGGATATCGTGGGTCCAGTCCAAAAGGACTGCCAAGGGCAATCAGTATATACTAGCGGTATGCGACTATGCAACCAAATACCTGAGGCTATTCCTCTCAATACTGTCACTGCCCTAGAATTGCTGAAGAGCTGGGAAAATTTTCAGCAGAGTAGGTATCACACAAGAAATACTCACTGACAGGGGCACGAACTTTTGCTCTCAGGTTCTGGAGTGCCTCTACCAGACCCTGGGTATTGAGGCTATCTGCCCACACCATATCACCCTCAAACCAATGGCCTGGTAGAACGTTTCAATCAAACCATGAAAAAATGATTCAAAAGTTTATACAAGATGAGGGTAGACAGTGGGACATTTACCTTCCTTATCTGATATTAGCCTATCGTGAGGTACCAGGCCTCAACTAGCTTTTCACCATTCAAACTATTGTCGAAAAGGAATCCAAGAGGACCCTTGGATGTAATAAAAGAATGGTGGGAAGAAAGTAAAGATGCCCAAAACAAATGTCTCCCTGAATACCTACACCATTTAAGAGAGCGAATAATGAAGTATAGCCAACAAGCCCATGCAAATAGCCAAAAACAACAGCTGACACAAAAGATGCATTATGATAAAGGGACAGGTAAGAAGGATTTCATAGAAGGGGATCAGGTGTTATTATTATTACCATCTTCCGACAATAAATTGTTAATGAAATGGCAGGGCCCCTATAAGGTAATACGAAAAGTGGGACCTGTTACGTATGAAATCAATGTACATGATAAAACTAATAAGAAGCGATTTATCATGCTAACCTTCTAAAATCTTGGGTAGAAAGAACACCCCAATTATGTGGGTATGTGTATCCAGAAGGTGGTACTAGTGAGCTGGATATAGCTTACAGACGATTGGAAATAAAAGGGGATATTAAAGACATAAAAATAAATCCCAACTTAACACCTCAACAAAACACTGAATTATTATCTATACTACAGGCACATAAGGATATTTTTAAAGGAACACCAGGGAGGGTAAAGGATGCAACACATAGTATTTTAGTGTCACAAAATAACCCCATCCGACAAAAACCATACCACCTACCTGAAAGAGTTAGAGAAAATGTAATACAGGAACTTCAGAAAATGCAAGAAATGGGGATTATTGAGCCTTCACACAGTGAGTGGAGCTTTCCGTTAGTCGTTGTAAATAAGAAAGAAAGGAGAGTACGTTTATGTTTAGATTTTCAGCGTCTTAACACCATTTCCAGATTTGACAGTTACCCAATGCCTCGTATTGATGATATATTAGATAACTTAGGAAATTCTCAATATTTCTCTACCATCGATTTGACAAAAGGATATTGGCAAATTCCCTTAGATCAGGAGGCAAGAGATAAAACAGCCTTTAGTACCCCTTTTGGATTATTTCAATTTACTGTAATGCCTTTTGGGCTGCATGGTGACCCTGCTACGTTTCAAAGGGTTATGGACAAAGTACTGGCTTCACATGCTGCATACAGTGCGGCATACCTAGATGATGTAGTGATATTTAGTCCTACATGGCAAGAACATCTGCACCATCTGTCAGAAGTCCTGTCCACCATTTCCGGCTCTGGTCTAACCATAAACCCTGAGAAGTGTACTATGGGGATGCAGGAGACAAAATACCTAGGTTTCTTGATAGGGAAGGGGCATATAAAACCAGAAATAAGTAAAGTGGAAGCTGTGGCTAATTGTCCTAGACCAAATACAAAGAAGGATGTCCGTGCCTTCTTGGGTCTAGCAGGTTACTATCGGCATTTTATTCCTTCCTTTTCCACTATAACTGGACCCTTATCCGATCTAACTAAGAAACATATGCCGGACAAAATAAAATGCAATCCAAAATGTGAAGAGGCCTTTTGTACTATAAAAGCTCAATTATGTTCTTCACCGATTCTACATACTCCTGATTTTACGCGTCCTTTTATAGTACAAACTGATGCCTCTAACAGAGGTATTGGAGCGGTGCTGTCACAATTTATTGATGAAGAGGAGCACCCCATCATATATGTGAGCTGCAAATTACATGAATGTGAGGCCAAGTATTCCACTATAGAAAAGGAATGCTTAGCCATCAAGTGGGCTATTGAGGCCCTTCGCTTTTATTTGTGGGGTACCGAATTCGAAATATGGATGGACCACAATCCATTGTGTTAGTTGCATAACATGAAAGACAAAAATCCCCGTATTATGCAGTGGTATTTATCATTGCAACCATATCGTTTCATAATAAAACACCGGAAGGGAGAAACCCATGAAAATGCAGACTTCATTTCAAGATATGGAACAGAAGAGCATCTATCTTCAGACCCAGGGGTAAAGCAGAATAAGAATATGGAAGACACTTGGCTTTCTCTTACTTGTTAAAAGATTTGATTCATCTAAGGGACCCTGGCTGGAGCCATGGAGAGGGTGGGCTGTGGCTACATCTTCCCATCCCGGGAGATCTGAGAGAGAGAGTAAACACAATTTAAAAAACTGTTGAGTAAGCAAAAAAAAGGAGGGTTTAGTCAAAGGAGGGGAGGAGTATGTGGTAGGGACAGTAGCTTTGTGCCCCCCCATTGTTGTTATATGTTTGTCCTGTAGTATGAATGCTGTCTAAGTATGTCTATCGTTGTGGTATTGTGGTAAATAGTGATTACTAGACTGGCCATCTATTACACGCTATTTAAATTAAAAGAACCCCCCTTTCTTTCTCGCTGCCCTCGTAGAAATGTCTAATAGTTGCGTTTTGGCATTTGTGTATGCCATTTCTCATTGCAGTACAAGTCCCAAATAAAAATAGATAAAGGAACTCTCTTTCATTTTATGTTTCATGGTATCACATTATGAGGGCCAGGAGACACGAATCTGCCCTCTTAAAAATAGGTAAAACGCCCGTTTGAACAGGCGTTGGGAAACAGAATGCTAGACAGCTGTTTTTTGAGCGTTCCTTATATGTTAGCCCTTTGTTTGTCAAAGCTGACGCTTCTGCCACTTTTGTCCCTGTCGGCGTTGCTTATAGCTCAAATGAGCCTGGCAGACTAGAGCTTCAAATTTAGTTTGTGCCCTTCAAAGCTCTCCTGGTTCTCTGAATGCTTTCCTTGCTTGTTATTATAGCAAGGCAATGCCTTCCCAAGTCCCAGTGCCTTAGCAAAGATGCGCATGTTCGCGCTGCTAGTTTGTTCCATTTTGGGCTGAAAAACCAAACACTATAAAACAAGATTAGGCAGGTTAGGCTTGAGTTGTCCTACCTCCCGGAGATGTAATTCTTCTTTTTGGAATGATTTACCAGAGTTTTAACCCTGGTTTCTGATTCTTCTTTCAATTCTCATTTTCCTTTCAGAAACACCACAGGACTGCCCAGCTTACCTGCTTACTAAGAGCTGGCCAGCCTCTTTCATCCTCAATTTATGCAGGAAAGCTGGGGGCGGATTCTGTTAGCGTTGTAAGATTAAAATCCAAGAGAAAAAATGAGTTTAGGGAAAGGTAGCCAGAACAAATAACCTCTAAGTGTCAGATATGAAGTAGTTATCTTATTAATTGCACTAAAAGCCTATGTTTGTTACATGTTTTAAAAGGGTAGATGATTGATGGCTAAAATGATCCAATTATGTTTCTTAGCTCCCTTTATATGACAGACTATTGTGTGAAACACTTCAGATTCAACTTGGGTATTGTACCATAAACTCCTTGTGGAGCTGATGAGTGTGCTTCTCCTGGTATGTCAAGGATGGAACAAAGTCTGCTGGTGTGTTTTGTAGCCAACTATATTATTTTATTTTTGTTTGAACGATCAGTTCATTTTATTTTGCTGCTGTTTTTTTTGGTTCCTGTAAATAAAGAGCCTTCAAGATTCCTGCATCTACCAGATCCTGTTGTCAAGTGTCCATCTGTCAGACCCTCAGCCTTCCACAGGTCCCAAGCCAGTATTTGGATATGAATGAAGCACAATGGAGCTGATGATGTGAGGGTAGTGGGAGAAAGACTAAAGAGGAATAAAATAAGCAAAGATGAGTATGAGAGGGGGAATTGTTAACAAAGTGGCAGAAGGAGCTGCAGAGGGTGACCAGTCTGACCAGGGAGATTGAGGAAGCAGAACCATAAATCATATCCTCATAGTCAAAGAGCAGGTATACCATTTTGATGACTTGCTCATGGCAGACTTGTGGAGACAGACAATCTTTACTGCAGTAGAAGGCAATCAAGTTAAATAGAAGTTAAAAGGAATTTTATCAGAAAACTGATTGCTGTCTAACAACGTACATAAGACAGCCTTGACGCTACAAACCTTTTCTGCTATTGAGATACTATATGACATGGGAACCACCATTTAAATGAGCCTTTCAGTGGTCCCTTGCAATGACAAATAGGTTCAGATCCACCCATTTTGCTCGTTATAGTGTAAGTTCACTATAAATGGAAATCAATAGGAATAAATGGGAATATTGACAGAGACAAAGAAGTGAAGATACAAAGATACTGATTGTAAATTGATTTATTTATACAGTATGGGAAAGCATGAACATTTTTTTAAAATGCTTTAATACTTAAATCAGTAAAGGACTGTATCAAGCTGTGAGGAATTAAACTTCTTTTTAAAACAGAAATTGTCTAAAGTTGTCTGGAGTTGTTTATTTTTTAACAGTACAGCCTTCATTAGAAAGACCTTCTGTCTTAGCTGTAGACATTGCATATATGAGACAAATAGCTTCCTCTGTAGGAATTGCAGCTCAGTCTTTAGTTCAGCAATGCCTTCTATCACATTGACAGATGGTAGGCCGTCATACTCATCTGCATCTTCAGGGACTGTTGGTCTCCAAACAGTAAGGACCTCAATCACAGTGTCCTCTTCTTTAAGGGGTTCTCTCACTGAGCAGTTGTCATCAATGTGGAGCCATTCTTCCACTTGTTCTGGATCAATAATTATGCCCAGAGTGTCCAGATCACTAGTAAATGTGGCTGCCTCAGCCTATGGCACTGCTTTTGTTCTGACTCTGGGTCCCTCTGCTGTGTGTTGACTATTGGACCCTGAGCATCATGCCAGCAATTTTGCACTTTTTGTGCTGTCACTTGTTCTCAGGCTTGGACAGTAACAGAAAACATGTCTTTCAGTGTGTAGCCCTTCTGGAATGCCACCATTTTGGTTCCTGTGTAATGAGAAATAATTTCTCATAAAAGCTGCTTCCATTAACATTTTTTCAGTGAGATAATACTGCTTTGTCCATGGGTTGCATTCTTGCCATAGTGTTGGTAGGCAGGTACAGGACAGTTATCTTCACATCACAGGATCTCAGCTCATCAACACTAGGATGGGCAGGGCACTGGCCATACAACAAGAGTCCTTTTACTAGTTTGTCCTTGCTTCTTAATACTCATCTCACATTAAACACAAAATAATTATGAAACTAGTCTCTGAAAATGGTTCTGGTCATCCATGTATTGGCACTGTGTGTGTATTATAGAGGCAGATGATTTTGACTGATAGGATGGAAGCAACGTGGGTTATTAAACTTACTGATGCAACCTGATTGCAGTTTGTGTCCACAACTTGCATTGATACACACAATGTCAGCAGGTCTTTGAAGAACGTGTAACCCTTTGAAGTATCAATCTCCAAGTAAGCTGCTAAAGTGTGATTGGGTAAGTATTTCTAAAATATCCCTGTTTCATCTGCATTACTCATTTGACAAAGGTCGTAACCTCCTCACTGTAGAATCTGAGTGAGTTGTGGCAGAAATTATTTATTGATTTATTTATTTGAATTTTGATGACCAGGTAGGCCCACTGAGACAAAGTTGACCCCTGTTTCAGGAGTGACCCGGGGAACATACACATTCTATAAATAATTCATAGCATTTACAAATATTTACATTTATGGAACATACAGTGATAATATAGTACATTATAAGAACACAGAGCATTGTGCAACCAATATACTAACGACTGTTAAGTTCACTGTCTAGCTATGTTGTATTTACATATATACATAATGTCAATGTACAGTGAGGGCTTAAGAGGAGAAGTTTTAGAAATGGACAAGGACAAGTATCTCTTAGGTCAAGAAGATGAGGGGGGTAGGGAGAGAGGACCAGATGATCACTGAAGAGGATTTCAGTTACAGATGGGAGGGGGGAAAATAAGAAAGGTCAGGTACAGTTACAGATGGGAGGAGGAAAGGGCATTTCTTTGTAGTGTTTTATAAATTTAGGAAGATACGTGCTGAAAAGCAATCCACAAGGGAGTCTATTCCATTTTTGAGGGGCTGTGAATGAGAAGGATCTCTTGCCAATAGCTAAGCGAGTCTTGAGCAGACTTAATAATGAACAATGGGAGGATCAAAGGGATCTAGTGAAGGGTTTCAGGATCAGGAGATTGGAAAGACTGGGGAAGGGGAGGTGGATGAGTTTTTATGTGATACATAGTAAGGAGAAATCCAATTTAGCATTGGAAGGCCAGCTTAAGGAATTAAGCACTATGCAGTGGTCAGTTTGAGATTAGGTGATAGCAGCAAAATGGGCTACTCTGTGGTAGGTTTGAATTAGTTTGTTTATGATTGTGGTCTTGGCGGTGCTGATAAGTTGGGCTCTGTAAAGGAGGCCAGGGAGGAGAGTTACAGTGGCTTTGGACTTTCTGGAATGCAGTGTCAGGTAGGGCACTGTACTGTATAGTAGGCCATGCTTCTGATGAGTGGTTTAATAACTTTACCTGCTTGTGTTCTGAATGATAGCTGATCATTGAGGATTACTCCAAGATATTTGAAGGATTTTACTCCTTTAAGCGCAACACTGTCTGAGGTCTTAACAACGAATGGAGGATGTGTAGATAGGTCAAATGAGGTATGGTGGAAGAGCATGGTGTTAGGTTTTTTTTTTGTTGAGCACTTGTAAATTATCTTGGAACCATGCCTCCAATAGATGGAAGTCCAACTCCAGTTTGGCACTGAGAGAGGTGATATCCTTCAAGGTTCTGTAGAGTATTGCATCCTCCGCATAAAGATGTCTTGAAACCCCTCAGCAGTTTGAAGGCAGTTAATTTATAAAGATGGTGAATAAGACAGGAAACAGTATGGAACCCTGGGAAACTCCGTCAGTGATGGGGAAGAGTGATGATGTGGCACCAGCCAATTTGATGCATTGTAACCTATAAGGTAGTTGGCTAACCAAGAGTGGGAGAGGCTGTTGTGGCCTAGTTTATGGAGCTTGGATAGGAGAAGTTGATGATTAATGAGATCAAATGCTTTCGTGAGATCCATGAAGGCCATGTCCGTAGCATTACCTTAATCCATAGCCTGAAAATTTTCATTTGTGACCCTCAGAAGATCAGAATAAGTCCCATGTAGTTTATGGAATCTGTGCTGATGCACAGTTAGAGCACTGGCCTGCGCTAGGAATTAGTAGAGCTGATTGTGTATTATTCTTTCTTGTATTTTTGCAAGGGAGAATAATATAGAGATTGGCGTATAGTTCCCGATTAGGTTTGTAGGGCCACTTTTGTGCACAGGGATGACTACTGCCATTTTTCCATTTGTCTGGTATAGTTTGTGAGGGAAAGGATTTGTTGATTAATAGCATTACCAGAAGAGCAATAGCAGGTGCTCCTAACTTAAGGAATTTTGGTTGAAGGGAGTCAAATCCGGGAGAAATATCAGGATTTAGGCTTTTTATCAGTTCAAGAACCTCTGACCTTGTGGCTAATTTTAGATGGAAAGGGAGATGAGAGTCATCAGAGATTGAGACCATTGGGTCATGGGGAACAGTGGGTAAATTGGATTTGTATTTGGCCTAGTCCATAAAGAGAAGATTGATGCAGGAAGCTATGTCAAAAGGCTTTGACAAAGTAGTGCCCTTAGTGATCATAGATTGTGGGAGGATTCATTCCTTACCCTTTAGTAAGGAGTTGATTTGTGACCAGAAACATTTCGGGTTAGCAAGATTTTTCTCTTGCAGGGAGCGGAGATACAGTAATCATGCTTGGATTTACTGGCTTTTGCTTTACAGGTGTTTCTCAACTGATGGTAGGATAGCCAGTCAGAAGAGTGCCACGATTGTTTGAAATTTTTCCTCACTTTGTCACAAGAGTGCATACTGTGTCTTAACTCCTAAGAGAACCAGGAGGAGTGGATCCCTTTGACCCTCCTAGACTTGAGAGGTGCATGGGAGTCAAGGATGGAGGAGAAGGTGTTCATGAAATAATCTAGTGCCTGATTTATGTCAGGAAGGGTATTCATGGGAGTCCAGTCCACTGAGTTAAGATTCTGTATAAAGCATTGGTATTAAAATTTGTAAAGTCCCAAGCTTTTACATTTTTTTTGGGGGGGGGGTGTTGCTGAAGCTATTCCTCAGACACACAATGTCAGGGAGTGGTTGCTTAGGGCATCAAGAAGAACTCCTGATATCTTTACATTTTGTGTATTATTCATTACTATTCAATCCACCAGGCTATGGTTGCCTGTTTTCAGATTGAGTCTAGTCAGCTAATGGATTATTTGCACTAATTGAGCATCAGTGAGTGTGGCTAGGTAGCTAGTTTTATTTGGGCCTACCCAATCAAGACTAAAGTCTCCACCGAGTATTATATCTCCTTGAGGGATACTGTCTAGGTTGGTGACTAAGTTAGAGTATGAGGAAGAGGCTAGGTTTTGAAGTAGGTAGATACAACCTATAGTTAACTGTTTGATGCACCCAAGGGTGACTGACACAAATAGGTGCTCAATAGATGAGTTAAAATTCAAACTAGGTAGTTCACTGGATGCTAGTTCAGCTTTTATGTACATCAGCACCCCCCACCCTGCTTAGTGAGTCATTCTCTTCTATATGTGGTGAAGCCAGGTAGTGAGACTTCATGCAAGAAAATGGAGTGCTTTAGCAGGTCTCTGTAATACATAGGATATCTGGTTTGTAATGTCTGACCCAAACTTCGAGTTCTGGCATTTTACACCTGATGCTCTGTGTGTTCATATGGGCTAGAGTTAGACCCTTAATAGTCGACCACTGAGAACTAGAGGAGAGGGGGTTTTGACTCACCATCTTACTAGGACCAGGGTTCAGCTCAATGTCTCCAGGTAGTTGCAGGAGGCAAATCTGAGAGTGAGTATTGGGTGGAGGAGGGAGAAATGGTGACTTCTGGAATGTCTTTATCCGAGGCAATTTTAGTAATCTATTATTATTTTGGGCCTGGCTAGAAGTCTCAGGGATGATGAGAATGCATGTGAAGTGCAATGCTTGAGAACATCAGGGTGTGGTGGTGAAGGTCCATGAGTGGGATGTATTTCACTTGTAGGTTCTATGTTAAGCAAGTCAAGATGAAGATATACAAAGAAAGTGCAGGTTATTATGAGTCCTTTGGATAGTGTGATATCCATTGTTTTTAGTTGATATGTACTCTATAAAGAGGTGGTAGGAATTAGGGGAAACAGAAAGAGTTTGAAAAGTAGATCTGTGCAGAAAATGTGATGATTATGATGGGATAGGAGATAGGGGAGAAATTGCTAACAGAAATAGCTAATATGAAATAGTTGTGATGCTAGTAATAACCCGAAATGTTCCTTGAGATGTTCTGCAAAGAATATTTGAGATGCTATTAATAACAAAAAACATTCCTTGGGTTGTTCTCCAGTGGGGTAATTTTAGGACAGCAAGAAGAGTGTATAGATAGGAGGGTGAATAATACACATTGGTAAAGTGCAGGCAGGTACCACGTTCTGTGGCTGATAACACTAGAGTTATTCTATTCTTTTTGGTTTTAATATTGTATCGTTTCCCTCTAGTGATTGCTTGATATAATCTGCAGATGGCAGAAAGGGGAGATACTGTAGGATTTTATGCAACCAACATGACGTGCACATATGAGTGTCCAAGGGCTACACCCTCTTAATCATGAGCCTATATAACAAACGACGGCCAAGGGTGGGTATGGTGGGGGGCAGGTGGGGAGCTGCTGCATAGTGGTGGTGGGAAGAGTAGACCAAAGAGCAAGACTGGAGCTACAGAGGGGCAAGCTAGCCCGAGGTGATGAGACAGCTGCTGGTGAAGAGGGGTCAAGGGAGAAGATTGCCTGGAGCTACAGAAGGGTAAACTAGCCTGAGGATATGAGGCAGCTGCTGGTGAAGAGTAGTTCCGGGAGAAGATCCAGACGTCCAGGGGAAAGTAGCAGGTCCTATAGAGGGAGGAAAAAAAAGGACAGCGGTTAGTGTGCTCAGCATGTATAACAAATCACAGGTGGGTGGGCACGAGTAGGAGCAGGTTGAAGGATAGATGGCTCAGTCAGTATAGAGGGATAGAGAGAGAGAGAGAGTGAGTGAGAGAGAGAGAGAGAGAGAGAGATGGGGGAAATTGGTAATGAAAAAGGCTGGTTTGTCTAGTGTTTTCAGGGAGCAAGATTTAGGCAGGTAGAGATGAAGGATTACAGGGGGTAAGAACAAGCGTAAAACACAAGGCAGCAACTGGCTCAAAAGTAACAAAACTGCCCAATTTTAAAATTGAATTTCACCACTATAACATTACAATTGTTCTACCATAACATTGCTTTCAAAACTTTAAAAAGAGGCTGGTAGAAATTAATTCTAAAAACAGCTTAATTAAGCTTACAGTGAGGATGTTAAAAATGACACAGACATGAATTCAATTCTAAAACAAATAGCCAGCAGGGAGGAGAGTGAGGTTTAGGCAAGCAGTTTAAGGACTATGGAGAGATTCATGTGAGAGCAAGGAGTAGGCTGGTTCTACTGTTCAAATGCACCTTTTAAAAAAAGAGTATACACATTAAAAGTAGTCTTGGATATAATAATTCAGAAATGGTGAAATTAAAAAGAAGTTTCCTGTGGCAGCTTAGATCATAGAAGCATTAAAAAAGCAGTTACAGTAAGGCAAAGTGGATTGAGGGTGGATTCTGCACAAGGAAGTCAGGCATTTCCAATCTTAAAAAATGGCGCCTTTCCTCCCTAGTGGTAGTTGATACTTGTAGCCTGCTCCTCTTAACAAAGAGCAAGCCTGGATCTGCAGAGGGGCAAGCTAGTTTGAGGAGATGAGACAGCTGCTGGGGAAGAAAGGTCTATGTAGTAGATCCAGGGGTCCAGGAGAAAGCAGCAGGTCCAAAGAGCAAGCTTGGAGCTATAGTACAGAGGGGCTAGCTAACACAAGAGATGAGGCAGCTGTTGGTGAAGAAGGGTCTGGGGAGGAGATCCAGGGGTCCAGGGGAAAGCAGCATTTCCAAAGAGTGATTCTGGAGCTGCAGAGGGGCAAGCTAGCCTGAGTATATGATGCAGCTGCTGGTGAAGGGGAAATTAATGGTTGATGAGGCATCTGAAGACTGTTGCTCAGCAGCGATTGAAATGTGGTGGATCCCATTTCTCTTCTGGAAACTCCAAAGTCATCCAGGTGATGACTTGAGGCTATTCTCCTCATAGCTATATGACACACCACAGAGGCCGTTTTTCAAACATCTGAAATGGGGGGGGGGGGGGTTGGCTGACTATTGAGAGCAAAGATTAATGGGGACATATCTTAGGCATTGAATGCAGTAAGCAAACAATACTTTACAAATTAATGGCAATTTAATGACAAATATCTAAAGCCAGTAAACAATTTGCAAAAAGAGTTAATGCTGAGAATTAATGAGTTTGCAAAATTTTAAAGAGAAATCAATGGAAATGGTAATGTATAGGCTCTAATTCCTATCAGTAGCATGAGAAATAGAAACTGATGTGTTGTTTTTTTGTAAATGGGATTTACGCCAGCTTAGGCAATGAATGCATGTCTATTTGTGAGGAACCTTTTGAAGCTGTTGTATTCCTCCCCAACAAACTTTTTCAATGGAGCTTTCTGCTTATGAGAACATTCACCAATTGATCTGCTTTAAAGAATATGTGTGTTTTTCAATTTATTTTGATCCTGCACTTGCAGTCTCCAATTTTGCAAAGGTGCCACTGATTTTTAATGCCTTCAGATCTAAACGTCCAAAATCTGCTCTTTTGGCATGCAAGAAAAACAAAAATTAACATGTTTATTAAACTAATAAAGCACACTTTTGAAACCATGGGTAGTTTTCAAGAGTAGTACTCTGTTAATTGTCATTCTTATTATTGGATGGCTAGAAGACTACATTTGAAAGCTAGTCTCAAAGATAAATGTGTTACTCCAAAACAGGTATCACCGGCAACATATTTTGTGTTTTATTTTCTGCATGATTAAGTGGAGTAACATGGCTGCCACATTTATTTGTCTTTTTGCCTGCAAATCAGACATCTTGAAATATTCAGAATTTGCAGTCAATGTACGTTGTGGCCCCTATCACAAGTTCCAACCTCAACAGCATACTGTATGTAAGCATTAAGGCATGAAGGGGTGTGTGTAAATCATATTTAACAGCACGGCGAGTGGTGTAGTAAGGCACAAAGCAGAAGGTCGAGTGACTTCAGCTGCTGGCAGTGCTGTAAAATATGGTTTACACACACCACTGAGTGCCTTATTGTACTTATAAAATGTAGTCCTTTTTTTGTTTTTACTTTTAACTATTGGAAAAAGCATGTTTATATGCATAAAAAATAGATTTACTTATGTGCATTTGTGTTAAAATAGTCCTTCCACCCACTGCAAGTGATGTCATTGATGATGTCATTGTATTATTGCCTACTTTTTTCTTCCTGTTTTTTTTTCTTCTGTTGTTCTCCACATTCAAGATATGGAATGTTTATCATTGAATGTTTACCACAGAATACATGGATTCAAAATTCTGTTCAGTTCCACTGGCAGAATGTTTCTCTCCCAACACATTGTACACACAGACAACACAGGCCTTTGTTACAGGCAGAGACTCAGTTATCTCACTGTCAGGGCAAGCAGAAGAGAGTTCCCTGAAAAGCAAATAAAGATAGAAGGGGGATTTTTCACTGTCAGCAAAGAAACAGTTGTAGTGAAAACTATAAACAATACTTATTGTTTCTAATTTGTTTATGTATGTAAGAAGAGTGCGATAATCAGGGAAACATTATTTAATTTATCTGTTTTATTTTTTATGTAAGGTAGCTTTATTTTTAGGGCCCAGTTGAAGTTTTTTTTACACTGTAAAGATAGCAGCCATGTTTGTGGTGGAAGATCAGGACTAACTCAAATGCCTGTGTTCCAAATGCCCATTGATCTGTGTTCCAGACTCGTCACTGCTAAGCACTCCTTTTTTTAACCATGTGTAAACCATGTCTTACACATAAAAAGAGCCAATCAGATTATATGATTTTACCCTGCCATTTTATAATGTGGTCTAAGTTGACGGCAAATGTACATAAATCATGTTAGACTTAAAGGTTCTAAGAGCAGCCTCAGCTTTGTTTTAGGGGTTTGTAATAGGCAAGTGCTCTCAATGTTTATCTGGAATGTGGTAAGTCACCTTGATGATAATTGGAAGGTCATCAGAAGCATTTGTATGATTTTTTTTTTAATATATTTTTTTTACCAGGAAAGACACACTAAGCTAAAAGCTTGTTTACAAGTTTGACCTGGGAGCACAAGGACATTAAGTGACTTGCTCAGAGTCACACAGTATGCAAGGTGGGGCTGTGGGATTCAAACCCAGGTCTCCAGGTTTGTGGCTCACAGACTTAAACCACTGTGCTATACTGCCTTCTTAAAAAGAAATTCAAGAACAAGGGGTCATGATTTGAGGCTGGGGGGTAGACTAAGGGGTAATGTGAGGAAGCATTTTTCATTGGAAAAGATTTCTTTAATTAATTCATTCTGTTGGAGTTTCAAAAATGGTACCAAGGACACTAGTTAATGAATTTGTTTGATCATTAGAAAAAAAAGATCATTACAAGCCCAAGTACATGGCTGCAAATTTGACAAATAAAAAGCAGAACAGACATAACATTTAACAAGCATTTGTCAATCCTGAACATTTGCTGCTGGCATGCATCTATTGTTTTTATTTATTTACTATTGTTTACTATGGAAGATTTTGGGAACGGAGGGCATATCCTACGTAAGCCCCCATCATTCACCCATAATAGCTTATGCTTTGGTTATCTAATATGTAATGATCTAATTTAAGATTAAAAGATTCCTTTGTTTTACAAATCACATTTTCAGTTGGTACCCTATTCCATGGTTTAACAATTCTGTTAGAAAAGAAAAAGGATCTTTCAGTAGTTCTGAAACTTTTTCTCTCCAACTGAAGCAGATGACCTCTTGTATTGAACTTTATTTGCTTGAAGCTCAGGCCAGTTTCAGTCATTAGTTGCTGATCTTGAACACATTCCATACCATGGCTAAGTCCCCAAGAAGTCTTCTAGTTTCTAGTGGTATCAGGCCCAATGTACTGATTCTCTGCTGATAACTTAATTCAGAGATATTTGATATGCTTTTTGTAATTTTCTTTTGAAAGTTTTCAAGCCTAATTATACCATTCTTTTATAAGGGCTCCAAAACTGTGATGCATAATCGATTAGGGGCCTAACGTAAGTGCTATATAGAGGTAGGTTTACCTCTATATCTCTGGATTTGATAGAATGTTTACTAGACCACCAAACTCTGTTATCTTTAGCTAAGATCTCAGACATTTGTGAGTTCAAGTTCAAGTTCAAGTTTATTGCAGGAAAAACTCCATTGAGCAAGCTCATTCACAAGGAGATCCTGGCACACACATACACACGTAAGGACACTACATACAGGTATCATTACAATAGAAATTCAAGTGCTTACAGAGTTCAGTAATGGCAAAGTCATGAATGGATACAACCATATATGGCAGAATTCAGGAAGTAACATCAGCTTCATTATCAGCTAAGCTAGATGCATTCAAAGAAATAGTTTAGTGTGTAGAGATGAAGGCAAAAGCATAGAAGGGCACATAGAATTGAGGATTAAAGACAAGAGGAGAAGGTTGGGGGTTAGGAGAGTAAGGGGGAGAAATAGGAGTACTAGAGGAGACAAGAGGCAGAATAAGCAAATCTGGCTATCAAGACAATGGCACTTTACTTTTTGAGACTTATGTGCTATGGTCTCGGGTAGGGCCAAACACAAGCAAACGGAACATGGGGAACTAATGTAGGGGTGAGGGGGGTTTTAGTGGCATCAACAGGAATCTTTTATTTTGGATGAGGCTAATGTTTTGAAGAGATTAATTGAGACAGTGCTGGTTAGTTTCAGTGTGGATTGGAGTTGGTTCCATAGGGTAGGGAGGGAGAATGAAATGGCGCAATGGCCAAATGTAGTACAAGTTCATGGAATGTCAAGCAGGATGAAGTTTGATTTTCTAAGTGAATATGCACTGTGGGAGATGTGAATAAGAGATGTTATATAGCTTGGCAGTTTGTGAAGAAGTATCTTGAGGGTCCAGATCCCAGCACGGACCAAGCGTCTGGTGACAAGTGATGTCCAGCCAACAGCTGAGTACAGGTTGCAGTGGTGGGTTCTGTAGGGGGAACTGGTGATGAACAGTATAACACGGTGGTAGAGGACGTCCAACTTATTTAGGCTAGAGATCACCACAGAGGCGTAAATGAAATCACCATAATAAAGTAGGGGAAGAAATGTGCCCAGTATGAGCCTGGTTTGGGTAGCAAGAGGGAAGAGAGATCTATTTCTAAAGAAAAACCCTAGCCACATTTTTAGCCTCCTAGATAAGTCCTCAATGTGGTCATTGAATGAGAGCATACTGTCTATCCAGAAGCCAAGATATTTAAATTTAGTAACAACTTCTAGTAGTTCTCCCAGTGAGGTAACTATAAAATGCTTTGGAAGCAAAGGGTGGTTACTGATAGAAGGACTACTGGAGAAAATCATCACCTTGGTTTTCTTGGCATTTAAAAGGATCTTTGCTTCAATATGATTAGTTTAAAGTTGGGCAAAGTCAGCTTGTAGAACTTCCCTAACTTCTGCTAGAGTTCTGCCACAGGTGTATAACACAATGTCATCAGAGAAGAAGTGAAGACTGGAGTTCATTATGTGAGAGTCAAGGTCATTGATATATATAGAGAAAATAATCGATCCTAAAATAGAGCCTTGGGGGACTACCCTAGCAATTGGAAGGGGGGCCAAGAGAAGACCATCTGCTTTGACTTTCTGCATCCTACCAGAAAGGTAACTGGTGAACCATTGCACTGTAGATGGAGTAGCACCTAGGTTAGTAAGGCACTTGATTAGAAGACGGTCAACAGTGTCAAATGCTTTACTAAGATCCAAGAAAACTGTAACGGTGATCTTCTTGGAATCCACCGGAGAGATCCAGTTATTAGTGACTTTAGTCAAAGCAGTGACAGTGCTGTGGTTAGACCTGAACCCAGATTGGGCAGGGTTTAGGAGAGAGTGGGATTCAATATGTTGTTTCATTTGATTATGGATTAGATTCTCAAGAACCTTGGAGAGATTAGGCAAGATGGAGATAGACCTATAGTTGTTTAAATTGCAGGGATCTCCAGATTTGAAAAGAGGGAGTATGTGAGATGATTTCCAGCAAGATGGAACTGAGGCAGAAGTAATGGATAGATTGAAAATATGAAGGATAGGGGCAGAGAGAGAGATAAGCAGCACCTAGTCTCAGAAAAAATGGTTCAAGTCCATCATCTCTGACACTCTTTCTAAGATCTAGATTAAGGAGAGCATCTTCGACTTCTTTATAGGTAATAGTACGCAGTTGAAAGGGATGGGATGAAGTGCAGGTAGCAGAGGTAGAGCTAGCACAATTTTTAACATGGTTAGCATAGGGTGAGGAGTCAAAAGCAAGTCCTGCAGTAAAAAAATGTGAATTAAGTTCCTCGAGGATTTGGGGCTTGTTTTCGACCAGCCTCCCATTGGTAGTTATCTTAGATGGAATAGACGGGCTGAGGGCCGGCCTTCAATAGATTTAATTGTCCTCCAAATTTTTTGGGAGTTCCCTTTGGCTTGCTCCAGGGTGGAGATGTAGAAGTGTGCTGTTGCAGCATGGATACTTTTTGCACAGGCATTCCTAGCAGATCTGAAGGCCTGCCAGTCATCAGGGCTCTTAGAGTGCCTAGACTTAGCCCAAAGTTTATCTCTGCTGGTAAGTGCTGCTTTAAGGTGTGGGGTAAACCAGGGATGAGAAATGTTTTTCACCCTGACTTTGTTAATAGGGGCATGTTTGTCTACCAGTCAGAAGGGAGGTTGTCAGATATGATCACATCTAAGACTTTCTCAGCTTTTTGTTTTATTTAAGAGTTGCCCTCTAAAATAATAATTATACTGGGGGTTCTGTTCACCAAAGTGCATAACACTGTATTTATTTATGTTAAATGTTATACCCCAGTAGCTGGCCCAGGAAGTTAGTTTCTCTACACCGTTTTGAAGCATAATAGCCTCTTGTTTAGAATTACAGGGTCTTCCAAATTTACAATCATCTGCATATTTCAACAACCTGCTGTTTATATTTGAGTATAAGTCTGAAATTAAAATATAAAAATGAAAGGTGAAAGAATTGACCCTTGGGGTATCACACTCTGTATGTGGCACCATTTTGATGAATGACCCTCAATGAGTAGTCTTTGTTCCCTATTTTGAAGCCAGTTAAGTATCCATTGTAAGCAACAATTATCAATATTCAGGGAGCTTAGTTTTTCCAACAATGCCCAGTGTGGTACAGAATTGAAAGCCTTTTTGAAATCCAAGAATACTACATCATAAGGAATGTTTTTGTCAAGGGAGGTACTAACCGGTTCATAAAAACTTAGCAAGTTAGTGGTACAAGAACGTCCAGATGTAATGACATGTTGGGTGCTATCTAAATTACCAAGGGATGCAGATAGTATATCTTTAGTGATTCCTTCTAGAACTTTCCCAAATATAGGAGTTAGACTGATTGGTCTATAATTATCCATAAGTTCTTTATTGCCTTTCTTAAATAGTGCCACCAAGTTTGCACATTTCCAGTCATTTGGTACAATACCCATTGATATACTTTTATCAAACATGTTTTAATGGAACAGCCATGAATTTTTTCACAATTTATTTATTAATGTTTATTTTAATATTGATGGTAAGTTTTGAAGATACTTTTGTTTTGTTTTTCATATAAGGAGAGACTAGAGGACCTCAATATGTATACTCTGGAAAAGAGGAGGGAGAGAGTGAGGGGGGATATGATAGAGACCATCCAATACCTCAACAGCACAAATAAGGTACAAGAAGGTAGCATCTTTCAGAAAAGTAGTTCAAGAACAAGGGGTCATGATATGAGGCTGGGGGTAGACTCAGGGGTAATGTGAGGAAGTCTATTTTAATGGAAAGGGTGGTAGATACATTGACCAGCCTGACAGCAGAGGTTACATGGATCAGCCTGACAGCAAATGTGTGTGGTGGGGTTGTGGGATAACAGATGGACCAGATGCAGAACTTCAGATTCAACACACAATCTCTGCATGATATTTATTTAAAAGACAACAGAGAACCTTCAGCAATGGCATAACCCTTCTTCAATATATCAGTTTGCAGCAACTGACTATGCAAGTCCTTCCTCTGAACTTAGTCAGCAACTACTGACCAACTGACCTAACTTTTTAGTGAAAACCATTTTGTCCCTATGTTTGTCTTGCATGTTTGGGTGATTGGGGGGCTCAAGTAAAAAAAAAAAAAAAAGCAAGTTAAAGACTTAGAGCCTCAGTGCAAAAG
This sequence comes from Neoceratodus forsteri, assembly GCA_016271365.2. Taxonomy (NCBI): domain Eukaryota; kingdom Metazoa; phylum Chordata; order Ceratodontiformes; family Ceratodontidae; genus Neoceratodus; species Neoceratodus forsteri. The sequence goes on from CM057455.1 coordinate 607,966,364, forward strand.
CACTGAAACAAGGGTACCGCAAAGGTCACTGGCAATAAAGCCGAGTTTCAAAGAAATACAACATCACACATACCACAATAATGCAATGCATCATGGGATGTATATGCAAATCAGCATGACATTTCAGATTGGCTCAGTTTACAGCAGGAATGCATGGTAGCAAAACAGCCTCTCAAACAATTTGCAATTTACATGCATTTAACAACACAATGGGGGGGGGGGGTTGTGGTATCTTTACCACGGTAACATAATTTCTATAATTCAGTCACCTAGTACATTTTACCTTTATTAAAAACACCTAGTTCCATAGTATTTTCAACATTTACATGTTTCATATACATAAGGCATATACATCAAGGCATATTATGACATAGTGCTATTGCATACTAAATCCAACAACAAGGAACACAGCCTTTTCTTTTACATCAGCTCAGAGGTTACCGCAATGACCTCCATGTATGAGGACCTGAGAAGGAATAGGAAAATTAAAGAGGACACTATAGCATAGCCAAGAAAGAGGAGGTGGGTGCCCATAGGTAGATCCACGATGGGTCATCGACAAAATATTTGTCAAACAACCCGACAGCGAAACCAACAGGTCGACTGCATTTTGCAGTCGGCTGCTGGTTTGCAAAAGCCACAAGTGCTTTCTTCACCCCACACCCCTTTCCACTTAGGGTTCTTAAATCTGAGTCAGTGCTGAGTCTTGGGGGTGCAGGACCCTGACAGACAGTATCGGGTTCCAGCAGGTTCCCTACAGCGATGTGGTGCTGTTGTCGCTGTAGGGGACTCCGCTGTCGACATGTCGATGTTGGGGATGTATCCCCCATAGGTGGCCAATCATATGGACTAGAAATTGTAAAGGATAGATTAGGCTAAGAAATAGAAGAACTTTTGCAACAGATTTAAGAAAAGGTCAGTCCTCAAGAGTGGCAGGATCTCCCTGTGACAAGGTAGTGCGAGCAAAAATGGTACAGGAATTCAAGAATGCATAGGACAGGCACAAGGGAACCCTAGCGGTAGGAAAAAGAGGGTAAAAGCCAGAGATCAAGTAGGATCTGTGGTTTTGCAGTATACACCCCCCACCCCGGTGCAAGCCCCATTATGTCCTGGTGCACCACCTGTTCTGGTGCAAGGGTGGTGCATGGTGGTTTTGATTTACAGCATTCTGATTTTGATGCAGCCTGTATTAGAAAATCAGGATTGCTGTATCCTTTGTCACAAGATGCCACGTGCACCAAACCCTGTTGGCACAGGCCCCCTGCACAAAATTTTGGCATTTGAAAATTGATCCCAATATATTAATTTTTGTCACACTAAGTACTTAATGTACAAAGCTCTAATGCTTTTGATACTATCATATATAGCCAAAGGTTTGATTCTCAGCACTGCCACTCAAGCTGGTATTTAGAACTACAGCATCATTTCAGAGGCCTGATTCAATAACAGTAGGCTTGGTTTTAACCCTTAGGCTGCCAACAGATTTAGAACGTATAGAATTTCTGGACTGATATATCAGTCTGTGGCACAGCAAGGGTTAAATCCAGCTTAGATCAGATTTTACAAGAACAGATTCCCAGCATCTAAATCCCGAAATTTAGAATAAGCCACCATGTGCATTGACGAAACATCACACAGAAGTGGGGTGCTGCAGGCTGTGGCACAGGCTTGCAGCATTAGTGGCCAGTGATGACAATCACTGGCCGGTCACCCTGGTGGCTGGTGGGTCATCTGGAGGATGCCCTGTCTAATGGGAGGTGGGATCGGTCCAGCTGGTCGAACAGCAGGTACAGTGTGGGTCTGTGGGGGGGGGGGTGCATGCAGGCTCTCATCTGCCACAAATCACCAGCTACTCCAGTGGTGGTCTGGCAATTGTCAGGGGCTATCTGGGCACCTTTCCCACAGGGGCACAGGGTCACTCCCCCATCAGCAAGGATTGCAGTGGAAGTGTATGATGGCTTAGACCAGTTCCAGGATGGTCTAATTGCAGGGTCTGTCTACCCCTTGGGAGGGCTTGCAAAATTCCAATATAATGGATATTGCAGCCCTGCCCCTGCAGAAGCCCTCTTCTGCCGTGACACACCAGTACAGTTGTCTCAAGGATGACACAAGCCTCATTGATGAAGGCAGTCCCCCCAGTGGCAGACAGTCCCCTACAAAATTGAGACTGGTGGAAGGAGCCCTTTGTGCCATTTCTCCTTGTTGCAAATCCCATGTGCCAGTCCCGACCTTTTTAAAATCAGGCCCAGTGTTTCTCAGATGAGGCCACCATGGCTGCATGTAGCCACCATTACAATATTGCACTGCTACAGAGCTCTTAAGAGCTCCAGTTGCAAAAGTAATGAAATGGAATACAACATTTCTTATCTATACATAAACATGGGAAATATACTTCAAGTAAAAATACACCAGGGACTTGATTTCATGTATGCTGTGTTAAAAGAAATAAGTTATAGGAACTTTGGTCTATATCGGGGGTCTTTGGTAAAAAAAAAGGAGTGAGGCCACCAGTAGGTTCTTGTGACTGCATATTATGGCTTTTTCAGGCCACCAAAATTTGGAGCTTGAAAACCACTATGCTAGAACATACTGTGAAACAGATGTAGTAAAACAACACTGGCACAGTTTACATCATGTGCTACAATTGTGGCACTTTGGTGTTAGTAGCAGTGTTGGAAAAGCCTACTAAATGTATCCATTTCAGCCACTTGCAAGCTATTACAAGCATTTATCAATGCTGAATGGTTGCTAGTGTTATGCATCTGTTTTTTTTTTCTAATTTTGACCTCAAATTGTGAAGATACTTGTTTCAGGATTCCTGTTATAGACATGACATGTACCATTTATAATATATTGACCAAGATATCATTTTGCACCAGAGGTGCGAAAACACATCTCGTCTAGGATTTAAAAAAAATGACACATCACATTTACGAGATTTTGTAGAAAATGGCTATGTTGAAAATTTGAAGTAAATACATTAAAAATCAGTGAAGTTATGAGAGAGTGCTGAAATAGTGTAACGTTCAGTTATAACCTGGGCATTTTACCATATTTGTACACTAAATGTTCAGCATAGCCTTCTTATTAACCCCACCTAATGGACCCCACAGGTGAAGATTTTCAAATTCATTGCAAAACATCATTCTGCACCACCAAAATATCATTCCAAACCACAGGTACAAAAACACATATTGGCCAGGATTAGAAAAATGACAGCTGCCCAGTTCATGAGGTGCTGTGAAGAAATGGCTATGTTTAAAATTTGGGTCAAAATATTGAAAATTATTAAAGTTACAAGCCTGCATTCATAAATTGTAATGTAGGCTTATAACTTTGTTGTTTTTTAATATTTTTGCCCCAAATTTCCAACATAGCCTTCTTATGATCCCACCTTATGAACAAGTACAAAGAAAATATTCAGCTCCTGCCCAAAAGGTAGTTTTGTACAGTGACTTCAAAATCACCTTTCAGGACAGATTTTCCTAATGTCACTTGCATGTTCAAAAGGTGGCATCCCAAAAAAGGTATGTTGCAAATTTGGGGCAAAAATATTGAAAAATGTCAAAGTTATGCCACTAAGTTCTCCTCTACCTCCTCTGCTATCCCAGTTTCTTCCCTACCACCTCACTCCCTTCACAACCCCCCTTCCACAATCTCTCTAACATCTCTTCTCAAAGATGATAGAAATGTGTTTTGTCCTGAACCTATGTGGCCTTTGTTACTGCTCTGACCCAGAAACTGTTTCTCTGACCTTTGGACTAGTATATGTACTACTGCATGTGGAAAAAAGTTTAATGTATAGATATGTATTATGTTATAGATTTTATTGGCCTATCTGCTCTTCACCGTATAGTTTCAGCACACCATTGTTTTTGTCTCATCTATTAGCATCTCTAGTCTAACTCCAATGTGACTTTGTAAGAGTGTCATCTATTGTATTTTTATTTCACTTGTATATTTTTTATTTTCCTCATCACCCCATGCTTGGGGTGTGTATCTTTGACGCTGTCTACCCCGGCTTGCTTTCTCCTTTCACTGCCACCTTGTGGCCAGGATCATGCCTTAAAACAATCATCTGGATCAGTGCACCTACCTAGTTATCAAATACATAAATAAATAAATAAACAAACAAATAAATAAATAAACCCTCATTGAAATATATTGAATAGCATACCTGATTTCCTCAGTTCACGGTGCAGCTTTGAAGAGTGAAGATGTGTCTGCAATCCACAGATGATTACAGTGTTGGACACCCAGTTGGTAAGTAAGGGCTGGGGGGGGCTCGGTGCCAAGTGGGAGGGTTGGGTGTGGGGAGGGGAACTAATGGCTCACAGACATTGCTGGTCATTTTTTTACAGGCTTTAAAAAACAAAGAAACACCAAGGGAAGGTTTTCTTTATTTCAAGTTTCGACATTGGTGGACTGGGCACCCCCACTGTCAGTGTAATGTTTGGAAGGGTGGAGGTGGGTGTTGAGTGGGAGGTTGGGTGGGGTGAGAGTTACAGGGGCACCAGCAGTGGACACTGTGGGATTAGGCACCCCCAGTGTCAGTGCCATAAACAGTGTGGGGGGTGCAGTTATGGTGGGCTACAATAGACATTGATGGACCATTTTCTAGTTTACAGGGTATTAAAAAAATAAAAAGGAGGTGGGGTTTGCAGTTACAGTGACAGCTGCAACAGACATCAATGGACCATTTTATTTTTACAGGGTATTTAAAAACCAAAAAAAAATCAAGTGAAGGTTTTCCTTATTTCAGATTTTGACACGAGGGGATTGGGCACCCGCCAGTGTCAGTGTTATGTTTGGGGGGATGGGTACTGAGTAGGAGGGACAGGTGGGGATGACATTTACAGGGGTACCAGCAGTGCATAGTGGGGGATTGAGCACCCCCAGTGTTAGTGTTAAAAACTGCAGGGTGGGGTTGCAATTACGGTGGTGCAATAGACATCAATGCATGGGTTTCTTCGTTACAAACTTAAAAAACACCTGAAACTACCAGGTGAACACTGGGGGATTGGGAACCCCTTGTGTCAGCATTATATTTGGGGAAGGGGACTGTGGTCTGGGTGGTGCTGAGAGGGAGGCTCGCGTGGGGAGAGAGTTACAGGGGCATCAGCAAACAGACATTGACGGATAGTTTTCATTGTCACAGGACTTGAAATAGCAGCTGCACACTGGTAAGGTCTGTTGCAAACTTTCAGTGTGCAGTTGCAACTATTTTGAAAGCTGATCAACTGTTTGCTGATGCGGCTTCATGCAATTCAAAGGACTGAAGCCCTCTCTGATTGCAGCAGCTTCAGTGCTTTGAAGTACATGAAGTTTCAGCCCACCGTGCCGAGAGTTGCATCATGACCACAATGCATAGTCATTAGTCTAGGCTGCCATGCCCCATGCAGTTGCAACTGAAATGGGCTCGGTAGTGACACACCTCCCAAATCTCGATGTACTCATCCCAAAATGGTTTTGGGCAAGCACAACAAACACAAAAATGACACATCACATTTATTAGATTCTGTGAAAAAATGGCTATGTTAAAAGTTTGTTGTCAAAACTGGAGGAGAGAAAGAAGGGAGATATGATTAAAACCTACAAATCTCTAAAAGGCATAAAGAGGGTACCAGAGGGTCCTTTTTTTCAGAAAAGGAGATGTCCAGGAACGAGGTGGCATGACATAAGGTTGGAAGGGGAAGACTAAGGGATAGGGTGAGAAAGTGGTTCTTCACAGAAAGGGTGGTAAATGCATGGACTGTACTCCCAGAAGTGGTGTTGGGGGCAAACACAGTGGGGGAATTCAGGCATGCATGGGACAGACATAGGGGAACCCTAGCAATAGGAACGAGGAGGTAAAGCCAGATATCAAGTAGGGTCTGCGGCTTTTACTGTAGGCAGGGAAAATGGGCAGACTGAATGTGCCTAGCAATCCTTATTTGCCATCAATTTCTATGTTTCTATGTTTCTAAAACATTCAAAATCAGAGAAGTTATGAGTGAACGCCAAAATAGTGTAACCTGGGCATTGCACTGTATTTGTACACCCAGGCCCAGAGACGCGCCCTGGTGCGATATCCAAAGGAGAAAAGTGCGCGGCACAAATCCCGATGCACCGGAGCGCATCAGTAATGTATGCAAGCACAGGTAGGGGTGGCGTGCCCATGCATACTCTGCACAGCCTGATATTCAGCCCGGGATGTGCGGAGTCATGCATGTGCAACCCTCTACCTGTGCCAGCACAAAGTTGATCCAAAAAAAGGAACAGTGGATGGCCACCCACAGGTGAGCTGCCATATTGCAGGGCTCAACACGGCAGCTGCCACCTGTGGGTGGCCACCAAAGCTCAAGCTGCACCACCGTGGTGACGGCCTCCCCCATGCCCATTGTGGGCATCAGTAGAAATGAAGAACCCCAATATCCATGGTGGTCCAGTGGATCTGCCTGCCCGATCGCGGGCTTCTGTGAATTAAAAAAGATCCCTAATATCCCTGTTGGTCCAGTGGACCTGGCTGCCCAATCACGGGCTGAAGTAGAATAAGAAGAAACCCATCATCCCTGGAAGTCCAGTGGATCCCTCCTCCCACCGCCCACTGATCCCACTACCCTGCTCTCCCCAGTCAGCAGCAGGCAGCAGCACACACGGCCTGCCACCTGCCACCCATAAACTGACACCCGTCGTTAGGGTTGTCGCCCATTGGTCCACAAGCGAGAGCCAATGGGCATGCTGCCATACCGTACTTCACATTCAGATATGAATGGATCCATTCACATATCTGAATGTGATAATCTGTGTAGACTACCTCGATAGCTCATGCTGTGGACCAATGGGCGTACAGCCCTACCGAGTGTCAGTCGGTGGGCGGGGCAGCAGGCAGGTGGGGTGCTGCTGCCACCGCTGACCGGGGAGAATGCGGGGCAGTGGGATCAGTGGGCCAGTGGAGGGTCACTGGACCACCAGGGATGATGGTTTCTTCTCAGTCTACTAGCCCATGACTCAGGCAGTCAGGTCCACTGGACCACCAGGGATATTGGGGATCTTTTTTAATTCACAGAAGCCCGCGATCGGAAGGGGCAGAGGTTCACTGGACCACCAGGGATGAAATGATTAATCTTCTATTTACTAAGCCCATGATCGGGCGGTCCACTGGACCACCAGGGATGCAATGATTATTCTTTTTTGTACTGCAGCCCGCGACCGGGCTGTGGAGCACATTGCTGCACTGCAGGGGGTGTCGGTCCCCAATGGCTGCTGCCTGGCAGGGCACCAGGCACAAGTCATCGGGGATCGGTGCACCTGCATGCAAATGGGGCCATAATGACATGCAAATGGCCCCATTTGCGCCTTGCATCCATTATTGCTCCATTTGCATGTCAACTTTTGAATATTGCAGGTGCTGCACCTTGCGCAATGGAACTTGCGCTAGTGCATCCACATGCTCCACTCTGGCCACTGGTGCTGGCGCAGTGACACTGTGCCATATGCACTGCGGTTGGCCAGGGTGCTATATTCAACGACGCTGAGCCATGGCGCAGCTCCATTGAATATCGCCCGGTCAATGCCCCTGCACAGCCAAGTTGTGCTGTGCCCAGGCTTCCTCCACAGCCTGGTGCAGTTTGAATATCTGGGCCCAAATGTTTAGCACAGCCTTCTTATTACCCCACCTAATGGACCCGGAAGGTAAATCTTTTCAAATCCTCACAGAAACATCATTCTGCACCACAGGTCCGAAAACACATTTTGTCCAAGATTGGAAAAATGACAACTGCCAAATTCATGAGGTGCTATGAAGAAATGGCTATGTTTATAATTTGTGGTCAAATTATTGAACATTGCTAAAGGAAAGAGCTTGCATTCATATGTAGGCTCAAAACTTTGTTGCTTTTTAATATTTTTGCCCCAAATTTTTAACATAGCTTTCTTATGAACCCACCTCATGAAGAAGTGTAAATAAACTATTCAACTCCTACCCAAAAGGTGATTTTGCACAACAACTGCAAAATCAGCTATCAGGGTATGAAAACACATTTTGGCCAGGATTTGAAAAATGACAGCTCATACATTCATGAGGTACTGTAAAGAAATGCGACGTTTAATATTTGGGGTCAAAATATTGAAAATGACCAAAGTTATGAGCCTGCATTCCAAAATTTCAATGTAGGTTCATAACTTTGTTGTTTTTTTATATTTTTTACACCACATTTTCAACACAGCCCTCTTATGAGCCCACCTCATGAATGAGGACAGAGAACATTTTTATCTCCTGCCCCAAAGGTGAATTTGCCCAGCAACCACAAACCACCTTTTGGGAGAGATTTACCAAATGTCACTTGAATTGTTCAGGAGGTGGTGTCCCAAAAAAGGTATGTTGAAAATTTGGTGCAAAAATATCAAAAAATGGCCAAGTTATGCACCTAAGTTCAACCCCTCCCCCATTGAAATACATTGAATTGCACAGATAATTTCCTCAGTTCGTGGTCTGGCATTGAAGAGTGAAGACGTGTCTGCAATCCAGGGGAGATTACAGTGTCGGACCCCCGGTGGGAAAGTAAGGGCTTGGGGAAGTGTGGGGTGGTGGGTGCTGAGTGGGAGGGTCAGGTGGGGGTGAGGAACTGATGGCGCAACAGTCATCAGTGGACCTTGTTCTCTTTTACGGGGTATTAAAAAAACACCATGGGAAGGTTTTCTTTATTTTAGGTTTTGGCACTGGGATATTGGGCACCCCCAGTGGCACTGTTATATTTGAGGGGTGTGGGGGGGTTCAGAGTGAAAGGATGAAGTGGGGTTGACAGTTACAGTGGTGCCAGCAATGGACACTGGGGGATTGGGCTCCCCAGTGTCAGTATTATTAAACAATGCGGTGGGTGCAGTTACAGCTGCAAGAGACATTGATGGACCATTTTCTTTTTTACAGCATATTAACAAAAAACACAAACTATGAGGCAGGGAGGGTGCAGTTACAGTGATGGCTGCAGCAGACATCGATGGACCATTTACTTTTTTACAGAGTATTAAAAAAAATGCTGAGGTAAGGTTTTCTTTATTTTAAGTTTCAACACTGGGGGATTGGGCACCCCCAGTGTCAGTTTCATGTTTGTGGGGTGGTGGGTGTTAGTGGGAGTGTCTGGTGGAGGTGACAGTTACTGGGGCGCAAGCAGTGGACATTGGGGGATTAGGCACCCCCAGTGTCAGTGTTGTAAATGGTGGCGCAATAGACATTGATGGACATGAACATAAGAAATGCAGAGGGAAGGTTTCTTTATTTTAGGTTTTGACACTGAGGAATTGGGCACCCCAGTGTTAGTGTTATGTTTGGGGAGGTGCTAAGTGAGATGGTTTGGTGGGGGTGCCAGCTACAGTGGCACCAGCAGTGGACACTGGGGTATTGGGCATCCTCAGTGTCAGTGTTATGTTTGGGGTGGTGGGTGCTAAGAGGGAGGGCCAAGTGTGGAGTTACAGAACCACCAGCAACATACAGTGTTGTAGCACTGGAATTAGCAGCTGCACACCAGTAAGGTCCTCAGCAAACTTCCAGTGTGCAGCTGTAACTGTTTTGAAAGTCAGTCAGCTGTTTGCTGACATAGCTTCATGCTTTAATTGAAACAGTTTGGGGGGATTGAGAGAGATCTCAACTCCTCTAGGTAAACACCAATCAGCTGTTTGCTAATGCAGCTTCTTGCACATCAATGGACCAAAGCCCTCTCTGATTGGAGCTGCTTCAGTCTTTTGAAGTACAAGAAGTTCCAGCCCAAGTAAAGTCAGGACCACTGTGTGTTGTCATTGGTGCAGACTGTCAGGCCCCTTGCAGTTGCAACTGCAATGGGCTCAGCAGTGACACACCTCCTAAGCCCTGATGTACTTGGTCCCAAAATGTTTGGTGCATAAGCACAGCAAATGCAAAATGCAGGTATTTAAAGTGCAGCAGTCATCAAATGTATATGCAAAATAGGCAGAATGAGTACAGTGACACAGCATGCTTGAAAATAGTGAGGTTTTAACAAATGTCTTCCTGATTTTAATAATCACAAAAAAGAAATTAGTAGCTCTATTTATTGTCCAGCAATAGAAACATAAAAACATAGACTTTGATGGCAGATAAGGACTGCTTGACCCACCTAGTCTGCCTACTGTATTTCCCTACCTACTGGATAAACTGCTGATCCTAATTAATCAACAGCCTATTTCTTCCTAACCCTCCACATGAATTGCCTTCTGTCTGTCCCATGCATCCTTGAATTCTCTGACAGTTTTAGACCCACAACCTCCTCAGGAAGGCTATTCCATGAGTCCACTACTCTCTCTGTGAAAAAATACTTCCTTACATTGCCCCTGAGCTGTCCCCCCTCTATCTTCAAATTGTGTCCCCTTGTTCTTGCACATCTCTTTTTCTGAAAGATGCTAACCTCTTCGACTTTATTGATTCCACTGAGATACTTACAAATTTCTATCATATCCTTCCTCTCCCTCCTTTCCTCAAGGGTATACATATTAAGCTCCTTTAGCTTCTCCTTGTATGGCTACTCTTGCAGATCATGCACCATTTTAGCTGCCCTCCTCTGGACTGCCTCCATCCTGTCTATGTTCTTGTGGAGATGGGATCTCCAGAACTGGATGCAGTACTCCAGATGGGGTTTCACCAACTGTCTGTATAGAGGGATAACAACTTCCTGTTTTCTTCTGGTGATGCCTCTCCTTATACATCTGTAGTTAACAGAAAATTATGAGCAGTGTCCATATCCACACCATGAGAGATTGAAAAAAGGTACCAAGCCACTACTGCCTGGCTTTAGTTTATTTGGTGCAAAAGCAGACAACATGTTCAAGGTCTTCCTTTCCACCCAATAAAGACGAACATTTCCTGTCTTCTAATGAAGAGTCTTCCTTATATCTTTTTTGAAGTACACTGCTGCCAAACAGATCTAGCCTGAATAGGCTTAGCTGAATATTTTCAAGAATGTCCTGATAATAATTGTACCCCAAATGGCAGGAAGAATATTAAGTACAGGCTAACAAATTTAAATTTGTTATTATGCAATGGCAAGAAAATTTCTTGTGTTCTGATTGGTCAGTGTGTGCCTGGGACAGTGATGTTATCTAACATCACTGTATTAAGCCCAAGCACACACATTACCCTCTCACATGTTATCACATGAAACATATAACTCCATACACTTCCTTCATAACCTCCCAATGTCTCAACTCCCTCCCTCTCAACCAAATAAACTGTATTAGCAGACCACGAAAACCACTGCCAAGTTAAAGCACAACCGCAAACAAACCGCAAATAATTTTTATGATGGCTCGCACTTGCACGGTCAACATCTTGCACTAGTAGCAGATTTGGAGGTGTGGTCACTGTTGGGTGAATGCAGAGCATGCATCAATAGGTACATACCTCATTCCCCAATAAGCCAGCATGCAGGTGCCACACCAGGAATATATAATGTGTTAAGCACATCTAAGGAAAGGTCCACTGCAATGAGAGCAAAGCTCGTCATGCATCAGCACCTCCCGACGTGCCTTCCCTGGTGAAGCATTACAGTAAACATGGTGGCAGTGACTGCCACCACTGCCTGCCACAATGCCAACTTCAGGGTGCCCAATCCCCTTTTCGGCATGCCTTGACCCAGTTTATTTGCTGATGGGAGAGCCCACTCCCCATCGGCATAATGCAACGCACCATTTGTTATGTGCCGAGGGTGGTGCCCAATCCCCCTTGGCTCTTGCCCCCCCTTCGGTATGTGCCAATTTGGATGCCCAATCCCCCATCAGCTAGCCCTCCAAACACTCAGGTGGCACACTGGGAGCCAACCCCAGCATGCCAGAAGCCCCTGTAAAAAAAATAATCCCGCAATTTTTTTTTACCTGCAAAAGAAGTCAAGCATGTAAAGTCTGTCCTGCTCCTTCCCAACCCATGCCCACCCTCTGGGCACCTGCCTCCCCACACACACACCCTCACCCCATACTTACCTCCAGAGTCAGGCATGATGATCTTCGGTGGACCAAGAACACGTCTGCACTCTTCAAAGCTGACCGCGAACTGAAGAAATGCCGGTAAGCTGTATAATGGCATAAATAGGGTTTTTTTGAACTTTGGTGCATATCTCAGGCATTTTGGGGAATATTTGCACCGCATTTTCAACATGGGGTTATTGGGACCCCTCCTCATGAATTCAGTCACTGACATGGCATTACTCGGTCCCAAAAGGTGATTTTATGGTCACTGCGCAGAATCACCTTTTGAGACTGATTAATGAAACAACAGTGCCACTGTTCATGGGGGGGGGGGCTCTCAAAAAGCCTATGTTGCAACTTTGGTGAAAAAAATCCCCAAACTGGCTGTTTTACGAGCATGCATTGTGCAGTTTCCATGCAAGCTCGTAACTTTATGAATTTGTAATATTTTCAATCCAAATTTTCAAAATTGGCATCTTTCTACACCTCCTTATGAACAGTGCAGCTGTCATTTTACATATCCTGGCAGAAATGTGTTTTCGCATGTCCTGCTCAGAATAGCACAGTCACTATGTGAAATCAGTTTTTGGGACAGTTTGAGAAAATTACACTGTCACTGTTCATGAACAGAGGTCCTAAAATGTCTATGTTGAAAATTTGGTGACGAAACTCCTTAAAATGACTGTGTTACAAGCGTGCATTGTGCAGTTTCCATGCACCTTTGTATCTTCGCAAATTTGCAATATTTACATGCCAGATTTTCAACACTCGCATTTTTTACACCTCCTTATGAACAGTACAGCTGTCATTTTTCACAGCCTGCCCAAAATATGTTTCTGCACCTGTGGCACACAGTGGTGTGGCCGCTGTGGGAAATCAACTTTTGGGACATATTATCAAAATCACAGCACCACTGTTCATGAGTGGAGGTCCCAAAATGCCTATGTTGAAAAAGTGGCTAAAACAAATCCCAAAAATAATTAGGTTACAGACATGTGTTGTGCAGTTTCTATGCATGCTTATGACTTCACCAATTTTTCATATTTTCACTCCAGATTTTCAACGTTGACATTTTTTTACACCTCCTCATGAACAGTACAGTTGTCATTTTTCACATCCTATCCAAAATGTGTTTTTGTCCTTGTGTCGCCAAATGGCATAGCCACTGTGCAAAACCACCTTTCAGCTACCAAACTGATTGTGCCGCTCTTCATGAGGTGGGGTCACAAAAAGCCTATGTTGAAAATTAGTAGTGAAAATACCAACAAATGCCTATGACATTAAGGTTTCCAACTTTAACACCCAACCCTGTAGAGACTGCCAGGTGTCAGGGGTGTGACTTGGGATCACTGGCTGTAATGCTCACGCCATTCCACCCTCACTCACACCCTGCAGCCAGTGACAGGCATCGAGTTGTGCCTTGGAGTGTTCGGCCCTAAAGTTCACCCCATTCTCCTATACTGCACCAGTCTCAGTGTATTTCCTTATGGACTGTGGTAAGTATAGGGCTCAAAGACCCCAAAGCACAGCACAACACTTGTCGATGTCTATAGGGTAGGGTGAGGTAAAATGGCATGAGCATTATACCAGATGACCCAAAGGCACACCCCAACACCTGTCAGTCTCTGCAGGGTGGGGGTGGGGTTTGCATCAGTTCAGTACTTCACTACCATTCCTATTATGCATCTCTAACTCCTGCACTACCAATGCCAATGAGACAACATTTGGCATTGACAAATGCTTGTTCAAATTGTCACTATGGGTGGCTTCACACATGTGACTCAGTAGACTGAACTGAGCATGCACATAACCTCACAATTCACCACTTCATTTTAAATAATCCAGTAACCAAGGTAGATTTTCACTGGTTTATTGCCATCACAAACAAGCAACCCATGCCATTCTTAAGCACAGTGGAGAAATTGGAAAGGAAACCTGTTCAACTGTGCTCACACTAACTTTACTTTCAACAAATATGAGACTGCTCATGTGCAACGTGATCACCAGCTTCATTGTTTTTTTATTTTTTTTATAGACACTGTTACTGGATAAACAGTTCAATTATTTAAAGAAAAATGTTTAAAAAGTTTTCCTTATCACTTTTCCTTGACTGAAGCAAAAACAACAGCTTTTCGTGGTGGTGGTGGTGGTGGGTCAGGGTTTGAGGGAGGAATCAAGAAAGAAACATGCAAAGTCATTCCAGTTAACAGGACAACTAAGTGAAGACAGCTCCACCTAGTGGAAAAAAAAGAGTAAAAGAAAGTCTTTTCTAGCAAAATATGCTTCCTCTCTAAAAAAAAAAAAAATACAAACCAAAAAGATTTTAGAACATTATTTGTGCTACGTTTTTATTTTTTATTTAAACAAGTCATTGTGTAATAGCAATAATTTACTCCAGGTGAGTGTCATGCTTAGATAATATAACTTTTTGGTGTTGGATGCACTCGGTCTTCAGCCTTGTGCTCAACCTCCTCAAGACATAACATTTTACTCACATGACACCCACTCTGTTGTGCCTTATTCCCTAATTATATATCAATATGTTCTACAAATTGACAGTCTTTCGGTAGATTGAAATGCAATCCCTTGTGTATTGTAAACAATGCATGAATAGTGGCACTTTTACTGTTGAAATCAGCACAGATAGACTTCAAAGTTATGTATCTACCATGTTCTGCTTAATATCTAAATACAGGTCAAGGAGTCCATCCTTTAAAACAAAATACCCAGGTTTTGATTATTATTTACAAAAATAGCTTTTATGTCCATAATTGTGCCAGATCCCAGCACGGATGGATATTTTTCCAGGGCAGTTGTTTTCTGTGTATTGTAGGTTGGACTGCAAAAGTATTACAGATCAATGGGGCTGGATTTGCTTGAAACTTTGGCCATCACTACATCCAGCAACACTAAAACAGGCGTGCTTTAGATTACAGATCATTTTATCAGTCCAGAGATAGCTGAGCTATTCTAAGAAGAGGTCTTTTTCTTCTTTTTCTTCAGACTTCTTGTTTTTCTTCTCTGGTTTAGATTTTCTTTTGCATGATTGCATACCTAATGTTTTTGATTAAAGGGGCACTGTCAACCCCCTAAGGGCTCAAAGTGTCAGTAGTTTAAAAAAACACATTATGATTCACCACATTCTGTAGAAGCTGTGGATATAGCTGGTAGTTTGATTCTGATTCTTTTTTTCTTTCAAATTGTGAAAAATAGACTGCCTATTATACGGGTGTTACCACACCAAAAATGTTTACATTCCTTCATCAACTCCAATTGCATTTTTTTCTGGGCTTGGAAACACCTCTAAAACAGTCTAGCCATTAATTATGCATTAGGGGGAGAGCAGACAATTGTATCATGAGAGGCTGCAGATTTGGGGGATATTCCTATCTTCGGGCAGTATACAGTAAGAGCACACCAACGATTTTAAACAAAACAAAGCTGTTTACAAATATACCATTAGCATGCATTTCAGTACTGCTAAGAAAGGAGAAAGATAAATTTTACACAAGGCAAGTAATCATAACATGTGGGTCTTTAACGAGAAATAATATGATGCAAAAAAGGTTAACAGTGTCCCTTTATTTTTGCTAGCTGAAGCAGACTAGTTAAACACACTGCTACTCATCTGCGGCAGTCATGTTCCCATAGGTTGATTAATTGGTGATGTGTGACCTGGTATTCTATAGCAGGATGCAAGCAAAACACACTGCTGTTCAGTGACAGTAAATTTAGTAGTTATGTTATAAGGCTTTTTTTTCCTAGAGGGTGACAAATACTGTACTATCACAGAGCACTGCTGGAGTAATGTCCTGCATCAGAGCAAGACCCCTTTTCAGACTCTTTCCTTGCTGAAGCCACTTGAATAAAGACATTCTATAGATTAAGGCCTAGATATTCAAAAGGGTTGTACATGGCTCAACCGTGTTACGCCATGCGCAACCCACTGATGCGCCATGGCGCGATATTCAAATGGAAAAGTGCGCAGCACAAATCCCGATTCGCCAGAGCACATCAGTAATGTATGTAGGCGCAGGTAGGGGGGGCGTGCCCATGCAGACTCTGCACAGCCCAATATTCAGCCCGGGATGTGCAGAGCCATGCATGCACAACCCCTACCTGCACCAGCACAAAGTTGATCCAAAAAAAAAAAAGGAACAACGGATGGTCACCCACAGGTGAGCTGCCGCATTGCAGAGCGCAACACGGCAGCTGCCACCTGTGAGCTCCAGCTGCACCTGGCAGCGCCCCCCCATGCCCAATCATGGACATTTGTAATAAAAAGATATTCCATCCAATATCCTTGGTGGTCCAGTGGACCGCTACCTGCCCGCTTGTGGGCATTTGTAAAAAAAGAGAAGAAGTGCTTCCAATATCCCTGGTGGTCCAGTGGACTGCTATCTGGCCGATCACGGGCATCTGTATAAATAAAGAAATAAATGTCCAATATCCCTGGTGGTCCAGTGGACCGCTATCTGCCCAATCGCAGGCATCTGTATAAATAAAGAAATAAATGTCCAATATCCCTAGTGGTCCAGTGGACCACTATCTGCCCGATCATGGGCATTTGTAAAAAAAAAAATGTCGAATATCCCTGGTGGTCTAGGGGTACCCTCCCACCGCCCACTGACCCCCACCGCCCGCTTCCCCAGTCAGCCAGTGGGCAGCACCACCATCCTGCCACCTGCCACCCACCGACTGACACCATCAGTAGGGCTGTCGCCCATTGGTCCACAGCATGAGGCAATGGGCGTACAGCCCATACCGTACTACACATTCCAGATATGTGAATGAATCATTCACATATCTGGAATGTGTAGTATGGTATGGGCTGCATGCCCATTGGCTCACACTGTGAACCAATGGGCAGTACAGCCCTACCAACGGTGTCAGTCGGTGGGTGACGGCAGCCGGGCGAGGGGTGCTGCCACCCGCTATTGACTTGGGGAGTGGGGTGGTGGGGATCAGTGGGCTGATGGGGGTGTCCCTGACCACCAGGGATATTGGACATACTTTTTTTTTACAGTGCCATTGCACCATGCACACTGAGGGTGGCCAGGATGCAATATTCAACACTGATGAGCCATGGAGCAGCTCCATTGAATATTGTCCAGTCCACACCCCTGCGCAGCCAAGTTGAACTGCACCCAAGCTTGTGCCAGAGCCTGGCGCAGTTTGAATATCTGGGCCTGAATGTACAACATACAATCAAGAATGTCTAGAGTGATTTTCAAAAGCTTCACAAGTCTTCACCAAGTGGCTTCAGCAAGGTGCTTACATTAATTGATTTTTTGGGCTATTTCTGGGGCTAATAGCAAGTACTGTTAATTAATGCCAATTACTGTATGTGAATTACAATCACGCTATGTGGTTGCTGGGCAATGAAGTCTAAATGACAGCTGATTCGGCAGTATGTGGTTGCTGAGCAACAAAGACTAAATGACAGCATGTGACATATGGTGCGCAATCTGTTTTTCATGGCAACTGAATTAGAAAAGACAAACAATACTTTTACTCCTTTCAGATAGAGTTTTCTGGATATTGTGGGACCGCAAACATAACAAAACATGAACAAGTGCTTTCAAGGGGACCTGTGAAATTAAACAAACGTGTGATAAATTAATTCTACAGTATCGGGAACAGCCTAACAGGGTATACAGTGCACAGGAAGACAGTATAAGCCTTTAAGTCAGGTTTCAGGCCTTCCCACAGTTTGAGACAATGCTCACCAAGACATTCACCGACCTGCTTCTTACAAGAGACAGAGAGGAGCATTCAATTGTCATTTACTTGTTCTCTTATTGGCTTTTAAGGAAAAGGGACCGATGGCAGGTGATGGGTTACATTTAAACAAAGTAGGAGTGAGATACCTGGTTAGGTCACTAAAATAGAGTATTGACTCATCTTTAAACTTAACATTGTGGGGATGGGAAAACCCTTTATAGGTGAAAATCAAAAAGTTAAAAAAAATTCAGATAAATAATAACTGGACCAGTTTATTATTAAATGCCAGGAGCCTACAAAAAAAATGGATGAGAAATTGGATTTTAATCCCCATGTATTAATGGGCAGACTGGATGGGCCTTGTGGTCCTTATCTGCCATCAACCTCTATATTTCAACCTCTATGAGTTGAGATTTTATCTGGATACTCACCATATAAAAATCTATGCAGTATCTGAAACATGGTGGGGTCAGGAAGATAACTGGGGACGTCAAATAAAGGGTTATAAATGCTTTTTTAGATCCAGGAAATATAAAAAGAGGGGTGGAGTGGCCCTTTATATTCATGATGACATCCAGGTAGAGGTAGTAGAATGGGCATCTGACTCATTGGAGCAACTGTGGGTCAAAATTACCCCAAACTGCTCACCTAAAATAATATTTGGGATGCTATATAGACCACCTTCAACAAACAATGAAACAGACTGTTTGATTAAACAATAAATATTGTAACTTAACCCAGCTGATAGGATTATATTATATGGGGATTTTAATCCCCAGGTATTAGTTGGGATACCCTATTGGGGAAAAGCAAAACAGAAAATGATTATGTGGATGTATTCAGCCAGGCAAGACTGAGGCAGATGGTCCACGTTGCAACAAGAGGACCAAATATATTAGATTTGGTTTTAACAAATTGAGAGGAGGGTATTGAAGATTGTAGGACTTTAGTACCCTTGGGAAATAGTGACCACAAGATGATCATTTTTGGCCTTCTTGTAAATAGTCCTGTAGTGGAGGTGTTTACTCAGACATTGATATGGAACAAGGCTGATTTTGGAGCTATTAGAGAAAGATTAAAATTGTGGAATTGGAAGGAGGAATTTGTAAACAAGACAGTACACGAACAGTGGGGAATTATGAACAAAGTGTTAGGACAATGTGTGAAAGATTATATCCCATTTAAAAAGAGATATAATAAAAAGGGTACTACACCAAGTTGGCTAAATTTTAAAATGAAAAGGATGATTAAAAAGCAACTTAACATGTATAAAACTATTAAACACAATGCAAAAAGTGAGGGTTGGATTAAATATAGGCAATTACAAAATCAAATAAAGAAGGAAATGAGAAGGGCAAGGAAAGAGCATGAAAGAAAACTTGCAATAAAAAGTAAGGAGAACTATAAAGCATTGTATGCGTATGCAAATGAGTTAAAAGGGGGTGGACAAAAAAATAGGACCATTGGAAGGAAGAAATGAAAAAATGGCAACTACAAATATACAAATGGCAAACATTCAAAATGAATATTTTTCATCAGTCTTTACTAAAGAAAATAATATCGGGACTTATCAAATTAAAAAGGGGGCTAAAACTATGGGAAACCATATTAAAATATTAACACAGGATGTGCAAAGTAGGCTGGCAGACTTGGAACCAAATGAATCATCAGGACCAGATGACTTTCACCCCAGAATGTTAAAAGAGTTAGCCTCACTGCACTTGGCCCCACCTATAAGTCACCTATTTCAACAGTTACTAAATACAGGGGAGGTTTTAGATACCTGGAGGGAAGCTACAGTGATATCTCTTTATAAAAAAGGAAATAAGAAGGATCCAGCAAATTACAGACCTGTGAGTCTGACTAGTGTCCTGGGGAAAGTGCTGGAGGGTATAATAAAGGATTTTATAAATTAATATATTCAAGAAAATAACTTGGAGGATAAGTCACAGCATGGTTTTAGGAAGGGGTATTCCTGTCATGCAAATATGCTTCACTTTTATAACAGGGTGAGCAGAGTTTTGGATGGAGGGGGAGCTGTGGATGTGGTTTATTTGGATTTCACAAAAGCTTTTGATAAGCTGCCTCATAAACAACTTATTGAGCGGCTTCAGAAGATTGGTCTGCACTACAGAGTGATACCTTGGATTGCTTTTTGGTTGGCTAACAGTGTGCAGCGAGTAAATATAAGGGGAGCTTTGTCAGACTGGGTAGAGGTGACTAGTGGAGTGCCTCAGTGGTCGGTGTTGGGACCAGTCCTTTTTAATATATATGTGGCTACACTGGAAGAACATCCACGAAATGTATGACTCACCAAATTTGTGGATGATTGCCAACTAGGGTCAGAGTTAATAGATCCAAATGATCATTTGAAATTATAACATCAACTAGATTACATTAATACATGTGCCTGGATATTCAGACTGTGCCGGGTAGAGGCACAAGCCTAGGTGCAGTGCAACTGGGCTGTGCCAGGGCATGGACCAGGTGATATTCAATGGTGCTGCACCATGGCTCATCACTGTTGAATATGGCACTGAGGGCACATGCACTGCACACGATGCAGTGGCACGGCGACAGTGCAAGTGGCAGAATGTGAGCAGGGGGATGCACCAAGGCAAGTGCAGTTGTGCTAGGTGCATCATCTGTGATATTCAGCACTGGGCATGCAAATGAGGCCATTATGCATGCAAGGCACAAATGGGACCATTTGCATGTCATTATGGCCCCTTTTGCATGTGGTATGCAGATCCCTGGCGAATTACGCCTGGAGCCTTGCCAGGCTGAACCCATTGGGGACTGACACCCTGCAGTCCCATGGTGGTCCCCTCTCCTGTTCACCTGATCACAGGCATAAGTAGAGTGAAACTCCCTGCTGGTCCAGTGGAAGCCTCCCCCATTGCCTGATCATGGGCATAAGTGAAATATAATCCTTGGCAGTCCAGTGGAAAGCCCTCCATCTCCTGATCATGGGCATTAGTAAATATATATGCCCTGGTGGTCCTGGGGAAAGCTATCCATCACCCGATTGTAGGTATAAGTAATAATAATCCCTGGTGGTTCAGTGGAAAGTCCCCCATCACCCGATTGTGAGCGGAAACATCACTAGATACCCTGGTGGTCCAATGGTACCCCCCTCCTCACCCACCCACTGAGGTCCCCCACCATCCATCACCCCCTGTCATCGGTGGGTGGCAGCACCCCACCCACATGCCACCCAGCTGCCTGCTGAATGACAGTGTACAGTATGGTCTGTACACCTATTGGTCCACTGCGTGGACCAATGAGCATGCAGACCATACTGTACTATACAGGCCCGATATTTGAATGTATGCATTCATTCACATATCAGGCCTGTGTAGTACAGTATGTTCTGCATGCCCATTGGTCCATGCAGCGGACCGATAGGCATACAGACTATACTGTAGGCTGTCATTCGGTGGGTGGCTGGGCAGCATGCGGGCGGGGTGTTGCTGCCCACCGATGACATGGGGGTGGAGGGTGGCGGGGGATCTCAGTGGGAAGGTGGGGAGGGGGTACCACTGGACCACCAGGTTATCTAGTGATGTTTCTGACATGATCGGGTGATGGGTGACTTTCCACTGGACTACGAGGGATTATTTTTACTTATGCCCATGATCGGGCACTGGAGGGCTTTCCCCTGGACCACCAGGGATTATATTTTACTTATGCCCATGATCGGGCGATGGGGGGCACACTGCTCCCAGGGCAGGGAGCATGTAGATAGTGTTTTGGGTGGGTGGGTGGTCACCCACCTCCAGCGGCTGCTGTGTTGCACTCTGCAATATGGCAGCTCACCTGTGGGTTGCCAGGATTTGTTCCTGGTTTTACCAGGCACATCTATGCCACCCCCTGAGCGGCGCAAGGTGGAGTTGTACCAGCATATGTTCTGCACATATCCCGGGCTGAATATAGGGATATGCCACATATGCATGGGCATGCCCACTGCACTTGCACCGCATACATTATCGATGTGCATCATGACCTGCCCCTTTGAATATTGTGCTGGGGTGCATTAGTGGGTTGTGCATGGCACATCCCTGTTGCGCCATGCACAATCCTTTTGAATATTCAGGCCATGGTGTTCAACCTATAAATGACATCTAAATCCAGATAAATTTACCGTGATGCATTTGGGATCCAATAACACAAATGCCACCTACTATTTAGGTGACATTATCCTAAAGACTGTAGATGAAGAAAAAGATCTTGGCATCTTGGTAACAAAGGATCTTCATTTTTCCACACATTGTAGAAATGTTGCCGAAAAGGCAAATGGGATATTAAAGTTTAGAATTATAAAACGTAATTCTACAGCACACCACTATCAGTTATATGGTGAATAATGTACAACTTGGCATAGAAAGAGGTGGTATAATCAAAGAGTTGTTCCTATATGGAACTCACTGCCATTGGAGGTGGTGGAAAGTGATACAATGGAGGTATTTAAACAGCATTTAGATGGGTTGCATTGATTGGGTAAACTCCAGAAATGCATTTTGGTGAGCACTATGGACTAATAAGTCCTCTTAGCTCTGATTTACCTATCTTACCTATGTTTTGAAACATGGATCTTGGGCAAGGCTACTTGCTGATTTACAGTGACTGAAATAATAAAATTCAGTTTTCAAAATTTGAAATTCTGGGATTGTTTTGTTGATTGCTACACTAATTTCCAGATTTCACCATGATTATACTGTCAATCTTTTAGTATGTGTATCAATTAGAAGAAACTAAAAATTAATATACAGCAAATTTTGAAGAAAAGAATAATATATAGTGTGACAGGGCTGAATACAGCCCTGTCCCAGTAGTTATGCAGAAAGTGTTTTAATGCAAGGGTCTGTTCTATCATCTCCTTTTCTGCCTTCTCTGTCTGGTTGTGCAACCAAATTTTCTCATGAGACCTATGACTTGATCGCCCCAATGGTCTTGCAGTTCTCTGCCTCTCACCATCTCTCTACCCTTACTTGCTGTTCTGTCTTTTCTTCCCCCTTACATATCTGCAGGTATAAAAATATATGTGAATCTTTTTGTGGAAATGTAATCGATACTGGGATCCCTTTTTGTTGGAACTCAAGGGATTAACTTGATATGCAATTTTTAAGCCTTTTGCAGAAGACATAAAAAAGAGGTCAGTTCTGGGTCACAATGTTCTTTTTGCTGCACCTGCTGAAACTGACAAGAAAATCAGAAACTTACAAGAACACTGTGTGAGAAGCATGCTATGTTCTTAATGAGCTCCTGCACAAACTTATAAAAAGGAGCTGCAATGTTTTGCAAAACAGAGAGAAACAGAGGTTGAGAGACTGAGATTGGAAATTGAGTAGGAAAACCTCAGAAGGACTCTGTGTTTTGTATGTTACTGCTGCCATGAAAATAGTTATTCAGAACAATTTTATTTTTTTTTTCCAGTTATTAAACATGAAACTCTTATTGCGAATTTTATAACTTCTCCTGGTTTTCCAATGCTTCCGGACCCATGCCTCGACAACAGATGGTGTCAGCCTAAGTTGGATTTACACCATGCATACTCTAAGCTAGGAGTTCTGTGAGTAGGTACTATACCTGGTACCAGGAAGGCATAGGAGAAAGTTATAGATTATGCAGCAGAAAGCCCAGGAGTGGTTACCAGGAGAATGGCAGCTAAACTAGCAGAGACAGAAGTCCAAACTGAGACTGTTCAGCAAGCACCAGTTATAGAAAAAGGCCAAGTTGTGACAGAACTTGCAAGCCTGACTGCCTCTTTCAAATGGTGGGCTATACAACAAAAAGAGACAGAGAAGCAGAAGAGAGAAGAGATGCAGCAATAGGAGCAGTGGTGGCTGGATGCCTTGCAGGCTATCAAAGGCACAGGATCTGGCACAGATCCAGATGAGCAACAGGACACAGGCAACTTGAAATACATTAAACTTACAAAGTTGTGTTCCTCTGATGATATCAAAGCATACCTGAAAACTTTTGAAAGGGTTGCCGCAGTCTGCCAATGGCCAAAGCAGCAATGGGCAATAAGACTGGTACCTCACCTGACAGGGAAAGCCCAACTTGCTTAAAGCAATATGGACACTGCACAGTCAGAAAACTATGACCTGGTGAAAAGTGAAATCTTGAAAAGGTATGACATCTCAGGAGAGACCTACAGGCAGAGATTTTGGTCTCTGAAGTACAACTCAGTCGACAATCCTCAAGAAGTCTTCACCTGACTCAGAGAGCTCAAGATAAAATGACTCCAACAAGAGGGTAAAACAGTCTCACAGATCATCAACATATTTGCAATGGAGCAATTCATCAACAGTCTGCCTACATATGTGCAGCTTTGGGTAAAAGAACACTGACCAGAAAGTGACAAAAAGGCTGTTACTTTGGCTGAAGACTTCCAAATGGCCAGATAGTCACCACAACAGTGAGGTAACAGCCAAGCACCAGTAAGACATGATTTTTCCCATTTAAACTCTACATCTGTTAAGAATTCTGGTGGGGATGATGAATTTGTGCCAAAGACTTTATTTGCCATATCTGTAATGAGTCAGGTCATATTGCAAGAAATTGCTGTAGTAAGAAGAGTGACACTGGAGCAGATTTGTCTTTAGCAAATTGGGGCAAGTACTTAACAGATGTGAAGGTGGGAGATAAGACTTTGAAGGAACTTATAGATTCGGGAAGCAGACAGACCCTAGTAAATATTGAAGTGCTAGGGAAAACAATGTCAAAAAGGACCAGGTAATGGTGTCATCTGCATCTACGGGGGGAATCGATACTACCCCACCAGCCAAGTGACTCTGACTATTAACGGTGTATCGCACCAAATGAAAGTGAGGATAGTACCCAAGTTACCTGAACCTGTGATTATTGGAAATGACTTTCCAGGATTTACTGAGTTAATCAAAGAGGGAGTAAATCCTGATGTTTCAGCAAATGTGGTGACAAGAGCTTAGGCAAAGAAAATCTCAGATTGTGGGGACTCTTTTCCTTTCGCTGATTTTGATTTGGACTTGTTTGAGCACAGTTCCAAGATCTGGAAGTCCCCAAAAGAAAGACAATGTCTGAAGAAACAGTGACAACAAAAGAATAATGGTCAAAAGGGGTTAACATATGAAAATGCTGAAACTAAACTGATCATTGATTATGGTTTTCTTTCAGAACACACTAACGATGTTTCTCTCCAGGATTATTTTAAGCAGCTGGGGGTTAAGCCAAAACAGGATGAACCTATGTTTAAAAAATATAATGGGCTACTGTACAGAGTTGGGTTAAACCTCAGACACAGGACCAGATAAAACAATTGGTTATACCACAAAAGTATAGATCTGAGTTGTTACAGATAGCACATGATAGTCTTGTGGCTGGTCATTTGGGGAGGGATTGCACCCATGCCTGCTGTACAGATTTTACTGGCCTGGAATTCAAGAATATGTTGCTACCTATTAAAGTTCCTGTGCTGAATGTCAGAAAGTAGCCCCAGTGAATAAAAAAGACAAGGTGCCCCTGGTGCCCCAACCCTTGATAGATGTGCCTTTTGAAAGAATTGCAATGGATGTGGTTGGCCCCTTAGACATAAGTAAAAAGGGTAATTGATTCATTTTGGTAGTATGTGACTATGCTACTCAATATCCAGTGGCTGTTCCTATGCATACCATCACAACCCCAAAAGTTGCAGCATAGCTTGCCAAAAGTTTCAGCAGGGTGGGCATACCAAAAGAGATTATTATTGATCAGGGTAGTAATTTTGGTGTTGCACTACTGAAGGAGCTGTACCGACTACTAGGTATCACTGCCACAAGAACCTCCCCTTATCACCCAAAGACAGATGGTCTTGTTTAGCATTTTAATCAAACCCTAAAATGCATGTCAAAAAGGTTTATAAAAGGGGAAGGGAAGGACTGGGACCAATATTACCTTACCTGCTTTTTGCTTACAGAAAAATGACTCAGGCATCAACAGGTGTTTCACAATTTGAAATGCTGTATGGTAGACCACCTAGAGGGCCACTAGATGTAATAAAAGATATGTGGGAAGATAACTCCCATCAGAAACAATCTATTACATCTTATATGTGTGCCCTAAGATAGAAGCTGCCAAAATATGTTGAAATCTCCCATAGATATCAGGAAGTGGCCCAAAAACTAGCTGAAGGTTTATTATGACCATGGGGAAAAAGAAAAAAGTTTATGATCCACATGCAGAGGTCTTGCTTCTATTACCCGCCACAGAAAATAAATTGTTAATGAAGTGGCAAGGGCCTTATAAAGTGCTTAGACATACTGGCGCAGTTAACTATGAGATTGAGAGCCCTGATATGAAAAAATCCTACTAAGATATACCCTGCTAACCTCTTCATGAAATAGGTTGAAAAAACACCAAAAGCTGTTTTGCTGGTTTTACCAGAAACTGATAAAGAAGATATTGATATAGTTTATGATACACTGGAACAAACTGTTACTGCTCATGCTGTAAAGGTGAATGTTTCCTTAACCTCCAAACAAACTGCAGAAATCTGTAACTTGCTAAAGACATTTAATAGTACTTTTACCACAATGCCAGGATAAGCAAAAGGGGTCAAGCACATAAAAGCGACAAGGAGTGCTCACTTTATTAGACAAAAGATATACAGAGTACCAGAGCAGTTAAGAGCAGACATGGTTAAGTAAATACAACAAATGAAAGAATTGTGTATCATAGAAGAGTCAAGAAGTGTTTGGTTATTACCAATGGTGATTGTTGAAAAAAAAAGAAGGGGGTGTAAGAATCTGCCTTGATTTTAGGAAACTTAATCAGGTGTCAGAATTTGACGGTTATTCTATGCCCAGAATAGATGATTTGGTGGACAGCCTGGGGAGTGTCAAGTATATCAGTACCCTTGATCTCAGCCAAGGTTACTGGCAAATCCCCCTAGCTAAAGAATACAGAGATAAAACTTCTTTTGCCACTCCTATAAGATTCTCTCAGTTCAACAACACGCTGTTTTGTTTACATGGTGCTCCTGCTACATTCCAGTGGTACTTGGATGTAATTTTATCCCTTCACACTGGTTATTGTGCTGCGCACCTGGATAATGTTGTGGTGTACAGTCCAGACATGAAAAGCCACCTGGAACACCTATGAGCAGTTATCCAATCAATCAAAAAGGCAGGTCTGGCAATTAATCCTACCAAGTGTGCATTTGGCATGTAGGAAACCAGATATTTAGGATATGTTTTGGGAAATGGAGAAGTCGAGCCATAGGTTGTCAAAATAGAAGCTGCAGCTAACAGCCCTGTCCCTAAAAGAAAGAAGCATGTTAGGTAATTTTTAGGGCCGGCTGGTTATTGTTGGAGATTTGTTACTAGTTTTGCTGAGTTAGCATCTCCCCTTAATGAAATCAAAAAAAAAAAATACCCAAATAGTGTGAATTGGTCCCCAGAGTGTGATGAGGCTTTCCAGCCATTAGGGCTGCATTATGTTCAGCTCCTGCTTTAAGAAGCCCATACTTTGAGAAACAATTTTTGTTACAGACTGATGCATCAGAGGTGGGCCTTGGTGCAGTCATGAGTCAGCATATAGATGGGAAAGAACATCATATTCTGTACATAAGTAGGAAAATGCATGATAGAGAGAAAAGGTACTCCACCATTGAAGAGGAATGTCTTGTGGCAAAGTGGGCCATGGAGTCCCTTAAGTTTTATTTATTAGGAGCTGACTTTGTACTTGTAACATATCACAGTCCTCTCTGTTGGCTTAACCAAATGAAAGGTAAAAATTCTAGAATCACGCTGTGGTACCTGGCACTATAGCCATTTAAATTTAAGGCGATGCACAAATCTGGGAAAGAGAATGTCAATTCTGATTTTCTGTCTAGATATGGATCTGGAATTGAGAATTCTGAAGGTTGGAAAAACAAATGTGTGAGTTTAATCTTCACTATTTGCTGTACTGTTGTTATGGAAAAAAGGATACTGCATATGCACAGAACTGTAAATGTTATATGAATATGTTAGTGGAGAATTACTAGAAAGTTCTGAAAACCTGTTTTTATAAAACAGGTTCCCTCTTAAGGAGGGGGGTATGTGACAGGGTTGAATATGGCCCTGTCCCCGTAGTTATACAGAAAGTGTTTAAATGCAAGGATCTGTTCTATCCTCTTCTTTTCTGTCTTCTCTGTCTGGTTGCGGAACCAGATTTTTTCATGAGACCTAGGGCTTGATCACCCCAATGGTCTTGCAATTCTCTGCCTCTCACTATCTCTCTACCCTCACTTGCTGTTCTGTCTTTTCTTCCCCCCTTGCACATCTGCAGGTGTAAAAATATGTGTGAATCTTTTTGTGGAAATGTAATTGACACTGGGATCCGTTTGTTGGAACTCAAGGGGTTAACCTGAAATGCTATTGTTAAGCCTTTTACTGAAGATGTAAACAAGAGATCAGTTCTGGATCACAATGTACTTTTTGCTGCACCTGCTGAACCAACAAGAACACTGGAAACTTACAAGAACACTGTGTGAGAAGCATGCTATTTTCTTAACGAGCTCCTGCACAGACTTATAACAAGCATTTGTCAATGCTGAATGTTCGCTTGCTGGTATTTGCGTTGGTGTTTGGCATTTATGCAGGCCCCCCTTTTGTATCCATGTCTCTTCAGCATCCATATCCCAACAGAGTACCTCTCTGCAGCTCTTCTTGCATCTGATTAACATTCCCCCCTCATACTTCTTAAGTGTCTGTCTTAGGAACCCTAACACCATGGTTGAGCTCAGGGGTACAAGACTGTGTGGAAACTGTGCAACCCACTCTTGTAAAACAGTCATTCAGTGGAATTATTTCACCAAATTTTCAATATAGGCATTTTGTCACCTCTGGTCATGAATACTGTCACTATGAAATGAACACTGATTTCCCACAGCGATCACGCTATTCTGCGACAGAAGTGTGAAAATACATTTCAGCCAGGATGTGAAAAATGACAGCTGTACAGTTCATTAGGAGGTGTGATAAAATGCAAATGTTGAAAATCTGGAGTGAAAATATGACAAATTCGTAAAGTTATGAGTGAGCGTGGAAACTGCACAATGCATGCTCATAAAACAGTCATTATTTGGAATTTTTGCACCGAATTTTCAACATAGGCATTTTAGGATGTCTACTCATGAACAGTGTCACTGTGATTTTCTGACTCTGTACTGAACATGATTTCCCACAGCTGCTGGGCTATTGCAAGCTAGAAGTGCGAAAACACATTTCAGCCAGGATGTGAAAAAATGACAGCTGTACTGGTCATAAGCAGATGTGGGAAAATGTCAATGTTGAAAATCTGAAGTGGAAATATTATAAATTCAAAAACTTATGAGTGTGTATAGAAACTGCACAATGCACACTCGTAACACAGCCATTTTATGGACTTTTGCCACCAAATTTTCAACATAGGCATTTTAGGACCTCTGCTCATGAACAGTGTCACTGTGATCATCTTACTCTGTAGCAACACTGATTTCCAGCAGTGACCACACTATTTTGCGCCAGAAGTGCAAAAACACATTTTGGCCAGGATTTGAAAAATGACAGCTGCACTGTTCATAAGGAGATGTGGAAATATGCTTATGTTAAAAATCTGGAGTGAAAATATTACTAATTTGAGAACTTACGAGCATGTGTGGAAACTGCACAATGCACACTCATAAAACAGTCATTTTTTGGAATTTTTTCACAAGATTTGCAACATAGGCTTTTTGAGAGCCCACCTCATGAACACCAACACTGTCATTTCGTTAATTGGTCCCAAAAAGTGATTCTGCACTGTGACCATGAAATCACCTTTCAGGACCGAATAATGCCATGACAGTGACTGAATTCATGAGAAGGGGTGCCAAGAACTCCATGTTGAAAATTTGGTGCCAGGAGTCGAAAAAATGGCTGAGATATCCACCTAAGTTGGAAAAACCCTATTTATGCCATTATACAGCTTACCGCCATTTTCTCCATTTGTGGTCGGCTTTGAAGAGTGCAGACGTGTTCCCGGTCCACGAATCATCGTGCCGGGCTCTGGAGATAAGTACGGGGTGAGGGGAATGTGGGGAGGGGGGGCGCAGAGGGTGGGTGCAGGTTGGGGGTGAGGGGGCAGGGACTCACTGATGGACTGTTTTCTTCTTTCACAGGACTTAAAAAAAAAAAAGAAATGGATACTTTTGTCATGCTGGGGTGGGCTCCCAGCGTGCACCTACATGTTTGTTGGGGGAGGGACTGGAGCCGTTGGGGACTGGCCACCTCCACTGGTTATACAGTGTGAGTGGGGGCATGAACATGCTGGAGTGGGCTCCCAGCATGCCAAATGGTTATTTGCTGGGGGTTACAGCTGATGGGGATTGGGCACCTGTCGGCCACAGTGTGCTCAGGGGTGCATGAGCTGAGGGATTGGGCACCCTCGCACATAATGTGGGGCCAGGGAGAACACTAATGAGGAGGGGGGAGAAGATTAGCAGAGGGAGGAAGCGGGAGGGATTTCATGCCGAGCTGTGCATGACAGCCATTCAACTGACATAGGTATGCAAATTGCATACATGCTACCACCGTTGATTGCAGTGGTTCTTTTCTTAGAAGTAAAGACCAACACAGCTGAACTGCTGTCATACACAGCTCAGCATGTATTGGTCCCCTAGGGTCTCACCTGCTACACTGAGCACTGCATTGGCAAGGAGGGTTACACACATCTAAAAGTCCTACTGTTGCAAGACGTTCCTTGTGCATGCATGCAAGCGAACATAAAAAGGAGCTGCAATGTTTTTCAATGGAGAGAGACAGAGACTGAGACTGAGATTGGAAATTAAGTAGAAAAACCTCAGAAGTACTCTGTTTTCCATGTTTCTACTGCCATTGTAAATAGTTATTCTAAACAATGATATTTTTTTTATTTTATTGTTATTAATAATAAAACTCTTGTTGTGAATTTTACAACTGCACCTGGTTTTCCTACGCTTCCTGACCTGTGCCTCAACGACATACAGCAAATTTAAAAAAGTAATGTGAAAATAGTGCAAGTAGCAATTTAGAGGGAAAAGAACAAGTTGTTTACCTTTATTGATCTCACATACAGTATGAAATTCTATGAAATTCTTTGTTTTTACCGGTGTGCAGGTAGTCCAAACTCCAGAATTTTCTAAGTTTTCCAGTCAAAAATGAAAGCAAGTGGCCTTGATCATGGGCTACTGACAGAATGCTTGAGGAATATGAGAAGCTCAATGGAACAGCCTTGAGGTGGTTTGAGTCCTTCTTGCTAATAGGCTACAACAGGTTGTGATGCACTCTTTCTCATCCCAGTCAGCTGTTGTCAGCTACGGAGTTCCTCATGGTTCAGTTCTGCCCCCCATGCTTTTTGCACAGTGTGTTGACTCTTGAGTAGTTCATTAGAAGTTCAATGTGAGTTTTCACTGCTGTGCTGATGGCACCCCCACTGTACCTGTCTTTTACACTGGAAGTTCAATGCATAGTCTTCTTGCTGGAGCAATGCCATCAGGAAATCTTGGTCTGCACCCCTCCAGCTGGTTGAGGCTTAATCTAGCCAGATCAGAGTTGTTACTGGTAGAACCAGCTCCTCACAGGTTGGCAGGCTGTAGTGCTGTCATAAGCATACTATTTAAGCAATAACACCCGACAGGGTGGACGTTATTGGGATATAACTGAACATCCAGGGGCATAATGAGGCCCCACATCATAGATGGAGGGCCTTATAGCCCCTAGAAGGTCTGTTATATCCCATAACGTCCACCCTGAAGGGTATTATTGTGCTTAGAAAATGGACTATCTGTGGCACTTTTATGTGGGATTTAAAAAAAATTAAAGACAAAATAAAAAAAAAAAAAGAGTAAGATTTAAGTTTATGTCTCTGTCCTGTAAAGTAGTCTCTCCTTTTCTGGGCTATTCCATCTCCTTTTGCCCCTCCCCACAGAGCTGTTCACTTGTTCTTATGTAAGCCACCCCCCCCCCAGCATCAAGTCTTCCAGAACAATACAGTTTTGTTGTATTTTTGTAAAGTCCCCCCAGCAGTCTCTTTACATCACTGTTTACTGAAATAAAGCAGCTTGTTTGTAGTGTTTCCAATAATCTTATCCTCTTGCTTTGTCTGTCCAGTCTCTATGCACACACACACACACACACACACACACATACAGAGGAGAGGGAACTCTTTATTTGAGTTAGTTTGTTAAGTGCTTTGTCAGAACAGCAGAATGTAGCCTGCTTATCTGCATTTAGACAGATACTTACTTCTGATTTTTGGAAGGCCTTTGAAATGTGCTGCGAGTCTGTAGCTTAGTTTAAATGTCAGCTGTCAGTTGCCATGGAGCACGACCATGTTGTGTTAAAGACAGTAAAATTGTTTTTAAAAAAGAACAAAGTTTACAATTTGTTTTCTTATTTGTATTTTCATTACAGGGAAACAATGCAGCTGAATTGGGAATAGCGCTAGCCATGCAAGGGTAATGCTGCAAAAAAATCCCAGACATTATCTTGGTGGTGTATTTTTTCATGCTGTGAAAGAAAGATACCAGGCAGGTTACATTTGTTAACAAAACAATGACTGCTTATTGTTTCTGTTCAGTGGGGCTGTTTGAGTCCTGTGATAATGTGTTCAGAGGTCAATCTCACAAAGTGGGGGAAAAATGATGACTGGCTCATTTCAATATTCAGGGTGGCCTAAGGATCCCCTAAGTAATGGGGCACTCCAAATTGGTACTTGTCTTTTACCAGGCATTATTGAAAAATAAATGCATGCCTGACCATGGCTTTCAGCCAGTCAGGATGCTATAATTTCCATGCCCATTTTCTAATACTAAATAGCATGACTTTGATTGCCATAATCTGGAAGGCAATGTAGAATCTCAGCTGACTTTTTAACGGTGTGTTGGCCGTGGTGAGCAGTTGATTTTTATAGTTGTGAAATATCTTTGGAACCAAATCTATCTGATGCAAGTGAATCTGGAAACCCTGGTTCATACCATTGTTATCGCAAACTCAACTATTTCAATGCTCTTTACATAGGATTATCTTGAGGGTTGATGAGTACCTGCAGCTAGTGCAAAATGTCAAAGCCAGGTTAATTAAGAGTTTCTGTATTTGGAAAATGCCTTACCTGTCCTGTAACAATTGCACTGGCTACCTATTAGGTAGTGCGTCACCTATAATACTCTGCATGGTTTGGGGCACAGCTCTCCTGGTTGCTCACTCGCTCCACCACAATGACACTGCTGGCTGCACCAAGATCTCGCTTGAAGCAGTAGGGTAGTGCTGCATCCTTGGTGGCTGCCCCAGCCATCTGGAACTCATTAGCATTTTATCTAAGGAGCTCCCCGTTAGTGAAGGAGTTTTTGAAGGAGGTGAAGCACAGTAGTAGCAGTTGATTTGGTTGGTTGCTTTCAAAATCTAGGGAGATATCTATGGGGATGAAAATTACATTTCCTGCATCAGGACGATCCCATAAACTTCTTTCTCCAGTTATCTGCAAAGAATCTTAGAAAATAACTTGCTGAATCAACTGGTACCACTGCATTGTTTATTTGCACAAACCTGCAGCACAGGTTATATATTTATTTAGTTAGTTATGCAGCTATTTACTATTTATACAGTATTTGTGCTGCCCTCTTTTATCTTAAGGTGTACTGGGATATCTAATGTCTGTATTTATTTATTGTTTTATTGTGAAGCTCCCTGAACCACTGGGATAGTACACTATAAAAATAATATTGACTTGTCTTGCCATATGGTAAGCCTCTACAACTTCCTGCTTATGAAGGGAATCACTGATTACCCAGGGAAGTACAGTAGATAAGGAATGCCAATACAATGGTACCTGTTTACACAGCATTATTATTTCATCGATGTTAATGAAAGGGGAGGCAGACATGATGGACTGAGAGTCCCTTCTGGCCTTAAATTACAGTGTTACTATATCTATGACAGGCAGTTTGGGAGATACAAGATGTGCTACAATACAGTGCACCAAAGTTGGGAACAGATTCCTTATGGACTGCATTAATGTCACTGGTGAAATCAAGACATTGATCAAGTCAGATGTTGATGTACGTTATGGATGGGACTTCCTTTTGTAAAGAGCCATTCTAAAGTCTTAATGACAGGGACGGAGTGCACCCTCTGTATCCTGCTTGTTGCAAAGATGACAGTAACCATTTTTTAGTAATCAGAGTGAGGTGGCTTGCTCAGAACCAATGTTACATGTTATGCAAGTCTTACTGGAGCATTCCTTCATACTCCATGACAAAGGATCCATAAATAAAAAGCACTCTTTAATGCTTGTGACTGTACATGGATACATACAGAAGAACATGGGACAAACACTCCTGTAAATGTATTAAAACCCTTCCTTGACCCCAGTCCATAATGGAGGTATTGGGCTCAGTGCTTATTGATCACAGTTAAATCTAACTCCACTGTCAGCTTCCCCACATTACGCATTTTTTTAAAAAGCTCTCACCTCACTGACCTGCTTTCATTGTCCCATATTGTACAAATTAAAATATGGGTACAATCCTTGCTGCAATGTCAGTATTTTCCCTCTTCCTCATGTCATTAACAGGCTGAGAAGCATGTGGCAGGTGGGGTGCATCAATAAGGCATACTAGGTGAACTACAATATGCTTTCCGAACCGATCTTTTATTAATCTAAAATTACTGGTGACCCTATTTATCGACCTGATTACAAGTACTGGGAAAC
Source organism: Neoceratodus forsteri (assembly GCA_016271365.2). Lineage (NCBI taxonomy): Eukaryota > Metazoa > Chordata > Ceratodontiformes > Ceratodontidae > Neoceratodus > Neoceratodus forsteri. Next base: position 608,000,750 of record CM057455.1, read on the forward strand.
GCAGTAATAACCCAAAATCCAGTTATTATAGTGTTTCCTAAAACTTTGTCTCACTACCAGTGTCTTCCAGCATCAGTTGTTTATAGCATGCCACCTTATTTGCCCTTAGCCTGTGAGTGGTCTCAACCTATCTAAAAACATGCCAGCTATTTTCCATTACCGAGGACCAGTGCTGCTTGCCCAAAGAAGTAATCGCTTCCCTCTCACTCTCCTCACATGTAAGTTATTATTTACTTTGATTATCTGGTTGTTCCTGCATTTTTCAACCAAAAAATCTGTCTGGGTGATCCTGCCATTACTGCACTTTGGTCGGGGCTTCAGTCAGACTGAGCACAATCTCCAGTTTTACTCTGTCAGGAGTTTTCTGCCCAGTCAACAGAAACATTTTATTAAAGGAAAAAAAAAAGACAAACAAATAAAAAAAAAGAAACAAAGAAGAAATGTCCTTAATGGGCAATAAGAGTGTGTGTGTGTGTGTGTGTGCATGCATGCGTGTGTGTGCATGTGTCAGTCTGTCTGTCTGTGGCAGTATGAGAGAACTGCTTTTGGCATTCACTCACTGCACAAGGAATTATAAAAAACTAAAGAATATCCAAGTGTGTGTTTAAGGATTTTTTTTACACACCCTCAGTGTGTGATGGCTTCATAATCCTCTCAAGCTTTGCTCTCAAGGTTTTTTGGTCATCCCACACCTTGGGTGTGTAAACAAAATCCATAACACACACTTGCCTATCAATTATTCTTTATATACACAGTAGAATCATTGATGCTGGTTATCACCCCCTACCCCAGAGTGTATCAGTGGCATTATGGGAGAAGAGATACCGACAAAGCAGCTTGTGTTTGATATTTTGCTATCTTCATGGATTGAGGGGAAGAATGACTAGGGACTTTTAATTTTTATTCAAGGTTATGGCAGCAACTCAATGGTGGGTGAGACCAGCCGCACCCCCTGCCCAAGTATTTAAGTCAGCTTCCTCCAGTCTAACACAGAAGCACTGTTCCTCTGCTTCAGTTAGAGGTTCAGCAGGGGCTCTGCCTCCCCCCCACAAGTGTTTGTCTCCCACTTTCCCTTTGTGCTTTAGACATGCAGCTTGGTTTGTGTCTCCTCTGGCTTTCTAGGTCAGTATTTTGCTTTCTACCTTCCCGGCTGCAGTTTGTGCTTCTCTCAGTCACTTATTCTCCCTGCACTCCTATTCTTATGCGCCAAGTGTTTTCTTCTGGGTTTTTTTGGGGGGTGGGGGCTTCCAGTTTTCACAGCGTACTTCCTTTGTCATTTTCTTTTGACTTGTGTTGTTTCATGCTGCTATGTTTGCTGTTTCTCATACAATACATTTTGCAATCTCTCAGTTCAAGTACAATCCTTAAATGTTTACACCTGGCTCTTAGCCTGGCAGCCACTTCCTTTTGCGTTCTGTTGTTGTTCACTTCAGCAGCCACTGCTTCCTAGTTTTCAATTCCCATATGAGCCTGCTTTCCCCTAGCAATTTCATTTGTTGTCTCAACTGCGTCAGCCTACCTGGCCTGTAGTGCATCAGCAACTAACACTAACCTCCCTAATGAAAATGGTTGGCATGCATTCATCATTCAGTACAAGCTCATATCATTCAGTCTCATTCAGTGTCCTAGTTGTCATTTCATGTCTCATTCACTTGTTCAGCCTTACCTATATTTCATTTCTACCTTGTGCACATAGCCATCAGGCTTGGTTCCATGTCATAACAGTGATCGAGCAACAGTGATTGCTATTATGGCTAGTGTACATCGCTGAAAAATAATTTTGGTGATGCACACTGGCAGTGCACTGAAAAACAGCACCTGAGACCTACAGGTCTCATTTTTAATGTGGGGGGCTGTTCCCTCTGCACCCCCCAGGGGGGCTTCACCCCCTCACCCCCTCACCCCCCTACTTATGGATTCTCAACTCTAGGGGGGTGCATGTTGGGGGGTGGAACTTGAGACAATACATGCCACCAGGCAGCAAAAGAAAAATCCTCACCATGCTGGACCAGAACCAGTACCCCATGCTTCCCAGTCAACCACCCTCCCCAGACACCAGCAATCCAGCTTGGCAGCTGCTTGCTGCTACCCCTCCCACATGCCATCCCTCCCCCGCATCCCCCCCGATGGGCATGCACGCGCATATACGTGCGAGTTTCTGTTGCAATTTTTTGCTGACCGCAGTATCTGGTCACCCTTCTCCTCCTTAGGTAGCTGTGATCATTAAAATGTAACTCCAGTCACCGAGATTGAGTCACCATTTTTCTAGGTGTTCAATCTTGGTTGCTATGGTCAAGGACTACCGTTAGGCTTAACCACTGGCCTCCCATTACTCTTGCATTCAGATACATGCCAGCCACAACCATAGAATGACTTCCTGAACTCCTGCACTTTATGTCAAATATCTCACTCTGTTCCTTTGAAGTATGCATCTCAAGGATGAGTCCCTTGACTTGGACAGAGTCCTTCTCTTTCTACCCTTCAAGTGAGAATGTTCTAAGTTCCTGGGGAAGCTTTGGCCATGCAGATTGTTTTGGCAGCACATATTACTGTATTGCAGCATTTAGGACTTCAGCTACCAGAAGGTGGGGCCCCTCACTCCATGGGGACTTCCGTAGCTGTGCAGACCATATTGGCAGCACCTTAAAAAACTATCCCCCCCACAGCCACACAACATTCACCTGGTTTCCATCTACTTCTCTTCCTCTGCCCCTCAAGAGTGAACATAGCACAGTTATCCAAGTTCTGGCCCCTCAAGGGCTCAACTCATATGCTTTACCTCTCAAAGTTCAATTTCTCTCTTGGCCTCCCCTTGTGAAGGCTAGGTGAGTGCCTTTCAGTGGTTATTGCCCTCTTCCTCCTGCCTTGGGTGGTGGGCCTCCTTTGTGGGGAGCCTCCTTTAGCTGCAGAGTTTGACTCACAGCACACCACATCTTTCCTGTTAGAGGGATAGAGTGAAAGCCCTTCCTCTAAAATCTTCCCCTTGAATTGGGTCTCTAAATTGCAGTAGCTGAGTCATCACTAATTTATCCCAAGCCTGTAGAGAAGGCAACAAAGGCCTTGGATCCCCAAAGGTTTCCCCATCATGGGGTGCGGGTCCTATACTATGGGTCTACGGTCATAAATGTTAGATGGTCTGCAGGAGGTGGACCATAATATAGTACATTTATATTAGCATAATGTTTACCCAGGTAGGGTTCCACTGTGAGTTGGGTTTGGATGGTTGCCCTCTTTCCATTTTGCTGCTCCCTCTCACCTTATGCCTGGAAGTCATGCCTCTTCTGCTATTGATACCGATATCAGTCAATCATTGCTTAATTGAGTCTCTGTTATCAGTCATCACTAGTTGTCATCAATCTGTCCTCACTCAAGATCTGTCTTCACCACTTGCTGCTCAGTACCTTTTGGAACTCCTTCCTAAGGTATCTTTAGCCTAAAGGAATTATGCTCCCACAGCACCTCTGGGGTGAAACCCTCCTTTGCCTTCATAGTACCCCAAAAGGATGGTTGTTAGCCATGGGACAGATAGTGCAAATGGCCAAAGTATTCACCTATGATAGTCAACAACACATTCATTCAAATACTTTCAGACTATCAACAAAGTTGCACAAGAATAATTCCTTACTTAGCTTCATACACCCATTGAATTCTAAGGTTATGCCTGTAATTCAATGGGTGGGAACAACCAACCATGCCCTTCCCTGAGCTATCTAAGCCAGGTCCCTCCAGCCTCATTCAGAAGCACTGTTTCTTTGCTCCACCATCCTCCCCTCCTCCTTCTGTGGCATACCTCTTTTTCCTCGGAGCTCCATCCTAAAGTACCTTTGGCCTAAAGGAATTATGTTCCAATGATACTTCTAGGGATGGAACCCTACTCAAGAGGGTTTCTTTGTCTTCACAGTGTTCCAACAGGGTGGCAGTTCCCTGTTAGACAGAGAGTGCAAAGGTTTACCTATGCCAATGCGATAACAATGTTGTCAATGTTCGGCATAGCGACATCACCGATGTCGATAGGCAAAATTGTGCCTGTCAGACATTAATCCATATGGTTTCATGTGATAAGGTTGAATTCACAATGCTGAATGCCCTTATCACAACTCCACTTCGCTAAAATTGAATTTTGTCAAAGTGGAATCCCAGCGCCAGTGAAAGCAGCGCAAAACAAATAGTTTTCTTGCATTTATGTGGGGGAGCTGCCTAAACCACAACCCTAAATTAAGACTCTCAATTCCAGGAGGTTGCATGTCAGGGGGGTACATATCACATTAAAAAAAACAAACAAACACTGTCTCAGGTCAGGTGCAAAAAAAAAAAAAAACTACTGCTGCCCGGTCCTGAACCCTGCATCCCCGCCACCCCAGGCCAGCACCCACCCCACCACACCACGATGCCAGCTCGCTGGCAACCCATGGCACCACCCCTCACAAACCCTCCTCCCCCTTATTTGGTGAGCTCACTCCCCCCTGGTGCATATATATGCACAACATCCTGTCGCCTTTTCGCGACCCTCCCTATCCAGTCACTGACCCCACACCCTCGCCATCGGGGCAATAGCCACAAGTGGGTCGCTGTTTCAGCAGGTGTCCACTTGCTGCTTGCCCACATCACAGGATACCGGTCCATATTTCTATTGGGGGGCTGTGCCCCCCTCCTATGGATTGTTAACTCCAAGTCAGAGTTAACTCAAGCTAGAACTCTGCCTAAAACTGAACTGTATTTCGAAAAAGCTTCCTAGTGCCCTATAGTTTGCATTGTCAACAGTTGATTTCTGTAGTAAATGTAGATAGTTTTGTTAGCAGAGCCTGTGCAGTTTGGAGGTCGGGGCATTTTGTGTTGGACTGTGCTCTCTGTAATGGGACTACACTAGGGATAGAAACATTAAGTTGTTAAGATTACCCCAGCTAGCAGTCTTAAGTCCAAACCATATACAGACTGACTCTGCATAGTCATTGGTTCTGTTATAAAGCGTTTTTACCCTCTAGACCTATCACCCCCCCCGTACCTACTCGCCACTTGCTACTTAATCACCCCGTCTCTCCCTCTTCTGCAGATCTCACCCCCCTCCCCCGAGGACGGAGGTCACGAGGGCCAGTGTTGGAAGCCCTCCCTGCCACAGGACAAGCCCTTACAAGCATACTGAAAGGTAATTGTAGCTGGAAAACTCTGCAATCGTGACCGCTGGAAAAACTGCTTGCCTTCCTCTGATTTTGGCACCTTTTTTAAACAACGGCTGCCTGCACCCCTCCTCACGGCTGAAATCTCTGCAGTTTGGTACTCAGGCTAGGCCCCGCCGCCCCCACCACCACCCTTGGTCAGCATTCGGATTTATAGGCAAGGGTTGTCAGGTGACGACCTGAAATAACGTATCAGCTCACTTTTCCAGCTGCAGGTTATACTAGGTTACCACTAGAGGCCACTGATATATATCTATCGCTATCAACTTATATTATGTTATCCCTGCTACTAACTGCCCTCCTGGCTTCCAGGATCCTACATTATGATCAACAACCCCCTCTAGAGGCACCAAAACCACACTACCACAACATTTCCATTTTTTACTTATTTACCAATGATGACAACAGACCCAGTCTCAGCAACACTTCTCATGCAAGCCAATCAGTTCTAGCTGGCCTATACCCTCACGCTCTCACTCTAACTCTCACACCCTCACATGCTACTCACTGCACCTTAGCGCTTCTCCACCGCCCAAGGCAACAACCCCCCGCCTCCCGTGGCTAACACCACAACCGCCACCCGCACCTGCCTAGCCCTTCTAGCGTGTGTCTTTCACAGTCTACCTGTCCCTACCTCCAGTGACAAAAGCCCCTCATCCTATCAATCCCAATGACACTCATCCAAACTCTGCAGGTTGACCCTCCTACGGCACACCGTCCTACTACTATTACTATCAGGCAATATCCACCCCAACCCAGGACCTCCCAGCACAAAGGCCTCCCCAAACCACTCTAGGGGTAGACTACTGCTAGCAACTCTGAATATTTGCAGCCTACCAAAAAAACTCACTCCTCTCCAATGTTGGGTTGCCCAGCATACACCCGACATCCTAGCCCTCTCGGAGACCTGGCCCTCAAATAAAATACCCAATAATGTGTTCCCCCTCAGTAATTATTCTCTCTTTATGAGCGATAGGGCCAGCAAGAGAGGTGGCGGCTGTGCAATTTATGTTAAATCCCCACTGCATGCCACTGAAGTTACCACCCCTGTGCCACAATATGGTGCCCAGACAATAACAGTCAAACTCAGTCTGGGCACCAAAACGCTATACATAATTTCTGCCTACATCCCCTCGAGAAACCAAAAACTAGCCTTTGATTCTATCCTCCCCATGATCTCCAACCTACCCAATACTAGTGAACTCATCTTAATGGGAGACTTCAACATCAACTGGCTATCCCCTACCTCATCCAGCTTCAAGGACGCTGCTCTGGCATATGACCTAAACCAAATAGTTACCTCTCCTACCAGAAGGGACTCTAGAACCGGGGTCTCCACCCTCATAGACCTTATCTTCACAAATAGGCCAAGGAACCTCTCCCAAGCCTCAGTGCTTCCTGATTCAATTAGTGACCACTCTTCAGTGACCAGCTGGTGGACTGGCAAACTGCCCCCTGCCCCCCGCTAACCTCCATGCAGAGATGGCTAAAAAGAGGAGGCCTACATAAACTCATAGCCCATCTAGCTACTTGTGATTGGCTCCCCATTTACACCACACAGTCTGTAGACCTAGCTCTCGATCACTTTATTACCACCTTTAACAAGGCCTGCGACATTTTGGCCCCCCTCACCAAACAAGTACGGAAATCCAGAACCACCCCTTGGTTCACACCCTGACTACTTAACCTGCTCCAATTGAGGGATAACCTTTGGCATAAAGCCCTTGAATCCCAAAGCACACATGATAGGCAACTATACCGAGCGGCCCGCACTAAATGTACGTGGGCCTTACGACAGGCTAAGGCTTCTTACTACCACCAAACTCTTACCTCCTCATGGAGAGATGGGAAAAAATTCTGGAGCAACTTAAAAGAACTAAATGGGAATTCCCGCCTCCCCCCTCCCAACTCTCTATAAACGGAGAAGTCACACAAGACCCCTCCGCTATAGCAGAAGCCCTTAACACCACCTTCTCGGACCTCTCCCATATCCTCCCTCCTAAATTCTTCCACCCTGTCCCCCCACCCTCCCCTACACTCCTTCTAGCTCAGATTCTCTACCCTTCAGGCTGAGAATCATCTCCAGCCGGGAAGCAAAACATTACATTTCCAATGCAATTTCCAATTCCCAGTATAGCCATGATTCACTAGATCTTAAACTCCTTCGGCTGACACTGGATGTCATACTTCCCCACCTTACTAAAATTCTCAATCTCTCTCTCTGCCTTGGTCAGTTCCCCTCAACCTGGAAGAGTGCTTTAATCACTCCCATCCTGAAGAGTGGAGACCCCACTCTCTCAAGCAACTATAGACCTATCTCTATACTTCCTCCTCTCTCTAAAGCACTCGAGAAAATAGTCTCTGACCAGTTTACAGAACACCTAACTAGATACAACCTACTAAGCCATGCACAGCACGGCTTCCAGACAAGCCATAGCACTGTCACCGCACTTTCCGAGCTCACCTTGTTCATTCATGAGGCCCTAGACCAAGGAGCTATTGCAGGTGCAATCTTTGTGGACCTAACCAAAGCCTTTGACATGGTCAGTTACGATTTGTTGTTTCGTGTTATGCCACAGCTAAATGTGGTCCCCGAGACAACGGCCTGGTTCAGGACCTACCTCTCAGGCCGGTCTCAGCAAGTTAGGTTAAATACCACCATCTCTACTCGCAAAGCAGTGAGCTCTGGGGTCCCTCAGGGGTCAATCCTCAGCCTTCTTCTCTTTTCCCTCTTTTTAAACTCACATCCTAAGGCTTGCAGTAGTCATATGCTTCTCTATGCGGATGATGCGGTACTATTTTGGAAACACCCTCAACCTAGCGCCCTACAACAAGCCCTACAGGGTTTCTTTGGGGAGCTTGAATCATGATTTGATGAGCACCGACTGATCATCAACTATAAAAAAACTAAATCCATGATATTTGCGCACCGAAAAAGTCCACAGAGCCAATCGGCACTACTAATTAAAAACACACAAGGAACCCCCCTTGAACACGTTACTAACTTCAAATACCTGGGTATCACGTTAGATACCTCCCTCTCCTACCATAGCCACATTCAACTTCTTTCCACTGCTGTTACTAGAATGGGAATCCTCTATAGAGTTAAACACTGTTTACCCCCACAGGCCTTGCTTCTGGCTGTCTCTGCCTCAGTCCTCTCCCTAATTGATTACGGGATAGCGATATATGGATCAGCAGAACCCACCGCACTACACAGTATTAACACTGCCCTAAATAAAGCCTGCCGACTAGTCACCAGCAGTGACCATCTAACTCATACATGTGACCTTTATGCCCTGACTGGTTGACTAAATTTCCAACAAAGACTTCAGTACCACACCTGCATCCTGGCAAAAAAAATACAACTCCAGATAGCCCCACTTGGCCTTCTCCCCATAATCAGACCAGCCCCCCTCAGGCGCAATACTCGACTCACTACTAAACTCTCATTCCAGGTCCCCCACTGTAGGACATCAATGGGTCAAAGATCGCTTCGGTACCGTGCTCCTCTGTGGCTTAATGCACTACCTCCTCGGCTCACTTAGACTCTCAGCATCTCTCTGCTCAAAGCAGGCCTCAAAGCCCACCTAATTGAGTCTGCAACCTGTGACTGTGGCTAGTTCTGCCCACCTAAATATGCTACCTAACCCCATTAATAACAGACACTGGGTCTCCATAGACCCCACGAATACGCCTCCCCCCATCTCTAACAAATGATACCCTGAATACTGCCTATCACTGCCTCTGATGAACTAAGATAAAGCCTGGTATGAACTGCCAGTACTGATTGTCTAAAACTGAGTGTGTATGTTTTCTTGTATACTGCTTTACTACGTATGTATCCTTGTATTTCGTTCCCCCTCGACCCCTGTAACCAACGTGGAGTCTTTGCAAATGAGTCTGTGACTCAAAGGGTTGTAATTCCCATTATATGCAATAAATAAATAAAATAAAATAAACTCGAAGGGGGTCGAATGTCAGTGAAGGGTGAAATGTCACTGACAGGTCCCTCACAGCGACATTTTCAGAACTTGTCGAAAACGTCACTGTGGGAGATTTTGCCAATGGGGTTTCACTCTTCCATCGGTACACCGAGTGTAAATGGCCAAAGTTTTGGCCTATGACAGTCAGCAACACATTCATTCAAATAACTTCAGACTATCAGTGATGTTGAACAAGCATGACTCCTCACTAAGTTGTGTGTATCCATTGAATTATACATTTTGGTCTGGGAAGGGGTGAATTAGGGAGGCAGATGCTTTAAAAATAGTGATAACTGAGGCAGCCAGTAAGACACCAGTTAAGTTCAACTGTAACCTCTAAGTATCAGACCTGTTTTACACCCCACCTTTGACTGGGATTTTGGATTCTTAATGATGGTGCAGAGGCCATTTAAAGTGGTCTCTGCATCATCATTAATAGGAGAATGATAAGGAGGGAAGGGAGGTAGTGGTATTTAAAATGAAGGTGTCAAATGGTTGAAGGGTATGAAGAGATATTGTGAAAGGGGTTAGCAGGCAGTGAGAGATTGATTTAATATATCAGAGGACTGGTGTGAGGGTTGGGTGGGAGATGAATGAGAGGTAGAAATGGGACAAGACCTGGTCACCTGGTTGTGCAGTAAAGACAATTTTATTCCCTCCGTACTTCAGGTTTCTATTTTGGTGTGAACAAAATAACACCCCAAATACCAAAATATTATTGCTGCTACTTACTATTTAGTCCCACATTATGAATGGCCTATTATTCATGGTATTGGGAAAACATATTTGTCAATTTCAGATCTTTCCTCCATACCTCCTGTGTAACCTGACAAAGAATAGAAGATTGAAAGAGATTAGCAAACCTCTGCAATCCCTGCCTCTGTCTTTGCTATAGTCATCAACATTCATCAGTTATATTATGCAGATCCATTACTAAAAACCCTTATGTGAAAATAAATAAAGGGTTGACATTAAACTGGAGACAGTCATGGGACTCCTGCAGGAGAAGAAAATATGTATGCTGTTCCTAGGTAGCCTAAATAATAAGAAAAAAAGTTTATAAATAATTTGGCTGCCTCAGTTGGCTGTGACAAGATGCTCACAATTCAAGGCTGTAAACATTATGCGTAGCAGTAGTCCCTCAAAGGAGCCAGGTATCAGAACAGCCATGAAAAATTATGAGCCTCAAGTGGCAAGCCAGTACTATCAACAGTGAGAAAAATGCAGCAATAGCTGAGTCTCTCCATATGGTACAGAAAGTGTTAGGTCTTTATTCGGTCTGAGTGCCGTAGCATAAAATATGGCAGGGAGGTGAAGAAGGGACATCTAAAAGAAAAATAGCTCCAGGTGGATCGATGGATGGCATGACAACTATAATAAAGGGAAGAGGATATAACAGACAAAAAATTAAACTTTCTTTCTTTGGTAGAGACAATACCATTTTAAGGCAAAACCTTCCAAACAGAAACAATACTATTCATTTTTGTTTGTTTGTTTGTTACTATGCTTTGTGTTGTCCATACTGTAATACAACACACTATAAACTTTCTTCAAAACACAAGGGATATCAAATATTGAATTTTCATTTGCATACTGTATCTATTTGATTGACATATTGATGTGTAGAAAACTACTTTGGACAATAAATTGAACAGATTGTTAGGAACAAACTGTATTGTTGGCTCTCATACTAGATTTCTGAGCACTCCGTTGCCACTTTATGAGGGACAGGCTTAATTAGAATGGTTAATTTGCAAGCAAGATCATGTTGGTGCCTGCTTACAAATTTAGGGTCTTAGCAGATGCAAATGAGAAGCAGATTTATGCATGTAAAGTGCAATTCAATTTTGGAAGCAAAACAGTGTCACAGACTTGCTGTTTGCCCCCGCTAAATGTAGGAGTACTGAAAGCATTTCTAAACCATTAAAAATTGACTGCATGTCCCTGGCAGATACAGTCTGCTCTTTAAAAGGCAAGTGTCACTGCTGCATGCTCATACCCACTGCTCACCTTGATACTCAGCAGAGGTGTTGTGGGCTAGTAGAAATGGAGATCACAGGCACAATCCTTACTATAGCCAACTGCTACTCTATGACCTTGAGCAAGACACTTAAACTCCCACTGCACAATCTTGGCACTGTGGCTTTTTGTACAATGTTATTGGTAGCCATGCACAGATATGCAATAGGGACTGGTGAAATTTATTTTTCACCTATAAAAATTCTGGAAAAAAATTCCAATTTCGCGTCCATAACATTTCCTAAAATTTTCATGAACATTTTGCATAATTTTGCCAACATTTTGATTTCAGTTATTTCCATCTAAGTTAAAATGTATTTGTCTAAATTTCATCACATTTAGTTTTGGTGACTTTACCAAAGTCCACACCAACATGTACCATGTTTCAGATCTCTGTGTTTAAACATGACTAAGTTATAAGTATCCAAACATTTAGAAAAGTTAAACTTCCATTTCACAATTAGGTAAACTGTAGAATTTTAAACATCTATAAATTTAAAATTAGCAAACGAAATGACACAATTTTATTAGTTTTAGTTACCCAAAATATTAGGCTTTGAGGCCACCCTCATGGACCAGAAACAGAGTGCTGTGCAGCCATGCTGATGACCCATATTTGGAAGTGAGCTGAGAAGGTCATATAAAGAGGCTGGCCATGGCCTAGACAGTTGTTGCTCAGCAGTGCATCCTCATTCAAGGGATGCTGATTGCAGATTCCACTAACACAGTGACCCCGGTGGGGCCAGTGAGTTTGCTCCCTCCACAGGGAAAGCTGTGAATGTACGAGGCTCACTGAGGCACTACCCACACCAGTGAAAATGGGATGGAAAAAAATAGAGAAAAATTGGGTAGCCAAATAAATGATGGCTCAGTTCAGCCTGATTTGGGAATATCCCTGTAAACAGAATATATCCCCAAGGGACAAGTTATCTGATAGGAGAAAAAAATAACAGTATGGAAAACATAGAGGCTGTGTGTGTGTGTGTGTGTCGGCTCTCTAACCTCTTGCTCAAAGGCTGGCCAAGTCATAAATAGCCAAAGATTCCAAAATAATATCAGCAATTAAAGTTGAATTTCATGAGCTTTTATGAAATTGTGCAATGCTGTGATACTTTTTTTAATGCCATGTCCGTACATTTTTCCCAGTCATACACTTGAACTGCCATTCTAGAAGAAGGTAAAGGCTGAGTAAAGTGTAAATAAGTTATCATTCATGGGAAACTCCACAATTAATGTATACTGATGCCAAATGTCAGCTCACAATCTTGTGTACTGAACTATCAAGAATAGTCATGGACATAAATGTGCACTGTTCTGAATTCTCACAATATGCAGGATAACCACTAGCGCTCACTGACTTAATAACTTGGGGGTGCACTTGCACATGTAGCAAAGTTTCTGTACGATGCCACCTGCTGACTCTTTAATATCCCTATTGATAACAATGTATATGTTCACTATTTGTAAACAGTGGCACCAAATGACACCAGGTCTTCTGACTAGTTATAAGTCAAGTCGTTACGACAGAAATATCTGGATATCTTTAGTCATGCTCCCAGCTTCCACATCTACACGGTCAAGATGGCCATGGTTGAAGAGACCTCTTCCCTCCCTCTCAGCAACTCTATCTGCCCAGCAGATTAGGGGACCAAAATTCTGCACCCCTCTGCAATCTGCTCCTAGCTCCTGCATCTATAGGTTTGAGAGGGCCATGGTCATGGAGCCCCCCCTCCTTCCCTCTCAGCAACTCTACCTGACCAGCAGACTAGGAGCCCGACATTTGGCACCCCTCCACAGCCTGCTCCCAGCTTCCATAGCTACAGGGTCTAGAGGGCCATGGTTGCAGAGCCTTCCTCCCTCCCTCTCAGCAACTGTACTTTCCCAGCATACTAGGAGCCTAAAATTCAGCATCCCTACACAGCCTGCTCCTGCATCAACAGAATCAAGAGAGTCGTGATTGCGGGCCCTCCTCCCTCCCTCCCTCTCAGCAACTTTACCTGCCCAGAGAGCAAGGAGCCCCAAATCTGGCACCCCACCACAGGTATTAGCAGCTTACTTTGCAGCATAGAGTTGCAGCCAGTGGTCCATCAACATAGCAGTTCAGATAGGCTGGAGTGTTTCCACTGCTCTGCCCGATGTGTGGCATTCTTTCATAATATCTCCGGATACTTCAGTCTTTGTGGTGCCTCACAAGGGAGTCTTGCTTGATGGTATGCTGATAGTGGGTATTAAAATGCTCTGAGTCTGTCTGAAGCCCACACTGTAATTTGATAGTATTTCTGATTCAGCACAAGGGCTACTTAGGGCTGACTATGATTCTATGGAGAGAGGCTGTTTAGAGCCAAATTACTGTTTTGCACAGTTTGTTTAGAGCTGAATTGCTGTTTTACACAAAGTCTGTTTAGAGCTGAAGTAATGTATTGCACAGTGTCTGAGTAGGGCTGGCATGTTATCAATGCTGTTCAGACACAGTTGAACTTGGAACACTATGGCAGCTCTCTCGTGGGCCTCTCTCCCTCCTCCCCTTGTTTAACCCGTTGCCTGTTCTCATTTTCCCACCTTGACCTCTGCAGTTCCCTTTGTGTGCATGACCTTATATTCCTCTCCTTCTCTTCTTTGCAGCCAACTCCTAGCTCCCGCATCTACAGGGTCAAGAGGGCCATGGGTGCAGAGCCCTCCTCACTCCTTCTCAGCAACTCTACCTGTCCAGTGGAATAGGCCCACAAAATTTTGCACTCGTCCACAACCTACTCTCAGCTGTCCCATCTACAGTGTTGAGAAAGCAATGGTCACTGAGCCCTACTCCCTCTCTCCCTCTCAGCAACTCTAACTGTCAGTGTACTAGAAGCCCAAAGTTTGGCACCCCTCTACAGCCTGCTCCCAGCTGCTGCATCTACAGGGTCAAGAGGGTCATGGTCGTAGAGCCCTCCTTTCTCCCTTTCAGCAACTCTAGCTACCTAGTGGACTAGGAACTCAAAATTCAGTACATCTCCACAGCCTGTTCCAAGCTCCCGTATCTATAGGGTGGAGATGGCTCTGGTTCTAGATCCCTGCCTCTCAGCAACTCTACTTGTCTAGTGAACAAGGGGACCCAAATTTGGCACACTTCAACAACTGCAAACAGCTCCTGCATCTAGATGGTCGAGAGGACCATGGTCGCAGAGCCCAACACTTTTCATCTCAGCAATGCTACCTGCCCAGTGGACCAGTAGCTTGAAATTTGGCACCCCTCCACATCCTGTTCCCAGCTCCTGCATCTACATGGTCAAGAGGGTCATGTCGTGGAGCCCTACTTCCTCCCTCTTGGCAACTCTACCTGCCCAGTGGACTAAGAGCCCCAAAGTCTGCATCACTACACAACCTGCTCCCAGTGCCTGCATCTACAGGGTTGAGTGGATCATAGTGGTGGAGGCTTCCCTCCTCCCTCTCAGCAACTCTTCCTGTACAGTGGACTAGGAGCCCAAAATTCTGATCCCCTCCACAGCCTGCTGCAAGATCCTGCATATACAGGGTTGAGAGGGTTGAGGTTGTGGAGCCCTGCTTCCTCCCTCTCAGCAGCTCTAGCTGCTCATCAGACTAGGACCCCAAACTTCTGAACTCTTCAGCAGCCTGATCCAAGCTCCTGCATCTACAGGGTCAAGAGGGCCATGGTCACAGAGTCTCAGCAACTCTACCTGCCCAGTGTACCAGCAGCCTGAAATTTGGCACTCTTCCACAGCCTACTCCCAGTTCCTGCATCTTCAGAGTTGAGAGGGTCATAGTCATGGAGTACTTCTTCCTCCCTCTCAGAAACTTTACCTACCCAGCAGACTAGGATCCTAAATTTCTGTACCCCTCCACAGCCTGTTCCCAGCTCCCACATCTACAGTGTCGAGAGGGCTGTGGTATTGGAGCACTACTCCTTACCTCTCAACAACTCTACCTGCCGATCGCACTAGGAGCCCAAAGTTCTGTGCACCTCCACAGCCTGCTCCAAGCTCCTTCATCTGCAGGGTCGAGAGGGCCTTAGTCACAGAATTCTATTCCCTTCCTCTCAGCAACTCTACCAGCCCAGCGCACTAGTAGCCTAAAGTGCGGCACCCCTCCTCAGCCTGCTCCGAGCTTATGCATCTACAGGGTTCAGAGTGTCATGGTCACAGAGCCCTCATTCCTTGCTCTCTAAAACTCTTCCTGCCCAGCAGACTAGGAATAGAGTTTGGCAAAGTCCATAAGTTTTGCTACATGGGGTATTTCACATATAACCCAAATTTCGCGAAATACTCTGCAAAGCAAAGTGAAAAAACTTTGCTTCCAACACTAATGCGAAGTTCCCATTGCTTCTTATGGGCTTCACATTACTTCACCTTTTTTTTGGCTCTTCAAGGGGAGTTTTGTAGTGATTCATGGGATGGCAGGTCACATGAGCTTTATATTGTCTTGCACAGCCTTAGTTCAGTGCAGTTTGTGAAGTGGAAAGTTCGAGACAGTTCTGTCCAAGAGCTCTGAAAATCAGACCATCCAAAAACCTTCAAAAAAGCATTTTTGCAACTAAATTGTGAGTCAAAATTTAGTACATTGATTGCAGTAAACCCTTTTGTGTTTATATCATTGAGCATTTTTTGATTTTATATGAATATTGCATGTTAAATTAGTACATTGTGGGCCAGATATTCTAAACTTTGCCCCAGGGCTAAATTAGCACTGCCCAGTGGGCAAACTTAGCCCAGTGCACAAAGCAAACTATATTGAAAAGGATATAGCCCAGTGCAAAACCAGCTGAATATAACAAGCAAAGGAGCCAGGCAAACAGGGCCAGGAGTGCAGGGCAAAAATTGCCCGGGAATAGGACAGCACTGAATATAACAACAGGGAAGTGCACACTGCAGCTGCAGCTCATTAGACTCAGTTGCAAGCCAGTGTTGCAGGTGGAGAACATTGTGTGTGATTGCACAGAGATGTCTCACATCTACTGCAGACAACAATGTAAGCCACACATTGCAGAACTGTGTTATGTTGTAGTGAGGTTTGCCCGGGACAAACCAGAGCTATATTCAAAGCCCCCATGCAAATGAGCTTACTTAGGTAATCACAGGACCATTTGCATCTCATTAAGTGCTGCTTAGCATACATTACCATGCAGTTTACCCAGTGCTACTGCATGGAGCACAAAGCTCCCCCTTTTGGTTGGAATGGAAGTACAGGCTGGATGCTGCAGGCCAAAGCGTACCCACAGCATCCCCTGTTGGTCAGAATAGAAGCACAGGCCGGAAGCAGCAGGAACTGTGTGCTGCCAGGCACAGTCGATGCATACATTCCTCACAACACCTTGCCTCCTGAATCAGGGACAAGGCTTAAACAAATTAGGGACAAAGGACCAAAATCAGGGACACGTCTTCAAAAGTAGAGATATCCACCCAGACAGCTGGTAGAATATGGAGCTTAGTGCAAAATGCATTTGCTAAAGAAGAACAAGTCTGTAACTGTGATGCTTGACATTATTATGTGCTTACAATTGCCACTGTTTAGCCCTGGAAATACAACTGTGAGGAGGGACAGAGTAATATTTTTGAGGCAGATTCAGTGACGTCCCTGAAAATCAGGGACAGTTGAGAGGTATGCTCCTGACTCATTCACAATAGAATGAAGAGTAATATCCCTGGTAGTCTAGTGGTCCCCCCACCCCCTTGCAAGAATCCCAACCCATTTGTTTTTAAATTATGAGTTATA
Organism: Neoceratodus forsteri; assembly: GCA_016271365.2. Classification (NCBI taxonomy): domain Eukaryota; kingdom Metazoa; phylum Chordata; order Ceratodontiformes; family Ceratodontidae; genus Neoceratodus; species Neoceratodus forsteri. The sequence continues at coordinate 608,017,635 of CM057455.1, forward strand.
TTCCTGGTAGTCTAGTGGTCCCCCCACCCCGCTGCATGAATCCTGACCCCTGTCCACTGTCAAGGAAATTTGGCACCCTTTCCCAGCCTGCTCCAAGCTCCCACATCTACAGGATTGAGAAGGCTGTTGTCGAGCAGTCCTCATCCCTCCTTCTCAGCAACTCTACCTGCCCAGCAGTCTAGGAGCCCAAAATTCAGCACTACTCCACAGCCAGCTCCCGGCTTTGACATCTGCAGGGTCAAGAGGGCCATGGTTGTGGAGTCCTCCTCCATCCCTCTCAGCAACTTTACCTGCCCAGCAGACTAGGAGCCCACAATTTGGCATCCCCCTCCACAGGTATCAACAGTTCACATTGGAGCATAGAGTTGCAGCTAGTGGTCCATTGGCATAATAGTGCTGATGTGGTGGAGTGTCTCCACTACTGTGCCAGATGTGCAGCATTCTTGCATAATATCTCTGGTTACTTTAATTCTTGTAATGCCTTAGAAGGCTGTCTTGTTTGCTAGTATGCTTCTAGTGGGTATTAAAATGCTCCAAATCTGTTTGAAGCCCACACTGTAATTTAATCATATCTTTGATTCAGCACTGGGGTTGCTTAGGGCTGACATGGATTCTATCGACAGAGCTGAATTATTGTTTTGCACAGAGTCTGTTTAGAACTGAATTTATGTTTTGCACAGTGTCTGTTGAGAGCTGAATTAATGTATTGCATAACATCTGTTTAGGGATGGGAAGTTATTAATGCTGCTCAGGTACAGTTGAACTTGGGACACTATGGCAGCTTACGCACAGGCCCCCCCTCCCTCTTCCCCTTGTCTAATCTGTTGCCTTTTCCCATTTTTCCAACCTTGACCTCCGCAGTTCCCTTTGTTTGTGTGCATGGCCTTGTAATCCTCTCCCTCACTTCTTTGGAGCCTGCTCCCAGCTCCAACATTTACATGTTAGAGAGAGCCATGGTAGTGGAGCCCTCCTCCCTCTCTCTCAGAAACTGTACCTGCCCAGTGGACTAGGAGCCTGAAATTCAGCACACCTCCACAGGTAGCAGCAGCTCACCTTGTAATATGGAGATGCAGCCAATGGTGTTCTTCATGCTTCCTGCCCACCCCTCCCAGCCACCCTCCCACACCAAGCTAGTGATGATTTCATAGTAATACTGCCAGCTAGAACCAATTAACCCATTTCTATCCCCTCTTCTTCCAGAGAGTTGGAGTAGTCTTCCACCCCACTTCCTTGCCCCTTGGGTACTGCCCTCATCTCTCCATCCCTTTTTCCTTTCACGTTGGCCATATTGCCCAACTCCCCTTTCTGTCTGCAGCACTGAAAGTTGCTCACAGTGAGTCTGCCCTAAAAGAAGTACATTGATCTATTCTCTTACCAGCCCTGGTTGAGGACTGTACCTCTTAGAATTTAACTTGGGAAACATAGAAACATAGAATTTGACAGCAGATAAGGACAGCTTGGTCCACCTAGTCTGCCCATTTCCCTACCTAACAGATAAGCACAGATCCTAGTTAATCAACAGCCTACTTCCTCCTACCCCCCACTAGAATTGCCTTTTGTCTGTTCCATACATTCTTGAATTACCCCACTGTTTTTGACTCTATGACCTCCTCAGAAAGGTTGTTCCATGTATCCACAACCCTCTCTGTGAAGAAATACTTCCTCACATTACCTCTGAGCCGTCCCCCCTCTATCTTCAAATTGTGTCCCCCTTGTTTTTGCACATCTCTTTTTCTGAAAGATGCTACCCTCTTGAACTTTGTTGATTCCCTTGAGGTATTTGAAAGTTCTATCATGCCCCCCCTCTCCCTCCTTTCCTCGAGGCTATGCATCTTTACTTCCTTTAGTCTTTCTTCATATGCCTTCTGATGCAGACCCTGCATCATTTTGGTTGCCCTCCTCTGGACAGCCTCTACTCTGCCTCTGTCTTTGTGGAGATGGAGTCTCCAGAACTGTACATAGTACTCCAGATGTGGTCTTACCAACTGTCTGTACAGAGGGTCAACAACTTCCTGTTTCTACTGGTGATACCTCTCCCTATGCATCCCAGTATCCCCAACCCTCCTTACTGCCTTCTCACATTGCTGGCCCACCTTTAGGTTGTCTGATATGACTACCCCCAGGTCCCTTTACATTTTTGTTGTTATCAGAATCTCACCCCCCATTGTGTACTCTCCCCCTGGGTTTTTGTTTCCCAGGTGCATTACTTTGCACTTCTTTGCATTGAATCTAAGTTGCCATACATTTGACCATTCCTACAACCTTGCCAAGTTCCTTTTCATCCTTTCCACCCCACCTTGCATATCAACCCTGTTGCAGATCTTTGTGTCATCTGCAAAGAGACATACTTTCCCTTCCAGTCCCTCTGAAATGTCACTTATAAAGACATTAAAAAGGACCAGCCCCAGTAATGAACCCTGTGGTACCCCACTAGTAACACTCCTTTCTTCCCTGTGGACTCCATTTACTATTACCCGCTGTGTCCTGTTGTCCAACCAGTGTTTTATGAGGCTACAACCCTGGGACCCACTCCCAGGCTAGTTAATTTGACTATTAATCTTTTGTGCTGGACTGTGTCAAATGCCTTGCTAAAGTCTAGGTAGGCCATGTCCACAGCCCTTCCCTGGTCTACTGCTTTGGTCACCCAGTCAAAGATATCAATTAGATTTGTCTGACATGACCTTCCCGCTATGAATCCATGCTGTCTTGGGTCCTGTGCCCCACTGTCCTCTAGGTACTCAACAATTATTTCCTTCAGAAGTGATTCCATCATTTGCCCTACCACTGAGGTCAAACTGACAGGCCTGTAGTTCCCTCCTCTGTCTTGCTCCCACTTTTGTGAAGGGGAATCACATCCACCCTCCTCCAGTCCTCAGGTACCACCCCATCCTCCCATGATTTATTAAAAAGGGTAGTCAGTGGTGTTACTAGTTCTTCCCTTAGTTCTTTTAGAATTCTGGGGTCAATCCCATCAGGCCCCATTGCTTTATCCACCTTCAGTTTTAAGAGTTCTTTCAGAATACTTTCTTCTGTGAAAGGACTAATATGAAACCCCCTATCAAGAGTGCTTCTGTTGACCGGATTAGGTAATTCCCCCTGCTTTTCCATTGTGAATACTGAGCAGAAGTATTCATTCAGTATCCCTGCTTTTCCACTGTCGCTCTCTGTCCAAGCACCTTCCTCTTTGTTCAGCCTCAGTGTCCCTGCCTTAGTCTTTCTTTGCTCCCTAATGTACTTATAAAGGTTTTATCACCCTTCTTAACCGAGTTCGCAATCTTTTCTCAGTTTGGGCCTTTGCTATTCTGACTGCCTTACCCACTTCCTTCTGCTTTAACTGGTACAGTTCTCTGTCCTGCTCCTTCTGTGTTTCCTTATACTTCCCGAATGCTATATTTTTCTCCCTTACCTTCCCTGCCACTTCTTTTGAGAACCATAGTGTATTTTCTTTCATTTTGGTTTGTTTATTTGCTTCACACAAAGGCTTGTTGCCTCTGTGATGGCAGTTTTGATGTTTCCCATTATTGCTCCACCCCATCTTCTTGCTTGTATGCTAGTGCTTTTCTGAGGCACTCTCCCATTTGACAAAATCAGCCCTCCTGAAGTCCAGTACCTTCACTTTTGTGTGGCTTGACTCTACAGCCAAGTTGATTGTGAACCACACTGTTTGGTGGTTGCTTGTTCCCAGATGGCTGCCCACTTCAAGATCAGAGATCCTCTCTCCATCCCCATTTGAGAGCACCAGGTCTAAGATTGCTCTCTCCCGAGTGGGTTTCAAAACTAGCTGTCTGAGGCATGCCCCAGTAGGGCATCGAGAATGGCTCTGCTCTTAGATGTGGCTGCAGTAAAGGTGCTCCAGTTAACATCTGGCATATTCAGGTCCCCCATCAGCAATATCTCCCCTTTCTCTGCCATCCCAAGGATGCCTTCTATCATTTCATTGTCCATTTCCTCCCCCTGAGATGGGAATCTGTATACAACCCCTGTGTGGATTATGGAGCCATTTCCAGCCTCCAGGGTCACCCACAGTGCCTCCTCTCCTCCCTGTTTACCCTTTAGTTCTGTTGCTTTTATCCCTTCCCTTACATTTAGGCAGTATAGCGCAGTAATCTAAGGCTCTGAGCAGCAAATTTGGTAACATCCAGCAGACCAGACCTGGGTTTGAATCCCACAGCTTCCACTTGCATACTGTGTGACCCTGAGCAAGTCACTTAACCTCCTTGTGCTCCCAGGTCGCTCCTGTAAAAAAGCTTTCAGCTTAGTGTGCTATACCTGGTTAAACAACAAAATAAATAAATAAAAAAATATAGAGCTACTCCTCCTCCTCTTCTTCCCTCTCTGTCCCTCCTGTAGATTGTGTACCCTGGTATGTTAACATCCTAGTCATGGTTCTCTGTGTACCATGTTTCTGTGACTGCCACAATACCCAGGCATCCCTCTTCCATCAAGGCCACCATTTCAGGGAGCTTTTTACTTAGACTATGGGCATTGGTACTCATTACCTCCATATTTTATGGCATTATTTTTTTGCCCCATCCCTGTCCCTACTGCCTTTGTCTTTTTCTCCATTTACCCTGCCCTTCTCCCATCAACTTCTATTTTGGTGTTTACCCACTAATATTTCCTGATTTTTGGGGTTAGGATTTCCTTCTCCTCTCTTCAGTGCCTCCCCTTGACTAGTTTAAATGATTGCCACTGAAGCATTTAAACCTATAACCTAGGATCCTGGTCTCCTTCCAGGATAGATGCAGACCATTGCACCTGTATAAGCCCGCATCCCTCCAGGTGGAGCCCAGGTCCCCAATGAAGCCAAATCCCTGAGCTCTGTACCAGCTTTTCAACCTGTCATTGAATCCCATGGTGCAGAGTGCCCTAGCCTCATCCATGCCATAGACAGGTAGCACTTCTGAGAAAGCTACCATGTGTGCTACTTGTCTAAGGCCCCCTCCCCAACTCCACAAACTCCTGTTGTGCTGCTCTGATCCCATTCTCAGCCAGGTCATTCATCCCTAGGTGGATAATGACATCCAGCTCCCTCTCCCGTGCTATTGCTCCCACGATCCTGAGGATTCATTTCCTGTCCCTCCAAGCCTTGGCGCTGGGCAGGCACCTTTCCTCCCTTGCCCCTCCCTCCCCCAGTCCTACCCCCTTAACAACTGAGTCCCCCACCAGGAGTTGTTTCCTTCCACTGGGGGTATTGGGCCACTCTCCTGTGGGTCTCCATTGTGGAGGTTCCCAGCATCATCCTTGGTCTCCACTGTAGGTGGAAACATGCTTCGCCAGAGTGGTGAATGAATTGTGGAGAGGCACAACTGGAGGGATGTGCCTCTGTTCCACCACCCTCACCCTCCCTGAGCCCACTGTGGTCCAACCACTCCTCTTTCTTGGCAACCTCTGAAGTAGTGGCAGTGGCATGGGTTGTCTCTGGGTGGGGGAGCAGGTGTCATGAATCCTTGCCAGGTCAGCATGGAGACAAACAACCGCTTCCCTCTGACCAGAGAGGTGCCAGCAAATAGGGCAGCAATGTAGTCTCCAGAATGTCTCCTGGAAGACTGCTGCTCCACAGCCAATGCATTGCACTACTCCCCACATGTCTGTGTCCCTTCCAGTTACAGATGCTTTTTGGTTTTTTGTTCTTGCTTTAGTGTGTGCAATCTTGTGTGTGTCTCTAACTCCTATTCAGTGTGCTGTGCCTTTAAGGATATGAACAGGTGTATGTTGTTAGCAGTTTTGAGGAAGTGATGTGAGAGCCCCTGCTATAAAGGAAGTTATGCACTCAAGGTGGGTGGGGAAAGGGAAGGAGGGTGGGAGTAAACCTATGCTGTCCAGAAACAATCACCTACAACTCTAACCCTCCACCCTGGGGAGTGCCTTCCTTCTTTTCAGACACCTATTTCACAAAGGCTAAGTAACAGGTCTAGTCACAACCAACTGCAAATATCTTCCAGCTACAGTTCCTCCCTGCCAAATTAAAGCTAAAACTCAGAAACATCCACCCCAAAAACAGAATCAATACTAGTTACCTACACAGGTCCAAAAAGTAATAATTCAGTTTAATGTAGTCTAGAAAATAACCTCCTTGATTCAAGGAAGATGTGCCTGCTTTTTCACTCCCCCTGTCTTCAATGTGAGAAGGAGACTGCAACACCTCTGAGACAAAAAACCTTTTCAGCAAAAAATAAATACATAAAATAGGGGCAAACAGTAATTTTGCTTAGCCTAATGATAAAAAGTCACAAAAATGTAAGGACCACCTGTAATAATTTCACAGAAGATATGCCCTGTAAGAAACACTTTGCTACAGAGAACAATAAAGCAGTAACTGAAGATATACCTTGCAAAAGACAATTTGAATCAGAAGATTACAGCAGTAATCTGTTAGAATGCACCTATAGGCACACCTTGTAATAATGCAGCAGAAGGTATACCCAGCAACAGCAATTTGAATCAGAGGAAAATAAAGCAAGAAAATGTACACAACAAACAGTAACAATCCCTGTGAATGCAAAATAAAAACAACAACACACAGTAAATCTGCCTAGCCAAAAGTCTTAATCCTTTCCCTTACTCTGGTAAGGTTCTTTGTTCTGTCCTTTCAAGCAAGCTAGAAGAAAAGAGCTCAGGTGAATCTAGGTGCCTTGGCCAGCAAACCTAGCCTTCCACTAGTCCAACTTCACTTGTTAGCCTCCCTTACCTTCAATGCACCTACTTGACTAACATTTAGCACCTGAAGCTAAATTACCTTCCCTGTCTTGGCTCTCCTAATGCTTAATGGCCATATCTTTGCTACTGCTAGTTGACAAGATTGCTAAGTAGTTTCAGATTTCTTCTCTACAAATCTCTGTCTGAAAATTCTATCAGGTCATATCAGATCCCTGGTCCAGTAATCAGCCCACCCCCCTTGATATGTATTTCATAACCTGTCTTGCTCTTTTCCTTTTGGCTCTGCATCATACCTCTATCGTCCACAATCAAATGGCCCATTGGGGATGCAGGCTTGTAATGACTATATCTTCTCCAATCATATTTCTTCAAGGCATTCTAATCTTTGCCCCTTTGGTGTTTTCTGTGCAAGCCTTTGAGGCTTGCCCATTAATTGGCCAAGTGCTCCTATCATTGTCCTAACATAAGTGGCAAAAAAAGGATAGTCACTGCACCTTCTCTGGTTCTCTGTTCTCCCTATATGCCTTGCTGGTGATATTGAGTCAAACCCAGTCCCTAACCTTGGGTTAGCCAACCCACTGCTCCTTACCACCTTCCCTGGTCCTCCTTGAAGGGTCTTAAACTTGATCATCTTGATGTCCAAAGTCTACTACCCAATCATGCAGCACTTACTGCCTGGGTAACCCATTATAACCCTGGTGTTTTGTGCATCATGGAACATGGCTAATGTCTGCTACCCCCTGACTCGACTTGTTACCTCCCAAATTACAATCTATTATGCTGGCGGCAAATCCTTTTCTTGCCAAGCCCCCAGCCTATGGAACAAGCCCCCCCTAGTCCAGGATGCCTCCTCACTCATGAACTTCTGCACCAGACTCAAGTCCCACATACTGGCCACAAGTGCATGCCACTACCATGGCTCTTAAGGTATCCCCTTTTTCTGCATCAAACCTTCCCAAAGGTGAGCCGACCATGTACCTCCTTCTAGTATCTGGACACCTAGGGACCAATGCTACCTCATGTATATCACTATACCAAGTAGTACCAAGGCAAAACTGTGTCATGATAACCATGTCAGTAACCACTGTCTGTAACCACCTTATGCTTGAACAACCTATGTAATCAAAAGTTTTTCTCCACTGTATTTTATCTTGTATTGTTATCCCGGGTCGCCCATGAAAAAGGGACCTTCGGGGCTCAGTGGGCCTGCCTGGTCACCAAAATTTAATAAATAAATAAAAATAAATATTATGAAGTGACTGTGCTGGCCAGAAACTCAGTGGAGGTCTGCTGATATACTATGAACGTCACCTCAGTATATCCCTAGTCTCTTATAACTACCCCCCCCTCTGCTACATGTGAATACCTTCAGGCACTACTTCTCTTGGGCAATGCAACAAAGGTCCACAAGTTTGTGCTTATAACCCTCCCAAAAATGGCATGAATGGGCATTCCTATCTGCTTGACATTATTAGACCCAAGGTCTCAGCTAACGAGGCACTCTTACTAGGGGACTTCAACTTAAAACTGATCTAGGGTAAATGTCAAATAGTATGAACCCTTACTGACTGCTCTCGGCCTTACATAATTTATAAATGTTTCCACTCAATTCTCTCTTCCTGGTGTTAAAGGTTTACTCCTTGACTGGGTTATGTCAAATCAGCCTGAGAGATTTATTGAGTCTGGCATCTTCCCCTGCTCAATCTCTGATCATTCTCCCACATACTGTATTTGGAGAGTCTCATCCCCTGAAGTTCCTCATAAAGTTATACAAGTGAGAGATTTCTCTCACTTTAACCCTGCACTCTTCCTCCAGGACCTTGCTTTGGTAGATTTGTCCCTGGTGCTAACAGCTACTGATTCCATAGTTGTCCTAAATTATGTTCTTGATGTCCTTCCCCTTCTGTAAGATAAGCATGCCCCTTGTATCAGGAAGAGAGTACGAAGGACTGTTACCAAATGGCTACATGGTGGCCTTCTGTCTTTCATGAAAACCAGGGATAAATGCTGGGATAAGTTTAAGGCCAGTAATGATTTTCCCTTCATACTGTGAACACTGATGTCTCCAAAATGTCTGAAAAAATGCCATCCATGCAGCAAAGAGTGTATACTGTATATTTTCCCTATTGTCCTCCAGCAGGGATCCGAGTAAGTTTTGGCATCCAATCAGAAATGTAATTGGTGGCTACAGTGTTTGTGATGCAGTTGACATACTTGTTGAAGGCAAAAACTGTAACAATGCAGCAGCTATTGCAAATGTCTTTAATGCCCAGTTCTTTAATCTGTTGGCCCATATCTCCCAGTTTACCTCTGCTAATATCCATCCCTCTCCACCTGTAATACTTCCCTTCCACGGGCTCTCTCCCATCCCCCCCCTTTTATCTTAAATCTGTCTTGGTGTGGAAGACTTACAAGCTACTGGCTGGTTTTTCTCCTTCCACTAATGCTGGCCACAATAACCTGGAACCTAAGCTCCTAAAACTGGGGGCCCACTCATTTGCTTTACCTATCACCCATATTTTCAATCTATCCCTCACCACTGGAGTGGTTCCTCCCACATGAAAAGTAGCTAGAGTGGTATCTGTCTTCAAAAAAAGTGATTGAGAATGTATTGAAAATTACTGACCTATAGCTACCCTGTCCACTGTCAGCAAACTACTGGAGAAGGTAGTAGAGGTACAACTGATGGAGTATTTGCAAAAATATCACTTACTGTCCCTGGCACAATGTGGCTTTTGCAATGGCCACAGTACTGGTACAGCCAATGTTAAGGTTACATCTGAAATTAAGGTAGCAATGGATCATGGCAAATTATCGGGAGTGATCTTTGTCAACCTCTGCAAGGCCTTTGAATTAGTGGATAATAACCTACTGTGTGCTAAACTCCACTCCATTGGCCTGTCCCATCCTGCCCTTGCATGGTTCTCTAACTAGCCTGATAGTAGGCAACAGCTGGTTAAATATAATAGAGCATTTTCAGAACCTACTCTGATTAATGTGGGGGTCCCCCGGGGTCTGTCTTAGGCCCTGTATTATTCTCCTTATTTGTCAATGACTTCCCACTGGTCCCCACTTATTGCAATATTACCCTGTATGCTGATGACCTGGTTCTTCTGTTCAGCACAAGCTATATTAATGTCATAAATCTCCACTTACAAACTGACTTCCATAAGCTACAAACTTGGCTCCTGGCAAACAAGCTCGTTCTAAACCTAAAGAATACTTAGACTGTGCTCTTCAGGTCAACCACTAAGCTTAGGCTGTGTCATATCCCCCTGAGAGTTATTAGTGTTGATGGGTCCCTGGTGGGCGCAACATCCTTCTTCAGATGTCTGGATGTCACTTCTGACCCCCAAATTAGACCGCTTCCTTCATATTTGAAATGTATGTAAGGAAGCAAATATCAAACTGGGCCTAGCCTACCGAGCCCGGGGGTCCTTTACAGTTGCCGCACATCTTACCTTTGCAAAATATGTATTACTTCTTACCCTCAGCTATGGGCTCATAGCCTTTCTCCTTGCCACAAAAGGCAGCTTAGTCAAGTGGGATGTGGTCTACAATAATGTTTGACGCTTTTCCCCCGCCGTCCTTCACCTCACCCATCACTGTAAACTATATGATAAATTTTACTGGCCATCCCTATTTAACTACCAACCCTTTGCCCTAGGCTGTTTTATTGATAAGATAGTCCATACTACCATTCCTTCTGACTTGCAGAAACTCCTTACACCTATCCAACCTTCTTACCTTCTAAGGTCTACTGACTTACAGTCTCTCCTTGTTACTAAATCTCACACTTTGACAGGTGACCAGGTTTTCACTGTTTGTTCCCCCCTCGATTCTGGAACCCCCTTCAAGTCTCTGCTATTTATTTATTTATTTAAAAGTTTCCCCAGGAAGGACATACTAAACTAACAAGATCTCATTTCCAGATGCATCCTGGGTAAAGGAAAAGGGGAGTACACTTGAAAATGAGTCTCTTTGTGGATGACTCAAAACTGGGGGCGGTGGTGGATGGGGAGGAGGGGAGGGTGGCCCTTCAGGGGGACCTGGAGGCTCTGGAAAGATGGTCTAGAAAGTGGAAGCTGAGATTCAATGCAGGGAAATGCAAGGTACTGCACCTGTGGGCCAGAAACCCAGGCCAAGTGTACACCCTCGGGGAAATGCTACAAAGTCTCGATGGCTGAGAGGGACCTGGGGTGGTGGAGGATGTCAAGATGAACAACTCAGAGACTTGTAGGAGGGCAGCAAGGCCAACGGGATGCTGGGATGCATCACTAGGGGATCACCTCCAGAAGGAGAGTGATACTCCCTCTGTATAACTGCTTGGTGAGGGCACCTCAAGTACTGCGTGCGGTCTTGAAGCCACCCTAAAGAGGTACACTAAACTCCTGGAGAGGGTCCAGAGGAGGGCAACCAAAATGATTTGGGGCTTGGGGGACAGGACCTATGAGGAGAGGCTCGATGAGCTAAATATGTACACATTGGAAGAGAAAAGGGACTTGGGGGACATGATAGAGGTCTTCAGGTACATGAAGGGGGTAAATAGGGGAGGAACCATCATGGTGCTTTGAAGGAAGGAGGAGGGAGTCACTAGAGGGTATGGGTGGAAGCTGGAGGGGGGAAGATTCAGGGAAGAAAGGAGGAGGTGCTACTTCACTGAGAGAGTGGTGGAACCATGGAATGCGCTGCCTAGGGGGCTGGTGGAGGCAGAGATGGTGGAGGGGTTCAAGAGGGGGTGGGACAGGTACAGGGGAAGGGTTTTGGAAGCAAAATCCAATGCAGCGAGAATATCCGGAACTGGGAAGGGAGAAGCCAGAGAAGGTAAGGGGGGGCAGCAAGGTCAGCTCCCAGGGTGGAGGCTGACCAAACGAGCAGATGCAAAAGACTGTTAGGCCTATTCTGCTGGCATTTTAGTATGTTAGTAAAATACATAAAGTTGAAAAAGCATGTTACAACTGCAAATAGCAGAGAAAGAAATACTAAAGCAACTATGTACAGTAAAATGAGTACATGGAATCAACCCATGGAAATGAATAAATAGATAATCTGACAGTATGAAAACTCAAACCATGCACCACTGCATTGAAAATTATAACTGCAAGGCAATTGTGTGCAAGCACCAGCTAGTAGTATAACAATACATGTTACAATAGGGGGAGGGGAAAAGGAGGGAGAAAGCAGGATTGAGGGGGAACATTGAAACAGAGTTATATTCAAGGACTAAGAGAGGTGTGCTTGGTGTGGGGAGGGAGAGATAGATGAGCAGAAGGATTAGGAGTAAGGAAAGGGTTATGAGAGTAGGGGGAGGAGGAGGGAAGGAGAGGAGAAGGGAGTCGAGTAGGGAAAGGTGGGCAGAGAAAAGGGGGTAGGGTGAGGAAGTAGAGGGAATGGGATAAGGTTTAAGTGGAGGGTAGGAGGATCAGGGAAGAGGGAGGAGTGGTATAGAGAAAGGAAGGAGGATAAGAGTTGGGGGAGGAGATAGATTGGACATATGGGAGAAATTAGCTGAGGTTACAGGTAACAGCTGCAAGTATGGGAGGAGAGGCAATACAGGAGGTAGGACAGAGAGTAGGGAGAGGTGGCTGAATGGATTGGAAGAGTGAGGAAGTTCCAGAACTTAGGGAAGTGGTAAGAGAAGGTACACTGGCCAGCAGTTGAGGATCTAGGGGGGAGTGCAAGGGAGAGGGAGTGGGAGCTGTGGATGACATAGGAGTTGGGGCAAGGCAGGGAGAGGGTAGAGGACAGGTAGGAAGGAAGGAAGCCACATCAATACTTGGCAATAAATGAGGAGCAGCGTGCCATACGCATAGCTTCAAGGGAGGGAAAGGAAAGGGATGTATAAAGAGTACAGTGATGAGTATGTGTAGGACTGTCTAAAACAAAGCAACAGAATGAGTAAAAGAGAGAGTCTAATCTTGACAGGGTATATTTGGGGTAGAGCTGTAGAGTCTGTTGTCATAGTTGAATATGAGGAGGATCATTTTCTGTATGACAGCTCTACGGGCCAGGAGCAGGCTGCAGCTGTGGTGGTGTTACAATGCTCCCGATTTAGGGTAGAGTTTTTTACGTATAGCATTAATGTGTTCAGAGAAGTTGAGGTGGTTGTCCAGCCAGACCCCGAGGTACTTGAAGGATAGTACATTCTCAATGGTGGACCCATCTAGGGTACAGAAGAAGTGGGGAATGCCAATCTAGAGAGCTTTTGCTGAGTGCCAAAGGTCATAAAGACCATTTTTTTGGTGTTGAGGGCCAGCTGATTTGAGCTGAACCAGAGCTGGATGTTGTCAAAATTCCACTGAAGCCTGATCGCCAGGTCTGCAGGAGAATGGCCAGAGGCAAATAGAATTACTAGGTGTACTCCCTTCCATTATATCTTTAAGAGATCCCTATGAGAGCATTTAAAATCCACCTCATTCTGCAACTGTCACTGATATAAAATCAGGGCTTGGTGTGCTATATTACTGCCTTAATTCCTGGCTTCTGGCCAGAACTAGGAGTATTGCCCTAAGCTTTGGCATACATCTGATACTTTAGCAATTATTGTCCACTGATTTCATTGCACCCTGTTTTTGCCCAAATGCCTATGTATGTTTTTTTTGCCCTAATGTCCATGATTTCATTGTACTTTCTTTTGCTAAAATGTCTATGTATCTTTCATTTGCTCTAATTCCTTTGTATGCTTCATATATTGTCAAAATAGTTCTTTTTGCTGTACTACAGTCTCAATCTTGTATTCATGCCTTCTTATTATTACCTGTATATCCTTGCTTTGTAATTTTTGTTTTGCATTTTTTTTCCTTTGTAATCTCCTGGGTTGAAGCTGAAAATAGACATTTATTGTCTAGGGCGCTTACCTGGTCAACAAAAGCTAAATAAATAAATACATGAACAAATAAAGGAGCATGATGCTGGGCATCACTATTGCAGAAGCAATGGAGAGGCATAGTAGGGCCATGATGCTACTGCAGTTAAGGTAATTCAATGGTAATAAGTAGTTTGTGAAAGTTAAATTCCATAAGTGGAATTCCAGTGGTGTTACCTATTATGCATCCATGAATTTTTGAGCCAGTTTTGCCAGTTAGCAGTTTCTAAAGTATCCACAATAAATGGTAACCTACTAAACCCCATTTATTCAGCTCAGCTAGATTCCAGGACATATTTACTTTGGTATGCATGACAAATCTTGAGTGTATACCTAGAAGGGCAGTGAAGCTATAAACATCCAAATATTTTGAAAATGTTCATGCATTTTAACAAATAAATTGTGAAATATTGAACTCCTGTAGCTTACACTTTCTACTCCATTTGGCGGTTTGTTTTAACTCTTCTAAGAAAGTAGGCATGTGCATTTTTAATTATTTAACTCCAAAGGTGGCAAATTTGTAAGCATAATGGTGCCTATGCACTAACTGGCAGGAATTATGCACCAGAGGCACATATCCTGCCCGCATAGCTCCACAGCTGTGGACAGATGCATGTGGCTGGTATTTACCAACAGCCACGACCTGTCCACAGGCATGCATCCCCTGGCATGCAGCATTCCACAGGGTGGCCGGGGGCAGAGTCGCAGACCCAGTTAGGCATCCAATGAGATGCCCTGCATGGGTCCTACAGTGGATCCCTTATGTGGGCAGGGTGCATTAATTGCACCAGTGGACACCCAGACCCACAGAGCAATGCTCTGGCTGGCAGTGGACCCCATGGCCATCTCTGATGCACAGGGGCCAGTTGCTGCATGACCACATATCCCCCCCAACACAGTGGTGGTCCAGTGCCATGCAGTAAGCACCCACACACATGACACCATGTTCCTGTGTCTGAATAAGCACCCCAAAAACACATGCATGCCCATGTCCCTGGTGTGCAATACCATCTCCATCCACACAGAGCATCCCCATCTCTGGTGCCTCACATACTCCACCCCCACTAATGCTCCATCCCACACACCTGAACACATCACCCCAGACCCACATTGGTAGTCAGTGAACCCCCCACCCCAACCCCCATGACAACGACACCCTCCCCATACCTGCATACTCAGTGCCATGACCAGATGGCCAGCAGCACAGCCCTCCTCACACCTCCTCGGATGATGGTCATCCAAGTGATGCTGGGAACACACCCCTATAAAAAGGCTGCATGTTCCCAGCCATCATTTCGATGGTCAGCAGCCAAGGAGGTGTGCAGAGGGCAGTGCAGCTGGCCGTCCATCCACGGCACTGACTATGCAGGTATGGGGGGTTCAGTGCAGCAGGAGTTGGGGCACCACTGACAACCAATGTGGGGGGGGTGACAAGATCAGATCAGGGTATGGGGGACCTCTGCTCTAGCCAGGCAGGGCCACCACATGTTTGCCTTGGTGTCGGTGCCACTGGTGGGTGGGGGGGTCCACCAGCCACTGGTCACCAATGCCTCTGCAGGGGAACTGGGTTGGGGATTTGGGATTGTGATGGGGGACCAGTGTGTGCATGGGGGGTCTGTCTCTGTTCCCACTGGGACTGGGTTGCCATGTGTGTGTGTGGTGGGGGTCTCAGCATTCACTGGGTGGGAAGGTTACATGTGGGGGAGGGCTGGATGCCACCAGGTGGTCCTGAGGACACGCATGGGTGCTTGCCTGCTCTGCAGCCCCAGCCCTTCCCATTTGCCTAATGTGCAGGGGGGCTCAGATTGTTGGGTCCTGCTGCCACTGCGACTGGGGGTGTAGTCTGTGGGGTGCACAGTGGCTTATGGCAAGGATCCACCCGGCACAGCTACTGTCCTCCTATGCCCCCTGGTGTGCAGCACACTGCACCATAGTGCATTGCGCTCACTGCAGACATGCCCCCCCCCCCTCTGCCCCTGCACATTGCTGCCTGCATGGCCAGGGGGTTGTTTTTGTAGGGGCTGTGCACCAACTATGTGCATCCCACAGATGTTCAGTGCAGAGCCACTACATCCATTTGTACATAGGATCAATAAATATTTTCGGAATAGTCACATGAATAATAACTTGTCATACTTTGAACCCCTAAAACTTCCCCACCCTTATCCAAATTCATGAAGCTTGGAAACCTTTATAGCAACTTCCAAACAATAAACATACTCAATATTAGATCTCCAGCTATAACACTGGCCAACTTCAACCAATTAATGAATTTTGGAAAATTTCACAAAATCTCACAAAATTTAATGGCATTTCAAAAATATTTCACAAAATCAGAAACTGACAATTTTTCCTAACCCTAGAAATGTACAGTAGCATGCTACATTGCTGATGGTGGCCTAACAATGCCACACAACAATTTGAAACTGACCGGTATCCCTACCACTTCTCATCCCTATACTCTTTGGTTTGTTCGTTTTCCTGTTAGAGCCATGCTTAGACTTCTGGGGAGAGGTTGTCTGCTATGGGAGGGGGGTTAACGGACCTGTTTGCAGAATACTTGTGTTGCTTCATACAGTGGAGGTTTGCTTACAGGTCATTTGTGAGTGGTCACATGCTTGCTTTGTGATTTAACTGACTAATAGGGCTGTGCTTTCTTCTTTTACACCACGGTGTATAGTCAAACACTGTTGGCACTTGCAAACCTTACAATATGCCTGTTCAACTCAACCTACTCCTACACCCATTCAGAAACTTTTTTTGTGGGTTTCAATCATTTTCTTCCATTATAATACTCTAGTAACATGTCCCCATCACAGGTCCTTATTATAAAAAGTGCCACAGTGTTCCTTCCTGCGGTGCCAGTCCACTTCATCTCCTGTACTGCAGCTCTACAGTACTGCAGCCAAACCTTCATTCATTTTCCAGGCCACTGGTGTTGCTATGACAACATCCACAAATGTAATGCTTACCGAATAATGATAATATCTATGATCTGCCCCAGTCTCCAGCCCCCTTATAAATGAATTCCCATTATTTTAGAAGGAGAAGCATATAAATTTCTATTTATTTTAATTTCACCAAGTATGTATATCAGGTATGGCAACATCTGCCTAATCTAATTTGGTGATCCTATGGTTTGAATGATGCACGAAGCAAAGTAGATGTATCCCTAACATCTGCACCCTCTATCAAAGCATGACAACAGGGCCTGCTGGCATGTGAGTACATTTCAGTATTTTAAGAAATTGTTTTGACATTAGTGTTATGCCCAGACTGTTTAATGCAAAGCCTAGAAATGCAGTTCCACACTTCCTCCTATTTTATTCCTGTGTGTACACCAGAGCATTTTCAGCATATTCAAATACACTGCATCCACTGCCATGGGGGATAAACACAATAAAAGGAAAGAAACTCAATATATTTTCAGGAAAGTTCTAGGTCAGACCATCCTTCATATGAATGAACAAATATAGGCTTTTATATTCTAATTTATAAAACCTTTATACTGTATTTAATGCAATTGTATAGCTAAGTGAAAGACAGTTCCCTGCTAATAAGTTAAAATCTTCCAGTAGTGAGTTTAAACATTTTTGCTAAAAATAATACAGACCCTCTTGGGATATCTCAGGGAACCCTTTTTCAACTGCTTTGAACACAATACACATTATACTATGCATTTAATGCCACTGGGATGACAACTGGTGCATGGGAAATTCAGATTACACACTCAGCTTTCATATACTGTGTGTGTGTGTGTGTGTAGTCAGTGACTTACATTTAACAATATTCAGCTTTACATATACCATATTTAATGACTGAGCCTTTAGTTACATAGTAATGTAGTAATTGATGGCAGATAAGGACTGCTAGGCCACCTAGTCTGCTCGTATTCCCTGCCTGCATCAACGGCTGCTGACCCTACTTGGTCATTGGCATTTGCCTTTCTTTTCCACATCTAGGGTTCCCTTATGTCAATCCCATGCATGTTTGAATCCACTCACTGTCACTACTTTCTGGGGCAGTCTATTCCAAGCATCCGCCCCCTCTCCATGAAGAAAAATTAGCTCACATTTCCTCTTATCTTGCCCTTCCAATCTCATATCATGCCCCCTCATTCTTGTAGAACTCCTGTACTGAAAAATGTCATCCACCTGCACATTGTTCAAGCCTCTAAGATACTTGAAGGCCTCTATCATATCCCCCCGTTCCCTTCTCTCTTCAAGTGTATACATATTGAGGTCTTTTAATCTGACCTCATATGTTTTCTGATGCAAGCCCTGCACCATCTTAGTCGACCTTCTCTGGACTGCTTCCACCTTGTCTATGTCCTTGCAAAGATGCGGCCTCCAGAACTGAACATCATATTCTAGATGAGACCACACCAGCATATTGTACAATCGCATCACCACCTCCCTTCTTCTCCTAGTGATAACTCTTCCTATGTACCCCAACATCCCACTGGCCCACCCCAAAGCCTTGTTACACTGTTTTGCCATCTTTAGGTCATCTGAGATGATTATCCCTACATTTTTCTCTTCCCTGGTGACCTTCAGCAACTTCCCCGCCCATCCTGTAGCTTTTCTAGCTTTCCTCAGGGCTTCTTCACCCCAGATGCTTGATTTTGTACTTCTTTGCATTAAATTTTAATTGCCACGCTTTTGACCATTTTTCCAGCTTTCCCAGATCCCTCCTCATTCTTTCTACCCTTCTGGAGTGTCTACTCTATTGTAGATCATGGTATCATTCACAAACAGGGAAACCTTCCCCTCCAGCTCTTCAGCAATGTCACTAATGAGGACATTAAAAAGGACTGGCCCCAGTACTGATCCCTGAGGCATCCCACTGGTCATCCTTCTATTCTCAGATTTGATCCCATTTACTACAACGCTCTGTTTGTTGTCCCTCAGCCAGTTCCTAACCCAGTTTTTCACTTTGTGGCCAACTTCCAGTCCACTTAACTTGTTCTCCAGTCTTCTGTGGGGTTGGCATTGAAGGACTTGCTGAAATCGAGGTAGGCAATATCCACAGCTCCTCTCTGATCCACTTCCTTTATCACCCATTCAAAAAAGTCAATCAGACTTGTTTGACATGACCTTCATTCTGTGAATCCATGCTGCTTTGGATCCTGTGCTCCCATGGTTTCCAAGTGTTCCACAGTCCTTTCCTTAAGCAGCACCTCCATAATCTTCCTCACTACTGAGCTGAGGCTGACTGGCCTGTAGTTTCCTGCCTCCTCCCTTCTATCACTCTTGAGGAAAGGGACTACATTTTCCTCCTTCCAGTCCTCTGGGACCAGCCCTGTATTTAGTGACTCACTAAACAGGGCCACCACTGGTACTGCTAGCACTGTCCATAACTCATTTAATATCCTGGGGTGTGTATCATCTGGTCCCATTGCTTTGTCCACCCTCAGTTTTGTTAGTTCCTCCTGGACTTTCTCTCTCTTCAGTAAAATGACTGGTGTTTACCTCTTTCTCCCCTGATTGTTTCTGCTGCCTAGCTGTGGTCCCTGTCCCTTCCCCTTTGCCATGAATACTGAACAGAAGTATTCATTCTGTATCAATGCTTTTTCTAGGTCACCATCTATACACTTCTCTTCTTCCTCTTTGAGCCTTACAGTCCCTCCCCTGACCTTACTTCTATCACTAACATATATATAAAATGTCTTGTCATCCCTGTTTACCATTTGCACTAATCTTTCCTCTGTCTACACCTTCACGCTCCTAACTACTTTTCCTGCCTCCCTCTGCATCTCTGGGTACACTGCCATATCCTCATCCTTCTAAGTCTCCTTGTATTTCTTGAAAGCCCTCTTTTTGTCCCTCACTTCCTCTGCCACCTCCTTTGTGAACCAAAGTTTTTGTTCCTTCTTTTTCTCTTGTTACTCAGCCTAATGCACTGTTTTGTCACCTCCACTATGACTTCTTTTAGGAGTGCTCACTGCTCTTCAACCCATCACCCTGGATCCTTTCTTGGCAGGGCTTCTTTCATTCCTATGTACAAGAAATAAGTAGGAAATGGACATCTGTTCTTTGTGATTTTTCTTTCTTCGGCCACCTTGAAAAAAGGCTTCAACAGCTACTTCAGAGAAAATTTGTTCAGGGGGCCTTTTGGAATCATAGAGCGGAGGGAGACAGGAGATATGATAGAGACATACAAGTATCTTACAGGGAGGAACAGGGTGCAGGAATACACTATTTTTAAGCAAAAAAGATGTTCCAGGACTAGAGGGCATGGGATGAAGTTGGAGGGAGGACAATTCAGAGGAAATGTGAGGAAGAATTTCTTCACAGTATAGGTGGTGGACAAGTGGAACACCCTGCCAGAGGAAGTGGTGGGGGCTGAAACAATCACGGGATTTAAGAATGCATGAGATAGACATAAAGGAATTTTGGAGGTCAGGGGCAAGGGGCAACAGACTTCTAGGAAAACATAAACTGAACTTACAAGCTCAAATGGGCAGACTGGGTGGGCCATAGGCCCTTATCTGCCGACACTGTCTATGTATCAATGTATCTATAGACTTCACACAATATGATATAAAATTCAATCTTTTTATTTCATCTCCCCTATGTTTCACTCCTGCATGGAGCTTGTTCACGGGGTTTTTAATTACTTTTCTTTTTTCTTATTTCATTCTGTTTTCAAACAAAAAATTGTACTTTAGTATTTGTTATTTTGCTTTTTAAGCAATATTTTGTTAAAGTTTTTAGCACACTCACATACCAATTATTAGTATACTTGCATTGCTTGGTCTGCTTTTTTTAAGACTTTTCTTTCTTTTTCTCTTTTTCTAGTCTATAGTGCTTGTGCACTTTTTCTGAAATGAGATAAGACATAAAGCAATGCATATCACTGTGATGGAATGTGTGGGAACTAGGTTTCTCTTGTTTCTGCAGCTATTGAAGCTTGACCCCCCATTAACAAATGAAGCAGCCTACCTGCTGGAATACTTTGAGTAACATGGAGGTTGGACCTCACTGTTTGTGACTTTTTTTCTCCTTTTGGCTGCAGGGAGACAATAAAGTTAGTCATGTTTTAACCCTAGTTCAATTTTTCAAAGTTCATTGCTTAATTCTTTATAAGTTAAGTCTTTTTTAGTTTAAAAGGTTGTCTCTCCTATCTCCTCCTTAGTGCTCATGTTCCTATATTCCTTCAATGTGGTTCTGCAATCTGGGACTTGCCCTACTTTCTGCAGGTGCTGCCTATTATCATCTTACCTGTTTTGTGCTGATCACAGGTCCCTCAACGGTTGCCAAGCAACCATTAACTTGATCTGTTTACAGCACAAAACAGACTTGTTCCTAGTTTCCAGTTCATTCCATCACTTTTATGTTTTTTGATCGGTTTGTTTAGCATACATTCAATTGTAGATGTGAGAGGAAAAACATCTGTAGAGCCATGGCTTTTTTGGAAAACTTAGTGGGGTGGGAGAGCTGATTATGGTGGAAATGGTACAGTTTTGTGATGTGTTCTGTTTACTGTTATACAAAATAATAAATAAGACTATTTAATAATGCTTTTCATTAAGAATCTTTCAGTTTCTTTCTCACTTTTGCTCATCTTGATTCTTTAGTGGTATGTAATATTATAACATTCTTTTCATGCTATATGCTGGTACATGGCAGGGAGGTCACTCCATCTTGACCTTTCAAATTACAACCTGCTTTTTAGTTATACATATATTCATTTTTGTTATAACTTGTGCTTTTCTTAGCTTCTAGTTGTCATATGCAATTTGTAATTCTTTCATGCATACATAGGCACTATACAGGGAGGTCAACTTAATTTGACCTTTCATTACTGAAATACAAAGGAAACATAACATTCATCATACAAAGTATTTGAAAAAACTGAACACAAATAAATGTTTGCATAGCTAAAGTCACAATTTGCTTACTAGCTGTAATATATTCCATTCTTCTGGTACCTTTTGCCTATTTAGTTAGAACATATGATTAAAATTTTTCTTTCATACATAAAAGGATACAGTGGAAGGAGGTCAACTTAATTTGACCTTTCCTTATTTACATAAAATATGCTTTGTGCTTACTTTTTTTGTGAACAAGGTGTTATGATTGTGACAGTTCCCTGAAATCTGTTTCTTAGAATATGTTAGATTTAGTGTACATTCTGGTTATTTTTTCTCAAAAATACTTTTCATATGCACATCACCTCTAAAGTTTCACACTGTTCTTGTCTGGTTGTTATTCTGACTGCGTCCATACTATTCTAATGTGTCTTATATTTTGTTTGTGTTTTTTGCCTGTTATTTCAACTGCATGCCACAAATTAGTTTCTATGTTCATGCCTTTATGGGGCTCCAGAGTTTTCATGTAAAAAATCCAGGGCATTTCAGTGCAGAGTAATAAGTCTCTATAGTTGCCCCCTCTTTCTGGTATGTAAACTTTCTCTAGCCCCCCAAATCTTAGGGAAGCTCCACTATGTCCAGCTTGCATAAAGTGTGTGGCAACTGGGTAGCTCTCATCCCTCCTTCTGATATCTCCTTTATGTTCTTGGATTCTGTTTTTTAACATACGACTTGTCTGTCCAACACATTGCATGTCACAAGGACATTGTATGACATGTATTGTGCCCTCCATGGTGCAATCAATATGTTGATGGATTTGGTGTTTGTGCCCTGTATGTGGATGGAAAAAAGAGTTTTTCTTAGAGATATGATTACACACAGAACATTTACCACATGGTACCATACCTGGTGCTAAAGGCCCTAGGAGTAACTGATTTTCTTTTTTCTCAGGTAGTTTATACTGTGACCTTACCAGTTGGTCTTTGAGGTTTTTAATTTTTTTTGGCTGCTATTATTGGCCTATTTTGGAGCTCCGAATGTTCTCATTGTCAATCTGCACTAAATGTCAGTGTTTGTTGACTATTTTTCTAATTTTTGTCATTTTATGGTTATACTTTGTTGCTAGTACAACTCTCTGTTTGCTTCCTTCTGTTGTTTAGGGTCCTAGAAGATCCATCCTGTCTTTTTGTTTTATTCTGTCTTTAGCTGTTTGTAAAATGCCTTCCTGATATCTGCTATTTCTGAATCTCCCTATAATACACTTTGTCTCTTTTTCTTGGTCCCTTTTCTGAACTACAGTTCCTCTTGACTCTGGTAAGTTGGGAATATGGTATAGTTGTCTTGAGTTTTGTTTCATGGAAACTTATGCCATGCAGGACTGTAGTTCTGTCTGTTTCTTTTCTATATAGTGAGGTTTCTAGTTTATGTCCATCTACTTTGATCATTAAATCCAAATATGGGATTTGTTTTTATGGAAATTCATGTGAATTTTAGATTTATATTTTTTTGGTTTAGTTCCCTGTGGAGGTTTCTTAATTCTTCTTCACTATCATTCCATATCATGAATATATCATCTGTATAGCATAGCCATATATCTACTTTGTTGTCTGTTCTGTTGTATATGTGTTATTGTTCGAAATCAGCCATGTATGCATTGGCATATACTGGTGCCATTGTCGACCCCATGGCTGTGCCTCTTGATTGTTCATAATAAACACTGTCAAATTCAAAATAGTTCTTTGTTAATATTATATCCACCATCTCTTGTAAAACCTGTGTTTTAGGCTTGCTCCCCCTTACTCTTTGGTTGAATAGTTTTCCTATACATTGAATTCCCTCCTGGTGTGGAATTGATGAATATGGGTCAACAACATCTAGCGTCGCCAATATTGCATTTTCATTCCCATTTCTGAGATACTCTTTAGTTTCCAAATCATGTCTGTAGTGTCTTTGACATAGGATTTTGTATTTTCTATTAGAGGTTGGTGGTGTAAGTTAATATATCTCGAGATTGGTTCAAATATAGAGTCATTTCCTGAGACTTTGCGTCTTCCTGGGGGATCTACTGGGTTTTTATGTATTTTGGATATTGTGTAAAAAGTTGGGATTCTGAGATAATCTTTTGTAAGTATTTCTCTTTCCCATGGCTCTATCCATCCCATAGAGGCATATTCCTCAAGCATAATGTCTATTGACTGTTTTATTTTTTCTGTGGGATTATTCAGTAGAATGGAATAGTTCTCTTGATTGTCAAATAATTTTAGACACATTTCTTTATATTTGTCTCTGTCTTGTATTACTATACCCCCTCCCTTGTCTGTACTTTTTATTATTAGTGCAGTCCTGTCTTTATTATTTAAGTTCTTTTTTGCTGGGTATCTACTTCCTTGTTCTGAGAATAGTCCCATTATTTATTTCTCTGTTACATTACAAAAAGTTTCTATTCCATGATTTCTCCCAGTGGGTGGGTTGTATCTGGATTTAACTTTTATTTCCTGTCTCAGTTTCTGATTGCATGTATCTGTATTACTTGTGTCTATTCCAAATTGTTGTTTTAATCTCAGATTTCTATAGAATTTATGAAGGTCTACTTCTAGATCAAATAGATTGATTGATTGTGTTGGGGCAAATGATAGACCTAGACTGAGGACCCTGGTTCCTTCTGTTGATAAATTCCATTTACTGAGGTTAAATATTGGTGTTAGGTCTTGTTTATTGACTTCTGCCTCTCCTTCCTCTTGGCAGCCTGCTTGGCCTTCCACCTCTCCTTCCTCCTCTGCCTCCCTTCCCCTTCATATTCTTCCCCCTGTCTATATTGATTTCTTGTGTTTCTCAATTCATACCTTACTTCCCTTACATTTTCTGCTGTAGTTCCTGGCCTTGTTCCTCTGGTTGTTGTAGCTCTTCTGTCCCTGTTTGTGGGTCCCTGGAGTAACTACTGTCACTGCCCGTGCTCTCATATGTGTTATATTGACTGTATGTATTTTGCTAAGAAAAGCGCAAGTTATAACAAAAATGAATATATGTATAACTAAAAAACAGATTGTAATTTGAAAGGTCAAGATGGAATGACCTCCCTGCCATGCACCAGCATACAGCATGAAAAGGATGATATAATATTACACACCTCTAAAGAATCAAGATGAGCAAAAGTGAGAAAGTAACTGAAAGATTCTTAATGAAAAGCATTATTAAATAGTCTTATTTATTATTTTGTATAACAGTAAACAGAACACATCACAAAACTGACCATTTCCATCATAATCAGCTCTCCCACCCCACTGTTTTCCAAAAAAGCCATGGCTCTACAGATGTTTTTCCTCTCACATCTATGATTGAATGTATTCTAAACCAACCAATCAAAAAAAACCATAAAAGTAATGGAATGAACTGGAAACTAGGAACAAGCCTGTTTTGTGCTGTAAACAGATCAAGTTAATGGTTGCTTGGCAACTGTTGAGGGACCTATGATCAGCACAAAACAGGCAAGATGATAATAGGCAGCACCTGCAGAAAGTAGGGCAAGTCCCAGATTGCAGAACCACATTGAAGGAATATAGGAACATGAGCACTAAGGAGGAGATAGGAGAGACAACCTTTTAAACTAAAAAAGACAACTTACAAAGAATTAAACACCGAACTTTGAAAAATTTAACTAGGGTTAAAACATGACCAAATTTGTTGTCTCCCTGCAGCCAAAAGGAGAAAAAATCACAAACAGTGAGGACCAACCTCCATGTTACTCAAAGTATTCCAGCAGGTAGGCTGCTTCATTTGTTAATGGGGGGTCAAGCTTCAATAGCTGCAGAAACAAGAGAAACCTAGTTCCCACACATTCCATCACAGTGATATGCATTGCTTTATGTCTTAT
The DNA here is from genome assembly GCA_016271365.2 of Neoceratodus forsteri. Lineage (NCBI taxonomy): Eukaryota > Metazoa > Chordata > Ceratodontiformes > Ceratodontidae > Neoceratodus > Neoceratodus forsteri. Next base: position 608,042,844 of record CM057455.1, read on the forward strand.
CTCATTTCAGAAAAAGTGCACAAGCACTATAGACTAGAAAAAGAGAAAAAGAAAGAAAAGTCTTAAAAAAGCAAACCAAGCGATGCAAGTATACTAATAATTGGTATGTGATTGAGCTAAAAACTTTAACAAAAGATTGTTTAAAAAGCAAAATAACAAATACTAAAGTACAATTTTTTGTTTAAAAACAGAATTAAATAAGAAAAAGGAAAAAGAATTAAAAACCCTGTGAACAAGTTCCATGCAGGAGTGAAACATAGGGGAGATGAAATAAAAATATTGAATTTTATATCTTATGGTGTGAAGTCTATGATTCCAAAGGGTCCCCCTGAACAAATTTTCTTTGAAGTAGCTTCTTTCATTCCTTTTCCCATCCTAGCAAAGTCTGCCCTCCTGAAATCCAGGACTCTTGTATTTGTGTGACTGTCCTGTGACACTGTACTGAAGCTGAACCACACTGAATGGAGGTCACTGGACAATAGGTGCCCATCCACCCTGATTTACTTGTTACTGTCTCCAATGGTCAGCACAACATCTAAGACTGCCATGTCCTTTGTGGGCTCCTGAACCAACTGCCTGAGGCCTGCCCCCTGCAAGGATTCTATGATGTCTTGGCTTCAGCTGAGGCAATGGCTGTGATGATCCAGTCCACAGCTGGAATGTTAAAATAAAGGTTACCCAGGATAGTTCAGCTCAAATAAAGCATCTTATTTCCAGTGCAATCCTACTTGTACCCATTTACACAGCTGGGTGGACAGGAGCACAGTAAGAGTAAGAGACCTACTCAAGGCCACACAAGGAGCATTTCATCACAGTGGGGCTTGAACCCTTGATCAAGGCCAAATTAGACACCCCCTCCCATTGTAGCACAAATCCACCTTTCACCCCAACATGCCACCTCATGAAACAGGATATCTCCAAAGATGAGAGACAGCAGCCTGCACAAACCTTCCTCTGCTATCTCTGCCTCCTGCCATCTGAATGACTGGGAGGCAGTATATGCTTATAGAATCAGCTGATTTTACTATGTGCATGCATACCTCCCTTTTTTAGATGACAGTTGACTTCTGGTGAAAGAAGGATATAAGCTTGCTGCTGTCAATCTTCTTCAACGATATCCTTTTTTTCATGAGGTGACAAAGGATGAATTGGTGTTTCAGTGTGAGATTGTGTATGGGGGTTCTAATTTAGCCATTGTGGGTAGTTGGAGAGTGGATTAGGATTGGGCATTCAGAGTGGGTGAAGGGAGAAGTTCTTTCTTGCTGGGGTTAGGGGGGAGAAGTGCAGTTGTGTGTGGGTGCTGGGAAATAGGGGTTGTGCTATATTCATTCTGGGTTTGGCTGGATAGGAGGAAGATGGTATTATATGGTAATTCAAGAGGTTGTAGGGAAGGGAACCTTTATTGTTGTAACAAAATAAAGTGTAAATGCTCTGAGAAGTGGTGTTTCAAGAAGTTCCACTTTTCATAGTCTTCCCCCCTAACAATGTTGACACTTTACTATATGGTGTGCTATGTCAAGGGCCATGTGAAATATCAGCACTTCACCTTGACAGAGACAATACTGGCATCAGGCAAAGATTATCACAAACTGAAGTGTCTTGAACCAGATGGGAGGTACATGCAGTCTGCTACTGGACAGGCTTCACAGCAAAGTCTAAGTCGAGCAAAAAGCAAATAGTCAGTCTGGCTAAGGTATTGATGATCAACAGGCAGTCATTACTGTAAATCTGTTTTGTGGCTGGATAGAGATGCAGTGATATAAAACCTCACTGGTTAAGTTGGTGATAAGTCAGGAACTTTGCACTGTGGGTAACAAGGATGTTTTTGAACTTCACCTTGACATTGTGTGGTGAAGCGAGTTTTGTTTTATGAAACGTTTGTGTTTTATTTGTAATATTTATGACTAAAAAGTTGTTCCCATTATTTGCTCCTTCATGCAAGGTATGAGAAGGTATGGTTACTGTTAGGGAGTAACACAGATAGAGAATTGTGGGGTCCGACAATAGGTAACTCCTACCACCTTAATACACTCACATGTATACCTCCAATCATGCATAGACCCACACATGCACCACACACACACACACACACACACACACACACACACGCACACATGCACACACGCGCACACACACACCCTACTGGGTCAATATGTCATATGCTCTAAAGCGCACAACATGACCACGTAGTAGGCATAGCACAGTAGGGTAGGGCAAGAGGGTGCAAAACCAAGAAAAGATATATGTGTGGTAGTGCACCCTCTCACTTTTTCCTGGGCAGGATAAGGACCCTGCTGGGACAAAGGTCTGTTGTGCAACTGCCATGGCTCAATGGAATGAGCCACTGGCAGCAAGGGAGGCAGGCAGTGTGTCTGGGACTGAGTTTTGATTCCCAGTCCCAGACACATGAATTTTTACATTTCTCTCACTTTGTGTGATATTCTCTGTTAACCCCCCTCCCTGGAGTTAGATATTTTATTTGGGGGGGGCTCAGGCCCCAGAAAAAAAAAGACTTATGCCGCTGGCAATATATTGCGCTGTATTGTCAGCATGGTATATTGCTGAGGCATAATGTTTTGCGACATTATAACCCCATGCCTACACATACACACACACACACACACACACACACACACACACACACTTGGACACCACCATATCACCTCTCCTTGACAGACCTGGTGTTTGGCTCCACATGTACCACTGTAAATCAGGGCTACTGCAGTTGTTTCCAGAGCCAGACCCTGAATGTCAAGATGAGATGTGGGAGTGGGACCAGACACACAAAGGGAGACCACTCACATACACATAGAGATAACTTACCCCTTCTCAAACATATAGAAAGCATTCCACCCCATACACATATGGACAACACCACCCACTAGCAGACCTTTTTCAGCTCCCAAAGGAACCACCACTGTGAAGATAGGGCTTTGTATGCAAGAAGAGTCAGTATGGCCAGGCCAACTGAAGTAGTTTCCATTGCCCATTCTGTCAGACCAAGACTTGGGAATGGGCCAGACACAGGAAGTGTGTGTGTGTGTGTGTGTGTGTGTGTGTGGAGACCCCCACACACACACACACACACACACACACACACTTACTTCACCCATCCCTTAGACACCGGCACTGCGCCACCATTTGGCATACCCACTGACTGTCACTGCAGGAACCACATTCAGAAAGAGAGGAGTTTGTATGCAAACATCAACAACGTAGCTATGCCGCACATGTGTGTGTGTTTGTGCACATGCTTGTGCATGTGTGTGTGTGTATGTGTGTGCGCAAGCGTATATATGTGTGTGTGGGGGGGTGGAGCTCAAAGCATGCCAGGCTGCTGACACTGTTAAAACCTGTCAGAGACAACAGCTGTTTCTACATTACTTTCATGTGTAAGGTTGTATTGTATTACAGAAAACCAATAATGCAATACAGTCTTAGGGCCGTATTTACATAGCAGTTAGTGATACACACATTTTGCACATATCTCAACTATGTCACTCAATGCCCCAATGCTAGTCCATGTCAGATGGCATCCACAGCACCTCACTACTCTCCATGAAAATGAAGATTTGTGTAGGGGGCAGCATGGAGGCGGAGCTGTTCAGGATACCATCAATTCAATCCGATTATTAAGTCAGCACTGCAGTGGGTCCACTTGTCTGGGGGAACATGGGATAAGTCAGTCATCCAACCTCTGCCATACCCCTGTAGAGCACAGTATTGAAACCTAAACAACACAGTCTGTACTGGATCCACAGCCATCATACCAACTCAGAGAGCTGGCCCAGGTGGATGGAGTCCAGATAGGGCCCTTGAGATGTATGGTGACCTGTCAGAAAGGAGAACATAGTTGCTAAATTGCACCGCACCACAAAGATTAATTAATGAATCAGTCACTAGACTTCCCCTGCCCTGTCCTAGTCAGACATGTAGGTGCGCAGGTGGGCTGGGATTAGGAAGGGTGAGGACACACATCCTAGGATTTGGAGTCATAGAGGTCTCTGCAGGACCAGAGCTGGAAATCTATACACCACCAGCTCAACTGCATAACTCCCAACTTGTGCAAAAGGCTTCCTAAATCCTTTGTGGATCAGGTCTTAAAATATTAAGTTACGGCCAAGCCAAAGTGGACATGCTTGGCTGTAACCAACTCTTCTTTAGCTAAGTAAAAGGAAGCAGATTAATAACAACCAACAATGCCAACTAATTATACAGAAAAGAGGCAATCATGAAATACATTTTTCAGCTAGAATTGATTTAATACTAAAAGGGCTGACAGTGTTTCTTTGAAATCTGTATGTTATTTGCCATAATAGTAAATTCTAAAAACACAATCCTACAAACTGATGACCCCCTGTTTGAAGTAGTATTTCCGGTGTTATCTGTAATACTAACTACCCTAAGCTTAAGTTATTATACGATTTGAAAATTGCCTGATTCCTGATTAACTATTTAAGTTTCAGAGTTCATATGTTAATCCTCAAGAAATGCACATGTTAGAACAAGTTTGGGCAGTAGGATTTGAAATTTAGGCAAATCACAAGCAGAATTTGTGAATCATTTCACTCCTTTCAGATGACCATCACATGTAGCTACCACCATTACTCATTGAAAACTTTCAGCAAAACCCTTAATAGTGAAAATACATTAAATTTTAAATGAATAAATATTCTTTCCTCTCATCATCCCCTCTTTACATAAACAAGTTAAAAAAAGTACTATTTATAGTTTTAATCCCTGGTGTCTGGTGATGAAAAATCCCCCATCTTTCCTTCCCAGTTTGTCAGAAAGCAACCTGCTGCATACCCTGCCACAGATAAAATTGAGACCATAGGCCAAATTTTTAAAGGTTGACACAGGGTTTGCATCAATCCCAGCATCACTTCTGATGTTTGGCACAACTGGGCTCTTGGAAGCAGAAGTAGCCACTCCTTCTGAAAGACAGTCCTGAAAAAGTGAGATGGTCGAGGATGAACTGAGTTAGTAGTATTCTAAAATGGCACAAGAAGCAGTAGTAGTCATCACTTCACATGACTCTGTAGTCCATAGTGGTCTAGTTGGATTCTAAGGATAATCTTTCAGTTGATCAAATACATAAATAGATATGATGTGAGTACGTTGGGTGTCAGTGACTTGTGTAATGGGTATGCAGTCTGATAGTTTGGACTCTTTGAGAAGTAGATAGAAGACATTGGGTGCCTGATATTAAAAAATGAGCAAAGCATAGTGCCAGCATTTGCACTCCACCTAAAAGGCAAGACCCTTACCATTGCTACAACCTACCTGCCCCCCAAAAAAGCCAAGGATGGCCTTTCTTTGGTTATGGAAGAAATTAGTGCACTCAGAAAGGGCTCAGAACTCATCTTGACTGGTGACTTTAATATTAACTGGTTATGTAAAGAGGCAACACCCTCCAGAGACCTAATCACCTCCCACAATTTCATGTAACTTGTAATTTACCCCACCAGGCAGAACTACAAGGCTGGTACCAGCACCCTCATTAACTGGGTCTAAGCTAGCTCATTGAATTGATTCTCCAAACTCAGGGTTCTCCCGGAAGTGCTGAGTGACCTCTCCCCAATCTCCTTTATATGGACCACTAAACTTGCCAAAAGCCCACCCTGCCTCATCAAGAGCAGGGTTCTGTGGAAAGGCAAACTTAGATCCCTCAAATTGGACCTGTCTGCCTACAACTGGTCCCACATCAACAAGGCACCTACGCTGGACCAGGCCCTTAGTTTTTTCACTATGGGCTTCAATTCGATCTGTGATATCTATGCACCACCCACAAAATGGAAAATTCGGGGGAAGGTAAATGGCTGGATTGATGGCAAGCTACTCTCCCACCTAAAGGAGAGGGACTGCCTCTGGGAAAAAGCCTTTAAACTCAGGTAACAAGCATGACCTACAGTGCTACAAAATAGCTAGAAATTGGTGAACCAAACTTATCAGGCTCACAAAAGCTGATTTCCATAAGATCCAGCTTAAGAACACATGGGGAGATGGAAAGAGGTTTTGGGACGACATCAACAACATCCTTGGTAAAGATCAAAAGCAGCACCCTAAGATGCTCAACATTAACAACTCATCCTCCTTAGATCCACTAGCCACTGCTGATGCCTTTAACCAGGCCTTTACAGATCTATCCTCAGTGCTGCCTCCAGACTACCTTCTGCCTGAGGAGGACCAAGGTTGCACCAACCTGCCCATAACTTACCACCCAGCCTTCTACTTTAAGAAGGTGATGGTGAAGGAGGCCCTAATGATGATCAGGAAAGTCCTAGTCAAAACCAGACTGAGGAGTAACTGGCTAGACATGAAGTTACTATCTCTCACCCTTGATGTTCTTATCATGCCCATAACAATGCTATTCAATAAATCCTTGGCTCTAGATCAATGTCTGGAGGTATGGAAGCAAGCCCTGGTAACTCCAGTGCATAAGAATGGTGACAAGGCACTGGTGTCAAACTGCAGGACAATATCTATCCTCTCCCCACTATCCAAAGCTTTGGAAAAAATTGTGGCAAGTCAACTCAAAGAATACATCAATAAGTACAATCTGCTCTACACAAACCAACATGGTTTCAGGCAAAAAAACAGTACTAAATCAAAAGAAAAGTGGCCGCTCTTGCCAAAAAGCCATACACATCAATTCCTTTAAAATATTCAGCTTTTATTCAAAATCTTTTTCATAAGTGTCCCAACGTTTTACCAACACGTGGCTTCTTCTGGGGAACTGTTAAGAAATATGAATAATAATTTTTAAGTTTTAATAAATAATACGTTTTTTAATTACTAGTACCACAGTAATTATTTTTGGTTTATGTTAACCAGTACAACATATCTCCTTACTCAACATATGTCACATTTTATAATGTTCATAAAAAAGTCAAAAAATAATAAATAAAAGTTGCTTTCCTTCATATTAGTTCACGTCTTATAAGTCTCATTAGTGCATATGCCTCTATACTTATAACTTATCCACTCGTACCTGTCTTGCCAATAACAAAAGTAACATTAGCTTTAATATCAATTAATAGGTTTCAAAATAATCCAATACATCAAATGCAAGACTTCAAAATACTCAGATTAATTGCAAGCTTACTTCTTAAACGATTTTGCTGATATTTTATACCCTGTGTTTCTTGCACGTTCTAAAACTTCACTACCTAAAACATATGAAATAGATAATCAAATTAATACCATTTTTAAACAGTATTTACCTTCACAAGAACTGAAATAAAATGTAAGCCTAATTGTTACACTTACTAGCTAATGAGTTCGCTTATGTCCAAGTGCACTCCATTTTTAAAGCTTCTTAACACAACATTATCTGGAATCACAGAATAACATCATTCTCATTAATTATAGTATATAACCCTATTTGTGTGATTTGTGCTCAGTAGAAAGATCAAAACATTCGATAATGATGTATACTAAACATTCAATTGTTAATTCTGTCTTTCAAACTTTTATTGTTGGGACCTTTTAAACCTGTGATGTATCCCTGCAATAGATGTGTGTCTTATGGCAACACTTCAAGAAAAGAAAGCTTTAAACATCCCTACACGGGGAAAGAATATGTTTTAAAACAGAATATAGATTGTAACACGACTGTGGTTATCAAACATTCAGGGAACTTAAGAAGTGAATATTGGAAGATAAAAGCAAAATTAGATTAAAAGATGAAAACTCTTTGGTGGTGCAACCCTTTGTGGAACAAGGACATACTGTGGTCCAGTTAAGATTCTGGGGTTTAGAGAGTGTTCAAAATCTAGAGAGAGGTGGGGATTACAAGAAACTTTTGGAAAGCAAAGAGACACATTGGATATATGACTTAGGAACATTTGAAAATAACTGGGGTCTCAATGAGGAGAATAACTGGCAGGTTTGCTGGTAAGAAATGAATGTAAAATGAAAATATAATTTCTGATGATCCTAGTCCAAAAAAACCTCCAGCCCATTCTTTACAAATTTAGATATAACCTGTTATAGTTACTGGAAAATGTAAAATTGAACTTGAGAAATGTTGGTTCAGAACACTCTGCCAGCTACTTATAAGTCCCTGTATAGGGGTTTCAGTTATTATTTTCCCCTGTCCCTTCATCAAATTTATTCTAATGTTTTGCTATTAAGCTTGTGCCATTTGAACCTCTTTCACCACACATTTGTTAAACATGGTAGTGATTTTGGTCATTTAATCTGCTGTCTTTAGTTTTGTCTGTATATCTGCAGTGCAGGGCGATTGCTATCTGGATTGTGGATGGCAACGATGTCACAACATCGGCCTTAGCACGCCCTTCGATGCGGATATAAAAGACCTTCTATCTGGGAGCCCGCTTGACCAGACTAGAGTTCTTGAAAGAAACAGAGAAAGACTCTAACACATTTCAATAAGTACACCTATGCTAGAGGAAAAGAGAGAGAATTTAAGAATTTAATAAAACGCTGTAGGCCTTGGAGCTGATAAATACTTTCTTTAATTTAGGTGCTTGACAATCTGTTTTGCGAAGTTTCAAAAAGAGTTTAAGTTACTTGAACGCCAGTCCAAGGTACATGGTTAGTTAATGGAAAAGTTTGAAACACAGGATTAACAATTGAATGTTTAGTATACATCATTATCAAATGTTTTGATGTCTCCAGGGAGCACAAATCACATAAATAGGGCTATATACTATAATTAATGAGATACATAGATACATAGACAGTGTCGGCAGATAAGGGCCTATGGCCCACCCAGTCTGCCCATTTGAGCCTGCAAGTTCAGTTTATGTTTTCCTAGAAGTCTGTTGCCCCTTACCCCTGACCTCCAGAATTCCTTTATGTCTATCCCATGCATTCTTAAATCCTGTGATTGTTTCATCCACCACCACTTGCTCTGGCAGGGTGTTCCACTTGTCCACCACCTGTTCTGTGAAGAAATTCTTCTTCACTTTTCCTCTGAATCGTCCTCTCTCCAACTTCATTCCATGGCCTCTAGTCCTGGAACATCTTTTTCACTTAAAAATAGTGTATTCCTACACCCTGTTCCTCCCTGTAAGATATTTGTATGTCTCTATCATATCCCCTGTCTACCTCCTCTCCTCCAGGGAGTACATATTCAGTTCCTTCAACCTGTCCTCATAGGACTTGTGATACAATCCATGTACCATCTTTGTTGCCCTCCTCTGAACCTTCTCTACCCTGTCTATGTCCTTATGTAGGTAAGATCTCCAGAACTGCACACTGTACTCGAGGTGGGGCCTCACTAGTGTCTTGTATAGAGGAATTATGACCTCCCTTTTCCTGCTGGTGATGCCCCTGCCTATGCATCCCAGCATCCTATTTGCTTTACCTGCTGCCTTGTCACACTGTTTCCCTACCTTGAGGTCATCAGAGATGATAACCCCAAGATCCCTTTCCTGCTTGGTGCATGCTATATCCTCACCCCCAACTGATATATTGTGCCAGGGTTTTGTGCCCCATATGCATTATCTTGCACTTCTTTGCATTGAATTTCAACTACCAAACCCATGACCATTCTTCAAGTTTCTGCAGGTCCCTTCTCATTCTGTCTACACCCTCTGGTGTGTCTCCTCTGTTACAGAGCTTTGTGTCATCAGCGAACAGTGAAATTCTGCCTTCTAGGTTCTGCGCAATGTCACTGATGAAGATGTTGAATAGGACCGGTCCCAGCATTGAACCCTGTGGTACTCCACTGGTCAGTCTTCCCTCTGTGGAGTGACAGCTATTTACCACCACCCTCTGTGTCCTGCCACCCAGCCAGTTACCTACCCACCACACTACTGTCCTGCCCACACCCATATTCCCCAGTCTGTGTAATAGTCTTCTATGTGAGAATGATGTTACTCTGTGATTCCAGATAATGTTGTGTTAAGAAGCTTTAAAAATGGAATGCACTTGGACATAAGCAAACATAGAAACATAGAAACATAGACTTTGACAGCAGATGAGGACTGCTTGGCCCACCTAGTCTGCTCGTTTCCCTACCTAGAGGATAAGCTGCAAATCCTATTTAACCAACAGCCTATTTCTTCCTACCCCTCACAAAAATTGCCTTATGTCTGTCCCATGCATTCTTGAATTCTCCCAGTTTTAGGCCCCACAACCTCCTCAGGAAGGCTGTTCCATGTGTCCACCACCCTCTCTGTGAAAAAATGCTTCCTCATATTGTCCCTGAGCTGTCCTCACTCTATCTTCAGATTGTGTCCCCTTGTTCTTGCACATCTCTTTTTCTGAAAGATGCTACTCTCTAGGACTTTATTGATTCCACTTAAACATTTCTATCATGTCCCCCCTCTCCCGCCTTTCCTCAAGGGTATACATATTAAACTCCTTTAGCCTCTCCTCATATGGCTTCTCTTGCAGACCCTGCACTATTTTAGTTGCCCTCCTCTGAACTGCCGCCATCCTGTCTATGTCCTTGCTGAGATGGGGTCTCCAGAACTGGAGGCAGTACTCCAGATGGGGTCTCACCAACTGTCTGTACAGGGGAATAGCAACTTCTTGTTTTCTGCTGGTGATGCCTCTCCCTATACATCCCAATATCCCCCCAGCCCTCCCTACCACCTTCTCACATTGCTTGCCAACCTAAAGGTCATCTGATATGATTACCCCCAGGTCCCTTTCCATTTTGTTGTTGTTACTACCTCTCCCCATTGTGTAATCTTCCTGGGTTTTGTTTCCCAGGTGCATTACTTGCACTTCTTTGCATTGAATCCAAGCTGCCATACTTCTGACCATTCCTCCAACCTTGCCAAGTCCCTTCTCATCCTTTCCATGCCTCCTTGTGTATCAACCCTGTTGCAGATCTTTGTGTCGTCTGCAAAGAGGCATACCTTTCCTTCCAGTCCCTCTGCAATGTCACTTATAAAGACATTAAAAAGGACTGGACCCAGTACTGAACCCTGCAGTACCCCACTAGTAACCCCTCTTTCTTCATAGTGGACTCCATGTACAATTATCTTCTGTGTCCTGTTGTTCAGCCAATGTTTTACCCAGGCTACCACCCTGGGACCCACTCCAAGACTGGTTAATTTGACTACTAATCTTTTGTGTGGGACTGTGTCAAATGCCTTGCTAAAGTCTAGGTAGGCCATGTCCACAACCCCACCCTGGTCTGCTACTTTGGTCACCCAACCAAAGAAATCAGTTAGAGTCATCTAACATGACCTTCCCGCTGTGAACCCATGCTGCCTTGGGTCCTGTGCCCCACTGGCCTCTAGGTACTCAACAATTCTTTCCTTCAGAAGTGATTCCATCACTTTCCCTACCACAGAGGTCAAACTGACAGGCCTGTAGTTTTCTGCCTCTGTCTTGCTCCCACTTTTGTGAAGGGGAATCACATCAGCCTTCTTCCAGTCCTTAGGTACCACACCTCCTCCCATGATTTGTTATAAAGAGTAGTCAGTGGTGTCACTAGTTCTCTGCTTAATTCTTTTAGAATTCTGGGGTGAATTCCATCTGGCCCCATTGCTTTGTCCACCTTCAGTTTTAGGAGTTCTTTCAGAACCCTTTCTTTTGTGAAAAGACTGGGATCACCCTCTCCAGAGTGCTTCTGTTAATTGGATTAGGCACCTCCCTACTTCCTCTTTTGTGAATACTGAACAGAAGTATTCATTCAGTATCACTGCTTTTTCACTGTCACTCTCTGCCCACCCACCATCCATTCTATTCAGCCTCACTATCCCTTCCTTTGTCTTTCTGCGCTCCCTGAAATACTTATAAAAGGTTTTATCCCCCTTCTTAACAGAGTTGGCTATCTTTTCCTCAGTTTGGGCCTTTGCTATTCTGACTACCCTCCCTGCTTCCTTCTGCCTTAACTGGTACAGTTCTCTGTCCTGCTCCTTCTGTGTTTCCTTATACTTCCTAAATGCTATCTTTTTCTCCCTAACCTTCACTGCCACTTCTTTTGAGAACCATAGTGGCTTTTTCTTTTGTTTTGATTTGTTTATTTGCTTCACACAAAGGCTTGTTGCCTCTGTGATAGCAGTTCTGATATTTCCCCATTGTTGCTCCACCCCTCCTTCTGGCCTGTTTGCTAGTGCTTTTCTAAGGCACTCTCCCATCTTGCCAAAGTCAGCCCTCCTGAAGTCCAGAACCCTCACTTTTTTGTGGCTTGACTCTGTAGCTGAGTTTATCGTGAACCACACTGTTTGGTGGTCACTTGTTCCCAAATGGCTACCCACTTCTAGATCTGATATCCTCTCACTGTCCCCATTTAAGAGTATGGGGTCTAAGATTGCTCCCTCATGAGTAGGTTCCAAAATTAGCTGTCTGAGGCATGCCACCTGAAGGGCATCAAGAATGGCCCTGCTTTTGGATGTGGCTGCAGCAAAGTTGCTCCAGTTAACATCTGGCATATTAAGGTCCCCCATCAACAGTATCTCCCCTTTCTCTGCCATCCTAAGTATGCCTTCTATCATATCCTTCTCCATTCCCTCCCCCTGATATGGGGGTCTGTATACAACCCCTGTGTGGATTGTGGTGCCATTTCCAGACTCTAAGGTGATCCACAGTGCCTCCTCTCCTCCCTGTTTACTCTTTTGTTCAGTTGCTTTTATCCCTTCCCTTACATAGATAGCTACTCCACCCCTTTCTGCCCTCCCTGTCTCTCTGTAGGTTGTGTACCCTGGTATGTTAACATCTCAGTCATGGTTCTCTGTGTACCATGTTTTTGTGACTGCTACAATATCCAGGCATCCCTCTTCCATCAAGGCCACCAGTTCAAGGAGCTTGTTGCCCAGACTACGGCTGTTGGTACTCATTACCCTCCATTTCTTGATGGCCTTACCCCTTTTTGCCCCATCCCTGACCTTATTGCATTTGTCACTTTCTCCATTTACCCCTGCGCTTCTCCCTATTGACATCTCAATGTTGGTGTCTACCTCACCTAGCACCCTGATTTTTTGGGGGGGGCTAGGACTTCCCTTCTCATTTCCAGTGCCTCCCCCCTTGGCTAGTTTAAATGCTTGCCATTGAAGTATTTTAACCTATCACCTAGGATCCTGGTTCCCCTCCTGGACAGATGCAGACCATCATGCCAGTATAGGCCTGCATCCATCCAGGTGGACCCCCAGCCCCCAGTGAAGCCAAATCCCTGAGCTCTGCACCAGTTTTTCAACCACTGATTGAATCCCATGCTGTGGAGCACCCTAGCCTCATCTGTGTCATAGACAGGCAGCACCTCTGAGAAGGTTACTGTGTGTGCTATTTGTCTAAGGCCCCTCCCCAATTCCACAAATGCTTCTTGCACTGCTCTGATCCTTTTCTTAGCCAGGTCATTTGTTCCTAGGTGGACAATAACATCCAGCTCCCTCCCCTGTGCAGCTGCTCCTGTGATCCTGAGGATTTGCTCCCTGTCTCTCCCAGCCATGGCGCCAGGTAGGCACCTTACCTCCCTCCCTCCCCCTTCCTCTCCCAGTTCTACCTTCCTAACAATGGAGTCCCCCACCAGGAGTTGTTTCCTTCCCCTGTGGGGTCCCATGTCACCCTCCTGTGGGTCTCCTTTGTGGAGGTTCCCAGCATCCTCCTTGGTCTCCACTGTGGGTGCCTCCATAGAGGAACCACACTTTTCCAGAATGGCATAGAAATTGTGGAGAGGTACAGCTGGAGGGATGCACCTCTGTTCCACCACCCTCACCCTCTTTGAACCCACTGTGGTCCAACCGCTCCTTTTTCTTGGCAACCTCTGAGGCAATGGCAGTGACTCTGGTAGTCCCTAGGTGGGAGAGGAGGTCCCACAAATCCTGGCCAACTCAGCCTGGAGATGTGCAACCTCCTCCCTCAGCCCAGAGAGGTGCCTGCAGATGGGACAACACTGCATCCTCCAGAACGTCTTCTGGAAGACTGCTGCTCCACAGCTACTGCACTGCACTACTCCCATCATGTCTTTTTTCTGGCCCCCTAACTGTTGTTTTGAATACTTACTCTTTTCTCTGTTTGTTTATTTTCTTTTTTTTTCTTTTTTTCTTCCCCTACTTACTTACTGCCTCTGTGCCCTTTTAGCTCCCGATCTTCCTGTTCTAAGGCAAGAAGTTCCTATATTTCTCAGTAGTCTCCTTACTTGCTCAGAGTCAGACATCCAGCAGCTAAGGGGGGATGGAGAGCTACTCTTGCCCTTCTAGGATGGTGAGTCTTTGGTGGCTCTGTGATCACTCACTTCCTACTCCCAAACAGGAAGTTCCTGTTGTCAGTTAAATCCTGTGCCTATAAAAGTAGAACTGGTTGAGGGTGGAGGGGAGAGAAAGAGGGCAATATAGCCCCAGTAGAGGAGTTTTAGTTATACCAGTAGCTCCTTCCTCCTGGTGTTCTTTCTGTTCTCTGGCAGAAGCTATCTAGGGTAGTGCTTAAATCTGTTTTTAACCTGGTTCCTTCTAGCTAAGCCACTCCCCATACTTTACAAATATTTCTTCACTTAGTAAATTTCACAGATAATTCCCTTCTGACACCTGTGACGAGCACCTAGTACACAGATAACAGATAACAATTTACTTCAACTACCTCTGACAAACACACTAAGTGTTTTTTTTTTTACCCTAAATAGAAGGTCCCCATACAAGATTTCTAGTTCTTAGGAGGGGAGGAAAGGAGGGCAATATAGTCCCAGTAGAGAAGTTTTAGTTATACCAGTAACTCCTTCCTCCTGGTGTTCTGTCTGTTCTCTGTTCTCATTAGCTAGTAAGTGTAACAATTAGTCTTACATTTTATTTCAGTTCTTGTGATTGTAAATACACTTTAAAAATGGTATTAGTTTGATTATCTATTTCATATACTTTACGTAGTGACGTTTTAGAATGTGGAAGAAATGCAGGATATAAAATATTAGCAGAATCACTTAAGAAGTAAGTTTGCAATTAATTCGAGTATTTTGAAGTCTTACAATTGATGTATTGGATTATTTTGCAACCCATTAATTGATATTGAAGCTAATTTTGTTACTTTAGTTATTGGCAAGACGGTTACCAGTGGATTAGTTATAAGTGGAGAGGCATATGCACTAATGAGACTTGTAAGATGTGAACTAATATGAAGGAAAGCAGCTTTTATTTATTATTTTTTGACTTTTTTATGAACATTATAAAATGTGACATGTTGAGTAAGGAGATATATTGTACTGGTTAACAAAAAACAAAAATAATTACTGTGGTACTAGTAATTAAAAAAGTATTATTTATTAAAAATTAAAAATTATTATTTATATTTGTTAACAGTTCCCCAGAAGAAGCCATGTGTTGGAGAAACGTTTTGACACTTAAGAAAAATATTTTGAATAAAAGCTGAATATTTTAAAGGAATTTGTGTGTATGGCTTTTTGGCCAGAGCGGCCTCTTTGCTTTCGATTTGGATCAATTTGAACACACATTTGCGACCAAGCTCCACGTAAGGATACATGAATTTACACGGAAGAGATTTCCCTTGGACTTTTGAAAATTTTCAAAAACACAGTACCATCACGGCACTGTTGGAATACACTGACTATGCGCATAAGGAGCTGGATGATGACAAATTGGTGGGGGTCCATCTTCATTGACCTCACCAAAGCCTTCTACACCATCATCCACCTTCTACTAGTACTCCAGCTCCAAAGATTGGGTGTGGCACCTAATGCCCTGAATTGGTTCAATGACTACCTAACACACAGGAGCCAGTGAGTCAAAATCGGGCAGACGTTATCCAGCTCCAGAGATGTATTCCTAGGAGTCCCTCAAGGATAATTTCTAGGGCCTCTGCTTTTCAGCCTCTTTGTAAATGACCTACCCACAGCCTGTGACACCAAACGTATCCTGTATGCAGATGATGCCATGCTGCTGAGCAGCAGCACCTCTCAGGTTGTCCTACAAACAGAACTACAGAACTCTTTCAATACACTCGAGGACTGGTTCAGTAGGCAAAAGCTGCTACTAAATTACAAGAAAACCAAGGCCATGCTACAATCCAGCCCCTTCAACAAAAGCAGGCATGCTCCCCTCATAATCACCAATAAGGCTGGTGAGCAGATTGAGCAGGTGCACTTGTTCAAGTACCTTTACGTCACCATTGATGACTCTCACACTTATACACACCACATAGACTCCCTTGTCAGAGTGGTAAACACAAAGATTGGTGTCCTCTATAGGCAAAAGAAATCCCTCACCCCAGAAGCACTCCGAATCTCAGACTCCAGCTCCATGCTCTCCACAATAGACTACGGGCTGGTGGTCTATGAAGCTGCTACTGATACAGTGCTCAAAAGGGTCCAAATTACACTTAGTAAGGCATGCTGCCTCACCATGTGTGCAGATCACTACAGTCATACTTGCACCCTGTATGAGCGTACAAACTGGCTTAACCTAAAAACAGGATCAAATACCAAACTTGTCTCCTGGGAAAGAAGGCACTCCTCAGAAAAAAAACACCATGTATAGGAAACCTCATCGAGGCTTCTCTCTCATCACACATCACCAGAAGGAGGAAGAATGGAGCACTGTCCATACCATTCCGCCGAACCTCACTAGGGCAGCGCGCTTTCTCCTATTGGGCCTCCTCTGGATAAATGAACTCCCGATGAAATTATGCGCAAACAACAGCCTGTCTCAATTCAAAGCAGGCCTCAAACAGCACCTAATGTCTAGCTCAAAATGCACCTGCTTCTCAGGCCCCACTTGATAGACAAGCCTACCCCCCCAAGGTAGCACCCAGCAGTGCCACCTAGAGAACCCTGCCTCCATTCTAGCCTAGCCAAGGGCTTAAGTAAGCTATCAGTCCTCTTTAAACGCTCTTGGTACTGCCCCTCCCTAACACCCCCACACACACACACCCTACTCAACAAAGCCCTCTGGAGCTGCTCCCCATCAGAACCCCCATTTCACTATCCCCCTCACCTCTCATTCTCTGCGGTAGATTCAAATCCAGTCCCCCTTGTTTCACTGTCACCCAGCCTCTCGCCATCTGGGATAGCATTAAACCCTATGCAGTTACTCTGCCATAGTCTATCAATGGATTTGGAGGTTTCAAGGGGTGTGCTACCTAGGGCAACCAATTAGAAATAGCTTAGTATTCTATTACAACTGCTTTGTTTTTCTCCTATTTGTCTAATTCTCATGTAATCACTCTTTAATGCGTAATGATCAGGCCTCTGTAACCACTGAATATGTGTACTGTTTTATTGTCCACCCTGACGTGGAACCTTTGTAAAAGAATTACTAAATAAATTAAATAAAATTGAATAAATTAACCTTGCAACAGCCTGGGTGCCCGAAGATGCTATATTTAATGAAAATAGCATACTGGTGCTATTCTAATGACAATAGGGCCATGTCATCCCAGCGCTAAGTCACTTAGCGCTGCGCTGGCATGGCTTCTGAAATAGGGAGCCAAAATGGATAGCGCCCAAGCACAATTTCCGATATTCAAATCGACCCATGCAAATTATTCCATTGGGCATGCAGGGCACTAAGGGGCTATTTTCATACCCATTATGGGATTATTTGCATGGGTTGTGAGGTTGATTTGCACTGCACTGCCCCCCAATCTTTTAGTCTCACAGAGCTATCCCTGGTGACAGTGGTTTCCCCCACCCTCAGATCCCACTCCTGTATAGAAAATATCATGTCCCAGGTGTCTAGTGATGCACCCCTCCCTCAAATCCCTCTCACTTATATACAATATCATGTCCCTGGTGTCTAGTAATGCCCCTCTCCCTCGTGTCCCACCTCCATATAGAAAATATCATGTCCCTGGTGTCTAGTTGTGCCCTTCCCTCTGATCTCACTCCCCTATAGAAAATACATCCCTGGTGTCTAGTGGTACCCCTTCCCTCTAATCCCACAACCATAAAGAGCAAACAGTTCCCTGGTGCTAGTGGTCCCTCCCCTCACCAGCACCCATGCCCAGTGTTGTAAGTATTATTCCCTGGTGTCTAGCGGTCCCTCCCCCCGCCCCCACCCATGCTCAATGTTTTAAGTCTAAGTCTCTGGTGTCCAGTGTTCCCTGTCCCCTCCTGCACCCATGCCTGATATTGTAAGTATTATTCCCTGGGGTCTATTGGTCCATCCCCCACCTGATCCCTGTTCCTGTATGGATGAAACCTCTGTGGTTTGTCAATTTCCCCCATGGTGACATCTGTCCCATCATAGCCATGCAGGAAGTCATTTGCAAGAAAAGTGCCCCCCTCAACAACAAAACCCCGGCCCTGTACCCCAGCAGTGATTTGCACCCCCAAGTCCATCCCTGAGTGGTAGTTAATGTTCACCCTCCCACCCATGGCACCAACAATCCACCCCATGGTCCACCTTACCTGAACGTCAGTGACACGGTGAATCGATGATGAACAACACAGCCCTTCACACACCACCTTGGCCACCTGCCATCAAAATACCCTTGAGCTGTGTAAACACTCTGAATATTGGATTGCACCAATATTCAGGTCCCCACCCCTCAATTTGCATTGTGCCCACCTCCACAGTTTGACCAGGTGTAAACTGTGTTTGCCCGCGCTAACTAGGCTTTTGAACATGGGAAATCCATGCAAAGTCCAGTTTGTACATGCAAACTAGGATTTGTTCTCAGGCAAACTTTTGAATATCAGCTCCAGATTACCTTCTTGAAAGCTATTTATCTATTACAAAGGTATTAGAGAAAAGATGCTGAGCTGGTAACAGATGGTAACATTTCCAGATGTGATCAGGGTAGGGAGATAATATTCTGGATTGAAGTTGGAAGAACTGGATGAATTTTTCAGGCCTCAGGAAGCCATAAGTGTGGGTCATGGCAGCTTGTAGAATGAAGTTGACTGTTTATCTGACTACTAAGGAGGTGAGGGGATCTACAATATGTGGTTTTAGTTATAAGTATGAACTGACTGGATGCCTAGTCAATCAATTTATAGGACTTTTTTAATGCAATGCAGAAAGGTTTTGAGTAATTAATTTGAAAAGTCAGAGGAAGGTTGAGTTAAACAGTGAAGGTAATACACATTTTGGATGGGGCAATGTGCTGTTTGATGGAAAAATAGGGCATTCTATTTTCCAGAGAGCAGAAAGATGCAAAAGCAAGAATCAGCTGAACAGATACTGTTAAAGAAATAGGGGAGCACTGGCACATAAGACAAAATCACTTGTCCACGCTGAAGTGTAAGCTGTTTTTATAGCCTCAGGTAGTGATGACCATAGTGCCAATGGTTTTGGAGATAGTGTCATACAGGTGTTGGTTGTAATATTCCTAGCTGGGATGAAAGACAGATAGGGAGTCACTTGGAATGTGTGTAAGATGTCATTGAAAGTGGTGACAGACAAATGTCCAGGTCAATTTTTGAGAAATCAGAAGAAACCAGGATTGCACATTCTCACCAGTGCAGGAGCCAGGTGCTGCACTCCACAAGAAACAAAAGCAGAGCAAGAAAAGGCAGCACACCCGAACCGGAATAGCTGTAACTGTGCTGGTTTGGTTTGGGTGTACTGCTGTTCCTTGCTCTGCTGCAATTTATGAGAAAGGCCATTACTGAAGAAGTAGATGATCTGCCTTTTTTAACTTATAATTTTTATTTATTTTTAATAATAATATGTAAAACAGTAGTGTTTCATACTGAATGGTATGCAGTCCATATCATTTAAGGGAGACAACTTTTAAATAGCAAAAAGATAAGCAATCATATTTTTTCATATTAGCAGCAGGCCACATTTTTATTCATTATAAAACATGCTTATAAACAATGTATTATCTCTTCAATTCCTAAACTCTTTTCATCTGAATCTAAAGCTTAAAAACACATAATACAATTCAGCTTTTGCTGATAAGTGATTATTCTCATTCTGGTCTCATATGGCCATAACAGGTGGTATATGTCAACATACATTTATTGTCTTTGTATTTTAATTTGATATTGTTATTCCAGCATTGACTAAGATCAGAACGCACACACTTGAAAATATCAAACCCAAGAATGCAACATATGTAAATCAAAACATATCAACTTCTGTATCTTGAGCTCCCGTAGAAAGTGATAGGTGACTCCCATCTCGAGGAGAATCTGGCTCATATTGGGTCCCCTCAGAAAAATAACCAACTGGTCAATTTAATAAGATACATAAATTTTGCCCTTTAATGATACATAGACTTTTGCTGGTCTAGGAGTTGAAAAGTCCCTCCAAGTTCAAGTGCTTCTTGCATATATGGCAGACATTTTCATCTCCACTGTTGGGTTTGGAATGAGACATCCAGATAAATGTAGAATCTGTTACCTTTGCATGATAATATACCACTAGTACAAGAGAGTTTAATTCTGAAATGTAATTTTCCTCTTTTATCTTCACCATATTATCATTTCTTTTGAGTAATATGAATGCATTAGTCATTTTATTTAGTTATGTTAATTTTGATGAGCAGGTAGGCCCACTGAGACATGACAGTCCCTTTTTCAGGGGCGACCTGGAATTAGTTACATACTGTACATTAACAGAGAAAAAAATACACAGCAGTTACAGAGTAGAAAATACATATAAAATAAGTAATTATATGCACAATGTACAGATGAAATTAGTTGCACTCATAAGCATCACAAGATATACATTCAGATGCAAGTATCAAGAACAAAGATTTCAGCAGCAGATTGTGCATAGGTGAGCAATTTGGAAAATGTTCAGAGTCCATCAGAAGATGGTGAGCATTCAGTTCCAGCATGGAGAGCTAAATCAGCAAAGAATGCAACAGGGCATCAATTGAACTTGCAGGAGATCACCTCTCTGGGAAAGGATGTGAGCATTTTTTTAAACTGAATAAGAGTGGAGCAGCTAGGAATCTCATGAGGTAGTGAGTTCCAAAGAGATGGGGCAACATAGGAGAAGGATCTCCTATCAGATGCTGAACACACCCTGGGGATTTCTAGCAATGGTCTAACAGTGGATCTCAGGAGTCTTTTATGTTGTTTAAGGTTGATAATACTGGTAAGGCTAAGGTGTGTAGTAAGTTTCATTAGCTTAAAGGCTAGACAGTATACAAGATATTGCAGTCTAGCTTTAAAAGAGGGCCACCTCAGTGCAGCAAGCACTCTGCAGTGGTGATCTTGATGACTGCTTTCCCTCAAGACCCAATGTTCTGGCATTTTATGCCTGTTCCCAAGCCGCTTCTAGGGGCTGAACAAGTGCTAGGACCCACAACCCTCTGTCCCCAGAGGAGGAGAGCCATCCTCCAGACACTCAATCCTCCTCTGCCCACCCATCCTCCAGCAAACTGAGTTTGTCACCAAACCCGGGTCACCAGCATGGTAGCAGGTGAGGCATGGGTGCATCTGCCCTCCGCATCACTGGTCAGGCTATGATGCAAGCTGAGAATGATGCAAAGCTGAGGCAGAAATACAATGCATAGAGTGATATGGAGCAAAAATGACTGCAGGTTGAGTCAACAATATGATGCATAGTGAAACTGACACAAGTTGAGCCAAAAACATGAAACAGATTGAGTCAAAAAAATAAAGCAAATTGACAGTGTTGTGTGGAATGCAGAGTTCCACCAGGAGAATTAGTGTGGCATGAACCTTCCGTGGCCAGAATTTCTGCTGGAATTTCACTTGTTTGCCTGTGGAATTTCACCTACTGTGATCCGTGGAATAATATTCCATGAACAGTATTTTTTCCACAGAAATTATTCTGCAACAATTTCTGCTGAATATATTGAGATCCACGGAATAATATTACGTGGAACAGTGATTTTTTTCAGCCGAAAATCATTCCAGAAATATTTAATGCTGTGGAATTCTGCCATTCCATTTCTGGTGGAATTCGGTGGAATGTCGGCAGAATTTTGAATATTTTACAAAATTTTGTTCCGTTGAAATTTGAAAATTCCACACTGCACTACAAATTGAGTACAAAAAGTGAAGCAAATTGAGTCAAAAACCACATGCATGGAGAAAAGTGATGCAAAGCCAAGTGGAAGACTAGGTTTGCTGGCCAAGGCACATAGCTTCACCTGAGTTTTTTTCCTCTAGGTTGCTTGAAAGGACAGAGCAAAGAACCTTACTAGAGGAAGGAAAAGGATTAAGGCTTCTTTTGGCTAGGCAGATTTACTGTGTGTTGTTATTTTTATTTTGTACTTACAGGGATTGTTACTGTTTGTTGCTAAAATTTTATTGCTTTATTTTTCTCTGATTCAAATTACTGTTGCTGGGTATACCTTCTGCTGCATTATTACAGGTTGTGCCTACAGGTGTGTGCTTACAGATTACTGCTGTAATCTTCTGATTCAAATTGTCTTTTGCAAGGTATATCTTCTGTTACTGCTTTATTTTTCTCTGTAGCAAAGTGTTTCTTACAGGGTATATCTTCTGTATAATTATCACAGGTGGTGCTTCACAAGTTTTACAGTTTTATCTATTATTAGGATAAGCTTTCAGGGCTACTGCATTTGTTGCTGGATGATTATTTCTGCTCTTACCTCCTTGTTTCTTTCATCCATGGTTCTTCTTTTTTTGGCAGGGGAAGGGCCCGGCCACCCACCCCCATCCCCAACCACCCCACACTACACTCATTTTATAGGGTAGCACAGTCATGATGTTTCCTGTAGCAAAGCAGGAAGGGGTGGATCAGAGGGGTATCCACACAGTGACCTCATTTACACGGGCACTAGTAATTTAACTTGCTATAACAAGTTATACAAAAAACAAACAAACAAAACACAAAATAAAACTTTTACTTTTATTTTCTTCCTTCTAATTACTCTGACCAGGTTATGAACCCAATAACTTATCTGAAATGGATATTATTAACTACAGGTACTGTGGAATACTTTTCAGAATGGCAGTTTTACAGGATTTAGGACACTGCCCTACATGCTGGGCCTTTGGAAATCGAAGGGTTCAGCTCCAGGCAGCATGGGCAGAGATTGTGTACCTCAAATTGCATATTCAAGAGGAAATATATTATAAGAACTGCCTGCCATTTCCCCAACATCCAAGAGAAGCATCTCAACCGCAGAGGGTAGTTGGACCAGGAGGTTGGTAGGTGGTTAGGAGGAGCAAATCGGGTGCCCCATCACTCGGTGCTCTCCAACATATCACCTTCACAAACCATATAAAAACTACAAACAGGTATCTGCCTCTAACTCCGAAATCAAACAAAGGGGCAGAGGACACTGCAGAGCAGGACACTGCAGCACAGGAGCTAGCACAACAAAACTCACCCAAAACAGGAACCAGAACAAAAAAGCAAAAAGGAAATCCAAAAAACATTTGATCATAGGAGACTCTATGATTTGGGGAGTTGATACCAACCTCCAACCAGGGGTAATGGTCAGAAGTCTCCCAGGTACATCAACGTGGAGAGACAGTGACCACATTGCTAAAATTGTTTAGGAAGCAGGAGAAAACATTGACATCCTGGTACATATAAGGGACTAATGATCTCACCAGCCGGTCATTTGTGGAGACCAAAGAACACCTGACCAGGATGGGTGACAAACTATCATCCATTTCATCTGGCATCTCCTTCTTTGAGATCCTGCCAGTCTGGAAGAGGGGGGCAGGTGGAAGGAAGATTAGAGAAGTGGAGATAGGAGAGCTAAACATGTGGCTCAAGGGCTAGTGCCAGGAAAAAGGACATAAATTTGTGGGGAACTGGCAACAGTTTTGGGAGAGAACGTTCTTTAAATTTGATGGACTGCTTCTGACTAAGGAGGCAGTGAGTGCATTGGGGCAGAAGCTTGAAGTCTTTGCAGAATATTTAAACTAGCAAATGGGGAGAGGGGTGCAGCACCCCATACGTCGAATGGGAAGAACACCCTTCCCCCCTCAGCTAGTGGTCAAACAGGAGTTCAGCATGTTTTTAGTTCATTTGCATCATTAGGTAAGGAAAAAGGTCTGGCTTCCCATACGACACACAGGGGAAATGCCAGACCTCACTCAACAAATAACACAGCAAAAACTGGCCAATAGAAAATCATGTACACAAATGCTCGCAGTCTGGGAAACAAGATCCCATACCTACAGGCAATAATGACAGAGGCTAAACTGGACATAGTAGCCATTACAGAGACATGGTTTACTAGTAACCACACTTGGGAGACTTCAGAACCTGGCTATGTACTGTTCAGAAGAGACCAAGGTGCAAAACGGCTGGGTGGAGTGGCCCGATACGTCAATGAAAATATCAAAGCTACAGAAATTCAGAATAAACATAAGGAGCCAGAAGAACTGTGGGTCACCCTGGAAACAGGAACTGGGATATCCATATGAACTGGGGTTGTGAACAGGCCTCCAGACCAGGGGGAGGACATAGACACATTACTGTTAGAAGATATACAAAACATGACAGCTAAAGGGGAGGTTCTGATAATGGGAGACTTCAACATGCTAGATACAGATTGGTCAATACCAGCAGGAACATCTGCCAGAACTAGACACATGGTGGATTGCCTGCAGGGGGAGGGCCTCAAACAACTGATACAGCAACCCACAAGAGACAGGGCTATCCTAGATCTAGTACTGACTAACAGGGAAATGATCTCAGATCTCCAGGTAGAAGGTCACCTGTGGGCCAGTGACCATCACAAGGTATGGTTCAATTTGGCCACTAGAACTAAATCATCCCATTCCAATGCCAAAATATGGGACTTCAAAGGAGCTGACTTTGATAAGATGGCCAACAGAGTTAAGCTAGCCCTGGCAAAAAGAAATACAGGTGAGGAGGTACAGGCAAAGTGGGCAAGCATTAAGGATGCAGTACTTGAAGCAACATCCCATTGTGTTACAGAGAAAAGGAAGTGCAAAAGAAGAAGGAAACCACTTTGGTTCTCAAAAACAGTAGCAGAAAAGGTCAGAGCCAAAAGGCTGGCCTTCAGGAAATATAAGGGAATGCAGCAGAATGAAGATAGAGAGGCATACCAAACTTCTCTAAGGGAAGCAGGGAAGGCAGTAAGGCAGGCAAAGGCCCAAACTGAAGAAACACTAGCACAAACAGTAAAAGAAAGTGACATGACTTTCAATAGATACATTAGTGAAAGGAGAAAGTCCAGAGGGGGTATTGCTAAGATCAAAGGGGATAAGGGGGCATGTGAGGAGGAGCACCATATAAAAGCATCTATCCTAAATAGATACTTCTGCTCAGTATTTACTGAAGAGAAGGTAGGGCAGGGCCCATAGCTCAGCACCATGGACACGGGGTGAGGGAGATGTGCACTAGTCCCTTCACAAAAGAAAGGATCCTACAAAATCTCTATAAACTTAGGGTGGACAAGGCAATGGGACCTGATGGCATACATCCCAGGATACTAAAGGAGCTAAGGGTGGAGCTAGCAGAGCCATTATCAGAACTGTTTAGTGAGTCTCTGAGCACAGGAGAGGTCCCAGAAGACTGGAGAAGGGCTCATGTGATCCTGCTCCACAAGAGTGGTTACAGGGAGGAGACAGGTAACTACAGACCAGTCAGTCTTACCTCAGTAATGGGCAAGATTATGGAGGAACTCCTTAAGGACAGGATAGTGCAATACCAGGAACCCATAGGAGCACAGGATCCAATACAGCATGGGTTTACAAAAGAAAGGTCCTGTCAAACTAATCTCATAGATTTCTTTGACTGGGTTACCAGAGTGGTGGACCAAGGGGGAGCAGTTGATGTTGCCTACCTTGACTTCAGCAAAGTGATTGATACTGTTCTACATAGAAGATTGATTGACTAATTAGCTGGGTAGGCTCTGGGTGGGTCAGAAGTTGGTCAACTGGGTGGCAAACTGGTTGATGGACAGAAAACAGAGAGTGGTGGTAAATGGAATACAGTCAGAAGAGATGCAAATCACATGTGGGGTACCTCAGGAATCAGTTCTGGGGCCAGTCCTCTTCAATAACTTCATCAGTGACATTGCAGATGGGCTGGAGGTTTGTCTGTTTGCAGATGACACCAAGATCTGTAACAGAGTAGATGATCCATATGGGATGGGCAGAATGAGAATAGATCTGGATAAACTAGCAAAATAGTCAGAAAAGTGGCAACTGGGGTTTAATGCAAAGAAGTGCAAGATCATGCACATAGGGAAGAGAAACCCTGAAGCCACCTATAGGCTGGGAGGGGAGTTGCTAACAGTCACAAGAGAAGAAAGAGACTGGCATCATCATCACCGATGACCTGAAATCATCCAAGCAGACTACTAAAGCAGTAGGTAAGGCTAGGGGATGTTGGGGTGTATTAGTAGAGGCCTACCTCAGGAAGTGGTGGCTATGAATACAGTGCAAGGCTTCAAACAGGCATGGGATAGGCATAAGGGAGCAATACAGATGAGTATGAATAGATAGGCCTCTGACAGAGCAAAGGCCGATGGCACATTCATAAGGTAGAAAAAGAAATAGACAGACTGGATGGGCCTTGCGGTCCTTATTTGCCGTCAACTTCTATATTCCTATGTTTAACAGTAATACAAGTTGAGTCAAAAAATAAAGCAAGTCGAGTCAAAAAAATGTATAGAAACATAGAAAGATAGAAGTTGATGGCAGATAAGGACCACAAGGCCCATCCAGTCTGCCCATTTCTTTTTCTACCTTATAAATGTGCCATCTGCCTTTGCTCTGTCAGTGGCCTATCTATTCATACTCATCTGTATTGCTCCCTTATGCCTACCCCATGCCTGTTTGAAGCCCTGCACTGTATTCGTAGCCACCACTTCCTGAGGTAGGGTGTTCCATGCATCCACCACCCTTTCTGTGAAAAAGAATTTCCCCACATTCCCACTTAACCAGCCTCTCTCTAGTCTCATGCTGTGTCCTCTTGTCCTGCTATTTTTCTTATATTTAAGCATGTTAGACTCTTTTACGTTGTTAATGCTCTTAAGGTGTTTGAATGTCTCGATCATATCACCTCTCTCCCTCCTTTGCTCTAGGGTATACATATTGAGTTCAATTAATCTGTCCTCATATGTCTTCTGATGCAGTCCTTGCACCATTCGGTTGCCCTTCTCTGGACTGCCTCAATTTGGTTAATGTCCTTGTGAAGGTGTGGCCTCCAGTACTGCACTCAGTACTCCAGATGAGGCCTAACCAGTGTCTTGTAAAGAGGGATTATTACCTCCCTCTTATGACTTGTGATACCCCTACTAATACACCCTAACATCCCCTAGCCTTACCTACTGCTTTACAGATCTGCTTGGATGATTTCAGGTCATCGGTGACGATGATGCCCAAGTCTCTTTCTACATTTGTGACTGCCAGCAACTCCTCTCCCAGCCTATAGGTGGCTTCAGGGTTCCTCTTTCCTATGTGCATGAGCTTGCACTTCTTTGCATTAAATCCCAGTTGCCACTTTTCTGACCCTTTTACTAGTTTATCCAGATCTCTTCTCATTCTGCCTACCCCATCTGGATCATCTACTCTGTTGCAGATCTTGGTGTTATCTGCAAACAGACACGCCTTACCCTCTAGTCCATCTGCAATGTCACTACTGAAGATATTGAAGAGGACTGGCCCAGGTCTGATCTCTGAGGTACGCCACTTGTGACTTGCATCTCTTCTGACTGTGTACCATTTACCACCACTCTCTGTTTTCTGCCCATCAACCAGTTTGCCACCCAGTTGACCAACTTCTGACCTACCCTGAGCATACCCAGCTTATTTATCAATCTTCTATGTAGAACAGTGTCGAAAGCTTTGCTGAAGTCAAGGTAGTCGACATCAACTGCTCCACCTTGGTCCACCACTCTAATTACCCAGTCAAATAAATCTATGAGATTAGTTTGACAAGACCTTCCTTTTGTAAACCCATGCTGTCTTGGATCCTGTGCCCCTATGGATTCCAGGTGTTGCACTATCCTTTCCTTAAGGAGTGCCTCCATAATCTTGCCCACAACTGAGGTAAGACTGACTGGTCTGTAGTTCTCTGCCTCCTCCCTGCTACCACTCTTGTGGAGCAGGATCACATGAGCCCTTCTCCAGTTTTCTGGGACCTCTCCTGTGCTCAGAGACTCACTTAACAGTTCTGATAATGGCTCTGCTAGTTCCACCCTTAGCTCCTTAAGTACCCTGGGACCCCGGGATGTATGCCATCAGGTCCCATTGCCTTGTCCACCCTGAGCTTAGTGAGCTCTTGTAGGACCCTTTCTTTTGTGAAGGGAGTAGCGCTCACCTCCCTCCCTGCTGTGTCCATGGTGCTGAGCTGTGGGCCCTGCCCTACCTTCTCTTCAGTAAATACTGAGCAAAAGTATCTATTTAGGATAGATGCTTTTACAGGGTCCTCCTTCTCACATGCCCCCTTTTCCCCTTTGAGCTTAGCAATACCCCCTCTGGACTTTCTCCTTTCACTAATGTATCTTTAGAAAGTCTTGTCATCTTCTTTTACTGTCCGTGCTAGTGTTTTCTCAGTTTGGGACTTTGCCTGCCTTACTGCCTTCCCTGCTTCCCTTAGGGCAGTTTGGTATGCCTCCCTATCTTCATCCCGGTGTGTTCCCTTATATTTCCCGAAGGAACCAAAGTGGTTTCCTTCTTCTTTTGCACTTCCTTTTCTGTCTAACACAATGGGATGTTGCTTCAAGTATTGCATCCTTAATGCTTGCCTACTTTGCCTGCACCCTCTCACCTGTGTTTCTTTTTGCCAGGGCTAGCTTAACTCTGTTGGCCATCTTATCAAAGTAAGCTCCTCTGAAGTCCCATATTTTTGCCTTGGAATGGTATGATTTAGATGTAGTGGCCAAACTGAACCATACCATGTGATGGTCACTGGCCCCCAGGTGACCTTCTACCTGGAGATCTGTGATCCCTTCCTTGTCAGTCAGTACTAGATCTAGGATAGCCCTGTCTCTTGTGGGTTGTTCTACCAGTTGTTTGAGGCCCTCCCCCTGCAGGGAATCCACCATGTGTCTAGTTCCTGCAGATGTTCCTACTGGTATTGACCAATCTGTATCTGGCATGTTGAAGTCTCCCATTATCAGAACCTACACTTTAGCTGTCATGTTTTGTATATCTTCTAACAGTAATGTGTCTATGTCCTCCCCCTGGTCTGGGGGCCTATAGACAACCCCAGTTCTTATGTCTGTCCCATTTCCTGTTTCCAGGGTGACCCACAATTCTTCTGGCTCCTTATTTGTATTCTGAATTTCTGTAGCTTTGATATTTTCATTGACATACAGGGCCACTTCACCCTCCTTTTTTGCACCTCGGTCTCTTCTGAACAGTACATATCCAGGTACTGAAATCTCCCAAGTGTGGTTACTGGTAAACCATGTCTCACTAATTGCTACTATGTCCAGTTTAGCGTCTGACATTATTACCTGCAGGTCTGGGATCTCATTTTCCAGGCTGTGAGCATTTGTGTACATGATTTTCCATTGGCCAGACTTCGCGGCATGTTAGTTGTTGGGTGAGGTTTAGTATTTCCCCTGTGCATCGTATGGGGTGACGGACCTTTTTTCTTACCTGGTGATGACCACTAGCTGAGGGGGAGGGGTGTTCTTCCCATTTGACATATGGGGTGCTGCACCCCTCTCCCCATGTAGCAAATTGAATCAAACTGCATGCATGGAGAAAAGTGACGGAAAGAGGTCCTTAATGAGGCAAGTTGAGTAAACAAAAAAGAAGTAAGTTGAATAAAATAAATGAAGCAAAGTGAGTCAAAAATGGTGCATAGAGAAAAAATAACACAAGCTGTGTCAAAAATTACAGTGGATGAAATGGCCAAGACAATGGCATGTTACACCACCAACGTAGTGTCAACTAGTCCTGTAAGGGAATATTTACTCTATAATCAACCTCATACTTAATCTACCCTCATCTTTATATGCTCCAATGTCAAGTTAGGCCAGCTTTGGCTGGTCTAACTGCAGCATGCATCTTTGGTGCACTGTTAACAGCTTTCACCTTTGAAAACCTCCAAAAAAGAGGATGGTGCAAAATTGTTTTTGATGTAAGCCCCATTGTGATATGGCACACCCATTTTTGGGGGCACAAGGCTGATGCAAGCCCCTTTGACACAGGCAGTTCTGTTTTTGACACAAGCAGCATTAGAAAATCAGAACTGACACAAGTTTTGACGCAGCTTGCTTCTTGCATCATACTTTTCTGGTGCAAGCACCATGCGTCATTCCTTGCCCTTTGAAAATAGAGCCGAAGTCTGGAAAAATATAAAGTTATTAATGATTCTATGCTTTTGTTAGTATATAAAGAATCCCATAATCATTGTAACTACCTGGTAAAAAAATGCAAGATAGATTTTAACCCAGGAAAACAGACTCTTTTTCCAGTCCAGGGCAGTTATAGTTTAATTCCTTATTTTTAAAAATCTTCTGCATCTGTGAGATTGAGTGACATTCCTGAAGATAAACTGGTTTATCCTACTGATATTTCAGCTAAATTTAATAATTATTTTGGCAATATTGCTAGATCTACTTTAGCCACTCATTTGACAGAGCTGATATGTAAAGCAACTGGTTAATTTAATTTTGATTTGGATTATTTTTCTAATGTTAACCTGGCCATCTATTTAAAACATCTTTCCAATTAGAAGGCTTTGAAATATATGAATTCCAAGATGTCTTCTTCTGTTGGATGGTATGGAATTGATATGTCTTTATTTCATCTTGCACTTAAGGAACTGGTCACAGTTACAATTGTATTTAAGCACGTGACTGTGGTTGCCATATTATAGTCAGGGTCTCAGACTGCTTTCATTATAACTCCTGCTACTTTTTCTCCTTGGACTCTCACACCATCTCCCTTCCCGAGCCACATTCCTCTGCTAGGCAGTCTACTTTCTCCAATTGCCCTCCCTTCCTCTGGAACTTGTTGCCTTCCACTCTCTCTATCCCTTTCCCTCTCCCCTCTCCAATAAATACCCTTTAAAAAGCCTCCTTGCCCCATCCTGCTCCTGTCCATCTACACTTGACCTTACCCCTCCTAAGCCCTGTCATACCTATGTTCTAGACTTGCCCTTAGCTGTGTACTACCACTGACAGAACTAGACTCTAATTCTTAAATATTGCAATTTATGTTTCCACCTGCATTGTTGTCAGCATTGTTGCCACTTTTGCACAAAACTGCTGTTGTGTTTCATCTCATGTTCTACCATTGCCACTGGACCTTTTTTTCTGGCTGGTAGTACACTATTACACACTTTATCTATCTATCTATATATATATATATATATATATATATATATATATATATATACACACATTTTGCCTTATCATGGTTACTGTGTTTTCTGTACTACTGTGCTCCTCTTCCCCTCCTTCTGGTCACACCTGGAAATGAGCCTTGTTTCATTTTACCTTTCCCAGTCCCCAAATTTCAGTTGGAAGGCTATGCCTGTAGTTCAATGAGGTGAGCAACAAGCTAAGCTCCCTTTCTGATCTATGTAAGCAGTTTCTCCCAGCCTCCTTCTGAAGCATTTTGTCTTTGCAGCCCGAGGCTCTGTCCACCCCACCCCCTTTTTGCAGCATTTGTCTCCTGCTCTCCCTTGGGCTTGAAGTTCTGCTTGGTTTGTGGTTCTCCGGTTCTAGGTCAGTATTTGCTTCTGCCTGAAGTCTGTCTGTGCTTCCTTCTCAGTTATTTGTTTCTGCTCCCTACCATTCCTATTCTGTGTTTGCTTTTGTTTGTTTCTTTTGGGCTTTTACAGTTTTTCTAGTGTCTCATTTATTTTCTTACTTAGCAATCCCTCTGTTTACCTTCAATTGTTATCTGTATGCTTAAAAAGAGTTGACCAATGGTCTAGGGGAACGGCACCAGCTAAGGCTTAGCAGAGTATAATCAACTTCTTCCCATATCATATCTCACAGTCTCAATGAAAGTACACAAATGTAGAAAGGGGGAAGGGAAAAGGAACATTGTTTAAACAGGAGTATCACACTAAGCCAAAGCTTGTTTTCAGATGCAACCTGAGAGCACAAGGAAGTTAAATGACTTTTTCAGGATCACACAGTATGTACCTAGGAGTTTGTGGGATTCAAACCCAGGTCTCCAGATCTGTAGCTCAGAGCCTTAACCCACTGCACTATGCTGCCTCCACACCAGCCTCCGCACAGCAAAGAACTCACCATATGGCTCTGGATAAAGTATAGAATTCCTTAATCTGTGCAAATTGCAGCAAAACACATCCAACTTCATACATACTCCATGCTCCCTCATGGCATAAACAGCTACACCACCACATTGTCACCTGACATGTTTTGTTCTCTATGAGCATTTTCAAAGGTGGAAATGGTGACTGTAGGGCTCTCTTAAGTATTAAATACCTTAAAGTGACAGTGCATATTTGGCAAAATTACATGTAATGAACACAGTAATACTCAGACAAAAACAATTAATTGAAACCAGCAGGATGCCATATTTTATAGCCAGTGAATATACAAATCTCCCTAGCAGCTTATTGAGGATAACTGTGCAAAACCATGTACTTAACAGAACTATAGGCAATAGAATCCATTTCTTTAGAAGCATCAAACCTGTGCTTGAGAGAGAAAAACAGAGATTGAACATGTTTTTGGAAAACAGCAGCAGAGACACTGGTACAGATCTGTAACAGAGAAAAAAAGACAGGAAAAAAATAATAATTAATCAATGAGCATAAAAACAAATGGACCTAAAACACACAAATCTATTAATACAATCAGGCAAATACTTTATGTGGTCATTACTGATTTTTAAGGAAGGGGTTTATTTCTAGTCTGCTGTTCAAACCTCTTCCTTCCATATCTTTAAATGCAAAGATCCAGTACTGTTCAGGTTTAAGTAATAGATTATCATAATCTCCTCCTCTACAGGATAGGACTGGTTTCTCAAGACCGATAAATTCATAACTGTGTTCATTTTTAGGGACTGCTTTTGAGATGTGCAAGTCCAATGCATTCTTTTGGTACTCATTTTATTTGGCTCTATTGTGATTTCCTAAGCGGGTTTTAAAAGCTCGTTTTGTTTTTCTCACACAGAATGCATCACACTTACATATAGCCAAATACACGACACCACAAGCAATGCAGGTCATAAATCCTCTCACAAGATATTCTTTGCCAGTGAGGGGATGTTTGAAAATGTTGGTGTTTTTTACTTGAGGGCAAAATTTACAGTTGCCACACTTGTGGCTACCATTTTCCATTTTTGGCAACCACATCCGTGGCTTCGGTTCATTAGGTTGCACAAAGTGTACCAAATGGTTTTTCAAACATTTTCCTTTCTAAACACCATTTTTGCATCATCTGTTGGTAGATCTGCCAAACCTGGGTCCTGTAATTTTTTTATTTAGCTTTTGTTGACCGGGTAAGTGCACTAGACAAATCCTGCCTATTTTCAGGCACGACCCGGGGAAGGGGGATACAGATGAATGCCAACTGACCTTGAACCAGATTAAGCTGTTGATGGTATTTTTAGTGAATTTTTAGTAATATGATATGCCAGTGCTTTCTAACTATATCTGAGATCAATTTGGACTGTGCATTATATGTGCTAAGAAAACAAACCTGAGCATCCTGTTTGTTAGCTATGTGGGTTTCCCATATCCTCTGTATGCTTCAGTTCAAACTGCTGTTTTCCCTGCCTCTGCTTTCTTGTTGCTTTTCCACCTTACATGTTTGAAACTGGTCCAGGCTTCATTCTGCTCCCAGCTAGCTGTCACTCCCTGTTGTGCTATGTTGTTGCTCAGCGCTCCGTGCTGTGCTGGGTTGTTTCTCAGCTAATCTGCTCAGTTCAGTCAGCTCTGCTCAATTTATTCAGTATTGGTATTCAGTGTGCTCTGCTCAATTAATTCATTGTTTGCCTAGTCAGGCAGATACTACCTCCAACTTTCGATTTTGTGCTGCTCTAGTATGTTCATGTTGCTGTATTACTGTACTGACACAGCTTACAGCTGCAGGCATGTTAGCAATAGGTTTCTGAATTTAGTTATTCTGAACCTTTCAGTCATTATTTTGCTTCAACTCTTCATATTACTCTGGCAGCTTGCTATAATATGGCTCTGTCCTTAACTAGAACCTTGCCTGTAAAAGTTCCTCTATTTTTGGGGGGTCCTATCTACCCAACATTGCAGTTGCTGGTTGGTCTCATGCTGCTCAGCTTGTCTGTTCCATTATTCCCACAGTGGGGGACTGTAATGTCACAGTGGGGCATCAGGGCTCCAAGTATCAGGAGCATGCTTTTATGTAAGCTATATGATTTGCCTGGTCCTTTGTCTTCAAGGCTTCTCAGTTATCCATACATACATTTACCTTGCAGCCTACATGGCTTTCAAGAGATTCAGTGCATTTCATTACTGCATTGCAAATACTTACTGCCTTGCAAATACTGCTTACTGGAATAACCTAACTCTGCTTAATTGCAAGTCAGGTATTCGTGCCAATCATATCAATTCACAACTCATGTTGAAACCATAGCAATCATCTGCTAAACTAAATGATTCATTTATGCTAAACCTTATTGACTTAATCACTGGCCTCACAGACTCTCACTACCTAAACAACTACCTTCTATATCACCATTAATTTGGCAGCCTTAATGAAACTGATTGGCTTGCTTTCTGCTAGCTGCTACTACTATCAAATGACTTGCACTACAGTCTCCTGCTTCTCCCAGGCTGCTGGCTTCACCATGCCTCCTCATCACTAACTTGCTACCTAATCTACAGCCACAGGCTTCACTGGCCTCCTACTATTTGACACATTGAAGATGATTCCTGCTTTCACTCATAAATCAGAGGCATGTCAACCATGACCATTACCTTTTCTGGCTTATGGCATGCCCTGCAGCTGATGGTCTTGCTCACAAAGTCTACATCTTGAACATGTGAAACTCAGGGCAGGGTCCTTCTCTTTTGGTCCATAGTGGGAATGTCCTCACTCTGGGTGGAGCTTCAGTTGTTGAACTCATTTCTCACACCTCTTGATGTAGAATTTAAGACTTCTGCTGTGAGCAGTGAGGCCTCATCAGTCTGGCCTCTTTAGCTAGGTAAATAGGCTTGGGGGCACCTTCTAAGCTATTCTCCCTACAACCACCTCTGGTTCACCTGGTTCGTTCTTAGATTGGTAGGCCAGCTTAGTGCCACAGCAGTTGTAACACTCCTCCTCCCACCTTGAAAGTAGTACAACATCATGTATCTCATGTTGCAGCGGTATCTCACAACCCTGCAATGTGTTCCCCATAAAGGGATAGCATGAGAGTTTTCCCACAAACTGGAATATTTTCCACCACCTCGACTGACCTTCAAAATTGCAGCAGCAGCAGGGCCATCACTAACGAAAATATCCTAAAGCCTAGCGGGAAGGCCACTTTCAGTAGCATTGGATCCCCAGAGGTTTCCTCCTTTAAAAGGGTTTTATTTCCTCTCCTCTGTGCTAAAGTTCATAACATATAGTTAGTTATTAATAGTATATTTCCTAGATTTATTAGGTAGGTTTCACTGTTGGATGGAGATGGATGGTGGCTCTACTCACCGTTCCCTCTCTCCTTAGGAAGCCCTTATGTCATCAGTGCAATCTGTTTTAATCAGTGGAATCCAGACAACCTGTGCATCTTATCTGTCTTTTTGCAGCTGTCTCATTCTCTCAATCTGCTTCTCAACCTTGTATTGTTTACTGCTTAATACTCTTTTGGGGGCTAATTCTTAAGGTACCTTTAGCCAAGGGAATCTTTCCCACAGCACCTCTAGAGAGGCATTTTAAAATAATATGTGATAAATTCTCTATGTCTTCCACCCCACAAATATAGTAAGAGTGTGAGAGGTCCTTTATTTTTTAAACATTGCAGTTAACACATCTGAGTCTTGAAACGCCACTCTAAATCTTGCATATTTCTCCATGGAATAGAGAATGCAAACAGCCAAACAGTTATCACAGTTACACAAGCACAATGCTCTAGTTGTGTAAGCCCATTGAAATTAATAAATAAATTGTCCTACATCTGTCTTGCATTTTTTATCTAATGCTTTAGAATGTACAGTTTTTGATCAGATTTCAGACTATTTACTGTCCTACTGTTTATTAACATCTAAGCAGCATGGCTTTAGGACACACTTTGGGACCCAGGCTACTTCATTTACAGAATATTTGCATGGTGTGTTGGATTTGGGAAGCAGTGGTATTACAGTGTTCTCAATATGACCAGTGTTTTAGATTTAGTGAACCCCACTCTCATGCTGTGCAAGCTCATGGCACATTATTTTTCCATTAACAATGTAGAATGGTTCCAGGACCAGTTAAGTGATAGGAACCAATGTAACAAAACTAGTGTGCGAAATTGGAAAATTTTGCCCGGCAAAATAGTTTGCATGATTTGTGCATTTCACAAAATATTTACCCAGGAAAAATATGACATTTCATCCACAGATGCAAGCAAAATTTCACCCCCGAGCCGGCAAAATTTTGCAATGTGGTCGGAGACCACTCGTCCAACTTTTCAGTAAAATTTTCTCCCAGGTGTCTAGTGGTCCTGTCTCCCCTGACTGATCACCAGGCCAAATTAGTAAAGACCTCCCCCAGTTAAGTTATCATCTCCCCATCCCCTGGACTCCCGATCCTTAATTAAATGCCCACTCCCTGGTGTCTAGTGGACCCCCAACCCATTCCCCTCTAATCCAATCAGACCACCAGCACAGCCCTCCACTCCACTCCACAGTCAGCAGCCCAACTGGGCACTTCAATGAATGAGCACCTGCTTATAGAAGCACGCACTCATTCATTGAAGCTTAGTCAGGCTGCTGGCCATGGAGAAGAGTGGAGAGCTGTGCTGGTGGCCAAATTTGGGTAGGGGAGCTCAGTGGGTGCTGATGACACTGTGGGGGGTTGGGGTACACTAGACACCAGGGACTGGGCATTTAATTAAGGATCAGGGGTCCACAGATGGTGGATGATGGGTTAACTGTGGGGGTCTTTACTGATTTGGGCCAGTGATCGACCAGAGGAGGAGGATCATTAGACACCAGAGAGAAAATTTTATTGAAAATTTGGGCTGGTGATCAGCCGGGGGGGAGGCACTAGACACCAGGGATATATCATTGGGTGGGATTTGAGGTGGGTGAAATTGCAGATGAAATTGCTGATTTCACCATAGTTTCGCTGTCGAAATTTTATTTCACTGCTTCTCTAAACAAAACTAATAATTCAACTTCTACCTTTGTAGAGAGGAACATTGTGATACATCAGGATCTCGTTCTGGGCTCCCTTTTGTTCAGGCTTAACCTGATTTAGTGCAAATATTAAAAATGTTGAAAAGATTCTGTACATAGATGATACAGTTTCCATTCTCTGCTGGCAGTGGCCAGACTATTATACAGAAAAAAAATTCAGTTGGATTTAATTTTATTCAAAATTGGCTTTCTTGTAAACAAATGATACTCAGTGCCAGAAAAACCAAAGACATGCTCTTCATTGAGCAGAAAATTGATGTGTCACTGCTGCTAGAGCTCAGAACTATTGATGGTCAACTTCTTTAGTCTTTAAATTAATTTAATTATCTCTGTTTGACTTTCAACTCTTTGCTTACATATGTCAGTCACAGTGACAACTTAGTGAAATCTACTCATACTAGATCGGGTATATTATATAGAATTATTTGATCCCTAAGTCACATAAATCAGCTGATATTGGTTTGATTATTTCTTTGATTGATAACGCCCTTCCCATTTATAGTTCAGCCAAAGCTTCTTGTTTGCAGAGGGTCTCCAAGCTTTTGAATGGTGTTTTTCACTATGTCTTCGGGGCTGGCAGGATGATATACTGTACTACTACTAACTAAGGAGAACAACAGTGGTTACTCTTGCAACAGCAAGAAACATATTTGGGTGTCTCTATTACTTGGAATATTCTAAAAGGTCAAAATGTTATACCCCTTGCAAATCTTTTTGTTATCCCTAAAAAATATCATGGAACATATAGTTCTTATCACTGCTCATTGGTTACACCATTTCATAAAACTCAGCAGAGCCAATGAGTATTCTCTTATGCCATGATTAAGAAAAGTAATGCTTTGCCTTTCAGTCTTATTGCTGTTAAAAACACTGCCACATGTAAACACAACTGCAAGAATTATCTTTTAGCTAACAGATAAATGTTTTGTTTAATTCTTAATGTTTCTGTATTTGATTTATCTTTTGTGTTGAACTGTTTCTTTTTGTATTTTTTCTGAGTCCCCTAGAAACTG
Source organism: Neoceratodus forsteri (assembly GCA_016271365.2). Lineage (NCBI taxonomy): Eukaryota > Metazoa > Chordata > Ceratodontiformes > Ceratodontidae > Neoceratodus > Neoceratodus forsteri. The sequence continues at coordinate 608,080,912 of CM057455.1, forward strand.
GACAGTTTGTGTCCTATAGTTATTATCTGGTTAGCTATCCAACTAACTAAATCAATAAATAAATAAATAATTTAGAAAATGATAGCCACAAGAAGGATAATAGTAGAACAGGGATATCTCATTCCATGATTTGAGAATTAGAGGCATTATCTAAAGATATTGTGGTATGAATCTCATGGTATAGTTCAAGTAACCTAGGATGAATAAGAGTTCTCTATGTACAAGATCATTAAGGCTGGAGACAGACTGGAGAACACATTTGTTTGGTTTGTTCTTAGGGAGGAGTGTTTTGATGTAGTCAGACCCAAGATAATGCCAGGGACTTCCAGGAATATGACCAGATATAACACTTATCCTCTCCTACTGGTATATGAAGGGCCCAAATAGGATTAATTAGACAGGTGAACTCCTCAGTTGGTGGACAGTCTGGAGGTTCCTTGAGTATACATTATCTAGTACATGCAGAATGATCTCATCTGATATCATTTTATTTTTTATTTAGTTTTTGCTTATTGGGTAGGTGCACTAGCCATAGAAATCACTATTTTCAGGCACAACTCAGGAGGGTACAGTACAAAACAGCAAAACATTACAAATAAGATGTCAGTAGGTGTCGATACAAAAGAAATAACATCCAGGAATAACAATTTGTTACAATGCCAATGGTAGGGCAGGAACAATACAGCAAACAATACAAATAAGGTGTTCACAATGTTGATTTAAGGGAAAATATCCAGGATCAGAACAATATTTTACAATGACAGTGGTAAGGCAGAAAATAGTCAAGCAGGATAGGCATACGAGATGAGAGTACAGGAGTATAGTTGAGAAACAAGTGGCTATAAGGTAGAATAAAGTAGAGACAATACCAAGATATATAACAGTTAGTATATTTAGTATGATTAGTCAATTTGTCAGGTAAGTGCTGTGTGTTGAGAAAAGCCAATTGGTGGCAAGGGGTGAAGATAAGGTAAGAGACGAAGGGAGGCTAAAGGAGTTTGAAGCAGGAGCATTCGTTTGAGGAGATGAGGTAGTTGCGTAGCTCTTCGTTAAAAGTGTTGTGTGAGGGAGCTTAGTGAATAGGTAAGGGGAGGGAGTTCCAGAATTGGGAGGCTTGACAGGCAAAAGCCATGGCACATTTGGAGGTACTGTGTCTAAGGATATAAACAAGCAACTTGTTCATGGAGCATAAGCTGTAGTAGGATATATGGTGGAGAAAAAGATCCACAAGGGGCTTCGGAGTTTGTGATCTTATAACACTGTCAACGACAAAGCCAAGTGAATAAAGCCCAGATGCATTAGGTGGTAGCCAACTCAGGTGTGAGTAGAGGAGGCAGTGGTGTTTCAGTTGGTGGGAAGAGGATGCATAGCGACAAATATTGTAATAGGTGACATCCCACTTGTGAAGACTCAACTTAGATGCAGTAGCATATGTAACACCATAGGTAAGTGAGGGTCGAAGTATTCCATGTGCAATGGCAAGCCTAGCAGAGGGAGTTAATACATAGCTAGTATGGTAGGTGATGCCAAGTTTGGAGTTAAAAGACTTACAGGTCTTCTGTATACAGGAATCAATGTTTAGTGATGGGTCCAGGGTGACACTCAGATATTTAAAAGAGGTCACCACTCCAACTAAAGAGCCATCAAAGGCAGAGACTTTAAAATTGTTTACCGTGTGTTTGAGTTTGAGGTTGGTTCCAAACAGCATAGCTTGGATCGTGGACTCATTTAAGACAAGTTTGTGGTTTGCCATCCACTTTTAGGTTAGTTGGAAGTCAGAGGAGAGTCATCAGTTTATGTCAGCAGTGCTTTTGCACTAGTGAACAGGACAATGTCCTCCATGTATAGAAGAGAAGTGGTCTTAGAGAGGTTAGAGGGAATGTCATTTATGAACATAAAGAAGAGGAGTGGTCCTAGGATGGACCCTTGGGGCACATCAACATTTATCATAATCTTGTCAGAGAGGGGTTGAGTTGTACTTTCAATTTGTATCCTGTTCAACAAGTAGCTGCCAAACCAACTGACAATGTTAGGTGCAAAGCCTAATGACCGTAGGGTGGCTAGGAGAATGGAGTGGCCTTCTAAGTTAAACACCTTAGTCATGTTTATGAAGATAGCCCCAGTGAGAAGGCATGTATCCATGGGCAGTAAATTATCTGATGTAAATTTGAGGAGAGTTGTGGTAGCGCTGTGGCCCTTTCAGAATCCATGCTGAGCAGTAGTTAGAAGGTAATTTTTCTGAAGAAATTCTATAGTTTGTGTAGCTATGAGTTTCTCAAGGATTTTACTGAGGACTGACAGGACAGCTATGGGTCTGTAGTTTGAGGGGTCTTTAGGGTCACCTTTTTTAAAAACAGGGATCATCCTACAAATATCCCAGATATCTGGAACATGACTCTGGCACAGAAAGAGAGAGTGAAGATCTTTGCTAGGGAAACAGAACGGGTGGTGGACAAGTGGAACACCCTGCCAGAGGAAGTGGTGGGGGCTGAAACAATCACGGGATTTAAGAATGCATGGGATAGACATAAAGGAATTCTGGAGGTCAGGGGAAAGGGGCAACAGACTTCCTGGAAAACATAAACTGAACTTACAAACTTAAATGGGCAGACTGGGTGGGCCATAGGCCCTTATCTGCCGACACTGTCTATGTATCTATGTATGTATCTATGAAGCTGCAATGAAGGGGCAGCTAGTTTTAGAAGCCTGGGTTGAAGATTGTCCATACAGATGCCACAGATCAGAAAGGATCCGTAACACCTTTATGGCATTAGCAGTGTCTGCTATTTATAATTTATAACCACATGTGGTATCCAGCAGGTTTGATACATTGCATAGTGTCGCCCATATATTCTTATCAGAGAAGAGTGCGGCAGTATTGCCCCATAATTGGAATTTGGAATCCTCGAGACAGCCTTTCTTTCTTTCTTTCTTTCTTTCTTTCTTTCTTTCTTTCTTTCTTTCTTTCTTTCTTTCTTTCTTCCTTTCTTTCTTTCGCCTTTTCTTCTGCTCCCCCCCCTTTCCCTCTAACAAACTCTGCTGCAGCAGTATCTTACTTTTGCTATCATTCATTTTCCAGCACTGTAATGGAGTGGCCATCCATTATAGTGTATCTTCCTACACTTTCTCTTTATCTGTTCCTCTGTCTCGAGAATCCCCCGAAATATAAATTAAAAAGTTCAAGATGCCAGATGTCTATTATGGCATTAGTTGTGTTATTAAAATAGGTTATAATAGTGAGAACATGAGTCATTCACCCCATTAATGTTATTTAAATAAGTCTCCCCCTCTAGAAAGCTAGCGCTAGTGCTGTTACAGGTATGGCTTTATGAGAGAAGCTGTGGGTATCTGCAAACACTGGTCGGGAGTTTTGAAATAAAGGGGTCCCCCCTTTTTCAGTGCGAGTTGTGTGAGCTATTTCAGCTGCAAAGGGGAAGCAGGGACAAAATAAAATCAGCATTTCTCGCCCACCTCCCGCACTGGGTCTGTACCGCTCTGCGCAGTCACTTGTTGCAGCGAGAGCGGGTAGCCGTGTGAGTGCAGACTTACAACTTCTGCACTAGCTACTAACAAATGAGACCTCCAAAAAAGGGTTTAGAGAGTCTGCTTGGCAGATTTGTGGGTTATGCTTTTCCTTGTTGGGCATATGTTAACTACAGGCACGTAAGAAACATAAAACAATAAAAGAAACAGATACACTAGGCATCAAATGACTTTTAAGTCCTTGCAGGTTACCTGAAAGCCATCTTTATTATGCTCTTCTAAAGGGGCTGGTGGCCCAGAATGAAGCACCACCATTGTAGAGGACTAGAACTGTGTGATATCACAATGTAGGTGGAGCTATGAGCTGATTTAGGTAATTAAGGTTGAAAATTGTTGAAATATTTGTTTTAAACCTGCTTTGAAAAATGTAGTAAATGAAATACCAGATCTGTAAAACAGAATATCGACTTTGAGTCACTGTAGTCCGCATTTCTGTGTATTAGTGCAGATTGAAGCTTAATTATTAGATTAGGGGACAGACTACGGTGACCACATGATTAATTATGCTCTGTGAATACATATACAATGAGAATGGTAGGCACAGTTGATAGATAGCAGTGGAAGGGAGTAGGTAAAGCTCTGTTCCAGAAACATGGAAGATAGTGGAGAGTTAGACTACAACTACTTCCACTTTATGTTAAACTTAAAAAAGTAACTGTAAGCTCTTGGTGAACTAGGACTTGATTTGTAACCAGTTTCCAGTGTTTTATTTTATTTCCTCCTTGGTTGTATCGTTTGAACTTTTATTTGGATCATTATAATAAAAGGCACTCAAGGTGTTCTTGTGTGTCACAAACTACCTTTGGTCTCTGCCTGTGTTAAGTTGTCTACACCCACACCCTACGACAAAGAGGCCCTGGAAGGTACAGTTGAGGCCAAAGTCATGGCAAGAGATTTCCTAAAATTTCTGTGATAACTCTAGAGAAATTCTCTGCCTGCCTGTAGTATCGCTGTGGGAGGTAGAAGACTTGGTTTGCTGGCCAAGGCACCTAGTTTCACCTGAGCTCTTTCCTTCTAAGACTGCTTGAAAGGCAGAGTAGAGACACTTACCAGAGCAAGGGAAAAGGATTAAGACTTATTTTGGCTAAGCAGATTTACTTTGTGGTGTTGTTTTTATTTTTTACCCACAGGGATTGCTACTGTTTGTTGCTAACATTTCATTGCTTTATTTTTCTCTGTAGCAAAGTGTTTCTTACAGCATATATCTTCACTGAAATTATTACAGGTGGTGCTTTACAGGTTTTACAGTTTTATCTAACATTAAGATAAGCTTTCAGGGTTACTGCATTTGTTGTTGACTGATTGTTTCTGCTCTTACCTCCTTGTTCTTTCGTCCGTGGTTCTTCTTTTTTGACAGGGGAAGGGCCCAGCCACCCACTCCCATCCCCAATCACCCCACACTACACTCCTTTTATAGGGTACCACAGTTGTGACATTTCCTGTGGCAGAGCAGGAAGGGGTGGATCAGTGGGGCCTCCACAAGGTGAGCTGATTTACAGGGGCACTAGTAATTTAACTTGTTATAACAAGTTAAACAAAACACAATCAAACCATTACTTGCATTTTTTTTCCTTTTTTTCCCTTCTAATTACTCTGACTAGGTTATAAACCCAGCAACTTATCTGGAATGGATATCATTAACTTCAGGTACTGTGGAACAATTTTCAGAAGGATAGTCTTACAGGATTTAGGACACTGTCCTACATGCTGGGCCTTTGGAGATCTTAGGGCTCAGCGCCGGGCAGAATGGGCAGAGATTGCACGCCTCAAATTTCATATTCAAGAGGAAATACATTATAAGAACCACCCGCCATTTCCCCAGCATCCAACAGAAAAACCTCGACCGCAGAGGGTAGTTGGTCCAGGAGGTTGGCAGGTGGTTAGGAGGGGCAAATCGGGTGCCACATCACTCTTTGCTCTCCAACATATTACCTCCAAAAACCATATAAACACTACAAACAGGTATCTGCCTCTATTTCTGAAATCAAACAAAGAGGCAGAAGACACTGCAGAGCAGGACACAGCAGCACAGGAACTAGCACAACAAAACTCACCCAAATCGGGAACCAAAACAAAAAAAGCAAAAAGGAAATCCAAAAAGTTCTGATCATAGGAGACTCCATGATTTGGGGAGTTGATACCCATCTCCAGCCAGGGGTAATGGTCAGATGTCTCCCAGGTACATCAGCATGGAGAGACACTGACCGCATTGCTAAAATTGTTCACAAAGAAGGAGAAAACATTGATGTCCTAGTACAAGTAGGGACTAATGATCTCACCAGCCGGTCAGTTGTGGAGACCAAGGAACAACTGACCAGGCTGGGTGATAAACTACCATCTATTTCATCCGGCATCTCCTTCTCTGAGATCCTGCCAGTCTGGGAGAGGGGAGCAGATGGACAGAAGGTCAGAGAAGGGGAGATAGGGGAGTTAAACATGTGGCTCAAGGGCTGGTGCCAGGAAAAAGGACACAGATTTGTAGGGTACTGGCAACAGTTCTGGGAGTGAAAGTTCTTTAAATTTGATGGACTGCATCTGACTAAGAAGGAGTCAGTGCATTGGGGCAGAAGTTTGACGCCTTTGCAGAATATTTAAACTAGCAATGGGGAGAGGGGCAGCACCCCATATGTCGAATGGAAGAACACCCTCCCTCAGCTAGTGGTCAAACAGGGATTCAGCATGTTTGCAGTTCATTTGCATCACCAGGTAAGAAAAATGGTTTGTCTCTCCATACGACACACAGGGGTAATGCCAAACCTCACCCAACAACTAACACACCAAAATCTGGCCAATGGAAAATCATGTACACAAATGCTCACAGCCTGGGAAATAAGATCCCAGACCTGCAGGCAATAATGTCAGAGGCTAAACTGGACATAGTAGCAATTAGTGAGATGTGGGTTACCAGTAACCACACTTGGGAGACTTCAGTACCTGGCTATGTATTGTTCCAGAAGAGACCCGAGGTGCAAAAGGGGGGAGTGGCCTGTATGTCAATGAAAATATCAAGCTACAGAAATTCAGAATACACATAAGGAGCCAGAAGAACTGTGGGTCACCCTGGAAACAGGAAATGGGACAGCCATAAGAACTGGGGTTGTTACAGGCCCCCAGACCCGGGGGAGGACATAGACACATTACTGTTAGAAGATATACAAAACATGACAGCTAAAGGGGAGGTTCTGATAATGGGAGACTTCAACATGCCGGATACAGATTGGTCAATAGCAGCAAGAGCATCTGCCAGAACTAGACACATGGTGGATTCTCTGCAGGGGGAGGGCCTCAAACAACTGGTATATCAACCCACAAGAGACAGGGCTATCCTAGATCTAGTACTGACTAACAAGGAAGGGATCACAGATCTCCAGGCAGAAGGTCACCTGGGGGCCAGTCACCATCACGTGGTATGGTTCAATTTGGCTACTACATCTAAATCATCCCATTCCAAAGCAACAATATGGGACTTCAGAGGAGCTGACTTTGATAAGATGGCCAACAGAGTTAAGCTAGCCCTGGCAAAAGAAACACAGGTGAGGGGTACAGGCAAGTGGGCAAGCATTAAGATGCAATACTTGAAGCAACATCCCATTGTGTTAGACAGAAAGGAAGTGCAAAGAAGAAGGAAACCACTTTGGTTCTCAAATACAGTAGCAGAAAAGGTCAGAGCCAAAGACTGGCCTTCAGGAAATATAAGGGAACACAGCAGGATGAAGATAGGGAGGCATACCAAACTGCCCTAAGGGAAACAGGGAAGGCAGTAAGGCAGGCAAAGTCCCAAACTGAGGAAACACTAGCACGAACAGTAAAAGAAGGTGACAAGACTTTCTATAGATACATTAGTGAAAGGAGAAAGTCCAGAGGGGTATTGCTAAGCTTAATGGAGAAAGGGAGCATGTGAGGAGGAGGCCCTGTAAAGGCATCTATCCTAAATAGATACTTTTGCTCAGTATTTACTGAAGAGAAGGTAGGGCAGGCCAACAGCTCAGCATCATGGACACAGGGGGAGGGAGGTAGGCATTACTCCCTTCACAAAAGAAAAGGTCCTACAAGAGCTTACATAAGCTCAGGGTGGATAAAACAATGGGACCTGATGGCATACATCCCAGGGTACTTAGGAGCTAAAGATGGAACTAGCAGAGCCATTAGTAGAACTGTTTAGTGAGTCTCTGAGCACAGGAGAGGTCCCAGAAGACTGGAGAAGGGTTTTGTGATCCTGCTCCACAAGAGTGGTAGCAGGAGGAGGCGGGAACTACAGACCAGTCAGTCTTACCTCAGTAGTGGGCAAGATTATGGAGGCACTCCTTAAGGAAAGGATAGTGCAACACCTGGAATCCATCGGGGCACAGGATCCAAGACAGCATGGGTTTACAAAGGAAGGTCTTGTCAAACTAATCTCATAGATTTCTTTGACTGGGTAACAGAGTGGTGGACCAAGGAGCAGTTGATGTCGCCTACCTTGACTTCAGCAAAGCTTTTGACACTGTTCCACATAGAAGATTGATAAATAGCTGGGTAGGCTTGGGGTGGGTCAGAAGTTGGTCAACTGGGTGGCAAACTGGTTGACAGGCAGAAAACAGAGAGTGGTGGTAAATGGTATACAGTCAGAAGAGATGCAAGTCACAAGTGGGGTACCTCAGGGATCAGTCCTGGGCCAGTCCTCTTCAACATCTTCATTAGTGACCTTGCAGATGGACTAGAGGGTAAGGCTTGTCTGTTTGCAAACGACACCAAGATCTGCAACAGAGTAGATGATCCAGATGGGGTGGGCAGAATGAGAAGAGATCTGGATAAACTAGCAAAATGGTCAGAAGAGTGGCAACTGGGATTTAATGCAAAGAAGTGCAAAATCATGCATATAGGGAAGAGAAACCCTGAAGCCACATATAGGCTGGGAGGGGAGTTGCTAGCAGTCACAAAGGAAGAAAGAGACTTGGTCATCATCATCACTGATGACCTGAAATCATCCAAGCAGACCTCTAAAGCAGTAGGTAAGGCTAGGGGGGTGTTAGGGTGTATTAGTAGGGGTATCACAAGTCGTAAGAGGGAGGTAATAATCCCTCTTTACAAGACACTGGATAGACCCCATCTGGAGTACTGCATGCAGTATTGGAGGCCACACCTTCACAAGGACATTTACCAAATTGAGGCAGTCCAGAGAAGGGCAACCAAAATGGTGCAGGGACTGCATCAGAAGACATATGAGGACAGATTAACAGAGCTCATTATGTATACCCTTGAGCAAAGGAGGGGGAGAGAGGTGATATGATCGAGGCATTCAAACACCTTAAGGGCATTAACAAGGTGAAAGAGTCTAACATGTTTAAATATAAGAAAAATAGCAGGACAAGAGGACACAGCATGAGATTAGAGGAGGGCCAATTAAGGGGGAATGTGAGGAAATTCATTTTCACAGAAAGGGTGGTGGATGCATGGAATGGCGTACCACAAGAAGTGGTGGCTATTAAAACAGTGCAGTGCTTCAAACAGGCATGGGATAGGCATAAGGGAGCAATACAAATGACTATGAATAGAAAGGCCACTGACAGAGCAAAGGCAGATGGCACATTTCTAAGGTAGAAAAAGAAATGGGCAGACTGGATGGGCCTTGCTGTCCTTATCTGCCGTCAACTTCTATGTTTCTATGTTTCTATGTATCGCTGTGGGACAACAGAAAGAATCTCTATAGATATATTTTGAAATATCTGGAAATATCTGTGACTATAACTGTGTAAGGAAAATGATGCTGGTCTCACTAGACTACTGGTAAGCTGGCAGATCAATTACAGGGTGCGTCTAGCCTGAACTTAAGTACTGATCTAGTTAGGGAGAATGCGGTACATAGTAGAGGAGATTTCAGAATGGACCTATTTAGAATCCTTTCTGTACTGTCTTCTTAATAGGTGCTTGACCTATGTTGGGGGTTTTCATTATGGATTGAAGATCTTTGCAGATTACAGATGAAGGGACAGCATGAAATTTGAACTGATTCCTTGAGAGAATCCTAAATGAAGAATGGATACCACAAATTGCTCTGGATGGACAGTTAAGAGTCAAGCGAGAAAAGAGATTATAGTATCATAGATGGATGTCCAAGGCATTGTCTGGTGAAGGGCAGATTTGGATATTGTTACTTGCATTGGAGCATACCTTTTGGAGAGCTTCACCAGAGAAGTACAGATGCTAAGAAAATACCAAATGAAGTACAGCAAATTTCTTCTTTGAATTTGTAGCATAAGGATTTTCTCATAGAGAGAGGTTAGTGAGTTGGGTTTGAATGTGAGAATGAGGAGTACTGTACTTGGCAGCTGCTGATTAAATTATTCAGTTTCTACTGTAGCAATCTTTGAGTTTAGTGTGACAACAGAGGTACTGACTTGCAATAGTAAAGCCTGAATACATCAAACCACAAGCTAAATACTAGAAACAAGGATGGGTAAGGATTGGCTGTAGAAACATAGAAACATAGAAACATAGAATTTGATGGTAGATAAAGACCGCTTGGCCAACCCAGTCTGCCCATTTCCCTACCTAATGGATAAGCTGCAGATCCTAGTTAACCAACAGCCTATTTCTTCCTACCCCAACCCCCTAGAATTGCCTTATGACTGTCCCATGCATGCTTGAATTCCACCACTGTTTTTGACCCCACAACCTCCTCTGGAAGGCCGTTCCATGCATCCACAACCCTCTCTGTGAAAAATACTCTTAAATTACCTCTGAGCCGCCCCCTCTATCTTCAAATTGTGCCCTTTGTTCTTGCACATCTTTTGAAAGATGCTACCCTCTTGGACTTTGTTGATTCCTTGAGGTACTTGAAAGTTTCTGTCATGTCCCCCTCTCCCTCTTTTCCTCGAGGCTATACATATTCCAGCTCTTAAGTCTCTCTTCATATGTCTTCCGGTGCAGACCCGTGCACCATTTTAGTTGCCCTCCCTGGACAGCTTCCATCCTGTCTATGTTCATGGAGATTGGGTCTCCAGAACTGCACGCAGTACTCCAGATGGGGTCTGACCAGCTGTCTGTACAGAGGGATAATAACTTCCTGTTTTCTAATGGTGATGCCTCTCCCTATGCACCCCAGTATCCCCCCAGCCCTCCTTGCTGCCCTCTCACATTGCTTGCCCACCTTTAGGTCATCTGATATGACTACCCCCAGGTCCCTTTCCATTTTGTTGTTGTTAGTATCTCACCCCCCATTGTGTACTCTTCCCCTGGGTTTTTGTTTCCCAGGTACATTAGTTTGCACTTCTTAGCATTGAATCTAAGCTGCCATACATTTGACCATTCCTCTAACCTTGCCAAGTCCCTTCTCATCCTTTCCACCCCACCTTGTGCATCAACTCTGTTGCAGATCGTTGTGTCATCTGTAAAGAGATATACTTTTCCTTCCAGTTCCTCTGCAATGTTGCTTATAAAGACATTGAAGAGGACCGGTCGTAATACTGAACCCTGCGGTACCCCACTAGTAACCCCCCTTTCTTCAGAGTGGACTCCATTTACTATTACTCTCTGTGTCCTATTCTCCAGCCAATTCTTTACCCAGGCTGTCATCTTGGGACCCACTCCCAGGCTGGCTAACTTGTATATTAATCTTTTGTGTGGGACTGTGTCAAATGCTTTGCTATAGTCTAGGTAGGCCATGCCCACAGCACCTCCCTGATCTACTACTTTGGTCACCCAGTCAAAGAAATCTATCAGATTCATCTGACATGACCTTCCCACTGTGAATCCATGCTGCCTTGGGTCCTGTGCCCCTCTGGCAAATAGGAAATAGATTGATCAGATGTGTGCAAGACTTGTAGGTCGAGTAGGTCTTTAGTCTTGTTGAATGTTGAAATTGCCATTAGAAACACCTTGAAGTGCATCATCAGTTTTGGAACAGTTCATTTCCTGGTGAATCTTTTAAGTCTGAATGATTTTCCTGGTCTCATAAGAGACAAATCTTGAACTTATAAACACTGGATCTTCTGGCTCTAGAGAGAAATGGTGGATGGATAACGGTCAGAAGGTTACTGTGGTTGAAATGAAGTATAGAAGAGGAGTTAAGGGAGCTGACAAGTGGGCTCACAGGATGACTTCACTTCAAGAGGAAACTAATGGTTGGATGGCACCTGCTCCCGAGTATGTACCCCAGGAACAACACCTGATTCTTAAACAAATATAGAACTAGGCACACAGCAAGGGGTTACTGTTCCATATAACTGTTGTCTGCCATTGCAGCACCATCTCCCAGGGGCCAAGTGAATGAAGATGCAAGACAAAGTAGAATCGGGGAGGAACCATGGTGCTGGTAGCCACTTCACACAATGTAGATCTGAAGTGAGCTGTATTAATCATGATGGTGTACGCTACAGCTGAAGAAAAACATGGTGGAGAAAATCTCAGATTTAACATCAGCTGGAAGAGCACTGATCACAGGATAATTATGTTACCTTGAGATACTGAACCAGGGGGCTTTGGGGTCCTTTTTATGTTGGCTCGCTCATGCGCAGCCAACATATTGTGTTAGTAGCTGATTTGGAGGTGCGGTCACTGTTGGGCAAATGCAGTGAATGCATCAGTAGGTGCGTCCCTTATTCCCAATCATGCAGCATGCAGGCGCCACATTAGTAATTTGGAATGTGGCTAAAAGATCTAACAAAAGGTCCACTGCAATGAAAGCTGAACTCTCATGCAGCAAGACAACAACAAGCTTCCTGACGTGCACGCAACACTGCTGCTGCCTCCTGTCAGAATGCCAAAGGGCGATCCCACTCCCCCTTATCATAATAACCCCCCTCCCATTTACAATGTATGCTGAGAGGGTGCCCAATCCCACTCGGCATCATGTGCGCCCAACAGTTTTTCTTTTCTGATGGGGGACCCAATCCCCATAAGCCTCAGTGCTCGAGTGATGTTGCCAATGGGGAAGCCCACTCCCCATCAGCATTATGTAACCCCAACACTTTTGTTGTGTGCCAATGGGGGGTGCCCAATCCCCTTTGGCATAATATAACCCCCCCTTGTGTTGTGTGCCAACGGGGGTGCCCTATCCCCATTGGCTACAGCTGCCCCCAAAAGAGTTCTGTTGGCATGCAGGGAGCCCACCCCAGCATGCCACATGCCCTGTTAAAAAAATAAAGTGTTCCATGATTTTTTTTTACCCATTAAAAATTAAAATGGTCCCTCGCGGTCTCCCTGCCCCCTTCTCGCAACCCGTGCCCACCCACTGCGCACCCTGCCTCCCCACCCCAACCCCATACTTACTTCTGGAGTCTTGCTCAATGATCTTCGTTGGATCGGGAGCACGTCTGCACTCTTCAAAGCCGATCGCCAACTGAGGAAATGCCGTAAGCTGTATCATGGAACAATTAGGGTTTTCTCAACTTTGATGCACAGCTCAGGCATTTTTTTTAATTTTGGCACCAAATTTTCAACATGGGGTTTTTGGGATCCCTCCTCATGAATTCTGGCACTGTCATGGCATTAATTGGCCCTGAAAGGTAATCTTGCGGTCACTGCAAGGAATCACCTTTTGGGACTGATTAATGAAACAACAGTGCCAGTGTTCATGAGGTGGGCTCTCAGAAAGCCTCTGTTGCAAATTTGGTGGAAAAAATCCAAAAAATGACTGTTTTACGAGCTTGTGTTATGCAGTTTCCACGCACACTAGTAACTTCGTGAATTTGCAACATTTTCACTCCAAATTTTCAAAATTGGCATTTTTCCATACCTCCTTATTAACAGTACAGCTGTCATTTTACATATCCTGGCCAAAATGTGTTTTTGCAGGTCTGGCAGAGAATAGAGCGGTCACTGCATGAAATCAGTTTTCAGGACAGTTTCAGGAAATGATGGTGACACTGTTCATGAGCAGAAGTCCTAAAATGCCTATGTTGAAAATCTGGTGACAACATTTCATAAAATGACTGTGTTACAAGTGTGCATTTTGCAGTTTCCAAGCACCCTTGTAACTTTGCAAATTTGCACTATTTTAATGCCAGATTTTCAACACTGGCATTTTTTACACCTCCTTATGAACAGTACAGCTGTCATTTTTCACATCCTACTCTAAATGTTTTTTCACACCTGTGGTGCACAATAGCGTGGTCAATGTGCGAAATCAATGTTTCGGACACATTAACAGAATCACACTGCCACTGTTCATGAGGGGAGGTCCCAAAATGCCTATGTTAAAGATGTAGTTTAAAAAATCCAAAAAATAATTGGGTTACTGATGTGTGTTGTGCAGTTTATATGCATGCTCATACCTTCACTGATTTTTCATATTTTCACTCCAGATTTTCAACGTTGCCATTTTTTTACATCTCCTCATGAACAATACAGTTGCCATTTTCCACATCCTGCCCAAAATGTTTTTTCATCCCTGTATCACCAAATAGCATAGCCACTGTGCAAAACCACCTTTCAGCTAACAAACTGATAGTGCCGCTTTTCATGAGGTGGGCTCACAAAAAGCCCATGTTGAAAATTTGGAGTGAAAATACCAACACATGCCTATGGTGTTAGGGTTTCCAACTGTAGCACCCCACCCTGTAGAGACTGACAGGCATCAGGAGTGTGACTTGGGATCATCAGCTGTAATGCTCATGCCATTCCACCCCCACCCCCACCCTGCAGCTAGTGACAGGCATCATGGTGTGCCTTGCACTGTTCGGCCACAAAGTTCACCATCATTCTCCTATACTGCACCCACCTCAGCATATTTCCTTATGGAATGGGGTAAGTATAACAACCAATGACCCCAAAGCACACCACAACACTTGTCAGTGTCTACAGGGTAGGGTGAGGTGAAATGGCATGAGTGTTATAGCTGATGACCCAAAGGCACACCCCAATGCCTGTCAGTCTCTACGGGGTGGGGGTGGAGTTAGCGTCATTTTAATACTTCACTGCCATTCATATTATGCGTCTCTAACTCTGGCACTACCAATGCCAATGACAGCAAGACAACATTCACCAAATGCTTGTTTTAGTATTTCAATTTGTATTGTATAAAAGACAACACTGTGCACAACCAGTATACTGAATCTTACAATTAGATTGACAGGTACTGGTGAAACATACTCCTTTGGTTACAGCACAGGGATACCATGGTCTTAAATTATCTGAATAAAATTCAGAATGGACTGTGCAAAAGCAAAATTAATAATGCATATAAATTCAGAACAATCTGGTACAAAATGATCATTTGGATTTAATTACCTTGTGTGATACGTTAATTGTATTAAACCCAATAAGTTAAAACATAAAAAGATCACAGAGAAAAAAAAAGTTTGGTGGACATTTTCATACAGATCAAAAAAAAATCCTTAATGGTGAAGGGGTAATTATTACTAGAAGGGAAGAATTGTAAGAAGTAGCTTATTTGGCTTACATAGTAAAACATGAAGGGAATTAGAATATCAGTTACTTTAAGGAGGTAGATGACAGTGTCTTAGTGTCTAACTTGTCATCTGTGAAAATGGGCAATTTTGCTCATCAGATTTATAAGTATAAAAAATAAAAATTAAATGAAAATGAAAGGTGGGAGAGACATACTACAGAATAAAGCATGTATCAACTCGGGCACTATAGAACAGCCATCTTGTCCAGCTGTCTTGGTTTTGCCACTCCCTATTTTGTATGACATTCAACATAAGTTCCATTCAATACATTTCATGAACATGTATATTCCATTCACCAGTACAAGGGATAATAGGGGAAAGCCACTTCCTTGTAATGTAGTTTTTTAGCTGCCATAAGGAAGATACCCAGTAAATATCTGGATATTTTATATTTTCAATTCTGTGTATATAATGTTAAACAGAGAAATAAGAGCGCACATAACACAACCCACAGAGAGAAAAGCTCAGAAAGTTCAAGATCCAGCACAGTTAACAATGGTTAAAACAACAGTCAAAATGAAAAAATGTGGGAATGTGTGGCTTGGTGTTCCCCACAGCCATGCAAGCAGACTGAAGTGAGTGATCTGACTTTATACACCTGGATTTCTAAAGAAATAAAAAAAAACAAATACTGTAAGAAGATACCTCCATGCATTTGCCTTACAGTCTTGAGATGAGGAGACCTTATGCACTGAGAAAAGAAATGACATTGATGCCATTGCTGGGGGGAGAAAGGAAGTGACAGTTCTGATGAACATTTCTCCTGGGCTAGGAGAGGGGCTAAAGGACTAAATAAGATTAGGGTGTAACACCAAGAGATATAGTTACCCCCTGTTGGTGTTAAAGGACAATATTTCCCATCTACTGCAGCATAGGTGAGGCAGAGTGTAATGAATTATTAGTTGCATTAAAGGATAGATAGATAGATAGATAGATAGATAGATAGATAGATAGATAGATAGAAAGATAGACAGATACTTTATTTATAAAGCACTCCTTTCCAGGGACTCAGAGCACTGCACATTTAAAACAAACATGAACAGATATTGCAACAACAGTGTTACAGTAATATTCAACTGGGAGTCAGCAATGAATTAAAAAATATCTATCTATTCCATTTAAGAATGACATAAAATCAATGTAACCATTAAAAGCCTGCTGGAATAAAAAAGCCTTGAGATCCTTTTTAAAGGCTTCTCCCGAGGGAGCCTCCCTAAGGTATATAGGCAGTGAGTTCCACAGGGTTGGTGCAGCCACTGAAAATGCACGATCTCCCAAATGCCGCAACCTAGCCCTGGGAACTCAAGGAGGCATCCCTCAGCAGATCAGAGAGCCAGGGATGGGCAGTAGGGGGCAAGGAGATCTTGCAGATAGACTGTTCCCCTTTCATGTAGGGTCTTGTAGGTCAGGACCCCTACTTTGAAGACAATCCTCCATCTGACTGGCAGTTGAAGCAGTTTGCAGAGGACTGGGGTAAAATGGTCACTTCTTTTCTCTCCAGACAGCAAACTTGCCACGTCATTCTGTACCAGCTGCAGCTGGTGGAGGTTGCCTCCAGATAATCCCAGGTACAGAGCATTGTAGTAGTCCAACCTGGGCATAACAAAAGCAAGTACCAGTGGGTAATGTCTTCAGGTGGAATCAGGGCTTGGATCCTGGCAATGTTCCTAAGATGGTAAAATCCACTTTAAACAATGGCCGACAACTGAGCCTCAAGTGTAAGGCCATCATTGAGGATCATGCAAGGATCTTTCACCTGTCTGAATTAGGCAAGGGGGGTCCACCCAGCACTAAGCTGGAGGGGGTCCCCTGCCCCCCCCACTAAGATGGCCTGGATCCACCACTAGTACCTCAGTCTTGTCTAAGTTAAGTCTAAGACATTTATGAGTCATTTAAGTCTGAATTTCCTCTAGGCAGTTGCTAAATACAGAGGCCGCCATCTGGGTTTTGGGTGCACAGGACAGGTATAGCTGGGTATCATCTGCATAGCATTGAAAACCCAGCCCATACCACCTGATAATGTCTCCCAATGGCAGCATATACACTGTGAATAACAAGGGCGACAAGACCGAACCTTGCAGAACCCCACAGAGCAGAGGCTTTGGGTTAGATGATACCAACCACATCATCACTTTCTGCACTCTGCCTGTCAGGTATAACCTGAACCAGTTGATGACATTACTGGACAAGCCACACCAATATCACAGATGGTCAAGTAGCACCTCATGATCCACAGCTTCAAATGCTACCGAGAGGTCAAGAAGGATTAAGATAGTATGCTCTCTCCAGTCCCTCACCATCAGAAGATCATTCAGCACCCTCATTAGGGCAGTCTCCATACTATGCCCAGCTTGAAACCCAGACTGAAAAGACTCATAGGTGTAGGAGGAGGCAAGGTGCTCTTAGAGCTGGATGGCCACCACTTTTTCTATAACCTTCTCTAAAAATGGGAAGTCAGAGACTGGCCTGTAGTTGCTGAGAGACTCCTGGTCAAATAAGGGTTTCTTCCAAGGGGGTCTAACCAGGACCTCTTCCTAGGCCGGTGGAAAGTTCCCACTCCTCAATGAACTCCGGACTATCTCAGCCACCACAGGTCCAATCCCATCCAAACATCCAACCAAAAGGCAGATCAGACCTGGGTCCAGATCACATTGTGTTGATTGCAGCCTTGAGACTATTTTCACCACCTCTTCCTCCCCAACTAGCTCAAACACAGCCCAGGCAATAAGAGTGCTTCGACATGACTCAGAATGGACCCTGCATCCTCTTCAAGTGGTGCTGGAGGAGATCTTGGCCCTGACAGAGGACACTTTGTCAGCAAAGAACAGAGCAAGCTCTTCACACCTAATGCTTGAACCTGCCCCACCGACATGGAGACAGGCAGAATGTAATAACCCATCTACCATGTGGAAGAGATGCACTGGTCTTCTCCTCACTGCAGTTATCTCCCTAGATAAAAAATCAAACTTCTTTCTGGAGATTGCCCCCTGATAGTGGGCATAATGAGACCTCAAAGCCAATTTGTCCTCCATCAGACCAGATTTCTTCCAATATCTCTCTATCCTCCTTATCTTTAACTCCCTGAGTTCATCATCATACCAAGGATGTCAATGGTGAGTATACAGGGACTTGGCATGAAGGGTGTGACTGAGTCAAAGGCAGCAGTGACAGTCTGATTGTAGGCTGCCACTCCATCCTCCATCCTAATCACACACGCAGCCTCCACACTCGATAGGTCCAGCACCACCTGAAGTCCTACGGAGGAAACCACTTGTAAAGGGTGATACCGGACCATCTCCATAGAGTCAGGGCCACCTGGAGAGGGGCCCAAAATGTGAGCCCCATAGTGCTGAGATCCGACCAAACAACTGGCTCTACTCTTAGGTCGGTATGATCAAGACCCAATGAAAACACAAGGTCCAGTGTGTGGCTGCACAAGTGGGTCACTGCCTAAATATTCTGTGACAGGCCCAGAGCCTCCATACTCCTAAGGAGATCATTCCCACATACAGAGAGCCCATCATCAACTCAAGAATTGATGTCCCCCAGAATCAACCATCTGGGGAACTCCAACACTAGACTGGTGACAAGCTCATTGATCTGCAAATAGTCCCATCCCATCCCAGAAGTCGATAGAGCAGGAGCACTCTGAAGTCTGCACCAGGACTTCCTCACATGGCAACACACTCAAAAGACCCCGCAGGACCAACAGGTAGCACCATGAGGTTCAAGCCAGATTTAAAACAAATGGCCACCCCCCACCTCTGTGATCCTCCTGCCGGGTGTGTATCATGGAGTACCCAGCCAGCACTGCCACATCAAAAATAGGAGCAGCAGTCTCATCTAGCCAGGTCTCCATGATGCAAGCCAGGTCTACAAAGGATATCAAGTCAGCCATTATGCAGTCTTGTTCCTCATCAACCTGGCATTGCATAACACAGCCCGAGTAGGATGAGGGATGTCTGCTGGATTAACTATCTGCCCACTTCCTATAGGTATGGTAACTAAACAGGGTGGGCCCCTCTCCAGTTCCCATTTCACTCCAGGGATTCTCCTTGGTCTCACCACCCAAATTCTGGACATCTTGGCAGCCACTCGGACATGCCCCCCTTCCAGACCCTCCCCTGATCTATCCCTAATGCCCTACACTTCCTATAAACATCTGAAGAAAGTGTTGGAAGATTGAAGGGACAGAGGTCTCGAAGGCAGGATGCCAAGTAGCTGCACCTTAAGGTTTCCCGTCCCAGGCACATGGTTTCACTAAAACTCCTAGGAATCCCACTAACAAATTAACACACCCAGCAAATAATCTCTGTCTAATCACCATACAATTCAGTATCAATAACCACCCCTAATCCACCCTCCACAACAAATAATTTTACTACTCAAAAATCATTCACTCACACACTCATCCACATATCCCCACAGTCATACCACTCATACAAAATATATTAAAAATTAACAAAACATTGTAAACATCAAGCCCCACCCTAACTCCAATAGCAAGGAATATACTGTATTATCAGTCCAATAACAGTTCTAGAGTTTAACACAACTGTTCCAGTCCAGATTTATATTTGTAGTCTTTTGATAGCATGAACTTCCATCAGAGAGTTCACAACTAAAGTCCAACCAGAAATAAGATGGAAAAAAGCTGTCAGAGCTCTCACTTCTTCAGCCTGGACAGGTCTCAGGATACAGGGAGGCTCTCACCCTCCTAGCCTGACCTTTTATCTCAGCATTAAAATGTTAATAATGCCAAATTAATACCTCATGCCACAGCAAGAGGCTTCAGGACTACAAAAGTAAAAAAGCCACTAATCTACATTCAGCACTACAAAACGGTTTGTTCTCTTCTTGCCAACAATTCACACTCTTCAGATGTTCAGCTCATAGGACCAGGGAATAGCAGATCTTCTTCAGAGGCAGCCCCCACACCAAGCACCAGCATGCCACTCCAGCAGCAGCCCCACAGGTAATGTTTGTGCCACAAACCAGTACCAGTGCAAGCTGCCCCCACTCCTCAGTTCCTCTAGAAGGTAGTCACCCTTATCCAATATGCATCAGCATCACAAAAGGACCTCCCCCAAGTCACAGAATATTTCTGGGTCCCACCTGCAACAGCAGCCACCTTCCAACAGCTGCCTTGCAGAGTCACCTGCACTAGCGACCACCCTCTGGTGGCCGCCTCGCAGTATCACAAACAGACACACTCCTGTTCAGAAAGGATTCCCTTCCAAAAGCCAGTCTCAGATTTTCTCCTTTATTGTAGTTCCAGGTCATCTCTACAGTCTGTTCCAGCAGCGCTCCTCTGCTCCACCATCCTCCATTCTCCTCTTCAGCCAGGAACACTGCAACAACCTCCAGAACCCCGGACATTCCTGCAAATAGGGTAACTTCATATCTTCGATGGCAATTTGGCAGCTATGCCAACTTTTACAGAATGTCAGCCATAATGGACAGACTACTAAGTGGCCAGTACCAGCTCATAATAAAGAATTCCTTGAAGGCTGTAGACTCACTACATACATGATTTTAAAGCTCACTGCATATATTGCATATATGACTTTCTTCGCGCACAGTCCAGGCAGTGCAATTAGCACAAAACAGCACAAACTGCACAATAACCCTTCACTTCTCTCACTAATCCCTTGCTACTCTTACATTTAAACATTAAAACACAATAATAAAAATAATAAAAATGATAAAAATGAACAGCTTTTCCTCCCAGCTCAGATGGTCAGCCCAATGTGGCTGCCATCTTACTCATTGTGATGATTAATACATCCAAGCCTGGAGATGGTCAGTATGGCCTAGTTGCTAATGGTCTGTCAGCTCTTGGAAAGAAGAAAACATCTGTAGAAAAAAAACTGCATTGGTAGCCAGAATCCTTGTTGCAACCAAAGGTGGAAGCCGAGATCAGTGGTTGAGGGTAAAAAAAGCTGGATGATAGGCTAAAGAGAGAGAAGAAGTGTAGGCAGGCCCCTAAAGCTTTGTAGCACTTTGTCCTGATTTCTGTGACATGGCTACTAGACTTCCATGGCAGCATCTTCTCCTTTCCGCAGCCTGAATTATTTAATTTCTGTACCAGAATGCAGTTCTTCCATTGGCTAAAGATGATGTGATATCATTGATGACATAACATAGTGAACACAGATAAAGGGCTTCAATATAAACAAGATAATGGAGTCCGAAAACTATACATTTGACTGAAAATTCACCAAGAACAATGCATTCTGTGGCACTATATATCTCCTGTGGCATGATGCACATTTTGTGGAAAATTCTGCAGCTGAGCAATCATAGGATTCCAGGGGGCTTGGATACAGAAGATTCTGAAGGTCTAGTTTGTGTACTAAGGACCACCAGCCAGTACCCAGGAAGGCCATAAAGGGATTAGAATGGTTATACCACAACTTTCATTGATGTTTCTCAAGGAACCAGCAGTCCAAGGGGTGTCTGAGAGGAAATCTAATTTCATGGAGTCCCAGATTTGCAATGGCTAGGGATGGAACCAGTGTGAGAAAGAGGAAAATGTGGCCACATTGTTAGAAGTTTCCAAGTTTGTGAGGCCAAAACAACCTCAGTATTTTGGAAGGTGTAGGGCTGAGAAAGTTACAGGAAGGAATGGAGGCACTGTGGGTCACCCTAGAGGTGGGAAATAAGACTACCATTTGCACTGGAGTGGTTTACAGGCCTCCTGCACAGGGGGAGGAAACAGATGAAGTTCTGGTGGAGACCATCCACAAAATGGCAACCAAAAGGGAACTATTGCTAATGGGACACTTCAGCCTGCCAGATGCAGAATAGAGCACTCAGAATGCAGGCAAAACAAGCAGCAGGGACTTCATGACTGCCCTGAAAGTGTCAAACGTAAGGCAGCCAGTAGTAGAACCCACGTGGGAGGGACCTATACTGGACTTGGTGCTGACCAACAGAGGCAGGATAACAAATGTTGAGGTAGGCAGTCCCCTTAGTTCCAGCAACCACAGAACAGTATGGTTTACTGTAACCACAGTAGTAGAGGAAAGTCATACAAGGATTAGGGTTCTGGATTTCAATTGGGGTCAACTTTAAGGAATGGGGGGATAGCTTAAAAGTGCCATAACAGCAGAAGGTTCAGGGGAGATGTGGAGGAACAGTGGTCTAGACTCAAAACAGTCATAACAGAAGTAGCAAGATACTGTGTTAGAATGCACAGTAGGAGTAAAAAAAGAAACGGCCACTATGGTTCTTGAAGGTAGTGACCAAGAAAATAAAGGAAAAAAGAAAAGCCTTTATGAATTACAAGGAGACTCAAAAGGATGAGGACAGGGAGGGGTATCTGGAGAAACAGAAAGAATCAGGGCAAGCAGTCAGAAGGGCTAAGGCACAGACAGAGGAAGGTATAGCGCAGGTTATTAAGAAAGGAGACAAGACCTTCTTCAGATACATTAGTGAGAGGAAAAAGACCAGAAATTGTATTGATAGGCTAAAGAAGGGAGGTGAGTGGGTGGAAAATTACCTAAGAAATATTTTTGCTCAGTGTTCACCAGGGAAGGGAGGGTGAGGAATAAAAACACATTAGAAGGGGAAGTCAGGGGATGGAGGTTGACACCAGCACATTCACTGTGGAAAGAGTCCTAGAGGAACTTGGGTTAAATAAACAAGAGAAAGCAATGGGGCCAGATGGGATTCATCCCAGAGTATTAAAGGAACTCAGGGATGTAATGACAGGTCACTGACTGACCTTTTCAACTCATCTCTAGAGACAGAAGAGGTGCCTGAAGAATACACTTGGTACATTAGACAGGCAGAAGGCGTATGCCCATATAACCTGTCTCTTCTTGAGGGGTATATGAGGATAGTTTTTATCCCAAAAGGAATTTATCTAATCTGTTGTTGAAACTTCCCAAAGTTTCTGATTGAATAATCTCTCTCTAGGTAGGGGATTCCATAATGGGATAATTATTTCAGTGTAAAAGTTTCTCCTGAGATTTCCTCTGGGGTATGTTAGTTGATAATTATGACATCTTAAGTTTATATTTCTGTTAGCATATTGCAAGCCAAGGTTAGTCATTAGTTCTTTATCTTTATCAACATTGTACCTAAGTAATAGGTCTCCTCTCCTATGCCTCAGCTCAAGTGGGTACAGTCCTAGGATCCCCAGTCTATCTTCATACTGTAAATGCTCCATACCAGAAATCATTCTAGTCATTCTATGCTGTGACCTTTCCAGAGCAGTTATGTCCCTTCTCAAGTGTGGGCTCCATAATGGACTGCAATAGTCAAAATGAGGTATTACTAAAGTCCTATATAGGTGTAGTAGACATGCCCCATGTCTGGCAACAAAAGTTCTTCTTACTGCGCCAGTATAATCCTGTTTGTTTTGGTGACTAACTCATTACAGTGCTCACTAAATGATAAATTATTCATAATAAGCACTCCCAAATCCCTTTCTTTGGGTTACTGTTTTCAGGACAGTGTTGTTCAGTGTATAGTTCTGGCACATATTATTTGCTTTAAAATGCATAACTGCACACTTCTCAATATTAAATTCCATTTCATTAATATTGGCCCCTTTCTGGATATGGACTAAATCCTGTTGGAATAGTTTAGCTTGACTGTCATTGCTTACCTCATCACTGATTTTAGAGTTGTCAGCAAATTTGATACATGAACTGCTATGTTTTACCCCATATCCAAAATAAAAATAGAGAAAAGGACTGGCCCCAAAACTTATCCCTGACAGACCCCACTGGTCACCTGTCCATAACTGGACAGGTGACCTTTGGTCCTAACTCTTTGTGTCCTTTCAGTGAGCCAGTTTGCTTCCCAATCAATGATTTTGTTGTTTATACCAAGATCTATCATTTTCTGTATAAGGGTGTCACAGGGTACTTTGTCAAATGCCTTTCTGTAATCCAAATATACTACATGAACAGGCTTTTTCTTATCTAATAATTCACTAATCTCATTATAAAACAAAAGCATGTTAGTTAGACAAAAGCATTGTTTCCTAAAACCATGTTGAGTAGTATCAAAACATCACTGGTGGTAATAACCATTTCCAATTTGTCTCTTATAATAGACCCTAATATTTTTCCTATGATGGAAGTTAGGCTAATGGGCCTATAGTTTCCCATCACTCCCCTATTACCCTTTGTATATAGTGGAACTACTATAGCTGTTCTCCAATCCCGGGGTAATTCACCCTTATCCAAGGATTGATTAAATATCCTAAACAGGGGTTTGACTAGCCACTGACTTTGAGTGGTCAATTTTATCCAGCTTACTCTTTATTTCTTTCCTAGTTATTAATATTATATTACTTTGTGTAGAACACATTCCAACTGGAGCTATTGAGCTAGGTGTTTTGCTATACACATTGCTGAAGTAGTCATTTAAAGCTTCTGCTATCATACCCGATTCTGAGATTTCTTCCTCATTTAGTAAGAAAGGGCCCACAGTTCTATCAAGGGATTTGTTATTAATATATGTATAGAATGATTTACCACCATCTTTCATGTGTGCCATTTTGAATTCCAGGTTTCTTTTCTCTTCCCTAATCATTCTTTTGGTATTCCTTAGTTGTTGTATATTTAAGGACATTGTATTGATTGTTATTTCTTCTCATTGCCCTATAGGCATTTCTTTTCTTTGCTATATTTTTTTTTTTTGTATTTTGAAGTTAAACCAACCCAGCCATTTGCCCTTTTGTTGTAATGTGTCTTATTCAGGACAAAAACTTCTTCTAGTTCTAATAATTTATTCTTAATTTTAGACCAAAGTTCCTTAGAGATGTCTGGAGGAGGGCAGATGTGGTCCCTCTCCACAAAAGTGGCAATAGAGAGGAGACAGGCAATTAAAGACCTGTATGCCTGACCTCAAGTAGTGGGGAAGCTAATAGAGTCACTACTTTAGGAAATGATTGTGAAGTTTCTGGAGACTAGCGGGGGCACAGGATCCAAGGCAGTAAGGATTCTCAGCCGGAAGGTCCTGTCAGACAAATCTAATTGATTTCTATGACTGGGTGACCAGGGTAGTTGATCAGGAAGGGACGATGGATGTGGCCTACCTGGATCTCAGCAAGGCCTTTGACACTGTCGCACATAGCAGATTGCTAAATAAATTGAGAAACCTGGGAGTGGGCCCTATGGTAGTAAAATGGGTTGAGAATTGGTTAAGGGACAGGACTCAGAGGATGGTAGTAAATAGCATGGAATCAGAAGAGAGGGAGGTGACCAGTGGGCTGCCGCAGGGTTCAGTGCAGGGAATAGTACTGTTCAATGTCTTCATTAGCGACATTACAGAGTGTCTGGAGGGAAAGGTATGCCTGTTCTCAGACAACACCAAGATCTGCAGCAGAGTTGACACACCGGAAGGGGTGGAAAGAATGAAAAATGATCTAAGCTTATTGGAAGTATGGTCGGGTGTATGGCAGTTGAGTTTCAATGCTAAAAAGTGCAAAACAATGCACCTGGGTTACAGGAATCCAAGAGAGAAGTACAGGATGGGAGGAGGAAGGTTTTGGCCACCACAAAGCAAGAGAGAGACCTGGAAATCATCATATCAGATGACCTAAAGGTGACCAAACAGTGTGTAAAAGTGGTGGGGAAGGCATACAGAATGCAGGGATGCATAGACAGAGCGATAACCAGCAGACAGAAAGAGGTAGTGATGCCATAGTAGAAATCACTGGTAAGGCTCACCTGAGTACTGCCTCAAGTTTTGGAGACCACATCCCAGGAAGGACATAGACAGGATGGAGGCAGTCCAGTGAAAGGTGACAAAAATGGTACATGGGCTGTACCAGAAGCCATATGAGGAAAGACTCAGGGACCTTAGTATCTATTCACTGGATGATGAGAGGGGGGAGGGGTAGGATAGAGACATTCAAGTACCTTAGGGATATAAATGGTACAGTAGGGAAGCATATTTCAGAGGAAGAATTGCACAAGGACAAGGGGGTATGATATGAGGCTAGAGGGAGAAAGGCTCAGGAGAAATGTCAGGAACTACTTTTTAACAGAAAGGGTGGTTGATCCATGGAACAGCCTTCCAGTAGAAGTGGTGGGGAGTAAAACAATATGAAGGTTCAAGAGAGCATGGGATAGACATAAGGGTACCCTGGAGATGAGTAGAGAAGGTGTGCCACACATCAAACAGGATCTGGGCTGTCAACACTGAGTAGGGAAATGGGCAGACTAGGGGGGCTGTATGGTCCTTATCTGCCATCAGATTCTATGTTTCTATGTTTCTATATTAGTTCTTAAAGAAAATAACAGATGTTTTTTTAAACCCCTCTGCAGCTATCTCACTGCTGCTAGAATAGGTTGCAACCAGTCCAATCAAGATCAACAGTAAACAAACATGTTCTCTCACCACCTACAGTCCTTTGTGCAGTGTTGGCTAGGAAAGCATATCATCTAGTTCAGGTCTCTAACTCTGTTTCCTTGTGAAATTATCATAGGTCAGATGGGGGGGCACTTCCTTGCTGAAATTCATGACCACCTAATCCACTGAGTTGCAGTCACAGGAAGTGGTCTGGCTCTTTGTTCTGCTACCCTGCAGCAGCAGAATCCAGTGGGACATGGAGATCCCCAGCAGACAACTTGCCACACAGAACCCCAGGATTCCCAGCTGGTAGCCTTTGTGAGCAGGCCAGACAGAATGTCACCTCACCAGTGCTCTAATGCTCAGACTGAGCATTAATCCACCAACTTCTGCTTCTTCCAATGATACAATGCTTCAGTGACACATTGCCGGCACATCTTCAACTCCATACTGATGTGGATTGTCTGCCAACTCCTGGAGCTGTAGTTTGCACCACAAAGCAGCTGTTAAGGTGTGGGAAAAGTGGACAGCTGTGGCACACCCCTGCTGAAGGAAAAAGTCTCTAGAGAGGTGACCTTCACATAAAACAAGTCCTGTAAGAAGCATATAAGGGAGTCAGAAGATCCCCAAACTGAGGAGGGAATCTAAAATCAAATACGTTGGCATGGAGAAAGTCCCATTACACACAGTTAAAGGTCTTCTTTGCCTCATGGATAGCCAACAAAAATGTTGTCCATGTTAAGGAGGCATAATGTGTGATATGAAGGGCTTCTTTGACACTATTCAATTTTTTACATTTTCAAACCAACCCAGTCTGCATTGGTACTATTACTTAGGGAATTAACATGTCAAGCCATTTAGAGAATGGAGGCAAACCATTTGCAATCTGTATTCAGTATTGAAATTGTTCTGTGGGAAGAACATGTGTAAGGTTGGGGGTATACCATTAGGACATTGAATGTGGTTGCTGCAATTAGAGTGCTGCAACAAAGGCAACGGTCAAAGGAGTGATTTTGATTTTAGATAGCCCATCACTCCTGTTGCCCTTTGCCCCCACACAGTTTCCACCCTCTCCAGGGCATGCCCACCCAAGAGGAGGTTATATTTAGTTTTTTTGGTGCAGGGGATGAAGCCCCCTGCAAAAAATGACGTTTTCCCGGGAGAGCGCTTTGGCACTGTAACTCCCAGGGAACATAATGCCTGGTGCTGTAGTACTGGGCGGCATGTTGATATGACATGAGTGAACCAGGTTTTATTTATTTATTTAATTTATTTAAAAGTTGATAATCAGGAAAGGCGCACCGAGTTGGGTATCTTTTCCAGGTGTGACCCAGGTTAGGGCTAGGGTTTCAAAGTTTAGGAAGGACAGAGATAATAGCATATATCCTCTGAGGTGGGGTGGGTACTCCCTTTAACATCATTACAGACCCTGGTAAAGAAAGAGAGTAAGAAGGTGTTAAGTACTTTAAAAACTCAATGGGATGGCCATCCAGCCCTGGGTATTTGTTAGTTTACAGTTTTTGGAGGAAGCCTTCCACTTCCTCCAGGGCCACAGAGATCATCACATACTGTGGCTGCTCCTTCAACAATTTAGGTAGTCCAAAAGTGGTGAGGAACTCTAGTTATTCTTCTAGTGATGGTTCTGGTGGCTGGATGTACAGTCCTTGATAAAAGGATTGAAATGCAGTGGAGATATTGTCAATAGTGGAAACCATTCAGCCATCCTTAGGACTCTGTATTTTTGAATCATAGCTTTTTTTTTAACATAGTCAGTCAGTGGGCCAATAGGTGAGTAGCTTGATGGCTATGTTGGTTATATTTGTGCTTAAGGTACATGAGAGGTTAAGCATTTTAATAAGTGTTCAGAGTGAACAAGTTCTGCTTGACCTGTTTCAGAGGGATAGAATCCAGCAAGGTCCTTTCTTTGTGCTGCATTTTTCTTTTCTGTTTTTTTTTTTTGTTTGTTTTGTTTGTTTGTTTTCACTTCTACTTAGTCATGATACCTTGGTTCAGGCACAATATTGATGGTGAAACTGTTTTGATATCCATTAAATAAGAGTACAGTTAGCTGTTTTATTCCTGACCAATTACACTATTGCTAATAATCTTATTAAGCTAATATTTCTCTGATTTTCCTTTTAGCAAAGATGAAAAACTACTTTCATGTTAACTTATTAATAAATCTTTGTAAAAGGTGCCAGATTTTTATGAACTTGTCATTTTTTTCTTCTAATGAATACTAAATAATTTCCACATTTGCACATTCTATTAATAAATACATTTGTTTTACTGCTAGGTGGTAGAAATTCATTCCATTATAATAATATCACTTTTTTGTTACTAATAATGCAAGTGACGGGAACTGTTTCAATTCAACATCGATGCAAAGATCCGAGACTTCACCAAGCAGAAACATTCTGGGATTGAATGGGATGTTTCTCTCAATTATTTTTTGAAAGAGTGCCTCTAAAGGTTTTCCAGCATGTCTGTAATTATCAAACAGGAAAAAAAATTAACATATTAAATTACCAGTCTCTGTACTGCAGTATTGACATTTTGTAGATAACCCTGAGTCATGTTTATTAAATTTGCTAGTGGTAAAAATAATCTATGAATAATGTTGAATTTTGTTTCTGTTTTGTTTTACTGTTTTATGAATTGTATTAGTTGTTTATTGTATACTTTCCCATTTTCCTGGCTCAAGTCCCTTGAAATGTCTCTTTGTCGTCTATATTCTAGCTGCATTAAGTTCAGTTTAGCAATGTTATTTAAAGCACATTCATTTTTGAAAGCAGTTTTTCTCTGTCTATTGTATCTGAAAACAACAGCTCCAGGCTAGCTAAAAATCCTTTTTTTTCCCTTCTTATAGAAGGATTTTTTTAATGAATTTTTAACCTGTGGATAACCAAAAATAAAATACCTATTGGAATGCCAAATTCCTCCCAAAGTTCCTTAAATAGTTTAAAATCACCATTCTGACAGCATTTCCCTTATACACATAAACATCTCTGACCCATATCTGAAACTTTGACTTTGTTTTATTGACACATGACACATGTGACTGTACTTGATTCTCTTGTCCTAACTGTCTTGACTTTGGTTTTCTGAACTTCAGTCATATGTGTTAAATTGTCTTACATTAGCTGACCTTGTTTTTCATCCCTGCATGGGTGGTCCTGCCTGTATTTATCATTTGTCTATCCCTGCATGGATATCTGCTGTGAATTTGTTATGGCTGTATTCATGCACTTGTGTCTGTTATAATTGACTGTAAACTGTATTCTCCTGGGTTGTGTCTGAAAATAGGCAGGACTAATGCCTAATGCACTTACCTGGTCATCAAAAGCAAATAAATAAATAATGGTGCTGGAAATTGTATATTATAATGGAGAAAATGTAGATCCATTAATGTTCTCCCCCACAGAGTTTTCTCCCCATTTAGTTACTGTTAATATTAATATAAATGCATGTTATAATGGATAAAAAGTAGATCCATTATTTTTTTCTCCACAGAGTTTTTGTGTCTCTTCCCAAAGCTTTACAACAGTTACTGCTGATGTTGGGCTATTCTTATATACTGAAAAATATGCTGCTTAAACTAGTTTTGAGAATGGAATAGAATCTTCTTCTATTAGCATCCCTTCTGGTAGATCATTTGTTGTTGATGTGGCCCTAAACCAGTCAAAAGACAACTCTAGTTTTAATGCTTTATAAAAGAAGTTGAAATTAAGTAGTTCCAATCCATGATCATTTAAATCTGGATATAATTTCTAAAGAAAAGCTGTAGGCTTCTCTCCTTTTCATAAAAAAAATGTTATTTTTTTATCTAGAGAGTGAACAACTGTTCTTTCAAGAACAACAGTAATGACAGGAACAAAACCAAAAATGTCTGTAAGGTGTTAATTTTTAAGATGTTAACTCCTCCTAGCACTGCTAATGGTAGACAAATCCATTCATTTATGTTCTTATTTAGCTCAGCTAATAAGTGGGGGATGATGCAAATCTTTGATTTTATGGACTTTTTTTCAGCAATTTAATCTCCAAGTACTTAATTTCTTCTTTTACTTCTATTTTCCATGTTTGATCCATTTAGTTACTGTAAATGTCAATAGAGTTTAACATTATATATTCAGGTTTTTCTACAATTTATTTTGTCTCCAGATAATTCCTAAATGAATATACCAACTTAAATAAAAAACAATGTTTATTTCTGTTGGATTACTATGCTGTAACAACACGTAATTCATGCATAATGAAAGAAACATAGAAACTTAGACAGTGATGTCAGAGAAAGAACAATGGTTCATCCAGTCTGCCTGAGTTCCCAATCTAACACTGGGACCTGCTGCCCATCCTGAGTCCTAGTCCTCCCCTACCCCACCGATTCTCCTTCCCAGTTCTGTCATCCCAAGTGACCACTGTACCCTTCACACTTTGCCAACTATGCTGGAAACCATCAACAGTTTTAGCACATGCCACTTTGTCAGGTAGATTGTTCCAGGGCTTTACCACCCTGTTTGTAAAATAATATTTCCTCATGTCTGTTATAGAGGCAAAGGCCAGGAGGCATTGGCAGACCAGGAGAAGTTATAACATCTTAAAGTAGCATTTTATTATTACCAAGAACAATAAAATAGAAAATTAAAATTGTACAGGATAGCTGTTTTTAAAGGTGACACAAACAAAAACTCCTTCATCTGAGTCTCTCTCCTAATTTAAACCTCAATCTCCCTATCCCTTTCTACACAGAACATGGCTCTCTTTCTATAAAATATCTTTTCCTGACAGTTTAAAATCTGCATCCTGCTCTTGTAAGTTCCATCTACTTTCTTCCACAAAATGTATACTGAGGCCAGTCTGGAAAAGCACATCTAATCTTAACAGGTGCAACAAAAGACTGCATTCTGTCCAAGAGTGGGTCTCTTGACAATTCTGTAAACACGCTTGTGAAGGTCACTATACATCTCAAGATCAACCCATTGTTTTAACTTTTTTTAAAAAAAAAATAGCTTTCTGCAATTATTTCAACAATAAAAGTATATACAATTGTAAACAAAAGGATCACAGTTTCACATAAACATTCTCATGTATTTATTTAACCACAGAAACATAGAAACATAGAATGTGATGGCAAATAAGGGCCACTGGGCTAACCCAGTCTGTCCATTTTTATTTACTTATCTTTTTAGCCTATTTTTCTGCAGACCCTACTTGATCTACTAAGCAATCTCTCCACTCCAACCCCCAGTCCTTACCACTGCAATTCCATTGTGCCTGTCCCAGACATTTTTGAACCATACCACTGTTTTTATCCCCATTACCTCTGCTGAAAGGCTGTTCCAGGTATCAACCACCTTTTCTGTGAAGAAGTATTTCTTGACATCCTTCTGAATTTGCCCCCACCAACTACATATTATGCCCCATTGTTCTAGAGCAACATTTCCTCTACATTGTATCCTCTTATGTACCTTATTTACCCCTTTGAGGCATTTAAAGGTCTCTATCATATCACCTCTCTCCCTCCTCTCCTCCAGGGTGTACATACAGTATTTAGCACCTTTATCCTCTCCTCCTAGAGTAGGTCTTCTGATGCAGGCCCTGCACTATTTTGGTAAACCTCATCTGAACTGCCTTCACTGTGGCTATGTCCTTCTGGAGATATGATCTCCAAAACTGGACACAGTACCCAAGGAGGGGTCTTACCAGTGATCTGTACAGGAGCAGCACCATCTCCCTCTTCCTGCTGGTGATACCTCTTCCTATGCACCCCAGCATCCCACTAGCCCATCTGACTGCCTTGTCAAACTACCTGGCCACCTTCATGTCATCTGATATGATTACCCCTTGGTCTCCTTCTTACTAGGTCTTTGTCAGTATCACTCTGCCACTGTGTACTCTGCTCCCTGGTTTATACGGCCCAAGTATATTATTTTCAGTCAGTCATTATGAATCAATATTTATTGAAAAGCAAATTAAGAATAAACTATCTTTTACAGTTGCGTCCATACTTAAAACAATTGTGACATAACACACGAATACAAACATTTGCAATACAAACATTTAAAAAATTGCATAAATCACCTATAACAATCACAGTAAATGTACAATAGTCTATTAATACTAGTCTTAACTCATTATTATCTGGGTGGTCATTTTGTGTCAGGTAAACAATGGATAGTTTGGACTTGTTCTTGTTTTTGTTTTTGTTGAATTTTGTTGACCCGGTAAGCCCACTGGGCCTTGAAGTCCCTTTTGCAGGGGTGACTGGGGGGGGATACAGATGGTAAGCAACTGAAATCGAACCAGATTAAGCTGTTGGTGGTATTTTTTGTGAATGGGGGAAATTTGGCCAGGACACCAGGGAAATTACCCTACTCTTTCCAGTAGGAGGACAGGCTGTCTGCACGATGGCCACTCAGAGCGAGATGCTGGAAGGAGAGGACGTCTGCACAGTGGGAGCACTTGTCTCATCTCCCACTGTTGTTCAGCCAGAGGCTAATCTACTGTGTAGCGCTGAAGCTGACTCAGATGAGGAGTTTCATGAAGCTCCTATCTCTACAGAGGAAATGGAGAGAGTAATCGAGAAAACCCCTAAGGAACTTATCTTGGGGAAAGTTGCAGTGTGTGTACAGATCTTGGAGTGTCTACTAAGCAGCAAGAGATTTGTCAATTGCAAGCCGCTTTGCTAGTGAAGAATTTGTAGAATGAGGAAGTGCTCCCTGTCATCAACAGCGCTAATCCCATCAGCTTGCCAGCTGAGGAGAAGACTACAGCAGGCCCTGCGGGGTGCGGTGAGTCAGCACACTCCTCTGTCACAGTATTTCCCTCTGAAATTGACTTTGTTGAGAACCAGGCTGGCAGTAATTTCGTTAGAGCTAACGAGTGCCAAAAGCCTGAGCCCTTGCAAAGAAATGCGAGTATTTGTTCTGAGAGTGTTGGTCTTTTCTCACAGCAAGGGGTTCTTTCTTCTTCTAATGCTACTGACCTTATGCCAAAATCAGATATTCCGCTTAGCAAATCAGTGGGATTTGTGTTTAAATCACCAGTAAGCGAAAAGACTGTTTGCTCTCCAGCAATTGTATATCAAACACAGACAGAATCCCAAATGGGTGTTACAGAGGTTGTTTTTGCTACGGCTCAAGCTAAACAGCAGCAAACTAAGGGTTCAATGCCTTCAAATAAATCCAAGCCTTTGCAAATGAGAGGGTTAGAGAACATTGCTCCTAATCAAATAGAAGGGCCCCGGCCTCCAGGGAAAGCCCTGGTAGGGGCTGCATGGAAGCAGGCACTCTCAGGCATTTGGTTGCCTGACCTTGCGTGGGATATTGACTTGATCCTTACACAAAATTCCCGTGTTTGGAAACTGTGTGTAAACATTATGCTAGGAGCAGGTGCTTCATTAAAAGGGAAACAGTTTAATGCTTCTAACCCTGACCCTTTCATTTTGCCTTCAGAAGTTCAAGATTTGCAAGGTACTGCTCTCACAGGAATTTCTGATCCCCACCCTTAGGCTGCTTTATCACAGTTAAATGATGCTAAACCACAGAAACAGAAGCCCTTGATGTCTGAACTGTTTTCTAATGCAAAACGAGAAGCTGCCCTACGAAGAACGCAGTACGCATACGCTATAAAGGGGGTTTGGAAGATAGGCCTGACAGACACTATGTTGACAAAACTTTATTAAAAGACTCTCTACATTTTTCACCTAAGGACATATTTGCTTTTATAAATATATCTGGTGAAGATAATTTCAATGTCAGTTTTAGGACATTACATGTTTTGGACCTTTTTGAGAAAGGTATGGGCAGGTAAAGTTCTCTCCCACATGGACCCCCTTCCTGGTCATTCTCCTTACTAAACCTTTAATAAAGTTTGTAACTGTCAAGTTTTGGAATGAGGGGGTCAATGTGGAAAACATAACTTTCTGGTTATCACAGAAATGTGAAGTTTTGAGCTCTCCAGAACCTATCCTGGATTCTGAGCAATTTTGGACTGGGGGTTGGAAATACAAAATTAAACTTTGGCAATCAGATAGAGGAATTGAGCACATACCTAAGTATTTCTTGTTAGGCAGGGATAGAGGGGTCTGCTTTTATGGGGAGCAACCTAGAGCATGCTATAAATGTGGCTCTAGGACTCACCTGTCAAGTGTTTGTGATCAACCTCGATGTGACAACTGTGGGGAAATTGGCCATGTTACTATGCAGTGTGCAAATCATACCAAATGTGACCTATGTGAAGAATATGGTTATGTCTTCAGGGAATGTCCTTGGTCTGCAAAAAATAAGGTTATCTGTATCAGCCCTGACCTTCTGATACACAAAGCTCAAGATGCAGCAGGCTCTCCACCTGCCCTCTCCCCTCTCGTCCCCCTCCGTTGAAGTGGGACAACTTGTTTCTCAAGCAGCTTCCCCTCCTCGGCCTCCTTCCCCTGGTTCTTTGGTAGAGGCTCCAGTTTCAGTATCTAATCCTTATGAGGAAGTTAAATCCATTAAACCTCCTACTGATGATCTGGATTTTGTCCCAGTTTGTTACACAGATCCAGAGGTCCCTGGGAGTGATTTAAAGACTACCACCACTGCATCTCCATTACCTCAGTGGAGATCATCTAGACACATGCAGCCGAAATCCCCACCACCCCTGTAGATTCAAGCAACTCCTATGCAGCCTTGTTTACCCTATGGGGAGAGACAGAAATGGATCTTGGGGATTCAGATTCTCAAAAATCTTCATTATCTACTGTCTCACAGTCTGTGGATAATTATAAAGAGAAAAAAAGAAGAAACAGAAAAAATAAGGGAATATAGCACCTTAAGGGCTACTAAATGCTGACTCCTTGGGGATCATTAAATACACATAGTTTATTGAATACTAGTAAAAGACAAGCACTTTTCCAATATATTCATGATAATAAAATTTCAGTAAGTTTTTTACAGGAAACTTGGATGTTCTTTATAGAACAATTATCTATTTTAAAGAAGGAATGGCCCTGGGAACAGTGGTCTTTTGGAACTGATTGTGCAGATGGCATAGGTATCTTATTTAACTCATTTGATTTTTCGCTTCACAATTTAATTGATCTTATTCCTGGCAGGGTTTTGATTTTGGATGGGAAATGGCAAGATATTTGTTATAGGTTTATTAATATTTATAATCCACAGACCAAAGCTGACAGGGTGACTTTTATGAAGGCAGTACAACCTTACTTGGTTACTTCAGCTAAGGTATTATGGGAAGGGGATTTTAATTGTAGTCTTAGTAAAATACCTCAACAGAGTAAAAAAGTTTGTTGTGATTCTCACGCCTTTGAATCTATAATTAAAATGGCTGGTTTGATTAATTGTACTTTTTATCTTTCTCATAGTCCCAGATTTTCATTTAGGAAAGGTAAAATACATTCTTTAATAGACCACATTTGTTTCCTAGTCAGTACACGTTTCTTCCTTTCAAATGAGGCCTATAGAATATTCTGATCATTTACTACTACTCTGTTCTTTTCAACCGGTAAGCCCGTCCTGTAGTAGGCAGGTGAGGTGTAAATTGAACACTTCTATTTTGAATTCCCCCCATGTTATAACCAGTATAAAGTTCATATTATATGCTCGTTTGTCAGTGTTTTTTTTATACACGTATATAGGAGCACAGTGGGAGGAGACTAAAGTAAATCTTCTTAAATGGTTTAAAAAGCATGGAGTAGTAACAAAAGATCTTAATTTTTTAAAATACTTATCTTTAAGACAGCAATTACAGAGGCTTATTTCAATCTCATATACTTCTAGATATGATTATTTTGAATAAATCAGTGTACTTAAAGCTAACATGAAATCATATCAATATGATATGGCAAAAACATTACAGGCCATTCTTACTAATGGTATAAAAGCATCCCCCATATGATATCCATTTGAGGCTTGTAAAACCTTAAAAGAATCCTCAAATATAGGTTGTTTGATAAAATCAGATGGTTCCAGAGCAGAGACTTCAGATCAAATAAGGGACATAATCAGACAACACTATCAGTCCCTAGAACCCAGCTCACCCATTTTAGAGGAACCAATATGTACTTATTTAAACTCTTTAGGCTTACCTTCAGCAGCTAAGGAGGCCTCGGAACTGTTAGGGCTCATCAATTGTGTAGCGATAGATGAGGCTATTCAAAAACTAAAGCCAAATATTTCACCAGGGATAGATGGACTAACTAATCAGTTGTATAAAACTTTTCAGAAAGAACTTAGTGAGTATCTAAAACTCTTATTTCAATACTTTCTGGCTACTAATTTAATGTTTCCTGCTTTTACAGAAGGACTATTAATACACCTGTTTAAATCAGGTCACAGGAGTGACATTAATAATTGGCGACCTATAACTCTTTTAAACACTGATTACAAATTGTTTTCTAATATCTTAAATAATAGGTTAAAACAGTATGCTAAGCTGGTTATTTCTCCATATCAATTTTGTGGTATACCTGATAAGAGAATACAATCAGATTTAATGATCACAAGGGATGTCATTGAATATTTATCATTGGTTGGTAAATCTGGGTACATTATTATGGCAGACTTTGAGAAAGTTTTTGATAGAGTTCATTTGCCTTATCTCTTTTTAGTTTTAGAAAGTTACGGGATTCCTATGCAGCTGATTAATCATCTCAAGCTACTCTATAAATCTAGTACAGTCTTTCCTTTTTTGAAAGCTCACACTGCTAGGAGTTTTCTGTTAAAAACTGGGGTTCAACAAGGCTGCTCCCTGAGTCCCCTCTTATATATTTTCTCATTGGATCCCCTTTTGCAGTGTTTAGTACTTTCACCATGGTGGATGGGTATTATGGGGGAGGGGCTTCATTGTCAGATACATTTACTGGCCTATGCTGATGATTTGAATTTATTTTTTTCAGACCTAGTACAGATTCATAAGTTTTTAGAGGCTTTTACACTAGTCTCTGAAGTTTCCAATGCAAAATTGAATTTGCAGAAAACTAAAGGGCTATTTATTGGGGATGCTGGTCTAGCAGATGTAATACAAGATAATACTTACATATCACATAACCCTTTGAAAATTCTGAAAATTCTTTTTGGGCCTCAAAATCTACCAGTAGAGAATTGGGACATAGTACTAGAGAAAGCAGAAAAGAAAGTGAATAGATGGTGGCATTGGAAATTCTCTAAACTTAAATGCATACATATTATAAAACAATTCATCATACCCTGTTTTCAATGCATTGCAATGATTTTTCCTTTACCACCTCAGCGAGAAACTAAAATGTATAGCATATTTTTCCAGATGTTATGGGGGAACTGGTTGAACCCAGTTAAGAGGCACTACACCTATTTGGATACAAAATCTGGGGGACTTGGGATGATAGATCCAATAGTATTTCTGCATACTCTTTTTTTCATGAACACTATCAAATGTGTTTTAGGCTAAGTAGAGAGACTTAAAAAAAGGTGGGTTAAAGGGCCCTTAAGCAGAAAATCTTGCAGTTTGGCACAATATAGCTCCCAAAATGAATCCTAATTTACACATTCCCTTATATTTTATATATGCAGCTCAGAAATTATACCGATGGCAAGTTACTAAAGTGATGGTTTTGAATAATACTACTCAGACCATGTATAAGTTGCTTATGGGGAATATTTACCCACAAGTTCCTTGCTTTAAGAATTGCCCATCAGCTCTAAACCCCTTGGTGTTAGCACAACTTAGTAATAAAAGGTTGACTCCTTGCCAGTGGGAAACTCAATGGCTCATAATGCATGAATGCTTTAATGTTCAGGGGAATGCAAAATATAAAGCTAAGGAAGAAAGGAATTGTCCTTACTTAGATTGCATAAATTCTGAAGAAACCATGGAGCATTTTTTTCTATACTGCTCCTATGCAAAAGGCTTATGGGCATATTTGGCAAAACTATGGAACTTTAAATGGTTTTCTACTGTTTCATATGAAATACCTGTGTTAGGGGTTTACCCTTCTAATTTTTCCCAATATCATACCAGTACTTTATATTTACTGTTTAGTCGTGTGAGATATTATTTATGGCAGGCAAGATGCCAATGGGTACTTTATCAATGGAATATGTCTTATGAATGTTATAGCATTTTAGTAACTAACGAACTTTCAAATATCTATTCATGGGAAGTACAAATGTTTAAATCAAATACAATCAAGAAATGGTGGAGGGGTTTCACACATTTTATAAAATTGAAGTGAATTCTTGTAAAAGGGGAAAAGATAGAATATGTGTTTACTCCTTTGATAAGGTGATGCAACTTTTCTTGTATATTTTATATTAATGTGTTGCATTCTATGTCTATTATTTCAATAAAACTCCCCTACTCTTTTCGATAAGTGCCATGGGATCTTTAACATCCACCTGAACTACCACCAATCCAGGCAGATGGGACTTCACTTCTACTCCATACAAAGATATTGGAAGTAATGAGTTAAATTCATAAATTCATAAAAGGTAACCAATTTTTAACTTTTTCTGGATTTCATCCCATGTGTGTGGTACAGATACTGCAAGAGTAGATTCACCAAATTGTGTTTGATATTTTTGTACCAAAACTTTGAAAATTGAGCAGATCTGAGTTTTTAGTTATTTGATTTAAATTGCAGCAAGTGCAAAAGGTAAAGAGGGATTGCATCTATTACAAATTTATATACAAAAATAACCTAGTGCATTTGTCTCCAAACAGACGAGACTCAACCAACTATACCATATAAGCTGCAATGATGAATTTTCCATGGCAGTCCTGTTATAAATCTAAGAGCACTCCTAGCAATTTAGACATGGCTTTTATATATGTACAGTCCCATAGTCCAACTGAAACAGAAATAATGAACTCACCAAATGCTTTAGGATTGAAAAACTAAATATTCCTTGTTTCAGTAAAAAAAAGCTAATAATCTTTTTAATTTATTCAGCAAGTTTTGCATATGATAATTAAATATTAATTGTTCACATAATAACATCCACTGGGTTTTCTTAACATTAGGCAACAACCTTAATTCCATAAATGTCTTCTGTATTTTGGTGAAATCTTTTTTTATCATATCAATTGCTACATTAACTTATTTATGTTTTGTATACATAATTGTGTAATCAGTGTATAAAAATAAGTTAGTAGAACAGAAACTATATTTTGGTAGATCATTTATGTAAATCAAAAACAAGAGGGGTCCTAACACTGACCCCTGTGAAACCCCCACCTGTTAAGTATAGTCCTATCTGAACTATTCTCTCCTACCCTTACACTGCTGCCATGAAAACAGTTAAGAAGTGACCCATAATAAAGTGTTAATACCAAGGCCTAATCCTTTAAGTTTATATAATAATATATTATGTTCTACAGTGTCAAAAGCTTATGAAAAATTGAGGAAGATTGCAGGGAAAATGAATCCCTTTTCAAATGATGTAAACTTGTCATCGGTTACCATGGGTGCTACATTAGTTGTATTATAACCTTTCCTAAAGCCCAATTGATATTCTGTCAAAACACTAAATTTGGACAAGTAAGAAAAAAGCTGTTTGTGAATCAGCTTTTCAAATATTTTAACAGTGCATGAAACTATAAAAATAGTAAGATAACAACCTGGGTGTGATACATATCCACCTTTAAACATTGTAATTATACTGTATAAGCTGTTTTCCAGTCTAATGGCATCTGTGAGGTTCTGCATGAAAAATTATACAGATAAGTTTAATGCATAGCCAGTAAATGAACAACCATTTTATAGAAAACAGATCCTATTTTGTCAAAGCAGGCTCCATTTTTTGCATTCAGTTCAGTAAGTTCCCATCATATTATTAGTTAATAATTACCCTTTTGAAATTATTTGCATTAAAACCCAGATGCCATACCCTTGAACACTCTTCCAGTTTTTCAGATTCCTGCCCATCTTTTCCACTACACGAGTGTCCACTCTTTTGCAGATCTTGTTGTCATCCACAAAGAGGCAGAACTTCCCTTCCAGGTCCTCTGCTATGTCAGTTGCAAAGATACTAAAGATGACTGGTCCCAACATGTATCTGGTCAAAATTGCTAAGAAAAATGGTGCAATTTAAAATTGTGCATAAATTACAGCATGCACAGTTTCGTAGTTGGTTTATATACAGTATATTAGCATGTTTTTTTTTTACTTTGCCCATTTTCTAGTGTCTGCGCCATGTGATTATGATTGTGCCATTTTTTATTCATTATTCTGACCTAGTCCCTCTGTGAGGTATCCCACTGGTCACCTTCCTTCCTCAGAGTGAACTCTATTTACCGATTGTAGACGTGGGGGGATAGATGGAGGCAGACACCCATAAAATGAACTCAAAATAGCTTTTATTCAGCAAACAGAACTCAATGAAAATAAAGAATTGAACTGTACAGCGACCAAATAAAAATAAAGAGAGATAACTGAAATATGCAGTAACAGACAAAATTATAGCATTTGACCACTAGGAGGAGCTAGGGTCCGAGGAGGAGTCAGACCATCTGCTGAGCTATAACATCTGCTCCCTACTCCTTCACTACCAAAGCTCAACTGAGCCCTCCATATATATGGATGGGTCAGATGGTGTTATGAAGTTCCACCCCCTTTTGAAAATTTAAACTTTATTTTGTTAAATGCACTTTATTATTTACTACCAAGCATCCTATGTGCAGTTAAATTTAAACATCTTTCATTTTTCAGTGCTAGAACCATATTTAAATCATTCTATGGCATAATATGTTTGTTGAGGGTGGCTCCCTGCTGTTTTAGTTCCTCCCACATGTCTTCAACCCAATATAGATGGAAACACAGAGGCCGGCCGACTCTATAGAAGGCTGGGACAGGAGAGGATCAGGCAGCAACAGGGCCACTCCCTAAACTGCAACTACCAGGAAATGCCTAAGTAAAAAATACTAAAAACACCACAGGTACTTTATTTTAACATTTCTTTCTTTCTAAACATTAATACCTCACTACATTTCCTCTCTAAGCATTTTAAATTCAGAAATATTGATTGTTTCCAAGTCAGATATACAGCAGGGTTAAACAATGCTTAAAACCTAAACAGCAGCCCAAGGTAAACCTTTCCTGATAAAACATTTATGTTCTGAATTGCTTTCTTTGCTGGATTCATGTCCTAGTAACCAGAAAACTATTCCTCCATTGGACTACAAACAGTAGTAATTTATTCAGTATTTCATTGCCTGAATGCACTAGCTGCAATGCTGAACTTTTCTTTACTAAAAACCCTGCCTAACCTGTGCTGTTCAAAACACAGAAAAGTTTTTCCTAGTCAGGCAGATAGTAACACTTTCCTCAGTTGTGTTTAAACAGCAGCCTGTTTGCTTATTAGAGTTACCACAAGGGACTTATTATTTTACAGACCCTGCCTAACCTGTGTTACTAACACAGAGAAAACCTAAAGAGGTAGTCTAGAAGCTAAATCCCTGTTTTTTTCCCTGTTTCATTATTTTAGCGAGTGCGACTTGCTTGCTCTAATTCGCACATTCGTACGTTCATGCAGGAACATAAAGTACTTCGGGGAAGGATTGCAATGGGGGATTCCTGGAATAGCCTAGAAAAGCAGAGGCAGTAAAGAGCAAGAGAGCCATCTGACAGGTGGCCTGCCTGTAAGATGGGGGAAAAACA
Source organism: Neoceratodus forsteri (assembly GCA_016271365.2). Lineage (NCBI taxonomy): Eukaryota > Metazoa > Chordata > Ceratodontiformes > Ceratodontidae > Neoceratodus > Neoceratodus forsteri. Next base: position 608,122,795 of record CM057455.1, read on the forward strand.
CAGAAAGAAGAAAAGGGATAGTAAAGGATAGGGACATGCTGTTGCAACAGACTTTTTAACTAACAGACAGGATGTTCCAGGAATACTCCCTACTACACTGATGCCCTCAGTGCCCTATCCATTAACTAGTTTCTTACCAAGGTTGCCACCTTGTTATACACCTCCAAGTTACCCAACTTGCTTAACAGTCTCCTATGTGGAACTATGTTGAAAGGCTTTCTGAAATCCAGGTAGGCAATGTCCAGCACTCCCCCCTGATCCAATTCCTTGTCACCCAGTCAAAGAAATCTATCAGATTTGTCTGGCATGATTATCCCCCTGTGAAACCATGCTGCCTTGGTTCCTGTAATAGAGAAGCAAGGAGAGAAAGAATAGAAACTGCAAGTGAAGGAAGGGTGATAACAGGGAGAAACTGTGGGGCCATCAGAGTGTCCAATTCCTAGATGACACAATAAACCTTTGATTGCGTAATCAGACAGGCAAGAGACAGACATGTGGCAGAATTGACAGGGACAAAATAGATACTTGCTTTGAACTCTCTCTCTCTGTATAACAAATGGGACAGGATCTTACCCAATCCTGTCACAATATCCCTATTGTCTCTCCCTCCTGTCAGTTTCCACTCATGCCCTCATGACCTTGAACTAGCATTTCAGGCTAAATAGTTCCTTTCCATTTACCTTGTTTGTGCCTTTTTTCTGAGTAGGGTTATCTTTCAATGTTTCTTTGGATTTGATGCTTGGAGCAGAGGAGGTGAGGCCTACTTCAGGACTGGCCACTTATTGGTGGCCTCTGGAGTTCTAGAGGAGCTGTAGAATCCCTGGTCCTTTCTGGTCCCTTTCTCCATCAGCACATTGCGTGAGGAAGGTGATTCATTGGTGGTGGTACCTGATACCCCTCTCAGACCTGAGACCCAGTAGCAGGAAGTAGCAGCAGCAGGAAACAAATTTATAATATTTAATATGAATAATATTTTGTTTCTGGTGAATTATGAACCAAATTGTTTGAATGCATGGTAGTGAAACAAGGGTCAGCTACAACTTGTAAGACCATTCTCAAATTTCAGCCTCCAGGGTATAGGAGTGAATTCATGCAGTAATTAGAGAATTTCATAGCTGATTTGGTGGGGGACTCACCTAGACTTCATGTTTTGGGTAACTTAAACACTTGTATCAATGATGAAACTTCCCTGCTTGGAATGTAGTTCTTCGAGATGATGACCTCACTGGGGTTTGTACAGGATGTTGTCACCAGTACCCATCAGCATGCCATGACTGGACGTGGTTTACTTTTTGGGTCTTGATTTTAGCAATGTTAAGGTTGATCTGGTTATCTGGTTGAATCATCATATTGTGCTTATTTGTGGCTGAGCTCCCCATTTAACCATGGCAGTGGAGATGTTCAGATACCACCCTGTTCATAATTTTGAGCTTCAGAGCATCCTGGTGGTACTGGATATTCTGGCCCAGATATTCAAAGTGGTTGCGCATGGCGCAACAGTGTTGGGCCATGCGCAAACCACTGATGCGCCCTGTCACGATATTCAAAAGGGGAAAGTGCGCAGCACAAATCCCAATGCACCGGAGTGCATCAGTAATGTATGCAGGTGCAGGTGGGGGGGGGCATGCCCATGCATACTCTGCACAGCCCGATATTCAGCCTGGGATGTGTGGAGCCATGCATGTGCAACCCCTACCTGCACCAGCACAAACTTGATAAAAAAAAAGGAACAATGGATGGCCACCCACAGGTGAGCTGCCGCATTGCAGGGTGCAACACAGCAGCTGCCACCTGTGGGTGGCCACCCGAGCTCTGGCTGCACCTCCGTGATGGTGCCCCCCCCATGCCTGATTGTGGGCATCAGTAAAAAATAGATTAATCCTATATCCCTGGTGGTCCAGTGGACCGCTGCCCACCCGATTGCAGGCTTAAGTGTGTAACAATAGATAACTCCTATACCCATGGTGGTTCAGTGGACCGATGACTGCCCGATAGCGGGCATAAGTAAAAAAGAAACATGGAATCCAATAGCCCTGGTGGCCCAGTGGACCGCTGCCTGCCCAATCACGGGCTAAGTAAACAATGGAATTAATTCTATATCCCTGGTGGTCCAGTGGACCTGTCTGCCCTATCACAGGCTGAATTATAAAAATAATAACACTATTATCCCCGGTGGTCCAGTGAACCCCTCCCACTGATCCCCACTGCCCTCCCCACTCACAGGCTGGGCAGCACCTCCGGCCTGCCGCCTACCGCCCGCTGACTGACACTGTCGGTAGGGCTGTACACCCATTGGTGCACAGCGTGAGCCAATGGGCATGCAGCTCATACCGTACTACACATTCCAGAGAGAAATTAAATTGGTAACTGCACTGGATTAAAATACAACAAATCAAAATGTTATGGAGACTTTCAGCAAAGAAATCCTGAACTCTAAATTCTGTACTCTAATAAACTTCAACACAGCAACTGAGGTAGCAGATTTAACACAATACAAAAATGACTGTAAGCAGTAGCACAAGGAAATTCTGCAGAGGGGAAACTGTGTGGAACAACTTGACACACTGAAACTGAAAACTGGCGCTTGCAGGGAGATAGGATCACCATAAGTGCAGGTTTCAGCTGCATTGTAGGAGGGAGAATAAAAACAAATATATTTTCTCTTTTTTCAGTGTTTTAATCCTGAGCTTGCCTGACTTCTTGTGGCAAGACTCAAACTGTTATAGCATGCCTGAGGCCTGCAAGCCCTTACTCTCTGATTCCCTTCCAAATGATCCATTGCCATCATTCATCTCAAGAGGCTGCTTTGGAGTCCTGGACTTTCTCATAGTCAGGTAAATGCCTTCTGCAGCAATTGAGAATTAAATTATATCATAAAAGCTAAATTAAGAGGGATGGGGGGCTGATAATGGGAGCTTTTCCAAGTCACAATCATCTGCTAGATGATGTCACTGGATGTCTGGGGGTTTCAGAGTCCTAGGCCACACATAAAGGCAGAAGAAATTGGTGGCATCAAAAGAGCTTGAAGGGTTGCAACAGAGCTTCATATTATCGGGTTTCCTACAAAAGTCAAATTGCAGATGATAATATATAGGATAGTGTATAGTACCCCATTCATAACAAGGCTATTCTGTACCCGAGTGGTACTGTGATGACTGTTGACCTCGAGAGCGAAGCTCGAGAGGTTGTTCAGTTATCATAGTAATTACAAGGGTAAAGAGTAGACTTGTTGTGAATGTGATACCATACTCTGTTCTATATAGTGTATGGACAGTCCTAGATGTAAAGACTCAAATCACTATGATTTTGATTGTTAACTTTACACTTATGCATGGATACTCCCCAATAACATCTTGCATTTATGCTCTGTGAAGACACACAAGAGAAAAGGGAAAAGGGGATGGGAAATAGTGTTAGAAGACTTTAGTGTACTCACTTCATTAGCAGTTTCATCATTTCAGCTGTATTTCACATCTTTCAATGTCTTCCATCGACAGAAACAGTGACAAATGAACCACCCTATCCCAACAAGTAACACAGGCTGTTAAATTAGATGACCAGCCATAATCCACTGCGTTGTCAAGCATGCCGTAAACTGCTTTGAACTGATGCTACTCTGAGACAGGCATGGAAAAGGTGGTAGCTGAAATTGCTAGTACATCTTCTGAAAAACAGGCTATTTAAATTTGTGGTATTTTTGTGCAACTGAGACTCCTGTGTATTTATTTGAACTGCCATTTTTATTTTGTTTTTTACTGTAGAAAAACGTAATAGAACTTGTGTGTTGTTGGTCTGTTTTCCAAGTATGACGCTCAATGCCAAGTCATTCTGCTGCACTACAGATGTCACTGCTGTAGCAGAACAACATTTTTAAGCAAACAAAATCTGTTGCATAACTACATTCTACCATACACTATAGTGCCATAGTACTGATTAAGCACATGCAGGCAAGCGGACTTGAATAGATGAGTTCATAGAGCCTGATGGCATAGAAGCTGAGTGATGACGGTTGAAAGGAAGGACTGATATCGATAGTGAGTATGGCTGAATAGGTAATGAAAATATTAATGCACATTAAAAAGGCTAAATCATAGGACAAAACTCAGCCACAAGTAGGAAAAGCAGAAAGCTGTATGGAATTATGACCGAGACAATAAATGCTGAAGTAGACTAACTGATTGAGTAAGGCTTACTGATTGAGTAAGGGTGTCTGAATTGTCTGAGAAGTAGTGGAAACAGCAGCATGGCCATGAGAAGATGGAAGGACAAATGCCCAGTTGTTAGCACTGTGCAGAGTTTTAAAATTCCAGCAAAACAAAATTCCACAGAATTTTCATAATTTTCACTTAACTTCCACAGAATTTAGTCGAAAGCAGAATGGTGGAATTTGGTGACATTTTGTATGGTGGAATGTGTTCTGTATCTGTTTCTGCAGAATAATACGAATATTCTGTCGAAAATTATGCAACAATTTTATGTTGACTACACATAACTCACATCAAATATCATACAAAACACAGTAATTTAACTGGTTCAGGCTTGAGGAAGAGTAATATAATCACAAATGTCCTGTGTGTGTTAAATTTATGTTTTGCTTGCTCTTAACTTGCCAAAATTGCATTGTCATCTACAGAATAATATTCAGTAGAAATATATATCCACAGAATAGAATTCTGCATGTAGATTCACACGAAATGAGTCATGTGGCTGTATTCCACATCTAGAAAGTGCCCATGTGACACCCTTGAGCTTTGCGCAAATCGTACAGGCCTTTGAGAGAGAAGGAGCTACTCTGATGTGTTCTTTGATACAACAGAAATCTGCATATAAAAGCTCACAAAAATTGTTTTGGTCAATTACATTTACCACAGACTTGTAGTAAAACTTGTAGTGGTGATTGTGATGTGTGAATCTTTTTTTTTTGGTCTACAATTTCTGGATTTTTTTAATATTTTTTTCTGATGAAGCTCTTTTCCCCCTATGTAAGTCATTAGGAGAGGGGCTTTGACTACTAGTTGGGGAGGGTGGAGGTGAGAGAGACAGAGTGGGAGACACAGTCATGAAGAGAGATTTAATTTCTTATTACTCAGAGTCTGATAGAAGTAAACTGTTTATGTCTGACATATACTAAAGTATATAGTATTTACAGCTGTTATTCCACCCAAAAAATAATCTGACAGTTGAAACAGATTTGCTGTTTTAAACAAAACCTTTTTTCATTAGCAGCATATTTTTCCTGTTCAAGAAGGACATTTTTTCTATTTCTGACTGTGAAAGAATTGTGTTGTAACTATTACAATGTAAAAGACCAGTTCAGGGTGTGGTACTGTGAAACTGAGTCCTGTCACTGGGAAAGGCAAGGGAGGAGCTTCAAGTGCGGCAACCAGTAGAAGAACAGCAGCAAACAGCATTCAGGATTCGCAGCCCTCCATTGTGCACATGCTGGCCACAGCTCCAGTAAGGCAAATAGCTGCTGTTGTGCCATCTGCAGACAGTGGAAGTGTAGACAAAAGTAATGGTGTTAGCGCAACTGTGCAACACAAATGCATTACTACACAGTCAGTGAGTGAAGCAGCAACAATGCTTCTTATGTCACAATCATAGGGACGGGAGGAGTCTCAGAGTCAGGCTACTGTTGATTCTGAGACTCAGTCAGAAATCATTTTTGATGATTATCACAGAAAGGTTTTCAAAGAGAAGGAGGATGAAACACTGGAGGCAGTGGTGGAGATAGATTTCCAGTGAATAACCCAAATAAGGAGGACAGTAAAATAATACCCCAGGATATCAATATTGCAAGAAGTGATATTTGTTCTGATCTAGATGATCCAGTCTTTGATAAAGACTAGGAGCTAGAGAAAGAGGCCCCACAATTTATTTTAGTAACCTAGCTCATGGCTTGAGACAATGACAGTGTTGCCACATGAAAACAAAACATTTAATACAGTGGAAACAGTATGAGATGGAAGCTACAATGTAATTGAGGTGACCTATTTCTGGGTATCTGGGAAGAGATGATGATGATGATGATGATGATGATCTCATGGTGAGGGACATAGATATCAGTAGTAGTAATATTATCAGCCCCATACTGAGTTTTCAAACCAACACCCCTGCCAGAAAAGTATCAAAACAGCCTACTGCTATTTCAAGCTATTTCACAAAGGGGGAAAAACATTGGATCATCCCCAGGCAGTAGTACTCCATCCCAGTAATCTATCATACAATGTACCCCATCTGCACCCCTGTCACTAGTGCAACCTAAAATATTTGAGGCACTATTCAAAAAAATAAAATATCATCAAAATCACTCAGTCCCTGTGAACTTAATGCCCATTTTGTTCAAATGCTGGCAGTCGATATGTCGCCTTACTCATTCGGCAAAAATGCTGGTTTCTGGCGTCTGATGAGTAGGTCAGTTCTAAAGTGTAATATTCCATCACGAATATATTTTTCCACAAAGGCGGTAACAGAACTCTATATTGATCTTAAATATTTTGTGTCACATGATATTAGTCATTCTGCCATAGACACTGTGCACCTTCATATGGATATGTGGAGCAGTGGGCCTTGTGCTGCCTCCTCATATATGTGTATTACATGCCACTGGCCTCAGTTCCCTAACTTTTCTGCACACCCATGTCATTCACCTTCATGCCTAAATTACCCTCCCCTTGCTGATGTATGTCAGCAGGTCACACTCAGTATGACCTGTATGGACACTATACAGCACACTGCCATCAATATATTGAGTGAGCTTCAAACTCAATGAATGAGTGGCTGATGTCACAGGGCATGAAAGCAGGATTTATTGCCAGCAATAATGACAAGAATATAGTTAAGGCCATTGAGGTTGGGTCATATACTCATGTGCCATGCTTTGCATGGTGTACCAGCATTACAACAAAACTTTGGTAGCGGTGGTACATTACAGCGACATATTGACCATGTCACTGTAATGTACCTGTAGGACCATGCAAGTGCTTTTTCATAGACATGCACCCCCTCCTTGAATCAACTCTGACTCAAAGTTAATTATAATTATTATGGGGGGCTGCAGAGGACATAGCCCCTCACATAGGGTGTGTGTGGGGCAAAGCCTCCCACAAAAAAAGACTTTTCCATGATGGATGTCTGCCCACTGTTGGCAGAACAGCAATCACTGTCCTGGTGGTCGACAATATTTCTGTCGATGCACTGACGTGGAACCACTTTGCACACTGCCTTAATTTAATTATGGGGATAAAGAAATGAATGCCAGCACAGACTACTCACAGTCCACAGCTCACGACAACTTACTTTCACAGTGCACCAAAGAATTAGAGCAAGTCCTTAAGTAAGGTGCACAAAGAGTGCTATAATTTCATTTCAAGTGCACAAAGCACCATAAATGTCTGCTGCCCCCTCATACAGCAAAACATAGACCTCCTGATGTGTTTCACGCCCCCTGGCACTTAGTCATAGGATTATATTCAGATATCCCCAATACCATTAAATACATAGTTTTTAAAGTGGCAGTGCAAGTGAACACATATAAAATCAGTTGAAACCATTAATCTTTTTTTGATTGATACCAGATATCACAAGACATAAATATTAGACAATGCTTATGGCAGGTTACTCATCAATATGTACAAATATCCATTAATGAAAACATATACTGCTGTCCATTAATGCTTATTATTATTACTATCCTTGCATTATACTCTTGTTCATATTTTATTTTTACATGTATTTGTTACCACTTCTGTTGTACACCAGTGCCCTCCTCTTATTTGTATGTAAAAACATGGTTTCCCATGAGGATTCACTATGGGCAAATATCAGAAAGAAAATCTATGGAAAAAAGGACGACATATTTAATTAGTATACCAATAACTAAAAAAGGGCATTTTTGGTACATTAATAATGACCCATTATTTTTCTTGTTTATTTCCACACAAATATATACTTTGAATGGTTGGAATTTCTTTCATTTTTCTCCTGGGAGGGGCGGTACAGCAATTTTTTTAAGAAAGGTTTCAAGTCTATCCTTTCATTTAAACCTGGTTTTTCAGATCCTCCTGTTGCAAAAATCCAATATTGTTCTCTTTTCAGCAGAACATTACCATAATCCCTACCTCTGGAACTCTTAATGGGTTTCTCTATGCCCATGAAGGACCTGGTGTGATCTTTCTGATTTGCAGCCATCCCTATATGTACAGCAAGTGCATTCTTTGGATCTTTGCCACTTGTGGCCCTCAGGTGTTCCCCAGTTCTTTCCTTCAATTTCCTTTTTGTTTTGCCTATGTAGAAACTTCCACAAGAACAAGTAACCATATATATCACCCCTTCAGTCGAACATGTTATGAACCCTCTTACTTTGGATTCCCTTTTTGTTTTTGGATTCGTAAAACTTTTTGACTGTCTAATGGATGTGCAGAATTTACAATTTCCGCATCTGAAACTATCATCTTGTCTTTTAGGCAGCTGCATTTTCTCCTTTTCTTTTTTTGGGTTGCACGGAGTGTACTAAGCTGTCCTTAAAACTTTTGCCCTTCCTACGTACCATTCTGGGCACCACATTGTCTAAATCCTTCAGATCTGGGTCTAAACTAACTAGATGCCAATGTATTTTTTTTTTTACTATATTGCTTATTTCATTTGATTGGGCATTATATGTGCTTGCAAAGTTAATTCTGAGGTCTCTTTTCACTTTTTTGTCTGTCTTTTTTCTCATGACCTCTGAACTTTCCATCTTATCCACTTCTCCTCTGGCTTCAGTGATAATTCTTTCTGGGTAATTCCTTTCCTGAAGTCTGTCCTTTAGTTCCTTCAGCCTTTCTTCATATGTTTCTTTCTCACTGCAATTTCTTTTTAATCTAATGAACTGCCCTTTCAGAATGCCAGTAATGGTATGGTAGGGATGACTGCTCTTGGCCTGTAACATTGCATTTATATCAGTATCTTTCCTGCATAGATCTGTTTCTATCCCCCCGTACCATCTTTCTTGATAATCAAGTCAAGGAAATTAATCTGTGTGTTGCTAAAGGAGAGTGAGAAGCACAGGTTCGAGTTGTTATTTTCTAGATCTTTAACAAAATCAAAAAGGCCACTCTCTGTCCCCTTCCAGAAGATAAAAATATCATCTATTAAACATTGATAAAGATCTATCTTGTCCCTGTATGGGTTTGTTTCTGCTTGCCTGATTACTTCTGCTTCCCATTTACCTAAGTACATGTTTGCAAAATTTGGTGCAAATGTTGCCCCCATAGCTGTTCCCTTTTTTGGATATCCTGTTCATCTGTAAAGAAAAAGGTGTTACATTTCAACACAAATTCAGCTAAATCGACCAGCATCTCAGTGGGAGGATCATTGCGTTTTCTTTTGCTTGGGTAATATTCCAGTGCTGTTAATCCCCCATCATGTGGTATATTAGAGTACAGAGATTCAATATACAATGTGACAAATAAGCTGTTTTCCTCTATTTCTATATCTTCTAGTACAGAAATAATATCTCCTGTGTCTCTAATATATGAGGGTATCTCTTGGGCTATGGGTTTAATGTAGTAGTCAATATACTAAGACAATGGTTCAATCAGGGAGCTGTTGCCTGATACAATACGGTGACCAGATGGATTTATGAGGCATTCGTGTATTTTTGAGAGGATGTAAAAGCAGGCACTCACAGGGTTGTTGACTGTCAGAAATGAGAATGTATCATCACTGATCCAACCTTTCTGTTTAACTTCTGCTAGATACTGTAATTGTCTATCTTTGTTTTAAATAAAGGTGTTGGATCTGTGGGTACGTTCTCGTAAAACTCTTTGTTTTCTAATTGTCTGTGGACCTCTAGACAATACTTTTCTGTGTCCATTATAACAATCAAGACACCTTTATCAGCTGGTTTAATAGTTAAATCTTTGTTACGCCCTAATTCATCAATGGCCATTTTCTCTACTTTATTTACAGTAAGTTAGAATACATTACATGGTTACCCCTAGTACATAAACTTTTGTCCAGTTCTATTAAGTCTCTCTCACAGCTCTTCACAAATGTCTGTAGTATTGATGTGAGTGGTGGACAAAAGGTTGATGGGGGGTTTAAATTTCTGCATGACTATTTCATCGTTATTTGACATTTCTGTATTGACACTTTCCCCCATCACATCATTCTCCATGTTCTCTTCTTTTCCTCTGGCAAAAAAGGAATGTAATCCCAAGTTTTTTGTAAGTTTATGACAGTCCACTATGGTCTCAAACAAATTAAATCTTTGGCTTGGGACAAAAAATAGGCCTTTGTTCAATAAACCCCTTTCTGTCTTGGACAGAGTTCTTGATGAAATATTAATCACATTATCCATCAGTGTCCTGCCCTCATGTTGCCTCATGGGTTCCATTCTTTTCTTCCGCTGCTGCAGTTCCTGCCACCTCCTCCTCTTCCTGCCCCACCGGTCCATTTTTTGGAGCCTGATTAAAATGTATGCACTGGTTTCATCTTGGGCCTTCTGGGGTTCTTCCTGGGTCCACTTCTTCCACTCCTATGTATGTTTCTTCAGTACTACTCAGCTCCTCCCCATATGTACCATCAGATTTTTCTGGAGTGTTCCTCAGGATGGATCTAGTCGATGCACTGCCCTGTGTGTTATGATTAGGGCTAAGTTTTACCTTTTTTCCCCCTTTCAAAAATGGTTCCTTTAAGGTATTCGCTGGTGTCTCTTTCAAATTTTGTCTGTTTTATATCCTAGATTTTTCTGTCATATCTTGCCAAATTCACTTTAAAATTCTTGCATAGTTCTTCATATAGTGGGTGGTCACTATATTTTTTTAGAGCTAATTCCTTTACTTTTATTTCTTCTTCAGTCTCTCTCTGTATTACTTCATTTTCCTTCAATATGAGCTGAATATACTGTTTAATGGCTGCATGACTATTTTTTTCAATCAATCAATCAATCACTTTATTTAACCAGGCATGAACACCTTTGAGAAAGCTCATTTTCATGGTGGTCCTGGGCATTAATACAATACAGTACACTTCATAAGATTACAATTACAGTGGACAGCGGTGCAAAAAACAAACAAACAAACAAAAAAACATTGTGAAGGTGCCAGTCAATATGGGCCTATACATACCGGTCAACATAATTAGCTTGCAAAGATACATAATGATAAGCTTTACTGGAATGAGAAGAGACAACAATCCCATATAGTCTCCGTAAGTAAGAGCTTATGCCTAAATGATAAAAAATAAGGTGTTATTAAGGAATAGGGTTGAAATTGGGGTGAAAGAATAGGCAGTCAAGAGGGAGGCCAGAATAGATAAAAGGTAGAGAATAGGCAGGGCCATCTCGGATTAAGGGAACTAGGCTTGTAGGTCCTAAGTTTCTGTTGTTAGGAATGTGGAGTGGATGAGATACTTAGGCGTAGGATTTGAGAGTGGCACCCGGGGCTTAGGGGTTATAGGTGTCTGAAACAGTTGCATGATTCCTTCAGATAATCCGTTAATAGAGCTTTGAATGTGAAAATGCTTCGAAGTGAGGATAATTTTAATGAGTCTTGCATGGTGTTCCAAAGTGATGGAAGTGAATAGTTGATTGCTGCCGAGCCAAGGGTAGTTTTCACTCTAGGAATCAGGAAGCAGATTATGGAGGAGCATCTCAGGGCATATGAACCTTTAGCCCATTTGAAGAGGTTCGAGATGTATACATGAAGGTTATCAGATAATGTTCTAAAAAAACAGAGGAGAGCATTCCTTTTTCTCCTAGTTGAGAATGAGGTCCATCCCGAAACCTGGTATAGATGACAGTGATGTGTACCATGGGGTAGATTTACGATAAATCTTAAAGCCCAGTGGAAAAGGGTGTCCAGTTTGTTTAGCATCGTTGATGGGCAATGACTCTAAAAGAAGTCAGCGTAGTCCAGTATAGGTAGGAATGTAGTTTGTACTTGTCTCATTCTGGCTTCTAACATAAGTAAGTGTTTAATGTGATAGAATAAACCTAATTGCTGTCTTAGTTTCTTTGATGTTTCATTTAAGTGGCACAGAAAGTTGAGCTTGTTATCCAGCCAGAATCCTAGGTATTTAAAGGTATCAACTACTTCAAAGGGGTCATCTAAGAGTGTTAGGATCTATGTGATATATGGACATCCGGAAGTAGACTTTGGTGAAAGAATCATTGCTTTAGTCTTTTTTGCATTGAGGAGGAGCTTATGAGTGATAAGGTTGTATTGGAGGGTGACAAAGTCTTTCTGTAAGTACTCATGGGCCAAATCCAAGGATGAATTTGTGGTATAGAGTACAGTATCATGTGTGGATAAGTGCACATTGGCTGTGCCCAGCTGCGAGTCCCGATTATTGATGCATATTGCAAAGAGGATAGAGCCCAGGATGGAGCCTTGTGGGACTCCTCATAACAAGGATTTTTGTGGGGACAGATCTTCTATTGCTTTGACATGTTGTAACCTATTGGTTAGGTAGCTGGTGAACCATTTAATGGCAGACTATCAAGTCCGATGTTACTCAGTGCAGTAAGCATGATGGTATGATCCACAGTATCGAAGGCCTTACTTAGATCAAGGAAGAGGGCAAATACATGCTTCTTAGAGTCCAAGGCCATTTGCCAGTCTGTAGTTACTTTGGCAAGAGCCGATACTGTACTGTGTTTGGCTCTGAAGCCAGACTGAGCTGGGTTTAGCAACTTTTGTGTATCCAAATGTTCTCTAAGTTGGATGTTGATAATTTTTTCAAGTAATTTAGAGAGGATGGATAGTATAGAAATAGGTTGGTTATTGTTCAGTTCACTCAGATCCCCAGTCTTGATTAATGGTAGGATGTGGGCAGTTTTTCCACGAGACAGGTAGCTCACCTTGAATCAGAGAGGTGTTGAATAAGTGTGTAATGGGGGTGGTCAGATAGGTATGGCCAAGTTTTAGGAAGTAAGTTTCAATATTATCTGCACCCACACTCTTTTTTGTATCCAGAGAAAGGAGGAAGTCCTCAACTTGCTTGAACGTAATTGTGAGGAAGCTGAAGGGGGTGGGATGCGGTTGGTTATGGTTGTGGTTATCAGTGAAACCAACAGTGTTGTCTCCTTCTGGGCTAAGTTTGCTGATAGGTGAGGTGTCAAAGGTAAGACCTGCAGTGGCAAAGTGATCATTAAACTTCTCTAGTATATCAGCTTTGTCCATATAGGTGGTACCATCAGATATAATTTTGTTTGGAAGGGGTGTTGCAGTGGACTGACCTTCGACTTCTTTGAGGATGTTCCAAAATTTGGCAGAGTTGTTTTTATTGCCTTCTAGTTCTTTTTGAAAGTACCTAGCTTTTTCTGACCTAATTAGCTTGGTGCAAGCATTCCTAGTGATACAGAATGCTAACCAATCGGCCTCCAGGTGGGATTTCCTCGCTTTTCTCCACCAGTAGTCCCTATCCTTGAGTGCTTTCTTCAGGAAGGGAGAGAACCAGCCAGGAGTTTTATTTTTTGATTTGATAAGTCTTAGTGGGGTGTGTTTGTCTATTAGCCCCAGTAAGAGGCTGTGAAAGATGTTAAATGCCTCATTAAAGGTGGGGGCTAGATAGAAATCCTGCCAGCGAATGTTGCTTAGATCTTTCAGGAAAGTGTACTGGCAGAACTTTTTCAGGCAGCTTTTCAATTTGAATTTGGAGGCCATATTTTATTTTTTGCCAGTTCCCTAAGAAGCCCTCATGCTGCAAATCAAACAAAAGTTTCTTTAAGATCCTTAGACCTCTCGGTGCTCGCTCCACTTCTAGGTAGGCCCTTAATGAGATCCTTTCCCAATGGAGTCTTTTCGATCTGAAGGCCACCCTTTCAAATTGGTAAAACGCTTGTTTGACATTTGTAGGTCTCTCCTCTCTGTCCTGCATTTTATTCAGTAGCTCTATAAAAGTGCCTGTTTCTGATTTGGTATTACTAAAGATTAAATCAATAAAAGAGGGGGATTCCCTTGTGTCCGAGCCATGAGTCTTCTCATTCGCATCTCTATTTATTTAATTAAACAGGACTACATAAATAAAATAATGAGACTGATGACATGCTTACCTCTGCCAATCACTTGTGTGCATATTTTAGCTATTTCACAAAGGCCAGGAATGATCTTAAAAAGCTGCAGATAAAAAATGGAGTTCCACAGCACTGGCTAAACAGGAGATGGCCACATGGTGGAATTACACTTTATATATGCTTGAATGGCTGTTTGAGCAATTCAAAGCCTTAACAGATTTCACCATGATGCACATAGATTGTGACATGTCCTCCCTCTCCCTTAGTTTGGATCAGTGGCACCTAATCATCATGACACCATGTGTCAGTCTCATCCATGGACTCCAAAAATCAATTGAACCCTGAAGGATCACTTGGCCCCTTCCTTCTCTTCTCCTCTACTCTGTCTGCTCCCCTACTACCTACCACCCTGACTCCACCGCTGGTTGGTTCCTCAATCCCTCCCCCCACTGCCTCAAACTTGCCCTAACCCTTGGGATGCTAACTCCCCGAGTCATGTTAAATATGCATCTTAATGTCCCTGCATAGAAACCCTCCCACCTATGATGCTCTGCACACTGACCACCCATTCTCCTTTATAACAAGGCCATCCAGTTGGCTGCTACCTGTTACACCTATCACCCTTTTGAGTAGTACATGCTAATTTTCTGACTGTTGGTATAAGGTTAGCTCCATTGTTTTGTACAAAGCGTGATGAACCTTGTTTGTTTCATATGTTTGTAATATCTGTAAAGTGTTTCTTGATGTGGAACCTTTGTAACTGAGCTTTTGCTCAAAGGTATTTTCCAAACAATAAACAATACAACAATACAATAATGGACAGTCTTATTCAAATTCTAGAGCCATTTGAATGTGCTATCAAGCTGTTAGTGCTGCAAATGCCTGTAACAGCCATGCAATACCACTGATTCATGTGCTATGGCAGGCACTAGTACACATTGGGGAGCAGTTCAACTGTAATGGTGATAGTACAGGCAATAAACTTGTAGAGAGGCTGAGAGAATATATGAGCAGTTTCTTTCGTTTGTGCAGCATGATAGAGTAAAATGTTTATGGTGTGGAAAAATCAGTACATCCCTGTTATAAGCATGGCATCAGGGCTGTACCTGAGAAGGGAGATTTATATAATAAAACTGAAGTACTGACAGGCCTTGTACAGAAACACATGATAATCCGGTAGCAAGGTAAAGACAGTAAGTAGCAGCAGCAACATTCTTCCAGACATTCATTGTTCAGACCATCATCCTCATCTGTCACAGCGACCAGAACTAAGTTATCATCAAATGTTTCTTGACCCATCACAATAATGATTCTTTTTTTTATTGCATTATGTGCTTTTAAAACATTCCATTAAACATTATATATAAACCCATAGCCATTAATCCAAACTGTCAATTATCATTAGATTCATCTTAAGGTTTCAGTTAAAACTCGATGTATGGTTCTAGGTGTGGCACTCCCAATCAGTGTGATTTACTAATGCTGCCATGCAAAAGCATTAATAAATTATGTCCCAATTCTAAATTTGTACTGGGGCTATAACTTTAAAACTCTGGCCACTGTATGCCAAAAATATTTCATGTAATTTAACTTGTCATAGTAAACTTTTTTAATTATTTCCAAAGTCAGAAATATGCTGTGGCTACTAGTGTTCAAAAATGATCCCTTACCTTATATGGTACACCAGCTCACTTGACCGCACAGGCTACTTGTGTGCTTTGTTGTGTATAGCAGTGCAGGAAAACAAGTAAGATAATGATACCATTAGTATGTGTTTAAACATTACTGTTTAAGATTAGCACTGCCATTTCCATCACACATTTCCTTGATATTTAATACAAATTTTGGAACTAAAATGGTTTAGAACTCTAAACAATGCAAGGAATGAAAATAAGTATCTGGTTCTGAGTTATAATTAACAACAATGGTGAGGTAAGGAATAGACAGAAAATGGCAGACCTAGTTTTAAGCAGTATGTTAGCATTTGAAGTACATACTTGGAGTATCATCCTATATATTTTCAGCACTGCTGTGCAAGATAAAGAAATACACCAGTAGCACAGGAGGTCAAATATGCTGTTCCATTACAGGCCCATTTGTATAGGTAGTAGAGGCAGTATAGGGTAGTGCTGCTCCTCCTTCCCTGGTCCAAGAGATATGAGCTATCCTTGGTGGTAGTTATCCCCCTTGGAGGTAATATAGTGATGTGGTCTAGGACACTGAGCTGCAAACCTGGAGACCTGGGTTTGAGTCCCACATCCCACACTTGCATACTGTATGACCCTGAGCAAGTCACCTAACGTCCTTGTGCTCACAGGTCACTCCTGGAAACAAGCTTTGGCTTAGTGTGCCTTTTCTGATTAAACAATTTCCCCTTTCCCTTTCACTTTCCCCTCCCTTCAATCACCTGCCTGTATTTAATAAAACTCTCCCTGGTGTTTGTAGTCCCTCCCTCTGATCTCCAGCCTGTATTTAATAAATCTCTTCTTGGAGCTAGTGCTCCCCCCGATCACCAGGTCATAGTATAACTAACCACCTCCAGCATCCAGTGATCCCCTCTGGCACCAATCCATGATATCTCCCATCGCAAGTCCTTGGTATCTAGCAGTTCCCACTATGGCACCAAATACTCAGTGCCCAGTCACCTTACCCATATCCTTCGTGCCATGGGTGCACGTATGGCAACTCACACTGCCCTCCTCCCACCTCTTCAGCAGGACACTGTATGTCCAGGCAGACAGTGCATATCTTATTTATAGGACAGGGTGACATGCCCAGTCCTATAAATAAGACACGTGTTCCCTGCCTGGACATAAATAAGTGGTCTGAGTAAGTGTGAGGAGGACAATGCTGGTTGCTGTATGCACACCCGCAGCACGAAGGATGGAGTAAGATGACTGTGGTAGTGGATGATCAGTATCATGGTGAGAGCCTCTAGACACCAGGGACTCATGACGAGAGGTGCCATGGATCACTGCCCAGGGGGAATTACTAGACGCCAAGGAGGGGTTTAGTTATACTACAGGCTGGAGATTGGAGGGTGGTGACCACTATCACTAGGGAGATTTTTTTTTAAATACGGGCTGGTAGTCAGAGGGATGGGGGAACCACTAGCACAAGGAACAGCTTTATTGAATACAGGCTTGTGATCTGAAGGAGTGGGGAACCACTACCAACATGAAGACTTTTTTAAATATGGGCTGGTTATTGAGGGGGGCATCGACCATGGGGGATGCTCTCCCAGTGGCAACAGCTAATTGGCTGCAGTATCTCGGGCAGCTGCTAGGGTTCCACACAATAAAAGGGAGTGTTGTTTGGTGGTATTTGCAAATCTGCTGAATATTGACTTGTGCTGATATTCCTGTCCCTGCCCCCCATCTGCATATCCACCCATTTTGGCTTGTACAGGGGCTAATCCTTTTTGCTGGCACAATCTAACCTTTTTAATGATGGGCTCCAGCATACTCCTGTGTACCCAGATGCAGGCATTACAAAGCAAGTGATTGAGAACAGAGAGTGACGTTGCCAGCAGACCACAACTTCTGCAGATAAAATTAACAAAATGATCCACGGCAGAGCGTGGCATGTATATTGATGAAAGTCCCACTTTAAGTCATGGTTGTGATGCATTGGGTGAAACTGTGGTAAACAATGGGCATTACAGAGTACAAGTGAGCATGCTCACAATGGAAAGCAATGCAGCTCCCTATTTCTCACTTCAATAACAAAACCATGTAGCCTGTTTAGGGGACATTTTAAGGGGCTGTCAGGGTGGAGAAGGAAAGGCCATTACTTTACATTTTCCAAGTGTTTCAAATTAAACTGAATGTACTGTATTTGGATTATAGAAATACATTAGCAGCAAAGCACTGTAAACAATAGCCTTTTTCTTTAGGTCTCTAGTAAACTGCATTTTATAAATGTTTGTTGTAAAAACTGCTTGTTTTCCTTGTCTATTAAGTTATTACAGGTAAAAGTTTAAAATGTGAGATATTGCTTACACATGGCAGCATGAATAAAGCACTAATGTGGAGTAACACACTTGAAACCTTAAATTCACGTGTGCCTGCAGCATGTCGAGTGTGCTTTGCTGAATACTACAGTAAAATCTTGAAAATCCATAGGCACCTTGAGCCTCAGGCAAGGACAACAAACACAAACAGGGCCTGATGTACTGTACATCAAGAACTGTTTTTCTTTTTCCCCTCCTTGGATGTTTTACAGTGAGCTTGTGAGTGTAACTGATCTTTGAAAAATTATTGGATGGAACTTAGAGGCCACGATTGTACAATTGACCTGAGTGTGTATACGTGAGTGCTGGTGTGAATGAACATAGAAACATAGAAACATAGAAGTTGACGGCAGATAAGGACCGCAAGGCCCATCCAGTCTGCCCATTTCTTTTTCTACCTTATAAATGTGCCATCGGCCTTTGCTCTGTCAGTGGCCTATCTATTCATAGTCATTTATATTGCTCCCTTATGCCTATCCCATGCCTGTTTGAAGCCCTGCACTGTATTCATAGCCACCACTTCTTGTGGTAAGCCATTCCATGCATCCACAACCCTTTCTGTGAAAAGAATTTCCACATTCCCTTAATCGGCCTCCCTCTAATCTCATGCTGTGTCCTCTTGTCCTGCTATTTTTCTTATATTTAAACATGTTAGACTCTTTCACCTTGTTTATGCCCTTAAGGTGTTTGAATGCCTCGATCATATCACCTCTCTCCCTCCTTTGCTCAAGGGTATACATATTGAGCTCCATTAATCTGTCCTCATTTGTCTTCTGATGCAGTCCCTGCACCATTTTGGTTGCCCTTCTCTGGACTGCCTCAATTTGGTTAATGTCCTTGTGAAGGTGTGGCCTCCAATACTGCAGTACTCCAGATGAGGGCCTAACCAGTGTCTTGTACAGAGGGATTATTACCTCCCTCTTACGACTTGTGATACCCCTACTAATACACCCTAACACCCCCCTAGCCTTACCTACTGCTTTAGAGGTCTGCTTGGATGATTTTAGGTCATCAGTGATGATGATGCCCAAGTCTCTTTCTTCCTTTGTGACTGCTAGCAACTCTCCTCCCAGCCTATAGGTGGCTTCAGGGTTTCTCTTCCCTATATGCATGATTTTGCACTTCTTTGCATTAAATCCCAGTTGCCACTCTTCTGACCATTCTGCTAGTTTATTCAGATCTCTTCTCATTCTGCCCACCCCATCTGGATCATCTACTCTGTTGCAGATCTTGGTGTCATCTGCAAACAGACAAGCCTTACCCTCTAGTCCATCTACAAGGTCACTAATGAAGATGTTGAAGAGGACTGGCCCCAGGACTGATCCCTGAGGTACCCCACTTGTGACTTGCATCTCTTCTGACTGTATACCTTTTACCACCACTCTCTGTTTTCTGCCCGTCAACCAGTTTGCACCCAGTTGACCAACTTCTGACCCATCCGAGCCTACCCAGCCTATTTATCAATCTTCTATATGGAACAGTGTCAAAAGCTTTGCTGAAGTCAGGTAAGGCGACATCAACTGCTCCCCTGGTCCACCACTCTGGTTACCCAGTCAAAGAAATCTATGAGATTAGTTTGACAGGACCTTCCTTTGTAAACCCATGCTGTCTTGGATCCTGTGCCCTATGGATTCCAGGTGTTGCACTATCCTTTGCTAAAGGGTGCCTCCATAATCTTGCCCACTACTGAGGTAAGACTGACTGGTCTGTAGTTCCCCGCCTCCTCCCTGCTACCACTCTTGTGGAGGCGGGATCACATGAGCCCTTCTCCAGTCTTCTGGGACCTCTCCTGTGCTCAGAGACTCACTAAACAATTCTGCTAATGGCTCTGCTAGTTCCTCCTTTAGCTCCTTAAGTACCCTGGGATGTATGCCATCAGGTCCCATTGCCTTATCCACCCTGAGCTTAGCAAGCTCTTGTAGGACCCTTTCTTTTGTGAAGGGAGTAGTGCTCACTTCCCTCCCCCTGTGTCCATGATGCTGAGCTGTGGGCCCTGCCCTACCTTCTCTTCAGTAAATACTGAGCAAAAGTATCTATTTAGGATAGATGCCTTTACAGGGTCCTCCTCCTCACATGCTCCCTTTTCTCCATTAAGCTTAGCAATACCCCCTCTGGACTTTCTCCTTTCACTAATGTATCTATAGAAAGTCTTGTCACCTTCTTTTACTGTTCGTGCTAGTGTTTCCTCAGTTTGGGACTTTGCCTGCCTTCTGCTCACCTGCTTCCCTTAGGGCAGTTTGGTATGCCTCCCTATCTTCATCCCGCTGTGTTCCCTTTATTTCCTGAAGGCCAGCCTTTTGGCTCTGACCTTTTCTGCTACTGTATTTGAGAACCAAAGTGGTTTCCTTCTTCTTTTGCACTTCCTTTTCTGTCTAACACAATGGGATGTTGCTTCAAGTATTGCATCCTTAATGCTTGCCCACTTTGCCTGTACCCCCTCACCTGTGTTTCTTTTTGCCTCTGTAAGGCTGGTTACCTTGATGTAGTACAGGGACTCATCACAGTGTATCCTAAACATTCTGTACCTAAAAGCCAGCCAACTTCTGTCTGATTGGTAGTGTGTGTGTAGCATAAAATAAAATGTTGTGAATGTATTACAATTACGATCATTGGCTTACTACATACTGTTGACTGAAATGTGGAGTAGGGAAATGTTTGTGTGAGAGGGCAGCACATCTTGTGTTTTCTGTTCATGAAGTGTGTTGGGGGCACTTCCATCAACTCTTGAGTACAAGAGTGTATATTATATCCCCCCCAAAAACAACACTCAAGTCTACCTACTCTTTTGCACCCACCAGCACACTCAATTGCAAAGTATAAATCAAGATGTTGACTGGCTCAGCCCTCCCTCCTTAAGTGCTTTCATTCAAAAGAATTAAGCCAGCCATGAAGGCGGGTGGGTTTAGCCAGTCACCCAACAGGAAACCTACTTAAATGCATTTTAAAAAATGTGGGTGCTGGGGGTGGTGGAGGTTGGGACTGTGGTTTACATAGGAGATGGAGGGTTACATTTTTTTTTTACCATGTTTTGGGCTGAGCCGACTGAAGAGTAACTGAATGCCAAATAGCCAAATGTTTGACTTCTGAATAACAATTATTCGGCAGAAAATTCAGAAAAAGTTATTTGCACATCCCTAGCCACCACAGTATCCTGCAGAATCCTCAGATGCCTCATGATCATCATAAAACTTTTGTAATTGCCATTGAAATGTCGGTCTTTCTTTTTGTTCTTTTTTCCACACAGTTTAGTGCCTCTGCATTGTGCTCAATGCCCATTCCAATGCATGCCTCTACTGTAAATTACTGTATATAGCTTCCAATATAACTAATCCATGGTCACCCCTGAAAAAGGGACCTCTGGTCTCAGTGGCCTTACCTGGTTACCAAAATCTAAATAAAATGAAATATAGCAAATAGTGAAACTTTAAACTTCATGTCTTTCACTCTCCTGTGGATATATATTTAGGTGTTTGCCAGGGTGGTGGAGCTTCATCCTTCTGTATTCCATGTATCTGAATTTTTTTTTGTTTTCTTTTTTTATGCTTCCTTTGTAGATCTGTGTCTATCTGGTATTTCTTCCACCCTGTTGATGGCATCCTGGTCTCGTCCATTCTAGGTGACTTGTTTAAGGCATGTGAAGACATGCATGAAGATAAGCAGAGTTTTCTTTTCACACTGGTTTTTCCATTACCTAATTCCCTTCTACCAACAGGTTAAGTTATTGAATACAGTGAAACTCTAGGCACTTCACTGTGCTTTAGATGTCTGTATGGGTAGGTGGGAGGGTGGGTTGCAGAATGTCTGTATTACAGGTGCTCAGATTAATGTTTTTTTACTCTTTTTGCCGGTCTGTGTCTCTCTGGTAGTGCTGCCACCCTGCTGAGGGCATCCTGTTCTCTTCCCCTCTGGGTGCCTTGATTAGGGCATACAATCATGTGCATGAAGGTAAGTATAAATTTTTTTTGCACTGGTTTTTCCGTTACTTAATTCCATTTTCCCAACAACTGGTTAGGCTATTGAATACACTGAAAGTTTCTGAAACTCTTTATTTCACTCTGCATACTGGCTCTGTACTGATTATTTTTTTGTTTACTTATTTCATTCATTGCTATCAAGTAACACCAACGTACAGCAACAGTATGTTGTTGTTTAAACAGCAATTGCTACATTATGGGCAGCCAACTCATATTAATCAGTTGCCTGCCCAAGGAGCTAATTTAACTACTTACATTAGTATGCCTGGCTCGTAACGTCCGACTATAATCAGAGTGTTGCGTCCCCACCCCAAAAAATTCCAGTTTGATGATATGAAGTAGGGAACAGTGCTGCAGGTACGCTACATATAGAATAATGAAGTCAGGGGAGGGGGGCTGTCTAAACACGTCAACAGTTTCTTTGCTTCCATTTAGACTTGTATGGGGATAATATGTAATACAGTGCTACCTGCCAGGATGAAGCGTGTTATTGGGTGCTTGTAATGAGGTAGAAATCTGCCCTATGATTTACTGCAGAGGCTCAAAATTGCTGTAACATTTCACAGGTCGACCAGCAGGTAGCAGGCATGTGCTAACTTCATCCTTCAGCTGCCTCCCTCCATCCTGATAAGAAGTGCCAATCCTCCAACCGGACTGACAAACATCAAGTGTCAATGAACGAAAACAAAAAAGAACTCAGTAAAAAAAGTGAGTTTGCCAAGTCATGCCATACTTAGAAAGGTATCATCAAAAGAAAACATTTAAGAAATAATGCCTTATAATGTACTGTAGCCCAAGCTAGGCATCTGACTTGTGGAATACAGTCTGATAATGCAAGAAAAAACAAACAAATGCAAGGCATCAATTTTTCCGCGTGCACTCCCAACCCCTTTTGTTTTTACCTGTCCTTTGTCTGGACTGCCAACAACATTCCTATCAGGTTTGGGGCAGCATAAGGTCCAAAGATAACCTTGCAGTTTGTGCTACTAGCCCACAGGTGATCAGTAAGCATACATGGAGGTAGTGCATATCAATGATATCCTAACTGACAGTTCCATATTACCAGCATAGAAACAGTCCTATTATATGTTTATCATTCTGTTTTTGTTTTAATAAGGTCACAATTATAGTGTTTTAAACAGCTGTCATAACTGTTAGTTAAATCAATGAACAGATTCGGAACCCAGTCATGCAAACTGACTTTCATGGCCTAATTAGTATCTTTTAGAAGCAGATTTTTTTATTACAATTTATGAATGCCCACAGCTTTATGTGGCCATTCGATTGCTGATACTAATTTCCCCAATTAAAATTGAATGTGAATGCATAGTTTAACAGTTTACACTGTGTAAAGGGGTTACAGGCAGTACCATGCTTTGATTATGTTCTGGCAGGAATAAATAAAAAGCTAAATAAGTAACAAGCAAATGCTAGAATACTTGATTACAAGATTCAGTGTGCACTACTTTGCTGTAGTTGTATGCATACTGTACCATGTTGTAATGCCACTGACTCCAGAATTGCAGAAAATGATTTCTACTGCACCTCTTTCTGCCCACCAACACAACACCCCAACTCTACCCTTTAACATACCATCTTACATCATCACAGCATCATTTTTATGTAGGTGCACTTGTGCAGCCAACATCTTGCGCTAGTAGCAGATTTAAAGTCGCGTTCACTGTTGGGCAAATGCAGGGCACACATCAGTAAGTGCGTCCCTCATTCCCCAATCAGCCTGCATGCCGGCACCACACCATGCATACTAATGTTTGTTTGTTTGTTTGTTTAAAATTTTATTTTTATACAGTAACATTTGATTAGTGCCAAAAACACTGTTTACAATCAAGTCCTGTGAAATAGTTTCACAAATAAACACTCGAATACACATACATTACAAACATAACAAAAATAAATAACATTATCCATAACATACACATTCATTCTGCAAATATTCAAATAATTTACCTTTAAAACTAAACAAGCTAACTATATTTTGCAGGTATTTTGGCAATTTATTCCACGATGAAGCAAATCTATTTTGTAATTTCATTTCCCCTATATTACTACAATATTTGAGTATTGGAATTCTATTTTCTGAATTTCTTGTGCAAAAACATTGACTATCCAAGTGCTGTAATTTAACATACTTAGCTAAAGGATGAATTCTTTTAGCATGTATGATCCTATAACAATTATGTGGCAATCACATAAAAAAAAAAGGTCAGCTGCAGTGCGAGCAAAGCTCATCATATGCAATGGACCTCCCAACGTGCTTGCTCTGGTGTAAAAAAAATAATAAACATGGTGGATGAGACGTTAAACTGAGGTCCCATCTGCCTGGATCGGTGGTAGTTCAGGTGGATGTTAAAGATCCCATAGCACTTATCTAAAGAGTAGGGGAATTTCCCTGGTGTTCTGGCCAAATTTCCCTCATTTACTAAAAATACCACCAACAGCTTAATCTGGTTCAAAGTCAGTTGGCATTCATCTGTATCCCCTTCCCCCAGGTCATGCCTGAAAATAGGCAGGATTTGTCTAGTGCTCTTACCCTGTCAAAAAAAAAAAAACAACTAAATAATGCCTGCCATAATGCCGACTTTGGGGGTACCCAATCCCCCTGTCGGCATGCCCTGTTACAATGTATGTGCTGATGGGGGAGCCCACTCCCCATCGGCATCATGCACCCCCCATTTGTTATGTGCCAAGGGGGTGCCCAATCCCCCTTGGCTCTTGCACCCCCCCACTTTCATTGTTTGCCAATGGGGGTGCACAATCCCCCATTAGCTATGGCATCCCCCACCTCAAAACACTTAGATGGCATGCTGGGAGCCCACACCAGCATGCCAAATTGCTCTGAAAAATAAAAACCATCCCACAAGGTATTTTATTTTTAAACTCAGTGAAAGAAGAAAAATGGTCCCTCGCTGTCTCCCTGTCCCTCCTCCCGCAACCTGTGACCACCCTCTGTGGACCCTGCCTCCCAACACCCCCTCTCAGCCCATACTTACCTCTGGAGCTGGCCCGACAATCTTCGGTGGACCAGGAACACGTTTGCACTCTTCAAAGTCGACCGCAAACTGAGGAAATCCCGGTAAGCTGTGTAATGGTATAAATAGGGTACTTTCAACTTTGGTGGATATCTCAGGTATTTGTTTCGAATTTTTGCACCAGACTTTCAACATGGGGTTATTGGGACCCCTCCTCATGAATTCTGTCACTGTCATGGCGTTATTCGGTCCTGAAAGGTGATTTCTCAGTCACAGCATGGAATCACCTTTTGGGTCCGAGTAATGAAACAACAGTGCCACTGTTCATGAGGGGGGCTCTCAAAAAGCCTATGTTGCAAATTTGGTGAAAGAATTCCCCCAAATGGCTGTTTTACAAGCTTGTGTTGTGCAGTTTCCATGCACGCTCATAAATTTGTAATATTTTCACTCCATATTTTCAAAATTGGCATTTTACTACACCTCCTTATGAATAGTGCAGCTGTCACTTTACATATCCTAGCCAAAATGTGTTTTTGCACATCCAACGCAGGATAGCTCATGCAAAATCCATTTTTGGGTCAGTTTGAGAAAATGACAGTGACACTATTCATGAGCAGAGGTCCTAAAATGCCTATGTTGAAAATTTGGTGCCGAAAGTCCATAAAATGACTGTGTTACATGCGTGCATTTCGCAGTTTCCACACACCCTTGTAACTTCGCAAATTTGCAATATTTTCATGCTAGATTTTCAACACTGATATTTTTTCACACCTCCTTATCAACAGTACAGCTGTCATTTTTCACAGCCTGCCCAAAATGTGTTTCCACACCTTTGGCGCACAATGGCGTGGTCGCTGTGGAGAATCAACTTTTGGGACAGATAAACAAAATCACAGTGCCAATGTTCATGAGGGGCGGTCCAAAAAAGCCAATGTAGAAAATATGGAGTGAAAATACCAACACACACCTACGGTGTTAGGGTTCTCAGCTGTAGCACTCCACCCTGTACAGACTGACAGGTGTCGGGGCTGTGACTTGGGATCATCAGCTGTAATGCTCACACCATTCCACCCCCACCCTGCAGCCAGTGATAGGCATTGTGGTGTGCCTTGCAGTGTTTACCCACAAAGTTCACCCTATTCTCCTATACTGTACCCACCTCAGCATATTTCCTTATGTAATGGGGAAAGTATAACACTCAAAAACCACTTAGCACACCACAACACTTGCCAGTGTCTAGTGGGTAGGGTGAGGTACAATGGCATGAGCGTTATAGCTGATGACCCAAAGGCACCCCCCAATGCCTGTCACTCTCTGCAGGGTGGAGATGGGGTTGGCATCACTTCAATATTTCTCTGTCATTCCTATTACGCGTCTCTAACTCCTGCACTATCAATGCCAATGCCAGCACGACAACATTCAGCATTGACAAATGCTTGTTACCTTAGTCGTAGTGTTTAGTATATGCCCTTTATTCTTTCCTGCATGAGCCCTTATCCTGTTGACCAGCAACAACTCTTACGAACCTTTTGTATATATATACCACTTTTTCCATTCCATAGTTGCAGCACATGCTAACATCTGCCAACATGCACACTAAGGAACAGATTGCATACTGTGGCTGCCTATTACTGTAACTGCAGCTCATGATGGAAGTGACAGCAATTCTCATCACTATACTTATTATAGGTCATGTCTTATCAGTTGATAATTCTAGCACTTGTGAGGATTAAACCCATTTACAGCATTATTCAAGATGCACTTCACTGTTTGTTATTCATTCAGTGTTCATGCAGCTGTGATTGCATGTCAATAATAAAAATTACAGAATCACAATAAATATATAAATCTTGTTAATGTCACTGAACTGATTTGCAACTATAGTGCCAAGAACTCTAAATGAATTACAAACCAAGAAATGCATCTTTTTTTTATTTAGTAAGCTTTATTGGTTTGAAATTTTTACAACAACCATCAATACAGACAATGTGTTGATGCATTAAACAGAAAAATAGTCGTTAATATGTACAGATACATATACATGATATGTAGTACATAAATAAAGATTATAGTATAATAAGTACTGAGACATAATTTCATTGTCTGTATCCCACCCACTTCCCCACCTCCCTCTCAACCCATCCCAGTCTGCCACTTACTATTAACTAAGGATGGTTATCAAGTAAATAAAAGACCATGTTACATGTAATTGTCAGTAAGAGGGAAAATAAAGGTGACTGACTTATTTTGGGACAGACAGCTCTCAGAGCACAAACCACCAGGCCTGTTTTGGGGCTGGGAAGGTTTACCTGTGTCTGACTTGGATGTGTGGATTTTTCTCTGATTGATTAACAGGGTATTTCTCTATCAAATTGTTGTGTAGGGCATCTTCCTGACAGGAAGGCACTCATTGCAGCAGTGGGTCAGAGCTTCTAGCTGATTGTTTTGCGAGGCACAGTTTAGGCCCAACCCTTCCACCCTCACCCCACCCACCCCTGGAAATAGTTCCTTTATACCTGGGGTTCTGACATCATTTCCTCAAGAGTGCAAGGTGCATGTCACTGTCATATCCTCTCTAGCACACTGTACTGACAATATAAGCATAAACATTGTATAATATAAATATATATTTCTACATTACAAACCAATCACACACAAAAAAAAAATGTGGGAGTAGTGCAATGTAATGGCTGTGGGGCAGCAGTCTTCCGGAGTCTTTCTGGAGGCTGAGATGCTTCCTATTTGCAGACAACTGTCTGCCCTGAGGAGGAAGTTGCCCGTCTTCAGGCCACACTGGACGAGTAGCGGGGACCTTCCCCAGGCCACAATGGACAGTAGGAAGGAACCTCCCCATCCAGGAAGCACCAGAACCACCACCACTACCTCAGAGGTTGCAAAAGCACAGCAGTTGGACCACAGTGGGCTCAGGGAGGATGAGGATGGTGAAACAGAGGCACACCCAGTCAGATGTTACACACCACAATACATACACCATTCTGGGGAGCATAGCTCCCCTATAGATCACACCACCAGAGGAGACTAAGGAGGCTGAGGACAACTGTCACAAGGGAGGCCCACAGGAAGGAGGCAGAGGACACCACAAGAAAGGAAGCAGCTCCTGGTGGGGACTCAATTATTAGGGGATAGAACTGGGAGGAGCTGGGAAATCTGAAGTAAGGTGCCTGCCTGGTGCCATGGCTTGAGGGACAGGAAGTGCATCCTCAGGATCACAACAACAGCTGCAAGGGATTATGAGCTGGACGTAATTGTCCACCTAGGGACAAATGACTTGGCTCATCATGAGGTTAGAGCAGTGCAGGAGGACATTTCAGAGTTGGGGAGGGGCCTAAGACAAGTAGCAAACACAGTATCCTTCTCAGAGGTGCTGCCTGTCAAAGGCATGGGGGAGGTGAGGGTAATTGGCACCATGCAGTTTAATGAATGGTTGAAGAAATGGTGCAGAGCACAGGGGTTTGGCTTCATTGGGGACTGGGGTTCCACCTGGAGGGACACCAGCCTATACTGGCAGGATGGACTGCATCTGTCCAGGAAGGGAACAAGTCTTTTGAGCAATTGGTTTAAATGCTTCATTGGCAAGCTTTTAAACTAGTCAATGGGGGAGGCACTGACAAGCAGCAGAAAAATCCCAGCCTCTCCCTACAAAACAGGGTACTAAATGAGAAAAAGACCAAAGTAGAACGGTCAGTGGGGGATGCTGCAACAGAAGGTAAGGCCATCAAAAAATGGAGAGCAATGAGTACCAATGCCCGTAGTCTAGGTAACAAGCTTCCTGAATTAGTGGCCTTGATGGAGGAGGAACATCTGGATATCGTGGCAGTCACAGAAACATGGTACACACAAAACCATGACTGGGACGTAAACATACCAGGATACACTATCTACAGGAGGGACAGGGAGGGTAAAAGAGGGAGGAGTAGTTCTTTACATAAGGGAAGGAATAAAAGCAACAGAACAAAAGGGTAAACAGGGAGGAGAAGAAGCACTGTGGTAAATTTGGAGACAGAGCAATGGCACACAATCCGCTGAGGGTTGTATACAGACCCCTTCTCAGGGGAGGAAGTGGACAAGGAAATGATAGAAAGTATACTTAGAATGGCAGAAAAAGGGAGATATTGCTGATGGGTGATCTGAATATGCCAGATGTTAACTGGGCGCAGTTGCAGCTGCCACTGAAAGAGTGCAGTGATTCTAGATGCCT
Organism: Neoceratodus forsteri; assembly: GCA_016271365.2. Taxonomy (NCBI): domain Eukaryota; kingdom Metazoa; phylum Chordata; order Ceratodontiformes; family Ceratodontidae; genus Neoceratodus; species Neoceratodus forsteri. The sequence goes on from CM057455.1 coordinate 608,151,989, forward strand.
ACAGGGGGCATGCTCTAGACAACTAGTACTGGAGCCCACTGAGAGGGAGCAATATTAGACTTGATACTATCAAATGGAGATGGAGAGAGGATCACAGATGTAGAAGTGGGTAGCCATCTGGGAACTAGCGACCATCGAACAGTATGGTTCACAATAAACACAGCAATAGAGTCAAGCCATACAAAGACAAAAGTACTGGACTTTAGGAGGCTGACTTTGCCAAAACAGGTGAGTGCCTAAGGAATGCACTAGCAAATGGGCGGGAAGGAGGTGGAAGAACAATGGGGATAATAAAACTGCCATTACAGAGGTAACGAGCCTTTGTGTGAAGCAAATAAACAAAACAAGGCGATGTAAGAAACCACTATGGTTCTCAAAGGAAGTGGCAGTGAAGGTTCAAGAGAAAAGAAAGCATTCAGGAAGTACAAGGAATACAGCAGGAGCAGGACAGAGAACTGTATAAGTTAAAGCAAAGGAAGCTGGGAAGGCAGTCAGAACAGCAAAGGCCCAAACTGAGGAAAAGATAGCCAACTCAGTTAAGAAGGGAATAAAACCTTTATAGGTACATCAGGGAGCAAAGGAAGACCAAGGGAGGGATAGTGAGGCTTAATAAAGGGAGGGAGGGTGGGCAGAGGGAGAATGAAAAGGCAGAGATACTAAACAAACATTTTGCTCAGTATTTACAAAGGAAGAGAGGAGTACATAAAACAAGCAGTAGTAACACTCTGGATACAGAAGTTGATACCAGCCCATTTACAGAAGAAAGGGTTCTGAAAGAACTCTTAAAACTGAAGGTGGACAAAGCAATGGGGCCTGATGGGATTCATCCCAGAATTCTAAAAGAACTAAGGGTAGAACTAGTGACACCACTGACTACCCTCTTTAACAAATCATGGGAGGATGGGGTGGTACCCGAGGACTGGAGGAGGGCAGATGTGATTCCCCTTCACAAAAGTGGGAGCAGGGCAGAAGCAGGAAACTATAGACCTGTTAGTTTAACCTCAGTGATAGGGAAAATGATGGAATCACTTCTAAAGGAAAGAATTGTCGCGTATCTAGAGGCCAGAAGGGCACAGGATCCTAGGCAGCATGGATTCACAGCGGGAAGGTCATGCCAGACGAATCTGATAGATTTCTTTGACTGGGTAACCAAAGTAGTAGATCAGGGAGGGGCTGTGGACATGGCCTACCTAGACTTTAGCAAGGCATTTGACACAGTCCCACACAAAAGATTAATATATAAGTTAGCCAGCCTGGGAGTGGGTCCCAAGATGACAGCCTGGGTAAAGAATTGGCTGGAGAAAGGACACAGAGTAATAGTAAATGGAGTCCACTCAGAAGAAAGGAGGTTACTAGCGGGTACCGCAGGGTTCAGTATTAGGACCAGTCCTCTTCAATGTCTTTATAAGTGACATTGCAGAAGGACTGGAAGAAAAATATGTCTCTTTGCAGATGACACTAAGATCTGCAACAGAGTTGATGCACAGGTGGGGTGGAAAGGATGAGAAGGGACTTGCAAGGTTAGAGGAATGGTCAAATGTATGGCAGCTTAGATTCAATGCTAAGAAGTGCAAGGTAATGCACCTGGAAACAAAACCCAGGGAAGAGTACACAATGGGGTGAGATACTAACAACAACAAAATGGAAAGGGACCTGGGGTAGTCATATCAGATGACCTAAAGGTGGGCAAGCAATGTGAGAAGGCAGCAAGGAGGGCTGGGGGATACTGGGATGCATAGGAGAGGCATCACCAGTAGAAAACAGAAGTTATTATCCCTCTGTACAGACAGCTGGTCAGACCCCATCTGGAGTACTGTGTGCAGTTCTGGAGACCCAATCTCCATAAAGACACAGACAGGATGGAAGCTGTCCAGAGGAGGGCAACTAAAATGGTGCAGGGTCTGCACCAGAGGACATGAAGAGACTTAAGGAGCTTAATATGTATAGCCTCGAGGAAAGGAGGGAGAGGGGGACATGATAGAAACTTTCAAGTACCTCAAGGGAATCAACAAAGTCCAAGAGGTAGCATCTTTCAAAAAGAGGTGTGCAAGAACAAGAGGCACAATTTGAAGACAGAGGGGCGGCTCAGAGGTAATTTAAGGAGAGTATTTTTTCACAGAGAGGGTTGTGGATGCATGGAATGGCCTTCGGAGGAGGTTGTGGAGTCAAAATCAGTGGTGGAATTCAAGCATGCATGGGATAGTCATAAGGCAATTCTGGGGGGTGGGGGTAGGAAGAAGTAGGCTGCTGGTTAACTAGGATCTGCAGCTTATCCAGTAGGTAGGGAAATGGGCAGACTGGGTGGGCCAAGCGGTCCTTATCTGCCGTCAAATTCTATGTTTCTATGTTTCTATGTTATGTTTCTATGACTGGGATCTACTGAATCAATAAAAGGGTATTCAGTGATTCCCATCTTAGTTTATAATTGTCCATTCTGTTATTAGCTCTGACAATGATGAGCTCTGCTTACAAGGCAAACATAATCTCCTTATACCATTCCATATAAGTGGGAGTGTTCGGTTCCTGCCAGTGTCTCAAAATAATGTTCTTGGCACAGCTTGATATTAAAGCCATGTGCGCTCTCTGTTGACTCCCTTGTAAACATGCATAATCACCTAAGATACAAATTTACAAATTAAAATTGTCTGATAATGCCAGAAGTGGATCAAGACCATTTTGAATGCTAAGCCAAAAAGGAGTGATTTCATCACATGACCATAACATATGAAGCAAGTCAGCAGCAGCATGTTGACATTTGGGGCATTGGTTAGATGATACGCTTCCCATTTGATGAAGTTTAAATGGTGTATAAAATAAATTATGGTTAATATAAAATTGCATGAGTCTATATCTATCCCACTTAATGTATTTATATAAGTGATTCCAAATATTAGATCAGTTCCTGGGAGAGGAAGTCGATGTTAGGGCATTGTCCCACCAATAGAACCTCTTGCCTTCCAAAGTAGCGATGTTTGTTAAAAGTAATTTATATGAATAGGATATTATATGGGATGAGGGGATAGAGGTAATATAAGGAAGTAAAGCAGAAATAAAGGGACTGTCCCATACCCCTGATCCAAAGTAGTGTGTCAGCATGTGAGATATCTGAAAATATTTGAAAACGTGTGAGGTAGGTCAGTTGAAACGGTGACTGGCTACATTATAGGAGGGTAGTTTTTTGTCTTGAACCAACTGGTTCACTCTTAGAACACCCATATCAGGCCAAACAAGGTGAGATTAGAAGATTAGGTTTGAGAACAAGGGCTGGGCTGTGTCTTTATATGATTCCGCTTTGAGAAAGTGATTAACTGATGCTGTGTTTAAAGTGAAAAGCTTAGTGGTGTTTCCTTTAGGGATTTAGGGAGGTTCTTCCTAGTTATAAAAGGAAGGGCCTTGGGGTCAATGCCATTTTCAGAGCAAAGTGCTTGTTTAATTCTAACCCAGGAAGGGCAATGTACAGGATTTGTACTATTTTCTGGAGGTTATATCCAGTATCTTACCCTGGCCAGGTGTATAGCTAAATAACATATGTAAAAATTGGGGGCTTGGAGGCCTCCATCAGTTTTTTGACGTGTAAGTTTATAGTAACTTTGTCTAACTTTTTTCCCCTGCCATAGAAAAGTATTGAGAATTTTCTGTATCTGGGAAAACCATGATAATGGGAGGGCCCCATTAAACATTTGTAGGTGATATAAAACATGAGGTAAGACATTCATTTTTATTATACTCATACATCCCTGGAGTATCTGGGGTACTGTGTGCAGTTCTGGAGACCCCATCTCCACAAAGACATAGACAGAGTGGAGGCTGTCCAGAGGAGGGCAAACAAAATGGTGCAGGGTCTACACCAGAAGACATACGAAGAAAGACTAAAGCAGCTTAATATGTGTACCCCTGAGGAAAGGAGGTAGAGAGAGGGCATGATAGAAACTTTCAAGTACCTCAAGGGAATCAACAAAGTCCAAGAAGGTGGTATCTTTCAGAAAAAGAGATGTGCAAGAACAAGGGGGCACAATTTGCAGATAGAGGGGGGACAGCACAGAGGTAATGTGAGGAAGTATTTTTTCACAGAGAGGGTTGAGGATGCATGGAACAGCCTCCCTGAGGAAGTCGTGGAGTCAAGAACAGTGGGAGAATTCAAGAATGCATGGGACACACATAAGGCAGTCCTAGTGGGGGTTAGGAGGAAGAAAGCTGTTGGTTAACTAGGATCTGCAGCTTATCTGTTAGGTAGGAAAATGGGCAGACTAGGTGGACCAAGCAGTCCTTATCTGTCGTCAAATTCTATGTTTCTATATTTCTATGTCCCCATATAGAAAGTGGTAATTTTGACCAGCATCTAAGATCTTCTGTTAATATTTTAACTAGAACATCTAAGTTAAGTTTTTTCATGGTCTGGGGGAAGGGGTGCAGGTAAAACCCTAAATATTTAAATTTTTCAATGTTCCATTGTAGTCCCAAATGTTCAATGTTGGTTTTCACTGTATGTTTATTGAGAGGAAAAACTTCTGTTTTTCTGATATTTAACTTGTAAATTGAAATTGCCTCAAATTGGGAGATGATATGAAAGACAGCAGGTAGAGACTGGGTAGGATTAGAAATATGAAGAAGTATATCATCTGCATAAGCAAAAATTGTATTTTCCATATCACTTATTAATATACCAGATACAAGTATCAAATTTTTAATTTTCCTAATAAGGGGTTCTAAATATAAGTTGAAAATAAAAGGAGAAAGGGGACACCCTTGGCGGGTACCCTGAAATAACATGAAAGATGTGGAGAGGACACCATTACATTGGATTTGGGCTGATGGAGAAGTGTACAAAATTTTAACCCATTGTATAAACTCCATCAGAAAATGATATTTAGGTAATAACATAAAGAGTTAGTCCCAAGAAACCCTGTCAAAAGCTTTTTCTGCATCCAGGGAGACAAGTGCTGCCGGTACAGATGAGTCCCTGGACACAGAAGAGAGGTATGCTATTTTTCTAAGGTGGTCAGATGAAAGCCTTCCCCTTACAAACCCTACCTGCTCTATACTTATCAGGGAATCCCAAACCTGGCCTAGTCTAGAAGCAAGAATTTTTGCAAGAATTTTGAGGTCCACTTTAATTCGGGAAATTGGTCCATAGTTAGGAATAAAGAGTGGATCTTTGCCCAGTTTGGGAATAACAGTTATAATAACACGAGTCAAAGAGGTATCAGATATTCCCTTCTTAAAGATGTAATGAAAAGTATCTAAGAGAATAGGGGCGATTATCTCCTTAAGTTTTTTTATAGAAGTTTATGATGAAGCCATCTGGGCCAAGGGATTTACCTTGGGCAAGAGAGTCTATGGCATTACAAATTTCTATTAATGTAATTGGAGCTTTCATAATGTTAACCTGGTTGTCTGATAATATAGGGAGATTAATATCTTGGAAAAAATTATCGAATTGTTGAGGCAAAGAGGGGAGTATAGATGTTGAGTATAATTGTCGATAGTAGTCTTGGAATGCATTGACAATATCTGGAGGGAGGTTAAAAGATCACCCATAATCGAATAAATAGAGATGATTATTTTATCAGTTATTTGGGTATGAATACGAAGAGCCATGAGTTTCCCCGTTCTTTCACCATGGTCAAAATAGGATATTTTAGAACGAAGCATTAAGAATTCAGCCTTTTCTGCTAATAATTGATTGTATTGGGCACAAGGAGATTCAACTTTCTCCCACTCTTCTAAAGGTGCCAAGGGAAGGAGATGCTTTTCCTGATTTTCTATCTGGGCTAAAATAGAAGAGAGAGCCATGGCTCTCTACCACTTACACTTAGTCACTAACCAAATTAACTCACCTCTCACTGAACATTTCAGGGAGCCCCACAAAAAATATTTTTTAGTCATGGACGGAGCATTAATTTTCATAAAATTAGAAATTAATGTTTAAAGGAGCTGTATTTGATCCTCAGATTTCAGAAGTTGATTGTTCAACCTCCAAATTCTATCTCTATGTATGTTGGGAGAAATATCTAGGTGAAGATGAGCTATACGATGGTCTGAAATAACTTTGAGGAGAAATAGGCCTGAGAGACCCCCGGAAGGTGACCAACCATCATGAGAAAATAGTCTATTTGAGAAAAGGAGTGATGGGGAGAGAATGAAATGAGAATTCTTTGTTTTCTGGATACATTATCCTCTGAGGGTCTATCAGGCCAACAGAGTTCATTAACTCATGTAGGGCCTTTTGTCCTGGTGATAGTTTTTGCCAAATCTGACCAGTTCTATCTAGGGAATTAGATAATACCTGGTTCCAGTCTTCACCTAGTACCATTGGAAACATAGTCCAGGGGGCAAGGAGAGTCATAAGATTTATAAAAAGTTCAGGGTCATCACAATTAGGTCCATAAACGGAGCCTAGTACCAATTCAGTGTGGTCCAGAAGGACCCTCAGAAAAACAACTCTCCCATCAGGGTCAGAAATCTGTTGTATAAGGTGAAATGGAATTCTGCGGGCTATCAGGATGACAACCCCTTGTCTACGGGAGTCAATACCAGAGCCAAATACTTGACCCACCCAATTTCTACATAAGTAATGAATATGATTGATCAGGAGATGTGTTTCTTGCAAAAAAAGCCACATCAATTTGCAGACTTTTTAAATGGAATAAAACCTTGGATCTCTTGGCTGGAGTCTGAGCCCATTTTATATTCCAGGAGCAATATTTAAGACTAGCCATAAAGAATTATATGATATAGCGGAATAAAACAAAAGATGAAGGGATATAACCAATCCTGAGTACATAAAATAAGAGTATGTAACCCCTTTTCAGTGGCAGACAAACCCTTAATTATTATCCTTTCTCCATCCCCCCACTCCAAAATATTAACACCCTTGTAGCTAGGACCTAGAAGACCTAGCTCTGAACCCCACACTTTGTAATAAGAAACTAAACAAAGAACAGTCCCTAACTGGGATAATGATTTAGGACGTCCAAACCCCAATGTTTGATTCATGACTGCTTCTCCTGCAGCTAAGCAATCATGCATTCCCTCTCCCACCCCAATCAGTTGAATAAGTATTAAAGTTAACAGTTAACAATTTTCTAAGCTTGAAGAACACAGGTATCTTAACCATATTATCTACCTACCTATTATAGCTAAATTCAAAAAATTATATGTTGTCAAAAACTGTATTGTCATATTTTTTCTTTAATTAACCATTAATGATCTGGAGGCTGTCAAGTCCAATTCAATATACCACTATATTCTGGTAAGCCATTCAAAAAAGGAAAAAAATTCTCAGTAAAATTCTGGAATTACAGTATGGCTTAATAAGCAGAAATAAGAAACAAAATAAAAAAAAGGAAGAAATTACATCTAGTTGCCTTCAGCTAGAAAAAAGAAAAACAAACAGAGAAAAGGAAGAAAGGTATCCAACATGACCAAACCTTTTTTTTAATAAACATCCTATGTTATGCATTAAAATATATTTAAAACCTGATTAACAATGTAGAAACACAAATTACGAGTTGGTCATGTGTCAGGGCATGACATGCCCGATTTATATGACTCTTGAATGAAAATAAAAGATCAACAAGCTATTCCTTAAAAACAATCAGGAGAAGTTCAGCTTGTTACCGCACTGATGAATAGGCAAGCTGTGCAGTCGTAGCGCCGATCCCAGACCGGAGAGTCTAAACAAACTTGCCACAGCTGAGCGATCGTGCGCACGTCCATATTTTACAAACCGCTCGCATTATCATGTAGGTGAAGCCAAAACTAAGCCATGGAGCTAGAAAAGAAAACAGAAGAAACAAAAAAAAATTCTTCTCAGGCTCTTCTTTAGCCTGGCGGATCTGCGTATATCTCGGTGAGCAGAGATCTACCTCCGAGACAAATTCTAATGGAACACTTCAACAAGGGGTGAATAAAAACTCTTGTAAGGGAAACAGCAAGACCCAACATCCACTGAATCAGAGGACCTCAACCTCTCCTCCAGGAGCCCTCTAACTTAAACTTTTCTTAAAGGCAGACACCAGAAACTGCAATTAAAATGTAGACTTGCATCCAGTATACTTCTCTGACAGGTCTAGACTCTTTGTAAAAGGATGTAGCGATGAAGCCTCAGTGTGAGGTAAAAAGATCCGGGAAGAGGGCTGCAAGTTCTTTAGTTGCTTGCTCTGCATTTTCAAAAGTTTTCCAACTGCCACGGTATAAAATGGATAGCCTGGCTGGGTAGAGCATGAGGAATTTTATTCCTGCGGCAATTAATTTAGAGATAGAGGGATGATATTCATTCCTTTTTTGGCGTGTAGCGACTGGTAGATCTTGGGAAAACTGGATCAAGGCTTCTTCCCATTTGACTTCCTGAAGATCTTTGACTGCTGACAAAATATGTGGACGGTCAATGTAACTCAGCAATTTCAAAATGAACGGCCTTGGTTTTGCACCAGCAGGGGGTCTGGGCCTTAAGGATCTGTGGGTTCTTTTGACTACATAGGCTGTGGAATGTGGAGGAGGGACAACTATTTTTATGAGTAACTTTTGTGCAAAAGTAACAGGCGAGTGACCCTCTATTTCTTCTGGAAGATCGAAAATCACCAGGTTGTTACGCCTGATTCAGCCTTCCAGGTCTTCCAATTTTAATTCCAGCTTATGTAGTTTATGCAAAATAGAAGTCATTTCTGGTTCCATTCAGGCTTGCCATGATTTGAGTGAAGACGTACGGGCAGAGACATCTGAAAGTGCCTTGTTTGTTTCTTTCAAGTTGGATTGTATCTCTTTTAAATCGGTGGGCAAAGTCTGCAAAAGCCACTTTAAGCGGGGCCATTTCTGATAAGAATCTATCTTCCAAAAGCAGAGCTTCAGTTACAGGAGGTTGAGAGCTCTTACCCGTACTGGCGGTATGCATTTTAGCTCTTTTAGCCTGTTTGTCTGGAGTAGTAGGCGGCGTTCTGGACGGGAGGGCCTGTTTCATTTTGGCCTCTATTTCTCTTGATTTGCGCTGTTTAAAATATTTAATTCAATGTCTGTTTTTTACCTTGATGCAGAGAAATGCTGTTCAGATTAAAGTTTGAGTACCTGTTGGACGAATTACTGAATTTGTAAGTAAATTAAGCCGTTGAGGTGGGAGGGAGAGCATAATGCGGCCGCTTAGGAAGAAGGCATTATGTGATCCACCCTGCATCTTTAATAATGCTGTACATGGATTCCATCCATGCAAGAGCCTGAACTATCATCTGATAAGACATGTCTGATAACCAGTAGAGTGATGGAAATCACAGCCACAGCAAGTGTGAATTGTAACTATCATACCATGCACACAATAAACAGCATATTTCTTAGTTTGTAAGTTGGTGAGTCACAGCATGTGCTGCAATTGTAGGTTTGGAAGAAAGGGTGTGCATATGGTTCAGGGTTGTGATTCCTGGCTATAGGGCAATGGTGCCCCTGAAATTACCACAGATAAACATAAATAAATAATACATGCATACATACACATACATACATATATACATGTATACATATATACATACATACATGCACACATACATAAATAAACAAAAAAAACTATGAAAGGCATTTCTTCATTCTTGGCATGAGACAGCTACTCCATAGTCTGTGAGCACAAGGACGACTTTGAAATGCACAATATAAATTACAGCACCTGTGTCAACCCTGACCATTCCCATTTTTTTTATTAAAATATCTAAATAATGTAAAACATATTAAACTAGTTACTGGGTCCTAGACATGGCTGCTTTTTGACAACCATGACCAGGAGTGAATCATTTAGATAGTTAAGCCCGATTACTCCAATGTACACTCCAATGCCTGTTGGTGTGAGGAGAGTGGGGGTGGGGATGGGGTGGTAGGGATTAGTAACCCTAAAACCAAATTTCCAAACTTTTGTTGATGTACTATCAACCCTAACTGATGCATTAATGAAGTTTTTTGCAATGAATTTCCCTTCTTTTTGAGAAAGTGTAATGTAACTGGTATGCGGTTGTGGGAGCATGGGCCCTCTGGAGCCTGTGCTCCCCTCACACTTACCATTTTTGCATATTGATATCCATAATTTGCATATGTGGGAGCATGGGCCCTCAGGCCCTGCGCTCCCACTCACATAAGTACGGAGACATACCATACCCCTCTAGTCATGAAAAGGAACCCTTGAAACACTAATTTAGCAATATATCAGTAACTGTAGCAACCAAGGAAAAAATTCCACTGCAGTTGTAATCATGGCATCAAAACCTCCACAGGGGCTTAGTCCACCTAAAGGTGTAGTAAGGTCAACACAGCAAAAAATCTGTATTTTGAACCATTTTTGAGATATGGCCCAAAAGGCGCAGCGTGCACTGCAGTATTATCCTATGGAAAATGTGGCTACTTTGGAGCACTGTAACTATTGAACCATCATCAATTTTGTGACCACACCTCCTGTGCTGCCAGGGCTTGCTACACTGCAAATTTCAGACAAAAAGCCCTAACCATATTTTTGCTATGAAATGGCAAAGAAATTGGCTCATTTTGGGCTTTAATACTGCAAAAATCCACAACTTTCACAGAACTCCTATAGGTCAACATAGGGTACTTTCACAAAACTAAAAAGTAGTATTGCAACACTACAGGTACTTTCACAAAGCTAAAGGCAGTGTAACAACACTACTGGTATATTCACAAAACTAAAGGTGGTATTGCAACACTACTGGTACTTTTGCGAAACTAAAAGTAGTGTTGCAACACTACTGGTGCTTTCACAAAATTAAAGGTAGTGTTGCAACACTACTAGTACTTTTGTGAAACTAAAAATAGTGTCTCAACACTACTGGTGCTTTCCTCACCCACATTCAAGATACGAGCACTGAAAGGTGGTGCAGATGCTGATATCTAAGTAACGCTTTCCACAGATGCCTTTTGCTGGTTTACTGGAAACATTTACACCAGTTCCATTATAAATGTAGTGGAATGTAACGGGTAAGTGTTTGTGGGAGAGCGGGCCCTCCCAGGTCCTGCGCTCCCCTAACGCTGAAGATTTTTGCATAATGGTATGCAAATGTGAGACTTCAGGTCCTCTGTGCCCTGCACTCCCACTTGCACATAAGTATGGGGACATAATGCAGCCCTACAGACATGAAAATGAAGCTTTGTAACACTAATTTGCCAATATCTTAATAGCAATAGCAGCTATGAAAAAAATTCTACTTCGGTGGTTTTCATGATTTTGAAACCACCACCCAAGCTTAGTTCACCTAAAGGTGAACAAAGCTGTGATTAGCGAAAAATCCACATATCAAACTGTTTTCAAGATATGGGTGTCAAAAGGCTCCATGGGTGTCACAATGTTATACTATGGGGAATTTTGCAAGAAAATTGTGCAACAGACATTCATAATGCAGTGAATTGTTTGAATTTTTGAACCAAATGTTCAACATGGGCTTTTTGGGACCTCCCCTCATGAACACTGGCACTGTGATTTCATTAATCCATCCCGAAAGTTGATTTCACACAGCGACCATGCCATTCTGCAGCACAGGTGCGAAAACATGTTTTGGGAAGGATGTAAAAAATGATAGCTGTACTGTTCATAAGGATCTGTGAAAAACAGACAATTTTGAAAATCTGTAGTGAAAATATTAAAAATTGGAAAAGTTACCAGCTTGCGTAGGAACAGCTCAACGCACGCTCGTAACGCGGTCATTTTTTGAAATTTGTTTACCAAATTTTCAACATGGGCATTTTGAACCTCCCCTCATGAACAGTGGCACTGTGATTTTGTTCATCCATCCTGAAAGTTTCCTTCATACAGCAACTGCGCCATTATGCTCCACAGGTGTGAAAACACATTTCAAGTAGGATGTAAAAAATTACAGCTGCACTGTTCATAAGGACATGTGAAAAAATGGCAGTGCTGAAAATCTGGATGAAAATATTAAAAATTGGTGACGTTACGAGCCTGTGTAAAAACTGCATAATGCACACTCGTAATGTAGTCATTTTTTGGATTTTTTGCACCACTTTTTTAACATGGGCTTTTTGGGACCCCACCTCATGAACATAGGCACTGTCATTTCATTAATCGATCTCAAAATGTGATTCTTCACACCGACCATGAAATCACCTTTTGGGACTGAGTAACAAAATAACAGTGACTGTGTTCATGAGGTGGGGTCCTAAGAACCCCATGTTGAAAATTTGGGGCCAAAATTCCTAAAATTGGCCGAGATATCAACATAAGTTGAACCCACCCCCCATACACTCCCATTATACACTTACCTTGATTCCTAAGATCACAGTTTGGCTTTGAAGAGTGCAGACGTGTCCCTGGTCCAGAGAAGATTGCTGATCCCAACCTCTGGAGGCTAAGTATGGGTGAGGGGGATGTGGGGAGGAGGGGAGGAGGTTGTGGCAGACTGAGGGTCGGAATGGAGGAGAGTGCACTGGGGAGATGATGAGGGACTGTTTTCATTTCTGTAGGGCTAAAAAAAGACACTGTGGGATGGTTTTCTTTATTTACAGCTTACATTTCTTAAAAAAAAATGTTTGGCACACTACGGTGGGCTCCCAGTGTGCCACACTAGTGGGGGTTGGGGGGAACACTGCCTGACTCAGGGATTGGGCACCCCGATGCCAGGATAACAAAAACAGGCTTTGGGAGAGGGCATCCTGGTGTCAGAAACATATAATGTTAATAAACTGGCACACTGGGGTGTGCTCCCAGTGTGCCACATGAGTTTTCTGGGGGCATACATGCTGCCAAAAGGGGTATTGGGCACCCCCAATGGCAAGGAAAGTTGGCTTGGAGGGGGACATCCAATGTTGGGAGTGGGCATCCTGGCGTTGAAAAACAAAAACAAAAAGTAAAAAAAAAATCAATATAGGCACACTGGGGTGGGCTCCCAGTGTGCCACATAAGTGTTTAGAGGGTGGGGGGGCATACTGACATGGGGATTGGACACCCCATTGCCAGTGACTGTTTGCAAAAGTTTGATGCAGGATCCTGCATCACAAATTTTGATGCAGGATTCTGCATCGAAGCTAAAAGACTTTGGGGGATGGTTTTCTGTATTTACTGCTCCTAGGTAAATATTGGCAGTTGTGTTTACCTATTTGGGGGCTCAGGAACACACTGGGGGCATCAGATTATCAATCTGACCCCCAAAAATACCATTCTCACAATCCTAATGGAACTTTCAGAAGAAGGTGGTGCCACACTTTCTCAAAAGTGCTGTATCTGTTTCTTCCAAAGTTTCTGACACTAAGGGAGACTAATCATGAAAATGGAATTTCTGGGGGTCATATTGGAAATCTAAAGCCCCCAGTGTGTTCCTCAGCCCTCGATTAGGTTAACACAACTGTCAGTGTTTAACTAGGGGCAGTAATTGTTGAATTCAGCCATGTATGTCTGCCACTAACTGAAAACAAGATGACGGCAGCTCACAAACAAATTGGCATAGCTCGAAAGCTTTTAAAAACAAAATTGCTTTTGATAAAGCTTTTAAAAGATTTCGAGCTGGACATATATTTTTTTCCTATGGGCTATAATGGGACAGTGGTGTAGCAAATTCCCAGAGGGCCTGGGTGCCAGGGTATGTTATAGGGCCCCCCTCCCAGTTTTGAATAAACATCAAAATTATGATTTGGGCCCCCTCAAACCTCATGGGCCCGGGTGCGACTGCACTGCCTGCACCCTTGTAGCTATGCCCCGTAATGGGAATCTTTGAACTTTCATAACTTTTGAATGGATAATTATTTTTTCACCTAATCTTTAAAAGGCACTTCCTTGACCCAATCTCTATATACCCTGAAAAATGTCAGACCAGTCAAACAAACCGTTCAGGCTGTAGAAGTGAGCAAAGAATTCAAAAACATTGAGGATTTTCACACTTTTCAATGCTCTGCAGCTCCGCAGCCAAAATACTGACCGGAACAAAGATTTTCAGATCCAGAGATCTTTGGTACTACACTGCACATGCAAAACTCCAAGCATATCAGACAAATGGTTGCAAAGTTACTACAGGGCAAAATATTGGTTTAACATAGAAGTGGCAGCACAACCCGAACTATACCTGCCTTACCAGGCAGGTATAATATAGATATATATATATATTTATATATATTTAGAAAATGGGCTAGAAAAATAAAGCATGCTGACTGGCTGAAAGCCATGCTCAGCATGCATTTATTTTTCAGTAGATGCCCACTAAATAACAAGTGCCAATTCGTGGTGCCCCGTTACTTAGACTATCATTGGGCACCCCGAATTTCCAAACTGGCCAGCTGCCATTTTCTCCCTCTTGCTTAGTGAGTGCCCAGCACCCCAGCACTCTGTACAAAATTCCCACAAACTGCTACTGGCTCACCGGCTGCCTCTTTTATTCACACAGTCCCAAAAACAAACAAAAGAATGTTTTTTCCCCAACGCTTACTTTATTTTCTCAGTGCTGGCTCGGTTGACCTCTCTCTTCTGCAGTTCTGACCTTCTGAGTCCCATTTATAGTACCTGGAGCCGCCCCCCCCCCCGGACAAATCCCACCAACTGATACTGCCTCTCTTATTCATCGCCACATAAAAGAAACTGTGTTTGTTTTTCCCCCTCATGCTTACTTAAGTTTCTTAATGCTGGCTTGGTTGACCTCCCTTGAGTGTAGCTCCTGATCTTTCTTCCAGGTCCCTCTCGCACTGCATCTATGGAGCACATCTCCGTCTCTACCATTGCATAACAGTAACAATAAAAATAACTAAAATGGGGAGCACCAGTTAACAAGACTGTAAATAAACAGCCACGTTACTCTGCAGTCCCCCATGCTCCCAGGTCAGCATCAGCAAATGGATTTTGTTTTTTTTTGCTTAAACTAAGGAGTCTCCACTAGGACAAAGGTCCCCATCTCAAAATAAAAAAACAAACCTCAATCCAATGCAGGCAGATGGACTATTTTTTTACAAAACATATTTCAAGCACATGTTTACTAAATATTTATTAAACTATTTTTTTTTTACAGTGCCCATTTTCTAAGTGCAATAATACCCTTCAGGGTGGGCTTTATTGGGAAATACTGGACCTTCCAGGAGCTAGAAGGCCCTCCACCTGTGTCGGGCCTCATTATGCCCTGGGCGATCCAGTATTTCTCCATAAAGTCCACCTGGTTGATATTTTTGCGATATATACATACATATATATATATATATATATATATATATATATATATATATATATACACATACATATATGATATATATATATACACATACATATATGTATATATATATATATATATATATATATATATATATATATTATAACTAAGTATACATATGTATATAATCTTTATATATATTCAAGGCAACAGCACACCTGTGTTTTAATATGGTACCATAGCATTTGTTTCTTTCATTGCCTTGGACCCTTAGAGGCACCAGTACCAATGGGGGTATATGCAGAAAGCTGATGTGTGCATGTGTGTGTGTGTGTGCATGTGTGTGTTGGGGGGGAGTGATTCAGAATGGTTAAAAGGAGTCACCTTTTCACAGAGAGTATGTTGTCAAATTTGACTGACTATCCACATGAAGTAGTAACCTTAAAAATGATGGACCATTTTAGGAGGTGTTGGTGCAGTGTGCCATGTTGGAAATAATAATAATAATAATAATAATATAGTATGCACATTATATGAGGTGCACTTGCTGGCTTTTGCTCTGTAGTGCACTGATATTTGCAGCGTTGTGCATTGCAGATGTTTGCAAATTAGAAATGACAGGTCTGCTGCTGCTGCTGTTTGTGTACTTATTAGAAAAGAGATGATATACTGTATGCACTGTAGGCTGCAGTGGAATGCCTAAATGCAGAAATCCCAGTAGGATGCTGACAAGGCTATCTATAACAGTACACGCACACATCAAATAACCACCTGTCAGAGAAATACACAGACCAAAATAGAGGCACCACCTATGTTCATCAGTCATCAAGGCAATGGTAAGAGAGAGCAGAGATTGAACCTTTGACCCTACACTGTCTCATTACTGTGGAAACATTGCTTGATGGAAATAAAAAATAGTATGCTCATTATGTGGGCAGTTCTCCAAGGGGCGGGAAATACACACGGAAGTCACATATCCTGCCTGTGGAGCTCTGAACCCATGGAACGATGCATGGTGGCCATACTCATGTCTACAGGCCACTGCATGGCCCCGCCCGCGAGCGCATGTGCATGGGGGCTGTCTGGCGAACATGGGTGGACCTGGACACAGTCCACCACTGGATCCCTTGTGCTGCATGACACCATGGCTGCAGGGTTGGTTGCAGGGGCGTAGCTTGTTATTTTTACGGGGGGGCAAAGTAACAAAAAAGTCCTGATTTACGCATATCACAACAGTGAAAAGGGCGGGTGGCTTGCGTAATGCAAACAAATCAACCAGCATCAAATAATACCCAAAAAAACATTTAAGACTACAGCTGAATAACTCCTGCGAGGGACCAGCCCAGGCCAAGTCAGAGCACTTCCCAACCCCACCAGTTTTACTGCAGCCTGCTCTCGAGCCCAACTCCTCCTGAGACCAGAGTCGAAAAACTGACCGAGACCTGTTTTGTATTCAGTTCTTTCGTTCTTCTGTCTTGGGAGTGAGGACTTACTTGTAAAGTTGAAAATATGTAAGGAACTTAACTTCCTTCTCAAGGGACAGGACCTCACCTCAGCTTCAATTCAAATCAGTCTTGACCTAATTTTGCCCCCACCTGAACCTCCAGGTGGATAGCTCATAGTCTCTCACCCACCTTTGCTGCCTACTTAACCCTTCCAAGTCCAGCCCTTATAGTGGATCCTGAACTTCTTGAAATGTCTGCTTGAGCTAGCCCTCCCACCCTTGAGGAGTGAAAAAGCATGTTTCAAGGAAGTGCAGCAAATAGCTATGCCACCTCAGTATACCTATAAACATGGATGGTATGGAAACATCCCAGCATGTGCATCCTCACAGCATGAACCCTTATTTACATAGATTACATAAAAAAATGTGATTATACAATGACAAGAATTAATGCTGGCCTCTGATTGGTCAGTCTTGGGCTAGACCCATGATGTTACCCCAGTACATCTGATTCATCACAGGTCTAGTCTCAGCTCTCCATGAACCTCTTGATGATTGTTAGCATTAGTGTGTTTTTTTGTATCTTCTCTTAAAAATATTTTTCCACACCAAATAAAACATCTTTAAAAATTTTTTTTTTAATTCTGTATAATAACATGCCATTGTATAATAGCAATAATGCCCTCCAGGGTGTGTGTCATGGTAGGATAACGTCATGCCTTATGTATTGGATGCAATCGTGCCCAACCACCTGAGGCGTGACGTTATCCCAGCATGACACACACCCTGGAGGGCATTATTGCTTACTTGCACCCAGTGTTAACACTTTTCTTTGTTATAACCAAGTTAATTCATTAGTCTCCCATCCCATCCCATATTATTCAATGTCACATGCTTGAATCTGGTTAGGTAAGGTAAGCGAAGAGGATAATGCTCTCCTCAAGCAAGCAAGCATTGCACGCATAAGCATGGGACTTGCTGATATCCCTCATGCGGTGCTCTTAACAAGCTTGCTGATGTACCTGGGACAGTGCAACAGAACAATGTAAACCCTCTAATTGTTCAAGACGATCATGGGCATGGTGTGGTCACACTGCAACCCCTACCACTCTCCTCCCCATGGGCTCCTAAGGAATATGCATCTCTGTCCTTGCCCAGGGCTACACAACCCCATCCAAGCAAACATGGACTGCCCTGGCACAACAGTGGTCACATCACATAACCTAAGAGAACAGATGCCACAGGAAGTTTGCTGGAACAATGACTCCAGATACCTGTGCACAGCCTCGCAGGACTCACCCTGAAAGGTAAGCACTTGGTTGGTGGTTTTTATTAGCATCACCTATGACAGTGTGTGGTGGGCCGGTTGTGGTAGCTCAGGTTGCCGTCGATGCTTCCTCCCCCAGACTACTTCAAAATCGTCTCATCTGAAAGTTTTGAAGGGCACAAATGAAACATGGTTGCTTCAGTTTGATGTGGTTTAATACAGTTTTTTTTTTGTCCGAGCGTGTGTCTCTATTCTTCTACACACAGACAGACACACACCACCAAAAAATGAACTCTTTTTATACCATGTTTACATTCAGGATAGAAACAGGGTAAAGCAGGTCCAGGCAGTACAACACAGTAAAGGAAACAATGCATTTTACAATGCCCAATGAACCACCAAAAGACCACAAAACAACAGACCTTTCCCCTGCTCTGGGGGTGGCTAGGTCACAGGTCAGGGTGCTAAATGAGGAGGATAGGCCACAGAACATCTTGTCGAACCACACAGTAAGGTGAAACTACATAAACATGCACAATTTTTATACTGTAGGATTTCATACTTTCCAACAGTTCCTAATTTTGACACAGAAACTTATCTTTAGTGCTCAGAAGCCCCTTGTACGAGGGAGGTAAGCATGGCATGGACCCAGCAGACTGGCATACATGTTGAAAAAAATATTTCTGTGCCAGTATGCCCATCCACCCCTCCCACCTCCATCACCAGTGGCCAGAACCATTTTTTTCAGCATGTGTACCAGTCCGCCCTGGTCAGCACAGCAGCACAAAGCTGGCAGGGCAGCAGAAGGCACAGCATGCAACAGTGAATTAAATGTCCATGCAAAAAGCTACAGCCCACTCTCCCCACCCCAGACCTGCTAGGCCACTATCTCCAACCAGACTGGCCAGCTCAGCTACTCTCTGCACCCTGATGGACTTGCACAGCCACTCTCCACACTCTGTGTCCACCCCACCAGCACAGCCACTCTCCCACCGCTGCACCAGCCGCTCTCCCCACCCCACCCAACCAACACCATTTCCAGCTCCATTTATCTGGTATCCGCTCCAGGCATCCAGGTCTGTGCCTCCCATCACAGGCACACAAAATAAATAAAACCACATTTTATACTGCATTTTGTTTATGTTTCTTTCTTTGTCTGTAAAGAGAGATGTTGAGCTACCGGTCAGCACAGTTTGCCTGGTATACAATTACAACCCCGCCCCACCGACACAATGCCAGTGCCTCCACCCACCCACACAACAGTGCCCCCACCACACCCACACAATGCCTGTATCCCCAAGCTCACCCACACAAATGACCAGTGTCCGCAACACCACACACACACACACATGACCAGCAGTGTCCCCAACCCCCCACACACACGATCAGCAGTGTCCCCAACCACACATACACACACACACAACCAGCAGTGTCCGCAACCCCACCCACACACACGACCAGTGTTCCAACCCCCCCAAAAAAAATCATGGCCAGTCAGTAGTCGCTACAACAATAGCCAGGTAGTAGTATAATCATTTCTTTAGGGTGCATGTTTTAGTGCAATATTTTATTTGCTAATCTTGTAACACTGTACGGGGGAGAACACAAAAAGCTACCCCTTTGGTTGTGTTTGCCAGGCAATGAAGACAGAGACAGCAAGGCCAAGGAATCTGTCTGTTTCACCCCTCCACAGTGGACGATCGGAGAAATCAAAAAAGTGAAAGATTACTTTTACAGCCAGGTAAAGGATGAGGGGGAAATAATGTTTCAACACTTACTAATGTTTGTATGCTAGCTGCGGGCACAGGTCAGTGAGATACATCCCTTGACAGGTAAAGGATGAGGTGGAAATTACGTTTTAACATTTACTTATGTTTGTATGCTAACACCCAGTCAGCAAGCACAGAATGTCCCCCCTCCTAACCAACACGGACAGTCCACCAGAAACCCAGTCAGCAAACATGGACAGTCCCCCCCTTCACCCCACCTACAAGGACAGTCCCCCAGACACCTGAACAGTCCCCTCCCCACCAGACACCGGCCAGCGAGCATAGAATGCCCCTCCCAACCAACAAGGACAGTCCCACCAGACACCCAGGCAGCCAGCAAACATGGACGATCCTCATATCCCACCAAGGACAGTCCCACCCCTACACACAGCTAGCAAGCACAGAATTTCCTCCCGCCCCACCAACATGAACAATCCCCCAAACACCTGGCTAGCAAACACGGAGAGTTCCCCTCTCCAACAACATTGATAGTCCATCCTAGACACATGATCAGCAATCACCGACATTCACCCCCCATAAGCCAACAAGGAAAGATCCCCCGCCAGACAACCGACCAGCAATAGTCCCCCCTCCTCACAAGACACCTGGCAGGAAAACATGGACAGTCCCCTTTTCCACCATCATGGACAGTCCCCCAGACAAATGGCCAGCCAAGTCCACCAAACAATGGCTAGTGTCACCACCCCACCATCACAGCCAGTGTCCCCACATCACCATGACCTGTGTCTCCACCCCACCAGACCCCATAATAGAAAACAGACTGTCCCCCCAGCCCCACCAAACACAGACCGCCCTCCCAGTCCCAAACACTAACCACCCCAGCCCCAAACACTGATCGTCCCCCCCAGCCCCACCAAACGCAGGCCCTCCCCCAGCACCAAACACTGACCATCCTCTCAGTGAGTCATCCCCAAAACACACAGACTGTCTCCCCTGACCCCAACCCCACAAAACAGACTATCCCCCCAGCCCCACCAAACACAGACCGTCGTGAGTTTCCCCAACAAACCCCACCACACCAGTAGCACAGTAACTGAGTGTCCCCACTCCACCAACATGACCAGTGTCCACACCATACCAAACAAATAGGCCCCCTCACCCACCCCACCAACATGGACAGTCTCAACAGCCAGCAAATCCCCTCCCACCCAAAGAAACACAAGCTGACAGCAAACCTTCTACCCACCCCCCAGACACATGGCCATGGCCAAGACCCCCCCCCCAAAAAAAAAAAACACATTTCTGGGATGTGAATGGTATTAATTTCCAACAACCAGCTTGCAGCACAGTTACTCACCAAATCAGTAAGGGCACAGACAGTGCAGCATGCAGCAGGGCACAGCAAGGCCAAGAAGGCAGGTCAGATAGCCGAGTCTCTCCCAACAGTCCTGTTCCTCTCCTGATTAATCCCTCGACGAGGCAATAACTCATTTTTTTTGCCACCAGATGAATGTGTCGCATTATGGGTCTGCTATAGCCTGCATGACTGCCGGCTTCTTCACTGTTCTGGGCCTGGCTGTTCACTGACCTGAATAATCCCTTTCAGTGGACTGTGGAACTGGTGGGCAATGGGTGTGGTGTGGGACTCGCTGACAACACAGTAAATCTTTTTCTGGCCTGCTGGACACAGGAGCTGGGTGTGCAGGCAAGCCTGGCCGTGCCTCAGACTCACTGTAATTGTACTACTCGCTCCTCCGCCTGGTTTGTCCGGTGGTAGAGGCCTTGTGGCCGCAGGCCTCCTAGGCTCTCGGGGATGGGAGGCTCAGGTGGCAGTGAGAGAGCCCAGAGCACAGCTCGCTGCACTGAGAAACAGAGAGTAGGTAGTCAGAGGACTCGGGTGAGGTATATTTAAACTGGGCTGTTCAGGACAGGATGAGAGTGGGAACACTAGACTGACTGAGACACTGGTGACACCTGACAGACAACCAACGACTGCTGCTCAACATCCTCGAACAGCTATCTCTCCTCAGCCCTACGCTATATGGATGCTGCTGCTGCTCCTTCATGAAAGGCACACAGACAACTAAATGGCGCCACTAACGGAGTACTGCTCACGTGATGGCGCCAGCTTGCAGCACTCTCTGATTGGCTGTAACATGCAGGCTACTATGGTTGCAGGCTTGCAGCCAATCGGAAAAGGGGATCATTTTTGTTTAAGAGACAAGACGCCGCGCTGCCATCCCCCCTCCCCCGGGGAGGTGCAGGCAGTCCGGGCATAGCGCTGAGCCCATTCAATATTAAAAAAAAAAAAAAAAATGATAACCAGAGAATGGTGGCTGGGCTCCTAAAAAAGTCCTGGTCTAATTTCTCAGGGGGGGCAGCTTGCCCCTCTGCCCCCCCGCAATCTACGCCTATGGTTGGTTGGCAGGGCCTCACAAACACCAACACTGGGTGAGTGCCCGGGTGGCCACCCCTAGTGCATGCAGTTTTCCAGAAGGGCTGGGACAGCATGTCTGAGGGGCCTTAAGGCATTTGCTGCTGCAGGTGGCATACTGTCAGGGGGGCATGCAGTGGTTATGACTGCCTCAGGAATGTGTAGCCTGCACTCATCCCTTGCCTGACACTCCTTGCTTTTGCAAATAGCATGAAGTGCAGGCATGCCCCCTTCACCACCTCCTGTACTGCCCTTGTGCAGAGTTCACCGGCTGGCTGAAGGATCCGGTGTGTAACAGCCCAGTTCCTCTGTGGTGAATTGGGTGCAGGGGTGCAGTAGCTGTGGAGTGTCTACATGCAGTGGATACATGGGTCATAGCCACTACACCTGTTGGAAAATAGCCCCCAATATGAAGTGTACTTGCTTTATTTTGCTCTCTTATGCACTGTTATTTACGTAATGGCTAATGTGAATGCTCTTCTGAGCTCAGACAATAAGTTACACACAAATGAATAGAATGAATTATTGATCATGGGAAAACTTAAACCAAAAATTTAAATCTGTCTAACAACTTTACAGACTCCAACCTCCCCATATCAGGATCAATAAGTGGATGCAGCTATGTGCAGATTAGAAATAACAGGTCCACTGCTGCTATGTATTAATTATGAGTGAGCTAACCTGGTCTATGTAGGCTGCAGTGGTGTCCCTAAGAGATGAAATTCCAAATCTCTGCTAGTATTAGGATGATGAGGACACTATCTATGAAAGCACACGGACAATTAAACAAAAATACAATTAAAAAATCTCAGAGCAAAACACAGTCCAAATAAAACAGAGACACAACATATCATGATGACGCATTTTTTTAATTTCCAGCAAACATGAGGAAGTGGCTGGATGGAGCAGAGTTGAACTTTCAAAGCTGCTGTGTCTCACTCCTGTGGAAACGCTACTTATTGGAAATTACAAAACACACTATGCACAGTATATCAGGTTTGATTGCTTTAGTTTGCTCTGTAATGTGCAGGCATTTAATAATTTATTAGAGTTTCTGCAAGCAATAAAGCATTGAGTATCACTATCACTAGGTTGCAGAGTGCACAGGACAGTTCCAATCTCTGATCTCTGCTCCATATGTATGTGCTGTGTTTCTCCTGTTTGGGCTTGAACACACCGTACAAAAATCCAACTTAAACATAATTTTTACATAAAGGAATTAGACAAACAGAAAAGAATGTCAGCTTATCAGTTGAATGAGGGAAACCATAAGGGTGCAAATATGAATAGAAGGATACCTGCTGGATGTAATCAAATTGTCAAAGAACTTGATTTAACATCAACTACAGAACAGCAAACATCAATTTCTTTTATTTTTTTTAATTAAAGGGAACACATAGAAAATGACCTAGCAATTGGCAGTTTCCTGAAATGAATGGTTTGATGAATGCCAGTGAAAACATATAGGATAGTGTATGGTTACCCATAGACCACAAGGCTATTCTTCCACCAAGTGGATACAATGCCGACTGATGACCTCAAGAGCGAAGCTCGAGAGGTCTCCAAGTCGGCATTGTATCTATGAGGTGAAAGAATAGCCTTGTAGTGTATGGGTAACCATATACTGTTCTTTATAGTGTATGGTGCCCGAAAAAAAGACAAAAGGAGACTCACTTTTCCATATTTTCACTGCCCCGCTGGAGGCCATCAATTCACAACTGCCACTGCCAGCACACTCATGCGCCCCTCTCACACAGCAAGGGATGAATCAGGATGTCTGCTGTGGCCTTGTATTATGACACCCTCACTAACGCAGAACGGAAAGTCGTTCTGCATTAGTGAGGACGTCACTACTGCAGTAGAACAACTTTTTTCGGTGTATGGATTTCCATGCACAACCGCATTCCACCATACACTATAGTCACATTCACACTGATGTGGAAGGTACCATAACACAAACACAAATGTCATTGAAATCTGAGGCTTGCTCCCCAAAAAATTAAATGTGAATGAAACTGTTGGTAGTTGGGCTCATGTTCAAAAACATGTTTGATTCTGCAATGTACAAAAAAAAAAAATGACATCTCTTATTAATTGTAATGAGTATATGTTACCAGTTATGACAGCTTTTTGTTGTGTATAAACAAAGATTGATAGTCTTACTGGACAAATCCTTGTTCATTTCCTGCCCTCATTAACTTCATTATACTCTGTTTTGTGTATTGGTGTCACATTTTTGTTTGCCAGACCTGCCGGCACTTATTGGGTTCTGTATTTGAATATTGTGCATATTGTTATGCCCTGGACTCTTCCTCGTCCTACCTGTGAATAGGCATTTAATTGCCTGGTCTTTCCTTCTGATTAATAAGTAAATAAATAATACACTATAATAAGCTGATAAGCATGAAAGAGTAACAGTATTTCCTCAATGCAGCATTAGTCACAAAAGTGTAAATTCCCTCCTTTTGAGATTTTTTTTGGGGCACCTTAAATCTTATTTACATATGTTGCCTGTCAACTACATGCTCACTTTGCTTCTACACATAAGGGAAGGTCCAAGGAAGTCCAAGGTATTTTGCAACATTCACTTTACTTACTAAATGTAATAAAGGTTCCCATGCATTAAGAACTACTTCCTAATCCCAGCACCCACTTCCTCTTCCATTCCCAGATCTGAATAAGGATCAAACATTCCTGACTCTTTGTGCAACATCTGCAACATTATGACATTTAGCCAAGCTATTATGACAGTCTCCTGGCTCTCTTCTAGCTTGGCATTATCAAACCCCATCCAAGACTGAAGACACTGAGAATCATGGTGGAAGTCTAACAGGTGTTCTACACCGAACACAGTAAGGCTATTGAGTACATAAGTTACATAAAACCAAGGTCATGTCTGGACTGCAGGACAAATTGTGTGTCATAAATGTCTTGGGACTAACTCATGGGGGGAATACAAAATAAAAGCTGCATTTCAAGTAAGAAATCACTGACATTTAAATCACACCTACAGTACCAGTGTGTTAAAAAAATGACATTTCTCTGCCTAAAAATGTCATATTTTCTTTTCAAATACAGGTTGTGATACTTGCATGACTATAAGTGCTGTGGGAGTGATTGTGGAAGGCATAGATATGTGAATGACATTCGTCATATGCTTTACTCTGCCATTCACCATTTTATCTTCTCTCAAGTGGGAAGGTGAAAAGTGGAAGTCAGCATCACCTTTCAAGCCTCATTCCTTGCAATTGTGTGAATGTGTTAAGGTGTACCCTCAGCGTCTTGTGGGTGAAAAAGAGGAACTGTGTCTATAAAAAGACTGAGGGAAATGGAACTTTGGCTCACTTTGCATAATAAAAAACATATTGTCATCCAAGCTGGGGCTGGTGGTTATGAGTAGTTTGAAATGGGTGAACTGTGTCCTTCCTGTACATGCAGCATCTCTTTTTAAATTTAATCTTTCTAGAGTGGGAAGGATAGCCTTTAGAATCATCAGCACCAGTTCAAACACTTTCCTTCATGATGGTGTGAGTGAGTGAAGGCTGACTTGCAACACGTGTTTGGGTCTATGTGTAATTCAGCCAGAGTGCTAGGGCACATGCATTTCATCAAAGTACTACACCGCCACTTAGTTGCTACAGACAGGGTAAAGCCTCATATAAATGTAAAGATTTTAGAGTAACAGCATCAAATATATGTAACCAGAGAAGGTTTTATGTTGTGTAGTCTTGGCCAGCAGCTCTTTATGGGGTACACGTGACAGAGTGCCAAATGGTACACAAACATAGATGCCAGCCCCTACCATAAATAGGGTTACCACTCCAAGGCAACTGGAATTGGCTGGGGTGTTTCCCCAAGTAAATGACAGAGGTAGCTCTTGGGTAGAATGAATGGGATGGGGAGAGAAAGAAAAGAAATGGGAGGGGCCAAATGAGGTAGCAATGACTCTCCAAGGTGAGGATGAAGTCATGGGACAAGGGGGATCAGGATTGGCCAAGGGCAGGGCAAGGGACTTGCATCACAGAAAGTGGGGTTTAAGGCGTATAAGATCAGAGGTAGAGGACTTGCTCTCCCTCTCACTGCTAAGTTTTGTACTTGACCCACCCACCCAGAACATAGGGTGAGAGGGGTGGGGGGGCATATGAGGAGAGGAATAAGGAGCCCCTGAGTGAGGGCAGCAGAGGGCCTCAATGGTAGAAGGCTGGGGATAAAGGAGGAATATGAGCTACATGCAGGTAAGGTTGGGGCTGCTGAGATGAGGACAGTGGTACCAAGGAGAGAGCACGGGAGCACTGCTGATGCTGTAGGGGCTGAATTGATCAGTCCAGCCAGGCAGAAATGGGGGTGGGAGGTAAGGAGGGAAGGTGGGGGGCAGGTAGGAGGGAAAAGGGCTCAGGGGAAAGGGCTCCAGAATGGGATGGAGGAATAAGGATAGGGGTAAGGAAAGCAGACACGGGCTGGGGTCAGGGCATCCAGTCATGGCTGCACCATGGGGGAGGAGAAGGTAGCAACAGAAGGATCAGGTAGGGAACTGGGTGTTGGGTTAAGAGCATCTGACCCCAGGAAGGACAAGGAAAATGAGAAGGACCAGAGAACCAGAAAGACCTGAAAAAGGGTGGAGGGTTCTCATGCATCCAGACCCCAAGAAAACAGGGAAGTGGTTGGAGGAACACCAGAGACTGGAAGATGGCAACCCACTGATGGACTGTATTGATTTGAGTTGTACAGACTTTTCAATTAAAAGGAACTTGAATATTGATATGATTTTGAAAGGAATTGATTCATGAGTCATAATATGTATGGAAAATATGGTTATTAATAAAAGCTTTGTGAATTGAGCACCCAATAGTGGTGGTCCATATTGGTCATTTCCTTGGAAATCTCCCTCTGACAATCAAACTTTTAATTCCTCAGACAGATTAGCATGGGAGAACAGCTACTAATGCACCTGTGATTCCTTCTAGCAGGGGGAATCTAATCCAATCACCCTTCTGGGGAATCTGTTTGGAGGGGGAGGAACAACATGGGACACTTGCCCAAGAGTTGGCTGCTAGAAACCAACAATCTGAAAAAGATATGGCATGGTAAATCTGTCACAATGTCCCAGTCAGTAGACAAACTGAAAAATGACGAAAGAGGTATTTTTGTTTTCATTACTAAGGACTATAAAAAGAGATTTAAACAACATGGAAACATTTGATGAAGTTCTGGGAACCCCACCCTGAGACAAAAGCCCACCTTCACTATGTTTTACAAAGATTTTTACCAGAGAAATTAATTACACCTATACAGATTTCTTACAGTGGAACACCCCCCCCCCCGCCACCAAAAACTATTGTATACAAATTACAAAAAACAGACAAGAGCCTAACAGATCCTCCTGAATGTCTCATCATTTCTGGTATTGGTCCCTTAACAGAACTCATTTAAAAATACATAGACCAAAGTGGAACAAATCAGTTTGTGAGCTGGTGGTCAGTTTGACAACTAACTTTCAAAACTGATAGCCAAACCAATATATGTAGTGGCCCTCCTATATAAGGGCTCAACAACCACTTTTCAGGCAGGTAGCCAAGTTGGCCAATAACATTCAAAATATGGTAGCCAACCAGTTGTTTTAAGTAGCCACTGGCCACCTGGCTACCTAATTTGTCCCACCCTGACATAGACACATATTTCTTAGAAACTCTGTGAGTAGTTCATGTTCCTACATTAGTGACATAGCACAAGTAGTTCAGTTACTGAAAAACATGCAGATTCAATGAGATTACTAGCATCACCAAATCTACCAGGAGTTTACAATTAATGTACTATGAATCAAAATTAAAACAACTGAACTTATATAGCCTGGGAGTGAGAAGAAAGTGGGGTATTTTCTCATTCTAACACAATAACATAAATTATCCATATTTGGTGTATGAACTAAACATAGACTACAAGGATATTAACTCAATGACAAGAGGACATCTATTACAGGTTAAAGCAAACCATTTCAGAACAAATAAAAGAAAGAATTTGTGTGCACAAAGAAGAGCAAATTATGGAATAGACTGAACAAATATTAATCAGTAGCAATAAAGATATTTTCAAAGGAAATTTAGATAAATATATCACTGAGGGAGGGAGTATGATTTTCTACAGTGGAGTTTAAGGAGCTACTGTACTTGTGAGCCTCGGCCTTTTATGCCCCTCCCTACATTAGTGACATTAGTGACATTAGCTACTTGTCACAATAGATGTGTATGCACTGTAACACGAATGTACAACATAAAGGTGGTATAGATAGAAGCAATAGATTTTTTTCTTACAAGATAGGGGTGAAATCTCAAATTCACAGAGAAAATAGCTATGTGAATTTTCTGAAATTGTTCTGAAAAAATGGCTTCTGTTTCCAGGGGCAAAAACATGTACTGAAAAAGGAACAGCCATGGGGGGCTACATTTACCCCAATAGTGGCTGATCTGTATGTGGGCAAATGAGAGGATGAAGTTGTCTTTGATCACAAAAATAACCCTTTTACTATAATGTAGATCTCTGGAAGTGTTTTATTGATGATGTGGTGAGGTGATGATGGGGCGGAGTATAGAGGAGGAGCTAACAGTGTTCAAAGAGTACTTGGAAAGTGCTAATCATACCTTAGGTTCAAAGTACAATTTGAAAAAGAGAAAATTGAGATCTTAGACATCTCTATTACTAAACTTAAAAACGGGGACTCAAAATGAATGTATACAGAAAAGCCACAAATAGGAATAGCATTCTGTTCAGCAGCAGCTTACATCCCAGCACACTATCACCAACATTCCCAAAGGGCACTGTATTAGAATAAAAGATCCTGAAGATTAGAAGAAACACAATGAGGCACAAATGGAAAGATACAGACCGAGGGGTTAGAAGGATAACATTTTAGAACAAGCCAGACATGAAGTTGAGACCATACCTAGAGCTAGGTTACTGGAGGAAAGGAAACACATGACAGGGACCCTACAGACCCTCATCTTTCATTTGTGATCACCTATCAACTTAGAGCCCAGAAAGTGGTGGATTTTGTGAAACAGAGCCTGAATATTGTAAGAGGTGTACCTGCCCTAACAGAGTTGTGCAATAATTCATTAGGGTAACATACAGAGGAGTCAGTAACATTACAAACATTGTGACCAAAAGTTACCAGCCTATTAGTTTTTATTTTTATTGTAGTTTTTGTTGACCAGGTAAGTGCACTAAACAAATTCTGCCTATTTTCAGGCACGACCAGAGGAAGGGAGATACAGATGAATGCCAACTGACCTTGAACCAGATTAAGCTGTTGGTGGTATTTTTTGTGAATGGGGGGTAATTTGGCCAGGGCACCGGGAAATTCCCCTACTCATTGGTAGGGGGCACTGTGATTTCTGCTGATGGGCCAGTCTTCACTTGCATGATGGAAGAACAGGATGTGCATAGGACTGAGTAGCAGGTCTCCTCCTTGGTCCCAAAAACCTTAGAGACCCATTTTGATGTTGCGAGTTCTATGGCAGAAACAGACTTACTGATGGAGGTTGAAGTTTTGGATTTGGCAATGAATAAGGACAGCAGTGCAGGCTGAGTACTGTTAGACATGGGAGGGGATGATTGTGCTCTGACTTCCTCCACTTTAAGGTCTTTGTTGGTTGAAGAGAAGTGGAGGTTTGAGGAGAGGCCGAACCAACTTCAGTGGGTGCTGAGGTGATGAGGGAAGGTTTTGGAGCTGGATGAGGGGAAGCAGAATCTGGGGCCGGGTGGCCATACAACTGTCTTTCCAGAACACTGTGTGGAGAAGAATATGCCTGCTAAACCGAGTGATTTTCCACTTGGCTCTCTGGAGCCTCAGGTAAATTTCTTTCCTAGTGCTGAGGCTCTGGATGGGAGCACTTTGGAGTATAATGGGCAGTCTATTGTTATGCTGCAATGTAGGGTTACTTCTGCTGTTTCCCCAGATATAGTACCTCACTGTCAGACTCCACTTTCAGTGGACAGCCTGCAAAAGGAGCACCCCCCATGCCTTCTCAAAAAGTGTTTTTTTCTATTGGTGTCTCAGATTGCAGTCCAGGTAAGAAGGCTGCAGCTGCCAACATTTTGGCTGAAAAAAATAGCAGAAAAGGCAGATTGGGAGTAAAAGACTTGCTGCCTGTAGAGACCTCTGTGTCGTCACACATATCAGAGGGGGCTGTGTTGGAAGGTTCCACAGAGACCCCAGCTTGGGTACTGTCTGTGTTACAAGGTGCTGGATGGCTGCAGACTGGTGAGTGGTGGGATGCAAACTACCATAAGTCTTTTGGGGGGAGCCTACATCTGCAGATACAGCTATGGGCTCTACTGTGTCTGGTGACACTACTACATATATTCCCCCTGGACAGCCTATGGGTCCCCCAGTGAGTTCAGGGTCATGCCCAAATACTGAGCTTACTAAGGGCTTAGTATCAGATGTAATGGAAATGGAAGGTGAAGGTGGTACCCTAAGCACCCCACCGCATGGTGTTACAAGCCTAGAAGCCATTGATACTGTACCCAAGAAACCCTCTGTCCCACTACTATTGGCAGATTTGGTGGAGGCACAACTGACTGTACATCGTGTTGCCTCAGAGTGGGAAGGTGGCCATAGGACCAATGTCTGTTTCCTGAGACAGTGAAATTGTCCTCTGAGCCTGCGGCCTGCAGAAATGTGGTACACTTGAGGTATAGGGGAAGTATGGAGGATATTCCAGATAATTTATTTGTTGGTAGAGCTCTCTTAAAAACTAGTATGAAATACTACGCTTATGAAATCTATGCTCTTATACATCTGCCAAGTGATACGATCTTTGATATTAGCTTTAAACACCCGGTGGGCCTGGAACATTTTTGGAAACACTATCAGTTGCTAAAGGACATTGCCTTATGGAAGCCTTTTTTGGCAATCCCTCTTACCAAGCCTTCCTTCAAGCGGATTACAATTTTATTCTGGAATGAAGGAATTAACGTGGCTGATATCACCTGTTGGTTAAAGAAACACTGTACAGTGGATGGTTATCCTGAACTAATTCTTGATGAGGAACACCTCTGGACTGGTGGATGGCACTATAAGGTCACACTGAAACAGGAACAGGGTGAGACGAAGCACCTCCCTAATTGTTTTTTTTGGGGGTGGCGAGATCGAGGGGTGATCTTTCATCCTGGTCAGCCTCGTGCCTGCTATCATTGTGGGGATGTGGGGCATCTTAGTAATGTGTGTACCAGACTGAAATGTGGGTCATGTGGTGATTTGGGGCATGCTGGATTACATTGCACTTGACCTGTACGTTGTAATTTATGTGAAGAGCATTGATATTCTTTTACTTCATGTTCCTGAGCATCCCATAATAGTTTAGATACAGCAGTGTGGGCAGAACAGGATGTGTGTGGCAGCTGCACAAAAGGAGCATATGAGAATTGCAGAATTGGTGACACAAGGTGACCCATCTGACCCCCTTGCCCAGAGAGCACCTAGATCTAGAATTGAGTCAATCACTGGTTCTTAACCCCCCCAGTGGTGTTACCGGATCTTGCCTCCCCTTCTCCTGCCCTTGCCTCTGACACTGCTGTGAATGTCTCTCCTCCCCCACCTCCACCCCTTCAGATGTTGTGATACACAGTCCTGTGTCTGCCCAGGAGGTTTTGTCTTCAGGTGGGGACAGTGTAGAGGCATCTGTGGAGAGCTTGATTCCACTGCCTGCTTTATTACCAATGCCCCCTCCTGTTTCAGTACCTGAACCCACTTTCAAATGGTGACAAGGTGAAAGGCAGCAGCACTCACTCCTGTTCCTCTTGTGGCTGCTGAGATATAACCTTTGCCTGTCCACAGTGCTTTTGAGGTACTGATGGATTTGGAGTCAATTTAATCAGATGACTGTTTTGAGGTCTCCTCTATAGCCTCCTCTCAACCTGAGTTGGCTGGGGATGTGTCTTCTGAGACCAAGCCTAAAGCAAAAAAATGAAGAAAAAGAAGTTTTCTATGCCATAATCCATTTGCTTGTTTAAAAACTTGTTTTTTTTCATTATTATTGTTATTTCCTCATGTCTCTTGCCTTATTAACATTAAATGTCAACAGTATTAAATCTGATGTTAAGAGACCAGTCACCTTTGCAAAACTGAACATGGAAAGAGGGAATATAATATATTTGCAAGATACTAGACTACATACTTTATCTGAAATAGCTTATGCACAGGCTGCGTGGTGTTGGGGGCCTTCTGTTTGGACTATAGGTGAAGATGTCTTTTCTGGTTTGGGCATATTGTTCTCTGGTGTGTCTGTAACTATTCTGAAATTTATTGATCTCTTTCTATGTCGAGTATTATTGATTGATATTGTTATTTCAGATATTTCTTACAGACCTGTTAATATTTATGTCCCCCAATCCAAAGCTGATAGAACCGCTTTGCTCAGACTAATAGAGCCTTTTTTGGACAGCTCTAAAATAATCTTGTGGGGTGGAGATTTTAATTGTGGACTGTCCGGTAGGGATTGGGGTAGAAAAATGGGAAAATATACTGTGATATGAAACTGTTGCAGGGAATCTTGGACCATACTGGCTTAAAGGATGTGTATAATATTTTGGGAGAGATTCCCATCCACACATTCTATAAAAATACTTTACTAGAATAGATTTTTGGTTTCTATCTAGCAGAATTACTGGAGCAGAGGTCTCAGTAATGCCAGTAGAAACCTTAGATCATTTTGTTGTGAAAGTTGTCTTAATTGGTGGAAGTACTGTATCCATGGGTAGGGGTTTTTGGAAAATGAATATCTCTATTTTACATATGGATTCTCACCGTCGAGATATTTTGGTTTTCTTAGAATCACGTCATGAGGTCAGATTCTTATATAATAGTCCCGTAGCCTGGTGGGAGGACATAAAACAAGATCTTATGGTTTTAACAATTTGCTTAACATCTACAGTAGCTAAACAGAAGTACAGTACATCCAGTATTTGGGGCATAGGGCCCAGTTTTTGAAATTGGTCACGCAAATGAGGGACACTGAGGTGGATCTCACAAATCAGATTAAGGATATCAAAGTCCAGGTGTTTCTTTATCGCTAAACTCAGAAACATACAATGGCCTATAATCAGAAATTCAGTATGCATGGGACAAAGACACAGGTTAATCCGTATGATAGTCTGGCAGATAGGGTGGGTATGTGGATTATGACCTCATGTATAATAGTCCAGTGGATAGGGTGAGTATGAGGATTATGACCTCATTAATGCAGGGTGATGGTATGATAGTTTCTGATCCTGATTCCATGCAACAGGTGGTACAGCAGTATATGCATGATAAATTTCAGATGGGCACTGTGCCACACCAAGATACTTTTCTGGATCAGTTGACATTTCCCAGATAACCGCAACTGTGCAGTCTTGCCTTTTGGAACCAGTTAAGGAGGGAGAATTGAGGGCTGCAATAGGGAAATTATCCATTAATACATCCCCGGGAAGTAATGATGTCCCAAATGACTTCTATAAGGAGTTTATTGATCAATTAACCCTGATATTAACAGAAGTTTATTTGACTATGATGGCAATAGGGGAGGTGAGTGCCAGTATGGAGGAAGGCATCATGCTTTTTCTTTACGAAAAAGGGGATCGGAGGGACCTACATAATTGAAGGCCTTTATGTCTGTTGACAACAGACTACAACATTTTGGCAAAGATTCTTACAGTCAGATTGGCTGTGGTAGCTAAAGATATTATTCTGGAAGTCCAAACCTGTGCAATCCCAGGGAGAAGTGTAACGTAGAATTTAATTTTTATACGAGACATAGTAGAACAGGGCCTACTGATGAATTTAGATGGCTATATGTTCACTGTGGATAAGCTACTTTTGATGTGGTTAGGCATGATTATCTTTGGGGTGTCTTAACCCATTATGGTATTCCGGATGGTTTTCTTTCAATGTTACGTATGTTATACTGTGAGGCACAAGTGAGACCGATGATTAATAGGCGCCTTGGTATCCCAATGTTTTTTAAAAAATGCGGTACAGCAGGGCTGTCCCCTTAATCCTTCATTATATATTTTTGGGTTAGTTCTAATTTTAAGGTTCTGGAAGCACATGAGCAGGTTTTGTCTATTTTATACAATACAGGGGTGACATGTGCCAAGGTTACTGCCTATGCAGATGATTGTGTTTAGCTGGTGGCAAATTATCATCTTGGTTGCGAGCCTTGCAGGTTTTTGAAGAGTATAAGCAGGTTACGGGTATTAGTGTAAACAAGACTAAAAGTCAAGTATTTGCATTGGATAAGGCAGTGGAAGATCCTGATTTTGTGATACCAGTTCATAAAATATTTTGGGCATTTACTGTGGGATACAAGATGTAGTCCAGAGTAATTGGACCAGTGTTTATGATGCAGCATTTACCAAAATCCAGAAATGGAAGGCATGGAAGAGGACAAGAAAAAAGAGGATTTATTTATTATGGGCATTTATAGCACCTTTATTTAAGCAATAAGGCACAACAAGGTGTGTGTTATTGTGTAATAACGTCACTCCTGGGGTGGGTTAAAGCATGAGGCAAAGCCGAGAGCTTCCACCACCCAAGAGTGACGCTATTACACAGTAACACACACCTTGGAGTGTCTCATTGCAATTATACAATGGCTTGATGTTATACAAAATAAAAACAAAAATAAAAAATGTGTTTAGTAGATTTTTTTGTGTTTCTGAAGAGACAACAGTGATCAAAAGGTCCAATAAGTCAATACAGTGATGTTATTGTGTAATAACATCACTGTCTGAAACACCCACCACAATCAGAATACAGAAAATGTCCTTGCCATTGTATAATTGTGCATATATCGCTTGTATTTCCTTTTACATTTAGTTTGCATTCTAAAGTTATGGGTTTGTTTTTTACCTTATTATGGGGTAGTTGATTGAACCCAGTTAAGCACTGCTGTACTTATCAGGCTAGGAAGGATGGGGGTTTGAACATGTTGCAACCCTTGTTTTTTTTTTTTCTTTAGCAATTATTTCTATGCTAATATTCACGCATTAGTGTAAGGACAGGGCAGTGTAGTAACTGGGGTTATGAGTTGATGGGAGAGGGTTTTTCTTGATGCCTGGGGGAGGGGTAAGTGGCATAGGGGAGAGCAGTCCTTACCACAACATGTACAACTCTGTTTAAAATGTATTAGATAATGGAAGGTTGAGCTTAGTTGTGTTGTTAGTATTTTTCGGAAAAAGTGTTATGCTACTATGGTAGAAAAAAGGTATTTTGAAGATCCTGTTTTTAAGGTTATTGTTAGGTTGTATGTTGGAACCCAGGATCCCCCAGAAAATGCAAGATACAATGTGGATTTCTGGTCATAGCAAACTTAATGTACGGGGCAACCACAAACATAAATCATCTCTGGATAGGTTTTGTCAAGATTTGGACTGTAAGACACAAGTGGAAACCATGGCACATTTGTTTTTCACCTAGCCATTTATAATTTAATTTTGGTCGCAGTTAGCTGTCTTCTGGAATACCTCCTGTTTTTCTGCCCTGACGTATGATGTTTTGGTCTATGGTCAGCTTTCTGGTCCATGGTTACTGTGGAACAAGGGTACTGTTTTTATTATTTTAGCATGTCTGAAATGGGTTATTTGGCATGCGAGATTTCAAGGTTTCTGTGTCGGGAGGTGGTTACAGTAAATGATGTCTTCTTTCACCTACAAGTAGAATTGGATGGTATATATCTTTCTGAGAAGGCAAAGATGGGGGAATACCTGTGTGCTCTCTTATGGAAAGGTATTGATTGGGTGGGGTAAACTTTACTCTAGATGTGCTCCTTCAGGCAGTAGGGTTATATTATTGGATTGTCCTTTTCCGTTATCAGTTTCATATTATGAAGTGAGTGTTTTGTTTACATATATTATTGTAGCATTATCTTTGGACTTGTACATTAGTTTACAGTGTTTTTTTTTCTTTTTGGACTATTATTGTATAATCTTTGTTTTTTATACTTGTATTGTTGTTGATTTTCTTAATGGCGTTGTATTGAATTGTAATAAAAATTTCCCCTACTCTTTGGTATGGGGTGCTGCTGACACATGGCTGACAAACAGAAGAGAAGTCATTCTGCTGGCGTACCTGCAGGTGAGCAGATCTCCCTCTCTGCAGGTCTAGCTGAGGAGATCGTGAACGACGGTGGTGATAATGTACCTGAAAATATGGATACTGAGAGATGCAATGACAGGAAAATGTAAATGAACTACAAGGCTTACCAGCAGCAGATTGTCAGCAAGAGTTGGAGTTCTTACAGAAATTAAGACTTGAACAGCAGAAACGCTTATTGGAGATGCTGCAAGCTTCTGAACAGAATCAACAACAGCATTTTTGGTGAAAGGAACCCGAGATACAAACAAGCACTGAAGTACGTCCTAACAGCTTGCCTGGCACCAGTTCCGATGATGCAGGAGCATCAAAGGAGGCAACCTCCGAACAGGCAATACCCCAGTGGCTTGTCAGGGAGAAGCAGACTGTAGGCATGGCACCTCACATTACACCTGAGAAGGGACAACATGATACAGAATCTGATCCGCCCACAGTAAGTACTATACTAACAGAACCTATGCGTAATACTGTAACTGTGGGGGTTAAGGAAACTAGCAGGAAAAGAAAACTGCAGAGAGAACTTTTAGTGCCAGATGCAAGGTGCAGTAAGTTGAAAAACTTGAGTTTAAGATGAGGAAGGAGGGAGGATGAAACGGACCAAATGTCA
This sequence comes from Neoceratodus forsteri, assembly GCA_016271365.2. NCBI lineage: Eukaryota > Metazoa > Chordata > Ceratodontiformes > Ceratodontidae > Neoceratodus > Neoceratodus forsteri. The sequence continues at coordinate 608,188,724 of CM057455.1, forward strand.
TGCAGAGAAAAAACACAGTGGACTGTGGGGAAGGCCCTGTCAGGAGCAGGGTAGAAACACATTGCTGGTGGGGGATGGATACCTGACGAGGGAGTACTGCCTATACCAGGCACTTCCAAGCAAACCCCTTGCACAGGACCTAACAGTAATGACTTTATTAATGACTTTGATTTGGACTTTCATGCTGAGGATGTAGTCCCTATGCAAACAAACCATATAGAACAAGAACCCTCCCATGTTAACAGAACCTTCAGTTCCTGCATTGCCAGAACAAAGTGACCATCAGGGTAATACAAACTGGGAGGACAGAGTGGAACAGACGGAAAGACAATTTTCTAAACAAACTGTGGCTGACCAAGCTCCACAATTGTGGGCAAATTTTTGACAAAGAGAACAGGCCTTTCCTAATAATACCCCAGCACAAAGAAAAAATGCAGTAAGAATACGGTACTTGGGGGGTTACCACATCCACCCGACAGAATGTATGTGGGAAGGACATTAATCAAAGAATATCTCTGATTTTTTTTCTAATGAAATATACACACTAATTCATGCTTCAGGTGACATACTGTTTGATGTGAGTTTTAAGACACCATGGGGCTGGATAGATTCTGGGCTACTTATGAAAAATTGAGGTATTCAGCCTTATGGTTTCCATTTTGAGTGATACCACTTATGAAGCCAGCAACAGAAATGGTAACAATTCTTTTTCAAAATGAAGGGGTAGATGTCCACGATATTAAGCACTGGTAGTAGCAAAAATGTCAGCTAATGGGTGAACCCACTCCTATCTTGGACAACGAGGAGCATATTTGGACAGGGAAATGGAAGTTCGCCGTGCAGCTGTGAACAGGGCTACAAGGCCCAAAACATCTTCCAAGTGCCTTTTTTCTATGAAAAGAAAATGGTCATTGTTTCTATCCGGGCCAACCGAAAACGTTTTTTTAAGTGTGGCTCCCCTATGCATTTCAGCAATGCATGTGATAGAATTATATGTAATTTATGCTTGAAATACGGACATAATAGTTTGGCATGTACAAATGAAATTAAATGTAACCTATGCGAGCAGACAGGCCATGTATATCGCAATTGCGAATGGGCAACACACAATAGGAATGATCAACCAAACCAGGGGAGACTATTGCAAAATGTCAAGAAAATAGCATTGTAAAGCACAGAAGAGGCAGGGAAATGGAAATGGAAGCAAAACAGCAACACCAACCAGCACAGCAACAACCCCCTGACCCAGCCATACCCTCTACATCAGGAACTGACCCCCTACCCCCACAACAACATTCAACTGATGCATGGGATGCAAAAGGGAAAGAGCCAAGTCTAGTGGAAACAGTTGACCAGGATACTGACCCTGAAAATATGGACATACAAAGAGAACAGAACAAAACTGTTTCTGCACAAGATGCTCCTGTGCATTCAGAACTGGAACAAGATGCAATTGATATGCCTCCACCTGAGATGACTTTAGTAAGGTCAAAAAAATGAACATTAAAAAAAGTAAATCCTAATGCAAAATTACAGAGGATGGCAGAATCGCAAAGAACTTTGAAACTGTCTAATAAATATGCAACGCTCCAGCCTCAGTTGTCAGAGCAGGATGAGGATTCAGAAACTTCTTCAACAATATCCTCACAGCAAGGGTTGACCTCGGATTCTGATGATGATCAGTTAGTGGCAAAGTTACAGGAAGTATGAGCAAAACAGAATCAGTTTGGGACTCAACTCAACCCAGGAAAAGCAGAAGATTGTAGAAACAGACATAAAAAAACAACAGGAAAAAAATGGAGGGGAAATAGAAAAAAGAAACCACTCCACTTTATTTTATTTATTTATCTATTTCATAATTTGGACTTACAACCTTTGAGTCAAAGATTCATTTACAAAGGCACCTCATCGCAAGGAGCGTAGACAACAATTGGTGGTGGAGTACAACAATGGAGAACATTACAGGTGAGATACAATAAAAGAACACACAAAGCAATTCCAGTATTATAAACATTATGTCTACTCCCTGCTGCTATAAAATTGCCACTTTAAATGTTAACAGCATAAAAAGTAGTAGAAGGCGTTTAGTAACTTTTTTCTATAATTAAGGATCAGCAGATAAACATTGCATGTCTGCAGAATGTGAGATTACATACGATAAGTGACATAGAAGCAGCAAAAAAACTATTATGTTGGGGGCCTTCTTTTTTTTCTAACACATTGGAAAGATGTGGAGGTGTTGGAGTTTTATTTTTTGGCTATGATTATTCAATCAATAAAATAGTGGATATCTGTCCAGGGAGAGTCATGCTGTTGGATTACTGTCATAATAATACCTTATGGAGAATGATAACTTTATATTTTCCCCAAACTAAGAAAGACAGAGTAGAATTGGTAAACAAAATTAAACCCTATGAGCCCAATTATAGAAGGGTGGCACAAGTTGCCGCTGAACACAACTTGCACCACCTGCAACTGTGACATTGACCCTGCACCCTATTCTAGAAGGGGCAGGGTCTTTGCAGCAAAGTCCTGTGACTTGCAACAGGCGGCAAGGTACACTGCACAGAGGGCGTACCTGGCCAGCATGTCACAACCCACTGCCGCAGGTCGCAAGTGCAGCCCCACCCATGTCCCGACCCCCGCGTTGTCCGCCGCATATGTGGCACGTCACCTGCCCTGGTAGTCCAGTGCCCCCCAACCATAAAATAATACCAGATTCCCATTTCCCTGGTAGTCTAGTGTCCCCCCAAACTGTACATTAAAAACATAAAGAATTATCCCCGTTTCCCTGGTAGTCTAGTGTCCCCCCGAAACTTTACATTAAAAACATAATGAAATATCCCTGTTTCCCTGGTAGTTTAGTGGCTCCCCCAAACTGTACATTAAAAACATAAAGAAATATCCCATTACCCTGGTAGTCTAGTGGCCCCCCACCCAGACATGCCAGCCCATCCAGCACCCCCAAACTTCCCCAGCCAGCAACAGCCACAGCCCTCCTCTCACCTCCACAGCCAGCCACCAACTGAGTGCAGTATTTTAGCACTACTGCACAGACACGATCAGAAATTAATTTCTGAGTACATCTGTGCAGTAGCACTAATACTGCACTCAGTCATGGCTGGCCATGGAGGTGAGAGGTGGGCTGTACCAGTCGCCGGCTGGGGAAGGGTGGGGAGGTGCTGGGTGGGCTGGTATGGCTAGTGGGGGGTGGAGGGCCAGTAGACTACCAGGGTAATGGGATAGTTATTTATTACATTACTGTACAGTTCAGGGGGACCACTAGACTACCAGGGAAACAGGGGCATTTCTTTATGTTTTTAACATACAGTTTTTTGGGATCACTAGACTACCAGGGCTGGAATATTGCTGCATATGCAGTGGACCACTCGTGGATCGGGACACGGGTGGGGGGATGGCAGCGCCGCCCTGCAGGGCTTCTGCCAACTGCTGTTTTGGGGAGCTGGGGGTATGGGTAGCCTTGTGGGGCCCCGCTGGGGTGTGCTGGGCATGGGGGGAGGGAAACTGTCCGCTAGACAGCCGATGGGTCTACAGGACCCCCAGGGGTGTCCGTACATTATACCAGCTAAATGCTGGTATAACTTACATTGCTGGATCTTCTCAGGGGTTTCTTGAAGAATCCTGATGTGGGCACTTTGTGGCTGCCCTTCTAGAATGGGGCACAACTGCTGCTGTAAACCCCCTAGTGCCATGTCGGAGGGGGTTTATGTGGCATAACAGCTGTTTGGTGCAAATGGCCTATGACATGTCACAGGCCACTTTGTAGAATCGTGCATGTCGCAACTGCTGAAGTAAGTTGCAAGATGCGCCATTCTGCTTGGTGCAACTGCTGTTACACCAGGTGTAACCCTTCTAGAATCTGGCCCTATCTATTCACATTGAGACACATTATCTGGGCAGGTGATTTTAATTGTGTACTAAATAGAGGGGATAGAGGGGCTAGGATGGAGAATAAATTTTGTGATACAAATGCTCTGAAACTGATAGTTGAGCAACCAGGATTGGTAGACACATATAGAACCATACACCCAAATGGAGGCTACACTTTCTAAAAAAACACATTAGCCACTACAATAGATTATATATTGACATCTTTTTTCACTCAAGAGCCAGAGAGCACACACTATTCCAGTAGAGGATATGGATCACATAATGGCAATGATTAGCATAACATTAGGAGATGCCAGTACTGATGGTGGATCACTTCAAAAAATGACCTAAACAAATATTTCAAAGCCAGGCACACAAACAGCATACAGAAAGATATTTTAAGTACCTAACGCTTCAAAATCAATATAACAAAATCATCTCCTTAATAAATGAAGGCTATGGAGCCTTTTTTAATCAGGTTAAATAAGTAAGAAAAGAAATGGAAAACATACAATATGATAGAGCGACATCTCTTTTGTCTTAGCATAGGATAGGTACTCCAGCGAAAGTGACAACAGGTGATATTTTTGAAAGTTGCAAAATATGGGTAGAGCAGAGAACCATGGATAAAATATGAGGTAAATATGGAAAATATGTTGGCACAAATATGCAGATATTGGAAATGGTCATAAACCATATGGAAGAAGTACTGTATATACAGATCCAGAATTAGGAGAAAACAAAATGCAGGATGTATTAAAGTATTGCACAGTACCCACCTTAGAGCCTGAGATGGCTAATAGACTAATTGTACCTATTTCAGAAATAGAAATATTGAAGGCAATTACATCTCTCAAAAATAATACTGCTCCAAGACCAGATGGGTTAAGCACTGAATTTTATAAAACATTCAGCTCTAAAGTAGGGGAAGTATTAACTATAGTATTTAATACTTTACTTGACAGTGACTGTATAGCAGCACAATTAAGCATGTGTATACAATTGTTTATACATATAAAAGATAGCCTTTAAGCACAATGAATACAGACCTGAAAATACTTATGAAAATATTAACCAGTAGGATCAGCCAAGCTGTCCCTTATTTAATTAAACCAAGCCAGACATGTACAAAACAGGGTAGGAAAATTCAAGAAAATTGCTATTAATAAGAGAGCTGGTAGAAATTGGAAATCAGAATAAATTGGAGGGATATATAGTAAGCCTGGATCAAGAGCAGGCATTTGATAAAGTATTACATACCCATCTGAGGATGGTTCTTAAGAAATATGGAAACCAGAACATTTTATAAATTGGATTACGAAATTGTATTGAATTGCTTCAACAATACCTCTGATTAATGGGCATAAGGGAAGGGTAGTAGAAATCAATAGAGGGGTTAGATAGGGGTGTCCCATGAGCCCCATACTGTATGCTTTCTGTCTGGACCTACTTTTAAAAATGATATGACAGGATCAGACCATTAAGGAAATAAGACTCTCAGGAGAAGAGCGAATAGCTAGAACTGCAGCAAGCTCACTTGATTTGTGTTTACTAATATCAGATTAAGGATCATCAGAAAGGGCACTGAATAAAGTTAAGACTTACACATTTATTACAGGAGCCACAATAAATATAGAGAAATGTGCAGGCTATATTCTGAGTGATAAGACAGAAAATGTCCCAGAAATACAAAATATTGAAATGTATGACTCCACCATTAATATCCTGGGGATCACCTTTGGAAAAGATGATACAGGAAAGGAGAATTGGAAAGGTAAACTTGACTTTAGTAAAGAAAAGGTACAAATATGGAAAAATTGGCAACAGACCAAGAAGAAAAAATAACTATATTTAAAACTTTTTTCTCCCTATATTTACATACTTAAGCACCACATCTCCCTCCTCCCCCCAGGACCTTAGATGTCACACTCCTAAGTCAGACCTTTCAAGTGGGGGGGGGGGGGCAGATTGAATCCCATAAAAAGAGAAACATTGTATAGATCTTGAAGATATGGAGGATTGAATCTGTTAAACCCTATGAGCTACTTTTATAGCATGTTTTTGTACAAAACAATTTCAGCCTTTGTAATGCCGGGTCCAGCACAATGGAAAAAGGAAGCAGCTTACTGGATCACCCCTCTGCTAGCAAAATGGGCACAATCTTCACTAACTATTAGAAAACAAACTTATCTGCCACATTATGTAAACTACACGATTGAGAAAATCAGAAAGTGGAAAATAACATTAGCTCAGACAACAGTACCTAATAGGAGAGTCCTATATCACACAATACAGGAACTAAGTTATACAACTCCCATAGAATTTAAAGATTTCAATCTTGGGCAATACCGTAGGATATAAAACTGCTGAACAGACAAGAGGACACCTCCATGGATGTGGGATGTTATCTGGTTATGTGTTCATGGAAGACTTGGAGTGAAAGGGAATGCAAAGCATAAAAGCATATTAGAGAGATATTGTCCCAGAGTACAATGTGGACACACAATAGAAACTTTAGAGCATTTCTTTGTTAACTGTAACCATACTAAAGGAGTATGGAAGGATATAGGTACTCGCTGGAAAAACCCACAATGGGGCAGAGTGTCCTATGAGAATATAATTACTGGACATATGAACCACTTACAAGGAATGGAAGAGAGTACTGTGAGATTGATATTTACCTGCATTAAATTTACAATGTGGCAAGCAAGATGTAGATATATTTTGCAACGAAAGGACATCCCACAACTTGCAGTTGTACTGTTAACAGAAAAAGAGATAAAATTGCAAGCGCAGTATGATAAAGCTCAATTGTCCTGGGAACTATGGAAACAATGTTGGAAGGGTGTACTTAAGGGCCTAAAGATATGACCAACAGATAGATGATGACAGGACATAAATAAATAGAAATAGGGGGAAGGATGGACAATTGTATTTACTTTTGTAGGTTTCAGTATATAAAGATATTAGCTGTATGAATATAATTTATGTAAATATGTAAGGATGTTTTTTTAGGCCCTGTAATCACACAATGTATATGATTAATGTGAGTTATTTTGTACCAGCATGTATTTCTTTTGTATACAATAAAAATTCCCCTACTCTGGGGAAGGGAGCACTGTCAGCCAATTTCCCGTCATGCAGGAGCCAGAAATGGCTGTGGAGAAGATGAGAAGGTTCTCTCCCCAGCACAACTTGGTATTGCAAAGGATGTATCTATTATGGATTTGCCTCTTTTGAAGGTTGATATTGCGGACATCTCTATGGATATAGAGACTCAGGCTCAATAAGTCACAGCAATGGATTGTTCTCATTTGGAAATGAGTAATGTGGAGGTTATTTTGGAGTGAATCATATTTGAAAAAAAGGAATAATTGACTGAAGAAATAGAACTGGCAGATGTTGTTTCTCTACGAAAGAAAAAGGATTTGACTAAGAAGGAGGTAAAACTATGAAAACTGGAGAAGGCTTAAATTCTTACACAAAATGGAAGTCACCTCAATCTGGGTCTACCAGCATAATGGAAAGGCCTTCGGCTAGGGAAGCCATTAAAGCTGCTTTTCATACCCAGACACTGGAGAATGTGGATCAAAGCTGGATGTCCCAATCGGCATTATCAAAGGCAGGATGGATGCTTGATGAGAAGGGGATTTGGGTAACAGATCCAGCATTTGACATTCTGAGTGGTGACTCACAACCTGATGATGCATCCAGCATTGCTGCTGCTGCTACTCCAGGACTCCCAAGTGCAGCAGACCTTGTTTTGGGCAGAGTTATTACTGATGGCTATGGCGGGGTGAGTAACTCACTTCTTGTACCTCATTTTGTTCCACCAACTGTGGTTGCAGCTTCTGAGTCCCTAGCTGCCCAAGACACCAGTATTTTGCAGATGAATGTATCACCTATTGAAACGCCACCCTCTCCTGTTTTGCCTATACCTACTGAGCTTTCTACAAAGCTTGTGGCTAAGCATCATTATACAGATTCCCACACAGGCCCTATGCAACTCCCTACAATAGGTCTGGATAGTGGAGAGACACCGGGTTTCACTGTATCTCATAATCCAGCCTTTGGAAACATTACAACTGTAAACACCATAGTGTTTCAGGACACTTCAACCCTATCTAATGAGGATTGCCTGGGGGACTCTGAAAAGTTTCACAGTGTTGCTAGTTCTAGAGTAGGGAAGTCTCAGGGAGAACAGCCTACCCCCCTCCCTCCCAGACAACCAAGGTTTTCAGATTTATTTGACAGATCTACTCCCAAACCACACAGAAATGCAGTGCGACTCTGGTATAGGGGAGGACTGGAGCAGCACCCTGACAGGGAATATGTGGGCCAGACACTCATCAAGGACTCACTCAAGTTTTCTCCTGGAGATGTTCATGCACTGATTCATTTCTTGGGAGAGGATAATTTTGACATTAGCTTTACTTCTCCCCAAGGGTTGGAACGATTTTGGTTCAAATACAACCAGTTAAAATTTGCCCTCTTCTGGACTCCGTTTTTGGTAATTCCCCTAACCCAGCCCTTGATAAAGAGAATGACGGTGATGTTCAGGACTAAAGGGGGTCAGCGTAGGTAACATTCATCACTGGTTACAGAAATCGTGTGATGTTCTTGGGGCACCAGAACCCATTATTGACTTGGAGTAATTTTGGACTGGGGGGTGGCATTTCAGAGTAAAGCTCCGCCAGTCAGAACATGGTATCATTCTCAGCCCTAACAGCTTTTTTTTTGGGAAGGACCATGGGGTTTGCTTTTATGTGAGACAACCAAAGCCTTGCCATAAATGTGGTGAACGTACACATCTTGCCAGTACTTGTGATAAACTGCTATGTATTCTGATTGGGGAATATAATCACTTAAGCGCTGCTTGTTGAAATGCTGTGAAATGCAATTTATGTGATGCTAGGGGCATGTTTTTCAAAAATGCCCCTGGGGGGAGATCACGTGATGCTCCTGTAGGAAGTGCAGCACTCTGATCGTGCTCCCCCTCCAGCTCCGCTAACTAACGTTTCTGATTACCTGTTCACCAGTGTTCCCAGGTCAATCGCTGGGTGAAGTGATCACGAAGGTGCCAGGAGTGACGAGGAATCTCTGCTTAACCGCGATCTCAGGCAATAGCATAATATAACCTGATTTCTGACTTGGGGCCTATTGAGAAATGGAAGCGGAGATGCGCCAGGCATTGCCTAAGCACACACACTCACAAACCCCAGAGAAGGGCTCAAAGCGCTTGAAATGCACAACGGGCATCCCACCTAAATCAACAGCCTCCAATACTACTGAGTTAGCACAGATACCTCTCTCTGAGCAAAAATTCATGGATGAGATTCAGTCCTTCAAGAAGGCTCTAAAGGAAATTGCTAATGAAGTAAGGATAACCAGGAGTGAACTCACTGAAACTAATCGAGCTATTTCAGACTTAGTTGCCCGCACTGTATCCCTTGAAAGTTGGAAGGAAAGGATGGAACCAGATATGACAGCTATCAGACAGCGCCTACACAAAGCTGAAACAAAACTGGAAGATTTAGAAGGCCATAGCCGCAGGAACAATCTGATCATCTTTGGTCTACCAGAAGACGTGGAGGGCTCTACACCCATTTTGTTCCTTCAAAAGCTCTTCACAAAAATCGTTGGTCCCACGCCTAATAATACAACCTACATTATAGAGAGGGCACATCGCTCATTGCATCCCAAACCTGCTGCTGACAAACCCCCAAGGCCATTTATCATTAAATTTCTGAACTTCCTGGACAAATCGTATATCCTCGGGCAAGTTAGAAGCCTACAAAAAATACTATGGGAGGATCATCCGCTAAGATTTGCTCAAGATCTCCCGGTCACAGTAAGGCAGAAGAGTTCAGAATACCATCCCCTGGTTTCAAGGCTAATAGCTGCAGGGATCAAGTTTAAGATGCAATACCTGGTGCGTCTATCGGTACAGCATGAAGGAAAATGGGTTTCCTATGAGACTGCTCAACAAGCCAGCACAGAAATAAAATTGTTATTCCCTGATCTCTTTACCCTCCGCTGAGGATGCTGGCTGAGGGCCTTGATGATATTTCATTTTTTCTCTGGCTCTGCTTTGTCTTTTTTGTAATGAGTAAAGTCTTGCTGTTTACAGGAGTTCATTTCTGTTATTTGGCCACAAGAGGTCGTCAAAGACTGTGGTTTTTTTTTTTTTGAATCAAGGATACGATGATTATCTCTAAAGCATGGATCAGCCATCTGGTGCCTGCCTGAGGAAAGATGTCTAGTTTCATCCTGTTCAGTTTACAAACTAGACTTAAAGCTGTAGGCTATATGTCTCCCCTCCTCTCCCTCTCCCCCCCCTTTTTTTTCCCTATCCTCCATTATTTGCCTGATTGTGGGATTTTTTATGCAGTCTAGACCACCTCCTCCCATCTCCCCATGAAGAGGCAGTGTGATATCTTTGTTCATTGTACTTCCCATACAGAAAGGAGATCGGCTCTACCTAACATCAGACTTGGTTCTAAACTGTGGAGGGTCTATGCTTTTGAATCCAGGTCTCCAAGTACTATGGTTTCTGATTTTAAGACTACCCCCCCTCCCTCACCCCCCCCCTTTTTTTTTACCTCCCTTCCTTATTTAATCCTGTCTCGCTGATAGGTGAGCATGATAATCCAGTGAGCTGATGCTTAGATTGAATAGTTAAAATAATGTAAATGTATAACTATTATGCAGTTTATAGAGGGAGCCGGGGCAGGGCGCAAGGTCAGGAGACAACTGCAATCCATTTAGTGCATCATGTTCTGGTACTGGTGGGGGAGGTTGCCATAGTGGGGGTTATAATCTGGTGTTTTAGGGTTGCAGGTATTATGTTTTGGGGAAGATGCAATATTACAGACCAGGTGTTTAAATGGGACAATAAACATGTTGGTAACCTTGCTATGGAACTAGGGCTATGGTTAAGGGTAGAGGGGAAAAGATTTTACGGCTTCAAGTGTCTATTCACAATATGTAGTGCCCCCTCTTTGTTTACATATTCATATGTTAGCGTATTTTTTTATAGTATCGGGAGGGTTAGCCAAATGGGTTAGGTGGGTAGAGGGTGTTATTGTCATTGGGAGTTGGGAGCTTACATTAAGGGAGGGGAATAGGAAAAGGGATAAGTTCCGCTTACCACAGGGTAAGGGTGCTGTGGCTTGCAGAGCTGGAGATATTGACAGATATTGGAAAGCTATTCTCAAAGGATACCTTATGAACTCTCTTATTTACTCATGGCCATGCCTTTAAAGTTTTGTTCATGGAATGTCAAGGGTGCTCAGTCTCCCACTAAAAGAGCTAAAATTCTTCAGCACCTCTCGAGGATCAATATCGATGTAGCCTTCCTTCAAGAAACCCACCTATCCACAGCACAGATTGGTAATTTCAAACGTTCCTGGATAGGCAATGTTTTGGGGGCTGGGTTTGATAGTCGTAAATGGGGCGTAGCTGTTTTGATTGCACGCCGGATACCCTTCATGTTATTAGATTCGATTATTGATCCCTATGGTAGATATATACTAATTAAGGCGATTCTGTTCCATACAGAATTGATTATGGGCTCAATTTACGGGCCAGTAGGAGATGATCCACATTTCTATACCAATTTAGCGACTAAACTAGCTCCCCGGTCTAAGTCTCCTATGCTTATTGGAGGAGACTGGAACCTAGTCTTTAATAATCTGTTAGACAGATCTAATTCTAAAGGCTCCCCTCTCACCCCCGCTCAACTGGCATTGAAGAAACTGATGGACTCACTTGGACTTGTCGACCCATGGAGAACTCTCCACCTCTCACTAAAAGACTTTTCATTTCACTCCCGGCTGCATAACACATTTTCGAGAATTGACTACTTTTTGTTGGGGACTGAGTACCTATCAGGGGTCCAAGTTTGTGATTATTTAGCAAAAGTGATCTCAGATCACCACCCAATTTTATTACAAATGGACGCAACCTAATTCAACGACTCACGACAAAACTTGGAGGTTTAATTCCCAGCTCCTAAAATCGGAACACTTAAGGGGGCAACTTGGCAATTTTATAGACAAATTTTATGAGTTTAATTCCCCTACCATGCCAAGATTGGATATATTATGGGGAGCTTTGAAATGCTCATTAAGAGGAGTGGTTATTCGTATAGCTTCAATAAGAAAAAAGAAAATCTCCTCTGAGTCTTCCCTATTTCTGCAACAGATCAGAGCATTGGAGCGAGGCCTTGTGTCCCATCCTAAACTTGAGGACTTAGAAAAGTTAGAAAGCCTTCGCTTTCAATATAACATCCTTCTTAGTGACAAAGTTGAACATCTCCTTCTACGCTCTAAAATTACATACTTTGACCAAGGAGATAAGGCTGGGAAATTACTCACCATGAAACTTAGAGCTCAGATGGCCGACAGATTTATTGTAGCCATGCGAGATGCCTCCAGCACTCTATATGCACGTCCCTAGGGATATTGCATCTTCCTTTAAGGACTACTATCAAAGCTCTACTCTTGCTCCCTATGACCTTTGGTTGCACTCATTGGACTATTTTCTTCAAGACATGAGTCCCACAACTATCTCAAAATCAAGTCTCAATTCTGCAAGCCCTCTAACTTGAAGCGAGGTCTATCAGGCCATTGACGTTCTATCGCCAGATAAGGCCCCAGGCCCTGATGGCTACACATCTAATTTTTATAAAGCATTCAAAGCCCAAATAGGCCCTAAACTCCTCGAATTTTACGACTACATTTACAGGAATGGCCTTTCAGATCACAGCTTCACCTCTGATACCATTGTGGTCATATTAAAACCAGATAAAGATCCCAATGTGATGTCTAGCTACTGCCCAATATCTCTTATAAATTTAGATCTGAAGATCTTAGCAAAATTTTAGCTAACCATTAGCCCAAGTATGGCAAACATTGCTTTAGTCCCGAAAAAGGGTTTCAGGTCTGGATTTCGTCGGCAGATCACATAAGGAAAATTTCCCATCTTATCTCTGCGCCCAGGGACTCTACTATACCATCAGTCTTGATGTCCCTGGACACAGAGAAGCCTTTGATCAGGTGTCATGGGACTACTTATTCCATTTGCTCCTCAAGTATCACATTCCGGTACAATTTGTAAGATGGGTTAAAGTCCTTTACTCCTCCCCATCAGCTCGTATTTTTTGTAATGGTGTGTTCTCTTCCCCCTTTACATTACACCAGGGCACCCGCCAAGGTTGCCTGCTCTCTCCTTATCCGTTTAATTTATTTTTAGAACCCCTCATCAGAAAACTGAATACTTCGGTCTTGGTTACAGGAATTACTATCAACCATCTACAGTATAAAATATCAGTATATGCTGATGATATTTTGCTTCACATAACAAATCCAGCGAAATCTATACTGGCTTCATTGGATATTATCCAGGAATTTGGTCGCTTATCTAACTATAAATTAAACTTGTCTAAGACTGAGGTTATGCCTCTAAACAACTGGACCTTAAAGGCCGACATTCAACATCTTGGGCTTACCTGAGCTAAAGATAAGTTGAAATACCTAGTGTTACCTATCCTATCTACTTTCCAAAAATGAAGCAGTATAATTTAGATCAATTAGTAGCTCGTATTAAAATCAACCTGCACACGATAGGTATTGCTCCTACTTTCCCTTTGGGGTGAATTAACATTATAAAATGAATATTTTGCCCCGGCTGTTATACCCCCTTCAACTATGCCATCAATATCTACCTAAGACCTGGTTTACTCATGTCCATGGTATTATATCCAATTTCATCTGGAAGCATAAACCTCCACGCAGGGTGATATCCAAGCTATAGAGACCAAAAGAATTAGGGGGTTTACAAATCCCTAACATATATCTTTATTAACTTGCTGCTAACTGTTTAGTTATCTCACAATGGCTGACCTCTGTTTCGACTCCTAACTTGGAAACCTACGTCCCACTGTGGCTGCAGATAGAGAAATCACTCTGTATCTCAGCTGGAATAGACATAAGGGCTTTGCCATATCTTTTGCTTAATAAGGTTCCAGGACAGCTTAGAAACACTCCCATTATGAGAACCCTTCATATCCACAAACAGTTGAATCATACTATAAGGGATACCATGGAGAAAGACACTTCACAGTATATTCTGGATAATCCTAACTTTAAAATTGGGGTGAAGATTATTACTCAAAGGTTTTGGGCGGAGGGAGCAGGAAAAAAGGTCATAGACTTAACAGAAAATCATAGACTATTAACCTTTCCAGAGGTAATGGCTAAGTATAATGTGTCTGTATCTTTTTGTTTTAAGTATCTCCAAATCTCCCAGGTCCTTTTAAGGCATTTTGGTGATGAGCTATGGGAACACCATCTGTCTGGAGCCCATACTCGGTACGTGTACAAAGGCCTAGTTCTCCCATTTAATTTCATACTATTATAAGAGACTGCAGAAAAAGTTACAGACCTGGATGGGTACTCCCAATATATTATATGTAGAGTAGAGTTTATTGTCTCAGAAGAAGCCAGAAGGGGAAGGAAGGAAACATATTCAATTCAGTGCTTTAGAGTAACTGGTAATTGCTATTTTTCTTTTAAACTTAGATTGTGGGCTTTTAGTGACACTGTACTTTCTTTGTTGTCTTTACTTAGAATTCTCTTTGGGCTGTTGAAAATTTAAAACATAGTGGTGGTGTAATTCTGTGCTGTCTTTAATTGCTGCAAATTTTATCTTGGCTTGTCTGACTGCCCTGCAGTTGGGTGAAGGGTGTTAATTGTCTGACTCTGACCTCAACTGCAGCGTGATAATAACTGGAGGTTAGAGGCCCAGTCAAGTTTGAGTTAGCAAGTGAAGGTTTATTGTCTCAGAAAAAGGCCCAGAAGGGAAGGAAGGAAACATATTCAATTCAGTGCTTTAGGTAACAGTGATTGCTATTTTCTTTAAACTTAGATTGTGGGCTTTTAGTGACACTGTATCTTTGTTGTCTTTACTTAGAATTCTTTTTGGGCTGTTGAAATTTAAAACGTAGTGGTGGTGTAATTCTGTGCTGTCTTTGCTGCAAAATTTTATCTTAGCTTCTCTGACTGCCTATAGTTGGGTGAAGGGTGTTAATTATCTGCCTCTGACCTCAACTGCGTGATAACTGGAGGTGGGGCTTAGTCAGGTTGAGTTAGCTAAGTAGAGGTTTTATTGTCTCAGAAGAAGCCAGAAGGAGGAAGGAAACATATTCAATTCAGTGCTTTAGAGTAACTGGTAATTGCTAGCATTCTATTAAACTTAGATTGTGGGCTTTTAGTGACACTGTACTTTCTTTGTTGTCTTTACTTAGAATTCTTTTGGGTTTATTTGAAAAGAATTTAAGCATTATTGGTGGAAGTAATTCAGTGCTGTCTTTAATTGCTGCAAATTTTTGCCCCCCTCCCCTTCCCACAACTCTTAATTATATGCCCTGTTAAATCTGATTGACAGGAGCTAAACACAGGGTATAGTAAGGGCTGTGAAGTAGGAGGGGCATAAGGGAGAAGAAGCCCACCCTCAGCACGACAAGTGTTTTGACTCATTTATTTATTTATTGGTTTCTTTTCTTTTTTTTTAAAAAAGAAAATTATCTGAGGATCAGTGGCAGGATTCTTAGGACGATAGAATTAATAAAAGGGAACTAGGAGAGTTTCAGTAGCAGACAAGTGAGTAGAATAACAGTATAATTGCAGTATAATGTGAGTGGTGCTAGCCGCAGTGGCACAACAGAACATACATATTCAGAGCAGACCTTCTGGACACTGAGGTGCTGCCTTATCTGCATGCATCTCTCTGGACTACCAGGATGAGGTAGCCCAGACTCAGAGTGGAAGTAAACTGGGTCAGGGTACCATCACTATCCAGAGACCACCAAGTCCAATGCAACTGCCTCAAGGATGCCGAGAATGAGGAGCACTTGAATGACAGTGGGCTCAAGGAGGGTTAGGCCGGTCAGGCAGAGGCACACCCAGATCTATTCACTCAGAACTCATATACCACACTGGCAAATGAGGACAACAAATAAATGTACCCAGAGAAGTGGAAGGAAAGGATGTGGAGTTGTGGAAGGAGGTGACCTCAAGCGGGGAAAGCAGTGGACCCCAGAGGAGGAGGAAGCAAATCCTGGTGGGGACTCCCATCATAGAGGATCAGCTAGGAACACAGGAGGGAGGACAGGGAGGTGAGGTGCCTACCAGGTGCCCGCGGCATGGGAGGATGGAGGGAAGATCCTGGGGATCACTGGGAAGGCAAGAAAGGAGGGTGAGCTGGATGTCATTATCCACCTGGGTACAATGACCTGGCAAATGGGGAGCCAAAGGAAGTTCAGGAAGAGTTTAGGAAATGGAGGAGGTCTCAAGCAAGTAGCTACTTCTGTCACTTTCTCAGAAGTACTACCTCACGACAGGCAAGGAGAGCATAAGGTGCATGCACCAAGAACTTTAACTCATGGTTGAAGAACTGGTGCTGTGAGAAAGGGTTTGGATTCATTGGTGACTGGGGACCCACCTGGAGGATGGAGTTTGTTCAAGCCTGATGGCCTGCATCCATCCTGGAGGGAATCAAGCACTCAATGATAAGTTTAAATCTTCGTTGACAAGCATTTAAACTAGCAAAGGGTGTGAGCCAGCAAGGAGGTATCTGCCTCACCCCCACAACTAACAGTGGAACCAGTGAACCAGAGGAGTGGCTATCTGTGCAAAGCAGTGTGCAAAAGATGGAGATTAGTGCCCAAGAGGTGGATAGGCAGAAAAGGGGCAAAATTCAGCAGAAAGGCAGACAGCAAGGAGAACCAGGGATAAAGGACAACCAAGTAAGGGGCTGGAGTAGAACAGTGGAACAGTCTAGGGAGGTCAAATCATGGAAAGCCATGTGTGCACATGCCAGTATACTTAGCAACAAGATGGAAGATCTGGAGGCTGTCATGGTGCAGTCAGACCTGGACAATGTGGCCATCACTGAAACCTGGTGTAATGATAACCATGACTGGGAGATGGCCATACCTAGCTACAACATATTCAGAAGAGACAGAGCAGGCAGGAAGGGAGGAGGTGGCACTGTATGTGAAAAATGACATAAGGGCCAGAGAGAATCAGGAGGAACAAAATGGGGGAGATACTGTGGGTTAAGCTGGAAATGAAAATGGGACAGCCATCCACACAGGTGTGGTCTATAGACCACCAGCCAGGAGGAAGAAACAGAGAGGGCTGATGCTAGCCATCCAAAATATGGCAGACAAGGGTGAGGTAGTACTGGTTGGAGACTTCAATATTCCAGGCGTGGACTGGAGCATCCCACAGAAGCATCAACTAAGGAGCAGATTTATCCCTGGAATCCCTTCAGGGTGCCTTCCTCAAGCAATTGGTCATGGAACCAACTCGGCGAAGGCAATACTGGACCTTGTGCTCACAAACAGGGACAGTGTGATGGGGGAACAGTGGGGAGCATCACAGGGGAACAGTGACCACCAGTCATTGTGGTTTGAAATCACAGAAAGAGCAGAACCAAACCACAAAAACATGTATCCTGGATTTTAGAGGCGAACTTTGGGAAAATGGGAGATACTTGAAAGAGGCATTAAGGGAATGGGACAGGGATCAGGGGTTGAGGAACAGTGGGCAGTATTTAAAATGGGGATTACAAGAACAACAGAATTATGCATTAAACAGGTTAGCAAAAGGAAAGGAAGAGGAGACCATTATGGTTTCCAAAGGTAGCAAAAGTGAAAGCCAAAATATTGCATTTAGGCAATACAAAAAGACACAGGCAGAGGGATGGGAGAAGTACGAGGAGAAGCAAGGAGACAGGAGGTCAGTAAGGAAGCCAAAGCTCAGACAGAAGAACACATTGCAAAATCATGTGGGTCAAGGGAGACAAAACCTTTTACAGGTACATAAGTGAAAAAAGAAAAGACAAAGGAGGGACTGTGAGACTGAAGGGGAGGATG
Organism: Neoceratodus forsteri; assembly: GCA_016271365.2. Classification (NCBI taxonomy): domain Eukaryota; kingdom Metazoa; phylum Chordata; order Ceratodontiformes; family Ceratodontidae; genus Neoceratodus; species Neoceratodus forsteri. Next base: position 608,206,557 of record CM057455.1, read on the forward strand.
GGAGCCACGTGGAGGATGACAACAGTAAAAGCTGACATATTGAACAGGTATTGCTGCTCAGTCTTTAATGAGGAAGAAGGAGGGTAATGGGTCTGAAGGGAGTACAAGGGTGAGAATGGTGCAGAAATGGACACAAGTCCCTTTACACAAGAAAGGGTCCTGGAGGAACTGGAAGTAATAAAGTTGATAAGCAATGGGGCCAGATGGGGTGCACCACAGGGTCAGTAAGAACTAAGAGAGGTGGTGGCTGAACCTCTGGCTATCCTGTTTGCGATCACTGGAAACAGGGGAGGTACCCAAGACTAGGGACAGCAGATGTGGTCCCCATATACAAAGCGGGAACAAAGGGAAGCAGGAACTACAGACCAGTCAGCCTCACCTCGGTAGTGGGAAGATAATGGAAGCACTACTGCAGGAGAGATTGGTGGAACATCTGGTTGTCAGTGGACTACAGGACCCAAGGCAGCATGGTTTCCATGTCCAGACCAAGCTAGGTGAATTTTTTGACTGGGTGACTAGGGAGGTGGATCAGGGGAGGGCAGTGGACATGGCCTATCTGGACTTCAGCAAGGCCTTTGACACTGTGCCACATAGAGGCTATTACACAAACTTGGGGAATATGGGTGTGAGCAGGACAGTAGTGTGGTGGGTAGGTAACTGGCTGGGTGGCAGAACACAGAGGGTGGTGGTAAATGGCTGTCACTCCACAGAGGGAAGAATGACCAGTGGGGTACCACAGGTATCAGTGCTGGGACCGGTCCTATTCAACATCTTCATCACTGACATGGCACAGGACCTAGAAGGCAGAATTTCACTGTTCGCTGATGACACAAAGCTCTGTAACAGAGTAGAAACACCAGAGGGTGTAGACAGAATGAGAAGGGACCTGCAGAAACTTGAAGAATGGTCAGGGGTTTGGCAGTTGAAATTCAATGCAAAGAAGTGCAAGATAATGCATATGAGGCACAAAACCCTGGCACAATATATCAGTTGGGGGTGAGGATATAGCATGCACAAGCAGGAAAGGGATTTTGGGGTTATCATCTCTGATGACCTCAAGGTAGAAACAGTGTAGCAAAGGCAGCAGGTAAAAGCAAATAGGATGCTGGGATATATAGGCAGAGGCATCACCAGCAGGGAAAAGGAGGTCATAATTCCGCTATACAAGACACTAGTGAGGCCCCACCTGGAGTACAGTATACAGTTCTGGAGACCATACCCTACGTAAGGACATAGAACAGGGTAGAAGGTTCAGAGGAGGGTAACAAAGATGGTGCATGGATTGCATCAGAAGTCCTATGAAGACAGGTTGAAGGAACTGAACATGTACTCCCTGGAGGAGAGGAGGGAGAGAGGGGATATGATAGAGACATACAAGTATCTCACAGGGAGGAACAGGGTGCAGGAATACACTATCTTTAAGCGAAAAAGATATTCCAGGACTAGAGGAAATGGGATGAAGTTGGAGGGAGGATGATTCAGAGGAAACATGAGGAAGAATTTCTTCACAGAACGGGTGGTGAACAAGTGGAACACCCTGCCAGAGGAAGTGGTGGGGGCTGAAACAATCACGGGATTTAAGAATGCATGGGATAGACATAAAGGAATTCTGGAGGTCAGGGGTAAGGGGCAACAGACTTCTAGATTTGGCTTCATTGGGGACTGGGGGTCCACCTGGAGTGATGCACGCCTATACTGGCATGATGGGCTGCATCTGTCCGGAAGGGGACCCAGGATCCTAGGTGATAGGTTTAAATGCTTCATTGGCAAGCTTTTAAACTAGCCAAGGGGGGAGGCACTGGAAAGGAGCAGGAGAATCCTAGCCCCCACCAAATAATCACAGTAGTAAGTGCAGCAAACACCAGCATAGAGGTGTCGATAGGGAGAGGGCAGGGGGTAAATGGAGAAAGTGACAAAGGCAAGAAGGACAGGGGATGGGGCAAAAGGAGTAAGGCCATCCAGGAAATGGAGGAGTAATGGTACCAATGCCCGTAGTCTGGGCAACAAGCTCCCTTAGCTGATGGCCTTAATAATGGAAGAGGATGCCCTGGATATCGTAGCAGTCACAGAACATGATACACAGAGAACCATGACTGGGATGTTAACATACCAAGGTAACATAACCTACAGGAGAGACAGGCAGGGGAGAAGAGGGGGAGGAGTAGCTCTCTATGTAAAGGAAGGGATAAAGCAACTGAACAAAAGAGTAAACAGGGAGGGAGGCACTGTGGGTCACCTTGGAGACTGGAAAGGCACCACAATCCGCACAGGGGTTGTGTACAGACCCCCATGTCAGGGGGAAGAAATGGACAAGGATATGATAGAAGGCATTCTTAGAATGGCAGAGAAAGGGGAGATACTGTTGATGGGAGACCTGAATATGCCAGATGTTAACTGGAGCACATTTGCTGCAGCCACATCCAAGAGCAGGGCCATTCTTGATGCCCTACAGGTGGCAGGCATTAGCTAGTTTCGGAACCCACTCATGAGGGAGCAATCTTAGACCTCATACTCTCAAACGGGGGCAGTGAGAGGATCTCAGATCTAGAAGTGGGTTGCCATCTGGGGACAAGTGACCATCAAACAGTGTGGTTCATATTAAACTCAGCTACAGAGTCAAGCCATACAAAAGTGAGGGTACTGGACTTAGGGAGGGCTGACTTGGCAAGATGGGAGAGTGCCTCAGAAAAGCACCAGCAAACAGGCTAGAAGGAGGTGTGGAGCAACAAAGGGGAATTATCAAAACTGCCATCTCAGAGGCAACAAGCCTTTGTGTGAAGCAAATAAAGAAATCAAAATGAAAGAAAAAGCCACTATGGTTCTCAAAAGAGGTGGCTGTGAAAGTCAGGAAGAAAAAGATAGCATTCCGGAAGTATAAGGAAACACAGAAGGAGCAGGACAGAGAGCTGTACCAGTTAAGGGAGAAGGAAGCAGGGAGGGAAGTCAGAATAGCAAAGGCCCAAGCCCAAACTGAGGAAAAGATAGCCAACTCAGTTAAGAAGGGGGATAAAACCTTTTATAGGTACATCAGCGAGCGTAGAAAGACAAAGGGAGGGATAGTGAGGATGAATAGAATGAATGGTGGGTGGGCAGAGGGGGACAGTGAAAAAGCAGGAATACTGAACTATTATTTCTGCTCAGTATTCACAAAAGAGGAGGGGGAAGTGCCTAATCCAATTAACAGAAGCACTCTTGATAGGGGGGTCGATCCCAGTCCTTTCACAGAAGAAAGGGTTCTGCAAGAACTCCTAAAACTGAAGGTGGACAAAGCAATGGGTCCTGATGGAATTCACCCCAGAATTCTAAAAGAATTAAGGAGGAACTAGTGAAACCACTGGCTTCTCTTTTTAATAAATCATGGGAGGATGGGGTGGTACCCGAGGACTGGAGGAAGGTGGATGTGATTCCCCTTCACAAAAGTGAGAGCAAGACAGAGGCAGGAAACTACAGACCTGTCAGTCTGACCTCTGTGGTAGGGAAAGTGATGGAGTCACTTCTGAAGAAAAGAATAGTTGAGTACCTAGAGGCCAGTGAGCACAGTACCCAAGGCAGCATGGGTTCCAGCCGGGAAGGTCATATCAGACAAATCTAATAGATTTCTTTGACTGGGTGACCAAAGTAGTAGACCAGGGAGGGGCTGTGGACATGGTCTACCTAGACTTTAGCAGGCATTTGACACAGTCCCACACAAAGATTAATAGTCAAATTAACCAGCCTGGGAGTGGGACCCAGGGTGGTAGCCTGGTAAAACATTGGCTGCACAACAGGACACAGAAGGTAATTGTAAATGGAGTCCACTCTGAAGAAAGGGGGGTTACTAGTGGGGTACCACAGGGTTCCAGTATTGGGTCCAGTCCTTTTTAATGTCTTCATCAGCGACATTGCAGAGGGACTGGAAGGAAAAGTATGCCTTTTTGCAGATGTCACAAAGATCTGCAACAGGGTTGATACACAAGGAGTGTGGAAAGGATGAAAGGGACTTGGCAAGGTTGGAGGAATGGTCAGAAGTATGGCAGCTAGGATTCAATGCAAAGAAGTGCAAAATAATGCACCTGGGAAACAAGAACCCAGGGGAAGAATACACAATGGGTGGGGAGGTAGTAACAACAACAAAAAAGGAAAGGGACCTGGGGGTAATCATATCAGATGACCTTAAGGTTAGCAAGCACTGTGAGAAGGCAGTAGGGAGGGCTGGGGGTATACTGGAATGTATAGGGAGAGGCATCATCAGCAGAAAACAGGAAGTTGTTATCCCTCTGTACAGACAGTTGGTGAGACCCCATCTGGAGTACTGTGTCCAGTTCTGGAGACCCCATCTCTGCAAGGACATAGACAGGATAGAGGAAGTCCAGAGGAGGGCAACTAAAATGGTGCAGAGTCTGCAAGAGAAGCCGTATGAGGAGAGACTAAAGGAGCTTAATGTGTATACCCTTGAGGAAAGAAGGAGAGGGGACATGATAGAAACTTTTAAGTACCTCAGTGGAATCAACAAAGTCCAAGAGGGTAGCATCTTTCAGAAAAAGAGACGTGCAAGAACAAGGGGACACAATTTAAAGATAGAAGGAGGGCGGTTCAGGGGCAATGTGAGGAAGTATTATTTCACAGAGAGGGTAGTGGATGCATGGAACAGCCTTCCTAAGGAGGTTGTGGGGTCTAAAACTGTGGAGAGAATTCAAGAATGCATGGGACAGACATAAGGCAATTCTTGTGGGGGGTAGGAAGAAATAGGCTGTTGGTTAACTAGGATCTGCGGCCTATCCTGTAGGTAGGGAAATGGGCAGACTAGATGGGCCTAGCGGTCCTTATCTGCCGTCAAAGTCTATGTTTCTATGTTTCTATGTTTCTAGGAAAACATAAACTGAACTTACAAGCTCAAATGGGCAGACTGGGTGGGCCATAGGCCCTTATCTGCCGACACCGTCTATGTATCTATGTATCTATGGGACAGCTCCCTCCCTCCAACCACCAAGGATCCCCATCAGTGGTCACAGATCTGAACAAGGTTGTATAAGGATGTTAGATGGGACCATTATAGACTGCTACAATTTCAGATAATACAGGACTTATGCTACACTCCTGTAAAACTTTGTAAAATGGGTAAGCTCCAAGTAGATCTGTGCACCAGATATGGGAAGCAGCGGGGTACATTACTCCACATTTTATGGGAATGTGACAAAGCCTTCCCTCTCTGGGAGAGTATTAGTGCTAGACTTAACCCACCGCTAGGCTTGCAAAATGCCTTTCAACCAGAAATTTGTATTTTGGGAGATTCGAGTGAAATCCTTATTGGTAACCAAAGGAAACATATGATGCTAATCTCTTTATGTGCTAAGAAAGTGATATTGCATCACTGGCTGGATCAACAGACTCCCACAATATGTAGAATGGCTTCAAGAAATTCTCTTTGCTCTGCAAGCAGAATACACTATAGCAAACTACTCTGGAAATAGTAAAAAATATCAGAAGACTTGGGCCCCATTACATACCCTGCTATGTAATTAATATTCCCCGTATTGGCTCTGGGAACTTACCTTAAAATACCCGGGTAAAACTGGCAATAAATGGCTATTTCCTGTGGATCCAGCTTTTCTCTCTTGATTTATGTTTCCCTTTTTCTCCTTCTCTTCTTTTATCTTTCTCCTGATGGCAAGGGACAAGGAGGGTGAGAAGGGGGGAGGTGCCGGGGAGGGAGGGGATGGGGGTGGCTAATATATTTTTTGTTTATTGATTTCTTTTTTACTTTTTTCTTTTACTTCGACAGACTGCCTTTATACACCATTAAGCCCTGATCAGCTACATAGCTTAAGTTATTGTCGTGGTGTATTATGCCATGTTATGTACTGTAACTATGGATTGTTTGTTGTTTGGTAAACTTAATAAAGCTTATTAAATATGAAAAAAAAATGCCCTTGGGCTTCCCACAACCAAATGGATGGGGTTAACCAGGACACTTTGATTAAAAATGCACAACCCAAGGTGGCAGAAGCCTCAGAAGACCAGCATCCAGCTCCCCACCTTAACCTTCCACCGCTCACCAGGAAGAGAACACAGAGGAACCACCCAGGTGGCTCCTCCTGAAAGTGAGAATATAGACTGTACTCCCTCTGCTCACACTGTGACTACTTCCCGAGACCCCTTTCTTGAGTCTCCTATTGACCTTCAGAACACTGTAATCCAAGATGTACCAACCAGAGACACTGCTTCTTGAACAACAATGTCCCTTCCCCCCACAGAAAGGTCTACCTGACAAACCAGGAGAAGTGCTAGACTGCAGGCATCTAAAGTCTCCCCTATTCTGACTATGAACAGATTTGAGATCTTTGCCAAATCTAGGAATTGGGGGGGGGGGGATTCTGATTATGAAACCATGGAATCAGATGCTTCCACTCACTCATTGCTCTTGCCTGGAAGTTTGGATGGTAAGAAAAAAAGAAAAAGAAGAAACATATAGAAGGGACCAAAGTTACATCTTAATGGGAGCACTCTTAGTGACTGTGGGCATGACCTTGGAGCTCCATTATGGATAAATTACATCTTGCCACCCTCAATGTTTGTAGTATTAAGAATGCTAGTAAAATATTGGCATTTTTTTCTGCCTTGGAACAAATGCATCTTGATATTATTTTCTTACAGGAAACTTGAATGGCTGATTATTATCATTTCACACAGTCCAAAAAGAAGTGGACCTGGGATACTTCCTATTGGTCCATTGATCTTGATAGGGCTGATGGGGTGGGAATTTTATTTACAGGTCATGCCTTTAAACTTAATTGATTGATTGACTTGATTCCAGGAAGAGTACTTATTTTGGATGGCTTATGGGGTACGGGACCTTGCAGATTTATAAATGTACTGTATATGCTCCTCAGGTGAAGGCAGATAGGGTAGGTCTGCTAGAACAGATACAACCCTATTTGACTACTGCCAAAACAGTGTTCTTGGGAGGGGACCTCAATTGTACTATTGAAATATCTGACAGGTTAAATGCAGAAAAAATGTATATTACAATTCCCATGCCATTATCCAATGTAGCTCTAAAGCGGGTTTGCAAGATGCATACCAGATAAAGGGGAAAGCCCCTGAAAGCACTTGTTTTAGGGGGAATATGGCTACCCAAATAGTTTTTTGTTTCTTCCGCCAAGTCTTATGGTTCAAGACCTAAGTACTGTACCCTGGGAATTCTCAGATCATCTTCTTCTTCTCCATGCTGTTGTAGAACTGGGTAAATCTAGCCCTGGTTACTGCAGTCAATGAAGAGATAATGTTTCATCCTTCCACCTCAGTCAGGTTAAATTGGGTATATTCTCAGTGCTCCAAGCCCATTGGTCGGTTTATAGTTTATACGATTCAGTAGGTAAATGGTAGGTGGATTCTAAAGTGGCTATTAGAACTTGGCTACAGGAACAGGGTGCAAAGACTCAGTTGGGGAAATTTTTTAAATATTTACCATTACTGCATCAGCTCCAGCTCCTGTTTTCCTCTACAAATAAATTTGGGATGGATTATTCAACCTAAATTTCTCAGATCAAACAGTAGATGAAACTCTATCAGTATGACCAGGCTGCAACACTAAAGGATGAGCTTAGTTTTGGCACTGCAAAGACACCCATAGGTGATCCCTGTGCTGCATGCAAGTTTAAACTGGATTCCACCACACTTACTGTACTCAAAGATGAGTCAGGCAAAGAATGTACCGAAGTTAATGATCTAGAACAGATCATTAGACATAATTTCCAGACCTTTGATAATGCCCAGATTGGGACCCTCCAAGAGAAGAAAGATTACCCTGAGGGTTGGGCACTCCCTTATCTCCGGAGTAATGGTCCGTATTTCAGGTTCCCGTTTCCTTAGAAGAAATAGGATTTGCTATTTCTCAGATGAAGAATGTACTGAAGTTAATGATCTAGAACAGATCATTAGACATCATTTCCAGACCTTTGATAATGCCCAGATTGGGACCCTCCAAGAGAGGAAAGATTACCCTGATGGTTGGGCACTCCCTTATCTCTGGTGGAACTGACTGTATTTCAGGTTCCCGTTTCCCGTTTCCTTAGAAGAAATTGGATTTGCTATTTCTCAGATGAAGAAAAACATCTCCCATGGTTGGGATGGACTGCCTGGGGAGTTCTATCAGGCTTTCACAACAGAAATTACCCCTTTTTGTTTTTACTATTTCAAGAGATTACTATGCAATGTACTGTACACCCTAATTTTTCCATAGGCCTCTTGAGGTTCCTCTTTAAGAAAGGGGATAAGACTTCCCTGCAGAATTGGAGACCCATCTGTCTTCTTAATTCTGACTTGAAAATCTTCATGACCATTTTACTTTATAGAATGAAGAAACTCAACATCGTGATTCATTTCTCTCAAACTTGTTCAGTCCCAGGGAGACCAATTCAAGAAAATTTATACATTGTAAGAGATTGTCTTGAATTTTATAAACACGATAACCATGTAGGGTTTTTACTATCTAGAGATCAAGGTAAGGCCTTCGACAGAATGTTGCACACTTTTTTTGTTCCATTTATTGCTCAGCTATGGCTTCCCTTGTCCTTTGATAATTTGGATTAAGCTCCTGTACAGTACAGCAACTGTCACTCCACTGATTAGGGGCCACATACTGTAGGTTCATGGATCCACTAAAAGGTGGGGTACTACAAGGGTGCCCCTGAGCCCAGTATTATATGTATTCTTCCTGGATGCTTGCATTCAATGCATTTGGTATAATCCTGAAATTAGAGGCATTCTTAACACCTATGGACACTCTGAAATTAAGTAATTGGCTTATGTGGATGATTTAGTGTCATTTTGTAAAGATGACTTTAGTGTACTATGCTGTAGAAGAATTATCAGCCTTTTCGGCAGTATCTGGAGCTTGCATCAGAGCTGATAAAAGCTGTGGTATCTATATTGGAAAGCAAGGACTTGGGAGGCAGATTGCTGATATTCAAATTGTTACTGACCCTATCAAACTTTTAGGGGTATTCTTTGGAGGAGAGGATGTGGCCGCCAGAAACTAGGACAGCTCCCTCACCAGATGTGAAGCTTTAGTTTCCCACTGGAAGGGATGGCAGTTATCTAAGTTTTAGTTCATTTTTATGATGAAACAATTTCTGGTCCCCATTCTTTTATATATTGCATGGATTTTCCCTCTCCCTTCCCAATATGACACTAGATTTCATAGCCTATTTTTCCAAATGCTGTGGGGTAGTCAGTTGGACCCGATTAAAAGAGAGTTCACTTATCTGAGCAGGAAACAACGAGGTCTTGGCATGCTACATCCACTGTTTTTTTTCCAGACTTTGTTTTGGTGGGGACCCTAAAAATTGGGTTCCAAGATACCACATCCCTCTGTAGAGAGTGGATTTAGAGTGTTCTTGATTCTTTTTTTGAAAAATGGGATATAGAACCCCTTAGATTGGTTCCCTCCATGCATATACCTGGGCTGTTTAAACCATCACTGAAGAAACTTAGTCTCTGGAAACTGACTAAAACACAAATACTAACCACATGGTGACTGCATTTGTACTGCCTGGTTTTAAGTAGTATAGAGCCCATGCTCCTGAGTTGCCTGAGTGCACTGCGGATTGGACCCATATAGCTATCCGCCAGTTAAATAATCAGATGATACCCTTTGAATGTGGGATACTGTATGGCTGTTTACCTATGGTAGGATCCATGTGTGAGGAAATTGGAACCATAAACCTATTGAAGACAGAACATGCCCTTATTTAGAATGTTTAGCCCCACTGGAGTCCATGTCTCATTTTTCATTTGAATGCAATTATACTGTTAACTTATGAAAATTCTTAGCTCAGTGATGGATGCTGCCTTGGATTCAGAATTTAACCTATGGTCAGTTTATTTTGGGAGCTTACACAGGCAGATTGCTTTAAATATGACAGGACTACTCTAGAAGTGGTGTTTGCTATGATGAAATTCTATTTATGGTAGTCTACAAGCAAATATGCTTTTCAACAGCGAAGAATGTTGTATTTATCTGTAGGAAAACTGTGTGAAGCCACTTGCCTGGAATTTTTCTTTAATGATTCTTTATCCCACCCCTAAACTACAGTATATAACATGTGGAGGGGGTTGTGGCATATTCTGCACTACTGACTTAGATATTGGTTTATTTTCCTTTTCTTTTTTCTTTAACCTTAAGGGAGTTTGTAGATCTACACCAGTATTATTGGAGTTGTTTTACTAAATATGTTTCTTTTAGTTTTGAAGGATCTAATAATGTATATCATGTACTGTGCTGGGCCAACTTTTTAGGGTTCTTTGATTGTACTGCTGGGGTTTACTTCTTTTTTGTTTAGCTTTTCTGTCTGTTCAAATATTTCTATGGGAATTTCCTACTGTGAATTGCTGATTTTCTTTTAATTTTTTCTTTGTATTTTATTTTGTATACATTGTATTGAATTGTGTGTAATAAAACACCAATCCTCTTTCACCGGGGGGGGGAGGGGGCACTGCCTCTCAGTGGAGGAGCATGGAGTTCTCCATTCCAGGAGATGAATCTCAGGGGTGGCAGGAGGTGTTTCTGCACTACAGTATGGGGAACCAGAAATTTTGTGTGAGCAAACTGAGGATTTGTATACTGAAGGTGAGATGGTTTCAGCGGAGAAAACTGAGCCTACTAAGGACCTGTCTATGGAGGATATGCAAACTGATATGGATAGTGAAGAATCTACTAGTACCTTTGGTGCAGACATGCTCAAACTGTAAAAAGACCTGGACCATAAAAAGCAGCAATTACTTGAGATGATGGCAGAAGTGGGAAAAGAATTTCATACTCACAAGCAACAGTTGGAGGAGGAGAGGAAACGTAAATGTTCAACTGTGAGCCTGCAGGTGGTGTCTGGTAAGCAGGTTATCTTCCAGATGACAGATGTCTCTGCCTCTGGTAACGGGGCTGCAGCTACAGTAGATGCATCGGTGGATATGGTTCATTTATCAGGGACTTCCACAATGTGATATCCTGACCACGGATGAGTGGGCCCCAGGAACAATGCTGCAACAGGCTGGCTGGATATTTCAGGAGGGCCGTTGGATTCCAGCCCATGTGATTCTCATTCCAGGGTCCCCGAACTGGTGAAGGAGCACCATCGTCCTCAACGGGGGCAAGGTTCTTACCCCAGTGTGCAATACAGATGCTGATGTGATTGATGCAGCTGCTGTCGCCACTCCTGTCGAGGGTGAGATCCAGAACTTTGCAACTGCATCAGACGCTGGCAGCAGTAGCGACGTGTGACTGCACACCAAAGTGGATGCTTCTCCTGCCATTCAACAAGTGGATCCTATGGTGGATTTGACTGTTGGGGAACTCATGCATTCTGACCGGGTACCCCTTCTTTTTCTAATAATGCTGAAGGGGTTGATGGTGAGGAAGGGAAGCAGCTCTCTGATCAACACGCTACCCAGGCCAAAACTAATGCTGAAAATCCAAAACATACACCCAACTCTGCTAGTCTTTTTTGAAAACCAGCCAAAGCAGCTAAAAGGAGATTTGCTGTAATGATTCATTTCAAAGGGGGGGATAAGTAAGATTCTGGACAGATTGTTTGTGGGGAACTCATTGCTAATTGAATCAATGCACTTACTTTACTACTGCAGAGGTATATGTGTTTATCCATGCACCTGGAAACAGCAATTATGATGTTAGTTTCTGTTCTGCTGCATTATTGAATAAGTTCTGGAAGCTCTATTATAATGTTAAGGATACATCTGAGTGGGCAGGATTTTATGCTATTCTGTTATCAAAACCCTCTGTCAAGACTGTTACAATCTTATTCCAGAATGAGGAGGTGAGGGTTAACGATATTATGTTTTGGCTGGAGAAGCGTGCAAACATACAGAGTAATCCAAACCTTATCATGGATGATAATGGGTTCTGGACTGGAGGCTGGACTTTCAGAATTCAATTAAAACACACAGATGAGGGCATCAGACATCTTCTAACATCTTTCTTTTTGGGCAAGGACTGTGGTATATTATTTTACCTAGGACAGACGAGAAGTTGCTACAAATGTGTATCTCAACTCAGACTGTACTCAGGTTTGATATTTCCAGTGTGGGGAGTTAGGGCACACAGCAAATCTGTGCACTGTCCTGCCTGTCTGTAATCTTTGTGGGGATGATGAACACTTGTTCCATTCCTGTCCTTGGGCTGTTCATAACTCTGAGGAATCCTTGGACAAGATTTTTTTTTTACATAGAGCTAAGAGAGGGTTTCACATGTAGAGGTCTCCCCTGTCCCCAGAGAGCTAAAACCACGACATGGCAGAATCCATGAGGTCCCCACCTGAACAGAACTCCTCCACCCATGTGGTGTAATCCATTGTGGAGGTAGTCTTTCAGGTCAATGTTCCTGAGCAGGAGAATATTATGCCCTCACCACCACCACCCCTCTGCACCACCACCAGCTTCCTGTCTTGGGTACCTTGGCTATGCTTACAGTTGAGTATCATGTGATGACTAAAGGCCTGAAAGGCTCTCAACAGAAAGCATCCCTTTTGGCCACCAAAAGTGATATTTCAGTTCGAAATACCTATGAGGTACTACAGACCAGGAGTGATCAAATGGAGGAAGTGGATTTGGATACTTCGTCTCATTCTTCCTTAAATGAACATCCTAAAGACAGTCTGGTGCCATCAATACTACAGAAGCCTGTGGGAAAGCAGACAAGGGTTACAAGAGCAAGCTTGAAGAAACAAGGACTTAGTTAAACAACATCTCAGATTACCCTTAAGGCTAGCAAGCCTGAACATAAACAGTACCAAGTCAGAGATTAAGAGGGACACTACTTTTTCAGTTTTACAACAATTACAGTATGAAATTTTTTTATTACAGGACACTAGGTTATGGTCTGTTGGGGATGTTGGGAAAGTTAAAAATGTTTGGTATTTGGTGGATTCATATTGGTCCATAGGAGAGGACCTTTGTAGTGGGTTGGGGATCTGTTTCTCTAATTCTAGGGTTACTACTGTACAAAAATTGGTGGATGTTTTCCCTGGAAGAGCCTTGATTTTTGATGTAGGATTTGAGGGGCTCACATATAGAGTAATTAATATCTATGCCCCATAAACAAAGGTGCTTAGGGTAGAATTGTTGACATTGGTACAGCCCTACCTGTGTACCCATAAACAGGTTTTATTTGGTGGGGATTTCAGCATCAGTTTATTGGAATCTGACATGAGGGCGAATAAGGTGAAGCATATAGTGATGCTGCCTTCTTGAGAAATTTACTCAGACAAAATGGGTTGAAAGATGCATAGGCCATTTTGTCCCCTAAGCCCAAGTACACCTTTCTTAAAGCACCCTCTTTCATCCTGCATAGATTTTTGGCTGGTTTCTAATATCACTCCTATTTCTCTTTCTGAAACAATTCCTGTGGAAACATCAGACCATGCTCTCATAGGTATTTATATATCAACTGCATCCCCTAGGGTAGGGGGTAGGTGGTCAGGGGAATTGGCGTATGAATGCGAGTCTGTTGGAAGACCCCAGTGTAACTCAGGAGTTACTGATGATACTGATTTATTTATTAAGTCTAGGATTACAAGTACCTTTGAGCCAAGGCTCTTTTACAAAGGTTCCACGTCAATTACAGTACAACACAATACAACAAGGAGAAATACAATGCAGATATTAGGATAAGTTGTACAAAAGTGGGATCACATAGGGGAAGACAAAGTGAAAAGTAGAATGGGACACAGTGGGGAGGGTGGATACTGTGGGAGCGGAGAGCAGCCAAAGGCATTTGTCAGACATACAGAGGGGCATAGAGGGTAACATATAGGGAACAGAGTGGGGGGAAGTGCTAGAGTGGGAAAAGGGGAGTAGGGGAAAAGAAAGGGTAGGGGAAAGGGAAGAGGGAGAAAACTGGGTAGGGTATAGTGCGTGGGGTAAAGGAGAGTGATCATAGGTAGGGTTGGATATATGTAGGAGTCACCAGTGGGATAAGTACATGGTGTTGATTTGAAGAAAAATAAAGGGGCTGGTTCTATGTGGCAGTCACATGAGCTGGCAGCAATGAGATGACGGGGGAGTGTGGCCTTGAAAGAGCCAAGTTTTGACATAGAGGAGATGTCAGGACTGAGTTTGTTTAGCCAGCTAGGTCCCTTATAGGCAAAGGATCTTTGTCCCTGGGAGGTGCGGCAGTGGGGAACTGGAAGATAGGAGTACTGTTGATTTTTTATATAGCTCCCCTTTGGACTGGTGGGCTGATACAAAACGTCTGCTTGCTTCGTACTTGCAGACTGTGGCCATACAGAAAAGTGTTACCCAGGAGGAATGGTATTTGCAATTAAGACATACAATTTATTTATTTCTATCTGAGCAGGGGGAACATGGGACAGATAACAGTGAACAGATTGTTACTGTCAAATAGGAAATGTTTCAGTTTCAATATAGTAGGCAGAAGTTCCTGGAGATGGAACAACGTTTTGGAACCCAGGGTTCTAAACAACATACCACCCCTTTAGAAGATTGCTATGCTAGAGTGTATAAGCAGCAGATGGTAGGAATCATGGATGCGGTGGGCAACCTACTTACAGAAAATGGGGATATAGTGACACAAATAGGTCGCTATATTACAGTACAGCAGGAATAAATGGTTTCTAGCCCTGCTTATTTTAAGCAAGTTTTGAGTGCAGCAGGGATGCCAAAAATGACTCCTGATCAGTCTGCCAGACTTTTGGTTCCCTTAACTTTGTTGGAACTAACCGATGTTATCCGGTCGTTTAAGAAAGGGACAGCTCCTGGGTCTTATGGCTTACTGAGTGAACTTTATGTACAGTTATTGCAATTGATTCCACAGGAGTTGCTTACTATTTTTCAGGCTTCCCTGTCAGAAACAAGACTGAATGAGCAAATGTTTGAATGTTTGCTAATTTTTTTGTACAAAAAAGGGGACAAAATGGATTTGCAGAATTGGAAGCAAATTGCTGTACTGAATGTAAACTTTAAAATCTTTGCTTAAATCCTAGGTAGTAGACTCTCGAAGGTTCTGCATTCATCCATCACAGCTTTGTGCAGTACCGGGGCATAGAATTATGGATGCTTTCTTCCTGCTTAGGGCCATTCTGGAACAATGGGCTAGGGGCATGCTACAGGGTTTGTGATTAATGTGGATCAGTCTAAAGCTTTCGATAATGTGTCTCCTGCCTTTTTGTGGGAATGCTTACATATGTAAGGGTTATCTAAACAGTTTATTGCATTGATTCAGCTACGTTACCAAGATGCTTTTGTGCTGCCCTATGAGAACAGATGGATAGGACATCCATGTAAGATTAGGAAAGGGGTTCATCAGTGGTGTCAACTGAGCCCGCTACTTTATATTTTAATAATCCACTCTTTGGTTAGGATTTTGGTTTCTTCCCCTAATATTTTTGGTGTGCAACATACCTTGGGTTCCTCCATTACATGCATAGCCTATGACAATGATCTTATTTTAATGGTTGCAAATGCAGAGTCAGAGAGATGGGCCTAGAACTTGGTCAATTCCTTATCTGCTATTTCAGGGGGAGAGATTCATGTGGGTAAAAGTCAATGTATTCCCATAAGAATAACTCCTGGGACCCCTGAATAGGTGTGAGGGGTTAGAGTTGCACTTGAACTGTGTAAACTCTTAGGTATTTTTTTTTTAGTCAGGGAGACATGCCACAGTTTAATTGGGCATACCAAACTGGGAAGGGGCAGCAGATGGTTTCTAGATGGAACATGTGGCACATGAATAAGATAAAGATGGTTTATCTTATTAAAATCTTTTTGGTTCCTCTCTTTCTCTTTGTTAGTTATGTGTTTCCAGTTCCTAAACAACTGGAGACTAGATCATATTATTGTTTTTTTTTTCAAGTTTGTGGGGCAGTCACCTGAACCCCATTAAAATGGGGGGGTAACATATTTGGAAAATAAGGAAGAGAGTGTAGGTATGTTGAACCCAGTGTTTTTTTTTTTTTATGGGAGTATATTATTTTCTGCAAATTTGATACCCATGCTGTGAAACAATATGGCCCTGTGGGTGGTTTGGGTGTCAGTTTTCTTAGAGGAGGTTATGATAGATTGGCATCAAATGGACTTTCGCCATAAAAACAAGAGGACTATGAAACCCTCTATGAATGGACTGTTTTGATTATTTAAAGAAATGGAACAGTACTCAGTCTTTGTTAATGACTACCCCTCAGAAGCTTTTATATAAATTGGTGATGGGTAATTATTATCTGGAACAGCCCTTTCTGCATTTGTCAGCAATAGAACAGAAAGCTACAGGGGACCTTTTGGGGCACCCTGGGATACCAAAATAAATACGGGATGTGGTTTGGCTCGGGGTCCATGATAGAATTAATGTGAAGGGTAAACAACAACATAAGGAGTTGTCGGAATGTTACTGCCCTAGGGAGCAATGTTCATCTGAAGTTGAAACTATGGAACATCTTTATTTCTTATGCCCATATACTACTGAGTTTTGGAAGCTACTCTCAGTCAGCTGGGATTCAGACTTCTGGTTATATATGTCTCCAGCTATATTGTTTAAGGGAATGTTCCCTGCTGGATGGCAGCATTTTGACACCAGTTCTTTAAAGGTTTTAATGGCATGTTTAACCTATTGGATTTGGCAACTGCGCTGTAGACCTGTGTTACAGCAACAACAAATCTCGCAGGTAGAAATGATCCAGAGTAGTCAACATGAATTACAGGCTCTTAAACGTGTTGAATCTACACAGGTGGATAGGTACCGGTGGCATACTTCATGGGACACTTTTAAATGGCTTAGATAAGTTATTTTACAAGGTCTTGGTACATGATTTAGTACTGTACCTATTAGTAGATAGTAAATAAGATGCATTGACTGCTGATTTAGATTTCTTAACCCTTTTTTGTATTACATAGATTTTCTTTTCTGTTCCACTTATATACAGGATTGCCTTTTTCAATTTTTTTTTCATTTGGAGTGTCCTTCTCCATATATAGTAAGACATTGTTTTTTTTTTTATTTTGTTTTCATAAGGGTATACAATTTTTTTCCTTTTCCTTTTTGGTTGTATTGTGGGGAAGGGAATTGGATAGGCTCAGTCTATAGTATTACTCATTTATATTACCCTTTCATTTTGATTGTTTCTCTTTATTTCAATAAATTCTGTTTCATGATTTTGGGATATAGATATGGGGAAATGGTATGGCTTAATATGTATATTTCTTTTTTGCATTTGTGGTTCTAATTTAATGTATTATTTTTGATGTGACATTAACATGTTTATTTTTGTTCTGTGGATTACATTGATGAATGTTTTAATAAAAAAAATATCCCCTACTCTTTTCAAGAAGTGCCATCGGATCTTAAAGGGACACTGTCATCCCCATTTGGCCTCAAAGTGTCCCTAGTTTAAAAAACACATTTTATGATTGTTCTAATTCTATAGAGACTGCTGATGTAGCTCGTTGTTTGATTCATACTCCTTTTTCCTTTTAAAAAGTAAAAAACTGAGTGTTAACCAGACTGGTGTTACCACACCAAAACATGTTTGTTTACATTTCTTGACTAACTACAACTGCATCTTTTCTGGACTCAGTAACACCCCCAACACTATATAACTACCCATTGTGCAGTGGGGAGTAGATGAGACTATTGTGTCACAAGTGGCTGTACTGTTTGAGGGTGTTTCTAATGTTCAGGAA
The DNA here is from genome assembly GCA_016271365.2 of Neoceratodus forsteri. Classification (NCBI taxonomy): domain Eukaryota; kingdom Metazoa; phylum Chordata; order Ceratodontiformes; family Ceratodontidae; genus Neoceratodus; species Neoceratodus forsteri. The sequence continues at coordinate 608,224,239 of CM057455.1, forward strand.
GTATGCAGTAAGCTTAGGTAAACAATCTGTAGCAAAACAAAGCTGTGTATAACTATACATTTTCATGCATTTGAGTTCTAATAAGCAAGGAGGTAGATTAAACAACCAGTAACATTAATGAATTTTAGAGAAGGTAAGCAATCATAAAATGTGAGTTTTTACCTTGAAATAATACGATGCAAAAATGGTTGACAGTGTCCCTTCAAACATCCACCTAAGCTACCACCAGAACAGGCAGATGGGACATCAGTTTAACACCTCATCCAAAAAAAGGCATCACAGGAGTGCACTTCCCCATGCTGCACTACAGTGTCAGTACTGGGATTTAACTCAAGTGCCTGCTGTAGGGATAGAACCCATAGCCTTACACAGACAGCCTGTCATCCCAAGAATCTGAAAAGTAATTTTCCAGGTGGGAAATATAAAATGTGCCCTACAGTATGCAAGATATGCAGTTTAGTTAATCCTCAAGAACATATAACAATATAAGATTTTATTTCTTGTGACACTGAAGGGAGTAATTTAATTATTAGAATTTAAATGTGGAGCATTCTATATAGGGCACATGAAAAAAGGAAATCTAAAGAGATGGTGGAGAACTTCTAAGGGCCATACAGAAGGGAGAATGTAGCTACGCTATGGTGATACATATGCACAGTACTAGGGACAAGGCACAACACTCCATCAGAGCCACTGGATTTGAAAAGGTTAAAGAAGGGTGGTGATACTGAGACAAAATGAACAAAAGAGAACAGTTTAAGATCTATAAATGGGGGGGGGGGGGGCATTAGATAGGCCTGGACTAAGGGACAAATTTGAAATCAAACCATTTTGGAAACAAGGACCCCACCACCACCACCACCATTTCTTCATATCATTGTAGTTGTAGTTTAATAATGGAAATAGTGGAATAACAGGTGAAGTTTGCAAAACAAAACAAAGATACAATAACTAAATAATATATAACCCAAGGGTAACAGACTTCATTTCATTAAATATAATCCCTTGCTGAATAGTTGAAGATGAAAAGCAATTACCACTTTCTATTTTTTTAAATAAATTTTAATTTATGCCTTCACAACATACGATAACAACAGCAGCAATCCACTTGATCCCATCCTCCCACCCCCAATACAGAACACCCCAACTATGTACAAAATTGCAAGTGCACCAATTAAGAATGTATTGATCTTGGACAGTTGACCATCACATTGAACAGGGAAAAGTAGGGCATGATAAAACATCCCATTAGCAAAATCCATACAGAAAGACAATACTCTAGTCAACAACAAGAGAAAGATGGGTGTTAAAAAATAGTTAAAAACAATACAAAGTTCCTAAAAAGGGCAATGTGAGACACAAATCAATTAGATAAAGTATGCAATGTATGTAATCTAGACCATTTGAATTCATAAGCCAATGGTCGATCATGGCTACTGCCAATAATAAAGCTACTGTAGCTGAAGGTTACTCAATAACTCATTAAGCCACTCCAACTAGGTGAGACAATGCTGATCCCTCCAGTGGTGTAGGATCACTCATCATTGTCATGGAGATCATTGCTATATGATATATCCTTTCCTTGATGGGGATCATCATGTAATCACCTATGATGCAAATTTCTGGAGTAAAATAATTATGAAGTCCCAGAAGGGGGGTCCATTTTAACTTTGATTTCCAACCAATGTTTATTGATGGGAGGACACTCCTAGAAAACATGTAATAGTGTGCCCTCCCCAGTACCACATCTAGTGTGAAGCATACATTTTTGATCTCCCCATTTATGAACAGTTTTTGTGTGTTGTAATATAGGTTATGCAATATAAAATAAATTGTGTTAGTCATAGTCTATCTTGGATTATATATGTAAAATGGTATTTCCAAATCTGAGGCTATTGGAAGGAGATATCTGGAAAAGAAGATTGCCAGTACCAGCAATTGGCTCTATAATTAGCATACACTTCTTGAAGACGCACCTGGTATAGTTTTGAAACACTGTGTGATTGATTTACTGCTGTTTGCAAATGAGATAAGATGGGTTCATAGGTAGTTAACCATGGTTGTGGACCCATATGCAGAGCGACCACATACTTAAGTTTAAAGTATTTAGAAACCATGCTTTCACACAGCATACATTGGTCATTATCTTGAACAAAAGCTATGTAATGTCGTTCAGATTAAAGTTTAACCAAGGGAATTATATCAATGTTCTGCAGCTATCCCACTGGAATGGATTTGCCACCAATTTTAAAGTTAGAATTTTTAACCAGGGGTTGTGCTATGTCCTTATGAAACATATATGACTGTTTCATGAGTAATTGATGGTGAAACAGTAAGGAGGTGCCCAGAACTGAGTGCCTTACTTTAACCAGAAGGGTATTATATTTCATATACAGTAAGGATGCTGGGGAGATTCCACAGGAACAAATTTGTTCCAGTTCTACAGTGAGCCAAAGAGGGGTGTAAGATATAGGAGAAGCATGGTCAGGAAGGGAGAGCCACCTAAGATATTTACTTAAATGTACAGCTCAAAAATAAATCCTAAAGTCCAGTAACTGCAAGCCAACCAAGGTTCGGGTAAGGCCATTTTTGCACAAGCACAACATGGAGGCTTGCCAACCCAGATAAATTTAGGAATTATGGAATGAAACAATGTAAACCACTTTAGGGGGAGAAAAACATTTAGCATTTGTAATGGGTAAAATATTCTGTGTAAAACATTCATTTTTACTACATTAATTCTTCCCCACATGGAGAATGGCAAAAGGCTTCGGTGGTCCAGATCCATTCTAACAGTTGACACTACAGTGTCCAGATTACATTTTTTAAATTGAGCCTGATCAAGAGTGAGCTCTATGCATAGTTATCATATAGTCTTAGGGGCCCATGAAAGACCAAAGGGGGTGATATTTGCTTTCATTAAGTATTTATTTAGCAGCATAACAACTGATTTGCTTACATTTAGTTTATAATTGGAAAGGGAACTGTACTGACTAATTGTTTCTAATATAGGTGTAAGAGATAAGAATCGGTGAGTCACATGGAGTAGAATGTCATCAGCATATGTAGAAAGCCGATATGCCCTAGTACCAATAGGGATCTCTGCAAATCCTGGACTGCCTTTCAGATTTTATTTATTGAAATATTTCACCAGGAAAGCAGACTGAACAACAACTTGCTTGTCTCCCGGTGCAATCTGAAGGGAAGGGGTACATAGAGTAGGACAGTAATACATTTAAGGTGCATAAAACAAAAGTTACATTACGTTGAACAAACACTTGGCAAGAACAACTGGCAAATTAGTGGTGAGGGTAGGGAACAGGAGAGCAACACAGGTAGGTATTTAATAACTGGTAGTGGGGGTTGCTTTGGTATAGGCTGAGTGGAGAAAGTACAGTGGGGGGACAGATGCAGGGAGGAGCAAAAAGTAATTTATAAGTTTATAGTTATAGGTGATACATAACGAGCCTGAGAGAGGGAGGATGGGCAGTTGAAATCAAAAGCCATAAAAGGGAAGGGGATGAGGGGAAGGAGGACAGAATGTCAGACCCAGGAAATGAAGGGACCCCTCCTGGATGTTGAGTAACCTGCAAGAGGATAGGGACAGTTTGGAATGAGGTGGAGGAGGGCCAAAGGGAGGGGAATATTGGATGGATTGGCAATAGGTAAAATGTGAGGGTAACAGGGAGAGGTGGGGGGGAGAGAGCATGGCCCATGGGACCTATTTAGAATGAGTGGTGAGGGAAGGGGGAACCAGGGGAGGCCAGACCCAAGGGGGCCACCTCCAGGATGCTTAGAATTCTGGAAGGGAACAGGCAAGGCTGGGAGAGAAAAAAAGGGGGGAAATAATGGAGATCCTGGGGAGAGAGAGGAGTTTGGAAGTTGCATCAAAAGTGCTAGGGGAAAAAAAGGAAGGGAAAAGGAGGAGGAAAAGAGGGGAGGATGAGGGAGATGGAGATGAGCCTCAGGGACTCCATCAGGATGCTGAGAACCCTGCAAGGGGCAGGGAGCCTGCAAAGGAAAGGATAAAAAGGTTAGCTACAGGAGGGGAGGTGTGTAGGTGTGGGGTAGAAATATAGGTAAGCGGGTGAGTCGAGACATGTGTAAGGGTGTAGTTAGTGAGGGTCATAGCAAGAACAGCTCAATGAGAGGTAATTGTGGAGGCAGAAATGAAGGAGTAGTAGGAGGAGGAGTGACAGACTTGAGGAGGGTTGGAGTTCCAAATTTTCGGGAAGCGGTGAGAAAAGCCTGATTGACCAATGAGGGTGGAGCACCTAGGGCTCACCAAAGTATATGAGTCAGTGGATCTAAGGAAATAAGAGGGAGGGGGTGGGATGATAAATGAAGAGGAGAGGTAGTTTGGGAGTACATCCAGCCAATGTTTAGAGGTGAACTTTGCACAGTGGAATAGGCGTCCTTTTGTGAGAGAGGGGAGGGACAGTGCATGTTAGAGATCACAATGGTGGGTGCAAGAAGGAGCATCAAGGGCAAAATGGCAGAAAGAGAGGAATAGGGTGTTGGATCTGGTCTGAGAGGATTTGGGAGCAACAGCACCATAAACTATATTGCAGTGGTTGAAAATGGGGAGGCTGATCTTCAGGACAAGTTCACGCCAAGCCGTAGGAGGGATGCAACCATGGTTCCTGAATAGGGCACCAAGCTTGGGGTGCATTTTTTTCAGGATGGCATCAATATGTCCAAAGAAGTTGAGGTGTTTGTCTAGCCAATCCCCAAGATATCTGATGGAGGAAGTGTCCTTTAAAAAAATCCCATCCAGGGTGTGGCAGGTAGGGAGGTTTGGGAGCCTAGAGAGTCTCTGCCTTGTACCAAAGGTCATGGAGACTGTCGTCTTGGTGTTGAGGAGGAGGTGATGGTTAGTAAACCAGAGCTGAACTTGGTTGATATCATGCTGCAGACTGGTTTTAACCTCAACAGAACTTGACCCAAAAGCATACAAGACCGTATCATCAGCAGATATGTGGATAGAGAAGGAAGGGGAGCAGAGTGAGGGTAAGTTGTTTAGGAAGATTGAGAATAACAGAGGGCCAAGCACTGAGCCCCGCGGGTCTCCTGTGGTGATCAGGAGGGGGGGTTAGGTGACACCAGAGATCCTAACTGATTGAGTCCTACCAGTAAGTTAGGCCTTGAACCAGTAGTAGCTGAAGACAATAAGCCTGCTGTTGAGAGAGAGTACAGGAGAAGGGTGTGTGAGACAGTGTTGAACGCTTTAGCAAGGTCGACAAAAATGGTTGAGGTGATAAGGCAATTGTCCATCCTGGGTAGGATGGAGTCAGGAAGCCTGATCAGGGAGATGGTAGTGAAGTATTTTTTCCTGAAACCAGATTGGAAAGGGGTGAAAAAGGAGGAATCTGATAGATAGGTGGTAAGTTGGGAGAGAACCAGGTGCTCTTGGAGTTTAGCGAGGGTAGAGAGGAGCGAGCTAGGGCGATAGTTACTAGGGGATGTGGAGTCTCCACTTTTGGATAGGGAGGACCACAGCATGTTTCCATGAGGTGAGGACTGTGCCAGTAGAGAAGGAGGCATTTAGAATGAGAATGAGAGGGTAAGCAATGGCATGGGCTGACAGTGAGAGGAGTCTGGGGTCGAGGTAATCAGGGGAGGAGCCTTTAGAAAGGTTGATAGTGAGCAGGGCTTTTAAGGCATCATCTTGGGTGATGGTAGAGAAGGAGAAGGTGGGGGTAGAGGATAAGGAAGGGGTGTCAGTGTTGGGAGAGGTAGGAGTGCGTAGGAAGGGAGGAACTTTAGAAGCTCTGCAGCACATGAGGTATAGTAGGAGTTAAATTTCACAGCAACCATGCTCGTGTCAGCCACAAGAGTGTTATTTATTTTAAGGACCAGGGGTGAAGGGTGGGATTGGGGTGTAAAGAGGGCATGGACCACCTTCCAGAATTTTGATGGAGTATTTATATTTGTGAGGAAGGTCAATTTAAAGTAGTCTGACATTGCTAATCTCTCTGCCTTGCTGCAGGCATTATGGAGCATGCAGTAGGTGGCAAAGTCACTAGGGGACTGGGTTGATTTATAAAGCTCCCAGGCACGATCTCTAGCCCTGAGACAGGCTAGAAGTTCAGAAGTAATCCATGAAAGATGATTGCTCCTGTCTCTGGTTGATTTAAGTGGTGCAAAGGTACCCCAAGTGCTTAGGAATATACCTTTGAAGTAAGTAAGGGTCATATCAATCAAGGAAAAGGAAGTTAGGGGTTCGGAGGAGGTCAATTTTTAGCTGAAGACTACAGATGTTTAAGTGTAGGATCCTGAGTCCTTTTGGGAGAGTGTAGGGGGTGAAAGAGGGAGAGGCAGTTGCTGAAAGGAGACCCAATGTGGAGGTAGCAATAGAACTAGGGTAGATATTCCCAGAGGAGAGCAAGAGAAGGGCAATAATTAGGAAGTGAATTTTAGGGCACTTAGGAGAGAAGGAGAATGTAACTTTTGGCCTGGGAGAGTAGGAAGGGGGGAGGAGGAGAACATTGGATGAAGAAAGGCAAGATTTACTGATACAGAGATGAGGGAATCATAGGGGCGGATAGGAGAATGTGACCATGGTTCAAGGATGGGGGAAGGGGTAATTGCAAGGATAAAAGTAGGCAACTGGAGATGGGGAGTGGGGATTGGAGTAGGACTGTTTGGAGTTAGGCTGTTTGGTCCAGATGAGTAGTGAGCAAGTGGAGGAGGTAAGGAGAGGATTTCGAGCAGTAGGAGGAGGAAGGAGGAGAGGTAGAGATGCATTGAGAAAGGAGGGGGAAGGTTAGAATGACCTGAAAATAAGAGAAACAGTGCACTAGGGAAATAACAGATTGGATTGGACAGTGAGGAGAGGAAGGAATAAGGCAGTAGTTAAGGCAGTGACTCAAGGGGGAACTCATGTGGAACTCATGTGGAGATGGCTATGTTATTTGACCTTCTAGTGGCCAAAGATTATAACCTGCAGAGGGGAAAGCAGGTACTTAGTATTCACAAGGGAGGTAGGTCACCTGATCCTTGATCTATAAATATAATAGCCCAGATATGGTGGGCAAGGAACTTGACTAGCTGCAAGGGTAATTCTTATTTCAAAAGCGGCAGTCTGAGTTATTGAAAAAGTGCCAGAGTGCAGCACCAACAGTGGGCATTAGGATTCCACTGTGTGAAACAGCACAGGAGTGCTCCAGAGCGCTCAGTGGTCTGGCTCCAAACTAAAATCAATTCTGACACTAGCTGTGTGCTGCAAGTTAAAGCAGGCAGAGCTTGGTTCCTCAGGTGGGAAAAAAAATGCTGAGCAACATTGCAGGATTCAAAGTTCCTTAGCCATGGTCAGGCCTACAGTGCCTATTGTTTAAAAAGGCACCAAAATTCAAAAAGAAAGCAGCAGTCCAATTCAGGTTGCCCATACCTGGATATGAGAGGTGAGCAGTCAGGCGCTAGCAGGCAGAGGTTCATGCAGCAAATCATGGTTCAAATTGAGTGGAATCCAGCATGAATCAGGGCTCTGGAGATCCACTGGGGAAAAGGGAAAAAAGGCACATCTTAATAATAGGTAGAAAAGGGGAGGGAAGTCAAAAGTTACAAAGAGGACAAAAGACAGAGGTGAGCAAATTTGAAATAGAGGAGGGTCATCTAGGATTAGCAGCAGGGAAGAGACAGGGGAGGGGCCGCAGTAAATCATTGGGTGGGGGGAAGGGCCACTATGAGAGCAGGGGATGCAGAGCAGGAGACTAGCAGGGGCAATCAAATAGTAACAAAATCAGCAAGAAATCCAAATTTTACAGAGTCAGGCAGGGTGAAGTTTGGAGAATAAATAAAGAATGCACAGAGTACAAATTAATTATACTGCACCAGGCAAGAATTAACTTATGCAAAATTAGGCACGTTTAAGTTCAGCAGAATAACTAAAGAAATGCACATAACACAAATCAGCGGTACTGCTTAAAGGATTCAAAAGATTAAATTGTTAAAAAAAAATTTTAAAAGATTGGACGTTTCCTAGGCAGCACAAACAGTAAGTTTAGAATTCCACTGTGCGAAACAAAACAGGAATGCTCAGGGCAGCAAATAAATGTGGTCTGGCTCCAAACTTGACTAGCTGTAAGGGTAATTTTTACTTAAAAAGTGGCAGTCTGATTTACTGAAAAAGCGCCAGAGTGCAGCACAAGCGGTGGGCTTTAGAATTCCACTGTGTGAAACAGCACAGGAGCGCTCAGTGGTCTTGCTCCAAACTAAAATAAATTCTGCCACTAGCTGTGTGCTGCAAGTTAAGCAGGCGGCTCAGTGGTCTGACTCCAAACTAAAATAAATTCTGCCACTAGCTGTGTGCTGCAAGTTAAGCAGGCGGCTCAGTGGTCTGACTCCAAACTAAAATAAATTCTGTCACTAGCTGTGTGCTGCAAGCTAAAACAGGCAGCTCAGTGGTCTGGCTCCAAACTAAAATAAATTCTGTCACTAGATGTCTGCTGCAAGTTAAAGCAGTTAGAGAGCTCAGATCCCTTCGTGGAAAAAAAAAGCTGAGGAAGACTGCAGGATTCAAAGTTCCTTGGCCGCGGTTGGGCTTACAGTGCCTAATGTTTAAAAAGGTATCAAAATTCAAAAAGAAAGCAGCAGTCCTATTCAGGCACCCCGTATCTGTTTTCGACAGGGAAGCAGTCAGGTGGTAGCAGGTAGGGGTTCAAACCTCAAATCGCTTTTTGAATTGAGTGGAACCCAGGCCGAATCAGGTGTAACAACAGGAATTCTAAATAATATTGAAATAACAGAGGGGAAAGTAGGCACCCCTGCCTCATGCCGATACACAACATAAAAGAGAGAAATAGCACCCCATTGCAATAAATTCCTGAGCTAGGCCTAGAATAAAGTATTTGGAGCCAGTTTGCAAAAACTATGGGAAAACAAAATGTACTGAACATAGCAAACACAATAGGCCATACCACCCTATCAAAGGCTTTTTCAGTGTCCAGGGAAATAAGAGCTGCTGGGCAGTTCATGTCCCTGGATGCCAAAAAAAAATATGGGCATGTTTGCACAAGTGATGAGATCTGGAGCATGGAGGCATGAACCCAACTGTTCTGGTCCAATAAGGTGACCCCAAACTTTATTAATACATGTAGCCAGAACTTTACATAGAAATTTCAGATCCTGACTCATAAGGGATATCGGGTAGTAATTGGAAACCTGCTCTGGATCTTTGCACCGCTTGGGTAATATAATAATAAAGGCTCCTATTAGTGTATTGTTAAAAGTACCATTCTCTAAGATGTCAGTGAAAACTTGTACAAGGAGGAGAGCTAGTTCTTTCATATAAGTTTTATAAATTCATGTAAGTTTTATAAAAATTAGGGGTAAAGCCACTGAGCTGGGAGCTTTATCCAGAGTAAAAGAGGAGATAGCAGAGACAACTTCTTCTAAAGAGATAGGTTTGGTGAATTCTGCTTGCTGTCATCATAGAGGGTAGGAAGGGGAATAGATGCCAAAAAGTTTTCAATAGCTTCAGAGGATGGTGTAGAGGAAGGCAGCCCATACAAGGTCTTGAAAAATATATATATAAAATTCGTTGGCTATTTCCCTAGGGCAAGACAGAATAAACTGGGTTGCATGGGAATGTATGTATTGGATAATTCTAAAGTTTTCCTGCTGATGGAATCTAACAGCCATCAGTTTTCGGGCTTTATCTCCTTGATCAACAAATTTGGAGTTAGTCTTGTAAATTGCATATTCTGCATGCTTTCTCAACAAATCCATGTACTGGTCTCTCAATACCTCTAGTTCCCACTGTTGGGCATCAGACAGCAGAGTAAGCCCATCCAAACTTTTGATCACTGCCAGTAAAAATGACTGTTTTTCTGTCCAGACTTTTTGGCACTTGGAAGCAATTTGGATAAATTTGCCCTGTAGCACAGCTTTACATGCAGCCCATTCTATGTCACTTTGATCTGTAGTACCTCGGCTCTCTGATATGAAATTATTAATTACTTCTCTCATATTGTTTAACATATAAGTGTCTTTCAGTAGTTGATTGTTAAGTTTCCACGTGGTATGTTGCTCAAAGTATGGATCTAATAACTGAGTTAGCCATACCATTGAATGATCTGATAAACTATGAGGGAGATATCACAAGATTGAAGACCAGCAACCAGAGATTGACTTAATAGAAAGTAGCCCAATCTAGAGTAGGAATGGTGTACTGGGGGAAAAAATGTACATTTTTTAACTGTAGGGTTAAGAAGCCTCCAGGGATCACATAACCCAGTGAGAAAATCATATCATATAAGGAACGTTGAACCAGCAAAAGCCCTGATGAAATTTTGTGTGTTCTGTCAAGGTTATGAGTTAAGATAAGGTTCCAATCCCCCCTAAAAGAATGGGTAATGGGCAAAGGGGGTGAGTGTTGTAACCAATTCTACAAAAAAAGCAGGGGAATCCAGGTTAGGACCATAGACACTACCAAGAATAACTTCAGTTTGGCCAAGAATCCTGTGTAAAAAAACAAAATGACCAGATGAATCCAGAACAGTTTTGATTAAGTCAAAGTGGACAGGTAAACCCATAACCGCCTTTGTCTAACATTATCACCCTTCCCGTAGACTTGTCCAATAAAGACTCTGCAAAGTAAGTTACTCTCAGAAGTTAACAAATGTGTTTCCTGTAGGAAAACCATCAGAATCTCCAGGTGTGCTAGGTGCTTCATAAATTGGTACCTTTTATTTTTGAATGTGCCCCTTTAACATACCATGTAGCAAACTTAAACTGGGATCACATTAGAAAGACAAACAGTTACAAAGAAGTTGTCATTGATGGCAGATAAGGACCGCAAGGCCCATCCAGTCTGCCCATTTCTTTTTCTACCTTATAAATGTGCCATCGGCCTTTGATCTGTCAGTGGTCTGTCTATTCATACTCATCTGTATTGCTCCCTTATGCCTATCCCATGCCTGTTTGAAGCCATGCACTGTATTCACAGCTACCACATCCTGAGGTAGGCCGTTCCATGCATTCACCATCCTTTCTGTGAAAAAGTATTTCCTCACATTCCCCTTAATCGGCCTCCCTCTAATCTCATGCTGTGTCCTCTTGTCCTGCTATTTTTCTTATATTTAAACATGTTAGACTCTTTCACCTTGTTAATGCCCTTAAGGTGTTTGAATGTCTCGATCATATCACCTCTCTCCCTCCTTTGCTCAAGGGTATACATATTGAGCTCAGTTAATCTGTCCTCATATGTCTTCTGATGCAGTCCCTGCACCATTTTGGTTGCCCTTCTCTGGACTGCCTCAATTTGGATAATGTCCTTGTGAAGGTGTGGCCTCCAGTACTGCACACAGTACTCCAGATGGGACCTAACCAGTGTCTTGTAAAGAGGGATTATTACCTCTCTCTTACGACTTGTGATACCCCTACTTATACACCCTAACATCCCCTTAGCCTTACCTACTGCTTTAGAGGTCTGCTTGGATGATTTCAGGTCATCAGTGATGATGATGCCCAAGTCTCTTTCTTCCTTTGTGACTGCCAGCAACTCCCCTCCCAGCCTATAGGTGGCTTCAGGGTTTCTCTTCCCTATGTACATGATCTTGCACTTCTTTGCATTAAATCCCAGTTGCCACTCTTCTGACCATTTTGCTAGTTTATCCAGATCTCTTCTCATTCTGCCTACCCCAAATTGATCATCTACTCTGTAGCAGATCTTGGTGTCATTTGCAAACAGACAAGCCTTACCCTCTAGTCCATCTGCAAGGTCACTAATGAAGATATTGAAGAGGACTGGCCCCAGGACTGATCCCTGAGGTACCCCACTTGTGACTTGCATCTCTTCTGACTGTATACCATTTACCACCACTCTCTGTTTTCTGCCCGTCAACCAGTTTGCCACCCAGTTGACTAACTTCTGACCCACCCCAAGCCTACCCAGCTTATTTATCAATCTTCTATGTGGAACAGTGTGACAAGCTTTGCTGAAGTCAAGGTAGGCAACATCAACTGCTCCCTCTTGATCCACCACTCTGGTTACCTAGTCAAAGAAATCTATGAGATTAGTTTGACAAGACCTTCCTTTTGTAAACCCATGCTGTCTTGGATCCTGTGCCCCTATGGATTCCAGGTGTTGCACTATCCTTTCCTTAAGGAGTGCCTCCATAATCTTGCCCACTACTGAGGTAAGACTGACTGGTCTGTAGTTCCCTGCCTGCTCCCTGCTACCACTTTTGTGGAGCGGGATCACATGAGCCCTTCTCCAGTCTTCTGGGACCTTTCCTGTGCTCAGAGACTCACTAAACAGTTCTGCTAATGGCTCTGCTAGTTCCACCCTTAGCTCCTTAAGTACCCTGGGATGTATGCCATCAGGTCCCATTGCCTTATCCACCCTGAGCTTAGCAAGCTCTTGTAGGACCCTTTCTTTTGTGAAGGGGAGTAGTGCTCACCTCCCTCCCCCCTGTGTCCATGGTGCTGAGCTGTGGGCCTGCCCTACCTTCTCTTCAGTAAATACCAAGCAAAAGTATCTATTTAAGATAAATGCTTTTACAGGGTCCTCCTCCTCACATGTCCCCTTTTCTTCATTGAGCTTAGCAATACCCCCCTCTGGACTTTCTCCTTTCACTAATGTATCTATAGAAAGTCTTGACAAATTCTTTTACTGTTCGTGCTAGTGTTTCCTCAGTTTGGGACTTTGCGTGCCTTACTGCCTTCCCTGCTTCCCTTTTTGCAGTTTGGTATGCCTCCCTATCTTCATCCCACTGTGTTCCCTTATATTTCCTGAAGGCCAGCCTTTTGGCTCTGACCTTTTCTGCTACTGTATTTGAGAACCAAAGTGGTTTCCTTCTTCTTTTGCACTTCCTTTTCTGTCTAACACAATGGGATGTTGCTTCAAGTATTGCATCCTTAATGCTTGCCCACTTTGCCTGTATCCCTCACCTGTGTTTCTTTTTGCCAGGGCTAGCTTAACTCTGTTGGCCATCTTATCAAAGTCAGCTCCTCTGAAGTCCCATATGTTTGCCTTGGAATGGGATGATTTAGATGTAGTAGCCAAATTGAACCATACCATGTGATGGCCACTGGCCCCCAGGTGTCCTTCTACCTGGAGATCTGTGATCCCTTCCCTGTTAGTCAGTACCAGATCTAGGATAGCCCTGTCTCTTGTGGGTTGTTGTACCAGTTGTTTGAGGCCCTCCCCCTGCGGGGAATCCACCGTGTATCTAGTTCTGGCAGATGTTCCTGCTGGTATTGACCAATCTGTATCCGGCATGTTGAAGTCTCCCATTATCAGAACCTCCCCTTTAGCTGTCATATTTTGTATATCTTCTAACAGTAATGTGTCTATGTCCTCCCCCGGGTCTGGGGGCCTGTAGACAACCCCAGTTCTTATGGCTGTCCCATTTTCTGTTTCCAGCGTGACCCACAGTTCTTCTGGCTCCTTATGTGTATTCTGAATTTCTGTAGCTTTGATATTTTCATTGACATACAGGGCCACCCACCCCCCTTTTGCACCTCGGTCTCTTCTGAACAATACATAGCCAGGTACTGAAGTCTCCCAAGTGTGGTTACTGGTAAACCAAGTCTCACTAATTGCTACTATGTCCAGTTTAGCCACTGACATTATTGCCTGCAGATCTGGGATCTTATTTCCTAGGCTGTGAGCGTTTGTGTACATGATTTTCCATTGGCCAGATTTTGGTGTGTTAGTTGTTGGGTGAGGTTTGGCATTTCCCCTGTGTGTCATATGGGGAGACGGACCTTTTTTCTTACCTGGTGATGCAAATGAACTGCAAACATGCTGAATTCCTGTTTGACCACTAGCTGAGGGGGGAGGGGTGTTCTTCCCATTCGACGTATGGGGTGCTGCACCCCTCTCCCCATTTGCTAGTTTATATATTCTGCAAAGACATCAAACTTCTGCCCCAATGCACTGACTCCCTGCTTAGTCAGATGTAGTCCATCAAATTTAAAGAACTTTCACTCCCAGAACTGTTGCCAGTTCCCTACAAATCTGTGTCCTTTTTCCTGGCACCAGCCCTTGAGCCACAAGTTTAGCTCCCCCATCTCCCCTTCTCTGACCTTCCGTCCATCTGTCCCCCTCTCTCAGACTGGCAGGATCTCAGAGAAGGAGATGCCGGACGAAATGGATGATAGTTTGTCACCCAGCCTGGTCATGTGTTCCTTGGTCTCCACAACTGACCGGCTGGTGAGATCATTAGTCCCTATGTGTACCAGGACATCAATGTTTTCTTCTGCTTTGTGAACAATTTTAGCAATTCGGTCAGTGTCTCTCCATGCTGATGTACCTGGGAGACTTCTGACCATTACCCCTGGTTGGAGATGGGTATCAACTCCCCGAATCATGGAGTCTCCTATGATCAGAAGTTTTTGATTTCCTTTTTGCTTTTTTTGTTTTGGTTCCTGATTTGGGTGAGTTTTGTTGTGCTAGCTCCTGTGTTGCAGTGTCCTGCTCTGCAGTGTCCTCTGCCCCTTTGTTTGATTTCAGAGATAGAGGCAGATACCTGTTTGTAGTGTTTATATGGTTTTTGGAGGTAATATGTTGGAGAGCAGAGAGTGATGGGGCACCCAATTTGCCCTTCCTAACCACCAGCCAACCTCCAGGACCAACTACCCTCTTCGGTCGAGGTTTTTCTGTTGGATGTTGGGGAAATGGCAGGTGGTTCTTATAATGTATTTCCTCTTGAATATGAAATTTGAGGCGCACAATCTCTGCCCATGCTGCCCGGAGCTGACCCTAAGATCTCCAATGGCCCAGCATGTAGGACAGTGTCCTAAATCCTGTAAGACTGTCCTTCTGAAAATTGTTCCACAGTACCTGCAGTTAATGATATGCATTCCAGATAAGTTGCTGGGTTTATAACCTAGTTAGAAGGAAGAAAATGCAAGTAATGGTTTGATTTTGTGTTTTGTTTTTGTATAACTTGTTATACCAAGTTAAATTACTAGTGCCCCTGTAAATGAGCTCACCTTGTGGATGCCCCACTGATCCGCCCCTTCCTGCTCTGCCACAGGAAATGACACAACTGTGGTACCCTATAAAAGGAGTGTAGTGTGGGGTGGTTGGGGATGGGGGTGGGTGGCTGGGCCCTTCCCCAGCCGATAAAGAACAACCACTGATGAAAGAACAAGGAGGTAAGAGCAGAAACAATCAGTCAACAACAAATGCAGTAACCCTGAAAGCTTATCCTAATGTTAGATAAAACTGTAAAACCTGTAAAGCACCACCTGTAATAATTTCAGGTAAGATATACCCTGTAAGAAACACTTTGCTACAGGGAAAAATAAAGCAGTAACAGAAGATATACCTTGCAAAAGACAATTGGAATCAGAAGATTACAGCAGTAATCTGTTAGCACACACCTGTAGGCACACCTTGTAATAATGCAGAAGAAGGTATACCAGCAACAACAATTTGAATCAGTGAAAATAAAGCAATGAAATGTTAGCAACAAACAGTAGCAATCCCTGTTAGCACAAAATAAAAAACAGCAACACACAGTAAATCTGCTTAGCCAAAAGAAGTCTTAATCCTTTTCCCATGCTCTGCTAAGATTCTCTACTCTGCCTTTCAAGCAATCTTAGAAGGAAAGAGCTCAGGTGAAGCTAGGTGCCTTGGCCAGCAAACCAAGTCTTCTACCTCCAAGACAGCAACTAACCTGACTTTTTAACCCTTCTTTCTGTTGGAAATTACTGACAGTTTGCCAGCTCCACCCCCCAGATACACACCTAGTCCTTTGGAAGAGCTGTGGGAGGAAAGCAATTAGCTCCTTCAATGTGAGACGGAGACTGAAACACCTCTGAGACAACAAACCTTTTCAACAAAAACAGAATAAAATAAAACAGTGTCAAACAGTAATTTTGCTTAGCCCAATGATAAAAGTCACAAAAATGTAAGCTCCACCTGTAATAATTTCAGAGAAGATATACCCTGTAAGAAACACTTTGCTGCAGAGAAAAATAAAGCAGTAACAGAAGATATACCTTGCAAAAGACAATTGGAATCAGCAGATTACAGCAGTAATCTGTTAGCACACACCTGTAGGCACACCTTGTAATAATGCAGAAGAAGGTATACCAGCAACAGCAATTTGAATCAGAGAAAATAAAGCAATGAAATGTTAGCAACAAACAGTAGCAATCCCTGTGAGTACAAAATAAAAAAACAACAACACATAGTAAATCTGCTTAGCCAAAAGAAGTCTTAATCCTTTTCCCTTGCTCTGCTAAGGTTCTCTACTCTGCCTTTCAAGCAATCTTAGAAGGAAAGAGCTCAGGTGAAGCTAGGTGCCTTGGCCAGCAAACCAAGTCTTCTACCGCTATTAAACCATGCCCTGCATACATCACAATTACATAAATACTACAGCAATAACCATGTGCACTTGCTCTTACCCCCATCCCAACCCAATAAATCCAGTAACAAACTAGTCTAAATAAAACACAGCAAGAACAATATGACACATTGGGAGCCCAACAGGGTACCATAGCTATACCCGATCCTCTGTCCACACTCCTGCAGTCAGGCCCATGAATGGATCCCTAAGGGGCTCTCTGTTTGCCCCTGGTGAGTATATCAGAGTTATGAAACAAGGTAATGAGTACAGCAGTCAGCAATAGAGTACTGAAAAAAATATTCATTAAGGAGAAAGAAGAAAAAGAAAAAAGGGAGAGACGAGAAGTAGGTAAGGGAAGGATGGAAATTTAGTGAGGCCACCTGAACAAGTGTTATAAGAATATACAAAACAGATATATAACCTGTATAGTAAAATATGCTTTGCCCAAAAGAATATATAATAGTAATCTAAGGAATAATAACAGTAGGGGGCAGCTTGCAATTACCAAGTAGGACTGCATGAAACTAGAGGGTGACTCTATAAGCAGTAAAATGAAAAAGAGATCATTCGTGAAAAGGCATAGAGGGTAGCATCAGTACCATAGGAGAATGACTCATTAATCATAATCCATAATTAATAAAACCAAAAAATGACAGAAGAAACTAGAACTTTAAACTACAAAGCAATATGCTTAATAAAAAAATAATACACCGTTGGAAATGTGCCTGCACCAGAGGAGAGAGGCAAAAAGTAGAACAGCACACATGTTCAGGATGCAGAAGAATCTGAAGAAAAAGTGAATTGTGAGAACTCTTTCTGACTTCCATCTCTTCAATAGCAAGAACCCAGGACACAGTTACTGGCTGGAGGGTGTCCTGTTAACAAAATCCAATGAGGAGAAGGATCTGGGAGTGCTGGTAACCAGGGAGATGAACCACTCTGCTTAGTGCAGGAAGGCAACAGTGAAGACAAACAGGATGCTAGTGTGCATAGCTAGGGAGATTACTTCTAGGAGTGGGGAAGTCATCTTGCCACTGTACAGGTCCCTGGTGAGACCACACCTAGAGTACTACATGCAATTCTGGCACCCCTATTTGAAAAGGGACCTCAGACTACTGGAGGGGTTCAGTGCAGGGCAACAAAAATGATCCTGGGGTTGGGGGACAGACCATATGAGTAGAGACTGAGAGAGTTCAGTATGTATCCGTGGAGAAAAGAAGGGACAGAGGTGATACGATTGAGCCCTTCAGGTACCTGAAGTGTATGAACAAAGTAGACACCAAGAGTATTTTCAGTCTGAAGAGTGGAAGGGAAACTAGGGGACACTCTATGAAGTTTGAAGGGGGCAGGTTCAAGAGGGAATTGAGGAGGCAGTATTTCACAGAAAGGGTGGTGGCAGGGTAGAACTCTCTGCCAGAGGAAGTCTTATCACTGAAGAGTTTTGGGAGCTTCAAGAGGGGGTGGGACAGAGTCAAGGGGAAGGTACAAATCAGGTGGGGGGTGGTAGATGAGAGGGCATATTAGGGAAGTGGGGCAGCTGCAGTCTAATGGACTGAAGTGCTGCACACTCGAGCAGACTAGATAGACCTAATGGCCTGTATCTGCTGGCAATTTCGTATGATCGTATGTTCATAATAAGTTCCAAAACATACATTTCCCTACAAGAAAGGGACAGCCAGGCTGGCAGCATAGCCTAGAGGTTAGAGTAATGAGCTGTGAACAAGCTTGGTATATCCAGCAGAAAAGACCTTGGTTTGATTCTCACAACCTCCACTTACATACTGTGTGACTCTGAGCAAGTCACTTAACCACCCAGTGCTCCCAGGTTGCCCCTGAAAACAGGCACTTATGCCTAGAGGGCCTTACCCAGTTGCCAAAGACTAAAATAAAAACAAAAAAATAAAGGACTTACTATGGATCAATAACTATGGCTGGTTTTGTTCAGGCAAATTTATTTAAGAATCAGTTTACACCTAGGCAGTCCATTTCGGGTATGGTGAGTAAAAAAAAAAAGAAGAAATGCAGCCTGCCTCCTACATGGAGCGTTTCTGTGTCCCATGATTGCTGAAATCATTTTAAAGTTGCTCAACATAGGAAAGAAGTCCACTGTAACAGTATCTCTTTTGGGACAGTAAGGTCCTATAAAGAAACTGAAGCAACAACAGACGCTGATGTCTAAACCAAGGTAGCTACCAGACCATTACAATATACCGATGCCGGTATTTAAGAATGACCAAATCCAGCTGGTCTGGTAGCACTAAGGGCTAAGGTGCTGCATGCCTTACCTCACGCCTCACCAGTGAGCCAGGTTCAGGAATGAACATGGGTCATCGGGGTGCTGGCATGGGGGGAGAGAGGGATCAGGATTGAGTAGCCAACAGCTCTCCCCTTCCAGGGGTGGTTGTCTGCCCCAACCCCCAGTTCCGCTCCCATTGGGTGGAGGTCTAATGGGAAGCATTGGCAGAAGTTGTCACTGGTGACTGCCAGGGGTGGTGCAGAAGGGGCCGAGCTGGTACCCGGCATGCATGTGCACCTCCAACCGCATGCACATGCATGTCGGTGGGGATCACGAGTCAGGGGGAAAAGGTAGAAAAGCTACACAATCTACATATAGAAAAGAAAGACCAAATCCAATAATGATGCTCCCAATATCACAGTCCTCCAAGGCACTAGACAAGTAGGCAAGCACCATCCAAAGCTTGCCAATTTTAAATGAGCTGATCAGCTGAAGTCCACACAAGTGCCTCCCAGCTGTCCATCTTCAATCTAGGCAGATAGAAATGTAATATTAGGATAACAGAGATTTGCTCTGCATTCATAATGGAATGTTGCTGTGTCTCTTGATGTCCGATCCAATTTACATTCTCACAATATGATAAAGAATACTATTGCATGGTAGTGTTTCTCTTTAGGGTGCCTGACAGTCATAAAGGAAATTGGGTTAGCAACCAGTAATAAAGGACCAAACCAAGAGAGAACGATGATCAGAGTGGTCGCAAATCTAAGCGGTTGTTGAAAGCAGCTTTAGTAGTAATAGTCCAGATAAGGCATTCAGTCAAGTCTGGGAGTCAAGTCATAGTTAGCCATGCTCGTCTTGTTCAACACAGATGGTAATAACAGAATATACTTCAGATTCTAACATGGAAGAACTCTAGGAGGAGAAAATAAGTTTGGTAAGTGTTTCAGCAGCTGTGCACGGGCTTTCTCAGCAGAGAGAGACTGCTTTTCTCCATGTGGGGTAGTGACCAAAAGGAAAGCTGGGTACCTTAAGCGAAAGTCAATCCCAGCAGCGTACAGCTTACTCTTACTCTCCTTGTACACCTTCTGTTTATGTCTAATCCTGGGGCTCAGGTCACTGAGCAAAAAGATCCGGGAGCCCTCCCACCAGATCTGCTTTTGCTCCCTGATTTTATGTAAAACATGAATCTTATCCCAGAAATTCAGCAATCAAAACATTAGAATGCAAGGTTGTTCTCCAGGGTTTGGGATCGGTTTAAGGGAGCAGTGCACCCGCTCTATCATGTAAGTAGTCCCATAGGGGGATGGGCCAGCTAGTTTCTCCAACAAGCAGTGTACAAATGAGATTGGGTCTGTGGGGAGACCACGTGATGCAGGGTAACGAGTAGAAGCTCCTCCATGCAGCTCCAGCCTCCTGACTTGATAAGTTGTTATTTTGGACAGCTAAACTATCTAAAACCCTCAACTTTCATCTAATTCTGCCTTCTAATCATCCCGGGCTCAGGATCAATGAGTTTGAATACCGATGGAGGTCTACATTAAATAAGCGCCGCAGAAGCACACTCCACCAGTCACCCACGAGAAGGCCCCTAAGAAATCTCAAGCCTCAAGTGGGCTAGACAGTCCTGAACATTCTAGCCAGATCTCAAAGCATGATCCATTAACCTTGAACAGGTTCTTAGAAGAGTTTAAACCCTTCCCTGAGGAAGTAAAGGAGATTTCAACAGAGCTTGAAGCCCTTTCTAAAAAGCTTGACGAGGTCTCTGTCACAACCTAGGATAATACTGCTCTTATTGTGTCTCTAGAAAAGCGTCTCGAAATGGTTGACCCAGGGCTTGTGGCTATGTGGCTGAAGCTTTCCCATTTTGAAGCAAAATTAGAGGATCTCGAGGGCAGCAGCCGCATGAACAATGTCGTTATATTGGGGCTTCCAGAGGGTGAAGAAGTCCAGAATGCCATCGTGTTTGTACAGAAGCTGGTGGAAAGGATTGTCGGCCCCTCTCCTTTGGATCCATGTATACCATCGAGAGGGCACATAGGTCTTTATGGCCAAAACCTCCTTTAGGAGCTGCTCCTCGCCTTATTATATGCCATTTTTTAAATTATTTAGAGCGGCAACACTTCCTGACAAAAGCAAGGGAACTACAAGAAGTCAGATGGGAGAACAACAAGCTTAGAATAGCGCAAGACCTACCAGGTTCTGTCCGGCAGAAGCACACAGCATTCCACCCTATTGTGTCCAGGATCATTGCTGCTGGGCTCAAGTTCAGAATGGGATACCCAGCTAGACTGCAAGTACAAGTGGCAGGAACCTGGTCAGCTTACGATGACCCAGATGCCGCTCTTCCTGGTCTAAAACTGGCCCTGCCTGACCTGTTTCATGACCCATGAAGAGTCCTGTATTTATGGTGATGGGGAGCTCTGAATTGTTAGGCTGATACTGCTTTCTGAGAGGCATGATGGAAATGCATGCAATTACCTGCCCGAGTTTGGGAGAACCCGATATCGAAGGATGCAGAGTCATCACCTTTTTGTGTTCACTTATATATTAAGACACTTTGACATCAAATTCAAATTTGGGACTGACGTTCCTACCAGGAGATTGTTTTGAATGAACAGTTTGCTTACTTGGGGGAGGGTATTTTTTGTTTTAGTACTAGTTTGGAGCCCAAATGTTCCTGCAGTAAGGGGATGGTTGATTTATACCCCTTTGACTCACCATTTAAATGTAGGATAGCCTATTGTGAGGGATGCGCCAGGCTTTTCTTTCTTAATTGCGCTGTGGTGCGCTTTCGCTCCAGTACCATAAGAGGGAGCTTAGACTATACTGTTCATAGTGCTAGTTGCCAACTCAGGATTTGTTCTTTCTGCAGGGCTCTCTACTCGAGGCCTGGGTTATTTAACACACCTCTTATAGGGCTACTTTGTCCTGGTGTTAGCAAGATCCCGTGGTAAACTGGCCTTATCTCCTATTACCAGTCATCTGTGGTACTTGGGAGATTACGTTTTCCTAGCAGGCTGCACGTTTCCTTTTAAATACACCAGTACATTTGCTGTGCCTATATTCTATAAGCCGAGCACCTCCTTCTAGCTACCAGGAGTTGGTTAGGTAGCAGAATTTTGTTGGAATGTCGATTTTTCTTTCATTTCCACCTCACATTTACTTGTTCTTAATGGAGGTTTGCTGATTCTGTCTGGGGCTGTGGGGCAACGTGGGGAGGCTGGGGTGTGAGGAAGGGACACGGTATTTTGTTGAGCATTGTTTGTGACAGTTGGGGTGGTTGGGTGGGGAGGTCTAAGGTCATACTTAAGGATTTGTCAAATTTATGTTACATGGGGGTGCTGTGGGGGGTGGGATAGATTGGGGTGTATTGGAGGGTGAGGGCAGGGCAGGAAAACAGCAGTATTCAAGGGTTTTGGAATGTGGATCCTTGTTGCTGTTACACTGAGATTATCGTTCTGAGCTTATTATTACCGATCTAGATGGCTAATAATGTTGTTTTTGCTACTTGGAATGTGAAATGGGATAAGGAAAAAGTACAAACAATACCAGGTGCTTAAGCACTTAAGTTTATTGCGTTCCCAGATAACATTTTTACAGGAATCCCATTTACTAGAGTCAGAAGCTTTACAACTAAGGAGGCAACAGGTAGGTCAGGTTTTTAATGCCTTGGGGTCCACTAACAGCTGCGGGGTCATGCTAATTGTTAACAGAGGCATCCCTTCATTTCTTCACATGTTATTAGGGATCCAGGGGGCGGGTTCGTTTTGGTCCAGGGCACTCTTTGGTCCATGCCATTTTTACTCTGTAGTATTTACAGGCCTAATACAGATGACCCTGGCTTTTTATGAGGTTGATTACTATTATTCTCCCTATGCTTCCGATTACGATCGTCATGGGTGGCGACTTAAGTTTGGTCTTGGACCCTAACATGGATAGGTCTGGCAGCGGAATGAGGGGACTGTCCCCTGGGCAAAGGGCTTTTAGGGACCTGTTGGATCAGTGCGGGTTGTATGACGTTTGTCGAGTTCTGCATCCTAACTCCAAGGAATATACTTTTAGCTCGCCAGTGCACGGATCACAGTCTTGCATAGACTACCTTTTAATTTCCCAGGGGCTCTTGCCGGGGGTTATGTCCGCTTCAATTCAGCCTGGTCCTACATCCGATCATTCCCTGGTGGTATGCAATTTAACTTTTCTAAATACGCCTAGGAAGCAGACCCGTTGAAAATTAAATGAACAATTATTAAAGGATGCCAGGTACTGCAACCTTATAAAAGAACAGATCGAGATAGAGTCTGTGCCTTCCACCCATTCAGGGAGCCCAGAGATGGTCAAGTTATTATGCCTACTTCATGATTCTTGATGATTCACCTTTTCCTCCAGTTGGTTGTGGTTTTGTGAATGTCCATGATTTCCAGTTTCATTTTACCTGACCGATCTTCCAGAGAAGAATTGCATGCTTTGGAGTCAGTGATTCTGCAACTGAGATTTTCTAAAGTAGGTTTAATAGACTTGAAATCAGCCACTTGTTCAAAAAGGACTTCCTTTATGGTATTGATATCCTGGGAGAAGGCCTCTGCTGTGACGGTTTCTTATTTGGCAGTTGGAGATCCCAGAAATGACGTATCTTCTTATGGGCACTTGAAGGGTAGAGAGTGGGCCGCAGGGCTCTTCCTCTATTTGCAAAGTGTCCAAATCTTGAAATTCCATAGCCATTAGATATCTGAATGTAACAATAGCACCCAGGTAGTTCTACAGCTAATCCAAATAAGTTATAATGCAGTAGTCAAGCTGAAATGCTGATAAAAGAAGTATAAAAGTAAAAAGCAGGGAGCTAAATGAGAGAGCACCTTCTCTCTTAGCCAGCCATTATGTGACCCATAATGACGCTTTTTATAAATGGGACAGTTTTTTTTTTACTAATTCATTCCAGTCCATATAATGTGCACAGAGAGCAGGACTGGAACAGCCATCTATTTAGTATCTCACTTCCACTAGATGAGTACAGCAGCTCTTGCTATTTACAGATGGTAGATTAGGAGATGTGTACTGAAAGTGAATGAGGCAGCTGAGCTGTTCACTTTCAATTAGGCTCAATGAATCTTCTAGTCACATCCGAACTGCTGCCTTGCCACTCAATTTCAAATGTCTGTACAGGAAATTATAAACGAAGATAACTTGAGCAATGAAGTCTTGTGTGGCTCAGCCTCTCCTACCTTGAGTGTTTCTTTTTTTGTTTGTTTGTTTGTTTTTCTTAACAGCAAAGTCTGGAAAGTTTCCTTCAATCTACAAGACTGTTTGGTCCCAGATGCCAAGTCATTTAGACCTACAACACTGATACAGCGAGCAACTACTGTACTGTACAGCATTGCACTGCACTGTACATGAGCAAAGAAAACATCACACTGACCCAGAGAGCCCAACAGACAACAAGCATATGTAGTTTTCAGTAACGCAGGTTAAAGACAGAGTAGGTGGTAGACCATTAAGAGTGTCTGGTACTTTAGTTGCTGAGGTCCTGACCAGAGCTCCATAGTAAGTTTAATACAACATTTTTTGGGAGGAGGTGGGGGACAGGTGAGAGCCAGACTAGGACAACTTTTTTTTCTGAATACCCAATTACAGAAACTGTAAACAGTCTGGAGAGCCAATATTCTGCATATCAGTAATAACATTCAATACAGTAGGGGAGCAAAGAAACATTCTGACTCAATAAGATCTGAGTCAGTAATCATCCAGGCCAATCTATTAATTTTTAAGCAAGAGCCAAAGAGATCTCAGGGATTGGAAACTGGCAGTGGGTAAATAGAACGGAAAGAAGGGTATTTATTATTAACTAAAAAAAAGGGAGCAGGCGGGCTTGAAGTGTTGGATGCTGGTGAGGGTGGAATGGGAGGGGAAGATATTTATTAATATTAAAAATTGTGGCCAAACAGGAAGAGGTTAAATGCTTTCACAGAACTGAGCTGATGGGGGTTCTACAATAAATTAGCTGACAGTTTTAAGTTGGGGAAGGGTGAAATCTTAAATCACTCGGCAGCTCTTTCTTCACTACTCAGGCAGCTGGTCCTGGTCTGCCGCAGTATCCTGCATAATCACATAATAGCAAGCACTCAGCACCCAAAGCAATTATCACACCATCTAACAACCTCTACAATATCCTGCCGAGGAGGAGGAAGGCCAGACAGAAGGTGAAACAGCTTTGGCTGCACAAAGAGCAACTGTTTGGATTTTGTCTTTTTTTATGTTGGCTCTCGCACTTGCGCACCAGCCAACATCTTGCGGTAGTAGCACATTTGGAGGTGCAGTCACGGTTGGGCGAATGCAGGGCATGCATCAGAAGGTGCGTCCCTCATTCCCCAATCAGCCAGCAGCAGGCAGTGACCTCAACCATCCCTAATGTGGCCACCAGAACAAAGAAAAGGTCTGCTGCAATGAGAGCGAAGCTTTCATGCAGCATGACCTCAACACGCCTCCCTGACATGCCAAGGCAACAAGGCAGCAGTGACTGCCACCACTGCCTGTCACAATGCCGATGGGGGAGCCCACTCCCCATCAGCATAATGTGCCCCCTCCCATTTAGAATGCATGCCAAGGGGGTGCCCAATCCCCCTCGGCATCATGCACCCCCTAACAGTTTTTCTTTGCTGACAGGGGGCCCAATCCCCATCAGTGTTTATCCCCCCATCCCCTTGTGTTTTGCCAACAGGGGAGCCCACTCTCCATCGGCATAATGCATCACCCCTCATTGTTGCTTGCCGAGGGAGTGCCCAGTCCCCCTTTGTTCATGTCCCCCTCCTCAGTATGTGCCACTGGGGTGCCCAACTCTGCCAGCTACAGAATCCCCCAGAAAAGACTTAGGTGGCACGCTGGGAGCCCGTGCCAGCATGCCAATGCCTGCAAAAAACATCCTGCAATGTTTTTTTTTGTTTAAGCTGTGAAAAAAGAAAATGGTCCCTTGCCATCTCCCTGCCTCCCTCCCACAACCCGCTCCCACCCTCTGTGCACCCTGCCTCCCCACACCCACCCTCACCCCATACTTACCCACAGAGTCTGGCGCGATAATCTTCGGTGGACCGGGAAGACGTCTGCAGTTTTCAAAGCCGACAACGAACTGAGAAAATGCCAGTAAGCTGTATAATGGCATAAATATGTTTTTTTCAACTTTGATGCATATCTTAGGCATTTTTTGGAATTTTGGCACCAAATTTTCAACATGGGGTGTTGGGACCCCTCCTTATGAATTCTGCCACTGTCATGCTGTTATTCTGCCCGAAAAGGTGATTTTGCCATCACTGCTTGAAATCACCTTTTGGGACTGATTAACAGAATGACAGTGCCAGTGTTCATGAGGTGGGCTCTAAAAAAGCCTATGTTGCAAATTTGGTGGACAAAATCTTAAAAAATGACTGTTTACTTAGCGCAGCATTGCGCAGTTATATGCACGCCAGGTAACTTCATGACTTTGCAATATTTTCACCAGATTTTCAACATTGGCATTTTCCACATCTCCTGTGAACAGTACAGCTATCATTTTTCACATCCTGGCCAAAATGTGTTTTCACACTTCTGGCGCAGAATAGAGAGCAGTATAGTGCAGTGGCTTAAGGCTCTGAGCTGCAAATCTGGCAACATCCAGCAGACCAGACCTGGGTTTGAATCCCACAGCTTCCACTTGCATGCTGTGTGACCCTGAGAAAGTCACTTAACTTTCCTATGCTCCCAGGTTGCTCATGTAAAAAAGCTTCCAGCTTAGTGTGCTACTCCAGGCTAAACAACTAAAAAAAAAAAAATAGCGTGGTCGCTGTAGGAAATCAGTGTTCGGGACAGATTATGAAAATGACAGTGGAACAGATCATGAGCAGAGGTCCTAAAATGCCTATGTTGAAATTTGGTGACGAAAGTCCATAAAATGAGTGTTTTATGAGCGTGTGTTGCGCAGTTTGCATGCACACTTGTAACTTCCTAAATTTGTAATATTTTCACTCCAGATTTTCAAAATTGCCATTTTTCCACACCTCCTTATGAACAGTGCAGCTGTCATTTTATATATCCTGGGCGAAATGTGTTTTCACACGTCCAGCACAGAATAGCGCTGTCGCTGTGCAAAATCACTTTTCAGGACAGTTTGAGGAAATGACGGTGACACTGTACATGAGCAAAGGTCCTAAAATGCCTATGTTGGAAAATTTGGTGCCGAAAGTCCATAAAATGACTGTGTTACAAGTGTGCATTGCGCAGTTTCCATGCACCCTTGTAACTTCACAAATCTGCAATATTTCCATGCCAGATTTTCAACACTGGCATTTTTTTCACACCTCCTTATGAACAGTACAGCTGTCATTTTTCACATCCTGCCCAAAATGTGTTTCCACACCTGTGGCACACAATGGCGTAGTCGCTGTGGGAAATCAACTTTTGGGACAGATTAACAAAATTACAGTGCCACTGTTCATGAGGGGAGGTCCCAAAATGCCTATGTTAAAAATGTGGGTGACAAACTCCCAAAAATAATTGGGTTATGGACGTGTCTTGCGCAGTTTCTATGCATGCTCATGACTTCACCAATTTTCCTTATTTTCACTACAGATTTTCAACATTGCCATTTTTTACGCCTCCTCATGAACAATACAGTTGTTATTCTCCACGTCCTGTCCAAAATGTGTTTTTGTCCCTGTGTCGCCAAATGGCATAGCCGCTGTGCAAAACCACCTTTCAGCTAACAAACTGATTGTACCACTTTTCATGAGGTGGGCTCACAAACAGCCCATGTTGAAAATTTTGAGTGAAAATACCACTGCACAGCTATAGTGTTAGGGTTTCCAACTGTAGCACCCCACCCAGTACAGAATGACAGGCGCCAGAGGTGTGACTTGGGATCATCGGATGTAATGCTCCGCCATTCCACCCCAACCCCCACCCTGCAGCCACTGACAGGCATCATGGTGTGCCTTGCACTGTTCAGCCACAAAATTCACCCCATTCTCCTATACTGTACCCATGTCAGCGTATTTCCTCATGGAATGGGGTAAGTATAATGCCCAAAGACCCCAAAGTACACCACGACACTTGTCGGTGTCTACAGGGTAGGGTGAGGTAGAATGGCATGAGAGCTATAGCTGATGACCCAAAGACACACCCCAATGCCTCTCACTCTCTACAGGGTGAGGGTGGGGTTAGTGTCACTTCAATACTTCACTGCCATTCCTATTATGCATCTCTAGCTCTGGCACTACCAATGCCAGCCAGACAACATTCAGCATTGAAAAATGCTTGTTTTAATTAATGTTAAGAAGTACCCTGCCATCATGTTTCACCCCATGTTAGTATTTGGTCCCCTAACCATGTCTGGTTCCATTTTTAGTATGAATGTAAAATTTTTGATTGTGAGAATATAAATTATTGGCTTTGTAAGTGCGTTCAGTAAGTTGCAAGGTGGCGGCAATACATAATGCCTGCTTTACAGGCATAAAAAATGTGTCATGAACTGCTATTTCTAAAACCCACTCAGATGCACAGAAGATCTGATGTAAGTGACTGGTTCAGAGAGGAACAGGCTGGAGGCCCAGGCTATGTGTGGGAGGTTTGCAAAACCTGATATGGGGCTAAATTCATTTAGTGGATTGACAGCTGTCTTTGTGTGGTTGTGGTACTGTCACTTGGGCAATTAACAGATTTTTTCCTCTTTTCAGTAATATCATACCCTGCTATTTACAGTGTACTGTATATGTGGGATGAAATAGTGAAAAAGATACATTACTTTAACTTGAAAAAAACAGAGTACGGAGGTTTGAGACTGGTGAAGGGTCACTATGCTATTTTTCAATAGCAGACTCACAACAGACAAGCATTGCTGAGATTACCTAAATGTTCTAAATTTAACAAAAGCTACAAGAAGTGAGAACATCCATCAGTCCAACAGACTAAATGACAGCAGCTGTAGCTCTCTCTTTCTCTCTCTCTCTGTGCATTACGTATTATTCTAATCTTTTTAATTGAAATACCAAGAATGCAATTTCTAACATGTAACCTGAATGCACTGAGATGTGCAACTGCTGTGATTTTGACTGTTGGACTGATGGATATTCTCACTTTTTATGTCTATTTTTAAACTTATAACATGTAGGTAATCTCAGCAATGATTGTACAGTATGTTGCATGTCTTGATAAATAACATAGTGACAATTTGGTGGTCTGGAACCTCCAGACTCTGGTTCTCTCAATTTGAAATACTGTATGTTTTGACCATTTCATCCCACATATACAGTACACAATATATAGTAATGTTTGATATTATTAAGAAGAGGAAAAGAGTTGGTAATGTGTGATCTAGCTCTTATTATTGATCTCATTTAGTTGAGTCTGCAGGGGAGAAAAATATGCTGTTTATATATTTCAGTTGCAGTCTAACATGTTAAAAGATACTTGTATAAATGAATGAAAAGACAGAAAGTTCCAGACAAGGCTCGGTGAGACAGTTAAGCTCTCTTTCTCAAAAGTGAAGGCTTGTTCGGGGACTAACGTCTATGTCAAAAGCATCAGAGCTAATCTACAATCTTGCCAAGTATGTCAGGATACTATTTTTGTTTTCAATATAGCCATTTAAGGGCACCATCATCTGGTAATCATACAGTTTGACAATGTGCACTGGTCAGCAATAGGATAGCTGCTAATCTAAACTGTCAGCCGAAGCTGGAATCAGACTTATGTAGTGCCGTAGAAACATTGTTAGTAACTTAATGTTTTAATGGTTGTGATACAGCTGCTCTCCATAGATTTTCATGCTGCTGATCACATAGCAAAGGGCAGGTGACTCAAACACAAGCACTACAGACTCTGATGTAAAATAAATGCTAATTTATGCAGGTCATCCAGGTATGTTGTACTCAACAAGTGGTAATAGATGTGAGCAAGACGGGATGCATTTTAACAATATTGGATAGAAAATACATATTCTGTTGACAAAAAATACTATACTTAATATGTTGCACTGGCAGCTGATACTCTTACAGTTCTCAAACTGAATATTACAAGCCTACATTGCCGCTGTAACTGTACACCTGCGTTGTATTCTCAGTCTCCTGATGAAATTGTATCTAACTATATTGTACATTTGCTGGTGTGGCTGGACTGGTAAGAAGAGTTTTACCAAAGACGAAAGTGCCATTCATTGATTTATCCATACTGTGCTTACCAATCAGAGAGGAGGTCTCTCTGCTACCCAGGAATGCAGATAATTGGAAATGAGCCATCACCCTCAACAAATTAATTGTCCCCATCCATCCCCACCTGTCCCCTCAAATCATAACTAAAACCCCAATCCTTCTTCACCCACTACTGAAAAAAAAACAACCCCTCAAACTTCTGGAGCAAGTACTGGAAACCTGAAATGGTTCCCCATTGGAGCAAGCAGCTGTTCTGAGCTCAGCAGATTTACACATAATGAAGTGTCCACCACCTGCCCCTCCACATCCCCTAAAATGGTGACTTAAATCCCCTCTTTAACCTTCCCTCAATTGAATATATACTCCTTTGTATGCAAGTTGGTGAGACGTAGCAACATTAAGTGCTCCACCCACTTGTAACTGTGACTTGGCCAGTGCTCTGCAGTACATTTTAAAACACTTCATTCTGAGTGTGTCATCCTAAAGCCACAAAAAAAAGTAACAAAAAAGAAACAAAGGTGATATACCTAAAGGCACTACCGATATAGGTAGGCAGGTAGTTCAGGCAGCCCGGGAAGCTCATCCTACTTGGGCAGTGTTATGCATTGCCAGGTCTCTTAAAAACAAAACTGCAATCATTGCAGATCTTGTTGGGACAGTCGACCTGGCATGTATCACTGAGACCTGGCTGGATAAGAACTCTGGCCCTATATTAGAGGCTGCAACTCCAGCTGGGTACTCAGTGATACACCGCCCAAGATTGGATCACAGGGTTGGGGAGGTTGCAGTCTGTTTCAAGATCGAACTGGACCTCACGGATATACCAGTTGAGGAGCCTGTGTCATTTGAGTGTACAGTAATAGCTAGTGTAGGCTGTAGGATTGCTCTCATTTACCATCCACTCAGGGATGAGAAGCATTTCCTTCAGTAAGTGTCAGACTTCGTCTTCGACATGGCTTTTGAGTCTCCCAGGCTGATGGTCCTGGGGGACTTCAATGCCTGGGTCGATGTCAAACTCTCGCAATTTGGACAGCACTTCCTCCAGCTGATGTCATCTCTGGGCATTACACAGATTGTTACCACTGCTACGCACAAACATGGTCACTCTCTTGACCTAGTCTTTCTCCTGGGGATTGAGGCCTTCAACTTGGGGTGGAACCTGTTGGATGGTCCGATCACTGCACTGTGGGTTTCTGTTTTTGAGCCCCCCTTTGTTGGCCTACTCCTGTTGAGATGGTCAGACACCGCCCTTTATGAGATTTAAGCTCCGAAGGCCTGGTGGCGGTGCTTGACCTATCAGCTCTTCCTGAGGCAAACAGTGGCCGTGAGGCATTAATGGTGGCCTATAATAAGGCCATCTCTGTGGCTCTGGATATCATTGCTCCAGTCTGTGTTCACCCTCTCTCCCTTCACCCTCGGTCCCCTCGGTTTGATGGGACCTTGAGAGGTGATTAGGGTGAAGGTTACAGTGTTGCTGGTGGAAAATCCGCCCTGGATGCCAACTGCCTTAGAGTGATGGATCATTATTCTGTCTATCAATCTGCGATCACCCTTAAGAAGGCAGAGTTCCTGGCCAGGGAGATTGCTGCAGCTCAGAACCGACCAGCCCAGCTCTTTCGAACTATAGACAGACTGTGCAACCCAGCCTGCCTGCGGATTTGAAGAGCATTTTAGCAAGTGGAGTGCAATGAGCTTGCTCAATTCTTTGCAGCTAAGGTGGCTGACATCAGGACGGTATTCCTACCAACACACTTTATGGGTGTTGCTTTAGATCTGCACTTGGTCACTATCCCCCAGTTTTCCTGGAGTACCTTCGACTGGCAAGAGTTCAAGGAGGTCATGTGGATTATCCAAGGTATGCTCCCTATGTGCTGTAGTTTGGATCCAGGACCAGCTACCCTGATTATGGATTGTAGTGATATCATTGACCTGGTCCTTGCATGGATAGTTTGGTGCTCCTTGGAGACAAGTGAGTTTCCTAGCTCCCTGAAGGAGGCGGTGGTGACACCCCTCCTGAAGAAAGCTTCTTTGGACCCAGACTGCCCGGCAAACTACAGACCAATCTCTAACCTTCCCTTTATTGGGAAGGTGGTTGAGAAAGTAGTGGCCCTACAACTGGAGAACCACCTGACCATCTATGACATCTATGAACCTCTCCAATCCTGTTTTTGTAAGAGGCACAGTACTGAGACAGTGCTGGTTCAGGTGCTCAATGATCTCCTGATGGCAAGAGATTGGAAGAACCATTCTATCTTGGTTCTTCTAGACCTCTCATCAGCATCTGACACTGTGGACCATGGGGTGCTTCTCAGTCACCTGAGATTCATCTGTGGCCTGTCAGGTACAGTCCTCAGTTGGTTTACATCTTTCCTCACTGGCAGAACTCAGAGGGTGGTGTTGGAGATTTATTCCTCTGACCCAGTCTCTCTGTCGTGTAGGGTGCCTCAGGGTTTAGTGTTGTCCCCCATGTTGTTCGCAGTGTACATGCTCCCCCTCGGAGACATTGTAAGAAGGTATGGGCTGAGGTTTCGCTGCTATGCTGATGACACCCAGCTCTACCATTCTTTTGCACCTAACTAGGATAGAGCTCTCTCAGTATTTAACAACTGTCTACTTGAAATCCAGGATTGGATGAATTCAAGCTGGCTGAGGTTGAACTCGGAAAAGACTGAGGTGCTGGTCGTGGACCTGGGGCGCCGGATAGAGAGGTTGGGAGTAGCTTTCCCTTTGGGACTTTATCTTGGGGGTGTGCCACTCCTTACTTCCAAACAGGTGTGAAACCTGAGGATGATTTTTGACAAAGGGCTGACACTATGATCTCAGGTGTCGGCTGTCATCAAATCCTCATTTTATCATCTGAGGAACATCTCCAGGGTTAAACACCTTGTTCCATCCAGCGATCTCCCTACGTTGGTCCATGCCTTTGTATCCTCGTGCCTGGATTATTGCAATTCCCTTTCCCTAGGGCTACCAGAGGTTGATATTCACCGCCTCAAGCTAGTGCAGAATGCTGTAGTTCGGTTATTGACAGGAAAGTCATGGTCAAATCATAGTTTATTTATTTATTTATTTAGGTTTTTTTGACCGGGTAAGTGCACTAGACAAATCTTGCCTATTTTCAGGCACGACCCGGGGGAGGGTGATACAGATGAATGCCAACTGACCTTGAACCAGATTAAGCTGTTGGTGGTATTTTTAGTGAATGAGGGAAATTTGGCCAGGACACCGGGGAAATTCCCCTACTCTACGGCTGCTTGTGGCCAGTAGAGGGCTCCGATGCAGAATGGCAGACCGAGAACGAACATGCGAGGTGCAGGATGTGTCTCTGGAAGCTCCTGCTACTGCAGGTGCAGATTTTGTGGAGACGATCAGGGAAACTGTCCCAACGAGTGGGATCTTGGCTGCTGACATGTCGGAAGTACTTGAAAAAGAAACTAGCGGTGGGCTAGTTCGGGAGAATGCATTGGACAGTATCATTCTTGTGGACGACCGGGTTGCTTCACTACAGATGCCTTCACAAGCTGGGACTTCTTCTGGCCTGGGTCTCGGTGTTTCTCCGGACCCTATACTGCGGACGTAACTTCCGGGTATGGTGTAGGGCCTTCCTGAGCAGTCGGCTGTGCTACAGACACCGGCTAATGTTGTTATCACTTCTCAAGTTTTGCGCAAACAATTCGGGCTTTCTTCAGACTCTACAGATTTTTTGATGGACTGGTCAGCAGATGACACCCTTGCTAAATCGGGATGGATGCGAATGACTTCGGGGATTTGGATTCCTGACCCGAACTGGGCGGACAGCGGGCCTACAACCTCTTCTCCACAGCATGCCAACAAACTGAGCTCAGGTATTTCTTCAGCAATTGATTCTTCCAGTACTACTTTTAGTAAAGGTGCGCACCATATGCAGGGGGAGTCTGAGGTCAGTTCTGGCCCTAATACATCCTCGGGGGGGAAGGGAGGTCTCTCTCAGAATACTACTGATTTGGGGATCTCTAAATGTCTTTCTATGGCAGATCTGTTTAAAAACAAATTAGAGCAGGCCCCCCGGAGAAACGCAGTACGTTTAAGGTACAAGGGTGGGCTTTCTACTCACCCGGACAGGTATTATGTTGTTAACCATTTGCTTAGGGTATCTATGCATTTTCTTCCCTCAGATTTGTATGCTCTAATCCATGTTTCAGGGGAAGACTCCTTCGATATTAGTTTTAGGCTCAATAACAGTTTAGAGAAATTTTGGGAAAAATATTCTGCCCTTAAAAACACTCCCTTATGGACACCCTTTTTTGCTATCCCCTTAACTAGGCCACAAATCAGATACATGACGATTATGTTCCGTAATGAAGGGGTAAATGTCAGTGACATTTACCACTGGCTACAAAAGAGATGTGATATTCTGGGACCCCCTGAAGCTCTAGTGGATTTAGAGGGTATTTGGACTGGGGGGTGGAAATTTAATTTTAAGTTGTTCCAGGTAAATTCTGATATCATCCACTTACCTAATAGTTTTTTTTTTAGGTAAAGACAGGGGGGGTTGTTTTTACAATGGCCAACCCAGGGCTTGCTATAAATGTGGCTCACACACGCATATTAGCAGCTCCTGTGACATGCTCAAATGTTCTCTTTGTGGTGGCTACAGTCATTCGGTAGATTTATGTGAGAACATTTTTCAGTGCAACCTCTGTGATGCAAGAGGCCATGCCTTTCACCAATCCCCATGGGCTAAACAAAATAGGCAAGAGGGTTGGGATCATGATGACCTGTTTTTTAAGGCACAGGGAAAAAATCAGGGTCCTCTTCCTTCTGGCCCTCATTCTGAGAATACCCCTGTCACTAACCCTCCTATGGTAGCCCCTTTTACTGTATCTGAGTCTTTATATCAACCTCCCCTGGCAATTGCACAGGATTCTGTACCTACTCCCACTCTACACACTGATGCTGATGGGGGATTATCTGTATTTTTGAATGATAATACTATGCCCCCTCCTTTTGAAACTGTTAAAGGCCGTAGATTTACCAGGTCCTCTCTTAAAGTTCCCTCTCTGTGTCCTCTTCCTACAGAGAATTCTTTTTCTTCTCTTCAGGATGAGTTAGGGGACTCTGACTTGGAGTCAGATACTTCACACAGGTCTGAGCTGGTCACTGAGGATGAGGAGAGTAAATCCACTGAGCTATCCAAAGACAGGAAGGGGAAAAAGGGAAAAAAGAGACAAGCTAGCTCTTGTTTGAAGGGAGGGCCCTGAATGTGACTGTTGTACGAATGGCTACCCTGAAATTGGCATCTTTCAATGCCTGTAGCTTGAAAACGTATAAGAAACAGATTTCACTGTTTTCCTTTTTTGACTCCCTTGATGTAGACATTTTTTTTTGTTCAGGAAACACATCTCTCCTCTCTGGTTGAGGTGGAACAGATTAAGAATCGTTGGCATTGGGGCCCTTCCTTCTGGACCTTTGGTTAGGAAGCGGTGGATGGGATTGGGATCCTGTTTAAATCTACCCATT
Organism: Neoceratodus forsteri; assembly: GCA_016271365.2. Lineage (NCBI taxonomy): Eukaryota > Metazoa > Chordata > Ceratodontiformes > Ceratodontidae > Neoceratodus > Neoceratodus forsteri. The sequence continues at coordinate 608,259,452 of CM057455.1, forward strand.
TTCATGTCACCAGGCTTACTGATGTTAAACCGGGAAGGGCTTTAGTACTTGACTGTTCCCTTGGGGATTTTTCTTTTAGATTTCTCAATATTTATGCACCCCAACTCAAATCGGCCAGAATTGAGCTGTTTGAGGGCCTTAAACCTTTTTTATATACTAGGAAGCAGGTTATTTGGGGATGTGACTTTAATTTTTCCTTGGACATTAAATTTAGAAATAACACACAGAAGAAGGTTTACTGTGATGCTAATGCCTTAACTCAAATTATCTCAGGTGCTAATTTACGAGATGCCTTCCGCAGCCTGCATACTGCAGGCATAGGAGCTACATATCACAGACACATATACGCTACCCACATTGATATGTTTTTTGTTTCCAAATACTTGGTTCCATTCTTTTGTATTTCCCAGCCTTCAGAATTTTCCGATCATAATCTTTTGTTTTGTTCTTTAAGTTTATCCACTGTACCTCCAAAGATTTTTTCTTCCCATACTCGTTGGCGATTCAACCTGTCTCTTTTAGATTCTTCTTCCCTGTTTTCTCGTATTGAGTTTTTTTTTGCATGTCAAGACTCTGTCATGTGCTCTTATGATTCACTGTTACATTGGTGGTTGGATACTAAAGTAGAGCTTAAACACCTTATGCTGTCTTTTGGTAGACATAAAGCTAATTCTGATTATCTACGTTATCTTCTTTTTTGGAATCAATTATACAAATTAATGTCATATCCTCCACATGATAAGCATGACTTTGCCTCACAGATTTTTGAAATTAAAAAGCAAATGGAATCCTATCAGTATGATAGGGCTAAATCGCTAGAAATGGAATTTAGATTCAATACAAAAAAACACCGGCATCGGATCCCTGTGCAGCCTGTAAGCAACAGCTTGATAGCACTCTCATGACTCATCTGGTTACATCACAGTGTAATATAGTTACATCAGATTTAGAAATACTGAAGGTGGTCCAGCAGTATGTATTTGCCACATTTCACCCTGTATCAAACACCTCTTCTTCCTTATTGTCTGGCTTTACTGCTCCATTACCCCAGGTACCTGCTACTATGGTACAATCCCTAATACGAACCATACTTTCACAAGAAGTTGAAGATGCTATAACCCAATTGAATACTGGTACTTCTCCTGGCCTAGATGGGATTCCTAATGATTTTTATAAACGTTTTTTGTCCCATATGGTTCACTTCCTTACCTTGGTCTTTAATTTTATGTTAACTTTCTCCTCTTCCTGTTTTGGTTTTAATACCTCTCTACTGTTTTTTTTTTTTTTGTATAAATCAGGGAATAAAACCCTTTTGACTAATTGGAGACCTTTTAGCCTTCTAAATAGTGACTACAAAATTCTAGCGACGATTTTTCATAATAGACTATTGGGGGTAGCTGATCTTCTTATTTATCCAGCTCAGACTTGTGCTGTACCTGACAGACGCATACAGCATAATTTATATCTTTTGCTAGATTTATTTGAAGTGGCTAACAAGCATTCTCCTTCTGGATTTGTGGTAACTTTGGACCAGGCTAAAGCCTTTGACAAAGTTCGTCATGATTATCTGTTTCCCCTTTTATTAAAATATGGCTTTCCGAAACCTTTTGTGTACTGGTTGCACCTTCTTTACACTGATGCAACTATTATTCCTATGGTTAATGGTCTGTTTGGCACAGATGTTCCTTTAACCATTGGAGTTAGACAAGGTTGCCCCTTGAGTCCTATTTTATATTCTTTTGTTTTGGACCCTGTAATTTGACAAATTATTTGGGACACCAGTATTATAGGTTTAGCTCCTTCCCCCATTCTACCACATGAGAAGATTTCCACTTATGCGGATGATGTTACTTTATTAGTTCAAGATGTTTTCTCTTTAAGGTCGGCCCTGCAGATTTTTTCCGACTTTGGATATTTTCTGGAGCTGTCCTTAACATGGATAAAGTTTTATTTTTCTCTCATGCATCCTTTCCTGCCTCTTCTGATATTTTAGGAATTCAGGTAGTTTCTGCCCCTCATAAGATTTGGGGTATTTGGTTTGGACCAGGTGATATGGCTTCTTATAATTGGGAACGACAGTTGCATGTGGGAGAAAATAAGATACATAGATGGAGAGGATGGAAATTTGGGAAACGAAAAAGAGTTCAGATTATTAAACAGTTTCTTTTACCTGTTTTTTTATATTTATGTTATGTTTTCCCGCCCCCATTGCATCTTGAGACCAGACTTCTTAGCCTTTTTTTCCAGATGCTTTGGGGTAATTGATTGAACCCTGTGAAATGGGATGTTACTTATTTACCCATCCACAAAGGTGGATTGGCTATGATTAACCCCATTGTTTTTTATCACTCTATATACTTTTTTGGGACATTTAATTATTTATGGACTTCTGATACCCTTTCATGGCAATTGTGGACACAATTTCTTTGGTCTAAATATTTTCTTAAGTGGGCAGGGTTACCCCCTAAACTTTTACTCTCAGATCTTTTACCAACTTATGACACTTCAACTCTTAAGAAGTTGTTTCAATGGAAAGTATCTTTACCTATGTTGTTGACTATGCAAAGGAAATCCTTTTAGGCCTTTATAGTTTATGAAGTACAGAAGATTATTTGGGTATTCCCTGAGTGTGTACCCATGAAAATGAGTCTAGCTATTCACAAATTACTAGATTCGAGGATTCTTCCTCATGTTTGTGATGTTGTGTGGTTGTCCATCCAAGGTAAATTAGGGGTTCGGGGTAATTTGAAATATAAACCCATGACTGAGAGATTCTGCCTTAGGCCTACTTGCATTAATAGTGAAGAAACTATGTTGCATTTTTTTGTTGCTTGCCCCCATAGCCAATCTTTTTGGTAGGACGCAGCTACTCATTGGCATTTACCTTTTTTGAATCATATTTCATATCACTCTATTGTTTTAGGGGATTATTTGGGGATCTGGAGGCATTATAATAAAAGTACATTGGAATGTGTTTTTTTTCCCTTATACAGTATTTTTTATGGTTCGCTCATTGCCAATTTGTTTTACATCAACAATGTATATTGAATAGCACTATTTTTTCAGATTGACACTGGTTTACTAACTGTTAAAGGAAATGATACTCAACGGTTCACCAAAGCTAAGGTTGATATTTTATGGAGACATTTCTTTTCTTGACGAATGTTCTACTGTACCAATGTTATTATCTGATCTAAGATTTTTCTTTTTGTTTTTGTATTTGATTTGATGTATCATTGATTGTTTTGTGACATTATGATTTGTTGTCAATAAACTTCCCCTACTCTTTTCGATAAGTGCCATGGGATCTTTAACATCCACCTGAACTACCACCAGTCCAGGCAGATGGGACCTCGGTTTAACGTCTCATCCAAAAGATGGCACCTCAGAAGTGCAGCACCCCTCTCATGCTGCATTACAGTGTCAGTACTGGGATATTAACCCAAGTACCAGATGTGGGAACTGAACCCACAGCCCTCTGATCTCCTGGCCTCAGAGGCGAGTGTGCTACATACTGAGCCACTGACACTGCTACTGAGCTACTGACACTGCTACTGAGCCACTGACACTGCTCTCCGGTGCTGCATGATCTGCACTGCCTGCCGGTGCAGTGGCAGATCACCTTTAAAGTCAGACTTCTGACTTATAAGGCCCTTCATGGACAGGGCTCGGACTACCTGAAAGAGCTTATGGTTCCTTACTGCCTGGGGCGATTGCTCCGCTTGGCTGACGAGGGGTTGCTAGAGATCCCAAGGGTTTCTTTAAAATCATCTGGGGCCCATGCATTTATGTACATGGTCCCAGCCCTTCTGGAATTCTCTACTCAATCAGCTGCAGGAGTGCACAGCTGTGGAGGGATTTAAATGGGCTTTTAAGACCTATTTATGGAACCAAGAGTACCCTATTTGATTTAATATGATTTGCACACTTTTATCTCATTTTACTAATGTTTTTAATTTGTGTTCTTTATTTAGTGGTTTAAGTGTTGTTTTAACCCATTGTTATGCGCCTTGGTTTTTGAAAGGCGCTCTACAAATAAAATTATTATTATTATTGGGCTGGCAGTATAGCCTAAAGGTTAGAGTAATGAGCTGTGAATGAGCTTGGTACATCCAGCAGACTAGACCTGGGTTTGATTATGACATCCTCCACTTGTATACTGTGTGACTGAGCAAGTCACTTAACCGCCCAGTGCTCCCAGGTCACCCCTGAAAACAGGCACTTGAGCATAGTGGGCCTTACCTGGTTAACAAAAGATTGAAATAAATTATTATTATAAACATAACATTTACATGAGCCCTCAGGTTTTTTTCCCCCTCTCACATGATCTCTGGATGTAAACAGGCTCCAAAAGTGATAAATGCCTGCTATCATCACCTCCACACTTCAAACAATACCATAGGCCAGCCATAAATCACTAACCCTGATTATTATGGTTAAACTATGTGCACGTCAGCATTCCAAGTTATCTAACCTTTACAATCTACACACCAAATGTCAAAGCAGCCATAAAAATGTATATACTGTACATATATATATATATATATATATATATATATATTTAGGCTCTGTTAAAACAACTACTTCTGCCCCCCCTTTCTGAAATGTACTGGAATAAGATTTTTGAAATCAATATTGTAAAGCTATATGCCATTGTATGTAGTGTACATCCTAATTATAACACATAATGGAATTAAGAATGCACTTCACTCTTGAGGTTTACATGGTTGTCATGACAACCTCTTGAAGGTGAACAACATTGTTGTTGTTCACTGTTGCCCATCCATTATCTTGTATTGTGTAGGGGGGCAACAGTAAAATCAACAGCTGCTAATTTCACAATTTCGACTGCTGCTCATTTCACTATTTCTGTCCCCCCCCCCATGCAAGGACAAGTCCTACTCTATCATGGTCTCCCCCCTCACTTTCACATAATTTTTTTTATTATTAAATGATACTCCTTGCTCTCACAGAAATTTTTTTAAATAAAAAGTGACTGCTGCCCTTACTATAATGGATTTGCTCCATGCTGTTCTTCTTTTGTGAGCACTCTCAGCGATTGCCGTTTCCCTGAGTCCAGCTCAATTGAGATCTGCACATGCACAATCATGTTCAATGCTGTTGTACCATCAATGTGATGTACTCAAGATGGTACAACAACATGTTGACATCACATCAATGGTACAACAGCATTGTGTTTCCATCGATTTTCATACACAATAGCCCCTTACCCATATACTATAGTCACTTCATCAGTGAAAGCTATTCATTCTTTACAACAAAGAAGAAAGAAGAAAAGAAGATGTATATTTACATTTATTTTACCATTTCCAACTAAATGACAGTTTAGGCTATTAAATTACCATTACCAACTTTGATACAGCAGAATTCATTCTATATGGAGTTTAAAAAAATATCAAGAAACAGTGTAATGAACAGTTGACCTAGAAAAGTAATTAACAAGTCTGGAGGACTTTCACCAGAATAACTAGCATAGTAATCCATCACAGGGTTGTTTTCAAATTTAAAATGCTTTATTAAAGTTTTCCTATAACAAGAAGAACAAAGACTCCAACCAGAACAGACACAGCAAATAAACACAACAATTACAAGAACAATCCCTATATATAACACCCCTTCCTCCCCACCCAATCGCTCCGCCCTTCCCAACCAGAGCACAAACCAATAACTCAGAAAATATAATCTTAAGAGATAGGAGCAATGAGCCATATTTTACCAATAAAATAGAGGGCAACACATGAAGAACTTAACACAAAAATCAGAAATGAATTATTAGGAAAGTATAGCCACAAGAGACTCCCAAAAATCCCGGTACCTACAGTATCAGATCTGTCTGGTCTTGAGGCAACATGTTTCTCCATAGCTAAGGCTTACTGAATTTCTTGGTGCCATTCTCTGTAAGATGGAATAGTTGTGTCTAGCCAATTATGTAAGATTACTAACTTCGCAGTAATCGAGATGAGGGCTATATAAGCCTTACGAGGATCAAAAAGTTCCTCTGAGTAATGCCTGACAAGACAGATCTGTGGAGTAAAGAAGAGTCCAATCCTAAAAGAGGGTCAAGGAAGGTACGAACAGCAGTCCAAAAAGGGACAGCCTTAGGACAATCCCAAAGGATGTGTCGAAGGGAGCCCTCCTCCTCCTCCTGACCACATCAAAAACAAACAGCCAAGGCTTTCTGACCCATCCTTTATAACCTGAGAGGAGTATAGTATAAATTATTTAATATACAAAATTGAATGAGATGATATGGTGGGGGGGTGGATGTCAAAATGAACAACTCTGAGACTTATAAGAGGACAGCGGCCAAGGCCAACAGAATGCTGGGATGCATTTCTAGGGGTTCACCTCCAGAAGGAGGGAAGTGATCCTCCCATCTGTATAACTGCTTGGTGAGGCCGCACCTAGAGTACTGTGTACAGTTTTGGAGGCCACACTTTAAGAAGGACATTGAACTCCTGGAGAGGGTCCAGAGGAGGGCAAGCAAAATGATCTGGGGCTTGGGGGACAGGACCTATGGGGAGAGGCTCGAAGAGCTAAATATTTTACACTTTGAAAGAGAGAAGTGACAGGGGAGACATGATACAGGTCTTCAGGCACATGAAGGGGGTAAATAGGGGAGGAACAGTCAGGGTGCTCTGAAGGAAGGAGGGTGGCAACTAGAAGGCATGGATGGAAGCTGAAGGGGGAGATTCAGGGGAGAAAGGAAGAGGTGCTACTTCACTGGGATGGTGATGGAGCCATGGAATGCACTGCCCAGGGAGCTGGTGGAGGCAGAGACAGTAGAGGGGTTCAAGAGGGGGTGGGACAGGTACAGGGGAAGGGTTCTGGAAGCATAGTCCAGTGCAGCAAGAATATCCGGGACTGGGAAGAGAGAAGCCAGAGAGGGTGAGGGGGAAGTAAGGTCAGCTCCCACGGGGGGCTGACCAAATGAGCAGACACAAAAGACCATTAGGCCTATTCTGACGGTATTTTAGTATGTTAGTATATTAGTATGATATCTATAGAATCTTGTTTAATGTACTGTACTTATAAAGTCTCCTCCAAATTGTTGTCAGGCTTTAGGCTGCAATTGTAAATTCAGTGCCTGTTGCCAGTAATAACAAATACCAGTTAATCCAACCAGATCTTTGGTTTGAAGGAGAGAATAAAACTTAGTGGTGGGATGAGATTTTTCTTCTGTCATCAAAAAAATAAGATAGAGTAGGGTTAAGTTGAATAGTCCAAGGAGGTGCTGCTAGGAAACTAATGATCGCTCAAAAAAGTTGGAGGTGTTTGAAGCAATGGTAGACCAGAATAGAAAAACAATCTTGTAGTACAGGCGCTGGACACACTTTGCCCTCTTCAAGTAAGGCCTAAAGGGGGACACCATGGAATTGCAGACAAAAAGTTATTGGAATAGGGCAATTGGCAATGCGAATATTAGTATTCCCCAAAACAGGTTGGGACAGGTCCTTGCTCTAATCAGCTTGCAAGTAGGTGAAGAGTTGGAATAAAGCTTTGAGGGACCACATCAGAAAGGTTCTATATAGTGATGGAGGTAAGTGAGTAGGTTTAAGGTATAATATGCTGGCAAGCTGAAGGCCATATTTATTGCACAACTGAGACTCTATTGAGAGCCATAGAGGGGCAGTAAACTGAATCAAAAGGAGCAACAGGAAGACAGCCCTATCAGAAAAGTTTACTGCAGTGCATGATGCAGTAGTAAAGGAAGAAATTAGGTAAGCATAGGCCTCCTGTCTCTTTGAAGAGTGTTAATATCAAATTGGGTCAGCGGGCAGCCTGCTGTTTCCAGAGAAAATCTGTAAGCAGACTCTGAAGGTGGGCAAACCATGACTTGGGGAGAAAAAGACTAAGCATCCCCCTCAGGTAGAGAATCTGAGGATACATAACAGAATTAAAAATAGTATATCACATAGAAAACATAAAAATGTACACTTTCCCAGATCTTGTTGCAGTAAGTAGGCTTGCAATGTAAACAGAGTAATTGTACAGCGAGCGGGACTAACCAGGGACAGAAGACAATGTGCATTGATGCTCATAGCCTTCCAAACAAAACCCCATGCACCACTGCCATGACGGCAGAGGTCCACCTTGATTGGGTCACTATCATGGAGGTTTAGTTCATGGAGAACCACACCTGGTATGTTGTTATCCCTGAATACACTCTCTTTTGGCGAGACCACAAGGGAAAGAAAGGTGGTGGGTGGCTATGTGTATCAGAGATGGGATCAATGCAACTGAAATCCTGGGGCTGCACAGTGATGCAGAGGACCTATGTATCACTCTGGGACCTGGTAACAGGTAACCTGTCTAGGTAGGAGTTATCAATATACCCCCTAGTCAGGAGATTGAGAAGGATAAAGACCTCTTGAAAAACATACTGGGGATTGCCAACAAAGGCAAGTTACTACTGGTTTGGGACATCAATCTAACAGATGTAGACTGTTCCACCTTCACTGGCTCTTCAGGGAGGAGTAGAGAATTTCTCAGTGCACTACAGGGGGCTGGACTTAATCAATTGGTAGAGTCACTTACTAGGGAATCTGCTATTCTGAACCTGGTACTCACAAAGAGTGCCAGGGTGTCAGACGTACAAGTGGGGATCAACCTGGGCACCAGAGAACACAGGTCAGTCTGGCTCTTGATTAACAACACAAAGAACCCTTATCACACCAAACTCAGAGTGCTTAATTTCAGAAAAGCAAATTTCCCAAGAGTGAGGGCGAGTATTAAAGAACTGCTGGTAACCAATGCCACAGGGAATGTGGAAGACACCTGTATAAAACTGAAAAGAAATATAACTACAGTCAGGGCAAAATGTGCAAAACAAATAAACAAATCTAGAAAATCAAAGAACACACTCTGGTTTTCAAAAGAGGTGTTGACTATAATTAGAGATAAGAAAAAAGCTTATAGAAAGAACAAAGAGACCAAATCCAAGAAGGATAGAGAAGAATACAGGATTAAACTCAATGAAACAGGAAAAGCAATTAGAGTAGCCAAAGCCATATGGAGAAAAGAATAGTGCAGGGATTGAAGAGGCTGGACAAAACATTCTTTCATTATATATAGGAAAAAAGAAAGAGTAAGGGAGGAATAACAAGGTTAGCACCTAAAGAGGGACAGATGGTGAAAAATGACAAAAGACAAGACAGAAGCACTTAATGAATTGTTCTGCTTGGTCTTCACTCATGAAAGCAAAGGTAATGGTCCAGTACTAGCCAAGCACATCTTCATAACAGGGGAGTAGACGCCAACCCCTTTACAAAAGAAAGGGTCTTTGAGCGGCTGTCTAAATTAAAGGTGGACAGGGCAATGGGGCCAGATGGAATACACCCAAGAGTTCTGAAGGAACTATGGGAGGAACCTGTAGCCCCACTAGCTGAACAATTTAACAAGTCAATGAAAGATGGAATAGTGCCATAGGACTGGAGAAGGGCCACAGTTGTGCCACTGCACAACAGTGATAGAAGGAAGGTAGCAGGAAAGTACTACCCAGTCAACCTGACCTCAGTGGTGGTTAAAGTAATGGAAACATTACTTACAGAAAGGGTAATGGATTACCTGAAAGAAAGTGGGAAACTTGACCCGAAGCAGCATGGCTTCATGGCAGGATGCTGATGCCAAACAATTATGATAGAATTCTTCGACTGGGTAACAAGAGCAGTGGACCAAGGTGTGGATGTAGACATAGGCTCTATGATGCCAGTTCAACAGCATCACTGTCGACTAACATTACAGTGATGGATTTATGTTGACCACAATTGTGATTGGCATACGTCCATTTGAAAACACTTTGATTTTCCAAGGGGGCTTTGCCCCTGAACCCACAATGCAAGGGGATCAACCCTCGCCCCTCCAATTAATAATCAATGCTGAGTCTCAGTTGATTTGGGGAGGGAGTGCAAGACCCCAAGAAAGCAGTGCCAGGGTCCTGCGGTGACATTACAGTGACCTGTTGCTGTGTCACTATAATGTAATTCACAGTAGACGTATCAAACCAGCATCAGCATACAGTGAACATAGTGGCCCAGATATTCAAAATGGTTGCGCATGGCACAACAGTGTTATGCCATGTGCAACCCACTGATGTGCCCTGGCGCGATATTCAAAATGGAAAAGTGCATGGCACAACTCCCGATGCGCCAGAGCGCATCAGTAATGTATGCAGGCACAGGTGGGGGGGGTGTCCATGCATAACCCGCACAGCCCAATATTCAGCCTGGGATGTGCACAGCCATGCATGCACAACCCCTACCTGTGCCAGCACAAAGTTAAGCCAAAAAAAAAAGGAACAACTGATGGCCACTCACAGGTGAGCTGCCACATTGCAGGGCACAACACGGCAGCTGCCACCTGTGGGTGGCCACCTGAGTTCCAGCTGCACCTGGCGGTGCCCCCCCCATGCACGATCGTGGGCATTTATAAAATAAGATGTTGTCCAATATCCCTGATGGTCCAGTGGACTGCTTTCTGCCCGATCATGGGCATCTGTTGTAATAAAAAAAAAAGTCCAATATCCCTGGAGGTACAGTGGACCGCACTCTGCCCGATTGCAGGCATCTGTTTTAATAAAAGTCCTCCAAGTTCAATATCCCTGGTGGTCCAGTGGACCGCACTCTGCCCGATGGCGGGCATCTGTAGTAATATAAACCCCCCTTTCCAATATCCCTGGTGGTCTAGTGGTACCCCGCTCCCCACCCGCTCACTGAACCCCACCACTCCACTCCCCCACCGATCAGCCAGCGGGCGGCAGCACCCCACTCGCCTGCCTCCCTGCCGCTCACTGACTGACAGCTCAGTAAGGCTGCACGCCCATTGGTTCACAGCGTGAGCCAATGGGTGTGCGGCCCATACCATACTACACATTCCAGATATGTGATTCATTCACATATCTGGAATGTGTAGTACGGTATATTGCATGCCCATTGGCTCATGCTGTGAACCATATCGGGCGCAGCTCACCGAGCTGTCAGTCAGCAGGCGGCGGGCAGCAGGTGGGTGGATGCTGCCACCCACCAGCTCACTGGGGAGCAGGGTGGTGGGGGCTCAGTGGGCGGGTGGGGGTACCACTAGACCACCAGGGATATTGGATGGGGGTTTATATTATTACAGATGCCTGCGATCGGGCAGAGTGCAGTCCACTGGACCACCAGGGATATTGGACAGGGGGTTTTCTTTTATTAAAACAGATGCCCGCAATCAGGCAGAGTGCGGTCCACTGTACCACCAGGGATATTGGACGGTTTTTTTTTATTACAACAGATGCCCGCTATCGGGCACATAGCGGTCCACTGGACCACCAGGGATATAGGACAGTTTTCTATTTTTACACAAATGCCCACAATCGGGCTGCAGAGGGTGTCGGTCCCTAACGGCTGCTGCCTGGCAGGGTGCCAGGCACAAGTCGTTGGGGATTGACGCATCTGGTACAACAACTATAATGATGCAAGGGCCCGCTGTGCGCTTTGCATAAATTATGGTCTCTATTCGTACGTCAACTTTAGAATATCACGGTGCTGTGCATGGCGAATGGAACTTGCGCCTGTGCATTTCCATGCTCCACTCTGGCCACTTGCTCTGGCACAGTGTCACTGCGCCATGCACTGTGGGGGTGGCCAGGGTGTGATATTCAAAGCTGCTGAGCCATGGTGCAGCTCCTTTGAATATCGCTTAGTCCATGCCCCTGCACAGCCAAGTTGAGCTGCACCCAAGCTTGCGCCACAGCCTGACGCAGTTTCAATATCTGGGCCTGTATATCTGTATTTTAGCAATGCCTTTGATACAGTTCCACACAGAAGACTAGCAAATAAATTGAAACAAACAAGTGTAGGTCAGAAAGTGGTCAACTGGATAAAAAGCTAACTACAGGACTGGACTCAGAGAGTCATGGTAAATGGCACCTTGTCGCAGGAGGGGAGAGTAACCAGTGGGGTTCCACAGGGATCAGTGCTTGGTCCATTCCTTTTCAACATATTCATCATCAACATCATAGAGGGACTGAAAGATAAAGTCTGCCAATTCGCAGGTAATACAAAGCTCTGCTACAGAGTGGACACACAGGAAGGGGTCCAAGGCATGTAGGCAGATCAAAAAAAGCTGGAAGAATGGTCCAGTAATTGGCAGTTGAGATTAAATGCCAAAAAGTGTAGGGTGATGCACTTGGGTAAGAGGATACCAGGAAACAACTATGTCTTGAAAGGGCAGAAACTTGAAAAGGCAAAATGGAACAGGATCTAGGAGTTATGATACTGGACGGTTTAAAGGTAGGAAAGCAATGCAAAAAAGCAGCACTTAGGGCAAGCAGCAACCTTGGATGCATAGGTAGGAGGATTACTAGCAGAAAGCATGAGGTAATCATCCCACTTTATAAGTCCTTGGTGAGGCCTCACTTGGAAGACTGTGTGCAGTTCTGGAGGCCACACCTAAAAAAGGACATAGACTTGCTTGAATCCGTGCAGAGGAGAGCCACCAAAATGGATTAAAGACTACACCACAAACCTTTTGAAAATAAGCTCAGTCAGTTAAATGTATTCTCCCTAGAGCAGGAAAGTAACAGAGGAGACATGATAGAAACATTTAAATTTGTTAAAGGGATAAACGTAATACGTATTGATAACCTCTTTCAGGAAACTAGGACTGCGTGTACAAGAGGGCACAACTTACACCTGGTCAGTGGTAAATTCTGAACCAATGTTAGGAAGTATTTTTTCACAGAGAGGGTTGCGGACTTTTGGAACAGTCTGCCACCTGAGAAAGTGGCAGCTAACACTCAGAGAATTCAAACCGGCATGGGACAGTCAATTTAGTCACCTCAATAAGTGCAGTAGATGGGAGGTTGACATCTCGGGCAGACTAGATGGACTGCACAGTCTCCTTCTGCCAGCAAATTCTTATGTTCTTATAATGAAGTCTTATATTAGAAATATAAGGAGTATCTAAAGGCAAAGACAAATACTAAATCAGGACAGTACTCATACATTCTAATCCATGAAGACAGAAGTTAAGGAGCATATAGGTCATTTAAAATAGTACTGTTTGTATAAGTTCTTTAACAACTAACTTTCAAAACTTTTAAAACTCAGTTATACAGTCTCAACGACAGTGAAAGATTTATTTAAGCAATATACCATGAGAGGGTGTGGGTGATGCCAGGACTTACCCACACCTGGTGTGTGGTTTGGGCACGAGACCACAGGCCAAGTGAGTAAACAGCACCAGGCATGGGTAAATTCTAGCATCACCCGCATCCTTGAGTGGGGTAGTGCGATTATATAATGTCATCTTTTTTTTAGATAGAAAACAAAGTGGGCAGGATTCTCAAATGGGATGTGCCGATGCATCCCTGACTTGCGCATTGGCATGATTCTGCCAGGGGACCGATGTGCCATCGCATCCCCAATGCAGCAACACATCGCAGATGCAACAAATGCAACCCATAATGATATGTGGCATATCTGGAAGGGTTGTGAAGAGGGCGTGCCCATGCATATGGTGCACAGCCCCATTCACAGACCAACCAGAAGGAGCATCTCCAGGGCAAGTCTGGAGATGTGCCCCTAAGGATAAGTCTACAACAAGTAGACTTAAGTAGCTTGCCACCCACAGGGAAGCTGCCATACTATAGACAGCAGCATGGATGCCTGCCCACCGTGCCAGTCCAGCGTGCCTCCCTCCCTGCCTGAATCCCTGTTTAGTATGCCGCACCCTGCAGAGATAGGTCCATGTACACAGAATCCCCCCACCCTTCCCGTAGTCCAGTGTCCAAGCCACACCTTGTGGCAGTAGAGACATGTACATAGAATCCCCCAACCCTGCCTGTAGTCATGGCGTAAAACCGCACACTGCGGTGATGGCTCCCTGTACAAAGTACCCCCATTCCTACCCTGACATGGATGCACCACTGATGGCCCTCCAAATGACCACCCCATCATTCCAGCAGCACCCCACCCCACCATCCACTCAGGCACCCTCTCCCCACAGTTCTCCCCCATCTCAGCAGGTCCCAAAGGTCAGCGGGCAGCACAACCCACCCACATACCACCATGACTGCCTACCAACAGAGGGCCAATTGGTAAAGCCCATTGGTGGACCATGTCAACCAATGGGCTTGCAGTGAGTACTGTACCCGCTCATTCACATCTTTGGTTATTTCAATCTCCCAGACACAGGACTGAATATGACTGATAAGGGAGAGGTTCTGTTAATGGGTTATTTCAATCTCCCAGACATAGACTGGATTTTCTGGACAGCATACATAGCAGAAACTTCCTAGATGCACTGAGAGTGACTGGTCTAAACCAGCTCATAATGTCCCCTACTAGTGAAAAAACAATCCTGGACCTGGTGCTCACTAACAGTAGCAAGGTAAAGGAGGTGGAAGTGGGGTGTCAATTGGGATCGAGCAACCACAAATCTGTCAGGCTTAAGGTCAGCAAGATAGAGGAATCAAGTCACTCTAAGACAAGTCACTGATTTCAAAAAACAGACTTTGCTCAAATGAGAAGTTGCTTCAGAACTAACGTCAAGAAAAAGGTAAAAGGAGGGGTGGAAGAATGTTGGATGCACATAAGGAAGGCACTGAAAGAAGTAACTGAGAAATGCTCCAGGCCTGTCAGTAAGACAAGAAAAAGAAGGAATCCACTATGGTTCTCAACACAGGTAGCAACTACAGTAAGAGAAATGAGACTTTAAATAAGTACAAATGCTGTAACAGTGACAAGGATAGGGAGGCACACAGAAGCAGCTTGAGGTAGGCAAATAGGGTGATCAGAGCAGCAAATGCACAGACAGAGGAAGATTTGAACCAGGAAGCAGAAGAAGGCAAAAAGACCTTCATTAGGTAGACAACTGACAAAAAGAAAATCAAAGGCGGTATTGTCAGGCTCTTAAACAGTGATGGAAAAAGGTAGAAGACGACATAGAAAAGGCAGAGGTCTTGAATGAGTACTTCTGCTCTGTCTTTACAAAGGAAGACCCTGGCAATGGACACAACCGAAGGGACAAAATAACAGAAACAGGGTGGACACAAGCCCATTCATGGCAGAAAGGGCAAAGGCAGAATTTAAAAACTGAATGTGGATAAAGTAATGGGAACGAATGGAATCCTCCCATGTATACTGAGGGAACTGAGTGATGAACTGGATGAACCCCTATCAGACCTGTTTAGCAGATCCCTGAGGGAAGGGATGATCCCACAAGACTGGAAAAAGGCAATAGTGATCCCCATCTACAAGAGTGTCAGCAAAGAGGAAGCAGGGAACTACTGCCCCGTTAGTCTCACCTCAATGGTGGGAAAGTTGATGGAATTGCTGCTCAAGCAAAGAATAATAGCATTTCTGGAGGAAACTGAACAGCAGGACACCAAGCAGCACAGGGTCACAGTGGGAAGGTTTTGCCAGACAAACCTGATCGAGTTCTTTGACATGGTTACTAGGGTGGTGGACCGGGGCCATGGATGTCATCTACCTAGACTTTAGTAAAGCCTTAGATTCTGTCCCACACAGAAGGCTGCTAAATAACTTCAAGAATACAGGAGTAGGGAAGGAAGTGGTATCATGGGTTGGAGCTGGCTTCAACAGTGAACCCAAATAGTGATGATAAATGGGGCAGCATCAGAAGCCTGGGAAGTGACCAGCGGTGTGCCACAAAGGTGCGTCCTGGGACCTTTGTTCTTAAATCTGTTCATCAGTGACATCACAGATGAGTTGAGTGGGAAGGTATGTCTGTTAGCAGACGACACAAAGCTGTGCAACAGAGTGGAAATGCACAAGGGGTGGAGCAAATGAGAAGTGGCCTTCTCAAGCTCAAAAAATGGTCAAGTATGTGGCAGCTAAAATTCAACACAAAAATGCATTTGGGTAAGAACAACCCAGGTAATATCACCTGCGGGGGGGGGGGGACTAGCAATCGCCCAGCAGGAGTGAGATCTGGGAGTTATCATTTCAGATTATTTAAATGTGGGCAACCAATGCAAAAAGCAGCAAAAAGGACCAGAAAAATGCTAGGATGCATGAGCAGGGGCATCTCAAGTAGAAGAAGGGGGGGGGGTGATCCTTCCACTGTACAGGTCTCTGGTGAGGCCACACCATGAGTACTGCACCCAGTACTGGAGGCCTTACCTCAGGAAGGACATTGACAGACTGGAGACAGTGCAGAGGAAAGCAACTAAAATGATTCACAGTCTCCATGAATTGCCTTATGAACACAGATTAAGGGAGCTCAGCATGTAGTCCCTGGAGCTGTGCAGAGACAGGTTCATAGATTCTGTCAGCAGATAAGAACCACCAGGCCCATCCAGTCTGCCCATTTTGCTAACTCACACAGTGACCAGAGACCCCTTATTGGTCACTGGCTTAGCTTTTTCTTCCTATATCTATTATTCCTTTGTTTTTGTCCCATGAATGTTTAAAACCCACTACAGTATGGGTTGCCACCACTTCCTGTGGCAGGCTTTTCCATGCATCCACCACCCTTTCTATGAAGAGGAACCTCCTAATATTTCCTCTTATGCAGCTACCCTTCAATCTCATGTCATGTTCTCTTGTCCTGGCACTACTGTTGAGCTGAAATATATTGTCCACTTCCACCTTGTTTATGCCCTTGAGATACTTGAATGTTTCTATTATGTCACCTCTCTCCCTCCTCTGTTCCAGCGTGTTCAAATTTAGGTCCCTCACTCTCTTCTCGTAAGGCTTGTGATGTAATCTGTTCACCATTTTGATTGCCCTCCTCTGCACCGTCTCTATTTTGTCAATGTCATTTCAAAGCTGTGGTCTCCAAAACTGTACACAGTATTCAAGTTGAGCTCTCACCAGGTGTTGTAGAGTGGAAACATTACCTTTCTCCTTCTGCTAGTGATTCCCCTTCCAATACATCCCAACATCCCACTGGCCTTTCCCACCACATTGGCAGTCTGCCTAGTGGCTTTCAATTCATCTGTGATTATGATCCCCAAGTCTCTCTCTCTCCTCCTTAGTTGCTGTCAGCAGCTCTCTCCCCATCATGTAGCATGCTCCAGGATTCCTGCTCCCATCATGAATGATTATTCATTTCTTTGCATTAAACCTTAGCTGCCATGACCCTGACTATCCCTCCAACTGTTCTAATTCTCTTCTCATCCTTTCCACCCCCTCTGAGGTATCCACCCTGTTGCTGATCTTGGTGTTGTCCACAAACAGGCAAATCTTTCCCTCCAGCCTGTCTGCTATGTCACCAATGAAGACACTGATAAGGAATGGCCCCAGTACTGACCCCTGAGGTACCCCATTGATCACTTCCCTTTCCTTTGATTGGATTCCATTTACCACTACTCTCTGTTTTCTGTCCCTTAACCAGTTGCCAATCCAGTTCACCACTTTGTGTCCCACTCCCAGGATGCCTAGCTTGTTGACCAGTCTCTTGTGTGGGACCATGTCAAAGGCTTTGCTGAAGTTGAGGTAGGCAATGTTTACTGCCCCCTTCCCCCCCTTGGTCTACTGCTTTTGTCACCTAGTCAAATAAATCTATCAGATTTATTTGACAGGATCATCCTGCAGAGAACCCATGGTGACTGGAATCCACCAGCCCATTGTCTACCAGGTGTTCCACAATTCTTTCCTTGAGGAATGCCTCCATTATCTTCCCAACTACAGAGGTTAGACTAACCGGCCTGTAGTTCCCTGCTTCTTCCCTACTACTGCTCTTGTGAAGTGGGATGATGTTTGCCCTTCTCCAGTCCTCTGGGATCACTCCAGGGTCTAAGGACTCTCTGAACAGGGCTGCCAGTTCATACCTCAGCTCCTTTAGGACCCTGGGATGTATGCCATCTGGACCCATGGCTTTGTCAACCTTTAACTTTGTCAGTTCCTGTAGGACCCTCTCCTCTGTGAATGGACTGCTGTTTACCTCCCTGTCTTTCATTCCTCTGAAGTCCAACTGTGGGTCTTGCCGATCCCCTTCAACAGTGAATACTGAACAGAAATATTCATTCAGGATAGCAGCTTTTCCCCCGCCTCCCTCCACTATCTCCCCCCGGCACCTCTAAGTGTTGCTACTCCCGCTTTGCCTTCCTTTTTATGCTGATGTACCAGAAAAATGCCCTTTCCCCCACTTTAACTGACTGAGCTACTTTCTCCTCCATTTGCACTTTAGCACTCCTTACTACCTTTCCTGCCTCTCTCAGACATGTCATGTCAGACAAATATAATTGATTTCTTTGACTGGGTGACCAAGGTAGTAGACCAGGGAGGGGATGTGGACATGGCCTACCTAGACTTTATCAAAGCATTTGACACAGTCCTGCACAAAAGATTAATAAACAAATTAGCCAGCCTGGGAGTGGGTCCCAGGCTAGTAGCCTGGGTAAAACACTGGCTGGACAACAGGACACAGAAGCTAATAGTAAATGGATTCCACAGTGAAGAAGGGGTTACTAGTGGGGTACCAGGGTTCCAGTACTGGGGAGACGGTCCTTTTAATGTCTTTATAAGTGACATTGCAGAGGGACTGGAAGGAAAGTATGTCTTTTTGCAGATGACACAAAGATCTGCAACAGGGTTGATACACAAGGTGGGGTGGAAAGGATGAAAAGGGACTTGGCACGGTTGGAGGAATAGTAAAAGGTATGATAGCCTAGATTCAATGCTAAGAAGTGCAAAGTAATGCACCTGGGAAACAAAAACCCAGGGGAAGAGTACACAATGGGGGGGAGAGATTCTGACAACAACAAAAAAGAAAAGGAACCTGGGGGTATTCATATCAGATGACCTAAAAGTGGGCCAGCAATATGAGAAGGCAGTAAGGAGAGCTGGGGGGATACTGGGATGCATAGGGAGAGGCATCACCAGTAGAAAACAGGAAGTTGTTGGCCCTCTGTACAGACAGTTGGTAAGACCACATCTGGAGTACTGTGTACAGTTCTGGAGACCCCATCTCCACAAAGACAGAGACATGGTGGAGGCTGTCCAGAGGAGGGCAACCAAAATGGTGCAGGGTCTGCACCAGAAGCTATATGAAGAAAAACTAAAGGAGCTTAAGATGTATAGTCTCGAGGAAAGGAGTGAGGAGGGACATGATAGAAACTTTCTAATACCTCAAGGGAATCAACTAAGTCCAAGAGGGTAGCATCTTTCAGAAAAAAAGATGTGCAAGAACAAGGAAGCACAATTTGAAGATAGAGGGGGGATGGCTCAGAGGTAATGTGAGGAAGTATTTCTTCACAGAGAGGGTTGTAGATGCATGGAACAGCCTTCCTGACGAGGTCATAAAGTCAAAAACAGTGAGAGAATTCAAGAATGCATGGGACAGACATAAGGCAACTCTAGTGGGGGGGTGGAGGAAGTAGGCTGTTGGTTAACTAGGATCTGCAGCTTATCCATTAGGTAGGGAAATGGGCAGACTAGGTGGGCCAAGCGGTCATTATCTGCCATCAGATTCTATGTTTCTATGTTTCTGTGTTTCTCTGGACCACCTCCACCCTGTCTATGTCTTTTCTGAGGTGTGGTCTCCAGAACTGGACTTTTACTGCTAACCCCACTGAGAACCAAAGAGGCTTTTTTCTCTTTTTATTCTTGTCTGCAGACCTGATGCATTGTTCTGTTACCCCCATAATAGCCTCTTTGATGTGTACCCATTTCTCCTCCACGTTCCTGCCTACCCCTTTCATTTGCAGGGTTTCTTTTAGCTGTAGTCCTATTCTGGTAGATTCCACTCTTCTAAAGTCCAAGACTCTTGCTTTTGTATGGGTTAACTGGATCCCTGTGTCCACCTTGAACCACACCATATTGTGGCCACTGGACCCCCAACTGTTCTTCTACTCTAAGATCTAATACCCTGTTCCCATTGGTCAGCACCAGATCCAGGATTTCTCAGTCCGTAGTAGGTTCCTGAATGAGCTGTGTTAAGGTCAGCCCTCTCAAGTGAGTCCACAAAGTCTGGTGTCCTTGCTGAGGCCCCTGCGGGGTTGGATCATTCCACTTAGGCATGTTATAGTCACCCATTACCAGTACCTCCCCATTTGATGACGTTGTGCATGTTTTCCAACAACTGCTTGTCAATTTCCTCTGCCTGAGACAGTCTGTAAATGACCCCAGTGTGTATAACAGTTCCATTGCCTGGCTTAAGGGTGAATCATATTTCTTCTGTATGCTCATGCCTGCTTAGAATTTCAGTCACCCTTATGCTTTCTCTGATGTAGAGAGCAACCCTTCCCCCCTTTTTACCCTCCCTATCTTTTCTGAAGAGGGCATAACCTGATACATTTATGTCCTAGCTATGGTTACTGGTGTACAGTGTTTTGGTTGTTGCTACTGTGTTCAGTTCAGTCTCTGTCATTATTGCCACCAGGTCAGGGACCTTGTTCCTCAGACTACAAGCATTTCTGTACATGATCTTCCATGAAGAACTGCATTTTTTTTATTCACTCCTTAAGCATCACTCCCTACTTCATCCTACTTTTCCCAGAGTGTTTTATATTTTGCCTCCTATTTATTATGCTACTGGATGCTTGTGGTCCAGGTCCAATTTTTGGTGGTGTTATTATTACGTCCTGAGCGTAGCCTATCCCTCCCTGCATATCTGCCCCTAGGATGACATGCTGGTCCTGCTTTATGTAAAAACTAACCTGAGGGTGTGGGCTGCCTGAATCTCCCTGCACCTGACAGCCCCCCCCCCAGTGGCTAGTTTAAATGCTTGTGCAGGAAGCATGTAAACCTCTCATTGATGACAGACATGCCCTCCACAGAAGGATGCAGGCTGTTCTTCTTGTAGAGGCATGCATCCTCACAGGTGACATCCCAGTCTCCAATGTAGCTGAAGTTGTTGCCCTTGCACCAGTCCCTCAACTATTTGTTGAAGTTGCTGATGCAGTGGTTCCTTTCCGCCTGTCCTTCCCCTGACTTGTAGCGCCTCTGAGAATGTTACAGAGTTTTCCACCACCCCCAAGTTCCTTCCCAACTCCCTAAAATTCTCCTGAACCTCCTCCAGACTCACCCTTTCTTTGGCTAGGTAATTTGTCCCAAGATAGACAATGACATCCAGGCCCCCCCCCAACCATGGTGTTTGCGATCCTCTGGATCCGCTCCCCCTCTCTCCGAGTTGTGCCTCCTGGGAGGTGCATTATCTCTCTTTCTCTCTCTCTCTCTCACCCCTGATGTCAGTACGGGGATTTAAACCAGCTTGGGATAGACACAAGGAGATAGTGACAAAAAGTATCTGAGTGGGGGGTAGGATCTCGGCAGACTTGACGGACCTTTGGTCCCCATCTGCAATCACTTTCTATGCTTCTATGTTTCTATGTACTGTAACTTCAAAAAATAAATAATTAAATAAATAAAGTGGGAGATTTGAACCTGGTCACTCTCACATTATGATTATGTGCATCAAGCCAGCAGGCCACTGAAGCTCGTTCTATAGCAGATGATTTTTCTTTATAATTACTGCACAGAAAAGGAAAAAAACAAGAAGGGGGGTAAGCACATCAGAAATTAAAGATTAGATCAGGGTTTGGTCAGTTTCAACAAATTGTCATTACACAAGCAGAGTTAAATACATATATTACAGTCATTACAAATATTACATATTAAGAAAGACACATAATTTACAATCAGTATACATATATATATATATATACACAGTATATATACTGTATATATATATGTATATATATATTTATACAATGGGGTGGCTGATAAACATTGCAGATAAAAACATGTATTCTCACAAGAGTGAGATAAATGTTGCTGACGTAGGAACTGTGGTAGATATGCACATTTACATACACAGTTCCTATGTCAGCAACTGATATTCTCACAGTTGCTATGTCAGTAAGAGTAAAAAGTGCAGGCAGCTCTGTTTCCTAGCAACTCAAACAAATTAGAATCACCTGTCAAAATCATGAAAGGCTTAGAAAAGTAGAGCGAGTTTTACGTGCTGCACATTACACAGCTGCTATTAATTCACACAACACTGTTAAAAACGTCTAAAAGCCCCGAACTGAAACAGTAGACGATAGTCATTCAGACACAAAATCTATATACACTACAGCATAGCAGAAAGATTCGAAAGCCATGGATAAGTATCTAAAAACCAGTACATTACAATGGCATGCTGAACTATTGAATGCAACAAAAGCCGAAGAAAATGCAGACCATGTAAACGAACAACAAGAAATATTTTTGAGCTGCTCGCATTTCGAGCTGGATACAGAGCCACTGTTAGAGCCAACTGCAGTACAGAAATGCATAGTGAATGTGTCCGATCCACAAGCAATTCGTACTACATCTTCAACAGTATTTATAGATACTAATTACATTGATGAATACATCGAATCAGCCAAAAATGACAATACACGTCGAAAAACAGATTGAGATATTAGCAATTTGCAGAAGTTTCTCAAGGAGAATTTCAATATCACAACACCCATTGAATGTCTGCCTGCACATGATTTAAACAACTTTTTGTGTCATTACTTTATTCAGTGCCAAAAATAAGACGGCTCTCAATATGAACCATTGAGCCTGAGAGCAAAATTTCAAAGTTTTGAGAGACACTTGAAAAAACACCAGTATCCTGAATCTCTGTCAACTTCCCCTGCATTTATGAAGTGTAGAGATGTTTTGCTCTCTAAACAAAAAAAAATTAAAGGAGGATGGTAAAGGCAATAGACCATTCACGGCTGACGAACTAACTGACAGCTTAATTCATGATCTTTATGAAAAAGATGTACTGGGACTAAAAATTCCGCAGTCACTGTTAAATACTATGTGGCCCAACACAACAATGTTCTTTGGTATCTGGGGAAACTCTGAATGTAGGAATTTGAAGTGGGGAGATATAAAATTAGGCTCGGATGACAAAAGAGACAAATACATAGAATATTCCCAAGAGAGACAAACTAAAACAAGGACTGGCAGTAACCCAAAAGACACTCGAATCTTAAAACCACAGGCATATTCCATTGCTAATAGAAAGAAGTGTCCAGTGGTGAACTTTATGTTTTATATGGAGAAAAGACCTGCCAAATTCAATTATGATTTGGCCCCTTTTGTTTCAGCTGTAAACCACCAATTTAAAGTGGCAAGTAACAACTCATGGTTCAAACAACAAGCACTAGGTGTAAATACCATCGCTACCATACTAAAAATGATGATACAAACTGCAGGCATCCAAACAGACAGCAGGCTTACCAACCATTCCATAAGAAAACACCTGGTACAGAAACTGGTTGATGGTAATGTACCTCCGACAGAGGTAATACAGATCTCAGGGCACAAAAAATTGCAGTTGCTTAACAATTACTTGAAAATAAATGTTGAAAAACAGAAAAATATCTCTAATCTACTTGGCAACCACAGTGACTCAGAGCCGTCTACCTCTGCCAAATGTAAAACTGCACTGCAAGAGCACAAGACAGCTGTCCTGCAAAATGAAATGCCGGTTTCTGTTCCACATGCCACGAGTTCCAGAAAAACAGAAAGCATACAAGAAACTGGGAAAGAATTTGAGATATACAAGTCATTCTCCACGTGTTTCAGCAGTCCTACAATTTCTGCTACAAACACTACGTTCAATATATATCACAGTAAGCAGTAAAACTTAATAGCACAGTAAAGTAGTAAAGGAATATTGTAAAATAACAGTAACAGCTGAATTACTACACGTTAACAAATATCTTTATTTTTACAGGTCACCCAAAAGAAAGCCCTCCTCACAAGAAAGCTAAGCAGATGTCCTCAGACTGCACATCGGATTAGAACC
Source organism: Neoceratodus forsteri (assembly GCA_016271365.2). Taxonomy (NCBI): domain Eukaryota; kingdom Metazoa; phylum Chordata; order Ceratodontiformes; family Ceratodontidae; genus Neoceratodus; species Neoceratodus forsteri. The sequence goes on from CM057455.1 coordinate 608,283,212, forward strand.
TGTTACCTGAGAAGCAGCACGCAGTGAAAATCGTCGAAGTCCGAAGGTGTAAATGGGTCCCTCCATGAAGTCACAAAACAGTGTCACAAGCACCACACAGAAATATAAATAAAGTACAGAAACCTAAACTTAAAGTAAATAAAGTTGTTCCCAGCACTGTAAGCACATACTGACATGTTGTGTACACAGACCTAATCTAAGTACACTCCCACTCACACAAAATAACCCTATCAAAGTAGAAATCATGCTGTCACTCACAAGCAGCAACCAATCATTGCAAAACAACATGAACCAATAAGCTGCATTTCTACCCCACTTCACACACATTAACCAATGACAATTCAACAAATGCTATTATAGCCAATCACAAAGGACAAACAACATCCATTCATAAAAAACATCAGTATCCACAACCAAAGCAGCCTCATTACAATGGAGCACCACTGATACATAAAATAACACCCATTTTCATCAGTAAAACATGCAATTCAGCAACACCTACCAAACCTACCCTATTGTATAAATCGAACACATGATGGGGCTGAGTGGGATATGTAAAATATTGTCACTCTTGCCTCATGAGTCATGGATATCTCACTCTGCAAGAGTGACAATATTTTACATATCCCACTCAGCCCCATCATGTATCCCTTATATATATATATATATATATATATATATATATATATATATATATTCTATTGGCTCAAGGAATACATCTATAAAGTTCTAAAATAACCATCCAGCAGTAAGATCAGCCTTTAGAAGCAGGCTTTCATTGCATTCATTCATTCTGGATGATCAGTACATGTTTCTTTCTAATTTTTGTTGTTTCTATCAGGAACATTGCTAGATTATTTAACAATCCATCATTTTCAGAATTGTGTAATAAATCCAGAAAATATCTAGATGGCACATCCACCCTGCTGGACTGGGTACTATCAAACCATCCTGAACACATCTCTCACTCAACAGTACTCCCACATATTTGCAGTGACCACTCCCGTGTCCTTATCCACTGGTCTAATAACTACTGCAAACACCCAGCCAGAACAGTCATAAACAGGATCCTTAAGAGGGGGTGCCTTGAATTGCTAAAAGCTGATCTCTATCATCAAGACTGGTCTTTAGTCTATTCCTCCTACTCAGTTGACTCTGCACTTGAGCAATTTTTACAGCAATTTAATATTGTGTGTGCCCCACTAAAAAAGTGTAAAATCAATGGATACAACAATCTGTGGTTTTCACCAGAACTCCTCGAGAGTATGAAGGTGAGAGACCACTTGTGGTATAGATCCCAAACCACTGGTAGATTGACATCTAAAACTACAAAAAAGCCTGAAATCACTGCACAAGGACCATACAGATTACAAAGAACCAGTACTTTAGGGATGATATATAGGCCTCCCTCACAGGTGGCAGAAGCAGACAAAGAACTACTGGAAAGTATACTGAATATGACTGATATGACAGAGCTGTCTGAGACTGACAACTACTGTACTACTGAAAGCCCATTGTTGGGTAATGCTGCTACCTAGACTGTTGTCTGCTGGGGGATCACACCTGTCTCCTGTGGACTGTGGCACCACCCCTTTGATAGCCAGCCTATAGTAAAACAGAAATCCTCCCTTGTGCCTTTTGGTCCCCCCACCCACCAGTCACTAGCTCATTTTAAAAATAAGACTTCGCTGGTGCTGGTGATAACCCCATCCACCAATCGCCAGCCCCTAGGAGAAATTAAAACCTCTCTGGTGCTTGTGTTCCCCCCTTTCTCCAACCGCCATCCAGTAATAAAATGAAGACTTCCCTGGTGCCTATTTGTCCTCAATTAAACAAAGCAAAACTGTAAGGCGCTTAGAAAGAAATCTGTTTGCCAAGTCACTGCTTGCTCAATAAATGCACTAAGCAGTATACTTTTTTCTTTTCTGTGCTTTTTATTTAAATTTTGTTAACTGGGTAAGAACACTGGACAAAAAGTATTTTTTCAGGTATGACTTGATTTAGATTCAGTGATGCAAAACAAAACAACACTAAATAAAACAAGTACAAACATCCTTTGCCTTCAATTCATTCTTAAAATTAATTTTAAAATATTTTAAAGAGGAAGCAGAACACAGATTATCCGGTAAGTCATTCCAAAATAGTGGAGCAGAAACTGAAAAGGAGCGAGAGCCTGATTAAGATTTATGCATAATTGTTTGTAAAAGAGTGCCTGTGGAAGACCTCAAATTGGCCGTGGAACTCTGAGTTATAACTAAATCTGTCAATGGAAACACAGCTTTTGCAAAAATGGACTTAAAAATTTGGCATCGAAAAAATAAGCAAATTTGGCTTTAGGGGACAACCAACCTAACTGTGATTATAAAAGACAGTGATGGGTACAATCTGGTGAATCCAAAACAAAAGACAAATACTGTTGTAAATGTCAACAAGAATATTACTTTCCTTTACAACCAATTTAAAATATAAACTTGCAATGTCATCAAGATGAAGCAGCAATGCCCCAGCAGCAATAGATACATGGGTTTCATTAGAAAAGTATCTTTTAAACTTATAACACAAACCTAATTTTTGATTTGCTACAAGTACAAACGAACTGCCCTGTACTAACAGAGGTGGTGTTATTCCCAAAAATAAGTACAAATGAATACTGGCTTTAAATCATCAAAGAAACATATTTATTGCTGCATAGACATACAGGTACTGAGAATTACCCAACAGCCTTGGCACTTCACCCCAATGAGCTTTGTCAGGTCATTGGAGCAAAGCGCTGAGGCTGTTGGGTAATTCCCAGTATTCGTTTGTACTTATTTTGGAGATTAACATCACCTCTGTTAGTGCAGAACTTGTACTTCAATTCTGCTTCCAAAGTGTGCTGTACCTTGTCCTAGCACTCAGAAGCACTGTGAGCGCTGTGGAAAACTGTTGTATTTTTGCTTAATTTTTGATTTACTACCCTACTCACCACTTTAACCTGTGGGAAAAAATACAAACCAGGATCCAATAAAACTCCAAGATAATTAAATTCAAAAACCTGTTTTTGCCTCAAACAATTTTTGTGCACCTTATTGCATTGTTCTCTAGTGGTCCCCCCTCTTTGATCACCAGCTCATAATAATAACTTCTGTGGTGCTAGTGGTTGCCCTTCCCTCTGATCACCAGCCTATAGGAACTCTAGCAAACCTCCCTGGTGTCCAGTGGTCCTCTCATGGCACCAAACACCCCCACAGTCATCTTACCAGTATCCCTAGTTCCACGGGTGCACATGTGGCAACCAGAGCAACCCTCCTCACACCTCCTCAGCTGGCCACATTAGAAATGGGTGAAGTTGACAAACTCAGCTCTGTGAAATAGTTTGCATATTGTGCTCAATGCACAAAGGGCAATACGTGAAATTCACCAATTCGCTATAGCTGGATCGAATGCGAAGTGTGGAATTTTGTGGGTGAAATTCCACACTTCATACACAAACTTTGGCCACAGTGTTAAAAAGTACATAAACCTCTGGTCTCTACTGGAGCCACCACCCACCCCGTCCAGACCAGTGGAACACCGCCCCACTCCCCCCAGTCCACCCTGAAGGGGTCCACAACACCGTTGCCCCATCCTACTCCCCAGCTGGGGACCAGAGCAGCCCCTCTTGTTCTAGAGCCCCTGAAAAGCTTCCCTAAAGATTGTGAGCTGTCAGTGAATGAGTGCGTGCTTGTACAAGCATGTGCTCATTCATTAAAAGCTCAGTCGGGCTACAGGTCATGGAAGTGAGTGGAGGGCTGTGCCGGTGGCCCACTCAGGGTGGACTGGGGGGAGAGTGGTGGTGTCACTTGTCTGGACAGGGTGCGGTGTGTGGGAATTCCACTAGACACCATGGAAAGGGAGATTTAATTAAAAAAATGTATTTTTACATGTGGCCAACTGGACAGCAATCAGCGGGGGTGTTATTGTTTTAAATGGCACAAACTGTGTCTGGGATTGATGGGGGAACAGGGAGTGTTTTAAATGTCACAAACTGTATCCAGAGATTGGTGGGGGGGTGGGGAGACCACTAGACACCAGGAAATGGGGGCATTTATTTAAAAACAAATATATATATATATATATATACATTTTTACAAGTGGTTGACTGGCTGACGATTGGAGGGGGGTGCAGGGAGTGATGGTTTTAAATGACGCAAACTGTGCCTGGTGAATCACGGGGGGACCACTAGACACCAGGGATAGATCTGGGGTGGTGCTGGGGGATTACCTATTTGTTACCTTTACTTGCTTTAGGTGTTTTAAGTGCAATTTGCACTTAAAACCCCTCAAAGCAAGGCAAAGTCACAAATGGTGAATTTCTGGTAATTTTAAAAAATGACGTGAAGTGTACTATGGGGAGAATTTGGTAGCTTTGTCACATATTTGGCCATGGATTAAAACTGCTGCATCCCTAGCCACCATATGTCCAGGCAGGGAGTGCATGTCTTATTTATAGGACAGGGCATGTCACACATTTCTATAAATAAGACACACATTCCCTTCCTGGAGATATGGCAGCCAGCCAAGGAAGTGTGAGGAGGGCTGCAACAGTCACCATAAATGCACCCGTGGCACTGCTGGTACTGGTAAGGTGATGAGGAGTGTTTAGTGCCACAGGGATGGGTCAGTAGATGCCAGGGAGGATTGTGAGTTTTTCTACGGGTTGGTGATTGAAAGGGGGGGCACTAGCACCAGGAAGGTTTTCATTTTATCACAGACTAGTGATCAGAGGACAGGGGGACCACTGGGCACTGGGCACTGGGCACCAAGGGAGCTTTCATTTTATTATGGGCTGGCAATCAGATGAAAGGGTACAACTAGCACCACGAAAGTTATAATTTAATTGGGGCTGGTGATCAGTGGTCAGGGGGAACACTAGCACAAGGAAAGTTTTCATTTAATAAAGGGCTGGCAATTGTGAGGGGGACCACTAGCACCAGGGAAGTTATAAGTTTTTTACAGGCTGGTGATCGGAGGGAGGGGAACACTAGCACCAGGGTGGTTCTCATTTCTCCTATGGACTGGTGATCAGTTGGTGTGTGTGTGTGTGTGGGGGGGGTTACTAGCACCAGGGACATTTTAATTGCATTACAGGCTGACAATCGGAGGGGGCGACCAATAGGCACCAACAATATCTACACATGACTGAAACTGGGTAATGGAGGGAGCGGCACTGTGCTAAACTGCCCACTACCTATGCAAATGAGCCCAACATGGGCATGCAAATTGTCCCTTAGAGATCTGCATGCTCAATGGGCTAGTTTGCATGCATCCCATTGGATACTGCTGACAGCACTCTGGTGCTAGCCACTCTGGTGGGGCAGTTTGGGATCCATGTCGGGGCAGCACTACTTGACATAGTGCTGTGCTGACAAGTCCCTATATTCAGTCAAATAGCACTGGTGTGCTGTCCGAGTGAATATAATATCCTCAGGCTCCTGTGCTATTGCAAGGTGCAGTGCAAACTTTGACTTGTGCAGTTTTGAATATTGCACCCTTGGTACACGTGAAAAATATCTGCTATACTATGAGAGAGTGTCACACAGAAATGATCTCTGCAAGTTGCATATGAGCCTCATATTTGGCTGTAACCTGGGAAGTAGATTGCCATGTTGGAAATGAGAGCCAATTACTATGTTGACTACTAAACATTCAGATTTACTGTAGACTATAACATATTAAATTCGGTAACAGACAAATAATTACTTCTCATATCGAAAAATCTACATGGTCCATTAAGCAGGGAATCCAGACAGAAATTGCAAGGATGTGTGCTGTTTTGTGAAATCAACCAGCATATATTTGCCATTACAAGCTTTGCACACTTTTCTTTGTGCTCTATCATTTGGCAATAAAATATTGTATATGTAACTATGTGTTTACCTGTTTAAAAAAACAAAAATAAGCCAATATTTTTATTGTATTGCATTTTGTTATTGTTGTATGTGATAAATCCATGTTTTTTATAATGCTATCTTTATAAACTTGAATCTTGAAAATAACACAACCCTTTACTCCCCGAGAGAGAGTTTGTAGTCAGTCCTGTTTTCTGGTGTCCAGTTCTCTTTCTGCACTTTTAAAGCCTTTCTGTATTATAGTTTTCTAGTTGTCCCTCCATCAGTGTACTGTAAGTCCCTTTTTAGCCTGTGATATTTACTCCTTGCAGGTTCATATTGGTCCACCACTTCATTAATTATAGTAACACAGCAAAATAAAACTTTGCAGGCAGAAAAAGACCCTTCCTCTTGTCCACTGTGCCTGTGTGGTCTCTACATTATTCCTCATCAGCGTAGCATTGGTAGGGCCTAAGCAGTGCTCCACACTTTTAGATCATCCACTTTGTTAACCGAGTGACCCTGAATCAATCCCTCTCCCTCCTCCATCATTTTTACCATACCTATGTGTCTGTCCCACCCTCTGTTCAAACTTGTAACCACGCCTACTTTTGCAACCTCCCCTGGTTGACAGTTCCAACTGACCACTACCCTCTCCATGAAGAAATTTTTCCTTGTATCCCTCCTGAATTTTCCACCATCATCTTAAAATGATGTCACCTTGTTTCAGACTCCTCACATTCCATGAAGAGCTGCTGGCAGTCCACCCTGTCTATGATATCATCTAAAAGGAGTTCTGAAACATCCTTTTTTCTTATTCATATCAACCATGCGTATTTTGACCATGTACAAAGTGCATGTAAAAGTAAACACTGTCCTTCAAACTTTCAGATTTAGTTTTTGCTTTTTCTCCAGTCCTTTATTTATTGTAGTCTCAAATAGAACAATCGTATAATACACTAGATGACAGCTTATTTTCAAATTTACACAGCTTCTCTTTTACTGATCTATAGGTCTAGGATATATGCTTTTCTCTGGTACTCAACTTTACATGATGAGATATAAATATAAAACAATTCCAGATATGTTTAAACAATTCCTACCTACTCTACAATTAGAAGTTTGGAAAAATAAGCTCACATAATATAGTTTTCCACTAGCTTGCACATTCCCAATATGTGTCTTTGTTTCAGTGTCCAGTATCTTATCTTGATCTGCAGGTCTATAGCATACCCCCACTACAGAGTCAGTTCTTAGCCATCCCTGTTCAGTCTGTTCATTAATATTACTGGAGATAGCATCAAAGGCAAAAAATGTCTCTTCACCAAGTTCTGTGGGATGATGGATAACATGGAGGGTATAGGAGCCCTGAGAGAGGACCTGGTGAGATTGGAGAGGTGGTCTGGGATCAGAAAACTGTAGTTCAATGCAATGAAATGTGAGGTAAGGCACAATGGTTGTGCAAACTCCAAGGATGAGCATAGACTTGGTGTTGTGACAGTCATAGAGGAGAAGGATCTAGGGATAGTGATCACAGGCAACTTGAAAAACATTCATACAATTCAAAAAGGCAGTGGCAAATGTGAACAGGACCCTGAGTTGCAATTTGGGGGAGGGGAGCACCAGCAGGAGAAATTAGGTTATTCTAACCCTATCTCTGTATACTGTTCTGGAGGCCACATCTGAGTAAGGACATAGATAAGGTGGAGATTATCCAGATGAAGGCAACAAATACGGTGCAGGGCTTGCACCACAAAACATATGAGGAGAGACTAAGGGACCTCAATATGTACTCGGTGGAGGATAGGAGACAGCTGGAGGACATGATTGAAACTTTCAAGTACCTCAAGGGCATAAATAAGGTGCAGGTGGTGAATCGTTTCCAGTGTAGAAAAAGTACTAGAACAAGGGGGCACACTATGAAATTGGAAGTGGGTAGATTAAGAGGCAATGTGATAAAGTTTTTCTACACAGAAAGGGTATTAGATGCTTGGAATAGTCTGCCATAAGAGATAGTGTGGGCAAGCACAGTGGAGGAGTTTAAGCATGCCTGGGACAGGCACAAGGGAAGCCTCAGAGGAGGGGGGGGGAGTTGTGAAAAGCCATTGAACACATAGGGTTAGTGACTACATACATACATAGAGCCTATGGACAGACTGGATAGGCTAGTGGTCCTTATCTGCCAACAAAAATTCTACGTTTCTATACAGATCCATGGTGAGATTGACTCTGCAGTGCTGTGTACAGTACTGGTGCCCCTACTTCAGGAAGGATGGCAATCACCTTGAGGTGGTATAGAGAAGGGCTACAAAGATGATCCACAGGAAATGGATTATTCCGCATGAGCACAGTGAACCTGAACATGTACTCACTTGAGAAGAGGAGGGAGTGGGGATACAAGTGAAGCCTTCACATTCTTCAAAGGTTTAAACAAGGTTGATGTTTGGGATCCTTTTCAAATAATTGAAAAAAGGAACACAAAAGGGCACAACTACAAACTGGCAAGTGGTAGGTATAAGAAGGATGCCAGGAGGCATTTCTAATGGAAAGATTCATGAAAGGTCTGAATGTACTATCAGAGGGGGTAGTCAATAACAAAAAAATGGGGTTTTATAAGGTAATGGGATAAATTATATGGCAGGATTGGGGTAACTGGGACCCAACCTGTAACAAGAATGCATGAGTCTTGAAAGATCACATGAGCCTTCATATGCTGCTGTTTTCATATATTCGTGTGCTCATATTAGTTTCCCATTTTTCCCTCCACTACTGTATATTAATGCAGATAGATTAAGACCCTGCAATCTAACACCCTCTAATTTTTAACTATTAAAGAAAGTTGTCAAGTGTTACTATACCAGTGAATTTTGGAAAATGCAGTTCATAAGGTCTGTGGAGTTTATCTAAAAAAACTGAACAAATGTTGGAGGAATCAAAGGGCAGAGGTCTGGGAAATGTTTAAGTTACTGTGTATGTACTGATTGGTGGATGTTGTCACCTGAGCACATACTATTGCAGATTTCATAGATGTGCTTGAATGCAGAGCTTGGAAGTCACTGCAAAACAGAGAACAGATTTTTTTTTTCATAGATTAATCAACTCTCCCCACAGTGTACATAATCATGAAATACTTGTGTGAAATAACTCAAGCTGTGCAGGGATACATTAGCCTTCAAGGGTACCCTTCAGTTCCATTCATCACATTAGCATTGCAAGGGATACAATTCTTTCTTACTAATGCACAAGCTCAGCAGTACAGGCAGGTCACAGCTCCCTGTAGATTAATTTTTCTTACCAAAGTTCACTTTATATTCATATTATTACAGAATTTAAAATTGTCACAAAATTGCCAGGATAAAGGAGGACAGCTAAGCTGTAGCATTATTTATTTACTAGCCACACTGGATTGCTTTTTGTTGTGATTTATCACAGTTTACTTGGTGCCATCTAATGATTGTTTATATATAATATTCACATTACAATGTAGGCAATATTGTTCTTGAAATCAATAAAAGTAACAATCAACAGCTATCCAATGCTTTCTACTAAGTATAAAATAAACTGTTTTCATATGTACATTGTAAAAAAGGTGATAAAATGTATATCATTGTACTAACCTAAAATGGTATCCAGTCTCTTCATAGTTTCATAGTGCACTGAAAAGCAATTGCCCAAAAGGCATGACCTCAAAATGGTAGCTGAGAATATAGTACAATATGTGAAATTAGGATGGATGCAGAGTGTTCTGTAAGATTTATGTTGCAGTGTACTGGCTGCTCTCTAGAAATGAATATACAAGAAGCAGATGAGCAGGAATTTTTCACTTGGATAAGTAAAAAATGTAAATGTGAAATGTTGTATCACCTGTTTAGTTTTCAAAGCTGAAACCTTTTTCTATCCCTGGTCTGGGCTTATAACTGGTTGCCCCAACTGTAATGTGTTGTTCATTGCATCACTATATGGTTGTACTGATTCTGCTTGTATTAATTGTTATGTATAATCCTTTGTGCTTTATGTGCCATCGTGATATGCATGTGTTTTGACTGCAGTGTATGTGCCATCTTGGTGGCCCGGGTTGTACATGAAAATAATCCCTTGGACAAGTGTACCTAACAGTTTATCAAATCAATCAATCAATCAATCAATCAAGAATATTATATTAGATAGCACTGGGTGAGAGGTCATGACATTTGGTTAATAAAAGGGCTGCATTAAGCCTTAGAATAAGTCAATGCCTAAGTCTTCATATAAAGGAACAGAACAATAGACTGGTAAGTTCATCAGAGGGTAAATAAAATATGGCTTACTGTATCTATATCCAGTCTTGCATTTAATTTTATTTGTCAGATGCTGCCATACTACCTGCACCTAAATATGCTAATAGAAGAAACACAGAAACATAGAATTTCATGACAGATAAGTACCCTTAGGCCAACTCAGTCAGCCCATTTTTCCCTTCATACATTGTCTCCACAGACCCTACTTGATCTACAGCTCTTTCTCCTTCCCCCCTTCCCTTTCACTAAGATTCCCTTGTGTCTGTCTCATACATTTTTGAATAGCACAGCACCACTGTTTTCATCCTCCATGATCTCTGTTAGAAGTCTATTCCAAGATTCTACCACTCTTTCTGTGAAGAAATGCTTCCTCACATCTCTCATGAATCAACTCACCTGCAGCTTCATGCCATTTCCCCCTATTCTTGAGAACCTTTTGTTTTGAAAAATTCTTCCCTCTTGTGTCTTATTTACCCCTGTGAGGTATTTAAGGCTCTATCTCTCTCTGTCTCTTTCTCTCTCCCTCTCTCTCTCTCATATAAACCACCCTCCTTTGTTCCAAGGTGTAAAATAATAAAGTCCTTCAGTTTCTCCTCATAGGGCTCTTGAGATCTATAGAGAGGCAGCTCTGTCTCCAACATTCTGCTTATGATACCCCTCCCTATGCACCCCAGCATCCCACTAACCGTTCCCCACTGCTTGCCCACCTTTATGTCAGTAGATATGATTAACCCCCAGGTCTCATTCCTTCTTAATAGTCATCAATACCACTCCATATATTTTATATACTTGCCCCAGGCTTCTGTGAATTAAGTATATTATTGTGCATTTTTTTCACTGAAATCAAGCTGCCATACCCCACCACTGCTTTAGTTTTCTCAGGTCATTGCTCATCCTTACTACCCCCCCTCCCCAAGAGTGTCCACAGTATTACAGATCTTGGTGGTATCCATATGTAGGCAGATCTTCCATTTCAGCTCCTCTGCAATGTCATTTCTAAAGACATTGGAGAGGATTGGTCCCAGTACTGATGCCTGAGGCACCCCGTTGGTCACCTTTCCTTTATCAGAGTAAACTCCATTTACCACCACCTTCTGTCATTTATCCTCAGACTAACTTCTATTCCAGTTTACCACATTTGGACCAACTTCTAAGCTACTAAGCTACCAAGCTTGATTAATAGATTGCTCTGTGGAACAATGTTGAAAGCCTCACTGAAATCTAGGAAGGCTACATCCAACACACTACCCTGATCTAATGCCTATGTCAGCCAGTCAAATAAATCTATCAGATTCCTTTGACATGCCTCCCCTCTCCCCGTGAACCCATGCTAAACAGAAGGGAAAATACACCGGTTACCTCAGAAGGTAAGCTTCTCTTGAAGAAAAACTTTTAAACTGTTATGTGAATCAGAGACAATGCTTGATACTGTAATATATGACTAGCTCCCATTGAGCCCTTGAAAGGGAGACTAATACTTGTGAAGGAAATAAATGAAGCCTGTATTTATAAGATTGCTGATAACTGGAATACTGAGATGTAACAGCAAATCTTTAGTTAGCACTAGAAAAAAAAACAGAGCCATGGGAAGGGAGACTAAAAACTGAAGAGTTTAACACAGTATATCATGTAAAGGAAATGAATGGAGTTGGTACCTATAAGTTTGTTCTTAAATGAAATACCAGAAATAATAGGATGCATATAGTTTCAGTGACTGGCTCTGACTGTGGCACTTCTGAATGGAACTTTCTATTGTTGTTTTTTTAAAAAAAAGTGTATTTAGGAACATTGCAGCATACAAATATCTAAAAGAAACTATTTTGGAGCCAAAGGCAAGAGAGACGAACTCCAAGGGAGGTGAGCATCTTCACAGTAAATGCAGAAATGTTTACAAAGAATAAGAATGTTTCCATATAAATAGGGGTTAAAGGAGAAAAAGTTTAAAGTGAACTTAAAATGATAAATAAATCAATGGATACAGGTAAAACTAGATAGTAGACTAGAACACACTAGAACATTTTCCTTGTTGGGAGAAATTTATATTTTAAGGATGATACAAAATTTAGTGACTTGTTAAAAGCTTAATACTAGTTGGGTATATGAGAAAGAAGAACATTTTCTGGATTATATGTCCACAGTGAAGTTCATATGCATGACCTTGCAGTTTTGTTGTGTACTAAAAACATATAGACTATGTTGATATTAATTTTCTGTATATGACTTTTATTTAGAGACAGGGTCTGATGAAGTGGCATGCCCATGAAACTTAGCCTACAATTGTGTACATGGAAACTAAAAGAAGACTGAATCAAAACTTTTGTTTGAATGGAGTTCATCCAGAAACATTATTTTATAACAGATGATTAGTAACCTAATGTACAGAATAGTAAGTGTACTAAAGCATTATACAGTATTTAATTGTGTCTAGTTTAAGAGTGGCCTCATGGTGGTCCTACAGCAAATATGCCATGGAGTAGAGGCTTCCTTTAAATTAAATATTTAATGTGGTATTGGAGTCATGTGATGCTAGCTCAGGTGTAGACTCATCTCGGGTGAGCTCCTTTGGGTCAGTATTTTAAATCTATTTTGCTTTGTGGCCTCAACCCCGAGTTTAAAAACTGCTAATTCAGGAGACACTTAGTTCATTGAAGACATGGTTGCTTTCAAAACCCTCAAGAAATTACCGATGGTCGTTGCTGAATCTTCTTGCATTGAAGCGGAGACAGCGCAGCCTCTGCTACCTCTAGCTTTGGAGCCAAAAATGCCTGAGGAGGAATTCCCCACCAATGCCTCCAGCCGCCTCCCCAAAAGATCTCACTACTGAGCAATTCTTTATGGAGCTTACAACCATTAAAGCAGCTGTCTACAAACTAATAGCTGACATCACAGGAAATTACTGTGTGAGTATCGGGCACAGAGATCTGCATTAGCTCAGTAGAGGATCACCAAAACAAAATGTAACCTGAGGTGGTCAAACTTCAGCACTCCATGGCCTGCTTGGCTGAAAAGGTAGAAGACTGAGAGTGCTGTTCCCATCGGAACAATTTAGTTATCCTGGGTCTTTCAGAAAATAAAGAAGGCACCAATGGAATAGATTTTGTTCAGCATTTCTGTAGAAAAGTGGCCGATCCTTCTCCCAATGGCTTCATTTATAGTGTCAAGCAAGCACATTGTGCACTATGCCCTAAGCTGGCTCCCAGTCAGTGTCCTAGGCCTTGGATTTTCTGATTGCTTGACTACCATAGCTGGGTTCTTATCCTCCAGCAAGTCTGAGCCCTGCAGGCTCTTCAATGGTAAGGTAATTGACTATGGCTAGTGCAAGATCTGAATCTACAGGTTCGGCAGAAAGGAGCTAAATATAGAGAAATTAAACCTAAGCTTTGGGATGCATACATTAAGCACAAGATGTTGTACCCAGCCTGCCTGGCAGTGACCATGGATGCTGGTGCCTGGTGCTTTGATTGTGCAATTTAGGCAGCTCAGGAAATACCAAAGTTATTCTCTAACCTGTTTGGTAATAAATCCTCAGGCTAGAATTTTGCTTATAGTTGCTTCCTGGGCTACAATATTATGAATCTTGCCTGTTGATGATATTTGCTTTGGTGCTGCATTGAAGATCTTAATAATTACAAACTATGTGATTGAGTTTCTTCCTGAACCCTCCATATACTCTCACTGGAAGCAAATGAACTGAGACTAACTGTCTGGACTCAACCTGTTACATCAGATTATTTATTCTTTAATAGTTTTACAAGTTTTTACTAATATGGGGTGCTATGCACAAATAGGGAGGGGAAACACAGAAATATTGCGTACCCCTTCCATATTCCTGCACTCCGCGGACAGGTGTGCACCTGCCAGCATTCACCACTGCTGGCCACCTGTCCACAGCTCCTCCCTCCAGTGCAAAGGTCTACGCAGGGTGGCTGGGGGAGGAGTCGATGTCCTGGGTGAGCATCCAATAGGATGCCCCCCGGGGAACACAGTAGATCCCTTATGCCGACTGGTGTGGGTCTGTAGCTGTGCATGCCACTTGCATGCACCCAGACCCGCAAAGCACCCACCGTTCCTGCTGCTGCCATCAGCAATGTCTGGAGCACTCGCCTGTCCAGCCACCCCTGGCCAACACCTGCCACCCAATGGTCAGGGGCATCATGGTGCACTCCAGAATAGTCCCCTGGTGATTCCCTGGTGGTGCCCGTAGGGGCGTGCAGTGACTGGCGGCAGGGTCAGCCCTGTTGTACCCTGCACCACCAGCGCACCCATGTAGCTAGCACTAGTGGGTTAGTGAATCCCAGGTAGAGCAGGCATGTCCCCGGAATGCCCCCTTCATGGAGCTGTCTACCAATGAGGGGGATTGGGTGTATTGAGTCTACATGCCCCCCCATCCTGCATGCCATGCTAGGGGTGCAGTGGGCACAGAGTGATGACACGCTCCAGATACACGCACTTAACCACTCTGCCTCAATAGTGCATAGCACCCATAGTTAATTGTTATTTGCTTAAAAGTTATGATTAGTTGCAGTTGGCTTGCCCTCAGATTGTGCAACAGAAAATCAAATGGAGTCTGCTTTGATTATTGGATTAATCTTTATTGCCCTCAGATTGCATCTTATATATATATATATGTATATAGTAAGCATTTGCCTTTGTGGGGGATAATCTCTGAGGCACTTCCCGTTCATGACATCGTGGGTTGTGTACACCTGATAGGTTGCTTGATGCACATGTGACTTGAAGAAAGTCCATCCCCCACCTGAGAGGGGGGTCTGCACTCCTAAGGCCAGTTCTTATGTGCATCGAAACAGGTTGCAAGCACACCCTAGAGCGCCAGTGTGTTTATTATAAAGAACAACTTCATTACTAAGGTATGAAGCCACCTGGCTAAGCCATTTATTAATATCCTACAACAAAGATCAAACAAGACCACAAGAGTATGTTTCTGCAGATATGCAACTGTTTAAAATTGCAAAACTGTCAGTCTTAGAAATGTTAGCACTGTGGCTTCTACTAGCGTCAGTTGTCTAGGACAATGTTAGCTGAGAAATTGACAGCACAGTATTTAAATTATGAACATTATTGCATTGTGCAACTATAGAGATTATTAGCTACCTGAACACCCCTGCTAGTGGTGCCAGGAACTAAAATAATGTCTGACACACATAATTGAACACAGAATCTATGCAGTGATTTACATGAGGTAATATAATAAACAATAAATCTGGTTCCTGAGTTGTATTAATCACCAGCAAGAATCTGGTGACCCTGCTAGCTTCACTGACTTAAAAATGCACTCTCAAACTCACCCAGAAAAGCTTCCTTGCACTGGAAAATGCTTAAAATGCCTGAGCTGGATTCAGACATTACTGGAGTTCAGTGGCACTAAATCAAAGCACCCGCAACCACCTTGTGCTATTTCCTACACAAAAACAGTCCCACAGAGAAAAGGAAGTTCTGTGGACCAAAATGGAGCCATCCAAATGTTTCTTTATGGCCCCAGTTTCTCAAACAGCTGCTAGCAGCATGACCATCCCCCCTACTTCTTTCTAGTTTACAAATCTACTACATAAGAGTTGCAAGCTGACCGGCTCTCAGCTCTCGCGAGATTTTGGCCACCATCTTAGATTAGGATAAACAAACAAGATTTGACTAAATGTAGCATATCTTGCAGTGGAGAATGGAGCTAGCAATTGCTACAGCTTCTCAAGGCAAAGTCCCCTAACTTACTGACCATGAGATGGAACTGAAAAAACATTTTCTACAGAACAAAAAATGCTTCTGCCCCAAACTGTATCCTATTACAATAGCAGACAGCAATGTAGAGTTCCCTCACTCAGTCTACCACAGCCCAGGCAAGGTTTAGCTAAAGCAGCCTGCACCCCCCCCGCCGATAACCAAGGCATACAAAAAGGGCCAAAAATGATACACAGCACTGTGCTATACTGGGTGAACATACAAGGAGGTTTGATTAAAATAACTATTTGGGAAATAGTGAACTTCAGTAGTCATTTCTTTCACTAATATTTAGTTGCTTTTTCTCTCTTAAAGGCACAGTCACATATTAATTAAGGAGCTGCTACTGCTTGTACTGTGGGTGACAAAAGTAATGCATACCAATGTGAATGCATGACATGTCCTTTTAATTTAATAAAAAAGGGCTGGAACAAGATAATTTATCACATTTCTGAAATTTAAAGGATGCTAACAGAGTCATGTACTGTTTGAGAGCTGTCACAGATGACCAAACAGATTCCACAGCCATAGTTACTTGGAAACCCCTACCAGCAGTCCCAGGAGCTCAGTACATCAAGGACTACTACATAATTAAAGGCTATCATTCCTTACTTGGGCATATCATCTGAGTTCCCCTATGTGCTGTTTATAACAAGCATACCACCCTACTAAGATGCCTGATGACCTGGAGCCCTGCCAGTGGCTCCAGAGTCTATACATTGTTAAATGAGCAAGTGGCCACTTCAGAATGTCCGGAGTACCCTGCCAGCATCCCAGACTTCTAAAATGCTAACTAATGTGCCACAGTTCCCCATCACAAGCATAGTAGAACCAGAAGTGCTCACTCAAGACATCATTAAACAACAGTCTCTGAAGCAATTATCTCAGTCCCTCTGTGCCTCACCTCAAAATGACATGTTCTCTAGCCCTTTTTTATGGCACATTATGTCTTTTAAACTCACCACGTTCTATCAAAAGGTAGAGGAAACTCCTCTATAATCTACCTTACCAAAACACCATAAATGAGTAGATCTAATGAGGAGGATGAGCATTGAGAAACTAACCTAACTTGCCTATCCAGATTGGCAGCCACAAGAAAGAATATTGCAAGACTTGCTGCTGTGATCTCGGAAAAGCTCTCCACTCACCCCTTACCCATGTGGGATTAAAGGTATAGATGGCTGCCAGACAGGAGACTGAATGCCTTTACTTTAACAGTTATCTCCTTACTGATGCCTCTTTCCTTTTCCTTTTTCACTGTTAATATTTTTTATTTTATTTTTTCCTTTTTTCTTTCATCCTGAATGCCCCTGGTGAACATGCAGTATATTTCTGGTAACTGATTTTTCTGCCTCATTGGCTGATATTTTTAAGTGTGCAACTCATCATGGTACATGCTCTTGAAGAGTTTGTAGGTGCCTGCTTAAGGATATATTATTTACTTTGTGGGAGCCCTTCTTGAGTTATTTTGTTATTGTGCAGATACCATTCGGGAATGTGGTTATCATTTTTCTGATCGGCTAACTGACTGCTGGCAGAGATAATTTTTTTCTTTCTTTCTTTTTCTTCTTTGGCAGCATCTTTTTTTTAGCTCATGCCTTTTCCCTACTGTTTGGCTACCTGACAGAACAGGACCCATCTGCTGCAGTAATATCTAGTTTGTTCGTTTTTACTTTTAAGGGAAAGATCTAATTTTTCTTTTGGCTATCTCAAGTCAGCAGCTTCCATCTAAAAGTGGTTATCGTTTATTCTAATTTGCCTAGTTGAACATGAGGTTACCATAGAATCCCCCTTTTTTCCCCTTCTTCCCTTTTTTAAATTACCACTACAGACTGTCAGGTGAATTATACAGCTCTTGTATTGAATGCTATTTGGCTTTTTACTTGCCCATTTAGTGGATTTTGTCATGAAAGAATCAGGGAGTGATGGTCAAATCATGTATATATGGTGGACAAGACTAAACTTCTCGGCTTCCTTCCCTACTCCTTGTTCCTCTACCCCCACACTCCATCAGGGAAGGGGGGCAGAGCTAGTCTTTTATTATTGTATAGGTGTTGGAACCTTCTTGAGATGTGATTTAATGGATTTTCCTTTTAATTGGATGGGGGGGGTCAGCTGCCTGTTGACATTCATGGACTGGTACTTTGAGGATGAATTTTTGCCCCTAGGTAGCGGAGCACTCCTGGTGGTCGTTCTATGGGTTTGTGTTTTTGTGTATTCTTACTTTGTTGTCAATCTCGGGGGGATGGGGAGTTATGAGGGTTTTGGGGGTATCTTGGGGGGGCAGTTCCCTGCAGTCCATATTGGGATAGGTCTAGGTTTTCCTTGAGCAATTTTTGTCTGTATGCCCCCTTCCCTTGCAGAATGGCAACCCCATAGAGTATTATTACACTGAATATTAAAGGTTGTCAATCTTGGATAAAACAGCAAGCTATTCTAAAACATCTGAAAGCTTTCTTGTAGGGCACCCATATATTGTTGCCAATCAAATTTCTCTATTTATGCGGATCTGTGTGGGTCATACATTTGGAGCCAGTAACAGTAACCGCCAAAGAGGAGTAATCATTTTGCTGCTTAGATCCATTCCCTTTTCTCTTCTGTCTGAAATGAAAGACAAAAGGGGAGATATGTCTTTATACATGGTCATTTTGAGCTTACAGAAATCCTCTTGGGTACAATTTATGGTCCTAATAGCGACACCCCTTCCTTTTTTGTGACCTGACTGTGCATTTAGCCCCCTATGCACATCTACCTTGGATTTTAGGGGGGATTGGAATTTAGTCATGTGCAATAAGATGAACAGAACTTGTCAGTTAGGATCACGATTGTCACTGGCTCAACGAGGCCTCAGAGATTTTACTGATAGCTCAGGCCTTGCTGATACATGGTGCATTTTACATCACACTACTAGAAAAGATACTGTTTACTCCCAGCCCCAAAAGTCTTATTCTAGAGTGGATTATTTTTTAATTACTAGTCCATTGCTTGCTATGGTTTATGAGTCTCAAATAGAATCCATGATCCTTTCGGACTATGCACCATTTAAACTTACTCTAGATATTATATTCTATTCTGACTGTGACTGTGCCTGGTCCTCCTTGAATACTCATCTTTTGTCTGATCCCCAGATAGTTAATTGCCAGAGGGACTATATCAAGACCTCTGCTGAAATCAAGTTGACCTCTATACAGGCATTAGATCAGGCCTGAGGAGCTCTGAAGTGTCAGTGGTGTGGTGAATTAGTATGCCCAGCTACTAAGCATAAAAGAGAAACTTCCACATGCCAGTGTATTTCTCACTTCTATTAGAGACATCAAAAAACACCTCCCACTGGCATCCCCTGATGATGTGTACATCATATCTGTCTCGCTCAGCTTAAAGCTCAATTCTCTGCCTTATTGCTGGAGTAGGCACAGCGGTCCTTGAGGTCCTTAAAAGCTACTTATGTGGGCAAATGAGAAAAGGCTAGCAAATTAAATTTTGTTCAGCTCTGTTCCAGATTTGCAGTTGCCCCGCACACTAAGTTTGCTGAAACTGTTAGCTGGGCTTTGCTGCTCGGTTTCTTGGATTACTACTGGGTTCCAAAACTTGGACTCCCTGAATTCAGATTTATTTATTGGTGATATTTGTTGTTTGCTGTTTGAATCTGATATAGAGTCCAGAAGAGGAGATAGGGGAGAGGTGTTGCAGAGAAGGTACCCAATGAGAGTATAGCAAGTGAAGACTTGTGGATTATCCTATAGCAGTTTTGAATATCTACAGTTTGGGGACAGAACTTTGGTGGATATAGGAGAAGCAGCTTAATTTGGAAGAGTGAGCTGTTGGTCCCGATTTTTTATGGGTGGGTTTAGCTGTGGGACTGCAACTACGTGGGGGACTGGGTCCTATCCTGTCAGGGAGCGGGTAGTTTTGGCCAGGGGTCCTTTAGGTTTCTCCATGGGGCCAACAGGTAGGTAGGACCAGGTGGAGAGCTGCAATTGTGGTCATGGCTTTTATGGCTTAGCCTCCTGCCTAATTCTTTGGGGGCCTACTCCTGTTCAGAGTGTATAACCACCAAAGAAGATTCTCTGGACTCCCCCTCTCCTCTAATTATGGTCAGATCTTAAATTTATACTTTAATTCAAGAAGGCAGTGAGAATGCAATGCTGCTTTTCCAACCCCTGACAGTGGGAGCGTTTGTGGTTTGTTAAAGTACTTTGGACATTTTTCACTATAACAAATTTTATTAGTGTGAGAGTGTTTTTGGGTCTGGAGAAGTCATTGAGACTGATAACGTCTGTCCTGCCCAGGAAGTCAGAGTTCCTGAGGGGCCTTCAGTCTCTTCTTGCAGTTGAGAGGTCAAGGCAAGTATTGTGGTCTTTCTTGGTCACTCATCTTACTTGGGAAGTGTTATGCAATGCCAGGCTATTAAGGACAAAACTACTTTAATAGCAGCTCTTGTTGGAACATCTGACCTGACTTGCATCACTGAGACATGGCTGGATGAAAATGTTGGCCCAGTTTTGGCTTCAGTAGTTCCAGCTGGGTACTCATTGATACACCGCCTGATGAAGGATGGTAGATGTGGGGGTGTAGCCATTTGTTTTAGATCAGAACTGAACCTGGTGGAAGTTCCAGTGGAGACCACCAACTCCATTGAGTGTATCTTGGGTGAGGGTGTAGGTTGCAGGATTCTTCTCATTTACTGTCCATCAGGAGATGGGAAAGTTTTCCTTCAGGAAGTTGCTGATTTCATTGTCGACCTGGCAATGGATTCCCCCAGATGGCTTATCCTGGGGAATTTCAGTGCCTGGGTCAACGATGAACTCTGGCAGTTTGGTCAAAACTTCCTCCAGTTAATGAATTCGCTGGGCCTTACACAGGTTATTACCTCCTCAACCCATGTTAGAGGACACGCATTGGACTTGGTGTTCCTCCTAGGGATGGAGATATCCAATTTGGTGGTGGAGCCAGTCAGGTGGTCTGGCCATC
Source organism: Neoceratodus forsteri (assembly GCA_016271365.2). Lineage (NCBI taxonomy): Eukaryota > Metazoa > Chordata > Ceratodontiformes > Ceratodontidae > Neoceratodus > Neoceratodus forsteri. The sequence continues at coordinate 608,304,042 of CM057455.1, forward strand.
ACACCATTGGGTTCAGTTTCATTGACCCCCCAAATAGACCTGCCTCTATGGAGTTGGTCCAGTACCATCCTTTAAGGGGCGTTACCCCTGATGGCCTAAGGAGGGTGCTGGATCTATCAGGTGTACCAAGTAAATGCATGGATCCAGGGGATCTTGTACTTGCCTATAATAATGCAGTGGTGGAGGCCCTGGATTCCATAGCACCTGTTTGTGTTCACCTCCTTGCCCTCTGCCCAAAGTCTCCATGGTTTGATGAGTCCTTGAAGGAACTGAGGAGAGTGGGGCAAAGGCTAGAGTGAAGCTGGTGAAAATTGGGCTTGGATGATGACAAACTTAGATTGATGGACCATTATGCGGCCTATCAATCAGCAATCACCCATAAGAAGGCAGAATTCCTGTCCAAGGAGATTGCTGCTGCACAGAACTGACCGGCTCAGCTCTCCCGGACTGTGACCAGATTGTGCAATCCAGCCTTTCTCCAATCTGGAGGAGCCTTGTCACAAGAATGGTGTGATGAGTTTGCTCAATTCTTAGCAGATAAGGTTGCCACAATCAGGTCTGATATTTGCCTAGCTCACTCTAATGGAATTTGTGATGGTTGACAGGAGATTTAGGGCCCTTAGTTTGCCTGGTATGACTTTAGCCACACTGCAATCACTGACATACTGATGATCATCCAGACATTGCAACAAACCAGCAGTGGTTTAGACCCAGGCCCAATACGCCTCCTGGTAGGACGCGTTGATGTGATCGGCCCAGTAGTAGCCGAGATAGTCTGGAGGTCATTGGTGAGGGGGTCTTTCCAGATCCCCTGAAGGAGACTGTTGTTCTGCCTCTACTTAAAAAAACTCTCCCTTCACCCTGACTGCTTGGCAAACTACAGACCTGTCTCTAACCTACCCTTTGTGGGCAAGATTACTGAGAAGGTGGTTGTGTTACAGCTAGATGATCATTTGACCAGCCACAATGTCTATGATTCTCTCCGACTGGGATTTAGGAAGAGACATAGTAACAAGACGGCCCTTGTCCTAGTGCTAAATGATCTCCTAATAGCGAAAGATCAGAAGACGCATTCCATCTTAGTCCTCCTTGCTCTCTCTACAGCGTTCAATACTGTGGACCACATGACATTATTGGAGCACCTGCAGCTCATCTGTGGCCTGTCTGGTACACTTATCAGATGGTTTTGATCTTTCCTTTAGGGTAGGACTCAGAGCGTGGTGTCAGGAATTTATTCCTCTGCCTCTCTCCCCCTATGCTATGGGGTACCGCAGGGCTCCATCTTGTCACTTATGTTGTTCTCAGTGTATATGCTGCCATTAGGAGAAATTATTAGGTGGTATGGTATGAGTTTTCACTGCTATGCAGATGATTCTCAGCTATACATGTCATTTGCACTTTGTCAAGATGTGCTCCTCTCAGTATTTAACAACTGTCTCACCGAGATACAGGATTGAATGAGTGCAAGCTGGCTGCGATTGAGCCCAACTAAAACTGAGGTGCTGGTTGTGGACCCTTATAGTCGGGGGGTGGGTTTGTTACCAGGATCACCATCGGGACTATGTCTTGTGGGTTTGGCGCTAACTACCTCAGGCCGGGTGCGAAACCTGGGCATTATTATTGATGATGGTCTGACCATAAAGTCACAGGTGTCAGTGTCATGAAAACCTCTTTTTACCATTTGAAAAATATTGCCCAGGTGAAACACCTGGTTCCTCCCACAGATCTTCCAATGTTGGTCCATGTCTTCATTACCTCTCGCCTTAACTATTGCAATGCCCTATACCTAGGGCTACCAGGGTTTGATGTCTACCACCTTCAGCTAGTGCAGAATGCAACAGCCAGGCTATTGACTGGTACACCCAGAACCAGCCATATAATGCCTGTGCTCCACAGACTGCACTAGCTTCCAGTGTGGTGGAGGATCACCTTCAAGGTCAGTTTACTGACCTCTAAAGCCCTACATGACCAGGGACCTAGCTACTTGCAAGATCTCCTTCGTCCCTACTGTCCCCTCCATCATCTCCAATCCATTGATGAGGGATTGCTGGAGATTCCCAGGGTCTGCCTGAAGACATCTGGGGCCCAAACTTTTAGCTTTGTGGCCCCTACCCTGCAGAATTCTCTACCTCATTGAACACGAGATTGCCTGACCAACCAGGAGTTTAAAACTGCACTTAAGACTAATGTATTTGAGTCTGCATTTGGAGGTTTTAATGAATAGTAACTTAATAGTGAATAGCATTTTATCTAAATTGGAAATTATGTTTGTAGTATTTATGTTATGTACAGGCTCCTTGGTTGAAGAAAGGCACCTTTTATAAATAAATTATGATTGATTGATGATTGATTGAGTGAGTAATAGCCATTAGGCTACGACAGAGAGCTGCAGCTCACCTGTTTGAACTTCCCCATGACACCATTGGTCTTTCTCCCACTACCAATGTAAGGGAAATGACCTGTATTTTTAGGAGCCATTATTTGAATTTACATTCTAAAGACCTGATGGTGAGAGATCAATATAGGGACATCTCATTTTTTGAAGGGCATCTCTCTGCCATAACCATCTGAGCCAATTGTCTTGAATTTGGAATGCCCTGTATTAGAGATAGAACTCAGGGAAGCCATTACTTCCCTTCCATTAGTCAAAGCCCCTTGGTCTGACGGGTTTGCCTCAAACTTTTATAAGCTTTTTATCAATGACCTCGCCCCACTTTTGACATAGCTTTATAACTATTTATATTAATCTGACTTATTGGAGACTTTATTGTTAGAGGCCCATATTGTCGTATTACCCAAATCTGGTAAAGACAAGTCGCCTCATGAAAATTACAGACCTGTCTCTCTCATTAATGTTGATGTGAAAATATCAGCAAAACTTCTAGCCTAAATATTGTCATGGTTCAGGCGTATAGGATGCCGGAATTACAGTGCCGCAATGGCAACGCTGGCAAAAGTGCTAAAACACCAAGATGGCCCCTGTAATTAGAGCACCAATGAACCAGTGTGCCATGTGGTCCATGGGAAAAGGCACCGCAGTCATTTAGAGTGCCAGGTAGATGAAGCATGCACAATGTGGGCATGTGCATGGATACAGCCATCACAATGGTGACCATCAACACACTGCCAGGAGAAACAGTGCAGCCCCAAGGAATGTCCACAGCAACATATAAGCAATTAGCAGACAAGTGACAGCCATCACAAAGAAATCCTGAAAGGGGCACATTCCTGAATAGGCCAGCACTGAAAAAGGAAACTGGAGTGGCACAAAAGATGGGAGAAAGGTCTGCACAGTGTAGACCAACACAGCACACGTATGTGGGGAGACAGTCCAAGACAAAGCCAATCAGAGCAGGACACATATGGGAGAGGGTGTGCCAGTTGAATCTGGAAGGAGAGGCAGACTGCAGCTGTCAGCACTGTCACCATGGCAATGTAAGTGAGCTAACAGCTGAAAGAAGGAACTGTGAATTAAGTGCCAGTCTGCAGAGCTAAGTCACCATGGTAACCCCAGACAAGTAGGTTGGAACAGATTCAGCCAGGCAATTGACTGAGGGTTGTAGAACGTGTGTTGCCATAGCAATGCAAGCACAGCACACAGACAAACACTGGTACTGCAGGAAAGGAGAAAGAGAGGGTAGGGAAGAGACACACACTCACAGGGATGCATACAATGTGTGGATAACAGCTCTGCAAGGTACATTCATTGCTGAATGGGAGGGTGATTGCAGCCACTGTTGGGATGTGAATGGGGAGGTCTAGTGCGTACACACAGTGACACTGGGGATGTGCACAGGCAGGCAAAGAACCCCGCATACTGCACACTGGAGCGCCTTGGAATGTGCACAGTCCAATCAGGACATGACACAAGTATGCAAGCCCACTGGGTGTACAGGTGCACTGCATCTTGGCCAGACAATGGCCTGCAGTCACCATTGTGAATAAAGTTGGTGCTCAGCAGCACTGCACAACAACTACAGGCACTGAAGGTGCACACAACATGCCACTCAAGTTTGTGGACAGCCCATGGGGCAATAAACTGTTGCTGCTGGATGGATTCCTCTACAAAAATGAGTGGACCTGAGCAGGCAAAACGTGTTGGAACTGTGTGGAGTATCAGGGTGGCCACTGCAAGGCATGAGCCCACACCAGCCAGGGCAAGATTGCAACAGCAATGGGGATGCACAATCATGCTCCTGATTGTGCAGACATCATACTGCAGCATGTGCATGCTGACATCAAGAGGAGGCCACTGCAAACACCAGGGACACCACAACAGGTGGTGGCAGCATGCTGCAGCTCCATGCTAGAGGCAATGTGAGATTGGCTGCAACACATGGAGTACCTCCACAGGTCCATGCAGTATACCAGGAGGGTAGCAAGCACAGTGCCATGGCTGCCAGTGACACTCACAGAGCTTGATGTGCCCCAGAAATACAGGATGACACTGAAGTGGGAGCCATTCCTCTTATGAGACTCAGGAACTGGCCAAGACAGATTCCTAGTGTTTACCATGACTAAGAACCTGCAATATATGGAGCACTGTGGAAACTGGTACACCGATGGAACATTCAAATGCTGCCCACCACTGTTCAGGTAGCTGTGTACAATATGTGGCACTGAGGGCAGCAAAGTACTACTTACAATAAGCCACACCACATCCTCATACATCTCAATCTTCAGGAAGCTGAAGGAGTTGCACCCTGCCCTGAATCCCCAGACCATCATGGTAGACTATGAACAGGTGACTTAAAAAGCATTCTACACTGTCTTCCCTGATGCAGTCCTGCTGGGAACTCTGATTAGCCATGATGTAGTCTCTCCTCGTGAGCGGATGTCACTGTGTGCCAAAGCAGCTGTACAGAACACATATCGTGTTTTTAGTATGTTATTGTGTTTTTATTTGTTTTTACCATTTAAAAAGCAAGAAAATCCTTTTTTAAAAATATTGTGAGTCAAGTCTGTCTTTCTGGGAGTGCACACTGGTGGAGCAGTGCACTGTGGGATGGTGGAGGAACAACCAGTCCGCCACACAAAGATAACTACTTTAAAACTAAAACAAAGAAAAGTGAAAATTACTTTACAGTTAGGGTGCCAAGACTGGAAAATTACCCCATTGTCTGGTAAACATCACAAACCATGTAACGTTTAAAAAGAATTAGACAAGTATTTGGGCTACTAGTATGCAAATGTTCCATGCTGAGTGGGAAACATTCTTGATAGGTGAACACCTTCTTCTGTCTACAGCTTACCAAGTTACAGAGTTAAGTTTGCTACGTTTTGAAAAGGACTGTGATCAGCCTAGGAGCTCGTAACAGACTCCAGCCAATTATAGTTGGCTGATTTACACAAAAACTGCTATGTTTTAAGGTATTTCTGTGAACCACCAAAATGGAAGTGCCTGAGTCACAGTACTTCCTGTTACCCACTATTTAGACTTGCTCCTCTTGATCTGAGGTAGAGATGCAGCAAATTTAAAATCCGCCAGTGAAGTGAACGCGAAGTGGCCACTCCACGTTGGCACTTTGCTATGTGGAGTGCCCCATAGGAAAGGCTCACTTTGCCTTGTTATTATTACTTTGCATTGTCATTCTGCCTTAAACGCGAAGCAAGGTGGACTGACAACAATACTGGTAGCATCCCACCCACACAGTCACCAGAATGAATGCGCATCCCCAAAGTGCTACTGTCTTGTGTCCCGAAAACTCCCCAGTGATGATGAAGTGAAATGAGAGTGTAACAAGAAATGCAGTCTCCCAGAATGAATGGCACACACAGTCATGCACGCAGTGGTCAGGTCACACACATAGCTACAAGAATTAATGTGCATCCCCAAAATGCTACTGTCTTGTGTCCAGAAAATTCCCCAGTGCTGACAAAGTGAAATGAGAGCATAACAAGAAATGCAGTCTCCCAGAATGAATGGTTCCATGCAAATTCACAGACAGATTAAGATTGCACTGCACACTCAAGGAATGCATACGAAAAAGCACAGCACCACCTAACCAGTGCTCACAAGTCACAAATCCAAATCTGGAAAGGAATATATTTTGCCAGTTGGGGCATTAGTGCATGACAGTAACAATCCACCACTAGTAAAGTTACCACAAAGCAGTATAAAAAATTCATGCAGGTGCGGTGGATAGCAGGTTCCCACTGCAGCAATTACTCTGTAACACAATAAAAGGTGTCTGATTTAATGGCACGCATCACACACACACACACACACACTCAAGTAATGCGTAGCAAATTGAAAACCTTTAATAATACAACCAAATGTTTTAAACAGAAAAATTGTACACTGCTGCACCTCAACAATCATCAAAAAAAATAATTACTGAAAATATTACTGCGTGTACATTAACACAGTTATACAGGAAAAATATAACCAAAAGAGAAAGATCGCCTTTTTCTCCCAGTCAGTCTACCTGCACCACAAATTTGCCCCTCCCCAATGCACACTTCACAGTACACAGACCGTCTGTTCTAAATTAACATTCAAAATCCAGATACAACAATAAACACTCGATGATATGAGCACAGAAGGGTTTCCTACAATCAATGTACTAAATTTTGAGCAAAAAATATTACTCAAAAAGGCACTTTAAACAGCTTTTAAAGGTTTTGAATCACAGAGATCTGAGAGCAAACTGTCACCAGCTACCACTGCACACACATTACCCAGGACAGAACTGAGACTGTGCCAAACAATCTAGAGCCCATGTGACCTGCAATCCCATGAATAACTGCAGAATTTCATTTGGAGCTCAATTACAGGGTGAAATGAGGCGAATTACATTGATTTCAATCTACTTTGCCTTAAAATTGGTGGAGAAGTGGTTTGGGAAAGGCGGAATAATGCAAAGTCATTGATTTCAATGGACTTCACGTTCTTCATTATGAAGTGAAGTACTCCACTTCACATTTTGGAGTTCTCCGTGGATTCTGCGTTACTCAGTGAATCACTTCATGGAGCAAATTGGGGCCACTTCACCCACCACTACTTACGGTACTGTAACTCACATGTTATACAGGAAGGAACATGAATGCCTATGGCTGAACTTCACTTATGGGCTGTAGCACAAAACTCCTGGACTTACTAATGCTTATTAATGAGTACAATGGTGGAGTGGTGAAGCCTGGAGAGATACTACAAAACATGCTTACAATACATCCAAGTAACTAATAAAATAAGCATTTGTCAATGCCGAATGTTGTCACAATGGCATTGGCAGTGGCGGAGCTGGAAACACATAGCGCTGTGATTTTGTTAATGAGTCCAAAAAGGTGATTTTGCACAGTGAGCATGCCATTGTGCACCACACCTGTGGAAATGCGTTTTGGGCAGGCTGTGAAAAATGGCAGCTGGACTGTTGATAAGGAGGTGTGCACAAATGCCAGTGGTGAAAATGTGGCATGAAAATATTGCAGATTGACAAAGTTACAAGGGTGCATGGAAACTGCGCAATGCACGCTTGCAACCCAGTGATTGTATGGACTTTCAGCACAAAATTTTCAACATAGGCATTTTAGGACCTCTGCTCATCAATAGTGTCACTGTCATTTTTGAAAAGTGTCCCGAAAACTGATTTCGCATAGTGACCGTGCAATTTTGTGCTGGATGTGCAAAAACACATTTCAGCCAACTGTACTGTTCTTAAGGAGGTATGGAAAATGCCAGTGATGAACAGCTGGTGTGAAACTATTACAGATTCACAAAGTCATGAGTGTGCATGAAAACTGCACAATGCACGCTCTTAAAACACTAATTTTATTGATTTTCATCTACATATTTTCAACATAGGCATTTTAGCACATCTGCTAATGAACAGTGTCACTGCCATTTTCATAATGTGTCTATAACATGGACTTTCCACAGCAACCACGCTGTTTTGCACCAGAACTGTGAAAACAGATTTTGGTTAAGATGTGATAAATGACAGCTGTACTGTTCATTAGGATGTGCAGAACAATGGCACTGTTGAAAATCTGGAGTGAAAATATTATAAGTTTGCGAACTTACGAGCATGCATGCAAACTGCACAACACACGCTGGTAGCAAAGTCATTTTATGGAGTATAGTCATCAAATTTTCAACACAGGCATTTTAGGACCTCTGCTCATGAACAGTGTCACTGTCATTTTTGTAATGTGTCCCGAACACTGATGTCTCACAGAGACTGTGCTATTCTGTGCTGGAAGTGCAAAAACACATTTTGGTCAGGATGTGAAAAATGACAGCTGTATGGTTCACAAGAAGGCGTGATAAAATTCCAATGTTAAGAATCTGGTGTGAAAATATTGCAAATGCATCAACTTACAAGGATGCGTAGCAATTGTACAATGTATGCTCGTAAAACAGTGATTTTTTTGGATTTTTCCCACCAAATTTGCAACATAAACTTTTTGAGAGGCCCCCTCATGAACAGTGGCACTGTCATTTCATTACTTGGCCCTGAAAGGTGATTCCACGCACTGACTGTGAAATCACCTTTTGGGACCAAATTATGCCATGACAGTGCAAGAATTCATGAGGAGGGTTCCCAAAAACCCCATGTTGAAAATTTGGGGCCAAAATTCGCAAAAAATGCCTGAGATATGCAGCAAAGTAGAAAAAAACCCTATTTATTCCATTATATGGCTTTCCGGCATTTCCTCAGTTTGCGGTTGGCTTTGAAGAGTGCAGACGTGTTCCCGGTCCACCGTAGATCATCACGCAGAACTCCAGAGGTAAGTATGGGGTGAAGGGGGTGTGGGGAGGCAGGGTGTGCAGAAGGTGGGTGCGGTTGGGGGGCAGGGAGACTATGAGGGACCGTTTTTGTTTTACAGGTGACAAAAAAAACAAAGACATTGCTGGACAGTTGTTTTATTTCAGGGGATTTGGCACACTGGGGTGGGCTCCCAGCATGACACCTAAATGTTAGGGGGCTCTGTAGCTGACGGGGGATTGGGCACCCCCGTTGGACACAAAGAAAGTGGGGGGGCCAAGCAGAGGGTTGGCACCCTCGGCATTTAACAATGGGGGTGATTTATGCTGATGGGGAGTGGGCTTCCCCATCAGCACATACAGAGGGGCGGGGGAAACCTACAGGGGGATTGGGCAGCCTCAAAGTCGGCAGTTTGATGGCCACAGTGCCGCCATGCTCATAATGTCGGTGAGCACGTCCAGGAAAGGTCAGCTGCATCTGATGAGCTTTGCTCAGATTGCAGCGGACCTTTTCTTAGATTTGCTCACCACATTATGTATGCACGGTGTGGTGCCAGCATGCAGGCTGATTGGGGAATGAGGGACGCACCTACTGGCACGTTCCCTGCATTCACCCAACAGCGACAGTGCCTCCAAAGCTGCACTACCACAAGATGGTGGCTGCGCAAGCACGCCAACATAAAAATGAAAGTTGTGATTCATGACATGTCTGTGACTTGTGTTTTGAGACTGCATTTGTGACCGTGATGATGAAGAACATGATTCAGTGTCGACGGTGTGAGATAACCAATATGAAACTGTATTGGGAACGCAAATGCCTCCGACTGTATTTCCCCAATGAGCTGTAGCACAAATTTCCCAACTTAAAAACGCTCATTAACGAGTACAATACTGGGGTGGTGAAGCCTGGAAAGATACTACAAAACATCAGAAATTCAAATCTGGAAAAGAATACCTTGCAGGTTGGGGTAGGCAGTGGGGGCGGGCAGTGTACTGCACTGCTGCAGTAACAGTCACTAGTACTAGTAAAATACCACAAAGAAGTACAAAACTCACACAGCTACAGTGGATAACAGGTTTACATAGCTGAAATTATTATGTGGCTCAATAAAAGGTGTCTGATTTGATGACACGCACCACACACATACTCACACACACACTAAGTAACGCATAGCAAATTGAAAACTTCAGTAATAAAACCACATATTTTAAACAAACTAAAATTATGCACTGCTGCACCACAACAGTCAGCAAAAGAATGGAAAGAATTATTGAAAATATTACTGTGTGTACATTAACACAGTTATGCAAGAAAAATATCACCAAAACAAAAAGCACTGCCTTTTTCTCCAAGCTAATCTTGGCTAAGCTAATCTCCAAGCTAAGCTAATGACTTGTCTAAAGCCTTTGACACTGTTTCCTATCCCTCCTGCTGAATGCACTCAGCCACATAGGCTTTGCTGCTGGACCAGTCTCCTGGTGCTCCAGCTATCTGTCTGCCCGGTCCCAGCATGTTAAAATTAATGGGACTCTCTCTAATGCCTGCCCTATCCACTCTGGTGTTCCCCAGGGCTCCATTCTTGGGCCCTTGCTCTTTTCCCTATATCTCAACTCCCTGCCAAGCGCTTGTGCTGGTAAACTCCTGCTATATGCAGACGATGCTGTCATCTGTGCCTTTGACTGGAACCCTACTACCCTCCAGGCCACCCTGCAAGCCTCTTATAATGAAGTTGACACTTGGTTCAACAAGCATAGACTTGTAATTAATCTTAAAAACTAAAGCTATGCTCCTTGCCCATCCTCAAAACAAGGCAAGTAATTTCCCACTTCAGGTCCTTGCCAGTCCCACGTTCCCATTTGAGCAGGTCCACACTTATAAGTACCTTGGGGTTACTTTCGACACTGCCCTCACATTCCATTCCCACATCTCTGCCCTAGCCTCAGCCACCAATATTCGGCTGGGTATCCTTTATCGCCACAAAAACTGTCTCCCTCCTGATGCCCTCAAACTCGCTGTCATGTCTTCTATATTGTCCCTAGTAGACTACGGTTTGCCGGTCTATGGGGCCGCTGACCAGACCGCACTAAACAAAATCCGACTCACCTTAAATAAGGACTGTAGGCTAATCACCTGGGCTCCCAGACTTACGCATACCTGCCATCTTTATGCCCAGGCTAATCTGCTTGATCTTGACGATCGGCTTAGGTATCGAACTGGCCTCCTAACTAAGAAAACTCTCCTTGGTTTATCCCCACCTGGGCTGAATGCCTCTAGCCACCATGCTAAACCTCTAGTGCAAACTTGATCCTCCTGCAAATCAGTGCTGGTAGTTCCTTGGGCCAGGACCACGCAAGACCAAAGGGCCTTCCTATACCGGGCCCCTTCCTGGCATAACTCCCTCCCCTCCAGTATCGCTGATGTCCCCTCCATTTCTCATTTCAAAACCTCCCTGCGTAATCACCTACTTACTACGTGCAGCTGTTGCTGTCTGTAACTCTCCCCTGCTCTTCTTGATGACAAAGCTCCCTGAGTGGCTGCTCCCATCCCACTATCCCCCCCATACATTGTCCTAACCACTACTCCGCCTGTCACAGCTAGAATGTCTACTCTATAGTTTATGCTAATCCAACTTGTATCTGGCTCTTGTATCATAACCACCTCGATGTCACCATTGTTTCCTCCAATTGCTGTGCCCTTTTATTCTTATATGCCTGTTATTATTGTTTAGTTCTCTCTGTGACGAGGTACCTTTGCAAATGAGCCTCTGGCTCAAAGGTTGTAAACTGATGCTTTAATAAATAAAATTAAAAAAAAATAATCTACTTACACCACAGATATGCCCCTCCCCCAAAGCACACTTTCACTGTGTCTCCATACACAGACTGAATGTTAGACCTTAACATTCAAAATCCACACACAAACAATAAACGCTCAATGATATGAACACAGGAGGGTTTCCTATAATCGATGAACTAAAGTTTCCACAAAAACAAGCATTTGTCAATGCCAAATGTTGTCTTGCTGGCATTGGCATTGGTAGTGCAGGAGTTAGAGAGATGCATAATAGACATGGCAGTGAAGTATTGAACTGATGCCAACCCCCACAGAGACTGACAGGCATTGGGGTGTCCCTTTGGGTGTTTGGTGGTGAAGTGCGGGAAAACATTTTGGGCAGGATGTGAAAAATGACAGCTGTACAGTTCATAAGGAGGTATAAAAAATGGCAGTGTTGAAAATGTGGCATGTACATATAGCAAATTTGTGAAGTTACAAGGGTACTTGGGAAACATGCAACGCACGCTTGCAAAACTGCCATTTTATGGACATTCGGCACCAAATTTTCAACATAGGCATTTTAGCACCTCTGCTCATGTACAGTGTCACTGTTATTTCCTCAAAGTGTCCCAAGAAGTGATTTCGCACAGCAACCACACTATTCTGCGCCAGAAGTGAGAAAACACATTTTGGGCAGGATATGTGAAATGACAGCTGTACTTTTCATCAAGAGGTGTGGAAAAATGGCAATGGTGAAAATCCAGAGTGAAAATATCAGAAATGCTTGATGATTCGAGCGTGCGTGCAATCTGCCAACACATGCTCGTAACACAGTCATTTTATGGAGTATCATCACCAAATTTTCAACATAGGCATTTTAGGACCTCTGCTCATGAACTGTGTCAATGTCATTTTCATAATCTGGCCCAAACACTGATTTCCCACAGAGACTGTGCTATTGTGCGCCGGAAGTGAGGAAACACATTCCGGGCAGGATGTGGAAAATGACAGCTATACTGTTCACAAGGAGTTGTACAAAAATGACAATGCAGAAAATCTAGCATTAAAATATTGCAAATTCACGAAGTTACAAGTCTGCATAGCAACTGCACAATGCACACTCGTAAAACAGGCATTTGTTGGATTTTTCCACTAAATTTGGAACATAGGGTTTTTGAGAGGCCACCTCATGAACACTGGCACTGTCATTTCGATAATGGGTCCTGAAAGGTGATTTCATGCAGTGACAGCGAAATCACCTTTCGAGGCCAATTAACACCATAACAGTGACAGAATTCATGAGGAGGGGCCCCAAAAATCCCATGTTGAAAATTTGGTACCAAAATTCCAACAAACGCCCCAGATATGCAGCAAAGCTGAAAAAACCCTATTCATTCCATTATACAGCTTACCAGCATTTCCTCAGTTTGCAGTCAGCTTTGAAGAGTGCAGACGTGTTCCCGGTCCGTGAAGATCATCGGCCAGACTTCAAGAGGGTAAGTATGGGGTGAGGGGTGTGTCAAGGTGGGGTGCACAGTGGGTGGGTGTGGGTGGGGGCAAGTGACTACGAGGGACCTTTTGTTACAGGGAAGAAAAAACTAACATCACAGGACAGTTTTTTTTAGACTTGGCACGCTGGGGTGGGCTCCCAGCGTGCCACCTAACTGTTTTGAGGGGTTGATGCAGCCAATGGTGGATTGGGCACCCTCATCAGCAGACAATGGGGGCTTAGGGGGTGAATTTATGTCGCGGGGGATTGGGCACCCCTGCCGGCACACAATGAAAGCGGGGGGGAGGCAAGAACCAAGGGGGATTGGGCACCCCCCTCAGCATATAGGAAATATGGTGGCTGCTGTATGCTGATGGGGAGTGGGCTCCCCCATTGGCAAATTTGTGTGGCCATAGTAAGCCGGCTGGGGGATTCGGCACCTCCGAGGTCGGCCGTTGGGTGGTCACCCCCCATGCTGCTAATGTGGTAAGTACACAGGAAGGGTCCGCTGCATCTGACAAGCTTTGCTCACGTTAGCATGCATGGTGTAGTGCTGCTGATTGAGAAATGAGGGATGCACCTACTGATGTGTGCCCTGCATTCACCCAACAGTGGCCGCGCCTCCAAAGCTGCACTACCGCAAGATGTTCACTTGTGTGTAAACGCGGCAAGCCAACATAAAAATGACTCAAAAAGGCTTTTTTAACAGCTTTTAGAAGGTTTGAATCGTAGAGGGCTCTCTCAGCATATTGTCTCCTACAGCTTCCTACACACACTACCCTAAACTGAGGCTGTGCAGAACAGTCTAGAGCCCATGTGGCCTGAAATCCCATGAATCACTGCAAAATTCACCTTTGGAGTGTAAAAACAAATTGGTGAAGTAGTGGTTTGGGAAGGTGGAGTAACGCAAAGTCATTGTTTTCAATGGACTTCACATTACCCATTATAACATGAAGCACCCCGCTTTGCATTGCGGAGCACTCCGCGAACTCGCCTTCACTCCGCAAATCACTTCACAGAGTGAATTGGGCCACTTCGCCCATCTCAAATCAGAGGTGAGTGTGCAGCAGAGGTGATGTGCACAGAGACAAGCGCATCTGCTCATGTCTGCTACTGTGAGCCAGGACAGTCAGGACATTGGGGCCTGGAATGTTTGATTGCTAAAGGAATGGGATACTGCATGTCAGCTACTAGTCAAAGGTGTTACAACTGTCTTGAAGGATATTGAGTTTAGTGAGCATAGGCCCACACAATCCTAATGCAGGAAGGTAGCTATCTAGATAGAGGCACACACAACATTTAGTAGCATCTGGTGTAGCTCTGGATTAGGTGAAGCTAGTCTATAGAAAATACTTATAGTAAACTGCAGGGTGTATCATAATAATCTATTCATATTGATGTAAGACATAGTGAACTTCTAAAACTGACGTGAGTATAGTCACACGGACAAATGTGGGATTGGGATAAAATGTGCCCTCTGCAGTAAGTTCAGTGCAGAACCAAAAACATGCTTCACTACATTCACTAGCAATCAAGGTATTGAGTTGAGCAAATTACATACTAACATACTAAAATGCCAGCAGAATAGGCCTAAAGGTCTTTCGTGTCTGCTCGTTTGGTCAGCCTCCACCCTGGGTGCTGACCTTGCTGCCCCCCTCGCCTCCTCTGGCTTCTCCCTTTCCAGTTCCAGATATTCTTGCTGCATTGGATTTTGCTTCCAGAACCCTTCCCTGTACCTGTCCCACCCCCTCTTGAACCCCTCCACTGTCTCTGCCTCCACCAGCCCCTGGGCAGCACATCCATGGCTTCACCACCCTCTCAGTGAAGTAGCACCCTTCCTTTCTCCCTGAATCTTCCCCTCCAGCTTCCACCCATGCCCCTAGTGGCCCCTTCCTCCTTCCTTCAAGCACCCTGACTGTTCCTCCCTATTTACCCTTTTCTTGTCCTGAGACCTCTATCATGTCCCCGGTCCTTCTCTCTTCCAATGTGTACATATTTAGCTCTTGAGCCTCTCCTCATAGGTCCTGTCCCCCAAGCCCCAAATCATTTGGTTGCCCTCCTCTGGACCCTCTCTAGGAGGTAATGTCCCTCTTTAAGTGTGGCCTCCAAACTGCACGCAGTACTCAAGGTGCAGCCTCACCAAGAAGTTATACAGAGGAGTATCACTTCCTCCTTCTGGAGGTGATCCCCTAG
Organism: Neoceratodus forsteri; assembly: GCA_016271365.2. Classification (NCBI taxonomy): domain Eukaryota; kingdom Metazoa; phylum Chordata; order Ceratodontiformes; family Ceratodontidae; genus Neoceratodus; species Neoceratodus forsteri. The sequence continues at coordinate 608,319,207 of CM057455.1, forward strand.
TGATGTATCCCAGCATCCTGTTGGCCTTGGCTGCTACCCTCCTACAAGTCTCTGAGTTGTTCATCTTGACATCCACCACCACCCCAGGTCCTTCTCAGCCATCGAGACTTGTAGCATTTCCCCCCCAGGGTGCACACTTGGCCTGGGTTTCTGGCCCCCAGGTGGAGTACCTTGCATTTCCCTGCATTGAACCTCAGCTTCCACTTTCTAGACCATCTTTCTAGAGCCTCCAGGTCCCCCTGTAGGGCCACCCTCCCCTCCTCCCCATCCACCACTGCCCCCAGTTTTGAGTCATCCACAAAGAGACTCATCTCACTCCTGATTCCTGTCCTTATGTCAGAGACGTAGGCATTGAAGAGGAGGGGCCCAAGGACTGATCCCTGTGGGACCCCACTAATGACCTCCTTGGGGATGAGACTATCCGCCAACTAAGACCCTCTGGGTCCGGTCCTGGAGCCAATTGCCTATCCATCTGATTATCTGGTTTCCCACCCCATTTCTCCCAGCTTATCCAACAGGCCCACATGAGGAACAGAGTCAAATGCCTTGCTGAAGTCTAGAAAGAGGACGTACACTGGTCTACCCAGGTCCAAGGCACTCGTCACCCAGTCATAGAACTCCACAAGGATTGTCTGACACGATTTCCCCGGAATGAATCCATGCTGTCTATCATCCAGGCACCCTGACTTTTCCAGGTCCCCCCCTAGCCTCTCCTTGACAATGCCCTCCATCACCTTGCCCACCAGTGATGTCAGGCTGACAGGCCTGTAGTTCCCTGCCACCTCCCTTGATCCCCCCTTGTGGATAGGCACTATATTCGCCACCTTCCAGTCCTGGGGCACCCACTCTGTCCTCAGAGAGATGGTGAAAAGCCCCGCCAGGGGTTTTGCCAGGACATCTGCAAGTTCCTTCAGCACTCTGGGATGTAATTTATCCAGCCCCAGTGCTTTCTCTGTCTTAAGGGAGCTGAGGGCTTCCCTCACTCTCTCTGCTGTGATTTCCACTTCCGGTACCTCTTCTCCCTGCTTAGCCCTCCCCTCCTGCCAGTGATGCCTCCCCCTCTCCCCAGACCCGACGATCGGTAAGGGTCCCCCTCCTCAGTATCTCTGTCTCCTCCCATGTATGATGCAGCACCCCCATTTTCCTTGGTGAAAACTGAGGTGAAGTACTCATTTAGTACCTCAGCCTGCTCCCCCGGGTCTTGTGCCCATCTCTCCCCTGATTTAATCCTGCTAATCTGCCCCTTCACCCTTCGTTTTTCCCCAATGTATCTGAAGAACTCCTTGTTCCCTCTCCTAATTTCCCTGGCCAGGTTCTGCTCCTTCCTTGCCTTAGCCGCCCTCACCACCCTAGTGGCCCTTCTAGCCATCAGCTCATACTCCCCTCGATCCCTTTCACTCCTTGAGCACTTGAATTGCCTATAGGCTGCCTTCTTTCCCCGCACCACCTCCTGGACCTCCCTGGTCCACCAGCAGGGTTTTCGGGCCCTACCGCATTTTCGTCTTACTCTTGCACAGGTGCTGGTAGCATCCTGCACCCCTCTCCTGATGATTTCCCACCTACTGTCAGCGTCCATGTCTGACCCAATCACATCCAAATGCTCCTTAAGGATCCTTCCCATTTCCTTAAAATCTGTCCCTTGAAGTCAGTTACCTCCATCTTTGTGCAGCCTTCTAGCCCTCCTAGGTCCAGGCAGAACCAGACCAGGCATGGTCATCTCGCCTCAATGGGTCCCTTACCTCCAGGCTCCCCCAATCTGGTCACTGTCTGCCAGGACCACATCCAGTACCCATGCCTCCCTGGTCGGTTCCTCCACCTGCTGAGTTAGGAATGCGTCCTGAAAGACATCCAACAACCTCTGTTCCCTGGTCACAGAGGATGTCATAGTCTTCCAGTCTGTTCCTGGCATGTTTAAGTCCCCCAACACCACCACCGTTCCTCTGCCCAGTCTGCTGTGTCTCCCAACATCTGCCACCAAATTCTCCTCCAGCTCCTCCGCCAGGGCAGGGGGTCTATACACCACTCCTATTTTTTAAATTAAAAAATAAGATAATCAAGATGGAACTGGAAATAGCAGATCTCAGCAAAGAAGTAGGAATATAAATGCAGAATTTAGAGATACTTTTTTTCCGTAATATTTTTTATTAAATTTCCAAATAGAAACACAAAGAATACACGTTCATAAATCAAACAGTGCTTGTCTTAACATTAATTTCTTATCTAAATATGTATCTTAATCAAAGAGCTATAAAGTAAAAATGTATACTTCCAATATAATCTGGATTATTCTATACATAAGAAGAAGTTCATCCTGGATCAATTTTTTTATATTATACCTAGAATCTAGGATCCTGAGAAGGCCAAGGATTTATATTTATAAGTTTATCTAAAATATATGACACTAAAATTTCCACTGTAAGGTACACACAGAAGGTAAGAAGATAACAAGAGAATAAATATATTTCTACATACTAACATGTTCAAGTCATAAAGGGGTCACATATCTTTCTAAAGGTTTCATTCTTTTCCAAGGTATTATTGCTGTTCTTCTCATTATTCGCTTGCAAGGACATTTGCTTATGCCATTCATTCAGAGTAGGACTTGACTTGAACCTAAATGAGGGGAACTATAAAAAAAGCAATGGGAACTGGAAAGTGAGGAGACTGATGAATGGTGTATGGTGGTAAAAAACAAACAAAGCAAAAGAGATAGGAAGGCCATGAATTTTCAAACAGAAACTGAAAATCAGTATGCTTCACTAATTGATCTGATTAAAACAAGTACAGTACAAGACCAATCCCAAGAATCATTCAATCAAATGAGTGATACAGTAATGAGATAGCTCCAGAAGACCACCATAAAAATAATGTTCTGTATATGGAATCAGCAAACCATGAAAATAATTAGAATACTTCAAAACAAATCTTTATATTAGTTTATAAAATGGGCTCAAGAAATCCTGTAACCTGATTGGCTACAATATCTTCTGAGCTGTGTCCTTATCAGAAGATACTGTAGCCAACCGGCACTACCCTCCACTCCTGAGCCCCACTACAGCTGAAAATCAGTGAGCTGTGCCAACCCTAAACAAAAACACAGGCTGGCACAGCTCACAGTGGGGAAACGGCAGCCTGTCAACTAAGCGCGGGCCGCCTTTTTCAAACCAGCTACGGATCCACTGTGCCACAATCCAGCCAGCACCTTTGAAATCCCTCTGGAAAATACCCAAATGCCACAATATCTGTATTTTTCTCACATTTTCCTCTGGTACCTGGCACTAGATACACAGGAAATAAGTGAGTCGCTACATTGAGCGTGACCCTTACAAAAATTAGAACGAGTGTTACCTTACGTTGCCTTAGTAACACTCCGTTGAAACATATCTCCGGACTCCTATCTCTTCCTCAGCCCCCTTCAAAACCATCACAATAATCCCTATAAAATTGCACGGCACTAGAAAACTTGAAGGAGTTTGCTGTTCTGTACCCTGACAGTCTGTTTCAGTTTTGAAACCGCCAATAATGAAATGCCTATGTACGGCTGCCATCAAGGGACACGATCGCTTCCAATAAAGCCAGCCATGCTGCCAGCTGCAAACTGCTACTTCTCCTCGACGCAATCTTCCGACCTAACCTCCAAGAAAATAAACAAATAAATCAAACTCACTCCCCTGCCGGTCGGCTGAAAACGAACACTAGATCAAAAAGGTAACTGATTCATGCAGCTCGATGGAATGTGAACTTGGTGGAGTGATAAACTACTTTACTTCTCAAAATGCTGTGTGTGTGTGTGTGTGTGTGTGTGTGAGAGAGAGAGAGACAGAGGCAGTCAACACTTAGACTAGCACCTTCACTGCAGCTTATGGGGGGGCCGCACAGATAACAGTGACCTCTAGTGGCTGACCAACATAATTGAAAACCACACCATATTGAGGGACAACTTTTTGTATATTTTGTATTAAATAAAAACATTCTAATAATTTTTGAACACTTTTTATTTTAGTTTTTTTATTTAAATTTATTTACAGGGGGACCCATTTTATAAGCACAATAACACACTCCAAGGTGTGGGTTATTGCCTGATAACAGCATGCTCAGGTGCATAAGGCACTCAGTGCAAGTGCCTCATGCCTTAGTACACCCCGGGCGTGCCCTTATCAGGCAATAACCCACACCCCATTGTGTGTTGCTGCTTGCAGATTATATGATTAATTCCACATATGTTCTACAAAGGGGAATAAGGAAAATGTGATGTCCAATAGTTTGTCTGGGGCAAGGATAAATGATATCCAAGAAATGCTGCCAAGTATTCCCAAACAGAAATAAAAGTGTGCTGTGTACATGCAGAATGCATGCCACATGCTTAATTGTGCAATGATTACATGAGGTTCGCATACACTACATGAACATATGCAAACCAGGTCTAAAAGGCAAATCAGGTTTGCATGCTGCAAGCTTGAAATGTGCGCAGCAGGTAAGTTGGTGTGAACATCTAAAAATTACATCAGGTTCGCATGTTGCACATTTGACTTGAGGGCAGTAGTTAAGCTAGTCTGAATATAAATTAAAAATCACATCAGGTTCATACGTTGCATGCTGGCCATGTATGCAGCAGCTAAGCTGGTGCAAACCACATCTAAAAAAACACATCAGTTTATATTTCTTTTACTACTGCTAGCAAATAGTCATTAAAAAACATTTTATTTGAATTCCCATAAAAATTAGGTAAACTCATTAATCCTGATCCTTTTGCAAGTTGTTTAATGGCTTTTGATTTTTGTCATTAAATCACAATTAATCTGTAAAGTATTGTTTGCTTATTGCATTAAATGCCTAGGATATATCCAGTCATTATCCCCCATTCCAGATGTATGAAGAGGGGCCTCTATGTTGTGAAGCCTGTCCTTTTGGTTTTTGGACCATACAAATCCCTTTTGCATATTTAGTGCTACAAATGTGTTTCTTCATGACTGTTTTATCTCACTTACTTTCCCTTTGTCATTCTGTATTGAGCATATACACTATGGCCATGCTAAGCACTCTGTGTATATTGGAAGGTATTGGAAGCATGCACCATACTGTACCTCACATTTTGTCACTTAAATGAGGGACATGGACACTCAAAATGAGGGACAATGAGGGACACTAACCCACATGATGATCAGGACACATCATTAAGCATAGAGATATGGTACCTCAGAACACTGTGCAAACCATTGTATTAGCAACTGAGAATGCAGTTCTACTATTAAGCAGGAGTGTCATTTAGGTAGGGCAGATGGGAACAGTTGCACCCCCCCCCATATTTGTGCCTACTGTAGGTTGTTCTTAAAGTGTGGCAAAAATGGCATTAAATTTGGATTTAATCTTTTGCATAATAAGTGCCCACCTGGCCTGTGTGTGCTCATGCTGCAGGTACTCCCCAGACTCAACTGTGTCTGTATTGTGTTGTCTACTCTCTCCACCTATTAGCAGCAGCACACTCACATGTGATGTGGATGAGCTCCAGCCAAGAAAAAGTGCCTGAATCTTTCAAGTGCAACACAGTCTTTCCTGCCATAGAGTAGACAGACTGCACACTACAGCTTGAAGGAGTTGATGAGCACTGAACTCTCAATAGCAGCGTTGTGGCAACATAATTTTGTTTGTCTGCTCTTAGTGAGTCTGTGTCTTCCCCTGGTGGCTGAAGGTGCAGAGGGTGAGCTAGAAGCTAACTCAAGACTAGGCAAGCTACTTACTCTATTAAACTCACCTTGCAAAAAAAAAGAAAATAGCACAGACCCCCCAGCAGCAAGCTAGGCTTAGCAGCAGTGGTGGCAGTGGTGGCAGTGGCTTTCAAGGCCTTGATCAGTGAAGTGCAGCAGCAGCAACAGCAGCAACCAAGCAAGAAGTAGACAACCCAGGATGGGTGGGTTCGGTTGGTTAGGTGACTTGGTCGTGGACCATGTTGGGGACCTGTGATGGTCAGTTCTAGCATCCAGGTTCTGGTGGGAAGGAGAGAGGGGGAGCAGACTTAAAGCTGGGCTAGTGACACACTGTGCCAGGCTGCAAGTTCTGGCCACATGGCCGGGTAAGTAAAAGTAAATATATTTTTACAGGGGTTTGAGTAAGGAGGAAGGACTGGATATAGATGTGTTTTTCACATTTCTTCACCTTTGGGTGGCTTCATTACTCATAGGGGAAGGAAATTAAATAGACTAGAGTTGGGGAGAAAAATCATGACACAGTTCTTTTTTGGGGGGGGCAGAACTTCAGGCAAGAAAAAAAGTGGTTAGTAACTGGGTGAGTTTAAGCCCAAATCTGATGCACTGCTCTGGGCTATATACAGATAAATGTTATACATGTGAATTTTTCCTGGTTTGAATATCACTTTTCAGTCAAAATAAGTAGGTTGCATCTTTTAGAGATCATATAGATATTCTTGAGCAGTCCCTTGCATTCATGGACAGCTGAGCGGTATGGTATGCACAGACTATTGGAGCCACACTATAGTCAGGCTTATGCCCCCCCCAGTGAAGCTGACCTCCACATCCTGACACACAGGCACATTATGACAAAGGGAAAAGGAGACTGCAGGGGTGTACATCATTGAAATGAATGGGGGTATTTTTTTATTACTGTTTTATACATTATTGATGGAGAGTTGGAGACTAATGAAGGCCACCGCTCAACTAATAAGGTCCTTGTTAGTTGAACAGTGGACTTAATTATTCTCCAACTCACCATCATATCATATAAAATAGTAATAAAAAATAACTTCATTCATTTCAAGGGCGTATGCCCCAGCAATCTGACCAATAGACATCATCTCTTAAGGACTCCTGCTTCTGGCTCCCTAGTACTCAAGTAAGAAACTTTTTACTTATATCTATAGTTGGCGGGTTGTCTGTAGCAGCATGTGCATGCCCACTACAGTGTGTGTGCATGGAGAAGCAACTGGCCATGTGGGTGTGTGTCTAGTTATTGCTACTTTTGTGCTTGCACCTTAAAGTCTGTTTGTGTTGATGTATTCAAAACTATGGAAAGAAAATAGTAAGAGTACAGGCCAGACAGGAGTAATTAAGTTGTTTTGTGGGTATGTTTGTGTATTGGTGGTTGGACAAGACACATTTTTCCATTGGCACATGTGCTACAGTTCAACTGTGAAACTGAGACGAGGGAGAGAAGAAAACTGAAAAGCATAACAGTGGCTACAAGCATGCTGCATGTGTTCAGATGTATTCAGATACAGTATGTATTGAAGTACAAGTGAGCCATATGTGTTCAGACAGTATGGCTTAGTGGTTAAAGGCACTGACTTGAAAGCCAGACTACTTTGAGGCATGAAGATCTGGGTTTGAATCTCATCAACCCCACTTGTGTAAGGAGTGATCCTGAACAAGTCATTTAACTTTTACTTGTGCAATTATCAATGACCACTTGCTTTTTGCATGCATGCAGTCTTTCCCAATTTAACATAAAAGTCATGGTTTCCACACTTGCTTGCTGCATCCATGCCATATGCATGCAATCATTCCCAATTTAAAATTTAAATCATACTTGCAGCACACCTATCACTTGGGTAGTTTTATGTGTGTAGCATGAAAACATTTCATATAATTATTTTTGTTAGGGTTATCAAACCATTAAAAAGTAAACAAGTAGCTGTAATTAATGTTTCCACAAATAATGTGGGTGGACAGCAAGAGGAAGAAATCATAAGCAGCTATAAGGTGTTAAATAAAAAGATAGAAGACTTCAACTGCAAGGCAATCTTCTTGGAAATACTTTCTGCACCAAGAGCTAATGTGAGATGAAATAAAAAGATCATAATACTTGAATAATTGGCTTAGAAAATGGTGTCTAGAAAATGATATAACACGCATTATAACATGGGAATCTTTCTATGGCAGTAGTGAAATGTTCTTTCATTTCATTTCATTTTAATTTTTTATTCATGTGAGTCTGATGAGCATTGCTGCCCATTTTCACAGACGACAAGCATTACAAAAATATAATTACAAAGTACTATACAAACATTACAGAATAAATACAATAAAGTCAACATGTACATTCCTGTGAAGGATACAAGTACTTTTTCAATCTTGAGTTCTGTCAGGATGGCCTGCATTTAAGCAGGAAGGGTTGCAAAACCTTGGACAACTTCTTCTTTGAACAAATAAACACCATGGGACTGATTTTACAAAGTGGATGCAGGGTTTGCATCAAGCCCTGTGGCTGACACAAAGGGGGTTGCAGATACACCAGTGCCCCTCCGATGCAGAGAGGTCTGATTTTCAAAAGGGGTGGTACATTTGTGACAGTTTCTCAACTTTATGGCTACTGGTGCAAAAGGGTTGGTACAATTACTTCAATCCTGAGGCAAGGTTAGGCCAGGCAGATGGTCGTCTAACTCTTCTCATCCTAAGTGCCAGGTTCTGGATTTGTGGTGGGTGTTTGCGACACACTTCTTTGAAAATCACTCTTGCTGCAAGGTGTGTCACAAGTCACAACTTGCATCACACATCTTGCCACAAGTCCACAGCACTGCCGTGTATTTTTTTTTAAATCAGCCCCATGTCTTTAAACTGAACAAGGAAGGGAGAAGGGTGAGAAATACAGATTCAGCAGGTAGCAACATTGTACCCACTCTACATAGTAAATATGGTTTAAACATTTTAATGTTAAATGCAAAAAGTATAAACATCATAAAAAAACAGTTAGATACATTGTTTTAGGACAGTAAAATACTGTAGACATAGCAGCAGTCATAGAAACTTAGTGGTCCAAACAAACTTGTTGAAACAGGAACATTAAGGGATATAAACTCTTTCATAAAGATAGAACTGATCAAAATGGTGGAGGAGTAGCACTCTGTGTAAGAGAAAATATTGCATGTAACAATTTAATAAATCTCGCACTCAATGAGATAAATTATGGATTGCTGAGGATCAAAATCATTAGAAAGGAGAGTAAAAAAATAACAGTAGGAGTGTGTTATCACCCCCCCCCCATACTGATATACTGGAACATTTAGAGATACTGCCCAATATTTCTAATATTGCACAGCATTGGCAGATATTATTATTAGGTGAATTCAGTCTCTTGGGTAGTAATTGGAAAGACCTGATGGTATCAAATTCAAATGAACAATTGTTTATAAATATGATTATTTATAATAGATTTTATAAAATGGGTCAAGAAAATGCCTTACACTGATTGGCTGAAAGGACCTTTGAGCCGTGCCCTTATCAGCCCATATCTATCCCAACAAGCACTTTTCTTCTCTGGGTGACCTCATGACAGGAAAATATTGATAACCTACTGCAGCTTCAAACTGGTTTCACAGGTGGGCACACACCATGCAGGACCTGCAGCCCCCCAGCTATATAACCATGCCCGTTCCTCCTGCCATCCCACAAAACAACATCCATTACTGGAGCCACCATTCACACCGCACAACTTCACCACAAGAAAGCTTTTTTTATTGCTTTGCTTCCACTCCTATTAAAATAACAAACTGACCTCAGCAGCTTGCTAAGCGAACTTGATCCAGTAAGCATTATGACTCGTGTGTGGCATGGCTTTCAAATGTAGCTCATACCCAGTCCTCCATGAATCATTAGATCTAATCCTGTCCCGCTCCTCAGCTGGGTCTTACAAAAATTTTACTTATTTATTTATGTATTTGAGCTTTCCCGGTTCAGAGAAAGCTGCTGAAATCACGATGGGGGAAGTGGTAAAATGGGAGCCTAAATACAGTGACTGGCGAGGGACACGCTCGCTGCCACTCTTCGGAGAAAACTTGTTCTGCATTGCCTCACTTATTCAGAAACACACACACACACACACACACACACACACACAAAAGAAAAAAAAAACTATTGTGGAGGAACCTGTGTGTGTGGGGGGAGAGGGTGGAGACAGAGACTATCATAAAACCATTAAATACAGTGGCTGGTGAGGTCCCACACTCTCATTCCTGCAAGTCAAACTCTTTGGGCATTTGCTCCCAAATTAAACACACACACATATGCACAAAAAATAAAAGTGTATTGTATAAGATTGTGTGTCTGAGTGGGAGTAGGGAGGAGGGAACAGACAGACACCACAGCCTCCTAGTTAATTTTAATCAAACATGTCCACAACAATACAACGAGATGGACTATTGTTTGCATTTTTGAATTCATAACAGATTTTTGTAATCTTTTTATTTAAAGTTCTTATGTGCATTTCTATTGAAATTGTTTTACTAGGGGGACCATTTTATAAGCACAATAACACACTCCGAGGTGTGGGTTATGTCCTGATAAGAGCACACCTAGGTGCATATGACACTCGGCTCAAGCACCTCATGCCTTTTTACGCACCTGGGCATGCTCTTATCATGATATAACCCACACCTCATTGTGTGTTTTTGCTTGCATATCACATGGTAGATAACCCCACAAGAATAAATACTATGCTGGGACTATTTATAACAGACAAGACTAAGGACGGGCATAACGTCCAAATGTTAGAACCCCTAGGTAATAGCAACAAGAATATGGTACTATTTAATCTTGCTATATAAACCATAAGTGTAAAGGGTAACACAATTACTAAAAACTATCATAGGGCATATTTTATTACAAAAGCACTAAAAGAATGGTAGTATGTCTTTCCTAGTGATACTTTTGAAATAAATATATAAATACCTAAATAAATCAATAAATGACAGCAGAGCATATCATTTTCTCTTAGACACACATACTGAAAGGTTTGCAGCAAGCTGAGTGAGTCACAAGGGTACATTTGTTGTGGAATACAACACCATAAGATCATTTTTTTTTTTACTATTGCAAGATTAACCATTGAATCACATTCCTCTGATACGCAATTCCAAGTAATAATAATTTGTAGATGGTGATGATTTTTTGACAAATTAAGTGTTATATCAGAACATTACATAAAAACCTAGAGGGCACAATTGATGATTATGTTAGTCATATACAAGGTTGAAATGGCAAACAGATGCATTTGCAATAGTTTACACTACATTTAAATCCAGTTTCTAACTTCTGCTGAACCTATTTATATTTAAATTCTTTATACCCCCATAGTCTTTTACTCTGACTCTGTCTGCATTTACATTCTCTTGACTGTTTACTTTTAAATTCTTTAACCTTCCCCAGTCTTTTCTTTTCACTCATGCTCCCACCCAGTCCATGCCCCTCCTGTGATCCCCTGCAATTCATATTGCACATCCTAGCTTTGTGCACTATGTACTTAAATTCATGTCTCCTTTTCTGTCCCCGCAGGCTCTCACCAGCCCCTTACTGGGCTCCAGCTTCCTTGGAACTCACACCCTGGTAGCTCCCACAGAGCATTGTCTGCACGCTGAGTAGCCCATCTCTGCACTTCCCAGAAGGTACGAGTTTGCCCACAGCATGTCCAGAAAATACTGGGACCAACACTTTTAAATCTTGGCACATTTTTCTTCTGTGATCTTTCATTGCTACCTGCTATCACTGCTGCCCAGCAAAAGACTGGTTCTGTGCTTATTATTTGTTCAGAGCTTTTTTTTTTTAGTGCTTGATTTTCCATTTGCTCATTATAAATGTTGGTCACTAGAGGTATCACATCTTCCCTTTTTGTTCCCACTTTTGACTATCTATTATTTTCTGACCCTCTGGTGAAATATTTTCTATCTAGTAGTGCATTCTCAGCCTCTCTGCTGAAACTTTCTATTATTTATAGAAGAAATATTTAGCCTAAGCCTTCCTTTGCATCTTACATGTTTGGCATTTAGTAGGGTCTTGCACATGCTGGTCTTCCTCCTCTATTAGTTACCATTGTCCCCTACTACAAGCTCCATATTTAAACTCAGCAGGGCTATACCCATAAGAACTGCACCTTCTTAGTCCTGCCATTGCTACCTTTATGTAAGTCTTCATAGGATCTTGCTCGCTCGACACTTTCTTTCTCAAGCCACGGTCCTCTGTTTCAAGTTAAACCTCTCCAGGGAGAGACCCACAAGAAATATTTAACCTAAGCCTGCTTTTCCATCTTACACATCTGGCATTTAGTAGGTTCTTGCCTGCACTACTCTTCCTTCTCTATTAGTTGTTGGCTTATATCCTTCCTCTGGCTGTTCCATCTCTACCATTGACCAGTATCCTTCAGATTTTCTCTAAGCATATAATCATGTTGGAATGGAATTTGTGTATCAGAAAGCCTTACTTTTTACATGTGTTCACACTGCTGATCCTTATCCCTCCATGATGGATTCTTGCTATCTCAAGTGGCCAACTGTAACCAGCACACTCCACTGTATCCCTCCACCCTACATTTCAGCAATGATCCTTTAGCTATCAAGGTCTTTCTTGTTATCCAGATACATGTCAGTAATATAAATGCCCCATATGTCCTCTCTGCTAGGATGGTCCCATGCCTCCTTCACCATTATAAATTATATCAATCATCAGATTACACAAGCTTCCTTTACCAGTCCAAATGAGGATGGGCTCTGTTCCTCAAATTCCTATTGTGTGCCTTTAAGAAATGATTTCACCTATGTTTGCTATGCTCAGGCAATGTGGAGTTGAACCCTGGCCCTTAGGCACCCATCTTAGCCCCTTCTGACCTTCCTTGCCTAGGCTAAAGGTCTGGGCTTTATACACATAAACGCTTGCAGTCTCCTAAGAAAATGGGATGCCATCCAGGCCTGAGTCTATCTCACTAATCCAGATGTTTTAGTTATCTCCGGTTAGGATCTCCCCTACTGTGTTGTTAATTGTTTTTGATTGCTACAGGCCACCCTCAGGGGGGCTTGAATTGCTACAGCATCACCAGTCCTTGCTTGGTCCACAAACCTTGGAATTAATCATTAAGGGTGACTTAAATTTGGATTGGTTCTCTACCTGTTCATCACCCCTAAAAGCGTTCTGTGATATGCAAGGACTTTCCAAGTTTATCACTGAGGCCACTCACGTTAATTCCAAAAACTCCACAAAGAGTACTTTACTCAACTTCATCCTGCTTAACAAAACTCACAATTTTACCAATACAGTTTGTTTAATGATATAAGTGATCATAATGCCATTGCTTGTGTGAAAAACTTGCCCAAACCCATCTCCTCTTCTACCTATACCTACAAAAGAAGCCACTGTAACTTCAACTGTGCTCACTTCTTGTTAGATCTCAGTAACATCAGATAGAAATACTTTTACCTCACTCCCTCACTGAATTTAGCTTACACTATATTCAAAACCTGGTCACTACAGGTCATCAGTAAACATGCCCCACTAGTCAAAATCAGAACTAGGAAAACATCCTGCCCCTGGTTCAATGATTCTCTTAAGTCAGCCCTACACAAAAGAGATGCCCTATGAAAAAAAAGATATGTAAAACTGGATTACCAGCCCACTGGCCAGTTTTTAGAGCCTCCAGGAACCTCTGCATAAAGTTAATCAGAGCTAAAAAAGCGAAATACTCTAGACAGCGCTGGACTTATCCTCTAATCACCTGAACTAATTCTGGAAGACCCTGAGAGAAATACAAGACCATAACCCTCCCTCTGAAACCTGAAACACACATAGTTTTTAAAGCAGTGTTTACTGACTAGTGCTGCCTGTATTACTTGTGAAAACCACTGCACATGATCTTTTCAACTTTGGAGAAACAGGTCCTATAAACTTGCTGACAAGGAGTACTAGACTGTGAGTCCCCTAGATAACATCACCAGCAGCTCTTCACTGAAACAGGTTTTTTTACAGGTAGTGAAATCAGGGTTACAAAGTAGCTCATAACTTTAAAATGAAGTAATGTAGAAATCTAGCTTTTGGTATAAGATTTACTAGGGGTATACTTATTCTAATTCTGCAATGTAGCACTTTTGGCTATATGGTGTTAGTTGCTCTTTAACTTACTCATAGAGAGCATTAAGGTATACTGAGACTCAGTATATCAGACTGTGCTATCCCTGAGTTAGCTCTGTGCAATATAATAACTAGCTGCTCTATCTATAAATGACACCTCAGTTAATTTAACTATATATGAAGATAAGCAAAAGGGTGTGAGGATGAGTTAAAATCTCAATATGTTGAATCACAGATCATAGATAGGGTTGCATTTGTGAGGAAAAATGCTAACCGGATTCCTTGTAATTTATATAAAATGGTTGTGAATACTACCACACAATATATTTTGATCAATGAAAATGAATTCCACCTTAATTACTGGAGGAAACCCATTCCATCATTTCCACCTCAAACTTCTGCTGATCTTCTTCCAGCAGAATTCTGCAAACATTGGCAGAATTTGTCAAAATTCCATTTGGCTGGAATTTGATAATTCTGCACAGCACTACTTTAAAGGTGATCCAATACTTTGCCTTTTGCACGTACAGAGTTCCACTGCCATTATATGTTTCCTTCAAAGAAGCTTCTTGGAGGTACAGTTTTAAATGTAAAATTTGGAACATGCATGTCAAAATAGATTCACAAGTATTGTTGTACATCAATGTTGCTGTTTGGAGTAGGTACATCTCCAATTGTCTTAATGTTCTCTGAATTTGGCAGGATACCTTTGTATGAGATCTTATCTCCCAAATAGTTTATTTTACACCAACTCAGCATCTTTTTCTGTTTTAACTCCTTTTTCCACACTTGTTGTAGGACCCTGGTCAGCCTCTGATCATGCTATAGGTTTGTTCTTCCCTACATCATATTAATTAGAAATACTATACACATACTCTGTAATATCAGGCCGGTATGAGGCAAAAGAGTACCAGAAATCACTTGACCCAGTCTCTGTTGCCTCATTTAATTCTAAAAATTAAGGAGCTAGTGAAATCTTCATAATGGCAAATCCATCATGTTTGTTCTGTACCTTAGCACGGGGGAAAGTAGCTGCACTCATACCAATATACATAGATTAACACTTGCCCATTAAAAAATGGAAAATGTGAAACTGGAGTGGTACATCAAGCAATATATCCCAGCACCAAAAATGCAAAGTTGGATTAGTAAGAGACTAAGTGGCAGCTCCATGACTGCTGCTGAGCAGGAAAGGAGTGGTACTTTCATTGTTTTCCTAACCACAGATGAACGTCCATCTGCAGTACAGAAAAAGAATGAAACTACTGGTCCTCACCTGCACAATAGTGGCACTGGATATACAGCTGTCTCATGCAATTTGAAATACATATATCAGGAACCTTGTCATTTTTAAGGCTGCATGGCAAAGCTATGCTGTCTTTTTTGCTATGAAGTAGATTAGAAGAGGGACTTGCAGCAGGACAGCTATTGTGTGTACTTACTCAGTGATTAGTCATTGGCTATAGTATTAGTTTTCCACTGCCATCCCCTCCGCCAGATCTCACAACCCCCTCTCCACCCCCTTTGCAGAGGCACTGAAGAAATAATTTTGTAGAGTTTTTAAAAACATAGGACATGATCACCAGTGTCAAAGTTTATTCTGCTGTCAGTTGAGTATTTGACGGACATTAGGACCCCGGGGAACTCTAAGCCAAAGGCAGATGTTGATCAATTTGCAGTGGTCATGAAGTGTTAGATTCCAAGTGAAATGCTGCAGACTGAGGAATAAACTGCTAAACTGCTCATAGTTTGTTTACATAGCTCCTTACAAGTGAAATGCTGCAGAATGAGTAATAAACTGCTAAACTAATCATAGTTTGTTTACACATCTCCAGGTAAATTCAGATTAATGTTTATACATATTGACATAGTTTCTTTTTATGATTCAAATAAGTTTGTCTTTCAAAAGTTTAATAATGTAATCCCCTGCTTTCTTAAAACTGTTCACAGTAAAGAACTGCATGAAACAAATACCTTTCAATACAGTTGGTAGTGATAATTGCTTAAATAGTAGTAGGACAGTGCTTGGATGGTGACGGTGATTCAGGGATGATATACATTTCAGATAATGCAGAGGGGAGATGATGTGTTTGTAGGATTAGAAGGAAAAAAGACTGAGGGTTCCAGCAGTGATCTGTAGGCTGGGACAGACCTTGAGGGAACAGGAATGCAAAATGAAGTGTGGGTACTGGAAAGCAAATGCATAGAGGTGATCAGTACTGGTGGATCCACCTATGTATTCAGGTAGCAGCCACAACATCATTAATCCAGCAAAAATCTGTTTAAACCTAATCTTAGCTTTAAATGGTAGTATTTTACATTTTGGGGAAGAGTTTCCCCCTTGAAAAAATGCTAGATGCATCCCTGGTGATCAGCGGTGCAGAAAAGTACCACAATTATGTGCACAAAATCTGCTTTATGTGGTGCAGAACAATACACAACTGCCCACAACTCAGGTAAGATACCTCACCTGGGGAACAGTTGGCCCCTTGAAAAAATTCTAGATGCACCCCTTGTGATCAGCAGTGCAGAAAAGTACCACAATTCTGTGTGCAAAATCTGCTTTATATGGTGCAGAACAATTCACAACTGCCCATAACTCAGGTAAGATGCGTCGCCTCTAATGGTTTGGCAGGACTATTTCTCATCACCCTCCTGATGATGCAGTCATCCTGTAAAACTGATTGAGATGTCTTACCAGGCCCATAGCTATGGGTGGTTGTAAATTGTTTCGTTTCTAATAAAGTCAATGTTGAAAACAGAATTGTGATGCCTAAGACTTAATATTTTACATTGGGCAGATTGTGTGGTGAAGCTAAGATTGCTGTCCCTTTGAGTACATAAAACTAGTCTAGCACCTAGATACTCAACTAGGTATGCTACAGTAGCTGAGATTTTTAATACACATTCATGAGTGCTTCCCCCATGGCACCCACAACAGGATTTATGCCAGCCACTGTGAAGTGACAGGTGGTGCTAATAGAAGACAGGGTCAATTCCACCATTGGGGTTAGCCCTGAAGCCAGAGGACTGGGCATGCAACCCCAGATGTGGAAAAAAGCTGTTTTTAAAAAAATAAACTGCCTCCAAGTAACCGTGGCTTTTCAGTACCCTAATTATATTTCAGTTATGCTCCCCTGCTTCACATTTAGGGAAATCACCTTCTGACTAACTTCAGTGCTGTGTCTCACAGCTTGCTAACTTCTTTAAGGTAATAGAAGCTACAGTGTGGCAGAAGCATGTACAGAATATGGAAGGGGAGGTGTAGTCTTCCTCACAGCATCATCAGTGTGCAGACTACTCTGCCTTCCCCTGTCAGATGCTCCATGTTATTACTACTACTATGCATTAATGGAGCAGGTGACCACAGGAGAGATAGCTGTACACAATAGAATGGAAGAATAGATGTGCAGAACAGCATGATGTACTAACCTACAGAAAATGCCAAGTTGCAAAAATCCAAATACTTTAATTCAAGACCGGCTACTCCACAGGCACATACCGCTGTGCCCAGGGTCTTTGAACTTTAATGGAACAGGTGCACTGTGGGAAGGTGAAGACTTAAGGTAGCAAGGATTTACACAGTATTGCTCCCTTCCCAAAATTATAGATCAGAAGTCAGGAGGGGAAGGGACCCATCATTGACATATTGGTCACAAAACTATGGGGGCTTAGGTGGCTTAGAGATATCCTTGACTTCTGGCATGCAGTGCCAGGGAACCAAACCTATTTAACAACAACAGAAAAAAAATTGTGGTGTATGGTGAGAAATGATTGCATTGGGAAGAGGGTGAATGACTTAAGAACTTACCTTGGGCTACGCGGGGAACTTTTCAGGCATTTACTTTTTCTTAGGCCCAAACATGGAGTCCTGAGAATCTACAGGTGTTCGCCAACCCTCCCAGTTGCCCTGTAGTGTTGTGCTGCTGGGGATGTCTGATGTCTCTGCATTTTCAGCCTTCCCCTCTCCTGGCAACTGTAGTCACCATCAGAGATACTGATATTTCATGATGCATTCAGGCACTGATGTAGTGACTAGCTGATCAAGTGTCTGTGTTTTTCTGGGTAGTGGTGGTGGTCATTGATCAGGACAATAAAACATTGTACTGGGGCCTCTAAATCACTTCTATGAAGCCCCACAGTGTCAGAGGTATTTAGACTTAAGCATTTGGTCAAACCACAGCCTTCTGTTTGGAGGTGGGTGGGATACCATTAACCAGCACTGAGCTGCTAGCAGCTGGGCAGCAGTGACCACCATGACCTCAGTCTATCACATGGTCTCTGCTTGGAGCAGGGTTGGGGGGACTGAAGTGCTGCATGCCATAGTGCTGAGCTGTTGCTCCTCACATTGGGATAACCACAATAGGGTGAAAACAAATTGACAAAGGTGATCAGTGCACAGGAAAACAGGCAACAGCAAGATGCATGCACGGCAATTGCATTGTGCACCTTGCTGGTCAAACTGCATGTTGGTCCCATTGCAAGTGGGCTTCATCCCCACCCCGCCATGAAAAAATATAAACATCCCCAGCCTGCACTTAAGATGATGGACCTCAGTTGGGGCCCCACTTTCCTGTCCACCCACAGTTGCCACTGTATTGAAGTCCCAGCCACCCAGATCGCAGTCTCCCATAGTGCATCACCTACATTCCTTCACCCTAAGTCCTGTATCCATGCAGGATCTTGCTCCTTTCATGACTACCCTTAAACAGCTTGTTTGTGTCATTTCAGGTTCCTTTTCTTTCCCATTTCAACTGCTGCACCAGTGGGTGGCAGACCCAAAGGCTAAACCTCCCTTTGCCGCAGTGTGAATATGAAAGGATTGACAAAGTAAAAATATACATGTAGATTGGTCTATTACTACTCATTACTTTAGTTCTTTTAAAGATAAATTGAAAATGTTTTAATGAGTTAGTTACAGGCTGCCTTGATAGACCACAGTCACTGCATCATGAGGTCAACCTGAATTTGAGAGTGAGTCTGAGTCTCCAATTGTTAGCAGCATGGGGAGGGAGGATTTGCCTTCCATCTCCAAAAGCAACCCCAATAGTGACCTAGAAAGGTCATCAGGTGCATGGAAGATGTGAAGGTTGTAGGGAGGTAGGTGAAGGGGAGGCTGCAGTGTGTGCTGGATGTGCAATTGGTGTAGCTAGGCTATGAGGGAAAGGATTTTGTGTTGTCACTGTTGAAAATGGGGGTTGCTTGATCATCTAGTTGAGGTCTGCTTTGCATTGAGACACATAGGCCAGTGCTCCAGAAAGGTAGCATTCAGTCAATCTCTATGTCATGAATGCAGTGTGGGCCAGCAAGGATATTAAGCTTTTAGGATGGGATGGTTTGTTCAGCTGCCTGGGTCAGAAAGCATGACTGGGGGTTATGGGGGTAACAAATATTGCTGCAAGAAATTGTTGCTTTTTGTTTGTTTTGTTTTATTTTATCCTCTATCACCATATCTCTGTTGCTCTTACCTTGAGTTAAAGAGCAGCTCTGCACTTCAGTACATGATTTGTCATAAGATCTAGCTGTTTACAGTTTAGTAGAAAATATGCTTTTTTTAATTGTCAATGTTCCTTTCCAAAATTTTCAGTACGTCTTGACAGTCCATCTGAAAAGTCTGTATAGAAAACATATGCCTCTCCCCTGTTAACCTCACAGTGCCTTGAATTTTTACTGCTCACCATGACAGACTGTGATATCACAAACAGCAACGGTGTGGTTAGCAGGGGAGAGTGAGATATATGTTGAAAAACTAAGTAGAAAAAGTGCTGCATTACCTACAATATTTAGTAGACCAACGGCATAGGGGGACTATAACTAGAAAAAGTTAAAACACAATTGGTATAAATCTAGTGTTTTTAAGTTTTTTATTATAGTACAGAAATGCTCTTTAACTATCTTTTCAACTTACTCCTATGCTGTATAGTTCACTTTGTATCTCTCTGCTCCCTATCCTTACTCACGCTACTATAAGTACCTCATACTTACCTAGTTTTACCTTTTCTCCATAGATCTGGCCAGATGTTAGCTGGCTACCTTTCAGATAAGTATCTTATTTAATTCTGACTACTGTAATCTCTCCTCTAGGACTTTAGATCCTTTGCATCTCCAGAACCTTCTCTGTGCTTTCCTTTTAGGCTCTACCAGATTATCCCAATCCCAAAAGAACCATACTCTGTGCACTGTGACTTGTACAGAGCAGGTAAGTCATATTAAATTTAGGGGTCAAAACTGAGTTTTGCATCCTCTAGCCAGCAGGGCTAGTGACTGGGGAAAATCCCCACAGAATTTTCCACTGTACCAGTTGATGTACTTACCATAGTGTTACCCTGTCCAGCACATGCCTGCAGGGCTACCTGAAGGAAACTCTTAATAGCTGAATGCACTAACATTTGCTAGTGGGATGGTGACAGTTCTGACCCCAGCAAAGGAGGTAGGGTTAGTGTCAGGGGCTGAGGGGCTAGTGTCTGGGGAAGGGAGGTGCCAGTGTTTGGGACTTTGGAAGGTGAGTAAACTGCAGTAAGGGGCTTTGGAGGGAGGGAGGAAGGGGGTTAGTGTTATGGCACATGGAGTAAAAGTGTAGAAGAAAGGGTGTATGCATGCCTCTGGCATCTGAGTAGGTGGTGTCCAGGAGGACCTTGCAGAGAACGTGTGCATTAAGGGTATGGGTGATTATCGAATGGCTAAGGAGGAAGTGGTGTGGCTTCTGGTAGTCAAGGGACCGGAGGGAGGTGATATCCACAAAGATTAGAAAGTGGGGTACCTAGAGAGGGATGGGTGTTCACATGGACTGTGGTGAAAGTGACAAGGATTGGTGTGGCTGGGTTGTGTCAGGAGGTGTAGGGAAGGGGTTATTGTCTGGGGTGATATGGGGGCTGTAGAACTTTTGGGAACTGTGCAGGGTGTACATTAAAGAGGGCTACTGTCATGGAGGTTGTAAGGGAAACATGCTAGTACCAGGTGCTGTGGAAGGAAGGGGCTAGTGTCAGAGGGGTATGTGGAGGGAGGGGAGGCTAGTGTCTTGGTTAGAGGAAGGAGGTGAGGCTAGTGTCAGAACTGTAGGCTAGTTAATGATACAGATTGGGGGGGCACATCAAGTTCCATTTATTCTCAAGAAGATGTGTTCTATTGGTAAAGCACCTAAAGTGTCTTCCCAGTTGTTTTTTTTTTTTATTTAGTTATTGAAGTGTATATGTTTAACAGGCTTTGATAAAACAAATTATCCAACGATATATATATATATACCTGGCTGGGGTTACATCACATGCATCTTGGGAATGTGTCATTAAATGCTCACTGAAATGATTAACTAGCCAGTGCATTCCTTTGTGAAAAAATGCCAGTGGCCTGAGGGTCAACTTGGTCCATTTAGGTCAGTTAAACAATTTATAAACTTGTTAGCAGGTTTAATACTACCATTCAGTGGTGTAGAGGTCAGATATACTTGGGATGATGTGTATGTCGAGGTCTGACTAGATTACCTTCTGTGTTAGAAGAAATGGATGAGCATGAAAATGATGGGAAAATAGCAGCTGATAGGCCAGAATGGCACCCAATTTCTACAGGTCCTGCATCATCAAGAAGTACCATATTGCCACCAGCCACCTAGCGACAGCATCCACCATCTCGGGGGAATAAATTTGGACCTTCATAACAGCCAATGAGTCCCTCCATGGGGGAGGCGGGGGGGGGAAGGTTCATCAGCCCAATCCCTCTTCCATAGACTCTTATAAGCCATGGTAACCCCCCCCCCCAAGAATCTCCACCAGTTTGGTAGAAGTCTTTTTGATGGTGAAGGGGAGTATAACAGTTGGAACCTGATTTTCAAATGTTTGCCCAGGTGCAGATCCTAGTTTACCTGAGCAAACTGGGTTTTGCAACAATGTCCTATATTTAAAAGACATTACACAGTGCCAAACTAAGTGACTGCTTGGGGGGGGGATCAGTCCAGGCTGTATGGGTGGTCTTCAGTGAAGTGACTGAGGTACAATGTTGTGACTGTTATGGGTGGGGATTACTGCTGTAACAGTCTGTGGAGAGTGTCATCCATGTGACTTTAAGGGGTATGGGGCAGTGCTGTGAAGCCTAAACCTCCGCCCCCGGCTCCTCTCCCAGACCCATATTAATCAAGCTGCTTAGCTACCTTGAAAGGCAACATATTCTGAGCAAAGTCAAGAGTCTACAAGTGGTCCTGTGGGAGAATCATACTTCGAGAATTACTCAAGACCTACCACTTGAAACCCGACTGAGGAGACGAGAATTCCACCCGATTGTGACCAAGCTGATTGCTGCTGGGTTTATGTTCAAGATGAACTATCCGGCCAGGCTGCAAGTCCAACTCGACAATGTCTGGTATGCCTTCGAGAATCCGGATCAAGCCAAAAGAGAACTTTCCCAGAGACTTCCTGACCTATTCAAATCTGGCTGATTGATGTATATAAATACTAGTGTTAAGATTGCTTACCTCTGCTGAGCAATTTTGTGCTGTTTGAATGCCTGCATTACTGTTTATTTGCAAGTTGGGATGGGGCTGGCTGGCCTTCTGCGGGGGTTGGGGCAGTGTTGCTTGTCTGGGTAGGGTTGCAGCCTAGGTTTTCCACCTCTGAGGCCTCTGCCTCATGGCCTGAGGAGGGGGGGATAGGACCCTTAATTCCGCTTGTGGTTTTTGTTGGATAGTTTTGCCGACGGACCGGCTGGGTCCCTACCAGTTTCCCTTCCCCTTCCTGTTCCATGCTAGGTGATGGCCAGCTCGTGTGCATGGAGTTTTGTTTTCCTTTTTTGCTCCTGACTCCGACACATACTGAATGGAGCGACTGCTGCAGTGGCCAGCTGGAGTATTCCTTTCCCATCATGGTGATGTATTCCAATGTTATGATAGAACTGCTTAATATTTTGTAGTCGTGAGCTTTGTAGTTTTGTATTTGGGAGGACTGTTTACCGAATGTTGGTTATGATGTAACGGCTCTGTTTAGCAATTACCTTTGGCTGGGGTGGGGTGGACGGGAATGGCGAGCCTCGAGATGCTGTCTCGTAACCTGAACTGGGTGGGGGAGACAGCAGTACCCTGGTTCTTGTTTCTTCTCTGCCCTATGATGCACTTTGTCAATGGGGTCATCAAGCAGGGAATTCCTACAGTTAGACGTGGGTCTGCTAGTCCTGGGGACCGATCCCTTTCCAGGTTATATAATTGGTACTTACATGTTTTTCTGACTTTAAAGGGATGGGTTGTAAATAGTTTCTGGGTGATCACAGTGTTATTCATAATATTTGTCATGTGGGTGGGTGGGGTAGGTGGGTATGTTTTAATTTTTAGTCTAGTCACCTCTAGGAATCGTCTCTCTGGTTTGAGACCTCTCAGTGCTCAGTTTCATTTAAGTCTGTTGGTGACTTGGTCATTCTCTGTGGGTTATTTTATTAGGGGGCTTGGGGAGGGAGGGTGCCTCGAAGAGTTTCAATCCCTATGGTTTTTATTGTTGTTGGGCAAACTTGGTGTAATCCTCATATTACTACCTGTACTGGTGGGACTGAAGTTCCTATGTCTTGTTCATTCTTGTATTACTTACTATGGCGTCGAGAATGATTAAATTTGCAAGTTGGAATGTTAGAGGCATCAATGATCCTCTTAAGAGACAGCAAGTGTTTCTTAATTGCTCCCTTCTAAACATGGACATAGTTTTCATGCAGGAAACCCACTTGGCAGCCTCAGAGGCCAAGAAACTATGAAGGCTAGGGTTCTCCCAAATTTTCACTGCCTCCGGCTCTCAAGCTAGTAAGGGGGTAGCAATAATAATTAAACATCACGTCAGATTCATAGCAGTTGACAGTATTACTGACCATGAGGGTAGATATGTATTGGGCAAGGGCCAGCTTGATAATAGTAGTGTGGCACTAGGGGCGATTTACGCTCCAGTAGGTGGTGACCCATCCTTCTTAATGTCCCTGGCAGATAACCTGAGCAGATTTCTGCCTTCCCTTCTCATCCTAGGGGGCAACTGGAATGTGGCTCACTCTAGTGAGTTAGACAAAACTTTTAGACCGATAAAACCGTTGTCCCCTGAGCAACATGCCCTTTCTGATTTCACAAACCTGCCGGGTCTGTGTGACCCCTGGCGTCTCCTTAACCATGACAATCGACTCTAGGACTAGATATATTGATCAGGGTGAAAGGCCGGGTCGAATGCTATCTCTGAGGCTGAAAGAAATAGAGAGTTCCCGTATAATCCCGGCTCTCAAATCTCAGGACGGCACCACTAAGACGTTACCCAGGGAGATTGCCCAAATTTTTGAGTCCTTCTATACTGACATTTATAGTAAGAGTTCCATGCCATCACATTCTCAGTGGATAGAGCACTTCTTAGATGGAATCAAACTCCCTTCCCTCCAGATTCATCACTGTGACATGTTGACAGCTCCCATCACTCTAGGTGAAGTAGAAGAGGCAATCAATGATTTACCATTAGGAAAAGCCCCCGGGCCAGATGGTTTTCCCTCAAATTTTTATAAGGTTTTTTGTAAAGAGCTATCCCCTTTACTGCTTAAGCTATACGAATATATGTTCTCTGCGGAAGTGATAGACCCCTCTCTCTTAGAAGCGACAATAATTTTAATCCCTAAACCTGATAAACCCTTAATAGATCCTGCCAGCTACCGTCCAATATCGCTCTTAAATTATGATATCAAAATCTTATCTAAAATTCTATCATTCAGAATTAAAAAGATTTGGCAGCACTTGTTGAGCCCGGAACAGGCTGGCTTCATCCAAGGTAGATCATCCACTGATCATTTGAGAACCTTAGCCCAAGTCTTTCAAGCGGCCCACACTTTGCTAGATCCCATGGTCCTAGTTGCTCTTGATGCAGAAAAAAGCCTTTGACCGAGTGAATTGGGACTTTCTGTGGGCCACTTTGAAGAGAATGGGCTTCCCTGACTCTTTTATTCATACGATTATGGCAATATACAAATCCCCCTCAGCAAAAGTCTACTGCAATGGGGTTTTTTCTTCCAGTTTTCCTTTATGTGCTGGCACTCGTCAAGGGTGTCCCCTTTCCCCCTACCTCTTCAACCTATATTTGGAACCGCTGCTTGTTAGTATTAAAAGTTCATCACGAATCATAGGTTGTACTATTGCTCAATCTCCCCTGACTGTATCGGTTTTTGCTGACGATATCCTGCTATACCTTACCAAACCCGAAACATCTTTAACACAAGTACTAAAAATTATTGACTGTTTTGGTCAGGTTTCTAACTATAGGTTGAATGTTTCTAAATCGGTTATTTTTCTGTTAAACTCTTTTACTTTTAAATCGGATTTCACACGGGTTCGGTATGAAATGGTCCCCGGTTTCATTTAAATACTTGGGTATACATGTGGCCAGGGAGGTGGAAACGGTCAAGAAACTCAATTTAGATAATACTGTAATGAGAATCCAGAGGGACTTGGACCGATGGCAAAAACTGCCACTAACCATTTGGGGGTGAATCAATATCGTCAAAATGAACATCCTACCCCGGTTATTTTACCCCCTGAATCACCTTAATATATGGCTACCCAAGCAATTTTTCAGTCAAGTAAATTCAATGCTATCCAACTTTGTTTGGAAGGGGAAACAACCTCGTAGAGCCTTTCTTAAACTCACCGCACCTAGAGACAAGGGTGGTCTTCGTCTACCCAATCTCTTGCTATACTACTGGGCTAGTCACCTAAATAGAATAGGTAAGTGGTCCACCACACAGTCGATCACACCTCTACCCATTTGGCTACAGCTTGAACTAAGCTTATTGGACCAGTTCAACTTGAGCCCCCCCCACCGCGTTTTTTGGCACCCGTTCTCCACGTTACCCCCAGCCATCCAAGACTCCACTATCAGTCTCTCTATTAGAATTCTTTCTCAATGTTGGAATTTTTTCAACATATCCCCGACCAAGGATTCAGCACAACCTCTCGTGTTAAATCCTAATATCAAAATTGGAGGTAGGTGGTTAACCTCTGAGTGGCTTCCACAGTTGCACAACTTACCGGTGGAGTCTCTGTATTAGCAAGGCACACTCCTTAAGTCGGATAGAATCTTAGGGTCCCTTAACATCCCCCAGAAGCATAATTTCAAAGTTTATCAATTGAGACACCTCATCCTCAAAATTCTTGGGCCGGTTCACTTCCCCTCCAAAATAAGGCATTCCTTAAGAAAACTCAGGAGGCGGCCTTTATGCGTGGAGGTATATCCAACATATACAACAAATTGCTTGATGACCTTTTTCCTGATTCCCTGGAGGGTTCCAAAATCTGGTCACTTTCTAGCTTGAGCTCCCCCTTTTATGGGATTCAATCTGGAAGGATGTGTATCGTTACTTATCCCAAGACAATCATAGATTGACCAATATTATATTTTAAATAATCTCTACTATACTCAGTTAAGTTTTCAAATTTGTCAGCTTAAGTCGAGTATATACTCGAGATAATGGAGCCCGAAGGAACTTGTTGCATATCCTTTGGGAATGCATAGAGTGGCCTTTATGGATCATAGTAAGAGACAGTTTAGATCCACTTTTAGGGCTCAAAGATCTATTCACCTTAGAAATATGTATCTTGGGTGTTTACTCAAGCATTTTGGTGAAGGACGTAGATATCACATGGCTCTCATCTCAATAGTTATCAAAAGCTGGTCCTCAGGCATTGGATGGATCAGGATATCATTACCTATCAGGAATGGCTTAAGGAGATGTCCCACTGTTTCAATACCGAGAAACTTATAGCTAGCTCTAGACATAATCTGGAGTCTTTTAATCGGAAATGGGGTAAATTAAATGCGGTCTACCTAACGTAACCCAGTCACTGGTAGTACCTTAGGTAACTGCTGTTGCATTGATACATGCAACGTTATCAGGCTCCCAACCACAGTCCTCCTCCTTAGTGGCCCGACATCTCCTTCAGCTATGAAACTCTCCGGGACGGCGGGAGGGGTGGAGCTAGGGGCGAGGGAGGGGATATTGGGATTGTATTTTGTATTTTTATTTATTTTTTATTGTCCGTCTATGTCAATGTGATTGTACACATCTACATGTGCTCTATCCTGGACTTGAGTACTGTACGATCAGACAACCCCCCAATATATGTACCTTGTTTTTCTTTTTTTGTTCTTCTTATATATAAACTCAATAAACTTAAATTTCAGAAAAAAAAAGTGTTAAAGACCACACACTAGAAACAATGTGCAAGTCAAGCTGAAAACACATGAGTAACTTGGTTACAAACATTTCATTATTCTGCAATTTGTGTTTTGTTTTTGATACTCATGGTAAACAGTTAATGATATTAGTATACTACTTAAATTAAACATGCCTCTATATCTGTTGATTCATTTAATTCTGTAACTTTCTATCTAAAGCAGTATTTGTTTTAACCTTTTACAATATACTATATTATACTGTACTCCTTTTGTATCTCTGTCCTCTCTATTGTTCCCACTACTGAATTTACTCTATATTAACCTTTTCCTCTTTACTTCCACAGTCTCACAGGATGTGAACTCCTTCCCTACCAGTTAAGTTTTATCCTTCCTAGTAACTATCTAAGAACTGTGGATTCTTATTCTACAGGTCTAAGAATCCTCATCTCTTTAAGGCACCTCCCTCTGGCTCCATAGTACCCTGGTCTGAAATCCTGTACATATAACCTATACTTGGTAGGTTTACTGTAACCCTCATTATGGAAGGGTTGTATGTAAGTGTTAAGATCATACATACTGTGGTATTTCCCTCCTCCATAAACATTTTTGCCTTGCTAGTTAACTCATGCAGGCTGTCAGCCCTGTCCCCACCTCCCCTGTCTGCCACTTCCCTGTCCCAGACCACTGAGTCTAAAGTTCCCCATGGATTGCTCCCCCCCCATGATGGAGCCAGGAAAAGAGAGCCATCCTCCCCCCCAATCAGTCACTCACATCTAGAACTGAGCCAGTAATCCAGGTGATAGTGTGTGACTGAGGTAGGTGGGTAGCCTGTGCTAGCCATTTCCACATTCCCACTCCCCTTGGATTATTGCCTTCACCTGGGGGAAGCAAAGGTCAAGTCAGTATGCCTTCCCACCCAGTGACAGGACAGCTATCTGATTTAACACTCAGTCTTCTCTCTGACCCTCAGCAACCTGAGCATGTACCTGAGCTCAGGTCACTGATGTAGTGGTAGTCAAGGCACACAGTGCCTCTTTTCTCCATACCACTGGACCAGACCAACCTTATACTGCAGCAAGGGAATTATTTATTAACACAGCAGGCCACTGGAGAAGTATGGAGCCACTGCACACCAGGGAATGATTTGTTATTAATGGGCCCGGCAGTCATAGGGTGGAGTGCACCTGTAGACACCAGAGAATGTGTTAACTTTAACAGGGTCTGCAATAACATGGGACTATTGCTATTAGTAGGCAGTTTGAAAGAAATATTGAGCTGCTTGAGGTTTCATATAAAAGTAATTTCCCTGTAGATGGCTTCTAATCCCTGTAAAATAGCACTATGCAGCCTTGTTGGCTCTGACTAAAGTTTGTTTCTTTAGTGATGTGGACCAGTAAAACTGATAAAAAAGGGAACTGTCAGCAATTTTGTGCCATGTCTTACGGATCCCTAATGTGCTGTCAGACCCCCTGGACCCTAAACTGCTGTCAGATGTCACAGTGCCCAAAACTTATGTCTGATCACCTCCCTACCACCTTGCAATATCATACATGCCACACAAAAATGTAATAATGAAAGCACACAGATGCCTGACAATCGAAGTAGTTTACATGCTGCACAGAACAAACTGTAAAGACACTCCAGCCAAAGCAAGAATGCTAGCCCCCATACCACAACTTTGGATAAGAGCAGTGGTACTTTCCTCTATCTCCTTACCGCTCCTGTCACACATGCTGATGGAAGAAATAAAAAAAAGAGTCTTGCAGAAAGAGCAGAAAACTTTTTTTTTTTTGGTAAAACAATGATGACAAGAGTTAAAGTATGTGGTGGAGAGCACTCACCCTTGCTAAGGAAAATAGTAACACAGCAATCCAACACAAAAACTGTGTTTAAGCTGTGTTTACTGCTTCCATTCTCAGGCTTCAAGAAGTAGGGAGAAAAGTAAGAGGTGATCCATGGCACTGCCACTCCTGTTATTGCACTGTTTGTTCTGATGAAATGGAAGCAGTAAACACAGTTTTTGTGTTGGATTGCTTTGCTACTATTCTCCTTGGCACAGGTGAATGCTCTCCACCACATATTGTAATTCGTAAATATTGGAGAAGCACCACTCTCCTAGTGCTCATGTCTAACATACAATGATGACAAGATACTGCTTGTTCTGCAGGTGGTGGATAGGAGGGAATAAGTAGAACAGAATGGCTTTTGAGGGGAGCAACAGGAGATGGAACAGAACAAATAAAGAAACTACTTTACAACAAAAAGACAAGACTTCATTCTTTCTCTAATTTTTTTAAATGTTTTTGAATATTTTAAATCCCATTTAAAATACCACAGTTTGTCCATTTTGTAAGCACAATAATACCCTCCACGGTGGGTGGTATGGGTAATACCAGGCCAATACCACCCTCCCTTTTGGGTATTATTGCTTACATATTTCTAGGCAAGAGCATATGCCAAAGGGCATCCAGAGAAGAAGATGTCTACAAAATGGCTTATTAAATTTGTGCAGCCCTGCACTTAACTTTCTTCATACAGGGGAGTTTTATAGAATCCAGATGAGGCATCCAATTTGGAACAGAATGTAGCATAGCACTGACCATGTCTGATTTGTTTTGCAAATGGTAATGTTATCTCCATATCCACTTATTCAAGTCTTTAGGATCAATGCAAACTTTCAAATTTCAGTTTTTCCCACAGTGACCCATCAATTAACCCTGTTGTTATCTTCTTCACTATTCCCAGAATGATTAGTTTTCTCAGTTTCTTTTGCAGTCTCCCCTTAAATGAGTAGTACATCCTTATATCTTGTAAAGGTTACTTGTTTCCTTGTTAACATAAAACTCTTTTCATGTAGCTGTTGGAGATATCTGTGTTTCCTTTAGTTTGTTTTCACTGTTCACACCAGCCACTACAACTAGCTTGGGGGGTCTCCATTTTCTAGTAGTTGAAATCTCACTGCCCCTTGATAGCTTCATTAGCATATGACAACATGATGTGTCAGCATCTCTTTGAGTCCTTGGTATGCCTGTCTGTTCACTTAGGATTCAACAAACAAGTTGCAGCAAAGTGTGAAATAGTACATTGACCGTTAATTAGCTTTACAAATTGTCTTAGATGTAATGCAAGGTTTTCCCCATTAAACTGCATTCAGTCTACTTGTTTCTAGAGAGATTTTCAGGCTATATGTACTCTCAGTATAGAAATACATAGCGTAATGGGTGCTGTGGCATCATGTTCTCATATCCTAATACAGCTCCCAGGGACAATGAAATTTCAACAACCAGAAAATGGAGACTACTGGGCTAGTTACAGGGGCTGGAGTGAACACTGAAAACAAACCAAATGAAACACATAAATCCCCAAAAGCTACATGAAAAGAGTTATCTGTTGACAAGGCAACATATAACATTTAGAATATATGAGGGTGTACTTTAAGTGCTACAGGAAGTGTTTTTGAAGCCTGGCCCAATGCCATAAAAAACAACAGTGAACTGTATTGCCACATTACCTAGATGACCAGTGTTAGGCAATATTTCAGTGGTAACTGGGCCTGTAGCAGAGGTATTAGTACCTGTATCTATAATGTATTTGCTTTACTATGCCCAACTGTGCATGTCTTTAGGCTTAAGATAGGGGGCTGGATTTTCAAACCTCCAAGAATGCCATAAGCCCCAGGTGCACTGAACATATTGTATGTCACACAGGGCTTGTGGTATTCTCCTGGCTGGTGATTGTGAGTTTCTATCCCATGCACCAGTTGTCGAAAGCCAGACTAATGTTTTGTGGTCTAGCTTGCAGCAATCCTCAGGGCCATTTTTATGGGGTTTGTGCCAGACATGTGGTGCAAGCTGTCATAAATTGTGAAAACTATCACAACTGCACCTGAGATTGTAGCATTGGGTGTAGCTGCTGCAAAGGTGTTTGGTGCACCACCAGAACCTAAGTGTAGTGGCACAAGGCTTGATGCAAGCTCTGTGCCATGCTTTGAAAATGCAGCCCAGGGTGTCTATGCACCCTAACAACTACCTCAGTAATTTGCTTGTAAATTTCTTACAAGTTACTTTGGTTCTGTGCATACCTTCAGTAGGGAT
Source organism: Neoceratodus forsteri (assembly GCA_016271365.2). Taxonomy (NCBI): domain Eukaryota; kingdom Metazoa; phylum Chordata; order Ceratodontiformes; family Ceratodontidae; genus Neoceratodus; species Neoceratodus forsteri. Next base: position 608,350,299 of record CM057455.1, read on the forward strand.
ATGCTCATCATTATAAGCATACAGAAGAATTGACTTTTTCTCAGCTGTGCCATATATCCAGTGTCAATGGAATAATCAGTCCATTAATGCATCACAGTCTACAGCACTGACTACTCCAAAGAACACATCTTCTCCTTCACTGGAGTCATCTGTTTGCATCCCACTGATGAACTTCCTGAACTGTCCAGTTGGAAAAGTATAATTCTGCAAAATGAATCTTGATGCCAAACATTTTTTACAAAATTGTCTGAAAGCAGGACAGGTTTTTGGTTCATGTTTAGCTTCACAAGTCCAACACTTTGACCCACTGTCTTTGTGCCACAAAAATGTCCCTTTGCCCTGTAATGTCCTTGTTGCCTTGTCAGGGGCCCTGTGCACAACTTATGTGCAGCCTCACTCTCCTTACTAAATATTCCCATGTGCAATCATGCAATTTTTAAAGCTTAACAAATTGGAACAGCTTTGGCTAATGTTAAATTGGTTTCTCAGAGGAGACAAGCGTACACTCTTTAGAAACAGATCAATAGTGTATAGTTGGGCATGGTTCTGTATAGAATTCCATCTCTCTCAAAATGTTGTTGCACCACAGTTCAAAGGTCATGGAATGTGATTATGCCCTTCTGTGATACAATGACATTCTGAAACCTCTAGAGACTGCACAAGTCAGTTTTGTTCCAAAAGCAAATGAACTGCTGCACACACTATGAAAATACAAGATGAGTCACTTCATGCACAACCAGTATATTCTGCCACCTCGGGTTCTGATTCCCACAGACATCTTGAACGCCACTCTCAAGGTCCAAAGGAATAAGAACCCTTCTGTGGCAGAATACACAGGTTGTACATAGTAGCATTTTCTGTTTCCTTTTGAAACTGAAATCTGAAAACATATATTCTATAAGTTTCATTTTGTTGTGGTGTGCCATTAGATTTAAACTTTCCCATCACAGCAGACTAGTCATCCTCTTTTTTCTGTGAAGTCAGAGTTACAGTATTTTAGAATTCTAGAGCTGCATGGCCTGCTAATGTTTACAGCAATACCATCTTCTACTGGTCACTTTTGTCTTTTGCTCCACTTGCTGTTATATAGAATACAAAACTCTGTTTAAGGTTCTCCCATTATTCATACACAACTCCCATTAAAGATAATTCATGTGTTTGCTGTATTACATCTGTCTACCCAAATGCCAGTGGATTCTCATGCCTGGTACCATGTAATGCTGGTTATATTGTTTATGAACAAATTGAAAATGCTTAGAGTGTTATCTCTGTAACCATTGCTGTGTCATGATGTTGAAGTGCTGAAGAGTCAACCTGAGGCTGAGTTGTTTTGGATGTGCTTCCCTGGTATGAAAGTGCCTAATTCTGATGCTTCAACTAAATGCCTATTGAGCACTGGCTTTCCTTTAAAAGAAGACTAATACAGAAGTGGGGGTGTTATGGCTGGTGAGAGTAGAGGTGGACTAAGTAGATGGATTAGTAACTGATAGATTAGACACAGAGAGTGGTCCAAAATGGAAAATTCTTTGATGTCAGGAGGGTCACAAGTAGGGTGCCATATGGGCTTGCCTTGGGGCAATACTCTTTAAAGTAGCTTTAAACACCTAAAGTTTTATGCAGTAAATGATTAAAAAACAATGGGATGGCTATAAATGTTTATTTAAGATTGGGGAGGGGTAAACGCGCAAACTAGGGAAGGGTGATAATCTATGGGATAGTCCTTTGTAAATGGTTTGCTTTTTAGAATATGTTTGTGTTTGTGTTGTGTTTATGCATGCCATTTTTATTGAGATGTATTTAAATTGTTTGTATTGTGATGAAGTTAATTTGTGAAGCATTTTAAGAATTGTACACAGGATCATCTTGAGAACAGGTTCTTTGAACTTGATGTTGTAAGTCAACTTCTGCAGAAAAATAAATATTTTACTACTACTACTACTAGCTATGCAATGAAACATGTTTTTTTTTCCAAGTAGTCAGTTTAATCTTGAAATAACAAAATATTAGCATATCTGTCAAATCTGCTTTCCTAGGGACTGCCAATGCTTTGCACCATAGTTTTTTAACTTAATTTTCTCAAATCAACTATTTTCCAGGTGTAAAATCCTAATACTTAGTCAAGGGTGTTAGCCATCATTTTTTAGAAAATAAATAAATAAAAACATTTATGAAATGCTTAAGTTGTGGTGGAACAAGAACATTTCATCACCAAATAAAACTGGAAGATGCCTGGACTCCTTTGCAATAAAAAAGGTAGGGTCAAATTTTGTGTACATTTTCATTGCATTGCTGTTTTAACATGTACATCAATGACACTGGGGTGGTGTGGCAAGGTAATGTGAGTTTGCTTGCCGATAATACTAAGCTCTGCCAAAGAGTTGTTAATTATGTGGGGATTAACATCATATAAAAAAAAGATGTTGATAAGCTGGAGCAGTAAGGCCATTGGAATTTAATGGCTAACAATGTCAAGTAAGACACACTGGAGGCCAAAATCCAGAGTTGGAATATATTACATCATTGGGTTCATGGTATAATAGCTAAAGGAGGAACGAGACCTAGAGGTGATAACAAATACAAGTGTGAAACCTATTCCCAATTCAACACAGTATATTCAAAAATCAACAGGATGCTGCAATGTACCGGGTGGGGTTTCACAAGCTTCAGAAAAGAGATGACTATGCTGCGGAAAAGGTCACTGGTTAGGCCACAACTACAGCATTGTGAGCAATTTTGGAACCCATATCAGAAGGAAAACTGGGAAACATAAGAGATTATGTAGAAAAGGGATGCAAAAATTATCCAGGGGAAGCAGGATAAGAACTATCAAGAAAGAGTGAACACTCTAATATACACTTCCTGGAGGACAGGAGAAAAATGGGGACATCATAGAAACCTATAGATATATGCAGGGATATCCCACCCAACACTGCCAGCCTCCAGACTGGTCCACATTACTGGGCACTGATGCTTCCTGACCACCACACAGCCTGTAGAAAATCTCTCCCATGCATCTTGCCTTTGGTGCATGTCAACATTTGCCATAAACTGTGGGTCTTTGGCACCAAGACCCCACCCAATCTGTGATTAGCACAAGCTTCCATCAGCACAGCTTGTGTGGCTGTTTCAGAAGTAACCCATAGTCTATTTCTGTCCTTTGCAATCTATGTATACATGTAGGCTTCATTTTAGTTGTGAGATATTCTCTGACTCAGTGTACATACTGAAAAACAAAATATATACAAGTTAAATGATGAAATAACATTAAATATTAACAGTAATCCATCTTTTCAAAATTAACAAGATTATAATATCAGATATACAGATGGACAGTGTGAAAGCTTAAGAAAACAAATGGTGCCAATCTACATTTTTTGACAAAGAGAGTGGGGAGGACTTCAGAACTGCCATGGGAAGTGTACCCTAAATAGCAGGGATTTGCTACTGTACAAAGAAAACATAGTCCTCCATTGGTTTGAAAAGGGGATGACTGGGACATGCATCAGCCCATATCCAAAGTAACTTGTGACTCTATTAGGGTATTAGGAGGTAAGAAGTATCTTGCAGACAAAGGAAGGGCCCATCCCATTAAGGATATTGAAAGTCAGTAAAAAGCTAACAGGCTGCCATTGCAGGTTACAAGCATGAATGTGATATGGATACCATATATTCTGACCTTTAGACAGAGCTCAAGAGCCTTGCTACTGCATTCTGCATGAGCTGAAGACATCATATATGGCCACAAGATAAACCCCTATAGAGCGTGTTTCAGTAATCTAGACAACATGAAGCAAATGACCTTAATAGGGCCCTCTAATGTCCTGGTTCTATAAAAGGTCTCTCTCTCTCTGGCTATGTATTTCAGGTGGTGATAGCAGCTCTTGACTTCAGACAACATATGGGGCTCCAGGGATAGCTTCCCAGTAAGTGCTACTCTCAGATTACAGACTACCTGCTTAGCCTCAGGTTTAAGACCCCATCAATGCTGGGGCAATTGGGGCTGCATTTTTATGACTATACATGTTGATCCAAGCCTGCTAGTATGAGATTTGGCAATCTTGTATTTATTGCCAACTGACTTGAAGCCCATCCAAACCTTTATCTCAGACAAACAACAGCAGAGAGTAGCCCAAGTCTGATGTACAGTGCAAGCACAGCTGAGTTAGGTTAGGTTACATTTTAATTTTATTTATGGTCCTTTTACAAAATCCAGAGCACTTTATAACAATGAGTAAGAAGAAAAGCTATCTACAACAAATACAACATAAAACATAAGACAGTGAGAAGCCTAGGAAGAAATGTTTTAGGTATCATATGCATAACATTGAAACTCAACACTATACATTGTAATGATCTCTCCCAATGCCCTCCTACTATATATACAGTAGACAACAAAAGGGAATGCACGGGCCCTTAAGGTATGCAACAACTCAGGGCTATGGCTGCAGTGTTAACATTCTTGTTGCCACTGGTTGCTCATGGTCTAACAGGAACAATTGGGCTCATGCAAGAACAATTCCAGAAAGCCCTGTGTGCTCCCAGAGTCTACTAGTTATCAAATCAGTGATTCACAGTATTAAGCAAAAGAACATCTGGATTGACACATCCCCCAGTCCCTCATTGGGAGGAGATCACTGCAAGCATTTTAAACAGCTGTTTTTATGCTTTGATATCCTGGAAAGCCAGACTGGCATGGCTTGAAGATGTTATTTCTTTCAAGATGCTCACCAGGCTGATCTACTACCACTTTCACAACAATCTTACCCCAAAATGGCAAATTGGAGATCAGCAAATAATTACCTAAAACTTTGCAATCTAATGAATGCTTCTTGAATGGAGGTCTTACCACTACCTTTTTAAATCAACTGGGACAAAACTCACCCAAAGAAGCATTCACAATATCTGCTAAAAGCTAATGCCTAGACTAGAACCAAGCCCAGCACATTTTAGTGGGGTTGGGCTTAATTTTGCCTTTACATTGTACAGTGCAGTTCTGCAAGAAATCAAACATCTGCCATTAAGCAGACTGTGGTAAATGAATCGGATTATAATCCAATCTGATATACAGTAAAATAAACTAGACTGTTGCACACACAAGTTTCCTGGCTTCTAAGGATATTATCTAGTAGGCTAAAACACTCATAATACATTTCAAGGAATTGGCAAGACAATGTGTACCATGTTAATAGATGTGATATTTGTCAGTGTGTCAAACCAGTTCCCATGTTTCCAACTGTGCTGCTAAAGCCTATCTCATTATTGGAAGCAAGACAGGAACAAGTATCAGTGGGCTTCATTATAATGTGACACATTGTTTCTTTTCTGATTTTTTTTTGCTATTCTAAAAAAAAACTACCTAAATTGAACTTTCTGTGTACCAGCATACAACACACTTATGCATTCTTAAAAAATAATGTATATTTTGTACAGTTTACTTAGCCATAATAACCCAAGTGAGATGCAACACTTGCTTCTATATATTTAAACAGCTAGGTGGACTGAAACACTGAGATGTAAATGTTTGTCATGATAGATCTGTATGGGACTACAATATGAAAGGCTGCATTGACTATTAGGATGGCAACATTATGTGATAGAAAGGAAGAAGTGGGCATAGTTTAGATTTTATCATAGAAGAGACAGATATCATGTCTGTTAACTCAGATTGGTTAGAGAAATCATGCCACATTAAAAATGTTTGCTTAATTTTTTTTAAGAATTTTTGGCCTGGAAAAGACTGAGCCACAATTCATTTCCAGATGTAAACTAGTGGGGAGGGATTACAAAACATAAGGGTATAAAATGGAAATAAACTCAAACTACAGTACGTGAATACCATAATAACCAGCCAGTTATTATGACAAATATCAACTGGGTCAGCCCTTAGAGAAAAATTGCTGACCAGTTATTATTATGTTTTTAATTCTTTGTATTAACAGTGCCATAACTTCCAATATACAGAGATGCCCATGACCATCTCATGCACACCAGCTAACTTCATGTGCACCAATATGTTAATAAATACTGCTGACTAATGGTAGAAGCTGGCACTCATTACCATATTGAGTGCACAGTAAACCAGCTGGTGCATGTGAGATGGCCACAGGCATCTCTGTATATTTGAAATTATTTCACTGTAAATATAGAAGATTAATAACATAGAAAAAAGTAATCGTAAAAAATTAATTTATGCACAGAAGCCATAACTGGGCATTTTTACAGCACAGGATAAATCAATGGCATTTTTGTGCATTTTTTTTAAGCTATACCCATCCCAAATGTACTGGTTGTGTGAATTGTGCTCCAGTGCTGGAGACCCAAGTTGAATCCAAGCTTGACTCCCTTACCTTGGGCCAGTAGAGCCTAGGGAGTGTTATAAAGCAATGCTCTTAGGCTCCTGAGTGAGGGATGATATCTCTGCACAGAACAAGTATCTCTCTGGAGACTTGGCCAGCATGGGACATCATGAGTGACCACACTAACCCCCCATCTGGTATTGCAAAGGACTGACTACAGTGGCATGTTGTGGGTCTATATGGAGAGAAAACAACTCCTGATTGGCAGCTGACACTCATCATTCCAGTCTACATCACTGCCCAGAAAATGTCCCTCATGACTCTTCATTGGAAGACTGCAAAACTTTGGTTTGTCCAAGGTATCTTTTCCCCTGCTGCCTCTGGGCTTGCTGTGGGCAGGGCTCAGTGGAGTCTGAGAGGATTTGACTTGCTTGGCAGATGGGCAAGTTTTGTGGTCAGCTAATGCATCAAGAAAAAATGTGCTGGCATAGGAGAATTACAGTCAGGTAGAGCAAGAATAAATTAAAATTAAAAATGAAAAGGGCCTTAACTTTATTTATATGGGCAGTCTTTATTTTTGATTCCTTGTGAAATTAAGTAGTACAGGTCTTAGCACAGTCCACTTCATTACTTTATTTAACTTGGTGAGAAGAAGTTCTCATGAACATTGATTCTTCAGGCTTGCTTACGTATTTTCCCTCCCAGCCCAGGCACAGGAAACATAATCTACTGGCTTGGATTAAACAACCACATTCATATGTGAATTTGGATTTGCAACCCCCACCCAAGGTTTGTTTTTGCTGGTCCCATATTTGATGAAAGAGTAGGCACGCATGCAGCAGTCAATTAGACACATTCACACAAAGTCACAGACTAGTTATCTGAGAGACCACATACAGTGACTCCTACTCCCTACTGCCCACTACCCAGCACATGCTTCCCCAACATATTACATTCTTTGCTTGCTTGCCTTTCCTTGCTGTAATCTGCCCTGTTGCCAGTTCATTTCTCTGTCAGGTCAGGTGATTCAGGTTGGTGTCGGGTCTCGGGTGGCAGAGGCGGTGGCTGGCTCCTCACCTCAGGCTAATGTTCTACTTCTCAGTGCATGGCACAGTGTGTGCTCCCTCCTCTCTAACCAACTCACACAGTCGGTCCCCAGACCCCACTCCTGCACTCAGTATGGTGGAAATACTGCGCACCCACCACACTCTCCTTGCCGACTCAAATTACTAGAGACCCTCACCACTCAATCAACTGAGTGAGTGAGACAGACGCCCACCTGGGTCAAGGGCCCAAACAAGTCCAACCACATGACCACCACCACTGACTCACCATCATCATATGATTAGTGTGCTTCATCCGCCTGACCTTACTGGAGGACTAGAACCTACACAGCCACACAGGACTATTCTCTGACACAGCACTAGACAAATTATTTAAAAATGAAGGTTAAGCTGCTTAGCTGCTGAACTTCATCCCTGCCAAAAATAAATAACACACTGCTGTCTCCTTATTCACCAACTTCTCAACAGACACAGACGCATCCTCTCCTCTCGCTCTCCTACCAAGGCATGCTGTCCCCTCCACATCATGCAGTCAATCACAGATGCTGTAAAGCTCATAGATACTCCCTCTACCAATCCCAGTTGGTGGATGCTTCATACCAAGGAGCCAAAGCTGCATTTTATTGGTTGTAAGGCTCAGCACCAGGGTTTGTGGACCATTAGACATTTGTGCCACCCACCCCCACCACCAGGAAAGATACAGAAAACACGCTGCAGCTAAAATAAAAAATCTGGATGGATCACAGAAGTGTTGATTGCAGTGAATTACAACTCCACTACATTATGACTGCAATTCAATGCAATTGCAACTAATTGCAACTACACTGAATTGCAACCGATGATTCCAACTGCTGACAATAGCTTCGGGGTCTAGCAGGGAAGGCAATAAGGCAGACAAAGGCCCAAACCAAGGAAACACTAGCAAAAACAGTAAATGAAGGTGACAAGTTTTTCTATAGATACATTAGTAAAAGGACAAAGTCCAGAGGGGGAATTGCTAAGATTAAAGGGGATAAGGGGGCATGTGAGGAGAGGACCATGTAAAGGCATCTATCCTAAACAGATACTTCTGCTCAGTATTTACTGAAGAGAAGGCAGGGCAGGGCCCACAGCTCAGCACCATGGACACAGGGGGAAGGGAGGTGTGCACTAGTCCCTTCATAAAAGAAAGGGTACTACAAGAGCTCGATAGGCTCAGGGTGGACAAGGCAATGGGACCCGATGGTATACATTCCAAGGTACTAAAGGAGCTAATTGTGGAACTAGCAGAGCCATTAACAGAACTGTTTAGTTAGTCTCTGAGCACAGGAGAGGTCCCAGAGGACTGGAGAAGGGCTTATGTGATTACGCTCCACAAGAGTAGTAGCAGGGAGGAGGCAGGGAACTACAAACCAGTCAGTCTTACCTCAGTAGTGGGCAAGATTATGGAGGCACTTCTTAAGGAAAGGATAGTGCAACACCTGGGATCCATAGGAGCACAGGATACAAGACAGCATGGGTTTACAAAAGGAAGGACCTGTCAAACTAATCACACAGATTTCTTTGACTGGGTAACCAGAGTGGTGGACCAAGGGGGAGTAGTTGATGTTGCCTACCTTGACTTCAACAAAGCTTTCAATACTGTTCCACATAGAAGATTGATTAATAAGCTGGGTAGGCTCAGGTGGGTCAGAGTTGATCAACTTGGTGGCAAACTGGTTGACAGGCAGAAAACAGAGAGTGGTGCTGCCTGTCTATGGCACGGGTGAGGCTAGGGTGCTCCACACCATGAGATTCAATCAGTGGTTGAAAAACTGGTGCAGAGCTCAGGGATTTGACTTCATTGAGGACTGGGAGTCCACCTGGAGGGATGCAGGCATATACTGGCATGATGGTCTGCATCTGTCCAGGAAGGGAACCAGGATCCTAGATGATAGGTTTCAATGCTTTGTTAGCAAGCATTTAAACTAGCCAAGGGAGTAGGCACTGGAGAGGAGCAGGGAAATCCTACCCCCCCCCCAAAAAAAATCAGGGTACTAAGTGAGGTAGACACCAACATAGAGATGTTGATAGGGAGAAGTGTAGGGGTAAATGGAGAAAGTGACAAATGCAATAAGGACAGAGATGGGGAAAAAAGGGGTAAGGCCATCAAGAAATGGAGGGTAATGAGTGCCAATGCCCGTAGTCTGGGCAACAAGCTCCCTGAACTGGTGGCCTTGATGGAAGAGGGATGCCTGGATATCATAACAGTCACAAAAACATTGTACACAGAGAACCATGACTGGGATGTTAACATACCAGGGTACACAACCTACAGGGGAGACAGGGAGGGGAGAAGAGGGGGCAGAGTAGCTCTCTATGTAAGGGAAGGGATAAAAGCAACTGAACAAAAGAGGAAACAGGGAGGAGAGGTGGCGCTGTGGGTCACCTTAGGGACTGGAAATGGCACGACAATCCGCACGGGGTTGTATACAGACCCCCATGTCAGGGGGAGAGAATGGACAAAGATATGATAGAAGGCATACTTAGGATGGCAGAGAAAGGGGAGATACTGTTGATGGGGGACCTTAATATGCCAGATGTTAACTGAAGCACCTTTGCTGCAACCACATCCAAAAGCAGGGCCATTCTCGATGCCCTTCAGGTGGCATGCCTCAGACAGCTAGTCTTGGAACCTACTCATGAGGGAGCAATCTTAGACCTCATACTCTCAAATGGGGATAGTGAGAGGATCTCAGATCAAGAAGTGGGTGGCCATTTGGGAACAAGTGACCACTAAACAGTGTGGTTCATGATAAACTCAGCTACAGAGTCAAGCCATACAAAAGTGAGGGTTCTGGACTTCAGGAGGCTGACGTTGGCAAGATGGGAGAGTGCCTTAGAAAAGCACTAGCAAACAGACTACAAGAAGGGGTGAAGCAACAATGGGGAAATATCAAAAATGCTATCACAGAGGCAACAAGCCTTTGTGTGAAGCAAATAAACAAATCAAAATGAGAGAAAAAGCCATTATGGTTCTCAAAAGAGGTGGCAGTGAAAGTTATGGAGAAAAAGATAGCATTTAGGAAGTATAAGGAAACACAGAAGGAACAGGACAGAGAACTGTACCAGTTAAGGCAGAAGGAAGCAGGGAGGGTAGTCAGACTAGCAAAGGCCCAAACTGAGGAAAAAATAGCCAAATCGGTTAAGAAGAGGGATGAAACCTTTTATAGGTACATCAGGGAGCATAGAGAGACAAAGGGATGGATAGTGAGGCTGAATAGAATGGACGGTGGGTGGGCAGAGAGGGACAGTGAAAAAGAAGGGATACTGAATGAATACTTTTGTTCAGTATTCACAAAAGAGGAGGTGGGGAGGTGCCTAATACAATTAACAGAAGCACTCTGGAAAAGGGGGTTGATTCCAGTCCTTTCACAAAAGAAAGGGTTCTGAAAGAACTCCTAAAACTGAAGGTGGACAAAGAAATGGGGCCAGATGGAATTCACCCCAGAATTCTAAAAGAATAAAGCAGAGAACTAGTGACACCACTGACTGCCCTTTTTAACAAATCATGGGAGGATGGTGTGGTACCTGAGGACTAGAGGAAGGCAGATGTGATTCCCCTTCACAAAAGTGGGACAAAGACAGAGGCAGAAAACTACAGACTTGTCTGCTTGACCTCTGTTGTAGGGAAAGTGATGGAATCACTTCTGAAGGAAAGAATTGTTGAGTACCTACAGGCCAGTGGGGCACAGGACCCAAGGTAGCATGGGTTCACAGCGGGAAGGTCATGTCAGATGAATTTAATTGATTTCTTTGACTGGGTGACCAAAGTAGTAGACCAGGGAGGTGCTGTCGGCATGGCCTACCTAGACTTTAGCAAGGCATTTGGCACAGTCACACACAAAAGATTAATAGTCAAATTAATCAGCCTGGGAGTGGGTCCCAGGGTGGTAGCCTGGGGAAAACATTGGCTGGACAACAGAACACAGAAGGTAATTGTAAATGGAATCCACTCTGAAGAAAGAGGGGTTACTAGTGGGGTACTGCAGGGTTCAGTACTGAGTCCAGTCCTTTTTGATGTCTTTATAAGTGACATTGCAGAGGGACTGACAGGAAAAGTATGCCTCTTTACAGATGACACAAAGATCTGCAACAGGGTTGATACACAAGGAGGCATGGAAAGGATGAGAAGGGTCTTGGCAAGGTTGTAGGAATGGTCAGAAGTATGGCAGCTTGGATTCAATGCAAAGAAGTGCAAAATAATGCTCCTGGGAAATAAAAACCCAGGGGAAGATTTCACAATGGGGGGGGTAGTAACAACGACAAAAATGGAAAGAGATCTCGGGTTATCATATCAGATGACCTTAAGGTTGGCAAGCAATGTGAGAAGGCAGTAGGGAAGGCTGGGGGAATACTGGGATGTAAAGGGAGAGGCATCACCAGTGTAAAACAGGAAGTTATTATCCCCTGTACAGACAGTTGGTGAGACCCCATCTGGAGTACTGCGTCCAGTTCTAGAGACCCCATCTCAGCAAGAACATTGACAGAATGGAGGCAGTTCAGAGGAGGGCAACTAAAATGGTGCAGGGTCTGCAAGAGAAGCCGTATGAAGAGAGACTAAAGGAGCTTAATATGCATACCCTTGAGGAAAAGAGGGAGAGGGGGGACATGATAGAAACGTTTAAGTACCTCAATGGAATCAACAAAGTCCAAGAGGGTAACATCTTTCAGAAAAAGAGATGTGCAAGAACAAGGGAACACAATTTGAAGATAGAGGAGGAACAGCTCAGGGGCAATGTGAGGAAGTATTTTTTCAGAGAAAGGGTGGTGGACGCATGGAACAGCCTTCCTGAGGAGGTTGTGGGGTCTAAAACTGTGGGAGAATTCAAGAATGCATGGGACAGACATAAGGCAATTTTTGTGGGGGGGTAGGAAGAAATAGGCTGTTGGTTAAATAGGATCTGCAGCTTATCCTCTATGTAAGGAAATGGGCAGACTAGGTGGGCCAAGCGGTCCTTATCTGCTGTCAAAGTCTATGTTTCTATGGTGGTAAATGGTATTCAGTCAGAAGAGATGCAAGTCACAAATGGGTTACCTCAGGGATCAGTCCTGGGGCCATTCCTCTTCAGTATCTTCATCAGTGACACTGCAGTCAGACTGGAGGGTAAGGTTTGTCTATTTGCAGATGACACCAAGACCTGCAACAGAGCAGATGATCCAGATAGGGTGGGCAGAATGAGAAGAAATCTGGATAAACTGGCAAAATCATCGGAAGAGTGGCAATTGGGGTTTAATGGAAAGAAGTGCAAGATCATGCACATAGGGAAGAGAAACCCTGAAGACACCTATAAGCTGGGACGGGAGTTGCTGGCAGTCACAAAGAAAGAAAGAGACTTGGGCATCATCATCACAGATGACCTGAATTCATCCAAGCAGACCACTAAAGCAGTAGGTAAGTCTAGGGGGATTTTGGGGTGTATTAGTAGGGGTATCACAAGTTGTAAGAGGGAGGTAATAATCCCTCTTTACAACACACTAGTTAGACCAAATCTGGAGTACTGTATGCAGTACTGGAGGTCACACATTCACAAGGACATTAACCAAATTGAGGCAGTCCAGAGAAGGGCAAACAAAATGGTGCAGAGACTGCATCAGAAAACATATGAGGACAGATTAACGGAGTTCAATATGTATACCCTAGAGCAAAGGAGGAAGAGAGGTGATATGATCAAAACATTCAAACATCTTATCGGCATTGACAAGGTGAAAGAGTCTAACATGTTTCAATATAAGAAAAATAGCAGGACAAGAGGACACAGCATGAGATTAGAAAGAGGCCGGTTAAGGGGTAATGTGAGGAAGTTCTTTTTCACAGAAAGGGTGGTGGATGCATGGAACGGCCTACCTCAGGAAGCGATGGATATGAATACAGTGCAGGGCTTCAAACAGGCATGGGATAGGCATAAGGGAGCAATACAGATGAGTATGAATAGATAGGTCATTAACAGAGCAAAGACCGATGGCACATTCATAAGGTAGAAAAAGAGATGAGCAGACTGGATTGGCCTTGCGGTCCTTCTCTGCCATCAACTTTTATGTTTCTATGTTCCTATCTGCAATAAACATAACATAACTAAGAGAACCTGGGTAAATATAAAAGTTTTTAATAGGGTCTTAAAAGCTTCCACAGTTCAGGTTGAGCATACCACCTCTGGAAATGTGAAGCGCATACAAAAACAGAATTACTGTTGCTGTAGCAGGATTTGGGTGATACTGCGGGAATAAAATAGTAAGTAATGATGAATACATATTATCTGGCATACAAGTAACTGCAGTGCTTTTAAGAGGTATATACAGTACAGTGCCATAAACCAGGACCAAGTCCTCTGTGCAAGGTTTCACAACTTACTCATGACAAACTTGAGTTAATGTCATTGAATTACTTTATTTTATTTATTGTTATTTTATTTTTTAGATTACAGTGAATTGCTACAGTATCCACTGAGATATCACAGCAAAAACTGTGATAAGGACATTTGATTCTGTCGTATGGTACTGTACTGCATAAAACACAACAGACTAGTGGTAAGAATTGGAAAATATTTTAGCAGAACAAAAATTTCCTGCACAAGGGGTCTATTCACTAATGTGTGCCCTTGGCATGCAGCTCTGCACCCTTGGAAGATCCACATAGGGGCTGCGTTCTCAAACACCGGTCCCTGCCTGGCACCCAGACATGGCCCCGCCCCCTTCAGCACACAGGTCCGCGGGAGGCAGGCATGTTCAGAGAGGTGGATCCAAGCAGGCAGCCAATCGATTGCCCTGGTAGGGTTCTGCAGTGGATCCCCTGCACCCATGCAGTGCCATCTTGCTGGCAGCATGCAGAGCATCAACCGTGAAGTGGAGGGGTACCCAGACTGACTGCCCCTTCCGATCTCCTGGTGTGCACCGATGGTACGGGCATAACTACTGGGGGGGCTGATGCCCCCCACCATGTCTGCATGACTGGTGGCTGCTACCCCGGGGGGGGTGCATAACTGTCCTCAATGGTTTATGGCTGCAGTCCACACTGTAGTGAATTAGAGGAGTGCTGGCATGCCCCCTGCACAACCCCCAGGCCTGCCCCTGTGCAGAGCTTCATGTTCAGCCAGGCGATCAGGTGCATAGGGGGTGTATATGCATTGTGAATGTGTTCAGGGGTCAGGCAGATGCAGAGTGGGATATGGGCCAGAGTTGCAGGAAGCGTAGCCCACTCTGCACCTTCGTGAATAGTCCTCAATGTGCTTGATTTTGTAGTATGACTGGAAGAAATGAGATGAACAGAGTACCAAACTGTGGTGTAAAATGAGCCCTTGGATATTTGTATTGTCTAGATCGCTTTAATGCTGATAGGTATCAAGCCCTTTATGTATACATTTTTTTACACCCTTTGATCTTTTTGAAACATATAACCCTTTGATGATTTTTGGGCATGGATCTGTTTGATGTACATGGGGCACATAACCCCTTGTGGCTGGTGAGAGTGGAACCATTGTAGGTTTCTGCTTACAGAGCATAGATAACTTTTGTTGATGGAACACAGAGGATGTTGATGTTTATGGGTGTGGGGCCTTTTAATGTTAGCAGGACATAAAGCCTCTTGATAAATGTTGGACAATAAAATTATTGATGTTTAAGTGGTGTCCACACTTTTGTTTGCACTTCTAATTTGGATACGGGAAGGGTTTTGCTGAATCAGCCCACACAAAATCAGGAGAGAAACACAGAGATTCTTTTTGCTAGGTAAAGGTAAACCTTTATCAGGCTAACAAAAAGGTTACAATGCATGGTTTTGAGGCCTATTGTAATGCCTTGCCTTCAGGTAACTTAAAATGTAGGCTGAGGAGCCATAAGTAGGTACTTTTCTGATTAGCAATGCAAGAAAGAAAAACTACTTTGGAGGTTTTAGTTAATCTTTGAGTGCTAATTAATATCAAAACAGTTGGAAAAATGTCACTATTTACATTCTAGCTGTGTTGTTACATCAAAAACAGGAAGTTTTGTTTAGGCATGCATTCCAAAATATACAGAGATATTGAAACATTAGGGCTAAACTAAGCTTTCTATGCTGATTTACATCAAACGTAGGTTGATCTGGTGATACGAAATGGTTTATATTTAGCCTTTTGTTATGCAGCAGTCAATTTGCTGCTTGTTTTATAGAAAGGGAAATGTTCATCTGTTGTAATTTCAAAGACAATGTTAAGTAATGGGACATAAAGCCTCTGCCTTTAATCTCTCATTAGCTAGAGCTATCTGGAGGGTTTTTATGCCACCAGAATGCTGCAGCCAGGTTGATAACAGCTACTGTATGTCATACAGGGTTTATATCTCCTCTATGCTGTGGCAGCTGCACTGGCATCTGATTAGGTGGTGCATCACCTTTGAAATTGCATTATTAATCTACAAAGCCCTGCATAAATTGAGCCTTCCTATCTCAATTACCTTTTGGTCTGGTATACTCCTGGCCTCTATCTCCATCTACTCCACTGAGGAACTACTTCTGGCTGTCCTGAGGTGACACCGGAAGCAATCTGGGTATAGACCATTCTTAGTGGTGGCCCCACTATATGGAACATCCTTGGTGGAAATATTTAAAAGGGGAATGAAAAGCTATCTGTTTGGCCAAGCCTACAAGGGTTGATATTTGATTTTATTGAGTAGTACCTCTATTTTTAGATCTTTTTCTGACTGTATTTATTTTGTGGGTGTTAGGATGTAATCATTAATCAGAGCTATATGCACTTTCGCAGACTCCCTCAGTGACCACTCCCCTGTCTTCTGTGTGTCTAGTAATGTATATCCTAAACTTCCACCCAGGGTATTCATGGACAATGATTACTCTAAATTTAACACCAGCTCCTTTCTGGCTCACACTGTCAGGCATCAAATTGGCTACAATTAGTACCCTTCCTGACGTGGATTCCGCCCTGCATTTCTTCATGTGTATCTTCCTCTCCACTGCCTATGCCCCCTTAAAGCAGTTAGGAGTAAAGGCCAACAATCAAAGTGGTTTGACCAGATACTTAGGAAGCCCATGAAGCAGGGGATAAGGCCTGGTGAATCTTTAAAAACTCAGGACTTACATCTGACTGGAACAAATACAGTGAACTCAGGAATGTTGGCTAAAGGGATCTGAAACCTGCTAAAATATCTGAGGCACCCACAGAATAAAAACATATCTGATCCAAAACACATCTGGGCACAAATTAATATGCTCCTAAAATGTTGCAACAGTTCAGTAGAATGTGTTATTGTGGCTGAAGGTAATACCTACCAAGACCCTATGGCTGCTGCTAACACTTTTAATAACTTTGTCACAGATCTGGACAGGTTCAAACTCAACACTCCAGAGCCCCCTCCCTATCTCCCCTGATCAGACTAAGTCTGGATGCCAATACCCAGAGCTCCATTTCAGAATGATAAAAAAGAAAAATTCTTTACTCCTCCTAAACGTTGAAGGCTCAGCTGGGCACAACAGTCTTGAATGAAAGCTTTTAAAGACAGCTACTCCTGTTATTCCCTCTCCTGTGGTCATGTTTTTTAATAAATCACTAGCTGAAGGCAGAGTCCATGAAAGCAGGAGAGTGGCTCTTGTGATTCCATTGCACAAAGGAGGCCCATAGAAAACTATCACCTTATATCCATCCTGAGTGCTCTGTCCAAAATTCATGAAAGACTAGTTTACAACCAGTTACAGGAGTACTTGGAGCAGTGACTGCTGCTGACTAACAGGCAGCTTGGCTTCAGGAAAAATCGTGGTACAGATACCACTTTGCTCTGGCTGTCGACTGATATACCAGAGGTCAAGGACAAAGGGCTTTTGACAGGTGCTATATTTATTGACCTCATTAAAGCCTTTGGTTTAATGAATCCCACCCTCCTGTTAGATAAACTAAAGCTGCTTGGACTTGATAATCTATCCTGTCATTGGTTCTCCCACTACTTGTCAAACAGATAACAATATACCTCTCAACCTTTCTCCACCAAAATGTGTGACACGATGTGTGACAAATGAGCAAAATGTGTGACACATTGTCTAACATGGCACTGGAAGCTCAGAACACTATAGTTATCAGTGCACTAATGTTCATAATGTTTTGTATAACTAAGCATAATAGATTATTATGAATTTCTGCTTTAAAATCTCAGTGGGGAATGTGGAATATCACCTTTCCCATGATGGACAAAGGGTTTCTGAGAGATAAAATGAGTGACGTACCTCATAATGTGTGACAGTTGAGAGGTATGGATAACAATAGGTAAAGAGGAAAGGTGGTCAGTCTATGAAAAGTAATATAATAGACAATGTTCACCAAGGCTCCATTTTGGGCCCAATTCTGTTTTTCCTAGTTGTTAATGACTTGCCAGACAATTCTGGTGGAGCTCATCTGCTGCTATATACAGATAGCAACGTACTATACAGTTTATTTATTTATTTATTTATTGGAATGCAATCGGAATTACAAACCTTTGAGTCACAGACTCTTTTGCAAAGGCTCCACATCGATTACATAGGGTGGCAGGTAGACAAATACAGTAGAGGACATACATAAAACAGGCAGAATTTACAGTAACTGAACAGAGGAGCCATCCAGGCAAATCTTAAGATATGGTGAGGCAGTTAGGCAGCAATCTTGGCAGTTGCTCCAGTGACACTGCTCAGATGAACACACAACTCACTAGTAATTCTTAGGAATTAGAAAAATGCTTTGTGACAAACAAGCTAGTCTGCAACACTAACAAAAAGCTATTCTGTTCATTTCCAGGCATATTGGCACTGCTGGGCAACATTTACTGCCTAGTGTCACGTCCACTGGTATTCTTATTCTGGTGGTAGACTTAGTTAAATATCTTGGAGTGCACATAGACCAGGAATTCTCTTTTAAAGAGCTGCTGATGCCATCTGGCCAAAAGTGCTACACTGCAGAATTAGAATAAGCATATCCACAGTTAATCTCTTACCAAAAAGTAGATTTCTGTGTTACTTCAGTTTATAGTTATTAGCCATTTTGTTACCCTGATTTTACCACCTGTTCAAAGAAAGCCTGCTCCAGTGAGCCTTACAGTTTATTCTTCCATGTCAGCAAGCTTATAGGACCTGTTTTTCCAAAGCTGTAAAGATCATTTGTAATAGTTTTCATAAGTAAAACAGGCAGCATGAGTTAGTAAATGTTGCTTTAAAAACTTTCAGGCTTTGTAACAAAACTGACAATATTTTGTCTGGATGCCTTTTTATTGAGGTCCTTTTGCTGAATGCTGGATCATAGCACACTGTGAGGTTTGCAGACTGAATAAGTTTCTGATGAAAGGCTGAGCTCATTCACACCTATCAGTCAATTGAGGCAACTTCTAAGAATGGCAATTTAAAACAAATTTCCCATCTCCTTGTTAATGGGGGTGGTATGAGATTTACTGGGAGTATGCTTATTTGGATTCTGCAATGTAGCACTTCCGGTGTCAGTGACTCTTTAAGTGCCATGTTGATAAGACCTCTGACAAACAACTTGCATCACACTAGTGCTAACTCTATGCTGCTATCAGCCTTAATGTACTCTATGGAGTACCAATCTTGCAGTCCTTAAGGTCCTCAAAAGATGATAAGCTAATGGTTCTGTACAATAAGATAGATTGGTTTGTTTCCTGTGCCCCAACAAGGGTACACCACTGTGATGTCTTCTGCTCCCCAAACTGACCCTTCTTTTAAGGGAGATTCAACTACCCCATCTTTTGTCTAGCTCACAAACTTGTTCATGATGGTTTCCCCCAGCCTTAGAGATGTTTTAGCTAAAACTCTTAGTTAAATGTTTAGGTCCTACAGTAACTTCTTGAGATACTGAGAACAATGTGTTGTATGAGCAAGAGATCCTTTTCTTTCTCTGCCTCTTCAAGATGGAATTCCCTCCCAGCAGTGCTTCAAGATTGTTTCTGCCTTGGTAGCTTCAAAAAAGGGCTCATTGCAGTTCTTCTTGAGCATAGTCTGTGTGCTTATATTTGCTGAATGGTTATTTTGTGGTCAGAGCTTGCATTCCTCTGTCTTGATACTCTGAATCCATTTGAAGCAGCTTTTAATTGTGTCTCCTATGTCTTATCTTTTAACTTAATTCCTAATTTTGATTCAAATGTATTTTTTTAACCCTTCTGACCAGAAGTTGATTCAATTGTTGTGGCAAGTACTTGTATCGTTCACTGGATCTCTCCTTTTATTTTGATATGTATCGCCCATCGACTTTCTGCTTTGTTTTATGTCTTCATATGTACAATTAATTATGGGTCACCCCTGACAAAGGGATTTCTATTCTCGGTAGGCTTACCCAGTCACCAAAATTCCATAAATAATATATAGTTTCATCTGTTCTTGATGTGCTGTACAGTATGCATGTGAAGTGCCCTGAGACCTAGGTATAGGGCACTCTATGAATAAAATTGCTTTGCCTTGCCTATTGAGGCCAGATTCCAAGGTGCTTAAAGTCTGCATAAATTTGAACTCTGAGGACCTTCTCTCCCTCTGTGTTCTGAAGTTGCCCTTAAGAACTGCCACTTGCATATCACACAAACCATCTCCCAAGCTGGAGAAATACTCACCCACTTGTGTGTTTGGGGTGTAGTGCTTGATATTGTAACAGTGTAGGTTCATTCATTTTTTTAAAGTTTGTCTTGTTGCTGGTCTGGTGGTGTAGTGGGCTGAGGTATCAGTGCCTTACTTCCTGGCATGGCTGTGATCCATGTTCATGGTGCTAGCAGGTCACCAGGGGTCAGCTGGGGAAGGGCAGGAGGAGGATTGAGCATCCCAAGGACAGTTCTCTTCTGCTGGAGAGGGAAGGGGGTCAGTGGTCTGTGTTAGCCTGGCTCCTAGTGGAGGTTAGGGGCTGGAACACTGAAGCTGCACAATGGAGGATCAAAGGTGGGGCAGACACCCAAGGTGCCACATATGGGAGCAAGTGCAACACTGCCATTGGCATCATATATACTCTTTCTTTTTGACAGGGAGGAAAACAGGAGAAAATGCTGGTGGCTGGATGATGGTGGGCACTCAAAGACCCCACTCCCTGACCAGCTGGACTCACCAGCCTGAAATGGATCTGGTCATCAGAGTGGGTCTGTCCCCTCCCACCAACCCCACTGGTGGGGGTGCAAACCGGGGGGAGGGGGAGGCTGGTGATACATCCTGGTGGACATCAGGGGTAGGGGGCTTGAGTGTCCCCCTGAATGTGGGCCAACCAGTGAGGAGCATAAAGAAATTTAAAAAAAAGTTTGTCCTTTTTCTCCCACATTAAGGTTTGTGTTGTGGCATTTTGAGCACATGATAGCGGAGCAGCTGCTAAATGATCCCTGGATTTTCTAGTCCTGTTTCTTGTGACTTTCCATAGATTGTGGCTTTGTCTATATGACATAAGTGGAGATCATAGAAATACAGTGTGCAGTCTTTCATCCTTTTGGAGATTAGGACTGAGATCTTTAATTCTCTTGCACAGGTGTTTAATGTGGGTGCTGTATCTGACAACGCCTGGTGTGTAGTCATTTTTCTACTTTTCCTTATATTCCATTAAGTTCTTTCTGAGTATGCTTGTGACCAACACAGGACTACAAAACCCAGGGATCTGGGTGTAAAAGTCACAGAACTCTCCCCCAGCACTAAGATAAACTGAAGTCCAGACAGTTTCTTCCAAAAGACGGTTGCAGTTTATTCAAATTGCAGGAAAACACACACCTCAGCAGAGAACAGAAATGAAGACTAACATTTCAGCATTATCCAGTGAATAAGGCGAATGAAACTGAGCACCTACAAAAACAGTGACTCAATAATGCCTGTGTTCACTGCTACCTAGCAGGAGAGTGACCGGATATTGGGGTTGGCGAAATACCACGACGGAAAGTAGTAGGTATACGTGCTCACACATGAGTGGGGGGAGGAAGGGGAAGGATGGTATATGGGATGGAATATGCGGGCAGATGCTGAGCTGGTCCACTAGTGTAGTAGGGAGGGTGGTCAGCTGGGAGGTAGGTGGAGGGTGCAGTGTTTGGGTCAGGTGCGGCGTGTTGTTTTTTGCTGGCAGGCAGCTTTAATTTTAAGTGTTTCACCTCCACGACTTGCACTCCCCCTCTGGAGTTGAGAAACCATAAGTAGGGGTGTGTGGGGATGCAAAGCCCCCCATGGGGATGGATGCCCCCTGCATTCAAAATAAGACTGGGCACCATTTTTGTCCGCACTGCGAGTGTGCATCGCCGAAATTAATTTTCAGTGATGTGCACTTGTCGTATTGGTGATCGCTATTCTGTGATTGCCCGTTATTATATGGAATCTATTTAACCTGGTTGGCTTTATCAAAATATACTCCCACTGGTGTCCCTCTGAATTTATACACAATGAAATAAACATGTAACTCCTTTAAAACATTTAAAGTGACAGTACTAATATATTCTGCTGTTCTCATAATGCTCCCATACAAATCTTTATGTGGAGGAAACAGGAGAGTCTCTTAGGAAGTGAATGAACCTGCACCATTGCAATAGCAAACTCCAGATCATGAACACAACAATGGATAAGCATTTCTCCAGCTCAGGACATTTTTTGAGTGATATGCAAGTTGCAAACTTGGAGGATAACCTCAGAACATAGAGGGACAGAAGGGCCTCAGAATTCAAATTTACACAATCTTTTAAGACCCAAGAATCTGGCCTCAGTAAAGACAGATGTTTCATGTCCCACTGCTTAACAGTCTTTGAACATAACACAGAAGAAGACTTCCATTCCTATTAAAGAAACAGTAACTGGACTGCTACATAACAAAAGGTTATATACAGTATAAACAGTTTCTTAACACCACCTGCTCAGCCCCTGTTTCATATAAATCAGCATTAAAAAAATTGTTTTGCCCTAATGTTTGATAATCTCTGTAGCTTTTTGATGGCATGTCTTAAAAAAATAACTTACTGTTTTATGGGACCATATAGTATATTAAATAGTGTGTGGTAGCCCAAATACACATCACAATCCCTACACCTTGTGGTCATCATGATGTCAGTGAGGTCTCTTAAGCTTTGCTGTCATTGTCCTCATCGTCATGGTAACCACTCGATATAAGAATAGCGTTGAGTATGGGCTACCATACACTGTCCTTTATGTAGCTTTTTGATTGCATGTCTTAAAAAAACAGCTTACTGTTCATATTGTGGCAATATCTAGAATGTTCAGTGACATTATCCCTACTGCTTCGATATTAATTAGGACTTCATATTTTACTCCAATATATGAAGTTTCTTTATTCTTTATTCTTTTATCTTGCATTGCTAATCAGAACAAAACACATACAAATGTTGTCTCAGCCTACATTGTAATATACCTGAAGAAAAGACATTGCTATAGACATAGAAAGCCTGTATCTTTAACTTTTTGTTAGCCTAATAAAGGTGTTATCTTTTCCTAGCAAAAATATTCTCTCTTTGTTTCTCTTCTAATTTAGATACAAAGTTATGATGAAAAGTTGCAACTTGGGAAGGTTTTGATTAAGATTCAAAGAACCTCATGGCTTAGGAGCAGATTAATTTTCTTTAGAGACATTTGTTGTGGAAGATTAAAATTCAAATAACTGATTTTATTTATCATTAGGAAATAAGATGCAGTATGAGAACTGTGGTTAGCATAGTACCTTAGTATCTTTATGCAGGTGGTGTTAGTGAGAAAGCAGTGCTGCCTTAGCAAGGCTTTCACCCCTTTGACCAAGAAAAAGTCTAATTGAGATTATTAGGGATTCATGTTCAATATAATTAAATGTTTACTTACCTGTCTGCTTTCTTCTGTCCCTCTGTTCTATCCTTCCATCTCCTTCCATAGACTGCTGCTCTGGAATGCCCTTCTTTTCCAGGTGTCTAATCTAGTCCTATCCCCATTTCCATTCAGTCTGGCCTCCTTTGCCTTTTCTTCTATTTTTTTTCTGTTTTGATTGGGCCTAGTAGCCCTGGACTAGTTATAGACACCTTGCCATTAATATTGCCTGTATAATTGGAATAATGTGTGCCCTTGGCCAGTGATGTATCCTGTACATGTAAATAGAAGAACACTAGAATTAAAATGCCTACAGTGTGTTTCTTAGGAGGAGTGATAATATTGGCAATTAGGAAGCAATAAGCAGCATATGTTTGTTTTAAGGAGGGGCTTTAATACTTTCAAACAGCAGCAACTGATTTTTGTAAAGTATTATGCAATCATATGGAAGGGATGATCCACTAATTAATATTATTCAAGCATTGTTTTTTTTAATTGAAGAAGGAAAGAATTGTTGAGTATCTAGAGGCCAGAGGGGCACAGGACCCAAGGCAGCATGGATTCACAGCAGGAAGGTCATGCCAGACAAATCTGATAGATTTCTTTGACTAGGTGACCGAAGTAGTTGATCAGGGAGGGGCTGTGGACATGGCCTACCTAGACTTTAGCAAGGCAATTGACACAGTCCCACACAAAAGATTAATATACAGGTTAGCCAGCCTGGGAGTGGGTCCCAAGATGACAGCCTGCGTAAAGAATTGGCTGGAGAATAGGACACAGAGAGTAATAGTAAATGGAGTCCACTCTGAAAAAAGGGGGGTTAGTAGCGGGGTCCCGCAGGGTTCAGTATTAGGACCGGTCCTCTTCAATGTCTTTATAAACGACATTGCAGAGGGACTGGAAGGAAAAGTATGTCTCTTGCAGATGACACAAAGATCTGCAACAGAGTTGATGCACAAGGTGGGTGGAAAGGATGAGAAGGGACTTGGCAAGGTTAGAGGAATGGTCAAATGTATGGCAGCTTAGATTCAATGCTAAGAAGTGAAGGTAATGCACCTGGGAAACAAAACCCAGGGAAGAGTACACAAAGGGGGTGAGATACTAACAACAACAAAATGGAAAGGGACCTGGGGTAGTCATATCAGATGACCTAAACGTGGGCAAGCAATGTGAGAGGGCAGCAAGTAGGGTTAGGGTGATACTGGGATGCATAGGGAGAGGCATCACCAGTAGAAAACAAGAAGTTATTATCCCTCTGTACAGACAGCTGGTGAGACCACATCTGGAGTACTGCGTGCAGTTCTGGAGTCCCAATCTCCGCAAAGACATAGACAGGATGGAAGCTGTCCAGAGGAGGGCAACTAAAATGGTGCAGGGTCTGCACCGGAAGACATATGAAGAGAGACTTAAGGAGCTTAATATGTATAGCCTTGAGGAAAGGAGGGAGAGGGGGGACATGATAGAAACTTTCAAGTACCTCAAGGGAATGAACAAAGTCCAAGAGGGTAGCATCTTTCAAAAAAAGAGGTGTGCAAGAACAAGAAGGCACAATTTGAAGATAGAAGGGGGGCGGCTCAGAGGTCATTTAAGGAAGTATTTTTTCACAGAGAGGGTTGTGGATGTATGGAACGGCCTTCCAGAGGAGGTTGTGGAGTCAAAAACAGTGGTGGAATTCAAGCATGCATGGGACAGTCATAAGGCAATTCTAGGGCGTGGGGTAGGAAGAAGTAGGCTGCTGGTTAACTAGGATCTGCAGCTTATCCACCAGATAGGGAAATGGGCAGACTGGGTGGGCCAAGCGGTCCTTATCTGCAGTCAAATTCTATGTTTCTAAGAAATAAAAAAGACATAGACGTTTTTATTTTTACTTTTGTGAGATACTACATTATAAGTATAGGTTTAATGTGATAAAATAACCTATTGTTGTAAATAATGCTTGGCAACGTAATGGGTACTTCACATGTATATGGGAAATCTCTAGAAAAGAGGTCCTTGGAAATCAAGTGGTTGTGTCCAGATCCCATTTCTTAATGAAAGCAGACATGTACTCTGAGTGGGACTTGGAGTAGAATCTTGCTGTTGGGGTGGACATATCCTGGTGGTCTGTCAGTGCAGTTGTTACTACTTGAACTTGAGAACCAGGGAGACTGTTAAAGAGTCAGAATTATATTCAGTGTTTTGGACTTTTTTGACACACCCTGTGATCCACCCAATTTGATTTGTGTTTAAACTTTCTGTAAGGGTCTCCTTGCGGTCCCTTAGTTTTACTTTCATTTTTACTTCAGTAAATTGGTGCATAACTAGTGCCTTGTACCATTTTATTTCAGTGTTCTGCCTTATCCTTTGGTTGACTAATGCAGCTTTTCTCAAGATGTAAAGGTGACAGAATATTAATCAAGACCCATTTTTGTATTTCAAAAGTGACAAATGTGATTTTTTTCTTTTTTTACCAAAAGGTGAAGACTTTGTCATGGAGAAAGATTTTTATTGGAGTGGTTATCTATTGATTTGTTCTCAAGGATCTATGTTTCTGCATGAAGGCAACATTGAGAGACAGCAAGACATAGAGGTCTAAATAGAGGGAGCATTGAGCATGGCACCTTAGCATCTGAATGTTCTGGGGATTCGACAATTAATAGGGCATTCTACCTTCAGTTTCAAAAGTACATGATAAGGCATATAAATTAATTAGTGCACAGCCTAGGCTTAATGAGATGCAAGGCTAAATGAGAAGCATTATAGAGCTCTTTGTGGAATACGAAGGGGTCTAGAGGTCATGAAAAGATTGACATTATGCAGCATTTGATCAGCTGGATTCTTGCCCCTTAAATTTTATTTTGTAGAATGGAGTACTCATTAAATGTTGACACAGAACTGAGTTATGGAGAATGGAGCCTGATATCCTATTGCTGCAGAGCCCACCAGTTTTAATAGGGCACTGATCCTTGATTTATTCTGTATGTATGAGTCTTAATAAATTGATAGCAGAACAATGAAGCACTGCACCTTCTTCTGAAAGGGAGCAATAACTAGAGCATTATGATATGAATATGCATGGGATACCAAAGATCTGTATGCACTAGACAGGTCACACCTAACAAAGAAGGGCAAAAAGCCAATTTAGGGTAAGCTTGAAGACTTCATGGTTAAGAATCTGAATTTAAACTGTCATTGAGGGACAGCAGTGTGCACAGCACCCTTAGTCACATTGTGGAGGAGGTCAATTTGCCTCCTCCTCTTCAATAAGGACGACATGAGCTACACGAGAGGGGTGGGAGAAGAAAGGAAGGATCGAGAGTAGAGGGGGTGGACAGGGACAGGTCAGGAGTAATGGGGGTCATGAGTCATAGTGGATGGTGGTGTCTCTGAATGTCAGAAGTCTGAGAATCAAGATGATGGAACTACAGTCACTGTTGGGCAAGGGTGAGGCTGACATAGCGACCAACACAGAGACTGTGGTCACATCACACCATGACTGTGGCCTCACATTTCCTGGGTATAAAATGTTTAGAAAGAATTGGGGAATTGGAAGGGGAACTTGCCGTGTACATGAAGGAATGGATACCTTGTACCAGAGAAGAAGAGGTGGATGTTAAGACAGAAGCATTGTGGGTACAGGTGAAATTCATTAGGCAATAAAGATGGGAGTGATCTACAGACCACCTATCCAGGATGAAGAGTTGGACAGGATACTAGGGTCCCAAATCATGGATATGTCCATCAAGGTGAAAGTAGAAATAATGAGGGATTTCAATCTACCTGGGATGGACTGGAAAATGTCTGTTACCTCTTGTACGAGGTAGCAAGTACTGCTGGATGCATTCTAGAGTAATTTTGCTGATAAGAGGTGTTATTGAGTCCACTAGACAAAGGGTCATCCTGGACCTGGTCTGGTCCAACTAAGTACTTGTTCAAGATTTGAAGGGAAGCAAAACTTGCAGGTAGAGGTCACCTCATAGGTGGATCTTCCTGGACATGGGCAAAGCATGGTCAGGAGCAAGACAAGGGTCTTGGACTTTAGGAGGGATGACTTTGGCATGATGGGAGAAATTCTGATAGGACACTCTGCTGGGATCAGAATGTGAATGGATGTGGAACAGAAATGAGCCATAATAAAGATGTAACTTACAGAGGTCACTAGTGAGTGTGCCAAAATTCAAAGTAAGAAAGTTAAGGCCAAAAAGCCAAGATGGTTCAGCAAGGATGTTGAAAAAGGTTCAGGGGACAAGAGGACAGCCTTCTAACAGTACAAACATAGTAAGAAGGAGGAGGATAGAAAGGATTACTCTGCTAAATCAAGGGCAGTGAGCAGAACAATTCGAGAGGCAAAAGCTTCATGGGAGGTTCAGTTAGCACAGGGAGACAAGGTAGGTGAGATGGCCTTTTTCTAGTATAGAAAAGAGTAGAGGGACATTAAGGGTGAAATTGTCAGATTGAAAAAGGAAGTGGGTTGGGCAGAAGGTAGCAAGGAAAAAGCAGAGGTTCCTTTTCTCATCCAGGCACAAAGAGGTGATTCTGCCCCTTTACTGGCCCTTGGTCAGGCTGCAGTTGGAGTATTGTGTGTAATATTGGTGTTCATACCTGATGAAGGACATCAGGCTTCTTGAGGGAGTGCAGCACAGGGTGATGAAAATGATACAGGAGATGGAGGGCAGAACCTACGAGGAAAGGCTGAGTCATCTGGGTTTGTTCACCCTTGAGGAGAGAAGGGATAGGGGGACATGACTGAGACTTTTAAATACTTGAGGGGGATCAACAACCTGGTGCAGAGGGGCTGTTTAAGTAGAGGAAGGGAACAGACATGAGAGGACATGGGCTGAGAGTGGAGGGAGGCAGGTCCAGGAGGGAGATGAGAAGGCATTATTTCACAGAAAGGGTTGTATCAAATTGGAAAGCTGTGCCACAAGGGGGTGGTGGCATACAAGATGGTGGGGACTTTCAAAAGGGTGTTGGACAGGGCACGGGAGTGGGGCTAAGTAATTAACACTGAGTGGTTCCAGGAGGTGAGTAGGGGGTCAGGGAAGGGGCAGCTGCAAAATAAGGGGCTAGCTGTAAATATGAACAGACTTGATAGACCGTAAGTCCTGTTTCTGCTGGCAAGTTTTGTATGTTTGTATATATGTTCTGTTCAGTCTTCACTAGGGAGAAGGATGGTCAAATGCCATAAGAAATCATTGGGGTGGGGACTAGGTGGGATGTCACAGAGAGCGTAGCCCAAACTGAGTGTACTTAAGGGCCTAATGACCTAAAGGTGAACGGATCACTAGGTCCTGATGGTTTGCAGTCAATGGCCCTAAGAGAACTGGTAGTGGCTCTGGTGGGTTCCCTGGCAGACATTCTTTAACACTTCTCTGGAGTTGAGCATCATGCCCCAGGACTGGTGAACTGTTCATGTGGTGCCTCTTCATACAAGTGGGCTGAGTGTTGAACCAGGGAACTACAGGCTGGACAGCCTGACCTCAATAGTGGGCAAACTAACAGAGACCATCCTAAAAGAGAAACTGGTTACCATTGTCGAGGAAAATGGGCTCCTAGATGTAAGGCAGCATGGGTTTGTGTCTGGGAGGGAGTGCCAAACAAATTGACTTCTTGATAGGACAGTGGACAAGGGCAAAGTGGTTGATGTCCTGTATCAAGACTTTGGCAAGACTTTCAACTGGTCAGAAAGCTGGAAAACCTGGAGGTTGTGGCTAAACTTATAGAATGGGTCAGGAGCAAGTTGCAGTGCAGAAGCCAAAAGGTGGTAGTCAGGAGGGAGTTCTCAGAAGCTAGGACTGTGACCAGTGGGCTCGAACAGGGCTTAGTGCTCGGTGCTTGGACTATTGTTGTTTAACAACTTTATAAGTGATATCATGAATTGGATCAAGGGTAAAATTTGCCTGTTTGTGGATGACACCAAGCTCTGTGGGAGGGTGGAAACAGAGGAGGAAAGACAGGAACGCAGGGAGGACCTGACCAGGCTAGAAAAGAGGTCTGGTATTTGGCAACTGTAATTCAATGATAAAAAGTGTAAAGTTATGCACCTGTGGGCAAAGAACCAGTGGACTAAATCTTGGTTGGGTGGTGTATAGGTAGGTTATTGGAAGAAAAGAATCTGGGAATAACTATCATGAGTGACCTGAAGTAGTCTGTACACTACAGGAGAGCAGCAGCCACAGCAAATCGGATGCTGGGCTGCATAGCCAGAAGAATTACCCACAGGAAGGTGGAGATCATTCTGCTACTATACAGGTCACCGGTAAGACCACAGTTAGAGTACAGTGAACAGTATTGGTGCCCATATCTTAAAAATGATATCAACTTGCTGGACACTGTCCAGAGAAAAGCAACCTAGATGATCCAGGGTCAGCAGGGCAATACCTGTACTCGTGGGATCAAATGGAGTCCAGCACATGGTCAGGATTGTAGAAATCCAACTTAAATTTATTCATACAGCAGGAAAAATAAACGGTCTAAAGGCGAAAAAATAAAATAACACTAAGCAGAAAGAAAAAGAAAATACAATTCTACAGTTACATTCACTGAAGAACGGGTTTGCCTAGAAACTGGCTAGACAACTGGTAGGCTTGCCTCCCTACCACACACTGACTTAATACACTCTTTTGCACTCAATATATACTGTGGTCAGATCATATGGTACAGGAAAACTCCTCCCTATACAGAATTAATCTAACTTTATAACAGCAAACACAGTTTATATTTCACCTGAGTTTCAGTTTAGGCATTCATTTCTCCACTACACGGTTTTCTGGTTCATTAAAGTTAAAAATTTCAAGTCATTTCATCTTTTACCCTTTTTCTGAGAGCAGCAGACTCCTACCATCAGCTTTCATCATAAAAGAGGTGGAGCAAGGGCTAGCCGGCACTATAGACAGATGGAAAGCTAAGAGGAGAGGCTGCTGAACAAACAAACCATTTTCAGGTCAGTTGTTTTTACTAATTACAACATTTGGAGCAAACAGCTTACACAGTGTGACTAGCTTAACAAAATAAGTTACCCAATATAATTCAGCCAGATGGCTTTACAAACACCAAACAGCTCAAACACTGCTTTACTTTTGAATGTTTGCACACAGTTTGCTGGCTACACGAAGCTGTATTCTCTTCAGTGACTTCACTTGCACTGAAGAAATACAAACCTTGAGGTCCTAAGCATCAGACTAAAGCACTACTTCTCTATTTCAGTACTGACATAGAAGCGCTTACTAAACAGTGCAAAAATTCACATAGTCTTAGAAACCTTCTATGTGAAACTATATGGTGGATTTTCCACAGTCAAACAGCAGTTTTGGCAATAGCTGGGTGCAAAACAAAGAAAGAGAACACAAAGGGAGATTAGGGAGAGAGAGACAACTCACAGGTGGCCATTCCATGAGCAGGGGAACAGATGAAATAAACAAAAGAATACAGGGACAAAAGAGAGAGCAGAGAGCTAAGTACTGTTGCAACAGGTTTCTACACAGAGGGAAAGTTCCTGTTTTCCAGCCCAAATAATTGAAAACTTTAGATGTCATTTGACTGCAGATAGGTATTTACAAACACCCATTTAACACTTCAAAATACACAGGGATAGAGAGCAGACAGCCCCTACCGCAGTCTCCTACCCACCTAAGAAAAAAAACAGTTTTTTTTTTGTTTTGTTTTTTATTACAATCAGCTTTTATCTTTATCGAGACAGGATATGTAGATCTCTCTAGCAGAGAGATGGAGCTTCGGCCCACCCTCTCCTGAAGCTCCACCTCAGGGTCCCTGATACAATAATATAATTAATACACATGTCTGAGGACATACTCTTTCCTCAAGCAATTCAATTAATCAAAACTCTGAGGTCTACTCCTGTTTATATGGTTATATCTGCCCCAAAATGAGACATGAAGTCTGCATTGCTATTTGCTGTCCCAGATTTGTGCTTCATAGTGAAGTTGTATGGCTGTAGGGTTAAATACCAACGCATAATCCTTGGATTTTTGTCTTTCATATTCTGGATCCAACAAAGAGGATTATGGTCAGTCCAGACTTCAAAGTTATGTCCCCATAGATAGTATCGCAAAGTTTCTATTGCCCATTTAAGTGCCAAGCATTCCTTTTCTATGGTGGAATATTTAGTTTCTCTGGCATGAAGCTTTCTGCTTATATATAGTACAGGATGTTCTCCTTCTTCCTTAATTTGGGACAATACTGCTCTAATACCTACATTCGATGCATCTGTTTGGACGATAAAAGGCTTTGAAAAATCAAGACTCTTTAGTACTGGAGGTGAACAAAGGGCAGACTTTATCGCACAAAAGGACTCCTCGCACTCTGCAGTCCAAATTACTTTGATAGGTTTATTCTTTCTTGTTAACTCGATTAATGGACTGGCTAAGGTAGCGAACTGGGGCACAAAATATCTATAATAACCTGCTAGACCCAGAAATGAACGTAGATGTTTCTTCGTGATGGGGCGGGGACTCTTGGCTACTGCATCTACCTTTCCCACTCTGGTTTTACCTGCCCTTCACCTATTAAAAAATCCTAAATAAGGTGCTTCCTGCATAGCAAGGGGCATTTAGTAGGGTTAACAGTAAGGCCGGCCTGTAATGGTGTCTAATACTTTTGTTAGGGGTTAGACATGGTCTTCCCATGAAGAGCTAAAGACAATCACGTCATCAAGATAAGCTGCACTATATCCCAGATGAGGTCTCAGTAACTTATTCATCAATCTTTGGAATGTGGCGAGTGCACCATGAAGTCCAAAGGGCATCATGGTGAATTGAAAGGATCCCAAAGGCGTGCTAAAGGCCATCTTTCTCTGGCTGTCTCATCAAGCGGAATCTGCCAGTACCCTTTTGTTAAATCAAGAGTACTGACATATTGGGCTTGCCTGAGTTGGTCAATGATGTCATACACCCGAGGTATAGGATACTCATCAAATTTAGATATCACATTCAACTTGTGAAAATCTAAACATATTCGGACTCCGCCCTCCTTCTTTGGGACTATCACCATTGGGAAATCCCATTCACTGTTGGCCTCTTCAATGACACCCATTTCTCTCATTTTCTTTATTTCTTTTATGACTTCAGGTTTTATCTTTTCTGGGATACGATAAGGTTTTACCTGGATGGGTGTTGTTTGGGATACCTGGATCTGATGAGAGATTACAGTAGTTTTTCCTGGCATGGTTGTGAATGTAGAATAAAACTGGTTTATAGTCTGAGCCAAATCTAGTTTTTGTTTTTCTGTCAAGAAATGATTTATTACTAGGGTAGAAGGAGACTGTTCAGAGTCCAGTCTTTTATATGGTAAATCCATTTCATTATCAACAGAAGTAGGACATACATACATGCTTTCCCCAGAACGGTCGTTCCATTTTTTCAAAAGATTTGCATGGTACACCGTCAGTTGTTTCTTTCTATTTGGTACTTCCACCAAGTACGTGACAGGTCCAGTTTGTTTTTGAATCACATAAGGCCCCTGCCACTTCATCGTCAACTTATTATCAGTTGACGGAAGTAACAGTAGGACACGATCTCCTGCACTGAAGTGTTTATTTCCTACCCCTATATCATATCTTTCCTTTTGATAGTTCTGTTTGGCCTGGTTTTGTCCATGGGCTAGCTGGGTATACCTTGCCACCCTTTGGCACATTTCTGTAACATAATCAAGGGTAGTGGGGTTCTTCCAAGTTTTTGTATCTTCCCATTGTTCTCTGACCACATCTAGGAGGCCTCTGGGATTCTTGCCATAAAGTAACTCAAAGGGCGAGAATCCAGTTGATGCCTGGGGGACCTCCCGATATGCAAACAGTAATAATGGTAAATACAGATCCCAGTGTTTACCCTCATCCTCCACATATTTCTGTATCATTTTCTTTAATGTCTTGTTGAAGCGCTCAACCAAGCCATCAGTTTGGGCGTGGTATGAAGAAGTGTATACTGCTTCCACTCCCAGGGCTTGATAGAGATGCCTCAACATGACAGAACAGAAATTGGTTCCTCTATCTGTGAGAATAACCTTGGGTATGCCTACCCTACTTAACATTTTGAGCAGTTCTTCAGCTATCCTTTCGGCCATAACAGTTTGCAAAGGAATGGCCTCTGGGTACTTAGTAGCATAGTCACATATTATGAGGGCATACCTATTTCCTTTCACACTTTTGGGGAGGGGCCCTATAATATCCATGGCCACACGCTCAAAAGGAACTGTTACCAATGGCAATGGCTGCAGGGGAACTTTGTGTTTCTTTGTGACCGGGGCTACCTTTTGACACTTGTAACAGCTTTTACAGTATTCTTCTACCTGGTCATGAATACCAGGCCAGAAGAACCTGTATAACAGCCTCTGTAGGATCCTATCCCTACCTGTGTGACCCCCACAGGGCACATCATGTGCCAAAAATATCAACTGCTCCATGTATTGGCTAGGGACCACCAACTAATTCACACTCTCTGCTGTTTTTGGATTTATACATGTTCTATATAGTTTTCCCTGTTGAACCCTATACATTGGAGGCATACCTTCTACCTCCTCAGGAACAACCTGTGAAAACAAAGGCGTTAGTGTGGCATCCTTCTTTTGATCCTCAGCAAATGACTCTAACATAGTAGCTCTAAGCACCTCATCATCAACAACACTTAAGTCCTATTTCTTAGTCCAGTTAAGTTTATCAAGTTTTCTCTGACTTTTGGACTTTGTGGTTTTCCCAGGTGCTTCGAATAATGTGTCATCAAAAGGAAACAGTTCTGCAACAGTTCTTTCTTGTTGAGCCTGAGCTTGAGTGGTCACAGCACAAACTGATGAGGAGGCAGTGAGCAAATCATCAAGAGTAGGAAAGTCATGACCCAAAATAACAGGAACTGGTAATTTTGGCACTACCTCCACCTTCATATGATGAACAGTATCTTGAACACTAATAGTTGCTTCTTGCAAAGGGTAGAAGTGAGTGTCTCCATGTACACAGGTAACCCGCATTTTTTCATCACTTAGTGTCTGAGACAGGGCCGGATTAAGGCATAGGCAAAATAAGCACAGGCCTAGGGCCCCTGGCAATCCCCAACATACATTTGTTATATATCCTTTTCTTTCTGCCTGAGTTGCATGTTTTTTTTTTGTAAAGGACTCAGCCACTAAGTAAGTCAGGGGCTGAACTGTGACATGACTCTCACCTCTCTGATTAGGTGTTAAGTGCAGCTGACAGCTTCAGGGGCCCCAGTCAGGATGACCTTTAAGGTGTGAACAAGCCCATTTCCTTTGCTTTGTCTCCCACACCCATTTAGAATCCCAGGTTAGAATTTTACTCTTAACTATAAAAGCTTAACAATGCAATTCAGTGTGTGTGCTTTATCTTAAGTATCTGTTTTATTGGCTTAGGCAACCTTGTATCATCCTTGAAATGTGAATGTAAGCAATAGTTTAATTTGTTTGAAACCTTTGTACCATGTTTGACTCTGGGTTGTTTTATCCTCCGCATTCATTTGTAATACCTTTCATTGTAGTGTCCATTTCTCCTTTTGTACTTCATGAGGTGGAGCCTTTGCAAAGGAGTCTCTGACTCAAAGGTTTGTAATTCCAATATCTCAATAAATAAAAAATAAATATTTCATCTCACTCCTAAAATTAAGAAATCTACAATAAGTTTCAGTGGTACAATTAAAAATCATACTCTTTTTTTTTTTTTTAATTCTCTCATCTCGCTCATACTGAAGTTCTAACCTCTATATAGCTCTCTTTTCAGGGTGAACAAACGAATGTATTTCAAGATTCCCATCAGTAAATCTTGCCATTTATGGTTTTTGGCTGGCTGGCTCACTTATCAATAACAGAAATGTTTGATCCTGGGAATGATTTCAAGTTCTTCCAATAATCACTCACTTTGCAGTATAATCTCTAAAGTTCATAACCCCCATAGTAAACCACAAACTTAACTCCTACCACCCAGGACCTAGCCTCTTTTAGAGATCGGTCCCTACCCAACAAAACTCCCACATCCTGGTTCATGCTACCTAACAGGACAGTATGATAACACCCAGACTGCGAGTGCACACATGTGTGTTTGGGGGTGGGAGGCTTTGGAGAAGTGCAAATCATGACATTTTGCATGCAAACAATTGTTTTACCAGGCCTATTATTAATTATTTTTTCTACATTATCAAAACTCAGGCTATTTTTCCATAGTGATAGTATTAGTTTCATTATTTATTTATTTATTTATTTATTTTTTAACTCTCTTTATACTCCCCCTTGTACCATGACCGGTCCCTCTCTCCAGGCATCCCAATGCACCCAGTCTGCGCCATGAGGACTGGGACGATGCTCCCATAGGTGCCCTGCTCCTATACAACTCTAGACACCTGGTTTAACTCCCCCGGGTGAGGCAGAAGAGTCCATCCTTCCTCCTCCGATCCTCAGTGAAACGTGCAACCGAAGCTCCTTTTGGTTCCTCAATGGTCGCAGTGGTGCAGGAGCCCTTTGCCTAGATCAGCCATGGGGTGTTTTTCCTTATTCTGGTCCACCCCACCTGACATCAGCGTGGGAGGAGGAGGAGGACCAATGAGATGGAGGCATGCAGAGACGTGCCTCCACTCTGGTCCTCGGCTGACGTCAGCCCCTTCCTATCTGCTTTCCCAACTGCACCAGCACCATCTGTGGTCAACCAGCCGGTGGCGGTATAGCGGCAGGGCCAGCATCCCACCCCTCTCCAGAAATGCAGAGCAGCCATTGGGCACTCAATCCTTCTACACCCAGCAACCCGAGTTCTTCACTGAACCCAGGTTGCTGGCATGGTGCGAGGTGTGGTGTCTAGCGCCTCTACCCTCAGCGCCACAGGGCCGGCAAGTTTCATTAATTTTTAAGCATTTTGTGCCACTTTTTAGGGACAGTAAGAACATTGTTTTCATGTTTCAGTAGCTGATATGCAATAGCCAAGAGGTGCAGTCATGGTGAAGGGACATGGTTACAGTGAGAGAGGGCCACATTTCTCTTGGGCCTAGGGCCCCAGGTTGCCTTAATCTGGCCCTGGTCTGAGATGCCCCACAGAATACATCAGCATGTGCCAGAGTTTGCTTGCTCCTAGAATCAATTAAAGCAGTCACATCATGCTCTTCAATGTTCACAGCCATTGTATATTGCCCCCAATTTGCCAAAGCTAGGTGAGAGGGTTCAATTTTCTTTTTAGGGCAAAATCTGGCTATGTGTCCCTTGGCCTTACAGTCCCGGCAAATAATATCTGGGTTATATGGCCTGCTATTTTTCTTATAGGGAGAAGTACTGGAAACATTAGTAGAGGGGGTAGTAGATGTTTGTCTTACTGTAGTGGTAGATGGGGATGTCCCATGAGATCCTTTCTGTTGTTGTGGATGAGCTGTCAAGAAGTAATCAGCTAGGCTGATGGCCTTTTCTGCTGTTTCCGGTCTGTGTTCTCTTACCCACATCTGTACTTCATGGGGCAATATCTTTATAAATTGTTCCAAGACTATGGACTCTACCACTTGCTGCATAGTTCTCACAGTGGGCTGTAGCCATTTGGTGCATAAATCCTGCAACCGAACATAAGCTTCTTGTGGAGACTCAGCTGTATAATACTGAAATGTCCCACATCTTTGGCGGTACATCTCTGTACTGATATTGTACCATTTAAGGATTGCCTGTTTCACATGATCATAGTTCAAGGCATTTTGTGTCTCTACATGGCTATAAGACAACTGAGCTCTTCCTGTGAGGTAAAGAGCAAACCGAATGACCCATTGGTCCCTAGGTCACCCACAGGCAGTTGCTACTCTTTCAAATGTAGTGATGTATGCCTCTATATCATCACTGTCCATTAACTTAGATAACTTAATATCCCCTGGGCCCTTCACTTGGTGGGTTGGGTCTGGCAGTCCCCATAGTCTGTATAGCTTTAAGGGTCTCCACCCACCTGGCCTCGTTCAGGCATTGGTCTCTTTCTCTTTGTTTCTCAATGTCCATCTGTTTCAAACACAGCCATCTGAGTAGGTCTTGCATATCAGAAGGAGGTGTTTCTTCCTCTTCTTCCACTGAACTTTTGTCCTCACCCCCAATGGCTCCTTCTTCTTTCATGTCACTCTTAGTGTCTTTCTGCCTGACGTCACCCATACTGCTGGCCAATGGAACCTGGTACTTGTCTACCATTGTTCTGGTAAGAACTCCCTCAGGTGTGGGTGTTTCCATCTTTCCCTGCTTCTTTTGCTCCTCCATGATATCTCTGGACGATATCCACCAGAAGGTCAACTTGCCTCCTTAGATCCCACTTTTGACACCAGCTTGTACTTGTGGGATCAAATGGAGTCCAGCACATGGTCAGGACTGTAGAAATCAAACTTAAATGTATTCATACAGCAGGAAAAATAAACGGACTAAAGGCGAAAAAATAAAATAACACTAAACAGAAAGAAAAAGAAAATACAATTCTACAGTTACATTTACTGAAGAACGGGTTTGCCTAGAAACTGGCTAGACAACTGGTAGGCTTGTCTCCCTACCACACACTGACTTAATACACTCTTTTGCACTCAATATATACTGTGGTCAGATCACATGGTACAGGAAAACTCCTCCCTATACAGAATTAATCTAACTTTATAACAGTAAACACAGTTTATATTTCACCTGAGTTTCAGTTAAGGCATTCATTTCACCACTACATGGTTTTCTGGTTCATTAAAATTAAAAATTTCAAGTCATTTCATCTTTTACCCTTTTTCTGAGAGCAGCAGACTCCTACCATCAGCTTTCATCATAAAAGAGGTGGAGCAAGGGCCGGCCGGCACTATAGACAGATGGAAAGCTAAGAGGAGAGGCTGCTGAACAAACAAACCATTTTCAGGTAAGTTGTTTTTACTGTTTACAACATTTGGAGCAAACAGCTTACACAGTGTGATTAGCTTAACAAAATAAGTTACCTAATATAATTCAGCCAGGTGGCTTTGCAAACACCAAACAGCTCAAACACTGCTTTACTTTTGAATGTTTGCACACAGTTTGCTGGCTACAAGAAGCTGTATTCGCTTCAGTGACTTCACTTGCACTGAAGAAATACAAACCCTGAGGTTCTAAGCATCAGACTAAAGCACTACTTCTCTGTTTCAGTACTGACATGGAAGTGCTCACTAAACAGTGCAAAAATTCACATAGTCATTGAAACCTTCTATGTGAAACTATATGGGGGATTTTCCACAGTCAAACAGCAGTTTTGGCAATATCTGGGTGCAAAACAAAGAAAGAGAACACAAAGGGAGATTAGGGAGAGAAATACTACTCACAGGTGGCCATTCCATGAGCAGGGGAACAGATGAAATAAAAGAAGGAATACAGGGACAAAAGAGAGAGCAGACAGCTAAGTACTGTTGCAACAGGTTTCTACACAGAGGGAAAGTTCCTGTTTTCCAACCCAAATAATTGAAAACTTTAGCTGCCATTTGACTGCAGATAGGTATTTACACTTTAACACTTCAAAATACACAGGGATAGAGAGCAGACAGCCCCTACCACAACCAATGAGGAGTGGCACAGAGGCTCAACATGTACTCTCTTGAGAATAGAAAAGAGAGGGGAAACATGACTGAGACCTTTTGGCTTACCCCCAAGATTCACGACTCTGCTATTACCATCCCTGGCTACACCGTAACTTGATAAGACCATGCTAAGAAAGGTGGTGGTATCGTCATATACCTCTATTCCACCATTCAATCTTCTCTAGTGCTCTCTGTCACCTCCTGTGCTGCATACAAGCTCCTCATCCACAAACTCTCCTCTTTTTTCTGTTCCCACCTCCATGGCTGGCATCTAATGCTGCCCTGGGATATCTCCTTCATCTGTTGCTAAACTTCTAACCACTATTACTTCTCATGCCCCCTCCGGTGATTTTCTTATTCTGGGGGCTTCAATATTAATTGGCTTTCCCTCTCTCACACACCAGATTTTACCAAAATATTAAATCCCTACAACTCGCACAACTTTTCTCAGTCCCTAACAATCACAGTTCTGGATCCCTAAACCATTCATTACTGGACTGGATATTAACAAGTCACCTGCACTTCATCATTGATGCTGTCACCCTCCTCAATGTAGTCAGTGAACACCATTTGGTCTACTGCATATACAAAATTCACTGCCCTCAAGGTCCCCCCTAAAATTAACAAGACCAGGTCCTTCTGGTTGCTTGACTTATCCCTGTTATATGCAGATTTGCAGTCCACTAACTGGTCTCCCTTTTTTGTTGCCAGCAACATCAAACAAGCACTCAAAGCCAGCCTGGTGGTGCTGAGGGTTGAGGCACTGGATGCCACACCTTGTGCCATGCTGGTGACCTGGATTCAGGAACGAGCACAGGTCATCGGGGGTTGGCAGGGGAGGAGAAGGATTGAGCGTCCAGAGCATTGCTCTCCTTCTCTTGGGCATGGGGTTTCTGAGTGTCGGCGAGGATTGCCCTCTAGTGGAGGCTGGGGGACAAGCAAACCACACTGAGACATGGGGTGGAGCTAGGACAGACACACGCTCCCTTGCATCATTGCACGTCCTAGCTCGAAAGGGAATCTAGCCAGAGAAAATGCCACCACCCCCATGTATGAGCCAGGCATGGTGCCTGACCCTTCAGCCTCGATAGTTCTGCTGCAGTGGCCCCACTCCGGGGAGGCTTCCTGTAGTAAGGGGGTCTGATGTCATGGCCAGGGCTAACCCATTCATGGGGTTTGGGGCTCAGCGGCAATGGAAAAAGTAAAATAAATCGAAAAAAAAAAAAAAAAAAACAAGCACTCAAATACTTCTGCTTCAAATTCTTATTAATCTGTAATCTGTATGCCCCAGTCCAGAAAACCAGGCTCAGAGATGCTCACCACCCCTGGATTTCAGCTGAACCTTTGGCCTGCCTCCATGCATGTGACCTGGCATAGAAGTCCTACACATCCACTGGCATACCAGCCGACCTTAACAGGTACCATGCCCTGAGAAATAATTGTATCAGAGCCACCAGGCTTGCAAAGCCCAAGTTATTTTCCTCCTCTTTCCAGAACAGTTTTAATAACCCCTCCAAGTTTTGGAAAGTCATCCACACCATCTTTTCCCCCCAAAACCAAACTCCCCCCTGTACTCAAGGCGGGTGACTCCTTCACTTCTCACCCTCCTTCTATGGCCTCTGCTTTCAACTCTTACATTTTCACCTATGTTTCCTCACTCCTAAGCACATTCCCTTCCACCACCACCTCTCCTCCCACCAGCTCTCAGGCACCTCCTTCACCCCTATCCATCTTCCTCTCTACCAACCCCCTCCTCCCACCAACAATCATGTACCTCCTTCACTCCCCTTTTCTTTCTTGCCAGTTAAACCTGCTACTTCTGGAAGAGCCCTCCTGGCCCTCAACCTTCAGAAAGGCGGGAGCCCTGATGGGCTAGACCCCAAGCTCCTCCACCTCTCTGCCCTTGCCATTGTCTTCTCCATCTCTTCCCTTCTCAAATCCTCCTTCTTTCTTACCTCAGTCCTGGACACCTGGAAGCATGCAACTGTTATTCCCCTTCCAAAAGAAGGTGACTCCTCCTCTCCCCAGCAACTACCACCCTATTTCCTTCCTACCAACCTTATCTAAACTTCTCAACTCTCTCCCTTCTTCAACTTCTCCTTTTTCACCCCTTCCTGTCTGGATTTCGCAAACTCCACTCCACCTCCTCCTAGAGCTCACTGACTCCATCCTCACAGGCAGGGACCAGGGCCTCCTCACTGCCTCTCTCTTTGTCAATTTAGCCAAAGTTTTTGAATAGGTGTGTGTGAGTAATGAATATCAAATTCCAAATACCATGAATAATATGCTATTCGGTATTCAGACGTCGAATACCAAATAGTGGCACCATTTGGCAGGTATTCAGGTTGGCTTTTCGGTGGGATTTTATGATCTCGTAGGGCTTGTTGGCCAATCGCTGAGCATTTTCCAGAGTTCACTGAAGCCAGATCATGTGACTACCACATTGCAGCAAATAAAGACGTGAGGGAGAGAGCTCTGAGAGTGGATGGGATTAAGCACAAACATTATATTACATCACAAAGCCTTTGTTTTTTTGTTAGTGCACTGTGTTTCTGTTGGTGCCTGACCCTTGTAGGAGTTTTTTCCCCCACAGAAACCATCTGATTTAGTGATTTATTTAGCAGGAGCAGTGCACAGAGAGACTTGCAGTTTCACTACTTTGATTTTACAGGCCTCTGTGCTCTGTGTAGGTGAACAAGAAGAAAATACTGTTACTGAAACTATTTTATATATAATAATTATGATAGTTCTAACTTCCGGATTGGTGGTGTAAGTAATCAGTATTCTGGGAGTGCTCAGGTTTCAAGAAAGCTAGAAATCTCAGAGGGCATTCATCTGACTGCACTTCCAGGCCACCCACGCAGCTTAAGGCCAGGTAGTGATGCTGCGCAGTTGCATGTACACTTCTGCCTGTATGCCACTTGAAAGAATTTTTTTTGTGCTAAAATAAATCAGTACTTCTATACATTTAAAATAATTTAATACATAGATTTTGAAAATAATACTATTCTAAAGCATACAAAAAATTCCTCGTAATAGCACACTTGGGAAGTGATAATACTATCATTCAGAGCCTGAAATAGTATCGTTTGGGGTCTGAGCAATAGCATTGTCACAGATCCTCAATAGCACAAGCACCAAGGAATGGCTCACACTGACTTCCAGCTGGCTGTTACTGTAACTGCCATTTACAGCAACAGTTGACAGAATGGTCATAGGAGCAGCAGCAGCATTGACAGAAGTTTTCTGAAACAAAGGCTCTCTCTCAAAAAGAAAAAACACAACAGAACACAAGCTACTTCCTGGCATTCTCACCACTGTGACCATGCTACACTGGTCTCACCCAGCTCCTCTTCTCACTACTGTGGCCTGACTGATGCCACAGCTGAGGGATTGCAGTTAACTTTCAAATACAGAAAAAAAAACGAGGCTAAACAGAGCTCACACCACTGCCAGATCCTTACCTTTATAACCCTATGGCAGTTCACTGAATGCTGATGCTCACAGGAACCACACTTCACAGATGAACTGCCAACGTGGACATGGATCCATTGACTCAACCCGTGCACTGAAGGTCAGTCAATTCACCTCGGATCCATATATTTAAAAAATTACAAATTGGTCCACTCAGAAGAAAGGAGGGTTACTAGCGGGGTACCGCAGGGTTCAGAATTAGGACCAGTCCTCTTCAATGTCTTTATAAGCGACATTGCAGAAGGACTGGAAGGAAAAGTATGTCTCTTTGCAGATGACACTAAGATCTGCAACAGAGTTGATGCACAGGGTGGGGTGGAAAGGATGAGAAGGGACTTGGCAAGGTTAGAGGAATGGTCAAATGTATGGCAGCTTAGATTCAATGCTAAGAAGTGCAAGGTAATGCACCTGGGAAACAAAAACCCAGGGGAAGAGTACACAATGGGGGGTGAGATACTAACAACAACAAAAATGGAAAGGGACCTGGGGGTAGTCATATCAGATGACCTAAAGGTGGGCAAGCAATGTGAGAAGGCAGCAAGGAGGGCTGGGGGGATACTGGGATGCATAGGGAGAGGCATCACCAGTAGAAAACAGGAAGTTATTATCCCTCTGTACAGACAGCTGGTGAGACCCCATCTGGAGTACTGTGTGCAGTTCTGGAGACCCAATCT
The DNA here is from genome assembly GCA_016271365.2 of Neoceratodus forsteri. Taxonomy (NCBI): domain Eukaryota; kingdom Metazoa; phylum Chordata; order Ceratodontiformes; family Ceratodontidae; genus Neoceratodus; species Neoceratodus forsteri. The sequence continues at coordinate 608,393,085 of CM057455.1, forward strand.
CCGCAAAGACATAGACAGGATGGAAGCTGTCCAGAGGAGGGCAACTAAAATGGTGCAGGGTCTGCACCAGAGGACATATGAAGAGAGACTTAAGGAGCTTAATATGTATAGCCTCGAGGAAAGGAGGAGATGGGGACATGATAGAAACTTTCAAGTACCTCAAGGGAATCAACAAAGTCCAAGAGGGTAGCATCTTTCAAAAAGAGGTGTGCAAGAACAAGAGGGCACAATTTGAAGATAGAGGGGGCGGCTCAGAGGTAATTTAAGGAAGTATTTTTCACAGAGAGGTTGTGGATGCATGGAATGGCCTTCCGGAGGAGGTTGTGGAGTCAAAATCAGTGGTGGAATTCAAGCATGCATGGGATAGTCATAAGGCAATTCTGGGGGTTGGGGGTAGAAAGAAGTAGGCTGCCGGTTAACTAGGATCTGCAGCTTATCCAGTAGGTAGGGTAATGGGCAGACTGGGTGGGCCAAGCGGTCCTTATCTGCCGTCAAATTCTATGTTTCTATGTTATTGTGTATCACAAGGGAGTAATGTCATCTTGAGGTTCTAGGAGCATGGGAACCTCTTTAAAAATAGTGGTGCTGTAATCTGGGTTTGGGCTCAGGTTTCATGAAAGTCAGTAGCAGCCGGCAGTTTTGGAGGGCAGTCAGACTGCATTCCCATAGCCTACGGTTTAGGGCCAGGTAGCGATGCTGTTAAGTTGCACACAAACCCTTGCCTGCATGCAACTTGCAAGAATTTGTTTGTGCAAAAATAAATCAGTACCTGTACATTTAAAAGTATTACAGTAGTTGATAGTGTTTAGAAATTGTTGGCATAGACAATGGCAGCTAGAGGTCACAAAAAATGTACTTTGTCAGCCCATGCAAATCTACAATGGAGGAACAGGCTGGTGATGGTGAAGGTGAATGTGAATGACAGGCAGGCCATATTTGATGTCCAAAATTTTGTTTACCGCTGCCAAGCCTATTTCTTTCACCAGTAGTAGTACTGTGGCTAACACAGGAGAAAGTGATAGAAGGAGCACAAGCAGAAGGACTCTGTTTTTGATTACCACAACCACCAATGTGTCCCCATCTCTCACCAGTGCCATCACATCTGTTGTCCTAACCACCACCACCACCACAGAGACCCTGTCTTCCACAATAACTGGAAGCATGACTACTACAGGCAGTCTGCAACTGTGACTGTCACTCCATCCACTACTGACACTATGATCCCTGTCACTGCTGCCATTACTGTATCACTATTAACACAGTCTGTTATCACTGCCACAGTGAATATTAGCATTATGACCACTACAGTTATTTCAGTTATGTCTCCTGCTTCTCAGCACTCCTGAGAAAGGTGTAGAGAAGGAGCAGTCATCTGTATTTGAGTATTTCCCTCCACATGAGTTGCCCAATAACACATCATCTTCTTCAATAGAAGCAAATGTGAGTGACTTTGAGGATGAGGCAGACTATGCTATATACCCTGAGGGCAGAAGAAAAAGATGGCTGGCAAAAGAGCATCTAGGAGTAGCACTAGTGCCTAGTGTAGTAAGGAAGCAGTAAACATAAGGTTCTCCCTCAACGTAAGAAAACCAAATATGCAACACTGACATTTCTTCAGCAGGCTCCATCACAACCTGAAGGACAGCCAAGTGATGGCAGCACTGGCATGGCACCATCATGGCCAGTGGTCACAGGGCAAGAATATGAAGACAAGACAGGCACATCTGTTGAAAAAAGAACTGGGGGATGTGGTGGTACCAGAATCATTTGTAACCGAAGTGTTAACAGTGTGGCGTGGCTGCATTTCACTGTGTTAAAGGGGGACACAATGAAGGCAGACTGTTCATTTTATAACAGCACAATAAGCTAAGGGAAATCACTCTATAACTTAACTGCCAAATCATTACAGATCCACTTGAAGCTTAAGCACCCTCAACTGTATCAAAGTTCATCTGGGTCTGGATCTGGACCCTTGGTTTCACCAAGACCAAGCTTCTCCAGTGGACAGGCATGTGCTATGGCAGTGGTGGTACCAACAGATCAGATTTTGAGTGACCCAGTGGTCACAGCGCTCCTTTTCCCTCACCAACACAGAGTACCTCTACTCTAGTCACTTCTGACTCCAGTGATATTACAAGGCAGAGACAGTCATCAGCACTTTACACACCACCGGTGAGGCAGTCCACATTGATGTTGTCCATGACAGTTCCAATAATGGATGCTCTGCATGCACAAAGTATCATACCTCACATCCAAAAGCACAGTAAATCACACAGCTGATTGTCGAGATGATGGCGTTAGATCTCCAGTCTATCTCGATTGTGGAAGATACTGACTTCTGATGGCTTCACCACTATTTGCACCCAGGTTATCAGATACCATCTCGTACTATGTTTTCATGGAGTGTATCACCACAAATGTATGATGGCATGCCATCTGTTGTTGCTGCTCTGCTTGCAGAGTCTGTTGGTGGTGTTTTTCACTGCACATCAGATATCTGGACTAGCGATAACTCCCTGAATGCCTATCTCTCCTTAATCGCACACAGGTGTGTGCAAAAGACTGCTGCTGCTGTTTCCGATGCATCACCTTGTAGCTCACCCTTGCCCTCCCTCCACAATCTAGTAGTAACATTATGTCAGCTTTGCAGAACTTCAGACTGATGGAGGAAGACCACAGAGCACATAATACTCTCGCATATGTGCAAGATTGTAGTCTTGGACTGGTGTTAACACCAATTTGGCCATCACTGAAACCTGGTGTAATGATAACCATGACTGGGAAATGGCCATACCTGGCTACAACATATTCAGAAGAGACAGAGCAGGCAGGAAGGGAGGAGGAGTGGCACTGTATGTGAAAAATGACATAAGTGCCACAGAGATCCAGAAGGAACAAAATGGGGAAGAGATACTGTGGGTTAAGCTGGAAAGGAAAATGGGGACAGCCATCAGCACAGGTGTGGTCTATAGACCACCAGCCCAGGAGGAAGAAACAGATAGGGAGCTGATGCTAGCCATCCAAAGAATGGCAGACAAGGGTGAGGTAGTACTGGTTGGAGACTTCAATATTCCAGACGTGGACTGGAGCATCCCAGCAGCAGCATTAACTAGGAGCAGATTTATCCTGGACTCCCTTCAGGGTGCCTTCCTCAAGCAACTGGTCATGGAACCAACTCGGCAGAAGGCAATACTGGACCTTGTGCTCATAAACAGGGACAGTGTGATGGGGTAACAGTGGGGAGCACCTGGGGAACAGTGACCACCAGTCATTGTGGTTTGAAATCACAGAAAGAGCAGAACCAAACCACACAAAACACGTATCCTGGATTTTAGGGGGCAGACTTTGGGAAAATGGGAGATACTTGAAAGAGGTATTAAGGGGAATGGGACAGGAATCAGGGTTGAGGAACAGTGGGCAGTATTTAAAATGGGATTACAAGAACAACAGAATTATGCATTAAGCAGGTTAGCAAGAGGAAAAGGAAGAGGAGACCATTATGGTTTTCCAAAGAGGTAGCAAAGAAAGTGAAAGCCAAAAAGATTGCATTCAGGCAATACAAAAAGACATAGGCAGATGGGGATAGGAAGAAGTACCAGGAGAAGCAAAGGGAGGAAGGGAGGTCAGTAACGGAAGCCAAAGCTCAGACAGAAGAACACATTGAAAAATCAGTGGGTAGAGGGGACAAAACCTTTTACAGGTACATAAGGGAAAAAAGAAAGACAAGGGAGGGATAGTGAGACTGAAGGGGGAGGATGGGGGCCGCATGGAGGATGACAACAGTAAAGCTGACATATTGAACAGGTATTTCTGCTCAGTCTTTACTGAGGAAGAGGAGGGTAATGGGTCTGAAGGGAGCACAAGGGTGAGAATGGTGCAGAATGGACACAAGTCCCTTTACAAGAGAAAGGGTCCTGAAGGAACTGGAAGTAATAAGAGTTGATAAAGCAATGGAGCCAGATAGGTGCACCCCAGGGTCCTTAAAGAACTAAGAGAGGTGGTGGCTGAATCTCTGGCTATCCTGTTTAGCCAATCACTAGAAACAGGGAGGTACCCAAAGACTGGAGGACAGCAGATGTAGTCCCCTTATACAAAAGTGGGAACAAAGAGGAAGCAGGAACTACAGACCAGTCAGCCTCACCTCGGTAGTGGGGAAGATCATGGAAGCACTACTAAAGGAGAGATTGGTGGAACATCTGGTTGTCAATGGACCACAGGACCCAAGGCAGCATGGTTTCACTGGGGGCCATGTCAGACCATCCTCGCTTGGAATTTTTGACTGGGTGACTAGGAGGTGGATCAGGGGAGCAGTGGACATGGCCTCATCTGGACTTCAGCAAGGCCTTTGACGCTGTGCCACATAGAAGACTATTACACAAACTGGGGAATATGGGTGTGGGCAGGACAGTAGCGTGGTGGGTAGGTAACTGGCTGGGTGGCAGGACACAGAAGGTGGTGATAAATGGCTGTCACTCCACAGAGGGAAGAGTGACCAGTGGGGTACCACAGGGATCAGTGCTGGGACCGGTCCTATTCAACATCTTCATCAGTGACATTGCGCAGGACCTAGAAGGCAGAATTTCACTGTTCGCTGATGACACAAAGCTCTGTAATAGAGTACACACCAGAGGGTGTAGACAGAATGAGAAGGGACCTGCAGAAACTTGAAGACTGGTCACGGGTTTGGCAGTTGAAATTCAATGTAAAGAAGTGCAAGATAATGCATATGGGGCACAAAACCCTGGCACAATATATCAGTTGGGGGTGAGGATATAGCATGCACCAAGCAGGAAAGGGATCTTGGGGTTATCATGTCTGATGACCTCAAGGTAGGGAAACAGTGATAAGGCGCAGCAGGTAAAGCAAATAGGATGCTGGATGTATAGGCAGGGCATCACCAGCAGGAAAGAGAGGTCATAATTCCGCTATACAAGACACTAGTGAGGCCCCACCTGGAGTACAGTGTACAGTTCTGGAGACCATACCTACATAAGGACATAGACAGGGTAGAGAAGGTTCAGAGGAGGGCAACAAAGATGGTGCATGGATTGCATCACAAGTCCCATGAAGACAGGTTGAAGGAACTGAACATGTACTCCTGGAGGAGAGGAGGGAGAGGAGAATGATAGACATACAAGTATCTCACAGGAGGAACAGGGTGCAGGAATACACTATTTTTAAGCGAAAAAGATGTTCCAGGACTAGAGGGCATGGGATGAAGTTGGAGGGAGGATGATTCAGAGGAAACATGAGGAAGAATTTCTTCACAGAACAGGTGGTGGACAAGTGGAACACCCTGCCAGAGAAAGTGGTGGGGGCTGAAACAATCACGGGATTTAAGAATGCATGGGATAGACATAAAGAAATTCTGGAGGTCAGGGGTAAGGGGCAACAGACTTCTAGGAAAACATAAACTGAACTTACAAGCTCAAATGGGCAGACTGGGTGGGCCATAGGCCCTTATCTGCCAACACTGTCTATGTATCTATGTATCCAATTTAAAAGTTTTTTTTTTAACAACAATAGCACAAACATGGTGAAAGCCATCAATGATAGACATTTTGTAAGTATAAGTTGCTTTGCATACACACTAAATTTAGTGGTGTCTCGTGCACTGTGTAACAGTACTAGGACCAACAACATATTATCCACAGCATGTTCCATTTGCAGTCATTTCCATCACTCTGTAAAAGCCACTCACAAATTACAAGAAGTTCAGGAATGCCTTGGCCTACCCCAACACCATATAATGTGCTCTGTCTCATGCAACTGCTTTGGCATGCAATGAGGTCCACTCGTGAGTCTAAATCATGGGTAACTGAAAGTGCTGTGCTTTGGGAACTTCAGGTCTGGCAGTTCACAGAAATACCCCACAAAACACAGGAGTTTTGGCTTAAATTTGCCACCTACAGTATATGTTGTTAAAGCTTGGTACCAGATCCTAGGCTGATCGCAACCCTTTTTCAAAATGTAGCAGGTTTAAGAAATGCTTATCTTTGTGTGGAGGACTGGCTGTCCCTCCACAGTCCCACAATGCACTGTTCCACCAGTGTGCACTCCAAGAAATATGGACAAGACTCACAATACTTTATAAAATGATTTTCTTGTTATTAAAACAGTAAAAACAGATAAAAACACAATAACACACTAAAAACAAGCTATGTGTTCTGTCCCATGCAACTGCTTTGGCACCCATTGAGGAGTAAGTCTAAATAAGGGGTAACCAGGAGTACCATGATTCATGCACTTCTGGTACAGCAGTTCATAGAAGAACTCCACAAAGTAGGATTTTTAGCTTAAATCAGCCACATAACTGGAGTCTGGTACCAGCTTCTAGGCTGATCACAACCTTTTCCAAAATGTAGCAGGTTTAAGAAATGGTTATCTTTGTGTGGAGGACTAGCTGTCTCTCCACAGTTCTACAGTGCACTGTGGCACCAGAGTACACTCCCAGAAGGACAGACAAGACTCACAGTATTTTTTTAAATGATTTTCTTTTTTTTTTTAACAGTAAATGCAGACAAAAACACAATAACACACTAAAAACATGGTATGTGCTCTGTCCCATGTGACTGCTTTGGCACACACAGATGAGGATGATATTGATCCGAGCAGCAGTGAATTCTATTCAGATTTTGAAATTTTGTTTCTGAGTATAGATTGGGAGCCAGAGAATAAGGCCCCTACAATTTATTTTTCTAAATAACAAAGGAACAAAAAATAGTAGTAAAAGTTTCTATAGTTACTCATGAAATGAGCATCAAAATATAAGCAATCTGATTGGGTAATACCTGTGGGATAATGTGTCTTATGCACAGGAAAAAGGTCCATCAGTGCCCAGTGGGCACTGATATCGGTAAAGCTGCGCACTCAGAATGTTCAGAAAAGCTAACGCAGCCATCTTGTTTATATGTTGATGCCCATTTCATAAATTAAATTGATGGCAGCCTCTCAGAAATTTTGATTCCCATTGCATGATTTAAAAAAAAAATACAAGCTTTCACCAGACGGCCCGTTCACTTTCTGGTCACTGTATAGCTGAACAGTCGACAAGCTGTCTCGCAACCTGCCTGCGCACTCGCTCGCACTTGCGCTTTCACTCTCTCTGAAACACCAAGCAGGTGAACACACTGTATTTTACTCCCTTAGCATCACACTGTTCACATTATTACTATATTAACATTATTTGGAATGTAATTCTGAAAAAGCAATATAACCTGTGCTGAGAACAATACCCTTACACAATGCTTTCATTGTTTTGTTTCTGCATCAGCGTAACAGCTTTCAAAAACAATGTGTTCTCCCTAGCACTGCCTGATGCCATAAGGTACACAAATAAAAAAAAAAAAGAAAGACAGCATAATTTCTTGTTGCAAACTATCTAAACTAAATTAAATAGGAGTTCTGCTAGTTGGAGGTGGGAGATGGGTGCCATGATAACTACATGACAAGAAAAAAATACAAGTAAGGATGCCTTAGTAGCTCAAAAGTCCACAACTGAACAAAACAAACAAACAGGCGGTGGAACTATTTTATTAAAAATTAAGACAAACATTTAAGTTTTTCACTATTAAATTCTATGCATTTTAGATATTACATACATTTGTATTTTAGATAACCATTTCATAAGCGTAATAAGACACTCCAGGATGAGCGTTAGACACTTTAACACATGGCTAGGAGGCTGGACGCACTCGGCCTGTGGCCTTGTGCCTCACTATGCCTCCTAGCCATGTGTTAAAGTGTCTAACGCACACCCTGTCATATCTTATTGCTTACATGAACATATTAAAAAACACAAACATGTAAAGTGGGCCCACTGCAACAAAATGATAGTGTAGTACACAAAGCAGGAAATATGGCAGACATGTTAAATACTTACTTCTGCAGTGTATATACTGCAAAATGCAATATACCCCTTGAACAGAATATATCCCTAGGTGGTTATATCACAATCAGAAAGGACAAAATAAGAGACAGGATTTATTTATTTAAATCATCAAGGATGACCATTCATCATGCCCAGACAATATCAAGGGTAAAATTATCAAAATAATGTCTGAACAACTACTCTATCAACTAAAAAAAACTCTTTGAAAATAGCATTAACAAAGGTTATGTACCACTTGATTGGAGAACGGCAAACATCATACCAGTCTTTAAAAAAGGAGACAAATCAGAAGCTGAAAACTATAGGCCCATTAGCCTGACATCATTAATTGGGAAGTACTGGAAGGTATAATAAAAGAACGGATTGACCAGCAGCTAGGAAGCATTGACAGTTCCCAACATGGCTTTGTTAAAAATAGATCATGTGTGACTATTCTTGAAAAAGCCAGTAAACACATAAATAACAAAAAGACCATATAACTTCATTTTTATCGACTTTAGCAAAGCATTTAATAAAGTACCCCATGACTACATAGATGTGAAACTGAAAAAGAGAACCGTAAACCCAATTTAAATAAATTGGACACATAACTGACTGGAGGGTAGAACCCAGAGGGTAACCATAAATGGCCAGCATTCTGCAACATCTGGAGTGAAAAGTGAGGTCCAGCAGGGGTCAGTGATAGGGCTCTATATATTCCAGGTCTTCATAGCAGACCTAACCAACAACATTACCAATGGCAATATTAAGTTTGCCAATGACCTAAAACTAGGGGTTGAATGTGGAACACCTGAAAATGTTTGATCACAGCAAAATGATCTTGAAAATATTACCAAGTGGACAAAAACTTGGGTAAAGACACTCAGTACAGATAAATGCAAGACCATGCTCCTGGGGATCAAAAATACAGAACACCAGTACATACTGGAGAATAGTCCACCTTCTGAAACTACAATGGAAAAAGACCTGAAGGTATTAATTACCAATAACCTAACATTTCCAGACAAACAAAAGAGGTTATAGGCAGAGTACATAGGAGCTGGGGGAACATTAAGAAAAACATTGTCTCTAGAGATGCAAGTGTTCTTCTTCCTTTGTAACATTTATCTGTGAAGCCATTCATAGATTACTGCTATCAGTTTTGGTCACCTCTAAAAAAACAAACAAACAGATGTTTCACTGCTTGAAAAGACTCAGAGAAAGTTTACCAAACACATTCAGGGACAAAGGGACAAGGAATATCAATCCCGCTTTGAGCTGTCGAGATTAATGTCTCTAGAGGAAAGAAGGTACAGAGGGGACCTGTTGCTTTTGTGGGATGTTATAAACAATCCTTACCTGTTTGTGGAGATGGGTTTTGCCTTCGTGTATTTATTTATGAATTTATTTATTTATTTAAATAGTTTTACCAGGAAAGGCACACTGAGCAACTAGATGCTTGTCTCCCTGTGCAACCTGGGGGGAGAGGGCACAAGGGGGTTGGATAACACACAGGTTATCAACTGAGCAAATAACAGAGGCAAGTAGCAGCATCTGGATACAATTGCATTAAATGACAAGCAACAACACATGGAGTACATTGGATATTGTATGGAGCATATAACAATTACTTGACATATAGCAGCAATACAAGGGAAAATTTAGCACACAGTAATATGCAGGTATAAGCAACAGGAGACATAGAACACATGATGGTGCAGAACAAAAAGGCTCAGGACAAAAGTGCATTGGTTGGGGCTATGTGTCAGCATATATAGCAAAGTTAGGGCCGCTGGTCGGGCAGTGGGAAGGGGAGCAATTGGATCATGGCTGAGTCAGGTACAGGAGCAATTAGTGGTGAGAAAGTTAGCTAGGGTGGTAGAAAGAGAGTGGGCAAAGGAGGAATGCCGAATTTGAGGTGGGAGATCATTCCATAGCTTGGGTAATCGGTGTGAGAGGGCGGCTTGCCCGGCAGTAGTCTTCCGCCTAGGGCTTGATAGTTGGCAGTAGTCGCTGGATCTAAGATAATGGGCAGGGGAGGGGGCAGCTGAGAGCACGGAGGAGAGGTAGGAAGGGATGGTGCCAAGCCATAGATTAGATACATATTTAGCACAGTGTGAAATGCGGCGGTTTCCAAGTGTCAGTAGTACCAGGGAACAGTAAAGGTTGCAGTGGTGGGTGAGGGGTGAGGCATCAAGAGCAAAGTGGCAGAAGGCATTAAAAAGTGTGTCCAGCTTAGATAGGGTGGACTTAGGAGCTGCACCGTAAACAATGTCACAGTAATCAAAGGAAAGAAGTATCACCTTCTCAATCAGTTCACGTCGGACGGGGGGAAGGAGGCTACTGCGGTTCCTATAAAGTGTACCGAGCCTGGGGCGTATTTTTTTGAAATAGCATCAATGTGGTCTAAGAAGTAAAGATGGCAGTCAAGCCATACCCCCAAGTAGTGGAATGAGGAGACATCTTCAAGTTTTTAACCATCCAGGGTGTGGAAACAGGGAAGGGATGGGAGTCTGGACAGGCGTTGTTGTGTACCAAAAGTCATCGTGACAGTTTTATTTACATTTAAACAAGATGTAGTAGAAATTAGGGGGCACCCACTTCAACTACCTAGGTTTAAACATTACACCAACAACAGAAGGAACTTCTTTTCACAAAGAGTAATAGGAACATGGAATGTCTTGCCTCTGGATATAATTATTAGCAGAAATAAGTTGGTGTTCAAAAATTAAGTTAGATAAATGGATGCTCAACAGGGATTCTCCACCTAGATAGCTGCCCTTCCCAACCCCCCCCCACACACACACACACCATACTCGACAAAGCCCTCTGGAGCTGCTCTTCCCCATCACAGCCTCCCCACCCCTGTTTCACTATCTCCCCACCTCTCACTCTCTGCGGTTGGTTTCAAACCCAATCCCCCTTGTTTCACTGTCACCCTGCTTCTTACCATCTGGGATAGCATTAAACCATATACAGTTACTCTGCCATAGTCTATCAACAGATATGGAGGTTTCCAGGGGTGTGCTACCTAGGACCATACCTCTCAACCCCCTGCCTTATAAATCAAGGACAAGGCTTAAAAAAATCAGGGACAAAGGACCAAAATCAGGGACACATCTTCAAAATTAGAGATATCCACCCAGAAAGCTGGCAGAATATGGGGCTTAGTGCAAAGCACATTTTCTAAAGAAGAACAGGTTTGTAAATTTAATGCTTGACATTGTTTTGTGCTTACTGTCCCCGCTGTTTAGCCAGAAAAACACAAATTTTAGGAGGGACAGAGTAAAATTTTGAGGCAAAATCAGGGACGTCCCTGAAAATCAGGGACACTTGAGAGGTATGCCTAGGACAACCAATTAGAAATAGTTTAGTATTCAATTACAACTGCTCAGTTGTTTTCTCCTATTTGTCTAATTGTCATGTAATCGCTCTTTAATGCCTAATGATCAGGCCTCTGTAACCACTGAATATGCGTATTGTCTTATTGTCCACCCTGATGTGGAACCTTTGTAAAAGAGCTCATGCTCAAACGTCTTTCCGAAATACTAATTAAACAAATAAATGAACAAATGAATAGAAACCAAAATGGGACTCTTCTGCCTCCAGCTTCCAATAAGACCACAGTAGGAACCACAGTATGAACCCTGAACATAAAGGAGGAGAAAGAAGTGTGATAATAGCACGTCCAAAATTAAAAGAATAGTTATTTTGCAGGGCCACTATGATCAGGAACAGAAAAGGAACTCTGATAGGGGAAGTAATAGTTTAGGTGTGGGTACATGTGATGCTAGAGCTGCAGGCCCATCCATATCCTCACCATGGCCAAATGGAAAGATTAAGGAAGCTGCAAACTATGGCACAAAGCTCTTTAGTCTGGTATTTTTTATTCCAGATCCCAAAGATGAGAGAGTTGCATTTATGCCAGATCTCCAAAGCTCTAGTCAGTCATGGCAAAGCTGGCTCACATTTTGGGACTACCACTCAGCATAGTCACTTCGAAACAAAACACCTCTTTAAGTGACAGCAGCATGAAAGAGAAGCACAACTGGGATTGAGGTGACCTGATTTTGGTCATGGGATCAGGGAATGATGATGAAGCTACTGTCAGTGACATGGATAAGAGCAGCTGGAGCACTTGCAATACCAGATTAGTTCATGCAACAAGCTCCCCTGCCAGTAAGGTGCCCAACAATCCCTTTCCATTTCAAGGATTTCTCCAAGAGAAAAGGTATGATGAGACCTACCCCTGGCAGTAAGAGTATGTCCTAGTCACCCGGCATTGCTTGTTCCCAACCTGCAACCCCACCACCAGTGCAACCAAAAATCACTGAGGCACAATCAAGGCACACTAAATTTCTTTTTTTTTTTGCAATTTAGTAAACTTTATTGATATTTTGAATACGAAGAAACAACATAAAAAAACCATAATAAGAGTGTAACAATATCACAACCAAGATAAAAACACAAAATAAAGATACCGGTAACCACAAAATACATAACCCTCTGTATATACCAACTGTGTAATAAAACCTATTACAGTTACAAAACAAATCACCCCAAACATTAAGCATAACCCCCTTCCTCTACCACCCCCAGGACCATACAAAACCTTGTCATGTAAATACCGATAGAAAGAAAATGAAAGACATATGCATATGTTTCACCCTGGCATAAAATAAACTGTAAATTACCTCCATATCATGTGGGAAATGCTTTATTTCCATTGTGTTTTATTCAGATTCTTTAGACTGTTACCGTACATATACTAGTTTGATTTTATACTGTCACATTTTTGAACTCTGTACATTCTGGAATTCATGATTCCATTACTTGAATTCTCTGACAAGCTGAATTTCATTGGGTTATATTATAGTGATTGGTACATATTGAACCCTTAATATATTAGGATGCATGGTCTCATTTTCTTAAGGGTCCTTGAGAGGTTTGTTTTTTAATTTGGCTCTTACACTGACAATTAATATCATCTTGTATAATATCATGTTACAGCACTGAAGACGTTAAAGTTTATGGAATATTTATTTATTTAAAAGTTTTATCAGGAAGGCACACTGAGCAGAGAACTGCTTAATTCCAGGTGCTTTCTGGGGAAGGGGAAGATAGAGAAAGCATACATCCAATACATATAATGTACAATATTGCAACATGAACATACAGAGGTATGTGTTAAAAAGCTTAACAAATAAGTAATTATGTAACAAAACATGAGGCACAGTGTTGAGGCAAACAACAAGCATCAAGATCAGGGTCAATACCAGTTAGCAGATAATTGACTGGACCATTATTTCATTTGCAGACACATCTTACCCACATGCACAGGTCGTGGAGAAATACTCATTGATTAGGTAGCTGAGGTGCTGTGATGGGGGCATTTGCCAAATGCATACAGGGTGGGAGTTCCATAATTTAGGCATGCAATGTCTGAAAGCTACTTGGCCAACTGACGAGGACATGCATGGTATCACCAGAAGGCGGGTGTCAGAATTCCTAAAAAAGTAGACAGGAGGGGAATGGGCAGCTAACACAGAGTCAAGGTAGGGATTCAGGGACTGAGACATGGGAGGTCATGGAGTGAGGAAAGATTGAGAGTCCAGTAGAGCATGCAGTGGTGGGAGGAGGGCAGGCTATCAAGGGCAAAATGGCAGAAAGAGTGGAAAAGGTGGTCCAGTCTGGCTAGGGTGGACTTAGAAGTGGCACTGTAGACTACATCCCCATAGTCGCAGATAGGGAGAATCATATTTTGTACTAGTGCGCAGTGGGCTGGCAGTGGGATGCATCCACGATTGTGGTAGAGGGCACCCAGTTTCAGATGGAGCTTTTTGTGGATGGCATCAACGTGTACAGAAAAGTTGAAATGCTGGTCCAGTCAGACCCCAAGATATCTAAAGTAGGGGCAAGCCTCCAGAGTGGTCCATCCAGGGAGAGGCAGGATGGTGTGGTGGTGAGCCAAAAGAGTCTCTGCCTCATGCCAAAGATCATGGAGACAGTCTTCTTGTTGTTGAGAAATAGCTGGTTTGAGCAAAACCAGAGCTGGATGTCATTGAAGTCCTGCTGCAACCTAGTTGCTACATCAGCAGTTGAAGGGCCTGAAGCATTAAGAGCCATGTAGTCCACATACATGTGCATGGATGTATGTGGGCAGGTGGTGGGCAGGTCATTTAGGAAGATGGAGAATAGGAGCGGCCTGAGGACCAAGCCTTGGGAGACTTCTGCAGTAACTGGAAGGGGGGAAGAAGTAGAGCCTCCAATTCTAACAGATTGGGATCAGTCTACCAGGTAGGAGTTGAACCAGCTGTAGGCCTTGGAAGAGAGCCCAGCAATGGAGAGCCTGCCAAGTAGGAGACAATGGGAGACCATGTTGAAAACCTTGGCAAGGTAGACAAAAATAGGAGAGGCAATATGGCCCTTGTCCATGCCATCAAAGATGGAGTCGGTGAGCCATAGGAGCGAGGTGGTACTGAAGTGGAACTTCTTGAAGCCAGACTGGTAAGGTGAGAAGAAAAAGGAGGAGGAGCTGAGAAAGGAGGAAAGTTGAGAGCGGACTTGGTGATCCTGAAGCTTTGCCAGAATAGGGAGAAGGGAAATAGGATGGTAGATACTGGGGACAGAAGTGTCACCTCTCTTTGGCAGCGGGATAACAGTAGCATGCTTCCAATCTGAGGGGATTGAAGCTAAGGAGAAGGAGAGATTGAAGAAATCACCCGGGGGGGGTGCGATGGCGGGAGCAGCTAGGTGGAGCATCTTAAAGTCCAGCCCTGAGGGGCATTTGCCTTTGTTTGGGTTTAGGGAGATCAAGGCATTGAAACATAGAAACATAGACTTTGACGGCAGATAAGGACCGCTTGGCCCACCTAGTCTGCCCATTTCTCTACCTAGAGGATAAGCTGCAGATCCTATTTAACCAACAGCCTATTTCTTCCTACCCCCCACAAAAATGTCCTTATGTCTGTCCCATGCATTCTTGAATTCTCACACAGTTTTAGATCCCACAACCTCCTTAGGAAGGCTGTTCCATGCATCCACCACCATCTCTGTGAAAAAATACTTCCTCACATTGCCCCTGAGCTGTCCCACCTCTATCTTCAAATGGTGTCCCCTTGTTCTTGCACATCTCTTTTTCTGAAAGATGCTACCCTCTTGGACTTTGTTGATTCCACTAAGGTACTTAAACACTTCTATTATGTCCCCCTTCTCCCTCCTCTCCTCAAGGGTATACATATTAAGCTACTTTAGTCTCTCCTCATATGGCTTCTCTTGCAGACCCTGCACCATTTTAGTTGCCCTCCTCTGAACTGCCTCCGTCCTGTCTATGTCCTTGTGGAGACTGGGTCTCCAGAACTGAATGCAGTACTCTAGATGGGGTCTCACCAACTCTCTGAACAGAGGGGATAGCAACTTCCTGTTTTCTGCTGGTGATGCCTCTCTCTATACATCCCAGTATCCTCCCAGCCCTCCCTACCGCCTTCTCACATTGCTTGCCAACCTTAAGGTCATCAAATTTGATTACCCACAGATCCTTTTCCATTTTTGTTGTTGTTACTACCCCCCATTGTGTAATCTTCCCCTGGGTTTTTGTTTCCCAGGTGCATTATTTTGCACTTCTTTGCATTGTATCCAAGCTGCCATACTTCTGACCATTCCTCCAACCTTGCCAAGTCCCTTCTCATCCTTTCCATGCATCCTTGTGTATCAATCCTGCTGAACATCTTTGTGTCATCTTCAAAGAGGCATAGTTTTCCTTCCAGTCCCTCTGCAGTGTCACTTATAAAGATATTAAAAAAGACTGGACCCAGTACTGAACCCTGCGGTACCCCACTAGTAACCCCTCTTTCTTCAGAGTGGACTCCATTTACAATTACTTTCTGTGTCCTGTTGTTCAGCCAATGTTTTCCCCAGGCTACCACCCTGGGACCTACTCTCAGGTTGGTTAATTTGACTATTAATCATTTATGTGTGACTGTGTCAAATGCCTTGCTAAAGTCTAGATAGGCCATGTCCATAGCCCCTCCCTGGTCTACTACTTTGGTCGCCCAGTCAAAGAAATCAATTAGATTCTTCTGACATGACCTTCCCGCTGTGAACCCATGCTGCCTTGGGTCCTGTGCCCCACTGGCCTCTAGGTACTCAACAATTTTTTCCTTCAAAGGTGATTCAATCACTTTCCCTGCCACAGAGGTCCAACTGACAGGTCTGTAGTTTCCTGCCTCTGTCTTGGTACCACTTTTGTGAAGGGGAATCACATCTGCCTTCCTCTAGTCCTCAGGTACCACACCATCATCCCATGATTTGTTAAAAAGGGTAGTCAGTGGTGTCACTAGTTCACTGCTTAATTCTTTTAGAATTCTGGTGTGAAGTCCATCTGGCCACATTGCTTTGTCCACCTTCAATTTTAGGAGTTCTTTCAGAACCCTTTCTTCTGTGAAGGACTGGGATCGACCCCCCTATCCAGAGTGCTTCTGTTAATTGGATTAGGCACCTCCCCCACCTCCTCTTTTGTGATTACTGAACATAAGTATTCATTCAGTATCCCTGCTTTTTCACTGTCGCTGTCTGCCCACCCACCATCCATTCTATTCAACCTCACTATCCCTCCCTTTGTCTTTTTACACTCCCTGATATACCTATAAAAGGTTTTATCCCATTTCTTAACTGAGTTGGCTATCTTTTCCTCAGTTTGGGCCTTTGCTATTCTGACTAATCAAATCAAATCAAATCAAACTTTATTTATAAAAGGCGCCTTTCCAAAACCAAGAAGCCAGTACATAACATAATAAAAATCAGTAAATAATTAAAATAATGTTAAAATTAATCCAAGGCAGCAACATTAAAAATCATTATGCAAGGCTAAAAAAAAATGTTTTTAATGCCCCACTAAAGCTTTGGACAGTCGGGCAATCTCGCACCTGACGAGGTAGAGAATTCCACAGGGTTGGGGCCTTAAAACTAAAATATCTGGCCCCTGATGTCTTTAAACGAACCCTGGGAGTCTCCAGCAATCCCTCGTCAATGGATCAGAGAGAGCAGGAAGGACAGTAGTGACAAAGGAGATATTTCAGGTAGCCAGGTCCCTGATCATGTAGGGCCTTATACGTCAGCAAACTGACCTTGAAGGTGATTCTCCAGCATAATGGCAGCCAGTGCAGTCCACGGAGCACAGGCATTATATGACTGACCCTAGAAGAACCAGTCAATAGCCTGGCTGCCGCATTCTGCACTAGCTGCAAGCAGTGAATATCAACCCCCGGTAGCCCAAGATAAAGGGCGTTGCAGTAGTCAAGGCGGGAGGTAATGAAGGCATGGACCAAAGTAGGAAGATCATCAGGAGGAACCAGGTGCTTCACCCGGGCGATGTTCATCAGATGGTAAAGACAGGCTTTGACAACTGCTGACACCTGAGATTTAAGTGTCAAACAGTCATCAAACACAATGCCAAGGTTCCGCACCCAGTCTGAGGTAGTTAGCAGAATATACCCCCAAGCCATAAACCCAAGGGTGATCCCACCAACAGACCCACATCCCGGTGACCTGGGTCCACAACCAACACCTCAGTTTTCTCTGGATTCAACCGCAGCCAACTCACATTCATACAACCCTGGATTTTAGCTAGACAGTTGTTAAAGACCGAAATGGCAGCATCTTGGCCAGGCACAAAGGACATGTACAGTTGAGTATCATCTGCATAGCAGTGAAAATTCAAACCGTACTACCTAATAATCGCTCCCAATGGCAGCATGTACATTGCAAACAACATGGGTGCCAAAATGGAGCCCTGCGGCACCCCACAGGATGGGGGGAATGATGTCGAGGAAAAAATCTCAGACACCACCCTCTGAGTCCAACCCTCGAGGAAAGATCGAAACCAACTGAGGACTGTACCAGACAGCCCACAGATAAACCGCAAGCACTCCAATAGCACACCATGGTCTACGGTGTCAAATGCTGCAGAGAGATCAAGAAGGACCAAGATGGAACGGGTTCTTCGATCTCTCACTATTAGGAGGTCATTTAGTACCCGGATAAGAGCTGTCTCGGTACTGCGTCTCTTCCTAAATCCAGACTGGAGAGAATCATAGACATTGTGGCTGGTCAAATGATCATCCAGCTGCAACGCGACTACCTTCTCAATAACCTTACCCATGAAGGGTAGCTTAGAGATAGGCCTGTAGTTAGCCAGACAATCTGGGTCCAAGGAGGACTTCTTAAGATGGGGCTGAACCACAGCCTCCTTCAGAGGATTTGGAAAAATCTCCCTCTCCAAAGACCTCCAGACTATCTCAGCAAGGACTGGACCAATTTTATTCACACAGCCCACTAAGAGACATGTGGGGCCCGGGTCCAAACCACAGTTGGTTGGACGCAATGATTGGATGACCATCACAATGTCACTGGTTGTGGGAAGGCTGAAGTCAGACCACACAAATTGGGTGTCTGACATCTCCTGCCGACCATCACAGCTCCCATTAGGGAGGGTCAAGTGGATATCAGACCTGATTGTGGCAACCTTATCTGAAAAGAATTAAGCAAACTCCTCACACCATTCTTGAAAAAGGGCTCTTCTGGGCTGAAGACAGATTGGATTGCACAATCTGTCCACAGTCCGGAAAAGCTGAGCTGGTCAATTCTGTGCAGCAGCAATTTCTCTGGACAGGAATTCTGCCTTCTTATGAGAGACTGCTGATTGATAGACCACATAATGGTCTATCAAACTAAGTTTGTCACAATCCAGGACTGATTTCAGCCAGCACCTGTCTAACCTTCATCCAACTCTCCTCAACTCCCTCAGAGTCTCATCAAACCAAGGAGACCTGGATCAAAGAGTGAGGGGACGAACACGAACAGGAGCAATTGAATCCAGGGCCCCTACTACCACCTTATTATAGGCAAGTACCAAGTCCCCTGGATCCATGCAATCACCCGGTAAACCCGATAGGTCTAGTACCGCCATCAGGCCATCTGGGAAGACACCCCTCAAAGGGCGGTACCGGACCATCTCCACAGGGCTGGAAATACTAGGGGTGGCCTCAAAACTGAACTCAATGGTGTGATGGTCAGACCACCCGACTGGTTCCACCACCAAATCTGATATCTCCATCCCCAGTAGGAACACCAAGTCCAATGAATGTCCACCAATATGGGTCGAGGAGGAGATAACCTGTGTGAAGCCCAGTGAAATCATTAACTGGCAAAAGTCCTGATGAAACTGCAAGAGTTCATTGTCAATCCAGGCATTGAAATCCCCCAGAACCAACCATCTGGGGGATCCCAATGAAAACATTCCCATCACCTGGTGGACGGTAAACGAGAAGTATCCAACACCCCACACCCTTGTCCAGGATACATTCAAAGGAGTTGGTAGTTCCCACTGGTACCTCCACTAGGCCCAGTTCTGATCTAAAACAGATAGCAACTCCCCGCCCCTATGATCCATCCTAGGGCAGTGTATCACCAAGTACCCTGCCGGAATTGCTGATGCCAAAACTGGGCCAGCATTCTCATACAGCCAGGTGTCGGTGATGCACTCAAGGTCATATGATCCAACAAAATTTGCTATAATAGCAGTTTTGTTTTTAGTAGACCTGGCATTGCATAACACCACCCAAGTAGGATGAGAATCCGAGGATGACCGTGCTACCTGATGACTACAAGTAGAACCCTTGGGTATGGGAACTAGACAGGGGACAGGGCAGACCCCTTTCCTGGACCCATTTCACCCCAGGGCATCTCCTTGTCCCCACTATCCCTATCCGCCCACTCCTTTCCATTCCCTCTCCAGGCCCAACCCTCATCCTCCTCCTCTTTCTAACAATCCCCAGAGCCCTACACTGTCTGTACACTTCTGGCGATAGGGGAGGACAAAAAGAAAGGACAGAAGTCCCTGAGCCTGGAGGGAGAATAATACCCAACCGTCCTTATGCCTTCCCAACATATATTTACCACACTAAGCAAATACCAGTAAGTAAACAACCTCAAAATACAGATTTAACCCACACCCAAACATACAATACTCAAATACTCTAACAAACGTCCACAAAAACTAAACAAATACAATACCTTATATAACAATTTTGCAGCAGAATATAACAGAGCATCCTTCACAGATCCAGGTCCAGTACACAGAGAGAAGAAAGAGCCCAAAAACTGCCTATTCCCAATGAGAAATGAGAGATAAAGAGCAAAAAACTGAGACTCACAGGTTGATCAGAGCGCAGGGTTGGTCAAAAGGTAATTCACCCCTCTCATGAGTGAAAAACCAGATCAACAGACAGTAAATGACAGACCCCTTAACTAGTCATGGAATATACCCTGGAGCTCTCACCTCCAGAGAAAGGTAGCACTGTTCAAACTCTCATGGTCTCTCACTTCCACTTGAGAGTCAACCAAGCCCCAAGCAATGATCTTAAATCCCGGGAAAAGTACATACAGTCTGCTGCTGAAAATAAAAACTCACTGTGAAATCCAGGTCAGAGAGCAGGGAAAACCAGTTAGGGTGCCCAGGAACCATGATCCAACTTCACCACTCCACCGGATTCCTTACATCAGCCAATAACAGGGCTGAAACAGTGCTTTAGGTGCAAAAGAGGTCAGTATCCCAGCCGATTCTCAGAGAATCTTGGAAGGACCCACCCAAACCCCAGGAATCTCTTCCTAGACCTGCTCCCCACTATGGCTACCCTCCAGCTACCGAGCGGCAGAAGTGGAAGTGTCATGGATATGGCAGCCTGATGGCAGCAGCATCATGGCACACCACCAGGTTGAAGTCGGGGGCCAGAAAGGAGCTCCTCACCATAGTTCACTGGCATTTGCCTCCAAATCAAGCGGTGCTTAATCCAAATCACTGCTCGCTCCACCACCAAGACTCCACGCCCTGCTCTACACACTCCTGCCCTGCTCTTCACACTCCTTTTCATAGGGCTCCACAGGTAATGGCTCCTTGCCTTAACTAGTACAGTTCTCTGTCCTGCCCCTTCTTTGTTTCTTTATAATTCCTAAATGCTATCTTTTTCTCCCTAACCCTGTGCAGAGGAGGGTCACAAAAACAGTAAAGGGAATGGAAGGACAGTGTTATGAGCAGAGGTTGCAGTCATTGGGGCTGTATTCATTGGAATATCAAAGGATGAGAGGAGATATGTGTCTGTTTTAAGGGTACATACGGACACTTATCTTTGGGATAGCATGGGACTAGTGCACAGGGACCACAAGCATAATACAAGAGCACATGGCCACCAATTGAAACATAGAAACATAGACTTTGATGGCAGATAAGGACCACTTGGCCCACCCAGTCTGCTCATTTCCCTACCTACTGGATAAGCTGCAGATTCTAGTTAACCAACAGTCTATTTCCTACAACCCCCCAGTATTATTGCCTTATGTCTGTCCCATGCGTGTTTGAATTCCTCCACTGTTTTAGACCCCACAACCTCTCCAGGAAGGTGGTTCCATGCGTCCACCACTCTCTCCGTGAAAAAGAATTTCCTCACATTACCCCTGAGCCGTCCCCCCTCTAACTTTAAATTGTGCCCCCTTATTCTTTCACATCTCTTTTTCTGAAAGATGCTACCCTCCTGGACTTTGTTAATTCCTTGAGGTACTTAAAAGTTTCTATCATGTCCCCCTGTCCCTCCTTTCATCAAGGGTATACATATTAAGCTCTCTCAGTCTCTCTTCATATGGTTTCTGATGTAGACCCTGCACCATTTAGTTGCCCTCCTCTGGACTGCTTCCATCCTGTCTATGTCCTTGCATAGATGAGGTCTCCAAAACTGCGCAGTACTCAGATGGAGTCTCACCAACTGTCTGTATAGAGGATAACCACTTCCTTTTTCTACTTGTGATGCCTCTCCTATGCATCCCAGTATCCCCTGGCTTTTCCTACTGACTTCTCACATTGCATACCCACCTTTAGGTCATCTGATATGACTACACCCAGATCCCTTTCCATTATTGTTGTTGTTAGTACCTCCCTGCTATTGTGTACTCTTCTCCTGGATTTTTATTTCCCAGGTGCATTACTTTGCACTTCTTTGCATTGAATCTAAGTTGCCATATGTCTGACCATTCCTCCAACCTTGCCAAGTCCCTTCTCATCCTTTCTAACCCCCCCTTGTGTATCAACTCTGTTACAGATCTTTGTGTCATCCGCAAAGAGGCATACCTTTCCTTCCAGACCCTCTGCAATCTCACCTATAAAGATGTTAAAGAGGACTGGACCCAGTACTGAGCCCTGAGGTACTCCACTAGTAACCCCCCTTACTTCAGAATCTGTTCCATTCACTATTACCTTCTGTGTTCTGTTGTGCAGCCAGTTTTCTACCCAGGCTACCACCCTGGGACCCACTCCCAGGCTGGCTAACTTGATTATTAATCTTTTGTGCGAGACTGTGTCAAATGCCTTGCTAAAGTCTAGGTAGGCCATATCCACAGCCCCTCCCTGGTCTATTACTTTGGTCGCCCAGTCAAAGAAATTGATTAGATTTGTCTGACATGACCTTCCTGCTGTGAATCCATGCTGCTTTGGGTCCAGTGTCCCGCTGGCCTCTAGGTACTCAACAATTATTTCTTTCAGAAGTGATTCCATCATTTTCCCCACCACTGAGGTCAAACTAACAGGTCTGTAGTTTCCTGATTCTGCCTTGCTCCCACTTTTGTGAAGAGGAATCACATCTGCCCTCCTCCAGTCCTCAGGTACCACCCCATCTTCCCATGATTTGTTAAAAAGTGTGGTTAGTGGTGTCACTAGGTTGTGTACTATATAATTATGTGAAACAGATTCTCACACTAGGGAAACTCTACTTTAAGCCCTCTTTATGCCATACAGTATATGGAACATTTCTGTTATGCATTGTTAATTGGCTAAAGAAAGAACTAGAACAAATAAAAAGAGATATTGGATTAATAATAGGGTAACACAAATATGGAATGCATTGCCCTGTGAGGTGGAGGAAAGTAAAACTATATCTGAATTCAAAACAAAGTTTGATAAATATTGCACTAACAAAGGCATTAAAGGTTATTTATAAGTACAATGCAGTGAGCTTATGGACTCTAGTCTTCAAATGCTCTGTAATATCAATGAAATCGATGAAACCTTTACTGCCACCTCTTTTGAGAACCATAGTGGCTTTTTCTTTCATTTTGATTTGTTTATTTGCTTCACACAAAGGCTTATTGCCTCTGTGATGGCAGTTTTGATATTTCCCTATTGTTGCTTCTGAAGGTGTGACCTGACAGAAGAAGAAGGATGTGGCACAAGAAGAAGGGGCCTAAGCAGAGGGGCTGCACTGAAGGGTTTGGGCTGGAATGGGGGGAGAGTGGATAGCACTGCCGAGGTACAACTTGTAAAATATAGTAACTACTTGAGTGTATAATTGGGGAAATGTCTCCAGATAGGTTGTGTACTATATAATTATGTGAAACAGATTCTCACACTAGGGAAACTCTACTTTAAGCCCTCTTTATGCCATACAGTATATGGAACATTTCTGTTATGCATTGTTTTGCTTGTGTAACATACATTAGTATCACATTTTAACATGTACTTATGTTAGTAAAAATGTACTTATGTTAGTAATGAATCTTAAGTTCTTGCATTTCATTAGAATGTATTCACAAAGCACAATGAGACATTCATAATTTATGTTAGTGGAGCTTTCTTCTTGAAGAGTCCTTATCTTGTTTTGGTGACATTTGTCCTTGAATGGCTCCTTAGTTCTCGTCCGGTTTCACCAATTTAGCAGCCTTCCTCACATTTTCTGCATTGTATCATGCATACTATGTTGCTAGAAGAACAGTTATACAGGTTTTGGATTGTAAATGTTTTTCCATTATGACTGACACATGTCTCAGGAGAGACATGTGTACATAGTTTCCAGCAAGGTGCTTTGCATAGTTTTGTACCTTTGTCACCTAGTTGGAGCTCAGAGGGAAGTTTGCTTCACACCAATTTCTGCTTCAGGTTTGGTGGCTGGTGGAAGGCAAGCACTGGTGGAGTGGGAAATACATGTTTTAGAGTTTCATCTTCAGACATTAGTGGCTGTACATCTTTATTTTCTGTAGTTTTTCCAGTTCTGGGTTGTAGATTACTACCAGAGGTGTGCAACCAGATGTTCTCTGTGGCTTGTAGTAGTAGTTCTTCATAGGCCTATGGAGTACAGAATGGATATTCCTGTCAATGGAGCTGGTATTATATCTCTTCTGTCTGAAAGCTTCTTTTAGCATAATAAGGTGTCTGTCCCTGTCATCTTGATTAGAGTAAATGCGGTGGTACCGGATGGCCTGGCTGCGTATAATGGATGTTTTGATATGAGTGGGATGGTAGCTTGAGCTGTGCAGATAACTGCATCTGTCTGTAGGTATTCTGTACACAGATGTTTGAGTGTTCCATTTTTTAGTGTGACTCTGATATCCAGGAAATGCATACACACAGAGTAATTTATTTGGAATTCAATGGAAGGATGGAAGTTATTAAAGATGTCAAAAAGTTGTTTTAAGTTTTCCTCTCCTGCTGTCCATATGATAAAGATATAATCAATATATCAATAGTATTTTAATGGCTTATGATGTTGTGTGCTGAGGAATTTTTCTTCTAGATCTGCGATGAACAGATTGGCATACTGTGGTGCCATCCTGGTGCCCATAGCTGTTCCCATATTTTGAAGGTAAATGTCGGTATTGAAGCTGAAATAATTGTGTGTAAGGATGTATTCCATAAATTTGGATATCACTTCTGGTGGATATTTGCTCTCTGTGGTGGCTTTTTGCAGGTATTCATAGCATGCCATTATGCCATCTCTGTGAGGGATGTTGCTGTACAAGGATTTAACATCCATTGTGACCAAAACAGTGTCAGGTGGTAACTGGTCAATACTGTACAGTTTGCTTAGAAAGTCTGTAGTATCCTGTATGAAGCTTTTTGTATTTTGTACCACTGGTTTGAGTATACCTTCTACGAGTCCAGAAATCCCTCAGTTAATGTGTTAATTCCACATATAATTGGTCTGCCAGGGTTTCCAGATTTGTGTCACAGAAAACATCCAATCGCACACCTCTGGTAGTAACCTACAACCCAGAATTGGAAAAACTACAGAAAATAATTAAAGATGTACAGCCACTACTGTCTGAAGATGAAACTCTAAAACATATATTTCCCACTCCACCAGTGATTGCCTTCCACCAGCCACCAAACCTGAAACAGAAACTGGTGTGAAGCAAACTTCCTTCTGAGCTCCAACTAGGTGACAAAGGTACAAAACCATGCAAAGCACCTAGCTGGAAAATATGTATACATATCTCTCCTGAGATATGTGTCAGTCATAATGGAAAAACATTTACAATCCAAAACCTGTATACCTGTTCTTCTAGCAACATAGTATGCATGATACAATGCAGAAAATGTGAGGAAGGCTGCTAAATTGGTGAAACCGGACAGGAACTCAAAACAAGAATGAATCACCACAGATTCACAGTTACCCATGAAAATGAAAATATGCCAGTAGGGGAACATTTTTCTAGACCAGATCACTCCACCAGTGATTTTACTGTCAGAGTGTTAAAAGGGAACTTCAAAAACAGCCATGATCGGCAAACATTTGAAACAAAAATGATGTAATATTTTGACACTAAAGAAAAAGGACTTCATAAAGATGTTTTTTTTAATACACTACCAGTGATTATGCTTAAAACAGTGCTTCAGAGTTTCATTTTAAACTCTCAAATCAGCACCCTCTGGCTTTTTTAACAGGTACCTTCTTAAGACAATGGTATGTATTTTCTTTCTGTCTTCACTTTTTAGAAATGTTAATTAATGGTCCAGAGTCAGAGTAAAATTAGGCAGCCCTTCGATCTTACAAGTTGATCTCTCCAACAGACACACTGCAGTGAAAATTAGTCTTCCTGTTTGCAAGAGGTGCACATTGACTGTAATACTTTGATCTGTAAACTGCTAGTCTAGGTTTTGAATCCACATCCAACCTTTATATCTGTCACACTGCTCAGCTGTTTTCACTTTGACATGAGGAAGAGAGTTTTATCTCTTGAAAGCTAGTCTTAAAAATAATTTTCTTAGTCCAATAAAAGGTATCACCTGCAACATATTTGTTGTTTTTTAACTCTCAGTGTGAAACAGATACCTATTGTGTAAATGTTTTAGAGCTAATAGCATGTGAATTCTGGTCTCAGTAGCCGGCTAGCCTTAGGAGTGTTACAGCCATTTTTTGTAAAGTTGTTCAAGTGACTGGAGTATTTAGCCTGTAAGTTCTTTGCCACTAAACTGTACTGCTATTTTCTACCTTCCCCACTAACACTTGTCTCGGACTTGGTGCCCCCTGCATCATAGACCAGACATTCCCACCCCTACTCTTTTCCATAACTTTACACCTACTTCCAACTCTGCTTTGACTCACAGAACCTTCCCACCCCTAAATTCTCATCTTTTGTCCTCTACAGCCTCCTTCTAAGCCCTCCCCTGAATCATTTCTGGAGAGAATAATCTTTAAATAACCCTCCTTCTCTCTTCCCAGAGAAGAAAAGCCCTGAGCAGGCTTCCTGGAGCCTTCCTGAAGACACAGTCCTTGATCACGGGCTAGGCACAAGACCCCTACACCAGCAAGCCACCCTGCAGAATAGATAGAAGGTACAGACTCTACCGGGAGCTTCTCAGCCTGAAAGCCGTGATTCCCATTGGCTCCTGCATGGCTAAGTTGCTTTCTGTTTGGCTGCCCCACACTTCACTGACTTTAAAACTAGAGAGTACATTGTATTTATAAGACAAAGAACCTCTGTGTGCAAGCACTGAGGCAATGGTTACCTCAAAATGCATTTGGCTGGGAAGCCAAGTATCAAAGCAATACAAAATCACACGTGCCCCCACAATGCAAAGCATCACCGGCTGCATATGCAAATCACCACAGAATATTATGCTGGTTCAACTTTAAGCAGAAATGCATGGTGCCAAAAGGCCTCTCACACAGTTTGCAAAGGGTGCCAACAGAAGACATAGACATGTGTTTAGTCCTACCAGGACTCATCAGTATGCCTCATCTGTTTGACACCCTAGTGGATGAACCAGCTACCCTAAGATGGTCAATCTGGGTTATGTTGTGGTGAACCCAATTAAAACAAAAAATGGTTTAAAAGACAAAGAACCTCTGTGTGCAAGCACTGAGGCAATGGTTACCCCAAAGGGCATTTGGCTGGGAAGCCAAGTTTCAAAGAAATACAAAATCACACATGCCCCCACAATGCAAAGCATTATGGGCTGCATATGCAAATCACCACAGAATATTATGCTGGTTCAACTTTAAGCAGAAATGTATGTCTTCTGTCGGCACCCTTTGCAAACTGTGTGAAAGGCCTTTCGGCACCATGCATTTCTGTTTAAAGTAGAACCAGTATAATATTCTGTGGTGATTTGCATATGCAGCCCACAATGTTTTGCATTGTTGGGGCATGTGTGATTTTATATTTATAAGCTGTATATCTCAGTAGTCCCAAAGAACTCTATTAGACTAGTATTCCATTTGCAAGTTCTACAAGGGCTTGGTTATGCTGTGTTCATATCATGATTCTCTGCACTTGTTATTTGCTCACTGTAACAGTTCTTACATATTGTGTCATGATTCTATGTACATGTTTTTACTGCTCACTGTATTTGTATGTATCTGTCCTATCCTGGACCTCTTTGTACTGTGATTCTAAGTATTTGTTTTTACTGCTCACTGTATTTGTATGTATCTATCCTATTCAGGGCCTCTTTGTGAATAAGCTTGCTCAATGGAGCCTTTTCCTGGTGAAATAAACACATTGAATTGAAATTGAAACAAGTGGTGTTCTCAGCCCTTCCTTGAACTACTCTGTTTTAAGCCTCTTCTGACTAGCACAAATGATTTACAACTAGGATTTTCGTCCCACCTGCCCTCCCTGTCCCCAACGTCTATTAAATGCTCTCTCAATAGAGTTCAGCCCCGCCCACATCTCCCTATCGGTGACTTCTTGCCTGCTGCTAGCAAGTACATACCATTAGGAGTCACTGCTGCTACTTCAGCCAGCCGGGTGACTGGAAGAAAAAAAAATCAATAAACTTGAGATGAACTGGTATCTTCTCCTCTTTATTCTATACCTCATCAGGGAGGTTGAAAGAAATACAACAGCCCCCAAATCAGGCCCACCCACCTTATCTGAAACCATCCCCTACTATTCTAGGGGAACGAGGTCTGACTCATGCTCAAATATACTCACCTAACCTGCACCCCAATCCCACATACCTCCTACCTCACCTATTAGCCCAGCAGCTGCCATATTACATGGCAATACTCCTGCAGCTGCTACCAGTGATCACAAAATATACTGTAAAAAGATGGCTTCACCTGACATGCATTCTAAGAAAACTGATCCTACTACTTCTGCTGATCTCTGGTAATGTGCACCCCAACCCAGGCCCACCCAAGGCAAAGCCCTCAATGAGCATGGGGCACCTCAAAATAGTATCCATACACATACTTAGACTCTTACCTAAATTACCGCAATTTCAGGCATGGGTGGAAGTGCTCTATCCAGATGTCATAGCACTCACGGAGACCCTGGCTTTCCCCGAAGGTCAGTGACACAGCCATAACTCTAATGGTTACAATATTTACTGACAGGTCAGAATATCCAAATGCGGGGCAGCTGTCTGATCCATATCAAGTGAAATTAGGGGCCAAATACTGCCCACGAGTCTACACATGCAGGAAGCACAAGTCCTAATCCTCGAACTTACCCTTGGGCTACAAAACAAAATGTTACTGCTCTCTACTGTCTATGTACCCCTGGAAATCACACTACTGGTGTCCAGCAAGTAACAGCCAACTTAGGGTAGTAAAAACAAAACTGGGAGCACACCATTGTTGGTGACTTTAATGTCAATCGGCAGTCCAAGGATGCATCCACAGTCTGTGATCAGATCTCAGACCTCTACCTTTCTCAGCTAGTGACTCAACCCACTAGAGTTAACTATAAAACTGGCACAAGTACACTAATTGACTGGCTTCTCACTACCTGTCCAGAGCACATATCTGAGGTCACAGTCCTACCAGACACCCTCAGTGATCACTCCCCTGTAATGTGCACCTGGTCAATCAATCAATCAATCAAAAGCTTTATTTATCCAGGTGGGCACCATTGAGCAAGGCTCATTTGCAAGGTGGACCTGCTCATGAATACATCAAAGTACAGTACAGAAGCAGGTATACAAAAAGCAATAATATACAAGGAAGAAAAAGTATATACAGTGTGTACAGTACAGTACAAGGTTGAAATAAATAATAATAAAAAAACAGCATTATTTTACAATTGAAGAAGTCAGCAGATGTACAATCAACCATAGGCATACAGGGGTTATAAGCAGAGATCTTTTGTGTGAGGCAGCCGGCAACTACAGATATAGGGGAAAGAGGCTGTGTATGGGGTGGCAGGTTAGAGAGGTAAAGAAGAGGAGGGATATATTACCGATGACTGGGGGAAAAATTTGGCTAAAACCACAGAAAATGATGATGGCTGTCATGTACTTGTTTATTATGATAATGACAGAGGAGGGGTAGCTTATTGAGACACTACTATGGATGGGGAGGGACTTTAGCTAGGCTGGAGTGGACAGGGAAGGGTAGTTGCAGCAGGAACAGTTAATAGGGAAAGAGTGAGAGCCAGGGGTAGAAACACAGTGAGCATCAGGATGGAAAGGAGGAGTTGTGGAATTAGTGGGCTAGCGATGAGGAAAATATTTGCAAGGTGCTTTCATGTAGCGATCGTTGAGTGCTTTGAAGATATTCAGGCTAACAGGGCAGCTCAGCTTCAAGTTCCTTTGTAAACCATTCCACAATGTGGGTAAAGAGAAGCTTAGAGCAGCTTTGCCAAAATGAGTTTTGACCCTTGGAACTTGGAGGGCAATTAGGGAATAGCTCCTTAGAGCATAGGTGCCTAACACACTCGGGGGAATACAGTCTGAGACATATGAGGAGAGCTTGTTGGTCACTGCTCTGAAGGCCCATAGGGCAGCATTTCTATTCCTTATATAGTGAAGGGAAGTCCAGCCTAATGATGAGTACAGGGAGCAGTGGTGTGTGGAAAGTGGAAGGCCAGTAATGAACCTGATAGCTCTGTGGTAGAGGGTGTCCAACTTAGCCAGTGCAGAGGTAGTGCAGTGGCTGAGAGCAGGTCCACGTAATCTATTAGAGATAGGAAGGTAGCTTGAACCAGTTGAATCTTGGCCTCCTTTGTGAGCAGGTGGTTAATTCTGTAGAACAGTCCTAATCTTTGCCTTAGTTTCTTCTGTAGTTCTTCGAGATGGTCGGGGAAGGTAAGTTTATGATCGAGCCTAACTCCTAGATATTTGAATTTAGCTACATACTCTAGTGTTTCTCCAAGAACAGTGGTAATTTGTGGGATAGCCCCCCCCCCAGCAGGAATTGCCACATGCAAGGAGGGGGAGAAGAGCATGGCTTTTGTCTTTTTCACATTGAGCAAAAGCTTTTCGTTTATGAGCTGGTATTGCATAAGGTTAAATTCAGCTTGGAGGTCTTCACAGGATGCTCCTGGTGTGGGATGACTCAAGTGCAGTACAGTGTCATTCACGAATAAGTGGATGTTGACTTTTTTGATGGGATCGTTGATGTTGTTAATGTAGACTGCAAAGAGGAGGGGACCAAGGATAGAGCCCTGAGGCATGACCCTCCGCATAGATTTTAATGGAGAAAGATAACCTTCAGCTTTAACCTGCTGTTTCTGTTCTCTGAGGTAGTCTGCAAACCAGCACATAGATTTATGGTCCAGGCCGAAGGTGCTTAGGGAGGAAAGAAACAGACTGTGATCGACTGTGTCAAATGCCTTACTAAGATCCAAGAAAATGGCACAGACATGATTCTTGTTGTCAAGATCTAGGAGCCAATCATTGGTCACCTTAGCTAGGGCTGTTAAGGTGCTGTGCTTTGCTCTGAATCCAGACTGAACTGGGTTTAATAGGCTTCTGGAATCTAAGTATACCCCAGCTGGCCACACACTATTTTTTCTAATAATTTAGACAGGATGGGGAGGAGGGAGAATGGTCTGTAATTATTTAGATCTCAGGGGTCACCTGCTTTTAATAGAGGGATGACATGGGCTATTTTCCATTGAGGGGGAGGCTACCCTGGGAGAGTGACATGTTGAATAGGTGGGTGATTGGCACCACAAGCACATGGTAGGCACATTTCAGATAGTATGGCTCTATGAAGTTGGATAAGTTCACCAGAAGTGCTCCCCAGGTCATAAGAAATAGATCACTGAGAACTGGTCAGCTCAACTCCTTTAGACAATATCTCATGCTAGTGGACTGGGCACAGCTAGACAGGGCACTTGATGGTAATCAAGCCCTAAACTACTTCCTTGCAATATTCAACGAGGCATGTGACGTATTTACCCCCTATAGAACAAAAAAGGTAAGAGGATCTACCAATCCTTGGCTCACTGGCTCCCTTATTGAGCACATGCACCATAGGGACAACCTGAGGCACAGGGCCAAAGCAACAGGAAAATATCCTGACATTGTTTCCTACAAAACCATCATGAACAAATATACCAAGCTCATTTGACTGGCCAAGGCCTCTTACTTCAACAACCTCCTGAAGAGGAGATGGGGCCAGGGGAGCGAGTTCTTGGACTCAGTAAAGTCTCTTATGGGAAAAGCATCTAGAGTTCCTCCTTATATAATTATCACCACAACTGAGACACTCCAGGAACCTGGCGACATAGCAAATGCTTTTAACCAGGCTTTTACCGATCTTAGTACGGTACTACCCAGGGATTATCTAGCCCCATCTAAACCTAACTTGCCACCCAACACACTGTCTCATTCCTCAACCACAAGAGGCAACCACCATTCTACTTTAAGCAGCTCCGTAAACATGAAACATTAAAATATATCAAACGAGTACTAGTGAAAACACGGATGGGTAGTGACTTCAAAGATATGAAGCTGATAGCTCTGGTACTAAATGAGGTAGTAGAACCTCTGACAAAGGTGTTCAATGCCTCCCTAAGGTCTGGTGTTTTCCCTGACAAGTAGAAGGAAGCTCTGGTCACCCCAGTCTTCAAAACAGGGGATATCACAAACCTCTCCAATTACAGACCCATCTCTATTCTCCCCCATTATATAAAGTCCTCAAATCAGTGGTCTCGGACCAGCTCACAGAGCATCTATCCAAGTACAACCTGCTCAGTGTCCAGCAACACTGGTTCAGGTGCGATCACTCCACTCTCACCACCTTGGTTAATTATACCTCTCAAATCTATGATGCCTTTGATGAAGGTCTGGCAGTGGGGTCAGTCTTTATAGACCTCACAAAGGCATTCAGCACTGTTAACCATACACTCCTGCTTCCAAACCTCCTCGGTTTAGGCCTGTCTGGGGACACGGTGAAATGGTTTGACAGCTACCTATCCTGCAGGATGCAATGCATCAAAATCAGTGGGGGACTCTCAGAACCAAGGACAGTGAGCCTAGGTGTCCCCCAATGCTCAATTCTAGGGCTACTCCTCTTCAGTCTCTTTATTAACCCCTAACCCTCTAAATGCCCTGCTCACATCATGCTATATGCAGATGATGCAGTCATCTCTGTTAAAGGGAAAAATCTGTCCTTGATCTTCGCTGAACTGCAAAACAGTTTCCACAAACTCAAAAAATGGTTCTCATGCAACAAACTTTTGCTCAGCTATAACAAAACAAAGAGCATGCTTTTCTCTGTCCAACAGAACATGATGACGTTTGGGTCTTTGCAGGTTCTGAGTCTCAAAGGTGACATACTGGAACAAGTCTGTACCTTCAAATATCTTGGGGTTCATCTGGATGACACCCTATCATTTGGAACCCACGTCAACCGTGTTGTTAAGAATACCAATCCTATGCTTGGTATCCTCTTCCGGCACTGACATTCCGTGACCCTGGAAGCCCTGAAGCTGGTCACTGGCTGCTTGGCCTTATCCATCATAGACTACGATCTTGCTATCTATGGTGCCAGTACAGTTACTGGCCTCAAAATGGTAAAAACCCTACTAACCAAAGCATGCCACCTTGTTCTGGGGGTTGATCATTGGACACATACTTGTGCCCTCTATCATGAGATGGGATGGCTCCCTCTCCACCATAGGGTACTTTACCAATCATGCCTGCTGGCAAAGAAGTCATTGCTAGGACATACCCCTACATCAACCTCCTGCCTTTTCAAAAATGTTCAACCTAAAATTAGGACTCAGAATGTGGTCAAAGGAGGCTTGGTTGTGCCATTTAAGTGAACAGCAATAGCCCAGAGATCCCTCTCCTTCCGTGGATTGAAGCGGCTCAATGAATTACCCAAGAACCTGATCAAGTGTGGTAAGATTAGCCGATTCAAATCTAGACTCTGTGCACACTTATCCCTTGAGAATGACTGCAAATGTTTCCACTAATCCATATTACCTAGCCTTTTCTTACCATCCCCTGTACACTAAATAAATAACTTATTTTCCCCCTTGCCACTACTGCCTGCCACAATTCCCCACCTGCATCCCCAACCCCTTGTCCAGCCCCTCACACCCACTATTCCAACCTCCAACAGCCCACTCCTTCATGCCTCCCTCCCCTCTCTGCACTCCCCCTTCAATTTCTCCCTACCTGCCCTTCCTTGTACCCCTCCCCATCTGCCCACTCTGAAACTTTGTTGCCACCCCATCACCCTCCTTCCCCAATGTCACACCCTGAGAAAAGCCTTCTCTGGCTGCTTCAGTGCTGGACAATGACTTGGATCCTTAGTCCTTGTTCTTTACCCTGTACATACTCTGTTATTGTCTTAACATATAATCTGCCTATGTTAAGGATACAGTTCCTTGATCTCGCACTGATTTTTAATCCTGACCTGCATTGCCTGGTTCACTATCTTCCTATTCAACCACTATATATATATATATATATATATATATATATATATGTATATGTATATATATATATATATATATATATATAGATATAATATGGTATCACGGTAGTGCTACCTTAGTTAGGGTTGAGTAGCACTTTTAAGGTTGCAGGGTCAAATTTTGCACCTTAATAACTTTGACACCGTTCAACAGATTTGCCTGAAATATAGTATACTTGATGGGGAATGGTAGATCTTGGGATCTGCCATGTTTCGTACTGGTCGGATATACGGCTGCAGAGTTATTAAGAAACAACGAATTGCACAATTACTCTTTTTTGTGATTTCTTTGCTGTCACCTACAGGTCGCATGGTTTGTGCGACCGGTCCAAAAACTTCAGGGAACATGCGGCTGGGGTACCCAATGTGCCTTTCAAAGATTTTGTGAAAAAATATTAAAAGGTTCAAATGTTATTCATAAAACAAGTTCCCATTATAAGTCAATAGGAAAAGTTAACAAAAAGTTCGAAAGTGTTGCAAATGCAGTTTTTACTTTTGCAAATGGCCCTTTTACTTTCGCAAATCTGCCATTTTGTTTTCAGTTGGTGATCAGAAAAATGCTTGCCATTTAAATTTGGGACCCTCTAGCAACCTAATTATTTTTGTATTTACCTAGTCAGACACTGAGGATGCTAGGCATATCTTTATTTTGGGGTAAAACACCCCAGAAATATGTTTTTCAAATTTCTGGAAAAAGTACTTTCATAAAGTACTTTCGCACTTGCGACACTGTCAAATGAATTTGCAAAAGCATTCTCAAAGTTCGACAGTACTTTTCCAGGCTATGGCAAAATAATAGCAATTCTTTGCCACCCAGTTGCAAAAGAACGGTTTGGTCTTTTGGGCTGAAATTTGGAGGGAACGCAGCCAACATCTATCAGATGTGCTTTTCACTGCATTGGTGAAAAAATATTACAGGCCGGAAAAGTTACACACTCCAAACTTGACACTTTTTCCCATAGGATAACATTACGGCATCCGCTGCATTACAGGAATCCTTTGCTGTCCTGCTGCAAAAAAAAACGGTTTGGTCTTTTGGGCTGAAACTTGGAGGGAAGAGAGCCAACATCCCACTTATGTGCCTTTTGGTAGTTTGGTGAAAAAATATTACAGGGCAGCACAGTGACGGCACTCCAAATTTGACACTTTTTCCCATTGGATAACATTACGGCGTCCGTCGCACCTTTCGGGGCCCGTATTTCGGAAACGGTGCAAGATACAGACTTTTCGTCACAAAAATGATTAGCCCCCCAGATAAAAGCTAAGTACAAAACTAGCCAGGAAAATCATAATTCATATGAAATTTACATTTTTTTTCTACTTCATACGGTTTCTGAGATATAAGCAATTTAATATTCCAAGTCCTCATTTTCTGCTCCGAGGCCCATTGTTATGTATACATTCTTTGTTTTCACTGTGTTTTTCAATGCATTTTTTGGGGAAAAGAAGGGTGTGCCCTTTTGTTACTGTGCCAGTTAACGTTTCCAGTTGCATTTCTGTTACCGTTTGCAGCACCGTTATCGTCTACGCCACTGTGTGCATTACAGTTTGCATTTTTTGCTTGCACTTGCATTTGCATTTCTGTGTCATTTGGTGTTATTGTTGCTGTTACCATTACCTGTTTCATTTGCATTTGCGGTACCATGCACATGCGTTATGGTTTGCATTTTCATACGCGCTTGCTTTTCTGTTTCGTTTCTGTTTCCTTTGGCATTATTTTTGCTGTTATTGTTACCATTTGCATTTACAATTGCGGTACCATGACCGTGCATGTAATGGTTTGCATTTCTGTACTCACTTGCATTTGCATTTCTCTTTCCTTTGGCATTATTGTTGCTGTTACCGTTACCATTTGCATTAACAGTTGCAGTACTGTGCCTGTGCGCATTTCGGTTTGTGTTTCCGTACGCGCTGCTGTTCCCATTGTCGTTTCTCTTTCCTTTGGCATTATTCTTCATGTTAACTTTATCATTTGCATTTACAATTGTGGTACCATGACTGTGCATGTTACGGTTTTCGTTTATGTGTGCACTTACGTTCACATTTCTGTTTCTGTTCCCATTCATGTTCTTTTTGCTGTGACACTTAACATTTCCATTTAAAATACCACTGCCATCACTGTTCGTGTTACCAGTTGCTTTTCTGTACGTGCTTCAAAGTCTGTTTGCATCACTGTTCACTTTGGCGTCACTTTGCACTTGTGTTTCTATTAACATTTCCTTTACCAATTACGTTTCCGTTACCATGTGCACCACTGTTGGCACTTCTGTTTGCATTGCTGTTCCTGTTACTATGTCAGAAGATGGGCCCCGCGCTCCAGCTACTGCATTACTTTCACTATTTGTCATCATCATTCTCAAAAAGAAGGGAAATTAGAGGCAAAAAACTCCATTTAATGCATCAGTTAGGGTTGTTCCACAGCGGCAAAAGTGATGAAATTCAGTTTAGGATTGAAAGTTCCTTGGACCCCCAGCCCACCCCAACCAGCATCAGGGGTGCATTGAGGTTGTCAGTCCTAACTCTCACCCCACTATCTTATACCTCTACTTCTTTACATGTGATGGGGTGAGAGTTGGGACCGATGACCCAATGCTCACCCTGATGCCAGTTGGGGTGGGCTGGGGGTCCATGGGGCTTTCAAACCTAACACTGAATTTCTTCTCTTTTGTTGCTGTGGAACAACCCTAACTGATGCATTAAACAGAGTTTTTGCCTCAGATATATATATATATATATGTATATATATATATATATATATATATATATATATATAGGCATGTATACAGTATTCAAGATACTCATACCTACTGCACATTAACACCCTGTAACATTTTGCTGAATTTTTAAAAGTTTCACATCACACCCCTAATTTGTAGTGCCATTTTAGGAGAGACATTACACATAACATGACCCAGTTTGGTTCTACTGTCTTCTTTCAGTTTTATCACAAACATCTATTTACTGTTTCAAATAGGGCTCCATTTTGTGACATTGCTGGCAGTCCCAATTTAAGTATTTAAATACAGCCCTTTATTGTGCCCTAGAAACTCATCTGTTGTTAATGTGTTATCTAATTACTTCATTTTAGCCTCCCCCATGAACTCCCTGTACAGAATAAAAGTGTTTGTCTTTTACTAAATCATTTTATACAGCTGTAACATTTATAACATCTGGTGTCCATCTAGTACCTAATCCTAAGCAGACTGTGCCTTTAATTTGCATGTTCTGTGGTCCAAAAGCATTATTGTGGTTGATGACCTTCTTTTTGTTAATGACATGCTGCCAAAACCTTGCAGTTTATTTTAATTGATTTATTTAGAAAATTCCCTTTTCCCGTGGCATGGTATTCTCGTGTCCTTTTGTGGCCCACGTTACTATTGGTTCCTGCACTGGCCCAGAATGCAGAGAACCAAAAATGCATGCCGACACCTTCAGTCATCACCCCATGGCTCTTTAAAGCCATGGAGCTGGTGGTTCTACATTCTTTTTACTGCTGCCTGCATTGCGCACAAGACATGTCCTCCTGAAGTCTGGCAGTATGCACATTACAGGCCCTACAGTGGGCTATTCCCTGTGCACTTCTGCTGCTTTTTTCTTCCCCAGTATGTCACACATCTGCAGATTGCAAATGTACAAATTAGCTTTTTGGGAAACACAGAGACATATAGTCAGACCTTGCCACATTATCCTGAGATGCTAGGCTTGGGGATTGAAAGGTGGGGGTAGGGAAAGGATGAGATGATTATAAAGTATTTTAAAGTTGAACAGCTGCAGGTTTCCTAGATTAAATGGTTATACATGTACCATTATTCTATAGACCAGGTCTCTACAGGGGATTATTTTGTGTGGCCTGGTCCCTGTAGGGGCTCATTATGTGTGAACCTATTCTCTGCAGGGGCTCCTTTAATGTTACTGCTGCTAAATAATTTGTTCTGTAATGGACAACAAAAAAAAATGCAGTTTGGGGAGTACATCAATTGCACCTGGTCAGTTCTGGGGTTCTATTTTGTGTGAGGCATCAGAACACCATAACTACTGTTTGGGAGAGTTATGTATTGGAAAATAAAATAAATGCAGTGTTGGGGTATTAAATGAATTGGACCTGGTCTCTGCAGGTGCTCATTTTGGGTATACCTGGTCTCTTTAGGAGCTTATGTTTTGTGGGACACATCAGAACACCATAACTACTTTTAAACTGCCTGCTTATCTGCTGAACTTAAAAATGAGTCCTGGTTAATATATTTGTTTTCTTTGTGCAGTCCTCTATGGTCCTGCAGGGAGGTGGGTCTTATAATAAAATACATTGTATTTTTTCTGTCCTTTATACAGTGCCATTTATGATACTAACTGACATGAAACTGAAATATGACATGTTATACAGTACACCTAAACTGTTGCTCATGAGTAAAGTCTGGTGGTGGTGTTGGGGGACATGGATGTAAAACATAAACATGCTTACAAGGGGCTTAAAAAGAAAGGCCATAAGAGCATAATGGCACAAATATTAAAAGGAGTTTAATGAAGAGAAAAGAACAGAAACAAAATAAAATAAAAAATCACATTGCATACCATGATTCTGAGTTTCACTGTGGGTTAATATCCACTATGGAATGCAACATGTGGGAAGTGAAAGTAATTGTTTGGTGTGCCCTGTGGCCTAGGATGGCATATGTGGGAGTAAATGTGACATAAAGAAATGTTCTCTTACTAGGAAAGATGCATATGGTGTTGTCACCCAGTCACCCTCTGCCGCAGTAATTTTACATAATGTTCATTGTTTTGTGTCCTTTAGGCTTGTTTGGCTGTTGAAGTGTATTTCAGTAATTGTTTGGGCCATGAGTTACATGGTAGGCCCAACATGCTTCTGTGTAGTACAAGTGAAGTAAAATACTGTTTTTTATGTTTGCTTGCATGCATGACCAAGAAACATTATGTGGCAGCTTAGGAGAGAAGTGGGTTGTGGATGTGCAGCACTGTGGCAGCCAATGGAGACACTGCATTTGGGGGCTTGGCACTGGTGGACCAATGGAGGCACAGTGTGCTGATGACGCTGGTCTCCAAAAGTGCCACCAAGTAGAAATGTTTTCACTGCTGCAATGAGGGGCCACCTCGTCATTGCAGCATCAGCCATTTCACTGCAATGAGGGAGCGGCCTGTCATTGCAGGGTGTACCTTCCCAAGTCTAACAATTAAATAAACATAGCAGCAGATTGCCACCACCTCTCGGCCCCATGAAAGCTGAATGGAGGTGGCCAATCCTTCTATCACAGCCCCCGACCCAGTTAATTTGCCGACGGGGGAGCCCACTCCCTGTCGGCATGATGTAACTCCTTCCCCCATTTGTGGTGTTCCAAGGGGGTGCCCAATCACCCTTGGCATCATGGCCCCCCAAACAGTCATTCATTGCCAACGGGGGGCCCAATCCCCATTGGCTTCAGTACCACTACCCCCAAAAAAGGCAGGTGGCACATTGGGAGCCCACCCCAGTGTGCTGGAAATAGGCCTGGAAAAAAAACCTTCCTGTGATGTCTTTTTCTTTTTTTTTTATCTCCTTGAAACAAAGAAAACGGTCCCACACCGGTCGCCGTCCTCTCCCCCAACCCACACCCATCCACTGTGCACCTGACCTCCCCAAATGCCCCTGCACGCCATACTTACCTCCAGACCTTGGCACGACGTTCTTCGGTGGACCAGGAACACGTCTGCACTCTTCAAAGCTGACTGCGAACTGAAGAAATGCAGATAAGCTGTATAATGGCATAAATAGGTTTTTTTCAACTTTTGGTGCATATCTCAAGCATTCTGGGGAATTTTGGCACCATATTTTCAACATGGGGTTATTGGGGCCCCTCCTCATGAATTCAGGCACTGTCATGGCATTATTTGGTCCCAAAAAGTCATTTCATGGTCACTGCTTGGAATCACCTTCCAGGACTGATTAACAAAATGACAGTGACAGTATTCATGAGGCGGGCTCTCTTAAAGCCAATGTTGCAAATTTGGTGAAAAAAATCCAAAAAATTACTGTTTTACGAGCGTGCGTTGAGCAGTTTTCATGCACGCTCATAACTTTGTGAATCTGTAATATTTTCACTCCAGATTTTCAACATTGCCATTTTTCCACACCTCCTTATGAACAGTATAGCTGTCATTTTTCACATCCTGACCGAAATGTGGTTTTGCACTACCGGTGCAGAATAGCACGGTCGCTGTGGGAAATCAGTGTTTGGGTCACATTAAAAAATCGTAGTGACACTGTTCATGAGCAGAGGTCCTAAAATGCCTATGTTGAAAATTTGGTAATCAAAGTCCATAAAATGACTGTGTTATGAGCATGCATTGCACTGTTTCCACGCATGCTCGTAACTTTGTGAATTTATAATATTTTCACTCCTGATTTTCAACATTGGCATTTTTCCACACCTCCTTATGAACAGTATAGCTGCCATTTTCCACATCCTGGCCAAAATGTGTTTTTGCACTTCCGACGCAGAATAGCTTGGTCACTGTGGGAAGTCAGTGTTCAGGACAGATTAAAAACAAATCACAGTGACACTGTTCACGAGGAGAGGTGCTAAAATGCCTATGTTGAAAATTTAGTGACAAAAGTCCATGAAATGACTGTGTTATGAGTGTATGTTGCGCAGTTTCCATGCAACCTCGTAGTTACGTACATTTCTAATATTTGCACTCCAGATTTCCAACACTGGCATTTTTTCACACCTCCTTATGAACAGTATAGCTGTCATTTTTCATATCCTGCCCAAAATATGCATCTACACATCAGGCACTGAATAGCGTGGTAGTGTTGGGAAATCAATGTTTGGGACAGATTAGGAAAATCATAGTGACACTGTTCATGAACAGAGGTCACAAAATGCCTATGTTTAAAATCTGATGAAAAAAATTCCACTAAATGACTGTGTTACACACAAGCGTTGCACAGTTTCCACATAAGCATGGATGTTTGAGTATTTTTTATGTTTTCACTACAGATTTTTAACATTGCCATCTCTTCACAGCTCCCTAGGAATGGTACAGCTGTCATTCTTCACATCCTGCCCAATCTGTGTTTTTGTACATCTGGCACAGAATGGCATGGTCACTGTGGTAACTCAAAGTTCGGGACACATTAACAAAATCACAGTGCCACTGTTCATGAGAAGAGGTCCCAAATGCTTTCATGAGATGGGGGTCACAAAAAGGCCATGTTGAAAATTTGTAGTGTACTGTAAATACCAACAAACTCCCAGGGCATTAGGGTGTCTAACCATAAAGTTACACCCTGTACAGACTGGCAGTCATCAGGAGTGTGCCTTTGGATTGCTGACTGTAATGCTCATGCCATTCCACCCCCACCCCACCAC
Organism: Neoceratodus forsteri; assembly: GCA_016271365.2. Classification (NCBI taxonomy): domain Eukaryota; kingdom Metazoa; phylum Chordata; order Ceratodontiformes; family Ceratodontidae; genus Neoceratodus; species Neoceratodus forsteri. Next base: position 608,434,301 of record CM057455.1, read on the forward strand.
CCTGCAGCCAATGACAGGCATCGAGGTGTGCCTTGAACTCTTTGGCCCCACAGTTCACCTCATTCTCCTATATTGCACCCATTTCAGTGTATGTCTTTATGGAATGGGGTGACTGTACAGCCAAAAACCCCAAGGCACACCTCCACACGTGTCGGTGTCTGCAGGATAGGGTGAAGTGAAATGGCATGAACGTTATGAGCGATGACCCAAACACATACCCCAATGCCTGTCTGTCTCTGCAGGGTGAAGTTGAGGTTGGCATGAAGTTCAGTACTTCACTGCCAATCCTATTCTGCATCTCTCTAACTCCTGCATTTCCAATGCTAATACCAGAAGCAAACATTCGGCATTGACAAATGCTTGTTCCTTATTGGGATGATTGCTGGCAGTGACTGCCAAAGTGTCACCCTTGGTTCCAGTTATTTAGCATTCAGGTTTTGGTGTGTACTTTTAGGCTCATTTTGCTGTTGTTGTGAATCACAGTACTTATCTGGTGTGCCATGTACTGCACGACAGGCTAAGAGGCTAACATGGCATACCAAACAATTACTGACATTCACTACAATAGCCGAAGAAGCCTAAAAGTGCACCACCTCCCAAAATGCACTGGTTGCCATATGCATCTGCAGGAGGGCCATGCTGTGGATAATGTGAGTAAGGGTTCCATGGAGGGGACCATTCAACAACAGGGAGGGGTTGTGTCTTCAGTTGTGGCTGCAATTTGGGGGATGGCACCAATAGCAACAGGGATAATTGTGTGTATCTGCACCATACAAGGGGACCATGCAAAATGGCCTTGCACAATACACTCACTGTGATTACAGGGCATTACCAATTTTCAGGTCCCTGATCCTTCATTTGTATTGTGCCAACATCAGAAAATCTCCTGGGCACAAGCCTTGCTTGCCCACAATAACAGGGCTTTGGAATATGGACATCTCTGCAAAACTGGCTTTGTGCACAAAAATTAGGCTTTGCACACGGGCAAACTTTTGAAGATCTGGCCACTGAAGTCAGTTTTTCCCTTCAGTTTTATTTCTTAAAACACATTTTAAGATTGAAACAACCCACTCAAGGGCATAGTTCTATTAGTAAGCAGTTACCCACTCCAGGATATGCAATTATTTGGGATTAATCAATATACTGGGTGCGTTGTAATGCACAAGGCTGCTGGCTGAGTGTCCTCACAGCACCCGGGGTGTTGATTAATCCCCAATAACTACACTCCCTGGAGTGGGTTATTGCACTTATAACATAGGGTGCACTACAAAACAAGGAGAAAGTAACATTAAGGTTTTTTTTCCCTGTATAAAAGACAAAAAAAAATGATTGTATCCTGCTGTCTAGAAAAATAGTCCCCAACAAAACTGCTGCCCATGCACATACAAATGTCAGAAAGAATGTGTTGCTGTGCTTTCTCTGACATTTGTTATGCATGATATGCTTTCTGAGACAGTAGCTCTGAAGTGCAAGACATGGAGCTGCCTCTTGTCATGGTACAGACAAGGAGTCAGTACCTTGCTGGCATAGCTGCTCTATCTCTCTGTCTGTGCTTACATTAAGGTATGGTAAGCAAGTAAACATTTTCCCCAGCAGTGCAGTCACACAGTCTGCCAGCCTGTACTCTACCAGTTAAGAAATGGCAACTAATGGGACTCAGAGCCTTCAGGTCTTGTTGACATTCTGTCTATCTGCCCACTGGCATAAAGCTCACTTTCACAGTGTAACACTGTTGGGGGGGGGGTCCTCTCTCTCCCTTCACACTGCCCCATCTGAGTTTATGCCACAACTGTGGTACTACCCAATCAATCTGGCTCTGATGATGGGGTCATGTGAATCTGAAACATCAGCACATTATGGGCGGAAGGATGAATGAAAGTAGGATCAGTGAGAAGTTGTAAGAACTATATCCAGCTCGGGAGAGAAAATTTGTAGCAAGACGTCTTCAACTTCATATTTCCAGCTGCTATGTTCTACCAAGAATATCTGATGGAAGCACTGCATCCTGTGGACATAAATGTGGCTGGGATGTAGGCAAATGAGCCGTGAAGATTTAAAGCTGAAAAAGCCCAAAAAGCAGTTGCAGCTGCTATGCAGTAACTGGTAAAGCACTGAAATTTTTTCCAAGGAGCAGCAGCCCAACAGTAATTGTTCAAATAGACTTTGTTGTACATGTAGGAAACAAGACTTTGTAAGGCCAGCTATGATACAAGCACAAGGAAAAAGAAAACTTATAGCTGAGTATTTAGCGGCTTATAAGTGGCTGGAGGAGTGTTATGAACCTTACAACTAGTTACTGCGTAAAACCAACCAGTAAAAGTATGAAGATTTTTTTCCACATAAAGCAGCCAACAATACTAATTTAAAGTGGCTTTGCTGTATATGTAGGAAATGAGATTTTGTATTGCCAGGTAGAATTGAAATAAAAGGAAAAAGGAAAATATAGCTGAGCATTTAGCGGCTTACAAGTGGCCGGTGGAGTGTTGTGAACTTCACGATTATCAACTACTTAAAAGCAACCATGGCCTCATTAATAATTTTAAGAATGGAACTGAGTGTGGTTTTGCACATATAAAAGAAACGGGACTTTAATATGCCAGTTGGTTTTAAATGAAATTAAATAATTGTGGATGACTATTACACTGTGGTTCAAATCACTTAAGTGATTGCATAAAATTAATAAAAAGAAAAATAAACCAAAGTGTGCGGTTGGTGGTTGTCTTCTGAGACAGTAATGTGACTCAGAGCCTGCAGGTCTTGTTGATATTCTGTCTCTCTATTCACTGGCATAAAGCTCACTTTCACAGTGTGACATTGTTGCATTGTTGGGGGCGGGTCCTCGCTCCGTCACCTGCCCATCTGAGTTTATGCCACAACTATGGAACTAACCTATCAATCCGGCAATGACACAGAATAATGGCAGCGGGGACCACACACCTCTCTGGGGACAAGCCGATCGTATTGATGCTCAGATTTCACTGGCACAGAGACTGCAAGAGAGACAAGTTCACAAAGTCAAGTTTCATTTAATGCTGTCCCCAGCTCCCACTCTCACCCCTTACTGCACCTTTCTGTCTCTCTCTATCACAACAGCACAGAGTTAAGACACAGTCAGAAGTGGTACCAGGGAACTGCTGCCAATTGCTGCTCACTCTCATAGATGATGTCTGCTGCTCCAGCATTACAGTGGGGGACTCTCACTGTCTCTATCACTGTCACCATGTAAAGTGACACCAACAATTGCAGAGTGGTGGACACGCATGCTGTACATGTTCCTTTTGTCCATGAGGAGTGGATGTTGCTGTACGATATTTTTGTGTTGTACTGCACATGGGATTCAGAGGAAAACAAGCCACAGGCTGAACCCATCTGGCACACTGAGCACTTCTCCCATAGTCTGGTGTCTGTGTGATCATGGACAGAGCAATGCATGGACAAGTACTGTTTGCTGCCTTATTCCTCAGTATCACACACAGACAGGCACTCCAGAAGCTCTCCTTAATCTCTTTCTGTGATCTAAGGAGGGGTACTGTGAGGGCAACCATCATGGCAAATGATATGTCCACAGAGAACAAAGGTACTAATGTTGAATGAAATGTTATGGTGCTTCTCTCTCTCTTTCCCTCAGAAAGTCTCACACAAAACAAGAAAATGCTATATGCCACACTTCTGATCACTCACTCAGAACATTTTAATGGCTGCCGGACTGGCACCAGTTTTCTGCACTGTCCTCATCACAGAGAGATGGAGACAGACAAAAAATGTGGTTTTGCTGCGATGATCCCAAGGGCATGTCGGTGGGTAAGAAGCAAGACTGTGAACATTTTGAACATTGCAGCCACTGTTGCTGCACTACCTGAGACTACATGACAGGACTTGACTCTCGCTCATTAAGTGGGGATAGTAATGGCTGCTCCACAGACTGCAATTTTGGCACAATAACGAGATCAGGAATGTTGCCTGATCTCTCAGAAGGATAGTTCACCACTAGCTCTGCATATATTGTGGATTAATCAATGATCACCTGATGGCTCTTTACCAATCAGGTACCTGTCCTTCTGTACCCCATGTTATAAGTCACTAATACTCTTCCAGTGTTTTGCCTTCAGCCTTGAATATCACAAGTAGCAAGGTCATGTATTACTACCACACACTCCCATTTCCCTCACTTATAGATACATAGGTTGGTTTCCCTCTCTCTTATTGTGGGCTTAGGACCAGCTGGTGTATGTAATTGACAGACTAGGTGAGATTCAATCCATACTACACTGTGCAGCATAAAACATTTGTGAATATTTTAAGCCAGTATAATGTTGTGAATACAGAACAATCTTCAAAATGTTCAAAAAATGTTATACCAAATATCCATATTATGAAAATAATTTTTGGGTTGAACATTAGCAATAACTTTTGATATGACTTAGTGAGACACTTGGTACAATGCTAATACTACTGTTGTTCAGGTGTCCATGTTACTCATGTGACTTCTTGTGTCGTGTCTGTGTTACTCGCGTGACGTCCTGTGGAGTCTGTGTTACTCACGTGACATCGTGTGGAAAAAAATGCTTGTAAATCAAGTATAATTCACTTTCTGAAAATTAAGTGAATTTTGTTTTTTCATGTGAAGGTAACATAGTGGTGCAAAAAATGGGCTAGAAAATCAATGAAATGAATGTGGCAGCTAAACTTAAACATGTTCAGATGTGGGCATACTGTGATCAGAAAACATATTGTGGCATAACTGCCAACAAGTTAAGTTTATGATAAAAAAATGAAATGTTAAATATGCTATCTAAATAGATACCATAGACATAGTAATATTGAAAAATATATGTTAGATAATATGGCAAATCTGCTGTCAAGGACACAATGTTACTCAAATTATGTTGGCCTTCTGGGAACTTTAAATCCCATTTTTTAGGACCTCTGAACTTTGAACTATCTTTGTACTGGAAATTACAATACTAGCACATGTACCCAATGTACACATGATAAGGTTATGACAACTGGACCAAACAAATTTTGAGACTTGAATGTCACTCTTTGTCTCTCGAGTAGCAAATCGGTACACAAACACACATATATATATATATATATATATATTGATCTATATGTTTATATATATATATATGTGTGTGTGTGTGTGTGTGTGTGTGTGTGTGTGTGTGTGTGTGTGTGTAAATCCACCCTCTGGAACCTGTAATTTAAACTTAGTATATATTCTTGTAACCTATGTAACCTATTTGTTGTCTGTTTGTCCAATGTATCTGTATGTCCTGGAACCTTTGTAAATGAGTCTCTGACTCAAAGGTATTAAACCCATTATGAAATAAATTTTAAAAAAAATGACACTCCAGACATTACATCATGGGTTTTTTGCCCAGCTGATAGGCTATTGATGCACATGTGACCCAGGATCAGATTTTGCAGTATACCTAGGTCTCAGGAGCCCCTGCTCTCCATTTCTTTCTGTGCATCTGAGAAGGCTTCAGCACTCCAGGAGTCCCTTTATGTGATCCAGGTTAATCAAGACTGAAGTTAGGTCTTAGTTGCCTCTGAGCCACAGCTTATTTGTTAAATATAAGCTACATCTGTGCTTACTTATTAAAGTAGGCAGATTTGCAGCAAACCTCGATTTAATTAATTAATGTTGATTGATTAATTGTTTATGTGCCTTTTCTCTTAAGTAGTTTGTTGTTGGATAGTGCCTCAATGTTAAGTGATTGCATCTCTCCTGCCTAATCAGCAGCAGCGTTAGCTGTGTTTAGACAGCCAGGTTAAACAGCAATTTGCTGGAACTGAATAGTCTTTCATGGAGCCAGAAAATGGTGACGTTGTTTCCCCTACACAGCATTCAGCTGGAACTGGGTAGTGATTCAGGAAGCCATTAAACTGTTACTTTGTTTCTCCTTTCATAACTGGCCCTTGTTTTGGTACTTTTGTTACTCATGTTTGTTCCCATGATCAGCACTTTGTCCCTGATGTATTCAGAAGCTTGTGGCAGGGAGACTCATATTTTTTTTGTTACCCGCTGTGTGTGGGCTATTGCCACATCCTCCCATTCTTAACAATAGATCCCCATTTTAAATGGAAGCTGTCCCTCACTCTCGACCACACCACAGGTGCAGTTTCTCTATTTAAATCGCATGCACATTTATCCCTCCTCCCAAGTGGGGATCACATGGCACTGCATCTATCTCCATGGCCTTTATCCCCCTCATAAGCAGGATAGGGCATGGCCATAACAATGCCAAGGATGCTGCCCTCCACTTTGGGATCTACAGCCCCTACTCAGCAGCCAAACATCCTCTGAACGGCACCTCGTGGCTAATCCTGCAGACCCCTACTTGCAGTTGCCTACAGGGCTGCACTCCACACCACATGTCTCTAGCATTTGGTGATACAGACAGAGCTTATAGCCACCATTTGCTATAAGGACTCAGGTGCTCTACCATTCCAGGCAGTTCTTGGCAGAGCACAAACTAAATAAAATTTGGGAGAGTGTTAACGGGGTTCTACTCAATCTGACTCGATTTATATTCCAGGGGCATTATTCTTATTCATCAAAGCCATGCCCTAGTGTGGTGCATATATGATTGGCCACCATTTTAAGAAGCCCTCAGTCATTTCAAAATGGCAATTTAGAAAGTGGCCTTTGCGCATGGGCAGACCACTTTGATTGGCCATATTTGTAGTTATCATAATTAGAGCTAGTGCAAAATGTATCTTCTGTCAGTGGCCTTTTGGAGAAATTATGATTTCCCTTCCATTAGACTTTGAGAAATTTCTTTGACCAGTTTGCAAAATGTTTACAAAATTGTGATTTTAGTTATTTACATCCAATTTACAAGGTTGTTGTTCAATGTGCAGCACATTTGATATGCTGACATTTCGATAGTACATACAAAGGCATACCAAGTTTCAGATCTCTTTTATTAAAGGTGACCAAGTTATAAGCCTCCAGACTTTCAGTAATGTTAAAATTACATTTCACAATTATGTAAACTGCTGAAATTTAAGTCTCATTAACTTTAAAAATAGAGAACAGAATATCACCAATTTTGTTAAGTTCATTGACCCTAAATATTAGGCTTTGAGGCCACACTCATGGTGACCATTGGTCCAAGCAACAGAGCATTGCACTGCCATGCTGATGACCTGGGTTTGGAAGTGATAGCTGGAAGTAATGTCCCAAGTAAGGACATGACTGAAACAGCTACCATTTGGTGGTGCATTTTAGTCAGAGAGAGTTGGCAGTGGGTTCCACCAACACAGTGATGACTGTTGCTGGGCCATCAGGGAGCTTGCTCCTGCCACAGGGGAAACTGTGACTGTGCGAGGCTAACAGAGGCACCACCCCTACCAGGGGAGATTGGAGAGGAAAAATGGTGAAAAGTCTGGCAGCCAGCTGAATGATTGTTGGGTTCAGCCTGATCAGAATATGTCCCTGTTAATCAAGTATAACTCTGAGAGATGAGTTTCCAGCTGGGAGAAAAAAACTATTTGGAAAAAAAGAAGCTCTGTGTGTCAGCTCTCTAATCTCTTCCTTAAAGGGTGGCCAAGTTATAAGCATCCTAAGATTCCGAAATAATATCAGCAATTAATGTAAAATTTCATGAGCTTTTGTAAAATTGTGGAATGTTTTAATACTTTTATTGAAACCATGCCCATAAATTTTGCCCAGTCATACACATACATTGTAGAGAAAGGTAGCGGCTGGGTAAAGAGGCAATAAGGCAGCATTCCTAGGAGGCTCCATAGTAGACGTATAGTGGTGCAAAGTTTCAGGTCACTATCTTGAGTGACAAACCATGAAGAATAGTCACGGACATCACTGTGCACTAGCCTGAATTCTTGCCAAATGCCAGATAACCACTAGGGCTCCCTGACTTAATGATTTGTGGAAGCACATATACGTGTTGCATTGCTTCAGTACATTGCCACCTGCTGACTCTTTAATAACCCTGTAGATAACATTGCATATTTTTTCTATTTGAAAACAGTGGCACCAAATGATGCCAAGCATTACAATTAGTTGTGACTCGGGCCATTGTGACAGAAGTATCTGGATATCTTTAGTAATGATGGAACATGATGCTGGGCATCACTGTCATAGGAATATTGCAGGGGAACTGCAGGGCTAGGATGTTATTGCATGTAAGGTGAGTCAGTGGAGATAAGTACTGTGTGAAAGTTTAATTCCACAAGTGGAGTTTTAGTGGCATTAGCTATCATGTGTCAATGAATTTTTGAACACATTTTGCCAAGTAGTAATTTCTGAAGTATCTACAATACATTTCAACCTACTAAACCATATTTATCCAGCTTAATTAGATTGCAGGACATATTTTACTTTGTTATGCATGCCAAATCTTGAATGTGTACCCGAATTAGTAGTGGAGCTATAAACATCCAAATATTTTGAAAATATTTACACAATTTAACAAATAATTAAATAGTGAAATGTTGATCTCCTGTAACTTACAATTTACACAACCAATTGCCTCACTATTAAGTGTTTTCTATGATGCTTCCAAGAAAGTATGTGTATATGTAACAGCCCCTTGACTCACCTTGGCTGTTCTGGGGCCCTTGGAATCAGCACTGCACACACCTCCAAGGGGGCCAACTTAGGTTCACTGATAGATAAGATGCCTGGATAAGAAGATAACACAGTGCCTCCACCTGGGGTAGTGATAGGGAATAACTGTGGATAAATTGCAGGTTACCACCTCCAGAAAAATACAACAACCCCCCCACAGTACCTACCCCATACACAGTGACAGAACACACTTTGCAATGACTAGTAATATCAGATGTGTAACATAAACCAACTGCAATATTTTTTTTTGGGGGGGAGAGAAAATATCACAACAATAATAATTGGAACAAACAGTAACACCCCACACAGTATTTCCCACCTCCCACCTATGAGTGTACCCAGCTTTTCCCCCAATGGCAGTTTCACAGTACAGTCTAGCTGTAGTGGTGGTACCACACCAGAGTGATGGCTAGAGCTAGGAAGCTGTGCTGGGGCCTAATAACCTTTAAATGCAATCAATTCTTAACTTTTCTGCCTGAGTCCAGCTTGAAATTTGGTGCACTCCAGACAGGATTTAACCCCTTGTTTCCTGACTGGCTAAATAGCTAAAATTAGGAACTCTTCTGAGCCACAGCCCAGGAGTACTTACAGTTTGAAGCTTCAAATGGGGGTTGCAGAAATTTGTTTCACAGTGCTGTGTTGGTATCAGAGGTTTGCTGGTGGTGCACCTTACTGAGTCACTGGAAAGCAGAAGCAGGATGAAGAACTGAAGAATGCTGGTCTTCACCTGTAAGGCCTTTAGACCTTGACATTCTTTCAAACTATAGGCCCATCTTTAATCTTCCCCTTTTGGGGAAGCTTATCAAGAAGGTGGTGGTTGACAAGCTGGTTTAGTATCTGGAGAGTTTGTCCATCTATGAACCTCTTCAGTTGGGCTTTCAGCACTGAAATTGCTCTGGTCAGGGTGGCACATGATCTCTTCATAGAAAGGGATGGAGGGCACTTCATCATCTTGGTGCTATTGGACCTGTCTTCAGCATTTGACACGGTGGATCTCAGGTGCTTTTGAACCATCTTCAGAACTATGTGGGTGTTAATTGTGCAGTTTTGCACTGATCTAGCTCATTTATTTATTTATTTAGTTTTTGTTGACTGGATAAGTACACAAGACAAATTCTACCTGTTTTCAGTCACGCCCTGGGGGAGGCAGATACAGGTGAATGCCAACTGGCCTTGAACCAGATTAAGCTGTTGGTGGTATTTTTAATGAATGGGGGAAGTTTGTCCAGGGCACTGGAAAATTGCAGTGCAAGGTCCTTGAGAATTTTTCCTCTTGACTTTTTGAACTACTGTGTGGTGTTCCACAGGGTTTCATTTTGGCCCTTGTGTTGATCTCCATGTATATGTTGCCATTGGGAGAGAACATTAGGTTGTAAAATCTAGGGGTTCACCCAGTTGTACCTGTCTTGTGCTCCAGGTGACCCTTTGCCTCAGATATGCTGAGCCGGTGTTTAGCTGAGATTAATAACTGGATGTCTGCTAACAGGCTATGTCTCAGCCCTGACAAGATAGAGGTTATGGTGACTGAGCCAGGTCATAGGGGCATGTTCACTGATGGGAGGTTGCCAGCCTTAATAGTTGATGGGCACCCCCTGTCAGTAATTAGTGTGGTCAAGGCTGTTTGCATTTTTCCTGATGACCATCTTACCTTTGAACAACAGGTGTCATTGGTTGTCACAGCCTGGTTTTTCTCTCACTGAAATATTGCCAGGATCTATCTGTTCTTCAAACCTGCTGACCTGGCTACGGTCATCCATGCCTTTGTTACCAGCAGAAATGATTACTGCACTAGCCTATACATAGGGCTGTCTGGATGTTTGATGTGTCAACTGCAGCTAGTGCAAAATGCTGTTGCCAAGATGTTGATGGATACCTCAGTGAGGGAGCATGTCACTCCTGTTCTGCTTATTCTGCACTGGCTGCCTGTAAGTTGTTCCAGAGGACTAGAGGACATAGAAACACAGAACTTAGAAACATAGAATTTGATGGCAGATAAGGACTGCTTGACCCACCCAGTCAACCCATTTCCCTACCTAATGGATAAGCTGCATATCCTAGTTAACCAGCAGCCTACTTCTTTCTACCCCAACCCCCTAGAATTGCCTTATGACTGTCCCATGCATGCTTGAATTAAGCCACTGTTTTGACTCCACAACCTCCTCCAGAAGGCTGTTCCAAGTATCCGCAACCCTCTCTGTGAAATAATACTTCCTTAAATTACCTCTGAGCCGCCCCCTCTCTATCTTCAAATTGTGCCCCCTTGTTCTTGCACACCTCTTTTTTTGAAAGATGCTACCCTCTTGGACTTTGTTGAGGTACTTGAAAGTTTCTATCATGCCCCCCCTCCTTTCCTCAAGGCTATACATATTAAGCTCCTTTAGTCTCTCTTCATATGTCTTCCGGTGCAGACTCTGCACCATTTTAGTTGCCCTCCTCCTCTGGACAGCTTCCATCCTGTCTATGTCCTTGTGGAGATTGGGTCTCCAGAACTGCAAGAAGTACTCCAGATGAGGTCTCACCAGCTGTCTGTACAGAGGGATAACAACTTCCTGTTTTCTACTGGTGATGCCTCTCCCTATGCATCCCAGTATCCTCCAGCCCTCCTTACTGCCCTCTCACATTGCTTGCCCACCTTTAAGTCATCTGATATGACTACCCCAGGTCCCTTTCCATTTTTGTTGTTCTTAGTATCTCACCCCCCATTGTGTACTCTTCCCTTGGGTTTTTGTTTCCCAGGTGCATTACCTTGCACTTCTTAGCATTGAATCTAAGACGCCATACATTTGACCATTCCTCTAACCTTGCCAAGTCCCTTCTCATCCTTTCCACCCCACCTTGTGCATCAACTCTGTTGCAGATCTTTGTGTCATCTGCAAAGAGACATACTTTTCCTTCCAGTCCCTCTGCAATGTTGCTTATAAAGACATTGAAGAGGACCGGTCCTAATACTGAACCCTGCTGTACCTCACTAGTAACCCCCCTTTCTTCAGAGTGGACTCCATTTACTATTGCCCTCTGTGTCCTATTCTCCAGCCAATTCTTTACCCAGGCTATCATCTTGGGACCCACTCCCAGGCTGGCTAACTTGTATTTTAATCTTCTGTGTTGGACTGTGTCAAATGCCTTGCTAAAGTCCAGGTAGGCCATGTCCACAGCCCCTCCCTGATCTACTACTTTGGTCACCCAGTCAAAGAAATCTATTAGATTCATCTGGCATGACCTTCCCACTGTGAATCCATGCTGTCTTGGGTCCTGTGCCCCTCTGGCCTCTAGGTACTCAACAATTCATTCCTTCAGAAGTGATTCCATCATTTTCCCTATCACTGATGTTAAACTAACAGGTCTGTAGTTTCTTGCTTCTGCCCTGCTCCCACTTTTGTGAAGGGGAATCACATCTGCCCTCCTCCTCCTCCAGTCCTCAGGTACCACCCTATCCTCCCATGATTTGTTAAAGAGGGTAGTCAGTGGTGTCACTAGTTGTACCCTTAATTGTTTTAGAATTCTGGGATGAATCCCATCAGGCCCCATTGCTTTGTCCACCTTCAGTTTTAAGAGTTCTTTCAGAACCCTTTCTTCTGTAAATGGGCTGGTATCAACTTCTGTATCCAGAGTGTTTCTATTGTTTGTTTTAGGTACCTCCCCCCCTTCATTTGTAAATACTGAGCAAAAATATTTGTTTAGTATCTCTGCCTTTTCACAGTCACCCTCTGCCCACCCCTCTCCCTTCATTAAGTCTCACTATCCCTCCCTTGGTCTTCTTTCTCTCCCTGATGTACCTAAAAAAGGCTTTATCCCCCTTCTTAATTGAATTGTCTTTCTTTTCCTCTGTGCTGGACTTTGCTGTTCTGGCTACCTTTTCAGCTTTCTTTTGCTTTAACTGATACAATTCTCTGTTCTGCTCCTTCTGTGATTCCTTGTACTTCCTGAATGCTTTCTTTTTCTCTTGAACCTTCACTGCCAGCTCCTTTGAGAACCATAGTGGTTTCTTACATCATTTAGTTTTATTTGCTTCACACAAAGGCTTGTTACCCCTGTAATGGCAGTTTTTATTATTCCCCATTGTTCTTCCACCCCTCATTCCTGCCCATTTGCTAGTGCATCCCTTAGGCACTCACCCATTTTGGCAAAGTCAGCCCTCCTGAAGTTCTGTACTTTTGCCTTTGTATGACTTGACTCTATTGTTGTGTTTATTGTGAACCATACTGTTCGACGGTCGCTAGTTCCCAGATGGCTACCCACTTCTACATCTGTGATCCTCCCTCTATCTCCATTTGAGAGAACCAGGTCTAAGATTGCTCCCACTTGAGTGGATTCCAATAGTAGTTGTCTACAGCATGCCCCCTGTAGGGCATCTAGAATAACCCCACTCTAGAATTGGCTGCTGCAACTGCACTCCAGTTAGCATCTGGCATATTCAGATCACCCATCAGCAATATATCTCCTTTTTCTGCCATTCTAAGTATAATTTCTGTCATTTCCTTGTCCATTTCCTCCACCTGAGAAGGGGGTCTGTATACAACCCCTGTGCGGATTGTGGTGCTATTGCCTGTCTCCAAACTGACCCACAGTGCTTCTTCTCCTCCCTGTTTACCGTTTGTTATGTTGCTTTGATTCCTTCCCCTATGTAGAGAGCTACTCCTCCTCCTCTTTTACCCTTCCTGTCCCTCCTGTAGATAGTGTATCCTGGTATGTTTACATCCCAGTCATGGTTCTGTGTGTACCATGTTTCTGTGACTGCCACGATTTCCAGATTTTCCTCCTCCATCAAGGTTACTAATTCAGGAAGCTTGTTACCCAGACTACGGGCATTGGTACTCATTTCTCTCCATTTTTTGATGGTTTTACCTTCTGTAGCAGCATCCCCCACTGACCTTTCTACCTTGGTCTTTTTCTCATTTAGTACCCTGTTTTGTAGGGGGAGACTGAGATTTTCCTGCTGCTTATCAGTGCCTCCCCCCTTGACTAGTTTAAATACTTGCCAATGAAGCATTTAAACCAATTACCCAAAAGACTTGTTCCCTTCCTGGACAGATGCAGACCATCCTGCCAGTATAGGCTGGTGTCCCTCCAGGTGGAACCCCAGTCCCCAATGAAGCCAAACCACTGTGCTCCACACCATTTTTTCAACCATTCGTTAAACTGCATGGTGCAAAGTACCCTCGCCTCACCCATGCCATTGACAGGCAGCACCTCTGTGAAGGATACTTGTCTTAGGCCCCTCCCCAACTCTACAAAATCCTTCTGCACTGCTCTAATCTCATGATGAGCCAAGTCATTTTTCCCTAGGTGGACAATGACATCCAGCTCAGACTCCTGTGCAACTGTTCTCGTAATCCTAAGGATGCGCTTCCTGTCCCTCCAAGCCTTGGCACCAGGCAGGCACCTTACTTCACTTTTCCCTGCTGTCCCCCAGTTCTATCCCCCTAATACTGAGTCCCCCACCAGGAGCTGCTTCCTTTCCCTGTGGTGTCCTCCGTCTCCTTCCTGAGGGCCTCCCTTGTGACAGTTGTCTGCAACCTCCTTAGTCTCCTCTGCGGGTGCATCCATAGGGCAACTATGCTCCCCCAGAATGGTGTATGGATTGTGGAGTGGAACAACTGACTGGGTGTGTCTCTCTTCCACCACCATTACCCTCCCTGAGCTCACTGTAGTTAAACTGCTGTGCTTTCTTCACAACCTCTGAGGTAGTGGTGGTGGCTCAGGTGCTCCCTGGATGGGGGAGGTTCCCTTACTACTGTCCAGTGTAGCCTGAAGATGGGCAACTTCCTCCCTCAGGGCAGAGAGTTGTCTGCAAACAGGGCAGCATCTCAGCCTCCAGAAAGACTCCCGGAAGACTGCTGTCCCACAGCCATTACATTGCACTACTCCCCACATGTCTGTCTACCTTCTTGTTTATTTTTTTTTGTGTGTGTGTGTGAGATTAGTTTGCTATATAGAAATATATATTATATAATGTGTATGCTTACATTGTCAGTGCAGTGTGCTAGAGAGTATATGACAGGGATATGCACCTTGCCCTCCTGAGGAAATGATGTCAGAATCCAAGGTATAAAGGAACTATTTCCAGGGGTGGGTGGGGTGAAGGGTGGGAAGGGTTTGGGCCCAAACTGTGCCATCACAAAACAATCAGCTAAAAGGTCTGACCGACCACTGCAATGAGTGCCTTCCTGTCAGCAAGATGCCCTACATGACAATTTGACAGAGAAAATACCCTGTTAATCAAACAGAGAAAAATCCAAACATCCAGGTCAGACACAGGTAAACCTCCCCAGCCCGAAAACAGCCTGGTGACTTGTGCTCTGAAAGCAGTCAGCCCCAAAACACAGACAGGATAACATGGACCCTTGGCATACAAGCTGCAGTACAGTTGACTCTAGTAACTGCAAGTCAGTCAGCCTAATTTCAGTGGTGGGGAAACAAATGGAAATCCTACTAAAAGAGACTGGTTGATTACCTAGAAATCATTGGATTGCAGGACCAGAGGCAGCATGGGTTCACAAGGGAAATGTCATGCCAAAGTTGACCAGGAAAACAGAGCAGGACAGTGCAGTGGACATAACCTTTCTAGACTTCAGCAAGTCCTACAGCACTGTGCTGTATAGAAGGCTGATTAGAAAGCTGACTAATTTGGGGTTGGTGGGCCAAAATGGGAACATGGGTTTGCAACTGGCTAATGGATATGAGGCATGGGTAGTGGTAAAAGATACACACACTAAGGATTGGTGGTGACCAGCAGGGTACCTTAGGGTTTCATGCTCAGATCAGTCTTCTTTAATATCTTCATAGGGGATATTGCAGAGGAACTAGAGAGGAAGAACTGCCTTTTTGCATATGACACCAAGATCTACAATATTGTCAACACCCATGAGTGGGTGGAAACAAGGCACAGAAATCTAGGGAAACTAGAGAAGTGGTTGAAGGTATGGCCACCATGTTCAATTCCCAAAACTGCAAGATCATGCACTTAGGGTACAAGAACCCCCATGGTGAGCATAATATTGGGGGGAGTTGTTGGCAATAACTAGGTGGCAAAAGGACCTTGGTTATTATTTCAGGAGACCTCAAAGTGGACAACAGTGTGACAAGGTCTTGGGCAGGGCTAGTGGGATGCTGGGGAGCAAAGGGAGGGACATTACCAGCTGGAGGAGGAATGTGGTGCTGCCACAGTACCACTCTTTGGTATGCATCACCTGGAATAGTGTGTCCAGTTCTGGAGACCATACCTCAGAAAAGACATAGACAGGGTGGAAGTGGTCCAGAGAAACACAGAAACATAGAAACATAGAATTTGATGGCAGATAAGGACCGCTTGTCCCACCTAATCTGCCCATTTCCCTACCTAATGGATAAGCTGCAGATCCTAGTTAACCAACAGCTTACTTCCTCCTACCCCCCCACTAGAACTGCCTTATGTCTGTCCCATGCATTCTTGAATTCCCCCACTTTTTTTGACTCCACAACCTCCTCAGGAAGGCTGTTCCATGCATCTACAACCCTCTCCATTAAAAAAATACTTCCTCACACTACCTCAGAGCTGTCTTTGCTCTATCTTCAAATTGTGCCCCCTTGTTCTTGCACATCTCTTTTTCTGAAAGATGCTGCCCTCTTGGACATTGTTTATTCCCTTGGGGTACTTGAAAGTTTCTATCATGCTCCCCCTCTCCCTCCTTTCCTTGTGGCTATACAATATTAAGCTCTTTTAGTCTTTCTTCATATGTCTTCAGATGCAGAACCTGCACCATTTTGGTTGCCCTCCTCTTGACAGCCTCCACCCTGTGTATGTCTTTGCGGAGATGGGGTCTCCAGAACTGCATGCAGTACCCCCAGATGTGGTCTCACCAACTGTCTGTACAGAGGGATAACAACTTCCTGTTTTCTACTGGTGATGCCTCTTCCTATGCATCCCAGTATCTCCCCAGCCTTACTTACTGCCTTCTCACATTGCTTGCCCACATTTAGGTCATCTAATATAACTACCTCCAGGTCCCTTTCCATTTTTGCTGTTGTCAGTATCTCACCCCCCATTGTGCACTCTTCCCTTGGGTTTTTGTTTCCCAGGTGCATTACTTTGCACTTCTTTGCATTGAATCTAAGCTGCCATACATTTGACCATTCCTCGAACCTTGCTAAGTTCCTTCTCTCCTTTCCACCCCACCTTGTGTATCAACCCTGTTGCAGATCTTTATGTCGTCTGCAAAGAGACATATGTTTCCTTCCAGTACCTCTGAAATGTCACTTATAAAGACATTAAAAAGGACTGGACTCAGTACTGAACCCTGCAAGTAACCCCCCTTTCTTCGCTGTGGACTCTGTTTACTATTACCCTCTGTGTCCTGTTGTCCAGCCAATGTTTTACCCAGGCTACCACCCTAGCTACCACCCTGGGACCCACTCCCAGGCTGGCTAATTTGTTTATTAATCTTTGGTGCAGGACTGTGTCAGATGCCTTGCTTAAGTCTAGGTAGACCATGTCCACAGCCCCTCTCTGGTCTACTACTTTGGTCACTCAGTCAAAGAAATTGATTAGATTCATCTGACATGACCTTCCTGCTATGAATCCATGCTGCCTTGGGTCCTGTACCCCACTGGCCTCTAGGTACTCAATAATTCTTTCCTTCAGAAGTAATTCCATCATTTTCCCTACCACTATGGTCAAACTGACAGGTCTGCAGTTTCCTGTCTGTCGTGCTCCCACTTTTATGAAGGGGAATCACATCCACCCTCCTCCAATCCTCAGGTACCACACTGTCCTCCCATGGTTTGTTAAAAAAAAAGGTAGTCAGTGGTGTTACTAGTTCTCCCCTTAGTTCTTTTAGAATTCTGTGGTGAATCCCATCAGTCCCCTTTGCTTTATCCACCTTCAGTTTTAGGAGTTCTTTCAGAACCCTTTCTTCTGTGAAAGGATTGATATCAATCCCTCTATCCAGAGTGCTTCTATTGACTGGATTAGGTACCTCTCCCTCCTCTTCCTTTGTGAATACTGAGCAGAAGTATTCATTCAGTATCACTGCTTTTTCACTGTCCCTCTCTGCTCAACTACCTTCCTATTTATTCAGCCTCAGTATCCCTGCCTTAGTCTTTCTTGGCTCCCTAAAGTACCTATAAACATTTTTATCCCCCTTCTTAACTGAGTTGGCTATCTTTTCCTCAGTTTTTGGTCTTTGCTCAAAGGCAGCCAAGATGGCGCAAGAGTTGCAGGGGAAGCCCTGTAAGGAGAGACTGATGGATCTTAATACGTACAGTCTGGGGGACAGAAGAACAAGGATTGACATGGTTGAGACCTTCAAGTACCTCTCAGGTAAACATAGTGTAGGGAAGGACTCTCTTCCAAAAGATACCAAGCTGCAGGACTAGGGGACATGCACTGAAATTGGAGGGGAAAAATTTTAGGAAAGATGTGAGTAAATATTGTTTCACAGAAAGGCAGTAGAAGCATTGAACTAACTGCCAGTCAAAGTTGTGGAGGCTAGAATGGGGGAAGACTTTAAGCATGCATAGGATAGATACAAGGGTACATTAGTAGAGAAACAGAGAGGAGAGAGGGGCCCAGAGACCAGTTAAGGTCTGCAGAGGTACAATAGGCAGGGAATTATTTGGCACACTGCAGGGGGCTTGTGTTCCTTTTCTGCTAATAAATTCTACATTTATATGTTTCTATATAGGGTTTAGAAAACTAGCAGCACCTTGACCAGAACAGCTTAATACAGAGTTCAACTTTTTTTGGCATACAGAAAGTATTTCTAAATCTTTAAAGTCATAGTCTCAAAAAAAGAAACTAGGTAGAGTCCCATAGTATCCCCAGATCCTCAGTGAATATCATCAAATATTAAGCTCATGCAGGCTGTGCTCTTCCTGACTGAAAGTATCTACATTAGGTAGGGAGAGAGAGAGAGAGAGAAAGAGAGAGAGACAATTTATAAATAGCAAAAGATAAGATGGACTGTGTTTTTTTCTGTTTTGTTTTTTAGTCTGCACTATAAATATCTTAATTTAGCTGCAGCAGTCTACTTCTATCAGTCTTACAGTTTCCTTCACTTCTCTGCTTACACCAAGAGGTCCCTTTATATTGGGATTGTACATCAGTTTATCCTCTCCCAAACCAGAAGTGATGCTGGATGGGTCCACTAAAATTGTAAAATCTAAATCATTTACAATATTACAAACAGTAGCCCTTATTCAAAAGTCCCCAAAATTGAACTCAACTTTTTAGAAACAAAACAAATTTTCCCACTATAACGTGTTAAAAACAAGCCTCAAAATGAAGAGTACATACAACTCCCAGTATCCCACAGTCCTCACTGTGTGGTACTTCAAGTATTACATTCACATAGTATTCCTCCTGCCTGAAACAATTGAAATTAGGGAGGAAATTGCTTTTATTAGAGATTTATAAAGGCTGTATTTTTTGTGTTTCGATTAGGACTATACACAGTATTTAATTTATCAAGGCAATCAGCTTCAGTCAGTCTGCCAGCCTCCTTCATGCCTCCACTCCCATTGTGGAAGCACATTATAGCAGCATATCCCTCACACCCCATACCAAATAATATCAATTGTCAGTGTAAGAGCCAAAGTGAAAAACAACTTGTCAAGGACCCAAAAGTGAATAGGATCATGCATTCTAATATATTCAGAATTCAGAAAAGTGACAGTATATCATCACACTACTATATGTACAGTAACAGTCTAAGGAATCTTGATAAAAACCCAATGGAATAACTCCCCCCTTCCTCTCTCAGAATGACTACTCATTCTCAGATATGTCAGTAATGGTCTTAAAAGGACATTTCAAAAGTATACAACAGAGTCGGGCTTCTGAAATCAGGCTTATTTCATTTCTTAATATGGTGGAAGATGGCATGAACATTATTTGGGGTTTATGTTGCATTATTCCACTTAAACTTCCACAGACCTTTACTTCAAAGGATGGACATATAATTGGACTTCAGCACATCTTTGGTTTGTGTTTTAATTTTCATAGAGTCCCTTTTAACTGATTATCAACATGTTGGTTTCTTACCAAAGAACTAGGTTTGTGTGTGTGTGTGTGTGTGTGTTGGGGGGGTACAGTGTTTTTTTTTCTTTCTTTTTTGTGTGGGGGAGGTTATGTAAGTGTGGTCGGTATGATGGGGAGGTGATGGTTATATTAAGGTAGGATTATATTCAGATAAATGACATTATGGTGTTGCAGTGTGGTACGACTCTTAGTTCATCTATGTAGTGAATAATTACTTTATTCTAACCAGTTATCTTCCCTGGTTGGTGGGGGGTAGAAATATACCATTGGGCTTTTATTCAGATTCCTTAGACTGTTACTGTACATACAATAGTCTGATTCTATACTGTCACTTTTTTGAATTCTGAACATATCAGGATACATGATGTCATTCAATTGGGGGTCATTGACAGGTTGTTTTTCACTTTGGATCTTCTACTGACAATTGATATTATCTTGTATAATATCATGTGACAGCACTGAATATCTTAAGATTTACATATTATAGTAACTGGTTGAATGTATAGTTGGAAAAATGTCTCTAAGATATGTTATATAATGCATAGATATGTGAAATAGTTGCTCACCCTAGGTAAACATTACTTTATACTTTCCTAATGCTATATATATAGAAAATGTATGTTATATATTTTGTGATTGTTTTTTTAACATACAACAATATTACATTTTAGCACGTGCTTAAGTGAGTATTGAATCTGAAGTTCTTGTTTTTCATTAGACTGTATTCACAAACAGACTGAGACATTCAGAATTTATGCTAGTGAAGCTTTCTGCTTGAAGAGTTCATATCAGGTTCTGTGACATTTGAACTTGAATGACTCCTAAGCTAAGAACAAACTGGAGAGATGGGATTCCTCTGAGGTAAATTGTGGTTATAATTTAAATGAGTATTTTAAACCAATGTTAATTCTTTCTGGGTTTTCTATGTATATTACAGGTGTATATAGTATGTAATTTTATAAATAACAGTCATAAACTTCCAAAGAAGGACTTGGTTGGTCCGAAAGCTTAGGCGTTTGTTATTTTTACTTGGAAACATAGACTTTGATGGCAGATAAGGACCACTTGGCCCACCCAGTCTGCCCATTCCCTTTTCTATTGGATAAGCTGCAGAATCTAGTTATCCAACAGCCTACTTCCTGCAACCCCCCACTACAATTGCCTTATGTCTGTCCCATGCATGTTTGAATTCCCCCACTGTTTTAGAACCCAACAACCTCCTCAGGAAGGTGGTTCCATGCATCCACCACTCTCTCCATGAAAAATAAATCCTCACATTACCCCTGAGCCATCCCCCTCTATCTTTAAATTGTGCCCCCTTGTTATGACACATCTCTTTTTCTGAAAGATGCTACCCTCCTGGACTTTGTTGATTCCCTTCAGGTACTTGAAAGTTTCTATCATGTCCCCCTGTCCCTCCTTTCATCAAGGGTATACATATTAAGCTCTCTCAGTCTCTCTTCATATGGTTTCTGATGCAGACCCTGCACCATTTTAGTTGCCCTCCTCTGGACTGCTTCCAACCTGTCTATGTACTTGCATAGATGGGGTCTCCAAAACTGCACACAGTAATCCAGATGGGGTCTCACCAACTGTCTGTACAGAGGGATAACTACTTCCCTTTTTCTATTTGTGATTCCCCTTCCTATGCCTCCCAATATCCCTCTGGCTCTTCTTACTGACTTCTCACCATCTATGTTGCTCCATTAAAAGGTATCAAACCATTTGCTTCTGGATTTATTCTTACAAGGACCAATACAGCAACTAAACTAAATGTGTTTATTATCATGGACGATGTTGGAATTCATTGCAGAATATGTTAGTTGCACAACATCAAGAAGAAACTGGCCCAGCTTGATAGTGACATCTATTTTTTAACCCAGTAAAAGAGAAATAACATTATCCCTAATGGTCTAACTATTTGGACTCCATTAAAAAACTCAGCTAATTCCATGTATACTAAACAAATCTGTCGTAGGTCACAGGATCCTTAGGTCTTATGCTAAGAAAGTATTATGAAGAAACAGTTTGATGGAGTTGTTACCACAATGGAGAGGATATCTGGTGAGCATATTTCAGACATCCTGCATGAGATATACATGGACTACCAAAGAACCTTAAAAAAAGTCATGCAGAATAAAAACAGGAAGTGTTACCCTTCAACGTACCATACTTCCTAACAACCATAAAGAGCAGAATAGAGTGACTAAACAACAAAGCCACACAGATGGGCACCTTTCAGCTGTTAAGTTGTCCAAACACACACTGACTCCTGGTGAATTAAATTTACTTTCTAAGGGCCTCACTTTTTGCCCAACAAAACCAATGGACAGAATACAGTTTTGCGGTAAACGGAATACTTCAGTAGATTGAGACGTAATGATTCTTTCATGGCAGAGAAGAAATTACAGAAAGTGAAGATATCACTAGCAGTAACAATTCAATGGATAAGAAAAATAAATCATCTGATTTTACCCCCCCAAGTGGGTATAATTTGAAACTGGACAATTACATGCATTTCTTTAGCAAGAGAGTTATCGGTCAGATCCTTAATAGGAAAAAACAGGTCAATTACAACCTCTCTCCATTGGAATGGAGGGCTATACAAACACTGAACTGGAACCACAACATTGTCTTAAAAAATGTTGATGAAGGCTCTAGAGTGGTGATACTAAACCAGGAGGACTGTATTAATGAAGCCAACAGACAACTAACCTTCTACAGAGAACTGGAAATCGACCACACTACAAACTATAAAAAATAACTACTGGCCTTAATTAGATCATTTCCAAACCATGTCCAAGACAAACTGAATTACTTTATTCCTGTTGAACCCAAGCCAGGGACATTCTACATTCTTCCCAAAATACATAAGCCTGGCAATATAGGAAGACCCATAGTCTCTGGCAATGGTACCCTGACTGAGGAGATCTCAAGGCTTGTAGCAACCATTTTAAAACCACTGGTAACAGAAAGGGATAGTTACATCCCAGACACTACAAACTTCCTATGTAAACTTTCTGGTTATAAGAACTTACCATCTAATACAATTTTAGCCACAATGGATGTAACATACCTCTACACTAATATTCCGCTCACGGATGGCATTTCTGCCTGCCTTAAAAACCTTCATGAGAAAGAATTGGACCAAACCATTGACCCTGAAGTGGTGGTGAAACTTGCTGAATTCGTTCTGACACATAACAACTTTAGCTTCGATAGTCAACATTATGTTCAAACTATGGGAACAGCAATGGGCACCAGGATGGTTCTACAGTATGCTAATCTCTTTATGGCAAACTTGTAGGAGGACTTTTTAAGCCTTTGTATACACAAGCCACTCACTTATTTCAGTTACATTGATAATTTGTTTATAATTTTGACAGAGAGCACTGACATACTTAAGGATTTTCATCAGGAACTTAATAACCTTCACCCAACTATAAAGCTTTCCCTGAAATATTCTGCCACCAGTGTTAATTTTCTGGACACCACTATCACCATCAAGGATGGAACATTACATACATGTATTTACAGGAAGCCAACAGACAGACAGACAGAGATACTTACATAGGAATAATAATCATCCGAGCCACACAAAAAAATCTGTCATGTACAGTCAAGCACTTCGGTATCATATCACCACATCTCTTCAAATGAGGAAGACAGAGATACACATTTGTCTATGTTTTTAAAACACATCTTTATTGAGCAGGGACACTCTTCCAGAGAAATGAACAGAACAGTAGAACATGCAACACAGGTACCAAGAGAAAACTACTTTGACATAAGTTAAGGACTGATACCAACAGAATACCCTTAGTAGTCATGTATCACCCTGACCTTGAACTTCTATGTAAGATTATTAAGGACCTCCAGCCAATATCTAGTGAAGATGAGACCCTAAATTGTATTTTTGAAGAACTACCACTACTATCTTTTAAACAACCACCTAATTTTTCCAACCTGCTTATTAGGTGTAAACTAGGACCAGAACAGAATACCATGGCACTAAATGGTACATGACCCTGTAATCAACTAAGATGTAAGACTTGTGCACTCATTTCCACTTTAGATTGTGTGGTTACATCACAAAACAGACAATTCAAGATACAGGAGACATACATGTACATCAAGGATTGTTGTTTATTTCATTCAATGCAAGAAATGTCCTTACACAGGGTATACAGGGAAGACAAAGCAAGCAACCCACACTAGAATGAATTCACACAGATATACTAATAATTTGAAGATGACCGAAAAAACAGTGGAGAAACACTTTTCTCAGAATGACAGCTCGATCTCAGATATGTCAGTAATGGTCTTACAAGGACGTTTCAAAAGTACACAACAGAGATGGGCTTCTGAGATCAGGTTTATTTCATTTCTCAGTATGCTGGAAGATGGCATGAAAATTGATTTGGGGTTTATGTTTCATTATCCCACTTAAATTTCCACAGACCTTTATTTCAAAGGATAAACATATAATAGGACTTCAGCATGTCTTGGGTTTGTGTTTTAATTGTTATAGAGTCCCTTTTAACTGGTCATCAACCACTTGGTTTCTCACCAAATAACTGTGTATGTGAGTATGAGTGTGTGTAGGGGGGGTACAGTGTTTTTTTCTTTCTTTTTTGTGATGGTGGGGGTAGGTTATGTGGGTGTGGTGGGTATGGTAGGGGAGGTGGTGGTTATATTAAGGTAGGTTTATATTCAGGTACATGACATACAGTAATGGTGTTGCAGTGTGGTAGGACTCTTTGTTCATACACATAGTGAATAATTATTTTCTTCTAACCAGTTATCTTCCCCGGGGGTTGGGGGTAGTCCATTGGGTTTTTATTCAGATTCCTTAGACTGCTACTGTACATATAGTAGTTTTATTATATAATGTCACTTTTTTGAATTCTGAACATATTAGGATGTATGATCTCATTGACTTGGTGGTCCTTGACAGGTTGTTTTTCACATTGTCTCTTATACTGACAATTGATATTATCTTGTATAATATCCTGTAACAGCACTGAAGGTCTTAAGATTTATGCAATATAGAAACTGGTTGAACGTATAGTTGGGAAAATGTCTCTAGATGAGTTGTATAATGTATAGATATGTGAAACAGCTGCTCACACTAGGTAAACTTCACTTTACACTCTCCTAATGCTTTACAGTATATAGAACACTTCTGTTATATATTGTTTGCTTTTTTAACATACAGTATCACACTTTAAAATGTACTTAAGTGATTATTGAATCTGCAGTTCTTGTTTTTCATTATACTGTATTCACAAGTTGACTGAGACATTCAGAATTTGTTAGTTAAGCTTTCTGCTTGAAGCATTCTTATCTTGTTCAGGGGCATTTGACCTTGAATGGCTCCTAAGCTAAGAACAAACTGGTGAAATGTGATTCCCCTGAAGTAAACTGTAGTTATGGTTTAAATTAGTATTTTAAACCAATAAGAATCATTTCTGGTTTTTTTTTTTTTTGATTTTTTATGTATGATCTGGATGGATATAGTATTGTGATACCTTGCCTAACACCAGAATATCTTATACTGAAGATTCCTTCCTGGTTTGCTTAGTTTCAACCGCTTTAGTTAAACCAACAGAACTAAATACTGGTGGGCCAAGCACTGAAAATTTGTCCCATGCTACTACTGATTTAAACAATGCTGCCACATCGTTGGCGCCTTTAATAGATTTATATACTGAACTGCCCCCCCATGCCCAGTATCATTGACAAATCATCTGTTTCAAAACAAATCTAAGTCTTAGGGGATTCTATCACCAAACAGCTGGACAGATCCATTTGTAATCCAGACAAAGCAAATGGAACTTGTTCCAACTTCAGTGGGGCAAAGACTGCTGATATTATTAGAATGGCAGGTAATATTCTTGTGAACTGTGGCCCACATCCCTCGTTATTATTCATGCTGGGGCTAATAACATATATTGAGACTCAATCCAGCACATTAAGGAATCATATGTGGCCATGACTAATAAACTTATTGAATTTGGATGTGATATCTGCCTTTCTGAGATTCTTCCAATCTCCCATTTTTGCTTTGCACTCAATCATAAAATCAAGATTATTAATGAATGGTTACACAAGTGGTGGCTATATCAGTGCATTACTTGTGTGACCCATTGGGAAGATTGCAATAATAATTGGTTCAGTAAGGATGAGTTACATCTTAACAGAGAGGGGAATGCTCTCTTTGGACAAACATTTCTATAATTTATTCATAAATATTTAAACTAACTATGGGGGGAAGGGGTGAGTACAGTTTATTCATCCCAGGAATCACTTTCTAACACCAGCAAGTATATTACACATTCTTTAAAGTGTATAAGCTTTAATGCTAGATGCTTGACTAATAAACTTGATAATTTAAAAAATAAAAATTTATAATGGTGATGTGGACATTATTTTCATTAGTGAAACATGGGGTGATGACAAAGCATCTTGGAAACTTATGATCCCTGGCTATACTGTATATACTTTAAACAGGTTGAACAAAAAGGGGGAGGGATTGCCTCGCTTATTAACAATCAACTCAAAATCTGTTGATGTGTCCAACCACATTAAAAAACATGACAAACAAACTGAGTCAATCTGGATGAAAGTGTATTTATCAGTTGATGATTATTTAATTTTGAGCTCATGTTATTGCCCTCCAAATTTGGCAACAGATATTTTGGATGCTCTACTAAGTGAAATTGAAACAGTAAGCCCCTTAGGAAATATTGTCATCACTGGCGATTTCAATTTGGGTAATATTAACTGGCATAATTTTACGGCAATTGGTAGTAATTGTAATAAATTTCTGTCAACTTGTTTAAACCTAGATCTTAGACAAAATGTTCTTGCACCCACCAGAGGTGACAAATGTCTGGATCTAGTACTTACTAATGACACACTTGCAACTGATAATGTGGTGGTTGGGGACTCTATTGGCACCAGTGACCATAATATCATATCATTTCAAAAGCACAAAGAGAGTGTATGCCATTATAATTGAACTACAATGTACTTGTATGATACAGCTGAACTTGATTTAATTAACCACTATATGATTGCACTTGAATGGGACACATTATTTCTTAATAAATCCCCCAAGCAGTGCAGGGATACATTTAAAAATACTCTTTCTTATGTTAGAGATTCATTAATTCAGTTAAAACCTAAAATATTGAATTCTAATGGAAGTTTTCTGATAAACTGCTTCAACACAAATTAAATGTTGAGTGTTAGTGTACTTATGCTTGGCCAGTGGATTTTGAATCCAAACCAGGCAAGGATTCAAAAGAAAGCAGTGCCACATAAAATCCTTCCCCATGTTGCACTGCAATGTTTCTGTTAAACCCAAGTCTCCATATAAAATTGTCAATGTATTTGACAGTCTTTTGTTGAAAGTGTTAATACTTTTTACACAGTCCAAAGTAAAAACTCAAAACAAATTGCAAGAAATTGTGAAACGTGTTTTTTTGTAGAGAATGACGAAAATTGCAGTTTCCACAAAAAATTGCGGGTCCAATGTTCCCATTCCCCTTCACATTAGTCAACTTCTGCCAGTCTCCCAGCCACCTTCAACACATGTCTGGGACCTTCTTTCATCCCAAATATGTGGAACTATACAGACCATGCTGCCAACTGGTATTCAGGATGCTTTTCCTCACCCCAGCTCTGGCTACTGACAGCAAAACTCTATATTGTTTTCAAGGGCTGCCTAGTTATATACCCTTTAGGCCTCATAAGCTCATTTCTCTTTTGTGGCTCCTTATTTATTCCTGTCTACAGGCAAAATATTTCATAATCACTCCTTCTTGAAGGAAGAAATCAGACTGTGAATCAAAGACCCCTCACCTGCCCTAAAAGGGGTTGTAGACTTCCCTGACCTAATTCATTGATATCATCATCAACACTTTATTTATTTATTGATTTATTGATTGATTTGACTTTATTTTTGCTAACTGGGTAAGCCCCTTGGAAGAGGATGCCATTTTATGGGGCAACCCGACATTAGTAACAATGGACCTGATATTAAAAACTTTGCCCCGGGGCTAAATTAACATTACCCAGCATGTTAAATTAGCCCAGACTCAATAGCCTGCTATATTCAAAAGGGATAGTCCCAGTGCTAACCTTGCTGAATATAGTGTGCTAAGGAAGCTGAGCAAACTGGGCTGGGAGTGTAGTGCAAACCTAGCCCGGGAAATAAGACAGCTCTCAACATAACAGCCAGGAAGTGCAATCCACAACTGCAGCCCAGTGCACAGTGATGTGAAGGAAGGTAAAGGTGAACTATGTGGCCAATGTCTGTGCTAGTAAAGGAGTGGATTCATTAAAGCTGCAAGCACCAGCACATGTGAAACTGCATCCTAGCACGGTGAGGTTGCGAGTGATTTACACGGCCACTGTGTTCTGCAATTTTTAGTAAAGAAATGCAGTGTGTGCTTATGAAATACAACATTTGAGCCCTGGTACTTCTTTTCTGAGGTGCTTGGCAGAGAGTTTGTGGACAAAATAGCATCTGGTCCACCAACTATAATTCTGTATTTCTGTATTTTATTTACACAATCGGAGCAGTATACTGCTGTATGAAGCAGAGCTCAGTTTTAGATCGAGGGAATTGAAGCAGTATATTTTTAAATAGCATGAGTGAGCTGTGGGGAATTTGAAATCCTTCCCCTCACTTCCGGGTTCTCTGCATTAAAAGCCGACAGTTCAGCTAGCAGGGCGCTATTGAAACTGCATCCTAGCACGGTATGGTTGTGAGTGATTTATACGGCCACTGTGTGCTGCAATTTTTAGTAAAGAAACTCAGTGTGTGCTTATGAAATGTAACATTTGAGTCCTAGTACTTCTTTTCTGAGGTGCCTGGCAGAGAGTTTGTGGACAAAATAGCATCTGGTCCACTAACTATAATTTCTGTATTTCTGTCTTTTATTTACACAATTGGAGCAGTATACTGCTGTATGAAACAGTGCTCAGTTTTAGATTGAGGGGAATTGAAACAGTATATTTTAAATAGCATGAGAGAGCTGTTGGGAATTTGAAATACTTCCCCTCACTTCTGGGTTCTCTGCATTAAAAGCCGACAGTTTGGCGAGCAGGAAGAGCCGAATGGGGCGCGCAGCATCGCACACGGAGATGTGTGCAGAGACACACGTATCTGCACGTGTTCTGCATGTTCAGCAGTAGAAGTGGGAGCAGAGGTAAAAGTAAGCCTTGTTGTACAGGTATAACACGGTGCTGAGTCTTTTATATTAGCTAGCACATATACTGCACCCTTATTATAAGTTAGTTGGACATGGCAACCCTTAGTAATTCTGTGTGTATTTCTAGTGGCTACTATTGTGTGGAATGTCAAATGTATAGCTCTAGGGAAGGTATGGATACAGTGTATGAATTTGCTTGTACAAAATGCGTTGAGAACACTTCACTAAAAAAAGCAGTGGAGTTGTTTAAAACTAGATTATCCGACCTTGAGGAAAGCCAGAGTCAGATGAAAGCCAGATTTCAAGCACTAAATCAGACTCCCCCTACTGATTCTTCTGATTTTCAGAATTTAATTACAGGATCTCAGGCCCTTATACCCCCCCCCCCGTGAGTAGCAATTTGAGTAGTCACAACTTATGTACACGTAATGGTAACTCAAAAAAATGACCTAGGGATAACTACATTCCTGATAACCCTGATGATGACTGGTATGAGGTACAGAGTAAATGCATATACAGAAAGGGTTGTAAGGCCTCCCAGTTCTTTTTAATAACTAGCAATAGATATCAGATGTTAAATGCACTTGATCCTACAGAAGAGGAGTCAATGATACCTGTTATCACCACTACTGTTCCCTTAAACTGCACTGACCCCAATATCATCTGTTCTGGCTCAACTGTGCCTTGCCCCGTACCTTCAAATATCCCATTAGTTCCAATTGAGGTAGAATTTGGTGGCTCAATTCATGATAGAGTGTCTGTTTCTGCTCTGAGTGGGCCTCTTTCTGGTTCTTTCAATGGGCAGGTGTTTTTCATAGGAGAATCTATGATTAAAAAGCTGGACAGGCACATATGTAATCCTGATTAAGCTAACCAAACTTGTTCAAGCTTCTGAGGAGCCAAATTAAAGATATCTCAGGCATGACACATAATATCCTTGCAGGGAGTGGCCCAAACCCTTTAGTTATTGTTCTTGAGGGAACCAATGATTTTTCTACTTCGTTCCTTTTAGATATTAAACAAGATCTAGTGGCTCTTTCCAATTTGATTGTGGACATCGGATGCGAGATAGCCTTCTCCAAAGTCCTACCAGTTCCCAGAGCATCTGTTGTCCTCAATAATAAGATACATGCCTTTAATAATTGGCTTCCCATGAGATGCATGTTGCAGGATCAAAAATGTCTTACACACTGGGGAGAATTTGTTACTAGAACTGATCTTTTCTGTAGGGATGGGCTTCATTGAATCATAAGGGTAATCTTATCCTGGGTGAGCACATATTAAAACATGTTAACCTACATTTAAACTGCTTGATTTAGGGGAGAATGTCAGCACTCTCCACATGATAGTGCCTGGTAATAAAAATAAGCATGCCAAAATATCTGAGTTGAAGTATCTATATTTTAATGCAAGGAGCCTTAATAATAGACTAGATGAACTTAAGGCCATTCTTAACTTAGAACACACTGATATTGTATGTATCACAGAAACTTGGGGGAATGATAAATCATGGGACCTCTCCTTACCTAGGTACACCAAATGTAGCTATAATAGGCCAGATAGGAAGGGAGGTGGAGTTGCCATTTATGTTACAAATGTATTACAAGCTATTGACATTTCTAATAAGGTTAAGAGTTTGACCAATTATACAGAGTCTGTTTGGATAAAACTTATGATAAATAAAAGCCAATATGTTATCCTAGGGGTTTGCTACCACCCCCCAAGTTTAACTATTGAGCTCTTAGAAACATTAATAATTGAAATAGAAACAGCATGTGCCCTAGGTGATGTCATTATTACAGGGGACGTCAACCTGAGTGGTATAGACTGGCTGGAATTAAAAGCAGCCTCTAGTGCAGGTAAAAAATTGGTTAACATGTCTCAACTGTGTAACCTTGTGCAAGGTGTGACTTTACCAACCCAGGGAAATAAGATTCTTGACCTTATTCTATACAGTAAGAATGTGTCAGTTAAAAAAGTTGGTATATCAGCTCCAATTGGAAATAATGATCATTGTTGTGTTAGTTTTAGTTTGGAACATTCAATCCCTTTATTATTCAATAAATCTATTATATATATAAGAATGACAAGGCTAATATACCTACAATTAAAAATGAGCTAGATGAAGTGGATTGGGTTTCAATCTATAATTCTGGGAAAATCGAGAACTATTAAACTACACTACATAGTACAATCATTAATCTTCGTGATCGTGATATTCCCTATAGGATAAAATTGAAGTGTAGTAAATCAAAACCTAAATGGATGAATAAAAATATATCTAAACTTATTAAAAAAAGAAGATGCTATTCTGCTTATTTAAAATCACCAAATCCCTCAAATTGGAGTATGTTTTTGCGATCTCAAAAAGTGTGTAAGAATAGTATCCGTAGAGCAAAAAAAACTTGGGAGCAGAGATTAGCTGCAAATGCAAGTAAGGACAATACCAAGTGCTTTTATGCATATATTAACTTCTTAAAAAACTGTTATTTCAAGTGGGCCCACTTATGGACAATGGTACCCTAATATATAACCCTTTGGACATGGCCAACTTATTCAATACATATTTTGTTAATAATTTTCAAAAGACACAGAATATTAGTACTATCAATGTATCTACAGATTGTTTGATTTCTATTTCAGTTTCTGATATTCACTCTAAATTAATGCTACAAATAGGTAAAGTTAGTGTTTCACCTGACGATATTCCTGGGCATCTAGTGTATCTTTTGGCTGATAGCTTGTCATTCCCTCTTCAGTTATTATTTGAGTACTGCATCAATCATAATTTTGTCCCTAATAGTTGGAAGACTGCTTATGTCATACCCACACATAAAAAAGTTCCCAGAAATAATAGGGAAAATTATAGGCCTATTAGCCTTACTTCCCCAATGTGCAAAACTTTAGAAAGTTTGATTAAGGACTTAATATTGCCCACCTTGAATGCATCTGACAATGAACAGCATGGTTTTAGAAAAGGTTGTAGCTGACTTACCAATTTGTTATGCTTTTATGAGGAAGTTAGCTTGAATCTTGATAACAAATTACCATATGATGTAGTTTATATCGATTTTAGCAAGGCTTTTGATTTACTTCCTCGCTGGGCATTGTTATATAAACTCTGTTCCTTCAAAATAAATACTAATATTATTTTGTGGATAAGAAACTTGTTATCACAGAGATCACAGCAAGTTCTGATCAATGGAATACGTTCACAAGTGGGTGATGTAACAAGTGGTGTGCCTCAGAGCTCCATTTCGGGTCCTTGTCTTTTTCAGCTATTTATTGCAGATATAACAAAATTATGTAGTTCCAACATGATTAAGTACACTGACGATATCAAAATTGGTGGTTTATGCACCAATTTAGATCAGATAAATGCTCTTCAACATGATCTGGACTTAGTGTCATCTTGGATCAATACATGGGGTATGACGGTTAACCATAAAAAGTGTAGGATTATGCATTTTGGCACTGTTAACCTTCATCATGTCTTCAGATTGGCCAATTCTTTTTTGGAGACTACAGATACAGAAAAGGACTTGGGTGTTCTTATATCTGAGGATTTTCTTCCAGATACCCAGATAAATGAAGTAATCCTTCGGGCTAATACAGTCATCTGGTCCATTAGGAGAAATATTAATTCTAGGGACAGAAATGTTCTTATGCCTCTGTATAGGGCCTATGTGAGCTTTCACCTGGATTTCTCCTCTCAGCTTTGGTCTCCATATAGAAAACAGCATATAATGCTATTGGAATGAGTACAAAGGAGTTATACCAAAATAGTACGTGGGTTGTGTAATACATCGTACGAGTCTAGATTGTTGTCCTTGAATCTGATACCTCTTTCTATAAGACGTTTAAGAGGAGACGTACTTTTATTATATGATATTATGAAAGACCCGTATCTACTAACAAATCTTGGGTGTAAGTTTAAGGAAGTTTTTCATGATCTTAGCGGTCATTCGTCACAGCTACAAACCAGAAAATTCAACTGTCTACCTAGAAAACACTTGTATACTCTACGAGTTATCAAGCATTGGAATGCATTACCCATTGATGTAATTACAGCACATCTAAGGATATGTTTAAATCTCGATTGGATAATATTATATTATCAGATTTTTGCCCTTGTTATCATTAATGATAGGAGTACATATGGGCCATTGGGCTCTCTAACTGCTTAATGTTCCTAGTATATGACTCCTAGCATATATGTGAAATTCTGCAGAACTGTACTATGTTTCCAAAATGTTTGCATAGCACAGACACATTTCCACAGGTTTTGCACAGGTTTTGCATGGAGCTAATACATTTACCCAGCGCTATCACGTTTGCCCAGGGCTGAACCTACTTATGCAGTTGGTGGGCAAACATCCAGAGTAGCATCTCATTATATCCTGATTTGTCCATCATTATTGCAGGGTCTCACAACTCCACCTGTAGGTCAGTCTAGAAGTACAGGGGCTGGCTGAGTCTGCCCACAGCTCCACCTGTAGGTCAGTCTGGAAGTGCATGGTGGTTGCTGCAGACTACATTTGTACAGAACCACATAGAATATTGTGCCCCAGGGGACTACACAGCACAGGCACAGGTGGTGGTGGTGGTGCATGCAATTGTCAAACTGTAGTTCATGCTACAGTGCACAGGAGACACTACAGTAACAAAAGGGCCAGTAGTGTGAGGGATACAGCAATGCCTATCATGTGTAGGGCATTAATGAACACTGCACTTTAAACAGTGGCAGGCCCATCTTGCAGGTGTGTACTGACAGTGGACATTACTGTTATGCAGTTGTGCGACTCACAGATGCTGTACCACTGGCATTGGATACTCACAGTGACATACACAAGGCAGGTTGTGTGTGCTAAGGTGTCTACAGATGTGCGGTATGTGGCTGGGGGGGCACAAACCAGCTGAAAGGCACACTGGGGTTGGGGTATTCTCAACACTGGACCATTTGTACTGTGTGGCTTGTCTCATTCTTGTGGCAGCACTCAGTATGTGGTGCAGACTGGCCACCTGTACACCTCCCCTTAACACCCTCCATGCCCCCAGTGCTGCATGTGTGTGCTGGATTCTGTTGATGTCCACTGAAGGGTGGTCTGCAGGTATGTGCTGTAGGACACACTGCCATGGTGTCCACTGGGTGCTGGGTCAGCACTTACTGCCTGGTATGGATGAGACCAGTGGCAGATAATGACATCATAGGAGGTGCCATTCATGTGCAGCATGTTTATTCCATGTCTGGTTTCTTTCTATGTTAACTATTTACTGGTTAGGGTCATGCAAAGCCACACAAATGTCACACAAAGCCACAAAGTCAAGCAAAGCTAGTTTGCCCAAAGTTAACACTACCTATTCCTGGGTGCTAATTTGCACTATGCAAAGTGTCATGCTAAGTCTCGCTAAACACTTTGCGTGGTGCTAATGAGCGGAATATAGAATTGCGCCTGTATTCATGTACATGCTCCCTTGGTTTGTCTCTTGGATACATTATACTTTTGCCTGGCGCTAATGCAGTTTGCCCACACTGTTTGACCATTTGAATATAGTGGACCCGCACAAGCCCAGCACTTACCCTGTGCAAACAGTTTGCACCCAGGGCAAAGTTCAGAATATCTGGCCCATAGTATCAATACCATATCAAGACTGACAAATCAAGAACAGAAAACATACAATTACTGATGCAATTCACTAGGGATATAGTATCCAGAGAATTTGATAAGATATTCCAATGCAATGGACAAGCAATAACACATTTAAGGTGATGCATGGAGGCCAAAATAACCCTTTGGCCACATATATGTTAAATGGGTTTCCACTGGAAACTACTACCAATGAAAAAGACTTGGGCATCCATATATCAAATGACCTTGGATACAATAAACAAATTAATGAGGCAATTTATAAAACAAACCAGATTATATAGTCTATTAAAAGAAATATTAAATCAAGGAATTTAGAGATTTTGTTACCACTATAAAGAGCCTATGCTAGACCACATCTAGAGTATTCATCACAATTATGGAGTCCTTACAAAAAGAATGATATAGCATCCCTTGAAAAAAGTCAGAGAAGATTCACAAAAAATATAAAAGGGTTTTCTAACATTCCATATGAATAACATTTAGAAAAACTAAATCTCATGCCCCTATCTTTTAGACACCTTCATGGAGATTTAATTTGTATGTTTCATATTGTTAATGACCCATATCTACTTACTCATATGGGTTTTGAATTTAAAAACAAAATACGTAACACCAGAGGTCACCCACAACAGATTATTAGACCTAAATTTTTTCATGTTCCAAGGAAATATTATTACACTCAGAGAATTATTAATCCTTGGAACAATTTACCAGCTGATATTGTTATTAGTAACAACATAAATATCTTTAAATATCACCTTGACAATTTTTTCTTAAATAAAAGATTTAGTACTTGCCGTATTGGTCCTTGCAAGAATAGATCCAGAGGCAAATGATTTGATACCTTTTAATGGACCAACATAGATGTAACAACAAGAACAAAGTGCTCTAGCTTTCGGACCAACCAGTCCTTCTTCAGAAGCTCATGGCAGTTGTTTAGAAAATACAATATTTATAACAGCTAGATAATGCAGAAAAAAAGAGAAATAAATCCCCATTGGTTTAAAATACTCATTTAAAAAAAAACAGAAGTTGATGTCAGAGAAGTTTAACAGTACCATACTGCCTTCAGCCAGGAGGAACCCTAGGTCAAAGGTGCTTGGTGGAACACACATACAAAAAATCCTACTGCATATAAATTTAATTGACATAAGATAAAACTGCTGAAGCAGATAACTCCTAAATCAAACTATGAGTGTCACAGTTTGCATAAGGATGTGATTACTGAAAGGCAACCCCCACCCAGAATAAAGACAAACTAAGATTGTTATAGGGCTCATGAAGTTTCAATGTCTGCATTATAGACACAAATTTCCCAGTAAAGTTGCCTTAAAAACATAAATGAACACTGTGTGATGTGTAAAACCTAGCTGGACCTGTCACCCAGCTGTACTCTCAAGCTAGATATAAGGCCCAAGAAATTTCAAAAACCTCTAGTGTAGTGACAGGACTATATAAATGATAATTTAAATATAAATTGACAATATCAGTGTCAAACAAAAAACTCTAGTTGAGGAACCTCAAGGAATTAAGATCATGTAGCCTGATATGTACTGATGTCAATATACACTGAGAATGTAACAACTTGATGTACCACAAGTGTCTAAGGAATCTGAAAAAGAGATAAAAATGTAATTTTTCTCCTCCTCTTCATACAAACAATACTCCCTAACCCACCCCACATCATCATAATGCAGGTAGGGGAGATACATAGATTTAAGGAGATGTCTCTCTCTTTCTCTCCCCCCTCTTTTTTTTCTCTCTCTCTCTCCCCCTCTCTCTCTCTCTCTCCCACAGACACACAGACACACAGACACACACACAGACACACACTCTCCTAGTGAACCTTTATTCACTTCAGTCACTGCAATTGTTCCCCAAAGGAATTCAACTTGTCATGAAATCCTAAGTAAAAGGGCTTATGTCTCCTAATACCTACAGAGCAAAAATGTGACACTATTTAACAGTACTACTATCTGCATAGTAACATTTCCAAGGATTCTGGATAGAACTACCATGAAATAAACCTGCCACCCTCCCCAGGATAAGGTAACTAGAAGTAAATATAAAGTATGTGTGTAAGACCGGAGGTCTAACATACCTACATATCCACAAAATACTACAATACTAGCCTAATGTAAAAAGATCTGTCCAGGACCCCCATGCAAATGAGATCACACACCCCAATATGTACAGAGTTAAAAAAAATTATATGTGACAGTATATGATAACACTCCTGTATGTACATTAGCAGGCTAGGTAATCTGAATATGGTGCAATGGAATCAATCCCACCCCCAGGCAAAGATAAAAAGTAGGAGGAAATAATATTCATTATGTGTATGAAGTAAGAATAGTAACACACTATTACTCCATATATCTAAATATAGACTTACCTCAATGTGACAGCAAGCCCCACATCTGTTATATCACATACTTCACAACACATACCCACACACATACATACACACACGCACCCACATCCCACACATGCTGAAGTCCTATAATATGTCAGTCTGAAGAAGAAGAGGTCTGTGGATGTTAGTTTCTGTAGTGTCCCATAAAACCAAGATCAACGTTCATCCCTTCTGCTACCATATTGAGATGTAAAATAAGTTTAATCTCAAAAGTTTGTCTCTGTTGTGTGTTTTTGAGTTTTCCTTTTAAGACCATTATTGACATATCTGAGATTGAGTGGTAAGGCTGGGAGAAGTGGTGCCCCACTGGTTTTTCAGTCTTCTTTGCTATAATAGTATGTCTGTGTGAGTTCATCCTAGTGCAGAGCTGTTGGCGTGTCTCTCCAACATAACCTGTTTGTGGACATGTCTTGCACTGAATGAAATAAACAACATGTCATGACATGCATGTATAACTCCCATGCACCTGGAATTGTCTGTTTTGCGATGTAACCACACAGTTTGAGGTAGAAATGAGCCCACAAGTCTTACAGGGACGTTGATTGCAGGGTCGTGTGCCATTGTGTGACATGGTATTCTGTTCTGGTGAAAGTTTGCTCCTAATTATTAGGCTGGATAAATTTGGTAGTTGTTTAAAAGATAGTAGTGGGAGTTCCTTAAAAATATAATCAAGGGTTTCATCCTCACTAAATATTGGGTGGAAGTCTTTAATAATCTTATGCAGATGTTCAAGGTCTGGATGACAAGTGACTACCAAGAGTATTCTGTCTGTAG
This sequence comes from Neoceratodus forsteri, assembly GCA_016271365.2. Lineage (NCBI taxonomy): Eukaryota > Metazoa > Chordata > Ceratodontiformes > Ceratodontidae > Neoceratodus > Neoceratodus forsteri. The sequence goes on from CM057455.1 coordinate 608,471,985, forward strand.
CTGTCTTTTCTTTATATTGAAGTAGCTGTTGTCTTGGTACTTGCATTGTCCATTCTGTTATCCTGTCAATTTCTCTGGAAGAGTGTCCCTGCTCAATAAAGGTGTTTTTCAACATAGCCAAATATGTATCTGTGTCATCCTCATTTGAACAAATACGGTGACATCGGAGTGCTTGACTGTATATGACAGATTTTTTTGTATGGTTTAGGTGATTACTTTTCTTGTGCAGGTATCTCTGTCTGTCTGTTGGCTTCCTGTAAATACATGTATGTAAGGTTCCATCCTTAATGGTGACTGTGGTGTCCAGAAAGTTAACCTTGGTGGTAGAGTACTCCAGGGTACGCTTTATGGTAGGGTGGAGATTAGTAAGTTTGTGATGAAAATCTTTGAGTGCATCTGTGCCTCCCATCCAGATGATAAACAAATCATCAATGTAATGGAAATAAGCTAGTGGTTTGTGGGGATACTGCCTTAAAAAATCCTTCTCCAAGTCAGCCATAAAGAGGTTAGCATAACGTGGAGCCATTTTGGTGCCCATTGCTGTTCTCATAGTTTGAACATAATGTTTACCATTGAAATTGAAGTTGTTATGTGTCAAAATGAATTCCATAAGTTCCCCAACCACTTCAGGGTTGATGTTTTGTTCCGGTCCTTTCTCATGTATGTATTTAAGGCATGTTGCAATGCCATCTGTGTGTGGAATATTAGTGTAGAGGGATGTTACATCCATTGTCACTAAAATGGTATCAGGTGGTAAATCCTTATACCCGGAAAGTACACTCAAAAAGTGTGTAGTGTCCTTGATATAACTGTCTCTTTCCATAACCAGCGGTTTCAAAATGGTCTCTACAAACCCTGAGATCCCCTCAGTCAAGGTACCATTACCAGAGACTATGGGTCTTCCCGGATTGCCAGGTTTATGTATTTTAGGCAGCATGTAGAATGTCCCTGGCCTGGGTTCAGCAGGGATGAGGTCAGTTAGTTTTTCTCGGACATGGTCTGGAAAAGTTCTAATTAAGCCATGTAGTTCATCTTTATATCTTGTAGTGGGGTCACTCTCTAGTTCTCTGTAGTATGTAAGATCTGTTTGCTGTCTATTAGCTTCCTTAATATTATCCTCACTGTTTAAAATCACCACTACAGAGCCTTTATCAGCTTTTTTGATGACAATGTTGTGATTTGATTTCAGTGTCCCTATAGCTCAAAGTTCCAGTGGAGAAAGGTTATAATGGGTCTGTTTTTGCCTAGTAAGGATATGACCACTGACTTGTTGGCAGAAACAATGTAATTGTCTAGTTTTTTGTTATGCCCACTTGAGTGGGCAAATTCAGATTTAGTGATGATGGATGTAACATCCCTCTACACTAATATTCCACACACAGATGGCATTGCAGTATGCCTTAAATACATACATGAGAAAGGACCAGAACAAAACATCAACCCTGGAGTGGTGGGGGAACTTATGTTATTCATTTTGACACATAACAACTTCAACTTCAATGGTAAACATTATGGTCAAACTATGAGAACAGCAATGGGCACCAAAATGGCTCCACAGTATGCCAACCACTTTATGGCTGACTTGGAAGAGGATTTTTTAAGGCAGTATCCTCACAAACCACTAGCTTATTTCTGTTACATTGATGATTTGTTTATCATCTGGATGGAGGGCACAGATGCACTCAATGATTTTCATCACAAACTTACTAATCTCCACCCTACCATAAAGCTTACCCTGGAGTACTCTACCACCAAGGTTAACTTTCTGGACACCACAGTCACCATTAAGGATGGAACCTTACATACATGTATTTGCAGGAAGCCAACAGACAGACAGAGATACCTGCACAAGAAAAGTAATCACCCAAACCATAAAAAAAAATCTGACATATACAGTCAAGCACTCCGATGTCACCGTATTTGTTCAAATGAGGATGACACAGATACACATTTGGCTATGTTGAAAAACACCTTTATTGAGCAGGGACACTCTTCCAGAGAAATTGACAGGATAACAGAATGGGCAATGCAAGTAACAAGATAACTACTTCAATATAATGAAAAGACAGCTACAGACAGAATACCCTTGGTAGTCACATATCATACAGACCTTGAACGTCTGCGTAAGATTATTAAAGACCTCCACCCAATATTTAGTGAGGATGAAACCCTTGATTATATTTTTAAGGAACTCCCACTACTATCTTTTAAACAACCACCAAATTTATCCAGCCTAATTATTAGGAGCAAACTTTCACCAGAACAGAATACCATGTCACACAATGGCACATGACCCTGCAATCAACGCCCCTGAACGACTTGTGGGCTCATTTCTACCTTGAACTGTGTGGTTACATCACAAAACAGACAATTCCAGGTGCATGGGAGTTATACATGCATGTCACGACATGTTGTTTATTTCATTCAGTGCAAGAGATGTCCACAAACAGGTTATGTTGGAGAGACACGCCAACAGCTCTACACTAGGATGAACTCGCACAGACATACTATTACAGCAAAGAAAACTGAAAAACCAGTGGGGCACCACTTCTGCTAGCCTGACCACTCAATCTCAGATATGTCAGTAATGGTCTTAAAAGGAAATCTCAAAAACACACAACAGAGACAAGCTTTTGAGATTAAACTTGTTTTACATATCAATATGGTAGCAGATGGGATGAACGTTGATCTTGGTTTTATGGGACACTACAGAAACTAACATCCACAAACCTCTTTTTCTTCAGACTGACATATTATAGGACTTCAGCATGTGTGGGATGTGGGTGCGTTTGTGTATGTATGTGTGTGGGTATGTGCTGAGAGGTATGTGATATAACAGATGTGGGGCTTGCTGTCACATTGAGGTAGGTCTCTATTTAGATATATGGAGTTATAATGTGGAAAAGATAGCCAACTCAGTTAAGAAGGGGATAAAACCTTTTATAGGTACATCAGGGAGAGAAGGAAGACCAAGGGAGATAGTGAGGCTCAATAAAGGGAGGGAGGGTGGGCAGAGGGTGACTGTGAAAGGCAGAGATACTAAACAAATATTTTTGCTCAGTATTTACAAATGAAGAGAGGGAGGTACCTAAAACAAATAGTAGAAACACTCTGGATACAGAAGTTGATACCAGTCCATTTACAGAAGAAAGGGTTGTGAAAGAACTCTTAAAACTGAAGGTGGACAAAGCAATGGGGCCTGATGGGATTCATCCCAGAATTCTAAAAGAACTAAGGGTAGAACTAGTGACACCACTGACTACCCTCTTGAACAAATCATGGGAGGATGGGGTGGTACCTGAGGACTGAAGGAGGGCAGATGTGATTCCCCTTCACAAAAGTGGGAGCAAGGCAGAAGCAGGAAACTACAGACCTGTTAGTTTAATCTCAGTGATAGGGAAAATGATGGAATCACTTCTGAAGGAAAGACTTGTCGAGTATCTAGAGGCCAGAGAAGCACAGGACCCAAGGCAGCATGGATTCACAGCGGGAATGTCATGCCAGATGAATCTGATAGATTTCTTTGACTGGGTGACCAAAGTAGTAGATCAGGGAGGGGCTGTGGACATGGCCTACCTAGACTTCTGCAAGGCATTTGACACAGACCCACACAAAAGATTAATATACAAGTTGGCCAGCCTGGAAGTGGGTCCCAAGATGAAAGCCTGGTAAAGAATTGGCTGGAGAATAGGACACAGAGAGTAATAGTAAATGTAGTCTTCTCTGAAGAAAGGGGGATTACTAGTGGGGTATCGCAGGGTTCAGTATTAGGACCGGTCCTCTTCAATGTCTTTATAAGCGACATTGCAGAGGGACTGGAAGGAAAGTATGTCTCTTTGCAGATGACACAAAGATCTGCAACAGAGCTGATGCACAAGGTGGGGTGAAAGGATGAGAAGGGACTTGGCAAGGTTAGAGGAATGGTCAAATGTATGGCAGCTTAGATTCAATGCTACAAGTGCAAGGTAATGCACCTGGAAACAAAAACCCAGGGAAAAGAGTACACAATGGGGGGTGAGATACTAACAACAACAAAAATGGAAAGGGACCTGGGGGTAGTCATATCAGATGACCTAAAGGTGGGCAAGCAATGTGAGAGGGCAGTAAGGAGGGCTGGGGGGATACTGGGATGCATAGGAAGAGGCATCACCAGTAGAAAACAGGAAGTTATTATCCCTCTGTACAGACAGCTGGTGAGACCCCGTCTGTAGTACTGCATGCAGTTCTGGAGACCCAATCTCTGCAAAGACATAGACAGGATGGAAGCTGTCCAGAGGAGGGCGACTAAAATGGCGCAGGGTCTGCACCAGAAGACATATGAAGAGAGACTTAAGGAGCTTAATATGTATAGCCTCGAGGAAAGGAGGGAGATGGGGGACATGATAGAAACTTTCTAGTACCTCAGGGGAATCAACAAAGCCAAGAGGGTAGCATCTTTCAAAAAAAGAGGTGTGCAAGAACAAGGGGGCACAATTTGAAGATAGAGGGGGGCGGCTCAGAGGTAATGTAAGGAAGTATTTTTTCACAGACAGGGTTGTGGATGCATGGAACAGCCTTCTGGAGGAGGTTGTGGAGTCAAAAACAGTGGTGGAATTCAAGCATGCATGGGACAGTCATAAGGCAATTCTAGGGGTGGGGGTCTGAAGAAGTAGGCTGCTGGTTAACTAGGATCTACAGCTTATCCATTAGATAGGGAAATGGGCAGAGTGGGTGGGCCAAGCGGTCCTTATCTGCCATCAAATTCTATGTTTCTATGTTTCTATGTTACTATTCTTACTTCACACACATAATGAATATTAATTCCTCCTACTTTTTATCTTTGCCTTGGGGTGGGATTGATTCCATTGCACCATATTCAGATTACCTAGCCTGCTAATGTACATACAGGAGTGTTATCACATACTGTCACATATAATTTTTTTAACTCTGTACATATTGGGGTGCGAGATCTCATTTGAATGGGGTCCTGGACTGATCTTTTTACATTAGGCTAATATTGTAGTAATTTGTGGATATGTAGGTATGTTAGACCTCTGGTCTTACACACATTCTTTACATTTACTTCTAGTTACCTTATCCTGGGGAGGGTGGCAGGTTTAGTTCATGGTAGTTCTATCCAGAATCCTTGGAAATGTTACTATGCAGATAGTAGTATGGTTAAATAGTGTCACATTTTTGCTCTGTAGGTATTAGGAGACATAAACCCTTTTACTTAGGATTTCATGACAAGTTGAATTCCTTAGGGGAACAATTGCAGTGACTGAAGTGAATAAAGGTTCACTAGGAGAGTGTGTGTGTGTGTGTGTGTGTGTGTGTGTATGTGTGTGTCTGTGGGAGAGAGATAGAGAGAGAGAGAGAAAAAGGGGGGGATAAAGAGAGAGAGACATCTCCTTAAAGCTATGTATCTCCCCTAACTACATTATGGTGATGTGCGGTGGGTTAGGGTGTATTGTTTGTATGAAGAGGAGGAGAGAAATTACATTTTTATCTCTTTTTCAGATTCCTCAGACACTTGTGGTACATTAAGTTGTTACATTCTCAGTGTATATTGACATCAGTACATATCAGGCTACATGGTCTTAATTCCTTGAGGTTCCTCAACTAGAGTTTTTTGTTTGACACTAATATTGTCAATTTATATTTAAATTATCATTTATATAGTCCTGTCACTACACTAGAGGTTTTTGAAATTTCTTGGGCTTTATATCTAGCTTGAGAGTACAGCTGGGTGACAGGTCCAGCTAGGTTTTACACATCACACAGTGTGCACTGATGTTTTTAAGACAACTTTACTGGTAAATTCTTGTCTATAATGCAGACATTAAAACTTCATGAGCCCTATAACAATCTTAGTTTGTCTTTAATCTGGGTGGGGGTTACCTTTCAGTAATCACATCCTTATACAAATTGTGACTCTCATAGCTTGATTTAGGAGTTATCTGCTTCAGCAGTGTTATCTTATGTCAATTAAATTTATATGCACTAGGATTCTTTGTATGTGTGTTCCACCAAGCACCTTTGACCCAGGGTTCCTCCTGGCTGAAGGCAGTATGGTACTACTAAACTTTTCTGACTTCATCTTCTGTTTTTTTTTTAAATGAGTATTTTAAACCAATGGGAATTTTTTTCTGTTTTTTTCTGCATTATCTTGCTGTTATAAGTATTGCATTTTCTAAACAACTGCCATGAGCTTCTGAAGAAGGACAGGTTGGTCCAAAAGCTAGAGCACTTTGTTCTTGTTGTTACATTTATGTTAGTCCATTAAAAGGTATCAAATCATTTGCTTCTGGAGCTATTCTTAATTAAACAAATTTTGGGTATTATAATTGAGAAGGTGCAGCCATGGGCTTCACAGCCTTCTTTGCACTATATTACCTAGTATGATACCTAGTATGATTTTTGGGCATATATTACATTATTTTAACATGACCTTGGTCTTGTGAGGCATGAGGCCAAAGGTCAGTTGCCTTAGAGCACCCTGAATGTGCATATAAATAACACAATACACAACCTGAAGTATGTTGCTGCACTTATAAAGTAGGGGTTTAGCCCACCCACCCAGCAACAGGGCACTCTCCTCACCCTTCCCTGACTGGGTGATTCCGCAGTAGTGACTCTGGCTCAGTGTTCAGCCAGAGCGCTCACTCATCAGCCTGCCCGCCCAGCAACAGGTACACCACTTCTCTCCAGGAAAGCCCAGCTCCTGAAGTGAGAAACCTGATTGGCTATCTCTCTTGAGCCAAGATCCTCATTGGCCACTTTACTGTATCCTAATTGGACTGCTTTTTATGTTGGCATGCCGCACCTGCACGCAAGTCAACATTTTGCGGTAGTGCAGCTTTGGAGGCACGGCCGCTGTTGGGTGAATGCAGGGCATGCATCAGTAGGTGCGTCCCTCATTCCCCAATCCACCTGCATGCCGGCAGCCACACCATGCATGCTAATGTGGTGAGACGTCAGATGCAGCGGACCCTTCCTGCGTGCTCGCCACATTAGCAGCATGGTGGGCGGCTGCCCAACAACCGACTTCGGGGGTGCCCAATGCCCCAGCTGGTTTACTGTGGCCACACACTTTTGCCGAAGGAGGAGCCCACTCCCTGTTGGCATAGAGCAGTCCCCCCATTTTCTATATGCCGAGGGGGTGCCCAATCCCCCTCTGCTCTTGCCTCCCCCCGGCTGTCATTGTGTGCCGACAGGGAGCCCAATCCCTGTCAGCATGAATTAATCCCCCATTATCTGCTGACGAGAATGCCCAATCCCCGTCAGCTGCAGCAACCCCCCTTCCCCAAAACAGTTAGGGGGCATGCTGGGAGCCCACCCCAGCATGCCAAGTCCCTGAAAAAACTGTCCCGGATGTTAGTTTTTCTCCCATAACATAAAAACAGTCCTCGTAGTCTCCTGCCCCACCCACACCCACCCACTGTGCATCCTGCCTCCCACACCCACCCTCACCCCTCACATCCATACTACCTCTGAAGTCTGGCGCGCTGATCTTCGGTGGACCAGAAACACGTCTGCACTCTTCAAAGCCGACCGCGAACTGAGGAAATGCCGGTAAGCTGTATAATGGAATGAATAGGTTTTTTTCAACTTTTGATGAACAGCTCAGGCATTTGTTGGAATTTTGGCACCGAATTTTCAACATGGGGTTTTTGGGACCCCTCCTCATGAATTCTATCACTGTCATGTCATTAATCGGCCTCGAAAGGTGATTTCGCAGTCTCTGTGCAAAATCACCTTTTGGGACCCATTAACAAAATGACAGTGCCAGTGTTCATGAGGTGGCCTCTCAAAAAGCCTATGTTCCAAATTTGGTTGAAAAAATCCAACAAATGCCTATTTCATGAGTGTGAGTTGCGCAGTTGCTACGCAGGCTCATAACTTTGCGAATGCGCAATATTTTGATGCCAGATTTTAAGCATTGCCATTTGTGTACACCTCCTTATGAACAGTATAGCTGTCATTTTCCACATCCTGCCGGAAATGTGTTTCCGCACATCCGGCGCACAATAGAGCATTTGCTGTGGGAAATCAGTGTTTGGGCCAGATTATGAAAATGACAGTTCATGAGCAGAGGTCCTAAAATGTCCATGTTGAAAATTTGGTGATGATACTCCATAAAATGACTGTTATGAGCGTGCATTGGCAGATTGTATGCACGCTCATACCATCGTGCATTTGTGATATTTTCACTCTGGATTTTCACCATTGTCATTTTTCCACACCTCTTGATGAACAGTACAGCCGTCATTTCAAATATCCTGCCCAAAATGTGTTTTCGCACTTCCGGCGCAGAATAGCATAGTCGCTGTGCGAAATCACTTCTTGGGACACGTGAGGAAATAACAGTGACACTGTACATGAGCAGAGGTGCTAAAACACCTATGTTGAAAATTTGGTGCCGAACACCCATAAAATGGCAGTGTTGCAAGCGTGAGTTGCATATTTCCCACGCACCCTTATAACTTCGCAAATTTGCTATATTTACATGCCACATTTTCAACACTGGCATTTTTTTACACCTCCTTATGAACTGCACAGCTGTCATTTTTCACATCCTGCTCAAAATGTTTTCCCGCACTGCCCTACCAAACACCCAAAGGGACACCCCAATGCCTGTCAGTCTCTGCAGGGTGGGGGTGGGTAGGCATCAGTTCAATACTTCACTGCCATGCTTATTATGCATCTCTCTAACTCCTGCACTACCAATGCCAATGCCAACAAGACAACATTCGGCATTGAAAAATGCTTGTTACTACTGTTTCTAGTGCTTTTTGGCACACATTTGTAAACTGGAATTTGTTTAAACTACATATTTTGACTGCCTTTTGCCTTAATGTTTTAGCCTGATTTAATCTAAATATTTTTAAAGCTGCTAAGTTTCTGCTACTGTTTATTTTTTTGGTGTTCTGGAATCACTCTCCTGCTGCCCTGCCTCTTTTGCTTCACTATCCCTAATCTCTGTCTCTCCCATTGTCTATCTCCATCTCCCCCTTCCCCTAACCTGCAAATTAACTTGTTTTTCTCATCCTTTGTCCCTGCGGTAGCCTTGGTGCCATAGCTCCTTGGAAACCTCCTCCTCCATTTCTTCCTTCTGACTGTCTCTTCCTACTCCTACTTTTCTCACATACTCATAGCTCTACTGTTTTCACCAGCCACTCCCCCCGATTACTCCATGGCCCTCTCCTACAACCTTTTAATTTTCTGACTTGCTTCCCTCTCTTCCTTTTTCAGGACAATCTTCTCACCCACCCTGACCGGGCACTTCCGCTGTAGCGACTCTGACTCTGTGTTCAGCCAGCAGTACTTGCTCCTCAGCCCGCCTGCCCAGCAACAGGTATGCTACTTCTTTCCAGGAAAGCCTGGCTCCAGAACTGAGAAACCTGATTGGCTCTCTATTTTGAGCTGAGATCCTCACTGGCCACTTTATTCTGATTGGATTGCTTTTTACTACTGTTTCTAGCACTTTTCAGTGCATATTTTAAACTGGAATTTGCTTGAACTGCATATTTTATCCACCCACCTCCCTGGCCCCGACTGCTAGTAAATCCACTTTCTTCCACTCAGCACTCGCCTCCAATCACCTCTGTATTCTCTCACCACCCATTGTCCCCTCCCTGGTCCTCTCCTTAAAGTGACCATACCACCCTCCTAACATGGTTTTGCACAAACCTTCCTTATTTTTCCTCCTCACTTCTTATATACTCACAGTGGCTCCCCCGGTGGTCCACCCAAAGAGTCCCTCCCTTACTCCACCAGCACCATGTGTTGCCCAAACAATCTCCTACAAACTTCACCCAATCAATCACCCTGTAATCTATCTCCATGCCCCCCCACCATTGGTCCTGGGATTCTGCTTGCTCACATGCTAACCCCCTCATCACTCATCAGGACTGTCAGACCAGCACCCATAGGCATCCTGCACACCAGGAGACTAAATTTCTCTTCTACATATTCCTTTCTCCTTGTCACCTTATTCCTCGCTGGGGAAATTGAACTCAGCTCAGGCCCCCAGATCATCTCCCAATCACTGTGCTCCCACAAAGGATTCTCTATTGCTCACATTAACATTTATAGCCTTCTGCCTGAAATTGAACAAATAAACTGCTGGATGTCCGAGCACTCTCCTTATCCTATGCCTGACTGAAACATGGCTCTCTGTAAGGACTCCCAGCTCCTCTCTAAACCTCCCAAACTACAATCTGCTCATACAGGACCAAGGCAAAAGAGGCAGAGGTGTTGCCATCTATACAAAGCAACCCCTCTTGTGCTCTGTCACTTTTAGGGAAGCTCGCCCAAGCTCCCACAAAGTCCTCCTGGTCCATCTCATCCTCACTGCCTGTCTCCCTCTATTTATAGGGATACTCTATGCATCACCCTGACTTGCTCACATCTCTCTTGTCTCCATTGTAACTATCATTCCTGACCTTACCTCCAAAGGTGGACTGGTTCTGCTGGGTGACTTCAACCTTGACTGGCTCGCCCCATCCTCAAAGGCCAACATCTCCAAAATAGAGTCCCTAGATCTCACTCAACTACTAAATGAACCCACCCTCTACAACCCACACTCCCAAAATCACACGCTACTTGACTGAATCCTGACCTCCCACCCACACAGAGTAACCTCTTCCGGCATTCTTGCAAATGCACTAAGTGACGACTGCATTATGTACTCTATCCGAAAAACTCATGTGCCCAAGTCTGCTCCTAAATATATTAATACTCACACCCCGACACATGCTGGATGCTGAATCCCTGCTAGCCAGCCTTAGTCAAGCTGACTGGTGCCAGATGTATTCACTCCCTAACATCAGCACAGCCCTCTCTAGCGTCCTACATACTTTCACAATGATATGGGACTCCCATGCCTCTCTGAAGAAGCTCAGTGTAAAAAAGTACCACCTTTAGTGGATCTCTGATTCCATCCTCACCAAATGCAAGGCCAGAGACAAAGCTTGGTCTATTTTCAAATCCCACCCAAACGCTATACACAGGCAAACCTACAACACCCTACAAAATGCCTGCACCAAGGTCATAAGACAGGTGAAAGCAGATTACTTCAAATTGCAGCTGGCCTATGCCGACCCCTCCAAATTCTGGAATGTCATTCATACACCTCTTGATCCCCAGACATAATCCAGCTCCCCAGCCTTCATGCAGCTTGGCCAACCTATTACCAGCCCCAGAGGCATTGCTGACACCCTAAACAAATTTTCACATCTTACGCCATGCCTCATTCCCCCCCACCTAAAACTGCTGCTCCCCTGCCTCCCTCACCACAACTACTTCAAATTCTTACCCATAGTTGAGCAAGAGGACCTCACCACCCTCCACTCATTAAATACCAGTAAATCCAGATAAGATGTGATCCACCTCAAGCTTCTGCAGATCTCAACTCTGGCAATCACCAAGCCCCTCACTTATCTACTCAATCTCTCCTTCTCTACAAGCACAGTCCCTCAGGCATGGAAAGCCACCTCCATTATTCCCCTAAACAGTGGCAGTGACACCTCAGCTCCTGTAACTACAGGCCAATCTCACTCCTCCCAGCTCTTGCCAAACTGCAGTAATCCCTCGCTCACTCCAGGCTATTGGATTATTTTACCGCAAACAATCTCCTATCTCCCCACCAGTCAGATTTTAGAAAACAGCATTCCACTATCTCCTCTCTCCTGTGCATCATAAACCACATCCACATGACCTCTGATCAACAACTGCTAACCGCCACAGTGTTTGTCGACCTGGCCAAGGCCTTCAATTCTGTGTCCCACCCTCTTCTCCTATCAAAAGTAGAGGCAGCTGGCTTAGCCCTTATCACTGTGCAGTGGTTTAACTCCTACCTCTCCAACAGATCACAGTCAGTCAGAATCTCTGATGTCTCATCCTCCCCCCTCACCATCCTTGCTGGCATACCACAAGGCTCTACCTTGGTCCCATCCTCTTCTCCCTCTTTGTAAATGACCTTCCCTACTCCTGCACAAAATCCAGCATACACATGTATGCAGATGACACTATCCTCTTTACTTCAGCCCATCTACTTGTAAAGTCCAAGACACTCTCCAAGTGATTTCATAAATATTCAGAAATGGTTTAGTCAAAATCAACTAAAATTAAACAATACCAACACTGTATCTCTGATCTTTGGCACTGCCAAGAAACTTAGTAGATCCCCCCATCACCTCCGTGGATGGTACCCCTCTTGAACAGGTCACTAAATACAAATACCTGGGTGTTTTGCTTGACCCCCACCTATCCTATTCAACTGACATAGATGCAACTATCGCCAGACTGTGCCCCAAGCTTGGTATGTTTTATCGGCACTGTGACTCTCTCTCACTTTCAGCCAGGTGTCAGATTCTTACTAAAATGATACTCCTATCTTTGACTACATGGGCATGGTCTACTGCACCGCCCCTGGTACCACCATATCCAAGATTGATAACCTCCTAATCTCCTTCTGCCACTTCACGACCAACTCACCCCTCTGAACCCATCACTGTGACCTGTACGCTCTATTAGGATTAATCCTGATCTTCCACAGACATTATATTCACTCCTTCAGCCTTATATCTAAATTCTGGTTCAACATGCTATCCTCCTACCTGACAGACTGTCTTTCCTCCATCACTGTCCCCCTTTACAAACTGAGACACAGACATGTACACTCATTTAGCATCCATCTTCCATCCTCCTCATCTGTCCTAGCCGCTTTCTCCTACTGACTTCTGAGTTTGTGGAACAGACTTGCCCCCTCCATCATGAGTTCCTCCTCTTACATGGCCTGCAAGAAATGACTTCACTCTCTACCACATCCCCACTGCCTGTGTCCCAGATGACAAACCTCCCCTCCTCAGGCTGTCATGATTTCTGCATCTAAGTACTTTCTGTACAGCTCTTTAAATCTCATTTAAATACCTGTAAATCCAGATAAGATGGGCTCCATTTAAATCTCATTTAAAACTCTTCCTAGTCAGTGTCAGTGGCTCAGTAGGTAGTACACTCGCCTCTGAGGCCGGGAGATCAGAGGGCCATGGGTTCAGTTCTCATGGATGTGTTTTAAGCTCTAATAATGTCGTTTTTGATGGATTTTTATGCTCATGTAACCATTTCCATACCAGAATCATTTGTGCTGCTAAAAAATACTTAAACATATCTGGTAAGGCTAGCCCACCACTAGCTCTGTCTCGTACTAGATGAGAATAGACTATTCTAGAAGGCTTATCATTCCATATAAATTTTGTCATTATTTTCTTTATCCGATGAAAGTATGTTTGAGGTGGCATTAGTGGTAAAGATTGAATAAGAAAAGTATATTTGGGAAGAATCTTCACTTTTATTATGTTAATACAGTCAATCAATGTTAAAGGCAGACATTTCAAATGGTTTAATTCTTCAGTTATTTGAAATATTAAAAGTTCATAATTAAGTACTATTGTTTGTTTGTGATCATGAGTAAGTCTAATACCTAGATATCTAATTTTTGTATCAATTTGCATATGATACGCTACCGGGTAATTTATTTTATTATTTGGGTCCAATCACATCATTACCATTTTATCCAAATTAATCTTATATTCAGATAAACCAAATTGTCTAGATGTTTCAATGATCTCTGGGATAGATGTTTCCAGGGAAGTTATATATAATAGTATATCATCTGCATAAAGACTCAGTTTATATATAGTATTATTAAAAGAAATGCCTTGAATACATGAGTTAGCCCTTATTCTATCAGTTAATGTTTCTTTTACCATTGTAAATAATAATGGAAAAAGTGGGCAGCCTTGTCTCATGCTTGAAATAGCTTAAAAGGTTGTGAGTAAAGCAATAATGCCCAACAGGGTGTGTATCATGCTGGGATAACGTCACACCTCAGGTGGTTGGGCATGAGGCCATAGGCCGAGTGCATCCTACAACAGAGGTATGCTGTTATCCCAAATGACACACACCCTGAAGGGCATTATTGCTATTATACAATGGCTCATTGTTATATATAAAATAAAAAAAAATAATTTTAAAGAATGTTTATATTAGTGTTGAAAAATATTTTTGTTTCTTAAGAGGAGATGCAAAAAAAAAGAGGTCATCAACTTATGGAGCTCATCCACATTGGTTCACAATGAGGCTGAGACTAGAGCCGTGATGTTGTACTCAGATAACATCACAGGTCCAGCCCAAGACTGACCAATCAGAGTCCAGGATTTTTTCTTGCCATTGTATAATAATTATTATTAGTTTTAACCATAACCATTGGACTTTTATATATTAATTGAAGCCACCACTGAGCTGCTTCCCACCCCATCTCCTGTATCACATTTAACATATATTTCCACTCTACATGGTCAAATCTTTTTCCATGTCTGGTGCCAAAAATATTGGCTCTTCATTCTTAGCTAGTGACAGTATATTACTAGATTGCCTAATATTTTCTCGTACTGTCCTACCCTTTATAAATCTATTTTGATCCATATTTATTATAGTTGGAAGAGTAATTTCTAGTCTTTTTGCAATCATTTTTGTAAAGATTATCTTTTTTTAAGAAAACATGAATAATGGCTTCACAAAAAGAGTTGGGTAGTGCCTTAGATTCATTAAATGAATTAACAAGTTTAAGCATTATGGGAATCATAAGTCTTTGAATTGTCTATATAGTTAAATTACTATCCCATCTGGACCAGGGGACTTATTTATGGGTAGTTGTTTAATGGCTACTTCAATCTCTTCATACATGATATCTTCCTCTAATTGATTTTGGAATTTGATAGGTATATGTGGTGGAGGTAATACCTGCAGATATTGTTTAATTTGTTCTGGTGTAATATTGGAATCAGATTTATATAAATCCTGACAGTAGGCAAAGAAGCAGCCATTAATCATATCCGGATACTCAATTAGCTTATCCTGTTTATCTTTTATTGCTAATATATAATTACTTTGTTGTTCTCTCGTTGTTTGCCAAGCCAATAATTTCTGAGGCTTATGTGATAAATATAAATAGTTTGATTTTGTTCGCAATATTTGTTGAGTAATTTGGTCTAACTGAATAGTGTTTAACTGATCTTTCTTTTGAATGAGTTTATTAAAGATTCTATCATCCAAAGTCTGGGTATGTATATATTGAAGAGATTGTATCACTTGTTGTAACTGATTAACTATTAATTCAGATTTTGTCTTCATAATTTATTCTATGTTAACTACACAGCCTCTTAACCAAACCTTGAATGTGTCCAATATTATATTAATTGAGGTATCAGATTCTAGATTATTTATTAAAGAACTCCTGAATTTCATCATACAGATTCTGAGAAATACTAGTGATCCGTATAAGCGAATGATTTAGTTTCCAATGCTTAAAGTATATCTGTGGTTTAGTATATTTTATATTTAGCAAACAGGGAGAATGGTCAGAAATTAATATGCCCATGTATTTTACTTCAGAGATCATAAACAGAATGATTTCTGATATTAGGTAATAATCAATTTTACAATATGAGTGCTGAGCCGATGAGTAATAGGAAAAAACCTTTTCTGTTGGCTATTTAATATTCCAAGGGTCCACGAGACCCAATTCGCTAATACAGTATATTTTTTTAATAATCAATTGTGTGGAACTATGACCTTTATCTAGTTTAGATGTTTTATCCTGTGCATAAAGCACTATATTAAAGTCTCCTACTATAATATATGGAGGCGGAAAAGTAGAGAGTGTTAAAATAATTGTGTGTTAAAGTTAGGGCTATTTTCATTTGGGGCATAAATCGTTGCCATCATTACTTTTAAGTTAGGAGTTTTTAAATCTACTATAACCCACCTTCCCTGTATATTTATGTCTGATTTAGCTCTCTTAGGATATGGGTTTGATTTACTATATAATGTAGCAGTACCCCTTGAATTATGAGCATAATTTGATAAAATACCATTCCCCCATCTGTTCATAAACTATGATGATTCTTTGTCCCAAAAATGCATCTCCTGTAGCATCGCTATATCTATTTTCTGTTTTTGCATGAATTTCATGATGCATGTCATTTTAATTTTATTTTTTAGTCCTTTTTCATTCCAGGACAACAAATGAATAAGATTACTGATAATCTAATTTATATATAGGATGGGCTCCCTTCCCCCCATCCCCTCCACCACTCATGCCAATTATATAAATTAGGCCCATTAAGATAATTTACTGTATAAGCATTGTTGGACAAAAAGTTATTCACCCTCTTATTATGGAAACAACCCCCAACCCCCACCCCACCCTAAAATTTGACACACTGGAATCCTAGAGGTTCCAGATCACACTCTCCCCAAATGCATGACAACCATGTATGGTCATCATTGTGCTCTGAGCAAAGAGATTGGACAGAACCAGAGCATTCCTTAAGTAACTTGTGTATTCTTACAAAACTTTCACCTTACAAGTTTTCCTATAAACATAAATATCAATAATAAATAACGGCATTCAAAATAACCAAAAATGACAAAAGAAGGCAAGGGGGGTGGAGGGATTATTCTACTTGCTTATCCCACCCTTCTTTACTCAAAAAACATCAGCAACTTGTTTTATCCCTATAGGATTGATTTCACCCTCTTTTCTCCCATTTTACACTTCCTTTATACTCAACCAGCACACACATTCTTCCTAGCCCTAGCCCTTTACTATATGACCTTTACTTTATATACTTAAGCAAACCCACCCCCATACTGGTTTTCTATTATTTAAAACTCTGTTTATTAAAAGCTACTAAGTATCAGCTGTAATTTTCATTAAAAGCTGTCATTGCTTCTTCTGGGTCATCAAAAGTTTGCAGTTTTCCCTTAACCATAAAGCACAATTTAGCAGGGTAATTCATTGAAAAGCAAAGTCCTTTATTAAATAGCTTTTCCTTTACTGGATTAAATAACTTATGCTTTGCATTTGTTTCAGAGGACATATCTGGGAAAGTATTGAATTTAATTGATTCATATGTTAACTCCTTTTCTTTTCGCACTTTGGCCAGAATCACTTCTTTATCTAAAAACTTATGAGGCTTAATGAAGACTGGCCTGGGATACATATTATTCCCCACACAACTGCCTGCCCTATGTGTACGATCCAAATGGATCTTTTCCTCAGGATATTTACGATTTAAAGCCTAGGTTGATATTTTTCCAAAAAATGCAGGGGGTCACCATTGCCTTCAGTGCCTTCAGGTATTTTTAGCAAGCATAAGTCTTCTTGTTCCATGACCTGGTCCTGTAGCAGTTCTAATTGTTTTGCAAGACAATTATTCTTTTGAACCCAAGAATTTACCAAGTCCTCTGCCAGAGACACCTGATTTTCCACCTTCTTAGTACGTAAGGATAATGATTCCAAGTTGGTGCTCAAATCTGTAACACAGGCGGCAACAGTGGTTAGTGACATTTTAATTTCAGCCAGTGAACCCAAGACCTCCATTTTAAAGCTTGTCATTGCTTCTAGCATCTCATTTTTGGTATCTGTGACTGTATCTTTTAATAAATGTTCTGCTGAAATTTCTATGGAGGTGTTATTCAATGTAGAAGTCAATTATTCTGTCGCTTCGATCTGGTCAGTAAACTCATTGTTTCCTGAACACCTCTCTCTACCCCAATTTTGCTGTATTAAATCCCCTTCAGCATTCTGTGTAAGGACTGCTTGCCTCTTAGTCATCTCCACAGAATTATTATGCGGTTCAGGCAATATCATTTTCTTCAAAAAAGGTAAGATCTTACCGGTATGTATGGACTTAGCCTTTTCCTTACCAGTCGGCGTTTCTGGGAACAGAGAATTAGGTGCTCTTGTAGCATTGGATTCCCATCTATTTTCGGTAGGTCATCGTGCTGTGTTATAGATACGGGCAGTTGTACTGTAGCAGTTTGGGCATTTGCTTCTTGCTCCAAAGATTTTTTTTTCCAAGAAAGTAGCTGTAAGAGAGCTCACGAGTTCCATGAACTCTTTTATACATACCAAAGCGCTAGTAGTTCTTAAGTGTGCTTGAGGGGGAAAAGATTATTTACAGGCAAATTAACATCTATTTAATAGCATATTTCTTGACTGTTGTGTTGACTGTGTTCCTATTTCAAACAATCACATCTCCTCCAACCGTCCACAGCTCCTGCTCCAGTCTGCCCAGCCCAAAGCCGGCTCAGAGTTGCATTCACCTGGCTATTTCAGATGATGTCAAAATTACACTCCTCACAGGTGCCGACCATCCTAGCACTCTGTTCCCACCTTGAAATGTGTGCACCTACTATCTGTAGACTTTTTGACCACTTTATCTCCAAGAAATGAAATATGCAAGAACCATGTACTCATTTTGATCAGTGTTTTATTGTAACCAATTTGTCCATCTTATCTCATATGTAACTGTTCATTATTGCAGTACCAATTGCTTATGTAACCTACAACATTTTTGTGTATTTACATTATGTCTATGTACTCCTACCCCCCTACCCCTGAGTCGCACCTGGAATCGAGACTTGGCTCAGTGTGCCTTTCCTCGTTACCAATTTTTTTAAATAAATAAAATAAAAATAAATAAATAAATAAAAAGGGGAAAAGATAAACAAAAAACATTTTTGGAAAGCTGCAAAAATGCATTTCATAACCTAGAATTCCTTAAACACAGGTTACATACTTCTGTACTAGCATTACTTCACACTTTCATTTCATTTTCATTTTTCAGTTTAATTTTTATTTTTTATACTTGATAACTTGATGAGCATCACTGCCTGTTTTCATAAGTGGCAAGTCTGAACAAATAACAGAAATAGTCATACAATACAGTCATACAATACAAAGACACATAAGCACATTACAAGAAAAATGCATACATTATGAAAGAACAATAACAACAGTACTATAAACTTCTAAAATTACTGTTAAAACATGAACATGGTGTAGAACTATCTAGCCAGGTTTTTAATCTCATTTTAAAGGTGGTAGGAGAAAAACAATTACTGAGAGCTAAGGGAATGGAATTAAAAAAATACTGTGCTCTAAACAGTAGTGATTTCAGGCCAAAGGGTTTTTCCACTTGAGGGATTTTTAAACATGGTTTTGTCCTGTGGCCATGTTTCCAAACGAATCGGAGGTTCTGAGGAATAGAGAAAGTAAAGGAGTGGGAGGAGGCCCCTGGAAGCACTAAAAAGCAAAACACTTGATTTTAGTTTTATTCTGGTTTCTAGAGAAGAAATATTAGTCACACTTGGCAGGTCACATATATGGGTCTTGGGACGAAGACCTGTAATGAATTGTAATATATTATTAAATGCAACTTTAAGTTTTAAAAGGAACTTTTCACTAGTAGAAGAATATATTGGAATGCCATAATCCAGAACCCGTAAGAGAAAACCATGAGTAAATTGTGCCCTTGATATAGTGGTCAAAAATGGTTTGATCTTATGTAACCCCCAGTCTCTGATGAATAGTTGTTTTTATAGTTAGAATATGCATTTCAAATGTCAATCTAAAATCTAAAATACTCCTGAGATATTTTAAAATGATCAACTTTCTCTTTCATACCCCCATTCAAATAGGCATGGGGTCATAATGTCGCAAGACATTATGCCGCATGACAAAATTGCACTGCCAATACAGTGCGATTTCTGCCATGAGAAATCAGTCTCTGCACCCTCCGACCCCCCCCCCCAATAAAGATTCTCAACTCTGGGAGGGGGGTTACCTTGGGGAGTGCACAAAGTCCAAAAAAAAATAAAAGGTTCTGGGACCAGGAATCAAACCCGGTCCCAGACTCAGTACCTGGGTTCCTGTTGCTGTGGCTCAGTCCAATGACCCATGGCAACTGGTCAGTGAAACCAACTCCCAGCAGAGGTCTTATCCTCTGCCTGGGAGAGTGAGAATGGTGCAATACTGTGTAGAACAGTATACGCGGTATTTTAACATTCGCTCAGAGGTACAGCGCTGTACCCGTTTAGCCATAATGTTGTACGCTATTAAGCGTGTGACATTATGACCCAGTAGGTTCAAATCTACCATAACATGTATGGCCATGTTCTGCTTTTTGTGCCCGGAAAACCATGAATTTAGTTTTTTTTTTCTTGCATTTAGTATCATTTGTTTAGAAATCAGCCAATTATGAAATAACAGAAAAATCATTTTGAACATCATCAACTTCAGAAATTGGGTCATTACATGGATGACAGATTAGAAGCATCATCAGCAAATAAAATCATCTGAGATTTGTTGCAGATTTGAGGGGCAGAGTTCATATAAAGTGAAAAAAAAAATTAAGGCACCAAGGATGGAGCCCTGGTGGACTCCACACCTGGTATCCTTGTATTGAAATAATGCCCCACTAATGATAGTTTTATGGGTCCTGTTGTAGAGGCAGTTAATGAACCAATCCAAAACCTTGGTTGAGAAATTAACCTCTGAAATTGTAGAATGGATTAAATCATGTCAGACCAAATTGAAGGCCTTGGTGAGGTCCACAAAAACAGCTGCAACAGAGTCCCCTTTATCTAGAGAACCCTGTATGCAGTTGGTGAACCACATCAAGGCCATCTTGGTACTGTATTTTGGCTTAAACCCATGTTGGAATTTGGAAAGTAACTCATATTTATCCAGGAATTCCATGGATCGCTTCAGACCTATTCTCTCCAATATTTTAGATAAATGTGGCAGGAGGGAAATCAGTCTGTAATTGGACAGACTATCCCTCCCACCACTATTAAATATTAGTTTTATAATGGCCATTTTCCAAAATTTGGGAAATTCCCCTGAACAAAGTGAGAGACTGAAAAAATCAGATATAGGTAGAGCCAAAAAGTCTATTATCAGTTTAAGAAACCTAAAATGAAGGTCATCATAACCAAGTTTGGGCTTGGGATCATTTTGATAATATAATCACTAACAATGGCAGGGGTGATTGCTTTAAAATAATATTTAGGGTCACAACTATGAGAACCAATATCACTTTTTTTAAACCTTTTAACATGTGAAAAAACATTAAAGTTTTCTGAAACAGAAACATTAAAGAGCAGCTGACAAAATCTAACATTTTGGACAGGCTACTCATACCAAGGGGTTGCCTTTCTGAGGAGCAGATTTAGCCCACTATTAAATTTTTTTAGTCAGTAATTAAAGAAGTACTTACATTTTATTGCCTGGATTGTAACATATGAGTCTGAGCTGAGCAGCAACTAAATGCTGCAGTTTTCCCCCTAAACATAGCACTCTGATGATGTATGGGTGGGACTGGGGTTGCAGGCACTCTACATATACAGTAGATCAGTGATATTAGAGGAGAGGGAGCTGCCTGAACATGAATACTGTATCTTTGATTGCAGTTATGCATGTATGGTGGCTAAAGTATACTACGTATTGAAGTCTTCCAAAGGTGTAACATATCAAGGGATTGTGATTACCCTATACAAGACTAGGGGTTGTGATCACCCCTCCCTACATGACATTTGTGAAGCAATTTTTTATCCACTAATGGGCAATCTGTGTATAGATGTAGAGAGAGGGACAGTACTCCACCTCTCCTTCTCCAAGGAGATGGCTGCACTAAAAATGTTGCTTAGCCCTAAGATCTTCCATCTTCTCCCATTTACCCATCCATACTCCAATGATCAAGTCTGGCAAACTCAGAAAACTAATAGGAAGCTTTCTCTTGGAGGACTATCCCTCAGGATGAATAGAGTCAAACTTTGTGATCACTGGTTTGAGGAGGGATGGGGGTCTAACTTCCTTCATTATCACATGGCCTCCATAGAAACATAGATTTTGATGGCAGATAAGGACCGCTTGGCGGACCCAGTCTGCCCATTTCCCTACCTAATGGATAAGCTGCAGATCCTAGTTAACCAGCAGCCTACTTCTTCCTACCCCCACCCCCTAGAATTGCCTTATGACTGTCCCATGCATGCTTGAATTCCACCACTGTTTTTGACTCCACAACCTCTTCCAGAAGGCCATTCCATGCATCCACAACCATACCCACACAAGTGACGAAATGGTTTCCTCCCCATTCTCATCATGCCCTCCAATGGGTAGCATTGTAGAACATAGCTTAGAGGACCATCCCAGGTAATTGGACTCCTTCAAACTGGGAGGGTCCTCTAAGTTGTGTCCTTCAATACCAGCCATTGAAGGCCAGCTTAGAGAACCCTCCCAGGTAATAGAACTCTTTCAGATTGTCCTTCTCAAAAAGACAGTATCCATTTATTGGGCTATATATTAAATGCTGCCTCAAAGTAACCATTACCCTATATATTTGCCCCAGCACTCCACTATGTTATCCCATATGGAGCAAAATATAGCTTAGCATAGATAGGAAGGGGATATGGTGGTCTTCCTGAAAGAGAGCTAGTATCAGATTGTACCCGCTCCCCCCTTCCCACCGGCAACCTTACCCACTCATCTTTGCTGAATTTTTTTAATGCTATCATCTCCTTAAGCAAGATTTCTGGATATACCTTTGGCTCAGATTAGTGTTAATGCTCTAGCTAAAAACTTTTCATGCTCAGGCTTCTAATTACAGTAAACCAACTATTGAGGCATGGATAGAATTGCGGAGAGGAAAAGCAGTGCTGATATATAAGCTGTTAAGGGATCTGAGGGGCCTCACTTATAGATCCCTGCAGACTGAGTGGGAACAGAAACCGAACATTAGCACTGTATCTCAGATTCTGACTATGCTGATATTGTGCCATGTGTCTTACAAACATGTTAAGACTCAACTGAGCCAACATAAAATCTCACACTGTTGGTATAGGACACCTCTGGCACTTAATGGCATGGGATTATGTCCAAAAGATAACTGCTGGCACTATGAAGCCAATGAGGGCTTACCATCTCATATCGCCTAGGCTTGCCCACTAATACGCCCATTTTGGGAACAGGTACTCCAATAATGCCACGCAATACTCCCAGGCACCTGATCACTGAATGCTCTACTGATACTCCTAATCTTACTTTTTACCTGGCTTACCAAAATCTCACCTTTCTGTCCACTGGACAATTGCAGTTACCGTATAAGACAAGAGACTACTTCTTAGGTGATGGTGGACCAAGGACATTCCCAACTTTAATGAGTAGCTTCAGATGACAGGGCACTTGGCCTTTTTACAGCACCTCTCTCACCAGGCATTAAAAGAATTGCATGTATAGGGGAACTTTTTGACTCCTTATCTGACCCACATTGCTTACAATGCACCTCCTTGACCCACATAAATATAATCGGAAGAGGAGGTTATGAATGTACTATTTCATGGATTAACTACCGTATCACTATAAAACAACTGACACCTGATTAAAAATGTCATTTTTTTTGTAAGTATTGATGTATCCAGATAAACTTGTACTGTCACTATTAGTGTTGTTTTGTACTGTTGTTGGGGTTGTATATGATCTGTTTTAAGTGTTGAAAATCATTAATAAAACATTTAGTGTAAAAAAAACAAACTAGTGGCCTTCTGTGGTTTTTATTCCAATGTAATGTAATAATTTATTTTTTATTTGTATACCAAGAAAAAAATAGTTGTACAATACTATGATTTATTTTGTTGTAACTAGTGGCCTTCTGTGGATTTTATTCAACATAATGTTATAATTTATTTTTTATTTATATACTAAGAAAAAAATAGTTGTATAATATAATTAATTTTGCTGCTATAGAAAATTGTTAAAAACAGCATGTGTGACATTCAAGTTGAATCATGATGGGAAGAAACATGATGACTGTTGCAAACTGTGCACTTAGGAGCCCAGTTTATGTGGTCACAGAAGCAGAATAAGCTTTTACAGCACACACCACCACACTCACTGGGCTGGATTCACAGAGCCCCTGAAAACCCTGCAGCTGCATGAAAAACTCAGCACAAGTGGATTGTTATTTGTGGATCCTCAGTCTTTCCTGCAGCTGCAGAATTCACAAAAATGTAGCTGGTTTACAACTGCCTCAGGAATTTATGGCAGCTTGTGGGTGTTTTTTCACCACAGCTGTGGAAAAATAGCCCAGTTGGACCAGGCATAACATCTCCCAGAACTGTGGTGGACTGAAAATACAAATCTCTGCAACTGTGGAGATTTCACTCCACAACTGGAGTTGCAGAGTGGGACTTAGTCCTATGCCATTATATGAACTTAGCCCACTGTCTGTGACTGGTCAGTTTAGACAATATGAAGAATGATGAAATGTTGTATTTGTGCATCTGTGCTTTTTATGCAAGAATCTTCAAAAGCCAATGCATTTTATAATGGGAATTGCTGTAGATCAAGTGCCTTCATTGCCCCCTATTGAAACATAGAAACATAGAATTTGACGGCAGTTAAGGACCACTTGGCCCACCCAGTCTGCCTATTTCCCTACCTAATGGATCAGCTGCAGATCATAGTTAACTAGCAGCCTACTTTTTTCTACCCCCAGATTTTCCTTATGACTGTCCCATGCATGCTTGAATTCCACCACTGTTTTTGACTCCACAACCTCCTCCGAAAGGCCTTTCCATGCATCCACAACCCTCTCTGTGAAAAAAATACTTCCTTACATTATCTCTGAGCCACCCCCCATCTTCAAATTGTGCCCCTTTGTTCTTGCACACCTCTTTTTCTGAAAGATGCTACCCTCTTGGACTTTGTTGATTCCCTTGAGGTACTTGAAAGTTTCTATCGTGTCCCCCCCTCTCCCTCCTTTCCTCGAGGCTATACATATTAAGCTCCTTAAGTCTCTCTTCATATGTCTTCCAGTGCAGACCCTGCACCATTTTAGTTGCCCTCCTCTGGACAGATTCCATCCTATCTATGTCTTTGCAGAGATTGGGTCTCCAGAACAGCACACAGTACTCCAGATGGGGTCTCACCAGTTGTCTGTACAGAGGGATAACACCTTCCTGTTTTCTACTGGTGATGCCTCTCCCTATGCATCCCAGTATCCCTCCAGCCCTCCTTACTGCCCTCTCACATTGCTTGCCCACCTTTAGGTCATCTGATATGACTACCCCCTGGTCCCTTTCCATTTTGTTTTAGGGTACTGGTTCTAGTGCTTCTGCTGGTACTAGCAGAGTAGTGCAACAGAGCATGACTCCATGATTTGGGTAGCATGACAATAATTTTCTTGGATTAGATGATTGTAATATAACTTGTATACATAAATGTGTTTATTATTCATATGACAAGAAGACATGCTTTTTGATGGAACACATAATGAGTTGAGAAGATGATAATACATAGCACACTATGTATAATGCCTCAAGGCAGACAGACAATTGTCTATGCCCATGATGAACAGGTTTCTGTGGTGGCACTCACACTGGTAGCTGGTGTCATATTGTTTATAATAAAAATGTGACGATTTGTGAAGATGAGCAGATACCCATAAAGTTTGAAGATGTTGCATTATTTTGATGTAAAATAGAGTGAAGCATTTTTTTACAGAATCTGAGAAGGTGATGGATACCAATCTACTGTACCATACCAGGTTGCTCCTGTAAAAAAGCTTTCAGCTTAGTGTGCTATACCTGGTTAAACAACTAAATAAAAAATAAATAAAATAAAAAAAAATATCTGTGCAGTGTGTCTAGGCAAGGAAGAAGGTGGTATCATTCACAGTCTGCAGAGATGCACAAGGAGGAAACATGATTCATGATGGAAGAAGGAGGAGGAGGAGGATTATGAAGAGGATATCTTGTTTTCTGAAGCCAGAGTCCTTCTATGACTTTTTATAAATACAATAATAATACTTTAGTATTATTATTATTTTTTTTTTACTTTAGCTACTCTATTTACCCCTATCATGTGATTTCAGAGGATTTTTTTGTCATTTGAGAAATACTCCCATGCTGAAGAGGATCTTTTTTGTGTATGTGTGTGTGTGTGTTTAGGTACAGTGGATGGGGGTGGTGTGAGAAAGGGAAATTCAGTAATAAACTAGAAACATAGTAGTGTAGTTGTAGTTGGCTCTTTGTAGGTGGAACCCTGTGGAATTCTTTATCTTGTCTGGTGCAAGATTGCCTGACCGTCCAAAGCTTCAAAGTGACTATGAAATCACATCTTTTTAGCCTAATGTATCCTGATTTTTAATGCGGCTGTTGCATTTATGAGTTTTAACTTGTTGTATTTACGGTTTTTAATTAGCTGTATTTGTTTATTTATTGACTTTTCTTAATTACGTACAAGTGCCTTGATTTTAGAAAGGCACTGTTTATAAATAAAGTTTTGATTTGATTTGATTGATAGAATGTATAAAAACATGACATTTTGTTACATACATATATTTTAAAATCCCATCATTTTTACCATTATAATACATTAGACAAAATTAAAAAATTTCCTCTCAATAAATTCTAACATCTGAAGTACTGGTTTTATAAATACAAAGTGCTGTGCAGAAATATTATTGGTGTCATATTCATTTATCCATTGTTATCTTAATCAAATGCTCCACTTCATTACCTGTGCTATTTCATGTGCAGAGTTTGCTAAGGAGAATACCATATTTATTTTATTACAATTCCATACATATTCAAGCTGTTCAGCCTTATTCAGAACTCCCCCATTTTGAAAGTATTGCTTGATATATTTTTCCCTTATGTTGTTAAATATTTCACACTCAAAAATCAGATGTGTACTGGATAGTAATGCATTATTGCAACATAGGCAATCTTCCACGTGGTGGAATCCTCTATTCCCCGGATCATTCAAATTCACCAAACTTTAATCTGGTAATTGCTTTTAGATGCTTTTGATTTTCGCATTTTAATAAGTAACTCTACATTTCAAAGTTTTTTTTAAATTCTTTTTAGTGGGAAGTTATTTCATGAATCCCTTATTTTTGTAAAATCAGCTTGGATTGTTATATCTTCTATTCTTTGTAATGCTTCTTGCACACACTCTAGTGGGTTTCTAATAACTTCTGCATGCCCCACTATATAATTATAGGGCATCCCAGCTCTATTTAATTCTTGGTTCAATTTATTAAACCAATTTATGTCCATATTAACATCTCTTTTGACTGTATCCACCCAACATTTATAGATCAAACTATCTCTAGGTGCTGTAATCTTTTTTTTTCCAATATGCTGTATTTCTTTTTACTATTGTACAGTAGTTTGAATTGATAGTGTTCCCATTTCCATTCCGGCTCTGGGACCAGATGCTGCCCTTGGTAATCCCAAGAGATTTTTCAAGTATTTATTTTGAATTATTTATAAGATTCTATGATTACACATAAATCCCCACACTTCCAAACATAGAAACATGGAAGAATAAAATTTGCCAGGACAGAAAGACTGCTTGGCTCACATAGTCTGCCCACTGGGCTCCTGGGTGTTGACTGGGAGACAATTTCTTGTTTTGTTTTGGTCTTGTGAAATTGCTGTGCCTTTATATGGCATTGGACAAGGCAGCAGATATGATATAATACAAGGTAATACAATATGATCTAATACAATATATGATAATATAATCTGATATGACAAATGAAAAGATAATATAACCTAGTACAATATAATATAATATATGATCTATGATATACAGTATAACAAAACATGGGGGCTATACCATTGGCTGACTCAAAATATAAAGTTTATCTTTGTATGTGAGGGAGCAGGACCATAACTCATGAGTTATGAGTGGCATATCAGAATGGTAAATACCACTAGAAATGTAGGACTGATTTTCCAAAATGTGGGATATAACGTTAATCTATTTAAAGTAGCAGTGCAACATAATTTGGCAAAAATGTGACTCTACTTTTTTCAGTTATAAAAGTTTCAAGGGGCCCCATATTTACAGTAAAGCTGGTCAGATGTGCAGTGCAAATGGATGTGCTGCACAAAAAATGGTCCAGTCAGCTATGACAGGATATTAAAACAGAATGCACAATCAGAACAGATTGCGCATTGTGTTTGAATATCGGACCTTGGATGTGCAGCACATAGTGGGCGGCTGACATGATTGGCGAAGGGCATCAATGGTTCAGAGCTGAAAACTGACAATGGAAGATGGTGTGGTGCATATGCATGGTGATATGCAGTGTCAGTGGCTCAGCAGGTAGCACACTCACCTCTGAGGCCAAGAGATCAGAAGGCTGTGGGTTCTCCGTCGGCGCAGCGGTTGGATTTCCACTTGCGATGCTGGCGATCCGGGTTCGGGGACGGAATTGGGTCATCAGAGGACCGGCCGGGGTGGGAAGGCTTGAGCAGCCCTTGGACAGCTCTCCTTCCCTGGGGGGAGGGTAGGGCAGCACTCTGCGCTGGAGCGGCACCTAGCGGAGTCTGGGTGGTCGCACCACATCGGCGCTCAACAGAACATCAGGATGGGGCAGACACAGGTCGTCATTGCATGTCCCCATCCTGCTTAAAGGGACAGGGGGGATAAAATCCCGTGCCTTGCTGTCTCAATGGCGCTCCACCCCTGGTAGCCCTGATCAGCCTCCGGAAGCCGATCCCCCAACTAGTCAAAGTCCCGCGGCCCGATATCGGGGGTCGGAGCCACGGCCCCACTCTCTGGGGGGTAAGCCAGGGATGACCGGGGAATACGGCTATATATCCAGAGGTGGGGGCATCAGGGGTCCGTGACCGGAGCTGATAGCCGACGGGGGCAGTAGGGGCAAAAACAGAAAATAGAAAAAAAAAAAAGAAGGCTGTGGGTTCTATCCCCACACCAGGCACTTGGGTTAAATCCCAATACTGACATTGTAGTGCAGCATGAAGGGGATGCTGCACTCCTGAGGTGCCGTCTTTCAGATAAGATGTTAAACCAAGGTCCCATCTGCCAGTTCAGGTGGATGTTAAAGATCCAATGGCACTTCTCAGAAAGAGTAGGGAAATTTTTTATTATGATATATAAAGTAAAGAAATCCAAGGTTAAATAATAATACCTGTTAACTTCACATGAAAGAAAAACAGAAAATACAAAAGCCTGAAAAAAAAAAATCCAAAGAAAATATATAGAGTAAACTATGCATTAAGAAAAAACTAACTAAAAGAAAACAGACAGTGGCCCAGATATTCAAAAGGGTTACGCCATGCGCAATAGGGTTGCGCCTGCTCAAGTCCGA
Organism: Neoceratodus forsteri; assembly: GCA_016271365.2. Classification (NCBI taxonomy): domain Eukaryota; kingdom Metazoa; phylum Chordata; order Ceratodontiformes; family Ceratodontidae; genus Neoceratodus; species Neoceratodus forsteri. The sequence goes on from CM057455.1 coordinate 608,501,006, forward strand.
ACTTGCTCCATTCTGCCATATTCAGCAGGAGGCAGTTGCGCCACAGAAAACATGCTGAGCAACAGCGCAATGCAAATGAATGCAAGCTGAACTGGAGGGGGAGGAACCATGCATAAACTGCAGAGCCCGATATTCAGCAGGGCTGTGCAGAGTTGTGCAGGCGCAACCCCCAACCTGCGCCTGCACAACTTTGAGCCCAATAAAAAAGGCTTAAGTTGAGGGCCACCCACAGGTGAGCTGCTGCATTGCAGGGTGCAACACAGCAGCTGCCACCTGTGGCTGGCCCCAACCCAGTCCCTGTGCCCCCGCAGCCCGATCACGGGCAGCCGACTGTAAATCCCCACCACCCCACTGGCCCGTCGCGGGCATAGTTTAATCCCCAACACCAGCCCGATTGAGGTCAGCAATGTGGCCCCAGATATCCCTGGTGGTCCAGTGGACGAAAAGCCCGATCACGGGCAGTAGTTGTTAAACTTCCCCTCCCCACATTCATCCCTGGTGGTCCAGTGGACCGAAAAGCCTGATCGCGGGCGGTAGTTGTTTAATAAACCTCCTGTCCTGCCAAATTCATCCCTGGTGGTCCAGTGGCACATCCCAATCACGGGATGTAAATGTTGAACAAACCCCTCGAACATAGCCCTGGTGGCTAGTGTCCCCCACCCACCCACCCACGAAGCCCACCACCGCTCCCCTGCAGCCGGTGGGTGGCAGCATCCACCGCCTGCCACCCGCCACCGCCCGACGACTGCCAGGTAGGGGCTACCGCCCATTGGTGCAGAGCAAGAGCCAATGGTGTGCAGCCATACTAACCTAAGACAGTCCAGTTTTGTGAATGAATGAATGTATTCATTCACAAATCTGGACTGTCATGTAGCGGTATGGGCTGCACGCCCATTGGCTCTTGCTCTGCACCAGTGCGGCAGCCTACCAGGCAGTCAATCGGTGGATGGCGGGTGGCAGGTGGGTGGATGTTGCTGCCCACCGCCGCCGGGGAGCGGTGGTGGGCTTCGCTGGTGGGTGGGGTGGGGGAGTACTAGCCACCAGGGCTATGTTCGGGGTTTGTTCAACATTTACATCCTACAATCGGGACGTGCTACTGACCACCAGGGATGAATCGGCAGAGAGGGGGTTTATTAACAACTACCGCCCGTGATCGGGCTTTTCGTCCACTGACCACCAGGGATGAATGCGGAGGAGGAGGGTTATTAACAACTACTGCCCGCGATCGGGCTTTTCGTCCACTGGACCACCAGGGATACATTCGGGAGGGGAGGGAGCCCATTGCTGCCTGCCATCGGGCTGGTGGGGGAATTAAACTATGCCCGCGATCGGGCCAGTGGGGGTGTGGTGGGGATTACACTGTTTCTCGCCCACAATCGGCTGCAGGGCGCCGGTCCTCGACGGCTGCTGCCTGGCAGGGTGCCAGGTGCAAGTCCTCGGGATCAGCACACCTGCATGCTAATGGCATGCAAATGGGGCTATAATCAGATGCAAATGGCCCCCCTGCGCCTTGCATGAATTATGGCCTCATTTGCATGTCACCTTTTGAATATGGGATTTTGCACATGGCGCAATGGTACTTGATACACACTTAAGTTGAATGCTCCCTCTGACAACTTGCGGTGGCGCAGAGTTCACTGCGCGCCATGCACAGTGCTATTGGCCAGGGGTGATCTTCAAAGGAGTTGCTCAAGGGCACGACTCCTTTGAATATCATTCTGGACACACCCCTGCACAACTATTTTGTGCAGTGCAAGGGCTTGTGCCACAAAATAGTGCAGTTTGAATATCCAGCCCAGTATGTACTTCCTACTGAACAAACTCCACATATTAGACTCATCCTTATTCACTAGTACCCTTCCCCTTCCCCCTATTTACCCAAAGAGTAGGTGGAAGTTAACATTTCTGAGAATATCAAAAGTCACACCAAACACAATACACAAGAAAATCTCTACACCCTCCATGCATATAGACAAGCAGACAAACTCCCTACACATCCCCACCCAGTACCCAAAAGGCACTTCCCCACCAAAATCTCCCCAACAAATGGACAATAATTCAGAATAGCATAAAAGAACATATAATGCACTGCCAAGTGCACAAAAGAAACTAAGATTTCTCTATCCAGGGTCCCATGTCACTTTAGAGAGGCTATGTCTCCACCAACTGGTCATGACTGGAAGTGGCAAGGTCATAAGTTCATTAGCATAAATATCTCTAATTTCCTTAGAAACTTTCTCTATTAAACCAACCAAGGGTCCAGTTTTCTGTTGCAAGGCAAACTGGCACCGAACCTGCCATATGGAACATTTAATCACTGCTATAAGATCATGTAATGTGCCAGGATAAAAAATATTCCAGGAAGCTGAAAAATGTCCATATACAAGAATGTCATAAGTCATATCCAAAAGTTGTGGGAAGGCCCAACTTGTGGCTAAAGTGTCCCAAAAATTCCTGATGTAGGTACATTCAAAAAAAAAAATAACCATAGTTTTCTGAATGGTGTCACAGGCCTCCCTTAGACAGAATCATTCTGAGACCATTTTATGAAAGTGGTTGCCCCTAACATTCAATCTGTGGTGGCAACACAACCATAGAGTATTCCATATTTTGTGGGGGACTCTTGATTCGGTCAGTTGTCTCAACGAAACATTTTCACAAATTCCTGGCTGGCAACTAAGCCGGGGATGTCAGAAAATGTTTAGACAGTATTATTTTATTCAGATATTTTCTAGTATTGGTTAGGGCATCAGAATCTGAGATCTGCCACTGCTTCAGTTTTCTAAAAAAAAATCTATCAAATACATGGCTATTCCAGGAGGAATAGCACAAAATGCACCCCATTGTGGTGCTGTCCACTTAAGAGAAAAATAAGCGCATCTTTGCTGAAACAGGGTGCTCCACAAAGTGTGTTTCCCCTGCAAAGTAGGGGCAATATTTGAGTACAGAAAAAATGTAAAAAAGAAAACAATTGGGTTAGGCATATTCAGTCCTCCTTTTGCTACTGGCCAATAGGTGACTGAATGCTTGACAGGGTTAAGTCTGCTGCCCTACGACAGATGGAAACACAGGTTATACAATCTGGTCTCCAACCACAGAGGCAAAGGAAAAACCTGAGCTACTGTCAAAAATATCGGAATCAGGAATGTTTTAATCATGAAAATATGTTTTGTAAGGGTCATAGGAAACAATTTCCATTTCTAAACTTTTAAATCAGCTTCTGCTAGGCAAGATAGCCAATTATCCTTGGTTGGATTATTCATGCCGAAATGTAGTCCTAAAATGTTCACAGGGCCTAGTGAAATTTGTATCCCATGCATAGCAGAGGTCTGTAAGGACTGTTCCATCAAAAGGGCCATACATACACTTTTGTCCTTATTCAGTCTTGCTCCAGAGTAATTTGAAAATTCTTGGACCAAGTCTATTGCCCTCATTCCTGAGGCAGAGTCAGCCACCAAAAGGCAGATATCTGCATATGCCAAAGTATTGGGAAAGGTAGTCCCTAAAGGAGACATTAAACACACTGAATTGTCCTGTCAGCAGTAAGTTTACGTAACAAGGGCTCTATCACAAAGATGTATAACAGGGGGCTCAAGGAGTACCCCTGTCTTACTCCTCTTTTATTAGAAACATAACTGCCCCTTATCCCATTCACAAAAGGGCATGTAGAAGCTTTGTCAGATACATAGAAACATAGAAACATAGACTTTGATGGCAGATAAGGACCACTTGGCCATCCCAGTCTGCTCATTTCCCTACCTACTGGATAAACTGCAGATTCTAGTTAACCAACAGCCTACTTCCTGCCACCCCCCACTACAATTGCCTTGTGTCTGTCCCATGCATGTTTGAATTCCCCCACTGTTTTAGCACCAACAACCTCCCCAGGAAGGCAGTTCCATGTATCCACCACTCTCTCCGTGAAAAAAGATTTCCTCACATTACCCCTGAGCCGTCCCCCCTCTATCTTTAAATTGTGTCCCCTTGTTCTTACACATCTCTTTTTCTGAAAGATGCTACCCACCTAGACTTTGTTGATTCCCTTGAGGGACTTGAATGTTTCTATCATGTCCCTCCTGTCCCTCCTTTCATCAAGGGTATACATATTAAGCTCTCTCAGTCTCTCTTCATATGATTTCTGATGAGATACTGAGAGAGCTTAATATGTATACCTTAATAAAGGAGTTGGATCCATGTAATAAATTTAGGAGGGATTCCATAATGTGCCTAAATGGTAGAAAGGTAATCATAAGAGACTAGGTCAAATGCCTTGAGCTGATCAAGGCTAAGAACATAAACATCTTCATGGTCAGTCACATATACTTCCCAAAGCAATTTCAAATTATCTGTCATGGATCTAGAGGGAATCCCACAGGTCTGGAATGGGGAGATAAGATCTGCTGCTTCCAAAGAAAGATGGCGACACAACATTTTCCAGTCGGCATTGAGCAGACTGATGGGCCATCAGTTGTTTAAGGCCTTCTTATCCCCTTTCTTGAAAAGAAAAATCAGCAAGCTATCTGCCAAAACAGGAGGTAAGTTAAACTCACCAGAAAGGATACCATTAAATACTAATGTTAACTGGGGTCTGAGAAGCTCCGTTTTTTTTATAGAATTCTCCAGGCAACCCATCCGGACCTGGGGCTGTGATAGTCGAGAGATTAGTGATTGTTTGGCATATCTCCTCTTGGGAGATGGGGGAGATAAGTGTCAAAGCAACCTCGTCCATTGGTGTGGCATAGACTAATCTTCCAAAAAATTCATTAAAGAGCTAGACAAGCAAAGTACTTGCCTGAACAATGCCTTTGTGTGGCGTTCTACTTCCCAGAGAATTTTCCTGTTGGAAGTAACAAGTGCCCCAGAGGGAGTAGTTAGGCACTCCATATATCTTGACTCCACCCTATGCTTACAAATGTCATAAGGATTGATATGCTGAGCCGACCACTGAGTTCCAAATTTTGTTCTGTAAATAATGAACTGCCTCTGTCATACTGAAACGAGGTCATATCCCATTTTACTTTGGAGATTTTTGCACTGTAATCAAGGGTAATGTCTGCTGCTAAAGACAATAGTCTTTGTAGCTGACTGGGATACTCAAGATATTGAAAATATGTTGTCTGTCCAATCATTTTAGAGACAAGGTGGAATAATTTTTGGACTTCCATTTTATTGTCCTGCCACCACAAGAATGGACTGTCATATAATTCCAACAAGGAATTCCTAGATTCCAAAAGGTCCAAGCCTGCTAAAGAATCTGCCAATAAAGTGGTATTCAGCCTCCAATTATTATAAAACTCAGGTTTGTTTAGTGCCACTCCCACTTACCAACCCATGATCAGAAGATTCCACATGGGAAACAGTGTGAGCTGAACAAGTAAGATAAGAAAATAAGAAGAAAAAATCAATTTGGGTTGTTAACCTTCCTTTCTGAAAGGTGTGATCTGGTGGCTGTCTACCATACACAGCACTGTCAGTTAATTTGGCCATTTGGAACATGTCATCCAAAAAACTGGTATCACTATATAGCTTGGGAGTAAGCCCCATCTTATCTTGGAGGGAGAGAACACAGTTGAAATCTCCCCCCCAGGATAACTGATTTAGTAGTAAATGAGTAAGTTCTAATTTGTTTCATCAATTCAATCCACAGAAATTTAGTCTGAGGACTGTAAATAAAGTGGTATTCCTGCCCTCAGAAGTTAACATCGAGGATAAGTGCCTGACCACAAAGTCCATCCCAGTGAACAGAAAACCCACCCCAGTACATGGTTCTTCCCCCAGGGACCAAAAGGAAGGGCCACTAAACCACTCCCTGGAAGCTCTAGTAATTTCCCATAAGGTAAGCAGCTGGGTGTCTTGTAAAAATTAAAAAATGTTTTTCTAAACTTATAAGTATGGAAAAGATAGCTACCCTTTTCCTAAAACATGTTATACTACTAGTATTTAATGAAGCACAGGAAAATGACACAACTGGCATAGGGAGTAGGAGTGTTTATTAAGTCATGATTAACTCAGGTCTTCAGATGTTTCAGTTTGGACCACTTCTGACTTGAGGATCTAGAATCGCTAGAGACCTCTCTGTGTCAGTCATGTCATTAGGCAGTGATGATGCAATTGAGGAAGCATCTGAATCCTCATCAGATACCAGGCATTGTTTCCTTTTAGCTAGCATTGAAAACTTATTCCAAGTGCTTACTCTGGTCAACATTTGTCTGGGTGCATTTAAGGCTACCCTAGTTCCTCTGCCACAATGCAGTCATCTGCCTTGCTGTTGTTCCCATACAAGTTTTGTGGGAGGGGGCATGCCTGTTCCCTGGTCTGGGCATGCAACAGGTGCAACAGAATGGGAGGGCAGGTCAGGATCAGCACTAGGAGTAGCAGTACCATCCTGGTCCACCCCTAGAGCATCATTGTCAGTAATAACCACCTGAATGACCCCCTCCTGATGGGTGGTAGAGACAATATGCTGTGAAGATTCAGGACTACTAGCAGGCAGGATGAAAACCTTCTGGCCTCCCTCCACCAAGTGGAGAACCTCTTGAGGTGGTGGAACTGTGGCAACTACTTCCAAACTGAGTTGCATAGTTCCCAGTTGATGTTGAGCACTAGTAACAACATTTTCCTGGTCATTTGTAGTCCCAGAGGGGTTATTATGAGTTGCCCAGGGACAGTTTTTATACCTGTGATGGTTATCATAGCATAAATTACAAAACAAAGGGTTACAGCAAGCAATGCCAGTATGTACAATACCATCACACAAAAAGAAAAAATTACTCACCTTAGTAATTGGGAAAATACCCTTGAACAAGTGCCAATTTTCAAATATCTTGGAATCAACTTTGATCAAGGCCTAACCTTTGCAACTCACATTGATAGTACAGCAAAAACTATTAATCAGCGAATTGGGATTCTGTATCGGAACCGACAGCTTCTTACCCATTCTGCACTGAGGACTGCCATCCAATCTTCTATCATCTCAGTCGTTGACTATGGCTTAGTTAAATACGGATCTGCCACTACTACAGCACTTAGTCGCATTACAACATCCCTAAATAAGGCCTGTCGGCTGCTCACCGGTGCACATCGACGTACCCACACATGTGAACTCTATGCTGAATCAGGTTGGTTGCAACTCTCAAACCGGATAAAGAACCTTACCTGCCTGATGGTGAAAAAATCCACTCTGGGCCTCACTCCACCCTGTATCCAAGACCTGTTATGCCCGAGCGCTAGCACCCGTTTTACCAGAAGATCAGAACACCAGCCTCTCCAAGTCCCCTGATGCCGGACTTCTCAGGGACAAAGATCATTTGCCTATCTTGCCCCCAGCTGGCTAAATGCCCTCAGCACTCATATTACTGCCTCCAGCTCTCTAGGTATTTTCAAATCAAGGCTGTTCTCTCACCTTGCCACCTCCAGCTCCTGTGACTGCCCTGATTAAACCTCCTAGTTTCTCACTACCCACCCTGTTCTGTTATCTGACAAAGACATGTTTGGGAAACCTTTTCTCCTGCTATTGTCTGCTCCCCACACCTTTCACTTAACCTCTCTGTTCTGGACTTTTCCTATTTGTTTCTCCTAATCTGGCATTACCTCTTTCTTGTAATAATAATGTGATTATTGATATATCATGTCCTTTTGCACAAGTGATTTGATATGTATTTGTATATGTTTTATTGCTCTTGACACAACACAAGTTGTTGTGTTATCTATGTAACCTTTTGTACTGTACCTAATTGACGTGGAACCTTTGTAAAAGAGCCTCTGGCTCAAAGGTAGTAATTCCTAGAACAATAAACTAAACTAAACTAAACTAAACTAAACTAATTATGTTTCTTCTAATGGAGTCTTGCTGTATTCTGACTATTGCAGTTAGCCCCAGCCCTCAAACTGCCCCAGAGAGTAGATGGTTAATTTTCTATGCAGAGCATAGAATGTTGAGCTCAAGCTCAGTTCAAATCTCTGTTTGCTGCACTTTGAGCTGCAACTGTCAGATTCTTATGAGCTAATACTAACTAACTACTATGTGGAAATTATAACATTTTTACTAGCCAAATGGCAGCCAAATATTTTGGATCCCCAAAAGACACAAGTCAAGAAATCAAAAACCAGGTAGTGAACAACTTAAGACTGTTAAATTAATAATATAACCCACTCCCCCTCTCTAAAAGGAGGGAGTACCCAAATGCACCACTGGGGTGCAACACTGCATGTGCCAGCCCACTTCCCAAAAACAAGTTCTGAGAGGGGAGGTAGGGATGGAGGTCAGAATACAGCAAGACTCCATTAGAAGAAACATAATTACTAAGGTGAGCAATTTTTTCTTCAAACAACATGAAGTCTTGCTGTATTCTGACTATTGCAGACTACCAAGCAGTACCTCCATGGAGGAGGGAATCGAACCTACCTTGGGAATAGGATCTGCAGTACTGCTGTACCAAACCTAGCATCACTCCTAGCCTGGATGTCCAGGGAGTAATGCTTGGTAAATGTATGGACTGTTTTCCAGGTGGCTGCTTTACATATCTCTAGCAAAGGAATATCCCTGGCCACAGCCAGGGAAGCAGCTGTACCTCTAGTCGAATAAGCCCTCAGGCCTGAGGGAGGTATTTTGCCTAGCTTCTCATAGCAGAATTGAATACAAGAGACAATCCACCTGGCAATAGTTCTCTTAGTGGCAGGTTTGCCCTTACCCACTTCCTCATAAGTGAGAAACAACTGAAGGGAGTCAAACCTGTGAGCCTTAGTACACTCAATGTAGTAACTAAGGGCTCTTTTAACATCCAAACTGTGTAAACTTCTTTCTCTTGAAGAAGAATGATCAGTGAAGAACACAGGAAGAGACATAGATTGGTTCAGATGAAAATCTGAAACCACTTTAAGTAAAAACCTCCTATTAGTTCTAAGGACCGCCTTATCTCTATGGAATGAGATAAAATCAGGCTCCAATGACAGAGCTTACAATTCACTGGTATGCCTGGCAGAGGTAATAACTACCAGGAACACAGTTTTCCAAGTCAAATGCTTAAGCTCTGCTGAAGACAAAGGCTCAAAAGGGGGTTGCATAAGCTGAGCAATGCAAACATTAAGATCCCAAGCACGGGTAGGATCCCTAAAGGGGGGATTGGTATGAAGCAATCTCTTGAAAAATTTACAGAATACAGGGTGAGATGACAGTGAGGAAGGCTTTCCCGCTGACAGAAAAGCAGAAATAGCTGACAAATGTACTTTGAGAGTAGCTGGTCTGAGGCCTAGGCCATTTAGATGAACCATAAAATCCAGAAGTGTAGACAATTCAGCAGTGTCTGGGGATATATGCATCTTGAAACACCAAATGCTGAATCTTTTCCATTTGGAGTAGTAAGTTTTTCTGGTGCCAGGCTTTTGAGAGGCTTTGAGAATATCCAGAACCCCTTGGGACAGATGCAAATCTACATACTCTAACTCTTCAAGAGCCATGCCTTGAGATTGAGTGACTGAAGATTAGGGTACCAAATCCTCCTCTGAGAGGAGGTTAACAGGTTGTAATTCCTGGGAAGAGACAGGGGAAGATGGACTGCTAGGGACAGCAACAGGGGATACCAAGACTGCCTGGCCCAGTCTGGAGCAATCAGAATCACTTTGCAAGGTTGTGACCTTACCTTGACCAGAACCTTGAACAGTAGAGGAAAGGGAGGGAAGGCATACAGAAATTTCCCTTCCCAGTTCAAAATCAGAGCATCCAGAGGGACTGAGCCCAATACTGTGGTCTGCAACAAAACAGAGGAAGTTGGTGATTGTCTGGGGCTGCAAAGAGATCTATCTCTGGAGTGCCCCACCTTGAAAAAATCACTTTCAACACCAGAGGGTCCAGGGACCATTCGTGATGGCCCTGGGAGATCCTGCTCAATGCATCTGCTAGCACATTGTCCTTTCCTGGAAGGTGGACTGCTATCAGCGAGGTCTACAGAGAATAAGCTAGGGACCACAATTTCATGGCTTCCATGCACAAGACCATGGACCAAGTGCCTCCCTGCTTGTTGATATACCACATGGTGGTAGTTTTGTCTGTCCTGACCTGAACCACCTTGTTCTGCACTGACTGAGAGAAAGCTTGCAGGGCCAGAAATACCACCCTGAGTTCCAAGAGATTGATATGAAGAAAGGATTCCTGAGGGGACCACAGTCCCTGGGCTGTGAGAGCCCCCAGATGGGCTTCCCACCCCAATAGAGAAGCATCCATGGTTAGGACCATAGAGTGAGGCTGAGTGATGAATGGGACTTCTTGCCTGAGGTTGCCCTGATCCTGCCACCATTGGAGAGCGTGGATCAGAGTCTGGGTCATTGGAACTAGTTTGGTTAGAGAATCTTTATTCTGAGACCAAAAGGCCCTCAAGTGAAACTGAATGTCCCTCATATGAAATCTGGCCCCTTGGACCACTGCTGTAGAACCTGCCATGTGGCCCAGAAGTTGAAGGAAGTGCCTTGCTGGCCGAGAGACCAGAAGGTGGAATGAAGAAGCCAGATCTACAATAGCCCTTGCCTTTTCCAGGGGAAGAAAAGCTCTTGCTTTGACTGTATCCAACTCTGCCCCTATGAGGGTGAGGAGCTGTACAGCCTCAAGAACTGACTTGGGAAGATTGAGAAGGAATCCTAGGGAAGTGAGCACTTGCTGAGTCACTTGAAGGTCTGACTTGACTTGGTCTGGGGACTGACCCACAATGAGCCAGTCATCCAGGTATGGAAATAGTTTTCCTTCTTAAAAAGGACACTACTACTGCTGGCATTGTGTGAATACCTTTGGAGCTGATGTCAGGCCAAAGGGCATAGCTTTGAACTGATAATGGCCTGAAGGCAATTCAAACCTGAGATACTTTCTGTGGGAGCAACTGATGGGAATATGAAAGTAGGCATCTTTTAAGTCCAGGGAGGCTAGCCAGTCCCCTGGCCTTAGAGAGGGAAGGATTATTCCCAGAGTCACCATTTTGAATTTTGGTTTTAAAAGATGTTTGTTCAGGTATCTTAAGCCTAGGATGGGTCATCACTCCCCTGTCTTTTTTGGGGTAAGGTAGTACCTAGAGTATAGACCTTTGCCCCTGTACAATGTAGGAACTCTATCTACAGCTTTTAGAGCCAGTAGAGATGAAACATCTGTCTCTAAGCAATGGTTTTGGAGAAGCTTGCAGGTGGAAAAGATCTGGCCCTCTGCTTTGAAAATTTCTTGAAGCTGATAACCAGCCCCTGGCTTACCACCTCCAGGACAAACTTGTCTGAGGTAATAAACATCCAGTCCTGGGTGAAGTAAGCCAGCCTGCCTCCTACAGGAAAGGGGAAGTCGACCCGGGCTGACACATCAGGGTGTCTGCTTGGCAGGAGCCTTAGGTTGAGGGATGGATGCAGCCCTGATCATCCCCCTTCTACCTCTCCATCTGAAGAACCCCCTCTGAGGAAATGGAGAAGAGGCCTGTGCTTGGTAGAAAGGCCCATAAAAAGGCCTTCTCTTGCCCCTAGTCTGCTGCCTTTGAGGAGTTGTCTGCCTTTCCTTGGCCTATGCACTCCTATAGGTGGTCCTATACTCATCCATCTTTTTCATGTAATTGTCTGCTCCCCAAAGAGAGACTTACCCACAAAAGAGATATCCATGGCCTTAGCCTGGATGTCCTGTGAGAGACTAGTGCATCTGAGCCAAGCCATTCTCTGAAGAGCCACAGATGTAGCCATGACTCTAGAGAACACATCATTGGAGTCCACAGCAGCATGGAACTGTACCTTAGATGCCTCAATCCCATCAACAGCCACCCCCTCCAGCTCCGAGGCTAGCTGGGAGGAGGCCTGCTTAGCCAGTGCCAGTACAGTGTCCCACCTGGACTTCTGGTACCTGGCTGCATAGACCATATAATTAGCCTGCCTGACTCCCAAGGCAGATGCCATGTACTGTTTCTTTTTCATGGCATCCAGCTTCCTAGAATCTTTATCTGGGCGGGTGTGAAGCCAAGGGTATATTAGTGTAACCCCTCACCCCTGCCTTTTTGCCAAAACGACAGGTGGCATGCTGTTGAAGCTGACAGCAGTACCTGGTGGGGACCTGGGTTCAGGGAGGATGAGGTTACTCTGCACAGGGGGACCTAGGTTTGGCTACTCTGCACAGGGGCACCCAAGTAAATCCGAACACAGGAAGCAATAACTGTAATGTCCAGAACCAGGAATGGGATTCTTCAGTGTGGCTTTTATTCACATACTAGCTGAACAAAACAAAGCATAGATGGACCCCCATGGGGCTACATTTCCTGGTAATGCAGATTAGAGACTACAGAACACTTATTACCATTTTCAGCCCTCAGACTCTGGACCCACCAGGCACACAGCCCGGACTTGCACGCAGCTTTGGGTACACAGCCCGACTTGTACACACTTGGGTTCTCCCCACGGTCCATTGGAAGAATGAACCAATTATTCTGTCGTGGCTCCCCACACCACTTTAGAGTCAGCGACTCCTAGAGAGAATTTTTCTTTACTTGCTGTGGCTCCCCACACCACTTAGAGTCTGCAACTCCTAGAGAGAATTCTTCCTTACTTGTTATGACTCCCCATCTCACAAAGAGAATTTTTCCTACTTGTTGTGGCTCCCCACACCACTTAGAGTCCACGACTCCTAGAGAGATTTTCCCTTTTGCAACCCCATGTCTGGGTACTTCCCACATCACTGGCCAAGTGCATGAGGCAAAGTAGCAACCACAGCAGAAATCCGTAGAGGTGGACCTGGTTACTAAAGATGGGGGGTTTGCCCACCTCCAGCTCCCACAGCCCATACCCAGCCATTTCCTTGGGAAAACTGAACCATTCCTTTTCCGAGCTTCTAAATGTAGATTAAAGGGTAGATGATCTGGGTGCATCTCCTCTACATATTACTTGAATCACACAGTATTCTAGCATTTGACACTACTTCACTTGTTTGGCCCAGTCCTATAGGCTTCCCAAAATGTAGCTCAATCCCTAGATTTCCACACATGTCCTAGGGTGAAGAAAACATTTAGCCCTCTTAGTCAGAGCAGACACTCACCCTTTAGTTACAGGTGCCCCACAGGTGACTCACAAATTTTCCAACCTTCAAAATAAATGCTGAACTGAACCGGCAGCTTTTCTTCCTCTTGGCAGAATTAAGGGGAATGCCCCAGGAATCTGCATGGGGATCTTTACATCCCCCCCACCCCCGGAGGGAGGGGGCACTGAGATCCAAACAGAGGTCTCCACCACTTGAGCACACCTTCACTTACTGAAAACAAACTGGACACTGACTACTACCTTTGAAAACTCCCAACGTTCTATCTAACTCCCTCTGCTGCAGATTCCAATGTGGCTTATGCAGCTGCGAAAGTTCTATTGGTGATGTCATCCCTCAGTCTCAGCTGAGACTGAGAACAGAGTGAGACAGTGTGAAACCCATTTAACTGGAGTTTCACAAGCTGCCTTTCCTGCCTACCACTAGGTCTTACTGGGATTCTAGTAACCCCAGGTAACAAGGGGGATACATTAGCCTTATCACAGGCTGCAGCCTGCACAACCCCAACATGGCTGCATTGTTGATACAAGTACTCTGCACCAGAACCTGATAAGGTGTACCTTTTGTCCATCCTTCTGTTGATAGGAGGTACAGAATTTGGAGTTTTTAAAATCTTTTGTGTCTGTTTCCCAAAAGACTTATGAAGGGGAATAGACAGTCTCATGGACTCTGGGATGTCCATCATCTCCACATAATCAGGTCCCTCTTGTTCCTCTACAGCTTCTTCCACAGGGAGCTGGAGGGTTTCTGCCACTTTCCTGTAAAGCATGTAGTGGGAAGGGGACTCAGAAAACCTAGGAGGGGAAACACCAGAAGGCCTGTCTGGGGAGATGTCCGGTTCCATGGACTCAACCAGACCTCCCGCACCATCATCATCATCATCATCATAATCTTTGACCCCCTCCGAATCCTGTTCATAGAAATCTTCAGGGGCATAATCTTGAACTGGAGGAACCAACCAAACCAAGCCTGACAGAAGGCGCCGGATCAGACGGAACTGGACGAAGCAATTCTACAATCCTTATTGCATTGGCAATCTCTTTGGTGGTCATAAAATGGGTCTCTGGAACCGAACTGGCTGATTTTTCTTTTCTTTTTCTTTTTTGTAGGAACCTATCCCTCAGGATTGGCTCTCCTCTTGCCCAAAGAAGTATCACCCTGGTCAGACGGCACTCCCTCAGATTCGATCAGAACCGAACCAGGCTGGCCACCCGGGTCAGCGGACTTCACGGTCTCCTTATCCCTAAGCCTACCTAATCTTTCTTCCAGGGTAGACTTAGGGAAATATTTTCAGATCTGGCAGTCTGAATCGAGGTGGTCAAACCCCAGACACTAAACACAGGTGGTGTGGGGATCAGCCTTAGCAAAGGCCTCCCCACACACACTGCAGTGTTGAAACCCAATGGGCCCGGTTTTTCTTTTGGGTTTCACAGACATAGCCATCCTAACCACAAACTTACTCTTTTTATGGCAAACAACCAGACAAGACACCCTTATCGGTTTCTAACCGTATCACGGGTATTGGAAAAAAAAACACAAGAAAATGCAGTTTTTTTTAAATCGATAAGGACTGGTAACCACACTCTATGTTTAAAAACAAAGACAGAATATATAAATCACTAAATGGCCGGTTTAGCTGAACAGGTTGAAAAATCAATTTTACAATTTCCACATGTTTACTATGTCTAGTTCACTATCTAGTACTTACTGCACCACAGACAGAGATCTGAACGGAAACTTGCGAAAAATAATCAGTAAAACCGAGGACTTTAACCGACTTATGAACCGTGAGCAAAAGAGAAAACTCCGGAGCAGCCGTTCAGTTAGGCAGAGTAATGAATCTGACAGTTGCACTTCAAAGTGCAGCAGACAGAGGTCTGAATCAAGCTCTAGCTCAATGTTCTATTCTCTGCATAGAAAGTTAACCATCTACTCTCCGGGGCAGTTTGAGTGCTGGGGCTAACTGCAATAGTCAAAATACAGCAAGACTTCATGTTGTTTGAAAACATTCTATTTTGTCACAGGCATTGTTGAGGTGGGTACAAAACCCACACTGGAAGCAGAATTTGGGCTGTCCTGTGTAGAATATAAATACCCTGTCCATGCTGAGAAAAAAACAACTAGGCAGGTGTTGAACAGTACCATTAGCCTGATGTAGTCGGACATGAATTTGCCACCCCCCAGCCCAAATTAGATCAGAATCCATAATTGGATCTGGAATGCCTAAAACAGGGCACTTCTGTCTCAGCCAGTACAAGATATCACCAATAGCTACCTCTTCATTTTTGAAAAGGACTGTAATGGTCCAAAATGCAGGTTTAGTTAGGGGGATCGCAATAAATGGTGACCAAAGTAAAGTATGCTTAACATCCTGGTATTTCTGCCAAAAGGTTTCCAACCCTTGTAGAGTTTTGAAACTCAGATCAAACATAGGATCGCCCGATGAAAACAGTAGGGATATTTTTATTTGTAATCAAATCAAAACTAAATATATACATCAACATAGTCCAAATATTTAGATATTTACAAGGATATCACTTATGTTTTAAGCATAACCTAGGCAACTCTGTACTCTATTTACACATTCAGTTTTTCCTGTACACTCCTCTTTAACATCCTCAAACTATCATTTTTTGGGGGAAATAAAACTTTATTAACTTTTTCAACAAACGCATAAAGACAGATTTGTACAGATTTACAGGGTATAGTTACAATATTCCATTTAGACTCACAATGAATGTGAACAATTGAACCATACTATCTATAAATCAGTCCTTTCAGCAAGGTCTGAGAATTAAAAATAAGTAAAACCTCTACTTATAGATACCAGTCATCCAATTCAATGGACACCAAGGAGCCTTATGCAAGTCTGGGAATATGGCAATAATTATCCTAAAAGAAAAAAAAGGAAAACCTTGCTGAAGAAAGAAGAAGAAGTAAAAAGGAAACCCAAGGGAGAAAGAAGTAAGAAAGAGGCAAAAGGGAAGATAAGAAGAGAGGAGAAAAGAAAGGAACAAAAAGAAAAGGGTAAACATTGGAGCAGCAGAAAGAGAACAAAGAGAAGAGCATTAAAGGGCATGGCAGAAGGAGAGTGATCCCACATCCACAGGGGGAGCCAGAATCAATATAAGGCATTTACACCTGAGGGAGAAGGAGTGATATATTTAGTGCAGTTACCCACCAGGTGTACTTCACTAGAATTTCCAGAATGTTTTCTGCTCCTTGGATGCCATGTAGTGGAAGAATGGTAACCACCTCCCCTTAACTCTATCTAGGCTTAACCTTAATTTAGTAGTTAAGAATCCCATTTCTAAAATTTTGAGACAAATGTTATACCAGGACTGTACTGAGGGTTTCTTAGTGGTGAGCCAGCAGATGCTGCTAACCTTCAGGGCTGCTGCTACCAGGACATAGAAAAGGTAACATAACACCTTTGATCTCAAAGGAACTCAGGAGAGACCAAACAGCCAGTATTGAGCCGAGCAGGGGAGAGAAGAATTAAAGATTCCCTCGATCTCTATGTATTGTATCACAGAATTCCTCTACCACCTTGCACTCCCAGAAAATGTGAATAAGTGCCCTTAGATAAACAGTTCCTCCAACAGAGATCAGACGGGTGCCTCCCATAGTTCTTGGTAAACACTGGTGGTCTGAAAAACCTTACCACTAGTCTCCATCTGAATTGTCTTCAGAAGGGTAAGGCTGTGGTCTTGTGAATTCCCCTCCAGACCTTTTCCAACTCCCCCTCACTTAACAATAATCCTATTTTTGACACCCAGTGTTCTTTGACCCTTGTCAGATGATCCCCCCTACAACTTCCCCAAATACCGTACCAATTTGGACACAAGACCCTTATGGTCTGATGCTACCATCAGTGCAGAAATGCATGTTCATAGTGAGTTATCCTGACCCCCTGGATTAGGGTCAAAACTGATGGTGGATCGGTAATGTCAGAGCTGGAAATAATGGTAAAAGTCCATTGAAGGGAATGAGAACTCTTCTTTCAGTTGTTGAAAAGATTTCTTGTGATTTCCAGAGTAGCAATGTTTTAAGGTATGCAGGCCAAACCTTTCCCAATGGTGGAAAGCCAGATCCCATTTTAAAGGCAAGAAGTCCAAGCAACTTAGGACTCTTGTGGAACAGCCTAACTTAAGGGGAAGATGAAGCTTGGAATTAGCTTCTCTCCACACCTGGCCAAGTATCTTGGTTACCTGGTTATTGAATTCCACTTGATCTAATCTGCTAAAATCTAAGTAAAGCTAATCTGCCATGTCAGACAGAGGAGAGGAGGCCCATTCGATCTCCACCCATTGAGGGGGAGAGTCCTTCACTAAAGAGATAAGGGCCTGTAATTGACAGCCTAATAATATTTCTGTACATCGGGAAGGCCAAGGCCACCCTTCTCTTTGGGAGCTAACAGCAATTTCCATTTAACCCTGGGTTTCCTACCCATCCACACAGATTTGGATAAGGTCACCCTTATATCTGCCCAAAATGAGTTAGGTGGTCTAAAAGGGAGAGATGGAAAAATAAACAGGAACCGTGGAAAGATGTTCATCTGAATATATTCTGTTCTACCTGCGAGGGAAAGGGGTAATTAGTTCCAGTGATTACAATCCGTCTGTAACTCCTGTAATAATTTTAGGTAGTTTGAGTGGTACACTTTCTTCATGTCCCTAGGAATCTAAATCCCCAAGTACCTAAAGCCAGACTTTGACCATTTGACTCTGTCCAGGTCTTGGAGGACTGCTCCAGGGAGTGTTCCTATTGGCAGCACCTCTGTCTTCCCCTGTTTCACTTTGTGACCTGATATTTTGACAAAATCTGCCAAGATTTTTTTTTTTTAATCTTCTTTATTGTGTTTTTCTTCCAGTAGTCATTAGACAAACATACACATACCCAGGATAACCCCGGATCCACACCCCAAAACTGAGCATGGCCACTATGTACACTCCATAACTATATACATACACAGCTGCATTGCACACCCTCTATCAGCTTGTTCAAATCTGCATTTATATTATAATAGATCGGGCAGCCCCTATAAAAAAAAAAATATATTTTCATACATCAAACTCTGCATCGCAAAATGTCCTTTTATGCCTATAGGGCCCTACATCACTTATAAGATCCTCAGGGTAGTACCCTACAGCTGCATCCCAAGGGAAAAGAGAGAGCCCCCCACCACAATCTGACAGATTCTGTGGCACCTACTATCAATTCTAACAAAAGGACTTTTAATTTGGGCATATATACTTCAATAAACATACAGTAATTAAGTAAGCCCACTATTACTAAGACATCAGTCCCCTATCTGGATATTATTAATTACGTACTTTCCAACAGACAGACCCTTGTCTGAGGTATTTTATACTGTAGGGTGTATACTGCCTCTAAAGCCCTCCATCTTTTATCATAAGTTGCCTTTCGTCCACCCCGAAGCATTTGTCTTTTAAGTCTAGTCAACATTAACAGCAAATCTCCCACCCATTGGTCATATGCATAAATCAAGTCATTTTTCCAATGTCTCAAGACAAATGTTTTTACCAAGGAGGACATTAAAGCAATATGTCTTTTAATAATCATATTAGGGATGTCTGCCATATCCCCCAACACACAAATCTTAGGCACGATGAATTCTTTATAATTCATCACTGGGTTCATATTGCGTTTAATTTGGTCCCAAATGGAAGAAATTTTGGAACAATGCCATAGTACATGGAGTAAGTCCCCTGGGTTTACACCGCACCTAAAGCATAGGTCTGTCTGTCTGTCTGAGGCCCCTAGCACATAACTTAGTAGGGGTATAATATATATTAGAAGCTACAAAAAATTGCATGATCCTATATTTAGGAATGGTAATATGTCTGCTACTCCTCCATATTTCTTCCCAATCAGGTCTCTGAGGGCCAATATCTTCTTGCTTATCCCAGTATGAGATCTTAACAGAGGAGTCCCCACTTATAAAATCTAGTAGCAACCTACAGATCTTAGACAGGGGGTTTCTAGCACAGTTTACCTCCTTAAGGGCGTTCCATGTAAATGAATTATCATAAAGTCTATCCTTCCCCTTTTCCATTTTTTTCATCAAATTTGTAAGTTGCATTTTCTTAAAGAAGTTCAGGTTCTTGCACTGATCTGGGAGAACCACATTATTGCCTCTTATAAAGTCCACCCACCTTGAATTAAGCAAGTGAGTAGCCCATTGTCTTATAATTATTTGCCTTCCAATAAGCATGTTCGGATTGCCCAAAAGGGGTTGATCCCTAGAAGCTTTTTGGGATGTCCTTTGGTTGGGGGACAAAATAGTCCACCAAGCCAGCATTGCTTTATAAATTGGGGTTTGTCTTCCCCCATCCGGTAGCTCTCCTGGGTTAAAAAATCTGCCAAGATTTTGAAAATCTTTGGGATGGAGTGAACATAGAAACATGGAAACGTGGAAACATGGAAGGTGATGGCAGATAAGGACCGCAAGGCCCATCCAGTCTGCCCATTTCTTTTTCTACCTTATAAATGTGCCATCGGCATTTGCTCTGTCAGTGGCCTATCTATTCATACTCATCTGTATTGCTCCCTTATGCCTATCCTATGCCTGTTTGAAGCCCTGCACTGTATTCATAACTTCCTGAGGTAGGCCATTCCATGCATCCACCACCCTTTCTGTGAAAAAGAATTTCCTCACATTCCCCCTTAATTGACCTCCCTGTAATCTCATGCTGTGACCTCTTGTCCTGCTATTTTTCTTATATTTAAACATGTTAGACTCTTTCACCTTGTTAATGCCCTTAAGGTGTTTGAATGTCTCGATCAAATCACCTCTCTCCCTCCTTTGCTCAAGGGTATACATATTGAGCTCTGTTAATCTGTCCTCATATGTCTTCTGATGCAGTCCTTGCACCATTTTGGTTGCCCTTCTCTGGACTGCCTCAATTTGGTTAATGTCCTTGTGAAGGTGTGGCCGCCAGTTCTGCACACAGTACTCCAGATGGGGCCTAACCAGTGTCTTGTAAAGAGGGATTATTACCTCCCTCTTACGACTTGTGATACCCCTACTAATACACCCTAACATCCCTCAAGCCTTACTTACTGCTTTTGAGGTCTGCTTGGATGATTTCAGGTTCGGTGATGATGATGCCCATGTCTCTTTCTTCCTTTGTGACTGGCAGCAACTCCCCTCCCAGCCTACAGGTGGCTTCAGGGTTTCTCTTCCTTATGTGCATGATCTTGCACTTCTTTGCATTAAATCCCAGTTGCTACTCCTCTGAACATTTTGCTAGTTTATTCAGATCTCTTCTCATTCTGCCCACCCCATCTGGATCATCTACTCTGTTGCAGATCTTGGTGTCATCTGCAAACAGACAAGCCTTACCCTCTAGTCCATCTGCAATGTCACTAATGAAGATATTGAAGAGGACTGGCCCAGGATTGATCCCTGAGGTACCCCACTTGTGACTTGCACCTCTTCTGACTGTATACTATTTACCACCACTCTCTGTTTTCTGCCCGTCAACCAGTTTGCCACCCAGTTGACCAACTTCTGACCCACCACAAGCCTACCCAGCTTATTTATCAATCGTCTATGTGGAACAGTGTTGAAAGCTTTGCTGAAGTCAAGGTAGGCAACATCAACTGCTCCCCTTGGTCCACCACTTGGTTACCCAGTCAAAGAAATCTATGAGATTAGTTTGACAGAACCTTCCTTTTGTAAACCCATGCTGTCTTGGATCCTGTGCCCCTATGGATTCCAGGTGTTGCACTATCCTTTCCTTAAGGAGTGCCTCCATAATCTTACCCACTACTGAGGTAAGACTGACTGGTCTGAAGTTCCCTGCCTCCTCTCTGCTACCACTCTTGTGGAGTGGGATCACATGAGCCCTTCTACAGTCTTCTGAGACCTCTCCTGTGCTCAGAGACTCACTAAACAGTTCTGCTAATGGCTCTGCTAGTTCCACCCTTAGCTCCTTAAGTACCCTGGGATGTATGCCATCAGGTCCCATTGCCTTGTCCTCCCTGAGCTTAGTGAGCTCTTGTAGGACCCTTTCTTTTGTGAAGGGAGTAGTGCTCACCTCCCTCCCCCAAGTGTCCATGGTGCTGAGCTGTGGGCCCTGCCCTACCTTCTCTTCAGTAAATACTGAGCAAAAGCATATATTTAGGATAGCTGTTTTACATGCCCCCTTTTCTCCTTTGAGCTTAGCAATACCCCCTCTGGACTTTCTCCTTTCACTAATGTATCTATAGAAAGTCTTGTCACCTTATTTTACCATTCATGCTAGTGTTTCCTCAGTTTGGGACTTTGTCTGCCTTACTG
Source organism: Neoceratodus forsteri (assembly GCA_016271365.2). Lineage (NCBI taxonomy): Eukaryota > Metazoa > Chordata > Ceratodontiformes > Ceratodontidae > Neoceratodus > Neoceratodus forsteri. Next base: position 608,522,350 of record CM057455.1, read on the forward strand.
CCTTCCCTACTTCCCTTAGGGCAGTTTGGTATGCCTCCCTATCTTCATCCCACTATATTCCCTTATATTTCCTGAAGGCCAGCCTTTTGGCTCTGACCTTTTCTGCTATTGTATTTGAGAACTAAAGTGGTTTCCTTCTTCTTTTGCACTTCCTTTTCTGTCTAACACAATGGGATGTTGTTTCAAGTATTGCACCCTTAATGCTTGCCCACTTTGCCTGTACCCACTCACCTGTGTTTCTTTTTGCCAGGGCTAGCTTAACTCTGTTGGCCATCTTATCAAAGTCAGCTCCTCTGAAGTCCCATATTTTTGCCTTGGAATGGGATGATTTAGATGTAGTGGCCAAATTGAACTATACCATGTGATGGTCATTGGCCCCGTGGTGACCTTCTACTTGGAGATCTGTGATCCCTTCCCTATTAGTCAGTACTAGATCTAGGATAGTCCTGTCCCTTGTGGGTTGTTGTACCAGTTATTTGAGACCCTCCCCTTGCAGGGAATCCACCATGTGTCTAGTTCTGGCAGATGTTCCTGCTGGTATTGACCAATCTGTATCCTGCATGTTGAAGTCTCCCATTATCTGAACCTCCCCTTTAGCTGTCATGTTTTGTATATCTTCTAACAGTAATGTGTCTATGTCCTCCCCCTGGTCTGGGGGCCTGTAGACAACCCCAGTTCTTATGGCTGTCCCATTTCCTGTTTCCAGGGTAACCCACAGATCTTCTGGCTCTTTATGAGTATTCTGAACTTCTGCAGCTTTGATATTTTCATTGACATACAGGGCCACTCCACCTCCCCTTTGCACCTCGGTCTCTTCTGAACAGTACACAGCCAGGTACTGAAGTCTCCCAAGTGTGGTTACTGGTAAACCACATCTCACTAATTGCTGCTATGTCCAGTTTAGCCTGGGACATTATTGCCTGCAGGTCTGGGATCTTATTTCCTAGGCTGTGAGCATTTGTGTACATGATTTTCCATTGGCCAGATTTCGGTGTATTAGTTGTTGGGTGAGGTTTGGCATTTCCCCTGTGCGTCGTATGGGGAGACGGACCCTTTTTCTTACCTGGTGATGCAAATGAACTGCAAACATGCTGAATCCCTGTTTGACCACTAGCTGAGGAGGGAGGGGTGTTCTTCCCATTCGACATATGGGGTGCTGCACCCCTCTCCCCATTTGCTAGTTTAAATATTCTGCAAAGATTTCAAACTTCTGCCCCAGCGCACTGACTCCCTCCTTAGTCAGATGCAGTCCATCAAATTTAAAGAACTTTCGCTCCAAGTACTGTTGCCAGTTCCCTACAAATCTGTGTCCTTTTTTCTGGCACCAGCCCTTGAGCCACATGTTTAGCTCCCCTATCTCCCCCTTCTCTGACCTTCTGTCCATTTTCCCCCTCTCCCAGACTGGCAGGATCTCAGAAAAGGAGATGCCAGACGAAATGGATGATAGTTTGTCACCCAGCCTGGTCTGGTGTTCCTTGGTCTCCACAACTGACCGGCTGGTGAGATCATTAGTCCCTATGTGTACCAGGATGTCAATGTTTTCTCCTGCTTTGTGAACAATTTTAGCAATGTGGTCAGTGTCTCTCCACGCTGATGTACCTGGGAGATATCTGACCATTAACCCTGGCTGGAGATGGGTATCAGCTCCCCAAATCATGGAGTCTCCTATGATCAGAAGTTTTTTGGATTTCCTTTTTGCTTTTTTTTTTTGGTTCCTGATTTGGGCGAGTTTTGTTGTGCTAGCTCCTGTTCTGTAGTGTCCTACTCTGTAGTGTTCTCTGCCCTTTTGTTTTATTTCAGAGATAGAGGCACATACCCATTTGTAGTGTTTATATGGTTTTTGAAGGTAATATGTTGGACAGCACAGAGTGAAGGGGCACCAGATTTGCCCCTCCTAACCACCTACCAACATCCTGGACTAACTACCCTCTGCAGTTGAGGTTCTTCTGTTGGATGTTGAGGAAATGGCGGGTGGTTCTTATAATGTATTTCCTCTTGAATATGAAATTTGAGGTGCGCAATCTCTGCCCATGCTGCCTGGAGAGTGAGCCCTAAGATCTCCAATGGCCCAGCATGTAGGACAGTGTCCTAAATCCTGTAAGACTGTCCTTCTGAAAGTGTTCCACAGTACCTGCAGTTAATGATATCCATTCCAGATTAGTTGCTGGGTTTATAACCTGGTCAGAGTAATTAGAAGGAAGAAAATGCAAGTAATGGTTTGATTTTGTGTTTTGTTTTCGTATAACTTGTTATAACAAGTTACATTACTAGTGCCCCTGTAAATGAGCTCACCTTGTGGATGCCCGACTGATCCGCCCCTTCCTGCTTTGCCACAGGAAATGTCACAACTGTGGTACCCTATAAAAGGAGTGTAGTGTGGGGTGGTTGGGGATCGGGGTGGGTGGCTGGGCCCTTTCCCTGGTGAAAAAGAAGAACCACGGATGAAAGAACAATGAGGTGTGAGCAGAAACAATCAGTCAACAACAAATGCAGTAACCATGAAAGCTTATCCTAATGTTAGATAAAACTGTAAAACCTGTAAAGCACCACCTGTAATAATTTCAGAGAAGATATACCCTGTAAGAAACACTTTGCTACAGAGAAAAGTAAAGCAGTAACAGAAGATATACCTTGCAAAAGACAATTTGAATCAGAAGATTACAGCAGTAATCTGTTAGCACACACCTGTAGGCACACCTTGTAATAATGCAGAAGAAGGTATACCAGCAACACCAATTTGAATCAGAGAAAAAATAAAGCAATGAAATGTTAGCAACAAACAGTAGCAATCCCTGTGAGTACAAAATAAAAATAACACCACACAGTAAATCTGCTTAGCCAAAAGAAGTCTTAATCCTTTCCCCTTGCTCTGGTAAGGTTCTCTGCTCTGTCCTTTCAAGCTGTGAAAGAGTGAAAATAAAAAAAATAAAAATAAAAAAAAAATTTTATATAGAGTGATAATGGGACCTGGATGCACTATTGTTCTTGTTGCATTCTTACTGTTATATGTTGTTTGTTGGGCTGGCCACCCACTTTGTGCAGTATATTCTCGTTTTCTTCTGTGTTGTCTTTTGTCTGTCTGCTGTGGTTATTTGTTAACTACATTCCAGTTTTCTCCCATTATCTTTCCATACTCCCTAGATATATCCCCTGGGATAGAACAGTATAGCGTTTTAAAAGACTGCATTATTCAGTCATGTCAGGTCACTGTTTCTTTAAATGGGCTTCTGGTTGGTTTTGAAGCCTTCCCGATTTAGATATATATTTTAAGTTTATTAGGGTGCTGGGACTGTGTTATCCTGCAAAGAAATGCCCTGGTAAAATAATGCTATAGAAGAAATGCGGCTGTTGCGATGGAATACGCCGCAGAAATAAGTCGGAAAATGAAATCGCCGGTAAAAGTTACCGCGCGAATGTGCGCACGGTCGTGAAGGCATTTTGCCTTGTACTGCCTTAAAATTGCTGTGTTTTAGTCCAAAAACAAGTGAAATGACTCTTGCTTACCTGCTAAAGGTGGAATAAGGTGGCGGTTTTCGAATTTGAATCCTTTATATAAACGAGGGTTTTCTATTCATATTGGTTGCTAGGTAAACCCTGCCTGCTATTTTCCTTGTATGGATGTGATCCTTAGGAGCTGGCCGGCCCTTGAACAGCTGACTTTATACATTCATTAAAGGGGGAAGTTCCTATTTCAGTTCATTTTAGTGTGTTCAGCTCCTAAACAATTATTATTTTATCTGGCAATATAAAAATATATCCTGTGATTAAAAGAAAAGTACTGGAGTGTAAAAATGAATTCATTTATTGTACAGAGAAAGAATTTATGTTATAAAAAAGGAATTTATGGGAGGTGTTTGTGGTCACATGTCTTTTAAGGGTATATAAATCACTATGTTTTAGTACCAGGGAGTTAGTTGACTCCAGGAGTCGGACCTGGAAGTGCTGAAGTGCTGTTTCAAGCCTTCCAAAGTACTAGGGCTTACTAGTAGATGATTCTGTTTTGGTTACTATGTTTTTTATTAGTTGTTTTTCTGACGTTCAGTTCGCCCTTTGTTAAAATAAATGCTTTAAAGTAAAAAACTACTCCAGCAACTGTCTCTTGGTCCATCTTTTATCCCACGGTCTTGTGACTCAAGCAATCTTAGAAGGAAATAGCTCAGGTGAAGCTAGGTGGCTTGGCCAGAAAACCAAGTCTTCTACTTCCAAGATATCAATTAACCTGACCTTTTAACCCCTTCTTTCTGTGGGAAATTACTGGCAGTTTGCCAGCTCCACCCCCCAGATACACACCTAATCCTCTGGAAGAGCTGTGGGAGGAAAACAATTAGCTCCTTCAATGTGAGAAGGAGACTGAAACACCTCTGAGACAACACACCTTTTCAAGAAAAAAAGAATAAAATAAAACAGTATCAAACAGTAATTTTGCTTAGCCCAATGATAAAAAAGTCACAACAATTTAAGTACCACCTGTAATAATTTCAGAAAAGATAAACCCTGTAAGAAACACTTTGCTACTGAGAAAAATAAAGCAGTAACAGAAGATATACCTTGCAAAAGACAATCTGAATCAGAAGATTATAGCAGTAATCTGTTAGCACACACCTGTAGGCACACCTTGTAATAATGCAGAATAATGTATATCAGCAACAACAATTTAAATCAGAGAAAAATAAAGCAATGAAATGTTAGCAACAAACAGTAGCAATCCCTGTGAGTGCAAAATAAAAATAACACCACACAGTAAATCTGCTTAGCCAAAAGAAGTCTTAATCCTTTTCCCTTGCTCTGGTAAGGTTCTCTCCTCTGTCCTTTCAAGCAGTCTTAGAAGGAAAGAGCTCAGGTGAAGTTAGGTGCCTTGGCCAGCAAACCAAGGGAACAGGGTCAGACACATACAGGAGAGTATTGTCTGCATACATGGACACTTTAACCTCTATGTTTTGTACCCAAATCCCCTGAAATACCTCAGTCTGCCAGATTCGCTCTGCTAGGGACTCCAGACTCAGTGCAAACAGGAGAGGGGAGAGAGGACAGCCCTGCCTGGTGCCCCTCTGAATTGCAAAGGGAGAGGAGGTGACTCCATTCACCTGGACCCTTGCCCAGGGGTCACTGTAAATGTTGCAGAGCTAACTCCTGAACCTGTCACCAAAGCTGAACCTCCTCAAGGTAAGATCAAGATGGCTCCAATCCAAATGGTTGAATGCCTTCTCAGCATCGAGAGACATCACTGCCTGGATCTTCCCTCCCAGGGGAGTGTTGGCTGGGGAGAGAGCATTCAGCAAGATGCGGATGTTATCCTGGATATGTCTACCCAGGATGAAGCCCATCTGGTCAGAGTGCACCAAGCCCAAAATGACTCCCTGAAGGTGATTGCTCAGGGCCTTAGCAAAAATTTTTGTATCTTGATTTAGGAGAGAAATTGGTCTGTAACTCAAGCACCTAGTGAGATCCTTTCCAGACTTGGGTAACACCGAGATGAGGGCTTCATCCCAGGAGTCCAGCATGGCTCCAGGTTTGTGTGCCACATTGCAGGTCCAGATGAAGAGAGGGGTCACCTCCTTAGCAAAACACTTATGGAATTCAGAAGTGACGCCGTCGAGGTCAGGGGCCTTGCCAGCTTTTAAGTGCTTCAATTACAGACCTGAGCTCCCCTTCAGAGAAAGGGACTTCAAGACTGTCTTGTTGGGAGAGGTACAAAAGTGGCAATGTGGTTTCTTGTAAGATGCGGCATGATCCGGACCCCTTTCTTCAGAGTATAGTTTCCTATAGTATTTCAAGAATTCACTCGCTATCTCTTCAGGCTGAGTCCGGGGGGGGGAATCAGGGTCATTAGGGCAAATAGTGGGGACATATCTATCTGCTTCTTGTTTCTTAAGTCTCTGGGCAAGTAATTTGCCAGCCCTCTTCCCCTCTCATAGTACCACTGTCTGGTGTACCTCAGAGAATTCTCAATGCGCCTCAGCATTAGAGAGTCGTAGGATTAGCGTGCCTCCTTTAGGGAGGCCAAAACAGAGGTCGAGTTTGTGTGCTTGTGTTCTGCCTCCAAATCCCTGATTTTATTCAAAGCTTCCTGAATCTGAACCTGATGTTGTTTATACTTGTGAGAGGCATACACAATGGAATGGCCTCGAATTACTTCCTTCAATGAGTCCCACAAGAATTTAGAAGAAGAGTCCACTTCTATATTTTCTAATAAGTAGTGCTGTATCACCTTTCTGGTATATTCTACATACTGTTTGTCATTGGTCAGGCCTGGGTCAAACCTCCAACCCCCCTCCCAGGATGAGCTCCCCAACCTCATATGTGCATAAATCATAGCATGATCTGAGACTGTAACAGGAAGAATGCTAACATCATAGTAACAATCCTCTCTGGGTATTAAATCTGTCTAACCTTGAGTATGAGTTGGTTACAGATAAAAAGAATGTAAAATCCTTTGCAGTGGGGTTTTGGTGCCTCCAGGGATCTGCCAGGCCAGACTCTGTACATAAATTTTTAAGTAGATGGGAACAGGCCTTGGATCAAGAACCCCCAGCAGGGCTCCTGTCCAGACCCACCTCCTCACCACTGTTCCAGTCCCCTGCACAAATGATCTGGCCTGGGGGAAGGCCAGCTATTGTACTGAACAGGGATCTAAAAATTCCCCTGATGGGGGTGTAGGTACATAAACTGCCACTATGTGAATGGAACGGACACTATAAATCCCAGAAACCGTTACCAGGTTGCCAGAACTAGCATTGTACACCTTTTGGACCTGAAAGGGGAGACTCCTGTCGATTAACACTGCCACCCCAGCTTTCTTAGCTTGGGGATGCTCGTCTGAACACACCGTCCCGACCCAGGCTCTGTAAAGTTTTAGGTGTTCTTTGGCTGATAACTTAGTCTCTTGTAAACACGCTATGTTGCATTTTTCTCTCTTAAGTTCTGTTAGTATCTTCAACTGCTTGATAACATTAATACCTTTTACTTTCAAAGAACATACTATTAGCTCCACTATTTTACATATTGCCAAGGTATTACTCTCACTGTCACAATCCCGGACTCATTGCCCTTATATCCCCTGTATCCCTCGGTCACCCCTTACACAACAAAGTAGGTAAAACAAGTAGAAGATTATAGATCAAGACAAAGACAAATAGAAAACAGAGAACTTTAACATTAAACAACATCTCTGTTAAAAGATCAACAAGAGAACCCCTATAAGAAGGGGAAAAGGTCATAAAAGGACCTGAGGGTGGTGCCAGGTGACACTGCCCAATCACCTGCCGAGGAGGTTACTAACCGCCCCAACAGATGAAATAGGGATCAGATCCCTCAAGGGAACAATACCCTGTATATTAGGGTAAGTGGTCCAGGAGTTCCACTCTACAGCCGAAGCCCCGTGACCAGTACCCTTCGAAACAAGAACCAATTCCGGTTTGGGTGGGGCCTAGCCTGCCAGCCTCGAGCACACCTTTCATCTATAAGTAACAAACTGAAACATGCCCTGTAACAGTTTTTGGAGACTAACACTAAATAAGTAAGTGGGCAAAATGCAAAGCCCCACCAAGCCCATCATTTGGAAACCAGGCTGAAGAAAAAAGTTATTTTCATATACATCAGAAACTCACCTCCTCTGCTAATTGCAATTATAACACTGTGTGGGGGGGGGTAAAATGGTTTGCATTTGGTTAGCATACAAATTAAAACACCAAGCGAAGAGGAGGCAAAATTCCCACATCCACTCTCCCCCATCCACTTGGATGAACAGTTTGACAACATACAGTGGAGAGAAAAATCCCCCTGCCCTCAAGGAAAGTCACCCAAGCACATCATACAATTAAAATGAAAAAAAGGTCCAAATTATTACAAAGGATGACTAACAGCCCTAAGGTAAATTTAACCATGCTTGACTCTCCAAACAGTAGTCAAAGTCCTGTCAAGCGGCTCCCTCTGAAATTGAAGGGAACCTTGAATTGTACATAGCGCTGGTACTCACAAGGAGAGAGAGAGATTCAGTCATTCGAGGGGCCATAACAGCCAACTTGCGATGTGGGAAGAACCATTCCATGACCTACCAAAGAATTGACAAATTGGTCTTCCCACCTTGAACTGACTTGTGTAAATTAAAATTCAAAGTGTCTTCTTGGTGGATCGAGAAGATAAATTCTCCTCTCTAGAGAGATGATGTCCACAGCTGGTTGGGTTACTGTAAGGGTGATCCATGCAAGAGCCCCACATGGTGGTTCTGTGGATCACTTTAAAAATGGCATCAGGCAGGTCCGATCTCACAGGAAGTCCCAGACAACAACAAAAAAGCCAATGAAGAGGTTCCACAGAAGTAGCCATAAGGTAGGCTCTGGCTCTTCTCTACAGTCCATTGATGCAAAACAGATGAGGGAGTGGAAAGGAGGGGATCATCAAAGCAAACTCTATGGAGCCATCCCAGATATAGCAGATTTGGGCACTTTGTAAACCGAGTGCCCCAACCTCCCTCATTCTCAGCAAAAAGCAAGGGGTGAGTTTCGAGTTTTAGGCACTCAGAAGTGACAGTTTCTTGCCAGTAAGTCAAGATATTTTACTGGGGGTGAGCCATCTGGTCATGTCAGCATGTAGTGGGATTAAAGCCTATGATCTGGAGTCATTTCTTGCTGGTTGGTGATTCCGCAATGTTAGTGATCACAGGAGCTCTTCTATTTCTCCCTCTGCCTTCTCCTCCTTTAAGTCAGGGAGGAAAACTCCTTCTGCCTCAAGGAATGGCCTGGCTAAAAGAAGGTTTTAAAAAGATTTGGGGCGCTCCTTGGTGTCTACCCATAATTTAGTTGGGTAGCGTAATTGTGCTTGGTTTTCTTTTTCCCAAAGCTGCTTTACAAAGAAATGTACCTTCTTCCTTTTTGCCACCATGGCTGGAGGAAAGTCTTGATCCACGAAAACCCTCGTGCCATCAAAGTTCAAGTCCCTTTTAGCCCATGCGAGCTGAAGGATCTTTTCCTTTCTTTTGGAACTTAAGAAATTTAATCAGGATAGCTCTGGGAGGTGCACCCAGGTTGGTCTTCAGGGAAATTACCCTATGGGCTCTCTCAATATCTAAAGCCATATTCTCCTCCAGCTGTAGTTCCGTTTGAAGCCAGCATTCTATTTAGCCAGTCATGTCTTCTTGCTCTACACCCTCCGGGATGCTGACAACTCAGATATTGTTCCTCTGAAACCTGGCCTCAGCATCTTCGACCCAGAGGGTGAGCATCTGCTGTTGTTTATGGAGAAAAGCCAGGGACTTGCTATAGGCCATATGCTCATTTTGTATTGACTCCATCTGGTTTTCAACTGCTGCAGTACATGATTCAAGTCTCAAAGTATTTTTGGATGTCTGTAACCTTGCTGTCGATTTTCTGCAATAGTTTCAGTATTTTATGTGTCTCCAGCCTTGTGGAGGGCAACCCCGAGTCTGAGCTGGAATCATCTTTGTTGGAGTCAGATAGCATTGAGGACCACAAGGGCATGAGGCTGAGGCCTGGCAGGGGTTTAGACTTTGAGATTGTGATGACTGGCCGCAAGACTGCAAGACATTTTTTCTCGTATGGCCCATCATCACTGTTACTCCGCTGCCTAAACTGTGAGGTTTTGAGGATAGATACTGCTGCAGGGATACGCGATGCCAACTGATTGTGTGCTCAAGATGCAAAGGTGCAGAGCTAGGCTGCCATTCCCATCAAGAGCATCACCAGAAGTCTGAAACTATCATTTAATAGTCTCTATTTGTATTTAATAAAAATTTCAAAACCCGTATACCATCTAAACACTTTTTTTGAGCCACATTTTCCCTTATTTGTTATATACACAAATTCATTGCTTTGTGGATTAAACTACTAACAATTTCATATGACATCATTCTCTGGTATACTGACCAGTGACATCTTGCCTGCTAGATATAAAATTTTATGCAACACAAAAAAACAGCAATTGTTTCATCATCATATTTTTTGCTTAAGTGTGGGTAATTCCTTAACACTAGACTCTCATAGTTTAAATTTATCAACCATAAAAAAATTAAACTTTTTTGCTAACTATCCCCACAGGGAATTCACATATGAGCAGTTAAATAGAAAATGTGTAATTGTTTCCTCTTGTGCTATGCAAGCTGCATGTGGGAAGTTTCTTTCTTCTACAACTTTGTGCTTACAATCTCCTCTAATATTTAATTTGCCATACATTGTGAGTCAAAGGACTTCCCACATATGGACTGGAATTCTTGCATTTTTTAAGCACTTTAGGACCCTCCCTCTCAATTCAGTGGGGGGGGGGGCAATATTTAAACTTGGGTTCTCCAGGGTATATTTTGGAAATTACAATATTGTACAGTTTTTTTCCCAGAATTCTGACTTTTCAAGGCTTTTGATAGGCCCCATTTATACATTTTCTGTGCTCTAGGTTTAAAGTCCATAGGTTCATAGGTTCATAGGTATTATTCACGATCAAGGGACAAGCCCATTATGATCATGCCACTTAGGCTAAGTGGGTTGCAAACTTAGAGTCCTTCATATATGTATATCTAGTTGGGTTTTAAATTGGGTCAAATTTACACAATTTACTACATCATAAGGGAGAGAATTCCAAATTGGAACTATACGTTATGTAAAGAACTGAGTTCTTTTCGTAGTTCGATTGGTAGATAAGAATAATTTTAAATTATGCGAGTGAGTTCGAACTGTAGTAGTGTTCCATTTCAAGTGTAATGTATCAAACAAGTATTCATCTCTAGATGCTTTATAAAGCAAGCAGAGATCCCCATGTATTGATCTATATTCCATACTATACAAATTGAGCTGTTTAAGTCTTTCATAATAAGACAAATCACCCATTCCCTTTATATACTTGACAAACCTCTTTTGTACCTTCTCCCCTAGATGCTTTATCACCCCTCTGTGTAGGTGCACAAAATGAGGAACAATAATCAAAATTAGCTCTTATAATACTGGAGTATAAGAGGACCATTATTGATGGTTCTCTGCTTTTAATGTTTCTAAATAGACATCTGGAACTTTTATTAACAGTAAAATGTAGGTGTTCAGTAAATTTTAATTTATTGTTAACAATAACACCCAGGTCTCTCTCAGTTGTAATAGCCTTTAGAATATGGTTCTCAATATAATAATTAGCACATAAATTATTACTTCCAAAATGCATAACCTTACATTTATTGATATTAAATTTCAGTTTGTGATTGTTAACCCAATCGGATATATAATTTAAATTATCTTGTAAATTGGATATAGATTCTAAGTTGTTTACAATCCCTCCCAATTTGGCATCATCAGCATATTTCATTATCCAGTTTCGGTTTTTTATATCCATACCAGCTATGAGAATATTAAACATCACCGGTCCCAAGACTGATCCCTGAGGGACTCCACTAGTAACAATGGTCCATGGGGAATAAAAACCCCTCAGAGCAACACGCTGTCTTCTATTGGATAACCATTGCATTATCCATTGAATCAAATATTTGTTAAGATCTAGTTTAACTAAACATTTGAATAGTATATCATATGAGACGGAGTCAAAAGTCTTTTCAAAGTCCAGATAGATGACATCCACTGGCAGGCCAAGATCCAGAGCTTCACTCACAGGTTCGAAAAAATCTATCAAATTGGTCTGACAAGATCTACCGGGTTGAAAACCATGTTGGGATATATCAGTCAAACCTTTATCCAAAATATGTGTGCTGATTTTACCTAGAATTAACCTTTCCATGATTTTACATATGGTAGAGGTTAGGCTTATAGGTCTATAGTTATTTAATTCCTTTTTAGAGCCAGATTTATATATGGGAATGACCTCAGCATCACACCAATCTTTAACCACTATTCCCTTATGTAATGTTTCAGTAAACAGGTAGGTTAAAACACCCGCCAGTTCATATGAAAGATTTTTCATGAAAATAGCTGGAATACCGTCAGGACTAACTGATGTGGAAGAATTTAAAGAATCCATAATGTAAAAAGTTTCAGCCACAGTAAATTGAATTATGGGGTCCAAAATAGAAGGTTTTAGACACATAAACTTGCTCTTTTTTTTAAATATACTAGCAAAATAACTATTGAATTTATTGGCCATAATTTGTTCATCATTAATGTCAACATTGTTAATATTTAATAGTCCGACTAAAGTAGGAGAAGTTTTAAGGGAACCAATATAATTGAAAAACCTTTACCTATTATCGTGATGTAAACTAATTAGATTACTTTCCAATTCCTGTTTAGCACTTCTGATTGCGTTTTTTACCTTTTTTGCTTTATTTATAAATTTAGACCAGTTAAGGTCTGTGGTATGTTTCTTATATTTATTGTAGGCTTTTTTTTTGCTAAAACTAACCTTTTAATCTTACTAGTGAACCAAGGTGGGGATCTCTTCTGTCCAATATATTTAACTCTAATAGGAACCCATTCAGTAATACAAAATATGATTTCATCTTTAATTCTTTGCCAGATGTTCTCTACCGATAGTCCAATTAATTCTTGTTCCCAATTCCACATCAATAGATATTCCTTGATTGCCTTATAATCTGCTCTATTAAAGTTTCTAAATTCTGTTTTTCCACAAGACTTATTAACAGAAAGATTAAATGACCATTTAATTATTTGATGATCACTGTTTCCTAAAGGGGCCATAGTGCTAACCGTCTCATTATCAATTTTAATATTTGAGAATATTAAGTCCAGAATATGATTGTTTCTAGTAGGTGATTTAACATGTTGATCAAGTCCTAAATGTGACATAGTACTAATAAATCTTTTTTCCTGTTTGCTAAGCCCAATACCAGTAGACCAATTTATATCAGGATAATTAAAATCCCCCATAAGAATAATTTCTGTCTTAAAGTTAATATTCTCCAGATAGTCACACATCTTATCATTGTTAGCGGTGTCCATAGATGGAGGTCTATAACATAAGCCTATCATAACTGGGAGTTGTTTATTATTTATTTTAATCCTGATAATTTCCAAACCTATAGGAGGTTCTAAATCAGGATCAACTTCAGAGCAGGTAATGTTATCTCTGACATAAATGGCTACTCCACCACCCTTTGAATATAAATGATTTTTATTAAATAAGGTGTATCTGTTTATGTTATGACCCCAATGGCCCTCACTGAACCAGGTTTCTGTTACACCACATATATCTATATTTTCATTATGTAAGAGTACTTGAAGTTCACCAATTTTATTATTCAAACTCCTAGCATTTAATAAAAGTAATTTTATTTTAACATTTAGTTCCTTATTATTTATAGATGAAACAAATCCCTGAACTTTTGGTTCACTAGTTGGCAATAGCCTAGCACTTTCTACTCTGGAGTTTTGTATAAAAAAACATCTATATGTTTATTGATTTTAAGACCCAAAGTCTCTTTTCCCAACCTATTTAAATGTAAGCCATCCTTGGCATAATAAGCTTTATTATTGTCAAACTGTTCCCAATGAGTGAGGCATATGATGTTTTGTTTAAGACACCATGCTCTAAGCCAAGAGTTAATATGTTTGATTTTATTAGTCAAGGTATAATTAGCCCTAGGAACTGGAAGGATCTCTGAGAACACAGTATGTACTCCAATCTCAGCCAAAATGTTAGCCAGTCCAACATATGCTTCTTTAATCATTTGGGTTGACTGATGCCAAATATCATTCACCCCAATATGAATGACTAAATCGTTCTCATTACAACCTTTTAGTATTTTGGGACTCATTCTGGCAATGTCCATAATCTTGGCACCGGGAAAGCATGATAGTGTATGGGTAGCTTTATTTGGGTTACAAATAATTCTATCAAGATTGGATAATAAGGAATCACCTAGCTCAAAGATTTCAGGTGGACCAATTTCATCATGACTTGAAATTCTTATGTCCATGCTTACCTCATAAGTTTCCACATTACATTGATTTTCAGCAAAATTAATAAGATCTCCATGGGAAAGGTTGTTTGTGGTATTAAGTTGTATAATAGTATTGGATGGCTCGTCTAAAGTACTAAGTACAGGAGTTACATCATTTTCTATGACATCATTCACAGAATTAAAGGATCATATTTATTATGGATTGGTAACAGAAAAGTACCAGCTTTTCTTCCTCTTTTAAAAGTTTTTCTATGCTGGATTGTAAACCAATCATTATCTGAATCAATGGCTTCAACTAGTCTGGGTCTTTTTCTAGTAACACTTTCAGTTTGATTAGTATCTTACATCGTACTTATACCAGGTGTTTCTAAACAAGTTTGGTCATCAGTAATGTGTAGTTTTTTTGCCGTTTCTATTTGACTATTTTCTAAACTATGTAATCTTTTGTCAAACAATGTGACTTCATCCTCCAGTTCTTTAATTCTAATGCATTGATTACAAATAAACGCAGCAATTTGCTCTGCTCCAATTTCTAAATCATACATATTGCAGAGTATACATTTAGTGCCCACCTTTCCGTCAGTAGTAATTATGTTAGCCATATTAGAAGGAGGTTTTACTACAGAGATGGATTATTGAACTAGTGGCTTACCCTGTATAGTTATGTGGTTACACGTACTCTAAATCTTAACTCCCAAATTGCACACAACGCCCAACCATAACATGCACTAGCATACGTGTCTTGTGTGTCTTCACTTTAAGCGCATCGCGCACGGCTCCCTCATGCCGCCCACCGCAGAGCAGGGCAGGCTATAAATAGCCAAAAGGTACCTGGAAGTAGAGGCACAGGTCGCGCTACCCCAACACTGTAATCACTTATTACAAAGTAGTTTTAAAAGTATATTTGCAACTTGGGTTGCATAAGACTGTAAAGTCTGCAGTCAGAAATATAAAGCACACACAAAACAGCTAAAACCAAGTTTGTAGTGAGGGAACCTCGTACTACAACCCCTCCTCCTAGCTAAGAGTTGGCTAGGGCTCCAGACAACTGACGTTATTATTTATATTTAAAAAGCATTTGTATCCACAAATATAGTATGCAGTACAGAGTTTTACATGCTGCACATATAGGGCAAATGCAAATAGTGTGCATTCGTGGCAGGGCAGGCTATAACTAGCCAAAAGGTACCCAAAAGTAGAGGCACAGGTCACGCTACCCCAACACTGTAATCACTTATTACAAAGTAGTTTTAAAAGTATATTTGCGACTTGGATTGCATAAGACTGTTAAGTCTGCAGCCAGAAATAAAAAGCACACACAAAATAGCTAAAACTGAGTCTGTAGTGAGGGTATTTGGGAATCTGTACATGGGGAGTTATTTTGGGAGAGGCATCTCCCCAATTCTGCACATAGGCTGCCAAGTTGTTATGAAACAATTTGTATTGCAAAGTTTCTGTAGAGTCATGGCTGATTTCTACTGATTGGGTAATAAATAAGATATGAAAGAATGTTACTGGATTGATTATGCTGAGCCCCCTTGAGATTTAAGTAAATATGTATAACATCTTTTTACTAGCTTTAGTCTGTTGTCCCACAACATTTGAAAGAAAACACCATATAGGTGTGTTTCTAGTGCTACAGGGAGGGATTAAATTATGGCAATATAAAGTATGCATGGGATAAGAAACCTTTTTAGTATATGGATTCTTTTGATTTTTGAAGCTTGCAATTTTTCCATCTGTGCACTCTGTTTTCTAAGGTTTTCAGAGTTAACTCTCAGTTGACACTAGAGGTGTTAACATATCCAAAAGTTATTCCTAAGATTTTGCAGGGGTCTTTTGAAATCTGGATCTCATCTATCTGAACTGGGGGAGGAGTTTCTGGGCCAGTAAAGAGTTCCTTGCTCTTCTTATTTTTTCACTTTATCTTTTTATTGAAATTTGAGTATATAAGAAAGCACACATCTAATACAATAGAAGACTATCCTCCACATAAGGTATAAAATATCACTTAACAAAACACAGAATTTAGGGTAAACATATTGGAGAAGCCTTATATACATGTACTGATAATAAAACACAAGCCTAGACAGGATGTAAGTGAAGAACAGAAGGGTTACAATCAATAGGGTATTATTGGATCAGAAATAGCAACCATGTACAAAATACATACTATGGCAGGCTATGGCAAGGCATTCAGTAAAATGCAAAAAGTGATAAATGTGGTAATATGAACAATGTTCAGTAATGGAGAGGTGAAGATAAGAGAAAAGTGTGCAAGGAAAGAAAGAAGAGAGAAAAAAGCAAGGAAGAAGGGAAGAAGAGAGGGAAAAAACAGGGAAGAAGGGGAAAAAGAGGAGGAATTTGTGCACAAAAGTTTTGAGAAAACCCAATTTGAGAGCAAAATAAGAAGGAGGGCTAAATAACCCTAAGAATTAGGGTATAGAAGAACTAGGTTCAGTGTACTTGAAGTAATCCTGCCAACATCTGTCATATACAGTGAGTTGGTTATGAGTAACATGAGATAATCAGTCTAGGGCGGCATACTGAGAGAGGCTTTGAAGAAAATCTGAAAGAAAAGGCACCAGAGTTGATTTCCATTTCATAAGAATCAGACGTTTGACCTGAAGAGAAAGTATGTTTAGCCATCTAAAATGTGCATTGAGAGAAGAGAGCTATTGGGGATAAGGATGCCTAGAAGGAATGGCTTGGGGTCAAAAGGTAGTTTTTGTCCTGTTACTCTGGAGGCAAGTAAACAAACTTTATGCCAGAGCTTATTAATGGGAGTGCAAGACCACAAGATATGAAGTAGATCCCCGTTGGCCAAATTGCAGTGCCAGCAATTATTATTATTTAATAGGCCCATTTGTTGAAGCACAGAAGGGATTCTATACCAAAGATGTAGGATTTTAGTTTTTTTATTAAAGAACTATGGACATCTTTAAAGGTATTATGTGCAATATGCCAACAATTACTCCATTGTGCATCTGAAATATTGTAGTTAAGAAGAGTACTCCATTTATTTTTGGCCTGTATAGACTGATCAGGTAGATTATCAATAATGCCTTTGTAAATGGAGCTATTTAATTTTACTGATAAATCAGTCTAGTGCGAGATGTTTGGCTTTAGAAGAGTATGCCTATACACTAAACTAGAGAGAGTTATAAGCTGCCTGAATTTGTAAAGACTTCCAGAAGTCCTGTTTAGGAAGTTTACATGTGACCTGCAAATCTGAGAATGATCTAAGAGTGAGTGAATTATGGTCCAAGATACATCCGAGAAAGAAAATGCCTTTGTTTCTCCATGTACAACAGAAAATTGGGTGATCTTCTAGAGTGAGCAGTGGATTGCCCCATAAGGGGTCATAAAACCAGGGTGTTGGATTGGATTTCAGGAGTTTGTGGGTTAGTTTCCAATAAAGAACAGAGGATGATATATTTGGGTGAGATTTTAGTTTACAGGAAATAGGATTAAAAATGAAGGAAGTGGGAACTCCTCTCGTGCACAATGCGGATTCCATTGCAACCCATAGTGGTGAGTGAGGGGAGGGTTTCTGAAACAATTTAATGGTTTGGGTCATTCAGGAAGCCCAGAGGTAGCCTTTGAACTAGGGGAGTCTGAATCCCCTTTTTTCCAATGT
This sequence comes from Neoceratodus forsteri, assembly GCA_016271365.2. Classification (NCBI taxonomy): domain Eukaryota; kingdom Metazoa; phylum Chordata; order Ceratodontiformes; family Ceratodontidae; genus Neoceratodus; species Neoceratodus forsteri. The sequence continues at coordinate 608,539,857 of CM057455.1, forward strand.
GATCGAAGTGTGTTGCTGTTAAATCTCGGTGGTTTCCCATCCCAGATAAAGTTATCTATTAATTTATCAATTTTAGCAAAAATGGAGGATGGTAAGACTAAAGGAATATTGGCAAAGAGGAAAAGAATCTTTGGAGAAATGGACATCTTAATGGCTGCAATTTTCCCCATGAAAGAGAGATTAAGAAACTTCCATCTGTCCAGAATTTTTTTGATGTTATCAAATAAGGGGTTTAAGTTAATGTGCCATATCTTCCCTAAGTTACTAGTAATTTTGATTCCTAGATATGTTATACCCTTTGGTGACCAACTGAATCCAAGAGGTATGTTCATAAAGGCTTTACAGTGGTCACTAAGGGGCATAGTTTGTGATTTGCCATAATTCAAAGCAAGGCCAGAAATTTTAGTAAAATTATTAAGCAAATCAACCAACAGGGGCCCAGCCTCATTCAGGTTTTCGAGTAAGATTAAGAGGTAATCCGTATTGGGGAGAGAGAAACGTATCTTGAATTGCTCACAGGTATGCCCATAATGCCAGAAGATTGATGTAAACAAGCAGTTAAGGGTTCTGTGGCTAAAATAAACAGGGAAGGTGACAGGGGACAGCCTTGTCTAGTTCCCCTTGCTAGATGAAAGTAAGAGGAAAGGGTGGAATTAGTAAGTACTTTAGCAACAGGAGAGTTATATAAAAGCTTGATCATGGATAAAAAGGTATGAGAAAAAATGAAATAAGATAAAACTTGATGAAGGTAGTCCCAGTTTAAGGAATCAAAGACCTTCTCGAAATCAATAGTTATGGCTGCAGCTGGTATCTTGAGGGATTTGGCTTTGTGAACTAAATTAAATTAAATAAGGAATGTAGATGATCAGAACCAGGTCTATGTTTAATAAAACCAACTTGCGAACAATGAGTTAACTTGAGAATCAAGGATTCAAGTCGAGAAGTTAGTAGTTTAGCAAATATCTTCCCATCCTTGTTTAATAAAGAGATGGGCCTGTAACTTGCGGGGTGAGTAGGGTCTTTTTCTCTCTTAGGGATTAGTATTATGATTACTTCGGTGTAAGATGGGAGAAGCTTGTCAGTATTGGAAGCTTCTTGATAAACATTAAAAAGGAGGGGACATAAGGTGTTGGAAAACATTTTATAGAAATCGACAGGGAATCCGTCACCCCCAGGGGATTTGCCGGATTTAAAGGAAGACAAAGCTTTCTGGATTTCCTGAAGTGAGAAGGGTTAATCTAAAGAATTTGTTTCAAGAGTAGAAAGATGAAGAAGATGTAACTGTTTAAGGAACTGTTGAATTTGTAATGTAGATGAAGGATTTGTGTTAGAGTATAGTTTTTGATAAAAGGTTTTCATGATACAATTTATAGAGGGGTTGTCGGAGTGAATCGTACCCTGTTCATCTTTTAGGCTTAGGATGTGTCATTCCAATTGTTGTGCTTTGAGCTGGTAAGAGAGGAGTTTCCCATCGTTATCGCTGTGTTCCCCAAACTTATATTTAAGTTTAAATAAGTCCCTTGCTTTTCTAATGGTTCAGTTTTGAATTTGACACCTTGTTGAATGTGTACATTTCTTCTAAAAATGCTGGTATATCTTTATGGTCATAAATAACAGACAAATATTGTCTGCATAAGCCTGAACCTTTACAGTGTCCCTGGGGTTATTTCCCCAGATTCCATCCCATGTTGTACCTGATTCTAATTTCCTTAAAACAGGGTCAAAGGAGAAAATATACAGAAGGCGGCTTAAAGGGTAGCCCTGCCTTACTCCTGTTGATATCTTAATACTTTGGGTAACATGCCCTTTTATTAAAGGTTGGTTTGCTGTAGTGAATAGAAGCCTTATCCATCTAATGAATTCTGGGGGGGGGGTACCATAATGTTCCAAGGATGCGAAGAGAAAAGGGTGATGAACCCTATCAAAAGTTTTACACAAATCTAAAAAGAGTATACAGCCTTTTTTCTTTTGAATGAAGGTGTTTTCTATACTGTCTCTAATGATCATTAGAGCTTCCTGAATCTTATGGCCAGGAAGGCCACAGAACTGGGCCAGGGATATTAGTATTCTAGTCTTCTGTCACAATCTGTTGTTCAGAATCTGAGACAGGATTTTAATGTTGGAATTAAGGATGGTTATTGGTCTAGAATTTTTTATTCATTGTCTGTCACCAGACTTAAAGAGAAATGTTACTATGCCTATAATAAAGAAGGTAGCTTTTTCTGGGGACTTAAGAAAATATGAATATACTACTTCAAGGCAGGATGCTGTTTCTGTCAGAAATGCTTTATGTAACTCATAAGGAAGTCTGTCAGGGCCTGTTAAGGTACCTTATTTTATTACCATAATAACTTGCTCTATTTTAGAAATAGTAAAGGGTAACACTAAATCACCTGCAGCATCTGGAAGGTTAGGGATGGGTAAATCCTAATAGTCTGTTTCTATTTCTTTAACTGAGGGGGATTTCTGTAGCATGGAAAAGAAGATGTTCTTTGATCATATGAAATTGATCCTCTATTGATTCTGCTCTTTTTCCACTACTTCCTACAAGGTTATCACATCTGGTAGCTAACCTTCTGCTTTTACAGGCTTCCATAGGGTCTCCAGTTGGAGATTTTTGTGTGCTGTACTGTAACATGGCTCTTATAGTTGTGGCCCTGTCATATTGGTATTCTTTCATTTTTAATTTTGTTTGTTCAATCTGTACAGAGTAATCTAATCATGTGGTGAAGGTGAGTGTGTACAAATATTGGCGGTGGCTCTGTAGCTATAAATATTTAAAAAAATTAACATTTGTTTATTGTTTACCAAATTTCATGAATTAAGTTCTTAGGTCTTCTTTAGTTTCCTTCCACCATTCCCTAATATCATCATATAAAAATGTGACTGATAATCTGGTTTGCAACAGTAATTTTACTTCCCTTTTTACAATTAGGTCAGAGAGACAAGCGGAATTAAATTTCTGCCTATTTGGAGGTTTGCTGTTTCGTCCATCATGAAAGAACAGTTTTATGAGAAGGTGATTGAATAGTTCCATGGGGATTATTTCTAGTTGGGGTGGCAGTAGCCATTGGGAAACATAAATATGATTTATTGTTGAGGTGAATTTCCCTCTTTTATAGGTAAAACCTGGTCTTTTAACCTGAAATGTTTTTACAATCCACTAAATCTGCCAAGGTTATTCATTTTTGTAAAGTGCTTTTGTCACAATAAGTTTTGTCCCTCTAGTGCCTTTACCTCTGTCAGGGGTGTCAGAGTTAAAGTCTCCTCCTAATAAAATATTCCCCAAGTACACTAGATATGGTTGTAAGGAGGATAGCTGATCTTCCCTTTCTGTCTTAGTTTGGGGCCCATACACTTCAATAATCCTGTAAGGGAACGTATTCCATAAGCCATCTAATATTAGTAGTCTGCCTGGGATTAAATCTATAAGTTTTGAAAGAGAAAAGGATAAAGAGGTAAAAAGAATGCCAATGCATTTAGCTTTGTCTGGTCTGAAGAACCAGTAGGATGATCCCCATACCCATTCAGACTGGAACAGATGGGCCTGATCTATAGAGTACATCCAAGTTTCTTGTAATAAACATAACCCAACACCTAGTTCATGGCTTTACTGAAATGTGGCTTGTCTTTTGGAAAGATTAATAATACTGTGGATATTCAGAGATCCTAAGCTGAGGGGAGTTTGATTATCAGGGAGTCATGTTCAGGGATTCTTTTTCCTCTTTTCCTTTTTCTTCCCTCTGTACCCCACAGGGTCAGTGCTGCTGGTAGCATTTTCCAGTGAAAGATCCTGGAAGTCTAACTCTACTACATACATATCTGAGTCTCCCCAGCTAGTAGAGAGAGGAGCGTAAGGGTTATTAGTTTCAATTTTCTTGTCTTCCTTTGGAGTAATGGTTCGATTCTTGGATTGTCTTGTTACCCTTTTGGGTAATGGAGGATTCAGAACTGGGGGGTGGGGTTCAGGTTCTGTTTTTAGTTATGCTTTTCTGGAGGATTTGGAATAGCAAGCTGGGATCAGAAGGTCAGAGGTTGTTGCTGTCGGAGTCCTGACATTCTCTTTAGGGGTTTCCTTTTTGTCTCCTTTAGAAGGGAAGGTGTGTGTGCTACCATTCTGTTGTTTAAAAGGAGAAGGGGGGTGTTGGGGGCCTAGGTGGGGATGGGGGTGTTCCCTGGGTTGTTCCAGTTTCAGGGGAAGAAGCAGCATCCTGTGCCTGCTGTATGAGTAGGTCAGGACTTATACATGAGGCCTTATTCTTTGCTGCCCAGGGACACGCCCTACAGACATGCCCTGTTTCCTCATGTAGGTTGCATTTAGTAAGGTTGGCACACTGGAGAATGATGTGGCCTATCTCCCCACAGTTGTTGCACCTGAGTTTATCACATATGCTTGATAGGTGGGTTTTGTATCTGCATTTATAGCAGTCCGGGTATGGCCTGCAAAAAAGCAAACCCCTCTGTCCCTGCCTAAAAGAAAATAATTTGTGATGTTTCGATCCCTGAATCTGTCTGATGCAGCTTCACTTTGTATTTACAACTCCCAGTCCAGAAAAGTTTAGAGTCTAGGATGGGATCGGGAGCACTTAAGACCTCACATTTCTGAGTAAACCAGTATGTTATGTCCTCCACGTGGACCCCCTCATTCCTAAACATTACCATCACAAACTTAATTAATGGTTTTGTTAGGGGATCACAATGAAGGGGGTCCACAGGGAGGAGAATTTCACTTGACTGTACCTCTCCCAAAACAATTGGGAATGGAAGCTTATATCATAATTATTTTTACCAGATACAGTGCCTTCAAAAAGTATTCACTCCCCCTTTGAGTTTGTCACATTTTGTGATGGTGCAAACTCAAATTAAAATGCATTTATATGGGATTTTTTTGTCACGTATATACACAAATTACTCTATAATGTCAAAGTAGAATGAAACTTCTGGAATATTTTGTACATGTAATTTAAAATAAAAACCTGAAATGTCTTGAGTTGATAAGTATTCACCCCCTTTGCTATGACACTCCAAATTAAGCTTAGGTGCATCCAATTTCCTTGTGAGATCACTCTAAAACTTGAATGGAGTACACCTGTAGTCAGTTCAAATGGTTGACATGATTTCAGAGGAAATGCACCTGTATATATAAGGTCCCACTGTTGACAATGCATGTCAGAGCACAAACTCTACCATGAAGACCAAGAAGTTGTCCGTAGAACTCCATGATAGAATTGTGAGGAGGCATAGATCTGGGGAGGGGTTTAAAAACATTTCTAGGGTGTTGAAAGTTCCCAGGAGCACAGTCAAGTCCATCAATAGGAAATGGAAAGATTACGGAACCAACCAGACTCTTCCTAGAGCAGGCCGTCCTCCCAAACTGACCAACCGCGCAAGAAGGACCTTGGTCAGGGAAGTGACCAAGAACCCAATGACCACCCTGACAGAACTACAGAGTTCCATGGCTGAGATGGAAGAATCTGTCCAGAGGACAATAATCTCCGCAGCACTTCACGGATGTAGCCTCTATGGGAGAGTGGCTAGACAGAAGCCACTCCTGAGAAAAGGCCACATAATAGCATGCCTGGAGTTTGCAAGAAGGCATGTGGCAGACTCAGAGACCATGTGGCAAAAGATTCTCTGGTCTGATGAAACAAAAATTGAACTCTTTGGCCTGAATGCAAAGTGCTATGCCTGGCGCAAACCGAACACAGCTCATCACCCATGTAACACCATCCCTACCATGAAGCATGGTGGTGGCAGCATCATGTTATGGGGATGCTTTTCAGCAGCAGGGACTGGGGCACTTGTCAGGATAGAGGGAACAATGAATGGAGCCAAATACAGGCACATCCTTGAGGAGAACCTGCATCAGTCTGCAATAGACCTTGAACTGGGGCAAAGATTTACGTTAAAACAGGACAATGACCCCAAGCATACAGCCAAAGTAACACTGGATTGGCTTCAGAACAAGACGGTGAATGTCCTTGAGTGGCCCAGCCAAAGCCCAGACTTGAATCACATTGAGCGTCTGTGGAAAGACTTAACGATTGCGGTTCACCGATGCTCCCCATCCAACTTGACACAGCCTGAGCAAATCTGCAAGGAAGAATGGGCAAAAATCCCCAAATCCAAACGTGCAAAGCTGATACAGACATACCCAAGAAGACTCAAAGCTATAATTGCTGCCAAAGGTTCTTCTACAAAGTATTGACTCAGGGGGGTGAATCCTTAAGTAAACAAGATATTTCAGTTTTTAATATTTCATAACTTTTTGTTACACAATACAGATATTTTTGCCCCTTTAAATTGTTGAGTATGCTGTGTGAATCAAGGGGGAAAAATCATTTTGATGCATTAAAAATTCTGGTAGTAACACAACAAAATGTGACAAAATCCAAGGGGGTTGAATACTTTCTGAAGGCACTGTATATTTATGAAAGCAAATATTTCTCTAGCTGTAAAGTGTAAAGATTCTTTCAGGATAATTCTCCCTACATAATGTCTATCTGGTCTATTTTCTAACCCACCTTTATATCTAATCTAACAGCATGCCTTCTTGGGGCAGCCTCTTTTTTTGTTTTTTGAAAAAAGTTCTGAAAGTAGTTTTCTGGTAGTTGGGTTCTTCTTGAGCCCTTTCAGAAGAGTCTTGGTTTGTAGCTGTAAAGCCATCAAAAAATGGAGAGCAATGAGTACCAATGCCTGTAGTCTGGGTAACAAGCTTCCTGAATTAGTGGCCTTGATGGAGGAGGAACATCTGGATATCATGGCAGTCACAGAAACATAGTACACACAGAACCATGACCGGGACATAAGCATACCAGGATACACTATCTACAGGAGGGACAGGGAGGGTAAAAGAGGAGGAGGAGTAGCTCTCTACACAAGAGAAGGAATCAAAGCAACAGAACAAAAGGGCAAACAGGGAGGAGAAGAAGCACTGTTGGTCAATTTGGAGGCAGGCAATGGCACCACAATCCGCACAGAGGTTGTATACAGACCCCCCTCTCAGGGGGAGGAAATGGACAAGGAAATGATAGAAAGTATACTTAGAATGGCAGATAAAGGGGAGATATTGCTGATGGGTGATCTGAATATGCCAGATGTTAACTGGAGTGCAGTTGCAGCAGCCACTTCTAAGAGTGGGGTTATTTTAGATGCCCTACAGGGGGCATACCTTAGACAACTAGTATTGGAACCCACTCGAGAGGGAGCAATCTTAGACCTGGTCCTCTCAAATGGAGATGGAGAGAGGATCACAGATGTAGAAGTGAGTAGCCATCTGGGAACTAGCAACCATCGAACAGTGTGGTTCACAATAAACACAGCAATAGAGTCAAGCCATACAAAGGCAAAAGTACTGGACTTCAGGAGGGCTGACTTTGCCAAAATGGGTGAGTGCCTAAGGAATGCACTAGCAAATAGGCAGGAAAAGAGTGGAAGAACAATGGGGAATAATAAAAACTGCCATTACAGAGGTAACAAGCCTTTGTGAAGCAAATAAACAAATAAAATGATGTAAGAAACCATTATGGTTCTCAAAGGAGGTGGCAGTGAAGGGTTCAAGAGAAAAGAGCATTCAGAAAGTACAAGGGAATCACAGAAGGAGACAGAGAATTGTTCAGTTAAAGCAAAAGGAAGCTGGGAAGGCAGTCAGAACAGCAAAGGCCTGAACTGAGGAAAAGATAGCAAACTCAGTTAAGAAGGGGGATAAAACCTTTTTTCGGTACATCAGGGAGCGAAGGAAGACTAAGGGAGGGATAGTGAGGCTTAATAAAGGGAAGGGGGTGGGCAGAGGGTGACTGTGAAAAGGCAGAGATACTAAACAAATATTTTTGCTCAGTATTTACAAACAAAGAGGGGGAGGTACCTATAACAAACAATAGAAACACTCTGGATACAGAAGTTGATACCAGCCCACTTATAGAAGAAAGGGTTCTGAAAGAACTCTTAAAACTGAAAGTGGACAAAGCAATGGGGCTTGATGGGATTCATCCCAGAATTCTAAAAGAACTAAGGGTAGAACTAGTGACACCACTGACTACCCTCTTTAACAAATCATGGGAGGATGGGGTGGTACCTGAGGACAGGAGGAGGGCAGATGTGATTCCCCTTCACAAAAGTGGGAGCAGGGCAGAAGCAGGAAACTACAGACCTGTTAGTTTAACCTCAGTGATAAGGAAAATGATGGAATCACTTCTGAAGGAAAGAATTGTCGAATACCTAGAGGCCAGAGGGGCACAGGACCCAAGGCAGCATGGATTCACAGCGGGAAGGTCATGCCAGATGAATCTAATAGATTTCTTTGACTGGGTGACCAAAGTAGTAGATCAGGGAGGGGCTGTGGACATGGCCTACCTAAACTTTAGCAAGGCATTTGACTCAGTCCCACACAAAAGATTAATATACAAGTTAGCCAGCCTGGAAGTGGGTCCCAAGATGATAGCATGGGTAAAGAATTGGCTGGAGAATAGGACACAGAGGGTAATAGTTAATGGAGTCCACTCTGAAGAAAGGGGGGTTACTAGTGGGGTGCCACAGGGTTCAGTATTAGGACCAGTCCTCTTCAATGTCTTTGTAAGCGACATTGCAGAGGATTGGAAGAAAAGTATGTCTCTTTGCAGATGACACAAAGATCTGCAACAGAGTTGATGCAGAGTGGGGTGGAAGGGATGAGAAGGACTTGGCAAGGTTAGAGGAATGGTCAAATGTATGGCAGCTTAGATTTAATGCTAAGAAGTGCAAGGTAATGCACCTGGGAAACAAAAACCCAGGGAAGAGTACACAATGGGGGTGAGATGCTAACAACAACAAAATGGAAAGGACCTGGGGTAGTCATATCAGATGACTTAAAGGTGGGCAAGCAATGTGAGAGGGCAGTAAGGAGGGCTGGGGGGATACTGGGATGCACAGGGAGAGGCATCACAGTAGAAAACAGGAAGTTGTTATCCCTCTGTACAGAAAGCTGGTGAGACCCCATCTGGAGTACTGTGTGTAGTTCTGGAGACCCAATCTCCGCAAGGACATAGACAAGATGGAAGCTGTCCAGAGGAGAGCAACTAAAATGGTGCAGAGTCTGCACCGGAAGTCATATGAAGATAAGCTAAAGGAGCTTAATATGTATAGCATTGAGGAAAGGGGGGGGGGCATGATATAAACTTTCAAGTACCTCAATGGAATCAACAAAGTCCAAGAGGGTAGCATCTTTCAAAAAAAGAGGTATGCAAGATCAAAGGGGCACAATTTGAAGATAGAGGGGGGCGGCTCAGAGGTAATGTAAGGAAGTATTTTTTCACAGAAAGGGTTGTGGATGCATGGAAAAGCCTTCCGGAGGAGGTTGTGGAGTCAAAAACAGTGGCTGAATTCAAGCATGCATGGGACAGCCATAAGGCAATTCTAGGGGGTGGGGGTAGAAAGAAGTAGGCTGCTGGTTAACTAGGATCTGCAGCTTATCCATTAGGTAGGGAAATGGGCAGACTGGGTGGGCCAAGCGGTCCTTATCTGCTGTCAAATTCTATGTTTCTGTGTTTCACTGGGGGCACCACTTCAGGAAGTAGAGGTGGAGGCATCTCTATGAGCTCTGTTTCTTCACTTTTTTTTGATCTTGTAGATCATTTTAAGGAATAACTCTGTGGTCTGTCATAGGAGATACATTTTCAAAGTTTTGATTTCCAGACTGAGTAGGTAAACCATTATTTTGTGGATTCCATTTGGGGAGGCTGGAAGGCTTGGGGCTCAACCTGGATCAAGCAGCAACTGGCTGTTTTCCAGTCTAGTCCATCCTGCGTCCACTAGGGCTTTCTCAGGGGACCATTGTGAAAAAGGGTCCAATTGAACGAAGTTTACTAAAAAAGTTGCTTGAATGGATGAAGTGGTAGACATGGGTTGATTAGATGTTGTATTTTTTTAAAGGGAAACACTGGAAAATGCACAGCTGTAGCCAGGCCCTACAACAATGCCTGATTAGTGCTTTCTGACAGTAACATTTTTTTTAAATGACCTCTAATTGCTTTTTTAGTGATTTAAACAGTGGCCTTCAACTTTCACTTTCTATTGCTGGTAGCCACCATATCATAAGCAGCAGAGCTTCCTGAGCTTACTTTATGCTAATCTGTCCTGCCAACCTATAGCAGAGGTCAAACAGACATATCAGCATATAGTGATCTCAGTAGTCTCATTGCTGCTTATGAGATGGTGGCTGCCAGCAACAGGAAGTGGAAGTTGTGGGTAGCAATTTTAAATAATTTAAAACATGTGTTACTGTCTGAAAACACTAACTGAGAGTTTCTGTAGTGTCTGGGTAAAGCTATGTCTTTCCCAGTGTTTTCCTTTAACTTTGTCGTTGCTGGAGTATCCTTGGAAGGTCTGGGAAAGTCAGCAGTAATGTTCCTTTTTGCCAATGTCACAGTGTCTCTCTTTTTTTTTTAGATCTTCCCTAATAGCAGTTTTACCTGCCAGACCCTGTGCCATGAATGAGAACACAGACATTCCATTTTGGTTTTGTTTGTTTGACTGAAAGGAAGGGGGTAACAGAGGAATCTATAACAATCTTGGGTTCAACTGGAAAGACATATTCAGAACTTTGCTCTAGTGCTCTAACCTCATGGGTGAGCTGTCTCATTGAATTAATGTTAGGGTTTAATGTGGTTTGCTCTGATGCAATCTGAGCCGTTTTAACTGTGCATGTCATTTTATTTTTCCCTTGTTGTCACTTACTAATTTTTTCAGCTCTAGGCACACACCATCTGTGGTGCTTCCGCTGCCAGCCATTTCAGAAACAAAATAAGAATTAGTTTTTACCTGGTGTGCTGGGTTTTGTACTTCTTTCATCTCAGCTGCATCATAGATTGAAGAATACTTTTTGACAGGAGGGCCACACCCAGTGACAGACACTCGTGCACTTCCTGTTTGTCAATGTCCTCTTGTAGTTTTTTTTCCTTTTTTGAATCTGCTTATCCTCATCAGAGAAAATCTTAGCCAACTTTTGTTCTTTTAGGGAGAGTTCCCTGTTTGGATGGGAATTTAAAGTCAAGTCCTCATTTGATACAAAAAATATCGTCTATGCCTTCCTCATTGAAATCGTCAAAAATTGCAAGGTTTTCAGTATCATTTTGAGCATCTTGCACAGATAGTATAAGGGAGGAGGCTTGCTCCCCTGACTCAAGAACGTCCATCTCCTCCAAGCTCCCACTCTGAGAGGCCATCTTCTGATGGTCAGCAATTCTTCGACAGGTGAGTAGGGAATTTCCTCTGTGCCCTGGTCAAATTTCACCCCATTCACTAAAAATATATCACAAACAGCTTGATCTGGTTCATGGACAGTTGGCATTCATCTGTATCCCCTTCCCCCAACTAGTGCCTGAAAATAGACAAGAAATTGTTTAGTGTACTTATCCGGTCAACAAAAACTAAATAATAATACCAGGATGTGCCGTTTTCCTCCAAGGGCGATATTTAGCCAAATATGCTAATGCACTCATTGGGCATGCATGGAACAAAGGGGCCTCATGCATGCCCATTATGTGCTCATTAGCAAGGCTGCATCAGGCTATATGTGCCAGTGCAGTCCTCCTCCCTTCCCAGCTGTGATCCCCGATTGTAATGTTAAAAGCAATAATGACCCTTTTTCATAGTGTAGTGGACCCCGCCCCAGCCCTGATCCCCGACAGTAATGTTAAAAGCATTAATGACCCTTTTCCATAATGTAGTGGAGCCCCCTCCCCAGTCCCAATCCCTGAGTGATGTAAAAGTCCTATTTTACCTGTTTCCATAGTGTAGTGGTCCCCACCACCCACTATGGAATGTGGTAGCCCTCCTCCCCACACAACCTCAACCTGACGTGTGTTGCCAATTGGTACAGCCCTCCACACCCTGCCACAGCCAGCCACTAACTGATCTGTACCCAAGCCCGAACAGGACATGGTGCATGTTCATTGGTTGTGCAACCAATGAGTGTGTACTATGTACTATATGGGCTTGGGTACAGATCAGCCGGTGGCTGGACATGGCAGGGTGTGGAGGGCTGTGCCAGTCACTGGCACAGATTGGGCTGCAATGTGTTGGGAGGGGGGCTACTGCCTAATGGTGTGGGGGGGCCACTACACTATGAAAATAAGGAAAATAGGATGTTTACATCACTTGGGGATCTGGGCTGGGGAGGGAGTCCATTACACTATGGAAAAGGGTCATTGTTGCTTTTCACATTATAATCGGGACTGGGACTGTGGTCCCCTATAATATGGAAAAGGGTCATTAGTGATTTTCACATTACAACTGGGGACTGAGGCCAGGAGGGGGGTCCACTATACTATGGAAAAGGGACATTAAGATGTTTTACATCACTCAGGGATCAGAGTTGTGGAGGGGGATCATTTGACTGGCCCCAGCCCTTGTGTGGGGCACAACCCTGCCTGGCATAAAGTTATGACAGGGTTTTGGTGCCCTAACTTTGTGCCAGTGCATCCGGTTGTGTTTTCGCCCGGGGGAGTTTGAATATTGCGATGCGAGGAATATACATGAGGAACCCCTCATTTGCATGCCTACATAACAATATTCTGTGCCATGGTGCAGTTAGGTTTGTGTGGCACATTAGGGGGCTTCTGAATATTTCCAGGTCCCCAGTGGCCATCACAAGTCCAGAGATGTGGTGTGAATTTAGTGATGTGCTGCACACCTCTTTTGAATATGTGGGCCCAGGTATCTTCCTGTTGTATTTCATGGTAACATTTTCTAGTTCCAACAAAATCTGAGTACTGTATAAATGTTTTTATTTAGTTTTTCCACAAGAAAAAAGATGGCAGCTTAAAAATAGCCGTTGTTAGGCCTGATAAGTGTTAGACACATGGAAACAGTTTGTTGACAAATATGGACTTCACCCACCAAGACTACCTCTCTTTTTCCATTTATACTACCAAATGTTGAACCACACAATCTCTACACCTGGAGCCTGACACCACCATCTCGACACTCAGAATCCTGACTGTCTAGAGTTCCCTTCAGCAGAGGTTTTTACCATGTTTCAGGGGGCTTTGCCTCCACAATCCCCAATGCAAATGGCTTAGTACCCCACATCCTCTTATTGTTGATTATTAGCTCTGCTGCAGGCAATTCTCAACAGATGGGAATAATTCTCAACAGTTGGGATTCTGAATTTCAAGATGTTGGTGTCAGGCTCCCGGGTGTCGAGATTGTGTGTTTTGGTATCCTTTTGTGATACCCTTTTCCCTGCCTATTGTGCCACTGCAGACACTTCCTGGTCTCTGGCAGACACACACACACACACACACGCACACACCCCACTTTGACACAAATTTTCCTTTATACCTATTTCATGCATGCTTGAAACACACCACTCATTTTTCCACCACCATCATCTCAGTGAAGAAATACTTCCTAATAACCCTCCTAAATTTCCCCCTTTAAGCTTCATTGCATGCCTACCAGTTTCTTTACACTGTTTATTCTGAAAAGTGATCCCTTCCTTCAGGTTGTTTATCCAAGTAAGGTATTTATAGGTCTCTATAATGCCTCCCTTCCAAGTTGTATACATTTAAATCCCTCAGTCTCTCCTCATGGGACATTTGGTGCAGCCCCTGCACCATGTTTGTTGCCCTGCTTTGGGTGGCCTCTACCCTGTCTATGTCCTGTCTGAGGTGTGGTCATCAGAACTGGACACAGTACTACAGGTGTGGTCTCACCTAGGACTGATACAGTGGCAACACCACCTCCATCCTTCTGCTGATGATTTCCCTCACTATGCACCTTAGCATCCCACTGATTTTCCTTACTGCTGTGTTTCATTGCCTTGCCACCTTAAGGTCATCCATAATGATTACCCTCGATCCCTTTTCTGCTTAGTGACTGTCAATCCATCCCCATTCTATACTATGTCTCTGGGTTTCTGTGCCCAAGGTGCATGATGATGCACTATTTTGCACTGAAACCATGCTGCCTTACCTGTGATCATTGATCCAGCTTTTTCAAATCTCTATTCATTCTTTCCACCTCTTCCTGAGTGTTCACCCTATTGCAGATCTTGGTGTCATATGCAAAGAGGCACACCTTCCCTTCCAGTTCTTCTGCAGTGTCACTTATAAAGACATGGGAGTACTGAATCCAGTAATGAGCCCTGAGAAACCCCACTACTCACTTTCTCTTCCCTCAAATGAGTGCCATTAAACACCACACCCTGTCATCTATCTGTATGCCAATTATGTGCCCAGCATACCACCTTCACACTCCCAAGCTTTCCATTTTTTTTTGTGAACCTCCTGTGTGGCAAAGTGTCAAACGCCTTGCTAAAGTCTAAGTAGATCACACTCATTGCTTCCCCCTGATCTATTTCTCTGGTCACCCAGCAAAGAACTCTATCAGGTTTATCTCACATGGTCTCCCTGCCATGAAATCTGTGCTGCTTTATGCCCTGTATCTTGTTAGGTACAAGATAATCAACCAGTCTTTCTTTCAGAAGTGACTCCATTAGTTCCCCAACTACTGATGTCAGACTGACTGACCTGTAGTTGTCAGCCTCTTCCTTCTGCCACTCTTATGGAGCAGGACTACAGCCTCCCTTCTCCAGTCCTCTGAGACAACCCCTGTATCTAGTGAGTTACTGAATAGGGCTGTCAGTGGTGCAGCCATGACCTCCCTCAGCTCTGCCAATACCCTTAGATGTCCTCATAGAAACCCACAGCTTAGTCCTCTCTCAGATTTGCAAGTCATTTCAGACCTCTTTCCTCTTCAAATGAATTTGTGTCTACTTCCTTCCCTTCAGTAGTTCTGTAACCTACTGTATATGTGGCCCATCCCCTTCTTGTTCTGCAGTGAAAACAGAACAGACGTATTTGTTCAGGTTATCTTGTTTTTCCTGATCATTCTCTGCCTATTCTTCCTCTGAAGCTATCAGCCCCACAATTCTAATTTGGATTTGTAATTTTGTGGATTTGGATTTGAATTTGGAGGCAGTATAGTACAGTGGTTTAAGGCTCTGAGCTACAAATATGGAGACCTGGGTTTGAATCCCACAGCCCCCACTTGCATATATTGTGTGACCCTGAGCAAGTCACTTAACTTCCCTGTGCTCCCAGGTCGTACCTGTAAACAAGCTTTCAGCTTAGAGTGCTATTCCTGGTTAAACAATTGAAAAAAAAAGAACAATTTCCTCCCCCTGTCTTTCTTTTTTGACTCATATACGTAATAAAGTTTGTGTTCCCCTTTGTTGCCCTCTGACTATTCTTTCTTCACTTTGTGTATTTGGTGTCTTCCTGCCTTAAGTCTTCAGGGAACTCTTCTCCCTCTTCATGACTTGTGACTGAAACTCGTACCTCCACAAGTCTTCAGGATTCTGTGAGGATTGGTTTGAGGTATTGTCAATTATAGTGTGCCAGCACCAAGTCTCTGTGATAGGCAAATGCCAAGTTATTTACTTCAAACTTCAGATCAATCTTAATTCTCCAAACAGGTTCTGGAGAGTTATTATCTCCATGTTTACCACTTCTACAAATGTATTCATTCCATCCCTCAAGCTAAGCAACCACCATGGTTATTTCTAAGCCTGCCAGGGTGCCTGCTACTTTAAAATTGCATTCCACCACCTGTGCCATCACTGATCCTCTGAATTCAGTCTCATTTTTTAGTTCTCATCATCCATCATCCTCATCTACATTTGCTTCCACTCCAGTCACTACCTCTGAAGTCCTATCTGCCCAGTTCTCTCTAATTCCCTCCAAAGGTCATTGTCCTAATGGTCTTGACCCCAAACCCTGTACCTGTCTGCTGCTAGCATTGCTGTCCCTCTCACCCTACTTTGGAGTCTCTTCTTTTGGCTCTCTTCAGTTACTGCATGCTCAAAAATTGCTAAAGTCCTCCCCCTACACAAAGGAGTGACACTTGAACCCTGGGGAACTATTAAACTATTTCCCTCCTTCCAAATCTGGCTAAACCACAGTAAAAGATGGTTTCATCGAGCTCTTCAACTTTCTTGGCTCCTCCTCCTTTCTCTTACCTTTTCAATATTGCTTCCATAAAGCCCAATCCACAGTTTTCTCCCTGCTGCTTGTAACTGACTCCATTGTGAAAGGGATGGATCAAGGTCAAGTACTGCCTGTAGTCTTTATGGACCTGGCCAAGGCTTTTGACTCTGTTGCCCATCACTTACTTCTTGGCAGATAACCGGCTGAGGGGATACACTCCAAAAGGTTACGGCAGATAAGGACTGTATAGCCCACCTATTGTAGTCTGCCCCTTCTCCCTACCTAATGCATTACCTCAGACCCTAGTTAGTCTGCTGCTTAGCATCTCTTCACTATTGCTAGAGTACTCTTGTGTCTATCCCATGCATTCTGAATTCCCTACTGTTTTTGCCCCCACCACCTCTGCAAGGAGGCTGTCCTAAACATCCACTACTCTTTCTATAAAAAGGAACTTCCTCACATTGCCCCTGAACCTACTCCCCTCTAGCCTCATAGCATGCCCCCTTGTTCTTGTACACCTTCTTTTCTGAAAGATGCTACTCTCCTGTACCTTGTTTATACCCCGATGTACTTGAATATCTCTATTGTGTCCTCCCCTCTCTCTCCTTTCCTCTCCTCTCCTCCAGGGAATACATATTGAGGTCCTCTAGTAACTCCTCATATGACTGTTGGTGCAGTCCTTGCACCATTTTTGTTGCCCTTCTCTGGACTGCCTCTGTTTTGTCTATGTCCTTCCAGAGATGTGGCCTCCAGAACTGGATGCAGTATTCCAGGCGAGGTCTTACTATTTATCTGTACAGTGGCACAACCACCTCCTTTTTTCTGCTGGTTATACCTCTCCCTATGTACCCTAGCATCCCACTTGCTCTCCCCACAGCCTTCTCACATTATTTGGTTTCCTTTAGGTCATCGAATATGATTACCCCCAGGGCCCTTTCTTGGCTTTTGGCTGTCAGTACCTCCCCCTATCTTGTACTCCTTCATTGGATTTCTGCACCCCGAGTGCATGATTTTACACTTTTTTTATTGAATCATAGCTGCCACACTCTTGACCACTTCTCAAGCATACTTAGGTCGTTTCTTATTATTTCCTCCTTCCCACCAGAGTGTCAACCCTGTTGCAGATCTTAGAGTCATCTGTAAAGAGGGATCTCAGTCTCTGCCCTTCAGTGGTTCCATTCCTACATTTCTGGTCAGAGCCACTTGCATCAGGTGAGGAACTACTTCTCATTTATCTTGTCCATCACCTCCAGTGTGCCACAAGGCTTTGTTCAAGGCCCAGTCCTCTTCTCAGTTTTCTTAAACTACCTCCCTTAAGCCTATGCCTCAGCTAACACTCATATATATATATATATATATATATATATATATATATACACTGATAATACTGTCCTTTTTGCCACCGGACCTCTGTCCCTTCGCTGGAACTGTCCCTACAGGGTAACTTTGAGATTGTTCAATGCTTGTTCATTGCCAACCTGCTCTCCCTTAATAAAAAAACAAACAAACAAAAAAAAAAATTCCAGGCAAATCAAACCCCACCAGTGGACTAGTAGGCTTACCTGGACACCTGTATCGAAAATTTTGATGGCACCCCCTTGTGACAGTCCCCTGTTTCAAATAGGGGACTTCTTCCCTGATCCTGTTATCTCCTCGTTCTTTCACTATTCTCAGCTGCCCCACATCTTATGACCATGCCTGATTCTCCACTAGTCTGTCATCTGTCTTAAGCTCCTTCCCCTCCTCTTTTACCCTTGTCTCCCCATTTCTCCTTTAAAATGCTACTACATGACCACTTTTTTCTTGCTTGTACCTGTCCTATCCTGGGCTGGCAGTAATGACTAGTGGTTAGAGTAATGAATGGTGAATGAGCCTTTACACCCAGCAGACCTGGGTTTGGTTCACACAATCTCCACTTGTACACTGTGTGAATCTGAGCAAGTCTCTTAACCACCTCAGTGCTTCTGGATCACCCCTGAAAACAAGCACTTGTGCCTAGTGGGCCTTACCTGGTTACCAAAGAATTAAAATAATTAAAAAAAAAACACCTTAGTGTGTGGCTAGAGTCATCTTGACTTCTCAGTCTGCATCATTTCCATTATCAAAAAATATGTCTCAGACTTGGTGCCTTTCACAGTAAAAAAATCATGTCTACCTCCTCTAATCCAATGAGAGATCATTCTCAAAATGATCCTCCTGCTGGTTGATTACACAGATGTGGTATATGGGGGAGCTTTCAAATCCACTTTAGCCAGTCTGAGTCCTACATTTCATTCCTTTTGCTGGCTTGCAACTAATTCCCCTTGACTTGCTCATCATTGTTTTCTGTAACAGCTTCTGTCTGTCTCTTCCCTCCTTATCCTCACAATGCTCATCCCACTGCACTTCCTTTCTCTCCCATTCTGTTTTTGTCCTTACCCTCCTACCTCTCACAACTGATTTTTACTGTGGTGCCATCCACCTATTCTCTTCTCCCTCTCAATCTTTCACTATTCCCAGCTGCCCACATCCTCTGGACATGCATGATTCTCCACTTGTCTGTCCTCTATCTGGAACTCTTTTCCTCAGCTCTTACACTTATCTCACCATCTCTCCTTTAAAATGCTTCTGTATGACCACTTCTCTCCTGCTTGTACCTGTACTCACGTAGCTGGTACTTGACTGTAGCCTGTTCTCCTCAACCAGTAATAGCCTCTGTTGAAATTTTTCATATTGCTATTTTGTTGGTTTTGCTTAATTGTTATGCTAAAGAGATGTGCAAGAATAAGGGGACACCATTTGAAGATGGGGGAAGGCTCATGGTCAATGTGAGGAAGTATTTTTTTCACAGAGAGAGTGGTGGATGCATGGAACAGCCTTCCTGAGGAGGTTGTGGGGTCTAAAACTGTGGGAGAATTCAAGCATGCATGGGACAGATATAAGGCAATTCTTCTGGGGGGTAGAAAGAAATAGGCTGCTGGTTAACTAGGCTCTGCAGCTTATCATGTAGGTACAGAAATGGGCAGACTAGGTGGGTCAAATGGTCCTTATCTGCTGTCAAAGTCTACGTCTCTATATTTCTATATACCATTGCCATAAGAAGCTCTCTTTTACCATGTTTAATTGTATGTACCACTTACTGGTTTGTTATCTCAACTGCTTTTAACATGTATTTCCTCTGTTTTTGCTCCAACACATCATGCCTGGAAATGAGTTTCAGCTCAGTGCATCTTTCCCAATTACCAAGTTTCAAATAAATAAAAATATTTAAAGTTGAAATGTTGGACCTTAAGGGATATCCAGTCATACTTGGAAGGCTATGCCTGTAGTTCAATGGAGTGAGAAACCAGCCCCATCCCCTCCTGAGCTACATAATATGTGCCTCCCAGCTACCGTCTAAAAGCATTTTTTCTTTGTGGCCAGAGGCTTGTCCATCTCTGCCTTCTCCCTGGGCCTGCTGCCTCCAGAGTTTGCTTCCTCCTTCCTTTGTGCTTGGGCTCTGCTTGAATTGTGCTGGAATTCTGTTCATTGTGTGTCTCCTGCTTTTGGTTAGCATTGCTTTGCCTCCAGCTACTGTGTGCTTCACTGTGTGCTTGTTTCCTTCCTGCTCATGTACTTCTGTTTGCTTTTGTTTGTTTCATTTGATTATTTCTAGTTTTCAGGTGCCCTGTATATACAGTACATTGCTTATCTGTGCTTTAGGTTACATATTGTTGTTTCCTTACTTTAAGCTGCTCTCTGCCTGTGCCTTAGGCTCCCACTTACTCACCAGATTTTGCAAGCCCTCAGTAAACTGCATTGTCATTGTATGCTTCTGCTCATTCTGCAATTTTTCTGCCTGCTTTGTCCTGTGCTTTCCACCTTAATTACGGTATTTGTACCTGGTTCAGGCGTCATGCTGCTCAGGTAGCTGCCACTCCCTGTTGTGCTATGTGTGTTAAGCAGATTTGCTCTTAATTCACTCAATGCTAGCTCCACTCAGCCAGATGGTGCATTGTTATACTGAAACTTTCAGCTATTACATTAGCTGCCTGGTCTCATGGTGCTCTGCTTGTGGCTCCATGTTATTCCTAAGATGAAGGACTGTGGTGTCATGGCCAGGCATCATGGCTCCAGGTAGCAGGAGAATGCTTTATGTAAATTATATGAATCACCCAGCTCCTTTCTGCTGCTTGCCTTCAGTGCTTGACACTGGTCTGACCCTTCATTATCAGGTGTCTGCAGTTGTCAAGACTGCGTTTTTTCATCTTAGAAACATTGGCAGGATTAGACACCTGGTTCCACCTTGTGACCTGCCGGTTCTGGTCCACGCCTTCGTGACATCTCGTCTTGATTACTGTAACTCCCTTTACCTAGGACTTTCTGGGGTTGATATCCACTGCTTGCAGCTAGTGCAGAATGCAGCAGCATGTTTGTTGACTGGGGTTTCTAGAAGATCCCATATTACCCTGGTGCTGCGCACTCTGCACTGGCTGCCAATACAGTGGTGGATCACCTTTAAAGTGGGTCTTTTGACCTACAAAGCCCTACACGGTCTAGGTCCTGACTATTTGAAAGAGCTTCTGGTGCCCTACACCCCTCTGAGACAGCTCCGCTTGGCTGACGAGGGGTTGTTGGAGATTCTGAGGGTAAATTTGAAGTCCTCTGGAGCCCGTGCATTTGGTTTTGAGGCTCCTACCATCTGGAATTCTCTGCCCCGTAAGCTCTGAGAGAGTACGACTGTGGGGAGTTTTAAAAAGGCCTTAAAGACATTTTTATGGGAGAAGGCATTTCCTGCTATGTTCTAATTGGTTATTTTAGCTTTGTAATATTCGTTTTGTGTAGCTTTATTGTATGTATTGATTATGCTTGTGTTTTCATGTTTTTATGTACAGCGCTTTGAAAAATTTGAAAGGCGTTTAAATAAATTTTATTATTATTATTATTATTCATAACTTTTCAGTTATTCATGCATAAGTACATTATCCTCACAGCCTTCATGGCTTGCAGATTTTCATTCATTTCAGTACTACATTGTGAATGCTCTTTACTGGAACAACCTAACTCTGCCTTAATTGCTTTTATGGTATTCATGCCACTCATATCAATTCATTATTCATGCTGAAACCATAGCGATCAACTA
This sequence comes from Neoceratodus forsteri, assembly GCA_016271365.2. Lineage (NCBI taxonomy): Eukaryota > Metazoa > Chordata > Ceratodontiformes > Ceratodontidae > Neoceratodus > Neoceratodus forsteri. The sequence continues at coordinate 608,560,923 of CM057455.1, forward strand.
CTAAACCTCACTGATTCATTATGCTAAACCTCACTGGTTCAATTACTGGTGTCTCAGCCTCTCACTACCTAAACATCTACCTTTTATGTATCATTAATTTGGCTTCCTTAATGGAATTGGTTGGCTTGCTTTCCACTGGCTGCTACCACTATCAACCTCCAAAGGCTGGCTCACACTACAGCCTCCTACCTTACCCAGGCTACTGGCTTCACCCAGCATCCTTAACACTAACACCACTGGCTTCAACTGGCCTTCCCATCAAAAACCTGCTACCTAATCCACAGCTGCTGGCTTCTTCCCACCTCCTTCTATCCAAACCTCTCAACTGCTATGAATTTTACATAGCGCTATGATTTTCACACTTAAATTTACTCTTGCTCCACATAGGTTTGCTGATGTTCCTCATAATCTTAGCACCATTTCTGGACACACAAACTATTAAATTATTGAACTAAGTTGACAGAAACATTCCTTATCATTAACTATATAGGCCCCACTATCTGTAGATAAATTATTGTTTAAATAGGAGAGTGCTACACATTTTGGCCCTTTGCTATGATTTTTCAAGGCCACTGCTATGATTTTTAATGCTGAGAGGTTGAGAGATATGCTTCTAGCTTGAACATCAAAGTTGATTTATGCACTAACTCATAAATCAGAGGCACACCAACCATGTCAATTACCTTCTCTAGCTTAGGGCTTGCCCTGTAGCTGAAAGTCTCACTCTACACCCATGAAGTCTGCATCTTGAACATGTGAAGCTCAGGGTGAGGCCATTCCCATTTGGACCATAGTGAGAATGTCCTCATGCTGGGTGGAGCTTCAGTCATCTAACTCACTGGTGGTACCTCTTTATGTATAATTTAAGACTTCAGTTGCTGAGGGATGGGGCTCTTAAGCCCAAGAGTTCCCCTCTGGCTATAGCAATGCTGTGGCACCTTCAAAAGCTATTCTCCTTACTGTATGGCTGCCTCTGGTTCACATGGTCTGTTTTAGTCAGTAGGCTGGCTGAGTGCCTCAGTGATCATTGCTTTCCTTCTCCCACCTTGGAGGTTCACTCTCACTTCAAGAGTACCTGTTGATGCAGAGGTCTCACACAACCCTTCACTGTGTTCCCATTAGAGGGATTGTGAGAGCTTTCCACCAAACTGGAATATTTCCTCTCCTTGGACTGGGTTTCTAAACTGCAGCAGCAGAGACATCACTAAATAAACTATCCATGGCCTGGAGGGAAGGTGACCTAGGCCCTGGATCCCCAGATGTTTCCTCCTTTAAATAGTTTTTTTCCCCTCTCCTCCATGCCAAAGGTCATAATATATAGTTAGTTGTTAATACTATATTCCCTAGTTTCCTTAGGTTTCTGCTGATGGATGGAGATGGATGGTGGTCATACTCACTGTTCCCTCTCCCCTTAGGAAGCCCTTATTTCATCAGTGCAATCCATTTTATCAGTGCAATCCTGACAACCTGCACATCTTATTTGTGTTTCTTCAAGCTGTCTCATTGCTATCAATCTGTTTCTCAACCTCATAGTCAATGTTTAGTGCTCAGTACTCTTTTTGAGGCTCTTTCCAAAGATATCTTTAGCCAACAGAATCTTTCCTGCAGCACCTCTAGAGGTGTAACCCTCTTCAAGGGTTCATTGCCTTTGTTACCCCTACAGGGTGATAATAACCCATGGAACAGAGAGTGTTAATGGCCAAACAGTTATCATAGTTGATCAAGCATAACACTACTTTGGTTGCATAGGCCCAATGAATTGGAGGGCTGTAGTTCAATGGGGTGAGCAACCAGTTAAGCCCCCTTCCTGAGCTATATAAGCAGTTCCTCCCAGCCTCCTTCTGAAGCACTTATTCTTTGCCCCACCATCCTCCCCTAGTCCTCCAATGGCAAACCTTTCCCCTCGGGTGACTCCTTCCTAAGGTACTTTTAGCCAAGGGAATCATTGATCCGGTACCTCTAGGGGCAGAACTCTCTTTGAGGGTTCATTGCCTGTGGTACCCCTGCAGGGTTGGCAATTCCCCATGGAACAGAGAATGCAAATGGCCAATCAGTTATCACAGTTGCACAAGCATAGCACTACTTTGGTTGTGTAGACCCATTGAAATAGAAGTAGTGGAGCAGGGGAGAGCTGTACTGATACTACTCTATGTTAGAACAGTTTATGCATAGAGAGAATGTGCAAGGATGAATAGAAGACTTATTAGCTTGATCTGGTTTTGGATCTTTTCCAGACATCATTAAATGTATTGCTCAGGTAATGAAGCAGGAAGAGCCATCACTATTCCTGCAGAACAGGTGCTCTGCACTGAATAGTAATATTTTGGTACTACAACAGGTGGCCATGACAACGAGTGGCAAGTCATGCACTGGACAAGGCTCTTAATCTGTCAGGGATAACAAGGATAAAAGTGAATATTGAAAGCAGTGTGCTGTTTGGAGATTTTATTATTACATTTAAAATAGGGTTTTTTTGCAGTCATGACAATCATAAGGGAATGCTGGGGGAGAGGAGTGGCAGTGGACACCTGTGGACCCCACAGAATGATCTATTGCCTACTAGGTGCATGGGTTGATCTCATACCCCAGACTGACAGATTTCTAAAGGGGGGGGGACAATTGGCTGCCATTCATGCTGGCATGAACAACACATGAAAGTGTAGGCCAGAGATGCCTAAATCAGAATTTCAGAAGTTGAGGTGAAATATCAGAAGAAGGACATCTTGTGTAGCCTGTTAATAAATCACAAGCTTCAAAGGCAATGAGTCATTGGATAGACTAATGTGTAGTTAAGGGTAGGGTGTAAAGAGTCAGTGTTTGTGTTCCTGCAGTATAACAGTGGCAAGCCTTTTTTACGCAGGAGTACCAATTTAACAAAAGAGGGACAGAAGTCCTGGTCAGTAAAATAGACAGAATGATGAAAAAGTTCTTAAACTACTGTAGGTGAGTGTGTAGTTGGGACAGATTAAGAAAAACCCTCATGTGTACCGGATTAAGAAATGAATATAAACAATGGAAAAATGAAATAAAATCAGTTGGTTGTATTACAGTGACAGTTATAGAATGAGAGGGCAGACTAATCAAACAAAAGGCGTAGATCAAGTACATTGGAAATGGTATCCATTTATTTATTTATTTATTTATTTATTCATTTATTTAAATCTTGGAATTAAGCACCTTTGAGTCAGGGACTCATTTATAAAGGTTCCATGTCAAGTGAACAGGATTACAAAATCAAAGGACAAGAAAACAATGTATAATACAAGAAAGTGAGCAACATAGTTTTACAGTAATTAGAGTAACACATAACAAGTAGCAGAATTTGCACAATAAATGCAGTTATACACATAAAAAATCAAGTAACAGCCAATATTGACATTGTCATCTGGGGCATACAGGACATACAGGGCATACAGTAATGTAAGTAGCACTTAACAAGTATGAAGTTTGCACATTAAATGCAGTGAAACACATCATAAATACAAGTAGCAGCCAGAAATTGTCATTAGGGCATATAGGGCTGGAGATGGGAGGAGGAAAAGGAAACACAGTGCAAATGTTTGTTTTTTTTCTCCTTTTTTTAAAAAAAAATATTTGTACAGTCACAGGAACTACTATTGATGAGGTGCTGCCACAGCTTTGCTTTAAAGGGCCCCAATTTAGATTTGGCCAGGACTACAGCAGGCAGGCTGTTTAACCAAGTAGGTGCCCTGTACATTAATGATAGCTGGCGTTGCAAAGTCCTATAGCAGGGTACAATGAAAAAGCCTTTGGTGGCACTTCTTATGTTCCTAGGAGTAGCAGCACATGTGATAAATGTCAGCAAGGAGGGCAGAGTGAGACTGAAAGTTATTTTCTTTGCAAGTACACTGGTCTGGTAGTGGAGACTGCATTTAATGTTTAGCCAGCTGGTCCACGCATATAAATCACAACTGTGAGTGAGTCTGGGGGCTCCCGCAACTAGTCAACATGCTTTGTTAGAGGCAATCTTTATTCTATTGAGGGCTGAGTCTGTTGCAGAACCATAGATATCTGGCCAGTAATTGATGATAGAGCTGATAGAACTCATCAATGCCAGCCTGGGTGCATCAGAGGTCATGAAGTGTCTGTGCCTGTAGAGTGACCCAACCCTAGTGTTTGCCACTTTGCAGACCTGGTTGATGTGCTAATGGAAGGCTAGGGGGCAGTCAAGGGTAACTCCCAGATACTTAAAGCTATTGACTTGTTCTAGTTGCTGGAGGTGGCTATTGAGGATGTTGAGGTGCATTCCCTTATGCTTGTTATGGGGGTTAGAAAACACCATAGCCTTGGTCTTGTTATAGTTAAGTATGAGTTTATGGTCAGAGAACCAGGACTCAACTTTGGAGAAACACTTTTGAAGAGCGCCCTCAAGTGGAAGAGGATCAGAGTGACTTGAATAGATGACAGTGTCATCTGCATAATGAAGCACCATGAAAGTACTTGCATCCAGCAAAAGACAGCGGTTAAGAAATGATAAACTCTTACTAGACCACATTACTCGCCTGTTGCTACTAATACTCCTACTTTCGGGCAATATTTACTAAATGAAAATGCAGGTGCCCAACAAACTAGTAAGGCAATGACAGAAAAAAATAATACTGGAACAGCTCTTAAGACTACTCTTGCTTCTGCTACTCCTGATGTCTGGCAATAGGCATCCCAACCCTGGCCATCCAATGACCCACAGTTCTAGACAGCATAAAACTTCAGGTCTCACATTCTCATCCCTAAACATCTGCAGCCTCCTTCCAGAAAAGGACAGCTTCAATGATTGGGTCTCTTAACACCACCCCGATGTGATATCTGTTGTGGAAACCTGGCTTTCCCCAAAAATACCAGATACTGCCATATCCCTGCCCAGCTACACCCTGTACCAACAGGACTGGCACTCAAAAGGAGGTGGAGGATGTGTCATTTACACCAAAAATACACTCTAGGGATATGTCATACCCCCACCACCCAGCAATGACAATCTCCAGATACTAGCCATTAAAATAATGCTAGGAACACACAACAGCATGCTTGCCCTACTGTCCATACACATCCCACCTTAGCAGACCACACCTGGCATCAACAACCTACTGGACTACATCAGCATGCTGAGACTAAACACTGAAACGATGCTGCTAGGAGACTTCAATATCAATGATACTCTTGCCACAATCCACTTCTCCCAACTGGTGGATGTGCTGATTCTAATCAATTACAAGACAGGCACCAGCACACTTCTGGACTACGTTATCTTGAACCGCCCTTCCCACATCACAGATCTCACCATGCTCCCTGGCTCATTAAGTGCCCACTCCCCAGTCAGTTTCCTCTGGAACAACAACTACCACAAACCCTCAGCCAGAAGCGTGAAAAAAAGTTTACTCTTTAAAGGGCCACTTTCTACAGCTAAAGGATGACCTAAAGCAGCAGGACTGGCAGGACCTGTATGGAATCATGGATGTGGACACTGTACTAGATCTCTTTATCTCAAAATTTAATGCAGCCTGTGACAAACACAGTCCCATCACAGAGAGAAAAACCAGAAGACCTACAAATCCCTGGATTATCCTGGAACTACTGGTGCAACTAAATGCAAGAGACCAACTCTGGCAAACAGAGTGGGCACATGGCACACCAACTAACATCCAAAGGTATAAAACGACCTGTAATGAGTGCACAAAGGCAGTTCATGAGACAAAAAGCAAATTCTACAAGGAAGCACTCACTAACACCTGGAATAGCAGCAAATCAGTGTGGGCAAATCTAAACTATATCACTTGGAAGGACCCTAAACTAGTCCCAGCCATGCTAAATGTTGAGAGCGTCCCTACCTTGGACCATCTGTTCATTGCTAAAAGTGTGCTCCCTTGAACTTCTTCAATATCCCTGCTCCAGGGCTCAGTGAGAAGACCCCAGCAAAACCAAACTGGCCACTCTTCCATTTCAAACTGGTCTTCAAAGCTGCTGTTAGAAAATACCTTGAAAAAAGCCCTCGCCAAATCAAGGCACAGTGAGGACTGTCTGGACCTAAAATTTGTTTGACTAACACTAGACAAAGTACTTGGTCCACTGACAAAGATAATTAATCTATCCCTTTGCCACTACAAATTCCCCCAAATCTGGAAAGCTGCCACGGTCACTCTGGTACACAAAAGTGGAGATCGGTCTCTTCAAAACAACTTCAGGCCAATCTCTATACTCCCTCCACTATCCAAGGCCTTTGACAGGATTGTGGCTGACAGCTGGTAGAGTACTTCAATTGATATCAGCTCCTATGCCCAAAACAGCATAGTTTTTGAGCCGGCCATAGAACCATCATGGCTCTCCTGGAATTTATTGGATTCATACATAGTGTTCTTGACAAAGAGCACATTGTAGGTGTGGCCTTTGTTGATCTAGCAAATGCATTTGACATGTTCCATCATGCTCTCCTCCTTGAACAGCTCTTGGATATGGGGCTAGCCTGAGAAACCATAGCATGGTTTTGTAGCTACCTTAGCATGTGATCACAGCAAGTAAAGATTGAGGATATCCTATCAGAAAGTCATTCTGTCAGATCAGGGATACCACAAGGATCCATACTCGGTCCGTTACTCTTTAGTGTCTTCCCAAACAACCTCCTGGCTGCTTGCAATAGCCACATGCTCCTCTACATAGATGATGCAATGATCTTTACTGGCAACCTTGACACCACACTTCTAGAATATGACCTCCAGAGTGGCTTTGCATTGGCTGAAAATGGTTCAAAGAGTGAAAACTGACCATGAACTATAAAAAGACCAAGACCATGCTCTTCGCCACTGCCCAAAACAAGCTAAAAGGCTATCCCCTGACAACTCACAATGACTCTGGTAACACCGTGGAACTAGTCCCCCATTTCAAGTACCTGGGAATCACACTGGACACTGCCCTGTCTTACACACAGCACCTTGACATCAAGGCCAAATCCTTTAACAACAGGATTGGTATCCTCTACAGGCACAGACATTGCCTGACCTATGAAGCTCTGAACTTGGCAATTAGATTAGGGAAGATCTGGAGGCTGTCATGGTGCAGTCAGACCTGGACATTGTGGCCATCACTGAAATCTGGTGTAATGATAACCACGACTGGGAGATGGCCATACCTGGCTACAACGTATTCAGAAGAGACTGGGCAGGTAGAAAGGGAGGAGGAGTGGCACTGTATGTGAAAAATGAAATAAGGGCCACAGAGCTCCAGGAAGAACAAAATGGGGGAGAGACACTGTGGGTTAAGCTGGAAAGGAAAATGGGGCCAGCCATCCGCACAGATGTGGACTATAGACCACCAGCTCAGGAGGAAGAAACAGATAGGGAGCTGATGCTAGCCATCCAAAGGATGGCAGACAAGGGTGAGGTAGTACTGGTTGGAGACTTCAATATTCCAGACATGGACTGGAGCATCCCAGCAGCAGCATCAACTAGGAGCAGATTTATCCTGGACTCCCTTCAGGGTGCCTCCCTCAAGCAACTGGTCCTGGAACCAACTCGACAGAAGGCAGTACTGGACCGTGTGCTCACAAACAGGGACAGTGTGATGGGGGTAACAGTGGGGGAGCACCTGGGGAACAGTGACCACCAGTCATTGTGGTTTGAAATCACAGAAAGAGCAGAACCAAACCACATAAAAACACATATCCTGGATTTTAAGGGGGCAGACTTTGGGAAAACGGGGAGATACTTGAATGAAGCATTAAGAGGAATGGGGCAGGAATCAGGAGTTGAGGAACAGTGGGCAGTATTTAAAATGAGGATTACAAGAGCAACAGAATTATGCATTAAGCAGGTTAGCAAGAGGAAAAGGAAGAGGATACCATTTTGGGTTTCCAAAGAGGTAGCAAAGAAAGTGAAAGCCAAAAAAAGTGCATTCAGGCAATACAAAAAGACACAGGCAGAAGGGGATAGGGAGAAGTACCAGGAGAAGACAAAGGGAGGCAGAGAGGTCAGTAAGGGAAGCCAAAGCTCAGACAGAAGAACACATTGCAAAATCAGTGGGTAGAGGGGACAAAACCTTTTACAGGTACATAAGTGAAAAAAGAAAGGCAAAGGGAGGGGTAGTGAGACTGAAGGGGAGGATGGGAGCCGCGTGGAGGATGACAACAGTAAAGCCAACATATTGAACAGGTATTTCTGCTCAGTCTTTACTGAGGAAGAGGAGGGTAATGGGTCTGAAGGGAGTACAAGGGGTGAGAATGGTGCAGAAATGGACACAAGTCCCTTTACTCGAGAAAGGGTCCTGAAGGAACTGGAAGTAATAAGAGTTGATAAAGCAAAGGGGCCAGATGGGGTACATCCCAGGGTCCTTAAAGAGCTAAGAGAGGTGGTGGCTGAACCTCTGACTATCCTGTTTAGCCGATCACTGGAAACAGGGGAGGTACCCAAACACTGGAGGACAGCGGATGTAGTCCCCTTTTACAAAAGTGGGAACAAAGAGGAAGCGGGAAACTACAGACCAGACAGCCTCACCTCAGTAGTGGGGAAGTTCATGGAACCACTACTGAAGGAGATACTGGTGGAACATCTGGTTGTCAATGGACTACAGGACCCAAGGCAGCAATGGTTTTACCAGTGGGCGGTCATGTCAGACCAACCTCGTTGAATTTTTTGACTGGGTGACTAGGAGGAAGGTAGATCAGGGGAGGGCAGTGGACATGGCCTATGTGGACTTCAGCAAGGCCTTTGACACAGTGCCACATAGAAGACTATTACACAAACTGAGGAATATGGGTGTGGGCAGGACAGTAGTGTAGTGGGTAAGTAACTGGCTGGGCGGCAGGACACAGAGGGTGGTGGTAAATGGCTGTCACTCCACAGAGGGAAGAGTGACCAGTGGGATGCCACAGAGATCAGTGCTGGGACGGTCCTATTCAACATCTTCATCAGTGACATTGTGCAGGACCTAGAAGGCAGAATTTCACTGTTCATTGATGACACAAAGCTCTGTAACAGAGTAGACACACCAGAGGGTGTAGACAGAATGAGAAGGGACCTGCAGAAACTTGAAGAATGGTCATGGGTTTGGCAGTTGAAATTCAATGCAAAGAAGTGCAAGATAATGCATATGGGGCACAAAAACCCTGGCACAATATATCAGTTGGGGGGTGAGGATATAGCATGCACCAAATAGGAAAGGGATCTTGAGGTTATCTCTGATGACCTCAAGGTTGGGAAACGGTGTGACAAGACAGCAGGTAAAGCAAATAGGATGCTGGGATGCATAGGCAGGGGCATCACCAGCAGGAAAAGGAGGTCATAATTCCACTATACAAGACACTAGTGAGGCCCCACCTGGAGTACACAGTGTACAGTTCTGGAGACCTTACCTACGTGAGGACATAGACAGGGTAGAGAAGGTTCAGAGGAGGGCAACAAAGATGGTACACGGATTGCATCACAGGTCCTATGAGGACAGGTTGCAGAAACTGAATATGTACTCCCTAAAGGAGAGGAGGGAGAGAGGGGACATGATAGAGACATACAAGTATCTTACAGGGAGGAAGAGGGTGCAAGAATACACTATTTTTAAGCGAAAAAGATGTTCTAGGACTAGAGGGCATGGGATGAAGTTGGATGGAGGACAATTCAGAGGAAACGTGAGGAAGAATTTCTTCACAGAACGGGTGGTGGACAAGTGGAACACCCTGCCAGAGGAAGTGGGGGGGGCTGAAACAATCACAGGATTTAAGAATGCATGGGATAGACATAAAGGAATTCTGGAGGTCAGGGGTAAGGGGCAACAGACTTCTAGGAAAACATAAACTGAACTTACAAGCTCAAATGGGCAGACTGGGTGGGCCACAGACCCTTATCTGCCGACACTGTCTATGTATCTATGTATCTATGTATTAATAGTTCACTCATCACCTTGATTGACTATGGCCTAGCTGTCTACTGCTCCACTACTGACACAGTGCTCCAACGTCTCTCAACAGCCTTAAACAAATCCTGCTGCCTGATCACTAATGCCCCAAAACTCACCCACACCTGTGATCTTTATGCACAATTGGGCTGACTTCAATTGAAGGACAGAATGATTCATCAAACCTGCCTACTTGCAAAAAAGGCCTCACTAAACTTACTTCCTCAAGGAATTCTGAGCCTTTTTTCACCACTTATACATGCCAGGCACACCAGGAGCTCAACTACACAAGTATTCCATGTGTTCAGGTGCAGCACAGCTATGGCCCAGTGATCCTTTGCTCACCGGGCCCCTCTGTGGACAAATGGTCCACCACCTGACATTGCCAGAGCCACAACCCTTGGTTCCTTTAAGTGCAAACTCCATTAACACCTCACCAACAATAGTACCTATAGGTGCCCCCATGAGTCTGCGCCCACAACTATAGTCTGCTTCGGCACTTCCAACTCCTGGCCTGCCAGGTTAAGCCTTTGCCCAAGCACTTTCTTCCCACCCCCTACCTCTTGGCTCTTTTCTTTCCCTCTGCCCTGCCTATCCCAGCTCCCACTGCCCCTCCCTGCCCCTCCCTACCTCACCCTAACAGTCTGCCTCTGCCTGTCTCTCTTCCACAGAACACTGGCATACCATGTACAATACCATAGCACAATCTGTGAACTACTTGTCATTACAACCCATGTACTGTTGAATTTTTTGTACTCTGTGGCCTGGATATTCAAAAGAGTTGAGCCAAGCGCAATAGGGTTGCGCTCGCGCAAGTCAGAAATTGCGCCATTCTGCGATATTCAGCAGGAGGCAGTTGCACTACCGAAAACATGCTGAGCAACAGCGCAATGATAATGAAGACATGCGCAACCGAAGGGGGAGGAACCATGCATAAAGGGCGCAGTGTGATGTTCAAAGACTTGCGCAATACACAACAGTGGATCAAGCGGAAGTTGCGCCAAAGTGGAAATGAGCCAAAATAAAAAGAAGCAAGGAAGAGGCACAAGAACGCTACAGGGAAGCCACATGAGGCAGAGGGAGAGGCAGGGACAGGGAAAGTGTCAGAAAGAGGGCAGGCCAGGGAAAACTAACAGCAGAAGAGAGGCACAGGGAAGGTGTGTGGAGCCACACATTCCAGAGGCCAGCACAGACAGGTGTACCGGTGCAGGGAGGTAGCAGTCAGGACAGCGGGGAACAAAGCAACAGCTGCTGGGGGGACGCAAGCCAGGGACATGGCCAGTGCCACCTTCCACATGGAGGCCGTAATGAGGGGGTGAGAAGGCAGGCAGCAGGGGGACGTGGCCGTGGAAGGGCCCATCGGTGGTATGCCCCCAACAGGCAGTACCGAGCCCGCACCAGCTTTGAGCTGTATACAGATACTGAGATTGTGGGCTGGTACCACCTGAACAGGGCAATACTGAGGTGGCTCTGTGAGCTGTGCAGTGATGTGATGCAGGCACCCACATGACGGAGTCATGCCCTGTCAGTGGAGACAAAGGTAACAGCCTGCATGTGCTTGCTCACCACGGGTACCTTCTAGAGACCAACTGGGGACACCACGGGCATAACCCAGTCGGCCATGTCACGTAAACCTCACCCAATTCCTCAGCGCACTGCTGCCACATGTTGAGGAGTACATCCATTTCCCCAGCACTGCAGCGGAATGCACAGCAAACATTCAGGAGTTCTACAGGGTATCACGTATGCCTGGCATGCTAGGGGCAATAGACTGCACCCATGTGGCCACACGCACACCACCTGGTGAGGAGGGGGCCGCATACATGAACCCCAATAGCTATTCCAGCATCAACTGCCAGGTGGTGTGCGATGCCAGTGGGCGTATCATCAATGTCTGTGCCACGCACCTTGGGGGAGCACACGATTCATACATCTGGCACCAGTCAGCACTGTGCCACTGATTTGAGAGTGGGGACATCCCCACAGGACACCTAGTGGGTGAGTATGCAAACCAAATGGACATATCGCGGGCCTGGGGGGGCATGGCCAGAGGTGCCATGGGTGTGGCCTACAGGGCTTGGGGCAGGCCGAAGCTGAACATGAAACTAACCTCCACCCTCTGCACACAGGTGACAGTGGATATCCACTCCGCCCCTGGCTGCTCACACCCTACCTGCGGCCCATGACCCCATTGCAGCAACGCTACAATGAGGCACATGCCACCACACGCAATGTCATTGAGTGGGTGTTCAGGGATGCTGAAGGCACGTTTCCGTTGCCTGGACACCTCTGGCGGTGCCCTACAGTACAGCACCTCAAAGGCCTGTGGGATATTCCTGGCCTGTTGCATCCTGCACAAAATGGCCAAAGAATGTGGGATAGCCATACAGGTCGAAGAAGGAAACAGCGAAGATGACGCCGGTGACGATGGTGATGGGCAGCCCCCCTTGGCCGACGAGACCCCCGAATGATCCGGCTGGCACAGCTGCACCGGGACACCATCACAGAGGAGCACTTTAGCCAACCCAGGTAAGTCATGGTGCCATGCGCAACCACCAGTGGCTAAGGCACAACCCACAAACACGCATGGAAACTCACCAGGGGTGCATGCTGGCAAGGGATGTGGCAGGGTACAGAAGCACACACACACACAACCAGGGATGGGTGAACATCAACACGCCACATGGACGGACACACACACATGCACACACACAATGCACCAAATGTGCACAGAGGGCAGGAGGAACACCGACCCAGAATGCCAACCCTAGCAACACACATGTCCACAGGCCACCACGTCCACTGTCTGTCCATGTGCGTGTGTCAGATGCTGGGCACCATCGCACTTTGGTGTAGAGCGCAATGCAGGCATCATCATGCACACTTACCTGCAGACAGCAGCCGGGAGGGTGTGCAGGTGGACCATGTGTCCACGTGCAGGTCCGGGCACCCACCCGTGCACTGCCCACCGAAACACACAATGCACACAGGGCAGCACCAGACAGTTCCCACGCTGGGAGACAGAACAGTCTCACGGCACAGTGCCACGGCCACCTCAGATGCATGGGCAGCCCCGCCGAGACCCGCCAGCACTGGCAGGCTGACCACAGGCCTCATGGGGTGGTACCGATGGTCCCCCAGGGGTTCCACTGCGTGAACGTGACTGTGCCCGCGCAGGGGTCTGCAGCACACCGAACATGCCTGCACCAGGAGTGCTCGGGATGCCCACAGCTGAACCAGGTGTCAACATGGTGGGTGTCGCACGATGCCAGAAATGAGGAGTGGATAGTGCACTGCATGGTGCATGGTGTGAGCGACGCATGGGCACCTGACTGTGTTTCCATTGTGGCCATGACAGCAATGAACGCCTGTGCATGCTTGTCAATGGCAGTGGTCACATCCTCCGGCAAACGGTCCATCCGTGACAGGATCCTATTGGTGTCCCTGCTGCGATGCTCCTCTGCCCACTCCAAAGCCACACACAGTGTCTCCACAGACTTGCAAGTCACATCTGCTGCTGGACCGATGCCCGCAGTAGGCGGGTGTGCTCGTCCAAGAGGTCATCTGCCTCCTCGGCATCCTGTCCCTCAGGGTGTGCACGGGCCTGATGTTCAGCACCCCTTGAGGGTGGGTGCTGTACACCAGGGCCAGGTATGGGCAAGTCCACAGGCGGTGCACAGATGCCACCACTGAACCCTGAACCCCCAGTCCCAGTGGGTGACTGCTGCTGCTGCCCCTCTGGCTGCTGCACCCAAGGGCTCAGTAGTGCCACCGCAGTGGCCGCAACAGTCCCACTGTCCTGACCAGACACCAGTGCTGCCCCACTGGTGCTGACACGCTGGCCCACATGGTGGCACCAGCTACAGCCATGGGCGCGAGCTGACCTGCTGTGTGTCCATTCCGTGGCACACATGTGTCACTACCCATGATGGTCGTGTCTTCATCACTGGTGCAGGTCTCTGCCCCAGCCACAGCCACAGCGTGCTGGCATCCTTGGATGCCAGAATGCTGAGACACAGGAAGGGCTTCCCCCACACCTGTCTCAACGACATCAGTGTAGACAGCCAGGTGGCCCCACTGTCGTGCCGATCCACAGAAACCTGTGGAGGTGGATGGTCCAAACTCCGACTCTGGCCGACTGTCCTCAGTGGACAGGCCCACCAACGTTGACCCATGCAGACGCTCAGGATCTGTAAGTGAAAGCAAAGTCACGTTACTGCGTGTTACCTACCCGGCCCCCCCCAAGGCAGACCATGGCTTACCATGCAGAGATGGGCCACCACCCATCTGGAAGCCACCACCTGGAACTCCCTCTATGGCACTGCGGAGCATGCTTGCAGCAAGCCTGTCCTCTGCTGGTGTGAGCTGCACCACCTCCAGCTGTCCCCCGCTTGTTGCAGCACGTGCCACCCTGATGGCAGCTACCTTCTCCTTCACCCTCCTCCTGTCAGTACCCATCTTCTTCTTACATTCCTGCATGGAGCACTGGTGGCTGCCATGCAGGTTCATGGCACGTGCCACCTCCTCCCATGCAGCAGCATGGGCCGGAGGGGTGCCCCGCCGTCCAATGAGCAGTGGCTTCTGATCCAGGTAGGCCTCGAAAAGTGCCTCAGTCTCGGCCGTCGTGAAATTGGGTCTCCTCCTCTGCCCACCACCGTTGTCCTCCTCACCCAGAACTTGCTCGGTCATTATTTAGTCTGTAAGGATGGCAGTGGTTACCTGTGACTGAGCAGTCCAAAGCATGTCCCTGAATCCACAGTCCACACTCCCACACAGCATGCAACTCACCAATAAACTGCAGTAACCGACTATGGCCACTGCAGCACTTTGTCGCACTTTTATAGTGCAATGCATGCAAATTAGGTGAGGAGCAACTTTAATTAGATGCAAATCGTGGAGCTGCGCCATTGAATGGCTGATCGGATGATTTGCATATGACGGCTGAATATCATGCTTTTGCGCTTTGCGCAATTGTGTTGAACGTGCTGAGCCAATGGCGCAGTTCCATGGCATGCGGAGTACACCTCACTGAGCATGCCCAGGCTGCTGATGCTGGCATCTGCCACACTGCTGATGTGCTGTGCACGATGGTCAATGCAGGGCACGGCCACCATTGTGCCAGTGGCGCGATAACGAAGGTCACTACATGGCTCTGTGACAATCGGCCTTCATAGGTGCAATGGCACAACTGCTCATAGTCCACTGTGGCACTGGCACGCAGGCAACCAATCACACTATATGCATAGTCATCTGATGGTGCTGTGCGTGGCCTTGCACCAGAGACCCTTGACCCTGTGCCCAACCTTTGCCCCCTTGGCGCCATGCGTCAGGCATGGGTGCACCTCTATTGCGCTGTTTGGTAACAGCGCAATAGGGAATGGCAGCGCTGTACTGCGCAGCATTTGCACGTGGGATACCGCACTGCAGAGTACCATATTGCCTACTATAGCCATTGTGATGGCATGCAAAAGAGCCCCACAGTGGACTGCCATAGAGTTAGCCAACCTTGTGACTATTGTTGAGCCACACCATGGGCCTCTGTTTGGGGAGGTGCCACTGGACAGGGCCAAGACCCAGGTGTGGCAGGAGATGGCCACTGCCCTGGAGGAGGCCTCCGGATGGAGGAGGACCACAAAGCAGTGCAGGCACAACTATGGGGACCTCAGGAGGAAGGAGCCAGACCTATTAGCCCATTTGTGGTCGTGTGCCAGGAGGGGCATGGTGCCATGTCCAGGTAGGGGATTTGTCAATGCATTTGTATTGTCCATATGGGTAACAGTGTTGTATGTGTCCAGCACATAGGGAAGGGATAGTTTAGGGTTGGCTGTGGCAGTGTTTACAGGGTGTGGGGTGGGTGGGTCTGGCTGGGTGGGTGGGCACACACATTGGGGCAGGGGGACTTTGCTTCATGATTGTACTGATGTTCTTCTCTCCACAGGCATGGATGAGCTTCACCTGCTGAGGGAGGAGTGGTGGAGGGAGGAGGACAGAGCATCCAGGCGGGACGAGGGCCATCACCGCCGACCTGACTGGCCCAATGAGGGTGAGTGCCATAACTCCATGATTACTATTGCATGCTGTGTAACAGGGTGGGCAGCAGGGCATGGCCACCATCCATGGACACCACTGCCATGCACGCGACTTGTAACAGTCAGCACTGTCCAGTGGCACTGCATGTCCGGGAGTGCATCAGTGGTGGTCCATGCGTGCACCGGGCACATGGCTGTGGCACTGCCTTCACACCGCATAGCCACGTTACTGTACGGCCATGGCGGTGCTGTGCAGGACATGGGCGGTGGGTGTGTGCAGTGGTCTATATGGCTGTGGCTGCCTGGGTGGGCAGGTCTTGTGGACACAGTCACTGTGGGTAGTCGCACACCATCACAGGGGCGTGGCACATGGCTGTATGCCATGCACAATGGGTGGGCAGCAGGGGGATGGACAGTCACACCTATTGACTCTGCTCCCTCATCCTAGGTGACCAGAGACTCCTGAAAATTCAGCAGGGAATTACCGAGCTGCTCCAGGTGGTGAGGGAGACTTTGCAGCTCCTTCAGTGGATACACCGCCATGGGGTTAGGAGGAGATGGAGGAGCACACATCAGCACCAGGAGGAGGAGGACCGGGGCAGTTGTTGATGTCCCCATGCCCCGACTACCACCTTCCCCCCTTTGACCCACCCTCACACCCCTTCTTCTCTCTCCCATATGTTCACCCCTGCCCCTTACCCACTCCCACCTTGCTTGTGTCCCTCCCCCCCACATTTGTACATAGTTGAGTAAATAGTTATCTTTGATATTTTTGAATACAAATATTTTGATATGAATAATGTGGTGGTCTCTGATTTGCAGCAGGCTATAGGTGCTCAGCTGCAGTGGTGTGCATGGCATCAGGGGTGGTGCAGTCATGGGTATGTGTGTATGTCCGTGGGGAAGTGACTATGGTGTGGAAGTAGCTATCAGTCGGTGTCTGTGGTGTGTGTGTTGTTCCCTGTGCAATGGATGACTGTGTGCAGTGGTCCATGGTGCATG
Source organism: Neoceratodus forsteri (assembly GCA_016271365.2). Classification (NCBI taxonomy): domain Eukaryota; kingdom Metazoa; phylum Chordata; order Ceratodontiformes; family Ceratodontidae; genus Neoceratodus; species Neoceratodus forsteri. The sequence goes on from CM057455.1 coordinate 608,577,845, forward strand.
CTCTGTGTCCATGGTGCCCCGTCAACCTGTCCATGGCCTGTGCAGCTGACACCCTTGCATGTCTGTGACCTGCAAGGTCTGCTGCCATGTCAGTGGTGGCTGTCCATGCAGGGCAGCCACTGTACCCATCACAATGCTGAGTTGCCTCCTGTCACTGGTGTGGTGCATGTTTGCCTCAGGTGACACTGTGGCCTCTGCGGTTGTTGACCCACCTCCATGCTGTGGCTTGTGTGTGTTGCAGGGGATGTGCACCACTGTCTGTGACTTGTGCTCCAGGCATATGATGGTGGCGTTTGGGTCCACAGTGCCTGCGCAGGGTGGCTGGCACTCCTGTGCCATGGAGGACTGCAGGCTGTGTGTACATGGCTTCCATGGCCCACACTGGGGGCTTGGTTGCCCTGCTTCTGAGTCCCTGTGTTATTGTCCCCTTGGGTATGGGTGGGTGTTTGTCCCTGCACTGTGTTGCATCCGGTGTGGTGCACGCTTCCACGCACCACTGTGGGTGTCTGTGCTGGCTGTTGTGGCCAGTGGTGGGTCGGGGTGTGTCACTGGACTACTGTGCAAGGTGCTGTATCACTGGTGGTGGTGTCAGGGGCATGCTCTGTCCTGTGTGGGGTACCTCTTGTGCCGACACATGGTCAGTCTCTCAGCTGTGCCTTGGGGGGATTGTGCGTGGTGGCACTGTGTCTGCTGTTGTTGCATTGCCATGTGCTGCCACCCACTGCTGGGTGCTCATGGTGGGGCTGGCTTGTATGGTTTTCTGGTGCATAAGGTTGCAGTGTCACAGTGGGGGTAGTGGTATGCATGGGGTTTCCTGCAGTGGTGGTCACTGCTCATGGGGATGTGTCTCGGGGGTCACGGTGCAGGGTGTGCTGTGCACTGGGGGGGATGGTGTGGCACAGGGTGGTCCGCCCTCCTTGTGTGGCAGTCTCAGCTTGCCGGTGGGTGTGATGGGGCACCATGGCCCAGCTGTGGGTTGTTTGCTTGTATCCATGGGCTGGTGTTTTTTCCAGCCCTCCCCCAGTTGTGCTGTGCTTGGGGTGTGGGGGGATGATGTCAGTTCTGCTGTGTGTTCCTGTGCTCATCTGTGGCATGGGTGGTAGGCCCCTACCTCCCTGGTTATGCAGTTACATTGCTCTGCAGCTGGGGAGTTCCCTGCTTGTGTTATGGCGCCTCTGGACTGCTCAGCTGGACATCCCTTGTTGCACCATAGCACATCATATCTGCTCAGCTTCCCTTCCCTAGTTGCACTATGGTGCAGGTTGTGCTATATTCAGACCTTGGCTGTAGGCACAATTTGGCTTGCTCCTTTTTTGAATATTGCGTCTGTTACGCATGGGCACAATGGACTTGTGCTTGTTCCTGCTATTGCACAATTTTTGGGTGCAGTTTGAATATCCAGGCCACTATGTATAATTTACTGTAACTATATTGTGTCTTCTTGTGTTAATGTATCTGACATGGAACCTCTCAAGGAGCATCTGCTCACAGGTGTCATCCAAGACATCAATAAAAAAAAAAAAATAATAAAACTTAACAGGTTGCTGGAGCAAATAAGATGGAGGGAGTTAAGGAAGAGACTGAAGAGAAGTGGGCCCAGAATTGCCCCTTGTGGGAGTCCTGAGTGGAAGATAGTTGGAACCCATGGTGCTTGTATAAATGCAAAGAGCTACAACAGTACAACAGATCAGCTAGGAGGTTATCGTTTTGTAGACACTGTATGATTGATATAACTGGTGTCACTAAGACTGCAGGAATAACACCAGTTAATGGGATACTAACTCACAGAGGTATAATGTATCCATATAGGATAGGATAAAGAGAGTGTGGGAAATGAGTACAATTTATATTAAACAGGAACTGTGCAGCATATTAAACTCTGACCTAGCTGCAACAAAGACCATACTATGACAGCTGCTAACAGCTAGTGATTGTTTCTCATCCCTGAGGAAAGCTATACATGCTATTCAGACCAGTCAGGGAAGAGTAAGGGAGAGCACAATTTTCTCCAGTGCCCAACAAAAGCCAAGCCTGCTGTGGAGAGTGAAGTCAGAAAGGGACAGTAAGGAAGAAGATGCTCATAGTAGGAGCTTCAGTTGTTGGGAACACCAAGGCAGTTGTCTTAGTGCCATATGAAAAGGGTACTGCACTATCTTACATGGATGACACCATATATGGATCCCCCAAGGTTAGACAGGTTGGTTAGGGAAGTGGGGACAAACATTATTGCCCATGTTGGTATGAATGATTTGTCAAGGAAGTCAAAGGAGGTCAAGGAAAAAGCCCTCTTTGACAGTAGGACATGGGGCACTAGGCACGAGAACTGGGAAGACTGGATGGACCTTGAGTCTGTTTCTGTCATGGTTTTCTATGTATATGTGGAAGCCTCTAGGGGTAGTTAAGGACAGTTTAATGGCATTTGGTGCCAGGCTGTAGATGTTGACTGCAATGAGACCTTCTAGGAGGTTATCACAGTACATAGGTGAATGAGGCAATGAATATGGCAGTCTTCCAATTCAATGATTGGTTAAATGTATTGGTGTACTGAAGAAGGGATTCCTGGGTGACTGGAGTACCTTTTTGTTAGACAAAGGCTTATGTAAACTGGATTAACATCATCCAGTGATGAAAAGAGCTACGACAATGGGTCAAAGCTTTGAGTCCTTCATCAAAGGGTCCTTAAACTCATAGTGGGAAGACTGGGGCTAAGGCCATCCAGGAAGTAAACCCAATCAAGGGAGACCTAGAAAGCACTTCCCATCTATAAGCTTTGAAAGAGCTAATGATATTACAGAATGGATAAGGGAAGGTCCACATGCCCAAAAGTGAGTACCAAAATTGGTAGAGGTAAAGGTTCAGTTAAACATGTGGGTTTCCAAGAAGGTTGGGGTAGCATTCAAGGGGAAAAAAGGTCACCTTAGAAGGTACAAGACTCAACATACAGCGGCAAGCAGTGAGTGCTACCTTCTCAGGACAAAGGAAGCTAGTAAAGAAGCGAGGAAGCCAAAGACAAATACAAAACTTAGGATAGCAGAGTGGTGAGGGAAAGTTCACATGGTCTTCGTTAAGTATGAAAGGAAAAAGAGAAAGAACACAGGTGGACTAGAGATTGAGAAAGAGTGAGGCAAGGATGGAAAGCACCGGACAGAAAACTAATATTATGAATGAATACTTCTCAGTTTTCACAGTCTGGGGGGACTGCCAAATTGCAGCATCCAGACAGATGAACAAATACAGGAATGGGTAGTATTACAGAGCACTTAAGGAGCAAAAGAGTTTGCAGGGAGGTAAGTCCCAAAGACAGGACAGCTTGAACCCATGGGTACTCACAGAGCTAGTATGGCTCTATCAGCACACCTGACAAACCCATTCCATTGCTTGACTGAGATCGACATTGTCCCCAGGGACTGGATGGTAGTACATATTGTTCCTATGTGCAAGAGTGGGGACAGAAGTGAATTATAGAGTAGACCTGAATTCAAATGTCTGAAGTGCTGGGGAACCATAACTGAGAAATAGCTGCTGAAGATATTATAGTCCTATGGACTCCAGGACTGCATATATCATGGTTTTGTATTGGAAAAGTCCTGTCAGACTAACCTCATGGATTTCTTCAACATTATGTCCCAAGCATTGAATAAAGGACATGTGCTGGATGTCCGTAATATGGACATCAGCAAGGCCTTTGACTCTATACCCCACAAAATGCTGCTAAAGATATTTGGGAATGTAGGTTGTAGGGAGACGATTACTAGATGCTTGGGGAATTGGCAGGGGGGGATAACTTAAAGTGTGGTACTACACGTCACATTCTCCAAGGTCAGCGGGGTCATGAAACAGGTCCCACAGACGTTGGTCCTGGGTCTGGTGCTCTTCAATCTGTGACATTGGAGAAGAGATCCAGGGCAAGATGTGTCTAGTTGCAGAGGACACAAAAATACAACATGTGGCAGGGTGCATAGTATGGAAGGATGGTGGGAAGTTAAAAGAAACATGGGCAACATGGAAAGTTAGTCCAAGGTTTGGAAACTGAAATACAATGCCAAAAAGTACAAGGTCGTTATTATTGAATCATAAAAAATTACATGACAGTTTAAAAGAATAATTATTAAATATCTGTGTTTTTGGTTTTTTTGAATTTTGGTAATATTACACTTTTGCCCTTAATCATGTTGCAGACATTTCACTCAACTCTCTAGTAACCCCTACTGCTACTGAATTACCTTTTGTATGATTCCCATGCTTTGTCTGCAAAATTATTAGAAGATAAAAATGGCTAATGGGTAGAGGCTAAAGTAGAAATAAAAGCAGAAATGTCATCAAGAGGCACTCACCAGTGTGTTTCCTCAAGGGTTTAGTTCCATGGCTTCTTTGTTTATGGGGACGCTAATTAAAGTTTTCAAATACACATCTTCTTTTCTTCAGTATCCTCCACTTACAACTGTTACTGCACCGTATGAAATGGCCATATCACATTGAAAAGTACTTGTCAAGGTCACATTACTGACCTCAGCTACGATATGTGCAATCATTTCAATCCAGGTATTTTCTTTAAGCCATTCCATCTGAATCATTAAAGTACTTTCCAGTAAAACAATTGACCAGTCCTTAGTAGTAGCACAATTTTTTATTTTTTTATTGTGCAGCGTGGTTGGGGTCAGTTAAGTGGCCTATTGTAGTATAAGGGTCAATATTGAGACTACTACTGCTAATAGCAGTAATTATTTTTAGTTAGCAATTGCAAGTAAAGTAATTGCATTCCTAAATAACACAAATGCAATGAGAGTGGCAGAAGACAGGAAGAAAAGAATACATGCAAAGGGAAAAAAACATACCGAGGAAGTGAAATGAAAAATGACAAGCAAAATAAAATGTTAATAATTACAACCTCCTCTACTTATTTCAAAAGGACTGTGGGTCAGGATTACTAGTTAAATGGTGCACCACAACAGTTATGAACCATGAAACAGCCTTGGGTATAAATATACAGTGCATGCAAAATAAATGATGTATTTCATTTTAGTGGGGCTACCATTATAAATTGTAAGAAATAATAAGCTGTGGCTGTCAAAGCAATGTAAAAAAGTACTGGACAAAGCAGATCACATGCCTGGCTGCATTAAAAGTATATAAAACCAATAGAGCATGACTTAGACCTGTTCTTCTTCTTGTGTCTTGACATTTGTGATGTCAGGGTTGATCCAGGTGTCTGGTTAAAGTATTACACCATATGGTTTCTTTGTGTGTTCCTACACTAATGTCCCCTGTAGAGATGATCTTATACTATCCTTAACACAAGCTGGGGTCTATAAAACCTTTGATGGTACTGGACATCTTGTGCATGGTAACAGTGTGTGCTAAAGGAGCTTAAATAGCCATGGAGAGCTATAATATGGCTCTTACAACTGCCTTGGACAGCTTGGCACCTGGCAGCATCAGTCTTTTGACCTCCAGCCACAGCTTACCATGTAGCTTACCATGGTATTTTGCTAAATTAAGGTTGCTGAAGATTAAGTATAGAGGTTTGGGCATTCCTGACGGATGTGTCAGTTGGTGAACGATAGGTTGGCATAGAAGACGCATTATGGTGAGTACCAACACTTAAAAAAGGCAGAGTTTCTGTCAGGGGCAATTGTTGCAAGGAAGAATCGACCAGCTTGACTCTTTCACATGATGGACAGGTTGTTTAATTCTCCGTATCCCTGGTCTAATAGAATATTTTCTGCTGAAAGATGTGAAAGGTTCATTTGGTTCTTCATTGACAAGGCATCCTCTATTACCACAAGGATTTTCATAAACATCTAGATAGGGGCCAGCATTGTCTAGCCAAAAATGGGCTTGGGTGATCTCTGTCAACTTGAGGGGAGAGTTGATTAATTTGGGTGGTGAGGTGTTCCAGGTGATCTTCGGGTTGCACCATTTCTTACTGTAGGTTAGACCCATGGCCTATGTTGCTGCTTTTAAGCAACCCAAAGACACTAGGTCAGATTATCACTGAGATTATCAGGTGTTCTTTGAAGGACAGAGTACTTCTAAACATACTGAAGAGGGCAGTGGTGAGATCCCTCCTAAAGAATTCATCTTTGGACCACGATGTTCTCAGGAATCAAAGGCCTCTAAAGAACATTCCATTATGGGGAAGATAGTCATGCAGATGGTGGTAACAATGCAGCTGCAGGCCAACCTGGAAAAATATGGTAGCTGTAAGCCTAAAAAGTCAATGATTTGATCTCACTATACCATTGAAACTGCCCTCATTAAGGTGTTCAGTTATCTCATTGTGACAGACATAGGGTACCAGTGCATCTTGGTCCTTCTTTCTCCATCATTGGAGTTTAACATAGTCAACCATGAAGTGATGTTGCATTCTCTAACCAACTATGTAGGACTCACAGTACAGTGCTGTGGTGGTTTGCTCTACAGTGTACCTATCAGATAGGGTGCAGCAGGTTGTTATGAGTAATTCCATCTCTTGAACAGCTGTGCTCAACTGTGGAGTTCCACAGGCTTTGATTCATACCTCTTGTGTTGTTCACTGTGTACGTGCTGCCATTGGGTGAGATCATAAGATAGTATGGTCTGGAGTTTCTTTGCTATGCTAATGATACCCAGCTGTACCTGCCTTATACACCTAATGGGGATAATGTGCTTTGTGTATGAAACTTGTTGCCTTCATGAAATCAATGCTCAGATGGCCTCCAGCTAGCTTAATCCTAATGCAGGGAAGATTGAAGTGTTGCTTGTCAAGTGTGGCTTATTTGGGTCAACAATAATTGGTGACAGTAACATCTTTCCATCTCTTAAGTATATATGCCTAGATACAAGACATAAGATAAATAGTATCACACTCAAAGCTGTTGATAGGGCTAGAAATCTGGGGGTCATTATAAATGACATGCTGACAGAAGAACAATAAGTAACAACCCTAGTCTTTAGTGTCTATGTTCATCTACATATCATCACCTTGATGAAGCCATATCTTATGCCAGGGGAACTTATTATGCTAGTAAATGATCTTTGTGACATATAGGCTATACTGTTGCAGCGCTCTTTACCTTAGGGTTTTCTGGAGGCCTGCTGTACTGCCAGCAATTGGTGAACAACACGGCAGTTTAGCTGTTTGCTTGGGCATCTCATGGTGAGCACATCACACCAATGCTATGTGATCTGCACATGTTGTCTGTTCTGTGGCACACCAGCCTCATGTGGCACATTGGATGTGTCTTGATTTTACAAACAAAGGCTCAGAGATTTGGTTCCAGGTGAGAACACATATTTTAGAAAACAAAAGGGAGAAGTATGAGTACAGTGGGAGTAGGAAGGAGGCAGAAGGGTACACAGAAGTTTGAGCAGTCACTAGGCATAGAAAGGAAGGGTCACAGGAGTGGTATAATGTAATGGGTATGGGGCTGCATTCTTTCAGAATACCATCTGTAGACTGAGATACTGCCCCATTAGTACTCACTTATCTGGTTGCAGGAAGAGCTTGCTGGACTGCGGGCCAAAGTGGCAAAGGTACAGAGGACCTTCTGCTTCACTTAGGGGCCACCAAGTCTTTTGCTACTCCTCCAGAGGATGCCTATGCAGAGACAGAGCAAATGGACATTGCTAGGCTCCAAGAGGCTGCGATTGGGAGGACAAGCACACAATCCTCAACCTGTTCCACTGCTGAATTCCTTCACTGTACTTATGCAACATAGCAGTCAAGAAGAGGCACTCACTGCAGTGGGTAAGCAGGAAATAGGGGTCCTCAGAGGTGAAGGCCCCAAGGAGGGATGAAGTGGCCCACAGCCGAGGAGAAAGATGCTGGTGATAGGTGACTCTACTGTAAGGAGGGATAGACTTGGGAGTTGGGGAGAAGAAGTGATAGGAAGGTGAAATGCCTGAGAGGTTCTTCAGCTTGGATGGAAGGAGAGCGCATCCAGTTGATCACTACAGGAGTTAGAGATGGCAAGGAGCTAGACAAAATTACTCACTAGGGAACAAATGACATAGCAAGGGACAGGTTAGGGACAGTGCAGGGTAACTGCGGGGAGTTGGGAAAGAGTCTTAAGCTGGTAGCATGTACAGAAGGTTTTTACAAGGTGCTACCTGTGTATGACAGTGAGATGCAAATATACTCCACCTCAGGGCATTTAATAACTTGTTGAGGGCATGGTGCATGGAGAATGGTTTTGGCTACATGTTGGACTTGCGATGAGCCTAGGAGAGTATGAGCATCTATAAGAAAGATGGCCTGCATCCTTCTGAGAAGGGAACCACAGTCCTTGATAGGAGGTTTAATTGCTACTTGGATGAACATTTAAGAGAGTGGGGAGGGGCAGTAAAACAAAGGGAGACAAAATTCCCCCCACCACTGGATGATGGAGCAGCAGGGCTGGAGGGCCGGGGGGGACAAAACTCTCCTTGTGCATGGGTGCAGATAGGCAGGGATAGGGACAAGAGAACAAAAAAGGGGGGGAGGTAAAAGTTAGGTAAGAGAGGGTAGAGGATAGAATTAGACAAGAACTTTTAACATTAAAAAGGTAGGAGGGAAGTCAGGTGGAGCTTCAGGGAAAAACACTGTTGTGAATGAGAGAAGCATGACAGTGGGTGGGGGAAAGAAAAATGTGGACAAACATGTGCAACACTGCATGGAGTCTTAGAAACAAAATCCCCATTTGGAAGACATCATGGTGGAGGCTGAACTGGATTTATTGGCCATTATGGAGTCATGGTGCACTGAGCACCATATCTGGGACATGGCCATACCAGGCTACTGTATATTCAGGAAAGACAGGGTAGGGAGGAGGAGAGTAGCAGTTGTTATATATGTAAGAGAGGGAATCAAGGCCATGGAGTTACAGGGTCCCTAAGATGAAATTGAAGTGATGGATGTGCTGTGGGTCACTTTGGAGAAAAGATTCCATAGCCACTATCCACACTAGGTAGTGTACAGGCCTCCAGCCCAGGGAGATTAGTTGAGTACAGCACTTGTAGAAGCAATAATCAGAATGGTAACAGTAAGTGCTGATACTTGGTGACTTTAATCTGCTGGATGTGTAGTGAAACCTTCCAGCTACAGCTTCTGCAAGGAGCAGGGCCATCATTGACTCCTTACAAGGGGCATTTCTCTAGCAGCTAGTCAAAGAACCCACTAGAGGCATAACAGTACTGGGCCAGGTGGTTAAAAATAGGGACAGCATTGCAGATGTCACAGAGGACAGTCCCCTGCATGGCAGTGACCACCATACAGTGTGTTTTAACATGAAGGCAAGAACATAGGCTAACTGTATTACGATAAAGATCCTGGACTTTAGGAGGGTGGATTTTAATGAAATTGGTGACTGCCTCAGAAACTGCCTCAAAAGGAAGGTATTGAAGAAGAGGTGCAGGCACAGTGGGCAAACATAAGGGAGGGTATAACTAAATCAACTAATCTCTGTGTAAAGAAAGTGGTTAAAATCAGAAGGAAAAAGAGATTGTAATGATTCTCTACAGAAGTGCCAAAGATGGTGAAGGAAAAAGTGTGTCATTCTTGAGTTAAAAGGAAACAAAGTGGAAGGAGAACAGGGAGGTGTACCAAGTAAAGCACAGTGATGCAGGCAGGGAATAAGGGGAGTGAAGGTGCAGATCAATAAAAGAATTTCCAAAGGGGTCAAGGGGGAATAGGACTTTATTCAAATACATAAGTAAGAAGAGAAAAGCATGGGGAGGGATAGTGAAGTTTAGAAGGGTGGAGGGGACAGACTGTACAGAAAATTATCAAGAAAAAGCATATACCCTGAACAGGTTCTTCTATTCCATCTTCAAAGTAAATTTGGGGTTGGGGGATCAACAGGGAATAGCAGGGATGGGAGTGCGGGTGGACACAAGTCCATTTTCAGAAGAAAGAGCTGAAAAGGGACTTGCAGCTCTGAAGGTGGACAAAGCTATGGGACTGGAGTGGATACAGTCAATGGTTCTCAATGAACTCAGGGAAGTGCTAGCTGCCCCACCCACAGACACTTTCAACAGCTCACTGGAAACAAGTGTGGTTCTAGAAGACTGGAGAGGACCTGATTTGGACCCTCTACACTAGAGTGGCAGCAGAGAGGAAGTTAGCAACTGTAGTGGAAGCCCTGCTAAAGGAAATACTGGTTGAGAATCTTGAATCAAATGGGAAGCAAGACCACAGGCAGCATGAATTCATGGGTGGGAAGGTGGCAGTCATGTCAAACAAATATGATGGATTTCTTTGACAAGGTGACCAGGAAAATTGATTAGGAGTAAACAGTGGACATGGTCTACAAACAGGGGTCCCAATTCTAGAATCTTGGAGCAAGTCACTGCCAAACGCAGCTGCGACATTGACCCTGCACCCTATTCTAGGAGGGGAAGGGTCCCCACGTCTATATCCTGTGACTTGCAACATACAGTTAGGTATGCCAAACAGAGGGCATAACTGCCAAGGATGTTGCAAGGCGCAAACACAAGTCCACAAGTTACAAGTGCCCCCTCCCCATTGCCAATGCACTGCCAGAGCCCCACAGGGCTAGATGCCCCCAACCCATTGTCATGCCACCACAGTGTCCCCAACCCCATCCACCACACCATGGCCAGCGTACTGTACAGTATGTACAGTATGTACAGTAGACGCATACATCCATCGTCCCTCACAGTTATACCTGGTAGTCTAGTGGCCCCCACCCAGCAGTGCCAGTCCACCCAGCACACCCCCACCTGTCCCCAGCCAGCGACTGGCACAACTCTCCTCTCACCACCATGGCCAGCCACCAACTGGGCTCCTTCTAAGCACTTACTGTACAGCGTGCTCAGGAAATGAATGAGTACATTCATTTCTGAGTGTCTCAGTAGTGCTCGAACAAGCTCAGCTGGCGGCTGGCCAGTAGTGAGAGAAGGTGGTGCCAGTAGCCGGCTGGGCAAGGAGAGTGCTGAGTGGAGTAACACTGTTGGAAGTGAGGGATGAAGCCACTAGACACCAAGGATGTTGACGATTCAAACATACCATTTGTGGCATCTGTCTCGGGGCCTGGGCATGGGGGTTGACAGCGCCGCCTGTGGGGCCTTTGCGGTGGGTGTTCCAGGGCATGGGGTGTGTGGGCATCCCTGTGGGACTTTCACTGTTTGGGGGTATGGGGGGGCATATACAGTATGGGGGAATGGGGCAGGGGTGTGAGATGCCCATTGGGGCAACAACAGAGGTATTATGGGCATGGGGGGAGGACACATGTATTGGGTTCTGGGCTGCTGGCAGTTCTACAGGACCCTCGGAGGATGCATGTACAGTTACATCAGTTAAATGCTGGTGTAACCTACATTGCCAGTTCTCCTCCGGGGATTCCTGTAGAATCCCGATATTGGGAACTTTGTTGCTGCCATACTGGAATAGGGCACGACAGCTGCGTAACCCTCCTGGTGCCATCAGCCGCCGGGGTTTATGGAGCAACTGCTGGTGTAACTGCTCTTGAGCACAAGTGGCCTGTGACGCCAGCGAGCCATTGCCGAATCCGCATGTTGCAACTGCTGGTGTAAGTTGCTACTTGCGCCATTCTACTTGGTGCAAATGCTGTTACACCAGGCGTAATGCTTCTAGAATCGGACCCATGGACTTTAACAAGACTTTCAGCACTGTGCCATATTGGAGGCTAATAAAGAAACTATGCAGCCTGTGGGTGGGATCCAAAGTAGTGAATTGGGATAGCAACTATTTAACAGATAGGAGACAGCAAGTGGTGTTAAATGGCACTCATTCAAATCATGAAAGTGCGACCAGCAGGGTACCACAGCACACTGTACTTGGACTAGTCCTCTTCACTGTCTTCATAAGTGACATTGCTGAGGAACTGGAAGGAAAGATATGCATTTTTGCACATGATACCAAAATATTCAATAGGGTAGATGTTCAAGAGGGGGCGGAGAGAATGAAAAGGGATCTGGGAAAACTTGTGGAATGGTCTAAAGTATGGCAATTGGGGTTCAGTGCTGAAAAGTTCAAAATCATCCATCTAGGACATAGGATCCTTGGTACTAAGTATAAGATGTTGGGGAGGTACAGATAGTTACTAAACAGACAAGCTCTAGCTAGAGCCGATATGGCTGTGGCGAGCCTGAAGAAGAAACATAGAAACATAGAAACATAGACTTTGACGGCAGATAAGGACCGCTAGGCCCATCTAGTCTGCCCATTTCCCTACCTACAGGATAGGCCGCAGATCCTAGTTAACCAACAGCCTATTTCTTCATACCCCCCACAAGAATTGCCTTATGTCTGTCCCATGCATTCTTGAATTCTTCCACAGTTTTAGACCCCACAACCTCCTCAGGAAGGCTGTTCCATGCATCCACTACCCTCTCTGTGAAATAATACTTCCTCACATTGCCCCTGAACCACCCTCCTTCTATCTTTAAATTGTGTTCCTTGTTCTTGCAAGTCTCTTTTTCTGAAAGATGCTATCCTCTTGGACTTTGTTGATTCCACTGAGGTACTTAAAGTTTCTATCATGTCCCCCTCTCCCTTCTTTCCTCAAGGGTATACATATTAAGCTCCTTTAGTCTCTCCTCATATGGCTTCTCTTGCAGACCCTGCACCATTTTAGTTGCCCTCCTCTGGACTGCCTCTATCCCGTCTATGTCCCTGCAGAGATGGGGTCTCCAGAACTGGACAAAGTACTCCAGATGGGTCTCACCAACTGTCTGTACAGAGGGATAACAACTTCCTGTTTTCTACTGATGATGCCTCTCCCTATTCATCCCAGTATACCCCCAGCCCTCCCTACTGCCTTCTCACATTGCTTGCTAACCTTAAGGTCATCTGATATGATTACCCCCAGGTCCCTTTCCTTTTTTGTTGTTGTTACTACCTCCCACCCATTGTGTATTCTTCCCCTGGGTTCTTGTGTCCCAGGTGCATTATTTACACTTCTTTGCATTGAATCCTAGCTGCCATACTTCTGACCATTCCTCCAACCTTGCCAAGTCCCTTTTCATCCTTTCCACGCCTTCTTGTGTATCAACCCCATTGCAGATCTTTGTGTCATCTGCAAAAAGGCATACTTTTCCTTCCAGTCCCTCTGCAATGTCACTGATGAAGACATTAAAAAGGACTGGACCCAATACTGAACCCTGCGGTACCCCACTAGTAACCCCCCTTTCTTCCGAGTGGACTCCATTTACAATTACCTTCTGTGTCCTGTTGTCCAGCCAATGTTTTACCCAGGCTACCACCCTGGGTCCCACTCCCAGGCTGGTTAATTTGACTATTAATCTTTTGTGTGGGACTGTGTCAAATGTCTTGCTAAAAGTCTAGGTAGGCCATATCATGGCCCCTCTCTGGTCTACTACTTTGGTCACCTAGTCAAAAAGAAATCTGGCTGGGTTGTCTGACATGACCTTCCCGCTGTGAACCCATGCTGCCTTGGGTCCTGTGCTCCACTGGCCTCTAGGTATTCAACTATTCTTTCCTTCAAGTGACTCCATCACTTTCCCTACCACAGAGGTCAGACTGACAGGTCTGTAGTTTTCTGCCTCTGTCTTGGTCCCACTTCAGAGAAGGGAATCACATCCGCCTTCCTCCAGTCCTCGGTACCACACCACCCTCTCATGATTTATTAAAGAGTAGCCAGTGGTTTCACTAGTTCTTCCTTAATTCTTTTAGAGATTCTGGGGTGAATTCCATCAGGACCCATTGCTTTGTCCACCTTCAGTTTTAGGAGTTCTTGCAGAACCCTTTCTTCTGTGAAAGGACTGGGATCGACCCCCCTATCAAAAGTGCTTCTGTTAATTGGATTAGGCACTTCCCCCTCCTCTTTTGTGAATACTGAGCAGAAATATTCGTTCAGTATTCCTGCATTTTCACTGTCCCCCTCTGCCCACCCACCATTCATTCTATTCAGCCTCACTATCCTTCCCTTTGTCTTTCTACGCTCGCTGATGTACCTATAAAAGGTTTTATCCCCGTCTTAACTGAGTTGGCTATCTTTTCCTCAGTTTGGGCCTTTGCTATTCTGACTTCTCTCCTGCTTCCTTCTGCCTTAACTGGTACAGCTCTCTGTCCTGCTCCTTCTGTGTTTCCTTATACTTCCGAATGCTATCTTTTCTTCCTGACTTTCACAGCCACCTCTTTTGAGAACCATAGTGGCTTTTTCTTTTGTTTTGATTTGTTTATTTGCTTCACACAAAGGCTTGTTGCCTCTGTGATGGCAGTTTTGATAATTCCCCATTGTTGCTCCTCATCTCCTTCTAGCCTGTTTGCTAGTGTTTTTCTGAGGCACTCTCCCATCTTGCCAAAGTCAGCCCTCCTAAAGTCCAGCACCCTCACTTTTGTATGGCTTGACTCTGTAGCTGAGTTTAATGTGAACCACACTGTTTGATGGTCACTTGTCCCCAGATGGCAACCCACTTCTAGATCTGAGATCCTCTCACTGCCCCCGTTTGAGATTACGAGGTCTAAGATTGCTTCCTCACGAGTGGGTTCCAAAACTAGCTTTCTAATGCCTGCCACCTGTAGGGCATCAAGAATGGCCCTGCTCTTGGATGTGGCTGCAGCAAATGTGCTCCAGTTAACATCTGGCATATTCAGGTCTCCCATCAACAGTATCTCCCTTTCTGCCATTCTAAGAATGCCTTCTATCATATCCTTGTCCATTCCTTCCCTGACATGGGGTCTGTACACTAACTCCTGTGCGGATTGTGGTGCCCTTTCAGTCTCCAAGGTGACCCACAGTGCCTCCTCTCCTCCCTGTTTACTCTTTGTTCAGTTGCTTTTATCCCTTCCTTTACATAGAGTTACTCCTCCCCTCTTCTCCCCTGCCTGTCTCTCCTGTAGGTTATGTACCCTGGTTGTTAACATCCCAGTCATGGTTCTCTGTGTATCATGTTTCTGTGACTGCTATGATATCCAGGATCCCTCTTCCATTAAGGCCATCAGCTCAGGGCTTGTTGCCCAGACTACGGGCATTGGTACTCATTACCCTCCATTTCCTGATGGCCTTACTCCCTTGCCCATCCCTGTCCTTCTTGCCTTTGTCACTTTCTCCATTGACCCCTGCCCTTCTTCCTATCGACACCTCTATGTTGGTGTTTGCCGCACTTACTACAGTGATTATTTGGGAGGGCTAGGATTTTCCTGCTCCTTTCCAGTGCCTCCCCCCTTGGCTAGTTTAAAAGCTTGCCAATGAAACATTTAAACCTATCAGCTGAGGATCCTGGTTCCCTCCCGGACAGATGCAGCCCATCATGCCAGTATAGGATTGCATCACTCCAGGTGACTCCCAGTCTCAATGAAGCCAAATCCTGAGCTCCACACCAGTTTTCAACCACTGATTTAGATCCCATGAGTGCGGAACACTAACCTCTCCTATGCCATAGATGGGTAGCACCTCGAGAAGGTTACCGTGCGTGCTACTTGACTAAGGCCCCTCCCAATTCCACAAACTCTTCCTGCACTTCTCTAATCCTTTCTTAGCCAGGTCATTTGTCCCTAGGTGGACAATGACATCCAACTCCCTCCCTGTGCAGCTGCTCCGCAATCCTGTGGATTACACTCCCTGTCCCTCAAGCCATGGCGCCAGGCAGGCACCTTACCTTCCTCTCCTTCCTCCCCAGTTCTACCTTCCTAACAATGGGTCCCCCACCAGGAGTTGTTTCCTTCCTGCAGGGTCCCCTGCCACCCTCCTGTGGGTCTCCTTTGTGGAGTTCCAGCATCCTCCTTGGTCTCCACTGTGGGTGCCTCCATAGAGGAACCACACTTTGCCAGAATGGCATAGAAATTGTGGAGAGGTACAACTGGAGGGATGCCTCTGTTCCACCACCCTCACCTCCCTGAGCCCACTGTGGTCCAACTGCTCCTCTTTCTTGGTAACCTCTGAGGCAACGGCAGTGGCACTGGTGGTCCCTGGATGGAAGAAGAGGTCCCACAAATCCTGGCCAACTCAGCCTGGAGATGAGCAACCTCCTCCCTCTGCCCAGAGAGGTGCCTGCAGATGGGACAACACTGCATCCTCCAGAACATCTCCCGGAAGACTGCTGCTCCACAGCCACTGCACTGCACCACTCCGATCATGTCTTATTTCTGGCCCCTTAACTGTTTGCAATCCTTACTCTTTCCTCTGTTTTTTTTCTCTCTCTC
Organism: Neoceratodus forsteri; assembly: GCA_016271365.2. Classification (NCBI taxonomy): domain Eukaryota; kingdom Metazoa; phylum Chordata; order Ceratodontiformes; family Ceratodontidae; genus Neoceratodus; species Neoceratodus forsteri. The sequence continues at coordinate 608,593,953 of CM057455.1, forward strand.
CTTACGTTCTGCCTGTGTGCCCTTTAAGCTCCTGATTGTCCTTTTCTGAGACATGAATATCCTATATTTCTCAGTAGACCATTTACTTGCTCATGCAGACCTCCAGCAGCTAGAGGGGCGAGGAGGCTACTCTTGCCCTTCTAGGATGGTGGGTCTTTGGTGGTTCTGTGATCACTCACTTCCTCCCCTAAACAGGAAGTTCCTGTTGTCAGTCAAATCCTGTGCCTATAAAAATAGAACTAGCTTTGGGTGGAGGGGTGGAAGGGAGGGAAGGAGGACAATATAGTCCCAGCAGAGAAGTTCAGTCACACAGCAGTCCTTTCTCCTGGTGTCTTCTGCCAAGCTATTAGCTAGATGCTCCAAGTAATGAGTGCCATTAGTGCTGCTGAATGCCATCCCACATATACCATGCAAGGAAACATTCAGCATTGACAAATGCTTGTTTTTTTTTCTCTGCATGACTTCCAGCAGTCTAAGTGAGATGAAGACATAATCTCTGATTGTACATTGCAGTCACTAAACATTTTAGAATAATTTATCTTGTTCTGTGATGTATGTTAGAATGTAATCTAGTCTACCTGTGGCTGACTAGGGAAATTCTAAGTTGGAAGATCATCTCTGACAGATAGCAATGCTTGCAGACAGGAGTGCCAGAAGATTGAAATAGATGGGGGTGCTGAAAATTGGAAGGGCATTTGTTAGGGTGTAAGTGGCATTTTTTACAAACCATTTTTCGAAATACACCATAATACAACAGTATAAGATACTGTGAACCACAGAGATTAAGTATTGCCAGTGTCAGCCATTCTAATGTCTTGAACCATTAATTGCAAATACTGTATAGTTATCAAATCTGCTTTAAGTATGTGAGATAGTGAGAAATATACTGATTATGAATGCAATGCATCTTTTACTAAAAAATAAAATTAATGTTGATTAACAAATACTGCTGCATTAAGTGAACAAATCCCAAACACAATTTCATGGAAAAAAATATGCAGATATGGGAAGTACCAGGTTTTAAAAGTATGAAATTATTACCATTCACGTATTATTCAGACTTTATAACATAAGAAACTTTACTTCACTGAAAACAGGGCAGTGCATCTCAACTGGACAATTTATCTGTCTGCCTGTCAATCTGTACACACACACACATACACACGTGTTTAGCAAATATGAGCCATGCTTTGAACTTTTACTCTGAGGTGTGAAATAGTCAGGGTGCCCCTAGTCAAGTAACACATAAAGATTTAATGAAAATTAAGACAGTAGGCTATCCTAAATCTAACCTGCAATCACACAACATGACATTGCTGGAGGGGCATGAGGGCATGATTACATCATTATATTACCCTTGTTATAACAAATGTGACTTCTTTTAGATTCAGGCAGAAAGACTGTATTTTTCTTACTATGAGGCACTATAGCATAGTGGTTAAGAACACTGATCTACAAAGTTAAAGACCTGGGTTTGAATCCCATCAGCTCCCACTTGCATACTCAATGACCCTGAATAAGTCACGTAACTTCCTTGTGCTCCCAGGTCGCACCTGGAAATAAGATCTGGATTAGTGTGCCTTTCCTGGTTAAACACGTTTCCCATCCCCCCTTTACTGTACATTGGCTTGCTAAATGAAGTTTAGCTATAAGTAAAATCTCTTGCTTGGACATTGAGGACCTAATGTAGTGTGACAGTGTACTGCAGAAAAAAAAACTTTTTGCAAGAGAAATGCTGCATGTAGTGGATAGATGTCTGAACCAAAACAGAAAATGTATATTGTCTGTACTAGTAGGCAGTATAGTGTTGTGGTTAAGAGCACTGAGCTGCAAGCCTGGAGAGGTGGATTTCAATTTCATCAGCCTCCACTCGCATACTGTGTGACCCTAAGCAAGTCACTTAACTTCCCTGTGCTCCCAGGTCACACCTGGAAATAAGCTCTGGCTTAGTGTGCCTGTCCTGGCTAAACAATTTCCTCTTTTCCTTTCCAAATATCTGATAGGGTTATATCAGGAAGATAGTATGCATAAGAAAGACGGCAAATAAAGTGATATTGGACGCAGCCACATTTGAATGAAAATAAATGCAGCAGATTGTGTATAACATTAAAAGTGCAGCAAATATAGTTTTGTTCATCATCATGCAAAAAAAAATGTTAATGTGATTACAAGGTCTTATACATGTGACGATGTCCCTGTTTCACAAAGATATTTTTTACATATATATGAAAATTAAACCATCATTGGATATCATTTTCAGTATCAACCATATGGCTTTGCAATACAGCAAAAACCATGGTGCAGGTGTAAAAAAGACACCCTTTCCATAAGTGTATTTATTAATGCACCATTCATGATTGCATTTATTGGGTTTTGATTCATTCAACTTTAGAAAAACATACTGCTGCATGGGAAATCTTTATTAAAAAGAAACACAGGTTAAGAGTTAAGAAAGCAAATTAAAATGAAATAGTCACTTGTTGACAAACATAGAAACATAGAAGCTGATGGCAGATAAGGATCGCAAGGCCCATCCAGTCTGCCCATTTCTTTTTCTACCTTACGAATGTGCCATCGGACTTTGCTCTGTCAATGGCCTATCTATTCATACTCATCTGTATTGTTCCCTTATGCCTATCCCATGCCTGTTTGAAGCCCTGCACTGTATTCATATCCACCACTTCCTGAGGTAGGCCGTTCCATGAATCCACCACCCTTTCTGTAAAAAAGGACTTCCTCACATTACCCCTTAATCGGCCTCCCTCTAATCTCATGATGTGTCCTCTTGTCCTGCTATTTTTCTTATATTGAAACGTGTTAGACTCTTTCACCTTGTTAATGCCCTTAAGGTGTTTGAATGTTTTTGATCATATCACCTCTCTCCCTCCTTTGCTCTAGGATATACATATAGAGTTCCGTTAATCTGTCCTCAAATGTTTCCTGATGCAGTCCCTGCACCATTTTGGTTGCCCTTCTCTGGACTGCCTCCATTTTGTTAATGTCTTGTGAAGGTGTGGCCTCCAGTGCTGCACGCAGTACTCCAGACGGGGCCTAATCAGTGTCTTGTAAATAGGGATTACTTCCTCCCTCTTCTGATTTGTGATACCCCTACTAATACACCCCCAACATCCTTCTAGCCTTACGTACTGCTTTAGTGGTCTGCTTGGATGATTTTAGGTCATCGGTGATGATGATGCCCAAGCCTCTTTCTTCCATTGTGACTGCCAGCAACTCCCCCCTCTCAGCCTATAGGTGGCTTCAAGGTTTCTCTTCCCTATGTGCATGATCTTGCACTTCTTTGCATTAAATCCCAGTCGCCACTCTTCCGACCAGTTTGCTAGTTTATCCAGAGCTCTTCTCATTCTGCCCACCCCATCTGGATCATCTACTCTGTTGCAGATCTTGGTGTCATCTGCAAACAGACAAACCTTACTCTCCACTCTATCTGCAATGTCAATGATGAAGATATTGAAGAGGATTGGCCCCAGGACTGATCCCTGAGGTACACCACTTGTGACTTGCATCTCTTCTGACTGTATACTATTTACCACCACTCACTGTTTTCTACCCATCAACCGGTTTGCCAACCAGTTGACCAAATTCTGACCCACCCTGAGCATACCCAGCTTATTAATTAATTTTCTATGTGGAACAGTATCGAAAGCTTTGCTGAAGTCAAGGTAGGTGACATCAACTGCTCCCCCTTGGTTCACCACTCTGGTTACCCAGTCAAAGAAATCTGTGTGATTAGTTTGACAGGACCTTCCTTTTTTAAACCCATGTTGTCTTGTATCCTGTGCTCCTATGGATTCCAGGTGTTGCACTATCCTTTCCTTAAGGAGTGCCTCCATAATCTTGTCCACTACTGAGGTAAGACTGACTGGTCTGTAGTTCCCTGCCTCCTCCCTGCTACCACTCTTGTGGAGTGTAATCACGAGCCCTTCTCCAGTCTTCTGGGACCTCTCCTGTGCTCAGAAACTCACTAAACAGTTCTGATAATGACTGTCCTAGTTCCACCCTTAGCTCCTTTAGTACCTTGGGATGTATGCCATCAGGTCCTATTGCCTTGTCCACCCTGAGCTTATCGAGCTCTTGTAGGACCCTTTGTTTTGTGAAGGGACAAGTGCACACCTCCCTCCCCCCTTTGTCCATGGTGCTGAGCTGTTGGCCCTGCCCTACCTTCTCTTCAGTAAATACTGAGCAGAAGTGTCTATTTAGGATAGATGCTTTTACATGGTCCTCGTCCTCACATGCCCCCTTATCTCCTTTGATCTTAGCAATATCCTCTCTGGACTTTCTCCTTTCACTAATGTATCTGTTGAAAGTTTTGTCACCTTCTTTTACTGTTTGTGCTAGTGTTTCCTTGGTTTGGGCCTTTGCCTGCCTTACTGCCTTCCTTGTTTCCCTTAAGCAAGTTTGGTATGCCTCCATATCTTCATCCCGCTGCATTCCCTTATATTTTCTGAAGGCCAGCCTTTTGGCTCTGACCTTTTCTGATACTGTTTTGGAGAACCAAAGTTGTTTCCTTCTTCTTTTCCACTTCCCTTTCTCTCTAACATAATGGGATGTTGCTTCAAGTATTGCATCCTTAACGCTTGCCCACTTTGCCTGTACCCCCTCACCTGTATTTCTTTTTTCCAGGGCCAGCTTAACTCTGTTGGCCATCTTATCAAAGTCAGCTCCTGTGAAGTCCCATATTTTTGCCTTGGAATGGGATGATTTAGTTCTAGTGGCTTAATTGAACCATACCATGTGATGGTCACTGGCCTCCAGGTGACCTTCTACCTGGAGATCTGTGATCCTTTCCCTGTTAGTCAGTACTAGATCTTGGATAGCCCTGTTTCTTGTGGGTTGTTGTACCAGTTGTTTGAGGCCCTCCCCCTACAGGGAATTCACCATGTGTCTAGTTCTGGCAGATGCTCCTGCTGGTATTGACCAATCTCTGTCAGGCATGTTGAAATCTCCCATTATCAGAACCTACCCTTTAGCTGTCATGATTTGTATCTTCAAACAGTAATGCGCCTATGTCTCCCCCGGTCTGGGGGCCTGTAGACAACCCCAGTTCGTATGGCTGTCCCATCTTCTGTTTCCAGGGTGGCCCACAGTTCTTCTGGCTCCTTATGTGTATTCTGAATTTCAGTAGCTTTGATATTTTCATTGACATACAGAGCCACTCCGCTCCCCCTTTTTGCACCTCGGTCTCTTCTGAACAGTACACAGCCAGGTACTGAAGTCTCCCAAGTGTGGTTACAGGTAAACCACGTCTCGCTAATTGCTACTATGTCCAGTTTAGCCTCTGTTATTATTGTCTGTAGGTCTGGGATCTTGTTTCCCAGACTGCGAGCATTTGTGTACATGATTTTCCATTTGCCAGATTTCTGTGAGTTAGTTGTTGGGAGAGGTCTGGCGTTTCCCCTGTGCATTGTATGGGGAGCCAGACCTTTTACCTTACCTCGTGATGCAAATGAACTGCAAGCATGCTGAACTCCTGTTTGACCACTAGCTGAGAGGGGGGAGGGGTGTTCTTCCCATTCAACGTATGGGGTGCTGCACCCCACTCCCCATTTGCTAGTTTAAATATTCTGCGAAGACATCAGACTTCTACCCCAATGTAGTGACTCCGTCCTTAGTCAGATGCAGTTCATCAAATTTAAAGTACTTTCGCTCCCAAAACTGTTGCCAATTCCCTACAAATTTGTGTCCTTTTTCCTGGCACCAGCCATTGAGCCACATTTTTAGCTCCCCTATCTCCCCTTCTCTGACCTTCCGTCCATGTGCCACATTCTCCCAGATGGGCAGGATCTTAGAGAAGGAGATGCCGGACAAAATGGATGATAGTTTGTAACCCAGCCTGGTCAGGTGCTCCTTGGTCTCCACAACTGACCAGCTGGCGAGATCATTAGTCTCTATGTGTACCAGGATGTCAATGTTTTCTCCTGCTTCCTGAACAATTTTAGCAATGTGGTCAGTGTCTCTCCATGCTGATGTACCTGGGAGACGTCTGACCATTACCCTGGCTGGAGATAGGTATCAACTCCCCAAATCATGGAGTCTCCTATGATCAGAAGTTTTTTGGATTTCCTTTTTGCTTTTTTTTGTTGTGGTTCCTGTTTTGGGTGAGTTTTGTTGTGCTAGCTCCTGTGCTGCAGTGTCCTGCTCTGCAGTGTCCTCTGCCCCTTTGTTTGATTTCAGAGATAGAGGCAGATACCTGTTTGTAGTATTTATACGGTTTGTGGAGGTAATATGTTGGAGAGCACTGAGTGATGGGGCACCCGATTTGCCCATCCTAACCACCTTCCAACCTCCTGGACCAACTACCCTCTGTGGTCGAGGTACTTCTGTTGGATGTTGGGGAAATGGTGGGTGAATCTTATAATATATTTCCTTTTGAACATGCAATGTGAGGCACTCAATCTCTACCCATGCTGCCTGGAACTGAGCCCTTAGATCTCCAATGGCCCAGCATGTAGGACAGTGTACTAAATCCTGTAAAACTGCCCTTCTGAAAAATGTTCTGCAGTACCTGCAGTTAAAGTGGCACTGTCAGGGTTTTTTGTAAATGTTTTTTTTACTCACCCTTCCAACTTGATGTCTGATTCTGCTCCTACTTTCCTCCAGTTCAGTCTGTCAATGTTTTTTTAACATTTTGTAAAGAAAATAAACTCCAAAACTTGGCATTCTGTGTGGGCTGTTACTCTGCCTTTGTTCTAAAAAAGTGCACTGTAACCAACGTGCACGTTCATGTTCCTGGATTTAATTAGGCGGGGGAGGTGCTTGCGTGCTCCTGGCCACTAATTAATTCCTGCTTCCTTCCTGCCCTGCCTCTCCTTGTCCCTTTATATTTTGGTCCCGATGAGTCTCATAAGTTTGAGCCTTTCATCTGTTGCGATCTCTTGGCACTCCTCCAAAATCTGCGTCTTTATTCTGAGAATGGCCAGGCATTTGGTAATGACCTCACTGTTATTCAGTCTCTCTTCTTTTCCCTCTCTGCCTCACAAAATTAATGTGTCTAAAGTAATTTGTACTGTTTAGTAAATTATTGATTTAATAATTGTAGTGAGACATGTTTTCCTCTCATTGTTGCATAATTGGGCGGTGCTGCAATGTTCCAGTGGAACTTGCTCCTCCTCTCTTGATCGCGTGCATAATTAAAAAATCACTGGTGGTCTAGTGGACCTTGCCCCCATCGCCCACTCGCAGGCGTAAGTAAATTATAAAATCCATGGTGGTCCAGTGGACCTCACCCTAATGCGGGCATAAGTAAATTAAAAAATCCCTGGTAGTCCAGTGGCCCTCCGCCCCGCCCAATAGCGGGCATAAGAAAATTAAAAAATCCCTAGTGGTCTGGTCGAACCCCAATTGCTCTATCGCAGGCTTACACATACCAAACGACCCTGGTAGTCAGTGGTACCCCCTCCCCTGCCCATTGTGGTACCCACCACCTGCACCCCACCAGTCAGCGGCAGGGCATCATCCCTCCTCAAGTGACCCGGCCACCCATACGACTGACAGCGTACAGTTTGGCTGAATGCCTATTGGTCCTACATGGGCAATGAGTGCAATCTAAACTATGCTACAGTCTGAATTGTGAATAACTCTCTCATTCACAATTCTGGACTGTGTACAATTTGAACAGCATCGAGGACAGCGTGATTGTGTGCTGCATCTAAATGGTTATCCGTAGTATAAATTTGTATAATAATACCCTTGTACATCCATCTTGTTATACCACATTTGTAACCCAGAGTCTAGTCTTGTAGTCCGCAGACTACAAAAAAGGATATGGAGTGTCAGAAGCGAGTTCAGAGCAGAGCAACGAAGATGTTAAAGTGGCTTGGCTGCTTATCCAATGAAGATAGGTTGACAGATTTGAACATGTAATCCATGGAACTGAGGATAGAGACGTGGGGACAGTTTGTGACCTTAAAGTACCTTATGGGTCTAAGGCTGGTGCCTGTGTAAAGTATGTACCAGCTCAAAGGTAATTAGGGGATGAGGGGGCCTGGCCTGTAGGTGTAGTGGTGGGCACTTCAGGGGTAACATTAGGAAGTAATTTTTCACAGAGAGTGTGGTGGATAAGTGAAATAGGCTCAAAGATGCGGTGCTTGGTGAGGAGACAGTGGGGGTATTCCACAGTGCATGCGACTGATACATGTTAGAGTTGAGAATGTGAGTGTGGTCATCATTTCATACCAGATAGGTGAAGAACTGGGCATACTGGGTAGGCTGCCTTTTACTTTTCTGCCATCATACTTCCATGAATCCATGAATATGTCCCTATCTTCACACAATTTCCTCCCCACCTGTGTGCATTGCCTTTGCCCTCAATGTTGTGATACTCATTATGTTTTGCTTAGTGATATCTAAACTTTTTGATCACTTGACTCATTTTATGTACCAGTCTACATGCTGCTTCTCATTATTAATAATATAATTTTTGTGAGAAGTTCATTTCTGTGCAGGAGTATTCTAATGCTGTCTTTTTTGAAGTCTTGCAGGAAATGGATCAGCTGGTTTTGGACCCTGCTGTGCTAATGTTATCAGCAAGTTATCGTCAGGACATCTTTTCCCTTCCTCCAGACAAAGATACTTACCGCTCTAGAAGGCATTCAGCGTACAGACAGTTCATACTATGGCACCTTGGTCATCTTGGCCAGTGGGTTCGTGTTCCAATTCCAAGCTGCTGCGTCTGGTGAATTTGTGATGTCTACCCAGACCCCTCTAGACAGTATACAGGCTTCCGTCCAGACAGACTGATTTGAGACCTGAACTGTCAGCTTTGTGTAGTCAGCATGTTCATTTTAACTCGCATGTGACATCATCAGCTTACTCACTGTGTTTCCATTATGTGTTTGATCCAATGTATTAAATGTGACTTTTTAACAGCAGATCTTTCCATTATTCCTGAGCAGCTCACATCTCGATGTAGTGTGATGTTTTAAAAAAAATATTGGTTCAGGCGGAATTCCATAATTTACATCATTTCTGCAAGAGAGATAGATTGTATTTAGCTAAAGATGAACTGTTATCCATGCCAAAAATTTACATTTGTTAGGTTTTCATCTTGTTAGACTGTCTATATGTGGACAAAGGCAACTCCATGTATACCTAATTTATTTAGCTACTACTTTTCACTACCAGGTAATGCCAGTAGCAGAAAAGGTCAGACCAAAATACGTCAGCCATCATCAAATATAAGTGAAGCAGCCAGGACAAAGATAGGGAGGCATACCAAACTTCCTAAGGGAAGCAGGGAAGGCAGTAAGGCGGCAAAGACCAAAACCGAGGAAACACTATCACGCACAGTAAAAAGAAGGTGACAAGACTCTACAGATACATTAGTGAAAGGAGAAAGTCCAGAGGGGGTATTGTTAAAAACAAAGAGGATAAGGGACATGTGAGGCGGAGACCGTGTAAAGGCACCTATCCTAAATAGATACTTCTGCTCAGTATTTAATGAAAAGAAGGTAGGGCAGGGCCCACAACTCTACACTATGGACAGAGGGGAGAGGGAGGTGTGCACTAGTCCCTTCACAAAAGAAAGGGTCCTACAAGAGCTCGATAAGCTCTGGGTGGACAAGGCAATGGGACCTGATGGCATACTTCCCCGGGTACTAAGGAGCTAAGGGTGGAACTAGCAGAGCCATTATCAGAACTATTTAGTGAGTGTCTGAGCACAGGAGAGGTCCCAGAAGACTGGAGAAGGGCTCATGTGATCCTGCTCCACAAGAGTGGTAGCAGGGAGGAGGCAGGGGACTACAGACTAGTCAGTCTTACTTCAGTAGTGGGCAAGATTATGGAGACATACCTTAAGCAAAGGATAGTGCAACACCTGGAACCCATAGGAGCCCAGGATCCCAGGCAGCATGGGTTTACAAAAGGAAGGTCCTGTCAAGCTAATCTCATATATTTCTTGGACTGGGTAACCAGAGTGGTGGACCAAGAGGGAGCAGTTAATGTTTCCTACCTTGACTTCAGCAAACTTTCTGATACTGTTCCACATAGAAGATAGATTAATACGTTGTGTAGGCTCGGGGTGGGTCAGACGTTGGTCAACTGGGTGGCAAACTGGTTGATGGGCAGAAAACAGAGAGTGGTTGTAAATGGCATACAGTCAGAGGAGATGCAAGTCACAAGTGGGGTACCTCAGGGATCAGTCCTGTGGCCAGTACTTTTCAGTATCTTCAGCGGTGACATTGCAGATGGACTAGAGGGTAAGGTTTGTCTGTTTGCAGATGACACCGAGATCTGCAACAGAGTAGATGATCCAGATGGGGTGGGGAGAATGAGAAGAGATCAGGATAAACTTGCAAAATGGTCGGAAGAGTGGCAACTGTGGTTTAATGCAAAGAAGTGCCAGATCATGCACATAGGGAAGAGAAACCCTGAAGCCACCTATAGGCTGGGAGGGGAGTTGTTGGCAGTCACAAGGGAAGAAAGAGTCTTGGGCGTCTTCATCATCACAGATGACCTGAAATCATTCAAGCAGACCTCTAAAGCAGCAGGTAATGCTGGAGGGACGTTGGGGTGTATTAGAATGGGTATCACAAGTAGGAAGAGGGTGGTAATAATCCCTCGTTACAAGACACTGGTTAGGCACCATCAGGAATACTGCACGCAGTACTGGAGGCCACACCTTCACAAGGACATTAACAAAATGGAGGCAGTCCACATAAGGGCAACCCAAATGGTGCCGGTGAGGCATCAGAAAATAGATGCGGACAGATTAATGGAGCTCAATTTGTATACATTAGAACAAAGGTTCGATGGAGGTGATATGATTCAAACATTCTATCTCCTTAAGGGCATTAACAAGGTGAAACAAGGCAAAGGCACCTGATGGCATACATCCCAGGGTACTAAAGGAGCTAAGTGTGGAACTAGCAGATCCAATATCAGAACTATTTAGTGAGTCTCTGAGCACAGGAGAGGTCCCAGAAAGAGGAGCGGTTGGACCACAGTGGGCTCAGGGAGGTGGAGGGGGAGGGTGGTGGAACAGAGGCGCATCCCCCCAGTTGTACCTCTCCACAATTTCTATGCCGTTCTGGAAAAATCTGATACCTCTATGGAGGCACCCACAATGGAGACCAAGGAGGATGCAGGGAACCTCCACAAAGGAGACCCACAGCAGGGTGGCATGGGACCCCACAGGGGAAGGAAACAACTCCTGGTGGAGGATTCCATTGTTAAGAAGGTAGAACTGGGGGAGGAAGGGGAGAGGGAGTTAAGGTGCCTGCCTGGCGCCATGGCTTGGAGTGACCAGGAGCAAATCCTCAGGATCACAGGAGCAGCTGCACAGGGGAGTGAGCCGGGTGCCATTGTCCACCTCGGGACAAATGACCTGGCTAAGAATGGGATCAGAGCAGTGCAAGAAGCGTTTGTGGAGATGGGGATGGGCCTTAGACAAATAGCACACACGGTAACCTTCTCTGAGGTACTGCCTGTCTATGGCATGGGTGAGGCATGGGTGCTCCACACCATGGGATTCAATCAGAGGTTGAAAATCTGTTGCAGAGCTCAGGGATTTGGCTTCATTGGGGACTGGGGGTCCACCTGGAGGGATGCAGGCCTATACTGGCGTGATGTTCTGCATCTGTCCAGAAGGGAAACCAGGATCTTAGGTGATAGGTTTAAATGATTCATTGGCAAGCATTTAAACTAGCCAAGGGGGGAGGCACTGCAAAGGAGCAGGGAAAACCCAGCCTCCCTCCACAAAACACAGTAGTTAGAGAGGTAAACACCATGGTAGAGAAGTTAATGGGAAGCAGGGCAGAGTTAAATGCAGAAAAAGGCAGAAAAAGGCAGTAAGGACAGGGATAGGGCTAAAAAGGGTAAGGCTATCAATAAATGTAGGGTAATGAGTACCAACACCTGTAGTCTGGGCAACAAGCTCCCTGAACTGGTAGCCTAGATGGAAGAGGGATGCCTGGATATCGCAGCAGTCACTGAAACATGGTACACAGAGAACCATGACTGGGATGTTAACATACCAGGGTACCCAACCTACAGGAGGGAAAGGGAGGGGAGAAGAGGGGGTGGAGATGCACTTTATGTAACAGAAGGGATAAAAGGAACTGAACAGAAAAGTAAACAGGGAGGTGGGGAGATACTGTGGGTCACCTTAGAGACTGGAAATGGCACCACAATCTGCACAGGGGTTGTATACAGACCTCCATGTCAGGGGTAGGGAATGGACAAGGATGTGATAGAAGGCATAGTTAGGATGGCAGGCAAAGGGGAGATACCATTGATGGGGGACCTTAATATGTCAGATGTTAACTGGAGCACCTTTGCTGCAGCCACCTCCAAAAGCAGTGCCTTTCTCAATGCCCTTCAGGTGGCATGCCCCAGACAGCTAGTTTTGGAACCTAATCGTGAGGGAGGCTGGACAACAGGACACAGAAGGTAATTGTAAATGGAGTCCACTCTGAAGGAAGAGGGTTACTAGTTGGGTACTGCAGGGTTCAGCACTGGTTCCATTTCTTTTTAATGTCTTTATAAGTGACATTGCAGAGGGACTGGAAGGAAAACTATGCCTCTTTGCAGATGACACAAAGATCTGCAACGGGGTTGATACAAAAGGAGGCGTGGAAAGGATCAGAAGGGACTTGGCAAGGTTGGAGGAATGTTCAGAAGTATGGCTGCTTGGATTCAATGCAAAGAAGTGCAAAAAAATGCACCTGGGAAATAAAAACCCAGAGGGAGATTACACAATGGGGGGGAGGTAGTAACAGCAACAAAAATGGAAAGGGACCTGGGGATAATCTTATCAGATGACCTTAAGGTTGACAAGCAATGTGAGAAGGTGTTAGGGAGGGCTGGGGGGATACTGGGATGTATAGGGAAAGGCATCACCAGCAGAAAACAGGAAGTTGTTATCCACCTGTACAGACAGTTGATGAGACCCCATCTGGAGTACTGTGTCCAATTCTGGAGACCCCATCTCTGCAAGGATGCAGACAGGATGGAGGCAGTTCAGAAGAGGGCAACTAAAATGGTACAGGGTCTGCAAGAGAAGCCATATAAGGAAAGACTAAAGTAGCCTAATATATATACCCTTGAGGCAAAGAGGGAGAGGGGGACATGATAGAAATGTTTAAGTACCTCCGTGGAATTAACAAAGTCGAAGAGGGAAGCAAGAACAAGGGGACACAATTTGAAGAAAGTGGGGGGATGGCTCAGGGGAAATGTGAGGAAGTGTTTTTTCACAGAGAGGATGGTGGATGCATGGAACAGCCTTCCTGAGGAGGCTGGGGGGTCTAAAACTGTGGGAGAATTCAAGAATGCATGGGACAGACATAAGTAATTTTTTGTGGGGAGTAGGAAGAAATAGGCTGTTGCTTAAATAGGATCTGCAGATTATCCTCTAGGTAGGGAAATTGGCAAACTAAGTAGGCCAAGCTGTCCTTACCTGCCATCAAAGTCTATGTTTGTATGTTTCTATGAAAGACTCTAACATGTTTCAATATAAGAAAAATAGGAGGACAAGAGGACACAGCATGAGATTAGAGGGAGGCCAATTAAGGAGTAATGCGAGGAATTTCGTTTTCACAGAAAGGGTGGTGGATGCATGGAACGGCCTACCTCAGGAAGTGGTGGATATGAATACAGTGCAGTGCTTCAAACAGGCATGGGATAGGCATAAGGAAGCAATACATACGAGTATGAATAGATAGGCCAGAGACAGAGCACAGGCCGATGGCACATTTATAAAGTAGAAAAAGAAATGGGCAGTCTGGATGGGCCTTAAGGTCCTTATCTGCCATCAACTTCTATGTTTCTATGTAAACAAGGCCTGCAGGCTACTGCTGGGAACCCCTTGGCCCACCCATATGTGTCTGCTGTACTCCACCACCAACTTGCTCAACCTTGAAGAAAGACTCAGCTTCCAAACCTGCCTTCTTATAAAAAAGACCCTGCTAGGGCTCTCCCCCCACCGAGGTCGCCACCTCCCTGCAGTATGCCTCCCCCTCAGTCTCCACCTGCAGCACTGTCAAAACCTCCTTGTTGTCCCCAGGGTAAGGACCTTTATGGCCCAGAGATCCTTCTGCTATCGTGCTCCCTCCTGGTTCAGTTCCCTCCCAGCCAACATAGCAGACTCCACTATGCTTGGTCCTTTCAAGGTCTCTCTCAGAAACCATCTGACAAGCACTCACTGCTGCAACTGCACATAATCCCCCACCTGCCCATTACCTTCTACCCTAGGCTGGGTCAGCCCTGTCTACTTTTGCTGTAGATGCCTGGGGTCTCAGGCAACATCTCTTGACTAATGTAATAAAATATCTCTGGTTGCTACCTGACGTGGTAGTCATGTACGTATATTATGACTACTGTGATCTACCTATTACCAAGCTAGTACTACTAGTAAATTCCGGTAACACTTGTTGCTTTTTTAATCTCATTGTTATTTCCTGTTTTGTTTGCTGTGACATATTGCTTTCTTGACCAGGTGCCTTTGTAAGTGAGTCTATGAGTCAAAGATCCGTAAACCGATGATCTAATAAATAAATAAATAAATAACAATAAATAAATGAGCCACGAACGTCCTAGAGTTCAGCTTTGGGTGATGTAACCATGTCGCGGGACATGTTCTTGAATAGATCAGTGGGTGGGTTGGGGGTAAAGGTAGTGGTGGCCGATCTGTTGGATAAATTAAAGTAGTTGCTTCTGAAGGTAGGAGTATGCTATGTCAGGTGGATGGTGCAGGCAAATATCAGGCAGAGTCTACTGTGGTTCAATTGGTCGGTCAGTGATACGGTAGTGGATAAGAAAGTGATGTTCCACTCAATATAAGAGGGCTCAAGGTAACGTATGCATGGAAACTTACACGTAGACTTTGGGCAGCAGGAAGAAGAGGAGAAAGGCAAGAATTTACCACTCTCTCTGCATGCCCTTTTCAGTTACTCATTAATATGCAAATTCATAAATTCTCCTGCTACTGTCCTTTCTCTGACTGCACATATCCATCACTAAAAAAATTTAACACTATGAATTCAAAAACAGTGCTTTTCCAGACTTCCAGGAGCCAGCCCTGTCTCTCCAAATTGAGGTTGGCCACATAGAGTTATTATCCCGCTATAATCTCGTCACTGTGTAAGGCTGCATTTCATTAGAGCAGAATGGCATTCATTAATTACATTCAAACCTAAACTGTTACTCAATCACCCCCTATTGTCACCTGTTTTCTTTGATCATTTTGATTGCCTTTTCATTGTGCAGTAGAGAACATCAGCATCGCTAACACACAATTGGGTGGTAAATGCTCATTGCATAATGCCTCAGGAGTGCCAAAACAGATCATTATAGTCCATGGTTATGCTTTCAGTGTCAAGATGTCACTGACAATTTTACATGCATACTAGTGCTCTGCAAGCTACTGCCCTGTGAGCCAAGCAACCTATATGCTTAGCAGCTGACATATGTCAGACTGACATGGTTGCATTGGTGAGTTCTTTAACTTGTGCTGTCAAGATGGCTTATTTCACTGTTATTTCATGGGTAAGGCAAAGGTGCACTGCAGCAGGTGATTTAAAGAATACGTGCACAACTATAGCTGCATTCTGTTTGTGCATGCCTGGGGATTGATGGTACACTGCCTCAGGGGATTTGAGATGGAGGTAAGGGGGGAAAGTTAGAAGGTGAGGATTATGGAGCTCCGGACGCTCCTGGTTATGGGGGTTTGGAGAGGGGGGTGGCAGCAGTCACCGAGACTTGTGCCATGGCAAGACATGATTGGGATATAAACATACAGTACTATGTTACATCACAATTCTGAAGTGATGGTGTGAAGGTAAGTGGATTGTGGGTAGAGTTTATCATTCATGGTATACTAACATACTAACATACTAAAAGCAAGCAGAACAGGCCTGATGGTCTGTTGTGTCTGCTTGGTAGCCTGCCTCCTACTGGGTGTTTGCTTCCCCCAGCCACAGAGAGGCTTATCTTCGGCTTTAGTTTTCCCTTGTACCTGTCCAACCCCGTCTTTAATCCCTCTGCTGTGCCCTCCTCCACCAGACTCCTGGGCAGTGCATTCCATGGCTCCACCGCCTTCACAGTGAGGTACTGTTTCCTGTCTTTTCCCCAGTAATTCCCCCCCTCTAGCTTCCACATGTGCCCCCATGTTGTTCCCCCCATCTGTAGTCTGAACATCTCATTGGCTCTGCCTTTGTTCATTCCTCTTACATATTTGAATACAACTATAATTTAGCCTCTATCTCTCCTTTCCTCCAGCAAGTACAGACCAAGTACATCCAGCCTTTCTTCCTAGGCCCAGCCCCTCACCATGTCCTGTATCATCCTGGTTCCTCTCCTCTTGAACCTTCTTCAGCAGTGCTATGTCCAACTTTGAGATGAGGTCTCCAGAACTGCACACAGTACACAAGATGCGGTCTAACCAGGGCATTATACAGAGGGAGGATCACCTCCCTCCTCCTGGATGTAATCCCCCTGGCTAGGCAGCCCAGTATCCGGTTTGCTTTTGCCATAGTTCTTCTGCAATTTTCTGTATTATTCATTTTGACATCTACTACCACTCCTAGGTACCTCTCACTTCATGTGGCTTGCAGTGATACCACTCCCCCGCGGTGGATACATGTCCTGGGTTTCTGGCCCCCTGATGCATCACCCTACACTTCCCTGCATTAAAAGTCAATTGCCACCTCTTTGATGACCACTCCAGGGTATCCTGGTCCCTCTGGACTGTCTGTCTTGCTTCTTTTACGTCTGCTAGTGCTCCCAGTTCTGAGTCATCCACTACTACATGCAGTTTGCAGCTCCATGCATCCACAACTCTGTCAGTGAAAAACAAACCTCCTATCATTCCCCCTGAATCGTTATTCCTTCTAATCTTATGCTGTGTCCTCTTGTCCTGCTATTTTGCTTATATTGAAACATGTCACAGTCTTTGACCTAGTTACTTCCTTTTCTATTGTTTTCATCATATCACCGCTCTCCCTGCTGTGCTCTGTGTTATACATATTGAGCTCTGTTAAGCTGTCTTCATTTTTTTTGTGATGCAACCCCTGCACCAATTTGGGTATCCCTTCTCTGGACTGCCTCAATTTGGATAATGTCGTTGCACAGGTGTGGTTTCCAGTACAGCATCCAGTACTCCAGCTGGTGCACAACCAGTGGCTTGCTCTACCCCTATTAATGAATGAAGAGTCAGACAGTGAAGCATGAAATTTATGCTGAGTATTGGCAACTGTCATTCAGGACTATGAACTGCTAACTAATGTACTGGTGCTGAACAAGTCTAGAGAAGAGCGACATGATAGGGCTGGACTTCACTTTTACAATCACCACTGAAGAAAGAGGCCTTGGTGTTCTAATTTCATATGCTCTACCAGTGTCGAATACAAAGGCAGCATGGAGTATCTCTGGCATGTGGGTACGGATAGTCATGGGAGTCTCTTTGTGAATTTAGAATGAGGATAGGAGCACTTTATATAACACACTTTGTTTTCCTCATCTTGAGTATTATGTGATATTTGAGAAGCAGAACCCTTATAAAGACAGTGACTTGGTGGCGTAGGTTCAGATAAGGGGGATCACAATGGTGTGTGCCATGCACAAAAATAATGCCTGAACAATTCATGGAACTCAGTGTTGACAATGTGGCACGTTGGTTCATTTACTGCTTGACTGTCACCTACCCCCTCCTAAATGTTCATTGTGTGAAGAGAAACATTCTGTCTCATAGTGTGTCTTGCCAGCATGAAATATCACTAATGGTAATTTCTGCTTTATGTTGATACAGTGGTGAAGGCATCACAAGTGCAGGCCAAACACCACCCCCCCTCCACCACTTATCAGAATTGGTCCAACATGCTTTGTTTATTCTGTGCCGTTACCTTCTCCCCTTGTCACCCTTGAGATGTCTACCCGCCCTATTCTAGCAGTAACTGCACCTTATGGCGCCATGACCTGTTCCTGCTTCACTCCCCCTGTCCCCTTGGCAATGACTGTATTCCTACTCAACAATTTTTGCCCATAACTTCAAACACTCACTTCATACCCATCACTGCCTCTCCATGGTTCACGTTAGCCACTGTGTCCCTGCTGCCTTCTCCTTTGCATTTCCCTGTTTACTTCCCCACTTCAACTTAAGTGTCTTCACCCAGCACCTCAACTTCTGGCACAGGGGGAGCTAGGGCACTACACATCTGTACTTCCAACTCCTGATTGAAGGATTGGTGCGGGAGGAATAGTTTTTGATTAATATGTGACTAGGAACAGACCTGGGCAGATGCAGGATTATATGAGGAGGACAGCATGCATCTGTTGGAGAAGTGTAGCTTGTTTCTTTGTGAGAAGCTTAAATGCTTCAGCTGTGAGCATTTACACTTGTAAAGATGGTGAGAAGGAGGACAAAGCATTAGGAACATGCAGGAACATAAGCTGACTACAGAAACAGCAAAAGCAGGCTGGTTGGGCACAGGATGTGAATAAGGTATCATGGGTGATACTGGGGTGGGGTTGTGCAAGGGCACATAGGAGAGGACACCAGGGTGGGGGGGGGAGATGCTGGAGAGGGAAAACAAGAGCAAAGAAAGGGAATACTGATAAACATGTAATGTCGTGCAAACGAATGCCCATGGCCTAGGAAATAAGATTCCAGACTTTCGGTCCTTGTTGGCAGATGCAGACTGTGACATAGCAGCAGTAAAAGAGACATGACACTCTGCTGGTCATTTCTGGGAAGTCAATGTACCAGGCTATACATTGTTCAGGATGGACAAGGAAGGTACAAAGGGTGAGGCAGAGGCCCTGTACATCCTATTGGGAATATGTTGCGCTACCACAGATAACAAGGCACAGTGGAAAGCTTTTGCTGTAATCGAGCATCAAGTCACTATCCATGGTGCTGCAACAGGACAAGGTAATCAGAATAACAGAGGCAGCCTTTGCTGCACCCATGACAGGGAGGTATGACATTTTGGGCAAAGTAAATGCTTTGCAGTGCACACCCGGGTTCTAATTGTGCTTTTTTTCATGTTGCCATGGAAACAATTATTCATTGGATAAACCAACTTCTTCTGGCATTATGATCTGATACATCCACACTATACCACCCCATGATGTGTGAATGTGTTGCAAGTGGTCTATGGTGCAACAAGCAATGCACATGGGTTGCTGACTTCTACAGAGGACACAACCAAAACAGAAATGGACTTGTACTTCTTTGCATGCAGTTTCGGAATGCACTACTCTTGTCAATGATGTTAAGGCCAATAATTGCATCCTTATAATTGTTTAATGGAGGTGGGTCATAACTCATTGGAACACACTCTTTTGATGCATGTGTGGGAACCATACAGAGGAGATGAAGAAAGGTGCCCTGGTGGTGGTGACACTAAGTCGGAGTGAGAGGACCAGTGCAACACGGCCCATAGCAGGTGATTGCAGCGTGAGACCTTATAGGGTATACAGGAGATAAATTGCACATCCTCCACCTTTTTTTGTTATCCTGTCAGCACGAAATATAGTTACAAAGTTTGATACAGGATTTGATTAGTGTCTTATTGAATTATGACATGTTCAGTGTGGTTAATGCCTGGGTTTAAACATGGCTGAGAAAGGACGATGGCTGGGAAGGGGGTCATTAGAGGAACAGAGTGCCAGCAGATGTGATGCACATTCAGGCATTATCTATGTCAATGTGTATAAGCATACTTGAAGGACAGCAACATGCTAAGAGTAGTCTATCAAAAAAGAACACCTTATGCACATATCAGATGTTGATAAGTTGCAGTAAGGTGACGCATATGTGGATAGGTTGTGAAAATGGGTACAGGTGGGGAATAAGGGACATAGAAAGGTCCATATAATAGAGGCATTGGCTTATAGTTTTATTGATTGATTTATTGTTTTTTATAGCTAAAAACATAAGTCACCAAATAAGATGGAAAATATTATGTGGCCTCAATGGCTGTTAATGCATTTCAGCAGACTGAGAGTACACAGCTTAATCCCTTTTCTTTTTAATGATATGCATCACACATTGGCTCACAAAGATAGTAAGATAGATAATGTGGTCTCAAAATCTGTGAATGCCCTTTTGGTGCTTAGGAGTACCCAACATCAAGTCATTGTGTAATCACATTATCTGACAACGAGGTGCTTTCCCAGTGGTCATTGTAAATTCAAGCAATTAAAAAAAGACAATAACCAAATGAAGACAGCAAGAACTGTTTTCCACTAAATTGTCTCCATCCATTAGGTTATGACAGCAGCCAGTCTGGCTGGTAATGTGTGCAGCTGTCATCAGAGAGAACTGAATAATTAAATGCTGTAACTTTGTTACTCTGTACGAATGGCAGAAGTGATGCACAGATGACTGAATGTATCATTTGAAATATGCTGTCTGTACACAACATGATTTGCATTGGAAAAATAGATTTTCATCTAATAATTATTTATTATTTATTAAATTGTGGTGACCGGGTAGGCCCACTGAGCCCCGAAGGTCCCTTTTTCAGGGGCGACCCGGGATAACAATACAAGTTATGATACAGAACAAGGACATAAAGAACTTTTGCAAACATTATCTGTTACATCATGTGGTAGTTACAGGAAGACAGTGGATACAGGCATGGTTATCATCACAACACAGTTTAAATAGGTAGTACTTTACATATAGTTTATTCAGGAGGTAGCTTGTGACCACAGGTGAAACAGACAATTTGAGGCAGGTAGTGCTGTATGTTCCAAAAAAAAAACACTATATATGGTCACAGAACAGCAAATTGTGTGTGTCAGTATTTAGTAAGGGATGAGTTGTGGTAGTTTGTGGATATTCTCAAAGAGAAGCAACGGCACATGAACATCCACAATGAAAGGTAAGAAAGAAGGAAGAAGGAATGTGAGTAGACCTTTGGTAGCATGAGGTATCCTATAATCTAAATGATATCACATTGACATCTAACTATGGGCACAGACTGGATGACCTTGGAGTCCTGAACTGGGGTAAACGTCTATGTTTCTACTGTACAACCACAGTGGTGAAATACCCTGGAAATATTAACACTCGGGCAGATTTCAGAATAAATGGCAAAATTTGCCAGTGCATGCATGTTGCACCGCGAGGCACTATGCCAGGGTACGCTGTGCCCAATTACAGGACATGCAGGGTTCCCACAACCTGAGAACCCGTGACTTGCATCATCCGCAGTGTACCTTCCATGTGCAAGTCAGAGCAGCACGTAACTTCATCCACCAGGAGAACACCCACAACACAACATGCCCGCAATCAGTTCTGGGCATTGGGGTGTATGTGTGTGTGGGGGGAGTGGTGTCACAGGCAAACAGGGGGCACAGTGCAAAAGCAGCCTGGTAGCATCCTGTGCTCATGGGAGCGGGTGTCTTCACTCTGTTGGGGGATGGCCATGGCATTGGAAATGTGCCTTCCATGGCACTTTGGGTGTGGTGCTACCATCATTTTGCCATGCTGGATGACCTCCACATTAGACCACCTCCATGGTGGTGTAACCCACCATGCCGTCACATGTCTTGTCATCAGAAATCTGTGTACAGTCCCTTATTCGCCCATACTCCATCCGACTTACCAAACACCCTTGTCACCCTTTCTCCCACCAAATTCCTAAGCCACTCATTTACCTCTGTGATATTTCTTTTGTTCTCCACTGTGTCCATCGGTACCGCCAATATTTCAGCAAAGGAAATGTTGCATCTATTATAACTACAGAATTTAAAAAGTTATTGGAACATTGCTTGGATTTCCAACACACTGTGCCCCTCTATATATTTAGTTCCCAAGTGCACCATGAAATCCGGTTTCTCTCCACAACCCCTTACCAGCTCATACACCATGAACTTTGCTCTGTGCACCCTCGGGCCTGAGATATGCACTGTATCCTAACATCCATTAAATGACCTTAGTTACCTATGACTGCCCCTCTATGCTGCCCTTGCTCTGCCGACTTGCCCTATCCAGCTTAGAAGCTTCATGCACACTGTCTGCTCTTCTAGCCTTTACCCCCACAGCCTCTCCAGACTAGTTCCCTTCCCTTACCTTTATTATCTGAATGTACACCCCATACGTTTTCCCTTTAGTGTCATCATCTCTATCCAGGTGTTCTCTATTCTAATATCCCCCCTCCTACTTTCTGTAAGGTGACCTCCTCTAGTTTCTGTGCATTGCCCCAGCCTCCACTCACCCAAACACCTCTGCCGCCCATATCACCACCCCTTACTCTTGTTCTCCCCCCCAAGTCCCCCAGCTTACCCCTTAACCAAGAAACTTCATTCTTGATCTGAGATGGCTGTCTACCAAGTGGACAGCCTTCGTCTCTCCATGCCCACTTTTGAATTAGTGCCACCCATCATCCAGTGCAACCTACAACCCTCATGAAGAGGCCTGCCATGGTGGAAAGAGGACATCCTTTTTGTCCATCTCTATTCTATATGGGCACCTCCCCCTTTTCACAATCCCACCACCCAGGAATAGTACCCCTTCTACCCCTCCAAATGGCCATACTGGGGCATCCTTGGTCACTAATATTCACTTCAACATACAGCAGCAGCAGCAGTCTGTGTTGTTGCAGCAATGTGGTGTCCTAGTATGCTAATATTACTAAAAATGGCTTGTTAACAACGTAGTGTACAGCATCAGAAGATCTACATGTTGTCTGCTAGCGATGACACTCAGCATCCATGCTTGTATTAATAAATACTGGAGTGCTTGAAAAGGTGATGGGACAGGGCGCAGGTGAGGGGGTGGATAGAGGGGAAGAGTGGGGCTAGTGGCTGCTGCATAATAAGGTGTTCTAGCTGCACAGTTGTGCTGAGTTGATAGACCTCTAGGCATTTATCTGATGGCTAATTGTGTATGTTTGTACCATACAGTTGCTTAATTTCGAAATACAATGAACTGACCCTGGTGGTCCCATGGTCACTCCCACCACCACGTAACCTTGATCATACAAACATAGACTTTGAAGGCAGACTAGGACCACTTGGCCCACCTAGTCTGCACATTTCCCTACCTACAGTATAAGCTACTGATCCAAGTGAACCAACAGCCGATTTCTTCCAACCTGCCCACAAGAATTCCTTGTTTGTCCCATGCATTCTTGAATTCTCCCACAGTTTTAGACCTCACAACCTACTCATGAAGACTGTTCCATGCATCCACCACCCTCTCTGTAGAAAGATACTTTCTCACATTGCCCCTGAGCCGTCCCACCTCTGTCTTCAAATTGTGTCCCCTTGCTCTTGCACATCAGATTTTCTGTAAGTTGCTAGCCTCCTGGACATTACTGATTCCACTCAGGTACTTATAAAATCTCTATATGTCCCCCCCGCTTCATCCTTTCCTCAGGGGTATACATATTAATATCCTTCATTCTCTCCTCGTATGGCTTCTCCTACAGACTCCGCACTATTCTAGTTGCCCTCCTCTGAACTTCCTCTATCCTATGTTCTTGCATAGATGTGGTCTCCAGAACTAGATGCAGTACCCCAAACGTGGTCTCACCCACTGTCTATACAAAGGGATAACAGCTGCCTGTTTTCTGCTGGCGATGACTCTACCTATACATCCCAGTATCCCACCTGCCCTCCCTACTGCCTTCGGACATTGCTTGCTATGATTACCCCAGGTTCCTTTCCATTTTTCTTGTTATTTCTCCCCCCACACACACCCCCACCCCTTCGTTTAATCTTCCCTTGGGTGTTTGTTTCCCTGGTTCATTACTTCGCACTTCTTTGCATTGAATCCAAGCTGCCATACTTATGACAATTCCTCCAACCATGTCAAGTCCATTCTATGCTTTTCCATGCTTCCTTGCATATCAACCCTGTTGCCAGTCATTGTGTCATCTACAAAATGGCATACTTTTACTTCCAGTCCCTCTGCAATGTCACTTATAAAGACATTACAAAGTACTGGACACAGTACTGATCCCTGCAGTACCCCACTAGTAACTCCGCTTTCTTCACAATGTACTCCATTTACAATTAACTTCTGAGTCCTGTTGTCTAGCCAATGTTTTACCCATACTACCACCCTGGGACCCACTCCAAGGCTGCTTAATTTGGCTAGTAACCTTTTGTGTGAACCTGTGTCAAATGCCTTGCTAAAGTCAAGTTAGGCTATGTCCACAGCCACTCCCTGGTCTACTACTTTGGTCACCCAGTCACAGAATGCAATTAGATTTGTCTAACATGTCCTTCCTGCTGTGAAGCCACGCTGCCTTTTGTACAGTGCCCCAATGTCCTCTAGACACTCCACAATTCTTTCCTTCAACAGTGATTACATCACTTTCCCTACCACAGAGATCAAACAGACAGGTCTGATGTTTGCTTTTTCTGACTTGCTCCCACTTTGGTGAAAGGAATTCACATCTGCCTTCCTCCAGTCCTCAGATACCACACCATTCTCCCATGATTTGTTAAAAAGGGTATTCAGTGGTGTCACTATTTCTTACCTTAATTATTTTAGAATTCTGGAGTAAATTCCATGAGGTCCCATTGCTTTGTCCACCTTCAGTTTTAGGACTTCTTTCTCAGCCCTTTCTTCTTGGAAAGGACTGAGATCGACCCCACTATCCATAATTATTCTGTTAATTGGATTTTGCACCTCCACCTCCTTTACTTATGTGATTACTGATCAGAAATATGCATTCAGTATCCCTTCTTTTTTCCTTCCCCTCTGAATTGAGATGGAGCCTATCTGTAGCATACAGCCCCTTATCCTCCCAGGTCTCCCCCAAGGCCCCCATCAACCCATACCCTCTGGCCCCACACCACTCCCTGAGCCACTGGGTTATCACTCTAATCTTCCTCTTGTGTTCCCCACTAGTCCTTGGCACCGGCAGGATTTCTGAGAAGGAAACTGCACATCCTATATCATAACAGACCCTGACAAGCTCCCTGAACCTTGCCTGTATCTCTAACTCACTATTTCCCCTCAATGTCATTGGTACCCAGGTGGACCAGCGTGTCCAGGGAACCTCCACAATCCTTTGCCAGCTGATATACCTCATGCTTGGCCCTTTGCACCATTTGTGCAGGGAAGTATTTTGTTCTAACTGGGCAGGCTTCCCCCCTCCCTATCCCATTTGATACCCCTGGTCATGGAATCACCCAACAGGAGCACTCTGGTCACCCCTTTTCCTCCAATTCCCCCTATTCCATGTCCCTCATCCTTTCTACTGGCCCTTCCCCCCAGCCAGCTCCTTGCCCCTCCCCCTATCTGACTGCCACCTGCCATGCCCTCCTTATTTAACCTGGCCACCCCCTCCCCTCTGATCCTATGCCCCTTGTCCTCCAGAGTATCCTTCTGTACCTCGCTACCCCCACCATTACTGCTGGTGACTGGTACTCACCCCCATCTGCTAAACTAGCCTGCCTTGTCCTCCCTTCCTTCCCATCTCTGTTCTGCCCCTCCTTTCTTGTCATGTTCCCCTGGCCTAAACTCTCAGCTCCCTTTACTGTATTCTCCTTGTACTTCTGGTCCTTCTCCTTTCCTCCCAACTGGTCCTTTTCCTTGTGCTTTCCTCCCTCTATCCCATGATCCTCCTGCTCTGATACCCTGCTCCCCCTGTTTTCCCACAATGCAAGTTCGCCCCTGTTCCTCCTGCTATCCAGCCCCCACCTCCTGCCCACTACTTCCTTTCCATCTCTAAGTGCCCCTGTCATGGCTACATCACCCCCCTCATCCTCAAGCAGAAGAAGAGAATTGAAGCGGTTACTGAGCTTAAGGTCCGATCCACCTCCCCCCATTTCTTCCTTCTGTCCAGTGTCACAAACTTGCTCAGCCAGTCAGTCCTCTACTCCCAAAGTGTACAGTGAACAGAACAAGGTAACCCTCTTGTTTGTTTTGTGGGTTCAAGTCACCTTAGTCTCAAGCTCTGGAGGGATTCAAACTGATAACCTCTTGTTAGCGTACCCAATCATCAGGCTCAGACAATTCTGTCTTCAGGGGGCCAGATATCTTTGCCTACGGGCACCCAACCAGGTCTTTCAAATGAACCCTTAGAAGTCTATGCAAGACTTTAGAGAACTGTATCCATTTCCCAGTTTGGTATACAATAAGCCCATACACAGTGTTACTTATAATCACTCTAAGCTCTACTTAAATAAAAAGAAATGTCAAGGCACTCCAGCAGTTTCTATTGCAAAATATATCTTTACTTTAAAAATATCAAAACAGACCAATAATTACAGAACAAATATATATATATCCCAACACATACACCCTTAAAACAAACAGGTAAAAGTACAGTTCCTACAATACATACATTTAGACTGGTCTAATCTAATGCTTAATTTCTTTCAGTGCTTTCAAGGTCTCTCTTCTCTCAGTCAGAATATTGTCTTCTGTGTCTCTGTCAAGGTTCTCAGCAATTAAACAGTTCTGAACCGGCCTTCTCTGTGATGTCATTAAACTCTACCTTGGAGTATTAAAAGTTATATTTTAAAGCACAGGATGTCCCAACAAGATTTAAAAAAAATGATAAGTGACATACTCAATTTCCTCTCCTCAGGTTAACTGGTCAGAACTGGTTTGTGCTCTGCTACACATACATCTCAAAAGTTTCTTTGATCTAAGTCACTGTATTCAAAGTAAAAGTGCATTTTCCTCTTTAACCTCGTCTGTGTCTTGGAATCTATACCTCAAAGGTCTCTCTGATGTAATTAAAGGATTCTCCGGGAATGTATATTTGGCCTTCCAAATTCGTCTGGGTTCTGTTTTGTCCAAGCTGTCAACCTCTTTGGTGAAATGAGTTGGTTCCTGGAAGGTTAGTTATAACCCATGCATGCTCCTTCCATATGACACTTAGAGCAAAATCAAAGGATTCCCCTGGGGATGCCATGAATAGCTAATTTGATTGCCTGGGATCAAAGCAAATTTAACATGTTAATTGAACCTCAGATCACTGTAGTTTAAAATACCTCCTGTCCTTTAAACTTATCCTTGGGGTTTTTGGATGTGTCAGTTCAGCAAGACTGTGGGTATTCTGACTGCCCTTCCCATCACATATTTTATATCTAATAAAAAATTAGATACAGCACTAAGAGCTGGCTGTTTACATCATATCCAGCACCAGCCATCTGCCTACTTCCCTGAGAATGTCCT
The DNA here is from genome assembly GCA_016271365.2 of Neoceratodus forsteri. NCBI lineage: Eukaryota > Metazoa > Chordata > Ceratodontiformes > Ceratodontidae > Neoceratodus > Neoceratodus forsteri. Next base: position 608,621,056 of record CM057455.1, read on the forward strand.
ACCTTTGGCCCTTGTCTGTGAGGGTCCCCAGTTACCTGCCAGCTTCCTTCGTAGTATCTTCCTTTTGGGCCCTATCTGCCAGGGTCCCTACGTGACCCCAGAGTACTCTCCTGCACTTCTTTCCCTAAGGAATACCTGACCAGGCTGGGTGACAAACTATCCTCCATTTCATCTGACATCTTCTCTGATATCCTGCCAGTCTGGCAGAGGGGGGCAGATGGACGGAAGGTCAGAGAAGGGGAGATGGGGAGCTAGACATGTGGTTCAAGGGCTGGTGCCAGGAAAAAGGACACAGATTTGTAGGGAACTGGCAACAGTTCTGGGAGTGAAAGTTCTTTAAATTTGATGGACTGCATCTTACCAAGGAGGGAGTCAGTGCATTGGGGCAGAAGTTTGATGTCTTTGCAGAATATTTAAACTAGCAAATGGCGAGAAGTGTGCAGCACCCCATACGTCGAATTGGAAGAACACCCTTCCCTCCTCAGCTAGTGGTCAAACAGGGATTCAGCATGTTTGCAGTTCATTTGCATTACCAGGTAAGAAAAAAGGTCCATCTCCCCATACGAGGCACTGGGGAAATGCCAAACCTCACCAAACATCTAACACACTGAAATCTGGCCAATGGAAAATCATGTACACAAATGCTCACAGCCTGGGAAATAAGATCCCAGACCTGCAGGCAATAATGTCACAGGCTAAACTGGACATAATAGCAATTAGTGAGATGTGGCTTACCAGTAACCACACTTGGGAGACTCCAGTACCTGGCAATGTACTGTTCAGAAGAGACCGAAGTGCAAAAAGGGGTGTTGGAGTGGCCTTGTATGTCAATGAAAATATCAAAGCTACAGAAATTCAGAACAGACATAAGGAGCCAGAAGAACTGTGGGTCACCCTGGAAACAGGAAATGGGACAGCCATAAGAACTGGGGTTGTCTACAGGCCCCCAGACCTGGAGGAGGACACAGACACATTACTGTTGGAAGATATACAAAACATGACAGCTAAAGGGGGAGGTTCTGATAATGGGAGACTTCAGCATGCAGGATACAGATTGGCCAATACCAGCAGGAACATCTGCCAGAACTAGACACATGGTGGATTCCCTGCAGGGGGAGGGCCTCAAGCAACTGGTACAACAACCCACAAGAGACAGGGCTATCCTAGATCTAGTACTGACTAACAGGGAAGGGATCACAGATCTCCAGGTAGAAGGTCACCTGGGGGCCAGTGACCATCACATGGTATGGTTCAATTTGGCCACTACATCTAAATCATCCCATTCCAAGGCAAATATACGGGACTTCAGAGGAGCTGACTTTGATAAGAGGACCAACAGAGTTAAGCTAGCCCTGGCAAAAATAAACACAGGTGAGGGGGGCACAGGCAAAGTGGGAAAGCATTAAGGATGCAATACTTGAAGCAACATCCCATTGTGTTAGACAGAAAAGGAAGTGCAAAAGAAGAAGGAAACCACTTTGGTTCTCAAATACAATAGCAGAAAATGTCAGAGCCAAAAGGCTGGCCTTCAAGAAAATATAAGGGAACACAGCTGGATGAAGATAGGGAGGCATACCAAACTGCCCTAAGGGAAGCAGGAAAGGCAGTAAGGCAGACAAAGTCCCAAACTGAGGAAACACTAGCACAAACAGTAAAAGAAGGTGACAAGACGTTCTATAAATACATTAGTGAAAGGAGAAATCCAGAGGGGGTATTGCTAAGCTCAAAGGAGAAAAAGGGGCATGTGAGGAGGAGGACCCTGTAAAAGCATCTATCCTAAATAGATACTTTTGCTCAGTATTTACTGAAGAAAAGGCAGGGCAGGGCCCACAGCTCAGCACCATGGACACAGGGGGGAGGGAGGTGAGCACTACTCCCTTCACAAAGAAAGGGTCCTACAAGAGCTCACTAAGCTCAGGGTGGACAAGGCAATGGGACCTGATGGCATACATCCCAGGTACTTAGAGCTAAGGTGGAACTAGCAGAGCCATTAGCAGAACTGTTTAGTGAGTCTCTGAGCACAGGAGAGGTCCCAGAAGACTGGAAAAGGGCTCATGTGATCCCGCTCCACAAGAGTGGTAGCAGGGAGAAGGCAGAGAACTACAGACCAGTCAGTCTTACCTCAGTAGTGGGCAAGATTATGGAGGCACTCCTTAAGGAAAGGATAGTGCAACACCTGGAATCCATAGGAGCACAGGATCCAAGACAGCATGGGTTTACAAAAGGAAGGTCCTGTCAAACTAATCTCATAGATTTCTTTGACTGGGTAACCAGAGTGGTGGACCAAGGTGGAGCAGTTGAAGTTGCCTACCTTGACTTCAGCAGGGCTTTTGACGGTGTTCCACATAGAAGATTGATAGATAAGCTGGGTAGGCTCGGGGTGGGTCAGAAGTTGGTCAATCTCCAGTTGTGCTGCCAAACTCCTATCCTCCCACCCGAATCCACTCCACCTGGTCCCCCCCCCCACTGCTCATGCCCTCCAAAGCCTGCTCCCGCAGCCCTGCCTTTCTCTTTCCACCCAGTAACCCATGCCGAAGTACTACGCTCACTAAGGGCCCTAAACCCAAACAAAGGCAAGTGACCTATGTCCCTGGATGTGAAGATGCTCTTCCTGTCTGCCCCAGCCATAGCTGCCCCTCTCACTGCCCTTTTTAACCTCTCTTTCTCTCTGGGAAAGTTACCCACGGCCTGGAAGATGGCCACAGTCATACCCCTGCCAAAAGGTGGAGACCTCTCCTCCCCAGAAAACTACAGACCCATCTCCCTGCTCCCAATCCTGGCCAAAATACAGGAACAGCTAATCATGTCCCAGCTCACCCCTTATCTGGAAGCCTCCTCCTTTTTCACTCCGTTCCAAATGGGATTCTGTAAATCCCACTCCACCACCACCTCCCTGCTACGTGTCACTGGTGACATTCCCACTGGCATGGACAAAGGTCAAGTCACCTCGGCCATTTACATAGATTTATCCAAGGCTTTTGATACAGTCTCTCATTTCCTACTTCTCTCAAAACTCTCCAATGCAGGGCTCTCTGAGCTGGCCATTGGTTGGTTCCATGACTATCTAGCGGACAGGAAGCAAACAGTCAGACTGGCCTCTCACACTTCAAACCCCCTGCCAGTCACTACCAGTGTCCCACAAGGATTGGTCCTAGGCCCACTACTTTTTCCATTTTTCTAAATGACCTCCCATCAGCATGTACCCACTCATCCATCCAAATGTATGCAGACGACACTGTCCTGTATGCCTCCGGCCCTACCACACAAAGCGTAGCAACCCTACTTCAGGAGGATTTCTATGCCATCTAGTGTTGGTTGAGGACAAACCAGCTATTCCTAAACCCCAAAAAAACAGTATCACAAACATTCGGATCACAACAAAGACTTTCCCGCCAAACCCCCTGCCCCCCTTTCAAAACCTCAGATGGGACCTCCCTGACCAATTGTACTTCCTTCAGATATCTAGAAATCTGGCTAGACCAGCACCTAGATTTCACTTCTCATATCAACTCACTACACAAAGACTACTCCCCAAGCTAGGTGCTCTATTCCGCAACAAAAAATGCCTCCCTACACAAACTAGGATCGCCATTGTCCAAAAAAATGATTCTCCCTGTTTTCGACTATGGCGACATAGTCTACTCCATTGCCTCCACGTCCACTCTGGCCAGCCTAGATACCATGTTCCACTCTTTCTGCCGGTTCATTCTAGATTGTCCTCAATCCACTCAGCATTGCCACCTATACAGCTCTGCTACCCTGCCGTCACGAACGTAGACAAATAAACTGCGTTAGGTTCGCTGCCAAATTGTGGTCACACTCCCTCCCCCCCCATCTGGCCTCTACCCTCTCCAAACAATCCCCTCCTGCATACTCCCTCAGGAATACAGATCCCAGACTGCTGTACGTCCCATTCATGCGCACTTCCAAAGGCCAGGCCGCCTTTAGTTTCCGAATCCCGCAGATTTGGAATGCTCTGCCGACCTCCATAAGACATGCACAGAACACATACCAATGCAACCCTCTACTTAGAGTCCATTTCTCTTCCAGCTGCTCCTGTTATAACTAATTACTCTAATTATTCCTGATTGCCTACTATAAAAGTATATGTAAAGTATTGACCCTGTTACTCTGAACAATGTATTTGAACCCCTGTCTGTGTTTTCTAAACAAATTTTTACAGGAAAGCCTTGACTTCCCAAAAATGTTTTTGTTTATTGTTTATATCCATGTATTGTAATTATGGGCCTCGGCCCCCAGGTCGCATCTGGAATCAAGCTCTTAGCTCAGTATGCGTTCCTGGTAAATATCGTAAATAAATAAATAAATAAACTTGGTGGCAAACTGGTTGATGGGCAGAAAGCAGAGAGTGGTGGTAAACGGTATACAGTCAGAAGAGATGCAAGTCACAAGTGAGGTACCTTAGGGATCAGTCCTGGGGCCAGTCCTCTTCAATATCTTCATCAGTGACATTGCAGATGGACTAGAGGGCAAGGCTTGTCTGTTTGCAGATTACACCAAGATCTGCAACAGAGTAGATGATCCAGATGGGGTGGGCAGAATGAGAAGAGATCAGGATAAACTAGCAAAATGGTCAGAAGAGTGGCAACTGGGATTTAATGCAAAGAAGTGCAAGATCATGCACATAGGGAAGAGAAACCCTGAAGCCACCTATAGGCTGGGAGGGGAGTTGCTGACAGTCACAAGGAAGAAAGGGCATGGGCATCACCATCACGATGATCTGAAATCATCCAAGCAAACCTCTAAAAGCAGTAGATAGGGCTAGGGGATGTTAGGGTGTATTAGTAGGGATATCACAAGTCGTAAGAGGGAGGTAATAATCCCTCTTTACAAGACACTGGTTAGGCACCATCTGGAGTACTGCGTACAGTACTGGAGGCCACACCTTCACAAGGACATTAACCAAATTGAGGCAGTCCAGAGAAGGGCAACCAAAATGCTGCAGGGACTGCATCAGAAGACATATGAGGACAGATTAACGGAGCTCAATATGTATATCATTGAGCAAAAGAGGGAGATAGGTGATATGATTGAAACATTCAAACACCTTAAGGGCATTAACAAGGTGAAAGAGTCTAACATGTTTAAATATAAGAAAAATAGCAGGACAAGAGGACACAGCATAAGATTAGAGGAAGGCCGATTAAGGGGGAATGTGAGGAAATTCTTTTTCACAGAAATAGTGGTGGATACATGGAACGGCCTACTCAGGAAGTGGTGGCTATGATTACAGTGCAGGGATTCAAACAGGCATGGGATAGGCATAAGGGAGCAATACAGATGAGTATGAATAGATAGATCACTGACAGAGCAAAAGCCGATGGCACATTTATAAGGTAGAAGAAGAAATGGGCAGACTGGATGGGCCTTGCAGTCCTTATCTGCTGTCAGGCTCTATGTTTCTATGTTTCTATGCCCCCGCCCCTAGTGTTTGGTGCAACCCCGTGGGAGAGCCCCTGCCCTATTCCCCAAGCATACCTCCCCCCTTCCCCCAGCTGTCTCCTAAGCCGCTCAACCTCCTCTCTAAGCTGTGCCAGGTGGTAGCACACTGGGCAACCACCAAACTTCCAAGCCCAGTCCAGTATCATGGTTGCCCCACACCCTTAGGGGCCACATGTCATTAATGCCAGCATCTTTGCGAGGGTGGAGGGGTGCACAGTGTCTTGGTGTTTTTCTTTTCATGAACTGAGCCCTCCAGTGACAGATTACAAATACTGTGTGTTGTGCATGTTGTTTTTGTTCCATTACAGGGCACCAACCACCTGAAAAATATTTTTGGCTAGCAGAGCATTCTCCATCTGGGTACCCAGGGTGTGTAAATGTTTATAGACCCTGAAGTGCATGCATAACTGTTTGAATGATAGAGTCTTTAAGCAAATTAACCTGATTACACCCCTCTCTTGTTCAAGTCTCTTAAATAAATCAAATCTAACTTGTTTTTGCATTTACCCTGACCGTGGTTGCAGTTTGTGAAAGAGTACTATACTGCTGTTATTTGCTGTGTATAACCTTGTTTTACAGGGGTCCTCCAGGGCCGAGCCAGAGGAAAGCCCTGGTGGTAAGTGCAAACAGTGTGGGTACTCATGTGGTGTATCAGGGGTATTGTGAAAGTGATTATTGTGTATTGTTCAGGTCACTAGTAAGGAAAGAGGGGGGTTACTGTGTACCGGAGGGCTGTGCCCAGGTTAGCTTGACCACTACCAACCCTGACCCTCTGGGTGGAGGCACCCATTTCAGAACTCAGGCACCTTAACCTGCTACTAGCCAAGCAGGCAGGGTTAGTAGCCCTTGTGATAGAGCCACCTAGGGGTTACATACAGAAGAAAAGATTCTGAAAGAACTTCTAGAACTAAAGGTGGAAAAAGCAATGAGGACTGATGGAATTCACCACCAAATTCTAAAAGGGAGGCAGTATAGTGCAGTGGTTTAAGGCTATGAGCTGCAAACCTGGAGACCCAGGTTTGAATCCCACAGCCTCCACTTGTATGCTGTGTGACCCTGAGCAAGTCACTTTCATTTCCTTGCGCTCAAAGGTTGCACCTGTAAACAAGCTTTCAGCTTAGTGTGTCTCACCTAGTTAAATAATTTGAAAAAAAAAGGCGAACACTAGAGACACCATTCATGGGAGAATGGTGATGTATATAAGGGCTGGAGGACGGCAGATGTGATTCCCATTTACAAAAGTGGGATCAAAGCAGAGTAAGGAAACTACAGACCTGTAAGCTTGACATCAGTGGTAGGGAAAATGATGGAATCACTTCAGAAATAAAAAAATTGTTGAGCACCTGGAGGCCAGTAAGGCACAGGACCCAAGGCAGCATGGATTCACAGCGTCAAGGACATGTCAGACAAATCTAATATATTTCTTAGACTGGGTGACCAGCGTAGAAGACCAGGAAGGGGCTGTGGACATGGCCTACCTAGACTTTAGCAAGTCATTTGACTCAGTGCCACACAAAAGATTAATAAACAAATTAGACAGCCTTGAAGTGGGTCCCAGGGTAGTAGCATGCATAAAAAAATTGGATGGACAATAGAACACAAAGGATAATAGTAAATGGGTGCCACTACGAACAAAGGGGGGTTACTAGTGGGGGTACCGCAGGATTCAATACTGGATGAGTTCCTTTTTTATAAGTGCCATTGCAGACAGAATGGAAGGAAAAGAATGCCTCTTTCTTGATGACACAAAGAACTGCAACAGAGTTGATACACAAGGAGGAGGGAACGGATGAGCGGGGACTTGGCAAAGTTCAAGGAATGGTCAAATGTATGGCATCTTAGAGTCAATGAAAAGAAGTGCAAAGTAATGCACCTGGTAAACAAAAACCCCAGGGATGAGTACACAATGACGGGGGTGGTATTAACAACAGCAAAATGGAAAGGGACCTGGGGGTAGTCGTATCACAAGACCTACAGGTAGTCAAACAATGTGAAAAGGCAGTTAGGAGGGCTGGTAGGATATTGAGATGTATAGCGAGAGGCATCACCAGTAGAAAACCGGAAGTTATCACTCTGTACAGACAGTTGGTAAGCTCCATCTGGAGGACTGCAACATCGTGTAGTTCTAGAGACCCAGTCTCCACAAGGACATAGGCAGGATGTAGGCAGTCAAGAGGGGGGCAACTAAAAAGTGGGAGACCCATCAACAGAAGCCATTTAATGACAGAGTAAAGGAGCTTAATATGAATACCCTTGAGGAAAGGAGGGAGAGAGGGGGCATGAGAGAAACCTTCAAATACTTCAAGAGAATCAACAAATTCCAAGAGGGTAGCATCTTTCAGTAAAAGAGATGAGCATGAAAAAGGGGACACAATTTAAAGATAGAGGGGGGATGGCTCTGGGGCAAAGTGAGGAAGTATTATTTCACAGAAAGGATGGTGGATGCATGGAATGGTGTTCATGAGGAAGTCATGGGGTCAAAGAAAGTGAAGAAATTCAAGAGTGCATGGGACAGCAATAAAGCAGTTCTGGAGGGGTTGTAGGAAGAAGCAGGCTGTTGGTTAACTAGGTTCTGCAGCTTATCCAATAGGTAGGAAAATGAGCAGACTAGGTAGGCCAAGCAACCCTTATTTGACGTCAAAGTTTCTGTTTCTGCTTCTAAGTTTCCATGTTTAAGTAACATGATTAACATGGGAGTGAGGTAATGTAATGACTTCAAGTCTGAGCATTATGCACTGTAGAAAGCACACTAGGGGTCTATGGGGAGACAACATTTATCACAGTGTTCGTATTGGGGACGTAGATGTTTCATGGGCGAGCTTGACAAACTATAGCAGACAAATGGCAATAAATCAATGCACAATGTGAATGTGGTCTAAGTGGAATGATGATAGCCACCACTGGAGATGGATAACGTTCGCACACATACATGTAGGCAGCCAGCCAAGAAGACAGAGATGCAAACAAACACACACATAAAAAAAATAGAGAAATGTGGACACACATACACACACAAAAAATACAGCAAATGCAGACTCAATTTATGCCTTATAAAGAAAGAAAAAATGTATCACAAAAAGAGTTATTATATGTTCAAAGTTCATTCTAAATAAGGTTGGAGGGGGAATGGCTCAGCATTGATGAAGCATGTAGCTGAGAGAACTACAGTACTCAAGACAAATAACCACACTAGCATGGGACACTTACAAAAACTGAGGCCTGGTGCACTGGATTTAAAAAAAATTGATTGGAGATATAATGAAGAAGAGTAACACAGTGCTGTGGAATATGAAAGACAGTACAGGGATGTGTGCCAAAAAAAGTAGATCAAATCAGGCAGGACAGTGCTTCACAAACAGGCAGAATGCAGAAATGTAGTTTCAGCAGATCATATTGGAATGGCAGACTGACAGAAAGTGAGACACACAAGAAAAACAAGCGGTCGCTCGATCGCCGGTCCAAAAGAAAGAATCCACCCTCCACTCTCATCAATATTCCCAGTCCACAAACATATAAAATTCAAAATAATTCCCTAATTCCCCTGTTGGTCCAGTGGACCCCCCCACCAGATCATGGGAATATGAAAACAAGAAAATCTCTGGTGGTCCGGTGGACCTCACTCCTCACCCGATCGAGGGCATAAGTAAATAAAAATATCCCCGGTGGTCCAGTGCCCCACCCCACCCCCCGATTGCGGGCATATGTAAAACATAATATCCCTGGTGGTCCAGTGGACCTCCCTCCCTCGCCTGATCATGGGCATCACTAAATTAAAAAATCCCTGGTGGTCTAGTAGAACCCCCAAATCACCCAATCACGGTCATAAGTAAATAAAAAAATCCCTGGTGGTCCAGTGGACCTCCCCTCCTCGCCCGATCGTGGGCATAAGTAAATTACAAAATACCTGGTGGTCCAGTGGACCTTCCCCCCCCCAGTGGTGGAAATAAGTAAATAAAAAAATTCCTGGTGGTCTAGTGGAACTCCTCAATCACCTGATCGTGGGCATAAGTAAATTAAAAAAATACCTGGTTATCCAGTGGACCTCCCCCCCCCCCCTTGCCTGATTGCAGGCATAAGTAGATAAAAATCAACCCCGATCGCCTGATCATGGACACACACATAAGGAATGACCTGGTGGTTCAGTGGTACCCCCTTCCACCATCACTACAGTATCCCTACCCCCCCCAGTCAGCTGCGAGGCGGCAGCAACCCACCAGCAAGCCTCCTGACTGCCCGCCGATGACAGCGTACAGTTTGTCTGTATGCCTTTTGGTCCACTGTGTGAGCTGAACCGGCATGCAGTTCAAATTGTACCACAACCGGAACTGTGAATGAGAGAGTTCATTCACAATTCAGGATCGTATAGTACAGTTTAAACTGCATCGGCCATTGGCCCACGTGAAGCGGACTAATAGGCATACAGCCAAACCGGTACGCCGTCAGTCATGGCCCGGGTGGCTGCAGTGGGCGGGTGATGCCATCCGCCGCTGACTCGGGGTGCAGGGTGGAGAGGTACCACAGTGGGTGGGTGAGGAGGGTGGTACCACTGGATCACCAGGGTCGTTCGGTATGTGTGTGCCAGCGATCGGACGACTGGGGGGGGGTTCCACTAGGCCACCAGGGATTTTTAAATTTTCTTATGCCCGCTATCAGGTGAGGGGGGGAAGGGCCACTGGACTACCAAGGATTTTTTAATTTACTTATGCCCGTGAGCGGGTGAGGGGGGCAAGGTCCACTAGTCCACAGTAAGACTTGTTAAGGCCATACCAGAACACAGAACCAGTCGCTAGATGCACCGCTATTCACATACTGGCAACAAAAAAATACCAAGCGTCAAATGTCGGCGAGTGGAACGAGAAACAAGCAATGTTTCAAACATGTACACAGGGGAAAAATGTACTGCTGTTAAGTTTTTATTGTTTCTTTGCAGAGGCTACTGATGGGGGCCACCTTTGGAAATAGGAAATATAACATTTTAGCTGAAGAGGCTAGCTCGTGTGAGCGAGTACTGTAACTGTAGCAACCATAAGTAACTGAGGTGCTGACAAGCCGTATTTCACAGAATGATGGAATTGGTACCACCGTGATGTGACTAGCACCTACATTGCCATACACTGATTTTATGTGGAGCTCAAAAAGTGAACTTTTGATGCTCAAGTCTGGCATGACTGTGCCACCCACCACTGTACACAGTATCTAAGAAAGCACCACCACAACCAAAGCACATACTACAGTGGTAGAATGGAGGCTAAGGCTATCTGGTCAATCGGATTGTATTGGTCGGCAAAATACACCTCCACTGACACTGGTGGAAATAAAATCTAGTTTTAGACTGGTGTCAACATTAATTACAATTGCTGCACAAACAGTGGGGGGTGCACTGGGAACAGAAACAGACTGGTAGCAATACTGATACCAGGTTCAACGATCTGCACATGCAACCCTTGAAAACAAATTCCTATGATTGGTGACACCACATATGCTGAGAAAAATCTAAAGGGACACAGGCTCAATGACAAAATAAATATTAATTCCACAAAGGACAGATGATTTGTCAAATACACATACTGCTCCAGCGCTATGGTATCAGGAGGACAACTTGGAGCTGAATTGCTGGGGAAGTGAGCATTACGATAAAAGACAATGACTTCGTGAGACAAATATATTTTGTATTAATGAGAATTTCTGTGACTTTCAGCACAAAGGAACTGGGGGCAGCAGTAATTGCAAGTCTTGGAGGGGGATGGGTGCAGATCTTGGGTGCAGGTACAATCCACATAATTGCACATATAAAAAAAAGGAAGACATAAATTAATGACATGGTCAGAAGGAACAAAAACAGCACAACATCTAGACCACAACATTCTCTTGTGCATTAAAAAATGAGGAACAGTGAAATCAGCACAAAGCGAGAGAAATTTCAAGCAGTGAGAACTCACCTGACTCTGACACAGTGGGGACCAAATGGGAATAGTCCTTGTTCTGACTGTGGGAACCTATTTTAGATGGAAATAAGCGAGCACAGGTATATGGAGAATATATGTGCTTGTTGATGCACCTTGCAGCATTATCATAAGATGTAACTCCGTCGGGGGTGGAACGACAATAGTAGACATTTACTGACGGCCCGTAAGAAAAAGAAAAAAGCTTGAAAACAAGCAGTTTGAAAACCAAATACAAAGCATGAAAACTTATACTGGTAAGGTGTGGGAAGCTGCACATTACAGGTAAACAGGACCGAAATATGCGAAGGTTGAGGAAACAAAGTAGAAACTCTGACATAGAAACATAGAAACATAGAATTTGACGGCAGATAAGGACCGCTTGGCCCACCCAGTCTGCCCATTTCCCTACCTGATGGATAAGCTGCAGATCCTAGTTAACCAGCAGCCTACTTCTTCCTACCCCCACCCCCTAAAATTGCCTTATGACTGTCCCATGCATGCTTGAATTCCACCACTGTTTTTGACTCCACAACCTCCTCTGGAAGGCCGTTCCATACATCCACAACCCTCTCTGTGAAAAAATACTTCCTTAAATTACCTCTGAGCCGCCCCCCTTCTTTCTTCAAATTGTTCCTCCTTGTTCTTGTACACCTCTTTTTTTGAAAGATGCTACCCTCTTGGACTTTGTTGATTCCCTTGAGGTACTTGAAAGTTTCTATCATGTCCCCCCTCTCCCTCCTTTCCTCGAGGCTATACATAAGTGCCCCTTTAATGTGCTGGACTGCTTTGAAGGCTATTAAGAACTAGCAACTGACAGATTAATTATGGTCATAAAACTCTCCTCCAGCCAGCCAACTTCAAAGGTCTTCTGCTGTTAAATTAGGCATGACAAGATATAAACCATATGTTGATTTCAACCTAGTAATTTCACAAAGCAGGCTGTCTGAAATGCAATAGTAGATAGCAGAAAGAAGGGAGTATTTCTTTAACTGCCATAGAGATTTACAGAATGGAAGGATATACAGAAAACTCCTAAAAGATGTGTTCTACAGAAACACCTTTTTTCAAGAGAAAGCAGGATGACTGTAGGCTCCTCCCACAGCTATAAAAAGTGACCTTGTGGTTATCATATCCGATGACCTCTAAGTGACAGGGCAGCATGACAAATAAGTGGTTAGGACTAGTGGAATACCAAGTTTCATAGGGAGGGGCATTTCCAGTAGGAGGTTAGAGGTGGTGTTTCCACTGTAACACTCACTGGTGAGGCCCCACCTGGAGTACTATGTCTAGTTTAGGAGGCAGAACCTCAGACAGGATGTAGACAATGGAAACAGTCCAGTGGAGGGCAACAAAACAGTGCTGTATATGAGAAGCCCTATGAGTAGAGACTGAGGGATACTAAGGTTTATACTGAGGTAAACAGTGAAGCAAACGGGCCATAAGCACATTAAGGCTTCTTTCTTTACATGAAATACCTTAATTTCCCTCCTGCCTGTATATGTTTATCCAAGTTAAATTTAAAAATATTTTTATTATTTGCTAACATTACTTCCTGTGGTAACTTCCTGTGGTAACCTGGAAGTGGTGTGAGCTGAAACAATCACGGGATTTAAGAATGCATGGGATAGACATAAAGGAATTCTAGAGGTCAGGGGTAAGGGGAAATAGACTTCTAGGAAAACAAACTGAACTTACAAGCTCAAATGGGCAGACTAGGTGGGCCATAGGCCCTTATCTGCCGACACTGTCTATGTATCTATGTATCTATGTAACTCATTCCATAAATTCACAATTCTATTAGTGAAAAAGATTTTTGTTACGTTTGTTCAGAACTTCTTGCCATTAATCTGTAGATGGTGACCTCTTGTCTCAACACCTATATCTTTAAATCCAATATCCAATTCACACATTAGCTCAGGGTCTTGTATAATATCATACATTCATAAATAACAAGTCCCCTCATGCTCGACATGTTTCCAAGGACATGAGATTTAAGGATTGCAACCTATCCCCATATTGTTTGTCTTTTTGATTTTTAACCATCTTTATTTATCTGCATTGTACTTTTCTCTAGTCTATTCTTCTCACCTTTTTTATAGGGGTTCCAGATTTGGGTTTAACATTTGGGAATCTCAACATATACACCCCGGAAGAGAGTAAAGTGAGAGGTGAAATAAGTGAGACCTTCAAGTAGCTCTCAGTGGTTAACAGGGTGGAGGAGGGAAGTCTCTTTCATATGAGTAGGGGTACCAGGACCAGGGACATGTGATGAAGCTGGGGGGGGGATTTTAGAGAGATGTGAGGAAATGTTTCTTCACTGAAAGGGTGGTAGACCCCTGGAACAAACTACCAGTAGTTGTTGTGCAGGCAAAAACAGCGGAAGACTTAAAGCATATGTGGAACAGACAGAATGGCATATTAGAAATCAGGCAAGGAGGAGGGAGGATTACCAAAGGTCTGTCAAAGTAGATTAGGTAGGGTACATCAGGACAGACTGATAGGCCAGATGGTGCTTTTCTGCCAACAAATTCTATGGGCCCAATTCACAAAAGCCCCAAGAATGCTACATGCTCCAGGTGCGTCAGACATCTGGTACATAGAGCTTGCTGCATTCCCTGTCCAGTGATAGGGATCCTCCATTGAATCCCGTGTACTGTTTGCCACAGTTTAGACTAGCTTTCTCTGGTATAGCATGCAGTAGAAACATAGAAACATAGACTTTGACTGCAGATAAGGACCGCTAGTCCCATCTAGTCTGCCCATTTCCCTACCTACAGGATAGGCCGCAGATCCTAGTTAACCAACAGCCTATATCTTTCTGCCCCCCACAAGAATTGCCTTATGTCTGTCCCATGCATTCTTGAATTCTCCCACAGTTTTAGACCCTCATAACTCCTCAGGAAGGCTGTTCCATGCATCCACTACCCTCTCTGTGAAATAATACTCCTCACATTGCCCCTGAACCGCCTCCTTCTATCTTTAAATTGTGTCCCTTGTTCTTGCACGTCTCTTTTCTGAAAGATGCTACCTCTTGGACTTTGTTGATTCCTTGAGGTACTTGAAAGTTTCTATCATGTCCCCCTCTCCCTTCTTTCCTCAAGGGTATACATATTAAGCTCCTTAGTCTCTCCTCACACGGCTTCTCTTGCAGACCCTGCACCATTTTAGTTGCCTCCTCTGGACTGCCTCTATCCTGTCTATGTCCTTGGGAGATGGGGTCTCCAGAACTGGACACAGTATTCCAGATGGGGTCTCACCAACTGTCTGTACAGAGGGATAACAACTTCCTGTTTTCTGCTGCTGATGCCTCTCCTATACATCCCAGTATACCCCGGCCCTCCTACTGCCTTCTCACATTTCTTGCTAACCTTGAAGTCATCTGATATGATTACCCCAGGTCCCTTTCCTGTTTTGTTGTTGTTACTACCTCCCACCCATTGTGTATTCTTCCCTGGGTTCTTGTTTCCCAGGTGCATTATTTTGCACTTTGAATCCTAGCTGCCATACATCTGACCATTCCTCCAACCTTGCCAAGCCCCTTTTCAGCCTTTTCACGCCTCCTTGTGTATCAACCCTGTTGCAGATCTTTGTGTCATCTGCAAAAGGCATACTTTCCTTCCAGTCCCTCTGCAATGTCACTGATGAAGACATTAAAAGGACTGGGCCTAACTGAACCCTCACGGTACCCACTAGTAACCGCCCTTTCTTCAGAGTGGACTCCACTTACAATTACCTTCTGTGTCCTGTTGTCCAGCCAATGTTTTACCCAGGCTACCACCCTGGGACCCACTCCCAGGCTGGTTAATTTGACTAATAATCTTTTGTGGGACTGTGTCAAATGCCTTGCTAAAGTCTAGGTAGGCCATGTCCACAGCCCTCCCTGGTCTACTACTTTGGTCACCCAGTCAAAGAAATCTATTAGATTCATCTGACATGACCTTCCCACTGTGAACCCATGCTGCCTTGGATCCTGTGCTCCACTGACCTCTAGGTACTCAACTATTCTTTCCTTCAAGTGACTCCATCACTTTCCATACCACAGAGGTCAGACTGACAGGTCTGTAGTTTCCTGCCTCTGTCTTGGTCCCACTTTGTGAAGGGGAATCACATCCGCCTTCCTCCAGTCCTCGGATACTACACCATCCTCCCATGATTTATTAAAAGGTAGCCAGTGGTTTCCATAGTTCCTTCCTTAATTCTTTTAGAATTCTGGGTGAATTCCATCAGGACCCATTGCTTTGTCCACCTTCAGTTTTAGGAGTTCTTGCAGAACCCTTTCTTCTGTGAAAGGACTGGGATCACCCCCTATCAAGGGTGCTTCTGTTAATTGGATTAGGCATTCCTCCTCCTCTTTTGTGAATACTGAGCAAAATATTCGTTCAGTATTCCTGCTTTTCACTGTCCCCTCTGCCCACCCACCATTCATTCTATTCAGCCTCACTATCCCTCCCTTTGTCTTTTCTACGCGCTGATGTACCTATAAAAGGTTTTATCCCCTTCTTAACTGAGTTGGCTATCTTTTCCTCAGTTTGGGCCTTTGCTATTCTGACTTCCCTCCCTGCTTCTTTCTGCCTTAACTGGTACAGCTCTCTGTCCTGCTCCTTCTGTGTTTCCTTATACTTCAGGAATGCTATCTTTTTCTTCCTGACTTTCACAGCCACCTCTCTTGAGAACCATAGTGGCTTTTTCTTTCATTTTGATTTGTTTATTTGCTTCACACAAAGGCTTGTTGCCTCTGTGATGGCAGTTTTGATAATTCCCCATTGTTGCTCCACACCTCCTTCTAGCCTGTTTGCTAGTGCTTTTCTGAGGCACTCTCCCATCTTGCCAGTCAGCCCTCCTAAAGTCCAGTACCCTCACTTTTGTATGGCTTGACTCTGTAGCTGAGTTTAACGTGAACCAAACTGTTTGATGGTCACTTGTCCCCAGATGGCAACCCACTTCTAGATCTGAGATCCTCTCACTGCCCCCATTTGACAGTATGAGGTCTAAGATTGCTCCCTCACGAGTGGGTTCCGAAACTAGCTGTCTAATGCCTGCCACCTGTAGGGCGTCAAGAATGGCCCTGCTCTTGGATGTGGCTGCAGCAAATGTGCTCCAGTTAACATCTGGCATATTCAGGTCTCCCATCAACAGTATCTCCCCTTTCTCTGCCATTCTAAGAATGCCTTCTATCATATCCTTGTCCATTCCTTCCCCTGACATGGGGGTCTGTACACAACCCCTGTGCGGATTGTGGTGCCCTTTCCAGTCTCCAAGGTGACCCACAGTGCCTCCTCTCCTCCCTGTTTACTCTTTTGTTCAGTTGCTTTTATCCCTTCCTTTACATAGAGAGCTGCTCCTCCCCCTCTTCTCCCCTGCCTGTCTCTCCTGTAGTTTATGTACCCTGGTATGTTAACATCCCAGTCATGGTTCTCTGTGTACCATGTTTCTGTGACTGCTATGATATCCAGGCATCCCTTTTCCATTAAGGCCACCAGCTCAGGGAGCTTGTTGCCCAGACTACAGGCATTGGTACTCATTACCCTCCATTTCCTGATGGCCTTACCCCCTTTTGCCCCATCCCTGTCCTTCTTGCCTTTGTCACTTTCTCCATTTACCACTGCCCTTCTCCCTATCGACACCTCCATGTTGGTGTTTGCCACACTTACTACCGTGATTGTTTGGGGGGGGCTAGGATTTTCCTGCTCCTTTCCAGTGCCTCCCCCCTTGGCTAGTTTAAAAGCTTGCCAATGAAGCATTTAAACCTATCACCTAGATTCTGGTTCCCTCCCGGACAGATGCAGCCCATCATGCCAGTATAGGCTTGCATCACTCCAGGTGGACCCCAGTCCCCAATGAAGCCAATACCACAGGCTCCACACCAGTTTTTCAACCACTGATTGAATCCCATGGTATGGAACACCCTAGCCTCTCCTATGCCATAGAAGGGTAGCACCTCCGAGAAGGTTACCGTGCGTGCTACTTGACTAAGGCCCCTCCCCAATTCCACAAACTCTTCCTGCACTTCTCTAATCCCTTTCTTAGCCAGGTCATTTGTCCCTAGGTGGACAATGACATCCAGCTCCCTCCCCTGTGCAGCTGCTCCAGCAATCCTGAGGATTCGCTCCCTGTTCCTCCAAGCCATGGAGCCAGGCAGGCACCTTACCTCCCTCTCCCCTTCCTTGCCCAGTTCTACCTTCCTAACAATGGAGTCCCCTACCAGGAGTTGTTTCAAGTACCTACTGTATGGGGCTTGTGCCAAACATTTGGTTCAAGCTGCCAGAAATCGGGAAAGGTATTGCAAATGTGCCCAATCTTCTCGAGTTGGGTGCAGGTTGCAGCAAAGTGTTCAGTGCAGCTATGCTTACCACTGGGGTTGGTGCAATGCTTGCCAGAAGCCCTGCAACACCCTTTGTGAATTGGGCCATATGTTTCTATGTTTCTTCAAGACTGGCTTGGTAACTTACAAGGCACTAAATGATTAGGGTTCTGGATACCTGAAAAGTTCTTGCCCTCATATGTCCTCTCCTACTCTGCTTGCTCTCTTAGCTGCACTGAGGTGGGATTTTTAGTTGTACAACATTTAAGGCAGAAACTGTCTGAAAATACAGCCTTTGAGGTGACCACCTTTTTGTTTCTCCTGCCTCCCATGATTGTGTTGCACCCTCGGTGTAGACCTTTAAAATAGCATTACAGTTTCATATGCATGAGTTGACCTGCATTTCTTCTATGTTAACTCTTATTGACTTTATTGTAATGGTAGTTATTTTCAGTTTTAATTGTTTATCAATTTGGTCTCTTTGTAAGCACCTAAGGTCTTTATGATAGAATACTGTGGAAATAAAATTATTTTTCCTTGCCTATAAAACTAGTGGAACAATGTGAGTTGGTCATGTTCTAGGGCACTAGTAAGGTTTGCATTGTGCACTGCAAGTAGTTTTTGTCACAACACTATAGAAAGAATAATATAGTCATTGAGAGAAACAGCATCTAATGATTTGTTAAATGGAGTGGTTTCACTATGAGGAAGGATCAACAAGCTATGTATTCACTGTATGTTGTCACTAGATAAAAGAATGAGAAGAGGTGGTTCACTTTCAGTCTTTACACTTTGAAAG
Organism: Neoceratodus forsteri; assembly: GCA_016271365.2. NCBI lineage: Eukaryota > Metazoa > Chordata > Ceratodontiformes > Ceratodontidae > Neoceratodus > Neoceratodus forsteri. Next base: position 608,639,564 of record CM057455.1, read on the forward strand.
AGGTTAGGCAATGAGGACTTGGGTTAATTTTCTGAGCTTACTCAGGAAAGTAAACCTAGAGGGCATATGTACTCTACAACTGAATGCAAGAGGAGGTTGTAATACAAGTATTTGTAGGGAAACTTTTTTTTTTTAGATTGTGGCAAACCAATGAAGCAAGTGCAAAAGGAAATGGTTGGAAGTGGAGAGTGATGAATTGTTAAACATAAATTGGATTTATTTCTTACAGAATGTAAAATAACATTCTATTGCAGCAGCATTCTATGTGACATTAGAAAATGGGTTAGAAAATTCCGGGTCTCTGATTGGCTGATACCCCTGGCAAGGTGGGCATTTATCAGACAACAGAGACCAGGAAATATCAAGCCCCCACTGCCAACTGCCCCATTACCACTTATATCCTTGTGTTACGTTCCATTTCAAACAAACCAGCCACCATTTTATTTCTCCACTTAGTGAGAGACCTGAGGCCCCACCGGCACCACCCTTCTTAGTGATGTGGCAACCCCCCCCCAAGCTAACATTTTGTACTTTTCCCCCCTACACACTGAAGTGTTTCGTTTAATTCCCAATGTTCAAACACTTACATGAAGTCCAACCTCTGTCTTGCCGCCTGCTTTCCCTACTGACAGATACTGGCAGCGGGTCTCCATCTGTGGAGACCAGTGTAAGAAAGCACTGCTAGTCACCTGGTAAGTGACTAGCATTTCAGAGAAAGACCCCACCTTTTTTAAAATCTCGAAACTGGATTCCCGGATGAACTGAGCCGTCTTCATTAGCAGGTACAGTAGGCAATTGCCAGATGAACGAGCACCAGGGAGGGAGAGGCAAGGGAGTAACATAATTTGCCCCTCGCAGTTTTCATTGAGACAAAGAAAACAAGGAGAAAACAGCTTGACTGCAAACCGACAGCAGCAACAGAACAAGTGTTACTCCTGTAGCACAACTGTGTCTGAGAGCAGCGGTACTTTTGTTTTCCGTACCGCAGATGAATGTCAATATGTGGTATGAAAAGAAAAGTACTGCTCCTCTCACACACAGTAGCGGTTACGGAGCTAGCGCGTGCTGTCTCTCTCTATCTCAACGGAGTTTGGGATTTTACTACCAAGCAGATGGCAAGCAAGCAACAAAGCAAGCGGCTCCTACCTGACGTTCATTATTATCTGGTGTGCAAATTAAATTTAATAAAAAAAAGTAAATGCACACTATCTCACTTGCATTGCGCTACCCAGTTTTATTGCTGTCTGCAGAGACACTGGGATAGTGGTGCATTCTGTTGTCAGGGCCAGGTTCAGGCGTGCCAGCATTGTACAACAAGGAAAAGGGGGGGGGGGACGCTAATGAGCAGTTAGCAAGACGGATGTGTTCTCCTTGAGCTCCTACTCTTAAAGTTTTATCTTTCAAGAATTAAGTAAGTCTGAAAGATAATTGTGTGTATGTGTGTGTGTGTGTGTGTGTGTGTGTGTGTGTGTGTGTGTGACCATGGCAACCACCTCCAAAAATGCAGGCGGAGGAACTATTTTGTGACAAATCTTACTTGAAATTAAATTTTCATTAACATTTTTCTTATTAAACGTAATTTTTTTGACAGTGCCCATTTTCTAAGCGCAATAATACCCTCCAGGGTGGGCGGTATTGTGCTATACTGGACCTTCCAGGGGCTATAAGGCCCTCCGCCTGCAGCGTCAGGCCTCATTACGCCCCTGGGGTGGTCCGGTATAGCACACTACCGCCCACCCTGTCGGGTATTATTGCTTACTGAGGTGCTGTACTGTAAGATCTAGGGACCAGCGGTATTTTTTTATTAAATACTTTTTCAAGGAAGTGCAATAGGTTATTCTGCCCATTGTCAGACACACCTCAGGAATTACAGGGAAAACTGGCTCAATTTACAAATATACAAAACAGTTAATAACATTAGATTCAGAATTGTACAGTATATGTACAGTTATGTAAATTGTTAAAAAACTCATGGTTAAAATGAATCTTAGTCAAGGACAATTTAAGACTCTGATTTCAATAGCTTCAGGCTGCTAGGCTGCTGTGCTGACTTGGGGGGGCTCTGTCTGTTTCTGCTGCAGTTGTGGAAGCTTCTAGCAGCTTCAAAGTGAGTGTGACTGGATCTTCATCTGCTGTAAGTATTTCAGGACATTTTCAGCTAATTTCACTGCGTTTGTGTTTCATTTCAGTAACTTCAGGCTGCTGGGCTAATGGGGGTGGGGGGGTCTGTGTTTGTTTCTGCTGCAGTTGTGGAAGCTTCCAGCAGCTTCTAAATGAGTGTGACTGGATCTTCAGCTGATGTAAGTATTCAAGGGGAATTTCAGCTAATGTCACTGCCTTTGTGTTTGAGTTCAGTAGCTTCAGGCCATTTGGCTGATTAGAGGGGCATGAGTTTGTTTCTGCTGCAGTTGTGGAGGCTTCCAGCAGCTTCTAAGTGGGTGTGGCTGAATAGTCAGCTGCTGGTAAGTATTTCAGGAGATTTCCTGCTAATTTTGCTACCTTTGTGTTTGATTTCAGTAACTTCATGCTGCTAGGCTGACTGGGGGAGGGTCTTCTATTTGTTTCTGCTGCAGTTGTGGAAGCTTCCAGCGGCTTCTAATTGGGTGTGGCTGGATCTTCAGCTGCTGTAAGTATTTCAGGGGATTTTCTGCTAATTTTGCTGCCTTTGTGTTTGATTCCAGTAGCTTCAGGCTGCTGGTTTGACTATAGGGGCCTTTTTTTCTGCTGCAGTTGTGGAAGCTTCCAGTAGCTTCTAACTGAGTGTGGCTGGACCAGCCACTGCCTGGGAACTCCTTGGCTGAATTTTTTTTTGTTGTGGACACAGCCTGTGGGGTTATGCACAGTAGCAGAAAGGGTGTGCCAATCTGTTCTGAAGTATGCTAAGAGGGGTAGGGAGATACCCCACATAGTTCTACATCCAGTAACAAATGACCTAGTGGGAAATATGGTAGATGTCATCCTGAGGAGGTTTGAGGAGCCAGGGCTGATTTGTGATGAGCCAGGAAGATCATTAACTTTCTCGGAGGTGCTTCCAGTACTCAAAGAGAACATGGCAAGGAAGCCAAGCATGGAGGAATTTAACATGTGGCTAAGAGGATGGTGTCAATACAAAGGGTATGGCTGGTGGGGTGGTGGGGATGGACCTGGGAAGGCAAGGATCCCTACGCTAAGGACAGGCTACACTTGAGTGAGGAGGGAAGGTGGGTATTGAAACAGAAACTGTAGGAATACTTACCAAACAATTCGGCATTTAAACTAGAGGATCGGGTGGCAGGTGGGCAGGAGTCAGGCAGGATACCAGCAGCAAGGGACAAAGGGAGCGGTCAGGAGGGGATGTTTAAAAGAGAGGGCAAGAAGGGAAACAAGGGAAGGAAGCAGGGTAGAGGGTTGTAACCTTGAATGCAAAGTGTCTAGGGAAACAAAACAGCAGAGTTACAGGCTCTCATGGCAGATGGGAGGTGGACATGGCAGTCATCACCGAGACATGGGCCACCCGTTACCATGACTGGGACCTGGTAGTATCAGGGTATTGGATATTTTGGAGGGTCAGTTTTAGAGAAAGAGGGTGCTGTGTGTATGAGGGAAGGACTGAAGTGTGTCAGGGAGGAAGGGGAGGAGGGCAGCACAAAGTCATTATGGGTGCAGCTCCAGGACCCCAAAATAGTACCTTCAGGATGAGAGTGGTGTACAGGCCTCCCTCTCAGACTGAGGAGTTAGACAGGGAACTAGTGGGACAGATCAGAAGGACCTCTGGAAGGGGCAGCACAGTGATTGTGTGGGACTTCAACTTGCCAGGAGTGGATTGAGGTACCCCAGCCACTATGAAGAAGAGGGAGTAGGTACTTCTGTATGCCTTCCAGGACAGGTTCCTATTGCAGATGGTCAATGACCCAACCAGGTTAGGGAACACTCTAGACCTCATGCTGGTGAACAGTGAGTTTGTGAGGGAACTGGTGGTGGAAGAACCGCTGGTGGGAAATGACCACCACTCTGTGTGTTTCACAATAAACATGAGGAAAGGGGGAGTAGGAATGGACAGAAGGGTGTTAGACTTCAGGAGGGCCAACTCCAGGAAGATGAGGGAAATAGTACAGGGTATCTGGCCAGGATTCATCCAAATATGAACACTAATCAGAAGTGGGAGGTCATTAAACTGGAAATTGAGGAGGTAACCACAACATGTACAAGGGTCCAGAGTAAGAGGGCGAGGGCCAAGAAGTCTAGCTGGGTGAGCGGGGGGGGGAGGGGTCAAGGAAAAAGAAAGGAAGAAAAGATCCACCTTTTAGAAGGTACAAAAAAAAAACAGGGAGAGGGGAGGCCAGGGAGGAATACCTGAAGGAGTCGAGGGTGGTGACAAAGGCAGTGAGGGCTGCTAAGGCATCCAGGGTACTCAGGCTAGCACAGGACATCAAAGAGGGGAGAAGGACTTCTTCAAGTATATCAGGGAAAAAAGGAGTTGTAAAGACCAGATGATAAGGATTACGAGGAATGGGGTGTGGGCGGAAACGGTGTAGAAAAGGCAGAAACATTAAACGAGTACTTCTCATTATTTACTAAAGTGGAAAGGGGAACTGTACCCAAGGGGGGTGGGAGGATGGACGTGGGGAGAGAAGGTGACAGATGGGGAAATCCCAGTGGGCAGGATGCTGGAGGGCTTGAGGGCACTGAGGGTGGATGAGGTGCCTGGGTCAGATGACATACACCCCAGGGTGCTCTAGGAGCAGTCAGAAGTCCTGGCTGAACCTTTGGCAGGCCTGTTGAATGCCTCCCTGTACTCGGGGAGTGTACCTCAGGACTGGAGGATGGTGCACGTGGTACCACTCCACAAGAGCAGCCCCAAAGATGAGCTAGGAAACTACAGACTGGTGAGCCTCACATCCATCATGAGAAAACTGATGAAGACAATTCTGAAGGAGAGGATGGTTTCCTTCCTAGAGGCTAATGGGCTGCAGGACAGCAGACAGAATGGGTTTGTCTCAGGCAGATCCTATCAGACCAACCTGGTGGAGTACTATTCCTGAGTAACCAGGCAATTAGACAGGATCCATGCAGCAGATGTCCTGTACCTAGACTTCAGTAAGGCATTTGATTCAGTGCCACATGGGAGGCTAGGAAGTAAGTTGGAAGGCACAGGGGTGGCGGCAAAGATGGTGGGATGAGTAGTGAACTGGCTACAGGGAGACAGCAGTGGGTGGTGTTGGGAGGGGAGATCTCATCTCCCAGGGCTGTGACAAGTGGGGTGCCACAGGGTTTTGTACTGGGGCTATGTTGTTTGGGATCTTCCTAGCAGACATTTCAATAGGCATCAAGAGCAAGATCAGTCTGTTTGCAGATGACACCAAGATGAGAGCAGTAGTGAATGATTTAGAAGGGTGGCAGAGGTTGCAAGATGATCTAGCAGAATGGTTCAACATTTGGCAGTTGGGGTTCAATGCCAAGAAATGCAAGGTGCTACATTTTGGTGCAAAAAAGCCCCAAAGGAGTTACCAGCTAGAGGGTATTCAACTAGCCAAGATGGAAGAGGAGAAAGATCTGGGGGTGATCATAACGGGTGCAATGAACAACTCGGCACAGTGTGGAAGGGCAGCTGCAAAGGTCAACATGATGCTGGGTTGTAGTGCCAGAGGCATATTCTCCAGGAGGGGGGAAGTGATCCTGCCGCTACACAGGACACTGGTTAGACCAGTACTGCATGCAGTTCCAGTGACCGTACCTGAAGAAGGACATGTGGTTACTGGAGGGGGTGCAGTGCAGGCCAAAAAAAAAGGATCCAGGGGCTATAGGTCTTACCCTATGAGAGCAGGCTGAGGGAGTTGAAGATGTACTCCCTGGAGGAGAGGAGGCATGGGGGGATATGATTAAAACCTTCCATTTCATGAAAGAATAAATAAGACTGGCATGGAGGGGCTTTTCAAATTAAGGAGGGGAAGGACATTCAAGGGCACGATCTGAGATTGGAAGGAGGGAGGTTCAGGAGGGAAATGAGGAGACACTTTTTTATGGAGAGGATGATGGAATGCATTGCCAGAGAAAGTGGTGTCCTGTAGAACAGTGGGCTGCTTCAAAAGGAGATGGGACAGGGTAAGGGGGAAGGTCACAGGAGGCGGGGAGGAGAGGGAGGGAGGGGCAGCTGCAGTATAAGGGCTGCTAGATGCAGAATCGAGCAGATTTGACAGATCATAAGGCCCTTAGCTGTTGGTGATTTTGTATGTTCATATGTTTGTAAGAGCTCTTGGTAGATTATTGAGAACTTTTGAAGCATACCACGAAAATGAACAATCCACCCTTTTTTCACGAAGTTTTTGTCATCTGCACATGATTTCCCACAGGAATGCACTTGGGGATTAGTTTTTCAATTTATTCACCAGGTTAAATAGGCAGCTGGGTATTAACAATTCTGTAAAACAAATACGTTTTTTTGCTTGAAGTCTTAAAGCCAGAAATAGCAAATTTAATCTTTCATAAAGTCTGCACCTTTGAGTTCAGAACAGCAATAATGAAACAAAACTAGGCTTCATTATTGTACTGTAACTGTAGGTAACGTCATATACTGTCTGTATGTTAAGTAGCAAATGTGATCGTTCTTCATTGATTTTGAGAATATCCTGCATGTTAACCGAGATCTTGGTGTCCTTTGTCGAGGAGTTACTATTCCATATAAGAAACACCATTTCTGAATAACCTTTTTGCAACTGCAAGCCCCCATGGGTATTGTGTACATGCCATTATGCTCTTTTGGAATGATATCTGAACTGAGAAACACTCATAAACCACCTAGTGCAACTGTGCAGGTTCTGCTGGGAAGGACAAAAGGGTGGATTTACTATAAAAAGTATGGGGCCTTCTCCACCTAACTGACCTTTGACCCAGCATTTTTCCATGCATGTGAAGCTAAGAAACTGTTTGCCTGTCAACTGTGTCCAATCATGGCATTGCTGTTGTGCAGAATGCTAGGAATGTTACATTCTTTTGCCTTTGAACCCTTGACCAATCAGCACTGTGGAAAGTTCCATTATAAGTGTGGTCAGCACACACAATTTCAGGTGCTTTTCCTGCCACCTTACCAACTTGGAATCTGATCCTGTCAGAGCTCAGAATCTAAGCAGCCAGGTTGTGTCTCTTTGGTAGTAGGATGTGAGACCTCCAATGAACACCAGTTGCTGAAGGAAGTGGTGCTGCTTGTTCTGTTGGGGACACTCTCCTTGGTTAAAAGTAACCATACTGATTCCCAATCATGGTGTTTTGGGCTAACTGAGGGGCCGTCTTTTGGATGAAATGCTAAGCTGAAGTCCTATCTGCTAGTTCTGGTAGTTGTTCACATGAACATTGAAGACACCATGGCACTCCTAAAAAAGAGCAGGGTAATTTTATTATGGCAGCAAAATAAAGACTAGTGACCAAATTTCCAAAGACCAGGGAATGATACATTGTGCTGGCATCAAAACAAATGAAGTAAGGGGCATCTTGCGTCAAAACTTGTCAATCCTGATTTTTCAAAGGTCCTTGCGTCAAAAGCAGGTATGCCTGTGCTAGACTGGCTTAAACCATTGTTGCATCAAAAATATGGCTGTGCCATGTCGGGAAGGTGGCCAACATCAAAACAATGGTGCATCATCCCCTTATTTGGGCTTTGCAAAGCAGGAAGTTCTTGTCAGTGTGTCTAAAATTGAATGGACCTGTTACACCAGCCAGAGCTGGTTTAACACTAGAACATATAAAGAGGCCCACGGCAGGCAGGCAGGCAGGCCTGAGTTACAACTGAGGTGCAACTGCAAAAGCACAGATACCGGAGTAGTGATACAACAATATTCCAGGTGCAGAGACTCATAGACATCTGGTTGGCCATCATACGATGTCAGAGATGAGTCTGGCAACAGATCAGCAGTGCACAAAGGCTGGGTAGGCTACAAATACAACAGACAACTCATAGGAGATATCTTACATGAGTATACTAGAGGAAGATATCATATAGTGACCTGAAGGATGAGCAGTGTATAGCACGATATTGGCTCAATAAGGTGGCAATCTCCTAGCTGTGCAATGACCTGAGATGGGACCTGAAAAGCAGAACACACGGAGGCCATCCTATACCAGTGGATGTTAAGGTTAGCTCTGCACTCTGTTAGAAACCAGGAGTTTCTAAACATCTACAGGTGATACCATTGGCATCTCACAGTCCTGTGTGTCAAAGTGCCTCAAACAATTCCACGAGGCACTGCTGCTCAGGACACAGATGTACATCATATTCCCACAGGATGCACAGCAGCAGCTGGTTGTGAAGCAGGGCTTCTACATCACTGCACACTTCTGACATGTACTGGATGCAATAGGCTGCACATATATTGCTGTAAAAACAGTGACAACTTATTAGGATGCCTTTATCAACAGAAAGGGATACATCTTGATAAATATGCAAATGATATGTGACAGTCAGTGTCGCATCCTGGATATAGTTGCCCAGTACCCTGGATCCTTTCACGTTGTCTACATACTTGGGCACGGTGGACTGTGCAAGGCATTAGAACATGTACACAAACAGGATGGATGGCTGATAGGTAGATGCAGGACCCAGATACCAGTACCATATTACTGTGCAGCTTCAGATATACCATTGTCAGATGCACAGCCTGACATGTGCACATGGCATGCTGGTGGTGTGAGTCATATGGAGCCATGTGATCACATCCCACGCTGTCACAATATGTACATGGTACAGTGACACATACTGGCAGACTGTATACAATAAGTCAGAGAAGCATGCAAACTGATAGGTGTCACAGGCAGTGGTACAACATGTATGTCATGCGGTGGATGTGGGTTGGGGCAGATGTGAGGCCATGGGTGGCAGTTGTGGCAATAGGGCCACCCCAGGCAGGGCCACATGCCCTGGTGGCAGGCCAGTCATACACCATGCAGCCACTAGAGCAGTGCAAGGATGACCGTAGGCAGACATGTCACCAGGGCTAACCAATGCATTCCATTCCCACAGGTGACAGTGGATATCCACAGTAGCCATGGTTGATAACACAAATCAGACATCCAGAGACAGAGGCCAACAAATGGTACAATGAGGCAAATGCATAAACATGCTTGGTGGTTGAGTGAACAGTAGGACTCTTGTAAATGTGATTTCAGTGCCTTGACTGGTCCGGGAGAGGGGGCCTGCAATACACACCCACAAAGACATGCAAGATCTTTCTGGCATGCTGCATCCTGCATCCTGCATATCGCCACTGCTCACAGAATATGCGTGCCTGAGGTAGATGGTGACCAGGGTGATGAGGATGATGCTGATGAAGATGACAACCCAGATGCCATACCTGTACAAATGAGCACAAGGACATGGACTGCAGGAGCTGGACACCATGTCAGAGCCCAACAGGTCAGCGGCCACTAGAACTGGGCAGCAAACAGCACCAGCAGGGCAGCACACCCATAGGCAGAGTAACACCTGCACAGGCCATAGTCGGTGTCCTACACCAGATTGGACCGCTTGAATGACTGTAAGCTAGACTTCAGAGAGGCAGATCCCCCAGCCAGTCATGGAGACCACCAGCAATGCAACCAGACCAGCAAAGGGGCTGTCAGCTTTGAATGCACCCCCACTCATACCATGTACACCACCTTATGTCCAAGTGTCACAGCAGTAATATGTGGAAAATGCTGATTGCAGTGGCATGCCATAAAACAGTCTGACACAGTCTGCATCAAAAGCCAAAATGATGCAGCATGTATTGCAATTGATTTGCTTGTGTTGGAATGACAAGAACAATTCTGTGATGAACACAGTGGTGCAGGAACATGCTTGCCGCCTAAACAGACTGCACCTCATCACACTCTGTGAGAGGACAGTCCCACAACACCACAGGCTACCACCATGCCAGCAGGGTGGAAGCAGATCCTCCTCATCAGTAATGTCCAGCATTAAGCCAGGGTGCTACTACCATCTGGCAGCAGCAGACACCCCCAAAGGACAGGGACAAAGTGTGGTGCAGCATTGTCACCAAATTGGAGCAGCTGTCAGGGGGGTGAAGCAGAACTTCTGACAGCTTAAGCATAAGTGGAATGATCTGTCCCTAAGGGAGGCAGACACCCTTCAGTACCTCCGCAACATGGCACGGGAGGTTGACATCACCATGCAAGGTGGTCATCGGAAACAGAGTAGTAGGCAGTATCGCACAAAGATGTCTTTAATGTAGAGATCACATTGTCACATCTATTGTGTGACATGTACTAACCTGCATGCATAATTTCACTGACTCTATAGATGTGCAGCCCAGCACAGCCAGTGTTGCCTGAGGCGGGGACATATCCAGGGATGCCACATAGACCATGGCAGATGATGCACTGGGGCTAAGCCATTAGGGCAAGTGTCCTGTACACTGTTCACACAAATTGCAGGGCCCTTTACAGTGCAGGTCACATGCCAGGTCACGTGGTTTGCAGGTGGAGTACATATGAGGTATCCAACACATGGTAGTGTTGCTTCACCGCCACATTTCCAGTGCATCCAGACTCAGTGTTCATGGTTCCCGTACCCAACAGACAACAGCCATATCGGTCCACGTACTGCACAGACATGCCACTGGGAGTCATCATAGTGTGCTGTCTCGTTCTGCTGGTGTAGGATGGTGCACAGGGACTGGGTAGGCAAGCGACATGGTTTAGCAGATGTGGCTTACAGGCAGGAGCCAGTGTCCAGGGGGACTTGATGGATGGCACTTAGTGTCTTGTCTGACCCTGTCCTGTAGGCAATGAATAGAGATCACACAAAGAATATACAGGATACCGGAATTGCATGATATCTCGGTGACTTGTGGTGGAGCACTGTGGACAATGATGGATCTGGGGGTTGCTAGGAGTATGATGATATGGTAAGGTCACTGGCTACAGGGGAGTCGGCAGGGGTCTGGGTTCATGGGGTGACAGTAAATGGGACATGGACACGGGTTCAGTACTGCAGGCATGTATCCTGTACCCTGGACTTAGCAACATGTACCACAGCAAGAGTGTGGACAGCAGCTGAAGCACGGTGCCACACACTGCACATGCCAGTAGGCTCCATGTGTGGGTGGTGGGCAGTTTGAGAGTTTTGGAATGGTACAGTGCCATGCAGATGCTTCATAGGTGTACCAGGGTGTAGAACTGGACTGTGACTGGCAACTGGCCATGGAAATACATGTACTGTAGATGACCTCTGGAGATAGAGCACTACATGGCGAAGGGACAATGCAGCTGTCAGGCTGGGGCACTGGACCTCGGAAGTATGGTTCCTCCCAGTCCATGCATTCATGCCAGTGCAATGGAGCATATCGTATGGCAGATGGGCTGCACTGGGATGTATACATCTAGTGGCAGAGAGTAGTACCACCACATTTATAGTGCTCCTGAGTGGTGGGCCAATCCTAGATGTACCATGGCTGGTGTTATAATGCACAACCCCCAGTGAGAAAGTGAGACATGTGACAGTGCCCAGAAGGCCACCATGGTAGCTGAAGAGCCAACAAGGTGGGTCTCTCAGAGACAATATCATGGCACTGCCCAGATATGCACTGCAGGCCACACAAGGGTGGAGAGACTTCGTAGCAATGGTGTGGTCATGACAGACAGGGTGAGGGTGGCCAGAAAGGGATGGCAGATGTCTCTGTAAGGGGTGGAGGGTGTGAGGACACAGATGAAAATTGACAAGAGACATGTGCACAAGGGCTAGATGATTGTATAACTGTACAGAAGGGATAAGGACACATGGTTCACATGCATCAGCCACTGTGTCATGCACTCAATGCTGGTTGGTGGTGATGTAGAATATTGAGTACACCTAGGAAGCTTGCCGTAAAAGCTTCCTGAATATAGCGCTGATTTGGTAGTGTGCCTTACTTGGTGTCAGTTTATTTAAGTAGGGGGCTTTGCCCCCCCACACCACCTAGCTTTTTTTTTTTTACAGGGTGGTGTGGGGTGAACCCCAACCCAAATAAATTAATAAAAAGTAAAGGAACAAGTCAAAGTTACCAGACAGCGTAACTTGAGTTCTACGCTAATAGTGTAGGTCCTACATGTATCCAATATACTATACTATCACCCACTGGTCATGGTCTCCAGCACAGGTAGTGCTTACTGATTGGTATGGTGGCTATCCCAGGCTGATGGTGTCCAGGTGTGATGGGGTGGGGAACTGGTGGGTAGCACCCTCTGTGTACCATAGGGACTGCTAAAAGTAGGGGGCTGCAGGGAGCCTTGTGAGTAGATAGGATTTGTACTGCTGTGCATAACATGCACCCATGTATGTGCAGTATGCACTGTCACCTGTGAGGCATATGGTAGAGGCCTTCCTGTATACATCACCCCACCAGGCCACTTCCACACCACCCCACCTGGGCTGGCAGTATAGCCCAGAGTTTAGAATAATGAGCTGTGAACGAGCTTGGTACATCCAGCATATTGGACCTGGGTTTGATTCTTACAATCTCCTCTTGCATACTGTGTGACTCTGAGCAAGTTACTTAACCGCCCAGTGCTCCCAGGTCACCCCTGAAAACAGGCACTTGTGCCTAGTGGGCCTTACCCGGTTACCAAACACTAAAATAAAGTAAAATAAAAAAAAAAAAACCTACATATGTGTGTGTGTGTGTGTGTGCGCGTGCATGCGCCATGCCCCTGTGGTATGGCAACATCCAATATGTTGACCACATCAGTGTCACGGCCTCCAATATGCCCACCTGTGACCGTCACCACGCCCAGGGACTGCCATCCCACATGTTGGTGCCAGAATCCTGGCCCCATGCCATGCATGTGTTATGAAACTGTAGCTGCAGATGTACTGCACAGACACAGCACCCCCCCCCGCTCCATCTCCCACAGCTGTCAGGTCAGGGTAGTATCATGACACTCTCAGTAATACACAGTGGCTGGTACCCATCAGGACACCATTCAATGGCAATGCAAGCCCTGCTGGCTATCCGCAGCTGTTGACTTCCCTCCATCGATCCCGTACCATAAGGTAAATACCCTGGAGGTATACAGTACTGGTCCCTTTCATGACTGGCCAAAACATGAGCAGGCCGTCAACTGCAGTGACCCAATAGGGACAAAGTCCTCAACCCATTGCATGCCACAATTGCCGCCTATTGGTTGATGCAGGCCCTCTGTCATTCTGTAGGGGATATAGTCCCTCTCACCCTGGGCCATGGCTGATAATGGCAACTGGTGTGGTGCCTGGGATGTACCACAGACCACCACATAGGCCTGTGCCCCCATTGAGGCCTATCATCCTACCCAGCTACAGTGCTACATCTATTGAAAGGGCGAGTGTTCTGGTATGGTTCACAGTGTCATGGCACAGTCCTAGATGATGTAGCACACTCCAGCAAATGTCTGTACAGTGCCCCTCCCTTGGCACCCTAACCATCCCACACCCTTGGTCCCCCTGGTGAATAACACACCATTCTCCACCTAGTCCACAAGCACTGTTCACCCGAAGGATGGATGAGCACTGTCACCCACCCAAACTCTGTCCCATGCCCTGCCCCCATCCACCCCTCCTGTAGTTGGACCCTCTGCCCATACGCTGTGGGCCCTTATATGGACAGCTCATGGGCTGCATCAAGGCATTGGTCTTTTCATAGCATTGTCACAGTGGGACCGGCACTGTGTACCTCATGCATCATTTGCCCATGTATTAGGCCACCATACACTGCTACTGCAGACCCTATTCCCTGAAAGACATCCCAGGAAGCACCTGAAGACAATCTGAGGTCCTGTGTGTTTGTCTGCCTGCCTACTCTGTACACCCAGTGAAAAGTACATATAGATGTGGGATAGATGCAGGGCTTGTATGTGTCCCCATAGCACATAGGGCCTGGATCAAGGTGACAGGCAGGTGATTCTATGTTTCTATGCCCATACGCTGTGGGCCCTTATTGGTACAGCTCATGGGCTGTATCAAGGCAGCGCATGACACATATCCATGTAGTGACATGTCACCGATAAGTAGGTGTACATGACCATTTTGTGGCCATGAGTTGTGGTTAGTGGTCAACTCTGTGACAGTGGTGTCATGCACCACACCAAGCCCTACTGAGGGGCAATGTATGCAATGTATCCCACTGTGGTGGGATATCCATAGAAGACCTGCATTTATCGGCCTACAGTACAGCAGTCACTGACACTTTTCACCATATGTTGATGCAGGTGTTGGTTGAAAAGATGGTGCATGGCATCCTCAGATGTCAACATACCTACAAACCATGGAATAGGACATGTGGCACAAGAAGTTGCTGGATGCTATGGCATTCAAAGTTCCCACATGGCGCAGGATGGCAGATGCACAGATGGAGGCTGTTGGGACTATTGAGTGCCAATAGCCCAGCCATAGCAGGACAGAGGAGTGGGGACAGACCTTGGTGGGCCTGACATAGGGCATGATGATGATGATACCAAGGTTGTGGAGGCCAAGATGCAGCAAGCAACAGTGGATGTAGCAATCAAGTAGTCTGCAGCTGATGAAGCCTCCATGCCACAGATACCCCTGGCCAACAGAACTGTCCAATTTGTGACCTGTGGAAGGTGTGCCAGAGAAGGCAGCGGGTGGTGCCTCTGTGAAGGACATACCTCCTGAAAACTGGAACAGGCTGCTCATCTTGATTCATGCAGTACACATGCAACTTCAGATTATAGTCCATGATCTGTCTCATCTGCAGGGCTCATTGCAGATCATGGTGGACACTGTGATTGCATTTCAGGAGCTGTGACCTCCCCTGGACATGGTCCCCTCATTACTGCTGCCATGTAGCTTTGTATGTGGGTTGTACATACTGTATGTGTATAGGTTTCTGTTGTTGGGGTTGTTGCTGCTGTTTCCTTTGTTACTGTTCTATTCTGTGTACATAGTTTAGTTCTGATTATACTGTTTCCACCGTTGTCCATGTATGTTGTGTTTGCTGTAAATTCTACTGTCATCTAAACATGTTCCTGGTTCTTCCCAAATAATGTCTGTGTCATTAGTCCTTTGTATTACTGGTTGTGTTGGGCAGACACCCACTCAGAGTCACAGGACATGTGTAGCAGTGGGATGGCTGCATGCACCACAGTGTTATGCAGCATGCTACATATACCTGCAGATAATGGGGAATCACATGCCAGTACATTCTGCTGCTCCAGGCAGCAGCCCTATGCACTGTTTTACTTAAAAAATACAGAGGTGAAGCATGTGTACCACCTGATATTTGCATCTGTCTGTGACCCCATACCCCAGGGAAGGCTAGCCATGGCCAGTTTCTGTAGCAGTGGTTGTGTCTGGGTCCATGGGTGTTGTGTGACATGCCAGCCATTTGTCAACTACCTCCACTGGTGGTTCTTGTAGGTAGTGGCACCATAGTCTGCTATCACATCGCATCATAACATTGCCCCTCAGTAGGGCTTGGTGTGGTGCATGACACCACTGTCACAGAGTTGACCACTAACCACAACTCATGGCCACAAAATGGTCATTTACACCTACTTATCGGTGACATGTCACTACATGGATATGTGTCATGCGCTGCTGAGATATACTAGTAACAAATGAGAGAGAGACACATGTACTGGTGCTGACCTGTTTACTGGGTCTTGACACAACTATGTTACACTACCTGGTTGCTGCAGTCATAGTCACTGGCCTCCCACTACCCTATTCAGTTCACATATACCTGTATGCCACTGTGTCTTAAATGGTGAGGCCAGTCTCTCTGGGGAGGCCTCAACCTGTTCCAGGGAGGCCACTACAAGCCTGAATATGTCCTATATGTACATTTCAGGTTTTAGACATTTTATATGAAGAGATGATGCACACTGAGAGTGAATACTAGCAGGTGCATTTATGTATTTACAACCTGGTGACCAGAAGAGGCACACGGAGCCAGGGCTCATTTTCTGGTGTGACCTAGGGGACAGGTTACAGAATGACTACCATTCATGATGCACAATTGCTTAAACATAACAGAATATTGTGCAAATTATGAGAGGTAATAAGTGACCCAGTAGACTGGTGCAGAAGAGTGCAATTAACAGGGCTATACCCAGGGTAGCCAGGAGCAAGGTTAGGAGTGAGCAACATGTTCTCTGAGAAGGTGCTTACATGCAGGGTGTGCAGGGAAGAGGTGGTGGGGGTAAGAGGATTGTTTGAGGGTGTGGGGATGCAGACTGTGAAGGCAGTCTGACCCATTGAGATTGATCATTGAGGATTAGCAAGAATCTGACAATCATAAACAAAGAGCATGCAGGATAACCCAAGGTGTTGGGGTCACAGACGAGGTAACTAAAACTTGCATACGCTGAGGATGAACTCCAGTCAGCTAGTCAAATGCATTTCATTCATTCCTTTGGTACTGTGCACAATATGTAATATTGTTTGGGAGGGGCCAGGATCATTTTCATATGTGGAGGGGGCTCAAGATCTTTTCCATGCCTTGAGAGTGGATCACTGTGACAAAGTCCAGGAACTAATGCTCAAGGCCATGTGTGCCGTGTGCCTTGAGGGCTGTTTACAGTGGTGGGGGTCGTGTGGGTACATGTTGGCACAGACTGTGTTGGCAGTCATCCACATGTGCTGCAGTGGGGTCATACCATGTTATCACAGTAGTGCATGGCCACCCAAGGCTATCACACAGGTGTCATGGTGACAACAGGTGCACTAAGAGGGACTCTGAGGCTCTCAGGGGGATGGAGTAAATGAGGTGATGGGCATAAGGCCACTGTCCATACAGGGGACTGGCACAAGATACTGCGGGTCTCTGAAAAGAGCACTTCACCACCACACTCCTACGAGTTCACCCCTGGGGACATGCACAGTTATCTAGTGGTTGTTCCTCAATTATACTACAATACCTTTAATGCCCACTAACACATTGCACTGCATATGTTGCCCATGGCAAAGTGCTGCTGGATCAGGCTATCACATGTGCAACAGGGAGTGACTTTGTCACTCCGCACAGCTCGCATGGTACATTGTACCATGGTGAACAGCCCTGGTGGTCTACTGAGCATCCAGTCCACCTTTCCTCTTCTGAAGTGCATCTGGGTGTGTGCCTCCTGTATATATGGCATTTTGATGGTATCCTGTGACATGCATGACCCGCAAATGGGCACCTACCAAAACAGTGACCCACTCGTGGTGCATGCTGACAGAGCGAGACACCAGGAAGGGTGACCAGATTGGGGGAGTTTGTGAGTAGCGACAGGATGTCGCTTTATGTACACATGCGCGAGGGGGAGTGAGCACGCAGAGCGAGGATGGGACGGGAGAGAGGGTTTGTGAGGGGTGGTGCTGCTGTGAGCTGCCAAATTGGTTTCATGGTGTGGTGGGTGGATGATGGGCTGCAGTGGTCAGGATGCTGGGCTCGGGTCTGGGCACAGGTATGTTTTTTTATTTGTACAATTTTGCATCCCCCCGACATGCACCCCCCCGGAGTTGAGAATCCTATAGTAGGGGGGTGTGGGGGTGCAGCCCCGTGCATAACATTAAAAATTACAAGTCCCTGGCACCCTTTTGGTGTGCGCTGGGGGTGTACATCACCGAAATTGGTTTTCGACAATGTACAGTCACCATAATGACAATCGCCTTTCCACAATCGCCATTATGACAATAAACCATTTGTGACAGATGGGTGACTACCTCTGGCCTGTTGGTTGGGTTACATGCAGATCTCTTTGTGCCATGGACTGTTGTCCTTTGTGACCACTGTAGGGCTTGCACTGTATTGTTGGTTGTTGTATCAGTTGCCATTCCTCATGTGACACTGTCCTTAGTCTTCCTTGCCCTCTTTTTGTGGGGGGCACCTGTGGTATGCTCTGTGGCAGTGGTATACTGAGTAGGGAACCACTGATGGCCATGATGATCCAGCTGCTGTCCACATGGGCCTACAATGCAATGGAGAACTGATCCATATCAGCATGGGTTTCATTAGCCTGGTTGGTGCTGACAGTTTAGCCTAAGGTGGTGTTGGCTTCTGGTACCAGCTGCATGCTGACAGCCAGGGTGATGGTTAGACTGGGTACTGAAGCCTGTTGGGTACTGAGGACCTGGGTTGTGCTGCCAGTTCCATGGTGAAGGCATGGGTGCATCCTGGACTTGGGACTGGGGCCACTACCCAAGTCATGCTGTCCACTGGGTTCTTGAGCCAGGTGCATGGAGATGTCCTGAGTGCTGGTCAGACTCGTTACTGGAGCCTGTTGGTTGCAGATAGCCTGAGTCTTGATGGCTCTAGGTTGCAGTGTCAACTGAGTTCTTGGGGCCTAGGTCATGATGGCTGTGGGTACTGGTGCCTGTGGTGTGCTGACAGTTTGAATTGTGGGAGCAATGGTGTCCCGGGGCTGTGGGGTGCTGGTGGCCTGTATCTTCTGTGTGTTGTGGGTTTCTGTGTGCTGTGTTCTGTGGAACACTTGCCAAGGTCTGCTTTAATATTGACTGCCAAGCATGGTGTACCCATATCTACTGACTGCACCATATCCATGCACACTGTGGCCTGTGTATCCACATCTGCTTGGGCCACTGTATCCATAGCCGGTGAGGCTCCTGTATCCATAGCAACTGGATGCACTATCACCATGGCCACTGAACACCTGTGTTAGCCATCCAGTGTGCAAGTCTAGTCAAATAATTTTATTGATAGGTTAAAACCATTTCAATATTAAAATGTAATGTACAAAAGAAATGCATAAATACATATTTACATTGTAAAGCCAGCATAAACATTGTTTTTGATTGTCGTCATCACAACATCCCCACTAGAGTTTTTTTCTGCTAGACATTAATTTTACTCTTAACCAAATATATTTCCAAATATCATTAATACAGTAGTTTATTAATAAACCTCTAAGTATCCATTTACTTTCAAGTAATATTCTTATTAGTATAATATTTCATTAATAGAAGAAAAAAAGTATTTATAGATGTACTGTTTTCAAAAAGGAAGCAACTTTCTCCAAAATATAGTCATCATCTGTATTCAATAAATATGTTAACATTTCTTCCGAGGGGAGGATGAGATCAGCCAAGATACCACCCACATATTTTTCCAGTTGTCTTTTACATAGAGGGCAAATTAAGATGATATGTTTTGCATCATCCTCCATATCTCTACCACACCTACAACAAGGGGATTTCACATTTTCCCTGTTTTGCCTGTAATAAATATAGTTGGCCTTAAAAGTCTCAAATCTAAATTGAGTTATCGCTCTCCTTTTCAAGGGATCTGATATTTTTAACAGATATGGTTCTATCCCATGTTCTTGCTTAATTCATTTGTAACACCTAAATAATTTTAAATCTTTTAATTTCTCTTTCATCTCTGATATCTCTATATCTCGGAGTCTATTTTGAATTAAATTAACAATTTCTTCCCATGGGTATAAATAGATGTCTCACATGATGTTGCCCAAGCCTTTAGGAAGCATGCAATTTTTAATTATCTTTATTGATAATGCCTCAGAACCCAAAGAGGTATAGACAATTTCTTCTTCCATACAACACCTTGGTAATCTCATTTCATCCAAGCTGAGTGTTTTAATAACAGCTATTATTTGTCTTTCTGCTATTAAAGTGGCAATTGCAAATTGTCCTGTTTCGAGTTTGAGGATTATCTCAGGAACTGACTGCGAGATCATAAGAACGTATCGAATTACTTTATTCATAATTACCTGTAGCTTTTTTAGACATGAGAAACCCCAAATTTCTGCTGCGTAAAGCATACTTGACTTTAATTTGGCATCAAATACCTTCATGACACCTTTAACAGAGCTTCTGCCCATTTTTGCATTGAAAATTTTAAATGCATTGAATGTTACCTTCATTTTGTTACATAACATATGTACATGATTAGTCCATTTAAGATTTTCTGAAAATTTAAACCCCAGTTAGTCATACCTGCTCTTCTTTCTCTGTATTGATCCATACTGAGTAGTTTTTCTTAATTTGATTTCCAAAAACTACTAGTTTAGTTTTGGTCATATTAATTTTTAATTGTTCTTTACACAAATCATTTAAATAAGTTAGTTTCCTTTGGAGATCAAGTTTTGAAGTCAATATCAGCATTAGATTGTCAGCATACGCGTGACAATCTGTTGCGATATTACCTACCTTGTGAGAGTGATAATCAGGATGTTGTAATTCTATAAGAATCTCATTAATATAAACATTAAACAGAGTTGTGCAGCTGCCTGCTGTGGTCGGTGTAGTACCTTTTTCCTAATTCAGTGCAATCCTGGATGCCATATACATTGTACAGTAGATGTGTTGTCCTGTGGCACTGGTGTTTTGATTATGGCACATTGCCAGTGCGATGGTCTGCAGTGCACCAGCAGTGGCAGTGATAGCATTTGTCTGCCCATGTTGTTGTTCAGTGCTACACTCCATCACTGTCATGTACTCTAGTGCCTCCATCTCCTCCTCTATGTGCATACGTGGATCTCCTGCAATATGGCAGTAACATCAGAGAGGCATAGAAACATAGAAAAACAGAAGTTGACGGCAAATAAGGAACGCAAGGCCCATCCAATATGCCCATTTCTTTTTCTACCTTATGAATGTGCATGTTGCACTCCGGCACATACCAGTGTAAATGGCACCTTGTACCCCTGCAAAAGCCTCCTCCGTGCAACTCTGATGAGCAACACTGGCAATGTGGTGTTCCTCCATGGCACCACACATTGCTGTTATCTCCCTTCTCATTGCCATCTCAGTGTCAAGTACATCCTGGCAATTTTGGCTCAGATCATCATCCTACTGTACATGGTTTCTGTTGTCACTCTTCTGCAGGTTGCAGTGATGCCACCCCCTGCTGTTCTGACCATGTGGGTCTGAGGTCTTGGGCAATGATGGCATGGAATGTGTCTCCAATGTCTGGGTCTGACCCTTCACTTGGTGTCCCATGTGGCCATTGTGCTCCCATCACTGTCAGTGAAGTGGAGTGTCACCTCTTTGTGTTCACTATAGCCTCTACTCTCCTGTGCCTGCTCTTCCTCAGTCACTGCACTCCCACTGCTGTCAGAGCCCTTTGTCTCTGTGTCCTCTGCCTCTTCTCCATGGTGATCCTGTTGTTGAGAGGTGCCCACAGTGCCATGATGTGCAGTTCCTGACTGTTCACTTGTGGTTTCTGTGGGGACATAACATATCCATTGTTACATGATGTGTTGCACAGTCATATCACTATGTCAGTGGTCCTTGTGTGCAGTGCATGTTGTTGCAGTGCTCTGTGTACAATCTGCAGGCTGGCTACGACCACCATCACATGATGCAGGCTGTGGTGTGCCACAGCTTGTCTGCATTGTTGCTTGACAGGCTTGTCTTCCTGTCCTGTGTAGAGTTTGATGCTTTGCAGGAGTGATGTCTGCACTGGTGCCCTGCATGTCCCTGTCTTCAGAATAATAGCATCATTACATCCTGTCTGCACCTGCCCCCCAGCTGTGTCACTCTTCTTCCATTGCATTCATCTGCTCAGACTGTGCTGTGGTGTGTATATGTATGCACTGCATTGTGGCTACCTGTGTGCAGGCCACTGGCATAGAGTGGGCGAGTAGCATCACCAGTTCAAGGGGATGGCCTGGACAACTCTGAAAGTGCTTCTTGAGTATCAGGTATGCATATTTAGTGCTGGTGTTACTGTCCAGGGCACTATACTGGACTGTATCAGTGGGGTAGTGGGGGAACCCGGTACCACTGGTGGTGCGGCTTTCTGCAGGGTGATATGCCATGGCTGGACAGTCTTGCACCCCCCCACACTCATTCAGTGTATCCTCTCACAACAGCTGCAGTTTGCCTGCATCATTTATACCCAGTAACTCCTCCTGCAACACCTGACAGCAGCATCCTGTGCCTCCTTTGCTGATCCCCCCTGATGTATAGGTCATTCCACGTATATTGTGCAGTCTTACTTCAGGCTACAGCCCACAACTAAGCACACCATCCTCAACAGTCCTTAGGCCTGTATGTACCACACTTCTGCTGATACCCTACAAGCCACAAGGTAGTGTTTGCTATGTACTACTTTGTGGTGCACAAGCTACATGATACAGTAGCAGGAGTTGTTCTCACATCATTTGTCCACAATACTGTTCATCTGGCAACATTCTAGTTATACATATATGCCCAGGTGTGTTCCTGAATTCCTGACACATGATACAGGACCATGGTATATGATAGCTAGATAGATAAACAGTTTATTGTTGTCATAATTGCCATTACAATATAAACGGACTACAAACACTCCATGCAAAATATAGACATAACATAATACATTAACACATCCTTCTCAAAGGTGCTGCCTGTCAGTGGCATGGGTGAGGCGAGGGTACTTTGCACCATGCAGTTTAAAGAATGGTTGAAAAAATGGTGTGGAGCACTGGGGTTTGGCTTCATTGGGGACTGGGGTTCCACCTGGAGAGACACCAGCCTATACTGGCAGGATGTTCTGCATCTGTCCAGGAAAGGAACAAGTCTTTTAGGCAATCAGTTTAAGTGCTTCATTGGCAAGCTTTTAAACTAGTCAAGGGGGGAGGCACTGATAAGCAGCAGGAAAATCCCAGCCTTCCCCTACAAAATAGGGTACTAAATGAGAAAAAGACTAAGGTAGAAAGATCAGTGGGGGATGCTGCTACAGAAGGTAAAGCCATCAAAAAATGGAGAGCAATGAGTACCAATGCCTGTAGTCTGGGTAACAAGCTTCCTGAATTAGTGACCTTGATGGAGGAGGAACATCTGGATATCGTGGTAGTCACAGAAACATGGTACACACAGAACCATGACTGGGATGTAAACATACCAGGATACACTATCTACAGGAGGGACAGGGAGGGTAAAAGAGGAGGAGGAGTAGCTCTCTACATAAGAGAAGGAATCAAAGCAACAGAACAAAAGGGTAAATGGGGAGGAGGAGAAGAAGCACTGTGGGTCAATTTGGAGGCAGGCAATGGCACCACAATATGCACAGGGGTTGTATACAGACCCCCCCTTTCAGGGGGAGGAAATGGACAAGGAAATGAAAGAAAGTATACTTAGAATGGCAGATAAAGGGGAGGTATTGTTGAAGGGTGATCTGAATATGCCAGATGTTAACTGGAGTGCAGTTGCAGCAGCCACTTCGAAGAGTGGGGTTATTCTAGATGCCCTACAGGGGGCATGCCTTAGACAACTAGCATTGGAACCCACTCGAGAGGGAGCAATCTTTGACCTGGTCCTCTCAAATGGAGATGTAGAGAGGATCACAGATGTAGAAGTGGGTAGCTATCTGGGAACTAGCGACCATCGAACAGTATGGTTCACAATAAACACAGCAATAGAGTCAAGCCATACAAAGGCAAAAGTTCTGGACTTCAGGAGGGCTGACTTTGCCAAAATGGGTGAGTGCCTAAGGAATGCACTAGCAAATGGGCAGGAAATAGGGTTGGAAGAACATTGGGGAATAATAAAAACTGCCATCACAGAGGTAACAAGCCTTTGTGTGAAGCAAATAAACAAAACAAAATGATGTAAGAAACCACTGTGGTTCTCAAAGGAGTTGGCAGTGAAGGTTCAAGAGAAAAAGAAAGCATTCAGAAAGTACAAGGGATCACAGAAGAAGCAGGATGGAGAATTGTATCAGTTAAAGCAAAAGAAAGCTGGGAACGCAATCAGAACAGCAAAGGCCCGAACTGAGGTTAAAGATAGCCAACTCGGTTAAGAAGGGGGATAAAACCTTTCTTAGGTACATCAGGGAGCGAAGGAAGACTAAGGGAGGGATAGTGAGGCTTAATAAAGGGCAGGGGTTGGGCAGAGGGTGACTGTGAAAAGGCAGAGATACTAAACAAATATTTTTGCTTAGTATTTACAAATGAAGAGGGAGGTACCTAAAACAAAACAATAGAAACACTCTGGATACAGAAGTTGATACCAGCCCATTTACAGAAGAAAGGGTTCTGAAAGAACTCTTAAAACTGAAGGTAGACAAAGCAATGGAGCCTGATGGGATTCATCCCAGAATTCTAAAAAGAGCTAAGGGTAGAACTAGTGACACCACTGACTACTCTTTTAACAAATCATGTGAGGATGGGGTGGTACCTGAGGACTGCAGATGTGATTCCCCTTCACAAAAGCGGGAGCAGGGCAGAAGCAGGAAACTACAGACCAGTTAGTTTAACCTCAGTGATAGGCAAAATGATGGAATCACTTCTGAAGGAAAGAATTGTCGAGTACCTAGAGGCCAGAGGGGCACAGGACCCAAGGCAGCATGGATTCACAGCAGGAAGGTCATGCCAGATGAATCTAATAGATTATTTTGACTGGGTGACCAAAGTACTAGACCAGGGAGGGACTGTGGACATGGCCTACCTAGACTTTAGCAAGGCATTTGACTCAGTCCCACCCAAAATATTAATATATAAGTTAGCCAGCCTGGGAGTGGGCCCAAGATGATAGCCTGGGTAAAGAATTGGCTGGAGAATAGGATACAGAGGGTATTAGTAAATGGAGTCCACTCTGAAGAAAGGGGGTTACTAGTGGGGTGCCGCAGGGTTCGGTATTAGGACAAGTCCTCTTCAATGTCTTTGTAAGTGACATTGCAGAGGGACTGGAGTGAAAAGTATGCCTCTTTGCAGATGACACAAAGATCTGCAACAGAGTTGATACACAAGGTGGGGTGGAAAGGATGAGAAGGGACTTGGCAAGGTTAGAGGAATGGTCAAATGTATGGCAGTTTAGATTTAATGCTAAGAAGTGCAAGGTAATGCACCTGGGAAACAAAAACCCAGGGGAAGAGTACACAATGGGGGGTGAGATGCTAACAACAACAAAAATGGAAAGGGACCTGGGGTAGTCATATCAGATGACTTAAAGGTGGGCAAGCAATGTGAGAGGGCAGTAAGGAGGGCTGGGGGGATACTGGGATGCATAGGTAGAGGCATCACCAGTAGAAAACAGAAAGTTGTTATCCCTCTGTACAGACAGCTGGTGAGACCCCATCTGGAGTACTGTGTGCAGTTCTGGAGACCCAATCTCCACAAGGACATAGACAAGATGGAGCTGTCCAGAGGAGGGCAACTAACATGGTGCAGGGTCTGCACTGGAAAACATATGAAGAGAGACGATAGGAGCTTAATATGTATAGCCTCGAGGGAAGGAGGGAGAGGGGGGACATAATAGAAATGTTCAAGTACCTCAAGGGAATCAACAAAGTCCAAGAGGGTAGCATCTTTCAAAAAAAGAGGTGTGCAAAAACAAGGGGGCACAATTTAAATGGGGGGGGGGCGGCTCAGAGGTAATGTAAGGAAGTATTTTTTTCAGAGGGGGTTGTGGATGCATGGAATGGCCTTCCAGAGGAGGTTGTGGAGTCAAAAACAGTGACTGAATTCAAGCATGCATGGGACAGCCATAAGGCAATTCTAGGGGGTGGTGGTAGATAGAAGTAGGCTGCTGGTTAACTAGGATCTGCAGTTTATCCATTAGGTAGAGAAATGGGCAGACTGGGTAAGCCAAGCGGTCCTTATCTGCCATCAAATTATATGTTTCTATGTCTCACATACATAAATAACATTAATACTTTAATAAAATCAGAGCTCCAGACCCAGGAGAGGCTGTCATTTCAGAATTATCAAAGTACTGTTATAGATGAAGCCACCTATTTTTTCATCCTGTATGATGTCACTTGTAAGAGATACAGTGATAATTTCTCCAACACAGAGATTTCCTCTGAATTAAACAGCAGGTCTAAAATGTGTCTAGTGGGTAATACCATCGAGCCAATAATTTCTCCAAGAAAGTCTTTCCTTGGATCAAAGTACCAAGGACATTTAAATGCTACATGATGTAGCTCCTCAGACTCATTCATACCACAGTTACAAAAGCCTGAGACTTGAGGATCATTAGAAAATCTGGCCAAGAGAATGTTAATTAGAAAGGACTCAAATCTATATTGTGTTATGATTCTTCTATAATCAGGATTACATAAATTAAGTAAAATTTTAAACTATGTTCTTTTGTATTATTGACGAGCAAATTTGAAACCTTCAGATCACTGATCAGTCGCAAATCACTTTCTTTAGCTTTAGTGATTACTACATTTTTTTTAACTTTAAGGTAGGCCAAATTAACTGTAATCTTTCTGTCCATCCAATATTTTAACTTTATTAGACCAAAGTATTCCAATAATAATTCTACCTGTGAAAGCCAGTTATTTTTTTTATTTTTATTTTCTGACCATCATTTTTTTTTTTCATTTAACACATTTTTCAATAAGGCGTGTTCAGATGAAGTATGGTTTAGCCAGAAAGATAGAATATGAATATGAATCAATTCTTTTACTGAGATTTGTCCCAACTGTGACCTGACCAAGGTATTAGGGGAACTGTAAGGAAGGCCTACAGTCTGTTTATCGATTCTGTTTACAGCTATATCCATTTTTCATGAATCTGCAAAATCCCCAAGTTTCAGCAGAATATAAACCTTGGGGGAATTAATTCAGAATGTATTGCTTTAATCATTGGTGCTATTGTATGTCCACCATATCTAACATTAAACTTTTTCAATCCTAAGGCTGTTTTATTCATTTCATCTGCTATAAAGGCAATATGTTTATTACACATCATATCTGATGAAAATATTACCATGAGATACATAAAATCTGTAATGAAATCCAACAAAAAACCTGTTCAATTAGAGTTTTCTTTATTTTTTCCCAGATCCAAATATCATTACCTTAGTTTTCTGTGGATTAGGCAGTACATTTAGCTTTTTAAACAGGCTATTAAGTTTATTCAAACTTCTATGTAGTCCTAATCTGGTCATGAAAAAATTGCCAGATCATCTGTATAAGTCAACAATGGAATCATTATCTGAGCCAGTTTTGGGGAATGAAAATCAATACTCGACATATTAACTATTAATTCATTAATATAAATATTAAACTAGGTGCCAATACACAGCCTTGCCTTACCCCACAGGCAGTGGACATTTCTTTTGTTAACAGACCATTATTAGAATATTGAAATTTAGACCAAGTATTAGAATATAAGTGCCTTATTAGTATTATTAAGTTCGGGTCAATACCCAGGTTATGCATTTGGGTCCATAAGGTATTTCTATCTATCGAGTTAAAAGCAGATTTAAAATCTACAAATGTGACATACAGTTTTTCTTTATTATACAATATTTTTCTAGAAGATGTTGAAACATGAATATTTGAGTTGTTGTACCACACCCTCTAGTAAAGCATGCCTGTAGATTAGATAGCCTTGCATATTTCATGACACAGTCTAATAACCTATTCAATAATATTTTTACATAAACTTTTGCTAAAGTGTTGATTAAGCTGATTGGATGATAGTTTTCTGGTAAAGCCCTGTCACCGTTTTTGAAAATAGGTAAAATGTGACTGCCTAACAAGGTTGCTGTTGAGTAACCATACATTATAGATGTTTTGGAAAATTCCACTAATATGTTTGATCACTAATCTATATCTTCTAAATAAAAATCAACCACTATGTTATCTGGGTCAGGTGCTTTATTCATTTTACAGCTTTTTAAAGCAACTACCACTTCGGACAGAGTAAGTCAAATGAAATTATTGTATATTCCTGTAAGTAATAAGTTTTAGGGATATAGGGCCAGATATTCAAAACTTTGTCCTGGGCTAAATTAGCACTGCCCAGCAGGCAAACTTAGCCCGGAGCACAAAGCAAGCTATATTGAAAAGGAAGTAGCCCAGTGCTAATCCTGCTGAATATAGCAGTCTAAGGAAGCTGGGCAAACTGGTCTGGGAGTGCAGGGCAAAAATAGCCCGGGAATAAGACAGCACTGAATATAGCAACAGGGAAGTGAAAACTGCAACTGCAGCTCATTAGACTCTGTAGCAAGCCAGTGTTCCAGGTGGAGAACATTGTGTGTGATTTCACAGAGATGTTTCATACTGTAGCTACTGCAAATACACCTCTCAACCTCCTGCCTCATAAATCAGGGACAAGGCTTAAAACAATCAGGGACAAAGGTTTAAAATCAGGGACACACCTTAACAATTGATGATATCCACTCAGGAAGCTGGTAGAATAAGTGGTTTAGTGTAAAATGCATATTCTAAGGAAGAACACGTCAGTAACATAAATGTTTGGCATTATTTGATGCTTACAACCCCCACTGTTTGGTCACAGAAACACAATTTTTAGGAGGGACAGAGTAAAATTTTGAGGTAAAATCGGGGGCGTCCCTGAAAAATCAGGCACAGTTGAGAGGTGTGACTGCAAACAATAAGGTAAGCCACACACTGCAGAACTGTGCTGTGCTGAAGTGAGGTTTGCCCGGGGCTAACCTGATTGGACAGTGCTACCACATTAGCCCGGTGCAAACTGGTTAGCCCAGGCAAACAGGAGCCATGTTCAAAGCTCCCATGCAAATGAGCCTACTTAGGTAGTCTGTGGGTAAACAGGTACATTTGCATCTCATTAAGTGCTTTTTAGCATACATTACAATGCAGTTTGCCCAGTGCTACTGCATGGAGCACAAAGCTCCCCCTTTTGGTCAGAATGGAAGTATAGGCTGGACTCTGCAGGCCAAGGCACACCCACAGCATCCCCTGTTGGTCAGAATAGAAGTACAGGCCAGAAGCAGGCACTGTGTGCTGCCAGGCATACTTTTTAACCTCCTGCCTCATGAATCAGGGACAAGACTTCAAATGATCAGTGACAAGGACCCAAATCAGGGACGCATCTTAAAAACTGGTATTATTCACTTTGAATGCTAATAGAATAAAAGGATTTGTGTTAAGATGCATTTTCTGAAGAAGAAGTCTGTAACATTATGTTTGGCATTATTTTGTGCTTTTAATCCCCACTGTTCTGTCACAAAAACACAAATTTTACAAGGGACAGCGAAAATGTTTGAGGCACAATCAGGGATGTCCCTGAAAATCAGGGACAGTTGAGGGGTATGCTGCAAGGCACAGTCGATGCATATATACCTCACAACCCCTTGCCTCCTGAATCAGGGACAATGCTTAAACAAATCAGGGGCAAAGGACGAAAATCAGGGACTCATCTTTAACAGTAAAGATATCTACCCAGACAGCTGGTAGAATATGGGGCTTAGTGCAAAATACATTTGCTAAAGAAGAACAAGTCTGTAACTGTAATGCTTGACATTATTCAATGCTTTACAATTTCCACTGTTTAGCCACAGAAACACAACTGTGAGGAGAGACAGAGTAATATTATGAGGCAGATTTAGGAACAGTTGAGATGTATGGTCCTGACCCATTCACAATAGAATGAAGAGTAATGTCCCTGGTAGTCTAGTGGTCCCCTCACCCCCCTGCATGAATCCCAACCCATTTACTGTAATATTATGCATAATTTCCATGGCAGTCTAGTGGTCCCCCAGCCCCTGCACGAGTCCCAACCCATTTGCTGTAATATTATGCGTAATTTCCATGGCAGTCTAGTGGTCCCCCCAGAACAAATCCCGACCGCTTGCTGTAATGTCATGAGTCATTTCATGGTAGTCTAGTGGGCCCCCCACCCCTCGATGAATCCCAACCCCCATCTGCAGTCAAAGAATAGATAATCTCGGTAGTCTAGTGGTCTCCCCACCCAGCTGCGCACCTCCCGGTACCCCCAAACATGGGATCCCTCTGGAGCTGGTGACCAGTTCAGCCCTCTTCTCTCCACCATGGCTGGCTGCCAACTGTGGTATTCAGTAGTGCCACTGTATTGAATAGGCGCAAACGGGTCGGGATTCATGTAGGGGTGGGGGACACTAGACTACCATGGAAATTACTCAACCTATTAAAGCAAACAGGTCAGGATCCGTGCAGGGGGGGTGGGGATCACCAGGGCTGCGGCTAATCTGTTACATGGAACAGGGGTCATGAATCATGGGGGGGCACCACTAGCATTATCACCAGCTTTTTTCCAGCGGTATCTAGCTCCGCACTACAGGTCATGCTAATGCCTCTAGCGCAGCGCTATGCATTTGAATATGCCACGCTGCTGGCATTCATGGGCGCTTTCCTGTCAAGGCCGCTGTATACCATTACCTATTAGCACTGGCGCTACCACACAGTGCCAGCGCTAATAGGGCTTTTCAATATTGCAGCCTCGTGCAAATCCAGGGCTATTCCAGTGGTATGGATCTGCGCTGGGCGCAAAGGTTTGAATATCTGGCCCAGAATTTTTTTTTGAATCCTATTATCTAAGTAATTTCTGTTATATATGTCATGGGCAGACTGGATGGGCCTTGCGGTCCTTATCTGGATGGGCCTTGAGGTCTTTATCTGCCATCAGTGTCTATGTTTCTATGTTTCTATAATAATTAATCCAGCAATCAGGATGCACATATGAATCCATTTGAGTCTTAATTTGTAATGTACTGTAAAATATCAATCTCCAGAAGGCCTGATCATCCTTCCCTTTAATAGCCTGAAGTATTTTATCCCATTGTTATATCTGAAAAATAGATTTCTATAACTTAACATGTTCCTTATAAATGTTTTTAAGTTTAATTCCCTTAAATTTTCTCTTGAAGGTTGCTTTATAACTTTTCTAGTTGCCTTAGCAAGTTCTTTCTTCCTTGGCAAACGTTTAATAAAACCAATTTTCATTCTTTACAGGAAGTTGTTTCACAGTATTGTGATTTGATGTGATCTCATTATATTTATTTAAAATAGAAGTATATATAATTTCTGGATCTAATTCACAGTGTCACAATGCGCACTCTCATGCCATGGCTGCCATGGGACCTTACATATCTTAGAAACGTAGAAACAGAAACATAGAATTTGACAACAGATAAGGACAGCTGGGCCCAACCAGTCTGCCCATTTCTGCTTACCTACAGTATTACATCAAACCATGGCTGATCTAAAGCTTTTTCTCCCTCCCCCCTTCCTTTCCACTATGATTCCTTTGTGCTTATCTTATGCATTACTGAACCCCACCACTGTTTTTACCCCATCACCTCCACTAGAAACCTGTTTCAGGAATCCACCACACTTTCTAGGAAGTAGGACTTCCTCACATCTCCTGAATCTACCTCCCAGCTTCATAACATGTGCCCTTGTTCTCGAGCACATTTTCTTCTGAAAAATACTACCCTCCTGTACCTTATTTATCCCTGTGAGGTATAAGATTCTCAGGGTTCATTTAAAAACATCTGGCTCGAAGGCATTTTCATTTGTGGCTCCAACCCCGTGGAATTCTCTGCCTCGTTGTGTACGGCAGTGCCTGACAGTGGAGAGCTTCAAGACTGCCTTAAAGACTTATTTATTTTTTCATTTTATTTCATTTTAATTTTTTATACTTGTAAGCAGGATGAACAAACTACCCATTTTCACCAGCAACACGTTACAAAACAAACTAAACATACAGACCCAGATATTCAAACTGCACCACAAATAAGCGCAATAGCAGGAGCAGGTGCAAGTGCAGTGTGCCCATGCACAGCATGCGCTATATTCAAACACAGCGCAGGCCAAGGTGCGCTTGCACAATACAACTGAATATTGCACCAACCGCACCATGGCACAACCAGGGATGTGCAGTGGTGCAGGGCTGATGCACAGTAGCACAACCAGGGATGCGCAGTGGAGCAGGGTAGCAGCACAGTAGCACAACCAGGGATGCGCAGGGACAGGATGCAGGGGTGCACCACCCATGGAAGACATGGGCAGAGGAGCATGCAGCACACTAGAGAGTGCCCCCCCACACCCCATGAAACGCACAACCTGAGGTGAGCTGGATGAACCACCAGCCCATGGACACTAGCAACAATTCCACAGCCGGGGCATGGTGCCCCAGCACACCCCCTGGCAAGCTGTGACCGTAACATAAGGAGATCCAGCCACCCTGTGCTATTCCATCCCACCAATGCAGAGCACACCCTGCACAGCGATCCCCAGACACCCTGCCCAGGAGCAGTGCCCAACAGTGCATGTCTCCATATGCATGCCACCACCCCCACTGTGACAATGCAACCCTGTGCATCATGGAGCCATGCATGGC
This sequence comes from Neoceratodus forsteri, assembly GCA_016271365.2. NCBI lineage: Eukaryota > Metazoa > Chordata > Ceratodontiformes > Ceratodontidae > Neoceratodus > Neoceratodus forsteri. The sequence continues at coordinate 608,671,550 of CM057455.1, forward strand.
AGCCCCACCGTGAGCACCCTGCAGTGGGCAGCAGCAGCCACCTACGCAAAAACTGCAGACACAGTGAACCCTGCATGGCCTCCCCAAGGCACAGCCAAGAGATCGACCCTATGTCGGCACCCGAGGTACCCTGCATGTGACAGAGCCTGCCCTGGACCCCACCACCAGCAGGACAGCACCCCGCACACCCCCTCAAGCACACACCCTGTCCCAGCACTGGCCCCTACAGCCAGCACAGACGCCCATAGTGGTGCATGGAAGCATGTGCCACACAGGATGTAACACAGGGCATGGACAAACACCCACCCATACCCAAGGACACCCCAACACAGGGACACAATAGCGGGGTAACAGACCCGCTGGCATGCGACCCCAGCAGCCGTGTACCCACGGCCAGCACCCCTCCATGGCACAGGTGTACCAGCCACCCTGCACATGCATCATGAATCCGTCCACCACCAGCATGAGGCTGGAGCACAAATGACAGACGTCGGAGCACATTCCCTGCAACAGACACAAGTGATAGCATGGAGAGGAGACAACAACAGCAGAGACCACAGTGCCACCCGAGGTAGACGTGCACCATACCATTGACAGGAGGAAATCCGCTATTGTGCCAGGTCCAGGGGGTGGCCAGCATGGACAGCCACCACTGACATGCCAGCAGACCATGCATAGCACAGACATGCAAGGGTGTCAGCTGCACAGGTCATGGACAGTCTGACAGGGGCTTCATGGACACAGTGTATGCACCGGGGACCACTGTACACAAGCGTCCAGTGCACAGAGAATAACACACATACCACAGACAGTGACTGAGTCCCCCACCCACACCATAGATGGGTCCCTGCCAGACACACATATGCCCAGGCCTGCACCACCCCCGACTCCATGCACACCACTGCAGCCAAACACCATTAGCCCACTGCAAATCAGAGACCACCACAGTTGTCATAACAAAATGTATATATTAAACAAAATCAACAACCAAACATATGTACAACTATATACAATGGTGGGGAGAAAGGGCCACAAACCAGCTGGGGGTGGGCATGGGGCAGGGGTGAACAAATGGGAGAGGGAAGAAGGGGTGTGAGGGTGAGTCCAGGGGGGAATTCTCAACTTCTGTGCCATCTCCTTCCTCTGTGGTGCCATACCCCATCCCGCTCCATCCTCTGCAGGATTTCCAGCATTGCCCTGGCAAGCTGCAGCAGCTTCTGCACCCCTCTCTCCATCGCTGTCCAACATTGTCCACCTTGGACAAGGGAGCAGAGTCAATACGCGTGACTGTCCAGCCCCCTGCAGGCAACCCATTGTGCATGGCATACAGCCATGGGCCATGCCCCTGTGGTGGCATGCAACCACCCACAGTGACCATGTCCACAAGATCCACCTACCCAGGCACCCACAGCCATGTGGATCACTGCACACACCCACCGCCCATGTCCCGCACAGCACCACCATGGCCGTACAGTGACATGGCTATGCAGTGTGAAGGCAGTGGCACAGCCATGTACCTAGTGCACACACAGACCACCAGTGATGCCCACCTACACATGCAGTGCCACAGGACAGTGCTGAGTGTACCATGTGGCGTGCATAGCGGTGGGGCCAAGTGCTGGTGGCCATGCCCCACCGCCAACCCTGCTACACAGCATGCACAGATGTGAGGGAAGAAAAGGCACTCACCTGCATCCAGTCCAGCTGGGTGCTGCTGGCCCATGGTCCTGCTGTGGAACACCAGCCCTCTGCCACTCAGCATGAGCTTCCCTCACCATACGGTGCTCCTCCGGGCCTAGGATGCAAACACAGATAGGGGAACATCAGTACAAACCAGTTGCAAAGCTCCCTCAGTGTGTGCGTTCCTACACAGCCCAGCCATGTCGCAACCCTACCACCACCACTGCCCACACTTGACAGCCCCCACTTCCCTGTGGGGCAGACACAAGCACACCACAATACCCGGATGGACTGATGCCACCACTGTTTGGATGGAGCATCTACCTGGCCATGGGATGGTGCCTCACCAGGCACATGCCTGTAGATGCCCTAGTCTATCCAGGTTCCCATACCTGTGGCGACACTGCTCACTGGAATGGGCAGTACCTGTGGCCTCCTCCATGCCCTTTGCAACCTCCCCCCACATGGCGCTGTGTGGCCTGTTCAGTGGGTTCTGGCTAAACAGGGCCCCAGCATGGGGCTCAACAATGGCCATAAGGTTCACCAGCTCTACCGCACTCCACTGCTGAGCTCGCCTGCGTGATGTCTTTCTGTCAGTACAGATAGCAAAATGGCACTCTGTAATGCATGTCCCCCACATGTGGAGGCTGCGTGGTACAGCGCTGACATTCCCCATCGAGCTGTCACCGAACAGCATGATAGGGGTGCACCCATCTGGATGCATGGTGCCTATGGGGCAAAGATCAACTGCAGGGTCAAGGGTCTGTCCACCCACGGAGCACCACAGCGCTATTGGGACTCCCTGTGTGTAGCGAAGTAGGGTGCCTGTGTGTGATGCCCTGCAGTGGCCTACCATGCTGTGGCTCCATGGCACCTATGGCGCACCAGAGCACGAGCACCACACACGAGAACAGTGCACTAGCACCACTGGCACAGTGGTGGCTGTGCCCTGCACTGCCTCCCATGCACAGCACGTCATCAGCGTGGCATGTGTTGGCGTCAGCACCCCGGGCATGCACCATGCGGTGCCTACTGTGCACGTCACAGAGCTGCGCCATTGCCTGAGCATGCTCAACAACATAGCGCAAGGTGCAACAGCACGATATTCATCCAGCATATGCAAATCAGCTCATCAGCAATCCCATGGTGCAACCACTGCATTAGTATCCACTTAAAGTTGCGTCTCACCTCATTTGCATGTGTTGCGCTATATAAATGTGACTTGGGGTTGCAGAGGACATACTTTGGTATTGAAGTCTATTGTGGTGGGTTGCGTGCTGTTTGGGTGTGTGGACTGTGGTGTGTGAGGGTCTAATGGGGGTAACACCTGTCATTCCCACAGGCTCTATCATGACCGAACGAGAGGATGAGGAGGAACAGGGACGGGGGAGAAGGAGGAGGCCCAACTTCACCTGGGCCGAATCAGATGCCCTGTTTGAGGCCTATCACAACAGGGAACTGCTGCTCAGCAGACAGCGTGGAATGCCACAGACCCATGCTGCAGCATCAGGTGAGGTTGCGCATGCCATGAACCAGCATGGCAGCCACAAGCGGTCCATGCAGGAGTGTAAAAAGAAGTTTGGCATGGACAGGAGGAGGATAAAGGATAAGGTGGCTGCCATCAGGGCAGCAGGTGTTGCCACCAGTGGTGGACAGCCAGATGTGCCACGCCTGATGCCACAGGAGGAACGGGTGGCTGGCAACATGCGGCATTGTGCCATAGAGGGCGTTCCTGATGGTGGCTTCCAGATGGGTGGCAGCCCATCACTGCATGGTAGGTCCTGTGCTGTCACTGTGTGGGTGGTGGGGAGAATGCCACAGGGCAGGGCGGAGACAATAATGCTACTGTGTTCCCTTGCAGCACCTGAGCATCTACATGGGTCAGCGGTGGTGGGTGTGTCCACCGAGGGTGATGTTCTGGACATGGAGGAATGCCCATCCACCTCCACAGATGTCCGAGGGACCAGACCACTGCATACCTACCTGTCTGTCCGGACTGAAGATGGTGGTGCGGGTGCAGACGAAGCCCTGCCTGTGTCCCAGCGTGACAGCACCCACAGACTCCACCATGCTGGGACACGGACTGGTGCTGGATCCAGCACCGATGATGATGGATCACACGTCCCAGACAGTGATACATGTGGGATGCAGGATGGTCCCACAGCAGGAAACGGCATGGGCATAGCCGTGGGTGGTGCCACTGTGGAGGCATGCATGACACCACAGTCCCAGCCTGTCCCTGTATGCCCCAGTGGGGCAGCACTGGTGTGCATCCAGGCTGGTGGGCCTGCTGCGGCCACTGTGGTGGCACTGGTGAGCCCTGATGATCAGCAGCAGGAGGGGTAGTGCCAGCAGTCGGCCAATGGTGACAGGGGGGCCAGTGTTGAGGGGCGGTGGCAGTGCACCACGTGTGGACTTGCCCTGGCATGGCTCTGGAGTGCAGTGCCCATCGTCAAGGGGTGCTGCCCAGCAGGGCCAGGAACACCATGAGGGACAGCATGCCAGACCGGCAGATGACCTCTTTGATGAGCACAGCCGCCTACTTCAGGCTTCAGTGGATCAGCAGTTGCAACTTGTGACTGCGGTGGATGCACTCAGTGAGGTTCTGCACCAGGCAGAGGAGCAGAGTAGCAGAGACCATGGTCTGCTCCTGGCAGAGATGGCCCAGCAGTGGGAGGATGTGACCACTGCCATTGACAGGCAGACACATGCATTCACAGCTGTCATAGCCACATTGGGCACCCAGTTCAGTGCCCATGTGCTGCAGACACCGCGCAGTGTCATGTCCACCCCCCCATTCCTGGCACCATGCGAAACCTGCTATGTCAACACCGGGTTCAGCTGTGGGCATACCGAGCATACCTGGCGTGGGCATGTTCAGTGAGCTGCAGCCCCCTGCATGAACACGGTTGTGTTCACAGAGCGTGACCCCTGGGGGACCGTCGGTGCCACCCGAAGAGGCCAATGGTCAGCCTGGCATGGCTGGCAGGTCTTGGCAGGGCCACCCACACATCAGTGGTAACCATGGCACTGTGTCACATGACTTACCTGTCTCCCACCATGGCCACTGTCTGCAACTGCCCTGTGTGCAGTGTGGTGTGTATCATACGATGCATGGGTGAGGTACCCGGCCCTGCACACACACACTGTTCCTGTGCACATCCTCTCGGCTGCTGGCCACTGTGTCGTATGCATGATAATGCCTGCATTGCTCTGTCCACCAGTGTGCAATGGTGCCCAGCATCTGAGGCATGCACAGTGACAGCCACTGGGCATGGTCGTGTGTGGACCTGTGTGGGGGTAGGGGTTGCATTTGGGGTTGGTTTGCCATCTACCCCTTGTGCATGTCTTGTGGTGTGTGTGTGTGTGCATGTGTCATGTTCAGCCCTGCTCATCCCTGATAGCGTGCGTGATGCCACGTTCAGACCCATTCCATTACCGCCATCCACCCCTCAGTTTCATCCATGCCTGTCTGTGGGCTGTGTCCATGCCATTGGTGATTGCACATGGCCCCATGACCCGCCTGTGTTGGCCAAAGTGCTCTTCTGTGATGGTGTCCCAGTGCAGCTGTGACATCCAGATCAGGCAGGGATCCCTTCGCCCAAGGGGTGGCTGTCCATCACCATCTGGACCGGCGACCTCATTGTCCCCACCGCTGTCCCCATCTTCTAGCTCTACGGCTATCCCACAGTCATTGGCCAAGTTGTGCAGGATGCAGCAGGCCAGGAATATTCCGCAGGCCTTCGAGGGGTTGTACTGTAGGGCACCACCAGATGTGTCCAGGCACCGGAAACATGCCTTCAGCATCCTGAACACCTGCACGATGACATTCCATGTTGTGGCATGTGCCTCAGTGTACCGTAGCTGCGATGGGGTTTTGGGGCACCGGTATGGTATGAGCAGCCAGGGACGGAGTGGGTAGCTACTGTCATCTGTGTGTAGAAGGTGGACATTAGTATGGTGGTCTGTGTCGCTTTGCCATGGGCCGACAAGGTCAGTATCCATGGCACCTATGACTATGCACCCCCCTACATCTGCTCATGTCATCCTGCTTGATATGCATACTCACCCACTAGGTGGCCAATGGGGATGTCCCCACTCTCAAACCTGTGGCACAGTGTGGACTGGTGCCAGATGACGGCATCATGTGCTCCCCAAGGGTGCATGGCACAAACATTGGTTATGCGCCCCCTGGCATCGCATTCCACCTGGCCATTGATGCTGGCATACCCCTTCCAGTTTATGTAGGTCACACCGTCTGGGCCAGGGGGTGTGCAGATGGACACATGGTTGCAGTCAATGGCCCCGTGCACACCAGGCATCCGTGCTACCCTGTGGAACTCTTGTATGTGCGCTGTGCGCTCCGCCTGTGTGCTGGGGAAATGGACGTACTCTGCAGCATATGGCAACAGTGTGCTGAGGAATTGTGTGAGTAGGCGTGATGTGGCTGACTGGGTTATGCCTCTTGTGTCCCCTGTTGGTCTCTGGAAGGTGCCCATGGTGAGCAGGCACATGACAGCTCTCATCTTCGTCTCCACTGACAGATCATGGCTCCGTTGTGTGGGTGCCAGCATCTCATCACTGCACAGCCCACAGAGCTGCCTCAGAATAGCCCAGTTCAGGTGGTACCAGCCCACAATTTCTGTGTCAGAGTAGTGTTCAAAGGTGGTGTGGGCTCGGTACCACCTGTTCTGGATTTACCGCCGACAGGCCCTTCCATGGCCACACCCCCCTGCTGCCTGCCTTCTCAAACCCCTCATTATCACCTCCATCTGGAAGGTGGTGCTGGCCATGTCCCTGGCTGGTGTCCCCCGGCAGCTGTTATCCCATTCCCCCCACTGTCCATTTATGATGCTCCCCCTGCTCCGGGTACACCTCCGGCCTTTGGCAGTGGCTGTCCTGACTACTGCTACTGCTCTCAGTCCACTGTGGCACTACACTTGTAATCCTGCACAGTGACACAGGTTCTTCAGTCCTATCCTGTTCCTGGTTAACTCCAGGTGTGCCCTGTCCTGCTCCTGCCAGTCCTGCTCACTGCTACCCTCTGCCTTGTGCCTGTCAGGTTGCTCCCACCTGTGGCTTCCCTGTAGTGTTCTTGCGCCCCTCTTTTGATCCTTTTTATTTTGGATCATTTCCGCTGTTGCGCAACTTCCACTAGCTCCACTATTGCACATGGTGCATGCTGTTGAATATCGGACTGCGCATGTTATTCATGGTTCCTCCCCCTATGGTTGTGGCATGCATTCATTACTATTGCACTCTTCCGTATTGCAACTTGCACAGCACAGCTGTCTCCTGCTGAATATCACACAATGGTACATTTCCGTACTTGCGCTGGCGCATCTCTGTTGCGCATGGCACATCCCTTTTGAATATCCGGGCCACAGAGTATAACACACATGCAAACATTAGAGAGAAATACAAATACATAAAAACAAACAAAATATAACAATCAGATATTTAACTTAAGCATGTACAAATATCATTGTCCATCAACCAATATTTAAGTCTAGTTTTAGAAGACCACACTGTCATACTATCAGTAATATCAACAGGTAGTAAGTTAAAAAAACAAAGGAGCCCTGTATAACATTGATCTCTGGCCAAATGCAGTATGAAACAAGGGAGTCTTATAAGTAAATTTTGTTTGTGATCTACTAACACTGGAATTAAGGAATCTAGGAAATAACAGTGAAACTGCAGGGGATATTAAGTCAATCTTTACCTTAAACATAATAATACCCAGTTTATACAAAATTCTATTTTTAAGAGATAAACTGTTAGAATGTTTAAGCAATGAACAATGATGAGTTCGAAAGGGAACATCAAGAATAAAATGTAAGATGATATTATTCGTTACCTCAAGTTTACTAAGTAAACTACAGGAAAAAGAATAATAAATAATAATACCATAATTCAAGATACTCAACGAAACACTATGAGCAAGTAAAAACCTAGATTCTTTGGTCAGAAACTGCTTAACTCTATAAAGTGCACCTAATCTCTGAAGAGTTTTCCTAAGATTGTTCAAATGAGGTTCAAAAGTTAATTTTGAGTCAAGGACTATCCCTAAATATTTAAAACTATCAACTAATTCAATCACGTTTCCATCCAGTGTGAAAATAGAATTAAGGTTACTAGACTCAATCTTATTTGCAAACAACATGTGTTTGGTTTTACTAGAATTAAGTACCATATAATTTGATAACAACTATTTCTGGAGAGAATCAAAGTCAGACTGAACCCTAGCCAAAACATCATTGGGGTAGACCCAACAGTATAAATTACTGCATCATCAGTGTAAAGTATTATTGATGAGTGAGAGCAAATTGAAGGAACAGAATTCATATAAAAGGAAAAAATCAGTGGGCCAAGAATTGACCCCTGAGATATCCCACATTTAATAGCACTAGGAGAAGAAATACTGTCACCTCTTCTAGTACAGTGGGATCTGTTAGAAAGATAATTACTATACCAAGAAATAACCTTGTCTGAAAAACAAAAAAATAGAAAGAATATCATTTAACAAACCATGTTCAACCAAATCAAAGGCCTTGGTGAGGTCCACAAAAAGCACCACAACAGTTTGCTCTTTATAAAGAGCAGCATGAATGGCACTCATGAACCCGACCAAGGCTGTCTCAGTATTATGATGTGGCTTAAAACCATGCTGGCAATCAGGAAGCAAATTATATTTTAATAAGTGCTCAAAGGTTTGATCCAAAACAACTCATTCAAGAACTTTAGATAAAGGTGATAACAGATAAATTGGACGATAGCTTGACAATACTGCAGGGTCACCAGATTTCAGGATGGGGTAACTATGACTGTCTTCAAAAGATTAGGAAAGGCCCCATTAGACATAGAAAACTTAAATAAAACTGAAAGAGGATAAGAGAAGGAATTTATCCCTAACTTAATAATTTGAAAATCTATTCCATCACGTAAATTATAAGGCCGTGGATCCATTTGTTGTACATATTCTTGAATCAACTCAGGAGTTACCTGATTAAAGTGAAATTCAGAAGGAGCCATCCCATATACTAGTTTACAATCCTCAGAAAAAAAACCTGATGTGATGCCTGATGCTCAGTGTGGTCTCCTTGCAAGGAATTTCCATAGAAATGAATTCTATAGTTATCCAAATTGCCAAAAACGTATTAAAAGCTTCAGAAATGGAATGTATCATTAATTAGACCTGTCCCAGATTGTATAGAAATATCAGTATTTTTCTGTTTACCCCTCCCAATCAAACCATTTAGTGTATCCCAAGTTTTCTTGGGGTTGCCAAAAGATTTATTTTGTTCTGAAAGAAAAAACATAGTTTTACCTTTATGAACTTCAGATTTACATTGGTTCCTAAGCAATTTATAATTCAGCAACAAAAGGGGATCCAACTTGTGTTTATATAGTTTCCAACTTTTATCTCGTTGTCTCATAAGATGTAGCAAATAAGGTGTGACCCATTTACATTTCGTGGCCCTAATTTGCATTCTCTTCAATGGTGTTAACCTGTTACTCACCCCAAGATAACAAAACAAACACATCCAACATAGAATCAAGGTCCTTGATAGACTCAAAACCAATCCAATTAATTCCAGAACAGGCAGCATCTACCAACTCAGATGTAAGGGACCTAATATTTCTAAATTTGATGTATTTGGGGGATTGTGTATCAAACTTTGTTGACCACTGACAGAAAACTGAACAGTGATCACTCAAAATATCCGGCATCACACCAAAATCATTAATCCGGTTGGCATGAGTGACCATAATCCAATCCAACACAGTTCCCAAACTAGTTTTACGTTTGGGTCTAGTAATCTCATTTATCAATTGAAATAGACCCAAATCCACAAATAAATCTTTAATAGAGCCACTAGGTTCTGCTGTCCAATTACAATTAAAATCACCGAGAAGTATCCCTTCTCTATGGACAGGAAGTTTTTGTTTAACTTCTGTTATAAGGTTTAGTCTTGACTCAGTTCTTCCAGGGGGTACATAAAGAAAACTAATAATTAGATGCTTATTATGTCCCAAAAGCAAATCAATAGAAATTAGATCACAGCCAGAATAACATTCAGTAAAAGAAACAATGGTAAACTTGAATTTATTTTTAGCATAGATCATAGACCCACCCCCCATGTTTACCAACTCTATCTTTTCTACAATGTTCATAGCCCTCCAGAAAAATGTCAGCATCTTTAACATTATCATTAAGCCATGTTTCAGATAGAGTAACAATATCAAAATTGTGCTGTTCAATCCAAGCAACAAAGAGAGTCAATTTCACTTGTAGGCTCTGAACATTTAGATGTACAATTTTTAAAGATGAATCAGACTGAGATGTAACATTCTTTACACTAGTATTCTTGGCTCCAGAAAATACAAGACCAGGGTAGGGATGCACAGTACCAGAGATTAACATTAAAAGGACTAACATCCTTCACAACCTAACTTTATTCTCAGAATGCCTCTTCCTTCTGTTATGATGCTTCAGAATTTTAAAACAACCTTGAGAAAAGTATGCATTCAAATAACAGTAGGTGGTAAACATTGAAGGGGAATCCATTTCACATTCAGAATTATCTGGGTAAAAACCCTTAAGAAACATTCTGAGAGTAAAGGGGGAGACATAACTAAAGTTAATATACACCAATTCGACATAAGACCCTCCTCAAACATGGTGGAAATAGTAAATAGTATTTCAGCTTGCTTTTGGTACTGCTTTGTATCATTATTGAATTCTGGTTTAGTGAATATTGAATTGTATCTTAATATTTAATGGTTTTAATTGTTTATTGTGCAGAGCTCTGATACTCCATGAGCAGCGCTATGTAAATAAAGTTTATTATTATTATTATTAGTAGTATCTATCATATCTCTCCTATCCCTTCTGTTTTGCAGGGTGTACATATTGAGGTCTTTAATCTCTCCTCATAGGGCTTGAGGCAATATAGCACAGTGGGTTAAGGCTCTGAGCTGCGGATCTGGAGACCTGGCTTTGAATCCCACAGCCAAATAGGTGCATACTGTGTGATCATGAGCAAGTCAATTAACTTCCTTGTGTTCCCAGGTCACATCTGGAAACAAGCTTCAGCTTAGTGTGCTATTCCTGGTTAAACAATGGTCCCTTTTGATGAACACCCTGCAACATTTTACTTAACCTCTTGTGGACTGCCTCCACTCTGCCTATATCCTTCCAGAGATGTGTTCTCCAGAACTTGACACAATACTCTAGGTGGGGTCTTACCAGCAATCTATAGAGAGGCAACACCACCTCCCTCTTTCTGCTGGTGATATCCCTCCCTATGCACCCCAGTATCTCACACACCCTCCCTACTGCCTTGTCTTACTGACTGGCCCCCTTCAGGTCATCCAATATGATTACTCCAAGGTCTCTTTCCTGCTTGGTGTTTGTCAACACCACTCCGCCCATTTCATTCCCAGCCCATGGGTTTCTTTGCCCTAAGTGCATTATCTTGCACTTTTACACATTAAAAAACAGCTGCCATACCCTTGACCACTCCTCTATTTTTCTCAGGTCACTGCTTATCCTTTCCACCCCCCTGGACAGTCCACCCTATTGCAGATTTTGGTGTCATCTGCAAAGAAGCAGACCTTCCAATCCAGCTCCTCTGCAATGTCATTTATAAAGACATTAAAGAATACCAGTCCCACCTCTGATCCTTGGGAAACCCCACTGGTCACCCTCCCCTTCCTTCCTTGGAGTAAAGTCTATTTACCACCACCTTCTGTTGCCTGTCTCTGCACCAATTTCTTATCCAGTTCACCACATTTGGACCCACACTTAAGCTACCCAGTTTGCTTGTTAGTGTCCTATGTGGAACAGTGTTGAATGCCTTACTGAAATCAAGGTAGGCCACATCCACTGCTCCACCCTGGTCTAGTTATTTCATCACTCAGTCAAAGAAAACTATCAGATTAAATTGACATGACTTCTCCCTTGGGAAACCACGATGCCTTGGGTCTTGTAACCCATTGGATTAAAGATATTCCACAATCTTATCCTTCAGAATTGATTCCATTAACTTTCCCACCACCGAATTTAGGCTGACTGGCCTGTAATTGCCAGCCTCCTCCCTGATACCACTTTTGTGTAGGAAACTACATCCTCCCTCCTAAAGTCCTTCAGAACCACTCCTGTTTCCAGTGAACTGTTAAACAGAGCTATCAGGGGTGCTGCCAGTATTTCCCTGAGTTCCCTCAATACCCTTGGATGCACCCCATCTGGCCCCATTGCTTTGTTCACCTTCAGATTAGCAAATCCCTATAGGACTCTCACCTCCAAAAAAAGACTAGTGTCCTCCCTCCAAAGCTTTTGTTACTTTTTGTGGCCCCTCCACTTCTTCTTCCTCTGTGAACATTAAGCAAAAGTATTTATTCAAGATGTCTGCCTTTTACTGGTTCTCTTCTGAACATCATCCCCCCACACTTCACTTTTTTAACCTTACAATACCACCCTGGTCTTCCTCTTGTCACTTACAAATCTAAAAAATGTCTTGTCACCTTTCATAACCTCCTGGAAAACCCTCTCTTCAGTTTGTGACTTTGCAAGTTTTACTGTATTCCCTGATTCTCTCTATTTCTCCCAACACACCTCCCCATCCTCCTTTCTCTGTCTCCTTTTTCCTTCTGAATATTACACTTTTAGCTTTTACCTTTTCAGGCACCTCTTTCAAGAACCATAGCAGTGTTTTTTTTTTCTTCCTTTTGCTCAATTGTTTGACACAGAGGTTTGCTGCTTTTTCTATGCTCCCTTTCATCTTCGCCAACTGTTCCTCCACCCCACCAAGGTCACCCATATCTGCTATGTCATCCCTGAGGCATTCGCCCATTTCTTTTAAATTTGCCCTCCTCATGTCCAGTACCCTTGGCCTTGTGTGGTTTGATTCCACAGCCATCCTTATACTGAAACACACCATACGGTGATCACTGGTCTCCAAGTAGCCTCCCACCTTGGTGCCTGCAACACTATCCTTGTTAATGAGTACCAGAACCAGTATTGCCCCATCACAATTGGGTTCCCTGACTAGTTGCATGAGAAATGCCCCCTGCAGAGAGTCCAGAATATCTCTGTTTCTATCTGAAGCTGCTGCTGGGAGGCTCCAATCCACATCTGGCCGGTTGCAGTCCTCAACCAGCAGCACCTCCCCCTTTTCTACCATCTTGCCAATGGCTCCCACAAGTACCTTATCTAATTCCTCCCTCTTTGCTTGAGAACTTTACATCACTCCATTGCAAATAGTAGCTCCATTCCTCATCTCGACGGTGACCCACAGTACTTTTGCCCCCACTGTGTATTCCCTGTATCTCTGTGACATTTATGCTGTCCTTCACATAAAGCACCTCACCTTCGCTTTTCCTTCCCACCTGGTCCTTCCTGAACAGAGTATAGAACAGTATGGCCATGTCCCAGTTATGGTTTTTAGTGCACCATGACTCAGTAATAGCCACAATCTGCAGGTCATCCTCTGCCATGATGGCCTCTAGGTCTGGAATCTTATATCCTAGATTTCTAACATTCACACACATGGCCTTCCAGATTTTGTTTCCACTCTTCATGTTGCCCCTCTTTGTTCTTTTTGCCCACCCTCCTTCCCAACTCTCTTTTCAATGTTTCCATTCCTTTCCCCTTGTATCTCTACCACCCTGCTCCCTTTATTAATTTGAACCATGGGTGATTACTCTCCCCGCAGGTTCTCCATATTCTCTACTTCAGCCTATGGGGGAGGCAGTTTCTGACTCCTTGATTCATTCAGCCACCTAATTTAAATGTTCATCAAAGTAACATTTAAACCATCCCCTGAGGACCTCGATTCCTCTTCTGAGTAGATGTAGGCTATCACTCCTGTATAGGCCCTTATCCTTCCAGGTGGGTCCCCATTCCCCAGTATAGCTGAAACCTTTGTTAGGCTTGGTCCCCTAACCCATACTGGCTACCCACTGTGCACTGCAAACAATCTATACATATATAATAATCAGCACTAATATTTAGGATGTTGGTGCTTACCATACTGTATAAGTGTAAGTAACCAGGGATATTACTGTTATAATATTTATTGCTTGTAATGCAACTAGCAAGCCAAGAGTACATGTTGTAATCTTTGTATTCTTCTGAGAAGTCATTGTATGGCCTGCATGGCCATCTTGCAGATTTATATTTGGTATGCCTTCTTTATTCTCATTTTAGCTGATTTTATATGTTTGTATGTTTTTAGATAACACTGTGGAGCCACCTAACTTTTAGTCAACGGAGCTTGTTTTATGTATCTAGTTATCATGTGAATGTAAGAGTTGTCTTGGTGATTATCACCGTATATAAGTTACTGCATTATGTATCCTCTCTGAGACCACTGCATACTCTGGGCTATATTGGGAAAACTCTATGCTCCCAGTGTCTATATTGGTAAGACTCTGATTTAGGGTGAATGCTTATTTTCTGTAACAAACAAGTTTATTACTGCACTTGCCACTTGTCTGTGTTTCTTCTGCTAGTTTACTACCAACAAATACCTGCTAAGTGTGGATGTATTTTGACCACACCTTACATTTTGGTGACCATACACAGGTAATCTAAACTAGCGGAGATTTACTATTTGCTGGCACCTTACCTTGTGTGTAGTAAGTAGGTGTACACACTCATACTACCTTGCATGTGTTTGTTTACTCTGTAGTACTTTGTACGGTCTGGCTGCTTACTGAGCAAAGTTGATGCCATCTCACCCTATTCAACGGCAGTTTTGCCTTGCAAGATTGCAAGAGTGCAGGTACCCAGCCGTCTGTTGGTTCAACCACTGTGGATCGATACACAACAGGGTAACCACTGATGGGTCCATTTGGGTTTCTCAGATCTTTTTTTCTATCATGTCCAATATCTGGGCAGATCTGAAACTCAACGTCTTTAACTTTCTTGCTTCACTTGGAGGCCGGATCAACTATGTGCTGGATACAAGCCATTCCAATAACTCCATTCTGGGGATCTCAACCCAGTACTTTGAGGCAAGACAAACAGCCAAAAAGCGTGATGGCAAAGGGCTGTTAGTCGTGGCTCTTTATGCTGCTTTGTAAGCCTCCAAGGCGAGGTTTATTCCCTTAAACTGCAAATCTCAGCTATTAAGAAAGAGATGGGCTTGCAGGCATCTGAATGTCCTAGGAAAGTGCAGAGACTGGAGGAGGAACTTCAGCTGCTGCATAACAAGAACAAGATTTGTTTGCAGTGTTCTGTACAGAGTAATGATTAAGAGTTATGCATGTTGAGAGAGGAATGCAGTAGGCTGAAGCAGGTGTTGCAGATGGATAATTTGTTGAATGATAAGAATGAATCTTTGCAAAATGAGAATGAGGAGTTGCAGGAGGACATGAAAAGGATACATCTTAAACTGGATCGGGAACTTGGGGACAACTGTGAATTGAGCACCATGTATAGAGTGTTACAGAAAGAAGTTGCTAAAGGTGTGGGTCAGAACAATGCAAACGCTAGTCACATCCAGTGTACAGCTAAGATGGTGAAGCTGCATCATCAACGAGAGGTACTGGCTGCTCACATCAAAGTGATTGATGGTTTGCATTACATGCCTATCGATCTTCCATCATCTGGTGATGATGATTCTGGCAATGACAGCTACCAAGATGGCACCCAGCTACATCTCCACTGCAGGGTTTTAAATAATTGATTAGCAGTTTTTTTCTTGGGAGAATGCTAACTGTACAGAAAGTATTTATATAGGTTTTCTAGAAGTGTTATGTTTGTTAAACACAATGATTCAAGTGCTATGCATTTTCACAATGTTTTAGCACTTTTATGAGCAAAACACTAATACATTTTTGGAGTTAAATAAAACCCTGCACTGTGATGTTTCAAACCTCTGCTATTCCCAAGATGGTGCTTCCATATGCTTTTCCAGCATAACCCTACATCATCAGTGCAATGACGATTATTATGTGCAATGCCAAGACAGCAACCCCCATCATGGGGGAGAAGGTCTAGGCCGAGGAGCCCCTCTGATTGTGGCCCTGAATAAAGGGGACAAGCAGATCATTCAAATGATCTAGGCCACCCTTGCTCAGACGGAGATGGCTGAGGAATAAAGGCAGGTCTTTATGGAACACTTAGATGCCATGCTAAGAGAAGCTGTTAATTAGCCATCACACATCTGCTCTGTGGCTGATGCTGCAGTGGAGGCCACTCTTTGTGGATCACACAACCAACACTCATTCTCTGATACACATCCCATGATTCAGAATAATTCTTTTCAGTTGGCCAACTCTGTACAGCAGATGGCTGGCATCATAGGCCACATGACAATCTCAGCTGCCATTTGGAAAAGGTTTTTTCCAAATATGAGATGCTCAGCTTAATGACATGCTACTGGGTACAGATCCTTTGGCAGACTTTTGACCCCTGCCTCTGTTTGAAACTCTCAGAAGAGGTCTGCCAAGTCGCAGATGCCACCTTTGATGATTTCACAGCAGCACTCATTGCTGTGCACACCCCAGGCATGGTTGGCATTATGTTGGCCTTCCCCATAAAACAAACTGCCAAGGAGAGTCCAGCTTAATACAACCAAAGGCTATGGCTGGCCTACCATATTGGCATAACACTTTCGCAGGAGGAAGTGGACACCGACCAAACTGAGTACAAATCCTTGTCCATTCAGAACATGATTCCAGCTGTCCATGACAAGGTTAAACTTGCGGTTTTCCCCAGAATAGAAAAATTTGCAGATATTCTTAAGAAGACAGAGCATGTCTATCAGCTGTACCTCTGAGATCTGAATTCTGGCTCAAAAGCCAAGGTGGCTGTGATACAATCTACCAGGGAGCCAACAACCCACTATACAGTGGAGGGCAAGGCCCTGGATACTAAGACCACACCCTCTAATGAGAAGCAGAACTACAAGAAGGGGAATGACAACAGAAATAGGAATAGACAGAGAAATTGGAATAACCCTAATTCTAATCAGAATGACAATCGGGGGCAATCAAAATTATTGACAAGGCCCCTCTCTTACCAAGATATAGTGGTGGAGAACAATAACCATCATACTTTCCTGGGCAAAGTCCAATCAGTGGCAGAGTCCATCCCAAAGCAGACCATTGCAGCTTTAGCTCTGGTAACACAGTCCCTGCTAGACCAAGGAGATACTGGAACCTCCTTGGACCAGACAGCACCAGGCCTAAATCCTGAGGCCTTATCCATTCCAGCAACTACCACTACCCAGACCTCCTTGTATCCTATGCAGGACCCGGAAGAGGCTAGATGAGACCCCACTGACCTATGTTTTCAGGAACCACCTGGAGAAGACGGTAGCAGTTCAGACTGACAGTTACAGGCCCCAGTTATATTGTGAACAATGTTTTTATTGACACAAATGGAAGACCTTATATTAAGGCCACAGTCAGGGGCCACCAAATTGTTCTATTGCTTGATACAGGCACGGCTCTGTCTGTATTACATGATGAGGATCCAAGGAATTCCTCTTGGTCCACCAGCTGGTGGACAAATGCACAGGGTGTGGATGGCATGAGATTGCCTACCAACCATTCCATTGTACTTTCTGTGTTGTTGCACTCTCTTAACATGAATCATACTATTGATCTCATGGTAATGCGTCATCACCCTAGTATCCTGGGAACTGACTTTCTAGCACTACTTGGCTATGTAATAGACCTAGCCAACTGACTTCTGATACAAATCAGTGGACAGTATTATATGGTCATGAGTCCTGATTCTCACATGGTTGCCACCATTGCTGTCAATGACAAGGAATATGAGGCCATAGCTCTATGCCAAACACACAAGTTTTTCAAAGAACAGTTGCCCATCCTGCAAAAGCATCTTGAAGTCTTTGCAACAAACAAACATGATTGTGGAAGAATGCACAATGTTATTGAAATACCTGGCTCTGATCATGACAGACAAAGGCAATATCCTTTTCCTGCTGAGGCCTTGCCATCACTCAGGGAAACCATTCAGTCACTCCTTCAGCGAGGTGTGATCGGGCCTTGTGTCTTGACCACCAACTCCCCTATTTGGCATGTGAAAAAGCCCAAAAATTCTTGGATACTCACTATTGATTACAGGAGACTTAACCAAGTCACTCTTAAATGCTCCCCTACAGTAGCCTCAGCATCAGACATGCTTAAATTGCTAACCCCAGACCAGAAGTGGTTTAACACCCTTGCCATCTCAAATGAATTTTGGTCTTTTCTACTGGCCCAGAAAAGTCAATACAAGTTTACTTTCACCTTTGAGGGTCATCAGTACACATGGGCATGCCTCCCACAGGGCTTTTACAACCATCCATCCCTCCCTCTTCCAGCTACACATGATGGAAACCTTGCAGAGTTTCTCTGCTTCATAACCCCTTCTCCTGTATGTAATGTCTTACATTTGGAACACCAGTACCAAGGAGCAACACTTTGACCTCCTTGATGAATTGCTGACTCTTTTACAGTCCTGCAAAAGCACAATTGTGCCCGAATGAGGTTATCTTCCTTAGTCTGTGAATCATGGAACAAGGCAGGAGCTCAGCCTGGAAGAAGATCCAGGGCCTGCAAGATTTGCCACTTCCTACCAGTGTAGCAACACTCAGATGTTTCCAGGGGAAGGTCAACTACTACAGGGATTTTATTTGTGACTTTGCACAGAAGGACACCCCTTTGAATGAGCTCCTGAAAAAAGATGTTCCCTGGACTTGGGGACCCACCCACACTAATGTTGTGACCCTACTGAAACAGGCCTTGGCCTCTGCTCCAGGATTGGTTAAACCAAATCCAGCCTTAACTTTCACTTGGAAACAGCCACTTCAGACATAGCTGCAGTATGCCTGCAGTGCTTGCTCAGAAAGTCAGTGGCATTCTGGGACCTATTGTCTATGCTTCCCATATGTTGTCCCCAGTGAAACAGAAGTACAGCATTTGAATGGCACCTTCTGGCTACCTACTGGGATGTGATACACTTTCTGTACATTACTGGGTATGCACCCATCATTATGCACACCAACCAAACCACCACAAATTTTCTGTTGTCAGACATGGTGAATGATGGCTCAGTGTCTAATACCAGACTGACTCACTAGTCTCTTCTTCTGCAAGACCATCACATACAGGTCCACACTGCCAAGATGCCATCAATTCTGGCCCATGGCCTTCTGCACCATGGATAGCCCTATGACTGTTCACTCCAACCTCCTGAGTTGCCTCATTAATGACCCTTCCTTCCTGCTACCCCAAAGCTCCTTGCTGACACCTCTTTGTGTCATGTCTTTACTGATGGCTCTGCCTCGTACCATCAAGGAGAGCAGGTAGCTGGATTTGGAGTGCTCATCCTCTATCCTAATGGTAGTATTGCCCATACCTCCAAGGACTGCAGTGTTACATCCTCTCATTATGCAGAACTGGCTGCTGTGGCCTGTGCTCTTGAATCAATACACCATAGTAACACAGATACCATCATCTTTAGGCTCAAGTTGATGTATGCTGCTCACTAACAGAATTCCTACCATTCTGGGAGAAGAACTCCTTCACATGTTCTGATGGCACTCCTGTCAAATACAGGTCACTCTTTGTGTATATCCACACTCTGACCAACAGTTAAACACAAGCTGTTACTACACAAAGTGAAGGGCCATTCCAAGTCTGATCCATACCACTGTTTCAGTGATTGAGCAGACACTCTTGGTAAAGAGAGTGCCTGGGGGGGGGGCATGTGGGATATGGCTCACCCTGTAGCTTTAGCAGCTACGTGAATAGCTGCTGTGAAGAAGAAACCTGAACCATTTGTGCCCTTGGACCTGTCCATAGCACAAAAATCTGATTCTCAGCTGAAAGAAGTCTTCAGAATCCTGAACAAGGAAAGTGACAATAGAAAACAAATCTCTATATGCAAAAAGCGCACCTCTGGTGAGAGGTCTCTGAGAATATACTTTTATTGTGTAAAAACTGTTACTGTGTACTACTTTGGCAGGTTGTGGACATAGGGTATCCTCCCTGTTGCTGTAACTTTTTGTTTGGCTTGCAAGGGAATTGTGGGGTACTGGAGGCTTAGAGCTCATAGCCACCAGTGCTCCTCCTATTATCCTGCTAAAAACACCTCTGTGCCTTTTAGGGGACACTTACTACCACTTGTAGCCCTTCAGTCATCCAGGGTAAGCCTTTTTAAAGGCTCCGTATCACTTTTTAGCGTTAAAATAGCAGCGCGAAACTGGAAGTAGCGCGATTAGCGCTTACGGTTTTGCCCTCCATTTAAGAGCTGCTCTAGCGAGCGGGGTGAGCGTACGCGGGGCTGCATGTGGAGACGCACGCCTCTCAGTGCATGTCTATTGTGTCCATTGGGGATGGGGGATGAGAAGGTAAAAAGCTAGTATTTTTCATAAGAACAGAATAGGCAGTAAAACATTTTTGTGCTTTTACAGTATTTCTTCATTATCCTTACTCAGAATGAAAAAAGAAAATAAATATTGTATAACATGTAAGATGTATGCCTCTGGCAAACAAACACCTAATTATATGGGTGAAAAGTGTGTTTTGGTTGGTGATTTACAGGAGGAAATTATTCGACTGCAGCCTAAGATGCCTTTAAAATCAGACATCAAAACTTTGGAAGATTACATTGATCAGACGTCACTCTTAGTGGAAACTAACACCTCTTCCACAAAACTTGTGGATGATGTTAACCACCAGGAGTCCCACTTAGATGTTCCACATGTCCCTGTATTAAAACATTCAATTGTTACTTCTACCCCTTTAGTTGCTGCCGCAAGTTGTCAGCAGTTAAATACAAGTAAAGTCGATTCTTGGATTACAGTACCTCAAACAAGGTCAAAGAAAATAAACAAAACTTCTTCCCCCCATTTCATATCAAATCCCTATACATAATTCTTTTGAACATCTTTCACAAATGATTGATGAAACTGTGTCAATGAGCCCAGAACTTGGTATAAGTGTTGAAAACAAACCAAAACATAACCAAACACTTAGCGAGCAACTATCTGCTGCTTGGATCCATCCCCAAAATTCTCTCCCTTTAACTACTCATGAGAAAATACCTAATAAAAAGGAAGTATTTGTCTTGGGAGATTCCATCACAAAATATATAGACCGTGTTGTTTGTAACCCCAACAAAGAACATTGTACTTGCTCTGTTTACTTGAGGGGGGCAAGGATTTCAGACATCACCTCAACGGTTAATCAAATTCTACAACCAGCCAGAGAAAATCCACTAGTAGTTGTACATGTCGGAACAAATGATATCTCCAAACTACCTTTGCAACAAATAAAACAGGATTACATTTCCTTGTGTAATTTACTAGTAGCATGGGGTTGTAATATATTCCTATCAGAAATTCTGCCAGTTCCAAGAGCTACAGAATATATCACAGCTAAAATAAAAGCCTTAAATGAATGGCTTTGAAAATGGTGTGTTAGACAAAGTATTTCCTGTCTGACACACTGGGAAGAATTTCATTATAATCCATCCCTCTTTTGTTGGGATGGCTTACATCTTAGCAGATGGGGAAGTACATTATTGGGACGTAAAATTGCTACCTTCATACATACCCATTTAAACTGATGGTAAAGGGGGAGATTGGGCTAACTACCAATAGTCTTATTACTGGGACCTACTTTTCAAACCAAAATCATCTAAACATTTTATCTCTTATTGCTTGATCTTTAAACATTTCAAAGCACGCAGAGCTGGAACTTAAGGCTCAGTCCCTTGACTTGTCTTTAATAGCTATAACAGAAACATGGGGCAATGCTGATAGAATCTGGACAGCTGAAATTTCGGGATTTAAACACTGCTTCAAAAATAGACTAGATAATAAGATAGGTGGTGGGGTCAGCCTTTATGTCAGAGATCACATCACTTCTTACAATTCCTCAGTGAGTGTTCAGCCTGAAAGTGTGTGGGTTTATATTCAACCTAAGGATTTTTCCCAAATATTGATTGGGACTTGCTATCGTCCACCTTCAGCAGACTTTAACCAAAGTTCACGGTTAGCCGATGAAATCTCCCAGATAGCAAAAAAATGTCTCAGTCCTAATTTTGAGTGATTTCATTTCCCAACCATAAACTGGAAAACTTTAATGGGTTCAGACCATCACAACCATAAATTTCTTACAACCATTACTGACTTGGGATTTTAACAACTGGTCAAGGAACCTACCTGGGGAAGTAACATCTTGGATCTTGTCATAACTAACATAGACATCCCCGTGAATGATTTATTAATATCAGATCCTCTTGGTAATAGCGATCATATGTCCATACTTCTTACTATCCCACTTTGTCAACATTTTGTAATAAACAAGCTTAAAATTAAGCAATATGATCGGGCAGATTTTTATAAAATAAATCATCACCAAGGAGCATTTAATTGGGACACTATTTTTTCCTCACTTAACACTGATGAAGCATGGGATTTCCTAAAAACACAAATTCAAGAACTTGAACAGCAGTATGTTCCAGAAAAATATAAGTACAATACTAAAGGAAAAATTCCCCTTTGGTTTAATGGATCTGTAAAAAAACAAATTTCTCAAAAACAAAAGTTATTCTCATTATTAAAAAAATGCCCCACTAATCAAAATAATAAAATACTAATTAAATATAGGGAATCGGTTAAAATATTAAAAAAATTGATTCTGCTCGATAAACGTAATTTAGAATTTTGTATTGCACATACCAAAGACTCGCATAAAGCTTTGTATGCCTATTTAAACAGCAAAAAAGGAAATAGCAGAACTATTGGTCCATTAAATATAAACAATACAATAATTACTTCTGACCCATAGAAACATAGAATTTGACAGCAGATAAGGACCGCTTGGCTCACCTAGTCTGCTCATTTTCCTACCTAACAGATAAGCTGCAGATCCTAGCTAACCAACAGCTTACTTCCTCCTACCCCACACTAGGACTGCCTTATGTCTGTCCCATGCATTCTTGAATTCCCCCACTGTTCTTGACTCCATGACCTCCTCAGGGAGGCTGTTCCATGCATCCACAACCCTCTCTGTGAAAAAATACTTTCTCACATTACCTCTGAGCCGTCCCCCTATCTTCAAATTGTGCCCCCTTGTTCTTGCACATCTCTTTTTCTGAAAGATGCTACCCTCTTGGACTTTGTTAATTCTCTTGAGGTACTTGAAAGTTTCTATCATGTCCCCTCTCCCTTCTTTCCTCTAGGGTATACATATTAAGCTCCTTTAGTCTTTCTTTGTATGTCTTCTGGTGCAGACCCTGCACCATTTTGGTTGTCCTCCTCTGGACAGCCTCCACTCTGTCTATGTCTTTGCGGAGATGGGATCTCCAGAACTGCACACAGTACTCCAGATGGAGTCTCACCAACTGTCTGTACAGAGGGATAACAACTTCCTGTTTTCTACTATTGATGCCTCTTCCTATGCATCCCAGTATCCCCTCAGCCTTCCTTACTGCCTTCTCACACTGCTTGCCACCTTTAGGTCATCTGATATAATTACACCCAGGTCCCTTTTCATTTTTACTGTTGTCAGTATCTCACCCCCCATTGTGTACACTTCCTCTGGGTTTTTGTTTTCCATGTGCATTACCTTGCACTTCTTTGCATTGAATCTGAGCTGCCATACATTTGACCATTCCTCCAACCTTGTCAAGTCCCTTCTCATCCTTTCCACTCCATCCTGTGTATCAACCCTGTTGCAGATCTTTGTGTCATCTGCAAAGAGACATACTTTTCTTCCAGTTCCTCTGCAATGTCACTTATAAAGACATTAAAAGGACCGGTCCTAGTACTGGAACCCTCATGTACCCCTCTAGTAACCCTCCTTTTCTTCAATGTGTACCCATTTACTATTACCTTGCATCCTGTTGTCTAGCCAATTTTTATCCAGGCTACCACCTTGGGACCCACTCCAAGGCTGGCTAACTTGTGTATTAATATTTGTGTGGACTGTATCGAATGCCTTGCTAAAATCTAGGTAGGCCATGTCCACAGCCCCTCCCTGGTCTACTACTTTGGTCACCCAGTCAAAGAAATCTATTAGATTCTGTCTGAGACGTCCCTTCCCATCGTGAATCCATGCTGCCTTGGGTCCCAGTCCCACTGGCCTCTAGGTACTCAACAATTCTTTCCTTCAGAAGTGATTCCATCATTTTCCCTACCACTGAGGTCAAACTAACTGGTCTGTAGTTTCTGCCTCTGTCCTGCTCCCACTTTTGTGAAGAGGAATCACATCTGCCCTCCTCTAGTCCTCAGGTACCACCCCATCCTCCCATGATTTGTTAAAGAGAGTAGTCAGCGGTGTCACTAGTTCTACCCTTAGTTCTTTTAGAATTCTTGGTGAATCCATCAGGCCTCATTGCTTTGTCCACCTTCAATTTTATTAGTTCTTTCAGAACCCTTTCTTCTGTAAATGGACTGGTATCGACCCCCCATCTTCAGAGTGTTTCTTTTGTTTGGTTTAGGTACCTCCCCCTCCTCTTCCTTTGAGAATACTGAGCAGAAATATTCATTCAGTACCACTGCTTTTTCACTGTCACCCTCTACCCATGTTCCCTCCCCTTTATTAAGCCTCAGTATCCCTCCTTTGGTCTTTCTTTGCTCCTTAATGTACCTATAAAAGGTCTTATCCCCTTTCTTAACAGAATTGGCTATCCTTTCCTCGGTTTGGGCCTTTGATATTCTGACTGCCTTTCCAGCCTCTTTCTGCTTTAACTGATAAAGTTCTCTGCCCTGATCCTTCTGTATTTCCTTATATTTCCTGAATGCTAACCTTTTCTCCTTAACCTTCCCTGCCACCTCTTTTGAGAACCATAGCATTTTTTTTCCTTCATTGTGTTTTATTGATTTGCTTTACACAAAGGCTTGTTGCCTCTGTGATGGCTGTTTTGATTACTCCCCATTGTTCCTCCACCCCTCCTTCTTGCCTGTTTGTTAGTGCTTTTCTGAGGCACTCTCTCACTTTACCAAAGTCAGCCCTCCTAAAGTCCAACACTCTTGCTTTCATATGGCTTGATTGTATGGCTGTGTTTATCGTGAACCACACTGTTTGGTAGTCGCTTGTCCCCAGATGGCTACCCACTTCTAAATCTGAGATTCTTTCTCTGTCCCCATTTGAGAGTACCATGTCTAAGATTGCTCTCTCCCGAGTGGGTTCCAATACTAGCTGTCTGAGGCATGCCTCCTGTAGGGCATCAAGAATGACCCTGCTCTTGGATGTGCCTGCAGCAAAGGTGCTCCAGTTAACATCTGGCATATTCAGGTCCCCCATCAACAATATCTCCCCTTTTTCTGCCATTCTAAGGAAGCTTTCTATCATTTCCTTGTCCATTCCCTGCCCCTGAGATGGGGGTCTGTATACAACCCCCATGCGGATTGTGGTGCCATTTTCTGTCTCCAAGGTGACCCAGAGTGCCTCATCTGCTCCCTGTTTACTCTTTAGTTCTGTTGTTTTATCCCTTCCTTTACACAGAGAGCTACTCCTCCCCCCCTTTTACCCTCCTTGTCCCTCCTGTAGATTGTGCATCCTGGTATGTTGACATCCCAGTCATGGTTCTCTGTGTACCATGTTTCTGTGAATGCCACAATATCCAGGCAACCCTCTTCCATCAAGGCCACTAGTTCTGGGAGCTTGTTACACAGACTATGGGCATTGTTACTCATCACCCTCCACTTTTTGATAGCCTTACCCCTTTTATCCCCATTCCTGTCCTTACTGCCTTTGCCTTTTTTTACATTTACCTCTGTCCTGCTCCCTAATAACTTCTCTACCATGGTGTTTGCCTCACTTATTACCATGTTTTGTGGGGGGAGGCTGGGATTTCCCTGCTCCTTTTCAGTGCCTCCCCCCCTTGGCAAGTTTAAATGTTTGCCAATGAAGCACTTAAACCTCTCACCTAGGATCCTGGTTCCCTCCGGACAGATGCAGACCATCACACCAGTATAGGTCTGCATCCCTCCAGTGGCTCCCCAGTCCCCAGTGAAGCCAAACCCTGAGCTCCACACCAGTTTTTCAACCACTCATTGAATTCCCTAGTGAGGAGTGCCCTAGCATCACCCTTGCCATAGACAGGCAGCACCTCCGAGAAGGTTACCATATGCGCTACTTGTCTAAGACCCCTCCCCAATTCTACAAACTCCTCTTGCACTGCTCTGATCCCATTCCTAGCCAGGTCATTTGTCTCTAGGTGGACAATGACATCCAGCTCCCTCCCTCGTGCTGCTCCTCCCATGATCCTGAATATTCGCTTCCTGTCTCTCCAAGCCATGGTGCCAGGAAGGCACCTTACCTCCCTCTCCCCTTCTCCACCATTCCTACCTCCCCTAATAATTGAGTCCCCCACCAGGAGTTGTTTCCTTTCCCTGTGGGGTCCCATGCCACCTTCCTGTGGGTCTCCTTTGTGAAGGTTCCCAGCATCCTCCTTGGTCTCCACTGCAGGTGCCTCCATAGAGGAACCACTATCCACCAGAAGAGCGAATGAATTGTGGAGAGGTACAGCTGGAGGGATGTAACTCTGTTCCACCATCCTCTCCCTACCTGAGCCCACCCTGGTCCAGCCTCTCCTCTTTCTTGGCAACCTCTGAGGTAGTGACATTGGCCCTGGTGGTCCCTGGGTGGAGGAGGAGGTTTCACGAATCCTAGCCAGGTCAGCCTGGAGATGGGCAACCTCCTCTCTCAGACCAGAGATGTGCTTGCAAATAGGGCAGCATTGCAGCCTCCAGAATGTCTCCTGGAACACTGCCGCCCCACAGCCATTGCACTGCACCACTCCTATCATGTCTTATTTTGTGTCCCCTCTACTGTTTCTCTGTATGCTTACTCTCCTCTCCTTACAACTCTCACCCTTCCTGTTCTGGGACAGCAACTTCCTATCTTCTTCAGTAGCCTCTTCTTCCTTGCTCAATGTCAGACCACCAGCAGCTGGGGTGAGCTACTTTTTTTTTTGAGGTTGACAAAACCAATGTTTCTCTATGAACCTTCCCTTCCTACTGCTAAACAGGAAGTTTCTGTTGACAGTCAAATCCAGTGACTATAAAAGTAGAACTGGCTTAGGTGGGTGGGTGGGATGGAGCAATTAGTAAGAAAGGCTAGCAACAGGAAGTTATAATTTGAGTCACCTGCTTTTATAGTGTCTAAGCTACACCCCAATTAAGCTCTCTTTCCTCCTACTGGTTTAGCAAAGTCAGCTGATACAGTACCTTCCCAGCACAGAACACACACTGACTTTCTTTCTGTTCTTTCTTTTTAACCCTAAATAAGACCCTTCTACTCTAATAAAGTATCTTCATTCACTTAATCTCAACAGACACTGACTCCTGCTGAGATGTAAGTTTTAAATTAATAAGAAAATGTAGCTCGTTTAGTTAGCTGCTTTCTGCTCTACAAGCAAGGTTAGCAACAGGAAGTTGTAATTTGAGTCACCTGCTTTTATAGTGTCTAAGCCACATCCCCAATTAAGCTCTCTTTCCTCCTACTGGTTTAGCAAAGTCAGCTGATACAGTACCTTTCCCAGCACAGAACACACACTGACTTTCTTTCTGTTCTTTCTTTTTTTTAACCCTAAATAAGACCCCTTCTACTTCTAATAAAGTATCTGTCTACTGACTGAGAAACCGCTTCGGCTTTAAATAATTATTTTTCATCAGTTTTTGTCCAGGATCCATCCCAAATTCTTCCTGACAGATATTCCTCAAGTCATACAAAATATAAGGTTTCACAGAATGATGTCTGTGAATTATTAACGACACTAACTAAATTGACAAGTCCTGGCCCAGATGATATATGTCCTAAATTCCTTCTGGGAGTTAAAGATACTATTGCCCTACTACTCGCTATTATTTTTAATAAATCTCTCCATGAATCAAGGGTTCCCTCTGATTGGTTAACTGGAATAGTAAATCCCATTTTCAAACAGGGTTCCCACTCAAAAGTTGAAAACTACTGCCCAATTAGCTTAACTTCAATTCCTTGTAAATTAATGGAAAAAATAATCAAAACTTTTCTTGAAATAGAAATGGAATCCTTGAATATAGTTGATATAACTCAACATGGATTCAAAACTGTTTTTTCTTGCACCACAAATCTGCTTTCATTCTACAATTATATTAGCATGAATCTTGACTTAAATATTCCAAATGATGTCATCTTACTGGATTACAGAAATGCGTTTGATAAAGTGTCACATGACATTCTGATTAAAAAACATACTCATTTAGGTTTCTCATCAACATTAGTTTCATGGCTAAACAGTTGGCTGAGCAATCATACCTAGAGGGTTAGGGTAAATGGCATCTTGTCAGACTTGGGTAGGGTGACGAGCAGTGTTCTCCAGGGCTCTGTTTTGGGACCCAACCTTTTTAATATTTTCATCAGTGATATGAAAATTGGTCTTCTAACATCCTTATGAAATTTGCTGATGATACTAAATTAGGGGGGTGCTGTAAACAATGCAGTTAACAAAAAAACTTTATTAACTGACCTTGTATCAATCGAACATTGGGCTTATATAAATAAAATGTACTTTAATGTAACAAAATGTGCAATCTTACACATGGGTAAAAGCAACCCCAAACAAATATACACTTTGAACAACATAATTATTACAGCTTCTTGCTTAGAAAAAGATCTTGGGATCCTAGCAAATAACTAGCTTTCCTCATCTTCTCATTGTAATAAAATTGCCAATCAAGCTAATGCACTTCTTCACAGGATAAATAGCACATTTGTCTCTAAGTCTGAACAGTGTATCATGACCCTGTATAGATCTCATGTCAGATCTTATATGGATTATGGCTCCTCTTTTTGGAGTCCTTATCTAGCATTGGATATAAATAGAATTGAACAAATCCAACGTAGGGCTGCAAAAATTATTCCATATTTTGCTCATTTAGATTATGATTCTAGACTACAGAAAACAGGGTTTTATTCACTTAAACAGAGAAGAACTAGAGGTGATCTTTTACAACTATTCAAAATTATGAAATCACCTGTTCTGATGGAATAATGTGGTATAACGTTATCCAGCAGAAAATTTGTAGCCAGGTTACACAATAAACAATTGGATATTAATAAATTTAATACAAATAAAAGACAGAACTTCTTTACTATTAGAACTCCTAGGTTATGGAATACACTACCTCAAGATAGTATTGATTCACCTACTGTTATGATTTTCAAAAACAAACTTGATAAATGGTTATTAAAATAGTATCATAAATAATGATCCACACATGTGGAGGACAATCTCGATAGGCTATTGCCTTCTTTTGTCCATCAAACCAAGTAACTGCCAACAACAGCCCCTACAAGAAACACACTAACAAATTGCACCTATCAAGTGACAACAAGTTGATATGGTACCAA
This sequence comes from Neoceratodus forsteri, assembly GCA_016271365.2. Taxonomy (NCBI): domain Eukaryota; kingdom Metazoa; phylum Chordata; order Ceratodontiformes; family Ceratodontidae; genus Neoceratodus; species Neoceratodus forsteri. The sequence continues at coordinate 608,700,605 of CM057455.1, forward strand.
CCTGATGGCCTGATCTACAAATTATGTGTAGTTCCTGAGCCATTGTGATTAGAGTTCATCCATCAGGTTCATGACATCCCAACTGGTTGACACCAGGGGGTGGAAAATACAGTCCAGTGGGCTGATGGCCTAGCATTACCAAGAATGTAAGATGTTATATCAACAACTGCCTGATCTGTGCACAAACTAATCTGGCTCCAGCTAAAAGAAATGCAGAATTACTTCCACAGAGACAATCAGGGCCCTGGCATGCCATCCAGATTGATTTTATTGGCCCTCTGTACACAACTAGCAGGAACAACAAGTATTCCATTGTGGTCTTTGACCTATTCTCCAAGTAGGTTGAGGCCTTCCCCACTCAAAATTGAATAGCTAAGGCAACTGCAAAAGTCCTGGTGGAGCAGTTGTTCTCCAGGTGGGGCCTACCTCTCAAGGTAGACTCTGATCAAGGAACCAGTTTTACAGGTGAGTTGATACAAGAAACACTCAAGCTTCTTGGTGTACACCCGAAACTCCATATTCCTTATCACCCTCAATCCTTAGGTCAGGAAGAAACAGCCAAAAGATGGATAAAGCAAATGATATCCAAATTTATTGAGGACAGTCCCAAGGATTGGGATTCCCTTTTGCCTTTACTCCTTATGACAATTAGGGGCACTCCTTCAGTCACTACCCAATTGACACCCTTTGAGGTGATGACTGGTAGAACTATGAGATTACCTGAGCACCTGTTTATTGTTCTCAATACACCCACTGCAGACCGAGTGTCTGCAGATACGTATGTTGAAAAATTCAGAGTGGATATCAAGACCCATCTGTACACTGCACATCTTATGGGCAAAGCCCAGCAGCTATCCAAAGTTCACTTTGACAAGCACACACAAGGTGGACTGGAAAGTCAGTGATCAGGTAAAGGTACTCAGATTTGCACACCCAGTTCATTCCTTCTCCAATAAGTACAAAGGACCCTACCCCATTATCAACAACCTCAGTGCAGTAGTCTACCAAGTTAGATTCCTCCAACCATGCATAACTCTTTATTTTTCTTTGTTGCTTGCTTCTCAGCTACCTATTGCTTGTTGTTAATAGTTACATGCACCATTTCTCCTACTGTTGTACATTGTAGCTGCATACATGTGTTTCCACTATGTGGTTATTAATTGTATGATCCTGTCCTCCAACTGAGTTCTCATAACATCTTCCTGCCTAGTGTAACTGTAAACATGTACACTTTTCCACTACTGCATGTAAATGTAATACCATTCTTGTACACTCTTCTTTGTTCTTATGATTGTAGCTCAACTTGTATGTTCCCCCAGGATGCATCTGGAATTTGGCGACAAACCATTCAGTATGCTTTCCTGGTAAAACTCTTAAATAAATAAATTAATAAATAAACAGAAGACGCTTACTGACAAGTGGTTGCATGAAAATATTTTGAAACTGTATAAAGAAGAATAATTACTTTTCCTAACCCCAGTGGGTGGAATAGTACCTACTGATATTTTTATTTTTTCCTTACAGGTACCCATGTGAGATGGTTATCTTGTACTTGATCCTCCTACTAGGAGTACTCCCCTCTCTCCATAGCAAGGATATGAGCACTATATCCAACTACAACAAATGTCTAAGGCAACTCCTTTGACTTCTCAATCATCCTGAGGGAAGACTTATGACCCCACAATACAAACCCACCACTATCCCTGAAGAAGTCTGAATAGATGTCCCCAATAAACTGATCATGGTTCAGGAAGGCATAGATGCCTACCTGACTGCCATGATTGTGACACCTGATAAATCATCCCTTCAAATCAAATGGCAAACTGATAGTCATGGACAAACCCTTCCTGTTGCCTGCTTCTACAAAGGCACTTTCCAAGGTTGACCCAATACCAGGATTGCCCCTAAATGGTACAATGTCCATCCACCAAGCTAATTATAGACATTCTGGTTTATACAGCCTTACTGCTTTGATAGATCCCACCTTCTGTGAGGAATATCCAGAAGATGTTGCAAAAGATTTCTATATTCACAACTGTATGGCTATAGAAGCTATGTTTTTGTCTGTAGTACCCCCTACTGAAGCAGAACTCATTGAATGTCCCCCACAGGAACCTGGTCCACCCTGTGGTTTAACCACCACCTCACTCCCAGGTACACTTGTCAATAATGTGCAGTTCATGCACATCCCTGTTATTTTTTAACTCACCCATTGGAATATGGCTGAATTTGATATGTGTTCTAAAACTAACACTTCTATGTTTTTTTTTTAGCACTATGTTAGTAGATAGTCTTGTTGCTTGCCAGACATGCACACAGGATCATGTGGCTGATTTGTATACCATTGAACACTTAGGTTTATTCAGGCCATGACCTGACCCCAAAAGCAAGAGATATTCTGCATCACGTTAGGAGGTGTGCCACTACTGATGTCACTGGTGCAGCTGGCACCATATCTGCATTCTTCAGATCCAGCATGTCCATCTGGAAAGGAACAGACATTGCTGCCATTAAAAGCCAAACAGTTACATTTCAGACTGACATAAAAAATTATGTTTTACCATCCCTATTGCATGGTGTAGATGAGCTTAGTCAGGAAGAGTGCTATAGAGTTTATACTATGCATGATAATGCTAATAGTTTTAATGACACAAAGAATTAAATAAATGAACTTTTTCCAAAACAACGAGGCAGACAAGCAATGTATTGCCAGGGGGACATTGATGCTCTGCTTATGGTTCTTATGTCAGAACCACTATCAATAATCTCTTCTAGGATCTGGAATCTGGACGTATTCCTGATATCATTCATGACAGACACCTAGCTAAATGGTATTGTCTACATTATATGTCTACTGCTTGCATCACAATGTGCATGTTTAGGTCTTTAAATTTTCCACTGTCAGCTGCTAGCAATCTAGGGTATGTTGCATATAATCCCAACAGGGGCCCATGCTACAATGCCAATCACTGCTCCATCCATGACTGTTTCTTTGCTATGCTTTGATCCAGATACAGCACTTTCTGACAGACTGGCCTCCATTCACTCCATTGAGCATCTAATCGAGGACATCTACCCAGAGGGGATCGACCTTCCACCTCTTCTGGTCTTCCACCCCACCCTGGATGCTTGATGGCACCTCATGCAGACTGTTGTGCCAAAAAGAGATACCACTACTTATGTCACTGTGATGTGTTCAACATCATCAAGCCAGTGTGTGGCTATTCACCAGACAGCATTAACTGGTCTTTTACCTTGGACTTGGATATTGCATCAAATGAAACTGAAACCCCAGCACAACAACATCATAATCTACGTTATCACCAGTGGGCAACACTGGATATCTTTACCGAGATTATGCAGAAGAGGTGCATTGCTTCACTTAAAGACTCACTAATCAATTTTTCACTTGCCCAATTCATCTGCAGAAATGGAGGAGTGAGAGTGTCATATAATTTTGATAAGCAGTACTGTGTAGTCACTAACCACAAATCATTTTCTTATGAGTCCAAGTCCTGTGATATACAGTACCCTAATTTCTGTTTTATACCTCATCAAACTACCATTATTGGTCATACAGTGATTACTCAATGGTAGAAGGTCACCTGGGGGCCAGTGACCATGACATGGTATGGTTCAATTTGGCCACATGGTATGGTTAAATTTGTCCACTAGAACTAAATCATCCCATTCCAAGGCAAAAATATGGGACTTCAGAGGAGCTGACTCTGATAAGATGACCAACTGAGTTAGCCCTGGGAAAAAGAAATACAGGTGAGGGGTACAGGCAAAATGGACAAGCATTAAAGATGCAATACTTGAAGCAAAATCTCATTGTGTTAGAGATAAAAGGAAGTGCAAAAGAAGAAGGAAACCACTTTGGTTCTCAAAAACAGTAGCAGAAAAGGTCAGAGCCAAAAGGCTGGCCTTCAGAAAATATAAGGGAACACAGCAGGATGAAGATAGGGAGGCATACCAGACTTCCCTAAAGGAAGCAGGGAAGGCAGTAGGCAGGCAAAGGTCCAAACTGAAGAAACACTAGCACAGACAGTAAAAGAAGGTGATAAGACTTTCTATAGATACATTAGTGAAAGTAGAAAGTTCAGAGGTGGTATTGCCAAAATCAATGGGGATAAGGGAGCATGTGAGGAGGAGGACCATGTAAAAGCATCTATCCTAAGTAGATACTTCTGCTCATTATTTACTGAATAGAAGGTAGGGCAGGGTCCACAGCTCAGCACCACAGACACAGGGGGAGGGAGGGAGGTGTGCACTAGTCCCTTCACAAAAGAAAGGGTCCTACAAGAGCTCAATAAGCTCAGGGTGGAAAAGGCAATGGGACCTGAAGGCATACATCACAGGGTACTAAAGGAGCTAAGGGTGGAAGTGGCAAAGCCATTATCAGAACTGTTTAGTGAGTCTCTGAGCACAGGAGAGGTCCCAGAAGACTGGAGAAGAGCTCATGTGATCCCGCTCCACAAGAGTGGTAGCAGGGAGGAGGCAGGGAACTACAGACTAGTCAGCCTTACCTCAGTAGTGGGCAAGATTATGGAGGCATTCCTTAAGGAAAGGATAATGCAACACTTGGCATCCATAGCACCACAGGATCCAAGACAGCATGGGTTTACAAAAGGAAGGTCCTGTCAAACTAATCTCATAGATTTCTTTGACTGCGTAACCAGAGTGATGAACCAAGGGGGAGCATTTGATGTTGCCTACCTTGACCTCAGCAAAAGTTTTGATAATGTTCTAAACAGAAGATTGATTAATAAGCTGGGTAGGCTTGGGGTGGGTCAGAAGTTGGTCATCTGGTTGGCAAACCGGTTGATGGCAGAAAACAGAAAGAGGTGGTAAATGGTATACAGTCAGAAAAGATGCAAGTCACAATTGGGGTACCTCAGGGATCAATCCTGGGGCCAGTTCTCTTCAATATCTTCATCATTGACATTGCAGATTGACTGGAGGGTAAGGTTTGTCTGTTTGCAGATGACACCAAGATCTGCAACAGAGTAGATGATCCAGATGGGGTGGGTAGAATGAGAAGAGATCTGGATAAACTAGCAAAATGGTTGGAAGAGTGGCAATTGGGGTTTAATGCAAAGAAGTGCAAGATCATGCACATATGGAAGAGGAACCCTGAAGCCACCTATAGGTTGGGAGGGGAGCTGCTGGCAGTTACAATGGAAGAAAGAGGCTTGGGCATCATCATCACCGATGACCTGAAATCATCCAAGCAGCCCACTAAAGCAGTAAGTAATCCTAGAGAAGTGTTGGGGTGTATTAGTAGGGGAATCACAAGTCGGAAGAGGGAGGTACAAGACACTGGTAAGGCCCCATCTAGAGTACTGTGTACAGTGTTGGAGGTCACACCTTCACAAGGACACTAACAAAATTGACGCAGTCCAGAGAATGGCAACCAAAATGGTGCAGGGACTGCATCAGAAAACATATGAGGACAGATTAACGGAGCTAAATATGTATACCATAGAGCAAAGGAGGGATAGCAGTGATATGATTGAAACATTCAAACACCTTAAGGGCATTAAGAAGGTGAAAAAGTCTAACATGTTTCAATATAAGAAAAATAGCAGGACAAGAGGGCACAGCATGAGATTAGAGGGAGGCTGTTTAAGGGGTAATGTGAAGAAGTTCTTTTTCACAGAATGGGTGGTGGATGCATGGAACAGCCTATCTCAGGAAGTGGTGGATATGAATACAGTACAGGGCTTCAAACAGGCATGGAATAGGCAAAAGGGAGCAATACAGATGAGTATGAATAAATAGGCCAGACAGAGCAGAGGCCGATGGCACATTCATAAGGCAGAAAAAGAAATGGGCAGACTGGATAGGCCTTGCAGTCCTTATCTGCCACCAACTTCTATGTTTCTGTGTTTCCATGTTACTCCAGTTCCCATCCCAAAATCTGATATTATTGATATTGACCTGAATATTTGCTTGAACCATCTCAATATTTGCCTGTTTTTAACATCCATGTAGATCCCTTGACTTTGTCTCTCGAGACACTTTTAAATAGAAAGGATACACTTCTCATCTACATCTGCAATAAGATTGCCAAAGCTGGAGAATCCTTTAATATACTTATTCATGATGGTGATTTAAGCACTGCAATTTCTAATACATGGTTGGAGTTAGCATTTAAAGGGTTTGTTATCATTAAACTGTTTTTAATTATCTTTTTGATATTCACACTTTGCTGTCTATGGCATACTCTTAAATGACATTGTGAGCAACTCAAGTTCCTTTACACAGCTTGTGTGTCGGCTCTGTAAACGATGGAGATTGTTCCAACTACTTTCCCTTAGGGTTGTTGCCTTTTCAGTAAGGCAACAAGGGGGGGGACGTTAGGCTTGGCCCCCTCACCCATATTGGCTACCCACTGTGCACCTCTGACAATCTATGCATATATGATAATCAGCACTATTATTTAGGGCATTGGTATTTGCTGTTGTACTGTAAGTAACTAGGGATATTACAGTTATAATAGTTACTGCTTGTAATGCAAGTAGCGAGTCAAGAGTAAATGTTGTATTCTTTGCATTCTTCTGAGAAGTCATTGTATAGCCTGCATGGCCATCTTGTGGAGTTATATTTTGTATGCCTTATTTGTTCTCATTTTTGCTAATTTTATATTTTTGTATATTTTTAGATAACACTGTGGAGTCACCTAACTTTTAGCCAATAGGGCTTGTTTTATGTATCTAGTTATCATGTGAATGTAAGAGTTGTCTTGGTGATTATCACCGTGTATAAGTTACTGCATTATGTATCCCCTCTGAGACCACTGTGTACCCTGGGGTATACTGGGAAAATCTCTACTCCCAGTGTCTATATTTATAAGACTCTGATTTAGGGTTGAATTATTATTTTCTGTAATAAAAAAACTTATTATTGCACTTGCCACTTGTCTGTGTTTCTTCTGGTAGTTTACTGCCAACAAGTACCTGCTAAGTGTGGATGTATTTTGCCCACACCTTACACCTTCCTCTCTGCACCATTCCTTCAGTCATGAATTGAAGCTCCTGGTGTGAAGTTCCTTCTCCTGCCTCCTGTCATAGACAGGTAGCACCTCAGTAAAAGCCACTGAGTGAGCTACCTGTCTGAGACCCCTTCCCTGCTCCCTAAACTCCCCCTGCACTATCACAGTGCTGTCCCTAATCAGGTCATTAGTTCTCAGGTGGACAATGGCATCCAACTCTTCCTCCCATCTTGCTTCCCTACCAATCCTCAGGATTTGCTTTCCATCCTTCTGGGCCATGGCACTAGGTAGGTACCTAACTTGTCACTTCTCCCCCCTTTCTTGTTTCCAAATCCATTCCCTTCACAATTAAATCCCCCCAACAGAAGTTGCTTCCTCCTATTTTGGAGTCCTCTACCATCCTCCTTGTGGTTTCCACTAGAAAGGGCCCTCACATTCCTTTTGGTCACTACTGTGTTTGCTTCCTCCTGGCAGTCCCACCCCTCCAGATCACCATAGGAATTTTCCAATGGTACTGGTTGAGGAATGTGCCTCTGTCCTCCCACCCACACCCTTCCAAAACCCAGCATGATCCAGCTATTCCTCCTCACTGGCATTCGCTGAGGTAACAGTGGCAGACTTGTTGGCCTCTGGGTGGGAGGAGAAGTCCCCTGAATCCAAGCCAACTTGGCCTGGAGTCTAACAACCTCTGCTGTCAGCCCAGAGAGGTGTGTGCAGATGGGGCAGTCTCCAGAGGAACTCTCTGAAAAATGCCATCCCACAGCCACTGCACTGCATAAATTCTGTTACAGTGTTCTGCTGTGTATCTTCGTACACAGGTGCCTACCACATCCTCATGCACCAACAGTGTGACACTATCATATACAGTCACCAGGTGCCTTTGGTAAAAGTATGTTGTACCAGTTGTCTGTAGTGGCCCTGTTTAGTGCAATGAGTTACTGCTTACAACTATTATCCACATCTGCAGTGTTAATTGTGAGTACAGTATCTTGGTACACTACACACATACCTTGTCATGCTCATGTGGTACTTTGCAAATATGATTAACCCATTTTGTCAGCACACAGCTGATGCAACTTTCAGGCTCGACAGACCCCCTCATATATATGTTATTTCCATATCTGTGTTTGTCTGGCAGTCCCACGTCTGACTGTGATAGAGCCTTGCCATCCTAGCGCCTCTTGATGTAGCAACTACTGTATACCTGATACATACCTGCAGAACTCTGTAGCCTGAAGAAGTCCAGGTTACCGTTTCCCTCTATTGTGTGACTACTGAGGTGTGCTACCACATGCTATTCCTCACTGCTCAGGGGCATCAGTTGGCTTGGTTTACCTCCAGTTCCAGTGATACAGCATCTATTGTCGGTCATCATCTCCTTTGACTTCTATCTGATGTCATTGTACCTTTTCTGCAATTCCCTTATGCTGCACCTTCAGGGCCTACAGCATTGACCCTAGTGGTCACCTCTCCCTGGGCTTGTTTTATATGGTCCTGCAGCTCCTTGTCCCCACCTCTGGATAGCAGCAGAGCAGATCGTCTTGGGTCACCACCTCCTCTATGATGATGCCATTTCTGCTGCTGTAAATTTTTTTTTGTATTGGTGTTTGCCTGGCATTGCTTCCATCCTTCTTTCTACAATTTGTTCTGCCATTTCTTATGCAATTTTTTGATGCCGCTTCCACCATTCTTGCCCCATGTGTCACATTTATGATGCAGTAGATGTCTTGCATTGTTTTTGGGGACTTGGCCAAACTGATGACTTTTCTTGCAAAATATGGCACACAGTATTTGACGCACCATGATCTGATGCAAGGTGGCTGTTTGATGCATCTTGCATCGGTCTAAGGGCCCTTTGAAAATCCAGCCCTGGGTCAAAAATCACAAAAAACTTACAAAAGAATAGAAACCATATGACTATGTACAATATCTAAATCCAATGAAAAATAAAAGAATCATCAAAAAAGCAAATGAAAGATTTTAAGCTTAGAAAGGTAACTGAGTACACAAGGTCATATCACATACTTTACATCAAGAAAAAAATGAGAAAGGCGAAGGAAGCAAATTCATATCACATATAAAAACAAATCATAGGATGGCTGATATTGAAAAGTTAGCACATGTATTAAAATGGTTAAAGCATGCACTACCCTGGGTTTGCGTGAGTGCTCCAGACCAGCCCATATTCAGAATCCTCTGAAGTGCACTGTACAACCAGCAGTTCCAAAGTGCTACAATACCACTGCACCTATAAGATGTCCTCTCATGCATACCAGTGCAGAGGTATAATCAAAGGTTTGTGGGGGAATTCACAGCCCCCAGGTGGCTCTGTTCACCACCACTGGAAACCACTTCCTAAGTGGGTGTTAATCTTGCATGTTCAAACCCCCTGAAGGCAGGGTGGCTGTACTACAGCCACACACCCCTGAACTCCTGTTCAAGTACTGGAATGTTCCTTGGAGGTCTAGTGTAACCCCCCACCCCACCCCAGTCATCCATTTTGAATGTATAAATATGCCCTGGTGTCCAGTGGTTTCCAGACCACCCCAAATTACCCACTTAAAATGTCTAACTACTGATGTTCCGGTATTCTTTGGTTTCCCTACCCCCCACAATCACCCATTTACACTACTGCACTAAACACTGGTGGTCCATTGTCCCACCACTCAACTCACTATCTCACATCCCACCTCCAAACACCCCCCCATACCTGAGTGGCCAGCGCTCCTCCTAGCTCAATACTGCAACCAGCACAGCTCTCCTCTTACCTCTGAGGCCAGCTGCCATATGAGCTTTCAGTGAGCACATGTACAGTAGAAGTCTGTTTCTACTGTATGCATATTCACCGAGAGCTCATTCTGTGGATGGCCGTGGGCTTGACAGAAGGGCTATGCCAGTCACCAGATCTAGCTTGGAGGAGAACTGAGCACCCGGGAAAGGATGAGGTGTGGGGAGATGGAATGTGAATGGGCGGGTCAGGCGGGGGGGCAGTAGATCACCAGTGCTTAGATGTAATAGCATAAACAGGTGATTGGGTGGATGGGCAGAAGCACTGTGGTGGGGTGAACTGTTGGACATAAGGGTATAGTTAGCCATTTTAAACAAGTGATCAGAGAGTAGGGGGACCCCAGGACCCCAGGGCATATTTAGACAATCAGAATGGGTGACCCAGGGGTGAAGGTCACACTAGACCACCAGAGTATGTTAAAATATGCTCAAAGGAGCAATCAGGAGGTGGGGGTCACAACAGACAACCAAGGTATGTTTACATCCACAGAGGAATCATCGGGGATGAAGGGACACGCTAGACCACCAGGGCTTACATTTCCTATGTGGCAATGGTGCAAAGGGACTGCTGCCTCCCATACAAATGAGCCCATAATGGGCTTGCAAATGGTCCCTTACTGCTTTCCATGCACAGTGGACTCATTTGCATGTTCAAGCTGACTATAACCCATTGGGATCTTGGCAGTATCCCATTTCATGCAGTGCTGTTCCCTGTGGGCTGTACACAGCCCAGGTCCATGTCAGGGTGGCACTGTTGCACTTAGTGCTGTGCTGACATGGCAAGATATTCAATCAGATAATGCCATTCATTATCAACTGAGTATAGCAGCAGACAGATCAAGTGCAGGTGCAAGAACAGAGCACACATTTCTGCTGCGCTAGCATATTTGTCTGAATATACAGCCCGAGTATCCATTGTGTTCTGCCCTAAATTACAGCTAAGCTATACTGTCCAGTAGTGCAGCAAAAGCAAGTTTTAAAGCTTTCTGAATTCCTTTTCCTATACATCATTCAGTTCAGTAAAGACCATGCCTGCTAACACAGCAGTCGGGGTATCTTTTTATCGTAGCACAAATAAATATCTGTTCATCGGATGAGCAAACTACTCCTGGACCAAATGCCCCATATAGAGCCAATGTTTCTCAAACTTTATGACAAGGTCCTTAACTGAGGGAGATATCCAGAGGTTCGATAGGGAGATCTGAAAGGTCTGTAGAAAAGAACATGCAAAACAGAAGTGAACCTTGATCTCTTCCACTTCACTACAAGTGGGCCTTCCATATGTCCGCTTATTCAAGCACTTATGTTTTTGGTTATCTTTGATGTTAAGTCATCATGGGCACAAAGCCACACCTTATCTCATATCCTTAAGGGAATCCAGGGTTCTAGCAGTTGGACAGTTATGGTTGTAGTTGGTGACCTGTGTGCAGGGTCAAATACAAGGTGCGTTAAAAAATAAAAATCACTAAAATAGTGGCATGAAACTGTTTCCAAGTACTAAGCATAACCACAGAAAACGTAAAGTCCCACTGTTGCAGTTTGTTAAAACCATTTAGAACATACAGTATTTGGGGACAGCCCCACTGCAACTTCTTACCTCTTTTAGTTTCTTACCCTGTCATTTATCTAGTAAATCCTCACAGGTGTGCTGAAAAAGAGAACCCCATACAGGCCAGTTCCCATTCATGATGAGTTTTAAATTAAAGGAAAAAAAGAAACTAAGATAAAATAAAAGGCCACACAGTTTATCACGTTCTCACCTCCATAGTTCTAGAGATGATGTGTGGGATTCTGCTTGATAAGTTTAAGACAGCTGCCCCATAATACCCTCATTTATTTAAGTATTTTTAATTTATCAGGAAAGGATGACTATGCTGTAATAACATGTTTCCAGGTGCATCCTGGGGTGTGGACCTGTTTTGTTGATTGCCTAAAAGGGTCCTGAATGATTACTTTTTGGGCATGTGTAAGTAACCGGTATTGATTCTGTTTTTGGGGTTGACTTTTCTTAGTTTTAACTTTAATTGTCCAGGGAGGAACTGTAGCTAGGAGATATTTGCAGTTATTTGTGACTAGACCTGTTACTTAACCTCTGTGAAATAGGTGTTTGAAAGGAAAGATGGCACTCCCCCAGGGTGGAGGGTCAGAGCTGTAGTTGATTGTTTCTGGACAGCATAGGGGAGAAAATGGACAAGGAAATGATAGAAATGATAGAAGACATCCTTGGGATGGCAGAGAAAGGGGAGATGTTGCTGATGGGGGACCTGAATATGCCAGATGTTAAATGTAGCACCTTTGCTGCAGCCACATCCAAGAGCATGCCATTCTCGATGCCCTAAAGGGGGCATGCCTCAGACAACTAGTTTTGGAACCCACTCAGGAGGGATTAATCTTAGACCTGGTACTCTCAAATGGGGATGGAGAAAGGATCTCTGATCTTGAAGTGAGTAGCCATCTGGGAATAAGCAACCACCAAACAGTGTGATTCATGATAAACTTAGCTGTAGAGTCAAGCCACATAAAAGTAAAGGTACTGGACTTCAGGATGGCTGATTTTGTCAAAATGGGAAAGTACCTCAGAAAAGCACTAGCAAACAGGCAAGAAGGTGGGGTGGAGCAACAGTGGGGAAACATCAAAACCACAATCACAGAGGCAACAAGCCTTTGTGTGAAGCAAATAAACAAATCAGAATTGAAAGAAAAAAACACTATGGTTCTCAAAGGAAGTGGCGGGGAAGGTAAGGCAGAAAACAATAGCATTCAGGAAGTATAAGGAAACACAGAAGGAGCAGGACAGAGGACTGTACCAGTTAAACAGAAGGAAGCTGGGTAGGCAGTCAGAATAGCAAAGGCCCAAACCGAAGAAAATATAGCCAACTCAGTTAAGAAGGGGGATAAAACCTTTTATAGATACATTAGGGAGCAAATAAAGACTAAGGCAGGGATACTGAGGCTGAATAAAGAAAAGGTGGTTGGGTAGAGAGCAACAGTGAAAAAGCAGGGATACTGAACAAATACTTCTGCTCAGTATTCACAATGGAAAATCAGGGGGAGATACCTAATCCAGTCAATAGAAGCACTCTGGATACGGGGCTTGTTATTAGTCCTTTCACAAAAGAAAGGGTTCTTAATGAACTCTTATAACTGAAGGTGGATAAAGCAATGGTGCCTGATGGGATTCAACCCAGAATTCTAAAAGAACTAAGGGAAGAACTAGTAACACCACTGACTACCCTTTTTAATAAATCATGGGAAGATGGTGTTGTACCTGAGGGCTGGAGGAGGGTGGATGTGATTCCCCTTCACAAAAGTGGGAACAAGACAGAGGCAGGAAACTACAGACATGTCAGTTTGACCTCAGTGATAGGGAAAATGATGGAATCACTTCTGAAGGAAAGAATTGTTGAGTACCTAGAGGCCATTAAGGCACAGGACCCAAGGAAGCATGGATTCACAGTAGGAAGGTCATGTCAGACAAATCTAATTGATTTCTTTGACTGGGTGACCAAAATAATAGACCTGGGAGGGGCTGTGGACATAGCCTACCTAGACTTTAGCAAGGCATTTGGCACAGTCCCGCACAAAATAATAATAAACAAATTAGCCAGCCTGGGAGTTGGTCCCAGGGTGGTAGCCTGGGTAAAACACTGGCTGGACAACAGGACACAGTGGGTAATAGTAAATGGAGTCCACAATGATGAAAGGGGGTTACTAGTGGGGTACTGCAGGGTTTAGTATTGGGGCCAGTCCTTTTTATTGTCTTTACAAGTGACATTGCAGAGGGACTGGAAGGGAAAGTACATCTCTTTGCAGATGACACAAAGATCTGCAACAGGGTTGATGCAGAAGGTTGGGTGGAAAGGATGAAATGGGACTTAGCAAGGTTGAAGGAATGAACAAATGTATGGCAGCTTAGATTCAATGCAAAGAAATGCAAAGTAATGCACCTGGGAAACAAAAAATCCAGGGGAAGAGTACACAATCGGGGTTAGATACTGACAACAACAAAAATGGAAAGAGACCTGGGAGTAGTCATATCAGATGACCTAAAGGTGGGCCAGCAATGTAAGAAGGCAGTAAGGAGGGCTGGGGAGGTACTGGGATGTATAGAGAGAGGCGTCACCAGTAGAAAACAGGAAGTTGTTGGCCCTCTGTACAGACAGTTGGTAAGACCACATCTGGAGTACTGTGTACAGTTTGAAGACCCCATCTCCATAAAGACATAGACAGAGTGGAGGCTGTCCAGAGGAGGGCAACCATAATGGTGCAGGGTCTGCACCAGAAGACATATGAAGAAAAACTAAAGGAGCTTAAGATGCATAGCCTTGAGGAACAGAGGGAGAGGGAGGATATAATAGAAACTTCCAAATACTTCAAGGGAATCAACAAAGTCCAAGAGGGTAGCATCTTTCAGAAAAAGAGATGTGCAAGAACAATGGGGCACAATTTGAAGATAGAGGGAGGACGGCTCAGAGGTAATGTAAGAACATATTTCTTCACAGAGAGGGTTGTGGATGCATGGAACAGCCTTCCTGAGGAGTCCATAGAGTCAAAATCAGTGGGGGAATTCAAGAATGCATGGGACAGACGTAAGGCAATTCTACTGGGGGGTAAGAGGAAGTAGGCTGTTGGTTAACTAGGATCTGCAGCTTATCTGTTAGGTAGGGAAATGGGCAGACTAGGTGGGTCAAGCAGTCCTTATCTGCCATCAAATTCTATGTTTCTGTGTTTCTATGTCTTGTAAAGGTTGAAGTCTAATATTACAGGAGGTGGGTATAAATCAAATTAAATCAAAGTTTATTTATAGTGTGCTTTTCAACATATTAAAGTGCAAATACATATCAAAGATGACATCAACCATAATAAATAACAACATAAAAATAATAAAGGCAGCAATAGACCTATTCAAATGCTAATTCAAATAGATAACCTTTCAGAGACACCTTAAATGATTCCGCGGACAGGCACTCTCTAATCTGATGAGGTAGAGAATTCCATAGGGTTGGGGCCATGAAAGAAAAAGCCCTGGCCCCAGATGACTGAAGATGAACCCTGGGAAATTCTAGCAATCCCTCATCAGTGGAGAAGTGTGGGTGGAGAGGGCAGTAGGGTCAAAGGAGATCTTGCAAGTAGCCCAGTCCCTGACCGTGTAGCGTCTTATAGGTCAGCAACGCGACCTTGAAGGTGATTCTCCACTGTACTGGCAGCCAGTGCAGTTCGCGTAACACAGGTGTGATATGACAAGTTCTTGGTAACCCAGTCAACAACCTGGCTGCAGTATTCTGCACTAGCTGCAGGCGATGGAGATCCACCCCTGGCAACCCTAGATATAGAGCATTACAGTAATCAAGATGTGAGGAAACAAAAGTGTGGACTGACACAGGGAGGTCGTCATGTGGAACAAGGTGTTTTATCTGGGCAATCTTCCTCAGATGGTAAAAGGAAGACTTGACAGCGGCCGATACCTGTGTCTCCAGCACCAGCTCGCTGTCAAAAATTACACCCAGATTCAGCACATGTTCAGAAGGTCTCAACTGGTTACCCCTAATACAAGACCAGAGGGAAACTCAGGAATCAACTTCTCTAAACGATGACCCGGATCCACAACCAACACCTCAGTCTTATCCAGATTCAGTTTCAACCAGTTCACACTCATCCAATCTTGAATCTCAGTGATGCAGTTGTTAAAGACCGATAACTTCATTCTGTTTGGGTACAAAGGACATATAGAGCTGAGTATCATCTGCATAGCAGTGAAAACTCAGCCCATAACACCTTATAATGTCTCCAACGGCAGCATATACACTGTGAACAACATGAGGGAATGCAAAGAGCCTTGCGGCACTCAACAGGACAGAGCAAAGGGAGCAGAGGAAAAAGTTCCTGAAACTACCCTCTGACTTCTGCCTGTGAGGAAAGAGTGGAACCATCTGAGGACAGTCCCTGACAGTCCACAGAGTAGCCACAGGTGATCCAGCAACATCCCATGGTCCACAGTGTCAACTATTGCAGAGAGATCAAGGAGAACCAAGATCGAACGGCTCCTCCAATCTCTTGCTATTTGGAGATCATTAAGTACCTGAACTAATGCCGTCTCAGTACTAGGTCTCTTCCTGAAACTGGACTGGAGAGGATCATAGACCTCATGGGTGGTAAGAAAGTCATCTAGCTGCAACGCGACTACTTTCTCAATAACCTTGCCTAAAAAAGGGCATGTTAGAGATCGGTCTGTAGTTAATGAGACAGTCAGGGTCAAGGGAAGATTTCTTCAAAAGGGGTGTCATGACAGCCTCTTTTAAAGACTCCAGAATCACCCCTTGGTCCAAAGAGCCCCAGACTATCTTTGCAAGGACTGCTCCAATCACATCCATGCACCCCACAAGGAGGTGTGTGGGACCAGGATCCAAACAGCAAGTCTGTCGTAAGCCCTGGACAATCTTCATGATATCGATGATCGCTGGCTGGTCACAATCTGTCCAGGTAGACCAAGGGCCTGTAACCCCATATCTATCACTGCAACGCTCATTTGAATATGTACTGTGGATCTCTGACCTGATCGATGGCACCTTATCCTCAAAGAACCAAGCAAACTCATCACACTGTATTTGTGAAAAAACTCTCTGACCCTGCAGACCCTGTAGGGCCAGGCTGGATTGCACAGTCAGTCCTCAGTCCAGAAAAGCTGAGCAGGTTGATTTCTAGATGCAGCTGACTCCATGGACAGGAACTCTGCCTTCTTATGGGAGATTTATGATTGATAGTCCACATAATGGGCCATCAGTCTAAGTCTGTTACCTTCCAGGCCAGATTTCTCCAACAACATTCCAATCTTCTCCCTACTCTCCTCAACTTCCTCAGTGTCCCATCAAACCAAGGGGACCAAGGGCAAAGGGAGAGCGGGCATCACGGATAGGCACTGTGGAGTCCATATACATAACTAATATACAGAAACACTGTCAACAGGAATTATTTTATTATATAAATTCCTTTTTTTGTTTTATATTTGCTAAGTCTTCTTAGCCATAGAGACAGAAGACAAAAGTCCACACAGGAAGACACATTTCCCTTTTAAAAATTATGTTGCCCCATCTCAGAACTGTTCTAAGCATTGTTGATTAACCCATTAGAAGTTATCATATGTTTAATAAAGGTCATGTCACAGAATAGTTTAGTAAACCAGGTGTAGATGGAGGTGGGGTGCCACCTGAGAGCTAAATAAATGATGATGGTTGTTTAATGTAAGGAGTGGTGGTTGATATTTAACCATATATTGATTAACATTAATCTTTTGACTTCTAAAGTATGGGTATGCATTTGTGAAAAGCTCTAACTCCTCCTACTCATTGAGACCACACGAGAAAGTATATTTCACTTACTCTTGAAGTAATGGCCCAAGAATCTGCATTACTTATGTTTATCATTTTTATTTATTTATATCTAGGATTACAATATCCTTGAGTCAAAGTCTCATTTACAAAGGTTCCACATCAGAAGAGACAAAACATAACAGAGGACAAAATTAAACCAACAGCAGACAAGCAAATACAGTAACAAATGTATGAAAAGCAATAATTTTGACATTCAGGTTGAAAGTGACAAGTGCAATAGGAGGGGAAAAGGGAGGATCTAGAAAGGGGTTGGAGGGAAGTACAGTCGGCAGTCAGACATTGTCAGGAGAGTGCAGGGAGTGGGTGTAGAGGGAGGGAGGGGAAAGCTGCCAGAAATTGGCTTTGTCAATATGAAAGGTAGCTGAAAGGAAGGGAGAGAAGAGGGCAGAAGAAAAGGGAAAAGAGAGAAGGGTGGGGGGACCAGGCAGGTGGGAGCCTGAGGAGCTGGGGGATAAGCATGACAGTCACAGTGGCTAAGAGCAGCAAGGTGTTTTTTAAGCTTGAGTTTAAAAGGACCGAGCTTAGGTTCATTAAGAATGTCAGTGGGTAGCTGAAAATAGCAAAATTGTTCAAGGTGTCAGTACAAAATTGATGCAAACTACCATTTTACCCCAGCTTCCAAGCAATCCACAGACAGAACATGAATTTTAGCTATCTCAGCTACATTAGATATGATAGATAGATAGATAGATAGATAGATAGATACCCTTTCTGGACACTTGGAGCACTTACCATTGACAAATTAAAACAACATGAAAACGCAGTCAGTATAGCAATCACAATTCGGTGAAGCAGGCAATAATAACTTAAAATCTATCTATCATTATAAAATAATAAATAATGATTCAGCAATTCAGTATCTATAAATTAAAAGCCCAGTTGAACAACAATGTCTTTAAATTCTTTTTGAAGGTTTCCATCGAGGGTGCCTTCCAAAGATGGTTAGGAAGTGAGTTCCATAGGGTAGGTGCGGGCACTAGAAAATGCATGATCACCTGAGTGCTGCAACCTAACCCTGGGAACCTCAAGGAGGCAACCCTTGGAGAAATGGAGGGTCTGGGACAGACAGCTGGGCACAAGCAGATCTTGCAGGTAGACTGGTCCCCCCTCACATAGGGACTTATAGGTTAGTAACCTGACCTTGAAGACAATTCTCCACCTAACTGACAGCCAGTGCAGTCCATGGAGGACAGGCATAGTATGATCGAACCTTCATGTACCCGTCAATAATCTTACTGCCATGTTCTGCACCAGCTGCAGCCAGCGGAGATGGACTTCAGATAGCCCCAGATACAAGGCATTGCAGTAGCCCAACTTGTACATGATGAAAGCATGTATCAGGGTGGTCAGGTACTCAGGTGGTGTGAGGGCCCGGATCTGGGCAATATTCCTCAAATGGTAATATCCACTTTTAATGGCTGCCGACAGCTGAGCATCAAGAGTCAAGCCATCATCAAGGATCACACCCAAATACTTAACCTATGTAGAAGGGGTCAGTTTGACCCCCCCAGAACTAGGCCAGGTGGCTCACTGATCCTTCCCCCCTCACAACAATGACCTGTATCCACCACTAGTACCTACGACTTGTTGAGATTGAGTCTTAGACAGTTTTGAGTCATCCAAGTCTGGATCTCCTCCAGGCAGTTAAACATGGAGGCCACCTTCTGGTTACCAGGCACACAGAACAGGTAAGCAGTGTCTGGTTATCACTGGCATAACAAAGAAAATCCAGCCTATACCACCAGATAATGTCTCCTAATGGTAGCATGTATACCGTGAACAACAATGTTGACAAGACCGATCCCTGCAGGGTTACACAAAGCAGAGGCTTCTGGTTAGATGAGGCTAACTCCATCATCACCCTGTGCACCCTGTCTGTCAAGTATGACCTGAACCATTTTATGACACAGGCCACACCAGTACTGCAGGTGGTCGAGTAGCACCTCATGGTCCATGTTATCAAATGCCACCAAGAGGTCAAGGAGAACCAAGATGGTATGCACTCTCTCCTGTCCCTCGCCATTAGGAGGTCATTAAGCACCTTCACCAGGGTGGTCTCCATGCTATGATCAGCTCAAAATCAAGACTGGAAGACTCATAAGTGGAAAAGAAGGTAGGATGAGCCTCGAGCTGAATGGCAACCACTTTTTCTATAACCTTCCCTAAGAATAGGAGATTAAAGACCAGTCTGTAGTTGTTGAGACACTCCAGGTACAATGAGGGTTTCTTCAATAGGGTCTGGCCAAGGCCTCTTTCAAGGCCAATGGAAAGACCCCACTCATCAAGAAACTCAAGACAATCTCAGCCACTACAGATCCATTCGGGTCCAAACATCCAACCAGAAGTCAGGTTGGACCTGGGCCCAGATCACAATGTGTTGTTTACAGCCTCAAAATAATTTCCACCACCTCCTCCACTCCAACCAGATCAAACTCAACCCATACAGGATTAGAGTTCCGGCAAGCCTCAGGGTGAACCCCGCAGTCCCTTTGAATGATGCTGGAGGAGATCCCTGCTCTGATAGAGGACAGTTTGTCAGCAAAGAACATAGCAAACTCCTCACACCTTGTGCTGGAATCTGCTCCTCCCACTTGGAGACTGGCAGGGCGTAATAGCCCGTTTACCATGCAGATGAATGGCACTAGTCTGTTCCTTGTTGTGGCAATCTCCCTTGACAAAAATCTGCCTTCTTTCAGAAGTTTGCCCCCTGATAGTCCCTATAATGTGACCTCAGGGCCAATTTGTCCTCCATTAGGCCATATCCCCTTCAACGTCTCTCCAACATTCTGACCCTTAATCTTTAACTCCCTGAGTTCCCCATCAAACCAGGGAAGTCTCCAGTGAGTAGATATTGGTTGGACATGAATGGGTGTGACTGAGTAAAAGGTATCAAGTGATACCTTGAATATAGGCCATCACTGCCTCCTCTATCCCAACTGCACATGCAGCCTCCACACTTGATAGGTCCAGCACTGCCTGTAGTCCTAGTGGGGACAATCCCCATAAAGGGAGGTACCATACCATCTCCACAGAAGATGGACTCTCGGGGGGGCCCATATGTGAACCCCATGGTGCTATGATCCAACCAAACTACTATATCTACACTGAGGTCATTGACCTCAAGGCCCAAAGTAAACATCAGGTCAAGTGTGTGGCTACATGAATGGGTCACTGAGGTAACACTCTGTGCCAAACCCAGTGCCTCCACATTCTGCAGAAAATCATGCTCAAACAACAAGAGTCTGTTGTCAACCCAGGCATTGAAGTCCCCCAGAATTAACCATCTAGGGGACTCCAACACCAGGCCAGCAACAAAGTCTCCGATCTCCCACAGAAATTCTCTAACCCCACCCAGTGGGTGGTAGAGCAGGAGGATCCTGTAACCCACTCCAGGACCCTCCCCCAATGTGGCAACACACTTAAATGACTCTGTAGGACCCATAGGCAGCACCATGAAGCCCAGACTAGATTTAAAAGAAATGGCCACTCCCCCACCTCTGTGATCCTTCCTTAGGGTGTGTATCACAGAGTACCATGCCAGCACTGCTGCCTCCAGAACTGGGGCAGCATTCTCATCCAGCCAGGTCTTCATGATGAAAGCCAGGTCTACCGAGGATATCAAGTCCATCATTATGGCAGTCTTGTTCCTCAACGACTTGGCATTGCATAACACAGCCTTAGTAGGATGAGGGGAGACTACTTGATCAGCTATCTGTCCACTTTCCACAGTGGAGCCCTTGGGGATGGGAATCAGACAGGGCAAACCCCTCTCCAATACCTATTTTTTCCCAGGGTGTCTCCTTGGCCTCACCACCTAAGTTCATGACTCCCCAGCACCCACTCATACAGGCTTCCCCAACCCCCCAAGCAATCCCCAGTGCCCTGCACCTTCTATAGGTTTCTGCAAAAAGCAAAGGGAGCTCAAAGAGTTGGAGGTCATGGAGGCAGGTCGCTGAGTAGCTGCACCTTATGGGTCTGTTTCCCAAGCGCATACTAAAATTATGCAATTAAATCAATCCAATTTATAATACCCAAGTTAAAAAAAACACACCTCCTACCCCCAACCCTCCCACCATTAAAACCCTAGAGTTAGTTCAAATTTAAGATGGGGGATAGAAATATCCAAATCAGTAAGGCAGTCCCTAGTAGTAAACCTGTTTAGGTCTTTAAATTGCAGTAACCCCAGACAGTTCCTCTCCTCTCTCACAGGAGAAAATCATCCTATAGTTCTGCAAATTTGGGTGTGTTTAAAGTTTGGGGGCCAGTCTGTCCACACCAATCCACAGCAAAATAGAACCAGCAGGTCACAATTTATGCAGCTCAGGTTCTCACCACTGTTACTACTTCTGGATCCTTAGGTTGTGTAATTCCAGTCCTGCTATGTCCACCAGACTCAATATCGAGAAAGTTTGCTCTGGAGCTCTCATAGAGATAGCTCACCCTAAACAGCAACTGGTGAGCTAGACAGATCTTACCAAGGCTTGCACCATTAAAACAGTACATGATGTAGATCTGTCCCATATTCAGAAACAGCCAAAAAGCCTGAAACAGTAGCTGATTTAGTACGGTGTTCTACCCCCGTAACTGTCATTTAACAGGGGACAAACCACCAATGGAACCGCTGTCCTTCAACTGAAAAACCTTCCACAAACCAACCAACCACTACCCCTGCAATAAATTATGGGAGGTTCTCCCCACTCACGATAGCAGCAGGGTGACGGTTCCAGTTATCAGCTGACCAGCTCAGTAGATGAGCAGGCTCCCTTGTCTGCAATCACTTCCAGGTCTCTCAGGCTCTTCATCTGTTCCCAGCACCAAATGCATGGCTCGGTTCATCATACATGGATCAACAATGGCTACTCGGGAACCTGCCAGCTCTTCCTCCACTACTAGCACATCTAACCAGTGCCTCTTGAAGTCGCAACTCTCCAGAATATGGCCACCTTACAATAGGCAAAATGTTACCGCAACACCACTCTTGGAGCTCTGGTGAGCAAGGACCATCTTGTCCTCCAGATTCTTCAATGCCAACCCCACACTGGTATGGAGGCCACCTCACAGATTTACCTAAAAAATAATTGAGCTACACTCCTATCACTTACTCACTTCTTGAGCCCCAACTATATCTCCCAACCTTTGCACTTAATTGCAAACCAAATTCAGTTAAAATACAGTTAAAATAAACAAACTTTAACAACCATTGGCATTATTTTAGCTCTCAAGTGATACCCCATCTCCATCTACACCTGTTCTATTGGGGGTTATGTCTCTTTATCTGAGGTAGTGAGACTGTAAATTAAACTCTCACCCAAAAAGAACACCCCTGATGGTGAATGAGCAGAGTTAAATTAGGCTGGCCCCGTGGTGCTAAGGATTGAGATGCAGAATGCCACAACTCATGCCACTCCGGTGACCCTGGCTCGGGAGTGAGCCTGGGTCATCAGGGGTTAGTAGGGGGAAGGATAAGATTGAGTATCCAGAGGACTGCTCTCTTCTCCTGGGGTGGGCTTTGAGGATCTCCCCCCTCAGTAATGGCTCCTGGTGGAGGCTGTGGGGCACAGCACCTTGAGCAGGGACAGCCAGTGGGGTCTAGTATTGGCAGACATCTGCAGGAGGAGTTTGGCTCATTCCCTCAGTGCACTGATGCCATTTCACATCGGTACCAGGCAGCAGAACAAGGAAAATTGCCTTATCTCCCAGTGGGCAAAGAGAGGTCTGGGTCCTTCCAGTCAGCTCTCTAATTCTCTTCCATGCCTGTTCACTCTATGAGATTCTAAATAGAGTGCAAGAGGAGTAGGTAGTCCCACCTCGGGGAACTTGGAGCTAGGGGGATGAGCGATCAGGTCTCGGTGGAGAGGCGGCCCCTGGAGGTAGAGTTGGAGGACTTCAGGTGGGCGGGATCATGGCTGAGCCGAGTAATCCCCTGGAGAGTATGGGTAGACAGTGACTAAGGAGCATTAATAGAATTGAAAAAAAAAGTAAATTTAAATTTTATTTACTTATTTATCTTTTGTTTCCCGGGTAAGTACACTAGACAAGTAGTATGCCTATTTTCAGGAATGACCCGGGAGAGTAAAACATGGGGAATACAGATAAGGTACAACAAGGATGGATAGCATATTACATTAAATAAGCAAACATGTGAGAAAAAGAAAATACAGAATCAACAATAGTACAACGTATGGGAAGAAATACATTATTGACAATAGGAGGAACTATATAGGAGTGGAGTACTATCCACAGTGCAGATTAGTACCATATAACTTAAATTTTATAGTAGGCAAAACCTGGGAACTAGCAGGCTCAAGTGGCAGATTATTTATAGGTCATCAGTTTTCTAAGACATACGGGTTGGCAGTACCAGAATACTGGGGAGTAGGCAGTACTACCAGTACTTGGGAGTAGGCAGAACAACCCATGTCCATAGAGCAATGCTGTGGACACAGAAGATGCCCACAAATGTGAAAAAATGGGTAGTTGAGAATAGAGTAGATATTAATCAATGTGAGCTACGGGAAGTATCAACAGCTTTAGCAGCGGCAACGGGGATGGTTTCCATCAGCATGATACATTACTCTAGGGGGGCTTGGGACAGTCACACACTGATGTTAGTTTATTTTAAATAAGAATCCTCCCTGTCTTTTTCTGGGGACCATATGCATTAATTAGCCTTAAATGTCTGTTCTGAAAGTCTTTAACCAATAAGAGTACCCCCCCAGACAAGGTCTGCAAATATTTATTTATGTATGTACATATATACTGTATGTATCTATTGTATGTATGTATTTCAGAAGTTTCACCAGCAAAGACATACTGAGCCTGTAACAGCTCATTTCCAGATGCTTCTTGGGGGGAGTATGCAGTACATTATGTGCAAGTGGAACTACATAACGTAAGGTTTATTTATATATTTTATTTATTTTTTTTTTTACAATTTTTGGCCAGGGAAGACAAAGTAAGCTGAAGCTTGTTTCCAGGTGCATCCTGGGAGCACAGGGAAGTTAAGTGACTTTCTTCTGGTCACAAAGTATGCAAGTGGTGACTGTGGGGTGCAGAGGCAACTAAATCTTGTACAAAGTGCCAAAACAAATAAGCCAGGACAAAAAAAAAAAGCTGGTTGACCAGAGAGGTAGTGGAGAGGGAGAAGGAAAACAGAGCTGCCTTTAGAAAGTATAAGATAGCTAGCTGAGATGAGGACAGGGAGGGATATGTGTGAAATCCAGAGAGGTGAGCAGAGTAGTAAGGGTAGCCAAGGCTTCAAGAGATCTAAGGCTGGCACAGGGGATCAAAGAAGGTCAAAAGAATTTCTTCATATATATGAAAGAGAAGAGAAATTGCAAAGACCAGATTAAAAGGATGTGGAAGGATGGAGGCTGAGCAGATAAAGGGGCTGAGCAGATGGAAGTACTACTGTAAATGAGTGCTTCTGCTTGGTGTTTACCAGGGAGAGGGATTGGCCTATGCCACAGGGGAATGGTGGGGTGGGATCAGGGGGAGAGGAGGTAATGGATGTGGAGATCCCAGTGCACAGGGTGTTGGAGGGCCTTAGGTCTCTACAAGTGAATGAGGCACCAGGACCAAATGGAGTGCATCATAGGCCCTGAAGGAGTTAGCGGAAGTCCTGGCAGGACCACTGACTGACTTGTTCAACATTTCCCTGAGTACTGGATGCATGCCCAAGGACTGGAGAATGGCACATATGGTGCCCCACCATTGGAGATGGCCCAGGGACAAACCAGAGAACTACAGATCCAGGAGTCTTACAGCTATTGTGGAGAAGCTAATGGAGATTATCCTTAAGGAAAGGCTGGTTAGCTTCCTGGAGGGGAATGGTCTACAGCACAACAGGCAACATTGGTTAGTATCTTGCAGATCATGTCAAACAAATCTAGTTGACATTTTGACTGGGTAATGCAGTCACTGGACAGGGACCATGCACTGGATGTCCTTTACATGAACTTCAGCAAGGCTTTTGACTCGATACCTCATGGAAGGCTGACCAGCAAGTTGAGAAGCCTAGGAGATGGAGAAAAAAATGGTTGGGTGGATTAAGAGATGGTTGCAGGACAGGCAGCAGGGGGTGTTAGTAAGGGGTGAGCTCTCAGCACCCAGGGTTGTAACCAGCAGGGTCCCACAGGGCTTGGTGCTAGGACCAGTACTATTTAACATCTTCATTGCTGATATAGCGAATGGGATAAGGAGTAAGATCAACCTTGTTGTGGATGACACAAAGATCTGTGCAGAGGTGGATAGTGAGGAAGGGGGTAAACCACTACAAGAGGATTTGGTGACACTTCAGCACTGGTCAGACACATGGCAACTAGGGTTCGATGCTTAAAAAGTGCAAAGTCTTTTATCTGGGGTCTGAAAACCCTGGGAACAGCTACTGGTTGGGGGGAATGCAGTTATCAACTTAAGTCCAGGAGAAAGATTTGGGGGTACTGGTAACAAGGGACATGAATCACTCAGTGCAGTGAAAGAAGGCAGCTGCAGAGGTGAATAAAATTCTGGGATGTATCATCAGGGGAATCACCTCTCAGAGGGAATAAGTCATTCTACCCCTGTACAGGTCCCTGATGAGATCACACTTGGAGTACTGCATGCAGTTTTGGTGCCCCTATTTGAAAAGGGACATCAGACTACTGAAGGGGATCCAGCATAGGGTGATGATACATATGAGGAGAGACTAAGGAAGCTCAGCTTGTATACCTTAGAGGATAGAAGGGAGAGGCATGATATGATTGAGACCTTCAAGTACCTTAATGGTATAAACAGAGTTCATTCAAAGGGTTTGTTCAACTTAAAAGGGGGAGGGACACCAGTGACACAGTCTGAAACTGGAGGGATGAAGATTCAATAGGGAGATGAGGAGGCATTATTTCATTAAAAGGGTGGTGGCAGGTTGGAATGTGCTGCTTGATTAAGTGATAGCACTGCAGACAGTGTGCAGCTTCAAGAAGGGGTGGGGCAGGGTCAAAAGGAGGGTCAAACTAAGGGGAAGATGGGGGTGAGAATTTAGAGGTAGGTGGCAATAAATCAGGGTGGGCAAGGGGAGGATGGGCAGCTGCAGTTGAATAAACTGGGTGCTGCACACTCAAGCAGACTCAATAGACCATAAGGCCTGTATCTGCTGTCAATTCCATATGTTCACATGGGCTTTAAACTCCATTCTGTAGGTCCGCAGCTCAGTGCTTTTAACCACTACGCTAACATTCAGTAGTAATAAAAATAAGTACAGTAAAAGTGGACACAATGAAATAAATTTAAAATAAATCACATTGCGCAGTCACAGTTTACAGGTAGAATATGTAGAGCTACAGAATTAAGATGAGATGTAATTCAAATTATGATACAAGTGCTATATAGTACAGAAAACAACGCCAGGAATTAATGGGATTAACACCACTCAGACTGCCAAGGTGCAAGCTAGCAAAGCCAGAGCAGGAGGTAGGCTCATGAGCACAATAATAAGCAGATAGATTAACTGATTAAGGCATAGTTAGCATTTTTGGGGGGGGTGAAAGTTGCTCACAGACGGGGGAAGGGGAACCTCAACAACATCGAGGAGGCTTCCAAGGGTCAGGGATCAGGAACAGTTGCAGGAAGGGAATGACAAAGTCTCAGAAAACGGATTTGAGGAAATGGGCCAGTCCAGTGGCGTGGAGGGCTGAGGCCTTGGCACATTACGTTCTACCACACCAGTGACCCATGTTCGGTGATAAACGCGAGTTACTGGGGGTTGACCGGGGAGGGAAAGGATTGACTGCCCAATGGCTGCTCTCCTTTCCTGGGGGGAAGGATCTGCATGTTCTGCCAAATGACTGCCTACTGGTGGAGGTCAGGTGGTGGTGTGGGTCTAGAAGGGCAGTAGAAGGGAGGGTTGTGGGACTCTATGGTGTGTGCATGCCTGCATGCATGCGTTTATGTGCATGTCCCAGTGTGGAGAACCTGGAAAAAATCAGGGCAAAAGCCAATGTCCCTCTACCACCATATGTGACAGACTTGGGAGAAACCTGAAGGATCCAATGGCAAGAGAATGTATTGGTGGGTGAGCAAAAATCTATATAAGAAAAAGAAAGATGACGTTGAGTAGACAGACAGGGGGAGGGAGGTCCAGCACTTAGGAAAATAATACAAGAAGGCAGCTTGACCCATTAACATTTTTCTGGGAGTCAGGGAGTGGGAATGGGAAGCAGTGTTCATGAGTGGGTAGGAGGAAGAAGAAAGGAGGAAAGAAAGACAGAGGTAGGTGGGAAGAGAGCCAAACCAGAATTTGAAGGTGAAGGTGACTGTGTATGAGGCATCTGGCATCGAGTGAAGGAAGGCGGAGAGAAAAAGAGTAGAGGGCAGCATTGTGTACAAAAGGGGCAGCCTGTGGCAAGCTGCAGAAAGAGTAGAAGAGGGGATCCAGCCTGGCAAGGGTGGACATGAAAGCAGTGCTGCAGACAATGTTGCTGTAGCTGACAATGGGAAGGATCATCTTAGTGACTAGCTCCCTGCGGGAAGAGTGAGTGAGTGATACTCTCTTAATACGATGCACCCAGTTCAGGGTGAAGTCTGTGGTGGATTGTATCAATGTGTGCCAAGAAGTTGAGGTACTTGTCCAGCCAGACTCCAAGGTACTTAAAGGAGGGGAAATCAGCAAGTAAATTATTAGTGTGTGGACGTATGGGAGAGGAGAGAGTTTGACAAGCCTCAGCTGTGAGCTAGGGTAAAAGTCATTGGAGAGAGTTATCTTGGCATTGAGAAACAGATGGTTTGAATGGAACCAATGCTGAACACTGTCAAAATCCTGATGCAGGTGGACAGCAAGATCAGCAGCAGAGGAACCAGAAGCAAACAGCACAGAGTCATCAGTGTACGCGTGAATGGATGCAGAACAGGCAGAGGGGAGGCCATTTAAGAATATGAAGAAGAGTAGGGGCCTAAGACATATATTGGGGGATATTTGAGAAGATAGAGAGTGGGGGGAGGATGTCTATAATACCAATAGCTTGTGACCTGCCCTCAAGGTAGGAAAGGAATTAGCTGATTGAGGAGGCAGGAAGCCCCGCTCCTTAAAGCTTGTCCAGGAGAAGCAGGTGAGAAACACAATGCAGAAGGCTTTGTCCAAGTTGACAAAGATGGTGGAAGTAATGTGGCCCTGTTCCATGCTGGACAAAATGGAGTCAGTGAGCCAGAAGATGGAAGTACAGTAGATATGGAGTGGTACTTCCTAAAAGCAGACTGGAAGAGAGAGAAAAAGGAGTCGAGGAATAGTGTCAGTTGTGAAAGGACAAAATATTCCTGAGGCTTGGCCAGTGTGGGAAGGAGGGAATGGAACAAAAGTATCCAGGAGCGGAAAGATCATCTCCTTTAGAGAGGAACATGACAGTAGCCCTCTTTAAGACATCAGGGACAGAGGTGGAGGAGAAAGAAAGATTAAAGAGAAGGTAACTAGGGAGGGCTATTGCTGGTTCAGAGAGCTACAGAAGATTGGGTCAAGGCCATACAGGCTTGTACCCTTCAGTGGATTGAGAGCTAGAAGGGCCTTAAGTGAGGCTGGGGGAGTAGTTGGAAAGAAGGAGGAGTGTAAGGGAAGAGGAGAAGGGTGGGGTGGAGGGTGGATGAGAGATACTTTTGTACAGTTGCCATGTAAGCTGAAGAAAGTAACCCTATAGACCAAAAGGAAGGTCCCTGTTACCAAAGATGTTTTGCTTTTTGTATATCATGCAGGGAGTGCAACATAGTATCCCATGCCAAAATAATATCCTGAAGGTAGACAATAATTTCCTTGGACTACTGATACTGTTAACATTAAGATGACAATCTTAAAATTGCAGTTTGCCTCCCCACGCCCGATCATGAGACGCAAGTATAAGGAAATACAAAGGGAATGATTTTCTAACTTGAGTCAATTGCTGCACAGGATAGAAAACCTAGTTAATTCGCTGCAAGCCCCGTGTGCCATATTGTCAGCACACCAGGGGCTTGCGGCAATCTAACATTTGAAAATCCTGCCCAAGATATCACAAATGCTTGGAGGCCATGCTCCTTGTTTTCATCTAGATTTTCTAATTTTCAAGGAATTAGTGTCTGTGGATGCTCCCTCTGCTTCTGATGAATTGTCCTGATGGTACAACATCACTAAAGAAGCATCAGATTCCACCTGTGTATCTCCACCAATCCTGCTATTTATAAAGAACCTCGTATTTGTTTAATGTACACAGTGAACGCTTCCTCTGGATCTTAGCTCTCAGTTACCCTCTATTACTTCTCTGGTGTATAATCATGTAGAAAGCACCCTCAGCAGGTAATGAAGGAGGTGGAATTTTAGAGTTTTTGCCTGGTGGGACTGTGTAAGTTTGGGAAGAATCCTGAGTGGCTTCTTAAAATTATTTGACTTCCATGAGGTCTAAATCAGGAGTATTTGACTGGGAAGGGGGCTGTTGTGGGGAAGCCTGAAGATTCTAGACAGTCTTTGGTATTTGGTACCTTGATATTTGGGTGTTCTGTCCTGCTTTCTTCTGTTTGCTCTGACCATGGCTGAGGAAGGTCAGGTGCCACAGGCATGGGGGGCCTTGAGGCTGTCAGGGCTAGTGTAATGAGGCATTCTCACCCTTTTTTGGGCAAATTCTTTTGCAGTATATTCACATACAGTAGAGCTGCATGTAATCCATATTCTCTTCATTGTTATGGGATGCCAAAAGACATGTGCAACAGGAATGTCCAAAGTCAGGCACAAGTTGCATTCCTTTTTATTTGTACAGTACAGAGATAGATGGCTGATTATTGAGCAGAAGCTGCACTTTACCATCTCACATGCACAGCTGAGGTGATTTCTGGACCAGTACCATTAGCAAGCCTTAGGTTGCCTCTGATGGAATGCCACCTCGTGAGCTCTTTCCAGACAGAAACCATTAGGCAGATGTTGTAAGTCTAAATCTGAGAATCTCCATCCCAATCCAAATGTTATCAGTATCAAGAATTCAGTCAGGATTCCCCAGTACTAAGCATTTTTGACTGAACCAGTATATTATGTCTATGACACTCACCTCTTCATTCTTGAAGAGTGCTGCAAAACTTTTAAAGGCCAGTTTAGTTAATGGAATTGCCAGAAATACATAAGGGGGGTTATTTGAGCTGTGTAATTTAGTCCAGATCCTTTTCAGGCCTGCAGGAAATTCAAAACTCACATCAAAAAAGGAACTGCCAGGGGTATGTATGAGAGCATAAAGTTCTGAACTGTAAAAATGCATACTGTATTTTGTTAGCGTGCGTGCAATATAGACCCTGTCAAGTGTTTCTTCTAGACCAGCTTTATACTTAATCCTCACTGCATTGTTGAGGTACTGTAGCTGCATGCTGCATATGTGAGCCAGTCAGGCTCAGGACTTTGCACTGGAACCTGCTGCTTGGGCCTATTGCTGTAAACTGGACTGTGGCTCTTGCCCACGACCCACTTGCTTCCTCCAATATGCAGGTGATTCTGGAGGGGTCTTGTATTGCAAGCGAGAGTGACTTTCAAATACCACTAGTATGATTAGCTGTTTGGCAGCATCATTGAAGTAGCTGTGTGCTGCATCTGTGAGTCAGGCTTAGGACTTTGTCCTGGGATCTGCTGCTGGGTCATTTTTGCTGAGGACCGGACTGTGGCTGTTGCCTGATGTTCACTTGCTTCCTCAAATCAGGAGCAGTTCTGTGAGTGGGCAAGGCTTGTAGCATGATTGAGAGCAGCTTTCAAATACCACTCATTAAATCAGCTGTTTGGCAGCATTGCTGAGGAGGTGCTGCATCTGTAAGCCAGTTGGGCTCAAGACTTTGTACTGGGTTCTGCTGTGGTTTCCTTTTACTCTGCACTGGTTTGTGTCTATTGTCTGTGGCCCAGTTGCTTCCTCCAATCAGGAGGTAGCTCTTTGAGTGAGCAAGACCTGTAGCTTGACCAAGAGTACTTTTAAATACCACTTGTGCAATCAGCTGTTCAGCAGCATTGCTTTGGTAGCTGTGTGCTGCATCTGTGACCCAGTTGTTCCTGGGATGTTGTACCAGTTTCTGCTGCTTGTTTATTTTTGCTCTGGACTGGACTATATCTGTTGCCAGATGCACACTTGCTTCCTTCAATTGGGAGGCAACCCTGTCAGTTGGGGGTTGTAGTATGACCGAGAGCAGCTTTCCAATACTGCTTATGTAATCATCTGTTTGGCAGCATTGTTAAGGTAGCTGTGTGCTGCATCTGTGAGTGAGTCATGTTTGAAACTTTGTATTGGGATCTGCTGCTGGTTTCTTCTGTGCTGTACTAGACTGTGACTATTGCCACTCACTTTCTTCAGTCAGGAGGCAGCTCAGTGAGTGAGTGGGTCTTGTAGTGTGACTGAGAGTGACTTTCAGATACCACTCATGTGATCAGATTTTTGGCAGCATTGCAGCAGTAGCTGTGTGCTGCATCTATGAGCCAGTCAGGGTCAGTACTTTGTACTGGGTCCTGCTACTGGTTCCTTTTGCTCTGAACTATGCTGCAGCTGTTGCCTGGTGACCACTTGCTTCCTCCAATTGGGAGGCAGTTCCTTGAGCGGGTGGAGACTGTAGCATGACCAAGAGCAGTTTTCAAATACTGATCATGCAATCAGCTGTTTTGCAGCATTGTTGAGGAAGCCATCTGCTACATAACACCGAATGAGAAATGCACATTCTCATCAGTACAGGTCCAAATGACCTGTTCAGACAGTCAGTTGGAGAGACTAAGCATCATCTAATGACTCTAGTAGAAAAACTCACTTTCCTTTCATCCAAAGTCTCCATCTCAGAGATTCTGCCTCTGGGGCAAGGGGGCTAACAAGCAGAAGATCAGAGAAAGGAGCATCTTAGAACTTAATACCTGGTCCAAAAACTGGGGTCAGGAAAAAAATGATGGCTATGTAGGAAACTGGCAGAACTTCTAGGAGAGGGAGTTCTTTAGAGTTAATGGCCTACACATTACAAAAGAGGGAACAAGTTCTCTCAGCCAAAAATTCAATGTCTTCATCAACCATTTAAATTAGAGGGAGGGAAGGGGAAGGCATCAGCAACAGTTGCATCATATGAGCTTATGAATGCCTCTCCCCAACTAAGGAAAATCAATCGTAAATAAAACAGGGCATCACAAGCATCATGTGTGTCACAACTCCACATGGGCATTCCAAACATAATAGTGACGTTCAAAACATTAGGGACACAAACCACAAGCACAGAAATCATCCAGAAAACAGGACAAACCAAAACTGGCAGGCAATGTGTGTCAATGCCCGTAGCCTTCCAAACCAAATCACAGATCTCACAGCAATGATGGCCGAGGCCAGCCTCAACTGGGTTGCTGTCAAGGAGACTTGGTTCACAGAGAACCATACCTGGGATGTCACCATCCATGGTTACACTCTCTTCAGGAGAGATCACATAGGTAAGAAAGGAGTGGGGGTGCTATTTATATCAGGGAAGTGATAAATGCTACTGACACCCAGGGAACACAAGGCAAGACAGAGGCCATATGGATCACTCTGAGAGCTTGAAACAGGAACCCTATAAGGGTTGTAGTTATCTATAGACCCCCAAACCAGGAGATCAAAAAGGATAAGAGTCTCCTGGAAGACATAATGATGATGGCTGACAAAGGCAAGCTATTGCTAGTCAGGGACTTCAAACTACCAGATGTAGAATGGTCCACCTTCACAGCCTCCTCAGAGAAGAGTAGAGCCATTCTCATGGCTTTAAGGGGTCAGGACTGACTCAAAGGGTGAGTTCTCCCATGACAGAATCAGTTATCCTGGACCTGTTACTCACAAACGATGCAAGGGTATGAGGCATACAAGTGGGGATCAATCTGGGTACCAGTGATCACAGATCAGTCTATTTCTCCATTAGCAAGACTGAGTACCCCTGTCACTCCAGAATCAGGGTGCTTGATAACAGGAAAGCAGATTTTAAAAAAATGGGAGAAAGGATAAAACCCCTGCTGGCAGCAGATACCACATGGAATGTGGAGGACAAAGGGGCAAAGCAGAACGTTGCTATAGTGTCAGTCATTGTGCTATGCACTAAACAAATCAGCAAGTCTAAAATGGCGAGGAGCCCCCTCTGGTTCTCCAAAGAGGTAGCTGCTATAGCTAGGGAAAAGAGAAAAGCTTTTTCTGAAGTACAAGGAGACCACGTCTGAAAAGGATAGAGAAGCCTACAGAGAGAAACTCAAGGAAGCCACGAAAGCTATTAGGGGGGCAAAGGCCCAGACTGAAGAAAAACTGTCTCAAGAAGTGAAAAGGGGGGACAAAACATTTTATTGATACTTTTGAGAAAAAAAGAAATAGCAAAGGAGAAATAACACGGCTGGCAACCAAGGAAGAGCACCTGGTGGGAAACAAAAAAGACAAGGCAGAAGTTCTCAATGAATTTTTCGGCTCAGTCTTCACACAGGAAGACATTGGTAATGGTCCAGCACAAGCCATGACACTTCCTCATACCAGGGGAGCTAACATATCCCCCTTTACAAAAGAAAGAGTCCTTGAGGAGTTGTCTAAAATAAGGGTGGACAAGGCAATGGGATCTGACTGAATACACCTAAGAGTTCTAAAAGAACTTAGAGATGAACTTGCCACCCCACTTGCTGAACTATTTAACAGTTCACTGGAACAGAGGATTTACTACATGACTGGAAAAGGGCCGTGGTTGTGCCATTGCACAAGAGTGGTAGCAGGGAGGTAGCAGGAAACTACTGCCCCATAAGTATGACCTCAGTGGTGGGTAAAATAATGAAGACATTGCTTAAGGAAAGGGTAATGAAATACCTGAAAGCAAGTGGGCAGCTTGACCAAAAGCAGCATGGCTTCACATCAGGACACTCATGTCAAACAAATTTGATAGAATTCTTAGACTAGGTTACAAGAGAAACAGACTGGGGGAAGCAATGGATGTGGTGTATCTGAACTTTGGTTAAGCCTTTGATACAGTCCCACGCAAAAGTCTAGCCAACAAACTGGAGCAAGCTGGCATCAGTCACAAAGCAGTTAGATGGACCACAAGCTGGCTGCAAGGCAGGACACAGAGGGTTATGGTAAATGGCACCTTGTCCCAAGAGGGGAAGGTGTCAAGTGGCGTGCTGCAGGGGTCATTTCTAGGTCCCATCCTTTTCAACATATTCAACAGTGACATTGCTAAAGGAAAGTCTGCCTCTTTGCAGATGAAATGAAGCTTTGTAACTGGGTGGACAAACAGGAAGGGATTGCAGAAATGGAAGCAGATCTCAAGATACTAGAGGCTTGTCCAGGAACTGGCAGTTGAGATTCAATGCCAAAAAATGTAAAGTCATGCACTTGGGTAGAAGGAACCCATACATTAAGTATGTACTGGAGGGGCAGCTGCTATAAGAAACAAAGCCAAAAGATCACTTTCCTCTCCTGCCTGCTTGAACTCTGGGCTACATCTCCCGGTCTGACCTGGTGGGAGCAGTTTGTACCAGCAACCAGGACTGCAGCTGGTGGTGATGTGGGAAGGAGGTAGGGCTATACACTATAATAGCTTCCCATTATTAGCAGTTGTCCTCATAGCAGTTCTCTACATGAGTGGCTCTTGCTGAATTGGTGAGAGTCACCAGTGAGAGTCTACACAAACCACACAGGGAGGCTGCTTAGCAAATTTTGTAAGTAAATTTTGGGCTAAATATGATAAAAATATTGCTGCTCCTCACCATCTGTGCCCTACAATGGGTGGCTAAATATGAAATTGCTTATACTTGCTCTACTTCAGTTAATTTATCAAGTGGGGTTAATATTGTTTATGCTGGTACATTACATGGTCAGTTTTACTCTGCTATCTCATTTTTGCCTACTCATATTACCAACATAATATTTGTTACTAGTCAAGAGCTGGAAATATCTATAGTCAACAAGCTCTGTGGTCTTCAAAATTGTTTTAAGATGGTGAAAACCAGCTTTATTTCTAATTGTAATGCTACGCATTTTACTCTTACCAGGAAGATTGGTTTTAATGAATCTAGGCACAGATGACTATTATTAATATTATTGCTGTTTTCTGGTACAGGTCATCCAAATCCTGGTCCTGTCTCTGATCATTATGTGCCAAATAAGATCTCTTTACACTTACAAACTGCATTAAGTATTGACCATTTAAATATTCAAAGCCTTTTAGCTAAAAAGGACCAGTTGGAATGTTGGTTGGTGGACAATTCATTTGATGTGTTGGCTTTGTCAAAGACTTGGCTTACGGATAAAGTGTCTAATGATTTTGTTTACCTGGAGGGCTGTTCAGTTTTAAGGAAGGACAAGAAGGGAATGAGGGGTGGGGTTGTTTAATTTATGTTAAGAATCAGTTATCTACAGGGAATCAGGATAGAGTAGATAGTGTGTATTAAGAGTCGCTGTCAATAAATTTGGTTTTAAGACCAATACAATTTTGACTACTATTGATGAGTAGGTTCCCCTGATGTATGCTAAAATGGGTATTGATAATTTTTTCATAATTTGGCTTTACCATCCTCAAGGGAACTTCTGGTGGTTGGAGATTTTAATTTAGATTGATCTTCAGTGCAAGCAATAGACGTTCAAAATTTAATTTCTGGCCTTGGAATGTCTCAATTAATAGCTGGCACTACTCAATATAATTATCAAACTGGTTAAGAGCTGACTATTGATTGGGTCATTACCAACCATCCTGGGCATGTGATCACTTCGGGCATCATATGTGATAGTCTAGGTGACCATTGTGCAGTTTTCAGTGGGTGGTCAGTCGAGGGGTGTAAATCCCCCCCCCACCAGTGTGGTTCAGTATCATCGATTACGAGACTTCCATTTGCAGAGTTTCTCCGATGAGATTCAGTAAATTGACTGGTCCTTTTTGTACACTATTGAAGATATAGACTGGGCATTTGAGAAATCTTGTACAGATTTTATTAATATCTTTGACAAACTCTTACCAATAAGAGTATCCAGAGTTAGAGTAGAAAGAAAACAATGGATTAATGCTGATTTGGTTAAATTAATGAAAGTTAGAAATAAGATTTTGGCCAGGTATAGGAAGTATAAAACATCAGAGTTACAACAAGAATATAAACAATTACGTAAGAGGTGTAAGTCAGATGTAAGAAAAGCTAAAATTGACTATTATAAGAGGAAATTACTTTTAGAGAATTTTAACTCTTAAGCTATTTGGAAAACTCTAAATTGTTTAATTGGGAAAACCAATAAAACAGACAACATCTCCGTTGAGATTGAGGGACAAACTGTTAATGACCCAGAAAAGGTTGCTAATGTGTTTCATTCACATTTTGTAGAGCTCGAAAGGTACATATCATTAGGTCAGGTTCAGAATACTGATCTGAAGGAGGTACTTGCTGAGGAGATGGCCAACATACAATGTTCAGGAATTCCATTTTTTTTCTTGTACTATCCCCTAATGAGATACTGTCTTACATTTCCAAGATGGACCTAAAACTACATATTGGAATTGATAGAGTAGACTATTGTATTTTGAAAAAAACTAGATCATTATTGGTCTCACAGCTGACTAAACTTTTCAAGTTTCTCTCTCTCTCTCTCTCTCTCTCTGTAATAAAATGTTTCCTACTAAATGGAAATGTGGCATTGTCAGGCCAATATATAAATCAGGTGGCCTGACTAATGTTAACAATTATCAACCTATTACTTTATTGGCTCCTTTGTCCAAAATTCTAGAAAAGATTGTTTCAGACCAAATCATAGAACACCTCAATCAAAATAGGCTTTGGTCCACTTCACAGTGTGGATTTCATTCAGGACATAATACTGAAACTGCCTTGGTGAGGTTCACAAGCCAGGTCCATAACAGCCTAGATGAGGGTAAAATAGTGGCCTCGGCTTTTATGGACCTTGCCAAGACATTTGATCTTGTTGATCACAGAGAGTAACTGGAAAGTTTATTTAAGGTTAATTTCTCTGTCAATGTGATTTTATGGTTAAATAACTGTTTTGTAGGGTACAGAAAACACTTATTAAGGAGTCTCTGTCTGTTGAGGAAAAGCTGGACTGTGATGTCTCACAAGGGTCCATTCTTGGACCCCAGTTGTTTTCACTTTTTATGAATTCATTATCTAATGTTTGTAATTAATTCAAAACTCATTTTATATGCAGATGACACAGTTTTAATGTGTTCAGATTTGTCTCTCCCTTTGGTAGAAAATAATCTACCAAAGATTTCAGTTTAATGCACACTTGGTTTATCATGCATAAATTAGTTCTTAATTCGAGTAAAACAAAATTTATGTTTTTTTAAAAATCCTAGGAACAATGTTGTATCTGAATTGTCTCCTAATGACAACTATGGTAATATTATTGAAAAAGTCTCAGACTTTAAATATTTGGGCCTTATTATCGATTCTCATCCTTCATTTGAATTACATATTACAAAATGAATAAGTAAAATTCATCAAAGATTGGGTATGTTGTACCAGTTAAACAAGCACCTAACTTATGAAACTAGTGTTTTACTTGCACATAGTTTTTTGTTTTCATTAATTGACTTTGGATTGATTATATATTATTCCTCCACTGATAGAATGCTTGCTAAGCTAAAAACTACTTACCATAATATCATATGCTTCATTACCAGACAAAGCAAAAGGACACATCATTGTCATTTAGATAGTGCTTTTGGATGTATGTCATTTTTTGATCATTTAGATTTTGGTATCTATTTTCTTCATCAGTTACTTTTGAGCTGCTTACCTGCTACTATTGTTGATCTATTTCCTAGACAGATTAATACTATTACAACTAGGTTGCACGAATAGGTGTATATTTCAGATTTCACTTTTTCATACAGCAATGGCACAGAATTCAATGCAATTTATTGCAGTAAAACTTCATAATGCTTTGCCTAAAATAATTACAAATTGTGCTAACATTTCGTTCTTTAAAAGTGCTCTCAGAAAACTTCGATCTTTTGAAGCTGATAGTCAATGTTTTAATTGATGCTATTATTTGTTTGTACAATGCATTTTTTATGTTAACTCTGGATGTTTATGTGGTTTGTATTTATGTAACTTATCACCAGTGAAAATGTCCATGTTTTTGCTTACTGGTCATTCAGTATAAAAAATAAACAAACAAACAAACAAAGCTAGAATGGGATTTTGGGGTCATGATTGCAAACGATTTGAAGGTAGGGATAGGGAGGCAATGCAAAAAAGTGGCACTAAAGGCAAGCAGCATCCTCGGATGTATTGGTAGCGGTATTCCCAGTAGGAAGCATGATGTAATCCTCCCTCTGTACAGGTCCCTGGTGAGATCTCACTTGGAGTACTGTGCACAGTTCTAGAGACCTCACCTAAAAAAGGACATAGACTGTCTGGAAACCATTCAGAGACGTGCCACCAGAATAGTGCAGGGTCTGCATCACAAAATGTATGAAGCTAGGCTCAGCCAGTTAAATTTATTCTCCCTTGAGCACAGCAGTAACAGAAGAGACATGATTGAGACATTCAAATTTGTTAAAGGGGTCAACACAGTGAAAACCAGGAACCTCTTCTGAGAAAACAAGGCTGCATGTACTAGAGGACACAATATGCACCTGGTAGGAGGTAAATTCAAAACAAATGTTAGAAAGTACTTTTTCACGGAAAGGGTGGTGGACCCTTGGAACAGCCTGCCACTGGAGGTAGCAGCAGCCAAGACAGTCAGAGAATTCAAACAGGTATGGGATAGATAGTATAGTAACTTTAGCAAGACAAATTGATAGTGGGGGGGGTAGAAAACCTGGGCAAACTAGGTTGACCACACGGTCTCCTTCTGCCGGCAAATTCTTATACTCTTATGTTCTCTTCTGTGAGCTGGGCTCGGGAGGTTATACTGAGTTATGCTTCTGGGTCCTTATGCTCCGGACTGGACAGTGGCTGTTGCCTATGGCCCACTTACTTTCTGCAATCGGCAGGCTGCTCCTGAGAGTTGGCACAGCTTGTAGCATGACCAAGAGTGGCTGTCACACACTGCTAATGCAATCAGCTGTTTGGTGGCATTGTTGTGATAGCTGTGTGCTGCATATGGGAGCCAGTCAGGCTTGGGTCTTTGTATTAGGATTTGCTGCTGGGTACCTTTGCTCTAGACTGGACTGTGGCTGTTGCCTAGGGCCTACTTGCTTCCTCCAGTTGGGAGGTAACTTTGAGAGTGGGTAGGGCTTGGAGTGCAACTGAGAATGGCTTTTAAATACCAGTTGTGCAATGAGCTGTTCAGTAGCATTGTTGAGGTGGCTGTGTGCTACATCTGTGAACCAGTAGGGCTCAAGACTTTGTACTGTGATCTGCTGCTAGGTCCTTTTGTTCTGAACTGGACTGCGACTGTTGCTGGAATCCATTTGCTTCCTTCAATCAGCAGGTGGCTTTGTGAGTGCACAAGGCTTATAATGCATTTGAATGGATACCTACTAAGTTGTCTTCCACTGCAGTCCTTAAGATGAAGGGCAGCAGTTAAAGGGTATCTTAGTAGTGTAGTCTGCCTGTAGTCAGAGTGAGTTTTCTATTTGGCTGGCCATGCTTCTCCATGAAATTCTACCCACAAACCTTCCTACAATCTATTCCAGAACTGTAACTCATTTACGCTTGTTTACTGAGCTCTTGTTAGCATCTGTGAGCCATATACCTGTTAATGAAATACTTGGACTACTTTTACTGTGCTAGTCTGCCTGCTTAGTCTACTAGTTTGGTTAAATTTCCTACATTTCTAAGTATCCTAGCTACACTTTATCTGGGTATCCCCTTATTTGCAGTGCTACTTACTTAACCATTGTGTCTCTGTATTCTTAGTTGTTTTTTTTTAATCATTGTTTACGTATCAGTCAGTATTACTGTATTTCACATGAGTAGTTAAGTTTTCAGGCATGTCCGATTATCTTAATGCAGGTGTATCCTGTTATA
Organism: Neoceratodus forsteri; assembly: GCA_016271365.2. Classification (NCBI taxonomy): domain Eukaryota; kingdom Metazoa; phylum Chordata; order Ceratodontiformes; family Ceratodontidae; genus Neoceratodus; species Neoceratodus forsteri. The sequence goes on from CM057455.1 coordinate 608,740,680, forward strand.
GAGTGTTTTTAATTTACAATTTGTTTATACTGTATATTGTATCAGACTTGTTCTGAGTCTAGTCACTACCACTGCTGTTTGCCAATGAATTGCTGGATTTTGCATTTTTACCTCCTTACCAATATGCCCCTTGCCTTCTTATGCTTTCTCCTTCATACTCTACTACTTATGCCACCACTCTCTACTTCCCCCTTCTCACTCCTGTACCCAGTCTCTTATTCCCCCTCCACCTATCTGACACCTAACTTACTCCTCTTCCCTTCTCCATTCCTATTCACTCTGATCTCTTCACTTCCCTCTTCCCTTTCCCTGAACCTGGAGTTTCTCTATTATGCTGTCTTGTCCCTTCTTAGTTTCCCCCCACCTTGTTCTCTTCCCTGGCCCAAGGGACATAAGTTCCAATCCATCTTTTTTTTTTTTTTATTTATTTAGTTGTTTAACCAGGTATAGCATACTAAGCTGAAAGCTTTTTTACAGGAGCGACCTGGGAGCACAAGGAGGTTAAATGACTTGCTCAGGGTCACACAGTATGCAAGTGGAAGCCGTGGGATTCAAACCCAGGTCTGGTCTGCTGGATGTCACCAGATTTGCAGCTCAGAGCCTTAGACCACTGAAGCTATACTGCCTCCCCCATCTTTCTGCTCCTTGTCCTGTTCCTCCTATCTGGTGATGCAGAATCTAATCCTGGTCCCTTCCCTCCTACTCTATTCACCTCTTTAATTCCCCAAGGCCTTAGCATCTTCCATCTCACTGTTAGAAGCCTTCTTCCTAAACTTGACCTCTTTAATGTCTAGTTTTCACAATACTGTCCTGACATACTCTGCATTTCTGAATCTTGGCTCTCCACCAGGGCACGCAACTCCTAGCCTATCCTTTCCTTATTTTCATCTCTTCAGGCAGGACCACAGGAAACATGATGGTTATTAGGACCCCTCTGTCTTCCAGAGCCTTTCCTGCACTATTTCTCTCAGGGAGTCTGTACCCTCTTCCCATGATTTTTTTCTTGCCAGACTTTCCTTTTCCTCTTCCATACTTATCTTCATTGTATTTTTTTATTCTTCACCTAAAACGTCACCTTCCTTTCTGGTTGATTCTCTCTCTGCCATTACCTCACATTCCTCCTCAGGTGAACTCATCCTCCTTAGGCACTTTAATGTTATTTATCTCTCCCAGGCTTGCAGGTTGACCACCCTCAGGACTGAGTCCCTTAATCTTTCCCAGCTTATTATTGACCCCACCTGTCCCAGTCCTCATTCCTTTAATCACCCCCTTCTGGACTGGGTTCTATTCTCTCACCCCCATCACACTGTTGCAGCAGGTATTTTGCAGGATGCCTTTGGTGACCACTGTATGATGTTCTGTGTCAGAAAAGTCTGGCATCCTTCCTCCTTCCCCTACTACACCTGGTTGGGTTCTCTCTGGTCACTTAATATCAATGGTCTCTTGAATGACCTTGGTACAAATGAATGTACAGCCATCCTCTCTGCCCTTGACATTGATATGGCCTTCTCTCTGTTCCATTCCAAATTTCCCTTAATCTTGGACAAGCAAGTCCCTCTCAGAAAGACCAGTGTTAAATCTACCCACCGCCCATGGTTTACTTCTAAACATATTGATCAGTGTAACTCCTGTGATCACACAGGGGCCCATTACAAATTATCTACCTCCTTGTCTGACCTCCTCTACTGTAAGGCACTCAGAAATTCTTGTACAAAGACTGTCTATGCTGCCAAATCCCTTTGTTTTAAGGCCAGTCTCCAGAACACCTTTAACTCCCCAGCCAAATTCTGGAAGGTGATTCATTTCATTTTTGACCCTCCTTCCCAGTCCTCTCCTCCACTCATCATGGCTAATGGTTCACCTGACTCTGACCTCCCCTCTGTAGCTGCTCATTTTAATGAGTTTTTCACTACTTGTGCTCTCTCTTCTTACCTGTCTCATAGCTCCTCTCCTTTCATCTGCCCCTGCTCCCCCTCCTCTCCCCAAGGGTTTTTATTCCCCCTTTATTATTCAGGAAACTTTGATAGCCCTTTCCTCTATCAACCTATCTAAATCTAGCCCAGATATGCTGGATCCTGAACTTCTCCTTACATTTCACCTATTGCAACTGCCTCTCCCCTTACTTACCTCCTAAACCGCTCCTTCTCCATCTGTACTGTTCATCAGTCTTGAAAGACTGCCAAACATCTACTTCATAAATGGGATGCCCACTCCTCCCCTGGCAACTTTTATCCTTTCTCCTTCTTCCCCTCCCTATTGCAAATCTGTAAGGAAAACTTGTTAGGTCTAGGCTTGCTGACCTCCTCTCCTCATCCAACTTCCACTCTCCTTTCCAGTCTGGTTTCCAGAAACAGCACTCCACTGTCTCTTCTCTGCTGCATGTCACAGAATTCATGTTCGTTGGGATGGATCAAGAAGCGCTTCACTGCAGCCATGTTTATTGATCTGACCAAAGCCTTTGACTTGGTGGCCCAGTCGCTCTTCCTGGAAAAGCTGAGCTCTGACTGCCTCTACACTCCAGGTGCTGAATGGTTCCATTCCTACCTTATGGGCCTTCAACAGTCAGTACAGGTAGGAGGTGTCCTGTCACCTCCCCTACCCATATAGACTGGGTCCCAAAGGTTTCCATTATGGGTCCTATCTTCTTTTCCTTTTTCCTGTATGACATCCCTTCTGCCTGAGTCAATTTGCATAATCACATATATGCAGATGACAGTTATTTACATCTCTAATCCTTCGACTGTAGCAGTAGAAGGCTTGCTACAGAAAAACTTCCACGATGCACTTTGCTGGTTCCACTCCAACCAATTCTGGGTCAACACTAATGAAACAGTCTCCATGTCCTTTGCACCAGCCAGAAATTGACTAGGTTCTCTACCCTCCCTGTTTTCTCCAAACTGGATGGCACCATCCTAGAAACTGTTTCTTCCTTCAAGTATCTTGGTGTATGCCTAGATAGTAAGATTGACTTTTCTGTCCACATTGATGCCATCTACTCCTTGTTCTACCCCAAACTTAGTTCCTTTTACCATAACAAAGACTTGTTGCCTCTTCAGGCCCACTGGGAGCTTGTTACCAAAATGGTGCTCCCAGTTATTGATTTTGCAGATGTGGCCTACATACAATGCCCCCCAACTCTTTTCTTGCCAGACTGGCATCCTCTGCAATGCCTTTTGTCTCTTTTTACCAATTTTCCCCCTCATATTCACAACTGTTCCCTCTACATCTCCATACATTTCCTCCTTGTACCCTCACATCATCAGTCACGCTGTGCCTCCTCCATATTCAAATTCTGGATTGTGACCTTGTCCTCAAACCTGTCCTCACTTCTGTCTCCTATTTCCTCTGTCTCATACTCACTCTACTCCAGGGGTCATTGCACCTTCTGCCTTCCCTACCATCACTTCTCTGATGGGCAGTCAGCCTTCTCCTATCACCTGCTTTCCCTGTGAAACCTGCTCCCCTCCTCTCTCTATCTCCCAAACTCCCTTGGCTCCTTTAAGCACCAGTTACAACTTATTCCAACTTCCACCTGCTGTTGTTATTTCTCTACATGATCCTTCCCTGTTTTACTATATTAAATAGTTTTTCTGATCCTTTTAATTTTTTTAATAAGTTAAATTGTACTCCGTTTTTACTTTGCTTTGTAGCAATTATTAATCCTGTGACCAGGGAACAGAGGTTGTTGGATGTCTTTCAAGACGCGTTCCTAACTCAGCAGGTGGGGGAACCAACCAGGGAGGCTCGGGTACTGGATGTGGTCCTGGCAGACAGTGACCAGACTGGGGGCCTGGAGGTAAGGGACCCATTGGCGGGGAGTGACCATGCCATGGTCTGGTTCTGCCTGGACCTAGGAGGGCTAGAAGGCTGCACAAAGACGAAGGTAACTGACTTCAGGGTGAAGGATTTTAAGGAAATGGGAAGGATCCTTGAGGAGCATTTGTATGTGATTGGGTCAGACATGGACGCTGATAGTAGGTGGGAAATCATCAGGAGAGGGGTGCAGGATGCTACCAGCACCTGTGCAAGAGTAAGACGGAAAATGTGTGTAGGCCCAAAAACCCTGCTGGTGGACCAGGAGGTCCAGGAGGTGGTACAGGGAAAGAAGGCAGCCTATAGGCAATTCAAGTGCTCAAGGAATGAAAGGGATCAAGGGGAGTATGAGCTGATGGCTAGAAGGGTCACTAGGGTGGTGAGGGCGGCTAAGACAAGGAAGGCGCAGAACCTGGCCAGGGAAATTAGGAGAGGGAACAAGGGGTTCTTTAGATACATTGGGGAAAAATGAAGGGAGAAGGGGCAGATTAGCAGGATTAAATCAGGGAAGAGATAGGCACAAGACCTGGGGGAGCAGGCTGAGGTACTAAATGAGCACTTCACCTCAGTTTTCACCAAGGAAAATGGGGTTGCTGCATCATACATGGGAGGAGACAGAGATACTGAGGAGCGGGGGACCCTTACCGATCGGCAGGTCTGGGGAGAGTGGGAGGCATCACTGGCAGGAGGGGGGAGGGCTAAGCAGGGAGAAGAGGTACCGGAAGTGGAAATCACAGCAGAGAGAGTGAGAGAAGCCCTTAACTCCCTTAAGATGGAGAAAGCACCTGGGCCAGATAAATTACATCCCCGAGTGCTGAAGGAACTTGCAGATGTCCTGGCGAAAAACCTGGTGGAGCTTTTCACTATCTCTCTGAGGACAGGGTGGGTGCCCCAGGTCTGGAAGGTGGCACATATAGTGCCTATTCACAAGGGGGATCAAGGGAGGTGGCAGGGAACTACAGGCCTGTCAGCCTGACATCGGTGGTGGGCAAGGTGATGGAGGGCATTGTCAAGGAGAGGCTGGGGGGGACCTGGAAAAGTCAGGGTGCCTGGACAATAGACAGCATGGATTCATCCTGGGGAAATCATGTCAGACAAACCTTGTGAAGTTCTGTGACTGGGTGACGAGTGCCTTGGACATGGATAGACCAGTGGATGTCCTCTTTCTAGACTTCAGCAAGGCATTTGACTCGGTTCTTCACGTGGGCCTGTTGGATAAGCTGGGAGAAATGGGGGTGGGGAACTAGATGATCAGATGGATAGGCAATCGGCTCCAGAACCGGACCCAGAGGGTTGTAGTTGGTGGGATAGTCTCATCCCCAAGGAGGGTCATTAGTGGGATCCCACAGGGATCAGTCCTTGGGCCCCTCCTGTTCAACGCCTATGTCTCTGACATAAGGACAGGAATCAGGAGTGAGATGAGTCTCTTTGCGGATGACTCAAAACTGGGGGCGGTGGTGGGTGGGAAGGAGGTGAGGGTCGCCCTACAGGGGGACCTGGAGGCTCTGGAAAGATGGTCTAGAAAGTGGAAGCTGAGGTTCAATGCAGGGAAATGCAAGGTACTCCACCTGGGGGCCAGAAACCCGGGCCAAGTGTACACCTGGGGGGGGATGCTACAAGTCTCTATGGCTGAAAGGGACCTGGGGGTGGTGGTGGATGTCAAGATGAACAACTCGGAGACTTGTAGGAGGGCAGCAGCCAAGGCCAACAGGATGCTGGGATGCATCACTAGGGGGATCACCTCCAGAAGGAGGGACGTGATACTCCCTTTGTGTAATTGCTTGGTGAGACCACACCTTGAGTACTGCATGCAGTTTTGGAGGCCACACTTAAAGAGGGACATTGGACTCCTAGAGAGGGTCCAGAGGAGAGCAACCAAAATGATTTGGGGCTTGGGGGACAGGACCTATGAGGAGAGGCTCGAAGAGCTAAATATGTACACATTGGAAGAGAGAAGGGACCGGGGGAACATGATAGAGGTCTTCAGGTACATGAAGAGGGTAAATAGGGGAGGAACAGTCAGGTTGCTTCAAAGGAAGGAGGAGGGGGCCACTAGAGGGCATGGGTGGAAGCTGGAGGGGGGAAGATTCAGGGGAGAAAGGAGGAGGTGCTACTTCACTGAGAGGGTGGTGGAGCCATGGAATGCACGGCCTAGGGGTCTGGTGGAGGCAGCGACTGTGGAGGGGTTCAAGAGGGGGTGGGACAGGTACAGGGGAAGGGTTCTGGAAGCAAAATCCAATGCAGCAAGAATATCTGGAACTGGGAAGGGAGAAGCCAGAGAAGGTGAGGGGGGCAGCAAGGTCAGCACCCAGGGTTGGGGCTGACTAAATGAGCAGACACGAAAGACCGTTAGACCTTTTCTGCTGGCATTTTAGTATGTTAGTATGTTAGTAAATGATTTTATTACTGTATTTCCTGTTCTCTCTCCCCTGGATCACACTTGAAAATGTGTCTTGGCTCAGTGTGCCTATCCTGGTTACCATTTTTCAAATAAATAAATGCATACATACATACACACATCCGTGTCTCCTGTTCTCAGCCTTTGCTGATTGTATTGTGAGGCCTTCTGCCACCATGCAATTCTGCTTAAAGTTGAGCCAGTCCAAATTAATTTATGGGCATTTGCATATGCTTCCTATGATGCTTTGCATTATTGGGGTATGGCAATATGTGTTTACATACATACATACTTATTGTGTGTTTATTTATTGATGTATGTATATATGTAAGTTTCTGTGTTTTGCTGGTATTAATTGCCTTGGGAACTATTAGTACCAGCTGATGGATTCTCATAGCTGTTTGCTTTGGCAAATAATGGTGGATAGGATTCATAATAAGATTGTATTAGGAACTAGGGAGCAATGAAGCTCTTAATTGCTCCTATTTATTAATAATAATCAAAAGTTGGATGTGTTATGATAAATTTGTCCAACTGTTTCTTAAGAAGTTCTTTTGAAGTGCTAATAATGACTTCGATTGGAAGGGTATTCCAAATCTTCACAACACGTAATGTAAAGAAGTACTTCCTTGGTAAATGTTTATAACATATTTGTTCAATCTTCAATGAGTGTCCTCTGAGATTATGGGTGTCTTCTTCAAAATTAAATCTAAGATTTTCCAGTAAAAAAGGGTCACTTACAATGTCATACATTAACAGAAGATCACCTCGCAATCTTCTTGTATGCAATAACATTAAAGAGATTTTAGTCTATTCTCATATGACATATGTTTCAAGCCCTTTATCGTTTTAGTAATTCTCCATTGAATTTTTTCAGTTTTAATAATATTTTGTCTTTTATAAGGACACCAAAACTGTGACATGAAATCTAAATTGGTAGAACATATGCCCTATATAGTGGCATATGTACCTCTTTTTCCTTTGATTTAATATTCTGTCTTATTGCCCAAATGACACTATTTGCCTTGCGTATTACTTCATTAATTTGAAGATTGGGAAGAAATTTATCAGTTATAGTAACACCTAGATATTTTTCTATTTCTGAATCAAGAAGTAGTTTGTTATCTAACATATAGACATGTTTTGGATTATTTGCCCCAAACTGCAAGATCTTACATTTATCGTGATTTAATTTTATGCCACATTTTGCAGTCCATAAGGAAATATTATCCAAGTCTTTTGGGATGAGGATGAGGTACTAGATACCAGTCTTAGAGATGTGTCCAGTCAGTTTGCAGGCCTGGGGGAGGCAGTCAGTCACAAAGGTATACTCCATCTTAAGATCTGTACCCTGATTTGACAAAGGAGCAGATTCAATGAAAACAATCAGGCTCCTGTTTCTGTGTTGCAGGGGGACTCCCTGTTTTCAGAGATGCTTGACAAGTCTGCAAGAAAATTAGGCTTAGGTACAGTAGTACTATTCATAAGTATGTCACCTGAAAAGCGCTGCTAACTGTCAGTGGAGTTGGTCACATGTTTGAGGGTTTCATTACTGGAGGAGGGGGAAACTTCCAAAACAGAACATTTATTCCCAATTCCATGTTTAAATGGAAAGTCCCCTCAACCTATTTCATGCATAACTGCGTAGGTTGTAGGTATGAACAATGATTCCCTCTCTTGAATTTTCCTAATTCCAACCTAAGTTAAATATAAATGAGGTTGCTTCACTCTGTTTTACCCTGGTGTGAAAACCTGTTTGTCTCTGTTGCAAAGGTCATGACCCCAATCATGCAAGGCATCATGGGAGTTGCTGATGCATACCTACACAAGCTAGCAGACATTATACTCTTATTCAGTTCTGTTACATAATTTGTGAAGTCTGTATTCAGACTCGTCGGACATTTCAAGTTAAGAAGTGTAAGCCATGCAGACTTACCTTTTTAAAATAGCTAAAGCCCACCAACCCTCTTTTTTCCATGACTGAGTCAGAAGCTCTTTGAAAAAGTGCCATAGTATTACTATTCTCTAAAAACATTTTTTTTCTAACTTAGATGCACTTTTTTTTTGTAGACTCTATTTTTGCTCCTACCTTGATGGAGCATCTCTCAGGATTCCACACTCGGCTACTGGTGCACCTAACTGCCCGCCTGAACTGTGTTCTCCTGAAGACATTATATCAGTCAGGATTCTGGCTCTCCTACCTCCTTGGAGTGGCCTGAAATCCCAAAGGGTGAAGTTGGGATAGACGGCCAACATTGGGCATGTCAGCCCAGGCCACTGGACGTTCTGTCGCCTCCCCGAAGGTAGGGGATTTTTCTTGTTTTACCCCTGAAACCCTTCTCCCCAGAGCTCAGATATGAAATGATGCCTTAGAGTGTCTGCCACAGCTCCACCCCACTACTTAGTGCCCAGACGTGTGCATGCCCCACTGACTACCACCGTGGATTGCTGTTGCACCGTGCAGCCCCTGGATTTCTCCCTAGAGAGGGGAGAGCAGTCTATGGATGCTCAATCCTCTCTCTCCCCTTTCTATCCCTGGTGCCCCAGGCTCATTCCTGTGGTGTGAGGTGTGATGTCCAGCTCCTCAACCCTCAGTGCCACCGTGCTGGTCCCAGATACACTTTAAACTACAGAATACAGCAGGGCACAAACTATGCCTTGAAACGTTTCATGGCCAGCATAAGACAGGAACATGGCAACTGCAGAGGACAGTAACAACACTGACTAATACAATATAACTACCCCAGGTTTTAACACTAAAACATCATAAAATTTCAGGATGCCTTGCATGAGCTGGGCCATGATGACCATGACCCTTGCAATGAAGTCAAGCAGATTTACACACCAGGGCAGAGTGAAATAATCTCATTTATATTTAAAGTAGGATGAATTTAGGGGGATTCAAAAGAGGAAATTATTGTTCATTACTAGAAACTACACAGGTATACAAAAAAAAGGGGTTGAGGAGACTTTCCCTTTAAACAATACTGGCACAGAGTTCTGTGAGAAGGAAAAATGTTTCAGTATTTCAGTGACATCAAGAGAAAAAAATAGTCGTACTATGTGGCCTGAGGGACTGAAGAGGTACATTGTAAGCCTTCAAGGGAAGCCGTTTGTTGTAGCTTGTCAGTTTCTAATGGTGCAGGGGCTGCGGCATCTTCCTTCACTTGAACAGTAAAACCCAGCTGTGTTAATAAATTGTGAAGCAAAGTCCAAAGCCACAGATTGACATATGGAACCATGTGTCTTCCACTTCCAACCTACCTTTAATACAGCTTCATCCACACTGAGAGCAGATACTGGAAGAATGTGGCTCCTACCATCACCCACATAGCCTCAGACCTGCTGGTGTAGCTTAAAATACCCACTGATCAGCTGTTTTTGCTGACAACTGGCAGGCAGCTTCACAGGGAACTTGAGTTTGGATAGCTCAGGGAGCTCTGAAGGCCTTTGAATACCTTGGATTATGTAGCTAGAACATCCTCTTCAGCTAATACAAAAGCAGCTTGACAAATAGATTTTTTGACAAGATCAGCTCAATTCTGTGCCAGTTTTTGGGATAAGGCACCCTGTTCCTTGTTTAGCTGTTGTTTATCTGATACACAATTCTCCTTTTCCTTAGCAGTTAACCTGAGGAAGGTTGCCCTTTTCCTTTTAAGTTCCCCGTCTAAGCAACATTCTTCTCCAGAAGCTGGATGATTTGCATTATTACTTGGGACCTCCATCTCTATTTCCGTTACATCTAAGGAAATGCTGGTATCCTCAATACAAGCAGCAGAAAGTTTATCGGTTCTTTCAGCCATACTCATTGGGTCTACAACAAAAGCACCTACTCCAGCAAGGTGACTGGAAGACACCACATTAGTCTCCATCATATAGGTACCCTTATCATGTTCTGTCAAAGAAGGATAAGCAATATCAAATATAGGTGCTTCCAAGAAACTCTAAGTGGGGAAGGAAGCTGACTCATCCACCCGGGACACCATTACACCCTCCTCTCCAGGATCCCTCATCAACCACTGGAAATAGATGCCACCTGCAGGAACAGTAGGGGAATTCTTTGTTAAAATATATCAAAACAAAACAGATCAGAAACAGTAGCTTACAAAATCAAACAAGGAAATAATCCAAAACAAAGTACCTCAAAATCAAGTTGTTGATGTAAAACACAAATTTCTACATAAAAGGGACATAAAAAAATACAGTATAGGAAATTCCAGGGCTGGCAGTATAGCTTAGAGGTTAAGGTAACAAGCTGTGAATGAGCTTGGCACATCCAGCAGACCTGGGTTTGATTCCCACAATCTCCACTTGTATACTGTGTGAGACTAAGCAAGTCACATAACCTTTCCACTGCTCCTGGGTTGCCCCTGAAAAAAGCAGCTTGTGCCTAATGGGCCTTACCTGGTTACCAAGGAATAAACTCAATTGCCAGCTTGCTTCCCATGTAGATTAAACTTACATTAACCATGATATTCCAGACCACAATGCCATATAGTGCCTTCTTCCTAAACAACTTATATTCTCTTTCACAACTAGATTCTATTCAGTATCCACTTTCTCCCATAAAATTTGCAAAGGGATCACTTTCTGCTGTAGAACTAGTGGTGGGCGAAGTGGTCGGAATTCGCTTTGCTGAGAAGTCCAGAAGTTCTGCCCATTTGGTGTAGTGGAATGTGAAATTTTGGCTGGTGGAGTTGCGAAATTTCACCTGATGGAATGGTGAAATTTCACCTTCAGCAGCAAAATTTCACTTTCTGTGGCAAAATTTTGCCTTCTGTCCACAGGTGAAATTTCTCCTCAGGAGGCTGTAAGTTAAAATAAGTAGATCCTTGGTGGCTAGCAGTCCCTCCACCCACCTGCCCCACTTGTAGAGACAAATCCCTGGTGGCTAGCAGTCCCTCCCCCCCACCTGTCCCACATGTAATTGTAAATAACTAAATTATATATGGTGGTTGGTGGTCCCTCCCCTCCACCTGGTAATAACCCCCCCACCGCAGAAATGTACAGTAACCCCCCCCCACCTGCATCCCTCCATATTTCCTCCTTTAGTCCTCCTTATCCTGTTAAAAAAAAAATCTCTGGTGGTCTAGTTGGGTTTTTGTAAATTTTAAACCCCCTCATGAATTCAATCCCCTCCCCAGCTCCCATAAATCTGATTACCTGGTGATCCAGTGCCCCCCACCCAGCCTCCCTAGCAGCCAGATGTCCCTGCCACAATCCCACTTCCACCCCCATCCTAAATCCTGACAGCGGCGTGGACAGACCAGCACAGCCCTTCTCTCTCCTGCACAGCTGGCCCCGCTGACTGAGCTGTCAATGAATGAGCTTCTCGAAGCACTGGGGTCCTGTTTACTGTACTGTAAGTGGGCTGCATCTAATTTGGTAGTTTACTGTACCTTATATCTGGATGTATGGTAGGCCCAAGGCCCAACTTTAAATAAACACTACACCTGAATGAACACATGATGCCATTGAAACACAGAATTTGTCAACAGAAAAGGACTGCTCAGCCCACCCAATCTGCCCAAGTGTTCTCTACCTACTTGTAACTCTTGCCTGTATATGTTACTGTATGTCTTATTCTGCCTGTGTCCATCAGGACCTCCTTGTAAATGAGCTTGCACAATGGATTTTTCCTGCAATGAACTTGAACCTTCTCCATCTCCATTACCCTATTGATCTCTGTTGACCCCGTCCTTCACCTTTTTCTAATATGCCCCTATGTTTATCCCTTGCATGCTTCATGCCCCCTATCATTTTAGCCTTCACCACTTCTCCTGGCAGTCTGTTCAAGGATTGTACCACCCTTTCAGTAAATAAATATTTCTTCACATCTATCCTGAACTCTCCCCTCCCAGCTTCATTGTATGCCCCTTGGTTTGGGTGCTCATCCTCATTTGAAGGAAACTCACCGACTGTACCCTGTTTACCCCTGTGAGGTACTTTGTAGGTCTTGATCATGTCACCTCTTGCCCTCCTCTCTTCCAGAGTGTATATGTTGAGATTCTTCAGCCTTTCCTTGTTGTGATTCCTGTGAAAATCCTGAGCCATTTTAGTTGCCTTCCTCTGGAAAACCTCCACCCTATGTCCTTTCTGAAGTATGACTCTAAAACTGGACACAGTACTCCAGTTGGGGGTATACCAGGGAGTGATACAATGGCAACACAACATCCCTCCTCCTCTTTCTACTGGAGATGTTTCTCTGTATGCACCCCCGAATCCAATTTTCCCTGCCCATAGCCTTGTCACACCATACTGCCACCAGAGGTCCTCTGATATAATAACCTCAAGGACCCTTTCATGTCCGGTAAGTATCAATACCTCCCCACCATCCTTTACTCAGCTTCTGGGTTCCCATGCCCTAGGTATATGATTTTACACTTGTTGACATTGAACCCCAACTATGTAAGAAAATGGATTGATTTGAATGAATTGCAGGCTTTTACTGTAAGCAGCTTTTTGGGGAGTGTGTATGTGTGCTTGTGTGTGTGTGGAGGGAGATTGCTACTACAACTATTTGCTTTTGATTTTGATTTCAAATCAGGTGCAGTCTTGTAAACAGATAAAACACATTTAAGAAAGACTCATAAGAAATGTGATAAAGTCTTTGTGCATAGTCAGTGCTGAGTTTGCTGAACCATTAACACTGCATTGAAGACAGGAGAGATGCAGCCTGTTCCTAATTAATGAGCTTCCCACTGGTCACTTGTGAGCCTCTTATGGGCCAGAGCTTACTACACAAGCATTTGTCAATGCTGGATGGTTGCTTGCTGGCATTAGCAGTGGAAGTGCAGGAGTTAGACTGATGGGGCCCAATTCTCAAAGCCCTGCGTTGGACGCAAGGTGTCTGAACCAAACAGATATGGTGTAAGGTGCACCTTCCATCCATGACTGCCATCCGTGTGATTCACAAAGGTGGTCTGCATCAACTGCAGGCCACCTGTCCCAAACAGGGCTTGCACCTGCCCTGTGCCCTGCAATGCACTGTGTCACAGCAGTAGGGGGACTGTGGCCGACGCAAGCTGCATCCTGCAATTCACAGACATCACCCGGCAGGAGAAGTCCTGAGTGCCCTTAGTCCAGCCAGGGCAGGTGTAAGGGGACTTAGACATTCTCCCCTGAGTGACATGCCTGTGTGCAGCACACAATGGGTGACAGTCCACCCACCATACACCCCTAGGCATGACCCCATATGCGTGGCCCCCATCCTAGGGGTCCAATGGCACCCCTCAAAGCTCCCCAATGCCACCTATGTATCACATTGGTACCCCCGTCCTGATGCTGCCCATTCTGGCAGTGGCTCCCCCGATCTCCGATGCCCATCCCATCGGTACTACTACAGCAACAACTTATGGTGTTACAGTGCCCACCCATGCCCCAGCAGGTGGTGCCCAACACCCTGTACTCCAGTCCCGACTGCTTCCCAGTGCCCGGCACATTCCACTCCTCACCTCCTTGGCCAGGTGCCAATTGCATCAAACATGGTGGGGGGACACTGGCCTACCAGGTTGGGTCCACATGTCTATTACCTGGTATGACGGGTGTCCTGTGTTAGTCTCTGGTGTCCTGCGATGGACCCATGCGGTGTGCCAGGGAGTTGCCGCAGGGTTCCAGTCTGCACAAGTATGGGGACTTAGCTGTTGGGACCCCTCCTGTACTTGAATCAGATGCAGGTTCCATGGTGCACTGGGCATCAGTACAAGCCACTGTTTGCCGCAGCTTGAAGCCAGACACAGGCCCCTAAGAGAATCGGGCCTGTGCAGTACAGGAATGGCAGTGAAGTATTGAATTGATGCCGACCCCACCCCTACCCTGCAGAGATGGACAGGCATTGAGGTGTGCCTTTGGGTCGTCACCTATAATGGTCATGACATTTCACCTTACCCTACCCTGCAGACACTGACAAGTGTCAAGGTGTGCCTTGGATGTTTGGGCTTTACTCACCTCATTCCTTAAGGAAATATGCTGAAATGGGTGCAGTATAGGAGAATGGGGTAAACTCTGGGGCCAAAGGGTCCAAGGCACACCTCGATGCCTGTCACTTGCTGCAGGGTAGGGGTTGGGGTGAAAAGACATGAGCATTACTGTCAACAATCCCAAGTCACACCCCTGACACCTGTCAGTCCCTACAGGGTAGGGCATTATGGTCAAAAACCCTAACACCCTGGGTGTTTCTTGGTATTTTTACTCCAAGTTTTCAACATGGGGTTTTTGTGATCCTACAGCATGAACACTGACACTATCAGTTGGTTAGCCGAAAGGTGATTTTGCATAGTGACTGTGCCATTTGGCATCGCAGGTGCAAAAACACATTTCAAACAGGATGTGAAAAATGACAGCTGTGCTGTTCATGAGGAGGTGTAAAAAATGGCAATGTTGAAAATCTGAAGTGAAAATACAAAAAAAATTATGAAGTCACGAGTGTGTGTAGAAACTGTGCAATGCACACCCGCAATGTAATTAGTTTGGGGATTTTTTTCACAGATTTTCAACATCAGCATTTTGGGACCTCCGCTCATGAACAGTGTCACTTTGATTTTCTTAATCTGTCCCAAACACTGATTTCCCACAGCGACCATAATATTCTGCGCCGGAAGTGCAAAAACACATTTCGGCCAGGGTGTGAAAAATGACAGCTGTACTGTTAATAAGGAGGTGTAGAAAAATGCCAATGTAGAAAATCTGGACTGAAAATATTATGAATTCGTGAACTTATAAGGGTGTGTGGAAATTGCACAATGCACACTCGTAGCACAGTCATTTTATGAACTTTTGTCACCAAATTTTCAACATAGCCAATTTAAGACCCCTGCTCATGAACAGTGTCACTGTAATTTTCTTAATCTGTCCTGAACATTGATTTCGCACACCAACTGCTCCACTGGGCACTTCATGTGTGAAAACACATTTAGGTTGAGATGTGAAAAATGACAACTGTACTGTTCATAAGGAGGTGTGGTAAAATGTCAATGTTGAAAATCTGGAGTGAAAATATTAAAAATGCTCGAAGTTACGAGCATGGGTAGGAACTGCTCAAAGCACGCTCGTAAAATTTTCAACATACGTTTTTTGGGGGCCTACCTCATAAACTGTGACACTGTCATTTCTTTAATCGGTCCCAAAAGGTGGTTACATGCAGTAAACACAAAATCACCTTTCAGGACCAAATGACAAAATGACAGTGACTGAGTTCATGAGGTAGGGTCACAAGAACCCCATGTTGAAAATGAGGTGAAAATATTCCCCCAAATGGCCAAGATATGCACAAAAATTGAAACAAAAACACATTTATGCCATTATATAACTTACCTGCATTTCTTCAGTTCGCGGTCGGCTTTGAAGAGTGCAGATGTGTTCCCGGTCCACTGAAGAGCTTTGCACTGGGCTCTGGAGGTAAGTATGGGGTGTGTGTGTGTGGGGAGGTGGGGTACTCAGAGGGTGGGTGCGGGATGGGGGCAAGAGATTCAACAAGGGACCATTTTTTTCTTCTAGGTGTTTTTTTAATAAAGACAATTGGGGACTTTTGCCACACTGGGGTGGGCTCCCAGCATGGCACCAGGAAGTTTGTTTGGGAGGCAGTGGAGCCGATGTGGGATTTGGCACCCCCATGGGCCATACAGACTTTTCCTCCCTGGGTTGGGTTCCCAGCATGGCACCAAGAAGTTTGGGGGGCAGTGGAGCTAACAGGGGATTGAGCACCCCCGTGGGCCATACAGACTTTAACCACACTGGGTTGGGCTCCCAGCATGGCACCTAGAAGTTTGTCCTCAACTGGACAGAAACATTAGATCTAGTGGAGGGAATGGAATATGGTATATGGGTGCAAAAGGGGGCCTATGTCTAAATGGAAATACGTATACATGGCAAAGTCCTTCCTGGTACTATTTGTTCTGTACATGACTAATGTTGCCTCCATCCTGTCAGCCTTGAGTCAAAATTGTATAGGATTTTCTTTAAATTACTCTGGGGAATTAGACTTAACCCAGTGAAAATGATACATACATGCATGCATACATACATAGATACATACAAGGAATATAGGAAGAATGAACTCCAAATGAAAAACCCACTTGTGGGTTTGTTGTCAGTATTTTTGTGTTTTGTAATTTTTGTCACATAGTCACAGAAACTTCCAAAACGTGTGCCCCTCTGTTTGCCTTCACCTGTAAGCACCATGTGCCATGATGGGCTGCTAGGATGCTTCATGTTGTTTAAAACAGTTCTTTACCTTCTCCACTGTACACTTTCGGTATGTTTAGGAAACTCCCAAGATGTTCAGGGGTTCAGCTGAAATTGGTATGCTAGAAACTGTACCTCTAGAAGAGTCATCCGGGATCCCTATAATCAACACTCTGCTTTGTGCTTTCTTTAATTTTGATACTGATGCTTCAGAAAAGGATTCAGAAATTGAAATGTCCCTTTCCCAAGCAGCATCTTGAACCAAGAAGCAAACATCATCAGCATATTCTAGGACCATAGTTCCTGACAGGTGCCTTGGTGGTGTGGATAGGAAACAGTTTATTAGCAGCATTTAAATACTGATCAGATCTATGAAGAATAAGGGCAAAGTGGTGAGGGGGCAACTTGACTTCCCCCTGCCCCCACACACTGAGCATAGAGAACCTTGCCATCCATTTATTAGGTGTGTTACAAGTGTGGACTGGTATAAGCAGGTTATCCAAGAAATGAAAGAAACTGGTACACCATACAACCTTAATACTTCAGATAAGAAGGTGTGTAAATCTTTGTCAAAAGTTTTCTCCTGGTCTAAAGACAGGAGAAGACCTTGTGACATTCCAATATATCTGTCTACCTAGTAGGAAGCACGCCTGTGAAGAAGAAATTAATTTGGTTGCAACTTTTAAAATTTTAGCTGTTATGTTTTTTGACAAGATCTTTAAATCTGTATTTACAATGCTAATAAACCTCCAATTTCCAATATCTGCCTCATACCATTTTTTAAATACATATCTGAGAATTGCATTATTCATAGTTTTCCCATTTTCTTTATGCAACAGCATATACTGAAAGTGTCTATAAAGGTATCTGCCACTTGTCTCTTAAACAGTTGTATACACTCACCTGGCAGTTCATCCTCCCTCTGAGAAGTAACAGAATTAAGCAGCTATGGCTTCTAGGACCTTTCTGTATGGGTTTCTGGATCTGTGCTCTGGTTGCTGCAGATAACACAGGGACTGCTATATCAGATTGATACTCTTCCCCATACATTTCTTGAGGTTTTGGAGCTCTAAAAATGTTACAGAAATGAGTAGAGATGAAAGCTAAGATGTTCCAAAATTTCAGTAATCCTATATCTGTCTTTCTTGCACAGCTCTTTCATAGACCAGTGATCTGCCCAATCCCTACAGTCAGAAAAAACATTCTTCAGGCCCTTTTTCATTGTGTGAAAAATGTTTATAGTATATGGGTGCTGCCTATTGTCAATGGATTTCAGTAATTGCTGAAATCTTGTTGTAGTACAGTTCAAAGGTCAAAAAAGTTGTTGTACTATCGATCTGACATCACATCGATAGTACAACAACTTTTTACCCTTGACCTGCTGCCTGATTGGCTCAGACGATGCTCTATAGAAAAAAAAATGAAAAACATGGATGCGCTGATGAAGCGAAAGGCCGAAAGAAGGAGCACCCCACTGAGAAGTCGGAATCGACACGGAGAGCCATACATGGCCTTTCTAAAAACAATTTCTTTTATTTTTCTCACCGATTAAAAAAAAAAAATGATGTGCTGAGGAGCAGGGACAGAGCATAAGCGGAACGGGCACAAGCAGAAGCACCTGAGGGGAACGGGAGCAGCGCCACGGCAAGTAACGAAAAAAAAAAAGTAAAACAAAAACCATATACTATAAAATAGTGGATGGTGAACATCCATACTGTTCAGGTTCCCTATCTGGCAGTTGATGACATCAACAAGACCTCTCGAGCTTCGCTCTCGAGGTCTCTGTGATGTCATCAGCTCCCTCGATGGAAACACAGACTTGTTGTGGATGTTCACCCATCCACTATTCTATATGTTCTTACAGTATACTAGTTATTCTTCTGTGCTGAAATTGGTCCATTTCTTTCCTAATTGCTGTAACTGGAGCTGAAAAACCAGCTTTACTTTCTTCAGACTGGAACAGAAGTTTCTGAAACAGCTACCTTAAATCAAGGAATTTAAAGAGCTAGAAAATCAGATAAGCATTGCAAATCTAGATGAGCAAAGCCAACTTGTGATGAACTGTATAAACTGAGCCCACGAAAATGAACTGTATTTTTGATTGTTTTTATTCTTTTGTAAAACAGTGGTATCTCAGTTGGTGCCACCTAGCATCAGCCATGAGATATGAGTGAATACAAAATATCGATCACCATATCAGTGTGTGCACATAAATGAAAACACAAATGGCAACATGCACTATGCCAATAACAAAAGCAGTGCCCAATCAGTAAAATGCATGCAACATGCCAAAAAGTAACCTTTTCTTTTTTATGTGGGGGGCTATGCCACCCTCCCCACATGTGGGGGGGCTTTGCTCCCTACACCCCCCATTCTTAAGATAATCAGCTCCAAGGGGTGGCCTGACACTGGGGTACAGGGGCATCTGCAGGAAGTAGCAAATAGGATCAGGATACCCAGGATAAAAAAATACTAAGTCCCAAAAACAACCAGCATACAAAAATGTCATGCTTGCAGCTAGCTCTGAACCCAGAGCCCCTCGCACCACAGGCACACACCCCTACCACTATGCCAAATGGCCACCTGGGAACTGCTCATCTACACTTCCTCTCATATGCTGTTCCCTTATACCTCCCTGTCATAGTAGCCATATTTCCATTTCTCAGTTCTTGTCAATTATAGTCACTGTTCCCCTACTCGTTGTCCTTTTCTACTTGCTCTTTACTGCAGGCGGTCAAATTGTGTTGCTCACATTGAGTCAATCAGTTTGACTCACCCATATCACTGGATACTGCCATGAACAGAACTGGAAGTGAGGCTGTGGGAGGAAAGGAAACTGTGACTGTTTTGGCAGCTGTTGCTGTGGGTCTGGCTTTTGGGAAATGCACTCTATTTTTAGTACAAAGAATATGTGCTTTTTAGTTTAAAATGGGCTGGTTTCTATGAGAGGCTGTTCTGACAAAAGACAGCAGCACTCGAGGGGGTGCTTGATGCTATAAAAACATTTCAGTTCAACCTGCTGACAGAACAGTGCAGAGAGCTAAGTGCAAGAGACAGTGTACCGTGATGGCAGCATAGGTAGTCTCTCTCACTCTCCAGTCCCACAAACTGCAAATCCATGATGGATCTCTGCACCCCCAAGTGCTTCCACACACCTCTGTAGTCAGTCACTACCATTGCTTGTCATGTGGTTGCTGCTGGTAGCTGTGCTTGTTGCTGTTTAGTTCTGCACCCATGTGAAAAATAAATATATTTTAGATATATTAATAAAATGATATTTCAAATATATGTTTGATCATATGTCTGAAGTATATGCAAAATAATTCAGACTGGCTGGTTTTGAAACAGCTGACGTATTTGCAGAATATATGTGACAGATTTATTTAAGATATACTGTATCATAAATATATTACTTTTACTTATTTTGGTTGGTTATTAAAATTCAATAACATATAGTTAATAAAAAAATAAATATATTTCCATGATATAGTTATTATAAGTGCATGATATATCTTTTATATACCCTCTTATATGTTTTGAATATTTAATATATATACTTTTTATGCAGTTGACATATATCTAAAATATTTTTTAAATATACAGTATGCATTGTAAAAATATGTTAAAATACCTAGACAATAGATTAATCTTAATATAACATATTTAACTGTACATTTGGAATTCCTCTTATTAGTAACCATTTAGATATCTATAAAATAATTATCATATAATGATGTACCATTATCACAAACATAGAGATTATACATTTACACGTAAGACTCACCTTTTGAACTGACAATTTATACTCAAGCTGGTATTTATACCACCCCTGTTTGGTTTCCTTTTATGTTGAGTTGAGTCCCTACATGTACTAGTCAAGAGGGGAGGCACTGATACGCAGCAGAAAAATCCCAGCCTCTCCCTACAAAACAGGGTATGAAATGAGAAAAAGACTGAGGTAGAAAAGTCAGTGAGGGATGCTGCAACAGAAGGTAAAGCCATCAAAAAATGGAGAGCAATGAGTACCAGTGCCCATAGTCTGGGTAACAAGCTTCCTGAATTAGTGGCCTTGATGGAGGAGGAACATCTGGATATTGTGGCAGTCACAGAAACATGGTACACACAAAACCATGACTGAGACATAAACATACCAAGATACACTATCTACAGGAGGGACAGGGAGGGTAAAAGAGGAGGAGGAGTAGCTCTTTACATAAGGGAAGGAATCAAAGCAACAAAATAAAAGGGTAAACAGGGAGGAGAAGAAGCACTGTGGGTCAATTTGGAGACAGGCAATGGCACCACAATCTGCACAGGGATTGGGATACAGACCCCCCTCTCAGGGGGAGGAAATGGACAAGGACATGATAGAAGGTATACTTAGAATGGCAGAAAAAGGGGAGATATTGCTTATGGGTGATCTGAATATGCCAGATGTTAACTGGAGTGCATTTTCAGCAGCCACTTCGAAGAGTGGGATTATTCTAGATGCCCTACAGGGGGCATGCCTTAGACAACTAGTATTGGAACCCACTCAAGAGGGAGCAATATTAGACCTGGTTCTCTCAAATGGAGATGGAGAGAGGATCACAGATGTAGAAGTGGGTAGCCATCTGAGAACTAGCAACCATCGAACAGTATAGTTCACAATAAACACAGCAATATAGTCAAGCCATACAAAGACAAAAGTACTGGACTTCAGGAGGGCTGACTTTGCCAAAATGGGTGAGTGCCTAAGGAATGCACTAGCAAATGGGCAGGAAGGAGGGGTGGAAGAACAATGGGGAGTAATAAAAACTGCCATCACAGAGGTAACAAGCCTTTGTGTGTGAAGCAAATAAACAAAACAAAACAATGTAAGAAACCACTATGGTTCTCAAAGGAAGTGGCAGTGAAGGTTCAAGAGAAAAAGAAGGCATTCAGGAAGTACAAGGAATCACAGAAGGAGCAGGACAGAGAACTGTATCAGTTAAAGCAAAAGGAAGCTGGGAAGGCAGTCAGAACAGCAAAGGCCCAAACCAAGGAAAAGATAGCCAACTCAGTTAAGAAGGGGGATAAAACCTTTCATAGGTACATCAGGGAGCTAAGGAAGACCACGGGAGGGATAGTGAGGCTTAATAAAGGGAAGGGGGGTGGGCTGAGGGTGACTGTGAAAGGCAGAGATACTAAACAAATATTTTTGCTCAGTATTTACAAATGAAGAGGGGGAGGTACCTAAAACAAACAATAGAAATACTTTGGATACAGAAGTTAATACCAGCCCATTTACAGAAGAAAGGGTTCTGAAAGAACTCTTAAAACTGAAGGTGGACAAAGCAATGGGGCCTGATGGGATTCATCCCAGAATTCTAAAAGAACTAAGGGTAGAACTAGTGACACCACTGACCACCTTCTTTAACAAATCATGGGAGGATGGGGTGGTACCCAAGGACTGGAGGAGGGCAGATGTGATTCCCCTTCACAAAAGTGGGAGCAAGGCAGAAGCAGGAAACTATAGACCTGTTGGTTTAACCTCAGTGATAGGGAACATGATGGAATCACTTCTGAAGGAAAGAATTGTTGAGTATCTAGAGGTCAGAGGGGCACAGGACCCAAGGCAGCATGGATTCACAGCAGGAAGGTCATGCCAGATGAATCTGATAGATTTCTTTGACTGGGTGACCAAAGTAGTAGATCAGGGAGGGGCTGTGAACATGGCCTACCTAGACTTTAGCAAGGCATTTGGCACAGTCCACACAAAAGTAATATACAAGTTAGCCAGCCTGGGAGTGGGTCCCAAGATGACAGCCTGGGTAAAAATTGGCTGGAGAATAGGACACAGAGTAATAGTAAATGGAGTCCACTCTGAAGAAAGTGCGTTACTAGTGGGTACCACAGGTTCAGTATTAGACTGGTCCCTTCAATGTCTTTATAAGCGACATTGCAGAGGGACTGGAAGGAAAAGTATGTCTCTTTGCAGATGACACAAAGATCTGCAACAGAGTTGATGCACAAGGTGGGGTGGAAAGGATGAGAAGGGACTTGTCAAGGTTAGAGGAATGGTCAAATGTATGGCAGCTTAGATTCAATGCTAAGAATTGCAAGGTAATGCACCTGGGAAACAAAAACCGGGAAGAGTACACAATGGGGGGTGAGATACTAAGAACAACAAAAATGGAAAGGGACCTGGGGGTAGTCATATCAGATGACCTAAAGGTGGGCAAGCAATGTGAGAGAGCAGCAAGGAGGGCTGGGGGGATACTGGGATGCATAGGGAGAGGCATCACCAGTAGAAAACAGGAAGTCATTATCCCTCTGTACATACAGCTGGTGAGACCCCATCTGGAGTACTGCATGCAGTTCTGGAGACCCAGTCTCCACAAAGACATAGACAGGATGGAAGCTGTCCAGAGGAGAGCAACTAAAATTGTGCAGGGTCTGTACTGGAAGACATATGAAGAGAGACTTAAGGAGCTTAATATGTATAGCCTCGAGGAAAGGAGGGAGAGGGAGGACATAATAGAAACTTTCAAGTACCTCAAGGGAATCAACAAAGTCCAAGAGGGTAGCATCTTTCAAAAAAAGAGATGTGCAAGAACAAGGGGGCACAATTTGAAGATGTGGGGGTGGCTCAGAGGTAATTTAAGGAAGTATTTTTTCACAGAGAGGGTTGTGGATGCATGGAACGGCCTTGCAGAGAAGGTTGTGGAGTCAAAAACAGTGGTGGAATTCAAGCATGCATGGGACAGACATAAGGCAATTCTAAGGGGTGGGGGTAGGAAGAAGTAGGCTGCTGGTTAACTAGGATCTGCAGCTTATCCATTAGGCAGGGAAATGGGCAGACTGGGTGGGCCAAGCGGTCCTTATTTGCCATCAAATTCAAATTCTATGTTGCTTGTTTTTTTTTCTTCTTTAACTTTCTCTGTGGTCTGTAAGCTAATGCTGTCAATTCAAAACTATTTTGTAAATAGAAATTATAATGATTTTGGTTGATAAACTGTACTTTTGAAATACGCAAATTAGTGATGCAAATCTGTACACAGTACCACAGCAGGCATTTGAAAAAATATATTTGACATATTTGCAAATATATATTCTGCATATATTCCACACATATTGTATCTTGCAAGCAAATAAGAGACATATTTTACTCAGCTTTAATATGTTGTCACCAAACTACCAAAAGGCACATCTGTGGGATCTTGGCTTTTGTTCTTCCAAATTTCAGCCCAAGAGACCAAACTGTTCTTTTGCAGCTGGGTGGCAAAGATTTCCTATTCTATTGGGCATAGTGTCAAAACGCAGTGTCGCAAATCAAGACACTTTCATAAAAAATCACAAAAGATAGCCATAAGTGCGACACTACTGTGTTACCAGTTAACAAAAAATGTCAAAAACACTATTTCTGGATGTTTAACCCCCAAAAAAGGACATGGCGAGCATCCTCAGGGCTCGACTAAGTGAACACTAAAGGAAGTGTGTCCCTAGAGGGTCCCAAATTTAAATGCCAAGCATTTCTGTGACCAGTAACTGAAAATAAAATGGCTGACTCATGACACTACAGAGGTTATTTGTGACACTAAAAATTGCATTTGCGACACTGTCGAATAGTTTAACATTTCCTTTTGACTATAATGGGAAACTTGTTTTTTGAATAACTTTTGAACCATTTAATATTGTTTCATGAAATTTCCAAAAGGCACATTGGTGACTCTGGCTGCATGTTCCCTGATGGTTTTGTACAGTTTGTGCAAACTGTGCAACTTCTATGGAATACGAGCAAAGAATGCACAAAAAGTGTAAATAAGACGTTCTATGGCGCTATATAGCTCTGCAACTGTATATTGGACCATTATGAAACTTTGCAGATCCAGAGCTCTATGGCACTGCTGTGTACCTGCCAAATTTCAGCCAAATCTGTCATACAGTGGCAAAGTTATTAAGCTGCAAAATTTCACACGTTAACCTTAAATGGGGTACTCAACCCTAACTATAGTGGTACTACCATGCCACTATAATATCTATCTATCTATCTATCTATCTCTCTCTCTCTATATATATATATATATATATACATATATATATTAATATTATACTAGCCCGGTTGGGCCAGTGTAGTTAGGGTTGGTGAGCCACTTTAATGTTAAACCCCAAGGTTTGCACTTTAATAACTTTGCAACCATTTGTCCATTTTGCCTGACATTTTGCATGTGTGGCATCCAACCATAGATCTCTGGATCTGAAAAGCTTTTTTTTTTTCCCCAGTCGGATGTACGGTTGAGGAACTGAAGAGTGTCAGAACAAAAATTTAAAATACCAACTTTTGTGCATTTTTAGTTGGGCATGAAGGACTGAAGAATGCATCTGAATGGATTCAGATTTGCATGTCTTTATGTGGCCTGGTTTAAACTGGTGTCTTTTGAAGAGTTGGTGAAAAAATCCGACTCCATTCAAAAGTTATGTAGGTTTTTCATGTCCCATTTTTAGTCTATGAGAAAATTGATATGTGCACTGCCAAAACTTTCACAAAAACATTTGTTTGTGTGTGAGAACATTTTTTTGTGTATGAAAACATTTCATTATAAGGTATAGGTGTGTCATGAAAACATTTCTGTTGTTGCAAAAGCATTTTTGTTTGCACAAAAACAATGCTTGAAAATATTGCCACATGTATTGTTTTCTTTGTCTCTTCATTGTGCCAAGATGGATTATGCTTTTGGGCTGAAATTTGCAAGGTGGCAAGCCCTTATCCCACAGATGTAGGAAACTATGACATCCTCGGTGGTCAGGGAACAGAGGTTGTTGGATGTCTTTCAGGATGTGTTCCTAACTAAGCAGGTGAGGGAACTGACCAGGGAGGCGCAGATACTGGATGTGGCCCTGGCAGACAGTGACCAGATTGGGGGCCTGGAGGTAAGGGACCCATTGGCAGGGAGCAACCATGCCACGATCTGATTCTGCCTGGACCTAGGAGGGGTAGAAGACTACACAAAGACGGAGGTAACCAACTTCAGGGGGGTGGATTTCAAGGAAATGGGAAGGATCCTTAAGAAGCATTTGGATGGTATTGGGCCAGACGTGGACGCTGACAGTGGGTGAGAAATCATCAAGAGAGGGGTGCAGAATGCTACCAGCACCTGTGCAAGAGTAAGACGAAAATGTGGTAGGGCCCGTAAACCCTGCTGGTAGACCAGAGAAGTTCAGGAGGTGGTGAGGGGAAAGAAGGCAGCTTATAGGCATTTCAAGTGCTCAAGGAGTGAAAGGGATACAGGGAAGTATGAGCTGATAGCTAGAAGGGCAACTAGGGTGGTGAGGGTGGCTAAGGCAAGGAAGGAGCAGAACCTGGCAAGGGAAATTAGGAGAGGAAATAAGGGGTTCTTTAGATACATTGTGGAAAAATGAAGGGTGAAGGGACAGATTAGTAAGATTAAAACAGGGGAGGGATGGGCACAAGATCCGGGGGAGCTGGCTGATGTACTAAATGAGTACTTCACCTCAGTTTTCACCAAGGAAAATGGTGGGGCTGCATCATACATGGGAGGAGATGGTGAAACTGAGGGGGGGCCCTTGTCAATCATCGGGTCTGGAGAGAGGATGGGCTATCATTGGCAGGAGGGGGAAGGCGAGGCAGGGAGACGAGGTAGCGGAGGTGGAAATCATGGCAGAGAGAGTGAGGGAAACCCTCAGGTCCCTTAAGATGGAGAAAGCACCAGGGCCAGATAAATTACATCCAAGAGTGCTTAAGGAACTGGCGGATGTCCTGGTGAAACCCCTGGCGGAGCTTTTCAGCATCTGTCTGAGGACAGGGTGGGTGTCCCAGGACTGGAAGGTGGTGCATGTAGTGCCTATCCACAAGGGGGGAATCAAGGGAGGTGGCAGGGAACTACAGGCCTGTCAGCCTGACATTGGTGGTAGGCAAGGTGATGGAGGGCATTGTCAAGGAGAGGCTGGGGGGGCCTGGAAAAGTCGGGGTGCCTGGACGATAGACAGCATGGATTCATCCCTGGAAAATCATGTCAGACAAACCTTGTGGAGTTCGATGACTGGGTGATGAGAGCCTTGGACCTGGGAAGACTGGTGGACATCCTCTATCTTGGCTTCAGCAAGGCGTTTAACTCTGTTCCTCATGGGGTCCTGTTGAATAAGCTGGTAGAAATGGGGGTGGGGAACCAGATGATCAGATGGATAGGCAATTGGCTCCAGGACCAGACCCAGAGGGTCATGGTTGGTGGGATAGTCTCATCCCCAATGAGGGTCATTAGTGGGGTCCCTCAGGGATCAGTCCTTGGGCCCCTCTTGTTCAATGTCTATGTCTCTTACATAAGGAAAGGTATCAGGAGTGAGATGAGTCTCTTTGTGGATGACTCAAAACTGGGGGTGGTGGTGGATGGGGAGGAGGGGAGAGTGGCCCTACAGGGCGACCTGGAGGCTCGGGAAAGGTGGTCTAGAAAGTGGAAGTTGAGGTTTAATGCAGGGAAATGCAAAATACTGCATCTGTGAGCCAGAAACCTGAGTCAAGAGTACACCTTGGGGGTCGGATGCTACAAGTCTTAATGGCTGAGAGGGACCTGGGGGGGTGGTGGTGGATGTCAAGATGAACAACTCTGAGACTTGTAGGAGGGCAATGGCCAAGGCCAACAGGATGCTGGGATGCATCGCTAGGAGGGGGATCACCTCCAGAAGGAGGGAAGCGATACTCTCCCTGTATAACTGCTTGGTGAGGCCGCACCTCGGGTACTGCATGAAGTTTTGGAGGCCACACTTAAAGAGGGATATTGAACTCCTGGAGAGAGTCCAGAGGAGGGCAACCAAAATGATCTGTGGCTTGGGGGACAGGACCTATGGGGAGAGGCTCGAAGAGCTAAATATGTACACATTGGAAGAGAGAAGGAACTGAAGGGACATGATAGAGGTCTTCAAGTACATGAAGGGGTTAAATAGGGGAGAAGCAGTCAAGGTGCTCCAAAGAAAGGATGGGGGGCAACTGGAGGGCATGGGTGGAAGCTGGAGGGGGGGAGATTCAGGAGAGAAAGGAGGAGGTGCTACTTCACTGAGAGGGTGGTGGAGCCATGGAATGTGCTGCCCAGGGGGCTGGTAGAGGCAGAGACAGTGGAGGGGGTTCAAGATGGGGTGGGACAGGTACAGGGGATGAGTTCTGGATACAAAGTCCTGTGCAGTTGGAATATCCAGGACTGGGAAGAGAGAAGCCAGAGAGGATGAGGGGGGCAGCAAGGTCAGCTCCCAGGGTGGGGGCTGACCAAACGAGCATACACAAAATTCCTTTAGGCCTATTCTGCTGGCATTTTAGTAAGTTAGATGTGCCTTTTGGTGATTTGGTCCCAAAAATGTCAATGGGCCCATAGTTATAATGTTCTGAAGATGAAAAATTTCCCATAGGAAAACACTGCGGCCTTCTGCCCCTTTCAGTGCCAGAATCACAAAAACTATTTGAGATATGGATTTTTCACTACCTGCAGCATAGCATGCACGGAGGTTTCGATGTCATGATTACAACTGCAGTGGAATTTTTTCCATAGTTGCTATGGTTTCTGAGATATTGCCAAATAAGTGTTACAAGGGTTCCTTTTCAGTACTATGGAGCTGTTGTATGGCTCCGTACTTTGCGTACATTGGAGTGCAGGGTGCAGAGTACCTGATATCCTACAGACACATACCATTATTCCAAAAATGGGCAATGTGCAGGAAGTGCAGGGCAGGAGGGCCCATGCTCCCACAAATCCATACCACTTACATTACACTTTCTCAAAAAGGAGGGAAATTAATTGCAAAAAATCTCTGTTAATGTATCAGTTAGGGTTGATGTCACAGCAACAAAAGTTTATTAATTCGATGTTTGGGTTACCATCCCTACAGCCCCACCCCCACCATCACCCTATGGCACCAACAGGCACTGAGGCATGCCATGGGGTCATCAGACGTAACTCTCACCCCATTCTCCTATACTGTTTAGCGTCAGCTTTTTTACACATGGAATGGGGTGAGAGTTGGGCCTGATGACCCTGTGGCAAACCCCAATGCCTGTTGATACCTGTAGGGTAGGGGGGTGGAGGTGGGGTGGTAACCCTAACATCGAATTTCCAAACTTTTGTCACTGTGACATCAACCCTGATAAAAGGGTAATTTTCAACACTAAAATGTACTGGCGGCAGCTTTCATGAGACACATGTATTCCTTTCCCCAATGACTATAATGGGAAAATTAAAATTTGGATAACTTTTGAATGGATTAATATTTTGTTAACCAAATTCTTCAAAAGACACAATAGTGACCCAGACTGCATCTTCCCTGAAGATTTCAGACCAGTCAGACAAATTGTGTGTGCTGTAGCCAGGAGCAAAGAAACACACAAAAGTCCAATTGTTTTGTGTTTTATGGTGCTCTGCAGCCCTAAAAATACTCATCTGACCGTAATGCAACTTGCCAGATCCAGAGATCTATGGTGCCCCAGCGCACATACAAAAGGTCAGGCAAATCCATCATATGGTGGCAAAGTTATTTAAGTGCAAAATCTGGGGTTTAGCACAGAAGTGGCCAGGCAACCTAACTATAAGCTGCACTACCGTGCAGATATAATATAATAATACTACATATATATATATATATATATAAAAGGCAAAAGAACCTCTGTGTAAAAACACTAAGGCAAGGTTAGCCAAATGCCCTTTTGGGTAACCCTTGCCTCAGTGTTTGCGCACAGAGGTTCTTTGTCTTTTAAATATTTTTTTATTTTAATGGGTTCACCACAACATATCCAAGGCACACTGCCTTAAGGGTAGCTGGTCCATTCCACTGGGGTGTCAAACAGACGAGGCATGCTGATGAGTCCTGGTAGGACGAGGCACGTGTCTATGTCTTCTGTTAGCACCCTTTGCAAGCTGTGTGAGATGCCTTTCGGCACCATGCAATTCTGCTTGGAGTTGGACCAGCATAGGATTCTGTGGTGATTTGCATATGCAGCCCATGGTGCTTTGCATTGTGGGGGCATTTGTGATTTTGTATTTTCTTGAAACTTGGCTTCTCAGCCAAATGCCCTTTGGGGTAACCCTTTCCTCAGTGTTTGCGCACAGAGGTTCTTTGTCTTTTAAATAGTTTTTTATTTTAATGGGTTCACCACAACATATCCAAGGCACACTGCCTTAGGGTAGCTGGTCCATTCCACTGGGGTGTCAAACAGATGAGGCATGCTGATGAGTCCTGGTAGGATGAGGCACGTGTATATGTCTTCTGTTAGCACCCTTTGCAAGCTGTTTGAGAGGCCTTTCGGCACCATGCAATTCTGCTTGGAGTTGGACCAGCATAGGATTCTGTGGTGATTTGCATATGCAGCCCATGGTGCTTTGCATTGTGGGGGCATGTGTGATTTTATATATATATATATATTAATGCACACACGTGTATGTGTGTGTGTGTATATATATATATATACACATACACAGACACACATGTACACACACACACACACAAATATTTGCGAATGTATGTGCAGTATATGTGTGTGTATAAATATCTATATATATACACACACACACACCAGTCGATGACCCCATGGCAAGGCACACCCCAACATCTGTTGGTGTGTGGATGGTGGGGGTTGGGTGGGGTGGTAGGGTTGGGAACCCTAACACTGAATTTCCATACTTTTGTAGCTGTAATTGGAACCCTAACTGATGCATTAATAGAATTTTGTAATGAATACATATATATATATATATATATATATATATATATATATATGTATATGTATATATATATATATATATATGTATATATATATATATATGATGAATAATACATATATTACTGATACTTTCAAGATGTAGGTGGCAACAGCAGCCCTTGATTCCTAGCTACTTCTCCCTCACTCTTCACCCCACATCCCCTTGTGTGATGAGACTTGAAGGAGTTGAGACAAGTGGGTCAAAGGCTGGGGGGGGGGCGGGCAGAAATCTGGCCTGGTTGATTACAGACTTAGATTGAGGGCCCATTATAAGGACTATCAATCGGCAGTCTCACGTAAGAAGACAGAATTCATGTCCAGGGAGATTGCTGCTGCACAGAACTGACCAGCTCAGCTCTTCCAGACTGTCGACTGGGGTGGTCAAAAGTTGTGAATTCTGCTTCTGCAGAATTTCCAAGAAAATGATGAAATTGTTTGGAATTTTCTGAGTTTCCACCATTGGCGAGATCAAAATCTTCTGAATGTCTTTGGCAGATTTTCACCGTGTACTGCAGAATTTTTGGGATAAGCTGCAGAAAAATAGAGATGAACTGCGGAATAACAGTTCTGAAGAATTTTTTTCTGCACTTTGATGAATTATTTTGCAATTTGTGTAATTATTTTGCAATTCAGTAATCAGTTCTGTGGACATTTTTCTCCGCAGTTTAATAGAATAATCCACAATTTATACATTTATTGTGCCATTCTAAGTCTGAATCTTTTTTCTGCACATCTCTACTGTCAACAGATTGTGCAATCTAGTCAGTCTTCATTTTTGGGCAGCATTTTCACAGAGTAAGTGTGATGAGTTTGCTCAGTTCTTTGCAGATAAGGTTGCCACCATTAGGTCAGAGATCCATTTAGCGCACTCAAGTGAGTTTTGTGGAGGTCAGCAAGAGGCTGCAAGCACCCATTTTGTCTCATCTGACTTCAGCTGGTTGGCAATTGCAGACATTGTGAGGATCATCCAGGACATGTGCCCAGCTTACTGTTGTTTTTCCCCAGGCCTAATGTGCCTCCTAGTGGGGTGTGTTGAGGTCATCAGACCAGTCCTGGCTGAGATATTCTGGTATTCACTGGAGAGAGGGATGTTTCCTGACCCTCTGAAGGAGGAAGTAGTGGTACCCCTCCTAAAGAAACCCTCCCTTGACCCCAACTGCTTAGGAAACTAGAGAACTATCTCTAACCTACCCTTTGTGGGTAAGACTACCAGAAAGTGGTTGTGGTGTAGCTGGAGGATCATTTAACTATCCATGATGTCTATGATCCTCTCAGGCTAGATTTAGGAAGAGGCATAGCACCGAAACAGCACTTGTTCGGGTACCTAATGATCTCTTGATAGTGAGAGATCAAGGGAGTCATTCCATTTCAGTCCTTCCCGATCTCTCTACAGAATTTGACACTGTGGACCATGACATGTTGTTGGAGTGTCTACAGATGCTCTGTGGACTGTCTGGTACAGTCTTCAGATGGTTTTAATCTTTCCTGACAGGCAGAACTCAGAGATTAGTATCAGGGATTTATTCCTTGGCCTCTCTTCCCCTTGTCCTGTTGGGTTCTGCAGGGATCTTTACTATCACCCATGCTGTTCGCAGGTTATATGCTGCCATTGGGGGACATTATTAGGTTGTATGGGCTTAGCTTTCACTGCTATGCAGATGACACTTAGCTCTACATGTCCTTTGTGCCCAATCAGGTTGGAGCTGTCTCAGTCTTTAATAGCTGCCTCTCTGAGATCCAGGGCTGGATTAGTGACAACTGACCGAGGTTGAACACGGATAAAACTGTGGTGTTGGTGGTGAACCCAGGTCACCAGAATTTGGGGTTGTCGGCTGGCCAACTGTCTGCACTTTGGCTCGGGGGGACCACTAGACTACTAGGGATTGAGCAGGACACTCTCCCAGTGATCGGGGTTATGGGCAGGTGGAATGTCAACTAGACTACCAGGGAGGGTACAGATGTGTCATTTCTGGTGATCAGGGCAACTGACAGGGAAGGGGGTACCACTAGACTACCAGGGCACTGACATGCATTACTTTTGGGTGATCAAGGTTACAGGATAGGGAGGGGGGACCACTGGAAACCACTAGGCATTTTCATGGGTGCTTCTGTACGGTGTTCTGGGGGGGCACCCACGGCTGGCATCTGCTGTGATGCACTTTGCATTATGGCAGCTCACCTGTGGGTGGCTAGCAGCTGAGCCATCTTTTATGGGCTCAGCTTTGTTCCCAGGTATGCAACACTTCTCTGGGATGTGCCTGCCAATGCGCCGTACATCCCAGGCTGAATATCGAGATGTGCCGCATATGCATGGGCACACCTCCTGGAGATCTTTGCACACCAGCACATTGGGAATTGCACTGCACAATTCCCTGTTTTGAATATTGCCCCAGGGCACATTTCTGGGGTTGTGCTAGTGCAACTCATTTGTGCGTGGTGTTACCCCTTTGAATATCTTGGCCTTAGTCTACATATTAACAAAATGCCGTATAGTTCTTTTCCATACAAGTATAATTTAAAACTATGTTATGAATATATTTTTGTGTTTTTATATGTTTAGCATCTTACAAAGGAAACCAAAAATGAAAAGGTATAATTAACTCTGAATACCGTATATATGTTGGGTAGAGTCAAAATACGTGTTTACCTAAAATGCAAACTATGTAGAAACTGCAATAATGTGAATGCACAAATAAGTATTTTTGATTTTATTCAAGGACATAACATTGAATCAACATAAACTTGAATTTTGAAATAGTATAGAAAAAATATACTTCAAATATATGTATCAAAGATGTTTCCCAAATATGATACATCTTGGATCATTCTGTGAATATCTAAAATATATCTCGAAATATATATGAAAAATGTGAATGTGTATATTTGAAACGTATTTGGGGATACAAGGGTATATGTTAGATATTAAAATAACATAGATCTTTTCCGATATGGATGAGTGCCAAGAGGACAGTGTAGGAGCAATAGCATCAACCAGCCACTCCAGCCCCAAGCAGCAAAGCTGGCCTAACCTGGAAATGAACAGCACTCTCCCAAGGTATACATCAGGCAGTAGAAGCATGGGAAATAACAGACATCCAGACAGAAGGTTAAGATGCATAAAACACACAAATGCACGTGTTTGTCATTTTATTAAAAAAAAATAACTTAAAGTTCACAGATTCTTTCAAATGGTGTGGTCACATATGATATAGGCTGAAGAGGCACTTGATCTCTTTTACCCCTGTGGGCAACCAATTGGCATTCTTTACAAGCACAACAATATTCTGCCACATCCTGGTATATTCAAGAAAATTTCAAAAAAATGTTTAAAAGTCCAAGGGAAATCTCTTCTGTGTAAATTCACGTATCCTTATGTGGAACTTGGTCGCAAATGTGTGTTCAAATTGATCAGATCAAAAGCAAAGCGGCCGCTCTGGCCAAAAAGTCATACACACCAATTCCTTTAAGATATTCAGCATTTATTCAAACTCTTTTTCTTAAGTGTCCCAACGTTTCACCAACATGTGGCTTCTTCTGGGGAACTGTTAACAAATATCGATAATAATTTAAAATTTTTAATAAAACGTTTTTTAATTACTACAGTAATTATTTTTTGTATTTTGTTAACCAGTACAACATATCTCCTTACTCAACATATGTCACATTTTATAATGTTCATAAAAAAGTCAAAAAATAATAAATAAAAACTGCTTTCCTTCATATTAGTTTACATCTTACAAGTCTCATTAGTGCATATGCTTCTTCACTTGTAACTAATCCACTGGTACCCGTCTTGTCAGAAACTAAAGTAATAAAATTAGCTTTAATATCAATTAATGGGTTTCAAAATAATCCAATGCATCAAATGCAAGGCTTCAAAATACTCAAATTAATTGTAAACTTACTTCTTAAGCAATTTTGCTAATATTTTGTATACTGTGTTTCTTGCATGTTCTAAAACTTCACTACTTAAAGTATATGAAATAGATAATCAAATTAATACCATTTTTAAACTGTATTTATCATCACAAGAACTGAAATAAAACATAAGCCTATTTGTTACACTTACTAGCTAATGAGTTTGCTTGTGCCCAAGTGCACTCCACTTTTAAAGCTTTTTAACACAACATTATCTGGAATCACATAATAGCATCATTCTCATTAATTATAATATATAACCCTATTATGTTATTTGTGCTCACTAGAGACATCAAAATATTCAATAATGGTGTATACAAACATTCAATTGTTAATCCAGTATTTCAAACTTTTTCATTAACTAACCACGCACGTTGGACTGACGTTCAATTAACTTAAACTCTTTTTGAACCTTCACAAAACAGTTTGTCAAGCACCTAAAGTGGAGAAAGTATTTATCAGCACCCAGGCCTACAGTGTTTGATTAAATTCTGGTGTATACCTGGCCAACTAAACTGTGCAAGTAATCTTTGAAAGGTTTGGTCCCTCCCTTCATGGCCTGCCATTAGAATATTATGGGCAAACTGAATCACTTTCTCTCTATAAATTTTTGGTACCATCAATTGCTCTACAGGTACATTCAATATAGTATCTACATAGACTCTATACAAGATTTTATTTTTAAAAATAAAATGAGATTGTCCAGGGTGGTTCACTTGCTGAACCTGTGGGAACAAAGGTTTTAGGGTTTTAAAGAAACATCTGCTTGTTGTTCCTTAATAATGTCTTGCAAGGGTAATTCTGGCAAATGCCAGCAATACTGTTCTTTTGTTGTTCCACCCACTTTCACTGTTCATTTTTCTTCTGATTTTTAGATTTTTTGGGTTTCCTTGACCCCTCAGCTCCCTCAAAGAATTCCCTTTCAAAAGAAAACACTGGCCCTGACTGTTTTTCTTTTTCTTGGGCATGGGTTACCACATTCACTGTTTTTTCATAGTCTTCTTGTGCTTGCACCAGTGAGTTAAAGTGGAGAAAGTCTTGGCCTATAATCACTGGAACTGGCAATTGGCGTACTAGGCCAATAGTCATACAGTGGTGATCATTATTAACAGTCATTTCAACCACTGCTGTGTGATATTGATGAATATCCCCGCGTATGCACATTACTGTTGTATCACTTTGGACAACCTTACTGTCCGAGGCCAAATCTGCTCTCATCAGGGTCTGACTACTCCCGGTATCCAATAAACCCAATGTCTGTTGGTCTGCAATTCCCACATTTGCAACATACCCAATATTAGTCAATGCTAGGTGAGTCATGTCAGTTCTTTTCTTATCTGGGCAATTTCTCACTATGTGGCCTTTGCCAAGACACCCATAGCAAAACAGTTCGGAATATGGTATTCTTCCCCCTGTCTCACCTGCTGTAATTATTTTGATGTGCATTAGAATAAAAAGGTCTTACCATTTCTGATGCCTGTGGTGGAGTATTTTGTTGTCCTCTGGGTAGAGTGGGTTGAGCAACTATATAATCTTCTACCAATTTCACTGTGTCCTCTGCAGATTCAGGCTGATGCTCTTTCACCCATAACTGTACATAATGGGGAAACACCTGAATAAACTGTTCAATAACAATCATGTCCACAATCTGCTCTTTAGTTTTCACCAAGGGTTGTAGCCATTTCCCACCATAGTCTCTTAATTTGGCATAAATCTCTCTAGGGGTATCATGTATTGTCATTTTTTGGGTATGAAACTGCTGTCTGTAAGTTTCCATACTGATATCATAGCATCTTAATATCTCTTATTTTACCCGATCATAATTGATTGAGTCCACCCCACTTAACTGGCTGTATACCATCTGTGCTCTGCCTGTTGAGTAGGGAAACAGTCTTATGACCCATTGATCATGGGGCCAAGCACAAGTTTAGGCATTATGCTCAAAAGTGGTGAGATATGCCTCTATATCATCACTTTCTAACAGTTTTGTTAACTTAATGTCTCTGGGTACAGTTCAATCAGACTGACCTTGTGCAAGTGTCTAAATTGCCTTCAGAGTATCTGTCCATTTCTCATCCTGTCTCCGATGTTCCTCAGCCTGGACATGCCTGTCCTCTTCCCTCTGGTGACGATCTTCATCTCTCTGGCAATGATCCTTATCCCTCTGGCGATCCATCTCCTCCTGTCAAATATACAGCCATTTCAATAGTTCTCCAGGATAATCTGGCGCTGGAGCCATCTGGGCTGCCTCTTGCTTCAGGGATTCCACATCCACATTCTCATCTTCTGGTCTCTTCATCTTCAGCCTTGCTCCAGGTTCTAGGCCAGGTAATAATGGAATACCTGTTCTCTCCATCACTGAACGAGTGATTCTATATGCACCTTTCTCTGTCAGGTCCCCTTCCTCCATCTGTTAGGGTAATTAACTTCAGTACCCTCGGCAATGCCTCCCAGACAGTCTCTATGTGCCAGTTAATCCCACTTCTGACACCAGTATAGAAGCATTGAAAATAACAGATGTCCAGACAGAAGGTTAAGATGCAAAAAAATGCAAATGCACGTGCTTGTTATTTTATTTCCAAAAAACAAACAAAAAAACAAAATAACTTAAAGTTCACAGAAAGGAAAAAATTGGTGTTAGTCTTCATACCCATAAATAATGGGAAATACTTCTTTCCACAGACTCCTACAATGTATTTTCCTTTCCTCTCTCTGAATAGTACTTTTGTGTGAAAAGACACACACAATCTCCTTGCTCTGTGGTCAGTCGAGTACTGACCCAGTTCTCCCCTCTCTATCTGTTAATGTCTCCTAGGGGAGGGTTTATATGATACCCAAAAGGGGCATGGTTTGAACTTATCCCCTCCTCCTTTATGACATCACATTACCCAGTTCCTATAAAGGCAGCCATTTCATGAGCTGCCAGCCCCATAGTAGGAACTTTTCCAGATTAAGTTTCAGTCAGGTAAACAGCATTTTAATACAAAAATACATATATTGTACAGAAAGGAAAAAGCATAAGGTTAGTTTCATTTAAAAAAAAAATCTAGAACCTTAAAGAAAACTAGATGAGGGGTGCGCTCCCTATCTGTCTCCTTGTAAGGGTTTAGATTCTTTTTTACTTTTAAACTTCTTTTATTGTGCAAAACAGAAAAAAAAAACACCATTTATTTTAAACAGCACAGTAATCTCCTGCATCTAAAACCTGTATTTCAAGCTGCACTAGGCTTATTCTGCAATTTAGAAGGTTTACTACTATGCCTTCCGTTTACCCGATGACTGAAATTTGAGCCGATTGCTGTTTGTTTCAATCTAGCCTGATGCCAGCCTTCTTACTGACTGAGGGCTTTAATATTCAGGATTCAGCTCTTCTAAGGATTGTATGGACACCGCAGGGCTTTCTGCATATTGCCTTCAGTGTCCTTGCTTTAATTTAGCCCCTTTTTAGTGTCTCCATGGAGCAGACACAAGAAACAAGACTTCAGGGTTCTGGATAAGGAGCATAGCACTGCTCCCTAGCAACTGAACACAGTTACGTTCTTTCGGGATTCACTCCTGCCACATAGCCACTCCTCATCTACTCGCAACAAGCAGTTGTGATTCTACAGCTCAGCGGCTCCAGTTTTGGACCTCTTTCCTGTGCAAACGTGTGCATGGTCCCTCGCAATGATGCAATTGTGCGAATGTGTGATCGTGGACACATTTCGCCACCGGTGCCCTCACTCCAACAGATTTAGCACTAAACTCTTCCTTTAGCAACACTGCTTCTTCTTTTATTTACAGGACTAAAACAGGGCACCAGCAATATGTCTCAAGGCAGAGAACTATTCTCTACTTACCACATTTCTTTCTTTTAATACAGCACTATCATGGGCTGTCCTGTATACATTTATTCCTGTGAGGGCGCAAAATTATAATCAGCCCTCTAAGTAGAGAGCAGGGAAGCTCTTTACAGTAAAAATACTGCTTTTCTTTACTTTAAACACTGCTTTAACTGGGGATAGATACATAAGGGCAAATACACTTTATTAAAGCCCTACACCATAACTAAGCAACTGCATTACAGCTTATCAAGATTTTGATGCTAGATTGTTTTAAATCTAATAAGGGACAGTAAAGAAAGGTTTTAAGAAGATTGCCAGTTTGTCCACCCTGACAAGAAAATTAGGATACATGGGAATATAGAAGTAGACAGGACAGAGTGAAAATAGAGAGGTGGTGGTGGCATCTTGCAATTATCTTGATAACGTAACTGGGCCCTGTTACACATGCCTATAAGAGGTCCCATTAAAACAACATTTTTATCACTTTCTTCACCTGTCCTGTTCTGACTTCACCCATGGCTCCAGGTGTGCAAATCTGCCCTCGGTGTCCACACATCCACTATGGGCTTACATGAGAAACTAACAATTCCTCAGAGCTGTTTGCTAAACTACCGATACTCAGACAGCTTCCTGCATTTTTTCTTTATATTTTTCCCTTCAGCAATTGTTCCACTGAGAGCTGTAGTATCAAAATGCTGCATCCCACATGGCCACAACAAACAGAGCATTGGAAACCACCCCTGCAGCGGCCACCCACAAGAGACCAGCACAGCATTTACACACCATCTCTAGTCTGCACAATTTGGCTGTAAAGAAATCAAGCTGCTTCTATTCATATATATATGCCCAAAGCACACTGTGGGATTGCACCATTCACCTGTGAATCAAACCAGCTTCACTGCCCAAAATCAAAACAGCTGATTGATGCTGTTTCACCACCAGCTATCAGCAGCAACTACATGAAAACACAAACTGACCACAAAAGTGCTCAAAACACATGCAAACTGAAAACCCACCACAAACTCATACTCCACAAGATCAGAGAATGAGGGAGAGACCGACCATCTGACTTTCATCATGTACTATCTTGAATACAAGTCTGTTGCTATGCAGCAGGATGGCTCAGGTTTCCCCCATTACATCGCTTCCTTTGTCAGCATGGCAGTGCATGCAGTTGCCACTTCAGAGACATATTGGTGCTGAGTGAGAAACTGGTAGAATTTCAAATAGTCAAATATACAGTACAAGTCACATTAAACTGTTCCTCCAGCTCACTGCTCTTTCACTTTTTTTTTGTGTGTGTGCTGACAATGCAGTGGTAATTCTAACTGCTTATAATATAATCTCAATTTCAACCAGTCATCAACTTACATGCAGTTCTTTTTCAACCATTGACAAATTCACTTCAGTTCCCACCCAGTGTTGATTCAGTGCATTTTAAAATGCAATTTAAACACAGTACTAACTCATTTATAGTTCTGTAAGAATTTCAGAACTGATC
Source organism: Neoceratodus forsteri (assembly GCA_016271365.2). Taxonomy (NCBI): domain Eukaryota; kingdom Metazoa; phylum Chordata; order Ceratodontiformes; family Ceratodontidae; genus Neoceratodus; species Neoceratodus forsteri. Next base: position 608,780,033 of record CM057455.1, read on the forward strand.
CTATGGGACATGTGTGCCATTCCCAATGCACAGTATTGGAATTCCAAGTTCATGAATGGTCCCCATCTGCCTATTGCCAATAATATTTGGCTGCTTTTTTAAACAGTGTAATTCCAGACAGCCTGAGCCCATTGCCTGTGAGTTTGACTGCTGATCATCATCATCCTGCAGATACGTAGACTCATGAATACAAGAGTTACGAATCTTATATGACTCCATGTATTTTTATTGCTTGTGAAAATAGGCAGACTTCTAAATTGAAATATGCTATTTACATCTAAAAACAAGCAATCTAATCCATAGAAAGTAAGATAGATAAGAAATAGCCTAATCTTTGGCTCCAGGCATGCACAATGTTGATGTGCTGTATACACAATGTGCATGCTTACAGCCAAGGATTCAGCAGATTCTTATCTTTCTTTCTGCATGTTCGCGTGCTCCTAGATATCAGCAGCATATTTCAACTAGGAGTGTTATCTAGCTTCACAGTCAACAAAAATATCAGGGAGCATAACTTTTTCATAACCCGTGAACTCTCAAATGGTACTCTTAAATGGGGATGGAGAGAGGATCTCAGATTTAGAAGTTGGTAGCCATCTGGAAACAAGCAACCACCAAATAGTGTGGTTCACATTAAACACTGCCGTAGAATCAAGCCATACAAAAGCAAGGGCACTAGACTTTAGGAGGGATGATTTTGGTAAAATAGTAGACTGCCACAGAAAAGCACTAACAAACTGGCAAGAAGAAGTGGTGAAGGAACAAAGGGGACAAATAAGATCTGCCATCACAGAGATAACAAGTCTTTCTCTGAAAAAAATAAACAAATAAAATAAAGGATAGAAAAAGCACTATGGTTCTCAAAAGAGGTGGCACGGGGAAGGTTAAGGAGAAAAAGAGAGCATTCAGGAAGTACAAGGAAACACAGAAGGAGCAGAACAGAGAACTGTACCAGTTAAAGCAGAAAGAAGCAGGGAAGGTAGTCAGAATAGTAAAGGCCCAAACTGAGGAAACGATAGCCAACTCAGTTAAGTAGGGGATAAAACCTTTTATAGGTACATTAGAGGGGTAAAGAAAGAACAACAGAGGGATAGTGAGGCTTAAAAAATGGGAGAGGGGTGGGCAGAGGGTGACAGTGAAAAAGCAGGGATATGGAAAGAATAGTTCTGCTCAGTATTCACAAAAGAAGAGGAAAGAGAGGTACTTAAACCAATTAATAGAAGCACTCTGGATGGGGGTTCAATAGCAGCCCAGTCATAGAAGAAAGGGTCCTGAAAGAACTCCTAAAACTGAAAGTGGACAAGGCAAAGGGGCCTGACTGGATTCACCCCAGAATTTTAAAATAACTAAGGGGAGAACTAGTAACACCACTGATTACCATTTTTTTTTCAAATCATAGAAGGATGGTGTGGTACCTGAGGACTAGAGGAGGGAAGATGTGATTCCTCTGCACAAAAGTGGGAGCAAGACAGAGGCAAGACACTACACACCTGTTAGACTGACATCAGTGGTAGGTAAAATGATGAAATTACTTCTGAAAGAAAGAACTGTAGAGTACCTAGAGGTCAGCAGGGTACAGGACCCAAGGCATCATGGATTCACAGTGGGGAGGTCATGTCAGATAAATATCATAGATTTCTTTGACTGGGTTACCAAAGTAGTAGAACAGGGAAGAGCTGTGGACATGGCCTACCTAGACTTTATCAAGACATTTGACACAGTCTCATACAAAAGAGTAATAAACAAGTTAGCGAGCCTGGAAGGGGGTCTCAAGGTGGTATGCTAGATAAAAATTGGTGGGACAACAGGACACAGAGGGTAATAGCAAACGGAGTCCACTCCAAAGAAAAAGGGTTACTAGTGAGGTACTGCAGGATTCAGTACTGGGACTAGTCCTCATTAATGTCTTTATAAGTGACATTGCAGTGGGTCTGGAAGGAAAAGTATGGCTCTTTGCAGACAACATAAAGATCTGCTACAGTGTTAATACATGAAGGGGGATGGAAAGGATGAGAAAGGACTTGTCAAGGTTGGAGGAGAAGTCAAAAGTATGGCAGCTTAGATTCAACGCAAAGAAGAACCAAACCAAGCCAAGCTTTATTTCTAGAATGCTATTCCACGGTAGATCATAGTGGTTTACACAATATAATCAACAATTGAAAAACAGAAGCACATTTCTAAAAACATAGCAGCAGTTTAAATATCAGTGTAGGCCAACTGAAATAAATAAGTTTTCAAGGCAGATTTGAAGAGCTCAATGGACAGGCATTCCCTTCCCCAACAAGGTGGAGAATTCCGTAGGGTCAGAGCAGTAAAAGCACATTACCTAGCTCCTGATGTTGTCAAGCAGAGCCTGGGAATCTCCAGCAATCCCTCATCAGCAGAGTGGAGAGGGCGAAGTCTGCAGTAGGGACAAAAGAGTTCTTGAAGGTATAGCAGTCCCTGCCCATGTAGGGCCTTATAGGTCAATAGTCCAACCTTGAAGGTGATCTTCCACTACACTGGTAGCAATGCAAGGTTTGGAGGACAGGTGTGACATGGTCAGATCTAAATAAACCTGTCAACAATTTGGCAGCCACATTTTAGCAGTGGAGGTCCACTCCCAGTAGCCCTAGGTATGGAGTCTTGCAGTAATGTAGGGACGAGGTCACAGAGGTGTGGACCAATGTTGGAAGGTCATCAGGTGGTGCTAGGTGCTTTATCCGGGTGACATTCTTCAGATGATAGAATGAAGACATGACAATGGCTGACACCTGATTCTTAAGTGTCAGTTTGCTATCAAGCATGTTGCCCAGGTTTTGCCCCTGGTCAGAGGTCATCAGCTGGTTGCCCCCCAAACAAATCCTGGATGGCTGCCCAGCCAATAATCCTTCCATCCAGTGACCTGGGTCCACAACCAAGACCTCAGTCTTATCTGGATTCAGCCTAAGTCAGAATTGCAAAGTAATGCACCCAGGAAACAAAAACCCAGGGGAAGAGTATACAATTGTGGGGGTACTAAAAACAACAAAAATGGAAATTGACTTGGGGTAGTCATATCAGATAACCTAATGGTAGGCAAGCAATGTGAGAAGGCAGTAAAGAGGGCTGGGAGGATACAGGGATGCATAGGGAGAGGCATCACCAGTAGAAAACTGGAGGTTGTTATCCCTCTGTACAGACAATTGGTGAGACCCCATCTGGAGTACTGCATGCAGCTGTGGAGATCCCATCTCTGCAAGGACATAGACAGGATGGAAGCAGTCCAGAGGAGGGCAACTAAAATTGTGCATGGTCTGCACCAGAAGCCATACAAAGAGAGACTAAAGGAGCTTGGCATGTATACCATTGAGGAAAGGAGGAGATGGGGACATGATAGAAACTTTCAAGTACCTCAAGGGAATCAACAAAGTCCAAGAGGGTAGCATATTTCAAAAAAAGAGATGTGCGAGAATAAGGGGGCACAATTTGAAGTAGAGGGGGGATGGCTCCGGGGTAATGAGAGGAAGTATTTTTTCATGGAGAGGGTGGTGGATGCATGGAATGACCTTCCTGAGGAGGTTGTGGGGTTAAAAACAGTGGGGGAATTCAAGAATGCATGGCAATTCTGGTGGAGGGGTCAGAGGAAGTAGGATGTTGGTTAACTATGAATCCATGCTGACTTGCGTCCTGTGCCCTGCTGGCCTCTAGGTACTCAACAATTATTTCTTTCAGAAGTGATTCCATCATTTTATCTACCACTGAGGTCAAACTAACTGTTCTGTAGTTTCCTGTCTCTGCCTTGCTCCCATTTTTTGGAAGGGGAAATCACATCCTCCCTCCTCCAGTCCTCAGGTACCACACCATGCTCCCATGATTTGCTACAAAGGGTAGTCAGTGATGCCACTAATTATCCCCTTAATTTTTTTTTCTAATAGCATTCAAAAGGGGTACAAGACATAAAATAAACAAAATAAGAGATAATGGGCATCCCTGATGAACAACACTGTGTAAAGAAATAAGGGTCAAAATCAATGAATTAATTCAAAAGGTAGCAGTAGGTGCACTACAAGTCTACTAAATAAGAGTATAGAATATACAGTGCTGCTCATAGAAAAAATTCCAGCTACTGCGTTATTACCACAGGTGCGGTAAAATAAATACCACTACCATGGTAAAAATCCCATTGACTAACATTGTTTTTTTTTTTTTACCACGGTAGTGATATGTTTTAACCGCATGTGCTGTAATAACGCGGTACTGGTAAACTTTTCTATGAGAAACACTGTCTGTGGAATACCCCATTTTGATAACCATGGTAACATGAAGTGCCATAACAGCAGGTTGAATGCCTTAGTGACATTCTAAGGCCATTGCGGTTCTCTCTTCTCCAGATGAATAAGGTAAGGAGATGACCACCTGGACACTCTCCCAATGCATCAAATATTAAATGTCCTTTTACAAAACCATATTAACTCATATGGATTATATTAGGAATAAAGGATTGAAGTCTCAGACTTATGAATTTAGTAATAATTTGTAATCGGTGTTAAATTTCATCATCCTGTGTTTGCTAATGTGATCCGTTTCGCTAGTCTTCCATTCCATTTGCCCCTGCATATGTTTGCTGTATGGGACTGGTGAGAAACATCAAGCTAGCAAGCTGTGTGAGTGGAGTGAGAGACTGTTCCACTGTTTGCACCGGCAATCCGTACCTAATGCATTCAATTGTGTAATCAGCGAGCAGGGGTTCTGTGGAACTATCTACTAACATCATTTGGGGAGGCGCTACTGTGCTTAAACCCCTATGCCACTTGCTAGCATGAGTGTAGTGTGAGCGGTGGTGATTCCTCAGAGAAAAATTAGTTTGTTAGTTGACTGTTGCTTTGAATAGCATGGTCAATATGTAATGGTTCACTAGTCTAGTTATCAATGTGAGTTTGTAGCTTAAAGGGCCTTTTTCTTTCTTGGTCCTTTGCTGCTCACTAAGATTGATGTTTCACTTTCAAGAGTTTATATTTTGGAGTGAAATAACAGAGCAGCTTTAGAAGGGGCCTCATTGTTGGGGTGGGGTGGGTAATTAGCGAGCATGCGGGGTGGTTGTTTTAGTTTTATCTGTAGCAGGAAAGAAAATTTAAGTGGTAAAATGTTTTGATATGTTAATAATTTTTTTACCTAGAATTAGCTTATATATATATATATATATATATATATATAAGCATATTATTAATAGGATACAGGTTACATTATCTATTTGTGTGTTAAAGGTCGGAGTTTTTAGACTGTTTAACTGCTCTGTTAGTAGCTAAAATATTCTTAAACTAGTGATGTGCCCAGGTCAATTGGGGGGGCCAGGGCAGGCCAGAATAGTGTATGAGGTGACCCTTCTGCACAGTTTACGGCCCTTCACTTGCCTCTCAGTTTCTGATACTACTGTAAGATGTTACTGGGAGGTGGGGATTTGGAGGGGCTATGGTAATCTTGGGCAGTGTGAAGCCCTGTGCACAGCAGAGGGTGGTAGGATTGAGATTGTTAGGACCAGAAGGCACCCTAGATTATGATGGCCACAAGAGAGAAGGCCAGATGTGTGTGGTGTCTGTCTCCAGGCAGTCCACCATACCGAGTGGCCAGGTAACTCATGGAGCTGCTTTATACACCAATCCCCTGAGGGCAGTACTGTGCAATGCCATATCGATCAGGAACAAGACCACAGTTATTGCGGACTTGATTTCCTAGGTCAGTCTGGCTTGCATTACGGAGACCTGGGTTGGGGATTATGATGGCCCTGTTTTTGAGGCTGCCGTCCCTCAAGGGTATACTGTGGTGCATTGCCCCAAAGAGGAACGTAGGGGCGGTGGTGTAGCCATCAGTTTTAGATCCTACTTGGGCTTCACCATGCACCCAGTGAGAACCCCGGGTTCTTTTAAATCTGTGGCCATTTGTGGGGGTCCATACACAGACTGCAGGATTTTCCTTATTTACTGCCCCCCCTAGGGCAGTGGGGAATTTCCTGCAGGAGGTTGCTGAATTTGTTGTCGTTGAAACATTGGAAGCCCCCAGAAGTATTGTCTTCGGGGAACTTCGATGTTTGGGCTGATGACGAATTTTCTTGGCTTGGTCATAACTTCCTCCAGATTATGTCTTCACTGGGCCTGTTGCAAGTTGTTTCTGTCATGACACACCAGGGTGGCCACACGTTGTACCTGGTGTTCTCACTGGGGCTTGAGATAAATTATTTCAAGATTGATTGGGTGGTATGGTCTGATCTTTGCACAGTATAGTTCATGTTTGGGGCTCCCACCAGATGGTCTCTCCCTACTGAGATGATGAGCTGTTGTCATTTGAGGGGTTTGACCCTGGAGGGTTTCTTGTCAGCAGCTGAGCAATCTGGTGTGGGTAATGCATGTGCTGGAGGTGTTGGTGCCATGGTGAGCTCTTATAATAGAGTGCTATCTGACACCATTGACTCTCTCACACCTGTCTGTGCATGACCCAAATCTTCCTACCTGAGGTCCCCATGGTTTGATGTGGACCTCAGGGAGATGAAGACAAAGGGTCTGAGGTTGGAGCACTGCTGGAGAATGTCCAACCTGCAGGAAGACAATCTGGCCCTGTATATGCATTATAATACATACCAGGGGCAATCAACTATAAAAAGGCAGTGTTCCTGTCCAGGGAGATTGCTGCCGGGAAGAACCAACTAGCTATACTTTTTCACACTGTGGACAGGCTACTCCATCCTGCTTGTCTACAGCCAAAGAAGGTTTTTTCAAATGCTGAATGCGAAGAGTTTGCTTGGTTCTTCTTGGACAGAGTGTCCAGTGTTAGTCAGAGAGTTCCTCTAGTCCGCAATGCCATAGCTGGTAGTGGTCACCAGAGGTGTTCTGAGTGCACTCCACCAGGTTGGGGGGAGTTTAGACCAGTGGAGGTAAGTGAGGTCATTGGGGTGGTGACCAATCTGAAGCACACTTTTTGTGAACTGGATCAGGTGTCAAAGCATTTCTTAATGAGATGCATTGACATCATTGGCCTGGTGTTTGCTCGGATTGTCCGGTGTTCCTTATCTGAGGGGGTCTTCCCTGATGCATTGAAGTAGGCATTGGTGAAACCACTCCTAAAGAAACCATCTTTGGACCTGAGGTTAGAGCAAATTACTGACCTATCTCCAAATATCTCTTTTTGGTGAAGGTTGTGGAGAAAGTAGTGGCACTTCAGTTGGAGGAGCACCTCATGACCCATGAGTTGTATGAATACTTCCAGTCGGGATTTTGGTGAGGCATAACACAGAAACTGCACTTGTTTGAGTGCAGAATGATATCCTCAGTGCTAGAGATCGAGAAGAAAAGACAATTCTTGTTCTACTTGATCTTTTCTCAGCATTTGACACTGCGGACCATTGTGTGTTGCTTGACCACCTTAGGAAACTCAGCAGCCTCACCTGCACTGTTATCTGCTGGTCTGAGTCCTATTTAACCAACAGGAGGCAATGGGTTGTGATGGCAGATTTCTACTCCACTCCTAGTCCCTTATCTTATGGAGTACCTCAGGGATCAGTGTTGGCTCCAATGTTGTTTGCAGTGTACATGCTACCCTTGGGAGAGATCATTAAGAAGTATGGCATAGGTTTTCATTCCTATGCTTATGATACCCAGCTACACTTACCCTTTGCCCTAGGAACATCCAATGCCGTAGATGTGCTAAACAGCTGCCTTGCTGAGATCAACAACTGGATGGTCTCTAGCTGGTTGTGACAACCCCAATATGATGGAGGTATTGGTGGTGGAGCCGAACAGAGTGCATGATAGACTGGCCTCTGAATCAGAGACTGGACTTGTTCTGGGATCTGTACCATTGAAGGCCTCCTGTAGGGTGTGAAATCTTGGTGTTATTCTGGATTGGAGTTTGACTATGACGGCACAGATATCTCCCACTCTCCACTCTTGTTTTTTCCATCTCAGAAATGTTGCCAGGATAAAGTCCCTTGTTCCGGCTCTGGACCTCCCCACTTTGATGCATGCCTTAGTTATTTCTAGGCTTGGCTACTGTAACACACTGTACCTTGGGGTTGCAGGAGGATCTCTCCACAGACTGCAGCTGGTGCAGAATGCAGCTGCCTGGTTACTTATTGGGCAGCCAAAATTTTGCCACATTACACTGGTGTTGCGTGAGTTGTACTGGCTGCCGGTCAGGAGGAGGATCCTCTTTAAGGTGGGTCTTCTCACCTATAAGGCTCTACATGGTCAGAGCCCTGGTTATCTGTTAGACCTTCTTGTACCTGCTGTCTCAGTTCACCCCTCCATTCCTCCTGTGGTGGCCTCTAAATGATTCCCTGGATGGGGGTTGAATCAGCTGGTGACAGGGCTTTGGTTTTTTTGATTTATTCTTTTTGGTGCCTGCTCTACTTTTTGCCAGACATTTCCCTTGGTCATGGACCCCTTAGCTGCGGCATCCCCAGATAAGCTGCACTCCTGGGACCCCCTGAATTACTCCCCAGGGTGGAGACGTGGCACCTCTGGCCCTTTAGGGTGCCGCCAACAATGGGATAGGGCAAGAGTTGGCCTGGGGAGCCAATTGCAGCCCAGGGGATGGCTTCATTAAGGCAGCAGAGACAGGTTAATTTTTACCCTCTGTAGGGGGTTGGGAACATGCAATGATGCCAACATCCATCCTGCCCACAGGAACCTTGTGGATGTCAGTTGCTGTGGCATCCCTGGTCTCCACTAGGGGTCCTCCATGCACCGACGATGACCTTCACCCTCAACCCAGAGAAGGAGAGCAGTCATAGGACACTCAATCCTTCTCCCCCTGGCTGGCCCTCCGATGACCAGAGTCCGTTCCCAAACCTGGTTCGCCGGCGCCAGAAGTGAAAATCCAACTGCTATGCCAGCTGTCCAGCTTTGGCAACAGGGCTTTTAATGTCACTGCTCCCATCCTATGGAATTCATTCCCCTCTGAGGTTAAGGGGGCCCCTACTTTGGAAGTATTCAAGGCCCACCTTAAGTCCCTCCTATTCACTCAGGTTTTTCTGGATTGAGTTATTCATTTACAGATTTGATGTGCTCATTGCTGCTGAAAATGTATTGTTTAGTTTACTATTTATGGGTAATATTTATATGAAACATTAGTATTTATATGTGTATGAAAATATTTTGTGTGTGTGTGTGTTTTTATTAATCTATGTTTTGAATATATGTCTATTTATCTGTATGGAGCCCAGAGCCTTGCCATGCCTTGCCAAATAAGGCAATAGGTCTGTAAGTATTGGGAATATATTTGTTTTTATTTTCTTTAAGAACTAAAATTACATAGGACTGCAGAAGTGCTTCAGCAATAGTGTCTGTTGTGATCATATCCTGAAGGAAAAAAGAAAATCAAGGAAATATTTATTTAGGAAAACAAAAAAATCAGAAGTGAGACATTAGGGTTGGCAGAGGAGTTATTCGTCAATGATCTAATGGCAGTTATAATGTCTTCCTCTGAAAAGGGATGGTTATTAATTTTTGAAGAAACTGGGCAGGTTTTGATCAAAATAATTATTAATGTGGGTTATATTTGGAGAGTAATCCTCACGATCGATAGTAGTAAAGTACTCATGAAATATACTGGAAGTTTTTTTATCAGAGAGCTTTAATTGACTGTAGGCATTTTTCATAGTGATATGGAGTTTTTCTCTCTTTGTCTTTTTAAATCATATGCTAACAAATGGTCAGTCTTGTCCTGATTAAAAGACATTTTGTTTTTCATTTTTAATAAATTGGAATGCATGTCATAATATATTTTTTTGGCTATAGATCAGCCTTAAACATATTATTTATTTATTTATGTATTTTGTATTATTTGTTTATTTATTTAAAAAGTTTCACTAGGAAAGATATACTGAACTGATAACAGCTTGTTTCCAGACACATCCTGGGGGGGGGGGGAGTAATGAACTTCAGACATTAGCCATATTGCTGGTAGGACAAGCAATTAATCAATAAACAGAATAAGCAGTACAGTATTTACAATTATGTAGAAATAATGCTGAATTTCTGAGGAGCAGATAGTAGCAAATAAAGTATAAGGTGTAAAAAGAAGGAAAGAGGCAGAGAAGCAACCATTGGATACAAGAGGGATGGATGCAAAGTACTGGTGTAGCCTGGCAAAGGGAGAAAGGGAGGCCAAGAGATGCACCGGGAGTAGAAGGGGAAAGCAGGTGGAGAGTATGGGAACATGGGCAACATTCAGGAACAATTACAGGTGTATGTATGTAGGTACAGAAGGCTTGGAGCAGAAAGGAGAGGAGAGAAAGCTTTGGAAGAAGCAGAGCAGATGTTTTGGGGAAGGGAGTTCCAAAGTTTGGGGAAGCAGTAGGAGAGAGCAACTTGGCCAGTTGAGGATTTTCTAGATGGGAGAGTGAAGGTGCAACAGCCAGTACAATGAAGGGTGCAAGAGGAAGAAGGGGGAGTAGAGAGGAGAGAGGTAAGGTAGGAAGGGAGGGACCAAAGCCAGTATTTAAAGAAAAAGGAGGTGCAGTGAGCAAAACACCTGTCATCAAGGGAGGGAAAGAGAAAGAGGAAAAGAGGGAGTAATTGTGGGTGCAGTGAGGACAGTCCAAAGCAAAGCAGCAGAAAGAGTGAAAGAAGATGATCCAGTTTGGCCAGGGTAGTCTTAGTAGCAATGCTGAAGACAGTGTCTCCAAAGTTAAACATCGGGAGAATCATTTTCTGAACAAAACCTCCGCACACTGGAAAACAGATGCTTCCTCGGTTGCTGGATAAGGCATCAAGTTTTGGGTGGATTTTTTTGTGAATGGAAGCCACTTGCCCACAAATGCTGAGGTGAAGGATGAGCCAGACTCCTAGGTACTTGAACATGGGGACATAAAATAGAGTGATCCCATCCAAGGTGTGGAAAGAATGGACAGGCAGCTTACCAAGTTTTTGTCAGGCGCCAAGGGTCATGGAGACTGTTTTCTTGGCATTTAGGGATAATACATTGGACCGGAACTACTGCTAGATGTTGTTGAAGTCCAGTTGGAGCCTGGCCATCAGCTCAGAAGGGGATGGGATCATTAAGTCATTCTGACAGCAGTGTTTTATTGTCTGCTTCAAACATTCTTGGTGCATGGTGTTTCTGTTTATTCATTTTTATTTGGTATGTAATGATTTGAGATCTTAAAAAATCCACGAAAGTGTTCAATTTGTGTAATAGGAATGTGAGTTGAGCAAATGTGAGGTGAATTATTATGTTCCCAATACTCAGCTATTTTTATTTTCATTGAAGTTATACATTCAGACTTATACAAAAGTGCATTATCAAATATCCATTGTGGTTGCAAAATTCTATTTAAGTAGGTAACCAAACAATAGAAATCAAAGCTTGATCAAATAAGCAAATTCTATGTATTAGATTTTGTTTTTCCTTTTTAATCAGAAAAACGGGATTTTTTTCTTAAACTATAATCTAACTGGAATTGGATGTCAGGGACCAGAGTCACAAAACTTTTCCCTTGCACAAACTGGATTTTGCACCAAAGTGGTATTCACAAAGGCCCTATATATAAAGTGTGGAAGGGACCACAATAAAAATAAGGGGGGAGGGGACCTGCATATTTACACAGTCCTATTCACAACATTTTTTCTCTATGCAAGGGAGAAAGTACCACCCAGCAAAACCTTGCTTTAATTCGACGAAACCCTAGTGGCTGGCAGAGGCACTGCAGTGCTCTACCATTGCCAATTGCTGCCACAATATAAACTGAAGATATTTCCTGGTGGTCCAGTAGTCCATCCAACTGCCAATTACTGTCCTGATCACCCAGTTATAATAAAATATATATGCCCTGGTGGTCCACTGGTGCCTCACCCCACTGATTGTCATCCTGATCACCCAGTTATAGTAAAATATAAATGCCCTGATGGTCTAGTGGTCACTTCCCCTGCCGATGGCAATCAAATCACCCAGTTACAGTAAATTATATATGCCCTGGTGGTCTAGTGGTCCTTCCCCCCACTGATCATAATCCCGATCACCTAGTAATGGTACAAGATATATTCCCTGGTGGTCTAGTGGTCCCTCTCCCCACAGATGCCCAGCTTGATATCAATAATCAAGGCCCCTAGAATTCTGCGGCCACAGAATTTTGTGCAGAACTTGCAATCTACTGCAGAACTTCTGCAATGCCGCAGAATTCACTGTTCTTGGTAATTTTTCATAAATAATTCTGTTTATCCATAGAACCTGGTTCCCTTCCCTCTTTTTATATCCCAAATTCCTCTATGCTCAGAATGCGATGTTATCATTGATATAACATCATAAATTAGCAAATGAAATAGCTGCATTCTGCAACAGAAATGAACAGTCACCTAACTACCACAGCTCCCACTGCCAGAGGCAGTAGCACAGTACATCAGGCATGGTGATATTTGCTCAACCTGCACTTCAGCCTAATACAATATTCAGTCTTACGTTATTGGACTAGGGCCAACTTAAACAAAACCTTGACAATAGCATAGACCTGTTAAGTCCGTGCCTCACTTTGTGCAAATGTATTTGGGCCTTTAAGGTATAGAGATGCCATCCGAAATGAATAACTGGTAAAATGAATTTACCTGTAATTTTTAAGAAAAATAAAGTAATTATGCCCAGAAAAGTGGAATATCATAATGTGAAAATCAAATAAAAGGGCTTGCAAAAGGAAAACATATGAGGTGCTTTTGGTAAAATCAGAAACTTTTCAACATCATAACCAGACACTCACCCAAACCACCAAAAATAAGGCTGAAGCAGCTTTAGTCTTCATTTTGGTGGTTTGGGTGAGTGCCTGGTTATGATGTTGAAAATAATATAATAACTTGTAGACCAGCTGAAAGAACAGACCTGTTAAATAATTGCGCTGTACACATTTTTGCCAGGATTATTGATTACATATTGTCACTGGTTGATAGAGTCACCCAAAAGTTATGGAGAAATGTGTTCAGGGCCAGCTGTTGGGCCAGAGGGTGGCATGTTATGTTTCTGTGCCGGCTACTCAGGTTCAGAGATTAGCTCTGGGAGCTGGCTGGGCAGCACAAGGATTGGGGGAACACATCACTGCTCTGAGCCTGGGAAGGTATGGCGCAGTGTTCTGTTACACGGTGGACACATTGTGATGGGCTGAAGAGCTCTATCTCACAATCGGTTCAAATGCATGGCATGGCCTGATGGTGTTACGTAGTGTCAGGGGAAGAGGGCTGGCATGACAAACGAGTTTTGTAATACTCTATTCTGTTTATTCCATATCCAATGGGACTTGTATGCATGAGGATGCTAGTTCATGGAAATTAAAAAAAAATACATATATATGTACTCTATATATATATATATATATATATATATATATAAATATAAATATACACACATATACAGTATCTCTCTCTCTCTCACTATAAACACACACACATATTTGCATGTATGTTACAGATTGCATATAAATATATAAGTGATACACAATGGAGACCTCATTAGTGGTATAGATACCATACGTATAGAAATACCTTATTTATCACATAAGGTCCCCTCTACATATTTAATTGATGCAATAAGCCAAGATATTTGTTCTGATTTTTTAGGCATAAAATTATTTCTATAAGTCTGTTATTTTTTGAACTAGTGCTACTGTGCTTTCCCCCATCCTGATTGCTATAACCACTGCCATGAAAGTGAAGTCAGGATGGCAAGCTGACACTGTGATATGGTAGTTTGTTAGTGCCGCAGAACTTCCGTAGAAGTTACAAACCACCACCGCAAAAGTTCTGTGGCAAATGGTAGTCTTGCGGCAGAACTTGGTCCCACTCTGCCACAGAAAAGTAAGGGCCTTGTTAATAATATTTGCTGGTGGTCTAGTGCTGCTCCTGGCAGTCACCGATTGCTGCCTGATAACAATACTCTCAGATATCCCTGGTGGTCCAGTGGTCCCACCCCCACCAGAAGCTCTGCTTGAAATGGTAATAGTATTCCCTGGTGGTTAGCAGTCCCTTCCCCCAGCTGATCACCCACCCAATGTTGCATCCTATTCTCTGGTGTCCAGTGTAAACCCCTTTACCCTGATCCCCTGTATTGTCAATATAATCATATCCCTGGTGTTCTAGTGAACCTCCCAGAGCCCCAGTAAGTTAAATGATATCCCTTCCCTTGTGGTCTAGTGCATCCCATATCCCCCCAACCAGCAGGGAGTGTCCAACCACCCCGCCCCCTCCATCTTGAACCTAAGCCAGTGACCAGCACAGCCCTCCTCTCTCCACCAAAGCCGGCCACCTACTGAGCTCTCAATGAGCCCGCGTACTGTTTACAGTGCATGCTTGTTGAATGACAGCTCACTCTGAGCTGTCCATCAGTGTCAATGGCGCATACTATATACAGTATGCACTCTGCACTGAGAGCTCAGTAGGTTGCCAGCCATGGTGGAGACAGAAGCTATGATAGTTGCAGGTTTGGATTTGGGAAGGGGTGGGGTGGTGGGACACTACCTGTCAGGGTGTGGATGGGGGGCATCAGATCACAGGGAAAAGATGTTATTTAACTTACTGGGGCTTGGGATAGGGAGGAGGGTTCACTAGACCACTAGGGACACAGTTTAATTGACTATACAGGGGATTGTGGTTGTGGAGGAGGTTTCACTGGACACCAGAGAATATGATGCAACATCGGGCAAGTGATTGGGTCGGGAAGGGACTGCTAGCCACTAGGGAATACTACTACTATTTCTGGTAGGGCTTCCGTTGGGGGTGGGACCACTGGACCAAGAGGGATACCTTAGAGTTTTGTTATCGGGGGGTGATCAGTGACTGGTGCAGGGGACTCTAGACCACCAGCGTTTTTTTTTTTTAAACTTGATCTTTAGTTACTGCTTTTGAAATGTGAACTTTAGCTTATTTCACTGTGTCTGGCCTGCATCTTAAATTATACAGATGCTGCCCTCTGCTCCAGAGATCGATTGTATTAGGGTTGTACTAAAAGTGGATTTTGTAGTAATGTTTTAAATCTTCAGCTTCTGCTATGTGCAGAAGATTGAGTTTTTTAAGGGGATTCTATGCTACTGTTTTAATTCTAGTTTCTCCCCTGTGCTAGAGATTGACTTCATAAGGGGATTTTGCCCAGTTTTGCTCCCAGGGGGGATTTAATTTACATAATTTCTGTGGGGCTGTTGTATATTTTTACTGAAGAAGATCCTCAGAGGTATGCCCCTAGGAATTTTAAATTACCTTATTTCTGTAAGAAGTGTTATTCTACTGCATTTTACAAGAAACGTGCACTGATTTAACTAACTAGAGCAAACTTAGATTGACTATTAGAGCTAAATCCGTACCCTCCACCAATTTTGTCCTGAGGCTTGGGCTTTATGAATTTAAAACAAATTCCATTTTAGCATGCAGCACGACTTACAGCCTGTAATTAGAGCTGCTTCCTGCCCTACTTTGCCTAATCCCTCTAGCTCTTCCTGTTCCTCTCTTTCAGAGCCCCCTGTCAGCATTCTTGCTCACCCCCAAGCAGCAGACGAAGCTCCAACCACCCAGCTGGCAACTTTCAGGTATGGAATTGGAGTGGACTCAGTGTCCTGCTCTACCCACTACTTTCAAATTTGGTGCAATTTCCTCTCAGAGCCACAACATTCTTCCTTTGGGATAAGCACTCTTGCTGCACAGCTTGACTGTTTTTAAAAAACATGATCTTTAGTTACTGCTTTTGAAATGTGAACTTTAACTTGTTCCACTGTGTTTGCACCTTAAATTATAGAAATCCTGCTCTGTGCTCTGCCCACTCTTTTCTGCTCTTCCTTTCATAGCCACTGGTGGTGAGGGGGAGTGATGTTTAGCTCGGTGGATAGCTTGGTTTAAAAGTATATCTCCCCAATTTTCCATCTGCAGATTATACCAAGCCACCTCTAGAGGGCAATGATATAACAACACATATCCTAATCGTTATCCATCCTCATTCAATCAGCCCAGGGTGAATTAACTGTTTTCTGTGTCTTGCCCTCTATCAAGACATTTTTTACCTCTCTGTAGTACACAATTCCCTCTTCTGCTCTCTTTGACCACACTGTGTTTATGTGCATGTCCAGATACCTATCCCCTAGCTTATCCAGCTTCTTCAATTACAATTATACTTCCTCTCTGCCAGGCTTACCACTCAGGCTAGCTCTTTTCAGTCACCCTTCCCTACTATGATTGGTATCGCAAGACCCTGAGATGTACTTCCTTGCCTGTATACTCTGTTCCCTGAGGACCTTCCATCTCACAGCTACCTACCTCTCTCTATGTATAGGTCTCCGGGAAATGCACCACTCCCATGATTTTTCTCACTTGAATATTATTGCCTCTTGACCAGCAAATATCTGTTCCCTTTTGTGCTTCCCATCAAAATTACTGCAAATTGCCTGCTGTGTACTCAGCTGCTCCTACTATCCCCTTCCAAAAGCTTGTAACAGAAAAGGCCCACTGCATTGTCTTCTTTGGCGCTCTGTCCTCCTTATCCTTCTTGCTGGAGAAATCAAACTGAATCCTGGGCCAGCAACTTGGCAATCACTTAGCCGTCCCTCCTGGTCCTCTTTCAAAGGTCTCAAAGTAGCACACCTTAATGTCTGCAGTCTCATCCCCAATCTTGCTGAGCTTACTGTCTGGATTGCTCACTACAGCCCTGATGTTCTGTGCCTCTCGGAAGCTTGGTTGAAACCTGCCACCCCGACTCAGCCCTTGCTTTTTCAAACTTCAGCCTATTGCATCATGACATTACTGGTAAAAAATGTGGGTTTGGTCTACTGATTTATTACAAAAGCCACCTCAATATATCTTTAGTCCCATATGATGTAGCTCCCCCCTCAGTCACCTTTGAGTTCCTTTATGGGCTACTCCACCTAGGGAATGCCAAACAATCCACGTCATCTGTGTCTATAACCCTCCTAAGCAGGATATCAAATGGACTCCTCCGTGTGCTGGATATTATTAGTCCCTAAATCTCCTCAGATGAAGTACTTATATGTAATGACCTCACCCTAAACTGGTCTGGAGCCAATGTCAAGCAATAGGAATCACTGATGGCTGCCTTTGGCCTTACCAGATCATCATCAAACCCATGTGAACTCCCCTACACTGTGGTAGAAGTTTGCTCCTGTATTCTATAACTGACTATTCCCGCACTTTCTGCATTTGGAGAGTCGGTTCCCTTAAAGTGCCTCACAAAATTTTACAAGTGAGAGACTACTCCCATTGCAACCCCAAACTCTTTCTTCATGTACTCACTCTCGGTGATCAGCTCCTGGTGCTCTCTGCTATGAAGGCTGCTGCTGCTTTCAATCACCTCCTCAATGTCCTCCACCCTCTGAAGGACAAGCACACCCCTCATATCCAAAAGAGAGTAAGAGGAACCATTACACTATGGTTGAATGGTGACCTGCTCTCTCTTTTGAAAGCTAGAGATATGCACTGGGGCAGATTTAAATCCTCAAACAACCTATCTGATTATCACGAAAACTGGTGACTATGTAATATTTGCAAAAAAGTTTTAAGAGCTGCTAAGAGTGAGTACTGCATGAATGCCCTGCTATCCTCTGCCAGGGATCCACAGAACTTTTGGCATACTGTCAAATCCACTGTTCGCGATTAGAGCAGGTGTGACACTGTGGATATGATTGCTGGCAAAAACTGCAACAATGCTGCTACCATTGTCAATGCCTTTAATAGACAATTCTCAGGCTGGCCCAGTGGCACTGAGGGTTGAGGTACTGGTTGCAACACCTCGCACTACGCAGGTGACCCAGGTTCGAGAACGAGCCCGGACCACCGGGGGTTGGCAGGGGAGAGTGAGGATCGAGAGTCCAAAGGACTGCTCTTCTCTCTCAGAGTGGGATCCAGGGGAAGCCTGGTGCAGCAGCAGCCCCCGGTGGAGACTGGTGGTACTGCTATGCACAGGGGCTCACTAGCAAAAAGCTAGGGGTAAACATCAGGTGGCTGCCTTCCGGACGTGGGTGGGAACACCCATGATATGGGCTGGGTGGCATTGCACATCCCACATCAGGGGCATACAATGCCACACATATCCCTCAAGCCCTGGATAGGAGACAGCCCCTGCCAGTGCCACTGCCACACTCCCAATGCTGGTTCCCTGCCACTGCCCCAGTGGTCTCTCCAGGTTGACCTGCCCTACCCGGGGAACTGCAACGAACTTGAAGATGGTCTAGGAACACAGCGAGAGGTAGAGCAAGTTGATGAGAACGGGAGGCCTGAGAGAGTTCCAGACTGAGGGCAATAAACATAGTTGAAAATAAAGTAGACAATTCTCCAGTCTTTCAGCTTACACCTCCCTGTTCACCAATGACAATGTCCAGACACTACCCCCATTTGTATCACCCTTCCCGTACCCTCGGTCTGCTCTCAATCTTAAATCTGATACAGTGAGGAAAACTAACAAACTGTTCACTGGTCTCTCACCCTACATGAGCGGCAGTCAAGAAGGCCTAGAACATAAATTCCTCAAGATAAGTACCACCTCATTTGCTCTACCCATCTCCCATGTTCTTAATTTATCCCTCACCAATGGAATTGTCCCGTCTACCTGGAAAATACCTATGGTGGTGCCTGTAGTCAAACAGGGTGATCGGAAATGTATAGAAAATTACCACCACATATCTACCTTGTATGCTGTTAGCAAGATACTGGAAAAGGTGGTGAAGAAGCAGCTGTCAGGCTACATGACTAACTACACTTTACTATCCCCTGAACAGCAGACATTTCATAAAGGTCATAGTACTGGTACAGCCCTTGCTAATGTGACCTCTGAAATTAGGCAGCCATGGACCACAGCAAGTTATCAGGGGCTAGCTTTGTCGACCTCTCCAAGGCCTTTGATCTTGTAGATCACACCCTACTCTGCACCAAACTTCACTCCCTTAGCTTATCTGGCCTAGCCCTAAACTAGTTATCCAACTACCTTATTGGTAGGCTGCAGCTTATTAAGTACAACAGAGCTCTCTCCACATTTGTTCCTGTTACAGTCAGTGTCCCTCAAGGATCCATCTTATGCCCTTTCTGTTGCTTTCTTTTCATTAATGACTTCCCTTTGGTGCCTACTCATAGTAACACTACCAAATATGCCAATGATATGATTCTCCTGAGCAGCTTGACTGATATCCATGCTATAAATCACAATCTACAAGATGATTTTAATAAGTTGCAATACTGACTACTGGCAAACAAGCTTGTGCTAAACCTAAAGAAAACTCAACTCATGCTCTTCGGTTCCTCAGCCAAGCATAAGCACTGTCCTGCCCAACTAAAGTTTCTGAGTCTTGATGGGGACCCAGTTGGCACATCATGCTCCTTTCAATATCATGGAGTCACACTTGACCCCCAGTTAGACCTCTCCTTACACATTCAAAACATGTGCCGGGCAACTAACATCAAACTTGGCCTTGCATATAGGGCTCGGGGGTCTCTTACTGCAGCTGCATGAATTGCCCTTGCCAGAGGGATACTTCTCCCATCTCTCAGTTATGGGTTGGTGTTCTTTCCTCTTGCTGCTGAAGCTAGCCTTGCAAAATGGGATGTGGCCTACAATATTATTTGCTGCTTTGTCCTTGTCATCCCTCATCTCACTCATCACTGTGAGTTATATGACAAACTGCACTGGTTGTCCCAGAGTAACTATTGCTCCTATGTTTTGGGCTGTTTCATCGACAAGACACCACCCCTCCTGCCCTGTCAAAACTCTTTGAGCCAGTGCAGCCATTATACCAACTCAGGTCATTAGAGTCACAGACCTTCCTTGTCGCTAAAACTCGTACTCTCTCTGGTGATTGTGACTTTGCTGTCTCTGCCCCATATCTCTAGAACTCCTTACCAGTTCTCATCAGATGTACCTCCATCCATTTCTTGTTTAAGAAATCCCTATGGGCATACCTGAAGTCTGCCTCAGCTTGTAACTGTCCCTAGACACCCAAAAGGTCTCACCCGAAGTTTGCCTTAGTCTACAACTGTCCTTAGGTTGCCTGGCATCTCCCACACAGTCTTGGTGTGCTCTACTCAATTCCATGACTGCCAGACCCCTACCAAACCATGAAGGGTGACCACAGACCCTTATCCACCATTGCAACCTTAGCACTTACTGTTCCTAGTATAGGATTCACTGCACCTTGTCCTATCTCTAGGGTTCTTGCATTCCTTCCATGAATATGTAAATTATCCTTTACTGTTTGAATTGTCCTTACCACTGTGCATATTGTATGTTTTCCATGAAACATTTGTTACCTTATACTGTTTGATTGTCCTTACCACTATGCGTATGTTCTAGTTTACACTGCTCACTGCCTGTACATTGTTTCCTTGTCATTGTTATACTGTTTGTACACTTTCCTTGTAATCTCCAGTGTCACACCTAAAAGCAGGCATTCATTGTCTAGTGTGCCTTCCCAGTAAACACAAGCTAAATAATTTGTTATTGATATTGGTCCGTCAATCTGCAGGGTGAGTGACCATGAGATCACCAGGGAACATATCTTGTAATATAACTAGGTGATTGGGACAGCGATCAGTGGGGGAAGCTCCACTAGATCACCAGGGAATATATCTTGTAAAATAACTCAGTGATCGGAATGGCAATCAGTGGGGGGAGGGACCATTAACCACCAGGGACTGTGACTGCTTAAGGGGCAGGGGCAGGGAAGTGTGCAAAGCTCCTCACAACCTATGCAAGTGGGTCCACAATGGGCATGCAAATGGCCACCTTGCACCTTGCATGCCAAATGGGCTCATTTTCAAGGCTACCTTTGTGAATTGGATAAAGCACCCCTGCACTGTGCCTTATGGGCCCATGCTCCTGGCTGCATGTTGGGGCAGTGCTATTTGGGTAAGGCTTGTGGAACTGGGGTTACTGATGCCTCAGACTTCCCCTATTCACAGTTGGATAGCATGGTGTGCCATCTGACTGTGAATATCACTTTTGGACACCAGGGAATGGCAAAGCACAGCACAAAATTTGTCATTGCCTTTTTGATTTTTTGTGAATCTGGCCCAAAGTTGCTTGGATCTGTAAGTATATTTTCTTAGTTCTGGTCTATGTACCCTCCAGATATCTATCAAATTGTATCAAAAGCAGAAACCTGCTCTACAGTAGCCTCTGTGCTACAGCTAAAATACCAATGTGCAAACAAAAGGCTGAGCAAAAGAAAGGTCACTTAAAAAGAATTTGTTACAACATATAGGTACTCACAACAAACAGCAATACAGTAGCAAGAGAGGAGAAAAGCACCTCTAACTGCCTTACACGCCTTATATATGTATCTATATGCAGTTTTATCATTCTAATAGGAGGAAAGCGTAGATTGAAGGGGGGAGGATAAAAATGGAAGGAAGAAAGAAAGAAAGAAAGAAAGAAAGAAAGAAAGAAAGAAAGAAAGAAAGAAAGAAAGAAAGATAAATGTGGCAGCCATAGGCCTTATCAAGCTGATATGGGGGGTAGGGACAGGGGTCAGGCTGGTGTGGTGGGGTAGGGACAGGTGCTTCTATTGTGAAACATGTTTTGTGATGGTAGGGGTATGAAAGAATCAGATCAGTACTTTCCATCTGTATTGCATTACATTGGTGAGGAATTAACTTTCAACCTTCAGTCAGTATCTTTTCCCAGGTTTGATCTGTAAACTGGGAATTAGATTCTTATTCCCACTGTTGTCTAATTTTATTAAGAGAGTTTCCCCTTGACTGAACTGATAACTTATATATTAAAGAAATGTCCTGGCCTTTTGCCTTTATACATGTGGTCCTGAATAACAATTCTTTCCAGGGCATCATGTCTCTCCTCAGCTGTGCCATATTGGTACCCATGTATATATAATGACAAATTTGTAGATAGTAGATAAAAATCATCATTAGGAATCCCATATAGCAGTTTAAGCTGTTCAAAGGACAGACATTGTCCATTTTGTATTAAATTATGATACTGTGTGAGTTTCCTCTGGTTCCAGACTAAAATGCCAGGATCTTTATACATGAGGCTAAACTCTGGGTCCCTTTATAATAGTCAGGGGACCTACCTCAATAGGTGTTTTGGTTAGGAATCTGATATTTTTAGTATACCCAATGTATGTTTAGTCCAAGGGTTTTGAATACTATTCAGAAGTGCAGGGGTTACTTTGCTCCTGTAAGAGTATATAGTGAGGCTGGCAAAGTAGCCTAGTTCTCTAGAATATACAATTTGGCATCAACTGTTTGATTAATAATTGGGATAAGGCTGGAGGCATGAGCTACTAAATAATAAAGGCAAAAGTAAGTCACCCCAACCCACCTCTTTCTTTTGGGAGGGTAAGAATATTTTTCCTTATCCTTATCCTGTGAATTTGGCATGTACATTTTTAGTCAGTTTGTGTAGTTTATCCCAAAATGGTTGTGGTAGGTGAAGGGAAAGGGTCTGAAAGAGGAACATTAATCGAGGAAGAACATTCATTTTTAACAACTCTGCTGTCCATCCCCACTGATAAAGGCAACATTCTCCATGTTTGCAGATCATGGGTAATATCAGCAAGCAGAGGTGAATAATTTAGCTTATATGAACTGCTTAATGTTGGTGGTGACCTCAATGCTCAACTGTTGAAAAATGCTATGAGGAAACCATTTAAAGAGAAACTGAATTTTGAATTGTTGGGTGTCTGTGTAGGATACCACCATAGCCTGTCATTTAGTAAGTAAGTAACATTTTACTCATAATCATCACCATGTGATATGAACATGGTCAGACCCCAATTGAGCCGAGTCTCATTTTCAATGGATACCATATGCAGTAATCTAAGTTTCCAGCACAATACCATACTAAAGCATCTACGGTACAATGGAATCAAAACCAGCAGTTACATATTATGATGGATATTATACAATAACATGCCAAATTGTGCTACTTAAGTAAACTCTAAGTATACAGGTACAAGATCTGAGGGAAGACCTCATGGTACCATAGTAAGAGACTGGCATACCATACTCTGGGTGGAATTATCCTTTGTCATAGTCCAGGCAACAAATTAATGGTTTAGTAGCTTCTAGCATTGAACATTTTTTGATAGATCCAAGTCTTATTGGTTTTGTCTTCAGTCTGAATTGCATAGACAAGGAGTTCCAAACTGTAGGGTCCTTGAACAATAATAATGACCTGCTAGTGTTTGTTATCACCTGTTGGGTAATGTATTCCACACTGTCTGCAGATCCCAGAGCAGACATGGTATTCATTTTTAGTATCAATTTATCCAGAATGTGCCATGGGAGGTGTTTTTGTTACATACCTTAATCATGAGGTTTAAACTGTGTAGCTTCCTCCTAACCTCCAAGCTTGTCCATGATAGTTCCCTGTATAGTAAATAGTGCCTTGTGCACAGTGCTCCCAGAATGTATCTCTCAAACTTATTATAAAGTACATAACTTTTAGTCTATTCAATGCTGGATGCACCTCTGTATAGGATGTCACCTTAATCTATGACAGGCAGTACCATTGTATCTACTATTCTATTCAAGCCTCTCCTGGTATTTCATTTTGGATTTGATAAAGTGCCCCTAGTTTTTTTTATTTTTTTATTTAGGCTTTTAGTCATTTGTTCGATGTAGACATTCCATCTGCAGTTTTCATCTACTGTATCCTTAGTCCAAAGTAATTTTGGCATTCACCATTTCTAACTTATTTCCTACATATATTACAATATCCAGCTCATCCAGGGTCCCTGCTAGTTAAGGATTGGGTTTAAAGAGCATAACTTTCAATTTTTGTTAGATTGAGTACCATTTTTTGGCTGTATAAGAACCTCTGTAGTAGGTTAAAAGCCTCTTGCAGGGCCACTTTGATTTGGACATGAGAACATCCTGCCATATATATATATATATATATATATATATATATATATATATATATATATATATATATATATATATATGTATATATATATATATATATATATAAAATGGTATCATCTGTGTACAGGTGTAAATTTATTTGGGGTCAGGAAATTGAAAAGAGTTCATGCATATGTTGAATAGAGGTGGTCCTAAGATAGAAGCTTGAGGGACTCTAATACTGATGGCAACAAGTTTGAACTGTATTTGTTCAAAATGACCTGCTGGGGTCTGTTACTAAGATGACTTCTGAACTAGGTTAGTTATATTTCATCTAGATCGATTTCTTTAAGATTTTCAAACAGGATATTGTGGCTTATGGTACCGAATTCTTTACACAAGTCTACAAAGACTGCTCCCATATTTAACCTTTTCTCTAAAGTTTCCTGTACATTGGTAACTACCTTCAGCAAAGCTGATGTTGTACTGTTAACCAGATTGATGTGGGCTCCAACTATTGTTAAGCTCCATGTAAACCATTAGTTGTAACTGACCAACTTTCAAACAGTTAGGAGACAATTGAGAGTAAGGAAATTGGTTTGTAGTTACCTATATTTGTTGCGCCCCTGATTTAAAGACTGGGATAACATTTGAAATGTTCCAGTCGGATGGGTATTCTGCTGTCTGTAGGGGCAGATTAACAATATACTGTTGGTCAGAGGTGTAGCCAGCACTGGATAGGCAAATTTTAGTAGATTTGTAGGTAACCCATCAACATCAATTGCTTTCACTTCTATATAATCTGAGTAGTTCCTCCAAGACAAGTTTGGGGCAGATTTCTTGAAAGACAAATTTACCCTCCCTGTTTACATGCTCTTCTATGTGTTTTCTAGGAGTACAGGGTGATTGTTATTGTTTCCAGAGCCTCTGCAGCCATGCTAGGAACGAATTTATTAAAGCGATCAGCTGCTTCTTGGCCTAGTGGAGCTGCTCTCTCATCTGTCACAAATGTGTTTGGAAGTTCTATACTGTTCTGGTTCTGTAGCTTACACAAAAGTCCCCAAAAGTCACAGGAGATGGACTTAATACTGTTAATAAATGATGTCTTGAAGTAATCTGTTTTTGTCTTTTTTATCTCGCTAAATACATAAGCGAGATAAAAAAGATAGACATGGATGTGATCAGAGAGGGTAGTTGTCCCTCTGCATATTAGGCCTGTACAGCATGTAGTCATTCTTCCAATAAAAGCAGCATAACAAGATTAGAATAAAAATGTTGTGGCACTGAATAAAATGTGTAGTCCAAAACGTTATTGTTTACATGATTCCAGGTGTCGTATAGGCCAGTTTCAGTGGTTAGTTGTCATAGGCCATGCTCCCCTCCACCTAACCTTCCTCTTTTTTGTCCAGGGAACTTCTTATCCAGGCCAGAGTGGAGAACAGTATTAAAGTCACCCAGAAGATACCATGTGTAGATGGTAAACATGGGAAGAGATAAAAGTGTATTTCTTAAAAAAAGTACTTATATCTTTTGGCTTATTTGGGGCACACAGATGTATTACATACATGGAGATATCCCAATACAGGCCTGTGATGCTGGCTTACAACCTTGAAGGATCTGCCATCACATTGGTTACCTTTGGTGGTGTGTTTTTTATGAATTAAAATGGCTACCCCTCTCTTTTTAGGGTGTACTTCATGGGAAGCATAGTGGCAGGACCCTACCTACCCAGGAGTGTAACAATTGTTTATGTTCCTCTAAGATGGTGTGTGTTTTTTGTAGCAGGGTCAAATACACTCTTTATTGCTTTCATGTTTGTAATTACCTACTTTTATATGGGATCCTAAATCCCCTACTCTCACAGTTCCTATCAATTCTGAGTTGGTAAGCAACAAATCAAGAATAGCAGTCTCCCTAGTGGATTCATTAACTGTCTATACCAGGAGACAGTCCTGTAGTACATACAGGAGGGCTTGAGGTCTGGTGCTCCTGGCCACCAGAACATCCCAGTTGATGTCCAGCAGGTTCAGATCACCCACTACCACTACTTCCTCCTTTGCTACCCTCTTTCAAGTTTTTCCATAGACTCTCTGTCCCTCCCTTTCCCTTGTCCCAAAGGTTGTCAGAGCACCACAAAGTGTAGTGTCTTGTCTGAGGCTGTCATGAGTTGCACCCGCAGCAACTCTGGCTCCATATTCTTACCCATGATGGACCTATCCTCCACAAGCTGAATACCATCCCTGACATAGAGTGCTACTACTCCTGTCCCCTCTACCTATTCCTCTATCCCTCCTGAACAATGAGTACCCAGGAACTATCAGGTTTCAGTCATTGTTATTTCTGCTGCTCACATTTCTTGATGGCCTAAAGGTCTAAGTCAGTGTCTGCCATCAGTGCCTGTAGCTAGTTGATTTAATCAGTGAAACTCCTTGCATTAAGGCATACTCCCTTCCATCTCACCCCTGACCCCACTTTGGCACTCTCCTGTCTATGACATTTGTGTTTCCCATGTTCTCTTAGCCCCTTGTATTTCTTGGTGTTTGCACACTTTCCATTCCCCCTCTCTAATGTCCCCTCACCTGCCCAGATTGTACTTTATTCCTCTTTATACTAGCTGAGCTGCTACTAGCTCCCAAATGCTGGGGAGTAGTAGCTAGGATCTTCTTCTTCTCACCTATCAATGAGGGTCACTAGTCCCAGTCTCTTCCATAGTTAGCTGAAATGTATGACATAGATGTCAAACTTCTGCCCCAGCACACAAGCCCCTTCTCTTCTCAGGTGGAGTCTATTCCACTTGCAAAGCCTCCTGTTACAGAAGTCCCCCTGGTCCCCAACAAAGTGGTGCCCCTTCTTCTGACACCATTCCTTAAGCCACCAATTGAACTCCTGTATCTCATCCCTCTGAATTCCAGCCTTCTTCCCCTCCCTGCCCCATCCAGGTAGGACATCAGAAAAGGCCAGGGAGACCAAGAGTACTGCCAATCCATCCTGCAATCTTCAAAAGTTATGTTTCACTAACTTCACATACTAGATTAGAGGCTGTGGTGATACAGCAGGTAGGGAAAAATGGGCAGACTGGGTGGGACAAGCTGTATTTATCTGCCATCAAATTCTGTGGTTCTGTGTTTAAGCTTTCAGCTACAATTTCAGTCTTTCTTTCCTCTGTGCTATGAGCAGTAGTCTCCTCTTTTGTGGCTGTATAAGCACACTCTTCCACCAATGTCTCTGTCCATCTCATCTCTCTGTCCTGCTTATGAGAGGTCTGATCCTCACTACATTCCACAGTAGACTCCGGGCATGCTGGAATACTCATGTAGTCATGAGCAGAATTCCTCATGAATGGTCAAGTCCTCCAGTCATGTCACATTTGATGGTATGTCTAGCTATATTTCAGTGTCTGATTGATCTCTTTGCTCCTCAGCAAGTCAACAAAGTCTCCATGCATCCCATGAGGCCTCAGGGTCTCCCTCGCAGGCTTCCAAACCTGATTGACTGTTGTGATGGCATCCCATTACTGTTATGACAGGAGAGGTGTCTGAGAGTGAACAAGTTTGCTGCCATGCAATTTGTTTTTAGGGACACTGGCCCAAATGTCTTTATATCTAAATGGCTCCTAGACTCAGAGAATTATTATGTGCCTCATTTTTGGGCTTGCATAAGTAGCGTTTGTATCCTGTTGGTCAGGTGGCAATTCAGGACAATCTGTGGTGTTGTTGGGGGAAGTTCAACTGGAGTGTTATTGCTCCTAAGTTAGTGGAAGCAGAGCTACTTTGCTGTGCAGCTGAATCTGTGATTCAGTGGTGCGTGATGTGCCAAAGAAGTCCTCCTGTCTTCTGCTCCACCCCCAGCTCTTGTTCCTGCATGCAGAGTCCTCGGGCCAGAAAGGAACAGAAAATGTGCAGGGCTGACTGGAGGCAGGGGCAACATACCACCAAAGATAAAGTACTATGCCTTTGGGAAATACAGAAAGTACTGTAAATGGGTAGTTTTCAAAATGGTTAACATGTGGGAAATTACTTTAAATTAAAACAAACAGCAGTGCAGCATAATTATTCATACCTGCTTATGAAAGTATGAATAAGCAGGTATTAATAAGTATACTGTGCAAATGTGACCTGCTTATGAAGCAACTGATGAACATTAAGGACCTAGAGTTCCTTTTGACTATAAACTACTATCCTGGGCCAGCCTAATGGCACAATGGCAGGACTACTGCTTGTGACACCAGCAACCTGGATTTAGGAACAAGCCCAGATTTTATTTATTTATTTATTAGCTTTTGGTAACTGGGTAAGTGCACTAGGCAAAACATCTTGCTCATTTTCAGGCACGAACCAGGAGAGTACAATGTAACAACACAGACTGAGTACAGAATACAATCAGCAGTGGTACACAAATCAATACATAGTGCAGGAGAATTATCCAACAAATACCATGACAGGGGACATCCATTGAATAGTATACAGCTTCTGGAAAACACTAACAGTGGTCAAGTTATTAAACATCATATCAAACAAAACAAGCAATATGGTCAGTCTGACAGGCCTAGCTGTGAAACAGGCAGGTAGACATGCTAAATCAGACTTGCAAGGACTAGGAGTGGGAGGGACAGACAGTTAGAGTCATTAGTTACAAAGAAGTAAATCCCAAAGGATGATCTGGTAGCAAACTGAATAGACAAAGTTAAGAGACATAGTCTAGGTGGAGAGACAGGCAGAAGTTAAGTGCAAACACAGTTATCCAGAGAGAAGAGGTGGGAAAAAAGGTTGTGCTTGAAAGAGAGATGAGAAGAGGAGTTCCTTACATGGATGTGGAGAATGCTGAGAGACTGCCATGGAGAGGAAATTTGAATGTCTCAGAGGTCACTCTCCTCCTCCAGGGAAGGAAACACAGCAGGTGCTGCTGCAATACTACCACCTGGTTGACCACAGCTGGCAGTTCAGATGGAGCATCTAGTAGTAAACAGGTTACGGACTGGTGCTGTGTATAGCCATGCAATTGAGTACGCTTGCAAATATGGTGCCTTTGATACTGGCATCTGATGGGGACAGGAGCAACAAAGGGGAAACACCCCAGAACAAGCAGAGTGACGCCACCATCTCCCCATCTCCAACTTGCCTACTAGCCAAGTCTTCACTTCACACTTCTTGGACCAGAGAGGGATGCCCCTACCCTTAATGGAATCTACCACAGTTTCAGGAGCTGTGTACTGTAGACTTCCTGGATGAGGAAGTACTGTAAGTGCCAGAGATGGCAAGGATGGGGATGGGATGGTAGTGTAAATAGATGGAGCAGCACAGGAGACAGGGATAAAATTGAATAAAAAAGAATAAAATACTATACTGTTATGCTACAGTTTGTTTTATTAATCTTTTTTACATGCGTACATTAATACTGACAATGGTTACAAATACATGTTGTAAAGCATTACTTAAATAATGACTCACATACGCTGAGCAATACATTTTTATAGTAGTATGACTAGTCAGTCCACAGGCTACACCGACACATTGGTCTATATATTTCTTTGTGATTATTAAAGATATTCACTCATTGAAATAGAATGATGAGCTCCCCAGAATATCTGTGCAGTATCCATTATGTAAAATGAACCCCACTGTCTAAAAAAACAGCCATTTCATTTAACTTCATGGTGCAGTTTCTGCACTGTAAATGGAATCACAAGAATGGAGTGATTTGCTCTTCTAATGAGATCAGCAGTCACTTGAGTAACATAGTTATACATGAATAATTGCCTGGTTCCTGTAGTGTCGCATGCCATGTTTTATGGCTACTCTCTGATACAAAATATGTTGGATGATGTAAACTTCTACTTTGAAATGGATCATAGCTTTAGGGCTCTTAATTACAAGACCTTACACAGTTCCATAAAGAGGAAATAAATTATGTTCTGTAGTATAGATGAAATATTCTAGTGATCAAATAGCTCTCAGAAGGTTTGTTTTGACTACAACGCAAAAAGTAGAAGCAGCTATAATGTAAGCCACTTTTCTTTTATCATGGTGTGAATATAGTCAATTGGCTTCTGTTTTCCTTAGACAATCTTCATAGCCATTTTGTTCCTTTGACAACTAGAGACTTGGATAGTGTGATGCCTTTTTGGAGCAATGGGTTTTGTTTGCAAATATTTTTCTATGCATAAGTTTTTTAAAAAAGTCTAATTTACTCTGAAATATGGTTAGAAATTATGGACACTTTACTGTCCACTCCATTTCATGAAGAAAATATACAGTAGGTCAAATCTCCTTTTTGCATCCATTTACTTATTTATTTTACTTAAAATGTGATAATTGGGAAAGGCACACTGAGCCGAGGCTCATTTCCAGGTGTGACCTGGGAACAAGGTACACAACAGGAGTAACAAAGAACACACAGAGAAATAAATGGTACAAGTTACAGAACATAAATTTCAAAATGAGGTCAGCAATATACAAGAATGTATATAGATACTGTGAGTTAAAAAGCAAATTAATTTACAACAATATATGCATATAATATAATATAGTATAAAATTACAGTGTAAAATAATTTGTCATTTACAACAATATATACAGTACATATAATGTAATATGGTAGAAATATACAGTTTAAAATAGTAGGGGGACACAGTGAGTAGAAACAGGGGAGCACTTCCGATATGACGCAGGACATTTTCAGCCTTCCCCACAAAACAGGGTAGTTAGTGAGGTAAGCATCAAGGCACAGAGGTCAATAGGGAGCAGGACAGGGGTACATGGAGAAAAAGGCAAAGGTAATAAGGGCAGGGATTGGGAAAAAAAGGGTAAGGCCATTATAAAATGGACAGCAATGAGTACCAATGCCCATAGTCTGGGTAACAAGCTTTCTGAGCTAGTGGCCTTGAAGAAAGAGGGACACATGGATATTGTGGTAGTCACAGAAAATGGTACATGGAGAACCATGACTGGGATGTCAACATACCAGGGTACACAAATTACAGGAGGGACAGGGAGGGTAAAAGAAGTGGAGAAGTAGGTCTGTACATAAGGGAAGGGATCAAAGTAATGGAACTAAAGGATAAATGGGGAGGAGAGGAGGCACTGTGGGTCACCCTGGAGACAGGTAGTGGAACCACAATCCACACAGAGGTTGTATACAGACCTCCATCCCAAGGGGAGGAAATGGACAAGGAAATGATAGAAGACATCCTCAGAATTTCAGAAGAAGGGGAGCTATTTGTTGATGGGGGGCCTGAATATGTCAGATGTTAACTGGAGCACACTTACTGCTGCCACATCCAAGAGTAGGGTCATTCTTGATGCCCTATAAGGGGTATGCCTCAGACAGCTAATGCTGGAACCCACTCAGGATGGAACAATCTTGGCCTGGTACTCTCAAATGAGGACAGACAGAGGATCACAGATTTAGAAGTTGGTAGCCATCTAGGAACAAATGACCACCACACAGTGTGGTTCATGATAATAACAACCATGGAGTCAAGCCATACAAAAGTGAAGGTAGTGGACTTTAGAAGGGCTGACTTTGGCAAAATGGGGGAGTGCCTAAGGAATGTACTGGCAAATGGGCAGGGAGGAGAGGTGGAAGAACAATGGGGAAAAATCAAAACTGCCATCATTGAGGCAACAAGCCTTTGCGTGAAGCAAATAAAGAAAACAAAATGAAGTAAAAAACCACTATGGTTCTCAAAAGAGGTGGACTGGAAGGTTAGAGAGAAAAAGATAGCATTCAGGAAGTATAAGGAATCACAGAAGGAGTAGGACAGAGAACTGTATCAGTTAAAACAGAGGCAAGCGGGAAAGGCAGTCAGGATAGCAAAGGCCCAAACCTAGGAAAAGATAGCCAGCTGTGTTAAGAAGTGGATAAAACCTTTTATAGATACATTGGGGAGTGAAGAAAGACAAAGGGAGAGATAGTGAGGCTTAATAAAGGAGAGGGGAGGTGGGCAGAGAGCAACAGTGAAAAGGCAGAGATACTGAATGAATATGTTTGCTCAGTATTCACAAAAGAAGAATAAGTGGAGGTACTTAAACCAAACAACAGAAGCACTCTGGGCAGGAGAGTCAATACCAGTCCATTCACAGAAGAAAGGGTTCTGAAAGAACTCTTAAAAGTCAAGGTAAACAAAGCAATGGGACCTGATTGGATTAACCACAGAATTTCAAAAGAACTAAGGGGAGACCTAGTGACACCACTGACTACCTATTTTAGAAAATCATGGGAGGATAGTATGGTACATGAGGATTTTTAGAAAGGTGGCTGTGATTCCCCTTCACAAAAGTGGGAGCAAGGCAGAGGCAGGAAACTACAGACCTGTTAGTTTGACCTCAGTGGTAGGGAAAATGATGGAATCGCTTCTGAAAGAAAGAATTGTTGAGTACCTAGAGGCTAGCAGGACACAGGACCCAAGGCAGCATGGATTAACAGCAGGAAGGTCCAGTCAGATGAATCTAAAAGATTACTTTGACTGGGTAACCAAAGTACTAGACCAGGGAAGGGCTGTGGATATGGCCTGCTTAGACTTTAGCAAGGCATTTGACATTGTACCTCATAGAAGAATAATAAAAAAAAGTTTGCCAGCCTGGGAGTGGGTCCCAGGGTGGTAGTCTGGAAAACTAATTGTTTGGACAACAGGATGCAGAATGTAACAGTAAATGGAGCACACTCTGGAGAAAGGGGAGTTACTAGTGGGGTACCTCAGAGTTCAGTACTGGGACTGTTACCCTTTAATGTCTTTATAGGTGAAATTGCAGAGGGACTGGAAGGAAAGGTATGCCTCTTCGCAGATAACACAAAGATCTGCAACAGGGTTAATACACAAGGAGGGTTGAAAAGGATGAGAAGGCACTTGGCAAGGTTGGAGTAATGGTCAAGATCATGACAACTTAATTTCAATGCAAAAAAAGTGCAAAGTAATGCACCTGGGAAACAAAAACCCAGGGATGAGTACACAATGGAGGGAGGGGGTGAAGGTACTAACAACCACAAAAATGGAAAGGGACCTGGGGGCACTCATATTAGATTACCTCAACTCTTTCAGGCATGGATACACCTGTAGGTGGCGTCTGAAGGCATAGCCACTGAGTCCAATGTTGACTGTATTCATACTCAGCTGACCTTCACTCAGGCCTGGAAACATCTGAGGAAATCATCAGTTTTTACCTAAATATTAAACAAACTGAATTGTTTAGAACTGATTGCATAGCAGCATTAGTAAGGTAATTTTGTACTGAACAACTTTGCCACAATACTTTCTGTCTATCATGTATACTTTAAGAGTTATTCACATTTGTTTAAGGTATGGTGTGCATGGCTGACATTTGTCTTCTCAAGCCTCAACTAATCACCTTGAATAAATCAGAAAAAAACATTGTTTTTTGGTATTTCAGCTGTATAAAATAAAAACCAAATTGATTGCATAGCACTGTTAGAAAGGTAATTTTGTGCTGAACAACTTTGCTGTAGATACGTTCTGTCTATCATGTGTACTTTAGGAGTTTGAGTCCTCCTGACTCTCCTTTAGTGAAAAATAAATAAATAAACTGTCTAACTCCCTGATGTCTAGTGGTTGCCCCCCCCCCCAGCCGATCTCTGGCTGAAACTGAATAAAGCTCACCCTCCTCTCAAGTTACCCTCACATCACTCCTAATCCTCCTGACTCTCCTTTAGTACAAAATAAATAAATAAATAAAACGTCCAACTCCCAGGTGTCTAGTGGACTCCCCACCATCTCAGTAGATAGCATCCACCCCACTCCCCCAGTACCTTGATCGAGCCAACGGCACAGCCCTCTACTCACCTCCATGGCTGGCAGCCTGACTGAGCACTTCAATGAATGAACGCGTGCATGTAGACAGTGCAGGCAGTGTACATTTGACATCAGGGTATCACTAGTACCACTAGTCCCATAACACAGTAACACAGTACATCACCATCTAAAAGGCTGTGTCTAGCACCCTGCCACCATCTGCACAGTCTCTCAGTCTGAACTGTTTGTTGCATCCTCTTCCAGCTCCTGAAAGGAAAACAATCTACTTTTACATATAGTACATAGGAATACATTTGATATACTGCATACACCTGACACAAGCCCTCTGTTGTCATGGAATTCTTGGACAAATACTGTTAGGACATATCATGCATAAGACAGTTCCTCTTTAATCATGTTTCTAGGTTAAACACATAAGCAGTTTTTCACCTTGAGCTTCTGTCTTCTGGGTTTTTTATGAACATATGAAATTCACCACCAAAAAAAGGTCTTACAGTCTACCAAGTCTGCTCTGTTGTGTAGCTAGCAGCCCCTTATTTTTTGCAGCTGCCCTTACCACCCTTGCTCCTCCCACTTAATCTGTCCCATCCCCTCTTGAATTCCCCCATTGTTCTACTGGATACCACCTCTGCCGACTGCACGTTCCAACCAACCACCACCCTCTCCATAAAAAAAGTGTCTTCTCATCTCTCTCCTGCCCCCCCCCAAGCTTCATATCATGGCTTCAGGTGTCCCTCCCCTACCTTAGTTTGAAAGCCCCTCATTACAAGACTTGTTTATCTCTGTCATATACTTGAAGGTTCAATCATATCTCCCCTCTCCCTCCTCTCCTCTAGTGAGTACATGATCATTTCCTTCAGCCAACTCTCATATGGTAAGTTCCCCAGCCCTTCAATCATCTTTGTTGCCCTGTGTTGCACTCCCTCCAGTAGCCTAATGTCCTTCTTCAGGTACAGGCTCCAGAACTGCATGCAGTACTCCAGGTGTGTCCTAGCCATGATCTATACAATGGCAGACTCACCCCCTCTCCTTGAGGATATACTCCCCTAGCAATACAACCCAGCATTCTGTTGGCCTCTGTTGCCACCTTTCTACATTGTGCTGAGTTGTTCATTACCCCCATATTGAACACCCCCAGATCCTTCTTCTCCTCTATCACTGCCAATTGATCGCCTCCCAGATGGTAGCTCCTCCACAGGTTTTTAGCCCCAAAGTGCAGAACTTTACTTTTTGTGGCATTAAATCCCAGCTGTCAGGTGTCTGAACAGGACTCCAGCTTACCCAGATCCTCCTGCAAACCTTGCCTACCCCCTAGGTCATTAACCACTGCCCCCATATTGGTGTCATCAGCAAACAGACTGATTTTGCTCTTGATGCACACCGAAATGTCTACAATGAATATCCCAAACAGCACTGGTCCCAAAACCAAGCTCTGAAAAACCTCCACTCACCACCACCCTTGGGAATGATAGCTCCCCCCACCACTGTCAGCTGCCTTCCCGTAGCCAGTTCACTACCGAGCCCACTAACTTTTCTCCTATCTTGTAGCTTACTTCCCAGTCTCCCATGCATCACCGAGTCGAATGCCTTACTGAAGTCTAGATCCACTGCATGTTCCCTGTCCAGTTGTCTAGTTATCCAATCATAGTACTTTACCAGGTTAGTCTGGCATGATCTGCCAGTGACAAAGCCATGCTGCTTACTGTCCCATAGCCCACTGGCCTCCAGAAGGGACACCAGCCTCTCCTTCAGGATTGTCTCCATCAGCTTTCCCATGATGGATGTAAGGCTTACTGGTCTATAGTTCCCTGGATCATCTTTGAGTCCACTCTTATGGAAAGGTACCACGTGAGACATCCTGCAATCCAGAGGTATGCTCCCTGAATCTAGTGAGGTATTGAATAGGTCTGCCAAAGGCCTCTCTAGTATCTCTGCTAGTTCCTTCAGCACCCTGGGATGAATGCCGTCTGGTCCTGGTGCTGACAGCTGATGAGCTGAATGAGCACAGCGTGTTGAGATCATAATGAGCATGGCATGCTGAGACCTTGTAAGGTCGAATGCAGATCGAATGCAGCAGAATCCCAGGGCGAAGCCTAAGGGATGGCAGTATGCATGAAGTAATGGATTTTGTAAGCAAGGAGTAACAGCTGTGTAAGCAAGTGAAGACCTGCACATAGGTCAGTAAGCAGTAGTCATGATAGGTGAGCCAGCATATCATCCTGTAGAGCAATTAAACAACACTGAGTTAGGAGCAAGCCAGCCAGACAGTTCAAAACCAAATCAAGGTGACAGACTCTCAGAATTTTTGGCGGCAAAGCAAGATTTAATAACAAGCTATATTAACCACCTCAGCAGGAGCTTAGTTGGCTGACCTCAGAGTTATAAATGCAATAAAACATGGAAACAAATGCTTTGAAGCAGGTGTAGCCAGGCAGCGCAATGAAGCTCAGGAAGAATGAAAGCAGGAATGAGCAGCACAGCTAGGGTCAGAGTAAACTGTGTCAACACAGTTAGGGTCAGAGTAAACTGTGTCAAATGAAAAGAATTAAGTATGCAACATGAAGCAACTGTGGTTGAGCTGAAACACGGATAATAGCAGTTGAAGTGCAGTAGTTTGAGCGTGGTGAGCATAGGGTAAAACACAAGCACTGGATACAATAGTAAGTAAAGTAAATAGCAGTGGCTGCAATTGCAGGTAATTGAAAGCAGCAGCTTGAGCTCTGAGTAGGTTCACAGTAGCAGTGCAAGTAATTTGAGAGTTGTAACTGAAAGCAAGCTGTATGAGCTCTGTAG
Organism: Neoceratodus forsteri; assembly: GCA_016271365.2. Taxonomy (NCBI): domain Eukaryota; kingdom Metazoa; phylum Chordata; order Ceratodontiformes; family Ceratodontidae; genus Neoceratodus; species Neoceratodus forsteri. Next base: position 608,816,372 of record CM057455.1, read on the forward strand.
TAGCAGTATGCTAAGAGTTTAGAAAATAAAAGCCCCCCAAAAAGACTAATCCAAAACACAGTAAAACAGAACAGGTAAAGGCCCCAAAACAAGAAACAAAAAACACAGGGAAGCACACAGCCAGAGGAAAGATACAAACCTGAAGCAGGAAAACAAACACCGAAGTCCAGCAGAGACACACATAAACAGCAGGCTGGGGGTGTAGGTCCCAGCCAGCTCAGAGGACAAACCAACATAGCCTCCGACTGCAAAGAAAAAATGCTTCACAGTGAGGCTTAGAGGAACTGCTTATATAGCTCAGAAAGTAGGTTTGGCTGGCTGCTTGGCCACTGAACTCCAGGCATGGCCTTAGATTTATTATATGTGATGAACTCAAGGTGGTGGGGCAATGTGACACAGCAGTGGGTAGGTTTAGTGAGATTATGGGGTAAACGGGAGGGGTATATCTAGCAGGAGAAGGGAGGTGTTGTTTCCACAGTACCGCTCACTGGTGAGATCCTATCTGGAGTACTGTGTCCTGTATTTTAGGCCGCACCTCGTAAAGGACATAGACAGGGTGGAGGCAGTTCAGAGGAGGGCAACTAAAATGTGCTGGAGTGGAACAAGAAGCCCTAAGAGGAGACTTAGGGATTTCTACATGTACACCCTGAAAGAGGGAAGAGAGGTGACATGATAGAGACCTACACATACAGTAACTCGCAGGGAAATAGGATGCAAGGGGGAAGTCCCTTTTAAATGAGAAGGAACACCTGGAGTGGGTAGTATATGATGAAGCTAGAGAGGGAAGTTTCAGAGAGATGTGAGGAAATATTTATTCACTGAAAGGGTGGCAGATGACTGGAACAGATTGCCAGCAGAAGTAGTGGAGGCAAAATCAGTAGGGACCTTCAAGCATGTGTGGGCTAGACATAGGGGAATTGATTTTCAGTCATCCCTAAGGTCAATGCAATTTGTGCTGATCAATGGTTGTGGCAAACACCAGGTGTGTCAGAGACACCACACCATATTTTATAAACGTGGAGGTCCCTGTGCCAAAGTGCTGTAAGTTACTGCAGCTGCAGTGTTGTGCCAAACAGGTGGCATACCTGAGGGGGTTGATGGAGGTTTGCATCAAGGCCCTCCACATGGCACAACCCAGCCAAGCCACGAAGGTGGGGGGGACATGATGCCTGCAAAGAGGGGATCAGTGGCAGAGGGAGACATGGCGATACCAAATGGGCAAGGGGAGCATGGCAGCACTGTAAGCTTATTGAGGAGGCACTTGGCAGAGGTTTCATGCTCATTATACAGAACCATAAAACTAGTTCAGAAAAGCTTGTACTACAACTAAAGACAGGTGGCGTGCAAACCAGGGCATCCAGCCCACTTGAAAAAACACTTTGGGCCAGATTCACAAAAGAAAACCTAAGGTGCAAGAAGCATGCATCACAGAGAATACCACAACATGCCCCATGCACCATGACAAAGGCTGCACCAGATTCACATAATGCACACTGCATCCAAGGTGGACAACTGTGCCAGAGTACCCTTGCAGCAGAAACACACAGAGCGACAATGGGCAACATATGCTGTACTGATGCACCTTGCACAAAATTAGCAGATGCGATTCACAAAGGTGCAAGCAGCGTATAAGGGCAAATACAGTACCTGCATGACCAGGGAAAGCCGGTCTAAACACATAGGAGACCAGATCCCTCAATCAGTGTCCATGCACCACTGAGGCAAGACTGCAGAAGCAGGAGCAACAGTGTACAGAGACCCAGACTATCACTATGGATGTGCCAATGGCAGTGTTAGGAATGCATATGGCACTGCCATGTGAGCAGAGACATGGCCACAGACAGGGTGTTGCTGCAGAGTCACAAGCCAGGCAGCTGGTGCCCAGATGTGGGAGGCCCACCAGAAGACAGTACAGATGGTGAACCTCATTCACACAGCTGACAGTGGAGCACTGAATAGCCCACTACTGGATTGGCAGGGAGACAGTCGCAGAGCTCTTCCATGAGCTGCATGGTGCCCTGCAAACCAGGACACATGGAGGACATGCCATACCAGTAGAGGTGAGGGTTTGTGCAGTCCTCTGTGTCCTTGCAATTGGGGGATTCCAGACCACAAGTGGTGATACTGTCAGCATATCACAGACCTCGGTGTCTAGGTGTCTGCAGGAGGTCATAAATGCACTGATGCACAGGTCACACCAGTACATCCACTTCCACACAGATGCAGGTCAAGCAGGGGTTCTATACAACAGCAGGCATACTGCGTGTGCTGGGCACTTTAGACTAAACCCATATTGCTGTATGGGCACCACTGCTTGATCCAGAGGCATATGTCAGTTAGAATGGATATTGCTCCATGAACACCCAGGTGGTCTGTAACAGTAGCTGCCGTATCCTGGATGTGGTAGCATCCTATCCCAGGTCATGCCATGACTTGTACATATTCAGGAACAACGGACTCTGACAGACATTTGAAAATGGAACCCAACAGGATGCATGGCTAATAGGTGAGTCACAACCATGGACAGTCAGGGGGGTGTGGACCAGCAAGGGTGAAGGTGTGCCTAACCTTTGTTGTTAATATTGATGTATGCCATATGCGGTGGTACCCCTCATCCAGAATCCCATGTATCTTTTTTGAATGAGCAAGGGTGAGCAGCTAACACTGGTGAAGGTTAGTAAAGACAGAAGTATGACACTCACATCAGCTAGCTCACCAGAAGTTACATGCACATTACAGTAGCTGGGGACCACACCTCGAATAAGTAAATGGTAGGCTGAGGCACCTTATAAAAAGGAAGCCATGCGAGGCAGATGGATTGTGGAGTAGGGACCCAGCTGAATGGTGGGTCCACCTCGATGATGGTAGCTGGGCAACTCCACAGCAGGGCCCTGAGGTGCATACCAAGAGACCCTCATTCCTTTTGAAATCAAATTAATAGGTAGGCAATCAAGCCTAAAAAATGAGTAATGGTACAAATACCCCTGACCTGAGGGGGAGACTGTTGTTGTTTATATTGATGTATGACATATGCAGTAGCACCCCTCATTCAGAATCCCATGTATAGTGTGTGAATGAGCAAGGGTGAGCAGCTAACGTTGGTAAAGGTTAGTAAAAGGAGAAGTATGGCTCCCCCATCAGCTAGCTCACCACCAGTTATCTGCACATTAGCTGGGGACCACATCTCAAATAAGCCAATGGTAGGCTGATGCACCATATAAAAAGGAAGCCATGTGAGGCAGATGCAGTGTGGAGTAGGGACCCAGCTGATGGGTGGTCAACCTCGATGATGGTAGCTTGGTGAGTGCACAGCAGGGCCATGAGGTGAATACCAAGAGACACCCACTCCTATTCAAATCAGATTAGTAAGTAGTCATTCCAGCCTGCAAAATGTTCATGTGCTGTATACATGTACCCCTTCCATATTGGGGTGGGAGGGTTTGCCTGACATTAGGCAAATGTCGGTGCACACCATCACCCCCACCCCAAGATAGGGGTACATGTAACAATAAACATTTCTGCAGCCTGTATTGGCCACTTACCAATCTGAGTTCATAAATGTGTGGGGGTCTCTTGGTATTCATCCCAGGACCCTGCTGTGGAGTCTTCCAGATACCATCGTCGAGGTGGACCGCTCATCAGCAGGGATCCAATTCCACACTGCATCTGCCTGACATGGCTTCCTTTATATAGGGTGCATCAGCCTACAAATGGCTTATATAAAGTGTGGTCCCCAGCTAATGCATGGAAGGTAAACAGCCCAGTACTGGACAAGGCAAACCATGGTGACATGATGTGTAAGGATGTCATGTGCCAGGAGACCTGCAAACAGCGGCCCACTGAGCCGTGACTGGGTCAGGCATCACACAATGGCCATACAGGGAGACAGCAGATGTATGAGAAGTGTGTACTAACAAGCATGGACCCCCCCCAAACAGATGACAGTGGCTACACACAGCTGCCATGGCTGATGGCACCATCAGGCAGCCACAGCCAGGACCACAGACAGCATACAATGAGGCTCATGCATCAACAAGAGCTGTGACTGAGAGAACATTCGAGCTACTGAAGATGAGGTTCCAGTGCCTAGACTGGTCCGGAGGGTCATTGCAATACACACCCGAGATGGCATGCAAGATCATGGTGGCATGCTGTGTCCTACACAACATTGCCATTGCACAGCATGTAGCAATGCTAGAGCCTGACACAGGCCCAGAGGATGATGCCAAGGTTGCAGAGGAGGAACAACAACCTCCCATAGGCCTGCTGAGTGACACCCATGCATGGAATGCAGTGCATCGCCAAAAAAGCAGGGTGAACCTGATCTTCACACACTTCAGCTGAAGACACAGTGCCAACACTATGCTGTACATACCATGCTGTGGGTGTCTAACACAGTGCACCATGAGAGCTCTACAATGGACCTGAAGGTATGTGGCAGCCCATGCACCCACACACAGCGCAGTCACAGCATGGTGGCACATGGCTTCCAATACCAGATACTGTGTGCATGGTGATGAACATCTCAACCTTGACGCAGTGCAGACAACAGATTGGGACATGGCAAGAGGCTCACCATACACCATGATCCTGGCCCTAGTTGCAGTGATGCAGAGTTGTTGCCTCCTGGGTCAGCACCGAGGTCATGGCAGCACTGTATGTTGGAGAGTGCCCTTTGCCTGTGCATAACCCCAGGTGGTGAATAGTCAAACGGTGGCCCAAGGTTGGCTACAATGTTGTGTAGTACAGTGGAATTGGCCATTATCACAAAGGCATCAGACAGGTCAGCATGACCTATATGTATTGCATACAGTGGCAGTGTAATGCCCCCCCATGCAGTACAGGTACCCACAGACTGACCTACATATGCACACATGCAATGTACTGTGCATGGTATAGACTGGTGATGCATGCTGCAGTGACTGAGGTATCCAGTGCATGGTGTGTTGGTGAATGATTCTGGTGGTTGGGAACTGCGATGCCAAAACAGCATACACATCCGGTAAGCCACACCACACCAACACATGTCATATTGTCCTTGATGACCCTGTTACTCTAGGGATGCCAATGCATTCCTTTGCCAAGGATCCTGCATGTGTGGTCTGAATACCAGATTTACTGTGTACACAGACACCATAATGCACACTGCGTTGTGTTGTGATGCAATGCATGGTGCATTCACACATGCCATGTGCATCTGTGCGGTATCAGAAGCTCTCCTCATGTAGACAATGCATTGAGCAGTGCTTATTCGCAAGTTTTGCAACACAGCAGAACACAACAGTTCCTGCAGTGGCACAACAGCCAAACACCATCAACCCCATACAGGAGAAAGTGATTACTTCACAGAGGTGTGACATGGCCTCATGGAACAGATTACCAAACATTTCTATTTTTTAAATTTAGTATACTTTATTAAGATTTTTCAGCAAACAATGCAAAGCATGGAAACAAGAATGAACACTAAATACAAAACATGGTAAAATGCATACACAAAGAAGCTCAAGTGAAGCAACACCAAGAAAAAAAAAACACCCACTATCACCACCTCCCCCTTGTCTGTGACCCTACTATACTACAGAACTCCAAAGCAGGATAGGCACTTTCCAAAATCATTAGTGACAGGAGGCCTAAAGGCCCAGAAGGATTTAGTTGGACCTTGGGGAACCCCAGAGAGACAATAATGTATAAAGAGACTCCCAAGTGCAAGAAAAAAGTTGAGGTCTCTTCTGAATGAATGCTGTGTGTTTCTCCAGTTGGAGGGCCACCAGTGTCATGCGGTGCCACTCTAAGAAGGCTGGAGGAGCATTATCCTTCCAATGTCATAACATAATGAACTTGGCTGTGGTAGCCACAAAGGACAGGTGAGCTTTCTGAACATTATGGGTGCCAGGAGGAAAAATAACCATTATACAATGGCAAGAGAGAATGCTGGCCTCTGATTGGTCAGACTGTGACTAGACCCATGATGTTATCCTAGTACAACATCACGTGTCTAGTCCCAGTACAGAGAAGACCACAGCAATGTATGGAGGGTCACTCCACGCAGTTAACTTCCACCTGCTTGGCAGCCACTTCCTCAATTCTCACTAGGCAGCTCTCTTCAGAATCAGTAACCCGATCTGCTTGCTTTCCACCACCATCCACAACCACACACACTGGCAACAACCCCCTCCCCCCCACACACACACACAAACAGCATGTCACCAAACAGATAAATGTTTTTTTTAAAAAGCTGTCATCTGAGAGTGATTCTATCCCTTTCATCTGAAGTGTTTCTAAATACCATCGCTTGTCACGCATTAAACAAACATCTCGTTGTCACCACACATGAAAGAAAGCCTTTTTTTAAAAAAAAAACAGAACAAAAAGAGTACAGCAAACCTATACCCAGACTGACTTTCCTCTCAACAGGAAAGCCTTGGGTAATTCACTTGCTGTTTGGCTCCCACTCAGTACCTTTCTCCACTGTCTGATCAATTCTGCAGTTAAGCACCTTCCCTCCCAGCAGCACTGTGGTAGCTCCTCTCTCTCTAATCTTTGCCGCTAACATAAAACAGCTGCACAATTCTGCTGCACTTGGAAATGCAATAAAAAACACTGCTAGCAGACTCAGAGCTATAAGAAGAAAGCTGTGGTGAGGGGAACAAAATGAAGTACACATACTGGCTGCACCTTCTAGTGACCAAAATAGAAACTGGACTTTTTCTTTAAAATGTATACCTCCACACACCGAGACTGATAAAAAAAAAAAAAATCTATATTTTTTCCAATTCCTTCTTTTATAAAAAAATAAAACCGCCATTGTATAATAGCAATAATGCACTCCAGGGTGTGGGTTGTGCTGGGATAACTGGAGGCAGTATAGCACAGTGGTTTAAGGCTCTGAGCTGCAGATCTGAAGACCCGGGTTTGAATCCCACAGCCCCCCTTGCATATACTGTGTGACCCTAAGCAAGTCACTTAACTTCCCTGTGCTCTCAGGCTGCACCTGTAAACAAGCTTTCAGCTTAGTGTGTCTCACCTGGTTAAACAATTGGGAAAAAAAACCAAAAAAAAACTCATGCCTGGGTTGTTGGATGCACTCGGCTTGCAGCCTTGTGCCCAACTACCCCAGGTGTGAGGTTATCCCAGCACAACCCACACCCTATCATGCATTGTTGCTTAAATAAACAACTCCTGGGGTTGAAAAGGCCTAGTCTCAAAAGAGGATCCAGAGCTCGCTGGATGGAATTCCAAAAAGGCTGAATCTTTACACACTCCCATAACATATGATGAAGGGAACCGGGAACCTCTCAACACCGCGTGTACAGAGGTAAGGGTAATTTGCCTATCCTATGCAGCTTTAAAAGATAAAATACAGATCATATAGGATGTTAAACTGTACTAGTCAGAGCTCATTCTGTTTTATAAATCTATATAAATTCATCCAAGGGGCCCTCCTGTAGTCCTTATCATCCAGCAATTGGAGCGTGTGGACCCAGTAGTAACAAATCCCGGTAGGGAGGTGTGGGTCTATGGACTGAAAATGCTTACAAAGCATGGACACCGAGCGAGGCTGCACAGCTAAGGACAGGAGGGAATCCACCCCATCTAACTGCATCAGGCCCCAAGGCTGGGACCCAAAAAGGCAATCATTGCACTTCTAATCTGCAGGAACTTAAACAAATCCTGGCACCTTAACTGGAAATCACCTAACTTTTCTGATTAGGAAACTGTGCTCCTTGTCAGTCTGGTGGAGCAATGGTCACAAGTACTACTGCCTCATGCCACTGGAGGGTCCACGCCAGCTGAAAAGGCCAGGGTCTGGAAGACCATCACCCTGCACCTGCAGAATGTCTCTGGAGTGCAACATACTGTACGACAGATCAGCTACAGGTGGAACGATATGGTGTGGAGGGAGGCTGAGTTCCTAGCCCGCCTGCATGCCATCACTAGGGATGTGGATGTCCAAATGCGAGGGAGATGTGCTTGCAGCACAGTTTGGTGCCTCTGCACATACCACTTGCAACATCACAGACACATATACCCAGGCCATGTCTGGCTGAAGCACTAACCCTTATGTCTTATTATGTCTCCACAGGCCCAGATGCATCTGAGAAGAAGAGGATGGGGCAGGGACAGCATCAGCACGTGCAGGTGGAAGAGACTCAGCATGATGCACAGGGGATGAGTGGTACAGGTAAGTCAATGTGCATTGTAAATGCATGCCATAGATGCCTATCGGCCAGAAGGGCATGGCACACTGTACATGCACATGGGCAATGTGGTGACAAGGCTGCACATGTTTGAGTATATGTGGATGCACCGTGACACACTCACCAACATGTGCAGTATGGGAACAGTGAGTTCAGCAGTGACCATGCCGTGGACATGCATGGTGGCTATCATACTACCCACATATGTGGACCCTGGTGCAGGTGATGCACGTGTATGTCTATGATGAGGGGGTTGTGCTGTGCATGGTAGCATGGACTTCAAAGTGCCATAATTGGTGTAGTGACAGCAGGGTAAGGATACAGGGGGATCAGCTCCTGTACAGCATATGTAACATATGCAATACAGGGGGGTCAGCTCCTGTACTACATATGTAACATGCATCTGAATAGAAATGGTCCAATACATGCATGACAGTCACACTTCCACCATTATCCCCACAGGTTCCCATCAGCCCCCAGCAGAACTAAAGGCACAGAGCATGAGGTGTCAGAGCCTGGAGTGTTCCATGCGTCGGCAGAAGCGGGCAGATACCAGGGCATATGTGAAGAAAAAATGCCAATGAACACAATCTGAGGGTGAGGTTGTTGAGCAGCACACTGTCAAGGATGAGGAGATAGTGCAGCAATCCCCAATACATGCAGAAGAACAGCTGGGCAACAGCGTTGAACAGCTTTGGAGGTTGGGGATGACCAAGCTCAGGTTGATGATATACAGGCATGGGACATGTCTGCATCTGTGTCCCCAGGTGATGGGGCCATGGACATCCCTGTTGAGGTGGCACAGGTGTGCCACAATGATTTTTATAGACCAGCAGAGTTGACAGGACCCTGTGGACCTCAGGAACATTGCAGCAGACATGGTTCCTGAGGTTGATATTCCAGGGGATCCTGCCAAGCAGGATGTGCGTGGCTACAATGGGGACATTGGACAGCTCTGAGGCCTCAGAAGATGACATGACTGATGCTAACAGTAAGGGATAGGTGCGGATCACCTGTGAACTGTGTACTTACCTCCGCCCAATAGTCCCCCATTTGGATATGCTGCACAATGACATGGGGGGTGCTAGTGAACTTCCTGGACTCTTACACCAGAGAGTGAGACATGCAAAATGCTACTATTGTGTTCACCTCTATAGCATTTGCCCTTAGAAACATAGGAACATGGACTTTGACAGCAGATAAGGACCGCTTGGCCCACCTAGTCTGCCTATTTCCTTATCTACTTGATAAGCTGCAGATCTTAGTTAACCAACAATCTATTTCTTCCTACCACCATAAAGAATTGCCTTATGTTTGTCCCATGCATTCTTGAATTCTCCCCCAGTTTTAGACCCCATAACCTTCTCAGTAAGGCAGTTCCATACATCCACCAACCTCTTTGTAAAAAAATACTTCCTCACATTGCCCCTGAGCCATCCCCCCTCTATCTTTAAATTCTGCCCCTTTGTTCTTGCACATCTTTTTTCTGAAAGATGCTACCCTCTTGGACTTTGTTGATTCCACTGAGGTACCTAAAAGTTTCTATCATGTCCCGCTTCTCCCTTCTTTCCTCAAGGGTATACATATTAAGCTCCTTTAGTCTCTCCTCATATGGCTTCTCTTTCAGACCCTGCACCATTTTGGTTGCCCTCCTCTGGACTGCCTCCATCCTGTCTATGTCCTTGTGGAGATGGGGTCTCCAGAACTAGATGCAGTACTCCACATGGGGTCTCACAAACTGTCTGTACAGAGGGATAGCAACTTCCTGCTTTCTGCTGGTGATGCCTCTTCCTATACATCCCAGTATCACCCTGCCCTCCCTATTGCTTTCTCACATTACTTGCCAACCTTAAGGTCATCTGATATGATTACCCCCTGGTCCCTTTCCATTTTTGTTGTTGTTACAACCTCCCCTCATTGTGTACTCTTCCCCTGGGTTTTTGTTTCCCAGGTGCATTATTTTGCACTTATTTGCAATGAATCCAAGCTGCCATACTTCTGACCATTCCACCAACCTTGCCAAGTCCCTTCTCATCCTTTCTACGCCCCCTTGCGTATCAACCCTGTTGCAGATCTTTGTGTCATCCACAAAGAGGCATACTTTTCCTTCCAGTCCATCTGCAATGTCACTTATAAAGACATTAAAAAGGACTAGACCTAGTACTGAACACTGCGGTACCCCACTAGTAACCCATCTTTCTTCAGAGTGGACTCCGTTTACTATTATCTTCTGTGTCCTGTTGTCCAGCCAATGTTTTACACAGGCTACCACCCTGGGACCCACTCCAAGGCTGGCTAATTTGTTTATTAATCTTTTGTGTGGGACTGTGTCAAATGCCTTGCTAAAATCTTGGTAGGCCATGTCCACAGCCCCTCCCTGGTCTACTACTTTGGTCACCCAGTCAAAGAAGTCTATTAGAGTCATCTGACATGACCTTCCCACTGTGAATCCGTGCTGCCTTGGGTCCTGTGTCCCACTGGCCTCTATGTACTCAACAGTTCTATCCTTCAGAAGTGATTCCATCATTTTCCCTACCACAGAGGTCAAACTGATAGGTCTGTAGTTTCCTGCCTCTGTCTTGCTCCCACTTTTGTGAAGGGGAATCACATCTGCCCTCCTCCAGTCCTCAGGTATCACACCATCCTCCCATGATTTGTTAAAAAGGGTAGTCAGTGGTGTCACTAGTTCTCCCCTTAATTTTTTTAGAATTCTGGGGTGAATCCCATCAGGCCCCATTGCGTTGTCCACTTTCTGTTTTAGGAGTTCCTTCAGAACCCTTTCTTCTGTGAAAGTACGGGGATCGACCCCCTATCCAGAATGCTTCTGTTAAGTGAATTAGGTACCTCCCCCTCCTCCTCTTTTGTGAATACTGAGCCGAAGTATTCATTCAGTATCCACGCTTTTTCAATGTCCCTTTCTGCCCACCCACCATCCATTCTGTTCAGCCTCACTATCCCTCCCTTTGTCTTCCTTCGCTCCCTGAGGTACCTATAAATGGTTTTATCCCACTTCTTAACTGAGTTGGCTATCTTCGCCTCGGTTTGGGCCTTTGCTTGTTCTGACTGCCTTTCCTGCTTTCTTTTGCTTTAACTGATACAATTCTCTGTCCTGCTCCTTCTGTGATTTCTCGTACTTCATAAATGCACTCTTTTTCTTCCTAACCTTCCCTGCCACCTTCTTTGAGAACCATAGTGGTTTCTTACATAGTTTTGTTTTATTTATTTGCTTCACAAAAAGACTTGTTGCCTCTGTGATGGCAGTTTTGATTATTCTCCATTGTTCTTCCACCCCTCCTTCCTGATCATTTGCCAGTGCATTCCTTAGGCACTCACCCATTTTGTCAAAGTCTGCCCTCCTGAAGTCCAGTACCTTTGCCTTTGTATGGCTTGACTGTACTGCTGTGTTTATCGTGAACCATGCTGTTCAATGGTCACTAGTTCCCAGATGGCTACCCACTTTTTAATCTGTGATCCTCTTGCCATCTCCATTTGAAAGTACCTGGTCTAAGATTGCTCCCCCTCGAGTGGGTTCTGATACTAGTTGTGTAAGACATGCTCCCTGTAGGGCATTAAAAATGACCCCACTCTTAGGAGTGGCTGCTGCAAATGCATTCCAGTTATCATCTGGCATATTCAGATCCCTCATTAGCAATATCTATCCTTTTTCTGCCATTCTAAGGATACTTTCTATAATTTCCTTGTCAATTTCCTCCGCCTGAGATGGGGGTCTGTATACAACCCCTGTGCGGATTGTGATGTCATTACCTGTCTCCAAATTGACCCACAGTGCTTTCTCTCCTCCCTGTTTACCCTTTTGTTCTGTTGCTTTGATGCCATCCCTTATGTAGAGAGCTACTCCACCTCCTCTTTTACCCCCGTCCCTCCTGTAGATAGTGTATCCTGGTATGTTTACATCCCAGTCATGGTTCTGTGTGTACCATGTTTCTGTGACTGCCACAATATCCAGATGTTCCTCCTCCATCAAGGCCACTAATACAGGAAGCTTGTTATCCAGACTACAGGCATTGGTACTCATTGCTCTCCATTTTCTGATGGCTTTACCTCTTGTAGCACCATCCCTGTCCTCATTGACTTTGCTTTCTCCATTAACCCCTGTTCTGCTCCCTACTGACCTTTTTACCTTGGTCTTTAACTCATTTAGTGACCGGTTTTGTAGGGGGAGGCTGGGATTCCCCTGTTGCTAATCAGTGCCTCCCCCCTTGACTAGTTTAACAGCTTGCCAATGAAGCATTTAAACTGATAGCCCAGTAGACGTGTTCCCTTCCTGGACAAATGCAGACCATCCTGCCAGTATAGACTAGTCTCCCTCCAGGTGGAACCCCAGTCCCCAGTAAAGCCAAACCCCTGGGCTCTGCACCATTTCTTCAACCATTCATTGAACTGCATAGAGCAAAGTACCCTCACCTCAACCTTACCATAGACAGGCAGCACCTCGGAGAAGGATACTGTGTGTTACCTGCCTTAGGCCCCTCCCCAATTCCACAGACTCCTCCTGCACTGCTCTAATCTCATGCTGAGCAAAGTTATTCATCCCTAGGTGGACAATGATGTCCAGCTCAGTCTCCTGTGCAGTTGTTCTTGTGATCCTGAGGATGCACTTCCTGTGCCTCCAGGCCATGGTGCAAGGCAGGCACCTTACATTAGTTTTCCCTGATCCCCCCAGTTCTAGCCCCCTTATAATTGAGTCCTCCACCAGAAGCTGCTTCCTTTTCCTGTGGCTCACCCCTCTCCCTTTATTTTCCAACCCTGATGGCACCATGATTGAGCTTGCATCCGATTTTAATTATCTAGGGGTCTGGCTTGACCATCATCTTGACTTCTAAATGCACATTGATCTGACACTCCATAAGCTTTGCCCAAACTTGATGCAATGTACAGGAACAAAACAAGTATTCTGCTTCCTGCCAACCAAGAGTGTATTTTAAAGATTATTCTCCCTATTTTTGACTATGGTTATATAGTCTATAGTGGAGCACCTAAATCCTCCCATGCGAGACTGTATCTTCTGTTTCACCATTTTTGTCATTTTGCTTTTGACTGTCCCCCTCATACCCATCACTAGCCACTTTACTCTGTCCTTTCACTCTCCTCTCTTGATGCCATGCACCTTTACCATTGTGCCTCCTTTATATTTAAATTTTGGTTTAGTTCCCTTCCCTCCTACCTTAAATCCCTACTATCATCTCTCTTGTCTTCCTCTTATCCTCACCACAGCAATATTTCCCATCCCTATTCTATTCCTTCCACAAAATGTACTGCTTGTCAATCTGCTTTCTCATACCACTTTACTAAACTCTGGTCCTCCCATCCCCTGTCAATCTGCTCTGCCTCTTCTGCTTCCTCCTAATGTCTCTTTTTCATGAGTTTTCTTCTACTTGCAACTGTCCAGGACCCTTTACCTCTTGTCTTCCTTCCTCCCTAGAAGTTTTGCCCTGGCTATGCTGCTCCTCTCTTCTTCCCCTTTCTATACCTGTAAGAATAGTTCCTCCTGCCTAATAACAGTATTACTCAATTGTATCTACTGCATGTATCTGTTGTACTGATTTTCCTTCAGTATTTTTTTATTATGCTCCTTGATATACTGTAATACTCTATAAGGCTTCTATTTTTGTAATGTAATATTGTTATTACTATTTCTTTAACATCTCATGATCCTTCTCCATTTCCTTCCACCTCAGGACACATCTGGAAATGAGCTGTTTGCAGCTCAACATATCATTGAGGTGACAATTTTAAAAATAAATAAGTACATACCTGATAAGCCACACTAGGCACACGTGTTTTCTCTCCTGGATCATACAGCATCAACTGATATGAAATGCTTTCTTCTTCACTCACCTGTGGCTCTGTTATATGGCCTACAATGTCTTTTTTTGCCACCATAAAAGCTGATGCAAGTCCTCTTAGACTTCAAGAGACTGCCTTGAGTGGGGAACCCCAACAACTTATTTGAATTCTCCTCTGAACTGCTGATACCATGTTGCCTTAGGAATCTCTCACACTTACATTTCCCTGGTATTCAGTTCAGTCTCAGAAAACTATTATTCCCACTTTGCCTCAGTTACTCTTTTTGCTCTGCTCTTTCTTGCTTGTCTCTATCTGCTTTAGGGGCTGATGCCTCTGTGCAAAGATCACTTCTCTGCACCTATCAGGTTGGGGAAATGTTACTGCACTATTTATTGCCATCTCTGCCTCTGAACTCGGAACTAAAACAAATATTTGCTCTGCCCTCTTCATGATATCGGCTGGGGGAAGGGCAACAGCAATTTTCATTAGCATAGTCATTAAAAATGTGCAGTCTAAGTTATTTCCTCTCAATGAACCTAGAAGGTTTCAGTAATCAGACATTTTTAATTCCAAACATTAAGCTTTTAGTAACTTGATGCAAACCAGAAGGGGGTGATAGGCAGATTACAGTAGCAAGATTCTGTTTGGAGCCAGGGCATTTACTGTATGGGTATACAAATCTGAGTCCCTTGTACTGAGACAAGGTATTTATGCAGCTGAGAACCAGAAAAGGTGGGATTTTTCCAACCTGGCACTCCTTAGAGGAGTATAGGCTCAGGTCGACATACATTTAGTATAGAAGGAGGGGATGCTAACTGAGGAGGAGGAGTGACAAGCACTCAGTCAGTTTTACACAGCTCTAAATGTGCGAAGGAAGCACACTGCATTCTCCATTCTCTGAGCCAAACACTAAGTTACATGGCTTTAAATATACCAAGTTCAGATTTTGTTTTTCCATCTTCTATATAAAACAAACTGTCAGCTAAGTTTAACCAACAAAGCTTTGGCTAACTTTCGACATTGAACCATGGTTATTTGCAAGATACTTTTCACAGCTACTGCACATGATACTAAGATGGACCCTTTAATGCTGACCTGCTGTCGAAGAAGGTGAGTGGATTCGCTGAGGGTGAACAGGATTCAAGACACCAACAGCAGTTTGATGATGGGATACTAGAGATGCCCTGCACAGTGGCAATAAACCAAGCCTGAAACCTAATGTTAACTGGCTGTCCTAAAAAGTGAATAGATTCAACAAAGTGAATCAAGTGAAAGATGCTGATAGCAGATTTCCAACAGTGTTTGGTGAATGATGTCAATTTCACCCTGATTTGAAACCTGACAAAAAGTATAGAAACTATCCTGTATATACTCTATGAGACACTGATATTCCTATCTTCTAGTGTGTAACACATGCATGCCTATTGAAATTAATGTAGTAATTTATTGACTTATGTAGACTATCATGGCTATTGCATATAGTGAAGTGATTGAGAGGGAGGGAAGAGAGGAAGAGAGAAAGGAGCCAAAGGTAAAATTAAAATGGACAAGAACAACCGTAACAGAAAGAATAGTAAAAGAAGGAATGTGACAGGTGATATACATAACTATAAGTGAATTGCTAAGGCAAACAGGAGAAAGACCAAATCGACACAGTAGAGTGATAATACACGAATGATTATTGGACATACAAGTGTAGAAATGTTGACCTTGTTTGGTGTTTGTTTCAAACTTCCTAAATATTCAAATGAACATACTCCATATCTATGTTGAAAAAAAAATTAAGCAGTTTTTTGTAGTCTGCTTATGTGCTATAAACTGCTCACAATTTTTTTTTTAATTAAAGTGGCATTAGTTCTGATCCTTGGAACACTAACTTTGAAATGTAGCTGCTAATAGTTGCATAACCTCACAGCACTGCTTTAGATACTAATTAACAAATTAAGCACTTGAAAAGTTTGAAAGTATTTCTTAGAAAATAACCATCATAATACTCTTCCCTGCCATCCTATTAACGTGCAGTGATAACTTGACCACAGAAGCTGACTGCATTTAACCAAATATAGGCACTTTTGGTAAGGGTCTACAAGTTTGCATCATCACAGCTGGAATAACATTCTCTTCCATTACGGGTGGTGCAGTTTTATATATTGTGTCCCACTGATGTTTACAAGAAGTAAAAATTAAAGATCTCGGATCTAACAGAGATTTAGACTCATGCCCTGACAGGCCATAATCTAGACTAAAACAAAGAAGAAAACCAATCAAGCCTTCAGAAAGAAAAAAAGGGAAAGCAGGGGGAAGAAGAGAAATCTTCATATTCTAACACTGATAAAAAAGAAGATAAATCAAGAATTCAGTTCTTCTTCCCCCTCCCCATTCTGCATCACAGATCTTATATCTCCCATTTTAACACTGACTCCTGATGTCCCCAATTTAAACAACTCTGAACTACAAAGGAACCATTATCCATGGGAAGAAAAATTTCACAGACTTTAGACAAAGAAGAAACCACAGCAAAACCAGTTTATATTTGGTATCAAAGTGAAATGTCTAAAACAGTGAAACAAAAGATCTTGAAACAAATCTCAAATAGTGGAACAATTAAACAAAGGGAATATACTGACCCAAACAAGAACAATAAATCACTGAAACAAGAGACAGAAGAAAATGCTTTGACTGACACACATGATTCTGAACCACATATTACTAAATCAAACAATAATGAATGAAAACAAGGTGAAAGTAAACACATCATGATTCATCTGGATATGAACAAGAACCACCATCCTGGGCCAAAACCCTCTTGCAAGAGTTCTTGAAAAGAAACAATGATTTCAATAGAAAAACTTGTTAAAGAAATGGATCGTATAAAAAAATATCCATAAACAATCTGGAAATGACAGTTAAACAAATAATAGACAGAGTCAAACAAACAATAAACATATTAATTCAATTGAAGATGATTCTGTACTATTAAATAGACAATCTACACAGCAAGATTCGTTGCTAAAACAAATTTGAGAAAAACTGGTATATGAAGAAACTAGAGCCAGGAGGAAAAACGCATGAATTCTAGGAGTGTCAGAAGTATGGGACCAACACGTTTCCTTAGGACAAACAATGGATAAAATACAGTAGTTTTCACTCTACTAGATGTTCCTAAGGAAACAAAAAAAATGGAATATGACAGAATCCTTAGAGCTCTCAGACCAAGACCAGAAGATGATAATCCACCTAGAGCAATTATTGTTTTTCTGAAAATAGCTGACAGAAACAAAGTGATGTCAAATGCCCTTAGGGTAAAAACAGTTAAGGAGAGCAACAATATCAATATACCAAGATTTGGCAAATGAAGTAATTGCAGAGAGGAAAACAAATATGCTTACTTAAGACTTTAACATGGAAAAATGGACATAAATCACCATTTTATCCCCCACATAAACAGAAAGTCTTCATGAATAGCAAACTATGGACTTACAACACCACAGAAGAAGCAGAGTGAGATTTAAAAGAAAGCATACCTGAAATGTTTAGTCTTCATTAGGAAAAAGAAGAAGAAATATGATTTGGTCCTGGATGAGCTCGCCATTTCCCTAACTAAGCTTTTTAACCTCTCCCTCAGATTCTCAGAGTTCCGCAAAGAATGGAAAAGTGCCCTGGTCACCCCCATCCATAAAAGTGGAGACTGCACATTAGTTGCAAACTAGAGGCCTATATCCATTCTCTCCCCACTGTCCAAAGCAATTGAGAGAATTATATCTGACCAACTCATCTCATACCTCAGCCAATATAATGTCCAGTGTGAACAACAACATGGTTACCATAAAATGCATATCACCTCCACTACACTGAATACACAAGCATACTACACACAGCTCTTGACAAAGGACACCTGGTGGGCTCTATCTACATAGACCTCATCAAGGTCTTTTTTTTTATCATTGAACAATTTTCATTTTATATTAGTTTCAACAACACCAAGTCATAGCATACATATACAAACAAACAGGGTGTACATTCTTGACAATCACTAGTAACTTCTATAACATGAGGTTCCCATTTGAACTAATCTTTCCCTAGGCCTTAGCAAGGGTCATGAGTCACTATCGACTAGACTCTGCTCTTCAAAAGGCTCATGACTAACAGTTCTAACAAAACAGTCTTATCAGTGTAAAGTTAAACTAGGTTAAACTAAATTAGAAATTAAATAAATCAGCAGTTACCTCGCTACAAAAATCATCATGATAGTATTATATGTTTCCCTTGTAATACTATAAAAAGAATTAAAGAAAGTAACAAAGCATCAGCAGGAGAAAAGTTGCAGTTGAGTGAAAGAAGTAGCTGCTCTACCACAGTTTAAAGCCAACCCCGTAAGACATTCTGCTCTACAAGTTACTCCACCTTCAATTACTTATTGTTCAGGGGGGTTGAGCAGTGGAGGAAGGGGAGCACCGCATAAGGTGGAATTCAAATAAGCTCCACATTTTTGATAATAAATGGGGAGCTGCCCTCGATTGGCGAAAGTTAGTCTTTCAAAAATAGCTAGCCTTGCAACAGCAGAGTGCCATAGGGTAATAACCAGGGGTACTGCCTTTCTCCAGTACCTAAGTAGGAGCCTTTTAGCCTCAGAAAGAACTACTAGGAGCCATTCTCCATGAGATTTCAATAAGAGGCCCATTGGGGTAGTGTCTCCTAAAAAAGTAATGGTTTAGAGATGTCTACCAGTAATCCCAGCACTCCAGAGCAGTCCATTGCAATGGCATTCCAGAAGGGGACTAGGATCTCGCACTCCCATAAGATGTGCAGCATGTTTTTTGGATTATGGTTACATCACCATCATTTTGCATGAGGAAGAATTCCCCTCAAGTGGAGATCTGCTGGTGTATGGTACCATCTGAGGATAATCTTATGTTGTGTCAACTGACTCCTCACATCCAGGTACACAGAATGGAATAAGTGGAGGCAGCGGGACCATGTGTCTATAGTGATTGGGGTTTGAAGATCTGCTCCCCAACTATCCCTGCAGGCTGTAGTGTGATCCAGTTGTGCTTCCTGCCATGTGCTATAGAAGCTTCCGACTAGACCCCATTGGGAGACTTTGAGGTGCAGAGATGAAATCCAGTTCCTTTTAGGGTCAGCTGCATATGTGCTTTGGACTTTCTAAACCACATCACAGAGTTGCAGCTATCTCTAAAAATCCCTAGCATGGAGGTAGTAGTGGGCCTTAGGCTGCGCAAAAGACATAATTGTGCATGAATTGGGGATATAAAGGTCTTGTATATGATGTATTCCTTCTTTCTCAAATATCGTCCATTCCAGTAGTTTATTATCCACTGTGAGAAAAGGGTTATGCCAGACAGTCATGTAACAAAACGGAATAGTGCTTGCAGACTTTGGGGTCTTGGAAGCTGTAATGAGCCTAAACCAAGCCTTCCTCATCTCAGCCATCACTGGGGTAATCAAGTTGGAGTGCATGTGGGCCTTGGACTAAAGTAAGCCCAAGGGGGTATTCCGCATCAGTTGGGTTTCCAACTGAAACCACTGGGTGGGGGGGTGGAAGAAGAATTGTTTTCTTTTTTTTTTAGTCTTTGGTAACCAGGTAAGGCCCACTAGACACAAGTGCCTGTTTTCAGGGGTGACCTGGAAGCACTGGGTGGTTAAATGACTTGCTCAGAGTCTCACTGTATGTAAGTGGAGGTTGTGAGAATCAAACTCAGATCTGGTCTGCTGGATGTATCAAGCTTGTTCACACCTTGTTCCTCTAACCTCTAGACTATACTGCCAGACAGGGCAGAAGAAGGGACAGACCATTTAGTGGCCTGAGCCGCTATGTAAACCCAGTGATAACCCTGCAGTCATGGAAGTCCCATACCACCTTTAGTCCAGAGCGCCCTTTATTTACCCCGACTCCACCTAGGCGTCTTGTCTTCCCAAAGAAAGGAAGCAATCAATCTATCAGGCAGAACACTGTGGTTAATAGGGCTATAGGGAGATTAATAAGGAGGTAAGCTACTCTGGGTAGGAGCAGCATCCAAATAGCTGCTACTTTGTCTATTAGAGAGAGATTCAGGTGGCACCAATGACCTATCTCCACCATCAGGGTATTTATTAAGGGATCAAAGTTGGCGCTGTCAAGATGTTACCACTTGGTAGGGATTTGCATCCCGAGATACTTAAAATTGTAAAGAGCCCAAGCCAGGTTTAGGCCGTGCATGCATGACATTGTGCAGGCCGCATTGAGAGGGGCTACGCTGGTCTTTTTTAGATTAATTTGCTGTCCAGACAGCTGTGCAAACTGCTGTAAGACTTCCAGAACCTTGGGAAGGGACTTCTTAGGACAGGTTAATATTAAAAGCAAATCATCCGCATATGAGGCGGTCAGGAAATTCTTGTTCCCTACCTATATACCTTTGACTTCCTCCGCTGTCTGTTGTCTCCGTGTAAGGAGGTCCAAGGCCACCAAAAACAGTAGAGAGGAGAGGGGAAAACCCTGTCTAGTGCCCCTCTGCAGAGAAAAGGGGGATGAAATATCTTTGTTAGTTAGGATTCTTACTGAGGGAGTGTTGTACAGCACCCGTATCCACTGACTGAAAAAGGGCCCAAACCCATAGTGTTGAAGGATTTCATGGAGGTAAGGCCACTCGACAGAGTCGAAGGCCTTGGAAAAGGCCACTGCCATTGCAGCCATGGTTGTTTTTGATTGCATTGCCAGCCACTTCAAGTTTAGCACCACCCTTATATTATCCATCGCTGCTCAACCTTTAGTAAATCCTACATGGGATGGATGAATAATTGAAAGCAGTGCTGTTTATAGCATGTGGCCAGCATTTTAGCTACTATTTTGTTATCAACTGATATTAAGGAAATTGGACGATAGTTGGCACAGTTTTGGGGATCATCTGATTTTTTATGGAAGAATTGTAATTAGAGCTTCACACATGAATGGCGGGAGAATACCAGCGGTAAATGACTCCTGCAGCGCAGAAAGAAGGGGGCCGCTAATTTCAGTACTCATGGCTTGATAAAGCTCAGTAGTCATGCCATCTAGACCCGGACATTTACCTTTGACCAGCTGACTGAGGGAGTCCAGGAGCTCTTTTTCTGTAAATGGTTTGTCTGGAGCAATCCTGAGACCCTCAGAAAGTTTAGGAATTTTAGCAGCTGCACAGAACTTTGACAGTTGTTTTTGAAATTGATTGGGATCTAGAGTGGCATGCATCTCATATAGCTGTTGGTAAAATAGCTGCATGCATTCATTAATTTTTCTAGGTGTCATGACCACCTGACCTCTTGCATCATTGAGGGCATGGATCCTGAAGGCTGCCTGTTGCTTTCGTAACTGATAAGCTAACAGTTAGTCGCCTTTACCCTGTCCTTTCCAATGTGTATGTTTGGCTCTAACAAGAGCCCACTCTGCCTTCTGAAGAAGTAGGGAGTTGATACGGTACTTTAACCCAACAATATCCCTGAGAAAAGTGGGGTCTGGTACACTGGTAGGGGAGTTCCTAAATCTACTATAGTTTCAAGTGTAGAGAGTTCTATTTGCAAATTATTCACTTCCATTCTTCTATTTTTGTAAGATGTGTGGAGTAGGCAATAATTTTCCCTCTCAATACCACCTTGAAAGCCTTCCATACCATGGTAGCTGAGGTGTCTGCAGCCAAGTTGAGAGAGAAGTAATCCTTGGCAGTATCCCTGATCATAGAGCAGAAATTGGGGTCACGGATGGGGCACGTGATCTGAGACCAGGATATTGTGAATTTTAGTATCAGAAAAGTCCCTTGCAGTTGAGGAACCTGTGATCCAGAGGTCTATCCGGCTATATGTGAAGTCTACCGCCGAGAAGAAGGAGTAATCACTTCCAGATGAGTGATCTCTGCGTCAAATGTCTGTCATATCCCACACTGAGATAATTTCCTCCAGTGCCAACAGCGTCTTTTGGTGGGATTGAGGTGTTGGTTTCAATTTGTTGAGAAAAATATCCAGGGTATGATTGAAGTCCCCCCATCAGTATAGGAATCTGCAGATGATCAGCGGCTAGGGACTCCACAGCCTTGTTAATACCTAGCAAGGTGCCAAGGTCATCCATGTTTGATCCATAGACATTAGTTATCAGCACCCATCCCCAGGGTAGGCAAAGCAGACCACTATCCAGCGACCTGATTTGTCCATAGTGATCTATTCTGGAATCCACAGACATGATTTTTTAACCAAAATTACTGCCCCCTTAGTTATAGTGGGCACAGAGCTCACTAGGACCATGCCCACCCATGCCTTTTTAAGCTGCAGTACAGTTATTGCAGTGAGGTGGGTCTCTTAGATGAGTGCAACATCTGCCTGCAAAGAGTGTAAGTGCCTAAGAACCATAGATCTGTTGATTGGGTGGTTAAGTCCCTTCACATTCTAAGATACAAGGTTTACTCCAAAGTTAGAAGTTTGCATATTTTCTTGAAAATATATAATATACAAGTACTCACCATCCTTGTTCAGAGGAGATAGAGGAGCCGGAGATCGCAGATTGTGGGAAACCAAGAGAAAGGACATAGGTGGCAGAAGCAGCATGGCTGGCTATACACAGGCAGCGACTGCAATAGTAGCCTAATATAGGGAGATATAACAATTTAAGTTACATCACTAACTATGTTCCAAATTGACTTAGTAAGGAGAGAGTATAAGCTTTAACAGAATCCCCTGACCGGGGTATAACAATGAAACACTCAACTGTAATGCTGAGTAGCTTTAAAAGAAATTAACTGTAGTGCTAAGCTAACGCTGAGTGGGTGAATACACAATGTGCTATCCCTCGCAATAACTGGAAGGAACACTTGGCTGTGCCACCCAGTCACCTATGCATGGGAATGTGGAGATAAGCCAAGCAGTGACCCGCTCATCTCCTACATCAGCTATATATATAGATTGAAGCGGGACATTTCTGGGCTAGGGATCATGTGGGGGAGGAGCCATCACTTCAGATAGGGAATAAAGGGTACCTGGGCACATAAAGAGGGGGGAAGGGGGGGCAATTTGCAGCCTTGGTAGCAGGAGAGGTAGAAGCATTCCCCAGAGAGATGCTGGTGGAGACAGGCCTCCATCCCCCACAGACCCTCCCTGGGCATAAAGTCAGAGTGATCGGCCCGGCTTTGAAAGGACTATATGTAGCATAACATCGTTCACAGAACAGTCATACATATATCACCCATAAGACGGTAAAAGGGAAGGTGGGGAGGGGGAGGACTAGTGTAATTTAAGGAAGGAAGGAGTCATACCCATCTACCCGGGCCTTGTAGCCACCCACAGCAGCCAGAAAATTCCCACTGTATTATAAACAACATCGCTAGATAATGGGGCATTATAAGGAGAACTGGGCTGCCGCGAATACTGAGCGGCTGCTATAGCCTCTCAAAAAAATGAGAACATAGACAGAAAAACCAATGACCAGAGTAAAACAATATAGAGCTCAGTCATTTGAACCTGGTCCATCAGAATTGTCCAAAGCCTCAGCATGTGAGTGAGAGACCTTAGCCGCCACTTCTTCGGAGGTCAACAGGCCTGGCTTCACCAAGATATTAGAAAAGTCCTGATACCCCTCGACATCTGAGTGATAGTCCACCCAAGATGTACGCTTAGCCACTTCCATGAGGATTTCATCAAGAATTTCCTCCACGTAATCCATATTGGGGTGGTTCTCCTTTGTTAAATTGGCAGGTGGTGCTTGCTTTGAGCCCTTAGAGGGGGAGCTCTGATCGCTGCAGGAGCGTTGACAAACTCTGGTCATTGGAGTTGGGCCCCTCGGAGGTAGAGCAGGAGAGGAATAGGTGACTAGTCCATGTTGTGACTGATCATTGTTATAAAAGGGCTCAGATGACTTACGGGAGGGAGGAGACCTGGGGGGGGGTGTTTAAGTGTGATGCAGTTAGTTTGTGATTAGGGTTCTCCCAGGAGCCGTCCATTGAGGAGTTGTTCTGAGCCTCTCGCATTCTTGTTCCTGGTGCCCAAAGCTTCTTGGGGGATGTAGTCCTGAGGGATAGCCTGGGCCAGTATTTATAGGCCCATTCCTCGATTTCTTGAGGAGATACTGCATCCCCTCTTTGGATATGTAGAGGTAAGCCAAGTTCCTGAAACCATAGCGGAAACCTTTTTCTGCCAGCAGCTTTTTAATAGGGGTGAAAGCCTTCCTCAGAGCAGCCTCTTCAGCTGAAAAGTCTCTATAAAAGGAAATGCGGCTCCCCTTCCACATCAGTTCTCCCTTATCTCAAGCAGCCCTCAAGATTCCTTCTTTGGATGAATATCTCAATATATAGGCAATGATGGGTCTTGGAGGGCCCTGGCGAGACCTAGCAACACTGGGTATGCAGTGTGCTCTCTCAATCTCAACCAGGCCTACCCATCTCTCCATCTCTCCACTAACATTTTGCGTATCACATCATTAAGGAAGGATTCAGTGTTTTGCCCTTCAGCCCCCTCTAGTATCCCGAGTATTCTAATATTATTAGGCCTTTCCCTGTTCTCCTGATCTTCTGCCCTCCTCCATAGTATATGCAGTTTCTCGTAGTGGTCCTTCAGGCACTGCCAAATTTTAGCCTGGTCAGTTTCAGTGTCCTCAGTATGCTGTTGCACTACATTTAATTTATCATTGATTTCTTTCACCTCCTTAACAGTGTCAGACAGAGTTGTGGAAATAACATCCATCCTAGACAGGAGGGTTTCCAGCATGGTGGTGATGTGCTGTAGTGAAGCACTGACATCAACTTGTTGTACGGCATCCTCCCTATATATGTATTCAGGATGTCTTGCAGTGTCTTTGGATAAAGCTATGTTGTAATATAGGCCAGTTTCACCATGCACTGTAATCTCTGGTGAAGAAAGACCAGCTTGTTCTCTGCCCTCCATCTGTTATGCTCATAAGGAGTCGGCCCCAAGTGTGTGGCTGGCCATGCAGCAGAGCCACCACTGATTCATAGAAACATAGAAACATAGAATTTGATGGCAGATAAGGACCGCTTTGCCCACCCAGTCTGCCCATTTCCCTACTTAATGGATAAGCTGTTGATCCTAGTTAACCAGCAGCCTACTTCTTCCTATCTCCACCCCCTAGAATTGCCTTATGACTGTCCCATTCATGCTTGAATTCCACCACTGTTTTTGACTCCACAACCTCCTCCAGAAGGCCGTTCCATGCATCCACAGCCCTCTCTGTGAAAAAATACTTCCTTAAATTACCTCTGAGACACCCCCCCAATCTTCAAATTGTGCCCCCTAGTTCTAGCACACCTCTTTTTTTGAAAGATGCTACCCTCTTGGACTTTGTTGATTCCCTTGAGGTACTTGAAAGTTTCTATCATGTCCCCCCTCTCCCTCCTTTCCCCGAGGCTATACATATTAAGCTCCTTAAGTCTCTCTTCATATGTCTTCCGGTGCAGGCACTGCACCATTTTAGTTGCCCTCCTCTGGACAGCTTCCATCCTGTCTATGTCTTTGCAGAGGTTGGGTCTCCAGAACTGCACGCAGTACTCCAGATGGGGTCTCACCAGCTGTCTGTACAGAGGGATAATGACTTCCTGTTTTCTACTGGTGATGCATCTCCCTATGCATCCCAGTATCCCCCCAGCCCTCCTTGCTGCCCTTTCACATTGCTTGCCCACCTTTAGGTCATCTGATATGACTACCCTCAGGTCCCTTTCCATTTTTGTTGTTGTTAGTATCTCACCCCCCATTGTGTACTCTTTCCCTGGGTTTTTGTTTCCCAGGTGCATTACCATGCACTTCTTAGAACTGAATCTAAGCTGCCATACATTTGACCATTCCTCTAACCTTGCCAAGTCCCTTTTCATCCTTTCCACCCCACCTTGTGCATCAACTATGTTGCAGATCTTTGTGTCATCTGCAAAGAGACATACTTTTCTTTCCAGTCACTCTGCAATGTCGCTTATAAAGACATTGAAGAGGACCAGTCCTGATACTGAACCCTGCGGTACCCCACTAGTAACCCCCTTTCTTCAGAGTGGACTCCATTTACTATTACTCTCTGTGTCCTATTCTCCAGCCAATTCTTTACCCAGGCTGTCATTTTGGGACCCACTCCCAGGCTGGCTAACTTATATATTAATATTGTGTGGGGGACAGTGTCAAATGCCTTGCTAAAGTCCAGGTAGGCCATGTCCACAGCCCCTCCCTGATCTACTACTTTGGTCACCCAGTCAAAGAAATCCATCAGATTCGTCTGGCATAACCTTCCTGCTGTGAATCCATGCTGCCTTGGGTCCTATGCTCCTCTGGCCTCTAGATACTCAACATTTCTTTCTTTCAGAAGTGATTCCATCATTTTCCCTATCACTGGGATTTTATTTTTATTTTTATTTTTTTCTTCCGTTACTTCCTCCTGCAACCTTTGATAACCTGCTTTATCTTCCTATAGACACTTCTATGTATGTAAATACCGTGTAATCTGTATAATATCTGTATAATTCTATGTACATATGATCTTCTTTTTCTTCCTCTCTGTAAAGAGTATTATCTGTATTGCCTTGTAAATACCTGTGTTGACCTGTATATACAATTGTTCATGCTCCACCCAGGTCCATCTTGCAAATGAACTTCTGCTCAACGATGAATGCCTGGTTAAATAAAGACTTGATTGATTGATTGATTGATTGATTGATTGATTGACTGAGGTTAAACTAACAGGTCAGTAGTTTCCTGCTTCTGCCTTGCTCCCACTTTTGTGAAGGGGAATCACATCAGCCCCCCTCCAGTCCTCGGGTACCACCCCATCCTCCCACGATTTGTTAAAGAGGGTAGTCAGTGGTGTCACTAGTTATACCCTTAGTTCTTTTAGAATTCTGGGATGAATTCTGTATCCAGAGTATTTCTATTGTTTGTTTTAGGTACCTCCCCCTCTTCATTTGTAAATACTGAGCAAAAATATTTGTTTAGTATCTCTGCCTTTCACAGTCACCCTCTGCCCACCTCCCTCCCTTTATTAGGCCACATTATCCCTCCCTTGGTCTTCCTTAGCTCCCTGATGTACCTATAAAGGTTTTATCCCCTCTAACTGAGTTGGCAATCTTTTCCTCGGTTTGGGCCTTTGCTGTTCTGACTGCCTTCCCAGCTTCCTTTTGCTTTACATAGATACAGTTCTCTGTCCTGCTCCTTCTGTGATTCCTTGTACTTCCTGAATGCTTTCTTTTTCTCTTGAACCTTCACTGCCACTTCCTTTGAGAACCATAGTGGTTTCTTACATCGTTTTGTTTTGTTTATTTGCTTCACACAAAGGCTTGTTGCCTCTGTGATGGCAGTTTTTATTATTCCCCATTGTTCTTCCACCCTCCTTCCTGCCCATTTGCTAGAGTGCATTCCTTGGGCACTCACCCATTCTGGCAAGTCAGCCCTCCTAAAGTCCAGTACTTTTGCCTTTGTATGGCTTGACTCTATTGCTGTGTTTATTGTGAACCATACTGTTAGATGATCGTTAGTTCCCAGATGGCTACCCATTTCTACATCTGTGATCCTCCCTCTATCTCCATTTGAGAGAACCAGGTCTAAGATTGCTCCCACTTGAGTGGATTCCAATAGTAGTTGTCTACAGCATGCCCCCTGTAGGGCATCTAGAATAACCCCACTCTTCAAAGTGGCTGCTGCAACTGCACTCCAGTTAACATCTGGCATATTCCGATCACCCATCAGCAATACCTCCCCTTTTTATGCCATTGTAAGTATTCTTTCTTTCATTTCCTTGTCCATTTCCTCCCCCTGAGAAGGAGGTCTGTATATAACTCCTGTGAGGATTGTGGTGCCATTGCCTGTCTCCAAATTGACCCACAGTGCTTCTTCTCCTTCCTGTTTACCCTTTTGTTCTATTGCTTTGATTCCTTCCCTTATGTAAAGAGCTCCTCCTCCTCCTCCTCTTTTACCCTCCCTGTCCTTCCTGTGGATAGTGTATCCTGGTATGTTTACGTCCCAGTCATGGTTTTGTGTGTGCCATGTTTCTGTGACTGCCACGATATCCAGATGTTCCTCCTCCATCAAGGCCACTAATTCAGGAAGCTTGTTACCCAGACTACAGGGCATTGGTACTCATTGCTCTCCATTTTTTGATGGCTAACCTTCTTTGCAGCATCCCCCACTGACCTTTCCACCTCAGTCTTTTTCTCATTTAGTACCCTGTTTTGTAGGGAGAGGCTGGGATTTTCCTGCTGCTTATCAGTGCCTCCCCCCTTGACTAGTTTAAAAGCTTGCCAAAGAAGCATTTAAACCGATTGCTCAAAAGACTTGTTCCCTTCCTGGACAGATGCAGACCATCCTTCCAGTATAGGCTAGTGTCCCGCCAGGTGAAAACCTAGTCCCCAGTGAAGCCAAACCCCTGTGCTCCACACCATTTTTTCAACCATTCATTAAACTGCATGGTGCAAAGTACCCTCGCCTCACCCATGTCATCAACAGGCAGCACCTCTGAGAAGGATACTGTGTCTGCTACTTGTCTTAGGCCCCTCCCCAACTCTACAAAGTCCTCCTGTACTGCTCTAATCTCATGATGAGCCAAGTCATTTGTCCCTAGGTGGACAATGACATCCAGCTCAGATTCCCATGCAGCTGTTCTCGTGATCCTGAAGATGCGCTTCCAGTCCCTCCAAGCCATGGCACCAGGCAGGCACCTTACTTCAGTTTTCACTGCTCCCTGCAGTCCTATCCCCCTAATAATTGAGTCTCCCACCAGGAGCTGCTTCCATTCCCTGTGGTGTCCTCTGCCTCCTTCCTGTGGGCCTCCCTTGTGACAGTTGTCCTCAGCCTCCTTAGTCTCCTCTGCGGGTGCATCCATAGGGGAGCTATGCTCCCCAGAATGGTGTATGGATTGTGGAGTGGAACAACTGACTGGGTGTGCCTCTGTTCCACCATTCTCACCTCTGTGAGCCCACTGTGGTCCAACTGCTGTGCTTTTCGCAACCTCTGAGGTAGTGGTGGTGGCTCTGGTGCCCTGGATGGGGAGGTTCCCTTCCTACTGTTCAGTGTGGCCTGGGGGAAGGTTCCCTTACTACTGTCCAGTGTGGCCTGAAGACGGGCAACTTCCTCCCTCAGGGCAGAGAGTTGTCTGCAAATAGGGCAGCATCTCAGCCTCCATAAAGACTCCTCTAAGACTGCTGTCCCACAGCCATTACATTGCACTACTCCCCACATGTTTATCTACTTTGTGTGTGTGTGTGTGTGTGTGTGTGTGTGTGTGTGTGATTGGTTTGTTATATAGAAATATATATATATTATACAATGTGTATGCTTATATTGTCAGTGCAGTGTGCTAAAGAGGATATGACAGTGATATGCACCTTGCACTCTTGAGGAAATGATGTCAGAACCCCAGGTATAAAGGAACTATTTTCAGGGCTGGGTGGGGTGAGGGGTGGGCAGGGGTTAGGCCTAAACTGTGCCCTCATGAAACAATAAGCTAAAAGCTCTGACCCACCACTGAGATGAGTGCCTTCCTGTCAGCAAGATGCCCTACACAACAATTTGACAGAGAAAATACCCTGGTAATCAAACAGAGAAAAATCCAGACATCCAAGTCAGACACAGGTAAACCTCCCCAGCCCCAAAACAGCCTGGTGGTTTGTGCTCTAAAAGCAGTCATCCCCAAAATAAGTCATCTGTGCTTTAAACTTTTCATGCACTGAAAATCTTAAGAATTGTAACAAAAGTAAAGCTAGATCCACCTCCCTTTGTTGCTTGAAAGACTGTCTTTCCTGATAATTCTAAGTTTCTTATTTCACCTTTCAGTTAGAAGTAGCTCCACCTGCAGAATATCTGCTACAAACCAAAGACTATTGTAAGGTTCACCTCCCTCTGTTGCGAGCACAACTCACTTTCTTGCAAATCCTATGTTCAGTATTGCAGCTTCCAGCCAGAGGTAGCCCTCTAGAACAGGAAGAAACTTTCAAATACCTCGGGGTCACCATTGACCAGACTCTAACATTTGCACCACATGTTGACCAAATTGTCAGCGTGTTTATGGCCTAAGCTGTGCACTCCATGTCGCTCATGAGCCGATGCTGCAATACAATTTACTGATGGCTGAAAATGAGCTGCAGACCTTCTTTTTGTAAACTTGGGGAGCTCTGACTACTTGCGATCTCCCTGGTGGTGTTAGATATCCCTGAGTGTCCGTGATACAGCCCGGAACTGGAAAGCTGGGGCTCGAGCTGGCGGGTTAGGCAGCCATCTGCTTTGGCACTCAAGCCACGCCCCACCATCAAGGCCTTTGATTTAGTAAACCATGCGCTACTACTAACAAAGCTACCCACATTAGGTCTCTTTGAGGACACCGTGCTCTGGTATAAAAACTACCTCTCAGGAACATCACAACAGGTTAAGATAAATGGGGAGTTCTCTGATGCCAAGACTGTGACATCAAGTGTGCTGCAAGGCTTCATCATGGGGCCCCTTTTGTTCAGCCTCTTCATCAATAACCTTCCCAAAGCCTGCCCTAGTTCCACTATCTTACTTTATGCAGATGATGCAGTTATCTGTACAAGTAACCCCTGCCAGGACTTACTCGAAACCTTCAAGGCAACTTTGCATCCCTTGAGAACTGGTTCCAGCAGAACAAGCTTGTGCTCAACTACAAGAAGACAAAAACAATGCTATTCTCAAGTGCACAGAAGAGAACTAAGATACAAGCGCTCAACATCCTCAACAGTATGGGTGACCCTCTAAAACAGGAAGAAACTTTCAAATACCTTGGGGTCACCATTGACCAGACTCTAACATTTGCACCACATGTTGATCAAATTGTCTGCAACATTAACAGGAGAGTAGGAGCACTATATTGATATAGGCACAATCTTACCCCAGAAGCCAAAAAAGTGGCAGTTACAAGATCCATCATCCCCATCATCCCCATAGTTGATTATGGCCTAACAGTCTATGGGAGTGCAAAAGACATTGTGTTAAACAGGGTCCGTTTAGTCCAGCCTATACAATCCCATGCACTGTCACTTGCCAACTGCACCCCTACCCAACCCTTACACCATCTGATCATGGTGCTTCTGCCCATATGGTCCCCTCTTACATGCGCACATGATGCCAGACCCTTACTAGAGGTGTGCGAATTTGGGAAAATTTGCTCCACGTAAAATTTTGCAGATTTCCATTTTCTGCAAAGTTTTCATGCTGCAAAGCATGACTTTGAAGACTATTGGTGGATTTGTGAAATATTGAAGTTGAAAACGTCAAACACATTAAAGTTAATAGTAGAAGTGTCCCAGATCCGCAAAGCTGGAACTTCACTATCTAAGTTCAGCATAACAAGCAAAGTTTGCTATGTACCATGGAATATGATGTAACATGTGGCCAAACAGCCAATGAGAAGCTAGTTTGGTCACTCTGTGAGTGTAGTGTGTTACAGAGAGGCTTTGAAAGTAGATCTTGTGCTTGTAGCTTAGAGTCAAAATCTAAAAAACATTATATAAAATAGCATTTTGGTGGTCAAATTGCTTCAAAACTGTGATTGTGAGTGCTCCTTTTTGTGTTGATTTTCTCCTGTATTCTTTACTTTAAGTATTTAGTGTTCAGTTAATAGAGAAATAGTTGTTTGGTGGCTTGTGTGGGGAAGGGTAAGAGCAATTTACAAGGCACACTTGTCTTTAGAACCAAATCAGTGGACCAGTGTCCAGTCTTTTCTTAAGAAAAAAAAAAAATGACTGTCCTCCTAACTGCGAATTTAACCAGAGTGATTGTTGTGTGTTCCTGCAAGCAAAACTGTGCTCAGAAAAATATCACTATCCTCCTGACTCCGAGTTAACCAACGTGATGGGTTTTTCCCTGCGTGCACACCTTTAGTTAGAAAAAAAATCACTGTCTTCCTGACTGTGATTTAAACAGAGTGATTGTTGTGTGTCCCTGCATGCACTCCTGGTCAAGGAAAAAAATAACTGTCCTCCTGACTGCATTTTAACCAGTGAGCTTGTTATGTGTCCTTACATGAACATCTATGCTAGGGGGAAAAAATCACTGTCCTCCTGACTGCAAATTTAACCAGAGTGATTGTTATGGGTCCCTGCATGCATGCATGTGATGATAGGAAAAAAATAATTGTCCTCCTGACTGCAAATTTAATAAGAGAGATTGTTTTGTGTCCCAGCATGTACAACTGTGCTAGGAAAATAAATACAATCCTCCTGACTGCGAATTTAACCAGAGTGATTATTATGTGTCCCTGCATGTTCAACTGTGCTAGGAAAAAAATCACTGTCCTCCTGACTGTGATTTGACCAAAACGATTGTTGTGTATTCCTGTGTACACAACTGGTCAAGGAAAAAAATCACTGTCCTTCTGATTGTGATTTAACCAGAGTGATTGTTGTGTTCCTCCATGCACACCTTTATTTGGAAAAAAAATCACTGTCCTGACTGTGATTTAACCAGAGTGATTCGTCTGTCTCTGCATGCACACTTTTATTTAGAAAAAAAAATCACCGTCCTCTTGACTGCAATTTAACCAGAGTGATTGTTATGTCCCTGCTGGCACACCTTTATTTGGAAAAAAAAATCACTGTCCTCCTGACTGCACGTTAACCAGAATGATTGCTGTGTCCCTGCATGTACACCTTTATTTAGAAAAACAAATCACTCTCCTTCAAAGAATGACTGTGAAGAAAAGGGCAACTAAAGGGAGAGGCCAAGGAGCAGCCACAAAGAACATTGCTCAATTTGTGGTCCCTAATAATGGTGAAGGATCCAAAAACATGACAGTGAGAGCAGAGGGACAGCATTCAGATCACTCTGTGGCAGGCAGTAGCAGTAGTAGCAATGTATTTTGCCCTGGTGTTGGCTTTCCTGTTGCTACATTTTGCTCTGCCTAAACTTGGGATGCAGTATAGCGCAGTGGTTTAAGGCTCTGAGCTGCAAATCTGGTGACATCCAGCAAACCAGACCTGGGTTTGAATCCCACAGCTTCCATTTACATACTGTGTGACCCTGAGCAAGTCACTTAACTTCCCTGTGCTCCCAGGATGCTCAAGTAAAAAAAGCTTTCAGCTAAGTGTGCTACTCCTGGTTAAACAACTAAAAAGAACAAAAAACTCTAGCACACATGGTGATGGACATGTCAATGCTAAGTGACGCAGTGACAGGAAGCAGCAGCAACACCACCAGACAAACAACTGTGGGACTGGAGGCAGCTGGTTTTGAAGTGCAATTTGAAAGTGGTGCAAATAGTTATGGTGGATCGGAGGTGGAGCCTGATACTGTGTGTCCAGTGGCAGAGGGTGAGGATGAGGTGGTACATGTGAAACAATATGAGGATGCCAGTTATGAAGAGGAGGTACCGGTGCCTGTCACAGATCCTGTTTCTACTGAGGTGGAGAGACCTGCAGAGGATGATGAGCATGCCCGCTTTTTTCCAGAGTATGATGTGGATGATGTGTAAAACAAGAAGGATCCCTCATGGGAGCCTTAAAAGAAAAGACTAAAATAAGATTTCACAGAATGTGTCTTTCCTGTTGCCTTAGCTGCTATAACCATCACAGAAAAGGACCTCCCCACTCTGTTTCTCCCATTTGTACAGTCACCCCACAACATAACAAAGAGATTTGTCTAGTGCACGTACCCGGTCAACAAAAACGAAAAAAATAAATAAATACATAAATAAATAAAAAAAAAATCATCTCCTTTGCTATCCCAGTCATCTTGGCGGCAAGTAAATACAAGGCCCCATCAATCCCTAGTGTAGGGGTTTTATGTACTGGACCCATCTGATGAGACAGTGGCAATTTGCCAACTGTGTCAAACCCGAGAAAGTAGGGGTAAGAAGGGTAGTCACCTCAGCAAATGTGGGCAATATATACACCTTAAAAACAGGCACCCAATTTGGTGGTGTCAACACCAGAAGGCAGCCAGCATCAGTGTTTCTGGTCCATCCAAATCAGTGAGCAATGTAAGCCAAATACACCTGGCACCACATGAGGGAGATGAAGGTGCAAGTGAGGAGAAGGAGGACATGTATGTGGTACTGGAAGAGGAGGATTCTGGAACTGGGCCAAGTGTTTGTCCTAGCAGCAAGACTACCCCACCAAGTCAAAGTGTGATCTCTACCCCAGTCATGAAAACCAAAAAATGTGCTGAGGTGTGTTGTGCAGCTCCTGTGAGTACCACTGGCAATCCCCAGTCAAGGAGCACCCCATTAATGTCACAATGATCAGGCAAGCTGTTTGGTACACCACCAGGTACATCACTGCCAGCAATATCAAGAAAGGTTCAGCCAACGCTGCATTCCATGTTGAATCTGCAAACTCAATTCACAGCTGATCATGGTACAGCACAGGAGTTGAATCAATCAATCAATCAATCAAAATCTTTATTTAACCAAGCAGGCACCGTTGAGCAGAGCTCATTTTTGAGGTGAACCTGGGGTACGGGAAAACTACAGAAGGATTCAACAGAA
The DNA here is from genome assembly GCA_016271365.2 of Neoceratodus forsteri. Lineage (NCBI taxonomy): Eukaryota > Metazoa > Chordata > Ceratodontiformes > Ceratodontidae > Neoceratodus > Neoceratodus forsteri. The sequence goes on from CM057455.1 coordinate 608,850,809, forward strand.
TTGCAACTGCTGCCAACATGGCAGTATACATTAGGACAGATGTGAGAAGGATTTACACAGGTCTAACATACACAAACAATATTAAGTATACAAACTACGGTTTCTTTTCCTACTTCTTCCCCTCCAGATGGCAGCAGGTAAGGGGATGCATGAGGTAGAGCGGGAAAGGAGAGGGCAGGGATATGGGTCGAGGGCTGGTAGTATTATCCAAATAATCCGTGGTATTAATGGAAACAGTTGCAGGATTCCTTAAGTTTGTGGGTAATTAAAGTTTTAAGAGCTGCAAGCCTACAAGGGAGGTTTAATTTCAGGGATTTTTGCAGCTTGTTCCACATCGAAGGAAGTGCATGGCTTAATGCCGCCCGGCCGGAGTGGGATCTCACCTTCGGGATTTGCAGGGTTATGTAGGAAGCACTTCTTAGGGCGTAGTTAGGTAGGGGGTTAGAGGTAGGCAGTCAGTGATATAGCAGGGCAGGTTGTTGCTAATGGTTCTAAATGACTAGCTAGACAGCTGGTCCTTTCTACTCTCCATTATACTCCGGGTGAGATTGGCCGAAGGGCCTTTCCTCCCCTGGTGTAGTAGTTGTGGGTCCCTACCCTTTCGGACTGGTTACCTGTTTTAATTTTGTTTTATTTAGGTGCTGATGTATTGATTCATTGTATTATTTTGTATTTAATTCTTAGGACTTGTGTTATTTTGTTATTTTGTGAGGAAAAAAATTTTAAGCAGTGAGAGTGCTTGATTTTAACCTATTTTCCACCCTTCCAGTCCTGTGAGAGAGCTCCGGTGGGTGGTTTATATATTTATATATATATTTCTTTTTTGTTATAATTTTTATAGTTGTTTTTACTTTTTGTCTCGTGGTCGTGAAAGCACTGTGGGACTTAGAGTAATTTTTTGGTTGTTTAATTATTATATTATAATATTGTTTAATTAGTTTTATGGTGGGTGGTAGTGTTTTCATTTATAGTTTACTTATTTTATTTGGTTTTAATTTTTAGCAGCCTGATGTGCTTGCCAGTTCCACTTGTTGTCCGTTACTCGGCCTCCGCTCTCCTCTCCCTCCGCCCCTCCCCCCCTTGCCACCTCAGGTTTATCATCATTGCCGGGCTTTGGGGATTGTGCGAAGGGGGAGGGAGAGGCGAGAGGCAGTTGGAGGTTGTGGACAACGGAGTGAGCATTGCTCTCCCATTGGGGTGGTAAGGCCTTATAGACGCCCTGGGATGAAATGGGTTCTGGAACGTGGTAATTCCGTTCTAGTTTCCATACCCAAGGGCACCTCTTCTTTTATAGGGTAAGTGGCTGGGACAATTCGCCACCCTCGTCCAACTCGGGCGCTGTTGTGCAATGCCAGATCTGTCTGCAATAAGACGGCCCTTATAGCGGACTTCGTTGCGAGGGCAGATCTGGCTTGCATTACTGAGACCTGGTTAGATGGGAATGCGGACCCAGTCTTGGAGGCTGCTGTCTCCTTTGGGTTCTCGGTTCTACATCGCCCGAGATTGGATTGCGGGGGGGAAGGGATTGCGGTCTGTTTCAAGACCGAGTTGGGTCTAACTGAAGTTTCAGTTGAGGAGGCCAGATCATTCGAGTGCTTGGTGGTAGCTGGGGTGGGGTGCAGGATTGCCCTCATCTACAGCCCACCCGAGGATGAAAAGCTTTTCCTGCAGGAAATAGCAGATTTCGCCGTCGACATGGCCTTGGACTCACCCAGATTGATGGTGCTGAGCGATTTCAATGCTTGGGTCGACAACGAATCTTCACTTTTCGGTCAACATTTTCTCCAGGTGATGTCATCTCTTGGCTTCACTCAGGCTGTTTCCACAGCTACTCACAAGGGAGGGCACTCTCTTGATCTGGTCTTCCTCCTGGGGGTCGAGGCATCTGACTTGGTGGTGGAACCAGTCGGTTGGTCTGACCATTACTCAGATGGATTCAACTTTATGGCCCCCCTGGGTAGGTCGGTCCCTGTAGAGATGCTCAAGTACCGTCCATTATGGGATGTTGTCCCTGAAGGCCTGTTGGCAGTTATTGACCTCTCATTGTGTGCCAAATTGGGCTCTGATCCCGAGCAGTTGGTGATGGCATATAATGTGGCCATTTCTAATGCTCTGGACCAGATAGCTCCATCCCATGTTCACCCCCTTCCACGCCATCCCGTCGCCCCATGGTTTGATGGGGCACTGAGGGGGATGCGGAGGTTGGGGCATAGGTTGGGGCATAGGTTGGAGCGACGCTGGAGGAAGACTGCCTCTGATGCCGACCATCTTATTTTGCTGGAGCATTATAGGCTCTATCAAACAGAAATATCCTGTAAGAAGGCAGAATTCCTGTCCAGGGAAATCTCTGTCGTTCGGAATCGACTGGCTCAGCTCTTCAGAACTGTCAACAGGCTGTGCAACCCAGCCTGTCGGCAGTTCCGTCGAGTTTTTACGCAGATTGACTGCGAGGAGATCGCTTGATTCTTTTCGAATAGGGTGGAAGGCATTCAGAGGCACTGTCTCCAACCTCACTCCATAGCGGTTGCGGTAGGTCGGGGTGTTGTCCCATTGCCTGGTGTTTCCTGGAGCTCCTTTGATCTTCCTGATCTCTTGGATACTATGAGGATTGTCTCTGAGATGCGCCCAACTTGTTGTAGTTTGGATCCGGGCCCCACTTCCTTGATTTTAGGATGTAGTGAACTTATTGGCCCGGTCCTTGCTCGGATTATTCAGTGTTCTTTGGAGAAGGGGTGGTGACTCCCCACCTGAAGAAAGCTTCCTTAGACCCGAATGACCTTGCCAACTACCACCCTATCTCTAACCTACCTTTCTTGGGGAAGGTTATTGAAAAGGTTGTGGTGGCTCAACTTGACAACCATTTGACCATCCATAGTTTATACGAGCCTCTCCAGTCGGGTTTTCGTAAGAGGCATAGCACCGAGACTGCTCTGGTTCGGGTGCTCAATGATCTCCTGATGGCGAGAGATCGGAGATACCGTTCTATCTTGGTTCTCCTTGATCTATCATCAGCTTTTGATACTGTGGATCATGGGGTTTTGCTCGAACACCTGGAATCCATCTGTGGGCTTTCGGGCACTGTCCTCAGATGGTTTTCATCTTACCTCCTGGGGAGAACTCAGAGAGTGGTTTCCAGTTTATATTCATCCGGGGCTTTCTCTCTTTCTTGTGGGGTACCCTAGGGTTCGGTGCTCTCCCCCATGTTGTTCGCAGTATATATGCTACCCCTCAGAGACATTGTAAGATGGTATGAGCTGAGGTTTCATTGTTATGCCGATGATACCCAGCTCTACCTGTCTTTTGCACCCAACTAGGTTAGTGCTATATTGGTGCTGAATAATTGCCTCGCTGATATCCAAGACTGGATGAACATCAGTGGTTTAAAGTTGAACCCGGGGAAGACCGAGGTTATGATGGTGGACCCTAGTCACAGGGTTGAGGGTTTGGGGATAGGATCCCCCTCTGGATTAGTTCTTGGTGTGGACCAGATCCCTACCTCTGAAGGGGTGCGTAACCTGGGTGTGGAGCTTGACACTGGCCTGACCCTTCATTATCAGGTGTCTGCTGTGGTCAAGACTTCATTTTTCCATCTCAGAAACATCTCCAGGATTAGGCACCTGGTTCCACCAGGCGATTTGCCAGTAATGGTCCACGCCTTTGTGACATCACGCCTTGATTATTGCAACTCCTTATACCTAGGGCTTGCTGGGGTTGAAATCCGCCGCTTGCAGCTAGTGCAGAATGCTGCAGCACGTTTGCTGACTGGGGTGTCTAGAAGATCTCATATCACCCCTGTGCTGCGCACTCTGCACTGGCTGCCTATACAGTGGCGGATCACCTTCAAGGTGGGTCTTTTGACCTACAAAGCCCTACACGGGCTTGGTCCCGACTACCTGAAAGAGCCTCTTGTGCCTTACATTCCTCTGAGACAGCTCCGCCCGGCTGACGAGGGGTTGCTGGAGATGCCAAGAGTGAATTTGAAGTCTTCTGGAGCCCGTGCTTTTGGCTTTGCGGCCCCCACCCTTTGGAATTCTCTGCCCTGCCAGCTCTGAGAAAGTTCAACTGTGGATAGGTTTAAGAAGGCCTTAAAATCTTTCTTATGGAATCAGGCTTTCCCTGTTGTATCTTAAAATGTTTTTAATTACCTTATTTATTGTATTGTTATTGCTTGTTTGTTTGTTTCTGACAAATGTATGAAGTTTGTATAGAGCCTTGAATTATTTGAAAGGCGCTTAATAAAATAAATTTTATTATTATTATTTATTAAAGGTCCATAGTACCATGTTTCTCTGGCGCCTAAGGGTAAGAGAAGGCCAGGCCACAGTAGTGTAAAGGAGACAGTGATGGGTGGAGTAGGGGAGCTCTGTTATAAACCTTAATGTTCTGTGGTAGAGCATATCAAGTTTTGCAAGAGAACCAGCAGGACCTTGGCTATAAAGGAAGCCAGCATAGTGCAGCAGGGGGAGAAATGTAGTTTGGACTAGCCGTTTTTTAGCCTCCCTTGGTAGAAGGTTTTTTTATCCTGAAGAATAGTCCTAGCCTCTGCCTGAGCTTCTTTAAAAGCTCTTCAATATGACCCTGGAAGGAGATAGTACTGCCAATCCAGGCCCCATTGTATTTGAAAAAAGATACGTATTCCTGTTGATCCCCCAGTATGGTAGTGATAGGGGATAGAGAGCCGTGAGAGAGAGGGGCACTATTGCTGGACTTTGGGGAGAAGAGCATGGCTTTTTTTTTTTTTTTTGCATTCAGAAGCAACTTCTGTTTTAGGAGTTGGAGTTGTAGCTGACCAAATTCACTCTGGAGGGATGTAAGTACGGTATCAGGAGATGGGCCACTGGTGTAGAGCAGTGTCATCTGCAAAGAGATGAATATTGGCCTTGTTAATGGAGGTGTTCATTTTATTGATGTATATTGCGAAAATCAGGGGTCCCAAAATAGAGCCTTGCGGCACTCCCCGGGTGAGAGGTTTGGAGAGCAAGACCTCACCATCAGCCTTGACTTGCTGGGTGTGGTCAGACAGATAATTGTTGATCTACCTAAGAGAGGGAGCATCCAGGCCAATGTTCTGAAGGGATGATAGCAGCAGGGGATGGTCAACAGTGTCTAAAGCCTTACTGAGGTCCAGGAAGACTGCTCTGACACATTTCTTATTGTCCAGTTCCCTCAGCCAGTCATTACTACCTTTGGCTAGGGCAGTAGACATACTATGTTGGGGCCTGAAACCAGACTGAAGGGGGTTGAGGAGGTTTGCTGAGTCCAGATGGGTCCTGAGTTGGGCGTTGACGGTTTTCTCTAGCATTTTTGATAATACTGGGAGGAGAGAGATGGGCCTATAATTATTCAGGTCGCTAGTGTCCCCATTCTTAGGTATAGGAACAATGTGGGCAGTCTTCCAAGCAGTAGGAAGGATGCCTTGGGAGATAGATAGGTTGAACAGGTGAGTGACAGGTACGGCGAGAGCACGGAAGCCTGCTTTTGGAAAGAATGGGTCGATCAAGTCAGCCCCAGGGCTTTTCCTTTCATCCAGCTGGAGCAGGAGATCCTCCACTTCCTTCAAGGATGTGGCTTGGAGAGAGAAGGATGGGGTGAATGCGGGGGGGGTCAGGGCTGTCAAGCCCCAGCTTTTCTCAAAGAGTACTAGCTGGGGAGGAGTCAAAAGCTAGACCTGCAATGGAAAAATCATTATTGAATGAGTCCAGAATAGTAGGTTTATCAGTAATTGTGGAATTACCAATCTGGATTTTGGCAGTCAGGGAGTTGCCAGTGGAATGGCCTTCGATTTCTCTGATAATCCTCCAGAATTTTGACAGACATGTGGAGGAAGCTTCAAATTGAGAGCGGTAATAGCTAGCCTTTGTAGCTCTAACCAGTTTGGTACAGAGGTTTTTAGCTCTCCTGAAGAGGTTCCAGTCATTAGGCAGTTTTGTTTTGCGAGAAGCTTTCCATAGCCTATTCCTATTCTGCAGTGCACTCTTTAGGCCAGTTAAGAAACAACGGCAGTGCTTGCTTCTAAATCAGGATGTAACTAGTGGAGTGTGCTTGTTTATAGCACTTATCATGATGTCGTGAAAAATGTCATAGGCGGAAGCCACGGAATCTGCTAGGTAGAAGTCCTGCCTCCAAGGGGAGAGACTTAGGTCAGCTGTGAATGACCAAGGATCAAAACTATGATTACTTTTTTTTTTTTTGTAATGAATTTAGGTGGGAGAGTGGGGGAATGGCAAGACCTGACACAAGCAACAATACAGTGGTCACTGATGTTGGAGAAGAAGACTTCAGAGTGGGAGTACAAATGAGGCTTACTAACTATGATGAGGTCCAGCAGAGCACCTTTGGCTGGGTTACTCTTATTTGGTCGTGTAGTCTCAGTGATGAGCTAGAACAGCCCCAGGGAGTCGCAATGGGCTTTAAGGGGAGTGGCGGCATTGGAATGCCAGTCTAAGTGTAAGTCCCCGAGTATTATTGTATCCGAAGATTTTGTACCCCAGAAGGTTGCTTAAGTGGCTTAGTAGCTGCAAGCCTGCTGATGGTGGTCTGTAACAGCCAGTAACACTGACCAAGACTCCAGCAGCGATCACCACTTGGAGGGATAGAGATTTGAATTCACCAGGAACCGAAGTTGAGTCCAGTATGCAGACAGAGTACTTGTCCTTAACATAAATAGCCACACACCACCAATGATCTGTCAGTTCAGAACAGAGAGTTGGAGGGGAGGCAGACTGAGTGGTTGCTGGTTGAATGGTGGAGCCATGATTCAGAAATCACCAGAATATCTGGGTCGGTATGGCTTGTCCATGCCTGTATAAGAGGGATTTTTTTTAATAGGCTACAAGCATTGATATGCATAAAGATGAGCCCCTTCAGGATAGGAAGGTCAGCTGGCGAGCCGATGTTGGGTCCAGGGTTAAGCTCAATGTTGCCCGAGCAGAGCAAGAGAAGAAGCAAGAGTTTTCTAGAGCTAACCAACAGATGCTTTAAAAACTTTTTCCTTTCACACTTATGTGTGGCATGATTATAGCAAGGGGGTAGCTAGGTACTGAAGCCAAGGATATTTAGGGCTACATGTAGAACAATAGTTCTTAGACTTTGTCACAGTGAGCCTCCCCTAATCCATGGAAAAGATTTTGAGCCTCACCCAAAAACGGAAATAATCTTGGGCCTCCCCAAAGAAAAATAACACACTGTACTTTGCGTAGTACACCATGAATAAATTGAAACCCCTTTGAGTACTTGGCTCACATTCAGTTCTTTGTCTTATATTGATGTGGAACCTTTGAAAAAGAGCTCCGGTGCTCAAGGGTTGTATCTGAATAACAAATACACAAATATCATTATTCAGCTTATTGTAACCCCCTCCACAGGCCAGCCTACCTGCTCCGCTATTTTCATTCTTGAATCATTGTTACCCCTTGTTGCAGTACCTTCATGGATCAGACTACTTGCTCTGTCCCCTCTCTATATGAAATAACCTTCCTACATACTTTGCCTCTCCCCCTCCTTCCCTGCTCCTAAGCAACTTCTCTGGGATTACTTTGCTCCTTCCTGCTATTGCTCTTAGTACTTCTATACTCAACCCTTGCATTTGGGCTGTTCTGCCATCAGTCTACAAATTGATCAGTTACCACCACTCATTATTAGTTTATTGTTCATATTATTGTTCATTGTATATTTCCTGATTGTTTTGCAGTTACCTTTTGAAATGAATTCACTCCCTACAATTCCCCGGGTACTCCTGAAATGAGCCTTCCCTTGTTACCTATTAGTAAATAAATACATGAAATTCACTTACTATTATTCTCTTTCAGTTTGCTTCATCTTTTCACACAAAATATGTAAAACCCAAAATTTAAATACAGTACTTTTTCAGACTTGCTTGAGCCTCCCCAGGAACAAGTTGGGGCCTCCCCAGGGAGGCTGGCCTCACCATTTGAGAACCCCTGATGTAGAAGAATCATAGCAGCAATAAGTTTGGGATATCTGCCAGGACTTGCGGACAGGTATTGGAATTTTTCCCAGGTCCCAGCTTGGGTACTTGTGTGCCAGCTTGGTGCAGGATCCATGGCCAGTGAGTCATTCAGGGTAGCACATATCAGGAGCTTGACAAGATGTGTGATGCCAGCGTATTTAGTTATAGCACTAATGTCAGCAGACAATGTGTAGCATGTGCAGAAATGCTTGCTCTGGTTTTAATGCTATACTCCTTTGATGAGAATGTGGGATTTAGGGGGTTTGTGGCCTATGACTTGCCTAAATGGCAGGTGCTGTCATGTACATACTTTTCAAAGTATGCCATACCAGAATGTACAGTGATGTATGTAACATGGTACATCATGCCCTGCAGCATTCCTCAGCACAGTACGTACATCTGAGCATGGACATGTGGACCAGTGGGAAAACAGCTGGTAGCTCTTACCTGTGCATTACAGCACACTGGGCACAGGTATCTGTGGTAGCAGCTGACTGCAGGAGAGGCAAGAATTGCACTAGGACAAACTGTGGTGGTAGTAACATGCCTGGCATTAGGCAACATGCGACACTGACCGTGAAGAGTATCCCTGGGTCACACACTAGAGAAAAGATGCTGGAAGTGGTAGTAACAGAAATTGATGCGTTGCTCCACCCCCATACACTGAAAGCTGGATTCATCGCTAGTGATAATGGATCAACTATGCGGAAATGCATCAGTGATGTGGGATTTGTTAGGGTGCCATGCTTGGCACACTGCCTTAACTTTGTTGTGCAGACCTTCATCAGCCATCCAGATATAAAAGAAGTTTTGACACTGGCCCGACGCATCTGTGCCCACTTTGCATGTTCAGCAAAAGCTCATGACCATCTGCAATGGCGTCCCCCAGGATGAAACCCACTTTTAAAGCACTCTGCAGTATGCTGCAGCAGCCCTACTGAACAAAGCAATGTCGTTTCAATGGCAATCAGTCCCTTTTGTCATGCAGGAATATGTGGCAGTCACTTCATCCTAGCAGTGTAACATTTTCCTGAATGACAAAAGGGACGAATTGCCATTGAAATTACATTGCTTTATTCAGTAGGTCTGCTGCAGCATTCTGCAGATTTGGGTTTCATCCTGGGGGATGCCACTGTCTGTGCTGTGCAGGTAAAGAACAATTTTCCTCAGCATCGGTTAAAACTTGACATTGTCACCCGGAGGAACTCCACCTTGTACACAGTGGAGCATCTATACCAGCAGTACAAGGCAATTTCTGAGTATCTGATACTTCATGTCAGTCATGGCAGCAGTGGGGCATCCATGTGTCAGACAACAGAGCAGTGGCACCTGATGGGTGGGCTCATCTTGATTCTAAGGTACTTCAAGAATGCAGCTCAGGCAGTGAGTGGGGACACTGCTTGCATCAGTGAGTCCATCCCTTTGCTATGGGTGTTGAGACAGACAGTGCTGAACATGCAGCAACAGCTGGATGCAGGTAGTGAGAGAGCAATTTGCTCATTGATGGAACACATGGTGTCCACACTAAACTTTAACACCCACATAAAGTATATTCTGCAGTCTGAGGAGTTTGGGATTGCCAAAATGCTTGACCCACATTATAAATGTAGGATGACAGCCATATTACAAGGTGGACATTAGGAGCTGCAGAGACTGACAGAACTACTCACTCAGAGGGTAAGTGGTGCACAGTTGCTACTACGGGCACAGGGGTCAAAGCCACATGAGGTACTGCACAGTGAGCCAGTGTTCCAGCCACCAACTCCTCATCATCCCATGGGTGTCAAACTGTGCAAAAAACATGCAAGTTAAAGGAACCTATGCCAAATCCTGTTTGGGCAGCCCTCAGTCAGGTGGGAGTCACAGACATGGATGAAACTGAGGATGAGGAAGAGGATGATCACGCTGCACATTTTTGAGTGGCAAAACACATGGTAGATGCATATTTTGCAAATACAAAGAACCTCACCACTGGAAAGGATTCACTGCTATACTGGGGCACTAAGGTGAATGGCTGGCTAGCACTGACAGTGGTTGCCCTGAAATATCTGAGTTGCCAGCCCTCCAGTGTCAGCATTGAGTGAGTTTTCAGTTCAGAGGGTGCCACTGTGCGTAACAAGAGCACCAGTCTTTCTCCCAACAATGTTGGCATGCTGACATTTATCAAAATGAATGAGGCTCACATTCCATCAAGAAGGATAATGTCTCTTGTCACACCACCGCTTGAGAGTGATGATGAGGAAGAAGGTGCTTTTGGTAGACCGGGATGTACCTCATTATTGTCTTACAGCATGGAAGTGGCTAAAACTTTAATGGAGAGGGAGTTCCCCTATAGAGACAACTCCAGTCTTGAAGACTGTGAGGGATGCTTCATGGATGATGTGGAAGAATAACAAACTCTTTTCTCCTTCTCTCTTCCCACCCATCCTCAACCATGTAATCCTGGGTGTCAAATTAATAACAATTGTAATGTTTACATTCAGTGCTGAGATATAAATCAACAACTATCAATTAGTGATGCTTTTTAATTGCGCCAAATGGAGCACCAGTAATCAATGCACCATGACACTTACAATGAACACCCGCTCAAGCCAGCAAAACACACCACAGCTGTGCAGCAGTGACCTCAACATCTCAACCTTCTCCTCCTCCTCCTCCTCCTCCTCCTATCATCTCATGTATGTAGTCATCTTGGATCCTCCAACACGGGCAGAAACAGCATGACACAGCACTTCCATCACCACAGTGGCATCTACTTGCCAGGATAGCAATTTATCAGGATAATGAATTTACAATACATGCAAGTCAAAGGCGTTACATGACAGCCACCCAAATGTGATAAAGAGAACCACCTCCTCTACCTCCTCTGTACTCCCTGTGCTGCTTCAGCTATATCCTCCTCCTCCTCACAGCAAGTACGAAACAGCTTGGCTATCACTTCCACCACCGTAATGATGATTCTTTGCCACCAATGTGATAAACAGAACCGCCTCCTATACCTCCTCAAAACTCCTCTTGCCAGATTCATCTTAGTCCTCCTCACCAGAATTATCATACAGCATGTCACAAAATTGCAGCTGTTAGCCCAAGGAATTGATGGTCCTACAGTCTATATCAAGTGACAGACTGAATCCAGCAAGACCTCATCATGTGGAACCACACTGCAGAAAGAACTTTCTTCATCGGATGTGATGGTAAGGACATCTGCACTGTTTTTCAGAAACTGTAGCCTTTCTATCAGCCTAATTAGAGGCAGAAAATCAGTCCATGAGACTCAGTGCTGCATTAAATTGATTTCATGCCTGCACGTCAGTGCAGTGGTTTTCTTTCCACTTGCAATGCTGGCTACCAGGGTTTGGCAAAGGACCCGGGGCACCAGAGGGCCGGTCGGGGAGACAAGGCTTGAGCATCTGATAACTGCTTGCCTCCTTCCAGGGGGAAGGTGGGGATGTGACCCAGCACGTGCTGACTCCTGGTGGATGCTGGGGCAATAGCAACACATCGTGTCCTGTTGACTGGGAGGGGAGTGGCAAACGTTGGCATATGCCTTGACGTTAGTGGCACACCACAGCCCTCGGGAGAAAAATGGGAAAATTGCTCCCTGGTCAGCCGGATGATGGTCACCAACCCTGACTGCCACAGAAGCCCTGGACAGCCCAAGACCACCTCAGCAGCACCCGAGCCAAAACTGAGTGCACTGGCAAACCCCACCGGCACCTTCTCCCTCAGAGGAGGGGGGCCCATCTGGTGAAGGATTACACCAGATTACCTGGTGGGCTGCAATGGGATGGTGGCTGGTGTTGGGGCAGGGTGCCAGTGGGATCCCTGGTGGCCTGAAGGAGTGGCTGGCCTGGGAACCAGGGAGAAGCAAAAAAAATGTTTTCATGTAATTTCTTCTTTATGCAGGTTTCTCTGGTTCCAGTACACACAGACACCAAAAATACACCATTGCACAGCCAGCAGTACTACTCTGACAGTAAGTATCATTATGATTTAATGTTTTTCCTTTACTCTCCTCTCCTCTCCTCTCCTCTCCTTTCCCTTCCTTTCTCCTACTTTCCTTCACAAAAAATCTTTCTTGTCTTCACAGGTGCTATCTGGACTGAAATTTGAATAAAACGGTGCATGAAGAGATCCTGCAGGCAAGCAAGCCATCTCCATCTTCTCAGTTAAGTCAAGTCAAGTATATCATAGTGCAGACACAGTCTGGAAAGTACTGTACCTGAAATTATAACGACAGCAGCAAAAAATATTGAGTATTGAATGTGGCACAATTGCCAAAGAAAATACACGCACCTCCAGAAAAGGAAAACAAAAAAATATCACTTTGAACGATATATACAATACCAGCAATCAGGCTTGATGGAAGTTGGAAGTCAGCTTGTACACCGGCCTGGGGTCACTCAGTTAACATCATTTCATTTCATTTTTATTTTTATTCTTGAAGATCTGTGGGCCAGGCCCATTTTCACTGACATCATTTACTTGGTGAATCAAGCCAATCACTGTAAAAATACAGGCATAAGGAAGAACAGCAGAGGCAGTGAATAACAAATACAAATAATTCACAATGAGCAAGAGGCCATTTCTCTAATTCTGGAACAACAGCAGCATGTAGCAGCATCAAGTCACACTCTCCTTAAGCTATTTACTCCATTATCAATGTAAATAACACAGCCACTTGATATTTCTCTCTCTAGGGACACAACTTTACATTTCAGTCAGAATGCTGACTGGTGCTGGTGGGGTGGCAGGCCCAAAAATGCTTAGTTCAAGAAATATGTTTAAGTTGTCTTGCAAGTTTCACATCTGCTTTGCACCACCTTCTCAGGTGAGTGCAGCAACAGTATTTGACTGAAGGGAAGCATTTTTTTCTCTGCGGACACAGCTTCACATTTCTGGCAAAGTGCTGGCTGTGGTGGTGGGGTGGCAGGCCAAAAAATTCTAAGTACCATAATTATGTTTAAGTTCTCTTGCAAATTTGAAATGTGGTTTGCACCGCCTACTCAGGTGTGTGCGGCAACAGTATTTGACAGAAGGGAAGCATTTTCTCTCTGCAGACACAATTTGACATTTCTGGCAGACAAGGTAAACATGTTAACTCATTAAAACAGATTTATGTTGAACTTCTCAGGAGAATAGCTCATATTTCTGTTGTGACTTTGCACTTTCTTTGGGTGGTTGGTGGGTGCACACAACTGCCAGTCACATACCACCACAAAGCATAAGGAAACAATTTATGTAATGTGGAGCATACAAGAAAGGAACATGGTTCATCATGTGTAAAGATTAAAGAAAGAACAGAACAGGACAGGCAAGGGACATCCAAAAGAAGGAGACAATACTAAAAAAGGGGATAGAGAGAAAATAGATGAAAACTACAGAGGAATACGTTTTTTGTTTTTTACTTTTTATATTTTTGGGATTTTTTTATTTTTATTGGGGTACTAGAGAGAGTGGAGAAATTAAGAACACAGATTTCAGAATGACTAAACATAAAACAACTTCTGGCAACCACTCAGATGACCCCACCTGCACTGCCAAAAGCTGAGCTATGCCCACCACCACCACCATGCAGCTGTGCCAGGAGAGTGAGGATCTTCTTCTGGCTGAACATGAAATTATCCAGCTGATCCATTGCTTCCTGCTGGAAGTTATTGAAATCCTGCCACAGCATGTGTTGCCCATCCCATACAACTGTCACACTGCCCTGTATGGCAGGTGCCATGGGGTCATTACCATAACATGATGGTGCAGGCTGCTGTCTGGGAGATACAGGCCAAGTTCTGCTGTGGTCCTTCCTATGGCTGCCCTGCTGACTCACAGCAGAACTGACCTCCTATTGCTCCACAACATTGCCCCCATGGCCACCACCACTACCACCACCGTCACCATGTGCTGCAACCACCTCATGCTCATTGGCCCTCCACTCGTTCAGATGGTGGATGGAGAGGTGTCTTCTCTGGCTGCTAGTCCCAATGTAGCTCCCTTTATTTCCCCCCCACCTCACATGGCATCCACAGACCTTGCAGATGGCCACCATTCAATCTGCAGGGTCGACATTTATTAATTTATTTCAGTTTAGGATTATTACCTTTGAGTCACTGACTCATTTTCAAAGGTTCCAAGTCAGTCAACAAACAGAAAACAATTGCATACAGATACAGACAGCACTGCATATCAATTAGGGTACAGAATGTTACTGAAGGTTGCACAAACTTTAAAGTTTCACTAATACATAGGAGTCTAACATAACAACTATCAGCACATCATGCGAACAGTGTAAGTTACATACAAGTGCAAGGTAGAATGGTCTGGGATGGATTACCAACTGGGACAGTCAGGGGGACTGTGGGAATATTGGAGGAGAGTGGCCATTGGTAGGCGTTGTTGATTGTGCATGTCAGAAGTAGTCGGAGGGGAGAGCGATCATAGGTAGGTGTTGTCAGTTGTTTGCATCAGATATAGCTGGTGGTGGGGAGAGGGGAGAGGAAGTGAGGAGGGAAGGATATGACAAGTGCATAGTGGAGATAGAGAGGGGAGTGTAATCTATACCGCAAGATGCTTGAGAGTGGGGAGATTCATTGGGGAATGTGGGAGGGGGAGTGCAGTGGCAGCAGGGGGTGTTTGGCACAATGGGGTAGAGGTTGGGTTTGAAAGTTCCCTTTTGCAGGGTTAAGTGGCAACCACAGACATTTTTGAGGTCTAGCTGGGAAAGAAGCCCGGTTTTGACTTGTCTGAGCTTGGTACTTTCCATGAGTGTGGTAGGCAACTTATTGAAACACTTTGGGCCCTGGAAGGAAAGAGAGCTCTGTGCCAGTTTAGTATGCTTGAAAGGCACCTGGACTCCCCCTTTTGCAGCACTCCTGGCCTGTTTAGTGGGTAATGCCTTTGTGAAGAGGCTGTCTGTAGATTTAGGCATAAACCCTAGCATGACTTTTTAATTAGCATGCAGGTCTGGAATTGAGCTGTGAGGTGGAGTGGAAGCCACCCAGTCTCATTGTAGAGGGTCAATGTGTGGGTAGAGTTCAGCCACAGGGGTTAGGCAACAGGCCTTGTTTAGGAGAGTGTTAACTCTTTTTTGAGGGTGGTGTCAGAGCCTGCTCCAGAAATTGGTAGCCTATAGTCTATGGAGTCTAAGACCGAGTTGCTTATGGCAAGTTTCAGAGTCACAGGTGCTAAGGAGTGCTTGGGCCAGTAAAGAATACCCAGTTTCATGTTAGAGGTCTTAACAACATGGTCAGTATGACTGGTGATAATGAGAGTATCATCAAGGTATATTCCTAGGTATTTAAATTTGACGACTTATTCTTGGGGGTCTCCCTTAAGGCTCTAAATTTGCAGGGGATGGAACTTCTTTTTATTTTGGGGGACTATGAACAGCATGCTCTTAGTTTGTTTGTGGTTGAGCAGGAGTTTGTTAAAAAAAAATATATCAAAAAAGTCCCACACTACAGAATGCTGTGGGAGGGATGGAGCAGTAGATGATGATGAGGCAACGGGCTCCTCCTTTGGTGGGTTCCATGTGAGCTGTTCCTGCTGCAGTTCCTGCTACACTGGTTCATGCTGCTGTATTGCAGCAGCAGACATTCCTTCCTGATCTGGGGGGGGGCAGCAGTGCCTCGGTTTAAAACACGCCTATTAATGCGAATAACTGCTGCCCCAGCCCCACCCTTTCTGGACTCCTGATGCTGCCCCTCCATTACCAAAAAAATGTAAAATCAAGAAAAGGAGAGAAAGAGAGTCGGAAGAACTCAGAAACATACACACACACACACACACACACCAAGAGAAACTACAAAAAACAAATGGATAGACAAACAAAATGTATAAATGCAGAAAATAAAGTAAAGAAAGGTAAGGATTAGAACTCAGAAAGGTGGAAAATATCAAACTCTAAAGATATATTGCTACAGTATTGTAGATGCACTCTGACTGCCTATGAGAATGTCTCCTTCAGCTACAACTGCCGAAATGAAGGTAAAACATTCACTTCCTGCCTGCCTGGAGTCTCCTATGTGACCTGCAGTAAGTGAATCATGTAACAGCCCATGTTTTTCATTAACTCCAAAGTTGCTAACAAAAGTCGAAGATAACTTCAAAATTTCCTGAAGTTTTCCGGTGTCTTTTCGTAGCCAGAAGCCAGTTTGGCTAAAAAGTTGGTGACTTCACAGGAAATTTGCAGGCAGAGTAAAACTTCACAACATCGCTACACCTTCCCCACCACACAGTCTCCTCATGCTTGTAGCTCTTCTCCATTACAGTTAGTGTTGTGCAAAATTGAGAAATTTTGTTACGTGGAACTATTTCACAAAATTCACACATTTCACAAAATATTTTGCAGGTGCAAAATGCAAAATTTCACCCAGAAATGGTGACATTTCACCATTTTCTGGCCACATTTTGCATTTTGAGGTGAAGCTTTGTAAGTTTACATTCCTCAAAATAGTTCGCAGAACGGCTGATTTTTGCAAAATATTTTGCATGGCGAAATTGCCAATTTCACAGCAGTTTCACTGACAAAATTTTATTTCACACATCTCTACTTCCAATATGCCATAAAAGCACACAGACTTAACCTCTGACACTGCTCAGATGGGTTTGTATAGCTCCTAGTGCCTATGTTATGCTTTGTATTATTTGACCTGTTGAATGTTAACTTTTTTCCACTCTGTATTGCCGAAACAGTACTTATGTTACTCATTCTGTTTTGTTATGTCACTGAATCAGTACTGCGCAGCCCTTGTTAATCAGTTTTTAATACTGTCTTTGTGACATACTAGCAAACTAAAATGCCAGCAGAATAGGCCTAATGGTCTTTCACGTCTGCTCGTTTGGTCAGCCCCCACCCTGGGAGCTGACCTTGCTGCCCCCCAGCCTTCTCTGGCTTCTCCCTTCCCAGTTCCGGATATTCTCGCTGCATTTGATTTTGCTTCCAGAACCCTTCCCCTGTACCTGTCCCACCCCCTCTTGAACCCCTTCACCATCTCTGCCTCCACCAGCCCCCTAGGCAAAGCATTCCATGGCTCCACCACTCTCTCAGTGAAGTAGCACCTCCTCCTTTCTCCCCTGAATTTTCCCCACTCCAGCTTCCACCCATGCCCTCTAGTGGCCCCCTCCTCCTTCCTTCGAAGCACTCTGACTGTTTCTCTCCTATTTACCCCCTTCATGTACCTGAAGACCTCTATCATGTTCCCCAGGTCCATTCTCTCTTCCAATGTGTACATATTTAGCTCTTTGAGCCTCTCCTCATAGGTCATGTCCTCCAAGCCCCAAATCATTTTGGTTGCCCTCCTCTGGACCCTCTCCAGGAGTTTAATGTCCCTCTTTAAGTGTGGCCTCCAAAACTGCATACAGTATTCGAGGTGCGGCATCACCAAGCAGTTATACAGATGGAGTATCACTTCCCTCCTTCTGGAGGTGATCCCCCTAGTGATGCATCCCAGCATCCTGTTGGCCTTGGCTGCTGCCCTCCTACAAGTCTCCAAGTTGTTCATCTTGACATCCACCACCACCCCCAGGTCTCTCTTAGCCATCAAGACTTGTAGCATCCACCTCCCGGGTGTACACTTGGCCTGGGTTTCTGGCCCCCAGGTGCAGTACCTTGCATTTCCCTGCATTGAACCTCAGCTTCCACTTTCTAGACCATCTTTCCAGAGCATCCAGGTCTCCCTGTAGGGCCACACTCCCCTCCTCCCCATCCACCATTGCCCCCAGTTTTGAGTCATCCGCAAAGAGACTCATCTCCCTCCTGATACCTGTCCTTATGTCAGAGACGTAGGCGTTGAACAGGAGGGATCCAAGGACAGATCCCTGTGTGATCCCACTAATGACCCTCCTTGGGGATGAGACTATCCAGCCAACTCCGGTCCTGGAGCCAATTGCCTATCCATCTGATTATCTGGTTCCCCACCCCCATTTCTTCCAGCTTATCCAACAGGCCCATGTGAGGAACAGAGTCAAATGCCTTGCTGAAGTCTAGAAAGAGGATGTCCACTAGTCTACCCAGGTCCAAGGCACTCATCACCCAGTCATAGAACTCCACAAGGTTTGTCTGACATGATTTCCCCCAGATGAATCCATGCTGTCTATCGTCCAGACACCCTGACTTTTCCAGGTCCCCCCCCAGCCTTTCCTTGACAATGCCCTTTATCACCTTGCCCACCACCGATGTCAGGCTGACAGGCCTGTAGTTCCCTGCCACCTCCCTTGATCCCCCCTTGTGGATAGGCAGTATATGCACCACCTTCCAGTCCTGGGGCACCCACCCTGTCCTCAGAGAGATGATGAAAAGCTCCGCCAGGGGTTTCACCAGGACATCCGCAAGTTCCTTCAGAACTCTGGGATGTAATTTATCCGGGCCCAGTGCTTTCTCTGTCTTAAGGGACCTGAGGGCTTCCCTCACTCTCTCTGCTGTGATTTCCATTTCCACTACCTCTTATTCCTGCTTAGCCTTCCCCCCTCCTGCCAGTGAAGCCTCCCCCTCTCCCCAGACCCACCGATCGGTAAGGGTCCCCCCCTCCTCATTATCACTGTCTCCTCCCATGTATGATGCAGCACCCACATTTTCCTTGGTGAAAACTGAGGTGAAGTACTCATTTAGTACCTCAGCCTGCTCCCCCAGGTCTTGTGCCCATCTCTACCCTGTTTTAATCCTGCTAATCTGCCCCTTCACCCTTCGTTTTTCCCCAAAGTATCTAAAGAACCCCTTTTTCCCTCTCCTAATTTCCCTGGCTAGGTTCTGCTCCTTCCTTGCCTTAGCCATCCTCACCACCCTAGTGGCCCTTCTAGCCATCAGCTCATACTCCCCTTGATCTCTTTCACTCCTTGAGCACTTGAATTGCCTATAGGCTGCCTTCTTTCCCAGCTCCACCTCCTGGACCTCCCTGGTCCACCAGCAGGGTTTTTGGGCCCTACCACATTTTCATCTTATTCTTCCACAGGTGCTGGTAGCATCCTGCACCCCTCTCCTGATGATTTCCCACCTACTATCAGTGTCCATGTCTGACCCAATCCCATCCAAATGCTCCTTAAGGATCCTTCCAATTTTCTTAAAATCCATACCTGTGAAGTCAGTTACCTCTGTCTTTGTGCAGCATTCTACCCCTCCTAGGTCCAGGTAGAACCAGACCGTGGCATGGTCACTCCCCACCAACGGGTCCCTTACTTCCAGGCTCCCAATCTGGTCACTATCTGCCAGGACCACATCCAGTACCTGCACCTCCCTGGTCAGTTCGCCCACCTGCTGAGTTAGGAACGCGTCTTGAAAGACATCCAACAACCTCTGTTCCCTCGCCACCGAGGATGTCATAGTCTCCCAGTCTGTTCCTGGCATGTTTAACATGGTGTTAATAAATTGTTATTTTGACAAGGGACCTTTGTATATGAGCATTTCTGCTCAAAGGTGTATTTCTGAACTTTCAAATGAAATGTGGAATGGAGGGAGGGAGGGGGAGGAGGGAGAGAGAAGTGAGAGAATTTCTGTTTGAGATGTTTTGGGCTTTCTGTACAGTGATGTAATTTTTTCTTGCCTCTCTCTCCCTGCCTTCCATTTCATCTCCTCTTATTTTTCTTAATTTTTCATTTTGCTTTTTTTCCTAATCTTTCTTAAAATGTCATTATTAACTGCTCACACAGGAGATGCAGGGTCTTTTGACTATGAATGAGAATCAGAAGAAAGACAACTTAGCACAGACACGTAGTTGGTGTCTATTGTTATGACAAAGATAGCATTGAAATGGGAAAGGATAATTAGCAAAATGAAAAGCATGCAGAGATAAAACTCCTACTTCCTCCTATTACTTGCCAGCCCTTGAACTTGAGCCTTCCATAGCCACAGCCTATCGACGAGTGTTCTATCTACTGTCCTTAACTCAGCACTCTGTTTTAAGTCCCTCCCCCGCCACTGACCTTGCACAAATGTGATTGCCTCAAAGCACCTGCCTTCCCCCAGCTTATTCTGTGTACAGGCCTCCCTCACATTGCTCTCTAGTATGTTCCTACTAGGTCAGTCCTACACAGAAAATTACCCCCCCACCCAAGTCTAAAATTAATGACAAAGCCTCCTCTTGGCTGCCTTAGCATACAGTGTGTGAAAGCCTATTTTGAGTCCCCCCCCCTGACTTTATATGAAATAACCTCAAAGCCTCCCCTAACTGCTTTACCACCTACTAAATTAGTTTCTTAAGCCCACAGCACTCACCATGTATCTTAGGCTATACTAACTGCAATACGCGGTGCCTCTGTATGAGATAGCTTACAATTGTAAATAAACTCAGTTGCTGTTATTTCTTATATTTTTTGTCTCCATACTTGTGCACCCATACTCTGTAACTACCTTTCTGTGTTGTTCTCCTGTCAAGATGCGGAACCTTTAAAAAAGATCATTTTGCTCAAAGGTTATGTCCGAATGATGAAATAAAATAATAATTTTGAATATAACCCTCAGTGGAATCCATGATAAAGTCACATTAAGAAAAAAGGAGAAAGATTATAACTTGTTTGAAAGGTTTTCATCAAACATAAAGAAACTAAATGACAGACCTCAAAAGGAGGAAGAAAACAGAAATAACAGTATCAAATGTATCCACCCAATAAGGCTGACTCTGGCAGAATTGTCATTCTTCCATGAATGTAAATGGTATAAACAATTTCAAAAAGAGAGAAGCGATACTTTTATATGCTAAACAAAATAATGCAGAAATTCTGACCATACAAGAAACACATTTAACATCCAAAGATCATCTTAGATTAAAAAAGGGCTGGATTAATTAAGTATATTTTTCAAATGGCACCTCCAACAAAAGAAGTGTAGCCATATTAATTGCAAACATTTTAGACCTCCATATTCAAAAGTCCCCCTGAAAATTATGCAAGTGCCTGCGCGGTGCTTCTGAGATGCACCACCCAAAATAATTGCAATATTCAGTGGATGTGCTATAAGATGTGCTGATGCATTCCTGGCTGAATATACCAGAAATGCACCATAGTGCAACTGCACATGCACCACACATAGGGGCAGGACTGAATATAGAAAATGGAATAACCCAGCCTGGGACAGCGGAGCAACAGGGCAGGACTGAAAATGGGAAATGAGCATTGTGCAACAGCACAAACGGGGAAGCAGCAGCCCAAGCCAATGGGGAAGAGAGTGGCACTGCAAAAGTTCAAGATGGGCATAGCACAGCCCCCCCATTGGTACATTACAAAGCACCACACACAGATCACCAGCCAAGGTGTGTAACAGGCACAGTGGGCATGCCACACATGAGGGCATGGACAAAGTGCCACAGCACTGGAGGTGCCAATGGACATCATGGCCTGGCCAGACACCATAACAACAGTGCCAAGGAGACAAGCAGGGTGGATGTGGTAGCCAGAGCACAGTCACAATGGGATACAGGCATAATGATGTACATGCTGGTGTCTGAAGGCCACACTGGGTGCACATGCCCAGAGTTATACATGCCTGTAAACAGTGGTGCACATTACCATGAGGACCAGGACAACAGCGGAGGAAAGCACAGGACCAGGGGCATAGCACAAGTAACAACATAAGCATCAGTGAGGGACAGCCAAGGGGACACCAGGAGAAACACCATGGGGGAATACCAAGGTGGACAGGGTGAACGTGTACACAATGGCACACACACAGAAGTGAGCTGTGTTAACCAAGGGGTAGTGGGACAACCATGCAACACAACAGGTGATGGTAACAACAGCCAAGGAAGGACCACAGATACAGGAAATGCCAAAGTCAACAATATCTAATATCAGAACCACAGCAAAAGGCAGAACAACAAGCAACGCAAACAGAACCAAACAGTCAAAACACCAGAAAAGGCTGAACAACAAAGCAACAATCAAAAACATTATAAAATGGGTGTGGGGCAGGGGGAATGGGGAACACGAAATGCGGGGGGGGCAACTATGTACAGTGAGAAGGGTGGTGTGAATTGGGGCTAACTTTACTACAGAATGTACAGGGTGCCACAAAGGCCTATTGCCCATGTTGGCCCTGCCCCCGATGTCTTCTTGGCGGTGCCTGGCACTGTGCATCTCCTGCAGGATGTCCCTGACCGTTCACAGGATATCCTCCTGCCTGCGTAGCATGTTTCACTGCTGGCAAAATATGGTGATGAGGATCTCCTGAGATGACACCAATTGACCTTCCAACAGCAGCAACCCCCTTGGCCTTTGGTGGACTGCACTGGCATCCTGAGGACCAATGTGGGGTAAACAGAGAATATGGACTCAGTGCCACAGCCCATCCAGGCACAGTGCCCCCCCCGATTGAATGGGCACGCATGACTGATGTTGCCAAGCCCCTGCATAGGCCCGGCAGCACACCATACACACAGCAGACTGGCAACATGCCATGCAACAGTGCCACAGAGTGAATGGGATGTGTTACAGGGTATAGGAATTGTCAGCATGTGCATGCAGTGGATGTTTCTGAGGGACATTTGGCCCTTTCCTCCCACACCATGTGAATCTGACATCTGTGTACAACATGTATGCAGGCCCAGTGGCAAGTCTGTGTAAGGACCAATGGGAGCCCACAGTCATGATGGGACACACTATATGGGGCAAACACACAGGGCTAGGTATACAGTAGGTCCACCAAATGGTGCCATGACAACAACCCATGTGTGCATGGCCAGCACAACTTGGGCATGCACAGCATGCAGGCAATGGCCCACAGTGGGCAATACAACCCCCCCAAAACCCCTGAACACTCATATGCAGTACAATAGCACACTTACCTAACACATGGCAGGATGCACATGGTAGAATCCCTCCAGCAGCCACTCTGGCACCTCATGACCACATTGCCTGGTGGAGAGCTCCTGCACCTGTTGGCGCCCCTCCCAACCTGCAATGGAGACACAAAAGAAAAGCACCATAAGCAGTATGTAATCACACACACCCAAACCCAACCCCCCCCATGGCACAACACTGACATGACACAGAACGGTGCAGTATGATGTGTTCCCGGAAGACAGACACCAAACAAAGGGGCCTGACACAGACACAGCAGCATCACTGTTGGCCCACATTGCACCCTTAGCAAAATGGTGCCACACATGGTGAGAAATAGCTCAGCCCTGTGAACATGGCCATGGGAACCATCTGTGTTTTGGCAAATGCCAAGAAAGGAATATCCAGCCCAGCCAACCTGAGTACAAAAGAAATGTCTATAATTGGGGAGGAGCCTGAATAATCAGGTGGAAAACTTCTAAATACTACAGAATTTTTCACAATAAGGCCCACTCACTCATAAACTGTCTATCAGAGTTCAAATCTTTACTCAATTAATACAGCACACATACAGTACAAAAGCAAACGTTTCAGAATATATCCTTCATCAGTGCCGTTATTGTGCTGTTACTGTATCACTTATTTATCTTTTTATGTGCTATCTTGTTTCCTCTAACTGGCATTTTCTCAGTTTATAGGGTATTTCAATGGTGTGTAGAGAGTGGTGTGACCTCCTGATTTCTCTTCTTTTGAAACAAGATAGCAGATTGATTAACTCGGTTACTCGGTTGATGGACAAAAGAAGGCCGAAGCCCATCGAGGATGTCCTCCACACATTGTGGATCATTGTTAAGTTATGTTCTTATTTAAAAGCCATTTGTCAAGTTTAGCTTTAAAATATTTATGGTCTGGCTATCAATGATATCCTGGGACAGGGAATTCCAAATTCTAGGGGTTCTAACAGTAAAATATTGTTGCCTTTTGTTCGATTTTGCTCTATCAACTCCAATTTGTTTGTTGTGAATCCTAGCCACGGTTTTTCTTGATGTAAAAGAGAGTCCACATGAATTCATCAATGTTGCTGAATGAGAAATCTTGTATAACTGGAGGAGATTTCCTCTTAATCTTCTAAATTTAAGTGAATAAAGCCCCGTTTTCTGTAATCTGGATTCATAATCAAGTGATGAGAGATGTGATATAATTTTTGTGGCCTTCCTCTGGACCTTTTCAATTCTGGCTATGTCCACAACCAAGTAGGGACTCCAAAAGGATGAACCATAATCTAAGTGAGGTCTGATATGAGTTTTATAAAGGGCCATAATACACTCCTCAGATTTAAGGACAAATGTATTATTGATTCTACGTAAAAGGGCGTTAGCATGTTTAGCAACCTTGTTACAATGGTCAGTGGATGATAGCTTGTTGTTAACCAATATGCCCAAATCTTTTTCCATAATTGATTCCCTGACCATAGTATTGTTACGATAATAGGTTTGTTTATGATTATTTTTTCCCATATGTAATACCGAACATTTAGACACATTAAATGACATTTTATTGGTTATTGCCCATGCTTCAATTATTTTTAGATCATTTATAAGGATATTCCTATTGGTATCACTATCAACTCGTCCCCCCAGCTTGGTGTCATCTGCAAACTTTGATATAATATTATTGGATGAGATGGTTAGGTCGCTAATAAAAATACCGAACAGTGTGGGGCCCAACACTGAGCCCTGGGACACACACTAGACACCAACCCCTCATCAGAGAGTTCTCCATTTACCCTTACAACCTGGGATTTATCATAAAGCCAGCTTTGGACCCTTGACACAATATAGTTAGAAAATCCTAGGTTTACAAGTTTGTTTATCAATATGGAATGAGAAACTTTGTCAAAGGCTTTACTGTAGTCAAGCAGAATTACATTTACTGGGATATTTGAATCGAGGTTTATGCTGACTGAGTTATAGAAGGATAACAGATTAGTTGTGCAGGAATGACCCATTTTAAATCCATGTAGTGTAATGTCATTTAAATTCAAAGACAGAATCTCTTCTTCAATCAAATATTTAATCTTTTTCTCCAGCAGTTTACAAGCTATGGACGTGAGACTAATGGGTCTGTAGTTTTCCTCTTTATAGTGTAACCCTTTTTTAAAAATTGGTGTGACAATAGCTGTCTTCCAATCCAGTGGAACATTAGATTCGCTAAAGGATTTATTGAAAATAATGGTGAGGGGGATAACGATGCTACTAGATGTTCCCATGAGGAATTTAGATGTTATGTTGTCAGATCCTGGACTTGTTGGTTTTTTTAGGAGCTTAAGGGTATCAGACAGGGAAATGGGGTGACCAGGTGGTATACCAGGATTGACAAGTGATGAGGGTTCTAAATCTTGTTCAAAAACTGAACAGAAATATTTATTAAATTCCATAGCAATGACCTTGTCAGAGAGAATGGTGGTATTATCTATAATCAGTGGACCTATCTTTTTAGTATCTCCCTTTTTGTTATTTAGATAGGAATATAAACTTTTATGCGAATCCTTGGTATGGGCAATTTTAAATTCTAGATTTCATTTTGCTAGGACAATTGATGTTTTTAAGTCCTTAACTACCTTCCTGTATCTTAGTAGTATATCTTCTTTCTGCTTGGGCTGATACTGTTTTAAGTTGTAAATAACTTCCGTTTTTGTGTGCTAAGTTTTTTGATTGAGTTGTTATACCAAGCAGGAACTTTACCTTTGATGTTATATTTTCTTCTCTCGGGAACATATTGTTTTTCTAGACTATGAGTAATATCCTTAAAGGTGTTCCATGCATCGTTGATGTTAAACGGTGAGAGTAATGAATCCCATGATATGGCTGAAAACTGCTCATTAATTTTTGAAAAATTTGCTTTCTCATATAATTTAATCATAAGTTTATTGGTAGGTTTTTTATGTATCAATGAAATAGAAAAGAAAATTGACATATGGTCAAAGTTAAAGTGTTGGACTGTATATACAGTATGCTATATTAATTGAGTAAAGATTTGAACTATAATAAACACTGTATGGGTGAGTGGGCCTTATGGTGATCAGTTCTGTAGTATTTAAAAATGTTGGCAAATGCCCCCACCCCACACCCGCAAACCACTTGGCACAGACAAGGAAAGCATGCATGCTGCAATTACTTATCTGGGTGTGGCACAGCCCCCCTGCAGGCTTGTTCCTGCAGGCAGCGCAGCCTTTCAGGGTCCCTACTGTGGAGGTCACCATACCAGTGCCTGCACTGCTCCCCTGTGTATGGTTTGTCTGTCCTGATCCCAAGGCACTCTGTCACACTAGCCCAGACTTGTGATATGGCCTTCTGTAGGGCCTCTGTCCCAAACAGCTGGCCCTCCAGTGGAGCAACCAGTGCCACTAGGTTGGCTAGTTCAACCTCCACCCAATTCAGGGCCCTGGGCCCAGTAGCCTGTGCACATTCCATGGCAGATGACAGAGTTTCAAGAGCTGGTGTTGCAGGCAGAAGGACTGGATGACATGTGGCTGGGGTGCGCCGAATGCAAGATAGGCCCACACGCATTGCCCCATGCATCCTGCACATGCACCATAGGGATGTGCGATTGCTGTACAATGGAGCATTACTGTGCATGCATGGTAGTGCAAGGCTGGATGGGAGAATGGAGTCATGGTCCCATGCAATGCTCATGTGCAGCTGCATGGAGTGGCCATCTTGCTGAGGTCACCCAATGCCACACCTGCAGCCAACCACATAGTGCAGAATTGTGCAAATGTCAATGGCTCATTACAGTCACAGTGTAGAGATGCGCAATACATAGCCAATGACATCACAGATGCTCTGGTGTGCATGTCAATGACAGCCTGGCCTAACGCTCATGCATTAAAATGTGCAGTGCTGAGATGTACAGCTCAAATAGATGCACTGTGCTCACTGAGATGGGTCAGGTGTAAATCTGCAATATTTAGCCAGGTTATGCAAATTGCTTCATTGCCCAATCATGGTCCATGTCCACACATTTGCATCTCATTACAGGCTGCACTCAACCTCATTTGCATGTGCTGAACCATAAATGAGCTGCCCTGCTAAACCCCACACCACAGGTGACTGACAGGTACTGCAGCTTGGGAAGTGGGTTTGTTTACATCCTGCCCATTACAGTGTTTGGTGCAATGCATCCAGTTTCACTTGCAACACTTGAAAGATGTGGTGGATCTGTGCTGATGCTTGTCATTTCTCAACCCTACAGGCATCAGAATGGCAGCCAAGGAGGGAAAGAAGAGGAGGTGACCAAACTTTACTGAGGATGAATTGCAGGCCCTCATAACAGCATATGTCCTTCATTAGGACCTGCTGACAGACAAAACAGGCACCATACAGGAGTGTGCCAAGGGCTAGAATGTGGTGGCCGATGCTGTGAATGTCCACTGGGTTTACCAATGTACTCCACAGGAGTACATTAAGAGAATGACTAGCAAGTTTACCAGAGCCAGGGAGCAGCTGGCCACCATGAGGGCATCCATGCAGCCCACCGGGGGTGGGCCATACACAGTGTCACCACTGACTGCATGGGAAGAGATGCTGCCTGCCACCATAGCCCGTGCCACTGTGCAGGGTGTCCCTGGTGATGTGTTTCAGACAGGAAGCATCACTTCACATCACTGTGAGTATGCATATGTCACATTCAATGGGGGACTGCATGTGTCAGTTATGGGTGTGCATGGACTGCCACTCAAGGCTGTTCACTGTGTCACCAAGGCACTGGGCAGGGCTGTTGACACACACAGCACTCTCATGGGCTGACACAGTCCCTGGGGTTGTTTTGTGGCTGGCACAGTGACATGCCATGCAACAAGGGATGTAGGCCTGTCAGCTATACAGAACACCAGTGGTTGGCCATTTCCAGAGGGGCTTGTGTGCCATGTGTGTGTACACCCTGCTGGCAACAGCAGACAACTGCACTGGACAGCCACTGTGGACAGTTGTTTCACATGCTGGATGATGTGCCTTTGGAGATGCCATGGGGGGATTTCCAGGACTCAGTCTGGTCCCTGAGGCCATACAACCCATCCTGCCCTTTGTGCATGGCCCAGCAAGTGTGTAGTGCAGATGGTGTCATTTTGTGTATGCAGTACAGGCCACAGTGGTGGCCTCTGGCCTGTGTGGCTGAACTAGCACACCTGTGGAGCACATGCAGACCTCCCCATGTCCAGCTGTCATCCAGAGTCACACCCATGCATCTCTGACTATGCTCTCCATTCTGCCTTTCATCTCCATCACATCTCAAGGGTGCTGCAGGGTCCAGAGCATGTCCGGTGGGACTGGTGGAGGACAAACCTAGACTATCCACATCTTATGGAGCCATGGCTGATGCTGATGGATCACATCTTTTACTTGACCTCCTAGGGCTTACTGATCTAGATGCCCTGCCCGGCACTGCATTGTCTGAGGAGCTCACTGTGCTCGCATTGGTCATGGAGGAGTAGGAGGAGGATGATTATGATGTCACCCAGCTGGGAGAACACATGCACATAAGTGTCACAGCACTGTCCCTGTTGCCACATGAACAGCAGCAGATCACATGGTGTGTCCTGTCCCGATGCATGACCCTCCCCATGCTGCACACATGCTGGCTGTTTCTGCAATAGCTGTGGGTGGCCAGGGGCAGGATACTGCTGTGGGGCCTGAGGCTGTCACCACAGTAGAGCAGGGTGCTGTGCAGCAGCAGCAGCATCCTTCAGGGGCCCATGGCATGACTGTCTCATTACCCACTGTACCTGCCCAGGCACAGTCCCCTGCTGAATGGCGGCATGCCATGCAGCATTCAGAGATGGTGGGTGTGGCACATCAGACTGGTACCCCCACTGCCCATCAGCTCCCCCAATGGAAATGTCCCCTGTGGACAGGCTTGATGGGCACACCTAGCACCTGCGGACATCCATGGAGCAGCAGGCAGTGCTCAGGGAGCCATGTTAAAGACTGAGGGTGTAGGTAGGCCACATGGATATGCATGTAGATGTGAAGCATACCCTGATGATTGGCAAGCAATGCCAACTGTGGGTGGACATGACCATGGGTCTTGCAAGGATTGCACAGGCCACTGAAGTGGGCTGTGCAGTCCTTGTACCCCGTTGCCACAGGAGTGCCTGCCGCACCCCACACAGTAACACCAGCACTCCCACACCATGGCATCACATGACCCCATTGTTGCCGATGCCATTCCCTGCCAACTATATCCCCAGCACCCCCGGATCCCATCTAGACTTCAGGGCTCAACACCCATGAGCACCCAGTCATGGTCCCATGGGTCCACCCAACCTAGGGTAAAAGAGTCACCCTCTGTGGTGGATGATACCTCAGAGGGTGTCACCTGGCCAAGGTGTGGCCACCCACATGTCCATGGTGGCTGTAGTGGCACAC
This sequence comes from Neoceratodus forsteri, assembly GCA_016271365.2. NCBI lineage: Eukaryota > Metazoa > Chordata > Ceratodontiformes > Ceratodontidae > Neoceratodus > Neoceratodus forsteri. The sequence continues at coordinate 608,879,963 of CM057455.1, forward strand.
AGTGATGCCACCTGGGTGCAGTCAACATGGTCATTGCATCCTGCAGACATTGCTGCTCACACACCCAGCTGTCACTGCCCAGGGCTGCGTGCTGTCACACACACACATGCACCAGTGGCTGGACTGTCTGTGCTGGCTGTGTGGTATACTGGGCATTGGTCGGGGTACTCGTGTTGTGCTGTGTGGCATGATCATGATGAGTGCGGCCTTGTGTGTCCACTGTGCATGTGTGCCAGTAGAGTATCCATGCCATTCCTCACTGTGCAACAGTGTGCCCCCTGTCCCTGCTGGCACTGCAGGGACCACCGTGCATGGTTGTGTGCACTCTCCATTGCAGTCCATAGTGACCGTGAAGTGTCTGCTGACCTGCACATGTGTGCGTCCCCTACCCCACTCCATCTGTGTGTGTCTGCCCAGTTTGGTCCTGTACTGTTACTCACCTGTAGTCTCTGAAGTGCTTATCCATGATTGTGTCCAAGTGCAGCCATGCCCTAGTGGCCAGCCATGGGTCCCTCCAGTCAAGGTTTGCCTGCCCACTCCCTGCCATTGGTTCCTCATCCTCTGAGCTGTCACCCTCCTGTGCCTGGAAAAGTACTTCATGGTCCACGGCCATGTTGTATAGCATACAATAGACCAGGAATATGCACCAGGCTTTTCCGGGGCTGTATTGTAAGGCACCACCTGACCTGTCCAGGCATCTGAATCTCATTTTTAGCATGCTAAACACAAGCTCTATGATACTGCATGTCATGGTGTGCACCTCATTCTAGCATTCCTCAGCCTTGGATGAGGGCCAGGATAAGGGGGTGAGCAGCCATGGCTGGAGTGGGTGTGCATTGTCACCTGGGGGAATGCAGTACGTTAGTCTTCAGCAGGCATCCCCAGCGCATCTCGAATGCCCCCATCCTTGCCTTTCTTTGCTGTCTCTGTATGTCCACCTGGTTGCCATTCCCCCCTCCCCACCCATGCACACACTTTCACACCAGTGGGTGCCTCACATTTCTGTTGAATGCACACTACTTGTTCGGTCATATCATGGCTACCCTCTATCCTGCCTTGTAGTACACCAGCCCTGCCTGTGTGGCCTCCCTGCCACTGTCCTGTCCAGTTCTGGTAATCTGCCCTGCCCCAGATGTTGTGTGTGACTTAGGCCATGTGTTGCCATATACCCTGCCACCTGTGCATGCTGTGTATGTCCCATACCTTGCCCCACCCCATGTGCTGGCCCCCCACCTGCCTGTGGGTCCCACTGCAGCAGTCTCCCATGTTCCATGGTTCACCATGCCTGTTGGCCAGTGCACATTCCCTGTCACTGTTCCCCCACTAGTATTGCTGCCAGCTGTGTTTTGTGCACTAAGTGTGGTGTGTGGGTATCTTTTTCTGCCCCATTCACTGACTAATTGACCACTAGGTAGCTCCCCCCCTCTTGAATTGGTGGCACAGGGCTGACCAATGCCAGATATAGGCATCATGTGCACTTCCCGGGTGCATGTCACTGACATTGGTGATGCGCCTCATGGCATTGCACAGCACCTGTTAGTTTCATTTATTTATTTGAAAAAATTTTACCATGAAAGACAGCTTGAGCTGTAAACAGCTCATTTCCAGAAGCGTCCTGGGGGGAGGGGATTACATAAGTGGGGGAGCAAAACAAACAAACAAAAAAGAGACAGGCAGCATAAAACAACAATACAACACAATTACAATACATTACTAGCTTGGACAAGGAATTAATCCATTGTAAAAATTAAACAGGGTTGCAGTGCTGCAGGCACATGAGTATAATAGGTAACAAGGAAGGTGTAGACCCTAATGGATACACCTTGATGTGCAAGATAAGGCTGGTAGAGTATAGGGGTACCAAGTGCAAAGTAAGCAGGTAGGATGGGAATGTGAGACAGATGGATGGGAAGGAGGGAAAGGATAGTGTGAAATTATGGGAGTGGGAAGGGGAGGAAGGAGAGTGCAAGGGAAGAGGAGTGTGAAAACAAAGGGAGTGGCAGAGGAGAGACAGGAGAAGAGAGAGGAGAGGAGAGGCATGGTAATAGGGAAGGGTAAAGCATGCCAGGTGGGTTACACCCCTTCAGGATGCTGAGAACCCTGCAAGGGTTATATCCCCAGCCATGAAAGGAAGTAAGAGAGAAGGGCAAGGGCTTGGAAAAGAGGGGGTGTGGGAAGGCAAAGTCAAGTCAGGGAAGAACCCCCCCCCACAAGGAGGGCAGTGAGAGGGCAAGGGAATGGGGTAGATGGCAAGGCAATCTGGGAAAGTTATACACCAGAGAACTGGGAAAAAGGGTGCAGGGCAGGTGAGGGTGTTGGAGATTGGGGAAAGAAAAGGGTAGGAAGGAAGGGGGTTAGCTGCAGGTGCAACTGTGAACAGTGTGCTTCTGGAGGAGATGGGCCAGTAAAAAGTGAGACTGAGTGGAGTGAATTTCAAGAAGGAGAGAATTTCAGATATATGGGAGCTTGAAGGAAAAAGTGTCATGACCTGATGAGGTACTCCATGAGGGCAGGGTAAGGGTGCGATGAGTGGAATTTCAGAAGGAATAGATGGAGAGCGGCGGGAGAGATAGGAGGGGGGATATGTATGGATGGACCAACCCAATCCAGAACTTCTCAACTAGATTGGCACTATGAAGAAAACATCTGACATTAAGGGAGGGGAAAGGGAGTGAGGTATAAAGGTTACAGTTGTGTGTAAGTGGAGGGCAGCCCAGTACAAAGTGACAGAAAGAATTGAAAAGGCTGTCCAGTCTGGAGAGGGTAGATTTAGATGCAGAACAGTAGACTATGTCCCCGTAATTGAGGATGGGAAGAATCATCTTTTGAACAATTTCTCTCCAGGCTTGCAGTGGCAGGCAGCTGCAGTGCCTGTACACAGCACTGAGATTAGGGGGTAGTTTTTTGTGGATAGCATCGATCTAAGCCCCAAAGTCGAGTGACTTTTTAAGCCATAACCCAAGGTACTTAAAGGTCGGAACATCATCCAGTATAGTACCAGAGAGGGTGTTGAAGGTAGGGGTGCTGACAAGCTTGGACAGCCTTTGCTTGGAGCCAGAGATCATAGGGACCATTTTTTTGATGTTCATGGAGAGTTGGTTAGCGTTGAACCAATGCCGGCTGTTTTTTTTTTTTTCTTTTCTGGCAGGTCCTCCATCAGGATCTGCCCTGGTCATAGCCCCCAAGCTTCCACCAACATTCAGTTGCCTGCATCTCCCGGTCACCCCTGGCTTACCCCCCCCCCCCCAGAAGGTGGGACCTCTGCACTGGTTCCCCAATTCCAGTGCTGAGGAACTAGTAACTAGTTAGGAGTGCTGGCTATGGTGGCTAACTGAAGCCCTGGGAGGGCTTCATGTAGACGGAGGACCCACCCCTTCTTTTTCCATTTTTTCCTCCAGGAAGCTGAGACGTGCAATGATGTCCGGCATCTGACCCGCCTCCATTACGTGTGAGCACCAATAGCTGCATGACTCTCGGCCTCTGCCAGGTGTTCATCTTGTGCCAGGCACTTCCCCACCCTCCCCCCGGAGAAGGAGATCAGGTCATAGGATGCTTTATCCTTCTCCTTCGGCCAGTGCTCCAGCGACCTGGGTTCATTCCAAACCTGGGTCGTTGACGTTGCAAGCAGAAATCCAACCGCTGTGCAGATGGTCCAGCACCAGTGCTGGATGTTGCTAAAGTCCTGCTGAAGGCTGGTGACCACTTCAGAGGGGAAGTATCTGAAAGATAATAAGACTGTATTGTCTACATACATGTGGATACATGAGGAAATGCAGGCATTAGAAAGATGGAAAACAGTATTGGTCTGAGTACTGTTCCTTGGGGGGACACCAGTTTTGTTGGGGGTTGAGATGGAGTTACCAATTCTGACTGACTGTTCAACCTGTGAGGTAGGACTGAAACCAGCTGTTGGCTGATACAGAAAGTCCAGCCGATGTCACCTTACTCAGGAGGAGGGAGTGGTAGACAGTGTCGAAGGCTTTGGCCAGGTCGACAAAGATGGCAGAGGTGATGAGCCCATGATCCATGCCTGTGAGTATGTAGTCAGTGAACTGAAGTAGGAAGGTGGTGGTAGAATGTTTTTTTACAGAATTCAGACTGGAAAGGGGTGAAAAAGGCGGTAGAGTCAAGGAAAGAGGAAAGCTGCACTTGGCCAAGTGTTCTTGGAACTTAGCCAGGGCAGGGGAGTAAGGAGTTTGGGCAGAAATGGTCAGGGGTGGAGGGGTCACTGCCTTTTGGAAGGGGTTAAATGGTAGCTGATTTCCAGGCATCAGGGACAGATGCATGTAAGAAGGATAGGTTCAGGAGAGTAGACTGTGGCTGTGCAATAGGGTAGGCCAAGAGGTGGAAAAGTTTGGGGTTGAGCTCATCGGGGCTTTTTAACTTACAAGGGTTAAGGGCCAATAAAACATGCAGGATGTCCTTGGGTGGTACAGGTTTGAAGGAGAATTGTGAGGCAGGTGGGGTTTGAGGGTGCAAGGTAGGTGGGGAGGAACTTTTAGGGGCACTGGACAAAAGTTTACAGATTGATATCCCTTCCTGTTGTTGTAGGTGCCACCGTCATGGCCAGGTGGTGCCTGGATTGCCACATGGGTGCAGTCAATGGCTCCTAGCATGCTTGGCATGCATGCCACCCTGTGGAAGTGCTGCATGGTTTCTGTCTGCACTGCCTGTGTTCTAGGGAATGGGATGAACTCCATAGTATGTGGCAGCAGGGTGGTGAGGCATTGTGTGAGGAGACAGGATGTGGTGGACTGTGTGATACCAGTGGTGTCACCCACTGGTATCTGGATAGTGTCCATAATGAGCAGGCACATTGCTGCTGTCACCTTCATCTCCACTGATGTGGCATGTCTTCTGTTTGTTGGTGCCTGCACTTCATCATGGACTAGCTCACAGAGCTGTCTCATTATTGCCCTGTTGAGTCAGTACTGGCCCACAATCTCTGTGTCACTGAGCTATTAAAATGTGGCACAGGCAAGGTACCATCTTTGTTGGGCATACCGCCTATGGGCACTTCCTCAACCAAGTTGTTGTTCTTCCCATCTCCTCACACCTTTCATGACAGCAGCCATCAAAAAGGCAAACCCATCCATAGCTTTTGCTGTTGCAGTACAGCTTGATGCCCCTGGGTGGATTGCACTTAGGCATGCTTCCTTTATGCCTAACTTTGGGCAGTGCATCTTCAGGATGTGCCTCAGTTGCACCACTCATTTTGGCCAACTATAGGGATGCGCAGCACATTCATGGGAACGCCCCCTCCACATGTGCTGCATACCTTGTAAATGTGCTTTGGGGAATCTGGAGATGTGCGATGCATCTTTGTCTTTTGAATAGGGTTCTTCGGCACATCAGTTGGGATACGCTGGTGCATCTCTAGATGCAGCACGCATCTCCTTTGAAAATGTGGGCTATAGATTTTAAACATGTTAAATAATGGAAGGAAAATGAAGAGAGAATTAGATTCATAAAAGGGTGCCTATACGGACATGAAGTAGTAACAGGATCAGTTTATGGACCTTTCATTGAATGTATTGAATTTTTTTTTTTTTTTATTTTTTTTTTTTTTTTTACAGTGTTGAATACAACATATTAATATATATGCTCCATATTCTAAAATTCCAAATTAAAAAAGAATTTGTTAAACAGCAGCAACAGGGGCATAAACATGAAAATACATTTTGTATAAAAAAAAATTCTGTTAGGCTGGTAACTGAGGTAAATACTTAAAGCCATACCTTTAAAAAATTTCTTCCAATTAAAGATGTGTGCAGGAAGTAAAATGTAGTTCATATAAGATAATAGTATTTAAGTAAGGTTAGTTCGGCCAATACCTCAAAAACTCTTGTGCTAGACTATAGCCCTGGATTTTAATTCATTGACAAATGGGGTCTAGATTTGATTATATTTACTAATTTGTTTAATACTAGAATAATTAGTTATTTCAGTTCGATGCATGGCGGTCACAGAGTTCAATTTAAACAAATTGGTTAAAAATAAGCCCACTCACCCAATGTTTTGGTTTAAAAAATAATAGTTTTTACTGTTCATTTGATAAATTAAATTTCATTTGATACAAAAACATAGAAACATAGAATTTGACGGCAGATAAGGACCGCTTGGCGCACCTAGTCTGCCCATTTTCCTACCTAACAGATAAGCTGCAGATCCTAGTTAACCAACAGCTTACTTCCTCCTACCCCCAACTAGGACTGCCTTATGCCTGTCCCATGCATTCTTGAAGTCCCCCACTGTTCTTGACTCCACAACCTCCTCAGGGAGGCTGTTCCATGCATCCACAACCCTCTTTGTGAAAAAATACTTCCTCACATTACTGCTGAGCCGTCCCCCTCTATCTTCAAATTGTGCCCCCTTGTTCTTGCACATCTCTTTTTTCTGGAAGGTGCTACCGTCTTGGACTTTGTTAATTCCCTTGAGGTACTTGAAAGTTTCTATCATGTCCCCTCTCTCCCTTCTTTCCTCAAGGGTATACATATTAAGCTCCTTTAGTCTTTCTTCGTATGTCTTCTGGTGCAGACCCTGCACCATTTTGGTTGCCCTCCTCTGGACAGCCTCCACTCTGTCAATGTCTTTGCGGAGATGGGGTCTCCAGAACTGCACACAGTACTCCAGATGGGGTCTCACCAACTGTCTGTACAGAGGGATAACAACTTTATGTTTTCTACTAATAGAAACATAGAAGTTTACAGTTTAACGTATCAAACATTTTGGATACATTCCTTTCACCAGTGCAGTTTACTGTACCTCAATACTAGTAACGTTTTTTATCTCTGTATAAATATATATAGATATATGCACATTCAAATTAATCTAAAAAAGAATGATATATATATATATATATATATATATATATATATATATATATAAATATATACTATTTGTATAAGAAAGAACTTGCAGCCCTTATCAGAAATACAACGTTTAACAATTTCTGATCTTTTTTAAAGGTAACTACACGCTCATATCTGTAGATAAGAAATAAAAATAAAGAAAGAAATGTGTCGCTTGTTTCCTCTCAGAGTAATTACTGTATATTTTATAAGTAAGAGGCTTTCTGAGCCACAAGTTACTGTGTGTTATATACCTAATCCACTTCATGGACTGGAAAGCCATTCCTTATCCTGTTCCACTGGCATCAAAAAGTTTATAACAAAATAAAATATACAGTGTCCAGTTTTAAAACAAAAAGCTGTTGTCTATCTCTTTGAAAAAAGGTTTTATGGTAATAAAGTGCAATGATTCCCAGTATTTTACCTCAGTTTATTCTGTTAGTGTTTCACTTTTCATTGGTTGTATACTCTGTTAAAAAGAGAGTGAAATGGTGGCTGTCAGTACCCCTATTTGTTTAGCATTAATATACTTTCACCTTATAATTAGACTTTTCTAATCATGCACACAGTAATGAATGTGTGTCTTTTACGTACTATTTTCTGGACTGTAGAGCAGTGTGGGCCTTCCCGATATCTCTTATGCAATGGAGGTGCTAACTGCTTTTTAACTGATTCAGGTCAGAATCGGGCCATGGGTGCAGCGTGTCATTGTGTGATGTCACCAGCTGCTTGCAATGCTTGGCACTAGCACTGGGTAAGCAATACTGGTGTCTAACCTGTAAAATATACAGGATTTTACAATATTTCCACTTTTGTTTCCACTTTTGTTTACTTTCTTTTCTCCCATTTTATTACATATTAGTCACAGGTAAAAATCGCTCAGCTCCTTTTGTTTACTAGCTATATACTTCTCTAGTAGGATCTCCTAAGTCCCTGAGTGAGGGAACTCATGCACCAGTGGGAGGTCACCAAGGTAATTAGAGGCCTCTCAGTATTAATCTGTTTAAATAGGATTCTTGCATTTTGATCAGTTCAGGTCCCTCCCTGATTTCAATTTCTGTTTATACCAAGTTGGACTGGACTGGACAACACTTCCTTAAAGTCATACTAGGATTTCATACTAGGAATAATAGATGTACAGAAGGCAACAGCCCATATAAGTACATCTCCAGAGAACTGGAAACATTTATGCATGATTTAATAGATATTTGTCAAAGTTTGTTTTGAAAGCATCCTGGTTGGTTATATCTAAAAGAGTCTTGGGTAGGGCATTCCATGTAGGGATGATCTGCTGAGCGTAATAGAAGCGTCTAATATCTGTCCTCGGATATGTAAGTGTTAACTGAAAATTATGACTTCTCAAATTACACTCTCTTATATTAAAAGTCATGCCGAGTTGGGACATGAGTTCTGTATCTTTGGATATTTTAAACATTGGCAAAAGATCACACCTTGTCCTTCTTAGTTCAAGCGAATATAGATCCAGTTCCTGTAATCGTTCCTTATAGCTTTTGCCTTGCATATTGTCTATCATTTTTGTGACTCTACACTAGACCCCCTCCAAGCTGTTAATGTCCCTCCTATGATAGGGACTCCAAAGTGGGAAGCAATAATCCAAATGGGGGTGTACATATGCTCTATACAGTGGAAGGATACACTCCCTGTTTCTAGAGACAAAAGATAATTTAATACATCCTATTAATCTGTTAGCTTGATTACTGATATGATTGCAGTGAGTACTAAATGAAAGGTCTGATTTAATAATGACTCCCAGATCTTTTTCTTCTATTATTGGTGTCAGTGGAATGCCACTGAGGTTAAACTGTTGTTTTCAGTCTGTGTCCTTCAAATGCATTATTACACACTTATTAACATTATAACTCATATTATTTAGCTTTGCCCAATCCGCTAGGCTTTTCAGATTTTTTATAAGATCAGCTATATCCTCCTCTGATCCAACCTTAGCTGCAATTTTGGTGTAATCTGCTAATTTAATGACAATGTTTTTCAAATTTGTTGTCATGTCTGAAACAAAAATAGTGAAAAACACAGGTCCCAGAATGGACCCTGTGGCACCCCACTGTTGACAGTGCCTGTACTTGAAAAATGTCCCCTTATACTGTACATAGCACCAGTGTACAATTCTTGAGCCACTCATCAACCCAGCAAACCAATCTATAATTTATACCTAGCGAATGCATTTTATTAATCAGAGTACATGGGGCACATTATCAAAAGCTTTACAAAGGCCAAGTACACCACATCCACTGGTATCTTTTCATAAAGGTATTTACTGACATTTTAATAAAAGACTATGTTGCTGGTGAGGCAAGACCTTTTGCTCTTAAATCTGTGGTGATTGGGATCTACTAGTTTTTTATTAATCAGATCATTTTCAATTCTTATTTTTAGAATAGCTTCAAATATTTTACCCAATATGTTGCTCAGGCTGATAGGTTTGTAGTTCGATATTTCACTTGTATTGCCTTTTTTTAAGTATAGGTGTTACCAGTGCTGACTTCCAGTCATTTGGTACTATTCCTGACGATAATAATAGATTAAATATTTTGTACAATGGTTCAATCAACCAGGGGTGCTATTTCCTTTAATAGGCATGAATGGAGCTTATCTGGTCATAAATTTCAGCCACTTAGTAAATATTGGGGGGGATCTGGCATCTTTTCAGAACATCCAGAAGCCACTGTACAAAGCTAATTTGGGAAACCAAGTGCAACTTCTAGTGCTCTGAGCTTGACACTGCCTCCAACTGCCCTAACAAGTTCTGATCCACAATAAGAGAACTTTCTGTTAATACCACAGGAAACACTCTCCCCTCAAAAATTATTTCTAACAATGTAACTATCAACAACAATAAAGAGATACTACAAGCCTTCAACAATCAGTTTGCTACTGCAGGGCTAGCTTTTCATACTTCACCTGCACACAACCTATGCTCCCAGCTTATCATGCAACCTTCAGAATCTAGTCCCTCAGATGCAGTCTTTTCATTCTCTCATGCCTCACTAAAAGATTTCGAAGATCTCCTCCTCCTCCAGTTGGACACCAGAAAAAGTGCTGGTGTGACACCTTTGATCCACACTACCTAAAGATTGCCTATCATGTCATGGCTGTACCTATTACACATCTATTTAACTTGTCCCTTTCTCAAGGGACCTTCCCCAAACTGTGGAAGACCGCACATGTTATTCTGTTGTTTAAATTCAGAGAGCCCTGTGATCTAAACAACTACAGGCCCATCTCCATTCTCTCTTTACTATCAAAACTTCTGTAAAAAATCGTGAATGCCCAGTTGAAATCTTTCATAGATGATACTTACCTGCTAAACCCAATGCAGTCTGGTTTCAGAACTGAACATAGCACAATCATGGCCCTGGCCAAGGTGACAAATGACTGGCAGCATGAGCTAGAGAACAAAAAATTTGTCTACGCAATTTTTCTAGACCTAAGTAATGCCTTCGACACTGTCGACCACAGCCTCCTTCTTCCTTCGTTAAAAGCTATTGGTCTAGATTCTACCTCCTTGTGTTGGTTCCACAACTATCTTTCTGATAGGCACCAACAGGTCAAGGCCGAAGGTGAACTTTCCCCCTCAAATCTGTTAAAACGAGGTGTGCCACAGGGATCCATCTTGGGGCCACTCCTATTTGCCATCTACATCAACGATATAGACTCAGATGTCAATAAGGTGAAAATTCATCTGTTCACAGATGATACAGTGATCTACCTAAGCCATACAACTCCTGAAACTACCTGTAGCGACCTGCAAGCTGACTTCAGCATATTTCAGTGCCAGTTCCTTAGAAAAAAATTGCTACTTAACGCCAAAAAGACAAAGACAATGCTATTTTCACCTATTAATCATGCAGCCTACCCTGCTCTACCACCCATCACCACCCTCCTATGAGAAACCCTGTAATTTGCACCAAAATTCAAATACTGGGGGTCTGGCTAGACTTCAAACTCTCCTTTACAGACCCCTTGGAGGATTTGTTAAAAAAACTGAGGCAGAGACTAGGTCTCTTCTTCAGGTTAAAATGCTTACTAACTATAGAGGCCAAGAGACAGCTAGTTCAGTCTATGTTCCTTTCCCTAATTGATTACGCCAACTTTATATACAGCCAATGTGCTACTTCATACCTTGGTAAATTGGACATACTTTACCACAGAGCCCGGCACTTCATCACTGGTCTCCCCTTCTCCACCCATCACTGCTCTTTATATGTGACCATAGGTTGGACCTTCCTACACTACAGATGAAATAAAAAAGCAGCTCTCTGGACATACAGAGCTATCACTGGCAAACTTACAGAGTACACTGTTGATTGCCTGACTCTCAATATGCCTGGAAACTATGCCCTAAGAAGCTGTTCACTGATTTCTTTGAAAGTGCCCAAAGCCCTAACGCGTTTTGGGAGATCTGCCATAGGATTCTTCTACTGTCACTCTGTTATGTGCTACAGAAATCACTGAAACTGAGGACTCCTGTTACTGTTACTCTTACTCTGTTTAAGTCCTTATACTCAAAATACATAACAGAAGCCTGCAACTGCTTCCAACAATCCTAGCTCTGGAATGTGCTACAAAAACCACTGAAACTGAGGCCTCCTGTTAGTCTCACTGTGTTTAAGACCTTGTACTCAAAATACATTACAGAAGCCTGCAACTGCTTCCAATGATCCTAGCTTACTTACTTACCCCATTCCACATCCTTCCTACTTTTCCCATCCTCTTTCCTCCTTGTATCAGTGCATAACTTGTCCCTGAGCCACCTACTTATCTACCATCCTAAATCTCACCCTCCCTCACCAGCCTATTCCTTGTATACCCGCAGCATCTTATTCCTTTGCTCCTAGTATTTATCCCAGTTCCAGACTCCACCACTGGCTGCCCACTTCTCCCAACACATGTCTCCCCTTGATGCACCTGTTTTTTTTTAAACTGACTATGTATGTCTCTTCGCTTGTAGCATCCACTTCAACTAATCTCTTCGCTGAACTATAGTGCCTTTACCTTACAGGAATACTAAACCATGTATGTTCTTGTATCTGGTATAAATTTTTACTGACTTGCTACCCTATTTTCATGTATACCCTTACTGACTGTCTTTTACCTGAACTCAAATGTATTTTTACTTATCCTGTCTATTACAGGCCTACCTCTACTGTTATACTCTTGCATCTACTGTCTATTTGTCTGTATATAAATGCATTGTTACTTGACTTGTTTAATGCAGGTCCACCTTGTAAATGAGCTTGCTCAATGGTGTTTGCCTGGATAAATGAAGAATTTGATTGATTGATTGATTGATTTGTCATTCCATTTAATTAGGATATGTGTAAATGCAGTAATTATGGTTATGTTAATTAAGTTTTGAGTGGTATGTGGTAGATTATACATTGGTTCCCCAATTGAAGTAACTTTCCTAGATTATTCTTAGTTAATCTTCATCCAGTAATCCATGTTAATAGAGAAAGGATTGACTGACACCATGCATATAAGGATGGGTAGAGAATTAGCATGTGTTCTAATGTGGTATGTGCCTCATCACACCTAGGGCATTGTGAGGATATTGAGAGGTTCATTCTATTTAACTGATGAAGGGTGTAATAAATATGGTGTAGTATATTGATTTGAAATTGTGTATTTCTGAGCATTTATGTTAATCCTCATTCTTTGATATTCTTGATTTTTTCCCATAGATTTTGTGAAATAGACTGGTTTGTTTTCTCTTTCCATTTTTCTCTAAGAGTGAGACTAAATGTTTTTTCTTTAGGTTGTGTAATGTTATATAATTGTAAAATTATTTTGCTCTGTGTAGGGGTAGAAAGCACTTGTTCAGTTTGTGTAAGAATTGAGTTAGTGAGTTTATGCAGGTTTTTAATAATGTAATCTCTTATCTGCAAAAAGCAGTAAAATTGATTATTGGGGAGATCAAATTGTTCCCGGAGTGTTTCAAAATCCATCATTTGATCTGATTTGAGGAAGTGACCAACTTCCATAAGACCTTTAAGGTACCACCTCTTAAATAAGGGGTCTGACCTAGAGGGGATAAAATAAGAATTAAAATATATGGGTTAGTGTATTGCAAGACACTCAGAAGAAACAGATTTATTAAATAGTTTGTGCCAAATGTGTATGATAGTTTTAGTGCAGAAGGCAACATGTTTTAGTTTGTTTGCATATGATCCTATGTATAGGGTATAGTTTATGTTAGTAAATGGAGATCAAAATGATTCTATAGCCACTGAAGGATATGGAATTTCCTCTGTGAACTATTTAGAAGTAACAGCAGTATTTTCAACAAAGCAATAAGGTTTCACACAAGGCAGAGATAACCCACCATCTGTCAAGGGAGCATATAATTTATTTATTTTGAGTCTTGGTTTCTTCCCTTTCCAGACAAATTTCTTTGTAAGTGCTTCTAATCCATGAAACAATTATTCTTTATTATAATGGGGAAATTTTGGAAAACAAACATGAATTTAGATAAGATAAAAATTTTAATTGCATTTGTTGTTCCTCTCAAAGAGAGGGGTAGGTTTTTTCATCTTTCAAATATTGCAGTTTATTAATTTCATTATCTACTTTAAGGCCCAAATGTGTAATATTTGAAACCATCTGAATAGTTAAATTAGATGGGGGAATAAATGGGTCTGAATGGGTTTTAGTTTCTAGGACCTCTGTTTTCATCCAGTTTACTTTATATCCTGAAGCAGAGCCATACTGTGTAATAATGTCTAAAATACGTGGAAAACTGTAATGTATTTTTTTACACATATACTGAATTTATTAACACCATAATTAAAACTTCAATTGAACTTAAAGTGTCAAATATCATAATAGGAGTTGATTTAAATGCCTTAATAAATCCCAGCAAAGATAAATCAACAAAATATTTTCCACAAGATATTAGATTAACGAAGACTATTGAAGATTTTCTAAATCAACATAACATATCTGATAGCTGGAGAAATAACCACCCAGATAAGATAAAATTCACTTATAAAGCCAAATATATCAATCTTCATTCCACAATAGACTATATTTTAACAAATAAAGAATTGATTAGTAATCTAGCAAAAACTGTAATCAAAGAAATCTGTATTTCAGACTGTGCAGTGATAACAATGACCTACATTTTCACTCTTGACAGGAAAAGAATACTGTAGTGGAGATTCAACAACACATTATTAAATGAATTTTTTTTTAGAATTGATGAAAAAGCATATAAAATGATTCTGAGAATTTAATTATAACAAAAGTACTAAAATAACAGAAATTGTGTACAATTTCAAAGCTACTATTAGGGATTAATAAAATCATAAAAAACAAAATAAAAAAATAAAAAATGTCAATTAGATCAGAAATACAAGACCTTTATAAGATAAACTAAGCAGAAGAGATCTGATGGTTCAAGATCTTCTGGAACGAAAAAAGATCTTATAAAAAGCAAAGGCTAATGCAGGAAGAAGAAGGAAATATTTTCAAACTGAAAAACAAGTTATACCAAAGACTAGGTCAAGACAGGGTATACATAATCGTGCAAGGGAAAACAATACAAAACAACACAGCAAAATACAATAATAGCTAAAGCAACATACATTGCTAAAAGCATTGGGGAGCTACAGAGGCACAAGTAATGGAGTGAGTACAGTCCATGGGACAGACAACTCCTATGTTAAGCCTGCTTTTTGTTTGATATATTTTCTGCAGGGTGATTTGCCTCCACATGCCCCACTCAGGGGACTGTGCCACCTGCTCCTCTTTCAATTATATAATCAACTCCGGGGGGAACACAACTTGTGGGTGGTGGGAGCAAAGTTGGTAGAGGACCAGCAAGGGTCTGGCAACATGGCAAAGACAAAGAAAAAAACACATTCACAGTGTAGGGCTCAGACTTGAGCCCCAGTCAGCTTGACATACACTGCCTTTCAGGAATTCTCACTCTAATCTTTAAGCCATGCTGGCAGTACTGTGTCCCAACAGACAGCCACAAATTTGGAGTAGTTGGCATAAGTGAAAACAGCTACAGATATAGTGCTGTAATGTCCACACTGTATTTTCGCTGTAGCTGTTTTCACTCATGCTGTTTTCTCCATGCAGATTTCATCTTGTTGTTTTTCACATGCGATATTGACTGGATACCATTATACTACTATGCTGAGAAATCTGGTAAACTTCTCACATACACTCTGAAAAAACAGGAGGAACAAAAAGCATAAGGGTTCCATCAGACATAATAACTACAAAAGATGATGGCATTTCTGAGATTTTTGTCTGGTATCATAAAACAATCTATATTATTATAAGGGTCTCAGAAATACAGCAATCTGATTCATTGGCAGTATTCTGTGAACCCTACATTAATCTCCTAATTAATGTACTTGGAGATCCTAATTACTGGATAACTGATTTTAGAAATTGATACCCTACTTTTTACAGACATTTCTGTCTCAGAATTCGGAGCTGCCATTAAAGAACAGGTATTTGCCCAAATGGGGATGTTTTCAACCTGGTATGCTGTCATTATTTTAATAAATAACTGTTTAAAACTGTAGCTCTGTAGTGTTTCTTTATCTTTCTTAGCTTATCTTATGGCCAGCAAACTGAAAGTTCATCAGGCAGTTTAATGTACTTTTTACAACAATTGACAAAAGCCGATCAAGGAGGAGTGCGTGATGTACCAGGTGAAAGTGAATGGGGCTGTGTGGTCTGCAGTAGGGTGAAGTGCATGCTTGTTCCCAGTGAGATAATGACCATTTGTCAGCTAGAATTAACTCACAACAGTATGAATATTCCAAAGGCATCCTGGGCTGTATCTCCAGTCCTTAGTGAATCCTACAAGTCTTACATGACAATCTGTGTGTGAATAACAATTCAATAATATAGTGAAACAGCAGTACAGACAAAAAAAAAAAAAAACTTTTGAGTTTTAATTTTAAATTGGCACTCTTTTTTTTGTGTTAGCAGCACATTGCCATGAAGGTCTACAATTCTGGGGTTTGACAGTTATTTTCCATGAATCTAGAATTATTCTGTGGCCAATCATTCCTGTTTTACAGTAGGAACTGGAAAGTGAAACAGTATAGGAGTGGCACTGATTTTGCTGTCATGAAACTGTGGGTTGTTCAAATAATAAAAAAGTAATGAAATGAAGGATAAGTGACATCTGGCCAATCCCCCTTCACCTAAAACACACACCCAAAAAAAACACACTCAGGTCACTGGTTCATATGTACTCTGAATGACTGACTGCCTAGTTAACCAATACACTTCCCTGTTCCTACTGTAAAACAGGAATGACAGAACATCGATTAATTATAGATTCAGTGGAAAACAACTGTCAAACCCAGCAATGCTTTTAACTAAAAAGACCACTACACAGCTCTACAGTACCAACCCTATTAATGTTTTTTTTTTTCTTCTCTCTTCTCAGACCTTCAGGATAACTCACTATTTGGTGCTAAGTGAACTTTTGTTAGCCATTTCACTAAAGCACTTGCCAGATTCACTGATGACGGAGACATTCAACAACCTCAGCTCAGGATGCCTTTTGAATATCTGTGCTGCTATGAGTAAAAATGTCTAATGGGAATGTGCATGTACTTGGTCTTAATGCAGGCTGCACAGCAGAATTCAACTTTTTCCTCATGCAGCCTGAGTCTCTTTTCTATGACATCACAAGACTCAGGCTGGCAGCACATCTCCTAGAATGGCTTTTCTCTGTTACAATCAAATGTACAGGAAGCAGACTACAGAACATTCAGTTTTTCTGACCACAGGTAAGGTTGGAGAGATAAAGAAACAGCACCAGTTTTAAACAGTTATTGCCAGCATACCACATTGAAAAAAAATCAAATGTGTTTCTGACAATAGGCCAAAATATGTTAACAAACCAAATCCTATGCAATTTAATATGGTAGCGGGACTATTTCATGTTAATCTGACAGAAAAATAACCAAAAAATATTAAGAAAAATATTCAAACTACAGGAGCTTGTTTCCCAGTTATAATAATAGCAATAATGAACTCCAGGGGGTTACATTAATGTTCAAGTTAATCACCCCCTGAGGGCAATATGGCACTCAACTGCACCTCATGCCACATTACACCCCTAAGGAGTGAATAACTAGAACATTAACATAACCCCGTCATTCATTATTGCATAACTAAACAGTATTGTAATGAATCCCAGATAATTCAACATTATTTAAGTGAATTTAGCTGTAACTCAGTAAAATATCTTCAGAACAATTTACAAAACTGGAAATGACTGAAGCCATAATGACTATGAAAAATATTTCCTCACCAGGTCTAAATGGATATACATTGGAATTTTACAAAGCATTTATTGAAGAACGTATCCCTTGGTTATTTGGAATGGCTGAGGAGATGACAGATGGTTTTGACCTCCTGAATACTAATTTTGATGCCAATATGATTCTGATGCTATAAGAAAATAGACATAACTTATCTATTAAACTACTGACCCATTTCATTGTTAAACACTGATTACAAAATATTAGTCAAATTAATAGTAATTGAAATTCAGGACAAAATTCAGGAAATGCTACGCCCAGATCAAAAAGGATTACTTAAAAACAGAAATATTTTTGATGGCAGTGTGATTTATAGAAATGTTGCGAAATAAAATTTTGCTAGCGAACTGACTTGGTGGACCCCAAACACAAAATTGGCAGTTTTGCCCCACAAACTATTTCATGAAATTTGTGCATTTTGTAAAATATTTTGTGGGTACAAAATGTGAAATTTCACCCAACAATTTTGAAATTTCACTCAGAAATTAAATTTTTTATTTTGATTGCAAAATGTCATCATTTTTGGGTGCAATTTCATAATATTGGGTGACATTTCACAATTTACATGCAAAATCTTGCAATTTTCAGGCAAAATTTTGCTTTTTGCACCTGTGAAATATTTTGCAAAATGCACAAATTTCACAAAATATTGCGCATAACAAAAATGTCTCCATTTCGCAGAACACTAACGATGTCCAGACTGCCATCTCCTCAGTTCAAATGACAACCCCAGAAACAATTGCAATAACCTTGGATGCAACAATGGCTTTTGATCTCCTAAACTGGCACTTTATGTTTGAAACATTGGCAAAATACAGATTTCACATTTTTATATTAACAGCAAACAAAGCACTCTACAAAAAAAACTAAAGTTTCTTTTTAAATTAACCAGTATAAATCTGAAACATTACAAATGACAAATGCAGTAAGACAAGAGTGTCTTCTGTCTCCGTTATTGTTTATTTTACATTTAGAACCTTTATTGAACCATATACATACAAATGATGTATTTACAGGAATAGCAAAATCCACCACAGAAATAAAATTAAATGTTTACATGGGTGATATTCTGGTGGTCTTGGTCAATCACCAAATATGCTTCTTATTTCTTATGTTTGAATTTGATAGATTCTCAGAGATATCAAGCTATTACTTGAATAAATCTAAATATGTTATACTACCTATTAATAACATACACCCAGATACTAGAGAATTCTTAAAAGAGATGAAGTATGAAGAAGTTATCAAATACCTGGGTATCCATATTACAGGCTCAGTAAGGAAAACATTAGAAACCAACTCAACAACATTTACAGACAGAATTAATACTTTAATAGATAGCTTGTAAAACAAATCACTGTCTTTGTGGGGATGCATAACGGCCTTAAAAATGATGATCAGGCCACATTTGATGTACCTATTTTAAGCAATCCAAGGAGAAATTCCATTATCTTGGCCTGAACAAATGTGCAAATCTTCCTGTGGGGTTCCACAAAGTCAGTTTGACAGCAAAGTTGTCAACATCCCCCACAGAGACACAGGTTTGCTTGCATTGATCAGGTCAGTTGGCAAATCCATCAATAGACCACCATGGTGCCGGGGTTTTCTACATTGTTTGTGGGAGACTTCACCACCACAACCCCAATGTGAGGGTTTCTGTCCCCAGCATCCCCCAGGTTTATAGATTGTCAATTCTAGGTGGGGCAGATTACAGAGGACAGTGGCTTACAGCAGGAGTCACTGTATCAGTATAATGCTCTGCCAACCCATTCAACACTGTTGATGTCAAATGGGTTTTGTCACTGTAATGGTTTCAGTGTCAAGGGTTCACTTTCCTGATGGTATATCCCTGATTTTTGATTTGTTAAATTTGGGCTTTATATGTGCCCAATATATCAATTTTTGTAATTGCTGCATCTGGCCAATGACATTTTTACTTTAATCCATTGCCCAATAGTATTTTATAGGGTCTGGGCATCCTATTTCTCCTTTCTTATGTATCAAGTGCAAGTTTTCTCATGCAGTTCTGGGAACTCCACTTCTCTAAACTTATTGGCTTACCCAGTAAAGTTTTAATAAATAATAATAATATATTTATTTATAAAGTGCTATTCACAATGTATCAACATGCTGTACAATCTATACAATATCACTTAAAATAATACAATTCTAAAATCAGTCATCCAATTAATATGATTAAAAGCACAGCTACAGTAATCCAGCATATATTAAATAATATCTCCAAAGGCAAGCCCAAATAGATAAGTTTTTAATGCAGTTTTGAAGCTCTCCAATGTCAGACACTCTTGTATCTGATGAGGCAGAGAATTCCACAGGGTTGGGGCTGTGAAAGAAAATGCCAATGATCCAGAAGTTTTTAACTGTACCCTGAGAATCACCAGCAATCCCTCATCAGCTGAGCAAAGTGGTCTGAGGGGGCTGCAAGGATGCAGAAGATCTTGCAGGTAGCTTGGTCCCTTTCAGTGTAGGGCTTTATAGTTCAGCAAGCTGACATTGAAGGTGATCCACCACTGAATTGGCAGCCAGTGCAGTTCACGCAGTACAGGTATAATATGGCTGGATTGAGATAATCCAGACAACAACCTGGCTGCTGCATTCTGCACCAGCTGCAAGTGGTGGATATCAACCCTGGAAGCCCTAGGTAAACGGAGTTACAGTAGTCCAGGCATGAGGTCACAAAAGCATGGATCAAAGTTATAAGATCACCAGATGGAACTAGGTGCTTAATCTGTGTGATATTCCTCAGATGATAAAAAGAGGATTTAAACAAGTCCGACACCCAAGAATGTAGTGTCATTCCATCATCAAGTATTACTCCAAGATTTCATGCTTGTTCGAAGGTCAGCAACTGGGCACCCCAAGCCAAAGTCCTGAGGGACATCCTGCCACCGATCCCTCTATCTGGTGACCAGGATCCACAACTAACACCCCAGTCTTGTCAGAATTCAGTTTCAGCCAGCTGGTATTCATCCAGTCATGGATTTCTCTGAGGCAGTTGTTAAACATTGAAAGCGCACTATCCTGGTCAGGCACAAAGGACAAGTAGAGCTGTGTATCATCTGCATAGTAGTGAAAACCCAGCCCATATCACCTCACAATGTCTCCTAACAGCAGCATGTACACCATGAACAACATGGGGAACAGCACGGAACCCTGTGGCACCCCACATGGCAGAGGGAATGAATCAGAGGAATAAATCCCCAAGACCACTGTCTGTGATCTGCCAGTGAGGAAAGAATGAAACCATCTGAGGACCATACCAGACAGGCCACAGATGACTTGCAGACATTCCAGCAACACCCTATGGTCCATGGTGTCAAAAGCTGAGGACAGATCTAAGAGTACCAAGATGGAACAGCATTTCTGATCTCTGGCAATCAGGAGATCATCAAGTACCCAAACCAGAGTGGTCTCCATGCTATGCCTTTTACAAAAAACAGACTGGAGAGGATAGTAGATGTCATGGATGGTAAGATGGCTCTCTAGCTGTAGTGCTATGACTTTCTCAATAACCTTTCCCACAAAGGGAAAGGTTATATGTTTTCACATATAAAAAATCCAATAATTCCTTATATAGAATTAGTTTAAAAATGAACAAGCTATTTCCACAAAACAATGCTAATTTGTTATCAAGTATAATTTGGAACCCAAAAATGTGGAACAACAACAACAGAGAATTTTCACTGGCAAAAGATATGAAGATACATAACTTAATAAATTGGATAGACTTTACTGAAAACAACAGTAAAATAATATTTGACTTATTTGAGACGAGATGCTTACAGTACCACATTAAAAATCCCATAATAAAATATTTAATGTTAAAAAATATATTTAAGAAAATATTAAATCCAAATTAACCATAAGTAAATATTAATCTTATTTAGATGGGCTTTTCAGTGGTACAAAAGCACAAATTAGCTAGGTGAAAGAGTTAACAATTAAAATAGACAACTACTAATGGATACAAATTTGGATAAATGCCAATAAGCTATATACAGTACATATGAAAATAAATCTATACAGTATAATGTAGTTAATCGTACAAACATAACTCCAAAATAAACTCAAATATATATTAAAATGAATAAAAAAGAATGTTGGCATAACTGTTTATCTGAAGGCAAAATTAACCATTATCACTTACTGTGGGAATGTAAAGAAATATCACAATGGTGGAAATGTGTACAAAGAGAATTGAACAAAATTCAAAATAAACATTTTTGACTGTTATGCAGTATTTGTATATTAAATGACTTTGACGGATTGGATTTGCAACCAAAAGATCAAAAAATATTGGCACTGGTAACTAGGACAACAAAAAGAATGATCATTGCAGAATGGAACGCCACCAAACTACTGTAATTTAATTTGTCAAAATCAATGCAGAATTTTAAATATATCATGACACTGGAAAGATTGATGGACCATATACTGTAGAAAGCTAATATATTTGACACAACTTGGAACTCCATGTTCACTATGCTTCCTCCATTAATGCAATTATACATTGTTAAATCTATAACTTGAAGATTATCCCTGATGTGAGGAAAGAATATAAGAAAAGTTCATTAAAATAAAATGAATTTGACTGTATCCATTTAAACATTATATCTGTGAGTGTGGGAGTGGGTTGGGGTGATATTTAGGTAAGAGATGTTGGTTGATTGTATTTTTTTTATTTATTCAAGTCTCAGATTACAACCTTTGTGCAATGAGCTCATTTACATAGGTTCCACATCAGAGAATACAAAATACATAAGTTCGCATAGTACAATACAAATAACATAAGCAAATTCAAACAAGAGAACATAAGAAGTACATTGTACACATATGAGGAAGAATTACAAATGAAGCAAACAAACTGGGGACAGATGGTCAAGTGAATGCCTAAGGGTAATAGGGACACAGTGAGAATTATAGGTGTGTAGGAGCAGGGGACACGTATATGGTATTGTGTATGTAACATTAAATGGACAATAAAAATATGATTGCAAAAAATAAATTTATTATGGAAATTCTGAAGGGCATCATTTACAGTATGCCAGTGGGTGCTTATTTGAAGAACCAGTCAATAACTGAGAGGTGAGCATACAAGGCAGACAGGGCATTATGTCAAAATAACGCCAGCATAACAGCACTAACCAAAACAACAAGTGTATATTGCTGAAAAGTGGAATGGCAATGAGCACTACAGCACCACTAATGAACAGCTACCAGCACTGAATTTGATCACCAGGGACACTATACATTTAATTTTTATGCTGGGGCTATACCCCACCTCCCCTTTATGGGGAGCTTTGTCTCCTACACCCCCATATTTACTATAATCAGCTCCTGGGGGCATGATAATGGGGGAGAGGTGTAAACTTCGAAGGGGTGGGCTACATCATGAGACAGGTGTTGGTAGGGACAGAATGTTGGGGGGGCAACCTACAGGCAAAGGGAGAACAATGTCCAGAGGGTGGGGGAATGGGAGGTCAAATCCAAAACATAATACAATGTAGTTTAATAAAAAAAAACAAAAACAAAAAAAACAGTGGGCTGGATATTCAAAAGGGTTGCACCATGCGCAATAGGGTTGTGCCTGCGCAAGTCCAAAATTGTGCCATTCTGCCATATTCAGCAGGAGGAGGTTGTGCCCCCCCCAAGTCAAGCTGAGCAACAGCACAATGCTAATGAAGGCATGCTGAACCGAAGGGGGAGGAATCATGCATAAACTGCACAGCCCGATATTCAGCGGGCTGTGCAGAGTTCTGCAGGTGCAACCCCCAACCTGTGCCTGCACAACTTTGAGCAAAAAAAAAGGAGTAAGTCAAGGGCCACCCACAGGTGAGATGACACATTGCAGGGTGCAATACAGCAGCTGCCACCTTTGGGTGGTCCTCAACATACTCCCTGTGCCCCCCCTGCAGCCCAATCACGGGCATATAGTAACCCCCACCCCCCTACTGGCCCGATCATGGGCATAAATTAAAAATCCCCCACCCCTGAATGGCCCGATCACGGAATAAGTTAAAATTCCCCACCCCCCTGACTGGCCCAATCGCAGGCATAAGTGAAAATAAATCCCCACCCCCACTAGCCTGATCACGGCAACAAAGAGTTCAACCCCCAAGAACATATCCCTGGTGATCCAGTGGACCACGATGCCTGATTGCATTACAAGTGAGGAAATGTTACTTGAAAAATGCTACATAAAATTGAGATAGAAATCTGGACTCGGTCATGATATGTGGTGCATCCCCACCTCCTGGACAATAACATTCTGTTTTGTCCACTGTTTGCAGAGGATTTCAGACTGAATTTTGTTGCAGCTAGTTCAGAACAGACCATACAGGTTCAGACATGTTATGTGAAAAATGTAGCATAAAACTGAGACAGAAATCTGAACTCAGTCATGATGTTATATGGTGTCCCACAACCTCCTGGACCAAAAAGTGCTATTTTGACCACTGTTTACAAAGGATTTCAGGCTAAATCTTGTTGCCGCTAGTGCAGAACAGGTCATACATGTCCAGAAATGTTACATGAAAAATGTTACAGAAAATTGAGACAGAAATCTGGTCTCAGTCATGATGTTATATGATACTTCCCCCTCCTGCTGGACCAAAAAATGCTGTTTTGGCCACTATTTACAAAGGATTTCAGGCTGAATCTTGCTGCTGCTAGTGCTGAACAGCCGCACACATCCAGAAATGTTACATGAAAAATGTTATATAAAATTCAGACAGACATCTGCTCTCAGCCATGATGTTATATAGTACCCTGCCACTACCTGGACAAATAAAATGCTGCTTTGTCCACCATTTACAAATGCTTTCAGGATGAATCGTGTTTCCTCTAGCTGCTGTTGTGTGCAGAACAGGCCTTATACATTAAGTCCAGTAAAACCACATAGCAAAATTGTGAGAAAAGGGAGATCCAATTATTGTGGGAGTTATGAAATAGCCAAAAGGGGTGCTATACTGTGAAAATGAATTCCTCCTCCAAAATGGTGCTGCTGCTACTTGCACTTGCTTCCTCCTGCTGCTGATTTCTCAATTGATTGAGAAATGTAGAATTATTTTTTCCCAGTGCTGTTTTCCTATTTGGCTTTGTTGACTCTGTGGTTGTAACTTGTACAGTGTGGAGGGAATGAGATTTTGGGGTACTGTAGCTTGCAGCCCGCTGCTCTGACTAGTTGCCAACTTGCTATAGGAAGTAATGTTTTGACTGCTTGCTGGATCATCATTACAGAGTTCATACTGCTGCTGCACATCTAAGTGTCTGTCTGTATTATTTTTTCTGTGCAAGAGAAGGGTTTTAGTGGGTTGGTATTGTGGTGTCTTGAGTTCTAATACGTTTGTACTGCATTTCTATTATTTTTCAGTTTGCTGAGGATTACATCATCATATCAGGCTTGGATTTGGATCTTGGATGTTGAATGGAGCACATTTCCCAATGATGACGGTAAGTATTTATCTTTTCATTACTGGGTTAAGTTACTGCAGTGCAGATGATTAAGTTGGATAGTAATTGTGTTCTTTTTGCTTTTGTCAACATTCAGGAATTCTGATGATGTTACCTTCCACTCCAGCTGCTGCTCAGGAATTGGGCAATTCATTTACTTGTGCAATGGTTCCAGTCTCTGAGGTAAGTATTCTTCATGTTTTATGCTATTCGGGGGGGTTGAGGGGTGGGGTGAATGGGCCAGCGGTGGGGGTGGAACTTTAACAATCCTCAAAATTTGTACTTCTTTTTATCTTATTTCCAGGTAAGCAGTACTGTTAGGGGAAGTGGAATGTGGAATACAAATGCCTGCAGCTGTGCTTCATGCGCCACTCCCCACATGTTCCTTCTGGGGGCAATTTCCCCAGTTTAATTGCATTCACGGTGTATGATAAGTAGGTGTGTATATATATATATATATATATATATATATATATGCTTCTAAATTGCTTGCTAACACCAGGTATGCAGATGGATGAGTATTCGCCATGTTTCCTATCATTGTTCCTGCTTAGGTCATTTTCCTCTGATGAGTTTTCATCCCATGTCTGTGCGATAACTACATCCAGGCCCTGCAGGAGCTGGTGTGTGGAAGACAGAGTGGGTTGCTTGAACTGTGATGTAGGCAAGGCCCTTGGAATTCTGCGGTTCTGCGGTTGCGGAATTTGCCGCAGAATTTGCATCATGCCGCAGAATATATATAGTGCCGCAGAATTATTGTTTTTGGTGAATTTTCATATAAATATACTGTTTTTCCATAGTGCCAGGCTTTCTTTCCCACCTGGTTTATCCTGAAGCCCCTCCTCTGTGCTCATCATATGATGTCATCGATGCCATCACATCATATTTAGCCAATGACAGGACTGCATTCTGCCAGAGAAATGAATAAATCATGCTGCAGAAATCAGAAAATGCTGCCACAGAAGTCAAGGAGCCCTGCCGCAGAAATCAGAAAATTCTGCCGCAGAACACCAGGGGCCCTGGCTGTAGGCCACTGGTTTCATTAATGACTAAACAGCACATTCATGGAAGAAGTATACTGTATGTGGAAATGAATGGCAGAGACAGTGTTTAGTAATTAGATGGGGTGGGCTAATGTAGATAGACAGATAGACAGACAGACAGACAGACAGACAGACAGACAGATAATTTCTATAGCACTTCTTTCCGGAGACTTGTAGTGCTTCACTATCAATACAATACAACAGTTTTAAAATATACAAAAATACAATTAAAATCAGCACCATTATCCAATCAAACAATAAATAACACTATCTATCTAATCAATCCCAATAAACTTAATTATCTAAAAATTAAAATCCTGGTTAAATAAATATGTTTTTAAACCTTTTTTAAAGGTATTCACTGAGAATGCCTCCCATAGCTGTTTAGGTAATTGATTCCATAAGGTAGGTGCAGCCACCGAAAACACTCGATCACCTGAGTGGTGCAACCTCACCCTAGAAATATACAGGAGACAACCCTTGGTGGAACAAAGAGTCCTGGATGGAAAGGTGAGGTACAAGGAGATCTTTCAGGTAGACTGGTCCCCCCTTCAGGTAGGGCTTTATAGGTTAGTAATCCAACCTTGAAGGTAATCCTCCACCTAATGTCTTGTCTAATGATTTTAGGTAACAGAGCTGGAATACTTGGTAAAATTCAGAAGCCATACTGAGGCAGCAAACAGCCCCCCCATAGGGACCATCACAGTTTCTGTACAAGTACTATGGTAGTACTTATGTTTAACCTTTTGGGGGGAATTGGATGTTGTTAGGCCTTTTTTTTATGATTAATTTGCTGCAGTGTTAATCAGTTTCATTTGATTACCCTTTGCCCTAAAGTGTTGTTCGGTCCCCACCCCTATATAAAGCAGCAGTCAAATTACTATAACCATAAACATTTTCCATGATTACAGTTATAATGTTTCACTGCCAAAAATATGAAGATACACATTTTACTTTTCATTTTGACTAACCCCATCTTAAAGCAAGATATGTTGTCTTAAGTCGTCTATAAAAGTGATCATACGGGTACATGCCACACCCGGCCCTCCCCTCTTCAATGCCACCTGACAATCCCATGCTTCAAAATATTTTCTGCCTCTTACTATCCGTGACATGTTGAAGAACCCTCCTAGTACAAGTAGAGTATGAATGTAACATGCTAATTCAACTGTTAACACCAGTTGACGTGATTTTGCAAAATGGTGAATGGTGGCCATCTTTAATGATTTGAGTCAATAATTAGATAATACAACCATCACAAATTCAATCATATATAGATAAAAAAAAATTATAACACTATACTGAGCTGAAAGTGGTTGGGGGGGTGGAGGGATTCCTTGAGAAACGTCAGCCTTGTTCCACTACCACTGTTCCACTGTCACATCCTTCAAGGAGCAGCCCTCATAGTCTTCAAGACTGGAGTTGCTACCAGGTGGAAATTCTCTCAGCATTGCTTTCTTCATCCACCTTGATGCTGGTGGATGCCTTAGTAAAAGGATTGTCATCATCATCATCACTGAGACACAGTTCATGTGGCAACACCATTGACTTCACTGTGCTATGCGGAATGTGCCTTTCGTTCATTTTGACCAGTGTTATCATGGACACATTTTTAGGTGAAAAATTGATCCTACAGTCATGCACAATGGCCCCCTCTGAACTAAACACTTGTGCCACACTGACACTGGATGGTGGGCAGCGTAGGTACTTCACTTCAACTGATGTTAGTGCTGGCCAATCAGTCACTTTGCTGCTCCAGTACAGCAATGACTCATCGGTAATAGTATGGTGGTTTGTGTCTCCCAATTTGGGCTGCTTTCATCACTTCCATAAGACTACTTGTTTTGGGAGGGGAGATGACTTGACTGCTTGGAGGAGTACTGCTGATTGGCTTGGTGACAACCTGACCCACAGGCTCTGCATGTACATGGCCTAAATCACTCCTGGCCTTTTTAAACTCAGACTCCCATGAGGCATCATCCCAGTCATCATCATCAGCACCTATGCTGATGATGTCCTTGTCCTTTCTTATGACCATCCTCTCAGGGGGCTGACTATCTCTTTCCCCATGATTATCAGACTATGGTTGAACACTATGATCACCAACTCCTACAGGAACAGGGACAGTCACACTGACAAACTTATCACCCTACTCCTGGACCACAGTTTCCTGTTTTGGTGTCAGTGTCCCCCTTCTTCTCACTATCATTATCTCCTAACAGCAGGGATGCAACAGTTGTAGCCTTAAAACACTGAGACACAGGTAAGCCAGTTCTTCGAACAACTCCTTTGCTGATACCTGCCACACAACCAGAGCCCACAGAAGACACTGATGCAAGTATATGTGTGTTTTCACTGCTTTAGGGAACTGGAATTGAAGTTTTACTCTCCTCAACAGACTTCTTAGATGCCTCATCCCCCCGGCACATTTTACCCCTGTACTGGACTGCCTTTTAGCAGGCATTTTTATATGCTGCTGCTTCAATGCTTTGCTTTTCTCTGTGAGGGCTCTACCATGCCAGTTCAACATTCTTTATGTCAACCGGCATTTCACAGACAGGAATCATGTCAATCACAAGTTGTGGTCTACATGATTCCTGTGTGTTTCCTGATCCTGTTTTTTTTTTATCTTGGGACTTCGCCCCCCGAATCCCACATGAGGGGGGGCTCTGCCCACGCCCCTCCCATCTATTGCATTCTCAACTCCAGTCAGAGTAGATTCGGGGGGGGGGTTAAGGAGATGGAGACAGCATGCCCCTGTCTCAGGCACACCAACACAGCGACCTGTCAGCAAAGTGTCGATTTTGCCAAGAGGTATGTATTTTGCTGTGTTGGTTGGTGTCACCCTAAGGGTGGCATACCCTCTGGGAGTATATCAAGAAAGGATGTATTACTAACTGTGTGAATAACACCTCTTACCTGCAGTACTGGCTTCCTTCCAATTCCAAACAAAATCAGGACAGGCAGCTGCACTCTGTACAACTAATACACTATGGGGTAGCCTATTCTAGTAAAAACAAAAAGGTAATTTTTTTATTTCCTCAAACTGGAATTAAAGCAACACAGGGAAAAAGGGCACAGGTAGCCTACATAAATACAGATCACCTATGCCTGGACAACTTAAGTACTGTAATGTGTTAATACTTACTACTATCATTTTTTTATATAAGGGCAGAGACAACCATATGACATTGACAAAGAAAGGCGCCTACAACAATATGAGTGGGATCAGCAATCTCTTTACTACTATATTAATATGTAGATTTTTATATTGCATGGGTCAGGTAGTCAACAATGCTGTAACAGGGAAGGGGTAATTAAAGTCAAGTGAAAAAGGAACACCGCAATGCAGAGGCAAGCTTCAGCAATAAAATGCAGGGGAACAATTCACCAAAGCACTGAAACTATATATGGACAAGTTCAGGTGATCAACTAAAAGTATTTAGGTTTCCATACAAAAAATATAGAACTATTGCTTTTCACAGTTTAAGCGACACAAGTTAACAGCAAACAGAACTGACCACAAACAGAGAAAATAATAAGATAAGGATCAGCAGTGTGTGTTCTAAACTTCAGAATTCACATCTAAAAGCAAAATAATGGTATATAACACAGGCTTACAGGAGCAGGAACTCTCAGACAAGAGTAATTTTCAGAGAAGGAAAAAAATACTTGCCGAGATATAAGAATATTAATACAAATAAGTAGAACACCAACAAAAATATAAAGGCTTAAAAGAAATAACAGTAACTCACTCACAGTTTGTGAGAAATCTGTTTGTAAAAGGCTGGAAATAGCCTGCACTGGTTTACACACCTACCCTACCCCACTTAGCTCCTTCACAGACACAGACAAAACTAAAAACTAATTAAACTAAGTATTATGTAAAAATCCACAAAATTAGAAAATGTTCCCTATCAGCACTAGGAACAAACTGTATATCTGAGAGCAATGAGCTATCAAAAACAAGTTTCAAAGAGGTTTTAAAAGGGTTTATTGGCGTGATGCACCACAACCGACTGCTATCTAACTCAACATGCAATAGACTGTACTGTAAACAACCTGCACTTGATATTTGACCTATTTACCCACAATGCATTGCAAATGTCATCTTTGAAGCAAAATTTCACCAACAAAATCAAAAGTTACACTGATGAAATTTTCATCACAAGGCAAAATTATCAGCATGGATGGGCAAAATTGGTTGGTCAAAGCATTTTATGCAAAATTTCAGAATTACACAAAATTGAAATCCCAGGTGAAATTGCTTTTCACCGGGGTGAAAGATTTCAAGTAATTGTGAAATTACGTGAAATGTTTTGCTTGGTGAAATTTGTTCATTTCGCACAATACTACATAGGAGGAACTTTACACAATGGACCTTACACACACAGTGGACCATATGATGGATCCTGAGTGCATCAGCGAGTGTACCTGGACTTCCGTAATATGGTGGAGGTGGGAGGAAAGGACCCAGTCAATTAGAGAGCAGCTTGGTGATATTTACATGAGAGAAGTTGACATAGTTGTGGTGACTTTATGCTTTAAATTATTTTTTTTAGGCAAGTGATAACCAATGATAATGGAAGTCATCTTGAACTAGTAGCTCACCTGCTGAAGCCACTGAGAAGACTTGGGAGAGGAAGTCATAGATAGAGCCTGGACTGGAGCAGGGGCAGCAGAAAGAGATACCAGCAATGATTTAAACATTCTTGGTTGATACTAATGAACATAATGACAACTATGTACTGATTCCAAGTCATGAACTGCACTCCATAACACATCATACCATTTATCACTCTCTTGTGCTGTTGATGGCAGTGGTTTGCTGCAGATTTACAAGGTGCCTGTTCAACATGAGTTATGGGTTGGTCTGTTATAATGAAGCACATAGAGTTCTGTCATTCCAGGGAGCAATGCTTTTGATAATGACATTTGTGAGGGATGGGATCAAATGTACAAGGGGCGAGGTAGAAGAAAGGAGAACAGAGGCAACCTGGCTGCAGCTCCAAGACTTAAGGGGTAGGAAATTGAGGCTTGAAGTGGTATACAGGCTGCCATCCCAGTCTGAGGAGCTTGACAGGGAGTTACAGGGACAAATCAAAAAGGTATGTAGAAAAGGGAAGGTGGTCATTGTGGGGGATTTCAACTTGCCGGGGGTTGACTGGAGCATTCTGGTCACCTCCAGTGCTAGGGGGCAAGTGCTCCTGGCTGCATTTCAGGAGGGTCTCCTGACACAGTTGGTTACTGTACCTACTAGGCTAAAGAACACTTTAGATCTGGTATTGTCAAATGGGGAGACAGTGGGGGAAATAAAGGTAGAGGATCCACTAGGCAACAGTGATCACCAAATGTTGTAGTTTAATATCATGAAGTGTGAGGAGACAGAGAAATCAGTTACTCAGGTGGTAAACTTCAGGGGGGGTGGACTTAGGGAGGATGCAGGAATTACTGAAAGGGAAACTGCAGGGCATAAGGCAGGAGATGGACATGGCACAGAAATGGGATATTATTAAATGGGGGGTTACAGAGGCAACAGAAGCCTGCACCAAGGCACAGAGTTAGAGGAGCAGAGCAAGAAAACCATACTGGTTGAATGATAAGGTTGTGGAGGTAGTGAGGGCAAAGCAAGTGGCTCACCACAGGCTTAGGAGGATGGGGAAGGAAGTGGACAGGGAGGAATATGTAAGATGGTCCAGGGAGGTGACCAGAAAAGTGAGAGAAGCCAAGGCCCAAAGGGAGCAAAGATTAGCACTGGGACTTAATGAGAGGGAGAAAGACTTTTTTAGATACATCAGGGAGAAAAGGAAGTGCAAGGAGACAATAGTGAGGATAAAAAGGGGCGAGGAGTAGACAGAAAAGGAGAAGGAGCAAGCAGAAGCACTGAATGAATACTTTTGCTCAGTGTTCATGGAAGAAAAGGGGGGGCCACTACCAGCATGGGCTGGGAGGGTGGGGACAGGAGGAAAGGAGTCAACAGATGGAAGAATAGGGGCAAGTACACTAGAGTCCTAGAGAGACTGAGGCACTGAAGGTAGACAAGGCACCAGGGCTGGATGGTATCCACCCCAGGGTGCCGAGGGAGATGGCAGAGGTGTTGGTGGAGCCACTGGTGGATCTGTACTGCACCTCACTGGAGTCAGGATGTGTGCCACTGGACTGGAGGATGGCACATGTAGTACCTTTACACAAAAGCGGGCCAAGGGATGAATCAGGTAATTATCATCCGGTATGTCTCACCTTCATAGTGTGCAAACTCATGAAAATGATACTAAAGGAAAGACTGGTGTTGTGCCTGGAGGACAATGGCCTCCAGGATGTGAGACAGCATGGGTTTGTTTCAGGGAAGTTTTGTCAAACCAATCTCATACAATATAATGAATGGGTGAAAGGTGAGCTGGATAAGGGTCATGTGGTGGATGTTCTTTACTTGGACTTCAGCAAGACCTTCAGTTCGCTGCCTCATGGGTGGCTTGGGGGGAAGCTAACTGGTGTAGGGGTAGGGGCAAAGATGATGAACTGGATTACAAGCTGGCTGAGTGGCAGGAGAGGGGAGCTCTCAGCTCCAAGGACGGTGATGAGTGGGGTGCCACAGGGCTCTGTGTTGCAGACGGTATTGTTTGGGCTATTCATATCAGACATTGCACATGGGGTAGTGAGCAAGGTAAGTCTGTTCATTGACAACACCAAAATTGGAGCAGTGATGAATGGAGAGGAGGGATGGAATCAGCTGCAGGGGGACCTACATGAGCTAGAGGAGTGGTCAGAGAGGTGACAGCTGGGGTTCAATGAAAAGAAATGTAAGGTTATGCACTTTGGGTTGAAGAACCCAAGGAGAGAATACTGGCTGGGGGTAAGCTGGGGATCACTGAGAAGGAGAAGGACCTTGGGGTAATGATAACAGGGACCATGAACAACACTGCCCAGTGCAGGAGAGCAGCTGCAAAAGTGAACAAAATTCTGGGGTGCATAGTGAGGGGGAGTTTCATTCAGGCGAAGAGGGGTGATCTTGCCCTTCTACAGGTCTCTGATAAGACCACACTTAGAGTATTGTGTGCAGTTTTGGAGGCTATACCTGAAGTGTGATAGCAGGCTACTGGAGGAGGTGCAGAGGAGAGCAACAAAGATGATATGTGGAATGGAGGGGAGAGACTATGACAGCAGACTGGCAGACCTGAATATGTACACCCTGGAGGATAGAAGGGACATGGGCACATGATAGAAACATTCAAGTATCTGAGGGGAATCAATAAGGATGGGGCAGAGGGGGTCTTTAAGTTAAGGAGGGGGAGGGTCACCAGGGGCATGGGCAAAGAATAGAAGGGGGAAGATTTAGGAAGGAAATGAGGAGACACTATTTCACAGAGAGGGTGGTAGAAAAATGGAACACCTTACCAGAATTGGTAGTATCATGTAAATCTGTGAACAGCTTCAAAAGGACATGGGACAGGGAACAGGGGGGAGACTGAGGGTGGGGAGGAGGGAGGTGGCAGTGGGATGACAAAGGGAAGGGGGTGGGGCAGCTGCAAACTAGGGGTGTTGGCTGCAGACTTGAGCAGACTTAGATAGACCGGGTGGTATGTTTCTGCTGGAAAATCCATATGTTCATATTTATTTATTCAATTCTGGTAACTGAGTAGGCCCACTGGGCTGGATATTCAAAAGGGCTGCACAATGTGCAATAGGGTTGCGCCAGCATAAGTCAGAAAATGCGCCATTCTGCGATATTCAGCAGGAGGCAGTTGCATCAGTGAAAACATGCTGAGCAACAGCGCAATGATAATGAAGGCATGCGCAACTGTAGGGGGTGGAACCGCGCATAAAGGGAGCAGTGCGATGTTCAAAGACTTGCGCAATGTGCAACAGTGGAGCAGGCGGAAGTTGCGCCATAGCAGAAATGAGCCAAAATAAGAAGGATCAAGGAAGAGGCGCAAGAATGCTACAGGGAAGCCACATGAGACAGAGGCAGAGACAGGCACAGGGAAACAGGGAGAAAGAAGGCAGGCCATGGAAACCACACCACACAAGAGGGGCAAGGGAAGGTGTGTGGGGCCACAGAATGCAGAGGCCAGTAGGTGTAGCCAGTTCAGGGGAGGTAGCAGTCAGGACAGCGGGGGGAACAAAGCAACATCAGCTGGGGTGGAACACAAGCCAGGGACATGGACAGTGCCACCTTCCACTTGGATGCTGTAATGAGGGGGGTGAGAAGGCATGCTGCAGGGGGACGCGGCCGTGGAAGGGCCCGTCGACGGTATGCCCCCAAAAGGCAGTACCGAGCCCGCACCAGCTTTGAGCTGTACACAGATGTTGAGATTGTGGGCCAGTACCACCTGAACAGGGCAATACTGAGGTGGCTCTGTGAGCTGTGCAGTGATGTGATGCAGGCACCCACACGACGGAGTCATGCTCTGTCAGTGGAGACAAAGGTAACAGCTTGCATGTGCTTGCTCACCACGGGTACCATCCAGAGACCAACAGGGGATACCACAGGCATAACACAGTCGGCCATGTCATGCATCCTCATCCAATTCCTCAGCGCACTGCTGCTACATGCTGCGGAGTACATCCATTTCCCCAGCACTGCGGCGGAGCGCACAGCAAACATACAGGAGTTCCACAGAGTAGCACGTATGTCTGGCATGCTAGGGACAATAGACTGCACCCATGTGGCCATACGCACACCACCTGGCCCTGATGGGGCCGCCTACATGAATCAGAAGGGATATGCCAGTGTCAACTGCCAGGTGGTGTGTGATGCCAGTGGGCGCATCATCAATGTCTGTGCAATGCACCCTGGGGGAACACATGATTCCTTCATCTGGCACCAGTCAGCACTGTGCCACTGATTCAAGAGTGAGGACATCCCCACAGGTCACCTAGTGGGTGAGTATGTATGTAGAACTGACATATCGTGGCCAAGGGAGAGTGAGCCAGAGGTGCCATGGGTGTGGCCCACTGGGCTTGGGACAGTCTGAGCCTGAACAAGACACTAACCTCCACTATCTCCACACAGGTGACAGTGCATACCCACTCAATCCCTGGCTGCCCACACCCTACCAGTGGCCCATGACCCCATTGCAGCAACACTTCAATGAGGCACATGCCACCCACACAACATCATTGAACGAGTGTTTGGCATGCTGAAGGCACATTTCCATTGCCTGGACACCTCTGGCGGTGCCCTACAGTATAGCTCCTCAAAGGCCTGTGGGATATTCCTGGCCTGTTGCATCCTGCACAACATGGCCAAAGACTGTGGGATAGCCATACAGGTTGAAGAGGGGGACAGCGATGGGGACACCAGTGATGATGGGGTTGGGCAGCCCCCCCTTGGCCGACGGGACTCCCAACTGATCTGGCTGGCACAGCTGCACCGGGACACCATCACAGAGGAGCACTTCAGCCAACACAGGTAAGTCATGGTGCCATGTGCAACCACCAGTGGCTAGGGCACAACCCACATACATGCATGGAAACACACCAGGGGTGCATTCTCGCAAGGGATGTGGCAAGGCACAGAAGCACACACATACAACCAGGAAGGGGTGAACAGTAACACACCACATGGACGGACACACACACACACGCACACACAATAGGAATAATGTGTACAGGGGTCAGGTGCAAAACAGAGCCGGAACACAAACACTAGCAACACACATGTCCACAGGACACCACGTCCACTGACTGTCTATGTGCGTGTGTCAGATGCTGGGCACCATCACACTTTGGTGTACAGCGCAATGCAGGCATCATCATGCACACGTACCTGTGGACAGCAGTCAGGAGGGTATGCAAGTGGACTGTGTGTCTGCATGCAGGGCCAGGCACCCACCCGTGCACTGCCCACCGAAACACACAATGCATACAGGGCAGCACCAGACAGTGCCCATGCTGGGAGACAGATCAGTCTTCCGGCACAGTGCCACATCTGCCTCGGATGCGTGGGCGGCCCAGCTGAGACCCAGCAGCACTGGCAGGCTGACCACAGGCCTCATGGGGTGGCACCAATGGTCCACCAGGGGTTCCACTGTGTGAACGCGACCGTGCCCGCACAGGGGTCTGCAGCACACTGAACATTCCTGCACCAGGAGTGCTCGGGATGCCCACAGCTGAACCCGGTGTTGACAGGGTGGGTGTCGCATGATGCTGGGAATGGGGAGTGGATAGCGAACTGCGTGGTGTGAGCGACGCATGGGCACCTGACTGTGTGCCCATTGTGACCATGACAGCGATCAACGCCTGTGTTTGCCTGTCAAGTGGTAGCGGTCACATCCTCCCGCAAATGGTCAATCTGTGACAGGATCCTATCAGTGTCCCTGCTGTGTCGCTCTTTGACCCACTCCAGAGCCACACACAGTGCCTGCACGGATGTTGCAAGCCACATCTGCTGCTGTACTGATGCCTGCAGTAGGCGGGGGTCCTCGTCAAAGAGGTCATCTGCCACCTCAGCATCCCATCCATCAGGGTATGGAAGGGCCTGATGTTCAGCACCCCTTGAGGGTGGGTGCTGCTCACCAGCACCAGGTATGGGCAAGTCCACAGGCAGTGCACAGATGCCACCACTGAACCCTGAACCCCAGTCCTGGTGAGCGACTGCTGCTGCTGCTGCTGCCCCTCCACCTGCTGTGCCCAAGGGATCAGTTGTTCTGGTGCTGTGGCCACAACAGTCCCACTGTCCTTACCAGCCACTGGTGCTGCCCCACTGGTGCTGACAGGCACAGCCTGGGACTGTGCTGACACGCTGGCACACAAGTCGGAACCAGCCAGGTCCATGGGCGTGAGCTGGCCTGCTGTGTGTCCATTCCATGGCACACGCATGTCACCGCCCATAACGGTTGTGTCTTCATCATTGGTGCAGGTCTCTGCCACAGCCACAGCCTCAGCATGCTGGCATCCTTGGATGCCAGCATGCTGAGACACAGGAAGGGCCTCCCCCACTCCTGTCTCAACGACATCAGTGTGGACAGCCAGGTGGACCCACTGTTGCAATGCTCTCCGGATACCTGTGGAGGTGGATGGTCCCTTCTCCAACTCCAGATGACTGTCTGCAGTGGAAAGGCCCTCCACCGCTGACCCCTGCAGATGCACAGGATATGTAACAGAAAGTAAGATCACGTTAGTGCATGTGATCTACTCTTCACCCCCGACAGATCATGACTTACCATGCAGTGATGGGCTACCACCTGTCTGGAAGCCACCTCCTGGAATACCTTCTATGGCACTGTGCTGCATGCTGGCAGTGAGCCTGTCCTCTGCCGGTGTCAGCTGCACCACCTCCGGCTGGCCCCCGCCTGTTGCAGCACATGCCTCCCTGATGGCAGCCACCTTCTCCTTCACCCTCCTCCTGTCAGTACCCATCTTCTTCTTACACTCCTGCACGGAGTGCTGGTGGCTGTCATGCAGGTTGATGGCACATGCCACCCCCTCCCATGCAGCAGCATGGGCCTGAGGGGTGCCCCACCATCCACTGAGCAGTGGCTCCTGATCGAGGTAGGCCTGGAAGAGTGCCTCCGTCTAGGCCTTGGTGAAATTGGGCCTCCTCCTCCGCCCACCATCGTAGTCCTCCTCATCCAGACCTCGCTCGATCATTATTCAGCCTGTATGGATGACAGTGGTTACCTGTGACTGTGCACTATAAAGCAAGTCCCTGATACCATAGTCCAGAACCCCACACAGCATGCAACTCACCAATAAACTGCAGTAACCGAATATGGCCACTGCAGAACAGTGTGGTAGTTTTATAGCGCAATCCATGCAAATTAAGTGAGGAGAAAATTTAATGAGATGCAAATCGCGCTACTGTGCCATTGCATGGCTGATCAGATGATTAGCATATGATGGCTGAATATCGCACTTTTGTGCTTTGCATAATTGTGTTGAACATGCTGAACCAATGGCGCAGTTCTGTGGCATGCATAGTACACCTCACTGTGCATGCACAGGTAGCTTATGCAGGCATCTGCCTCGCTGATGACATGCTGTGCATGGTAGGCAATGCAGGGCACAGCCACCATTGTGCCAGTGGCGCTATGGCGAGGGTCACTACATGGCGCTGTGGCACAACTGCACGATAGTTTGCTGTGGTGCTGGCACACAGGCAACCAATCGCACTAGATGCATAGACATCTGATGGCGCTGTGCGTGGCTTTGTGCCAGAGACCCATGACCCTGTGCCTGAACTTTGCCCCCTTGGCACTATATGTCCGGCATGGTTGCACCTCGATCGCGCTGTGCGTCTACACACTTGTATCGTCCATATAGGTAACACTGTCTTATATGTCCAGCACATAGGGGAGGCATGGTCTAGGGTTGGCTGTGGCGGTGTTTACAGGGTATGGGGTGGGTGGGTCTGGCTGGGTGGGTGGGCACACACATTGGGACAGAGGGACTTTGCTTTGGGTTTGTACTGATGTTTTTCTCCCCTTTTTTCTCTGACAGGCTTGGCCAAGCGGCAGCGGATGGTGGAGCGGCAGCAGAGGGAGGAGGATGCTGCACACAGGCATATCAGGGACCAACACCAACAACAACAACTTCCTGATGAGGGTGAGTGCCATGACACCATGATTACTATTGCATGCTGTGTAACAGGGTGGGAAGCAGGGCATGGCCACCATCCATGAACACCACTGCCATGCACCCGACATGTGACAGTCAGCACTGTCCAGTGGCACTGCATGTCTGGGAGTGCATCAATGATGGTCCATGCGTGCACTGGGCACATGGCTGTGGCACTGCCTGCACACCGCATAGCCACGTTACTATACGGCCTTGTATGTGATGGGACATGGGCGTGGGTGTGTGCAGTGGTACCCATGGCTGTTGCTGCCTGGTTGGGCATGTCTTGTGGACACGGTCGCTGTGGGTGGGCGCACACCATCACAGGAGCGTGGCACATGGCTGTATGCCATGCATAATGGGTGGGCTACAGGGGATGGACAGTCACACCTATTGACTCTGATCCCTCGTCCTAGGTGAACGGATACTCCTGCGGATCCAGCAGGCTGTTCAGGAGCTGCTGCAGGTGGCACGGGAGTCCCTGACCATATCGAGGGACATACAGCAGCATGGGGTCAGGAGGAGGAGGAGGAGACGGCCCAGGTGACAGCTCCAGGCAGAGAAGGACCAGGATGGATGATAATGTCTGCAAGACCTGCCTGCAACTACCCCCCTTTGACCAACCCTCACACCCCACCTTCCCTCTCCCATATGTTCACCCCTGCCCCTTACCCAACCCCACCTTGTTTCTGTCCCTTTCCCCAATTTGTACTTAGTTTACTGTATATAGTTGTGTTTTATATTTCACAATACATATATTTTGATATGAATACTGTGGAGGTCTCTGATTTGCAGCTGGCTATAGGTGCTCAGCTGCAGTGGTGAGCATGGCATCTGGGGTGGTTCAGTCATAGGTATGTGTGTGTGTGTGTGCGTGGGGAAGTGTCTCTGGTGTGGGAGTGGCTATCAGTCAGTGTCTGTGGTGTGTGTTTTGTTCCCTGTGCATTGCATTACTGTGTGCAGTGGTCCATGGTGCATGCTCTGTGTCCATTGTGCCCCAGTCAACCCGTCCTTGGCTTGTGCTGCTGACACCCTTGAATGTCTGTGGCCTGCAAGGTCTGCTGCCTTGTCAGTGGTGGCTGTCCCTGCAGGTCATCCACTGTGACCGTCACAATGCTGGGTTGCCTCTTGTCACTGGTGTGGTGCATGTTTGCCTCGGGTGACACTGTGGCCTCCGCAGTTGCTGTCCCACCTCCATGCTGTGGCTTGTGTGTGTTGCAGGGGTTGTGCACCACTGTCTG
Organism: Neoceratodus forsteri; assembly: GCA_016271365.2. Classification (NCBI taxonomy): domain Eukaryota; kingdom Metazoa; phylum Chordata; order Ceratodontiformes; family Ceratodontidae; genus Neoceratodus; species Neoceratodus forsteri. The sequence goes on from CM057455.1 coordinate 608,919,469, forward strand.
TGACTTGTGCTCCAGGCATTGATGGTGGCATACAGGACCACAGTGCATGCACAGGGTGGGTGTCACCCCTGTGTCATGGAGGACTGCAGGCTGTGTGTGCTCAGTTTTCATGGGCCCACACTGGGGGTTTGGTTGCCACACTACTGCATCCCTATGTTATTGTCCTCGTGGGTATGGGTGTGTGTTTGCCCCTGCACTGTGTTGCATCCAGTGTGATGCATGCTTCTATGCACCATTGTGGGTGTCTGTGCTGCCTGCTGTGGCTAGTGGTGGGTCAGGCTGTGACACTTGTCTACTGTGCAGGGTGCTGTCTCAATGGTGGTGGTGTAAGGGGCACGCCCTTTCCCATGTGGGGTACCTCTTGTGCCGACACATGGTCAGTCTACCAGCTGTGCCTCAGGGGGATTTTGTGTGTTGGCACTGTGTCTGCCGTTGTTGCATTGCCGTGTGCTGCCACCCACTGCTGGGTGCTCATGCTGGGACTGGCTTGTATGGTTCTGTGGTACACGAGGTTGCAGTGTGACAGTGGGGGTGGTGGTATGTATGGGGTTTCCTTCAGTGGTGGTCACTGCTCATGGGGGTTGTCTGGGGGTCAGAGTACAGGGTGTGCTGTGCACTGCAAGAGGGCTGGTGTGGCACGGGTGGTCCGCCCTTCTTGTGTGTGATCTCAAGCTTGGGGTGTGCTGGGGCACCATGGCCCAGCTGTGCTTTGTTTGCTTGCCCCCTTGGGCCAGTGGATATTCCAGCCCTCCCCCAGTTGTGCTGTGCTTAGGTTGTAGGGGCGCATTGTCAGTTCTGCTGTGTGTTCCTGTACCCATCTGTGGCATGGGTGGTGGGCCCCTACCTACCTCCCTGGTTGTGCAGTTACATTGCTCTGCTGCTGGGGGGCTCCCTGCTTGTGCTATGGCGCCTCTGGGCTGCTCAGCTGGGCAGCCCATGATGCATCATAGTGCATCGTATCTGCTCAGCTTCCCCTTCCTAGTTGCGCTATGGTGCAGGTTGTGCATTATTCAGACGTTAGCTGCTGGCGCAATTTGGCTTGCTCCTTTTTTTGAATATCGCATCTATTGCGCATGGGTGCAATGGACTTATGCTTGCTCCTGCTATTGCGCACTTTTTGGGCACAGTTTGAATATCCAGCCCACTGTGTTCAACAGGCAGTCCCTTTTTCAAGGGTGACACAGAGTTATTTACATGTAGTACAAGAAAAGCATAGTAACAGAATAGAGTGGAATTTACACAAAAGTAAATGACAAAGGTACATTGCTATCTTACATATAACAAACTCTTTGACAATTGTTAGCACAAGTAAAACCAATAAGTGGTTTTGGTGATACAGCAAATTAGATATTTTGTGGTTCTAGCAGTCATGCAGATAAGTTAGCTAACACACTAACTTTTTTTTTCTCTTTTAGATATTTCCTGAAGAAGACCTAAAGTTGAAACGTAGATTTTTAACTCTATTTTCTATTTTCAGTATGCATTTAATATAACCATTTTGTTTTGCTTTAAGTTAGCTATAGGCAGTCTCTTGAGAGTGCAATTATTGCAGGTGCATTGAGTCAGCTCCAGTGGATGGGCCTTAAGTCCCCTTTTGAACCCTCCTAGGGAGTTGTAGTCCTGGAAGAAGTTAGGGAGGGAATTCCAGAAGGGAAGAATGAAGGCAGAGAATGCTCAAGCCCCTAACATGGTTTTGTCTTTAGGTATAGCTAGTAGCTGTCTGCTAGAGAATCATAGTGACCTGCAATTATGTTTGATAGTTAGCAATTCAGCAAGACTTGGGGGGCGTGCTGCCCTGCCTAAGCTTGTATGCTAAGCAGAGGGCAAGATATTGCATCCTTCCTTCCAGGGTGGGCTAGGAGAGAGCGTTTAGGGTCCTACAGTGATGTTTTCTGGAGAGTGCACCGGTTGCGAACCTGGAGATTCTGTGGTAAAGCAACTTCAGCGTGTACATCTCAGTATGCTTAAGAGAACGTAGCACAGGGGCCCCATATAGGAGGGTAGGTAGGAGGGTACTATGCAAAATCTTGCAATGTGAGTCTGGAGTTAGATAGGGACTGAGGCAGTATAGAAGTCCAAGCTTCTGGTTAAGTGTCTTGGCAACTTGGTTTGTGTGAGCCTAAAAGTTACAGCCTTTGTCAATTGTGATACCTAGGTACTGTATGGATTTGACTACTTCATTCCTACACCACTAGGTAGAGATTGGGACAGCTTGCTAGCCTTATCAGTGCCTAGTGTCCTTGGACCAAATATCACAGCCTTAGTTTTTTACTATTTAAGACCAATTTATTTCTGTCCAGCCATCCCTGAAGCAGGCAGATGTCCTTTGATAGTAATTCATTTAAGGTCACAGTATTGCTATTGGACCTATATAAGACTGCGTCATGTGCATACAGGGTTATCTCAGCCTCCCCACAGTGCTTTGGCATGTCATTGATAAATAGTGGGAACAGCAGGGGCCCCACAATAGATCCTTGAGGAACCTCATCCCTTATTGGACATTTATCAGAGACTGCCCCCCCCATTTGACCATTTGGGACAGTACCTCATAATAGTTGGCAAACCAGCTTACCACTAGACTGTCAAGGCCAACTGCTCTCAGTTTGGCAAAGAGTAGTTGGTGGTCCAGCAGGACGAATACTTCGGTGAGGTCAATGAAGACTGCACCAATGCTCTGTCCCTTATCCAGATCAGCAAGTATGTCAGAGGTGAAACTTATAAGGGCCATATTAGTTCCAAGGTTCTTTCAGAAGCTATGTTGTTGGGCCATGAGGATGCTGTGGCTTTCAATGTAGTCTACCACTTGGTTGTATACTACCCTCTCCAGATCTTTGCTAAGGATGAGAGTAGGGATATAGTGCAGTAGTTTTCCACTTACTATCGATTCCCTCCTTTGTGGATTGGTGTTAACAAGGCCACCTTCCAGAGGGAGAGGACTTTCCCTTCTAGAAGGGATCAGTTGAATAGCCAGGTGACAGGGGTGGCAATGACTGGGGCATCAATTTGTAGTAGCTTAGGTTCAAGTTTATCATTCCCAGCTGCCCCATATGGGCTGATCCCGTTCAGTAATTTTAAGACTTCCTGCCTGGTTGTTAGTTTGAAGTGAAACTTGGGGGTGGGGGTTCTTGGGTTGTTGTCGTCAGTCTTCTGGGGGAATAGTGAGGGTCCCACATGGTGCATCTTGTATTTTTCCAGGTCTGTAAAGTACATATTTAATGCCTTTGAGATGTCTACAGGGTTCCTATAGAGAGTTCCATTTGCTACTATGTCCCCTCCTTCCTGTTTGTTTTGGCTCTTTAGCTACGATTTGCCCCCAGAATTTGGGGGTTTGGAGAGGTTTGTTTCCTAAAGACTTCTGATGTGCCTTTGTTTGGCCTTTTTTAACTTGATTTTATATTTGTTTCTGAGTTCCCTGTATTTCTGCCAGACTTAGGCTTGGCCTGTTTTTTGGAAATTTCCCCATGAGCTGTCTCTATTCCTCATGATTTTTCTTAGGTCCTGGGTGAGTCACTTGGCTTCCTGCCCTTTGACCCTGATCTGTTTTAGGGGTGCATGCTTATTGGCGATGGACAGGAGATTACTGGTGAAGAATTCTAGGGTACTGTCTAGGTTTGGGGCCAATTTTACTTGCAACCAGTCGACCTTGGCCAGGGAATTGAGGAAGAGGCCTATGGTTGAATCTGAAGAAGTCTCGGACCCTTAATACTCTAAGCGGCGGTATTGGGAAGTTGTCTTTCCAAATGCCACACGTGAGGGAGTGATCACTTAATGAGTCAGCGAAGGTGCCTTCTAGTTTGAATCTTTCTGATTTTGTGACTAGGATCCAATCCAGGGTGGTGTGATTTCCTGTTTTCATATTTGGCCTAGTGGACTCTTGAATAATTTGTGTCAGTCCTAACTCGGATAATGAGTGTTTTATATCATCATTGGTGTGCGGGCCCCAATGCACATTGAAGTCACCCAGGATAACCTTCTCACTCCAAGGAAGGGAGGATATTATATTTATAAGAGACATCAGGGAATCAGTAGCCATTTTTGGGGGGGTTATACAAGGAGCTGATGAGCAACTGTTCGGTCCCACACATGGTTATTGTCAGGAAGATTGCCTCGCAGGCTGAATCTCTTAGATCAGGTAATAAGACTAATGTGGCTATTAGGGCTGATTTTACATAGATCAGAACCCAACCTCCTTTTTTCCTCATTCTAGCCTGCATGAATAAGGTATAGCTATAGCCAGTTAGAGTAACCTCGTGATCTAGGATATGGGGTTTGAGCCAGGTTTCACTGATGGCAATTATGTTAGGCAAGTATAGGTTTGTCCAAGTCTCCAGTTTGGGCATTTTAGTCCTAAGACTATTAATGTTTATGTGTACTATTTTTAGCCTTTTTGTGGAATACCATCTGTATCTGTTAAAGTCATCTATCCTAGTATTATCAGATGGAGACAGTTTTTTTCCACATCTTCCCCAAGCAGTAGCTTTTATTCACTTTAGGAAATTAGCGAGAATTCTGTGTACTGGTAGGGGGATCTGCTGTTAATGGTCTGTGATATAGGCAGCTATCATGTACACATTCCCTCTTTGCTTAAGGCAATATAAATTTATTGTGGAACCTTGTGTTGAGTAGTTAAAAGGCTGTTCTGATCATCTTTGGTGATTCTTGGTGCCAGCGTACTGGTGCGCACCATGACGCATTTGAACTAGGACATAATCAAATCCTAACATGACTAGGATGTACATGGCAGCTAATATAATTCTACAAGCCATGCCTAGGATGTGAGTGGAGCAGTGAATGGAGAATGTTTGCAGACAAAAGTGTCACAGGAGAGAGAGAGAATCAGAGTAGTTTCCTCAGCATTTGGGGGGATGCTAGGGTGAGTCCTGTTGGCAGTAATTCAGGCACTAAGTAACTGGCTACAGGTAAAGACTGAGCTGGCTCCTGAAGACTCTGCTGAGATAGCATCCATTCAGACAAATGTCACAATGTAGGTTACAGCAGTGAGAAAGCCAAAAGTGAAGTAGGGAAAAAGAAAAGTAAAAAAATGTTAGTGACAATGCCCTAGTGGCAGTTGACTATAGCTTGCAAATGATGAAACTGACACTTAGACATTTGACTTCTGCCAGGTATTTAAGACAGTGCTCACCTTGGGTGGGAGGGTGGGGATGGGTGGGAAGCAGGGTCAAAGTGCCATCTGGTTTCAGAGTGAGCAGAGTCCTAACCTCTTGATAGCATACCTTGGGAGCTACTGGAAATGAGCCAGCCAGGCTGCAGAGTGTGGACAGTCAGCTTTTACAGCTTTGTGGGGGGGGCAATCGACTTTCCTGGTTTTGACTCCTTGGTGAGCATTGATTCCTGTAGGGAGAGGCTTCAGGGGATCTGGGTGGGTGGCTCAAGCAGACAGTGAAAGCCACAGTAGCAGTCTGCCTGACATTGGGTGACGAAGCCTGGTGAGAGAGAAGGGCAGTGAGGTTAAATAATGTAGCAGCAGGAAGGGGTTTGATTAAACAAAGGGGACGGGGAGGGTTTGCAAAGAGCAAAAGAACAGGGCAGGCTTGGCAAGGAGGAAGGGCTGAGAGAGAGAGAGAGAGAAAGAGATTCAGAGCAGGAGATAAGTTAAAGTTAAGGAGACAGAAAGGGTCAAACACAGGGGTTCTGAGCCATTGGGCAAAATTAACTACTAAAAACTAGCAAAGTTAGATATTGAAATTTAATTGGAGGGACTGGGTAACAGTCGTGATCAGAACAGACAGGAAATAGGGGGAGCAGTACATTTTTTTTGTTTGTTTAAGCTCACAATTGTTTGTGCTGCGACTGACTTACCCCAGTAAAATTAAATTACAGAGTACAATTAATTCATCTGGTATCAAGCAATTTAGTTCCCAACAATAATTTTAACTACACTAGCACTTTGAATAGCAGTCGGAGGTGCAGTGGCTCCTTGCAGCCCAGTACTCTGTAGAATGCAGCCCTTTTTAATGAGAAAATATTAAATTCAGTCTTTAGGTAAACCAGATTACAATTAGTACAGTGCAAAGTCATAACATCAGAGGCTGAGATTAAAGCCACCAGCAGCGAGTACGTTGTTCAAGATCGCTGCAGTAATCACACACAGAAATAGGTTTGAGTGGTTGGAGCCAATCGGGCACCAGCAAAAAGATGCCAAGTGAAGTCTGAATTTTCCCAGTCTGTTTCAGAGTGATCAGAGTCTTAACCTCTTGATAGCGTACCTTGGGAGCTGCTGGAAATCAGCCAGCCAGGCTACAGTTTGTGGGCAGTTGGCTTTCCTGGCTTCGGAGGGTGGGTGGTCAACTTTCCTGGTTTGGGCTCGTCGGTGAGCATTGGCTGCTGTGGGGAGAGGCTTCAGGGGTCTGGGTTGGTGGCTGAAGCAGATGGTGTGAGCCGTAGTAGCGATCTACCCGAGATTGGGTGAGGAAGCCTTGGGAGCTGTTGGAAATGAGACAACCAAGCTGCAGAGTGTGGGTGGTTGGCTTTCCCAGCTTTAGAGGGTGGGCGGTCGACTTACCTGGTTTTGGTTCCTTGGTGAGTGTTGGTTCCTGTGGGGAGAAGCTTCAGGGGATCAGGGCAGTTGGCTCAAGCAGGTGGTGTGAGCTACAATAGCGTTCTGCCTGAAATCGGGTAAGGAAGTATTGGGAGCTGCTGGAAACGAGCCAGTCATCCTGTAGAGTGTGGGCAGTAAGCTTTCCTGACTTTGGAGGGTGGGTAGTTGACTATCCCGATTTTGGCTCCTCAGTAAGTTTTGGTTCTTGTTGGGAGAGGCTTCAGGGGATCAAGCAGATGGTGTGAGCCGCAGTAGCTGTCTGCCCGAGATTGGGTGAGGAAACCATATAAATGACTTGGCAACCAAATGATAAAATGGGATTTGAGACTTGCAGGGTGAATATTGTCATTTGTATGGTATCCTTCCAATTTAAGGATTTTGGATTAAGACACAAACTCCTTTGATATGCATAAACAGATACAGTAATATGTTTGCTTTAAAGAACATGGAATACCTGTTCATTGTCCCTCACTGGATCCCCTAAAAGAACAAATGCTTAGTAAGGATGTATATCTTAAAGAATGAAGGTTTGGGGCTTTTAGATGCCACTGCAATCATTTTGTGTGTATATATATATATTATTTTAGTTACCCTTTCATCATTTTATTTGTATTTTGTGAACTGCTAGTAAAAAAGAACCCGAATGAATTATTGTATTAAGATGAAAAGCCTTACTGGCAAGGCTGGCAGTGTATTTCAACGGGAAACTGCAAACCTGTTTTCAGGATTTTATAGAGAAATAACACATTTTACCATCAAAATATTTATTAGAAATATGTGATTTTGAAAATGTGATATTTTGTCATAACTTAGTTGGTGACATTTTCTATGTAAGCGTATTTTAATTATACAATGGCAAGAAAGTATCCTGGACTGCTATTGGTTAGCCTGGGACTAGACCCGTGATGTTATCCCAGCATCATGGATCTACTCCTAGCACACACATGACCCAATCACATGAAAAAATCACTGCATGTTCTGTCTTCAAAACCATCAATGTGATTAGCTTCACGGACCTGATCTCTGCTGCCCAACAGAAATGAAAGAGAGCCAAACCCTCCAGCTGTCATGGCTCGGCATTCCCCCCACACACACATTGACACATTTGATTCCTCACTTGTACATGCAGCTAAGCAAAAAAAAGAAATTTAAGTGAAGAAAGTGTCAGTGAGTGTGAGTGGCTTCAGTGCCATAACTGAAATCTGCATTCTCCTCGCTCTGAAGCGCAATCATGTGACCGTATGCGCACCATTGTACTGCACTCGCTAATACAGTATGCTGAATGATCGTGCTGCTTATGCTTACTAACCATTTTTTTACAAGATGCCGAATTTTTATACTAAGCTATCATGAAGGGAACAGCATGCAAATGTTAATTTACACTACACTGTCATCCCTGCTCACACTGACCCTCCCTCCCACTGTCACTACCCAGCTGCCACAGCATTACAAGCCAGTAAACATAAAAGACCGTGAACTTCACTTACTGGCCAGTTAATAAGTTTTTCTCTTGCTTTTGCCTGTGTCTCTCGCCAGAAACATCATCTACACCTGGAGTAAACTGAGAAAGTTATACCGCAAGAGACACAAACAGTGAGGGTGAGGAAAAAGAAAGGCACTACAATTTGGGGAAACCACCACAGCAACCCAGCAGTAACATAATTACATACAACTATGAAAGTAAATCAGTTGCAGCCACGTAGAAGCAAGTCAAAACAACAAAAATGTCAAATAAAACTATTAAAATGGCACTGGGTGTGTCAAACAAACAGGTGACAAGAAATGAAAAAATAGGGTAGGGGGCAGAGCAGACCTACAATAATATTACTGCAGCTCCACCTACTGGGAAAAACAAATATCAGCACTTTTTTTTAGATAATATTCCTTCCTACTCATTACAAAAAAGACACAAGATATAATTAAAAAAAATGTTTTAATTCTTTCATTTATTTTTTGTTACAAGCAAGCCATTGTATAATAAGAATAATGCACTCCAGGGTGTGTGTCGTGCTGGGATAACATCACTTCTGGGGTGATTAGTCACACTCAGCCTGCAGCCTTGTGCCTAATCACCCCAGGTGTAATGTTATCCCAGCACTACACACACACCCTGGAGTGCATTATTCCTTAATTAGGAAGAATACAAGAGAAGCCAGTTACTGTTTTAAAAATTGTAAAATCATACAGATGGACCAGATTAGTGCAAACATAAAGGGAAACATTTCTATGCTCAAAGAAGTATTTATTTCTTTAGAAAAAAGAGAACAATATATTTAGTTTCTCAGTGAAATACACTGGGGTCCTAAGTAGCTGGCTGACATTACAATACCAGAATTCTACTGAATTCTTTTTTACTAGCACTGTGAAAAGCAAAGGCTAAAACAAACTTGTTTCACTGCACAAAATATTTTATTATAAAAGCAGGAAGCAATTACTAACCCATTAGCATACAGTATACATAATTACTTGCCTATTCATTAGAAGTAAATACCTGCTCTTTAATAGGCCTGCAGGGGACACAGTGTTGTGTTAGCTATTCAGTTAGTACAAGTACAGCACTACACTCACAGGGGTTACATTCAAATATCAATTAAGCTAGCAGCCCTTGTTCTGTTTATGTTTAAATATGACACCCTTAGAACATTGTGCTGCTTTCTGCAGTGCAGAGATGCAGAAATTTTGAAGGGGGCATTGCTAAATATCCTGCCAAGGTGTTTTATTACATTTTAAACTCAGAACATTTAATTGATCAGGACAGCAATACTCCTGATCAGTACATGAGGAAGAATGACATTATGGCAGCCACCAAGCCTAAACATGCAGGGGCCCATCATGTTGCCCTGCTCCAGTGCCAGAGGCCACATTTTTTTAAAAATTTTTTTTTTAATTTTTGTTGACCGGGTAAGTGCACTAGAAAAATCCTGTCTGTTTTCAGGCACGACCCGGAGGAGGGGGATACAGATGAATGCCGACTGTCCTTGAACCAGTTTAAGCTGTTGCAGGCTCCTGTACTTTTGGAGGCATCAATCCCTGCCGGGTACTCTGTGGTACAGTACCTGAGGAGAGATTGCAGGAGTGGGGGTGTGCCCATCTAATTTAGATCCAGCCTGAATTTCTCTGTACATCCAGTGGGTTCTACCTCATTGTTTGAACGTATAGCAGTGCATGCGGGTCCAGGTGCAGGTTGCAGAATTCTCTTGGTTTACCACATTCTGGGATCAGGCAGAGAATTTCTGCAGAAGTTTGTGGACTTCATCTCCAGCAAGATGCTGGAGTCCCCAGATGGCTTTTTATGAGGACTTCAATGCCTGGAACGATGATGAAACCTCCAGTGAGGTTCTGACCTCCTCAAGCTGATGACAGTGCTAGGCCTTGCACAGGCAGTTGCCTCTGTGACTCACCATCATGGCCACACCTTAGACCTGGTATTCTCACTGTCTCAAGGTCCCCGAACTCTGGATTGATTGGATCACTTGGTCTGATCACTCTACAGTGAAATTCTCATTTGCCCCTCCAATGGTCAGTCCCCTGTTGAAATAATCAGCTATTGTTCTTTGAGGTTATTGTCCCTGGAGGAACTGATGGTGGTAGTTGATTTGTCCAGTGTAAGTGCTGTTAGCGCTTGAGTGAAGTGGTGGCAGCCTATAATATGGTTGTCACTGGGGCACTCGATACTATCACACAAGTCCATATATGATCCAGGTCCTCTCACCTGAGACCCACATGGTATGAAGGAGCTTTCAAGGTGATGAAGACCATGGGTAAGAGGTTGGAGCATTGCTGTTGTAGGACTTAGTCAGAGAAGGATAGACTGATTTTGAGGAATTGCTTCAGTGATTATCAAAGGGCAATAGACCATAAGAAGGCAGAGTTCCTGTCCAGGGAGATTGCTGCAGGGAAGAATAGACCAGCTCATCTCTTTTGCACTGTGGACAGGCTTCTCCATCAAGACTGTCTACAGCTGAATAGAGCCTTTTCAATAGCAATTTGTGAAGAGTTTGCTCTGTTCTTCACTGACAGGGTATCTGCCACTTGGGCTAGACTCTCCCCAGTGGGTCTAAATCAGTCCCACAGAGTGGGTTCTGGATGGGATAGGGGTGCTCTGATTGTCTGGGTGGAGTTTCAGCAGGTGGAGGTGACCGAAGTCTCCAAGGTGATTTAGAAGCTGCGGCCCACTTGTTGTGAACTGGACCCTGGCCCAACTCATCTCCTAGTGGGTTGCATTGAGGTCATTGGTCCAGTGTTTGCCAGGATTGTTAGGTGTTAGCTTTCAGAGGGGATCTTCCCCGACACCAAGGTGTTGGTGAAGCCCCTTCTGAAAAACCATCTCTCGACCCTGACATCCTGGGGAATTATAGACCTATCTCCAACCTTCCATTTTTAGGGAAGGTTGTTGAGAATATAGTGGATCTACAGCTTGAGAAACACCTGTAGGCCTTTGAAATTTATGCACCATTCCAGTCCAGATTTAGGGTAAGGCACAGCACAGAGGCAGCATTTGTCCTGGTGCATAATGACCTCCTCAGGGCAAGAGATCGAGGGGAATGGTCAATTCTCATTCTCCTCAATCTGTCATTAACATTTGATACTGTGGACCATATTGTGTTGCTGGATTGCCTTAGACAGTATTGTGAACTCACCGGTACTGTCATCAACTGGTTTGAGTCTTTTCTCTCAGGCAGGAGGCAGAGGATAGTGATGGGCAATTTTTCCACCACCTTCATGCCCCTGGCCTATGGAGTTCCTCAAGGCTCAATCCTGTCACCGATGCTTTTCACGGTATACAGCCTGCCCCTGGTGAGGCTCATCAGTTAGTATGGTCTGGATTTTCCCTGCTATGCAGATGATTCTCAGCTGTCTAAGTCTTTTGTACTGGGGACAAACAATGCTGTCAAAGTGCTAAATAAATGCCTTGCCGAGATCCAGGATTTAATGAACTCATAACTGGCTGAGACTTAACCCAGACAACACAGAGGTGCTGGTGATTGAACCAGGTCATGGGCATGATGGGGTTGCTTCCAGGGTGATGACAGGTTTGGTACTGGGGTTGACCACATTGATGGCATCCTTCAGGGTGAGAAATCTAGGCATTGTACTAGATGACAAGCTGACATTTGAAGCTCAGGTGTCATCTGTCATCAAAAGTGTTTTTTGCCTTCTGAGGAACATCACCTGGATTAAACCCCTAATTCAACTGAAGACCTTTCATCACTGGTGCACACCTTTGTAACATCCAGGCTCAACTACAGTAATGCTCTGTACATCGGGGTCACTGGACGTAATGTCCTCTGGTTGCAGCTGGTGCAGAATGCAGTGGCCAGGCTACTGGCAGGGCTGTCAAGGTCCTGTCATGTGACCTTGATCATTCAGGGTCTACACTGGCTGCTAGTCAGGTGGAGGATTCTTTTTCAGGGTGGGCTTGCTCACCTATAAGGCCCTATATGGATTGGGCCCTAGCTATCTAAAAAACCTCCTTACCTCTGCCATTGTGACCTGCTCCCTTTGTTCCTCCACTGTGGGCCTCCTGGTGGTTCAGAGAACAGGCTGAAAACTTTGGGTGATCATTCATTCAGGGTGGCCAGCACAGTCCTCCGGAACTCACTGACAATACCTTTGAGGGAGGCCCCTGTAGTAGAGGCATTTCAGAGGGGCCTAAAGACCCACTTGTTTGGATTGGCCTTTCCTACAGAGGTTTTTTAATCCCTTACTGAATTTTAAATCTATATTGAATTGTAACTGTATAAATTCTTTGTGTAAACTGTAATGTTGTACGGCACTCAGAGCCTTTGGAATTGGGCACCAAACAAATAAAAATCTATCTATTTATCTGTGTACTCCACTGGCACTGGCTCCCAATGTGTCATGATGGTACCCACACCCAGACTGAACTCACAGCATCACCAGATGGTCCTGATGACTTCAGGTTCACATTTCTTCAAGGGCAGTTGTCTGGGGATGAGAATCACAGCATCCCAGCTCTAAAACTCGGCCCTCTGGCTGAACACTGGCCAGCTCCCGACTCCTTCTTCTTCCTGACTGTTTTTTCCTTTTTTCTGCACCAAAACCCTCCCTTATATAGCCACTGGCCTCCTGTCCCTCCAGCCAGCAGGGGGCCCCAGATACCAGGTGAGCTAAACCCAGAGACAATGTTGCAGTAAGCTCCCAGAGGGGACTTACACCTCTTTACTTGTTTCATATCCTGATACACGTCTCATACCTGGCTGCAACTCTGTACTGATTTATCTTCAGTTCCTTTTTCAATTTTTGTAAATTTGTGTAGTTGTGAATACTGTATTGATCTGCACATATGCTTACTGCTACATTATATTTTTGTGCATGCACCTTTCATTTGACATTTTGTTGTTTTACTGTATTTCTCCCCCTAGAACCCCTCCTCTGTGTCACATCGCATCTATAAACACACTCCAGGTCACTGTGTCTTTCTGGTCAACACATGTTTTTCTTCGTTGTTCCTTGGTAAGTGCCTGTTTTTAGGGGTGACCCATGACCACTTAGAGGTTAAGTGGCTTCTCAGTCACAAAGTATGCAAGTTGAGGTTGGAGAATCAAACTCAGGCCTCATCCCTGCTGGATATGTCAGGCTCATTTGCATCTCATTACTTGAACCTCTTGTCTATACTGCTAGCCCACCATTATATATGGGTCCTAAAGTGAGAATAACAGAAATATTCTCACTCTAGGTCAAAATATACCTATAGTACATCCAAATATATCTACAGTAGGTAGAGACTGGCTGGTGCTGGCAGTGCAAGCAGTACACTATCACTTTCAGATTCGAATGCTGACTTGGCACCTGCTCCTGCCCTCAATACCATTCAAAACTCTCACTGCAAACAACTGCTCCCTGGAAAAGTTCCCATAATTAAAAAAAAATAAAACTCAAAATTACCTTTTGTTTTTCTCCTCGGCATACCTGATGTGCCATCTTACCGTTCAGACCCATCCCATTACATCTCCCGACTCCCTCACAGACAACAGACATTGTAATGCACAGAGACCACACACCGTCAGTCCTCTGAAGGAAACAGTCACTCAGTTTCACTGCTCAGTTAACCACAAAACTTAAAAGACAAGTTAATTAAAAGTTTGTTAAATCAACAGGGAAGTAGAGATGGGCAAAGTGGCTCCAATTTGTTCCTCAAAGTGAATTGCGAAGCGAAAGTGAATTTGCAGAGTGCTCCGCAGCGCGAAGTGGAGTACTTCATGTTATAATGGGTAATGCGAGGTCCATTGCAAACAATGACTTCGCATTACTCCACTGCCCCAAACCACTACTCCACCAATTTTTAAGGCAAAGTACATTGAAAGCAATGTACTTCGCCTCACTATGCCTTTTTTTTCTAAGCTCCAAAGGCAAATTTTGCAGTGATTCATGGGATTTCGGGTCACATTGGCTCTAGATTGTTCTGCACAGCCTCAGTTGGGGTAGTGTATGTAGGAAGTTGTAGGAGACAGTCTGCTCTTAGAGCTCTCTGTGATTCAAACCTTCTAAAAGCTATTAAAAAGCCTTTTTGAGTAAATTTCTTTGCTGAAACTTCAGTCCATCAATTGTAGGAAACCTTCCTGTGCTCATATCATTGAGCGTTTATTGTTTGTGTATGAATTTTGAATGCTAATGTATGACATTCAGTCCGTGTACTGAGAGACAGTGGAAGTGGGCTTTGGGGGAGGGGTGTATCTGTGATGTAGGTAGATTAACTTGGAGCAAAAGACAGCTCTTTCTGTTTTGGTTATATTTTTCTTGTATAACTGTGTTAATGTACACACAGTAATATTTTCAACAATTCTTGCCATTTTTTTGCTGATTGTTGTGGTGCAGCAGTGCATAGTTTTAGTTTGTTTAAAATACATAGTTAAATTACTAAAGTTTTCAATTTTCTACACATTACTTAGTGTGTGTATGAGTATGTGTGTGATGCGTGTCATCAAATCAGACACTTTTTATTATGCCACACAGTAATTTCAGCAATGTGAAGCTGCTATCCACTGCAGCTGTGTGATTTTTGTACTTCTTTGTGGTGTCTTTACTGGTACTAGTACTAGTGATTGTTACTGCTGCAGTGCAGTACACTGCCCTTCCCCACAGCCAACCCCAACTGGCAAAGGTATTCTTTTCCAGATTTGAATTTCTGATGGTGAGCACTGGTTAGGTGTTGTACCTTTGTGTCTGCATCTCTTCAGTGTGCAGCGCAATCTTAATCTGACTGCATTTGCACCTCTTTAGGGCCCAATCTCCATCTGTAACTTAAGTCACAGTTGTTTCTTTGGCTTCCCTTCAGAGTACTGGACTAGTGTGGTGCATAATTCTGCATGAATATTGTACTCATTGTGTGTTTTTAAGTCAGGACCATCATCACGAGTCATTTGTGATACAAATCACCTTCTTCACCATCACGGTCACAAATGCAGTCACAAATCATGATTCACGATCATGTCACGAATCACAACATTCATTTTTTGCTAGATAATTGGATGTATTGTAAGCCTGTTTTGTAGTATCACTCCAGTCTTCACCACCCACTACTGTACTCATTAATGAGAGTTTTTAAATTGGGGAGTTTAATGATACAGGCTCAGCTCATCAGGGAAGTACAGCCATAGGCATTCGCATTCCTTCCTGTACAGCATGTTAAGTACAGTACTGTAAGTAGTGGTAGGCAAAGTGGCCCCAATTCGCTCTGTGAAGTGATTCACTCAGTAATGCAGAATCCAAGGAGTACTCCACAATGTGAAGCAGAGTACTTCGCTTCACGATGAGGAACGCAAAGTCCATTGAAATCAATGACTTTGTGTTATTCCGCCTTCCTCAAACCACTTCTCCACCAATTTTAAGGTGAAGTACATTGAAATCAATGTAATTTGTCCCACTTCACCTTGTAATTGAGCTCCAAATGAAATTCTGCAGTGGTTCATGGGATTGCAGGTCACATGGGCTCTAGATTGTTCTGCACAGCCTCAGTTCTGGCCTGGGTAGTGTGTGTGTAGTGGTAGCTGGAGACAGTTTGCTCTCAGAGCTCTGCGATTCAAAACCTCTAAAAGCTGTTTAAAAAGCCTTTTTGAGTCATTTTGTTTGCTCAGAATTTAGTACATCGACTGTAGGAAACCCTTCTGTTCTCATATCATCAAGTTTTTATTGCTGTGTGTGGATTTTGAACAATAATTAAAAACAGTCAGTCTGTACTGTGAAGTGTGCTTTGGGGGAGGGGCGTATTCGTGGTGTAGGTACATTAACTGGGAGAAAGTGCAGTCTTTCCGTTTTGGTTATATTTTTCTTGTATAACTGTGTTAATGTACACACAGTAATATTTTCATTAATTCTTGAAATTTTTTTGCTGATTGTTGTGGTGCAGCAGTGTATGATTTTTCTGTTTAAAACATTTGATATATTACTAAAGACTTTCAATTTGCTATGCATTACTTGTAGTGTGTGTGTGTGTGTGTGTGTGTGTGTGTGTGTGTGAGATTGTGTGTGCAATGCGTGCCAGTAAATCAGACATCTTTTATTGTGTCACAAAGTAACTGCAACAGTGTGAATCTGCTATCCACCACACCTGCATGAATTTTTTTATACAGCTTTGTGGTATCTTTTCTGGTAATGGATTGTTACTGCCATGCACTAATCCCCCAACTGGCAAAAAGTAATCCTTTCCAGATTTGGATTTGTGATTTGTGAGCACAGGTTAGGTGTTATGCCTGTTTATATGCATCCCTTGAGTTCGAAGCATAATCTTAATCTGTCAGTGCATTTGCAGTGCACTATTAATTCTAGGACACTACATTTCTTGTTATGCTCTCATATCACTTCGTCAGCACTGGGGAATTTTCTGGACACAAGACAGTAGCATTTTGGGGAGGCATATTAATTCTGCTGACTCTGTGTGTGACCACTGTGAGCATGACTGAGTGCACCATTAATTCTGGGAGACTTTGCATTTCTTGTTATGCTCTCATTTCACTTTGTCAGCACTGGGAAATTTTCTGGACACAAGACAGTAGCACTTTGGGGATGCACATTAATTCTGGTGACTGTGAGGGTGGGGTGCTGCCAATATTGTTGTCACTCCACCTTACTTCACATTTAAGGCATAATTGTCAATGCGAAGTAGTAATAAGGCAAAGTGAGCTTTTCCTGTGGGGCACTCCGTGTAGCGAATCATCAACGCGAAGTAGTCACTTCACATTTACTTCGCCGGTGGATTTTAAATTCACTGCATCTCTACAGGGGAGATATGGTATAAATGGAGCATGCTACCCCCCAACTGAAATATCTCTGTTACGTTTTGTTCTTGTGCAGACTGACACGGACATCATTTGTGGCTTTGTCACTCATGATGTCATTGGGTCAATCAGCACCTTGAACAAAAAATATCAGTGATATTTTTAGTAGGGGGGGTAGCATATCCTACATACATACATATATATATATATATATATATATATATACATATATATATATCTATGAGGCAAACAACTCTGTTTAATGCATTAATTAGGGTTGTTCCACAGCAACAAAAGTGAGGAAATTCAGTGTTAGGGTTCAACCCCCCTTAGACCCCCTGCCCCACCCCAACCAGCATCCGGGGTATGTGTTGGGGTTGCTGGCTAACTCTCACCCCATCAGATGTGTGAAGAAGCAGAGGTATAGGAGAATGGGATAAGAGTTAGGACTGACAACTCAATGTGCACCCCAATGCCAGTTGGGGGTGTGTGAGGGGTCCAAGGGGGCTTTCAACCTAGCACCAAATTTCCTCACTTTTGTCGCCAGAACAACCTTAACTAATGCATTAAATGGATTATTTTGCCTCTAATTTCCTCTTTTAAGAATGATAATGAGAAATAGTGAATGTAATGTGGCAGCGGAAGCGCGGGGCAGTAACACTGTGCCTGCAAATGCAAATGGTAATGCGCATGGTGATGCAAAGCAAAACACAAAGATAAACAGTACTGTAGACACAAATGGTTAAAATAACGCAACACAAGTGCAAATGAAAATGCAAAGGGTAATGCACATGGTGCTGTAGATGGGAACAGTAAGAGAAACGGGTATGCAACTGCAAGCAGAAGCGGTAAGGGTAACAGTAATGTAAGTGCACAGGCTGGTTTTACCCAAAAGCTGCATAGAGAAAGACAGTGAGTACAAATAATGTATGCATAATAATGGGTCAAGGAGCAGAAAATGAGGAGTTGGAAAACTAAATTGCTTATATCTCAGGAACCGTACGATGCAGAAAAAAAAATGTTATGACTTTCCTGGCTAGTTTTCTACTTAGTCCCTTTAGGGGGCTAAGTAGTTTTCCAACAAAAAGTCTATATCTCGCACCGTTTCCAAGATACGGGCCATGGAAGATGCGGCGAACGCCGTAATGTTATCCTTTGGGAAAAAAAGAGAAGTTTGGAGTGCCATAACTTTGGCTCCCTGTAATATGTTTTCACCAAACCACTAAAAGGAACATATGTGGGATGTTGGCTTTCTTCCCTTCAAATTGCAGCCTAAAAGACCAAACTGTTATTTTGCAGCAGGGCGGCAAATGATCCCTGTAATGCGGCGGATGCCGTAATGTTATCCTATGGGGAAAAAGTGTCAAATTTGGAGTGCCGTAACTTTGACGCCCTGTAATATTTTTTCACAAAGCACCGAAAGGCACATCTGTGAGATGTTGACTGCGTTCCTTCCAAATTTCAGCTCAAAAGACCAAACTGTTCTTTTGCAGTATGGTGGCAAAAAAGTGCTGTCATTTTCCCACAGCCTGGAAAAGTACTGTCGAACTTTGCGAAAGCTTTCGCAAATTCACGCGACAGTGTCACAAATGCAAAAGTACTTTTCCAGAAATTTGAAAAACATATTTCTGGAGTGTTTTACTCCAAAATAAAGACATGCCTAGCATCCTCAGGGTCTGACTAGGTGAATACAAAAATAATTAGTTGTTACAGGGTCCCAAATTTAAATGCCAAGCATTTTTCTGATGACCAACTGAAAACAAACTGGTGGATTTGCGACAGTAAAAGGGCCATTTGTGAAAGTAAAAACTGCATTTGTGACACTGTCGAACTTTTTGTTAACTTTTCCCATTGACTTATAATGGGAAATTGTTTTTTGAATAACTTTTGAACCGTTTAATATTTTTTCACAAAATCTTCAAAAGGCACATCAGGGACCCCGGCTGCACGTCCTCTGAAAATTTCAGACCAGTTGCACAAACCATGCGACCTGCATAAAGAGCAAAGAATTCCAAAAAGCATAAACACGCTCACAGATCACACTTAATAACTTTGCAGCCGTATATCCGTACAGTACGAAAGTTGGCAGATCCCAAGATGTATGGTCCTTGATTGTGTATTCCACATTGCAGGCAAATCCTTTAAATGGTTGCAAATTTATTAAGGTGCAAAATTTTAGGTTTAACATGTAAATGGCTCCTCAACCTAACTATGGTAGCACTACTGTGCTACCATTTTATATATATATATATATATATATATATATATATATATAGAGCAAAAAACCTCTGTTTAATGCATTAGTTAGGGTTGTTCCACAGTGACAAAAGTGAGGAAATTCGCTGTTAGGGTTGAAAACCCTAACTCTGAGTCACCCCAGCACCACACACACACACACACACACACACATTCAAGTATGGGGAGGACCAAGTCAACACAACCAATCACAGACATCCAGCAGCAGGTGACAGAAGTAACAAACAATTGTCTAAATGTACTGAGACATCCCCACCCACCTGACCAGGTACTGCATGCTCAGTGGAGATTAACAGCAAAACTGAGGCCATGTACACCAAACATACACATCCTGATTGCAGCTGCACAATGTACCACACTTAGTAGTTGCATGGCCTTACCTACCAATGCCACACCAGACCACACCACTTGTGGTGGGCCACCTGAGCAAAAGAGTTCAGCAAAACCAAGGAGTTGTACAGGTATAATATCTCTGATTATAACAAGGGTTTGAGAAATGCTGCTTTCTAATTGACTGTAAACATTGTAACAGCCTTATGTTTAGTTTTTATTAACATACATGTAGAGCCTAACCATATGATGAACATGGTTTAATGTTGTTTAAAAAACAGTTTTATTATGATAGCAATAAGCCACTCCCAGGTATTATGTTAATGGTCAGTTTATCACTGTCCAGCAACATGTGGCACTCGGCTATGCCTCATTCAACATTAAACCCCTACAGGGTGATTAACAGACCATTTAACATAACTGTTGGTCATGCCTTATTGCTTAATTGTCTTTATGAGTAGATACTCTCCCTTTGCTAGGCACTGCAGCAGCTTTGCAACACAGTGTCCCACCCAGTTACACCATACACTGTCTAGTTACTGAAGAATGGCTGTGAATATGAACTCATGAAGATGAACAGTGTAACTTGATCATTACAGTCATCGAAACCCTAGTGTGATTATAACTGACAGAGTCAGTGATAGAGGATAACCCCTGCTGTCCTAGTACACTTACCCCATTGTGAGTTAAATCAATACTAAAAGACATTCTGTTTATATCAACACCATACCTACTTGATTCCTGTTGTACCACAATTAACATAGTTATCACTTTGATAGCATCAGTGACAGAAGTGTGGCAAACGCAAACTGTAGGCATACAGTCTTAGTATGAAACAACTGTTAAAAAAAATCACACTGTGTCCATAAGTGGCACAGATCACTCATTGCAACAATAGTAAATGTATTACTATTTGAATAAGTTAGTCATCACAGATGCAATGAGATTGTCTTTATCAGGTACAACATACTCAGTAAGTGCCTACAGGAAAATCTATCCTATATACATCTCCAATACAAGTACATCATTGTTGGTTCAGTAGTGCTATGATATTTAGAAGTTGCTTGGCCTGATCCATGCAATTACAATGTTTCTTACAAAGAATACTTACTGCATCTTTAGTATTGAAACACACTGAAGGTCTATGTATGCACATCAGCAGTACACATTCATCAGTAAGAATGCATGTGATATTGGCAGTAAGAATTTCACAGCGTTGAACAGGCAATGCTTTTCCATACGTTTACATCAGCCTCTCTATGTTGAGTAAACCATTGCAGTAAATGTACTACTATGTAAATCACCTACTAAATGTATCACTACTTTTATCTTGAGCATGCTAGTGTCTTGTAGTTAATTTATGTGCTTATCTTAATCAATGTATACTCACTAGTGTTAAAACCTTTCTACAACTGTCAACATGCACCTTCAGCATTTATATTGAATAACGGCACAGTACCAGTTGTGGTGTGGTGTGGGGGCATCGGTAGGTAAGGCCGTGCAACTACTAAGTGTGGTACGTTGTGTGCAGCTGCAATCAGGGATGTGTACATTTGGTGTACATGGCCTCAGTTTTGCTGTTGATCTCCACTGAGCATGCAGTACCTGGTCAGGTGGGTGGGGATGTCTCGTAGTACATTTAGACAATTTTTTGTTATTTCTGTCACCTGCTGCTGGATGTCTGTGATTGGTTTTGTTGACTTGGTCCTCCCCCATACTTGAATGTGTGTGTGTGTCTGTGTGTGTGGGGTGCTGGAGGGGTGGATTCGGAGTTAGGGTTTTCAACCTAACAGCGAACCTCCCACTTTGTCGCTATGGAACAACCCTAACTAATGCATTAAACAGAGTTTTTTGCCTCTAATTTCCCTTCTTTTTGAGAATGATAATGAGAAATAGTGAATGTAATAATGCAGAGGGAGTGCGGGGACCAAAGAGCCTCACGCTCCAGCCACATGATGTCTTATGGCATAGTAACAGGAGCAGCAATGCAAACAGAAATGCTAACAGTGGCACACATGGTAACACAAGCGCGGATGAGAACAGAAAGGGTAACGCACATGGCGGCGTAGATGGGAACGGTGTGCCACGTGATGTCTTGTCACATAGTAACATGGTGCCTGTAAATGGAAATGTCAATGGGCATGGTGATGCAAAGTGAAACAGAAACAGAAACAGTACAGTACACACAAATGGCAAAAAAGTAACAGAAACGCAAGCGCTAATGAAAATGCAAAGGATAATGCACATAGGACCCCGCGCTCCCGGCACATAATGCAGCAGCGGGAGCGCGGGGCCCAAAGGGCCCCGCACTCCCGCCACATGATGTCTTGTGTCATAGTAACAGGAAGAGCAACGCAAACAGAAGCGCTAACAGTGGCGCACATGGTAACGCAAGTGCAAATGACAACAGAAAGGACAATGCACACAGTGGCATAGACGGGAACAGTCTGCCACGTGATGTGTTGTCACATAGTAACATGGTGCCTGCAAACGGAAATGTCAATGGGCATGGTGACACAAAGTGAAACAGAAAGAGAAACAGTACTGTAGACACAAATGGCAAAAAATAACAAGCATAGCGCATAAATGAAAGCATAAGGATAAGCACATGGACTCACGCTCCCAGCACGTATGCAGCAGCGGGGCCACAGGCCCAAAAGACCCACTCCCACCACTGATGTCTTGTGGCATAGTAACAGGAAGAACAACGCAAACAGAAGTGCTAACAGTGGCGCACAAGGTAACGCAAGCGCGAATGAGAACAGAAAGGGTAACGAACACGGTGGCGTAGACGGGACTGGTGTGACTCGTGATGTCTTGTCACATAGTAATATGGTGCCTGTAAATGGAAATATCAATGGGCATGGTGACGCAAAGTGAAACAGAAAGAGAAACAGTACAGTAGACACAAATGGCAAAAAAGTAACAGAAACGCAAGTGCAAATGAAAACGCAAAGGATAATGCACGTGGTGGCATTGGGGTGTGCATTGGGATCATCAGCCCTAACTCTCACCCCATGACATGTGTAAACAGCAGAAGTATAGGAGAATGGTGAGAGTTAGGACCCACGATCCCAATGCACACCCCAGTGCGGTTGGGGGTGGGCAGGGGTCCAAGGGGTTTTCAACCCTAACAGCAAATTTCCTCACTTTTGTCACTGTGGAACAACCCTAACTATTGCATTAAACAGAGTTTTTTTGCCTCTAATTTCCCTTCTTTTTGGGAATGATAACAAGAAATAGTGAATGTAATGCAGCGGGCCCCACGCTCCCTCCACATGATGTCTTGTGGCATACTAACAGGGACAGCAACGCAAACAGAAATGCTAACAGCGGTGCACATGGTAACACAAGCGCGAATGAGAACAGAAAGGGTAATGCACATGGTGGCGTAGATGGGAACGGTCTGCCATGTGATGTTTGTCACATAGTAACATGGTGCCTGCAAACAGAAATGTCAATGAGCATGGTGATGTAAAGTAAAACAGAAAGATAAACAGTACTGTAGACAGAAATGGCAAAAAAATAACAGAAACACAAGCGCAAATGAAAACGCAAAGGATAACGCACATGGTGGCGCAGACGTTAACGGTAAGTGAAAGTGCAGAACTGCAAGCGGAAAGGCACAGTAACAGTAATGTAAGCGCACAGGCTGGTTTTCCCAAAACCTGCATAGAGAAAGACAGTGAGTACAAATAATGTATGCATAATAATGAGTAACGGCGCAGAAAATGAGAACTTGGAATACTAAATACATTATATCTCAGGAACTGTACGACGTAGAAAAAAAATTTAAAAGTCATATTATTTACAACTGTCCTGGCTAATTTGGGTCTTAGCCCTGTGAGGGGGCTAAGAAATTTTCCGATGAAAAGTCCGTATCTCGCACCGTTTCCGAGATACGGGCCCTGAAAGTGCGGCGAATGCCGTAATGTTATCCTATGGGAAAAAAAGAAATGTTTGGAGCACCATAACTTTGCCTCCCTGTAATGTTTTTTCACCAAACCACTGAAAGGCACATCTGTGGGCTGTTGGCTGTCTTCCCTCCAAATTTCAGGAGAAAAGACCAAACCGTTATTTTGCAGCAGGGATCCAAATGATTTCTGTAATGCGTCGGGCGCCGTAATGTTATCCTATGGGAAAAACTGTCAACTTTGGAGTGCCATAACTTTGCCACCATGTGATATTTTTTCACCAAACTACTGAAAGGCACATCTGTGGGCTGTTGGCTGTCTTCCTTCCAAATTTCAGGAAAAAAGACCAAACCGTTATTTTACAGCAGGGTGCCAAAGGATTTCTGTAATGCGTCGGACGCCGTAATGTTATCCTAAGGGAAAAAACGTCAACTTTGGAGTGCCATAACTTTGCCGCAGTGTAATATTTTTTCAATACAACACTGAAAGGCACATCTGTGTGATGTCAGCTCCGTTACCTCCAAATTTCTGCCCAAAACTCCCAACGGTTCTTTTGCAGCGCAGTGCCAAAGAATCGCTGTCACTGTCCCACAGATGGAAAACTACTGTCGCAATTTGCGAAAGCTTTCTCAAAAAAAGTTCGACATTTTCGTGAGAACGAAAGTAATTTGCGAAAGTTCTTTTTCCAGAAATTTGAAAAACATATTTCTGGGGTGTTTTACCACAAAATAAAGACATGGCAAGCATCCTCAGGGTCCGACTAGGTGAATACAAAAAGAATTAGGTTGCTAGAGGGTCCCAAATTTAAATGCCAACCATTTTTCTGATCACCTACTAAAAACAATATGGCCGATTTGCGAAAGTAACAAGGCCCATTTGCGAAAGTAAAAATGCATTTGCGAAAGTGTTGAACTTTTTGTTAACTTTTCCCATTGACTTATAATGGGAAACTGTTTTTTGAATAACTTTTGAACCGTTTAATATTTTTTCACGAAATCTTTGAAAGGCACATCGGGGACCCTGGCCACACGTTCCCTGAAGATTTCAGACTGGTCGCGCAAACCGTACGACCTGTAGGCGCGACCATAGAATTCCAGAAAAAGCGTAAACATGCACACAGATCACGCTTAATAACTCCACAGCCGTATATCTGACCACTATGAAACTTGGCATATCCCAAGGCCTATGGTTCTTGATCATGTATGCCAAATTTCAGCCAAATCTATCAAATGGTTGCAAAGTTATTAAGGTGCAAAGTTTTGGGGTTTAACATAGAAATGGCTCCTCAACCCTAACTATGGTAGCACTACCGTGCTACCATAATATAGATATATATATATATATATATATAGAGACAAAAAACTCTATTTAATGCATTAGTTAGGGTTGTTCCACAGCGACAAAAGTAGAGAAGAATTAGCTGTTAGGGTTGAAAACCCCCTTGGACCCCACCCACCCCCCAACTGGCATTGGGGTGCACATTAGATCGTCAGCTAACTCTCACCCCATGACATGTGTAAATCAGGAGAAGTATAGGAATGGGGTGAGAGTTGGGACCCACGATCCCAATCACGCACAATGCGGTTGGGGGTGGGCGGGGGTCAAGGGGTTTTCAACCTAACAGCCAATTTCCTCACTTTTGTTAGTGAGACAAACTAACAATGCATTAATCAGGAGTTTTGCCTCTATTCCACTTCTTTGAGAATGATAAGAAGAAAGCAGTGAATGTAATGCAGCGGGGGAAAGGGCCGCTCCATCTCATGATGTCTTAGTGGCATAGTAACTGGGGACAACAACGCAAACAGAAATGCTAACAGTGGCACACATGGTAACACAAGCATGAATGAGAACAGAAAAGATAGCATGACATGGTGGCGTGAGGGAATGGTCTGCCCGTGATGTGTTAATCACATAATAACATAGTGCCTACAAACAGAAATGTCAATGGGCATGGTGATGTAAAGTGAAACAGTAAGATAAACAGTACTGTAGAACAGAAATGGCAAAAATAACAGAAGCATACGCAAAGTAAGCATAAAGGATAACGCACATGGTGGGCGCGAGCGTCAATGGTAGAGTGAAACAGTGCGGATCCACAAAGCGGAAAGGGCAACAGTAACAGTAATGTAGCGCACAGCTGGTTTTCACCAAAACCTGCATTGAAAAAAAGAGTAGTACAAATAATGTATGCAAAATAATGAGTATCGGTAGCATGAAAATGAGATCTTGGAATACTAAATACATTATATCCCAGGAACCGTCTGAACATGATAAAAAAATTGAAAAGTCATATTATTTACAACTGTCCTGGCTAATTTGGGTCTTAGCCCTGTGAGAACTAGAAATGTACAACGAAAAGTCCATTATCTCACCGTTTCGAGATCACGGGCCCTGAAATGGCATGCACGCCGTAATGTTATCCTATGGGAAAAAAGAAAGTTCGAACCCCATAACTTTGCCTCCCTGTAATGTTTTTCACCAAACTACTGAAAGGCACATCTGTGGGCTGTTGGCTGTCTTCCCTCAAATTTCAGGAAAAAAGACCAAACCGTTATTTTGCAGCAGGGCTCAAATGATTTCTGTTAAGTGTGATGCACGTAATGTTATCCTGAGGAAAAACCATCAATTTTGGAGTGCCGTAACTTTTCCAGACATGTGATATTTTTCACCAAGCTACTGAAAGCACATCTGTGTACTGTTGGCTGTCTTCCTCCAAATTTCAGGAAAAAGACCAAACCTTTATTTTGCAGCAGGGTGCAAAAGGATTCCTGTTAATGCTTCTGGGCGCCGTAATGTTATCCGATGGGAAAACCTCAACTTTGGAGTGCCATAACTTTGCCGCGGTGTAATATTTTTTCAATACAACACTGAAAGTCACATCTGTGAGATGTAAGCTCGTTCCCTCAAATTTCAGCCCACAACTCCCAACGGTTATTTTGCAGTGCAGTGCCAAGAATTGCTGTCATTTCCCACAGACTAGAAATTACTGTCGCAATTTTTGGCTTCATAAAAAGTTACCGACACTTTCGTGAGCAAAAGTAATTTGCGCATACTTTTTCGAAATTTGAAAACATATTTCTGGTGTTTGCCTACAAAATAAAGACATACTTAAGCATCCTCAGGGCCTGAATAGCTAAATACAAAAAAAATACGTTGCTAGAGGTCTCAAATTAAATGCCAACCATTTTCTGATCACCAACTGAAAACAAAATGGCGGTTGTGAAAGTAAGAGCCCATTTGCAAAAGTAAAAATGCATTGCGACACCTGTCGAACTTTGTTAACTTTTTCCCATTGACTTATAATGAGAAACTGACCATAGAATTCCAGAAAAACCCCCGCCCACCCCAACCCGGCATTGGGGTGCGCGTGGGATAAATCGGCCCTAACTCTCACCCCATGACATGTGTGTAAGCAGCAGAAGTATAGGAGAATGGGGTGAGAGTTAGGACCCCACGATCCCAATGCTTTTAATGCGGTTGAAATAACAGTAGGGAGTTTCAACTAACAGCAATTTCCTCACTTTTGTTGCTGTGGAACAACCCTATCTAATGCATTAAATGGAGTTTTTGCCTCTAATTATGGTAGCGGTAGTGCTACCATGAATTAGATTCGAGAACCATTTCGATGTTAAATCCCAAAATTTTGCACCTTAATAACTTTGCAACCGTTTGATGGATTTGCCTGAAATTTGGAATATATGATCAAGACCCATAGGCCTTGGGATCTACCAAGTTTCGTACTGATTGGATATACAGTTTTGGAGTTATTAAGCATGATCTGTGCGCACATTTAGCTTTTCTGGAATTCTATGGTCTCACGTAGAGGTCGTACGGTTTGCGTGACTGGCCCGAAATCTTCAGGGAATGTGCAGACAGGGTCCCCAATGTGCCTTTCAAAGATTTCATGAAAAAATATTAAATGGTTCGAAAGTTATTCAAAAAACAGTTTCCCATTATAAGTCAATGGGAAAAAGTTAACAAAAAGTTCGACAATCATAAGCAAATGCATTTTACTTTCATAAAATGGGCCTGTTACTTTCATCGAAATCCATCA
Source organism: Neoceratodus forsteri (assembly GCA_016271365.2). Taxonomy (NCBI): domain Eukaryota; kingdom Metazoa; phylum Chordata; order Ceratodontiformes; family Ceratodontidae; genus Neoceratodus; species Neoceratodus forsteri. The sequence continues at coordinate 608,946,820 of CM057455.1, forward strand.
TTTTGTTCAATTGGTGATCAAATGGTTGGCATTAAATTTGAGACCCTCTAACGCAATTTTTTTGTATTTAACTATTGGGCACAAGGATGCTTGCCATGTCTTTATTTTGTGGTAAAACACCCCAGAAATATGTTTTCAAATTTCTGGAAAAGTACTGCAAAATTACTTTCATGCTCAAAAGTATCGAACTTTGAAAAGCTTCAACAAATTCAGTAATTTTCTAGCCTATAGAAATGACAGCAATTCTTTGGCACTGTACAGCAAAATAACCGTTGTGGGCTGAAATTTGGAGGAAAGCCGACATCTCACAATGTACCTTTCAGTGTTGTATTGAAAAATATTACATGGCGACAGTTATGGCACTCAAAGTTGACAGTTTTTACATAGGATAACATTACGACACCAAACATTACAGGAATCGCTGGCACCTGCTGCAAAATAACGGTTGATCTTTTACCTGAAATTTGGAAGACAGCCAACAGTACCAGATGTGCCTTTCAATAGTTTGGTGAAAAAAATATCACATAGGAAAGGTTATGGCACTCAAAATTGGTTTTTCCACGGATAACAGTACAGCACCTGACATAACAGAAATCATTTGATTTGCTAAAATAGCAGTTTAATCTTTCCTGAAATTTGGAGAAGATGGCAGCCTGGTGTGCCTCAGTAGTTTGGTGAAAAAACATTACAGGAAGCAAAGTTGGTGCTCTGATTTTCTTTTTTCCATAGGATAACATGCGTTATTTCGCCTTTCCAGGGCCGATATCCGGAAGCGGTGTGAGATCACCGGACTTTTACATCCGAGGAAAATTTCATAGCCCCCTCACAGGGCTAAGATTCAAATGTAAGGACAGTTGTATAGAATATGACTTTTCAATTTTTCTATAAATGCGGTTCCTGAGATATAATGTTTTAGTATTCAGGTCTCATTTTGCGCTTGATACTATTATTTTGCATATTATTTGCTCACTGTCTTTCTCAATATAGGTTTGGAAAACCAGCCTGTCTAACCCATTACTGTTACTGTTGCCTTTCGGCTTATGATCCGTACCTACTTCATTGATGTCTACGCCACCATATCGTTATCGCTGCGTTTTCATTGCACTTACGTTTTTATTTATTTTGCCATTTTGTCTACAGTACTGTTATCTTACTGTTTCACTTTATATGCCATTGACATTTCTGTTTACAGGCACCATGTTACTATGTGACAACACATCACGTGGCAGACCATTCCCGTCATCAGCATGTGCATTACCCTTTCTGTTCTCATTCGGGCTTGTGTTCATGTGCCACTGTTAGCATTTCTGTTTGCGTTGCTGTCCCTGTTATATGCCACAACACATCATGTGGCGGAGGCAGGCCCAAGTTATGGATCATTGATGTCTGCGCCACCATGCGGTATCCTTTCACTCCTGCCGCTGCATGACAATACTACTAATTATCATTCTTAAAGAAGAAAGGGACAAAAAACTGTATTTAATGCATTATTAGGGTTGTTCCACAGCAACAAAAGTGAGAAATGCATGTTAGGGTTGAAAACCGCCTTGCCCTACCCATCCTCAAACCGGCGTGGGCTCTGACAAGTTAACGGGTCCTAACTCTCCTGCATTGTCATACTTCTGCTGTTTACACATGTCATGGGGTGGTTAGGGCTGATGATCCCAATGCAACTCAATGCCACCATATGCGCCATTGTTTGCGTTTTTCTTTTTTGTTTTGCATTTCTGTTACTTTACAACCATTTGTGTGTACTATACTGTTTTGCTTTCTGTTCCTTTGTGTCACCATGCCATTGACATTTCAATTTAAGCACCACTTTACATTGTGACAAGGCATCAAGTGGCACAACATTCCTGTCATCCTGTAATACGCAACTCTATTCTATTAATAGTTGTAGAACACGGGGCAAAGGCCCCGATCCCTACTACATATTTATGATCTTGTTATCTTTCTCAAAGAGGAAATTAGAGCCAAAAAGTCTGTTAAATTCATTAGTTAGGTTCTTCCACAGCGACAAAGTGAGGAAATTCGCTGTGGAGTGAACACCCTTGTACCTACTCACTCCCAAGTGGCACTTTTAACATGTGTTTCGGGTGCTGTCTGTTTATTGTGCCATAACACATGTGGCAGTGGCGCATGGCATCTGCCCTGCCACCCCAACCGGCATTGAGGTGTACATTGGGATCATGCATCCTAACTCTCCCCACTCTCCTATACTTCTGCTGCTTTACAGGTCATGGGTGAGACTTAGGGTGATGATCCCGTCTGCCACCATGTGTTACCCTTTGTGTTACTGTATTACAAGCTGTCACAGGTAGCAAAAAATAGATGGAGTTATAGTTATAGCAGTGAAAATGATTTATATTAAGTAATAGACCTTATTTCATTCAGTATGGTATTTAAAATAATGGAGTCGACACAGGTGGTTATGGTTTAAAATTTATACCAATTTGTCAAATGGAGAAAGGTCAATAAAAAGTTAAATTTTGTTAACAGAAGCAGTCTCACAATACAATCTTTGTATGTGTGCAATCGTACTGTAAATTTATAAATGTGTAAAATTATAAGTGTATGATGTGGATTGGACTAAGTGTGTGATATTATATGAAACTAATCAAGTGTTTTAGTAGCCAGTACTCACTTCTGTTTATATGTTAGGAAATATTTTCTAACTTTGACTTGTAATTTTAATAGTTAGGCTGAGATATTGCTAACTGAGCAATGAATGGTTGTAAAAAATGTAACTTTTAAAAAATAGTTTATATTTGAAAATTATGTGTAGTGCATTACTTGTCTACTATATTATAAGGAATATCAGTTGTTTGTGAAGTGTGATTAGACACGATAGACAAGTGTTTTGTTATAATTGTGTGACTGCTAATGGATGTTCCTAGGGTGAAAAACCGCTGATTGTCTAAGTAGTACAGTTTACACAATTATAAGTTTAGTGACATTTGATTCTTACTATTAAATAATATCCCACTGACCAGGTGCAAATGAAAATTCCACCGACCCTCTTGGGCGATCATAAATGTCAGGAACAAGTGTACAGTTTGTTGTGATCAGCAACAGTGCCTGATTACAATTGTCAATATTTTTGTACATACGGGCCTGATTAGTTATATGACAAGTACAAAACAAAAAATAGGTTTATGAACAAAAAAATGTTATCAATTCTTACATTGGCTTCTATAAATTCTTAACTTGTAAATATAAAACTATTATGGAACATTTTGCAACTTATGTAGTTACATGTTGTTAGTATCACAGCAATACAAAGACATTCACTTGTACTGTAGTGTCAATGCTATTTTCAGTTCAATTATTAAATAAGTTACTAACAATGTACACTTACAATGTTTCTATTATACAATATTTAAACAGTTATAAAGTCACTGAATTACATTCAGTAATTGGTTATTAATAACAGTTATGAAGTCAACTTCAGTATCAATAGATAGTTGTTTACATATGTACAATACTAGTACTACATCTGGCTGGTTCTACACTGTTGCATGGTGATCTAATGATGTTCTATATGTGAAAGAGTCACAAGTGTTAAAGACTACTTGACACAGTAGATATTTATTGAGTGTTATAAGGTAGAATCTTTACAGACATAATCATGGTTTCTCTATGACTGTAATATGTTGGCGATTAAGCCACTACAACAATTTTCATGTAGTCACTGATACACACAACATGTAACAGTCTCTGTCTCCTGTATTTAATTCAATTTTTGATGAAGTGTATTGTTTATTTCAGTTGTAAATTGTAGAACATTATAGCAGTTATGACATTTTGGGGACAAAATACTCATGTAAAAATGGTGCATTTATCCTATTCTTCCAAAATATGAGGTTGTCAATTCTTCAATATTAGAAGATAGCATTTTGAGGTGATGTGGGAGTGTCTATTTAAGTTGTTGTAAGTCATCACCTCTAACCATCAGCTGTGCAACAGTACCGTTTTAGTCTATAGTCTTGTATAGACATGTAATCATGGTTTCTCTAGTGACTGTAAATATTGGCTGATTGAGCCACTAACAATTTTCATGTAGTCACAGTCTACCAAGATGTGACATGTCACAATCTATGTAATATCATATTTGAATTCAATTTTGAAATTGTATTGTTAATTTACAGTTATTAATTGTACAACTTGTAACGAGTTATGACATTTTTGGGGATAGTACTCATGTTAAATAGTACATGTTTTCCTATTCTTCTGAAACACGAAGTTGTCACAATTCTTCAATATTAGAAGATATGCATTTTCAAGGTAGCGTGGCAGTCTCTGTTTAAAGTTGTTGTAGAGTCGTCACTCTAACCATCCAGCTGTGCACCTTAGTAACAGGTGTAATGTCAGTGTGGATTGACCATGGTGATGAATGTCTTTGTGCGTGTCAAACAGTGGTTGAACACTATTCTACTGGCTTTGTGGTCTGTATAGGATATCAACTCCCAGCCCATTGAATCAAATCCATGCAACATAAGCAACAGATATTGAGATAAGTCCTCAGGCATGGACTGGTGCATCTGCTCTGCACTTCCACAGGCATGACTACATTCAGCATTAGTGAACAGCTATCGAAATTTGACACTTCGGCTTTGGAAAAAGAGGTTATCACAACATGTCTTGTGTGGTTTCAACTGTGGTGCCACATGAAACACATACATATTTTATAACGTATGTTACTGTGAAATACTACGGATTGAGTGCCGTCTTCATCAAGGTTATTTATCACAGCATCATAAACTCATACTGTCTTGCTGTATGTCTACAGCAAATGTACATCCAGCATGTAGATAACACCAGAAGTAGTGGTGTTGGTAGAATCACATTGTTAAGTGGTCAGAAGTCATGTTGATAATCTGCTTCAAAGCATTTGATAGGGGATTGTCTTGTAAACGAATATTACTTGCACAAACTGTAATGTGTAGGAAAACTTGCATAGCGGAGTTAGCATAGCAGTTTACTCTACATTTGTCAAACAGTGGTACAACTACCAACTGATTTCTGATGAATTGTTGGTTATGAATATTTACCAAGGTTGGCCTACTGAACTCTTTTTTTAATCACTTTGTACTTGCTGCTGTTTGTTGCTTAATCTAGCTGTGACTGAATTGTGTGAGACTGACATATATGTAGGCAGTGGTAGCAAAGAATTTGTGGCTGAAGTGAAATCGTAATCTGTTGTACCAAGAATACATCGCTTGTCAGCTGTAGTACTCGGTGCTATACTAATGATGTGCAATCAGAAGGCTTCATACCGTGGTGAAGCGTAGCTCATACCATCTTGAAAATGTCTGTACCTATGTCTATCATTTGCAAACTTAATCCTGATTTGTGAATGGAGACAGCGTAGCAACACATAATGAGAACTGTTCCTGTTTACGTAGATATCCTTAAAACCTGGAATTTAATACAGGTTCTATCATAATACAAGTGTTGCATGTTGTCAAACTACTACAAGTGTCTGAATAAATGTCTTCTGTACATTATAGATAAAGTCAAGATGTTTCCATGGCACCATTACCATGCCTTGTTAAACATCTAATTACGTCATAGCGACACGTGCATTCTACAAGTGAGAAGAGCTTCTGGCCAGCTGTTAGTGAAACATCTGACTTCATTCATAGTCGTTCAGTCATCTTGCTACAGCTTCGACTAGAATAACGCCATCAACTGTATCAATTGCATGAGTGACAATCTTGGTTCTCTCTTTGTGACATTAGATTGTTGAATTCAGTGCAATTTCTTTAGTGTGGCATAAGACACTATATGTCTGGTAGACTATATATGAGCTGAGACATTACACTGTTTCTATGAAAATACACTATCTACTGTGATTTTGATCATTTATACAAACATATTCTGATGATAGAAACTGTGCGACTTCATCTAAAGTGATTTATAATAAGTCACACTTTGCTGCATGTTCTCAGACAATCACAGGTAAATAATTCCCATATGTTATAGCCTGCAATACAACGAGGATATTCTTAGCAGCAGCAGTCAGGTTGTGAATACATGCTCTGCATTAACTAGTGCAAGTTGTAAGGTCTCCCAACACATTAGACTTTTGCCGAAAGCCACTGCATAATCAGGACCTAAGATCCACTGTAGACGTAGATGAATACAGGCTAACATGACATTGGAACCATACAGTTAGTCAAAATGAGTAGCTGCATCTTTGTGAACATGGGCCCGGAGCTGAGATGCAACCTCGAATGACAGTTCGATACTCTCAGTTCTCCATATTAGACTAGCAACATAAAGGCGGTGTAATGCCTCCACCAATGTTGTATGCTGCTAGTCCTGTGAGAACATCACAACAACAGACATTGAAGAGCCTAATACAGTCCGTGTTCTGGTAATAGCTAAATCAGAAACTCTTTCTGTAGCTGAACCATGACAAACATTAGTAGTAGTTTGTGCAGGTGCAGTCACATTTTTTGTTTCATGTAGTATACCATGTTGGACAGCTTCAACCACTTTGGGTGTACTGTATGCCAGCGGTTAGTCTTTCTCTTACATCAGCTGGTTGACATAGAGTGTGTGCCATATTTAAAAACATATAATTCAAGTTAACAGTTCTGGGGCATTTAGCGGCAGAGGGTCACCTAGAACACCGCATCTTCTGGATCAAAGTTGTCTTGTGAACTAACTAGATGTCTTCTGAAGTTGCTTCTCTGCCTGTCAAGCTGTTCTTCTCAGCTTTTAATCTTTGTATGTATGTTTGTGGTAGTCAGTTGGAAATTCTCATAAGTGAGATTGAACTGTTCTTGAATGTCGAGTCACCTTGAAATTCAGACTCCTCCTCCAGGGTCTAAATAGGAATAGGAAACAAAGTAATATTCTGTGCTCTCTGTGTGCTAGATACAGTTGCAGTGATCTATAAGCCATGGCTTGTTCCTCTTCACAAGGCCATCAGTCCATTGACCTTGTAAATGCCGTGTTGAGTCATGTACTGCCTGTCACATGGTCATACCATAGCCACCTCAAGCAGACATATCATTCATCGTTGTCTCGTGGGTAGTATGTGTCTATCGGTTATTCTTAAGATATGTTTGAAGAAGGTGTGTTGACAACAACTCACAATTTCGGCATGAGGTCGTACACCTTCGTTTCTCTTTATAGTTTACTGAGAAGCGTACAGCATCGACTTCGTACAGATGTGTACCATTAAGCGGTCACCAACTAACAAAGCTCCATTCTCACAATGAAGAGTCTTCAAACCCAATGACCACAGCTGAGATGTCATGCTTTTGCTTGAACGCAATATCTTCCCAGATCTTAAGCAAGTCTGTTCATGTTTTGGTTATATGAGAAGTTACACATAGCGAACCAGGGCTAGTGAGTTGTCAGCCACAAACTGAACATCTATGTTTGCTTACATTAGGAGAAGAGTTGGGTTGTAGTCATTGATATACACCTCTTTTCATCTCTGGGTACTCATATACCCTCTTGGTTGATTGCTTCAAGTGGTGTCACATTGCTGAAAAAGGTCATTCATGGCACCATTCTGATAAACTGTTCTAGAAATCAAAGCACATCCCGCGTGTACCAATCAATTTGTTCTTTACTGCTCGCTGGCAATATTTTGCACAAATATCACTGAACTTTTGAAACAACTTCCATAATTAGGATCACACTTGTCTAGAATCTTGACAAGTCATATATTTTTATGAATGACAACACTTCTGGCATCATGTTCACAATGAAGTGGTGCATCACCATCCATAATAACATATGATGAGGGCACCTCAGTGTAATATTCTGTCCTCAAAGTAGTGTTCTACAATGCCTGAGGAGGATTGTCCTTTGATAGATGAAGTAGAATGTCATAGGCGCTTGTGAAGTGTCTTGTGACAGACACAGGATCAAGTAAACATTTCTCGATGGTCATTGATGAGATTACGCCGAAGTTGCCCACTTCAACAGTTCAATGAGTTGTCCAGGCATATTCTGCACAACTAAGTGACCAAACCATGTGGCTCATATATAAATAACATGCATCACTTCAAATGTCTGCGATACCAATATTCTTTTGCCGTAGGCTTGAAAGTATGGAGACAAATTCCTTACAATTTTCATCCTCATTTCAATTTCTCCGATTGAGCAGCTATAATTCCATCTAGTTATTAGCCGAATGGTATGTACTATAGATGCAGACAACAAAACTCATTTCAGGCGATGAACAGGTACCTTGTTATTTCTGATTTGCCATCTTTGCTCAGGATATGGCTGATGGTACTCAGCACCCTGCCTACTTCTCTCATCTAGGCATCCGCCTGACCCTTTTAAATAGGTCTGGGAAGCAGCGTGCTTCTAATGTTGCCTTCAAATGTGACGGCTCACCTTCCACCTGCTTCATTTTGATGAGAGATCAATGTTGTCTCTAACGGATCTCTACCATATAGTGGGTGATGTGTTCACACACATTGTCCTTGTCTGTGTAGTGACTTTCTCAATGATTGGCTTACTTTTTTCTAATAGATCATGTTACACAGAACTGCATTTGATCTATGTTAAGGTCTAAAAGAATTGTTCTTCTTCAAATAAACAGAACAAGCTTTACCTTTTGGTTGCAATATCTTGCCAGATGACCTTGGCCTTTGTAGCAACCATTTACTAGAATGACCAGCTATTTCTGTTGAGATAGCTTGAACATTTTCCTGTGAAGTGGTAGATACTTCACAGAACACTTTAAGTCTAACTAGCAAGCTCTCTGTGGAATCTTCCGTGTCTTTGTGTTCAGGCGGCAGAATCATTTGGATAAACTTCATTGTCCTACAGATAGAATCAATTCAAACATATTCAATGTTGAAATCTCAGTTGGTGTAACATCTGTTTCCATGTTGTTACATGACCTTCCTGGCAAGTATTGCACTTGGTTTAAACAGTGTTTACATAGTACAATGGTGTCTTGTGGATGAAAGTCAAATTTCAAGCAAGAATGCTGTAGTGCAACCACATGTCGTGTATGAGCCAGGTTTGTAGGTTGACTGTGACAGTTTGCAATACATAGAACAAGTGTTAGGGTTGAAAGCCCCCCACCCCCTCGCCCACACCCCAACCAGCATCGGGTATGTGTTGGGGTTGCTGGCCCCAACTCTCACCCCATCAGATGTGTGTGAAGAAGCAGAGGTATAGGAGAATGGGATAAGAGTTAGGACTGACAACCCAATGTGCACCCCAATGCCAGTTGGGGGTGTGGGAGGGGGTCCAGAGGGCTTTCAACCTAGTACCAAATTTCCTCACTTTTGTCGCTGTGGAACAACCTTAACTAATGCATTAAATGGATTATTTTGCTCTAATTTCCTTCTTTTTAAGAATGATAATGAGAAATAGTGAATGTAATGTGGCAGCGGGAGCGCGGGGCAGTAACACTGTGCCTGCAAATGCAAATGGTAATGCGCATGGTGATGCAAAGCAAAACACAAAGATAAACAGTACTGTAGACACAAATGGTTAAAATAACGCAACACAAGTGCAAATGAAAATGCAAAGGGTAATGCACATGGTGCTGTAGATGGGAACAGTAAGAGAAACGGGTATGCAACTGCAAGCAGAAGCGGTAAGGGTAACAGTAATGTAAGTGCACAGGCTGGTTTTACCCAAAAGCTGCATAGAGAAAGACAGTGAGTACAAATAATGTATGCATAATAATGGGTCAAGGAGCAGAAAATGAGGAGTTGGAAAACTAAATTGCTTATATCTCAGGAACCGTACGATGCAGAAAAAAAAATGTTATGACTTTCCTGGCTAGTTTTCTACTTAGTCCCTTTAGGGGGCTAAGTAGTTTTCCAACAAAAAGTCTATATCTCGCACCGTTTCCAAGATACGGGCCATGGAAGATGCGGCGAATGCCGTAATGTTATCCTTTGGGAAAAAAAGAGAAGTTTGGAGTGCCATAACTTTGGCTCCCTGTAATATGTTTTCACCAAACCACTAAAGGAACATATTGGATGTTGGCTCTTCCCTTCAAATTGCAGCCTAAAAGACCAAACTGTTATTTTGCAGCAGGCGGCAAATGATCCTTTGTAATGCAGGATGCCGTAATGTTATCCTATGGGAGAAAGTGTCAAATTTGGAGTGCCCGACTTTGACGCCTGTAATATTTTTCACAAAGCACCGAAGGGTACATCTGTGAGATGTTGACTGCGTTCCCTCCAATTTCAGCTCAAAAGACCAAACTGTTCTTTTGCAGTATGGTGGCAAAAGTGCTGTCATTTTGCCACAGCCTGAAAAGTATTGTCGAATTCTTGTGAAAGCTTTCAAATTCACGCGACAGTGTCACAATGCAAAAGTATTTTTCCAGAAATTTGAAAACATATTTCTGAGTGTTTTACTCTGAAATAAAGACATGCCTAGCATCCTCAGGGTCTGACTAGGTGAATACAAAAATAATTAGTTGTTACAGGGTCCCAAATTTAAATGCCAAGCATTTTTCTGATGACCAACTGAAAACAAACTGGTGGATTTGCGACAGTAAAAGGGCCATTTGTGAAAGTAAAAACTGCATTTGTGACACTGTCGAACTTTTTGTTAACTTTTCCCATTGACTTATAATGGGAAATTGTTTTTTGAATAACTTTTGAACCGTTTAATATTTTTTCACAAAATCTTCAAAAGGCACATCAGGGACCCCGGCTGCACGTCCTCTGAAAATTTCAGACCAGTTGCACAAACCATGCGACCTGCATAAAAGAGCAAAGAATTCCAAAAAAGCATAAACACGCTCACAGATCACACTTAATAACTTTGCAGCCGTATATCCGTACAGTACGAAAGTTGGCAGATCCCAAGATGTATGGTCCTTGATTGTGTATTCCACATTGCAGGCAAATCCTTTAAATGGTTGCAAATTTATTAAGGTGCAAAATTTTAGGTTTAACATGTAAATGGCTCCTCACCTAACTATGGTAGCACTACTGTGCTACTATTTTATATATATATATATATATATATATATATATATATTAGAGGCAAAAACCTCCGTTTAATGCATTAGTTAGGGTTGTTCCACAGTGACAAAAGTGAGGAAATTCGCTGTTAGGGTTGAAAACCCTAACTCTGAATTCACCCCCCCAGCACCACACACACACAGACACACACACACACATTCAAGTATGGGGGAGGACCAAGTCAACACAACCAATCACAGACATCCAGCAGCAGGTGACAGAAGTAACAAACAATTGTCTAAATGTACTACGAGACATCCCCACCCACCTGACCAGGTACTGCATGCTCAGTGGAGATTAACAGCAAAACTGAGGCCATGTACACCAAACATACACATCCCTGATTGCAGCTGCACACAATGTACCACACTTAGTAGTTGCATGGCCTTACCTACCAATGCCCCACACCAGACCACACCACTTGTGGTGGGCCACCTGAGCAAAAGAGTTCAGCAAAACCAAGGAGTTGTACAGGTATAATATCTCTGATTATAACAAGGGTTTGAGAAATGCTGCTTTCTAATTGACTGTAAACATTGTAACAGCCTTATGTTTAGTTTTTATTAACATACATGTAGAGCCTAACCATATGATGAACATGGTTTAATGTTGTTTAAAAACAGTTTTATTATGATAATAAGCCACTCCCAGGTATTGTGTTAATGGTCAGTTTATCACTGTCCAGCAACATGTGGCACTTCGGCTATGCCTCATTCAACATTAAACCCCTACAGGGTGATTAACAGACCATTTAACATAACTGTTGGTCATGCCTTATTGCTTAATTGTCTTTATGAGTAGATACTCTCCTTTGCTAGGCACTGCAGCAGCTTTGCAACACAGTGTCCCACCCAGTTACACCATACACTGTCTAGTTACTGAAGAATGGCTGTGAATATGAACTCATGAAGATGAACAGTGTAACTTGATCATTACAGTCATCGAAACCCTAGTGTGATTATAACTGATAGAGTCAGTGATAGAGGATACCCCTGCTGTCCTAGTACACTTACCCCATTGTGAGTTAAATCAATACTAAAAGACATTCTGTTTATATCAACACCATACCTACTTGATTCCTGTTGTACCACATTATATATTTATCACTTTGATAGCATCAGTGACAGAAGTGTGGCAACGCAAACTGTAGGCATACAGTCTTAGTATGAAACAACTGTTAAAAAAATCACACTGTGTCCATAAGTGGCACAGATCACTCATTGCAACAATAGTAAATGTATTACTATTTGAATAAGTTAGATCATCACAGATGCAATGAGATTGTCTTTATCAGGTACAACATACTCAGTAAGTGCCTACAGGAAAATCTATCTATATACATCTCCAATACAAGTGCATCATTGTTGGTTCAGTAGTGCTATGATATTTAGAAGTTGCTTGGCCTGATCCATGCAATTACAATGTTTCTTACAAAGAATACTTACTGCATCTTTAGTATTGAAACACACTGAAGGTCTATATGCACATCAGCAGTACACATTCATCAGTAAGAATGCATGTGATATTGGCAGTAAGAATTTCACAGCGTTGAACAGGCAATGCTTTCCACACGCTTACATCAGCCTCTCTATGTTGAGTAAACCATTGCAGTAAATGTACTACTATGTAAATCACCTACTAAATGTATCACTACTTTTATCTTGAGCATGCTAGTGTCTTGTAGTTAATTTATGTGCTTATCTTAATCAATGTATACTCACTAGTGTTAAAACCTTTCTACAACTGTCAACATGCACCTTCAGCATTTATATTGAATAACGGCTGTACCAGTTGTGGTGTGGTGTGGAGCATCGGTAGGTAAGGCCGTGCAACTACTAAGTGTGATGCGTTGTGTGCAGCTGCAATCAGGGATGTGTACATTTGGTGTACATGGCCTCAGTTTTGCTGTTGATCTCCACTGAGCATGCAGTACCTGGTCAGGTGGGTGGGATGTCTCAGAGTACATTTAGACAATTTTTTGTTATTTCTGTCACCTGCTGCTGATGTCTGTGATTGGTTTGTTGACTTGGTCCTCCCCCATACTTGAATGTGTGTGTGTGTCTGTGTGTGTGGGGTGCTGGAGGGGTGAATTCGGAGTTAGGGTTTTCAACCCTAACAGCGAATTTCCTCACTTTTGTCGCTGTGGAACAACCCTAACTAATGCATTAAACAGAGTTTTTTGCCTCTAATTTCCCTTCTTTTTGAGAATGATAATGAGAAATAGTGAATGTAATAATGCAGAGGGAGTGCGGGGACCAAAGAGCCCCACGCTCCAGCCACATGATGTCTTATGGCATAGTAACAGGAGCAGCAATGCAAACAGAAATGCTAACAGTGGCACACATGGTAACACAAGCGCGGATGAGAACAGAAAGGGTAACGCACATGGCGGCGTAGATGGGAACGGTGTGCCACGTGATGTCTTGTCACATAGTAACATGGTGCCTGTAAATGGAAATGTCAATGGGCATGGGATGCAAAGTAACAGAAACAGAAACAGTACAGTACACACAAATGGCAAAAGTAACAGAAACGCAGCGCTAATGAAAATGCAAAGGATAATGCACATAGGACCCCGTACGCCCGGCACATACGTAGCAGCGGAGCGCTGGGGCCCAAAGGCTCGCGCACTCCGCCACATGATGTCTTGTGTCATAGTAACAGGAAGAGCAACGCAAACAGAAGCGCTAACAGTGGCGCACATGGTAACGCAAGTGCAAATGACAACAGAAAGGACAATGCACACAGTGGCATAGACGGGAACAGTCTGCCACGTGATGTGTTGTCACATAGTAACATGGTGCCTGCAAACGGAAATGTCAATGGGCATGGTGACACAAAGTGAAACAGAAAGAGAAACAGTACTGTAGACACAAATGGCAAAAAATAACAGAAACGCAAGCGCAAATGAAAACGCAAGCGATAACGCATAGGGCCCCACGCCCCAGCACGTATCAGCAGCGGGGCGCACGGGGCCAAAGGGCCTGCACTCCCACCACATGATGTCTTGTGGCATAGTAACAGGAAGAACAACGCAAACAGAAGTGCTAACAGTGGCGCACAAGGTAACGCAAGCGCGAATGAGAACAGAAAGGGTAACGAACACGGTGGCGTAGACGGGACTGGTGTGACTCGTGATGTCTTGTCACATAGTAATATGGTGCCTGTAAATGGAAATATCAATGGGCATGGTGACGCAAAGTGAAACAGAAAGAGAAACAGTACAGTAGACACAAATGGCAAAAAAGTAATAGAAACGCAAGTGCAAATGAAAACGCAAAGGATAATGCTTAGGGGATGTGGTGTGCATTGGGATCATCAGCCCTAACTCTCACCCCATGACATGTGTAAAGCAGCAGAAGCAGGGAGAATGGGTGAGAGTTAGACCCACGATCCCAATGCACACCCCAGTGCCGGTTGGGGGTGGGCGGGGGGTCCAAGGGGTTTTAACCTTAACAGCAAATTTCTCACTTTTTGTTACTGTGGAACAACCCTAACTATTGCATTAAATAGAGTTTTTTTGCCTCTAATTTTTCTTTTTGGGAATGATAACAAGAAATAGTGAATGGCTGCAGCGGCCCCACGCCCTCCACATGATGTCTTGTGGCATACTAACAGGACAGCAACGCAAACAGAAATGCTAACAGCACATATGGTAACACAAGCGCCGAATGAGAACAGAAAGGGTAATGCACATGGTGGCGAGATGGGAACGGTCGCCATGTGATGTTTGTCACATAGTAACATGGTGCCTGCAAACAGAAATGTCAATGAGCATGGTGATGTAAAGTAAAACAGAAAGATAAACAGTACTGTAGACAGAAATGGCAAAAAAATAACAGAAACACAAGCGCAAATGAAAAGCGCAGCGATAACGCACAGGTGGGTAAGCAGACGTTAACGTAAGTGAAAGAAGCAATGAACTGCAAGCGGAAAGGGCACAGTAACAGTAATGGGTTTATTGCGGCTGGTTTTCCCAAACCTGTATAGAGAAAGACAGTGAGTACAATAATGTATGCATAATAATGAGTAACGGTGCAGAAAATGAGAACTTAATACTAAATACATTATATCTCAGGAACTGTACTGACGTAGAAAAAAATTTAAAAGTCATATTATTTACAACTGTCCTGGTTAATTTGGGTCTTAGCCCTGTGAGGGCTAAGAAATTTTCCGATGAAAAGTCCGTGATCTCGCACCGCTCCCGAGATACGGCCCTGAAAGGTGCGCACGCCGTAATGTTATCCTATGGGAAAAAAGAAATGTTTGAGCACTATAACTTTGCCTTCCTGTAATGTTTTTTCACCAAACCACTGAAAGGCACATCTGTGGGCTGTTGGCTGTCTTCCTCCAAATTTCAGGAAAAAAGACCAAACCGTTATTTTGCAGCAGGGATCCAAATGATTTCTGTAATGCGTCGGGCGCCGTAATGTTATCCTATGGGAAAAACTGTCAACTTTGGAGTGCCATAACTTTGCCACCATGTGATATTTTTTCACCAAACTACTGAAAGGCACATCTGTGGGCTGTTGGCTGTCTTCCCTCCAAATTTCAGGAAAAAAGACCAAACCGTTATTTTGCAGCAGGGTGCCAAAGGATTTCTGTAATGCGTCAGGACGCCGTGAATGTTATCCTAAGGGAAAAACGTCAACTTTGAGTGCTATAACTTTGCCGCAGTGTAATATTTTTTCAATACAACACTGAAAGGTACATCTGTGTGATGTCAGTCTGTTACCTCCAAATTTCTGCCCAAAACTCCCAACGGGTTCTTTTGCAGCCGAGTGCCAAAGAATCGCTGTCACTGTCCCACAGATGGAAAACTACTGTCGCAATTTTGCAAAGCTTTCAAAAAAGTTCGACATTTTCGTGAGAACTAAAGTCACTTGCGAAAGTTCTTTTTCCAGAAATTTGAAAAACATATTTCTGGGGTGTTTTATCACAAAATAAAGACATGGCAAGCATCCTCAGGGTCCGACTAGGTGAATACAAAAAGAATTAGGTTGCTAGAGGGTCCCAAATTTAAATGCCAACCATTTTTCTGATCACCTACTAAAAACAATATGGCCGATTTGCGAAAGTAACAAGGCCCATTTGCGAAAGTAAAAATGCATTTGCGAAAGTGTTGAACTTTTGTTAACTTTTCCCATTGACTTATAATGGAAACTGTTTTTGAATAACAACTTTGAACCGCTTAATATTTTTCACTGAAATCTTGGAAGCGGCACATCGGGACCCTGCACATCGCTCCTGAAGATTTTCAGACTGGTCGCGCAAACCTGCATTTACCTGTAGGCGCCGAATCATAGAATTCCAGAAAAGCGTAAACATGCATTATAGATCACGCTTAATAACCCACAGCCGTATATTCGACCACTATGAACTTTGGCATATCCCAAGGCTTGTTCTTGATCATGTATGCCAAATTTCAGCCAAATCTATCAAATGGTTGCAAAGTTATTAAGGTGCAAAGTTTTGGGGTTTAACATAGAAATGGCTCCTCATCCCTAATATGGTAGCACTATCATAGTTACTATAGATATATATATATATATATCTATATTAGAGGCAAAACTCTATTTAATGCATTAGTTAGGTTGTTCCACAGCGACAAAAGTGAGAAAATTCGCTGTAGGTTGAAAACCCCCTTGGACCCCCCCACACCCCCCAACTGGCATTGGGGTGCACATTAGGATCGTCAGCCCTAACTCTCACCCCATGACATGTGTAAATCAGGAGAAGTATAGGGAATGGGGTGAGTGTTGGACCCACGATCCCAGTCGCACCCCAATGCGGTTGGGGTGGTGGGGGTCCAAGGGGTTTTCAACCCAACAGCCAATTTCCTCACTTTGTTGGCTGTGAACAAACTCCTAACTAATGCATTAAATGGAGTTTTGCCTCTAATTTCCTTCTTTTGATAAGAAGAAACAGTGAATGCATGCAGCGCGAGGCCCCTACGCCCCGCCTACATGATGTCTTGTGGCAGTAACAGTGGTCAGCAACGCAAACAGAAATGCTAACAGTGGCGCATATGGTAACACAAGCATGAATGAGAACAGAAAAGGGTATTGCATCGTGTGGCGTGAGGGGAATGGTCTGCCCGTGATGTGTTTGTCACATAATTAATAGGTGCCTGCAAACAGAAATGTCAATGGGCATGGTGATGTAAAGTGGAAACAGTAAGATAAACAGTACTGTAGACAGTAATGGCAAAAATAACAGAAACGCAAGCTAAAATGAAAACGCAGCGATAACGCACATGGTGGCGCGGGCGTCAATGGTAAGTGAAACAGTGCGGATCCACAAGCGGAAAGGGCAACAGTAACAGTAATGTAGCGCACAGGTGGTTTTCACCAAAACCTGCATTGAGGAAAGAAAGTGAGTACAAATAATGTATGCAAATAATAATGTATCGATGTAGAAAATGAGATCTTGGAATACTAAATACATTATATCTCAGGAACCGTCTGACGTCGTAAAAAAATTGAAAAGTCATATTATTTACAACTGTCCTGGCGACTTGGGTCTTAGCCCTGTGAGGGGGCTAAGAAATTCTTCATGTAAAGTCCGTATCTCGGGACCGTTTCGAGATCACGGGCCCTGGCGGCGGAAACGCCCGTAATGTTATCCCTATGGGAAAAAAAAAGAAAGTTGAACCCCATAACTTGCCTCCTGTAATGTTTTTCACCAAACTACTGAAAGGCACATCTGTGGCTGTTGGCTGTCTTCCTCAAATTTCAGGAAAAAAAGACCAAACCGTTATTTTGCAGCAGGGCTCCAAATGATTTCTGTTAAGTGTGGTGCGCGTGAATGTTATCCTATGGGAAAACCATCAATTTTGAGTGCCGTAATTTTTCCGCCATGTGATATTTTTTCGCAAGCTACTGAAAGGCACATCTGTGTACTGTTGGCTGTCTTCCTCCAAATTTCAGGAAAAAGACCAAAACCCTTTATTTTGCAGCAGGGTGCTAAAGATTCCTGTAATGCTTCTGGCGCCTGTAATGTTATCCGATGGGAAAACTGTCAACTTTGGAGTGCCATAACTTCGCGGTGTAATATTTTCAATACAACACTGAAAGTCACATCTGTGAGATGTCGCTGTTTCCTCAAATTTCAGCCCACAACTCCCAACGGTTATTTTGCAGTGCAGTGCCAAGGGCTGTGTCATTTTTCCCACAGACTGAAAATTACTGTAGCAATTTAGCAAAGCTTTCGCAGGGTGCCGACACTTTCGTGAGCACGAAAGCACTTATGGGCATTCTTTTCCAGAAATTTGAAAAACATATTTCTGGGAAGCTTTTACCACAAAATAAAGACATGTAAGCATCCTCAGGGCCTGAATAGCTAAATACAAAAAAAATTACGTTGCTAGAGGTCTCAAATTTAAGTGCCAACCATTTTCTGATCACCAACTGAAAACAAAATGGCGGATTTGAAAGTAACGAGGCCCATTTGCAAGTAAAATGCATTTGCGACACTGTGAACTTTTGTTAACTTTTCCCATTGACTTATAATGAGAAACTGACCATAGAATTCCCGTCAAACCCCCGTCCACCCCAAGCGGCATTGGGGTGCGCGTGTGAGATCGTCCCTGCTCTCACCCATGACATGTGTAAAGCAGCAGAAGTATAGGAGAATGGGGTGAGAGTTAGGACCCCACCATCCCAATGCGCATCCCAATGCCGGTTGGGGTGGGCGGGTCCAAGGGGGTTTTCAACCCCACAGCGAATTTCCTCACTTTTGTTGCTTATTGGAACAACCCTATCTAATGCATTAAATGGGTTTTGCCTCTTATGGTAGCACGGTAGTGCTACCAGATTAGGGTTCAGGAGCCATTTCCATGTTAAATCCTGTAATTTGCACCTTAATAACTTTTGGTAACACTGTTTGATGGATTTGCCTGAAATTTGAATATGCATCAAGACCCATAGCCTGGGATTCACCAAGTTTCGTACTGATTGGATATACATGTTTGGAGTTATTAAGCATGATCTGTGCGCACATTTTAGCTTCTTTTTCTGAATTCCTATGGTCTCACGTAGAGGGTCGTGACGGTTTATGTGGACTGGTCCGGAATCTTCAGGGAATGCAGATAGGGTCCCTAATGTGCCTTCTAAAGATTTCATGAAAAAATATTAAATGGTTCGAAAGTTATTCAAAAACAGTTTCCCATTATAAGTCAATGGGAAAAGTTAACAAAAGTTCGACAGTGTCGCCAAATGCATTTACTTTCATAAATGGGCCTGTTATTTCATAAATCCATCATTTTGTTTTCTAGTTGGTGATCAGAAAAATGGTTGGCATTTAAATTTGAGACCCTCTAGCAACGTAATTTTTTTGTATTTAGCTATTCGGGCCCTGAGGATGCTTGCCATGTCTTTATTTTGTGGTAAAACACCCAGAAATATGTTTTCAAATTTCTGGAAAAGTACTTATGAAATTACTTTCATGCTCACGAAAGTGTCGAACTTTTTGAAAAGCTTCATAAATTCATGACAGTAATTTTCTAGCCTGTGGGGAAATGACAGCAATTTCTTTGGCACTGTACAGCAAAATAACGTTGGGAGTTGTGGGCTGAAATTTGAGGAACACAGCCGACATCTCACAGATGTGCCTTTCAGTGTTGTGTTGAAAAATATTACATGGCTGCAAAGTTATGGCACTCCAAAGTTGACAGTTTTCCCATAGATAACATTACGGCGCCAGAAGCATTATTACAGGAACTTTTGGCACCTGCTGCAAAATAACGGTTTGATCTTTTTACCTGAAATTTGGAGGAAGCCAACAGTACACAGATGTGCCTTTCAATAGTTTGGTGAAAAATATCACTAGCGGAAAAGTTATGGCACTCCAAAATTGGTGGTTTTCCCATAGGATAACATTACACGCCTGACAGCTTAACAGAAATCATTTGGAGCCCTGCTGCAAAATAGCAGTTTTGTCTTTTCCTGAAATTTGGAGGGAAGACAGCCAACAGCCCACAGATGTGCCTTTCAGTAGTTTGGTGAAAAAACATTACAGGGAGGCAAGTTATGGTGCTCTGAACTTTTCTTTTTTCCCATAGGATAACATTCTGATTAAGCTGCTTGCTGGGGCCGATTATCTCGGAAGCGGTGTGAGATACTGGACTTCATCAGGACTTCTTAGCCCCTCACAGGGCTAAGATTCAAATGTAAGGACAGTTGTATAGAATATGACTTTTCAATTTTTTTCTATGTCGACGGTTCCTGAGATATAATGTTTTAGTATTCCAAGGTCTCATTTTCTGCTCGATACTCATTATTTTGCATACATTATTTGTACTCACTGTCTTTCTCTATGAGGTTTGGGAAAACCAGCCTGTGTAAGCTTACATTACTGTCTGTTGCCCTTTCCGCTTTGCGAATCCAGGTACCCGTTTCACTTACCATTGATGTCTGCGCCACCGTAATGCGTTATCCTTTGCGTTTTCATTTCACTTGCGTTTTGTTATTTTGCCATTTTTGTCTGCGTACTGTTTATCTTACTGTTTCACTTTACATCACCATGCCTATTGACATTTCTGTTTACGCAGGCACCATGTTACTATGTGACAACACATCACGTGGCAGACCATTCCCGTCGCCAGCATGTGCATTACCCTTTCTGTTCTCATTCGGGCTTGTGTTACCATGTGCCACTGTTAGCATTTCTGTTTGCGCTTGCTGTCCCTGTTAGTATGCCACAACATCATGTGGCGGAGAGCAGGCCCAAGTTATGATCATTGATGTCTGCGCCACCATATGGGTATCCTTTAGCTCCTGCAGCTGCATAACATTCACTATTTCTTGTTGTTATCATTCTTAAAGAAGGAATTGAGGCAAAACTGTGTTTAATGCATTGGTTAGGGTTGTTCCACAGCAACAAAAGTGAGGAAATTCACTGTTAGGGTTGAAAACCCCTTGGCCCTGCCCATCCCTCAAACCGCTAGGGGCTGCGATTAGATTGTGGGTCCTAACTCTCACTGCATTGTCCAGCTTCTGCTGTTTGCACATGTCATGGGGTGAGATTTAGGCTACGATCCCACGTAGACCCAATGCCACCATATGCGCCTTATTGTTTATGCTTTTTTGTTTATGCTTTCTGTTACTTTTTAGCCATTTGTGTGTACTGTACTGTTTTGCTTTCTGTTTCACTTTGTGTCACCATGCCCATTGACATTTCAATTTACAGGCACCACTTTACATTGTGACAAGGCATCACGTGGCACAGCATTCCTGTGCATCCACTGTATGCATTACGCCTTTCTGTTCTCATTGATGATTGTTGAGCACGGGCCCAAGGGCCCTACGATCCCGCTTCTGCATTACATTTATATTTCTTGTTATCTTTCTTAAAGAAGAAATTAGAGGCAAAAAGTCTGTTAAATTCATTAGTTAGGGTTGTTCCACAGCGACAAAAGTGAGGAAATTCGCTGTTAGGAGTGAACACCCACTTGTACCTACTGCCCACTCCCAAAGTGGCACTTTTAGCATTAATGTTTGCGGTGCTGTCTGTTTTATTGTGCCATAACACATCATGTGGCAGTGGCGCATGGGCTATACTGCCGCCACCCCAACCGGCATTGGGGTGTGCATTGGATCATGCATCCTAACTCTCACCCCACTCTCCTATACTTCTGCTGCTTTACACAGGTCATGGAGTGAGACTTAGGGGTGATGATCCCGTCTATGCCACCATGTGTGTTACCCTTTGTGTTGCTGTGTTACTGACTGTCATAGGTAGCAAAAAAATAGATGGAGTTATAGTTATGGCAGTATTAGTAAACATTGATTTGTATGCTTAAGTAATAGACACTTATTTTCATTTCAGTATGGTATTTAAAGTAATGAGTCGACACAGGTGGTTATGGTTTTAAAAAATTTATTGCCAATTTGTCAAATGGAGAAAAGGTCAAATGAAAAGTTAAATTTTGTTAACAGAAGCAGTCTCACAATACAATCTTTGTATGTGTGCAATCATTACTTGTGAAATTTGTAAATGTGTAAGAATTATAAGTGTATGATGTGGATTGGACTAAGTGTGTGATATTATATGAAACTAATCAGAAGTGTGTTTTTAGTTGTGCTTCAGTACTCACTTCTGTTTATATGTGTGGAAGTATTTTCTGGCATTTGACTTGTAATTTTAATAGTTAGGCTGAAGATATTGCTATTGAACGTGAATGTAGTTTGTAAAAAATGTAACTTTTTAAAAAATGGTTGTATGTTGTAATTATGTGTAGTGCATTACTTGTCTGCTATGTTAATAAGGAATGTCAGTTGTTTGTGAAGTGTGATTAGACACACGATAGACAAGTGTTTTGTTATAATTGTGTGACTGCTAATGTGGATGATGTTCCTGGGGTGGTGAAAAACCACGCGTGATTGTTAATAAGTTGTACAGTTTACACAATTGTAAGTTTAGTGACATTTGATTCTTACTATTAAATAATATGACTGACTGATGCAAATGAAAATTCACCCGACCCTCAATTGAGGCGATCATAAATATTGTCAGGAACAGGTATGCAGTTTATTTGTGATCAGCAACAGTGCCTGATTACAATTGTCAATATTTTTGTACATCACAGTTACAGTTAGTTATGTGACAAGTACAAAACAAAAATAGGTTTTACATGAAACAAAAATGTTATCAATTCTTACATTGGCTCTATGTAAATTCTTAACATAAATACTAAAACTGTTATGGAATGCATTTTTCACAAACTTATGCTTAGTTACATGTTGTTAGTATACTGCAGAGTATCAAGACATTCACTTGTTACTGTAGTGCTCACTGCTATTTTCAGTTCAATTATTAAATAAGTTATTAACAATGTACACTTGCAAACAAATGTTTCTATTATGTACAGTAATTTTAAACAGTTGTAAGAGTCACTGAATTACATTCAGTAATTGGTTTATTATTAACAGTTGTGTAAGTCAGCTTGCATTATCAATAACGGTAGTTGTTTTACATATGTACAATACTAGTACTACATCTGAGCGTGATAGTTCTACACTGTTGCATGGTGATCATGATGTCTCTATATGTGAAGAGTCACTAGAAGTGTTAAAAGACTACTTCACAGTGGAATGTTTGTTGAGTGTTATAAGGGTAGAATCTTTCACAGACATGTAATCATGGTTTCTCTATTTCTGTAAAATATTGTTGGCGCGATTAAACCTACAACAATTCATGTAGTCATAGTCACAAGATGTAACATGTCACAGTCATGTAATGTCTGTATTTGAATTCCATTTTTGTTTGAAATTGTATTGTTTTATTTACAGTTGTAAATTGTAGAACATTGTAACGAGTTATGACATTTTGGGGACAAAGTACTCATGTAAAATGGTGCATTTTGTCCTATTCTTCTCAAATATGAAGGTTGTCAATTCTTCAATATTAGAATATGCATTTTTGAGGTGGTGTGGGAGTGTCTATTTAAAGTTGTTGTAGAGTACGTCACCTCTAACCATCCAACGTGCAGCTTAGTGACGTTTTAGATGTATAGTCTTGTATAGACATGTAATCATGGTTTCTCTAGTGACTGTAAATATTGTTGGCTGATTGAGTCACTACAACAATTTCATGTAGTCACTGATCTACCAAGATGTGACATGTCACAGTCTATGTAATATCTATATTTGAATTCAATTTTTTGAAATTGTATTGTTAATTTACAGTTGTTAATTGTACAACATTAGCAGTTATGACATTTTTGGGGACAAAGTACTCATGTTTAAAATGGTGCATGTTTTCCTATTCTTCTGAAATATGAAGGTTGTCATAATTCTTCAATATTAGAAGATATGCATTTTTCAGGTGGCGTGGCAGTCTCTGTTTAAAAGTTGTTGTAGAGTCGTCACACTCTAACCATCCAGCTGTGCACCTTAGTAACGAGGTGTAATGTCCAGAATGCATGGATTGACCATGGTGATAGATAATGCTGTGCGTGTCAAACAGTGATTGGTTGAACACTATTCTACTAGCTGTGTAGTCTGTGTTAGGAGTATCAACTCTGGGCCCATTGAGTCAAATCTGTGCAACATAAGCAACAGATATTGAGATAAGTCCTCAGGCATATGGACTGGAGTGCATCTGCCTCTGCACTTCCACAGGCATGACTACAATTCAGCATTAGGAACAGCTGTCGAAATTTGACACTTTGGCTTTAGGAAAAAGAGGTTATCACAACATGTCTTGTGTGGTTTCACGCTGTGGTGCCACATGAAACACATACATATTTTATAGTCTATGTTACTGTGAAGTACTAGCGGATTGGGGTGCCGTCTTCATCAAGGTTGTTTATCACAGCCATCATAAACTCAGTACTGTCTTGCTGTATGTCTGCAGCAAATGTACTACATCCAGCATATGTAGATAACACCTGTCGTAGTGGTGTTAGTGAGTGTACATTGTTAGAGTGGTCAGAAGTCATGTTGATAATCTGCTTCAAAGCATTTGATAGGGGATTGTCTTGTGAAGCGAATATTGCTTGCACAAACTGTGGCATGTGTGGGAAAACTTGCATAGCTGAGTTAGCATAGCAGTTTACTCTACTGCTGTTGTCAAACAGTGGTACAGCAGCTACCAACTGATTTCTGATGAATTGTTGTTGTGAATGTTTACTTGAGGTTGTGGTCTTTTCTGAACTCTTTTTTTAATCACTTTGTGGAAGCTTGCTGCTGTTTGTTGCTTCGTCTAGCTGTGACTGAATTGTGTGAGACTGACATATATGTAGGCAGTGGTATTAAAGACATTTGTGGCTGATGGAAGTCGTAATCTGTTGTGCCAGAATTACATCGCTTGTCAGCACCGTATTTTCTGAGGTGCTATACTAATGATGTGCAATCAGAAAGGCTTCGTACCGTGAAGTGAAACGTAGCTCATGCCATCTTTGAAAATGTCTGTACCTATGTCTATCATTGCTGAATGACTTAATCCCTGAAGTTTGTGAATGGAGACAGCGTATGCAACACATAATGGGAACTGTTTCCTGTTTACGTAGATATCCTTAAAACCTGGAATTTAATGCAGGTTCTATCTATGTGTGCAGAGTGTTGCATGTTGTCAAACTACTACAAGTGTCTGAATAAATGTCTTCTGTACATTATAGATAAAAGTCATGATGTTTCCCATGGCACCATTTACCATGCCTTGTTCGACATCTAGATTACGTCACAGCATGACACGTGCATTCTTACAAAGTGTGAGAAGAGCTTCTAGGCCAGCTGTTACGTGAAACATCTGACTTCAGTTCACTTGGTCGTTCAGTCATCTTTGCTACTAGCTTCGACTAAGAATAACGCCATCAACTGTATCAATTGCATGGAGTGACAATCTCTTGGTTCTCTCTTTGTAGCATTAGATTGTTGAATTCAGTGCATTTCTTTAGTCGTGGCATAAGACACACTATGTGTCTGGTAGTAGACTATATATGCTGAAGACATTACATGCTGTTTCTATGCATGTACTATCTACTGTGATTTTGATCATTTAGTATACAAACATGTTCTGATGATAGAGAACAGTATGACTTCATCTAAAAGTGATTTGTAAGCTAGGTCACCACTTTGCTGCATGTTCTCAGACAACTCAACATAGGTAAATAATTCCCATATGTTATAGCCTGCAATGCAACCGAGGATATTCTTAGCAGCTGCAGTCAGAGTTGTGAATACATGCTCTGCATTGACTGGTGCAAGTTGTAAGGTCTCCCAACACAAGTATACTTTTGCCACCAAATGGCACTGCATCATCAGGACCTAAGATCTGCTGTAGACGTAGATGAATACAGGCTAGCATGACATTGGAGACCATGCTGATTTGTCAACAATGAGTAGCTGCATCTTTGTGAACATGGGGCCGGAGCTGAGATGCAACCTCGAATGACAGTTCGATACTCTCCAGTTCTCCCATGTTCGACTTGGCAACATAAAGAGGCGGTGTAATGTTACTCCACCAATGTTGTATGCTGCTAGTCCTGTGGGAGCAGTCACAGCAACAGACATTGAAGAGCCTGTCACAGTCCGTATTTCTGAAGTGATAGCTTCAATCAGGAAACTCTTTCCTGTGCCAGCTGAACCACTGACAAACATTAGTAGTAGTTTGTGCTGAGTGCAGTCACATTTTTTGTTTCATGTAGTATACCATGTTGGACAGCTTCAACCACTTTGGGTGTACTGTATGCTGCAGCTGATTTAGTCTTTCTCTTACATCAGCTGGGTTGACCATAAATTGTTGTGCCATGTTGCATGGCTGTCTCAATTCTGAGATTAACAGTTCTGGGGCATTTAGCGGCCAGAGGTCACCTAGAACACCTTGTCCTTCTGGATCAAGGTTGTCTTGTGAACTAACTGGATGTCTTCCTGATTTAGCTTCTCTGCCTGCTCAAGCTGTTCTTCTCAGCTTTTAATCTTTGTATGTATGTTTGTGAGTAGTCAGTTTGGAAATTCTCATAAGTGAGATTGAACTGTTCTTGAATGTCAGAGTCTACCTTTAATTCAGACTCTCTCCTCCAGGGTCTAAATAGGAATAGGAGACAAAAGTAGTAATGTTCTGTGCTCTCTGATGTGCATAGATGCAGTTTGCAGTGATCTATAAGCCATGGCTTTTCCTCTTCACAAGAGAGCCATCTAGTCCATTGACCTTGTAAATGTGCTGTGTTGAGTCATGTGCTGCACCTGTCTTGGTCATACCACTTAGCCACCTCAAACAGACACATATCATTCATCTCGTTGTGTCTCGTGGGTGGTATGTGTCTATCAGGTTATTCTTCAAGATATGTTTTGAAGAAGGTGTGTTGACAACAAGCTCCTCAATTTCGGCATGAGAATCAGTACAAGCTTGTTTTCTTTGTGGTTTACACTGAGAGAAGCGTGTACAGCATCAGACTTCGTTACAGATGTGTACCCATTAGCGGTCACTGGCCGTAAGCTCCATTCTCTGTGTGAAAGAGTCTTCAAACCCAATGACCACAGCTGAGATGTCATGCTTTTGTTGAACTGGCAATATCTTCCCAAAGATCTTGAGCTAGTCTGTTCATGTTTGGTTATGTACGAGGTTACATAGAACCAGGGCTAGTGAGTTGTCAGCCACAAACTGAACATCTATGTTTGCTTGCCACATTAGGAGAAAGGTTGGGTTGTAGTCATTGATATACACTCTTTTTCATCTCTGGGTATTTCGTATACCCTCTTGGTTGATTTTGCCTTCAAGTGGTGTCGCATTGCTGAGAAAAGGTCATTCATGGCACCATTCTGATAAACTGTTCTAGGAAATCCAAAGCGACATCGCGTGTACCAATCAGATTTGTTCTTTACTGCTCGCTGGCAATATTTTGCACAAATATGTCGCTGGAACTTTTGAACCAACTTCCATAGTGTAGGACTGTCATACTTGTCTGGAATGTGACAAGTCATATATTTTTTTATGAATGACAGCACTTCTGCTGCATCATGTTCACCAATTCGTGGTGCATCCTTGATCCATAATAACATATGGATGTAGGGGCACCTCGTTATGATATACTGTCCTCCAAAGTAGTGTTCTACAATGCCTGAGGAGATTGTCCTTTGATAAGATGAAATTGAGAATGTCATGGAAGCGCTTGTGAAGTGTCTTGTGACAGACACAGGATCAAGTGAACACATTTCTCCGATAGTCATTGATGAGATGCCTTTGACATGGAATTTGCCACTTCAACAGTTCAATGAGTTCGTCCAGGCATATTCTGCACAACTAAGTGTGACAAACCATGTGGCTCGCCATACTCTAAGTAACATTGTCATCACTTCCAGAGTGTCTGCGATACCAATATTCTTTGGTGCCACGTAGATGCGAAGTATGGAAGACAAATTCACTTGCACATTTCATCTTTCTGTTTCAATTTCTCCAGAAATTGAGCAGCTGTAATTCCATCTAGTGGAGTTGTTAGCCGAATGGTATGTGCTATAGATGCAGACAGAATGCTAAGCTCACTTTCCCAGAGCAGATGGAACAGGTACTGTATGTTATTTCTGAATTTGCCATCTTTGCTCAGGATATGGCTGGTGCGGTACTCAGCACCCTGTACCCATACTTCTCTTTCATCTAGGCATCCGCCTGACCCTTTTGGAAATAGGTCTGGGAAGCAGCGTGCTTCTAATGTTGCCTTCCAAATGCTGACAGGCTCACCTTCCACCTGCTTCATTTGATAGAGATCAATGTTGTCTCCTAATGGATCTCTACCATGTAGTGGGTGAATGTGTACTATTCTATACACATTGTCACTTGTCTGTGTAGTGACTTTCTCAATGATTAGCTTACTTTTTCTAATAGATCATGTTGCAGAGAGGCTGGCCATTTGATCTATGTTGAGGTCTATAAAGGAATTGTTCTTCTTTAAATAAGCCAGAGCAAGCTTTACCTTTTGCAGGTTGACAATATCTTGCCAGATGACCTTGGCCTTTGTAGGCACCCATTTACTAGAATGACCAAGCTATTTTCTGTTGAGATAGCTTGAACATTTTCCTGTAGAGGAAGTGGTAGATCTTCACAGAACCCTTTAGAGATCTATTAACTAGCTCTCGTGGAATCTTCCGTGTCTTTGTGTTCAGCGCAGAATCATTGGAATGGTTTCATTGTCTGAATTAGAATACCGTTCAAACATATTCAATGTTGAAATCTCAGTTGGTGTAACATCTGTTTCCATGTTGTTAGCTTTGACCTTCCTGGCAAAGTGTTGCACTTCAGTTTGAAAAACAGTGTTTACATAGTACAATGGTGTCTTGTGGATGAAAGTCAAATTTCAGAAGCAAGAATGTTGTGAGTGCAACCACATGTCATTGTATGATATTATGAGTTTGTAGGTTGACTGTGACAGTTGCTTTGCATACTTTACAAGCGGTCACATGACACTAAACAGAATCAAGCTTCTGATACTTTGCAATCTCAACTAACATTCCTTTCATTACTGTTTCAGAGATATGGGTTTTCTATGAAACAGCTTTTTCTGTTGAAGTGTGACACTGGAAATTTCCTGCTTCTGGCTCAGAAGGAATGTGTTGCACTTTTTCATGAAGTGATGGCACCTGCTGTCACCTGACTGCAATAAGTCATTTAAACAAGTGTACTGATGCACAGCTCGCTGTACTTCATATACTCTGTAGACAAAGTTTTCGCATGCCTGTTCGATGCACTGCGTAGCATCCGTGATGTTGTGAAAAAACTATCACAAACACCAGTATCGAGACATGCAAGTGAGTGACCCATGGGTCAGTATATGGCTGTTCACAATGGTCGATTTCAGTAAATAGCTTATGTCTCTCTTTGCGATCTGTTATTATGAATAGGTTAACAAACTGTTCTACTTTTTGAAATGATGATTGCCTACGGTTGCAGGTAGCATCACATGACCATGTAAGGCAGTGCCGTTTATTCAAGACTATGGTTGGACCACAGTCATCATCAGTATCTAATTGATTGTCATCAGAGATACTGAGGACATTTGTAAGTTTGCCGGACTCATCGATATTGAACGTCTGTTGTTTCGTAAAGTCATGATAAGACTCTTCCCAGAAATATGCTTCTGAGTGCTGTGTGTGCATCCACTGTCCTGTGAAGACATGGCAGAAGTTGTCAACAGTCAAACAAGGATACTGTTGAAGCCTTTTTTTGATGCTATATACAAGTTTCCTGAATTGTTCAAGGACATGAGACATCTTACTCCACAATCTTTGTAGTACAAACAGTGCTCTGTTGACAAATGTTTGTACTTTCAGACATAAATTCATCAGAGAAAGGTGACTCTTGATCTGTTTGCCGCTGTGCCATAGCACAGCAGTAATAAGTCTTTCGATCTTAGCTTTATTTGCTAGTGATCGGAAATACTTTCTTTTTCTAAGTTGTAAGTCACAATTTTTCATTTTACGTTGTTGATTTGAGCGTCTGTTGATGGTTACACTCAAGATAGTTGTTGCTTCGATCTTACAGATCGACACAACATTTGTGATATTATACATTTTGTTTTTTTTGGGATTTTTTTCTGTGTGCAGTGACTTGATGTAGGGGTCACTGTTGCAGTAATGGTCTGTCGATGTTCATTTTTTGGTAACTTACTTTTTGTTTGTTGCCCTTATACAACAGTGTAGTACTATTACCGCTCTTGTTTTGAGATACACCTACGTCTGTGTTTAGTTGGCATTTTCAGGTATTATAGTTCACAGTGACAGTAAGCAATCTTACAAGTATCAGGCACCTTTGAGAAAGAAAAAAAGTTTTAGAATATGTCAGTACATTTCTTATAGTAATGTGTATTATTAGAATAGCATATTAAGAATGTTAACAATTTGGTGAAAAGACAAGCAAATGATAGCTGTTATGAATGTGCATTGCTAACTACTATGTAATATCAGAAATTTTTCATTCTCATTATTTCTGTGGACATTTGAGTGTTTTTTCTTCACGTGTGTTCTTACGATTATGATGGCTGTTATTTTTTATCTGTGTATGAACATGTGTTTTATGCTGTATTTGCGTGTTATGTGATAGTCAGTTTGATGATTAAGTATGGTAGACCAACAAATTCAGGTGACAGTGTGCATTATTTAATGTATAACAATTAGTATATTATGGTGTATGTGGAGGATATGCCACTATTACTGTTGTGTGGAGTGTGTGTGGCACAGTTGGTAGATATGGTTGCATGTTGGCGAAATTTCAATGTTGATGCTGCATTAGACAACATACTGTCTTTTGTGCTGGTGTGTATTGTAATTCGAGCTGTGACCTCTTCACAACATGGCAAAAGAATGTTTTCTCTACATGTGCTGTGCAATGATGAAGTTCCTTGCAGAAATAACTGTGTGGAACACAGTCTAAAAACTACTGTGGCTGCATTTCTGGACAGATAAATTCAATCTGTTCAAAAATGTGTGTGAAATATTTCTGATTTACAAGCTTGTGCATTGCAGTTCATAGGTAAACTAGTAAGTTTGTGTTGTGTCATACTTTTCAGTTCAGACTTTACTATTTTGCTTTTGAAAATGGGTCTGAAAATCCTACCCTTCTGATTGGCTATGATACCAATCTCAGTGGGTGGTGTTTCTGGTAGATACCCATAAAGAAGTTACTATTAGGTGCTGCATTACTTGTGTATTTATTTGCCACCCGAGTCTTCAACTTCACCTGCCATTTGTACCACTTGGTAAGCAATGAATGAACAAGACCATGATGTCCCCTGCACACACACACACAGACAGACAACCCAACAGAACTGATACTCATACAAAACTTCAAAACAATGACATCTACCAGCAAATAGCTAAAAAAATGCCATGTATCATGGTCTGTCAAAGACTGGGCAATCCATTACATGGTGAAAGCTTGCAGCATGTCTCCATTCACAGCCACTGTAAGTTAGAAAGTGCTGTGACTGTTGCCTGGTCCTATTCAGAAAATCTAAAACAAATGCCACAAGTCCTCTACTTTATTTACTAATCTGCTAGTCCCAAACTACTGGCAGGTACAGAGTACCTTACAAAAAAAATCTTCAATGAACGGTCACCCAGTATCTTGATTGCAGATTCCAGAGCCCTCCGTGTCTGGTAGCTTCAGTCACAAAGTGCATGCCAACAAAGTGCCCTGTCACATAATGAGTCCCCAATAGTATAAATCAAAGCGGCCAGAGGATTGTACTTAATCATAAAAGTTGTTTGAAACTCATTTAGTATTTTTATATCTATTTTTAATACTTTTTTTTCTCCATGTTTTTCCTTTACAGTGCACATTTTCTATGCAATAATACCCTCCAGGGTGGCTGATATAGGAAATAGTGTTACTTCAGATCCTATGAGCACTTCCTCCTGTGTTGTTGGGTCTCATTCGCCTCTGGTTGGTTTGCTTTTTCCTACACTACCCTCTGGGAGTGTTATTGTTAACTTCAGGCGACAATGTTCTGAATAGTGTAGATTTTGTTTGTGCTGCTTGATGATACTGTGTTTTTTGCTTATGTGCTACGTTTTACATGAGTTGATGTGAGAAATGACTATTCTGTAGAAATTTTACATATAAAGTGTAATGTAATGAGCAGAAGTCGTGCAATGGATATAGAGAACGTTTGGTGTAAAACATACAACAAATAAGTGTTTTGCAAGTAAGCTGCACAGTTTGTGGAGTGCGCATTAAGCACTGTAAATCTTAATATCTACTGCACTGAGATTGAGGCAGTTATGCAGCGGATTATGTGTTTACAATTGATAATTAAGTCATTTTCCATAAAATGTGAAACTGTGTCAATATATGGCCAATTCTTGAAAAATACTTCGTGAGCACCCGAAAGAGTCGAAAAAAATACTTTCATGCATTCAGAAAGATGTAAATTGTACTTCGTGCATTCAACACTATGTTAAAAGTATGTCAGTTTGACACTACCATAAATTTTACTTCGTGCTATCGAAAGTGTTGCAAATGTACTTTCGTGCATTCGAAAGTAAAGTTAATGTAATACTTGGGAGTGGCTGAAACATTCATTATCGAATGATTAAATAGTCTGTTTGAGTGACAGATAGCTCTACCAATGAAATTAAAGATTTGTCAGGCCACTGCTGAGAACCAATCAGTGACGGACAACAGTGAAGAAGAAGAAAACAAGATCCATTTTGAAATTGAGAGAGATAACCAGTTCAAACTGTAAGTACAGTCTATCTTCATCATATTTCTAGTATTTTAAGAACTTATTAGAACATGTACATATTATTAATCAAAACGTTTTGGGTGTTTAATATGATATGTTAATAGTTATTATGGCATGTTATATTCTTAAGAAAATAGTTAAAGTAAGAAGAAGTTCAGTACTCACTTGTACAGATACAGCTGCAAATGGAGGGAGATAGGAGGGTACGTGGAGTTGTTTGATCTAACGTAACCAATCAGACTTCTTTCTGATGTTGTAATTGTTTAAAAGTGCCTATGAAAAGCATGCATTTTGTTTAGTTCTCAGTGGTTTTAGATTTTGCAGGGACATAGTCTATTAATACTGAGTGCATGAGTTATAGTTTCTTGAAGCCAGAGCAGGAGGGAATGTTTTTTTTTTTAATGTGTGTGTTTTGATTGAATGCAGTGAAGCTAGTTTGAAATAAGGAGGGAAAATATCAGTTTGATTTTCAGTGCTGTCTGGTTACTGCAGGGTGAACAGTTCCTTTCTTAGTAGCTTTCTGTGCAGTTCTGGGTAAAAAAACTTAGAATGGCAGAAAATAGGAAAAAGATTTTGTGGATTATTGGAAGCAGTTACATAAGACGAGCAGCTGAGTTTGCAGTTCATAGTGATTTTGGAAGGGACCTGCAGCTCCCGAATTGCTATGTTAAATGGTTTGATCATGGTGGAATGAGATGGGAACATCTTATGCCAACCATGCACAGACTTTTGAGAACTCACTCTCCTCCTGACATACTGCTAATCCATCTTGGAGGCAATGATTTGGGTTTAAAACGATGGGTAGATTTAGTAGAGCAAACTTGGACCTTGCTTCTATTATGTCTATGTTGCCTGCCTGTATTATCATATTTTCAGATATTACAGAGCGTAAAGTCTGGCAAGCAGAGTGTCATATGTATCTGATTGACAGAGCTCGCAGAAAAGTAAATGTACAGATTACTGCTTTTTTACGCATGCATGGAATGCATACTATACGTCACCCTGAAATTAAATTCTGTAATGATTGGCTATTCCTACCAGATGGTGTGCATTTCTCGCATGCTGGCAATTGCCATTTTCTGGGAGACCTTCAAGATGGAATCCTGAAAGTCCTTTAAGATTGTGAGACTGTTTGAGGAAATATGATAGTATACACAAAGGTTCTTTTCAGAACCATATTAATGTGGTCAAAATAGGTTTCATGATATGCAGTAGTCTAGCTGCCATGGTGAAGTGGGTGTCTGCCAATTTCTCTGCATGCTTTGCTGTACTAATGTTTGAGTGTTTTTCTGAGTTGTGCAGGTTGCTAGAGAATATATCCTTACCTGGTTTACTGTTGAAGGATGTTTGACAGTGATAACTGTTTGATAATACCTGTGACCTGTCACAGTATGATTCCTTTCACAGAATGTTAAATTGCATATGTGAATAAATGTAGTTCTTCATTCTGAGAAAACAATCATGATGTGGCAGGCTACAGGTAAGGTATTGTACAAATTAACTGTGGTAAACATCCTTGAACACTAGAGCATGAAGGATATATTTGAATCACACCCTGTAGCATTTTGTGTTTGCTAACTCGCCCTCATGAAGTTTCATCTGTAGGAGTTTTGGCTTTCCAGAAGCATGTAAAAATATTTTATACCCCTTTCCGGTCCTGCTTGATGGATTGACTCACCCACATTACATTTTGACTACCGTGTCTAATTTATTTACTACGCAGGACAGACACATGAGGAGCTACTAGGAGTGCCCTTAAGTTGCTGCCTTTTAAAGCAGCAGGTGGCAATTACTAAAACTGAAGTGCATTTTAGTGGTCAGTGCCCACTTATTTTGACTCCTGTGGTGCATTTTCACATCATGAGGTCCTGACATCCCTTTTTTCTATATAGAGTGCTGTGTTTGGGGCCAAGCAGCCTAATATGTGTGTCAAAGTTGTAAATCAGAACTGCCTGTCTAAGGGACAGGCCAAGAAAGTAAAATGCCTGTCCCAATGAAAAAGCAGGTGTCCGAGCTGGGTGGAGAGTATGTTATTTCAAGGCCTGTGTACCAGTAATGTATGTTTGCGAGTTCAATAAAACACAGTTCTGTGATGTGTGGTTCACCTGTGTTTGATATCACATTACAATGTTGTGCGAATATTTCACTATGGTACAGATGGATATGTCATGCTATCCCAAATTTGATGTTTGATACAGTTACTCCAACGCATGAGACTAGAGCACAGCATGTTAGTGTACTAGCAGTTGTTTTTACTGTCAAGGTGGCTGTATCCTTTTTTTTTGTTCTATTATGGTACTGATCTGTGTTTCTGCTATCTTGAAGGACAGGTGGTCTTTGATGTAATTTAATTAGTATTGTATAGAATTTCTTTAAGAAATGATGAATATTGTTACATTATACTAATGTGCATATTTTTGGGTTTTGTATTTCAGAGCTACTAACACTCATCTGGTGACATGAGGCAGTGGACCTTGTGAGAGGTGTGTGCACTGCTTGAGGCAGTCCAGGCCTGGGGGAATGCTCGTGTGCTCATGAGGAGTACAAACCGGAAGCTGGATGCAATGTGGAGGCGCGTTAATAGTTATCTATATATTGCACTCAAAGTAAAGAATAAGAGTGTAGTGCAATTAAGAAGTGGAAGCTGTTGCATGGCGATTCTATGTACTGAAGCGGGAGGTGATACGGACAGCGACACGCTGCTAATTCCTCGCTCATGAATTATGGGAGGCTGCTGGGAAATGAAGTGCGGGGAGCTCCTTAGTCACCATAAGTAAATCAGCACAACTTTTAATTATAGTTGTCAATGTTTTCAGAGTTAGTGAAAACATCTTATAGTGTGACCACATATTGAAAGGGTTCCTCCATGTGCAACAGGGTTGTATATGTGCAAGTCAACTTTTGACTATCGTGCAATATTTACCAGAGGCAGTTATGTCATTGACAACAGATTGTGCAAAGATCAATGGAAATGAATGCATGGTTAATAGGGGGGAGGAACAATGCATAAGCTGCCCAACACAATATTCAGTGGGTTGTAGATAGTTGTGCATGCAACCCCAACATCTGACTGCACAACTTGATCCCCCAAAAAATGATGTTGATGGCCACCCACAGGTGAGCTGCTGTATTGGAGTGCAACACAGCAGCTGCCACTCCTAGCTGGATGCCTAGTATGTTCTTGTGCCCCCCACCAGCCCCATCGTGTGCATATAGTAACATACCCCCCACCCACACATCTCTTGACACCTGACTGCAGGAATAAAGTTACATGCCCCACCTACAGATCTCCCACAGTGTGATTGAGGGCAATAAACTAACATGACCTCCCCTGATCACACATCTCCCGAAGCCCAATCACATCCAGAATGTGTATCTCCTCCCAAGTGCGTGATCATGGGCAGAATGTGAAGCCCTTCTCAACCAAAATATCTCCCTGGTGGTACACTGGATTGTAATGTCTGATTGTGGGCAGAATGTCAAGTAACTACCACCTCAAAAAGTCAGCCTGGTGCCTAGTGCCCACCCAGTCCTGTATGAAGCCCCTCTAGGCTGCTCCACCCTTTGCAGGCGGTGGGTGGCAGCATCCCACCCGCATGCTGCCCTACTGCCTGCCGAATTACTGCCTGGTATGACTGCATGCCCATTGATGCTGAACTATAGCCAATGGACGTGCAGCCCATAATGTACATGACACTCCACATTTATGAATGATGTTACTGTATTGCCCGTGATGGGGTGTAGGTAGATGTGTGGTTGGGGGGGGTCATGTTACTTTATTGGCTGTGATTGGGCTTCAGGATCTGTCTGGGGGAGGGTAAATGTAGACAGAGAGATAGTGTGTGTCATTGGGCTGCAGGGTGCATCGGTCTCCAATGGCTGCTGCCTAGAGGATGACCAGGTGCAAATCCTTGTGGATCATGCACCTATATGCTAATGGCATGCAAATGGGGCCATAAATAGATGTAATGATCCTACCTTCGTCTTGTATAAAGTGTTATCTCATTTGCATGCCAGCTTTTGAATATCTAAATTTGTGCATCGTAATGGTACTTATGCCACTGCAAATTTAATGCTTAACTCTAGCAAGTTGTGGTGGTGCAAGTTGCAGTGCGACATGTCCAGTGGCTGTGGCTGGGGGTGATAGTCAAAGAAGTTGTTCCATAGCACAATTTGATTGAATATTACCCTGGACACACCCGTGCGAAATTATTTTGAGGAGCGGAGGGCTGGCGATTGAGAATGGCGCAGTTTCCATATCTGTGCATGCATAAATAAGCAATGACACATCAGGAGTGATTATTCAATGTTGTGTAAATGTGTGCTTACTAGTGTAATGTGGGATGAAGCACAGCCAGTACTACATCAGTCACACAGTGATTAAGTAACCATTGATATATACCAGTCAGAGTGCCTTATTTGTATTATCATAGCAATATTTTGAAAATAGTATTGAACATTGTTTTGTATGTGCCTAGTCTCTACATATATACAATATAAGCAATATGCCCAACAGGGTGTGTGGTGCTGCGATAGCGTCGCGTGAGGTGGTTGAGCGCGAGGCCGCGGTCAGTGTGTCCAACAACTGAGGCTGATGTTATCCCCAAATAACCACACACCCTGGAAAACGATATTATAATGTCTAATGTTTCATTGTTATACAGAAAAAAAAATTATTTTAAAAGATGTTCTTGTGTGGAAAAAATTTTTTTAGAGCGAGATGAAACAATCAAGCAATTGATCAGCATGCTCATGCTGATCAGCGAGTTCTGACGTAAGGCTGAGACTAGACCTGTAATGTTGTGCTGATTTACATCACACCTGTGATGTTGTACTGATCAACATCACGGGTCCAGCCAAGACTGACCAATCAGAGTCCAGATTTTTCTTGCCATTGTATAATCAAAGATTGAATACAGTAATACGTTGTGATAAAATTAAGTAGTATTTTTACAACTGTTGTTCTCAGTGTTAAAAAATGTACTCTGATTTACATCTAACATTCAAATGTTTTGTTTTGTATTTATTGTAGAACATCGGAGGCATTCCCCAGCTGCGAGCGAGGTAGTGCCAGCAGCAAGCGAACCTGTGGAGGGTGGCCAGTCAGACACTGACAGTGTCATTATGATTGAGTCTGATGGTAAGACTTTATTATTACAAAGTTCTTAGGCTGTTTTCAAATAAGAAATGAGGGTTTATCATGACACAAGTGTGTGATATTGAAATTGTGGCATTGATAGACGTAAGGTATTGTGTTGTGCAAATTAGCTGGACAGCTGTATCTCTGGGGCAATATTTGAAATGTGACATGAAATGTGGTATTATCATCATTGCAAGATGCAGTGTGGGCACATTTGCATGTTGTTATGCTGTGATTTGCATGCTATTACCATGCAGGTCTGTTGGTCCATCAAAAATTGTGTGTGGTGCCCTGACAGGCTGCAGGCATGGGGGAACAATACTGCGGTGCAGCTTTATGATAGAGAAAGGAATGTAACATATCCTGCAACACCCAGTCCACCAGCCCTATCTTCAGAGGGGGGTATTACGCTAACTACCAACAAATAAACATTTCTGTTAGTAGAACAGGATGGATATGTTCAGGAGAAGGGCTGAGTTGTTTTACTTACTGGCTGCAATTGGGCATTTTACTGCTCTTGACCTGAAGGGATACATTTTGTAGGTTATGTAACATGATACAATGGCAAGAAAATATCCTGGACTGTGATTGGTCACTCTTGGGCAGGACCCGTGATGTTAATCAGTACAACATCACGGGTCTAGTCTCAGCCTTACTGTGAATCTGCTGATCAGCATGAGCATGGTGATCATCTGCTTGATTGTTTCATCTGCTGTTAAAAAACAAAAATATTTTTCCACACAAAAACATCTTTAAAATTATTTTTTCTTCTGTATAACAATTAGCCATTGTATGATAGCAATAATGCCCTCCAGGGTGTGTGTCGTTTGGGATAACATCACGCCTCAGTTGTTGAACGCACTCGGCGTGCGGCCTTGTGCCCAACCACCTGAGGCGTGATGTTATCCTAGGATGACACACACCCTGTCGGGCATTATTGCTTAATTGTGGATGTGATCGGGCATTTCAGGGCATTGTAGCATCAGGTATCCGTTTGGTGGGAGTCACAGTGGTGCACGGCGTTTGGGTCAACTATCTTGAATATGCACCCAAAATACTTAGAAAAAGGTGTTAACCAACTCTAATGATTGTGCAGTGCCACCATGGCAGAAGATCCTGTACTGCCATGACAAACTGGTATTACTACAGATGTGAGTGGAATAATATTCTTCATGAATCTGACAATGTATGGGTGTGCATAGCGGTAGATGTGGTGTTGTGGGGGGGGCAGGTCTTCTCCTCTGCTAATTTTGGTGGTGGAGTTCAATGTACAATTAAGCAATAATGCCTGACAGGGTGTGTGTTGTGCTGGGATAACATCACGCCTCGGGTGGTTGTGCACGAGGACGCAGGCCAAGTGTGTCCAACAACTGAGGCGTGACGTTATCCCAAACGACACACACCCTGTTGGGCATTATTGCTATTATACAATGGCTCATTGTTATACAGAAAAAAAAATAATTGTAAACATGTTTTTGTGTGGGAAAATATTTTAGTTTTTTAAGAGCTGACGAAACAATCAAGCAAATGATCAGCATGATCATGATGATCAGCAGGTTCACAGTGAGCTGAGACTAGACCCGTGATGTTGTACTGATTAACATCACGGTCCTCTAAGTGACCAATCAGAGTGCAGGATTTTTTCTTGCCATTGTATAATGAGTAATAGATAACAAATTCTAATGTTGTTGTAGTGTTGTAGGTGTCTCAGTGGAATTCAGTGGTGTGCTGCTAAATAATGTGTTGCGAAATTATGACATGTCTCTAGATTGTATTTAGTTAATATTTATATATGTCATGCCAATGTTTCATTTTTATTATTGCAATAGTTATTAATGTGCATTATAGAATATCAACATGTTTGTTAATGTGTTTTAATACCCCTGTAGGGGTAATATGGTTAATAACACATACATGGCTGCTACATTCAGCTAGAGGGTCATTGAGTGAACAGTGACATTATCGTTGTGTTTGTGTTTTTTTTATTATAACTCAGATTTTTTAACTATTAAAAGAACAGAGTGTCATATTATTAGGTATGCATGTATGTAAATTGAACATACATGTAATGTTTTTAGGATGTTCATGCGTCTCAGCCATGCATTATGACAATGTTATAAGTATTGTGATTCATGGTCAGGCACTACTTGTTCTGCACTGCATACAATATATTTGTGAGTAATGTATTTGAAAATACGTTATTGAAGAAATTGATGTTTTAAAGAAACACACTTTGACCTTGAAATTTCATCTATTAATGTGATCATTTTTTTCTTGTTTCCTTTAATAGAGCCCGGGGAAGCTGCTGTTCCGGAACGTGTGGAGGTGAAGCAGGAAGCCGGCGCCAGTCCACCACGTAAGTGAAAATCTGTTGTTGATATTATCTGCATCCTTGAGAAGTACCATAGGGTTGTCAACATTCTGTGGTGATCAATGCTCCTGTTGAGAATTACACGTTGCAGTGCTACTGTATGATAGGGGGGGAGTGCACTGTCTATTGGATACTCACTGCTAATGTAAAATAGTTTGGGGTGTGAGCAACAGAGCTTCGTTGCTGAGGGAGTACCACTTTATTTTGTTTGTTGTGGGTGGGCGAATCACTGTTTACATAACTTACTTTACGTGTGATGTGACCTTATAAGGGTGGGAATGCATTGATCACTGCAGATACCCAACCACCCCAAAAACACAAACATGGTGGTAGGATATTGTAGTTACATAAATGTTGTGCACTGCATAAAGTGTACAATAATGCTTAATTTGTTTTTTTCTCAATATACAAGTTTAAAAGTGTGCCTTATAGTGTTAATGAGCCCTTTTCCCCAGTGAAAGTGAATAGCTGTGCAGTGTGTATGTCTTCAGCCTTGCCAGCCTAATGCTTACCTCTACAATGTAGTGCGATGCTGTTCAGTGCACTGGCATATGTGTGTATTTTTAAAGGTGATCATGAACTGAGGAATGTCAATAAAACTAATAATGCAGGTAATGATGGGACTGTTTTATTCACCCTATGAATATTGTGCGTTTCTAAATAACACTATGGAAGTTGTCTCACCACACTTGAAAATGGGGTTTTGTTTCCTGGCATCTGATTGGCTAGTACCCTTCCCAGGGGGGTACATTAAGTTTCAATACATGCCCAGCAAATAAAAAGTTTCAGCCCCAGTACCCTCTCACCCAGTCAAGTATCCCTCTGCCCATGCAGGTTGCTCATTGGCTAAAAACATCTAAATAAATTTGAAGTCACTGCCATTTTTTTTCTGTCACTTAGTGAGAGATATTGGCCCATTAATGACAAGCTGTCTCAAAAAGACACTGCCCCCCACCACACACACACACACACACACACACTGTCACTGTTCCTCAACAACTTTTGTCAGGCAAATTCATTCGGTGCAGAAGTGTATTGATTTAGATTTCTTTTAAAGATGTCAGTGTTTAAAACAGCTCTAGGACGTCGATGCGCTCAGCGTACTTTAACACCTTTTCCATATTACAGTTTTATTGTAGCCGTAACTCCACTAGTGATGACTTTAAATTAAGCTACCTCCCCCCATGTCACTTACCCACCCGTGGTGTGGCTGTTGTTCGAAATTACTTTTTGGGACATTGTAAGAAGATGACTGTGAGAGTGTATGTGAGTAAAGGTAGTAATATGTCTACTTTAAAATGTTTGTTTTTAGATGAATATTATATGGTATCATAGGCGCAAGCCCTTCTGCTGTGCAAAACAGTTGCGCAGGGGTGTG
Source organism: Neoceratodus forsteri (assembly GCA_016271365.2). Classification (NCBI taxonomy): domain Eukaryota; kingdom Metazoa; phylum Chordata; order Ceratodontiformes; family Ceratodontidae; genus Neoceratodus; species Neoceratodus forsteri. The sequence goes on from CM057455.1 coordinate 608,988,361, forward strand.
TCAAGGGCGATATTCAAAGGATTTGTGGTATTGAGGAAGTACTTTGAATATCACCTCTAAGCACATCTACTGTGCATGGCGCAGTGTAACTTGCAGCAGCCCAAGTTTCGAAACTGCAGCATTCTACTTGTGGTCGCAAAATGCTGATATTCTAAAGGTAATATGCAAATGTTGTTGTAATTCAGTCAAGGCACGGAGTGGGGACATTCTCATCTGATTATGGCCCTATTTGCATCCCATTAGCATGCAGCTGTGGTGATCACCGAGGACTTGCGCTTGGGTCCTTACCAGGTAGCAGCCGTTGGGCAAGGATGCCCCGTGCAGGCTAATTTCAGGCAAAAGAGCGTAAATCACTACCCCACTGGCCCGATTGTGGGCATACTGTTAATACCCTCCCCGCCCAGTAGCCCAGTTTGGGGCAGCAATGTGTCTCCATGTTCAACACAGACGGGAGGTCCAGTGGACCAATAAACAATTGCGCTATTAAGTAATGAAACACCTTCCTACCTCCTGAATACATCCCTGGCAATACCAGTGGACTGATAAGCCCAATTGCAGGCTTGAGTATTGAAACCCCACCCCCACCTCCCGATCATATGCTGAAAATCCCAATTGTGGGATGTAGTTAGCAACCCACCCCAACAAAAGTCATGAGTGTTGGGGGGTAGACATTGCTGCCCGTGATTGCCTTGATGAGGGGGTGTAGAGTGCATATCTCTCAAGTGCACCACATTGTAAGGAATGTAACTCATTTAAATTCACTAAAGCTTCCTGTTGCAGATTGTGAGGATTTGTAACACGTTCAGTGTTAACATGTTTGTTCAAAATTCTATAGTAAATGATGATAAATATATCAATTTTATAAATTGCAGACTTTATGAACTTAAATGCAAACATTTTAACAGTGTTGTGGGCTTCTAATTGTAAAATTAGATTAAGTGTTCCACGCTTTTCCTATTCTTTCAACATTTAGACAAGCAATGTTACACATTTTGGGAACAAACAGTTGAGACATATGAGACAGAGTGTTGAGGGCACGCACAGGTGGCAGCTGCTGTGTTGCATCCTGCAATGCAGCAGCTCACTTGTGGTTGGCCCTGAACTTGATCCTTTTTTTTTCTCAAAGTTCTGCAGGCACAGCTTTGGGGTTGCGCCTGCACAACTCTGCTGAGCTTGACTCGATATCTGGCATGGTTTTGCATCGCATCTTATATTAGTGACTTATTTATTTAAAGTACTGATCTGTGCTGAGATCTTGAAACACGGGTCAAAAGCTGTTCGCTTTAAAAGTATCATTAAACTTATCATGATAGTGTACGCATGAAAGTATTTTATTATACTGCTATTGTAAAGGTACTTTAATTTCACTGAATACATGACTACACATTATAGGCAGACATGGTGAGTAAACATTCTCACACTTGATGAGGATGTATTTCAACTCTATGGCATAATAGTGTAAATAATGCTAAAGTATGCACAACAGAATAGTTCTGAGTAGTGAAAGAAAATCTAAAAGTAGCACTATAAGCACAGCTAACTATACATTTTTTATGTTGTGAGCTTATTAGATAATATAGATAGTCAAGTATGACAGAGAGACAAATTAGATACTTAAGCAATTTATCCCTCCAGGGAGTGGGTACACTGGAGGATTTACCACGGCTGGTGGGATTCGGTCATGAGTCACAGCCGAGTGACTGAGTCACACCAGTGGTGTTAAATCCTCCAGTGTACCCACACCCTGGGAGGATAAATTTGTATTAAACAATGCAGAATGTTGTTTTTTTTATGTTTTTTAACTGCGTTCTAACTCACTGAGGTCCCTACACTTCGAAAGAGGAGGTCATTTAGCTAAAAGTTTTCTGTGGTGTTTTAGCGAAGTGGCAACGAGACAAACCGTGGCAGTTTTGTTTGAAGTGAATTTGACCGGATTAACACGGTATAAGGTTGGCTGGCACTTCTTCCAGTGGGTACACTGGAGGATTTATCACGGTGGTCATTGTGCCAGCCTACCAATCAGGATGCAGGATTCGGCATATCGGATTTACCACATTGTATAATAAATAGTTTAGCATCATACTTTAAACTATAATCATTACTTTAAAATGAATGCATTTCTGATATTGTATTAGATAAGAAATATTTGAAGTGAAATATTTTACAGTTGTAATTGTTGAATTTGTGTTATATAGTCATCATAACTGTTTTTTTTTTTATCTTTGTAGGGCGCCGGCGACTGCGAAGATGCTCAGGCCATTGCCGCTGCTACAGCCGGCTCACTCGCAAGGTTCTCAGTCTGCGGAAGGAGAATGCTGTCATCCTTGAGAGGCTGGACAAAATCCAGTCTCTCTTGGATGCACAGCAGCAGACTGTGAACCTCGTCCTTGAGCCAGTCGTAGCAGTGGGCGATAGTGCTGTTGCACATAGCAGTGCTTCACCTCCACGGCAACATCTGTTCCTGCAGCTTCCTGGGTGAGACTGGCCACATCTTCATAGAGGTCCGTATCATCTCCCGAGGGCTTAACAGTTTCCACTTCTTTTGCGCTCCACATTGAATCCAGCTTCCAGCCTGGATTGCCTGATACAGTGCACACACCTCTCAGAAGTCTTTGACTGAGTAAAAGATCATTTACAATATTTTATATGTTTTATTTATATTTCACAAAAGATTTTTTATTTAATTAATATGTTGTGTATGATGTAATCCACACCTTTTTTTTTTCGTTGTATGTATATATTCTTTTATAAAAATCTATTTTTGTATGTATAAAAAAAATATTTTTGTTTGTCATTTTTTATATTGAAAATATTTTTATAGTAAAATAAGTTAAAATATACTCTCTTGTGTTTGGTGTCTTATTCATATTCAAGAGATAAAGTGTGACATTCAAGCCGCAACATTTTTTGGGCAATTGTCATAACCATATCATCTTAACATTGGGTATATGTGGCAGTATTGTTATCCCTAATATAAAGATAGTTAATAGAAAGGTTCATACAAATTTTCAAGGGAGTGGAGGAGGCCAGACAGTAAAGAATAGGCCATAGCTGTTCCCAGCCAATATCTCTTATGTAGCCATGTTAGCTTCCTTCATAAAAATTTCTATACAGCTGAGTTTTAAAAAGCGTCTTTGATTTAGGACAAATAAGTGACAAGGGGACCTCATTCCAAGGGGCCACCAGTCTCTGTGTGACAAATGCCTTCCTTCAATTAGTATTATACTTTATGGGCCAGATATTCAAAAGGGTTGCGACATGTGTAAAAGGGTAGTGCCTGTGCAAGTCAAGACTTGCTCCATTCTGCGATATTCAGCAGGAGGCAGTTCCACCACAGAAAACATGCTGAGTAACAGTGCAATGCAAATGAATGCATGATGAACTGCAGGGGGACCAACCATGCATTAACAGCACAGCCTGCCACTCAGCAAGGCTGTGTAGAGTTGTGAAGGCGCAAACTGCAACCTGCGCCTGCACAACTTTCAGGCCAAAAAAATGCTCAAGTCAACAATCACGCACAGGTAAACTGCTGAATTGCATGGCACGACACAGCAGCTGACAGCTGTGGCTGGACCCCAACCCACTCTATCACTTTATGTCCTGTCGTGCAGCCTAATCGTGGTCAAAAGAGTGACAATTCCAACACCACCCCACCACTGGGCCTATTGTGTGCAACAGCAGAAATGTTCCTCCCCCACAAGCCTGACCACGGGCTGCTCTAGTTTAAAAACAACCCTCCTGTGAATACATCCCTGGTGGTCCAGTGTACTGAGAAGCTGATTTCAGGGTGTATCAGTGTGAAACACAACCCCCCCTCCTGCCGAACATAGCCCTGGTGGTGTAGTGGACTGAAAGTCCCATTTATGGGATGTAAACAGTAAAGCTGACCCCCGAACATAGCCCTGGTGGTCTAGTGGACCAAAACTACCGTTCGCGGGATGTAAGCAGTAAACCCCCTCTGAACATACCCTGGTGGTCCAGTGCACCAAAAGTCCCGTTCTTGGGATGTAAGCAGTAACCCCCCCCCGAACATAGCCCTGGTGGTCCAGTATATGTATTCAGTACAACAAACCTCTTCCACCGCTGTTCACATGATTGATGGTATGACCTCAGTTGGTGGTGGAAGCACTCTATGAAATCTCAAGTTACTATAGTAGCATATCCATTTGTTCAGTACATGAACTAATAGTGTCCATGTGATGTCATATTGTCTTTTAGTTATGCACATTTTTAAAGTTACATATGTGCTCACAAACAAAATGATTAAGACACTTTAACATTAAAACTACTACATGGAACGAGAATGACAAATGACAATTAATAAAGTAATTAAGACAATGTCAGTAAATGCAACCACAACAGTTTAAATATTTCTGACACTGGAACATTGTTTTATATGTATGTGCAATATTCTTAGGAATATTAATCATGTAGCATGCTGAGTGATACTTCTGAAAAAGACAGGATATTCATGGCAAAAATCTCTGTTTAATGCATCAGTTAGGGTTGTTCCACAGCGTCAAAAGTGAGGAAATTCGCTGTTAGGGTTCAAAACCCTAACTCCGAATTCACCCCCCCCCAGCACCACACACACACAGACACACACACACATTCAAGTATGGGGAGGACCTAAGTCAACACAACCAATGACAGACATCCAGCAGCAGGTGACAGAAATAACAAACAATTGTCTAAATGTACTACGAGACATCCCACCCACCTGACCAGGTACTGCATGCTCAGTGGAGATCAACAGCAAAACTGAGGCCATGTACACCAGCGTACACATCCCTGATTGCAGCTGCACACGTACGCACACACTTAGTAGTTGCATGGCCTTACTACCGATGTTCCCACACCACACCACACCACTTGTGGTGGGTCACCTGAGCAATAGAGTTAAGCAAAACCAAGGAGTTGTACAGGTGTAATATCTCTGATTATAACAAGGGTTTGAGAAATGCAGCTTTTAATTAACTGTAAACATTGTAACAGCCTTATGTTTAGTTTTTATTAACATACATGTAGAGCCTAACCATATGATGAACATGGTTTAATGTTGTTTAAAAAACAGTTTTATTATGATAGCAATAAGCCACTCTCAGGTATTATGTTAATGGTCAGTTTATCACTGTCTAGTGACATGTGGCACTCGGATATGCCTCATTCAACATTAAACCCTACAGGGTGATTAACAGACCATTTAACATAACTGTTGGTCATGCCTTATTGTTTAATTGTCTTTATGAGTAGATACTCTCCTTCTGCTAGGCACTGCAGCAGCTTTGCAACACAGTGTCCACCCAGTTACACCATACACTGTCTAGTTGCTAGGAATGGCTCTGAATATGAACTCATGAAGATGAACAGTGTAACAGTCATTACAGTCATCGAAACCCTAGTGTGATTATAACTGACAGACTCAGTGATAGAGGATAACCCCTGCTGTCCTAGTACATTTACCCCATGATGAGTTAAATCAATACTAAAAGACATTCTGTTTATATCTACACCATACCTACTTGATTCCTGTTGTACCACAATTAACATATTTATCACTTTGATAGCATCAGTGACAGAAGTGTAGCAAGCCAAACAGTAGGCAAACAGCCTGAGTATGGAAACAACTGTTAAAAAATCACACTGTGTCCATAAGTGGCATAGATCACTCATTGCAACAATAGCAAATGTATTACTATTTGAATAAGTTAGTCATCACAGATGCAATGAGATTGTCTTTATCAGGTACAACACACTCAGTAAGTGCCTACAGGAAAATCTATCCTATATACATGTCCGATACAGGTACATCATTGTTGGCTCAGTAGTGCTATGATATTTAGAAGTTGCTTGGCCTGATCCATGCAATTACAATCTTTCTTACAAAGAATACTTACTGCATCTTTAATATTGAAACACACTGAAGGTCTATGTATGTACATCAGCTACACCTTCATCAGTAAGAATGCATGTGATACTGGCAGTACCAATTTCACAGCTGAACAGGCAATGCTTTTCCATCACGTTTACATCAGTTCTCTATGTTGAGTAAACCATTGCAGTAAATGTACTACTATGCAAATCACCTACTAAATGTATCACTACTTTTATCTTGAGCATGCTAGTGTCTTGTAGTTAATTTATGTGCTTCTCTTAATTAATGTATACTCAGTAGTGTTAAAACCTTTCTACAACTGTCATCATGCACCTTCAGCATTTATATTGAATAACGACACAGTACCAGTCGTGGTGTGTGTGGGGCATCGGTAGGTAAGGCCATGCAACTACTAAGTGTGGTACATGTGTGCAGCTGCAATCAGGGATGTACGTTGTGTACATGGCCTCAGTTTGCTGTTGATCTCAATGAGCATGCAGTACCTGGTCAGGTGGGTGGGGATGTCTGTAGTACATTTAGACAATTGTTTGTTATTTCTGTCACCTGCTGCTGGATGTCTGTCATTGGTTGTGTTGACTTGGTCCTCTCCCATATTATGTGTGTGTGTGTGATGCTGGGGGTGAATTCGAGTTGGGTTTGAACCTTAACAGCGAATTCCTCACTTTTGTCGCTGTGGAACAACCTAACTGATGCATTAAACTGAGTTTTTGCCATGAATATATATATATATATATATATATATATATATATATTGCAAACAATTCTGTTAATACATCAGTTAAATTCCTATTACAGTGACAAAAGTGTGGAAATTCAAAGTTAGATTTCCCAACCCTACCACCCCCCATCCTCCACACACAAACAGACATCGGGTGTGCCTTGGGGTCATCAGGCATAACTCTCATCCCACTCCATGAGTAAGGAAGCAGAGATGGTACAGTTTATGCTCCTCAGAAAATTAAAACAATACCTAGCCCAGCTAGACTTGTCCCCTATCCAGCATGCCCCTGACATTGACTCAGCTCTTGACCACTTCACAAATGCCTTCTGTAAGGCTTTTGATCTTTTCACCCCCCTCACCAGGATCTGCTCAAAAAAATGCTATGCCTCAAGGATCACCCCACCTCTCCTCCAGAGACTCAAAAACAGAGATAATCTCTGGCACATTGCTGTAGAATCTGAAAAGGCATCTGACAGAGAGGCCTACAATGCAGAATGCAATAAGTGCACTTAGGCCATTAGGTGGGCCAAGGCAGAGCACTACCAGACAACCCTCGCTTCCACTTGTGGTTTAGCCCGGATCTTCTGGGATAATATGAAATAGCTAAATGGAAGTCCTACTCCCCCAACAACCCCAGCTCTCCATCAATGGCACCCCCACCACAGATCAGCTCCTTATAGCCGATTGCCTTAACACCTCCCTCTCTGACCTAAACTTGGTCCTCCCAAGCAGCTTCTTTGACCCAATCTCCACCTCTCTCCCTTTGGTCCTGCATTACCCACCATTCTGCTTGTGCACCCTATCCCCTCAAGAAGCCAGGCCACATGTGCTAAAAGCTTTAGGCAGCAATAACCCTAGCAGTGACCCCCTTGATTTCAGGATCCTCCATTTGGTCTTGGATGAAGTCCTAGTACCCCTGACTGACCTTCTGAACTGGTGTCTATGCCTGGGTCAGTTCCTAAGTGCTTGGAAAACTGCCTAAATCACACCCATACATAAGAGTGGGGACTGGCCCACCCCCAACAAATACTGGCCGATCTCCAGCCTCCCCCCACTCTCTAAAGCCCTTGAAAAAGTGGTGTCAGTCCAGCTCTCTGAATACCTAACCAAGTACAAGATTATGTGTCCAGAGCAGCACAGTTTCCACCCAGGACACAGTGCAACCACTGCTCTCCTGGAATTCTCCCAACACCTGCATGCTGCTCTTGACTCTGGCAGCCTTGCAGAAGTGGTGTTCATTGACCTCTCCAAGGCCTTTGACACTGTCTGTCATCCCCTTCTACTCAACTCTCTCCAACAACTTGGCTTCTCTGGTGGTCCCATTTCCTGGTTCTCTAGCTACCACTCTGCTAGTTCCCAGCATGTCAAGATCAGCGGCTACCTCTCCAGCAGTCTTCCCATTCACTCTGGGATCCCTCAGGGCTCCATCCTGGGTCCAGTAGTTTTTAGTATCTACCTCAACACCCTCCCCAGCTCATGTACCGGTAAAATGCTCCTCTATGCCAGTGATGCAGTCCTTATTGCCTCACATCCCAATCCCACCTCCCTCCAATTATCCTTCCAGCAAGCTTACAACCAAGCCAAAAGGTGATTCAGCGATCGCAGATTGGTCATTAACCTAAAGAAAACCAAATCAGTGTTCTTCTCCCACCACCAAAATAAAGCTAAAAATACCCCCCTCTTGATTATTCCCAGCACTCTGCACCCGCTAGAACAAGTGACCATATACAAGTACCTAGGCATCATGTTCAATACTGCCCTCTCCTTCCACACCCACATTAATGCCCGGTCAGCCACCATAAACTCTTGGACTGGCCTGCTATACTGGCACAGGGACTGTCTGCCTCAGGTTGCCCTCAGGCTGGCCATCACCTCCTCCATCTTGTCCTTCATTGACTATGGCTTGCCCATCTATGCTGCAGCTGACAACACTGCCCTCTCCAGAATCCAGCTCTTCATCAATAAGGCCTGTAGGCTCCTGACCGGTGCCTCCAGCTGTACTCACACCTGCCTTCTGTATACTACCACCAATCTACTAAACTTTGAGGAGTATCTTCTCTACCAGACCTGCCCTCTTACTAAGAAATCACTGCTAGGACTCTCCCCCCGGGGGTCTCCACCTCCCTACAACAGTCATCATCATCCGCCACCACCCATATCTCTGTTAAGGCCACCTTCCAGGTACCCAAAACCAAGACCTCTCTTTCCGAGAGATCCTTCCTTTACCAAGCCCCACCTGGTTCAACTCCCTTGCTAGCTGCATCTTCAATGTGCCAAAAATTGGCTCCTTCAGAACAGCCCTCCAGAGCCATATCTTGAATACCCACTGTTGTAGGTGCAACTAACCCCCTGTTGTAACCTGCGGTACCTGCCCACCTTGTCCTCTGGCTCGACAACATCCACTGTACAGCCTCTCCCTCCCCCAGACCCACTCCTTCCTTACTAGGTCCAAATAGGGATGTAGCCCACTGTCTTCTCTGAGGACCTACTGTATCCATGATTGTAACTCACAATTTTGTAACATTGTGTAACCTAAGTAACACACAAACTACTATATTATGTAACCTAAGTGTATCTATGTTAAATGTTCCTTTTACTGCAACTGTAATGTTATCATTTGTGTTAATCTGCACTGTAATAACTGTCTTGATATCTGCCTTCCCTGCAATGAGGTGCCTTTGTAAATGAGGCTCTTACTTAAAGGTTGTAAACCAGATTTGTAATGAATAATGAATAATAAGAGAATGGAGTGAGCATTAGGACTGATGAACCAATGGCACACCCCGATGCCTGTTGGTGTGTGGAGGGTGGGGGGAGGGGTGTTAGGGTTGGGAACTCTAATACTGAATTTCCATACTTTTGTTGCTATAATGTAAACCCCAAATTGATGCATTAATGGAGTTTTTTTTCAATGAATTTCCCTTCTTTTTGAGATTGTATAATGGTATCCATATTTTACTGTGGGAGCACAGGGTCCTTTGAACCCTGCGCTCCAATCCCTTCATAGATGTGTATATGTATGTAGGTGTGGAAGTGCAGGGTCCTCAGGACTGTGCTTCCATGTGTTGAAAAACATTGACCAAACTGTCAGCATAGCCATCTTATACCCCACCTCATGTACCTCAGTACAGAGACATTGTGAAATGCAAGTCAAATGTTATTACGTGCAACTGCAATGCCATTCTGCGTCACAAATGCAAAATCACATTTTGGGAAGGATGTGAAAAATGACAGCTGTACTGTCCATGAGGTGGTGTAAAAAAATGGCTATGTTGAAAATTTGGCATCAAAAGATTGAAAAGTAGAAAAGTTATGTGTGTGCATAGAATAAATTAAACGGATACATGTAACTCAGGCATTTTCAGGAATTTTTTCACCAAATTTTCAACATGGCCTTTTGGGGACCCCACCTCATGAATACTGGCAATGTAATTTCATTAATCCATCCCAAAAGTTGATTTCCCACAGCCACTTCACCATTCTGCACCACTGGTGTGAAAACACATTTTGGGCAGGATATAATAAATGATAGCTGTACTGTTCATGAGGAGGTTTGGAAAAAAGGCAATGCTGAAAATCTGGAGTGAACATATTAAAAATTGATGAAGTTATGAGCATGCATAGAAACTATGAAATGCACACTCATGATGAGGGCATTTTTCAACATTTGCACACCAAATGTTCATCATGTTCTTTTTGGATATCCCCTCATGAACACTGGCTCTGTCATTTCATTAAATAGTCCTGAATGGTGACCACAAAATCACCTTACCAGTCTGATTAACAAGATAACAGTGACAGTGTTCCTGAGGTGGGGTCCCAAAAACCCCATGTTGAAAATTTGGTGCAAAAATGTTGAAAAATGACCAAGATACCAACGTAAGTTCAAAACACTATAGATAGCCTTAATATGGCAGTTACCTCAATTCTTCAGTTTGTGGTTCAGCTTTGAAGAGTGCAGACATGTTCTGGTCCACAGAAGATGACAGCCACCAACCTCCAATGGTAAGTATTGGGCAACGGGGGTTGTGGGGTAGTGGGTTGCTCAGTGAGATGATCGGGATGGGGAAGGGGGGCTGAGGAGATGACAAGAGACTGTTTTCTTTTTCTTTTTTTATTTACTTCTTTATCCTGTGATTCTGCTGTCACTTTATCAGCCCTGATCATGGCCCCTGGGACTTCCACTGCCATCTACTGCTGCCATCCCCAGTTATTCCTGGCTTACCCCCCCCCCGGAGAGTGGGGCCGCGGCATCGGTCCCCTTCATCTGTGCTGCAGAACTAGTATCTGGTTGGGGATGTGGTGATGGCAGCTAATTGAAGCACCAGGGAGGGCTTCACATGGACAGCAGACCTACCTACCATCTTTTTCCTGGTTTTCTCAGAGGCGGGGATGTGCAATGATGCCAGCATCCACCCCACCTCCCTGATACCAAGTGGCAATAGATTGAGTGACTCCCAGACTCCGCCAGGGGTCCTCAGTGCGACAGACACTGCTCCACCCTCCCCAAAGAAAAGGAGTGCCACCTATGGGGTGCTTAATCCTTCTCCCCTGACTGGCCCTCTGACAACCCAAGTCCATTCCTGAACCTGGGTCACTGGTGCCGTAAGCAGAAATCCAACCACTGCACCGGCAGGCTGGTGTGTAAGGGACCATTTTCTATTTCAGAGGATTTAGAAAAATAAAAACATGTCGGGGGTCTGTTTTCTTTTTTTAGGTATATCCTCTTTAAATAAACATTTCAGGACACTGGGGGTGAGCTCCCCAGTGTCCCACAGTGGCAGTGGTGGCATGGGGGGTATGATATAACTGGGGACACTGGGAGTGGGCTCCCCAGTGTCCTGCCTTTTGGGAAGGTTACTATCAACATGGGGATTGGGCACCTCATTGTCAGATATTGACATTCTGTTGGAGACACTGGGAGTGGGCTCCCTGGGGTCCCATGCTGGAGTGGGGGTTGTTTAGTGCTGACATGCAGACTGTGCACCTTGATGACAGTAGAAAAATGCATTTTTAAATCAATATTCATATTGACATCATAAGAAGTAGGATCCTAGTTTGTATCTCATCATATGAACTAGGATCCTTCTTCGTATGACAACCATACAAACAAAGAATTTAAATGACAAATTAAAAGTGTTTTAAGGATATTTTCCAATCACTAAAGTACAGAATACACCTAGGGAGTCCCAATAAGCAAGCTACATGTGTTGGTTCCTCCCCAGAATATCAGTTCGGGAGGTTTCAAAATTTGAACTTGTCAGGCAGAACTGAAAACAAGATGGTGGCCATGAGAAGTACGAATTTTTCCCTACAAAGCAAAATTCCTACTTTGTTTGATACAGCTATATTTTGGTGCTTACTGGGCATGCTTAGAAGCAATGTTTTCAAATTTTTAAATGGCAAGAACTTAAAAACGGCTTAAAGGCACATCTGTAGGGTAATCCCTTTCTGCCCTGAACATTTCAGACCAGAAAACCAAAGCATCAGGGCTGTGGGCAAGTTCAAAGAAAAATCCCAGAAATGTCAATGAGCAAAAACTTGTTTTTTTCACCTCTCTGTAACTCGGAAACTACGTATCATTCTAGCATGTAACTTGCCAAATCAAGAGAGCTTCCCCAAAGGAAGGCACATACCAACTTTCTTGCAAATCCATTGAATAGTTGCAAAGTTATTAAAGTGCATGATTTTGAGTTAAACATTGGGGTGCCTACTCGATCCTAACTATACGGGTGTGACTGCACCCCAGAAGGGAAAAATGTGCATATATATATATATATATATATATATATATCTGTATCTATATCATATATATATATATATATATATATATATATATATATATATATATATAGTCTCTGCAGAAACTTCATTAATGCATCAGCTAGGGTTCTTCTGCAGTGAAAAAGGTGAGGAAACTCTATTGTACGGTTCTCACGCCTTGCACCCCACCTCCACCCCACCAATAGGCATCAGGGTGTGCTTTGGGGTCATCGGCCCTAACTCTCACCCCATCCCATGTGTAAAGAAGCTGAGGTGGTGCAGTGTAGGAGAATGGGGTGAGAGTTTGGGCTGATAACCCCAACACACATCCCAATGCCTGTTGGTGGGGTACAAGGAGTGGTAACCCTAAAATTGAATTTTCTTGCATTTTTCACTGTAGAAGAACCCTAACTAATGCATTAACAAAGTTTTTTGCATAGAATTTCCTTACTTTTTAAGAAAGAATAGAAAAGTAGAAAAATTTGCAAGTTGGTGGAAGGGCCCCACGCTCCCACCAACTTGTAAGTGCCAGGCCACATTACACACCCAGTGACTAAAAAGTACATTCACAAGAGCAAGGCCAGCCACCAAACAAATGTTAATATAGTAGAACAATAGAAAACCCTGTCAACAAAATGTAAATAGTGCCACGAAATCTCTACAAAAAATATATTGTCTGACATGTAAACACCTATATTAACATCTACAGGACATGCCGTCAACACCCTCCACATTTCAAGTAAAAAGACCAAACCGTGTCCAAGCTATGACATGTCAAAATTTGACATTTCCATTTGTCAGAGTGGAACAATTCTGCACCTGTTGACATTTTACACACACAATGACTGAAAACTACATCCATGACACTAAGGCTAGGTATCATCAATTTCAAACCACCACCACAAGTGAAACACTGTCCACAGAACATAAACTGTTCCATGCCATATCTCTGCCAAAAAAATATTTTCAAACACAAAAACACTAATTTACCACCACAGGACATGCCGTTAACACCCTACAAATTTCAAGTGAAAAGACCAAACTGTGTCCGAGATATAACATTTTAACGTATGCAATTTTCAGTCATCAGACTGGCACAGTTCTGCACCTATTGACATTTAACACACACAACAAATTACATCCATGAAAATTACATCCATGACACTACCGCTAGGTATCCTATCAATTTCAAGCCACCACCACAAGCAAAACACTGTCCGCAACATGTAAAGTGTGTCACACAATATCTCCATAAAACAAAATTTCTCCAACACGTAAACACTATAATTCACATCTATAGAACATGCCATAAATACCCTCTAAATTTCAAGTAAAAGGACCAAACCATTTCCGAGATATTCAATGTTAAAGATTGGTAAAATGTCCCTATGTATTCCATTATAAAAAATATCTGGCCATCTTGTCCCTATCTCATGATGAAAGATGGCAATCAAAGAATTTCATGATCAAAGAATTTTCAGGCTCACGAACAAAGAATTAAAAATCTTATAAATCAAAAAATTGATGGCATTGTGGTATACCACCACCATGGTTTGACAAAACGAAGCCCCCTGAGTAAAACCCACCCTGATTTGTTTTCCTGGGGCACCCCTGTGCTGAGAAAATGTATTTTTTTTATCTGGACATCTTGTCCCTCTCTCGTGATGCACAATGTATTATGAGTGCTAATTCAAAGAGGTGCTCCGAGAATCTCTTTGAATTAGCGCTCATAATACACACAGCGGCTGGCCATGGAGGTGAGAGGTGGGCTGTGCCAGTCACCACCTGGGGAAGGGTGGGGGTGTGCTTGGTGGTCTGGCATGGCTGAGTGGGGGTGGGGGCCACTAGACTACCAGGAAATGGAAAATCCTTATCTATTTCAATATGATGGGGGGATTGCCACTAGACTACCAGGAATATGAATAATATTAATAATTAAATACAGATCGGGGGCCACTAAACTACCCAGGATATAAACAGGAAATATAAATAAATATATACACATATAAATAAATACACATGGGAGGGGGCATTAGACTACCAGGGATAATAAAAATAGATATTAATAAAATACACATTGGGGGGCCACTAGACTACCAGGGATATTGAAAAGTTATGTTTCTTTATTCACATGGGATAGAACAAAGCCCCCTGAGGAAAACCCACCCTCATATAACTTTCTAGGGCACCCCGGGCTAAAGAAATATATTTTTAATTGTGGTCATCTTGTCCCTCGCTCATGATGCACTATCGCGGTCAAAGAATCTCACAATCAAAGATTTTGCAGGCTCGTGATCAAAGATCTTTAGCGAGCCGCAAACAAAGATTTTAAAAGCTCAAAACTCTATTGCTGGACCAATTTGGATAAAACCAAAGCCATGGCTTGATAGATTGGGGTCCGCTAAGTAAAACCCATATTTCAGAAGTGACCCCCTGAGCCGAGATATTTGTGTTTTCCCTATCAGAAAACTGAAAACAAGAAGGCGGACCTCGTGATCAAAGAATTGTAAAAATCCTTGGGGACAAATTTATTTGAACCTCGAGACTGCAAATTCTTTGATCACCAGGCAGTACCAGATGGCCAGAACCCCATTATTTGTTTGCCAAACATACATATAAATGTTCCCATTGACTTATAATGGGAAATTAAAAGTGGCATAACTTTTGAATGCCTTAATATTTTTTCACCAAATGAAAAGTGAAATGTTCAGCCACCAAAGCTCTTTCAAATGAGCCATCTTGCAGTGTGGCAAACCACACATGGCCATGCAGGGCCACATCCAATATCCCAAAGACTGCCTGCAAAAATGGATAATCTCACATTTTTTCAGCACTTTTGTACACAAAGACTGTAAGACCAACTGAAATACAGTTATGTAGATCTAGAGATCTACCTTGCCCCACTGCACATACCAAATTTCAGGCAAATCCATTGAATGGGTCCAAAGTTATTAATGCCCAAACATTTGACTTTAGCATGTAAGTGACCGCTGAACCATAACTATAGTGGCGCGACTGTGCCACTATAATATATATATATATATTATAGTGGCATGATAGAACCACTATAGTTAAGGTTGAGTAGGCGGTTTAATGTTAAACCTCAAATTTTGCAGTTTAATAACTTTGCAACTGTTCAATGGATTTGCATAAAATTTTGTATGCGCTGTATTGTGGGATAGTTCTCTTGAACTACCAAATTTAATTTTTGATCGAATTTGTTGTTTTCATACTGCTCATAGTGAAAAAAGTATAAAAGTCACTTTTTTTTTGCCAGGTTTTGCTGTTTTTCCTCATCGCACTTCAGTCACACCATTTTGAATTTTGGTCTGACAATTTCAGGGTAAAAAGAGCTTGCCCGAAAGAACAAGCTGTCAATGGTTTGGTGAACAAATATTAAGCTGTTCCAAAGTTATTACATTATGATATTTCGGGTTCTGAGCATGTTCAGCTTAGTCTTTTGGGTAGCTGCACAGTTGTGAAGATTTGAGCTCATGAAAATGGATTTTGACAGCTCGCTAAAAGGGATTACTTTTTATAATCCCTTTTTGTGAGCTCTCAATATCTCTTTTCACGAGCTGTAAAAACCCCTTTTCACGAGCTGTCAAAATCCCTTTTTGTGACATGACAACCAGATGGCACTATCTCATGAAAAGGGATTCCGACAGCTCGTGAAAAGGGATTCAGCTTGTTAAAAGGGATTTTGACAGCTCACGAAAAGGGATTTTTAAATTTTCCTGTTTCTTTTCCATGTCACTGCAAATAAATGGTTTGGAATTAAGGGCTGACATTTCAGGGAAGAAGTGGCTTGCCCACAGATGTGACTTTTGCTGGTTTGATGATAAAATATACATTACTTCAATAGTTATAACATTTCAAAGTTTGTAAATTTCCCATAGGATAACATTGTGGTGGACGCAGTACCTTTTGGCACCTACAGTATATCTCAAAAATGCTATGAGATATGGAGTTTTTGCTAAACTCAGCTTAGTACACCAGATTTCCAGGCCATGATTACAACTACAGTGGAATTTTTTCCCATCTTACTATGGTTACTCAGATATTATACAATGGGGTATGAAAATCCTGTAACCTCATTGGTCAAAACATATCACATGACCGTGGTATATCCTGTAATAACCCACAACTGAGAAATGGCATTTATAAAAAACATACTTAAAAGCATTTAAAATTAATTTTACACATGGGTCCATTTTGTAATCATAATAAGGCACTCCAGGGTGTGGGTTATTGAGGGATTTACCCACTTCTTGTGTGGATATGTCATTCAGCTGTGCCTCGTCACATACCACACAAGGTGTGGGTAAATCCCCCCAAAACCCACACCCTGTCATGCCTTACTGCTTAATTGTGCCATTTGCATCACAGGGGTAACTTAAAATTTCTCTAGGCCTGCGCTTCATCTCTACAATTATAGGTAGATGGAAGCACAGGGCTCTTGACCCTGCACTACCACTTATGGATTCTATTATGCAGTACTGGGTGTGCAAGACCCTTTATTATGAAGTATGTGGACCACAGGGCCTGGATGGCCCTGCGCTTCCATAGGTAGATGACAGTTTATGAAGTTTATGACAATGTCAAAACACTTATGGAAAGATGGGAGTGCTAACACAAATGGATACCATGATGAAGTGATGGGAGCATGATCAGAACACAGGGTCCTACAGTGAGATGAGGGTTGATTACAATGTGTATACACTTATGGTTACATAAGAGTTCAGGGCTATTCAGGCCCTCTTCTTCCACATAATGTAGGGCCCTTTACAACCACTACACAATATAGACTGATGGGAACATAATGATACAATTACACTTTCTCAGAAAGTAAGTAAATTCATTGCAAAAAACTTCATTAATGTATCAGTTCAGGTTGAAGCAACAAGAGTAGGGAAATTAGGCTTTAGGGTTGAGACCCTAACACCTCCACCAACCCTACCCTTCCACCCCACCATCACCCTCCACATACTAACAGACGCTGGGGTGTGCCTTGGAGTCATCAGACATAACTCTCACCCCATTCTCCTGTACTGTATCTTTTCAGCTTCCATACACATGAAATGGGGTGAGAGATAGGGCTGATGACTTCAAGGCACATATCAACATGTGTTGGTCTGTGGAAGGTGGTAAGGCAGGGTGGGGGGGTGTTTGGGTCTCAACTTTAACACCTCATTTCCCTACTTTTGTTGCTTCAACCCGAACTGATGCATTAATAAAGTTTTTTGCAATTAATAAATATATGTACCTTGCCCCTATAATATAGAGATATATATGATAGGGGCACAGTAGTGCCCCTATAGTTAGGTTTGAGCAACTTGTTCAATGTTAAACCTCTAACTTTGCATATTAATCTATTTGGCTTTGTTTGATGAAATGGGTTGAAATTTTGTAGGTGTTGTCTAGGAGGCAAGGTCTTAAAGTGTGGATGTTTTTGTGACAGCAGCTTGTGCTGATTCTGAGATCTGTAGCTGTTATTTTTTAGAAAAATCTGACCTTTTTCTTATACTTAACATGTTTTTTTTTTTGCTCTGCCCTACAGCCTACATGGAATAGAATTGTTTTCCTCAAACTCACAGGGGACATGTGCCATGTCCTAAGGTAGTGCCTATGACAGGTCCATTGATAAACATATTAAAGGGTTCTTGAGTATAAGTCTTTAAAACCTAGTGATTTCCGGCATGTTTTAGTGCAGTAGGGTTTTTGAGACAGTGTTCTGTGGCAAAAGTAAAAATCTGATGCCGCAAATGAGTGTTTTTGATTTTTCTCCACTTGCTTGGCAGGTCAACAGTCATATTTTGTGATGTGCTAACTGTCATCTTGTTGATTTTTTCCATGAGCTAACAAACATGGAACTCACATAAAAATGCTGGGATTTTAAAAACAAACATCAGAACCTAGCTAAATGGGTCCCATTTAGCTAGATTCTAATGTCTGTTTCTTAATATAATGGGCACACATAGCTTTTCAGGGCACCCAAAATCCTGGGCGCCCAGCTAAGTGAGAGGAGTGCTTCCCCCACATTCGTTGTATGAGAACAGCAGGAATTTCTTGACTTCTGTAGCTGCAGCTGAACTTACTCTGCTGGCTACAGTGTGAACTGTGAGCCACTATTTCCTTGGTGTTTGATGGCAGCTCCCCACACTCCATTGCTGTCCTTGGCAATTTGTGATGTTGCCCATGTGTCTAGTGGCAACTGCCCACCCTTCCATCACTGACCCCTAAAGTTTCCCATGGGTCTAGTGGCATCCCCCACTGACTGATTGCTCTCCCCCATTACTATATCTCCCTGGTGTTTAGTGGCACCACCCCACCCAACGATCATTGTCCCTATAAACAGACATATATTCCCTGATTTCTAGTGACACCCCAACCCACCAATCATTGTTTCCAGTTTCCCATGATATCTAGTGGCACTCCCCACCCACCTAGTGCCATCCCTGTTATAAAATTGCACATTGCCTGGTGTCAGGTGGCACACCCCTACCCACAGATTGCTGTTTCCAATTTCTCTGGTGTCTAGTTGTACACCCCACCGATCTCTTTCCCACTGGTGAAGTACATTCTCTGGTGTCCAGCTGTACCCCCACCCTCCCATTTCAAGCACAACCTGAAATGAGAAAATGGTTCCTTGATGTTTTATTTTTACAAACCTGTAAAAAAGAAAACAATCCCATGCCGCTCAGCCCCCACCCCACCTTCCTCCTCAGCAACCACCACCCCATGCCCCCAGTACACCTCTACACATGCTTACTCACCTGAACTGGTCCCAGGTTCAAGATCCACTCTATGACAGAAGATGCATCTTGCTACTGCAACCGGCAACTGCAATATGGGAAACTAAGGTACAGTAAATGTGGTTCAGTATATTTCAATGAGAGTTTCAAGTTTTATGAATAATGTAGCCATTTTTTGACATTTTGATCCCAAATTTTCATCATGGCCTTTTGGGGACCCCCCTCATGAGCAGTATGACTGTCATTATGCAACTCCAACCCGAAAGGTGATTTCACAGGCACTTAGCAAATTCACCTTTTGGTCAGGGTTTGAAAATGTGTTCTGCCTTTGTTCATGAGATGGGGTCTTAAGAAGGCTATGTTAAGAATTTGGGGTCAAAATATGTAGAAATGTCAAAGTTATGACCATTAATTGCAAGTTCACTACACACACACATAACTTTGGAAATTTTAGATATTTTGACCCCAGATTTTCAACATAACCTTCTTATTACCCCACCTGATATATGTCACAGCTATCATTTTTCAAATCCTTGTGAAAATCTGTCTTCGCACCTGTGGCATTGAATGGCATTGCAGTTGCACATAATTACATTTTAGAAACATAGAAGCATAGAATAGAATGGCAGAAGGATACCAAGGGCCCATCTAATCTGCCCATGTGTTCCTTGGATCTTCTCCGATCCCAGGACCTAGCCCCCATCTGCCAAATACCTCCTACTGCTTCTGTTGTTTTTGATCATGCTTTAGCCTTGTCCCACTCAGCTTGAATGATGTTGCAATCTTTGCTTCCACTACCTCAGCTGGCAGTTTATTCCATGGTTGTATGACTCTTTCTGTAAAACAGTGCTTCCTAAGCTCCCTCTTGAATGTTCCCCACCTCAACTTCCACTCTTTCCCTTCAGTGTTAGAGTCGGATACTTTGTTGAACAGGTCTGAGGATGGCACCTTATTTACTCATGCAAACATACAAAAAAAAACCATCAGATACACGCCATATCATATATTGAGTCTGCCCAAGAGTGCAGCTCCCAGTCTAATCTATCAGATTTATCCCACCTTCTGCTGACTCCCACTTTCCCAGCTTCCCCCTAATTTTAACTTTACCTTTGGCCCTTCCCCCCTCTTAAAACTACTCCAAAATTTCAATGATATCACCTGCTTTGTCAGTGCATTCTACCTCACTACCACCCTTTCCGTGAAGTAGTGTCTCCTCATTTCCCTCCTGAATCTTCAACCCTCCAGTTTCAGACTGTGTCCTCTTGTGCCTCCCACTTTAATATAAACAAGCCCTCAGTGCTAATGCTTTTCATGCCCTTTAAGTATTTGAAGGTCTCAGCGATATCCCCTCTCTCCTATCTATTTTCCAAGGAACACATGTTGAGCTCCCCTGTCTTTCCTCATATGGCTTGTCCACCAACCCAATGGTCATCTTTCTCACCCTGCTCTAGATCCCTCTCCAGTAGTTTCATGTCCTTCTTTAAATAGGGGCATCAGAACTGCACACAGTACACAGTACTCCAAATGAGGTCTCACCAGTGACCTGTTCTGGGGAGATAAGACAGGCAAAGGTACTCCCTCCTGGGTGAAACAGAAAAAAATTGCTGCCTTGTCAACCGACATTGAGGGAGGCAAATCAAGGGAAGAGGAATCAAGATAACTCTTTAATAGCCTCCACAGCCACAGACACAGAAGAAGGGGGGGGGATTCTGTTACCAAATGGACTAAGAATAGGAAGTATTCCATTACCCCTTAAGTATGCTCAGTTGGGTATACTTCCTTGTATAATCATACTGGGAGATCACATTATGGCAGCCTAGGAGACAAGCAGCAGGCTACTTTATCTCTGTTCCTCACCCACAACAACCTGCTACTAAACTACTAAACTACTTCACCAGAGGAGAACCTACTAATTAATTTGCCAGATTGGTGCCTAAAGTCTTTCTGAATACTACTAACTTCCAAAACAATGGAAGTTTACATGTACAAATTACTGCCACGGCATTCTCCACTGCCGTCTCCCGAGAAAGACAAGGCCCCTAAATGGCCTAAACAACAGGCAGTAAAAACAACTACAGGGACTACTCCACTCACAGAAGAGCACTTCCTAGAAATAATGAGGCTGATGTAGGAGTCAGTCACTACTACCACAGATGAGCTGCATCAAATTAAAATAGCAACTGACTTACTCACAATACGAGTCGGTGACTCTGAAGTTCACTTAATATCCCTAGAAAAGAAACAGGACAAAACGGATATTGATCACACTTTGGCAAATTGAAAAATCAAAAAATTAGAGGAGAAGCTTGAGAATTTGGAGGTGAGAAGCTGCAGGAATAACCTCCTCGTTATTGGTATCCCTGAGTAAGAAGAAGGTAGCTCACCAACCCTCTTTATCCAAAGATTTTGCCAAAAAATAGCAGGCCCTTCTCCAAATGCTACTGCCTATATAATCAAGAGAGTTCATCGGGTGCTTCATCCACCACCACCATCACCCGGCTCACCACCCAGGCCTATTATCTTTAAGCTGCTTAATTTTTTAGATAAGCAGCACATGCTGGCTCAAATGAAAATACTACAGGAGGTGCAATAGGAAGGAAAGTGAGTCAGAATTATTCAAGATTTACCCAGATCTGTCAGAATTAAACATCAGGAGCTACATCCACTCATGTCTAAACTGATCGCCACTGGAAAACCATTCAGAGTAAAATACCATGCAGTGCTACAAGTTAAAGTGCGAGATCAATGGCAAACCTATGAAACCCAAGATCAGGCCTTGTGTGAATTAAAAAAGGCATTTCCAGACCTGTTTAAGTGACTGTACCAGCAGAGACTGTGAAGACAACTATCTGAGAACAGTAGCTGTAGCTTCTCAGTGCTAATCGTTACGCATCCTTCTTTACTCCAACTACCAGAATGGGAATAAGGTTGGAATGTGGTAAATAATTTACTATTTAATTCATTACTCAGTTTACTTCAAAGACTCAATTGGATGTATCAGACAGTAAGAGAAGCTTCAGCAGTAACTTTATAGTAACATGGCGGAACCTACTTTTATTAAATGGCTCAAACTTTTTTTAACCCCACATCTGATTTAACAGACACTGGTAAACTTAACCCAACACTGTTGAGTATTTCATTTTATACATCACTTGTGATTAACCAAGCAGCCTTATTTGGCTTGGTTATTAGTTTCAGAACTCATTATTTGAACATTGAGTCTTTACAATAAAGCTTATTAGTTAAAATTCTCCTGATGCTAAACAATATTATCAGGTGGCAGTTTTGCATGCCAGTTCACCAAGATAGAAAATATTTTTACTGAGAAGGAGAAGCACAATTCCTCATGTACCTAGGTTTCTTATATAAGTAATAGTTTAGCAGTTCATTAATAATGTATTTTGAAGTGATATTGATCTATTATGTAATGGGGGGGGGGAATTACTGCTTGCAGGCTTGCTTTACAACATCAACAGACAGCGACCATAATAAAATTCTATAAACAATAAATAGGTTGAAGATAGAATCAACTGGAGTGACTAAACTTCTAATTTCAACAAAGCCAATTATGGGGAAATAAAAAAGTATTGTAGTACTTGGAACTGGCAGAGTGAACTTAAAAACTTAGATGCTATCATTATGTGGAGAGTAATATTAAAAAACATTACCTATTATATCAATAAATGGGTCCCATTCCATACTAAACACAACAATAACAATAAAAGGCTACTGGCTTGGTGGAATAATAATATTAAAAGAATTACAAGGAAAAAGAAGAGGGCCTACAATAAATACAAAAAGAATCCTACTGAAAGTAACTGGTAAAAATTCTAAATGATGGCAAAGAAAACAAAAAAATTAATTAGACTTGCTAAGATAATCTGGAAGTCAACATTGCAACTACAACCAAAGATAATAAAAAACAATTCTATAATTATATTGGTTCACTAAAAGGTAAGTCCAGTGCTGTGGGCCCTTCAATGATAGATCAAAAACTAGTAAGTAATGAAAATAAAATAGCTGAGGAACTGAACACTTACTTTGTAAGTGTTTTTAAGCCAAAAGAGAACTTCACCCAGAATCATACAGAACATAAAGATTTGTCTATCCATTTTAACACACAGAATATTCTTGATGCTATTAAAATGATTAAATCTAACTCCTCTGCAGGTCTAGATGGAATTCCTCCTGTTTTCATCAAAAGCTTGTCTTTGGAATAGTCTAGTATCTTGCTTCATTTATTAAACACCTCAATTGCTGAGGGAGATGCTGTACCTGATTGGAAAGTGGCATTTATATTGCCATTACACAAAGGGGGTAGTAAGCAGAACATTAAAAATTACAGGCCTATAAGCTTGACTTCCTGTTTAGGAAAATTAATGGAACATCTACTCCAGTATAAAATTATAGACCATTTGAAGTAATTAGTTTTCAGGATATTATTCAACATGGTTTTTGTAAAGGCAGATCCTGTCAGAGCAACTTAACTAATTTTTTTGAACCAGTTAGTAGAGCTATAGCCTTGGGTTTACCTATGGATATTCTATATCTAGATTATGCTAAAACATTTGATTCAGTTTCTCATTACATCTTACTTAATCAGTTAGTACATCTGAAACTACAGAACTATATAATCAAATGGATTGCATCATGGCTTGACAATAGAAGCCAGCAAGTTGCCATTAGAGGATATGAATCATCATGGGCCATTGTGACCAGTGGTGTGCTGCAGAACACTGTTCTATGCCTCTTATTTTTTTATTTATTGATTACCTCCATGCAGACTGCTGATGTAGTATGGATAAACAAATATGCTGATGACAGGAAACTTGGTTGTATTGTAAATAATAATTAGTCAGTTGCAGCTTTCTAAACTAACCTCGACAGATTGACCAAGTGGGCAGATGAAAATAAATTAACCTTTAACATCAGTAAATGCAAGGTGATGCATTTAGGTAAAAATAACACACTTACAGACTACAAATTGAATGCTACTTACAATCAAACACTGAAAACGATTTAGGAGTAATTATTTCTAATAATCTAAAATTTGGGCTACATACTGCTAATACAGTTAAAAAATGTAATGGGATAATCAGCTGTATCTTAAAACATATCAAGAGTCGTAAACTAGAAGTTATTGTGCCCTTATATACAAGCTTGGTTAGATCTCAGTTAGAATATTGCTCTCCCTTTTGTGCTCCTACATCGCTTGGTGACAAAGCTTTAGTAGAGAGGGTTCAGAGGAGAATCACTAGGAAAGTATGTAACTTGTCTGAGTTGGATTTATCTGATAGACTGAAATTACTAGGGTTGTACTTTTTACATTATAGATCTATAAGAGGGGGATTATGCCTTGCGTACAGAGCATATAATGATCCTGCAATGCTTGAAACATGTTGTCTTGAAAAACAGAACACACTTAATAACACAAGATTGCACAAATTTAAATTAGTGACTGGTCATAATACTGTAAGAATGTCAGAAGAAGAAATTTTGTTACTCAGAGGATACCACGATTATGGAACTCTCTTCCACCATTTGTCATCTCTAGTGCTAACATTAGTCAACTTAAATCCAGGCTTGACCAATATATGGGTGAACAAAAGTTCTCATTCCACCATTAGGATATATGATGGTAAGTTCTAAATAGGCTTGTCCCTTGAACTTGTAACTACCTATGAACCTATAACACAAATAAGTGACTCTGAGACTGAAATGAATGGCTTAAAAAACACAGACACTCTTGACTGGGTTGTTGAGGTACTGCAAAAAGCAAGCTGGAAAAGAACCCCCGATATGATAGGCTGGGACCCAATCTATCCAAGCACCTCAATATCCAAGGTCAGCGTGAAAAAAAGTGTTATTTGATATTAGGAGTAAGAATACAAAACAGGATGTTATGCTAACAAATACAGAAAAACAAAACAAAACAACAAAAAAATATAGCAGATACACAAAATCAAAGCCAAAACCATAATAGAGACTGTTTTGAAACTAACAACCAAAATGAAAAAATTGAGGACACTGAGGAAGATTCAGAAACTTCCATTGAACTTGAGGAGAAAACAATGCAGGCATAAAAAGAGCAAAGTGAAGAGGAAAGAGAACAGAATACGGATAAATCTGCGGAAAGGGTGTGGAGACCCAATACAAGAAAAAGATTATTCCCAGAATATTTAAGAATAGCACCAGAACCTGCAAAAAGGAGCAATGCAGTACAATTAAAATATAGAGGGGGCCTCTCTGAGACACCAGACAGGATTATCATAGGGAGACAACTTATTAAAAAAAGCATGAAATACAATGCCTATGAAATATGTGCTCTGATACACATACCTGGTGAATCACTTTACACCATAAACTTCAAACACCCTTCAGGATTAGAGCAGTTTGGAAACAGTATCAAGAATGGAAATACACTCTCTGTGGAAGCCTTTTATAGCCATCCCTCTAATAAAACCAGCAAATAAACAAGAAACAATTTAATTAAAAAATGAAGGGGTTAATGTGACAGATATTACATACTGGCCAAAACAAAAATGCAATATCATTGGTTACCCAGAACCCATACTAGATGCAGAACATTTCTGGACAGAGGGTTGGAGATACAAAGTAACACTCAAACAATATGGAAGAGAATTACAACATCTCCCAAACTGTTTTTGGGCAGAGACAGAGCAGTGGTCTTCTATGCAGGTCAGCCCAGAACTTGCTATACAACCAGGAAGTACACTTCTCTTGGACATAACCCTGAAAATAGACAGATGAGATTGCTAAATGTATACAGTATATTCCTCAGATCCAAATAGAAAGGAATAAGAGTTTCCAACTAACAGAGCCATACATACATCAAATTTGGTTTTATGGGGAGGGGACTTTAACTGTGGACTCTCCAAAAAAGACTGAGTTAGAAAAACAGAAAACATTTTCTGTGACACCAACAAGTTCATATCAATTAAACAAATGCAAGCCTAGCTGATATAACAAAAAAACAACCAGAACAAATTTTTTTAAAGGGACACTGTCATCAAGAATAAACATTTTTTTCCAAAGAATACAACAATACAATAAATTAAAAGAATACAAATGGAAACATCGGATCACATAGCAGTTCAAGAAATAATAGACTTAAAAAAATAGGGAAAGGTTTCTGGAAAATGAACATCTCATTATTTAATAAAGAATATATAAAAAGAGACATTTTAGAATTAAAAGCAACTAGAAAATCTGTGTACTTCTTTATGAGGTCCCTACTAAATGGCAGAAGGACACACAAAGTGATAATCAAAGACTTAATGATAAAATTATCAAAGAAAAGACTACACAAATTATAAAAAATATTTAAGTCTTCGAGCAAAATTATTGCAATTAACAATAGCAAGAGAAAGCAGATAAAATATAACACAGATTGCAGAAATAAAACAGAAAATGAATGAATTTCAGTACAATAGGGCAAAATACATCATAATGAACAAAAAATATGTGACACACGAAAACAAATTTCATGCTAAACCTTATGAAAGTTCAAATGAAAGACTGACTTAAAGGATCTTCTTAGAATTGATGGATCAAAATGGAAATAAACAGACCAGAAATGTTTAAAAGTAATAGTTCAAGATTGTATATAGGACACTTTTAACAAAAGAAAAGGACAATTACTCTCAGGATATAACTTTTTAAACCAATTACACATACCTGAAATACCAGAAATAGAAAATTAACTGCTGTGTGAAAAAATGCAAGAATCAAAAATCAAAGATGCTATTCACTCAATATCAAAACAAGCAGCACAGGGATAGATGGCATCTCAAATGATTTTTATAAAATCTTTGATGAACCGGTAACACCAATGCTGCAAGAAATATTCAATTTCAAAAACAAAATAATATCCACACCAAGGATAAGCAGTGGAACACAGTAATGTCTCACACAGCTCCCTCTCTCACAACCTAGTTTGTAGGTAGCAAGCTTTCTGACATGTTTTGCATGCGTGTGCTTTCTCAAAGGATACTTGATACCCTAAATCACTACCCTGAAACACACCTTGTGCTTAAAGTGACAGTACATGATATTCACACTCACATTTAAAAAGACATCATGTTCATGTCAGGAAGCTTGCTACCTACCAACTAGGTTATGAGAGAGGGAGCTGTGTGAGATATCACTGTTTTCCACTTTGTTATTTGTGAAATCTATTGTCTTGGATTTCATTTGGATTTATTGATGCAACACTGAATTTTTCTTATTAAAAGAAAGAACTATGAGCAGAAGATCCCAGGTGTGGAATATTATTTGATGTTACAGTTAATAGGAAGTGCTCTTCATGCACCCTGTGACATTTCAGAAGGTGCCAGCAAACCCAAGGTACTTGTTCACATTTGTTATTTTTAGCTGTGCACTGCTTATCCTTGGTGCGGTTACTATCTTGTTCTTGAATTTGTACTTCATATATGAGTAACGTGCACAGGTTATTGCAATGAAAAAAGGCACTGGCTTAATAGAACACTGTCATTAAATCTGTCTCACTCGGAGGTTATATTTTGAATTGAATGGCTAAAACACAGTAAGCACAGCGGGACAACGTATCCACATGCTCCCTCAAAGACCTAGTCTTAAGAAACACTGGTGGTGTTGAGCATTACATAGATATTATCTCGAGCAATATTACTTCAACATTTGGTCCCATAAATATTAAACAAGCTTTCAAACAATTTGAACAGACAACACAAAAACTGAAAAGATTTCTGTGGGATGAAATCTCATTACTAGCATATTTGCAGGTAGATAGAAGCCCCAGGGCTACTGGTCCTCCTTAAACCTACCTGTGGTCTTAAAAGACCTGGTTTCATTGAAAAGTGGAAAAATAAAGGACACAAAGCAAGTCATGAATACACTGAACTTATTATATCTGAAAATCTCACAATCCAGAAAGAGGTAGAGTTTGAACTTACTAATTGTGAGGATGTTCTAAAGGAGCAGCTAATTACAATGAATATTTAGAGAACTTTACCAGTAGTATACATGATATGAACAAGGCCCCTGGAATTCTGCAATTCTGCAGTTGCAGAATTTTCCGCAGAATTTGCACCATGCCGAAGAATATATAAGTTGCTGCAGAATTAATTGTTTTTGGTGAATTTTCATTCAAATATACTGTTTTTTTGTAGTGTCAGGCTTTTTTTCCCATCTTGGTTATCCTGAAGCCCCTCTTCTATGCTCAGCATGTGATGTCTTCGATAACATCACATCATATTTAGCCAATGGCTGGACTGCATTTTGCCACAGAAATGAATAAATCATGCAGCAGAAATCAGAAAATGTTGCCACAGAAGCCAAGGAGCCCTGCCACAGAAATCAGAAAATTCTGCAGCAGAACACTCGGGGCCCTGGATATGAAGAAACAATTAAAACAGTGAAAAAGAATAAATTCGATTGTGATGAAAGAGACTTTTGGGAAGGCAGAATATTTGATTGGAGCCTGAAATCAGATGATACGGAAGTAAGTCGGGATGAATACAAGCCGAAAACCCTAGGAATTCTTGGTGCAAATTTAAACCAAGACAATATATACAGGGATTTACAAGGAAAGAGTCTGGAAAAGGACATTTTTTTAGGAGACGAAGAGGAATGTGTTGAGAACCCCCCCATTCAAGATCTACCCCAACCCCCAACCCCAGGTACCATGGAGGAGCCAACAAACAAACAGGTGGAGACCAGAAGGTTTAAGAGAACCAGAAGAGGGGGAAAGAAATGAAAATGGAAGAAAAAGAAGAGAGAACAGAGGCCAGATGTGGAGGAGGAGACATGGTCATGGAAGAAGAGCACAATGAGTGTAATCAACATATCGCAGATACAGGTGAGTGAGGAAGAGATATAGGTTCTAAATAAGGGACTATCTTTTGCACCGACTAGAAGATTTGACACTTTTCAAACCATAGTGAATTTAAATGAACTCAGGAGAAATCTCAGTCTAAAATCATTCTTTAACAGAAGGACCACTGAAAACCTGGAGGGTCAGGAGAATAACACAAAGGTAATTCAACCTATTTCTGACAACATGAACAGGTTTAAACCACAATCTGATTTTTGTCCACCTATGTCTGCCACCTTGTTAACTTATATACATAGCTGCAAATGAGACATCAAGAAGTTGAACAAGATGTTCATTCAGAACAGACATTATAATTTGAGAAAGGGAGAGTGGCAGGCACTACAGGCTTTAGGTAAAAATGAAGCAAAACTATTAAGCCTGCTTATAAGGGTGGGGCAATAGTGGTACTAAACAGTGAAGATTATGAAAAAGAGTTCTATAGACTACTGAGTGATTCTGAATTTTATGTAAAAATAAAGAAAGATTCGACCATGAAATTTAAAAGGAAAATAGATGATTTTTTACAGTAGGTTAAAGAGGAAAGACTTCTACCACTGCAGGTAATAGAATGTCTCCAGGTTGAGCACCCAGTCAGAGCAACTTTCTATCATCTGCTGAAAATACATACTGTAAAGATGTGGTGAACCTACCTGGTCATCCCATTGTGTCAGAGAATGATTCTTTTACAGAACCATTGGCAAAATGTATAGACTCTCATTTGCTAGATTTAGTTAAGCAGATTGCATCTTACATTAAAGACACAGGAAATAAACTTGAGACACTGGAAGATCTAGCAATAGATGAAGAAAGCTTACTGGTTACACTAGATGTAACTTCTCTATACAGAAACATACCACATGATGGGGTTGGGGGCAGTTGAGTATTATTTGGATCAAAGATCTGTTCTTGAACCCCCCCCACTGCAGTGTTAACCAGATTAGCAGAATTTGTTTTAAAATGCAATGTGTTTTTCTATAAACAAAACTTCTTTCACCAAATTAAGGGTACAGCTATGGGTGCAAGCTTTGCACCAAACTATACAAACCTCTATATGGCAAAATGGGAAGAGGATACCATCAGGAGTGTCAATAACCCCTTTCTTCACAAAACTGATTTGTGGAAATGCTTTATCGATGACATACTGATCATTTGGAAAGGAACAGAAGAAGACTATTTGATTTTGTCAGGTATTTGGAGAACAGCAACTCAAATGTGAGAGTCAGTGTATCCTTTAGTTATAAACAGATCAGTTGTTTAGATCTGATCATCACTAAAGATGAAAAAGGGGGGTGGTCACAGATCTGTACAGAAAAGAAACAGACCACAACTCTGTTTTACTGGCAGACAGTAGTCATCCTAAGCATGTGATTAGGGCTATTCCCAAGGGACAATTTATCCATAGCCAAAGAAACTGTGGCACAAAAGAGCATTTTAAAAAAAGAGCTGATGAGTTAACTGAGAGGTTAAAGGACAGAAGATATGATGAAACCCTGATATTAGAAGCAAGGGAACAGGTAGAATGCATACCACCTTAAAGAACCTCTTACAAGAAAGAAAGAAAGAATTGAACAAGGATCCACAGGTCACACTTGTCCATGACTATAGCTTACAATCAGCAGAAATTACTGACATTGTAAGAAAGCACTGGCATATAGTAAAACTGGATCCAGGACTCAGGGAATTAGAAGAAATTGGTCCTAAGATCTGGTTTAGAAAAGGCAAAACAATAAAAGACTATACAGTACACTCGATGCAGCCTGGGGCAATACAACATAGGATGTGGTTACCACAAAGAAATAACAGTTGCCACAAATGTGGCAACTGTAAATACTGCTGTAAGGTAAAAAAAAACACCAAGATCTTTACAAATAGAACAACAGGGAAAGCTATTGAAGTTTTGGGCTTCATCACCTGCATTACACGTGGTGTGGTTTACCTAGCAGAATTTAAATGTTTGAAGTTTTTACATTGGTAAAACCAAGAGGGCGTTTAAAACCGGAATAGGTGAACACATTAGCACCATTGAAAATAAAGATATTAAAAATGCTCTAGCTATGCACATCTTTAAGTCCAGAAAAAAGGAAGATCATGGCTTCATGTTTATTGGTATAGAAAGACAGGTAATGTCCATTAGAGGGGGAAACTTTGACAATTTGATGTTAAAAAGGGAACAGCATTGGATCCATGCTCTCTGAGCTATGGAACCTCCTTGACTAAATGATCAGATAGAAATCAGACCCTTTTTGAAGAAGAGAAGCTGAATGATAGAATTTTTTTTTATGTGCTTACAATGATGATGTGTTAATAAATGTATTGTTTCTGTTTTATTATTTCAGATTTGCACCAGCAATTCAAAGAAAAATACTGAGGAGTTTTGTCTTTCCAGACCAAACTTTGTGCAATCTTGTTTTGTCCTGTATGTACATATGTAAGAAATAAGTTTTAAAGTTTAAATATTAAACAGATGTGCTGAAATGAAATATAAGTTTCTGGGTAAGCACCTGTTTTTTTAATAATATGAACATGATGTCTTTGTAAATGTGAGTGAGAATATCTTGTACTGTCACTTTAAGCACCAGGTATATTTAAGTATAGTGATTTAGGGTATCAAGTATCCTTTGAAAAAGCACACAAGTGGGAAACATGTCAGGAAGCTTGCTACCTATAAACTAGGTTGTGAGAGAGGAAGCTGTGTGAGACATCACTGTTTTCCACTCTGTCATTTGTGAAATCAATTGTGTTGGATTTCATTTGGATTTATTGCTGCAACACTGAATTTTTCTTATTTAAAGAAGGAACTATTTTATTTATTTACTTATTTATTATGAGATTAACGAGGCAGGCATACTGAACAGGGGGTCACTCATTTCCAGATGTGACCTAGGGAAGGGTTACAAGGGGTACACAGGACATGTATTTACATGGATTTAACATATACATTCAGGTACACAGATATACACAAATTTAACCTAGTTGCAGAGTATATGTATGGCAAAGACATTTAGGTACACAGGCAGCGTGAGAAACCTGTAACAGGCCATGGTAACATAACAGTACAATGATACTTAAAGCATTTCTGACCCTAGAATGCAGTAGGTGAGAATAGGTGGAACACTCGCAAAGCAGGGGTGCATTGGGCTATGGCTCATGAGCAGAAGATCCCAGGTGTGGAATATTATTTGATATTGCAGTTAATACTAAGTCCTTTTCATGCACCCTGTGGCCTTTCCGTAGGTGCCAGCAAACCCAAGGTACTTGTTCAAGGAATATTCAATGCAGCATTCAAAAAGAG
The DNA here is from genome assembly GCA_016271365.2 of Neoceratodus forsteri. Lineage (NCBI taxonomy): Eukaryota > Metazoa > Chordata > Ceratodontiformes > Ceratodontidae > Neoceratodus > Neoceratodus forsteri. The sequence goes on from CM057455.1 coordinate 609,020,662, forward strand.
CACCTAAGCAGTAGTATGCAACAGGGCATAATGTTTTATTTTACACAAAAAAGGTTATACCACACACCTAAATAACTGGAGGCCTTTAATCCTCCTTACGACAGACTACAAAATTCTAGCAACAATATTATGTAAAAGATTGACATCAGTGGTACAAAATGTGATATTGAAAACACAATCTTGTTCAGTACCAGGAAAGAACATTATTCAAAACAAAATAAATATAAGAGAAATAGTAGAAAGAGGAATAAGTAATCAGTTAAAAGGGTATGCCTATTCACTAGATCAAGAAGTAGCATTTGATGCTATACTGTATGAATACATGTGGGCAGTACTAAACATTATGGCATGCCAATAACTTTCATACAATTTATAAAAACTCTATACACAGAAGCACAGATAATACCATTAGTAAATGGACACCTAGGTACTCCCATGTAACTATTGTTGTTTATTGCTCACTGTCTGACTCGAGCTGGATTTCTCCATCCTTGAATTTTGTTATTTGTCCTCTTTTCAATATTGTAATTTTGCTATGTTCTTGTCTTTCTTGTACCCTATTATGTTATTTCATTTTTGATGTGGAGCCCTTGCAAATGAGTCCTTGCCTCAAAGGTTTTAATTCTGATTCTTTCAATAAATAAATGAATAACAATGTATTTTGAAAGTGGAATGAGGCAAGGGTGTCCTTTAAGTCCTTTACTCTGTCTTTTTGGGTATGATCCAATTTTGAAACCAATAGAAATAAAACAGGAAATACAACCAATAACATTACCTACAGGAAATACAGTACAAAAAACTAAAGCATATGCAGATGACATTGTTTTAATGGTAAAAGACCTACAATATGGAAATCAAGCTTTGAGTATGTTTACAGAAAAAACTGAATGGACAGGAATAAAAATTAACAAAACAATGACTGGAATAGACAGGATACAAATAACAAAAGAAAGCATACAAATCTTAGGAATAATATTTGGACCAGGAGAACTCATGCAGAAAAACTGGGAAGACAAGTATAAAATGGCCAACTCTAAAATAGTGAAATGGAATGCACAGTCTATGACAAAAGAGAAAAGAATATATTTGAGAAAAACATTTATAATTCTGATCTTTGTACATGCAGCATATGTATACCCAATACCTTATTAGGCCTGTTCTTTCAACTACTATGGGGAAGTCATCTCAACCATGTAAAAAGATGCTATACCTACAGATCAACATGTGAGGGAGGCTTAAACATGGTGCACACTATAGTATTCTTCCAAAGTATATTTACACATGCAAACATCAGACCCTATCTGAATAAAGAAAATGATTTTTGGATACCTTTGTTCAGTGAATGACAACTTCACTGACCAGCAATGGGGACAAAAAAGTGGGAAAAACATAGAAAGCACACCAAGATATGTAAAAACAGTGTGTCAACACCTTAAACTATGGGAAGTAAACAAAGAACATATACAATTACAAAAATGGAAACAATTTTAAAAAGGAAATAGTATCAAGACAACATTATGAAGATCCAGTTTTTTGGGTAAGGGCAGGGACAGAAAGTAAAACAATAGTAAGTACTACATTAGAAAAAATAATTCCCCAAAATATGATATATACAGTATGGATGTGCAGCCATTGGTAAATTAACATTAGAAATAACCATAAACATAAACAAATAACAGAAAAAATGTGTGGGGAGGAAACATGAACCAATACTCTGGAAACAATAGCACATTTACATTTTGAATGCCCTTTTATTAGACCTCTATGGACAATGTTAACTCAATACTGACAAGAATTATGACGTATGAAATCTTGATTTATGGACAATAAACTCCTTTATGAAATAAATGGAATAATGATATGGCATATGTCATTTTAGCAGGTTTAAAGTGGACAATCTGTCAGATTAGATGCCAAAGACAATTGCAAGAAAAACAGGTGACATTGATGGATGTGTTCTTTCGAATACAAAGTGAACTGGATCAGATCTACAGCATGCATATCAGAAAAAACCATAGGGTCAACAATAATGTAATACATTATGGAAAAACATCCCATGATAGGATAAAAGAAAATAATACAGAAGAACAAGAAGTACATATGGACACTGTAAATAGGAAGGATAAAGGAACCATACCATAACAGAGTAAATGGAACATGAATCTATACACATGGATGTACAGATGTATAGATGTCACAGATGTAATACATTTAAATTCTTGTTTTTTAGTATTGAAATAATAAATTCCTCTACTCTTTTTGAGAAGTGCCCTGGGCTCTTTAACATTCCATGCAAACTTAGGTACGTGCTGCTCTCTACAGTCCGGCAGGGTGCTGGTACTAGACATACAGTGAAGTTTAACTTCGCTAGCATAGTAGAGGTGAAGTGGGCCACTCTGTCTCAACATACAGCTATGCAAAGTGCCCACTGAAATAGCCACTTCATGTCATAATGACTTCACGTTATGATGACTCTGTGTTACTTCACTTTATTTTTTTTTTTAAAGGTGGGGTGGGTGAGCATTTTAACAGCCCACAGATCACATGGCTCACAATCTGCAGGTCACATGCTTGAGGCAGGAAGTTAAACATGCAAGAGAGTGAAAGATTTTCACTTTCACCTTACCTAGTGTGGGAGAAAGAGCTGTCTTTGAGAGGAGACAGAGATAGCAAGAAATATAAACCTTGTGTCTGAACCAGAGCATCTTCCAGCTAGTGGTCCCTTTCCGGAAGCAGATGGTAGTGGTGCCATGAAAGCACTACCTCCAGTGGCACCTACCCATGCCTGTCCCTCCAGTGCCACCACCTGCCATTGCCCCTGCACCAGTGGCTCAGCAGGAAATGAGGGAGAAGACAATGCAGTCACAGCCTCAGCAGCAGGAGCAATAGCAGTTTTTCCCACTCCTGGCTCCAATTGAGAACCAGCAGCAGCCAGCAACAACATCTGGCCCCCCCCCACCTGTGCCAGGTCCTTCCACAGATCATTAGTGTAGAAGTTCTTCACTACACTGCCTGAGGACACCAATGTAGTGAAGTGTAATCTGTGTGGTGAGGTGGTGTGCCATAGCCCCAAGGGAAGTCACCTGGGCACAGGTGTTCAGTGCACCCAACTATAAAACCACCACCATGCAGATTGGCAGACCAAGCTTGCCGAACAGGGCAGGCAACAGGTGGCAGCATGGCCTCCACCTGTACATGGTGCCAAGTGGGGTGGGCCATGGAGCAAGTGGCTGCTCCACAACCTGCAGGCAACAGTGGCAACCCTGCATGAATACCTGCCAAACATGTTGATTTGGGCCTGATGTGGAGTGAGTCGGACCATGTGAACCACTGGATTAACAACATGAAGCAGTGGTTGGAGCACATGGAGATGCACCAACTACTTCTTTGAGATCCTGCTGGTCTGGGAGAGGGGGGCAGACATACGGAAGGTCAGAGAAAGGGAGATAGGGGAGCTAAACATGTGGTTCAAGGGCTGGTGCCAGGAGAAAAGACACAAATTTGTAGGTAACTAGCAACAGTTTTGGGAGTGAAAGTTCTTTAAATTTTATGGACTGCATCTGGCAAAGGAGGGAGTCAGTGCATTGGGGCAGAAGTTTGATGTCTTTGCAGAATATTTATTCATTTTTATTTTATCATTTAAACTAGAAAATGGGGAGAGGGGTGCAGCACCTGGTACATCGAATGAGAAGAACACCCTTCCCCCTCAGCTAGTGATCAAACAAGAGTTCAGCATGTTTGTAGTTCATTTACTTCACCGGGTAAGGAAAAAGGTCTGGATCCCCATACGATGTGCAGGGGAAACACTGGACCTCACACAACAACTAATGCACCGAAATCTGGTCTATGGAAAATCATGTTCACAAATCCCACAGTCTAAGAAACAAGATCTCAGATCTGCAGACAACAATGACAAAGGTTAAACTGGACATAGTAGCCATTAACAAGACATGGTTCTCCAGTAACCACACTTGAGAGACTTCAGGACCTGGCTATTTACTGTTCAGAAGAGACCAAGGAGCAAAAAGGGGGAGGGGGGAGTGACCCTCTGTGTCAATGAAAATATCAAAGCTACAGAAATTCAGAATACACATAAGGAGCCAGAAGAACTGTGGGTCACCTTGGAAACAGGAAATGAGACAGCCATACAAACTGGGGTTGTCTAGAAGCCTCCAGACCAGGGGGAGGACATAGACTCATTACTATTAGAAGATATACAAAGCATGGCAGCTAAAGGGGAGGTTCTGATAATGGGAGACTTCAATATGCCAGATTCAGATTGGTCAATACCAGCAGGAACATCCATCAGAACTAGATACATAGTGGATTCCCTGCAGGGTGAGGGCCTCAAACAACTGGCACAACAACCCACAAGAGACATGGATGTTCTAGATCTAGTACTGACTAATGGGGAAAGGTTCACAGATTTCCAGATACAGTAGAAGATTACCTGTGGGCCTGTGACCATCACATGGTGTGGTTATATTTGGCCACTAGAGCTAAATCATCCCATTCCAAGGCAAAAATATGGAACTTCAGAGGAGCTGACTTTGATAAGATGGCCAGCAGAGTTAAGCTAGCCCTGTCAAGAAGAAATACAGGTGAGGGGTTACAGACAAAGTGGGCAAGCATTAAGGATGCAATACTTGAAGCAACATCCCATTGTGTTAAGGAGAAAAACCAAGAGCAAAAGAAGGAGGAAACCACTTTGCTTCTCAAAAACAGTACCAGAAAAGATCAGAGCCAAAAGCTTGACCTTCAGGAAATATAAGGGAATGCAGCAGAAAGAAGAAAAGGAGGCATACCAAACTTCCCTAAGTGAATCAGGGAAGGCAGTAAGGCAGGCAAAGGCCCAAACCAAAGAAATACTAGCATGAACAGTAAAAGAAGGGGACAAAACTTTCTATAGATACATAGACAGTGTCGGCAGATAAGGGCCTATGGCCCACCCAGTCTGCCCATTTAAGTTTCTAAGTTCAGTTTATGTTTTACATTATTGAAAGGAGAAAGTCCAGAGGGGGTATTGCTAACATCAAAGGGGATATTTATTTTATTTTTATTTATTTATTTCAATCTAGGCTTACAGTACCTTTGAGCCGTGGCTCTTTTACAAAGGTTCCATGTCAGCATGTGCAACAGTCAACATTTTTAGTTACAAACATATGGTCATTGACTTACAGACATGTAATAACCAGTACAAAGACTTGAGCTATAGACAAGGGAAGGAGGGTGGGTGGGAGGAAGTGAGGGTAGGAGATCGAGGGGAGGTGCAGGGGTAGGGGGTATGGGAGGTGGTTGGGGTGAGGGCAGGAGTGGAGATACAGGGGGGGAGATGGGCAAGGGTGGGAGACAATGCAGTCAGGGGGCCTTGTCAAGGGAATATGACAGGTAAGGTGCTAGGGGTGCAAAGACTGATTGTAAGTGCTGGTGCAGGGGTATGTGCAGCTGGAATGGTGGAAATGTTAAGATGGGCAATCGCAGGATACAAGCAGTGAGAGGCGCAGCTTGGACTTGAAGAGGCCGAGTGTTAGAGCTGTCGCTATGTCGCTTCCAAGAAAGTTGAGCCAGTTGGATGCCAGATAAGTGAATGATCTTTATTCTTGGGTTGTGTGACATCGTGGGATATGTAATAGATGGGAACTGGATCTCCTTGTAGTGACGTTCCTATGTCAAGGCTTAAGGAGAGCACAGACACCTAGTGGGGCAAGCCCCATTATAATTTTTTTGGCCATGATGCAGGTTTGGTATTTTATGCATTTGTCCAGTTGAAGACACCCAAATTGTGAATAATGGTCACATGTGTGGGCATGGTGATGTGAGTCAGTGATGAGAAGACAGGCCTTATTCAGGGAGGTCGCGATATGTTTGAGAGCAGTGGTAGTTGTAGATCCATATATGATAAGACCATAGTCTATGATGTTGACGATGGAGCTTTCGATGGCCACTGACAGTGCTTCTGGGGTTAGATGTTTCCTGTGCCGGAATAATATACCTAACCTTGCATTGGTAGACTTTGCAACATTGCTGAAATGGACAGCGTATGAGAGGTGGGGATCAACGGTGATGCTGAGGTGCTTGAACGATTGTGTTTCTCTAGGATGGCTTCTTGTTCAATTGCAATGGAGAGGTGGAGTTGTTTATTTTTGTTGTGGGGGCTGCAGAAGACCATAGACTTGTTTTTTTTTTTCTGATTAAGAAGCAGTTTATGATTGAGAAACCAGGATTCGATGGAGGAGAAGGCCCGTTGAAGTTTATTTTGTAATTGGATTGGATCAGGGTCCAAGGTGAGGATCACAGCATCGTCGGTGTAAAGAATTATTTGTTCTGGGCTACAGTCTGGTAGTAAGTTTAAGAGTAGACTGAAGAGGAGGGTTCCCATAATGGAGCCCTAGGGGACTCTCGGGCGGACTGGTCTAGGGTCCGAGAGTGTATCAGTGATTCTTACTGTTTGGGACCATTCTTCAAGGTAGCTCTCAAGCCAGCCAATGGAGCCAGTTGACAGCCCAGTGTTCTGAAGCTGGACAAGCAGAAGGCAGTGATTGATGGTGTTGAAGGCTTTAGTTAAGTCAATGTAGATTGAGCCTAGTAGTTCACCAGAGTCAAGTGTATTGTGGATTGCACCGGTGAATTCAAATAGGGCTGTGGAGGTGCTGTGACCATTGTGGAACCTGTGTTGTTGCTCGTGCAGAATGTTGTACGTATCCAGGTATTGTGAGCTGGCCCAAGACAATGCGTTCTAGTGCCTAGGGAGATAGGTCTGTAGTTTTCGTGGGCAGTTTTGTCACCACTTTTATGGATTGGGGTGACTGTGGCAGATTTCCATCTCTCCAGGAACTGGCAAAGGCTGAGGGAGAGGTTGAAAATTCTGGTCAGAGGACTAAGCACTTCATCAAGTGTGAGAGACAGGATTTTGAGATCAAGGGAGTCATTACTGAATCTTGATTTACCCAGGCTTTGGTAACATATTTGTGTACTTGGTGAGCCTTGACTGCTTTGAAGTAGAAGCAGGGCGAGCTGGTGGGAGTAGTGTTCATTGAGGACAGAGGGGCTTCACCATCTTTGCAGTAGTCCTGTGGTAGGACAGCGCTGAGGTCAGTAAAGGCTTTGTTAAAGGTATCCACAATGGTTTTTTGGTTAAGGGTTATGGTTCCTTTGATGTTGAGTATTGATGGTGGGGTTTTGGGTGGATTCCCAGTGAGTTCCTTTATGTTCTTCCAGAATTCCTGACCATTGCCACAGGAGTTTGTGAGGGCATGCTTATAGTAGGTGGACTTCATTTGCTGGATGGTTTTGGTGCAGTCATTGCGGGCACATTTGTAGTTTTGGATGTCGTTTTGCCTTCCAGAGTTTCTGGCCGGCTCTCATAGGTGGTCTTTTGTTTTTTGCATGCTGAGGAGGTCATCTATGAGCCATGGGTTACTGAGTGATTTGACTTTGCGTTTCTTAATAGGAGCATACGTGTCACAGGCCACAGTGAAGATGTTTATGAAGTGGTCAAGGGCAGTGTTTACGTTGGTTGCATTGAAGATAGGGGACCAGTCTTGATGGAGGAGGTGGGATTTGAGTCAAGAAAGGTGACCACTGGGTAGAACCCTGCTGGTGATACTTTTTGGCTGTTGTTTGATAAATTTATTTGACCAGGTACAGCTAACAGGGGAGTGCTCGCTGAGAGAGTCAGGGAGGACATTAGTGTTAGATATCCACGATGGGTGACTGGTAAGGATCCAGTCCAAGAGTGTGCTGGTGCTGCTCCTGTAATTTTTCCTGGATGATGAGTCAACCATTTGTGTAAGGTTCACCACAGCAAAGGTATCCATGTGTGCACCAGCATCGTCCACAGGCCAGTTGATGTTGAATTCTCCTAGGAGGATGGATTCGGTGTCAGGTGGGAGTGACTTTACAAAGTCAAGAACAGCTGTTAGACCAGTTCCCTGTTCTTTGGGAGGGATGTAGATGGTGGCAACAGTGAGTGTTTTATTTTTGGCTCTGAGGAGGATTCTCACTGGCAGTATCTGAGCAGTTGTGGGTTGGAGTGAGGTAATGACGTGGTGCCCCTCTATTGAGTCTTTTAGGTAAAGAGCGCAGCCCCCGCCTCTTTTGGAGAGGTGATCCAGCCTAAAGACATTGTAGCCAGGAAGGCTGATTGCATGGTCAGGTACTGATGGTGTGAGCCAGGTTTCGACAACTGCCAGGATGTCAGGGCAGTGTTTGCTGGTGAAGGCCTGTAGGGCATCCATTTTAGGAAGGAGGCTGCAGATGTTGATTGATATGAATATGAGGGCACCGGAAGGCTTGCTCAGATTAGTGGCTTTAGAGCAGAATGGGACAGGGTTTGGGTGCACTTTGCCTGACAGAATTAGGAGGAGGAGGATGATTAGCCTCAAGGAGCTGCGGCATATTTCTTTAAGGGAATGGTTTCACCTGCTAGCATCTCGGGAAGTTGCCGAGCATCGACGATAGTGGTGAGGGTAAGCATAGACAGGGGGTACCAGAGTGGAGGGCTAGGACCAGTGTTGGTGTAGGACAGTTTCACTGTGGTAGGATGGACTCTGGGCAAGGGGTAGTGACCAGTGCGCAGTGTGCCTATGTGGAGGAAGGATGTAGGAATGTGAAAACTGTGGGGGAGGGAGGGAAAGCAGGCTTTAGGGATGTGCAGTAGGGGAGGAAGACAGGCAAGAAGAAATAGAATAGGGGTAGAGAATGGTGGAGTCGCATGATTAAGGCAGGATTCAGGGTAGGCGGTGGGAGGGGGTTAAGACAGGCTGGCAGGGCTAGTAGAAGGGGCAGAAGAGCAGTAGTTGGATCAGTGGGAAGTGAGGATACAGACAGGAAGGCTGGGCATCCAGGGAGTGGGAGGTGGCAACTAAAAGATGGGGGTGAGTCCCAAAACAGGTACCCAATGGAGCACGATTGGGGGGGCAGAGCTACCAGCGTGTGTGGAAGAAGGTCTATAAAGTTAAGGTCAGGGGGGCGCATAAAATTTTGGCCATTTGCCATAGAAATGAATGGGTGCAGCAGCCCCGAGCAGAGCAAAATTTTAGCTGGCTCAAGAGCCAATCCCCGAGCTGGAGGCAAGAGAGCGTCCAATCAAGGTGAGGTACTGATACCGTGGGGCCAATGGCGTGGCTGTCAGCAGTCCAGTGATTCAGGGAAGTCTCACCCAGTCCGAGAGGATCTCGAGAAGGAAGGTATATAGTAAGTAAAGCAACTGTGTCTTTCAGAGGGTAGATTTTTTTTTTAAAATGAAATAACAAGAATCCCTCTAGTGGCAGGTCTGTATAACCTGCTAATGGAAAACTTCTATTAGACACTTGAAATGTGCTTGGTTCCATCTAAAATCTATTTGTAAAAAGTGCCAGGTGGCAAAAGCAGGGGAAAAGTCCTGGCCAATCAGAGCGGGTTTGCAGAAGCGCCCGTGTTCCGATTGACTGCGCTGCCACCGTACCTTCCAAGGAGCTGCAGGCGGGCGTCCTGGTCTCAGACGGTGGCTGGCTAGGTGCTGGCCGACCATGGGGGAGCTGAAGCAGCCCCGTTCAAGGGCAGGCAGCTGGAGAGAAGAAAGAAATAGCAGGGTTTAAATAGCATAGAGGTAGGATAGGTTTAGACTGAGCAGTTTAGCAAGACGAAGAGTTAGACTTTTCGCCACCAAGGCAGAGTGCTTGGATGGGGGGATGCAGGAGGAGCAAGAAAACAGAAGAGCTGTAAGCACTTTAAAACAGTAGTAGAAATTACAATCCAGTTAATACAGTTGAAAAACTTCTGTTAGATGCTTGAAATGTGCTTAGTTCTATCTAAAATCTATTTGTAAAATGTGCCAGGTGGCAAAAGCAGAGGAAAAGTCCTGGCCAATCAGAGCGAGTTTGTTGAAGGCATCCATATTCCAATTAGCTGCGCTGTCACCGTATCTTCCATGGAGCTGCAGGCAAGCGTCCTGGTCTCAGTCGGTGGCTGGCTGGGTGTCGGCCGACCGTGGGGGAGCCGAAGCAGCCTCGTTGAAGGGTAGACAGCTTCCAGGGAGCTGCAGGCAGGAGTCCTGGTCTTGGTTGGTGGCTGGCTGGGTGCTGGCCAACCATGGGGAAGCTGAAGAAGCCCGGTTTAAGGGCAGGCAGCTTCCAAGGAGCTGCATGCAGGCGCCTGGTCTCGGTCGGTGGCTGGCTGGGTGCCGGCCAACCGTGGGGAGCTAAAGCAACCCCATTCATGGGCAGGCAGTTTCCAAGGAGCTGCATGCAGGTGTTCTGGTCTCGGTCGGTGGCTGGCTGGATGCTGGCTGACCGTGGGGAAGCTGAAGCAGCCCTGTTCAAGGGCAGGCAGCTTCCAAGGAGCTGCAGGCGGGCGTCTTGGTCTCGATCGGTGGCTGGCTGGGTGTCGGCTGACTGTGGGGGATGAAGCAACCCCTGCTCATATGGGCAGACAGCTTCCAAGGAGCTGCAGGCGGGCGTACTGGTCTTGGTCGGTGGCTGGCTGGATGCCGGCTCACCATTGGGGTATGATAAGGGAGAGTGTGTGGAGGAGGGCCAAGGAAAAGCATCTATCCTAAATAGATAATTCTGCTCAGTATTTACTGAGGAGAATGTAGGGCAGGGCCCACAGCTCAGTATCATGGACATGGGGGGACGGAGGTGTACTCAAGTCCCTTCACAAAAGAAAGGGTCCTACAAGAGCTCGCTAAACTCAGGGTGGACAAGGCAATGGGACCTGATGGCATACATCCCAGGGTAATAAAGGTGCTAAGGATGTAACTAGCAGATCCATTATCAGAACTGTTTATTGAGTCTCTGTGCACAAGAGAGGTCAAGGAAGACTGGAGAAGGGCTCATGTGATCCCACTCCACAAGGGTGGTAGCAGGGAGGAGGCAGGGAAATACAGACCAGTCAGTCTTACTTCAGTAGTGGGCAAGGTTATGGAGGCACTCCTTAAGGAAAGGATAGTGCAACACCTGGAATCCATAGGAGCACAGGATCCAAGACAACATGGGTTTACAACAGGAAGGTCCTGTCAAGAAAATTTCATAGATTTCTTTGACTGAGTTACCAGAGTGCTGGACCAAGTGGGTGCAATTGATGTCACCTACCTTGACTTCAGCAAAGCTTTCAATACTGTTCTATGTAGAATATTGATTAATCAGCTGGGTAGGCTCAGGGTGGGTCAGAAGTTGGTGAACTGGGTGCCAAACTGATTTGCAGGCAGAAAACAGAGAGTGGTGGTAAATGATATACAGTCAGAAGAGATGCAAGTCACATGCGGGGTACCTCAGGGATCAGTCTTGGGACCAGCCCTCTTCAATATCTTCATCAGCGACATTGCAGATGAACTGGAGGGTTAGGTTTGTCTGTTTGCAGATGACATCAAGATCTGTAAAAGAGTAGATGATCCAGATGGGGTGGGCAGAATGAGAAAGTATCTGGATAAACTGGCAAAATGGTCAGAAGAGTATCAACTGGGGTTTAATGCAAAGAAGTGCAAGATCATGCACATAGGGAAAAGAAACCCTGAAGCCACCTATAGGTTGGGAGGAGAGTTGCTGGCAATCATAAGGGAAGAAAGTGACTTGGGCATCATCATAGATACATAGATACATAGATTTTGATGGCAGATAAGGACCGCTTGGCCCACCCAGTCTGCCCATTTCCCTACCTAATGGATAAGCTGCAGATCCTAGTTAACCAGCAGCCTACTTCTTCCTACCCCAACCCCCTAGAATTGCCTTATGACCATCCCACGCATGCTTGAATTCTACCACTGTTTTTGACTCACAACTTCCTCCGGAAGGCCGTCCATGCATCCACAACCCTCTCGTGAAAAAATATTTCCTTAAATTACCTCTGAGCTGCCCCCTTCTATCTTCAGATTGTGCCCCTTGTTCTTGCACACTCTTTTTTGAAAGATGCTACCTCTTGAACTTTGTTGATTCCTTGAGGTGCATAAAGTTTCTATCATGTCCCCCTCTCCCTCCTTTCCTCGAGGCTATACATATTCAGCTCCTTAAGTCTCTCTTCATATGTCTTCCGGTGCAGACCCTGCACCATTTTAGTGCCCTCCTCTGGACAGCCTCCATCCTGTCTATGTCTTTGCAGAGATTGGGTCTCCAGAACTGCATGCAGTACTCCAGATGGGGTCTCACCAACTGTCTGTACAGAGGATAATAACTTCCTGTTTTCTACTGGTGATGCCTCTCCTGTGCATCCCAGTATCCCCAACCCTCCTTGCAGCCCTCTCCATTGCTTGCCCACCTTTAGGTCATCTGATATGACTACCCCAAGTCCCTTTCCATTTTTGTTGTTGTTAGTATCTCACCCCCCATTGTGTACTCTTCCCCTGGGTTTTTGTTTCCCAGGTGCATTACCTTGCACTTCTTAGCATTGAATCTAAGCTGCCATACATTTGACCACTCCTCTAACCTTGCCAAGTCCCTTCTCATCCTTTCCACCCCACCTTGTGCATCAACTCTGTTGCAGATCTTTGTGTCATCTGCAAAGAGACATACTTTTCCTTCCAGTCCCTCTGCAATGTCGCTTATAAAGACATTGAAGAGGACCGGTCCTAATACTGAACCCTGAGGTACCCCACTAGTAACCCTGCTTCCTTCAGAGTGGACTCCATTTACTATTACTCTCTGTGTCCTATTCTCCAGCCAATTCTTTACCCAAACTGTCATCTTGGGACCCACTCCCAGGCTGGCTAACTTGTATATTAATCTTTTGTGTGGGACTGTGTCAAATGCCTTGCTAAAGTCTAGGTAGGCCATGTCCACAGCCCCTCCCTGATCTACTACTTTAGTCACCTAGTCAAAGAAATTTATCAGATTTGTCTGGCATGACCTTTCCACTGTGAATCCATGCTGCCTTGGGTCCTGAGCCCTCTGGCCTCTAGATACTCAACAGTTCTTTCCTTCAGAAGTGATTCCATCATTTTCCCTACCACTGAGGTTAAACTAACAGGTCTGTAGTTTTCTGCTTCTGCCTTGCTCCCGCTTTTGTGAAGGAAATCACATCTGCCCTTCTCCAGTCCTCGGTACCACCCATCCTCCCATGATTTGTTAAAGAGGGTAGTCAGTGGTGTCACTAGTTCTACCCTTAGTTCTTTTAGAATTCTGGGATGAATCCCATCAGGCCCCATTGCTTTGTCCACCTTCAATTTTAAGAGTTCTTTCAGAACCCTTTCTTCTGTAATTGGGCTGGTATCAACTTCTGTATCCAAAGTGTTTCTACTGTTTGTTTTAGGTACCTCCCCCACCTCCATTGTAAATACTGAGCAAAAATATTTGTTTAGTATCTCTGCCTTTTCACAGTCACCCTCTGCCCACACTCCCTCCTCTTTATTAAGCCTCATTAACCCTCCCTTGGTGTTCCTTTGCTCCCTGATGTACCTATAAAAGGTTGTATCCCCCTTCTTAACTGAGTTGGCTATCTTTTCCATGGTTTGGGCCTTTGCTGTTCTGACTCCCTTCCCAGCTTCCTTTTGCTTTAACTGATACAGTTATCTGTCCTGCTCCTTCTGTTATTCCTTGCACTTCCTGAATGCTTTCATTTTCTCTTGAACCTTCACTGCCACTTCCTTTGAGAACCATAGTGGTTTCTTACATAGTTTCATTTTGTTTATTTGCTTCACACAAAGGCTTGTTACCTCTGTGATGGCAGTTTTTATTATTCCCCATTGTTCTTCCACCCCTCCTTCCTGCCAATTTGCTAGTGCATTCCTTAGGCACTCACCCATTTTGGCAAAGTCAGCCCTCCTAAAGTCCAGTATTTTTGCCTTTGTATGGCTTGACTCTATTGCTATGTTTATTGTGAACCATACTGTTCGATGGTCGCTAGTTCCCAGATGGCTACCCACCTCTACATCTGTGATCCTCTCTTCATCTCCATTTGAGAGAACCAGGTCTAAGATTTCTCCCTCTCAAGTGGGCTCCAATACTAGCTGCCTAAGGCATGCCACCTATAGGGCATCTAGAATAACCCCACTCTTTGAAGTGGCTGCTGCAACTGCACTCCAGTTAACATCTGGCATATTCAGATCCCCCATCAGCAATATCTCCCCTTTTTCTGCCATTCTAAGTATTCTTTCTATCATTTCCTTGTCCATTTCCTCCCCCTGAGAAGGGGGTCTGTATACAACCCCTGTGCGGATTGTGGTGCCATTGCCGGTCTCCAAATTTACCCACAGTGCTTCTTCTCCTCCCTGTTTTCACCGATGACCTGAAATCATTCAAGCAGACCACTAAAGCAGTAGGTAAGGCTGAAAGGATGCTGGGGTGTATTATTAGGGGTGTCACAAGTCATAAGAAGGAGGTAGTAATACCCCTTTACAAGACACTGGTAAGGCCACATCTGGATAACTGCATGCAGTACTGGAGGCCACACCTGCACAAGGACATTAACAAAATGGAGGCAGTCCAGAGAAGGGCAAGAAAACTGGTGCCTGAACTACATCAGAAAACATGTGAGGACAGATTAATGGAGCTCAGTATGTATACTCTACAGGAAAGGAGGGAGAGCAGTGATATGATCAAAACATTTGAACATCTTAAGGGCATTACCAAGGTGAAAGAGTCTAACATGTTTCAATATAAGAAAAATAGGAGGACAAGAGGACACAGCATGAGATTAGAGGGAGGCCAATTAAGGGGTAATGTGAGGAAGTTCTTTTCACAGAAAGGGTGTGGATGCATGGAACTGCCTACCTCAGGAAGGGGTGGATATGAATACAGTGCAGTACTTCAAACAGGCATGGGATATGCATAAGTGAGCAATACAGATGAGTATGAACATATAGGCCATTGACAGAGTAAAGGCCTGTGGCACATTCATAAGGTAGATAAAATGGGCAGACCGGATGGGTCTTGTGGTCCTTATCTGCCGTCAACCTCTGTGTTTCTCTGTTTCTATCATGGGCATGCTTCAACTGCTGCTCTCATACCATAACACTGATCATTAGTTTTTGTTTGTCCTTGCACCCACCACCCTCTCTGTGAAAAAATAGTTCCTGATGTTGTCCCTGATCTGTCCCCCCTCTACCTTCAAATTTTGTCCCCTTGTTCATGCACATCTCTTTTTCTGAAAGACACTACCCTCTTGTACATTGTTGATTCCCTTTTGGTACTTGATAGTTTCTATCATGCCCCCACACCCTTTCCTTGCAGTTATACATATTAAGCTTTAGACTCTACAATATTTGGGAAACCAGTTAACTTGTTGTCACAGGTTGAAATTGGGGCAATACTCATGTCATCAGCAACTTCACTACCACCAGCGGGGACAACAGCATCTCCAACCATGACTGAAGCTACTGAATGCACTGTGAAAAACCTAGAGAAATCCCTTTATTGGCATCAACTATGCACTTCTGCTGCATACAGTACTACCATTGCCATCTACCACTCCCATGGCCACTTTTGCCACTGGCAGCAGTGCTATGGCCAGAAGCATCTTTGCATGCATGTATCTTTGCAGGCATTTTTTGGGATTACAAATAAAATTCACAACAAATTGAGGTTTCTGAAATGTTGGGTGGATGGGAAGCCAAAAAATAACAACTGTGGCTTACAGATGCAGACTGGACACTAAACAGATGCAAACGCACAGATGCATATTGCACACTATAAAGACATGCAGCTGCACAGGCACAAAAACACCTTAACCAGTGATCACACAAATCCAAAACCCGAAAAAATAAATTATACCTTTTGCGGTTTGGAGCAGCAGTGGCCTTTGCAGTAGCAGTCCACTAGCTAAACAGAAGGAAGTGATAAAAAATACCGCAGACGGATAAAAAATTTTGAGTGTGGCGATTACTTTTGTGGCACAATAAAATATGTCTGACTTGATGGCATACACGTACACACTCACACACCTCAGGTAATGTGCAGAAAATATAACAGTGCAGTACACTATATAGACAAATATTTCAAACAGAATGAAAATATGCACTGCACCACAAATAGAAAATATGTTTCAAAAATTACTTCAAATATTACTGTGTGTACATAAACACACAAATACTAACACACACACTACTAGTACAAAACAATTAGAAAGACTGCCTTTCTCATGTGAATCAAGGAGGCAGTACAGCACAGTGGTTTAAGGCTCCGAGCTGCAAAACTGGAGACCTGGGTTTGAATGCCACATCCCCCACTTACATACTGTGTAACCCTGAGCAAGTCACTTAACTTCCTTGTGCTCCCAGGTCACACCTGTAAATAAACTTTCAGCTTAGTGTGTCTCTCCTGGTTAAAAAAAAAAAAATCTCACTCCACCACAGACACCCCCCACAAAGCACACTTCAACAGTGTCTGTCAGTACACAGGCTGAATATTCAAAATGCACACAAAATAATCAACACTCAATGATCTAAGCACAGGAGGGTTTCATATAGTCAAAGTACTAAATTTGGAACAAAATAATTGGATCAAAAATTATTTTTTAAAGCTTTTTCGATGGTTAGATTCGAAGAGTTCTGACAGCAAACTGTCTTTAGCTTTCCACTACACACACTACGCAGAACTGAGGCTGTGCAAGACAATATAGAGCCCATCTGACCTGCCATCCCATGAATCAATGCAAAATTTGCCTCAAATCACAGTAAACAGGTGAAGCAAAGCAAAGTCCATTAAAATCAATGGCACTTCACGTTAAAATTAAGGGGAAGACTGTAATACTAGGTGAAGTAATGTGATGTTCTTTGGAAACAATGCACTTCTCATTCAGATTTATAGGCTGAGTAATTTGCTTCACATTGCAGAGCACTACGTGGATTTGGGGACAATACCTGAAGTGCTCCGCGTAGCGAAGTGGGAGCACTTTGCCCACCTCAAGCTGGTACAGGGCTCCCACCCATGATTCAAAACAACAAAAAAGGTGCCAAAACTCCTGAGCCAGGCATTTAAAATTATGAACTCCAATGAAGGACGTCCACTCAATTCAAATGCTTAAAATGGTGATTTTATTCCATGAAAATTCCCAAATGCAAGACAAGGATGGGGTCCGTCTTAATCAGACTGCCCTGGCACTTCACCATTTAAGGGCTTCATCAGAGGGCAGGCATCTGGTTTAGGACTACCCCTTAAATACCAGATATATTACATCATTATTACATCATGGTTCATTATATAATTATTTTCACTTGTTGCAGGAAAACAGCAACTCTCCAGTATTCAAGGGTTATTTTGTAAAAAAAATACAACTAAATAAACATAAACAACTGTTCAACTTAACCAATAATTGCAGTGATATTGTTAAACCTTTTATAAGTCCATCATAAATCCATCATATGTTAAAAAAAATGAAAAAAGGGAAAAGCACTGACTAACATCACTGCATTTTTGCACCAAATCAAACGTAACAGCACAGCTTATTTCACATTTATAAGGTCCTAGTTCATAATTCAAATTGAGCACATTTATAATTTTTTTCTTTTTTCTTATTTGTGATATCAGTCTTGCACTTATAATGAATTTAAATATTCAGTACTTTATATTACAATGATGGCTTGGGAGCAATCCACTCAGCAACTTTAGCTGAACAACTGTGGTTAAAGCAGAAACATCCTGAACTCTCCAGTGCTATTACACGGCAAAAATAAAGATACAGACAAATTATTAAAACATGGGTACATTTAAGACAGTCAAAATTATTTTTTTATATGTAAAACAGCCTGCAGTTATGTAACAGTGGTGTGGTGAGTTTGCAAAGTTCATACTCTTACATGACACGCTCAGTGGACATAATATCATAATAGCACTATACATTTACTAACTGGGGGACGATTTTTTTTTATTCATTTTGATAAGGAAAAGTTTCCTTTTCATTTCTTATTATTATAAAGGAGTCAGAGTTGGAGTGAAAGAGCTATCATATCCAATTTGTCTTAAGTTTTTTGTTCACCTATGTATTTTCAGTTACAAGTAAGGCTTGAAATCAATTTCCTGGTCCAGACCTTCTGGTGTTAGTGCCTTTAAATTAAAAATCCAGAATATTTCTCTCTGAGACAGTCTGTTGAGTCTGTCCCGTCCGCATTGCCAATTTTGACTTGCTCTAACACTGTAAATTATAGGGTCTTAGGGTCACTGCAATGATATATCAGGAAATGTACTGTAACCATGCTTTCCAAGTTGCCGTTTCTTGTATATCTGATGTGCTCTTGGATTGTAATGTTTAGGGGGGGCAAATTGTTCTACCAACATATAGTCTGGGGCAATTACACCAAAGAGCACATACTTTGTATGTAGTTACACATGAGTTGAATTGTTTAATAATCATCTATCTGTTTTTGTTGGTGCTGTAAAGCTTGTCCCCTGTTGATAAAATGAGCAAACATTGCAGTGACCACACTTATAAATTCCTTTAGGTTTCACAGGTAGCCAAGTACTTGCACCTGATGGCTTATTTTTGCAGTACTGACTATTTACTATTTAATCCCTGATGTTTCTACCTCTTCTAAATGACACTCTGTATCTTTCTCCTATATGAGGTGCTAAACTGTAATCACTGAGAAGGATGGACCAGTAATTGGTAATAATGTTGCCAACCTGTCCTGCAAGTCTATTGTATGTTGTAACAAAGTTCACATTTTGTATCTGATTCTGGTCCCTCTCTATAGGTGTTTTCAATTCTGCCATGTTTTGGGATGTTGCCTTCTCATAGGCTCTATCCAAGACATAGTTTCATAACCCCTCTACAGAAAGTGTTCTTTCAGTTCCTCTGCTTGATAAATGAATGTTTCAGTTTTGTTGCAATAGTGTCAATCTGAGGAACTCAGAATATGGAATTGATTTTTTCAAGGATCTGGTGTGCGAACTGGTAGCAAATAAGAGGCTGTTAGTTGCAGTAGGTTTCCAGTAACCTCTTGTCAGAACATTGTTATTCTTACTTCTATTCAGGGTAACATCTAAAAACTCAGTTTCACTGGGGTCACATTTAAAGGTAAAACCAAGGTTCTTGTCATTTTGGTGGAGCCATGCTACAAATTCTGCAGCTTCTATTTCATTTCCTGTCCTAATGTACAAGACATCATCTATAAAGAATGCCCATTTTTTAATTTTTATGTTGGAGGGGTTGACATCTGCATTAAGGACCTTTTATTCTTCCCACATCCCCAGGAGCAAATTTGCATATGAGGGGGCCATAGCTGCCCACATAGCTTTTCTGCACTTCTGTACATAAAACTCAGAGTCAAATTCAAAGTAATTATGATTTAGTACAAGGTCTAGCCCTCATAAATTAGATTCATGGCATGCTATCTTTCAATGAGTCTTGTAGAATAAAATGCCTGCATGCCTCAAATCCATCACAGTGTCTGATTGATGTGTGAAGTGACTCTACATCAGTCACTAGCCACATCATTTCTTTGGTAAATTCAAAAACATTTAATTGTTCTAATAGGTGCATTGTGTCTCTTGTGTAGGATTTTAAACAAGATACACATATTTTCAGAAAGAAATCTATATTGGTGCAAAGATTGCTAGTCAGTGAATTTATTCTGGAAACAATGAGTCATCTTGGTGGTTCCCTTAGATTGTTATGAATCTTCGGGAGAATGTAAAATGTTGGAGTAAAGGGATGTTTAATTAATAAATATTCAAATTTGTCATTGGAAATCTCTTTGGTATCTCTAGCCCTTTCTGAAATCGGAATCAGCTGTAAGGTACTGTATATTGTGGAACTGGGTTAGCCTTTAGTTTTTCTTAGTTCCTACTGTCAGACAACAACTGCTGTACTATACCCTTGTAAAACTCATTGTTCATAATCGCTAAGTTGCCACCTTTGTCAACCTATTTTATGACTGTCTTCATTATTTTTTAGCTCAGTAATGGCTTCCCTTTCTGCTTTTGACATGTTGTCTTTACCTCTGTTTCCTACATTCAAAAATAGTTTCTGCTCTTCATTCATTACAGTTTTTTTATATGTACTGTAGGTATATAGTTATTTTGAATGGGTGGACAAAAATCAGATTTTAGTTTTAAATAACTCTTTTCTCATTTTTTTCAGGTTATCTGCATTAGTGTCATAAATGTACACATTTAAATACCTGTTACCTGAATTCTCACATTCTTCATTCTCTGTCCATAGTTCATTCAGAATTTCTAAATTACAATAATCCAAAGAGTCAAAAAACTTCACTTCCTCCTGGCTAGACTTCATGCCTGAAAAATCCAACAATGAAAATTCTCCAGTAACCTCAGATCGTAGTTCCAGGTCCTCTGCTTCCCTCACCTGCAAACCCACGTTCTCTCTTGGAGTTTGTTTCAAAAATAAATCTTTCAAAGTAATCCTTCTGAACAACCATTCCAAATCCACTGCAATTTCAAACTCATTCGGTCATGATGCAGGTACAAATGACAATACCCTTGATAATGCCCTCCTTTGCTTCTCTGTAATTAAGTGGTTCATGAGGTTGATTATATTCCACTCCTCAGTTTCTTTTGCCTCCCCTATTCCCCCTCTGCATTTTCTTGCCTCATTTTTTGACTATGACTTGGTTTATATTTAACTTTCCTCAGAGAAAGTAATGGACCAGTGTGTACCTGATGTGGAGGGCTCTGCAGTTGGAATATTAGTTTTGCTAGTGGTTTGGTCCTTATTTTGATTTTTCTCTTGTATCTTCTCCCATTGTTTCCTCCCATGTGAATGAAATCTCTCACGAGCTCTAGTGCACCCTCTAGATTTTGACCCCTGGTCGGTAAAGCGGGACTATTTACATTTTCTACTTTCTTGGTAGTTCAGCAGATCCCTCTCAAGTTTCTGTTGTTTACATGCTATAGTGTCAGACCCCTGTTTTTTTATTTTTTCCTGCAAGTCACATTCCAATTTAATATACTCCATGTGTGTTAAGTCTTTTCAGGGCTGCTTTAGTCTCACTTATTTCTTTTAGTAGTTTCTTGTGTTTTGATGAATTGTTTTGAATTATCAGCTTCAGAAATGTCAGGGCACACTTTTGAGATGCTTCTTCCCAAGATGCTTGGGGCTCGAACTCCTCCAACTCCCCTGAAGCCAGAATAGTTATTATTAGGACTCATGGTGCAATGTTTTTATCTAAATATTGTTCCAAACTGCTAATGTTGTAAATGATTTTGACCTCCATAAACAGTTGCCTCTCAAGAGTTTTGAATAAAGTTTTTATCTCACCTCCCTCCAGGCCTCTGTTTGCTGCAAAGCATTGTTTCACTGAGGCTTTTCTTTTGGCCAGTTCATCCAAGATGGACAAACAAACTGGCTGTGGTGCAACATTTTTGCCATTTGAATATTCATTTGAATGGCTGTCTGGATTCATTTCCAACTCTCTGAGTCATTCTCTCCTTTGACCGGTTGCACCGATTACCCAGGCAGTTCATTAATAAACATCCTGTTCTTGCTAGGCTCCATCCTTCAATTCTCCTTCACCTCTCGCTGCTCATGATTATCAAGTGGTACCTGGGTTGCAACACTGACATGGATATCTCAAGTTGTGCAAATTCAGGTATGTGCTGTGCTCTACGGCCATGCAGGATGCTGGTACAGGGCTCCTGTCCATGATTCAAGACAACATAACAGGTGACAGCACTCCAGAGCCAGGAGTTTAAAATTATAAACTCTAATGAAGGAGGTCCACTCAATTTAAATGCTGAAAAGGGTGATTATATTCAGGGAAAATTGCCCAATGAAAGACAAGGATGAGGTCCATCTTAACCAGACTGCCCTGGTGCTTCGCCATGTAAGGGCTTCTTCAGAGGAAAGGGATCTGGTTTAGGATGCTCCCTTAAATACCAGATAAATGACATCATTATTACGTTATGGTTCATTATATAATTATTTTCACTTGTTGCAGGAAGACATCAAATCTCTATTATTCAAGGGTTATTTTATAAAAAAATAAAACTAAATAAACATAAAAAACTTTTGCATTCACGGAAACCACCATACGTCGTGACCGCTGCCATTCCTTACACTTCCTCTCTCTCCTATATCGTCTCCTCTTTTTGAATTCCCATCCTTCCCCTCCTGACTAATTATAGAGGGAAGGCCTAATGGACTCCTTCACCTGATAGTATTACCTGTTGTCCAACCCTTCACCCCCCCCCCACACTTAGTTTAAATTAATTCTGGATGCTGTGTACTCCCAAAGCTTTTGCCTCAGTACCCCTGAACCATCCTTACTCAAATGCAGCCCATCAGGTGCATACAGATCCTTGTTTTCCCATGTCATGCCCTACCCCCCCACCAGTCCATACCCCATGGTCTCACACTATTCCCCCAGCCATTCATTGAACTCTATAATTCTTTGTTCTCTGGCCATATATGTTCTTGGTATCAGAAGAATCTCAGAAAAAGCAACTGAATATCCCTTCTTATTACATTTGCTTCCCACTTCTCTGAACTTCTCCTGAACCTCTTCCAACCTACTCCTCTCCAGGTTGTTGTATCCAGGGTGCACATGTGAGGTTTCTCCCCATCCCTCCCCACATACATAGTAATAAACTGCCACCCTCTTCCTGCCATCATGCCTGTCATACATTCCAACCATATGTGGCTTTTCATGGAGCCCTTGCCACCCCATCTTACACCCTTTGGTACTGAGTCCCCCAGAATGATGACCCTCTCCCCTTTTTCCTGCTCTCCTTCTTGGTCCCTCCCATTCTTCTGCTCATAGTCCTGATCCCCTTAACCACTTTCCTTCCCTGTGCCCCCATTGCCTCATTTGATCCCTGCTTTACCCTTTCATTCATCCCCTTCATACCATCCCCTACCTGTTCCTCCTCACATCTAATTGAATCCACTACCCCTTCTGCTGCCTTAACACTCCACCCTTGCCAATGCTACCCTCTGGTGCATTGACCTTGCTTTCTGACACCCTGCTAGTCCCCATGCCACAACTACTACCCTTTTCCCATACCTCCTCTATGACTTCCCCCCTCCAGATCCTCCAGCCTTGCCAGCACTGAGAACCTGTTCCTTGACTGCCTCCCCTTGTCATAAGCCTCCCCTGATGCCTTGGCCTGTGACTTCATTCCATGCTTTGTCACTGATCCTGTTCTCCCCTGGTTCTTAGCCACCCTCAACTTATCTGACTCCATTCCCATAGGCTCCTGAGTAGATGCTGACTATGCCCCCTTTAGCCTCCCTCCTTGTTTTAACCTCTGTTCACCAGCTGTGATGTCAAGGGGTGCCCTATCCTAGCCCTATGGACCCAGATGCTACCCCCTACCCCACCCACCACCTCTACTCAGCTCCATTCTTAGTCATACAACCTCCTCCCTACTGTAAGTTGCCCAAGCTGCCAGCACACAATACATCCCCCTGCTCTCCACACAATCCCCGAGAAGATGGCTGACTCACAGCCACTGCAGCTTACCACCCTTGTACTACCTGTATTTTTCTCAGGTACTTGTATGTTTCATTCATATCACCTCTCTCACTCCTTGTCTCCAGAAAGAACATGTTTAATGCTTCAAGACACTCCTCATATGAGTGCCCTTGAAGACCATGAATCATTTTGGTCACTCTTCTCTGAACAGCCTCCAACCTGTTTATATCATTTTTCAGATGTGGACTCCAAAACTCGACACATTACTCCAGATGGGGCCTTACCAAGGACCTGTAGCTAGGCAGAATTACCTCCTTCCTCCTGCTGTCGAATCCCCTACCTATGTAGCCCAGCATTTTGTTGGCCTTGCTATAAGCTTTGTGGCATTGGCTTGTCTGTTTAAGGGTGTGTCTTAAGATGATGCCTAGGTGCTGTTCTTCCTGCATGATTCTGAGCTGGAGTCCCTTGAGGTGGTACTTTGTCCTTGGGTTCCCTGTACCCAAATGCATCACCTTGCCTTTTTTTCATTGAAGTTCAGCTGCTAGACATTGGACAATCTTTCCCACATCTGTAGGTTTCATAGTTTCATAGTTTAGAATCAAGTTCAGAAGACGGAGGTCCATAAATGAACTTGTCACCATTTACTCATTATGGTGAATTATAAAAGTTTGTTTACACCCAAAAAAATGTCCAAAATACTTTTAAATTCTGACATACTTCCACACTCTACAATATGACTTGGTAGTGTCTTTTGTTAGGCCCTTATCCACCTCTCACTATCAACCCTTCCTCCTAGCTTGGTATCATCCATGAATAGGGCAATATTGCCCTGAATGCATATGCCAATGTCACTGATAAAAGCGTTAAGTGGGACTGGCCCAACACTGATCATTAGATCACACCACTAGTGACTGTGTGTTCATCAGACCTCACCAGGTTGACAACTACTCTCTGTTTTCTGTCCCTAAGCCAATTACCTACCCAACTGACTATGCACTTGGCTGCACCCAGGTACTACAACTTTTTCAGGAGGTGGTTGTGTGGCACAGAATCAAAGGCCTTACTGAAATCAAAGTAGAGGAAGTCCACTGGGTGGCATCTGCATTGTTCCCTAGTGACCAAGTCAAAAATGTGACTAGGTTTATTTCGCATGACCTTTCTGCCATAAAGCCATGTTGCCTGTCATCCTGCAGACTGTTCTTGTCTTGGTACTCCACCAAGTCTTGCTTTGTTAAGATTTCCATCAGTTTCCCCACTACCGATGTAAGGCTGACCAGTCAGTAGTTGCCTGCAACCTCCCTCCCTTGTGGAGAGGTACCATATCAGTTATTCTTCATTCTCCCAGCACTATAACCATCTGAAGTGATCTGCTAAATAAATGTGCTAAGGGACCTGCCAATTCCCTTACTAGCTTTTTTAGCATATTCAGTTATATTTCATCAGGTCCTATTGACTGGTCTTCCCTAAGTTGATCCAGGGCTTCTCTGACCCTACTGTTGGTGATTGATGGTGCTTCCATTTGTGGAACACCTTTGTCAGCAGCCTTGATTCCACTGTCTGATATTGGGCCTTTGTGTTCCTTGGTGAACACTGGGCAAGAAAAGTTGTTCAGATCAGTGGCCTTCTACCTGTTGTCCTCCACCACCCTGTCACCATCTTTGAGTCTAATAGTTCCTCCCCTTTTCTCTATTTTTTCTTGCATATATCGAAAAAAGTGTTTGTTCCCTTTTTTAACCCCTTCCACAAGCCAAAGCTCCTTTGTGGCCTTAGTTGATTTCACCATATTCCATGCTTCTTTGTTCTTCTGAAAGTAGGCTTCCAATGTGCTGTCTTCCTGAGTTCTTTTATAGTTCCATTTAGTCTTCATTTTGGTTCTGATTGTGGTCCTTACCTGGTTACTGAACCATATTGTGTTTTTGTGTTTGTTCTTTTTGGTCACTGTTCATACACACATCCTGGTAGCCTCTAAAATGGCTAAATTAACCAGCCCTCATATTTCTTCAACATCTAAATGCTCCTTGATCCTTAACAGCTTTCTTCTGTCTACATTCCTCATTTTGTCAAAATTGGCTCCTCTAAAGTTTAAAACCTCTGTCTTGGATTGTGATTTTTCTACCCCTAGAGCTTACTGAAACCACACAGAGTTTTGGTTACTATTGTCCAGTCACTCACTAACACCTGTAACCCTTACTACCTCTGACTTAGTGAGGACCACATCCAGGATGATCTCCAGACTACTCAGGGCACTAACTATTTGTGTAAGTAGGCGGTCTTGTAGGGCATCAACCACCTTTTGGCTCCTATGAGAACCTGCCACTGGGATGCTCCAGTTAACATTGGGCATATTCAGGTCTCCTATCACCACTGTATCCCCTTTTTATGCTACACTTCTGATTTCCTACTGAAGCTCTTCATCCCTGCACTCATTCTGCCCCAGCAGAGGTTTATCACACCTATGTGAATCCTCTCCTCCATTGCTGAGCTGACTAATGTCCACAGGGATTCCACACCCTCCTTTTTGATGCTATCTACTGAGATGGCATTTATCCCATCCTTTACGTATAATGCTACTCATCCCCTGCCCTCCCTTCTATCCTGTCTGAACAGGGCATAGCTCAGGATTGAAAGGTCCCAGTCAATTTTCTCCAAGGACCGAGTCTCTGTGACAGCCTACAGGTCCACTCAGGAATCTGCCATCATTGCCTGCAGGTCACTTATTTTGTTTCCCAGGCTTCTGGCATTGATGCATACCACTTTTCATAGTATAGTACCCCTACTGCTACTACTTCTGTTCTTTGCCTGTTGATGCATGGCCCTGTGCTTTGTTCCTGATAGTTTCCAACCAGTTTCTATGTGTTTTCTTAGGTTGCAGGAGAGAAATTCCTGCTTGTGGGGGAGGGATGGTTAAGTTCCTGTCAGAAGTGTATTTTCTGACAGATTCCCTAGAGTTAGACACCTCACCTAGTTTAAATGGTTAAGATATAGGTTAAATTTCTTCCCAAGTGCACTCACTCCTTCCTTTGTTAGGTGAAGTCTGTCAAACCTGAATAGCTTCCTCTCCCAGAAGCTCCCCATGAGCCTATGATGTGCTATATTTTTTCATGACACCATCCATGTAGACAAACACTGAATTCCTTGTTGTCCTTATTTCTGATTTTGTCTTTCCAATCCTCTTTGCCTCATACTGGGAGGATCTCTGAGAATGTCAGGGTGGTTGTTCTAGCCTCCAGCCTTTCCTCCAGCTTAATAAAATTTTGCTTGGTTTCTTCCACTGTTCTATCAGACAGGTCATTGGTACCGAGATGAATCAGAATATTGGTTCCTTTCTCCTCTTTGTCTACCAATCTCCCCATGCATTCAGTTTCACACTGTACTGAATCTCCAGGGAGGCATTTAACTGTCACACTAGGTTGAGTACCTTTACTTAAGTGGGACTCAGCTCCTCTGATCATTGAGTGTCCCAGTGTAAATAAACCAAATATGCCTCACTGAGACAGTAAGGCTCCACACAACACAGGTTCATGGTTGGTAATTCTCAGTAATTTAATAAAGCCACCACACTGCGTTCTTTGCCAAATTAGTTGTAATCTATTAGCATGGTATCAACAAGACTAGCCAGAAAAATCTTATTGTAACAATAAAAACACACCCTGACAAGCTGAATAGTCCCATTCCACAGAAAGAGGTGGATTCTAGCATAATTTGTAAAAATTAGAAACATTTAAGCTTAGGGTCAAATTAACTGTTATTTACCCAATATATAAAGAGAAACCAGAAAAATCTTATTTTAACAATAAGAATGCATCCTGTTATAATTAATAATCCTAATTTACAGAAAGGAATACATGCTAACATTATTTCTTGGCATCAGATAGCCTGCTACTACCTGGGTGTACCTATTACAATTTAATTCTAAACAGCCAATGGGGCAGTCCCATTGGGGTGTTTTGAGCATGCAATCTAAACAGCTAGTGATATTTGTAATACAGAGCTACAGGTTTTCAGAGAAAATGAAAACATGCTCCCCTTCTCTCTGAATCCTTCGAGCACTATGGATAGTCAGATCTCAGACTTCTTTCCTCTCTAAGAGACACCAGACATGACATTTAGGTCCTGTACTTATACCCAAATTGTTTACATCAAAAATGCATAGTGGAAATTTCCAAAACTACTACAGAAACTTTTAGCCTAGACTCTATGTCATTCAGTAACATCATGAGACAAGGGTTCAAAAGTACATAGGCCATAAAATACCTCTGTCACAAGATACATTTGCCACTTTGTCAAGACAGGGAAGTTCTTTTTATCATCACCCTTGGATGGTCAGGGGCTTTTACCTCATTAAAAATAATGTGCTTTAGAAGATAGGAAACAAAAAGAAAAGGGCTTTTATTCTATTTAAAATAAATTGCTTAGAACTGCAAAAAAAACCTTTCAGTAGATAGTGGCCAAAGCAAAGATATAATTATTTCTTATCAGTTTTTTGTTACACATATTTTTAAACACAAGTAATCATGAAATGATGAACTGTACTAGCTAAGGCTAGACACTGGTTACTTGTATCTTGACCATGACCTTTTAGGTCACAGAAAGGCAGGTTTTGTACAAAGTATCTCTGCTGAGCAGATCAAAGCTAATTTTGCTTAAAACATATGTTACCAATCATTACTTATTTTCCTTCCCCCATTTTTCTTTTTTTTTTTTTTTTAATTTTCCCTTTTTTCCTGGTGGTACCACCGTCTGCCCTCCACCCTGGTCACGTCCCCTGGAGACCTCCACCACCGCCTATAGCTGCTGAGGACCCCGGTCACCCCCGGCTTACCCCAGGAGGGTGGGTTCGCAGGCCACCTTCGTGACCCCGGAACTGTGACTGGTTGGGGTCCCGCAGTGGCGGTGGCGAGGTGAGGCTCTCCGGGGAGGGCTTCATCCTACAGTGGTCCCACCCGCCATTTTTCCAATTTTCCTCCTCGAGGAGGCAGGGACGTGGAATGACGCCAGCATCTGCCCCGCCTCCCCAACTCCCCACGTCAAGCGTTGGCAGTGCTAGATCTCCTGGCCTCCGCCAGCAGTCCTCAGCGCTCCGAGCGCTACCTGCACCGTCCCCCGGAGTAGGAGAGCTGTCCGTTGGATAGTCGATCCTACTCACCCTGCAGGCCTTCCGCGATCCGGAGTCCGTTCCCGAACTGAGTCGCCGGCGCGCCACAGGAAATCCCATCGCACACGCGCCAAGGGCCAGCCTCTTCCCCCATTTTTCTTCAAGTATTATTTGCTGGGCCTCAGCTACCTGGAAAACCTGGGCACTCACATTCATATTAATTTACATGGTGGTATCATTATTATTTACATGGTTTCAACAATTACATTTTAAACCCTTGCACTTACATACATATTAATTTACATGGTGGTATCATGTAGTTTTCTGCTAGCCACTTGCAGCCTTTCACTAGCTACTTTTAGCCTCTGCAAGCCTTTTAACACCTTTTCTGTCTTCTCAACCTTTTGGTTAGCCAACTATATATATATATATACTGTATATATATATATATATATATATATATATATATATATATACACATATATATATATATATATATATGTATAACTTGTATAAGACTTTGATCACTAGTCACTAAAACCGTGGCCACTGGTCACTAAAACCTTGGCCATTGGTCACTTCCAACACCAGAACAAGAAATTGCTTACTCCTGGATCCACCACATGTTTCCATGCCACCTTTGGATGCTGCCTCTCCACTATGCCTGGTCTCCTTGATGAGCGCAGGGTCACCTCTCACTGAGTCAGGATCCATCATTTTCTCCAGTGGTGAAAAACAGTTATTTGCTGGAATGGTATTGCTCCAAACAGATCCTACATGATCCATCCTTGAAATCTTCCCATTCACTGATCTACTACCCTCAAACCCCTAGGGCCAGTGGGTCTCTGTGGGATAGGATGTGATTGGCTTAAACTCCATCTTATCTGTTGATACAAGCTGGCTATCCCCATCTATGCTAGTTCCAACTGAGCTTGACGGTCATTCAGATTCCTGCAAGTAGGACACACATCCATCCTCCAGAGCAGACTCCTGAAGGTGAGTGCCCCACAGCCCCTGCAACTTACCACCTCCATCCTTAAAACCCAAACAATTTTTTTTGTGTGTGTGACAGTGAGGGGGAAGGTTCCTGCTGTGTACTTTTCCTCCCTCACTTTCCTTTCTGACTCAGGAACTGCCTGCTGTCAATAAATTTTGTTGCCTAGAAAATAGGAATTCCTCCAGGTGGGTGGGTGGGTGGGAAGTGTGATTACTATGTGTTGCAGCTGTGCTGTGTGTTATGAGTACTGAGTGTGTTGCAGCTGTGCTCTGTGTTGTCATATAACAGGCTCAGACTCTTTTGCTGTGTCACCAGTAATTGAAAGTTCCAATTTACCTTGCAGACCCTACACTTCTAATAAAGTATCTGGTTATCCCTAGACAGAAATGTTCAAGTAGTAAACTTCTAGCTCCTTGGTCAGCTGCCTCCTTGGTCTTGCTCTGATAACAAGATTGCTTTTTCCCAAAAGCTAACTACTGGGGAGTTTAAATACAGACACATGGTTTGCTTCTGCCTAAGTCATACACCCCAATTTATAGCTCTCCTCATCGCCTAGCTAACTACAAAGATGACAACAGTTACCTTCCCCAACTCAGACAAGCACACTAACTTGTGTGCTTTTTAACTCTAATTGAAGGTTCCAATTTACCTTGCAGGCCCTACACTTCTAACAAAGTAAAGTTGCCAGTGCTTTGGCCCAATCCAAGGCCTTCCTTAGGGGGCAGACCAACCCCTAAGGAAGACCTTGTGTTGGGCTCAAGTGCTGGGGATGTAGGGTGCAGTCCTTTGAACCTTTACTGCAATAAATCTGAATTTTTAAGCTTTGAATTTACTGAAGTGCATTTTTTTTGGTGTGAGTGCAGAACGTCCTTCATTTGTCTGTATATTTTCAGC
Source organism: Neoceratodus forsteri (assembly GCA_016271365.2). Lineage (NCBI taxonomy): Eukaryota > Metazoa > Chordata > Ceratodontiformes > Ceratodontidae > Neoceratodus > Neoceratodus forsteri. Next base: position 609,050,926 of record CM057455.1, read on the forward strand.
TGTCAGCCCTTGCTCTGCACTGAGAATCTATTCTGAGCACACTTAATTCCTATAGAAAAGTTCTAATAAAGTATCAGCTTACCTCTAGACAGAAGTGTTCTAGTAGTTGAGTTCTAGCTCCTTAGTCAGTTGCCTCCTTAGTCTTTCTCTGATAGCAAGATTGCTCACTGCAGAGAGCAGGGGATTGGTGGAGATTAGATAATGTTCTATACCAGGAACATTAAGTGGGGTAATAAGATGCCTATGTTGACAGTTTGGTCACTGTTGTTCTATAAATGGAAGCACAGGGCCTGGAGGTCCCTGTGCTTCCAGAGCTGCATACCTATATGCATCTGTGGAGGGAAGGCCCTGCACTCTCACAGGCAAATAAGGATATGATTATACTATCAAAAAGTACAGAAATAAATTGAAAAAAACTTAGTTAATGCTCTAGTTAGGGTTAAAGTGACAAAAGTTGTGAAATGTGGCATTAGGGTTTTCAGCCCTAACACTCCAACCCACCCTGCACACACCAACAGGTGTTAGGGGTGTGCCTTGGGGTCATCAGCCTTAACACTCACCCCATGCTCAGTTCAGTCTTTTTGATAGGTGTAAACTTGCAAACAGATTCAGAAGCACATGGTTTGATATTTTTTTGTACTGAGATGTTACAAAAAGAAAACAATGTCTAAGCTTTTGGACCATCCAAGTCCTTCCTCAGAGACTTATGACAGTTGTTCAGAGAGTCACATTCTATTAACACCCGTATCATACATAACAAAACAAAAAAAAGTCATAGGTTTAAGGTACATATTTCCAAAAATCACAGATTTAAATGGAATCAATTCCATTCCATTAGCTTGCTAGTACTGAGAATCTTTTCAAGGTCAAATGACATCCAAATTAGATAAGCTGAACACTCAAGTAGAAAAAACCTCTAACTGAAATTATTAATGAATAAGTGTGTTATGAGAATACATTCAAAATTAAAAGCAAGACCTTTAGATTTAACACCACAAATGTCCAAGTTAAAACTTGATAGTATTGAGTATAGACTTCCTGCAGTGAAACCCCTACAGTGACATAGCTGACAACAGCACCATGTCACTCTAGAGGATGCACCCTGAACCTGGCAACACTCTCCCCACCCACCTCCCCAAACCAACTCTGACTCGGAGTTGGTATCCACTAATACAGGGGGGGGTGTGGGGGCAGAACCCTCCCGTGTGGATGTTTCAGAGGGCTTAAGAAAACAATAGACCCTGCTGTGTATAACTTCATGCCAACTGCAACTCTCGGTTGACAGGGAGCCTGGCACTGCGATGCTGGTCGATGAGTTAGTTTTTGACTCGGCATCATAGAACCATAGTATTGTATGAGAAAAAACTGTACAGCATAAATTTATGTACGGAAATAAGAGGGAATAAGAAAAATGTACATAGTATGAACAACTGTTTAATACATTCATACAGAAATTAAACCTATCTGGAAATATTTTCTAAACTATGCTCTCAACAAGTTAACACATTCCATAATCATTAAAACGTACAGTGCGGTAACAATATTTTTTACAAGATAATATCAGTTTTTAGTATTATTACCAAATAAACAAATAAGCTTCTCAAGGACCACCTAGAAAATGAGTTCATGCATCTTAAAATGTTCAAGCTTCAATAATGAGTCAGTGTATAATCAGTTAACTATATGAACAGAAACAGTCTTAAGAATCAGAATATAACCTCAGTGGAATTAACCCCCCCAGGAAAAGATAACTGAAAAGAAGTGTACATTCACTATGTATGTAAGCCAAGAGTCCTAACACCCTGTAATATAATTGTGACATGTACCTGAATATAAGCCTACTTAAATATGTAAGCACAACCCAACCCCTCCCCCCACACACCCCCTCCCCACAAAAAACACCATCCTCCAACCCTTAAAAAACACACAAAAATTACCCCACACATACAAACACTTAAGTCCACCCCCCTGCCATACACACTCACCCAAGACAACCAAACCTAATCACTTTTTTGCACATGCAGCGCAGACAACATATTGGGGTTGCTTGAAGTGGAGTAGCGGGTCTTAGAGGTGCGGTTGTGTTGTGGCCAGTGGTGCCACTGCTTTTTGAGGATGGGCTCTGTGGCACGAATTAGATTGCATGCTGTCTATGACAGCAGTTGCAAAATGTGCCACCAACTTGAAACAATTTAGCCACTGCAATGAAGGATTGACCCATCATTGCATATTTTCAATAAAATATTTTGGGGGCTGTCGCCATCCATCTCTCACATTCCCCAAACAAGCTGGCATTGGGGGTGCCCAATCCCCCTGTCAGCATGCCCCCTTCACAATTAAATTTGCAGATGGGGGAGCCCAATTCCCATCAGCATAATGGCCCCACAGTAATTTAAGTTGTGTATCGAGTGGGTGCCTAATCCCCCTTTGCATCATGCTCCCCTCACAACATATTTATGTGCTGACTGGGGACCCAATACCCATCAGCTTCAGTCCCCAATTCCCAGTTCAATTTGCTAATGGGGGAGCCCAATCCCCATCAGCATAATGGCCCCCCAATGATTTAATGTGTGTGCAGAGTGGATGCCCAATACCCCTCAGCATCATGCACCCTGACCCATTTCAATGCCATCAGGAGGCCAAATCCCCATCAGCTTCGGTCTCCCTCCCCACAAATACAGGTGGTACACTGGGTGCCCACCCCAGTGTGCCAAACACACCTGTGAAAGAAGAAAACTGACCCACTTTGTCTGTATTTGTTTTACCTGAAAAATGAGAAAATGGTGAACAAATTCCAAAAAATGACCCTGTTATGAGCGTGCATTGTGCAGTTTCAACGCACGCTCATATTTTTGATAATTCTTAATATCTTTACTTCAAATTTTCACGATTGCATTTTTTCACTCCTCCTTATGAACAGTGCAGCTGTAATTTTCCACATCCTGCCCAAAACTTGTTTTCGCACTTCCAGCACACAGTGGCACAGTTGCTGTAGGAAAACAATGTTCAGAACAGAGTAATAAAATCACAGTAATACTGTTCATGAGCAGAGGTCCCAAAATGCCTATGTTGAAACTTTGGTGAAAAAATTCCACAAAATGACTATGTTACAAGCGTGCACTGTGCAGTGTCCATGCACAGATGTAACTTTGAGAATTTTTTATATTTTCACCCAAAATTTTCAACATTGTCATTTTTGCGCACCTTCATATGAATAGTACAGCTGTCATTTTTCACATCCTTCCCAAAATGTGGTTTCACACATCTGACACACAATGGCATAGTCACTGTGGGAAATCAATGTTTAGGGCAGATTAAGATAATCATAGTGCCACTGTTCATAAGCAGAGGTCCCAAAATGCCTATGTTAAAAATTTGGTGAAATAATTCCACTAAATGAATGTTATGAGCATGCAATATGCAGTTTTCACACACTCTCTTAACTTCGAGAATGTTTAATATTTTCACTCCAGATTTTCAACATTGCCATCTCTTCACAACTCCTTATCAATGGTGCAGCTGACATTTTATTGTGATGCAGAATGGCACTGTCACTGTGAGAAATCAGCTTTAGAGACAGAGTAACAAAATCACAGCGACACTGTTTATGAGCAGAGGTCCCAAATGCTTTCATGAGGTGAGGTCACAAAAAGGCCATGTTGAAAATTTAGAGTGCAGATAACAACAAATGCTCATGGTGTTTGCATTTCTAACTATAATGACCCACCCCATACAGACTAACAGACATCAGGGGTGTGTCTTTGGATTGTCTGCTGTAGTATTCAGGCCATTGCACCCCCACCCTCACCCTGTAGTCACTGACAGGCATCAAGGTGTGCCTTGGACTCTTTGGCCCCAAAGTTAAACTCATTCTCCTATGCTTCACCCATCTCAACATACTTCCTTATGAAATGGGGTGAGCATAAGGCCTGATGATCCCCAAGGCACAATGTGACACTTGTCAGACTTTGCAGGGTAGCGTGAGGTGAAATGGCATACGCTTTAAGGCTAGCGACCCAAAGGCACACCACAATGCCTGTCACTCTCTGCAGGGTGGGGTGGGGTTACAGAGAAAAATAGAATTTGATGATGGATAAGGACTGCTTCACCCACCTAGTCTGCCCATTTCCCTATCTAATGGATGAGCTGCAGATCCTAGTTAATCAACAGCGTACTTCCTCCTACCCCATTACAATTGCCTTATGTCTGTCCCATGCATTCTTGAATTCCTCCACTGTTTTTGACTCCACAACCTCCTGAGGAAGGCTGTTCCATGCATCCACAACACCCTCTGTGAAAAAATGCATCCACACATTACCTCTGAGGCATCACCCCTCTGTTTTCAAATTGTGCCACCTTGTTCTTGCACATCTCTTTTTCTGAAAGATGCTATCCTCTTGGACTTTGTTGATTCCCTTGAGGTACTTGAAAGTTTCTATCATGTCCCCCCTCTCCCTCCTTTCATCAAGGGTATACATATTAAGCTCCTTTAGTCTCTCTTCATATGTCTTCTGGTTCAGACCCTGCATCATTTTGGCTGTCCTCTGGACAGCCTCCACCCTATCTACATCTTTGAGGAGATGGGGTCTCCAGAACTGCACGCAGTACTCCAGATACTGGAGTACGGAGGGATAACAACTGTTTGTATGGAGGGATAACAACTTCCTGTTTTTTGCTGTTGATGCTTTTCCCTATGCATCCCAGTATCCCCCCCCCCGTCCTCCTTACTGCCTTCTCACATTTGTTGCCCACCTTTAGGTCTTCTGATATAACTACCCCGGGTCCCTTTCCATTTTGCTGTTGTCAGGATCTCACCCCCCATTGGGTTGACGTTGGTTCTATACTTCATTGCCATTCCTATTATGCATCTGTCTAACTCCTGCACTACCAATGCCAACACCAGTAAGACAACATTTGGCATTGACAAATGCTTGGTTATTTGGCAATAATACTGACAATTGATATTATCTTGTAAAACATATTATTACAGCAGTGTAGGTTTTCATATTTATGGAGTGTGCTAACTGGTTGAGAGTGCAGTTTAGAAAATATCTCCAGACAGGTTTAATTCTGTATGAAAGTTTTAAACAGTTGTTCATACTAGGTACATTTCCCCCCTTTTATTTCCTTACTTACATGTCTGTTGTACAGTTTTTTATCATACACTACTATCAAGTTTTAACTTGGACATTTGTGGTATTAAATCTAAAGGTCTTGCTTTTAATTTTGAATTTATTCTTATTACACATTCATTCATTAATAATTTCAGCTAGAGGTTTTGTCTACTTGAGTGTTCAGCTTATCTAATAAGAACCTGAGGGAGTGATTTATCACTCCAGTTACAGATGCCTTTAGTTTAGTTCAGTTTATTTAAAAAACAGTAGTTTTAAAGTTTAAAAATCCCTCTTTGTGACTCACTCCTGATCCCTTTTTGTGAGCTGTCAAAATCACTTTTCGTGAGTGAAGGATCACATGACCACATCTCGTGAAAAGGGATCGACTCACAAAAAGAAGTTTGATGGCTCACAAAAAGAAATTGGCTTATGAAAAGGGATTTTGACAGCTCATGAAAATGGATTTCAAAAGGTCAGTGCTAAGACACGGTTTTGAATTTCATACTGAAACTTTCAGAGTGCAAAGGGCTTGCCCCAAAGATATGACTTTTGCTTATTTGGTGATAAAATTTACATTGCTTCCATAGTTATAAGATTTTGACGTATTGAAATTTTCCATAGGATAGCATTGTGTCGGAAGCAGTACCTTTCAGCACCTATCACTTGAAAACGGTTTGAGATATGGAATTTTACTAAGGATACATGCAGGTTGCCAGACCTTGATTGCAACTACTGTGGATTTATTTTCACTGTTCCAATGGGTAGTCAGATATTGTAGTATTTACATCTCAATGATTACTTTGAATGACTGTAGGCTTGTGCTGTGTCTCTATACTTATAGGTAGATAGGAGCACAGGGCCCAGAGGGCTCTGTGTGACCACGTAAGGATACTATCAGGCAGTTATGCAGCTGCAGGGCCCATCACTATGCAGTAGTTAGTGTGCAGGGCCCAGCAGGCCCTGCGCCTCCACAGGGAGATGAGAGTGCATTACATTGTCTCTACCGCTATTGATAGATGGGAGTGCAAGGCCCATAGGGAGATGAGAGATCAATTCAATGTCTCTATATCTATGGATAGATGGGCCCTGTGCTCCCACAAATGGATACAATTAGAGACTGGTGGGACCATGATGGCAGTACTACCAGAGGGAGATGCAACCACAACACAGTATAGACTGATGGGAGCACCTCCACAAACGTATAAGGGGAAAATTACACTTTCCCAAAAAGTAAGGAAATTCATTGCAAAAACTTTGTTAATGCATCAGTTAAGGCTGAAGCAACAAAAATAAGGAAATGACGCATTAGGGTTTCCAGTCCTAAAACCTCCCCCCACCAACACCCAACCCAACTACCCCATCCCAACCCCCTCCACAGACCAACAGGTATCAGGGTGTGCCTTGGGGTCATCAGGCCTAAATCTCACTTGATTCTCCTATACTGTACCATCTCAGCTTCCTTAAAATTGGAATGGGGTGAAAGTTAGGGCTGATGACCCCAAAACACACTGCAAGACCTGCTGGTCTGTGGAGGGGGTGTGGTGGGATGGTTGGGTTGGGTGTTGGTGAGGGGAGGTATTAAGGTTAGAAACCCTAATGCCTCATGTCCATACTTTTGTTGCTTCAACCCTAATTGATGCATTAACGATATATATATATATACACTGTATATCAATATACAGTATATCACTAAATAAGAGAGGTTAAAGAAAGCTCCCAGAGTAGTTAAGTATGGAGTGAGAAAAGGAATAAGAAAGGGAAAGAAGTAATGAGAAAGAGGGGAGGTTTAGCATAACAAATGAGGTAGCTCCCTTACAAACACACAGTTAATAACTGATGGGATTCAAGCCTGGTCTGCAAGTTCACAGCTATTAAATACAATAACTAGACACTGCTCCCTCCAAGGATGACTGTTTTTAACTAAAATTACTTTGGCACATAACTCTAATTAGCACTTAGATTGCATGCTATCTCTGACATAAGTTCTAGTGATATGAAAATTGTCTTTTACTTAGAAAAAGGGAAACTTTTCAATTTGTAGTTTTGTTCTGAGTCTCTTTCAGAGAGGGGCAATTTAGATCATATGATAAAAAGATCAGCAGAACACAACTCCTTCACAAGAAAAATTCATCTTCAAGAAAATCCTGAGCTCAACATTTATAATAAAAAGAAAAATCACATTAAAAGTAAGTCTTTCCTGATAAAATGAGGTTCAGCTACATAAAGATGTCTGAAGATTGTTTCTAAAGGGCAGTCACTGTCACTGTCATGGAGGCATACAAAAACACACAGAAAGTCAATCAGGATGTCTTTATAGTGCATGATTGCAGAAGAGAGGGACAGGTACATGCTTGGGTCCCTTTTTGTTCATTGCAAGGCTATAATCTGTCTGGGATTCCCCATGACAGTTAGTGACACTCTTCACATCCCCAACTACAGGGCTGTTTAAGGGCACATGGTTACATTTCCTTGCTGAAGTACTGCCTCTGGGGTTGCTTCAATCCTGCTGCTAGGGAAAGCCTACATCCTTTTGTGCTTCTTCTGTGCCTGGAAGTGTTTTCTTTGAATTTGCTTGTGACTTACAATCATTATCTGTTGTCTTCAGCTGTCTTCAGCAGCTTACTTGGATCAGTACTATTTTTCCTTCATATACTTCAAACTGTAGTTGTAGATGCACTAGCTTGCGTTATATACAGTATGTCTTTCATCCCTATTTTACATGTTACTGGTCTTTTAGAGTACTTACTGGACTACGTCAGTTCAGACTTTTTCATCCTGCAAATTCCACATGCTGTTCTGGAAACGGTCTGCATCAACATTCCAAGTAAATACACTTGTATGTTTTCGGTTCTGTTTCAGCACATTCCAGCTTCAGTATATACAGTACCAATTCCCTTGTTTATTGTGGATTTGTTTGGAGATTCCCAAGTACTTTCCTCACAGGTGGATCACACAGCCACTTGCTTACATGATGATCTTGAAACTCCACAATTGAATTATTCACAGTGAATATCTGTTAAAGGTATGTTTGCATTCAACACTTTATTAGTTTAGATTGGTTTCAAAGCCACATATTTTGTGCTTAATTTCCTTCAGGTTTTATTGCTCACACTGCACCAGGGCAAATGTAGAACCTCTCAAAAGCCTGGCTGCAGCCCTCAAGGGTCAAGCTCCAAAGCCAAAACCCACTTGGGCTCAAGGCGTCAGAAACATCTCTATATCAATGAGCATGCAAGCAAAGGAGAGTTCCAGGGCTGCCATCCCTGAAGCAACTGCTCCAAATGTATTTTCCTTTTCTTTGGAATCATTCAAAATCTTGACATTCTCTCAACATTCTGGTGTTGCTGTCATGCACATCTTAAGTGTAGAGCCTCCATTGCAGGGGTTTACTTGGTTGCAAGGTTATGCCCTGCTGCTCCTTTGTGAGGTTGAATGTCTCAACAAGGCAGAAAGAGAGGGCAATATTCATCCTTGTACTGTAGTCCAGCAGTGTCTGACAGATTGAATAACACATGATAATGTTTAACAGAATCATTAGCTACTCCTATTTGGAGTTATTATTTTTGGTAAGCAGTTGAATTAAATTGAAGTTATACCAGGAGGCACGGTGAACCAGGTCCCTGGATCCTCAGAGGATTCCTCTTCAAGGAGCTTTTTTCCTCTTATTGGTGCTGAAGTTCTCAATATAAATATTTACATAAAGAGTTTTAATTAGCGAAATTATACCATGTGTTGGGGTAGAATGGAAGCTACTTCATGCTATTAATTCATCACCTCAACTCTCCATCATCAGCCATTACCTCTATTCTTACAGAAAGTCATGCCTCAGCCAATAAACATTTCAACCTCAACTTTGGCTTTGATTTTTTGGGCTCTTTCCCTATGGTACCTGTAGTCTAAAGGATACTTGTTCCCAGGCACCTCTTGAGATAGACCCCCAGTACCCCAAAAGAATAGCAGTCCCAGTCAGGCACAGAAAATGTGAATGGCCACAACTATGTTGCATAAGCATTAAAATTTCTGTCATGCAGACACCCTCAGTTACAAGTATCCTACCGGAACAGCAAAATTATATTGCACAAGCACCACTCTATCTACCCATTGTTAATCACAAAAGACCCGGTGAATTGCAAGATTATAGCCTTGGGTTCAGTGGGATAGTGAGAGACATCACATGTGCCCAGACCTGCTTATACAGTAAATGCATAGTCTGGATTCCTCAGAAAGTTCATTAACACTGCTCCCACCATCCATTCATCCTTCTCTGGTAATTCATCTCACACCTTAAAGGTCCTTCCATAAAATTCCTTTAGCCTCAAGGAACTTTGCTCTTGCAGAATGTCTAGTGGTGGAACCTCCTCTAAATGGTTCCTGTACTTGCCTGGTACCCCAAAAAGGTGGTAGTCACAGTCCAGGAGAAAGAACTAGAATGGCCACAACTATGCTGTAAAATCATTCAAAAAAATTTTTGACACAAACATCCTCAGTTACAAGTATTCTCCCAGAAAAGTCTGTTGTGTTGCACGAGCAAATATTTCATTTACCCATACTTTGTCACTCACTGACCTAGTGAAGCAACAGTTTCGGCAGAGATCAGCTCCGGTTCAATGCCATGACACACTCACAGCAAAAATGATGTGACCAACGTGTTGCCCATGTCTCTATGCTTGTCTGCCAAAGTAACTGTCCTGTGTAAATATACAGTAGGTTTCAGCCAGCATATTTATTCACTTGTGTGCTGGTTAAAAAAATGGGAGAATTATAAGTCTGTTAAAAAAAAACTATGAATTGAATTAAATGGACCAGAATTATGTCCGTCAAACAAAGTGGCAGGTCAGTATCAGGCTGTGCTCTGTCTAGCTGAAAAAACGAATGCTGGCTATACAACCAACTGTCCATTTTTGGCTCCAATTAGAGTTATGCTGTTCCTTTGAATCTGTCATACCCTCAGAGTCTGTCTCAGGCTTTATAAATGAATGCTTCTCATCCACTGGAGCCCGATCTTGTTTGTCTGCCTTCCTTCAAATAGAGTCAACGTGCTTAGATACTGTATCTAGCTAGATGAATAGATACAGAGACTGATAGATAGATAGATAGATAGATAGATAGATACCTACCCCTGCCTTATTTTCTGAAAGTATTTCCCCACTGCCTTCGTGTCAAATTCCCACACTTCCCACCATATAGTTGACCTCTTTTGATTTCTTCCCTGACAGACAAACCTACACCCCCAGCTCCTCCACTATTTCTTTTTGTAGTGTGCTTTCACAGCCTCCAGTCTTTCTAATTATGTTGCTTATCGTCCTTTTTCTCCTTCCCCTCCTGTTTTCCCCAGCTCCCCTCTTCCTACTGCCTTTCCTTTTCCTCCACCCTACTTTTCCCTACTCACCTTATATCTCCCACCTTCCCCTCCTTCTGCCTTCCCTCTCTGTCCCACTCCCCCTGGCTCCCTAGTTTCTACCTCATCCCCTCCTCTTGGCTCCACCTCTAAACTCTTAGATATTTTCTCCCCTCACAACCCTCTCCCCCAGCACCCTCATCTACTCTTCACCTGCCACTCAAACACATCTCTGACCCCATCAAGCTCCTCATATTGCTCCTGCTCATAGTGGCAGATGATATTGAGCCCAATCCTGGCCCTGCAAACTCTCCTCCCACTTGGCTCCCCAAAGGGTTGAGAGTGGCACACATCAATGTCCAAAGCCTCCTCCCTATGATAAACCAACTGCAATCGCTCATGGTTAATCTTCAACCAGATGTGTTAATATTCTTCTAGTTTTGGCTATCCCCCAAGATCTCTGAATCTACAGTCACCATCCCTGGGTACACACTCACCCAGCAGGATTGTGCTAAGAGGGGTGCTGGTGTTGCCCTTTATCTCTCCTCTACCATACAATTCATCCCTTTACTGTCTACCCCTTCCCCCTGCTTATGAATTACTCCTCCTCAAACCCTGTCTCCCTTTTCTCTGTCCCTATCTTTGTAGCTGATGTCTATTGCTGCCGTGGCCTATCCACCTCATCTGTTACAGAGCTCCTTACCACTGCCTCCACTCATGCCTCATCTGGGGACTTACTCATTCTCAGGGACTTTAATATTAATTGGTTCTCCCCCTCTATAACTAAATTCTGCCAAAATATTAAGTCTCTTAATCTAACTCATGTGATCACTGACCCAGTCCATCACTATCATAAATCACTCAATCACTCCTTAGTGGACTGAGTTCTTACCTCTCACCCCTACCATATCATAAATGCTGGCACCCTATCTGATGCCATCAGTGACCTTTTTTATGGTCTATGATGTGTGCAAAATACACCATCTCAAAGCCCCTCCTAAACTCCTCCAAATCCAGTCATTCTGGTTGCTGGACTTTTCTTTCCTCCATGCAGACTGGGTAGCTACCAACTGGTCACCCATCTCTTCTGCCAGTACCATCAATTCTGCCCTCAGCTATTTTAATACCAAATTCCTGTCAAATCTGGGATCACCATTTCCCACTTAGGAAAACCAGGGTCCATGGATCCCACATCCACTGGATCTCAGCAGAATTACTGGCCTGACTACGAGAACATGATCTTGCCTGAAAGACTCATAAATAATCTGGCTCCCCTGCTGATTTACTCAAGTACCAAGCCCTTCACAATAACTGCACCAGATCCACCAGGCTTGCTAAGGCTCAGCACTTTGCCTCCATTTTCCAGAACAACCTTAATCACCCCTCAGAGTTCTGAAATGTCCTTAATGCCCTATTCTCTCCCCAAGCCATTCCTCCTACCCAGTTCCCAAGGTAGGTGACATCCCCTTTCCTGACCCCCTCTCAGTTGCCTGGATGTTCAGCTCATTCATTACCTCCCCCTTTCTCTCGTCCCTTCCCCTTACCCTTCCCCTCTTCCATCCTACCACCCAATCTCTCCTATTTTATTTCTCTCCTATCAATCCTGCTGACACCCTCAGGGATCTCCTGGCTCTTAACACTCTCAAGGGCAAGATACCTAATGGACTTGACCACAAACTCCTCCATCTCTCTGGCCCTGCCATTGCTCTACCAGTCACCTCCCTTCCCAACATCTCTTTCTGCCTTACTTCTGTCCCTGACTCCTGGAAACAGGCCACTGTTATACCCCTTCCCAAAGGAAGTGGCTACATCTGTCCTGGCAACTACCATCCTATGTTCCTGCTCCCTACTTTAGATAAACTACAAGAACACCTTGTGTTGGCTCAGTTCTCCCCCTTCCTTGACTCCTCTTCTTTCTTCACCTCCTTCCAGTCTGGTTTCCATAAATTCCACTCCACCTCCTCTTCCCTTCTCCAGCTTACTGACTCCATTCTCTCAGGCATGGATCAGGGCTGTATTACCTCTGCCATCTTTGTCAATTTGGCCAAAGCCTTTGACACTGTAGCCCATCCCCTTCTGCTTAACAAGCTTTAGGCAGCAGGGCTGTCTGACTCCTCAACTAATTGGTTCTTTTCAAACCACCTCCCTGCTGCCTTCTGCTCTGCGTCCATCGACATGTATGTAGATGATACAGTGCTATTTGTCTCTGGTTCCTCCTCACTGATCTTATGGCCAAGTTTCAATTGGACTTCAACAACATTTAGCACTAGTTCAGGTCAAATCAGCTAACACTTAATGCCAATAAAATGGTCTCCATGACCTTGGCACTAGGCAGAATCTCACAAGCTTACTACCCTCCCCTCCTTCCACATCTTAGATGGGGCCACAATCAATGATGTTCCCTCATTTAAGTCCCTAGGGGTCTGGCTTGACCTGCACCTTGACTTTCAGGAAATATTGATGCTATCCACAAAAAAACTTCACTCTTATGACATGATGTGATGGCTGCCTCAGCAGACGTACCTTCCAGAGCTCCCACTCCTCTAACCAGTAAATTCTCATTTAAAATACTGACCAGAGTGATTTTCTTGCAATCCTGTCATGCTGAGGAGTTCTGAAGTCAGCTAGTGGTTTTTCAATTAAAATGACATTCAGAATGGAGGCAGAAATGAAAAAAGAGCTACCGCTGCAACACCGACCAGAGAAAAAACAGCTAAGTGCTCCAAGGTGCAAGCTTCCAGTGCAGACACTACTACAACTCCCCAGGCTGCTGTAACCGAGGCACAGTTTCTGGAAGGACTATCCCCTCTAAAATCAACTCTCAACACATTAGTACAAGATATACAAAATGTAAAGTCCACTCTGGAGGTCCTTACCAGGCAAACCAGCGACAGCGAAGACAGGATATCTTCTCTGGATGACTGGTGGGCCTGAGTAGACCCAGACAAGGCCCAACTGTGGCATAGAATTAAATCCATGGAGTCCAAACTGGAAGACTTTGAATGGAGGTCCTGAAGAAACAATCTGGTGATATTAGGACTCCCAGAAGGGGAAGAGGGGTCAGCACCAGTGATTTTTGAGCAAAACCTCTGCTTCAAAATTGCAGGTCCCTCTCCTAACAGATTGGATTACATTATAAAAAGGGCAAACAGGTCACTCCATCCAGCCCCTGCTTTGGTATCTTCCCCAAGGCCCTTAATTTTTCACCTGCTCAACTTTCTAGAAAAGCAGAACATTTTGAATAAGATATGAGAGCTGCATGAGATATAGTGGGAAGGCCACCAGATCAGAATAGCCCAGGATCTTCCAAAATCAGTACATTTGAAGTGAACCGAGCTGCACCTGGTGGTCACTAAGCTGATAGTGGCAGGAGTGAGGCATAGGATAAAATATCCTGCAGTCCTGCAAGTGCTACATAAAGACGTCTGGCACAGCTTTGATAGTCTGGAACAAGCCACAGTGTCTTTAAAATCTTGGCACCCAGACTTATTCAAGTGACAATCTTTAAATCCAGCTTTGGCTTTGTTATAGTGCATTATTCAAATATAAAAAGTTTTCTGTACCTTAATAAGGTACTTCATTTTGATTTGGGGGTATATCCAGATTGTAATGGCCTGGCATGTACGAGCGGACCCACTGCTAAAGCTAGATCTCAACCTCCTGGTTAAGGCATCAGCCTCAGTCCTGAAGTTGTAGCAGAGACAACACCATGCTACCCAGCCTTGCCTCACCTTGGACTATGAGCAATGGACTTGGTGATCTACCTAAGCTGATTCTATCGATTACGATGGTAAGTAGAGCCACTGTATTGGCCTGGCAGTATATCCTAGAGGTTAGAGGAATGAGGTGTGAACGAGCTTGATATCCAGCAACCAGACCTGAGTTTGATTCTCACAACCTGCACTTGCATACTCTGTGACTCAGAACAAGTCACTTAACCACCCAGTGCTCCCAGGTCACCCCTGAAAACAGACTCTTGTGCCTAGTGGGCCTTAACTGGTTACCAAAGACTAAAATAAAATAAAAATAAATAAATTTAGTTTTTCTGATTGGCTTTCCTGACAATGGAGCTCTATAGTTTGGGGATTATCTATGTTTAGCAGACTGTTCTGATCACTCTAAGTTTGTGGCAACAAATGTTTTGAATTGCCTATGTAACTGTGGAATACAATGGCTGTCAGAAGATAATGAACATCATTATTGGGTTCTACATCAAATACAGGTTGCTATCTGTGCCCCCTTTCTTTTCTTGGTCACCCTGCCTCAAACTTACTAGGCTAGAACTTTGTGGCACTGACTTTATGCTGAAGAAGCAGGAGTGCGAGTTCACATCCTGCTCATCTCGCAAGATCATGAAGAAAATACCTCCTCGGATGTGAAGCACAACAACAATGCAGTGGAGGGCCCTTGCAATCCCTCGAACACTGAGGGTAGCAGACAATGTACTCTTAATACTGCCAGGATCCTGGATCTTTGATTAAACCCTGATAGCTTGCTGATCTTGCAACACGCCCGCTTATTTCAAGGTGGACCTTAACATAGTGAGCACCATGACCCCGGCAATATCAAGGCTACCAGCCAGTCAGAACATCCTGATTATCCCCAGTTTATTTAATTATGCCACTATTAGGAGCCTGGTGAATACGGCCATTTTTAAGTTATTAGCTGGTATTGAAGCTTCCCCCCCTTATTAATAGGGGTAGATTTATTTCTCTTATCTTTCCTTTCCAGAGCCACACACTTTGGGGACAATTTATATTTGGCAGAATGCCAAATGTTTTGAATTGCCTGATGAAACTATGGGTCACATAAGCTGCAAATTGATAACGAGTATAATTACTGGGATCTACATTAATTATGAGCTACTACCAGTGCCTCTTTTTGGTTTTTCCCTTTTTGCTTTTCCTTTTGGCCACTCTGCTTCAAGCCAGCCAGGCTGGAATTTTGTGGCACTGATCCAGTGCTGGAGCAGCAAAATGCGGGTTTACATGCCGCCTGACTCTCACGTTTGAGGAGGGAACACCACCCCTGCTGGGTAGCATAATGGTAATGTGGTGGAGGATCCTTATGTTCCCTCACATACTGAAGGCAGTGGACAGGGTAATCCCAGCATTGCCAGAGCCTAGATTTTTGATTAAACCCTGAACACTTACTGATGCTGTTTACTCCAGGATGGAATTTAAACTAGGGGGCGCCATGACATTTGCAATTTCATGGCTGACAGCCAGTCAGACCACTTTATTTAGCCCCATTTTGCTCCAATATGCATTTGTTTTGTACCTGGTGAATATAGCGCTCTTTAAGTTAATGTCTGGATGTCAGCCTGAGGTTCCCCACACAACACACTATCCGCCTCCCTTAAGGTTTTTATGGCAAATTATGTGGTCCCCTTTATTAATTTTTTTACCATTTTATTAAATAGGGGCAGGTTTATTTACCCTATTTCTCTCTTTGGAGACAGGCTGACAAATGTTAACCCATGTTTTGATTGTTTAAATAATATTTTTTAAATAAGTTAACTTAGTAGTTGGGAGCCTGAAATGGGCCCTGTATTGCAGCAATTACTGTTACTGTAATTTTCTCTGTCTTATCAATAAATTTATATTTGCCAGAGGTTATAAATTAGATATGTCAGAATGTTACTTAGCAACAGTATATGGATAGTATATGATGGTTAGTGCTCTAGTTAAGAGGGGGAGGGGTGGTGGGAGGGAAGCTCCTACTAAGGGAAGGTGAAGCATTATGTGCTGGAATGTGAAGGAGAATTGGTCATTAGGACTAGGGGGACAGGTCCTACAGGTGAAGCTCAACAATTTTACTACAATGTCAGGGATGGTGTAAATGGGGGACCTGTTAGTGGCGAGGGAAGGGTGGTGGGCTTCTATTGCCAGTATCACCAAATCCATTCACAACATTGTTAGCTTTGCAGGGGATTCAGGCCAGGGTCTTTCTTTTGATGCTCATATTCTTAGTGTCAGTGGTAGTCATATTAGGAGAGAGGAGGGTTGGGGAAGGGGGGGTCACAGTTGGGTGTTATATGTTTAGGGACTGGGGAAAGGCGACATGGGATTTTAAGGGAACTGAAGCTCTATATCTTCAAATCTTTTCACTCAAACACCCATTATTAAGCACATCTGGTATGATCATGTGTAGATAAGATATATCTCATGGAACATTAAAGGTGTGAGTGCAAAGGGCAAGCGATATCAAATCCTTAAACACCTACACATTCTTCAGTGTAAAGTTGCTTTCCTGCAGAAACACACCTCCTGTCCTTTGAACGTCTTCTTTTCCACCTGAAAAATGTTGGCCAGGTGTTTGCTGCAGGTAATGCCACTCAACAAAGAGAAGTTGCGATACTGATCTTTAAAGGGGTTAATTTTGGTATAAAACATAGTATTGGTGACCCACAGGGACGTTGCATCCTGCTGCGTGGCATACTTGAACATACGGAAATGCTTTTGGGAAGCATATATGGGGCGAATGTGCCCTTTCCTGACTTCTTCTCCCATCTGCTTACCCTGATTGCTCCCTATGCTCACATGCCAATCCTTCTGTCCTCAGACTGGAATGTAACCCTGCCTATGGACCTTGATAGATCCCAACAGGTATCTATGCACCTCTCCCCAACTCAGGTGGCCCTACAAGAACTAGCAGATATAGGTAGCTTATGTGATCAATGGAAAGGCACACATCCCAGTGAACATAAATATACTTTTTGTTTCCCATCCCACAAGTCGTACTCCAGGATAGATTTCTTTTCACTCAGCATAACCTCCTTACCAGGAGTAGTTGACAGTGGGATAGTAGCAGGCGTTCTATCAGATCCTTCCCCAGTCTGGATAGAATATACCCATCTCCCCAATATTAAGAAAGACCATAAGTGGAAACTCAATACCCAGCAGAAGGTGCCTCAGATACTAGATGACATAGGAACCTTTATTAGCCATTACATAGACCACAGTGAGGGATCCATCCCAGACTATGACAAGATCTGGTGTTCCCTTAAATATGCCCTAAGAGGGGAGCTTATTTGTATTGCCACAACCAAGAAAAGGAAGCAAGAGGCCTATCTACAGAGATTGCTGAGTTGCATAAGAACCCTTGAGCAGGATCCACTTCTAAACACTTCTGAATCCAAACAGACTGCCCTATCTAAACTAAGACATCAGTATGCTGAGGGTCTTTGAGAGAAGGATGATTATACCATGCTTAAAACTCACTCGACATATGTGGACCAAGGTGAGAACCAGGTCATTTGTTAGCCCTACATCTCAGGCAACAGGAGGCCTCTAGGCTGATCCAGGCTATTCTATCTCCCACGGATGGGACCCTCAACCCCCCCCCCGATATAGCTCAGGTATTCAACAAATTCTACAGTGAGCTATATTCATCCCATATTGCTTCTCATTCCTTGGAAATGGTCCAAACCTATCTGAACTCCGTCCAACCACCTTCTCTGGCCCAAGAACAAAAAACACTGTTAGAACAGCCCATTTCTACCCTGGAAATTTTTGAAGCCATAAACTCTCTCTCTCATTTGATAAAGCTCCAGGACCAGATGGCTTTCCCTCTAATTTCTACAAGACCCTAGCTAAAGAACTGGCACCCATTGTCCACCAATTATTTACCTTCCTCTGTCAGAAGGGTATTACAGACCACTCTGTGTTGGATGCAATTATCATTGTGTTACCCAAGGATAAAATCTCTAGTTAATGACCCATTTCCCTAATGAACTATAATATGAAGTTCTTTGCAAAAATCCTCTCTGGTAGGATACTGAGAGTGTAGGATAGTCTGATTGGGCCTGAATAAGTCGGCCTTATGAGGGGAAGGTCCTCAATGGACCACTTGAGGAAACTGTCACATGTCTTCTCCACGTCTGGAGGAGCAAAATTGCCTATGGCCTTGGTCTCTCTGTATGTGGAGAAGGCATTCGACAGGGTTAGGTGGGATTTTATGTTTTTGGTTTTGGAAAAAATTGGGTTTCCTAAAAGTTTCATAAAATGGATCAGGGTTCTATATACTAACCCGCAAGCGAAGGTATACTGTAATGGCATACTTTCTAAGGGTTTTTCACTTTCTTCAGGCACTCAACAGGGATGCCCCCTATCTCCCCTCCTTTTTAATTTATATCTGGAGCCACTGATTTGTCTGCTTAAGTCCTCCCCATTAATCACAGGCATCCCCATGGATGCTCTAGATCTTTGAGTTTCTGTTTCTGTAGATGACATTTTGTTACATTTTTCTGATTTTCACTCTTTTATACCAGAAGTGCTTTATATTATTGCTGAATTAGGGAACTTTTCCAGTTACAATCTCAACATAGAAAAAAACACAGTTTTTCCCCTGAATGCAAAATCTGTCCCTGCTGAATATGCCTATGGTATCTTGGTATTATCTTACCCCAGAATCAGTCATTAGTGAAGCTGCTTAATTTAAGTAAAATAGTAGAAACTATCAAACAAGATCTTGATAGGTGTAATCCCCTTTACCTCTCCCTACAGGCATGAATTAGTGTAGTCAAGATGAACATCCTTCCACAGATATTCTACCCTTTGAATATGTTAAATATATTCCTTCCCTGTAACTGGTTCCAGAGGCTCCATTCAAACATTACTCGCTTCATATGAAGGGCAAAAGTCCTCGTAGGTCCTTTACTAAATTGGGGGCCACTAGGCATCTTGGAGGGATTAAACTCCCTAACTTCTACAATTATTACTTGGCTAGCCACCTTTCACAAAATGGTTTATAAAAGACTCAGAATCTCATTACACTCCAATCTGGCTCCAAATTGAAATGCAGCAACTCCTACAATTGAGGATAGCCTCGGTCAGTCTTGTTTATGTGCTCCCCAACAAACTGCCAATCAGCATTAAAAATACAGTAATTAATACCTCCCTATGTGTCCATTCTCAGTTATGTAAAGCCATGCATTATAACATCTTCCAAGATATTTCCCAACCTTTTTGGGGAAACCCAAACTTCAAAATAGGCAGTGCTATGCTGACTCATCTGAACTTCCCTAAATTACAAGACAAATTGGAATCCCACCTCCTAGCTGGGGGATTAATTCCTGGTAGCCAGGATCTGTTGGCCCAGCTACATCTCCCTACAAGAAGCATTTTTAAGATTTTTTCATTTCCGGCATATAGTATACTTATTGCCTGGTTTGGTTCAAACAGCTGAGATGTAGATCGTAGTGATCTTCTCACTCAAATCATCACATCAGCATCCCAACTCCATGCTGTTTCCCACTTGGTTTCACTATTCCCACAGACAAACCAGATTACTGGGCCTCCATCTTCCCAAACTCTCCCCTTAATTGGCATAAACTTTGGACGGATATGTATCGCTTTGTTACAAATGATAATCTGCATTGTACTCAGTTTTACATCCTTGACAACATTTATTTTACTCCGCATCACCTCCACAAGATGGGGAAACTTCCCAATAATTGATGTTCAAGATGCGGTAGGGCTGATGGGCACCTCTTTTATATTCCTTTTGAATGCCCCAAAGTTACAGCTTTATGGGAAAATATTAAAATAGAGCTAGACCCTCTACTCGGTCTACAATATTGTTCTATCCCAGAAATCTGTGTGCTTGGAAGGGTGGCTGATATACCAGTGTTAGAGAGGAGAGTCCACATATCATTAATAGCACTTTCTGTGAAAACATTGATCCTTAGGCACTGGCTTGATCAGATAGCCATCACTTATTCTGAATGGTTAAATGAAATCCTGTTCAATCTCAGAATAGAGAAAACAATTGCTAGTTTGAGACACCGCTCTTCATCATATACAAAAAGGTGGGGAAAACTGGAAGCCCTCATAATAGCTTGCACTCACTCATGAAGGATATATCCCCAAACGAGGGACTTGGACACCTTTCTGCAGGACTTGCCCCCACTGATCCTTTGAGTATATGGGCTCTGAAATCTGTTGTTGACTGCTGATATAGCATGCTGTAGAGTCATGATATTTATATTACCTTGAGCTATGTCTCCCAGGGTGAGTGGGTGAGGGCAGAGGGCCAGTGGGGGAGGTAGTAGTTTTAGTAGGATATGTTTTGTCCTATTTAGTGTACCATGTTTTATGTATTCCTTACCATGTTCTCTTGTGTTCCACAAGTCTCAGGTGGTATGTTTTGTGGTTCCTGTCTATGCCTAAACTGATGTTGTACATGGCTGTATGTTTTCTAAACAATAAAGTATATTAAATTAAAAAAAAACTTCACTCAAAATATAATGCTTTAAACAGGAATAGAGGCTGCATACCTCCTTCTGCTTGCCAAGCTACTGTCCTGAAAATTATTCTCCCTTTCTTTGACTGTGGTGACATTGTCTACAGTGCTGCTCCTAAGACCACCTTAGCCAGAATGGATTTCCTCTTTCACACCTTCTGTCACTTTGCTTTGGACTGTCCACCTGCACCCAACATTTCACCCTATATTCCTCCCTCTCACTTCCCTCCCTTGAAGCTGGACACCTTGCTCACTGTACCTCCTTTATCTCTAAATACTAGCTAGACTCTTTCCCCTCCTAACTTACCTGTCTTCTTTCCCCCACATTCTTTCTATACCCTTCACAGCTTGGACTATTGTTCCCTTGCACTCCCTTCATGAAAATCTCTAATTGGCTAGGCTGCCTTCTCCTGCCAAACTATCTAATTCTCTTCACCTAAACATCTGCACTGCCTCTTCCCAATGCTCACTCTGTTCTCTTCTCAATGACTTCACTTCTCACACCTGCAGTTGCACCTGATACCTGTTCCTGTTCCACTGCTCACTACCTGTTCCCCCCATTCCTCCTAATCTACACTTGACTATCCCCTTTTTTCTCCCCTATAGCAGCAAGCCCTATATCCTACTGTTATTCCCCATTACCTCTGCACTTAGAATTGTACTTCCTTGAAACATCCTTGAAACCTATTCCCATCATATATTGCACTTTGCACTTTATTTTTATCTCTTTGATATCATGTGGATTGCTTTCTCTTCTTTATTCTTGCATGAACTGCATGAATTGAAAAATCTGCTTATTGATTATAGCTTAGTAGATGATGCTTAGTTTTTACCTGCTTTGTAATTATTGTTCTGATTGCTATTCATTGCTGTCCTCATCCACTTCTCCCTGGGATGCATCTTGAAACAAGCTGCTGTCAGCTCAGTATGTCGTTCCTGGTAAAACTCTTGGGCCCAGATATTCAAAAGGGTTGCGCCATGCGCAACAGGGTTGCGCGTGCGCAACTCCAAAAATGCGCCATTCTGCGATATTCAGAAGGGCCAGTTGCGCCTAATCAAACACGCTGAGCAACAGGGCAATGGAAATGAAGGCATGCGCAACCGAAGGGGGCGGGTCCATGCATAAAGTGCGCAATGCGATATTTGAACACTTGCGCAATGCGCAAGAGTGGCTCAGCCGGAGGATGCGCAGTACCGGATGTGAGCCAAAATAAAAAGGCTCAAGGGAGCGGCGCAAGAACTCCTAGCAGGCCGCAAACCGGGGGAGAGAGACAGAGAGACAGAGAGAGAGAGAGACAGAGACAGGAGCAGGAAGGGCAGAGAGGGACAGTGGGTCCTGGAGGACAGAGAGGCCAGTGGGGGGTGCCCGGTGCAGTGGAAGCAGCAGTGGGGGCAGTGGGGGTAACACAGGAACAGCAGCTGGGGGGGCAGGAGCCAGGGAGATGAACAGTGTCAGCTTCCACATGGAAGCTGTAATGAGGGGGGTGAGACAGCATGCTGCAGGGGGATGTGGCTGCGGAGGGGCCCGTCGGTGGTACACCCCCGACAGGTGGTATCGTGCCCGCATCAGCTACGAGCTGTACACAGATGTCGAGATTGTGGCCCGGTACCACCTGAACAGGGCAATACTGAGATGGCTCAGTGAGCTGTGCAGTGATGTGATGCAGGCACCCTCACGACGGAGTCATGCTCTGTCCATGGAGACCAAGGTGACTGCCTGCATGTGCCTGCTTACCACGGGCACCTTCCAGAGGCTGACAGGTGACACCACAGGCATTACGCAGTCAGCCACATCACGCATCCTCACCCAATTCCTCAGCGTTCTGCTGCCTCATGCTGCGGAGTACATCCATTTCCCCAGCACCGCGGCAGAGCGTACAGCAAACATGCAGGAGTTTCACAGGGTAGCACATATGCCTGGCATGCTAGGGGCCATAGACTGCACCCATGTGGCCATTCACATGCCACCTGGCCCCGACAGCCAAGCTTATAGCAACCGAAAGGGCTTCTCGAGTGTCAACTGCCAGGTGGTGTGTGATGCCACTGGGCGCATCATCAATGTCTGTGCCACACACCCTGGCAGAGCACCTGATGCCTTCATATGGCACCAATCTGCACTGTGCCATTGATTCGAGAGTGGGAACATCCCCACGGGTCATCTAGTGGGTGAGTACACATGTATGGAATGCAAACTCTGTGCAAGGGTGGGAATGACACAGGTGCCATGGTAGTGGCACACAAGGATATGGGCAATATGGACCTGACCTGACACTGATCTCCACTATCTCCACACAGGTGACTGTGGATACCCACTCCGTCCCTGGCTGCTCACACCATACCGGCGCCCCACGACCCCAGTGCAGCACGGTTTGAATGAGGCACACGCCACAACATGGAACATCATAGAGCGGGTGTTTGGGATACTCAAGGCACGCTTCCGATGCCTGGACACCTCCGGCGGAGCCCTACAGTACAGCCCCCAGAAGGCCTGTGGGATATTCCTGGCCTGTTGCATCCTGCACAACATGGCCAAAGACCATGGGATAGCCGTGCAGGTCCAAGAGGGGGACAGCGATGGGGACGCCAGTGGCGCCGGTGATGTCGGTGATGAGCCGCCCCCCCTAGGACGAAGGGACCCCCGACTGACACGGCAGGCCCAGCTGCACCGGGACACCATTGCAGAAGAGCACTATGCACAACACAGGTAAGTCAAGGGGACATGTGCAGGCAACACTGTCTATGCGCAAACCACAGGCACACAGGGGAACACACCGCAGTATGAAGGTCAGGGAGTTGAAGGGTCCAGGCATACCAACACACCATCAGAGAGGGGTGAGCACTCATATGGAACACACACACACACACCAGGCAGCATACAGGGGCAGCAGCACAGCACTGCGGAAATGACACGCCAACACACAGCACCACCAACCACCCTCACCACCTGGACTGTCCATGTACGTGTGTCAGGACCTGGGTAACCTTGCACCTTGGTGTACAGTGCAATGCAGGCATCATCATCCACACACACCTGTGGACAGCAGTTGGGAGAGTGTGCAGGTGGTCCGTGTGTCAGCTTGGTGAGCAGAGCACCCAGAAGTGCACTGCCCACCATGACACACATTGCACACAGGGCAGCACCAGACAGGGCCTGCATTGGGAGACAGCTCATGCAGGAGCACTGTCCCACAGCCACCACGGATGCGCGGGGCCCCGCTGCGGCTCAGCAGCAGATGGCAGGCTGCGCAGGGGCTACATCGGGTGGCGCTAGTGCACCACCAGGGGTCCCAGTGCGCAACCGCAACCTTGCCCGCACAGGGGTCTGCATCCCGCCAAACAAACTTGCACCAGGGGTGCTCGGGATGCCCACAGCAGAACCCAGCGTCGACAGGCCTGGTGTCGCATGACGCGGGGAATGGGGAGTGGAGTGCGCACTGTGTGGGGTGCGTGGTACAGGGTCACCAGACAGTGTGGTCAATGCGGTCACCACAGAGAGCACTGCCTGGGTCAGCCTGTCGATGGCAGCGGTCACATCCGTCCGCATATGGACCATCTCGGCCCGGTCCCGAGCACACCCCGCTATGCCGCCCACGGACACATCAGTGCCTCCACGGACCTTGCAACCTGCCCCGCAGCTGTACCGACTCCTGCAGCAGGCGGTGTGCGGTCCAAAGGGTACTGTGCCCCAATGGCATCGTGGACCCCAGGTGGATGGTCCTGGCACAGCACCCTTGAGGGTGGCCGCTGTTCGCCAGGACCAGGTATGGGCGGATCTAAGGGCAGTGGACAAGTGCCACTGCTTGACGCTGTCCCCCAGGCCTGGTGTGCAACTGCTGCTGCCGCCCTCCAACTGCTGAGCCCCAGGTCCACCTGTTCCACCCTGTGCTGTCAACAGTGCCAGACACCTGCTCAGCCACCGATGCTGCCTCACCGGTGCTGACAGGCCCAGCCTGTGACTGTGCCAGCATGCTGGTACACAGGTGTGGAGCAGGACGGGTCAGGGCAATGCGTTGGCCTGCCATGTGTCCCTCGTGGGACACACACCTATCACTGGCCATTGCAGGCCTGCTATCATCAATAGTGCCGTGCGTGCCACTGCCATAGGCACAGCATGCTGGCACACCTGCATGCCAGACTGCTGTGACACAGGCTGTGCACCCCCTGCACCCGTGATCACTGCCGGGCGGAGTTGTTGGGCCAGCCGCCTGCTGCTGCAGTGCCTGCAGGCTGCTGGCGGAGGTGGATGGTCCTCCTCCTGGTCCAGCAGGTCTGCCTCACTGTCAGCACCCACCACCACCGCCTCCTGCAGACGAACAGGATCTGAAACAGAAAGAGAGTACATGAGTGCATGTGAACAACAGCCCCCACAACATCACCATGTCATACCATGCAGTGATGGGCTTCCACCTGTCTGAATCCTCCGCCTGGAACACCCGCAATGGCACTCGGCTGCACTGGCCGCGACCAGTGTCTCCCCGGTCGGGGTCAGCTGCAACACCACTGGTGGTCCCCACCAGTGGCAGCACGCGCCACCCTGAAGGCTGCCACCTTCTCCTTCAGCCTCCTAGTGGTCAGTCCCCATCTTTTTGCGGCATTCCTGCATGGAGCGCTGGTGGCTCGTGCAGGTTGACGGCCAGAGCTACCTCTCCCATGCAGCTGCACGCTGCTGAGGGGTGCCCCTCCGCCACTCCGTGCGGCTCATCCTCCAGGTAGGCCTGGAAGAGAGCCTCAGTCTCTGCTGTGGTGAAGTTTGGCCTCCTCCCACGCCCGCGCCACAGCCTCAGCCTGGTTCTCGCCAGTCATGGTGATCTGTATGGGTGGAAGTGGACACCTGTCACTGTGCAGTCCACAGCATTTCCCATGAGCATAGCTGCAGGCTGGGGGCAGAAGCCCCTTTCCTCTCGCATGGCAGATACTGATGGAAAGGGTGCCCTCTGCCCCTTCCTAAGTGCCCTCATCATGCTCAGCCCCCTCAACCTATGACATCTTCCAGCACCCCTGCCCATGAGCATTGTCCTGAACATCACACAGCATGTAACTCACCTCTCACCTGCAACAACCAAATCTGGCCGCCACAACCCAGTGTCACATTTTTATAGCGCAACACATGCAAATGAGGTGTGGCGCAACTGTAATGACATGCTAATCGCGCCACTGCGCCTTTGCATGGCTGATCGACTGATTTGCATATGTCGGCTGAATATCGCGTATTTGCGCTTAGCGCAATAGGGAAGATCCGGCTGAGCCGATGGCGCATGTTTGTGGCTGTGTGCTACACTGCATTGCGCATGCCCAGACAGGTTACGATAGGCCGATCGCGCAGACCTGCTGAGCGCGTAGGCGATTCTGGCCATGGCCACCATTGTGCCAGTGGCGCCACAGCACTGGGCACTATATGGCGCTGTGGCACTTCTGCGCCGAGAGTCCACTGTGGCACTGGTGCTCTGCTTACAGTCATGCAGGATGCCTATACATCCTATGGCGCTGTCGTAGCCTTGCATCATTGCCGTGACCTTGTGTATGCCCTCTGACCCTCGCCGCTGTGGGCATGCCATGTGTGCGTTCCATTGCGCTGTCTGGTTACAGCGCCATGTAAAGTGACGGCGCTGTGCAAACAGCGCGATTGGAGCCTGTGCTGGTCTATTGCGCAACAACTCCACGTCGGGTCACAGCACAGCGGGGCGCCATATTGCCTGCTGTAAAGTTGGTGCCATGGCCAGGAGGAGGGCGGTGTCCTGGAGCCCAGTTGAAGTGGCCAACCTGGTGGCCCTACTGGAGCCCCACTGTGAGGCACTATATGGTGAGGCCCCCCTGACCGGACCTCGAATCATGTGTGGCACGCAGGCCACTGACCTGGTGGGGTCACTGGCGGGGCCGGTTTGCTGGAGCAGTGCCGCACCGGTACAGTGATCTCCGCCAGAGGGACCTGGACCCATTGACCCGCTCGCGTTCCCGTGCCAGGCGGGGCCTGTGCCTAGGCCACGGAGTGTACCATCTATTCACCTATATTCTCTGTAGGGGTGTGTGTGTGCCTGGGTGGCTGTGCATCGTGTGTCAGTGTGTGCAGCTGTGCGATGGATGGTTATGGCTGTGTGGGCAGGCAGTCTCACTGGGGCAGGGGGCACTCTGCTTTGAGTCACACTGATGTTTGTCTCACCATGTCTCCCACAGGCCGGCTGGTGAGGACACCGGACAACAGTGATGTGGGCCATGCCAGGCCCCAGTACCACAGGCTGTCAGGCCACAGCAGCAGCATCACAGCAGCAGCAGCAGCAGCAGCAGCAGCAGCGCAGACGGAGCTGCTGGAGGAGTGGAGATCATTACGTCATGGATGCTATTGCATGCTGGGGGCAGGACCACAAACCATGCTGGACACAACCAAAGGGAGGTCATAGTTCCACTATACGAAACACTAGTGAGTCCACACACTGGAATACAGTGTACAGTTCCGGAGACCATACCTGTGTATGGACAGGGACTGGGTGGAGAGGGTTCACAGGAGGGCAACATGGATGGTGCATGGATTGCATCACAAGTCCTATGCAGACAGGTTGACGGAACTGAACATGTACTCCCTGGAGGGGAGGAGGGTGTGGGGATATGATGGGGACATACAAGTATTGTACAGGGGGGAACAGAGTGCAGGAAAACAATATTTGTAAGCGTAAAGAATGTTCCAGGACTAGAGGGCATGGGATGCAGTTGGAGGGGGCTCGTTTAAGAGGAACATGAGAAAGTGTTTCTTCACATCATGGGTGGTTGACGAGTGGAACACCCTGCCAGAGGATGTGGTGGGGGCTGACTTGGTCACGGGATATATGTATGCGTGGGTTAGCCATGAGGGACTTCTGGAGGTCAGGGGTGAGGGGGAACGGACTTATAGGACAAGAGGGTGATCGACAAGGCCAAATGGCCAGACTGGGTGTCCCATAGGCCCTTATCTGCCGACACTGTCTATGTATCCATGTATGTAGGCATGACACAGGTGACCTGCATCACAGTGCAGCATCACGACACGCCTGTGTATGCATCACAGGTGGTCCCGGCATGCACTGGGCACATAGCTGTGTAACTGGCATCGCACCACGTTGCCACATCACATGACAGCCTAGTTTGTACTGTGATTGATGTGGGCAGTGTGTGGGCAGTGGTGCGCATGGCTGGTGCCGCTTGTTTGTGATGGCCATGTGCATGTTCACTGTGGTGGGTGCATGCCATCACAGGTGCAGGACATTGGGTTAGATGGGTTGCAGGTTGGGTGGTGTTCAGGGTTGTGGTCAGTCTCAGCCATTGACTGTGTTCCCATTTTCCTAGCCTCGTGTGCTGCGACAAATGGCGCAAGATCTCGGCGCCTGACCCAGGTGGTGGTGGACAACCGTGAGCTCTTGCAGGCCCTACAGTGCCAGGGGAAATGGCGGCGCAGGCACAGGAGGGGCATTAGCAGGGGAGGAGTAGGAGTCAGCTGGGTCGTGAGTCTAAATTTCAGTTCTACTTCACCCATCCCTTTCACCCTGCCTTCCTCTCAGTTTTTATTCCTCCCTTGAACACCCTGCCTTTTACCCGTCTCCCCAACTTGTACATAGTTCTATGTTTATTGTTAACTGTTTTTTGAAATATACATTTCTATTTTGGTACAACTGCTGTGTTGGTGTCTGCTTTGCAACTGGCTCTGGGTGCTCCGTTGCAGGGGTGTACATGCCATCTGGGCTGCTATGGTCCTGGGTATCTGTGTGTGTGTGTGTGTCCATGGGGAGGTATCAGCAGCATAGCATTGCCTTTCTGTTGCTCTTGCCATCTGCTGCCACCCATTGCTGGGTGCACAGGGTGGGTCTGGCTGGTATGCTTCTCTGCAGCATGGGGTTGACGTGTGGCACGGGGGGTGCATGGTGTTTCCTGCAGTGCCTGTCACTGCACATGAGCGGTGTCTTGGGGGCACAGTGCACGCTGTGCTGTGCGTACAGGGGGGACTGATGTGCACTGTGGTTGTCAACCCCCTGGGTGTGGCACTCTCTGCCTGCCAGTGGTTGTGCTGGGGTGTCATGGCTCTGCTATGCTTTAGTTGGCTTGTCCCCATGGGCACGTGGATCATCCGTCCCACCCCCAGTGATGCTGTGCTTGGGGTGTGCCAGTGTGGTGTGGATCTGCAGTGAGTTCCTGTGCCCATGTGTGGCATGGCTGGCGGTGGGCCCCAGCCTGCCTCCCTGGCTGTGCAGTTCCATTGCTCTGGGGGGCTGTGCTTGCGCTATGGCAGCTCTGCAATGCTCAGCTGAGCTTCCATGGTTGCGCCATAGCGCAGCATTTTGGCTCAGCCTCTCCTTCCTGGTTGTGCGATGGCGCGGTATGTGCGATATTGAGGCGTTGGTTGCTTGCGCAATTCGCTCTGCTCCATGTTTGAATATCGCACCTGTTGCGCATTTGCGCAACTGGTTTGCGATTGCTCTTACTGTTGCGCCAGTTTTCAGTGCAGTTTGAATATCCAGGCCTTGATATACATACATACATACATAAATAAATAAATAAATAAATAAATTACAATAAATGACACATTGCAAAACACTTTAGAAAAAAGGGCAGCTGTATGTATATTGTTTGTGCTGCTACATATTTATTACAACATCCAACCACATGTATATTAATGTTCTTATTTATTTTATTTATTATGAAGCTACAGTAATTTTTTTAAAAGGGCTTAATTGCCATTTAATTACATTGTTCACTGCAGCATACTGCAGCATTTTGGAATATATGGCAGTGTTACTGCATTGCATTTTGGTTGGTGCTGCTGTAGATTGATAAATACCGTGGTAGTAATAACAAGCATTTGTCAATGCTGAATGTTGTCATGCTGGCATTGGCATTGGCAGTGCCAGAGCTAGAGATGCATAATAGGAATGGCAGTGAAGTATTGAAGTGATGTCAACCCCACCCCCACCCTGTAAATAGCGACAGGCATTGGGGTGTTCCTTTTGGTCGTCAGCTATAACGCTCATGCCATTGTACCTCACCCTACCCTGTAGACACTGACAAGTGTCGGGGTGTGCTTTGGGGTCTTTGTGCATTATACTTATTCCATTCCATAAGGAAATACGCTGACGTGGGTGCAGTATAGGAGCATGGGGTGAACTTTGTGGCTGAACGGTGCAAGGCACACCATGATGCTTGTCAGTGGCTGCAGGGCTGGGATTGGGGGTGGAATGGCATGAACATTACATCTGATGATCCCAAGTCACACCCCTAATGCCTTTCAGTCTGTACCGGGTGGGATGCTAGAGTTGGAAACCCTAACACTGTAGCCATGTGGTCATTGTTTCACTCCACATTTTCAACATGGGCTACTTGTCAGGCCACCTCATGATAAGAGGCACAATCAGTTTGTTAGTTGAAAGGTGGTTCTGCACAGTGGCTGTGCCATTTGGTGAAAGATGGATGAAAACACATTTTTGGGCAGGACGTGGAGAATGACAACTGTATTGTTCATGAGGAGGTGTAAAAAAATCGCAGCTTTTAAAATCTGGAGTGACAATATGAAATTTTGGTGAAGTAATGAACATGCATACAAACTGTGCAACACACATCCATAACCCAATAATTTTTGGGAGTTTGGTAGCTACATTTGTAACATAGGCATTGTGGGACCTCCCCTTATGAACAGTGGCGGTGTAATTTTGTTAATCTGTCCCAAAAGTTGATTTCCTACAGCAACCATGCCATTGTGTGCCACAGGTACGGAAACATATTTGGGGCAGTATGTGAAAAATGACAGCTGTACTGTTCATAAGGAGGTGTGAAAAAATGCCAGTGATGAAAATCTGGCATGGAAATATTGCAAATTTGTGAAGATACAAGGGCTCGTGGATACTGCAGAATGCACACTTGTAACACAGTCATTTTATGGACTTTCGGCACCAAATTTTCAACATAGGCATTTTAGGACCTCTGCTCATGAACAGTGTCACTGTCATTTCCTCAAACTGTCCTGAAAAGTGATTTCACACAGCAACCATGCTATTCTGTGCCGGACGTGCGAAAACACATTTCAGGCAGGATATGTAAAATGACAGCTGTACTGTTCATCAGGAGGTGTGGAAAAATGCCAAGTTTGAAAATCTGGAGTGAAAATATTAGAAATTCTTGACATTATGAGTGTGTGTAGAAACAGCGGAACACACGTTCATAAAACAGCCATTTTTGGGAGTTTTGTCACCAAATTTGCAATATAGGCTTCTTGAGAACTCCCTTCATGAACAGTGGCACTGTCATTTTGTTACTTGGTTCCAAAAGGTGATTCTGTGCAGTGATCACAAAATCACCTTTCGGGACCGAATAACGCCATGACAGTGCCAGAATTCATGAGGAGGGGTCCCAAAACCCCCATGCTGGAAATTTGGTGCCAAAATTCAAAAAAATGCCTGAGATATGCATCAAAGTTGAAAGAACCCTATTTATTCCATTATACAACTTACCGGCATTTCCTCAGTTCACGGTCGTCTTTGAAGAGTGCAGACGTGTTCCTGGTCCACCGAAGATCGTCGCGCTGGACTCCGCAGGTAAGTATGGGGTGAGGGAGGTGTGGGGAGGCAGGGTGCGCAGTGAGTGGACATGGGTTGTGGGAGTGTGGCAGAGAGACCACTGAAGGACCGTTTCCTTTTTCCACAGGTACAAAAAAAAAACATAGCGGGACCATTTTTCTGTTTACAGGGGCATGTGGCATGCTGGGGTGGGCTCCCAGCATGCCAACAGAGCCTTGTTTTTGAGGAGCAGCTGTAACTGACAGGGGATTGGGCACCTCTGTTGGCACACAACAAAAGGGGGGTTACTTTATGCTGACAGGGATTGGGCACCCCCATCGGCAGACAAGGAAAGCAGGGGGCAAGAGCCAAGGTGGATTGGGCACCCCTCTGGCATATAACAAATGGGGGGTTCTTTATGCTGATGAGGAGTGGGCTTCCCCATCAGCGCATACATTGGGTGCAGGGTAGGC
Source organism: Neoceratodus forsteri (assembly GCA_016271365.2). Lineage (NCBI taxonomy): Eukaryota > Metazoa > Chordata > Ceratodontiformes > Ceratodontidae > Neoceratodus > Neoceratodus forsteri. The sequence continues at coordinate 609,082,604 of CM057455.1, forward strand.
CAACAGGGGGATTGGGCACCCCCAAAGTTGGCAGTTTGGTGGGTAGTGTGCCGCCATGTTTGTGTTTCCGGGTAAGCATGTCAGGAGGTCCGCTGTGTGTGACAAGCTTTGCTCACATTGCAGTGGACCTTTCCTTAGATGTGCTTGCACGGGTGGTGTGGCACCGGCATGCAGGCTGATTGGGGAATGAGGGACGCACCTACTGCTGCATGTCCTGCATTCGCCCAACAGTGACCATGCCTCCAAATCTGCACTACCACAAGATGTTGGCTGCACAAGCGAGCCAACATAAAAACAGTATCCTTCTATTGCAGTATACCATAAGAAACTGTACCTCAGTGGAACTGGATCAAACTACTATTTAAGAGATTGCAGTTTCTGTGGCATGCTTTCCTCAATTTCTACAGCATTTCAATGTGCTGGGATATACAGGGAGAAAGTGTGAGAATTAGATGAGTAGAAGTGTGAGACTGTGCAGAAGAGGCCCAGGAAAATGATGATATCCTGAACAGTTACCTCTACTCAATACTCACTGTTTGTGTGTGTGTGTGTGTGTGGCAGGGGGGCACGAGGGAGTAGCAGGGGAAATAGATTGGGGGGGCAGTAGGCAAGACCTTTCTGGACTTAAATAAGGCCTTCAACACTGTGCCACAGAGGAGGTGATAAATTAGGTTATAAGCCAGATCACAGACAAAGGGTAGTGGTTAAAGGCACTAACTCTAATCATGGGAGATTGACCAGTGGGGTGCCACAGGGCTCAATACTAAAACTGATCTACTTCAAAGTCTTCATAAGAGATATTGCACAAGAACTGGAAAGGATGTTACTGTATGTCTTTTTGCAGATGATACCAAAATCTGTAATATGGTTGACACCAAGGTGGTGGTGCAGAAAATGCACAGGGATCTTAGGAATCTCTAGGATTAGTCAAGAGCATGGCAGTTAAGATTCAATGGCAAAACGTGCAAAATAATGTGCATAGAGCACAGGAACCAAGGAGCTAAATATTGGATGGGGGGACATACTGATATTCACTAAACAGAAATTTGGGATTATCATATCTGATTACCTAAAAGTGGCAGGGTACATAGATACATAGACATTGTCAGCAGAAAAGGACATATAGCCCTCCCAGTCTGCCTTTTTGAGCTTGTAAATTCCTTTACATTTTTCTAGAAGTCTGTTGCCCCTTACCCATGACATCCAGAATTCCCTTATGTCTATCCCATGCATTCTTAAATCATGTGATTTAAGAATGCATGGGGTAGTGTGACAAGGAAGTGGTTAGGGCTAGTGGGATGCTGGGGTGCATAGGGGATATCTGCAGCAGGAGGAGGAAGGTGGTGTTGCCACTTCATCACTCACTGGTAAGACCCCTCCTCGAGTACTGTGTATGGTTTTGGAGGCCACATCTCAGGAACGACATACTGTAGACAGGGTGGAGGCAGTCCTCATGAGAGAAATTAAAATAGTGCAGGGGTTAAATGAGAATCCCAATGTGGAGGAACTGAGGATCTCAACGTGCACAACCTGGAAGAGAGGAGAGTGAGAGGTGACATGACAGAGACCCACAACTACCTCACATGGGTGAACAGGGTGCAGTAGGGGAGTCTGTTTCAAATGAGAAAGAGCACCAGGGCAAGGGGCATGTAATGAAGCTAGAGAGGGGGAAATTTATAGAAGATTTGAGTAAATACTGCTTCACTAAAAGGGTGGTAGGTCAGGTGTCTGAAACAGTCTGCCAGTGGAAATTGTGGAGGTGAAAACAGTGGGAGGTTTCAAGCATGCATGGGATAGACATGGGGTATATTAGGAGAGACTAAGGGATCTCAACATACAGACCTCAGAAAGGTCATAGACCGGGTGGAGACAATCCATGTGAAGGCAACTAAAATGGTGCAGGGTTTAAATGAGAAGCCCTTTGAGGGAGACTGTCAACAGAAGCGGAGGAGGTGAAAACAGTTGGGGGGGGCTTCAAGTATACATGAGGTGGACATAGGGGTATACTAGAAAAAGTATCATACTAAGATAGTGAGTAAATATGAGTGCATCAGCAACAGCATGTGAAAAAACAGTGCACATCTTAATAGGGAAATGGTCTTTTTAGTGCTTGCTGATTTCAGTGATGTAAGCAGTAATTTACATTGGCGATGTAAGCTGGTGGGTGGATGGTGGAAGCCATGCTGGCAGCATTGCATAGTGGCTAGAGACAGAACCTGTGTGTGCTTGTTACCTCTGGCAGGCCTGTGTTTGATGCCTGTGCTCTCCCTTTTTTATTTATGTTTAACATTTTCTGCAGGTTCAATGTCCCCCCTCCTGACTTTGTCCCTGTCCCCAAGCTGCACCCCCCAGTGATGATTATAAATAGCAAGGGGGGTGCACATCTTCACTGCAGGTTCATCAAGTTAATGTGGCAATTTTCATGCAGTCACTCCCCGTTCTCCACCTGTGTGTGCCTCCACCGAATCTACTCTGCCCACATGCCCCCCCTCCAAGATCCATCCCCTCCTTGTATAGCTGGACACCTGGTCAGTGAATTGGGTTGATGGTTTTGACTTTTTGATCTGAGCTGTTCTGCTGGTCACTGTTTTCCTTTTCACTGTTTTTCCCCTTGATGTACTTTGTCTGTGACATTTTGATGGCACTGTTTTGACATAGAACCACTAGAGAATAGGCAGGCAGGAGTGAGCCTTGATGGAGACCTGTTAGTATCTATGGAGACATCTGAGTTGACTGGGTGGGCTAAGTGGTCCTTTTCTGCTAACAAATTTCATGGGCCAGATTTTCCAACTGTGGTGCAGAGCTTGTATCCAGCCTGGTGCCACGGAACTTAGGTTTTGGCAGTGCACCAAACCCTTCACCCCAACTGCTTCCAGTTTTACAATCTTGTATGCAGTTGTGACAGTTTCCTTAGATTAAGGCAACTTGTGCCAAATATCTGGTGTAAGATCCATAATAATGGCCCCCAGGATTGCTAGTTAGATCAGAAAAAGTTGGTCTAATTTGTGAGAATTACCGCATAGAGGAAGAAATCCCGTTAGATCACCACAAATCCCATGAGCCTTATTGTCAGTGCACCACAGCTTGCAGTGATCTAATAGTTTTGAAAATCCTGCCCTGTGTTTATATGTTTCTGTAGGTACAGTAGGTAAATAGTCAGACAGACAGATAGACAACTTGATAATTAATATTATAGGGCTTGATTGCGCTCCTACTGTATAGTTAGGGCTGAGTTGGCTGTTTAATGTTAAAGCAACATTTTTGCACCTTAATAACTTTGGCTTTGTTTGAGAAAATAGCCCAAAATTTGGCCTGCATGGTCAGGCTGGCAGAGTCTAACTACATGAAATGTTTCATGACATTGTCTTAATAGGTTTTTGTGATACGGAGCACCCAAAAAATGGAAAAGATCAAATTTGTCCTTATACTTAAAATGCTTTTTTACTGTCATGTACAGGCCACATAGTATTCAATGGTTGCACATATCTTTCAGGGTACATGTTGTCTGTGCTGCGGTAGTGCCTTTCAAATGTTTGGTGAAAAAATATTAAATGGTTCCTGAGTTATAAGGATTAAAAGTTATCCACCGCATACGAAACAGAAATTTTCTGGTTCGCGAGACTGTTGGTTGGTTCAAGAATTTGCAGTATCCTGAACCAAAACCGTGTCTCATGAACCACTTTTTCTTATTTTGTTCTCAATAGCCACCACCTTCTTTCTCAGTTTTTGCTCTGAACGTACCTACAAATGGCTGGCCTGGTGGCATGGAGTGCTGAGATGCTGCATCTGACCTCCTGACATACCAGTGACCCATGTTCTGTGATGTGCACAGGTTGCTGGCAGTCAGCAGTGGGGAGAGCTTGGCAGCTCTTCTCTCCCAAATAGTGGAGATTGGCTCTCCCAATTTTTGACCACCAGTAAGTGGAGGCATAGTGGTGGTGTGGGCAATGGAGGCGAGTCAGTATACCGTGAAATGGGTGACTGAAAATGAGTGACTCAAATGTGAGTTACTCTATTTGCATACCAGACAGTAGAGCGACTGGGGGTTAATGGTGATGGTAGTGCTAGCGAGTGTTAGAGGGATGTAATGGCAACAGTGAATGCTAGGAGAGCTGTACTTTTGCTTGTGAAGTACCTCAATGAAGCCTGGCATGGCGGATAGATCATGGACTGCTGCAGTGTTGGTCCCAGGTCTGGGACTGCCAGTAGGTACATTTTTATTCTCAATGGAGTTGACTATTAGGATTTTTATTTTTCCTCACTGTGTTCCCCAGACCGATGGTGCCCCAGCTGCGATATTCCCTCCCATGTATTCCCCTTTTCCCCAGTGTCCATTTCGCCCTTGAATTTATTATATTAATTTGGATGGTGTGGGGGGTGCGGTGGGCATAAGCCCCCCGCCTTAAATATTAATATGAATGTCCGTCTGGTTGCCTTATTGGTATTCGATTATGTGGGTCAGTGGCCAATTTTTCTTTGGGCAAAATGTACTCTGTATTGTGCAAGTCGCTGTGCAAAAATTGCTCTTATGACATGTAACCAGGGGAGTCAGGCACTAGTCCAAGGGCGGGGAGAGCAGAGTCACTCTGACCCAGGCATGCGTGTGCACCTCCACGGAGATGTCCGAACTTGTCTGGGGCTTCAGAGGTAATGAGGGAAACACAATGGAAAAAATGGGCATGGTGGCTTAATGAAGCTCCCCTGCTAGCACTGACGATCTGTCCAAGGTAGGAGAAAGTGCGACTTGGGATGGCTGCAGAGCAGGAACGGGATGGTCTGACAAAGTCACCCAACCCACCAAAGAGGATAAAGGAAAGTATAGTAAAAATAACTACTAATTATGTATTTAAAAAGCAAACACCAGAACCTAGGTAAAAAGGACTCATTTTACTAGGTTCTGGTGTTTGTTTTTGTAAAGCTGCCAGAGACATGTTTTCTTGTCACCCAAAATCCAGGGTGCCCAACTTAGCTAAGAAGAGCCACTGATCAGTGTTCTCTCTATGAGAACAGCAGGACATTCATGACTTCTGCAGCCACTGCTAGAACACATACTGCAGGCTGCAGTGACAGCAGTGAGCCACCATTTCCTTGGTGTCTCATGGTGCCCCCCATTGCTGCCTGTTTATGTGTGAAATGTTGTCCTGGTGTCTAGTGACACCCCCCACACTTCAATTGCCATCTCTATACGGAACCAATCACCTATTTTTTTTGTATGAGAACAGCAGGACTTTCTTGACTTCTGCAGGTGCAGCTGAAACCCGTGCTGTGGGCTGCAGTGACAGCAGTGAGCCACCATTTCCATAGTATATAGTGCCACCCCCCACCCTCTCATCTATGTCCTCATTATGCTTTTGTCATTCCCTGATGTCTAGTGGCACCTCCCCACCCTCTGATCACCATTCCCCTTATGTTTTTCTCTTTCTCTGGTGTCTAGTGGCACCTCCATCCTCTGATTGCCATTCCCATTATGTTGTCTTTCCCTGGTGTCTAGTGGAACCACCCACACCCCAATGGCCATCCCCCTTATGTTTCTCTGTTTACCCAGCATCTAGTGGCACCCTGACCTTCTGATTGCATTCCCTTTTAATTTTTTGTAGTTCCCTGTTGCCTTATGACAGTCCCCCTATCTGATCTCTGTCTTGCTCTGAAATAAAAAAAACAGTCCCACAGTGTTTTTTTCCTATAGAAAAAAGGTTCCTTGCTAATTTGTCCCCCTACATCCACCTCCCACTAAGCACCCAGCACCCCACACTCCCCAGTACACCCCCACACACCCTCACTCAACTGAACAGATTCTAGGGTGAAGATCCATTCTCCTATTGAAGACCGCCAACTGCAATATGAGATACTAAGGTAAGTTTGGTTCAATGCATTTCAATGGGGTTTTCAACGCTGGTGCATGCCTTTGGCATTTTTGCACATTTTGAGCTGAAATTTTTAACATGGCCTACTTTGAATCCCACCTCACAAACAATGGCACTGGAATTATGCAAATCCAGCACAAAAGGTGATTTTGCAATTGCTTGGTGAAATCACCTTTAGTACAGGATTTGAAAATTTTCACCACCTTTGTTAAAGCAGCAGTGCAACGAAAATGGGTTAAAATTTCACCTCACCTATTCTTCTTCTTAATCAATGCCAGATATCTCCCAGTTTATTTTGGTGGTAAAATTTTCAGTCTTCATTATCATTTAAGAATTTTATGGACGTTTTAAATAATTATTTCTCAAGAAAAAAAAATGGCCTCCTAATTTTTGCATAGAAATAATACTGAGGATCCTAGGAGGGTAAGAGTCCAGTCAAAAATTCAAATGTACAGTACACAGGACAGGAAGCATCCAGAAAACCAAAATCAACATTTCTGCCAATATGTTTCATAACCATAGCAGAAAATTAGCTTTTTGGAATACCTTTTTTAATTGTACTGCTGCTTTAATGAGGTGCAGTCATAAGAAGGATATGTTGAAAATATGTGATGAAAATACAGTATGTAAAAATGGCAAAGTTATGTGCATACATAGAGATTTTAATACTCTTGCTAGTAACCTTGGTAATTTTAAATATTTTGCTCCCAAATCTTCAACATAGTCATTTTTTAACACCACATCATGAACATGACAGTTGTGATTGCTCAAATCCTGACCAAAATGTGTTTCTGCACCTGTGCATGGAATGATGTTTCAATGCCATGGAATGACGTTTTGGTGGGGATTTTAAAGTTTTCATTACCGGGTTCATGACATGGGCTAAAAACAAGGCTATGCTGACAATTTCATTGCTCCTTTGCCACAATTGCAGCTGCAGAGCTGGATGGGAAAGCTCCTTACATGCAAATAAGACTAGGATTATACTATCTCAAAAAGTAAGGAAACTCATTGCAAAAAAACTTCATTAACGCACTAGTTAGGGTTGAACCTGCAAAAACTGGTAAATATGGTGTTAGGGATTCCAACCATAATACCCACACCCCATCTTACCCAGTTAGTAACAGGAAAAAACTTTATGGTTTCAAGTCTCTTGCCTCTTTGCAAATCAGAAAAAGGGTGTACCTTGAGGTTGTCAACCTTAATGCACACCACATTCTCATATACTGTAGCTATTTCAGCTTATTTACTGATGAAATGGGTGAGCATTAGGGCTGACAACTCCAAAGCACATTCCATGCCTGATTTTTGAAGATGCCAGATAGGTGAAACTGTGATGTTTATTCATGTTGCTGCCTACAGAGTGGGGGTGGGGTGTTAGGGTTGGAAACCCTAACACCACATTGACTAATTTTATGGGTTCACCCCAACTAGTGCATTAAAAAGTGTTTTGCAGTCAATATACATACATATATATATATATATATATATATATGTGTGTGCGATATATACATATATATATATATATATTAGAGGCAAAAACTCCATTTAATGCATTAGTTAGGTTGTTTCACACCGACAAAAGTGAGGAAATTTGGTGTTAGGGTTGAAGGCCCCCCCTTGACCTCCCTTGCCCACACCCCAACCACCATAGGGGTGCACGTTACTGTTGTCGGCCATAACTCTCATCCCATTACATGTGTAAAGAAGCAGAGGTGTAGGACAATGGGGTGAGAGTTAGGACTGACAACCCTAATGCACACCCGATGCCAGTTGGGGGTGTGGGCAGGGGGGCCAAGGGGGGCTTTCAACTCTAACACGGTCCCACCACATGATGTCTTGTCACATAGTAACATTATGCCCTCAAATGCAAATAGCAATGCGCATGGCGACACAAAGTGAAACAGAAAGAGAAACAGTAGTGTAGGCAGAAATGTTAAAAACAATGCAAAAGCGAGCGCAAATGAAAATGCAAAGGGTAACATACATGATGGCATAGACGTGAACGGTAAGTGAAACAGGAACGGAACTGCAAGCGAAAATGGTAATGGTAACAGTAATGTAAGTGCACAGGCTGGTTTTCCCCAAAAGCTGCATAAAGAAAGACAGAGAGTACAAAGAATGTATGCATAATAATGGTTCTCGGAGCAGAAAATGAGGAGTTGGAATACTAAATTGCTTATATCTCAGGAACCGTATGACGTAGAAAAAAAAATTAAAAGTCATATGATTTATGACTTTCCTGTCTAGTTTAAGGCTAAGCAATATTCCGACAAAAAGTCGGTGTCTCTTACCGTTTCCGAGATACGGGCCCTGAAAGGCACAGCGAATGCCGAAATGTTATCCTATGGGAAAAAAAGAGACATTCAGAGTGCTATAACTTTGGCTCCCTGCAATATTTTTTAACAAAACTACAACAAGGCACATCTGTGGGATGTTGGCTGTGTTTCCTCCAAATTTCAGCCCAAAAGACCAAACCGTTATTTTGCAGCAGGGCACCAAAGGATTCCTGTAATGCGTCGGACGCCATAATGTTATCCCATGGGAAAAAGCATCAACTTTGGAGTGCCGCAACTTTGCACCATTTAATATTTTTTCAACAAAACACTGAAAGTCACATCTGTTATATGTCGGCTGTATTCCTTCCAAATTTAAGGCCAAAACACCAAACCGTTCTTTTGCAGCAGGGTGCCAAACAATTGCTCTCATTTTCCCACAGCCTAGAAAAGTACTGTTGAAGTTTGCGAAAGCTTTCGCAAATTCATTCGACAGTGTCGCAAGTGCAACAGTACTTTGTGAAAGTACTTTTTCCAGAAATTTGAAAAACATATTTCTGGGGTATTTTACCCCCAAAATAAAGACATGTCTAGCATCCTGAGGGTCCAACAAGGTGAATACAAAAATAATTAGGCTGCTAGAGGGTGCCAATTTTAAATGCCAAGCATTTTTCTGATTGCTAACTGAAAACAAAATGGTGGATTTGCGACAGTAAAAGGGCCATTTGCAAAAGTAAAAGCTGCATTTGCGACACTGTTAAACTTTTTGTTAACTTTTCCCATTGACTTATAATGGGAACTTGTCTTTTGAATAACTTTTGAACCGTTTAATATTTTTTCATGGAATCTTCAAAAGGCACATTGGGGACCCTGGCCACACTTTTCCTGAAGATTTTGGACCAGTCGCACAAACTGTGCGACCTGCAGAGACGACAGTAAAATTCCAGAAAAGCATAAACACGCACGCAGATCACACTTAATAACTCTGCAGCTGTATATGCAACCAGTACGAAACTTGGCAGATCCCAAGGCGTATGCGCCTTTGATCAAGTATTCTAAATTGCAGGCAAATCTGTCAAACAGTTGCAAAGTTATTAAGGTGCAAAATTTTGGGTTTAACATGTAAATGGCTCCTCAACCCTAACTATAGTGTCACTACCGTGTCACTGTATTATATATGTACAGTATAGGAGTATATCAATCGATCTATCATCTATCTATCTATCTATCTATATATATATATATATATATATATATATATATAGAGAGAGAGAGAGAGAGAGAGAGAGAGAGAGATACATATCTATAATGGATACGTAACAGGGACCTGTGCAACACATGATTTATTTTCACAAGAGCTGTTTCACCTTGGGTAATCTCATGAGTGGCGTATACCACAGGTGCTGTGCTCGAGTGAAAATAAATCATGTATTCCACAAGGACCCTGTTATGTATTTTTTCCTTTTTTTTAGTGTTGTTTCTAGGAGCCCCTCACCTTAACCCTCTGATGTCCCTCCTCCATGCCAACTGGGTATCAGACCCCCTACCTTTCAACCCCCATGACTTACCCCTTATGGCGGGGGGTGAGGACATACTCACCCACAAGTCTGGATCCAGTTTGGGGGAGGTGCCCTCCCAGTGGTGCTGTGAGGGGGTCCATTGTCATCTATGGCAAGGGCTCCATTTTTTCTACTTTTTTCTCCCTTGCAGAGAGAGACATGAAGGACATCAGCAGAGAGATTGCGCACTTGTCTGCATGTGCTGCCTCCAGATGTCAGCCCTGTCTCTTTCCCTTAGTGTTTACAGTATCAGTGCACTGCCCCCAGCTGCCACTAGAAGCCAGTCAACGCCGATCACTGGTGAACCTCCCTCCCCAGAGAGGGAGAGCTGTCCTTCAGATGCTCAATCCCTCTCCAACCCTGCCAACCCCTGATGACCCATGCTCGTTCCCGAACACGGGTCGCAGGCGTAGCGCAAGGTGAGGCAACCAGCGCCTCAGCCCTCAGTGCCACTGGGCTGGCCATATTTCATTTATGCAATAGGGATTATTTAGGATGGTGTAAGGAGTTTTGTTTTAAATTGTTTATTTAATTTTTCATGTTAACATACATGGACTTTTTGTAGTTTTCCCAGTGTGGCTCAGCTTAGCATAGTGGTTGCTAAGCAGTTGCTATGGATGCTCCAACTTTACATTATGCACAGTACTTAATGAAGAAGCTTGATGCACAGTTCTTTTGTTTTTATATTTTGGGGAGGATTTGTTCATCAGAAAGAGTGAATAAAAACTGAATTGTCTGCCATTTTTTGCTGATTATAAAAAAAATCTAAACGGCATATATATATGAAACACCTCTCATTTTGTACATAATTTTATGCTGAGCAACTTTTATGCTCAACGTACAAATGCTTTTAGTTTTCATTTTAAAGTTATTTGTATTTTATTGGAAGAAAAAGTGCAAAAAAACCTTAACTTTCTGCTGTTTTTTGCTAATTCTACAAAAATTAAAAGGTGTTTATAAATAAACCATCACTCATTTTGTAGATATTTTGTGCTGGACAACTTTTGTGCTCACAATACCATGCTAACATTTTTCATTTTAAAGTTATTTGCATTTGAATATGATTAGTACTGCTACTGAGGCTGAACATTCTAAATTGGCTGATAACATAACAACTGTGTATATAAATGAGTGATGACATAGTAACTATGTATGTAAATGAGTGATGACATACTTACTATGCATGTAAATGGTTTTATTTACACAGTAGCTACAATACATATTATTTATGGCAAGCATTTATTGTTCACACTTGTTGCATATATTTTATATATATATATATATATATATATATATATATATATATATATATATATATATATCGAGACAGATATTTTTTGCAAACAAACTTTGCTGATGCTCTAGTTAGGGTTAAAGAGTAACACTCCACCCCCACCCTACAGGCAGCAACAGGTGTGGGATGTGCCTTTGGGTTGTCAACCCAAACACTCACCCCATTCCATAAGTAAGTAAGATGAGATTGGTATAGTGTATGAGAATGAGGTGAGCCTTAAGGTTAAGAACTCCAAGGCACACTTCACACCTGCTGCTGGCTGCAGGGTGTGGGTGGGATGTTAGCATTGGAAACATTTGTCACTTTAACACTAACTAGTGCATTAATGATGTTTTCTTTGAAGAATTGTCTTACTTTTTGAGATAGTATAATCCTTATCGTTGTTTCCTTGTGGCAGCACAAGGACCTCTGGTCCCTGCACTCCTATCCATTAATGCTTTTTCAGATAGTGTAATTATATCCTTATTTGCCTGTGACAGCACTCTCTGCCCACCATAGATGCATTTATTTATTTATTATCACAATTGGAATTACAACCTTTTGAATCATGGACTCCTTTGCAAAGGCTCCACGTCATGGTACAGTGGTTACAAACATTGAGAACAGTGCAAGTCATCGAGCAGTGCAATACAGTGTGGGCATACGTGAAGGCAGAATTCTAGCATCAGGAAACCCAGCATCAATAAGACATATTCAATATTAAACAAATTAAATAATTAGATTCCTTAGCAGGGTTCCACATCTTAGAACAGAAGTTTCATAAAAGTGACATTGCAGTACAGTGAGGTCATACATAATAGCACAAATTCAAGGATCAGGTTGCCCAGCATCTGCTGGTACATATTCAGAAATGCATAATGCAGAGTTATGGACAAATAAAGCAGTTCAGAGATGAGGGAGGTCAGCATAAGCTATGTAGCTTAGACAGGTATCCAGTACTGGGACCAGGACTGGTTTTGGACTGGAATGTCAACAAACCCTGTAGAGGGGGGTCATACAGGGAGGGTTAAGAACAGTCACAGGAGCAGAATAAGGAAGCAGATTCTTTAGGTTAGTTTTAAAGAGGCCAAGCTTGGGCTCCAGGGAGGCTATTCATCCAGAGGGGAACACAATAAAGGAAGGACCTTTGCTCCAGAGTGGTCCTGCAGTGGGGAACTAAGATAGATGCTTTGGTTGAGCTCCTGGAGACCCCATGGGAAGGGGCCGCTTGGATCAAGGGGTGGAGTCTGGCGGGGCTTGCCTAAGGCAAATTTTCTTGGCTATCAGGCAAGTATGGTACTTCAATCTCCGCTTAAAATTTAACCACTGTGTGAGTTTGTATAGGTCACAAGTGTGCATTAGTCTATCACATCCTGAGACCAGGCAACAGGCTTTGTTGAGGGTTGTTTTAATGTGGAGTAAAGTAGTAGTGTTGGCAGTGCCATATATAACTATCCTATAGTCTACCAGGGAGAGTATCGAGGAGGAGACAACAAGGTGGATAGCCTCTGGAGTAAGGCAATGCTTAAAGCATTAGAGGAGACAAAGTCTGAAGTTGACAGAAGCAGATAGGAGCTGTATGTGAGCATGGTAGGTGAGCATAGTAGGTGAGAGAGGCAACAAGGGTAATACCTAGATATTTAAAAGTTGTTACCTGCTCTAAGGGGGTTCCTAGGGAGGTAATGATGTTTAGTGAGAAATCATGGTGTGGATCTGGCAGTGGGAAAAGATCATGGTCTTGGTTTTCTTGTACTTCAAGATTAGCCGATGGGCTGTGAACTAAGTTTCAACTTCTGTATAAAAAGCCCTGTAGGGCATGTCAGAGGGTATTATGGTGTGAGTGACTCCAGAATGCAATAGCGTCATCTGGGTAGAGCAAGAGTTTACCACTGCAGGACTTAGGGAGGGAATTTAGGAAAAGGGTAAAGAGGAAAGGTCCAAGAATTGAGCCTTGTGGTACCCCCAAGAGGACAGTGTGACTGGAAGAGATTGCGGTGTTGATTTTGACCTGCTGAGTTCTGCCAAAGAGGTAATCTTTAAACTAATATGTGGATTCATGTAAGAGGCCTAAGGAGGGAAAGGAGTTGAGGAGCAGGGCATGATGGATGGTGTCGAATGCTTTGGTTACGTCTATATAAATCAACCCAACCAAGTGTCCCTGATCAAGGGCATTATGAATAAAGGAGGTGTTCTCTAGAAGTGCTGTTGAGGTGCTGTGGCCATTCCAAAGGCCGTACTACTCAGGACACAGCAGGTTGTGCTTTGACAAGTGGTCCATGAGCTGATCTGATGCTATCTTTTTGAGTGCCTTAGGGATGGGGACAGTATAGAGATGGGTCAGTAATTTTTGGGGGATGTAAGGTCCCCACTTTTTAGGATTGGGGTAATTATGGCATGTTTTCAGGGTGTCAGGAACTGGCTGAGGCAGAGGGACATATTTAGTATTTTGGTTAGCAAGGGGAGGACTTTGTTTAGGGTGAAGCTGAGGATTTTGAGGTCAAGGGAGTCCCTACTGTAGTGGGACATGGTCAGGACATTAGAAAGATAGTTTCTTGCCTCTCAAGGAGAGATGGTCTGAAACCAAAAAAGGGGGATGTTGGTCGAGGCAGGGGGGGTCTGGTGCGCAGTCATGGGGGGGCAAGAAGTTTGGTGGAAGGACATAATTAAGTCAGATAAAGCAGCATTTAGGGTGCATGAGATGGCCAGAGAGTAGTAAATGATGGAGCACTCAACAGAAAGTTGTGCAGGGGCAGGGGAAACTACTTTACCACTAAGTTCTTTGATATTGGTCCACCATTTTCACCCTGATCCCCGGGTTTAAGTGACGGCTTGCTGATAGTAAATGGCCTTAGCTTGGTGGATGAACAATTATGTATTTGTTCCTGTCTTCTCTGTACTGTTCCTTATCTAATGGAAGTTTCAAGTCCAGGGCTTTATACCAAAGATTGTCCCTGTGATGCATTTTGTCAAACAGTGCCTGGGAGATCCAAGGGGTATCTCTGTTTTTTGCAAGTAGTTTGGAGAAAGGGGCAAAGACATCACAAGCAGTATTGAAGGTGGAGATTAAATAAGAGAGGGCTTTATTGATGGACTGGGTTGTGTAGATGGGGGACCAGTCACAGGACCTGAGATAGGATCTGTGGTGGGAAAGGGAACCTTTTTTCAGTTGCATTTGGGCAGAGATTTTTGGAGGGGCACCTGGGAGTTTATTCGACCACCTGCATGTTACAAGAGAGTGGTCACTTAAAACATCATGGAGTGCCCTGATCTGGGAAGGATTTTGTGGGCAATTGCCGAGGATGAGGTCAAGTAGTGTAGAGATTCCTGTTTTGACATTGAGTCTGGTGGGGGACTGGACAACCAGGGTAAGATCAATAGCCCGGATAGAGTCCTTATAGGGGGTGGAAGAGGGGGACCATCAGCTGATATTGAAGTCACCGAGGGCTAACACCTCATTGTTAGACGGGAGTTGGGAGATGAAGGACAAGACAGCTTTGAAGGCAAGTTTTTAATTGTGGGGGGAAATGTAGATTATCATGACATATAGCATTTTTCCAGGGTAGTCAAGGAGTAGCCTGACTGTGAGTATTTGGGCACGATGGGTGGCAGGTGGGAGAGAGACAGGGAGAGTTTGTAGGGAGTCTTTTATGTAGAAGGCACATCCACTTCCCTTCTTACCTTGACTGTCAGCCTGGGAAATGAAGTAACCATTTAGGGCCACTGATGAGTCAGGGATGCCTTTGGAGGGCCAGCTTTCAGTTACGGCCAGGATGTCAGGTGACTGTTGAGCAAGCCAACCTTGAAGTGGGATAATTTTTTTTCAGTAGGCTGCAGATGTTGATGATGGCAATTAGAAGACTGTCTGACCTGACAGCCTGGTCTGCACATGTGGTGGAAGGCCCAGGGTTGGGGGTGCACATTACCGGATAACAAGAGGAGGAGGAGGAGGAGGGTGTGGGGAGCAGTGCAGTCTTGTAGAATTTGATTTTCATGGGGTTAGGGTGGGAAGAGGATCTGACAACTGACACCAGGGTGGGGAGGTCACGTACAAGGTGGGCTAAGAGGGCAGTAGAGGTAGGGCAACAGAGGCAGGGAGGGGAATGGCTGACTAAGGGTTGCATGTGGGTTGTTGGGGGTGGCCAGGCATGAGGTGCCAAGTTGTACTAGAAGGGGATGGTGGACTAATGGGTCAATTGGTAAACTGGGCTGCGAGGCACTGAGAAGTGAAAGGAGGTGGGTCAGGAAGCCTGAGATTAACAAATAGCCCCAGAGGGTGGCCATGAGTAAGGGTAGGTGGCGGAGTTCATTGGAGTTAGTAGAGTAGAGAAGGAAGGAAAGAATGGCAGGCAGTATAGCACAGTGGAAGGGTGGCCAGTTCCAGAGTGAAAGGTGCAGGGTTCAAAGTTAGGCGGGGAGGGAATGGAACACTCTGCAATGTAAAGGAGATGGGTGGGAAAGGGTGGAGGAGAGAATGGGGAGTAAAGCAGAAAAAAAATTGGGAGAGAACTTGGCTCAAACCTGACCCCTAGTGGTCAGGTAGGATAATCTGCTAATGGTGATTTGGACACTTTCACATCACATGACTACAAACATCAATAACAGAGGTGCCGGGCTTGGGTGGGGGTGGTGGCTGGGGTGGGTGGGGAGTGAATGCGAAGCATCAATGAGTAAGCACTCCTGCAAGTGTGCGGTGGAGGCAGGTTCTTTAGCTTTCAGGTGTCTGTCAGCAGTATGATCCTGTGTTCTGGTCTGCTACCTGAGATAATATGAGGGCAGGTGGTACCTGCGTGGAGCCTAAAGGGGATAAACAACAGACGGTGTTGTGCTATAGGGCAGTGGCAGGAAGAGGGAACAAAGGAGTGCATGCATGATAGTCAGGAATGCCAGCTGGAATAGGCAGCTGAAAGGTAAAATGTACAACTTTACCCAACAGATACACAGCCAGGCAAGTAACATGCAGGTAAGCTATCTTCAAGTGGCAGAATGCAACTTGAACAAATATGGTACTGCCTAATTACAGCTACCCTATCTGTGGGGCTCAGTCAACCCCCTAGTGTAGCCCAAAATCAAGACAAGTCATACTGTCTTAAAACAAACATGAATATCCATCTAGGAGGCATCCAGAACAGATGCTGTGCAGTCTATCTGTGTCTGATGGCATAATTAAAGTCCCAAACATACAATCCTGCAAGTGTGCCATGGAGGCAGGATCATTACCTTTCAGGCAGCTCTCAACGGTCCATTCCTGCTTTCCGTCTGCAGCCCCAGATTATGTGAGGGCAGGGGGTACCTGCACAGAGCCTTTTAAGCAGCTCCCAACAGTCCACTCCTGAATTCCAGTCTGCAGTCTGCGATACTGTGAGGACAGGGGGTACCTGCGCAGAGTCTTTCAGGCAGCTCCCAACAGTCTGCTCCTGCATTCTGGACTGCAGCCTGAATATATGTTTATACATGATACCTGGTGCTCCCATGCCTCCATAGATGTGTTTATGTATGTTGATGTGTAAGTGCATGGCCCATTTGTAGGACAACAGCAACCAAACTGTCAGCATATCATTCTTATTACCCCACCTCATGAACCAGGTACTAAAAGTTTTAAATCCCCACTGAAATGTCATTCTTTGCAACCACAATCTCATTCTATGCCAGAGGAGCAAAAATACATTTGGCTGTAAATGTAAAAAATGACAGCTGGCAAGTTCATGAGGTAGTGTAATGAAATGGCTACATTAAAAATGTTGGTGAAAATATTTAAAATTATGAAAGTTAAGAGGAAGCATAGATAAATGTCAACAGATGCAAATAACGACCATTTTAGCACATTTTTACCACAAATTTCAACATACCTTTGTTATGACCCTGCCTCATAAGCAAGGTTGGTAAAAATGTTCATATCCCACTTGAAAGGTGATTTTGACAAGCCACTGTAAAATCACATTTCATGATGGATTTGTTTAAATCCACCAAAATGGTGTCAAAATATGCAAAAGTGGCAAAGTTATGCTCTCAAAGTTGAAAACCTTATTGAAATACATTGACTCTCACTTCTCTTACGTTTTCATATTGCAGTCTCAAGTACCAGCAGCAAAACGTCTTCGATCACAGAGTGGACTTCACCCTGGGATCTGTTTAGGTGAGAGATAGTGTGTGTGGGAGTCTGAGTGGGGATGGGGGGTGATGTGTGCTATGTGGGAGGTTGGAGTGGGAGATGGAATCTGCACATGACTGTTTTCTCTTTTACAGGAAAAAAACACATTGAGGGACTGTTTTCTTTCTTGCAGTAATTGATGGATGTCGGAGGGTGGGGGGTGTCACTATACACCAGGGAAATGAAAACAATTAAAAATCGCGGTCATTGCAGGGTGGTGGACATATCTACACACCAGGGATAAATAAAAAAAAAATACTGGGACAGTCATCAGAGGGTAGGGATGCCACTAGACATGAGGGATAAACTACATATTTATGGAGATGGCCATTGGAGGGTGTGGGGTACCACTAGACACCAGGGATACATTTAGGCCCGGATATTCAAAAGGGTTGCGCCATGCGCAACAGGGTTGCGCATGCGCAAGTCCCAAAATGCGCCATTTAGCGATATTCAGAAGGAGGCAGTTGCGCCCCCGAAAACATGCTGAGCAACAGCGCAATGAAAATGAAGGCATGCGCAACCGAAGGGGGTGGATCCATGCATAAAGAACGCAATGCGATATTCAAAGACTTGCGCGATGTGCAATAGCGGCACAGCCAGAAATTGCGCACTGGCAGAAATGAGCCAAAATAAAAAGGCTCAAGGAAGCGGCGCAAGAAAGCTACAAGGCTGCCAAGTGGGGGAGAGAGAGAGAGACAGACAGACAGACAGAAAGACAACAGACAGGCTAGGGCAGGCAAAGAAAGCGTGGGCCATAGGCTGTAGAGGCCAGTGGGGAGTGCCCGGTGCAGTTGAAGTAGCAGTGAGGACAGCGGGGGTAACACAGCAACACCAGCTGGGGGCAGAAGCCAGGGAGATGGACAGTGCCAGCTTCCACATGGAAGCTGTAATGAGGGGGGTGAGAATGCATGCTGCAGGGCACGTGGCCGTGGAAGGGCCTGTCGGCGGTATGCCCCCAACAGGCAGTACCGTGCCCACATCAACTTTGAGCTGTACACAGATGTAGAGATCGTGGGCCAGTACCGCCTGAACAGGGCAATACTGAGATGGCTTTGTGAGCTATGCAGTGATGTGATGCAGGCACCCTCACGACGGAGTCACGCTCTGTCGGTGGAGACCAAGGTGACAGCCTGCATGTGCCTGCTCACCACGGGCACCTTCCAGAGGCTGACAGTGGACACCACAGGCATCACACAGTCGGCCACGTCACGCATCCTCACCCAATTCCTCACCCAATTCCTCAGCGCACTGCTGCCACATGCTGCGGAGTACATCCATTTCCCCAGCACTGCGGCAGAGCGTACAGCAAACATGCAGGAGTTCCACAGGGTAGCACGTATGCCTGGCGTGCTAGGGGCCATAGACTGCACCCATGTGGCCATTCACACACCACCTGGCCCCGATGGGCTCACATATCAGAACAGAAAGGGATTCTCTAGTGTCAACTGCCAGGTGGTGTGTGATGCCACTGGGCGCATAATCAATGTCTGTGCCACACACCCTGGTGGAGCACATGATGCCTTCATATGGTATCAGTCTGCACTGTGCCATCGATTCGAGAGTGGGGACATCCCCACAGGCCATCTAGTGGGTGAGTACACATGTATGGAATGCAAACTCGGAGCAAGGGTGGGAATGCCACAGGTGCCATGGTAGTGGCACACAGGGATATGGCCAATATGGACCTGAACATGAGACTGATCTCCACTATCTCCACACAGGTGACAGCAGATACCCACTCCGTCCCTGGCTGCTCACACCGTACCGGTGCCCCATGACCCCATTGCAGCAGCACTATAATGAGGCACATGTTTCCACACGCAACATCATAGAGCGGGTGTTTGGGATGATCAAGGCACACTTCCGATGCCTAGACACCTCCGGCGGTGCCCTACAGTACAGCCCCCAAAAGGCCTGTGGGATATTCCTGGCCTGTTGCATCCTGCACAACATGGCCAAAGACTATGGGATAGCCGTACAGGTTGAAGAGGGGGACAGTGATGGGGACGCCAGTGGCGCCGGTGTGGATGGTGATGAGCAGCCCCCCCCAGGACGGCGGGACCCCCGACTGATCCGGCAGGCCCAGCTGCACCAGGACACCATCACAGAGGAGCACTATGCACAACACAGGTAAGTCAAGGGGACATGTGCAACCAACACTGTTCATGCGCAAACCATAGGCACACAGGGGAACACACCAGGGGTGCATGACGGTCAGGGGAGTGGAAGGGTCCAGGCATACAAACACACCATCAGGGAGGGGTGAGCACTCATATGGACACATACATACCAGGCACAGAGCATACATGGGCAGATGCACAGCACAGCAGAACCGACATTGCTAACACACAGCACCACCGACCACCCCCACCACCTGTACTGTCCAAGTACGTGTGTCAGATGCTGGGCACCCTTGCACCTTGGTGTACAGTACAATGCAGCCATCATCATGCACACGCACCTGTGGACAGCAGTTGGGAGGGTGTGCAGGTGGTCCATGTGTCGGCGTGGTGAGCAGAGCACCCAGCAGTGCACTGCCCACCATGACACACATTGCACACATGGCAGCACCAGACAGGGCCCGCACTGGGAGACAGCTCAGTCATGTAGCACTGTCCCACGGCCACCGCGGATGCATGGGTGGCCCCACCGTGACCCAACAGCACTGGCAGGCTGAGCAGGGGCCACATGGGGTGGCACTGTTGCACCACCAGGGGTCCCCTGCTAAGCCAGCGATGCTGCCGCAGGGGTCTGCAGCATGCCGAACAAACCTGCACCAGGGGTGCTCGGGATGGCCACAGCAGAACCTGGCATCGACAGGCCTGGTGTCGCATGACGCCAGGAACAGGGAGTGGAGAGTGAACTGTGTGGGGTGTGCAGTACAGGGGCACCTGACTGTGTGCCCAATGCATCCACGACAGAGACCACTGACTGGGTCAGCCTGTTAATGGCAGCGGTCACATCCGTCCGCATACGAACCAGCTCAGCACGGTCCAGAGCACACTCCCTGCTGTGCTGCTCCACAGACACAGACAGTGCCTCCATGGACATTGCAACCCGCCTCTGCAGATGTACTGATTCCTGCAGCAGGCAGGTGTGCTCGTCCAATGGGTACTGTGCCCCAACGGCATCCTGCCCCCCAGGGTGTGGAAGGTCCTGATGCACAACACCCCTTGAGGGTGGGCGCTGTTTGCCAGGACCAGGAATGGGCGGATCAAAGGGCGGCGGACATGTGCCACCGCTTAACACTGTACCCCCAGACCTGGTGGGTGACTGCTGCTGCTGCCCCTCCAACCACTGTGCCCCAGGGTCCACTCGTTCCACCGCTGTGCTGGCAACAGTGCCAGACACCTGCACAGCCACTGGTGCTGCCCCACCGGTGCTGACAGGCACAGCCTGGGACTGTGCCAGCATGCTGGTACAAGTTGGAACCAGAAGGCCCAGGGCAAGTGCTGGCCTGCTGTGTGTCCGTTATGGGACACACACCTATCACTGCCCATTGCAGTCCTTGCATCATCAATGGTGCAGGTACGTGCTACAGCCATAGTCACAGCGTGCTGGCATGCTTGCATGCCAGACTGCTGAGACACAGACTGTGCACCCCCCGCACCCGAATCACCGACACCAGAGTTGACGGCCCAACGTGCATGCTGCTGCAGTGCCTGCTGGCTGGTGATAGAGGTGGATGGACCCTCCTCCTTGTCCAGCAGATCATCATCCCTGCCTGGACTCACCACCACCATCTCCTGAAGACGAACAGGATCTGTAACAGAAATAGAGTACATGTGAGTGCATGTGAACAACCTTCCCCCAACCCTCCCCAACACCACCACCATGTCATACCGTGCAGTGATGGGCTTCCACCTGTCTGGAATCCACCTCCTGGTATGCCCTCAACAGCGCTCCACTGCATTGATGTGACCAGTGTCTCCTCAGTTGGGGTCAGCGCCAACATCACTGGCGGGCCCCCGCCAGTGCCAGCACGTGCCGCCCTGAAGGTTGCCACCTTCTCCTTCAACCTCCTGCGGTCTGTCCCCATCTTCTTCTTGCATTCCTGCATGGAGCGCTGGTGGCTTCCATGCAGGTTAATGGCCCAAGCTACCCCCTCTCATGCAGCCGCACAGGACTGAGGGGTGCCCCTCCATCCACTCAGTACTGGCTCCTCATCCAGGTAGGCCTGGAAGAGGACCTCTGTCTCTGCTGCTGTAAAATTGGACCTCCTCCTACGCCCACCGTCCTCACCCTCACCTTGGCTCTGCTCGGTCATGGTGATCTGTATGGGGGAAGTGGACACCTGTCACTGTGCAGTCTACAGCATTTTCACATGACCATTGTCCAGAACATCACACAGTATGCAACTCACCTCTCACCTGCAGTAACCGAATCTGGCCAGCGCAGCCCAATGTCGCACATTTATAGCACAATGCATGCAAATTAGGAGTGGAGCAACTATAATGACATGCAAATCACGCCACTGCACCTTTGAATGGCTGATCAGATGATTTGCATGTGTCGGCTGAATATCGCGAATCTGCGCTTTGCGCAATACGGTTGAGTCGGCTAAGCCAATGGTGCAGATCTGTGACTGTGTGGTACACTGCATTGCGCATGCCCAGATAGCTTACGCAGGCATCTGTCATGCTGCTGACGTGCTGTGCGCGATCGGCAATTCAGGCCATGGCCACCATTGTGCCAGTGGCACTACAGCAATGGGCACTATATGGCGCTGTGGCACTACTGCACAATAGTCCACTGTGGCACTGGTATGCAGCTGGTCAGTCGAGCAGGATGCCTATACATCAGATGGCGCTGTGCGTGGCCTTGCGTCATGGCCCATGACCTTGTGTCTGACCTTTGCCCCCTGGCGCTGTTCGCCTGCCATGTGTACGGCCCTATTGTGCTGTCTGGTGACAGCGCTTCATGAAGTGACTGGCGCTGTTCAAACAGTGCGATTGGGCGTAGTGGTGGTCTATTCGCGCAACATCTCCACGTCGTTACGCACAGCGGGCGCCATATTGCCTGCTGTAAAGTTGGTACCATGGCTAGGAGAAGAGCTGTTCCCTGGAGCCAATTGGAACTGGCCAACTTTGTGGCCCTAGTAGAGCCCCACTATGGGGCACTTTGTGGTGAGGCACCCCTCACCATTGCCCGCACACAGGTGTGGCATCAAGTGGCCACTGACCTGGTGGGGGTCACTGGACAGTGCTGGTCTGATGAGCAGTGCCGGCACCGGTACAGTGACCTCTGCCAGAGGGATCCAGACCTTTTGGAGAGGCTGCAGTCACGTGCCAGGCGGGGCGTGGTGCCTAGGCCAGGTGGGTGTACCATCTATGCACCTGTATTCTCTGTAGGGGTGTGAGTGTGTTTTGGTGGCTGTGCATAGGTGATGGCTCTGCCATGGTTGGCTGTGTCAGTGTGTACAGCTGTGAGATGAATGGGTCTGGCTGTGTGGGCAGACACTCTCACTGGGGCAGGGGGCAGTCTGCTTTGGAGTCACACTGATGTTTGTCTCAACATATGTCTCCCACAGGCGGGATGTGAGGATGCAGGCCCGGGTTGAGGAGGAACCGTGCCAGGGCCCCGGTGCCAGCGGAGTTGCACCCCAGCAGCAGCAGCAGCAGCAGCGGCAGACACAGCTGCTTGAGCAGTGTGAGTATCATGACTTCATGGATGCTATTGCATGCTGGGGGGAGGAGACCACTAGCCCTGCAGAATACAACCATGCAGGAAAGGGAGGTCATAATTCCACTATACAAGACACTAGTGAGGCCCCACCTGGAGTACAGTGTACAGTTCTGGAGACCATACCTACTTAAGGACATAGACTGGGCAGAGAAGGTTCAGAGGAGGGCAACAAAGATGGTGCATGGCTTGCATCACAAGTCCTATGAAGACAGGTTAAAGGAACTGAACATGTACTCCCTGGAGGAGAGGAGGGAGAGAGAGGATATGATAGAGACATACAAGTATCTTACAGGGAGGAACAGGGTACAGGAAAACACTTTTCTTAAGTGAAAAAGATGTTCCAGGACTATAGGGCATGGGATGAAGTTGGAGGGAGGACGATTCAGAGGAAACATGGAAATGAATTTCTTCACAGAATGGGTGGTGGACAAGTGGAACACCCTGCCAGAGGAGGTGGTGGGGGCTGAAACAATCACGGGATTTCAGAATGCATGGGATAGACATAAAGGAATTCTGGAGGTCAGGGGTAAGGGGCAACAGACTTATAGGAAAACAAAGTGAACTTACAAGCTCAAATGGACAGACTGGGTGGGCCTCTAGGCCCTTATCTGCTGACACTGTCTATGTATCTATGTATGTATGCACGACACAGGTGACATGCATCACTGTCCAGTATCACAGCACGTCTGTGTATGCGTCACTTGTGGTCCATGCATGCACTGGGCACATAGCTGTGCAACTGGCATCGCACCACATTGCCACATCACTTGACAGCCTTGTTTGTGCTGTGATGGACATGGGCAGTGTGTGTGTGCAGTGGTGCGCATAGCTGGTGCCGCCTGTTTGTGATGGCCATGTGCATGTTCACTGTGGGTGGGTGCATGCCATCACAGGTATGGGACATTGGGCTATATGGCTTGCAGGTTGGGTGGTGTTCAGGGTTGTGGTCAGTCACAGCCATTGACTGTGTTCCCATTTTACTAGGCCTCGAGGTTCTCAGGAGGATTGGATGGGATATTCGGGGCCTCACACAAGTGTCAATGGAGAACCAGGCCATCCTCCAGTCCATCAGGCACCATGGCCTTCGGAGGAGGCGGCACAGGATGGTCCAGAACCAGGAAGAGGATGAGCAGCCGGCTGGGCCGTAGCTGATGATACCCTTCCCACTTCTCCCATCCCTACCACCCTGCCTTCCCTCTCCAAGTTGTTTATCCCTACCCCTTGAACACCCCTACCTTATACCCGTTCCCCTCGTTGTAAATAGTTGTTATTGTTTTGGTTCTTTACTATTTGGATATTTAAATATACATTTCTATTTTGATATGAATACTGTGTTGGTCTCTGATTTGCAGCTGGCTATGGGTGCTCAGTTGCAGGAGTGTACATGCCATCTGGGGTGGTATGGTCCTGTGTGTGTGTGTGTGTGTGTGTGTGTGTGTCTGTGTGCATGGGGAGGTATCTCCAGCATGGCAGTGACTTTCTGTTGGTCTTGCCGTCTGCTGCCACCCACTGCTGGGTGCACAGGGTGTGTCTGGCTTGTATGCTTCTGTGCTGCATGGGGTTGACGTGTGCTGGGGGGGATGCATGGTTTCCTGCAGTGCCAGTCACTGCACATGGGTGGTGTCTTGGGATCACGGTGCAGGGTGTGCTGTGCGTACGGGGAGCTGATGTGCACTGTGGTTGTCAACCCCCTGTGTGTGGCACTCTCAGCCTGCCAGTGGTTGTGCTGGGGTGTCATGGCTCTGCTGTGCTTTGTTGGCTTGTCCCCATGGGCCAGTAGATGATCTGTCACACCCCCAGTGATGCTGTGCTTGGGGTGTGCAGGTGTGGTGTTGGTTCTGCAGTGTGTTCCTGTGCCCATGTGTGGCATGGCTGGCGGTGGGCCCCAGCCTGCCTCCCTAGATGTGCAGTTCCATTGCTCTGGGGGGGGCTCTGCTTGCACTATGGCACCTCTGGACTGCTCAGCTGGGCTGCCCTGGTTGCGCTATAGTGCAACATTTCTGCTCAGCTTCTCCTTCCTGGTTGCGCTATGGCGCAGTTAGTGCGATATTCAGATATTGGCTGCTTGCGCAATTTGTTCTGCTCCATGTTTGAATATCGCACCTGTTGCGCATACGTACAATTGGTTTGTGCTTGCTCCTGCTGTTGTGCACATTTTGGGAGCAGTTTGAATATCCAGGCCTTAATGTTTACAGGGAAGAGCATGATATGGTGAGGGATGCCACAAGACACCAGGGATAAGGGAAATAATTAATAATCATCGGACAGTGATCAGATGATGGTGGGCATGACTAGAAACCAGATTAAAATGGCACAAAAATGGCGATGGTCATCGAAGGGTGCGGGGCACCACTGGATATCAGGAAAAATAAAGAAAAATATAGGGGAGGTAGTTGGAGGGTGTTAGGTGCCTCTAGACACCTGGGGAAAAAAATAATAAAAATGAAACTAATGACAATGGGAGATTGGGGGCACCACTAGACACCAGGGAAAACTTGAAAAAATTACAGGGAAGGCCATGAGAGGGTGACAGACTCCACTGGACTCCAGGGAAAATAACCAACATTATGGAGATGTAAGAACTCCCTGACACAAAAAGGAATCCTGAAAAAATTAAGTCCAAAAACCTTTTTCATGACAAGGGATCCTTTTTTATTTGAATGAAAATATCAAACAAAAAGGATCCCTTGAAATGAAGAAAGAATTAAAATAAAAAAAAAAACTAAGTCCAAATTCTTTTTCCATGACATTTAAATAAAAAAGGAGCCAGAAAAAAATTAAGTAAAGAATTCTTTTTCATGATGAGAGATTCTTTTTTTGTTTAAATGAAAAATAATTAAAGAAAAACGCAGAAGAGAGTGATGAGAAAGGATTTCAAATTATAAATAAAACACATTCTGAGGTCATTTTACCAACAGGTAAGTGTAGAATAGAGGTGTACAAAGTTGGAAAAATTCACTCCATGTAAAATTTCATGGATTTCCACTTTTGTGCAAAGTTTTCCATGCTGTGAAGCACAACTCCGGAGACTCTTGGTGGATTCATGAAATTTCGAAGTCAAGAACTTCAAAACATGTTAAAGGTAATAGTAGAAGTGTCAGAGATCTGCGAAGATGGAACTTTGCCATCAAAGTTCAGCATATAAAGCGCAGTTAGTAATAGTAGTAAGTAGTAATAACATTTATTTATACAGTATAACATCATTAGGACAATTTACACCCTATTTGCAAGGTGTACCTGTGCAGTAAACATTTTGTACGAGTTTCAAGATTCCACAGATAAAAAGCTTACATACATATCTTATTTAAATCATTCAATCAATAGCTGAAGCACACAGATATGACAAAGATGTAATACGTTGTTACAACAATAAACAATGAGGGCTATACTAAACATGCAAAGGCAAACTACAATAACATTTAAATGCTAAAAAGCACTGTCAGTTACACACACACAACTGAGACTAAAGTGCTGTCTAGTCTTTATTTTGAAACAAAAATTTCAGAAGATCTCAATTTCTTAAGTCTGGGGGCATTGTATTCCAAGGGCTAGCTACTCTGTATTTGTAGGTCATTTTACTAAAATTATTTGTTATTCTAGGCTGTATCAAGTCCCTAGCCCTATTTTTCCATAATTTTATACTATGTTTGTGTTTTTGTATTTTCTTTACCTGATGCTGGGGTGTTTTATTTCTAGCATGCTCCAAATGAGATTGGTCCAAATATACTAATGTTTCAAGTCACGTGATTTCCAACCCAACATACTGTACATTGTACAATGATGGGTATTGTAACTACACCTCAAAACAAATCTTGCCAATCTGTTATAGAGATGATGAAGTTTTTCTAGCTGCTGCTTACTGGAATGTCCATAGATGTGATTCCCATAATCAATTATTGGCAAAATTAGCTGGGTGGCAACTCTTAAATATACAGATTTAGTTCTACTCATTGATAACCTTCTAGCCGCCTCATAGGACCATTTACATTTTTGACTAAATCTGAAATATGATAGTCAAAACTTAAATGCTGATCAATGAGAACCCCTAAATATTTACAAGTTACAGTTTGAGTCAAACATTTCCCTTTCAAGGTCATGATATGCAAGCACACATTTTTGGGTCTGGTTTGCTTAGATCCAAATAACATTATTTGTGTCTTTTTTTTATAATTTGTGATCAAACCCAGAGATGTGAAGCACTCCTGCACTGCCAAAAAATCCTGCTGCAGTTTAAGTTCCACTTCACTAAGACTGCCCCCCACAGCCACCAACACAGTGTCATCTGAATAAAGGTGGATACAGGAGTGCCTTACAAAATCTGGGTGATCATTTATATAAATAATAATCAGTAGTGGCCCCAAGATTGAACCCTGGGGCACACCACGGGTAACTAGTAAATAGAGATGCAGCAAATTTTAAATCCACTTGCGAAGTGGACGTGAAGTGGGCACCACAAAGTGCTCACATTGCATTCTCATTATGACTTTGCATTGTCATTATGCCTTAACGTGAAGTAAGGTGAAGTGACAACTAAATAGGCAGCCCACCACACATCACAGGGCTTACAGTACTGTAAGTCACATGCTTTAGCCAGGCAGAAAGGAAGTGAGTCAGAGAAACAGTTACTTTCACTTTCTCCTTTGGACTTGTGGAGGGAGAAGGCTTTTTTGTGAGATAGGAGAGCAGTTTGTGTCTCAGTGCTTTTGTGCTGGAAAAAAAAAACAGCTTTTTTAAAAGCTACATCTTTATTCACTTTTTGCATTGTGTTTGTGATTTTTTTTGGTACTGAATTTTTTTTATAAGTTTTGTTTTGTTTTGCTTTTTTGTGTGTGTGTGTCTGAGAGTGTGAGAGTGAGTGTGGCTGCCAGGTGAAGGTTAGGAATTGACTCAAGACTCATTTATAGTCGGGGACTTGTGTGCAATGGACCCTGGACAAGGAGAGTCTCTGGCCCATGGGTGTGGGCAGAGGAGAGGAATGCACACACATGGGGGTGGTCATGTGTTGCTGGACTACTCCCGACTCTTGGGTGTCACTCCCCCCTCATGGAAGCAGCAGCAGCAGCACTGGTACCACTAGTGGCTGCTGTGCAACCACCTCCTCTGCCACTACCACCACCACCAGTAGCAGCTGCAGGGTCTCAAGCAGCACCCCTCCACCACCTTCACAGCCACAGGAGGTGCCTCAGGAAAATGTAGGTGGTCCAAGGATTGTATATGGTCCCCCCCAAAGATCCCCAGTGTGGGAGTTTTTTAACTGTGTGGAGGGAGACAGCACAATCATGATGAGCCATCTGTGCAGTGTGCTGGTGTGCCATGGCCCCCGGGGGACACATTTGGGGACTGGCAGCCAGCTCACGCATATGTCAAACCACCACAAGGCAGAGTGGCAAGCTGCCATGGAAGGGGTCTGGCATCAACCTGCTGGCCCTTCTGTGGCAGTGGCTGAGGGTGCTGCTGAGTTTGAAGTTGTGCCTTGCCATTGCAGCAGGAGGAAGGCAACTGCAGCAAATGCTCCACCAACACAGCCACCAGCACCACCATCTCCACCAGCACCACTACCTGGATTTCCACCAGCAGTGTATCCCACCACAGTGCCTGCAACATAGGCTGACATTGCACTGGTGTGGGTGGCCCTGGAGGAGAACAATGAGAGGGTAAATGCTGTGCAGCAGCAGGTAGATCAAATCCATCAACAACAGCTGCAAATAGTCACAATGCTGCACCTGCTGCTAGAAGACCACAGCATCCTACATTAAGGGATTGTTTTCTGGACCCCCACTACTGTGCTGTACTGTTTTTGCATGTTTTTTTGTTGTTGTTTAATAATACACATTTTCCCTTCTGTAGTTGCAGTGCCTCAGTAATGTTGACTTTTTGTTTAGGAGTACTTGTGGAAAAGCTGCTGAAAGCAGTGCAAGTATGATGTGTAAAATTCCATGTGTGCAGTCAGTGTTGTTGTGTGTGTGCATATGTGTGTGTGTGTGTGTGTGCATGACATCAGACATTGTGCAGCATGTTGAAAACATATACAGTATTGCTGTTGCTGACTTGTTGCAGACAGTGTTTATGCTATGAAGAATAGCGAGCAGAATACAATACATTTTATTGTCACCATCATCATCAGTGGACTAAGTGATACGATACATTTTCAGAGGTGTCTGGCCAGAAGTGCACCTTAATCACATTATATACTGTCTGCACACATAAGTTTTTGGAGAGCAAGTGTTTTTTTGTGCTATGATCTCCGCAAAGTCAAGTGTGCACTGTGAGTAACTGAGGTGCACAGTGACTCGATATGTCTGAAAAAATATCATATCACTTAGCCCGCTGGCACTGATGGTACCAATAAAATATACATCAGGTATTCTTTATCTTTATTCTTGATAATGCAACAAGTCTCTCCATATATATGTTTGCATGAAGCTGTGGAATGTATACACACACAGGAACGAACAGTGACATCACACATGCATTTTAGCACAACATACTCGCATTGCTCAGTCTTCATGCTGTTTGCGAAACACTTAAAATCTGATTCATGAGTCCTGACACAAAGTAAACATTACTGGGGCTCTATAACTATTTTGCTTGTGAAATAGCCATGAAATTGATTCACCAAGTTACAGCATTGCATCCGATATATGGGCACTTTACTTCCAGGGGAATCTTTCTTGCTCCATGTAGTGCAATACATTTCTGTGAAAACCACCTGTAATTTCATTACAATGTGTCATGTCACGGAGGAATTCCCGTTCATAAAAGCCACCCAAATTCTGCCCCCCTTTCTCAGCAACATTAGGATGTGATGTCAGGGAGAACACAGGTACGTATTCCATTATAGTAAATGTCCGATTGTCCGGCAGCTTTCTGAATGTTAGTTTTTGTTATAATGGTCAGTTTGTGGTGAAACTTATGAGCACATTTCCATCAAGACGAGCGTTGTTAGTGGAGACATGCACACATTTCACCACAAAGTGAACCTTATAACATAAAGAAACATTTGGATAGCTGCCGGACTTTCACTACAGTGGAGCACGCACCTGCGCTCCCCCTGGCATTATGTCCTAACGTTGCTGAGAAAGTGGGGCAGAATGTGGGCAGCTTTTCTTAATGGGAATTCCTCCATGATGTGACACTCTGTAATGAAATTACAGGCAGTTTCCATAGAAATGTATTGCACTACATGGAGCAAGAAAGATTCCCCTGGAAGTAAGGCACCCACATATTAGGTTATGTGCAACACCATAACTATATAACATGGTGAATCTCTGTAAAGCAGCAGTGCAACAATTTGTTGAGAACTCTGACCTGTATTTTTTAATGCTATGTTACAACTACCTTTACTTACATCCTGACTGGAATGATACAAGCATTTCCAGTAGTTGAGTCTGCTGTACTACCTTTTTTCATGTGTGAAATAATGAAAGGAGCATTCCTTTTAAATTGGTTCTGACCAGGTCTTTGTCATTGTTTTCCTCTGCTTTTCTCCATCACAACAGTTAGTTGTTATATATCACTTCTGTTGTAAATTAACAGTTATGCAGCAGGCAGTGCTTTATGACACCACAGAACAATATTTACTGAAAAGCAACTGCAAATAAATACAAACCTGGTCAGAACAAAATTGAAAGGTGTGCTTGTTTTTTTTTTCATACATGAAAAAAAGTAGTCAACTAAGTAAAGCAGACAGAAATTGTGAAAAGAAGTGTATCATTCAAGTCATGACTAGGAGGTAACTAGTGGATGTGGCAATGTAAAGTAGCATAAAAAAGTACAGTTCAAAATTGTTATGACATTCTTGCAATACTGCTTTAATTGATAATGTCACTATGACATCATGAGCTTACAATCACACAAAACACAAAATGCATTCTCCTTATGTGCAGAAAATTGGCAAGTGGTAACAAAGTGAAATGGGATCATTTCAGCACATACAAAGTCCCCAGAATTAATGGCACACTCAGTCATGCATGCAGTGGTGGCAGAGTCCTCAGATTTTTTCTGCATGCCCACAATGCATCCTCCTTTTGTGCATAAAATTGACAAGTGGTAAAAAAGTGGAATGGGATCGTTTCAGCACATACAAATTCCCCCAGAATTAATGGTGCACTCAGTCATGCACACAGTGGTGGCACAGAGTCCCCATATTTTTTCTGCATGCCCACATTGCATCCTCCTTGTGTACAGAACATTGACAAGTGGCAACAAAGTGAAATGGGATCATTTCAGCACAAAGTCCCCAAGAATAAAATGATGACCGTGAGCGAACTGTTGCCGTTCCAATGTGTGCTGCGATTCAAGCAAATGCAATGTGATCATCTCAACTGGATGGAAGGATGCCCTTTTTCTGTACACTAATAGTAGCCTTGGTGAGTTGATATACATAGATATATATATATATATATATATATGTGTGTATTTTGTAGGTGAGGGGGGTTGACATGGACATGTACTCATGGTATTGTTCTGTATCACAGGTCACAGAAACTGTTGGTGTGCACATTCCAGTAATCAATGAGAACTTTTTGCATTGAAATTTGAAATGGATAACTCTCAAGCACATGAAGCTAAGCACTTTTTTGGGGGGATGGTGGGGGGAAGCATATTTGCAGATTTGACTGTAATGGTTTCTTATTTTGTTACTTCTTCACAGATTACATTTGCATCCTTATGGAATCTGGTTGTTAATGATGGTCGTGGTCACCTAATGAAACTATTTCTGCATGTTGCATGTGTGCTTCAGCATGGGGGAGTGGAGCCTGATGTTGAAGAACTTGTTTGGATAAGGCCACGTTGACAGAACAACAAAGCATCTGGAAGTTTCCTAAAAAAAGAAATGAACGACTTCTTGCAACTTAATTGTAATCTGTCCCTCCCTGGTTCTCAATCTCAAGTCAAGTTACATTTCAAAACCACATCTTGTCAAGTACAACAACCTGTGTGTAACTTTTTCAATACTGTCATGGTCAGGGCTGCATAGCTGCAAGTTCAGAATACAGTGCATGAATGATATCTTACAGAAATAGTTTTCGTAATGTACATGTCACCTAGTTTATAAATCATACTCAGTCGCATTTGCTGCAGTCTTTTCAAAACAATGAAACGGATGAAATAAAATCTTCATACTTAAAAGAATGGATATTCCATAGGTTCCTCTGTATGGTACAGCTGCAGTACCATTCCCACTGAGTTTCAGCGCAGGAGACTTTTTTTGTTAACCTGTAAAAAAAAAAAAAAGTGTACTGTATGTGTTTGACCATTGCAGTTCTGAAAAGCTACAGAAAACAAAACATACAACTAAAGGAAGTGAAATAGCATAACAAACATTAGTACACATACTCACTTTATGGTTTAAATATTAAGAAGCTTTGTGTCTATGCTGATGGATGTGGTGGTTTGGATATACTCATGCTCAGTGGTGGCAGTGGCTAACATTATTCCTGGTGGTGGTGGTCCGGGGGGGTGGACAGACTCATGCACAGTGGTGGCAGTGGCTAACATCAGTACCAGTGGTGGTGGTGGTCCGGGGTGGCACACCGCCTTTTAACAACTTCAGTTACAAGCTGTCAACATTAACCACATCATCATCTTCATAAAGAAAGCTGCTATCACAGTCATCTATCTCTGAAGTCTGACCACTGGGAAATTCTTTCTCCATTGTGTCATCATCTACGTCAGTGGTGTGCTGTTTTAGGAAGCCACTGCCAGTTCCACCAGGATGGTTCATTTCCACATCAAAAAAAACACCATGACTAATCCAGGGTATGAATACCGAGGTTGCAGTCTGTGCTGGTATGTGCCTCTCATTCATTTTAATGAATGTTACCAAACTAACATCTGCAGGAGACAGGTTTGCCCAACAATCCCTGACTATTGCTCCTGCTGAGTTGAATACCCTCTCAACACTTACACTGGAGGGTGGGCATGTGAGGTGCTTTAGTGGCACTGCAGTCAGCTCTGGCCATTCACTGACCTTTCCACTCCAGTACAAAAGAGGATCTTCAGTTATTGTCAGATGCCTGTTTTCAGACAAATATGACTCAACCATTCTCTGGGCTGCACTAAGTCTAGTTGTTGATGCATCATCCTGTTGATACCCACTTGGGACAAAGCCTCCCAAAGATGGGTTGATGCCAGCCACTTTGGATGACAGACCACCTGGAACTGCTGTCCCCTTCCCCTTGCAAGATATGTTTGATGATCCTCCTGGTACACCTTCAGCTGGATTATGCTGCAGAGGTTTGCTGACCTTGGCACGTGACTTCTGTGCCCCATGAACCAAGCACACCAGTTAACCACTGATATTTTTTACCTGTTCAGGCCCTCCCTCCAGTACTGATGAAATTCCATGTTTCTATCGTGGGTCCAGCATTGTTCCTATGGCAAAGTTGTCACTACGCTAAATGCTCACAATGTGATGATTGTGGTCGAATACTGTCAGCATGTGTTGCAGCAACATACTGCTACCACTTTCTCTGGCAACATCAAGGCCATGCTATACATTCACCAATGTCTGCCTCAGCACCCGCAGCAGTGGAAATGATTGGCTAATGGAGGCAGACTCACCCCTCACTGCCTGTGTGTCATGTTAAAAAGGCCACAAAATTGTTATTACTGAGTCCATGAGACGCCACTATTCAGTCATCATAGACATGGAGGCCCTGGAACTGTCACGGCTAGTGTGCATCACAAGATATTCTGAGATGGCTTTGTATTATTCATACAACCTCTCTGCCATGTATAAAGTGGAGCTCCATCGGGTGACAACTTCCAGCTTCAAGCGGTGCTGAGGCAGGCTGTTTTGTATTTGCAACTGCCACAGCTGGTCACGGGCCTTTCCAGATTGTGAAAAGTGAGAGCAGATATGTTGTGCAATGGTCAGTATTTCCTTTACATCAGGGTGCTGCAGAAACTCCTGCACCACAATATTTAAACAATGGGCCATGCATGGAACACAACAAAAAACACTATCCGTGATGCATTTCACCACATTTGACCCATTGCCACTTGCTATGAATCCAGCTCTCAGGGACAGGGGGTTTAGCCACTTGTCAGTTTCAGTCAGTACCACATCCAACATGTTCTCACCAGTATGTGAACAGGACACATTGTGCATAGCAATTGTTGCATGCAGTTGAATTCCTGGAAGATTGCTACCGTGACAATCCACCTTACTGCACTGATTAGTTCAGGTGGATGTTAAAGATCCCATGGCACTTATCAAAAAAGAGTAGGGGAATTTCCTTGGTGTTCTGGCCAAATTTCCCTCATTCACTAAAAATACCACCAACAGCTTAATCTGGTTCAAGGTCAGTTTTCATTCATCTGTATCCCCCTTCCCCAGGTCGTGCCTGAAAATAGGCAGGATTTGTCTAGTGCACTTACCCGGTCAACAAAAACTAAATAAATTATTCACACCACCAACATCACAAACAACCCTCGGCACCTGTGTCCAGTGTGCAGTTATACACAAATATGAATACCCCACTGTTTTGCCACTTGTCAACATATCCATACTTAAATGGATGAATGGAGAGGAGGAATATTGAAGGGCATATCTTACTGAGTCGGACACAGTGCGGAACAACTCAGGGACAGCACGGGTAGAAAAGAATGTCCTATATGGGACTTTCCATTTTGGACAGGCACATGCAGCAAACCGCTGGAACCCAGAATTCTCCACAAAGATGAAGGGCGACAGATCAATTGCCAGCATTTCAGCTACAGCAGCATTAAGTTCACGTGACATTGTATGATTGGGGGGGTACTTCACCTTTTTCGCAAAAACACTCCGTTACATTGGCTGACTTAAACATTTTACATGGGGTGTGATCACAAATGGTTGTGCGCTGTGATGAATTGCATTGGCAGGGGGTGGAGTGTGGACGTTTGATGAAGATGGTTGAACAGGTGATGATGACAAACCCAGAAGTGCAGTTATTTTGCCAGATTTGCCAACCGGGGTTGATGTACCACTTGCACTAGGCATACTGCATTCACCACCACCACCACAAACAACCAAAACTGCTACTCTCACCAGCACTGGACAAAACTGCAAAGTCATTATGCTCCTCCACCTCATCATGTCTGTAGTAATCCTCTGCTCTTATTACCTCACTACTGCACATGTTTAATTTACTACTGGACTTAACCATCATGGAAGAGGATAAGATGCTTGTTATGGTTGCTGGTGATGAGGGTAAATGCCCCTCTGTGGTACTAGCTGCCAGCTTGTGCTGGGTCCACAGTGCCATGTGCCTATTCTTAAGATGTATATGCTGTCCTCCTGTGCCCAGATGGCTCCCCTTTTTACCTCGACTCAAACGCAGATGGCAAACCTGGCAGATTGCAACTGACTCATCATTTGCATCTTGAACAAAAAAATCCCAAACAAGGGATTGTGATGCTCTACTTTTAACATGTCCATGATGCTGCTTATTTAACTCTGTCCTTTTAAGCACTGAAGTGGGGGGGGCACGTGATGTTTCAGACACTGCACACCTGGACTGCAACTGACCACCACGACTGCCTATCATTATTACTGGGTCATCATCATCAACTAAAACTGGTAAAGGACAAGTTTTTACGTGGGGGGGGGGTCCTGCAAACAGACTCAGACACAGCCACTTTGAATTTCTTTTTCTCCGGTTCCCAAATGGGGTCAATTACATCATCATCATATTCATCAACGTTAAACACATCCACATCTTCTGCTTGGATGCTAGCATGTGGACTGCATGTTGCAACAACAGCAACGTAATCATCATCATCACATTCATCATCATCATCTACACCACCATCACCTGATATTTTTTCACCACACTGTGAATCACTGCATGGAAAATGCGTGACATTAACTGCCATGGTGGATGGAATATCACATTGTATGCTGTCGTTGACATGATCATCAGAATCCTGAGGTTCAGCTACTGGGATGTTACTGGGAAGTATGATATCATCTACGCTGCCACTCACTTGCACTGTTTCACAATCCGTTATATTTTTGGATACAGTACACTGGTCAAAATTTGAACTTGAAACACCAATACTAATACTACCACCACTAACACCATTAACACTAACACCACCGGCTGGGAAAACATCATCTCCTCCAACTATGAGTGAAGCTACTGATTGGGCTGTAAAAAACATTGCAGGAGAAATACCTTTCCTCACATCAGCAATGCACTTCTGCGTCTGCGTACTACCACGCCCACAGACTATCTTACTGCCAGCAGTGCCATGGTGAAACCAGCTTTGCATGCACATCTCTTTGCTGGCATTTTGGGGGATCAACAACAATATTATAAACAAATTTAGATTTTGGTACATTCACTCTCTGATTGGGGGGACACTGAATGTGAAGCCAAAAAAAACAACTGTGGCTTCAGCAACAGACAAAGACTGTCACGCAATAAAAACAACTTCAGTAATCAGTGGTGCTGATAATGGCACAAAAACAATCTAATCTGGTAAAAAATTTATTTTGCTGGTGGGGGTGGGGGGAAGCACTGACTGCAGATTTTTACAGCAGTACAAGCAACAAAACAAATAACAGATACCACGATCACAGTACAAAGTCAGGCAGCTGCAGTGGATAGTAGGTTCACACTGCTGTGCCTGCAATTATTCTAGTCTGTGGCACAATAAAAGGTGTATTATTTGATGTCATGCAACACCACTCACACATACACACATACACACACACACACACAAACAACAGTTTGTCCACAATGGTGAATGAGTAATGCGTAGCAAATTGAAAAGTTTAGTAATATGCCATGTACTGTAATGTAAACAACCAGAAATTATGAACTACTGCACCAGAGCCACACAACACACAATCAGCAAGACAATTTCAACAATTACTGGCAATATTACTGTGTGTACATTAACACAGTCAGTTATATAACAAAAATATAACCAAAAAAACAAGGAAATAACTATTTCTCCAACTTAAATCTACCTACACCACAGATACGCCCCTCCCCCAAAGTACACTTTCACTGTCTTTCACTACACACTCAGTGTTGTACATTAACATTCAAACTCAACAAAAAACAAAAACGCTCGATGACATGAGCACACGAGGGTTTCTTGCAATCGATGAACTAAAGGTGGAGCCCCCCCAAAATGAAAAAATGCTTTTTTACAGCTTTTAGAAGGTTTCAATCACAGACAGCTCTCAGAGCACACTGTCTCCTACTATTCCTACACACACTACCCCAAACTGAGGCTGTGCAGATAAATATAGAGCCCATGTGACCTGAAATCCCATGAATCATTGCAAAATTCTCCTTCGGAGCTCAAAAACATGGCGAAGTGAGGCAAAGTGCATTGTTGTCAATGCACTTCCCTTAAGATTTTGGAGGAGTAGTGGTCTGGGAAGGCGGAGTAATGCGAAGTCATTGTTTTCAATGGACTTTGCGTTGCTCATTATAATGCAATTTACTCCTCTTTGCATTGAGGAGCACTCCGTGAATCCACCTTTACTCCGCAAGTCACTTCACAGAGCAGATTGAGCCCACTTCACCCACCACTACATGTAAAATGTTCAACTCAAATCTGTTACTGATACTACCTGTGTTCTTCCATTTAGATATGAGCTAAACCACAGGCAAGATTCATTTGTTAACCTTATATTTTTTAATTTTCCTATCAAAAAATTATGATCCACCAGATCAAATGCTAGTAATGTACCAAAAGTTTGCAATGTACTATTGGTTATGAGGCCAAATGTTGCTGAACAGCCAATGAGATGCTAGTTTGGTCACTCTGTGAGTGTAGTACATTGGAGAGAGACTTACAGAGCAGAGTTTGTTCTTACAGTCATAATCTAAAACATTATATAAAGTAGAATTTTGGTGGTCAAATTGCTTCTTTTGTGAGTGCCCTTTACACACACAGTACTTTATTGTGTTGATTTTTCTCCTGTATTTTTCACTTGAACTATTTAGTTTTCTTTTAATAGAGAAGTAGTGGTTTGGTGTTTTGTGTGGGGGAGGGTAGGAGCAATTAAGAAGGCACACACTTGTCTTCAGAATCAATCAGTGGGTCAGTGCTCTCTCTTTTCTTAAGAAAAAAAAACACTGTCTTCCTGTCTGTGATTTATCCAGAGTGATTTTTTGTGTCCCTACATGTATACTTGTGCTAAAAAAATCACTGTCCTCCTGACTGTGAATTTAACCAAATAGATTGTTGTGTGTCCCTGCTTCTACACCTGGTCTAGGAAAAAAAATCACTGCACTCCTGACTGCAATTTATTTATTTATTTATTTATTTGATTTAACCAGAGTGATTGTTGTGTGTCCCTCTGTGCACTGAAGAATGACTGGGAAGAAAAGGGCAACTAAAGGCAGAGGCCATGGAGCAGCCACAAAGAAAATTGCTCAATTTGTAGTCCCTAATAGTGGTGCAGGAACCACAAACATGTCAGTGAGAGCAGAGAACGGCATTCAGATGACTCTGTGGTAGGCAATAGCAGTAGTAGCAATGTATTTTGCCCTGGTGCTGGCTTTCCTACCTCTAAGTTTTTCTCTGCTGAATCTGTGGTAGACTATGTGATGGATGTGTCAATGTCAAGTGATACAGTGACAGGAAGAAGCAGCACCACCACCAAACAAACAGTTGTGGGCCTGGAGACAGTTGGTTTTGAAGTGCAATTTGAAAGTGATGCTGTTGGTGATGATGGGTGAGAGGTGGAGCCTGATAATGTGTGTCCAGTGGCAGTGGTTGAGGGTGAGGTGGTACACGTGAAGCAACTTAAGGTCACCAGTCATGAAGAGGAGGTGCCTGTGCCTGTCACAGAGCCTGTTGCTACTGAGGAGGACAGACCTGCAGAGGATGATGAAAATGCCCACTTTTTTCCAGACTATGATGTGAATGATGTGTCAGAAGACCTGGATCCCTCATGGGAGTCTGAAAAGGAAAGTCCAAAACAGGGTGCCACAGAATGTGTCTTTCCTGTTGCTTTAACTGCTATACCCACCATGAAAAAGGACTCTCCCCTCCAGAACTGTTCTCCCATTTTTCTGGTCACCTGACAACATAACAAAGAGCAAATCCTCTTCTTTGGTATCTCAGTCATCTCGGCACCAAGTAAATACAAGGCCCCATAAATCCCTAGTGTGGGATTCTTATGTACTGGACCCATCTGATGAGACAGTGGCAATTTGACAACTGTGTCAAACCCAAGTAAATAGGGCTAAGAATGGTAGTCACCAAGGCACAGGTGGGCAACATACACACCTTAAAAACAGGCACCCAGTTTGGTGGCATCAACACCAGAAGGCAACCAGTGCCAGTGATTTTGGTCCATCCAAATCAGTGGGCAATGTAAGCCAAATACACCGGGCACTACCTGAGGGAGATGAAGGTGCAGGTGAGGAGAAGGACATGTATGTGGTACTGGATGTGGAGGATTCTGTAAGTGGGCCAAGTAGCAAGTAGTGGTTATAGCAGCAAGATTACCACTCCAATTCAAAGTGTAATCACTACCCCAGTCATGAAGCAAAAAAAGGCACTGAGATGTGTCATACGTAGAGATGGGCAAAGTGGCCCCAATTTGCTCCGCAACGTGATCCACGTAGTGAATGCGAATTCGCGGAGTGCTCCACAACACAAAGCAGAGCACTTCACATTATAAAAGGTAACACGAAGTCCACTGAAAACAATGACTTTGTGTTACTCCACCTTCCCAAACCACCACTCCACAAATTCTTAAGGTGAAGTACATTGAAAACAATGTACTTCGCCTCACTTCACTTTGTTTTTAAGTTCCAAAGGTGAATTTTGCAGTGATTCATGGGATTTCAGGTCACATGGGCTCTAGATTGTTCTGCACAGCCTCAGTTTGGGGTAGTGTGTGTAGGAAGCTATAGGAGACAATCTGCTCTGAGATCTTTCTATGATTCAAATGTTCTAAAAGCTGTTAAAAAAGCCTTTTTGAGTAATTTTTTTTGCTGAAACTTTAGCTCATCGATTATAGGAAACCCTCCTGTGCTCATATCATCGAGTGTTTATTGTTTGCATGTGGATTTTGAATGTTAATGTACAACATTCAGTCTGTGTAATGAGACATAGTGAAAGTGTGCTTTAGGGAAGGGGGCATATCTGCGGTGTAGGTAGATTAACTTGGAGAAAAAGACAGTGCTTTCTGTTTTGGTGAAATTTTTCTTGTATAACTGTGTTAATGTACACACAGTAATATTTTCAATAATTGCCATTTTTTTGCTGATTGTTGTGGTGCAGCAGTGTGTAATTTTAGTTTGTTTAAAATATGCGGTCATATTATAGAAGTTTTCAATTTGCTATGCATTACTTAATGTGTGTGTGAGTATGTGTGCAATGCGTGTCATCAAATCAGACACCTTTTATTGTACCACATAATTTCAGCAATGTGAACCTGCTATCCACTGTAGCTGTGTAATTTTTGTACTTCTTTGTGGTATCTTTACTGGTACTAGTACTAGTGACTGTGCAGCAGTGCAGTACACTGCCCCACCGTGGCCCTCCCCAACTGGCAAAACTATTCTTTTCCAGATTTGAACTTCTGATGTTGAGCACTGGTTAGGTGTTTTGCTTTGTGTCTGCATCTCTTCAGTGAACAGTGCAATCTTAATCTGTCTGTGTATATGCATCTTTTTATGGCCCAATCTCCATCTGCAACTTAAGTCACAGTTGTTTCTTTGGCTTCCCTTCAGAGTACTGGACAGGTGTGGTGCATAATTCTGCATGAACATTGTACTCATTAATATGCATTTTTAAGTCAGGACCATCATCACGAGTCACTTGTGATACAAATCACATTCTTCATCATCACGGTCACAAATGCATTCACAAATCACTATTCTCGATCACGTCACAAATCACAACATTAATTTTTTTTCCAGTTACTTGGATGTATTGTAAGCCCGTTTTGTAGCATCTCTCCAGGCTTCACCACCCCGTCATTGTACTCATTAATGAGCGTTTTTAAGTCTGGGAGTTTATGCTACAGCTCATCGGGGAAGTACAGCAGTAGGCATTTGCATTCCCCTCCCAATACAGCTACATATTGTTTATCTCACACTGTCGACACCGAATCACTTTCTTCATCATCACAGTCACAAAAGTAGTCACAAATCACAATTCACGATCACGTCATGAATCACAACATTAATTTTTTTACTTGTTACTTCGATGTATTGTAAACATGTTTTGTAGTATCTCTCCAGGCTTCACCACTCCACCATTGTACTCATTAATAAGCATTTTTAAGTCTGGGAGTTTTGTGCTACAGCCCATCGGGGAAGTACAGCCATAGGCATTTATGTTCCTTCCTATACAGCATGTGAGTTACAGTACTGTAAGTAGTGGTGGGCGAAGTGGCCCCAATTTGCTCCATTAAGTGATTCACTGAGTAACGTGGAATCTGAAGAGAACTCCACAATGTGAAGCGGAGTACTTTGTTTCATAATGAGGAACGTGAAGTCCATTGAAACCAATGACTTTGCATTATTCCACATTCCCCAAACCACTTCTCCACCAATTTTAAGGCAAAGTAAATTGAAATCAATGTAGTTCACCTCACTTCACCCTGTAATTGAGCTCCAAATGAAATTATGCAATTATTACGTTTTTTGCTGATTGTTGTGGTGCAGCAGTGTACAATTTGTCTTTAAAACATTTGGTTATATTACTAAAGGTTTTCAGTTTGCTATGCATTACTTAAGTGTGCATGTGATTGTGTGTGAGTGATGCGTGCCATTAAATCAGACACCTTTTATTGTGTTACAGAGTAATTGCAGCAGTGTGAACCTGCTGTACACCGCACCTGCATGAATTTTTTATACTGCTTTGTGGTATCTTTACTGGTAGTGGATTGTTACTGCCATGCACTAATCCCCCCAACCGGCAAAATGTATTCCTTTCCAGATTTGGATTTGTGACTTGTGAGCACTGGTTAGGTGTTGTTTTGCCTTTTTGTATGCATCCCTTGAGTGTGCAGTGCAATCTTAATCTGTCTGTGCATTTGCATGGCACCATTAATTCTGGGAGACTGCATTTCTTGTTACACTCTCATTTCACTTTGTCAGCACTGGGGAATTTTCTGGACACAAGACAGTAGCATTTTGGGGATGCACATTAATTCTGGTGACTCTGTGTGTGACCTGACCACTGTGCGCATGACTGAATGCACCATTTATTCTGGGAGACTTTGTATTTTTTGTTACACTCTCATTTCACTTCATCAGCACTGGGGAGTTTTCTGGACACAAGACAGCAGCACTTTGGAGATGCACATCAATTTTGGTGACTGTGTGGGTGGGGTGCTGCCAATTTTGTTGTCATTCTGCCTTACTTCACGTTTAAGATGGAATGACAATGTGAGGTAATAATAACAAGGCAAAGTGAGCCTTTCCTATGGGGCACTCAACATAGCAAAGTGCCAATGCAAAGTGGCCACTTCGCGCTCACTTCACCGGCAGATTTTAAATTCACTGCATATCTAGTCATACAGTGCCAGTGAGTACCATTGGCAATCCCCAGTCAAGGAGCACCCCATTAATAGCGCAATGACAAGGCAAGCTGTTTGGTACACTACCAGGTGCATCACTGCCAGCAATATCAAGAAAAGTTCAGCCAACACTGCATTCCATTTTGGATCAGCAAACTAAATTCATGCCTAATCATGGTACAGCATGGGAGTTGAATGCAGCATGTGCAGAAATCCTTGCTGTGGGTTTGTTGCCATACTCCTTTGTGGAGAATGTGGGATTTAGGTGGTCCATGGCCAGTACTTTGCCTAAAAGGCAGGTGCCATCACGTACGTATTTTTCAAAGTGTACCATCCTGGAACTATACAATGATGTATGTGACATGGTACATCATGCCTGGCAGAATTCCTCAGCACATTATGTACATCTGAGCATGGACATGTGGACCTGTGGGAAAACAGCTGGTAGCTCTTACCTGTGCATTACAGCACACTGGGCACAGTTACCTTCGGTAGCAGCTGATTGTGGGAGAGGCAAGAATTGCACTAAGACAAACTGTGGTGGCAGCAACACACCTGGTGTTAGGCAACATGCTACACTGACCTTGAAGAGTATCCTTTTGTCATACACTGGAGAAAAGATGCTGGAAGTGATACTAAGGGAGGGAGACAGGGAGGTCAGTAAGGGAAGCCAAAGCTCAGACAGAACACATTGCAAAATCAGTGGGTAGAGGGGACAAAACCTTTTACAGGTACATAAGTGAAAAAAGAAAGACAAAGGGAGGGATAGTGAGACTGAAGGGGGAGGATGGGAGCCATGTGGAGGATGACAACAGTAAAGCTGACATATTGAACAGGTATTTCTGCTCAGTCTTTACTGAGGAAGAGGAGGGTAATGGGTCTGAAGGAGTACAAGGGTGAGAATGGTGCAGAAATGGACACAAGTCCCTTTACACGAAAAGGGTCCTGAAGGAACTGGAAGTAATAAGAGTTGATAAAGCAATGGGGCCAGATGGGGTGCACCCAGGGTCCTTAAAGAACTAAGAGAGGTGGTGGCTGAACCTCTGGCTATCCTGTTTAGCCGATCACTGGAAACAGGGAGGTACCCAAAGACTGGAGGACAGCAGATGTAGTCCCCTTATACAAAAGTGGGAACAAAGAGGAAGCAGGGAACTACAGACCAGTCAGCCTCACCTCGGTAGTGGGAAGATCATGGAAGCACTACTGAAGGAGAGTTGGTGGAACATCTGGTTATCAATGGACTACAGGACCCAAGGCAGCATGGTTTCACCAGGGAGGTCATGTCAGACCAACCTCATTGAATTTTTGACTGGGTGACTAGGAGGTGGATCAGGGAGGGCAGTGGACATGGCCTATCTGGACTTCGCAAGGCCTTTGACACTGTGCCACATAGAAGACTATTACACAAACGGGAATATGGGTGTGGGCAGGACAGTAGTGTGGTGGGTAGGTAACTGGCTGGGTGGCAGGACACAGAGGGTGGTGGTAAATGGCCGTCACTCCACAGAGGGAAGAGTGACCAGTGGGGTACCACAGGGATCAGTGCTGGGACCGGTCCTATTCAACATCTTCATCAGTGACATTGCGGGATCTAGAAGGCAGAATTTCACTGTTCGCTGATGACACAAAGCTCTGTAACAGAGTAGACACACCAGAGGGTGTAGACAGAATGAGAAGTGACCTGCAGAAACTTGAAGAATGGTCAGGGTTTGGCAGTTGAAATTCAATGCAAAGAAGTGCAAGATAATGCATATGGGGCACAAAAACCCTGGCACAATATATCAGTTGGGGTGAGGATATAGCATGCACCAAGCAGGAAAGGGATCTTGGGGTTGTCATCTCTGATGACCTCAAGGTAGAGAAACAGTGTGACAAGGCAGCAGGTAAAGCAAATAGGATGCTTGGATGTATAGGCAGGGGCATCACCAGCAGGAAAAGGAGGTCATAATTCGCTATACAA
This sequence comes from Neoceratodus forsteri, assembly GCA_016271365.2. Lineage (NCBI taxonomy): Eukaryota > Metazoa > Chordata > Ceratodontiformes > Ceratodontidae > Neoceratodus > Neoceratodus forsteri. Next base: position 609,126,870 of record CM057455.1, read on the forward strand.
GACACTAGTGAGGCCCCACTTGGAGTACAGTGTACAGTTCTGGAGACCATACCTATGTAAGGACATAGACAGGGTAGAGAAGGTTCAGAGGAGGGCAACAAAGATGGTGCATGGATTACATCACAAGTCCTATGAAGACAGGTTTAAGGAACTGAACTACTCCCTGGAGGAGAGGAGGGAGAGGGATATGATAGAGACATACAAGTATCTTACAGGGAGGAACAGGGTGCAGGAAAACACTATTTTTAAGCAAAGAGATGTTCCAGGACTAGAGGGCATGGATGAAGTTGGAGGGAGGACGATTCAGAGGAAACATGAGAAAGAATTTCTTTACAGAACGGGTGGTGGACAAGTGGAACACCCTGCCAGAGGAAGTGGTGGGGGCTGAAACATTCACAGGATTTAAGAATACATGGGATAGACATAAAGGAATTCTAGAGGTCAGGGGTAAGGGGCAACAGACTTCTAGGAAAACAAACTGAACTTACAAGCTCAAATGGGCAGACTGGGTGGGCCATAGGCCCTTATCTGCCGACACTGTCTGTGTATCTATGTATCTAACAGAGATTGATGAGTGGCTCTCATGCCCATGCACTGAAACCTGTATATATTACCAGTGATAATGGATCAAATGTGCAGAAATGCATCAGTGATGCATTTGCTACGGTGCCATGCTTGGTACACTGCCTTGACCTTGTTGTGCAGACCTTCATCAACCATCCAGATATAAAAAGATATTTTGTCTCTGGCCTGACACATCTGTTCCCACTTTGCTGTGTACATGTTGCCTTGGCTTCGCAGAAGGAACTAGAAGGGAAAGGATTAGATTTGTTACAGTACAGTAGCTTCTTATTGTTTTTACGTTGTTTCTTGTGGATTTTACTTGGTAGAAGGTTATTTCTTTTCTTTCTTACTACTTCTAAGGGGCTAGCAGGGTATTCTTTTGGGGCTGTTGGAATTTTGAAAACTGTTTTGGTGGCTATAAGAGGGCTAATTTGTTTGATGTTTCACTGTGTAGCAGGCTGCATTTGTAGAGGCCTATTTCTTCTGATTTAAAACCTATTTGGTGTGATTTAACTGGGGCTGTTTCTTTGAATCAGAGACCTACATCTTCTAATTTCAAGCCTACTTTAATGTGTTGTTGGTGAAGTTGCTTGAATTGGAGACCTGTTTCTTTTGGTAGCAAACCTATTTTGGGGGCTTGGAGTAGAATTTTGATTCATTTTTGCTGGCTTCACTATCTGCAAAGGTTAGCAGATAGTGGGGGAAGGGTGTTAATGGTCTGACCAGGGGCCTCAGCTACCTGATTGTTTCTGGAAGACTTGGGCTGGTCCCACCCCCAACCCCTCACCTCCCACCCCTGGTCCATGATTTCCTTCATACCAGGTGTTCTGACATCACTTCCTCAAATGGGCAAAGGATATGCACCTGTCACAGCAGAAGCAGACATCCAGGAAAGAAACAGCAGCGAGTAAAGAGATGACTGCTATCTCAGTGGAAGAGAAGTAACTGCAAATCTAGGAGCTTTCCTTGTTACTTCTTTGCATTGCTATTGCATTGTGGAAAGGAGGAGTAGGAGTTTGAGGAAGGTTGTGCAATATCTAGTTAAAGTCTCTTTTTGAGTTTGGATAGGAAGGTTAGGAACATAAAAAGCAGTTGCTCAATCTATCTAAACATGTACAACAAAAGGGGTGAGGGAAATTAAGAAAATAATGTTTTGTACTGATAGAGGGGGGAGAGGGGAGACTTGTGGGAGTGTTTGATATCCTGCATCTGGAAGAGTGGGGGGTCGCTGGTGGGCAACAACAGCAATGGGTAACGTGGTAGGCTTCAACAACTGTGGTGCACCAATCTTTCTAAAAATGGCCTGGAGTGTGGGAGGATGTTTAGTGTGCAACCACATAGAGAAACTCAGAAAGGAGATTGAGGGTCTGCAGGAGGAACTAAGACAGGCAGGCAGACTGGGGGTGGGTTTAGCCCAATACTGGAGGGAGGAAGAATGGAAGATGAGGAAGGGTGATTTAAGACAACAGTGGTGAGGAGAGGGTCAGAAGAAGGGAAGCAGGGACAAGGGGACCCAGGCCAGAAAGAACGATTGCCAGGGAAACCAGGTCAGGAGACAAAAAACAAATGGAAGGAGGAGATAGGGACTTGTGAGGGGAGGTGAAGAAGTGGCAAAAGTCATGAAGTGGAAAGGAGATAACAGGTTACAAGAAGAGATAGGGAGTGGGCATTTGTGAAGGGTCTTCAGAAAATAGTTTTGAACTGCTACAGAGGAAGAAGGTGGAGGAGGGAAATGATGAAATTAGAGGAGTAATTGATAAATGCCTGTACAAACCAGAGTGGGGGGAAGTTCTGCTGGGAGAATTGCAACAGGGGCAAAAGGGGGAAATAATGTGCAGGAGGAAGAAAAGGAGCTGGAAATGAGAGAGGGAGATGAATGGAAGCAAGCAGGGTGTAAAAGTAGTGGAATCTTAGTGCTGGGGAACTCAATACTAAGAGGAGTCAGGTGAGGTTACAAGGGGGAGAGGCACAGTCGCATTTGGGTGGAGACCATACGAGGAATGACAGTGGAAAGGATGGGACAATCTGTTCTGAAATATGCTAGAAAGGGTAGGGACAAGCCTCATTTAATTATACATCTTGGGACGAACAACCTGGCTGGCAAGACAGTAGATATAGTCCAGAGGAGGTTAGAGGAACTAGGACAATTAAGTGAGGGGCCAGGAAGATCAGTAACTTTTTCAGAGATACTTCCAGTGCCCAAGGCAAGCACAACAAGAAAGCTGAGAATAGAGGAATTTAATGGATGACTAAGAGCCTGGTGTTGTGCTAAAGGGTATGGGCTGTTGAGGGAGTGGGAAGAGACCTGGGAGGACAGTATTCTCTATGACAAGGACAGACTACACTTGAGTGAGGAGGGAAAGAAAGTGTTGAAACAAAGGATGGAGGAGTACATAGAGGAAGTAGCTAATTTAAACTAAGAGCAGGGGGTGGCAATTGGGCAAGAGACATGCAGAGACCACAGGTTGGGAAACCATAAGAGCTCACCCCCATAACAGTGACAAAGGACAAATGGCAAGTACTATTGGTGATGCTAGTAAAGGAGGGCAGGATGGGAGGGGGTGAAAAGGGTGGAAGGTGGTTACCCTTAATGCTAGGAGCCTTGGGAGAAAAACTGCACAACTACAGGTGCTCATGGCATAGGGAGAGGTGTACATTGCAGCCATCACAGAAACATGGGCCACCCAATACAATGACTGGAACCTGTCTGTACCAGGATACAGGTTATTTGGTAGGGACAGGGTGATTGGGAAAGGAGGGGGTGTGGCACTATATGTGAAGGAAGGACAGAAGTGTGTAAGTGAGGAAGGGGAGGAGAGTAGTGCGGAGTCAATTTGGATGCAAATCCAGGATTCCAAGAATAGGATTCTTAGAATGGGAGTGGTGTACAGGCCGCCATCTCAGACGGAGGAGTTAGACAGGGAACTAGCAGGACAGTTCAGGAGGACCTGTGAGAAGGGTAGTGTGATGATTGTGGGGGACTTCAACATGCCAGGAGTGTACTGCAGTACCCCAACAACTAGGAACAGAAGGGGGCAGGTACTACTGGATGCCTTCCAGGACTGCTTCCTGCTGCAAATGGTCAGTGAGCCAACCAGGTTAGGGAATACAATTGACCTTTTGTTGGCAAATGTTGACTTTGTGAGATAACTTACAGTAGAGGAACTGCTGTCAGGGAGTGACCACCACTCAGTATGGATCACATTGGATATGGGCAAGGAAGGAGTGGAATCTGGCACAAGAGTGCTGGACTTCATAAGGGCCAACTTTGGGAAGATGGGGAAGTGGTAAAAGGGTACCTGGCCAGAATTCAATCTAGTATGGACACTAACCAGAGGTGGGAGCTCATGAAGCTGGGGACAGTGGAGGCAACCAAAACCTGCTGCAAGGCACAGAGCAAGAAGGCGAGGACTAAGAAACAGAGTTGGTTGAGCAAGGAGGTCATGGAAAAGGTAAGAAGGAAAAGAGCTGCCTTTAGGAAGTACAAGAAAACAGAGAGAGGGGAGGACAGGGAGGAGTACTTGATGGAATTGAAGGAGGTGACAAGGGCAGTAAGAGGAGCCAAGGCATCTACGGAACTCAGGCTAGCACAAGGCATTAAGAAGGGGGAGAAGGACTTCTTTAGGTACATCAGAGAGAAAAGGAGCTGTAAGGACAACATAGTAAGGATTAGGAAGGGGGTTGGGTGGAAGCAGGGTGCGATAAGGCAGAAGCACTAAATAAGTACTTCTGCTCAGTATTTACTAAAGAGAAGAGGGGGTGACACCCAAGGGGGGAGAAATGGCAGAAACAGGGTGAGGGAGGAGTGACAGATGGGGAAATCATGGAGGGTAGAATTCGGGAGAGTTTGAAGGCACTGAGGGTGGATAAGGCACCAGGCCCATATGGCATCCACCCCAGGGTACTGAAGGAGCTGGCAGAGATTCTTGCAGGACCTTTGGCAGACCTATTTAATGCCTCACTACATTCAGGGTGTGTACCTCAGGACTGGAGGATGGCTCATGTGGTGCCCTTCCACAAGAGTGGCCCCAAGGATGAACCTTGAAACTACAGACCAGTGAGCCTCACATCCATCATGGTTAAGCTAATGGAGACTATCCTGAAGGAAAGGCTGGTGGCCCTCCTAGAGGCCAAAGGACTACAGGACAGCAGACAGCATGGCTTCATATGGGGCAGATCCTGCCAAACCAACCTGGTGGAGTTCTATGACTGGGTAACTAGGTAACTGGATAGGGGCCATGCAGTGGATGTCCTGTATCTGGACTTCAGTAAGGCATTTGACTCGGTGCTGCATGGAAGGCTGGAAGTAAGTTAGTAGGCAAAGGGGCAGGTGCAAAGCTGGTGAGATGGGTAGGGCACTGGCTTTAGGGAAGGCAACAGAGGGTGGTGGTGGGTGGGGAGCTCTCACACCCAAGGGTAGTGACGAGCGGTGTTCCACAGGGCTCGGTGTTGGGACAAGTGTTGTTTGGGATATTCATTGCAGACATATCATTGGATATCAAGAGCAAGATCAATCTGTTTGCTGATGATACCAAGGTAGGAGCAGTGGTGGATGACACAGGGGGATGGCAGGGGTTGCAGGATGATCTAGCAAAGCTTGAAACTTGGTTAGACACCTGGCAACTGGGGTTTAATACCAAAAAGTGCAAGGTGCTGCATTTTGGGATGAAGAACCCAAGGAGGAGTTACCAGCTGGGGGAGCACAGCTAGCCCAGACAGAGGAGGAGAAGGCTCTGGGGGTGCTCATTACAGGGTCAATGAACAACTCAGCTCAATGTAGGAAGGCAGCTGCAAAGGCCAACAAAATGCTGGGTTGTATTGCAAGGGGTATATCCTCGAGGAGGGAGGAGTTGATTCTATCACTGTACAGGTCATTAGTTAGACTGCACCTAGAGTACTGCATGCAGTACTGGCACCCGTATCTGAAGAGGGACATTAAGTTACTGGAGGGGTGCTGCACAGGGCAACAGAGATGATCAAGAGGCTGGGGGACTTATCATATGAGAGGAGGCTGAGGGAGTTGAACATGTACTTACTGGAGGAGAGGAGGGACAGGGGGGACATGATTGAAACCTTAAAGTACATGAAAGGAATAAACAAGACAGGTACAGAGGGGCTGTTCAAAGTAAGGGAGGGGAGGGACACCAGGGACCATGACATGAGACTGGAGGGAGGAAGGTTCAGGGGGGAGATGAGGAGACTCTTTTATACTGAGAGGTTGGTGGCTGGGTGGAATGCGTTACCTACAGAAGTGGCATGCTTCAAAAGGTGATGGGACAGGACAAGGGGGAGGGTCAATGAAGGGGAAGGGTGGAAGGGAGGAGCAGCTGCAGAATAAGGGGTGCTAGCTGCACATTCGAGCAGACTTGATAGACCTTCTAGGCCTTTATCTGCTGGCAAATTTTGTATGTTCATATGGTGAAGCATCTATACCAGCAGCACAAGGCCATTTCTGAGTGTCTACTATTTCATTTTTTTATTCAATATATTTTATTCAGGTTTAATAACAATACAATACATCCATGGATATCTGGTTAGGACTGAGGAGACAGTACACATGAATAGAACAATATTATAGACACCAATCCTTAGTCAAACCTTAGTGGTATAAGATTACTACAATACTCCTCACAGCCCACCCTATCAATTATCCCTCCCACAATCATTCCCTGTGCCTAAATTAAAAAAAAAATATGTCTGTACATCAAGAACCTATATATGCATATAAATTAAATCCGAATTAGTCTGTGGTTTTCAGACTGAGAATTAGGCTTTCAAAGAGCCCCATTTATTTAAATAAGCCTGATTTCTGTTGGCTAACATGGCTATATGTTTTTCAAGTTGTAGGGCTAACAAAACTTCTCTGTGCCATTCCAGCACTGATGGCAAGGAATCATCTTTCCAGTGTCTCATAACAATTAGTTTGGCCATTGCTGAGATAAGAACTATATGAACTTTTCTGCTCTTAATAGTTCCTGAAAGGAAGTTATTGAGGAGACAAATTTCAGGGGTAAATAAAGGTTGTAAACCAAGTAATGTAGTGTTTACTATTTAATGCTAGTAGTGACAGCAGTGGGGCATCCATGTGTGTCACAACAGAGCAGTGGCACCTAAAGGATAGGCTCATCTCAGTTCTAAGGCCCTTTGAGCATGCAACTCAGGCAGTAAGTGGGGACACTGCCTGCACCAGTGCGTCCATCCATCTAGTCTCAGTGCTGAGACAGACACTGCTGAATGTGCAGCAACAGCTAGAGGCAGGTGGCGAGAGAGCAATTTGCTCATTGATGGAACGCATGCTGTCCACATTAGACTCCAACACCCATATAAAGTATATTCTGCAATCTGAGGAGTTTGGGATTGCCACAGTACTTGATCCATGTTATAAATGTGGGCTGGCAGCAATATTACAAGGTGGACATCAGGAGCTGCAGAGAGTGAGAGAACTATTCACTCAGAGGGTAAGTGGTGCACATTTGCTGCTATGGGCACAGGGGTCAAAGCCACATGAGGGTACTGCACAGTGAGCCAGTGTTCCTGCCACCTACTTCTCATCATCCCAAGGGTGTCAAACTGCATAAAAAACATTCAAGTTAAAGGAACCTATGCTGAATCCCATTTGGGCCACCCTCAGTCAGCTGGGAGTAGCAGACATGGAGGAAACTAAGGAGGAGGAGGAGGATGATGATCACATTGCACTTCTTTGAGTGGCAAAAATATATGGTAGATGCATATTTTGCAGATACAAGGAACCTTCCATTGTAGATGAACCACTGCCATGTTGGGGTACTAAAGTCAATGACTGACCGGCACTGACAGTGGTGGCCCTGAAATATCTGAGCTGCCTGCCCTCCATTGTCAGCGTTAAGTGGGTTTTCAGTTCAGAGGGTGCCATTGTGCAAGACAGGTACACCAATCTCTCCCCCAAAAATGTTGACATGCTGACATTTATCAAAATGAATGAGGCTCACATTCCATTAAGAAGAGTAATGTCCCTTGTCACGCCACCGTTTGACAGTGATGATAAGGAGGAAAGTGCTTTTGGCTGACCGGGATGTACCTCATCATTGTCTTGCAGCAGTGAAGAGGATGAAGCAGTGATGGAGAGGGAGTTCCACTATAGTGACAGTTTCAGTCTTGAAGAATGTGAGGGATGCCTCATGGACGATGTGGAAGAATAACAAACTCTCCAATTTCTTTCCTCCTTCTCCCACCCCAGCCGTCCTCAACCATGTAATCCTGGATGTCAAATTAATGACAATAATAATGTTCACATTCAGTGCTGAGATATAAATCAACAATTATTTATTAGTGATGCTTTTTAATTGTGTCAAATGGAAACACCAGTAAACAATGCACTATGCCAATTACAGTGAACACCCACTCTAGCTAGCAAGACATACCGTGGGTCAAGTACTGTGGCAATCCCAAACTCCTCAGATTGCAGAATATACTTTATATGGGTGTTGGAGTCTAATGTGAACAGCATGCATTCCATCAATGAGCAAATTGCTCTCTCACCACCTGCCTCTAGCTGTTGCTGCACATTCAGCAGTGTCTGTCTCAGCACTGAGACTAGATGGATGGACTCACTGGTGCAGGCAGTGTCCCCACTTACTGCCTGAGTTGCATGCTCAAAGGGCCTTAGAATTGAGATGAGCCTATCCTTTAGGTGCCACTGCTCTGTTGTGACACACATGGATGCCCCACTGCTGTCACTACTAGCATTAAACAGAAGACACTACATTACTTGGTTTACAACCTTTATTTACCCCTAAAATTTGTCTCCTCAATAACTTCCCTTCAGGAACTAGCAGTGATCCCAACATCTCAACCTTACCCTCCTCCTATCATCTCATGTGTGTAGTCACCTTGGATCCTCCAGCACAGGCAGAAACAGCATGCACAGCACTTTCACCACCACAGTGGTATCTACTAGCCAGCATAGCAATTCATCAGGATCATGAATGTACAATACATGCAAGGCACAGGCGGCATGTGGCAGTCACCCAAATGTGATTAAATAAAAACACCTCTTCTACCTCCTCTGTACTCCCTGTGCTGATTCAGCTGTCTCCTCCTCCTCCTCACAGCAAGTATGAAACAGCATTGGCTATCACTTCCACCACCATAGCGAAGATTCATTGCCACCAATGTGATGAACAGAACCTCCTCCTGTACCTCCTCAATTCTCCTCTTACCAGATTCCTCTTGGTCTTCCTCACCAGAATTATCATATAGCATGGCACAACATTACAGCTGTTAGCCCAAGGAAATGATGGTCCTCTAGTCTATATCAAGTGACTGATTGAAGCCGGCAAGACCTCGTCATGTGCAGCCACACTGCTGCAAGGACTTTCTTTATTGGATGTGATGGTCAGACACCTGCACTCTTTTTCAGAAACTGCAGCCCATCTATCAGCGTATTAATGGCAGAAAATCAGTCCATGAGACTCAGTGAGGCACTACAAAGTTTTCCTGTCATTTCATCTTCATGCTTGTTTCGTTGGTTCCAATACACACGGACACCAAAAATACACAATTACACAGCCAGCAGTAGTACTCTAACAGTAAGTATTATTATGATGTAATGTTTTTCCCTTCCCTTTCCTTTCCTTTCCTTTCCTTTCCTTTCCTTTCCTTTCCTTTCCTTTCCTCTTCGCTACTTTCCTTCACAAAAATCCTTTCTTGTCTTCACAGGTGCAATCTGGACTGAAATTCTAATGAAATGGTGCATGGAGAGATCCTGCAGGCAGGCAAGCAAGCCATCTCCATCTTTTCAGGTATGTCAAGTATGTTGCAGCACATACACTGTCTGGAAACTACTGTAACTGGAATTATAACAGCAGCAACAGGAAACATTGAGTATTGAATATGGCACAATTGCCAATGAAAATTCCCACACCTTCAAAAAATGAAAGCAAAAAAATTGTCACTTGGAAAGGTACATGCAATACCAGGTATCAAGCTTGATGGAAGATGGAAGTCAGCATGTACCCCAGCCCAGGGTCACGCAGTCAGCATCATTTGCTGGGTGAATCAAGCCATTCATTGGAAAAGATACAGGCACACAGAATACCTGTAAGGAAGAACAGCAGAGGCAGTGATTAACAAATATAATTAATCAGGTCATTTCTCCAACTCCTGAACAACAACAGCATGCAGCAGCAGCAAAGCACCCTCTCCTTATGCTGTTTACTTTATTCTCAATGTAAAAAACACAGCCACTTGATATTTTTCTCTCTGGGGACACAACTTCACATTTCTGTCAAAGTGCTGACTGGTGCTGGTGGGGTGGCAGGTCCAAAAATTCTTAATATGAGAAATATGCTTAAGTTCTCTTGTAAATTTCACATGTGGTTTGCACCACCTACTCAGGTGTGTGCAGAAACAATATTTGACAGAAGGGAAGCATTTTCTCTCTGAGGACTCAACTTTCCATTTCTTGCACAGTGCTGGTGGTGGTAGAAGTGGTGGTGAGGTGGCATGCCCAAAAATGCTTAGTAACATAATTATGTTTAAGTTCTCTTGCAGGTTTCACATGTGGTTTGCATCACCTACTTAGGTGTGTGCAGAAACAATATTTGACGGAAGGGAAGCATTTTCTCTCTGGGAACTCAACTTTCCATTTCTTGCACAGTGCTGGTGGTGGTAGAGGTGGTGGTGAGTTGGCATGCCTAAAAATGCTTAGTACCATAATTATGTTTAAGTTCTCTTGCAAGTTTCACATGTGGTTTGCATCACCTACTCAGGTGTGTGTGTAACAACATTATTTGAGAGAAGTGAAGCATTTTTTCTCTGGGGACACAACTTAACATTTCTTGCAAATGCAGTAAACATGTTAGCTTGATAAAAACAGATTCATGTTGAACTTCTGAAGAGAATAGCTCATGTCTGTGTAACTGGATTTGCACCTCTTTGAGTGGTTGGCGGTTGCACTCAACTACCAGTCACACACCGTCACATAACACTGGGAAACAATTTATTTAATGGGGCAAATACTTGACGTTTGTGGATAGCAGGAGTACACATGAATCAGTAACGAAAACAAAAGGAAGGAAAGTGGTTCATCATGTCTAAAGAGTAAAGAAAGAACAGAACAGGACTGGCAAGGGACATTCAAAAGAATGAGACAATACTAAAAAAGAGGATAGAGAATGAAGAGATGAAAACTACAGAAAAATGTATTTTTTTTACTTTGTATAACTTTTTATATTTGTTTTATTTTTTTATTTTTATTGAGGGGACTACAGGGTGGAGAAATGAAGAACACAGATTACAGAATGAATAAATATAAAATAAATAGTTTCTGGCAACCACTCAGACCACCCTAATAGCTCTGACAGAAGTTGAGCAATGCCCTCCACTGCTACGCAGCTCGGCCAAGAGATTGAGGATCCTCTCCTGGCTAGACATGAAATTATCTAGCCTATCCATCACTTCCTGCCAGAAGTTGTTGAAATCCTGCCGCAGTGTGTGCAGCTCATTCTATAAAACTGCCACATCGCCCTGTGTGGCAGGTGCCATGGGGTCATTGCCATAATGTGATGGTGTAGACTGCTGTCTGGGAGGTACATGCTGAGCACTGCTGTGGCCCTTCCTACAGCTGCCATGCTGACTTACAGCAGCACTATGGCTGACATAACGCTGCTCCACAACTTTGCCCCCATGGTCATCACCACCACCACCACATGCTGCAACCACTTTACACTTGTTAGCCTTCCACTCATTCAGCTGGTGGATGCAGAGGTGTGTCTTCTGGCTGCTGATCCCAACATGGCTCCCTTTTTTCCCCAGCATCACATGGCTCCACAGACTTTGCAGATGGCTACTTGTCCCATCTGCACGGTCCATATCAAAAAAATTCCCACACTACAGAATGCTGTGGGAGGGCTGGAGCAGCAGATGATGAGGTGGTGGGCTTCTCCTGGGGTGGGGTACCTTGTGGGTGCTACTCCTGCTGTGGTTCTTGCTGCTGCAGTTCTGGATGCTGTGGCTGCAGTTCCTGCTACTCCAGTTCATGCTGCTATATTACATAGATACATAGATACATAGACAGTGTCGGCAGATAAGGGCCTATGGCCCACCCAGTCTGCTCATTTGAGCTTGTAAGTTCAGTTTGTTTTCCTAGAAGTCTGTTGCCCCTTACCCCTGACCTCCAGAACTCCTTTATGTCTATCCCATGCATTCTTAAATCCCATGATTGTTTCAGCTCCCACCACTTCCTCTGGCAGGGTGTTCCACTTGTCCACCGCCCATTCTGTGAAAAAATTCTACCTCACGTTTCCTCTGAATCGTCCTCCCTCCAACTTCATCCCATACCCTCTAGTCCTGGTACATCTTTTTCACTTAAAAATAGAGTATTCCTGCACCCTATTCCTCCCTGTAAGATACTTGTATGTCTCTATCATATCCCCTCTCTCCCTCCTTTCCTCCAGGAAGTACATGTTCAGTTCCTTCAACCTGTCCTCATAGGACTTACGATGCAATCCATGTACCATCTTTGTTGCCCTCCTCTGAACTTTCTCTACCCTGTCTATGTCCTTAGGTAGGTAAGGTCTCCAGAACTGTACACTGTACTCCAGGTGGGGCCTCACTAGTGTCTTGTATAGTGGAATTATGACCTCCCTTTCCCTGCTGGTGATGCCCCTGCCTATGCATCCCAGCATCACATTTGCTTTACTTGCTGCCTTGTCACACTGTTTCCCTACCTTGAGGTCATCAAAGATGATAACCCTAAGATCCCTTTCCTGCTTGGTGCATGCTAGATCCTCACCCCCAACTGATATATTGTGCCAGGGTTTTTGTGCCCCATATGCATTATCTTGCACTTCTTTGCATTGAATTTCAACTGCCAAACCCCTGACCATTCTTCAAGTTTCTGCAGGTCTCTTCTCATTCTGTCTACACCCTCTGGTGTGTCTACTCTGTTACAGAGCTTTGTGTCATCAGCGAACAGTGAAATTCTGCCTTCTAGGTCCTGCATAATGTCACTGATGAAAATGTTGACTAGGACCGGTCCCAGCACTGATCCCTGTGGTACCCCACTGGTCACTTTTCTCTCTGTGGAGTGATAGCTATTTGCCACCACCCTCTGTGTTCTACTGCCCAGCCAGTTACCTACCCACCACACTACAGTCCTGCCCACACCCATGTTCCCCAGTTTGTGTAATAGTCTTCTATGTGGTACAGTGTCAAAGGCCTTGCTGAAGTCCAGATAGGCCATGTCCACTGCCCTCCCCTGATCCACCTCCCTAGTCACCCAGTCAAAAAATTCAACAAAGTTGGTCTGACATGACCTCCCCCTGGTGAAACCATGCTGCCTTGGGTCCTGTAGTCCATTGACAACCACATGTTCCACCAATTTCTCCTTCAGTAGTGCTTCCATGATCTTCCCCACTACTGAGGTGAGGCTGTCTGGTTTGTAGTTCCCCGCTTCCTCTTTGTTCCCACTTTTGTATAAGGGGACTACATCTGCTGTCCTCCAGTCTTTGGGTACCTCCCCTGTTTCCAGTGATTGGCTAAACAGGATAGCCAGAGGTTCAGCCACCACCTCTCTTAGTTATTTAAGGACCTTGGGGTGCACCCCATCCTGCCCCATTGCTTTATCAACTCAATTACTTTCAGTTCCTTCAGGACCCTTTCTCATGTAATGGGACTTGTGTCCATTTTTGCACCATTCTCATCCCTTGTACTCCCTTCAGACCCATTACCCTCCTCTCTCTCGGTAAAGGCTGAGCAGAAATACCTGTTCAGTATGTCAGCTTTACTGTTGTCATCCTCCACGCGGCCCCCATCCCTCCCTTCAGTCTCACTATCCCTCCCTTTGCCTTTCTTTTTTCACTTATATACCTGTAAAAGGTTTTGTCCCCTCTACCCACTGATTTAGCAATGTGTTCTTCTGTCTGAGCTTTGTCTTCCCTTACTGACCTCCCTGCCTCCCTTTGCTTCTCCTGGTACTTCTCCCTATCCCCTTCTGCCTGTGTCTTTTTGTATTACCTCAATGCAATCTTTTTGGTTTTCACTTTCTTTGCTATCTCTTTGGAAAACCATAATGGTCTCCTCTTCCTTTTCCTCTTGCTAACCTGCTTAATGTATAATTATGTTGCTCTTGTAATCCCCATTTTATATACTGTCCACTGTTCCTCAACCCCTGATTCCTGCCCCATTCCCCTTAATGCCTCTTTCACGTATCTCCCCGTTTTCCCAAAGTCTGACCCCCTAAAATCCAGGATACATGTTTTTGTGTGGTTTGGTTCTGCTCTTTCTGTGATTTCAAACCACAATGACTGGTGGTCACTGTTCCCCAGGTGCTCCCCCACTGTTACCCCATCACACTGTCCCTGTTTGTGAGCACAAGGTCCAGTATTGCCTTCTGCCGAGTTGGTTCCATGACCAGTTGCTTGAGGAAGGCACTCTGGAGGGAGTCTAGGATAAATGTGCTCCTAGTTGATGCTGCTGCTGGGATGCTCCAGTCCATGTCTGGAATATTGAAGTCTCTAACCAGTACTACCTCACCCTTGTCTGCCATCCTTTGGATGGCTAGCATCAGCTCCCTATCTGTTTCTTCCTCCTGGGCTGGTAGTCTATAGACCACACCTATGCGGATGGTTGGCCCCATTTTCCTTTCCAGCTTAACCCACAGCATCTCTCTACCATTTTGTTCCTCCTGGATCTCTGTGGCCCTTATGTCATTTTTCACTTACAGTGCCACTCCTCCTCCCTTCCTCCCTGCCCTGTCTCTTCTGAATATGTTCTAGCCAGGTATGGCCATCTCTCAGTCATGGTTATCATTACACCAGGTTTCAGTGATGGCCACAGTGTCCAGGTCTGACTGCACCATGACAGCCTCCAGATCTTCCATCTTGTTGCTAAGGCTTCTGGCATTGGCACACATGGCTTTCCATGATTTGACCTCCCTAGACTGTTTTACTGTTCTACTCCAGCCCCTTCCTTGGTTGTCCTTTATCCCTGGTTCTCCTTGCTGTCTGCCCTTCTACTGAATTTTGCCCCTTTTCTGCCTATCCACCTCTTGGTCACTAATCTCCATCTTTTGCACACTGCTTTGTAGAGATAGCCACTCCTCCAGTTCACTGGTTCCACTGCTAGCTGTGGGGGGTGAGCAAGTAGGTACCCTCCTTGCTGGCCTGCACCCCCTTTGCTAGTTTAAATGCTTGTCAATGTAGCATTTAAACTTATCATTGAGTGCTTGGATTCCCCTCCAGGATTGATGCAGTCCATCAGGCTTGAACAAACCTTCATCCTTCCAGGTGGGTCCCCAGTCACCAATGAACCCAAACTCTTCCTCACAGCACCAGTTCTTCAACCATGAGTTAAAGTTCCTGGTGCATGCACCCCTATGCTCTCCCTTGCCTCTCGCAGGTAGTACTTCTGAGAAAGTGACAGAAGTAGCTACTTGCTTGAGACCCTTCCCCAATTTCCTAAACATATTGCAGCAGCAAAATCTCTTCCGGATCTGGGGAGGCAACAGTGCCCTGGTTTAAAACACGCCTGTTGATGCGAATAACTGCTGTCCCAGTCCCACCCTTTCTGGACTCCTGATGCTGCTCCTCCATTTCAAAAAAAAATTTCAATAAAGAAAAGGAGAGAAAGAGAGAGTCTGAAGAACTCAGAAACGCACACACACACGCACACACAGACACACACCAAGAGAAACTACAAAAAGCAAAGGATACACAAACAAAATTTTTAAATGCAGACAAAGTAAAGAAAGATAAGGATTAGAACTTAGAAAGGAGGAAAATATAAAACTCGAATGATATATTGCTATTGTAGATGCTATCTGCTTATGAGACTGTCTCTTTCAGCTACAGCTACCAAAATGAAAGTGAAACATTCAATTCCTGCCTACCTGGAGTCTCCCATGTGACCTGCTGTAAGGGAATCATGTGACAAAGCATGTTTTTCATTAACTTTGAAGTTAATAACACAAGTCAAAGTTACCTTTGAAGTTTTTGAAGTTTACCAGAGAAGTTTCATGGCCAGAAGCCTATTTTTCGAAATCTTTCACGGTGCAAAGTTGGTGACTTCATGGGGAATTCATAGATGGAGTAAAACTTTGCAACATCTTTAGTGCAGAATTCACTTAATAGAGTCCCAAAGAGAAAGATACATGTCTTGGTGTCTGTGCAAGCTGTACTTTTTTGAGGGGTGGGTGAGCATTTTGTTTTGAAAAATTTGAAACAAGATGGCGTCAGAAAAATGCTTAGCCCCCCAACAGGGGACTAAGTGCAAAACTAGTCAAGACAGTCATAAATAATAAGAGATTTTAATTTTTTTCTATGTCATATGGTTCCTGAGATATAAGCAATTTAGTATTTCATGTGTTCATTTTATGCTCTGAGGGTCATTATTATGCATACATTCTTTGTATTCACTGTGCTTCTGAATGCACCTTTTTGGGAAAAGAAAATGTGTGCGTTTGCGTTACTGTTACAGTTATCGTTTCCGCTTGCCCTTCCATAACCATTTGCGTTAGCGTTTCTGTTTACATCACCGTGTGTGTTACCCTTTGCATTTGTGTTTGCTCTTGCATTTGTATTACTGTTACCATTTGCATTTCCATTACTGTTTTTGTTTGCATTTCCCTTTGCGTCACCGTGTGCATTACCATTTTTGTTTGCGTATGCACTTCCATTTGCATTTGTGTTTATGTTTGCTTTGGCATCATCGTTGGTGTTACCGTAAGCATTTGCATTTGCAAATGCTTTACCATGTGTGTTACCATTTGCATTTGCACATGCACTTGTGTTTGCATTTCCATTTGTGTTACTGTTCCCTTTGGTGTCATCATTGATGTTACCGTGACTGTTTGCATTTCCAATTGCATTACCATTACATAGAAACATAGAAACATAGAATTTGATGGCAGATAAGGACCGCTTGGGCCACCCAGTCTGCCCGTTTCCCTACCTAATGGATAAGCTGCAGATCCTAGTTAACCAGCAACCTATGTCTTTCTACCCCACCCCCTAGAATTGCCTTATGATTGTCCCATGCATACTTGAACTCAACCACTGTTTTTGACTCCACAACCTCCTCCAGAAGGCTGTTCCAAGTATCCATAACCCTCTCTGTGAAAAATTACTTCCTTAAATTACCTCTGAGCTGCTCCCCCATCTTCAAATTGTGCCCCCTTGTTCTTGCACACCTCTTTTTTTGAAAGATGCTATCCTCTTGGACTTTGTTGATTCCCTTGAGGTACTTGAAAGTTTCTATCATGTCCCCCCTCTCCCTCCTTTCCTCAAGGCTATATATATTAAGCTCCTTTAGTCTCTCTCCATATGTCTTCTGGTGCAGACCCTGCACCATTTTAGTTGCCCTCCTCTGGACAGCTTCCATCTTGTCTATGTCCTTGCAGAGATTGAGTCTCCAGTACTGCACACAGTACTCCAGATGGGGTCTCACCAGCTGTCTATACAGAGGGATAACAACTTCTTGTTTTCTACTGGTGATGCCTCTCCCTATGCAGCCCAGTATCCCCTCCAGCCCTCCTTACTTCCCTCTCACATTGCTTGCCCACCTTTAAGTCATCTGATATGACTACCCCCAGGTCCCTTTCCATTTTTGTTGTTGTTAGTATCTCACCCTCCATTGTGTACTCTTCCCCTGGTTTTTTGTTTCCCAGGTGCATTACCTTGCACTTCTTGGCATTGAATCTAAGCTGCCATATATTTGACCTTTTCTCTAACCTTGCCAAGTCCCTTCTCATCCTTTCCACCCCACCTTGTGCATCAACTCTGTTGCAGATCTTTGTGTTATCTGCAAAGAGACATACTTTTCCTTCCAGTCCCTCTGCAATGTCGCTTAGAAAGACATTGAAGATGACCGGTCCTAATACTGAACCCTGCTGTACCCCACTAGTAACCCCCCTTTCTTCAGAGTGGACTCCATTTACTATTACCCTCTGTGTCCTATTCTCCAGCCAATTCTTTACCCAGGCTATCATCTTGGGACCCACTCCCAGACTGGCTAACTTGTATATTAATCTTTTGTGTGAGACTGTGTCAAATGCCTTGCTAAAGTCTAGGTAGGCCATGTCCACGGCCCCTTCCTGATCTACTACTTTGGTCACCTAGTCAAAGAAATCTATTAGATTCATCTGGCATGACCTTCCTGCTGTGAATCCATGCTGCTTTGGGTCCTGTGCCCCTCTGGCCTCTAGGTACCTGACAATTCTTTCCTTCAGAAGTGATTCCATCATTTTCCCTATCACTGAGGTTAAACTAACAGGTCTGTAGTTTCCTGCTTTTGCCCTGCTCCCATTTTTGTGAAGGGGTTACTGTTAGCATGTTCATCACTGTTGGCCTTAGCATTTGTGTTTTCAGTAGTGTTTCCATTGTTGATTGCATTACTGTTTCCCTGTTTCCGTTACTGTTACCGTTTACGTTTCTGTTTGCATTTGTGTCACCATTTGCATTTCCATTGCCGTTACCATTTGTGTTAATGTGTTCATTAACATTTGTGTTTCTGTTGCCACTAGCATTTGCGTCACTGCTTGCATTACCATTTCTGTTTTCATTTACGTTTACGCTTGCATTTCACTTACCGTTTGCTTTATCATTTGCGTTATCATTTACGTTTGCATCACCATGTGTATTATCATTTGTGCTTGCATTTGTGTTACCATTAGCATTACTATTTTCTTTAGCTCACTGTTTCCATCACTGTTTTCATTAACATTACTGTTTGTGTTTTTGCATTTATGTAGTGCAGTGCAAAATATTCTCAAAAAGAAAGGAAATTCATGGCAAAAAACTCTGTTTAATGCATCAAGTTAGCGTTTTTTCACAGTGGCAAAAGCTAGGAAATTCAGTGTTAGGGTTGCCACCCTTAGCCCCCCACCCACCCCATCCCCACCAACAGGCATCAGGTGTGTGTTGGAGTCATCGGTCCTAACTCTCACCCCATTCTCCATGCTATACCACCTCAGCTTATTCACACATGGAATGGTGTGAGAGTTAGGACCAAAGACCCCAGTGCACACCTGATGCCTGTTGGTGGGGATGGGGTGGCCATAGGGTGCAAGGTTTGGCAACCCTAACACTGAATTTCCTTGCTTTTGTTGCTGTGGAACAACCCTAATTGATGCAATTTATTTTATTATGGAATGGGCTGAGCATTATGGCTGATGACCCCAATACAGACCTCTGAGTCCTGTCAGTGTCTGCAGGTTGGGACCACATTTCCCTGCTTTTTTTTTTTTGCTTTAGTAACAACCTTAACTGATGCATTGACAAAGTTTTTTGTAATATATATACTGTATTTCACCATTTTAAGCCACCCCTGTTTAGAAGCTGCTCTTGAATAAAGGCAGCACAAGAAAAAAAGTTAATTAATAGAGGCTGCCCCTGATTTGAATCCATGGCTTCTAAAGGGGCAGTTTGAAAATGGTGATCAACTCTGTAGAGTACAGTGCTAGTGGCACACGCTGAGAAGGAAGAACTTGTACCAGTAAATACAATTATTTCATGTACTCCTTTCAGTTCATTCTTCAGTGTGTTTAGGTTGCAAGCAGGGGTCAATGTGAATGAGTGTTTAAATCAGTGAGTGAGTGATGAGGTGACTGAGCTTGAGAGGCAGGGCAGAAACAACTTCAAGAAACGAACACTGGTTAAGAAGCATAAGCTTCTGTTTTTTATCAAATAATCAGGTGAATAACATAGAGTTTTGGTTTAATTTTGCACAGATTTTGTTTCATCTGACAAGAGTAGAGCTTAGAAAAAGGTGATATCTGATAGTCAGCTGACAGTTTATCAGTAAAAGCCTCCCCCAAATAGTAGCTGCCTTTGTTTAGAAGCAATGGCTAAAGACTGAAAAATAGAAGCCACGGCTTCTAAATGGTGAAATATGGTATATACATACATATCTATTATAGGGGTACAATGGCATTCCTATAATTAGGGTGGATAAGGCTGTTCAATGTTAAACCCTAGTTGTTGCACCGTAATAACTTTGGCATCCTATGATGAAATAGCACAAAATGTGGCATGTGTGGTCAGGCTGTCAGAGTCTTAACAGATGAAAAGGTTTTGCATGTTGTAGGGTTTTTGAGATATGGAGTGGCAAAAAAATGAAAAAAAAAAAAACTATATTTAACATTACCTATTTTTTGCTTTCACTGACAGCCTCTATGAAACAGGGGCCCCTTAATTTTGATGCTTAAAAATTCCCTTAATTTTCATTTTAATTCTCCATACAATTGATGGGTAATTGAGTGAATAATTAAGGGATTTTCATCCTTAAATTCTGCTTAATTCATCCTTAATCAGAGTACACAATCTACTGTGTTTTGTCTTCTTAAATTAAGACAATCAGTGATGTATTTTTAGTTATTGTTACACATAATTTAAACCAATTAATTCCTCAAATTAAACATCATTTTCTACTTAATTTTATTCATAATTTGAACCTCTTAATTCTTAAAATTAAACAGATTTAAGTACTTAATTTTATGCTTAATATTAATTCCTTAATACATAAATTAAATATATTTCATCACTTCATTTAACACTTAATCCATTTATACTAAGTTACATATATGTTATCACTTAATTTAACACTTCATCTTGCTCCAATAATACCAAAAATTAAACGTATTTAATCACTTAATTTTACAGTTAATTATAATCCCTTAATCCCTAAAATCAAACAAAGTTTAGTACTTAATTTTACAGTTAATCATTACCCCTTATTTATTAAAAAGAAATATATTTTAATACTAGGTTTCATATTTAATTTACTGCAACTAAATACTTAAATTCCACTTATTTCTGAAGCTTAAAATACCTTAATTGCATCCTTAACAGACCAGTGCATCCTTTAAGGGATAATCAATGGTTTAAACCTTAAAATTCCCTTATTTGTTTATTTACTTTTAATGCACAGGCTAAGGGTCTCACCATTTAATTTTAAGCTCTTAAATTAAATACCTTTTAGTACTTTAACTTAATAATTGGTTCAAATTTGTTAATTCCTTAACTTCCCCATAACATTAATACTTAATCCTTTCAAATTGTACTGGCAATCACAATGGAATTCAAAATTTGAACAACTTGCTGTAACTTCCTATTGTTACTGCCGAAATGACTTTGACTCCACATTCTAGCTATCTCTAATTAGCAGTTTCTAAGAATTGGAAATTATTTTCCAGGCCTTTACATTCTGAATCCACAACCAGAGATCTCAGACGGAGCTCAAACAGAGGTTGTTTGAAATAGCATCTGATAATGGGAAGACATTTATAATATTTTTATTTAATGCCAAAACAATGTACTACACATACTGAAAAACATATGTGTGTGTGTATGTGTATATATATATATATATATATATATATATATATATATATTTATATGCACATATATATTTACACACACCAATATGCTCCTCGAGAGACAACGTGTGACAATCAGGTTCCAAAATTTATTTAGGACACTTGTCATTACCTTATCATATTTACATTGGGTGCATATGGTAGTATTTCAGTCCCCAATATAAAGATGGTTTGTAGTTCAGAAGTGCTAAAAGATAGGATTACAAGTTCCCACAAGGGCAACGTAATGTGAGTAACATCATGTCCTTGACAGCAAATTTGTCATATTATCAAACATATATTTTTTGATATTACTATGTCTATGGTATATATTTAGGTAGCATAATATCTAACTTTTCAGTTTTTTATCATAAACTTAACTTGCTGGTAATTATGCCACAATATGTTTCCTGATCGCAGTATGCCTAATCTGGACATGTTTAAGTTTGGCTACCACATTCATGTCCTTGATTTTATAGCCCATTGCTTTTTTGCACAACTATATTACTCTCATAAGAAAAGACAGAAATCACTGAATTTTCAGAAAGTGAATTATACTTTATTTACAAGAATTTTTTCCCCAGGATGTCACATGAGTAACTCAGACTCCACAGGATGTCATGTGAGTAACACAGACATGACACAAGAAGTCACATGAGTAACATGGACACCAGAACAGTAGTATCACTATCATACCAAGTATCTCACTAAGTCATACCAAAAGTTATTGCTAATGTTCAACCAAAAAATGATTGTCATACTATGGATATTTTGCATAACATTTTTTGAACATTTTGAAGATTGTACTGCAGTCACTACATTATATTAACTTAAGATATTCACAAATGTTTTTATGTTACAGTGTAGTATGGATTGAATCTCACCTGGTCTGTTTATTACACATACCGGCTAGTCCCAAGCCTACAATAAGAGAGAAGGAAACCAACTATATCTTTAAGAGATGAATGGGAGTGTTTGGGATTAATGCATGCCCTTGCTGCTTGTGATATTCAAGGCTGAAGGCAAAACACTGAAAGTGTATTAGTGACTTATAACATGGGGTAGATAAAAGCAGGTGAGTGGTAAACAACCATCAGGTGGCCATTGCTTACTCCACAGTATATGACAGCTAGTGGTGAACCATCCCTCTGAGAGATCAGTCTGTGTTTCTGCTCTGGTCTTGTTATAGTGCAAAATTGCAGTCTGTGGAGCAGCCATTAGCATCCCTGCTTAGTGAGTTACAGCCGAGGCCTGCCATGTAGTTCCAGGCAGTCCAGCAACAGTAGCTGTAGTGTTCAAAGTTTGTAGTCTTGCTTCTTACCCAAGCTTGTACCCAAAGTGAAGTGTCAAGTCCCCATGGTAATTTTTCTGTCGCACAGCCAGATTGACTGGTAAATCCAATAGTTGTGGCATAAAGTCAGATGGAACAGTGTGAAGAGAGGGAACCCCCCCAATGATGTCATGACCTGAAAGTGAGCTTTATGCTAGTGGACAGAGAAACAGAGTTCCATCAAGACCTGCAGGCTCTGAGTCCCATTAGTTGCCATTTCTTACTTGGTAGAATACAGTCTGATAGACTTTGTGACTGCACTGCTGGGAAAAATGCTTACTTGCTTGCCATGCATTAATGTAATCACAGATAGAGACTGAGCAGCTAAGCCAGTAGAGGTATAGACACTGTGTCTGTACCACAAGAGGCAACTTAATATTTTGCACTTCAGAGCTACTGTGCTGTCTCAGAAGGCATATCATGCACAACAAATGTCAGAAAAAGCATAGCAACACTTTCCATCTGACATTTGTATGTCCATGACAGCCATTTTGTTGGGGACAATTTTGTTTAGGCAGCAGAATACAATAATTTGCTTGTCTTTTATAAAAGGAGAAAAAACACGTATGTTGCTTTCTCCTTGTTTTGTAGTGCACCCTCTGTTATAAGTGTATAACCCACTCCAGGGTGTGTGGTTATTGGGGATTAATCAACACACTAGGTGTTGTGAGGACACTCAGTCAGCAGCCTAGTGCTTCACAATGAACTTGGGGTATTGATTAATCCCTAATAACTGCACACTCTGGAGTGGGTTACTTCCTACTAATAGAACTACGCCCTTGAGTGGGTTGCTTCAATCTTAAAATGTGTTTTAAGAAATGAAAATGAAATTAAAAACTGACTTCAGGGGCCAGATCTTCAAAAGCTTGCCCATGTGCAAAGCCTAGTTTTTCTGCACAAACCCAGATTTGTGCAGATGTCCATATTCCAAAGCCCTGTTGTGGGCAAACAAGGTTTGTGTCCAGGAGATTTTCTGAGGTTGGCACAATGCAAACGGAAAGTCATGGACCTGAAATCTGGTGAAGTCCTGTAATCACAGAGTACAAGGCAATTTTGCATGGTCCCCGTGTATGGTGCAGATATACACAATTATCCCTGCTACTAATGATGCCATCCCTCAGATCACAGCCACAGCTGAAGACACAGCCCCTTCCTTTTGTCAAATGGACCCCTCCATGGTACCATCACTCACTGTGTCCACAGCATGGTCCTGTAGGTGTATATGGCAATCAGTGCATTTTGGGAGAGGGTGCACTTTTAGGTTTCTTCAACTATTGTAGTGAATGTCAGTAATTGTTTGATATGCCATGCTAGGCCCTCAGCCTATCATGCAGCACGTGGTGCACTAAACAATTACTGTGATTCACTGCAACAGCAAAGTAAGCCTAAAAGTGCATACCAAAACCTGAATGAAAAAAAAAATACAGAACAAAGGGTAACACTTTAACAGTCACTGACAGCAATCATCCCAGTAAGGAAAAAACAGTATTTTTCTTCACTTGTACTGCCATGGAAGCCATTTAAGGCATACCATGTAGCACATAGCCCAGCTATTGAGATACGCTGCAACAGCAGCCAAATGAGCCTAAAACTGCACAAAAACAATGAATAGGGTTGATGTTTTTGGTGACTGCAATCCAGTTACCATCAATTACAGCAATTTTACATTCATTTTTAGTGTTTGTGCCTTTTTAGGCTCATTCTACTGTTGCAGTGACTCTCAGTAATTGTTTAATGTGCCATGCTAGACTCTTGGCCTAACATGCAGCACATGGCACACCTAATGATCACAAAACATATTGCTGAAATGTAAATGGTTCTGTGCTGGCGTTTGGGTGCTCAGTGTTGAGTCAGTGGGTACAATATGTTTTTTAAAAAAGTTGCCATCTTATAGACTCCTGTGGATCTGAGAAATTTGTGGATTACCCAACGCCTCATTTACTGCTGCTGTTATTTGTTGTTATTTGCTTTTCTACTGCTAAATGACTTTGATGCACTTGCACGTGAAATGAATGAGTACTGTGAGTACGTTTGGAGTGCTGACCGTTTTTCTGTTCTACAGAAGTGTTTTTTTTCCAAAAATAAATATGATATTAACCAGGATTTCTTTTTAAGTTTAGCAGATAAGCAGGTAGTTTAAAAGTAGTTATGGTGTTCTGATGCCTCCTACATAATATAAGCCCCTAAAGAGATCAGATCTACACAAACTGAGCACCTGCAGAGACCAGGTCCTATTCATTTACTCTCCAATACAGCATGTATTTTATTTCTCATTACATTACTTTCCAAACTGTAGATATGGTGTTCTGATGCCTAATTCAAAATGAGCCCCAGCACTAACCAGGTCCAATTGATATAGACCCCAAAACTGCATTTTTTTTGCTCAGTACAGAACAAACTATTTAGCAGCAGTAGCATTAAAGGGGCCCCTGATAGAGAATAAGATCACACAAAAATGCCCCTGGGACCAGGCCACACAGAATGATCCCCATGTAGAGACTTGGTCTATAGAATAGGTAAATATGTATAACCATTTAATCTAGGAAACCTGCAGTTGTTCAACTTTAAAATGCTTTATAATCAACTCTCTCTACCCAACCCCACCCTTCAAACCCCAATCCCAGCATCTTGGGACCATAAGGCAAGGTCCAACTGCATGTCTCTGTGTTTCCCAAAAAGCAAATATGTACCTTTACAATCTGCAGACATCTAACACACCAGGGAACAAAAGAGCAGCTGAGATGCCCAGAGAATAGCCCACTGTAGTTCCCGTGATGTGCATAACTCCAAACATCAGGAGGACAACATGTCTTGTTCAGAATGTAGGTGGCAGTACAAAGAATGCAGACCCACCAGCTCCACAGCTTTAAAGAGCTATGAGGTGCTGACTGAAGGTGTCAGCATACGTTTCTGGCTCTCAACATTCTGGGCTGGTGGAGGAACCAATAGTAACGTGGGTTACAAAAGGACACAAAAATAACACGCCATGGGAAAAGGGAATTATCTAAATAAATGAGTTATAACAAACTGCAAGGTTTTGGCAGCATGTCAGTAACAAAAAGAAGGTCACCAAACACAGTTATGCTTTTGGACCACAGTTCATGCAAATTAAAGGCACAGTCTGCTTAGGATGAGGTTTAGATGGACACTACATGTAATGAACATTACTGCTGTATAAAATAACTATATAAAAGGCAAAAACTTGTATTCTGTATAGGGAGCTCTTGGGGGAGGCTTAAATGAAGTAATTAGACAATACATTAACAACAGTTGGGTTTCTAAGGCACAATAAAGGGCTGTATTTAAATACTTAAATTGGGAATGGAAGCAATATCACAAAATGGAACCATATTTGAAGGGGTAAATCGATGTTTGTGATAAAACTGAAAGAACACAGTGGAACTAAACAGGGTCATGTTACGATTGATATCTCTCCTAATGTGGAACTACAAATTAGGTGTGTCATGTGAACCTTTTAACAATTCAGCAAAAAGTTATAGTGTGTCAATGTGCAGTAGGTATGAGTCTCCTGAGTACTGTAGCCATGCCGATATATATATATGTATATGTATGTATGTATACATCTTATTTTGTGATATTTCCTTAGTCAAGTTACCCCCATTATAGATGTTTAATGCAAAACTTGTCTTACAGACATCTTTTTTTTATGTTTCTTTGCAGCAGGCAGGTTTCACCTTCCATGTCACTGTTACAATATATTTATGGATAGCTATCCGTGCTCAGTTTAACATCTTTTAACAAATCATAGGAGGATGGTGTGGTACCCGAGGACTGGAGGAAGGCAGATGTGATTCCTCCTCACAAATATGGGACCAAGACAGAGGCAGGAAACTACAGACCTGTCAGTTTGACCTCTGTGGTAGGGAAAGAGATGGAATCACTTCTGAAGGAAAGAATTGTTGAGTACCTAGAGACCAGTGGGGCACAGGACCCAACACAGCATGGAATCACAGTGGGAAGGTCATGTCAGATGAATCTAATTGATTTATTTTACTGGGTGACCAAAGTAGTAGACCAAGGAGTGGCTGTGGACATGGCCTTCCTAGACTTTAGCACGGCATTTGACACAGTCCCACACAAAAGATTAATAGTCAAATTAACCAACCTGGGAGTGGGTCCCAGGGTTGTAGCCTGGGTAAAACATTGGCTGGACAACAGGACACAGAAGGTAACTGTAAATGGAGTCCACTCTGAAGAAAGAGGGGTTACTAGTGGGGTACCACAGGGTTCAGTACTGGGTCCAGTCCTTTTTAATGTCTTTCTAAGTGACATTGCAGAGGGACTGGAAGGAAATGTATGCCTCTTTGCAGATGACACAAAGATCTGCAGCAGGGTTGATACACAAGGAGGCATGGAAAGGATGAGAAGGGACTTGGCAAGGTTGGAGGAATGGTCAGAAGTATGGCAGCTAGGATTCAATGCAAAGAAGTGCAAAATAATGCACTTGGGAAACAAAAACCCATGGGAAGATTACACAGTGTGGGGGGGAGGTAGTAACAAAAACAAAAAAGGAAAGGGACCTGGAGGTAATCATATCAGATGACCTTAAGTTTAGCAAGCAATGTGAGAAGGCAGTAGGGAGAGCTGGGGGTATATTAGGATGCATAGGGAGAGGCATCACAAACAGAAAACAGAAAGTTGTTATCCCTCTGTACAGACAGTTGGTGAGACCCCATCTGGAGTGCTGCATGCAGTTCTGGAGACCCCAACTCTGCAAGGACAGGATAAAGGCAGTCCAGAGGAGGGCAACTAGAATAGTGCAGGGTCTTCAAGAGAAGCCATGTGATGAGAAACTAAAAGAGCTTAATATCTATAGCCTTGAGGAAAGGAGGGAGAGGGGGACATGATAGAAACATTTAAGTACCTCTCTAGAATCAAAAAAGTCCAAGAGGGTAGCATCTTTCAGAAAAAGAGACATACAAGAACAAGGGGACACAATTTAAAGATTGGGGGTGGTTCAAGGGCAATGTGAGGAAGTATTTTTTCACAGAGAGGGTAGTGGATGCATGGAACAGCCTTCCTGAAGAGGTTATGGAGTCTAAAACTGTGGGAGAATTCAAGAATACATGGGACAGACATAAGGAAATTCTTGTGGGGGGTAGGAAGAAATAGGCTGTTGGTTAACTAGGATCTGCGGCTTATCCAGTAGGTAGGGAAATGGGCAGGCTAGGTGGGCCATGCAGTCCTTATCTGCTGTCAAAGTCTATGTTTCTATGTTATTTATAAAGTGCTCACAGGGAGGACTGACACAGTGGCGCATATTTTTAGTAATGACATAGTACCATATGCAATGGTTCAACGCTGAGCAATTAGTGTTCCTCCCTCATATAAGCAATAAAACATGATGGGGTGTGGGCTGTTGCCAATAAGAGCACGCCTTAGATGCATAGTGAGGTATGAGGTGCTTGTGACGAATGCCTTCAACATGTAGGGCCTGATTATCAAAAGAGTTGCGGTAGCTGTACGGGACATGTGGCAGACAGTTTGACTAGTCTGGTGGCACTCCCCCACCCTCTGATTACTGGCCCTTTTGTTCCCCAGTGTCTAGTGGTACCCCCTATCCTCCAATTGTGCTCTCTTTTTTAATCCCTGGTGTCTCATGCACCCTGACTCTCCCACAGCAATCCCCATAGGTTTGTAATAGTTCCCTGGTGTCTAGTGGCACACCCCACCCTCCAATCACTGAACCCATTGTTCCCTGGTGTCTAGCAGCATTCCCCACCCCCGATCCCTGGCTCCATTTTTTTGTGGTGTCTAGTGGTACCCCCCCCACAACACTGATCACTTCCATGCCTGCAAAGAAGAAAACAGTCCTCCTTTTTTATCAAGGTCCTTAGGTGAACTAACCCACCCACCCACCCCACCTCCCACTCAGCCCCCTCCACCCCATATTCCCTAGTACAATCCTTCACACCCTCACTCACCTGAACAGATCCCAAGTTCGAGATTCTCTATCTGATCAAAGACACGTCTTGCTGCTGGAACTGGTGACTGCAATATGAGAAACTAAGGCAAATGCAGTTCAATGTATTTCAATGAGGGGGGCAACTTTTATTCATAACTCTACCATTTGTTTGAGATTCTGAACCTAAATTTTCAACATAACCTTTTGGGGACCCCACTTCAAAAACAGTATGACTGACTGTATGCAACACCCACTGGAAAGGTGATCTCATGGAAGTTTGGCAATTTAAACTTTCAGGTAGGATTAGCATAATGAGAGTCATATTGTTCATGAGGTGGTGTCATAAGAAGGCTATATTGAAAATCTGGGTAAAATTATGTTAAAATGCCAAAGTAATGACCATTTGTTGCAATTTCGCCACCCACACTCATAACTTTGGAAATTTTAAAGAATGTTACATCAGATTTTCAACAAAGATTTCTTACTATCCCACCTCATGCATGTCACAGCTCTTATTTTTCAAATCATAGTTAAAATGTGTTTTCACACCTGTGGCATGTAATGGCATTGCAGGTGCACAGAATTCCATTTTGGCAGTGATTTGAACATTTTTACACAGGGTACATGTGGTGGGGGTAATAAAATGTCTATGTTAATAATTTGTTTGCTTTTGTCCTATAAATGAAAGTGCTGCACCTTTCACAGTGACACACACACACACACACACACACAAATATATATATATATATATATATATATATATATATATATATATATATATATATATATTAGAGTAACAAACTCAGTTTAATGCATTAGTTAGGGTTGTTCCACAGTGACAAAGTGAGGAAATTCGGTGTTAGGGTTGAAAACTCCCTAGGACCCTCCCACCCACCCAAACCAGCATCGGGGTGCACATTGGGTTTGCCGGCCCTAACTCTCATACCATCAGATGTGTGAAGAAGCAGAGGTATATCAGAATGGGGTGAGAATTAGGAACAGCAACTCCAATGTGCACCCCGATGCCTGTTGGGGGTGTGGAAGGTGGGTCCTAGGGGGGCTTTCAACCTTAACACTGAATTTCCTCGCTTTTGTCACTGTGGAACAACCCTAACTAATCCATTAATGGAGTTTTTTGCCTCTAATTTCCCTTCTTTTTGAGAATTAGTCTGAGAAATAGTGAATGTAATTTGGAGGTGGGAGCGCAGGGCCCACGCCCCACGCTCCCGCCACATGATATCTTGTCACATAGTAACACGGTGCCCACAAATGCAAATGGTAATGTGCATGGTGATGCAAAGTGAAACACAAAGATAAAAAGTACTGAAGACAAAAATGCTTAAAATAATGCAAACGCAAGCACAAATGAAAATGCAAAGGGTAACGCAGATGGTGGGGTAGACGGGCACAGTAAGAGAAATGGGTACAGAACTGCAAGCAGAAGCGGTAGGGGTAACAGTAATGTAAGCGCACAGGCTGGTTTTCCCCAAAAGCTGCATAAAGAAAGACAGTGAAGAATGTATGCATAATAATGCATCTTGGAGTAGAAAATGAGGAGTTGGAATACTAAATTGCTTATATCTCAGGAACCGTATGATGTAGAAAAAATTTTTTAAAGTCACATGATTTATGACTTTCCTGGCTAGTTTCATGCTTAGCCCCCAGGCAGGGGGCTAAGCATTTTTCCAATGAAAAGTCTGTATGTCGCACCATTTCCGAGATACGGGCCCTGAAAGGTGCAGCGAATGCAGTAATGTTATCCTATGGGAAAAAAAGAGAAGATCGGAGAGCAATAACTTTGCCTCCCTGTAATATTTTTTCACAAAACCACCAAAAGCTACATCTGTGGGATGATTTTTTTCTATCCAAATTTCAGCCCATAAGACCAAACCGTTATTTTACAGCAGGGCGGCAAAGGATTCCTGTAATGCGGTGGACGCCTAATGTGATCGTATGGGAAAAAGTGTCAACTTTGGAGTGCTATAACTATGCCGCCCTGTAATATTTTTACACCAAAACACTGAAAGGCGCACCTGTGAGATGTTGGCTGCATTCCCTCCAAATTTCTGCTCAAAAGACCAAACCTTTCTTTTGCAGCAGGGTGGCAAAGAATTGCTGTAATTTTACCACAGCCTGGAAAAGTACTGTCGAACTTTGCGAAAGCTTTCGCAAATTCATGTAACAGTGTCGCAAATGTGAAAGTACTTTGTGAAAGTACTTTTTCCAGAAATGTGAAAAATATATTTCTGGGGTGTTTTACCCCAAAATAAAGACATGCCTAGCATCCTCAGGGTCCAACTAGGTGAATACAAAAAGAATTAGGTTGCTAGAGGGTCCCAAATTTAAATGGCAAGCATTTTTCTGATGACCAACTGAAAACAAAATTGCAGATTTGCAATAGTACAAGGGCCATTTGTGAAAATAAAAACTGCATTTGCGACACTTTTGAACTTTTTGTTAACTTTTCCCATTGACTTATAATGGGAACTTGTTTTTTGAATAACTTTTGAACCATTTAATGTTTTTTCACAAAATCTTCAAAAGGAACATTGGGCACCCCGGCCGCATGTTCCCTGAAGTTTTTGGACCAGTCAAGCAAACCCGCGACCTGTAGGCGAGAGCAAAGAATTCACAAAAAAGTGTAAATGCACATTTTGTTGGTACTTAATAACTCCACATTTGTATATCCGACCGGTACGAAACTTGGAAAATCCCGAGATCTATCATGCCCATTCGTGTATACCACATTTCAGGCAACTCTGTTCAATGGTGACAAAGTTATTAAAGTGCAAAGTGTGACCCTTTAACCTTAAAATGGCTCCTCAACCCAAACTATAGTGGCACTTCTGTGCCACTATAATATACAATGGGGGTGACAGCAATATCAGTGGGATAACTTCAGTTATTTCCACTGCAGTGAAATAACTTACAATGACATCACAGGAGTTAAAATAACTTACAAATATACCTACTCTGCTGATGTCATCACTCACTCACTCACTCACTCACTCACTCACTCACTCACTCACTCCAGGCTGCATACTAAATTGAACTTCTCCACAAATCTGTTTCTCACTGCTACTTGTAAGTAACTCAGTTAACACTGCAAAGCACATTCAGCTGTTTCCAATAGTGTTTGTAAAACTCCCAACCAATTACTATTCTACTGTCACTTTCAAGAAAGCTTGCATTCTAAATAACAGTGCCTCACAGTTTCTGTTTCTCACTGCTACATGCAAGTAACTCAATTAACATTGCAATGGACATTTAGCTCTTTCCCATAGTGTGTGTAAAGCTCCCAGCCCATGGCTATGCTACAGTCATTTTCAAGAAAACCTGAATTCTAAATCACAGTGCCCCATAGTTTCTGTTTCTCACTGTTTGCTGACATTAACTCAGCACTGCCAAACACATTCACCTGTTTCTCATAGTATTTGTAACACTCCCAGCCCATTCAGAAACACTTACACACACTCAGAACACACACAAACAATGCTCTCAGTATAGCCTAGAGTTCAAAATAATGAGCTTTGAACAAACATGCTACATCCAGCACACCAGATCTGGGTTTGATTCTCACAACCTTCACTTCCACACTGCGTGACTCAAAACAAGTCACTTAGGCCCTGTCCACACTACACCTCTGTAACTTTACAGAGTGCCCAAACCATTACTGCAATGGTTTGCATTTACACCTGTAACGTTACGGAAAGTGTTTTCGTAACCGTTGTTGAAACCACATATGAAGTGGTTTCAACAACGGTTATGAAACCAGTCCTGCCTCGGTACTGTTACAAGCAGTAGTGCTGACAGGCGGTAATGGTCAACTGCAGGGCCCGTAGCGCAGCGCGAGCTACATTGTGGGATTGGACGTCACGGTAACGGTTGTCTGGTTCCCGAGGTGTGGACTGGTGGTGCCGGTATTGTACCAGTCACTGCTGCAGTGTGGACACACTGCACCGCTCGCCAGTTGTAAAGGTTTTTGTCCATTACGGGGTCTGAGTGGTGCAGTGTGGACGGGGCCTTAACTGCCTAATTTTCCCAAGTCATCTCTTAAAAACTTACCCAGTTACCAAACACTAAAATAAAAAGACAGAGTACAAGGAAACAGGAAAATGATGCAGAAAAACATAACAACATTTCTGAAGCTCCAAACCCATTGTATAAATAGCACACATGATGTGTAGATCGTGGAATATGGAAAATATTATCACTTGCAGATCGTGGAATATGGAAAATATTATCACTCCTGCAGAGTGAGCTGTGTATTCTCATTTGTGCTTTCAGCACTCATAAGAATACAGAGCTCACTCTGCAGGAGTGAGAATATTTTCCATTTTCCACTCCTGCTTGTCATGTATCCCTATATATATATATATATTTGTGTGTGTATATATATATATATATATATATATATATTTGTGCAATACGGGTGAACATACAGTGCATACAGGGTAAGTATACACAAACAAAAAAAATGATGTATTACTCATTGTATATTATAAGGAAGAGAGACATGTGGGGAGTGGTGCAATGCACTGGCTGTGGGGCAGCAATTTTCCAGGAGACATTCTGGAAACTGCATTGCTGCCCTATTTGCAGGCAACTGTCAGCTCTGAGGCAGGAGGTTGCCCACCTCCAGGCTGAACTGGCAAGGACTTAGGAGGCCTCCCCCACCCAAAGAGCACCAGTTCCACAACCACTGCCTCAGAGGTTGCCATGTGTGAAGACCAGATGGACCACAGTAGGTTCGGGGAGGGTGAGGCAGGTGGAACAGAGGCATAGCCCCCGAGTTGCACCTCTACACAAATCATATGTCAGCCTGGCAAATCAAGGTTTCTCTATGATGATACCCTCATTGGAGACCAAGAAAAATGCTGGGGACATCCACAAGGGAGACCCACAAAAGAGTGGCAAGGGACACCACAGGGGAAAGAAACAACTTCTGATAGGGGACTCAATTGTTAGTGGTGTACACCTGGGGAATGGAGAGGAGAGGGAAGTAAGGTGCTTGCCTGGTGTCATGGCTTGGAGGGACAGGAAGCAAATCCTCAGGATTGCAGAAGCAGCATCACAGGAGAGGAAACTAGATATCATTGTCCACCTTGGGACAAATGACCTAGCTAGGCATGAGATCAGTGCAGTGCAGGATGAATTTGTGGAGTTGGGGAGGGGCCTCAGACAGGTAGCAAGCACGGTAACCTTCTCAGAGGTGCTTCCAGTCTATGGCAGGGGTGAGGCTAGGGTACTGCACACCATGCAGTTTAATGAAAGGTTGCAAAACTGGTGCAGAGCACAG
This sequence comes from Neoceratodus forsteri, assembly GCA_016271365.2. Lineage (NCBI taxonomy): Eukaryota > Metazoa > Chordata > Ceratodontiformes > Ceratodontidae > Neoceratodus > Neoceratodus forsteri. The sequence goes on from CM057455.1 coordinate 609,160,321, forward strand.
GGCTTTGGCTTCATTGTAGACTGGGGGTCCACCTGGAGACATGAAATGTCTATACTGGCATGATGGTCTGCATCTGTCCAGGAAGGGAAACATGCTCCTAGGTGACAGGTTTAAAGGCTTCCTTGGCAAGCTTTTAAACTAGCCAAGGGGGAGGTGCTGATAGAAACAGGAAAGCTCAAGCCTCCCCCCACAAAACATGGCAGGTAGTAGGGTAAACACTGAGGTACAGAGCTTGACAGAGGGCAGGACATGGGCAAATAGAAAAATGGACAAGGGCAATAAGAGCAGGGATGTGGTAAAAAAGGATAAAGCCAACATTAAATGGAGAGCAATGAGTACCAATGCCCATAGTCTGGGAAATAAGCTTCCAGAGCTAATAGCCCTGATGGAAGAGGAACACTTGGATATTGTGGCAGTCACAAAAATATGGTACATGGAGAACCATGACTGGGATGTCAACATACCAGGGTACACAATCTACAGAAGGGACAGGGAGGGTAAAAGAGGAGGTGGAGTAGCTCTCTACATAAGGGAAGGGATCAAAGCTACAGAACTAAAAAGTAAAGGGGGAGGACAAGAGGAACTCTGGGTCACCTTGGAGACAGGGAAGGACAACACAATCCACACAGGGGTTGTATACAGACCCCCATCTCAAAGGAGAGGAAATGGACAAGAAAATGATAGAGTGCATTCTCAAAATGGCTGAAAAAGGGGAGATACTGTTGATGGGGGACCTGAATATGCCAGATGTTAACTGGGCGACATGGACTGCAGCCACATCCAAGAGCAGGGTCATTCTCGATGCCCTACAGGGAGCATGCCTTAGACAGCTAGTGATGGAACCCACTCGGGAGGGAGAAATATTAGACCTGGTAATCTCAAATGGAGAGAGGATCACAAACTTAGAAGTCAGTAGACATCTGGGAACAAGCGACCACTGCACAGTGTGCTTCATATTAAACACAACCATGGAGACAAGCCATTCAAAGACAGGGATACTGGACTTTAGAAGGGCTGATTTTGGCATAATGGGTGAATACCTGAGGAATGCATTAGCAAATGGCCAGAAAGGAGGGGTGGAAGAACAATGGAGAAAAATCAAAACTGCCGTCATGGAGGCAACAAGCCTTTGTGTGAAACAAATAACGAAAACATAGCAGAATAAAAAATCACTATGGCTCTCAAAAGAGGTGTCAGGGAAGGTTAGGAGAAAAAGGCTGCATTCAAAAAGTATAAGGAATCACAGACAGAGCACGACAGGGAACTGTATCAATTAAAGCAGAAAGAAATGGGGAAGGCAGTCAGAAAAGCAAAGGCCCAAACCCAGGAAAAGATAGCCAACTCAGTTAAGAAGGGGGATAAAACCTTTTATAGGTACATTAGGGAGCATAGAAATGATAAGGGAGGGATAGTGAAGATTAATAAAGGAGAGGGGAGGTGGGCAGAGGGAGACAATGAAAAGGCAGAGATACTGAATGAATACTTTTGCTCAGTATTCACAAAAGAAGAAGAGGAGGAGTTACCTAAACCAAACAGTAGAAGCACTCTGGATAGTGGGGTTGACACCAGTCCATTTACAGAAGAAATAGTACTAAAAGAACTCCTAAAACTCAAGGTGGAGAAAGCAATGGGTCCTGACCGGATTCACCCCAGAATCCTAAAAGAGCTAAGGGAGGATCTAGTGACACCACTAACCACACTTTTTAACAAATCATGGGAAGATGGGGTGGTACCTGAGGACTGGAGGAGGGCAGATGTGATTCCCCTTCACAAAAGTGGAAGCAAGGCAGAAGCAGGAAACTACAGACCTGTTAGTTTGACCTCAGTGGTGGAGAAAATGATGGAACCACTTCTGAAAGAAAGAATTGTTGAGTACCTAGAGGCCAGCGGGGCACAGGACCCAAAGCAGCATGGATTCACAGCAGGAAGGTCATGTCAGATGAATCTAATCTTTTTATTTGATTGGGTGACCAAAGTAATATACCAGGAAGGGGCTGTGGATATGGTCTACCTAGACTTTAGCAAGGCATTTGACACAGTCCTGCACAAAAGATTAATAATCAAGTTATCCGGCCTAGGAGTGGGTCCCAGGGTGGTAGCCTGGGTAGCAAACTGGCTGCACAACAAGACACAGAAGGTACTAGTGAATGTAACACATTCTGAAGAAAGGGGGGTTACTAGTGGAGTACCTCAGAGCTCAGTACTGGGTCCAGTCCTCTTTAACGTCTTTATAGGTGACATTGCGGATGGTCTGGAAGGAAAGGTATGCTTCTTTGCGGATGACACAGAGATCTGTAACAGAGTTGATACACAAGGAGGGTTAGAAAGGATGAGAAGGGACTTGGCAAGGTTGGAGGAATGGTCAGACATATGGCAACTTAGATTCAATGCAAAGAAGTGCAAAGTAATGCACCTGGGAAATAAAAATCCAGGAGAAGAGTACACAGTAGCAGGGGAGGTACTAACGACAACAATAATGGAAAGGGATCTGGGTGTAGTCATATCAGATGACCTAAAGGTGGGTAAGCAATGTGAGAAGTCAGTAAGGAGAGTCAGGGGGATACTGGGATGCATAGGGAGGGGCATCACAAGTAGAAAAATGGAAGTGGTTATCCCTCTGTACAGACAGTTGGTGAGAACCCATCTGGAGTACTGCATGCAGTTTTGGAGACCTCATCTACGCAAGGACATAGACAGGATGGAAGCAGTCCAGAGGAGGGCAAATAAAATGGTGCAGGGTCTACATCAGAAACCATATGAAGAGATACTGAGAGAGCTTAATATGTATACCCTTGATGAAAGGAGGGACAGGGGGTCATGACAGAAACTTTTAAGTACCTCAAGGGAATCAACAAAGTCCAGGAGGGTATCATCTTTCAGAAAAAGAGATATGTAAGAACAAGGGGGCACAATTTAAAGTTAGAGGGGATGGCTCGGGTGTAATGTGAGGAAATTTTTTTCACGGAGAGAGTGGTGGACGATGGAACCGCCTTCTTGGAGAGGTTGTGGGGTCTAAAACAGTGGGGGAATTCAAACATGCATGGGACAGACATAAGGCAATTATAGTGGGGGGTTGCAGGAAGTAGGCTGTTGGTTAACTAGAATCTGCAGCTTATCCAATAGGTAGGGAAATGGGCAGACTGGGTGGGCCAAGTGGTCCTTATCTGCCGTCAAAGTCTATTTGACATATATTCAGTGGGATAAATGCGTTTATCTGAGTCACTGTATGTATAAATAAATTTATACATACAGTGACCATTTATACACACAGTTACTATGTCACAAATCTCTTTAGAATTCATTTAGAATGTTCGGCCTCAGAAGCAGTACTAACCATATTCAAATGGGAATAACTTTAAAACGAAAAAAGATAGCATAGTACTGTGAGCACGAAAATTGTTCAGCACAAAATTATCTACAAAATGAGTGGTGTTTCATGTATAGATACCTTATAGATGTTTTATAATTAGCAAAAAAGCAGAAGAAAATTTAATTTTTTTTCACTTTTTTGACAAACAATGATAGCAAAAGGAGGCAGGGAGGTCAGTAAGGGAAGACAAAGCTCAGACAGAAGAACACTATGCAAAATCAGTGGGTAGAGGGGACAAAACCTTTTACAGGTATATAAGGGAAAAAAGAAAGGCAAATGGAGGGCTAGTGAGATTGAAGGGGGAGGATGGGGCCGCGTGGAGGATGACAACAGTAAAGCTGACATATTGAACAGGTATTTCTGCTCAGTCTTTACTGAGGAAGAGGAGCGTAATGGGTCTGTAGTGAATACAAGTGGTGAGAATGGTGCAGAAATGGACACTAGTCCATTTACACGAAAAAGGGTCCTGAAGGAACTGGAAGTAATGAGTTGATAAAGCAATGGGACCAGATGGGGTGCTCCCCAGGATCCTTAAAGAACTAAGAGAGGTGGTGGCTGAACCTCTGGCTATCCTGTTTAGCCAATCACTGGAAACAGGGGAGGTACCCAAAGACTGGAGGACAGCAGATGTAGTCCCCTTATACAAAAGTGGGAACAAAGAGGAAGCGGGGAACTACAGACCAGTCAGCCTCACCTTGGTAGTGGGGAAGATCATGGAAGCACTACTGAAGGAGAGATTGGTGGAACATCTGGTTATCAATGGACTACAGGACCCAAAGCAGCATGGTTTCACCAGGGGGAGGTCATGTCAGACCAACCTCTTTGAATGTTTTTGACTGGGTGACTAGGGAGGTGGATCAGGGGAGGGCAGTGGACATGGCCTATCTAGACTTCAGCAAGGCCTTTGACACTCTGCCACATAGAAGACTATTACACAAACTGGGGAATATGGGTGTGAGCAGGACAGTAATGTGGTGGGTAGGTAACTGGCTGGGTGGCAGGACACAGAGGGTGGTGGTAAGTGACTGTCACTCCACAGAGGGAAGAATGACCAGTGGGGTACCACAGGGATCAGTGCTGGGACCGGTCCTATTCAATGTCTTAATCAGTGACATTGTACAGGGCCAAGAAGGCAGAATTTCACTGTTCACTGATGATACAAAGCTCTGTAACAGAGTAGACACACCAGAGGGTGTAGACTGAATGAGAAGGGACCTGCAGAAATTTGAAGAATGGTCAGGGGTTTGGCAGTTGAAATTCAATGCAAAGAAGTGCAAGATAATGCACATGGGGCACAAAATCCCTGGCACAATATATCAGTTGGGGGTGAGGATATAGCATGCACCAAGCAGGAAAGGAATCTTGGGGTTATCATCTCTGATGACCTCAAGGTAGGGAAACAGTGTGACAAGGCAGCAAGTAAAGCAAATAGGATGCTGGGAAGCATAGGCAGGGGCATCACCATCAGGAAAAGAGAGGTCATAATTCCGCTATACAAGACACTGGTGAGGCCACACCTGGAGTACAGTGTACAGTTCTGGAGACCTTACCTACGTAAGGACATAGACAGGGTAGTGAAGGTTCAGAGGAGGGCAACAAAGATGGTACATGGATTGCATTACAAGTCCTATAAGGACAGGTTGAAGGAACTGAATATGTACTCCCTGGAGGAGAGGATGGAGAGAGGGGATATGATAGAGACATACAAGTATCTTACAGGGAGGAACAGGGTGCAGGAATACACTATTTTTAAGCGAAAAAGATGTTCCAGGACTAGAGGGCATGGGATGAAGTTGGAGGGAGGACGATTCAGAGGAAATGTGAGGAAGAATTTATTCACAGAACGGGTGGTGGACAAGTGGAACACCCTGCCAGAGGATGTGGTGGGGGCTGAAATAATCACGGGATTTAAGAATGCATGGGATAGACATAAAGGAATTCTAGAGGTCAGGTGTAAGGGGCAACAGACTTCTAGGAAAACAAACTGAACTTACAAGCTCAAATGGGCAGACTGGGTGGGCCATAGGCCCTTATCTGCCGACACTGTCTATGTATCTATGTATCTATGTAATTAACTCAAGGTAGGCCAACTTGTTTTTATGTCTAGATCAAAGGACTTCCCATACAGGCCCTTACTTAAGTGGATTAATTAGGAGAAAAAAAAACTGCTCTACTGCTTCATAGAATTTGAATTTGCAGCTGCTAAGGAACTAAGATCCTAACTGTGGATGCTGTTTTTTTTTTCAGTAGTTATTAGAACACAGGTTTTATTTAAAGAACATCAGGCTTCAAAATCTTAAAGTTGACTAGTATTGAAAGGTTATTGGAGATAAAGGCTGACTGTTAGCCATGGTATTGCTTTTAACTAAGGTACTCTGCAATTGAAACAGCTTGTTTTCTTTATGCTAGAGAGTTGAAGCAGTTTGTTTGTGATGATTATGTAGCGTTGGAGAAAGAAAGATTATTCTGAAGTTGTCTGGCCGGCTGGCACGCTGTATCGGCCGAAAATTTAAAAAGATTCCATGCTCCTGTGCTCACTATGCTACTGGCGGTTCACTTTTGGTGGGCCATCCTATTTTAGTCAGAGAGATCAGATGCTCGATCTGACATGCAGCTGCTGGGGGCCCCCCTCTCAAGTGGAACTGATCAGCAGCCTGCAGAAAATAACTACTAGGCTCATTCAATGTTTCACGGCTAAAAGGTTATGTCTGGGACTCCCTCACAAGCGGGTGCCAAGCACTAGCTCGACCTGGCCCGCCTGAGTTTAGCCCCTACCTGAGCAGCTCTTCTTTGGCATCTGACTGCAATGCAGCACTTTTTGGGTGGTTCCCCAGAAAAGGTTGGCATTGCAGCCCCTCCCCAAGTGGCTGCCATGGCAGACAGAATCTCCACAGCTCATTGGTAGCTTTTCGTGCAGAAGCAGCTCTGTTTTCAGCCCCTACCTAGCGGCTGATGCTAAGAAACCATCGCTGTTTATTCCTGAGCTCTGGGGACATCTCTTAGCCCCTCTTCAGTTGCGGAGATCACGACCACTATGCTGCCGATCCTGGGCATACAGCCCCTCTCTAGTGGTTGATGATCTGATTCAGTTTTTTGCTGCTGGATGCGGCGTCTGTTGCAGGCATCTTACCCCTTGTAGCTAATAATGCGCCAACTCATTCCTGTTTGATTTGGGGTTGTTTTGTCATGCAGCAGCACCAGGGCCCTAGGACAATCAAGGGACACTGTTGGTCTGCTCAGCCCCCTCGAGGACTCTTTAACTCAGCCAGACAGCCCTTTCTTTTAAGGGCTTGTACACTCAAAATGGATAGCACGCCACATGGGGCTACAAGGCCCAAACAATCCTGGTGGCCATCTTGGAAAAGCCTCTTTGTCTTCCCTCTGGGCACTGACCATCACCATTTTAGGTGACATGCCTCCAGCCCAAGATATTTTGCTGAGCCACCATTTTGAGAGCATTCTCCACACGAATCCAAACAACAGCCCTCACAGCCAGGCACAATTAAGGGCTTTATTGTAGTGGTCACAACAATCGCATTATATTTATTAATTATAAGCCACAAAGGAATTCGATCGTTTAATCTGCTCCCTCTGTCTTGCTCGGGGGTAGGGCAGCCTGACCTTAATGCAAGCATTGTCACCAAACCCTATGTTTTAAACAGCCTTCCCCTCTGGGTGATAGCAGATATATAAACATACAGTATACCTAGCGATGTATACTTACATTATATGCACTGTAAGTATAGCCATAACCTTGTTCTTCTCTCATCTCTTTCAGATGGTGAAGGCCAAGAAGTGTGAGTCCTGCAGTACTGCCTTAATGCCCCACACACAAGGCCGGCTCTGTCCAGCTTGTTTGCATGAAGAAGAACAAGCTAGCAGCCATTCCTCCTTCACTGATGCAGATGGGCAAGGGCCTGCAGCTGCAGGATGGATGAATCCAGGGGCCCTTCTTATTTAAACACAACAGGCGACAGTGGCCATGATGTAGAGTCAGCAGAACTTCATGCTGAAATTCATGGAGAAGCTTGAGTCTCTGAAAAAGTCAAGAACTCCACCCCCTGCCACCCCTGGCCAAACCCCAGGTCCTAGCACCCCTCTGCAACCTCAGCTAGACTAAGAGCCTGCTTCGCCTGCACTGGGGGAGGAGGAGGGAAGGCACCGGATGACTTCGAGGATGTCGATTCAGGGGAGGAAGATATGGACATCATACCAGACACCCCTTCATTAACTTCAAAACTTTGTTCATTTGATCTGATTCTGGGCCTCATGAGGGCCATTAAATCAACCATGGGCTTTGATGTGGATACTCCAAAGCCTGAGTCCAAGCTCGACCTGATGATCCAGCAGAACCAAAAGGTCAAGGACACTTTCCCTAGCTGTCCCGCTACAGATGACATTTTCATAAAAGAGTGGGAAGCTGCAGAGCCTGGCTGTATGTCTGAGAAGTGAAATCTGGATAGGATGTACCCAGTACAAGAGGAGAAAGTTCAATTGTGGTGTATGGCACCTTCCATAGACCCTCAGATAGCAGCACTTAGCAAGAAAATGGTGCTGCCTTGTGGCACGATCTCACTCAAAGATCCTACAGATAAAAAAGTGGAGGAGATGTTAAAAAAGCTATTTTATTTCTCAGGCATGACAGCTAAGGCAGCAGTCACAGCAGTCTATTCGGCAAGGGCACAGATTCACTGGTTGGAAGAACTGCTGGAGAAAGCAGACCCCAAGTCCAAGGAAGCAGAACTATTAGAATGTACTTTGGGCACAGTAAAATACCTTAGGGATATGGCTGTGGACACATTAAAACCAGAAGTCAGGTCTGCCGCTTTGTCAAACAGGGCCAGATGAGCACTGTGGCTAAAATTATGAGATGCAGACAATAAATCTAAGATGCTGCTACAAAATTGAAAGGGAACAACGTGTTTGGAGAAGGCTTGAAAGAGTTCCTAAAGCAAAAAGAAGAGGGCAAAGACCTCACAAAGGACAAACAAATAACCACATACCTGCCCTCTACACGGTGCAGATTTTGGGGAAACAACAGATTCCAATGCAACAGAAGGCAGAATTACTCCAATAATTCCTTTTGAGGCAGAGGTCTTGGAAACAATAGCAATAGTTGCAGAGGCTCTTCACAAGGTTCATATTCAGCGCCATGAGGTAGGTGATTTGGAGGCAGAGGCAGAAGAGGAAGGTCAAAGCAGTACTGACTATTCCACCAGATCACCTCCATCACCAATCCCATCAGGGATCTACCCAGCAGTGGGTCAGAGGCTGATGGCTTTCCAACAACAATGGCAAAGGACCACATCGGACAGAAGGGTCCTAGAAATAATTTCCCAAGGCTATGTGATCAAGTTCTCAAGCATGCCATCCAGGGACAGAGTGATACTGTCCCCCATTTCAAAGAAATGGGCCACTGTCCACCAAGTTCAAGAGGTTCTATGGGACCTGTTGCAGAACAATGCCATCCAACAGGTACCAGCAGATGAGGCCGGCACAGGGGTCTACTCCATTTTCTTCATGGTCCCAAAGAAGAAAAGAGACCTCAGACCCATCCTAGACTTAAAATTCCTGAACAGGTTTGTGTCCACTCCAAAGTTCAAAATGGAGACCCTCTGATCTACCCTAAAAAATGTATGAGTGGGGGATTTCCTCACATTCGTAGACCTCAAGGATGCATACACCCACATCACAATCAGGCCAAGTCACCAACGTTTCCTCCATTTTCACATAATGGGTCAACACCTACAGTATCACACCCTTCCATGTGGCCTCATATCAGTGCTGTGGGTGTACACAAAGGTATCAGTGGTCCTAGCAGCCCCCCTAAGGGAACAAGGGGTAGATATTATCCCATACTTGGATGACTGGTTGATCAGGGCATGCAGCAGTGACCAAGCTCAAAGGAACACGGACCTGGTTCTGATGACCCTGTCTCAATACGATTGGGCAGTAAATCATGAGAAGAGCTTGCTGCACCCACCACAGTTTATAGAACACCTGGGAGCAGAAAATAGACATGACCGAAGGAATGACAAGACCCTCAGTACAACGCATCAACTCAGTGATGTCAATGGTAAGGAGCCTAAGGTCCACGTCCAAACTGACACTGGGATAAGCAGCCTAGATCCTTGGCATGATGGCATCCTGTCTGGACCTGGTACCATGGGTGAGATGGAACATGCGCCCACTACAGTACTGCGTGCTGCAGCAGGGCACTTTATCGGAAGACAACCTCGACCAGATGATCCACCTACCAAGGATGGTAAGAGACTCACTGAGATGGTGGACACACCATCCAAACCTACAGAGAGGGTGCCCCCTAGAACTGTCTTACAAGGTAACAATGGAGACCAATGCCAGCCTCATCGGTTGGGGAGCGTGTCTGCACCAGTCCACCACACAAGGCAAGTGGACTCCAGCAGAGGCTCGACTACCTATCAACGTTCTAGAGATGAGAGTGGTGTTCAATGTGCTGAGAGCATTCAAGAACAATATTGTGGACCGCACAGTGCTGGTGAAGTCTGACAATCAGGTTATGGTAGCTTATATAGCAAAGCAAGGTGGTACATACAGCAGAGTCATGTTCAGAGAGGCGGCCAAGGTATTAAACTGGGCACAATCCAACCTGCTTCACTTCCACACCATTCACCTTGCAGGGAAGTTGAATGTCAGAGTGGACTGATAAGGCAGACAGCGGGTACAACCCAAAGAGTGGCAGCTGCACCCGGACCTCTTCACAATGGTACAGAAGAGGTGGGGCCGTATCCCAATGGACCTTATGGCATCCAAGACAAACACGCAAGTAAAGGATTATTTCTCCCGATACAAGGAGAAATAGGCAATAGCAACATATGCCCTATCTCAAACCTGGGATCAGTAACAGTCTCACATAATCCCCTCAATTCCCCTGATCCCATAAGTACTGGTGAAGGTCAGGAAATCCCGGCCATAGATCATTCTGATCGAGCCTTATTGGCCAGGGAGACCTTGGTTTGCAGCAGTAACATCTATGACACTGGACGGGTGAGCCCTTCCATTCCGGAGGGACATGTTTCAGCAGGGTCCTCTACTTCACCCAACACCCCAATCCCTCAAACTGATGGCCTGGCTGTTGAAAGGCAGAGACTGTTAATGACCGGATACCACGAGTCGGTCATCTCAACTATGCTACAGTCCAGAAAGCAGTCTACCACTTCCACGTATAACACACAGTGGAATATCTTCACAAAATGGTGCACGTCATCACACATCGACCCCATGAGAGTAGATATGTCAGCGATCCTACTTTATTTACAGCATGGGTTAGATAAAGAACTATCTGCCTCCTTTCTGCAAGTGCAATTGTCCTCCATAGGTGCGGCCATGGGAAGAGTCGGCCTCTCCCCACCTGGGGCATACCCTGATGCCATCAGATTCCTTAGAGCCACACAACATATTCAACCACCCAGTCGACCACTTGTAGCTCCTTGGGATTTATCTATGATGCTTGATGCTCTAGGAAAGGACCCTTTCGAGCCCACCCACAGTATACCTCTATACTGGTTAGGTTTGAAAACCTGTTTCCTGGTGGCTGTCTGCTCCACTCATAGGATTAGTGAGCTAGAAGCTTTATCATGCAAGGAGCCCTACACTATATTTATGGCACAAGGAGTTGTTATGAGGACAGTCCATGCATTTCTACCTAAAATTAAGTCCACATTCCATAAGGAACAGGCAGTAGAGTTGCTGATGTTTCACACTCAGGCAGGACAAAGGGAAACAGGTACTCCTCACCCTCTAGATGTGGGTAGTATCGTAGCATTATATATTACAAGGACAACAGCCATCCATAGGTCTGAGAGACTCTTTCTTATCGCACAAGGCCACAAGCAAGGGACGGCCACTTCAAAGATCACCATTGCTAGCTGGATAAAGAAGTCAGCACAGGAGGCTTACAAGTCAAATGGTTTCACTCCCCCACAAGGAATAAAATCCCACTCAACAAGAGCAATGACTACCTCCTGGGCAGAAAGAGCTAATGTATCAATGGAAGATATTTGCAGTGCTGCGACATGGACTACCGTACATACATTCACTAGGCATTACAGACTTGAGTCCCTCTATAAACAGAGAACTGAGTTTTCAACAAGAGTTTTAGCTTCAGAGTGCCCCAAGGACATGTCTGCCTGATCTCCCTGGCCTGCCCTGATGGTTTTTTACACTGCTTATTAGAAGTAACCCATGAGGTAATGTCTGGAGTGTCATGGATACAACATAACACAATGGGTGTTTACTCACCTGGTAAAGGTGATTGTGTTAGTTGTATCCATGACACTCCATGACCCACCTGTCAGGGCGACTACGGCATAGATTCACGCTGAATGCATTGGTGGCAACAATTATTTCAAGATAGGATTTACTGGTATTATAAACTAAGATTATATGTTTATTAGTCGGGGCCCCTTCAGGCCGAATTAGAGCTGTAACAAATAGGAAATAAATATATAGTTGTGGTTAACCCGTGTTCAGTAGTTTGATTACACCCTTATACTAATGTAATGGGAGTCACAACTGTTAGGGTTTATTGGCTTAAAGTATTTACCTTTCAGCTATGGAAGAATCAAAACTGGAGAATGGGGACTCCTGGGACCTGGCTATGCTCTGAAATTTGATATGGGTCACATGTGCATCACTAACCTATCAGGTGGATTGGGAACCCATGAGGTAATGTCTGGAGTGTCATGGATACAACTAACACAATCACCTTTACCAGGTGAGTAAACACCCATTATGTCAGTGAGGGGGCTTGTTAAATAGAGACATGTCACATTAGGTCACATGTCTTACAAGTGTGCCATTGTCCACAAGCTTACCGTTGCTAGGCGACAGCACCTCATAGCACATTGGGCCAAAAAAAAACCCTGAGGCAATCATTTAATGTTTCAGGCTCCACTTACAGTTAATCACAATGGCATTTGAAGTACGGTTAATGTGTAACTGAGAAGAGGAACCAGTGTTGGCAATGACCAGACAGTAGGTGGGTTCTCAATAAGTCTAAATGATACTTCCACATTAACACTTATTTTTACAAATGAACTGCCTGACCCTTTTACATGAAAGAAGCCAGAGTGGGAAAACTAGTAACCAGCTGTCCCTGCTTACATTTCTCCTACTTTCCACTGCCCGCTATGGTAAAAGTAAATGGCAACTATTTCCCATCCATCAGCATGTTTGCTAGGTTACCGTCAGCTAGCTAATCTCTCCAAACTCATGCTAACATTCTGATTGACTGTGGAGGGACTAATTGTGAAACTTTCACTGCAAAAATGAAAATGAAAAGAAATAAAAATGTACTGGATGACAAAAATTTGACTTGGACCACTTCCATAATAGCAATAAGGTATTTCTTAGGGTTATGTAAATGGTTAGTTAATCACACCATAGGGGCATTTGGCACTCAGCTGTGCCTTGTGCCCATAACATGAGGTGTGATGAACAGGTCATGTATAACCCTAAAATCTATAATATAAAAATCTTCTTACAAGATCAGTTCCTTTTCCATGTGGAAAATTCCTTTTTGTGAGCCGCCATCTTTTTTTTTTTCCAGGAACTAAATAGTTTGGAAAATAATAACATTAAAATGTTGTCATTTTAAAAATCAAATACCAGAACCTAGCTAAATGGTCCCTGTTTAGCTAGATTCTGATGTTTGTGTTTCATAATTAGGGCCAGAAATGCTTTATCTGGGCACCCAGAAATCCCAGATGCCCAGCTTAACGAGAGGAGCCTTCCCCTGCATTCTCTGTTTGAGAACAGTGCATTTTCTTGACTTCTACAGCCACAGCTGAACTTCTGCTGCTGGCTTCAGTGTGAGCTGTGAGTCGCCCCTCTGTTTCACTGGTATTTGGTGGCATGACCCCCGACACACACACACACACACACACACACACACACACTGTCCCCATAAATAATAGCTTCCCTGGTGTCAAGTGGAACCCCCCACCCTCCAATCGCTGTCCTCATTATTAATTTGTATATGACCTGGTGTCTAGTGGCACCTCTCACTCACTAATTGCTGTCCCCCTCATACATTTATTTATAACATGGGGATGAAAAACATCTGAGGAAGCAAGAGTGCTGTGTTCTGTCAATTTTGCTTCAGTGCAATGTCACTGTTCTCTGACTTTTTATGAGTGCAGACACAATAAAAGTTAATATAGTGAGAGAATAACATATGTAGCTGTCTGTAGTTATTCTGGCATGAGCAGTAGTACTAACATACTAAAATGCCAACAGAATAGGCCTAACGGTCTTTCGTGTCTGCTCGTTTGGTCAGCCCCCACCCTGGGGGCTGACCTTGCTGCCCCCCCTTGCCTTCTCTGGCTTCTCCCTTCCCAGTTCCAGATATTCTCACTGCACTGGATTTTGCTTCCAGAACCCTTCCCCTGTACCTGTCCCACCCCCTCTTGAACCCCTCCACCATCTCTGCCTCCACCAGCCCCCTGGGCAGCGCATTCCATGGCTCCATCACCCTCTCAGTGAAGTAGCACCTCTTTCTTTCTCCCCTGAATCATCCCCCCTCCAGCTTCCACCCATGCCGTCTAGTTGCCTCCTCCTCCTTTCTTCAAAGCACCCTGACTGCTCCTCCCCCTACTTACCCCCTTCATGTACCTGAAGACCTCTATCATGTCCCCCCGGTCCCTTCTCTCTTCCAATGTGTACATATTTAGCTCTTCGAGCCTCTCCCCATAGGTCCTGTCCCCCAAGCCACAAATCATTTTGGTTGCCCTCCTCTGGACCCTCTCCAGGAGTTTAATGTCTCTCTTTAAGTGTGGCCTCCAAAACTGCACGCAGTACTCGAGGTGTGGCCTCACCAAGCAGTTATACAGAGGGAGTATCACTTCCCTCCTTCTGGAGGTGATCCCCCCTAGTGATGCATCCCAGCATCCTGTTGGCCTTGGCTGTTGCCTCCTACAAGTCTCCGAGTTATTCATCTTGACATCTTGTAATAAATGTGGTTTCACTGTTCTTTGACTTTTTATGAGTGCAAACCACGTAAACGTTATCCTAGTGAGAGTGCAGCATAAGTCATTCTGGCATCAACAATAATAAATGCGGTGTCTCTGTTTTATGACTTTTTATGAGTGCAGACCCCCTAAATATTGCCATAGTGATAGAGTAGAATATTTAGCTGACTGAAGTCATTCTGGCATGAGCAGTAATAAATGTCTATCGTATGAACAAAGCAAAACAAATGAGCACCACACACAACTATGTGATCATATTGTATTAGTGAGACAGAACCCTCTATCAAAGCTACCATCTTCCTTGTTGTTATTTATTTATTGAATTTTGTTGACCGGGTAAGCCCACTGAGACTAGAAGTCCCTTTTTCAGGGGTGATCCAGTGGTGGGGATAAAGATGATAACCAACTGAAACTGAACCAGATTAAGCTGTTTGTAGTATTTCTAGTGAATGGAGGAAAACTGACCAGGACACTGGGGAAATTTAACCTACTCTTTTTGAGAAGTGTCCTTGGATCTTTAACATCCACCTGAATAACTACCAGAACAGGCAGACTGGACCTCGGCTTAACATCTCATCTGAAAGACAATACCTGCACTACAGTGTCAGTACTGGGATATTAACCTGGTGTGGGGATAGAACCCAAAGCCTTCTGATCTCCAGGCCTCAGAGGTGAGTGTGCTACCTGCTGAGCCACTGACAATGTTACATTAAGTGGCTTCACTCTGGAATGCTAAAGCAGATGTGGGATAACAATGCTCCTCTTAAAATCTCACCATCTGCAAGAATAAGTGAATTGGACTGATGCAGAGGTGATGGGACCAGAGAAGTGTACCTCACATCAAAATGAAAAAATCCATTAATTAATTTTATTGTTAAAGTGATTAATGTGGCAAATGTGGAAGAAACCAAAGCAAGACATAACTGTAATGAGCAACAGCTCGGTGCTGTGTCCTGTAACATGGGGATCAAAAATGCATTTATAGTGATCAGGAAAGCAAGTGGGATGAGCCAGGTTGCAGGCTAGCAGGCAGTCACACCATGAGGTATATTAGTATTGGGAACCTGTAACGCATTTTTAAGCCCCATTAATTCGCCAGAAACCCACGCTCAATCATAGGTTAATCCTTTCATATTATCAGGTGTTTAGTGGCACCCGACCCTCCAATCACCATCCCCATTTGTGGAAAGATTAGGAGTCTACCCCCCATATCCTGAGATGGTTTATTTATGTTACTCGTACCTGCAATAGAAAAACCATCCCCCAACATCATCTTTTTTTAACATGAAACAAAAATGGTCCCTTATTGGTACCACTGCCCCCTCCACCATCATGACCCTCCCCCTGAGTACCCACCTCTCCACACCCCTCCTTACCCTATACTTACTAGTTGCCATCAAATTCTGTCATCTTCCATGGACTGAGACATGTCTGCACTCTTTAAAACTGAACCACAAACTGAGAAATCAAGATACATGCCATATAAAGTATTTCAATGGAGTTTTGAACTTAACTTCATAACTTTGCCATTTTTAGGAATCTTTTCACAAAATTTTCAGCATGGCCTTTATGGGACCACATTTCATGAACAATGGCAATTTAATTTTGTTACTAGAAGTTTACTTTGCAGTCACTGCATGAAATCACCTTTCGGGACCAAATAACGAACTTTCACCACCAGTGTTCATGAGGTGGGGTCCCAAAAAGAACATGTTGAAAATTTGAACAAATCCACAAAAATGGCCACGTTATAAGAATTTGTTGAAATTTTTCTATACACCCACATAACTTTCGTAATTTTCAATATTTTGACTCCAAATTTTCAACATAGCCATTTTTTCACACCACCACATGAACAGTATAGCTGTCATTTTTCACATCCTGTCCAAAACATGTTTTCACACCTGTGGCATGGAATGACATTTTGGCACCGATTTGAAAACTTTCAGCTATAGGGTTTATGAGATGTGATCATAAGAAGACTATGTTGAAAATTTGGGGTCAAAATATGAAAAAATGCCAAAATTATGACCATCTGTTGCGATTTCACTATGCATGTTCATAGCATTGGAACTTTTAAATATTCTGACCCCTGGTTTTCCACATAGTCTTCTTATTACCCCATCTCATGGAGGCACCCACAGTGGAGACCAAGAAGGATGCTGCAAACCTCCACAAAGGAGACCCACAGGAGGGTGGCATGGGACCCCACAGGGGAAGGAAACAACTCCTGGTGGGGGACTCCATTGTTAGGAAGGTTGAACTGGGGAAGGAAGGGGAGAGAGAGGTAAGGTGCCTGCCTGGTGCCATGGCTTAGAGGGACAGGGAGTGAATCCTCAGGATTGCTGGAGCAGCTGCACAGGGGAGGGAGCTGGATGTCACTGACCTCCTAGGGACAAATGACCTGGCTAAGAAATGGATCAGAGAAGTGCAGGAAGAGTTTGTGGAATTGGGGAGGGGCCTTAGACAAGTAGCATGCACAGTAACTTTTTTCGAAGGTGCTGCCTGTCTATTGTGTATGAGAGGCTAGGGTGCTCCACACCATGGGATTCAATCAGTGGTTGAAAAACTGGTGCAGAACTCAGGGATTTGGCTTCATTGGGGACTGGGGGTCCACCTGGAATGATGCAAGCCTATACTGGCATGATGGGCTGCATCTGTCCAGGAGGGGAACCAGGATCCTAGGTGAAAGGTTTAAATGCTTCATTGGCAAGTATTTAAACTAGCCAAGGGGGGAGGCACTGGAAAGGAGAAGGGAAATCCTAGCCCCTCAAAAAAGTCAAGGTAGTAAGTGCAGTAAACACCAACATAGAGATGTTGATAGGGAGAAGGGCTGGGGTAAATGGAGAAAGTGGCAAAGGCAAGAAGGAAAGGGATGGGGCAAAAGGGAGTAAGGCCATCAGGAAATGGAGGATAATGAGTACCAATGCCTGTAGCCTGGGCAACAAGCTCCCTGAACTGGTGGCCTTGATAGAAGAGGGATGCCTGGATATCATAGCAGTCACAGAAACATGGTGCACAGAGAACCATGACTGGGATGTTAACGTACTAGGGTACATAACCTACAGGAGAGACAGAGAGGGGAGAAGAGGGGGAGAAGTAGCTATCTATGTAAAGGAAGGGATAAAATAAACTGAACAAGAGTAAACAGGGAGGAGAGGAGGCACTGTGGGTCACCTTGGAGACTGGAAGTGGCACCACAATCTGCACAGGGGTTGTATACAGACCCTCAGGTGAGGGGGAGGGAATGGACAAGGATATGATAGAAGGCATACTTAGGATAGCAGAGAAAGGGGAGATACTGTTGATGGGAGACCTGAATATGCCAGATGTTAACTGGAGCACTCTTGCTGCAGCCACATCCAAGAGCAGGGCCATTCTCAATGCCCTATTGGTGGCATGCCTCAGACAGCTAGTTTCAGAACCCATTCATGAGGAAGCAATCTTAGACCTCGTACTCTCAAATGGGGACAGTGAGAGGATCTCAGATCTAGAAGTAGGTTACCATCTAGGAACAAGTGACCATCAAACAGTGTGGTTCACGTTAAACTCAGCTACAGAGTCAAGCCATACAAAAGTGAGGGTACTGGACTTGAGGATGGCTGACTTTGGCAAGATGGGAGAGTGCCTCAATAAAGCACTAGCAAACAAGCTAGAAGGAGGAATGGAGCAACAATGGAGAATCATCAAACTGCCATCACAGAGGCAACAAGCCTTTGTGTGAAGCAAATAAGCAAATCAAAATGAAAGAAAAAGCCACTATGGTTCTCAAAAGAGGTGGCGGGGAAAGTCAGGGAGAAAAAGATAGCATTCAGGAACTATAAGGGAACACAGAAGGAGCAGGACAGAGAGCTGAACTAGTTAAGGCAGAAGGAAGCAGGGAGGAAAGTCAGAATAGCAAAGGCCAAAACTGAGGAAAGGATAGTCAACTCGGTTAAGAAGTGGGATAAAACCTTTTATAGGTACATCAGGGAGCATAGAAAGACAAAGGGAGGGATAGTGAGGCTGAATAGAATGAATGGTGGGTGGGCAGAGGGGGATAGTGAAAAAGAAGGGATAGTGAACACATATTTCTGCTCAGTATTCACAAAAGAGGAGGGGGAGGTGCCTAATCCAATTAACAGAAGCACTCTGGATAGGGGGGTCAATCCCAGTCCTTTCACAGAAGAAAGGGTTCTGAAAGAACTCCTAAAACTGAAAGTGGAAAAAGCAATGGGGCCTGATGGAATTCACCTCAGAATTGTAAAAGAATTAAGGGGAGAATTAGTGAAACCACTGACTACCCTTTTTAACAAATCATGGGATGATGGTGTGGTATCTGAGGACTAGAGGAAGGCGGATCTGATTCCCTTTCACAAAAGTGGGACCAAGACAGAGGCAGGAAACTACAGACCTGTCAGTTTGACCTCTGTGGTAGGGAAAGTTATGGAATCACTTCTGAAGGAAAGAATTGTTGAGTACCTAGAGGCTAGTGGGGCACAGGACCTAAGGCAGCGTGGGTTCACAGCGGGAAGGTCATGTCAGATTAATCTAATTGATTTCTTTGTCTGGGTGACCAAAGTAGTAGACCAGGGAGGGGCTGTAGACATGGCCTACCTAGACTTTAGTGAGGCATTTGACACAGTCCCACACAAAAGATTAATAGTCAAATTAACCAGCCTGGGAGTTGGTCCAAGGGTGATAGCCTGGGTAAAACATTGACTGGACAACAGGACACAGAAGGTAATTGTAAATGGAGTTCACTCTGAAGAAAGAGGGGTTACTAGTGGGGTACCACAGGGTTCAGTATTGGGTTCAGACCTTTTTAATGTCTTTATAAGTGACATTGCAGAGGGACTGGAAGGAAAAGTATGCCTCTTTGCAGATGACACAAAGATCTGCAACAGGGTTGATACACAAGGAGGCATTGAAAGGATGAGAAGGGACTTGGTAAGGTTGGAGGAATGGTCGGAAGTATGGCAGCTAGGATTCAATGGAAAGCAGTACAAAATAGTGCACCTGGGAAACAAAAACCCAGAGGAAGATTACACAATGAGGGGGAGGTAGTAACAAAAACATAAAAGGAAAGGGACCTGGGGGTAATCATATCAGATGATCTTAAGGTTAGCAAGCAATGTGAGAAGGCAGTAGGGAGAGCTGGGGTATACCGGGATGCACAGGGAAAGGCATCACCAGCAGGAAACAGGAAGTTGTTATCCCTCTGTACAGACAGTTGGTGAGACCCCATCTGGAGTACTGCATCCAGTTCTGGAGACCCCATCTCCGCAAGGACATAAACAGGATAGAGGCAGTGTAGAGGAGGGCAACTAGAATGGTGCAGGGTCTGCAAGAGAAGCCATACGAGGAGAGACTAAAAGAGCTTAATATGTATACCCTTGAGGAAAGGAGAAAGAGGGGGGACATGATAGAAAAGTTTAAGTACCTCAGTGGAATCAACAAAGTCCAAGAGGGTAGCATCTTTCAGAAAAAGAAACATGCAAGAACAAGGGGACACAATTTAAAGATAGAAGTGGGACGGTTCAGGGGCAATGTGAGGAAGTATTTTTTTCACAGAGAGGGTAGTGGATGCATGGAACAGACTTCCTGAGGAGGTTGTGGGGTCTAAAACTGTGGGAGAATTCAAGAATACATGGGACAAACATAAGGCAATTCTTGTGGGGGGGGTAGAAAGAAATAGGCTGTTGGTTAACTAGGATCTGTGGCTTATCCTGCAGGTAGGGAAATGGGCAGACTAGGTGGGCCAAGCAGTCCTTATCTGCCATCAAAGTCTATGTTTCTATGTTTCTATGTCACAGCTGTCATTTTTTAATTCTTGCACAAAATGTGTTTTTACACCTGTGATGCGAAATGGCGTTGAAGTTGTTCAGAATTATGTTTTGGTGGTGATTAGAAAATGTGCTGTGTCCCATCAGCACAGTGATTGAATTTCCACTTGTGACGCCATCGAGCCAGGTGTGGGAACAGACTCTGGTCACTGGAAGGCCAGCTGGGGGGAGAAGGATGGAGCGTCCAGTGATGGCTCGTGTTCTCCTGGGGGAGGGTGGTAACATGGTCCTGTCCTGCTGGACCCTGGTGGAGGCCGGGAGCATAGCAGGACATCAGGCCCCAGATGACTTGGGAATGGAGGACGTCAGCATATGCCTTGATGTTTGTGGCACACCACTCCCCCAGGGAGAAAACCAGGAAATGTCTCCCTGGCTGGCTGGATGAAGGTTGCCAGCTCCTGCTGTTGCAAGCCCTGGATAACCGATCCACCTCTGCAATACCCAGACCAATTGCAGAGTGCACTGGCTGGCCCCACTATTGCCTTCCCCCTCAGAGGAGGGGGACGTTTCCAGCAAAGGGATACACCGAGTTACCTGGGGGGTCGCAATATGAGGTGTCAGCTGGCGTTGTGGACAGCAAAGCAGATGGAGGGTCCAGGTGACCTGAAGGAGTGGTCGGCTAGTGGGGAGGAGCGAGCAAAAAAAAAAACATTTTCTGTACCAGGTACATGATGTGGGATAATAAGGTGTTTTTGTTGACAAATTGGTCACTGTTGTCTTATAAATGGAAATGCAGGGCCTGGACAGCCCTGTGCTTCCACAGTTAAATACTGAATATGTAAATGCATCTACAGAGGGATTGGAATGCAGGGTCAAAAGGACCCTGCACTACTACAGTAAAATAAGGATACTATTTTACTATCTCAAGAAGTAAGAAAGTAAGGAAATAAGGCTTGAGAAGCCCAAGGCCTCAACCAACACTTGCTCTCCTGCCTGGTTTGGGAGGGTGGGGTGTTATAATTGGAAGCCCTAAAACCTCATTTCCCAGCTTTTGTTGCTTTGACCCTAACTGGAGCATTAGCAAAGTTTTTTGCAACATGTATGTAAGGGATATGTGATGGGAACCTGTGTGATTTATCATTTACATGCACAAGGGACATCTGACCTCAGGTAACCTCACAAGTGATGTAAGCCATGAGTGATAGTGAGAGAGGTCAAACTGCCTGAGTGAAGATAAATAATGTATCACACAGGTTCCCATTGCATATTCCATTTATGCAACAGGGAAGGACCTTGTGTATGTCAGTTGTTAGTTTTTTTAATTAATTTTTTATTTATAAAAAATGTGTTGTTTTTTTGGTTAGCAAGTGTATTTCCACAGAGTGTGATCACTGTTGCTATGGCCATTGCCATGAATGCACTGTCATGATGACAGTGATAGTGCTGCAATGTCTGAGCTCACTGGTGATCACATAGGGAAAGTAGAAAAAATATCGTCCAGTATTGCAGGTGCTTTAGCGAGCCGTAATCAGGAGAGTTTTTGAAGTAAAGTAACTGAAGTACCAGTGTATTTGCTTTTGACAGAGTGGCTGCATTTAGAAAAGACAGCATTTCTGCATTTGTGGGAGCAATATGGCTGCAGTGATGGAAATCCAACACAGTAGATGGAGGCAGGATGATTCAGAGTGCAGAGGTACTGTTGAGAAAATTGGAAAAAAAGAAACTTCTGTTATTTTTTTTACACAGCTTGGTATATATGGGAAAGCTAATTATGGTTATGGCTGGTGCTTGTTATGTCGAGCAGTTTGGAAGCTGGTCTGGACTGGAGCAGGCACAAGTCTAATGAGTGAAGTGTTAGCAATGGTTACACAGGTTGACGGTGGTTCAGGAGGATTAGCTCAATAAAAAATGTTTAGTTCCCATGGCAGAGACATAGTGTGCAACAGTACTGAGTTCAGAGAGAAATCAAATAGATAGATTTTTTACTTTTTTATTGACCGGGTAAGTGCACAAGACAAATCCTGCCTATTTTCAGGCACGACCTGGGGGGATTGGGATACAGATGAATGCCAACTGGTCTTGAACCAGATTAAGCTATTGGTGGTATTTTTTTAGAGAATGAGGGAAATTTGGCCAGGACACCGGGGAAATTCCCCTACTCTTGCCAGTAGGGGAACAGACTGTCTACAGGATGGCCACTCTGTGTGAGACGCCGGAGGAGGAGGAGGACGTCTGCATGGTGGAAAAGCTTGGCTCAGCTCCCGCTGTTAGCAACACTGAGACTAATTCTCATTGTAGTATGGATGCATATTCCAATACTGAATTTCATGATGTGCTTGTTTTCACTGAAGAAATGGACAAACTTCTTCAAAATTCTGCTAAAACGATACAGGCTAATAATCAGGTTGTTTCTCTTGAGACTGAGGGTGTGCATGGACTTCACTCACCTGGGGAAAGAACTATGCAGCGAGTGGCAGCAGTGGATTTTACAAAGAAATTACAGCCTTCAGAGTTGCTCCCTATCAGCAGCGTGGCTGCTCCTGTCTACTCTACAGCTGAAGCTGAATCTTCTGAAGGCCCCGCAGTGTGTGGTGAGTCACTGCATAACTTTCCTGATACAAGAACTTTGAACTCTTCCGCTGTCAAACTACAGGCTGGCAGTGATTCTGCAAGCTCTAGCAAGTGCCTAAAGATGTTAGTTTGCAGCCACTGGATAAAAATGTTTCTTCACTGGTTATTGCAGCGGATCAATGAGAGGTTCCTGTAGTGTTATCCTCTGCAAAATTTATTCAAAATGTGACTTCCCTGCTTAGTAAATTGGCGGGTTTCATGTTCAAAACTCCTGCTAGCTAGGAGTTACTGGCCCAGCCTGAAGCTGTGTAGCAAACTACTACAGAGTCACAGGTTGGGGTCACTGAGTTTTTCTTTTCAACTACTACACCTCAGCAGCAGAGTAATAAGTCTATTAAGGATTCTATCCCTTTACCTGCTGATGCAGGCACTACATTTGTTACTTCGGAAATAACACAGGAGGCTTGGACTCCAGGTAAAGCTCTTGCAGGGGCTGGATGGAAACAGGCCCCGTCGGGTATCTGGATGCCTGACCCTGCTTGGGATGCTGACTTTTCTTTATTGCAGCACTCCCCAGCATGGAAACCAGATATAAAGCTGAACATTCCTACAGGAGGTTCTATTCACAAGGACTTGTCTGATATACTTCAGCCTAACCCTATCTCCAGATCTTCAGATTTACAGGCCTTACAGCCCACCATTCCCGAGAATGATTCTGGTCTCCTAATTCCAGATATTTTTCTCTCATTGCAGGACTCTTCTCTGCTGAGCCCTCCTAAACAGAAGCCCCTAATATCTGAGCTATTTTCTACTGCTAAAGAGAAGCAGCGCCAAGACATAACGCTGTTTGTATACGCTACAAAGGGGGCTTGGACTATAAGTCGGACAGATACTTTGTGGGGAAAACACTATTGAAAGATTCTCTTCATTTTACACCTAAGGATGTGTTTGTCTCCATCAATATTTCTGAAGAGGACAATTTCAATATCAGTTTTCGGACATCAAATGCCCTAGATTTATTTTGGGAACACTATGGGCAGGTCAAGTTTTCTCCCACATGGACCCCCTTTCTGGTCATTCCATTCACTAAACCCCGATTAAATTTGTGACTGTAATGCTTTGGAATGAGGGGGTCCATGTGGAAGATATTACCTTTTGGTTGTCACAAAAATGTGAAGTACTGAGTGCCCCGGAACCCATCCTAGATTCCGAGCAGTTCTGGACTGGGGGGTGGAAATATAAAGTTAAATTGAGGCAAACAGATTCAGGCATAGAGCATATACCTAATTCTTTTTTGTTAGGTAGGGATGGGGGGTTATTTTTATGGGGGACAACCTAGAGCTTACTACAAGTGTGGCTGTAGAACTCATCTCTCCAGCATCTGCGACCAACCACATTGTGATAATTGTGGGGAAGTGGGGCATGTAACTATGCAATGTGCAAATCACACAAAATGTGATCTTTGTGAAGAATATGGTCGTGTTTTCAGAGAGTGTCCCTAGGCATCCAAAAATAAAGCATCTTGTATTAGTCCAGACCTTTTAATTCAGAAAGCCCAAGATACTGCAGGCTCCTCTCCCCCCTACCCCTCCTCCTCCTTCCCCCCTACCCCTCTCCTCCCCTTCCTTCTAAGATAAAGAAAGATGCACTTCACCCTGAAACTTCTACCTGGCTTTCCTCCTCTGGACCTAACATAGTTGCTCAATCTTCTGTTTCAGGTCCTCCTGGGGATAAAACACCCTGTATGGGACCTCCAGTCCCCTTGGAATTTACTCTGGTGGGTTATACTGATGCTGATTTAGTTATTCCTGAGAAGGATTCTAAGACTGCTGTCCCTTTGTCTCCTCTGACTCACTGGAGATCTTCCAGGAATTTATACCCCAAATCCCCTCCTTCCACTTTCCCTACAGAATTGAGCAATTCCTACGTGGCCTTATTCACTCCATGGGGGGGTGGGGGGAGACACATAAATGGAATTGGGAGACTCAGACTCTCAGAAATCCTCACTATTCTCCTTTTCTCAGCGGGTTGATAATTATAAGGAGAAAAAAAGGGAAAAAATAGAGGGTTTGTATTTCTAAAATGAATTTCAATGTGGTTGTCCTGGGGATCTTTAAAAACCCATAGCTTATTGAATTCTACTAAAAGACAAGCTCTTTTTCACTATATTCATTATCAACATGTTTCAGTCTGTTTTTTGCAGGAGACTTGGATGCACTCCATTGAACAATTATATGCTTTCAAAAGGGACTGGCTCTGGGGACTTTCCTATTGGTCGTTCAGGACTGATAGTGCAGATGGCATAGACATTTTGTTTACTTCTTATTCATTTACATTACACAACTTAATAGACCTTATTCCTGGCAGAGTCATGATATTGGATGGGAAATGGCATAGCATATGTTACCAATTTATCAACATTTATAACCCACAATCGAAGGCAGACAGAGTTGCTTGTCTGAAGGCAGTACAACCTTTCCTGGTAACCTCAGTTAAGGTGTTATGGGGTGGTGATTTTAATTGTACTATCATTGATTCACCCAAATAGAATAAAAAGATTTATTGTGATTCACATGCACTGGCCAATATCATTAAGATGATTGGTTTAATTAATTGCATTACTATTTTTTTCGATGGGCCCCAATTTTCATTTGTTAAAGGGAAAATCCACACCTTGATAGATTATATGTTAGTCTCCTCTTCTGTACAGGTGAACTCCTTTCAAATGATACCTAGTGAGTTCACTGATCATCTCTTTTTATTATGTCCTCTTCATTTTTCGGGTCTGCTTGAACATAGACAGGTTAGGTGGAAATTACATACTTCCATCTTGGGTTTACCTCACATACAGACAGGGGTTAAATTTATTTTAAGAGCTAGATCATCAGTGTTTTTTTTTATATACTGATATAGGAGACTGGTGGATGGAAACTAAATTAGATTTGAGTAAATGGTTTAAAAAGCAAGGGGTTATGGCAAAAGATCATAATTTTCTGAAGTATCTGTCACTCAGACAGCAGCTTCAGAGACATAACAATTGCATATACTTCCACGCACAACCATTCAGAGTAAATTACAAAAATTAAATCTAGTATGAAGGAACTTCAGTATGATAGATCCAAGACTTTACAAGCCATACTTACTAATGGTACAAAAAAACTCCCCTGTAGGGGACCCTTTTGAGGTTTGTAAAACCCTGAGAGAATCTTCCACTATTGATTTCATGTGAAAGTCAGATGATTCTAAGGCCACAACAATCGAGCAGTTGAGGGAACTAATTAAAAGGCATTATCAGTCCTTAGAATCTCCCTTCCCGATCCCTGAAGAGTTGATGCTTTCTTATTTAAGATCTATTAAATCTCCTTCTGTGTTCACAGAAGCTTCAAAGTTGTCAGGGCCCATTACTCAAAAAGAAATAATCGAAGCAATTCAGAAACTGATGCCAAATATTTCCCAAGGGAAAGATGGCCTCTCTAATAAATTATATAAAAGTTTTCATGGCGAGCTAAGTAAATGCCTTCTTATTGTGTTTCAATACTTTTTTGAAAATACTGTTATTTTTCCTTCATTCTCTGAAGGATTATTAATTAATTTATTTAAGTCAGGGGATAGGAATGATATAAAGATTTGGAGGCCCATTACCCTGCTAAATTCTGACTATAAAATTTTTGCCAGCATTTTGAATAATAGGCAAAATAATTATGCTAAGTGGGTGATATCTCCCTATCATTTTTGTAGGATTCCAGATAGAAGAATCCAATCTGCATTGACGGTTATACGAGATGTCATTGAACACTTCTCTCTAACAGGCATTTCTGGATGTATGGTTGTTGCAGATTTTGAAAAGGCTTTTGATAGAGTTCATCTACCTTTTCTTTTTTTAACTTTAGAACATTATGGGATTCCTATTACAATGGTTAATCTATTTAAGATGCTATATAATTATAATGCAGTTTTTCCTTTTTTGAAAGGCTGTACAGCTGAAAGCTTTCATTTAAAGACTGGGGTTTG
This sequence comes from Neoceratodus forsteri, assembly GCA_016271365.2. Lineage (NCBI taxonomy): Eukaryota > Metazoa > Chordata > Ceratodontiformes > Ceratodontidae > Neoceratodus > Neoceratodus forsteri. The sequence continues at coordinate 609,187,047 of CM057455.1, forward strand.
TCAAGGTTGCCCCCTAAGCCCTCTTCTTTATATATTTGCGCTGGACCCTCTTTTGCAGACTTTAGTTAATTCATCACAGTGGATTGGAATTAAAGAGAACTTATCTGTGGATAGTCAGCTATTATTACAGATGTATGCAAATGATTTAATACTGTACTTTTCTGATCAGACTCAAATTTATAGATTTTTGAAAGTCTTTAATTCTTTTTTGGTTGTTTTAAATGCCAAATTGAATTCAAATAAAACTAATGGTTTGTTTATTGGGATGATAGGTCCTGCTGCTATGGTACAGGATGGCATTCACATTTTCCAGAGTCCGCTCAAAATTTTGGGTATACTTTTTGGTCCCCAAAATTTACCGGTTGAAAAATGGGAATTAGTGCTTGAGACGGTGGAGAAAAAAGTAAAAAAAATGGAAGCAGTGGAAATTTTCAAAGCTGAAGAGCATTCACATTATTAAACAGTTTATTACACCCTGTTTACAGTATGTAGCCATGATTTTCCCTCTTCTGTCTCAATTGTAAACAAAGACTTATAGTTTATTTTTTCAGATGCTTTGGGGGTAATCGTGTAAATCCAGTAAAGAGATATTACACTTACTTGAATAAAAAATCGGGAGGACTTGGGATGATAGACCCAGTCGTATTTTTGCACTCCTTGCTTATTATGAATTCTATTAAATGTGGTTTGGCTCCAGTAGTAAGTATTGGACAAGGGTGGGTTAACAGGTCTCTGGGTAAATATTTTGTAATTTGGCATAACCTGGCTCCTAAATTGAATCCCCACATTCATATTCCTCAGTATTTTCGGCCTGCTGTACAAAAGTTATATCGATGGACAATTACTAAAGAAATTATTTTGAATAACAGTATGCAGGATTTCTATCAGTCGATTATGAAGACATTATATCCACAAGACCTCTGTTTTAAGAATTGCCCATCTGCTTTGAATTCTAAGGTATTAGCTCAGCTGAACAATATCAGTTTGCCTATGCTACAGTGGGAAACACAATGGTTGATTTTTTATGGGCATCTGAATGTTCGGGGCAATGCAAAATATAAAGTCATTGAAGAAAGGAATTGTCCCTGCATGGACTGTATAAATATTGAAGAGACAATGGAGCATTTTTTCTTTCAGTGTTCCTATTCAAAGGGTATGTGGGTATATCTGGTGCAATTATGGAACTTTAAATGACTTACTTCTGTTACATATGAAATTTTGGTTCTAGGAATTTATCCTGCTAACCTTTCTCATTTCCATATTGGGACATTGGGCTGGATATTCAAAAGGGTTGTGCAATGCGCAATAGGGTTACGCCAGCACAAGTCAGAAAATGCACCATTCTACGATATTCAGCAGAAGGCATTTGCACCACTGAAAACATGCTGAGCAACAGCGCAATGATAATGATGGCATGCGCAACCAAAGGGGGTGGAACCATGCATAAAGGGCGCAGTGCGATGAAACTAGACTTGCTAATGCGCAACAGTTTAGCAGGCAGACAGCCATAGTGAAATGAGCAATAATAAAAAGGAGCAAGGAAGAGGCGCAAGAATGCTACAGGGAAGCCACATGAGAGACGAGAGACAGGCACAGGGAAACAGGAGAGAGGCAGGCCAGGAAACCACACCACACTAGAGGGGCAAGGGAAGGTGTGTGGGGCCACAGACAGCAGAGGCCAGTAGGTGTACCCGGTGCAGGGGAGGTAGCAGTCAGGACAGCAGGGGGAACAAAGCAACATCAGCTGGGTTGGACGCAAGCCAGGGACATGGACAGTGCCACCTTCCACATGGATGCCGTAATGAGGGGGGTGAGAAGGCATGCTGCAGGGGGGCATGGCCATGGAAGGGCCTGTCAGCAGTATGCTCCCAACAGGCAGTACTGAGCCCGCACCAGCTTTGAGCTGTACACAGATGTTGAGATTGTGGGCCGGTACCACCTGAACAGGGCAATACTGAGGCAGCTCTGTGAGCTGTGCAGTGATGTGATGCAGGCACCCACACGACAGAGTCATGCTCTGTCAGTGGAGACAAAGGTAACGGTCTGCATGTACTTGCTCGCCACGGGTACCTTCCAGAGACCAACAGGGGATACCACAGGCATAACACAGTTGGCCACGTCACGCATCCTCACCCAATTCCTCAGCGCACTGCTGCCACATGCTGCGGAGTACATCCATTTCCCCAGCACTGCGGCAGAGTGCACGGCAAACATACAGGAGTTCCACAGGGTAGCAGATATGCCTGGCATGCTAGGGGCGATAGACTGCACCCATGTGGCCATACGCACACCACCTGGCCCCAATGGGGCTGCCTACATGAATCGTAAGGGATATGCCAGTGTCAACTGCCAGGTGGTGTGTGATGCCAGTGGGTGCATCATCAGTGTCTGTGCCACGCACCCCAGGGGAGCACATGATTCCTTCATCTGGCACCAGTCGGCACTGTGCCACTGATTAGAGAGTGGGGACATCCCCACAGGTCATCTAGTGGGTGAGTATGTATGTAGAACTGACATATCGTGGGCAAGGGGGGTAAGCCAGAGGTGCCATGGGTGTGGCCCACAGGGCTTGGGGCAGTCTGAGCCTGAACAAGACACTAACCTCCACTATCTCCACACAGGTGACAGTGGATACCCACTCTGCCCCTGGCTGCTCACACCGTACCGGTGGCCCACGACCCCATCGCAGCAACGCTTCAATGAGGCACATGCCACCACACGCAACTTCATTGAGCGGGTGTTTGGGATGCTGAAGGTGCATTTCCATTGCCTGGACACATCTGGTGGTGCACTACAGTATAGCCCCTCAAAGGCCTGTGGGATATTCCTGGCCTGTTGCATCCTGCACAACATGGCCAAAGACTGTGGGATAGCTGTACGGGTCAAAGAGGGGGACAGCGATGGGGATGACGGTGATGCCAGTGATGATGGGGATGGGCAGCCCCCCCTTGGCTGATGGGACCCCCGACTGATCTGGCTGGCACAGCTGCACTGGGACACCATCACAGAGGAGCACTTCAGCCAGCACTGGTAAGTCATGGTGCCATGTGCAACCACCAAAGGCTAGGGCACAACCCACATACATGAATGGAATCACACCAGGGGTGCATGCTGGCAAGGGATGTGGCAGGGCACAGAAGCACACACATACAACCAGGGAGGGGTGAACAGTAACATGCCACATGGATGGACACACACACACACGCACACACAATAGGCACAAAGTGCACAGGGGTCAGGTGCAAAAGAGAGCTGGAACACAAACACTAGCAACACAGATGTCCGCAGGCCACCACGTCCACTGACTGTCTATGTGCATGTGTCAGAAGCTGGGCATCATCGCACTTTGGTGTACAGCGCAATGCAGGCATCATCATGCACACGTACCTGTGGACAGCAGTCGGAAAGGTGTGCAGGTGGACTGTGTGTCTGAGTGCAGGGCCAGGCACCCACTCGTGCACTGCCCACCGAAACACACAATGCACACAGGGTAGCACCAGACAGTGCCCGTGCTGGGAGACAGGTCAGTCTTGCAGCACAGTGCCACATCCACCTCGGATGTGTGGGCAGCCCCGCCGAGACCCAGCAGCTCTGGCAGGCTGACCACGGGCCTCATGGGGTGGCACCGATGGTCCACCAGGGGTTCCACTGCACGAACATGACTGTGCCCGCACAAGGGTCTGCAGCACACCGAACATACCTGCACCAGGAGTGCTCGGGATGCCCACAGCTGAACCCGGCATCGACAGGGTGGGTGTCGCATGATGCCAGGAATGGGGAGTGGATAGCGAACTGCATGGTGTGAGCGATGCATGGGCACCTGACTGTGTGCCCACTGTGGCCATGACAGTGATGAACGTCTGTGTTTGCCTGTCAATGGCAGCGGTCACATCCTCCCGCAAATGGTCAATCCGTGACAGGATCCTATCGGTGTCCCTGCTGTGTTGCTCCTCCACCCGCTCCAGAGCCACACACAGTGCCTCCACGGATGTTGTAAGCCACATCTGCTGCTGTACTTATGCCTGCAGTAGGTGGGTGTGCTCATCAAAGAGGTCGTCTGCCACCTCGGCATCCCGTCCATCAGGGTATGGAAGGGCCTGATGTTCAGCACCCCTTTAGAGTGGGCACTGCTCACCAGGACCAGGTATGGGCAAGTCCACAGGAGGTGCACAGATGCCACTGCTGAACCCTGAACCCCCAGTCCCGGTGGGTGACAGCTGCTGCTGCCCCTCCACCTGCTGTGCCCAAGGGATCAGTTGTTCCACCGCTGTGGCCGCAACAGTCCCACTGTTCTGACCAGCCACCGGTGCTGCCCGACTGGTGCTGACAGGTACACATGTCGGAACCAGCTGGGTCCATCGGCGTGAGCTGGCCTGCTGTGTGTCCATTCCGTGGCACACACATGTCACTGCCCATGACGGTCATGTCTTCATCATTGGTGCAGGTCTCTGCTACAACCACAGCCACAGCATGCTGGCATCCTTGGATGCCAGAACACTGAGATGCAGAAAGGGCCTCCCCCACACCTGTCTCAACGACATCAGTGTGGACAGCCAGGCAGACCCACTGTTGCAAAGCTCACCGGATACCTGTAGAGGTGGATGGTCCCTCCTCCAACTCCAGATGACTGTCCGCAGTGGACAGACCCCCCACCGCTGACCCCTGCAGATGCGCAGGATCTGTAACAGAAAGTAAGGTCATGTTAGTGCATGTGATCTACCCTCCCCCCGACAGACCATGACTTACCATGCAGTGATGGGCTACCACCTGTCTGGAAGCCACCTCCTGGAATGCCCTCTATGGCACTGCGCTGCATGCTTGCAGTGAGCCTGTCCTGTGCCGGTGTCAGCTGCACCACCTACAGCTGGTCCCCGCCTGTTGCAGCACGTGCCGCCCTGATGGCAGCTACCTTCTCCTTCTCCTTCACCCTCCTCCTGTCAGTACCCATCTTCTTCTTACACTCCTGCACGAATCGCTGGTGGCTGCTGTGCAGGTTGACGGCACATTCCACCCCCTCCCATGCAGCAGCATGGGCTTGAGGGGTGCCCCGCTGTTCACTGAGCAGTGGCTCCTGATCGAGGTAGGCTTTGAAGAGTGCCTCCATCTTGGCCTTGGTGAAATTGGGCCTCCTCTTCCGCCCACCATCATAGTCCTCCTCACCCAGACCTCGCTAGGTCATTATTCAGCCTGTATGGATGACAGTGGTTACCTGTGACTGTGCAGTACAAAGCAAGTCCCTGATACCACAGTCCAGAACCCCTCACAGCATGCAACTCACCAATAAACTGCAGTAACCGAATATGGCCACTGCAGAACAGTGTTGCAGTTTTAAAGTGCAATCCATGAAAATTAGGTGAGGAGCAACTTTAATGAGATGCAAATCACGCTGCTGTGCCATTGCATGGCTGATTGGATGATTAGCATATGACGGCTGAATATCGCGCTTTTGCGCTTTGCGCAATTGTGTTGAACGTGCTGAGCCAATGGTGCAGTTCTGTGGCACGCATAGTACATCTCACCGCGCATGCTCAGGTAGCTTACGCAGACATCTGCCGTGCTTATGACGCACAGCGCGTAGGCAATGCAGGGCATGGCCACCATTGTGCCAGTGGGCGTGGCGAGGGTCACTACATGGCACTGTGGCACAACTGCGCGATAGTTTGCTGTGGCGCTGGCACACAGGTAACCAATCGCACTAGACGTGTAGACATCCAATGGCGCTGTGCGTGGCCTTGTGCCAGAGACCCATGACCCTGTGCCTGACCTTTGCCCCTTGGCGCTATACATTCATGGCTGCACCTCTATCGCGCTGTTCTGTAACAGCGCGATAGGGAATGGCGGCGCTGTACCGCGCAGCAGTTCCACGTGGGTTGCCGCGCTGCAGAGCGCCATATTGCCTACTATAGTGGTTGAGATGGCATGCAGGAGAGCCCCTCAATGGAGTGCCCTTGAGCTGGCCAACCTTGTGGCCATTGTGGAGCCACACTATGGCCCACTCTTTGGCAAAGAGGCACTGGACAGGGCCAGGACCCAGGTTTGGCAGGAGGTGGCCACTAACTTGGAGGCGGCCACTGGATGCAGGAGGACAGTGGAGCAGTGCAGGCACCATTACGGGGACCTTAGGAGGAGGGAGCCAGAGCTACTTGCCCATCTGCGGTCGCATGCCAGGAGGGGCATGGTGCCTTGTCCAGGTGAGTGATATGTCTACACACTTGTATCGTCCATATGGGTAACACTGTCTTATGTGTCCAGCACATAGGGGAGGGATAGTCTAGAGTTAGCTGTGATGGTGTTTACAGGGTATGGGGTGGTGGGTCTGACTGGGTGGGTGGGCACACACATTGGGGCAGGGGGGCTTTGCTTTGGGTTTGTACTTATGTTTTTCTCCCCTTTTTTCTCCCACAGGCATGGCTGAGCAGTGGCGGATGGTGGAGTGGCAGCAGAGGGAGGAGGATGCAACACACAGGCATGTCAGGCACCAGCACCAATGACAACAACATCCCGATGAGGGTGAGTGTCATGACACCATGATTACTATTGCATGCTGTGTAACAGGGTGGGAAGCAGGGCATGGCCGCCATCCATGGACACCACTGCCATGCACGCGACACGTGACAGTCAGCACTGTCCAGAGGCACTGCATGTCTGGGAGTGCATCAATGGTGGTCCATGCACGCACTGGGCACATGGCTGTGGCACTGCCTGCACACTGCATAGCCACATTACTGTACGGCCTTGGTTATGCTCTGCTGGACATGGGTGGTGGGTGTGTGCAGTGGTACACATGGCTGTTGCTGCCTGGTTGGGCATGTCTTGTGGACACGGTCACTGTGGGTGGGCGCACACCATCACAGGAGTGTGGCACATGGCTGTATGCCATGCATAATGGGTGGGCTGCAGGGGGATGGACAGTCACACCTATTGACTCTGATCCCTCATCCTAGGTGAACGGATACTCCTGCAGATCCAGCAGGCTGTTCAGGAGCTGCTGCAGTGGCATGGGAGTCCCTGACCATACTGAGGGACATCAGCAGCATGGGGTCAGGAGGAGGAGATGGCACAGGTGACAGCCCCAGGTGGAGGAGGACCAGGCTGGCCGATAATGTCTGCACGACCTGCCTGCAACTTCCCCCCTTTGACCAACCCTCACATCCCACCTTCCCTCTCCCATATGTTCACCCTTGCCCCTTACCCATCCCCACCTTGTTTCTGTCCCTCCCCCCCATTTGTACATAGTTTACTGTATATAGTTGTGTTTTATATTTTACAATAGACATATTTTGATATGAATACTGTGGTGGTTTCTGATTTGCAGCTGGCTATAGGTGCTCAGCTGCAGTGGTGTGCATGGCATCTGGGGTGGTTCAGTCATGGGTTTGTGTGTGTGTGCATGGGGAATTGTCTCTGGTGTGGGAGTGGCTATCAGTCGGTGTCTGTGGTGTGTGTGTGTGTTGTTCCCTGTGCATTACATTACTGTGTGCAGTGGTCCATGGTGCATGCTCTGTGTCCATTGTGCCCCTGTCCACCTGTCCTTGGCCTGTGCAGCTGACACCCTTGCATGTCTGTGGCCTGCAAGGTCTGCTGCCTTGTCAGTGGTGGCTGTCCCTGCAGGTCATCCACTGTGACCGTCACAATGCTGGGTGCCTCCTGTCACTGGTGTGGTGCATGTTTGCCTCGGGTGACACTGTGACCTCTGCAGTTGCTGTCCCACCTCCACATGCTGTGGCTTGTGTGTGTTGCAGGGGCTGTGCACCACTGTTTGTGACTTGTGCTCCAGGCATATGATGGTGGCATACGGGACCACAGTGCATGCACAGGGTGGGTGTCACCCCTGTGCCATGGAGAACTGCAGGCTGCGTGTGCTCAGTTTTCATGGGCCCACACTGGGGGCTTGGTTGCCACACTACTGCATCCTTGTGTTATTGTCCCCGTGGGTATGGGTGTGTTTGCCCCTGCACTGTGTTGCATCCGGTGTGATGCATGCTTCCATGCACCACTGTGGGTGTCTGTGCTGGCTGCTGTGGCTAGTGGTGGGTCGGGATATGACACTTGTCTACTATGCAGGGTGCTGTCTCAATGGTGGTGGTGTCAGGGGCATTCCCTTTCCCGTGTGGGGTACCTCTTGTGCCAACAAATGGTCGGTCTCTCATCTGTGCCTCACGGGGATTGTGCATGTTGGCACTGTGTCTGCCGTTGTTGCATTGCCGTGTGCTGCCACCCACTGCTGGGTACTCATGGTGGGGCTGGCTTGAATGGTTCTGTGGTACACGAGGTTGCAGTGTGACAGTGGGGGTGGTGGTATGCATAGGGTTTCCTGCAGTGGTGGTCACTGCTCATGGGGGGGTGTCTGGGGGTCACAGTGCAGGGTGTGCTGTGCACTGGGGGGGCTGGTGTGGCATGGATGGTCCGCCCTCCTTGTGTGGCAGTCTCAGCTTGCCGGTGGGTATGCTGGGGCACCATGGCCCAGCTGTGCTTTGTTTGCTTGTCCCCATGGGCCAGTGGATATTCCACCCTTCCCCCACTTGTGCTGTGCTTAGGTGTGGGGCATTGTCAGTTCTCTGTGTGTTCCTGTGCCCATCTGTGGCATGGGTGGTGGGCCCCTACCTACCTCCCTGGTTGTGCAGTTACATTGATCTGCTGCTGGGGGGGCTCCCTGCTTGCACTATGGTGCCTCTGGGCTGCTCAGCTGGGCAGCCCTTGTTGTGCCATAGCACATCGTATCTGCTCAGCTTCCCCTTCCTAGTTGCGCTATGGCACAGGTTGTGTGATATTCAGATGTTAGCTGTTGGCGCAATTTGGCTTGCTCCTTTTTTGAATATCGCATCTATTGCACATTGGTGCAATGGACTTGTGCTTGCTCCTGCTATTGCACACTTTTTGGGTGCAGTTTGAATATCCAGCCCATTATCTTTATTTTTTTGTTGTTTACAATATTTCCTATGGCAGGCTAGATGCCAATGGGTCATTTATCAGAAAAAAAATTCTTATAACTGTTTTAGTATATTGGTTTCCAATGAACTGTTAAAGATATATTCACAAGATGCACAGAGGCTTGCGCCCCCTAAACTTATGAAATGGTGGAATGGTTTTCTTCACTTTATAAAATTTAAGTAAATTGGTTTATTGATTATTCTTTTTCCAAGATTAAGGAATTATTTTTCTTTGCTTTTTTTTCTGTTACAGTGATTTATTCTTCTTATCTTGATTTTTTATTGTTACCTTGATATACTGTGTTGTTATCTATGTTTATTATTGCAATAAAAACTCCCATACTCTTTTTGATAAGTGCCATGGGATCTTTAACATCCACCTGAACTACCACCAATCCAGGTAGATGGGACCTCGGTTTAACATCTCATCTGAAAGACGGCACCTCAGAAGTGCAGCACCCCTCTCTTTCTGCACTCCAGTGTCAGTACTGGGTAATTAATCCAAGTGCCAGATGTGGGAACTGAGCCCACAGCCCTCTGATCTCCCGGTCTCAGAGGCGAGTGTGCTACCTACTGAGCCACTGATACTGTTGATGTTTGAATGCAGAAAGAAGAGCAGTTTTGTTGAGAACATTGTATGTTAGCTCTGATACAAGAAGTAGTGCCTGTAGGTGGGTGGGGGGGGGGTGATGATGTGTTTACTATGTATATAAAATTGTGATGACATGTCTACTACGTGTATGAATGTGAGATTTCATGTATATACACATAGTATCTCAGATATACATATTTATCATACAACATTGTGTCCATGTCTATTGTATATATTTAGAAATATATTTACTTGTACTATTTGTCTGGTTGACTGCTTTGTTTCATCACATTGTATCACCCAAGATCACTTGCTCACACTCCCTATGTATCATTTGCACTAGTATTTATTTTTTGCACTATTTGTAGTTTGTTAAGGTATTTCTTGGACACTGTGCTCCTTTCCTATGACCAGGCTATCTGCACCTTCCCTGTCAAATGTAATTTTACCTCCCTTTCCCCTTCCCCCAGGTTGCATCTGAAAACAAGCCTCGGTTGAGCATGCCTGTCCCAGTCACCAAATTTTAAATAATTCAAAAACTTTGTTAATGTACTAGTTAGGGTTAAAGCAACAAAAGTAGGGAAATGTGTTAGGGTTTCCTACCCTAACACCCCCCCCCCCACTCTGCAGGGAGCAACAGATATGGGGGTTCTGCCTTGGGATTCTCAGCCCTAATGCTCACCCAATTCCATAAGTAAATAAGCTGAGATGAGTACAGTGTATGAGAATAGTGTGAGCGTTAGGGCTGAGAACCCAAAGGCACACCCCCATGCCTATTGCTGCCTAAATCCTAACACCTGATTTCCCTACTTTTATTACTTTAACCCTATTTAGTGCATTAACAATGTTTGTTTACAATTAATTTCCTTACTTTTTTAGATATTATAACTGTATCCTTTTTCCCATACAAGAGGGCCCTGCACTGCCATCCATCCAGCCACAATTTTAAAGATAGTATAATCATATCTTATTTGCCGCACTCTCATGCCTTCATAGATCCCTGTATGTATGCTGGTGTGGAAGCATAACCAGATTGTCACAATAGCCTTATTATCACCCGATCTCATGAACTGGGAACTGAAAATGTGTGAATCCCAGGCAAAATATGATTCTGCACCACAGCAGTATCATTCCATGTCACAGGTGTAAAAAGCACAGCTTGATGAGGATCTGAAAAATGACAGCTGTCTTTCTTGTGAGGTGTAGTATAAATATGGCTACACTAAAAATGTGGGTTCAAAGTATTGAAAATTACCTGAGTTACGAGTGAGCACAGCAAAATTTCAATGCATGCACATTACTTTCCCATTTTGCACATTTTAACCCCAAATTTTTAACACAGCCTTTTTCTGACCCCACCTCATAAATAAGGGCAGTGAAAATGTTCAATTCCCACCCAAAAAGTGATTATGCCAAGTGATGCTGAAATCGCCTTTCCGACTGGATTTACATAATTCCACTCACAATGTTCATGAAGCGAGGTCCCAAAAAGACCATGTTGAAAATTTGGGGTGAAAATATGCAAAAATGGAAAAGTTGTGCATCAAAGTTAAAAACCCCACTGAAATACATAGAATTGCACACTGTTCTTAGTTTCTCATATTGCAATCAGCAGTTCCAGCAGAAAGTCATGTCTTCTGTAGGAGACTGAATCTTTACCTTGGCACCTGTTCAGGTGAGTGATGGTGTGCAGGGGTTGTTGGGGGGGTGTGGTGTGGTGGATGCTGAGTAGGAGGAGGGGGGGGTCAGATTGGTGAGGGACCATTTTTTACAGAAAAAAAGGACAGCATTGTTTATGTCAGGCAAAGGAAGCACAATAGAAACAGTGATTGGAGAGGAGTGGGTGCTAGTAGACTACACTGAAATAACAGGGACAGTGATTGAAGGGTGGGGGTGCCAGTGGACACCAGAAAAATATCAGGGACAGTGATCTGAGGGTGTGGCTGCCACTGGACACCAGGGAAATTACAGGAACAGCAATTGGAGGGTGGGGGTGCTACTAGACACCAGGGAAACAACAGGGACAGGAAACAGATGGTGAGGGGTGCCACTAAACACAAGGGAAATAGGCAAATGGGATATTGTTTAACTAGGATAGGCAAAATAAGCCAAGGTTTGTTTCCAGGTCTGACTTGAGAGCACAAGGAAGTTAAGCTGAGGGGCACACGGTATGCCACTCAGGGGTTATGGGACTCAAACCCACATGAGGCCAGTGATTGGATGGTTAAGGTGTCAGTAGACACTAAAGAAACACAGTGACTGGAATCAGAGAGTGAGAAGGGTGCCACTAGGCACCAGGGAAACAACAAGGACAGTAACTGGAGGATGGAGGGGTACCAGCAGACACCAGGGAAAGGGGGAACATTTTTAACTTGGAAAGGCACATATGCCAAAGTATGTTTCCAGATCTGATCCGGGGGCACAAGCAAATTAAGTGACTTGCTCAAGATCACAGAGTATGAAACTGGTGGCTGTGGAAGTTAAACATAAATGAGCCAGCGATCCAAGGGTGAGAGTTGCCACTACTCAGCAAGGCAACAATGGGGACAATAATCGGAGGTTGGGGAGGTGCCAATAAACATCAGAAAAACAACGGGGAAGGTGATATGAGGGTGGGGAGTACCACTAGACACCAGGGAAAGAATTTGCCAGTGCAAAAAAGGATCCTTTTTCATGACTCATGATTTGAAAAAGAATCTTTCTTCATCTCACAAGTCACAAAAAAAGGTTTATAATGTTAAAAAAAATAAATTCAAGGGCAAATCTTCAACACATAAGTGCAGAATCCAGCTGAGGGGGTCCCAAATACCACAGAAACAGAAAATATAGACAATGACAGCAGAAGAGAACCTGTGGTTCATTAAGTCTGGCCAAACATGATTTCCTGGGACCTACAGTCTCACCGGGGTCTTGTCCCCCAAGATTTCCAGCCTAGCCTTCTCTAATGCTGTTATTGTGCCCAAGACTTGTCTCACATGTGCTTTAAACTTGACACTGACTTTGCAGCCACCACTTCTGGTGACAGTCTATTCCATGGCTCCACCACCCTCTCTGAGAAGTATTATTTTCTGAAGTCCCTCCTGACTTTCCCACCTATTAATTTCCACTCATGCCTCTGTGTTGTAGAACTGGTGTTCCTGGTGAAAAGCACTATATGCAGCACTTTGTTTATGCCACTAAGAAACTTGAAGGTTTCAATCATCTCACTCCTTTCTCTCCTAATTTCCAGTGAGTACATGTTTAAAGCCTTTAGCCTCTCCTCATAGGTGACTCCCTGAAGGCCATGTATCATCTTTGCTGCCCTTCTCAGGACCACCTCCAACCTATCAATATCCTTTCTAAGGTGAGGCCTCTAAAACAGGACACAGTACTCCAGATGAGGCATTACCAAGGACTGGTAGAGGGGCAGCATCACCTACCTGTCTCTGCTGTCTATGCCCCTTCCAGTACATCCCAGAACTCTGCTAACATTGCTGTAAGCCTTATTACAATGATTTTTCTGCTTGAGGTTGTCCCTACTGATGACCCCCAGATCTTGGTCCTCTGCAGAGGAGCTAAGTTTGACCCTGTTTAGCTAGTATTCTGTCTCAGCACATTAGGTTTTTGAATTATTTACTTTTGTTTGCCTCACTAACTGAAAAACAAAATAGCAGCAGCACAAAAAAAGATTCAACATTTGTGACATAGAATGAGCCCTTTGCAAAAAAAAAGATTCCACATCTGCAGTAAAGAATCCGTTGTTGAGAAGGACATCTATCGGGTCCCATAGGAAACAATGGGAAACTTTGACATTTAATAACTTTTGAACAGATTAGTATTTTTTCATCAAACCTTCAAAAGGCATCACTGTGACCCAAGACCTATATATCTTCAAAATGTCAGCACAAAATTTAACACCATTTCCACGCAGTGGCATGACAAAGAATTGCAATAAAAATGGAACATTTCACAGTTTTTGAATACCTTCCCCATCTTTGTACCCACACCGAAAAGAAACTTGCCACATCAAGACACCTATGGTCCCTGACTGCCCATGCAAAATTTCATGTGAATCGCTTGAACAGTTGTGAAGTTATTGAAGTGCAAAATTTTGAATTGAACATGGAAATGACTATGTATGATGGCACTATTGTACCAATATATATATATATATATATATATATATATATATATATATATATATATATGTATATATTGCAAAAACTAGATTAATGCACTAGTTAGGGTTGATATTAGCCTTTCAAAGTATGGAAATGTATTAAGCTTCCAACATTAATACCCCACCCCACCTCCCCACTGAACTTACCACCCCATCCCACCCCTCACCCTCACACACCAACAGACATCGGGTATGCCCTGGCATCATCGTCTCTAACCTCACTCCATTTCATAATCACATAACCTGTAGACGGAACCTAACGCTCACCCTATTCCCCTATATTGTGTCCATCTCAGCTTATTTAGTTATGGAATGGGGTTAGTGTTAGGTCCATCTCAGGTTATGTAGTTATGGAATGGGGTGAGCATTAGGGCAGATGACCCCAAGGCACACCCTGATGCCTGTTGGTGTGTGGAGGGTGGAGGGGTGGGATGGAGGGATACAGTTGGGTGGGGGAACATGGGGTGGGGTGTTATGGTAGAGAACCTTAACACCACATTTCCATATTTTGAAAGGCATGATATCAACCTTAACTAGTGCATTAAATTCATTTTTTGCATTTCATTTCCTCACTTTTTATGAAGTAAACAGAAACCAGTCTGGCCCCTGCTCAGTACCACTGTACTCCATGCTCTGCTGCTGAACCACTCTTCTCCTCCCCAGGCTCCTTGATCATCTCTGAGTGAGTGTCCCTTTTTTGAAAAATAAATAGATTATTTTCATCAGGATCAGGTGGACTGTCTGGACACACACACACAGAATGATACAGGGGCACCTGTACCACACTGCATATGACAGGTGTTGAAAAAAACACCAGGCCCCGCCAGGGGTGTGTAAAGCGCGGAACACTCTTCCCCCTTCCCTCCACTGAAGGAGAGAAGTACCAAGCATGCTTGATCCTTCTCCCTCTGGCTGGCCATATAACTCCTGGGTCCATTCCCAATGCCAGGTTGTCAGCATAGCAAGAGGAAATCCAAACACTGTGCCAGCGGTCCAGCCCCAAAGATTGATTTTGCCAGCCTGCTCTTGCCCTTGCCATGTACACACAGCCACAATGAAGCCAGGAAAAAAAGATACTTTTATTTGGTATTTCTGAGAGTTTTACATGTCTCGTGGGCCCCCTCACCATCCCCAGTCTCTCTCTCTCTTTCTCTCTCTCTCTCTCTCCCCCCACTGGATGGAACAAGTCAAAGTTTTGTTTTGCCAGCCTGCCCTTGCCCTGTAGACACAGACACACTGATGCCAGGAAGAGAAAGAAACTTCTACTTAGTGTTTCAGGGACTGTGAAATTTTTCATGGGCCTCCCTCCACAAACAATTTTTAATGACTGCTCATAACTCTGCCACTGTTATAAGTTTTTTCATCCATTTTTCCAACATGGCCTTTTTGGGATCCCACCTCAGGAACACTGGCCCTGTCATTTTGTTCACTGGTCAGAAAATGTGATTTTGCACATCGACCACACCATTGTGCACCACAGATGCAAAAAGACATTTCTGACCACATTTGAAGAATGACTGCTTTTGTGTTCATCAGGTGGTATGAAAAAATGGCAATGTTGAAAATTTGTAGTGAAAATATTGTAAATCACTAAAGTTATGCGCCTGCATAGAAAGTGCTCAAAGCACACTCATTATGCAGCCATTTTTAGGAAGTTTTACACAAAATTTTCAACATGTCCTTTTTGGGACTCCACTTTATAAACACTGCTACTGCCATTTTGTTAATTTGGCCCAAAAACTTGATTTTGCACAGTGACCGAACCATTCTGCGCCACAGGTGTGAAAATATGTTTCAGGCAGGATGTGAAGAATGACAGTTCTACTGTTCATGAGGAGCTGTGAAAAAAATGGCAATGTTAAAAATTTGGAGTTAAAATATTAAAAATTGGCAAACTTACAAGAGTGCATAGAAACTGCACAATGCACACTTGAAACGCTTCATTTTTGGAAAATTTTTCTCCAACTTTTCAACATGTGCTTTTTGGGACGCCACCTGATGAACACTTGCAGTATTGTTTCATTATTTGGTCCTGAAAGGTGATTCCACACAACGACTGCAAAATCACCCTATGGGTCAGATTAACAAAATAACAGTAACAGTGTTCATGAGGTGGGGTCCCAAAAAGCCCATGTTGAAAATTTGGTGTCAAAATTCCATAAAATGTCCGAGATAACAACATAAGTTGAAATCCCCATTGACAGCAATTATATGGTGCTTTCCTGGATTCCTCAGTTTGCGGTTTGGCTTTGAAGATTGCAGATGTGTCCTAGTGCAGAACAGATCACAGCTGCAGACCTCCAGAGGTGAGTATGGGGTGGGGGGTGCAGGAAGTGGGTGCACAGAGGGAGGGTTGGAATGAGGAGGGGGACAGGGAGATGATGAGGGACCATTTTCTTCTTCACAGGTGAAAAAAAGACATCAGAGGATGGTTTTCTTTTTTACAGGGATTATAATATTACACCTTTTGGAGACAGTGAGGGTGAGCCTTCCACTGTCCTGCACTGCTGGGGGTGCAATCATTTTTAATTAACAACACTGGTAGTGGGTCCAGAGTGTCAGAACCTGGAGAGGTGAGTGTGTGGGGGGGGGGGGATGATTACATTGCCAACAGGGGGATTATGTACCCTGATGTTGGCAGCTACATCGCTGGTGGTTTTCTTTTTTTAGGTATTTAAAATAAATATATATATATATTAATTATTAGACACTGGGAGTGGGCTTCCCAGTGTCCAGAAGTAGTTGGGTGTGCTTTCTTTGAAAGGGATCAGGATTGTGACAGCTGGACTGGGGAACAAGGGTGGCAGGTGAAACTGCACAGAGGGAGGGAGGGAGGGAGTGGGATGGTTTCTTGAAAATGACAGCCACACTGCTGGGGACCTCTCTATGATGGAGACACAGGGCATTTGCCCCATTTGCCCCTCCTTTAATGTGGCCCAAAATATGGCACTTTGATTCAGGATTCTGCATGTAACATGGCAGTTAGATGCAGGATTCTGCATGGAAAAATGCCACTTCAATGCAGGATTCTGCATCTAACCTGATAGTTCGATGCAGGATTCTGCATCAAAAAAGCTTCATGTGCAACACCTAAGGACACCTTGAAACACTCTCCCTTCATCTTTGTGACATATAAACCCACATCAAACCTAGGATGAGATATACAATGATACATTTTTTTCCAATAGGAAACAATGGGAAATAAAATATTTCACAACTTTACAGCGCACTAATGTTTTTTCACCAAATCTCCAAAAGTCATTTCTTTAAGGCAATAGCTTTCTACCCTGACAAGTTCAAAGCACAACTTAAAGCCATTTCTGAGATATAGGTGGGCAAAATAAGTGGCAACCCCACCAAAACTTCTGTATAGTCAACACTCTGTACCTCAGAAACTAAAGAACATAGTAACACACAATTTAACACACACATTATGCATATCAATATTCATACAAATCAGTTGAACCATTGTGAAGTTATTCAAGTCCAAAAATTGCCTTTTAACATTAAACACCCTCTTCAACCCAACTATAATGGTGCTACTGCACCAGTATAATATATATATACTGTATATATATATATATATATATACATATTTTATGGTAGCACGGTAGTGCTACCATAGTTAAGTTGACTACCCCATTTAATGTTAAATGGTGACATTTTGCACCTTAATAACTTTGCCACCATTCAACAGATTTGCCTGAAATTTGGCAGGCAAGGGGCATAACCAAGGATCTTGGGATCTGCCAACTTCTGTACAGATCGTATATAAGGCTGCGGAGTTATTAAGTGACATTCTGGGGCACATTTAAATTTTTTTGTGCATTCTTTGCTCATGCCTACACAGTTTATGTGACTAGTCTGAAAACTTCAGGGAATGTACGTCCAGGGTCCCTGATGTGGTTTTTGAAGATTTTGTGAACAAATACTAAATGGTTCAAAAGTTATTCAAATAAATATTTTCCCATTATAGTCAATAGGAAAAGTTAACAAAAAGTTTGACAGTGTCGCAAATGCAGTTTTTAGTGTCGCAAATTACTTCTGTAGTGTCGTGAGTCAGCCATGTTTTTTTTTCAGTTACTGATCACAGAAATGCTTGCCATTTAAAATTGAGACCATCTAGGGACACAATTATTTTTGTGTTTACCTTGTCGAGCCCTGAGGATACTAGGCATGTCTTTATTTTGGGGTTAAACACCCCAGAAATATGTTTTTGAAATTTTTGGGAAAAGTAGTGTCTCAAAGTAGTGCTGCAAGAGGTCATGGAAAAGGTAAGGAGGAAAAGAGCTACTTTAGGAAGTACAAGAAAACAGGGAGAGGGGAGAACAGGGAGGAGTACTTGACAGAATTGAAGGAGGTGACAAGGGCAGTAAGGGGAACCAAGGCATCTATGGAAGTCAGGCTGGCACAAGGCATTAAGAAGGGGAGAATGACTTCTTTAGGTACATTAGGGAGAAAAGGAGCTGTAAGGACCACATAGTAAGGATTAGGAAGGAGGAGTTTGGGTAGAAGCAGGGTGTGATAAGGCAGAAACACTAAATGAGTACTTCTGCCCAGTATTTACTAAAGAGAAGAGGGGGTGACACCCAAGGGGGGAGAAATGGCAGAAACAAGGGGGAGGGTGACAGATAGGGAAATTATGGAGGGCAGAGTTGGGAGGGTTTGAAGGCACTGAGGGTGGATAAGGTGCCAGGCCCAGATGGCATCCACCCCTGGGTACTGAAGGAGCTGGCAGAGGTCCTTGCAGGACCTTTGGCAGACCTATTTAATGCCTCACTACATTCGGGGTGTGTACCTCAGGACTGGAGGATGGCTCATGTGGTGCCCCTCCACGAGAGTGACCCCAAGGATGAACCAGGAAAATACAGGCCAGACGGCTTCACATCCATAGTGGGTAAGCTAATGGAGACTATCCTGAAGGAAAGGCTGATGGCCCTCCGAGATGCCAAAGGACTACAGGACAGCAGTCAGCATGGCTTCATATGGGGCAGATCCTGCCAAACCAACCTGGTGGAGTTCTATGACTGTGTAACTAGGCAACTGGACAGGGGCCATGCAGTGGATATCCTGTATCTGGACTTCAGTAAGGCATTCGACTTGGTGCCACGTAGAAGGCTGGGAAGTAGGTTAGTAGGCACAGGGGCAGGTGCAAAGCTGGTGAGATGGGTAGGGAACTGGCTTCATGGAAGGCAACAGAGGGTGGTGGTGGGTGGGGAGCTCTAACACCCGAGGGTAGTGACGAACGGTGTTCCACAGGGCTCGGTGTTGGGACCAGTGTTGTTTGGGATTTTCATTGCAGACATATCATTGGACATCAAGAGCAAGATCAGTCTGTTTGCTGATGATACCAAGGTAGGAGCAGTGGTGGATGACCAAGGGGGATGGCAGGGGTTGCAGGATGATCTGACAAAGCTTGAAACCTTTTCAGACACCTGGCAACTGGGGTTTAATGCCAAAAAGTGCAAGGTGCTGTGTTTTGGGATGAAGAACCCAAGGAGGAGTTACCAGCTGGAGGAGTGCAGCTAGCCCTGACAGAGGAGGAGAAGGATCTGGGGGTGCTTATTACAGGGTCAATGAACAACTCAGCACAATGTAGGAAGGCAGCTGCAAAGGCCAACAAAATGCTGGGTTATATTGCAAGGGGTATATCCTTGAGGAGGGAGGAGGTGATTCTGCCACTGTATAGGTCATTAGTTAGACCACACCTGGAGTACTGCATACAGTACTGGCACCCATATCTGAAGAGGGAAATTAAGTTACTGGAGGGGGTGCAGCGCAGGGTGACAAAGATGATCAAGGGGCCAGGGGACTTATCATACGAGAGGAGGTTGAGGGTGTTGAACATGTACTCACTGCAGGAGAAGAGGGACGGGGGGACATGATTGAAACCTTTAAGTACATGAAAGGAATAAACAAGATAGGTACAGATGGGCTGCTCAAAGTAAGGGAGGGGAGGGACACCAGGGGCCATGATATGAGACTGGAGGCAGGAAGATTCAGGAGGGAGATGAGGAGACACACTTTTACAGAGAGGGTGGTGGCTGGGTGGAATGCGTTACCTGCAGAAGTGATATCCAGTAGAACAGTGGACTGCTTCAAAAGGGGATGAGATGGGACAGGACAAGGGGGGTCAATGAAGGGGAAGGGTGGAAGGAAGGGGCAGCGGCAGAATAAGGGGTGCTAGCTGCACATTTGAGCAGACTTGATAGACCTCTAGGACTTTATCTGCTGACAATTTTCGTATGTTCGTACCTGTGACACTTTTGTGATTTTATTTGTGAAAGTGTAGCAAATCACGACACTACTTTGCAACACTATGGCCAAAATGACAGGGATTGTTTGCCACCCTGCTGCAAAAGAATGGTTTGGTCTTTTGGGCTGAAATTTGGAGGAAAGAACGCCAACATCTCACAGATGTGCCTTTTGGTAGCTTGATGAAGAAATATTGCAGGGATGCAAAGTTACTGTACTCCTAATTTGTCACTTTTTCCCATAGACTAACATTGCGGCGTCTGCTGCGCCTTTAGGGGCCCGTATATTGGAAACGGTACAAGATACGGTTCTTTGTTGGAAAAATGCTTAGCCCCCGCCAATAGTGGGGCTAAGTACAAAACTAGCCAGAAAAGTCATAATTCAAACAACATTTTTATTTTTTTTCTATGTCGTACGGTTCCTGAGATATAAACAATTTAGTATTCCAATTCCTCATTTTCTTCTCCGAGACCCATTATTATGCATACATTCTTTGTACTCACTGTGTTTCTCTATGCAGCTGTTAAGGAAAACCAGGGCCTGCACTCCAGTTACTGTTACACACAGCGTTTCCACTTGTGTTTCCGTACCCATTTGCGTTAGCATTCCTGTGTACGCCACAGTGTGCGTTATCCTTTGCGTTTCTGTTTCCGCTTTCATTTGCATTACTCTTACCATTTGTGTCTACAGTACTGTTTCTGTTTGCGTTTCATTTTGCATCACCATGCGCATTACCATTTGCATTTGTGGATGCCCTTCCATTTGCATTTGCATTTGGCTTTTGTTTTGCATCATCATTGTTGTTACTGTTACCATTTGTGTTTCCAATTGCTTTCCCATGCCCATGCTCGTTACGGTTTTTAGTTTCTGTACTTGCTTGCATTTGCGTTTCCATTTCTCTTTCCTTTGGCATTACTGTTGCTGTTACCATTACCATTTACAGTTGCGGTACCATGACCGTGCGTGTTATGGTTTGCATTTCGTACGCGCTTGAGTTTGTGTTTCTGTTTCTCTTTCCTTTGGCGTTATTTTAGATGTTACCATTACCATTTGCATTTCCAATTCTGGTACCATGACTGTGCACGTTACGATTTGTGTTTCCATATGTGTTTGCATTTGCCTTTATGTTTCTGTTTCCTTTGGCGTTATTTTTGCTGTTATCGTTACCATCTGCATTTGCAATTGCACTACCTTGACTGTGCACATTATGCTTTGCGTTTCCATATGCGCTTGCATTTGCCTTTCTGTTTCTGTTCCCTTTGGCATTATTGTTGCTGTAACAGTTAACATTTGCATTTATAAGAGTGGTACCATGACTGTGAACGTTACCAGTTATGTTTCCATACGCGCTTGCATCTCCGTCTGCATCACAGTTTGCTTTGGTGTCACTATGCGCTTGTGTTTCTATTAATGTTTGTGTTACCATTTTCATTTTGCATCACCATTTTCGTAACTGTTAGTGCTTGTATTTGTGTTGCAGTTACCGTTACTATGTCACAAGACATCACGTGGTGGGAGCATGGGGCCAAAGGGCCCGTGCTCCCACCACCACATTCTATTCGCTATTTATAGTCCTCATTCTCAAAAAGAATGGAAATTCATGGCAAAAAATTCTGTTTACTGCATCAGCTGGGGTTGTTCCACAGTGACAAAGTGAGGAAATTCAGTGTTAGGGTTGAAAGCCTCCCTTGCACCCCCCACTGCCTGCCCCCCAAAACAGTTTCATAAATATCTTGCGAATGGTAGTTGTAAACACCGTTCACATATATATAACCATGCAAATGGTATTTCCGATAACTGGTTGGATGATGTTTGAACAACTGTTCAGAATGTCTCCTAGTCAACAAAACATATATTCTAATACTGTTGTTAATTTAGTGCTTCAGATCAGTATTTTTACAGCTATTCACTATGTGTGTTACAATACGTTCTATGCCTCTCTGAAATTAGTCACAAAAAAACTAGTTTGACTTTTTTCTATGCGGAGGGCTGAGGGTTCAAATCTTACCTTGGGCACTGTATCCATGTAGTGTATGCATTCCCAAAAAACAAAACTTTGAAACGCTTTCATAATTATTGTGCGAATGGTGTTTGAAAACAATGTTCTCATATATATTAGCAAGCAAACAGTATTTCCGATAACTATTCTCTATGTATGTTACAATAATTTCTGTGCCTCTCTGAAATTAGTCACAAAAAACAATTTGTCCATTTTTCTATACTGTGGGCTGAGTGTTCAAATCCCACCTCAGCCACTGTATGCATCATCAAAAAACCTTTCAATCATTTTCTTAAATATAATATGAACAGTATTGTTGAAACCTGTTCGCATGGTACTTGAATAACAACTCAATCTGTTTTGAAGCTTCAAAATATATATACTGTATCCAACACTATCAAAACTAGAGTTTACACAGCTGCTTACTATGTATGTTATGATTATACCTGTGACTCAGTGATAGCAGTCCCCCCAAAAAGTTGTGAACATTTTGATGTGCTGCAGACAGAGGTTTCAAAGCCTATCATTGTGGAAGGGGCATTGTAGCCCCCCCTCCCCCAATAATTTATTTCCTTTTTCGCTTTCTAGTGTTGTCTTGTGGAATGAATGCAGTCTATGTGTTTATATGTGTTATGTTTGTCTGTGTATGGTTCTCTGGGTAAATAGTGGGTAATAGACTAGCCATCTATTACACACTATTATAATAAATAAATAACCTTTTTCTGTTTCTTTGCAGGATATGTTTTCTTAAAATCATGTGAATGATTTTTCTAAATACTGTGTGATTGTTTTTTTCAGTAACTGTTCGCACAGTGTTTTGTAAAACCATTCGAGGTGTGTACAATGCTATGAAGTACATACAGTATACTGTGAGAAATACAATTAAGGCTTCACTTTGTGGCAGGAAACCAATCTGTTGACAGCTATTTGAAGACAGTCTATCTGAATTTTCATGATGGGTAGTAGTAGTAGTATGGTCAGTTCTTCAGTTTCTCACATAACTGTATCATCTGTGTCCAAAAAAGATTTCATACCTCAGCTTCAACAACATTTGTTAGTGTTTTACCACACCTTCAGTCTGATTTGGTTGCATCTGAAGGAGACATTCAAATGACAATAAATGACTTGAGACTATTTGTGTCACCCACTGATTTAATCCTGGTGGAAGTGGGAAGAATAAATGGTAAACCCATATATGATGTGGAAGAAATACCAGAGGAAGAGTTTGAGTTCTAGACTACTGTAAAGCAGCTCCCCCGACCTCCCCATACCCACATCCCACCACTAAAGTTGTGGTATTTAAGCACCTATTGTGGTGCTACATACAGTATTGTGCTGTCATGGAGGTCCCCACCCCTCACCCACCACTTTCAACCTATCCAGACCCACACCACATGCCCAAAGTTGTGATATGATGTCTCCTTTTCATTCTGCTGTAAAGCATGTCCCATTCTGATCCCAACATATCCAGACCCCACCACTAAAGATGCAGGACTTAAGCACCTTGGGCATATTACATATTATATAGATAGATAGATAGTACTCATCCCTTTCAATTTTTTTAATATTTTTCAAACTGAGATTGATATGAGTTGTTTTGTTCTGAACTTATTGGCAGTAATAAACTAGATAGGTTAAACAATGTTAAGGCCAACTGTTGTTTTGTTTACGTTCTTGAGTTCATACTAAGGATCATACTAAGGTAGGTCTAGAAGCAAGTGGGCATAAACCCTTTAAGACTTCATCTTTATGAGAAGTAACTTAATGATCTCCCTAACATAATAAGTCCATCCAATTTGCATCTAAAACTGAGTTTACTATTCGGTATAATTACTTCTATTGGAAGTTCATTCCATTGTTTTACTATTCTGTTGGTGAAAAAGTACTTTCAGGAATTAGAACGGAATCTTCTACCCTTAATTTGAAGTTTCCTTAGTTGAATTTTTTAATTCGACACCCAAATCACACATTAATTGGGGCCGTGTATACTATCATACATTAGTAATAAGTCACCACAAGCACGGTGAGTTTCTAAGGACATAAGGTCTAGAGATGGAGGCCCATCATCATATTCATTTCCTTTTAAGCTTGAGATCATCTTAGTATATCTACATTGTGCTTTTTCCAAGTTGGTCCTCTCTCCCTTCTTATAGGGGTTCCATATCTGAGAGGAACATTCCAGGTGAGGACATACATAAGATCTCTACAAAGGCATCAAAACTGTACTTGATCTAGGTACAATGTTTCATTTAATAGCGTATTCAACTCGATTAGCCTGTTTTATGACATTTGACACCTGTTCCTTTGTCATCAACTCATTTCCCATAGTAATTCCCAGATCCCTCTAACTCTTAGTTTTTTCTAGTATGTGTCCATCTATCATATAGTCATATTCCAGGTTATGTCTCCCCAGGAGAACCACCTTGCATTTCTATAAATTCTGCATCATGTCCCAGTTTTTTGTCCCATACATGATTTTATCAAGATCATTCTGTATACTAAAACAGTTATATAAACTGTCACATGGACCACCAATTTCGATATCATCTTCATATTTTATACTCCATGAGAAAAACTTCTGTAGTCATATAGGAAATAAAAATATGGAAAAGTACCAGACCCAACACTGAGCCGCGGAGCACTCCACTCAACACTGGTCCCACAGTAGAGATATGGCCATTAAGAACAACACACTGTTTTCTGTTCTCCAACCTATCAGCAATCCAGAAAGCTAAAGAACTGTTGATTTTATGCATTTTTAGTTTTTCTGTAATTGCCTAATGAGGGGTCAAGTCAAAAGCTTTAGTGAAATACAAATATATTACATGGAATGCCTTTATCAAGATGTTCACTACTTATTGTAAAATATTAGTAGACTTGTAGTACAGCTTCTACCTTTAGTGAACCCATGTTATAAAGGATAGATGTTACCCAGACAGGACAACCATCTATCTTTTATAATACTCTCAAGTACTGTAGCTTACAAACAACACAAGTAAGGTTAATAAGTTGATAATTGTTCATTTAGTCCTTTTTATCATTTTTAAAAACAGAAATGATGTGTGCCATTTTTCAGTTTATTGGAACAGTGCCAGAGATTACAGAAGCCTCAAACAGTAATTTGAGAGGAGTTAAGAGATACGGAGACACAATCTGAAGTAGTTTAGATGAAATTTTGTCAGGCCCTGGAGATGTATTAGCTTTCAAATTCTCAATCTTATCTTTTATTTCCTCTGTGATAACCTCAAACTGAATACTGGCTGTTAGATCCCTCATTTGTACATCCTGCTTACCTTTCTTGAATACAGTACAAAAATATTGGTTAAAGGCTTCAGCCATAAGTTTATCAGTGATAATTCGGTCATCACATTTAATGGGACCCACTTAATTTACTATTTTTTTTCAGTGAATTTATATATGAGTAAAACTGTTTAACATTATCCTTTTTGGCATTAACAGCCAGAGTGACTTCAATTTGTTTCTTTGCTTTCTTAATTCTAGATTTGCAAAGTTTTTGTACATGCACATAGGTCTTAAATATACCCTGGTCCCCAGTACATATAAACTTATTGTATAACCAATGTTTTCTTTTAATCAGTCTCCTACATCTCCTATTCATCCATCTAGGTTTTTTATGACACGTCTCTTTCTCAACTAGTGGTAAATTATCACTTGCAGTAGTGATAATAGTATCCTTAATTATCCCCCACATTTCTTCACATGTTTTATCTTGAAGTATTACTTCCCATTCAGTATTATGCATGGAGTTATGTATTCTCTCATAATTTGTTTTGTTATACAGATATATTTGGGGGCAACTTTTCCTGGGGTAATTAGGATTACTTACGTGGAAGAAAATACAGTACTATTATGATCACTATCTGATATAGGAGGATGCATTTTACAGTCTTTAATGGTAATAGAAGATGAAGAAAGAACTAAATCCATTATTTCTTTACTGCGGGTGGGTTTTGTCACCCATTGAGATAGACTGGCCTCATGACATGCATTTAGCATCAGTTTACCTCTGCTTGAACTAGCACAAAAGTTTTTCCAGTTTATTTCTGGAATATTAAAATTCTGTGTCAGCACAATATCTCCAATTGCACTAGCAAGGTGTATTTCTTCAATAATGAGTTTAGTTACAGCTGCTGAGCTACTAGGTGTTTTATATATATATATATATATATATATATATATGTATATGTATGCAGCCTATAATCAGGGATTTATTAATTCCTGCATTAATCTATACCCATAAGGATTCTGTATCAGTATGAGATTTTATACGATCAGAAATGTTACTAGAGGCAATCTCAGCGCTAACATATATTGCAATACCTCCAGCAGTTCTGGAAGTTCTATTGTTCTTATAAAGTATATAATTCTCCAAATCTTTCCCCATAAACTTTTGTCATTATTTCTCCATGTTTCAGTAATAGCTATTATATCAGGAGGGGCAAGGGACAAATGGGCCTTAAGGTCATTCATTTTATTTCCTAAGCTGTGAGCATTAAATGAAAGTATATTTAATCCTGCCTTGTATGCTGTTTTAATCCTCTGTCTTTTTGGTTCACAGATTTGGGAGATAACCATACTGCCCCCTGCCCCCCAGTGTCAGTTTAAACTTTCAATGTCCTTTTTTATTTTTTTGTTACTGATTTATCTCCTGTCCCGCCCCCAGTTCAGACTATCAAATTACGGGGCTTACCTTATGCCCGGCCCTGGAGTGGTGCCTGAAAGGGTCAGGCTTCATCCTGCTGCAGGGAATTTTCTTCTCCTTTTTTCTCCCTTAACCCAGGGCCCCAGAAGTAGAGATGCATGCGTGTGGAGGCACACATGTGTACTGAAATAATCCAAGCAAACACAGCTTGAACTGTTGAAAGAGGGTGCTCAAATAACAAGAATATAGAAACAACAAACTCGGCACTCCTCCACTTGGAGTCAAACAGGCATATTTATTAAAATGAAAAAGAGCAGACACCACAATCAGCCGTGGGCTCGAAACAGCAAGTAATCCCAACCGGTTTTGTGCTATCCACATGTCATCAGGGGATCTGATGATGTGCAGATAGTACGAAACCGGTTGGGATTACTTGCTGTTTTGAACCCATGGCTGATTGTGGCATCTGCTCTTTTTCATTTTAATAAATATGCCTGTTTGATGCCAAGTGGAGGAGTGCTGAGTTTGTTGTTTCTATAAGCATGCATACTACAGCCCCGGTGACAGCCCCTTCTGCCCACCCCATGGCCTAATGCCTCTGCCACCTCTGACTGTTACACTTCTGGCCTCCACCAGGAGGCAGACCTGTGCCGAGGGATGCACTGGCTCTTCCCTGGAGAGGAGAGCTGCCATCCGGCCACTGTATCCAGCTCCATACCCTCACCCCCCCTTCCAACCTACAATGGCCCAAGCTCATTTCCGATCTCGGGTCGCAGGCATGGTGCGAGGTAAGGTGCACAGCACCTCAGCCCTCTGCACCATTGGGCCAGCCTTTCAATGTTTTTTTTGATGTTTGCAGCCAAGAGTCTAGCCCCAGTCTTATTTAAATGAAGACCATCTGTCCAAAAAAGGAGCTGTTTGTTTGCAGAAGTTCTCCAGTTGTCAACCATACCAAGTTCATTGGTTCTACATAAGTGTAATAACCTAGTATTCAATCTCTGAATTGTAAGATTCTTCTGATAATGGGCCTTTGGGACTGGTAACATGTTAAATATTATCACTCTATGTCCCTGATTTTTATATTCCAATCCCAAATTTAGTAACTCATGACAAATATATTTTTTGTGTTCTTTGCCTACATCATTAGTACCCACATGGAGGGTTATTGCGGAACTTGGATGAATAGCAATTTTTTTGAGATTATCCCTTATATCACTTATTCGAGCCCCCAGATAGCACAGCACCATATTTTTCTTTTTATTGTTTCCACATATACATGGGTCAGTAAAACACAGAAGTGAGTACCCCAGCACAATGTTATTAGTAGCTATTCCATCATGAACTACAGTTACAAAGTCATTATCCATTTTCTCTTGACCTTTGGAAGCATGGGTTGCAAACATAAAGAATATTTTCTTTTATCTATTGAACTTATTATTAACACCTTCCCCAGAAGTACTGGGGAAAGTTTTGGGAGGGTTATCTAATGATAGATCATATTTGTTTGAGGTTTCAAACTGAGAGGTTGTTTTCCTCCTCTTTACAATTATTAATGGTATAGTCTCTGTGGAGGCACTTAGATTGTCCACCCTGATTTTTTTTGTATGTGGGATTTGTGATACCAAATCATCAGACTGGGAGTGCCCATCCCAAACTCTTTTTCTGGAGTTACTACAGTCATTTTCTTTATTTAGTGTCTCAGCAAAGGACAGTATTTGGGCAATTTCATTGTGTGCTTTTAGTTCACCCTTTCATTGAGTGTTTTCTACTTGAAACTGCCCTAGTAAATCATATTTCATACAGATTAAGTCTTACGTGTTTCTATCACTATATATATTTCCTGCATACATGTCACAGAGAATGCAGCACAAAAGATGGTTTAAATTTACCACTACCTTTAATGTTTGTTCAACCTCACAATCTGCCATCATTATTATTATATGAAAACCTTTCTCAAGAGACAGACAGGAACTAATTGCACACAATCCCCAGTTCACCTTTTCAGCCTTCCTAAAATAAGTAGAACTGATGGTGAGTCTGTTTATCTAGTAATCCCAAGAACATTCTTACAGTTACAGGAAAACACATATTGTCCTGGTCCTGCCTTTGGCGCTGGACAAGCCAGACACACTGAGCTTGTCTGGGGGCATGTCTCCATGTGCGTAGATGCACACTAGCCCCGCTTGCTCAGGGCTAGATTTTATGCACTTGAAACCAGGAAGTGGTGGATCACATGACCACTCATCTTCACTAAACTTCAAAGTGCAACTGCATTCAAAACTAAAACATCTTATGTTACAATAACCTCCAGGATCCTAGCAGACCTTTTCAACCCTATCTGCAACAGAGTGTACTGTTTAAATACACCTGCATCAGCACTGCTTGGGGTTGTGATTCCTCTACAGAACATAAACCACAAAATCCAATGCGCTCCACTTGTATTACAGAAGTATCCCCACAAGGACTTCTCCTGACTAGGGTTTGGGTAGAAGACACACACCCCATAGCAAATATTAATATTTATAGCCACAGAGAGCCCCTTTCATGTGAGGTGCTTCTGTTCATGACTAATCTCATCACAAATACAACAGCAATAAGTCATAATTTATATAAGTATAAACATATTGCATAGTCGGCATACACTGGTAGATTCGTGTAACACAGAAACATAGAAATATAGAATTTGATGGCAGATAAGGACTGCTTGGCCCACCTAGTCTGCCCATTTGCCTACCTGATGCATAAGCTGCAGATCCTAGTTAACCAACAGCCTACTTCCTCCTACCTCCCACTAGGACTGCTTTATGTCTGTCCCATGCATTCTTGAATTCCCCCACTGTTCTTGACTCCACGATCTCCTCAGAAAGGCTATTCCATGCATCCACAACCCTCTCTGTGAAAAAATACGTCCTCGCATTCCTTCTGAGCTGTCCCCCCATCTTCAAATTGTGCCCCCTTGTTCTTGCAGATCTCTTTTTCTGAAATATACTACCATCTTGGAAATTGTTGTTTCCATTGAGGTACTTGAAAGTTTCTTTCAAGTCTCCCCGTCCCTTCTTTCTTCAAAAGTATACATATTAAGCTCCTTTAGTCTCTCTTCGTATGTTTTCTGGTACAGACCATGCACCATTTTGGTTGCCCTGCTCTGGACAGCCTCCACTCGGTCTATGTCTTTGAGGAGATGGGGTCTCTAGAACTGCACACAGTACTCCAGATGGGGTCTCACCAACTGTACAGAGGGATAACAACTTCCTGTTTTCTACTGTTGCTGCTGCTTCTCCCTATGCATCCCAGTATCCCACCAGTCTTCTCACATTGCTTGCCCACCTTTAGATCATCTGATATAATTACCCCCAGTTCCCTTTCCATTTTTGTTGTTGTCAGTATCTCACTCTTCATTGTTTACTCTTCCCCTGGGTTTTTGTTTCCAGGTTCATTACCTTGCATTTCTTTGCATTGAATCTAAGTTGCCATACATTTGACCATTCCTCCAGCCTTGCCAAATCCCTTCTCATCCTTTCCACTCCATCTTGTGAATCAACCCTGTTGCAGAACTTTGTGTTGTGTGCAAAGAGACATACTTTTCCTACCAGTTCCCCTGCAATGTAACTTATGAAGACATTAAAAAGGACTGGTCCCAGTACTGAACCCTGCATTACCCCACTAGTAACCCTCCTTTCTTCACTGTGGACTCCATTTACTACTACCCTTTGCTTCCTGTTGTCCAGCCATATTTTTTATCCAGGCTACCATCTTGGGAACCATTCCAGGGCTGGATAACTTGTATATTAATCTTTTGTGTGGGACTGTGTCAAATGCCTTGCTACAGTCTAGGTAGGCCATGTCCACAGCCCCTCCCTGGTCTACTACTTTGGTCACCCAGCCAAATAAATCTATTAGATTAATCTGACTCAACCTTCCTGCTGTGAATCCATGCTGCCTTGGGTCCTGTGCCCCACTGGCCTCTAGGTACTAAACAATTCTTTCCTTCAGAAGTGATTCCATCATTTTCCCTACCACTGAGGTCAAACTAACTGGTCTGTAGTTTCCTGCCTCTGCCCTGCTCCCACTTTTGTGAAGAGGAATCATATCCACCCTCATTCAGTACTCAGGTACCACCCCATCCTCTCATGATTTGTTAAAGAAAGTAGTCAATGGTGTCACTAGTTCTACCCTTAGTTCTTTTAGAATTCTTGGGTGAATCCTATCAGGCCCCATTGATTTGTCCACCTTCAACTTTACTAGTCCTTTCATAACCCTTTCTTCTGAGAATGGACTGGTATCAACCCCCAAATCTAGATTGTTTATCTTGTTTGGTTTAGTTATCTCCCACTCCTCTTACTTTGTTAATACTGAGCAGAAATATTCATTCAATATCCCTGCTTTTTCACTGTCACACTATGCCCACATTACCACCCCTTTATTTAGCCTCAGCATCCCTGCCTTGGTCTTTCTTTGCTCCCTAATGTACCTATAGAATGTCTTATCCCCCATATTAACAGAGTTGGCTATCCTTTCCTCAGTTTGGGCTTTTGCTATTCTGACTGCCTTCTCTGCCTCTTTCTGCTTTAACTAACGTTCTCTGTCCTGCTCTGTCTGTGTTTCCTTATATTTCCTGAATGCTATCTTTTTCTCCTTAACCTTCCCTGCCACCTCTTTTGAGGACCATAGAATTTTTTTCCTTCTTTGTATTTTGTTGATTTGCTTCACACAAAGGCTAGTTGTATCTTTGATGGCTGTTTTGATTACCCCCCATTGTTCCTCCACCCCTCCTTCTTGCCTGCTTGCTAGTGCTTTTCTGAGGCACTCTCTCATTTTCCCAAAGTCAGCCCTCCTAAAATCCAGTACGCTTGCTTTTATATGGCTTGACTCTATGGCTGTGTTTATTGTGAACCACACTGTTTGGTGGTTGCTTGTTTCCAGATGGCTACCCACTTTTAAATCCAAGATTCTTTCTCTGTCCCCATTTGAGAGTACCAGGTCTAAAATTGCTCCTTCCCAAGTGGGTTCCAATACTAGCTGTCTGAGGCATGCCCCTTGTAGGGCATAAAGAATGACCCTGCTCTTGGATGTGCAGCAGCAAAGGTGCTCCAGTTAACATTTGGCATATTCAGGTCTCCCACCAACAATATCTCCCCTTTGTCTGCCATTCTAAAGATGCATTCTATCATTTCCTTGTCCATTCCCTCCCCCTGAGATGGGGGTCTGTATACAACTCCCATGTGAATTGTGGTGCCATTTCCTGTCTCCAGGGTGACCCAGAGTGCCTCTTCTGTGCCCTGTTTACTCTTTAGTTCTGTTGTTTTGATCCCTTCCTTTACATAGAGAGCTAGTCCTCCTCCTCTTTTACCCTCCCTATCCCTCCTGTAGATTGTGTATCCTGGTTTATTGACATTCCAGTTATGGGTCTCTGTGTACCATGTTTCTTGTGACTGCCACAATATCCAGGCATCCCTCTTCCATCAAGGCCACTAGTTCAGGGAGCTTGTTACATGGACTACGGGCATTGGTACTAATCACCCTCCATTTTCTGATGGCCTTACCTCTTTTAGCCCCATCTCTGTCCTTACTGCCTTTGTCTTTTTTTGCATTTACCTCTGTCCTGCTCCTTAATGACTTCTCTATCTTGGTGTATATCTTGCTGATTATCGTGTTTCATGTGGAGAGACTGGGATTTCCCTGCTCCTTTTCTGTGCCTCCTCCCTTGGCTAGTTTAAATGCTTACCAATGAAGCATTTAAACCTGTCACCTAGGATCCTGGTCCCCACCAGACAGATGCAGACCATC
Source organism: Neoceratodus forsteri (assembly GCA_016271365.2). Classification (NCBI taxonomy): domain Eukaryota; kingdom Metazoa; phylum Chordata; order Ceratodontiformes; family Ceratodontidae; genus Neoceratodus; species Neoceratodus forsteri. The sequence continues at coordinate 609,219,432 of CM057455.1, forward strand.
GTGCCAATATAATGTAATTATAAAAGTATAAAAGTAAGCATAGTTTAAATATTGATAGCTGCCTTCAGAGGTATGAGTACTTCTACATGTGTCTTCTAAACTATTTAGGACTTAAAAGTACTGCAATTTCACATTTAAATACAACAGTAGTGCAAAAAACAAACAATGGCACTTTCAATTTTATTAACAAAATATTTTAGTATTCATGTAAAAAAAATAATGTTTTCAACATAACAAAAAACTGTTAATTCACAGGATGAAAATAATAAATTAGCTTTTTTTTTCATTAAATAGTCAAATGTATATTAAATTAAATATGACAACTATTAACAAAAAACTGTTAATTCAAAGTAAAAAAAATTAAAACATCTTCTTACACATAAAAATATGTATGAAAATACTTTTTTTTACAGTAAACAAAAGTATGTACAATATTTACAATATGTACATTGCAAGCAAGTCAGGATGCTTGCATCAGTGTCAGGGCATCCTGTGAGTGAGTGGCTAAGGATGAAGTGGAAGGTCCTTCAGGGAGTGGGGACAGGACCTAGGACCCCCTGGCTGACTCATCCAGTTCTTCCTTAAACAGTTCAGATATATTTGCCAGTGGGTCCTGATGCTGCAGCAGACTCACAAATACCAGTCCATGCTGGAGGATGGCTGATAGGCTGCCAATATCCAGAGGAGGTGGTGGTGGTGGAGGTGGAGCAGGTGACTGTGCTCCATCATGTCGTGCAGGCATTGGTTGGTCCAATGCTGCTCCAGGAGCACTTTGCAGAGCAGCCCGCTAACCTCATAAATGCCACTGCAAACATTGGCAAAGCCACTGGTGAGGTCCTCCTGAACATCCTTAACAGACTCCTGAACTGCTGTGAGTAGGGTGTTCAGGACTGCAAGCTGCCCAACGACCCCCCCCCATCTCCTGTACATGGTTGACCACTTGGATTGGAGCTGTAATGACAAATAAGAAACAAGATACAGTAAGATTATAATACATGTGTGTTGTTAATTTGTGTCTTGTGAAGTAAATCATGAAATGGGTAAAAAGAATGCTGGCTGTTGATGGGCTAAGAACATTTTTCATCTGGGTCATTATGTCAGCAGAATAGAAAAGCAGAAAGTAATATGCTTTAAAAATATGTAACACTTATTGAACAATGGACCATCTCATAAAAGCAATCAGGTATTTCCTGTGTTGCATTATGATAGGATGACAGTCCACTTTGGGTTGGTTGAAGCATGAGGTGTAAGCTTTGTATTTCAACACATCCGAGATGAGATGTTATTCTGCCACGATGGAGCTCATGGAGTGCCAGATTGCTTGATTAGTGATGAAATGTACGTTACTTGTGTTCTGCTACTTAATGAACCACTTCATAAACAGAATCAGGCACTCAGTGCCACTCCATTGGTTGCGTTATGGTGGGATAACGGAGCAGCTCTGGTAGGTTGCGCCTCGTGCTTCAACCCACCTGAGGTGGGACATTATCCCATCATGATGCAGCTCATGGAGTGTCAGTTTGATTGATTAGTGATGAAATGTATGCTAATTGTATACTGCTACTTAATTAACCATCTCAGAAACAGAATCAGACACTCAATGCCACTCCATGGTTTGCTTTATGGTGGGATAATGGACTAGCTTGGGTGGGATGTTAGCCCGCCATGACGCAAACAAGGGATTCAATAAAGTCCAAGAGGGTAGCATCTTTCAAAAAAAGAGGTATGCAAGAACAAGGGGGCACGATTTAAAGATAGAGTGGGGGCGGCTCAGAGGTAATGTAAGGAAGTACTTTTTCACAGAGAGGGTTGTGGATGCATGGAATGGCCTTCCTGAGGAGGTTGTGGAGTCAAAAACAGTGGTTGAATTCAAGCATGCATGGTACAGCCATAAGGCAATTCTAGGGGGTGGGGGTAGAAAGAAGTAGGCTGCTGGTTAACTAGGATCTGCAGCTTATCCATTAGGTAGGGAAATGGGCAGACTGGGTGGGCCAAGCGGTCCTTATGTGCTGTCAAATTCTATGTTTCTATGTTATGTTTCTAGTGGTAGATTGCTTAATTAGTGATGGGATGTATGTTCAATGTATACTGCTGCTTAATGACCCATTTCAGAAAGACAATCAGGCACTCAATGCCACTTCATGGGTTGCATTATGGTGGGATAATGGACCAGATCGGGTTGGTTGAAGCAAGAAGGCGATAGCCTCCTACTTCAAACTACTGAAGGTAGCATGTTAGCCAAACATGATGCAGCTCATGGGTGTCAGATTTCTTCATTTGTGAACATTGGCTGTTAGCCATGTGTGCTCCCTTTTTTAATGCATGACCACTAGTAGATCTTTTCTTTATAGATACTGCCCCATTCCATAAGATGGGATTTGATAGTCTTTAATTGTGTATTGGACAACTGTAAATATTGTGACATGAAATTAAACATATTAACAATGTCAGTGTTTTACTTGTGATAAACCTTCCAGTACATTACAGTTGTCTTACATACAGACTGAACTATTAAATTAGTATAATATGCAATACATTATGCACATAGTAATTACCATGCATGTGTACAGACATTGCAGCAAGAAAAGCGTAAAAGGAGACTAAGCATCGACATACTAGTTATGAATGTAAAGCAACTACTGAGATGAGGGAGACTGCATGCATTAATCTATGTAATGAATGTTATGTCACAGTGCACAAAACACTGCATCAGACAAATACTATTTTTGCAGTAGCTTGATTGGCAGCACACAAATTGTCATATAAATACCATTGTGATGTTGCTGAGCTGTTGTATACTGTTTACTCTTGTTGTACAGTGATGACCTGTTTGTTTTGAATAGCGATTATTATTGACATTTACAACATAATATATGAAGATACACAGTGAAATAAGAACCTGTTAACACTGTGTTTTGGGAAATATTTATGTTAGATGACCCATAGCAGTTATATAAGACTACATTTTACAGTAAGACTGTGGTATTGCCATCGGCCCACTTCACAAATACTGGCACATTTTAATACTGTGTAGGAATGGTTATCTCTAGCTATATGGTTAGATTTGTGACACTTCAAAGCTTATTTTGTACACTACATTATGAGTAGAAAACTACCTAGAGCAAGTTGTTTTTACTAGTCAGTAACACTGCTGTCTAGTATGTACAAACTTAAGTGTACATCACATATTAGCAATGGAAAGAAAGAAGTCTGATACCTAATTGGTCAGTCTGGGAATGGACTGTCATGTTATTCCAGTGTAACATAATGGGTGTTGTCCAAGGACACAGATGACCACATCAAATGTTTATGAAACCACTACACAGTCAGTAGCCCAAGTAACTGATTCACCTTGCAAGCTGCTTTTGGAATGACTATAAATATTTTTTTCATTGCCTCCATTCCAGCCTAGCCAAGGGCTTAAGTAAGCTATCAGTCCTCTTTAAATGCACTTGGTACTGCCCCTCCCAACACCCCCACAAACACCATACTCGACAAAGCCCTCTGGAGCTGCTCCTCCCATCAAAGCCCCCCGTTCACTATCCCCCACCTCTCGCTCTCTGCGGTTACATACATACATAGATACATAGGATACATAGACAGTGTCGGCAGATAAGGGCCTATGGCCCACCCAGTCTGCCCATTTAAGTTTGTAAGTTCAGTTTATGTTTTCCAGGAAGTCTGTTGCCCCTTACCCCTGACCTCCAGAATTCCTTATGTCTATCCCATGCATTCTTAAATCCCGTGATTGTTTCAGCCCCCACCACTTCCTCTGGCAGGGTGTTCCACTTGTCCACCACCCGTTCTGTGAAGAAATTCTTCCTCACGTTTCCTCTGAATCGTCCTCCCTCCAACTTCATCCCATGCCCTCTAGTCCTGGAACATCTTTTTCGCTTAAAAATAGTGCATTCCTGCACCCTGTTCCTCCCTGTAAGATACTTGTATGTCTCTATCATATCCCCTCTCTCCCTCCTCTCCTCCAGGGAGTACATGTTCAGTGCCTTCAACCTGTCCTCATAGGATTTGTGATGCAATCCATGCACCATCTTTGTTGCCCTCCTCTGAACCTTCTCTACCCTGTCTATGTCCTTCACGTAGGTAAGGTCTCCAGAACTGCACAGTGTACTCCAGGTGCGGCCTCACTAGTGTCTTGTATAGTAGAATTATGACCTCCCTTTTCCTGCTGGTGATGCCCCTGCCTATGCATTTCAGCATCCTATTTGCTTTACCTGCTGCCTTGTCACACTGTTCCCTGCCTTGAGGTCATCAGAGATGATAACTCCAAGATCCCTTTCCTGCTTGGTGCATGCTATATCCTCACCCCTCCAACTGATATATTGTGCCAGGGTTTTTGTGCCCCATATGCATTATCTTGCACTTCCTTGCATAGAATTTCAACTGCCAAACCCCTGACCATTCTTCAAGTTTCTGCAGGTCCCTTCTCATTCTGTCTACACCTTCTGGAGTGTCTACTCTGTTACAGAGCTTTGTGTCATCAGCTTGAACAGTGAAATTCTGCCTTCTAGGTCCTGCGCAATGTCTTTGATGAAGATATTGAATAGTACCGGTCCCAGCACTGATCCTGGTACCCCACTGGTCACTCTTCCTCCTGCGGAGTGACAGCCATTTACCACTACCCTCTGTGTCCTACTGCCCAGCCAGTTACCACCACACTCTACTGTCCTGCCCACACCCATATTCCCAGTTTGTGCAATAGTCTTCTATGTGGCACAGCGTCAAAGGCCTTGCTGAAGTCCAGATAGGTCATGTCCACTGCCCTCCCCTGATTCACCTCCCTAGTCACGCAGTCAAAAAATTCAATGAGGTTGGTCTGACATGACCTTCCCCTGGTGAACCCATGCTGCCTTGGGTCCTGTAGTCCATTGACAATCAGATGTTCCACCAATCTCTCCTTCAGTAGTGCTTCCATGATCTTCCCCACTACCGAGGTGAGGCTGACTGGTCTGTAGTTCAATAATTCAAACTATCCTGATATGTGAATACACCAGGACCAATCATCTCTGCCCAAATGTCACTTAATAGGAGACCCAATATCACAATAGGTCAGTTTTCAAAAAAATGAAACTGCAAAACTTTTTCTAATAAGTTTCCCATTACAAACAGTAACTTTCTGTTACGTTATTGTAGAAGTATGTGCTCAGCTAGTCATTTGTTAGAATAGTCACATACAGCAGCATTTTCATTTCAGTTTCACATGGCAACCAGTTAAACAAATAAGCCCTTCATTTTGCTCTAATACTCTCTACTTGCCTGACTGCAGTATACTTTGTGTCAAACACAACAAAAAATGCTTACCAGTTAATTACATCTCTTTTGTAATACAGAGCATGCGACACTTCAATAATAAAACAATCAATCAAAAAAAACGTTATTTATCCAGGCGAACATCGCTGAGCAAGCTCATTTACAAGATAGAACTAGTTAGCTCCTGGTCAAATGGTACAGTGCATACAGAGATATTTACAATACAGCCAAATAACACAAGTAAAAAAACAATTAATGCAAGTAAGTACTCAGTGTTACATCAGTCATATCAGTTCAGAGTGCTTCTATAATATTTAAGGAGGACATAAGATGAGGCTTAGTAGGAACTTCAGTAAGGAGAAGTGATCTGTTTCTCATGCAGGGAGCTGACGCAAGTACAGAATTTCAAAAGTAGTATAATCACACAGTATCCCTAAATGTAACACTTTAAATGGAAGGATAAGGGTCTTAACAGTCAAGCAGAAAACCAATTACAGCTCTTTTTTGGCAAATTTCAGCTTACAAATCAGATTTATGCTTGGTTTAGAAAGGACACAGAAGCAGACTGCAGGAACTAATCTGACGCCAATGCCGAAGAGCACTCTTGTTCCGATTGGATGGCTGCTAAAGTCGAGCTTTGCTAATGGAGAGTCCAAGCTTAGGTTCTCAGGTGGCAGTAGAGGCAGCGCTGACCATCCAGTGCCTGGGGTACCCTGCGTATGAGTAGGGAGTCTGTGGAGAGCATATCTTTGGCAGGGGATGGACAAAGGGGTCGGTATTAAGTACTGGACCATGGACAATGGAACATTTGAACCAGTGGGAGGACCAAAACAGCAGGATAACATAGTTGGGTATTCCTTGATGCCTAAAGACTGGCCCAATCACAGAAATTCAGAAAGGAGTATAATCAAACAGAGTCCCAACTCTTGACACTCTAAACAGGAAACAATAGAGGTCATAACTCTTAGGCAATAATTAAGTACAGCTCTTTTTTTGTGCAAGTTTTAGGCAGAACATCAGACTTTAGCTTAGTATTTAGGGATACACAGGAGCAGACTGCAGGAGCCAATCAGATGCCAGTGCAGAAAAGTGCTCTGGTTCTGATTGGGTATCAGCAATGCCGCACCTCCCTAATAAGGAGTCCAGTCCGGGTGTCTCAGGCAGTGGCTATGGAAGTGACAACCGCCCAGTATCCGCATTTCTTCCACCTGAAGGGCAGAGAGCCCCTGAAGGGCTAATCTACAGCAGGAAAGAGAGTTAGGGGACAAAGGAAAGAGTTAGTAAGAGTGGAATGCAATGGAAAGGGAATACGAACATGGAATAGGGCAGTTAAATGGTACAAGGTAGGGGAATAAGAGCCACAGATTAAGCAATATGTAAAAGACAGCAGGGTTCTACAGCTACAGTTGTTGACAGAAAATCTTTCACTTTTGCCACATTTTGCAGCAGCTAGTATACTGGATAACAAAAAAAAAAAAAAATAACACAACTATGCAGTTTTTCTAATGTAGTAGAGACTTCCCAAACCCTGTTGGTTGCCACACTGTGTGGTGCTAGATTGTTACTGGAAAAGAGGAGGTGGGAAGAGACATTATATTTTGCTTAGTCATCTTAACCCTGAACAAGCATTACTAACTGTTCTTCAAGAAGTATGAATAGAATCATGGCCTGTGTATACATGGCTAGGTGGGGGTGGGGAGCTACACAGAGTGACTGGAACTGCAATGTAGATAAAAACAAGAAATTGCCACACATCATGAACATGTGCCGTGACCCTTTGTGATGCATGGTGCTTTTATTTAGAATATTTATATGAGGAGAGGTCTGCATGTCTATAATTGTTTAACCTTCCTTAATAACAACAGCATAACTACTAACAAATTGCCACAGACATCATTATGTAATATACTTACAGGTAGCTCAGTCGACCATCTCAGTGTACACAGGAGAAGTTGCAATGAATAAGAGAAAAACATTGTGCTGTTAAATATTTACTTAGTGTGCATATATTATAAAGACATTTAATATACAATAACTTCAATAGTATCAATTGCCTTATAGACAACTATTTGCCTAATAAGCAGATAAGTTTATATACATATTTTGATATTATTATTCCTGCAAATTATGATCTGTTACAACTGCTAACATGAAGGAACAATATCCTTGAATACTACTCATCTTAAAAAGATATGCGTGCTTAACTGCACATACTATTTTTCACTAACAATCTGACATCAATAGACCAGTAGCAAGTCTGAAACTCAGTCATTTCACAGTTGCAGTATGGCTTAGCATAGAAAGATATAATCTACCACCAGATAATAAAAATATAGCACATTTAGTATCCTTAGAGCAACTACAGCTTTTCAACTTGTGGAACACATCATATTACACTGTTATCTACTGTAAATATGATAAACACTAAACTTGTTATCATAATAATACATACAAATGACAATCTGTTACAACTATTATACTTACATGTTACTTGGAGCAGCGGTGCCCTGCCTGCAGGATTCTCCTCCTCCTCCTCATCCTCTGGATCCCACTGTGGAGTCTTGGCAGGTGTGCCTGGAACAACTGGGAACATTTCCCAAGTTTGAACTGGGCTACCTGCGTCGATCTCCTCAGCGGCACACTCCTCAGGTTCTAGGGTCTTCACTACTTCTGTAGTTTGTGCTCCAGAAGAGTCAAATTCCTCTTCTCCTGAGTCATGAGTAGCAGCCTGTTCTTCCTCATTGCCTACCACAGGGTCAGTGGCACTGGTGTCTGCTTCAGAAGTGTGTCGCACTTCCTCTGCCACCTCTCCCAAGGTATCTAAGGACTGGTCAGCTGTAAATCAGATAAATTAAATATGTTCAGAAAACATCACAGTACACCCTTGAGGTTAGAGTAATGAGCTGTGGATGAACTTGATACATCTAGCAGTCTTGTGTTTGGTTCCCATAACCCCTCTTTGTGTGTACTGTGTGACTGTGAGCAAGTCAATTAACCAACACTCCTCCCAGGTCACCCCTCAAAACAGGCATGTGTGCCTAGTGCTGCTTACTATGTTATCAAAGACTGAAATACAATTAAATGAAAAGGTCATACCTCTTAACACAGCTATGAAATGCAATAAAAACATCTAATTTATTTTTTTACATCACTTTTTGTCCCTTTTTACATTTTATTTCTGTTGCCTGGTATATTGAAAGTAGCAGTCACAGTTAGGTAGCAAAGACAGATGCCATATTTTTTGAGGTGCAGAAAAACAAAACCATATTTTTTACTTACACTTCCTGTTTAGGTAGTACTGCTGCATTGCTGTTTCTTTTGACATAACACAGAATCAGTATAGCATGTTTGTAAACAATACATATGTGACAACAAAGTCCACACCCGCATTTACATTATATGGCTATTTTTACACCAACAATGATAGTTACCAAATAGTTACCAAATACAATAAATAAAAATGTATTTATTAAACTCAAGGGTGAATAATTACAGGAAAACTTACTATTTTGTTATAAATACTTATTACACTATATGACTTCTAACTCTGTATGTTTCTCTTTCTCTCTCTCTCTCTCTTTTTCTCTCTATTTGTGTAGTATGTTGTTGTTTATACCTTGGGTATTATTGCCAGCTGCCACATCCACAGCAGCACTGTCCTGTCCCTTTTCAGGCTATAGTTTGGCTGGGCCTTCTCCACCATCATCTTTGGCTGGCAAATCTTCATCACCTAATTAGATATTTTATAGCTGAAGTTTTCTGATTTAATGTAAACGCCTGTATTGTGTTCCTCATAAGACCAGTAGCGATCTCAGCTCAGGCCTTTGAAACCCCCCTCTTCACCTTTTTATGCTAGTATTGTGTTTTAAATAGTCCTGTTATTGCTCACTCAGACTTGGAGGCACCTTGCCTAACATCTTGATCTGCAACACCTCCCCCCGTTTAAGCCAGTCTGCATTTCTTTTTAGCTCCATGAGCAGCCCCTCTGACTTTCTTATTTAATTCTTCTCTGCCTTCTCCTTCCAGGTAGTCTGAGAGCCACAGCTGTGGTTATCTGACGAACCCGCCCTGCCAGACTGCCACCCACAGTCCAGGTCTGAAGCCACCAGCCCCTCACAAAATGCAGGTACAGACTTGCCCTCAGGGACTGATTACCTCCAGGAAGGGACCCTAGCTGCCAATTTTTGCCCACCCACCCACCCCGATCCTGATTAAATACACATAAATCCTGCCCCAGCTTTCTAGCTCACTCCTCTCTAGCTTCCCCCCATTCTTATTCCACTATGGGTGTCAAATCGTGGATCCTGTTCTGGTCCTTCTTCTATCTCATATCGCATGCACAATATATGCCACCTCAAGCCTTTATTTCTGTGAATAGTAGTCTGATCTGCTCTGTAACTAGTTCCTGTCCCTACGTAGATATATACCATTTCAACTCCCCAATTCTTCAACACTATTTTCATATTACCTTTAATGCTGGTACACAAAATGAATTACCACCTCAGCTTATGACTTTGGCCAACATCATAGAGGCATCAGCTCTACAGATAGCAGTCAGAGTACTCGTCTCTGCCACCCTTAGTGGGAAGGGCAAAAAATGTTGGGGCATGCTCCCCCAGGATGATGGTTCACAATGACTTAAAGGGGTTACCAGTACGAAGCTTAGTATTGCCACTCTAGGAAAACTTTTACTCCTTCTTCTCCTGTGCTCAGGAAATGTGGAGCTCAATCTGGGGACACCAGCTGCAATCACATCACCCTCTGACCTTGCCACACTGAAAGGCATGCGTTTCCTCCACATTAATGTATGCAGTCTGTTAAAAAAGTTCTCCATGATTCAGGCCTGGGTCCTCCATACTCGACCAGAAATCCTAGTGGTTTCAGAAACCTGGCTTAGACCGGCCATCTCTGATAGAGAAGTCCATATCCCTAACTATTTACTATTTAGAGCAGACAGACACTCCGGGGGTGGAGGGGTTGCCATCTATGTCAAGGATAGCTTTACGGAATCCTGTCTGAGTGCTTTGTCTGTTGCAAATGCTTATGAATGTCTGCCTCTTCAAGTCACCATCTCTCACACTTCAACATTATGTTTCATAGGGTGCTATAGACCTCCTTCTGCCAATTTACAATTGTTACCTCATCTGAGTAATATCGTGGAACAACAATCCTCAGAAATAATTATTCTTGTGGATCTTAATTTAGACTGGCTATCTAAAACCACCGCTCCTCTCGTAGCTTTCTGTGACACCCATGGTTTATCGCAACTCATTGTCAAACCAACACAAGTAAATAAAAAGAACATGGATAAAAGCTCCCTGCTAGATGTTATCCTAGTGAATAAACCACATCTCTTCTCCTTGGCCGGCATCTTCCTCAGTGATATCAGTGATCACTCATTTATTGCTTGCATAAGATCAAGCAACAACCCTACTACTTTGCCAAAGTTTGCTGCCAAGAGATCTAGATGGAACTTTGATCTCATTGCCTATATAAACAAACTGAAACACTCCTTGTATTGGCAAGAGTTCTATTTGGCAAAAAACACACAATCAGCATTTGACATATTCAGCAAAATTATCCTAGAGCCCCTAAATAAATATCCCCCTATAGTTAAGGTGTGAATAGCAAAAAATGCATGTAGATGGTTCACACCATTATTAAAAGCTGCATTGACTGAAAGAGATAAGCTATGGAAAAAAAGCATGCAAAACCCAGTCTGCTGCGGACTGGTGCAAGTTCAAAAGGGCACAAAACTCATGTACTAGAATGGTTAGAGATACAAAAGCTGCATACTATCATTCTGAATTTCTCTCTGCCTCCAAAAATCCTACAAAATTTTGGAAAATGGTCAAGGATTTGTCTGGTCACACATCTGGTGGCTCACTACCTGATGAAATTTCATTAAACAATAACACCATTAGTGACAGACTGGAAGTTCTGGATGCCTTCAATAATCACTTTGCGACTGCAGGCTTAGCCTTTGACAATTCCCCTGTGAATCTGATACACTCTCAGGTGGATAATCAAGGTGCAGATCCTAGCATCACCAATTCAATCTTCTCCTTGCGTTCTACTACTCTGAAAGAAGTTGAAGACCTATTGCTAAAACTGGATGTAAAAAAAAGTGCTGGTGTGGATACCCTCGACCCATATTTCTTGAAGGTGGCAATCCATGTGTTAGCTGTGTCTATAACCCATTTATTTAACCTATCATTAACTCAAGGATCCATTCCTTCAATATGGAAAACAGCGCACATCATACCCCTGTTCAAGTCCGGAAATTCCTGTGATCTAAATAATTACAGACCAATTTTGATTCTCCCGGTCTTGTCAAAATTACTAGAAAAAGTCATAAGCAACCAGCTGAGGCAGTATCTAGAAGCTAATAACCTGCTTAATCCAGTCCAATCAGGGTCTTGAGCTAAACATAGCACCATCACAGCACTTGCCAAAGTGACTAATGACTGGCAAAGAGAGCTAGACAACAGGAATTACACCTGCACCGTATTCTTGGACCTAAGCAAGGCCTTTGACACTGTCGACCATTCTCTGCTACTCTCTTCCCTGACCTCACTAGGTGCTGACCCATTATCTCTGAATTTGCTTGAGTGCGGGGGTTGAGACCTAGCATTTTGAAGGATATTTTTGTAACATTTTAAGTGTTCTGCTGGCTGAGAAGTTAATTTTTTAGCCCTGGTTTCACTGAAAGGTTTTGTGTATTGGAATCAGACATAGCAGTCTGCCTGCATTGAAAAGGCCTGCTTACATCACAGGTGTCACTAGTCAATCAATTGGCTCTGGGTGGGGTTTCAGCTCTGAGCTTATCTTAGACATCCTTCACAGTTAGAAGCCAGTCACACTGACTTTAAAGTGTCTGTTGGAAGCTCAAACTTACTGTAAGGAACAAACTGCAACTCCATTTAGGACCTGGAAACCTGATTAAGGCATAATACTGCAGAGCACTGGGTAAGAAGTGAGAAAAACTTTCTACAAAAAGTTTTATTTGTATTTTTCCTTATTGGCATTAAGCAGAGAATTGCAGGATTCCTTTAAAGGTAGTAATTTTATAACCAGAGTGAGATACAACTGAATTTGCTTGAGTCACGGGGTTGAGACCTAGCATTTTTAAGGATATTTTGTAACATTTTAAGTGTCCTGCTGGCTGAGGAGTGAGTTCATTTTATCCTTGGACTCAGTAGAGTGGTTTGGTTTGTGTTGGGCCGTGGTCTAGTAAATTGTGGTGTTAGTTGTATTACTATAAAGGACAGTACTCACCAGGGTGGTGGAGCAGTTGTGTATCTGATTGTTTCTAACAGTCACCAGTGGCTGTGCACTACCCACCTACCCTTCCCACCCCCACCCCCCAGGCATGGCATTTCCTTTATAGCCACAGTTCTGACATCACTTCCTCAATAGGTCTTGGGGCAGAACTGTCATTTCCTAATAACCCTGCAACGTGCATAAAGAGTAGTTACACAAAACAAATAATAATAATATATATATATAATTACATATTGTATAGAATAAGGGAGTGGGACATGTAGGGGTGGTGCAATGCACTGGCTGTGGGGCAGCAGTTTTCCGGGAAACATTCGGAAACTGCGTTGCTTCATCTATTGTAGGCAACTGTCAGCTCTGAGAGAGAGGTTGCCCACCTCCAGGCTGAACTAGCAAGGACTAAGGAGGCCTCCCCCTCCCAAAGAGCACCACTGCCACAACCACTGAGTCAGAGGTTTCGGAATATGAAGAGCAGTAGGACCACAGTGGGTTCTGGGAGGGTGCGGGTGGTGGCCCAGAGGTGAAGCCCCCCAGTTGTATCTCTACACAAACCAGATGCCATTCTGGCAGAGCAAGGTTCCTCTATGATGGCACCCTCAGTGGAGACCCAGAAGAATGCTGAGGACATCCAAAAGGGAGACCCACAAAAGTGTGGCAAGGGACAGCACAGGGGAAGGAAACAGCTACTGATAGGGGACTCAATTGTTAGGGGGGTAGAACTGGGGAAGGGAGAGAAGGAAGTAAACTGCCTGCCTGGTGCCATGGCTTGGAAGGACAAGAAGCGAATCCTCACAATTGTAGAAGCAGCATCACAGGAGACAGAACTAGATATCATTGTCCACCTTGGGACAAATGACCTAGCTAAGCATGGGATCAGTGCAGTGCAGAATGAATTTGTGGAGTTGGGGAGGGGCCTCAGATGGGTAGCAAGCACAGTAACCTTCTCAGAGGTGCTACCAGTCCATGGCAGGAATGAGGCTAGGGTACTGCACACCATGCAGTTTAATGAATGGTTGCAAACTGGTGCAAGAGCACAAGGCTTTGCTTCATTGGGGACTGGGGTCCACCTGGAGAGATAAAGGTCTATACTGGTATGATGGTCTGCATTTGTCCACAAAGGGACCAAGCTCCTAGGTGACAGGTTTAAATGCTTCCTTGGCAAGCTTTTAAACTAGATAAGGGAGGTACTGATAAAGGCAGGAAAAGTCAAGCCTCCCCCACAAAACAGGAGTAGGTAGTAGGGTAAACACTGAGGTACAGAGCTCAACAAAGGGCAGGATGGGGGTAAATGGTAAAATAGATAAGAGCAATAAGAGAGGGATAGGGAAAAAGGATCAAGCCAACATTAAATGGAGGCAATGACTACTAATGCCTGTAGTCTGGAAACAAGCTCTCTGAGCTAGTAGCTTTGATGGAAGATGAACAATTCGATATTGTGGCAGTCACAGAAACATGGTACACAAGAACCATGAATGGGATGTCAACATACCAGGGTACACAATCTACAGAAGGAAAGGAAGGCAAAGAGGAGGTGGAGTTGCTCTATACATAAGGAAGGATCAAAGCTACAGAACTAAAAGTAAAGGGGAGGGACAAGAGGCACTCTGGGTTACCTTGGAGATGGGAATGGCATCGCAATCCGCACAGGGTTGTATACAGAGGAGGAAATGGACAAGAAATGATAGAGGACATTCTCAAAATGGCTGAAAAGGGGAGATACTGTTGATGGGGAACTGAATATGCCAGATGTTAACTGGAGGACATGTACTGCAGCCACATCCAAGAGCAGGGTCATTCTCGATGCCCTGCAAAGGCAGACCTAGACAGCTAGTGCTGGAACCCACTTGGGAGGGAGCAATACTAGACCTGGTACTCTCAAATGGAGAGAGGATCACAAATTTAGAGTCAGTAGACATCTGGGAACAAGCGACCACTGCACAGTGTGCTACAATAGGCACAACCATGGAGATAGGCCATACAAAAACAAGGATACTGGACTTTAGAAGGGCTGACTTTGGCAAATGGGTGAACACCTGAAGAATGCACTAGCAAATGGCCAAATAGGAGGGGTGGAAGAACAATGGAGAAAAATCAAAACTGCCATCATAGAGGCAACAAGTCTTTGTGTAAAACAAATAAAGAAAACAAAGCGGAGTAAAAAACCACTATGGTTCTCAAAAGAGGTGGCAGGGAAGGTTAAGGAGAAAAAGGCTGCATTCAAAAAGTATAAGGAATCACAGAGGGAGCATGACAGGGAACTGTATCAATTAAAGCAGAAAGAAGTAGGAAAGGCAGTCAGAATGGCAAAGGCACAAACCGAGGAAAAAATAGCCAACTCGGTCAAAAAGGGGGATAAAACCTTTTATAGGTACATTAGGGAGCATAGAAAGGTTAAGGGAGGGATAGTGAAGATTAATAAAGAAGAGGGGAGGTGGGCAGAGGGAGACAGTGAAAAGGCAGAGATACTGAATGAATACTTTTGCTCAGTATTCACAAAAGAAGATGAGGAGCAGTTACCTAAACCAGACAATAGAAGCACTCTGGGTAGGGGGGTTGATACCAGTCCATTCACAGAAGAAAGAGTCCTGAAAGAACTCCTAAAACTCAAGGTGGACAAAGCAATGGGGCCTGATGGGATTCACCCCAGAATCCTAAAAAGAACTAAGGGGGACCTAGGGACACCACTGACCACACTTTTTAACAAATCATGGCAGGATGGGGTGGTACCTGAGGACTGGAGGAGGGCAGATGTGATTCCCCTTTACAAAAGTGGGAGCAAGGCAGAAGCAGGAAACTACAGACCTGTAAGTTTGACCTCAGTGGTAGGGAAAATGATGGAATCACTTCTGAAAGAAAGAATTGTTGAGCACCTAGAGGCCAGCGGGGCACAGGACCCAAAGCAACATGGATTTACAGCAGAAAGGTCATGTCAGACTAATCTAATTGATTTCTTTGACTGGGTGACCAAAGTAATAGACCAGGAAGGGGCTGTGGATATGGCCTACCTAGACTTTAGCAAGGCATTTATTTATTTATTTACTTTTTTTTTTTTTTTTTTATTTACTGTAAATTCGGAATTACAAACCTTTGATTCAAAGACTCTTTTGCAAAGGCTCCACGTCGGTTACAGAGGGTGGAGGGGGGAACATGAGTTGGGGGAAGGCAGACGGAACAGGCAAATTATATACAAGCACAAATTATTTACAGATTTATGTACAATCACATTTTAGTAACATTAGCTCTCCGGTGGTTACAGAGGGTGGAGAGACATATGACAGTAAAGGCAATGGAAGGCAACTTTCAATACATAATAAACAAGTGGTATTACTGAATTAATTGTCGGTATGATGGCAGAGAGACTTTTTTTTTTTCTCTGGTTTGGGCAGGTATTTGACACAGTCCCGCATAAAATATTAATAATCAAGTTAGCCAGCCTGGGAGTGGGTCCCAGGGTGGTAGCCTGGGTAGCGAACTGGCTGCACAACAGGACACAGAAGGTAATAGTGAATGGAACACATTCCGAAGAAAGAGGGTTACTAGTGGAGTACCTCAGGGCTCAGTACTGGGTCCAATCCTCTTTAACATCTTTATAAGGGACATTGCAGAGGGTCTGGAGGAAAGGTATGCTTCTTTGCAGATGACACAAAGATCTGTAACAGAGTTGATACACAAGAGGGGTAGAAAAGATGAGAAGGGACTTGGCAAGGTTGGAGGAATGGTCAGACAATGGCAACTTAGATTCAATGCAAAGAAGTGCAAAGTAATGCCTGGAAACAAAAACCAGGAAGAGTACACAATAGCAGGGAGGTACTAACAACAACAAAAATGGAAAGGGACCTGGAGTAGTCATATCAGATGACCTAAAGGTGGGTAAACAATGTGAGAAGTCAGTAAGGAGAGCTAGGGATACTGGGATGCATAGGAAGGGAGCATCACAAGTAGAAAAGGGAAGTGATTATCCCTCTATACAGACAGTTGGTGAGACCACATCTGAGTACTGTGTGCAGTTTTGGAGACCTCATCTACGCAAGGACATAGACAGGATGGAAGCAGTCCAGAGGAGGGCAACTAAAATGGTGCAGGGTCTACATCAGAAACCATATGAAGAGAGACTGAGAGAGCTTAATATGTATACCCTTGATGAAAAGGAGGGACAGGGGGACATGATAGAAACCTTCAAGTACCTCAAGGGAATCAACAAAGTCCAGGAGGGTAGCATCTTTCAGAAAAGAGATGTGTAAGAACAAGGGGCACAGTTTAAAGATAGAGGGGACGGCTCAGGGTAATGTGAGGAAATTCTTTTCATGGAGAGGTGGTGGATACATGGAACAGCCTTCCTGAGGAGGTCGTTGGGTCTAAAACAGTGGGGGAATTCAAACATGCTTGGGACAGACACAAAGCAATTATAGTGCGGGGTTGCAGGAAGCAGGCTGTTGGTTAACTAGAATCTGCAGCTTATCCAGTAGGTAGGGAAATGGGCAGACTGGGTGGGCCAAGTGGTCCTTTTCTGCCATCAAAGTCTATGTTTCTATGTTTCTATGTTTCTTTATGGTGGTTCAACAACTACCTCTCTGATTGTTTCCAGCAGGTGAAAGTGGAAGGAGATCTCTCAACTCTCGAACCTCTCCTACAATATACATCAGCAATATTGATGAAAGCATAACTAAAGCCAACATTCATCTGTTTGCAGATGACACAGTTCTTTACGTAAGCTGCCCGTAATTACAATCTGCATGTAATGACCTTCAATCTGAGTTCAACCAGCTGCAACACCAACTCCTAAACAAAATACTACTACTTAACGCCAAGAAAACAAAAGCAATGTTTTTTCCCATCTGCCCAAATGGTAAATTCAGCCCTTTCAGATCCTGTGCTGCAGAATACTACAATTCTTGATGAGAAGTTGGAATTTGTCCCAAAATTCAAATACCTGAGAGTATGGCTGGACCATAGGCTCTCCTTTATAGAGCACATTGAAGAATTACTCAAAAAATTACGACAGAGACTTGTCCTGTTCTTTAGGATAGCCCGCTTCTTAACTAGAGATGCCAAACTACAGCTGGTACAATCAACCTTTCTATCTTTGATAGATTATGCTGACATCCTCTACAGTCATTGTCCCATTTCCTTCTCACCAAACTTGACACATTATATCATAGAGCTTTGAGGTTCATCACAGGCCTGCCTTATTCCACTCACCACTGCTCCCTGTATCAATCAGTGGGGTGGAGTTTTCTTCAATTCAGGCATGATAAAAATGCAGCCATATGGACCCTGATAGCCATCTCCAAAAAACTGCCCCAGTACATTACAGACTATCTTCCTATAAAACCAATAGGCAATTACACCCTGAGAAGTTGCATATCTCTCCTAGTGATGGTTCCCAAAGTTGACACTCACTTTGGCAGGGCTGCTATAAACTTTACACTATCCTCCTTGTGGAATAAATTGCAAAATAAACCTGAAACTGAGGTCACCCATCGGCATCTCATCTTTCAAGTTCTTATATTCACGTCTCAGAAATTATCAGTGCAATTGTTTCCCATGACCATGAATTGTCATCATGCTAACCTGTACCATTTAACCATGAACAAATTACTTCTAGTGCTTGTCTCCTCCTTGGCCCTGGTCTGTCATCATGCTTTCATGTAACACCTTGATGCCTCTGTCCTCCCTTTTATACTGGTCTATCTTTTCGCTTTCTCCAGCCTTCTTTTCACAACTCTATACTGCACTCATCCACAGTCTACATGCAATCATACTATAAAAATCCTAACTCCCCTTTCCCTCTCTTCGTAGGCCCCTACCGCCGCATCAGTTATACTGACCTATCCTTGGGACTTCATTTCTCACAAAGTTTATCCTTCGCTTACATATTACATACCTTTCCTGATACCCCATCTGCCATTAGTTGGGTTTCTCCAAGCCATTTTCATGGCTAGTACTAGTGACTGCCCCTGGCAAATGAACTAACAGGTACTTCTATACAGAGAACATGGTTTATATATAGTTGCATGGTTCAATGGTGGACCTGCCCCTTTGTATTTGAATCCTCCTCTGTTATGGCTTGCCTTGTCTTCCTTTTATCATTTGACTCCCCTATTACTGCACCAGTGTGTTTGTGTTTATACACTTATTTACATGTATTTATATATTTTTATGATGGATGTTACCTGACCCTGTTCTAACCAGGTCCAGCTTGTAAAAGAGCTCTGCTCAATGATGTTTTCCTGGATAAATAAAGATTTGGATTGATTAATTGAGTGATTGATTGAAGATACAAAAAACTAAATAAAGCAATCATTTAATCAGTCACCTTAATAATCACAATCCCTGTACTCAAAAACACTTGACATATACATATAGTACCATACAAATATTGAAAACTGTCATTAGATAGGTAATGCTAGGCTGTCCAGTTTTTCCATATACCCCATAGACTGTATCTGACCACTGCCCCTATGGGATCAATGGCTTTTCCACACTACATACCCTATCAAGGTTCCCTTTTTTCTCTCACAGGTATGTTTACAGCACTCCACTGTACTTGTCCCCAATATCTACTGTGGCATAATATTCCAAATGTCAACTACCTTATCTGTGTAGAAAAACTGTTTCACATGGGCGGCTTGCTATGTGACTGATACATTTCTCCCACTATCAAGCCCCTCATCTACTCCTTTGGATGCCTAATTAGTGAAGTTAACTGCATTATTCTTGTTCCCAGTATCCCCTTCAGGAGCAATTATGGACTTGGTGAGATTTACTCCTCCCAGGAATTGTGCCTAATTTTTGTTATTTGTTGTTTTAGACTTGTTTCTGGGAGGCCCTTGTTTTGTAGTGTTGGGCTCCTGGTGTATTTCTGCTCTATTTTTACAGCTCTGCTTTCCATGTTCTAGAGATTCAGTGCATAAGATTTACACTATTGTGTTATGTTATTGTGCATGCTATTATGATATTTTTTTGGGGGGTTCTGGATATTACCTGCCTATAGTGTTGTTTCCTTTTTTTCTTGCATTTTATAAAACCTGCTTCTACATTGGTGGCTCAGGGGGCAGGCAGTGGGAGATTGCTTTTAAAGGGTAGTATTGCTAATAACATGGGCAGGGGGATTGTTGGTGTGTGGTTTGTGGGACCGGGGTAAAAGTATGTACATAGTTTTGGAGGGAGTTTATTTCTTTTTGGAGGGTGGGATCCTAGAGCACATCCTGGGTTACTGGGTTGGTGTGTTATGTTTATTATTACTTGTTATTCCTCTATATGATTAGGGTGCCTTACAAATGCATCCCTTGGAACATTAGGGGAGCACAGACTAAGCAGAAGCAACACATGATTTTTAGGCACATTCATAAGTCCCAGATCAATGTCGCCTTACTGCAAGAATCACATCTGCATCAGGAGGAAATACATTTCAAGAGGCAATCTGTCGGCTGGGTGTTTGGGGCTGGGTCATCTTGAAACAGGGTGGGGTTGTGATTCTTATTGCCAAGAACATCCCCCTTCAGGTTATCCAGGAAATTTGGGATGCTGAAGAATGCTACATCTTTCTCCATGCCTGGCTGGGCTAACAGAGCTAATCCTGGGCTCTATTTATGGGGCTAATACCGATACCCCCAA
Organism: Neoceratodus forsteri; assembly: GCA_016271365.2. Classification (NCBI taxonomy): domain Eukaryota; kingdom Metazoa; phylum Chordata; order Ceratodontiformes; family Ceratodontidae; genus Neoceratodus; species Neoceratodus forsteri. The sequence continues at coordinate 609,239,595 of CM057455.1, forward strand.
TTTTTTCACCACTCTAGGAAAGCAGCTTGATTCTCTCCCAGCTGTCCCAGTCATTTTAAGTGGAGACTGAAATCTTGTTTTCCAGAATGATCTCAACAGGTCAGGCTTCCATCAATGAGGCATTTTCCCTGCCCAGAGAGGCCAGAGAGACCTAATGGATAATTATGGACTCATAGAACCTTGGTGTCTGTTGAATCCTTTGTCCCGCCAATATACTTTTTACTCTCCCCCTCACTGCACTTCCTCCTGTATAGATTTCTTCTTACTCAGTAAGCCTGTGATATTCAGTCATTAGTCATATTTGACCATGCCTCCATCTCTGTAACACTACTTTTAAACCAGATGGATGAGCGGGATGGAATATGGCACCTTAATACTTACTTACTCAAGGATCCCTCTTCTAGATGGAGAATCCTGACCTATCTTACCAATTTCTTGGCAGAAAATGAGGGTTCAGTTTCCCGTCTAGACACTTTATGGGGGCAAAGAAGTATGGGGTCAGGGGAGAATGCATCCTGCTAGCAACCCACTGGAAAAGGAAACAAATGAAGGAGGAGAATTGGCTTCTTATGGAGATTTGGTCCCAGGAGAAGTGGTTATCCATGACTATCTCAGATGATTCCCAAAAGGACCTGTGTGCTCTCCAAGTACATTATTATGAGTTGTTTGCAGGGAAGGCAGACTTAGCTCTGTTTTGCACTAAGACCTGGTACTTAGAGTGTGGGGAGCTGGCAGGAAGACTACTGGCATGGCACTTTCAATGTATAGAGGCCTTGAAAGCTGTTTCTTGCCTTCAACCGTCTCCATCTTTAGCCATTATGACTCAACCCTGGGACATAGTAGAGGCTTTCCAAGAACACTATGCTGGTCTATACCATGACCTATCTCCTACTCCTGCCCTTGATTTTCAAATTTGGAATTACTTGGCAGAGCTTCTCCTCCCTACCTTGGATCCTGCCCAGCAAGACTCTCTGGATGGCCCAATTCTAGTGCAGGAAGTTGCTGAGGCAATCGACCAGTTACCCCTGAACAAATCCCCAGGCCACGACTGATTGAGTAATTAATTCTATAAAACCTTAAAAGCAGAGCTCTCTCCAGTGTTCACAAGTCTCTTCAACTTCTTCCTCTCAGAGGGTCTTACTGAACCCTTCATTAACAAGGCTTGTATCTCACTTATTCACAAAGAAGGGAAGAACCTGCTCCTCTTTTCTAGCTATCACCCAATTTCCCTTCTGAACTTGGATATGAAGCTATTGGCCAAGGTGCTGGCCAGCCAACTGCAACTTGTCTAGGACACCTTGGTCTCTCCTGACCAAGTCAGTTTTATGGCAAATCATCTCTCTAGTGACCATCTCAAGAAATTTCTGTACTCGGCTTCTGCTTCCAGAAGAGTTGGGTTCCCGTGGCTCTGGTCTCCCTGGATGCAGAAAAGGCCTTCAAGTCAAGTCTCCTAACTATACTTGTTCTCTGTTCTTTGCAAATTTGATCTCCTCCTAAACTTCTGTAAATGGGTCCAAGTACTCTATGACTCTCAGTCAGCTCAAGTGCAGTCTAATGGGCTATCCTCAACTCATCTCTACCTTAAGCGGGGCACCAGGCAAGGTTGCCCATTATCCCCTTATATTTTTAATTTATATTTAGAACCCTTCTGCTCTGACTATATAATAATCCTTCAGTGCTTGGGATTCTTCTGGGGTCAGAGAGGCATATGGTCTCTGCATACGCCGATGACTTGCTCCTCCACTTAGAACAGCCTTTCAGATCCTGCTTTTTCATAGTTTTCAGTACCTCCAGCTCTCTAAGGTTATGATGACCTTCCTCGGTCCCACGCCTTGGCTGCAATCAAAAAAAGATCTATTATCAACACTACTGCACCTTTCAATGCAGCCCCATGTGACCGCAGGTTTCTACTCCTTTTTTCAGTCTCAGGACCCTAATGCATTAACTGGGATTTCATTTTCGTGGCAACATAAGCTGGTCCTGGACTACACCTCTAATCACTGGCAGGGCATTTGGTGCGATCTCTACAGATTCCTAAAGAGAGATAGGCAAAGATGGACGCAGTTTTGAATAATACACAATATGTTCTTTACCGCCTTAAGCTTTTCTGAATGGGGAAATCCCCATCCTCTCTCTGTCTGCATTGCCACCATGCTGAAGGAGACCTCCTGCACATGCTTTGGTAATGCCCCAAGCTGCAGCCCGTATGGGCCAGGATCTGAGATTCTCTTGACCCGTTACTTGGGCTATAGTGAGCTTTTATACCAGAGATTTGCTTCCTTGGGGACTTCTCCTCCCTCTTCTAGAGCTTCCAAAAGGTCCAGATTGCCCTCATTTCGATTTCTATGAAGATTGTGACTCATGTCTTCCTTCTTAAGTCCCTGTATAGTTATTTGTATTTCTGTGCTCTAGGATTGGGGTGGGAGGAGAGGGCTTGTGGGTATGATGCTTTCTCTTGTTTCCAGGGGATTGTGTTGTTTTATTATTAATTGTTATTTTTGTAGTATTGTTTTCTTTGGTAATTAAATCTTCAATAAAGTTTATTCAATTAAAAAAACTATTTCACACTACACTACTGCATCTTCTACTTTGACGCTTCAAAGCAATGTGTTACCATAAAGTTATGCAGCTTTAATAATTGAGTAGTATGAATTATGCAGGGTTACACCATTACATTTGGTATACTGCTTTTATATATAGGTAGCCATGTTAAACTTTTAATTATGTATTCAAATGCTTTAAAAACTTGCATTTATTATAATTATTCCTTCTACAGCATGCCCTCAGCTTAGGCTTGCCTGCCTTCTCCCACATTCAGGTGGTATGATTGAACCACACCTGGTCCCTGGAAGAGATCTTTCCCTTCTGTTGTAACACAAAGAATCTCTACCTTAGGACCTTCCACTTCATCCTGCACTCTAAGGGTGTTTTATGAGTGCCTTTAGCAGTGAGCCAGTCACTCACTTCCTGCACAGTTTGTGTCATGGGCAGGATGGATGCCCTAAAATAGATGCATGCTCACCCTTTGTAGTCCAGGGTGTGCACACGTCTCCTGACCTGCTTGTCTGACCACTTTTTTATCATGGCTCTGAAATACACAAAAAAAGAATAAGCAAACAAAAATGCATTAAACAATCACACGAATACTGTAGAATGACTTGCACATCATTTACATCATTGATTACTACCATAGATGTTATATATGTCACTTATAGGTGCATAGAATAACAACAGTATGCCTTGCTTATGTACATATTTAAGATACTACAGTCAATAAAAAGATAAATACTCAAAAATCTTCACGGTTTTTTACATAACACTGAATTTCTGTGTTTTGTAAGTCTGTTTTACTCCTCTTCATTCAGTTCTATTATATTGCATGTTAATTTTTTCAATCACTGGGCACCCTTGACATGAACAGTGATTCATAATATTTTTGTGTACATGTGTGTACTTCTCCTGTTTTTTGACAATATTGTTGGCTCTCAAAATAGCCTTTGTTTTCAAGTTGTGGCTTGTGAGTAGACAAGTTATTTGACAGTATTATTTCAAGTATTATGTGCCACTTACATAACTTCCTGGATTTGACGCTTGAGATCTTTCAGTAAAATGTTATTTCCTGCATTGGAGAGGTGCACACCATCCTTTAAGAATAGCCAGTGTTTAAGATATCTAATGTCTTTATGTCAAATTGCATGCATCCCAATGTCTTTTAGAAATGCTCCAATCTGTGCATTAACTTTACGTCTGGATCACTATATACCAGGTGTATGTTCCTCTTGTAGCCAAACTCTACTGTACACTCAATTATATCAGAAAAAATAATTTTACAATTTGGTATCTGAGAATGGAGAATGGCCAAATCATTTTTTGCTGCCTCTATCAAACCTATGCCTCTTTGGTGGCCAAAATTATTGCCTCCAATGTTGATAAGGAGAATGTCTGGAGCAGGCTGATTAAGCATGAGGCTGGTGATTTTTGGCATAAGAGGCTCACATCTCATTCCACCTCTCCCAAACCACAGCACATCGCAGTTGCTGAGTTGTAAGTTTAAACCAAAAACAGCTCCTCTTTGCATATTGCTCAGCCCTTTTCACAAGTGAGATCCCCCAAATCCAGACAGTTTTCTTGTGATGTACTGCCGTGGCTGAATCCATTTTACAGAACTCTGCTACTGCTGTAAAAAAATCCCAAGTTTTAAAAGCAAGAGCACTACTGAAAGTCTGTCTTATCTTTCTGGCTGCCAACTGCAAAGTGTATCTAATGTATGGGTAGCCCTTACTACCCACTGAAATCAAGCAGATTACAACTTTGCAATCCCACTGTTGTGATGTCAAAACCTGACAAACCTATCTCATCTATGTCATAGCAGTGGGTTTACAAAATGGAATGCCAGTGTCATTCAGTATTCTATACATCCAGAATGTGATTGTTAGTCTCAGTACACTATTCAAATAACATTCCAATTGTTTCTGTTTACTGTTACTGAATCTAGCAATCACTATGTCTGATTAAGATTTTAATTCTGGTGGTATTTCAGCCTACTGTCGTTCAGTCCGTGTATCCTAATAAATAATTTTCCTACACAATAATGTGGCAGTAGTGCAGATTCATTAATAAGGTAAGGCTAAATTACTTGTGTTGGGAGGGGGTAACTTTTCATGTCAAGTCCCATACACTAACTAACTAACACAGGTAATACAGTGAAACAGCATGGTTGTCATGCCAACCACTGTGTTTAGGAGGGAAAGTGGCAATGTGACAGTCAGCACTGCTGCCACTCATGGCATGGCATGGTTCCTGATTGGTTGAGCCAGCCACTATAAATGCTTTGCCACATCACTCTTCCCTCCCTTTCTTATGCTGGCATTCTAGAGGGTAAGTTTATGTTTTATACACATTACATTAAACTATGGCATAATTGTATATTTCTCTGTTTTTTTTATGTATTCTGCCAGATGGTATAAAGAATGCATTGTGTACTTTGAAGGAGTCATCACAAAGTTTCATATATCTAAATGTGTTTAAATTTATATGATAACACAAAATGCTTTTCATATTGTTGAATGTATTACAAAACATCATGGTATGATGGTTTACTTCACATCTGTGTGATTTAGTCCTCTGGTATTGTATCCTCTGCTTTTATAGCCATTTTGAGTATTTTTTAAAAGATGTTAATATCTGTTATGTGTGTGCAAATGATATTTTGAAACACTGTTCACTGCATATTTTAAGTTAACATTCAAAGTGTTTTTACTAAGATGCTGCAAATTTTAATAAAAAAACATTTAGTGGCAAGCACACCGACTACCTTTTAATGTCAAACTACTAATTTAAATTTCTGTACATATCTACAAACCATTACAGTATTTGAGGTTGCTTGCTTATACAACTTTTTTGAACTACTTAAAATATATTGTGTACAACAGGGATTAGACTTTATTTTACAACTGGTGCTATGATGTTCTGTATGTATGAAAGGTATTCTGAAAAACAGTTGTATGTATGTTTAGGAATATGATTCGATCCGTGTTTATGACTATGCTGTGAATGGTATTTTTAAAAAGCAAAATGCAGCATGCATGTTCAATGTTTTAAGTAAGCCACAAGAACTACATTAACAGTTTGTATTCATTTACTACCATTTCATCATAACAGTTTACAGTCATTTATTGCAGACCTGCATGTTGCAGATATAACCTATGATTGTTTTCCCATTTTACTATTCAAATTTTTAAAGTTAGAAAACAATCCAACTATTTAAAACAACATGCTTCAATCGTTGTTTTGAAAAAACATTCGCACTCTGTTTGTAATTTAACATTCGAAATTCATTGCAGAATGAGTTGTTTAAACAACACTTTTCTTATAGGTGGTGTTAATATCATGTTATTAACAAACAAATAAATAGTAACCTCTATCTATTGCTATGCCACTCACATGGTAACACATTTACAGCTTGTTACAGTACCCCCCACAAAAAAAGTATAAAATGTTCTTAGAATAAGATTCTTCTAATGGTTTTTCAGTTAACCATTTGAAGGGTGTTTTGTTAAGCATCCAATTAACATTTTATTGTTTTATTTAGACAAATGGAGCATTTTACTTACTTTATTTGTAGTCTGTGGTCTTGCTGCATGTGTTTGCTCTTTTCATGTGGATGAAAATGGCGTCTTTGCCTTAAAACTTCCTGTTTCCTGTGCAACACCTAAAAGTGTCCTCCTTTGAAAATCTCAGGAAACATTCGATGCATAAAATGAATTATGCTCCAAAGTGTATTTTACCATTCACATTGTGCTAGCAATAAGCATTCTCAGGGTTTTAAACACGAACATTTTTTGAAATTACTGTGCAATTGATTATTTCAATTACAGTTTGAACATCTACATTTAGTATTTTAACACGTACATATATTTTTACTACTTCTCTTATTATTGTACTGACTTTGAATTAACAGCTGTCTGGAATTCAGATGTTACATTTGGTTTTACTGCCACAGCACATTTAAGTGGGGTGAAATTATGATATTGCAGCTGAAATAATGAATAACTTTAATCTTATGATCCTTACATTGTCATATAGATGATCTATCTTATTAGCTGTATGTTATTGAAATTTGCATAACATACCATCACACAACACAGGGTTATTGTACTGTAATTAGTGGTCACTTTTGTACTTTAACAGTTTAGATGTATTCTAGGGAAACAGTATCTAGTGGTCTATGGTTGTGGTGAGGTTGGGGGGGGCCCAATTTGACAGTGTGCAGGGCCCAGTTTTCCAAACTATATGTGGTTGTTAGCAGGTAGGTTTTCCTGTAATGTTGATTCCCTCAGTAGTGCTGTGTCTGCTAGTGTATAATAACATGTTGTGGCGGGGGGGGGCATTCACAAAATGAAACACTGAAATGTAACACCATTACAAACATATATTTCTTTGATATCAGGGAAGCTTTACAGTGATCTTTATGAGTTCTACCACAGATCTGACATACATTACAACACTGAGGTCTTGAGCATTCTGAATTATTTGCCAGATGAACACCATGAAGATGAGGTGCTGCATACTGACGTCAGAGGCACAGCACAACAGAACCCATAAAGATCATTGTCCCGGATTCCCCCTTTTTTCTCCCCCACAAAAGACAAACCACTTGTATGTTGTTGTGCTCAGATTGGCAATTAATGTATTATTTATCCAAATTTCATTTTCCATTCTCATTATCATTGATTAATGTCTCTTCCACAATTTTATTTTTATTGCATTCAAATATCAGTCTCTGATCATCTCTCTCTCTCTTGTCTTTTTGGTTACCCGAGGTGAACACCTGGTTGCCTTTTTCTTTTCTTTTCTGGTAAGGTACGGTGAGCTCTGAGACAACTTTTTGTCCTTCGGTTTCTTCTTCTTCTCATCATATTTCTTTTTCCTTCCCCCTCCTCTCCTTCCACCCCATTACCCCTCCGCCTTTTTTCTGCCATCCACCTCTGGCAGTCCAACATCCATCCTACCGGACATCAACTGTCATCCACCTCTGACAGCCCCAACGGTCACTTCTCGATCAACACCTCCTTCCACTTCCTTTTTTTTTTTTTGTCAGGTGGGTGGGAGGTAACAAAACTTCAGCAAAAGTGGCTGAACCACCACTGTGCTGTTCCTTTTGTACACCCTTCTTGCCCCTCCCCTTCCTGCCTGGCTGCCTATTGTCCTGCTTCCTGGCCCTTCCCTTTCGTTCCCCCCTCCCCATCTGAGCCAACCATTCCAAGACATAAGGGAAGGGGTACACCAGGACAATTTGGTCTTCCCCTTAAAGAGCAAACTCCATTGTCCTGGATGTTCCACTTTTTCTCCCCCACAAAAGACAAATCACTTGTATGCTGTTGTGCTCAGATTGGCAGTTAATTTATTATATATCCAAATTTCATTTCCATTCTCATTATCATTTATTAATGTCTCTTCCACAATTTTATTTTTATTGCATTCAGATATCAGTTTCTGATCATCTTTCTCTCTCTCTTGTCTTCTCACTTCCCCAGATGAACACCTGGATGCCTTCTTCTTTGCTTTTCTGGTAGGTAACAGTGAGCACCGAGACTGCTTTTTGTCATTCAGTTTCTTCTTCTTCTCATCATATTTCTTTTTCCTTCACCTTCCCCTCCTTACCCCCTTTTTTCCATAGACTGTCTCCAGCTTGCATTGGATGACTGGCTTTCCCCCTTTTTTAGGACCCTTCCCCCCTTCTTTTTTTAATCTCCTTATCTGTCTCCTCCACGCCTCAATAAAACCAATCATTTCCATATTAAGCATGTCGATTGCTAAGTCTGACAAGTGCACCCCATCTGACCTGTAAAAATATTCTACCCATTCTTCTACCCCTCGTAATATGATGTGCCCCCCCATATTTCTTACAAATGTATCCACTCTTCTATTCATCTTCCTCCTGGCTCTATCAATTGCTACATGGCTGTGCTCATGTCTCCACACCCTCCTTGGTATCATGTCTGACCAAGCTATGCTTACTTCTGGCCACCACTGTTGTATCTTCCCTAAGTCCCATTTTACCTGCATATGCGTGTCCACCCACTACTTCCCCACAATGTCATTACCTCCCAGGTGTATAATAATTAAATCTGGGGTGTGGGCCATCATTTCTTTATTTCCTTCAGGGTCAGAAGTAACTGCACCCGTCTCATCCTCGGATGCCATGCCAAACCAGCTTACATTCTCTGACATCCTGGTACAGCTGCTTTCCCCCAGCTTTCTTCTCCACTGTCTTTTCTGGCCAATAAATGTATGAATGCCTGCAGATCCATACTTCTGTGGTTCTCCTTCTACCTATGGGATTGAAACAAATATACACCTTAATCATCTTCCTGACAGGCTCCTAACTTTTTTTTTTAAACCCATACCACCCCCCACCCTCGGTTCCATACCTGCAAGACAAAATTACATTGACCTGTTAATCACCAGTTTCCAGGGTTCGCATATACCTCTTGCAGCTGGCTGACCACCAGCGCCCCTTTTCCAACATATTAGTCACTGTCTCCCCTGTTGCTGTCCATTGTGAAGCAGCCCCTATTCAAAAGGAATGAGACAAATATTTGCCTGGGTCTTTGCCCCCAAAATTCCATACCTTTTTGGAGTATGGCTGTTACTTGATAATTTGTCACCTTCTTCCCATCTCCATGCCCAGACAATCTCCCTTTTTTAATTCTATGCTCTGTGGCGTGAGCCCACAAAGCCTTTACTGGGCACACTGTGTCATCTCTGTGTGCTTTAAGGGTTATGGCACACCTGTTACCTCCCTGATCCATTTTGGACCTTTTAATAATAACTTGTATCTCTTGCTGTCCCCAGGTTACGTCTCCTCATTCCAAACCTCCCTCCTTGTCTTTCCTGCCATGCCCTACTGCCTCACTCACCCTTAGGGCTCCTGCAAACATTACTAGGTAAATGGTGTGAAAATAACTGTGCCTCATCCTTGGATCTGCAAATTGCCAGTAAAATGCCCCCCGACTTTGCTAGTTAATGATCTGCTATTGGTCGCCTACCATCCATGTGCCTCTTGTTTCATCTACCCCACCCCTGCATCATTTTTCTTATCAACACTGACTTTAGAGGGTCTTTCCACCTCTTTAGGCTACAAACTAAACTAATTCCTGCTAGGTACACCCCCATCATGGTGTGAGCCATACCTCTCTGCCATTGGTCTACTGTAAACTTCCCTAGTTGTTCCTCAGTAAGTGGCCCACTTACCTACATGTGGTGTGTTTTCCTGAATGTTTGCAACACCCTCCATGCCTCTTCATAGGCCCTCAAGGTCCGTGGTGTCCATGAGTTGCAGAACAGCATCTCAGCCCTTTCCTTCTCTATTTTTTACTTCAAAATGTCCTCTTTTCCTTTAACTGACCTCAGATTATTAGCTTCTCGTGCCCTTCTCAGGCCTTCACACTGTAATGAAAAGCCTGTTCTAAAACCTTTGTTTATCACTTCTGCCAACTCTCTGTTTGGGTATTCTTTCAACCATCTCTCCCATGCCTCTTTCTTAATGGGGGTTTTTGCTTCTTGAAATTGTTCTGTTACTCCCCCCTGATTCCGTGACCCCCCCCTCCTCCCTCTCAGTCTCGGCCTTCCTTCTGTTCAGTAAGCTTGGTTCCCCCTACCACTGTAACCTCTTCCTTTTTTTGTTCCTCTATTCCAGGACTGGCCCCTGTAGCTCTGGCCATCCCAAAAGGGATTCTGGGCTGTTCCCTGTCCCCCTCCCCCTTGGGCCCCTTGCATCCAAGATGTCATGCATCTATTCACAGGGTGTGCACCCCCGCATCTCGAGCATGCATGCTGAAACCTGCATTGGGGCCATGCGCAAAATGCCCTGTTATATCCCCAGCAACATTTTTTGGGGTACTCCCCCTCTTTTTCCCATTTCTCCCTCTGGGATGGATTGGTTGGTTATGTAGTCAGTCCATAAACTCAACTGCTTTGTGTCCCACCCCACATCCCCATACATTGCCATTCATTGGCGAAAAAATTCATCATGATAAATCCACCCTACTCCCCCTTTTGCTTTTGCCCTTCTGATAATAAGTGAGTATGTAATAAGTGGAATGCCCAATTCAGGCTTCTTTTCCAACACTATCGCGGAGTATGTGGTGAAAGCCACGAACCACCCATCCCACGGTTTCCCTTTTGTAAACTTATTCTCTTCTTTCTTTCCCAGTAAAACCACTGCTGCCGCCATCTTACTCTTCCCAATATTCTCAGTCTCCTCATACTTTGTGGCTGAATACCTACTCACTAGGGCAAAAATGTCTACATACTCCTCTTTCCATATCTTTTCTTTCATAGCCAGTAGTACATGCTCCACTATTCTCATCCCTGGTGCTCCTATCTCCCTTGTTCCCTTCCCTATGCTCCCTGACATCTTATCCGCCCCATCAATTCCTTATCCGACCTGATCTCTGCTAATGCTGATTCCATCTGTCCCAACTCCACTGATCCCAGTGCCGCAATAATTTGGCCTATGTATTCTTTAATGCTGTCTCCTGTACCAGATACATTACCTGTGGGCTGATCAGTTCCCTGCGGCTGCTGTCATCTGAGTGCCCTGGCCTGTCTTCCTATGGTTGGCTGACTGTTGGGGTATTGTGCGGAGAGGGACTATTGTGTTTGGGGGATCTACTCTGGGTTCCACCAGTGGAACCACCAGCTGCTCTTGGGGAGGTACTGGCAGTTCAGGTACACAGGACTGCAGAGGTACTGGGCTACTGGCTTGGGGAGGCACCACTACTGGTGGCTGCCCTCTCTTTGGACTACATGGTCTCCCCGCCAGTCATTTCCCTCCACCCCCATTCCCTTTTCCCACTTTCCACTTTTCTCCAGATCTTCCCGGTTCCTCTCCCTCTATCATCTGCCACATCTTGTTGGCCTTTTCCGCCAACTCCACAATGGCCTTGTAAGCATCTTCCTTAGATGGCCTGTTCCTCTTTGGTGCCATCTCCTCATTTTCTAGCCTGTATAAAAGCTGAGAAAACTGTAAAAAAAACTGAAAAACTAACATTCCATTAATGACTCGCCACGCTTTCCCTTGCAGTTTTTTACATTCCGTTAAATGACTTGCCACACTCTCCCTTGCTGTGTTTTTTTTTTATATATATATATCTGCTCTCCCCCTGATTCTGCCTGCAAACAGATGCCTCGTTCTCTCGGCTCCTTCTGTTATCTCCAGCCCCCTCCTGATTGTTCCCCTGCCCCCCTACTTCCCCCATTTTTTGTGCACTAGCCTTGTGGCGTGTGTGCCACTTTTTCCTTCCTGTTAGGCCTGTCCTATGGCCTGCTTTGCCATGAGGAAAATGGCACCCAAAACTCACATTGTCTCTATCCCTGCGGTGTCTACCACCTGCCACCTGGCCTCCTGGGTTCACCACTTCATTTCTTTGTGCCACCCCCCACATTGCTGTTTTTCCCTGAAGAAACATAGAAAAATAGAAATATAGAATTTGATGGCAGATAAGGACCACTTAGCCTAGCCTGTCTTCCCATTTCCCTACCTAATGGATAAGCTGCAGCTTACTTCTTCCTACTCCCGCCACCTAGAATTGCCTAATGACTGTCCCATGCATGCTTGAATTCCACCACTGTTTTTGACTCCACAACTTCCTCCGGAAGGCAGTTCCATGCATTCAGAACTCTCTTTATGAAAAAATACTTCCTTACATTACCTCTGAACTGCCCCCCCATCTTCAAATTGTGCAACCTTGTTCTTGCATGCCTCTTTTTCTGAAAGATGCTTCCCTCTTGGACTTTGTTGATTCTCTTGAGATACTTGAAAGTTTTTATCTTGTCCCCGCTCTGCCTCCTTTCCTCGAGGCTATACATAATAAGCTCCTTAAGTCTCTCTTCATATGTCTTCTGGTGCAGATCTTGCACCATTTTAGTTGCCCTCTTCTGGACTTCCTCCATCCTGATTATATCTTTGCGGAGATTGGGTCTCCAGAACTGCATACAGTACTTCAGATGGGGTCTCACCAGCTGTCTGTACAGAGGGATAACAACTTCCTGTTTTCTACTGGTGATGCCTCTCCCTATGCATCCCTGTATCCCCCAGCCCTCCTTACTGCCATCTCACATTGCTTGCCCACCTTTAGGTCATTGGATATGACTACCCCCAGGTCCCTTTCCATTTTTGTTGTTGTTAGTATCTCACCCCCCATTGTGTACTCTTCCCCTGTGTTTTTGTTTCCCAGGTGCATTACCTTGCACTTCTTAGGATTGATTCTAAGCTGCCATACATTTGATCATTCCTCCAACCTTGCCAAGTCCCTTCTCATCCTTTCCACCCCACCTTGTGTATCAACTCCGTTGCAGATCTTTGTGTTATCTGCAAAGAGACATACTTTTCTTTCCAGTCCCTCTGCAATGTTGCTTATAAAGACATTGAAGAGGACCGGTCCCTGTACTGAACCTTGCTGTACCCCACTAGTAACCCCCCTTTCTTCAGAGTGGACTCCAATACCCTCTGTGTCCTGTTCTCCAGCCAGTTCTTTACCCAGGCTATCATCTTGGAACCCACTCCCAGGCTGGTTAGCTTGTATATTAATATTTTGTGTGGGACTGTGTCAAATGCTTTGCTAAAGTCTAGGTAGGTCATTTCCAGAGCCCCTCCCTGATCTACTACTTTGGTCACCCAGTCAAAGAAATCAATTAGATTCGTCTGACATGACCTTCCCACTGAGAATCCATGCTGCCTTGGTCCTGTATCCCTCTGGCCTCTAGGTATTTGACAATTCTTTCCTTCAGGAGTGAATACATCATTTTCCCTATCACTGAGGTTAAACTAACAGGTCTGTAGTTGCTTGCTTCGGCCCTTCTCCCACTTTTGAAAAGTGGAATCCCATCTGCCCTCCTCCAGTCCTCAGGTACCACCCCATCCTCCCATGATTTGTTAAAGAGGGTAGTCAGTGGTGTCACTAGTTCTACCCTTAGTTCTTTTAGAATTCTGGGATGAATCCCATCAGGCACCATTGCTTTGTCCACCTTCAGTTTTAAGAGTTCTTTCAGAACCCTTTCTTCTCTAAATGGGTTGGTATCAACTTCTGTATTCAGAGTGTTTCTATTGTTTGGTTTAGGTACCTCCCCCTCTTCATTTGTGAATACTGAGCCAAAATATTTGTTTAGTATGTCTGCCTTTTCACAGTCACCCTCTGCCCACCCCTTCCCCTTTATTAAGCCTCAATAGCCCTCCCTTGGTCTTTCATCACTCCTGATGTACCTCTAAAAGGTTTTATCCCTCTTCTTAACTGTGTTGGCTATTTTTTCCCTCAGTTCAGGCCTTTGCTGTTCTGACTGCCTTCCCAGCTTCCATTTGCTTTAACAGATACAATTCTCTGTTCTGCTCCTTCTGTGATTCCTTGTACTTCCTGAATGCTTTCTTTTTCTCCCTAACCTTCCCTGCCACCTCCTTTGAGAAACATAGTGGTTTCTTACATCATTTTGTTTTGTTTATTTGCTTCATACAAAGGATTGTTGCCTCTGTGATGGCAGTTTTGATTATTTCCCATTGTTCTTCCACCCCTCCTTCCTGCCCATTTGCTAGTGCATTCCTTAGGCACTCACTCATTTTGGCAAAGTCAGCCCTCCTGAAGTCCAGTACCTTTGCTTTTGTATGTCATGACTCTACTGCTGTGTTTATTGTGAACCATACTATTCGATGGTCACTAGTTCCCAGATGGCTACCCATTTCTAAATCTGTGATCCTCTTGCCATCTCCATTTGAGAGTACCAGGTCTAAGATTGCTCCCTCTTGAGTGGGTTCCAATACTAGTTGTCTAAGGCATGCTCCCTGTAGAGCATCTAGTATGACCCCACTTTTACAAGTGGCTGCTGCAAATGTACTCCAATTAACATCTGGCATATTCAGATCCCCATTAGCAATATCTTCCCTTTTTCTGCCATTCTAAGGATACTTCATATCATTTCCTTGTCCATATCCTCCCCCTGAGATGGGGGTCTGTATACAACCCCTGTGCAGACTGTGGTGCCATTGCCTGTCTCCAAATTGACCCACAGTGCGTCCTCTCCTTCCTGTTTACTCATTTGTTCTGTAGCCACTCATCACCACCCTCATGGCCCGATAATCCTAGTTATTATCCCCTTTTCATGCCCCGCTTACCTCCTGCTGCCCGCGTGGCCTCTTGGCCTAAACCTTTATTCATCTCACTCTTTGCTCCATGCTGTGTCAGTTATCCCAGCATTGCTCCCCCACCAGCCACTGCTGCAATACTTCACCTGGCTCCCCCCACTGCCCTTTAAAAAGAAGAACCCCAACTCACCCCATGCATCAGTCCGTTTGTCCCCAGTGATCTTGAGGACCTGTCTCTCAGCATCCTATGTCACGCCATGTGGCCGCCATCTTGAATGCTGCACAAACCTGTTTATCGAGGGCCTCCAACAACAGCCCCTCTGCTTGCCTAAACACAAATTCAGTCAGTATTCCAAACGCTATTGCCCTAAAACACTGACTTCTTTGCACACCAGGCTCCCATTGCAGCCATTTTCAGTCCCCAAGGTTGTTTGCTCTCCATACCAGTTTCTTATTCTTCCTCCTCACTAGACCACATCACGGCCCTCACTTACCACAGTGTTCTTACTCCCTCCCTTCAACTTTCTCCTTAACCCCCCTTAATCCATGCTTTAGATGCAGGGTCTTCCCAACATAGGCCACAACATTCCCTGCCTTTTCCCCTCTGCCCAATGTAATAGCTCTGCCTTCCGTGCAAGGCCTTCCATCTCGTTGGCATGTAATGTCATGCCTCATGGCTTTTCCCATTCTTGTGGTTTTTTCTTCCTTCCTGACCACCATCCCAGCTGCAACCTTTCTACCCAACCACTCTTTGTGCTTTTTCTCTCTTCCTTCTCTCCCCTCTACTTTTTGGCCACCTCGGGCCGTCCTCTTTTGCCTGTACCAGCCAAACCATTCTTTTTGGGACTGTGGCCCCACCTCCCTTATGGGAGTTCATTCACCCTGAGTGCCCTTAAACATCATTACAGGCACTTCTCACCTTCAGTGCATAATTACCAATCCACAGTACTAGGCTTCATCTTTTGCAACATACCAGCTGTATAGATTATATTATCTTATATATATAATATATATATATATATATATATATATATATATATATATATATTGTGTGTGTATATATATCTCATTATATCGCTATTACCTATCCAATGCTTGTCTGTCCTTACCTTCCTCACCTTGCTCAAACCTCAGTCGACTGCTTCCAATGATTCCAGTGTAGCCAATCTGATGTGCTGTAGTTTTACCAGTGTAGTTTCTAACAGAACTTCAGCAAAAGTGGCTGAACCACCACTGTTCTGTTCCTTTTGTACCCTCTTATTGCCCCTCCCCTTCCTGCATGGCTGCCTAATTTCCTGCTTCCTAGCCCCTCCCCTTCCTTCCCCCCTCCCCATCTGAGCCAACCATTCCAAGACATGAGGGAAGGGGTGCACCAGGACAACTTGGTCTGCCCCTTAAAGGGCAAACTCCATGGTTAAACTTCCGTGGTATAAAGCAAAGATATGTTTGTTACACTATAACATTTTACTGTTTCAATGTGTCAATGCCACATACTCAAAAAGCAAAGAAAGTAAAATGCTCCATTTGGCTAAACTATACAATAAAAAGTGAATTTGATGCTTAAAGAGGGTTTTGGTTCAGTTGTCGCTGTGACCTCAGGTTACAGCCGTATTTATTGTTGGGTGAGTAACGGGAGCATTCCTTGACTGTTATCGAACTATCTCTAGTGGTGGGCGAAGTTGGCTCAATCCGCTCCACGAAGTGATTCATGGAGCAAAAGCAGATTCACGGAGTGCTCTGCATCGTGAAGTGGAGGACTTTGCATTATAATGAGGAATGCAAAGTCCATTGGAAACAATGACTTTGTGTTACTCCACCTCCCCAGACCACTACTGTGCCAAATTTAAGGTGAAGTGCATTGCAGGCAGTGCACTTCACCTCACTTCACCTTGTTTTTGAGCTAAGAAGGAGAATTTTACAGTGATTCATGGGATTTAGGGTCACATGGGCTCTATATTGATTTGCACAGCCTCAGTTAGGGGTAGTATGAGTAGGAAGGAGTAGGATACAGTGTGCCCTGATAGCTGTCTGTGATAGCAATCTTGGAAAAGTTGTTCAAAAAGCAATTTTTGCAATTTTTTTTGGATCCAACTTTAGTTCATCAATTGCAGGAAACCCTCCTGTGCTGATATCATCGAGCATTTTTGTTTTTGTGTGGATTTTGAATGTTTATTTACAACATTGAGTGTGTGTGGTGAAAGACAGTAAACATGTGCTTTAGGGGAGGGGTGTACCTGTGGTGTAGGTAGACTTAAGTTGGAGAAATAGTGATTTCTTTGTATTTTGGTTATATTTTTGTTATATAACTGACTGTGTTAATGTACACACAGTAATATTGTCAGTAACAGCAGAAATTTTCTTGTATGTTGTGTGAATGTGGTGTAGCAGTTCATAAATTCAGGTTGTTTAGATTACAAATTTACAATATGTGAAGTGGCATAGTACTGAACTTTTGCATTTGCTACGCATTCCTCATTCAGCATTGTACACATAGGCCCAGATATTCAAACTGCGCTCAAAAGTAGCGCAACAGCAGGAGCAAGCACAAACCAGTTGCGCAAATGCGCAACAGGTGCGATATTCAAACATGGAGCAGAGCAAATTGCGCAAGCAACCAACGCCTGAATATCGACATACTGTGTCATCACAAGCAATCAGGAAGGAGAAGCTGGAGCTAGTCGTTGGCGCTTATGAGCAACCAGGGAAGCTCAGCTGAGCATCCCAGAGCTGCCATAGCGCAAGCACAGCCCCCCAGAGCAATGGAACTGCACATCCAGGGAGGCAGGCTGGGGCCCACCGCCAGCCATGCCACACATGGGCACAGGAACACACTGCAGAACCCACACCACACCTGCACACCCCAAGAACAGCATCACTGGGGGTGGGATGGATGATCCACATGCCCATGGGGACAAGCCAACAAAGCATAGCAGAGTCCTGACACCCCAGCACAACCACCGGCAGGCGGAGAGTGCCACACACAGGGGGTTGACGACCACAGTGCACATCAGCCCCCTGTATGCACAGCACACCCTGTACTGTGACCCCAAGACACCACCCATGTGCAGTGACTGGCACTGCAGGAAACCATGCAGTCCCCCCAGCACACGTCAGCCCCATGCAACACAGAAGCCTACAAGCCAGACACACCCTGTGCACCCAGCAGTGGGTGGCAGCAGATGGCAAGACCAACCGAAAGCCACTGCCATGCTGGAGATACCTCCCCATGCACACACATGCACACACACACACACACACATACCCAGGACCATACCAGCCCAGATGGCATGCACACCACTGCAACTGAGCAACCATAGCCAGCTGCAAATCAGAGACCAACACAGTATTCATATCAAAATATAAATGTATTAGAAAAATGTAATTACAAAATCCACAACAACATAACTATTTACAAGAGGGGGGAGGGGTACAAGGTAGGGGTGGGCAAGGGGTAGGGATTGGAGAGGGAAGGCAGAGTGGGAGGGATGGGTGGAGAGAAAAGGGGGATCTGGCCTAAGGCCTAGCAGACTGGTCCACTGCTGCCTGGTGCCGTCTTTCTTGGCTGCGCCTCCTCCTTAGACCATGGCGCTGTACGTCCTGGAGGATATGCTGGTTCTCCTGGGACACCCGGGTCAGCCGATGCAGTGACTGCTCCATTCTGCGGAGCACAATGAGGCCTAGGAAAAGGGAACACAGTCAATGGCTGTGACTGACCACAACCCTGAACACCACCCAACCTGCAAGCCATATAGCCCAATGTCATGCACCTGTGATGGCGTACACCCACCCACAGTGAACATGCACATGGCCATCACAAACAGGCGGCACCAGCTATGCGCACCACCGCCCACACACACTGCCCACGTCAATCACAGTACAAACTAGGCTGGAAAGTGATGTGGCAACGTGGTGCGATGCCAGTTACACAGCTATGTGCCCAGTGCATGCCTGGACCACCAGTGATGCATACACAGACGTGCTGTGATACTGCACAGTGATGCATGTCACCTGTGTCATGCCTACATACATGGATACATAGACAGTGTCGGCAGATAAGGGCCTATGTGCCACCCAGTCTGGCCATTTGACCTTGTAAATTCACTCTGTTTTCCTATAAGTCTGTTGCACCTTACCCCTGACCTCCAGAATTCCTTTATGGCTATCCCGTGCATTCTTAAATCCCATGACCAAGTCAGCCCCCACCACTTCCTCTGGCAGGGTGTTCCACTTGTCCACCACCCATTCTGTGAAGAAATTCATTCTCATGTTTCCTCTGAATCGTCCCCCCTCCAACTTCATCCCATGCCCTCTAGTCCTGGAACATCTTTTACGCTTAAAAATAGTGTTTTCCTGCACTCTGTTCCCCCCTGTAAGATACTTGTATGTCCCCATCATATCCCCCTCTCCCTCCTCTCCTCCAGGGAGTACATGTTCAGTTCCTTCAATCTGTCTTCATAGGACTTGTGATGCAATCCATACACCATCCGTGTTGACCTCCTCTGAACCCGCTCTACCCAGTCCATGTCCATACGTAGGTATGGTCTCCAGAACTGTACACTGTACTGCAGGTGGGGCCTCACCAGTGTCTTGTATAGTGGAATTATGACCTCCCCTTTCCTGCATGGTTGTGTTGTGCATGGCTGGTGGTCTTGCCCCCCCCCCAGCATGCAATAGCATCCATGAAGTAATGATACTCACACTCCTCCAGCAGCTGGCTCTGCCGCTGCTGCTGCTGATGCTGCTGCTGCTGCTGCTGGGGCACAACACCACCCAGCACCAGGGCCCTGGCATGGCCCACGTCACCGTTACCCCGCGTCCTTAGATTCCGGCCTATGGGAGACATATGTTGAGACAAACATCAGTGTGACTCAAAAGCAGAGTGCCCCCTGCCCCAGTGAGAGTGCCTGCCCACACAGCCATAACCATCCATCGCACAGCTGCACACACTGACACAGCCAACCGTGTCTGAGCCGCACCTATGCACAGCCACCCAAGCACACACACACCCCTACAGAGAATATAGATGCATAGATGGTACACTCACCTGGCCTAGGAACTACACCCTTCACCACGCCACCGCAGCCGCGACAAAAGTTCTGGTTTCCTTCCGCGGAGGTTTCACTGCACCGTGCCGCACTGCTCAGCAGACCGCCCCGGCCCAGTGACCTCCACCAGGTCAGTGTCCACTTGCTGCCACAGCTGAGTTCTGGCACTGGTGAGGGCGCCACCATACAGGCCATCACAGTGTGGTTCAACTAGCCACCAGGTTGGGCACCTCAATCTGGCTCCAGGACACCACCCTCCTCCTAGCCATGGCACCAACTTCACTGCAGGCAATATGGCACCCCGCTGCACCGTAACCCCACGTGGAGTTGTTGCTCAATAGACCACCACGGGCTCCAATCGCGCTGTTCGAACAGCGCCGTCACTTCACATGGCGCTGTCACCAGAGGCTCCTTCATCAGGAGGCAGTATAGCGCAGTGGTCTAAGGCTCTGAGCTGCAAATCTGGTGACATCCAGCAGACCAGACCTGGGTTTGAATCCCACAGCTTCCACTTGCATACTGTGTGACCCTGAACAAGTCACTTAACCTCCTTGTGCTTCCAGGTCGCTCCTGTAAAAAAGCTTTCAGCTTAGTGTGCTATACCTGGTTAAACAACTAAAAAAAATAGGACGCACATGGCATGCCAGCAGCGCCAGGGTCAGGAGGGCATACACAAGGTCAAGGCACGACGGCATACGACAGTGCCACCGGACGTATAGGCATCCTGGCGTGACTTCCATGCCGCGCACCAGTGCCACAGTGGACTATCGCGCAGTAGTGCCACAGCGCCATATAGTGCCCAGTGCTGTAGCGCCACTGGCACAATGGTGGGCATGGCCTGAATCGCCTATCGCTCCGCAGGTCTGCAGCATGATAGATGCATGCGTAAGCTGTCTGGGCATGCGCAATGCAGTGTAGCACGAGCCACAAACCTGCGCCATTGGCTCAGCTGGACCTTCCGTATTGCGCAAAGCTCAACTACGCAATATTCAGCCGACATATGCAAATCATTCGATCAGCCATTCATAGGCGCAGTGGCGCGATTAGCATGTCATTATAGTTGCGCCACACCTCATTTGCATGTGTTGCGCTATGAAAATGCGACAGTGGGTTGTGCTGGCCAGATTTGGTTACTGCAGGTGAGAGGTGAGTTACATGCTGTGTGATGCTCAGGACAATGCTCATGGGCGGAGGATGATAAAGGCTGAGGGGCTGAGCATGAAAAGGGCACTTAGAAAGGGACAAAGGGCACCCTTTCTATCAGTATCTGCCATGCGGAGAGGAACCGTGGGGGGCTTCCGCCCCCCCGGGCCGACAGCTATGCTCATGGGGAAATGCTGTCGACTGCACAGTGACAGGTGTCCACTTCCACCCATACAGATCACCATGACTGACCAGAGCCAAGCTGAGGGTGTGGACGGCAGGTGTAGGAGGAGGCCGGACTTCACTGCGGCAGAGACGGAGACCCTCTTCCAGGCCTACCTGGAGGATGAGCCACTATTGAGTGGACGGAGGGGCACCCCTCAGGAACGTGCAGCTGCATGGGAGGGTGTAGCTCGGGCCATCAACCTGCACGGAAGCCACCAGCGCTCCATGTAGGAATGCAAGAAGAAGATGGGGACTGACCGCAGGAGGCTGAAGGAGACGGTGGCAGCCTTCAGGGCGGCACGTGCTGGCACTGGTGGGGGCCCACTAGTGGTGTTGCAGCTGACCCCTACAGAGGAGACACTGGTCGCGGCCATGCAGCTGAGTGCCATTGCGGGCATACCAGGCAGAGGATTCCAGACAGGTGGAAGCCCATTACTGCACGGTATGACATGGTGGTGTTGTTGGGGGGGGCTGTTGTTCACATGCACTCACATGTCTCTCTTTCTGTTACAGATCCTGTTCATCTTCAGGAGACAGTGGTGGTGGTGGGTCCAGACAGTGATGCAGACCTGCTGGACATGGAGGAGGGACCATCCACCTCCGCCACCAGCCTGCAGGCACTGCAGCAGCATGCACGCTGGGCCAACAACTCCGGTGTCAGTGATACGGGTGCAGGGGTGCACAGCCTGTGTCTCAGCAGTCTGGCATGCAGGTATGCCAGCATGCTGTGCCTATGGCAGTGGCACGCACCTGCACCATTGATGATAGCAGGCCTGCAATGGGCAGTGATAGGTGTGTGTCCCATGACGGACACATGGCAGGCCAGCACATGCCCCTGGGCCTTCCTGGTTCACACCTGTGTACCAGCATGCTGGCACAGTCCCAGGCTGTGCCTGTCAGCACCGTTGGGGCAGCACTGGTGGCTGTGCAGGTGTCTGGCACTGTTGTCAGCACGGAGGTGGAACAGGTGGACCTGGGGGCTCAGCAGTTGGAGGGGCAGCAGCAGCAGTCGCACACCAGGTCTGGGGGTACAGTGTCAAGCAGTGGCACATGTCCCCTGCCCTTTTATCTGCCCATACCTGGTCCTGGTGAACAGCGCCCAGGGGTGCTGTGCATCAGGACCGTCCACACCCTGGGGGTCACGATGCCATTGGGGTACAGTACCCATTGGACGCACACACCCACCTGCTGCAGGACTCAGTACAGCTGCAGGGGCGGGTTGCAAGGTCCGTGGAGGCACTGTCTGTGTCCGTGGAGCAGCATAGCGGGGAGTGTGCTCGGGACTGAGCCGAGCTGGTCCTTATGCGGGCGGATGTGACCGCTGCCATTGACAGGCTGACCCAGGCAGTGGTCTCTGTCACGGACACATTGGCCACACTGTCAGGTGCCCCTGTACCACACACCCCACACAGTGCGCTCTCCACTCCCCGTTCCCGGTGTCGTGCAACACCAGGCCTGGGACGCTGGGTTCTGCTGTGGGCATCCCGAGCACCCCTGGTGCAAGTTTGTTTGGCAGGATGCAGACCCCTGTGCGGGCAAGGTCACGTTCGAGCAGTGGGACCCCTGGTGGTGCACTAGCGCCACCCGATGTGGCCCCTGCTCAGCCTGCCAGTGCTGCTGGGCCACAGCGGGGCCACCCACGCATCTGTGGTGGCCGTGGGACAGTGCTACCTGACTGAGCTGTCTCCCAGTGCAGGCCCTGTCTGGTGCTGCCTTGTGTGCAATGTGTGTCATGGTGGACAGTGCACTGCTGGGTGCTCTGCTCACCACGCTGACACACGGACCACCTGCACACTCTCCCAACTGCTGTCCACAGGTGTGTGTGCATGATGATGCCTGCATTGCACTGTACACCAAGGTGCAAGGGTGCCCAGGTCCTGACACACGCACGTGGACAGTCCAGGTGGTGGGGGTGGTCGGTGGTGCTGTGTGTTTGCAATGTCATTTCTGCAGTGCTGTGCTGCTGCCCATGTACACTGCCTGGTGTGTGTGTGTGTCCATATGAGTGATCACCCCTCTCTGATGGTGTGTTGGTATGCCTGGAACCTTCCACTCCCCTGACCTTCATGCACGGTGTGTTCCCTGTGTGCCTGTGGTTTGCGCATGGACAGTGTTGCCTGCACATGTCCCCTTGACTTACCTGTGTTGGGCGTAGTGCTCTTCTGCAATGGTGTCCCGGTGAAGCTGGGCCTGCCGGGTCAGTCGGGGGTCCCTCCGTCCTGGGGAGCTGCTCATCACCAACACCACCGGCGCCACTGGCGTCCCCATCGCTGTCCCCCTCTTGGACCTGTACGGCTATCCCATGGTCTTTGGCCATGTTGTGCAGGATGCAACAGGCCAGGAATATCCCACAGGCCTTTTGGGGGCTGTACTGTAGGGCTCCGCCGGAGGTGTCCAGGCATCGGAAGCGTGCCTTGAGCATCCCAAACACCCGCTCTATGATGTTACATGTTGCGGCATGTGCCTCATTGAAGCATAGCTGCACTGGGATCGTGGGGCGCCGGTACGGTGTGAGCAGCCAGGGATGGAGTGGGTATCCGCAGTCACCTGTGTGGAGATAGTGGAGATCAGTGTCATGTCAGGTCCATATTGCCCATATCCTTGTATGCCACTCACCATGGCACCTGTGTCATTCCCACCCTTGCCCAGAGTTTGCATTCCATACATGTGTACTCACCCACTAGATGACCCGTGGGATGTCCCCACTCAAATCGATGGCACAGTGCAGACTGGTGCCATATGAAGGCATCATGTGCTCCACCAGGGCGTGTGGCACAGACATTGATAATGCGCCCAGTGGCATCACACACCACCTGGCAGTTGACACTGGAAAACCCCTTTCGGTTCTGATATGCCTGGCCGTCGGGGCCAGGTGGTGTGCGAATGGCCACATGGGTGCAGTCTATGGCCCCTAGCACGCCAGGCATACGTGCTACCTTGTGGAACTCCTGCATGTTTGTTGTACGCTCTGCCACGGTGCTGGGGAAATGGATGTACTCCACAGCATGAGGCAGCAGTGCGCTGAGGAACTGGGTGAGAATGTGTGATGTGGCCGACTGTGTAATGCCTGTGGTGTCCCCTGTTGGCCTCTGGAAGGTGCCCGTGGTGAGCAGGCACATGCAGGCTGTCACCTTGGTCTCCACGGACAGAGCATGACTGCCGTGAGGGTGCCTGCATCACATCACTGCACAGCTCACAGAGCCATCTCAGTATTGCCCTGTTCAGGTGGTACCGGCCCACAACTCGACGCCTGTGTACAGCTCAGGCTGATGCGGACGATACCGCCTGTCAGGCATACGCCGATGGGCCCTCCGCCTGTCCCCCTGCAGCATGGTGTCTCACCACCTCATTACAGCTTCCATGTGGAAGCTGGCACTGTCCATCTCCTGGCTTCTGGCCCCTTGACTGCTGTTCCTGTGTTACCCCGCTGCCCCCACTGCTGCTTCCACTGCACCGGCACCCCCACTGGCCTCTGTCCTCCTGGACCCACTGTCCTCTCTGCCCTTCCAGCTCCTCTCTCTCTCTCTCTCTCTCTCTCTCTCTCTCTCTCTCTCTCCCCAGTTTGCGGCCTGCTAGGGTTCTTGTGCCGCTTGAGCCTTTTTATTGGCTCAATTCCGCTTACTCGCGCAACTTCCGGCTGAGCCACTTTTGGGCGCATTGCGTCAAGTGTTCGATATGATGCGCACTTTATGCATGGACCCGCTTCTCGTTGCACATGCCTTCATTTCCATTGCACTGTTGCTCAGCATGTTTTGGTGGTGCAACTGGCCCCTTCTGAATATCGCAGAATGGCGATTTTGGAGTTGGCGATACAAGAACCCTGTTGCGATGGCGCAACCCTTTTGAATATCTGGGCCATACTGTTCTGTGTGTGAGTGTGTGTGCAGTGTTGCATGCATCAAATAATACACCTTTTATTGTGCCACAGACTAGTGTAATTGCAGGAGCAGTAGTGTGAACCTGCTATCCACTGCAGCTGCCTGATTTTGAACTGCGATCGTGGTATCTGTTCTTGGTTTTGCTGCTTGTAGTGCTGTAAAAATCTGCACTGTCTGCATTCAGTGCTCCTCCCCACCCCCACGTTCAAAAGTTTTTTTTTACCAGATTGGATTGTTTTTGTGACCTCATCAGCACCACTGGTTACTGAAGTTGATTTACTTGCGTGACAGTCTCAGAGTAGTCTCTTATCTGTTACTGAAGCCACAGTTGTTTATGTGGCTTCACATTCAGCGTCCCTCCAATCAGAGAGTGAACGTATCAAAATCTGAATTTGGTTACAATATTGTGGTTGATCCCCCAAAATGCCTGCAAAGAGAAAAGCAAGCAAAGCTGTTTCTCGCCATGGCAATGTTGGCAGTAAGATAGTCTGTGGGCATGGTAATAGTACGCAGATGCAGAAGTGCATTGCTGATGTGAGGAAAGGTATTTCTCCTGTAGTTTTTTTTACAGCCCAATCAGTAGCTTCACTCATTGTTGGAGGAGATGATGTTTTCCCAGCTGGTAGTGTTAGTGTTACTGGTGTTAGAGGTGGTGGAGGTAGTATTAGTATTGTTGCATCTAGTTCTAAACCTGACCAGTGTACCGTATCCAAAAATTTTGCGTGTGAAGCAGTGTAAGTGAGTGGCAGCGTAGATGATGTCATACTTCCCAGTAACATTCCAGTAACTGAAACTGAGGATTCTGATAATCATGTCAACAATAGCATACAATGTGATATTCCATCCACCGTGGCACTTAACGTCAAGCATTTTCCATGCAGTGATTCACAGTGTGGTGAAAAACTATTATGTGATGGTGGTGTAGATGCTGATAATGAATGTGATGATGATGATGTTGCTGTTGTTGCAAGATGCAGTCCACATGCTAGCATCCAAGAAGAAGATGTGGATGTGTGTGACATTGATGAATACGATGATGATGTAATTGACCCCAGTTGGGAAAGGAGAAAAAGAAATTCAAAGTGGCTGTGTCTGAGTCTGTTTGCAGGAATCCCACCCTGTAAATATTTGTGATCTACCAAATTTAGTTGATGATGATGATGACCCAGTAGTCAATATGATAGGTAGTCATGGTGTTCAGTTGCAGTCCAGGTGTGCAGTGCCCGAAACATCATGTGCCCCCCCCCCACTTCAGTGCTTAAACTAACGGACTTAAATAAGCCACATCATGGACATGTTAAAAGCAGAGTATCACAATCCCTTGCTTGGGATTTTTTTGTTCAAGATGCAAATGATGAGCCAGTTGCAATCTGCCAGGTTTGCCAAGTGTGTGTGAGTCGAGGTAAAAAGGGGAGCCATCTAGGCACAGGAGGACAGCATACACATCTTAAGAATAGGCAATTGGCACTGTGGACCCAGCACAAGCTGGCAGCTAATACCACAGTGGGGCATTCACCCTCGTCACCGGCAACCATAGCCAGCATGTTATCCCCTTCCATGACTGTTAAGCCCAGTAGAAAATTAAACATGTGCAGTAGTGCTGTAATAAGAGCAGAGGATTACTATAGGCATGATGAGGCTGAGGACCATAATGACTTTGAAATGTTGTCCAGTGCTGGTGAGAGTAGCAGTTTTTATGGTGGTGGTGGTGAATGCAGTATGTCTAGTGCAAGTGGTACATCAACCCTGGTTGGCAAATCTGCCAAAATAACAGCATTTCTGGGTTTGTCATCATCACCTGTGCAACCGTCTTCACCAAATGTCCACACTTCACCCCCTGCCAATGCCATTCATCACAGAGCAAAACCATTTGTGATCAACACACCCCATGTAAAACATTTAAGTCAGATCATGTTACAGAGCATTTTTGCACATAAGCTGAAGTACCCCCGAATCATACAGTGTCACGTGAACTCAATGCTGCAGAAGCGGAAATGCAGGCAATTGATCTTTTTCCCTTCTCCTTTGTGGAGAATTCTGAGTACCAGCGGTTTGCTGTATGTGCTGTTCAAAATGAAAAGTCCCATCCAGGACATACATTTCTACCCGTGCTGTCCCTGAGTAGTTCCGCACTGTGTCCAACTCAGTGAGATGTACCCTTCAACATTCCTCCTCTCCATTCATTCATTTAAGTATGGATATGTGGACAAGTGGCAAAACAGCGGGGAGTTCATATTTGTGTATAACTGCACACTGGGTGAAGATGCCGGGGGTTGTTTGTGATGTTGGTAGTGTGAATAATCAGTGCAGTAAGGTGGCTTATCACGGTAGCAATCTTCCAGGAATTCGACAGCATGCAGGGGAAGAGGGAAAGATTACACAATGGGGGGGGTAGTAAAAATAATAAAAATGGAAAGGGACCTGGGGTAATCTTATCAGATGACCTTAAGGTTGGCAAGCAATGTGAGAAGGCGGTAGGGAGGGCTGGGGGGATACTGGGATGTATAAGAAGAGGTATCACCAGCAGAAAACAGGAAGTTGTAATCCCCCTATACAGACGGTTGGTGAGACCTCATCTGAAGTACTGCATCCAGTTCTGGAGACCCCATCACTGCAAGGATATAGACAGGATACAGGCAGTTCAGAGGAGGGCAACTAAAATGGAGCACGGTCTGCAAGAGAAGTCATACGAGGAGAGACTAAAGGAGCTTAATATGTATACCCTTGAGGAAAGGAGGTAGAGGGGGGACATGATAGAAACATTTAAGTACCTCAGTGGAATCCACAAAGTTCAAGAAGGTAGCATCTTTCAGAAAAAGAGATGTGCAGGAACAAGGGGACACATTTGAAGATGGGTGGGGATGATTCAGGGGCAATGTGAGGAAGTATTGTTTTCACAGTGAGGGTGGTGGATGCATGGAACAGCCTTCCTGAGTAGGCTGTGGGGTCTAATACTGTGAGAGAATTCAAGAATGCATGGGACATACATAAGGCAATTTTTGTGGGGGTAGGAAGAAATAGGCTGTTTGTTAAATAGGATCTGCAGCTTATCCTGTAGGTAGGGAAATAGGCAGACTAGGTGGCCAAGCGGTCCTTATCTGCCGTCAAAGTCCATGTTTCTATGTTTCTATGTGACCTGTTCACACAGTGTTGAGAACATGTTGGACATGGTACTGACTGAAACTGACAGATGGCTAAACCCTCTGTCCCTGAGAGCTCTGTTCATAGCAAGTGACAATGGGTCAAATGTGGTGAAATGCATCACGAATGGCGTTTTTTTTCATGTTCCATGCATGGCCCACTGTTTAAACCTTGAGGTTCAGGAGTTTCTGCAGCACCCTGATATAAAGGAAATGCTGACCATTTCATGACATATCTGCTCTCACTTTTCAATATCTGTAAAGGCCGGTGACCAACTGCGGCAGTTGCAGATACAAAACAGCCTGCCTCAGCACCGCTTGAAACTGGAAGTTGTCACCCGATGGAACTCCACTTTACATAGAAACATAGACTTTGACGGCAGATAAGGACCACTTGGCCCAACCAGTCTGCCCATTTCCCTACCTATTGGATAAGCTGCAGATTCTAGTTAACCAACAGCCTACTTCCTGCAACCCCCCACTATAATTGCCTTATGTCTGTCCCATGCGTGTTTGAATTCCCCCAACTGTTTTAGACCCCACAACCTCCTCAGGAAGGCCATTCCATGCATCCACCACCCTATCCGTGAAAAAGAATTTCCTCACATTACCCCTGAGCCATCCCCCCTCTAACTTTAAATTGTCCCCCCTTGTTCTTACACATCCCTTTTTCTGAAAGATGCTACCCTCCTGGACTTTGTTGATTCCCTTGAGGTACTTAAAAGTTTATATCATGTCCCCTCTGTCCCTCCTTTCATCAAGGGTATACATATTAAGCTTTCTCAGCCTCTCTTCATATGGTTTCTGATGTAGACCCTGCACCATATTAGTTGCCCTCCTCTGGACTGCTTCCATCCTGTCTATGTCCTTGCGTAGATGAGGTCTCCAAAACTGCACGCAGTACTCCAGATGGGGTCTCACCAACTGTCTGTATAGAGGGATAACCACTTCCCTTTTCTACTTGTGATGCCCTCCCTTTGCATCCCAGTATTCCCTGGCTCTCCTTACTGACTTCTCACATTGCTTACCCACCTTAGGTCATCTGATATGACTACACCCAGATCCCTTTCCATTATTGTTGTCATTAGTACCTCCCTGCTATTGTGTACTCTTCTCCTGGATTTTTATTTCCCAGGTGCATTACTTTGCACTTCTTGCATTGAATCTAAGTTACCATATGTCTGACCATTCCTCCAACCTTGCCAAGTCCCTTCTAATCCTTTCTACCCCCCCTTGTGTATCAACTCTGTTACAGATCTTTGTGTCATCCGCAAAGAGGCATACCTTTCCTTCCAGACCCTCCGCAATGTCACCTATAAAGACGTTAAAGAGGACTGGACCCAGTACTGAGCCCTGAGGTACTCCACTAGTAACCCCCCTTTCTTCAGAATGTGTTCCATTCACTATAACCTTCTGTGTCCTGTTGTGCAGCCAGTTTGCTACCCAGGCTACCACCCTGTGACCCACTCCCAGGCTGGCTAACTTGATTATTAATCTTTTGTGTGGGACTGTGTCAAATGCCTTGCTAAAGTCTAAGTAGGCCATATCCACAGCCCCTCCCTGGTTTATTACTTTGGTCACCCAGTCAAAGAAATCGATTAGATTTGTCTGACATGACCTTCCTGCTGTGAATCCATGCTGCTTTGGGTCCTGTGCCCCGCTGGCCTCTAGGTACTCAACAATACTTTCTTTCAGAAGTGATTCCATCATTTTCCCTACCACTGAGGTCAGACTAGCAGGTCTGTAGTTTCCTGCTTCTGCCTTGCTCCCACTTTTGTGAAGGGGAATCACATCTGCCTTCCTCCAGTCCTCAGGTACCACCCCATCTTCCCAAGATTTGTTAAAAAAGTGTGGTTAGTGGTGTCACTAGGTCCTCCCTTAGCTGTTTTAGGATTCTAGGGTGAATCCTGTCAGGCCCCATTGCTTTGTCCACCTTGAGGTTTAGGAGTTCTTTCAGTACTCTTTCTTCTGTAAATGGACTGGTGTCAACCCCACTATCCAGAGTGCTCCTACTGTTTGGTTTAGGTAACTCCTCCTCTTCTTCTTTTGTAAATACTGAGCAAAAGTATTCATTCAGTATCTCTGCCTTTTCACTGTCTCCCTCTGCCCACCTCCCCTCTCCTTTATTAGTCTTCACTATCTCTCCCTTAACCTTTCTATGCTCTCTAATGTACCTACAAAAGGTTTCGTCCCCCCTTCTTAACTGAGTTGGCTATCTTTTCCTCGGTTTGGGCCTTTGCTTTTCTGACTGCCTTCCCCATTTCTTTCTGCTTTAATTGATACAGTTCCCTGTCTTGGTCCGTCTGTGATTCCTTATACTTTTTGAATGCAGCCTTTTTCTCCTTAACCTTCCCTGACACCTCTTTTGAGAGCCATAGTGGTTTTTTATTCCGCTTTGTTTTCTTTATTTGTTTCACACAAATGCTTGTTGCCTCCATGATGGCAGTTTTGATTTTTCTCTATTGTTCTTCCACCCTCCTTTCTGGCCATTTGTTAATGCATTCCTCAGGTATTCACCCATTATGCCAAAGTCAGCCCTTCTAAAGTCCAGTATCCTTGTCTTTGTATGGCTTGTCTCCATGTTTGTGTTTATTGTGAAGCACACTGTGCAGTGGTCGCTTGTTCCCAGATGTCTACTGACTTCTAAGTTTGTGATCCTTTCTCCATTTGAGAGTACCAGGTCTAATATTGCTCCCTCCTGAGTGGGTTCCACCACTAGCTGTCTAAGGCATGCTCCCTGTAGGGCATCGAGAATGACCCTGCTCTTGGATGTGGCTGCAGTCCATGTTGCCCAATTAACATCTGGCATATTCAGGTCCCCTATCAACAGTATCTCCCCTTTTTCAGCCATTTTGAGAATGCCCTCTATCATTTTCTTGTCCATTTCCTACCCTTGAGATGGGGGTTTGTATACATCCCCTGTGTGGATTGTGATGTCCTTTCCTGTCTCCAAGGTGACCCAGAGTTCCTCTTGTCCTCCCCCTTTACTTTTTAGTTCTGTAGCTTTGATCCCTTCCCTTATGTAGAGAGCTACTCCACCTCCTCTTTTACCCTCCTTGTCCCTTCTGTAGATTGTGTACCCTGGTATGTTGACATCCCAGTCATGGTTCTCCATGTACCATGTTTCTGTGACTGCCACAATATCCAAGTGTTCCTCTTCCACCAGGTTACTAGCTCTGGAAGCTTGTTTCCCAGACTACGGGCATTGGTACTGATTGCCCTCCATATAATGTTGGCTTGATCCTTTTTTACCCCATCCCTGCTCTTATTGATCTTGTGCAATTTTCCATTTGCCCCTGTCCTGCCCTCTGACAAGCTCTGTACCTCAGTGTTTACCCTACTACCTGCCATGTTTTGTGGGGGGAGGCTTGAACTTTCCTTTTTCCTATCAGCATCTCCCTCCTTGGCTAGTTTAAAAGCTTGCCAAGGAAGCCTTTAAACCTGTCACCTAGGAGCGTGTTTCCCTTCCTGGACAGTTGCAGACCATCATGCCAGTATAGACCTTCATCTCTCCAGGTGGACCCCCAGTCCCCAATGAAGCCAAAGCCCTGTGCTCTGCATCAGTTTTGCAACCATTCATTAAACTGCATGGTGTGCAGTACCCTAGCCTCACCCCTGCCATAGACTGGCAGCACCTCTGAGAAGGTTACCATGCTTGCTACCTCTCTGAGGCCCCTCCCCAACTCCACAAATTCATCCTGCACTGCACTGATCTCATGCCTAGCTAGGTCATTTGTCCCGAGGTGGACAATGATATCTAGTTTCCTCTCCTGTGATGCTGCTTCTGCAATCCTGAGGATTCGCTTCCTGTCATAGCAGAAAGGTTGAATGAGCTATACAAAGCCATCTCAGAATATCTTGTTATGCACACTAACCGTGACAGTTCCGGGGCCTCCATGTCTATGACAACTGAACAGTGGCACCTCATGGACTCTGTAATAACAATTTTGTGGCATTTTGAACATGCCACACAGGCAGTGAGTGGTGAGTTTGCCTCCATTAGAAAATCAGTTTCACTGCTGTGGGTGCTGAGGCAAACACTGGTGAATGTACAGCATAGTCTTGATGTTGCCGTGACGGTGGTAGCAGTATGTTGCTGCAACACAGGCTGACAGTATTCAACCAGAATCGTCATGTTGTAAGCATTCAGCGGAGTGACAACTTTACCATAGCAACAATGCTGGACCCATGATACAAATGTAGAATTGCATCAGTACTGAAGGGAGGGCCTGAACAGGTAAAAAATATCAGTGGTCAACTGGTGCGCTTGGTTCATGGGACACAGAAGTCACGTGCCAAGGTCAGCAATCCTCAGCAGCATAATCTGGCTGAAGGTGTACCTGGAGGACCATCAAGCATATCCTGCAAGGGGAAAGGGACTGCAGTTCCAGGTGGTCTGTCATCCAAAGTGGCTGGCATCAACCCACTTTGGGAGGCTTTGTCCCAAGTGGGTATTTGTGAAATAAATAATTCGGAAGAACAGGATGATGCATCAGCAACTGGACTTAGTGCTGCACAGCGAATGGTTGAGTCATATTTGTTTGAAAACAGGCATCTGACAATAACTGAAGATTCTCTTTTGCACTGGAGTGGAAAGGTCAGTGAATGGCCAGAGCTGACTGCAGTGGCACTGAAGTACGTCACATGCCCACCCTGCAGTGTAAGTGATGAGAGGATATTCAGCTCAGCAAGTGTAATAGTCATGGATCGTTGGACAAACCTGTCTCCTGCAAATGTTAGGTTGCTAACATTCATTAAAATGAATGAGAGGCACATACCAGCACAGACTGCAACCTAGGTATTCGTACCCCGGCCTAGTCATGGTGATCTTGCTGATGTGGAAATGGAGCATCCTGGTGGCACTGGCAGTGGCTGCATGGAATGGGCCGCCACTGCCGTAGATGATGACACAATGTAGAAAGAATTTCCCAGTGGTCAGACTTCAGACATTGATGACCGTGAGGGCAGCTTTCTTTTATGAAGATGACGATGTGATTAATGTTGGCATGTTTTAACTGAAGTTTTTCAAAGGCAGTGTGCCTCCCCGGACCGCCACCACTGGGACTGATGTTAGCCACTGCCACCACTGAGCCTGAGTCTGTCTGCCCCTTGGACCACCACCACTGGGAATGATGTTAACCACTGAAACACTGAACCTGAATCTGTCCTCCCCCTGGATCACCACCACCAGGAATGATGTTAGCCACTGCCGCCACCACCACTGACCCCGAGTCTGTCTGCCCCCTGGACCACCACCACCAGGACTGATGTTAGCCACTGCCACCACTGAGTCTGTCCAGCCCCCCAGATAAACCATCACCAGGAAGGAAGTTAGCCACTGCCACCACTAAGCCTTAGTCTGTCCACCCCCCGGTCCACCACCACCATGAATGATGTTAGCCACTGCCACCACTGATCCTGAGTCTGTCTGCACCCTGGACCACCACCACCGGGAATGATGTTAGTCACTGCCACCACTAAGCCTGAGTCTGTTGGCCGCTGGACCACCACCATCAGGATTGATGTTAGCCACTGCCACCACTGAGCCTGAGTTTGTCTGCCCCCTGGACCACCATCACCACCAGGACTGATGTTAGCCACTGCCACCACTGAGCCTGAGTCTGTCTGCCCCTTGGACCACCACCACCAGGACTGATATTAGCCACTGCCACCACTGAACCTGAGTCTGTCTGCCCCCTGGACCACCACCACTGGGAATGATAACCACTGAAACCACTGAGCCTGAATCTGTACTCCTCCTGGACCACCACCACCGGGAATGATGTTAGCCACTGCCACCACTGAGCCTGAGTCTGTCCACCCCCAGATAAACCATCACCAGGAATGAAGTTAGCCACTGCCACCACTAAGCCTTAGTCTGTCCGCTCCCGGACCACCACACCACCATGGATGATGTTAGCCACTGCCACCACTGATTCTGAGTCTGTCTGCACCCTGGACCACCACCACCGGGAATGATGTTAGTCACTGCCACCACTAAGCCTGAGTCTTTTGGCCGCTGGACCACCACCATCAGGACTGATGTTAGCCACTGCCACCACTGAGCCTGAGTCTGTCTGCCCCCCAGACCACCAGCACCAGGATTGATGATAGTCACTGCCACCACTGACCCTGAGTCTGTCTGCCCCCTGGACCACCATCATCACCGGGACTGATGTTAGCCACTGCCACCACTGAGCCTGAGTCTGTCTGCCCCCTGGACCACCACCACCAGGACTGATATTAGCCACTGCCACCACTGAACCTGAGTCTGTCTGCCCCCTGGACCACCACCACTGGGAATGATAACCACTGAAACCACTGAGCCTGAATCTGTACTCCCCTGGACCACCACCACGGGAATGATGTTAGCCACTGCCACCACTGAGCCTGAGTCTGTCCACCCCCCAGATAAACCATCACCAGGAATGAAGTTAGCCACTGCCACCACTAAGCCTTAGTCTGTCCGCCCTCCCGGACCACCACCACCATGGATGATGTTAGCCACTGCCACCACTGATTCTGAGTCTGTCTGCACCCTGGACCACCACCACCGGGAATGATGTTAGTCACTGCCACCACTAAGCCTGAGTCTTTTGGCCGCTGGACCACCACCATCAGGACTGATGTTAGCCACTGCCACCACTGAGCCTGAGTCTGTCTGCCCCCCCAGACCACCAGCACCAGGATTGATGATAGTCACTGCCACCACTGACCCTGAGTCTGTCTGCCCCCTGGACCACCACCACCAGGAATGATGTTAGCCACTGACACCACTGAGTCTGAGTCTGTCCGAACCACCTCTACATCCATTAGCCACAGACAGAAAGCTTCTTAATATTTAAAACATAAAGTGAGTATGTGTACTCATGTTTGTTATGCTGCTTCATTTCCTTTAGTAGTATGTTTTGTTTTCTGTAGCTTTTCAGAGCCGCAATGGTCAAACACATATGGTACACTTATTTTCTTTTACAGGATAACAAAAAAGGCTCCATCGCTAACACTCATTGGGAATGGTACTGTAGCTGTACCGTACAGACAGGAAGCGATGTAATATCCATGTGAAATCCATTCTGGTAAGTATGAAGATTTTATTTCATCCATTTCATTGTTTTGGAAAGACTGCAGAAAAATATTGCACACAGGTTGTGTTAGATGACAAGATGTGGGTTTGAAATGTAACTTGCTTTTAGGTTGAGATTTGAGAACCAGGGAGGGACACATAACAATTAAGTTGTAAGAAGTCATTCATTTCTTTATTTAGGAAACTTCCAGATGCTTTGTTGTTCTGTCAAAGTGGCCTTATCCAAAAAAGTTCTTCAACATCCGGCATCCCCTCCCCCGAGCTCGAGCACACATGTAATGTGCAGAAGACATTTCATTAGATGACCATGACCATCCAAACAACCGGACTCCAGAAGGATACTGATGAAATCTGTGAAGAAGTAACAAAATAAGAAACCATTTGAGACAAACCAGCAAATATGATCCCCTCCACCCCCCAAAAAAAATACTTACCTTCAAGTGCTTGAGCGTTATCCGTTTCCAATTTCAGCACAAAACATTCTCATTGAGCACTGCAATGTGCACACCAACAGTTTCTGTGTGACCTGTGATGCAGAACAATACCATGTATACATGTTCATGTCAACCCGCCTCCTCACCTACGAAATACACAACCTTCTATAGATATATATATATATATACACTCACACATATCTACTCACCATGGCTACTATTACAGTACAGCCAAAGGGCACCCTTCAATTCAGTTCAGATGATCACATTGCATTAGCTTGAATCATCTTGCGGAACACATTGGACCAGCAACACGATGCTCAAAGTCATCATTTTATACTGGGGTATGTGCTGAAACACTATCATTCCACTGTGTTAACACTTGACAATTTTCGGCAGACAAGGACGATGCATTTTGGGACTACAGAAAAAAATCTGGGACTCTGTGCCACCACTGCACACATGACTGAATGCGCCATTAATTCTGGGGGACTTTGTATTTGCTGAAACACTCTCATTCAACTGTGTTAACACTTGTCAATTTTCTGCACACAAGCAGGATGCATTTTGGGCCAGCAGAAATAATCTGGGACTCTCTGCCACCACTGCGCACATAACTGAGAGCACCATTAATTCTGGGGAACTTTATATGTGCTGAAATACTCTCATTCCAATGTGTTGGCACTTGTCAATTTTCTGCACACAAGCAGGATGCATTTTGGGCCTGCAGAAAAAATCTGGGACTCTGTGCCACTTTTGTGTATTCTGTAATTGTTGCTGTGAGTTCATGATGTCATACTGACATTTTTACAATTAAAGCAGCATTGCCAGAATGTCCTGACAGTTTTGAACTGTACTTTTTTACGCTACTTTACATTGCCTCAGCCACCAGTAGTTACCTCCGAGTCATGACTTGAATGATACACTTCTTTGTAGCCTCAGACATTGCAAGCTATTTTCAGATATTTTGCAACATTTCTAAAGAGTTTCTCTCTGCTGCCCCACTGTGTTGATGCAAAAACATCAGATATTTCTGGAAATATCACAGAAACTTCAGGAAATAGCTTGCAGTGTCTGTGGCTACTACTTGTATGTCTGCTTTACTTACTTGACTACTTTTGTTATGTATGAAAAAATATTAGCACACCTTCCAATATTGTTCGGACCAGGTTTGTATTTATTTGCAGATGCTTTTCAATAACTATTGTTCTGTGGTGTCATAAAACACTGCTTGCTGCATAACTGTTTTTTTTTATACAGATTTTTTCCCCCGAGGCTTCAGTTGGCATTACATCCCGACCGACTCCCTGGACCCTGACCCCGACATCAGTCCATCTTCCTCAAGCCCCCACAGATTACGCCCCATGGTGGGGTGGTGAGGAGCAACCCAGCTCAACTCACCAGATCAGGATCTGGATGAGGAGGCACCATTCAGGTTGCCCGACCTGTAGCCAGATTTTTCTACTTTTCCTCCTTGCGGGTACTGGCATGCAATGACATCCAGGCACATAGCTGACATCTGCCATATTCTGCCCACTCTCAGCATTACTCTGCTAGCACTCCTGGGTTATCACCAGGGGTGCCAGAGAGTGATGGCACCCTGGATCCCTCCCAGGGTGGAGTGGGGGGAACAGAAAGCAATCCCCTAACTTACTGTGGCCATGGGATGCCATGGTGATCCAGCAGCAGGTGCAGCACTGACACTATTTGCTGCTGCTGTTGTTCTATTCTGTTCACCTGCTGCTGCAAAGCACCAAACCACTCATTGTTTTCTTCAAGAGCTGTCCACACCAGGGCAATGTCAGACTGTGCTGCAGGGACTGTACTGGGGTCCACTGCAGAAGGGAATTGAGGTAGTGGTGGTGGTGGTGGAGATGGTGGTGTCCCATGTGGGCCACGGTGAACTACCACACCACACAGACGGCACACCTCCACTGTGCTGTCTCCCGCTACAGAGTTAAAAAACTCCCACACTGGGGAGCTGCGAGGGGGACCAGACACAGTCCTTGCATGAGTCCCACTACCTACTTTTCCAGGGTCACCTCCTGTGGCTGTGGAGGTGGTGGAGGGGGTGCTACTGGAGCCCCTTCAGCTGCTGCTACCGGTGGTGGCTTTAGTGGCAGAGAAGGTGGATGCACAGCAGCCACAGGTGGCACTGGTGCTGCTGCTGCTGCTCCTGTTGCTTGAACATGGGGGAAGCAACATCCAGGAATCGTGAGTGGTCCAGCACGACACAACCCCCCGCCCCCCACAGGTCCACACTCCCCTCCGACCACGCCTATGGGCCAGTGACTTGCTTCTCCTGGGTCCATCCTGATACACACAACAAGTCCCTGGGCCTACACACACACTGACACTCATTGACACACACATAAAACAAAACTTATACAAAAAATTCACTGACAAAAAAAAACACAAATACAATACAAAAACTAAATAAAGATATAGCTTTTAACAAAACTGTTGGTTTTCTTCTGAAATGCAAGTGGTAAGGCAATCAAGCACTTTAACTACTAGTCTTCTCTCACAATGCTTTCTCCCTCTACAAATGTAAAGGAGAAAGTGAAACTGCTTCTCTGACTCACTTCCTTCCTGCCTGGCTATAGCATGTGATTTACAGTACTGTAAGCCATGTGATGTGTGGGGGGCTGCCTATTCTCTTCTCACTTCACCTTACTTCACGTTAAGGCATAATGGCAATGATAATGATGCAAAGTGAGCACCATGCAGTGCCCACTTCACATTGGGCTTCGCGGACGAAAAGTGGCTACTTCGTGTCCACTTCACCGGCGGATTAATGATTCACTGCATCTCTAACTATCTATTGCTGCTACTGCCGTGCATCACAAATACATAGAGTACTGATGTATTACATAGATTATAGTTATTAGTAATTGTTAATTATTTAACTGTGTTAAGTACTATTATCTGACTTATTTTGGTACAATTGCATAGGAAAACTTCTTGAAGAATGCCATCAGCGCAAAGGAAGAAGAGAGCCAATAGATGTGACAAGTACTTTCAGTGCAATAAAAGCAAAACACACAGGATAAAAAAAGTTAACATAAACAGTCAGCAAAACAGAAACATACACCTGCCAACAGGGTAGTAAGAAACATTACAGTAGATAAACAGCTACCTACATGTAATAAAGCACAAGTAAAGACTGCAACAAGACAACACGTTACTTTGTGCACATCTGTTGTTAGTAATTGTAAGAAATATTTTCAGACCCTGTCACTGAAGGCCAAAATTAAAAAATGTATTAATGCAATCATTAAACATGGTGGTAAATCTAGCAAGACAAAAAAAGGGTGCATGATGTTACAGCTTACGGCTAGGAGATTTGTTCTCATGGCATGCAGGATTGTCACAAGGTTGTGGTAAAATCATAAGAAGGTGATGAAAAAACTGCATCGGTATATAATACATATTCATATGTGATTGCAGAAACTACAGTCTCTCACCAGAGACAATCTTTGTAGTATATTTAGAGGAATCTGGCTACATAGAAGCAAAGCTTTCCATTGGGAAGAAACATATCATGTACATGACAAAGCCTGTCAAATGTCAGTTGATGAAGAAGATATTGTGCATTATGGACCCTATACATGAACAACAGAGTTGCCTATGTGCCACACAGCAGAAACACATAGGCAAACCTACATGTGAATGCCATGCAATGGGGGTCCTGTGAACCCCCAGCAGCATTCACTAAGTGCACGCATGGCACTTGCATGCCTGCCTCCCTGGCCATTCAGTGAATGCATGTCAGAGGCATTCACAAAGCCACATAGTGTCAGGCACATGGAATGCCAGCTATGCCTGCTAGAACCTGGAGTAACCTGGTACGTGCCCAAAGTTCCATGTCCCCTGGGCTTGGCGGTACTGAGCTATGGTCCTCTGTGCCACCCCAGCCCATTAGGTTGCAGGGGAGGGCTGGGGTGGCAGCTCAGGTGAGTGCCCAGTGTGTGGTCTGCTGTTGCCACAGTACACAGCATTCCCCATGGCTGTGCGTCCACTGCATGGGTGCAAGGGATCCACTGAGGGACCTGGTATGGGCATCTGATTTGATGTCCACCCAGGTCCGCGGCTCTGACCCTACTGACTGCAACACCTTGATCACTGAGGGGCTGTGGCCACAGACAGGTTCCCTGTGGGTGCATGCAGTCATGCATGCCACACACCATGTGCCTGTCTGGGTCCACGAAGGTAAGCAGGTGTGATACGTGCCTCAGGCAAGTATAACCCACCTGTTAGTTCATAGGGCCCAGTATCCTTTCAGTCAATGTACATCAGACTTCTGACAGTGACACAGATAAACTGTCTATAGCCAAACAGTCAAAAAGGTTGAAAGCTGTGACATGGTCATGTGACACTTCATGTAATGTCACACCAGAATCATTGTTAAAACTGCAAACTTTTGCTAACCTGCTCATTGTCAATACTGACAAGGAAAGACATACATTAGTTTGGATTAGATATTGACTCATTTCCTGTTAGGCCTTTCAAGGATTAGTTAGGACATTCCTTGGTCTGCATAAGTAGCAGTGTTTGCACAGCACACTACATCATATCCATATGATAACTGTTCGTAGTACAGGTGTTCACAGGCTACTTGACAATATTTACAGGGCAAGGAATGCTGTCAATAGGCTTGCAAGAATTAGACTGTTGTTATCCCAAGGAGACATGCAGGCTGCTTGTCCTTTCATTAGATCCCTTAGGCTAAGTAATACAGATGAACAGGTAGAACATGAGGATGTTACAGTTATTCCTGTTGCATGTGTTACTAGTGAAGACAATCTCATTCAATGTTTCAGAACTGAGATGGCTGAGTTTGAACTGGCCAAAAGAGAGGCATTTGATTTAGAGTGTGATTCTTTCCAATGTTTGTTTTGCAGATTACAAATTAAATCTGTTGATCTGCCTAACATCATTGTACTCAATGACATGTGGGCTCAATTGTATGCATATCTCATGGTTAAGAATGACTGTGTCCCACCAGACAAAGTTTATCTGTGTATAGGTTGCCACAGAAAGATCAAATCCAATTTGATGCCTACACGCTCAGTTTTAAATAACATGGGCATTGAAGAAATACCAACTGAGTTTAAGTGTCTAAATTTGTTTGAACAGATTCTCATCTAAACCATGAAGCCATTTCAAACTATTTTGTGGGTGAATACAAAATCTAGGAAGAGAATACCACAACAGGAGATGATCAAAGCATTGAAAGGTTCTATCATGTATCTTTCTCTACCATTGAATGAGAACATGACTGAGATTAGTAAAGACAATAGTACTACCATTTTAATCAGTGGTATGCCAACTAAATCAAAAAAGATTTGGCAAGATGTAGTTAATGTATGCAGAGTGAAGAGAGTTCTACATTTTCTACAGTAACACAATCCTTTTTATAAGGACTTGTGTGTTTCAGAGAATACTGACATAGATGTTGAGTCTGGTGTACAAGCTACAAGCAAATCTATGTTCTTGAAAGTGTCCATGACAACACTAAAAGATGTCTATGAACAGTATACAGTTTACCTATTACATGGCAAAGATCATGTGACTGATAACATTGACCTACTGTATACCAAATGAAACAGGTAGAAAGTGAACAGATTAGTATTTGGGAGAGTACATTGGAAGCCAGGTGTTTTCCAGATCTATTCCCTAATGGTACAGGTGACCATTTAGATGAGCGTGAACTACATTTTCCTAGTGCAGAATACAAAGCATCCAGAATTCTGAATTTTTATGGCAAGTTTAGACATAACATACAATACTTGTTCCATTTACTCTGGAAGAGTGAACTAAGTATACTGTTAGCTGCCATAGCTCATACACTTTGAAGGACAACCACACTCACTGAACTTACAGCTGCAAGACATACTAGAGAGACTTAAGACAAGATTGAGATTCTAGAGATCAGTCCGAACTCTATTCTCTCAAGCATGTGTGGTACAAAGGAATATTGGTATTGCAGGCACTCCAAAGTCATGTGCATGATACGTGACTTTGGTCCTGCAACACAGTTTGTCACTCTCAGCTGTGCAGAGTATAGCTGGGAAGAAATGTCTGACATATTGAAGTGGGCCAACAGAGATGTGGATGGTATTTCATCCATGACGGTTGGTGAAATGTATTCTCTTGGTCTGGTATCTGTCTCACGACATTTTCATCACCACTTTCATGCTCTGCTGCTAGTCATCCTTTCAAAGGTGAATCCAACACTTTGTATTGTGGAACATCATTTTTGGAAAATTGAATATCAGGCTCGCGGTGCACCACATCGACACATGTTGATGTGGGTTAAAGATGCACCATGTATTGGCAACAATACAGAGAGTGAGCTCCTAGAGTTTATCTTACGTTATCTCACATGCCATTTGCCTGACAAATTGAACAGTCCAACACTGTATGAACTTGTGAAAAAGTTCCAGCTGCACATTTGCTACAAGTACTGTCAGAAAAAGATGAAGAGCTCTGATAAATGGAACACAAGGTGTTGTTTTGGGTTTCCACACTAAATATGTACCTCTTGGCAAGGTCAATGATTTGTTTTCTTCACTTCAACATCACCTCAAGGCCAAGTCCTCAAAGCGAGTATATGAATTGCCATGTGACAAGGATGAGACATTTATTAATGACTACAGTGCAGTGCTACTGCTGTTGTGGCCGGCTAACACTGATGTTCCGTTTATTGCTGACAACTAAATGGCTCTTATGCGTTATGTTACATTTTACATAACAAAGAATGAGCAGACATGTTTGCAGGAATTGTGGGAAGACTTACAGTCCAGCAGCAAGACACTTACATCACGGTTGTGGTCATTAGGGCTGAAAACTCTTTCACACTGTGAATGTGGTGTGTATGAGGCCAGTGACAGATTGATCTGGACATGTCTTTATGGCAAGTCAGAAGCTATCTGTTATCTGAATATCAACATGAAACCAAATAGACAGTGTGTTCTAAACATCCACGCAGAGATTGAGCAACTAGCAGCAAATTAGCCCACTTCCAAGGACAGAGATAATTTGATTGACACATACTACCCATGTAGGTATAGCCTAATGGAAAACATGTATTTGTTTGAGGTTGCTCAATGGTATGACTTCAAACCTGAAGTTAAACGTGATTCATACAAGAATATCTATAAGGTTAACAACATTAATGGGTGTCTTGTTAAGAGATGGAAACCATGGTTGATTGTTCATTTTAAACTCATTCTGAAAACTGCAGAGAAGAAAGAGCAATACTACTATGCTCTTCTTCTTCTTCTTCTTCT
Organism: Neoceratodus forsteri; assembly: GCA_016271365.2. Lineage (NCBI taxonomy): Eukaryota > Metazoa > Chordata > Ceratodontiformes > Ceratodontidae > Neoceratodus > Neoceratodus forsteri. The sequence continues at coordinate 609,282,477 of CM057455.1, forward strand.
TCTTCTTCTTCTTCTTCTTCTTCTTCTCCTGTTCAAGCCATGGAGAGAGGAACATTTGTTGAAGGGTGACTCTGACATGTATGAGGAGGAATTCAACAAGTCTTATGGTACATTTCAATCTGACAAATCCAATCTGTACATTCAACGCTTGCAGAGGGAGAAAGAACAGATTGAAAAAGCACAGGAAATGGTAGAGAATGGTACTCCTGTTTATGCACAGGACAATGCTGAAATGGAAGCTCAAGGCATATTAGGAGTGCTACTACCTCTCAATGATACAACAGTTCTTATGTCTGAGTTTGAGAAAGAAATGCAGCACAGAAGTGATGTACTGGGCAATGTGTCAGAGCTGGAATCTAAACTTAATACAGAACAAAAGCAGATGTATGACACTGTTACTGATTCAGTGTTCCATGTGATGCAAAACATGCTGAAGTCTTGCTCTTGTGATAGGCAGCAACAAACCTGCATGTCTGTCAGTGGCTCAGCAGGTACAGGGAAAAGTTTTCTCTCTGAAGCACTCAGTGCTAAAATTAGACAGCTGACATCAGAGTCACTATCTGTTCTTGTGGCTGAACCAACTGGTCTTGCAGCTTACAACACTGGAGAAGTAACTTTGCATCACTTGTTCATGCTACTGGTTGAACATGGTAAAATTGGTGAGTACTGTAAGTTATCTCATGAGCTAGCAAGCAACTTAAGATCCATGTTTAATAAAATGTCAGCTTTGATTTGTTTTGATTGCTGACAAGATCAGTGTGGTATCTAAAACAATGATGGATTACATACATTTGAGGCTGCATGAAATTTTAGGAACCAAGGAGGAGATTCCTTTCGTAGGCAAATACGTTATTGTGTTTGGAGATCTTCTACAGTTTGCACCAGTCAATGGAAAACCTGTCTTTTTGCCAGTCACAGTTGAACAAGCTAAAACAACCATTGCTTGTTTTGGTGGTATTAATTTTTGGGAGTTAATTTCATGTGTTGAGCTCAGGGGAAAACATGTGACAGAGGGAGGATATGGTCTACAAAGCTTTACTAGAGAAAGCTAGAATAGATAGACTTACAAGGGGAAGCCAGAGTATCCTTTCCTCACGTGTTATTGCTGGTGGTACAATTTCTTTACAACAAGCAGCAGTTGTTTTTGCAGAACTGAACTCATCAGGCAAACACACCGTATGTCTAATGCCTACACTGAAGCAGTGTGATGCCTTCAACTCACTCATGCTACAAAAGGAAGATGAGACTCTTTTTGCAGTCACATCAATTGATTCCATTGATGGTTTCTCTTTGTTGCGGTCATTGATGCCGAAAATGACAGCTCGCTTACAAGAACTAAACACAGATATTTCCAGAACTGCTGGCCATGAGTCTGTTTTAGCACTCTGCAAGCATGCATGTGTGATTTTAAGTCATAACTTAAACGTTGAGGGTGGACTAGTCATTGATGTTATGGGTAACACTGATGTGATCAATTACAACATGCAACACACTATTGTTGTAAATGTCATTGTTACATTTGACAAAATTCAACAGTCACAGCTGATTGAACATTGTGTTGTCAAGTTTCAACTGATGAAGAACATACATGTCACACATAAACAGTTTCCACTGTGTGTGGCATATGCAGTTTCAATTCACTAATTGCAGGGACTGAGTTTGGATACAGCCATGGTAGGTATTGGCACATTTGTTTTTACAGATGGTATGAGCTATGTTGCGCTGTCACATGTGTGCACATTGCCTGGTTTGTACATCATAACTATCACCTTGCAGAAAATTTCTCCTGAACGAAATGCATCATTGAGTACAACCGGTTACGTTCATTTTGTCAGCCTCAACTGCCTCAGTTCCCACTGAAATCAATCCAGATTGTATGTAAAACTGTACAAAGCAGACATCAGTAATTAAAGAGGAAACAAACTACCAATGATGTAACTGCTGATAGTAGTCATGATACTGAAGGTTTGTTATCAACTTCTTCTGCACCAACTGCAAAAAAGACTGCATGGTCCATGTGTAGGCTCACATTTGAGAATAACACTGGTGTCAACTGTTATGCCAATTCTGTCATGCAAGCGCTAGTATCTTTGTCAGCATTTGAACATTTAATAAGGGCTGCAACAGCAACAGCACTTACAAGCACATTCAAACAGATTATCCAGTGTAGTCAAGATAACCCAGACATTGTTCAGACACTTTTATCCTTATGATGTATTCTTGCTTCTTATGAAGACAATAGTACATTAGGTGAAAGTATACAACAGGATGTCACAGAGTTTCTAATGGCATTGTTAAACTCATTAGATACTGATGGCATTCAAGTGAGATGTCTGTTCAGTAACGATTACACAAACATGTGGTAGTCGGACACCTGGGAATTGAAGTCTAATGCACAGAAGTGCTCAGTGATGCACCTGGTGAGGAGGAATAGAAGGGAAACTTTCTCCCTTCTGGCAATTAAGGAGAAAGAAACAGAAAGGGATCTGGGTATTATGGTATCACGTGACTTTAAGGTGGGTAGCCAGTGTAGCAGGGCAGTAAGAAAGGTAAATGGTATGTTGGCCTGCATTGCAAGGGGTTTTACTAGCAAGAAGAGGGAGGTGCTAATGCCATTGTACAGAACCATGGTCAGGCTGCATCTGGAGTATGGGGTACAATTCTGGAGGCTTCACCTATACAGAGATATTGAGATGATGGATAGGGTACAGAGAAGGGCAAACAAAATGGTATGAGGGATGCAGAATGTACTCTATGAGCAAAGATTGAGAGGGCTGAATTTGTACCATCTGGAGACTAGGAGGGAGAGGGGGGACATGATTAAAATGGTTAAGTATCTGAAGGGAATAAATAAGGTGTTGGGTGGTTGCTTGCTCAAATTGAAGAAGGGAGTGAACAAGAGGGGACATAGCCTCAAACTGGAAGGTGGGCAATACAGAGGTAATCTTGGGCAGTTTTTCATGGAGAGGATGGTGGAGGCCTGGAACAAGCTGCTGGAGAAGGTAGTGGCAGCTGAAATGGTGGAGGGGTTCAAGAGGGCTTGGGATAGATTTAAGGGGTTGGGAAAAGAGGGTAGAAGTATAATAGAAAGGGGATAGGGTGTTGGGCAGACTAGATGGGCCATGGGGCCTTTCTCTGCCATCACATTTCTGTGTAATCTATGCATAATGTACACATGCAATTTCTGTGAACATGTAGACACAGAATATGTAGACAACATGCTGTGGATTCCTCTGTATGTGCCACATCAGACATCTGTAAATTTTAAAGAACTGGTTACAAATGAAAAATCAGGTTGGCAGTGCACACACTGTGGTGGAAACAGTTTGAACACATTAAAGATTCACAAATTTGGACAGTACCTCCTGTTGTTGGTACAGCGGTTTAGAAGTGTAGGGATTCATGTGGACACACCAATCATGGGCTTCTTAGCAAACAGGGTCAGAATTGGTGGGCTAACGTTTGATACAGATGCTGTAATATTTTCATAATAGTGCATCTATACACTCCAGACATTACACAGCATGAGTGAAACATGAAGATGTCTGGATCAAGTGCAATGACACAGTCTGCACATTTAAACGGAGATTCATTAAAAACCTAAGAAATGCATATTTAGTAGTCCTCATGAACAGAGTGTTTTCTTCAACTCCAGAAGAATCGAAACCTCAGAATGTAAAAGCAACACAGATCTATGACATTGTGCATGTACTAACAAACAGTATTTCAATGGTCTGTAAATTTGCATTCACAAGGTTGAAACAATGCCCTTAAGAAAACTGGGAATACACTGATATCAATGTTCAAGTGGGATCTTATAGTAGGGCACTGTACAAATGCATATTCAGTCATACTCAGTAAAGGAATTTCCAGATCTTGATTTACAAATGTACAAGACAGCTCAACAGAACAACACATCACTAAACAACACTATTAAGTAACACACTCACATATATAATGATGACAGGTACACCTGCAACTTTATTAACACAGTGTACATACAGTACTTTAGTGCACTGAAAGTACAACCTGATTCCATGTGTATATTGTAATATTTTATGTAGTAATATGCAATTAATAGTTTACTTTGATTGCTTCTATACATGTCTTCATGACTAATTTAGGTTGGCTATACTTATATAACTACTACTCTTAAATATTTAATGTTACATTACAGTTCAGCCAACATCCTGTTTCTATGCACAATGCTGATGAGTTTATGTATACAAAGATATTTTTATTATGTTTTGTGTAAATCGTCTTTCAATATCAAATTTAGTACTTATTGTTGTTGCAGTCTTCAAAGGCAACTAGGATGCCAGTATTTGTATGTTCCTGGTATTTCATAGAATTGCCTTAATTAAGGGTTGTTGAGGAATTTCCCCAAGTATGACTGTAAATACACAAAAATATTCATGAACTAACATATATTTAATAAATGTATGTATTTTATTATTTCTACTTTTATAAATGGGGTAAGTATGTGAGCTTAGTCCCTTTTCACATGTTGTCTGATAACATAAGTTGTATCATTTTTAACAAGTAAACAAATAACATTTAAAAAAGTAAACAATAGCCAAACTAGTGCATTTTTACAAAATAGACGTACCTTAAAATAATATAACTATCTTAAATATTATTAAACTGTGAGACAAACATAGTCTGCTTGTTTGCCTAAAATATTCTTTACATATTTTAACATAACGTTTACAAATAACATGACTTCAACCAGTGTGCAACACTCATCTTTGAGGTTATTCTTGGTTTCTCAACAGCTTGAGTTCCAAAACTTGTCAACCATATTAGTGACTGTTTATAAGATTATGATATTTATATTATTTTTATAATATTACATACTATATCATACTGTTAGAAAGTTGTTTCCTCAACATGGCAGTTTTTTACAATACCAGTGCTGAATGGCAATTTTTTATAGTACTTGGGTTTTCGGCTGCTCTGGGAATATACATCAATTAGGAAAACACTTAATTGGCTTTTACAATTTTTTTCTTAATACACATTTTAAAAATCTTATTACATGTGGCTGTGCCTTATTTCAATAGATAACATTTGTTGTACTATTGTGACATGCACTGAGATGTTGTAAAGTGTCTAACAAGAAAAGGCACTGTACTTTGTTAGAGGCTATGTGTTTGAAGGGTGCTGAGAAATTTTGTTGCTAAACTGCTGTTCTAAGATGTACCATTAACAGTACAACAACAAAGTAAAAATACAAACATTGAGTAAATGCATGTAACAAACATTATTAAAGTCTGAGAAATACAGCTGATTGTCTCATTGTCTGCAAACGTCACATCACCCTAATGTAAATCTTTGAGTACCACACAATTTGATCCTAATCATATGCAGAAACAAGATTTAGCACACTTGTGATTAATTTTAGTATTATAATAGATGTACTGCACTTCCAGGGGTTAGGTCAATGAGCAGTTATTCACTCAATAGGGAGATGATGTACTAACATATGTCTCGTACAGCATTATTCCTCCACAGGGTCATTAACATACAAGATACAAGAAACAGTAAGTTATGGTATTTTGCTTTGCCTTGAGTAGTTAAAACCTGTCAGACCAAGATTTAAAACCAATACAGGGAAAGAGCAGTGAAAAGCCAACCTAAACTTTGGTCAGTTTTGTTACTTCTAATGGCTTATAAAAATAAAAAGTACCCTAAAGATTCTGGTCTGTAATATTCTGCTTGCTTTAGTAATCAAGGGGGTATTTCAGTGAAGAGTATGCAAAACTGATATCATTCTGAATCTATAACATATCTTTTTGCCTTAATTTTAGAGAATAAATAATCATAAATCGTAACACTCAGAATCAGAAGACATACGTAATTGCAACTCGAATTTTAAAGCCAAGAAAATAAAATTGTCTAATACAATCCATGCAGTGAAATCCTGCAGTTAATTCACAGCAAAAGACTGCATTTGAGGCTTTTTCCCCTGTACTCTTTTGATACTAAATGTGGAACCCCCGAACAGTTGAGTCACCAAACAGATACATAAGAAAAACTCCAAATCCTGGTAAAGAGTGATACTTGTCTGACTTCTGTACTGAAAGTTACCACTGCATCTAAGCAATCCGACGACCTGTAGTAGAACTTTCCCTCCCTCTAGCAGTTGATTAGCATCTCAGCAAGCTTGCATAGCTGATCTGACCTGTGCAGGATTGCACAGCAAATTGAAACAACTGAAAAAAACAAAGATCCAGTCAATATAAGGAGAATCCTTCCAGTGATACTGTCTGGACTTTTCCAGCTTAAACACTGCAGTCTTTACCCATTTTAGGTTACCATATATTGTGATGCTTTTGCAACCAGAGGGAGAGTTCCAGATTTCCTGCCGGGTACTGCACATAAAAGCACTTTTACCTGTTTTGCAGGGATAACAAAACACCAGATACCCTTACATCAGGGTTCCAAAGCCAGTTCTTACAGTTTCCTTCAGTATTCAGGGTGTGTGGAACAGGTCAGAGAATGCTGCTTTCAGCTTCATCGCTGCAGTATTGCTATCCTTGTAACTTTTCCAATTACCTGCTACCAAAACCTGCAGCTTAGCTGGGTAAAGCATTCTGAATCTGATACACGCCACAATTGTTTTGGAGACTTTTGGAGACCAGTAGATGAAATAGTGAGTATTGTTGTTTAACCATGGCAGGAAGATCCTGGGTGATCCTGATTTTCTTGCCCTCTCACTGCACTTCATGTAATTCTTTAACTCTATTCAGAAAGTGTTGATGCTTGAGATAGTTTAGGAAGTGAAAAAGTAGTGGCCTCGGATTAGATCCTGCTGGTGGTTTTGGAAGAAGAGCTCAGTCGACCAGCACAATGATGTACTTGGGGCCAAAAGGCAAGGGACCAGTAAGTTTTTTGATTAGTCTCTGAACAAAGAATACGGTATCTTGGCCCTCTTCCCCCTTGGGGAGACCTAGAAGGATCGCATTATTCCTGCAGCTACATCCCTCTAGGTCCTCTATTTTCAGCTCAAGTTTTGAAATTTTTTGCCTCATTGAAACATGCTCCGGATCCATCTTGTCAGGCTGCTTTTCCAAGGAGTAAATTCTGGCTGAGTTATCTGAGGTCTTCCAAGAAACCTCTTTGAGAGTCTGTGATATTGATTTTACCTCTCTTTTTGAGTCCTTGTACTTCCTTCAGAAAAGGCTTGAACTCATCTAGGAATCTTTGAAGAGTCAGGGGTTCTTGTTCAATGATTGCAGCAGTGCTTGCAATGGCTTCCAATACACTAGAGGCCCATGTTTTTTTAGGGGCCTTTTCAGGCTTAATCGGCAGCATGTGCTTTTGCCCCATTCTCCTCATTTCAAAATCCATGAGGTAAAGAAAGCTTGTCTTCTGGTCAATGGGTAGGTAGTCCCCATTAACTGTATAAAAGGGAGAGATATTTAGGTAGTAAAGCAAAAATAATCTGAAGTTAGGTAGGTCGTTAGGCAGGAAGGGGAGCAGTGGAGCTGCTTTCAGGTGCTCTGCATCATGTGATCCTCATGAATAAATGTTTTAATAAGCTTCCAGCATTCTTCCACAGATCTTGAGTTGAAAACGTCATTCCAATCTGTTGATTTAATTATGCTGCGAATAGTACTGTAGTTACCTTTAGCATAGCAATGTCTGGCCTTAGAAAACTTAATTGTATTGTATTGTTTATTAATGTTAAACATAGTAAAGTTGTGGTTACTATTACCTAATGGGAAATGGTAAAAGATATTAGATATTATAGTTGGCATATTAGTTAAAACTATGTCAAGAATGTTATCTCCCCTAGTAGGTTCTGTGATTACTTGTTCATACCCACCTTGTATTATTGCGTCAAGATATAGTGCTTCTTGTGGTGTGGTAATTTTAAGTTTAACCCAATCAATTCCAGGTAAATTGAAGACACCTAGAATAACTACATTATTATCTGCCATGGCGTGGATGACAGATCTCAGTTCCTGTTTGTAAGTTAAATTCGATGAAGGAGGCCTATAAAAATTCCCTAGAATTAAATAGATATTATTAGAGGTTTTAACACGGGCACATACTCCTTCAATGAGGTCTGAATTAATGGACATCTCGGATGCTTCCAAACGATCATTAGCATAAATGCATACACCTCCCCCCCTTTCATCTGATCTCTTTTTGTGGAATAATGTAAAACCTGGGATCACACAAGATCCTGATGTGTTGTTGTCTTACCATGTCTCACTCACAGAAATTATATCCAATTTATATAAATGGATTATACTTCGAAGTTCACAGTGTTTGTCCTGACTTAGACTTCTAGCATTAGTAGAGAGCATCTTCACTTCCTTTGAATCATTAAACTCTCAATGTGGGTTGTGTGGGGAGAGCCTCTATGCCCCCTTGTCATTAGTTTAAAGTGTTGGATATATACATATTTATGGTTTTACCCAATAGGTGGTTCCCTCATTTACTTAGATGCAACCCATCCCAGCAGAATAGGCTACTGTGTTTGGAGAATTGTTCCAGGTGGTTCAGACAAGAGAGTGGCTCTTTAAGTGTCCACTTCCTAATCCCCTCGTTACTTGAGTTTATTTTTGCTGTCCTAACTCTATTGGCTCTTGGAACTGGAAGGATTTCAGAGATACAAATCTCACATCCAAATTGTTTTAAAATATTCACTAGAGACTGAAAATCAGATTTCATATCTTTAGCTGTGGAATCTGTGGTGTTACTGGTCCCTATGTGATTGACAACCAAAAGGTTGTCACCCAAGCTAGGGAGAATGTTCTTTGTCATAAGTTCTATATCTCATTTTGGCCCCCCGGAAGCTGGAACATGTACGATTTGCTTTGTCCCCATTACAGACCATTCAATTTATGTACTGTATTTTGAAATGGAGTTAAATAATACAAGTACTTGTCTATGGGCTATGTTATTTACTGGAGAATTGGTTAAGCTCGTGTCTTGGTGGTTCATTCCACCTGTTGTATCATTTAGCATTACCTGGGCCTCATCCTAGGGTATTCTGTTATTCTCATTGGATTCACTTGCTACCCTTCCCTTATGTGTAATCCCATGCAAGGGTGATCTAGCTGTCTCTTGAATGATTGGCTGTATTGTTGTAGGGGTGGTGACAAACATTTCAGGGGAGCAAGGAGATATACTACTACCACAGGTTTCTATAGTGCAATTAGCACCATTATGTAATGATTGTGGATCAATATCTAACCTAAGATGGCTGGTTGATGGTGCTACTGACCTGTTGTTAGTTTCAGTAAGTGAAACATTAGGAGAGGCACTGGTTACTGTTCTATAAGGGAGAGGGGCATTGGTTTCAGGGTCAGTTGTGCCTAGCATCTCGAATATATTATGCTGGGGGATACTAAAATTCATTGCCCTACCACCCCTTTTAGCAGTACATTTTCTGACAACTGGGGACCAGTCAGAATCATCCTTGCTATCATTGTCTGTTTGATGCTTTAAAGTAGCATCATTCTGGCTTTTTTTGCAGAGTGGGGTATTCTAGCTCTATAGTTTGCATGGAAACACTCTGTGTGTGCTTGGTGCATACATTTGTTTATTTCTTTAGTTGTTGTTCTAATTCAGCTATCCTTTCCCTGAGTAACTCAATTTCCAGACATTATCCACATTTTAATACATCGAACAGCATATTATCTTTAATAGAGAAGCAGTTACAAATTATGTATGTTGATGTTACTTCTCCAGAGCTCAAGGTCATGAATCTCTCACTGACGTTCATATTGTAGACTGATGCTAATAATCAATACACACATGTATTAGTTGTACTGTGCAGTACCTTTTCACAGGGCAATGGAACGGTCCCCTAGTCTATGAACTCCATGCAAGACACACAAGACATGCGTAGAGATGTGCATGTGTCTGCGCGCATCTCTGTGCTCGGTGCCTCATGCATACTCACCCCACTCACGTGCTTCCTACCTGGAAGTAATAGTCAGTACCTGTTCCCATGGCAATGGCCTGAGAACTACCTCCTCTCACCAGAGGACTGCTGTAAATACCAGAAAGTGCAATTATGTATAGTAGCCCTCACAAAGTGAGCAATTCAAATGCAGCTATTTTACAGCAGCTCATGTGTGTTTGTGCTTTTATGCCGGGTGGGCAGTAAGTATCACTATGCCACATCCTGTCCCCTGAGCACTTGTTTGTCTAAAAAGTGCAATAAAATAAAATAAAACCCTAGTACCACCTAATGAGATGGATTTCTTGTGGATGTAAATAGCCTTTCCCTTACTCCAGCTGCACTATGCTACTAAAGTAAAATGCACAAGTCACGGATCCTGTGGAGCTGGGTAAGCCTCCACAGTCCCACAATGCTTCCATACCTGGAAGTAATAGTTAGTACCCATTCCTGTGGCAACAGCTCAAGAACTACCTCTTCTCAACAGAGGAATACTGTAAATACCAGAAATCATGGTCTCCACCAGTCAGGTGGCTACTTACATTTAAGTCATGTTTGCAGGTATTGGCAGAGCTGGATTCAAACCTATAAAGTCAAGACAGGTAATATTACAAATAATAAGTAAAAGTACCAGTGTATTGTTGAATCTGCTGTGCACAATTGTGTCATTTCGGTGACAAAATTGTGCATAGTAAATTCACCAATACATGGAGCCACCAAGTCTCACAGAATTGGTTTATTTTAAAACCCACATGAATGTGCAGATGCAGGAAATGTAATATCTGCAAAAACTGCCATCAGGAAAATGTTTTGTAGTTACAAAATCTAGACAAACCAGTAGACATTTGTAAATTGATCATGTGTGGCACAGAGTTTATAGTATACACACTCTGGTTCCCATGTATCAAAACTGCTAGATTATTATGACAGAGTATCAAGGAACACATTTGTAATATTAGGAATCAAAAATTGGTATTGCTGGTTGCTAAGTACTTTTGGAATCTCCACAACAGTGATCCTGAATGCTTAAGGTTTACTGGTTTAGAACATGTTAAGGTTAATTGGAGAGGTGGAAACAGACAATGAAAATTATATCAAAGGGAAAACTATTGAATTTTCCATCTCAAGTCTTTGAGACCGAGAGGTTTAAACTGAGAACGGGATTTATAACCATATCTGTAAGGGACGTTTTTCACTTGTATTTGACTTGTCATATTGAACTTATTCAAAATCTGAATTTAATCTGAAAATTAACCTCAGCTGTCTGTTTAACTACAGTATTAAAAAGTAATTAGGTTCACAATAGGGTTTCCCTTGCAAAAGAAATTCAAATATGGTTTTATTTTAATGCAATTATTGTATGAAAATTGTAGATGATGACAAATATTTATAAACATGTTTTTTAAATAAAGATATTATTCAAATGATAAGTATGCACTATAATTGCCATTTTTCAACAAGTTATGATATATGGAAATATTCTGAAAGTACTATAAAATGTTGAAAGTCGTATCTAGTTTTGTATCTGACAGAATGAATGATATGATATTTACTTTATTATATTTATACATCTGGGATATTTAAAAATGTTTTATTATTTGTAACATTACCTGTCCTGACTTTATAAGTTTGAATCCAGCCTCACCAATACCTACAAACAAGGCTTAAATCTAAGTGGTCCATCTGATTGTTGGAGACCACAATTTGTGGGTATTTAGTGAAGGGATGTTTCACCCGAGACCTGTCATCTGAAAAAGACCAAGTGTTAAAGCATTGGGATAACTGATGATTGCTGTCAGCATTTTAAATTCACCTTAGTAGTGGGCAAAGTGGCCAAAATTCACTCTGTGAAGTGATTCGCAGAGTAACATGGAATCCTTGAAGTACCTGCAACGCGAAGTGGAGTACTACACGTCATAATGGGGAATGCAAAGTCCATTGAAAACAATGACTTTGCATTATTCCACCTTCCCCAAACCCCTTCTCCACCAATTGTAAGGTGAAGTACATTGAAATCAAATTGAAATCAATGTACTTTGCCTCACTTCGCCTTGCCTTTGAGCAGCAAAGACACATTTTGCAGTGATTCATGGGACTGCAGGCCACATGTGCTCTAGACTATTCTGCACAGCCTCAGTTCTGTTTAGTGTGTGTGTGTAGTGTAAGATGAAGACAGTTTTCTCTCAGAGCTCTGTGATTCAAATCCTCTAAAAGCTGTTAAGAAAGCCTTTTTGAGCTATTTCTTTTGCTCACAATTTAGTACATTGATTGTAGGAACCCTCCTGTTCTCATATCGAGTGTTTATTGTTTGTGTGTGGATTTTGAATGTTAATTTAGAATAGTCAGTCTGTGTACTGTGAAGTGTACTTTGGGGAGGGGCGTATCTGTGGTGTAGGTAGAGTAAGTGAGAGAAAAAGGCAGTCTTTCTGTTTTGGTTATATTTTTCTTGTATAACTGTGTTAATGTACACACAGTAATATTTTCAGTAATTCTTGACTTTTTTACTGATTGTTGAATGCAGCAGTGTATAATTTCAGTTTGTTTAAAACATTTGGTTATATTACTAAAGGTTTTCAATTTGCAATGCATTACTTGTAGTTTGTGTGAGTGTGTGTTCGATGCGTGTCATTAAATCAGACACCTTTTATTCTACCACAGAGAAATTGCGCAGTGTGAACTTGCTATCCACTGCACCTGCATGAATTTTGTATACTGCTTTGTGGTATCTTTACTGGTAGTGGAACTGTTACTGCCATACACTGCCCCCCAGCAAAAGGTATTCTTTTCCAGATTTGGATTTGTGACTTGTGAGCACTGGTTAGGTGTTGTGCCTTTGCGTCTGCATTTCTTGACTGCGCAGCACAATCTTAATCTGTCTGTGTATTTGCAGTACACCATTAATTCTGGGAGACTGCATTTCTTGTTACCCTCTCATTTCACTTCATCAGCACTGGGAAATTTTCTGGACACAAGACAGTAGCATTTTGGGGATGCAAGTTAATTCTGGTGACTGTGTGTGACCACTGTGCACATGACTGAATGTGCCATTAATTCTGGGAGACTTTGCATTTCTTCTTATGCTCTCATTTCACTTCGTCAGCACTGGGAAATTTTCTGAACACAAGACAGTAGCATTTTGGGGATGCAAATTAATTCTGGTGACTCTGTGTGACTACTGTGCACTTGCCTGAGTGCACTATTAATTCTGGGAGACTTTGAATTTGTTGTTACCCTCTCATTTCACTTCATCAGCACTGGGGAATTTTCTGGAAACAAGAAAGTAGCATTTTGGGGATGCAAATTAATTCTGGTGACTGTGTGTGACCACTGTGCACATGACCGAATGTGCCATTAATTCTGGGGGACTTGTCATTTCTTATTTACACTCTCATTTAACTTTGATAGCACTGGGGAGTTTTCTGAACACAGGACAGTAGCATTTTTGGGATACACATTAATTCTAGTGACTGTGTGCGACTACTGCATGAATGACATCTGAGTGTGCCATTAATTCTGGGAGCCTTTGCATTTCTTGTGCTTTCATTTCACTTCGTCAGCACCATGGAGTTTTCTGGACACAAGACATGAGCATTTTGGGGATGCACAATAATTCTGGTGACTGTGTGTGTGAAGGGCTGCCAATATTTTTTTCACTTCACCTTACTTTGTGTTAAGGCAGAATGACAATGCAAAGTAATAATTACGAGGTGAAGTGAGCCTTTTGCATTAGTCACTCCGGTAGCAGAGTGACAATGAGAAATGGCCACTTCACCAGTGAAATTTTAATTTGCTGCATCTCCACTTTACCTACATGCATTTTTTTAGGGGGGGGGGTGAAGTTTTCTCACTTTTGCAATACAGTGGTATGTTTCTGATCTGTGTGTGAGTGCTGGGCATCTTGGTACCATTTTTCCTTTTGCTGCCCACAGGGTGAGGGGTGGGTGTTAGGATTGGGAACCCTAACACCACATTTCCCTTTTGTTGCTTTAATCTGAACCCTAACTGGGGCAGTAACAAAGTTTTTTTCGAAGAATTTCCTTACTTTCTGACATAGTATAATCATGTTTTCATTCACACAGGTCCCGAAGGGGACCTGTGTGAGCATATACATTTGGTATGGAAGCACAGGGTTCAGTGGGTCCTGTACTTTGATCCCTCCATACATGTATACATCCATGGTGGAGTACATTTCTCCCAAAAAGCATTACATTTTCTTGGTTGTATGGCCTGTTCTAATATCTGTATTATCCTATGGAATTTTTTTTTCATGTCCCCTAACTGTTTTATTTTTTTTGGGGGGTTATGATGTGTTATTCTTCTAATACTCATTTAGACCATTGTTTTGATAGATAGATTGCCCCTTAGCTGCACATATTGAGGGAGTTCTGGCTTGGTCAAGTTGAAATGTGGAAAAGAAGCAAAGTCCATTTTTTTTTGTATGAATGGATTCTTTTTTTGTATGAATGAGACCACCTCACAAAAAAAGGATCCCTTCATATGAAAAAGGAATCGGAAAAAAAATAAGTCCAAATTATTTTTTCACATAAAGGGATCTTTTCTCATGAGCTTTTTTCCTTCATTTGTAAAAAGGATCCCTTCATACAAAAAGGAATATTGAATAAAACTAAGTCCAAATTCATTTTCATAGGAAGACATCACTTTTTGTATGAATGAAAAGAAACTTATGAAAAAGGATTCCTTCACATGAAAAAAGAATAAAAAAAACTAAGTTCAAATTTATATGAAGGGATCCTTTTTTTGTGAATTTCTTTTTTTCATTCACACAAAAAAGGATGCCTTTAAGTGAAAAAAGAATTTGGACTCTTTTTTCATATCCATTTGTTGTATGACAGAATCCTTTTTCATGAACTTGTTTCATTCATACAAAAAAGATGACTTCACACAGAAAAAGAATAAAAAAAGAAGTCCAAATTCTTTTTTTTTGTATGAAGGGACGCATTTTCCTGTGGATTAATTGCTTTTTTGTATAGCCATACAATAAAAGAAAATCAAGTCATGAAAAACGATTAAAAAATATATAAAAATCACATTTCCTGGTCATTGTTTTTAAATCTAACTGTAGAATGTACCTAACAGGGTCCTGTTAAGAAGATACATGTGTTGATGTGTCTACAGGATCTCACTTTTATGGGTTTTCATTTTTTTTTTCTATTTTAACAGGAGCAAGATGGCAGGCATACAAAAAAGTAATTTTTCTCATGAAAAAGAATTACCCCCACTTAAAAAAATATTTTTTTTATATGGAGCAATTTTTTTTTTTTTCATTACAAGCAGCTATCCCAAATACAGAATTAAGAATGCTTAGAACTGACATTTCAAATCCTTATAACTTTGGTAAGCATTAATATGTTTTTCACCAAAGCAGCAAAAGGCACCACCCTAGGCCAAGGCATTTGCACCATGACAATTTCAGAGCAAAATTCCAAACCATATGGGTGCTAGATAATGTGTAAAAAGGCAGCCCTCCCCATTTTTCTTTCTTTTTTTTTTGCTATCCAGATCTCAGAATCTAACCACAATGAAACTTGTCTCATCAAGCAATCTTGTCATTGAGAGTCTGCATGCAAAAACTTGTGCACATCTTTTAAACTATTGTGAAACTATTAATGTGCAACTTTTGTGGTTTAACATAGAACCCCTGGTTCAACTCTTACTATAGTGGTGCTACTGCACCAATACCACATATAATTGTTAGGAAACATTCTGTGTAGTGCCAGACTGGATCCAAATGGGTATGCTTTGTGATCCTGTGCCAGTGATCTGAGTTTGGTGGCAAGGTCAGTGACCCAGTTGGATGGATTGGGGGTTGGGGGATGCTACTGTTATGTGATCATTCCAGTCAGGGTATTTAAGTTGCAGGGTTGTCTTCATGGGCCCGGGTAAAATATAATAAAGACAACTGTCCTCACTCTCTCTCTTTTTACTCATTCAATTTTTACACATTCACTCTTTACACATTCACTCTTCACACATTCACTCTTTGTTCTTTCAGATCTCTGCCTCTTTAGATTCAAAAGAACAAAGACTGAATGTGTGAAGAGTGAATGTGTAAAGGATGAATGAGGACATTTGCCTTCACTATATGGTACCTGTGCCCATGCGGACAAACCTGCAGCTTGCATTCCCTGGCTGGAAAGTGAATGTGCAAGCCACTGCACTTCTGTAGGTGGATGGTGTCTTCCCATTGCACAGGGATCAAAGAGACCTGTATAAATGAGGTTACAATTCCACTACCTCAAAAAGAAAGAAAATTATTTGCAAAAGACTTAGTTAATGCACCAGTTAGTTTACCTGAATGCCACGAAAGTTGGGAATTATAGCATTAAGGTTTCTAACACTAACTCACCACCTCCCAAGCAGCAAAAGGAAAAACATTAGGGGTTTGGGTCTCCACCCTGTTGGCAAATCAGTGGTTGGGTCTTCGATGGGGTTGTCAACCCTAATGCCCACCCAGTTCCCTGAGCAAACAATGTTACACATGATGTCCTTCCTTCAAGCAGGGCTCACAGTTTCCTGTGTGAAGAAAGCTACAACAAATAGTGTTGGCAACATGTAGAGAGACATACTTCTCTACCTTTCAAGAATGTATCACTAAGAGGCACTGACTTGGAGCTATACTGTACCTTGTGATTCAGACAGGAGACTACGTGTTGGGAGAGGGGTGATCCCTAAGGTTGTCAACCCCAAGTAAGACCACACAACTCATTCACCAACACTGCAGAGATAAGGGGATGGTTATTCATGCAAGAAAAACAACCGGAGGGATGGGACACTAGCATACAAGGAACTACAGTATGTTACTGTGGCTATACATGCAAGCAAGGGGATTATGTGGGAAGGGAAACAACAGTAAGATGTATGTTGCATATTAGCAATGGAATAATTGATGTCAGTGGGGGAGGTGGACCATGTCTGCCTAGTGCACCCATGGACCACACACTCCAAGGATCAAATGCCTACTCCTACCACATTAATGAGGCAATAATGGGATACAGATGACCTTATAGCACCTTATCTGTGCATTGAGATGATCTGCATATAGACCTTCAAAAATGGCATGTTGCTTCATAGGAGCAATCACCTGAGCCAGTCAAAAACTAATACTGTGATTTTTACACCTATACTGGTTCAAAAAGATCATGGCTTCTAGCTCCACACTGGGATTAGGTTTGTACCATAAAATGCTGACAACTGAATGCAACACTGAGGAAATGCTGAACTGTTAGTATGTGCTTTCTATCTGATGAGATGTTATACCATGGTCCTGTCTGCTGTTCTGGTGATTGTTAAGGTGCACATTTATTTATTTAAAAGTTAAAAGTACTGCTCAATTCTAGGTGCATGCTGGGAAGGGGAACAGTAGAGAAAAACAATCATCCAGTACATTTACATAGAGCGTACAGTAATTCAGCATAACATTCAGAGGTAAAAGTGTAACAATACATGAATGCATAGCAATATGTGAGGTACTGTGTTGAGGCATAAACAAGCAGTTAGAACGGGGACAAAAATATCAGGCTGTACCATCTGAACAGAATGCAGGCACATCTTAGTCATATGCACAGGTGATGGAGAAGTGCTCATTTATGAGGTAGCCAAGGAGCTGTGAAGGGGGCAACTGCCAAACAGGGAGGGTGTTCTGTAATTTGGGCATGCAATGCCTGAAAGCTGCTTGTCCAATAGAAGAGGACATGCACAGTACAGCCAGAAGGTGGGTATCAGAATTCCTGAGTGAGTATATAGGAGAGGAATAGGCAGCTAACACATCAACAAGGTACAGAGTCAGAGACTGGGACCAGTACTTAGCTGTTAGCTTAGCACAATGAGACTGTTGATGGTCACATAGTGATGGAAGGTTGAGAGTCTGGTAAAGCACGCAGTGGTGGGAGGAGAGCGGGCTATCAAGAGCGAAGCGGCAGAAAGAGTGGAACATGGAGTCCAGTTTGGCTAAGGTGGACTTTGGAGAGGCATTGTAGACTACATCACCATAGTCAAAGATAGGGAGAATAATCTTCTGTACAAGTGCATGGTGGACTAGCAGTGGGATGCAACCACCGTTGTGGTAGAGGGCACCCAGTTTTGGGTGTAGCTTTTTGTGGATGGCATCAATATGCACAGAAAAGTTGAGATGCTAGTCCAACCAGACCCCGAGATATCTAAAGAAGGTGCAGGCCTCTGGTGTGGTCCTGTTCAGGTTGTGGAAGATGAGTGTGAAGGGGAGCCAAGAGAGTCGCTGCCCCATGCCGAATGTCATGAAGACTGTCTTCTTGGCATTGAGGAATAGCTGATTAGTGCAAAACTGCAGTTTGACATCATTGAAGTCCTGCTGCAACCTGGTCACTACTTCAGCAGTGGAAAGGCCAGATGTAAACACAACCATGTCATCCACATACATGTGTATGGATGTGTGTGGACAGGCAGTGAGCAAGTCATTTAGGAAGATGGAGAATAGAAATGTCCCAAGGACTGAGCCTTGGGGGACTCCTATCATGACTGATATGGGGGAAGAGGTGAAACCTCTGATTCTAACAGATTGGGAGTGGCCTACCAAGTAGGAGTGGAACCAGCTGGTTGCCATAGTAGAAAGCCCTGCAATAGAGAATTTATCAATTAAGAGGACATGGGAGACTGTGTCGAAGGCATTTGCTAGGTCGACAAAATTAGCTGAGGTATTAAGGCCCTTATCCATGCCATTGAGGATGAGTCAGTGAGCAAAAGGAGTGAGGTGGCAGAGGAGTGTGACTTCCTGAAGCCAGACTAGAAAGGTGAGAAGAAGGAGGAGGAGAAGTTGAGAAAGGAGGAAAGTTGAGAGAGGACTAGTTTCTCCTCAAGTTTAGCTAGAATGGGGGAGGAGGGAAATAGGATAGTAGTTACCTGGGGCAGAGGTGTCACCTTACTTTGAGAGTGCGATAACAGTAGCATGTTTCCATTCTGAGGGGATTGAAGCTATAGCAAAGGAAAGATTGAAGAGATCAGCCGGGAGGGGCTGGCAATGGCGGAAGCAGCTAGGTAGAGCATCTTTGAGTCCAGCCCTGAGGGTCATTTGCCTTTGTTTGGGCTTAGGGAGATTAAGACTTTGAAAACATCTGAACGTGAGACCTGGCAGAATAAAAAAAGTTGGTGCAAAAGCAGGAGAGGCCTGGGCTGTTGGAGCTACGGGGGGGGGGGGTGGCTGTGTAGTAGGGAGAGAGGCCAGCAGTGCTACAGTGCAACTTGTAAAATAGGAATTAAATTCCAAAGCTTCTGCTAGTGTGTCTGTTACCATGTTACTGCCTACCTTTAACACAAGGGTGGAGAGCTGGGAGGGTGGGGAGAAGAGGGGATATGACCACTTTCCAGAATTTAGATGGTTGGCTTAGGTTTGCCTGGAAAGAAGTTTTGAAATGATTTGCCTTAGCCTGTCTGATTTGGATAGTGCAGGCATTGTGTAGGGAGTGGTATATTGCATGGTCAGCAGGGAAGCTAGTCTTTGAATGACTTCCATGCCTGGTCTCTTGCTCTGATGAGGGCCATAATGTCAGCAGTGATCCAAGGCAGGTGGGAGCCTCTCACACGGGTCCATCTAAGTGGAGCATGGTGATCCAATACTGCTAAGAATCTGAGTTTGAAATATTCCAGAGCAACATTGATAGAAGAGGCCCTGTGGATGAAAGAGCAGTCAGTGGCCATTAGGTCGTAGAGGAGTGAGGCAAGATCCAATGATATGAATAACCTTGTGAAAATAGTTCTGTGGGGAGGCTTTTGTTCTTCATATCTTGTAGATTGAGTAAATCATATGGTGATTGCTTAAGGAGTCAGGTTGGATGCCTGAGGAAATAATACAATGCTGGTGAGAGGTGAGGGACCAGTCCAGTAGAGAGTGTTTTTTTGATTTAGTTTTCAGTCTAGTGGGTTCAGAAATAGGTTGTTATAGGTTTAGTGCTACTATCTGGTGGCAGATGTTTAAGGTGAATTTGGAGAGCCAATTTAGATTGAAGTCCCCCAGGATATGGAGCTCACCTCATTTGGAGTAGGATTTCAGGGTGCTCAGGTGTTCTAGGATATCCAGCATCAGGGATCCAGGAGGCAATACAACCCAGCTATAAATATTGGTTTACTATGGGGGAGTAGGTTTGACCAATATGGTGTTGATTTGGTCTGGGAGTTTAGGTAAGATCACTGGGGTGAACTGAAGGGAGGATGAGATGAACATAGCTATACCGCCACCCCTTTTGGTGCCTGAATGGCCGTGTCTAATAATGGAGTAGCCTGGAATAGAGATTTTGGATTCCACATTGTGGGGCTTAAGCCAGGTTTCTGAAATAATAAAGATGTCTGGCCTTAAGGAGGTGACAGTTGGCTGCCGCAAGGTTATTTTATGCAGTAGGCTGCAGATATTTAGGTGCATTAGTTTTAGGCCACGTGGTAGTTTGAGAGGGGTGGTGGGTGACCCTGGATTTTGTTCAATGTCCCCAGACAGTAGTAGCAGTAAAGTCACCAGAAGCTTGGTGTGTGGCTAGAAGCTCTGAGGTTTGCAGGTTATGGATCAAGGATAAGCTGTTTATACTTCGACAAGCCAGCACCTTCTGGAATGACAGTCAGTGTTCCAGGTAGCAAGTTGTCACTTTTATTTAAAGAAAAAAAAAACAGGCTGAGTGCTGCAGGCTGAAGCATCTTCATTAAGATGTAGCACAGTAGGATAGGAGCCAGATGCCTCCTCAATTACTTTGAGTAGGGAGGGAAACCATTTGATCCACCCAGGATTCCATGCTCTCTAGCTCCTCTCCTGACTCCTCCATCCCCCTACAAGAAGCATAGAATTTGACGGTGGATAAGGATTGCATGGTTCATCCAGTCTGCTCATTTCTCCCTACCAACACTATTACCACAGACCATGCCCTATTTACAGCTTTTTCTTCCTCCCCACTTCCTTTCCACTATGATACCCTTATCTTTGTCCCATGCATTCTTGAACTCCACCACTGTCTTTGCTCCCAACACCTCTGCTAAAAAGGTTGTTCCAGGAATCCTCCATTCTCTCTGTTAAGTAATACTTACTCACATCTCTTCCGAAACTACCCCTCCAGCTTTGTATCATGTCCCCTTGTTCTTGAGCACCTTTTCTTCTGAAAAATACTTCCCTCCTGTACCTTATTTATCCCTGTGAGGTATTTAAAGGTCTCTGTCATATCCTCTCACTCCCTCCTCTGTTCAAGGGTGTACGTATTGAGGTCCTTTAATCTCTGCTCATAGGGCTTTTTAAAGAAGACCATGCACCATTATAATTGCCCTCCTCTGGACCACCTCCACTTTGTCTATGTCCTTCCAGAGATGTGGTCTCCAGAACTTGACACAATACTCTCGGGGGTCTTACCAGTGTTCTATACAGAAGCAAAATCACCCCCCCCTTTCTGCTGGTGATACCCCTCCCTATGCACCCCATCATCACACTTGCCCTCCCTATTGCCTTGTTACACAGCCTGGTCACCTTACAAACAACAATATGATTTGCCCAAGTCTCTTTCCTGCTTGGTGGTCATCAGTACCACTCCACCCATTTTGCACTCTGCCTCTAAGTTTCTGTGCCCTACGTGCATTATTTTGCACTTTTTTCAGAGTAAAATCCAGCTACCATACCATTTTCCACTCCTCAAGTTTTCTCAGGTCTCTGCTCATCCTTTCCATCCCCCCCTAGAATGTCCACCCTATTGCAAATTTTGGTGTCATCCACCAAGAGGCACACCTTCTCTTCCAGCTTCTCTGCAATGTCACATATAAAGACATTATAGAGGACTGGTCCCATCACAGATCACTGATGCACCCTGCTGGTCACCCACCATTCTATGGAGTGAACTCTACTTACCACCATCTTCTGTCTCCTATACCCTAACCAATTTCTTATCCAGCTTACCACCTTTGGACTCACTCCTAAGCTACCCAGCTTGCTTACTAGTCTCCTATGTGGAACGGTGTTGAATGCCTTAATAAGATCTAGGTAGGCCACATCCACCACTCCTCCCTGATCTAGTTTCTTGGACACCAACTTAAAGCAATCTATCAGATTCATTTGACATGACTTCCCCTCTGTGAAACTATGCTGCCATGTGTCTCATGACCCACTAGATTCAAGATATTGCACACCTTCAACAGTGATTCCATTAACTTCCCAACCTGTTATGTAAGCTGACTGGCCTATAATTGCCAGCCTCCTCTGCTTCCACTTTTGTGTAGTGGGACTTCATCTGCCCAGCTCCAGTCCTCCAGAACCACTTCAATTTCCAGTGAGCTGTTGAATAAAACTGTCACAGGTGCGGCCAGCATTTCCCTGAGCTCCCTCAGTACCCTTGGATGCACCCCATCTGGCCCCATTTTTTTGTTGACATTCAGAATAGCAAGTTCCGTCAGAACTCTCACCTCCAAAATAGGAGTAGTGTCCACTTCCTTCCCTCTAAAGCTTTTGCTACTTTTTTGTGACCCCACCCCCTCTTTTTCCTCTGTGAACACTGAGCAAAAGCATTTGTTCAGGAGGTCTGCCTTTTCCCTGGTCCCCCTCTACACATTCTCTTCCCCTTCCCTTTTTAACCTTACAGTACCACCGCTGGTCTTCCTCTTTTCACTTACATACTTAAAAAAGTTTTGTCCTGTTTTGTTATCTCCTGGGTATTAACTCTTCAGTTGGTGCCTTTGCACTCTATACTGTTTTTGCTGCTTCCCCGGATACACCTCCCTATCCTCCCCCTCTCCGTCTCATTATGCTTTCTGAATGCTACTCATTTAGCTTTTGTCCCCACCTCATTTGAGAACCACAGCAGTCTCTTTTTTGTCTTGCTTTTGCCCACTTGTTTGACACAGAGGTCTGTTGCTTTTACTATGCTCCTTTTTATCTTCACCCACTGTTTCTCCACCCCACCAGATCACAGACCTTTACCAGGTCATCCCTGAGACATTCACCCATCTTTTTAAAATCTGCACTCCTGAGGTCCAGGGCCCTCGCCCTTGTGTGGTTTCATTCTGCAACTGTCCTTATATTGAACCATACTGTATGGTGATCACAGGTCCCCAAGTGCCCTTCCACCCTGATCCCAGTATCTTTACAAACATATCATATTTCTTTTGTTATAGTAGGGGACCTAAACCCTGACTAACCCTCTCCCTTTGTAGCCCATGGGCATGCTCCCCAGTACCACTGAAATAGATGTCTTACATATTCTGCTCAGCATGTTTGAAATCTTTTTTACTTCTTCTAAACAAGGGAGTTGTTTATTTTGTTGTGATAAAGCACAACAGGCTTTCCATAAGTGATATTTACATGCTGCAAATATAACCCACAATATGCTAGTGTGAAAGCCTTTCATTGTGAGACACATATTCCTAGGACTACGCTTTTATGACCTGGTTTTGTCAATGTGGTTTATTTCCATACCACTTCTAAAGTACCCCAAAATTTCCTTTAGAATGCACAGTAAAATAAAAAATATTCTTGAGTTTCAAGGACTACTGAGCAGGTTGGTCTTAAAAACATTGTTTAATTTAGCAGCGTTGGGGTGATTTTTTTATTGAAGAAAAACAAAGACAAAAAAACATCATGCAAATTGTAGGGTCCTATGCATAGCCACTCCACACCCATTGTGCCCCCATGCAGGATGCACAAAATGGGGTGCATACCCCCTATGCACCTGATCCCCGGGCCACACAGACAGAAATGCAACAAGGGCAGGTGAAAGTGGCATGCCAGCACTATGCTGCAAGCACTATGGGGCATAGTGCCATGTACAGAGGGGCATAGGAGGGCACCGTGTATGCCAGGGGGAAGCCCCTGCCAGAAGTGCCCTATGCACCCAGCCCTACACAGAGCAGTAACCCACAAATGCACCTGTGGATGTTAGGGACACCCTCAACACCAACAGCCACTCAACCAGTCCAGATGCCATCCCCCCATACCAGAAAACATGCCCCACAATCCCTGATGGCTGTAGTCCCATTCTCTAGAATTAGTATCACTTGTACCCCAACCCCCCAGAGGTGTCAACCCAGGTTTCCCTGCAGTGCATGCCACCCCCCCAAAACAGGGACAAGCCTCTGCCTTGTGCTGTACACCCCCCACCACAAAGGTGCCACATCTGTAAATAGCCACGGTGCAACCCCAGTTCCCCCTACCTCCAAATTGATGGTCAGTGATTCCCCCACCCACAGTGGTGTTGACAAACCCTCCTCCTGCCCCATACCTTCCTGTCAGTGTCACAGCCAGGAATGGCCAGTGGTGCAGTCATCCTCACACCTCCTCAGCTGATGGCCATCCAAGCAATGCTAGGAGCACACCATTATAAATAGGCAGTGCACTCCTGGCATCACTTGGATGGCCAGAGACCAAGGAGGTCTGAGGATGGCTGCACTGCTGGCTGTTCCTGGCTGTGGCACCAACAAGATGGTACGGGGGCAAGGGGGAGAGGTTGTTGGTGCTGCAGTGAGGGAAGGACACTGACCACCAATGTGGGGATGGGGGGGACCAGGGCAGGTCGTGACTCACGGCCATTCATGAATTGTCCACCTGTGTGTGTGGGGAGGGGAACACTGACTACCACTGGGATGCAGGGGCAGCACCAGGAATTGGGTCAGTGGGTCAGCAGGTGCACCAGATGTGGTGCTTCTGGCTGGGCAGTCATGTTGGGGCACTTGGGGGGTACTCCTTCGGGGACAGAGGTCTTGGAGGGTATGTAGCAGTGGGATTGCGACACATCTCTGTGGTGGGCAGCCTACAGGATGGGGTGGGGTCACACTGCCAGGGGTCCTTCTGTGTGCCAGGAGCATGCCTTGCATTTCAGGCTGGTGCAGGGGGGACCACAAGATAACAGGGCCAAGCCTCATGTGCATTGGAGCCTGCAGTTGGCATTCACACACCTGGACCTTCACTGTAATGTGCAAGGGATCCAATGTGGGACCCATGCCAGGCATCTGATTGGATGCCTGGCTGGGTCCATGACTCCACCCATGGTCACCCTGTGTGGACCTCTGCACCAGGGGGGTGGGCCTGTGGACGGGTGGCAACTGTTGATGAATACAGCCAGGGTGCACCTGTCCACAGACGCAGAGCTGTGCGGATGAGATAAATGCCTCTGGTGCATAATTCCAACCTGGTAGTGCATAGGTACCTATATAATTAATACTGGCTATAACAGAAATCTACAAAGGAAATCAAATCAAGCATATATTGTCAGACAGTAAAAATAAGGAACCTGAAAACATGAAAATTCAAAAACAAAATAAATCTTGAAGACCTCATCATCCACCACACCAGCATACTGTCTGTCCCCATAACTTTTCAAAGAGAAAATAAGTGATCTGGAAAACCCTTCAACTGGGATTTAAGCTGTGCACCTGTAACCCTAGCAGCATTGGTTGAATACATTACACAGTCAGCTAAATATTGAGAAAAACCTTCTGTTAAGGAACCAGCTTCTCCTGTAAGCAGAAGGCAAATCTTGCTTGCCAAAGAAAAAAATTTAACTATAGTCAGAAATACCGTGAAAGATATGGAATTGTACTTACTCCACTGAGGAGAAAACAGACCAAAAACTAACTCATACATAATCTGATTCAATAAGGCCATTTTACATATGGTGGCAATGAATGACCAAAACCTTTGTTCATATGGGAAAGATAAAACTAAATGGGTCTGGATTTCCAAAATATTACAGCATTCTGGCCACAGGCAAATACATTCATCTAGACTTCCATGCTTAAAATTACTTTTAAATGTATAATTTACCATGTATACTCAATCATTGCACATCCCACATCTGTGGAGTGATTCTAGCATTAGAAATATGCTGCAGAACTATTGATTCTGAGCCCTCTGGGCATTTTGGGATTGCCAGCATAATGTCAAAACCTGTGGTCCTAGTTTATAAGAGGTTAAACTGACTTAAGGGACTTGCATCAATAGAGTTTGACGCAAGAGGTGACTTGCGTCACAACTTGCTTCAAACATGATTTTCTATTGCAGCTTGCATCAAATCCAGATGCACCAAAGCCCCCTTGCACCAGGGTTGTATCAAACAACCCAGTGCACCAGGTTGCAAGGTGCTTGTGCTATGGCGGGACTGCAACATCCCCTTCTGAGGATTTTGCAAGCCCCTCCATGAATGCAGAAAGACGCACCACTTAGACTAGCCAGAAGGTGGTCTAAGTGGCTTGCACTAGTGGGACTGTGTGGCAATGGGCTACCATGTGCAGTAGGGGCATGGGAGGAGGTAGTGGGGGTGTCAGAGGGACAACTGGGAAACAGTGCCAGTGATTTTGCAATGGCAGGGTGTGTGTTCAGTGTACTGTAAAATTTATGGAAAGGTACAGTACATTGCTGAATATCCCCGATAGTTCAGCAGCTCCCCCAATTTCCAGTGTCACACATAACATTACTGAATCCCATTCCCTGCTGGCATAGAGGATCCTTCCCCTGATATCACCCATAACAATATTGTGTTCTATTTCCTGGTAGTATAGTGGACCCCTCCCTCAGTCCCCAGTGTCTCGCAAATTACTAAACATCAGATAAGGAAATAAAAATAAAGCAATAATTCTTCCCTGTCAGTCTAGCACCCCCCCATCCACTTAATGTCCCATAAACCTATGCAGATCACAGTCCCAGAAGGTCTAGTGGACCCCTCACCCTCCCCACCCCCACAGGTGATGCCCCACCACCCCACTCCCGCAGTCCTTGTCATGATCCTGCATCTGGCACAGCCCTCTACATACCACCATGGCTGGTCATGGAATGTGCTGTCAAGGAGCATGTATGGTAAACAGTACATGCTTCTTGATAGTGCATTCTGAGGCCAATTACTGTGGCTACTAGACTGCCAGGGAAGAATTATTGCTTTATTTTTGTTGCCTTATCTGATGTTTGGTAATTTATGGGACATCAGGGATTGGTGGAAGGGTTCACTATACCACCAGGGAATAGAATGCAATATTGGTATGGGTGACATCAAGGGAAAGGGTCTTCTCTGCCACCAGTGAATTGAAGTCAGTATTGTTATGAGTGACCTTGGGAATCTAGGGAGCAGCTAGACCACTCAGCAATGTACTGTATTTTTCCATGTATTTCACAGTACACTTAACATGCACTCCCCTGGTGCAATATCACTATAGTTGCTGTCCCCCTGAACACTGCCACTGCCACTGCCACCTCCTGTGCCCATTATGTCTCTAGCCCCCTTTCCTGGCATGCTGCCCCCAAAAACACTATCCTGTCTCCTCTACTGCTGTGCTGGGTGGGGGTGTCATATCCCTGTCACACTGTCCTCAGATGCACCACCTGTTTGGCACAGTTTGACATTTGCGGAAAACCCGGGCAGTTTGGCACAGCTACCCTACTTTTTGTCAAATTGGGCATAGGGTCCCTGCTGCATCCAGAGTTTGCTGCAACTGTTAGAATGATGAAACTTGTGTTGCTCTAAGGAATCTTTAAAATTGGGCCCCTGATGTCTGAATAGCAACATATGACTGCTTCTTAGGCAATACCTCAATTTGTCCAGGATTCAGTTTCCAGTCCTGGACTTTCAAAAAATCCAGTTGAACATACAGAGAACAGGCATATCCAGAGTTTGTTTGGTAGATGAATGGCACCTGGAGTAGGATTTTCAAAGTGTGGCACTGGGCTTGAGTCCAGCCCTGCACCACAGCACTTAGATTCTGGGGGTGCACCAAACCCATTGCTGCTACTTCATCTGATTTTACAAACTTAGGCACAGTTGTGACAGTTTCCACAAATTATGGCAGCTTGCACAAAATTTGTGGAGCAAGCTCTGTAATACCAACCTCCTAGGACTGCCACAGGTTAGAGCAGAAAAAGTTAGTCTAACTTGTTGCAATTGCCACATGGGATAGAAAATCCTGTTAGATCACCACAAGCTCCACACTCCATATCATCAGCCCACCAGGGCTTGCAATGATCTAATATGTTTGAAAATCCCTCCCCTTGTCTCTACTGTGGAACAAAAGGGTCAATTTATTCCTTAACAAGAGGAACACAGCCTATTTTTCTGTCAAAGGACATTCTGAAAATGATGGGAGAAAAATAAACTGTAATAAAACCACAGAGGAATAGCCATGTCACCCTCTGTAAGTCAACCCTCTCTTAATAGAGCTCAGTCTGCTCCCCCAGAGAAATGTACAGTAAAACACAGGCTGAATAACTGCACTTCAACTGAAGCAGAGGGAGGAAAAATATAAATTATGTAAAAAAAAAAAACTTGGAGATGACCAGGGACTTGATTAAAGAAGTCATTTGTTTCCTAGATAGCTTCCATTTATTCCATGTTTGTACCTGTATTAAGACAAATTTCAGCCAAGTATCCCAGTTAGTCATAGCCATAACACCCACTCCAAAACTAACACCTAAGAGTTCAATAGAACTTCCTTTTTCATGTATCTGAGCAATATAGCCTTTCCAATCTTGATATTTTCCTAATCTGATTCCTTTTTCTTTGAATAGATTTATTACAGTGCCAGATGCTGTAGAAAAACATCCTAAGGTAGCCTCCACCTGAGGCCATCAGCCAGATCAGCTAAAAAAAATGTTGAGGACATCAGCGTAAGTTAGTACTTTCAGCACCGTGGTTTCTCTAAGAGCCATCTACTGCAGTTCCTCCCCTACATGTAAATTCTGTAACAAGCAGTCTATCCCAAAAACATAAGAAAGTGACTGAGAAGACAACCCTGGTGAACCCTCTGTTTACCTGAAATGTTGAAGCTTTCCAACCATTAATCAAGGGGTTCACAATAGCATGACCGTAGAAAATCTTCAACCATTCTGTAAACTGTTGTACGTATACGATACACATGGAGGACCTTCAACAGAGCTTATTAAAAGTTTTTTTTTCTTGTCTATGGATAAGACAAAACCATCCAGACTTCCCATGTTTCATCTTTAAAAAAATTCCATGAAATTAGCCAAATTATCTTGAATAGAACAACACGGAATGGAACAGGACTGGTATGGTGATATGACATAGCCTGCCATTTTTTTTTAAACTTTTTGCTAAAATGTTTGACAAAATCTTAAAATCAACATTGATAAGGCTGAGAAGCTGCCAGTTTGGCAAAAGGCATCTCTCCCTTTTTATACAAGAAAATCAAGTATGTGGATGTGATCGAGGAAGGTGAATAAAGCATTTCCAGAATCTCGTTATACACATCCACCAGGATAGGGCTCAGTTGTGCCAAAAAGGTTTAATAAAATTTGTCTGAGAGGCCATCATTGCTAAGGGTAGTGTACAAATTTAATAACTCAACAACACTCTTTACTTCATATAAGGTAACTGGTTGACTCATGGATGTTTGTACTGGAATGGGAATGTCTGGAACTCTAAATGTTTAAGAATAGAAGCTGGTTTGACTTCAAACAGATTGCTTTGCATATCTGACATATATCATTCTGTAATAGATATCAAACTAATTTTATCAAAACAGAGTCCTGTCAGAGTACCTGAGGGTAGAAAATTGCCTACTAGCCACCCTATGGTTATAAGCTTTAAACATAACAAAAGATTGCTTTGAACCCTGGGTGCCAAATTAGTGTTCCTTTGCTAAAGATACAACTTGATGGTACTGTACCCCTTTCATCTGTGTTTCAGTTGGATTGCTGAAAGCTGTAGTGCAAAATGGATTCAATTATACAGGTTCCTGTTTGGTAATTCTCAGTAATTCAATAAAGCCACCACACTATTTCTTTGCCAAATTAGTTGTAATTTATTAAGATAGTATATAATTTCTAGACATCAGGTAGCCTGCTACTACCTGAGTGTACCTGATACAATTTAATCTTACAGCCAATGAAACAGTCCATTGGGGCATTTCTAACATGCAATCTAGACAGCTAGTAATATTTGCATTACAGGGCTACAGAATTTCAGAGACACAGGAAACCATATATCTCTGGATCCCCGAGCAATCTATGGATAGTCTCAGACTGCAGATTGTCTGAGACTGCATCTTCTCAAAGGGGATGCTGGACATAACCATAGGTCCCATGTTTATGTGTAGCAAGCTTAGAGAAAAAAATGCAAGGCTGGAATTTCCCAAAAACTATGACAGCAGATTTAACCTGGACACCTGGTCATTAATACATTCCCATAATCAAAATTTTTGATACATCCTGTAACTACAATTTCTGAGACATCCCGTAATCAAAGTTCTTGGTTACAAGATATACCTGACATTTTGCCAAGACAGAGGAGTTATCATTCTCATCCTTGGAGGGGAAAACAAATGGCGAGGGAATTGTATATTCATCACAAATAACTTTTGTCTTAGGAGCCAGAAAGCATATGAGAGACATGGCTAGCTTTCTACAAATGTCAGAGTAACCTTGTACCAGCAACCAAATGAGGTATCTCATTATTTCTTATCAGTTTTCTGTTAAACATATTTTTTAACACAAGAGAATTATATGATGAGAAACTTTTAACAGTTAGGGCTAAACACAGTTATTAACAGCTGTGCGCATGTCTTGGCCACAACCTCACCATATGCTTTTAGATATTTTTCTTCATTTTATAAAATCTTAACAATTAACCCTTTTAAAGTCTTATACACACATACATATTAAGTGACATGGTGGTATTTAGCCACTTGCAGCCTTTTGCTACTAGATATACCAATTCAAATGTTGGCATCATTTAGTCATCTACTAGCCATCTTCAACTTTTACTAGCCCTTTAGCAATCTACACTAGCCATTTTACACCTTTCTAACTCCTCAACCTTTTGGTTAGCCAATTACATATTGTTGAAAAAAGTTTGGTCACTGGTTACTAAAACCTTGGCCACTGGTCACTAAACTTTGGCCATTGGCCACTTTCAACACTAGAATGTGGTTGAGCCCTGGCTATTCATTTTTGCAAATGGGATCTAGGAACCAGATGTTTCATATAAGCAGTTTTAGATTTGGTAGCAGCCACTTTCTAGAGAAACCCTTTAAAATCTACTTTAGAATCTCCCCACCAAAGTGCTAAGGAGTCACATGCACAAATAACAGACTGGCAAGCTTCCCATAGGAACTGCCATTTAACTTTAATTTTCTCATCTAATAAGGCCATAATTCATTTCCAGACTCCTCTCCCCACAGTAGGCATGGAACTTGAGGAGCAATCACAGACCAGGGCCGAATGATCCAGTGATTCAAGAACTCTGGTCTCTGTCCCTTTAATCAGAACTGTTGTAGAGAAAAGAAAAACTAAAGCTGATTCTGGAAGAATGTGACCTACAAAAGTAAGTATTGCCCCCCAGAACTTGCAAGGAGCAGCTGGCACCTTTGAGATTTGCTGTGGCCAACGTGTCTGATAAAAAAAGAAGAATCACAATAAACCTATGTACCTTGAGTCTGTTGTTTCACGGGTGCCATAAGACAATTGAAATCACCCAAAACACAATCAATTTGGATATATACAACAACGGTTGGGATTCTTTAAAGAGGTTAGTGCTTGAGGCTTTAGTTTGTGGGGCATATGTGGAAATAAAATGGTATTGAAAATTACCCCATCACCATCAATGATTGGAAGTCTCCTCAGGTGAACATCAATCAGTTTTGTCAAATGCCAATCTTAGCCATGAAAAAGAATGCCCACCCTGTCCCATGTATAATTAGAGATGCAGAGAATTTAAAATCCACAGGCTAAGTGGCCTCAAAGTGGCCACTTTGCCTTAGCATATCGCTATGTGAAATGGCCATTAGAAAGTGCTCACTTTGCCTTATCATGATGACTTCACGTTGCCATTCCACCTTAACGTGAAGTAAGTTGAAGTGACAACAATATAGGCAGCCCCCCCACACACATCACATGTCTTACAGTACTGTAAGTCACATGCTTTAGCCAGGCAGGAAGGAAGTGAGTCATAAAAGCAGTTAGTTTCACTTTCTCCTTTGCAGTGGTAGACGGAGGAAGCATTTTGTGTGTACAGGAGAGTTTGGAGTGGTATATTTGTTCTGATCTTGGGAATTGCCTAAAAACAAACAGCTTTTTTAAAAGCTAAACCTTTAGGTTTTTTTTGTAGTATGTTTTTTTAAATTCTTTTTTGCTACTGATTTTTACATTTTATAAGTTTTGTTTTGTGTGTGTATGTAAGACTGTGAATGTATGTGAAGCAGTCTTTCTTTGCATGAGGTGTCGGTCGGAGAGGTAATTAGTGGGTTGTGTTCGATGGACCTGGGAGGAGAGTCTGTGGCCTGTGGGTGTGGGCAGAGGGGAGTTCACACACGTGGAGGCGGACGGGTGTCATTGGACCACTCCCAACTGTTTGGTGTTGCCTCTCCCTCCCTGGAAGCAGCACCACCAGTGCCACCAGCAGTGGCACATCCACCAAGTCACTACCACCACCAGCAGTAGCAGCTGCAGAGGCTCCAGCAGCACCTCCTCCACCACCTCCACAGCTGCAGGTGGAGCTCCAGTTTTGTGATGGTGCTTCTGGCAGTACATTTGCCCCTCCTGTGCCTGGCCCCCCTCCACAGCTCCCCAGCCTGGCAGGTTTTTAACTGTGTGGGGGGGACAGCACCATTGTGGTTTGTAATTTATGTGGCATGCAGGCGCACTGTGGCCCCTGTGGGACACATTTGGGGACCGGTAGCCAGCGCACATATTTTACAAACCACCACAAGGTAGAGTGGCAGGCTGCCATTGAATGGGCCAGGCTTCCACATGCTGGCCCTTCTGTGGCAGTGACAGAGGGTGCTGGGGGTGTTGTGCCTCACCACTGCAGCAGGAATAGGGCAACAGCAGCAGCTGCTTCACCACCACTACCACCACAGCCACCAGCATCACCCTCACCACCACTACCACTGCTACCTGGCTTCCCCCCACAGTGAACCCAGCCACATTGCACTGGTGTGGGTGGCCCTTGAGGAAAACAATGAGAGGGTAGGTGATGTACAGCAGCAGGTGGAGCAGATCCAGCAAAAGCAGATGCAGATAATATCAATGCTCCACCTGCAGCTGGAACACCATGGAATCCCCCATTATCTTATTTTTTCTGGACCCCTCCAGCTGTAGTGTTTTGTGATTTTGTTTTTATGTTTAATAATTGTCAGTCATACATGCTCCTATTGCCCTGTTGTTATAATCCAGTGCCTCAGTAATGTTTACTTTCTATTGTGGAGTGGTTGTGGAAAAGCTGGTGTGAGCAGTGCAAGTATGATGTGTTAAATTGCATGTGTGCAGTCAGTGTTTTTTCCTGCATGTGCACATGTGTGTGTGTGTGTATGACATCAGACATTGTGCAGCTTCTTGCAAACATATATTGCTGCCTTGTTGTAGTGTTTACAGTATAAAGAATAGTGAGCAGAATAACATATATTTAATTGTCACCATCATCATCAGCGGACTAAGTGATACGATACTTTTTCAGAGGTGTCAGGCCAGAGTGCACCTTAGCCACATACTGCACATATGACTTTTAGGAGAGCATGTGCTTTTTTGTGCTATGATCTCCGCTAAGTCATGTGTGTACTGTGAGTGACTGAGGTGCACAGTGACCCAATACCTCTGAAAAAATATCATATCACTTACTCCTCTGGTACTGATAGTACAAATAAAATATACATCATGTATTCTTTGTTATCTTTATTCTTGAGATATTGCAACATGTCACACCATATATATGTTTTCACGAAGCTGAACAATGTATGCACACACAGGAAAGAAAACTGACAGCACACATGCAATTTAGCACAACATACTTGCACTGTTCAGTCATGCTTTTTGTGAAACACTTCAAATCATGAATCCCAACACAAAGTAAACATTACTGGGGCTCCATAAATATTTCACTAGTGAAATAGACATTAAAGAGATTCACCAAGTTATAGCATTGCACCCGATATATGGGCGCCTTACTTCCAGGGGAATCTTTCTTGATCCACATGTCCTTATATAGTACAACACTTTTCTGGCAAAAAAAAACCCTGTAATTTTATTAAAGGGTGATGGAGGGCTTCCCGTTCAGAACAGCCACCCAAGTTCTGCATGCGTGCTCAGCAATGTTATGACGTGATGCCAGGGAGAACGTGAGGGTGTGCTCCATTATACTGAATGGCC
The DNA here is from genome assembly GCA_016271365.2 of Neoceratodus forsteri. Lineage (NCBI taxonomy): Eukaryota > Metazoa > Chordata > Ceratodontiformes > Ceratodontidae > Neoceratodus > Neoceratodus forsteri. The sequence continues at coordinate 609,316,487 of CM057455.1, forward strand.
AGCAGCTTTCTGAATGTTTCTTTATGTTATAATGGTCAGTTTGTGGTGAGCCGTGTTAGTGGAAACATGCCCACGTTTCACCACAAACTGACTATTATAACATAAAGAAACATTCAGAAAGCTGCCAGACATTCAGTATAATGGAGTGCACCCCCATGCTCTCCTTGGCATCATGTTATAATGTTGATGAGCATGGCGGGCAGAACTTGGGCAGCTCTTCAGAACAGGAAGGCCTCCGTGACCCACTTTATCAAAATTATGAGTATTTTTGCCAGAAAAGCATTGCACTAAGGATATGTGGAACAATAAAGATTCCCTTGGAGGTAAGGCACCCATATATTGGGTGCAGTAACATAATAACTATGTAACTTGGTGAATCTCTTTAAAGCAGCAGTGCAACAATCTGTTGAAAATTTTGACCTGTACTTTTTAATGCTATTTCACATTGCCACTTTACTTACATCCTGACTTGTAAGATACTATAATTTCCAGTATTTGAGTCTGCTTTACTACTTTTGTCATGTCTGAAATAATAAAAGGAGAAATCATTTTAATACGGTGTGGACCAGGTCTTTGTTAGTATTTTCTGCTGCTTTTCTCCATCAGTTGTTATATATCACTTCTGTTGTAAAACTAACAGTTATGCAGCAGGCAGTATTTTATGACCTCACAGAACAATATTTATTCAAAAACAGCTGCAAATAGTGATAAAATAGTGATAAAAACCTAGTCAGAACAATATTAAAAGGTGTGCTCCTGTTTTTTTCAGTAACTATGTCAAAGTAACTATCAGAACTCTATCTTATCAACAAAAATATCAAAAAATATATTTCCTACTATTACAGACACCACCAAATCAGTAAACAATACAATAAACATCTTATTACTTAATGCCCACAGCCTTGTCAACAAAATGGATTAGCTAAGATATATTATACAAAAAGAGTCTATTGCAATCTGTAGGGTTACTGAAACTTTGTTTCAGGAGGATAGCTGGAATACAGACATGCCTGGATACAATAAAATTATGAAAAATAGAAGTGATAAAATGGGTGGGGGGATAGCACTTTACATATCTAATGATTATACCTCGCATTCTATTACCACTAAACATATTTCAGACAATGATGATGAAATAATTTGGGCAGAAATTAAATTACCTGATATAAAACTCTGTGTTGGTTTGGCTTATAGAGTCCCTAATCTTAATAAAGATCAGAATATAGATTTTCTACACTCAATAGATAAATGTGATCATAATAATATCTATATTCTTATGGGAGATTTCAATTTCCCCAAAATAAATTTGGAAACATCCCACTGTTTGGGAACTATTGAAAGGAAATTAATGGAAATTACAGTCAATCAAAATTTGGAGCAAATCATTAAAGTCAGAACCAGAAATAATAATATTATTGATATTATACTCACCAATATGGGGGAAACATTTTACAACCTAGTACACTTGCACCACTAGGCAATAGTGATCATAATACGATCATATTTCAAATTCAGACTAAAATAAAAGTTATAAAAGACAATACACTGGTTAGGCATTAATTCCAAGCAAACTATCATAAAATGAGGAAATATCTTAACTCATGAGATTGGGAGACAGAATTTACCAACCTTAATGTTAAACAAGTTTGGTCACTTATTTTGTCAAATTGAACCATTGCCTCTATACTTGGGTTCCAAAGAAAAATATATATATATATAAATGGATATAGAATTCCAGTTTGGTGGAACAACAAAGTTAAGAGTTCAGTTAACAAAAAACACAGATGCTATAGAAAATATAAAAAAAAACCTTTGTAACCAACTGGAATAGATATAAAAAGTTATCTAATAACGTAAAACATCACTTTAAGAAAGCAAAGAATGAAATAGAAACCAGACTAGCCACTGATACGGTTGACAATAGAGATACCAAATCTACAATAGGACCTATCAAATCTAAATCTGGGCTTAACAGCAATGAGATTGAAATGGCCACCTAACTTAATAACTATTTTGTTACCATCTTTACTCCAAAGGATAAAAACAATATTAATGATGATAATATATCTACTTACTATAACTCAAAAGCTATTCAAATTACTAGTGAGAAAACTATGAGAGCACTACAAAACCTAAATACCAATTCCTCAGCAGGTCCCAATGGAATACACCCCAGGTTTCTTAAAGAAATTACTATTCAAATCTCGGGGCCAATGAGTAAATTATTTAAATCTATCTTTAGAAAAAGGTTAGTGTATCTCGGAATGGAAAAATGCTTTAGTTACCCCTATATTTTAATCAGGAAACAAGACAGATGTTATAAACTACAGACCAATAAGTCTGACCTCTGTAATAGAGAAAACCTTTGAAAGGCTTATCTTGCAAAGAGTAGAAGAACATATAAAACTTAACAACCTTCAAGATATCACACAACATGGGTTCACCAGAGGCAGATCATGTTTAACAAATCACTTGCACTTTTTTGAAAACGTTAGTTCATCCTTGGATGCAGACCTACCTGTAGATATTGTCTTTCTGGATTTTGCAAAGTATTTGATAGAGTTTCCCATGTGACTGTATTATAAAAAATGAATAATCTAGCTTTTCCTTAATATTTAACAAACTGGATAGAATTATGGCTAAAGAAACACAGACACTAAAGGGTATTCATCTGCATGGGCTGAGGTTACAGGTGGGCTCGGTACTGGGCCCTGTTTTTTTTAACATCCTGATTTCCTCAATGCAGTCATCCAATAACACTTGGATGTCTAAGTACACTGATGACTGTTAGACTGGATGTATAGCTAACTCCCTCGAGGCAGCTGCTAACTTCCAGAAAGAGATATCCTCACTGGAATTGTGGGCTAAAAAGAATAAAATGATGTTTCATGTACAAAAATATAAAGTAGTGCACTTGGGTTACAATAATTTAAAATATAATTATACATTAAATCAAGTGCTGCTACAAGAGACTGATAATGAAACAGATTTAGGAGTACTAGTGGATAATAAAATTAATTTCAGTAACAATAGATTGTCAAAGGTTAAAAAATCTCACCACACCTTGGGATGCATTTTTAAGCATATCAAAAGCAGACAGCCTAAAGTTATTATACCATTATACATGAGTCTAATTAGATCAAATTTGGATTACTGTGAACCTCTTTGTGCTCCCAATACAACTAGAGATAAGAAACTAGTTGAGGGAGTGCAAAGAAAAATTACAAAAAGAATTACAGGTATGTCAAACAAGACCTACGGGGAAAGATTACATGAATTAGATTTACATTCTATGAACTACCATCAACTTAGAGCTGGTCATTGCTTAACATATAAAGCTATTAAAGATCCTGTTCTCTTGGAAACACTCAGCCTAGAAACCAGTTTTAATAATACTCAGACTAGATCTCATAATCTTAAATTAAGTGAGTCCCACTGTAAAACAAGAAAGAGAAGTCAGTGGTACACACAGCAAATAGTTAACAAATGGAATATGCTTCCTGGATTAATTATTGAAAGCAATACTATGGATACATTTAAATACCAGCTAGACCAACATATGGGCACTACGAAATTTGAATACTTATAAAAATAATTTCACCTTCAGGTGGCAAGCTCACATAAAGGTAATACCTCCTGAGCTTGTAACACACTATGATACTATGATGAGAAAAAGTAGTAAAGCAAACATAAAGTGTGAAAAGAAGGGTATCATACAAGTTAGGAGATAACTACTGGCTGGCAAAGCAAAATAGCATAAAAAAGTATACTGTAGGTCAAAATTGTCACCACATTGTTGCAATGCTGCTTTAATTTATAATTTAAGTTTGATATTTTGTGCTCACAATCACAACACACAAAATGCATCCGTCTTGTATGCAGAAAATTGACAAGTGCCAAAAAAGTGAAATGGGAGCATTACACCACATGCAAAGTCCCCCAGAATTTATTGTGCAGTCTCTCATGCATGCAGTAACCACACAGAGTCCCCAGATTTTTCTGCATCCCCAAAATGCATCTGTCTTGTGTGCAGAAAATTGTCAAGTGCCAATGAAGTGAAATGGGAGCATTACACCACATGCAAAGTCCTCCAGAATGTATTATGCGGTCTCTGATGTGTGCAGTGTCCACACAGACTCCCCAGATTTCTTTTGCATCCCCAAAATGCATCTGTCTTGTGTCCAGAAAATTAACAAGTGGTAACAAAGTGAAATGGGAGTGTTATACCACATACAAAGTCCTCCAGAATTTATAGCGACCTCAGTCATGTGTGCAGTGTCCACACAGACTCCCCAGATTTTTTCTGCATCCCCAAACTGCATCTGTCTTGTGTCCAGAAAATTGACAAGTAGTAACAAGTGAAATGGGAGTGTTACACTACATACAAAGTCCCCAAGGATTTATTGCGCACTCAGTCATGTACGCAGTATCCACACAGACTCCTCAGATTTTTTCTGCATCCCCAAAATGCATCTATCTTGTGTCCAGAAAATTGACAAGTGGTAACGAAGTGAAATGGGAGCATTACATCACATACAAAGTCCTGTCAGAAATTATGACCATGAACAAACTGTTGCTGGTCCAATGTGTCTGAGCTGCAATTCCTGCAAATGAGATCATCTCAACCAGATGGAAGGGTGACCTTTGTCTGTACACTAATGGTAGCCTTGGTGAGTTGATTGATATATGTATATATATATATATTTTTGTATTTTGTAGCTGGAAGGTTGACATATATAGACACGTACTCATTGTATTGTTTTGTGTCACAGGTCACAGATACTGTTGGTGTGCAAACTCCAGTGCTTGATGAGAACATTTTACGTTGAAATTGGAAATGGATAACTCTCAAGCCAAGGAAGGCAAGTATTTTTTTTTGGGGGGAGGGCATATTTGCAGGAAGGTCTCATTAATGGTTTCTTATTTGGTTACTTCTTCACAGATTTCATCTGCATCCTTCTTGAGTCTGGTTGGTAATGATGGTCATGGTCATTGATTGAATCGACCTCTGTGTGTTGCATGTCTGCCCCAGCCCGGGGGTGGGGGTGCCTGATGTTGAAGAACTTCTTTGGATAAGGCAACTATGCCACAACAAATCATCTGGAAGTTTCCTAAAAAAGAAATGAAGGACATACTACAACTTAATTGCAGCAGTAACACATTATGTTTAAGCCATGGCTGTTCTACGGGCATCTGGATTATTAACACAGATAGTAAGCTGTCACACTGCAATCAGCAGATCAATCACAACTTAATTTAGTACCAGGCTGTGTAACAAATACACTGGGCCAGTGACCCTGGTTTTCAATCTCAACTCAACTTACATTTTAAAACCATATCGTTTCAAGTAATACAACCTGCTGCAACTTTTTCAACACTGTTATGGCTGCACAGCTGCAAGTTCAGAATACAGTGCATGATATCTTGCAGAAATAGTTTTTGCGACGTACACATGTCACCTAGATTATGAATCCTGCTCAGACAGATTTGTTGCACTCTTTAAAAAACAAATTGAACAGATGAAATAAAATATATATACTTACCAGTATGGATTTGAAATGGATATTCCATAGGTTCCTGTGTACGGTACTGCTACAGTACCATAGATACTGACTTTCAGTGAAGGAGAGTAATTTTTTGTTAACCTGTAAAAAAACAAAATAAGTTTACTGTATGTGTTTGACCACTGCAGCTCAGAAAAGCAACAGAAACAGAACATACAGCTAAAGGAAGTTGAATAGCATAAAAAACATTAGTGCACATACTCACGTTATAGTTTTAATATTAAGAAGCCTTGTGCCTGTGGCTGATTGATGTGGTCTCCTGTTCAACTCCCTCTGCCTTGACATGGCCAATGTAATGGGAAAACACTGTCAGAATGACACTGGTGGTGAGTGCTGGTGGTGATAGCTGTGGCACATGATGACATTCCCTGTGACATCTTTCCGCATCTGGTGGAGGTGGCAGTGGCTAACAGTGGTGGTGGTGGTGGGTCTGGGGGTGGCACAGTAAGTCATTCTCTGTGGTGGCAGTGGCTAACATCAGTCCTGGTCATGGTGGTCCAGGGGGCACAGTAAGTCATTCTCTGTGGAGGCAGTGGCTAACATCAGTCCTGGTGGTGGTGGTCCAGGGGGGCGCACAAAGTCATTCTTTCTGATGGCAGTGGCTAACATCGGTCCTGGTGGTGGTGGTCCAGGGGGGCACACTAAGTCATTCTCTGTGGTGGCAGTGGCTAACATCGGTCCTGGTGGTGGTGGTCCAGGGGGCACACAAAGTCAAGAAAAAGAAAACATGTATCATATAACAAATGTCACCCCTTTTTAACAACTTCAGTTAAAACCTGCCAACATTAATGACATCATCATTCTCATAAAGAAAACTGCCCTCACAATCATCTATGTCTGAAGTCTGACCACTTGGACATACTTTCTCCAATGTGTCATCATCTACGTCAGTGGTAGGCCGTTTCATGCTGCCACTGCCAGTGCCACCAGGATGGTCCATTTCTACATCACCAAAACCACCATGACTCGGCCGGGGTATGAATACTGAGGTTCTAGTCTGTGCTGGTATGTGCCTCTCATTCATTTTTATGAATGTTAGCAAACTAACATTTGAAGGAGAGAGGTTTGTTTGACAATCCCTAACTATTGCACCTACTGAGCTGAATACCCTCTCGACACTTACACTGGAGGGTGGGCATGTGAAGTACTTCAGTGTCACTGCAGTCAGCTCTGGCCATTCACTGAACTTTCCGCTCCAATACAAAAAATGGTCATCAGTTACTGACAGATGCCTGTTTTCAGGCAAATATGACTCAACCATTCTCTGTGCTGCACTAAGTCCAGTGATTGATGCATCATCCTGTTCTCCGGAATCATTATAGTCCCCTTCCCCTTACAGGATATGCTTGATTCTCCTCCAGGTGCACCTTCAGCCTGATTATGCTTCTGAGATTTTCTGACCTTGGCACCTAACTTCTTTCCCCCATGAACCAAGCATACCAGTTGCCCACTGACATTTTTTCTCTGTTTCCAGTACTGAGGCAATTCCACATTTGTATCATGGGTCCAGCATTTTTGCTATGGCAAATTTGTCACTACGCTGAATGCTCAAAATGTGACAATTCTAGTTGAATACTGTCAGCATGTGTTTCAGCAACATACTGCTAGCACTCTCTCTGTCAACATCAAGGCCATGCTGTATATTCACCAATGTCTGCCTCAGCACCCACAGCAGTGGAATTGATTGGCCACTCACTGCCTGTGTGGCATGTTCAAAAGGCAGCAAAATTTTTATTACAGAGTCCGTGAGGCACCACTGTTCAGTCGTCATAGACATGGAGGCCCTGGAACTGTCACGGCTAGTGTGCATCACAAGATATTCTGAGATGGCTTTGTATTGTTCATACAAACTCTCTGCCATGTATAAAGTGGAGTTCCACTGGGTGACATTTCCAGCTTCAAGCAGTGCTGATGCTGTTTTGCATCTGCAACTGCCGAAGCTGGTCACGGGACTTTGCAGATCGTGAAAAGTGAGAACAGATATAGCATGCAGCTGTCAGAATTTCCTTTACATCAGGGTGCTGCAGAAACTTCTGCACCACAAGATTTAAACAAACAAGAAAAAAGCAACCATTCGTGATGCATTTCATCACATTTGACCCATTGTTACTTGCTATGAACTCAGCTCTCAGGGACAGGGGGTTCAGCCACTTGTCAGTTTCAGTCAGTACCACATCCAACATGTTTTCACCAGCAGGTGAACAGGTCACATTGTGCATAGTAATCTTTGCATGCTGTCGAATTCCTGCAAGATTACTACCACAACACTCCACCTTACTGAACTGATTATTCACGCTACCAACATCACAAACAACCCCCAGCACCTGTGCCAAGTGTGTAGTTATACACAAATATGAACTCCCTGCTGTTTTGCCACTTGTCCACATATCCATACTTATATGAATGAATGGAGAGGAGGAATGTTGAAGGGCATGCCTTACTGAGTCGGACACTGTACGGTACAACTCGGGGACAGCACTGGTCGAAAAGTATGTCCTGGATGTGACTTTCTATTTTGGACAGGCATGTGCAGCAAACCACTGGAACCCAGAATTCTCCACAAAGGAGAAAGGCAAAAGATCAATTGCCAGCATTTCAGTTACAGTAGTATTAAGTTCACGTGACACTGTATGATTGAGTGGGTACTTCAGCTTATGAGCAAAAACACTGTAACGTGGGCTGTCTTAAATGTTTTGCATGGGGTGTCATGACAAATGGTTCTGCTCTGAGAATGGTAGGGGGTGGAGTGTGGGCATTTGATGAAGTTGGCTGCACAGATGATGATGACAAACCCACAAATGCAGTTATTTTGCCGCATTTATCAACTGGGGTTGATGTACCACTTGCACTAGACATACTGCATTCACCATCACCACCACCAAAACTGCTACTCTCACCAGCAATGGACAACATTTCAAAATCATTATGCTCCTCCACCTCATCATGCCTGTAGTAATCCTCTGCTCTTATTTCATAACTACTGCACACATTTAATTTCCTACTGTATTTAACAGTCATGGAAGGGGATAACATGCTCATTTTGGTTGATGACAAGGGTGAACACCCCACTGTGGTATTAGCTGCCATTTATGCTGGGTCCACAGTACCATGTGCCTATTCTTAAGATGTGTATGCTGTCCTCCTGTGCACAGATGGCTCCCCTTTTTACCTCGACTCACACGCACATGGCAAACCTGGCAGATTGCAACTGACATCATTTGCATCTTGCACAATAAAATCCCAAACAAGGGATTGTGATGCTCTACTTTTAACATGTCCCTGATGCTGCTTATTGGACTCCGTTCTTTTAAGCTATGAAGTGGGGGGGGCTACATGATTCTTCGGGCAGAACGCACTTGGACTGCAACTGACCACCTCGACTACCTATCATTATTACTGGGTCATCATCATCATCACCATCAATTGAAACTGGTAAATCACAAGTTTTCACAGGGGGGGATTTGGAGACCCAGACACAGCCAACTTGAATTTATTTTTCTCCAGTTCCTAACTGGGGTCAATTACATCATCATCATATTCATCAACATCACTCATATCCACATCTTCTGCTTGGATGCTGGCATGTTGCAACCACAGCAACATCATCATCATCAGAGTCATCATCATCATCAACATCACCATCACCAGATATTTTTTTGACCACACTGTTAATCACTGCATGGAAAATGAGTGACCTGAACCGCAGTGGAAGAAATGTCACATTGTATGCTATCATTGACACGATTATTAGAATCCTCATGTTCAGTTACTGGGATGTTACTGGGAAGTATGACATCATCTACACTGCCACTCACTCACACTGCTTCACACTCCACTATAATTTTGGACATGATACACTGGTCAGAAGCAGAACTTGAGGCAGCAATACTCATACCACCACCACCAGCAACTGCACTAACTCCACTGGCTGGGACAACATCATCTCCTCGAACTATGAGTGAAGCTACTGATTGGGCTGTAAAAAAACATTGCAGGAGAAATACCTTTCTTCACATCAGCAATGCAGTTCTGCGTCTGTGTACTACGATGCCCACAGACAATCTTACCACTGGCAGCAGTGCCATGGTGAGAACCAGCTTTGCTTGCACATCTCTTTGTGGGCATTTTGGAGGATCAACAACAATATTCTAAACAAACTGAGATTTTGGGATGTTCACTGTGGGTGGGGGGGATGCTGAATGTGAAGCCAAAAAAACAACTGTGGCTTCAGCAACAGATACAGATGCAAATTCACAAGTGAAAACAACACCTTAACTAACCAGTGGTGCTGAAGTCACAAACAATCCAATCTGGAAAACAATTCCTTTTGCCTGTGGTGGGGAGGAGCACTGACTTCAGATTTTGATGGCATTGCAAGCAGCAAAATGAAGAAAAGATACCACAATGGCAGAACAAAATCATGCAGCTGCAGTGGATAGCAGGTTCACACTTCTGTACCTGCAATTACACAGTGGCACAATAAAAGGTGTATTATTTGACATCACGCACCACACCACACCGCACACACACTCACACACACACACACACAATTTGTCTACAAGTAATGCGTAGCAAATTGAAAAGTTCAGTGATATACGATGGATTGTAAACAACCTGAAATTATGAACTGCTGCACCAGATCCACACAACACAAAATCAGCAAAAAAATGTTATCAATTACTGACAATATTACTGTATGTACATTAACACAGCCAGTTGTATATCAAAAATATAACCAAAAAACAAAGAACTCCCTATTTCTCTAACTTAAATCTACCTACACCACAGATACACCCCTCCCCCAAAGCACACTTTCACTGTCTCCACTACACAGACTCAATGTTGTACATTAACCTTCAAAATCCACACACAAACAAAACGCTTGATGATATGAGCACAGGTGGGTTTCCTACAATCGATGAACTAAAGTTTGAGCAAAACAATTACTCAAAAAGGCTTTTTTAACAGCTTTTAGGTTTGAATCACAGACAGCTCTCAGAGCACACTGTGTCCTACAGCTTCCTACACACATTACCCTGAACTGAGGCTGTGCAGATCAATATAGAGCCCATGTGACCTGAAATCCCATGATTCACTGCAAAATTCACCTTCAGAGCTTAAAAATGAGGCAAAATTAGGTGAAGTGCATTGTTTTCAAAGCACTTCACCTTTAAAATTGGTCGAGTAGTGGTCTGGGAATGCAGAGTAACACAAAGTCATTGTTTTCATTGGACTTCGCATTACCAATCATGACACAAATGACTCCACTTTGCATTGTGGAGTACTCCACAAATTTGCCTTGGCTCCGCGAATCACTTCGCGGAATGAATTGAGGCCACTTCACCCACCACTATGTATAATATCCTAAGTGCCAAAATGAAGCTCCCACTGTTCATAGTAACTGGGCTGCAAAGAGTCCATGCTGAGTTTAAGTTGTGTATCTTGCACAAAATATACATTCCCTTGTAACTGACTCAGGGTAAAAAAGAGTTACTGTATGGTGCATTGTTTCTGGGACTTCAGCCTGTTAACATTTAAGGTTATTGCTGTAAAGTGAAACATTCTCAGAAGAAATAAGAATGAAACTATTTGTAGCCCAGTTCCCTTTCAGTGTGTTTCTTATTAATGGACTTCCAATGGTCTGTGTAGTGCTTGCCTTTAATTGATCCCCATGTATTATCCTCTGCAGATGGTTTAATAGATGAAGTGCATTATGTGGTGGTGTGGGGGATTATTGTGGTGAGATGGCTAATGTTCTACTGATTGTTGCAATGTGACTGTCAACAGGTAATGAGTCACACCAGCTAAGGTGCTTAATTTGCCACTGAAGCAATTGCATTGTAGAATGCTTGTGAACCTCTCTTTTAAGACATGATTCAGCATGTTCAATGGAAGTAGGTGGGAGAAATTTTTATTTATTTAGTTTTTGTTTACCAGGTAAGTGCACTAGCCATAGCAATGTCTATTTTCAGGCATGTCCCGGGACAGTACAGTACAAACAGAGCAGGCACACAATGCAATACAGGTTTTGACAATAATTGAACAATTGAATACAGAGCAAGTATAAACATAGTGGACAACTGATTACAGAGCAAATAACTATAGTCAAGATAGATACGGTAACAGTGTAAAAATATACAAGAACAGAGTAAACAAAGACATTCAGATAACAATGGCTAATAACATCCATTCTGATTTGTGGAAAACAAGGTAAGATGGTAGCACTATGTTATTCACAAAGGATTTATATAGGGTAGCAAGAAAGGGAAAGGGAGATAGAAGTGCAAGGCCGGAGTAGAGGTTTTAGGAAGAGGCGGACGAGAGTGATGGGTAATACTGGCTTTGTGTTGTATGCACTTCCCTTGTGGTGAGACAAGATAGTGGACCTGCTGTCACACTCGAGTTTCAGGCAGTTGGAACTGCTGGCATGAACTTAACACCTTTACTGCTGAATTAAGTATGAAGTACATTCATGTTATTTTACTCTCCATGCTCCACCAACTCAAACTTGCAGCATTGTTTTGAAGAATGCCTGGATTCTGGTCTGTTTTTCCAGGCTTGCTGTTCAACGAATTAGATAACTAGCCATTTAGCATCAAAGTTCTCAGCTGTCAACCATTCAAATTCAAGGAGTAACTTCATAGTGTGTTAATGACTTTTATATGTTAACAGTTAACTGATTCCCTCGAGTGATGTAACAGAAACAAGTGTCAGTTTTCCAACTGTGTTCCATAGCAATGTCATTTTTTTAAAGTCTTTCAGCTAGTGATCATTAGTTGTGGTTTATGTAAACATTGAGCAAATTCCTACCTAAGCTGTGGCAGCAGAATAGTCACAACTGTGCTGTTTTGATTACAGGATATGAGTTAAAGTAATAGCCCCCATTCTAGTTACAGTAGAAACAGTGGTTATTTTTATACTGTATTGCTCTTAAGTGCTTTGTGTCTACTGATGTGATACTGTTTCATGAATAGCATCAATGGTATGAATTTGCTATTAAATGCAATAAAATAAAATTAAAAAGAATGAAATGAACATAAACTCCATCAGAAAGACAAACTGCTCACCCTCAATGAGTGAAATCTTGTCCTCCCTAACACTGTTTTTGGTAGATGCTTCTGACTGATAATAATCTGAGGAAGGATCTCAGTGGAAAAGAATAGAAGAAACCTTTGAATCCACATCTTCTTCCTTTGTGTCTCCACACATTTTTTTTTCTTTTGTAATACCTTGAACCAGTTGGTTACTGTAATCTCAGAGGGTGCAGTCAATTTTAGCTTCTGATTGTGGCCTCTTTTTTCATCACCACTGGTTGTATCCTGTGTTTTTTTTTTCCAAAGGTGGAGTAGACCCAGGTTGTAGAATTGTGGGGGAGGAGGGAGACATATCCTGTTTCTCAATACAGAGATCCATATATACTGTAACTGGGATGTGCTGATCTGGAGCTGAGGTTGCTCCTTGTACATGATGAGGGAGCAGATGCCCACCATGTGAAGGACCAGGGGTCTCATTTCCCAGATTACTGGGAGTCTGAGGACTGGGTGTAGACCAGCTTTCTCCCAAGCTGGAGGGGTCTCAACCACAGTCAGGGTCAGATAGCAATTAGAAAGCCATGCAATCTCCTCAGTTTCTTTTATGGACATCTACTGCTGTGCTTTGTCAACAAAATGGTCCTGCTCTAGACCATCATCTTGATTATGTGAGACCCAGAGTCGATTTCTATAGGAATGGCCCCTTCCTTCACAAAGATTGCAACAGAATGGGTTTGGACAAGCTGAGCTGCCATAGCCATGCCTGATACATAATCCACCCTGCTGCTGGTCACAGGTACTGCTGTAGTGATTTAGAAAACCACTCTTGTAGCATGAGTGGGTCTGGCCCTGATAAAAAACAATCCCTCTATCCCAGCCAGAAAAGAAACTGCTGGGCAAGTGGATTAGACCATTACACTGGTACTTGAGCTCTACCCAAAATCTGTCCCACAGTCCATGATTTTTCTGTTTACAGAACTGGAGAAGGAACATCTAACACCTTTCATTTTGTATGACACCAAAATGAAATATCCATAACACCAACTCCTTAATTACAGAAGAGTGTAACAACCATTTTAACTGTTGGTTTGTTTAGTTGAATGGCCACAGAAGGAGATTATAGATGAGAATTCTTACAGGTAGGAAATAAAGCCAAGAACATACAGTATCTAGTGATTTGAGCAGCTTAAAGTTGATGTCTAAAGTTTCTTCCCCTACCACATGTATGGAAGCATGCGAGTCTGAAGCAGAAAACTCACTGAGTCTTTAAGTGACGTACAGATGATATAAGTTTTGTCCAGTGGATCTTCCAGGCCACCCACATATCACAACCAGTTCATATTGCAGCATTGAACTGGCTCAGATTTAGCTTTAAAAAGCTGAGAAAACTTTGGTGCTGGTGCAGGTTGCTTGGTCTCAGTTCTAAATGCTGTGAACAAACCCTCTGTCACCTGTTAAGGTGGGTGGGCATAGGTGCTGAGACTCTTGCTGTAACAGCCTAGGATCTTTTGACACAACAGAATGATGCTGCATACCAGATGGGCCAGGAACTGAAGCAGAGGCAGTAATAGCACTAGGTATGATTGGAGGGTCATCAGGGTTCTCCGAAGAAATGGACAAAGTCTGTACTCGAGGAGATACTTCTGTAGTATTAGACTCATAAACTCTCTTATTATCAGGCACATTAGGGCTGGCATAGAGTATACCTTTGAGTGGAGAGTCCTGTACTGCATGCAAAGGTTTGCGTTCATGTTGTAGTCACACTGGATTGGGCTGAGATTTTTGGACTGAGCTAGGAAAAACCTCAGCCTGAGAAGTCGCTCTTGAATGAGAAACAACTGTAAGATTTGTTATAAGGCTGTCCTGCCATTTGCTGTGTACATCCCAGCTGTTTGTTTCCATCCACATTCTTATGATGAGAATTTGGTTTTCATGCATGGTGTCAGTAAACTAACTGCAGTAGCTGTAGATCTAGGGTCGGGGCTGTAGTGCAGATTACCTTTGATGTGAGAGGCATAATTTCGGCAACCATTGGTACAGGATCTGATAACCAGGAAACTTTGTCACTGGTTACCCATCCACCCTCCTGTAGAGAATTTCTGCCAACCATTTGAAGGAACAGTTGGTGGAATGGGGCTGGTCTGCCTTTGTGCAGAGAAGTACTCCAGGGCTGTCAGATATTTGTCTGTGCCCTCAGCAGTTGTCAGTTTCTGCCACATAACCACATCAGCTGTTATATCCTCAAGAATGGACAACAGTTGCACTGAGGATTTTGACACTTTTGATTCTTCTTCTGCTAGACACTAGAGCAAAAGTACTTTATGTTCCAAAATGCCTGTTGTCAAAAGATAATCATCACGTAAGTCCACCACAAGATCAGGATGCATTGCAGTTCTATTTTCACTCACAAACTCATTATTCAACTCACTGTCATTCAGCATATCCTAGAACTCTGATTTCTGATTGAAACAGACTGCCTTAGCTGAAATGTCACTAGGTAAAGAGTCCACTGTAGCTTCCATAGGTACAACAGGCTCAGGAACATTAATAGAAGGCATGCCTCCTTCTCTACCACCTCCAGGATAGGCCATCTTGCCAGCAGCAAGACAGCCAGAGCACCTCCTCTCCAAAGAGTATGGGAATTTTTATTGGAAAAAGGGCTCCAAACAATAATATCCAATTTCAAACAAAAAACAATATGCTATTCTACACAACAATAATGTTATTACGTTATATCAGACATATGTACTTGTTCATAACCCATATATATTTCCTCAGGGTAACATACAGTATATCATTACAATATTTTACAATGTATACATAGTTGTTTTACACTTTCTAATGTAAATTTCTCAACATCTTTCTTTTGTATTAGTTGTAGTGCAATCAATATATTTCCATATAATTCTAAATGCATTACTTTTCATTGTTGTGTGACACATAAACACCTACAGTAGCTTTCCATATATAAAAATTAAGGACTGCAAAGATCACTTGCAAAGTGTCAGCTGTATACTTCCCCCACCCACTTGGTAGAACTCCCATACATTAGACCAATATATGTCATTGTGGAGTATAATTGCTCATCCCAGTTTCTTGCTAACATGTCCCAAAAAGGTCTTATGTATTCACATTCAAAGAGTAGATGTTCTTGGGCTTCCAAAATATTGCTGCATGTTTCTCTTGGGCAGTGTTTGCCATCTAGTTGTTTATGTTTACTATTTTTAACTCCCAGTCTCCCATAACAACTCTACAATAGTACATCCCAAACATATCCTGGTGTCCTAGAATTGTTTCACTGAGCTAATACTAATTGTGTGTTCTCTGGTGGACATTGTAGAAAAGATATGTCCTCTGTTCTTTCAGCTGGTAAGGTAGATTTGTACATCAATTTCCTCTCTATTGTTTTCATTTGTTAGGCTGTAATTCCCAATTTTACTAGTTTTTGTAACTGTTCTTTCCCATTGATAGGAAGAATTGTGAGTTTTGCTATTGATCTGACTTTCATTGTCCACCATGCTTTACTACTAAGTGTCAACCATGACAATACTAATGGTTTCCAAATTTTATCCCCTGGTCTTAGTGTTATACCCAAATTATAATGATTGAATATATTGCTAAAAAACCTATTGGATTGATCATGTTTACCCCTCCTTCTTGTATAGTCCTGTATATAATTTCTCTTTTTAATGGGGTTAATCCTGTTTCCCCAAAAGGCTTGGAAGAATGTATTAAGAAGGGGGGAATACATAGCTAATATAGAGAAATACCAGAATTAAAAATGTCTGTATTAGCAATACCCCTTTTTTTCTTTGAAACGTGTTGTCCTTTCTATTTTAGGGTAATTCTATTAGCTTTCTGTATCCCTTGTTCCCAATTCCTGTGTCCTATAACTCCTTTACCAAATTCAGCCCTCCAAATTTTTATATAACCATCCTGAACCTTGACATTTGCCATTCTCCTTCCTACTGGTATTGGGGTGGAACCCAAAGGGACACCTTTACTTTTTTCATAATTAATTTGGAATCCTGCTATTTTAGAAAACTCTTCTAGAGTGTTCATCAGAAACCTTTCACATACATTGGGGGCTAATGTTAATGCCATGTCATCAGCATAAGCCAATATTTTAACCTGGGGGTGTCCTTGAAGCAGGATAACCCCCTTTATGCTATTTTCTGCAGCTATTTTCCTATGTGGAATGTCCAAGCTGAACATGTATATTTTTAATTTTTTTTTAATTTAATTTTATTGATACTAGAAATAAAATCTTTCAGCTAAAAGCTCATTTACAAAGGTTCTTCATCATACAAGTCAAGCAAACATTAGACACAAGGTGATTGCAATGCATCAGGACAGATTAAAGTTATAAAATACATAGTGGCAGAGTAGCATATACATAGGGAAGGTTACTTACAATTTTGTTACATACAATTAAGAACAATAGCTTGTATTGGCAGGATGGAGTACTATAATCTAAGGAGGTAGCACACTTCATACATTCAAACTGCAGTGTTTGACTCAAAATACTAAGTGTAAAGGGGTAGAACAGAGACAGGTAGGAGTAACAGAGGCAGCTTGATAAAGCGTGGTCAAGATAAGATGGAGGCAAAGAGCAGCTAGAGAGTAGCACTGTCAGGGGTGAGGGGAAGGGGAAGAGGAAGGTGGTGATAAAGAAGGAAGGTGTCAGGGAAAAGGAGGGGGAAGAGGGGCAGGAAGAGGAAGGCCTAGGGAGTAGGAGATGAGCAGAGAGGCAAGCAGAGAGTTGGTTAAAGGCCACAATCACACTTGTAGATGCTAGAGTCCAGGTGAAAGGACTTAATAGGCAGTCTTGGCTACCCCCCCCCCCACAAACCACAATTTCTTGTCCAAACCATCCATTTACATTAAGAATTATCTTAGCACTGCTATTTAGGTATTTTATCCATTACAAAATATCAGGTAGGCCATATGCTTGTAATGCACAAAATAAAAATGTATTTGCTAATCTGTCAAAGATTTATTCCTGATCTAATCCCAGTAAGTATTAATGTTAATACCATATAATCAGCATAAACAAATATTTTAACTAGGGGGTGTTCTTGAAACAGGATAACCCCCTTTATGCTATTTTCTGCCGCTATTTTCCTAAGTAGAATGTTCAAGCCGAACACATATATTTTTGAAATTTTTTTATTTTATTTTATTAATACTATGAAAAAAAACTTTGAGCTAAAAGCTCATTTGCAAAGGTTCTGCATCGTAGAAGTCAAGTGAACATTAGACAGAAGGTGATTACAACACATCAGGACAGATAAAAGTTATAAAATACACAGTGGTAGAGCAACATATATATAGGGAAGGTCACACACAATTGTGTTACATACAATTAAGAACAATAGCTTGTATTTTCAGGATGGAGTACTATCATCTAAGGAGGTAGCACACTGCATACATTCAAACTACAGTGTTTGGATCAAAATACTAAATGTAAAGCAGTAGAAAAGAAACAGGTAGGAGTGACCCGGGCAGCTTAATAAAGAGTTGTCAGGATAAGACAAGGGAGGAGCAAAGAGCAGCTATAGAGTAACATTGTCGGGTTTGAAGGGAAGTGGGGGAGGAAGGTGGAGGGAAAGGAGGAAAATGTCAGGAAAGAGGAGAGGGGAGAGAGGGGCAGGAAGAGAAGGGCCTAGGGAGTAGGAGATAAACAGAGAGGTAAGCAGGAAGGGAGTCAAAGGCCACAGTCACACTTGGAGATGCTAGAGACCAGTTAAAAGGACTTATTGGGCAGGCTTGTATAACCCCCCCTGCAAACCACAATTTCTTGTCCAAACCATCCATTTACATTAGGAATTGTCCCCAGAACCCCTCCAATAAAGACACAAACAAGCCTGTGTGTGGTTGCACAGTTTGGCAATCAGTTTAATGAATAGTTAAAATCATCGTTCACAATAAACATGGTCATAACAGAACACTGCAGCCCGGCTTTTGACGGGTTCTTGCAGATCCTGTCATATTACTCCGGTGCTGCGTGAACTACACTGGCTGTCAATTTGGTGGTGGATCACCTTTAAAGTCGGCTTGCTGACTTTCAAAGCCCTACAAGATTTGGGCCTGTTCTATCTGAAAGAACTTCTGGTTCCCTACTGCCCCAATCGATCACTCCGCTCAGCCGACAAGGGGTTGCTAGAAGTTCCAAGGGTGAATTTGAAATCATCTGGTGCTCAAGCTTTTTCTTATGCTGCCCCAACCCTTTGGAACTCTCTACCCCATCGGTTACAGGAGTGCACTTCTTTGGAGGGATTTAAGAGGGGTTTGAAACCCTTTCTTTGGGAAAAAGCATTTTGGGAATACTGATTGGCTTAATGACTTGGTTCTGTTGAATATTTTTAATGACTTTTTTAATTGTTTTAACTGCTGTTTATGTAAGGTGCCTAGATAATTGAAAGGTGCCATTTAAATAAAAATTATTATTATTATTATGATACAGTCTGACCTCGATTATCCAGACCTCGATTATCTGGACTGCTCATTCGAGCGGACTCACGATCTGGTCCCAAAATGTTAAAGCAAACAGATTCGCGGTTAAGCTTTTTTTTTTTTCGAACTGCGGTCTATGAGAGAACAGCAGTCACCTGTTCTAACTATGCAATACTGCAATTTGCAGTCACTTAAGCAGGTGCTAATGCTCATGCTTATTTGAATGGTGTTAAAATGTGTGTTATATAGAAACATAGAAACATAGACTTTGACGGCAGATAAGGACCGCTAGGCCCATCTAGTCTGCCCATTTCCCTACCTACAGGATAGGCCGTAGATCCTATTTAACCAACAGCCTATATCTTCCTGCCCCCACAAGAATTGCCTTATGTCTGTCCCATGCATTCTTGAATTCTCCCAGTTTTAGACTCCACAACTTCCTCAGGAAGGCTGTTCCATGCATCCACTACCCTCTGTGAAATAATACTTCCTCACATTGCCCCTGAACCGCCCTCCTTCTATCTTTTTAAATTGTGTCCCTTGTTCTTGCAAGTCTCTTTTTCTGAAAGATGCTATCCTCTTGGACTTTGTTGATTCCTTGAGGTACTTGAAAGTTTCTATCATGTCCCCCTCTCCCTTCTTTCCTCAAGGGTATACATATTAAGCTCCTTTAGTCTCTCCTCATACGGCTTCTCTTGCAGACCCTGCACCATTTTAGTTGCCCTCCTCTGGACTGCCTCTATCCTGTCTATGTCCTTGCGGAGATGGGGTCTCCAGAACTGGACACAGTATTCCAGATGGGGTCTCACCAACTGTCTGTACAGAGGGATAACAACTTCCTGTTTTCTGCTGCTGTTGCCTCTCCCTATACATCCGAGTATACCCCCGGCCCTCCCTACTGCCTTCTCACATTGCTTGCTAACCTTAAGGTCATCTGATATGATTACCCCAGGTCCCTTTCCTGTTTTGTTGTTGTTACTACCTCCCCACCCATTGTGTATTCTTCCCCTGGGTTCTTGTTTCCCAGGTGCATTATTTTGCACTTTTTGCATTGAATCCTAGCTGCCATCGTCAGACCATTCCTCCAACCTTGCCAAGTCCCTTTTCATCCTTTCCACGCCTCCTTGTGTATCAACCCTGTTGCAGATCTTGTGTCATCTGCAAAAGGCATACTTTTCCTTCCAGTCCCTCTGCAATGCCACTGATGAAGACATTATAAAGGACTGGACCCAATACTGAACCCTGTGGTACCCCACTAGTAACCGCCCTTTCTTCAGAGCGGACTCCATTTACAATTACCTTCTGTGTCCTGTTGTCCAGCCAATGTTTTACCCAGGCTACCACCCTGGGACCCACTCCCAGGCTGGTTAATTTGACTAATAATCTTTTGTGTGGGACTGTGTCAAATGCCTTGCTAAAGTCTAGGTAGGCCATGTCCACAGCCCTCCCTGGTCTACTACTTTGGTCACCCAGTCAAAGAAATCTATTAGATCGTCTGACATGACCTTCCGCCAGAACCCATGCTGCCTTGGATTCTGTGCTCCACTGACCTCTAGGTACTCAACTATTCTTTCCTTCAGAAGTGACTCCATCACTTTCCCACCACAGAGGTCAGACTGACAGGTCTGTAGTTTCCTGCCTCTGTCTTGGTCCCACTTTTGTAAGGGAATCATCCGCCTTCCTCCAGTCCTCGGTACCCGCCATCCTCCCATGATTTATTAAAAGAGTAGCCAGTGGTTTCACTAGTTCCTTCCTTAATTCTTTTTAGAATTCTGGGGTGAATTCCATCAGGACCCATTGCTTTGTCCACCTTCAGTTTTAGGAGTTCTTGCAGAACCCTTTCTTCTGTGAAAGGACTGGTATCGACCCTATCAAGAGTGCTTCTCTTAATTGGATTAGGCACTTCCCTCCTCTTTTGTGAATACTGAGCAGAAATATTCGTTCAGTATTCCTGCTTTTCACTGTCCCCTCTGCCCACCCAACGTTTATTCTATTCAGCCTCACTATCCTCCCTTTGTCTTTCTTACTGCTGATGTACCTATAAAAGGTTTTATCCCTTCTTAACTGAGTTGGCTATCTTTTCTCAGTTTGGGCCTTTGCTATTCTGACTTCCCTCCTGCTTCTTTCTGCCTTAACTGTTACAGCTGTCTGTCCTGCTCCTTCTGTGTTTCCTTATACTTCTGGAATGCTATCTTTTCTTCCTGACTTTCACAGCCACCTCTCTTGAGAACCATAGTGGCTTTTCTTTCATTTTGTTTGTTTATTTGCTTTCACACAAAGGCTTGTTGCCTCTGTGATGGTAGTTTTGATAATTCCCCATTGTTGCACACACTCCTTCTAGCCTGTTTGCTAGTGCTTTTCTGAGGCACTCTCCATCTTGCCAAAGTCAGCCCTCCTAAGTCCAGTACCTTCACTTTTGTATGGCTTGAGTCTGTAGCTGAGTTTAACATGAACCACACTGTTTGATGGTCACTTGTCCCCAGATGGCAACCCACTTCTAGATCTGAGATCCTCTCACTGCCCCGTTTGAGAGTACAAGGTCTAAGATTGCTCCCTCACGAGTGGGTTCCGAAACTAGCTGTCTAATGCCTGCCACCTGTAGGGCATCAAGAATGGCCCTGCTCTTGGATGTCACTGCAGCAAATGTGCTCCAGTTAACATCTGGCATATTCAGGTCTCACATCAACAGTATCTTCCCTTTCTCTGCCATTCTAAGAATGCCTTCCATCATATCCTGTCCATTCCTTCCCCCTGACATGGGGTCTGTACACAACCCTGTGGTTATGGTGCCTTTCCAGTCTCAAGGTGACCCACAGTGCCTCCTCTCCTCCCTGTTTACTCTTTTGTTCAGTTGCTTTTATCCTTCCTTTCATGAGAGTACTCACTCCTCCCCTCTTCTCCCCTGCCTGTCTCTCCTGTAGGTTATGTACCCTGGTGTGTTAACATCCCAGTCATGGTTCTCTGTGTACCATGTTTCTGTGACTGCTACGATATCCAGTCATCCCTCTTCCATTAAGGCCACCAGCTCAGGGAGCTTGTTGCCTGGACTACGGGCATTGGTACTCATTACCCTCCATTTCCTGATGGCCTTACCCCCTTTTGCCCCATCCCTGTCCTTCTTGCCTTTGTCACTTTCTCCATTTACCCCTGCCCTTCTCCCTATCGACACCTCCATGCTGGTGTTTGCCACACTTACTACCATGATTGTTTGGGGGGCTAGGATTTTCCTGCTCCTTTCCAGTGCCTCCCCCTTGGCTAGTTTAAAAGCTTGCCAATGAAGCATTTAAACCTATCACCTAGGATCCTGGTTCCCCTCCCGGACAGATGCAGCCCATCATGCCAGTATAGGCTTGCATCACTCCAGGTGGACCCCCAGTCCCCAATGAAGCCAAATCCCTGAGCTCCACACCAGTTTTTCAACCACTGATTGAATCCCATGGTACGGGAAACACTTCTAGCTCTCCCATGCCATAGATGGCAGCACCTCCGAGAAGGTTACCGTGCGTGCTACTTGCCTAAGGCCCCTCCCCAATTCCACAAACTCTTCCTGCACTTCTCTAATCCCTTTCTTAGCCAGGTCATTTGTCCCTAGGTGGACAATGACATCCAGCTCCCTCCCCTGTGCAGCTGCTCCGGCAATCCTGAGGATTCGCTCCTGTCCCTCAAGCCATGGTGCCAGGCAGGCACCTTACCTCCCTCTCCCCTTCCTCCCCCAGTTCTACCTTCCTAACAATGGGTCCCCACCAGGAGTTGTTTCCTTCCCCTGCAGGTCCCTGCCACCCTCCTGTGGGTTTCCTTTGTGGAGGTTCCCACATCCTCCTTGGTCTCCACTGTAGGTGCCCCATAGAGGAACCACACTTTCCAGAATGGCATAGGAATTGTGGAGAGGTACAACTGGAGGGATGTGCCTCTGTTCCACCACCTCACCTCCCTGAGCCCACTGTGGTCCTACCGCCTCTTTCTTGGCAACCTCTGAGGCAACGGCAGTGGCACTGGTGGTCCCTGGATGGAAGAGGAGGTCCCACAATCCTGGCCAGCTCAGCCTGAGATGAGCAACCTCCTCCCTCAGCCCACAGAGGTGCCTGCAGATGGGACAACACCACATCCTCCAGAACATCTCCCGGAAGACTGCTGCTCTACAGCCACTGCACTGCACCACTCAATCATGTCTTATTTCTGGCCCCTTAACTGTTTGCAATCCTTACTCTTTCCTCTGTTTTTTTTTCTCTCTCTCTCTTGCTTTCTGTGTGCCTTAAGCTCCTGATTGTCCTGTTCTGAGACAAGAATATCCTATATTTCTCAGTAGACCGCTTACTTGTTCAGAGGCAGACCTCCAGCAGCTAGAGGGGGCCGGAGAGCTACTCTTGCCCTTCTAGGATGGTGGGTCCTTGGTGGTTCTGTGATCACTCACTTCCTGCCCCTAAACAGGAAGTTCCTGTTGTCAGTCAAATCCTGTGCCTATAAAAATAGAACTAGCTTTGGGTGGGGGTGGAGGGGAGGGAAGGAGGGCAATATAGTCCCAGTAGAGAAGTTCAGTCACACAGCAGTCCTTTCTCCTGGAGTGTTCTGCCAAGCTATTAGCAGAATCTTTCTAAGGCAGTCTTTAAATGTAGCTTCCTTCTAGCTAAGCCATTCCCCCTACTTACCAGATCTTTCAACAAGTAATTTAAACCTCACAACAGTTAAGTCCTTTCAGTCACCTGAGATTTACACCTAGATGACTTTTCAGTTACCCATTCAGTTCAGTTAACCCAAACACACACTTTTTTTTGTTTTGTTTTGTATGTTAGTTTTTTTACCCTAAATTAAAGGTCTAAATACAAAAGTTCTTCTACTTTAGTCCCAGCAGAGAAGTTCAGTCACACAGCAGTCCTTTCTCCTGGAGTGTTCCCCTTAATCACTAAATCACTTAGGCAGGTGCTAAAGCAGATCATTACTTATTTCTCTGTGCTGATGCTGATGCTGATACCCTTTGTAGTCTCCCCTTTCAAGCTGCGGACTTCAATCTGTGTGAAATCTGTGTTTCAGTTTACCAATCTACAATATGATGAAATCCCACAGTACTGCCACAAAGAGAAAAAGACGGATATTGGCAATCAGTGACGAGACTGCAATTCTTGACCATTTGGGAAAGGGCGAAAAAAAAGTTACCATTGCGTCTTCATATGGCATAAGCAAGCAGCAAGTTTCTGACCTAAAAAAAACAGTGGGATCAATTGCTGTCCCATGCCACCAACGTGGAAGATGACCAGGAGCTGAAGTGATGCAAAACTTTGAAACCAGCAGCTGACGAGGCACTAGAAAAAGCCACCTACCTCTGGTTCGCACAGCAGCGGAGTAAGGGCATTCCAGTGTCTGGCCCAATGCTTCAAGAAAAAAGCACAGCACTTTAATCATGAAATAAGAAGCCACGCTAGCAGTTAGGACAGCTCACAAAGAGATTTTAAGGCATCCAGTGGGTGGCTACAGCTTTTTAAATAAAGACACTCCATCAGAGAGCTGGAGATCCAGGGGGAACACAGGTCAGCTGATGTAAACGAGGTGCAGCCATACATTGAAAAACTGCAAGAGCTAGTCAATGAAAGGGGGATACACAGAAGAACAAATCTATAATCCAGATGAAATGGGACTCTATTGGAAGCTGCTTCCAGATAGAACACTGGCCCATTCAAAAGAGCAAACTGCAGCTGGCTACAAAATAATCAAAGACTGCATAACACTTCTTGGCTGCTCAAATGCTACTGGATCACACAAATTGAAGCCATTCATGATCGGGAAGTTCACTAATCCACGATGTTTTAAAAATGTAAACATAACAGCAATGCCCGTTGTTTTTGGGAGTCAGAGAAGCTCATGGATGAGCAGTGACCTCTTCACAGACTGGTTCCACCAATGTTTTGTGACTGAGGTCTGCAAACAAATGCTAATGATTAAACAGCAGCCTAAAGCCTTACTCTTGGTGGACAACTGCTTGGCACATCCTATGGGTTTGAAATCAAGGGCTGGCAAAATAAAATGTAAATTCCTACCACCAAACATGACCTCTCTCCTTCAGCCATTCAATCACAGCATTCTTGAAAAACTAAAAAAGAGGTACAGAGAGCGCTTACTGCGCCGAACCTAACTGAGACTGAGCCAGATGTGTCTATTGTAGACAGCCTGAAAAACTAACTCTAAAAGACGTGGCATATATTATCAGTGACTCTTGGGCTGAGATGACACCAGAAAGCATATCCAAGTCTTTCGCATCAACTCTAAAAATTGGTGTAGAAGGCACAGATGTAGAAGCCGATGAAGAGGGGGATATTCAGGGAGCAGAACCAGCTGATGAGATCCATGATTGTGATCGAGTACTTGAAGCTGACATTGCTGAGTTGAACGCTCAAGATTAAGAACTGATGACTACACCTGAGCTTACAGACCTTGACATAATCACATTTGTCACCGAACCAAAGAGCGTGGATACAGAGTCCAATGAGGACGAAGACGAATCAAGCGATGAGGATGTCGCGAGTAACTCTCAGGAAGTGGAAAACTTTAAAAATGCTATAAGATGGCTCGAAAGACAGGTGGATGTAGACCCGATTCATCTACTCACCCTGAACCATCTGCTCACATTGGCATCTGCCAGAAAGTACAGTGGGGTGAGGCAGATGAAAATAAACCAATTTTTTAAAACTGAGTAGAGCACAGCAGTAGTTCTGCATGAACTAAAGAACATGAGAGTAATTTCTTAATTACTTGTATTTATATTTTAGCCTGTAAACAAATTAAAAATTGGCACACTTGTTTAATGTGCAGTGTCTGCGTCTTTTTTTCTTCTTTTCACCTCTTTTCCAATTATCCGGATGTTCGATTATCCGGACTATTTGGATGCCCCCGAGAGGACCAGATAATCGAGGTTGGACTCCGTATATTCCCCATTTCCATTTTCTCATCTCTTCCCCACAATATTTATATACAGTATACACATATACATTCATGTTCAATTGATACATTCTAGCACTTTCTTCTTTTCTTCTGTCCCCAGGCGGCTGTCCTGGGGGGCCTCGACTCTTTCTCTTATGCTGTCAAGGGGTACGAGTGTACGCACCATACCCCTGCCTCTTGCTTATCAATGCTGTGTCCTTTGATTGTTTTTCATTTCCCCCCTTTCTTTCCTGTCCTCCTCCCTCCCTTTTTCCACTAGTCCACCTTCAGCTTGCGATGGACGGTGGACTTCCCCCTTTTGCCCCTTCCTCCCCCCTCTACTGGCCTTGTGTCCTCTCCCTCTACCCTTTCATATCTCTGCCACAGCCAAAACTCAATGGTGTTCCCTATCTCTGTGTTAAACAAGGCCAAGCCCAGTCCTGAGAGGTGTATCCCATCTCCCCTATAAAATCCATTCACCCATTCTAAAATTCCATGATGGATGACTGTTCCTCCCATGCCTTCAGTAAGTCTGCCCACCCACACATTCATGCGCTTCCTGGCTCTGTACTTCCCCTTGTGGCTTTCCGCCTGTCATCACACAGGCGGAAAGCATGAGGCCTGATCTTGGACCAGCCCAATGTCACCTCCTGCCCAGTAGCGTTCCAAATTCCCAGAGGGCCTTGGTGCAAGGCGATGTTACAGGGCCCTTCCCCAGTTTTGAATAAACATCAAAATTGTGATTTGGTCCCCCAGACCTCTTGGGCCCAGGTACCACTGCACCCCTTGCACCCTTGTAGCTACGCCCCTGCTCCTGCCACCATTCTTTTATTTTCTCCATGTCATGCTTTATTTGGTAACATATGTCCAGCCAGGACCTTGTCCCCAGGTCGTTGCCCCCCAAGTGTATCGCAATTAAGTCTAGCCACTTATGGCCCTTTCTGATCTCCCTGAGGTTTGGTAGCAGCTGCACCCACTTCATTCCCTGCCGTCCTTTCCAAACCAGCCAGATGGCGTTGTCATCCAAATATAGCTACTTTCCCCCTTTGTTTCCTGGCTGCCCATTTCTCTACCCAGTGTATAAACGAATGCCTGCAGATCCATGCCTCGAGCCTCTGGGACCTCCCTGCATAATCAAAAGCAAATTGTTTAGTCTCTTGTATCTTCATCTGTCCAAATCTCCCCTTCTTCCTTCTCCCCCATACTTTTGCACCTGCAATGGGAAAGAAAACAGAAACATCGTTATTGTGGTAATTTTCATATGTACTTTTTATAACAGTCCGAAGTCCACTTGCCCTTCTCCTTGATCTCCCCAGGCCTGTTGCCTTGTGCTGCCATTGTAGTGGCTGCCCCAATCCTAAACAAGTGGGAGGAATATCCCCCCAAGTTTTCCAAGGAATCTAAAGCCTTTGTGCAGCATCACTGTCATCTGGTACCCTGAATCTGGCCTGCCGTCCCCATGTATGAACAGTGATGAACATCCTACTTTTGGGTGGTCTGCCACATACATGTGCAGAGCCCCCACTGGGCAAATGCTTGCATTATAATGCTTTCTTAACCACACCCTACTGCCCTGCCCCTGCTGATCAGTCTTCGTTCTCCTTAAGAGTATGGTAATTGCATCTCCAGCCCATTCAACAGCGTCCCATTGCAGCCCCCCTCCCTCTGCTTTCTTGCCATGCCCCACCACTTCGCTCACTCTAAAAGCCTGGCTATAGATGGTATTGTAAAGGGCTTTAAACAGCACTGCTTCACCTCTAGAGCTGCAGACATGGGGTAATATTCCCATCAACTGCCCCATCATGGCCCTCTGATATCGGCTTTTTGGCATCCTGATTCTTATCCACTCCCCATATCCAGCCTTGCATCATTCTGAGTACCAGGTTGCTTTTTGTTGGGTCCTCCCATCCCCTCAGGGTACAAATCTGTCCTTGCCACCAGGTGCACCCCCATGTTCGAATGCACCATGTGCTGGTTCCACCCAGCTACAATGAATTGAGCTACATGCTCCAGTGTCACTGCCCCACATACCTGACTGCCATATTGGTCCCAGAATTTTTGAAATGCCCTCCAAGAGGTTTCACAAGCTGTAAGGGTCCTGGGGGCCCAGGAGTTGCAGAACAGTACTTCAGTTCCCCAATCCAATCGTCCTTAAGTACATCAGGATGGTGGTCTCCCTGAACTCTGCTCCGGGTGCAACAGTCTGGAATTTATCCATTTGAAATCAGGAGAGGCAATCAGCAATCACATTGTCCACACCATCAATATGCTTGGCCCTGAATGACATGTTCAAGGTCAGGCCTAGACATACCATCCTACTTAAAACCATCATGATCCTGTCTGTCTTCATCCTTTTCTTGTTCAACACTTCCACCACTGCCCTATTATCTCTCCAGAAGGTTACTTTCTTGCTCCTGAGGTCCCCTCCCCAAACTAACATTGCCATCCATATGGGGAACAGTTCCAGGAAAGTGATGTCTTTCTTCACCCCTTTCCATACCTAGTCATTTGGCCATGCTTCCATGAACCATTTTCCTTGGAAATAACCCCCCATGCTAATTCTGCCCGCCACATCTGTATATAGCTGCAGATCAGTACTGTATAGCCAATCATCCTGCCAGAATGGCTTCCCATTGTACTCCTGAAGGAAATGTTCCCAGATCAACATATCGTCCCTGGTCCCCTTATTAATATCCACCCAGTGGTGGGGCTGGGTTGCCTCCCTGAGTTGCCCAGGCTAGATGCCGCATAAATGTTTACCCTGGAGCAATGGCTCTACATGCAAAATTTAGGTATCCCAGCAGCTGTTGTGCCTGTTGCAGCTGCACCCTCCTGCGTTCCCCAATCTTCCCCAATAATTCCTGTAACCACTGCACCTTCTTGCCTAGTGAACGGTATCACTCTTGTGTCATGTCCAGTTCCAACCCTAGGAATTCTATCATTTGGCTGGGCCCTTCCATGTTACCCTCTGCTAGTGGCACCCCCAGTTCTTGGCATAGCACTTTGAAATTCAGAACATGGGTTCAGTCTCCTTTTCCCCTTCCCCAATAAACAGGAAATCATCTAAATAGTGCAACACTGTCTGATACCCATACCATGTCTAAAACATCCATTGTAGCCAAGTACTGAATGTCTCAAAAGTGGTGTATGCTATGGAGCATCCCATCGGCATGGCCTTATCAAAAAAATACTGCCCATCCAACTGAAATCCTAGTAGGTCCCAATCCGCTGGCCTAACTGGCAGTAGCTGAAATGCTGAGTCCACATCTGTCTTTGCCAACCAGGTGCTCTGCTTAGCCCTGATGAGTCATACCGCCTCCTCCAGGGTGGCGTATGTGACCCTACTTTCCTCCTCACCTATAGCATCATTGACTGACTCCCCTTCCTGGAAGGATAGGTGATGTATCACCCGATACTCCCCCAGCTGTTTTTTGGGCACTAAACCCAATGGGGAAATCCTCAGGTTTGGCAATGGGGAGAAGGCAGATGGACCTTCCACCCTCCACACTGCCACCTCCTTTTGAATTTTATGTGCCAACATGGCCTCCTTACCCCATGTGGATTTGAGGTTCTTTGTCTTCATCGCTTTGTGCAATCCTTGAAACTGTTAACTAAAACCTGACCTAAAGCCTGTCCACAATTTCTTGGCTGCCTCCCAATCCAGGTAGCCCCCCAAACCACCTTTCTACTGCATCTGCTCTTATGGTCGTCCGGGCCAGCTGGACACCACCTCTTGCTGGTCCTTCTATTGTCCTGATGTTGGATTTGATAGACATGACCTGCTCCCTCCTCCTCCTGCCACCCTCCCCCTGTTGCCCCTCCCCCACTGCTGCCTCCTAAAGGAGCCTGGGTTGGCCTCAAAGGGTTGCTGGGATGAGTTATCCTGGTTCCCCGTCCCTTTTTCCCAGCTGTACCTGCACTTGGACGCAGGGTGATGTCCCCACACTTAGAGCAGACATGCCTGAATTGATAGTTCGCCATAAGCAAAAGCTTCTGTTGTATCCCCAACAAACCTTGCTGCCCCCCATTTGTCTTCCTCCATCTCTTCTCTGTTGGACCTGTGTAGATTTCTAGTCACACGTCTGTCTGCCTGGCATCCCATTTTACATCTCCAAAATGTGCCATTCTTTTCCTAAATTTCTCATCACACCTTAACCAGCTGTGACCCACTCTTTCTTATACACGTTCTTAATAATGAGGGAATAAGTGCGGAGCGGGGAAGGTAGCTCTGGCCACTTCTCAATGACTACGGCTGTGAAATAAGTAAAACCCGTGGACCAATTGTCCTAAGTTTTACCCTTCCATGACTTGTTGTTCTTCCCCTTTCCCAACAAAACTACTGCAGCTGCCATATCCTTCTTCTCGAAGTTGTCCTTCTCCTCATACTTCTCCATGTTGCCAACATTCGCCAGGGTGAAGATGTTGACATATTCCCCTTCTCAAATTTTCTTTTCATGGCCATAGGGATGTGGTCTGCCAGCCAGCCCTGGTGCCCTGATCTCCCGCCCCACCGTCTGGGCCCCGGTTGACACCCCCATTCCCACATCTGTCCCCATCCCTTGATTTCACTTAAAGCCTTCTCCAGTGTCCCACACCATTCTCTCCCATACCTTTGAGTATCTGCTCCACATACTCTTTGACACTGCTTTCCAGTGTCACCACCTGATTACCTGTTATTCCTGGCTGTAGTATGCGGGCCCTGGCTGGAGGCACTCCACTGGGCTGGGTATGGGTATCAGGACCTGTGGTGGAAGTGCTAGTTCTGGCAGGGCAGAGGATCATGGGCATGGGAAGATCTGGCACCAGTGCTGGGACTGGTTCTGGGGTCGCTTGGGAATCAGGTCACAGGGAGGTGGACCAGAGGGGCATCAGCATCGGCACGGTATCACATTCCTAGGCTCTGGTACCCCTGGCCCTCTAGGCACCCTCTTACTCCTCTCTGCTCCCTCCTTGCCTCCCTTCTGCTTTGTGCCTTTCTCCCCCCCTGTCCGCTCCACCACCTCCAGCAGCCGGTTCACTTTTTCAACCAGGTCCATCACCATCCGTAGCATTCTTCCTTGCTGGGCTTGACTCTCTTTGGTGCCATCCTTCCCTCTGTAGTACCTGATAAAGAAATCATGACAGTTAGCTTTACCAGCTTGCTGACTAGGCCTGGATCCTTTGCATGCTCTGGAATCCCTTGTGAATCATTCCTTCCAGCGTCCCCCATGCCCCTCCCTTTGCCTTTGCTCCCAGTCATTCTGAGCTCTGCTCTTAACTTAAAAATGTTCAAAATGCAGATCAACCAAAATGCCCCTTACCTGCAAAGAACCATGCTGTGGCAAGAGAGTCCTTTGCTCCCCCTCGCTCTCCTGCACCCATGTAGTACTGCCAACCCCCTTCCTGAAAAATGGTTCAAATGACCATGAGTGTCTCTGATTCACTGCTTAGTACTCCCTAGGTGAAAAGGAGGTCTGTGCTGTGGCTGGGAGCCCCTCTATTTCTCTAATCCCATCTTTTATTCATCACCCTATCCCCCCAGGCCTTCTACATTGTGGCGATGACATCAGATGCCATCCCATGTGTGTAGGCCCAGGCGTCTGCCGTTCCCAGCTTTGCAACTCACTCACACACTTCCAATGTCCCCTGAGACCCCCTGCCATGTGGCACCTCAGCAGGTCCTCTTCTTTTTCTCCAACTGGCCACAGAATCCTCCGTTCTGCTGTCCTGCTTGTCCCCTGCACTAGTAGCAATCACCCCTTATCCAGTAGCATCCAATAAAAATCCCCTTGTTTGTTCCTTGTCCCAATCCCCCAGCCTTGTACCATGTGGTGATGATGTCAGATGCCATCCCACACAGTAGGCCCAGGCTTCTTTCAGCTTCTGGCTGGGTGACTCACTTGCACTCCCCAAAGCTGCCTGCCACAGAAATACTCACTTCATCTGAGAGGGCCTTCATTTTGCTAAAAAAAAACCTGCCATCCCCACAGACATCCCCTGTTCCCCTTGTTTGTTCCTCACCCAACAATCACCCTCATTCTCCTGGGCCCTATACCGTGTGGTGATGACATCAGATGCCATCCCACGTGGTGGGCCCAGGCTTCTTGCTGCTCTGGCTGTGCGACTCCCTCGCACTCCACCAATCCACTTATCCACTGCACAGACTCGCTTCTTTGTGAGGAAAACCACCATTCTTTACCCCACAGCCTTTTCCCAGATCCTCAAAAGCACCAAGACCTCGTCTCGCTCCCCCTGCTTCAGCCCTGGTCATGGGCAGTTCACCATGCGCTCTGCAAGCGCTCATAGTGCCGATCTCCTACAGCCCTTTCTTCAATCCTTCAAACACTTCTGCCTGCTTTGCAGGCACCCCATGCTCTGTGGCCCCAGCCAGCCCCCCAAGATACCCAGGTGAGAGCCAACAACATCTCTAGCACTTGCATCGCAGTGCCAACCAAACGCCACTTCCTGCCATTTCTTTCACCCAATGGCTCTAATGCTGTCCCGTGCACCGACCCATATACCTAGCCGGATTCTTCTACTCCAAATAAAAAACACACTTATAATCTAGAGGGTGCATGCTTGGAGAAAGCACCTCAAGGGGTACTTCAATTACTTGGCACAATACTGCCTCATCTGCTGATCAAACAGTTACCAGGCTGAAATAAACCTGAAGCAGGTGCTATTTTACTGCTCCTTGCCTGCTCTCCTGCAGTCCATATCTTCCACAGAATTTAAAATTGGGTTCCTTACCTGGCTCTTGCACTTTGCCTGGTTTACTCACTTAGCCACGGCCTCCAAATCTACTCAGTTGTCCTTTTGTGCACTCCACTCACCTTGCCTGTGATGTATTTACTTTTAGTGGTAACTTATATATACTCCTTTTTTTTTGTTAGCTTTAACTCAGAATACTTCACTATCCCAAAATGCCCACTGGCTTAAAACGTTCACCAAACTGATGTGCTTGCAGAGAAAAACCTCTCAGAGCAATTTTGTGAGCTCCCCTTGCTGTGCAGTCCCTTATACCTGCCCCCTTTAGACCTGCCTCCTAGATCTCTTGGCCACTCATCTGTTGCCACCTCACTGTTCCCACCACTCCCCTTTGCCCACCCCTTTTGTGGGCTCATCAGTTCATC
Source organism: Neoceratodus forsteri (assembly GCA_016271365.2). Taxonomy (NCBI): domain Eukaryota; kingdom Metazoa; phylum Chordata; order Ceratodontiformes; family Ceratodontidae; genus Neoceratodus; species Neoceratodus forsteri. The sequence goes on from CM057455.1 coordinate 609,349,559, forward strand.
CCCTTTCATGACCTCATGGCCTTCGTGGGTCCCCCCCTCCCTCTGCCCCTTCCCCCCTCCCTGAGCTTCACACACTTATTGTCAGGGCCTTGTGACAATGGGATCTGCCCTTTAAATTGGGCAACCCTCTTTATCTTAGCATTGCTATATAGGCATTTTATCCGTTAAAAGCTATATATTAGCTAGGCCGTATGCTTGCAAAGCAGAAAATAAAAATGTGTGTGCTAATCTATCAAAGGCTTGTTTCTGATCTAATCCCAGTATGTAGCCTTGTATTTCATCTTTACTTCCCCTGTGGAATAATTCTCTTAACAAAATGAAGTTGTCTTGTATTTTCGTATTTAGGACTGCATATGTCTGGTATGGACTTACCAGTTTCTCTGCTACCCCAGTTAACCCTTTTAACAGTATTTACTTAAGATTTTGAAATATGTATTTAAAAGGCTTAATGGCCTCACATTTTTTAAGATTTTCCTGTGCTCCCTTTTTGTGTACTAGTATTAAAACAGCTTTGGTAATTGATTCTGATAGAGTCGTCATATCCAATATATGGTTATACAAATGTGCAAAAGTAGTAGCAAGGTCTGTTTTAAACATTTTATAAATTCCACCCCTTTGCCATCAGTACCAGGTGCCATACCATTCTTTAATGAGGTTATAGCGCCTTCTACATCTACTTCACCTTCGAAGAGTGTGTGTGTTGGGGGTCCAGGTGTCCTGGCCAAATTTCTTCCATTCACTAAGCTACCATTGACAGCTTAATTTGGTTCATTTTCAGTTGGTTTGCATCTTTAACCTCTCAGGACAAGGCTGAAAGTTGACAGTATTGTTTAGCCCTCCTTTACCTGTCAACAAAAATGGAGTGGCTAAGTAACTAACTAACTGACTAAGTAAATTGTGCTCACACCACATATGACCAGCAGTGGGGTGTGGTTTGTGAGGAGCAAATCAATCGGTATGCTCAACGCAGGTTTGAATACACCAGGATTTGTTCCAGTTACTAATCTGCTACAAGATTCTGGATTTATGTAAGGAATAAGACATGACAAGATGTGAATTATGGACTGATAGGAGCACACTCCAGATGGATAATGATGCATGAGGCACTTGCACTGAGTGCCTTTGCACCTGGTAAGTGCTCTTATCAACCCATAAACCACACCTCAGAGTGTCTTATTCTGCTTATAAAATGGGTCAAAAATTTTCAAAATACAGTATGAACAAGTTAGTGCAGTTTTTAAATTAAAAAGTTATTTATTTTTTTCTTTCATTTTTTTAGCTTTAAAGAAAATAGTCCCTTTTACCGCAGAACCACATAATGTTTTAAGATATCAAGCAGATGCTGTGTGTCTGGTTCTGTCCCTCTCCAACAAGCAAAGTGTTGGCAGCTTTTCTTCTATTTTACTTTGTATTTTTTTTTTATTATTTATTTCAGTATGTCTGTGATCATGGATGTTTAGTTCAGACTGCCCAATTTCAATGCCTGTTGCATGTCTCCTGACGGTTCTTCAGCCACCCCCCCATATACATGAGCAAATGAAGAAACACGGCTCAAGGTTGTGGTAAAGCTGAGCCAAGGTACAAAAACAAGGTACCAGAAGAAAGAAAAAACCCTCGGCTCACCCAAAGCCTTACCAGAAACAACGAAACACTGTATACAGATAAAAGCAGTAATTTTATTTAAACAGTAGCACCCCTGACATCAAGATCTACGTTTCGCGTCGCACTTGATGCTTTATCAATATAAAGCATCAAGTGTGACGTGAGACATAGATCTTGATGTTAGGGGTGCTACTGTTTAAATAAATTACTGCTTTTATCCGTATACAGCGTTTTGTTGTTTTTGGTAAGGCTTTTGGTGAGCCAAGGGTTTTTTTCCTTTCTTCTGACCCACCATATACAGAAAGGTTTTACAGTATTTGTGAGCTTTTGATAATTTTCTTACGAACATATGAACATACAAAATTTGCCAGCAGATAAAGACCTAGAGGTCTATCAAGTCTGCTCGAATGTACAGCTAGCATCCCTTATTCTGCAGCTGCCCCTCCCTTCCACCCTTCCCCTTCATTGACCCTCCCCTTGTCCTGTTCCATCCCCTTTTGAAGCAGTCCACTGTTCTACTGGATACCACTTCTGCAAGTAAAGCATTCCACCCAGCCACCACCCTCTCTGTAAAAAAGTGTCTTCTCATCTCCCTCCTGAACCTTCCTCCCTCCAATCTCATATCATGACTCCTGGTGTCCCTCCCCTCCCTTATTTTTAAAAGCCCCTCTGTACCTGTCTTGTTTATTCTGTTCATGTACTTAAAGGTTTCAATCATGTCCCCGCGTCCCTCCTCTCCTCCAGTGAGTACATGTTCAACTCCTTCAGCCTCCTCTCGTATGATAAGTCCCCCAGCCCCTTGATCATCTTTGTCACCCTGTGCTGCACCCCCTCCAGTAACTTAATGTCCCTCTTCAGATATGGGCACCAGTACTGCACGCAGTACTCCAGGTGCGGTCTAACTAATGACCTATACAGCAGCAGAATCACCTCCTCCCTCCTTGAGGATATACCCCTTGCAATACAACCCAGCATTTAGTTGGCCTTTGCAGCTGCCTTCCTACATTGTGCCGAGTTGTTCACTGACCCAGTAATGAGCACCCCCAGATCCTTCACCTCCTCTGTTTGGGCTAACTGCACTCCCCCCAGCTGGTAACTCCTTCTTGGATTAATCATCCCAAAATGCAGCACCTTGCACTTTTTGGCATTAAACCCCAGTTGCCAGGTGTCTGACCAGGTTTCAAGCTTTGCCAGATCATCCTGCAACCCCTGCCATCCCCCTAGGTCATCCACCGCTGCTCCTAGCTTGGTATCGTCAGCAAATAGACTGATCTAGCCCTTGATGTACAATGATATGACTGCAAAGAATATCTCAAACAACACTGGTCCCAACACTGAGCCCTGTGGAAAGCTGCTCATCACTACCCTTGGGTGTGAGAGCTCCCCACCCACCACCACCCTCGGTTGCCTTCCCTGAAGCCTGTTCCCTACCCATCTCACCAGCTTTGCACCTACCCCTGTGCCTCCTAACTTACTTCCCAGTCTTCCATGTGGCACCGAGTCGAATGCCTTACTGAAGTTCAGATACAGGACATCCATTGCATGGCCCCTGTCCAGTTGCCTAGTTACCCAGTCATAGAACTCTACCAGGTTGGTTTGGCAGGATCTGCCCCATATGAAGCCATGCTGTCTGCTGTCCTGTAGTCCTTTGGCCTCTAGGAGGGACACCAGCCTCTACTTCAGGATAGTCTCCATTAGCTTACTCATGATGGATGTGAGGCTCACTGGTCTGTAGTTTCCCAGTTCAATCTTGGGGCCACTCTTGTGGGGGGCACCACATGAGCCATCCTCCAGTCCTGAGGTACACACCCCGAATGTAGTGAGGCATTACATAGGTCTGCCAAAGGTCCTGCAAGGACCTCTGCCAGCTGCGTCAGTACCCTGGGGTGGATGCCATCTGGGCCTGGTGCCTTATCCACCCTCATTGCCTTCAAACCCTCCCGAAATCTGATCTCCATGATTTCCCCATCTGTCACTCCCTCCACTCTGTTTCTGCCATTTCTCCCCTCTTGGGTGTCATTCCCCTCTTCTCTTTAGTAAATATTGAGCAGAATTACTCATTTAGTTCTTCTGCCTTATCGCACCCTGCTTCCACCCAACCCCCCTCCTTCCTAATCCTTACTATGTGGTCCTTACAGCTCCTTTTCTCCATGATGTACTTAAAGAAGTCCTTCTCCCCCTTCTTAATGCATTGTGCCAGCCTGATTTCTGCAGATGCCTTAGCTCCCCTTACTGCTCTTGTCACCTCCTTCGATTCTGTCAAGTACTTCTCCCCGTCCTCCCCTCTCTATGTTTTCTTGTACTTCCTAAAGGCAGCTTTTTACCTGCTTACCTTTTCCATTACCTCCTTGCTCAATCAGCTCAGTTTCTTAGCCCTAGCCTTCTTGCTCTGGGCCTCACAGCAGGTTTTGGTTGCCTCCTCTATCCCCAGCTTTATAAGCTCCCACCTCTGGTTAGTGTCCATACTAGATTGAATTCTGGCCAGGTACCCTTTTAACACTTCTCCCATTCTCCCAAAGTCGGCCTTCCTGAAGTCCAGCACTCTTGTGCCAGATTCCACTCCTTCCTTGCCCATATCCAATGTGAGCCATACTGAGTGGTGGTCACTCCCTGACAGCAGTTTCTCCACTGTAAGTTCTCTCACTAAGTCCCAATTTGACAGCACAAGGTCAAGGGTATTCCCTAACCTGGTTGGTTCACTGACCATTTGCAGCAGGAAGCTGTCCTGGAAGGCATCCAGCAGTACCTGCTCCCTTCTGTTCCTTGTTGTTGGGGTACTCCAGTCCACTCCTGGCATGTTGAAGTCCCCCACAATCACCACACTACCCTTCTCGCAGGTCCTCCTGATCTGTCCTGCAAGGTCCCTGTCTAACTCCTCGGTATTATTTTCTTTACTTCCTTTTCTTCCTTAACACATCTTATTTTTGTGAGCAGCTAGCCTAATTGGGAGCGAGTGTGTTGCTCAAAGGCCACAGTACTGAGTGCTTTCTGTTTTGCGCTTTCTCACTTTCATACTTTTACCATGGCAGCACTTCAACATGAGGGAGCAGGTTTCCACTTTTTGCTGTTCCATTGATTGGACCACTCACTTGCCAGAATTCGGTAATGTAAAAAGGGGCGGGGGAGGACAAGAGGTTGGCGAGAAGGAGTTCAGGACACTGGAGGAACAGCAGCTTTCAAAAGAAAGAGGAGTGTAGAAACAGCAAAGAACTGAAATTAAACATGAATCAGAGGTACAACATTAGTATTAGCAAATTGGGCTCTTAAAAGTAAAATTATTTTTGCCAGAATTTCGGCAGTGAGAAGTGAGCAAAGTGTACAACTGGTGCTGAAAGGAGTGGGTGGGGGATTTGTAAAAGATGAGCAGACAGTGATTTGAGAACTTAGAGTTCAACTAGGAAAGGTTATGTTTAAAATGGAATGGAAGGTATGGATCTTCTGGTTGTGCACTGTGCAGCGTCCTTACCAGCCTAAGTAAGACTGGTTGGCAGGTTATAGCTGGATAACAGCTCCAGTAAATGTGCCTCTTATCCAATCAGAACCCTGAACATTTTCTACCCATTTTATAAAGGAGCAATTACAGTTTCAAAAATACAGCTCTTCATCTCAAACCAGCAGTCATCTAGATGGCTTTCTATGACCATGTCTGTGAACATGCAGCTAAAGTCCACTACTAATGTAGCTGATTTATGAATGGCTTGCAGGGTCTTTCACAAAGCAATCATCAGGTCTGGGTGCAGAGAACAGCACTATGCATCAGCCTCATCAGCAAGCTACAGGTCTGGCACAGTGAGCATTACTATGCATCTGCCTTATACTAGACTGGTGTGAGGAGCTAAAGGTGCAGGCCAAAAATGCTCTGGCATGTATATCCCTTAATCAGCCAGAGTGTGTTTTTGCAAGATCCATTTGTCTAGGTTATGTTTGAAGATGGTTTTATTTCTATTCAGAATAACTTCCAAGGAAGATGAGTTCCAAGGTCTAATTACACTGTAAGATAACCATGAGCTTCTTTTGACACAATTCACCTTTCTTTATTGCAACTGTAATAGATGTCCCCTAATGTTAAAAACATCTTGTTTATATTTAAAATTAATTTCTGAAAACAGGTGTGGGTTGTTGACAATATCTCATAATAATAATGTCTTCTCTGAGTCTCCTTGTCTCAAGGGACATTAGATTTAACACTTCAAGCCTACTTTTATAGTTTAAGTTTTTCAGACTCAGAACTTGTTTAGTAAATCTCCTTTGAAGTTTTTCAAACACACTGATATATTTCTTTTTGTAAGGTAACCAGAGTTGTAAGCAGAAGTCTTATGAGTGGATCACAGGCAACTCATGAAGCAAGCTACGGTACATGTCAGGCATAGAGCACATCTCTGTGAACCTGCTTTGTGCCACTTTAGAAGCAAGTTACAGGTCTGCTGCAGTGAGAATCACAATGTTGCTGCTAACTGAGTGTCCCACAGGGACACTCATGATGAAAACTGTAGGTCTGTCATAGTGATTGTCACTATGCAGCTACTATCATGAAGTGTGCTGCAGGTGTGACACGGTGTACACAACTACAGTATGCAGTCTTCTGCATGGAATGTAAGAATGGAAAAACATTTAAGATGTCAGCTGTTTTATATGTATTTTAAAAAGTAAAGGAATAAATTGTAAAAATTAAAAACTATGTTAATGCATCCATTAGGATTGAAACGCAAAACATACAAAGTACAGTAATTAAAAGTTAAGGCCATAAGTCCCTGCAGCCTTAGTGAATCAATGGTGTGGTGTTTCTCAGTGTTTGAATTACCATACAACACAGTGTTGCCATTACATTAAGATAGGCTCTGTATTGTCACCAAATGAATGGCACAGCAATGCTTGCTTATAGGGTCCTGGTACAGTGTTAGTGTAATGTCAACACTAAGTCACATGATCATTTAAGTCCTGTGGAACCCCACACCACCTAATCCCCAAGGTACGATGAACATTTGACTTTAATTTTTAATTTTTCTACTCTGTAAACGTTGTGCTTCAGCCCTAAAAGAGAAATTAGCATACGTGTGTGCAGTATATATATAGTACATATATATATATATATATACTCGGTTTATGTATACCCTTTCCAAATTAAAAATCAAATTTATAATGAGTTATTAATTACATTATCATAATATCAGTTTTTCCACCCACATCAAATTAAAATGGTGTAACAAAGCACTTTGTCTATCTTATGATTAAAATGCATATGCGATTTCTGTTTTAATCCATCTGTAGTTTATTCCCTATCTAGGACATTTTAAGTAAATGTTATTATGCATGAGTACTAATATGATAGCCATACACTTAGCAAGTAATAGTTTCTCTCAGGGCTTGGAGGCATTATGCAAATCTGTTATAGTATTGTTTTTATAATTAAAGCTAGATTGTTTGTTTAGTCTTTATATTTTAGTGAATAGGACATATATTCAAAATAATGTATCCCTCTCATTACAGTGCTCATGTTATAACCCTCTGTGGTACAGGGCTCCCATAATTCATATCTTGGCCATGATAAGTTTATTAAACTTACATTCATCACTGAATAGAAGCTTTATCAAATTACAGTTATAAAAAAACTGTTTGTGTTTATTCATTGAATAAAAGTTTTGGCAGTATAGTGCAGTGGTTAAGAGCAGGGAACTGCAATACTGAATAACTGGGTTTGGATCACACAGCTAATGCTTGCATACTGTGTGACCATGTGTAAGTCACTTAAAGGAGAAAGGAAATTATTTTTACATAGTTAGCTGCCCTTCCATCTTCCTTTCCATGCCAATTATGTATTCTGATATGTTTTGATGATTTTTTTGATAAATAAAATAATCTACTTTTGGTGTGTCTTCAGATCTACATAGAGTACCACTCTCCTCAACAGCTACTGCTCTTTCTTTTCATATTTCTAAGACATTCTATGACATCAGTATCTCCTGTTCCATGATGTTAATCTGAATGGTCTGGAATGGTGTTACTGATGTCATGGAATGTTCGGGCAGTATGAAAAGTGACAGCAGCAATTGCTGAGGAGAGAGGAATTCATGGTAGTTAAAAAGGCAACAAAATTAGATTAATAATTTTACAAAAAAGTCAAAAAACATTACGAGACTGGGTAGATAAAAAAAGAAAGAACAACTGGAGGGCATCTAGAAGTGTAGAAAACTGTTTCTCATCACCTTTAACTTTTCTGTGCTCCCAGAATGCACATGGGAACAAGCCTCAGCTTAGTGTGTCTGTTCTAGCCAAAAATTGTAAAAAAAAAAAAGAAAGTGTGAATGGTGTTGGAAAAGATTAGTAACTCTGCCCTGTTTCAAATTTTGTTTGATTGGTTCAACTTCAGTTCATGTTTAGTCTTCAACACTTTTTCAATACTAGTAAAAAGGGAGCATCCTTACACCAATGTGTGAGGCTGACAATGATTTATACGTTGAGCTCAGTGCACAATTGCTTTTTGACCCTATACACTACATTATGTGGCATGGATGTTTCAGATTCAAACATCTCAGCTGACCTTTGGACACCATCGGATGCATTGACAGCATGCCCCTGTCATGTTATCATTAGCAGGGCCTGACCATGATGAAATTCATGCAAATGTACAGCCAGTTGGGGGCAGAGGTGAACAGTGGGTGTGCCAACAATGGCCAGCAGAACACAATATGCATGATGCTATTTGTTCTCCATCAGGCTAGTGCCAGGGTACTTTGATACGCTGGTACCTCTATTTTGTTTGGAATAATGATAATTCTGCTTGTCTAGTAAGAAGAGTGCAGAGCTGCAAATGTACCCCTTAATCTTTTCCAAAAGGTATAGGTTGTAGTGGGCCTTCTTTCTCTGTTAAAGTTTTTCTTTTTCTGTCAACTTGGCTTCCAGTTCCTTTTGCTCTGATTCCCTTTGGTGTCAATGGTGGAATGTGCCATTCATAATCCGCATCTGCATGTTGGCTTTGAAAGTCTCCCACACTGAGTCAGTTTGGGCTTTGTCATTGTTGTTTTGTTTAAAATATGCAATGGCCTTTTCCCTGATTCATTTGCAGAACAGAGCATCCAGTAGAAGTAAGAGATCCAGTCTCCAGGTGGGTGATATGCATGTGACATATGTCCAAACCAAACCCAAGGAGGCAGGAGTATGGTCAAAGAGGTAAAAGACAGCAATCATGGAGTCCACTGCCGCTGTGGTAATTCTGGGAGAGGTAAGTAAAAAATAAAGTTTATTAGACATGGCATAGGTGGCAGATATGTACATATAATCCAGGTAATGGGATGGAGTAGACACCAGTGTTCCATAAGGGAGAACTCAGCCATCATTGCTGTCAGTGCTCTGTGCACATTTGCATGAGGCACAGCATGGTGGATTGACCTATCTAAGAAGGGTACTAGGGTCAAATTAACATCTCCCTTAAGCATGAAGGAAAGAATGTGTCTCATTCTGTAGCTATAGTGTTACTCATTTCTTGGAACAGGGCAGGTCTATCCCAAATAGGTTCATAAACATTATCTATTAAAAGTTGTCCCTCTGGGGTCTCAACTTTAATAAGGATCCATTACCTCTCTAAATCCTGCAGTTGAGTCGAGATGGTCCATGTCAATAACTTATGCAGCAGGATGGAAACTTAAAGAAGGCAACACAACTATGGGCATCTCCCCTCACAGACTCCCTACATAGCTTAGTAGCTTTGGCCTGAACCAATTAGTCTACTGCAGGAGCGCAATGTGAACCTTCATTGTTTTGAGTCTGCTGCATACCTTTTTTCTTTGACAGGAAAACTGAGCCATCTGATATTCAATGTCATGCATTTCAGAGTAGCCATAACTGAAGTATTCAAGAATTAAAGCATGCTGAGGGTGACCCTTATATAATGGTAACAACTGCAATACCATAGATGTCACTGAGGAACCTAGTGAGAGTAACCACATTCCTCATACCATAGAACTGTAGTTGCATATAAAAGTAATATTTTTGTCAATTACATTTTATTAAAAAGATCATAATAATCATATTGAGTTACAGAACCAATAATAATAAATTTTAAATCCATTATAAACAAAACAAAGTTCATTTTACAAAAGACAATAAAAATATGCATTAATAAATTAATTTATAAGAATTCACATCTATCCATTTACCTGTTCAAAAGATCATTAAGTAATATATCAAAAGTAGAAAAACTATAAGCATTCCTTATTTATTGTCATTTCTGTGGCTATCTAGCCAAATCCAAAGAGAAAAAGATGAAAAAGGCAGGAAAGGAAAATGAAAACCAGAATGATGCAGTGAAATCTTTTTTCCAAATAGTTCTAAGTAATATCAAAAAAATACAAAGGGAAAAGAAAAGGCAAAGAAATGTGACCAGGGAAGAATTAAAAGTTATCTGAAAAAGTAACTATATGCTCCCATTAAAGAGTGATAACTATATAATCTATTAAAGCAGTTGCTAAATTCAAACTGTCTGAGAAAATGTGTTCATAAACTGTTTTGTTTCCCTGAAAGTATTTTACATAGAGTGCCCCATTTAAAGAAGAAACTGCCCCATGTTCAAGCAAACCATGAGCTAGGTTTTTTAGTCCTACAACCTCATGAAGTTCAAATTTATATTTTTCTAGAAAAGGGGATTTATCATCTAACCAAAATTTTTAAATGTTCTTTGCAGTAACTCCAGTTAGCAATATAAAAGTAACGTAATTCAGAACCATAACAAAAACTTCTAACAAGTAACCAGTTAGAACTGTACACTGCACTAGCCAGACAAACTAAGAGGCAGAAAACTGTGGGATTATATGACACTGTGGGCAGAAGGAAACATGAGTCAGACAAGGACACCAGAGTGAAAAACAAATCTATTGTCAAGGCCAGCTCCTTGCAAGATTGGGATATGGGCATAGCCTATGAGTAAGGAGTCAAAACACAAAGCCTGCACAACCCTCATACAATCATTTGTATACAACCAGAGATAAAAAGGGAACTAGGAGAGCTTCAGTAGCAGACAAGTAGTGGAATTGCAGTATAATGTGGGGAGTGGTGCAATGCAGTGGCTGTGGGACAGCCATATTCAGGCAGACCTTCTGGACACTGAGGTGCTGCCCTATCTGCGTGCATCTCTCTGGACTGCGGGAGGAGGTAGCCAGACTCAGAGCGGAAGTAACCTGGGTCAGGAGTACCATCACCCCTATCCAGGGACCACTCAGTCCAATGCAACTGCCTTAAAGGATGCCGAGAACGAGGAGCACTTGGATGACAGTGGGCTCAGGGAGGGTTAGAGTGGTCAGGCAGAGGCACATCCCAGATCCTATTCCACTCAAGAACTCATATGCCACACTGGCAAATGAGGACAACCAAATAGAGGTACTCAGAGAAGTGGAAGGAAAGGATGTGGAGGTTAGCCAAGGAGGTGATCTCAGGGGAAAGCAGTGGACCCCAGAGGAGGAGGAAGCAAATCCTGGTGGGGACTCCTTCATAAGAGGGATCCAGCTAGGAACACAGGAGGGGGAGGACAGGGAGGTGAGGTGCCTACCAGGTGCCACAGCATGGAGGGATGGAAGGAAGATCCTGGGGATCACTGGGAAGGCAAGACGGGAGGGTGAGCTGGATGTCATTATCCACCTAGGTACTAATGACCTGGCAAATGGGGAGCCAAAGGAAGTTCAGGAAGAGTTTAGGAAACTGGGGAGGTGTCTCAAGCAAGTAGCTACTTTTGTCACTTTCTCAGAAGTACTAACTGTGAGAGGCAAGGGAGAGCATAGGAGTGCATGCACCAGGAACTTTAACTCATGGTTGAAGAATTGGTGCTGTGAGGAAGGGTTTGGATTCATTGGTGACTGGGGACCCACCTGGAGGGATGGAGGTTTGTTCAAGCCTGACAGCCTGCATCCATCCTGGAGGGAATCAAACACTCAATGATAAGTTTAAATGCTACATTGACAAGCATTTAAACTAGCAAAGGGGGTGGCAGGCCAGCAAGGAGGGTACCTACTTGCTCACCCCCCAGCCAGCAGTGGAACCAGTGAACCAGAGGAGTGGCTATCTCTGCAAAAGCAGTGTGCAAAAGATGGAGATTAGTGCCCAAGAGGTGGATAAGCAGAAAAGGGCAAATGCAGCAGAAGGGCAGACAGCAGGGAGAACCAGGGATAAATGACAACCAAGGAAGGGGCTGGGTAGAACAGTGAAACAGTCTAGGAGGTCAAATCATGGAAAGCCATGTGTGCAAATGCCAGGAACCTTAGCAACAAGATGGAAGATCTGGAGGCTGTCATGGTGCAGTCAGCCTGGACATTGTGGCCATCACTGAAACCTGGTGTAATGATAACCCGACTGGGAGATGGCCATACCTGGCTACAACATATTCAGAAGAGACAGAGCAGGCAGAAAGGGGAGGAGGAGTGGCACTGTATGTGAAAAATGACATAAGGGCCACAGAGATCCAGGAGGAACAAAATGGGGAGAGATACTGTGGGTTAAGCTGGAAAGGAAAATGGGGACAGCCATCCGCACAGGTGTGGTCTATAGACCACCAGCCCAGGAGGAAGAAACAGATAGGAGTGATGCTAGCCATCCAAAGGATGGCAGACAAAGGTGAGGTAGTACTGGTTAGAGACTTCAATATTCCAGACATGGACTGGAGCATCCCAGCACCAGCATCAACTAGGAGCAGATTTATCCTGGACTCCCTTCAGGGTGCCTTCCTCAAGCAACTGGTCATGGAACCAACTCGGCAGAAGGCAATACTGGACCTTGTGCTCACAAACAGGGACAGTGTGATGGGGGTAACAGTGGGGGTGCACCTGGGAAACAGTGACCAGCAGTCATTGTGGTTTGAAATCATAGAAAGAGCAGAACCAAACCACACAAAAACACGTATCCTGGATTTTAGGGGGGCAGACTTTGGGAAAATGGGGAGATACTTGAAAGAGGAATTAAGGGGAATAGGACAGGAATCAGGGGTTGAGGAACAGTGGGCAGTATTTAAAATGGGGATTACAAGAACAACAGAATTATGCATTAAGCAGGTTAGCAAGAGGAAAAGGAAGGGGAGACCATTATGGTTTTCCAAAGAGGTAGCAAAGAAAGTGAAAGCCAAAAAGATTGCATTCAGGCAATACAAAAGACACAGGCAGAAGGGGATAGGGAGAAGTACCAGGAGAAGCAAAGGGAGACAGGGAGATCAGTAAGGGAAGCCAAAGCTCAGACAGAAGAACACATTGCAAAATCAGTGGGTAGAGGGGACAAAACCTTTTACAGGTATATAAGTGAAAAAAGAAAGACAAAGGGAGGGATAGTGAGACTGAAGGAGGAGGATGGGGGCCGCGTGGAGGATGACAACAGTAAAGCTGACATATTGAACAGGGATTTCTGCTCAGTCTTTACTGAGGAAGAGGAGGGTAATGGGTCTGAAGGGAGTACAAGGGGTGAGAATGGTGCAGAAATGGACACAAGTCCTTTTACACGAGAAAGGGTCCTGAAGGAACTGGAAGTAATAAGAGTTGATAAAGCAATGGGGCCAGATGGGGTGCACCCAGGGTCCTAAAGAACTAAGAGAGGTGGTGGCTGAACCTCTGGCTATCCTGTTTAGCCAATCACTGGAAACAGGGAGGTACCCAAAGACTGGAGGACAGCAGATGTAGTCCCCTTATACAAAAGTGGGAACAAAGAGGAAGCAGGTAACTACAGACCAGTCAGCCTCACCGTGTAGTGGGGAAGATCATGGAAGCACTACTGAAGGAGAGATTGGTGGAACAGCTGGTTGTCAATGGACTACAGGACCCAAGGCAGCATGGTTTCACCAGGGGAGGTCATGTCAGACCAACCTAGTTGAATTTTTGACTGGGTGACTAGGGAGGTGGATCAGGGGAGGCAGTGGACATGGCCTATCTGGACTTCAGCAAGGCCTTTGACACTGTGCCACATAGAAGACTATTACACAAACTGGGGAATATGGGTGTGGGCAGGACAGTAGTGTGTGGGTAACTGGCTGGGTGGCAGGACACAGAGGGTGGTGGTAAATGGCTGTCACTCCACAGAGGGAAGAGTGACCAGTGGGTACCACAGGGATCAGTGCTGGGACCGGTCCTATTCAACATCTTCATCAGTGACATTGCGAGGACCTAGAAGGCAGAATTTCACTGTTGCTGATGACACAAAGCTCTGTAACAGAGTAGACACACCAGAGGGTGTAGACAGAATGAGAAGTGACCTGCAGAAACTTGAAGAATGGTCAGGGGTTTGGCAGTTGAAATTCAATGCAAAGAAGTGCAAGATAATGCATATAGGGCACAAAAACCCTGGCACAATATATCAGTTGGGGGTGAGGATATGCATGCACCAAGCAGGAAAAGGATCTTGGGGTTATCATCTCTGATGACCTCAAGGTAGGAAACAGTGTGACAAGGCAGCAGGTAAAGCAAATAGGATGCTGGGATGTATAGGCAGGGGCATCACCAGCAGGAAAAGGGAGGTCATAATTCCGCTATACAAGACACTAGTGAGGCCCACCTGGAGTACAGTGTACAGTTCTGGAGACCATACCTACGTAAGGACACAGACAGGTAGAGAAGGTTCAGAGGAGGGCAACAAAGATGGTGCATGGATTGTATCACAAGTCCTATGAAGACAGGTTGAAGGAACTGAACATGTACTCCCTGGAGGAGAGGAGGGAGAGGGATATGATAGAGACATACAAGTATCTTACAGGGAGGAACAGGGTGCAGGAAAACACTATTTTTAAGTGAAAAAGATGTTCCAGGACTAGAGGGCATGGGATGAAGTTGGAGGGAGGACGATTCAGAGGAAACATGAGAAGGAATTTCTTCACAGAACGGGTGGTGGACAAGTGGAACACCCTGCCAGAGGAAGTGGTGGGGGCTGAAACAATCACGGGATTTAAGAATGCATGGGATAGGCATAAAGGAATTCTGGAGGTTGGGGGTATGGGGCAACAGACTTCTAGGAAAACAAACTGAACTTACAAGCTCAAATGGGCAGACTGGGTGGGCCATAGGCCCTTATCTGCTGACACTGTCTATGTATCTATGTATCTATGTAAGAGGAATATCAAATATCAAGCAAGGGGGGAAGGAGGGCCCATTAGTCTCCTTCAAACCACAATGAGTTGGGGGATATTCCCATGCCTCCCTTTGTGTAATCATGCCATTGTACATGAAGCACAATCATGTAAAGCCCAGACCATGTGACATAAGGAAGAGGGGAACAGGAAAGCAAGTGGGTGAAAGGTCATTATACCAGCAGTGTGCCAGAGAAGGGGAACACCACATCCAAGAAGGTCATCCAGACCGGGCATTTATGTGCCACCAGCAGACAGGCCATCAGCCTCCCATCCTGTAAAGAAGCATTCCCAAAGGATATATCTCATGTGGATATACCAAGCAGGGGAGCAGTGTCACAAAATGCCGTAATTAAGTGGAGCTAGAATCAGTGGCCTGTGTGGGGAAGGGTAACCATCTGTTCTATCAGCCAGTCCAAAACAGTGAGTCTCTGAATATAGGGGATAAGCCCACCCCCAAACTGAACAGTAAACAAAGAGCCACAATAAAGGTATGAGTCCCCATTCTGCTTCTAGGAGTTGAGGTACAGATTAAGTAACAGAGGGACATACTAGGTCAAAAACTACTTGAGGGATAGCACCATGTCTACAGGTGGACTCCCAGTGGATGGTAAGGCTAAGTAAACCACCCAAAAACATCACCCTGACACACCACTAGTACACTTATCTGTGAAAAGTGCAGGCCAGATACAGCAGCAGGCAGATATCAAAATGAGATTCCTGTCACCCAGCAGGTCACCAGAGAAGAACACAGATAAGTGAGAAAGGGGGACTTCCCAAACTTCCTGTTCTTCAGGGAGAGGGGTCTCATTTATGTGCTGCATAAAATGCAACCATCAAACACAGCCACCACACTGCTTCTCTCACCCGAAGCCAAGCTTTCCCACATGGGGCAACTTAGTCACTTAGCAATAGTGAACATTAACAAATAGTAACAACCAACCACTCCACTTCAAAGGACTCCATCAAGGTTGGGAAAACCATGATATACCCCAAAATATAAACTCAAAACAAAGAGAAGAACATGAGAAACACCTGTGAAGTGCATTTGAACATTTTCACATGCTGAGGTGCTGCTGGAACCTAAGCATCCAGGCCCACAGCTCAAAGTAGACCAGTCACTACACAGAAGGTCTCATCATGCACCTAAATATTGCCCAGGGCTCTTGGAGTAAAAACTGGAGCAGGTGAGCAGTGCAGGTAGATAGAAGAGACAGTGTTTTCCTACTGCTTCCCAACCCCCAGTCAGGGATGGAGCCACAACACAGCTTTTCCAGCCACTTAACTCTGA
Organism: Neoceratodus forsteri; assembly: GCA_016271365.2. Classification (NCBI taxonomy): domain Eukaryota; kingdom Metazoa; phylum Chordata; order Ceratodontiformes; family Ceratodontidae; genus Neoceratodus; species Neoceratodus forsteri. The sequence goes on from CM057455.1 coordinate 609,365,533, forward strand.
GGCACAGTGAGGGGTCCTGAGCATAAGAGGCACAGGAAGTACTGATCCTGGAAATTCAAAAAGGGGTCTTTGAAATAAGAGTACTCACTGTTCCCAGAAATGTATTCAGCTTAGGGCATCCTTGGCTGCCTGCTGTAAGAGAGGAGAGCCAGGAAGCAGGACCATGGAATGGTGGGTCTTGGGTTGATCTTGCAGAGCTGCAACTCACTTCACTCATGATGGTTCCAGGGCAGGTGCTGTTTTGTATATAAATGTTTTATTGTTTTCCATTTTTCACATAAAGTAATCATGAAAACACTTTACCATACATCAGAATATTTAGAGAAACATTTGGCAACATCTTATAAACATCATATCTATCTAGCCAGGGTAAACCACTTGGAGGTACAACTCTAAACATGACTTATTTATTTATTTTTGTGAACTCTATTTATGCTCCTACACTAGCCCCTTAGACCTCTCTCCAGTGAGGTCTGCCAGTGTGACCGTGTCCTGCCTGGGCAGAGGTCCTCCTTAGTCTGGCCTCTGCTCCTTAGAGTGCCACTCCATTGCCACCGACCACCCCATGCCCCAGCTCTGAGCCCCCCAGGGAGGGGCCTCCCTAATTCTTTCAATGCTCTATCTAGAATCTTGAAAAGCAACTGGGGAGTGGAGGAGACACACAGATACCAGCTGGGAAGGACCCAGCTGAGGGTGTGGAGGCCGACCACTGGACCTACCTTTGCTTGTCCAGGTGCCAGGGTCCTTTTTCCTTGTTCCCAGAGGCACAGATGTGCAATGACGTCTAGCCCGCTCCAGAAACTCCCCTCCGCAGGATGTCCGCCGCCACCTCCAAACCCCTTGGCAAGACTCCTGCATGTTGTGATGCTTCCAGCCTCCACTGGTAGCTGCAGTAGCAGTGGGAGGTGCAACCCACCCACCCCCATGAGAGGAAAGCAGTCCTCTGAATGCTCAATCATCTCCTGCCTCTGCTGACCCCCAATGACCTGAGTCCATTCCCAAACCCTGGTCATCACTGGCGTGGCACAAGGTGTGATATTCAGTACCTCAACCCCTCAGTACCACTAGACTGGCAACATGAGGTGTTTAAAGGAAAAAAAACTGAATTAGCATTGTAGTATCTCTATACATAGATTTCTATTTCAAAATCACGAGAACTCTTACAAACAAGTGAGAAAGAAGTAAATGCCTCTGCTGGGACTTGAACCCAGGCCACCCGGCATACCATTCCTATTGTGCTAACCAGCTGTGCCACTGAGACAACTGGAACCTGGGATGCCCCGAGCACATTACTCTTTCTCAAATGCACAACCCAATGGTAACACAAATATTCACTTGTAACAATCATACAGGAGTGTGGTGTGCATATTCGTACCAGGTCATAATGTTGTACGCTAACTAGCGTACGGCAATATGGCGAAACCTGAACCAGTGCGGTCTCCATGTTGGAACCTCCTGGAGTTAAACTCTGAAGTGGGGGGTCCAGGGGGCACAGACCCCCATAACGGGGGGTTATGGGGAGTGGAGCCCCCCCCCCAGAAAATAAAATAAATTGGAATCACGCAATGTGATTAAGATGCACGGCATTCTGCCATGCAACATTTTGACCCCCCTTGCCATGCATATTTATGGAACACATACAGACAGAGGTGAGTAGCAGAATAGTATTCCAGGCAGCATGGTTTCAAGTTCCAGCTGAGGCATTTATTTCTTTCTCACCTCTGTTTGTATGTGTTTCATAAATATGCATACCACACTCTTGTGTGATTGTCACTAGATTGCTATTGCTATCTGTTTTATCCTTAGTTGCCCAAACATATAGAAGCAACACATACAACATAATATATAACAACAACAATTTGCTATTAGGGATTTTTTGGGAAAATTCCTGTTGTGGTGATTATCTATAGCATTTTTTTCTTAAGTTCAACTTTTGTAACATGGTAGGAAAGAGGCTAAAAAGAGAAAAGAGAATCAATACACAACGACATTAAAAGTATGTATAACTTATTGCAAGAGAAAATCCGAGTATTTATTATTTTATTGTCCTGTCTTTATTTAGCTTTTGTTAACCAGGTAAGTACACTAGACAAGCAATTTGCCTATTTTCAGGTACGACCCGGGAGAGTACAGGAAATTACATACTTACACACTTGGGACAACGTGGTACATAATTAAGAACAGGTCACACATCATGAGACTACAAAGTAAGATTACACATCACATAATTAGGAACAGGTCACACATCATGAGACTACAAGGTAACATTACACATCCCATGATTAGGAACAGGTTACACGTCAAGAGACTACAGGTAAGATTACACATCTTGCATCAAGTTTGGGGCAGCACAGAAATACTACATTTTAAGGGCTGGCAGTTTTGTATGTTAATTGAGTATAAAAAAGAAATGCACCCACCACAAAGTCCTGGTACTCTATGTTTTTACTGAATTCCTATCTGTTTATGCAAATGTTTCATGTTGTCCATCTCATTCATCCTTTTGAGGGAAGGGGGGTCTGGGGAGGTAAGGATGAGTTCTGAGCAGATGTCCTTCCTTGTTCTCCCAGCCTTCTTTAGCCCCTTCTCCTCTTTGCTTATCCCTATCATTGGTTATTTACCCAATGCCTGCCCTCTCTAGAATACCAGTGTATTGTAGCCAAGGTATCCACCCTCTTTCGAACTTCCAAAAGGTGCCTTTCACCATATGCTGTAACCTAATATATGATGCTATTCTAGTTACCACCTCTTTCCATTCTGTGATAGTTGGAGGTTCATTTACTATCCATTTCATCAGCAACTGTCTCTTAGCTTCCATTGCCATAGTATATAAGAGTGGCTAGAAGTGTTTCACTCCTTGTAATAGACCAGATTCCCCTAGCATCCACAATAATGGGCATTCCATGATGGGATCTTCTATAATAGTTCCTATGTTATCCCTTATAGCTGACCATAAAACTTGCATAGATGGGCATGACCACATCGCATGACTTTTGTGAGCTGGTGTCTGTTGACATCTCCAACACTTATTTTGTATGTCTATGCTCATCCTTAACAGCCTATCTGATATTTGATGCCATCTACCCAAAATTTTCTTTTGAATCAGCTTATATCATGATTTAGTTGTTCCCATATGTGCCATCTGCCAGCACTATGCCCAACTATTCTGTAGGATATGCTGTCCCAGCTTCTGCTTCCATCTGAGTCTGTGCGACTCTGAATCCAAGAGTTCTAACTGTTCTACGTATCTGTATATCAAATTGCTTTTCATTGGTAATTGTTTTGTCCATTGATCTATAGTGTTAGTCATTCCACTTGACTGATATTTTATTGGGGTCCAGCCATGCTTTGATGGCATGTCATCATTGCAAATATCTCCAGTGATCTGACACTGGGAGAAGAAATTCTGTTTGTGGTTCTGCAAAAGATTTTAATATTTTGGTTCGTGGTTAAAGTACCTGATGTAGATGTATAATCCCTTGCTGAGTGCATGTGGGCCATTTTATGGCTGTAGGTTAGGATTACCCCATAGGCTCTCATGCCTCCTGAAACTGTATTCTGACCAATCTGATTTCTTCCATATCTATTTTAGTGGGTTGTGGGTAGATAAGAAGGTGGGCAGTAGGTTTTTGAGTGTACCCTCTCTGTTTTGCAATCAGACTCGCAGTGGAGTTGCCCCTGAGATTCTCTTTTCAAGTTGATACCAAAGTGGCCACTTGGCTTCCTTATGATCTAGGTGAGGGCACCAATTACTCTTGCAGCAGTTTGATAGGCTTGAAGACAGGGGGTGAACTGGTGCTCGTAACTTTTTCTTGCTATAGCTTGGCCAAGATTGACCCCAAAGGAATTGCGATAGTGTATGCTCTACTTTACCCCACAGTTTGTCTGGTATCATGATAGGCAGATTATTAGTGCAATATAGAAGTTTACGGAGGGCAATCATATTAAATCTTGCAATTTTTCCCCTGGAAGGAAAGCTTTAATGTGTTGCATCTTTCCTGGTCCCTTCCTAACTCTTTAAGCAAGGATTGTAAATTTGTTGTTATCCACCCTTCTGTTGCAGCAGTTATTTTCATTCCTAAATACGTAATGCCCTTTCTGGCCAGGGAAAGGTTCAATCCATGTACTACCTCTATATATGTGGCACTCTGACTGATAGGGAGGATTTCAGTTTTTGACTCGTTAATGTTTAATCCCGACACTTCTCCAAATGATGAGAATAGCTTAAGAGTTGCCGATAAAGATTGCTCCACTCTAGAAGAGGTTAGAAGAAGGTCATCGGCATACATCGGAGTTTTTTAAACTATACCTCCTGTTTCTACCCCCACGATTGCATAATGTTGCCTAATGGCTTTTGCCAGGGGCTCTATCACCATTATAAAAAGCAATGGCGAGAGTAGATATCCTTGCCTTGTTCCTTGGTGAATTGAGAAGCTGTCAGACAGTGTCCCATTTGTGAGAATCCTAGCAGATGGGAAGGGATGTCATCTTTGAACCCAGTCCAGGTAGTGAGGTCCTATTCCATACTGTGTCAACACTCTGAACAAATATCCCCATTCCACAGAGTCAAAGGCCTTCCCTGCACCTATGGCCATTAGTGCTGATGACTCTTTATTAAATTGCGCAGTGTGCAGTATATTTTCCAGTGCCTTAAGATTGTCTGAACCCTGTCATCCTTTTATGAAACCTTCCTGTGATGCATGTATGATATGCAGTATTGCGTTTTCTAATCTTAATGACATTATTTTTGCTACTATCTTAGCAACTTAGACTGGGCCCCTATAGCTTCTGCTAACACTATTGCTCTTGCTCTCACATACTTCAAAGACAAATGTCACTCTATCTGGAACAATCATGCTCCCCTGAAGCAAGTTAGAGTGCCTGGAAACCATCATTCTTGGGTCACCCCTGAGCTACTGGCTTGTCAGCAAGTGCATTACATAGCATGGAAAATACACAAATCCACCAAACTCCTTCATGACCTCTCAATCTACCCCACTCTCTGAAATGCCTACACAAAAGCCATCCGGTAGGCCAAATCCAAGTATTTCTGATCCACCTTTAATACCAACATAAATAACATATCAAAGTTCTAGTCCACTCACTTTTTTTGCCCAAAGATAAACATCCACCTGAACAGCTAATATTTTTCAAGTGAAACTACCTCTGGCTGGAAGCTGCAATACTGAACATAAGATTTGCAAGAAAGCGAGTTGTGCTCACAACAGAGGGAGGTGAACCTTACAATTGTCTTTGGTTTGTCGCAGATATTCTGCAGGTGGAGGCTACTTCTAACTGAAAGGTGAAATAAGGAACTTAGAATTATCAGGAAAAGACAGTCTTTCAAGCAACAGAGGGTGGTGGATCTAGCTTTACGTTTGTTACAATTCTTAAGATTTTCAGTGCAGGAAGAGTTTAAACCCTGGGCAAAGAATTTATCATAAATCCTGAAATAAGTGCTGGTACAGATTGTGTATTTGACCCAGACAGTGCCCTAGGGGGTGGAAACTGTGTTTTGTGTTTATCTGTGTGTGCCTTAAAAGGCCAGACCAGACTTTGTCAGGAAGTGCTTACATCATAACTACTTATCAGCCAATAGCTTTGGTAACAGACCTGAGAACAATAGTATTATAAGCAAGTGTTTTATAGCAAACTCATCAGAACAGCTAATATTCTTCAGGTGAAGCTACCTCTGGCTGGAAGCTGCAATACTGAACATAGGATTTGCAAGAAAGTGAGTTGTGCTCACAACAGAGGGAGGTGAACCTTACAATTGTCTTTGGTTTGTAGCAGATATTCTGCAGGTGGAGGCTACATCTAACTGAAAGGTGAAATAAAGAACTTAGAATTATCAGGAAAAGAAAGTCTTTCAAGGAACAGAGGGAGGAGGATCTAGCTTTACGTTTGTTACAATTCTTAAGATTTTCAGTGCAGGAAGAGTTTAAAGCACAGCTGACTTATTTAGGGGCTGACTGATTTCAGAGCACAAACCACCAGGCTGTTTTGGGGCTGAGGAGGTTTACCTGTGTCTGACTTGGATGTCTGGATTTTTCTCTGTTTGATTAGCAGGGTATTTTCTCTGTCAAATTGTTGTGTAGGGCATCTTGCTGACAGAAAGGCACTCATCACAGCGGTGGGTCAGAGCTTTTAGCTGGTTGTTTTGTGAGGGCACAGTTTAGGCCCAACCCTTCCCACCCCTCACCCCACCCACCCCTGGAAATAGTTCCTAAATACCTGGGTTTCTGACATCATTTCCTCAAAAGTGCAAGGTGCATATCACAGTCATAGCCTCTCTAGCACACTGCACTGACAATATAAGCCTACACATTGTATAATATATATATTTCTATATAACAAACCAATCACATACACAAACACACACAAAAAAAGTAGATAAACATGTGGGGAGTAGTGCAATGTAATGGCTGTGGGGCAGCAGTCTTCTGGGAGTGTTTCTGGAGGCTGAGATGTTTCCCTATTTGCAGACAACTCTCTGCCCTGAGGGGAGGAAGTTACCTGTCTTCAGGCCACACTGGACAGCAGTAAGGGAACCTTCCCCCAGGCCACACTGGATGGTAGGAAGGGAACCTCTCCCATCCAGGGAGCACCAGAGCCACCACCACTACCTCAGAGGTTGCGAAGAAAGCACAGCAGTTGGACCACAGTGGGCTAGTGGGAGGGTGAGGATGGTGGCAGAGGCACACCCAGTCAGTTGTTCCACTCCACAATCCATACACCATTCTGGGGAAGCATAGCTCCCCTATGGATGCACCCTCAGAGGAGACTAAGGAGGCTGAGGACAACTGTCACAAGGGAGGCCCACAGGAAGGAGGCAGAGGACACCACAAGGAAAGGAAGCAGCTCCTGGTGGGGGACTCAATTATTAGGGGGATAGAACTGGGGGGGAGCAGGGAAAACTGAAGTAAGGTGCCTGCCTGGTGCCATGGCTTGGAAGGACAGGAAGCGCATCCTCAGAATCATGAGAACAGCTGCATGGGAGTCTGAGCTGGATGTCATTGTCCACCTAGGGACAAATGACTTGGCTCATCATGAGATTAGAGCAGTGCAGAAGGACTTTGCAGAATTGGGGAGGGTCCTAAGACAAGCAGCAGACACAGTATCCTTCTCTGAGGTGCTGCCTGTCAATGGCATGAGTGAGGCGAGGGTACTTTGTACCATGCAGTTTAATGAATGGTTGAAAAAATGGTGTGGAGCACAGGGGTTTGGCTTCATTGGGGACTGGGGTTCCACCTGGAGGGACACCAGCCTATACTGGCAGGATGGTCTGCTTCTGTCCAGGAAGGGAACAAGTCTTTTGAGCAATCAGTTTAAATGCTTCATTGGCAAGCTTTTAAACTAGTCAAGGGGGGAGGCACTGATAAGCAGCAGAAAATCCCAGCATCTCCCTACAAAACAGGGTACTAAATGAGAAAAAGACTGAGGTAGAAAGGTCAGTGGGGGATGCTGCAAAAGAAGGTAAAGCCTTCAAAAAATGGAGAGCAATGAGCACCAATGCCCGTAGTCTGAGTAACAAGCTTCCTGAATTAGTAGCCTTGATGGAGGAGGAACATCTGGATATCATGGCAGTCATAGAAACATGGTACACACAAAAAATGACTGGGACGTAAACATACCAGGATACACTATCTACAGGAGGGACAGGGAGGGTAAAAGAGGAGGAGGAGGAGTAGCTCCTTACATAAGGGAAGGAATCAAAGCAACAGAACAAAAGGGAAATCAGGGAGGAGGAGGAGGAGAAGAAGCACTGTGAGTAAATTTGGAGACCGGCAATGGCACCACAATCAGCACAGGGGTTGTATACAGACCCCCTTCTCAGTGGGAGGAAATGGACAAGGAAATGATAGAAAGTATACTTAGAATGGCAGAAAAAGGGGAGATATTGCTGATGTGTGATCTGAATATGCCAGATGTTAACTGGAGTGCAGTTGCAGCAGCCACTTCAAAGAGTGGGGTTATTCTAGATGCCCTACAGGGGGCATGCCTTAGACAACTAGCATTGGAGCCCACTCAAGAGGGAGCAATCTTTGACCTGGTTCTCTCAAATGGAGATGAAGAGAGGATCACAGATGTAGAAGTTGGTAGCCATCTGAGAAGTAGCGACCATCAAACAGTATGGTTCACAATAAACACAGCAATAGAGTCATGCCATACAAAGGCAAAAGTACTGGACTTTAGGAGGGCTGACTTTGCCAAAATGGGTGAGTGCCTAAGGAATGCACTAGCAAATGGGCAGGAAGGGGGGGAGGAAGAACAATGGGGAATAATAAAAACTGCCATCACAGAGGTAACAAGTCTTTGTGTGAAGCAAATAAACAAAATGGAATAATGTAAGAAACCACTGTGGTTCTCAAAGGAAGTGGCAGTGAAGGTTCAAGAGAAAAAGAAAGCATTCAGGAAGTATAAGGAATCACAGAAGGAGCAGGACAGAGAACTGTATCAGTTAAAGCAAAAGGAAGCTGGGAAGGCAGTCAGAACAGCAAAGGCCCAAACCGAGGAAAAGATAGCCTACTCAGTTAAGAAGGAGACAAAACCTTTTATAGGTACATCAGGGAGCGAAGGAAGACCAAGGAGGACAGTGAAGTTTAATAAAGGGGAGGAGGGAGGGTAGGCAGAGGTGACTGTGAAAAGGCAGAGATACTAAACAAATATTTTTGCTCAGTATTTACAAAGGAACAGGGGGAGGTACCTAAAACAAACAGTAGAAACACTCTAGATACAGAAGTTCATACCAGCCCATTTACAGAAGAAAGGGTTCTGAAAGAACTCTTAAAACTGAAGGTGGACAAAGCAATGGGGCCTGATGGGATTCATCCCAGAATTCTAAAAGAACTAAAGGTAGAACTAGTGACACCACTGACTACCATCTTTAACAAATCATGGGAGGATGGGGTGGTACCCGAGGACTGGAGGAGGGCAGATGTGATTCCCCTTCACAAAAGTGGGAGCAAGGCAGAAGCAGAAAACTACAGACCTGTTAGTTTAACCTCAGTGGTAGGGAAAATGATGGAATCACTTCTGAAGGAAAGAATTGTCGAGTATCTAGAGGCCAGAGGGGCACAGGACCCAAGGCAGCATGGATTCACACTGGGAAGGTCATGCCAGACAAATCTGATAGATTTCTTTGACTGGGTGACCAAAGTAGTAGATCAGGGAGGGGCTGTGGACATGGCCTACCTAGACTTAACAAAGCATTTGACACAGTCCCACACAAAAGATTAATATACAAGTTAGCCAGCCTGGGATTGGGTCCCAAGATGACAGCCTGGGTAAAGAATTGGCTGGAGAATAGGACACAGAGATTAATAGTAAATGGAGTCCACTCTGAAGAAAGGGGGGTTACTAGTGGGGTACCGCAGGGTTCAGTTTTAGGACCGATCCTCTTCAATGTCTTTATAAGCAACATTGCAGAGGGACTGGAAGGAAAAGTATGTCTCTTTGCAGATGACACAAAGATCTGCAACAGAGTCGATGCACAAGGTGGGGTGGAAAGGATGAGAAGGGACTTGGCAAGGTTAGAGGAATGGTCAAATGTATGGCAGCTTAGATTCAATGCTAAGAAGTGCAAGGTAATGCTCCTGGGAAACAAAAACCCAGGGGAAGAGTACACAATGGGGGGTGAGATACTAACAACAACAAAAATGGAAAGGGACCTGGGGGTAGTCATATCAGATGACCTAAAGGTGGGCAAGCAATGTGAGAGGGCAGCAAGGAGGGCTGGGGTGATACTGGGATGCATAGGGAGAGGCATCACCAGTAGAAAACAGGAAGTTATTATCCCTCTGTACAGACAGCTGGTGAGACCCCATCTGGAGTACTGCGTGCAGTTCTGGAGACCCAATCTCCGCAAAGACATAGACAGGATGGAAGCTGTCCAGAGGAGGGCAACTAAAATGGTGCAGCATCTGCACCGGAAGACATATGAAGAGAGACTTAAGGAGCTTAATATGTATAGCCTCGAGGAAAGGAGGGAGAGGGGTGACATGATAGAAACTTTCAAGTACCTCAAGGGAATCAACAAAGTCCAAGAGGGTAGCATCTTTCAAAAAAAGAGGTGCAAGAACAAGGGGGCACAATTTGAAGATGGGGGGGCGGCTCAGAGGTAATTTAAGGAAGTATTTTTTCACAGAGAGGGTTGTGGATGCATGGAACAGCCTTCCGGAGGTTGTGGAGTCTAAAACAGTGGTGGAATTCAAGCATGCATGGGACAGTCATAAGGCAATTCTAAGGGGTGGGGATAGAAAGAAGTAGGCTGCTGGTTAACTAGGGTCTGCAGCTTATCCATTAGGTAGGGAAATGGGCAGACTGGGTGGGCCAAGCAGTCCTTATCTGCCGTCAAATTCTATGTTTCTATGTTTCTATTCACAGTCTTCTCCCAAAACTAGACTTGCTGCACCCTCTTGTTGCTTCCAATCATCCAGATATAGTAATAGTTTCTGAGACCTGGCTAACAAATAAGGTTCCAGATGCATCCATCACAATTGCTGGGTATGCCGTCACCTGCCAGGACAGAAATAGTAGGGGTGGGGGTGTTGCTATCTACTCCTAAGCTTCCCTCCAAATCACAACTGTTCTTGCAACTGCAGATCCCAAGACCTATGAAGCTCTTGTCTAAAGGTTATCTCTAACCTTCTCAGTCCCTATTTTCACTGCAGGAGTTAATTGCTGCCCTAGTCTACACTACACCATTGCAACTGAGCTCATCACCACCATTGGGTCCCTCACTTCCTCGAGTGAGCTCTACATCCTAGGTGACCTTAACCTTGACTGGTTGTTTCCCTCCCTAAGTAAAGCTCAAACAGACATAACTGCCCTCAACTTGTCCCAGCTAATCATGGAACCTATATGCCATAGGTAACCACAAATCCCAAAATCACACTCTCCTAGACTGGGATCTTACCTCACCCCCACACAGGGTAATTCAGTCTGGCCTGCTGCCTGATATTGTTAGTGATCATCATATGATCTACTAAGTCAGGAAAGTTTACAGACCTAAGGCCCCTCCCAAGCTGCAAGCCATTTGCACCTTCAGGACCTTTGACCTTGCCTCTCTACATCAGGCAAGGGGTCTGCCCAAGCAGAAATTGAGCATTTTTGGCAGCATTGTTTGTAGAAATTGACCCATGTCTATCCTCTGACCCCTCAGGAGACTGACAATCGTTATAATACTGCAACACCCTCAGGTCTCTAGGTCATCTATTTTGGCCCACATCTGCTGCATCTGCTGTTCAGTTCTTGTCTTTCTGTCATGCTGAATTGATACCTGCATGTCTAGGTGTGAATGGTTAAATTCAGTGTCAGCAATTCTAAATTCAACTGCTTCCATCCTCACAGTTAAATCCTGGCCCACTGCTGTCAATGGGGGATGTACTGTAGAAGGGTTTTAAGTATTGGTTTGATAGCAGTTAAGTCTATGGCATTCACCTCCCCCCCCCCACCCGAGCTGTCGCCATTGCCGTGAGGTGCTAGTTCCCTTGTCACAGATGGGACTTGGAGTCGATCAAATATTTTGCTTCTGTTTTTGGCCTATTTCCTCAGTGCTTGCACCAAATCATGCCGTAGCTGTCCTGGTTTTAGTTTCCACTCACTGATTTGATGTATGAAATCTCTCCAATCTGTTAGTATTATCGAATGCTGCCTCGAGCCTCTGAGATGTCACTTCACGCTGTCACCTTGTGCCATGCTGCATGTGCCCAGGGCAGAATGTTGATGAATAGTGAAGACACACGGCACATCCCTGCTTATTTTCTTAGGGCCCTGTGCTACCTCCTGAGTAGAAACCACCCTGAAAGCTGCATAGTGGTTCTTCATGGATACAGTGACTCTTTTGGCAGGGCTACCAGACAGAAAAAGGTAACTCGTCTAGCAGCTGCAGATTTTTTTTTCAGAATCAAAGTGTAACAAAGAGACTTAAGTAATCTTTTGCTTCCCCCTGTCCTGCTTCTGCAGGACCCACTGGTCATCATCATGGGGATATCCCGCTCTGTCTGCTGCAGGATCAGAGCAGGGCCAGATGTTTTCCGTGTGTTTGGGATCCTCTCTGTAGGACTGGACTCTGTCCCTGCCACTATGGAAGACATAGTCAGGCCAGTTAATGGCAATAAATGCTTCAGCAGCTTTGGGCAAGTCAAAATATTGAACTGAGCAATTAACCTGAACAGCCTTGATGCTGAGGTGGGGAAACTTCCATTTAGGCCCAGAATAATCCCTCCTCTTCAAAGATTGTTCATGGAAAAATCCTGGACCACCTGAATGCAGTGGCTCTTATAGGTTAGGGGGCCTTGTTCTCTAGTCAGCTGAAGGATATTTTGTTTCACTTAGTAGTGTACGAACTTGATGAAAATCTGTCATGGGTGCTCCTGTTGCTTTGGTAGAGGGACCAGCAAGTGATGGGTGTGCCTGAGCTCCAGTGGTGGACAGGCATGCATGTTGAGGAGTGTAAGGAGGAGCCTGTTGCAGAAAGAGTACCGCATCCGGCCCCTCAGCACCCTCGAGAAGTACTATCAGGTGCAACTTGCTGTGACATCCTGATGTTCCATATTGCCCATTTTGGCCAGTAAATAACTGTTGAACTTTTCCTGGTTTCTGTGACTGGCATGAAGGTTGTCTTCCTTCACCTTCACTTTGTTGAGTTACTGCTCCGTAGATTAGACCTTGGCCACCATTGCTGATAGATCTTGGGTCATCTGTACAGAACATACCTTGTGCAGAGGTGTTTTTAAAATTTTGGCCAGTATGGCCAACATTTTTGCAATGGCCAAAAGAGCTGTAGTGAGAGTTGCCATGGCTGAGTGAGTCATTTGTCAGGAGAGTGGCCTAGCAGGACAGAGTCTAAGTAATGAAGCCTGGAAGCAGGTGGGAAAAGTGAAAGTGCCACCGTCTGACCTCATGATGCAGTTCTGCTACGTCAGAGGTTGCCAAGAAAGGTACACACTGTAGCCATTCAGAAAGGCAGGCTGTGGGCCAAAAGGCTGTAATTTTGGCAACTTCTCCCAGTATGTACACAGATGCACTGAGATTTTACCACCGCACTTCACAAGCGATTAGTTCGCTTTAGTAAATCACTTGCACGTTTTGTGTCTTATCTGAGCTGCTTCCAGCTTGCACTGGCCCTGGTTTAACTTTCACCTCACAGCAGACTTTCGTTCACATTATATTGCAAAACTCCCCCCCCACTCCTTGTAATCTTTCCTTCCTCCAGCTGGCTTCCCCTGTCCACCCCACTACCCACTTGGATGTCCCCTCACAGCACCCCTTTTCATTTAAAAAAATCTGAAATCATCTGTCTCTTAGCTGTAACCCTATCCTACAACCAGCTGGCAACATGGCTGTGTTTAAATCACTGTACTATGTTCCTCAGATATGTCAGTTGTAATTGTATGCACATTCCACAGGTATCTGTTTTGTTTAACTGCACGTTCATTTCACAAATGTGTTTGTATAGCTCTCAGTTATGTTAATGTAAACTGTATGTCTATTTCAACTCCCAGTCCCAATTGTACCGCCCCCCCCCCAATGGTTGCACCGGGAGATGAGCAACTTGTTTGTTTGTTTGTTTGTTTATTTGCTTAATGGGTAAGCACACTGGAAACAAGTTCCTTTTACAGGTGCGACCCACATATATTGCATACAGACAATACATAATCAAACATACATATACAATGCAGCAAATTGCAGACAAAAATGTCTTTGTTATGTATAAAATTCATAAAAAAAATTCATAAAAAACAGTTACAATTAAATTGAGATTCGAAATACATCCTTAATGCATCGGCAAACTTTTTGACAGAACACAACCACCTAATATCTTGAGGAATTTCATTCCAAATGAATGGAGCAATATAAGCAAAGGATCTTTGTCCACTTTTAGATTTCATAAAGGAATCTCGAAACCTACTGCCTGACCTATGTCTAGAATAATGACCATCAATATATGGTCTCAAAACTTTGAAATACTATGTGGAATTCCAGAGTCCATAACTTTATATATGAACTTGCCACACAGTATTGGAAATTTAATGAAACCGTAACCAGCCCATTTCTTTCAAAATCACACAATGATGAGATGACTTAGAACAATTTAAAGCAAACTTTAGCTATCAAGTGAAGTAAAGTGGATTTCTTTGAAATCACTGTCACTGAAAGCAGTGTCAGTAATCATAGCTGCATAGTTCACAATAGGAAGTAAGCGGCAATTTGAAATAACCAGCCTAGACTCAGGAATAAGAAATGAACGGATTCTGTACAAAGAACCTAATCTACAATGTATTCTTGAGGTAACCTCAAAAAATGAGATTCATAACTTAGATGAGAATCTAGTAATACCCCAAGATATTGAAATGTATCAACATAGTCAAACAGTAATCCATCAAGAGATTTAACTTCCAAAGTACCAACCTCAGATCCTCAGTCTAGGTGGGGTACCAAAACCATCACCTTTGTCTTAGATTTGTTTAAGAGTAATTTACAGGCCATAAGTGAAGACTGAAAATTGCACATTTCCTCTGTTAAAGAAACACCTAGGTCTCCAAATGACAAACCCAGCATATAAATTACTGCATCTTAGCGTAAAGATGTTAGAGAAGCATTATTAATCACACTTACTAGTTGATCAAAAACAAAGAAAACAAAAGTGGCCCCAAAATAGAACCTTGTGGAACCCCACAATTAACCATTACAGGGTCTGATACAGCACCTATATTTAACCCTTTGAAACCTATTTGTTAAATAATCCTCGTCCAGTCCAAGAAAGACTCACCAACTCCAATGACCCAAGTCTAGAAATCAACAATTGGTGATCAACTGAGTCAAATGCTTGGTCAGAGTCCACGAACCACGGCACCCGTCAGACACCCTTTATCCATGCCATTAAGTACGCGTTCGTGAACTCGACCAAGGCAGTCTCAGTCTTCCTTTCTAAAACCATGTTGGTTCTGAGACAATAATCCAAAGGATCCACATACCCAATCAACTGATTATAAACTATTCTTTCCTGAACTTTAGCTAAAGCAGACAAGATAGAAATAGGTCTGTAGTTACAAAACTCATGTTGTGAACCAGATTTAAATATAGGAGTGACCAAAGTATGTTTCCATATATTAGGTATAGTACCTGTAACAAAAGACAAGTTGAAAATAATACTAACTGGAAGTGCTATAACCGAGGCAGCATCCGCTAATAAACTAGGACATAAGCCATCAGAACCAGCTGAGCTGTCCTCTTAATACAATGCAACAACTTCTCTACCTCCTTCGAGTAGTAGTCCTTAAGTACAGTTTAGGATTAACTGTAAAATCTTCAGTCAATCCAAGTAGTTCACCTTGGACTGGTCACTAAAGGAATCAGGCAATGCAGTAAATTTCAGATTAAACTCGTTAGCTATCTTCAGTGGACAAGACAACAAGTCACCATTCAACCTCATTGAACCTGGTTGACAAACATTAGGCCTTATGAAATTATTAATTGTTTTCCAAAAGTAGTAGCGTTAGACAACCCTTCACATTGTTTATGACGAATATAGTCTGTTTTAGCCTTCCTTATCTTAGCCTTACATTGGTTCCTTAAAGTCCTATACGCATGATAACCAGAAGCAGAATGGTTCATTTTATACGTTTTCAGGCCTTGTCTCGTTGTCTCATAAGTTTAATCAAAGGAGGTGTTAACCACCCATAAGTTTTCCTCAGACCTTCTTTTAACAAGGGAGCTAACTGGTCCAAAACATGTGTAAACTCAGTAATGAAAAATGCAATGCAGAATCCACATCAGGGATAGAATATAAAAGACCAATCTATTTTACCCAACTCTGTACAAAAAGAATGTACATCAAATTTAGAAAAAGATCTCGAAATCCTTATAATTGGCTTAGACTTCTTCAGTCCCCCATGCTTCCAAATACAGAAGACTGGATGATGATCACTTAATGAATCAGAGGTCAAACCACATTTTATCATATTAATAGGTCTATTTGTTAATATCCAGTCCAGCAATGTGTGATTTCCTGATCTATTATTATGTCGAGTGGGCAAAGTAATAATCTGTTGTAAACCAGACTGAGACAAGACCGTATTTAACTTTGTTATATCTGAACCCATCCAATTTAAAATTAAAATCCCCCAGTAGTATTAACTCTGTAGAAACCCCAGTATTCAAAGCATTTACAAGTTCTTGTAAGCCTGATTTGCTACCATTAGGTGGAAGATATACACAACAAATAGTTAATTTTTGACAAATCCCAACAATAACTGAATAGTAATATGTTCACAATATTCCAAATTACTGTTAAATATAGTGGTCTCATTTACCATTAAATATTCCTTAACATAAAACAAAACCCCACCCCTCTACCAGTGACACGATCCTTTCTAAAAGTTTATAGCAGGTATACAAAGTTCAGTATCAAGAACAGGTAAGGTTAACAGGTTTCAGTCAGTGCCAGAACATCCGGATTATATAAACTAATCCATGACTCCACCTCATGAAATTTAGATGTTAAGCTTAATACATTAAAATGCATAATTTTGAGGCAATATGAATGCTGCAAAAAAAAATCACTGTCTGCCATATCGTTTGCTAAAGGACCAGGGTTGCTTTCAACATTGCCAGATCGAATTAGCAAGAGAAAGCAATGTAACCAGGTTCTTATGCAAACAGGCAGAACACATTTCCGTGTCTTATATTTCCTAACACTGTAACCCAAGTTATAACACATGTATTTAACCTTTACACCAAATAAATGACTATAATTAGGAATAAACAGTTGAGTCTGGAACTCCAGAATCTGATTATTTTCATACGTTCTAAAGTCATTATTAACACACATAGAACAAAATAACCCATCAGTACACAAAACACAAAGTGTATAGGCTACACACAACAATATCCTCTGTTAATCATAACTAATCTATAGGTACAAACCAAAAGAAATGATTAACTCTAAGCAAGATATTACAAACTCTAGTAGCCCAGTCCGTCCCCGGTCTGACTCTGGTCAGACTCCTCTCTTCACTTTGCCGTCCCACTTAGCTGCTGCAGCTTTGACGCTGCCGCTGTGTAGAAGGCAGCCTTTATATTGAAATCGCCCCCCCCTCCACTTTCCAGAGCTGCCACCATCTGGAAAAATGTGGAGACCAGAACAGAACTTATTGTTCAGTGTGTCTTCCTGGTGAAACATTTCAATAAATAAATAAAGAAATGTGAGAGCTGCAGCAGAGAACAACTTTTGCTGACATTTGCTGGAAGCTAGCCGTGCCCCCGGAATTCTCCTTTTGCAATACTATGGACGGGCCGATAGTTTTATAGTTATTAGCAGTGTGCCTATGGTGAGGGGAGTAAAAGTTACTCAGTTCTGGGGATGGGCTCCCTGTGTTTCAATTTTACTGAGTAGGGTGTTTGAATTGTTCTGCACTGGCTTTGGGCTCCCAATGTCATAAATGTCAACATTTCATTTTCTTTCTGTAGGGATGGGCTCCTGTGTTGGCTGTAAGTTATCAAACATGGTACAGTGAAGTGGCATTTTAACAGCAAACATTCAACAATATAAAAAGGCCCGCAATGACGGTACAAAAGCTATCCACCATGCAAAAAGTACATACTACAAAGAAGCCCTCTCTAACTCATGGAACAGCAGCAAGTCTTTCTGGGCCAATCTTAAAGACATCACAGGAAAAGACCCCCAAACTCCCCCTGCTATGGTTACTGTTAAGAGGGTTCCAACCTTGGGCCCTCTGCTTATTGCCAACTCACTAAATCATGCTTTCACTGACGTCAGTAGTGTGCTCCCCAGGGACTTTTTTAATAACCTCAACCCAAGTGACAATATGAGGACACCTGCACTACCACCTAACCAGCCACTATTCCGCTACAAAATGGTCTCTGAAGCAGATGCTAGGAAATACCTTGAAAAGGTCCTCAGAAAATCTAAGCAGAATGAGAACTCTTTTGACCTTAAATTTGTTCACTTAGCACTGGATGAACTACTTGGACCACTAACCAGAATACTTAACCTATTCCTCTTCCTCTTCCACTCCCAATTCCCCCAAAGATGGAAGTCTGCTACAGTAACCTCTGTACACAAATGTGGGGACATGTCCTTTTGTAATAACTACAGACAGTTTTTCATTCTCCTGCAACTCTCCAAGGCTCTTGAGCTGATTGTGACTGACCAGATGGTGGAATGCTTTTATCAATACCAACTACTATGCCCAGAGCAACATGGGTGGCCACAGTACCATCACAGCCCTACTCAAATTTATTGAATACATCCATAACGCCTTAGACCAAGGCCACCTTCTAGGTGCAGTCTTCATTGACCTATCAAAGGTATTTGATATGGTAGATCATGCTCTCCTCCTCAAGCAGTTATCTGACATTGGACTCGCACCTGAAACTGTAAATTGGTTTAGGAGATACTTGAGCTGCAGCTCCCAGCAAGTCAGGATTGGGGAAGTGCTATCAGACAGCCGACCTGTCTTATCTGGTGTACTACAAGGGTCTATTCTGGGACCGTTTCTGTTCAGTGTTTTTTTAAATAATCTCCCAGCCTCCTGATATTGCTGCATGGTCCTATATGTTGATGATGCGTTGATTTTAACCAGCAACCTGCATCCTGAACTCCTTGAAACTGATCTCCAAAATGGCTTTGCATTGCCAGAAAACTGGTTTAAAGAGCAAAGACTGATCATTAACTATAAAAAAACAAAGACAATGCTCTACTCGACAGCCCAAAGCAAACAAAAAAAGATACCCCTGACAATAAGGAATGACAGTGGTGACACACTGGAGCTCATCTCATTTTTCAAATACCTGGGGGTTACAATCGACTCCTCCCTGTCCTTCTCGCAGCATATTGATATCACTGCAAGAGCTATTAACACCAGAATTGGGATCCTATACCACCACAGGCATTGTCTAACCCATGAAACTTTAAACCTGGCAATCAGCAGCTCAGTTGTCTCTCTCATAGACTATGGGCTGGCCATATACAGTTCTGCTACCAACCCGGTGCTCCAGTGGATCTCAGTTGCCTTAAACAAAGCTTGACGCTTACTCTCAAATGCACCAAGACTCACACACACCTGTGAACTTTATGCTTGGGCTGGCTGGTTTCAACTGAATGACAGAATCAGGTATCAAACCTGCCTTCTTGCCAAAAAAGTCACATTAAATCAGCTTCCAACAGGGGTACAGAACCTTCTAACACTGCCTATGAATACCAGACACACCAGAAGCTCTACCACTCAAATTTTCCAAGTGCCCAGATGCCGCACTACCATGGTACAGCATGCATCTTCTCACCGTGCATGCCTCTGGATAAATGCACTGTCCCCTGACATCTCTGGCTCCTCAGCAATTGGCTCTTTTAAACGTAGACTGTACCAGCACCTCATTGATACAAGTAGCTGCATGTGCCCCCCGCTAAGGCTCTGCATGCAACAACACTCTGCCTCTAGCACTTATCTTTGCCTTTGTCATGACAGGATAGTCAAACTGTAGCACTTCACTCACCTCCCTACCCCTCCTTGCTCTGCCCCTTGCTTCTGGACCTCTCACTAACCTCCTCCCTCCCTTTCTTATGTGCTCAGCTCACCTAGCTCCCCCAGTCCCATTGTATTCTTCCCTAACCTTGTCTGCTTATCTTCTTGAAACAGGCGTACATTGTACAATGCTAGTGCTTTATGTTTGTTTTCTGTAACCAGAATTTGTATATTTGTGCACAGTATTGTACCTTGTTGTCTAATGTATCTGACGTGGAACCTTTCAACAAGCATCCGCTCACAGGTATTATCCAAGAACTCAATAAAAAGAAAATAATGTGCATCTTGTGCCTCACTCACAAGTTGGGGAGGAAGAGAGAAATCTGTTGGGCCAGCATTCCTGTGACTTTGTTGTGCCTGTATTTGCTGACAGTGATTATGCCTTATGAAAAATCAATGAAACAATTAACTGCATATGCATGGCTTTGGCTGGTGGCAGTTTTCTTTTGTCAGTAACTTAGATGTTTTACATGATTTTGTTACCTAACTACAAAAGCACCACATTTAAGACAGGAAACACTGAACCCGAAAGTTGTAAGCTTCAAATCATTACCATTTTTTCATGGCAAGTAAAAGCTTTTGCCTATTGTCATCATGCACACTCAGCGAGCAGATTTTAAGGATTTTTGTTACTGTACATTAAGTGTGTGTGAGCTGACTGAAGCGAGGCTTGAGTAGGAACATGGCCAGAAGAATGTATCTCCTGTTGAAAGATTTCTTGTGCAGATCACACCAAGAAGGATGTGTATACCCATGATGCTCTGCACTCTTGTTTGTCTCAAGAGTACACACATTCACATAGAAACATAGAAACATAGAATTTGACGGCAGATAAGGACCGCTTGGCCCACCCAGTCTGCCCATTTCCCTACCTACTGGATAAGCTGCAGATCCTAGTTAACCAGCAGCCTACTTCTTCCTACCCCCACCCCCTAGAATGGGAGATAGTTGCAAAAAAACAAACACATGGGAAATTATGTCTTTCCGTATTGAGTAGTCTTGCTTCATGCTGCCTTTTTGCAAACTACCTTTGCTTCCAAGCATGTCATGCTTATTGCAATGGGTTTGTAAGAGGTAAACTGAAGTTATGGAGGGCATATACCATGAGGACACCGAACAGTGCAAAATAATTTCTTGTTCCAGTGTGACTGGCAGTAATGCCTTTGTTGGTGACCAACCAAACTGTCACTCATTATGGCATTACAAACCAGAAAATGGAGTAAAATGAGAAAGTTTACCTTGGCACCTATTTGCACCTTTTGTACTTTGATTTAATGTACGTTGAATAATTGTAGTACACAGACCGCTGAATAAATGGAATAGAATTTACATTTACAATGACACCTGCCAGAATGAAATTCAGAAATGCCGCACTGTATCAAAAAAATATTGCAGTATACTGCACGGAACAATGGAATTCAGTAGCCATTAAACCCATTTGATACTGTATGCAGTCTTTTGTGGCATGTCATTTACTGCAAGCTATTGCATTGCACTGTGTCTGGCTCTGCTGTATGTGAAACACTTCTGCTTCATCTTGCCCTGACCCTGCACAAGGATTTTCATTCCTATAATGCTTTGCCCTGGGTTTTCTGCTTACGAATACATACTGTACATACTGTCTGCATTAGAGAGACTTACCAAATCCAAACTCACTGGAAATTATCTATCTTCTAATATTGAGTATTCATTCTACATTTTGCCATTTTGCAAACTGTCTTTGCTTCTCATGCATGTCATGCAGACTGTAATGGGTTTGTAA
Source organism: Neoceratodus forsteri (assembly GCA_016271365.2). Classification (NCBI taxonomy): domain Eukaryota; kingdom Metazoa; phylum Chordata; order Ceratodontiformes; family Ceratodontidae; genus Neoceratodus; species Neoceratodus forsteri. The sequence goes on from CM057455.1 coordinate 609,386,845, forward strand.
TGCTGTAGGTATGGAGGGTTCATATCAAGAGGATGCATTGTAAAGCACTGTCTCAGTCCTCTGTGACTGGTAGGGATTCATAGGCTGTCTGCTTTGTTCTCTGTGAGTGATCAAGCAAACTGTCACTCAGTGTCGTATTATAAACCAGAAAAGGAAGTAAAGCAATATAAGACAAATCTAGAAATATTACTTTAGTGCCTCTCAGTATGTTTTGTACTCTGATTAATGGTACTGCATCACAGACACTAGAATAACTAATATGGAATTTACATTTAAATGAGACAATTCAGCCCAGCACAATAATTTGCATACCCTTGATTCTTCCTTTTTTTTTTTTTTTTGCTTTAGAGTACATACATATGCAGTGGAGAGAGTTAGAAAGAGAAACACATTGGAAACAATTTCTCTTCTTGTATTGTTTATGCATTCTACATATTGTCCTTTTCACAAACTGCCTTTGCTTATGATGCATGGCATGCTGATTGTATTGTGTCTCTTACAAATTGTGTATCTATGGAAGGTTTATACAGTGAGGATGCATTGTAAAGTAATTTCTTGGCCCTTCATTGTTGGGATTGATTATATTAGCTGACAAGTCACTGTTGTCCTCTGTTGATGATCAAGTATATATTACCACTTAATAAGGAAATGGAATAAAAGACTATACAGCAAGTTAAAATAAGAAATACTACTTTAGCATTGCTCAGCACCTTTTGTAATCTAATTAATGGTAATGCATGGACTGTAAAATAAACAGTATCTAATTTCCGTATATGTGAGACATTTCCTCTTCAGCTTACCCTCAGCCCCAGGGGTGCCACCTCTTATGAACCTTCACTGGGGCTCACTGCCGGTAGATATTTTCCATACAGCCAGGTTCTCTTTCAATCCTTTTTTTGCTGGCTGCCCTCAAAACACTGAGGGTGCTAAAGTCAACATTGTGGATGCTCGAGGACCCCTGCACCTATGGAGCTTGCATCTATGCATAGCCCCACAGAAGGATTTGCATATCATGACGATTTGCACTGGGTTTATATGAACATGCAAATGTGCCAGCAGATAAAGGCCTTATGTTCTATGTAGTCTGCTTGAGTGTGCAGTTCACAGTGTGTTTGCATAGGGAACTGCTCCCAGCCCTGTGTCCCTCTTGACAACCCTCGCCATCCATGTGTCCCTCTTGGCAACCCTCAACTACCCCTCCACTTGCCCCTCTACCTGCTGCTTTCCTCTTCACCCTGTCCCATCCCCTCTTTAAGCTTTCCACTGTTTTTAAGGATATGCTTCCTCTGGCAGCTCATTCCATGTGGCCACTACCCTCTTGGTGGAAAGGTGCCTCCTATTCTCCTGCACCTTACTCCCACCAACTTTAGGTTAAAGAGGTCCTCAGTGCTCACCCTGTCTATACCTTTATAGTACTTGCAGGTCTTAATCATGTCTCCTCTCTCCCTTTTTTCCTCAAGGTAGTATATGTAGAGCCAATGAGCCTCTCCACCAAGGTTCTGCCTTGCTGGCCCTGGATTATCTTTGTTGCCTTTCTCTGGACTGTTTCCAGCATGCTGATATCCTTCTTTAGATAAGGGTACCAATATTGCACACTGTACTCCAGGTGAGATCTCATTAGAGACTTATACAAACAGAAAGGAGAAAGAAATAAGTGCCTCAGCTGGGACTTGAAAACGTCACTAGTGACTAGCAGACTGGCAGAATAACCTCCACCTTTCTGCTGGTAATTGTCCTGGATACACAGTCCAGCATCTGATTTATTTATTTATTGGAACATCAGTTTAACAACTTTTGAGCCAGAGGCTCATTTACAAAGGTACCTCATCACAGTGAGGACAAAACAGTGCAGGAAAACAAACAACCAAGCAGACAAAACATCTGAGAACAATTAGGAAGCAGCCAGAAAATGCGGGCATTTGTCAAACACAGTATACAAACAGGCTTACATGTGCACTTTACAGAGTAGACAATATACAGTAGTTACATGGAGACTGATTCAGTGGGAAGAATAAACGTAAGGCTGGGTGGGAGGTATCAGAAGAGGAGTGTGGGGAAGATAGTAGCAAGTAAAGGTACAGCTGGACAGAAGGTCAGAGAGCTGCTCAGTGAGCCTTGTCTGGGAGGATAGGAGTAGGCTTAGAGGCAGGTACAGCTGTGTGTTGAGAGCATGTAACTTCTAAGACTAGTTTTGAAGTACGATAACGAGGCGGCATCAGTGACTCTGGCAGGGAGGGCATTATACCAACAGGGGGCTCTGTAGGGGTAAGCCCTTTGACCTTGCGAGGTTCTCGTCCTCGGTATAACCAGTGCAGTTTTGTGGGATATGCGGGTATGCACTGTAGGGTTAGCATGGTGGATAGTGGTTGACAGACCTGGTGGGGATAGCCCAAGGAGAGATTTTTTTGTTAGGAGGCAGTTTGGTATTTGAGGCACTCATCTAGGTTGAGTAGATTAGCCATGGTGTAAAGATGGCAAGTGTGGGTTAGACTAGGAGCCCCAGTTATGAGCCTGCAGGCCTTGTTTAAGGTGAGGCGGATCTTGTTCAAGGCAGTCTGGTCTGCTGCACCATACACAGGTAGGCCATAGTCTACCAGAGATAGAACAGAGGATGTGACTGCAAGTCAGAGGGCATCTGTGGGGAGGCAGTTTTTGTGATGATAGAGGATACCCAGCCGAGAGTTAGAGGCTCAGGCAAGGGCAGAGATGTGAGCATGAAAAGAGAGGGCAGGGTCAAAGGTTATACCTAAGTATTTATAAGAGTGAACTAGCTCAATAGGGAGTTTAGAGGTGGAGTGGACTACGAGAGGATAGTTACTGGATTTATTTTGGGGGTGGGCAAAGAGCATGGTTTTGGTTTTCTTTAGATTAATTACAAGCCTGTGCTCAGTAAACCAGGCTTCTGCGTCATTGTAGGATTCCTGCAGAGAATCCTGAAGTGAGATGGGATTACGGTCGGAGGCAAAGAGTACAGCATCATCTGCGTAAAGAAGGATTTTTCCAGTGCATACACTAGGCAGGGAGTTGAGGAAAAGGGAAAAGAGCAAGTGCCCAAGAATAGAGCCCCGAGGGACTCCAGAGTGGATAGGGCAGGTGCTGGAAAGTTTCCCGTTGATTTTCACACATTGTGAGTGGGCCGAGAAGTAGCTGGAGCACCAGGAAACAGGCCCAGTGTCAAAGCCTAAGTGACTAAGGGTAGCTAGCAGGAGGGGGTGGGAGACAGTATCAAAGACTTTTGATAAGTCAATGAACACTGCACCTGCTAGGGAGCCAGAGTCCAGTGAGGTGTGAAGAAAATTAGAGAACTCCTAGAGGGCAGTATTGGTGCTGTGGCCTGCTCTGAAACCATGTTGTTCTGGGCAGAGGATGCTATATTTATTGAGGTATTCAAGATTTGGGTGGCTACAATTTTTTTCTAAGGCCTTAGAGAGAGGAGAGAGGATTGAGATAGGTCGATAATTGCTAGGGAGGGTCCTATCACCACCCTTGTGTATTGGGGTGACAGTAGCTATCTTCCAGGCAGAGGGGAATTGCCCTAGGCAGAGGGATTTGTTAAAGAGACTGGTGATTGGTGAGAGAACCAGATCCAGAACCTGATGAAGAAGACTGGGATCAAGGGACTCATTGCCAATTGTGTTACTCTTTAATGCTTTGAGTAAGTAAGGTCTGACTTCCTGGGCAGTGACTCGGTGCAAGTAGAACAAGGGGTGTGGGAGAATAGGGACAGACCTGGAGGGAGGGGGAGTGAAGAAATTATCAGGGAGCACCGGGCTAAGGTCTGTGAAAAAATTGTTGAGGTGGTTGGCACTAAGGACAGGCTCTGAGGAGACCGAACCATTAACATTGATAAGTGAAGGTGGAGAGGAACGTGTTCCACCATTCAGCTGCTTAATGTTGTCCCAGAAAGTCCTAGCCTTCCCCCATGAGGAAGTGAGGGAGGCTTGATAGTGTTCAGCCTTCGCTTTGCGAGTGGCCCATGTATATTTGTTCAGGGCAGCAGCATAGCCCAGCCTGTCAGCTGGTCGGCCCGTTTCCGTGGCAATATGCTATAGATTGTCCCTGTGCTTAAGAAGTTGGCACAGGTTGGGGGTAATCCATGAGGCATGCCTTACTTTGGACCAGTGTGCAGTAATGGGTGCAAAAATGTCGCAAGCAGAGTTGAAGGTGTGAATAAAGAAGGTAAAGGCCGTGTCAATATCTGGGGCGTTTAGTATAGGGGACCAGTCTATGAGGGCTAGGAGTTGCTTAAGGCCTTTCAGCTCACCAGGTCTAAGACGTCGTTGAAGGGTAGTTTGTGCTGTGGGTTTGGGCAGGGAGGTTGACCAATAGAAGTGAACTAGGGAGTGGTCGCTAAGGCAGTCCGGGAGGATTTGGATATTGCGGATGAGGTTAGGGCGGTTTGTGAGGACCACATCCAGGAGTGTGCTAGAGCCCATTCTAGGATTCACTCTAGTGGGTTGGGAGACTAGTTGGGTTAGGTCGATGGCTGTAAAGGCGTCACGGGAGGAAGTGGATGAAGGGCTAAGCCAATTGATGTTCAAGTCCCCCACAAGGATTTGGTCAGAGGAGTGGGGTAGGGAGGTAAGATAATTGATTAGTGGGCCGAGTGCTTGTGCTTAATTCTTTGGAGGTATGTACACTGTAGTCAGGTAGATGGGACCCCTTGAGGGATCAGGAGATAATTTTAGGGTTAGGGCCTGAGCCTTGAAGTCAAGGACCGGGGCTGGGAGGGCTAGTCTAACGAGAGGGTCTTTGACATAAATGGCACAGCCCCAACCTCGCCTACCAACACGGTCCTCTCAATAGAGGGAGTAGCCGGGGAATGAGACCAGGGAGTCAGGGGTAGAGTCTGAGAGCCAAGTTTCAACTATTGAGATAATGTCAGGTTTATGACCTGCAACCCAGCAACTGAGAGAGTCAAATTTTTTAAGGAGGCTACAAATGTTCATGGAAGCAATAAGAAGCCTGGTGGATTCCTTTGAGGAGCCTTTGCAAGCTGGACCAGGATTGGGATGTATGTTACCAGTCAGGCACAGAAGGAGGAGAACTGCTCTGGACAGAGGGTGGCAGAAGGAGAGTTTTCGCTGGGAGCGATAGGAAGAGAAGGGGGGTATCATAGCACAGGGGGTGGGTAGGGCAGCACAGGCTGAGAAGGCTTGAGTGATAAGATGACTGAGGGAGCAAAGGGGGGAGGAAAGGTAGTGTCTAGATGGGGGGTGGGGTGGAGAGGAGCATATGGGGTGGTTAAAGGAGGAGGGAGGGGGAAGGGCAGTGGCATAGGAGATGGGTAGGGCAGGAGGGTAGGTAGGATCAGTAGAGTAGTAAGGCTGAGGGTTAACAGGGACATTAGGGTTAGCGGAAGGCAAAAGGTGGAGAAGGAGGAGGAGAGAGAGGCAGGTAGGCAGGAGGTGTGCATGCATGATTGGTAAGGGTGAGAGAGCTGAAGTGAAGAGAGATGGGGGAACTTGGATGATAGAGGGGAATATGGTGGTGAAAGGTCTAGCCCTACGTGTAGTTGCCACCTTGGTACAGTGGCAGAGCCCCTGCCTCAAGTGCACAAGGCACCAGGTTCAAGGCTTGCCCAGGGTGATAGAAAAGGACCCAAGACAGTAGCTGCAGCAACAGGGAGCAGTGCTTAAAGCCTGCAGTAACACTCATAGAATGTTTTTGCAGACTATGAGGGTTGCTTTGACTGCTGCTGTCCTGCATTGTGCAATGAGTATCAGGTCACTTGAGATAATTACAACCAGTTTTTTCTTCCTCTGACTTGGTTAGCTATGCACAACCCAACCAGTATTTGATCCCTGGATTACGTGATGAGGAAAGCAAGGGGCATTAGATGGGCAGTGTGGTGCCTGTTCGATAGCATACTAAAAAATGACTGCCATTTAACAGCTCAACCTTCTATTTTGGCACAGTGATATGTTTAGTTGCAAGGTAGGCAGGCACAGGGACTAATTATTTGCTGTTCTCTGTTGCTGGATACCTGCCTGGGCAATGGGTGCTATCATCCAGTCATGTTTAAAGATTTTTCTAACACATTTTCTAAGATTACAGAGCCTCCATAAAAGAAGGATAAGGGGGTCCTCTTATTACTTTTTAACATTCTGAAAGACAACAATATTACCTGGGACCTATGAATTGAAATTAAACCAAATAACTTTTGAATAAGAGGGCACAATTGCAAATACAATACCTGTGGTTCAATGGGCAGAGCAACTAACCACTCCCCCAACAGGCCTTTAAAAGCCACTTCTCCTGGACTGTTCCAGGATTAATTTCTTTGTTGCCCCACCATCCTCCCCTCCTCCTCCAGTGGCACATCTCTCTTTCCTGTGGGCTTCTTCCTAAGCTACCTTTAGCCAAGGGAATCATTCCCACAGCAGCTATAGTGGTGGAACTCTCCTCTAGGGTTCCCCACCATTGTACCCCTATAAGGTGGTATATCCCATGGATATAGAGGCAAACAGCCATAATGTACAGTATCTAAGTCACACAATCATACATCATACCAAGTTGCATAAGCACATTGAACAGTTATGTTTCAAGAACTTTAGATATAATGAAATGAAACAATTTTTCATCCAACTTGTAGTGGGTATTTTGAATTCCCTAACAAATCATGTAGTGACCAATGAAAATATAGTTATGTTTTATGCAGGCTCAGACCAAATTGTGAATGAGAGTTTAATTGAGAAATATGACCATTTAGAAGTGGGGGAAGCTTTATATGGACACTGTCTTCTGCTGTCTCTTTCTTCCAAGTATCTATTCTATTCTATTTTATTCTATTTTATGCTATTCTATTCTATTCTGCATCAGCCTCCAGTAATAACTGTGAATTTCCTCTACTATGTGAACAAAAGAATTCCAGACAGGATATACAGACAGTATTTTTTGGATGAAAGTTGTGCTGTTTTTCTGTGTCAATTAGCAAAAACTAAAAATGTAACACAGGAAAAAAGGAAGCCAGCTGCAGCAGATCCTCTTAAAGCAATATTTAACACAATTATTTTATTAAATAATGCCTGCATGAAAAGCGAGTTCCATTTGCATGCCTCCAAGGCATCAGAAAAATTAGATTTTTTCATCCAAGATCATTTTAGAATTATTGCTTGCCTGACAAAGTAATCGTTTTTGAAGAATTATATTGAATGTGAAATGCAGAAGTCATTTCATATGGACACAGATGGATACCACACGAGCTAATAGTAATAAAGATGTATGGGAGAGTTCTGTTAATTGTACGTAGCTCACATGAACATATATTGCAGATGAACCAAACTGGCATTTGCAGATTGCACTGTACTGCATCAAAACATTTTAGTCATTGTAGTTTTTGAGAACAACAGAACATTATGACATGTTTTTATTTTTATTTATCAATCTAGTTTTGCTGTGGCAAACAAAATACAACAGTATATGGTAATTAAGTATTCATAATGACTTTAATATATTTTACATTTTCTTTTTGCAGTAAGAAATATTTGGAAGTTAGCCAGTTTATTATACATATGCTAGCTATTGAACACTGGCTTCCAAAAAAACATCTGTGTTTCAAATGAAGTTCTTTACATCAATAAAAAAAATCTGTCTGAACAAAATATTTATCATCACAAAACTGCACTTTAAATATTTACTTCTGTTTTCTCTTCTTCATGCACCTTCTCTGAATGGCAATGCACTGCAATTGGGGTTCAAACAGCTTTTATAACCCAACTGAGAGATACACATCATGTCTGTTTGTTTTTGCACTAATCAAAATCCAAATTGGTACTGTGTAGCAATTTCTGACTGCAGCAGGATGCATAATTAGTGCTGTGGTAGAAATTGTTTGCTCTAGGATTAAAGTACCCAATAGGTAAATAACTCATTCCTGTGACATTTAAAATATATGATAAATGCAATTATGAATGCTGTGCTAACAATGAAGCAAGATGAAACATCATAGCCTTGTAAAGGTGGTAGCACATTATTAAAATGGCTTTCAAGCACTATTAGGATAAGTAAATTGGACTAAAACATTTTGCCAAAGGAGGGTGTTTAGAATTTTGAAATCAGAATAAAAGGGCCTACCCATATAGCTAACAGCGTCTGAACTCAGTGGAAGCCAAGACAGAGGATGTTGGCTCTCCATGTCCAAATGAATTACTACTGTACAACAGTGACAAGAGGATTTGTAGTGCCACAGTATCAATATAGCAACTGATATTGATAGCTACATTGATGAGCCTCTTCCTTTAAATGTAAACTTGAATATTTCACATGCCATTAAATATAGGTTATTTGCCCATTTATTGTCATAAAGTGTCTCCCTTACATTAATGATAATGCTATGAGCTGAGTATGGTATGCATTGCATGTATATCAAAGTATTTTTGTTTACTTGTTTGTTTCATGTTGATTGCTAAAAACTTAATTTGCCCTTAACAAGTAAATGTCTGCTCCATAGTGCAAGGGATTCATCTGATACTTCTGGTTTTCCCCAGCTGCTCCTGTGTCAAAAACAAAACTTAATATTTTCTTGATTAAAAAGTCACTTTATTATTTGATCCCATGTAAACATTGTTATATACAGTAAATCCCTCCTATAAGGAACTCTGCCACAGTGATCAACTATTGCACTTATGGTAAGGTGTTTCCTATTTACCAAATAAGAGAACCTCAAAGTGATTTTTTTTTTCTGAGGTAGTGAAACACCTGATTTATAGCACTACCTGTAATTTCTTTACTCATCTATTTATAGCAACAATCAGGGTAGGTACTGCATTTTAATGCATAAAGAAAATGCAGTGCAATGATATATAGACTCATATTGTGCATAATGGGCTTCTCTCTCCCTTTCATGACTGTAGGGCCAGAAAACAAGAAGAGGCAAGATGTTAACTTATTAGATGCTGTCCTAAAGGCCAACAAAGATGTAGAGTAGATAACATTCCAGTTATTATAACCCTCTTTTTCTTAATTAGTGTACTTTGGATTTTGTTTGAAATAGTTCTGAGCAATGGGAATAGTATGGTTTCTTCTGGGGGGGGGGGAGTATCTAAGTCTAGTGACCATAGTACTATATACCAGCATTCAAAGTAATGACTAGTGTGCATGTAAAACCAGCAGTAACTATTGGTAAAACATATATATATATATTATCAAAAAATATTTATGGCACTCATATTCATTATCAGTGTATTGTAAATTTCTTCACATACTGTACTGTATGTTCAAAACAATTTTATTACTAATTTTGAAATTCATGATTCAAGTCAATAAAACTGGTTGCTGATGTCAGTGTTTAGAAATCTGTTCTGCTGAGGTTACATTTTGACAGCATAAACTAAATTTATACTGTGGATGTATTAGGTTGGTACTACCTCATGTTTCTGATGGTAAGCAGCACAGAATCAATCCACAATGTTTAATTTGTTCACAGTGGGAACCACAAGCAAGAGGGAACATTTAAAAAAACTTCATAGCCACATATCTCAGTTTAGGAATGAAATTAAATGAAAAGAAAATGGATATGATTTTGTTTTTGCCTCATATGCACAACAAAAAAAAACTACATGATGACATTTTATCTAACAGATAGCTCAGCTTTAAAATAAACCTCTAAACTTCAAGAGGCCACACCTTGAGAAATTCAGAAGAGAAGTGAAAGTGTACCTACTGTCTATAGCACTGATATAGAGAAGGGGCTGTTTATGATGTAGGGTTCTCCTAAGGGGATAATAAGGATGCAATGATTCTTAGTGTACATACAAACTGTAAGAGATAATGGGCCAGATTCATAAAAGGCAACTCAGGATGCAAGGCAACTTGCGTCCACAAAAATGGTGCAAGTAGCATTTGCATCATGAGTTGTGTCATGGTGGGATTCAGAAAGACAGCCTGTGCCATGCTGCAGGCTGCCTACCCTCTCGACATGGCGAAAGGGACTTTATGGCAGCATTTGCACCGTATTCTGAAACGGTGGCTGCTAAGTACCCAAATCAGGATTCAGAGACAACCACCATTGGACATCTGTCAAAGAACATCTATGCCAGCTAAAAGCTTAAGTGATCTTTGCCATCCACCAGGGGGTTGCCACTGTGCCACCATCGGAACACCAGAGAGCCCTCATTGGCTATAGCCCCCCAGCAGCCCCATTCCCAATCATCCAACACCCCCCACATGCCCATACCCCATGCATGGAACCCCCATGCCCCAATCCCAACCAGTAGGGGACAGAGGTGCTGGTGTTGGCCATGCCCCCGCCCAGTCCTGAAACACATTCTACATACATAAAGCCTTATGGGTCTGGACCCCCAATTCCCATTCACCCCCTCAGATGCCAACCTGTGAGTGGTAAAGCATGAAACTGACTATCCATGACTGCCCTTGTGGCCTAATTGCTCCCCAGCCACAGTGCTAGCCCAACCCACAAACACCCCCACACACCCGGCAGCTGAGTCGATGACTTGCACATCCCACCTCAACAACTCCACAGGGTGGGCTGGCACTGTCAGGTGGGGGGCACTGGACCACCAGGGAGTTATCAGGCAATGCCCTCCCCATCATAGGGAAGGGGGTAGGCATTGTAGGGTGCAGGTGATTGGGCATCAGGTGGGGGAAGGGGTGTTTTGATAGCCCATTGGGGCATATAGATTGGCACTATCAGGCTTGTGGGAGTGATTGCCCACACTGGGCTGTTGGGACTGTGGGAACTGTGGGCATGGACACATGCCTTTCTTTCATCAGCGGGCACATATGCCACCCACCTGTCCCATGGCTTGTGGCATTCCTGGGGCTGCATCCTTCCTTGGACTGATACCGCAAACAGCAGGACACAGGCTCTGGGACTCTGTTCAATACTGAATCAGTCACAAGGTCCAGGATGCAAGCATAGTTGTTGCAAGCTGCCATTGTCATAGCTCGTGTCCAACATTTGTGATTCTGGTCCCATGTTTCTGTCTGTAGCTATGTGATGGGCCCATACAGCTTCCCCTCGCCCCTTCGTGTTCCATAACCCACCACTTCTTTGGGCTACCAAGGTCCCTTCCAATCCACCTGTCCCTTCCTGAGCCTCCAACCTCAAGTAGCAGACACTCTCAGGGTAATCCAGCATAACTCTTTGCTGAGTGGGTCCCCCTCTTCTGAGAGGGAAGGCACCAGGATGGAAGACTGTCACAACTACTTAGCCCCAGCATGCTGCTTAGGTGGATATGGCTCCTTCAGGGCATTGGTGGCATCGGTGGACTGGCAGCCATCATCTGGTTGATCATGGAACAGTTTCCAGTTTTCTGTATTGTTCCCCCTTGTGCTGCTTCTGCAGTGCACTGGTTTCCACCAGAGGGCACTGCAGAGCGACGATGCCCCACTACCCACCCCAGGACAGGAGAGCAGTCCTACGGATGCTCAATCCTCTCCTTCCTCTGTCAGCCCCCAGTGTCGCAAGTCCATTTCCAAACCTGGGTTGCTGGCATGGTTTGAGATAAGGCACCATCATCTCAGACCTCTGTGCCACTGGCCGGCTGGCCCATACAGCTTTGATGGATAATATTAGTAGTATCTTGAAGAGATTCAAATCAGTAAAAAAAAAAAAAAAACACTCAGCCTCCTGTTGAGTCCATCTCCAGTTCAATACAAATAAGTTAAACTGCATTAGAGACAGTAGAAGACCCTCAGGAATGCCAATAAGGAAAAACAAAAAAAAATAAACATCCAGTCTGAATGTTGACCATCAACCTCCACTCTCTGATTTGTGCATGTCAGACAGTTGGCTGTTCACACCCTGTACATGTTGTCTACTCAGTATCACTCTACATTCTCCATGTGTTTTCCCTAGATGATGCAAAATCAAAAGCCTTGCCGATGTCTAGATTGGCTTCAGCACCGAATTGATTAACTTAACAGTAAGGAGGTGTATACAGTGCATACCTTTGAGTGAATGTGAGGGTCAGCATTCCAAACATAACATTAGTAAAAGGTTCATAAATGTTTATCTCAATCATCTATAATTTTGTGACATAGTGCTAAGAGAAAACTCATTAGAGTACATGTCATAAACAAAGGTTTTCTTCTTATGATTTATGACAGTTTGAGAGTAATAGACTGTCCCAGAAAGATTTTAATCATCACAGGGGCTGTGCCTGCAGTTCAATGGGTGTGAGCTACCAGCCATACCCTCCTTCCTGAGCTTTTTAACCCAGCTTGCTCCAGCATAATTCTGAAGCATTCTTTCTTGTTTCAGTCTGAGGATCTCCATGTTTGTCTGCCACTTTACAGCACAGTGGTTTAGGGCACTGAGCTGCAAACCTGAAACATGGGCTTGAATCCTGTCAGCTCCCCCTTGCATATTGTGTGATCCTGAACAAGTCACTTAACTTTCTTGTGCTCCCAGGCACACTGGATCTAAACAGAGCCAGCAGCAATAGTGTCGGCATGGTGTGAGTAGCAATAATGGTGCTGATTTTTCTGCCCCCTCACCCCCCGGACTTAAGGATTCCACTCTGGGGGTGGGGGGGGGAGAGGATCATGGGGCATGTTAGTTTCTGGGGCCATGGAATATCATTTCCATGGCCCCTTGAACAAAAAAAAGTCCCAATCTTTGTAAAATGGCTAGAGACTAGAATTAGGACCCTGGTATCCACGTTGCTGAGCTTCAAGCCAGCTCCCAGCCCTCCGTGCCATGGGAGCAGCTCAGCCAGCTTCCTAGATTCAGGTGCCCTTGTGGTGTACCAGCACCACTGACAGTGACCAGAGGAGAGCTTCCTGAAAAGGCTGTATATCCTCTCTCGCTGTGTGTGCTAGCGCTACACGAACTAGCGCCCTGTAGACTGGCAGCAGTCATGTAATGCTCTTCTAACTGGCTAACACACTGACATTGCACATGGAAACAAGCTCTGGCTTAATGTGCCTTTCCAGGTTAAACAATTTGCCTTCCCCTTCCCTCTTTATGCTTTTGGGTTTTCTGTTCAGTTTGTGACTTCAGCAACTTTCTAGGTCAGCATTTTGTTTTCTGTTTTCTACTTTTCCTTGCTGCAGTTTGTGATTCCTTCTTTCTCTCAGTCAGCTACTCCTGCTGCACTTCTGTCATCATGTAGCTCCTTTATTTCTTTCTGTTTTGGTTCTTGAAGTGCGCCTGTTTTTCACTGCATGTCCTGCCCAGCCCATGCCCTTATGCTGTTTTGCTTATGCTATTTCAGACCATACATTTCACTGTTCATACCAGGCAACTTGAAAATCTCAGTTCAGCTGCATTCCTCAGCTACTTTCACCTGACTTCCTAGCAAGGCAGCCACTCCTATATATATTTTTGTTATTTTACTTAGTTTATTCAGTCAGTCTACTTTAAAATTTCCCAACATAGTCTTAGTGTGTTTACAACTTCTAGCCCTTCCTTCTGAGGCTTGGTTTGACCTCTCATTCTTGACCTTAATGTACATTCAAATTTCAGTACCTTTCAGTAACTGTATTTTCCATCAATATTAGTAATTCCAATGGTGGAGCCTACCAGCACAATGGTAGCAGAGTAATTTATCTGCAGTTAACAACGGGGGGTTTATTTTGCCATTATCCTATAATTCAACTTTGAAATGGGGATCTCCCAAGCGATAGTACCACAGCCAAAGGCATTACCTCTCAATCGATACCTTTTTCAGCTTGATCAGAGGAGCCTACAGGATTTTATCTTCCTTTACAACTGTATCAGTGCCACAAGGACCTGGCCCCACCAGACCAGTAAGTCACAGTTTCAGCACCCAGCGCAGAGCTCCAGGAGTGCCACCTTGCTTGCTGACTTAAAAGAAGCCACCCACAGGGATACTGTGCAGTTCAGAATCATGAAACACAGCACTGAGGTGGACTTGAAGGTTATGATGGCTAAATTAGATAAGATCCTGCAGAATACAACTGACTTAAAGCAAGTTGCAAATAAAACTAATCAGGACTTAGCAGCCCTGGCATCGCGTGTGGCTCACACCGAGCAATCAGTCCAGCAGCTCATCTGTACACTACAACTGCACAAAGGAACCTTGAAAGATCATCACACTAAAATTAACTATCTCCTAAACAAGATCAATGATATGGAGAACACGTCCAGGAGAAAGAACTTGTGCATTGTGGGAGTGCCTGAGGGTGCAGAAGGTAGGGACAAGCATGCCTTCTTGTGAGTGTTTTTGCCTGTACTGATGCATAATGACAACTGCAGTGCCCCAGAAATAGAGAGGGCCTACTGTTCCCTGGCTCCCCACCACTGACAAGTTGAGAGACCCAGACCCATTCTTTACAAATTTTTACATTATCCCAAAAAAGAGTTCTGTTTGCGAAGGGTGAGAAAGCAGGGCTCCTTCAAGTGGCATGGCATGCACATACAGCTGAATCAGGACTTTTCCTAAGACCTCTCGAATAGAAGGAGAGCCTATGGAGGGGTTAAACGGCAGTTCTACAAATTAAATATCAAAGATATCCAGCTCTATTCTGGATACAATATCAAAAGGAACACATAATGTTTGACAGCCCTGCAGCAGTGGAGAAATTCTTGCATGATCACCAGCACGGACAAGAATCCCCTCACTTGCCCAGTCATCACCCATGAGGCGGCTCATTCTCCAAGATGGACATGAGCCATGAGGCACCCAAGCAGGATTCTACGACAAGTTTGCAAGCCCCAGACAATGACCCACCATGGCAATCAGCATTGAGAGGTCACCCCAAGAAGAAACCACTAGCCACAGGGAAGCTGCTTGCAAGCAGGGAATGATCCAGGAGTCAACAGAGGAGGTTTCTACAGTCGATGCCAGCAGCTGTTCACCCGGACACATGCTGATTTAGCTAGGAAACAGATATGAGAACCACAGAGAACTCCTGCCTTCACCTCTGGACCTCTCTCCTGTACCCCAACAGATTAACACTGCTTCTTAAAAACCCGAATCTGACCATGCAAAATCATCACCACTCCCAGGTGACTGGGCTGACCGCGACCAAAATGCAGGGGAAGAAGATGAGAAGAACTCTCTCGAACATCTGGAGGCCTTGTTTATTGCCTCCCAGGACATTATTGCCACTGATGAAATCCTTCAAGAATAGAGCACTTGCTGTATTTTTCTGTAATCAAGCGGGGCTCAGAGTAAACCGTGGTAATGCATAAATGGTAGTAGTAGTAGTAGTAAATTTTAATGTTCAGCTTAAAACAAGCCATTACATAAAAACTTTACAATACAAATACAGGTGTGCATAATAAATATTTAAATACAATCATGTATAGTCTCATTTTGAATTAATAAACTTTAAATAGGTTATTACCTATACATATCCATCATTATCACTATTAACAACATTATCCTGTAGCAATAAGGCAGAGCAATGCATAGTAAATTGAGCTTAATAGACATTATGACAAAATTGCACAGCAAATAAAATGTAGGAAATGAGGCTCCAGAGTCTTACATTGGTTCAACAAAGATCTTAATTAATAATTGTTATGTACTATCAAAGACTTTTGCTTTCCTAATGTAATTTTTTTCCTTCTGTAATTCTAAGGAAGGTGGCCACAGGGATTTGTATGTTTTTGCTTTTGGATTTCAGTAGATATTTTACTAGCTGGTCTGGTTCAAATTCCGGTAAGCCCAGAATTTGGCCTAGTAATTGTGTTCTGTATCTCTCAAACAGAGGACACAAGATTACTAGGTGAATCAGGTTATCCAGTCCCTTATTGCGTTTGCAGAGAACATTCTTCCTTATCTCTTGTATATTGTACAGATTTAGTTTCCATTGACTGGACAAACACTCAAACCTATATCTATTTACTAGTTTCCTGTGTTCTGGATTATTGATTTCTGTCAGATATTTTTCTATGCCATGGTGTCTTTTATTTCAGCACATCAATGTACACCCTTTATATTGTTTGCACAGTGCTAGATCATTTTGTATATACATATGTCACTCACTCTTTGTTTGATATTATCCTTCACTTGGTCCAATGGCATTCCATGAAAATCTTGTATACTTGTCAATAAACCAAATGATTTGAAGACTCTCTCCTCTGTTTGCATACATGGAAATAGAACAGTCTGACCCATATATGAGAAAGCTTCTTCCAGACATACTCTAGGCAATTTGTTATCTAACATCCAATAGACTTTAAGCCAATATATAATCTGTCGTGATTTAATCTGGCATTCCACTGGGAGTTGCCCAATTTCTGCTCTTACCATAGCCAATGGCATACTATTAGGAAGGCCCAGGATCCTTTTGTAGACTTGAGTAAGAATTGTTTCTAATCTTATATTTTCTGATAATCCCCATACCTCCGCTCCATAAAGTAATTGACTCCACACTTTAGCATTCAAGACCTTAATGTTTCCCTTGATGGATTTTCCCCCATATTTGCATGAAAATTAATTTAGTATTTAAAGGAATCTTTTTGCCTTATTTTCAGCTTCCCCAGTGTGTCTTTTCCATGTTCCTTCTTGCATAAATGTCAGCCCTAAGCAGTTAAATTCGTCAACTACCTCTAATTTTTGGTTGTTAGTTATGTATTACTAGAGACATTTGGGCACAAAACAATAAAATGATTTTCAGCACTAGTAGATGTATCATTATGCATTTTGGAAAAACAAATATCCAAAAGCAAGTCACCCTAAACAACCAAATACTCTCATGAGTAGGGATTCATAGCAACTTGGGAATACAAATCTCATACGATCTAATCTTCCAAAATCACTGTAATTATATAGTAAATAAAGCAACTAGAGTACTGGGATGCATAAAGAGAAGCTTCAGTTCAAGAGAAAGGAAATGCATTCTACCCCTGTATAGGGCTTATGTGAGACCACATTTGGACTACTGTTCTCCTCTGTGGAGTCCATACCACAGGAGGGATGTAAGTAGACTGGAGGGTGTCCTGAGAAGAGTAACTAAAATGGTCAAAAATATGCATAGTATGGTGTATGAGGAAAGACTGGAGGAGCTAAATCTATACTCCTTAGAACAAAGGAAAATTAGAGGAGATCTCCTCTTAATGCAGAAATTAGTAAATGATACTGATATGCTGTCAAATCTAGGAATGACCTTTAGTAACTGGGATTGTAACCTTCAAAGTCATAACCATCAACTGTCCCTAACATACCCAAAAAATAATAAAAGGCGCTCCTTCTTCACCCAACGAATAATTCCCTTATGGAACACTCTGCCCTAATCAGTTGTAGTTTGTACTAACCATACAGATTTTAAATACAAACTGGACCAATACTTATTGGCTAAAGTACGATGAACCAGCTTGGCTGGAGATGCACTTACATGGGTTTTTGGCCTTCTGTGTATCTATTTCCTTTTAGTATGACCTTCAGTATATTTTTAGATTTTTAGGTACTTCTAGATCTGTCATCAGCTTTTGACACCATGGACCATGGGGTTCTTCTGGAGTGCCTGAGATTTATCTGTGGACTTTCTGGATCAGTCCTCAGATGTTTTACTTCCTATCTCAGTGGAATAACCCAGAGGGTAGTGTCAGGGTTTTTTTTCCTCTGACCCATTTTCTCTATCTTGTGGGGTTCCTCAAGGCTCAGTATTGTCCCCCATGTTGTTTGGGGTGTACATGCTTCCCCTCAGAGGCATTGTGAGACAGTATGGGCTGAGGTTTCATTGTTACACCAATGATACACAGCTCTACCTGTCTTTTGCCCCTGACCAGGAAGGAGCAGTCTCAGTATTTAATAACTGCCTCAAGGAAATCCAGGATTGGATGAAGTCCAGCTGGCTGAAGTTGAACCCTGGGAAGATGGAGGTGATGGTTTTGGATCCAGGCCACCAGATGGGGGGCCAGAGGCAGGCTGTCCCCTAGGATTGTTCCTTGGGGACACTGAGCTTCAGGCCTCTGAACAGATGCGAGACCTAGGGGTGATTTTGGACACGGGGCTGGCACTTCAGACACAGGTGTCAGCTGTCGTTAAGCCATCTTTTTACCATCAGCAAAACATCGTTGGGATTAAGCACCTTGTTCTGTCCAATGACCTGCCTACATTGATCCATGCCTTTGTGACCTCACGTTTAGATTTCTGCAACTCACTTTACTTCAGGCTTCCGGGGGTTGATATCCGCCGCTTGCAGCTGGTGCAGAATTCTGCAGCCTGGTTGTTGATGGGGCCTCTTAGATCTTCCAATATCACTCCAGTGCTGCGGGAACTTCACTGGCTGCCGGTTTAGTGGTGGATCACCTTCAAAGTTCGGTTACTGACATATAAAGCCCTACACGAACTGGCCCCTGATTAACTGAAATAGCTTCTGATTCCTTATCACCCTATGCGACCACTCCACTTGGCCGACGAGAGGTTGCTGGAGATTCTGAGGGTGACTTTAAAATCTGCTGGGGCCCGTGCTTTTATGTTCGTGGCACCGTCCCTCTGGAAATCTCTACCCCATCGGATTAAGGAGTGCATGACCGTGGGGAGTTTTAAACAGGCCCTAACAGCATTTCTTTAGAAAAAAGCATACGGTTGCGATGATTGTTGATTTGTATTGTATATTTTAATATGATGATGATTTGTTTTAATTGTGTTAATTGTTTTAACTGTACTGCACCTTGGTATTTGAAAGGTGAGTCATAAATAAAGTATTATTATTATTTATAAACTTTGTTGTTTCCCACAAATACCATTACTTTGGAGTTTTGATAATTGAGTTTTAAATCTGCCAAGTCACGTTCTGTCACAAATTTATTTAGCATTCTTTGGATTCCCAGAAATCTTGTGGAATGGAGTGCCACATCAGACGCATAAGCTTGGTATGGTCAGGCTCTTAGGCCAACTTTGGGCATGTGATGTTCTGGTACATACATAGTCTGTAATACTGTCTGGAAGTACAAATTGAATAACAATGGGGAGATAGTGCATCCTTGTTTAACACCCACATTAGATTTAAACCAATCACTAATTTCCTCTTTTTCATTATATCTGACAGTAGTATAATTGCCTTGATAAAGTATCTTAATTATTTCTAATATAGATCGTTCCACCCTTATGTTCTCCAGTCTTCCCCATAGAAGGTTTTGGTTTACCCCGTCAAAAGCTGTTTTTAAATCTATGAACATACAGAACAGTTTTAGTTTTTTCACTGTATTGTATTCATAAATAAGATGGGTCAAGGTAAAACATTGATCAGTAGTAGATTGTCCTGTTTTGAAGCCTCCTTGTGCTTCATCAATTATCCCGTTATTATCTGCCCAGTTTGTTAATCTAGTATTTATGGTCCTAGAGAACAATTTTGCTGCACAGTCAGACTGATTGGTCTGTAACACTCTGGTTTCTCCTTATCTCCCTTTTTGAATATTGGCACTATAATATTCACTTTCCAAGTTACTGGCATAACCCCATACTTCTGATCATATTAAACAGTGCATCTAGAAATAGGATCCACTGAGTTCCCAATTGGAAAATTATGTCCAAAGATACCCCATCAGGCCCAGGTGCTTTGTGTTTTTTAAAGAATGACAATATTTTAATTATTTCTATTTGACTTATGCTAAGGTTGGACAGAGTCCAAGGTACTTGGACCCTTGAATCCAGCATTTTTTCTTGATATTCGGGGTCATCCAAATAAAATAAAGTGTTTTAATATGGTACCCATACATTCAGTTCAATATGGGTTTCTGTCCCATTTCTGCAAACTTTAGTACCTTTATTTATTATATTCCAAAACTATTTTGTGTCTTAAGACTTCACTGCTTTTAATAAATCTGACCATAATGCACGGATGTACTTTTTCTTGGAGTTTTACAGAATTAACCAGTATTCTTTCCCAAGTTTATTTAATTTATTATTTTCTTTGCTATGCTCCTGTTTTATTTCTGTTATCTGTCTGTTGAGCTGTTTCTTTGCTACCTTGCAATCTTTGTTATACCAGGCCTTCCCTTCTCTTTCCTTGATGTTAATTTCTTTTGTTATTGTGTTATGAATGCTACCCATAATTCCATTATATCCAGCTATCATGGTCTGAATCTCAGTGCTGATACTGAGATACTCCATAGTCAGTGGAATCCCTTTTGCTTCTAGGTTCTGTAACAAATTTGAACTGTCTATTAATTTCCATTCAATGCATTTCTTTGTCTTTAATTCTAAAGGGACCATTAATATTTTCCCTTTATTATGTGAACAACCTGAATCTTTAACCTGCATTTCTAATGCTCAATGTTGACTTTCTGGTCTAATTACTACCTTCAGAGTGGTACATTTAAGTAGCATATTAATGTTGATCCAAACATAGTCAATTACCGATGAGCCATTTCCTCCCAAATAAGTGAATTTCACTAGATGAGCCTCTTTTATTCTATCGTTTAGTAGGAGGAAAGTTTTGTCATTCAGAGTCTTGTGTGTGGCTATAACTCTTGTATTTATTATTAGATCCCTAGTATTTCTGTCAGTCGATATTGTATTGCTGGATACTTGAGCCAGGCAATGTTTGAAATCTTTTGGGATTCCTTGAATTTACCCATTCTTACATTTAAATCACCCTTGATTATGGTATTTCCCATGAGGTTATTCAGCTTCAATTTATCCAGTATCTGTTCTAATTCTTTTAGCCACTCTTTATCTGTATACATATTATTTTCTGGCTGGACATAAATATTAATAATAATTATATCTTCAGATTTAGGTCTAGAAATATGTACTATCGATATGCTGCTGCTATTAATAACAATTTCCTTGGTAATTCTCCTATTATCCAATCTGCAAATTGTAATTAATCCCTCAATATTCCTACCAAATTTCTTTGTTCTTGTTGCTTTTTTGAAGTAAGACTTATAACCATCTAGGAACATATCTCCAATTGCCCAAGATGTATGTATACATATAAAGTTAAATGTGCTCAACTATCTCTCCACTTCAGGATCACCTAACCTGTCCACTATACCTGATATGTTCCAGGAAAGTATACTAATCTCACCAGTGCTTAAACATGTAATTTTTCCCCTAGCCTTGTTGTCATTAGTTTGTACAGTTTGTTGAATAACTCTCTCTGGCCTCCTTCACATCTTTGCTTCATAAAATTGGCAATGTTTCAAATTAGACAAGGCCTCATATCTGTTTGAAGTTTTTATCATTATTTTCCATGCTTCTCTCTTTCCAAAAATTATACAAACATTATTATCAATTAATATTTCATCTTCCATGTGAATATAAATACCAATCTCATCTAATGACTCTTGTTTTTCCTGTATTAATTCAATCAGGCTCCCTTTCTTGTCCATTTTTTGGCCCATCTTTTTCCCAGCATGCTGCTTTTACTATATGCTGGTTCTAGATTTATGTGTTCAACAGAATGTTTAACGTATCCATCATTTTTCCTTTATATTTTTCCTATCCTCCCTTTGTAGTTGCTTTAACCCAAAAATAAGTCATTCAGTGTTACAGTCTCCTCCATTGGTATTCCCATTTTTTTCTTGTTCTTCCTTTAAATAATGAGTTGCCTTCAATATATAGAATTGGTCTGTAACCAATAAGACCAAATCTACCTCCTTTATGGGTCTAACAATACTCATATTGTCCAGCAAATGTCTGTATCCTTTCATTACAGCTTCTAATAGATTTGTAACCACCATATTCAGGTTTTTGGTGGTCTCACCAGGCATGCAGGCCACCTTATATAATGGCAAGGAGAAGACAGTCTTAATAGTTTTAGCCAAAAAGTTTTTAAAATTATCATTTGTTCTATTCTTTTCCTGGTGAATGTTTTCTATATTCAAGTCTTCCTTGTGTATTGCACTATTATGTGTATTATAAAGTTCCTTCTCTGCCTGCTCTGTCCCTTTTTCTAATGTCTTTTTGCCAATATGTTTCATTTCATAAGAGATTGCTTCTGCCTTTCTCCTACTTTCTTTTTTATTTTTCCTATCTGTTACTTTCCGTTTTCCTTTCTTCCTTTTATTCCTAACCCCTTACCCTTCCCTCTTTTCCTGTTGCTTTTACTATGCTCTGAATCTGTTTTACTTACTGTGTCATTTTCTACTGGGAAACTCTGGTTTCCAAAACTATCCCCATTTTGAGTTATCTTATTTGTTTCTGCCGTTTTTGGCCTTAATCGCCTGATCCTGAAGATGTTTCTTGCCTATCTGCATTCCCCTCTTCCTTCAGCTTGCACGTCTTACTTAACTTTCCCTTTCTGTTCTTCTGATCTAATCCCTTTTTCCATAAAGTAGGGAATTTTTTTATCATTCTTTACAAATACTATTTTCTCTTAGTATTGTATTTGGCAGCATCACACACTCCGCCTCTACATCTGGGAGGCTTTCTTCTATGTTATCTTCCTCTGAATCCATCTCTCTCTCTGTCTCTCTCTCTCTTTCTCTCTGTAGCACTTATTATCAGCTTTTGTCCAGATGGTTCCCCATTCCCATTTTTTGAGGTGGGATTCTATTTGAGATTATGTCTAGTTGTTCCAGCTTTTTTTTTTGTTTTGTATACAAATTCTTTTTATAAAGGCTAGGTCTTTTTTTTTTATTTTTATCATTTACAGTAGGATATTCGCATTGAGTGGGTCTCTCAAGGAGCATACCACATCCCTTGGTATCACTTCAATGTCTGGGGTCTGTGGACTCCCCAGACTCCTGGACCATGAGCAGACCTCACTTCCCTAATAAGAACCTCATACTTCTGTATAACCTGATTTTTCCTGACCATAGTCTAATTCCCTACTCTTCCTATCACTGTACTCCTTCAGATCTTCCCTTATATATTCCCTCATTTTGCTCACCTCTCTGTTAATTACTGACAAATTATTATATACATTGGAAAAGTCAATTATTGATTTTGTTGATTCAAACTCTATGTCCCTTAATTTTCCCCTCTTTCTGCTCCACCTTTACTCTGTATCTCTGCCGTTATGACTCTTTTGTATGGTATTTCCTGTTTTACTTCATTTTCTATTGTAACTGTCTGAATTGCCACAGCTGCAGTTGTATGCAATGTGTCCAACTCTGCTGTATTAGTCAGTATAGAGACTGTCCTTGATGGTGTTTTAAATATGAATTTTGTAATATCCCCATTCATGGTTGAGGTATGAGATATCCCTGTACTTTTATTCATAACTTTCCCCCTCATTAAATTTAGCTTTCTTTTTCTCTTTCATTGCCCCATAATGCCTTTTACTGATTTTTTTTTGTAGTCAATGACTTTAATGAGGGTGGTTTGCTCCCCCTGCTTTCCCTTTATTCAGATTCATCCCTCCTCTCCTTCAGAGCTCCTCCTTTTCTGCTAGGTGTAATTGCTGGTATTTTTACTTTTGGTAATTTCTATACTATTTTAACACAAATGAAAAATATAGGTATATGTTATACAGAAAGGTACAGACAAAGTACAGATAATTGCCAGGGAATTAAAATTAAATGAAATTAAAGTTCTTATTGTTCCTGATGTCAGTTTCCAGACCCAAGGCAGAATTCTTATACACAGGCTTTGGAATTCTGCATAATCTTAACCTGAAACAGCAAAATCCTAAACCTCATACTACCCTCTGCTTCACTCCCTGCTGTTTCAGAAAGGATGCATTGGATATATTAAAATATATACTTAAGATGTACTTCAACCAACTTGGCTAAGTTCTGAGCATCAATCTGAGTCAAATACACCAACAACTTTTGCTGAGATTTAATCTAACTTGGACACCGATTGCTTCCCTTGAGATTCTTTGTGTTCCTCTGTAAAGTCCCAGAAAGTCCTGGAGAAATGTTTATTGGAATGTATTTGTCAGAGATTGCAGTTAGCAGCCTTAAGGAGTACCAGATTCACTTGTGGCTTTATCTTTATTAGCCACTCTCTCTGTCCTCCTTTGTTGGATCCTTGTTCACAGGAGTACACACTCCACCTTTCTTGTTCAGTTCCTTTAGGCACTAGGGTGAAAAAAAATCACCTCTTGATAATATGGGGGATATACTATAATACTATATAAGTATACAAAGTAGAAATGCAAAGTGCATTATGTTGTAAAAATACTTGAGCAACTAAAGCAATTAGAACAATTAGAACAACATTAAAAATACTGTACAAGTGTGAAATCTGTGCCCTATACAAAGTAAGCAAAATATGGCTAGCATTCCATGTTAACAACAGGGAATACCATGCTGATCATATTTGTCTCCTTTTCTTTCCCTTTAATAAACCTTAATAAAACTTCACTGCAGTCCCCATAATATAGTTTATTTTAAAAATATAGAAACTTCCAAACAATATTAACAATGTTTAGAGGTTACTTACGGCTGCACACTTGCTTGCCAAATAATCAAAAAGTGGTTGGAATATGCTGTTGTATCCTGGTCGCCAATGGATGGATTTAATGCAGCTTTTCCAATCTTTTAACTTTAGCAACTTGTTTGTTATATACGTTATGTGCTACTATTTAAGCTAAGTAAGCTTAGTGTTCTTATGCTTACTTAGCACAGCCTCAGAATTCTTTCTACAGGCATGACTAAACCGACTGAAGTGACTAAAGAAAAAATGAAGCTTGAATTCTTTCTTTCTAAGTTCCCAGTAAGCAGAAAAGTGCATCTGCCAACATGGTATATATAAACTATCAACTCACTGCACCTATCTGTTGTATCCAGCAGAAAGCTTGTGTAAAGAAATTGTAATAGTAATGTCTACTTAGACAATCAATCTCTTCAATTAGTCAATCAATTCACTCAAAAAAAAAAATCAAGTGTAAAGGCCGATTGTTTTATTGCTTAATTGGTAATTAACCATATTATTATTTATTGATATCACTTGCCACGTACTACCTTATTAAGTGTGACGTGTACCTATTTGCAGTCTCCCATTAATTACTCTAAGCAATTAATACCAGAAACTGCAGTTACTTTTGCTGAAGTAATCATAATAAAATCATGAGAAAAAGGCTAAAAATGCTAATTGTCATATAAATACTATGAGAACTTTGATTTAACACTTGATTTAACATGTGTCTGATCTTAATACTAGCATACTGATGTCCTGTATCCTAAATTAATATATTTAAATGGATTTAATTAATTTAATTGGTATTTTGATCCTGATTGGAAGGATATTCCTGAAGTCTATAAAAAGAAAACACGAATACACATGACTAAAATCACAGACTTGCCTAAAAATGAATAAAACGTAACTGCTATGAAGTTGTTACTCAAACACTAAGCACCAAAATAAAATGCACTAAGCACTGAGACTAAACATTGAGCTCATACGGATTTGCTCTAATATATTCTGCAAATACCAGGGCTCTGATTTATCTAAAACAGAGAAGTAGTCTCTCCCAATACCCTTCACTTTGAGCCTTCAGACCTTAAGCATCAGTAGCGTCTGTGAGGCAATAAGGCAAACAATGTGCTAAAATTATCCAAAGACCGTCATTCAGCATTCATTCAAAACTCATTCAGTCTTGAGCTTTATATTGACCAGCCCTCTGCAGGATAGCCCTGTATGCCCTGTCTCGGGAGCAGGCTCCGCTGCTGCCCAGACTCCTGGCTCCCAGTACCGAGCAACAGAACTGAAAAGTTCTCAACTATGCTTCTGCTGCAACACAAGTCATCCTGGTATGATGCTGTGATTTTCTTAAGCCTGCTACAGACAGCTCTCCTTTTTCTAGATGCTGTACTTTCCCACAAACAACCATGCAGGCAACGGCAGTATAACTGTTCTAAAAAAAGGGTGAGCATGTCAGCATTCCTGTTTCTACAGCTCCTCCACAGCTGAATGGCGTGCAGTTGTGCAGTCTTAGTCAGGGAGTCCTCAGTCAGCCAACATGAGAAAAGAGATGACTGAGCCCACTATAAATGTAAAAGTTTAGGCCTTCCTTTAGATATGGGGGCAAATGGATTTGCTGCATATTGCCACATGGACAGGGGGTATTAGCTGACCAAGATGGGGGATAGCAGATGTGTCTGATCAGTTACTTATCCAGACCTCCCCCTTGACCCCTTTTTGGTTCTCGTGCCAGCATTAGCTCCAGACCTTTGACAATCTCGTCAATTCTGGGCAAAGGCTTTTCGCTCCTTAAGGCGTCTTGATGTGCATTCCTTTCTATGTTTCATTGACTGTGAGATCATATTTGCTCACGTAGCCGACTGCGGCTGCTGCCTTGTGGTGATAAGTGGTTTAAGTCTGGGATGTTCTGCTTACAGGCTTTGGTGTTTTGATCAGTTAACACTTTATGAACTAATATTGCACCTGAGTTCATGGTACAGAGGGTTTGTTCATTTGTTCTGTTTTCTGTACACAGCTCGAAGTGCCCCTTGACATGTTTGTTTCTTGAGGGCACTCAATATTTTAGACTGCATGCTTAAGGGTGAATGGTCACCAGCCTAATCTGACTAAGGGTGGTCCATTCCCGAGTTTGGTGTGTCCCTTGACATGGTGTGACCACCCTTCCTTCATCATAATCTACTCTGCTCTTACAGAAACAGAGGTTAGATCACCAATCCATTGGGCCCTCTCCTACACTTCCCTTTTAAGGGTAAGACTGCATTTATGAATTAAGTATTGAGATACAATCTCCTCTTCTTTTTTTTTTACTATAGAGTGCTACTGTAAAGGTTGTTGAGGGAATCTCACCCCCCATTGAGAGTGCAGAAGGTAGACTGCAGGAGGCTACTTACCGATAGACTGGCCTATGGAGGCCTGCCTCAGTTATTACCCCCAGAGGGGAGTTCTGGGAGTATGGGGCTGTGGGTACTGCCCAGTTCAAATATAAGAACCCCACCTCCACTACAATTTAGATCTCATTCAATAGGCACAGTAGTGTCAGGAATACCATTCCATACCCCTACACAGGCTATTTGTGACTTTCCACAGAACAGGATCAGGGATAGCAGGGAGATACACATGCTATATCGGTATCCTCTCACAAGAAAATGATGGAAAAGGTGTACACACTAGCAGGTGGAGTTAGATACGACAAGCCCTTCAGGTGGGCGACACTAAGGTGGAAGTTAAGGGGATAAAGATTCATTCAGCATGTGGGGTATTACACAATATATGTACAGAGAGGGCTCCCAACATGGAAGTGAGGGAAATAGCCACATCAGGAATCAGGAGGATAGGCAAATCTCCATTGGCCAACATTCCAATCAAGTTGTCACAACCCAGAGATAATGGATAACCTAAAGGACGTGACTCTGATATCTTGGAATGTCATAGGGCTAAATTCCTCGATCAAAAGGAGGAAGATCCTAGCTAGACTACATAATCTGAAATCCCATTTAATATTTCTACAAGAAAACAAATAAAATCACTTGTAATCTAAGAAACTCAATAGAGAATGAGTGGGTAGGGAATACATAGCATTTCAGGGAAGACTAAAAGAGGGATTTCCATTCTCCTCAATATGCATATTAAATGGGACACGAGCCATCATGAGGTGGATAGGGAGGGACACTGGGTAATGCTTAAGATGTCCAACCCAATGGGCCCGGTACTGCTTGTAAATATTTATGCTCCAAATGAGTATGTGCCTGATTTTTTAATGCAGTTTAAAAAAAAAATAATGGACCTGGCAACTGACAATCTGGGGATTATTTTTGGGGAAGACCACAATTTGGCATTGGACTTCCTACTCAACAGGTCCAACACCAGGCAGGAACCCCATACCATCTCCTTCAAAGCACTTCAAGAGCTGCTATCTCTCTGCATAAACTTGCTGACATCTGATGCTTGCAGCACCCCTCAGATAGGGACTTTACTTATTTTTACACAGCTAGAGTAATGGCAAATAGATTAGACTACTGGTTCACCCCAGAAGATATGACCACTAGAGTTACAGATGCGCTTATAGCTCCTATCTGCCTATCTGACCATGCCCCAGTGATGCTGAATTTATCCATGGGCCCAGCCACCAAGGGAAAATCTAATTCCTGGAGGCTGGGTCCATTACTTTTGAATGATGAAGATTTCAAACTCTTAGTGAAAGATAAAACTAAGAAATTCTTCCAACTCAACCCACCCGGCTCATCCTCTGCTGCAATGACCTAGGAGGCCTATAAGGCCACCCTTTGGGGCCAGATTTTAAGCTTTGCACCCCACTGGAGGAAACAGCGAGAGAGAGAGAGAGAGAGAGAGAGAGAGATTGCAGCTGGAGACCAGGCTAAAGCAAGAGGAGGCTGAATATAAAACCAACCCAGGGAGGCTTAAAAACAGCTGCCTAGTGGCAGAGTAGACCAAGCTCCAAATCCAGCTCAACGCACGCTCAACAAGAAGTGCAGAACTGCACATCAGGTGCACCCAGCACAAGTATTGGGCCAAGGGAGAGAAAGCAGGAAAACTCCTTGCCTATAGACTGAAAAAAAGGCAAGTGAACAGGCACATTACACGGCTCCAAAATACTGGGGACAACATAGTATATGATCAAAAAGAAATTAATGACACCATGGATAAATATTACCATGACTTGTACCCATCACACATGGAATGGGATGGGGATAAGCTCTACAGTTTCATGGACCATTTACCACTGCCATCCCTGTCCACCACACAAAAGCAGGAATTAGATGCTCCACTTTCTGAGAAGGAACATAGTAAGGCTATTTTAAGCATGGCTTCGCACAAGGCCTCTGGGAGGGATGGGTACTCTGCAGATTTCTAAAAACTCATGCATCATGAAGTAACCACTTCCTTACTAGAGATGCTGCTTGAAGCCCACTCCATAGGTGAACTGCTGCCCTACCTGAGAGAGGCCATGAATACCATTCTCCTTAAAGAGGGTAAGGCCCACATGATACCGGGGAACTATCAGTCATTGTTTTTAATCAGTGCTGATACCAAGATATTGGCAAAAGCCTTGGCTGCCAGATTGGAAACAATCCTACCAGACATCGTCCACCCCTCTCAGGTTGGTTTTGTAAAGGGGGAGGCATAGTTCCGATCATGTAAGGGCCTTGCTTACTCTGATGCAGGGGACTGCAAGACTCCTCACTCCCACTGCACTTGTAATGATAGACTTTGAAAAATCCTTTAATTCTGTAGAGTGTGAGTTCCTGCATGCTGTCCTACATTGGTTTAACAAAGGGCACTAATTCTTTTCTTGGATACGGACTCTGTATGAGAAACCGGTTGGTAAAGTGCTCACCAATTTCACACTGTCCTCCTCTTTTCAACTTCACAGGAGCACCAGGCAGGTCTGCCTCTTTCCCCACTACTTTTTGTTTTGACTATGGAACCCCCTGTCAGCAGCTATATGTACCCACCCCAGAATCCATGGTATACAGGTGGGAAGCCAGGAGCACCATACCAAACTCTATGCGGATGACTGTCTGATCCTGACTGGAAACATTAAAGAGAGGTTACAACCCATTCTAGACACCCTTAATGCATTTGGGACTATCTCTGGCCTCCACATTAACAGAGCCAAGTCACAGGTTCCTACATTAAACTCCCTCAACTCTGCAGACATGATCACTCCATCTGACCTTAACTGGGTGCATTCGGACTTTAAGTACCTAGGAGTCACGTTATCCCCAGATGTATCCACCCTGGTGGACAAAAACGTTATGCCTATCTGGACCCAATTATCTAAAAATGTCGAAAGGCAGGAGCATTTGTACTTGTCCATGGCAGGAAAAATAGCCTCCATTAAGCTGATGTTTGTGCCTAGAGTGTACTATCTGGTTTCTCACCTCCCCATATTGATTCCCAAGATGTGGGCACACAAGTTTCATGTTCTAATAAGTAACTTTCTCTGGGATCCCAAAAAGCCATGATACAGTAGAGCTAAGCTAAGGGCCTCATGGTCCAGGGGTGACTGGAACCTACTGGATTTTAGCAGATACTTCAAAGCATTTCTAGTTGCTAAACTGTGCAAAGTGATGAGAAAGTCACCCCATCCCCCCCAGGTCTAGATGAGTATAGAAAAGGCAATCTTGGGAGACACCTCCTCTTTTTGTTGTCTGGACTACACCCTCCCAAAACAAGCACAGACGTGGCTGACAATTAAGGCCAGTCATCAGGCCTGGCAAGCCCTAGGCAGAATAACACATGTATGCCTGAACATTGGCCTCCACTCATCACTATGGAACAACCTGAATTTGAGAATAGACCATAACCTTTCCAGTGGTCAGCGTGGAGTGACCACCAGATAAACACTTTCCAAGACTTAGTCCTGGAGGACAACAAAACCTTTGTTTCCTTTCAGTATCTGAAGGACCAGTACCACTTACCCAAGGAATGTTTTGGCAGTATTTGCAGCTCAAGAGCCTGTATCTTAAATGATCCAGATCCAGATATACCTGTGTGAGATATACTGCAAAGCCCAGGCCCCCAAGAAACAAAATTCCACTGTCAGTCTGGATCTGGCAGGACAAACGGCTGGTGGGCAGGATTCAAGGATGAGCCAGAGATGCTGCACCAGACCCGTCTTTGCAGCCAAAGCTAGGTGGGAAAAAATGTCGTGGACGCCAATTACTCCCCAGGAATGGAGCAGTTGCTGGAAAATAGCCCTTACAGCATGCATAGACTAGCTTTGCCTTCTCATCAAAACAAAGTCCTGCACCTAAGGTATAGAACCCCTTTCCAGCTTTAAAAAAAGGGATTGCTTCCCCACAACAATTGTTGGAGATGCCAGACCTCAGATGCAGACCTACTTCATATACTGTGGAAATGTGGGCCCATCAAGCAGTGTGGAGCAAAGTGATACAATTCTGCCCCAACACTCTGGCTCACACCCAACCTCACTTCCACAGTTTCTAGTTACTCTGTATATTCCCAGATAGTAGTCAGTTCAGTAGCACGCAGGTGCTATGCATCACCCAAGCTTCAATGGAACTCTTTAGAATTACTTTAATGAAATGGAGAACTCCAGATGTCCCAGTATTCCAGGCCTGGTTGTCAGCAATGGAATTTTTAGTCTCCCATACCCGACTCACTCACTTTGCCAAAAATACCAGTAGAGCAATTTTAGACATATGGGCCCTCTACCTACATGGTATTAACCAATCTGTCCCTACCTTACTGGTACCAGACACCAAAGGTCTGCTGAAACCCACCCATGAACCTATGTGTAGACATTTTTGGAATTTTGTACTGCTTTGACTGCTCGGACTGGTTTGATGCTTTTATGCTACAGTATCTGTATATGTCTGTTTATACACAATCACCTTCTTTAAAGTATATCTGTACTCACCTGATGTGCTTAATATGTGTGTATGTTTAAATGCTACATTTATTGCCCAATGCTGTACTGTTATATATTCCTTAATAAAAAGATTAACTAAAAAAAATATATATTATTAATTCCATTCAGCAGTCATTATTCAGTTGTTAGCATCTTGCCCTTAATGTTTTCCCTGTGGTAGATGGCTCTGCTCCCCTTGAAGCCTGCATCTTAAGAGTGAATCACTTGTCTTGGTGCAAGAGTCCTTTTCTGTAGGCCACTTGTCTCCTACTCCGTATCCAAGCAGTCATACCGGGTGGTAAGGTCAATTGCTCTGGGCAAAGCTTTTGCTGTGCAGATCTTCTGTCAGAGGCACCTCAAGGTGTACTACTTAGAATTTCAGCTGCCAGGCTGTGGAGCCCTAAGACCACAAGGGTTCTTTAACTGTGCAGACCATGTTGGCAGCATATCCAAAAGCTATTCTTCCTACGTCTGCCTATGGCCCACCTAGTCTCATTATGTATCCTCTTTCTTTATTTTCCATTCAAGGACAGGCCTCATCATGGTTTTGAGGCTGGGTGATAACCTTTCAGTAGTCGCTGCTCTCCTCATTTCATGATTTGATGGGTTGGTTTCTTTTGTGAGGAACTTCCTTCAGTTGCAGAGATTGACCCATGGTACCCCACAGCATTATTCTATTAGAGAGATAGAGAGTTACCTCTCCAAAAACATTCCTTTTATTTTGAACTAAAAATTTTTATTCCAAGCTGTCACAGTAATAAGTTCCCATGTCAGCAGAGATGGCAGATGAGGCCATGAATCTACAGAGATTTCCTCAACAGGGATTCTCTTTCTCTCCTGAGTGCCAGAGGCCATAATGTAGAAAATGCATTTAAGTATAGCATTTACCCTAGTAGTAGGTTTCCACTGTGAGCTGGCATTGGATGATGACTCTTCTATCCTTCAGTCCTACCATTTCCTCTCTCCTTATGGAAGTCATGCCTCTGTCTGCTATTAGTTACCAGATACTGTCAGTCAGTACTCAAATTAGTCTCTGTTATCAGTTGTCACTAGTTGCTGTTAGTCAGGACTCTTTCAGACTCTGTATTCGCCACCTGCTGTGCAGTAAGTTCGTGCTCCTTGCTAAAGTACCTTCAGCTTAAATGAATGTTGTTCCCGCAGCACCTCCATGAGTGGAACCCTCCTCAAAAGGTTTCCTTTGCCATCACAGTATTTTGACAGGGTGGTAGTCACCTATGGGACAGAGAGTATGAATGGTCACTGTATCTACATATAACAGTCAAACAACACAATAATTTAACTATCTTCAGATTATCAACAATGTTGCGGAAGCATAACTCTTCACTAACTTGTGTATGTCCACTGAGCACAAAGGTTATGCCTGTAGGTCAATTGGTGGGAGCAACCAGCCACCCCTTCCCTTTCTGAGCTATTTAAGCCAGCTTTCTCCAGCTTCATTTTGAAGCACAGTTTCTTTGCCCGATCATCCTCCCATCCTCCTCCTCCTCCTCCAGCAGTGCGTCTCACTCCTTGGGTCTTGTTCCAATGGTACAGTACCTTTAGCTTAAAAGAATTATGCTCACGCAGCACCTCTAGGGGTGGAGTCCTCCTCAAGAGGGTTCAGTTGCCTTCACACTACCCTGACAGGATGGTAGTCCCCCATGTGACAGAGACCGAAAATGGTCAATGTATTCACATATAACAGTCAAATAACACATTCACTCAACTGCCTTTTGACTATCAGTAGTGTGACACAAACATAACTCCTCATTACAGTAAGTTGTGTAAGCTGGGCCCACTTAACTGTGCAAGCATATAACATAAAGTTAAGTTTGCCTTTTGATTAATCTGCAATAACCAGAGCACCCATAACTTTTCATTTCCAAGGTTCTGAGGTGACAATGGTCTAATAAAAAGAAACTGTTCAAAACAGTCTGCATCTGTGGGCTCACAGCTTTACTTAGTGATGTCACAGGCTGTCAATATCCATACTGTCCTACATTTAAAGACTGAAAATCCCATGTCTGCTTCAACAGTATACAGTATTAGACTATGACAGACATTCCAAAAGATGTCATGCTTTGATTGCTGATACATATGATTTTATACTACTAGAGTTCTTAGGGGCAGATAAAAGCTGATGCCCATGTTCACTGCCCCCCCCCCACTATATCAGTGGTAAAAGTTAACATCGGATATAGACAACATAAAGGCATCTAATCTGTTCTTAAATATTTCCTTGTTTTTCGCAATATCACCTTCAATGGCAGGCAATTCCATAACCCAGAAACTCTCTATGTAAAAAAGAACTTCCTCCTCTCACTTCTAACTCTACTTTCCCTCAGCTGCAATGGATGTCCTCTTGTTTCTTTGTTGTTAGGTTTAAAATCCATATCAAAAACAACCATAAGTTCAGGGTCATTAACTATATCATACAATAATAGTAAATCCCTTCTCATTCACCAGGTTTCTAATGTCATCCATTTAGTGTTTTTTATGCATGTTCCATAGTCCATATCATGCATCCCAGAAATTATTTAAGTCACCCTGTTCTGTACCCTTTCAATATTGTCCACTTGTCTTCTTTTGTATGATGCCCACAGATGTGACCCATAGTCTAAATGCAGGTGGACATAAGCCCTGTATAAGAGTAGTGTCACCTCTTTATCTCTACTTGTTATACTTCTTTTGATAGTCCACCAACATTCTTTTGCTTTGGTCTTTGCAGTATTACAATAACTGTCAAAATTAAGCTTACAAAAAAATAATATCCCCAAATCTCTTTTGGAGTCAGCTACCTTTAACATACAACCCAATAGTTCATAATTTTGTCTGGGGTTATGCTTCCCAAAGTGTAACACTGTACACATGTCTTTATTAAGAGTCATACCCCAGGATGTAGCCCAAGTGCTAACCGTATCTAGATCAGCTTGTATGAAGGCCCTCTGTTCTATTGTTTTGCATATTCCAACTATTTTGGTGTCATCAGCATACTTTTAGACAGCAATTTCTGACATTACACTCTATATCACAGAAAAAGATGGCAGACTTTTGTGGACTTAACGAAAACCTTTGATCTCCTCAATCACCAACTTCTAACTAAATTCAGCAATATTGGTCTTGATACCCTCACTATCTCTTGGCTCACCAACTATCTAACCAACAGGTTACAATGTGCCAAATGGTCCAGCTCTATGTCTTCCCTATCACCTATCATGGATGGGGTTCCCCAAGGCTCCATACTGGGCCTACTGCTCTTCTCCATCTTAATCAATGAGCTACCATCAAACTGTGGAGAGGCATCAATACAGCTCTACACTGACAATGCCATACTTTACAGATCCTCTAATGATATCTCTTCCCTTAATATCAATCTAGAGAGTGACTTCTGGCAGTTGGAAGCATGGTTTAAGACCAACCAATTGGTGCTCAACATAAAAAAAAAACAAGTCTATGTTATTTCACCACACCGCTTTTGATAGGTCCACCCATCCTCCTTTGGTAATCAAGACCTCTTCTGGCAAGATTCTAAAAGGGGTTAACTCATTCAAATACATCAGTTTAACAATCAATGAACACCTATTGTTTGAGACACATAATGACAAGGTCACAAAATCCACACATTAGAAGCTAGGCCTCCTATACCAGACTGCTCCTTACTTTTGACCTCAGACCACAAGAACTATAGCCTCCACTACCCTGCTTCTGGGCCTTCTCTATGGTGCTTAACTATTGCACTCAGCTAGACTACTAATCTAAACAGACTAAGAAAAGCTTATCATAGAATAGCTTGTTTCACTGCATCAGTCCCTGTGTGTACCCATCACTGCAATGTGCTTCATACCATAGGCTGACCTTCATTTTAAGCCCATCTTGAATTCCCTTTGCTCTGCACCACTTTTAAGCTCATCCACCTGCCTTCTCCAACCAGTCTCTCCAACCTACTCAATATTGAAACCCATTTCCAGATCCCTATGATCCTCTCAATATCCAATCCTAAAACTACCCAAGACTCGACTAGCTATTTGTGAAAGATCCTTCTCTGTTGCTGCACCTCAAAAATGGAACAATCTCCCACTGGACCAACTTGCATGTACTTCTCTTACACAATTTAAAAGATTTTACAAAGCAATCTTCTTTCCACCTCCATTCTGTAAATGTAAATAATCCCTACTTTGTTCTACATGCCCTTTCACCCTCCTCCAGGTATTCCTTCCCTTTCTATGCCTGTCCTCTCTTCCAACCACCCTTCCCCTTCCTCTACCTGATATGTCTTACTGAGCATGACAATTTCAACTCCTCACCTATGGGGTATTTTATGTCCTTAATTCTCCTAGATACATGTATAGAATGCTCAATAGAAAATAGTTATGTGTATGTACCACACTGCCTTTACTAGACCTACCTAGTAAACTGAACTGGTGGCCTTGATGGAAGAGGGATGCCTGGATATCGAGGCAGTCACAGGTCACAGAAACAAGGTACACAAAGAACCGTGACTGGGATATCAACATACCAGGGTACACAATCTACAGGAGGGGCAGGAAAGGATAGAAGAGGAGAAGGAGGAGCTCTCTATGTAAGGGAAGGGATCAAAGCAATGGAACAAAAGGGTAAACAGGGAGGAAAGGAGGCACTGTTGGTCACCATGGAGACTAGAAATAGCACCACAATCTGCACAGGGGTTGTATACAAATCCCCATCTCAGGGGGAGGAAATGGACAAGGAAATGATAGAAGGCATCCTCAGGATGGCAGAGAAAGTGGAGATATTGTTGATGGGAGACCTGAATATGCCAGATGTTAACTGGAGCACCTTTGCTACAGGGGGCATGCCTAAGACAGCTAGTGCTGGAACCCACTTAGTGGGGAGCAATCTTAGACATGGTACTCTCAAATGGGGAAAGAGAGAGGATCTCACATTTAGAAGTGGGTAGCCATCTGGGAACAAGTGACCACCAAACAATACGGTTCATGATGAACTCAGCTGCAGAGTCAAGCCATACAAAAGTGAGGGTACTGGACTTTGGGGGGCTGACTTTGTCAACATGAGACAGTGCCTCTGTAAAGCACTAGCAAACAATCAAGAAGGAGGGGTGGAGGAACAATGGGAAAACATCAAAACTGCCATCACATAGGTAGTAAGCCTTTGTGTGAAGCAAATAAACAAATCAAAACTAAAGAAAAAACACTATGGTTCTCAAAAGAGGTGGTGGGGAAGGTTAGGGAGAAAAAAATAGCATTCAGAAAGTATAAGGAAACATGGAGCAAGACAGAGAACTGTACCAGTTAAAGCAAAAGGAAGTGGGGAAGGTAGTCATAATAGCAAAGGCCCAAACAGAGGAAAAGATAGCTAACTCAGTTCAGAAGGCGGATAAAACCTTTTTTATAGGTACATTAGAGAGTGAAGAAAGAGGGATAGTGAGGCTTAATAAAGGTGAGAGAGGGTGGGTGGGCAGAGAGGGCCAGTGAAAAAGCAGGGATACTGAACGAGTACTTCTGCTCAGTATTCACAAAAGAAGAGGAGGGGGAGGTGCCTACTACAATCAATAGAAGCACTCTGGATAGGAGGGTTGCTACCAGTCCTTTCACAGAAGAAAGGGTTCTGAAAGAACTCCTAATACTGAAGGTGGACAAAGCAATGGGGCCTAACTAAATCCACTACAGAATTCTAAAAGAACTAAGGGGAGAACTAGTGACACCTCTGACTACCATTTTTAACAAATCATGAGGAGGATGGTGTGGTACCTGAGGATTGAAGGTAGGTGGATGTGATTTACCCTCACAAAAGCGGGAGTAAGACAGAGGCAGGAAACTACAGACCTGTCAATTTGACCTCAGTGGTGGGTAAAATGATGAAATCACTTCTGAAGGAAAGACTTATTGTGTACCTAGAGGCCAGTGGGGCACAGGGCCCAAGGCAGCATGGATTCACTGCTGGAATGTCATGTCAGAAGAATCTAATTGATTTCTTTGACTGGTTGACCAAAGTAGCAGACCAGGGAGGGGCTGTGGACATGGTCTACCTAGACTTTAGCAAGGCATTTGACACAGTCCCACACAAAAGATTAATAAACAAATTAGGCAGCCTGGGAGTGGGTCCCAGGGTGATAGCCTGGGTAAAACATTGGCTGGACAACAGGACACAGAGGGTAATAGTAAATGAAGTCTACTCTGAAGGAAGGGGGATTACTAATGGGGTACCATAGGGTTCAGTACTGAGTCCAGTCCTTTTTAATGTCTTTATAAGTGACATAGCAGAGGAACAGGAAGGAAAAGTATGCCTCTTTGCAGATGACACAAAGATCTGCAGCAGGGTTGATACACAAGTGGGGTGGAAAGGATGAGAAGGGACTTGGCAAGGTTGGAGGAATGGTCAGAAGTATGGCAGCTTAGATTCAATGTAAAGAAGTGCAAAGTAATGCACCTGGGAAACAAAAACTCAGAGGAAGTGTACACAATTGGGGGAGGTAGTAACAACAACAAAAATGGAAAGGGACCTGGGGGTAGTCATATCATATGACCTAAAGGTTAGCAAGCAATGTGAGAAGGCAGTAGGGATAACTGGGGGGATACCGGGATGTACAGGGAGAGGCTTCACCAGTAGAAAACAGGACATCGTTATCTCTCTGTACAGACAGTTTGTGAGACCCCATCTGGAGTACTGCATGCAGTTCTGGAGACCCCATCTCCACAAGGACATAGACAGAATGGAGGCAGTCTAGAAGAGGGCAACTAAAATGGTGCAGGGTCTGCAATAGAGGCCATACAAAGAGAGACTAAATGAGCTTAATATGTATACCCTTGAGGAAAGGAGGGAGAGGGGGGACACGATAGAAACTTGTAAGTACCTCAAGGGAATCAACAAAGTCCAAGAAGGTAGCATCTTTCAGAAAAAGAGACGTGCAAGAACAAGGGGGCACAATTTGAAGATAGAGGGGGGACAATTCAGGGGCAATGTGAGGAAGTTTTTTTTCACAGAGAGGGTGGTGGACACATGGAAGGGCCTTCCTGAGGAGGTTGTGGGGTCAAAAACAGTGGGGGAATTCAATAATGCATGAGATAGACAAAAGGCAATTCTTGTGGGGGTAGGAAGAAATAGGCTGTTGGTTAACTAGCATCTGCAGGTTATCCATTAGGTAGGGAAATGAGCAGATTAGGTGGGCCAAGTGGTCCTTATCTGCCATCAAAGTCTATATTTCTGTTTCTAGTATTCTAATCCTTTGTAATTAAGTTAAGAGTGTCTATTTTTGGATTCCTTGTCCTGTTTATTGTATAATATATTGAGTATAACCACAAGTCACAATGTATCTCTGTTAATTATATGCTTTAATTTCCTGTACTTATAAGTGTAATTGGTTTCCTCCACTGTATAGCAATGTTTATCTTCTGTATGGAATGCATATGTTCCCCAGACCACCCCTGAAAAAGGGATATCTTTGTCTCAGTGGGCCCACCAGTTCAACAAACTTCAAAAAAATAAATAAATAAACAAAATGTGTCCCAAGCATTGATCCCTGGGGATCCTACCAGTGACCCTCTCACTGGTTGATGAATATCCATTGAATTTCATCCTCTGGGTTCTATCTATCAAGCAGGCTTCATCCCATCTTATGATTTTATTATTAAGCCCAATAGCTTCCAACTTCTTTATCAGTTTCCAGTGTGAAACAAAATCAAATGCCCTCTGGAAATCCAAATACACCACATCAACAGGTCTGTTATTATCCAACTCATGGCTGACATTTTCATAGAATCTCACCAAATTAGTTAAGCAGGACCTACCTTGTCGACATTAGTTCTGTTGTGTGTCAGTCCCATTTGTATTAGCCTAATGATCTCAAATTACATCTTTAATTAATTATTCCATTATTTTGCCGGGGATTAAGCTGAGGCTAATTGGTCTATAGTTAGCAGTACTCATTTTACACCCTTTCACATGAATAGGGGTGTACCATATAAGCATCTCTCCAGTATACTGGCATCACACATTTATTCATGGATTTGCAGTTGATTATTCTTGTGATTCTGTAATATATTCCCCTATGATTTTAATCATTTTACTGGAAATTTTGTCAGGTCCTGGGGCACTTATATCTTTAAGAGTTCTGATTTTATTGAATATGTGTTTGTTAGTGATCCAGGTTATCACTTCATTACTAATAGCATCATTATCCATGGACAAGAGCTGTACTTCAGATTTCTTAGAAAAAACAGAAGTGAAGTGTTTATTAAATTCTTCTGCCATTTCACTGGTGAACTAAGGGTTCTATCTAACACCTTAACAGGACAACATGTTGTTGAGCCCTTTTTGAGAGAATTTATAGATGCATAGCAAGCTTTACTATTACTTCTTGATGCTGTTTTTGCTAAACTTATTTCCCCAAACCCTTTTCTATTTCTAATTATACTTTTATACTTTTTCTCTAAAGCTTTATACTTAACCCAAGCTTCTGTTGTTCTTGTAGCCTTAATTTCCCTATAGAACTCGTGTTTCCTTTTAATTTTCTGCTTTATGCTCTTGGTCAGCCACTTGGATTTAATCCCATTTGAACTGTATTTCTTGACCTTTGGTATATATTTGTCACAGATGTCTAAAATAATTACTCTGAGGGCCAGTCATGTCTGTTCCCCACCCAGGCCACCCAGGATATGTTCCTACTTTATTTTCTCCAAATCTTCATTAATTGTTTGCATATTTGTTTTTTTGTACAGATAAATCTCCATACACCCTATAGATTTCATTTTGAGCATTAGTATATTGAATGTCACCATAGAGTGATTGCAGTTAACCAGCAGGTCCATAAAGCTGCATGAAGTTGTTATAATGCCATCAGACACCATTATTATATTCAGATAGTGTGCCCTTACTTGGCTCGTTAAAGAGACTATAGTGTTTTGTTAAATCTATAAATGCCCTAGAGAAACTAATTTTATCTTCCGTGCCTTCCGATTCTATATATGGTAAATTGAAATCACCTGCCATTACATCGCCTGAGTCACATGCGCAGTGAACTTTGACAAGAAAGTCATTTTTTTTTGTAAATTTTATTTATAAAGTTTTGCATGTACGATCTTACAAACACTTATATGCAGGTAGATAACACATGCATATTATCAAAGAATCCCTTACAAGAATAATCATAGGACATTATCCCAGTCGTTACCTCATTAGGGAAATATTGATGCTATTAATACAATTATTTATTGAACATATGCATATCACCAAGAAAATGTGCACCAATTAGCTTTAAGAAATAGATAAAAGAAATTCCATTAACATAGTGACCTAAATGATCTATATAATCTCCAAATAGTATGGAAGAAAAAATATCAGTTTTCATTGTTTTTCTCCCCAAACTCCATGACAGAGTGAATACTACCTTCTGTTAAGGTACATTGATAGGCATGTAAAAATGTATACAGTAAAACAACATGCCGCAGTATGTTCAACAGAAATGGAACAAGGCAGAACAGCCTAAAATGGCTTATACCCTGGATTAAAGGTAAATGGAGCAGAGTTATGCATATCCAACCAACATTACAAGACTTGATTGTAAAAAAGCAAACTCTATTGCCTGAGAGTCCTAGGTAGAACTTAAGAAGTGAAGTCAATAACAGAAATGGGTACTGATGGATTTCAAAGTCTGTGCATATACAGAGGATCCTATGCAGTTCAGAAAAATGCCTTGTTAGTAAGGCATGACAGAGATATTAAGGTGGGAATCTGCCATGTTCCAGAAGGTTAAATGCACATTGGGAGATTATCTTCCCCCACAAAACATAAAATAAAGGAATGCCTCCCCATAACTTAAAGCAGCAAAATGATCTTTGCACAATATCCAATGATTAATATATACCCTGCTAAAAGATTTGTCCCATGTTACTCACAAAGGCAACACATTACAATGGACCATTCAGTCTCCCTCTAACACATCCTCTTCTCCAACATCCTGTGCCACCTCTCCCATTGATTTTACTAGCCATCTTCTAGCTGTCTTGAGCCTTGTTAAAAAGGAAGGTTTGCCCATTCCAGAAAAGCTGCAGCTTCACTGGTAGCAGTAACTGATATTGGACTCTGATTTTCCATAAATGGTTCCTGATCCCATCAACCATTTTTTGTCATTCTCAGGTGCTGTAAGACAAGTCTGGAAATAATAAGATATCCATTTCCCCAATGTGTAGTCCATGGTGCCTCTCAGCTGTTGTAAATACCCTGTACCTGTATCTTACACCAGAACAGATTACTAAGAAAGTTCTTGGAACCTTCGGTGTGGCTGCAACCTGTTATGATGTTATTCTGTAGTTCTGTAGGCTTTCTCTAGTGAAAGAGGTGGATCAGACTCAGCAAAACCCAAAAGCCTGGGTATCAGCATCTGAGCAAATTCCAGGCTATCCTCCCCCTTTGGACCCTTCTGGAAGCCAGTTGACCCTGAAATTCTGTTCTCAGGATTGATTTTCAACAGTTTCTCATCTTTGACATAGAAGAGTATTCTTCTTAAATAACTTCATAGCCACATCTGTGTTT
Source organism: Neoceratodus forsteri (assembly GCA_016271365.2). Lineage (NCBI taxonomy): Eukaryota > Metazoa > Chordata > Ceratodontiformes > Ceratodontidae > Neoceratodus > Neoceratodus forsteri. The sequence goes on from CM057455.1 coordinate 609,428,470, forward strand.
CTGACACCAACAGTCTTTGCCTTTCCCACAGCCTGTTCCAAAATTTCCATTTTAGTCTCTAGGAATGATACCCTGGGGTGAAGAGAATAACATTTTTTATACAGAGCCTGAACCTTTTTAATCAATTGGTCCAAAGTAGTGATGACAGTGGCCAGCATCACCTCTTCTCCTGCCATTTCACCTGAGGTTGCTGTTTTGTTTGACTGCACAAGCTGACCCTTGCACTGTCTCCCTTTTGGAAGGAAAAAAATCTGTGGAGGTTGCCACTGTTTCTTTTGGCTTGTCCATCATACTCTCTGCACTGTTCTCCAGCTGGAATAGAAGATTTAATATTTGTAATGGTGCCTAAAATAGTTTAATTTTAAGGATTAAAAGATATCTCTTGGGAGCTCAAAGTGAAGAGCTGCTTCCTGTTGGCTGCTCAGCAGTGCACCCCAAGTAAATCACTATTAACCTGATCATTGGAATTACAGAGTTTGTAACATGTTCCTATTATTATGTTTCTACTTTGTGGGTTTAAAAATAAATTCAGCAGTACTTGTAGATTTATTTTAACTTTATTGGAGATATCAATCACCTTTAACTGTACTTTCAAATACATAGCTATCCCTCATTTACCCAATCTGTCCCACCTGAACAGATTGAAACTCTGTACTGTATTTCTGTATCCATGTCAACTGCTCTTCCCACCATGTCTTTGTAATGCAAACAATGTCTAACTGTTTTAGTGCAATTGCTGTCTCCAACTCTTCATTCTTCTTGTTAAGACTGTGCGCATTGATTAGAATACTGTAAAACTGTTAATTCAAACGCAAACAAAAGTTAACAGTTTCGTCTCCAGAAACTTGTGCAAATCTAACTTTGCGCTCAGCTAGTGATGTCACTGCAGTTCACTGATGTGCATTTCAATTCCACATCACACTAAGTGATAGTCACTAAAGTTCATTCAAGTTCATGTCAGTTCCATGTGCTAAGCTAGTGATGTCACTAAAGTTCATTCTAGTTCACACATCACCCCTGTATTTACAATTAGCCAGCTTGCAAGCAATCAATTACGGTACTAGAACTAGCCTGATGTCACCTCTCAGTGGTTTACTATTCTGTACAAATCATTTAAGAACTGTTCTTGCCTCTCAATAATTTGCTGTAGTGTTTTTGCCTAGCAGTTGTTTGCAATGTCTTTGGTACAGTGCTTATAGCTTGGCAGAGCAGTAAAAACATGATTGCTCTGTACTTTAAGAAATCACTGCCAATTTTGTCAGTGTCTGTGCTGGCGTTTCATTTAAGACAGCGGATAGTGTAGTCAGAGAAGTACAGAATGCAATCCCCCCCCCCCACCAAAATGCAGGAAAACTGATAATGTGTCATACTCACCCAAAGTGAGATTTGAGCTGGGCAAGTATGCGACTAGTTATGGGATGATGAATGCTGTGAGACATTATCAGTCATAGTACAGCAGCCACATCAACAAGGGCACTATACAAAAATTTAAAACAGATTTCCTGGCTAAATTGAAATCTGTTTGTGACCCTACATTACTTAGTTCTGTGTTACCAACAAAGCCCAGGGGGACATCCAACATTATTAGTGCAAGTCGTGGAGACTGAATTGTGACAAATCATTTAACAGCAGAAGGTACTGTTGTGAATGCCCATGCTGTTGCTGCCATTGCTGTTGGTGTGATGAAAGCACAACACCCCAAACTGCTCTTAGAATATGGTGGTAGCCTAAGATTCTCACAGCAATGGGCATGGCAGTTTTTGAAGAGGTTGGGGGTTCTGCAAGTGCAAGGGCACTAATGCAGGTGGGAAAACACCTGATGACTTACTGGACCTTAAAAACAATTTCCTGAAAAGAATTAGCAATGCCTGTATGGAGGAGCTCATACCTGCAGAACTCATAATTAACACTGATGAGACTGGTGTACATCTAGTCCCCTGCTCACAGTGGACTACGGAGGAGGTTGGGTCAAAACAAGTAGAAGTGATGGGTCTGGGGAATAAACATCAGGAGTCCTTGGTGATGGGATGCACTCTGGCAGGACATTACTTACTGCCAAAGGTCATTTATCAAGGAAAAACTAGCAACTGTCTTCCACAGTTCAACTTCAACCCTGACTGGCATGTCACCCACTCCGAAAACAACTGGGCCAATGAAAACACTATGATTCATTCCATTGATAATGTTCTTATACTATACATCACTTCTACTGTACAATCAAAAAACATGACCTGCCATACGAACAGAGATCACTGATAACTGTGAGGATGAGAAATAGAAACAAAGTGGCAAAAAGCATGAAAATGTGTCCAGTCTGGCAAGATAAGAATTGGGGATAGCACTGTGGACCATATTAGCATAGTCAGACAAAAAAAAGGATCATCTTAGTGAGGATCTCACAGCAGACAAGAAGGGGAAAGCATGACTTAGATTTGCTGGTCAGTGGAATCAGTGTGGGTTGAGTAGTCCAAGCATCTACTGTACCTAGCCACAAACCAAGGTACTTGAAATGAGGAACCACTTTAATCATGGTACCACCCAGGGTAGTAAAGACAAGAAACTCTGTTCTCAAAAGGCCCTTGGAGTGACGCACAGTACGCACAAACTGCAGGATACACCAACCGTGGTGCACCAAGCACCATGTGCCATATTCTCTTATACTCATTGAATCATGCCATAGAATGATGCAGTGGTGCATGGCTCGTGGGTCACCATAAGTGCAGCACATCCAGTGATGCCATCATAAGGTGTGCCATACACTGGATAGAGTAATGGTGGAGGAAGAAGCAGCACAAGGTACAACCAGGAAACACCAGTGAAAGAAAAACTTTACGGATGAAGAAACTGACATCCTAATTGAGGAGGTGGAGGCACAGGTCAGTGCCAAAGGATACAGGGACCAGCAACAGGTGTAGAGGGGACATGTGGGCTATACAGGAAACATGTAATCACTGTGTAACTGTGCAGGCTAACATATGCACCCGCCCAACAGGTGGACCGGCTACTGTCCCAGGGTGGTAACAGGGAGCTGCGTGCCAAAAGACAACAGGCATGGGAGTAGGTGCTGACCAAGGTCAATGTGCTGGCTCCCTGAAAACACACCACAAGTGAACTGCAGAAGCCCTACCATGACCTCCAAATGAGGGCAAAGGAGAGATCGCCCACAACTGCCAATGTGCAACTGTCACGGGTGGGGGACCTAGCCAGACCATACCACTCATACCACAGCATGTGGACAGGGATGGTGATCTGGACCTGTTCCACCTCCAGCATGCAGCAGGTACATATATGTGAGGTAAGAAATGTAGGCAAAGACCAGGCACATCCCACACATGACACATAGGTAAGACATAGAGGGACAGGCCCCTGCTGGCAATGGTCCCACACCACATCCACTTTCCCATGCTGCATGATCAATGCACAACTTCACTGTATCGTGTTATGAGGGACGGCGGCCCACAGAGCTGTCCAACAGTGCAACAGACATGCAAAAGGCCAGCACCCTTACAGTACTTGCACTGAATTCACACCTGGAGCACGTGGCCCACAGAGGAATTGAGACACCATGCACAGGCCAACAGCAGACAGAGGTGGGAAGCCACATGGTCATGAATGATGGTGGACACCATAAGGGAGTGGCAGGCACACAGTCTGGACTGGTGTAATGATGCAAATGCCAATGATGTGTGCCCATATGGCCTACTTGGCATGAAGGGGACAACACAGCATGCACAGCCTCTGGCCATGCTGACAGTGGTGACACATTATCACCATCATGAACACTACACCCCAATAATGGAGTGGTACACCATGCACCATGTGCCACACCAGCACAGGCACCAATGTGCATGGGCCAGACAGGGCATATTAATGGCATGCCTGCATTGGTGTGAATGAGGCCATCAGACAGAGTTGGAAGACCAGTAATACACACACTACATTATGTCTCCACACAGATCCAGGGGGTGCAGTGTTGGTGCAGACAACAGCCACCATGGAAGGGGCCTCCCAGGGCACAGCAAAGCAGCTAGAGGATGATGACCAGGACAGCTGTGCACAACCCAGACAGAGTACACACAGAACACTGCACTGGCAAGCACACGACAGAAACCGTAGTACCCCCAGTCACAGCGACATGGGAATCAGTGATGGTGAGGACAACATGTAACATCTCAATGCTGTAGTTGCACAGAGCCTTGAAGCCATGTCCCCATCAATAGGTGATTGCTGTGCCACAGTGCAGGATGGGAACACAGAGGGGAACAGTATCTCAGCATTGGTCAGTCTGCAGCACACACCGCTGGCACAGGCAGCCACATCGGTGCAAAAGGTGGAGGAGGAAAACGACCTGTGCAGGTACTTCCAGGACATGCTGGTGTACAAAGATGGGCTACACAATAGAAACATAGAATTTGATGGTAGATAAGGACCACTTGGCCCACCTACTCTGCCCATTTCCCTACCTAACAGATAAGCTGCAGATCCTACTTAACCAACAACCTACTTCCTCCTACCCCCCACTAGAAATGCCATAGCAGGCATAATGGATGTGGTACAGGCACACAGCACCACTGTGGGGGGGGGGCATTGGATGCATGCCAAGGTGCACATGCAGGGAATCTGCGTTGCATTGACCAACCTGATGCATGACACCTGCCAATATTATGTGGAGATAATGGCAGTGCAACATGAACATGCAATGCATATGTGTGTCCAGTGGCAGGTGGAAGTAACAGAGCACCTTACCAGTGTGGTGGAGAGTGAACTAGCACTGCAGCACACCCAAACTGAGGCCATCACGGCAATGGTGGCTGCAATAGTTGGCCTTACACAGGTCATGTGTAACATTGGTGAATTACAGCAATGGCCTCCACACTCATATGGCCATCATGGAACAGTAGAGAGCGGAAATGAGAACCCATGAGTACCACAGCACTGTCACAATGCAGATAAGGCACAGTGGCATGCACATGGCATGAATGGACTGTCTGCTGCGTGCCATGGATGGTCACAGCATGGATGGGGAACCTATGAACAAGGGGGAGTCTGCAGGATCTCCTGCAGACAGGAAATGGGGTGGCAGCCAGCAAGGGACAGGGATATGTGAGGCACAGCAAGTGGCCATGCTCATTGGGAATGTGACAGAGCATGTGCAGGCAGGAGTGGGCGGCAGTGTGAATCTGCAGCAGTCCACCACCAACAGACAGGCTGCAGAGCCTGTAATGGAATGTGCAGGGCCGTTGGTCATGGAGACAAAGCAGACACAGGCTGGTGAGGCAGAAGGAGCTGCCATGGAAGGGCAGGCATGCCAGCACTTCCGCATGATCATGGGACAGCCTGTAGATTGTACACTGGAATGCACACCCATTGGTGTGCATTAGGAGATACAGACATCAGCGGAGAACAATGCCCTGGGTGGGGACAACAGCATGGAACCCTCCAAATGGCATACCAGTCACCAACACCCAATTGGACTGTAATGCATGCCAATTACGACGGATGTGCTGCAAGGGCCAGGGGTGTCACAGTGGCCACCCATACCACCAGTACAACAGAACATTGGCAGTATTGCAACAGACAGTCTATCTGGGGACAACATGGCAGCCAATGAGACATTGTACACAATGCCAACGGAGGCAGCAAGCAAGCCACCACATGAGTCACACAAGGAGCCAAGGTGCTTCACATGGAAGAGGAGGGGCAGTAAAATTCCCAAAACCACATCCACACCCTCTGGAACACAGGACCAACAGGCAAAGAAGACCAGGGCACACACTGGGTCAATGCAACAACCATGAGGAGCACGCAGTCAGGCCAAACATGGGACTGGAGCTACAACAGATGTCACACTAGACCCACATGCCACAGCCACTGCACAGAGTGAGCAGAGCACAACTGTGCCACACGATGGCAGGGACATGTTGCAACACTGATGCCCAATGGATATTGGGAAACTGTGGGACACAGTTGAACCAGCACACATGCAAAGGTCAGTGGATGCAGCATGGACTGAGGGAGGCATGCACCATCCAAGTAGGGCATGGAACCATGCCGCCATCGTGACTGAGCTCAGGCGGCCTTCAGCACATGAGGAACATGACCATGGGATGCCACAGTGTCACCGCAGGCCATAACTGAGGGTTAGAACACTGTATTGCACATGATATGGACACCATACCCACCATGTACAGGTGTCCACACTATGGTATGACACCACAAGAACATGTACATGTTTTAGATGGTGCAATGCATAGGCAGCTCCAAACCGTGGGGTTTCACCTTGTCATCTGGTGATTTTGTTTACACACATATGACCACACAAATGTGTACCTCACATACAGCAGAATGCATGGGCGTGTGTGTGTACATGACCAGTGAGCACGGGCATGTGCCTACTGGGATGTGCAGCCAGGCTGGCAGACAATGCCTCCACTGCAGCCAGTATCCCTGGATGGGATAACATTGCCACTGGATGCAGCATGACACTGTTCCCCAGCATAGTTGCCAACACTGCCATAGGCGGACCATGCGCCTTGCCATGTGACCCCATACACACTAGTGTTAACACTGGTATGGACACCACACACCCACCACCCACCAGGGGGTGCACACAGTGTGTTCACACACAGCCAGCATTGGGAGTGGAAGGCTGGGCAGGCTTTAAAGGTAGTCACCTCTCTCCTACCTGCAGAGGTACCACTGGAAGGGTGTTTTCCAGTGCTTTGCATTGACTCCACAGATATCCCCATCCACCCCCCCCACCCAAGGCCGACTCTCAATGTATTACATTATCTGCCCACTTCCTCATTAGCAGGTTATCTTTTCTAGCCTCCAGCGGTCAGTCCTGAGCTCCCTCCCTCTAACCTCACTTTATTTATTTTCTTTCCCTTTTTCTGTATTCCCTCCCATCTTCATTACCTCTTTCTCACCCACCCCTGTACAGCTAACACTTTCTGGCCCCTTCCTTTTAATTTCCCACCCCGGACTCAAACCCTGCACCCTGAGCATTGTAGGCACCAGTTCTACCACTACCCCATCTGACCTGGGATCACTTAAGAGGATACCTTGCTAACTCTTGAGTCCTGTGACCTCTGGGAACACTGCCTCTTGTGGTTCTCATTCCCTCTTTCGCACTGTATTACACCATTACACTGGCCGACACTCAGGCATAAACTATCCTTTTCCCCTGCCTGCCTTACTGACAAACTCCTCTCCATCCACCACCCACCTCACCTTAGCGACCTGCTTACCCACAAAGTCTCCCTCCGCAACCTCCGGTCTATTTCCAGTCAACTCCTGAACATACCCCGCATCCGTACCAATCAAGGAAAACGCTCCTTCCAGTTCACTGCCCCTCATTTCTGGAACTCACTCCCCTCTTCCCTGCTTGACAAACCCTCCCTCTCCTCGTTTAAGGCCGGTCTTAAAGTCTACCTCCTTGAACTGAGCCACTGCTGCTGCAACCGCTAGATAATGCTCTCTACTTCTCCTTACCGTAATTTGGCTACCAACAAACCCTTTGCTCCCTGTGTACTAGCTAACCTCTATTGACTGTTACCTCTGTACAAACTGAGTATGTATTTTGAAGACTTGTGGACTTAATGTACCCCACTGACAATGCATTTTCTCTGAATCTGTTACTTGCTGCATGCTCTCTGTCTCTGCCTTACTGTTACCAAACCTCCTGTACAAACTGTATATGTATTTTTGAAGCTGTATACTGTACCTAATGTAAAGTAGATGATGTACTCACCTCGGGTCGCCCCTGAAAAAGGGACCTCTGGTCTCAGTGGGTTTACCTGGTTAACAAAATCTAAATAAATAAATAAATAAATTCCCCTTCATCTAATCTTTGGTGTGCTCTTAGTGCTCCTTACTCCCTCTCCTCCCCCAAGTCATCTGTCTGTCAGCCAAGCAGGTACCCAACATTATGCCACCAGGTGGAATACTACCAGCAATGCTCCACACACCTTCCATACTCTGACATGTACCCCCCCCCCAGAACCTAACCCAGCATACCTCATTAGCCCTCTTAGTGGCTGTGCATATCTCCACCCTATCTATACCTGTGGCTGCCCACAAACCCTGTCTCTGGTGTTAGGAGGTCTAATCCTCATTCTCCTGTTCTTGGCAATAATGGGAATGCAAGGAATCACAGACACATTGCATAAGAGTAATAAAGCTTGTTTATAACTACCAAAAGGAAAATCACAGTTGCCCTAAGCAATTCTTACCATTAGGAACTGGGAGCCAATGCTAAGTGTTCCCTATACCTCGAGGAATCTCTGTCTCCAGGAGTCTCCGAGGTAAAAGACGTAATGTCTTACATTATATGCCTAAGATAATTACCATAGTTACTGTAAGATAGAAACATTTCTAGTTACAGAGATGAGTCCTATTGGCTAAATTAGATGTGGCTCCTCAGTCCAAGATAACATTATACAATTTTGTTATATTCATCACTTTATGGAAACAAAGAGGTACAGTTTGTACATAGCCATGTACTAATACAAATCATAAGAAGATGGCAAGAAGAGTATGCAGATAGTCAAGGTTACCATCAATGATATCTGGTTCCACAATGGAAAAGGGGTAATAACTGTGTGCCCAATAATAGTTTGATGAGGGACAAAAAAGAAATTAGAATCATTAATATTGCATTTATTTTCTCCATAAGTGAACTGTTTGAAATTAGTTACCACACAAAATTCACCAAACAAATTATATTGCATTTTAACAGTAGACAGTCAACATTTTTGTAGCTGTACTGGGCAAGTATAAGTCTGTTTGGAAATCCGTGTTGACAGGCGGTGAACCTCCTTCTGAGAAGACTGGTACAACTGAGATTCAACTGGAGCAGATGTTGATTCCTGGTATTCTGTGCCAATGGTGGTGATGTCATCGTCCATTGAAAAGGATCAATCAATACTGTCTGGGGAATATCCACATACAGGTTTAATAACATCAAATACATCACATCGACACAAATAAATATACCCTTTCTTCACACAGCAATCCATGTGTGGAGCAACCCACGTGTCCAGAAGAGAATGGAAGACCAGTAGAGGAGGCAAGTCAAGGCATTCTCTATAGATGTCGTCATCAAGGTGCCCAATGGAGTGTATGGATTCTAGTTTATCAAAGATAGCTGTAGTAGGATCAAAACATGGTAAAGAAACAGTAAAAGACACAAACATGATATCCTTAATTGAACATTTCTTAGAAGTAAAGCAAGGACCAGTATTATGGTGCCTGGTCACAAATCCCAAATTCCTAGCAGTAGAAAGGAGAATAGAAACAGATTGTAACATATGCATGGCAACACAGTTAGAGGATTTGCACTGAGGACAATACCATTTAGAGATGTGTCTATCACGTGTAATATCAGGGATTCTTCCGGATTCCAGATCACGGAAGAGATTGTTGATGGTAGTTATAATATATGATCCATAAGTGGAGCATAAGATTTCATGGGCAATGTATTGCTTATCTGCTTCCTTATTGTTTTGTGCAGTAAGGGCATTAATCTTATCTTTAGAATCTGTAAATGCCTTAGCAATGTTGTGCATATTGTATACAGTGTATCTTTCTTCCTGACTAAGGCAATCCACACCATGCAGTAATGGAGATATGACGTAATTGATCATGCCAGTTTCAAACTTTTGTGAATGTGCTTTGATAGTAGCAATGACCACTTTTTCTAGATAGACACTGCAGTACCAAAGGCACCAATGAGGGTACCTGTGGCACCAGCGACATCAGATGTGTCACGCATATTTCTTTTGCGACTTTGAGCATCTGTTTTAGGTTTTCTTCTAAAATTGCCTCTATGCTCGGTGGTATGTACCCCGGCAATAGGGTCCTTGTTATGAATCTGAAAGGTTGCTAAGCTATCAAGTAATAAAGCACTATAAAACAATGATGTGTTAGTAGTATGACACATATCAAATTCTTTCATATTCCAGTAAGTCAAATTAAACGAAACAGTTATATGCTTATATTGTAAATGGTTAATCAGTGAACCAGGTAAAACAGTGGCTGTGAGACCACTACCAGGACTAGGGGTTTGTTTTGGACATTCTAAAAGTTGTTTCTCAGTAGGGGGTAAAATAGATAAATGCATGGCAGCTGAGGCCATGTTGCGTACAGCACAACATTTCTTGGCAGAATCTTTAGACAGTGAATCACAATATGAGAGGTCAATTAAAGCAGTGATATTGTATAAACCAGAGTGTCTAAGAGAGGTCTGGTGCAAGGACAAAGTACCATTTGGGTATAATTTTGCATTGGGCCATCCATGGAAAGTTCCCTTGGTGAGCTTTGCCATGGGGAGTATTTGTCCTTGAGACTTGGTTTGCCATTCAATTTGTAGGGTAGATTTATCAGGAGCAACAGCCGAGGCAGTGAGGTAGACATCTGAACCTTCCTGAACGGTAATCAAATTGTCAGGAATATTGGTGGAGACTCCCTCTGGGGTAGTTGCAGCTGGATCAAGGTGAGGAAGGAGGTGCTTTACCATGCCTTGGATGCAGGAGATAACTCCTGAGATGAGGAGAAAATGGAACAAGATAGCCATCTTGTCAGTGTATCTGAAAAGGAAAATCAAACATTGGTAAATTAGTACTGTTCCACCCAATGTGGTGAGGAAAAGTAATTATACTCCTTTATTCAATTTCAACTGGTTTGCTTGTAACCATTTGTCAGCCAGTTTGTTGTTTTGCATGAGTCTAACCTGACAGACTGCTGGACTGAGCTTGTTGACAATTGGATAGGGTCCTTCCCACTTATTGGATAAAGAATGTGTTGGATGCACAAATCTGAGAACCATTACCCGATCTCCAACTTGCCAATCCACTTCTTGTGCATGTTTGTCAAACTGAATTTTGGACTGTTGCTAGGCCTTACCCATGTAGTTTGCGTCATTCAAATTAGTGTGTATGAGGTCTTTTCTGAGTTTTTCCCCATATTGGTCCACAGAGACATGGTCTGCAGTGGGGGTGTGCAGATCAAACAACAGGTGTTCAGGCAATCTCATATTTCTACCAGTCATCAACTCAAAGGGTGTCAACTGGGTGGTGGCTGACGGCATACCCCTAATTGCCATAAGGAGTATTGGCAGTAGAGAATCTCAATCCTTGGGATTGTCCTCAATGAATTTGGAAAGCATTTGCTTAATCTGTCTGTTGGCCCCCTCTACTTGACCTGATGATTGTGGGTGGTATGGTATGTGGAATTTCTGATGAACTCCAAGGAGTTCAAGGGCTTCTTTCATCAACTTACTTGTAAAACTGGTTCCTTTGTCAGAGTCTACCTTGAGAGGTAGGCCCAACCTGGAAAAAATCTGTTCCACCAGGATTTTGGCAGTAGTTTTTGTAGTGCATGTCTTAGTGGGGAAAGCTTCAACCCACTTTGAGAAAAGATCAGTTACCACAAGGGCGCATTTGTTGTTTCTGCTGGTATTGGTTAGGGGACCAATAAAATCAATCTGTAGGGCATGCCAAGGCCCAGAATGCCTTTATGGTAGTAGCCTGGCATTTGGTTTGGTGGGGATGGGTTTGTTTTGCGCACAAACAAGGTAGTTGTCTATGTATTGTTTGATATCCTTGGTGATTGCAGGCTGTAAGGCAGTGGTCTTGAGTCTCTCAAGTATGTTTTCCACTCCCTGGTGTCCACCAGTGGGGCTATCGTGCACTTGGTGCAGAAATTCAGATCTGAGATTTTTAATTTTTTATTTTTGTTTTTGTTGACCGGGTACGTGCACTAGACAAATCCTGCCTATTTTCAGGCACGACCCGGGGGAGGGGGATACAGATGAATGGCAACTGACCTTGAATCACATTAAGCTGTTGGTGGTTTTTTTTTTTTTTTAGTGAACGAGGGAAATTTGGCCAGGACACCAGGGAAATTGTCCTACTCTTTTCGTTAAGTGCCATGGGGTCTTTAACATCCACCTGAACTACCACCAATCCAGGCAGATGGGACTTTGGTTTAACGTCTCATCCGAAAGACGGCACCTCAGAAGTGCAGCACCCCTCTCATGCTGTACTACAGTGTCTATACTGGGATATTAACCCAAGTGCCAGATGTGGTAACTGAACTCACAGCCCTCTGATCTCCCGGCCTCAGAGGTGAGTGTGCTACCTACTGAGCCACTGACACTGCATGGATGGCATTTTGGCTGGGTGGACCTTGATGTCTCTGTCCTGGAGAAGGAGGGACCAGTGTGTAAGTCTGGTATTGGAGACTGACCCATCCTTTACTCTATCTGACAGCAAAAACATCATTGGGTGTGGTTTGTACTGATAATCAGGTGGGAGATAATGAGGGACTACCCACAATTTGATGGGGGTGTCATCTGGTTGATACCAAATGAATTTGTCATCTGAGGACAGGTGTAACTTACCTGCATGCCTTCGGTAGGGGTTGTGGGTAGGTAAGTTCTTCTCAGTACCTTTGTCCAGGAATCTGAACACATCTTTGAGTTCAGAGTCAGCATGTTGGGCTTCTGACAAGTCCAAGGGGGAGAAGGGCTCAGGTTTCTTCCTGACAGCTGCTATGTGCACAACTGCTCTGGCCTCTGGATGGTCCATCATCCAGGTGTCCCCCCTCGGGCCCCTTCCTTGACAAGGGTGTCAGCAGTGTCACTGAAGGCATGATAGGGGTCATGTATAGAGTGGGCCTTAACCTTGGGTACATAGAGTTTGTGTGCACATTTCTGTGCCAATGAATGAATGTATATTACTAGTTCCTTGTGTTTCACCAGTGTGTTATCAAAAGAGGTAAAGGAGTTCTTCTGCCAGAAAGGAAGGAAGGAATTCTGTAAGAGAGCAACAAACCCAGTTAGAGTCTGTGAAAATGGTGGTATAGTCAATTCCATGCTGGATGAACTCAAAGACACAGACCACCGCTACCATTTCCGCATACTGTGATGATGCCACACTGCAACGTTAAGAAATCTTAACAGTGTTACCATAGGGGTAAACTACAAATATGACCATTCCTGCTATCTGTTCTCCCTGATAATATAAGGCTGATCCATCTGTGAAGACATGACACAGTGAGGTGTTCTCAAGTAGTTGTGGTGTAGCGGGAAGGAAAGGTCCTGGATCTGGTAGATCAGGCGGCTGCAATGTGCAGTCATGGGGTTCTCCTTGGAAAAGGAGACCTTGCACCAGCACGGATGGCATTTTGGCTGGGTGGACCTTGATGTCTGTATCCTGGAGAAGGAGGGACCAGTGTGTTAGTCTGGTATTAGAGATTGACCGATCCCTTACTTTATCTGACAGCAAAAAGGTTGCTGGGTGTGGTTTGTATTGATAATCAGGGGGGAGAACCCAATGATATACAGAAAGTGCTTTACAGCCCAGTAGGTGGCCAGAAGGTTCCTTTCACAAAGGCTGTACTTCTGCTCCACTGGGGTCAAGAGCTGTGATGCAAATGCAATGGGTCTCAGGGTGCCATGGACCTTCTGGGCCAACATTGCAGGCATAGCAATGTCAGAGGTGGCAGATTCAAGATGCAATGGCAGGGCTGGATTGGGGTTAACCAAAACTGGAGCTGAGGACAGGGCCTGCTTCAGTGATGTCACAGCTTGGGTATTAATGGGGCCCCAAGTTCAGGGGACATCCTTTTTCAGTAGTTTATACAGAGGGGAATCCTTCTGAGCAAAATCACAAATAAAATCTCTAGAATAATTTACCATATCTAGAAACCTCCTAGTGGTGGCCATGCTGGTGGACAGTGGCAGATCTTGCAGTCCCTGTAACTTCTTCCAGGTGGGGCTTCGGCCTTGATCTGTTATCCTCAGGCCCAGAAAGAGTACTTCTTTCTGACATAGTTGTGCTTTTGCTGGGTTACATTTGAGGCCTGCCCTCTGGATGAGGGTCAGTAGCTCATCTGAGAGATCCAAATGTTGTTCCTGTGTGGCTGTGGCCAACAACAGGTTGTCCACATACTGCAAGAGACACTGGGGTGTAGAGAAACCCTCAAGGGCATCCATCATGTGCAGATGGAACAGGGAGGGGCTGTTATGGAACCACTGTGGTAAGCAGGTTCATGTGTACTGCCTACCCTCAATGGTGAAGGCAAACTTACATTGACTTTTTGGGGCCAATGGCAATGACAAAAACCATTGGAGATGTCCAGGGAATTAAGTCATTGTTGGTCGGGGTCAGTAGTAGTAGCATGTCTGGTGCTGATGCCACAGTTAGGGCACAACTGGGGGTGACCTGGTTTAGTCTCTTGTAGTCAATAGTAAGTCTCCAGGTGCCCGTGGGTTTCTTCACAGGCCACACTGTGGAATTTGCAGTGGAAATGCATGTCCTGATTACACCTTGCTTGAGGAGTGATTTAATCATTTTCCTAAGAGAAGGCAAGGCCTCAGGTGGAAAGGGGTACTGCCGTTGCCTCTCATGAGCTGGGCCTGTCACTTCAATGACAGTGTGCATCCTGCCACAGTCATGCTTGTTAGTGGCAAATGCCTCCAGATGCCTTTGTAGGATGGGAAGGAGCTTTGGGAAAAGCTCATGGTTCTTAAACAAATCTATGACGTTATACTCTTTGTCATTTGTGGAGATTGTTGCAACCACATGTGAGTCAGTGATCATGATGGTGTGATATTGTACCTGAATTTGTATCAGTAACATGTTGGCTAAGTCTACCACACATCCGTGTGGTGCCAAGAAGTCAATTCCGATTATGCTAGGGTGATCATGCAGTACTATCAGTTGAAAGGTGTGGTATGCCTTCAGGTGTCCCAGTGCCATGGCTACTGGCAGGGAGCGGTATGCAGGTAGCCTAATTCTGTCTACACCAGACATAGTGATCCTCCATCTGGTAGACCAAGGTGATGTGTCTGGGTTATCATCCTGTAATACAGACACAGCCACGCCTGTATCCAGCAGTACTGCGAGTAGGCAGCCCCCGACCTCGGCCTCTGTGCAGGGCCTTCCATTTGTACCCAAGACCAGCTTGTTTACAATATGGACTGGGCCTATAATTGTCAATCTGTACCAGTAGAAGCATGCGGAAGCTCCTGAGAGTCTGGGTCTGGTTCTGGTTCCTGTGAACCATCTCACCATGCTCTACTGTTGCTATATAGGGAGCCGCTTCCTGGTTCAGGCCTGTAGGGGCCTGAGAGCCTGGACTTCCTGTATCCCCGCGGCCTGTGGAGGCCTGCTCTCCTGGATATAATGCATCAAGGGCCCATACTGGAACAGTGTCCGCTACGGACTGCACTTTCCCAAGGAGGTCTCGGACATTTCGGTTGTCATTGGCTATTTCCCCATATGAAGGGCCTGGTCTCCATTGTTTACCCTTATTGTTTTTGTGGTGTTTCTTGTTTTTGTGGTATTTCTGGTTCCCACCCCAGGATTGTTGTTGTTGGGCCTGCTGGGGGTGTTGGTTATCTGCGGGGAGTGGCTATTTCTCTTGAACCTGCCCCGCCACCATGTAGTGCATCGTGGCCTCCGGAATGGCTTCCACAGCAGCTATCTTCTTGGAGCCGGAGCTTGAATCATGGATGTAGAGTTGATAAACTCTCTGTTTTCCAAAGAATATCAGCAAACCTTTCCATGTTGGGATACATGGTTGGCTCTACCTTCTCTTGCACTGCAGGGATCATGTTCCGAAGGAACAGGGTTTTGTATTCAATGAGGTCCGCATCTGCGGCTTCTCCTGCGAGGTGCTTCCCTGCTTAGTAGGCCATCCAGAGCCTCTGGTAGAAGGACGCTGGACTTTCCTTCGCATTCTGTTTCACAGGATATGTGGGCATCACTCCAACCACAACTGGGTTGTGTGCAGTGATGAGTTCAGATGCTACTTTGTCAAAGGTGGTGTGGCCGTCCTGACGGACAGCATTGGGGAGTTTCACCCACAGGCCAGGATTGATGGTCTGGATTAGAATCTGGACCTGATAGTCTGCAGAGAGACTAAGCATTTCACATTTGGCACTCACCTTCTCCAAGTGGCAACTGAGGTTGTCAGATGGGCACATCCGACCAATGCTGTCAGCTATTTGCAGAACAGAGTGGGCCATTTGTAGGGGATTATTGGGATGATTGATAGGAGGTAGATTTCCTCGGGAACCCTGCAGGGCCACCTGAGCTTCGGCTTCTGACACAGTGCAGACCATTCCCTCCTTAGTAGCAGTCTCCTGTGGCAGCTGCTTAATCTGGGTCCGGAGAACCCGTTTATTTCTCTCAGGGATGGTCACATTGCCTAAGGCATTCTCAATCATTTTCTCTATCTCCTGCTTATCGTCCACATTAATAATGGCGATCAGTGGTGCCATTGGGACTAGGCCTGGGCCTGCTCCCCCCATTATGGGAGTCACCATGTTGGTATCGCCTATGATGGTCATCATGCCGTTGATCACGTAGGGATGTGGTGTCGTGACGGGGGTCCACCATGTTGTGGATGGCGGGTTGGGTTACTGGGCCATAGTAGTGGTGTGACTGGGTGTTGTACTGGGAGATGTCATCTGACTCCTCCTCCTCAGATGACGTTGACAAGGCGGGGGCTACACCTCCCATCACCTTGATGTGACCAGTCAGCACCTCCTGCTGATGGCACAGTTTCACCATTTTGTATTCACATTCCTCATGTCCTTATGACTAGCATTTGCAACATTCTGAGCCACATCATCTGCATCTGCTTCTGTAACACTGTACATGCAGTGCTCAATTCACGATTGTCCCTAGTAGCCACTCCTAAGTCTTTATGTACCTGGTTTATCTCATCCTGTAACTCTCCCAAGTCCTCACGCATCTGATCATTCATTCTGCTTAATAATTCATTCATTTGCAAAGCCTGCCCCTTATCCTGTCTCAAACTTTCACACTCCTGCCTCAACATACAAAGTTTTTCCTCATTTGCCTGAGTAGACTGATGCAAAAGGGAATCCTTTTCATTCCGCAGAGTTTGGAGCTCAGACTCCAAATCCTGCTTTCGCCTTACACATTCAGTTTCCTGCAGTCCCATCTCCTGCTTGAAAGATGAGATCTGCAGTTCAAGGGTTCGAAACCTCACTTCGGAGCTTCCAAAGCAGCATAGAGAGCTGCAACCAACAGTCCTTTAGCTTCTCGCTTTCTGGCTGTTTGTCTAATCTCTGAGTACTGGGTTGACATCCCCAGTAGAGGGTTTTCAGATTGTATTGCGTACCGCACAAAGTCAGCCCATCCTCCATAGGAGAAAAGGAAGTTTGAGACATCCAGTCTCAGTTCTGCACAGATATTTGATACGGTGGCCATTGTGCGGGAGGGGATGAAAAATCAAACTGTGAAAAGGTGCCGTGTTGTGTATCGATCCACAACAGGTGCACTAGTTCACAGGCGGGCTACTGAGCACTTGTAAGCTTGCAGTTCAAAAAAGCCTTGGGATGAGGTGATTCAGCATCGACCACACCCAGTAAGCAGCCAGACTTTGCAAGTGATTACAAAGTGGTTGAAAAACGGGAGAGGTGATGAGGGAATGCACACCTACTGTCTCCGTTGGGAAGAGAAAGTTGTAGCAACAAGTGAAAACTTTTCAAACTCCAAATATTGCCTGCAAGCGGTCATCAATTGTTAGGAGGTTTAAACCTCACTCTCAGGTTCTTGGCAATAATGAGAATGTGAGGAATCACAGACACATTGCATAAGAGTAATAAAGCTTGTTTATTACTACCAAAAGGAAAATCACAGTTGACCTAAGGAGTTCTTACCATTAAGAACTGGGAGCCAATGCTAAATGCTCCCTATACCTCGAGGAATCTCCGTGACTCCTGGGTCTCCGAGGTAGAAGACGTAATGTCTTACATTATATACCTAAGATAATTACCATGGTTACTGTAAGATAGAAACATTTCTAGTTACAAAGATGAGGCCTATTGGCTAAATTAGAGGTGGCTCCTCAGTACAAGATAACATTATACAATTTTGTTATAGTCATCACTTTGTGGAAACAAAGAGGTACAGTTTGTACATAGCCATGTAGTAATACAGATCATCAGAAGATGGCAATGCCGACTCATATATCATAATCATTACAAGGGCACAAGTGTCCTAACATCTTGTAAGCAAGAAATACATGTGTATATTGGAAAGTAAAGTGTATAGCAATTATATGCATACATATCCTGACATCTATTTTTATACAGTACATGCCCTTGTCCCTGTAAGTTAGTATAACATATACCTAAGTGCTAGCTGTCTGCAGTGTACCTCTGGGGGTACCAATTAGGGTCCAGGGACCCTGTGTAACACCGGTCACATATCACTAACATAAAAGCCAAGCTAATTAGACACGCTCTCCTCCACCATGCCCTTCCACTCCTTCTCCTATCGGGCAATGTGCACCCAAACCTGGCACCACGCTCTCTCTCTCAACATTTCCTGTGGGTAATCAAATGGACTCCTTCTAGCCACCGTCAACATCAATAGCCTTCAAAAAAAGCTGGATGTCCTTCAGGGCTGGATGGCACATATCACTCTGGATATTCTTGCTGTTACAGAGACCTGGCTTGATCCTGATACCCTGGAATCAGCTACCCATGGTTCTGGGTACTCTATCCTCAGAACTGACAGGATAGTTAAGAGGGTTGGGGGCTGCTCTCTTTACTATAGAGATTCTCTTCAGTCCTTGCTAGTCCCTGACGCTCCCACTCCATCCCACGGTGCAGGTTCTCACTGTGAAACTGCAACCTGACATGTCTAGCAAAGCCCTACATATAGTCACAGTTTATATCACCCCCCAGCACCAAAGGCCAGCATTTGACTCGGTAATGAACTGCCTAGCCCACCTGCCCATCTCCTGTGAAATCACAGCCCTGGGTGATTACAACGTCAACTGGCTAGTAACCTCCTCTGCCCCCTACAAGGAAGCTGTTGCATCACTGGACCTCACCCAAGTTGTCCAGTCCCCCTCGAGACTAAACCATAAAACTGGCACCTCCACACTCATTGACCTCATATTCACGAATTGGCCCACCAGCATATCTGAGGTCTCAGTACTTCCTAATGCACTGAATGACCACTCACCAGTACTCTGTAGATGGTCCTCACTAAAACCCCTGAAACAGCCACTCAAATATACCTTTATACTTCACCTAAAAAGGGATCTCTTTCACACCTCAAACAACAACTATTACAATGTGACTGGACCCCCATCAGTATTGCACAGTCTACTGACAGTGCCCTGGATTACTTAATCTCCACGTTTAACTCCACTTGTGACCACTATACCCCAGTCTCCAAATGGAAAGTCAAAATTCAGGACACCCCCTGGCTCTCCCACACCTTATTTGACCTCATGAAGCAACAAGACAATCAATGGCATAAAGTTAATGAATCGGGCAAGCTGCACAACCGGTAACTCTATAGGGAATTTAGAAACAAATGTACCTGGGAAATTCGGAAAGCCAAAGCTACCCACTACCAGGAGATACTCTTCTCCTGGGGCTCTGGGTACAAATTTTGGAACAACATTAAAAACTGAATGAAAAATCTGTCCCACCACCCCCGCCAGCTGCTATTAAATGGCTTACTCTCCCAGGACCCCTGTTGATTGACAATTCCCTCAACACTGCATTTTCTGATCTTAGTGGTGTCATTCCCCGTAACTTCTTCAGCCCAGCCCTGGACTTGCCCACCAGCCCACCCTTAAAGCATCCATCCCTGCATTAAGGTTTCAAACAATTACCCCCCTAGAGGCACAACCATATTTAACCAAAGCCCTTGGGAAAAATTAGCTTTAGCAGAAATTCACAGGACCTAAAACTAATCCTCCTCACCTTAGACTCCATTATCTGCCCACTCACTGACATCCTAAACTGGTCCCTCTGTCATGGACGCTATCATCGCCCCAGTATTAAAAAGTGGGGACCACACTGCCCCGGGCAACTACTGCCCCATCTCCACCCCTCCCAAGGTGCTAGAAAAATAGTGTCAGATCAACTCTCGGACTATCTCACTAAATACAACCTTCTCTGCCCCGAACAGCATGGTTTCAGGAAGGCCATAGTACTACAACTGCCCTTCTTGAATACACCACTTTTATAAGCAAATTCCTTGATAGAGGGCATGTAGTTGGATCTGCTTATATTGACTTAACCAAGGCGTTTGACTCTGTCAGCGACACACTCCTAATCCAATCCCTACATTGCATGGACATGTCCCTGGACACCATTGCATGATTTAAAAGCTACCTCAGTGATAGAAGCCAGAAGGTCAAGTTAAACTCCACACTCTCGGCCAGTAAACCGGTACTTTCGGGAGTCCCCCAAGGCTCAATACTGGGCCCCCTCCTGTTTAGCATGCACTGGAATACTCTCCCAAGGCTTGCTCAGGACAAATGCTTCTGTATGCTGATGATGCGGTTATATTTGACAGCCGCTTGGATCCCCACTCCCTTCAATCCTCCCTGCAAGCTCATTTTCTGAAGCAGCACCTGGTTCTCAGAGCACCATCTTGTCCTGCATTACAAAAAGGTCAAGGCCATGCTTTTCATCCACAGACAAAATAAACTTAAAAATGTCCCCTTCAGCATCATTAACATCCAGGGCTCCCCCTCAACCTTGTGCCCACCTCTAAATACCTGGGCATCATCCTTGACTCCTCTCTCACGTATCACGATCACATCAATCTGCTCAGCTCAGCTATCAGTTTCAGACTAGGTCTCCTATATTGGCACAGGGGGTGTCTGCCTCCTGATGCCCTAGATCTTGCCGTGACGTCATCGGTGCTCTCCCTTATTGACTACAGGATTGTTCTCTATTTCACGGACAACTCCACTGCCCTGCATCAAACCATGATCTCCCTAAAAAAAGCTTGCTGGTTAGTCACTGGATGCAACCATTGGACACACACTGTGAGCTCTATAGATGCACCAACTGGTGTAACTTTGAGGGCAGACTCAGGTACCAGACCTGTCTCCTTGCTAGGAAGCTCTCCCTAAACACCTTAGTGCCAGGTCTCTGCCACCTTGTTCAGCCCTCCACTCAGCCATGGTCTACATGGAGCTCCTTGCTAGCCCCCCTCTCGGTACTGTACAGCAGGACCTCTCTGAGCCTATGCTCCTTTTACTACAGGGCCCCCTCTGGTTGAATGAAATGCCATTGGCCATCACCCAGGAACAGTGAGTAGGGCCATTTGAAACCCTACTCCGTGATGAAATCCTCTCCCACTCCAACTGTGACTAACATAGAATCATAGAATTTGACAGCAGATAAGGACTGCTTGGCCCACCCAGTCTGTCCATTTCCCTACCTAATGGATAAGCTGCAGATCCTAGTTAACCAACAGCCTACTTCTTCCAACCCCCACCCCTAGAATTGCCTTATGACTGTCACATGCATTCTTGAATTCCACCACTGTTTTTGACTCCACAACCTCCTCCGGAAGGCCATTCCATGCATCCACAACCCTCTCTGTGAAAACATACTTCCTTACATTACCTCTGAGCCACCCACCATCTTCAAATTGTGCCCCCTTGTTCTTGCACACCTCTTTGTCTGGAAGATGATACCCTTTTAGACTTTGTTGATTCCCTTGAGGTACTTGAAAATTTCTATCATATCCCCTCTCTCCTTCCTTTCCTCCAGGCTATACATATTAAGCTCCTCAAGTCTCTATTCATATGTCTTCTGGGGCTGACCCTGCACCATTTTAGTTACCCTCCTCTGGACTGCCTCCATCCTGTTTATGTCTTTTCGGAGATTGGGTCTCCAGAACCGCACACTGTACTCCAGATTGGGGGTTCTCACCAGCTGTCTGTACAGAGGGATAACAACGTCTTGTTTTCTACTGGTGATGCCTCTCCCTATGAATCCCAGTATCCCCCCAGCCCTCTTTACTGCCCTCTCACATTGCTTGCCCCCTTTAGGTCATCTGATACCCCTTTCCATTTTTGTTGTTGTTAGTATCTCACCCCCCATTGTGTACTCTTCCCCTGGGATTTTTGTTTTCCCAGGTGCATTACCTTGTACTTCTTAGCATTGAATCTAAGCTGCCATTCTTCCAACCTTGCCAAGTCCCTTCTCATCCTTTCCACCCCACCTTGTGTATCAACAGTGTTACAGATCTTTGTGTCGTCTGCAAAGAGACATAATTTTCCTTCCAGTCCCTCTGCAATGTCGCTTATAAAGACATTGAAGAGGAACGGTCCTAGTACAGAACCCTGTGGTACCCCACTAGTAGCCCCTCTTTCTTCAGAGTTGACTCCATTTACTATTATCCTCTGTATCCCGTTCTCCATCCAATTCTTTACCCAGGCTACCATCTTGGGACCCACTCCCAGGCTGGCTAACTTGTATATTAATCTTTTGTGAGGGACTGTGTCGAATACCTTGCTAAAGTCTAAGTAGGCCAAGTCCACAGCCCCTCCCTGATCTATTACTTTGGTCTCCCAGTGAAAGAAATCTATTAGATTCATCTGACATGACCTTCCTGCTGTGAATCCATGCTGCCTTGGTCCTGCGCCCCTCTGGCCTCTAAGTACTCAACAATTCTTTCCTTCAGGAGTGATTCCATCATTTTCCCTATCACTGAGGCTAAACTAACAGGTCTGTAGTTTCCTGCTTCTGCCCTGCCCCCATTTTTGTGAAGTGGAATCACATCTGCCCGCCTCCATTCCTCAGGTACCACCCCATCCTCCCATGATTTGTTAAAGAGGGTAGTCAGTGGTGTCACTAGTTCTACCCTTAGTTCTTTTAGAATTCTGGAATGAATCCCATCAGGCCCCATTGCTTTGTCCGCCTTCAGTTTTAAGAGTTCTTTCAGAACCCTTTCTTCTGTAAATGGGCTGGTATCAACTCCTGTATCCAAAGTGTTTCTATTGTTTGGTTTAGGTACCTCCCCCTCTCCATTTGTGAATACTGAGCAAAAATATGTGTTTAGTATCTCTGCCTTTTCACAGTCACCCTCTGCCCAACCCTTCTCCCCTTTATTAAGCCTCACTATCCCTCCCTTGGTCTTCCTTCGCTCCCTGATGTACTATAAAAGGTTTTATCCCCCTTCTTAACTGAGTTGGCTATCTTTTCCTCAGTTGGGCATTTGCTGTTCTGACTGCCTTCCCAGCTTCCTTTTGCTTTAACTGATACAATTCTCTGTCCTGCTCTTTCTGCAATTCCTTATACTTCCTGAATGATTTCTTTTTCTCCCTAACCTTCCTTGCCACCTCCCTTGAGAACCATAGTGGTTTCTTACATCGTTTTGTTTTGTTTATTTGCTTCAGACACAGGCTTGTTGCCTCTGTGATGGCAGTTTTGATTACTCCCCATTGTTCTTCCACCCCTCCTTCCTGCCCATTTGCTAGTGCATTCCTTAGGCACACCCATTTTGGCAAAGGCAGCCCTCCTAAAGTCCAGTACTTTTGCCTTTGTATGGCTTGACTCTACTGCTGTGTTTATTATGAACCATACTGTTCGATGGTCGCTAGTTCACAGATGGCTACCCACTTCTACATCTGTGATCCTCTCTCCATCTCCATTTGAGAGTACCAGGTCTAAGATTGCTCCCTCTTGAGTGGGTTCCAATACTAGTTGTCTAAGACATGCCCCCTGTAGGGCATCTAGAATAACCCCACTCTTAGAAGTGGCTGCTGCAACTGCACTCCAGTTAACATCTGGCATATTCAGATCCCCCATCAGCAATATCTCCCCTTTTTCTACCATTCTAAGTATACTTTCTATAGTTTCCTTGTCCATTTCCTCCCCCTGAGAGGGGTGTCTGTATAAAACCCCTGTGCAGATTGTGGTGCCATTGCCTGTCTCCAAATTGTCCCACAGTGCTTCCTCTCCTCCCTGTGCTTAGTTCTTCTCCCCAGGGGTCAACCATAACTTTTTTTTTGCCCTAGCCAGCAGGGCTAGTGGACCAGAGATTGTAGTAGCCCGCAGAAGTTTGCAGTAGCCCATAGTCAATATGGTTAACAGTGATTTGTTAAATAAAAGGCAGATAAAATCAAAATGTATCAAGCAAGTGTCTGAATTTATTTTAAACCTAAATTACAAATGAACTTTGTGATATAAAATACTTCATATATATACAGCATTCGATGTAGTCAGTGTCTTAATGTTAGTGGCTTAAAGTTCTTAATATAAAAGTCAAACAATCCTAAAATTTTGCTAAACTGTGTGGTGTCTGGGGAGTGTGGCTCACTCATAAGCACACTTGTATCACTATCACAGTCACTTATGTCTGAATGAGCAGAAGAGACGTCTTCAGCATCAGGCCGTGACAAGACATGGCCAGTCTGTGGCCTCCTACTTCTCTCTGCGTTGAAATTCCATAAACTGATGGCATTCTGGGGCTGAAAGTTCTCAATGTCTGGTGAGTTCATCTGGATCACAATCAGGTCAGTTAATCTGTCTGATCATAGCTTGGAGCATAGATGAGATTTGCTGATCATAATCTGACTAAATCCCTTTTTATCCTCTGCAGAGCTTGCAGGCAATGTCAACAACAGATCCACAAGCCAAGGATGTTGAGGTATTTCCATTGATATGCTGCATTCACTTTAACCCATAAAGCTACCAAGTCCAATAATTATTGCCAAGAACCTCCTGGAGGAGACCATCCTGGAGTTCAACTGACAGCTGGCTGGTGAAATCTGTGGAGAAGACCTGAGTTTGGCCAAGCCAAGTTCTCAGGTATGGCAGAGTAGTTAACTTTACTCTTTGGCCATGAGGTCGGTGGATCAGGGAACAAAATCAAATACACTGTGTAAGCTATGCTTAATTGAGAGTGAGAGAGAGAGAGAGAGAGAGAGAGAGAGAGAGAGAGAGAATGAATTGAAAATGCACTTGCAGCGCAGCCACATTGATTGCAGCTAATTAAGCTGTTCTCATTCCAGCCAGCATATTTTTTAATTGCTGGGACTCTCTCAGGAGATGAAGAAGTTTGAACTAGTATTGGTGGGGTTGGGGGGTGGAATTCTTTGTTACCATTACTAGACTGAGACCTAACCTGTATAAGCTCATTTTTTCAGTGCGGCTGCCTGTGTCTTTATTCCAGTTTTGGAAGCTCATACCACAGGGACAATGGACTAGGTGGAAAAGAACAGCAAAGGCAGGTCAGAATGCTGGTTTAACCTCCTTGTGTTCCTTTTAAAAGTATTTTTTTTTTGTTTGTTTAGCAGTCTCACTGTTCTGACTGCACACTGGTGTGAATGCTGGCAAATCTGGTGATGTTTTACTGGGGGGGTCTTGCTACCATTACTGACTGTGGAGAGGAGATAGAGACCTGCTGTGTTTGAAGGAGCCCATTTTTTCACTGGCACATATCTGCTGCTTCAGAGTTTTGGAGGCAGCTTCACAGTAGGGCTGCAAGTTCGGTTCGACCAAATTTGTAAAAAGGTCAAACCTCTATTGTTCTCCATAGTCTGCCCATGGTAGAATGTCACCCCCCAAAATGAGAACTTTGCGAACTTTGATTTGCCTGTAGAAACTGCTAAAACAGTACTTAACAGTAGTACACACATACCAGATGCTGGACTGCACTGCCGCGCATGTTCCTTCACTGTCTCTCCGATGTAGCACTAGTGATGTTGCTCGTAGCAAGCAGGCACCAGTTGGGACTCTCAAAAGAGGTGGAGACAGGGAGACCATGGAGAAGGAGGACCATGGGGAAGGGAGGGAACATGCTAGATGGGAAATGGTGAATGGTGTTTCAGTCAGTTCATGTTTTTGTCCCTCAGCAAGCCAGTCAGCTATTGGAGTGGGTCACAGATACCCATGTGGGTCACAGTACTGGAGTTGCTCACTGTAGTGTGCGCAGCACATTTCTCAAGCAGCATTGAATGAGAGTGGTTGTTGTGAACTTTGTATACTACTGTGTCGTCTATCTATATCTGGCATTCACCGCGGCGGTAGATCAGTTAAAAAATTAAAACATCTATTTCTTCCCCCATCTCTTTTTGTGATAGCCAGCTGGACGAGCTGGCTTAGGCAGCAAAACAAAACGTTAAGCCTTAAAAAAACCAAAAAACGAGCATACCTGTGCAGACAACATGTTGGTGGAGTGGCGTTGGTGTGACCTGACCATATGTGTTGTGTGAAATTATGGGTTTCTGAGGGCTCTTTGAAACTCTGATGCCAACATCACACACTGACTGAAGTGTGCACTGTGCAGACTGTGCTGTTACTTTTAGTGTGTGTTAATTCAGATAAGTGTTAGAGGAGTGTGTACAGCAGCACACATTCACAAACCTGGCTAAAAACAGCCATTAAAAAAAAATAATCCCTCTGTTCTACAGGCTTACAGAACAAAGAGAAAAAAAATATTTAAAGAGCCTGGAAAGTTGAAACTAATATCCCTGTGTCTTACTACTTAAAATTACTTGACTCGACGCAGCCAGCAGTGCTGTATTTACCTGTTAGTGAGAAATTATCCCTTTGTCTTACTACTTAAAGTACTTGACTCGACGCAGCCAACAGTGCTGTATTTTCCTGTTTGGGAGAAAATATCCCTGTGTCTTACTACTTAAAAGTACTTGACTCAATGCAGCCAGCAGTGCTGTATTTACCTGTTAGGGAGAAAATATCCCTGTGCCTTACTACTTAAAATACTTGACTCTACGTAGCAAGCAGTTCTGTATTTACCGGTTAACGAGAAAATAAAAATATCGCTGTGTCTTACCACTTAAAGTACTTGACTAGGCGCAGCAAGCAGTGCTGTTATTTACCTGTTAGGGAGAAAATATCCTTGTGCCTTACTACTTTAAGTACTTGACTCAATGCAGCAAGCAGTGCTGTATTTACCTGTTAGGGAGAAAATATCCCTGTGCCTTACTAGTTAAAGTACTTGACTCGCTGCAGCCAGCAGTGCTGTATTTTCCTGTTTGGGAGTAAATTTCCCTGTGTCTTATTAAAAGTACTTGACTCGACACAGCCATGAGTGGTAAAAAAAATAGCAGCACTTCTCAGGCAATCCAGGTAACAGTAACAACAGTGCAGAAAATTCAGGACATTGCAGAAGTAACCCGTCGTGGCACTCAGAGGATGAACACAAGGGCCATAATAGTGCGGCAGCCAGTTTTAGTAAGCAGAGTGATGGATGATAATGATGAGGAGGAGAAGACTGATGAGAGTGAGGGGGAAATCAGTGGAAAAGATCCTGAGTTTGTAGTAGATAAGGCAGCAGTCAGTATGTCAAGTAGTAGTAGCTCTGGGGAGTGGGATGAAGAGGAGGAATACAGAGGCAGAAAAGAACAAAAATAAGTTCTCAGAAGGATGGCTGTGGGGCTAAAAAAACATTAATGATAGTGGGGCATAACTTGGAGAGTCAGTCACCCACACATGCAGAGGAACAACAGAGGACAGAAGATGGACAGGCTTCACGAGAGGAAGAAAGAGATGCAGTTCAACCAGTCAGAGAGGTTGTGCATCTTCAGAATTACGTGCAGATGGGCATGGAAAGACCTCAAAGAGGTAGTGGAAATAGTAGTGGCTGTGGTGGTCGTGGCAGTGGTAGTAATGAACCTATCCTCCCTATAAGCAGCAGTGCAACAAAATCTGTGAAATCCATTGTGTCGGATTTTTTTAAACAAGATAAATCATCTGGCAGCCATGTGGTTTGCAAATTATGCAAAACAAAATTAAGTCATGGTAAAGTGGGTACTCGACTGGGAACATTAACAATGATAAGACATATGAACAAGTCTCACATTTATCAGTATCAAAAAGCACAAAAAGAGCACACAAACATTGTTGCACTTCTGCACTTAGCTGAGGAGGATGAGGTAATGGATGTTTACCAAGGTGATGAAGTAACTGATGCGGAGGTGGAGGATGATGAAAGTCTTCCTTCCAGTCAAAGCACAGCATCCTCTATTTCTCATTTCTTTACCCCTCTGACTCCACCACCACAGCCCAACCGGAGTTATATATCATCCATGGTCACAACATCCACCCCTCATAGTGGTAAAGGTCAAGGGAAGCAGCCCAGAAAATCAGGTGATAGCAGCAAGCATAGCAGGCATCAAATTTCTTTGAAAGACTGCTTTGAGCGGTCACAGAAATATAAGCCAAACAGGCCTGAGGCAAGGCGATTGACAAAGGCAATTGGGGAGATGATAGCCACTGACTTGCTTCCATTCTCATTTGTGGCTAACCCAGGTTTTAAAGCACTCATGGAAATCACTGTGCCATCGTATCAGGTCCCCAGCCGGACCTATTTCTCCAGTGTTGCCATTCCAGATTTGTATGACACTGTTCGGAAAAGCATGTCTGATGCTCTGAAAGGTTCAGTGGGCAAAAAGGTTCATGTCAAGACAGATATGTGGACCAGTGGTCAGACCATGGACTATATGGCTGTGACTGGCCACTGGGTAAACTTTCCTCCCTTCGCCTCCTCCTCCTCATCATCATCATCATCATGTGGTGGCACTGGTGACAGCAGCAGCAGCAGCAAGAAGCAAGGGACTTTCACAGTTTGAAGGCAGGCAGCTTTATGTATTTATGGTTTTGAAAAAGATCACAAAGCGGAACATCTTCTGGAGGACCTCAAAGAAAAGTTTGCTGAGGATTGACTCCAAAGTCCTTGCAACCAGGGTTTATAGTGTCTGACAATGCTTCAAATATTGTGAAAGCAGTAAGGCTTGGTAAGTTTACACATGTACCATGCTTTGCACACACTATTAACTTGGTGGTAAAAGACTTCATCAGTGAGGACCGAAATGTGCAGAACTTGAATGCAGTTACCCTCACTGTGTGCACTCAAGTTAGCCATTCTGTGAAAGCCTGAAAGTTGTAGCAGCAGATTCAGATTGAAAACAGCATCCCTCTCCACCAGATGATACAGGAAGTTCCAACCTGGTGGAATTCCACTTTCTATATGATGCAGAGAATGTTTAACAACAGAAAGCCATCCATCAATATGCAGTCCAACATGGCATTGGGAAAGGAGATGTGAATATCAGCCCCAATCAGTGAAGCCTGATGGAGAATCTTTGTTGTATCCTTAAACCCTTTGAGGAGGCTACCCGAGTGGTGAGCTCTGATGGTGCCAGACCCTAACCTTAATTTCACTCATCAGGATAAGACTGCAGCATCTCCAGTCACGGTTCTTTGACAATGATGACATCAATGCTACATCACTTGTTGTAAAAATTATACAAACTTTCCTGGCTGATGAGCACATTGTAAATATGTGCAAAGCAGAACATTACATTTTGGTTACACTTCTGGACCTCTGGTTTAAGGATACAATTGAGATATTCTTCAAACCACATGACTTTAAAGACCTGGAACACTATCGTGAACTGTTAATTGAGAAAGTGTCAGCACGTATAGTTCAGAAAAGAAGTACGTCATCAGTGCCCTTTTGGCAACATTCAAATTCTGACCAAAATCTGGTGGAGAGGGAGGGTGCACAATTTGCTGTTGCTGCTGCTGCTGCTGCCACCACTACTGATGTTTTGGCTCATCAAACGCAAACCAGAACTGCTGCTACACCACAAGAGGACAAACCACTGTGGGACATGCTGTCAGACTTTGGTCTAATAAAGACAGCTGGGAAGGCTCAGGCAGCATTAGTGGTACCAGAAGTCCCTGCTGCAAAAATGGTTAAGGATTATAGGGAGGAGACTGTACATCTCACTGCAGATGATGAACCATTGCTTTACTGGCAACAGAAAAAATTGATCTGGCCTTCTTTAACTGAGATCGCAGTTGAATACCTCAGTTGCCCACCTGCCATCACATATTCAGAGAGAATTTTTAGTGCTGCTGGGGCAATAGTGAATGACAAAAGAATATGTCTTTCCACGAAGAATGAAGAGAGGCTCATTTTTTAAAAAATTAACCTGCCTCAGTTCAAAAACATATACTGTCCCAAATTTATGCAGGGTGACAGCACACAGATGGCATCATGCCATGCTGATCATGTTGACGATGATGGTGAAGGATTCTGTTGCCACTAGTAGCCACTAGGCTTTCCGGCTGTCTTTCCTCCACTGGTGGCTCCCCCTGTCTCCTCCTTATCCTGAAGTTCCATTAATTTCAGAAACAAACATCCACTGCTGGTTCTCATGTGCCACTAAGGCCCAATCTGACTAGCACCAGAAACTGAAGGACCACTGCATATGGCAGTTCAACTAAAATAACCAGAAATGGCTACACATTGTCACACAGCTCTGTCTTCATCCATTTGTTTTATTGGATTTTTATTACAAAATACACACTCAAGGAATACTTATTACTGCTTGTTAACAAACGAAAACATTAATAAAATAAATAAAGAATAAATAACGGTTCTGGTTCAATTCCAGATGGGAATTTAATTTAAAAAATGTTTTTTTTTGCTGTAAAATGTCAACTTTACAATACATTTCCAATTTCAATGTTGCACCCAATGACATCCAATGTTTTGATCTGAAGGAACCATTC
Source organism: Neoceratodus forsteri (assembly GCA_016271365.2). Taxonomy (NCBI): domain Eukaryota; kingdom Metazoa; phylum Chordata; order Ceratodontiformes; family Ceratodontidae; genus Neoceratodus; species Neoceratodus forsteri. The sequence goes on from CM057455.1 coordinate 609,458,828, forward strand.
ACTAGATAGAAACTGTTTTCATTATAACCTGTAAGATTAAAATAAAAAAAAAATAGATTTTACAAAATGCAGTTCCCACATACTGCACTAACTGACTATCATGACAATAAAAAAAAAAATCACTAATTTTACCCTAGCCCCCATCCGAAACTCCAAAACCTCCAAACCCCCTGGGACACTCCCTCTTACAAATACTATTCACCCTCTATTGTTAGACACCAAACCATGCACGTGACCTGGCATCATAAATAAAGACAATTTGCAGATGGTATACTGTTATGGGTTTTTCAATTATTCTGAGTAAAAATGAGGAAGGGGCAAATGTTTGGGAGGGTGGGACAAATAAAGTAATACAGTATTGACATAGTTACCTGTGGGAGTTATAGGGATCAGGGCAGGAGAGTGTGGTGGGTAATGTATTACTAACATCGACACTAGTTACTCAGAATAACAGAAAACCCCAAACTAATAACTACACAGACAAAATTTAAAGTAAAAACATAACTTAATCCACACAATGTGGTAAAGCAAAACGCCACACTGCCCCAGCACGTCGGCACCATGCCTTTCTTGAGGGGGGCACTAAGGAAGGTAAGGTATAGAAGCGCTGAGGCAGTGTAGCATTTTGCTTTATCACATTGTGTGGATTAAATACATTTTGTACTGTAGACTTCTGTCCATGTACTTATTTGGTACTAAAGCAGCTGAAGCTATAGGTACCATGGGCACCAGTTATTTTGAACTGGGCTCTATTGGTATCTGAGTCTAACAGTGGGGGAAGATTTAAAATTATTGTAACAGGGTGTAGCTCAGGGGGTTAAAACTTTGGGCTGCCTGTAACCAGATTTAAAAAGCTAAGGTTGTCAGGGATAATATATGAGTCATATATCATACCTGACCTTTACCGCTTGTTAAATCTGTTTCAACACTAGTATTTTTAAGCATCTGCTGGGTAACCAGGTGGTTCTATAATATATAAGCAGTAAGCCCATTCCACCTGGTTCTACTTAACTATAAAAAAAAATCCACATATTGTATTTTGCATGTTTGGTAATATACATGTAATACTAAGATTCTAACTTTAAGAATGGAAAGTTTTGCAAAGCTTTCGAGCACCGAGGCAGAATCCTATGCACCAAAGCTTTGCAATACTTAATTGTACTTATACCATTCTTAGTACTACATGTACTTTCCCAAACAAAAAACAATACTTCGGTGGATTTCTTAATTAAGTAGAACCATGTAAACTTTTTTTTTTGCGTTATGTATTATAGAACTTTGTTATACCACATAGAACCTGGTTTTACTTAGTAGAACTTGTTTTTTTACGTAGTAGAACTAGTTTTATTTGATAGAACCTGGTTCTACTTGGTAGAATCTGGTTTTACTTGGTAGAACTTGATTATAAATGGTAGAACACAGTTCTACCAGGTAGAACCCGATTCTACTGGGTCCTACCTGGTAGAACCAGGTAGAACTTTTTTGGGTTCTACTCAGAAACTTCACAAGGTAGAACTTTTAGAGGTCCGCACAGCCCTACTTCTCAGATGATGACCACAGGGACAAGGCTAAAATAAACAGAACAGCAGAGGCCAGGTCAGAATGCTAGCTTTACTTTTCCTGTAGTTTGTCTGTCTCTCATTACATTTATTAGTTCAGAGTTCGGACAGACTCAGCTGTGCGAATGCTGCCCTAGTAGTCTCAACTGAATGATGTGTTTTATGTTTGCAATCTCACTGTTCCAACTGTGCTGTGTCCTGAGTACTGTGCTGGATGTTGTTCAGTTTGACTTGAGGGGGGTTGCAGTCTCAGTGTTTCAACCACTCCCTGAATGCTGATGTACCTGGGTTAGTAAATGAAAGCTAAGATCGACCCCTGCTTCTTCCCCTTGCCTGTGACGACAACCTTTTGATTTCTGTATATTTTTATTGTACATGCTGGACTTACAATGACTTGACATGGGTTGGTCCTTTCATCCCTTAAACTGTAACTTGTCCTCACTATTTGCCTCTTATTGTATACACACTGGCTCAGATATTCAAAAGGGTTGCGCCATGTGCAACAGGGATGCACCAGCGCCAGTCCGAAATTGCGCCATTCAATGCGCAAGAGCGCATTGATAATGAATGCATGCGCAGCTGAAAGAGGAGGAACCATGCATAAATGGCGCAGTGTGATATTCAACAACATGCGCCATGCGCAATAGGGGAGCAAGCGGAAGTTGCGCAATAGCGGAAATTAGCCAAAATAAAAAGGAACAAGAGAGAGGCTCAAGAACGCTACAGGGAAGGCACATGTTGTTGAACCGCAGGCAGCCACACAGGCACCAAACACTTGGAGCAGGACAGGGCAGGAGAGAGACAGAGCACCTGGAACCCCCAGGAACAGGGAAGATGTGGGGAGCCTCTGCCACAGTGCAGACTAAAAGGGGGAAGTGCACACAGCACTAAGGCCACTACAGGGATGTGTTCTTGGTGCAGGGGGAGTAGCAGCAAGGACAGCGGGGGGAACACAGAAACAGCTGCCAGGTGGGGGTAACACAAGCCAGGGACATGGCCAGTGCCACCTTCCAGATGGAGGCAGTTATGAGGGGGGTGAGAAGGCAGGCAACAGGGAGGCGCAGCCGTGGAAGAGCCTGTTAGCGGTATGCCCCCAAAAGGCAGTACCGAGCCTGCACCAGCTTTGAGCTGTACACTGATACTGAGATCGTGGGCCGGTACCGCCTGAACCGAGCGATTCTGAGGCGGCTCTGTGAGCTGTGCAGTGATGTGATCAGGCACCCACACGACAGAGCCATGCTCTGTCAGTGGAGACCAAAGAGACAGCTTGCATGTGCCTGCTCGCCACGGGTACCTTCCAGAGACCAACAGGGGACATGACAGGCATAACCAAGTCGGCCACATCATGCCTCCTCACCAAATTCTTCAGCGCACTGCTGCCACATACTGTGGAGTACATCCATTTCCCCATAACACCAGCAGAGCGCACAGCAAACATACAGGAGTTCCACAGGGTAGCACGTATGCCTGGCATGCTCGGGGCAATAGACTGCACCCATGTGGCCATCCGCACACCACCTGGCCCCAAAGGGGCCACATACATGAATCGGAAGGGGTATGCAAGCATAAACTGCCAGGTGGTGTGCGATGCCAGGGGGCGCATAATCAATGTCTGTGCCACGTACCCTGGAGGAGCACATGATGCCTTCATCTGGCACTAGTCCACACTGTGCCACAGTTTCAAGAGTGGGGACATCCCCACTGGCCACCTAGTGGGCGAGTATGCAAAGCATGCAGAAAGACATGGAGCTTGGGAGGGGCATAGTCAGAGGTGACATGGGTATTGGCCTAGATGGCCCAAGGCAGGGCGACACTGATCACCAAACTAACGTCCACCCTCTACACACAGGTGACAGTGGATACCCACTCCGTTCCTGGCTGCTCACACCATACCAGTGGCCTGTGACCCCATCGCAGCAACGTTACAATGAGGCACATGCCACCACATGCAATGTCATCGAGTGGGTGTTCAGGATGCTGAAGGCATGTTTTTGTTGCCTGGACACATCTAGCAGAGCCCTACAGTACAGCCCCTCAAAGGCCTGTGGGCTATTCCTGGCCTGCTGCATCCTGCTCAACATGGCCAACAACTGTGGGATAGCCGTACAGGTCGAAGAGGGGACAGCGATGGGGACGATGAGGACGCTGGTGAAGATGGTGATGGGCAGCCCCCCTTGGTCAAAGGGACCCCCGACTGATCCGGATGGCACAGCTGCACCGGGACACCATCACAGAGGAGCAGTTCAACCAACCCAGGTAAGTCATGGGGCCATGTGCAACCACCAGTGGCAAAGGCACAACCCACAAACATGCATGGACAAACCCCAGCGGTGCATGTCATGAAGGGAATTGGCCGAGCATGGAACCACACATGCCGTCAGGGATGGGCAAGGTCTAACATGGCATGCAGTCATGCACACACACTCACACACACACACACACACACACACACACACCTCATAAGACATGCACAAAGGGTAGGAAGCACGCCAACCCAACCGCCACACCTAGCCACACACACGTCCACAGACCACCACGCCCAGTGCCTGTCATTGTGCGTGTGTCAGATGCTGGGCACCATTGCACAGTGGCGGACAGCGCAACACAGGCATCATCATGCATATGCCACAGCGGACAGCGGCCGGAATGGTGTGCTGATGGAACATGTGTGTGCTTGCAGGGCCAGGTACCCCACCCATGCATTGCACGTTAAACAACACAATGCACACAGGGCAGCATTAGACAGTAGCCATGCTGGGAGACAGGTCAGTCATGCACCACAGTGCCACGGCCACCACGGATGTGTGGACAGCCCCACCGAGACCTGCCAGCAGTGACAGGCTGACCAATGGCCTCATGGGGTGGCACCAACGGTCCCCCAGGGGTTCCACTGCGTGAACGTGACCATGTTCGCGCAGGGATCTGCAGCACACTGATCATGCCTGCACCAGGCGTGCTTGGGATGCCCACAGCTGAACCCGGTGTCAACATGAAGGGTGTCGCACAATGCCGGGAATGGGGGTGGACCTTGCACTGCGCGGTGTCTGCGACATATGGGCAAATAACTGTGTGCCCATTGTGGCCATGACAGCTGTGATTGCCTGTGTCTGCCTGTCAATGGCAACGGTCACATCCTCCTGCATCTGGTCCATTCCTGCCAGGAGCAGAGCGGTGTCTCTGCTGTGCTGCTCCTCTGCATGGCGCAGAGCTGCACTGAGTGCATTCACCGCCGTCACAAGCAGCACCTGCTGATCGACTGATGCTTGGAGTATGCGGGTGTGCTCATCTAAGATGTCATCTGCCTGTTCGGCATGCTGTTCCTCACGGTGTACACGGCCTTGATGGTCAGCACCCCATAAGGGTGGGCGCTGCACACCAGGGACAGGCCTGGGCATGTCAACAGGTGGTGCACTGATTCTGCCCCTGACACTGTACCCTCATGGCCATTGGCCAACTGCTGACATTGCCCCTCTGGCTGCCACTCTCCAGGGCTCAACGGTGCCGCCGCAGTGGCTGCAACAGCCCCACTGTCCAGGACACACACCAGTGCTGCCCCACTGGTGCAGACAGGCACAGGCTGGGACTGTAATGTCACGCAGGTCTCCACGCAACACCACCACGCAATGACCGTCTGCCACCGCGTGTAGCATCCCCACCCACACATATTACTGTCCATAGTGGCTCCATCATCAATGATGGATCCGCACCAGCACAATCTCAACATGTTGGCATCCATGGACCTGGAAGCCAGGACACAGGCACACTCCACCCTGCTCCACCAACATGGTCGGACGTCCAGGCAGGCCTCTAGCCCGGACCATCGTGAGCCACTGGAGGTGGATGGGCCCTCCTCTATCTCCATGTTACCATGCTCAGTGGACAAGCCCACCACCGCTGACCCATGTAGATGCTCGAACTGTAAGGGAACAAAATAGCATTAATGATCCTACCTGCCCATTGACAACCGGATCTACCATGCAGTGACGACCTCCCCATCAGGAATCCAACCACAGACACCCTCAACGGCACAATGCTGGATGCCAGCAACCCACTCTTCGGCAGAGTCAGGCATTGCACGTCAGCTGTCCCCCACCGGTCGCAGACTGTGCTGCCTCATGGAAACCACCTTCCTCAATCCCAATCTGCATGCACATCTTCTTTGCACCCTGCATGGACGCGGGGAAACGCCATGCAGGTGACAGCATGCCACCTCCCATGCAGCAGCGGGCCTGTGGTTTCCCACATCCGCTGAGCAGCAGCCCTGGTCGGTGGGCCCAAACAGGCATCTGTTTCGCCCCGGTGAAGATAGCCTCCTCTTCCTCACACGCCTCATTCCTCTTTCTCCACCTCACACCGCTCATTAGTCATCCTGTGAAATGACAGGTGTTACCTGTGACTGCCAGTCCCATGCATGTCCCACACACCACACTCTACCACAAACAGCATGCAACTCACCACAAAGGAGCAGCAATACTTAGCCCATAACCATTTTATAGTGCAGTATCCAAATGGTTGACGCATTTTGAGTAGATGCAATACAGTGTCTGTGCCAATGAATGGCTGATTAGCTGATTTGCACATGCTGGCTGAATATCGCGCTGTTGCGCTTTAAGCAATTGTGTTAAACGTGCTCAGGCAAAGTGCATTTCTGTGACATGTGCAGTACCCGACTGCACACGCCCGAGATAACGAGATACCCGCCACGCCTGACATGCTGCGCGGAGGCAATGCAGGCCATGGCCACCATTGTGCCAGTGGCGCTTACTGCGCTATTCCACATAGATGGCGCTGCGGCACTGGGCGCCATAAGCACACTGGGGCCACAGCGCGGGAGGCTGCTACAGGAGGTGGCACACAGGCACCCAATTGTGCTATATGCATTGAGTTTCAATCATGCTGTGGCTGTCCGTGCACGAGAGACCCTTGACCCTGTGCCCGACCTTGCCCCTGGCGCCGCCTACGAGCATCGCAAAGTATTCACTATCGCGCTTGTTCGTGACAGCGTGATAGGGAATAGCAGAGCTGTACCGCAATAGTATCTGCACATGGCCGGACTGCACTGCAGTGCCATTTGACTCAACTAGCTGTAGAGATGGCATGGAGGAGGGCTGCTGTGTAGAGCAGGTTAGAGTCGCAGCCAATTTAGTCGCCATTGTGAGACCCCATGCTGGGACACTGGAGAGCAGATGCACCTGGACAGAGCCAGGAGTGCAGTATGGGAGGAGGTAGCGGGCGCTGGAGGAGGCCACGGAATCAGGTGCCGCGGCGAGCAAAGTGTCACCACTGGTAAGGGCGTCCAGTGCAGGGACCATAAAGTCTTGTCCGCATGTGGGGCGCGGGAGGAGACAATTACCCAGCGGCCAGCTAGATGACAACATCCACCACCAGTTTATGTCCCATACGGGTATAACGGTTGCATGTAATCTGGCACATGGGAGCCATCCATTGTTGGCCATGGTGGTGGTATTGGGGTGTGGGTGGATGGGTATGGCTGTGTGGGACTGCACACACATTGAAGGCGGGAGACTTTGTTACTAGATTGTACTGATGTTCCTCTCTCCATGTTTGCACCTAGGTCCAGAGTGGGAGCCGGAAGGTGAGAGAGGAGGCACGGGCCAGGAGGACCAGCAGGCTGGAGAGGGATGCAGGACCACAGAGGTGAAAAGGACCAGCCTGATGATGGTGAGTCTCTTACATCCATGATTACTATTGCATGCTGTGTAACAGGGTGGGCAGCGGGCCATGGCCACCATCCATTGACACCACTGCCATGCATGCAACTTGTTACAGTCAGCACTGTCCAGTGGCACTGCATGTCTGAGAGTGTGTCAATGGTGGTCCATGCATGCACTGGATACATGGCAGTGCCACTGCCTTCACACTGCATAGCCATGTCACTCTATGGCCACGGTGGTGCTGTGTAGGACATGGGCGGTGGGTATGTGCAGTGGTCCACATGGCTGTGGGTGCCTGGGTAGGCAGGTCTTGTGGACCACAGTCTCACTTGGTGGTCACACACCATCACAGGGCGTGGCACATGGCAGCTATGCCATGCACAATGGGTGGGCTGCGAGGGTCTGGACAGTCACCGTGTTGACTCTGCTCCCTTGTCCCGAGGTGGACAATACTGGATGGCCCTGGAACAGGGCATACAAGAGCTTCTGCAGTTGGCACGGGCATCCCTGGCAGTGTTGGAGTGCATGGAGCGGCACGGGATCCGAAGGAGAAGAACCAGGAGGCACCACAGGAGCAGAGATGGGGCATAGAATAGGCTCCTCCATGACCCCTGACACCTATACCCCCTGGACCCACCCTCAACCCTTCTTTTCCTCTCCCATTTGTACCCTGCATACATGCCCGCCCCCCACCTGGTTTGTGGCCCTTCCCCCCTTGTATATATTTGTACATATGTTTGAGAGTTGTTATTTTGTAATACATGCATTTTGTTATAACAACTGTGGTGGTCTCTGATTTGCAGTGGGCTACAGGTGCTCAGCTGCAGTGGTGTGCATGGTGCCAGGGGTGGTGCAAGCATGGGCGTGTATGTGTGTGTCCGGAAGGGAACCGCCTATGGTGTGGGCGTGGGGATCGGTCACTGTCTGTGGTTTGTGTGTTGTTCTCTGTGCACTGGATGCCTGTTTGCAGTGGTCCATGGTGCATGCACTGTGTGCATGGCACCCCTGTCAGACCATCCATGGCCTATGCAGCTGACACCCTTGCACGTCTGTGATATGCATGGTCTGCTGGCATGTCAGTGGTGGCTGTCCCTGCTGGACAACCACTGTACCTGGCACAATGCCAGGTTGCCTCCTGTCACTGGTATGGTGCATGTCTGCCTCCGGTGGCACTGTGGCCTCCGCTGTTGTTGTCTCCCCTCCATGCTGTCACTTGTGTCTGTTGCAGGGGATGTGCTCCACTGTCTGTCACTTGTGCTCCGGCCGCATGCTGGTGGCATACAGCTTCATGGTGCCTGCACAGAGTGGCTGGCACACCTGTGCCATGTAGAGGTTCTGGCCATGTGTACACGGCTGCTGTGGCCACATGCCAGTGGCTTGGTTGACCCGCTACTGTGTCCCTGTGTTGGTGTGCCCTTGGGTATGGGTGGGTGTTTGTCCATGCACTGTGTTGCATCCTGTGTGGCACATGCTTCCATGCAACATTGTGTGTGTCTGTGCTGGCTGTTGTGGTCAGTGCTGGGATGGGATGTGTCCTTCAGAGGGTGTGGAGGGTGCTGTACCACTGGTGGTGGGGTCCGGGGAATGCCCTGTCACATGTGGGGTACCTCCTGTGCTGACGCATGGTCGGTATCTCAGCTGTACCTCAGGGGGGATGTGCAGGGTGGCACTGTGTATGCAGTTGTTGCATTGCTGTCTGCTGCCACCCACTGCAGGGTGCACATGGTGTGGCTGCCCTGCATGGCTCCGTGGTGCACAGGGTTGCATTGTCACAGTGGGGGTGGTGGCATGCATGGGGTGTCTTGCACTGTTGAGCTCTACTCCTGGGCAGGATGTTTTGGAATCGTGGTGCAGGGTGTGCTTTGCATTGGTGGGATGGTGTGGCATGGGGTGGTCAGCCCTCCTTGTGTGCCAGTCACAGCTTGCCAGGGGGTGTGCTGGGGCACCATGCCCAGGCTGTGGGTTGGTTGCTGGTATCCATGGGCTGGTGGTTATTCCAGCTCTCCACCAGTTGTGCAGTGCATGGGGTGTGGGGGGTGATGTCTGTTCTGCTGTGTGCTCCTCTGCCCATCTGTGGCATGGGTGGTGGGCCCCTGCATCCTGTCCCCGTGCATCCCTGGTTGTGCTGTTGTATTGCTGCCCTGCTCCACAGGGCATCCCTGATTGTGCTATGGCACATCTGGATTGCTCCACTGTGCATCCCTGGTTGCGCTATGGCACATCTGAAATGCGCAACTGCACATCCCTGGTTGTGCTATGGTGCAGGTGGCAAGATATTCAGTCATGTGCTGCAGGTGCATCTTGACCTGAGCAGTTTTTAAATATTGCACTTCTTGCGCATGGGCGCAGTGGACTTGCGCTTGCTTCTGCTGTTGTGCACTTTTTGGATGCAGTTTGAATATCCAGGCCACTGTCTCTAAATTTGCAATGTATGTATTCTGGTGTGTTCTCTGGATAGTTGTTATTGTATAGCTTGTCATTTCTTGTAATGTATGTATATCATGTATGTAATGTATATATGACACAGAGCCTTTGCAAAGGAGTCCTTGACTCAAAGGTTGTAATTCCGATTCCTTCAAAAAAATAAAATAAAATATAAGTTCAGGATCACATGCTGCCACTGTAGACCAGCAGCATGTCGCATCCGACAGTACTTGTGCACAACCGGCACACACAACAGGCCAGGCCAACTGCGCACAGTGGTGGTCATATGTGTAGCTAAGAGAACCCCAGCAGCAGGGTCATATGAATGCCACTGTGGGCCATTTCACTGGGAGCAGGTACTCATACAGTCTGGCACACATACATGGACAGGCAATGTCGTATGCTATGCATGACTGGGACATGACGCACTGGCACTGCTAAACCCCTGACACACAGCTCCCAAACCTTCACTGCCACAGCGTGGCACAGGGCAGCACAATGTGCACTCACGCACCACCACTTTATGGCAGCCATTGAGGTACCCAACACACACAGCACCCAATGGCCCATGGTGCTGTCACACCATAGACATGTGGCAAAAGCAACATTGTATGACACAGCAGCATATACACACAAATTTTGGAATGCCATGTACACAGCCCATAGTCAATAACCTCATCCTGAACAGCATGATCCTGGCCATGCACATGCCGTATGCAAGAGGCATCAACGACAACACACTTGGCACATGTGCTCCCCACCACAGTGGCCATGCAGAGAGGGTGTACACCTGCAATATCCTTGTCCATGGCATGTTTGGACAAGTGCATCACTGCCGGTGGACATGGTCACCATTGCTCCCTGCCATTTGCCACATATCACATGGGCTTGTCCGTAGATCATGGTACAATGGCAAACACCCTGCATTCCACCACCAGCCAACACCAATACATATAAACAGTCACATTGCCCAGACAAACAGTCGTCATGCACATACACCACATGGGTGGCCTGCACAGGCCTCCGCAGTCCCACCACACAACAGGTATTGTTTCCATCCTGGGGATAAAATGGACTGTGTGTCCACATTGCACATCTGCAAGGTCCATGTAGTAGTAGTACTGGTAGTAGTAGTAGTAGTACTAGCCATGGCTGCCATTGCAACATTACTCGGGTTATACCAAATGTACAGATGGACAAGCATTCCTCGGGGGCCATACAGGGCCCACTACACAGTAATTGGTGGCTCGGTTTGTACAGTGTATGTCATCCCAGTAACTACCAACAGGAATACCTCTCAAGTGTCCCTCACTATGAGGGACATCCCTCATTCTACCCCTCATAAGTGCCCTGCCCTGATATGTCCCTCATGGGAATGGTGCAGCACACACAGAGAATGTGCTGTAAGGGTAGACTTTAATACTAAAGTAATAGTATTGCAGGATGATACATCAAATATACACTTTCTATGAATAAAGGCAAATTCTTCCAGTGTTCTGGGTCTGTTCCACCATGTCTGAGGATGTATCCCTCAATATGAGAGCCAGTATCCCTCATTATCCCTCATATTGAGTGTCCTGGTCCCTCACTTCCGTGACAAAGGGTTGAGAGGTATGTCAACAGGTACGGGGTATGTGACTGTGATAAGGGGTGCCATGGCTGCATGGCACTCTCTGTGGTGGTTGTGTGGGCCTGGCCATGGGGTGTACGCATTGTGACAGGAGGTACTGTGTTGCAGTGAGCCAGTGCTGGCATGGCACAACATTGGTGCCTGACACACAACACTGTAACCACTATGTTGACAGAGACACACACAACATCATGTAACATCAATCATATGTTTATTGAGGTGCAACAAAGTTGGGGGGGACAGGACAACTAACAGGGATGGAGATAGGAAGGACATGCATGGAATACTGTCCCAGCTGTAGCAATGGCAACTTTAAATAACATATAGGAATACAAACTGTTCATGCTAATCATCATAACACAATACTCAACAGTGTCCATGAACAATATAAACCTGCAACACTGTCAATTAATATCCACAAACATGCTTTAACAGCAACAACAACACACTAAGAACATAAATGGGTAACAGTCACTGTATATGAAACAGCTGTCCTAGACTGCCATATGTCCCATCGGCCTTGTCAAGCCACACATACTGGCACCCCACACACACGTCACCCACTCATGGCCCTGACCGGGCCTCAATGTAGTCAAGAACTGCCTGCAATGCCGACCATATGCCATCCATGTGGCGGATGACTGGGAGGATAAGGGTGGCTAGGCCACGGTTGTACTCCTGCAGGCCCACTCTCCAGTCAGCAGGATTGCCAACATCAGCGCCAGCCCAGATGCCATTAGGCATGGCTACCCCAGCTTGTTCCTTGCCAGTCCCAGCTTGGTCATCCACAGTGGGTATGTCTATAACCACCTCTTTGCGCATACTGTCCCCTGGTACTAGGTCTTCATCCTGGTGGTCCATGTTCCCATCCACCTATGGCCCATCCTGCCCAACAGCCATGTCTTCCCTGTCCTTGTACACACTGTTCTCTGCTGCAGCCATGTCCTGCGTGTTCTTCTGCTCCCTCACCTGGCACTGATCCATGCACTCGACGTGTGCTGCTGCCATGGGTTGTGCCTACTGGCCCTGCATCCTTTATGTCTGCAAGGTGTAGGCCTGGGCACAGACCACTCATGCATCCTCATGGTCCTCTCCAGTGCTCACCAGTGTGGTGTTCCTTTCTGCAGCTTCCCTGCCACCCGACCAGTGGGATCTGCAACAGTGCAGATAGCAATGCATCACCTGTCGTGCAGCTATGGACAACATTTCCCTTCCACTGTGCTGCCTGGGACACATGACACCCGTACCCCACTGGGTTGTATCACAGCAGGGCCTCCACCGTGATGCATGCCATTTAGCTGGGGCAGCTGGCATGGGCCACATCAGCCTAGGCATTGGCTATGTGCCATGTCCACCTCTGGCTGCATTACACAACTACACAGATATACAGAAGGTGATGATAAGGAACACATGGCCCACCTAGTCAGCCCCTTTTCTTTACCTAATGCATTCAGACCTAGCTGTGTCCAATAATGGGATCCACCTACCTGTGCCACTGGGTCCAGCTGTGCTGTTGTCCTGGCCATGTCAGCGTCCCTTATACACAACCCCTTGACGCTGTCCATTGCAATTCTCCTGGTCCTTTGGGTCTGTGGAGACATGGACCGGGATGCTACATGTTGGTGTGCATACAGTGGCAAGGTTTGGTGCTACAGTGCTTTATAAACATATGGATGCTTGTGCAGGTGTGTCTGTGCCTACCTGTGATCCCAGGTCTGCCTACATGCATCTGTATGTCGGCATCCCTTGCCATGGTGAAGCAGGTGCAGCAACAACTCTGCCTCCCTCAATGCCAGGTCATTCCATTGGTGCCTTGCCTGCTTGCCTATGCGCCTGATATCACTTGCACCCTGGAGCTTTGCGGCAATTGCATGCCATACACACTCCCTTTGGCGTGGAGTGCTGTGTGCACTCCCAGGAGGCAGAAGGACCCAGGACCATTGCTCCACCTGGCTAATGAGGATCACTGTCTCCTCATCACCAACGTTTGGAGAATGTACCCTGCATGACATTATATCCTGGGTGTGGTATTGCTGTGTTTCAGTTGGCTTGCTGTTGGAGGTTGGCTTTGCCATGTTCTGACTGCTCTTTTCATTGTTCTGACCTCTTTTTTCATTTTGCATTAGTAGTAGGCTTCAGAGCATGCTATGCATGCAATGCACTTTGTGTTGGCAGTGGTTGCTGATGCAGCGAGTGTGGACAGGGATGTGTGTGGCGTGGCCGCATGTTATGCAAGGTGTGATACCAGGGGGTGCAGGGGCTCAGCAAGGTATTATACCATTGGATACCTTACAACATGGCTTAAAACACCCTTCACCACCAGAGGCACATTGGGTGAATGTAAGGGGGTTTGTCCATTGTCTGTTGTGTGGGGGAGGTTATGGGCTACTGCCTGTTGGAGGGTGGTGGGAGACTGCAGTTTGCGGCCATTCACCTGTGTTATGTGTGTGGCACAGGGATTTCAGTGTTGGACCAAATATCATCTGAGACCTTGGATGGGGGGGGGGTAGTTTGATTCTGATTCCTATACTTACACCTGGGTTTTAGCTGAGTAATACTATTTAGGCTACCGCCGTTAGCTTTTGTTCTGCTGTTTCGATAGGTATAGGGGCTGACTCCACTGATCTAACCATGTCTCACCTGTGCTCTGCGAACTGCACTGGCTGCCTGTGCAGTGGAGGATCACCTTCAAGGTTGCTTTGCTGAACTATAAGGCCCTACACAGACAGGGACTGCGTTATTTGCAAGACCTCCTCCTGCTCTACTTTCTCCTTCACTCACTCTGTTCCTCTGACGAGGGATTGCTAGAAATTCCTAGGGTCCTTTTACAGGCCTCTGAGGCCAGAGCCTTTTCTTTTGTGTCCCTGACCCTGTGAAATTCTCTACCTCATTGGATCTGACAGTGGCTGTTTACTGAGACTTTTGAGTCCACTTTGATAACTTATTTGCTTGACTTAGCTTTTGCAGATACTGTTTAACTGATAAGTTATTGCTCTGCCTGTTTTAATTTGTGTGTTTTAATTGTGAGCTTTTATGTTTTTATTATGTACAAGCACTTTGGCATTTGAAAATCGCTTTTTAAAAATAAAGACTGACTTGACATGATTTGTAGTTATGGATTGTATATTTACCTTTATTGTATAATAGATATATATGGGGGCTTTGCTTCTTTCTCTTAATGCTGTACAGTCAAGGCTCAGTTTGACAACTTATGCCTTTTCATTATTTACTGTGCACACCATAGTAAATTAGGTTAGTTGTCATAGAGTGATGATGTAGTATAGTGTACTATAGTTAGTTAAGATTGAATTGGGGTGTTTGAGTCTTCTGTGTAAGCAATATGTATTTTCTTTTTCTGATACTGTCTGACTTTATTTGATACTTGATCAAATACAGCATAGGTATGGCCATTTATGCTGTCTGTGATCCCTCTTGTAAATATATTAAATAAATAATAAAATATAAACAAAATAAACATAAAAGAAACCCTGCTGTGATGCATCCTGGATTGATGGTAGGCCAGTTTGCAAAGCAAAATGCGATGACAGGGCATGTATTACATGGGATGTGCCTGTGCGCACGCCATGGTCGCCGCATGTTGCATCGTTAATACCTGGCATTTCCTGTCGCACTGTGTGCTGAACCCTGTTGGGGGCGCACCATGCAATAGCTGTACTACACTGTGTCACTGACACTCTTGTGGAGGTGTGCATTGGAACATGTCCTATTCATGGGCACATGTGTGGTATATGTGTTGGTGCAGGCATATTGGGCTACTACCAGTGCACTGTGCATTCCTCCTCAACAGGTACTGTGTGCCACACATTGCCATGTGTCAGTGTGGGGCATGGCACCATTGTTGTAGTTCTGCACTTGCCCAGGGACCTGTCTATTGCTGTACTCAGGTGTGGTCCACTATGTGGCCATCACGACATGTGCCTCTATGGTCCTCTGTCTGTTAACATGTCTGTTAACATGTGCCGGTGCATCACGGCAGCCATGTCTGTGTGTTAGTGTTACTGTGGCATGGCAACATATGTCCACTGTGGTGGACAGTCAGCCCCATCTATCCAGCATCCCCTGGCCACTGTGACTACCCACAGTGAGACAATCTACCCCAACCCCCTCACACACACACACACACACACACACATGAGTCTTGTTTCAGAGACCGTGATAATGCATCCTGCCCAGTCAGGAATTTGCCCTTGCCTTGTTTCGCTGCCTATTTGAATCTTCATTGTTGTGACTAATTTGAAAAATATTTCTTTGCTGCTATGTTGCGATATCTCTTCTTAGACTATGTAGGTTTTCTATGCCTAAAAATTCTATATGAATTTCATTGATTGTTATTGTCCTGGCTGCATATATTCATTATTACTAACGGTTTTGACCTATGCTATTGTAATGTCATTGTGCTCATGCTATGTACCTGTCTTTGATTGTTGTACTCTCCTGGGTCGTGCCTGAAAATAGTAATTTCATGGCTAGTGCACCAACCCGGTTAACAAAAACTAAATAAAATTGCTATGTTCGGCAGCCCTATGTTTCAGGGTTAGGGCACCTCATGGCTCTATGTCCATCAGTGGCTGTGACTGGCCTCTTGGGGGTCACACAGTACATGGGCACCCTCATTGTTATGGTGCTGCCATGCACTGTGCATGGCCCCAGATGGCAGTACCTCCGCATTGTCTCCTCTGGGGCATGGGGCTTATGTCTCAGTGTCTTATCAGGTTGCCCCATGTTGTGTGGGCATTGTGTGTTGGGTCACCAGGACTTGCACAGCGGCACAGTGTGGCAGTAGTGCTATACCTATTATCATCACCGCTCCATGACTGTGCCACCACTGCTGGCTGGACCATTGCATGGTCAGGTGAGATGCTGTGCACTGGTGTTGTCCCACCAGTCTGTCATGTGGCTGCCACAGTGCCCATAATGTGCTGCACACCTCCCTGGGGTGTGGTTTTGCTGTTGTTGCCTGTTGCCTAGGTTAAGTGGGAGAATACAAGGCTGGTGCATATCCTCTGGCCAGCAGCTGTGTACTGTGCGTACCTATTCCCATGCAAGTAACATTCTGGGGCATGTTCCTCCTCTGCATCCACATCACCATCCCCATTCTCCATGTCTGACTCTGGCATCCCAATGTGATGTGTTTTTGTGATGTTGTGCAGCACACAGCATGATAAGACAATCTTGCAATCCATCTCAGGGATGCACTGGAGTGCTCCACCAGATTGATCCAGGCATCTGAAGTGCATCTTCAGCATTCCAAAGGTGCAGTCAATTACCCCACACATTGCAGAATGGGTCTCATTGTATTGTGTGTACATGGCAATGACCGGGTGGCATATAGGTGTCATCAGCCACATTTGCTGGGGATATCCACAGCCACCTGCAGGGAAATACAGTACTGCTACAGCTTAATGCCCATGATGCACTTTGTAACTTATTATCTTATGGTGCAGGTGTTCAGTCAGTTTGGGTTGCTTACCATGTTGGTGGCCCACTCTAGTGCGACACTGCAACAGTGAAACACGAAAATAGACCATTACCATGACAGTCATTGTAATGGACTGTTTTCACTGATGTGGCTTCTCCCAGTGGTCTGTCCCCTCCCCGGAACAACTCCAACCTGGAGTCGATTATAATTAAATACGGGGGTGTGGGGTATAGCCCCCCACAAAATACACTGTCTTTTGTGATGGCACAATTCTGGTGTTTGTATTGTGCCGTCGCTGTGCAGGACATCAGGGAATTTGGTGCTGAGCACAGGTGGTGCTTCTTTGCCATATTGACGTTGCGTACTCTCTGGTCACAGTGGGGTGTGCAGACTGTGTGATGGGTACGTGTTGCTGTGTTACTCAATCAGACGCCACATCTGAGGCTTGCCACAACTGTGACTGTCACTCCCGTACATCCATTACTCAGTGTTTTCAGTGTTCTGTTGGCTATTGCTGTCCAGGCATGCAAGGACATGTGTCATTCACCCACCTATGCTCTGTTGTGCCACTGAATTACCCTAGCATGCTGTTACTCATCATGCTTTGCCCTCTGTCCACTATGTGTCCATTGTGTGGCCCTGTGTGTGCACTCAGCAACATGCAGTGGTGTGTGTCTGCTGTGTACATGCTGTCATGTGCATTGCTTACCTGTGAGCCAGCTATCCTGCAGTGTTTGGTTCTCAAAGGTGTGGCACAGTCTGCCGGTCCAGAATATGTAGGCATCATGTGATGACATGGGGTAATTTGCAACAGCATCCAGGATGCGACTCTGGCTGTTGCACACCACCTGGATGTTCAGGAAGTGGAATCCCTTCCAGTTTACATACACATTTGGCTCTACACTGGGTGCCCTGATGGCAATGTGGGTGCAGTCTATTGCACCAAGCACATGGAAGAATCTGACTATGGTATAGAATCCCTGTTTGATGACCTGCTGCTCCTGGGCACACATTGGGTAGCATATGTATCTGTCTGAGCATCGTACCAGTGTAAGCATAAATTACCACACACAATGGCTCACAGAGGGTTGGGATATTCCCACGGTGTCCCCACTGGGTGACTGGAAGACACCAGTTACCAGTATGTGGAGTGCAGCACTTATCTTGACCTCTAATGGAAGGGCTGTCCCTGCATGTGTGTGGCTGCAGTTCCTCCAATAGGTCTTGGCATAGCACACCTATGACTGCCTTGTCCAACTGGTATCATGCTATGTGCTGCTTCTCCATGAGGACTGGGTATGAGGCTCAGTGGTGATACACACGTCTTGCATTCCCTGCGTGTTTTATGTGGGGACTGCGTAGCATGTCCATGGGCAGCATTGCCCTGTTGATGGACATGTCTTCGTCAGAATGCCATTATGACCAGCTTCATGGCCATCAGTACTACTGATCATGACAGTCAGCCTGGTGGTGCTGATAGCTAAGACACTGGATGAATTCCCTCATGCCTTGCCAGCGACCCTGGGTTTGGGAACAGACTCGGGTCATCAGGGAGCTGGCATGGGGTGGAGGGTCAGAGCAGGATTGAGCAGCCGGAAGGCAGTTCTCCTCTCCTCTCTGGGGGTGGTTGCCATGCCCCCATAGTCCCTTTGCCACTGGGGGGAGGCCCAGTGGTGAGCGTAGGCAGAGGGGGGGGACACATAGCTGGTGGGTACCTGGAGATGTGGCATGCACATGCCTCTACATGCATGCATGTGTCTATGGTAGGGGGCTGGGTTATAGGAAGAAAATGGAAAAATACCATAAACTACATAAAAAAAAATATCCTGACATGTCTTCTTTGGTCTGCTACTGCTGGTGTGGTGTTGCCTCATCAGATTTTGCTACAGGGAATGACTGCTGTTTGCACCCTATTTATGCTCTAGCTAGCCTTAGATAACATTTTGCTGCTCTAGCCAGCATTAGGTTCTGGCAGCACAGACCTGCATTAAGTATGCAGTTTATGGGGATGGTGAACCCACTGTTGGGTGCATGGTCTGTTGCGCCAGGTCGCAGTGCTTGAATTGGCAATGCTGTGGTGCATGGTGCACTGGCGCATGTGGATAGACATTGGATCACCATGTGTTTGAGAATACCGTTTGTGATTTTCTTTGGAGCATACACACAGTCATTTGTACTTTTACATCAGATGGCGTGAGTGGACCTAGCATTGAAACATAGAAATATTGAAACATAGAACTTGATGGCAGATAAGGACCGATTGGCTCACCTAGTCTGCCCATGTTCCTACCCAATGGATAAGCTGCAGATCTTCGTTAACCAACAGCCTACTTCTTCCTACCCCCCACTAGAAGTGCTTTATGTCTGTCCCATGCATTCTTGAATTCAACTACTGTTTTTTCTCTATGACCTCCTCAGGAAAGCTGTCCCAGGCATTCACAGCCCTCTTCATGAAAAAATACTTCATCACATTACCTCTGAGCCATCACCTCTCTATCTTCAAATTGTGTCCCCTTGTTCTTGCACATCTCTTTTTCTGAAAGATGCTACCCTCTTGGACTTTGTTGATTCCGTTAAGGTACTTGAAAGTTTCTATCATGTCCCCTGTCTCCCTCCTTTCCTCAAGGGTATACATATTAAGCTCATTTAATCTCTCTTCATATGTCTTCTGGTGCAGATACTGCACCATTTTGGTTGCCCTCCTCTGGACAGTCTGCATCCAGTCTATGTCTTTGTGGAGATGGGGTCTCCAGAACTGCATGCAGTACTCCAGATGGGGTCTCACCAACTGTGTGTACAGAGGGATAACAACTTCCTGTTTTCTACTGGTGATGCCTCTCCCTGTGCATCCCAGTATTCCCACAGCCCTCGTTACTGCCTTCTCACATTGCTTGCCCACCTTTAGGTCATCTGATGTAACTACCCCAGGTCCCTTTCCATTTCTGTTGTTGTCAGTATCTCACCCCCCATTGTGTACTCTTCCCTTGGGTTTTTGTTTCCCACGTGTATGACTTTGCACTTCTTTGTCTTGAATGTAAGCTGCCATACATTTGACCATTCCTCCAACCTTGCCAAGTCCCGTCTCATCCTTTCCACCCCACCCTGTGTATCAACCCTGTTGCACATCTTTGTGTCATCTGCAAAGAGACATACTTTTCCTTCCAGTCCCTCTGCAATGTCACTTATAAAGACATTAAAAAGGACCGGACCCAGTACTGAACTCTGTGTTACACCACTAGTAAGCCCCCTTTCTTCACTTTGGACTCCGTTTACTATTACCCTCTGTATCCTGTTGTCCAGCCAATGTTTTACCCAGGCTACCACCCTAGGACCCACTCCAAGGCTGGCTCATTTTTTTATTAACCTTTAGTGTGGGACTGTGTCAAATGCCTTGCTAAAGTCTAGGTAGGCCATAACCACAGCCCTTCCTTGGTTTACTACTTTGGTCACCCAGTCAAAGAAATCAATTAGATTCATCTGACATGACATTCCCACTGTGAATCCATCCTGCCTTGGGTCCTGTGCCACACTGGCCTTTAGGTACTCAACAATTCTTTCCTTCAGAAGCGATTGCATAATTTTCCCTTCCACTGAGGTCAAACTGACAGGTCTATAGTTTCCTGCCTCTGTCTTGCTCCCACTTTTGTGAAGGGGAATCACATCCGCCATCCTCCAGTCCTCAGGTACTACATCATCCTTCCATGATTTGTTAAAAAGGGTAGTCAGTGGTGTTACTAGTTCCCCCCTTAGTTCTTTTAGAATTCTGGGGTGAATCCCATCAGGCTCCATTGCTTTGTCCACGTTCAGTTTAGGAGTTTATTCAGAACCCTTTCTTCTGTGAAAGGACTGATATCAACCCCCCTTTCCAGAGTGCTTCTGTTAACTTGATTAGGTACCTTCCCCTCCTCTTCTTTTGTGAATACTGAGCAGAAGTATTCGTTCAGTATCCCTGCTTTTTCACTGTCCCTCTCTGCCCATTCACCCTGCTATTTATTCAGCCTCAGTATCCCAATCTTTGTCTTTCTTCACTCCCTAATGTACCTATAAAAGATTTTATCCCCCTTCTTAACCGAGTTGGCTATCTTTTCCTTGGTTTGAGCCTTTGTAATTCTGACTGCCTTCCCCACTTCCCTCTGATTTAACTGGTACAGTTCTCTGTCCTGCTCCTTCTGTGTTTCCTTATACTTCCTGAATGCTATCTTTTACTCCCTAACCTTCACCGCCCCCTCTTTTGAGAACCATAGCAGTTTTGTCTTTCTTTTTGATTTGTTTATTTGCTTCACACAAAGGCTTGTTGCCTCTGTGATGGAAGTTTTGATGTTCCCCATTATTGCTCCACCCCTCCTTCTTGCCTATTTGCTAGTGCTTTTCTGAGGAACTCTCCATTTTTGACAAAATCAGCCCTCCTAAAGTCCAGTACATTCACATTTGTATGGCTTGACTCTACAGCTGAGTTTATCTTGAACCACACTGTTTGGTGGTCACTTGTTCCCAGATGGTTTCCCACTTCTAGATCTGAGATCATCTCCCCATCCCCATTTGAGAGTACCAGTTCTAAGATTGCTTCATCCAGAGTGGGTTCCAACACTAGCTGTCTGAGGCATGCCCCTATAGGGCATCATGAATGGCCCTGCTCTTGGATGTGGCTGCAGCAAAGGTGCTCCAGTTAACATCTGGCATATTCAGGCCCACCCATCAGCAATATCTCCCCTTTCTCTGCCATCCAAAGGATGCCTTCTATCATTTCCTTGTCCATTTCCTCCCCTGAGATGGGGGTCTGTATAATACAACCCCTTTGTGGATTGTGATGCCATTTCCAGTCAGGAGGGGTGACCCACAGTGCCTCCTCTCCTCCCTGTTTACCCTTTAGTTCCATTGCTTTGAATTCTTCCCTTACATAGAGATCTACTCCTCTTCCTCTTCCTCTTCTACCTTCCCTACCACTCCTGTAGATTGGACATTGTTGAAGTCACAATGTAATGACACTTCTAAATCAGGTACCAAGGCACTTGAGGCAAAGAGTATAATGTCATCAGTGTACAAGTGGATATATGAGTTGACATAGGCAGTGGGCAAGCATCAAGAAAAATGGAGTAAATACTGGGACCCAAGACACAGTTTTGGGTGATACCAGCATAGATAGCAGGAAGTAGGAACAAGGTGTCCATGACTTGAAATAACTGTAGTTGTCGAGTGAGGTAGAAACATAACCATTTGACAAAGGGTGAAGATAGTTGAGCACCCCTCAGCTTGTCCAAGAGGAGAGTATGAGCAACTGTGTAAAAGGCTGTAGCATAATCAATGAAAATATCAACAGTGATATGCCCCTGGTCCATCTCTTTGAGTATGGAGTCAGTTACATGGAAGAGTAAAAAGAGGATGGAATGGAATTTCAGGAACCCAGACTAGAAAGTGGAGAAAAAGTCACTGGAGTCAAGGAACACGGACAGTTAATAGTACACAGTTTTTTTCTTGAAGTTTGGCAAAAAGAGTGGGAAGAAAAATAGGATGATTATTACCAGGAAGGGAGGTGTCACTAGTCTTCATGGGGGAATAACTTTGGCCAGTTTTCAAGTCAGTGGGACAGTGCAAAGGTTGAAAGAAAGGTTGAAGAGATATCATAAGCAAGAGGAGTAACATTTGCATAGAAACATATAATTTGATTGCAGATAAGGGCCGCTTGGCCCATCCAGACTGCTCATTTCATTGCAGAAGCTGATTGGTGTAGGAGTTTGGGATTCAACCCATCAGGGCTATGATCAGCCAAGTGTTTGAGGGAGAGGGGAGCCTGCAACGTTTCATGGGGAGTGATAGGTGAGAAAGAGAAATGGGAAAGGGGTGAGGGTGGACCGAGGGGTAAAAGGGGAGGTTACAAAGTGGGAGAGAATTGACAGGTCACAGGTGGTGACGAAGTTTTTAAAACATGAGGCAACTTGAGGTAGATTAGAAGTGAAGGTACTTTCACCCAGAAGGACCAAGGTCAACGAAAGGGTAGAGGCATAACTATGAACATACATATAAACATACGAAGAAGCCAGCAGAAGAAGGCCATTTGGTCTAGCAAGTCTTCTTGTAGTGCAGGATCCATAGCTTGAGCTAATGTCCCTACCCTCCCTCCCCACTCCTCCCATCCTCCCTACCCTTGATACTTACCTTCCCCCTGTGCTTATCCCATCCTCTCATAAAGCTGCCAACTCTCTTCAGCAAGATGACCTCTTCTGGCAGCCCATTCCAAGTGTCCACCACCCTCTCTGTGAAGAAGTGCTTCCTGACCGCCTTCTGCCTAAACCTCCCACCCTCCAGCTGAAGACTGTGCCCCCTTGTGTTATGGTTGCCACTCAGCTTAAAGGGACTCTCCTTATCAACCTTATTTATCACTTTTAAGTACTTTAATGTCCCAATCATGTCCCTCTCTCTCCTGTTTTCCAGGGAGTACATGTTCTGTGCCCTCAACCTCTCCTCACACACCTTACTCTGCTGACCAGCTATCATCTTTGTAGCCCTCCTCTTGACCTTCTCCAGCAGGTTAATGTCCTTTTTGAGGTGTGGGCACCAGTACTGAACTCCATCCTCTAGATGCAGCATTACCCGTGACCTGTACAAAGGCAGTATAACCTCCTCTCTCCTACTACTGATCCCCCAGATATGCATCCCAGCATCTTGTTTGCCTTTGCTGCTTCTTTCTTGCACTGCATGGAGTGCTTCAGGTCACTAGTAATCATCACTCCTAGGTCCTTCTCCTCCTCTGATGCACATACTTGGACTCTACCCAGTTAGTACGCTGTCCTGGGATTCCTGACTCCAATACAAATAAGGAAAAGAATCACTTTCCAAAACTTTTACTGGGGAATTTTAACTCCCTGGTGGCTTCTGTGCAGGAGTTTATTAGCCACTTGCAGTTCAGCAAGACGTCCATGGAGTCCATCACCTTAAAATGATACCAGGCAGAGTCACACTACTTACAAAGGTTGATGAGCTTTGTTGAGACCTAAGGAAGGTGGAATTTTCCTAAATGGGACTTCCTAAGAGGGGTGTGGGTATCCCACATAGAGATGAATTAAATTTTAGATGGAACAGGGAGAGGACCTCATCAATGTCAGTGGCCACAGATACAAGGAGACAGTTTATGCAGAGATAAAAGAAAAAGGAGTCCTGATTAAGAGACCTAAACAATCTCAACCAAATAAAGTTTGTAAGGAAAGAAGAGTAGAACATTTGCCAGACACAGTAAACAATACTGTGGTCATGGAAGGCATTTGGCAGGGTGCCAATTCCACCTTCTCCAGCACCTGCACACCAAAGGAGTATGTTGCAGTCCGTGGCAAGGAAGACAGCTATCTTTTACCATCATATAGCTTGTCTTCCACACTAACTTCCCTCCTACACAGACTTTACAAACATCTCCCCACAGCTGGTGAGGGGGGCTCAGCAGCAAGCAAGTAGCTATATGGTGGAGCATGGGTGCATTGCTTACAGAGAAGCACAAAAGACTGTACTTCCCTCACTAGATCAATTCCACCTTCTTCAGCACCAGCATGCTAAAGAAGCTTACTTCAGTCCATGGCAGGGAAGATAGCCATCTTTTACCATCTCACAGCTTCCCCAATAAGAGCCCTCCTCCACAGACTTTACAAACATCTCCCCACAGCTGATGATGGGACATGCCATTAACAGTGTAGTGGAGTGAGGGGGAGGGGCTAACATCAAAGCCCAAAAGTTTGTGCTGCTCTTCCTAGATCAATTCCATCTCCTGCAGCACCTACATGCCAAAGACACTTGTCATAGTCCATGACAGAGAAGATAGCCATCTTTTGCCATCCCAAGGCATTCATACTAACAGTCCTCTTCCACAGACTTTACAAACATCTCCCCACAGCTGATGAGGGGGTTCAGAAGTGAGCAGTTGGCTGTGTGGTAGAACAAAGGGACAGGGCTTACAGCAAAGAACAAAAGTGTATGCCACCCTCCCTGGATCAATTCCACCTTCTCCAGCACTGGCACACCAAAGGCACTTGTCACAGTCTGGGGCAGGCAAAATAGCCATCTTTTTTCAACTCACGCTTCCACACTAACAGCCCTCCTCCTTGGACATTACAAATGTCTCCCCAGAGCTGATGAGGGGATCGGCAGTGAGCCTATAGCTGTGTTGCAGGGTAAGGAGGCAGAGATTACAGCAAAGCTCAAAAGCACATGCTGCTCTTCCTTGATCAGTTCCACCTTCTCCAGCACTGGCACTCCAAAGTAATTTGTCACAGTCTGTGACAGGGAATATAGCCATCTTTTACCATCCCAGGCCTTCCTTACTAGCAGCCCTCTTCCACAGACTTTACAAACATCTCCCCACAGATGACGAGGGGGCTCGGTGATGAGCCAGTAACTGTGTGGCAGAGTGAGTGGGAGGGACTTACAGCAATGCACAAAAGCCCATGCCACCCTACAGCATGGGTGTTGGAGAAGAAATTATTGTGGAAATAAAAAAGAAAACAGTTTAAACCCCTGCTATCAACAAACATTTGTCTGTCCCAAAAGCGGAAAACTGGATTTTTAGTCCTGCATCCAAGTTTCTGTAATAAGATGGCAGTCTCATGAATATTTCAAAATGAATGGGAATCTAAGAAAGTGTGAGGAATGGTCAAGAGTGTGGCAACTCCATTTCAATGTGAAGAAGTGCAAAATCATGCAGTTAGGGTACAGAAACCCAAGGGCAGAGTATAAGATGAGGGGAGTGATACTGACTACAACCAAACAGGAAAGAGACCTAGGGGTAATTATATCTAATGACTTAAAGATGGCCAAACAGTGTGACAAGGCTGTGGGGAGAGGCAGTGGGATGCTAAGGTGTATAGGGAGGATTATCACCAGCAGAAAGAGGGACATGGTGATACCTCTGTATAAATAATTGGTGAGACCTCACCTGGAGTACTGTATCCAGTTCTGGAGACCACATCTCTGGAAGGACGTAAACAGAGTAGAGGTTGCTCAGAGGATGGCAACTAAAATTGTGTATGGTCTGCACTAGAGACCATATGAGGAGAGACTAAAGAACCTCAATATGTACACCCTGGAGGAAAGAAGGGGAAGGGGGGATATGATAGAGACTTTCAAATGCCTCATGGGTATAAATATGGTACAAGAGGGAAGCATTTTTCTGAAAAAAAAAGATGCTCAAGAACAAGGGGGAATGCCATGAGGCTGGAAGGGGTAGACTCAGGGGAAACATAAGGAAGTACGTCTTCAAAAAGAGAGCGATGGATGCCTGGAATAGTCTTCCAGCAGAGGTGGTGGGGGCCAGAACTGTGGAGGGATCAAGAATGCATGGGACAGGCACAAGGGAACCTAAATTGTTAGGGAGTTGAGGGCTAAGCTGGAGATCAGGTACGGTCTATGGTATTAGTAGTAATAGTAAAAATATTTTTATACAGGTGACAATGTTGGTGTAATATACACCATTAGGACCACAGTCCTATTTTTAAGCTGTTCCTGTTTACAAAAAGCAATTTCAAAGACAGAGTAAAAGAACATTAAAGTAAAATATTCAGACAGGTGAATATACAGTTTTCAGACATATAATGCTAATTATACAGTTTCAGATAAATATCAGTCAGTGCATTAAGTATCAACAAATCTAATGTGCAAAGATCTGTTTATAGCAATAGCTATTATGTCTATACACATACCACTACTACTACTACTACTACTACAGTACTTAATCATTAGGGAATGGAGGATAAAACCAGAAATCAAGTAAGGTCTATGGTATTAAAGTAGGCAGAGAAAAAATGAGCAAACTAGGTGAGCCAAGCAGTCCGTATCTGCCATCAAATTCTATCTTTTCTATGTGTCTACATCCTGTTCCTGTATTTAAGACTACCCTTGAGAAATGGACCTTGTTGAACCAGCTGGTGGTAAATGCCAAAGAAACAAAGGCTGTTCTGTTTGGCCCCTGAAAAAGAGGCCCTGATGGATCTGCTCTACTCCCCCTCACAGCCTCCTCTGGCTCTCCTATTGAGGTTGTAAACACAGTCAAATACCTCAGATTGACACTTGATCAAGCTCTTACCTTTAAGTCATATGTGGATCAGGGCATCCACTCCATCCATCAAAAACTAGGACTACTATATAGATTACACAGTCACCTCCTCCAGGATTCTAGAATTGCCATAGCAAACAGAGTAGTAACAGCTAAGCACATTTATTGTGCCCCTTTGGCAAATCTGGGAGTAATAGGATGCAATTGGTCTATCACTAAATAGGCCAATTCCCCTCAATGACCCATCCAAGGAAATACCACTGTGTGGTGCTGGCCTCCCTAAACTTGCTGTTTTAGCACATCAGTTACAGTACTCCGTACTATGTACTGCAATCAAACTCACTACCATGCATCCACCTCCAGGACTGGCAAGTCTACTTGTCCCTAAACAGTACACTAGAATGCTATGAACCTCCAGAAAAAAACTGTTAGAGATGCCTAGGATCAGGACCTCAGTGGGGAGCAATTCATTCGCCTACTTGGCTCCCAAACTATGGAATGCCCTTCTGGAACTGGTACAAATGACAAATTCCCTAGACAGCTTCAAAAAGGGATTAAAAGTGCACTACCTAGAAAAATGTCTCTGTACATGTTATTGGTGATTGACCCTTATCACTAAACATGATGTAACTGCTATGTTTGCTTAATGTAATGTGCTGTATCTGTTATACTGACTTCTGAGACATGGTGTGCTATCGTTTATATGCCAACTGTTATTACTCCATGTTGATTTTCTCATTCCTCCTATGTAAATTTATTTACCATGACTGTTTGATTGTATAATTGTCTGAAATGAAATGTTAAACCTAATTGTATAATTGTTGTTAATTCTGGTTCACCCCTGAAAAAAAGGACATTTGTCCCAACCAGTTCACCAGTTAACAAAATGAAATAAATACAGTAAATAAATAAGTAAGAATACCAGGTGTGAGTAAACTGTTTGCTTTTATACTAAGCTGCTGACCTGTTTCTGCATTCAAGTACATCAGGAGTGAGTAATTTGTCTGCTGTTTTACATAAACTGTCCCTTGGCTCACTGACCTGTGAATTCCTGCACACTCCTTTGCTTGCTATTGCAGCAGATCTACCTTAGAACTTATCAAGCTAAATTTTTATTTTGTAGACTTTATTTTCGCTGGGACCGAGGAACTCTCTCCAGCAACCTTACCAGCCTGGCTCTACCTCCTACAATAAAACAAACTTTGTGGGGGGGGGGGGTAAAGCCCTTTGAAGCTCTTTACAAAAAGTGAAAAAGCTCTTGTAGGTGAATTCCAAATTCTTTTTATTAATTCCCCCTAGGTTTCACTCTGGTTAGCAGCTCCCGGGATAGTACACTCCACTTTTTGAATAAGCTACCATGGAAGGTCTCGGCTGGCTTTACTTACTAGCCTGCATTTCCCCTGATACCTAATATCAGTGGACCTCCTGACAGATCTGACTCTAATAAAGTGACATGCCCTATGTCACTAGGACATCCCTGGTTGGCCCTGATTCAGTCAAATTTTGTTGAATCCACTCAAAGGGGGACTGCAAACTACTCAGCTATGCATGGCCCCAAACCCCAGCCACCCATACGCTGCATAGTCGGGTGTTAGTCTGCATGGACCTTAATCTACGTACTGGCAGGGCAACACAAGAGGTCAACTCGGTCCCTGGATCCCTGCAATCTAACCTACACAAATTGCAACAAGGCCCATGCTTTAAAACATCTGCTTGCCAATCTGACAAGTATCGTGCTCCTCCTACTACTGTGCTCAGGAGATGTTGAGCTCAATCCTGGCCCCGCAAAGTTGATTTCATCTCCAACCAAAATTACTACCCTAAAAGGAATCAGTTTTCTGCGTGCCAATGTTGGCAGCCTTCTAAAGAAGTTGGAGTCTGTCCAGGCCTGGATTATCCACACTGCCCCAGACATACTTGTGATCTCGGAATCCTGGCTTTGGGCATCCACACCAGACAGTGAGGTTAATATCCCCAATTACCTCCTCTTCAGAGCAGATAGAAAGACTGGGGGGGGGGTAGCCATTTATGTTAAAAACAAATTTACAGTTCCTATATTAGATGCTACTTCCATTGCAGGGGGCTTTGAATGCCTGTCTGTCATGGTTGAACCATCCCAATCTGTGGCACTCCACATAATAGGTTGCTATAGACCCCCAGCAGAAGGACCACAGTTCCTGGCTCATCTGTCTTCACAAATGGACATGACACCTCTGGAAACAATTATATTAGGTGACCTTAACTATGACTGGATATCGAACAGATCGCTACCCCTAAAACAATTCTGCGACTCCTACGGGTTCACCCAAATGATTACAGAACCAATGCGCATCAACAAGAAAAATCCAATAAAAAGCACACTTCTGGACGTCCTTCTTGTCGATGAACCACACTACTTTTCCCATGCCGGTATCCTTCCAGCAGATGTTAGTGACCACTGTCTTATAGCTGGCATAAGAACCATCTCAAACCCACTATCTACATCAAAGTTTTCTACTAAAAGATCCAGATGGAACTTTGACCCTCTGGCCTACATAGAAGAACTAAAGAACTCCTTGCTCTGGCAGACTTTCTACCTGGCTAAATCAGTGGGTGATGCCTATAATGTTCTCCATGAAATCATAGCCAGTGCCCTAAGCAACCATGCTCCTCTAGTTAAAGCATGAATAAAAACCAGAACCTGCCATTGATTTTCACCGGATCTGAAGAATGCTTTAGTCAAAAGAGACCAGCTATGGAAAAAGGCCCAGAAATCGCAGGCCGATGCAGACTGGTGTCTCTTTAGGACAGCTAGAAATGCCTGCACGAAAATGGTCAAAGAGGCCACGGCCAATTATTATCAAAACAAATTACTATCCGCATCCAACAGCCCAACCAAATTCGGGTCCACCATAAAGGAACTGTCTGGACACTCTCCAGGTAGTGCACTACCCTCCAAAATCACCATCGACAATGTCACTATCAGTGACAAATCTGAAATTCTTCAATCCTTCAACAATCACTTCGCCACTGCAGGCATGGCATTTGATAATGCACCAGTAAGTAGTCTTCGTCCACAGCTCACCGCCCAGCCTCCAGACCAAAGTAACAAAGATACAATCTTCTCCTTTTCTCCAACCACCATAAAAGACATTGAAGACCTTATGCTACGGCTAGATACCAGAAAAAAGCGCAGGAGCAGACTCCTTCAACCCATACTTTCTGAAAATAGCATACCACATACTTGCCCCACCTATATCACACTTATTTAACCTGTCCGTAGCCCAGGGCTCTATCCCTGCAGAGTGGAAAACCTCTCATGTTATCCCCCTATTTAAAGCAGGGGACCCATGCAACCTGAACAATTATAGGCCAATATCTCTTCTACCTGTACTCTCAAAAATGCTGGAAAAAGTCGTGGATTTACAGCTGATACTGTTTCTAGACAACTGTACATTGCTTAACCCCATGCAGTATGGTTTTAGAGCAAAGCATAGCACTATTACGGTGCTGGCCAAAGTCACTAATGACTGGCAATGGGACCTTGACAACAAAAAATTTGTTTGTGCTGTGTTTTTAGACCTCAGCAAGGCCTTCGATACCGTCGACCACTGCCTACGTATCTCCACTTTAAAAACCATAGGTATGGACTCAACCTCACTGGACTGGTTCCAGGATTATCTCTCTGATAGGCAGCAACAAATTAAGGCGAAGGTAAGCTCTCTCCTCTCAAACCAATAAAAAGAGGAGTCCCACAGGGTTCCATACTGGGCCCTCTACTGTTCGCCATCAACATTAACAACTTGGACCTAGGCATTACAGAAGCCAGTATCCACTTGTTTGCTGATGATACGGTGCTCTATCTAAGCTGTGACTCCCCTTGAGCTGCATGCACAGATCTACAAACTGAATTCAATACGCTGCAGCATCAGCTTCTCAGCAAAAAGCTACTGCTAAATGCCAAAAAACTAAGGCCATGCTCTTTACCCCATCTAGCACTAGGGCCTACTCTGCTGCTGCTGGTTCCCTTCCTCCCATAACTACCCTTCTAGGCGAAGATCTTGAGTTTGTGCCTAAATTCAGATATCTGAGTATATGGCTGGACAACAAACTCTCATTTGCGGAGCACACAGAATTGATGGAAAAGCTTAGGCAGAGGCTTGGCCTCTTCTTCAGAATTAAACACCTTCTGACCACAGACACAAGAAGACAGCTTGTTCAATCAACTTTCCTCTCTTTATTCGACTATGCTGACATTATCTATGGCCAATGCTCCATCTCACACCTTGCAAAACTGGATGTCCTGCTCCACAGAGCGCTAAGATGTATAACTGGTCTCCCATCCTCCACACATCACTGCTCTTTATATGCTGCCATAAGGTGGCCTTCCCTTCAATATAGGCGGTATAGAAATGCAGCACTCTGGACATTCCGAGCCCTTACCAACAAACTCCCAGATTACATTGTGGCCTGCCTCCCCCTCAGCCCAATCAGTAGCTATGCACTAAGAAGCCACTCGTTAATTTCTCTGAAAATCCCCAGGATCAGTACCCACTTTGGCAGGGCTGCCATAAGCCATGCTTTGCCTACGCTCTGGAACAGGGTACAATGATCCTTGAAACTCAGCTCTCCCGTCAGTTTTGCCCTGTTTAGGATCATTTATGACAAAACGTTTGCCGAAATCTGTAAGTGTTTCCATAGTTCCTAGCTGTCCTGCTGATGGTTCACTCCATATCCTTACCTCATCCAGCCACAAACCTAGTTCCTCCCCTCCCTATTTTAATCAAGTCCACTAGTCAGCTGCCATAGTGGCCCTCGGCACCCAAGGCACCACTTCTCCCATATTACTCTCCTCTCACCATTTAAGCGGAACATACAGACCTCATTAGTGGCTCCTATGCAACCCAGGACCCTCACCCAAGTATGGTAAATGGTCACTGAGAGCTGAAATGCAAAGAATTGTACTCTGTGATGGAGGCTTGACTAAGAATTACTAAACATACCACCTCAACTTCTGCATACATGGAGTCTGTATATACCACAGCAAAGTTGAGTGATGCATGTATGTTCTTACAAGTTCCTACGCTTGGAATGTATATCGTGCACCTACCACTTTTCTGTAAATTTGTTTCTAACTCTTTGCAAATGTTATACATTGTATTCTCAATCTATGTACATATAACTGTCTTGGACAACAGCAGGTCCATCTTGTAAATGAGCTTACTCAATGATGATCCCCTGGATAAATAAAGATTTGATTTGATTTTATGTGATACCTGAGCCACTTCAGCACACCTGTAACTGTTTCTTTTAAATCCTAACAGATTTTATGAGTAGAAACCAAGACTCCCTCTGAAAGATATAAATTTACCAATGTTTTAATTTAACTTATATCCAGTTTCAAAACTGCTTACTCAAATATGTTACATCTTCTCTGCAATTATGAATCTTTTACCTTGAAACGGGCTGCAAGCGTAAGCACTGCTTCCTTGTTTGCAACATTTTAAATCCTGTCTGTGGAGGCCAAATCCCCTTCTGTAAGATACCAAATTACAGGCATTTCAGATTTCTCAGTTCCCAAATTTGTGAGAAACAACTTCTAATGACTGATAAGCTTGTTTGTTTACTAAAAAGTCTTTCCTTTCAAACAGGTACTGCATATGCAACACATTTCCCCTTGGTATGGCGTCTGACTATAATGGCAGACTGCTGTGAACTTCTTCCCTCTCAAGCTCTCCCTGAAATGCACCAGTCAGCGGGCGTGATGCCATCACGCCGATGTGCCTGAGCATGCGTACACCTCACTGAGGCTGTGTGCATGCTCACAGACTCTGCCATACAAACTGTAGTAAGAGGCTATCCAGGGAGAGCTCTTAAGCCAATGCTGCAGGAATCAAACAAAATGCCACTTTACTTATTCAGTAATATCAATCTATAATTCAGTATATATGCTCTCTGCTCCTTCAGATGATCACATTTTCCAGCCTTTTTACATGAATATAATTTGACTACAATTTCAAAAAAGAGAAACTAAATAAAATATGATGAAGAGGGGATGGGGGGCAGGGGGCAGAGAGGAGGGGAGAAAGAGCAATAATAAGTACAAAGGCATAGAAATAAACATACATTGTGACAAAACATTCTCTCTCATTCCAATGCACATGAATTTCTTCTTTCTTGTGAACAACATACTATTGATACTGTTGTTCATACAGGTTTCATAATTATAATTCTAATACTTTTAATTTTACTATGCATTCCTTCCTTTCCTCTATATTGGTAGACAGGATGTCCATTCAGTTATGGTGCCATTTTTTAACATACTTGCCAACTGGTTTCTACATTCATACCTATAGTTTTCTCTAAAGTGTGTAGTTTAAAGATCCACCTCATTTCAGCTTGGAGGAGCTTATCCCTAAAATTACCACCTCTCATTGGTGGTGTAATCTTTTCCAGACCCCAGAAACAGAGAGAGGCTCCACTGTGGCCACTGCTGTTAAAATGTACTGCCACAGGGGAGTTAATATCCTTATTTCTTATATCTCTTTTATGCTCCAATATCCTAGTTTGCAACATTCGGCTCATTTGGCCCATGTATAGTAAATCCCATGGGCACTGAATAACATAAATTACCCTTTCTGTTGTGCAAGTGATGTGATGGGATATTTTATGTTGCTCCCCTGTGTGTGGATTTATAAATACTTGTTTTTCTGTAGTGTGGTTACAAACAGAACATCTGCCACATGGATGCATCTCTGTATTTAGGGGTCCCAAAAGTAATTGTTCTCCTGGTATCTCTGGCAGCATACACTGTGATTGCACTACCCTGTCTTTAATATTTCTGACTTTTTTTGCTACAACTAATGGTGGATTTCGTAATTCTCTAGTCTGTTCATTGTCATTTTTTACTAAATGCCAGTGCTTATGGATTATTCTCCTTTTTTTTTCAAACTCTATTTTATTCCCCATCACTGCCGAACTCTCTCCGATGACCTCCAGTCCACCATTTCTACCTCCTTGCGTGGCTTGGTTAGCCCCTCCACTCCTCCCCAGCACTGGGCATCCCCTGGATCTGCCCTCTGGGACAGGGTCACCCCAAGCAGGGTGCTCTATCTTAAGCATTGAGCCACTGGGCTGGAGAGGGAGGGGAGAGTGGAGAGCGGAGGGGCCAGGCCTGACTTCAGGAGTGTGGACTGTGGAAGGAGGCGCCATCGCCTATCAGTGGAGGGAGTTTTTTTTTTCTAGTTTACACCCCTGTGGAGCCCGGCTGCCAAGGCAACATTCTGCTGTGGCTCCACCCCCTGGCATATGCCACGACACTTCTGTCGACAACCTCAAGCCTCCGCCAGAGGTCACTCCTTGAGCTGTCGTCTCCCCAACCCTCCCCGGGAAGGGGAGAGCAGTCCTCTGGATGCTCAATCTCCTTCCCCCCCACCAACCCCCAGCAGCCCAGGCTCATTTCTGAACCCTGGTCACCAGCATGGCATGAGTTATGGTGTCCAACACCTCAACCCTCAGTGCCACCGGGCTGACATAGGGATTATTCTCCTGATGTCAAACATTTTATGATTGTACTGTGTTGATAATACTAATCTTGATTCCTGTAATTTTTCTTTCTGTTGTAGCAAATTATCTCTATTCTGTCCTTTTATTTTTTGTTCTGCAGCCTTAAGTGTTCCCCCATGGTATCTCCTGTCCCTGAATCACTCTAGCATCTGTCCGATCTCTCTGTTCACATCCTCCTGTTTACTACAATTTCTTTTTGCTCTAGTTAACTGGGCATAAGGAATGCTGTTCTTTAAACGGGGCTCATGGAAGCTTTTATTATGTAACAACATATTCCTGTCTGTACTTTTCCTGAAGAGGCTTGTATGAAATTGCACATTTTCCAAATTTATATTTAGATCTAGAAAGGGGACCTTAGTTGTGTCATAGTTCATGACAAATTTCAAGTTCCTGTCTTTAAGATTAAGTTCTGTATAGAAGTCCTTCAGTTCTTGTTCAGTCCCTCTCCAGATCATAAAAATGTCATCTATATATCTAAACCAGGTGTGCACATTGAAATTCAACATTCCGCCCAGTGCATTTAAAATATACATATGTTCAAAACTGTCCATATATGCATTGGCATATGCTGGCGCCATGACTGAACCTATGGTTGTACCTCTAATCTGCTGAAAAAACTGGTTGTCAAACTCAAAATATTTTTTTTGCAATATAAATTCTGCCAATTCCTGTAGAATTCTAGTTTTTGGATGTGCTCCCATATCCCTTTTATCCAAACGTTTGCCCATACATTCTAACCCTTCCTGATCTGGTATTGAGGTGTATAAGTCTACAATATCAAAGGTAACCAGAATTATATCATCTGGGATGCCCTGTTCAGAAATCTGTTTCAATTTATGTATCATAGACATTGTGTCATTTACATATGCTGAGGTTTTGATGACTAAAGGCTGTAAATAGAAATCAATGTACCTGAAGACCCTGGCACTTTATCAACAATCTAATGCACTGGGCAGGAGTTGGTGGGCCCCCTGGAAGCCAAGCCCGATGGTGGGAGTGTAGCTGAGACAGGAGGTGCCTTTGCCTATCCTCGGCCCAGGGTTTTCTTGCTTTAGGTTGCCCGTGGAGCCAGATGTCCAGTAACGCCAGCATGGAGGAGCCATGAGCATCTGCCGTGCTCTACTCCTTAGGGTCCAGGTGCATGTAGAACCTCCGGTCTCCACCAGGTGTCACTACTGCGCCTTGGATCCCCAGAGCCCAC
Source organism: Neoceratodus forsteri (assembly GCA_016271365.2). Classification (NCBI taxonomy): domain Eukaryota; kingdom Metazoa; phylum Chordata; order Ceratodontiformes; family Ceratodontidae; genus Neoceratodus; species Neoceratodus forsteri. The sequence continues at coordinate 609,494,332 of CM057455.1, forward strand.
CAAGGGAGAGGAGAGCTGTCCTCTGGACGCTAAATCCTCTCCCTCCCCTGTCTACCCCTGATGGCCTGGGCTCATTCCTGAACCCGGGTCATGGGTGTGGTGCGAGATGTGGCGTTCAGCGCCTTAACTCTCAGCATCACCGGGCCGGCTTCAAACTCAATGCCTTATATGTACTGATAATTAGTTATGAACTTGGTCAACAATTCTGTTCTTCTGCCTTTCATCCCAACTTCATGAGTACTATTGGTTATTGCTATTCATGTAACACTCATTAATGGATTACCATCTGGGCAGTGAGACTGCCATGTATTATTTTGGAGTCCCCAGGTAGTGAGAGGACCTGGGGTCCCATATTTCATTTGACATTTTGATTTTTGATACACCTAGTGAGAGGGGATGTATTTCTAGTGTTTAAGTTTTATTTTTACATTTTTGGTTTTAATTTAGTATATATATTGTTTAATATTATTTTCTGTGAATTGAAGTTTCAATTTGGGATTTCTGGTCAATTGCTACACCATCATTACCTTGGGCTTACACGGACCATTCAGACCAATTTTCTGTTATGCTGGGATTTTATGCTTTGTTTGAAATATTGGATTGTATGGGAAGGGGTTTTAGTGCATTTAATTTTTTTTTGTTCCCTCCATGTTTGTGGGGTGGATATTTTAAATTTAATTTAATACATTTGTTGTATTTCTCCCCTTTGTGAGAGAGAGGGGGGAGTGGTAAATAAGGGGGTTTAATTTGTCCTGGTTATTTTGTTTTTCATGTTTTAAGTGTACTGTTCCCACAAGGAACAGTGGTGGGACAGGGTATTGTATTTGTATTTTACTTTGGGGTTTGTTTTACTTTGGGTGTTAAGTTAGTTATTTAATTTAGGTTTTTTCGGGGGGGGGGTTATTGTTATTGGGTCCTTTAGAATGTGTTGGAGGCCTGTCCCCACGGTTAGGCGCTATTCGTCCTCCACTCTTTGTGCCCTGCACCCTTCCCCCCCCATTACTGCTATTGGCATAGCAGCACTGAAGAGCTCTGGGTATTGCTCATAGTGGGAGGAGGGGAGCTGGGGGTGCGAACAGTGGAGGGAAAATGACCAGGACCATCATATGGGGGTAGTAAGGTCCAAAAGACGCCCTGGGGTGAAATGGAATCTGGAAAGTGGTCCTCCATGTCTGGTTTCCATACCCAAGAGCACCACCAATATTGGTGGGCAGGTAGCCCGAGCAGCTTCGGAGGCCTATCCTACCTGAATGGTGTTGTGTAATGCCAGATCCATCATAAACAAGACTGCAGTTATTGCAGATCTTGTTGGGTCTGTGGATCTGGCATGCATTTCTGAGACCTGTCTGGATGAGACTGCAGGCCCTATTTTAGAGGCTGCTATTCCGACTGGGTACTTGGTGTTACACCGCTCGAGGTTGGACTGCAGGGGGTGGGGGATTGCGGCCTGTTTTAAGATTGAGCTGGGCCTCACAAGTGTACTAGTTGAGGAGGCTGAGTCCTTCTAGTGTACTGTAGTAGCAGGTGTGGGTTGGAGGATCGCCCTAATCTACCGTCCACCAGGTGATGAGAAGCATTTCCTGCAGGAAGTAGTGGACTTCATAATTGACATGGCATTTGAGTCACCCAGGCAAATGGTCCTGGGCGACTTCAATGCCTGTCTTGATGATGAACTCTTGCAATTTGGACAACACTTTCTCCAATTGATGACATCTTTGGGCCTTACACATGTTGTTACTTTTGCCACTCATAAAGGTGGTGACTCCCTTAACTTGGTCTTTCTCCTGGGGATCGAAGCCTTCAATTTGGGGGTGGAACCTGTTGGTCGGTCTGATCACTACACTGTGGGATTCAGCTTTTGCGCCCCCCTTCATAGGCCTACCCCCAGGAGTTGGTTAGGTACCGCCCTTTGCAAGATGTAAGCTCTGAGGGCCAGGCGGTAGTGCTTGAACTATCAGAGTTCTCCAGAGTGAGCAATGACCCAGATGCCTTGGTCTTGGCCTATAATAAAGCCATCTTCTCAGCTATGGATATCAGTGCTGTGGCCCATGTTCGTCCTACCCCCTTTCACCCTCAGTCACCATGGTTTAATGTGACCTTGAGGGAGATGCGGCAACAAGAACAAAGATTGGAGCGGTGCTGGTGGAGATCCACCCTTAATGCCGACCATCTTAGATTGATGGGCATTATCAAGTCTATCATTCCACAATCTCCCGTAAGAAGGCAGAGTTCCTGTTTGGAGAGATTTCAGCTGCTCAGAACCAACCATCTCAGCTCTTTCTAACTGTAGACAGACTGTGCAACCCAGCCTGCCTTCAGGTTCGAAGAGCTTTTTCACAAGTAGAGTGTGAAGAGCTTGCTCGCTTCTTTTTGGCTAAGGTGGCTGACATCAGGGAGGTACTCCAACCTGCACCCTCTATGGGAGAAGCTATGGATCAACACCGATCACTGACTCTAGGTTGTCCTGGAGTTCCTTTGACCAGCTGGAGTTCGTTGATGTGATGCGGATTGTCCAGGGTATGCACCCTACATGCTGTAGTTTGGATCCAGGCCCAAATTCCCTGATCAAGGGTTGTTGTGATACTATCGGCCCAGTCCTAGCATGTATAGTCTGGTGCTCCTTAGAGATGGGTGAGTTTCCTAGCTCCCTGAAGGAGGTGGTGGCAACACCCCTCCTGAAGAAAGCTTCTTTGTACCCAGACTGCCATGCCAGCTACAGGCCAATCTCTAACCTTCCCTATGTGGTGAAGGTGATTGAGAAAGTAGTGGCCACACAGCTGGAGAACCATTTGATCATCCATGACATCTATGAACCACTCCAGTCTGGTTTTCAAAAAAGGCATAGTACTGAGACTGCGCTGGTTTGGGTGCTCAATGATCTCATGATGGCTAGAGATTGAAAAAAATGCTCTATCTTGTTTCTTCTCAATCTCTCATCAACGTTTGACACTGTGGACCACGGGGTACTTCTCGAATGCCTGAGGTTTATTTGTGGCCTGTCTAGTACTGTCCTCAAGTGGTTTAGATCTTTCCTCACTGGCAGAACTCAGAGGGTGGTGTCGGGAATTAACTCTTCTGGCCCAGTGTCTCTGTCATGTGGGGTTCCTCAGGGTTCAGTGTTGTCCCCCATGTTATTCGCAGTGTACATGCTGCCCCTCGGAGACATTGTAAGAAGGTATGGGCTGAGGTTTCACTGCTATGCTTATGATACCCAGCTCTACCTACCTTTTGCATCAGACCAGGATAGAGCTCTCTTGATATTCAACAACTGCCTCACTGAAATCCAGAACTGGATGGATTCGAGCTGGTTGAGGTTGAACTTGGAGAAGATGAAGGGGATGGTGGTGGACCCAGGTCGCCAAATAGAGGGGATGGGAGCTGGTTTGCCTTTGGGATTATTTCTGGGTGGCACCCAGCTCCCTACCTCTGAATGGGTGCAGAACCTGGGGGTGATTTTTGATGATGGGCTGACACTGCGATCGCAGGTGTCAGCAGTCATCAAATCATCCTTTTACACTCTGATGAACATCTCCAGGTTAAGCATCTAGTTCCATCCGGTAATCTGCCTACACTGGTCCACGCCTTTCTGACCTTGCACTTTGATTATTGCAACTCCCTGTATCTAGGGCTACCAGGAGTTGATATTCACTACTTGAAGCTAGTGCAGAATGTGGCAGCCCAGTTATTGATGGGTACTCCTTGTACCTGTCATATTTCTCTGGTACTGTGCAAATTGCACTGGCTGCCAATACAGTGGTGGATCACCTTTAAAGTCAGTCTTCTGACTTATAAAGCCCTACACGGACTGGGCCTGGATTACCTGAAAGAGCTACTGGTACCTTACTGCCCTAAGCAATCACTCCACTCAGCGGACAAGGGGTTGCTAGAGATTCCAAGGGTTTCTCTTAAATATTCGGGGGCTTGTGCTTTTATGTACACAGCCCCAGCCCTTTGGAATTCTCTACCCTGCCCGTTTCAGAAGTGCACATCCGTGGAGGAATTTAAACAGGCCTTAAAGATCCACTTATGGTATCAAGCATATCCCAGTTGATGTTTTAATCGGATTTTTGAACTGAATATTTATTGTATCTGTATTTTATGTTATTGTTTTTATGTAAGCTTGCTGTAATGGAGCCTTGGTTTTAGAAAGGTACAATACAAATAAAGTATATTATTATTATTATTAATTATAAAGATGAATTTAGGTTTCAGAACACAGTCAGTATATGTTTAAACATTTCTTGTTCATTCGTTGCTTTTACTTGATGACTTGCTCCTCAATTCTATATATGTTTATGGTTTGATTAGTTTTCTTTATCTGTTTTTATCTATGCTTTTACATTAAATATGGTTTATTTTGTACTCTTTATATTTGTACGTTTTAGAGTTTGGTCTACAAGTATTATTGCAGTACTTGCTAGAGTCATTTATTTTATCTGTTAACCTCTGTCTATACTGTTTATGTTTTAGAATGGTTGCTAAAGGGTTACTGGGGGTGCGCATATTATTTGCCACCTGGGCTATATTACAAACATGTGCAGGCAATAGCTTAAAACTTCAGACCCAGCGAGGCTGTTATGGCATTTACAGCAATCAGGCATCAGTTCTCTCCCCTGTTTTAAAAGGCAGGGATGGCAGGGAAAGATTTGTTCAGGTTTACTGTTACATGTTACAGTAATTTAGTAAAAGTGGTTCTTTATATGGGACACACATTTGTAGCATCTGGTAATTGTTGGGGCCCAAGCAAAGTGCTAATCAACTTAATTGGGAAAACATAACTTGTGAAAAGATCCAAGCATTATTTCTGTTATTATGTGGTGATATTCACTGAAACCCTGGCATGTAAATTTATTTATTTATTTAAAAGGTTTACCAGGAAGGCACACTGAGCAGAATTTGCTCATTTGCAGGTGCATGCTGGGGGAAGGGGTAGAGGAGCAGACATGGAGTAGTACAGGTACAATGTAAGTAAAGGAGCAGATCAGGTACAATAACAAATCAAATTACATTTGCAGTACATTTATGAACTTGGTCAGCAGTTCTGTTCCTGTGCCTTCCCTCCTGACTTCATGTGTACCATTGCTTAGTGCTATTCATGTAAGACCTATTAATTATAAAGATTCATTTATGTATAGGGTTTCAGAACACAGTCAGCATATGTTAGGGCCGTTTATTTTATCTGTTAACCTCTGGCTATACTGGCCTCACAGTTACCTGCTGATGTTCTATGTAATGGGAACTTCAGCATTGTCCATTTTAACACTAGAAGCCCTGGAAACAAAATAGATAATATCAAGGAGTGAGTGACTTCTAACAAGCCTGACATAGTAGTACTGACAGAGACCAGCTTTGTGGCAGGATCCAAAACGGCTTAATAAAAATTGATAATTATCACACTGAGGAAAGATAGAGGTAAAAAGGAGATGGGTTTTAATTTATGCCAAATTAGAACTAACAATCTGTGAGGATGAGATTACAACACACATAGAAGGACTAGAGGTCTTAGTAGCAGAGGTCAAACTGCCCCATCAAAAAGTCACTTTTAATCATTGAAGTGTACCAACCACTTAGAACTAATTTAAGATTATTTGAAAGTTTACAAGGTTTTTTATACAACTTTAGGAATAGCCATGACAGGAGGTTTAAATTTTAATGGACACTCTATAGATGGGGGGTAGCTTAAATGATTTATGGGATAGCCTAGGACTAACATCGTTAATAAAAGAATCATTTAGGATAAATACAAATGACCCCAAGCTTCAACTTTATTGGATCTCATTTTCGCTTACTGCCATCACCTGTATTCTACTTGCAGGATTCTCCCCATTTCTTCTTAGATCATCAAGTTATATTTGCCCTATGAAATAATTTAAGAAAAGTAGATTGCCTAAATTTGTCAGCTGGAGGAGTTCTAAACACTTTGATTATGTGGCTTTACTGATACATTTGGAATACATTGCATGGGATACATTGGAGTTAATTCCTACTGCTAGTGACACTTGAGCCTTTTTTTACCAAGGATATTTGAATCTATGTGATAGACATTTGCCTTTAAAGCATAAGAATTTCAAACGTTCTAATGCTAAATGGTATGATTCAGATTTAAATAAACTTAAAACATTTAAGGATAAAAAGTGGTTCACAGCAAAAACAAAATATTAAACATGAATGGAACCTCTACAGACAGGCATACAGTAAATACATGAAAGCAATACAACAAGCAAAGCAAAAATACTTCAAACAAAAACTGGATGTTAAAATCAAGTGAAATCCCAGAGATATTTGAAAAATTATATCAGGACTATTAGGTAATAATAACAACAATATAAGCACTTATAAGAGAGATGGTCAACTAATTACCTTAGACACTGAAGTAGCAGAAAAAAACGTAATGATACAAACATATGAAAATGCCAGCAGAAGCAGGCCTTATGGTCCATCAAGTCTGCTTGATTGTGCAGCTAGCTCCTCAGCTTGCAGCTGCCCCACTTTCCCTACCCCTCTTCATCATAATCTCTCACCCAATCCCAACCCCTCTTAAAGCCACCCATCGTTCTACAGGACACCACCTACCTGGGCAAAGCATTCCACTTCTGCACCACCCTTTCTGTGAAGAAATGCCTCCTGATTTTCCTCCTGAATCTTCCACCCTCCAACGTCCACTGATGCCCTCACGTATCCTTCCCTCTTCTAAGCTTGAAAACCCCTTCCATGTTAACCTTATTTATCCCTTTTAGGTATTTAAATGTTTCAATCATATCCCCTCTACACCTCCTTTCCTCCAGGGAGTACATATTCAGCTCTGCTAATCTCTCCTCATAGGACTTCCTCTCAAATCCCTGGATCATCTTTGTTGCCCTACGCTGCACCCCCTTCAATAACTTGATTTTCTTCTTCATGAATGGGCATCAGTACTGCACACAGTACTCCAGGTGAGGCCTGATCAGAGTCCTGTACAGGGGAAGGATCACCTCCCTATTCATGGAAGAGAGTCCCTAGCTATACACCCTAGTATCCTATTGGCCTTTGCTGCCTCCTTCCTGCACTGAGCTGAGTTGTTCATGCTGCCTGTTATTATCACCCCCAGATCCTTTTCTTCTGCACTACTTTCCAGCTGTACCCTTCTCAGCTGTTTGTTCCTCCCCTGGTTCCTAGCTCCAGAGTGCAGTACTTTGCACTTCTAGGCATTGAACCCCAGTTGACAAGTTAATGACCACTCCTGTAGTTTGTTCAGGTCCTCCTGCAGCCCCCTCCAGCCTTCGATGTCATCTACTACAGCTCCCATCTTTGCATCATCTGCAAACAGGCTGATCCTACTCTGGACACCTTTTGAGATGTCAGCTATGATTAACCCAAACAGCACTGGTCCCAGCACCAATCCCTGTGGCACCCCACTCATCACTTCCTTTGGAGATGAGAGACCCCCCCACCACCCTCTGCTGCCTTCCAGTCAGCCAGTTGGTGATCCAATTTACCATCTTTTTTCCCACCCCTATATATTCCAGCTTCCCCCCAGCCTCCCATGCAGCACAGAATCATAGGCCTTGCTGAAGTCCAGGTACAGCATATCTACCATGTGGCCCTTGTCCAGTTCCCTAGTCACCCAATCATAATACTCAATTAGATTTGTCTGACAGGCTCTGCCGGAGACAAACCCATGTTGATGACCATCCTGGAGATCACTGACCTCCATGAAGGTCACCAGCCACTCATTTAAGATTTCTCCATGAGCTTCCCCACAATTGATGTGAGGCTCACTTCCCTGTAGTTGCCTGGCTCATCCCTGGGACCACTTTTGTGGATGGGCACCACATGGGCCATCCACCAGTCCTGTGGCATGCTTCCTGTGTCCAGGGAGGTATTGAACAGGTCAATTCAGTAGCCCCACCAGGATTTCTGCCAGTTCCCTGAGTACCCAAGGGTGGATGCCCTCTGGCCCCAGTGCCTTGTTCACATTTAATGCACTCAATCCTTCCAGAACCATTTCCTCCATAATCCCTATGTCAGTCACCCTCTGCCCCCTTAAAATCAATTACCTGGTTTCCGTAGCCCCTGCTTCCCTACTCATATTAAGTGTGAACCACACTGAGTCGGGGTCACTCCCAGCCAGAGGGTCCTCCACTTCCAGATCCCTTACAGCCTCCACATTTGAAAGTACCAGATCCAAAGTCCTATCCACATTAGTAGGCTCATGCACCAACTGCTCTGGGAAGCTGTCCTGAAATGCCTCTAGTGGGACCTGCTCCCTCACACTCATGGTGGCTGGAGTACTCCACTCTACACTAGGTAGGTTGAAGTCCCCCACCACGACAGTGCTCCCCTTCATACAAACCCTTCTGATTTGTTCAGCTAGCTCTCTGTCCAGGTCCCTCTCTTGCACTGGAAGTCTGTATACTATTCCCATCCTCAGTGTCCTACCTCTCAAGTCCTGAAGCTGCATCCATAGTGCCTCTGTTCTTCCTTCCTCCCCCCTCCCTTGTACACCTTATCCCTTCCTGTACAATAATTGTCATGCCCCCCTTCCCTTTAGCCCTATCCCTCCTGAATATTTTGTACCCTGGGATCATCATATCCCAGTCCTGGTACTGGGTAGCCCAAGTTTCCATGATGGCCACAATGTCCACCCTCTTCACTGCCAAGAGAGCCTGCAACTCAGCTAATTTATTACCTAGGCTCCTAGCATTCAAAGTGACCACCCTCCAGCCCATATCCTTTGTTGCCTTACCCTGGGTTTCCCCCACCCACCCGTGCCTCTACCCTTACTACTCCCCTGTTGTCCTGGGGGTAAGCTTGTTGGGTTCCCCTCTCTGGGTACCCTGCCTACCAGCTATACACTTGCCACCCCCTCACCTAGTTTAAACTCACCTGTGCTACTATGTACCCCTCTATTCCCTGTTTTAATAATCCCTTCCCCTACCAACTCAAGTGCAGCCTATCTCCTGCATACAGATCGTTGTTATTCAAGGTTCGTCCCCAGCCCCCCACTAACCTGTACCCCTTGGAGTGACATCATTCCCCCAGCCATGTGTTGAACTCCCCAATCCTCCCTTTTCTAAATGAACTTGTGCATGGCATTGGGAGCACCTCTGAGAAGGCCACCGATTCCCCCAGTTCCTCACAAACCCTACCCAGTTCCTCAAACCTCTCCCTCACCTCTTCCACCATTTCCCCCACTAGATCATTCATACCTACATGCACCACAAGATGCGGTTTCCTCCTACCCCTTCATGCATACTTCAGAATTGACTGCTCCGCCCTGCTCACTATTAACCCAGGTATGCACTTCACCAATATATGACTGTGCCTTCCCCCTTACTGCCCCATCTCACCCCTTTCAGTATAGAATCCTCCAGCATTAGTATCCCCCACCTCATCCTTCCTCATTCCTGCCCCCCTCCTTACTGCCATGCTACCAATCTCTGGACTCAATCACCTTTGTTTCTCTACCCTTCCCTCCTGTTGCTCCCTCCTCCCTACCCCCTGATCTGTCCTCCTCTTCCTCCCACCCAATCCCTATCCTCCACTACCCTCCCAACCTCCTTGGAAAACCCTCTGCCTATCCCACCCTCCCTCCCTACCTTCTCTGTTCCTTTCTCCTACCTCTCCACTCCCTTTTCCTTCCTTCCATCTGTTCCTCTCATCCTATTATTCTTGACTCCATCCTCTGACTTAGTTCTGTCCCTTTTTCCTTCCTCCAATCCCTCTCCTGCCCCCTTCAGGCTGTCCTTCTCCCCTCCTCCTCCACTAATGTCACAGAACCACAAACCTGTTACCCATCCCCACTGCTTTGCTGTGCATCTGCTCTTTCCTCCCTACCATGGCCCTTCCTACAAAGCCTGACTTCTGTTCGGTTTGCTCCTGCATCCCATCCCCATCTCGTCCCTCAACCCAAAGCTCCTCCCCTATGGTGCCCTCATGTTACCCTCGAGGGGTGGCCCACTTACTCTAGCAGCTCCCTTCCCATCTTCTCCAACTCGCTCCCAAGCCACCTCACCTCCTCCTCGAGCCTTCTTAGCCTGTGACAGATTGGACACCCTCTAAGCTTCCACAAAATGTTCATTCAAACCACCACCCTCCATCCATTACAGCGCACTATTCTACCCATGCTTAAGCAGTCTTATCCAACAGGAAAGGGCAATGCTAATGAATACAGTATTATCAATAAACATACAATTACCAGTACTTGTTGTGCTATCTTACTATCCCTGTCCCCCAAACAAAAGAATAAACTTACAGGACAGTGACAAAGTTAAGAATGCAATCCTACTTTAAGATACAGCTCAAGATGCCACACTCTCTCCCTCACCCCCTGTAAGCAAAATAGTAACAGTCTGACTCACCAACTGCTTTCAGCCACCCCCTTTAGCCAAAATAGTAACAGACTGACTCCCCATCTACATTCAGCCAGCACCTCCAAGTCCAGGTAGCGTTCAGCTCCATCCTCTAGAAGGTGGCACCTTCTGTTGCTTTCCAGCCCCTGGCTCCTTGCTGCTCTGCTACTCTGGCTCCTACCATCTAGGCCAATCAATAGGGGAGGGTGGGTGTGACAAAATCACCCTCTGTTGAGAGTGATCCCTCCGTTCCCATGCTGGCTTCTGTGCAGCCTCTGCTTCTGTTAGGCAGAGCTGGACCCCGACACTACTCAAGCGGTTCCTGACTCACTCTGCTCCATTCTGCCCTGACTCTACTCAAGCGGCTCCTGATGCACTCCTCCCGGTCCCTGACTCCCCAACATCACCCTCCACCTGAGCGCTCACTCCCCAAACCAATGATTATTTCATTACTATGGGATCAGAAGTATTAAAGGATCTAAGTTCCCAGACTTAGCCTAGGGCAAGTGGAAAAATGCAGAATCTTCTTTAAATAGCATGCCAGGACCCACATCCTTACCATTGTTTGGATATTACAGAGAAGAAAGTCAGAGATAAACTTTTGAAAACTGACACTTCAAAGAGAATTAGTTTAGACAACATTCCTGCTAAACTTATAAAATGTGCAGCCCCCAATATAGCACACCCTCTAATGCAAATATTTAATATTTCTCTTAAGATGGGAGAATTTCCTGAAGCCTGGAAGTGTGCAAAGGTAATTCCTGTATTTAAATCTGGCTCTAAATAATACAGTACTAATGTAGAAGTAAGCAAGAAAGAAGCAGTGAGTGAGGGGGAAAAACTATAGCAGCAGGTGGGTGTCAATAGAATTAAAATAGGGAACACTGACAGAGCAGAAGGGTAAGATGCATGGAGTGGTGCAGTGCAGTGAGTGCGAGGCAGTAGTCTTCAAAAGGATGTCCTGGGTACTGCGGTGCTGCCCCATATGCAGGCACCTCTCTGGTCTGAGGGCGGAGGTTGCCATTCTTCGGGCCAAGCTGGATGTAGTACTGGTAATCTTTGCCCCTACCCAGAGGCCACCATGTCTGCAGCCACTACCACAATGGTTGTCCAGGCAGAGGGCTGACTGCAGTACGGTGGGCTCCGGGAGTTTGAGGGAGGGGGGGTCAGAAGCACATCTTCCACCCGGTCCATCTTAGAGACTCCTATGCTGTTCTGGAGGAGTGGAAGAGTACTACGAGGTAACCTGAGGTTGCAACCAGGAATGATGAGTGGGTTCCCCAGGAGGAAGACCCAAGGGAGGGATGTAGAGGACCCAAGAGGAAGAGGAAGCTACACCCAGTGAGGGACGCAGTAGTCCAGGGAATAGATCTGGGCAGAGGTAGAGGGGTGGGGTGGGAAGTCATGTGCCTTCAAGGAGGCACAGCTCAGGGGGAAGAAGGGGTGGATCCAGAGGATCACTAAAGTGGTAGCTGGGGGAGGCTGGAGATCATTGTTCATCTGGGGACAAATGATGTAGCCATGAAAGAAGCAAGCATACAGCAGTTGCTGGAGCATGTCAGAAAGTTAGGAAGTGGCCTTGGAGAGGTAGCAGGATCCTTGACTTTCTTGGAGGTGCTGCCAGTCCATGGCAGGGGGCAGGCTAGGAATTTCTGCATCAGAAAGTTCAACACTTGGTTGGAGATCTAGTGCAGAGAGAATGGTTTTGGATTCACTGGGGACTGGGGACCCACCTGGAATGATGTGGGCCTGTACAAGGGGGATGGCCTGCATCCATCAAGGGAGGGGATGGCAGTCCTCAATGAATGGTTTAAAGGCTTCATGGGCAAGCATTTAAACTAGCCAATGGGTGGGGATGAGGGCAGGGAGACTCACGCAGCCAACCCCCATGGGATAGAGAAGCCAGCATGGAATATCAGGAGGACAAGTTGCTAACAAACATATCTGAACTCATTGTAAGAGGTATGACAGATGAAGGAGACAGCAAAAGACAAAAAAAAAACAGCTGGAAAAAGGGACAAGAATGAAAAATTGGGAATACTAGGTGGAAAGGCAGTAAAACAAGGAAAGTCACGTATGCAAATGACAGCAGTCTAGGAAACTAAATCCCAGAACTGCTGGCCTTGATGGTGGAGGCTGATCTGAACATACAGTACAGGCAATAACCTAGGCGTGGTACACTGGAAACCATGCCCGGTAGATAAGTGAACCAGGTTATGCTCTATTCAGAAGGGATTGAGAGGGTACAAAAGGTGTGTGGGGGGGTGGCACTTTATGTCAGAGAAGGGATTAAATCAACAGATGTACAGGGGGAGGCAGAGGCATTGTGGGTCACCCTTGAGTCATGCAATGGTATAGCAATTCACACAGGAGTGATCTACAGGCCTCCATCACAGGGGGAGGAGGTGGATATGGTACTAGTTGAAGAAATACATGGGATGGCACCAAAAAGGGAGGTACTGCTGCTGGTGATTTTAATATGCCAGATGTGGATTTGACCATCCCAGGGCTGCCACAGCCAGGAGCTGAGAAATCATGGAATCCTTGCAGAAGGCAGGCTTCAGGCAGTTAGTGCTAGAGTGCACCAGGGACAAAGCAGTTCTGGACCTAGTACTGACCACTGGAGACAGAATCAAGGAAATTCAGGTGGATGGTCACCTTGGGTCCAGCGACCACCACACAATGCGGTTCAATACAGGTACAGTGTGCAGTTGAGCCATATAAATGTGAGGGTCTTAGATTTCAGCAGGGCAGACTTTGCTAAGATGATGATATGTATCAAAGAAGCCCTGTAGAAGAAGGATGAAAAAGGGGTGATCTAGAAGCAGTGGGCACACCTAAAAGGAGCAATAGTGGAGGTGACAAGTCAGTGCATTAGGCTGAGAAACAAGGGCAAGAGAAGAAATAAATCACTATGGTTCTGAAAGGCGGTGGGAGAGAAAGTACAGGCCAAAATGGGGGCTTTTAGAAAATACAAGGAGACACAGAAGGAAGAGGATAGGGCAGTGTACTTAAGTAGACAGAGGGAAGCATGGAAAGCAGTTAGGAGCACGAAGGCTCAGATGGGGGAAAGATTAGCACAGACAGTAAACAAGGGGAATAAGGCATGCTATAGGTGCGTTAGTGAAAGTCCAGGGGTTGGATTGCAAGGCTGAGAGGGGGTGAAGGGGAATATGTGGATGGTGACCTAGAAAAAGCATCAGTACTGAATAAATACTTCTGTTCACTATTCATTGAAGAGTGGGAGGGACAGGGATCACAATTAGGCATTAGAAACAGAAGGGGAAGGGAGGCGAACACCCATCCATTTACAGAAGAGACAGTCCTAGAGGATCTCACAAAACTAAGGGTGGACAAAGCAATAGGACTAGATTGTATACACTGTAAGATATTAAATGAACTACTGATAGTGATAGCAGCACAACTGGCATCCCTGTTTAGTGAGTTGCTTAATACAGAAGTAGTTCTAGAGCACTGGAGGAGGACACATGTAGTCCCTCTTTACAAGAGTGTGAGCAGTTAAGAGGCAGGAAAATAGAGGTCAGTCACCCTCACCTTAGTAGTGGGCAAGATTATGGAGATGCTGCTTAAGGAAAGGATTGCAGAACACTTGGAATCCATCAGAGCACAGGATCTGAGGCAGCATGGATTCACAGTAGGAAGGTCATGTCAAACAAATCTGATATACTTTTCTGAAAGGGTGATGAAGGAGCTGGATCGGCGGGTAGTAGTGGATGTTGCCTACCTCAGTTTAAGCAAGGTCTTCCACACCGTTCCTCATAAAAGACTGGTTAATAAGTTGGGTAGCCTGGGTGTTGGTCACAAAGTGGGGAACTGTGTCAGAAACTGGTTGAGGGACAAAAAGCAGATGGTGATGGTAAATAGGATCCAATCCAAGGAAAGGGGGGTGACCAGTGGGGTGCCTCAAGGATCAGTCCTGGTTCTAGTCCTTTTTAATGTCTACATAAAAAACATTGCTGAAGGGCTGGAAGGGAAGGTTTGCCTATTTGCAGATGACACCAAGATCTGCAATAAGGTAGACAATCCAGATGGGGCAAGAAAATGAGGAGGGGCATAGGTAAGCTGGAGAAATGGTCTGAAGTCTGACGACTTAAATGTAATGCAAAGAAGTGCAAAATCATGCACCTGAGTGCAGGAACCCTGCAGAGAGTTACAGAATGGGGGGGGGGGGAGTTGCTAACGGCCACCAAGGAACAAAGGGATTTAGGGATAATCACCTCAGATGACCTAAAGTTGGTCAAACTGAGTACAAAAGCTGTGGGGATGGCAAGTGGCAAGTTGGGGTACAGAGGAAGGGGTATCACTAGTAGACAGAGGGAGGTAGTGATGCCACTGTACAAAACACTGGTGAAACCTCATTGGGAATACAGTGTGCAGTTCTGGAGGTGGCATTTTCATAGGGATATAGACAGGGTGGAGGCGGTTCAGAGAAGGGTGACTAAGTTGGTGCAGAGCTTGCACCAGAAGACATATGCAGAGAGGTTAAAAGACCTCAATATGTATGCATTGGAAGAGAGGCAGGAGTGGGAGAATATGATAGAAACCATCAAGTATCTTAGGAAGGGGCATAAACAAAATTCAAGTGGGTGACATCTTGCAGAATAGGAGATGTACAAGGATGAGGGGGCAGGATATGAGATTGGAAGGGAGGTGGGATAAAGGGGAATGTGATGAAGATTTTCTTCATGGAAGGGTGGTGGATGCACAGAATAGTGTACCCCAGGAGATGGCGGGAGCTAGCACAGTGAGGGGATTCATGCATGCATGAGATAGGCATAAGGGAAACCTAGAGGCAGAAAGGAGAGGCTATAGCCAATGACCAAGTATGGTTAGCAGCTGCTGATGCAGGTTGGGAATGCAGGCAGACTGGGTGGGCCTAGCAGTCCTTACCTTCTGTCAATTTCTATGCTTCTATGTTATGTTTCTAATCAGCAGATAGGTAATTATCACACAGCATCCCTCCATCCAGAGATATCCAAACTTTTTGAGTGACTTGTCTCAAACCAACTGAAAAATACCTGGAAGTGCCAAAAATTCTAATCGGATACCAGTCAGGTTTTAGGTCCACCCATAGTGCTACCTCTGCATTAATTAAAGAAGTAAGCAGCTTGCAGTTTAGCCTGGATAGGAGTCTAAACGTTGGTGCCATATTTGTTGATTTATCTAAGGCTTTTGACACTCTGGACCATGATATCTTCCTGTCCATGCTAACAGCAATAGGACTGAACATGAACAGTGTTAAGTGGTTTGAATCCTATTTAAAGGGTCATAGACATTTGGTTGAAATAGGTGAATTTACATTTAGCCCTGTAATAGTCAAAACCAGAGTTTCACAATGATCAATTTTAAGACCACTTCTATTTAATATTCATATGAATAATATTTCTTTTACAGATCTTAATATGAAGTACCACTAATATGCAGATGATACCATCAAAATGTGTATATTGAAGGACACCCAGTTAAGAACACTTACAAACCTCTTTCATCTACCGACCACAGGTGAGAGCTGTTGGAGAGCTGAGGGGTTCCTGCTACATGCTTCTGCAAATTCCATCTCCTTTTTATGTAGTCATTATATATTTTATTATAGGACTTTGTTTTGCCTAACTGGAAGAGGACAATGGAGGATGAGATAAATGATTGTTACCATAAACTGATTGCTTCCAACCATTTTGCTATTTGCAGGATTTTAAATTCTCCCTGTAACTTCTCTTACCTACTTGTCAACAGGTGAGAGCTGCTGGAAGAGCCAAGAGGACTGCTTCTGTGTATACTGCCGGGAGACCTCGTACTGTATGACTGAAGGTGAGAGCAGAGGAAGAGCTGAGAGGCCACTGAGAAGGACATTTCTGCAGTTTAATATTTTTCTTCACTGATTACGGGAGAGTTTCCTATTGTACTTTTGGACTTCCTGGTTGGTAGTTGAGTAGGTCCAGCGGCAGATAAAACATAAAGCCGAATTCCAGGTAAGGGCAGGGTTTGCAGCACTATAAAGCCTTGCACTGCCCATAGGCGCAAGCGCCACTTGGGGAAGGATATAAACTTATAAACTTGTACAAAGTGAAACCGTTCTCCAAAATGTAATTTAATTTGGGGAATAAATAATATACATAACGAGTTAGTGCTTGAATTACATTGTCATCCCAGTAATAACAGCTGTAAGAAGCTTGAATCATGTGTTTATGTTTGAAAAGAATAAGGGTAAGCTAATAATAAGGATGAATATCATTACAATAGTATGGGGTTGGTTACTGGTGGGATACTATCTCAGAAACTCTGTCACAGAAAGCCAAGCAGGTACTAGTACTGTTAAAAGCATCAGTTACCTTTCATTAATGAGACAGGTAACACTGGGGGAAGGAATTTATGTTAAGAGGCATAATGCCTTTTCAAATGAAAGAAAACTGTTTACAAAAAAATTCCTATTAGGAAAGAAAACAATCTGTGCACAAGATCAAAGAGGAAGGAACCTGCATATAGTTATCTTGTTAGTACAGAGTGGAGATGTGGAACTATATCCAGGTCCTAGTAGGAGAAAGGGACTCACTTTGATTCATGAGAATGTATGCAGTCTAATTAAGAAGGTTGATAAGTATAAAGTTTGGGTAATAGAAGAAAAGCCAGAAATATTAGCTTTAACTGAAACATGGCTACACCAAGGTATAAAAAATGATGAAATACAGATTGAAGGTTATGGACTACAGAGAGTTGATAGGGGCACTAGGGGTGATGGTGTAATGTTTTATGTTAAACAAAGTTTGTGTCCCTATAGAATTTTAATTGAAGAAAATATTGCAGGTATGGACTGCTTATTGATTGAGCTGTTGATTTCAAAACTATTGGTAGGTGTAATTTATGCTCCCCCTTGGACACAAGCCAGGTCTTTTAATATTTTAACTAATAAATTAGAAGACAAGGTAAAAAATAATAGGGTTATTCTAACTGGCAATTTTAATTCAGATTGGCTCCAAGAAAGAGGACAGTTGCTAAAAGATAATTTTGAGGCCCTGGAACAGTTGATTCAAAGACCTACTAGATGTTCAAAGAATAATGACTTTGGGATAATTTTAGATTTATTCTTTGTTTCTTAGGACTTAACTGTGTCAAGTTAGGAAGTAATGCCCTTGAATGTATCAGACCATAATCCAATAAAATGTAAATTAGAAATGGTGAAAGTGAACAAGATCCAGACAGAACCATATTGGACTAGGGACTTGAAGCATTTTAACTTGGAAAATTATAGAAAAGATTTAGAAACATGTTATTGGGATCATATATTGCTAATACCTAATATAAGTTTGGCAATTCATGAATTCTCAAGTCAGTTTACAGAAGTAATAAATTTACATGTTCACAAGTCCTTGAAAAATAGTAATGGAAAAGATGCTGTCTGGATAACTGACAAATTGAAAACAAAGATTAGGAAATGGAATAGATTATGGAAAAAGGCAAAAAAAAAGAAAGAGGAGGATTGGTTTAGATTTAAACAGTGGAAGAATAAATGTACATCAGAGATAAATCAAACAAAAAAAGATACTATTTAAATAGTCTAAATAAATCAAAGACCGAAAGAAATTTTGGAGGTATGTCAAAACCTTGCAAAACCTTGTAAAAACCAGACCCCCAGTTTCACTGATGGAGAATAAGAAACTGGTGGAAGGTCAACAAGAAGTGGCCAAAATTTCAGATATTTCTATCAGAGAGCTTGTGGAAAAGGTGAACAAAGATTCTGGAAATAAACCCAGGAATTCTGATTGACCCTGTTTTAGATTTAGAGAAATTAAGGTTTGGAAGGTAGAAAAGGAATTGAGAAATCTGAATTCTTCCAAAGCAGGAGGACTAGATGAGATAGAGGTTAGATTTTTAAAGGCTGGGGCAAATATATTGGTCCCCATGGTAACCCATCTGTTTAACTGGAGTTTGTAATCCTCTGTTTTTCCAGACCTATGGAAGAAGGGTAAAGTAATTCCTATATTTAAAGGAGGTGCCACGACTGTTCGATCTAATTATAGACCAATAGCCCTCCTGCCTATTTTATCCAAGGTCTTGGAAAAATTGGTTCATGATCAATTGAATAGATTTTTGGAACAGCACAATTTATTAACTAATCATCAGCATGGTTTCAGGGTTGGGAGGTCCACGAACACTGCACTTGTTGACTTCAATATCCTGTTGACTAAATTCCTAGGTGGGTGGTGTTCGTGGACCTCAGCAAGATGTTTGATTTGGTGGACCATTGTAGGTTGCTGGAAAGAATGTATGGAATGGGGGTCCAAGAAGAACCACTAAGATGGTTCAAGTCCTACCTAACAGATCGACAACAATATGTGTCCAATGGAATTGTGTTATCTGATCTTATTATGGTCAGTCGAGGGGTTCCACAGGGTTCTATTTTGAGACCTTGATATTTAACATCTACGTCAATAGTCTTCCATCTAAAATAGAGAAAAGTGAAATCTGCCTTTACGCCAATGACACCATGGTGGTGACATCAGCTGATCGTTATGAACAAATGGAATCTCAACTCCAGGCAGATTTGCTTAATATGGAGGGGTGGTTTAAGGAATCAACTTTGCAGATTAATGTTAAAAAAAAAACTCAATCCGTAATTTTTTTCTACAAATAAATTAAGGCATACCTTATTTCAGTTAAAACTTAATTTGGAGGATGACACCCAAATAACCAATGTGAGAAGTTATAAATACTTAGGGGTCCTAGTAGACTCAGGAGTTACCTATTCCGACCACATCTCTTCTCAAGTGAAAAAGGTCTATCAGAGGTTGGGAGCTTTAAGAAGTGTATGATGGATGGTATCATGGTACAAGGATGTAAATATCATCATCCAAATGTTGTAAAGTCTGAAAATATCTACATCCTGTACTTACTGCAAATACTGTAAATAATGTCAGTGACAAATGTCTGTAACACATGCTCTATGTTACTGTTGTTATACACTTTCTGTATTAGCTTCTGTCTTACATGTGACGAGTTACCTTTGGACATGAGCCTCTGGCTCAAAGGTTGTAAACCGATATATCAAATAAATAAATAAATAAATATCAGGCTGTTCGCCAATTGAAGCTAAAGTTAAAATAGTAACTCAATTACTACTCCCAGTTTTGGAATATGGTTCATGTCTTTACATGAACTCTACCCAGGTTTCCCTAAATAAGATAGATCAAGCATATTGTAGGATAGGTAGATTTGCAGCAGGAGTCAAACATGGCACCCATCACTGTAAAGTCTATAAAAAGTTGCAACCAAATATTAAAAGAAGATTTTTGTGGCTTATGTGGTGCCACAAATTAATTTATAGTACAACACCTTATCCTTTAAGCAAGATGGTCATATTGGTTCCAACATGTATTGTGAATACCTCTCTTAGGTTTAAAAAGACTCTTATTCCCAGAATTAAATTTACAAATAGACTTGGTGATACTAATCTACAAAATAATTTGGTGTTACATTGGAACAGAATACCAATAGAACTAAAACAGATCCAGTGACACACATTGTTCAAAAAACTTTTGACAGATTATTTATGCACTGATTGTATTTGTTATACATGAAGGAAAGTTTGTAAGTGTTCTGTTTCAAAGTAGTCAGTGTTATTTAAAAATTAATGATTATCTGAATGACTATTAGTGTGAATGGATACATTATGAAATATGAATGGATATGTAGGAACTTGTATGTTTATAAGATTTATATATATTGTACTGTATGTTTTTCTTTTATAGTATTTATCACAGGACTGTTGAAAATGGGGTGTTAACTCCAACAATATGTATCATGTATAAAAATAAAATTTTAACAAACAAACAAAGTATATCCAGGAGAAATTACAGTGTGCTTTTGATTCTTTGCAAGTATTTTTTT
The DNA here is from genome assembly GCA_016271365.2 of Neoceratodus forsteri. Taxonomy (NCBI): domain Eukaryota; kingdom Metazoa; phylum Chordata; order Ceratodontiformes; family Ceratodontidae; genus Neoceratodus; species Neoceratodus forsteri. The sequence goes on from CM057455.1 coordinate 609,514,566, forward strand.
TAATGGTTATACGTTTTTTCTTAATACTAAAATACCCAGTCAATTCTCTTTAGCAGGAGTAAAACAGCCAGTGTTGATTCTCACCTGGTGATACAGACCCTGGATGGTATAGTTAAACAACAGGCCACATCCTATAAGTATCTTGAGATGTGGCTGGATGATAAACTAAAATGGAACATTCATGTGGACAAAACTCTGAGCAATATTGACCAGTGTTTGGATATGCTATATTGCATCTGGTCCTGCATGACAGGAGAGACTTAGGCACATGATAAATACCATGGTGATTCTAGTGTTAGACTATAGTGACATCCTCTATGCTGGGGCATCAGGGAGGGAGCTGATGAGACTGGATGTTGTTTAGAACAGGCTGGTCCACTTCATTCTCTATGTTCCCACCCCCACTCGGGAACACATCATTGTATTCTTTATATCAAACAGGGCTGGCAGAGAATAATGAGCAAAGAAATCTGCATTTACTTACTTTTATATATAACTGTCACAAGGGCAAATAGCCACTGTATATCTTGGAGAAAATACATAACAGAACCATTAAAGAGGGGTTATGATCAGCTTTAGGCGTTTAAATTAACGTCCCATCCTGTGGTCTGGAGGTAGGGAGAACCTCATTATATTACCACGGTACTGTGTTACAGAATCCTGTTCCTTCCACTTTGGGGCTGGCTGACCGGAAAATCAACCTCTCCTCCATTAATAAATGGTTTGTTAATCAGGCAATGCTTACACTACCCTGCTGCCATAAACTAGGCATAGGCTAATTATAAATGTATAAGTACGTCACTAGGGTTATTGCTGGTATCCAAATTTCTATGGGGTCCTAGGATAATATACACTTCTTATAGCATCTATGCTCCTATGTATTCTGAGCTCTTTTTAACTGACTCTCCTTTAGTCAAACTAGTTTTCCTTTCTGGGTAAAATGTATGATAAAATCATGGAGTTTAGAAACTTTTGAATGGCTAACACAAATTTTAAATACTGTATTGTATATATTGTACTGTATGTACCTTTTTGTAAATATTATGTTATGAAACTATTCAGTTCTTCTAGGAAGTATGTCCTTTGTAAATAAAATACTTATGGGACCTCACTGAAAATGATCCAGAGGTTCAGTTGGGTTTGATCCCTGTTGATATTACTTGATATGAATAAAAATCTTACTACTACTACTACCAATACTACCACTACTACAGCTACTACTACAACTACTACTACTGAAACAAGAATATGGTGGAGTTTGAAGAGGGGTTCCAGTCAATAAGAGACTGGTTTGATGAGTAGGGATTGAGATGTGTAGGCTTAGTTGAGAACTATGTGAAGTTTAGGGATTCTATTTGCTGAGTGATAGGTTTGTGGAAAGGGACCACCAACTGATGCTGAAGTCCCCTAGAAGAAGAAATTTCCTGTATATTTATAGTGGCCAGCAAAGCAGGATTGGTTTTTAGAGAAGCATATACACTGCTGACACAAATAGATGAGGAGAAGGGAAAGACAGCCTGCTCAGAATGTATTAATGTGAGGAAGGGACAGCTACTCTGGAGATGATGTCACAGATGAAACCATGATAAATGTAAAGTGAAACACTGACACCACATTTACCATGATTCTGTTGAAGGAGAGCATAATTGGCAATGTAGATATCACCATCACTGATCTTGTCCAAGAGCCAGGATTCAGTGATCCATAGAATATTCAGGGGACATTGGGTGATCCACAGCCTAGGTTGCTTCAACATAGGGAGGAAGCTGCTAGCATTAAGGTAATAAATGCTAAGAGTTTTGGAGGTTGAGGCATTAGAAGAGTGAGCTGCAGGGTTTAAAAAACTTAGAACATAGAAACATAGAAAAACAATGGCAGAAAAAGACCCATGGTCCAGCCAGTCTGCTCTCAAATCTTTGTCTATTACCTACTAACTTATATCCAGATAGGGTAATTGCCCTGTATTCAGGATGCCCTTCTTACTGCCACCTCCCCACCAGTCCAACCCCCCCACACCCTACCAATCCTTTTGGGACTATCAGCCCCCTGAATCTGACCCAGCTATCCTTAATTCCGATTACATACCCTGCCACTACCACCACCACCTTCAAAAAATGTATTCCATTCTTCTACCACCATCTGGTTAAATAATTTCCTAGTAACCCTTTTAAATCTCCTCCAAACCAGTCTGCACATTTTACCTCTTGTCACTGTGTTATCATTCCTGGTGAACAGGTCTCCACTGTTTATATGTTTTATATTCCTCAGGAATCTACACATCTTGATTGTATCCCTGTTTTCCCTCCTGGCCTTCAGAATGTACATGATCATGTCTTCCAAGATTTCCTCTTAGGATTTGCCCTGCATCATTTTGGGGAAACCTGCGCTACAAATGCTCAAGGCTATACCTCTCCTTCCTCAGATGCAGACTTCTGAGCTGGGCACAGAATTATAGATAAGGCCTATCCAGGGACCTGTACAGAACTAATGTCACCTCCCTCTGTATACATCACAGCATTCTTGCTGCCTTGCTGTATGCTTTGTATCACTAAATTGAGGTTTTGACACTGTTAATGGTGATAACCCACACCTCCATCTCATCTGTTGTCAAGACTATCTGGACCTTTCCCATTCAGTGTCTGAGCTCTTTTTGCCAATGTGCATCACCTTGCACATTTAGGCATTGAAATTCAACAATGTCTCTAGTCTGTTCCTTAGTTCTTTGCCCCTCCCCTTGCTGTTTGCTCAGTCAGAAAGCTTTGTGCTATCCAAAAAGATACACATTTTGGCCAATACCTTCCCCAGTGTTGCTAGTGAATATACTGAAAAGTCGAGACCCATAACCTACCTCTAAAATGCCACGTGTGACTGTCTCCACATCCACATTATTGCACAGCTCTGCACAGAAACAGCATAACCACACAGCAACAGCAGCAAGGTAAACAGAAGTTGTATGTAATATGATATTTGTTGGCTTGGGAAGGTGAAAGGAGGACATGCATATGAACATATGAAGAAGCCAGCAGAAGGGGTGGGGGTGGGCATAGACCTAAACATGACTTCAAGGTTGAGAGATGAGGAGGATAGGAGACAGTACAGTAAACTAACAAACAGAAAAACCCATTCGAGAGAGCACACGTATGATGGGGTATACTCTATAAAAGTCTGCTGCTTCAGTCCCATGTAGATAAAAAAATATATATACAGATGCATGACAAACAAGAAAAGAACTAAGGCTTTGAAATGAAAGATTGATAATGACAACCCATTGCAGTGAGCTAACCATAAGGAGTTATTCCATCTGAATAGAAATAAACTGGGAAAGCAGACAAGCTTTAATTCTGTGTTACAGAGAAAGATACAGATGTCCACCTGGCGGCAGCAAGCAATCATATAAACATGTCTGTTTCCAGAAATACATAATATTGTTATAATAACACACTGGCAGTTATGTCATTACTATGTAATTGTGGGGAATGTTGTCAAATAGTGTGTGTGGATGGGGGGCAGGGTTGCTGGAGTTAACTTTTCTATAAAGGTCAAAAATAGGAAGTTTGCTAGAGAATTTTGGGAAACTTCCACACCTCTGTGAAAACAGCTCACTGTAGATGTAGCAAGCATCGGTAGGAGCTTCCAGTGGCAGTGACTGTACAACTCAGTCTTTCAACAATGCAGTTGTCCACTGGGGACCAACACTGGATGTGGACACCACCAATAGTGGCTTCACAACAGTTTCTCTTTATTTACCAGGAAAAAAACATGTAGAGAATGTCTGAGAAAAGTGGACTATAGGCTAGTGTGGTCAAAATTTTAAAATTCCACTTCCATCAGAATTCTATATAATTTCAGAATATTTGCAAAACTCCAATTAAAGCCTAATAGGCCTGTTCCTCTGCAAAAACAAACAAACAAAAAAAAATAGAGAATGTGGATTTCTGATAATTGATGTGAAGTTCTCCATAACATACTAAAATTCTACAGTTTCCACGGGTTCAACACAGAATGTGTTTCCATGAGTTACCAAATAAACCTGCAATTTGCTTTAACAGCTCTCAATTTACTTTAAAAAACTATTGCAGTTTACTTGGTGGACATCTGTGAATTTCACAGCAAAATTTCAGAAGTGGAACTGGAATTCCACTGGAATTCTGCCAGTAGAATTTCACACTCTGCACAGCTTTACTTAGCACCGAACAAGTTGGTTTGACATGCAGTTAGTGTATTTCAGTTACACATTATACTTCACCAGAGGCTGTGGCGCAGTGGTTGGGTTCCATGTCATCATCATGAGTGCAGAACAGTGACAAGGACACCAAACCCACAACACGACCAGCTTGGAAACTATGTTTTTTTGTGGGGGCTTTGCCCCCCCCACACCCGTCTTGTGAGGGGCTTTGCCCCTCACATTCCACTTCATTAGGATTCTGACTCCAAGGAAGGCCACCACTAGGAGATGGGTGGGACCGTCAGTCACGCATAGGTGTCGGTGCCATGATTCCCTCACGGTTGTCACCGGTCACCATTCCACAGTCACAATTTTGATGGGTTACCAGTGGTTGTAAATTATAACTTGAAAGTCAACAGAGTGTTAATTGTAAACCAATCCCCTATTTTGGGGCTGTGGGTTAATGTGCCCAGCACTTCATTTACTGGGGAATGTCACACACAATTAGTGTGTTCTAATTGTAGGCATATAATGAGGTACATATGAAGTGAGAAAGGAGAACTATGGGCTAAGGTGATGATTTCCTTGGCTACAACTGGGAGTGGCCTGGGAGAGCGGTCTGACTGGAGCTTATGATTTGGTCCACCCAGATCCAAGGCTGCAATACTCCCCCCCGTGCACTAGACCCAAGGGCCAGCCTAACCACAACAGCCTTTAGCGCAATCATCCAATGTTGCTACAAAGGCTTTTGACAGATATTTAGGGACAGGTCTCCACATGACCACAAAGTTGTCATGTAGGATATCCAGTAAGAGGGATGACCATCTTTGATATGCAGGTCATTTGCTGCTATTATGGAAGGAGAAATACAAGACTCCAACTAGTACTGTAACTGATATATTGATTGTTGTGTTTATTTTTGTTATCGGTCATGCTTATGTGGTACAGAGCTCTGGTACAGAGAAGGGCACAATAAATTAAAAAAAATGTATAATCCACTATTCCAACCTAACCTATCCCTGCCACAAGTCCCTCCATGTGTCTCAGTTTAACCAGACCCATAAAGAAAGGGCCTTATTCTGCAAAAGAAAGCTCTTTTCCCTACTTGAGGATGGGGAAAGGAAAGATTTCTAGCAGGCCTCAGAGCCACCACTGCTACAGAGACTACTAACCTTGGGAGATTCTGCAGTCATGATCGATTATTATTCTGTACACGGCATTATTGACACCTGTGTCAGGATTTTTGCCTTTGTGGAAATTAACTTTGGGTTCTCTGTGTGTCTCATACCACTTAAAATTAATTATTTGAGACTGGACTTTGCTGTTACTCATTTCTTTATGTTTGAAATGTGTCCATCAAATGATATGAGCAGAAAATATTGTGCCACTTAATTTCCAGGATAAAACTGATGATACCAAGGTTTTAAAATAACGTTCAGCACTGCGGTGTAAAAATATTTGTTTCTAGTGTGACTCTTCCTTAGTGGTCCTGAAGCTAGGGTGAGTTTAAACTATTTTATCCAACTACACACCCTGAGAAAAGGGGGTTAAAGTTGGACATGTTATTTACTACAGTATGTGTTCACTGCAAAGTCCTCCCCTCTCAGCAAGGTAATCAGTAATAATACTGAATGATTACACTTCTATAATGAGATGAACAAAGTGGATGATTTGATACCATTTATTGGACCAACAAGAGTGTCACATAATGTAAGCTTTTGAGCTACACAGGGCTCTTCATCAGAAAATGGCAGACTTTACAAAGAACTCACTTTAAGTACAGTACATAGGTCAGAACTGGCATTACTCAGAGATAAAAAAATAAGAGTCTTTGGAATCCTATTAGGGTGTAAATCAGCTACTCCCCACAAAGGAATTGTGCCAGCAAATAGACTATTAATTGTCAGGTACTTAATTGTCTTCCTGAAAATGGATAGCAAACCATGTGCGGTGTATGCGCATGCATATGTGTGTGTGTGTGTGTGTATATGTGAGTTCAGAAAGTATGAAACCAGCAGTGGGCATGTGTGTGTGTGTTTTCTCAGAAACTACAAAACCAGCAGAAAAAAATTATGATCAACCATATATATGGAATCATGTTAATGTTTAAAGGCATATAAAAAACATATAACAAATAGGACACAATTTATAAAAAAAATAATAATATGCACGGGAAATGTGCATATGCTATACCTGAGGCAGTAAAAAAGCAGTTGCCAGTTTAAATAATGTAATGGGTCATGAAACTGAGGTCCATATTCATTCCATCATTAAATGTACAGTATTGAGAAGAAAAATGGTTCTATGTGATAAAGACGACTGCAAAACAGAGCCAACAATAAAAGCGAGACAAAAATAGTGAAAGATACTACCGTGAACAGCGCTATAGCATGCTGCAAAGCCAGTGAATATCTATACTTTATTTTCCCACTGGGGTACTGTCCGTCCCCCCTTTGAGGCAGGCTTCACCAGCCACATTTCCCCATAATTAAACTAACAACCACCGTGGGGGGGGTTGAAATTCTGATACAGGGAAAAAACTCGGGAGGTAGGGAGGGATACTGTGCAGTGGGACACAAGTAGTGGAGGAGGAGGAGAACATTGGAGGAGGTTATGGTGAAGGGGAACAAAGTCAGGATGGCACATGGAATGGCTAGAATGAATCATCCCCCCCCCCCCCCAAAAAAATCCTCAGAGCCAGTATTGAACCCTGGTCAGCCAGGCTTGCAGGCAGTGACTGTATCCTCTACACTACATGGCCAGCTTGAAATGAGCCTGACAAGCAAGTAACTACATCCTTCAACCATAAAGTACCTCTATGGCTTCCTGCCATGACTAAATCACTGACTGTGACATGAGCTGTTAAAGTACTGTAGCCATTTCACAGTCGCCGTTTTAACATTGCCCAAATTGGCTCACTATAATTGACTCATTCAAATCACTGGATAAAAGAAAAATAAGTCTGATCTCATAAGTCCGTCTTTCTTTATTTTTTAAGTGTCCTTTGAGAAGCAGGAAAGAGAAGTCAGAGATTGAGTGATCAGATTAAGAGAAATGAGAGTCCACTGGCTTTTCAGTACTTTTCATTTTAAGCATTATGCGCTATCCTGTGGGTATTACTTACGTTTATATGTAATGTCGTACTTGTGTAAGTTCATTCGGGTTCAATGGTGCCATCCGGTTTCCCCCACTTAGCCTGTATTTGGACACTTTTTGCATTGGATGTAATAAACAACATTCTGGGATACACCTCTATAATTCCCCTGTATTTTGAATTGCTTGTTTTGGGGTGTGTTGATAAAGTCTGAAGGGGAAATGTGCTCTCATGTCTTACATTTATGAATATGGCAGGATTTAGTGCCTCCTAGTGTTCTGTTGTACTGACCAGGTATAAGTTTGCTCCTGGCAATCAGGTTGGAAAAATTAGGTGTTTGTTTGGAAGATAATAAAGGTAGTTCTTGAAAGATACATTTCAGGTGTCATCTTTACTGAATATTGGCTGTAGGTCCTTAATGATTTTATGTAGTATCTCCAGATCAGGGTTGTATGTAACAACCAAGGATACCCAGTTGGTGGTGGTATTTTCTTTATATTGTAGTAGTTGTTCTCTTTACACAAATGTGGCATGTTCCACAGTTCTGTCAAGTACTCTTGAGGAATGTCCTTGTTTAGTAAATTTTTTTTTTCAGTGTAGCAGGTGTTTATCTCTGTTCTCCTCACTCAGACAAATTTGGTGGTATCGAAGCACTCGACTGTACATTACAGATTTATTTTAGTGTACCTAGGGTGATTGCTGTTTTTGTATTTGTATCTCTGTCTGATGGTTTCCTGTAGATACAGGTCTGCAAGGTTCCATTTTTGATGGTAACTGTGGTGTCCAGAAATTGATGCTGATCTCAGAGCACTCCATGGAAAATATAATGGATGGGTAGAGGATATTAAGTTTCTTTTTTATAATAAAACTTCATTAAAGTATCTACAACTGGAAAAAGAGTAAACACTGGTTCAATGTAATAATGGCGATCATAGAAAGGTGACTGCAGAAAGGCGATCTCTCTATTAGGGCAAGTATACATCGTCAAATATCAATTTTGGTGATGTACACTACAAGCGCACAGCAAAAGGGTGCCAGAGACTTACTTTTTTTATTTATGTTGGGGGCTGTGCCCCTCGCACACCCCATGGGGGGATTCACACCCCACCCCACCCACTTAAGGATTCTCAACTCCAGGGGTGTGCATGTCGGAGGGGCAAAACACACATACAAAAATCTTAGACTGCGCACAAAAAAATGACCTCTCTTAGGACAGAACCCAGTACCCTCCTAAACCTAGCCTGCCACTCTCTCACCATGCCACAAGGCCAGCTCAGTAGCTGACTGCCACACTACACCCCACAAACCCTCCCTCCCCTTTTGCCCATTGCATGGCATGCTCGCTCCCACACACGCGTGTGTACATATAGCATGTACATCATGTTGCTATATTCACATCACCCCCAATCTGGTTGCCCTCCCTGCCCAATAGCCCTGTGGACAGGTGCCATGATTGAGTCACCCTTTTTGAAAGTGCTCGATCACGGTCGCCATTGTCACAGGCTACCATAAACATCCAGTACAAAAACATTTAAACATGACAGAGATTACAAGGTACAGAACAATTAAGGAATAGGCATCCATTAAAGACCAATTGTAGATTATAACATATAATATAAAAGCCAGGAAACACAGAACTATACATTTACAGTATGTACACATTATAGCATTGTACATAATAATGAATATGCTGACAGGAGTATTAGCTTAAGTTCCTTAGAGCATAACTGTGAAAACAATTATTCAAGCTACTGCAGAACCAAAAAGAAACAACTAATGATAGCTACAAGGACAGAACAAAAGGACATCATCATGGGGCAAAGTTAGAATTAATTTGTAGTTTAAATAAAACCCATCTTCTCCAAATATCAAAAACCGAAAGGCGATTTAAATAGTTTTAGGATCGCTTTTTAACCCCCAAAATTAAATGAATCTATTAAAGGTATCCAGTAGTCTACTGAAGGGGACTGTGGCTTAAACCACAGTTTAGTAATAACTTTTTTGCCCCTGTAAGTAAAATTAACACAAGCTTGTAAGAGAGACTTCTAATTGACATAGAATTGAGTGGGATGTGAAGAATGACTAGCTTTGGGGAAAGAGGCTGCGGAATATCAAATAATTGATTAAGTGCTCAGGCTACTTCACCCCAAAAATCTTTCTAGATGAGGGCAAGACCAAAAAATATCTACCTGATCTGCCTTCGTCTCACCACAACCTTGCCAACATGCACCTGTCCCTTCACCCTGGTTACTTCATTTGAACTGCTGGAGTCTAAAAACAGCGCATACTGCATTTTCACAAAAACTCCCTAAGGCAGAATTCAGTGGAGAATTTAAAAGCTTGAAGATAATATTTTTCCCACTGGCACAGGTCTCAATTAGCTGGTAGGTAAAAATTCCACTTGTGTAAGCTGTAGACTCCTTAGACTGATCCCTAAGTGCAGCACATAGGTGGCCAATCAAGTGCTCTCCAACTGTGCCCTGCTGGTGAGATTGAAGCTACAAAAATAGGGCAGCAAGGGTATCTGGAAGTGATCTATACTGAGAAGGTAAGGCATTGATAAAAACCTTAACTTGTAAATAATGATAATGGGCAGAAGTGGGAAGAAAATACTTAGCTAGCAAGTCAGAGAAAGTTCTGACTTCATGAGCATCAAGAAGTTGGTGTAAATATACAAGCCTTGCCTGACCCATCTTTCTAAAAAAGGATCTGTTCTGTTTAATGGGTTCTGTGGAATCCAAGCTACTGCTTCTAAAAGGGGGAAGCAATCCCCCAAATAAGACTATTGCACTATAAGCCTTACATAGAGAACAGTAGCTGTGTACAGAAAAAAATTTAGATACAGGGAGAGAGTGTGAAGGAGAGGAATACAGTATTTTTCCTATATGATGGAGACAGTTAAGAATTAACTCTATATCTTTCCAGTGGGCATGGTACTGATGAGAGGACCAAAGACAAATCTGTGTGAGCTGCTGGCAATGGCAAAAATTTGAAGATTTGTGAAATGTAATCCTTCTTTGGCAACAGGTACTGTAATTGAAGTATAGCAAGCCAAATAACATGTCTATGTCCATGTCAGTGGGCACCAGGATGGCTCCACAATATGCCAACCTCTTTATGGTAAATTTGGAAGAGGATTTTTGAAGGCATTTCACATACAAACCACTAACTTATTTCTATTTTATTAATGATTTGTTTATAGTTTGGACAGAGGACACAGACACTAGCAAGGAGTTCCATCAGGAATTTAACAGCCTCCACCCATCCATAAAACTTTCCATGAAATATTCTGTCACTGATGTTAATTTTCTGGACACCACAGTCACCATCAAAGATGGAACCTTGCAGACATGCATTTACAGGAAATCCACGCACAGACAAGGATAGTTGCATACTAGAAATAATCACCTGATCCACACAAAAAAAAATCTGTAATGTACAGTCAGGTGCTTTGATATCACCGTACCTGTTCAAGTGAGGAGGACAGGGATGCACATTTGGCCATGTTGAAAAGAAAACATTGTTGGGCGGGGACATGACAGAGTGGTCAACATGCAACACAGTTACCAAAGGAAACAACTACTTCAGTATAAAGAAAGGACAATCACCAACAGAATATCCCTCGTAGTCACATATCATTCTGACCTTGAGCTTCTACTTAAAATTGTTAAGGACCTCCAATCAACATTCAGTGAGAATGGCACCCTAAAATGCATTTTTTAGGAACTACCACTACAGTCTTTTAAGCAACCACCTTATTTAACCAACCTGATTGTTAGGAGTAAACTTGCACCAAAACAAAACAACATTAAATGGTACATGACCCTGCCGGGTCCCCAGATGTAAGACTTGTGAGCACATTTCTATTTCTGATTGCATCAGTCGCCCCGGGCTACCGCCCGACTGGAGCAGCTCCTCGGATCGCTTAATTGGACATCTGCAAGGTGGCCCAGTTGCCCCGGGCTACCGCCTGACTGGAGCAGCTCCTCAGATCGCTTAATTGGACATCTGCAAGGTACGGTAACTACTCGTGGTGCCTTTGCCCTGCCTGGACCTCTTTTGAATTTTAAAATTGGCGCCATTCTCCTGACTCCCGGACCTCGGACTGAGCACTAGAAGTGGACGATTGTAGATCGCATAAGCGCTTCTGCTCCTGCTAAATTTTTTGGAAGCAGGGCAAGCTACTGGTGCTGCAGCAGGCAGGAATCAGTAGTTGTAGCAGGGCTCAGGCAGACTCCGTAACAGAGCTCCCTGGTGCTCGCTTGCTCGCTGGTTTGCCCGCCTCAACTCTCGCGCCCTGCTGCTGCTGCCATTCTCCGATGCCTGCATCTCCACCCACCCCCGCCCACCTCCCGTGTTTGGCTCTTAGTTATATAGGCTGTGGCTACCAATCAGGTACAATCAGGTAGTTTTTTTCTATCTCCCCACTTTCCCATTGGCTCGTTATATTAACTAGCCACAGGGGGCGCACACTCAAACCTTTCCTCTCTCCTCTCCCGAGCATTAGTTTCGCTTGGTAGTGTTCACCACCTAAAGCCTCAAGACTGCACTGAACTTTTATCTTTAGTCTGTCAGACAGATTAACTCAGATCTCTCGTATACTATAACTAGCTGTCAAAACCTGCTCTCCCCTTCCCTCTATATTTGTGCAGCTGTCCTCGCTTTCTTGTTAGGGCCTTTGCCTTTTGCCTAAAACAGTCTCTCTCAGCTTCCTTGCTCCACTACCTTGCAGTTATATCTCAGCATCTCAAATCCCATATAACTTATACACTAGGCTAGCCTCTGAGCACTGTGCTGCTCCTTCACACCCCCAACTTGGGCTCCTTACTGTGTGCCTCAGTCCTGCCCCATTTATAATATGCCTATCACTAAATGCTATAGATTAACTCGGTCACTGCTATCTGCGACCTCGCTACTCTTGTCACTGATGCTACTCAGCTTCCTCACTGTACCTCACACCAAAAATTGCACTCAAAACAGTTTTGCACCTCTAAATGACTATACCTACTCCAATTTGCTAATATTAACTGAATATTACACAGACTCTACCCCTGCTCTCCTCCCTAAACTACTTATATACCATGCCACGGCTTCCACCACTAAGCGATGGAGGACTGACTGGCAGAGCTGCACCAAAACGGTACTGCATAACTTATGGTACCTCGTCGTACTGGCCCTTATGCTGTCTGGTGACATAGAATTGAATCCAGGTCCTGCAACAAGCTTATCACCTCTAATCTCCTCTGAACATAATTTAAAAGGCCTTCGCTTAGTCCACCTTAATATCAGGAGCCTCCTCCGCAATCAGGCAGATCTTGAAGCATGGGTGGTTAACCACACACCTGATGTGCTCTGCTTATCTGAGACATGGTTAAGGCCCTCGATCCCTGATTCCCTTTGCCTGCTTCCAAACTACTCCCTTGTCAGGTGCGACAGACTAACTCCTAAATGCGTTGGGGGTGTTGCAATCTATTACAAAAGCAACCTGAATTTGACTTTGGTAACTAATAACAATAAGTCCTCATGTGAATACATTCATGCTATTCTTAGACTTGGGGAGAAAAAACTCCACATTGTAAGTGCCTACAACCCACCTACCAGTTGAACACAAGGTCTAGCTGATTTACTGGCTCAAACAGCTGAACTTGCGGAGAAAAATGAGCTCCTCATTCTTGGGGATATAAACCTAAACTGGTCTGGTAAAACTCATGACTCACTTCAGTCCCTGGTACAGAGCTACAATCTGCATCAAATCATTACTGATTATGCAAGAGTATCAGCTAATACAGACTCCAGCACCCTCATTGACTGGGTATTAATGAATAGAGTGGATCGAATTGCTAAATCTGGAACTAAGCCTGACAATATTAGTGTCCACTCCCCAGTCTTTTGCATATGGAGCACCTCCACACATTCCACGTCCCACCAAAACTATATATGCTTCAGAAATTATGTTAACTTAAATCAAGGTAACTTCCTTTATGATGTGTCCCACACTGACTGGTCCCCTGTTTTCCACTCTGCTAGTGCTGAAGTTGCCTTGCATGCCTACCTGAGCAGGTTCATCCTCCTTCAGGATAAGCATACCCCAGTCATTACTCGGCGCGTCCGTGGTTCTCAAACCAGATGGCTACACAAAGACCTCCTCACTGCCCTCAAAAACAGGGATAAATGCTGGAGTAAGTTCAAAGCATCTGGTCTCCCTGCTGACTACAACAACTATAGAGAACAGCGTTCAAAATGCAAATCACAAATTAGACTTGCAAAAAGTCAGTACTGCAAAGGACTCCTGCTGGATTTATCAGGGGACCCCAAGAAATTCTGGTCTCATGTCAAGACTTTCCTCAGCTCAAATAAAAGGCAACTAAATAACAACATGATATTAAAAGGTGCCCATTGCAATGACCCAGGCACCATTGCCAATGCTTTTAACTCTTACTTCTCTGACCTCTCGAGCTACACTCATACTCCCTCCTCCTCTAACTTATTACCCGCAGCTCCACATCCAAAAGTAACTACACAAGCGCCTACCTTCTACTTTAAAGCCATATCAAAAAATGACGTCCTCAAACATCTAAACTCTATATCAGACAGTGCTGCTGTTGGGGCTGACTGCCTTGAGCCCAGACTCCTCAAACTATCTGCACCTTTCATCTCAGGACCTCTGGCTTGCATATTCAACCTATCCCTGAGTGAAGGTGTGGTACCTGAGGTATGGAAACTAGCCAGAATCATGCCAGTATTCAAAAAAGGGGACAATAAAGTCATAGCCAACTATAGACCGATAGCAATATTGTCTACACTTGATAAAGTCCTTGAGAAGCTCATCTCAGCACAGATCTCTGAACATCTCACAAAATACAACCTACTGCACCCAAACCAGCATGGTTTCCGAAAAGGTCATAGTACTCAAACTGCTCTTTTGCAGCTGACTAATGATATTCTTCATACTATGGACCAGGGTCACCTAACTGGTGCAGTTTTTATCGACTTGACAAAAGCCTTCGATCTAGTCAACCACCCTCTTCTGCTTGCCAATCTCCACTCCCTGGGCTTCTCACACAATGTTACAACTTGGTTCCATAGCTACCTATCAAACAGGCATTAAACCGTGAAATTCAATTCAACCACCTCAGATAAAGCCCTCATCAATATTGGTGTACCACAGGGCTCTATCCTCGGACCCCTGCTTGTCACAATATTCATTAACAACATTCCTCAGGTGGTGTCCTCCTGTTCATCGCTGCTTTATGCTGATGACCTTGTCCTCTATACAAACTCAGATAATTTCCACTCTATTAATCACAAGCTCTCTATGGACCTGCAAAATATTCAATCCTGGATCTCCAAAAACAAACTTGTCATAAATATCGCAAAGACCAAGGCCATGCTCTTTGGTTCCTCTATTAAAATAAAACAGCACTGTAAATCCTTCCAGATTGCCTGGGCAGACAGTTCCCCACTGGAGATGGTAACTTCTTTCAATTATCTAGGGGTCTTACTTGATGAGTCCCTCACCTTTGATGCCCACATTACCTCCACCTGTAAGGCTGTGAATGCCAAACTGGGCTTAGCCTACAAAACAAGCTATATTCTTACCCCTACTGCTAGGACTGCCATTGCTAGAGGTATCCTTCTTCCATCACTTTCTTATGGATCCATACTCTATACAAATACATCTAAAGCTAATCTTCATAGGTGGGACACCACATACAACAATATGTGTCGCTACGCCTCTGCTTCCTCCAGGCTAAAACATCACTGCTTGCTGTACTATGATCTCAACTGGCTTTCTCCTCCTGCTCAATGTCTCCTCTCTCTTGGGAACCTGATAGACAGGGTACTCCGATCAAGGATGCCATCCTACCTAGCCTCCCTGCTTATCCCTCAGCCAATCTCCTATGGTCTCCGGTCTAAGGAACTTTCCTTGTTTTGCATTCCCAGATGTAGGACTACCAAAGGGACATCAGGTTTCTCGCATATAGGCCCCTCCTACTGGAACTCGCTGCCCCTTGATGTTTGCCTTGCGCCTAATCATGCCATGTTTAAGAAATTGCACTGCTCCCTCCTTACCACGGGTGATCAATGTACCTGCTTCAACCCTCCTTAGGTCCAGATGTAGCCCGCCCTGACCGCCTTGGTTACACCCTCTACAGTGCTCGATTACACCTCTCTCCCCTAGCCCCACTACTCCTATCTCATCCTTACCTTTCCTTCCTTCCCCTCCAATCTTATACCCTATCACTCTCACTACATTGACATTATGCCGCCGCTCTATTTGACCTCTTCCTTGTGTACCTTATATCCCTGCTATTACTGTTAATCCTCACGTGTGCACTTATCCACAATTGTTTAATTGTAAACCGTTTATGCCTTGTATCATTACTATGTCCTAAAGTTATCCACCTTATGCTTGCTTTGTATTGTATGGCCTTTGACCCTCTAAATGTCATCTCTCTATGTTGCTCTTACCCCAGGTTTGCCTGAAATGTTTTATGCAGCTCATGACATTGTAATCTTTGTAATCTGTTATCTCCCTTTGTTGTTAATCTCCCGGGTCGTGCCTGAAAATAGTCACTTTCGTGTCTAGCGCACCTACCCGGTTATCAAAAAATAAATAAATAAATACTCCACAAAACAGACAATCCAGGGTACAGGGAATTATACACGTGCATCTTGGAATGTTGTTTATTTCATTCAATGCAAGAGATGTCCACAAACAGGGTATGTGGCAGTGACAGGACAACCTCTTCACACCCGAATGACCTCACACAGACATACTATTAAAGTGAAGATGACTGAAAAAACGGTGAGACAACACTTCTCTCAGTCTGATCATTCCATCTCAGATATGTCGGTCCTGGTTTTGAAAGGGCATTTTAAAAATACACAACAGAGATGGTCTTTCGAGAGTAAGCTCATTTTACTTCTCAATATGGTGGGAAACGGTATGAACATTGATTTAGGTTTTATGTCTCATTACACTACTTAAACTTTCACTGAGTTCAAAAACAATTAATGGACATGTAATGGTAGTACAATATGTTTCTGTTGTATGTTTTAGTACTAAATCGATATAGAATCCCTTTTAACTGTGTATCATTATGTTGGTTTCATCCCCCCAAATTAGAGTGGGGGTGGGTTGGTGGTATGGGGTAAAGCTTATATACAGATATATGTTCATACATGGACAATTTAGGTACAGTATCTCATTTACTTGGAAATCAGTGTTGTGCCTGTTCCTTTTTTGTGAACAAACTCTTGGCATCTAGTACATGACACAATGGGGTTACTTTGTGTGATAACTATTTGTTCAAATACAAAATGGATATGATTCCGTCTGACTAGTTATCAGTACATTGGTGTTCCCGGTGGGGGGGGGGATTCCCTTAGGTTTTGTTTCAGGTTTCTAGGACTGTTACTGTATATATAGCAGATTGATTATACTATATATCGACACATTGTTCCAGATCCCATTCTCCACAAAAGAGACCACACACTCAATATTGTAGATTTGGCTGCTCAGTCAGCAAAACCTTTTATTATTCCATACAAAGTATAACTATATACACTTATACAATATTGAGTTCCTTTCACTTCTTTCTTATGTCCACATTTTTATTCAAATCCTTTTTATTTCAAGCTTTGATTTCTTTTGTTTTCTCTCCCCCTGGCGTCGAAACCCAAGGGAGTCTTTCTCCACTCCTTTCTTTGGTGCAAACCTGAGCTGGTCTTATAATCTATTTGCTTTCTGGGCAGGTCCAATTCCTGCTTCCCCTTTCTTGTCCACTTACCAGGGTGTCCATACCCTTCACCTTCTTCTGGTTTTTGTTCCCCTTTATGTTCTTTTCCTAACCCCATCTCACTTTTCCTCTTTTTCTTATCAAATCTTTCCTTTCTACCTTCCACTAGCTTGCCTCCAGCTTGCGTTGGATGGCAAGCTTTCCCCCTACTAACCGAACCACTACTTCAACCACTGATCTATACCCCTACCCAGTTCAGGGATAAATATGTGATTTCCCATCTGATATAAGTGCACCCCATCCACCCAATATAGCCTGTGTATCCTCTCCTCTATTTCCTCATGCCTAATGGCAGCTCCTCCATTTTGTCTCATAAACCTCCCCACCCTGCTGTTCATCCACCTCCTCACCTTTTCTAAGGCCTTGTGCCCATGGATAGGGCTTGCCTTCACACCCTATGTGAAATCATTTCAGACCACATAATTGTTATTCCTGGACACCATGTTCTCATGACCTTGACATGCCTCTGTATGTTGATAAAAATCTCTGTCCATGGGCCATGTCCTAAGTCATTCCCACCCAGGTGTATTATAAGGAGGTCTGGGTCCTTGTTGTTCTTCCTCATCTCTAGCAGTAAGGGAAGGAGCTGCCCCCATCACATTCCACATAATCCTTTCCACAGGATCCTTATTCCTTGGTCGTCAAAACCCAGCTGTCTTCCACCTATTTTCTGTGCTGCCTCCCTTTACGCCAATAAATGTGTGAGTGTCCCACCATCCATTTTCCCTTCCTTTTCCTTGTATCTATAACAACAATAAGAAACAGTAAGGACAGCAAAAACTTCAACATCCCCCTTTTTATACCCCCTGCCTATTTTCCATACCTTATACTTTTAATTCTTTCCTGTAGGGAACATAAAATTGCAATAAGGTTAATGTACTGTATTTCTAATGTAATTTTTGTAGCAGTGTGATGACCATCGCCCTATGGCTTTTATGTCCTCCCCACCCTTACCCTGTGCCACTGCTTCTGACGCTGCCCCAATCCTGAAAGAATGAGATGAGAACCTGTCTGCGTTTTCTCCCAGTTCTTTTATGCTTCGCTTTAACACCCCCAAAATTTGACTCCCTTTTACCTCCTTCCCATTCCTGTGTATAAAAAACAGACCCACCTGTTTTGGCCTAATCCCATGGTAACCTCGCATAAGCTGGCAGGGATAAAGATCAGGGTTTTTACTGGGCTCAATATTTACTGTATAGCCTTTCCCTATCTGATCCGTCTTTGAGCTTGAAATTTTGAGGGTGAGCCCTTCCCTTGTCCATTGTATATCTTCATAATGTAAACCCTTTCCTGGAGATGGTGAAGCGGTTCCCACAATTTCTGACACTCTGAATGCTCCCTTGTGTAACACCATAAACAATGCTTTAAATAGCGTTACTTCGTATGGGGTGTAGCAAATTTCCAGCAATTTTGCCAGTATCCTTTCTAACAAGTTGTTCTGAGACTGGCTCTCTCCTATCCCTCTCCTTCTCTTTTATCCTTTGTCACCCAATCATCATCCTTCTTACTAGAATACTATTGCAGGGTTCCCCCCAACCTTTCATCTGGCAGACCCATCCTACTGCCACTAGATGCACTCTCATAGTGGTGTAGGCAACTCCTTCCTCCTAGCTTGTCACTACAAACCTCCCCACCTGCTCTTCTGTGACTGCCTCACTTACCTCCATGGCGTGGCAGGTTCTGAAAACTTGGAAAACTCTCCATGAGCCTTCATAAGATTTTAAAGTGTTGTCTGCCCATGAGCTTAGAAAGACATGTGCTGCTCCTTCCAGCCAATCTCCCATAGCTCCTCTGGGATCCTCTCTCCCGTTGGATCTGTGTTGGGAGCTAGTTCCCAAAACCTCTCCATCTGTAATTGGGAGAGGCTGTCAGCAATAGGGTTCCTTTTTCCTGCAATGTGCCTGGCCCTGAAACTCATGTTGAGCCTTATCCCCTGTAGGACTAGCTGCCATAAGATGTGGAGCACCAAAGACTGACCTTGACCCTCTGCTGTTTAGGACGTCAACGACTGCCTTATTGTCACACCAGAATGTGACCCACTGGTTCTGTAACCATGTTGCCCACATTTTTGTCACCGCCCAAATCAGGAAAATCTCCAAAAAATTGATATCCTTTGTCAGACCTCCCTCAACCCACTCTTGTGGCCATGGTTCAGCTACCCATTTTCCTTTGAAGTAGGCTCCAACCCCATATCCCCCCGAAGCATCTGTGTAAAGTTCCAAATCTGTGTTGTATAGCCATTCCTCCTGCCAAATGGCTATCCTGTTGTGTATTTTTATGAATTGTTCCCAAATTTTCAGATCTTCCTTGATCTCTCTCCCTAGTGTGACCCAGTGATATGGTTTTGATCCTTCCACTGTGGACCTTGCCAGATGTCCTGTAAACATGCATCCTGTCCCCATTGCCCTACACGGAAAATTCAAGTGACCCATTAACTGCTGGCTGGTACTTAGGGGCACCCGCTTCTTTTTTCCTATCTCTAACAACTTTCTCCTTAACTTAATTACCTTTCGGCTTGGCAGGTGGAATAACCCCTTGTTCTGCATCCACCTCTATACCTAGGAATTCCAAGCACCTGCTGGGGCCCTCCATTTTTTCTGCTGTTAATGGCACTCTGAGCTCCCCACACAACTCTTGAAAGTCCTCCAGTATTGCCTGTACCCCTCTTTCTCCTTCTGTTATAAACAGAAAATCGTCCAGATAATGGACTACCATGTCTTGCCTGTACCTGACTTTGAATACCCACTGCAGCCATGTGCTGAATTTTTCAAAAGCGGAGCATGCCACAGAACAACCCATCAGCATGGCCTTGTCAAAATAATATTCCCCTTCTATCTGGAGACCCAACAACTCCCAAGCCTCCCTGAGGACCGGCAATAGCTGGAATGCAGACTTGATGTCTGTCTTTGCTAGCCACAGGTGTGCCTTGCCCTGATGATATCCCCTGCATCCTCTAAAGTCCCATAGGACCCCCTACTATCCTCTTCTGAAATGTGGTCATTGACTGATTCTTTTTCTGGGTAGGATAGGTGGTGTATCACCTGATATTTCCCCACTTGTTTTTTAGGGACCAGGCCCAATGGAGATACTCGTAAGTGCTGGAAAGGGGGCTCTTTAAAGGGACCTTCTGTCCTACCTGATTCTTTTTCGCTCCCAATTTTCTTTTTTAGCAGTGTTTCCGTCCCCTTAACCGAGTTTAAATTGTTTGCCCATGTTCCAAATCTCTTTCCTTGGTAGCGTAAACTAAAGCCTTTTTGAAAGCCTTCTATTAATTCCAACCCCACCTTTTCATTCGGGTACCCCTTCATCCATCGTTCTACTACTTCACCTCTAGTTGGGGTTTTGGCTAGCGGAAAATTACCTTCTTTACTTTCCCCCTTGGTAGTATCCGCTCCCAGCCGTATATCCCCTTCCTCTTCCTGTCTTTTCTCCCTGTGTCCCTCTGTGCAATCCCCAAAAGGAATAGTTTCCTTGGCCCCCACGGGGTTGGCTTCTCCATAAGATCTGCATCGAGAGGCTGGGTGAGTTCCCTTACATTTTGAACAGGCATGCCTGAATCTGCAGTGTGGAAAGGAGCAGTGAGCTCTGTTGTGCCCCCAACAACATTGTTGATATCGCAGACCTCCCTTCTGCCACTCACCTTCGCCCCCCGCTACTGTCATGGTTACCCACCACAGGTCATTGCATCTAGAATCCCATCAACAATCCTCCCCATAATTAGCCATCAGTGTCCTGAACTTCTCATCATACTGTAACCAATTAGTGCCTCCCATCATCTTATAAGCATTTCTTATAATCAACGAGTAAGCTAACAGGGGAGTGCCAAATTCTGGCTTCTTTTCTTGTGCTATAGCACTGTAATATGTGAAACCCAGGGTCCATGCCTCCCATGATTTCCCTTTATATGTGGGTCCCTTCTGCTCTTCACCCTTCTTGACCAGTACTACTGCTGCTGCCAATTCATTTTCACTAAACTCTCCTTTTCTTCATACAGTTCAGCTGTTTTCTTGTCTACCAAGGCAAAAATATCAAAAAATTCTCATTTCCAGATTTTTTCTTTTGTTGCTAATGGACATGATCTCCTATGTGTACTCCTCCACCCCCTTTTTTCTGCCTTATCCCTTCCTTTCCCCCATCCATTTGTTTTCCATCCTTCTCCTTTTCTTCTAACTCCCCCAGTACTTTTTGTAACTTCTTAATACCATCTCCCCCCATACCTAATAATAATTGCTCCACATATTCCTTCTTGCTACTCTCTAATGTCAACACTGTACCTGATTCTCCATGGGGTTCCTTTGGTGGTCCGATTACTGCCTTGTCTCTTGGCTCCGCTCCTTCTCATGGTCCTCTTGTTGGGGCCTGCTGGTTACTACCAGTCATGGGTTCAGTCATCCCTCCGCCTGGCTGTGGTATGTCCAGCTGGATAGGTTCGGGTGCGGGAATGCTGGGTCCCAGTCCCGGGTGAGACCTAACCTCTTGCCTTGGGCTGGGCTCCGGTTCAGGCATTGGCCCCTCCGGACTGGGAGCAGGCACTGGGTCAGGGATCACGTGGGTTGTTGGTTGCCACCCTGGAGAACTTGTTCTGGGGCACTTTGGCACCAGGGTCCCAGCTCCCTTCCCTTTACCTCCTGCCCCACTCTGACCCTTCTTTCTGACCTTCTCTTTCTTTGCTGACACTTCCCCCCCTCTGTATCTTCCACTGTATCTAGGACTTTGTGGGCCCTGTCCACAAGCTCCATAATCATTTTCATTGTGTCCATCTTCATTGATCTGGAATCCCTCATGTTAATTTTTGTCTCTGTTTCCTGCTCATAAATAAATATGCATTGTTAATTATTTTGCAGAGTTTTTTTTTTTTTGGCGTATTCAATAGACTTGTCAATGTCTATACCTTTATTTCCTAACAGCCCATGGTGCTCATTATTAATGCTTATATATTTTGTCTGGCTATATTTTTGGAAACACTCCTTGTAACCCCCATGCTTTGCTGAAGCCAACAGCCCTGCTCCCCCCAAGATGGCCACCCTCTTTTATCCCCGCCCCTTTCTAAAAATGGCTGCCGGCCATTTGCTTCTGAAGGTGGTGCTCCAGTTGACCCCATCCTTCTAGCCTTGTAAAGGGGATTGCTCATTGGAGGCTCTTTTTAAAACCTTTGTTGTCTGTGCAATCTGATGACTCTTCCAGGCACTCCTGTGTCCCGTCTAATGGTTTCTATTGCTCCGTCGGCAAGCTCACGCTCCTCCCTTGTCACCTTGCCCTTGTCGCCATCATGCATTTTAACTTTTTTAAAAAAACAACCAAACTAAAAACCCACTCCTTAAATCCTGCACCTGAATCTACTCATTGTATCGACTTGCGTTTCTGTCTTTTCCCTACTTCTAGAGTACGAGCTCCTGTGTTTGCTCAGTCCTTTTGTTCCCCACTCTTGGTGCTCCCACATGGTCACCCCAGCTTTTGACTGGCTTCTTTGTTTGCACCTGCCGTCTCACTGTTCTTCCTGCTATTTTATTCCATCTCTTTGCGTTCTCTACCTCTCATCCTCTACTTTAAGCCATGCTCCAAAAACTAGGCTGTGCTCCCCTTTGCAAAGCCCACCATACTGTAACAAATGAGGCTGTGCACCCACCCCTGCACCATCCAGCAGTTACTCGCCACGTGGCTCCATTTCACCAACCCTTTGTCTCCCAAGCTGCCTGATTCGCCTACAAACAACCCTTTTTTTTCCTTTTTTTTTTGCACGCTAAACTGCTGCTCATTCCCTCAGCTCACTACCAGCAGTCCTCCTTCAAACCTTAGGACTACACGCTTTTTGTGTGCTCCCTTTTTCCTTCACCATCCCTTAACCTGGTCAAACACTCCTTGTGTGCCCCTAAGGCTGCTGCCTCCCGTTCCGTTCTGCTCCTTCCCCTTCTGCCCCAACTCCTTTCACTTTTTTCATTCCTGCATATATTTTTAAATTACTCCATTGTCTGAAAACTTGTCTCCAAATTCCTCGACATGCCTTCCATGCCCCATTGCTTCAGCGCTCGCTGCAACCTGCTAAATTCCCTTTTATTTTCCTTTTACCTCACTAAATATACTAATAAATGCCACTATTTTCTTCAACAAATGCTATACACCTCCTAAGGTTACATACCTCCTCTGATTGTGGATACAATTTTAAATTCCTTTTCTTGCCTTATTTTCGTTACTAATTTTTATATCATGTGAATGTATTACTACAGCAATTCACTACAAACCTTTCAAGCTTTTGATTAAAAATCTATAAACTCTATTTCTTACCTTCTTCTTAGGAACTCCCAACTGATGTGCTAGGTTCTCGAAATTACTTACCCAAAAAACCTAGCAGAAAGTGGCAGAGCCCCCTCTTTGTTGCCCTTCTTAAACCCCTTTTTGCTCTGCCCCTCCCTAGCCCTTCTTTTCCTCCTATTGATCTTTATCCCCCACCCACTTTCTGACACTATCATGACCTCATAAGGATGTCCCCCTCCTCTGACCTCACTCCCCCCACCTTATGCCCTCCCCTTTCTTTCTAAGATCCCCACCCCTTTCCTTTCCCCCTCCCCTTCCCCCTCCCTCCTGTTGTAACTCCCATCTCTTTTTTAGGGTCAAAGGGAGGGGGCCTGGAACAATGAGGGCTGCCTCTTATGGCAACCTATCTTATAAAACAATGAACATATTAGGATACAGGTTCTCAGTAACTAGGGAGTCTTTGTTAGGTTTAATTTTTAATGATACATTAATTCTTGGCATTTGAAACAATATTGTAGAAAGGTCATGTTATATACTAGGTTTTAATATTAATGGATACTATTGACTTTTTTTGCATATGGTAGACATACATCTCCTGATAGGGCTGACACTGTATGAATGTGTGATACAGTTAGTTTATGTTTATTTTTCACTCAAACAGCTTATATTTAAGCACATTTGCCATAGACTAAGGATTTTTTGTTCCAGAGAACTTTTTACCATGGTATACTTAGAAGCCCTTAGCATATTATTGCTTTGGTTTTTAATCACGTGTCTTAAGTTTAATTAGGATTGTTCTGGCTTTCTTCTCTCAAGATGTAGGGTGATTCATTCTGTAACTTTGACATTGTAAAACCTTCCTTTTGGATGAGATTTTTTTAGGTTAACTTTCAAATGCCAGTTTTAGGCTAATAAGATTTAGTTTCTTCACGTATACACAAACACAGTTACTCATGCATAGTACAAAATGGCACTCGATGATGTTTTATGTTTTTTATAAGAATGGTGTTATCTGGTCTGTTGACATTTGACCTTGCAATGCCTTCATGGCTAAATGAGAAGCATACAGTTAGACTGTGTGCTTCCCATTTATTTCTCAGTTGATCTTTGAATGGATTTTTGGCCAATAGAATTTGTACAACTTTTTTATTTGTTCTTTATGTATGATCTGGGTGTTACTAGAATGTATATTTTCAAAACAACTGCCATTAGTTTCTGATGAAGAACTTGATGTAGTCCGAAAGCTAAAGCACCTATTTTCTATTGTAACATCCATGTTGGTCCAACAAAAGGTATCACATCATCTCTTTGTTTTGGATCTCATGTCATAGGAAATGAAAAAACAACCTATTCCATTCTTGAAAATAAGTATGATGGGGATAAAGTCAGAGTGTCTGGAAATGTAACAATATTCAAGGTAGTATGTTTTGGCGAATTACTGCTATCCTATTAAAAATTGACAATGTTAATAAAGAACATGGTCTAAGTCAGATGCCACAGCTGCAGTTAGGGGGTTGTAATTAAGCACCTTCAAATGGTCCAGATTTTTAGTTAAGTATACTCCAAAGTATTTCAAGGCATTTCTGTTTCATCAAATATGGAGCTGATTTTTTATCATTTGAAGTGGAGTATAGTTAAGGGTGAGCACCTCTGTTTTATGTTTATTTAGATGAAATCCCACTATCTGTTCAAAATGAGCTAGTATATCCCATATTGTCTGAAGAAAGTCAGTAAGATTGCTAACAGTTAACAAAATATCATCTGCAAACAAGGTAATAAGATGATTCCTGCTTTCCAAGAGAACTCATTGTATTAATGGAGAGTACTGGATTTGAGAAACAAGGGGCTCTATAAAAAGAGTGAATAAAACTGTGGATAATGGACCTTGTCTTGTTCCACAGCCTAAAATAAAAGGGAAGGAAAGGGCACATTGACTTGAACAAATGCTTGAGGGGCATGATATATGGATTGTAATTTGTAACATGGTAAGAAAAGTTAAAGGAACACCAAATGCAGTTAATGTGGCCCACAGATAGGGCCACAGAACCCTATTGAAGGCCTTCTTACATCCAAGCTGGCCAGGACCAGGGGTATGGATCTCTTCAAAGCAAAATCTAGAATAAGTAGGGTCCTATGTACATTGTCATGGGCTTGACATTTATGAACAAACCCCACCTGATCCCAGTCCAGCAGGGATGGGAGAAGGCTCTCTAATCTCAGAGCACAAATAGAAGTAAACAATTTATAATCAAAGTTTAATATCAGAATAGGCTGATAAGATGCTGGAGAGGTTATGTCCTTGCTCAGTTTTGGAAGTGCTTAGATACTGTAATGGCATATCACCAAGATCTGGGTGGTGACATTCCTGCCTGACAGAATGGTAAAGGCACAATAATAAAAGGAGTAATAAAGGTTGTATAGTTGGTAATTTATAGAATTCAGATGGAAAGCCATCTAGTTCTGGATGTTTTCTGACTTTAGCAGATGAGATACATTGATCAATCTTTTGCAAAGTTTTTGGATTAATTAGGGTATTTATCTGCTCCAACATAAGGGTTGGAAGCCTAGCCTGTTTCAGAAAAAGTTGTATCAGGAATTCGGAGGGATCAGAACCTTCTAGATTGTATAAGGCAGAGTAGTAACATTGAAATATTGCGTGAATGTCAGCCTCATGATGAGTAATGACACCAGTTTGTGGGTTTCACAGCTTAGTAATAGAGGCTTGAGCCCTATGCACCTGCAGACAATATGTAAGAGTGTGTGAGTACCTCTAGCTCCCCCTTCATAGTAATAATGCTGAAGATAGAATAAAGCATGTTCTCCCTTTTGGTCTAAAAGTTCCTGAATCTGTGCTTTTGTATCTAATAATTGTTTTTTACTGAGGTGTCTCCCTACATATGAAAAAGTTGGAAAGTATGTAAGGTGTGTGGAAGAGCTTGTAATTTCTGTTCACTAGCTTTGTGGCAGGCCGAAGAGGTAAGCTGTAACAATACCATATATAACAGCTTTCAACAAGTTCCAATGAATGGCTTGGGATACAGTACCACTGTTGCTTCAGAGAAACAGTGGAATTTGCTTCTCAATGATCACTAAAAGATCTGGATCCCATAATAAAATGGTGTATAAGCAGCAGGTAGTTTTCTGTATATGTTTCCCCAAAGAAAACAAGGCTATAAGTGTAGCATGATCAGATAAGTGCAACAAACCATGGCAGACATCATGAAGACTATTTACATGCTCACACATCATGAACATATAGACTAGTTTGACATAACTACAATGGCATAGGGAGTAGTGAGTATATTCCTTCTTAAAGAGATTTATATGTCACCAGGTGTCCAAAATACCAAGCTGGGAAAGAGTTTTGCACAGGTATTTCTATGCTGAAGAGAGGTGATGTGACTTGGTGGTACAGACATCTAATTCAGGGTGAAGTACAACATTTATAGCCCCTCCCCATAAAAGCTGTCCTTGCAAAAAGTTAATAATTTGGAGAAAAAATATTTCAAATCCTTATTATTAGTCCCGGCAGGAATATAGGCACTAACTAATGTAAAAGGGTGGTTATATAGAATACTTACTATTATAACATAATGCCCCTTCATATCTGCTTCCATATGGGTTATTTCAAAAGGGTACCCTTGCTGATGAAGCGTTAGTACTCCCTACCTGTGACCCGAACTATATGAGGAAAAAATGATTTGATTAAAGACAAAAATTAGATTTTTGTTATGTTACTCTATGGACAAGTTTGTCTCTTATGAAAAAAAATGGTGTCCACTTGTTCCTGTCGGATAAATTGTATGGGATGAAAATGCTTTTTTAGGTTATTAACCCCATTTATATTATAGGATAACACTTTAGTAAATAATGCTGTACAATAGGATAGGAAAGTTTATGCACAAAAATATCACACGCACAGTAGCTCAATAACATCTTGAACCTCTTACAACCATATGAAACAGCAGTTACAAAACATGCGTTAGGGACCCAGACATTCCTGCTTAATACAAACAGGTAAAGCTGAGAAATCCCTCTAAGGAAACACAATTAAAGTGGCATGTATACCTACTATTTCCCCTACCAGCTGTGAACATAGGAGATAACCATACAAAATCCACCCCCATTTGGGGAACATTACCATAATAATAATATAAAGCAGTATATAAGAGACAGAAAGTCTTTAACCATCCCCCTACCAGAGAATACTAAATGAAAAAGTCCTACTTATGAAAAATGCCATGTAGAACTGATACATTTAATAACAACAATAAAAACCCAGAATAAACATAGCATAACAATTTGCCAACATGGCAATACAATAATTCCAATATGATCCCAAATAAAGTAAAAAAAAAAAAAAATTATCAATACAAACTTCCAAGGCAGGGGGTGATTTCAAAAACCTTTCTCCTGGGTAATGCCAGCAGATATAAGGGTGCTATGCAGGGAAAGCCAGGCCTAACCCATGTCCCCTAGGCAAAATAACTAAAGAATCCTGAATAAAGCCAAAGTCCATATATATTAATATGGCAAAAGCTGGCCATGACCTCTTAAGTAAGAAGATAATCTCATTATTGGTGTAGGCCAGTACCCAATCAACTGAATGACCCCAAGGTAGTTCCAGAGGACAGCACATCATCAACTGTCCTGCCCCTAAGGGCTCCCAGAGAAAAATCCTCAGCCATAATAAAGTATAGGTAGATCTTGTGGGAATCAACTTCTTATGAAACATAGAAACATAGACTTTGACGGCAGATAAGGACCACTTGGCCCACCCAGTCGGCCCATTTCCCTACCTATTGGATAAACTGCAGATTCTAGTTAACCAACAGCCTACTTCCTGCAATACCCGACTATAATTGCCTTATGTCTGTCCTATGCATGTTTGAATTCTCCCACTGTTTTAGACCCCACAATCTCTCCAGGAAGGTGGTTCCATGCGTCCACCACTCTCTCCGTGAAAAAGAATTTCCTCACATTACCCCTGAGCCGTCCCCCCCCCTCTAACTTTAAATTGTGCCCCTTGTTCTTACACATCACTTTTTCTGAAAGATACTACCCTCCTGGACATTGTTGATTCCCTTGAGGTACTTAAAAGTTTCTATCATGTCCCCCTGTCCCTCCTTTCATCAAGGGTATACATATTAAGCTCTCTCAGTCTCTCTTCATATGGTTTCTGATGTAGACCCTGCACCATTTTAGTTGCCCTCCTCTGGACTGTTTCCATCCTGTCTATGTCCTTGCATAGATGAGGTCTCCAAAACTGCACGAGTACTCCAGATGGGGTCTCACCAACTGTCTGTATAGAGGGATAACCACTTCCTTTTTCTACTTGTGATGCCCCTCCCTATGCATCCCAGTATCCCCCTGGCTCTCCTTACCAACTTCTCACATTGCTTACCCACCTTTAGGTCATCTGATATGACTACACCCAGATCCCTTTCCATTATTGTTGTCGTTAGTACCTCCTCTGCTACTGTGTACTCTTCTCCTGGATTTTTATTTCCCAGGTGCATTACTTTGCACTTCTTTGCATTGAATCTAAGTTGCCATATGTCTGACCATTCCTCCAACCTTGCCAAGTCCCTTCTCATCCTTTCTACCCCCCCTTGTGTATCAACTCTGTTACAGATCTTTGTGTCATCTGCAAAGAGGCATACCTTTCCTTCCAGACCCTCTGCAATGTCACCTATAAAGACGTTAAAGAGGACTGGACCCAGTACTGAGCCCTGAGGTACTCCACTAGTAACCCCCCTTTCTTCAGAATGTGTTCCATTCACTATTACCTTCTGTGTCCTGTTGTGCAGCCAGTTTGCTACCCAGGCTACCACCCTGGGACCCACTCCCAGGCTGGCTAACTTGATTATTAATCTTTTGTGCTGGACTGTGTCAAATGCCTTGCTAAAGTCTAGGTAGGCCATATCCACAGCCCCTCCCTGGTCTATTACTTTGGTCACCTAGTCAAAGAAATCGATTAGATTCATCTGACATGACCTTCCTGCTGTGAATCCATGCTGCTTTGGGTCCTGTGCCCCTCTGGCCTCTAGGTACTCAACAATTATTTCTTTCAGAAGTGATTCCATCATTTTCCCCACCGAGGTCAAGCTAACAGGTCTGTAGTTTCCTGCTTCTGCCTTACTCCCACTTTTGTGAAGGGGAATCACATCTGCCCTCCTCCAGTCCTCAGGTACCACCCCATGTTCCCATGATTTGTTGAAGTAGTCACAGATGGGATATATGTCAAACAGGAGTCCTGAGTCAAAAAATACCAAACACGATAAAACATTTCATAAGCAGAGATTACTAATCTACAAACAGTTAACTGTAATAAAAATAATCTTCCAGCATTTATATAACCTGGCCAATATAAACTCCTGTAAAAAAATAAATAAATAAGTGAATGCACTGGCAGTAGGAGGTTGCTCATAGCTATCAGCCCCTAGCAGAGTACCCACCTCCTTCTGGGGGCCAATCAAAATCCACCCACCTGCCTATAGTTGCCTCCCACAGTTGGGGAGAGCCCATGTCCATCTCCCAGAAACAGGTCTAGTAAATGACACAAAGATACAAAATTATTTACCCCATTTACATTGCCTAGAAATTACAACTCAGATTAAGCAGAAAAACTGCAACAGGAGTATACCTGAGCCTCAATCGCAGAAAAAAAAAACACCTGTTACATAAACATAGTCCCCCTCAGTCACCACAACCCTCTTTCTGTGTCAATAACAGTGAAATTTAAAACCTAAGACAATAACTTTAATTGAAAATAAATATGGCTCTGTATCAAATAATAAGAAAATAACAAATCTTACAAATTTAGCACATATAGTGAAACCACTCAGCTTAGCTCAAATAACACCTTCACACATCCTTAAAAGTAAAAAAAAAAAAAAATTCACAATATAAGAAAGAAGAGATGTATCATTCTAAAATGGAGTCTAGAGCAACCAAAACTTAACATAAGTCCAGAACAGGTCCAGTATATAAAGTGAAATCATCCCTTTGGTGCCTTTTTATGAGAGTGCCAGTTCTGTTCAGGGCTTCTTGCTATGCTGAAGATTTCTTCCACACCTCCTTCTGAAGCACCTGTTTTTCCCTTGTTGTACTCTGATCCATGGGCTCCTCAGGAACTTCATAATTCCCTGATCTCAGCTCTTGAACCACTTTTTTTGAGTCCTCAAAAATGAATGGGCCATCCTAGAAAATAAATTTGCTGACGGGCCGGGTATGGGGTAGTAAATTTCAGTTTATGCCTCTCAGAATGTTAATACAGGACCACAGGCCTTAAGTTTGGCAAGGAGGGTTGGGGAGTAATCATTATCAAAAACAGATGTTTCCCCTTGTAAGTGATAACTGCTTTTCACTAGGCTCTCTTTATTTAAAGGTTCCTGCATAATAGCTTAGTTTAAAAAAAATGGATAATGATTGAGCGGGGCCAAATATTAGAACTGGTGGGTTTAGGAGTTAGTGCTCAGTGTGCTCTTTCGATCATGAGTGGGTGGAGACCCTGAATGTGTAGTATCAAGGAGAGAAGGATTTGCAGAAAGTCTTTTATGTATCTACTGTCAACACATTCTGGTACACCATAAATACAGAAGTTATTCCTCCTCAATTGATTTTCAAGGTCTTCGCAGCAATCTACCAGAGACTGTTGCTCTTGTACCAGTCTTATAAAAGCCCACTTCAGATAATCAATCTGGGAGTCTGTATCAGAGGCATGCTGCTCCAATCCAGTTATCTTGTTCTTGAAAGCTACTACAGACTTCTTTAGTTCCTTATGCAGATAGTGAATCTCAGCTTGAAATTATTGGAGCTCTTCCAGAATTGCTGCATCTTTTGGCTGCACCGTCTCCGCCATGTCGCAGCCTTCTCTGTTGCACAGCTCACAACCCAACAATGCTCTGGCCTGAGGGACCACATAGATTCCACTTGCTGATTCATATTTTAGGGCTTTGACCAACCCTCATCTAAACTGGTAGCTTCTGACAGTATAAGTGGACTTGAAAAAATAACTAAAGATCCAAATTGTGGCACTAATTTTTATTGCGGTCCGGAGCTCAAGGCCTACTCTGCCATACTAGTTAGAGGATGTTAAGTTTCTGATCAGCCTGTTGACATTCTTTAAGTGTGTGAGTACCTTCTGTCCAAATTATAAATAAATCATCAATCAGAAATAAGCAAGAGGTTTATGTGTACATTGCTTCAAGAAAATCCTCCTTAAAAATTCACCATGAAAAGGTTGACATACTGTCGAGCCATCCTGGTGCCAATTGCTGTTCCCATAGTTGTAACATAATATTTACTATTGCAACTGAATTTGTGGGTCAGAATAAATTCAACAAGTCTCACAAAAAATTTTGGGTGGATGTTGTGATAACATCTTGTCTCTTGCAGGTATTTGAGACAGTCTGGAATGCCATCAGTAGGTGGAATATTAGTGTAGAGGGAGTTCACATCCATTGTGCCAAAGATGGTACTAGGTGCTAAATCTCTAAAAGCAGCAAGTTTATGCAAGAGGTGTGTAGTGTCCTGAATATAGCCATGTCTTTCTATGATAATTGGTTTTAAATGGTTTCCATAAATCGGATATCCCCTATGTCAGGGCACAATTTCCAGATATCATAGGTCTCTCTGGATTCCCAGGCCTA
This sequence comes from Neoceratodus forsteri, assembly GCA_016271365.2. Classification (NCBI taxonomy): domain Eukaryota; kingdom Metazoa; phylum Chordata; order Ceratodontiformes; family Ceratodontidae; genus Neoceratodus; species Neoceratodus forsteri. Next base: position 609,546,534 of record CM057455.1, read on the forward strand.
GTCATCTTTGCCAGCATGTAGAACCGGTTCACCAGGGATGAGATCAGTTATTATGTCTTTGAAATGCTTAGGAGCTTTTATACTAAAGAGTTTCACTGAAGGACTCAGTGACAACATAATGAAATAGCTACTGATTCTAAATTTGAAACAATTACTTAAATCCCCTTTTCACATAAAACAGCGTCTAGATAGAAACTATAGCCCCCTGACTTTTGGGGTACAGACTGAAAAAAGGGCTGTACAGGAAGCTTATGCTTACAAATTTCCTTCTCCCATGCTGCCCCCCACTCCCACACCCAAAGTCATCTTACTTGCAGGAAAGCACATCTTGCTCCTAAACTCAGGAACTTGCATGTCTTCACTTCCCAAAGGTGCTCCTCAGTTCAACAGCCTTGTACTCCACCTGCATCTTCTGATCCTTGGTCCTCGATGAAGGTCTTGGTATCTCTCCTGGGATAGGAGAGTAAGCCTACAGCTCTGCATGGACTTGCTGCCACCTCTACCTAACAATACAACGTAATGCTATTGGGTGTACTTCACAGCAAATGGGGAACATTGATCCATTCCAGTTCCGCATTTCATTTTTATTTTATACTGGAAAGGAATGTGAGCAAAATGTCCATTTTCACAAGCATCCAGTTGAAATAAAAAAAACAATGGTGGGAGTATACAGATCATAAACATATACAAGAGTACATAACTATTTGGGTGGGACTATTTACACAAATTCAGAGAAAGCACAAATAGCAGCGATGCACTTATTCATAGAGGGTATATATACAATTACAGAGAATAAAATCTTTAACAGAGGACACAACATCACTGGAGAGTGTCACAACCTGGTTAAGGAATACAAATTTTTATACAAAGAGAACACTGAGTACAAATGTGCAACAGTAGCATGATGAATGCGTGAAGAACAGGTCAGACAGGTATAAGCATCAAGTACCAAATGGCAATACTAAGTAAGTGCACTCCTAGCTGCATACATAATGGCTGTAGGATAACAGATAAAAGGGGAGAGGTGAGGGAATGGTAAGGTAGGTGGGAGGTAGGGAGGGGAGTTAGCTAGGGGGGAGAGAAATAACACCTAGCTGTACATAAGTATAGAATAGTAACCACAGGCTTAATGGGGTGAGGTAGGTGAGTGGGAGGTGAGATGAAAGTAGGGGAAGAGATTTGGCATGGGTGGCAGGTTATGAGAGGGTGGGAGAGTGATAGTTAAGAAACAGTTGGAAGGGGGGTTGTTTAGTAAGTGCTTTTTCAAATTAAATTTAAATGAGTTGATGGAATGGCAGAAAACGAGGTTGGGCAGAAGAGTGTTAGAGAGTTTATGGCCCTTGTCAGAGAGTGCTTTCTGTCCCAGGGAGGTGTGGTAAAAAGGGAACTTAAAGAGGGTGGAGGGAGCACTCCTGTTGGGGAGGGCTGGATCCGACCTAGGTAAGAGGGAAGTGACACTGGGTCAAAGTGGTTGTTAAGGATTTTGTGCATAAACGTGAGTGTCTTCCAGGCAAACCTGTCTTTAAGGGAGAGTCATTTTATGGATTCATAGAGAGTACAACTGTGTGTGCAATGGGGGAGACCAGAGATGAATCTGATAACATTATTATAGGCCGCTTTAAACTTGATGAGATTGGTGGAGTTTGGTTCTGTCAAGAAAATGGGAGACCCGTAGTCAACAAGGGGGAGGAGTAGGCTGGAAGCAAGTTGGAATCTAGTCTCGGGGAAGAGGAATGGATGGATCCTCTAAAGTATCCTAAGTCTCTGGTGGATTTTGTTGATTAGCTTGGTTGCATGTGGTGGGTCAGGCCAAGGTATTTGAATTTGCAGACTCACTCAATGGTGATGCTATCATTTTCAAGGAGGGAGAAATTGAAATTTGAGGGTTAACGGGTGCCCGAGAAAATCATGCATTTCATTTTTTTCAAATTTAATACCATACTGCAGGAGGAAAACCAGCAGTGGAGACTAGAGAAATATTCCTGTAGTTTGGATAGTAGGACAGTGGTGTTGCCATCACTACAGCAGAATGTGGCATCTTCCATGTAGAGGATAATTTTGGTGTGGGAACATAATGAGGGGATATTGTTAATGAAAACAGAGAATAGGAGAGGCCCCAGGGTTGATCCCTGTGGGACCCCGTATTTGACAAGGCAGTCAGGGGAGGTTAGCCTTCAATAACAGTTTTGTGGTATTTGGGGTGGAGGAAATTCGCAATGCAGTTTACCGTGTTTGCAGAGAAGTTTAAGTGGGAGAGGATCTCTAGGAGCAGGTTGTGGTCTACCAGGTCAAAGGCCTTGGTTAAGTCCACAAAGACAGAGCTAGTGTAAAGTCCATCATCCATGGCCTTAAGGATGTCATTTGTGAACCTCACTAGGGCAGTTTTGGTATTGTGTTTAGCCCTTAAGCCACGATGAGCCTCTGATAGGATTTCATATTTATTTAAATTCTCAGAGATTTGTTCATGAACAATTTTCTCCAAGATCTTGGATGGGGGGGGGGTAAGAGAGAGATGGGTCCATAGCTGCTGATTTCCTGTTTTGAAGCTACCTTGTGTTGCAATGTGATGGAGGTGATTTTTCATGAATTCAGAAAGGTGCCAGAACAGAGAGTGAGATTCAGGATGTTGGTGAGGGGGATGGCGATGTCATTGATGACTAATTTGAGAATGTGGTAGTCTAAACCATCAGGATCAATGCTGGGTTTAGAGTTGCTCTTGTTAATGAGCTTGACTGTGTTGGAGGGGGAGACAGCTTTGAAGTAGAAGGTGGGGGCTCCCTTTAACAGTTGGGAGTGGTTGGGGTAATGCGAAGGGAGGGCTGAGGAAAGTGGAGTCTTATATCTGTCAAGATCACCGAAGAGTGAGTTAAACATAGTGACCACGCATTTTGGGTCATTAGTTGATTTGCCTTCTGAAAAGAGGATTATCTCCTCAGACTTTCTGTCTTTGCCCAGAGGGGAGTTATGCATACCCCAGAGTTGTTTGGAGTTTGCTTTGTTGTAGAGTTGGCTATTCTTAAGGTGGTTCACCATTGCAGTTTGGACAGCGGACTTACATCTACAGGTGAGTTTGGTTTCTTATACTTGGACCAGGACTTGTCCCTACTGCACATGAGCCATAGGAGATCGGGTGTTACCCATTCATTTCAGTTGCCATGCACTCAGCTCTTTTTACTGGGGAAAAGGGAGCCACAGATGGAGTTAAATGTGTTAGTGAAAGTTTAGATGGTGGAGTCTATGTCCTTTAAATCAGTGATGAAGGTCCAGTCCATGGATTTGAATGCCCAGGAGAGTGCTTCCAAGTTAGTATTCTTTAATTGCCTAGTGAAGACTTAATCAGGGGGTGATTGGGGGTTCTGGCAGACTATTCTAAGATCATGGTCATACAGTGTGCAACAGAGGTGGTGGCTGAGTTGCCACATGGTTGATCTACGGCAGAAATATTCCTGGCTGCCTGTATCTTTCACTGGAACTCAGACTTGGAGCTCTGAGAAAATGGCAAAAGCTCCTTTTTTTCCAGTCCCAGACTGACTGATAGGATTCCTTTATTAGTGGAAACGTATTCTTTGTATTGGTTACACATATAACCTACAGTGAATGAAAAAATGGTGATTACATGAGACACTCCAAGACAAGCTGTTAAAAAGACTTGAAATGGGAAACTGGGCCTCACGGGTGAAAAAGCAATCAATGAAATCCTTGCTTACAGACGTGTCAGCTTCTAGTGAGTGCATTGCACTGCATAGTGGGAAGGAATATTAGTACTGTACCTGCAATGTCAAGAGATGCAATAATCAAAAAGGAAATATAGAAGAAAAAATCTAAAGTAGGCCATCTAGTCTTCAGAGTAACAAGGTTAGTAATGAAACAAATACATTACTTTAGATATGCTGCCTTTAATTGTGACACCCTACAACATATCAGAGTGGAATTATTATTCATAATTGTTTAACTTTGTAATTTGCACTGGTGCTATGTATCTCTGCTTTCAACTCATTTCCTCATAATGTTGTCAGTTGTCAATTTTTGTTTACTACATTGCAACCCCCAAGGATGTGCCAGAACGTAGACAATTACTTGTCTAGTTAACCTACCCAGCTAAGAAAAACTAAACTGCAACACAAAACTAATCAATAAACATTAATGATTAAGATCTCTTTCATCGAATATGAGAAATGAAAAGACATTATTGGACATTAAGGAATTACATGGGGTTTAGTATTCAGTTTTCTTTTGTGATTCTGTTCCAGGTTCTAACTGAAAGATGTACTACATTAAAGTGCCTTCACATGAAGAAAATCCTGGATTGCACATGTATGTACCCTACTGTAATGCTGTGAATTAATTACATGCATTATGAATTATGTTCCAACTGTTGCAAAGTTTTGAAAGATGTTCTCTTATAAAAAATAATAAAGATGGCTACTCAGTAGGAAGAGCAGCTTGAAAATTAAAAAAACAAATCTGTTTTAGAGTCATTTACAGTTCAGGTATTAGAGTAGTATGTTTAAAACCTAGGAAATCGGAAAAGAAACTGCGTGAAGGCAAATCTGTCAAGAATACTGTAGCAAAGCTGAGCTGTAAAATCATAAAAGACTTGCTTCTCGGTTACTACTAACTGGTGTCTCATGTATGACATACACTACACCACCCCTGGTTCCAACAAGCAGTAGTAAAGAAGTTTATTAGCATGGGTTCAAAAAAATACCTTTTGTTATCTACTGCAATTATTACGCTCACAGATAATCTGCAACATGCCATAGTAAAGGCTTAATGACAGGTGGCATGTTTCTAGACATGTCTAAAGCTTTTGATCCTTTCAGTCATCAGCTGGTACATCTTAAACTGGAAGCCCTGTTTAGTGTCACTCAGCCTTTAGCTGGCTTCATGACTAGTAAATGATTTTATATATTTATTTAGTTATTTATTTGTTTGTTTATCTTTGTTAATCAGATAGGTCCACTGAGCACAAGTGTTAGTTTTACACATTGGAACTGCTGGTTTTGATTGGCATCAGCACTAGAAATTCCATAGCCCACATGGTAATGAATGAGTCAAGGATTTACGGTTAGGATGAACAGTGGTATTTAAAATTTTCCAAAGTAAAACTGCTTGTACATAGTGAATTCTTACATTTAACAGAAACCATTGTAAGGGATTTAATAGGTTGCAGTGATAAGTTTTAAATTTAGCTTTTTAACCAAAATGACATGCAAATTTAAGGTTTTCCAGCATGAGTTAAAGTAGTTCAGTTAGCCATACATAGTCCACTACTAAAATTAGACAGGCCTGTGTTGTAGGTACCAGAGAAGTCTCAGAAATAGTTTCTGCTCAATAAAGCATGACAAATTGTTAATGCATGACAAACTTTTATTGCCTGTGTTTGTTTTTGGTGTGTGCTTGGTGTGTGGTTGTTGTGTGGTTGTTGTTGTGTGCCTGGTATTTTTAATTTTCTTACTTTATTATTATATTGTAATTAGTTATGTGTAGAGGTGTGCAGATAGATAGACTTACCTACTCGGTGGACTTCCTGCAGTCACTTCACCCCTTTTGGGCGTCCCGTTGTCTTTACTGGCAGGGGTGCTTAGCCGCCAACAGGAGTTGGGGGTCCTAAGGGTGCCGAGCAATTACCACAATGAGGATCTCTCATATGGTAATGTGGGGGGCAAGATTGGGGTAGTGTGAACCAGGAGACACCCAGGGAGGAGAAGCAGCCAGGATAGAGGACCATCATACCTGGTCCCCCTACCCTAGGGCTGTGCCAGATGTCATTCGGCAGCAGGTAGTGCATCTGGACTGCTCAGCTCGTCCCCTTCAGGCCATTTTTTGTAACACAAAATCGATGAGGAATAAGACTGTGATGATGGAATCTTTCATCTCAGATTCCTCGGCCGGTCTTGTTTGCATTATTAAGACCTGGATGGGTGATGACGCTGGCCATGAGCTGGAAGCTTCTGTCCCTCCTGATTATTTGGTTTTGCATTGCCCAAGGAGGAAACTTAGAGAGGGTGGGGTGGCCATCTGTTTTCGATTCACCCTGGGCCTTACAACATTCCAAGTGCAAACACCAGCATCCTTTGAGTGTGTAGTTGCTAAATGTGCACCATGAGTCAATGGCAGAATAGTTCCCATCTGCTGGCCTCCAGGTGGTGGAAGTCTATTTCTGCAGGAGCTAGCAGACTTCATTGATGAGCAGGTGTTGGAGTCCCCTAGGATTCTTGTCCTGGAGAACTTCAGTGCCTGACTAGACAATGAATCCTGTCTTTTTGGATGTGAGCTCATTCAGCTAATGTCTCAGATGGGATTGTCTCAAGCAATTACCTTCAGGACACATACATATGGCCACACTCTGGACCTAGTCTTTTCATTTGGACTTGACATTATGGCAGTCAAGGTTGATCCAGTCATTTGGTTGGATCATCATGTGGTTGAGTTCCAGTATGGGGCCCCCTGTAAGCCAACCCTCTATGTGGAGTCAATCCAGTGTCATCCAAAAGACAAACTGGAGCCTTACCAACTCCAGGAGTCACTGGTTATCTCAAGTATGAAGCTAGCCTGTGCTCAGGGTACAGAAGCTGGGGTTGAGGCTTATAATACAGCATTGACCAAGACACTGGACCTGATTGCACCTTACCTCATTTGCTACCTAAACTCCTGGTGTCCATCACCATGGTATTGTGCTGAGCTGCACCAACTGAAGACTAAGGGGCATAGTTTACAGCATTCCTGGAGGTGGTCACACTCTGTGGAGGACAGGTTGGTGCTGTGGCTACATTATTTGGAGTACCAGTGGGCAAGTGATCTTAGGAAGGCTGAATTTTTGTCATGATCAATTGCTGTGGCAAGAAACTGTCCAGCTGCACTGTTCTGCACTGTTGACACTTGGCTAAATCCCTTCTGTCTCCAGTCTGGGACAGCCTTTTCCACAGAAAAGTGCAAGCAGTTTGGGCAGTTTTTTACTGACAAAGTAGCCTCTATCAGGACAAGAATTACCTCCTCTGGTCCAGTTTTTACTGGAGGTGATCAGTCTGCCAGTGAACATTGTCTGCCATGTTGGACTGAGTTTCGGCTAGTTTGAGCAGATGAGGTTCTTTGGTTGCTCACCAGTATGCGTCACACCACCTGTGCCCTGGACCAGGGTCCGATGTGGCTTGTCATCAGTTGCCTGGATTCCCTGGGACCAGTGTTTGTTGAGAATGTCAATGGGTCATTAAGTGAGGGAGTTTTTCCTGCATCTCTGAAAGAGGCTGTAGTGAAAACACTCCTTAAAAAACATCTACTGTCCCAGACGTTCTTGCAAACTATAGGTTTATCTCCAATCTTCCCTTCTTGGGGAAGCTTATTGAGAAAGTGGTGGTTGAAAAACTGATTTAACACCTGCAGACACTATCCATCTAAAAACCTCTCTAGTCTCTGAAAGATCTAATTTGGCCCTACTGTCCCCTCCGTCCTCTCCAATCCACTGATGAGGGATTGCTAGAGGTTCCCAGAGTACGTTTGCAGACATCGGGAGCAGGGGCATTTAGCTTTGTTGCTCCGTCCCTGTGGAACTCTCTACCTCATCGGGTATGAGATTGCCTAACCATCCAGAGTTTTAAAACTGCTTTAAAAACTTATCTTTTTAACCTGGCTTTTGCTGACTGATGGGGTCATTTTACTTTATTATGCTGCTATTATACTGCCTTTTGTGGAAATTATATGTTTGTTGTATAATAATTTATTTTATTTTATGTATTTTATTGTACAGGCACCTTGGTTTTAGCAAGGCACCTTTTTATAAATTAGACTGATTTGATTTGATTTGATAGTCATGTTTTCAGCCTTGGCACAACACTGAGACAGCTTTGGTCTGGGTAACACATGATCTCTTCATGGTGAGGGACTGAGGGCATGATACCATTCTGGTGCTTTTGGACTTATCAGCATTTGACATGGTTGATCATTAGGTGCTGTTGGATCATCTGCAGGACTGTGTAGGTGCTACTAGCACAGTTCTGTGTTGGTTTCACTAATATTTAACTAGAAGATCACAATGCATGGTCCTAGAAAGTTTCACCTCAGGTTCTTTCACACTGTCCTGTGGTGTTCTGCAGAATTCCATCTTGGCACCTCTGTTGCTCTCCATGTATATGTTGCTACTCGGAGAGGTCATTAGATGGTACAATCTGGGATTTCACTGCTATGCAGATGATACCCAGTTGTACCTGTTTTGTGCCCCTGAAGATCTTTCCACTTCAGATATGCTGAGTCATTGTTTAGCTGAAATTAATGACTGGATGTCTGCTACAGTAACTGGCTGTGTCTCAATCCTGGCAAGACAGAGGTTATGGTGATTGAGCAGGGTCATGGGGGTATTTTCACTGATGGGAGACTGCCAGCCCTCATTGTTGATGGTCACCCCCTGTCAATGATAAAGGTGGTCAAGGATCTTAGTGTTATTCTTGACGATTGGCTTAACCTCAAAAAACAGGTCATGTTAGTCATTAGGGCTGTTTTTCATCTCTAGACTATAGCCAGGATCCATCCATTCTTGACTCCCACTAACCTGGCTATGGTTATCCATGCCTTTGCCACTTGCTGACTTGATTACAGTAACGCCCTTTGCCTGGGGTTGTCTGGAGGTTTGATGCATCACCTGCAGCTAGTGCAGAATGCTGTGGCCGGGATGTTGACTGGCACCTCTATGAGGCAAAATGTCACTCCTGTCCTGCGCTATCTGCACTGGCTGCCTGTGAGTGTGCACATCATCTTTAAGATAAGCTTGCTAACATACAAGGCCCTATGCAGTCTGGGACCTGACTACCTTAAAGAGCTCCTGATTCCGTACTCTCCTGTCCACCCTCTACGTTCCACTGAAGCTGACCTACTAGTTGTACCATCCTTCCGTTTAAGAATACCAGGAGACAGGGCCTTTGGGGTGGCTGCACCGCTACTGTGGAACTCTCTTCCACCGTATATTAAGGCTGCCAGCTTGGTGAAAGCCTTTAAAACCTCTCTTAAAACTTATTTGTTTAATAAAGCTTTTAATCTGATCTGAACTAATTTATTTTGGAGTTGTTTTATTGTATTTTATTGCTATCTTGTTAAGTGCTCTGAACCACTGGATAGGGTGCTATATAAATAAAATTTGCCTTGCCTTGCCTAATTCAGTGTCTTAATTAATTAATTACTTTCAGTGGCTCATTCTGAAGTCCAAACCATCTATTGCTTAACCTGGTATCAAATGGCCCCCCAGGGTACAGTGAGTTAAGGTGTCAACATGTAATGCATACTTAAGAGCCCCATCTAACACTAAGCACAGATATTTGTAAGAGGTAACATTTCCAAGACAAACATTATCCAAAGTATTAGTTACCAGTTGAGAAGACTTTTGGCTATAGGTTCACGGGCTAGCAAAAAGCCTTTTTTCTGTATTTAAAATAAGACTGCACTCCATAATATAAGCGTGGAACTCATAAAAAAATCTTTCTGGAGGCATTTTACTGCAACTTCTTTAGAAGTAAAATATATAACAGTGTTTTCCCCATATAATAACACAGACAACTTTGTACAGATGCCGGAAAGTCATTGATAAAAGGTGAACAGCATGGTGCCCATGACTGAACCCTGCTAGTCTCCCTATATGATAAGAATGCATCCCCTGTCTTTTTTCTGTACTCTCTCCCATCTAAGTAGGTTATAAACCAATTTTTGACAGGTTCAGACAGGCCCACTGCTTTGAACTTAAATATTAGTAATTTATGACCATCTAAATCAAATGCTTTTGAAAAATCAGCAAAAATAGTAGCAACAGATATCCAGAATAAACAGAAGTGTGGACATAATCTATAAATGTCAATAAGGTTATAGTAGTGATGTGGTGCAATCTCAGCCTTATGCTGTTGTGAGGTTATGATGTAATATTTATCCACAAAATCCTGCATTTGATCATGTTTGATCCTTTCTGGCAGCTTAGACCGAAGTAAGAAGAAAGCAGTAAGTCTGACATTTTTGGTGATGTCCTAGAACCCTATTTGTTGACTGGAATGATGTCAGCTAATTTCCAAATGGCTGGCATCACTCCAGCACACAAAACCAGAATAATGTTTTTTCATTAAAGGTATGGCAGTTTCCTCCTGTGCTAGTTGCACAGTTTCCATATCAATGCCATTGGGTCCTACCCTACTACTATACTTTAATTTTTGAAGATATTTCAGTGTAGGGGCTACTTAAACTTTCCAAAAATATAATTGTGAATTGTCTTATCTAAATGTAATTTATTTACATTCTTAGCATTAGTTTATTTATTTAAGAAGTTTAACCATGAAAGACATACTAAGCTGGTATCCTGGGGGAAGGGGAGACAGGAGCAATAGTGCAAAAAAAACAGCAATACAAAAATAAGGTGCATACCAAATGAATAATAACATATTACAGTAACTGTGCAAGAGACATGTAAGTATCAACAGATCACAACATTTGGATAATAAAACAGCTGCACCATGATGAGGGAAACTGTTGCAATGCAATTAACACTAGCAGCAAAATGCAACAGTGAGAATACTAAGATGTGATTTTGCGAGGGCAATCAAGGGGGAAGTGGAAAACAAAACATAGACCAGTAAAGGGGTGGCTAGGAGGGGTGAGGGGCATTTGTGGGAGTGAGCTGAGAAGTCATAAAAGATGGGCTTGAGAGATGAGGGAGAGAGGGTAGATTAATTAACAGGTGGCCAAGTAGACAGAGTTTAGGAAATCTGAAGGAAAATAAAAAGACCTGTAGCAGATTTTATGGGAGGAAGAGAAAGTGAGCAATAGACTGTTACAATGCCACAATATTGAGGAGAATACAAGAGGAAGAAAATAAGGTAAGAGGGGAGGGAGGTGAGCCAAACTTTGGAGATAAAGAAGGCACAATGAGTGAAGCATCTGACTTCACGAGAGGTGAAAGAAAAAGAGAAGTAGAAGGAAAAGTAGTTGGTATGAGGAGGACAGTCCAGGGAAAACAAGTAGAAGTGAAATAAAAGGTCCCATCTGGCCATGAGGGATTTAGCAGCAGTACTGTATGCAGTCTTATCATAACTGAATATCAGGAGGATCATCTTCAAGATGATTTTACAGTGTGCAGGATGCATGATTTTCTCTAGTACAGAGTCCTGAGTTTGGGGTAGAGATTCTGGTGGAGGATGTCCACACTGTGAGAGAAATCAAGGTAATGGTCCAACCAGACCCCGAGGTATTTAAAGGAGGCATATTGAGAATCTCAGCACCATTAATGGTATGGAAGGAGGGGTAGAATGAGAGCCTGACCAGTCATTACTTGGGGCCTAAGGTCATAGAGAGCATTTTCTTGGCATTGGGGGACAAATGGTTTGCCTTGAACCAGAGCTGGATACTGAAGAAATCCAACTGGACTTGAGCAGCTAGATCAAGGGCAGAGGCACCAGAAGCAAAAAGCACAGTTTCATCCACTTACTTGCAAATGGATTTGGAGACACAGGCATTTGGGAGGTTATTTAAGAAAGGACAGAGCCTTGGTGAACACCTAAGTAGAAAGGGAGTGGGAGCAAAGGGTGCATCTGATATCATCAGCTTCAGATCTGCCCTCGGAGGTAGGAGCAAAACCAGCTAACCTAATGTTCAGATAATCTCACCCCCTTTAAGCCTGTTCAAGAGAAGGGAATGCACATCTTTGTCAAAAGCCTTGGCAAGGTTACTGAAGATTATAAAGTTAATATGCCCTGGTCCATGTTTACCTAAATGATTAACCTCTGATTACCCCATTGCCTCCTCCTCTACCCAGACCCAACTGACTATCTCTGGTCAATAGACGCTCTTAACACCTGCTCTTACAAGTAAAAGTCATATTGATACCAAGTCCACCTAACATCCCATTTGATCTTCCCATTCTTTGCTCCATCAACACTAATCTGTTTAATGTTCCATAGCCTAAGACAGCCATGGAGCAAAAAGTCTTTGGTTTGAAGATATCACAAATTTGGAACCACTTATTTCCTCACATTCAAAGAAAAAAATCCATGTTACATTCAAATCAAGGCTTAAGGGACAGCTCTCTGTGACATTGCGATTGAACTGTCTCTGATACTATATATACAGTACCTCATCTGCTCTGAAGTTTGTATTTTGTCTTATGTTTGTTAATATTAAATCATTTCTCGGGTTGCTGCTGTATAAAGAACTGTTCCAGTTAGCTCATGCAGTCAACAGAATAAATAAAGACATAAACATAAATAAATAAGTAAATGCATAAATTATATTTATATATGTGTATATATGTATATATATATATATATATATATATTATACAATGTATGTTTTAGTATAAATGTCAGGATAAAATGTGCTATCTCAGCCAGGTCGTGAAGATAACATTGATATCTTCACATGTGAAGATATCATTGATATCTCCATGTTCCTATACGTCATCACATTGAAAGTGAAACGTTTTCACTTTGTATCATCTTTTTCCACACGAGCAGTCCCCCCCCCCGCGGCTTTTACTTTACAAGCAGGACCCCCATGCATTTCTCAAATCTGCTCATATTTTTACACAACTAAGTATTTAAAAACATATCTGGTTGATCCTGCGACTTCTGTTTAGCTACCGCTATGTGGAATGTAGCGTGACCGAGCAGCTATCCCCAGAAGTGTAGCGTGGCCGAGCGCTATAAATATGAAAAGCTGAGGCACTGTCTGATTTTCAGAATAAGGGAGTCATCACTGCCACACTTAGAAAAGTGTTTTTTTCTTCTTATTTTAGCCCTATTTCTTAAAATGAAGCTGCCGACAGTACTGAGAGGAGAACGAGTGAGTCGGCAGCTTCAGACCACTGAATCAAAGTCTGCGTGTGTTGCTATAGCAACACATGTTAGCACTTTGGTCTAGTGGTCTGTGCCGACTCAACAGTTCTCCCTCAGCTGTCGACAACTCATTGAAAATAGGGCTAAAATAAGAAGAAAAAACACTTTCAAGTGTCATCATTCGAAAAGAACGAAAGTCTCAACACCGTAGCTAAAACACCAGCTTTGCTGATCACGCCCTGGTAGTCGGCTGAAATGCCGAATCAACAAATATGTTTTACTAAATATTTTTTAACATGCAGGCGGGATCAGCCAGATATGATTTATTAAATACCTTTATAGTGCCAAGAAAGACATTTTTAAACATTTAATATATGTAATCTGTTGGATTGGTTGAGGTATGAAGAGTTGTGTTTGGGTAATCCATAACATTTTTTTTTAAATTTTAAGGTGGCAAGATCAACCACACACATTTTTTTAAATAACATGCCATCTGTTCTGTTACAACAGATATGCACAGTTGAGATGGAATAGCCATTATTTCTATGTCAAGGATTGTATAAAGGGCCATTTGGGGGCTGTGCTGAGTGGGGCCCAAAGCATACATTATAATAACAGAACATGACATAGCCTGACCGAAGATATCATATTTATCTTCACTCGAGGCCAATGACATCATGATATCTCACTCGTGGCCGCCCACTCGTGAGATATCATGATGTCATTAACCTCTATGAAATAAATGATATCTATCAGAACAATCATATCTATATATATATATGTGTATATATATATATATTTATACAATGTATATTTAGAGATAAATGTCAGGATAAAATGTAGTATTTCAGCCAGGTCATGGAGATATCAATGATATCTTCACATGTGAAGAATATCATTGATATCTCACGATCTATCGTCATCACTGTCATCACTGTGAAACTGAAAGTGTTTCAATTTCTATCCTGTGGCTTTCTTTTTTAAGAATAGGACCCCCTCCCCGGCAGCTTTCTCTTTAGAAGGAAGACCCCCCCTCCATGCTTGCTCACATTTGCTTGTATGCTTATCATAATCATGTCTTTAAAAACATATCTGGTTGATCCTGCGACTTTCTTTTTTCCACCTCGACTGTCAATGTCGACTGTCAATGTAGCATTACCGAGCGCTATTCCCTGAATGTAGTGTCACTGAGCGCTATGAAGATTTAGATGTGAGGCACTGTCAGACAGTTTTAATTATGGCACTTTTGCTGTAAAACATAGAAAAATGTGCCATTTTCTTAATAGTGCCTATATTTTGTCAAAAGAAGCTGCCGACAATACTGAGAGAAGAGCGAGACTGTCGGCAGCTTCAGAAACTCAGATGGGCCGGGCGTCTGTTCCCATAGCAACACATGCTGGCGCTTCCGTCTAGTGTTCTGAAGCTGCCGGACTCACTGCCTCTCATCTCAGTACTGTCGGCAGCTTCTTTTGACAAACTATAAGCACTATTAAGAAAATGGCACATTTTTATATGTTTTACAGCAAAAGCGCCATAATTAAAACTGTCTGACAGTGCCTCACATCTGAATCTTCCTAGCACTCGCTCACGCTTCATTCAGGGCATAGCGCCCGGTAACACTACATGACAGTTGGAGGTGGAAAAAAGAAAGTCGCAGGATCAACCAGATAGCGTATGTTTTTAAATAAGTACGTGTCCCAGGCATTTGTTTAATGATGCAGGCAGGATCAGCCAGATATTTATTATTAAATATCGTAAGAGGCAAGATCAGACATTTTTTTCATCTGCTGTTTTGGGGCAGGGGGGTATGGAGAATTATATTGGGGGTGGCCATGGCTCTGTCAACACAATCCAGACAAGTTTTTTACAATTTAAAGAGGCAGGGTCAGCCACATATATTTTTTAAAAACATATGGCATCTGTTGTGTTGCTAGAGATACAGCAGATGTGTGTTTAAACAACCATCACCTCAATGTAGGGGACTGTAGTAAGGAACATTTCAAGCTTTTGTTGAGTGCAGCCCACAACATACATTGTATAAACCCGAATATGACATGGTCTGACTGAAGATATCATATTTGTATCTTCACTCGGGCCAATGACATCAAGATATCTCACTGGTAACTTCGCCACACCGTGAGATATCATGATATCATTACCCTCTCGGAAGATAAATATGATATCTTCAGTCAGACCATGTCATATCCTATATATATATGTATATATATATATATATATATATATATATATATAATGTAGCACAGTAGTGCTACCATAGTTAGGTTGAGGAGTCATTTATATGTTAAACCTAAAATTTTGCACCTTAATAATTTTGCAACCATTCAATGGATTTGCCTGAAATTAGGAATGCATGATCAAGCACCATACATCTTGGGATCTGCCAACTTTCGCACTGTTTGGATATGCAGCTGCAGAGTTATTAAGCATGATCTGCGCGGATGTTTACATTTTTTTGGAATTCTTTATTCATCTCTAAAGGTCACACAGCTTGTGTGACTGGTCTTAAATTTTCAGGGAATGTGTGGCTGGGGTCCCCGATGTGTCTTTTGAAGATTTCGTGAAAAAATATTAAATGGTTCTAAAGTTATTCAAAAAACAATTTCCCATTATAAGTCAATGGGAAAAGTTAAAAGGTTGGAAAGTGTCGCAAATGCAGCTTTTGCTTTCGCAAATAGCCCTTTTGCTGTTGCAAATCCACCATTTTGTTTTCAGTTGGTGATCAGAAAAATGCTTGGCATTTAAATTTGGGACCCTTTAGCAACCTTATTCTTTTTGTATTCACCTAGTCGGACCCTGAGGATGCTAGGCATGTCTTTATTTTTGGGGAAAAACACCCCAGAAATATGTTTTTCAAATTTCTGGAAAAAGTACTTTCACAAAGTAGTGTCACACTTGCAACACTGTCTAATGACTTTCCGAAAGCTTTCGCAAAGTTCGACAGTACTTTTCCGGGCTGTGGGAAAATGACAGCAATTCTTTGTCACCCTGCTGCAAAAGAACGGTTTGGTGTTTTGGACTGAAATTTGGAGAGAACACAGCCAGCATCTCACAGGTGTACCTTTCACTGTTTCAGTGAAAAAATATTACACAGCAGCAAAGTGATAGTACTCAAATTTGATGCTTTTCCCATAGGATAACATTACGGCGTCCGCTGCATTACAGAATCATTTACGCCTGCTGCAAAATAACAGTTTGGCCTTTGGGATGAACTTTGGAGGGAAGAAAAGCAACATCCCACAGATGTGCCTTTTAGTGGTTTGGTGAAAAAATATTACAAGGAGGGAAAGTTATGGCACTGCGAATTTGACTTTTTCCCAAAGGATAACATTACGGCATGTGTCGCACCTTTGGGGTGGGGCCCGTATCTCAAAGCGGTGTGAGGTGGAATTTTTGTTGGAAAAATGCTTAGCCCTCTAATGGGGCTAAGCATAAAACTAGACAGGAAAGTGATAATTCATATGACTTTTACATTTTTTCTATGTCATACGGTTCCTGAGATATAAGCAATTTAGTATTCCAAGTCCTATTTTCTGTTCCAAGAGCCATTATTATACACATTCTTTGTACTTACTGTCTTTCTATATGCAGCTTTTGGGGAAACTATTGTGTGTGTTTATAACTGTTACCCTTAATGCTTCTGCTTGTGGTTCTTGTACCTGTTTCAGTTATTTTCGTGTCTCGCCACCTTGTGCGTTACCCTAATGTTTTCATTTAAGCTTGTGTTTCTGTAATTTTAGCCATTTGTGTCTACAGTACTGTTTTTTCTTTGTGTTTCGCTTTGTGTCACTATGTGCATTACCATTTGTGTTCGTGGGAACTATGTTACTATCTGACAAGACAACATGTGGCGCCTCCGTCCGCTAGTCTTGTTGCTGTATTACATTCTCTATTTCTCAGTACTGTTTATCTTTGTGCTTCACTTTGTATCACCATGTGCATTAACATTTGTGTTTGTCAGCACTGTGTTAGTATATGTAAAGACATCACATGGCAGGAGAGTGGAACCCACGTTCATGCCGCTGTATTACATTCAATATTTGTCAAGAGTAATTTTCAAAAGAAGGAAATTAGAGAAAACACTCTGTTTACTGCTTCAGTTAGTGTTGTTCCACAGTGACAAGTGAAGAAATTCTGTGTCAGGGTTCAAAAGCATAAATGTGCATTCACCCCCAACCCCTAAGCACCACTGGCACACAGAGACACACACACACATGGAAGTAGGGGAGAACCAAGGCAACAGGACCAATCACAGACAATCAGCAGGAGGTGTCAGAAATAATATACAACTAGTCTACATACTGCATACTGGTGGAGAGCCACAGCAAAAAATGCCTATGGACATGAATAGTGTAGCTCTGTCATTGCAGCTGTAGAGAACTTAGCACACTTAGGAGTATCATTGCAGTTGTACAGAAATGAGTACACTTAGGAGCTGCACAGTCTCATGGGGTAGTGGACTACACCTTCAGAACACTTGCTGCATGTTAATTGAAGAGGCACAGGCAAAGAAGGGTGATGCAGATCACTTGTACACTTCCATAATTACAGGTACAGTGTAGTTAGCACAGTTATCACTTAAATGACCTTAGCCAGGTAATGCCTTTCCAAACTGTGACACCAAGTACTGGATCCTCAGTAGAGACCCACAGCAAAGCTGAGGGTATGGACATCAATGGTAGATGTCAGTGATTGCAGGGACACTCAAGTTAGCATAGTTACTGTTTGTGGGGGGTGGGTCAGACAGGTAATGCTTCCTCCCAAAAATTTGTACTGCATCATGAGTAGTGATGCACAGAAATAGTGAGGCAATGGACATCAATGGTACACCTCTGTATTTGTTGGTTGACACATGTTTGCACAGTTAGGATTTGTATGGGCTCACCCAGGAAATTTTGTTATGCATACCAGTTACTGATTGTGACTGTACAGCCACAGCTTCATGGACTTAGATAGCAATGTCGCATATCTCTCTACAACAGCTACTGCACTCTGACTGCAGACTCAGAGGAAAAGTAAGGGTGGTTCATACTAGTTAATTTAATTAAGAATTATAGGAGCTCTGTCAGGCAATGTCCGAACCCCTAGCCCACATGCTGCATACTGAGTGGAGAGTACAGAACAAAAAAGCCCATGGAGATGAACAGTGTCATGGGAAATGTCTTGAAGACCACTTGCTGCGTCCTGAGTGAACAGTCACAGGAAAAGATAGGCAATGCACATCAGTTGTACAGCTCCCTGATTACTGGAACAGTCCAGTTAGCACAGTTATCACTTGAATGGATTCAGGCAGGCAATGTGTCTTCAAACGTGACAGCAGGTACTGCATTGCCAGTGGAAATACACAGTACAGATAAGGGTATGGACATCTCAGTGGAGATACACAACACAGGTGAGGGTATAGACATCAGTGGAAGACATCACTGATTGCAGGGATACTGAAGTTAGCTGACTTAGGATTTGCATAAATTTAGGCTGCTAATGCTACTCCTCCCAAAAAAGATTTGTACTGCATCATGAGTGGTGATCCACAGGAACAATAAGGAACTGGAGATCAATGGCACACCTCTGTAATTGTAGGTACAGTGAAGTTAGCACAGTTAAGAGTTGCATGGGCTCAGCCAGTGATTGCAGCACACATAGCAGTTACAGCATCCTGAGCATCTAGTCACAGCTGCATAGAGTTAGATTCGATGTACCACACCCTCGACTACAGCAGCTACTGCCAGCTGACTGAGAGGCACAGGAAAACTAAGGGCAGTACAGACTACTTAACACACCTAGGAATTATGGCAACTGTGTCAGGCAAGGTACCACACCCTAGCCCACATGGTGGATACTGAGTGGAGAGCCATGGTAAAAAATAAGCCCATGGACACATAGGTGTGGTAGTATTTCTTCAAGTTGATTTGCATTCTTAAAAGGAACAACAGTTACATTCTAATGTTATTATGTTTGGTTCAGTAAAGACTCAACACAGGTGGTTAAGTTTAAAAAGATTTAATGCCAA
This sequence comes from Neoceratodus forsteri, assembly GCA_016271365.2. Lineage (NCBI taxonomy): Eukaryota > Metazoa > Chordata > Ceratodontiformes > Ceratodontidae > Neoceratodus > Neoceratodus forsteri. The sequence continues at coordinate 609,565,359 of CM057455.1, forward strand.
TTGGGGACCTGAAAAAGGCCAATTAAGATTTAATTTTTTACAAAATCAGTCTCACATACAGTCCTTGCATGTGTGTAATCATTGCTTAGAATATATCTAAATGTATGTTATTTATAGTAAGTAGATGATATGAATAGGAATAAGTATGTACATATGGAAATACAGTACAGAAAGAAGGCAGCAGAAGAAGACAATTTGGTCTATTAAGTCTGCTCGTGTTGCAGGGTTTGCATCTTGAGCTAATGTCTCTGCTATCCCTGCACAGTCCTCCCATCTTCACTAGGCATGCTTCTTATCTTCTTCCTATGCATATACCTGGATCTTTTATAGCTGGTCACTGTCTTTAATGAGGTGATCTCTTTTAGCAGTGAAGTGTAAGTGTTCACTACTCTTTGTGGCAAGAAGTGCTTTCTGACATTCCTCTTGAACCTCCCACCATCAAGCTGAAGACTGTGCCCCTTCATGATATGTTTGCCACTCAGCTTGAAGAAACTTTGGTTAACAATATTATTTAAACCTTTTAAGTAGTTGAATGTTTCAGTCATGTCTCGTCTGTTACTCCTGTCCTACATTAATGAAGGTATGTCAGGAGCTTCTAAGCAGTGATTACACACATGAAGCAGTGCTGATTTGTTGTTATTGTGTAACTGATAATGTGTATGTTCCTGGGGTGGGCGAAAAACCAGATGCTAAGTGTTCAAGTAATAGAATATAAAAAGTCTATGATTTCAGTGACATTAGATAACTGGTATGTTCACTTAAATATTTTAAGATATATCACTGACTAGGTGCATATGGAAAATTCCACCGACCCCTCAATAGAAGCGATCATAAACATTGTCAGGAACAGGTATGAAGTGCGTTGTGATCAGTAACGGTGTCTGATTTACAATTTTCAGTATTATTAACATAGATTACATTTACTTGTATGAGAAGTACAACAGATTTCATATTATTACAGGTACAATATACATTTCTTTCAATGGTTACATTAGTTACTATGTCAGCTCTGAACTAGTAAATAACAAATGTGTGTAGCACATTGTTTTTATGAAAGATGTGGGTCACTGAACTTAATCACTATAGTATTCTATTTTATGTTAAGGATTAGTTGTTACTTGACTCTTACAGCAATACTTTTACTAAAGCAATTAAACTAGTTAACAACAGTGGTGAGACGAAATGAGAATGTAAATATTAATTACATGTCATTTCATAGGTATATAAGTCATTTGATAATAAGCTGCAATACTTCAGTATTCACACTTCCTCATTTCACTTGCTTCATTATGACTAAAGAGTTTTATATTTACATATGTACAGCTTCAGTGTAACAAATACATCACGCATACTTCAACACTGTTGCATGGTGAAGAATGATGCTGTTGTCTAAGACAGCTAACAGCGACAAAAAAATGGCAATAGAAAACTTGTGACAGAGTGTTCTCTTTGGTGAATGAGACATGTGTTACACATATTTAAAATGATAAGGGCAACTTTGTGTCTCTGCAGAGGCAAAAAGTTAGGAACTGGCAACAACTTCTTATTATGTATGGGTATGATACACCTACAAGAAAAGATATGTACAGAACAGGGGAGCCAGAAAGGACTCTGTTTTGACATGTACATTCTTCGATAGACATGTAAGCATGGTTTTTCTAGTGACTGTGAACACTGTTGGCACCGATTGAAGCCACTACAACAATTTCCATGTTGTCACTGATCCACACACAAGTTCTTAGATGTCATAGTGCATGAAATGTCTCTGCCAGTATATCATTTTGCTGATATAGCTATGGTTTATTGAGAAGTGAGATTGGAAACAATTGTACTGACCTACTGACTGATTCTGTCACAAAGTAGTCATTTATAAATGTCACATGTTGTCTCCTATTCTTCTGAAATATGAAGGTCATCAGAATTCTTCAATATTAGAAGATATGCATTTTAAGTGTCATGGCAGTCTCTGTTTAAAACTGCTTGTAGAGTTCTCACTCTACCCATCCACTTCTACTCCTTAGCAAACAGTGTAATGGCCAGAATGCATAGATTTACCATGGTGATAGACTACACTGTGAGTGTCAAACACTGATTGGTTAAAAACTATTCTACCAGCTGTGTAATCTATGATGGGAGTGTCAACTCTGAGCCCGTTGGAGTCAAATCTGTGCAATATGAGCAACAGATATTGAAATGAACTCCTGAGACGTATGAACTGGAGTACATCTGCCTCCACACCTTTACATGAGTGACCACATTGAGCATTGGTAAATAGCTGTCAACATTTGACACTTTTTGGCTTGAGGGACAAAAGAATAATCCACAGCATGTCTTCTGTGGTTTCACGCTGTGAATGACCACATGATACACATACATATTGGTTACTTATGACACAGTGAAGTACTGGCCCATTGGAGTGCCGTCTTCATCCAAGTTGTTTTATGATAGCCATCATAAACTCACTAGTGTCTTTCTCTATCTCTGCAGCAAATGTACTACATCCGTCATATGTACCTAACACTTGGCATAGTGGTGTTGGTGACTGCATATTGTTAACTGGTCAGAAGTCATGTTGACAATCTGCTTCAATGCATTTGATAGGAGTGTCTTGTGAAGCAGATATTGCCTGCACAAAGTGTGGCATGTGTAGAAAAACTTGCATAGCTGAGTTAGCATAGCAGTTCACTCTAGTGCTGTTGTCAAAGACTTGTACAGCAGCTACACCAACTGATTTCTGATGAACTGTTGGCTCTGAATGTTTAGTTGATATTGTGACCTTTGTTGAACTCTTTAGAGTTGAATCACTTGTGGAAGCTCGTGCCTGTTTGCTGACACCTGTAGATATGACTGTATGATTTGAGACAGCCAGATATGTAGGCAGTGCTATTAAAGACATTTGTGGCTGATGGAGAGTACGTAACCTGTTGTACTCAACAATACATCACTTGTCAGCACGTATCTTCTTAGGTGCAAGAGTTATAATGTACAACCCAGAAAGACTACGGACACATGAAAGTGCCACATAGCTCATGCCATCCTTGAAAATGTCTGTACCATGTCTACCATTGCTGAATCAAACTCAAGCCGAGAGATTTGTGAATAGAAACAGCTTATGCAACACATAGTAGAAACAGTTTCCTGTTTACATAGATATCCTTAAATACCTGAAATTTCACACAGGTACTTTCTGTCTATACAGGCTGTTCCATGTTGTCAAAGTGAACTACAAGTGTCTCAATATATATGTTCTGGACATTGTAGACAAAGTCAGTGATGTTTCCATGGCACCATTTACCATGCCTCATTCAACATCAAGATTACGTAAGTAGCATGATATGTGCATTCCTACAAAGTGTAAGAACAGCTTCTAGTCCAGCTGTGTGTGAAACATCTGACTTCAGTTCAGTGAGTCATTCAGTCATCTTTGCTACTAGGTTGCAACTGAGAATGACACAACTGTATCAACAGCATGCAGAGTTAGAATTTCTTGGTTTTCTCAGCAGCATAACATTGTTGAACTCAGTGCATTTCTTTAGTCGTGGCATAAGACACACTATGTGTGACCCTGTAGAGTATGCAATGCTGAAAACATTACATGCTGTTTCTATGGATGTAGTATCTACTCTGATTCTCTGATTGTTTAACATAGCAACATGTTCTGGTGATAAAGAACCTGTACGAGCTTCATCTAAAAGTGATTTGTAAGCCAGATCTCCACTTTGGCGCATGTTTTCCTACAATTCAACACAGGTAAATAACTCCCAAATGTTATAACCTGCAATGCAGCCGAGTATGTTCTTAGCTTGCTTGGCAGTCAGAGTTGCAAACACATGCTCTGCATTAACTGGTGCAAGTTGTAGAAGGTCCCCTAATACAACAATACTTTTGCCACCAAATGGTACTCCATCATCAGTACCTAAGATCTCCTGTAGACGTAGGTGTATACAGGCAAGCATTACATTGATGTAACTTCATCTTTGTGAACATGGAATGGAGCTGAGATGCAACCTCAAATGACAGTTTACAATGCTCTCCTGTTTTGCCATGTTCCACTGGCAACATAAAGAGACGGTGTAATGTAACTCCACCAATGTTGTATACAGCTAGTCCTGTAGGAGCAGTAACAGCAACAGTCATTGATGACCCTGTCAGGCTCTGCATTTTAGCAGTGATAGCTTCAATAGGAAACTCTTTCCTGTGCCAGCTGAACCACCAACAAAGATCAGTACTGGTTTATAGTCAAGACAGTCACATTTTTTTGTTTCATGTAGTAGGCCATGTTGAACAGCATCAATGACTTGAGGTGAACTACATGCTGCTGCTGATTCAGTCTTTCTCTCAAGTCAGCTAGATTGACAGTGGAGTGTGTTCCATGTTCCATGGCTGTCTCAGTTCTGAAATTAACACCTGTGGGGCATTTAAAGGCAGAGGTTCACCTAGAACAGCTTGTCCTTCTGGATCAAGATTGTCTTGTGAGCTAACAGGAGTGTCTTCCTGAAGCTGCTTCTCTGCCTTCTCAAGCTGTTCTTTCTCATCCTCCAGTCTCTGTATTTATGTCTCTGAGTATTCAGTTTTGAAAGTCTCGTAACTGAGATTGAATTCTTCCTCAAATGTGTCACAGTCACCTTTTAATTCAGATTCATTCCTCCAGGGTCTAAATAGGAATAGGATAGCAAAGTAGTAATGCTCTCTGCTCTCTGATGTGCCTAGATGTAATTTACAGTGGTCTATGAGCGATGGCTTGCGTCTCTTTATGAGACAGCCATCCACTCCATTCACCTTGTAAATGTGTGTTGAGTCAGGTGATATATCTGCCTTGTAGTCATACCACTTAGTCACCTGAAAGAGACACATATCATCCATGTTGTCGTGTCTAGAGGGGTAGTATGTGTCTATCAGGTTATTCTTCAAGATTTTCACTCCCTCTTTATGTTTTGAAGAAGGTCTATTGGCAGCAAGTTCCTCAATTTCAGCATGGGGAATCAGTACACATTTGCATTCCTCTTTGTAGTTCACACTGAGAAACTGGACAGCATCAGACTTCCCGTATAGATGTGTACCCATTAAATGGTCACTTCAGCTATAAGCTCCATTCTCTGTGTGAAAGGGTCTTCAAGCCCAATGACCACAGCTGAGATGTCAGGCTATGCTTGAACTGGCAATATCTTCCCAAAGATCTTGCAAGCTAGTCTGCTCATGTTTGGTTATATGCGAAGTCACATGCCACACCAGGGCCAATGAGTTGTCAGCCACGAACTGAACATCTATGTTTGCTTAACACATTAGGAAGAGTTGGGTTGTAGTCATTGATGTACACCTCTTTCTCATCTCTGGGTAACTGGTATACCTCTTGGTTGATTTTGCCTTCAGTGGTGTCGCATTGCTGAAAAAGTTCATTCATGGAACCATCCTGACAAACCTCGTCTAGGGAATCCAAGTGACATCATATGTACCAATTAGATTTGTTCTTTACTACTCATAGAAGTATTTTGCACAAATATGTTGCTGGAATTTTGTACCAACTTCCATAGTGTAGGACTGTCATACTTGTCTAGAATGTGACAAGTGATATATTTCTTGATGAATGCTAGCACTTGTGCTGCTTCATGTTACCTGTTCATGCATCCTTGATTCACAATAACATATGAATATGAGGGGTACCCCATGCTTGATATTTCATCCTCCAAAATTAATGCTCCACAGTACCAAGAGGTGGATTGTCCTTTGACAATATGAAAGTCAGAATGTCATGGAACAGCTTGTGAAAATGTCTTGTGACAGACACAGGATCAAGTGAACACATTTCTCCGACAGTCATTGATGAAATGCCATCAGCATCAGAATCTGACCACTTCAGCAGTTCAATGAGCTTGTCCAGGCATATTCAGCACAACTAGTGTGACAAACCATGTGGCTGCACCATACTCGCAGCTTTGTCATCACTGGAGTGTTCAGGATACCAATATTCATTGGTGTCATGTAGACTTGAAAGTATGAAAGACAGATTCACTTGCACATTTTCATTTTTCTGATTAATTTCTGTAGAAATTGAGCAGCTGTTATTCCATCTAGTGGAGTTGTGAGATGAATAGTATGTGCAATAGATGCAGACAGAATGCTAAGTTCACTCTCACAGAGGAGATGAAATTGGTACTGTATGTTCCGTCTGAATTTGCCATCTTTACTGAGCACACAGCTAGTGCAGTACTCAGCACCCTGAACATGCACTTTCTTTTCATCTAGCCATCCACCTGACCCTTTTGGGAATAAGTGTGGGAAACAACATGCTTCTAGTGTTGCCTTCCAAATGCTGACAGGCTCACCTTCCACCTGTTTCATTTGATAGAGATCAATGTTGTCTCCTACTGAATCTCTGCCATGTAGTGGGTGAATTGTGTACTGTTTATACACATTGTCACTTGTCTGTCCACTGACCTTTTCAATCATTGGCTTAGTTGTTTCTAAGAGATCATGTTGAATAGAGACACTAGTCATGTGATCTATGTCAAGGTCTGCATAAAAGGGATTGTTACTCTTTAAATAACTAAGAGCAAGCTATACCTTCTGCCTTATACGACATCTTGTCAGATGACCTTGGACTTAGTTGGAACACCATTTACAAGAATCACCAAACTATTTTCCATAGAGATTGTCTCCACATTTTCCTCTAGAGGAAGTGGGAGATACATCACGGAACCCTTTAGAGATCTAATGAGTTATTTCTGTGGAATGTTCCGTGTCTTTGTGTTCAGACATAGAATGGTTTGAAACAGTTTCATTGTCTGAACTAGAATGCATTCAAACATATTCAATGTTGCAATCTCACTTGGTGTAACATGTGCCTCCATATTATTCAACAGTGACCTTGGTGGCAGAATGTTAGACTTTAGTTTGGAGAAACAGTATTTGCACAGCAGAATGGTGGTCTGCAACTGAAAGTCAGATTTCACCAGCAAAAATGTTGAGATGGAACCACATGTTATTGTATGGTGACAAGGTTTCAAGGTTCACTGTGACTGTTTATTTGCTGTAGCACAGATGGTCACATGACACACATACAGAGCCAAACTTCTGAGCCTTTGCCAACTCAAATTCTGCAATTTCTTTGCCGTACTGTTTCAGTATGTCACTTTGTAACACAGAAACAGATGTTTCAGCAAAACTTGCTGACTGATAAATAGTTGTGTCTGGTACAGAAGTCACATGTTGCAGTTGTTTGAGAAATGTGATAGCACCCTGCATGTCACCAGACTGCAATAAGTCATTTAAACAAGAGTGCTGACAACTCATGGACTTCATATACCCTGTATACAAAGTTTTGCATACCTGTTTGATGCACTCCAGCATCCGTAATGTTGTGAAAGACAGTGTACCAAACATCACTATCGAGGCATGCTAGTGAGTGACCCATAGTCCAGTATGTGGACAGATTTCACAAAGGTAAATCTTGTTAAACAGTTTATATCTTTCTTTGTGATCTGTTATCACAAATAGGTTGACAAATTGTTCAACTTTTAAATGAGATTGTCTGATTGCAGGTGTCATCACATGGCCATTAGAAGTTAGTACCATTTATGTGACACCAGTGGTTGCATCACAGTCATCATTTGTGTCCATTGCTGTGTCATCACAGACCCTGTGCACATTGACCAACTACGGACTCATCAATGGTGAGCTTGCTTTCTTTTTCTGTGAATAATAAGATTCTTCCAGAAATATTCCTCTGAGTTCTGTGTGTGCATCCAGTGACCTGTAGAATACATCACAGAAATTGTGCACAATCAAAGTAGGATACCGTTAGTCTTTTTGATGTCATACACAACTTTTCTGAATAGTTCAAGCATATGAGACATCTTATGCCATAAGCGATGAAGAACAAATACTGCTCTGTTAACAAATGTGCATACTTTGAGATGCAATCTCATCAAAGTCAAGTGACTGTTTGTCTTTTTGCACTCATATCTCATCACAGCAGCAATAAGCCTGTAAATCTTAGCTTTACTTGCTAGTGATCGGAAATACTTTTGCTTTCTCAGATGAAAATCACCAGCTGTGAGTTTACAGAGCTGTTTAGTAGGTCTATTGATGGTTGCTGTAGCAATAGTTGTGTTTCATCTGAGAGACCTACACAATTGTTGCTCAGGTAAACATTTTTTACTTGCTGTTGAGCAAGTATGTAGTTTTGTTGTGAAGTGAGTTACTGTAGAGTTCACTATTCAGTAGAACTCTGTTTTGTTTACATCTTGAACTCCATATCACTGTTTTTGATCATTCTTAAGCAACAGTGAAGTACTATGATACCTGTTTCGTCTTTCTATACATACACGCGTCTGTATTTACTAGGCATCTTTCACTCTGTTAGTTCACAGTGGCAGTCAGCAATGTTATAGAAGTATCAGACACCTGTATAAAAGACACAGAAAAAGACAATATTAGTATATGCTTATGTTGATCACTTCTAACATTGTATATTGACACAGATGATTTATGTATAAAATATTACAAAGAAAAAAGATTCATAAAATGCTTTAATCAGATAGGTTGCTCAAATTTTGACAGTGTTATTTTGATTCATGTTACACTGTCCTGTATAGCATTATCACCATGCCACATAGATTTTTTTTCGTACTATTTTAATGTTCAGCAATGCAGAATCACTGGAATTCTGCATAGTGATTTCTGACCTAGTATTGTTAAACTGCTGGTCAAACAACTACTTTATTTAAAATCTTATTTATTTATATATTTTTTATTTATTTCAATCTAGGATTACAATACCTTTGAGCTGAGGCTCTTTTACAAAGGTTCCACGTCACTGTCGGCAGCTTCTTTTGACAAACTATAAGCACTATTAAGAAATGGCACATTTTTATATGTTTTACAGCAAAAGCGCCATAATTAAAACTGTCTGACAGTGCCTCACATCTGAATCTTCCTAGCACTCGTTCACGCTTCATTCAGGGCATAGCGCTCGGTAACACTACATGACAGTTGGAGGTGGAAAAAGAAAGTCGCAGGATCAACCAGATAGCGTATGTTTTTTAAATAAGTACGTGTCCCAGGCATTTGTTTAATGATGCAGGCAGGATCAGCCAGATATTTATTATTAAATATCGTAAGAGGCAAGATCAGACATTTTTTTCATCTGCTGTTTTGGGGCAGGGGGGTATGGAGAATTATATTGGGGTGGCCATGGCTCTGTCAACCACAATCCAGACAAGTTTTTTTTTACAATTTAAAGAGGCAGGGTCAGCCACATATATTTTTTAAAATAACATATGGCATCTGTTGTGTTGCTAGAGATACAGCAGATGTGTGTTTAAACAGCCATCACCTCAATGTAGGGGACTGTAGTAAGGGAACATTTCAAGCTTTTGTTGAGTGCAGCCCACAACATACATTGTATAAACCGAATATGACATGGTCTGACTGAAGATATCATATTTGTATCTTCACTCGGGCCAATGACATCAAATATCTCACTGGTAACTTCGCCACACTCGTGAGATATCATGATATCATTGGCCTCGTCGGAAGATAAATATGATATCTTCAGTCAGACCATGTCATATCCCCTATATATATATATATATATATATATATATATATATATATATATATATAATGGTAGCACAGTAGTGCTACCATAGTTAGGTTGAGGAGTCATTTATATGTTAAACCTAAAATTTTGCACCTTAATAATTTTGCAACCATTCAATGGATTTGCCTGAAATTAGGAATGCATGATCAAGCACCATACATCTTGGGATCTGCCAACTTTCGCGACTGTTTGGATATGCAGCTGCAGAGTTATTAAGCATGATCTTGCGATGTTTACATTTTTGGAATTCTTTATTCATTCTAAAGGTCACACAGCTTGTGTGACTGGTCTTAAATTTTCAGGGAATGTGTGGCTGGGGTCCCCGATGTGTCTTTGAAGATTTCGTGAAAAATATTAAATGGTTCTAAAGTTATTCAAAAACAATTTCCCATTATAAGTCAATGGGAAAAGTTAAAAGGTTGGAAAGTGTTCGCAATGCAGCTTTTGCTTTCGCAATAGCCCTTTTGCTGTTGCAAATCCACCATTTTGTTTTCAGTTGGTGATCAGAAAAATGCTTGGCATTTAAATTTGGGACCCTTTAGCAACCTTATTCTTTTTGTATTCACCTAGTCGGACCCTGAGGATGCTAGGCATGTCTTTATTTTTGGGAAAAACACCCCAGAAATATGTTTTTCAAATTTCTGGAAAAAGTACTTTCACAAAGTAGTGTCACACTTGCAACACTGTCTAATGACTTTGCGAAAGCTTTCGCAAAGTTCGACAGTACCTTTCCGGGCTGTGGGAAAATGACAGCAATTCTTTGTCACCCTGCTGCAAAAGAACGGTTTGGTGTTTTGGACTGAAATTTGGAGAGAACACAGCCAGCATCTCACAGGTGTACCTTTCACTGTTTCAGTGAAAAAATATTACACAGCAGCAAAGTGATAGTACTCCAAATTTGATGCTTTTTCCCATAGGATAACATTACGGCGTCCGCTGCATTACAGGAATCATTTACCGCCCTGCTGCAAAATAACAGTTTGGCCTTTTGGGATGAACTTTGGAGGGAAGAAAAGCAACATCCCACAGATGTGCCTTTTAGTGGTTTGGTGAAAAAATATTACAAGGAGGGAAAGTTATGGCACTGCGAATTTGACTTTTTTCCCAAAGGATAACATTACGGCATGTGTCGCACCTTTCGGGGGTGGGGCCCGTATCTCAGAAACGGTGTGAGGTATGGAATTTTTGTTGGAAAAATGCTTAGCCCTCTAATGGGGGCTAAGCATAAAACTAGACAGGAAAGTGATAATTCATATGACTTTTACATTTTTTTTCTATGTCATACGGTTCCTGAGATATAAGCAATTTAGTATTCCAAGTCCTCATTTTCTGTTCCAAGAGCCATTATTATGCATACATTCTTTGTACTTACTGTCTTTCTATATGCAGCTTTTGGGGGAAACTATTGTGTGTGTTTTATAACTGTTACCCTTAATGCTTCTGCTTGTGGTTCTGTACCTGTTTCAGTTATTTTCGTGTCTACGCCACCTTGTGCGTTACCCTTCGTGTTTTCATTTGCTCTTGTGTTTCTGTAATTTTAGCCATTTGTGTCTACAGTACTGTTTTTCTTTGTGTTTCGCTTTGTGTCACTATGTGCATTACCATTTGTGTTCGTGGGAACTATGTTACTATCTGACAAGACAACATGTGGCGCACTTCCGTCGCTGGTCTTGTTGCTGTATTACATTCCCTATTTCTCAGTACTGTTTATCTTTGTGCTTCACTTTGTATCACCATGTGCATTAACATTTGTGTTTGTCAGCACTGTGTTAGTATATGTAAAGACATCACATGGCAGGAGAGTGGAACCCACGTTCATGCCGCTGTATTACATTCAATATTTGTCAGAGTAATTTTCAAAAAGAAGGGAAATTAGAGAGAAACACTCTGTTTACTGCTTCAGTTAGTGTTGTTCCACAGTGACAGAAGTGAAGAAATTCTGTGTCAGGGTTCAAAAGCATAAATGTGCATTCACCCCCCCAACCCCCTGAGCACCACTGGCACACAGAGACACACACACACATGGAAGTAGGGGGGAGAACCAAGGCAACAGGACCAATCACAGACAATCAGCAGGAGGTGTCAGAAATAATATACAACTAGTCTACATACTGCATACTGAGTGGAGAGCCACAGCAAAAATATGCCTATGGACATGAATAGTGTAGCTCTGTCATTGCAGCTGTAGAGAACTTAGCACACTTAGGAGTATCATTGCAGTTGTACAGAAATGAGTACACTTAGGAGCTGCACAGTCTCATGGGGTAGTGGACTACACCTTCAGAACACTTGCTGCATGTTAATTGAAGAGGCACAGGCAAAGAAGGGTGATGCAGATCACTTGTACACTTCCATAATTACAGGTACAGTGTAGTTAGCACAGTTATCACTTAAATGACCTTAGCCAGGTAATGCCTTTCCAAACTGTGACACCAAGTACTGGATCCTCAGTAGAGACCCACAGCAAAGTTGAGGGTATGGACATCAATGGTAGATGTCAGTGATTGCAGGGACACTCAAGTTAGCATAGTTACTGTTTGTGGGGGTGGGTCAGACAGGTAATGCTTCCTCCCAAAATTTGTACTGCATCATGAGTAGTGATGCACAGAAATAGTGAGGCAATGGACATCAATGGTACACCTCTGTATTTGTTGGTTGACACATGTTTGCACAGTTAGGATTTGTATGGGCTCACCCAGGAAATTTTGTTATGCATACCAGTTACTGATTGTGACTGTACAGCCACAGCTTCATGGACTTAGATAGCAATGTCGCATATCTCTCTACAACAGCTACTGCACTCTGACTGCAGACTCAGAGGAAAAGTAAGGGTGGTTCATACTAGTTAATTTAATTAAGAATTATAGGAGCTCTGTCAGGCAATGTCCGAACCCCTAGCCCACATGCTGCATACTGAGTGGAGAGTACAGAACAAAAAAGCCCATGGAGATGAACAGTGTCATGGGGGAAATGTACTTGAAGACCACTTGCTGCGTCCTGAGTGAACAGTCACAGGAAAAGATAGGCAATGCACATCAGTTGTACAGCTCCCTGATTACTGGAACAGTCCAGTTAGCACAGTTATCACTTGAATGGATTCAGGCAGGCAATGTGTCTTCAAACGTGACAGCAGGTACTGCATTGCCAGTGGAAATACACAGTACAGATAAGGGTATGGACATCTCAGTGGAGATACACAACACAGGTGAGGGTATAGACATCAGTGGAAGACATCACTGATTGCAGGGATACTGAAGTTAGCTGACTTAGGATTTGCATAAATTTAGGCTGCTAATGCTACTCCTCCCAAAAAAGATTTGTACTGCATCATGAGTGGTGATCCACAGGAACAATAAGGAACTGGAGATCAATGGCACACCTCTGTAATTGTAGGTACAGTGAAGTTAGCACAGTTAAGAGTTGCATGGGCTCAGCCAGTGAATTGCAGCACACATAGCAGTTACAGCATCCTGAGCATCTAGTCACAGCTGCATAGAGTTAGATTGCGATGTACCACACCTCGCTACAGCAGCTACTGCCAGCTGACTGGAGAGGCACAGGAAAACTAAGGGCAGTACAGACTACTTAACACACCTAGGAATTATGGCAACTGTGTCAGGCAAGGTACCACACCCTAGCCCACATGGTGGATACTGAGTGGAGAGCCATGGTAAAAAATAAGCCCATGGACACATAGGTGTGGTAGTATTTCTTCCAGTTGATTTGCATTCTTAAAAGGAACAACAGTTACATTCTAATGTTATTATGTTTTGGTTCAGTAAAGACTCAACACAGGTGGTTAAGTTTAAAAAAGATTTAATGCCAATTGGGGACCTGAAAAAGGGCCAATTAAGATTTAATTTTTTTTACAAAATCAGTCTCACAATACAGTCCTTGCATGTGTGTAATCATTGCTTGGAATATATCTAAATGTGTGTTATTTATAGTAAGTAGATGATATGAATAGGAATAAGTATGTACATATGGAAATACAGTACAGAAAGAAGGCAGCAGAAGAAGACAATTTGGTCTATTAAGTCTGCTCGTGTTGCAGGGTTTGCATCTTGAGCTAATGTCTCTGCTATCCCTGCACAGTCCTCCCATCTTCACTAGGCATGCTTCTTATCTTCTTCCTATGCATATACCTGGATCTTTTATAGCTGGTCACTGTCTTTAATGAGGTGATCTCTTTTAGCAGTGAAGTGTAAGTGTTCACTACTCTTTGTGGCAAGAAGTGCTTTCTGACATTCCTCTTGAACCTCCCACCATCAAGCTGAAGACTGTGCCCCTTCATGATATGTTTGCCACTCAGCTTGAAGAAACTTTGGTTAACAATATTATTTAAACCTTTTAAGTAGTTGAATGTTTCAGTCATGTCTCGTCTGTTACTCCTGTCCTACATTAATGAAGGTATGTCAGAGCTTCTAAAGTGATTACACACATGAAGCAGTGCTGATTTGTTGTTATTGTGTAACTGATAATGTGTATGTTCCTGGGGTGGGCGAAAAACCAGATGCTAAGTGTTCAAGTAATAGAATATAAAAAGTCTATGATTTCAGTGACATTAGATAACTGGTATGTTCACTTAAATATTTTAAGATATATCACTGACTAGGTGCATATGGAAAATTCCCACCCGACCCCTCAATAGAGGCGATCATAAACATTGTCAGGAACAGGTATGAAGTGCGTTGTGATCAGTAACGGTGTCTGATTTACAATTTTCAGTATTATTAACATAGATTACATTTACTTGTATGAGAAGTACAACAGATTTCATATTATTACAGGTACAATATACATTTCTTTCAATGGTTACATTAGTTACTATGTCAGCTCTGAACTAGTAAATAACAAATGTGTGTAGCACATTGTTTTTATGAAAGATGTGGGTCACTGAACTTAATCACTATAGTATTCTATTTTATGTTAAGGATTAGTTGTTACTTGACTCTTACAGCAATACTTTTACTAAAGCAATTAAACTAGTTAACAACAGTGGTGAGACGAAATGAGAATGTAAATATTAATTACATGTCATTTCATAGGTATGTAAGTCATTTGATAATAAGCTGCAATACTTCAGTATTCACACTTGCCTCATTTCACTTGCTTCATTATGACTAAAGAGTTTTATATTTACATATGTACAGCTTCAGTGTAACAAATACATCACGCATACTTCAACACTGTTGCATGGTGAAAGAATGATGCTGTTGTCTAGATGTCAACAGCTAACAGACAAAAAAAATGGCAATAGAAAACTTGTGACAGAGTGTTCTCTTTGGTGAATGAGACATGTGTTACACACATATTTAAAATGATAAGGGGCAACTTTTGTGTCTCTGCAGAGGCAAAAAGTTAGGAACTGGCAACAACTTCTTATTATGTATGGGTATGATACACCTACAAGAAAAGATATGTACAGAACAGGGGAGCCAGAAAGGACTCTGTTTTGACATGTACATTCTTCGATAGACATGTAAGCATGGTTTTTCTAGTGACTGTGAACACTGTTGGCACCGATTGAAGCCACTACAACAATTTCCATGTTGTCACTGATCCACACAAGTTCTTAGATGTCATAGTGCATGAAATGTCTCTGCCAGTATATCATTTTGCTGATATGCTATGGTTTATTGAGAGTCGTAGATTGGAAACAATTGTACTGACCTACGACTGATTCTGTCACAAAGTAGTCATTTTATAAATGTCACATGTTGTCTGCTATTCTTCTGAAATATGAAGGTCATCAGAATTCTTCAATATTAGAAGATATGCATTTTTTAAGTGTCATGGCAGTCTCTGTTTAAAACTGCTTGTAGAGTTCTCACACTCTACCCATCCACTTCTGTACCTTAGCAAACAGGTGTAATGGCCAGAATGCATAGATTTACCATGGTGATAGACTACACTGTGAGTGTCAAACACTGATTGGTTAAAAACTATTCTACCAGCTGTGTAATCTATGATGGGAGTGTCAACTCTGAGCCCGTTGGAGTCAAATCTGTGCAATATGAGCAACAGATATTGAAATGAACTCCTGAGACGTATGAACTGAGTACATCTGCCTCCACACCTTTTACATGAGTGACCACATTGAGCATTGGTAAATAGCTGTCAACATTTGACACTTTTGGCTTGAGGGACAAAAAGAATAATCCACAGCATGTCTTCTGTGGTTTCACGCTGTGAATGACCACATGATACACATACATATTTGGTTACTTATGACACAGTGAAGTACTGGCCCATTGGAGTGCCGTCTTCATCCAAGTTGTTTATGATAGCCATCATAAACTCACTAGTGTCTTTCTCTATCTCTGCAGCAAATGTACTACATCCGTCATATGTACCTAACACTTGGCATAGTGGTGTTGGTGACTGCATATTGTTAGACTGGTCAGAAGTCATGTTGACAATCTGCTTCAATGCATTTGATAGGGGAGTGTCTTGTGAAGCAGATATTGCCTGCACAAAGTGTGGCATGTGTAGAAAAACTTGCATAGCTGAGTTAGCATAGCAGTTCACTCTAGTGCTGTTGTCAAAGACTTGTACAGCAGCTACACCAACTGATTTCTGATGAACTGTTGGCTCTGAATGTTTAGTTGATATTGTGACCTTTGTTGAACTCTTTAGAGTTGAATCACTTGGAAGCTCGCGTGCCTGTTTGCTGACACCTGTAGATATGACTGTATGATTTGAGACAGCCAGATATGTAGGCAGTGCTATTAAAGACATTTGTGGCTGATGGAGAGTACGTAACCTGTTGTACTCAACAATACATCACTTGTCAGCACGTATCTTCTTAGGTGCAAGAGTTATAATGTACAACCCAGAAAGACTACGGACACATGAAAGTGCCACATAGCTCATGCCATCCTTGAAAATGTCTGTACCTATGTCTACCATTGCTGAATCCAAACTCAAGCCCTGAGATTTGTGAATAGAAACAGCTTATGCAACACATAGTAGAAACAGTTTCCTGTTTACATAGATATCCTTAAATACCTGAAATTTCACACAGGTACTTTCTGTCTATACAGGCTGTTCCATGTTGTCAAAGTGAACTACAAGTGTCTCAATATATGTGTTCTGGACATTGTAGACAAAGTCAGTGATGTTTCCCATGGCACCATTTACCATGCCTCATTCAACATCAAGATTACGTCGTAGCATGATATGTGCATTCCTACAAAGTGTAAGAACAGCTTCTAGTCCAGCTGTGTGTGAAACATCTGACTTCAGTTCAGTGAGTCATTCAGTCATCTTTGCTACTAGGTTGCAACTGAGAATGACACCAACTGTATCAACAGCATGCAGAGTTAGAATTTCTTGGTTTTCTCTCAGCAGCATAACATTGTTGAACTCAGTGCATTTCTTTAGTCGTGGCATAAGACACACTATGTGTGACCCTGTAGAGTATGCAATGCTGAAAACATTACATGCTGTTTCTATGGATGTAGTATCTACTCTGATTCTCTGATTGTTTAACATAGCAACATGTTCTGGTGATAAAGAACCTGTACGAGCTTCATCTAAAAGTGATTTGTAAGCCAGATCTCCACTTTGGCGCATGTTTTCCTACAATTCAACACAGGTAAATAACTCCCAAATGTTATAACCTGCAATGCAGCCGAGTATGTTCTTAGCTTGCTTGGCAGTCAGAGTTGCAAACACATGCTCTGCATTAACTGGTGCAAGTTGTAGAAGGTCCCCTAATACAACAATACTTTTGCCACCAAATGGTACTCCATCATCAGTACCTAAGATCTCCTGTAGACGTAGGTGTATACAGGCAAGCATTACATTGATGTAACTTCATCTTTGTGAACATGGAATGGAGCTGAGATGCAACCTCAAATGACAGTTTACAATGCTCTCCTGTTTTGCCATGTTCCACTGGCAACATAAAGAGACGGTGTAATGTAACTCCACCAATGTTGTATGCAGCTAGTCCTGTGGGAGCAGTAACAGCAACAGTCATTGATGACCCTGTCAGGCTCTGCATTTTAGCAGTGATGGCTTCAATAAGGAAACTCTTTCCTGTGCCAGCTGAACCACCAACAAAGATCAGTACTGGTTTATAGTCAAGACAGTCACATTTTTTTTTTGTTTCATGTAGTAGGCCATGTTGAACAGCATCAATGACTTGAGAGTGAACTACATGCTGCTGCTGATTCAGTCTTTCTCTCAAGTCAGCTAGATTGACAGTGGAGTGTGTTCCATGTTCCATGGCTGTCTCAGTTTCTGAAATTAACACCTGTGGGGCATTTAAAGGCAGAGGTTCACCTAGAACAGCTTGTCCTTCTGGATCAAGATTGTCTTGTGAGCTAACAGGAGTGTCTTCCTGAAGCTGCTTCTCTGCCTTCTCAAGCTGTTCTTTCTCATCCTCCAGTCTCTGTATTTATGTCTCTGAGTATTCAGTTTTGAAAGTCTCGTAACTGAGATTGAATTCTTCCTCAAATGTGTCACAGTCACCTTTTAATTCAGATTCATTCCTCCAGGGTCTAAATAGGAATAGGATAGCAAAGTAGTAATGCTCTCTGCCTCTGATGTGCCTAGATGTATTTTACAGTGGTTCATGAGCGATGGCTTGCGTCTCTTTATGAGACAGCCATCCACCCATTCACCTTTGTAAATGTGTGTTGAGTCAGGTGATATATCTGCCTTGTAGTCATACCACTTAGTCACCTGAAAGAGACACATATCATCCATGTTGTCGTGTCTAGAGGGGTAGTATGTGTCTATCAGGTTATTCTTCAAGATATGTTTTGAAGAAGGTCTATTGGCAGCAAGTTCCTCAATTTCAGCATGGGGAATCAGTACACATTTGCATTCCTCTTTGTAGTTCACACTGAGAAACTGGACAGCATCAGACTTCCCGTATAGATGTGTACCCATTAAATGGTCACTGGCTTCATAAGCTCCACATTCTCTGTGTGAAAGGGTCTTCAAGCCCAATGACCACAGCTGAGATGTCAGGCTCTTGCTTGAACTGGCAATATCTTCCCAAAGATCTTGCAAGCTAGTCTGCTCATGTTTGGTTATGTACGAAGTCACGTACCACACCAGGGCCAATGAGTTGTCAGCCACGAACTGAACATCTATGTTTGCTTAACACATTAGGAGAAGAGTTGGGTTGTAGTCATTGATGTACACCTCTTTCTCATCTCTGGGTAACTGGTATACCCTCTTGGTTGATTTTGCCTTCAAGTGGTGTCGCATTGCTGAAAAAAGTTCATTCATGGAACCATCCTGACAAACTCGTCTAGGGAATCCGAAGTGACATCATGTGTACCAATTAGATTTGTTCTTTACTACTCGCCAGAAGTATTTTGCACAAATATGTTGCTGGAATTTTTGTACCAACTTCCATAGTGTAGGACTGTCATACTTGTCTAGAATGTGACAAGTGATATATTTCTTGATGAATGCTAGCACTTGTGCTGCTTCATGTTACCTGTTCATGCATCCTTGATTCACAATAACATATGAATATGAGGGGTACCCCATGCTTGATATTTCATCCTCCAAAATTAATGCTCCACAGTACCAAGAGGTGGATTGTCCTTTGACAATATGAAAGTCAGAATGTCATGGAACAGCTTGTGAAAATGTCTTGTGACAGACACAGGATCAAGTGAACACATTTCTCCGACAGTCATTGATGAAATGCCATCAGCATCAGAATCTGACCACTTCAGCAGTTCAATGAGCTTGTCCCAGGCATATTCAGCACAACTAAGTGTGACAAACCATGTGGCTGCACCATACTCTCGCAGCATTGTCATCACTTCGGAGTGTCTGCGATACCAATATTCATTGGTGTCATGTAGACTTGAAAGTATGAAAGACAGATTCACTTGCACATTTTCATTTTTCTGATTAATTTCTGTAGAAATTGAGCAGCTGTTATTCCATCTAGTGGAGTTGTGAGATGAATAGTATGTGCAATAGATGCAGACAGAATGCTAAGTTCACTCTCACAGAGGAGATGAAATTGGTACTGTATGTCTGCTGAATTTGCCATCTTTACTGAGCACACAGCTAGTGCAGTACTCAGCACCCTGAACATGCACTTTCTTTTCATCTAGCCATCCACCTGACCCTTTTGGGAATAAGTGTGGAAACAACATGCTTCTAGTGTTGCCTTCCAAATGCTGACAGGCTCACCTTCCACCTGTTTCATTTGATAGAGATCAATGTTGTCTCCTACTGAATCTCTGCCATGTAGTGGGTGAATTGTGTACTGTTTATACACATTGTCACTTGTCTGTCCACTGACCTTTTCAATCATTGGCTTAGTTGTTTCTAAGAGATCATGTTGAATAGAGACACTAGTCATGTGATCTATGTCAAGGTCTGCATAAAAAGGGATTGTTACTCTTTAAATAACTAAGAGCAAGCTATACCTTCTGTACCTTAACGACATCTTGTCAGATGACCTTGGACTTAGTTGGAACACCATTTACAAGAATCACCAAACTATTTTCCATAGAGATTGTCTCCACATTTTCCTCTAGAGGAAGTGGGAGATACATCACGGAACCCTTTAGAGATCTAATGAGTTATTTCTGTGGAATGTTCCGTGTCTTTGTGTTCAGACATAGAATGGTTTGAAACAGTTTCATTGTCTGAACTAGAATGCATTCAAACATATTCAATGTTGCAATCTCACTTGGTGTAACATGTGCCTCCATATTATTCAACAGTGACCTTGGTGGCAGAATGTTAGACTTTAGTTTGGAGAAACAGTATTTGCACAGCAGAATGGTGGTCTGCAACTGAAAGTCAGATTTCACCAGCAAAAATGTTGAGATGGAACCACATGTTATTGTATGGTGACAAGGTTTCAAGGTTCACTGTGACTGTTTATTTGCTGTAGCACAGATGGTCACATGACACACATACAGAGCCAAACTTCTGAGCCTTTGCCAACTCAAATTCTGCAATTTCTTTGCCGTACTGTTTCAGTATGTCACTTTGTAACACAGAAACAGATGTTTCAGCAAAACTTGCTGACTGATAAATAGTTGTGTCTGGTACAGAAGTCACATGTTGCAGTTGTTTGAGAAATGTGATAGCACCCTGCATGTCACCAGACTGCAATAAGTCATTTAAACAAGAGTGCTGACAACTCATCGGACTTCATATACCCTGTATACAAAGTTTTGCATACCTGTTTGATGCACTCCCAGCATCCGCATGTTGTGAAAGACAGTGTCACAAACATCACTATCGAGGCATGCTAGTGAGTGACCCATAAGTCCAGTATGTGGACAGATTTCACAAAGGTAAATCTTGTTAAACAGTTTATATCTTTCTTTGTGATCTGTTATCACAAATAGGTTGACAAATTGTTCAACTTTTTTAAATGACGATTGTCTACGGTTGCAGGTGTCATCACATGGCCATTAGAGACAGTACCATTTATGTGACACAGTGGTTGCATCACAGTCATCATTTGTGTCCATTGCTGTGTCATCACAGACCCTGTGCACATTGACCAGCTTACCGGACTCATCAATGGTGAGCTTGCTTTCTTTTTTCTGTGAATAATAAGATTCTTCCCAGAAATATTCCTCTGAGTTCTGTGTGTGCATCCAGTGACCTGTGAATACATCACAGAAATTGTGCACAGTCAAAGTAGGATACCGTTGTAGTCTTTTTTTGATGTCATACACAACTTTTCTGAATAGTTCAAGCATATGAGACATCTTATGCCATAAACGATGAAGAACAAATACTGCTCTGTTAACAAATGTGCATACTTTGAGATGCAATCTCATCAAAGTCAAGTGACTGTTTGTCTTTTTGCACTCATATCTCATCACAGCAGCAATAAGCCTGTAAATCTTAGCTTTACTTGCTAGTGATCGGAAATACTTTTGCTTTCTCAGATGAAAATCACCAGCTGTGAGTTTACAGAGCTGTTTAGTAGGTCTATTGATGGTTGCTGTAGCAATAGTTGTGTTTCATCTGAGAGACCTACACAATTGTTGCTCAGGTAAACATTTTTTACTTGCTGTTGAGCAAGTATGTAGTTTTGTTGTGAAGTGAGTTACTGTAGAGTTCACTATTCCAGTAGAACTCTGTTTTGTTTTACATCTTGAACTCATATCACTGTTTTTTTGATCATTCTTAAGCAACAGTGAAGTACTATGATACCTGTTTCGTCTTTCTATACATGCACGTCTGTATTTACTAGGCATCTTTCACTCTGTTAGTTCACAGTGGCAGTCAGCAATGTTATAGAAGTATCAGACACCTGTATAAAAGACACAGAAAAAGACAATATTAGTATATGCTTATGTTGATCACTTCTAACATTGTATATTGACACAGATGATTTATGTATAAAATATTACAAAGAAAAAAGATTCATAAAATGCTTTAATCAGATAGGTTGCTCAAATTTTGACAGTGTTATTTTGATTCATGTTACACTGTCCTGTATAGCATTATCACCATGCCACATAGATTTTTTTTCGTACTATTTTAATGTTCAGCAATGCAGAATCACTGGAATTCTGCATAGTGATTTTGACCTAGTATTGTTAAACTGCTGGTCAAACAACTACTTTATTTAAAATCTTATTTATTTATATATTTTTTTATTTATTTCAATCTAGGATTACAATACCTTTGAGCTGAGGCTCTTTTACAAAGGTTCCACGTCAGCGCAGTAACAGTCATCATTTTTAGTTACAAACATATAGTCATTGACTTACAGACATGTAATAACCAGTACAAAGACTTGAGCTAAGAGCAAGACAAGAGAAGGGTGGGTGGTGGGAAGTGAGGTAGGAGATCGAGGGGAGGAGGTGCAGGGGTAAGGGGTGAACCACCCCGTCACACCATCCCACCAATGCAGAGCACACCCTGCACTGTGATCCCCAGACACCCTGCCCAGGAGCAGCGTCCACCAGTGCAGGACACCCCATGCATGCCACCACCCCCACTGTGACAATGCAACCCTGTGCACCACAGAACCATGCAAGGCAACCCCACCATGAGCACCCGTCAGTGTGTGGCAGCACACAGTGATGCAATAACTGCATACACAGTGCCACCACGCATGTCACCCAGAGGTACAGCTGATAGAATGACCATGTGTCGGCACAGGATGTACCCCACATGTGACAGAGCATGCCCTGGACCCCACCACCAGTGGTACATCACCCTGCACACCAACCCAAGGACACACCCTGACCCAGCACTGGCCACAACAGCCAGCACAGACATCCACAGTGGTACATGGAAGCATGAACCACACAGGATGCAACACAGTGCATGGACAAACACCCACCCATAGCCAAGGGCACACCAACACAGGGACACAGTAGCGGGGCAACCAAGCCCTCAGCATGTGGCCACGGAAACTGTGTACACATGGCCAGCACCCCTCCATAGCACAGGAGTGCCAGCCACCCTGCACAGGCACCATGGAGCTGTACGCCACCAGCATGCACCCAGAGCACAAGTGACAGACAGTGGTGCACATCCCCTGCAACACACACAAGTGACAGCATGGAGGTAGGACTACAACAGTGGAGGCCACAGTGTCACCAGAGGCAGACATGCACCACACCAGTGACAGGAGGCAAACCAGCATTGTGCTAGGTACAGTGGCTGTCCAGCATGGACAGCCACCACTGACATGCCAGTGGACTGTGCAGGTCACAGACATGCAAGGGTGTCAGCTGCACAGGCCATGGATGGTCTGACAGGTGCACCATGGACACAGAGCATGCACCATGGACCACTGCACACACTCATCCAATGCACAGGGAACAACACACACACCACAGACAGTGACTGATAGCTACTCCTACATCATAGTCACTTCCCCATGTACACACACATGCACATGACTGCACCACCCCTGCTGCCATGCACTCCACTGCAGCTGAGCACCTATAGCCTGCTGCAAATCAGAGACCACCACAGTAGGCATATCAAAGCAAATGTATTGTAAAAGATCAAACAAAACTATATACAGATATTTACAAAAGGTTTGGGGGAGGGCCGCAAACAAGGTGGGGGTGGGTATGGGGCAGGGGTGAACAAATGGTAGAGGGAAGGAGGGGTGTGAGGGTGAGTCCAGGGGGTAGGGGAAATCATGGGCTTTGGAATGCTCAGCGGGAGCCCCGCTCCCCGCTTTGGCTGCGCCTCCCGCCATGCCACCGTGGGACTCCCAGACTGTCCAGTTTTTTGAGTATCTCCAGGGAGGCTCTGGCAACCTGCAGTATCTGCCTCAGTATCTCTCTTATCACCTGCAACTGCCGTCCACCTAGGACAAGGGAGCAGAGTCAATAGGTGTGAATGCACAGCCCCCTGCAGCCCACCCACTGTGCATGGCATACAGCCATGGGACATGCCTCTGTGATGGTGTGAGAACTCCCACAGTGACTGTGTCCACAAGACCTGCCCACCCAAGCACACACAGCCATGCAGACTGCTGCACACATCCACTGGCCAAGTCCTGCATAGCACCACCGTGGCTGTACAGTGACATGGCTATGCGGTGCGAAGACAGTGGCACAGCCATGTACCCAGTGCATGCATGGACCACCATTGACACACTCCCAGACATGCAGTGCCAGTGGACAGTGCTGACTATACCAAGTTGCGAGCACGGCAATAGTGTCAATGGATGGTGGCCATGCCCCGCTGCTCGCCCTGTTACACAGCATGCAAAAGTAATCGTGGATGTAGGGCACTCACCATCTTCAGGCTGGTCCCTGTGCCAGTCTGGTCCAGCTGCCCTTGCCGCATGCTGTGGCTCACAGTGCAGCCTCCCCTTCCTGGCATGCCTACGCTCCTCCGGGCCTAGGATGCAAACATGGAGAGAAGAACATCAGTACAATCTGGTAGCAAAGTCCCCCCACCCTCATGTGTGTGCAATCCCACACAGCCATACCAATCTGTCCCCCACCCCTATACCACCACCACTGCCCACACTGGACAGCCCCCCCATGTGCTGGACACATGCCACGGTGATACCCATATGGATGTTATCAGTGTATGGATGGGGCACCTATCTGGCCATGGCACTGCACCCCTCCTGGCACGTGCCCACAGGTGGGAAAGCCTGTCCAGGTCCCAGTGCTGCAGGTCTCCATAGCGGTACCTGCACTGCTCTGCCATAAGCTCCATCCCAGTGGCCTCCTCCAGGGCCACCGCCACCTCCTCCCACATGGCACTCCTGGCCCTGTCCAGGGGTGCCTCCCCAAATAGGGCAGCAGCATGGGGCTCCACCAACTGCACAAGATTGGACAGTTCCACCTGGCTCCAGATCAGTGCCCGTCTCCGTGCCATCCTCCAATTTTTCAGTATCAAACTGGCACTCTGTAGTGCATGTCTGCCATGTGCAGATGCTGTGTGGTCCTGCGCTGCCATTCCCCATTGTGCTGTCACCGAACAGCATGATAGAGGTGCACCCATGGGGATGCATGGCATCTAGGGACAAAGGTCGGCACAGGGTCAGGGGTCTCTCACGCATGGACCGCCACAGCACGATTGGTACTCACCACATGTAGCACGATAGGGTGCCTGTGTGCCTCTTCCTGTAGCGGCCTACCACGCTCTGGCCCCCGTGCGCCTACGTCACTCCAGTGCCAGAGTGCCATACATGTGAACAGCACAGTAGCACCACTGGCACAATGGTGGCCATGCCCTGCATTGCTTCCCATGCACATCATGTCAGCAGCGTGGCAGGCATCAGCGTCAGCACCCTGAGCATGTGCTGTTCGGTGTCCACTGTGCATGTCACAGAAATGCGCCTTTGCCTGAGCACATTCAACACAACTGCACAAGGTGCAACAGCGTGATATTCAGCCGGCATATGCAAATCTGCTAATCAGCTATTCAATGGCACAGATACTGCATTAGCATCCACTTAAAATTGTGCCTCGCCTCATTTGCATGCATTGCACTATATAAATGAGACTGCAGAGGCCGTAGTCTGTTATTGCAGTCTATTGTGGTGAGTTGCATGCTGTTTGGGAATGTGGACTGTGGTGTGTGGGACGTGCATGGGACTGCACAGTCACAGGTAACACCTGTCATTCCCACAGGATCAAGAATGAGCGATCGTGAGGTGGAGGAAGAGGAACAGAGACATGGGAGGAAGAGGATGCCTAACTTCACCAAGGCAGAAACAGATGCCCTGTTTGAGGCCTACCTTGACCAGGAGCTGCTGCTCAGCAGACAGCAGGGAACACCACAGGCCCATGCTGCTGCATGGGGAGAGGTGGCGCATGCTGTCAATCTGCATGGCAGCCACTGGTGGTCCATGCAGGAGTACCAGAAGAAGGTGGGCATGGACAGGCAGAGGATTAAGGACAAGGTGGCTGCCATCAGGGCAGCATGGGCTGTGACCGATGAGGGACATCAAGCTGTGCAACGCCTGACCCCACAAGAAGAGCGGGTTGCTGGCAGCATGCAGTGTTGTGCCATCGAGGGTGTTCCAGGTGGTGGATTCCAGATGGGTGGTAGCCCATCACTGCATGGTAGGTCCTGATCTGTCACTGGGGGGGCAGGGTAGGGCAGATACATTAATGCTACTGTGTTCCCTTACAGCTTCTGAGCATCTACATGGGTCAGCGGTGGTGGGCTTGTCCACTGAGGGTGATACCATGGACATAAAGGAGGGCCCTTCTACCTCCACAGGTGTCCGAGGGTCAGGATGACAGTGGGCCTGCCTGGCTGTCCGGACTGATGTTGGTGGACCAGGTGCGGTGGAGATCCTGCCCATGTTCCAGCGTGCAGGTGTCCATGGATGTCAGCATGCTGAGACTCGGACTGGTGCTGGATCCATCACTGATGATGATGGAGCTCACTTCATGGACAGTGATATGTGTGGGCCGCAGGATGGCCACACTACAGGTAACAGCACGGGCATGGCCATGGGTGGTGCCACCGTGGAGGCCTACGTGACATCACAGTCCCAACCTGTGCCTGTCTGCACCAGTGGGGCAGCACTGGTGTGTGTCCAGGACAGTGGGGCTGTTGTGGCCACTGAGGGGACACCATTGAGCCCTGGAAAGCGGCAGCCAGAGGGGCAGTGTCAGCAGTCAGCCAATGGTCATGGGGGTACAGCGTCGGAGGACAGCATCAGTGCACCCCCTGTGGACATGCCCAGGCATGGCCCTAATGTGCAGCAGGGCCGCGAACACCCTGAGGGACAGCATGCTGATCAGGCAGATGAACTCTTAGATGAGCACACCCGCATACTTCAAGATTCAGTTGATCAGCAGTTGCGGCTTGTGACGGCAGTGGATGCACTCTGTGCAGCCATGCGCCAGGCAGAGGAGTGGCGCATCAGGGACACCGGTCTGCTCCTGGCAGGGATGGACTGGCTATGGGAGGATGTGACCGCTGCCATTGACAGGCTGACACAGACAATCACAGCTGTCATGGCCACAGTGGGCACACAGTTATTTGCCCATGCATCGCAGACACCGTGCAGTGCAGTGTCCACCCCCATTCCCGGCATCGTGCGACACCCTCCTTGTCGACACCAGGTTCAGCTATGGGCATTCTGAGCACGCCTGGTGCAGGCAGTTTCAGTGTGCTACAGACCCCTGCGCAAGCATGGTCATGTTCATGCAGCGAAACCCCTTGGGGACTGTCGGTGCCACCCCATGAGGCCATTGGTCAGCCTGTCACTGCTGGCAGGTCTCGGCGGGGCTACCCATACATCTGTGGGGGCCGTGGCACTGTGGCACGTGACTGACCTGTCTCCCACCAAGGCTACTGTCTGACGCTGCCCTGTGTGCAGTGTGTTGTTCAACGTGCAATGCACGGGTTGGGTACCCGGCCCTGCACACACACAGACACGTTCCATCTGCACACCCTTCTGGCTGCTGTCCACTGTGGTGTGTGCATGATAACTGCATTGTGCTGTCCGCCACTGTGCAGTGGTGCCCAGTGTCTGACACATGCACAATGTCAGGCACTGGGCGTGGTGGTCTGTGGACGTGTGAGTGGCTAGGGGTGGTGGTTGGGGTCAGCGTCCCTCCTACCCTTTGTGCATGTCTTGTGGGTGTGTGTGTGTGTGACCACATGCCATGTTAGACCTTGCCCATCCCTGACAGCATGTGTGGTTCCATGCTCGGCCAATTCCCTTTACGACATGCACCCCTGGGGTTTGTCCATGCGTGTTTGTGAGTTGTGCCCTTGCCATTGGTGGTTGCACATGGCCCCATGACTTACCTGGGTTGGTTGAAGTGCTCCTCTGTGATGCTGTCCCGGTGCAGCTGTACCATCCGGATCAGTCGGGGGTCCCTTCAACCAAGGGGGGGCTGCCCATCACCATCTTCACCAGCGTCATCATCATCCCCATCGCTGTCCCCCCTGTCCCCCTCTTCGACCTGTACAGCTATCCCACAGTCGTTGGCCATGTTGTGCAGGATGCAATAGGCCAGGAATAGCCAACAGGCCTTTGAAGGGCTGTACTGTAGGGCACCACCAAACATGTCCAGGCAACAGAAACGTGCCTTCAGCATCCCGAACACCCGCTCGATGACATTGCATGTGGTGGCATGTGCCTCATTGTGGCGATGCTGCGATGGGGTCACGGGCCACCGGTGTGGTGTGAGCAGCCAGGGACAGAGTCGGTATCCACTGTCACATGTGTGTAGAGGGTCAACATTAGTTTGGTGATCAGCGTCGCCCTGCCATGGGCCATCTAGGCCAGTAACCATGTCACCTCTGACTATGCCCCTCCCAAGCTCCATGTCTTTCTGCGTGATTTGCATACTCACCCACCAGGTGGCCAGTGGGGATGTCCCCACTCTCACACCTGTGGCACAGTGCAGACTGGTGCCAGATGAAGGCATCATGTGTTCCACCAGGGTGCATTACACAGACATTGATTATGTTCCCCCTGGCATCGCACACCACCTGGCAGTTGATGCTTGCATACCTCTTCTGATTTATGTATGCGGCCCCTTCGGGGCCAGGTGGCGTGCAGATGGCAACATGGGTGAAGTCTATTGCCCCGAGCATACCAGGTATACGTCCTACCCTGTGGAACTCCTGTATGTTTGCTCTGCGCTCCACCAGTGTGCTGGGGAAACAGATGTACTCTGCAGCATGTGGCAGCAGTGCGCTGAGGAATTGGGTGAGAAGGCGTGATGTGGCCGACTAGGTTATGCATGTCATGTCCCCTGTTGGTCTCTGGAAGGTACCCATGGTGAGCAGGCACATGACAGCTGTCACTTTGGTCTCCACTGACAGAGCATGGCTCCGTCATATGGGTGCCTGCATCACATCACTGCACAGCTCACAGAGCCACCTCAGGATCACCCGGTTCAGGCGGTACCCACCCATGATCTCAGTGTCAGTGTACAGCTCGAAGCTGGTGCGGGCTCGGTACTGCCTGTTGGGGCCATACCGCTGACGGACCCTTCCACGGCCATGCCCCCCTGCTGCCTGCCTTCTCACCCCCCCATTACTGCCTTCATCTGAATGGTGGCACTGGCCATGTCCCTGGCTTGTGTTACTCCCCCAGCAGCTGTTTTACCATTCCCCCCGCTGTCCTTACTGCTACTCCCCCTGCACTAGGAACACCTCCCAATAGTGGCCGTACTGCCCACTGTCCATGCCCTTAGTGCTGTGTGGCACTTCCCCCTTTTGTCCTGCACAGTTGCACAGGCTCCCCACTCCTTCCCTGTTCCTGGTGGTTCCAGGTGCTCTGTCCTGCTCCTGCCCTGTCCTGCTCACAGTTGCTATGTGCCTACTTGCAGTTCTCCCACTTGTGGCTTCCTTGCAGTGTTCTTGCACCTCTCTCTTGTTCCCATTAATTTTGGATCAGTTCCACTATCACGCAACTTCCATTTGCTTCCCTATTGCGCATGGCGCATGTTGTTGAATATCACACTGTGCCATTTATTCATGGTTCCTCCCCCTTCAGTTGTACATGCATTCATTACCATTGCACTCTTGCGCATTGTGATTTGGGGGGCGCATCTGCCTCCTGCTGAATATCGCACAATGGCGCATTTTTGGACTTGCGCTGGCGCATGCCTGTTGCGCATGGCACAGCCCTTTTGAATATCTGGGCCTTTGTTTTCTTTAATTTCAGAAATCTGGATCTCCAGCTTGTTGTTAGTGCACACCTCTATTTCATTCTTTTTGTAGTATTCAGTCTATAGCTGATGTTCTGGATGGTTAGACCGTATTTGCTCAGTGCGGTGATTTTCAGAGGGTGGGTGGTCAGTTCTGTAACTGCCAGGTGAGGGGACACTCTTGTGACATTTGGGAATGGGGGGCAGTTTTGGAATTGTCAGGGTTGGGGATCACTACAGTGACTGTCTGTGGAGAGTATCATCCCTGTGACTGTCAGGGAGTGTAGGGAAGCAGTGCTGTGATGGTGTTGGGTTGTACTGCTGTCTGTTTTGGGGGATGGGAATCAGTGCTGTGACTGTCAGGGGTGGTGGCTAGTGCAGTGACTAACAGTGGAGGGTGTCAGTCCTGTGACTGTCAGGTGTGAGGGGACAGTGCCATGGCTATTGTTTTTTTTTTTTCAATTAAAATTTTATTGACAGTTTTTGTACAGAGAATGTATCCGTTAAACATATAAACCTCCACGTGAAATGTACATGCATGCACAAAACAAGTAACATATGGAACATCCTCTGCCCCTGAGATCCACCCCCCTTCCCCTACTCCCCACGAGGCTGTAAGGTACATGCCTAACTCTATAAAGAGAAAAATCCATCCCTATACTGTATAACAAGTGTAGAGGGGGCCCCAGATCTTACTGAACCTAAGAAGTTTATTTTGGAGAATGGCAATCATTCTCTCAATTCTGAGATTGGCAAGAAGTTCTTCTAACCATTCTGTATAATTAATCACAACAGAGTCCTTCCAATGCCTGAGAACCACTTTCTTGAGGGATGCCGAGATTAGAGATATATGAAACCTCCTGTTTTTAAATGGAATAGAAGCTACATCTCCCAGCAGGCAGATTTCCAGCATGAAGAGGTCTCCCAACCCTAGCAACGGGTCTACGCCATTCTTGATACTTGTCCAGAGTGGCACTATCTTTGGACAGTTCCAAAAAATATGTAACAGATCACCGACCCCTTGCTGACACCTCATACAGGATGAGGCTGCGGTTATCCTCAAACTTGCCAACTTCTGAGGGGAATAATAAATATTATGGAGTATTTTAAACTGAATCAATCTCAGCCGATCTTGGGAGATAAGTTTGTGACAGCTATGCCACAGTGCTGTCCAATCAAGTTCCTTATTGGGAAAAACGGAAGCCCAATAAAAGGATGGGGCTAAGTTTTGGGAATAGGCCCAGTTGAATAACGTATTATAGAGGCTTGAGACAGCATGTGGTAAACCTGCCAGAGGCCTTAATTTCTCTGAGAGTTCTATTTTCGGAATCTGTATTGACCTGTTACCCAATTTACTAACTAAAAGGTGACGGAGCTGGTAAACCTGAAATATCGCCGAGGTTGGTAACTTAAATTTGCTCAAAATCTCAGATGCAGGAAGCACATATCCATCTACTGAAATTAAATCCCTTAAACAACACTCTCCCCCCTGCGTTAGCCAGGTAGCCTTCATAAGTCTACCTTCAATGAGAAACCGAGGATTACCCCTTATGGGCTGCAACGGATCGCTAAAGTGGGAATATTTCAGGAAACCGCAGAGCTGTGAGTGAGCCCTCACCGAAACCCCAATCAGGGATTTCCTGAGAGCCACTGGCAGGAGTTTGGGACTGAGATACAGCAGAGCCTCAGGAACTAGACCTGCTCCTTTAATGAGGGCTAATTCAATCTGTAGCCATAAGGGAGTATACAAAGTCTCCGTTCCCTGCACCCACCTCAGATATTTGTTAGCATGTCCGCTTAATAATAGAGTCCCCGATGCGGTAATCTAAGTCTGCCCAGTGGTTTAGGGGCTGCCAGCCTATGATAGGCCATTCTTGCCTTCTTATACCCCCACACAAAGTTGGCAATGAGCCCATGAATTTTTTTGAACCATGAAAGCGGGAGCCAAATATTCAAAACACTGAGGGGATAGAACAGCCTAGAAAATACATTCATTTTCACTAAATTTATCCTCCTCCATAACGAGATTGGGAGTTTTGCCCACCTTTTTAAATCTAAATCGATTGTATACACCAAGGAATCCAGATTTAGCTGCCATATTCGCCTTGCGTTTCTAGACAGAATTAGACCCAGATACTTGATGGCTTCCGCGTTCCACGTCAGACCCAGCTCTGTTATCTCCTGTTTGAATACTTTCTTATTGAGGGGGTACACCACAGTTTTCCCAAATTTAACTTATAGTTAGCCAGATAACTATAATCTTGTATCGTTTTCAATAGGGCAGGTATAGAGGCATTTGGGTACGAGATATATATACCAGGAGATCATCCGCATAGGCCGTTACCTTAACAACACTGTCCTGAATTTTAATATCATTTATTTCGTGGTTACATAGTATACTTTTTATAAGGGGTTCGAGATATAAATTAAAGAGAAGGGGGGACAGCGGGCATCCCTGACGGGTACCAACATATAATTTGAAAGGGCCCGACGTAACTCCATTGCATGAAATCCTTGCTGAAGGATTACGGTAGAGAGAGAGCCAATCCACTGCAGAAATAGATCCGTAAAACCAAATTTTCTCATTGTAGATATTAAGTACTGCCAGTGGACCCTATCAAAAGCCTTCTCCACGTCCAACGAGACCAGAACCATAGCGGTACTGTTCTCCTCGGACGCCGAGAAGACATGCGCCACTGTTCTCAAATGATCAATTATTGATCTTCCCTGCATAAATCCAACCTGCTCTGCGCCAATCAGATCAGGTAAAACCTTATTTATACGATCTGCTAATACCTTCGCCAGTATTTTTATATCGTAATTAAGCAGAGGAATTGGCCTGTAACTAGCAAGTTGCTCTAGAGGTTTATCTGGTTTTGGGATTAAAACAATAAGTGCCTCGGATAGGGATTGATCTACAGCCTGACCACTAAGAATATACTGAAATAAGGACACCAGGAGTGGTGACAGCTGTTTGGAAAAAACCTTATAAAAGTTAGATGAAAAACCGTCCGGCCCCGGTGTTTTATCCAAAGGGAGCCCCTTAATAACCTTCTCGACCTCGTCCTGGGAAATGTCAGTGGTAAGATCCACCTGTTGATGTTCTGCAAGAGAAGGAAGATTTAAATCCTCGAGAGAGGACAATATTTCTTCCTCTGTGGGGGGTTTCATCATTGGACTATAAAGGGATTCAAAATAACTTCTAAATTCCTCCGCTATCTCTTTCGGGGCAGTCATAATCTGACCATCTTTTTCGGACTGGACCGCCTGGATTATACGGGAAGCCTCAAGCTGTTTAATACGCCTAGCCAGAAGCTTACCCGCCTTTTCCCCCTGGTCTAGGTAGCTAGCTTTAGTTTTAATTAAGGCTAATTCAGCTTGTTCCCCTAATAATGTAAGATAAAGATCCTTCAATTTAATTAATTCTTGTTTATCTTTCTCTAAGGGATACTGGGGTAGGTTGATCTCCCTGAGTCGTATCCGAGTCAGTAAATCCGACATGAGTCACTCTTTTTCTCTTTTCCTTTTAACTGTCTGCCCTATCAGAACACCCCTTATGAAAGCTTTAAAAGCCCCCCAAACCATGTCTGGACGAGTATTTTCTTTCACATTGTTTAAAACAAACTCATCTATTTGAGAGGAGATATATTTAACTATGTTATGGTTTCTCAAGATTTGATTGTTTAATTTCCATCTATTACTGCTCTTAGGTAAAGAAGCGAAGGTTACAGATACCGATACTACTGCATGGTCAGAGGGGGGTCCTGCTTGTATTACAGAGCCTAAGACCCCGGAAAGGAGAGTATGAGGAAGCAGAATGTAGTCGATACGGGAAGCTGTGCCATGAGTGGAAGATATAAAAGTGTATTCACGGTCTTTGGGGTGGAGAACCCTCCACACATCCGATAAACCAAATTGATCCACCCAGTCCCTCATGGCTCTTTGAGCCGGTGAAAGTCCTAGGTTTGTGGGCTTGGACCTATCCAATAAAGGATCCACCACCAAATTAAAATCCCCGCCAATAATAATAGGGACATTGACAAAGGGTGCTAAGACTTCCACTAACTGCACGAAAAAATTCTGAGTGTCCGAATTGGGACCGTAAACCGAGCCAATCAGAATCTCTAAAGTCTGTAATTTCCCAAAAACAAATATGTATCTACTCGCCTTATCCTGTATTATCTGAAGGGGAGTAAAGGGAACGGCCCTGTGAACTAAAACCATAACCCCTCTACTTTGAGAGTTTCCTTGTGAAGCGAAAACTTGTCCAACCTGAAGGCGCCTCATGTTGTTACACTCGGCATTTAGCAGATGTGTCTCTTGCAAAAACACTATATCTGCTCCTAAAACATTTAAGTGCTTCAGAATTTTGTATTGCTTGGGTTTCTGCCATGCCCCCTTAACGTTCCAACTTAGAAATTTAAAAACTTTATAAGATGCCATAGGCCCAAACGATAAACCAGAGTTCAGCCTTGTTATGCTTCAGCCACCTTCCCCCACCTACTACCTTAGAGCTTTGTGTTAACCACCCCCCACCCTCCCCACCAAGCACCCCAAACCAATAAACTGAACAACCCATACCCAATGAAGACCCACCCATTAAACCCTCCCACTATATCACGGTCCATGATGACAGCTCGCTCCGCCGCTTCATCCACTGCCCCGTCACCCTCCTAGCCCATTATCAAACTGAACTATACAAAGACCCACTCACCCACTCAGCTTCAGATCCAGATACCTGGGTAAGCCCTTCCTACACCTATCATTATTCTACCTGGATAAAGTCC
Source organism: Neoceratodus forsteri (assembly GCA_016271365.2). Lineage (NCBI taxonomy): Eukaryota > Metazoa > Chordata > Ceratodontiformes > Ceratodontidae > Neoceratodus > Neoceratodus forsteri. The sequence goes on from CM057455.1 coordinate 609,599,825, forward strand.
ATCCTGAGTTACTCCCCACACTATATTAACCAACCCCCGTTCCCAAACATTATCCCTAAACAACTAATCTAATTCACCCTAAATCCAGAAATGAGAGAAACCTGCAAAACTTTGCAGGGCCGAATCTGCCCCCCTGGTAGTCACCCATCTTCACCAGAACCCTATTTAAGTTGCCCGAGTACAAAAAAAAAACTTCCTTCCATCTGGGAAAGTCTGGAAATAACATAACCAGAATAAGCATGGCATCATACATCCCTTAGGTATACTACCCGGGAATACCCAAATGAAATCTGTGCTTTATTTTAACCACTAAATAAAACACTGGCCCCCTCTAGTTGCCAAACTATGCTACCACAAAAATACCATGCTAAGGAGACCCATCGTTAAGTCCATTCTCAAAGGTGTCAAGCATCCTCAGTGAGCTTCTCCTCTTGTGTCTCTAATTTCTGTCACACCTCCCGACAGGGGATTACTCCACCATGCAGCTCACTAAGCGATCCGTTTCCTTCTTCCGGTCTCTCAAACGCCCATTATGTCCTCGGGCATAAAGCCCCCCGGGATACAACGTGAACAAACAAAGCGTCCGGCAAACATTCTGGTGATCCCTTTAACAAACCCTCGCAAAATTTGGCAGGCAGTCTGAAAAGATCCACACATCCTCAAACAGCAACGTCGCAACAGCTTTCCATGCAATTCACAACCAAGTAGCTCATTTCTCGAGGGGGGACCGAAATAACACTCATTTGGGTTTGAGTAAGTTAGGAAGCACCTTCTGGAGCGCATCTAGGGCTGATTCCACGTCTTCAAAAGCCTTCCAAGTGTCGTCTGTGAGGACATGCAGCTTTGCTGGGTAAGTCATTCTAAACTTGATACCCGGCGCAATTAGTTTGGAGACCAGCGGGTGAAAGGTAGCCCTCCGTTGCCGAACCGACAGTGGCATATCTTGTGTCACCCTAAGATTCGCTCCCTCCCACTGCAGCGTCTTAACTTCTTTAACTTTTTGCAGGAACAACTGCCTTTCTTGGTAGCTCAGGAACTTAGCCAGAAAAATATGGGGGGGTGCCCCTGGAGGCGGAGTGGGTCACAGGGCGCGGTGTGCTCTCTCAATATTATAGCAGGAGCCGAAGGGCGATGGGCCTGCTATCTTTTCCACGAACCACTGGAAAAACATAACTGGGTCCCCTCCTTCCTCTCTCTCAGGTAAGCCGATTAAAATGATGTTATTGCGCTGGCTTCTGCCTTCTAAATCTTCAGTCTTCATATCCAGCTTGGTAATGCGATGATTTATATGTGCAAGCGCCCCGTCTACCTTATCTGCTCTGTTCTCCAATGATTTCACCCGGGCCTCATTATCAGTAGTTTTCATGGACAAATCGTTCAGAGCATTCGTGGTATTTTTAATTTCTGAGGTCATCTCAGCCATCTCCACTTTAAAGGGATGGAATTCCCCCAGGAAACGTGACACCGTCAGCGGCTCTTCCCCTCCGTTACCTGGGCTACAGGACTGGGAGAGTTGTAGTGGCAAGGCCCACGACTTCTTCGGGGCCTTCTCGGGAGTTGCTGGTGGTGCATGTTTCGGTAATGCCTTTGGCATTTCTTCCTCCATCAGCGAACCCAGCAGCTGCTTCCTGATGTCCAAGACCTCAGCGTGCTAGCCCAGGTGCAATTTTGTGACAAAATGAGCAGGATAAGCTAAAATTAGGCAGGGGTTAGGCAGAGCATACACAGAGTGCAGCTAGCAAGGAAACAGCATCACGTGACTCCCCTGCCATGGCTATTGTGAGAGGGTGGTCATGACCGCTGTGAGTATGGGATCAGTGCTGTTTCTGTCAGGAGATGGGGAGTACTGCTGTGACTGATGGCGGAGGGTGTCATTCCTGTGACTGACGGAGGTCAGGTTGCAGTGCTGTTACTGTTCGGGGTAGGTGGTCAGTGCTGTAAGACAGAAGTGGGAGGTACAGTAGTTCTGTGACCATTGGTAGTAGGGGATCATTGCTATTACTGTGAGGGGTTGGAGATCAGTGCTGTTACTATCAGGAATGTGTGATCATTGCTGTGACTGCTGGATGGGGGCCAGTTTGGTGACTGTGGGGAATAGTAAGAAAATGTTGTAACACTCAAGGGTATGAATCAGTGCTTTGACTGCCAGAGGAGTGTGGTTAGTGTTGTGACTGTTGATGGTGGGTGTCAGTCCTGTGACTGTCAGAGGTGGGGGAATCAGTCATGTGACTGCTGGGTATAAGGGGCACTGCTGTGACTGTCAGGTATGGGTGGTCATTGCTGTGACTGATGGAGGGTGTCAGTAATGTGACTGATAGAGTGATGATACACTCTTGTGGCTGGGGTGGGGATCAGTTGTGTAACTGTCAGGAATGGTGGGGTCATTTATGTGACTGTCGAGGGTGGGGACCATTCCTGTGACTGTCAGTGGATAAAAGTGCAGTGCAGTGACTGTTGGAGGGGTAGGGGTCAGTGCCGTGACTTTTGGGAGTGGGGGGTAGCTATTTACACAAATGTGTGCATGAAACTGATGATGTTGCCAGCAAGATAGGAGGCAGTATGGCGCAGTGGGTTAAGGCTCTGAGCTGCAAATCTGGAGACCTGGGTTTGAATCCCACAGCCCCCTAGGTGCATACTGTATGACCCTGAGCAAGTCACTTAACTTTCTCGTGCTCCCAGGTTGCACCTGCAAACAAGCTTTCAGCTTAGTGTGTCTCACCTGGTAAAATAATTGGTAAAAAGATAACAGTTTCCATTCAGGTTACAAAAATACTTGATGAGCAACAGGTATAATTCATTTACCCATTTTGTGACTGGTAGATGTTCATAACTAACAGGTGTCTTTCATATTGTGCAATTTCCATTTCTTTAGCCTGTGAAGTTTACCTGCTGCCAGAATTCTTCAGGAGGTGGCAGCACTGATAATTAACCAGTGTCATGTGCAATCTGAATCTCCTGCAACATTCTACTCATTGGTATAACATCCATGTCTGAATCTCACTATTTTACTAAAATATGTGCAAAGAAACTACATAATTTAAATAATTAGCTCAGTTTGCTTGCTGATTTAATTGCACGGCACTTACAAAAGTAGTAGTGTCAGCTACCTGAGAATTGCTCAGTCTGTATTTGCAAACTGTAAACAGACTGCAAATTCAAGGCTGTGAAAGCATGAACAGGTGAGCAGGTTGGGGGGAAGGGCTGCCCCTACCAGTGTGTCTGAGGGAGACAACTTTCCAGTGCCGTAGCAACCCACAGTGGAGAGCTTGACAGCGTGGATACTTGCAGGATGTATGACTTTCTGCATGAGTGCATTATGGGTCACAACACAACACTGAGCATGACAGGTTGCTGAAGGGGAAAGTTAAGGAAAGACAAGAGAAAAAACAGCTGCCAGGATGATGGCATTAATACACTTCACCCATCAGGGGGTATTTACATTTGTCACTGGACAGTGGCTCGGGTAGGTGGAGTGAGGTGATCCTGCACTGGCCTCCTCCACCTTCCAATGAGCTACTGTCTCCCCATCTTCTGCCCGCATAGAGCAGGCCACACCTTGACTTTTATGTGGGCTGAGAGCAGTGTATCACCTACTGATTTCACTTCTAATTCTTCGTCCACTACTCACCGGGGAAAATAGCCCACCAGGGGTGTTACATAAATAACTCTTCTCCTTGAGACAGATCTAGCCCCTGGACCACCAATGCTAGATTATTTTAACAATGCTGAACTGCTAGCCTAATGGAGTCCCCACTAGCCCACATAGAAACATAGAAACATAGAATTTGACAGCAGATAATGACCGCTTGGCCCACCCAGTCTGCCCATTTCCCTACCTAATGGATAAGCTGCAAATCCTAGTTAACCAGCAGCCTACTTCTTTCTACCCCCAACCCCTAGAATTGCCTTATGGCTGTCCCATGCATGCTTGAATTCGACCACTGTTTTTGACTCCAGAACCTCCTCCGGAAGGCCGTTCCATGCATCCACAACCCTCTTTGTGAAAAAATACTTCCTTACATTACCTCTGAGCTGCCCCTCTATCTTCAAATTGTGCCCCCTTGTTCTTGCACACCTCTTTTTTTGAAAGATGCTACCCTCTTGGACTTTGATTCCCTTGAGGTACTTGAACGTTTCTATCATGTCCCCCCCTCCCTCCTTTCCTCGAGGCTATACATATTAAGTTCCTTTAGTATCTCTTCATATGTCTTCTGGTGCAGACCCTGCACCATTTTAGTTGCCCTCCTCTGGACAGCTTCCATCTTGTCTATGTCCTTGTGGAGACTGGGTCTCTAGAACTGCACACAGTACTTCAGATGGGGTCTCACCAGCTGTCTATACAGAGGGATAACAACTTCTTGTTTTCCACTGGTGATGCCTCTTCCTATGCATCCCAGTATCCCCCCAGCCCTTCTTACTGCCCTCTCACATTGCTTGCCCACCTTTAAGTCATCTGATATGACTACCCCCAGGTCCCTTTCCATTTTTGTTGTTGTTAGTATCTCACCCACCCATTGTGTACTCTTCCCCTTGGTTTTTGTTTCCCAGGTGCATTACCTTGCACTTCTTAGCATTAAATCTAAGCTGCCATACATTTGACCATTCCTCTAACCTTGCCAAGTCCCTTCTCATCCTTTCCACCCCACCTTGTGCATTAACTCTGTTGCAGATCTTTGTGTCATCTGCAAAGAGACATACTTTTCCTTCCAGTCCCGCTGCAATGTCACTTACAAAGACATTGAAGATGATCGGTCCTAATACTGAACCCTGCAGCACCCCACTAGTAACCCCCCTTTCTTCAGAGTGGACTCCATTTACTATTACTCTCTGTGTCCTCCAGCCAATTCTTTACCCAGGCTATCATCCTGTGACCCACTCCCAGGCTGGCTAACTTGTATATTGATCGTTTGTGTGGGACTGTGTCAAATGCCTTGCTAAAGTCTAGGTAGGCCATGTCCACAGCCCCTCCCTGATCTACTACTTTGGTCACATGGCTTACTTCATATAATTACAGTCCAGTAGGCCATCTAGGGGAATGACAAGTGGTTTTCAACCCTCCCCCAACAACATTCTATTTTATTTTCATATCTGTTTATTAACTGGTATCTGTTCTTCCTTTATCTGTCTTCCTACAGGTACTTTGCCCTAACTGTAACTTTTTATCTAAAGATCTATTTGTTTTGTAACTGTTATGCTGTCACATACTCATTTCATGTCTCTCTGCTATCTGATGCTCCTGCTACTGTATTTACTCCATATTAACCTGTTTTTCACTTTTCTTTAACAGGTCTGACAGGATGATTACTTCTTCCCCATCAGATAAGTAATACTATCTGTCTAACCTGTTTTAACCTTCCTATTTACTCCCTAAGAACTACGGATCCTTGATGACCCCAGTCCTGTTTTTTATTTTACCGGTCCAAGGAAAGTAATCCTATAAGACTCCTGCCTCTGACTCCCTAGTACCCAGGTAAGATACCTTGTACGTATTACCTGTACTTGGTAGGATTACTGTAACAGTGTGGCCATGCTCATTATGGGGGGGGGGTTAAGATTATACATACTGCAGCATTCCCCCCCTCCATAAATCTTTTTGCTTTGCTAGTTGACTCAGGTAGGCACTTATCCCTGACCACACCTCGCTCCATCTGCAACTCACCGGTCCCAGACCTCCAACCCCTGAGTCACCAATGGAATGCCCCCACTACACCTCTGTGATGGGGCCAAGAAGGAGAGAGCAATCCTTCTCCTACACAGTGACTCACATCCAGAACTGAGATGGTCATTAAGGTGGTCGCATAGGACAGAGGTAATTAGGCAGGATTTTATGGATCCTGTGCTAGCCATTTCCCATCCCCCCACTTGAATCCCTGCCATCACCTAGAGGCAGCCAAGTACCAAGTCTGCTGCCTCCCCACCCCGGGACAGAACATCTGTTTGATGGACACTTAATCTTCCAAGCAACCCCAGCAACTCAAGCACATTCCTGAACTCTGTTTGTTGATGTGGTGGGAGATCAGATGAAGATATTGTTACTGACTGGCAGTTTGAAAGAAATATCAACCTCCCCATGGTTCCATATAAGAAAATCTGTATCACACACATTTCTTTCTAAGATTTTGCATTTTTCCTGTACCAGAAGAGCAATTTCTCTATGTTTTCCTGTAGATTTTTCCTTTGGAACCTATTTGCTGTATTTTTCTATCTAACCACAGCAACTCGCTGGAAAGATTTTCCCTGACGATGGCTCTTGATCCCTGTAAAACAACATTTTGCAACCATGTTGGCTCTGACCAGAGTTTATTTGTCAGGTTAAGCAATGGATGGGTCAGACTTCATACGATGCTAGTGCTACTGAAACAATGTACAGTGTGTCTCATGATAACTTGAAATAATCTGTTAAAGCTATTCATTTATGGAGAGTTTGCCAGTGTTTGAGAGTGTCTTGAATCAATGTTATTGGCTAACCCTGTGTTTCAGCTCAGAGACCTTTTACTTTCTATAACCAATACTTACAACAGGGATGAAATGTGGGAAATATTATACCTCCATCATGCCTCCACTCTGTTTTGTGATCTGTAAGTCTGAATGCACATCTGTTAACAGGGAAATTGCACAGAAAGAAAATCAAACAATGTGTGGAATTTGCAAAGTGAAAGCAGGGGTTCTGCCAAATAACAAATCATTCTTTGGCACATCCAATGATTCACCTGCATTTCAAGTAGTTACAGTGCATGGTCCATGCTGGGGTTTATGAAAAAGTAGCATGACTAGGTGTATGGTTGGTGCACTGACCAGTTTATAACTAATAACAGTTAGGGAAGGTATGACAGGCATGCACATCAGCTTTGAACTTCCTGTAACTTGAATCAAGCTATAGAAGACATCAGAATTATGACGCACAAACAACTGCTTTCAAAATTAAGCCACAAATCTAATCCCTAATATATTTTTGGTTCTATTTACCTGGGTTTCATTCCCACAACCTCCACTTGCATACTGTGTGACTCTGAGCAAGTCACTTAACTACTCCAGTGTTTCCCAAGTCACCCCTGAAAACAGGTACTTGTGCCTAGTGGGCTTTACCCAGTTACCAAAAGAATAAAGTAAAAATAAAAAAAAAATACATGTTTAATATTTTCACTTTTGACATTATTATACTGTGGTAACATTCTTTAGAAAAGAAGTTAAATTATTTGCACAAGGATTTGGATTTTATATATTCTCAGTGCATATCTGTAATACCCTGTGGAGGATGTCTATGAGTGTTAATTATCCAAAAAGACTTTCCCTCTAGGGGTGCTGCTTAATATGCATGAATAATCTCACTTTAATCAGTGTTTATATGTCAATGAACAAACATATTTGCTTTAATGCTATTAAAAAAAAGAATACCAGGTTGTAAAATTGCTTGCATGAAAATATTTGTACACCAGTTTTAATTACAAATGTACAGTGTTCTGCACAACTAAAGTAAGTTAATATTTTATTTCAGACTAGAGAATGAATTACTATAAGAATTGCTGATTACTTCCTTTCTCCAAATGTTCAGCTATACAGTCTCCTTAACCCCTTCTTCTAAACGATGCCACTATTACGTCCTCTTGAGTGTCAGCCTATGTGCTTGGACCAGCAACAGTAAACAACGATGAGATTTGTATTTTATTTTATTCTTTGATAACCAGGTAAGGCCCACTAGGCACAGTTGCCTGTTTCTAGGGGCAACACAGGAGCACTCTGAAGGTTAAGTGCCTTTGTTAGACTCAAACTCTAGGCTGTCTACTGGATGTACGAAGCACATTCACACCACAGTCCTCAAACATCTAGACTATGCATATGGCCCATACTAAGTTGTGTACTCACCAACAAGCTCAGTGGACCAAAGCAATATTCAACCATCCATACGTTTGCTATAAAAAGTCCAAAATCAATTGGTTTGACACTCATTAAAGTTGGAATGACATGCATGAGAAGCAATGCAGTTTATAATAAGGGCAGTGTGTAGAATGCATAAACAATACAAGAAGACTAAGAATGTGGCCAGCCCAGTGATGTGGAGAGCAGAGGCATCCATGCCTCACTTGCCATAACACCAATGACCCTGAGTCAGTGACATACTAGGTGCACCAGTGGCTGGCCAGGGAGAGGAGGATTGAGCATCTGGAGGATAACTGTCCTCCTCTGGGATGGAGGGTTATGGGTTCTCAGCACTGGTCTTACCCCTGGCAGTGGCTAGTGGAAATCAGTACACTCTTGGGTTGGAGGGATGGTGGCTGTCTACACTTGATGCATGGTAGCATGTGTGGTGCATCTATGATGGCATTGCATGCCCATCCCTCCCTACAAGAAAAATGAAAAATAGCAAGGTGCAGCATGGATGAAACTGACCTCTCCCAGGTGCCACACTGGACTATGGGACCCTCTCCCCACACCAGATCTATTCATTGGAGGATGAAGCCCACTGTCACACCCCCACCATGGGGGGGCTAAGATATGGGAGAATTTAGGGCAGAGGGTCCTCATCGGATCTGTCTCTCCGGTGGCATGGCATCCCGACAACCCTATCACAGGGGTAAGCCATGGAGGAAAGTCCCTGACTGTGCTGGTGCTGGGGCTGGGGAGATTGGTGGAGGGTCAGACTACACCGCGACAGGGAGAATAAATTGATCAATGGGAAAAAAAAAACAAGAAGACTGAGAATTTCCATTTTTTTAAAAACTGTCCATGGCATTTAAATGCATTTTAAAGCATGAAGCTCACTGAAAAGCATCCTGGATATGCAAATCCTTCTGAGGTGTGTGTGTGTGTGTGTGTGTGTGTGTGTGTGTGTAGTGTGGGGGGGTCCGAAAAGAAATCTCTCAACTATGGCTACAGTCTGTTGGCCATGGCACTACTGAGACATCACAACAGCCAACACACCACACACACACACACACACACACACACACACACACACACACACACTGCACATTAAAAAAATGAATCTTCAAAAGAGTGTACATTGCAACAAGCTTCAACTTGTCAAGAAAAATCAAACCCTACAGAAACAGGATGGGGAGCTACTGAATACAAAAACTTTTAAATTTCCCATCCTGTTTCATTATGCTATCTCTCACAGTTTCATCAAAACTTTTCTCCCTGACTCCCACTCCAATACAGAGACTACAAATGCTGTGGCCTCTCAATGCCTGGTGGAGTGGGAGGGTTGAAAAATTGTCATAACAACAAGAATTGTATTAATTAGAGCTTATCTGTGTGCACAAATACTGCAGAATCTGTGTCCTCCACCATGAGAGTTATGTGCCTCTCCACCATGAGACTGGTCCCCTGCCATCTCAAGCATTGGACTCCAAGACAAGGAAGAGAACCACAGTCTCACATGTGGCAGCATGGCATATTGCTGATGCTGCTGTCCAACTGTTCATTAGTTTCTTATACAGCATTATACAGGCATGGCATTGCCTGTATATTAGGGTTGCATTTGGGATTTCATTAAATATGGCCATTTTCAAAGCCTTATGTCTCAGCCATCTTAGACCTTTGTACTATGAAATGTGGCACACACCTTCTCAGTACAAAGGTCTCTTAGCCCTCCAAATGGTAGGAAGACTGGATTTGTTTTTGAGATATTTAGGATGAATTTACATATTTTTGTAAAATTTGCTGCCTCAATTTTTGTGCTTAAATAGCTCAAAAACAGGAAACAGCTGAAGTATGAAACTTACAGGTTTGGTAGGTTACATGTCAGAATAGGTTTCTTTGTGTTGTTTGTTTAAAAATACTAATAAATTTTTAAGTAAATTGCAATTATTGGGTTGTGCATGCTCATTGAAAACAATGAAGAAAATAGCTCGAACTAAAACAAAAAAATTCTCTTTACCCTTTAAGAGGTCAAGCAGTGTCTGTAGGCACTTTTAGAAAAACAGACAGGAGATCAAAGAGAAGTCATGCCATACCTAATCTTTACATGACAGAAATGCCACTTTCATAACAGTGCAGTATGATGATGCAGACACTTAATGCACTTTAACACACTGAATTTCCAGCGGCCTGGAAACTAATGAAGGTTTTTTTTCAGTCAGACCATAGAAACATAGAAACATAGAATTTGATGGCAGATAAGGACCGCTTGGCCCACCCAGTCTGCCCATTTCCCTGCCTGATGGATAAGCTGCAGATCCTAGTTAACCAGCAGCCTACTTCTTCCTACCCCCACCCCCTAGAATTGCCTTATGACTGTCCCATGCATGCTTGAATTCCACCACTGTTTGTGACTCCACAACCTCCTCTGGAAGGCCGTTCCATACATCCACCACCCTCTGTGAAAAATACTTCCTTAAATTACCTCTGAGCTGCCCCTCTATGTTCAAATTGTGCCCCTTGTTCTTGCACACCTCTTTTTGAAAGATGCTACCCTCTTGGACTTTGTTGATTCCTTGAGGTACTTGAAAGTTTCTATCATGTCCCCCCTCTCCCTCCTTTCCTCGAGGCTATACATATTAAGCTCCTTAAGTCTCTCTTCATATGTCTTCCGGAAGAGAGACTTAAGGAGCTTAATTTGGATTTAGGCAACTGAGCCAAGAGGAAACGTTTAGGACTCATGTAGCATGATAAGAAGTGTTTGTATCATCATCATATTGCACTGTTGTGAAAGTGTTCTTTATGTCAAGTAAAGATTGGGAATGGTAAGAGTTCTCTTTGGTCCTTTGCCCCCCACACCCCACATAAATTAATATAGCATATTCCATGGAGCACATTTCATGGAGTAAAAAGGAAACACCAGATCTTGACTACATTACATTTGGAACAGGAACCCACTACACACCAGCAGCTTCTTCCCCCGGGCACTGTTCATGAACTCCAGTGCCATTACAATGACCCAGTCGGTGAAACAAACACGTCATTCACACTGCAGTTTCTGTACTTCAGTCACTGTGATTGACTCACTTTGACAGTATAGCTGTAGTAACAGCATACCACTGTATGGCACTCCCAGACGTGTCCAGGCATCTTACATGCATCTTCAGCATACTGAACACATGCTCTATGATGTTTCTAGCAGCTGTGTGTGCCTCATTGCACCTCTGTTCTGCTTCAGACATGGGCCGTAGTATTGGGGTGGGCATCAATGGCTGAAGGGAGTATGCGCTGTCTCCTGTGTAAAAGAAGGTGATGTGTTAGTGCACCATCTATCATTACATTCAGCACTCCACACAGACCTCTTATATTTGGTCAGCCTCATCTACACATTTCCCCACCCACATCGTCACTGTTGCACATTGTTTCCCTCCCATTTCTCTCCCTTTCCCTGTTGTTGTCTTTCCACTGTCACTTCCACTGCAACCTGCATGCCGTTTGGGCAGTGGATCAGGGTACATCCTCAGAATACAAGAAAAGGGAACCCACTGTCTATCCAGAATTAGTAGTAATAAACTGAGACCCCACTCTTGGGTTATTTTCAGATAAAAAAAAAAAACACTTTTATTACAAAAATCTGATAAAAAAACACAGGTACATCCTCCCTGGGTATACTGAAAACACCTGACAATCGTTTTGCACCCTTTTGGGGGTCTCAGATTATTACTTTCTCTGAAAAGAGAGTGGGCTCCCTTTTCTTGTATTGTGCCTTTTGAACTTACCCCTTGTCTTTTTTTTCTAGGAGGGGCTATTTTTTTGTCACATCTTCAGGATGTTTGTTCTGCACAGCAATGACATCATTCAAATGCAGCATCTTGTATTTACTTTCCCACAATGTTACAGTCTCCTACTGTCTTGCAACACGCATGTATCTTGTGCCTATTGCTTATTGTCACATGTTATCCCTCCCATGCCAGCTTTTTTTTTAACTTGTCCTGGGCTTCTGCCACCGGGGGTACCTCTTACCTCCCCTGGCCCTTCGGCTGGATCCTGGTGTACCAGGATCCTGGCATCACTGTGCTTGATGTCCAGGAGTGTTTTCTTCCTTTTAATTTTGGCCCCCGCCCCTGAGGGCATTGGAGCAAAGAACTAACATCCAGTCTGACGATGTGCTGATGCATGCCATAGTCAAGCACCCGGCAGCACCCTCCTCGACTCATGAGAGCCATGCACCCAACTGCCCATACTTCCACTGGCAGTAGTGATACAGGTGCTATTGCTGTCCCACTCCCTCCAAAGGAGAAGAGCATCCATTGGAATGCTCAATCCCCCTTCCCTGACTGACCCCTGATGACCCGGGCCTGTTCTTGAACATGGGTCACTGTAGTGGCTTGAGGTGTGGTGTCTAGTGCTTCAACCCTCAGCACCACTGGGCCAGATCCCACACCAGCTTTACACGTCTGTTTAGTGTCCATCCTTTTCAGGTCCCATCATTCCCTACTTCCCTCCTGTATGCACCAATACCCAGTCTTTCTGTGCTGACACCTGTACATCTGCCATCATGTGAACACTTTGTTTGTGGCTGTGGTTGCACTCACCCACAAGATGGCCACTGGTTAAATCCCCTCATTCAAGGCAATGGCACAAGGATGACTGGTCCCAGATGTATGCATTGTGTGCACTCCCATGATACCAGGCAAGCACATTTGTGATGCACCCTGCAGCATCACACACCACCTGGCAGTTGATAGAGCTGTACCCCTTTATGTTTAGGTACATGTCTTTGTCACCACCAGGTGGTGCTCTGATGGCCACATGGGTGTAGTCAATGGCACCTAACACAACCAGTAGGTGTGCAACCCTATAAAAGTGAGGTTTTGTTGCTGTCTGCTCCACTGGTGTACTAGGGAGTCAAATGAACTCACTAGCATTGGGCAGCAGACCATTTAGGAACTGTGTGAGGAGAAGAGAGGTGGCTGACTGGGTGATGTGGCTGGTGTCACCCACCAGTGTCTGGAAGGTGCCCATGGTGAGCACGCACAGTGCTGCTGTGACCTTGGCCTTCACCATCATAGCATGACTTATGTGTGTGGTTGCCTGGAACTCATCATAGAGCAGCTCATAGAGATATCTGAGAACAGCACTGTTGAGCCAGTACCGGCCCACGATGTCTGTATCACTTAGCTATTCATATGTGACACATGACTGGTACCATCTCTGAGGACCTACAGGCTACAGGCCCTTCATCAACCACCTGGCTCTTCCCTCAATCTCCTCACACCAACTATGACTGCAGCCTTGTGAAAGGTTATCCCAGCCATACTGCATGCCATTTAGCAGCCTACCTATGGGTGTCTGGCTGATTTAGGTCTGCCCCTTTTATAGCTAATTTTACGCAGCTCAAATGTGGGTTATGCGGCACATGCACCACATATTTCCTCTGAATATACACATGTATGGCATATGCGGCCATCAGACCCCTTTTTCTGCACAGCATGCATCATTTGAGCGTGATCTTGCAATCGAATATGTGAGACACATTTCACACTTTTGAATAGCATGCTGTCTTGTATTTTACGGGATGCTCTGCGCATTTCCTTTTTGTGCCACGCAAGTCTTTTCAATATGGCGACCAAAGTACATAAAATTCAACCATTTAAGTTACACAAATGCAAATCAGATGCAAAACCAGTGTATTCAACTAATTTGCACTGATTTTCTTATATTACAACATTAAAACAACAAAAGAATATAGAATTACATCCAGTTCAGTGCATTCACTACTGTAGTTGTAGTCAGCATATAAGGTGCGCATACATTGCACATTGAAACAGCGGTTTTAGTTGGAGCAAGAAGGGAGTTTGTTATGTCATCATTTTGAATAAGAAGCTCAGGCTGCATGTAGCTGGACAAGAAAATGATGGCGTATTTAAGTGAGATCTACAAAAATAAAAAAATAAATGTAACTCAGCCTAAAAAGTATGAAACATGTAAACATTTTATATGTATACACATTAATGCACTGGTGAAGAAAAAACATTCTTTGAAAATAATTTCCTATTTCCTGTAAAGCAAATGTGCTAAACAAAGGCACCATGGTTTTGACTCCAACCAGAGCCACATGAAGAGGTGCTGCATCTCAGCAGCTAGGGTCTACTACTAATGCTACTTTCAGCAGACCCTCTTTTATTTGAATGTACTGGGTTATACACAGATGAGGAAACATGTTCAATGGGTGTTGATAGGCACTGCTCCCTTCTTATTCAAGAACCATAACAGACTGCAATAGGTCATAAGACCTATTAGACTTATGGAATAAAACCAGTACTTACATGTGAGTTTTCTGATTCACCTAATGCTGATTTATCAAATCCAAAGTGCCAGTTAAATTCCCAGGTACCCTTCTTCCTCCATTCTCTTCACATTGCTTTGCAACAGCAAACACTAATTGTGCTTACTCCATTTCTCACACATCAGCGCTCAGCTAAGCAAAGCACATCTGTTCAGCGCTGTTGCAGTCTCCAGTGGTGAGTGGGAAGACACTGCAGAGCATCATTTACCCCCCAACCCCCCTCAAGTCGATGTAGGACAACATCCTTACACAGCCCCTTGCAGCACTCCTTGGATATCCCTCTTCTCCTAAAACCCTCCTGCTCATTTCCTTTGAACTTTAAAGGGGGGCTGCCTGAAGTGGGATGCAACATCATGTGGTTTGGGGAACTGTTAGCCTAAGGCAATATGTATGCACTCACACTATAAAATATTGATTCTAATAATGTTCCAATGCTAGCAGGCACAACAATCTGTCATACATGGTATGCTGTGTCACATTCCATTTTACTCTGTGCCTCTGTAACACTGTACTCTTTGTGTTCTTCAGCAAATGACATTTAAAATCATTACATTGGCTAAAATCAGGTTTTAAAATGTAACTTTGAACATGTCTGCAAAAAAAAAAAAAACAGTAAACATGACATAAAAATCACCATTACAAAAAAAACTTACTTAACACAATTCAGAATCACATGCCACAACTTCAACAGTAGACTCTCCAGTCAGAGCAGGTATGGTGTGTGTGTGTGTTGAACTGATTTGAACCCTGTATGCCAAACATTAAAAGGACACTGTCAACATGCTTTTGATCATATTATTTCTAGTTAAAACCCTACATTTTATGATTGCGTACCTTCTCTAAAATGCATTGATGTTGTTGTTTGTTTTGTCTGTCTCCTTGTTTAGTAGAACTGAAATGCATGGTAATGTATATTTATAGACAACCTTGTTTTGTTTACAATCCTGGATCTGTTCTTCCTGCATACTTCCTGAGCACTAGAAACACACCCACACAGTGCAGTCACTCATGAGGCAGTAACCTCCTAAACTCCCACTACATCATGAGTGGCTAGACTGGGTTGGGGTGTTCCTGAGTCCAGGAAAGTTGCAGTTGGTGTTGATCAAGGAATGTAAACAAACCTGTGTGTGTGGTAACACCAGTATTTTGGGTAGTCTGTTTTTCACTTTTTTAAAGAAAAAAAGTCAGAATCAAACTACCAGCTACATCTGCAATCTTTACAGAATGTTGGCAATCATAAAATGTGTTTTTTTTAAATCAGGGACACTTTGAGACCAAAGGGTGTTGACAATGTCCCTTTAATTGCAAATACAACAAAAAGCCTCAGGACAGCACATACTTGTGCTCAGTACACATTTTATGTATTGATGTTTCCAAAATAATTAAATAAAGGGAAAACGGCATCAACCAAAAGTTGGAATAAATGAGTCAGTGACAAAATATTTAGCTATATTTTGGGACCAGTAATATCATCAATTAGTTATGCAATTAAGTGCTCCTCACATAAAAAATAAATGGTGTAAATAAGAATTGAGTGGCACAACATTTACTGACAAACCAAATTCAGATCCTCTGCGATAAATCACCATCCTTTCAGCTCTGTGATATTTCTTAGTATGCACATATCATTATCTAATTTCTGGATCTGAGTGTTTTTACATCCAAAAATAAAACAAATATTTAAAAAAAATCCATCTGAAAGAATATTAGTAAACCAAATTCAGTACAGAACGACAAAATACACATCATTTAAAGACCATGACAGTCTCTGTGTTTTCTTTCCATATTTTCTATTTTCTTTTGTTTTTTTTGGGGGGGAGGGTGAGGTAAACAACTGTAGTGTTTTCTTTTTCATTTTAAAATGAAATGAAAGATCGTTGTTGCTTAAAAAAGAAGTGCATCTATATCAAGCACTGTCAGCCAGCATCTGTTTTTTTTCCTCAGAAAAGGTTAAAATTTCAAAGCACGAGACTGAGAAGGACATGCAACTCATATCCTTCATGTATTATAAATAAAACTAAGATTGGAATCAAAGGTCTACCCACCAACATTTAAATAAATCAATTCTTTCTTATTTAAGTAACTTCCAGCTATATTAATCCTATGTTTCTGGGAAAACACATCCTCTTCATCTGGGAGTTTGGTTTATGGTTTTTTCAAACACCTTTATGGTGCTGATATTAAATATTTTTCCTTTGTTATATGATTCATTTTCTAGCTCACTGCTCGTCGTAATCCAGGGAATCACGCTCTTCATTCCTATCCACTTTCCTTTCTTTTATATTCCTGTTTCTGTTTGAAAGAACTATAAACCAGACTCCCTGAGGAAGGGGATGTGTTTTCCCAGAAATGTAGGATTAATATAGAAACATAGAAATTTGTCAGCAGAAAAATACCCTATGGTCAATCCAGTCTGCCCAAGCCCCACCCAAGAAGACCTATGCCCTCCATTTCCTATCTGCCCCCTGTTATTTAGGCCTATGTATGTATCCCAGGCATTTTTAAATTTGTCCACTGTATCAACAATATAGTATATACTATATACTATATGCTATCAACTATATACTAATATACTACAATTTATCTGGAAGTTACTTAAATAAAAAATAATTGATTTATTTAAATGTCAGTGAGTGGACCTTTGATTCCAGTCTGAGTTTAATTAATATTAACCTGATTGGTTGGGTCTCTCCTGCTTGTGATACATTTCCCATTTTTTTCTTTTTAATGAGGTTGGCTGAACCAGTGCAGAAGGTTGCTGAAGTAGTTAGGTGTGAGTCAAGAATTCTTGTAGTTTGGCCAGGGCTGGGAAGAGTGAGATGGGCCTCTAATTGCCTGGCAAGGAGGGGTCACCGCCTTTGTGAAGGGGAATTTTGCTGGCCAGTTTCCATGATTGAGGAACTGTTCCTGTGGAAAACAAGAGGTTAAGGAGATGTTTAAGGGGCTTGGTGATCTCAGGAGCAGAGATCTGCAGGAGCTTGGGACGAATCTTGTCTGCGCTGGTCTTTGCAGGGTTAAGAGAGCATAGGACTTTGTGAACCTCATATTCAGTAAGTGGGGTGAACTTGAAGTGTTTGCTAAGGGGAGGTGGTGTTGGGACTGGGGAAGGAGAGGGGAGTCATGTGGTATAGCGCAGGAGGTGAAAAACTGGTTCAGGATTTCAGAGGCGCAGGTCAGGTCAGTGACTGGTTGGTCATGAAGTTTGAAGGCAGGGGTGCAGGGCTGGGCTGCTGGGTCAGTGACTGTGTGCACAACTCTCCAGAACTGAGGGGGCATAGCATGTGGGAGTTGCAACCTACAGTAGTCTGCCTTTCCTTTTCTTATGGTCTTGGTGCAGGCATTATGTAGGGTTTTAAAAACTTGCCTGCACTGAGGTTGGGATTGGATTTAAAGTACAACCAAGCCTTGTCTCTTTCCTTGCATTTGGCAAGGATGGGTGAGGTGATCCAGGGGTGGAGCTGCTTCTTGACTCTGGATTTTGTCAGAGGGGCATGGATATCCCAGATGTTTGTAAAGGTATGTAGGAATCTAGAGAGGGCCATGTCAACATCAGGGGCTAATTAGAGAGGTTGCCAGTTGGCTTCGTTAGACTGGTAAGGAGGACTTCAGTGTCCAACTTGTTTAGAGAGTGAGTGTTGATTTATTTGGGATCAGATTTGGGCAGTTGAGTTTTCTTGATAAAGAAAGTAATACAGTGGTCACTTAATGTGTTACAGAGGACACCGAAGGAGGTTATTCTGTGAGGGTTGGAGGTAAGGATCCAGTCTAATAAAGAATGGTTTTGGGAGTGGGTGTTGTAGTGGGTGGGTTAATTGATCAATTGGGTGAGATTAAGGAACTCGATTTAGGAGGTGTGAGCTTTTAAGGAGGAGTCTAGCCAGTCCAAATTAAAATCACCTACAAGGACCAGTTCCCATCTGGATGCTAGGTCAGGCAGGGTGGTAATGAGGGAGTCAGGTGAGCTTGCAGAGAATTTGGGTAAGGGGATCAAGATCACTTTTGTAACTGCCTTTGCTATTTGTTTTTTTTTTTTTAAAAAAGAGGAGTGATGGGGAAGAGAGCTGTGGACAGATTCTCAAGTTTAGGGAGTGGGGAGGCCGGCGTCAGCCTCCACACTTCTGTCCTGCAACATGGCAGAAGGTAAAATAGATGCAGAAGTATAAGGGATAGTATAGCTGCAGGAATAGCGTAGCGGTAGGGCGGTTGCCTTTAGTGAAGAAGGTTTGGGGTTCAAAGCTGCCTTGAGTTAGGTGGAAAATAAGTAATGAAAGGAGGAAATAGAAGGATAACACTAGGGGCAGAGGGACAAAGTACAGTTGCTGGAGAGATAGAATAGCAATGGAATTAGAAAGCAATTAGTACTCACTAGTGACTCCTAGTGGCCAACGAGTATAACTTGCTAAAGGGAATATGGGCACTCAAGCCAGGTCACATGACAGTGTTACGTGACCACAAGCCCCAACAAATGTAGCAAAGGTGGTGGGTGGGCCAGTTGATGCACTGCATCGATGGGCCAACACAGTTCCCACTGTAAGCTCCCCCAAGGAGAAGTGTGCTGTTCAGGCAAATACCTGCTGTTCAGGGCTCTTCTGTGCTGTTGCTGCCTGCTCCAGTGAGGGTGTCCTGGAGGAAAGGACTATGCAAAATGAGCAGTCCCACAGTCTCCAGCCCTTTCATTTGCCAGCCAACTACCTTACAACTGTTTCTGACACTGAAAGTTGCTTTGGTGATGTGTTGACCTGGAAGTGCCCGAGTCACTCATAGTTCTTCATTAAGATAAGCCTCTCTGTTATGGGCGTTCCAGGCTTCACAAACAGTACAGCTATGCTGGCAAATCAGGACCAAGTCTTTGAAAAAAAGGAAATAAAGAAAAGAAAGAAACACAGATTTTATGCGGCCCATTCAACACGTACCTCTACAACATACTCTGCCTGTAAAAAATCTGTCTTGTTAAGTGTTTGAATGCTGGCTGAGTATAATGTGTTGCTGCTGTTTGGTTGGCACGTGTCTTTTTGTAGGTATTTTCTGACTTTGGGACCTGATCCATTTTCAGGTCCCTGGTCACCTCCCACCACATGGTCCCTTTGTTTGGCCCACCTCATGGCAGCATGGTTGCATTTGCTCAAATTGTATTTTAGTGCTGGCTGGGTATGTGTTGCTGCTGTTTGGTTTGTCAAGTCGGGTTTCTGGGAGCATTTTCTGACTTTGGGACCTGATCCATTTTCAGATCCCACATCACTTCCCACTATATTGTTTCTTTGTTTGGCCCTCCTCATGACAGCCTGTGCTTGTTGTCCTGTGCCACCATGTTCTTCTCAGGGTATGTTAATTTTATTAACTTTATATAAATTTTTTAGTATTTTGTGTGCATGTGTAACTGACTCTTATTTAACACTGTAGCATGTTGTGTGTACATGTAGTGGTACCTATTTTGTTGAAAGGGCTTTGTACCTGCCCTTCATACACAGGTAGCCTATGTGAGCTTGTGTGTTGATGGTGGGGACAGGTGTGCAAACATGAGCAATTATTTCTGATGGTTGTAAACTGGTAGCCTATGTAAGCAGTACTGGCAGTTTTAGGAAGATGTTGTATCTGGTAAGCTTGTGAGGCCTTTGGGTCTACCCCTTGACTTATTAACAAGGATTCACAATTGTTGGGGAGGGGGAGTACCAGATGCACATGGACTGCCGCTTAAAAAGACTGCGCTTCCTGTGTTTAGAAACTGCTAGCCCATGTGAATTTGATACTGTGAATTTTTGTTTAATGGTTTAAAACCAGCAGCATCTGATAATTTTATGAGTAGATTGTTTGAGCTAGTTGAACCGGCCAGCCATTTGTGTCTGTACCACAAAACAACATGTTGAGTGTTCTTTATTGAATACTGTTTTTTTGGGAGGGAAATTAGTCTCAAGTGTGCAGGTGTAGCTTGTGAGGCCTTTGGTCCTACCCCATGAATGAGTATGCAACAAAGAGCAGTCTGCAATTGTTTTGGGGGTGCATGTGCTCCTGCTTTAATATGATCATGTGGTAAAATGTTTGCACTGGCTTATTAACTGACTCTTATTTAACATTATAGCATGTTGTGTGTATGTAGCGGTACCTATTTTGTTTTCAGCAAGATGGAGGTTTGCTCCCATGTTGTCTGCAGTCAGGTGGAGGTGTGCCTCCATTTTGTTTGCAGCCAGGTGAAGGTGTGCCTCAATTTTGTTGTCTTGGCCTTTTGTGCCATTAATCACTTCTTGCATCATGTCTTTGCCTTTTGCACTAGATGTTAACCATTTCTTGCATCATATCTCTTGCCCATTTAGCTGTTAACCACTTCTTGAGTCATATGTCTTGGCCATTGCACCATTAGCCACTTCTTGTGTCGTATATTTTGGACTTTTATATCATTAACCACTTATTGCATGTCATGTCTTATTTTGGACTGATAAACACTTCTTTCACCATATCATCTGAAGTTCAGTAACAAAAGTACATTAGTAATCCCGTTTTTTTTAAATCTGCTTCTGTTCCTACAGCATACTTTTTGAAGAGAACTGAATCAAGAATGGAATCAGACTCTGTGTGTCTACTGCAGCATTGGTCAATGAGACATTGCATAATATTGCTAATCCTCAATCAAGCAATGAAAAAAAAAACAGCATTACAGAGATAACATCAAGAAGGACACTGCCTGCTATTGGCCATATTTGGAGAAAAATGCAGCATGTTCATGTAAATGCTATCCTGTTAGGTCGCTACGATAATATCGCTGCACTAATATCGCAGCAAAAATCCTGAAACCATGTACAGTGCCAGGGGTATATTCGCATTGAGAAATTACAGCTACCCCTGTTGCTGTATGGGCAGATATGGAAGGGATTAAGCAGCAGTACTTGTGGTGCCTTGCTGAGCTGCTCCCATGGTTGAGTGGCTAAGGCACTAGTACCTGGAGTGGAGGAGACATAGGAAGCAGGGTCTCCTGGTATTGGACTTTTTTTCTTAACAAAAACATTTCCCCCCTCCCAGGTTTCTCCCATCCCCAAGGTCCCCACCCCCTCAGAGTTAGTTATAATAATTTCTATGTGTTGCTCTTTGGTTTTGCGCATTCTGTCGGCACTTTTCTGGTGGTCAATGTTTTCTGACCTTTGTATTTGACCATTGTAGTTGGTTTTGATGTTGTGGTTTTGGGATTGTGTGCTGTGATGATTTTGTCTGCGGTCTTATCACCCTGTTCCCATGGAAATACAGACAGAACATGAATGATGAGCAATGCAATCCTTATAATATGATGGCTAAGGAGAGAATGAGAAGGTACAGAGAAGCACAGAAACTAAAGACGCAATCAAAGTTGACAGAAGTAGTGGCCTGATAAAATCTCTCCACCAGGGGTGACTGCATCCATCCTCTGGACCCCGCCCACTGTTGCTACACAGTCCTCCCACAAGACCACTCTACTAGTCCCCAGATCAAGAACCACTCATGGTCAGAGGTCCTTCTGGCACAGAGCCCCACTCTGGTTTAAATCTCTCCCTGCCACCATCTCCACTGCCACCACAATCTCCAAATTCAAAACCACCCTTCGCAGCCAACTCCTCAACACTCGTAGCTGTTCCTGCCTCTGAATGAGGCCCTACCTTGACCTCTCCACTCATGACAATGCCCACCAGGCAGCTCCAGCCCCCCACCTAGCCCACCCAATCCCTTACCCAGCACTCCACTCCTAAGTATTACCTGGCCAGAGCCTGCTGCCTCATGCCAGTTGATTGCTCAGTAAGTGAAACCAATTATGTCAGACCTATTTCTATTACATGTACCCTGTAAATGTATGTTGTTTGACCACGGTGTGATGTGGTGCCTCTAACAAATGCCTACTTGAAGAAAACCTGTACTATGTAATCTAAATGCTATGTATGTCTCAATGTGACGAGGTGCCTTCGGAAACGAGCCTCTGGCTCAAAGGTTGTAAACTGATTCTCACAAATAAAAAAAAATTAAAAAATGAACAAGGGCTGAAGAAACAGAACATACTGGCACAGAGGAAATACTGGAGGGTGAAAAAAGGCAACAGCAGGTCATTAAGACAAGTCAGAAAAGAAGATTAAAGGGACACTGTCAACCCCCTTAGGCCTCAAAGTGTCCCTATTATAAAAAACAGATTTTATGATTGCCAACATTCTGTAAAGATTGTTGATGTTGCTGATAGTTTGATTCTGACTCTTATTTTCCTTAAAAAAGTAAAAAACAGACTGCCCAACATATTGGTGTTATCACACCAAAACAGGTTTGTTTACATTCCCTGATCAACTCCAAATGCATCTTTCCTGGACTTGGGAACACCCACAAAACCGTCTAGCCCCTCATGATGCAGTGGGAGTTTTGGAGGCTACTGCCTTATGAGTGACTGCACTGTTTGGATGTGTTTCTAATGCTCAGGACATATGCAGTAAGAACAGAACCAAGATTGTAAACAAAAACAAGGTTGTTTATAAATATACATTGCCATGCATTTCAGTTCTACTAAGCAAAGAGACAGATAAAACAAACAGTAACATCAGTGAATTTTAGAGAGGGTAAGCAATCATTAAATGTGGGGTTTCAAATATAAATAATATGATGAAAAACAGGTTGGCAGTGTCCCTTTAAAAGAAAAACAACAGCAACAGTACCATGAAAAACTAGCTGCTGCCTCTACTGCTGCTGCCACCACCACTTCCATCAGTGGTCACGCCGGGAACAGAGCTGTGTGTGACACCAGTGGATCAATATAATGCCACTGTAAGACAGGCTGTTCAAAGAGCATGAAAAGCATCACACAAATCACCCAATAGATTTGCTGTCACAGTAGAAAAGAAATTGTCATCTTGTTCACCATCAAAGAAAGCCACCCTGTTGAAGCACAGTGAACCAACCAAGAAGACAAACTTATGTTTGTTGTTGCAGAAATGTTGTCATAGCTCAGAAACCATGGCATGAAAAGTGAAAGACAGATGAGTAAGAAATTCTTACAAACACAAGCCACTTAAAACTGTGAGCTCAACATTGAGGATGAGCTGGAAGAGGCTCATGAGGGTATCTCGTGGTGAAATTGCAAAGAACGCATGGCACAAGTCCAGACTGCACAGGAAACTGTCACTAGAGTTGAGAAATTCTTTGAAGACAGTGCCACACCTCTGCTACACAAACATCCTTTCTCAAAAAGGTCTGACAAAACATGGTCATACCTCAATAAACCTATTCACTGTCTTCACCAGGAATTCATCCAACAGAACCCAGACATGCCATTATGAATAAGAAATTTGGAATTCTGTGCCCAAAGCACATTAAACTGTCAGGGGAGCAAAAACATGATGAATGCCTGTGTGAATATTGCACACATACTTCACTGAAGCTTAAAGCACTAATCATATTGGGCCCTGTGCACAATCCCAATGCACCCACGGAAACTGGGTGTGTAGGGATCATACATGGGAATGCCATGGAGCGGGGCCCACACGGCATGCACCATTGGGAATGCAATGGTTACGCACCTGATCCTTGGGGCTGCACAGAGAGCAACATGCCTGGGGTGGGCAGAGGGCATGCTTGGGGCATGCTGGCACTGTGTTCCATTCAGAAAGATGCATAGTGCAACCCACAGGGGTGCATAGCAGGGTGCAGGTTATGCCAGGGTGGACCCTGCCATAGCCACAATGCGCAACCTGCCCTACTGACACTGGACCCCCAGCAGCAGACTGGCAGCCCCACATATGGTACTGTACCCCTGCCCCTTGACCATAGAACAGCCCCCTTCCCCTGCTCCCATCCCCGATGTTGCATGGCAGCACCCCCACCACACACTCAATGCCTCTATCCCTAGTGCAATACTGAGAAGCCCCCCCCCCGCAAACACAGAGGTGCAGTCTATCAGGCACCAAAGGTGATGGGCTAACATAGCCCAGTATGCAGTCTTGTTGCTACCCATGCCATATGGTGACTAACAGATATATACCTGGTGCAAACACACCCCAAACCCAGCCCCCAGTGCTGGCATCAGTGAACTGTGCCCTCCCACCCAGATCCCAACACCCCCTTCCCACATTGATGTTCTGTGGCCCCCCACATCCCACTGCACTGACACCCCATCCCTGTACATGTACCTTGCCACCAGTGCCGTGGCCTAGGATGGCCAGTGGCACTGCCCTCCTCACACCTTCACAGCTGCTGGCCATCCAACATCCACAGGGGCATGCTGCAAACACATGTCCTGCAGCATAACAGATCCACTAAGGGTTTTGGGATGAGCATCTGATTTAATGCCAACCCAGGTCTGCAGCTCCACCCCTGTCCATCTCTCATGAACCTCCACACTGGGGGGGGGCCGGACCATGGACAAGTGACCAGTGGTCATGAATGCTGCCAGGTGCGCACCTGTCCTCAGATGTGATGCTCTGTGGGTGGAGTACGCGCCTTTGGCATGTACCTCTCCCCATTCATGCATAGTGGCCATTGTGTATAAACATCAACAAACAGGCTGCAAAGTCACGAATGTGTACTGGGCACTAAAACTGACTATGTGTCCAAACGAAATGTTTGAAAAGTTCTACAGATTGGACTGTGTAGAAAAAACATGCAACAAATGCAGCACACTCAATGTTTGGAAAGCAGTGGATGAGCTACTCTAGGAACTTGGACAAGAACAAGCAACATGGCAGCAGTGCGACAGCATCAATGTAATGTTCATTTCTGATGGCATACAAGTGTGGTAAATGAGGAAAGTATTAAAACAATAAGCTCTCAATTGTCCAGCAGCTGGTAGAAGTAATAAAAGAAGAACTTTTGTTCCTGGGTCAGCATCTGCATGTGGAAGCATGGCAGCAGCAGCATCAGTTTGGCAGGATCAAGAATTTCATACCAAAGTGATGGGTTGTGATGGTGCTGAACTTTGCTGAGAACTACACCTGCAAACCACAGGATGAAGTGCAGGCAGCCCACTGGCATCATGAGGAAGCAACGCTTCAGACTGTGATAACCCATTACAGGTGTGAACACTGTGAAGCTACTGTCACTGAGTCACTGGTGTTCATCTCCAGCAATCTGAAGCATGATCACAGTACTGTTCATCACTTTGTGCAAACTGCAGACTGACACCTCAGGAATGTCTGATCTTTGAACATCGCTGAGCAAATGCACTTCATGGACAACTGTGGGAGTCAGCATTAGTCAAAATGATCACTTGATGACATTTCCTTGGCAAACAGTGAGTGTGGCTTTTAAATCAAGTGTGCTTTTTTTAGATCATGACATGGAAAGGGGCCCTTCCATGGTGCAGTTGTGAAGTCTGCAGCAAGCAGGGCAGTACAATTGCAGCAGGCTGTGATTAAGAAGGCAAAAGACCTCTATAAATACTGATGCAATCAACTGATGAGAGGGCCTGCCACTGAGTGCAGTCACTTCAGGTGAACATTTTTCTGGATAAGTGAAAATGAGATAAAAAGAGTCAAAAGGAGATATAACAATAGTATAAGGGACACACTTTATACAAGGTGTGAATTCAGTGGTGGCTGGTGTGGTGAACACAAGAAACTTTACATGTTTCTGAATACCATCTTAATAAACATGGCCCTGTAAGAACTGGAGTAATAAAGAAGATTGGAAGACAAAGTTGTTAAAGGTTTCAGCTACATTTGTGCCAGCTGCAAATGATTCCAGCACCACAGTGCCCACTGATATTCTTGCTTACTCCACAGCTGTGAATGTTGTGTCAGACTGGGCACACTCCACAGCCTGCCACACTAACCCTTATCCTGGTAATAAGATTGATTCCAGTGCTTATCCAGCTCCTAATGCAACAACAGCAGCCACCATGACCAACAATTCTGAAACTTTGCCAGACACAGGTATGTCCAATGATGCTCCCATATCAACTGAGTACACAGCTCCACACTCTGATGACATGTCTTCTCCATCATCAAAAAGCATCCCCACAGTTCCTAAAAACCTAAAAACATTTTTAGGCCTAGAAATTACAAAGTTCAATAATTATTATGCTGTATACTATTCCAAGGAATTTTATACTGGGCAAGTAACTGCAGTGGATACCATAAAAATGCTACTCCTTGAAGTTCCTACAGAAGTGCGAGAGCGTTTTTAGTTGGCCATCGTGTCAGGTAGTGGTGAGCAAAGTAGCAAAACTTCGCTCTACAGAGTAATCAGTGAATTTTGCCTATTATGCAGAGTGAAACTTGAAATTTTGCCCGGCAGAATGGCAAAATTTTGCCCTCGGAATAGTGAAATTTCACCCATGAAATGGCGAAAGTTCACCTTCCATGGTGAAATTCCATTTTCTGTGGTGAAATTTCACTTGTAGAAGGTGAAATTTTGCCATGGAAGATGGAATTTCACCCATGAAAGGTGGAATTTCACCAATGGGATGCAAAATTTCACCTTGCTGAAATTCCGACTAAACCACTGAAATTTTGCAAATTACTCCATGTGCCGAAATTGGCCTCTTCACTGCCACTTTGCCTGTGGAATTAAAATCGTTGCATCTCTAGTGTCAGGACAATGGCCCTGTGATGAGAAAATGAATGTTTAATGGACCGATACAGTTTAAAGGAGAACATAGCCCCTGTGTTATGCAATCTGAAGAAGTAAAGATGATCTCTGAAAAATTCAAAAAGCTGCAACAGAGATGAAAATAAGGACACATTCAACTTGTACTGTACTGATCTCATAATGTTAAGATGGACTTTGGCTAACATTATTCGTTATTGTATTTTACAGTATACATTTTTTGTAATTTAGGTACATAGTTTAGTCTGTAGTTATAGTTTAGTGTGTAGGTATAATTTGGTCTGTAGTTGTAGCTGATGCATTAGCAAAAAATGTTTTTGTAAATTTCATACTTTTGGTAAACATGTAATTTTTTGAGTCCGTAGTTATGCTTTAGTCTGTAGTGCAGTTATAGTTTAGGGTGTATTTATAGTTGATGTACTTGATGCATTACAACAAAATCCTGTTTTTATAAATTGAATACTTTTTTTGTATAACCCATTTTACATTAAATGATAATTTTTTTGGAAATTCAACAGATGTTTTCTGTCTCTTACTGCATGTGCTGTGGTAATTCAAGGTAACTTGTTACATTGTAACATTAAGTTACAGTCCCCTGTTATATGTACATCCAGAGTTTTATGTCCCCTGTTACATGCATATCCAGAGATTTATGCCCCTGTCACATGCGCGTCTCCAATGTTATGTCCCCATTACGCACACCACTTTGTGAATGCGTTTTTTTCAGGACCCTGTAAGGTTGTTATCCCACACCATAATAAATTTTCATTAGGTGAGTCACAGCATACAAAAATACTTAAAATATTTGATCAATTATGTATTTAAAAAATGATACCAATGTTACAATTAGGTAGCTATTTTTTCATGCATTGTCCCAACTACCTGCAGTACAATTCATCACACAAATGAGCACAGAATTCATTGCACTAATGGCTAAGTATGAAAGATGCTTGACACTCAGTATCATGAGTGGGGGAGGGCAGGCAGAAATCATAGCTTTAGCTGTAATACAGCTACATCAAGCTCTGTCTGTCTTCTTATTTCTTTATGTCATAAATATGATCAAACTGAATTTGAGACATGCACTCCCTGTTCTTTCATTTTTTCAAACCATTACATTTCGGCAGATTTTAACTATCTCCACCTTAAAAATGAACACAGAACTCATCATACTTTTGTCTCAGTATTGTAGATGATTGACAACCAGTGCTGTGAAAGGAAGATGGTGGGCAGAAATCATAACTTTGGTTAATAGTACAGCTACATCGGGTTAATAATACTGCCAGACTGCATCTCCCCTTTCCCTTAGAAATAGTTACAAATATATCATTGAACAGAACTGTGACATGCACTCTTACTCATTTCCCTTTATTTTCACATTTCAGATATCGACAGCTTCAAATATGTCCCATGCAATATTTATACCGAATGACCATGTTACTGATCACACAAATTGTTCACTACAGAAATGCCTGAAATTTCTTAAAATGTAAGGAAATGTATGGCAAAAAAAACTATGTTAATACTCATTAGGATTGTTACTGCACAAAATGCAAACTGCACAAAGGTTGCAAATAAATTATTAGGGCTGTAAGCACAACCTCAACAAAGTTTGGACATGTGCTACAGTATTGGAGTTCTTATGCCTAACTCCTACCCACCCTGTCACTTCCCCTTTTATGACTCAAAGACAGTCTGCAAGTACAGGGCTATACATCAATGGTATAGTACAGTATCTCATACATGGATAATATATTAAGATTTGTATATTGCAACCCTTATCCCTACTCCTCCCCCCCTCTCCTACCCTTGTGTCCAGGGTGGGACAAATTATTTAGCCAGGTGGCCAATGCTTACCAAAACAATTAGTTTTGATACCATAATTACTAGACAGCTAGGTAACTGCCAAAGAAGTATATTTTGAGGACTAGAAAATGATGACCACAAAAATTTGAAGTGGCTATCACATTTCAAAATCTACTAGCCAAACTGACTACCAAGTCAGAAATTGATTTATCCCACCATGGTGGTGATAAAAGGCCAATCTATATGCCTAGCAACATCCTACAAGACTCTGCTGAGGGTTTGTTTATTTAACATTAGAAAATGGGCTTGGTCAATAAAGTATGCTGACTGACTGAAAGCTATGGTCAGGCATGCATTTATTTTTCAACAGTGCCCAATTAAAAACAAGTGCCACTTTGGGGTGTCCAGTTTCTTAGGGTATCTGTGGGCCACCCCAAATTTCAAACTCACTAGCAACCATTTTTCCACACTTACTAAGCAAGCTGTAAACTAGCAGCCTGCCCAATATCTTCCCATTTTACCCATGGCAATGTCTCTGCAAAATAAGCCACAGAAAATCAAAAACTAATAATTAAATTAGCTGGGTTGACTTTTTTTTTAATAAATATACTTTATTAAGTTTTCAGAAAAAAACAATACAAAAAGAAGAATACAACAGTAACAGACAATACACAGTGAGCAAAGTGCATGGATCATAAACCAGGAAGAAGAAACAAGAACAGCCCCATGCCCCACCCTCCCTTCTCCCCTCATCAAAGATCACCTTACTACCAAGAACAAAAAAGTAGAAAGAACAGGAGGGTGCCTGATAGGCAAAAAGGAATTGATGAGGAAAACAGAAAGTTATAACTGAGAAAAGTGGAAGTGGAGTAAGCAGGCAATAAGTGACCTGTCGCCAAGTACTCCAAACTAAGGTCTCGCTGAAATGGAGAGAATGGCATAAAGGGGTTCCCATCTACTGTATCATGGAATTGCTCTGTCCGATGGCACAGAACAGCAATTTGCTTCGAAACCATCAGGGCTTGTAACATTTCCTGATGCCATTCTCCATAAGAGGGAGTGACATCATCCCTCCAGTTTTGTGGAATTACAATCCTGGCCCTAATGGCTATAAGAGTCATATAAGCTTTGCAAGGCCCCAAAAAACTGGGAAGAGAGCATCCAAGCAAGCAGATGCTAGGAGAAAAAGAATCCTCCATCCCCAACAGAGGGTCCAGAGAGTTCTTAGTTAAGTTCCAAAAGAAGTTAATTTTTCACAATACCAAATCAGATGCTTTAGGTGCCCTTCAGCAAAACCACACTGGTTACAGGTGAAGAAGAGAGCCTTGCAAATCTTACTCATCTTCTGGGGGTGTAATACATACTATAGAGAATGCAATATTGGGTCCAGTAATAACAATCTTGTTTGACATATTTGTATAAATTATGCCATGTGGACTGCCATTGCTTAGAATCAAAATTAAGACCCAAGGCCTGGTGCCAATAATAACATATTCCCAATGGGCTCCCAGGGTCAATTGATTGAAAATAACCATATCATTTCGAGACAGGATGGGGCTGTTCAACCAAGGACAGGAGCTATTTAAAAATGGATTCATCTTGTGGATTCTAAGAATCCAGGCGAACATAACAGGAGATTGCCTTTATGAGCTGGAAATACTAAAAAATATGAAACTGAGGGATAGAAAAGTGAGCTTGTAGTACATTAAGGGAGAAAGAATTACCCGCTTCCAGAAAACCACATTTTTGGAGTACCATGGACAGGTACAGCCAGGAGACTCGGTCAAAGGCTTTTTCTGTGTCCAGGGAAACCAGTGCAGCAGGGACCCTGTCCTCCCTGGATGCAGAAATCAAGTGAAGTAACTTGCGTAAATGGTCACTAGACAGGCGACCAGCCGTGAACCAAACTGTAAGGGGGAGATGAGGCAATGCCAAACTAAAAGTCATCAATTAGCAAGGACATTGGCTAAAATCTTATGGTCCAAATTAAGTAAGGATATTGGGCGATAGCTACAAGGTGATAAATTGTCCTTGCCTGGTTTATGAATAAGCATAATCCAGGCCTGGGTGAAGGAATGGTCAGTAAGACCCACAGAAAGCAAACAATTAAAGAGCAGGGTCTTAAATGGGGCTAACTCATCAACATAAGCAATATAAAAATTATTGGTAAGGCCGTCTGGCCCAGGTGCCTTACCTGGGGGGAGTTATTTAATTGCTTGAGTAACCTCCATGACCAGGATGGGACCCTGTAAGAGTTCCTGTTGTACAGAAGCAACTTTTGGCAGGGGAAGGTGATCCAAATACTCATCAAACTCACAGTGGACCTATTCAAGGCAATGGATGAGGGCATGTTGATGGGTGCTATCTTCATAGACCTGTCCTAGGCATTTGACCTTCTGGACCACAACCTTCTTCTTACTAAGCTTCATGGCATTGGGCTTGATGCCCAGGCCATAAACTGGTTCAAGAGCTACCTCTCAGGCCTCTCCCAGAGGGTCATTTGGAAGGGAGAGCTTTCTACCCCTTTACCCATCCAGGCGGGTGTGCCTCAGGGCTCAGTTCTTGGCCCCCTCCTTTTCTCTCTCTTCACAAATGACCTAAACTGGCACTCTTGGGATAGCTCAGTAGTTCAATACGCAGACTATACTGTCATATTCTGAGCCAGGTCCACACCACATGATCTGGGCCTTCTTCTACAAGGGGACCTAAACACACTCAAGGCCAGGCTCACATCAAACAGAATGATCCTCAACACAGTAAAAACTAAAGCCATGCTGTTTGGTCCTAGATCTTTTGGCCAGGATCAGGCCAATTCCCTAAAACTTACTACCCTTGGGGATAAACGAATAGACATAGTTGACAGCATAAAATACCTAGGGCTAACTATTGACCAGGTATCACCTTTAAGCCCCACGTTGACCAGGTAACAAGGTCTATCTACGTCAAACTTGGCACAATGTACAGGCTAAAAAAACAACTTATCCCAGAGGCTAGATGAGCAATCGCCTCCAGTGTCCTCCTACCCACATTAACCTATTCTGCCCTGGTAATCCAGGGCATGGCAAAGGGTGAGGGTAGCAGGCTTCAGGTCCTGTACAACAAGGTCACAAGGTTTGCGACAATGTATCAACCAAGAAGCCACCCCTGCATCTCACTAGCCCAGCTGCAATGGCCTTCTTTCGAGGCTCATTTACAGTATCCCCTGCTCTGCCATGCATACAAATTGCAGAGCCTGGTGGCCCCGCCAAGCCTAATAGGAATAATCATGGTTAAGCCTAACCCTCGAATGCTCAGGACCTAGGTTCAGTCCCTACTGGCAATCCCTAGAATCAAGACTCACAAGGGAGGCAATTTCTTCGCTCTCACAGCCCCTAAATTGTGGAACACTCTCCCACCTCTAATACAGAAAGCCCATTCACTACCAATCTTTCACACTAGGCTTAAGTCCCATTTGCTCGGGACAAGCTCATGCCACTGTGAGGGTATAGGATAATCACCCCCGATCCTAATCACAACACCCATCCCCCCCTCTTCTCACCTTAACCTACATTAAATCATGCCTTAAATTCTTAAATCTTTCAAGTGTTGCACTTATGGTCTATGATTTGAATAATTGCCTGTACTGTTATCCTCATTGTCTTGTCTACTTCTTGTAACCCTGTATCACCTGACTGTATGTGTTGTATTACTTCTGGATAACCTGATTGTATGTTGTGTATTGCTTCTGTTCCCCAGGTCGCCCATAAAAAAGGGACCTTCGGGCCCAGTGGGTCAACACGGTCATCACAATTCAACAAATAAATAGGCAGCAATTTGATCCAAGAGATCCGCCATGGGAGGTTCACTCTTGTATAGCAGCTTGTAATATTCCTGGAAGGCTTCCCCAATATCCTATGACTGAGTGAGTACATTACCATCTGGATTGGGTAGCAACTGGTGGATGGATTTAGAGGTCTCTATTTGAAAAAGACGCCAGGCCAGCAACTTCCCAGCCCCTGCCCAGACTCCAGATAGCGTGTCTTCACTTGCAACAGGGCCAACTCTGCCTTCTCTGCAAGCAGTGCAGAATATTGTGCGCAGATAGAGTTTAGCTGGATTGGCTAACAAAATAAAATGCAGCTGGACTGTAAACTGCCTTCAGCATGCCAGAGAGATCGGTAGCTCTGGTACCGCTAGTGTGCATGAGAGAAGCAGAACTTTCTTCCTTTTCCGCACCACAGATGGACATCCATCTGCGATATGGAAAATGAAGAAAGTAAAGCTCCTCTCATGCACACAAGGGGTACCAGAGCTGCCATTCTCTCTCTCTCGCACTAAAGGCAGTTTAAACTGTCACAACCTAGCCAGTTTCACATCAGACTTTAAAAAAGGGTAAAAAGCCACGTACATAAAATAAGATTTTTTTTTAAACTAGAAATCCCAAACTCAACACCTTACAGTACCATCCTTCGGCCACCAGCCCATTCAGCGTTGTTCCACCGAGTCCTCCGAGTGTACTGATATGCTTCCAAAGCATACATCAGCCCTGCTTCTATTACACTGCTTGGAGACAGAGAGAAGTTACTCTGGAATTTGCTCAGCAGGCTTTACTAGTACAGAAATGAATTCAACAAATCAAGTGCAGGGGCTTCAAAATACAAAAGAAAATAGAAAGGTGTGTGTGAGGTGAAACATCTTAGTGACAAAATACCCAGCAAACACTATAGAGTCCTCTACTGGCTAAAACAATAGAAACAGAGTCTACCACAACAGGGGTAAAAATTAAATTAGAATAAATTTTTATAGCATTATTTTAGGATTGTTTAGTAATCCTACAACAAATGTCACATTCAGCCCATTTTTCTAAGAGCAATAATTTCCTCCAGGGTGGGCAGTTTTGGGAAATACTGGACCTTCCAGGGGCTATAAGGCCTCCCACCTGTGGTGTTGGGCCTCATTACTCCTCTGGGCATTCTGATATTTCCCAATACTGCCCACCTTTTTGGGTATTATTGCTTTACATAAAACACTGCATAAAATAGTATACATGCCCCAAACATAAAACTTGCTTTTACTATTTCTAGGTACACTGTGTGTCTTAGAACCACTCACACCTATGCAATGTGTATAGTACGTTCACATTTTCAACAGGTCCACTGCTTTGTGCAGGGTGTACAATATTGTGTGCGAAGTGAGGCACATTATACAATGGGTATAAAGCTGTGCAGGTCTGCACCCCAAAAGTATTCTAATTGCAGTTTTACAATGCATATGAAATACCATACTTGTGTGGCATGACTCCGGACATGTACTTTGCCCATTGGTCATGAGGGTAGGAGATGTGGGAGGAGTGAGGATTAGGGCTGGTATATACAAATTGTAATATGTTAACCCTGTATGAGGTACCACACCACTGGGGTATGGCCATGTGCCTGTAGACTGTCCTTGGGTCATAAGAGTAGAGGATGTAGCAGGGTGGGTGGGAGCTAGACATAACAACCCTAATTCTATATCACATTTTCAAACTTTGTGGGCATTGTGCTTACAACCCTAATAGTTTATGTCCAGCCTTTGTGCAGTTTGCGTTTTGTGCAGTAGCAACCCTAATAAGCATTAATGTAATATTGTTTGCTATAACTATATATATAAATATGTATATATATATATATATATTTATATATTCATTTACATATTTTAGTGTACTAGTTAGGGTTAAAGTGACAAAAGTAGGGAAATGTGGCATTAGGGTTTCCAACCCTAACACCTCAGCCCCACCCTGCAGGCAGGAAGAGGTGTGGTGTGCGTGCCTTGGGGTTGTCAACCTCAACACATACCCAATTCCATGAGTAAATAAGCTGAGATGTTTACAGTATGAGAGAATGGGGTGAGCATTAGGGTTGACAACCCTAAGGCACACTCCATGCCTGTTACTGCCTGCAGGTTAGGGGTGGAGTGTTAGGGTTGGACACCATAATGCCACATTTCCCTACGTGTGTCACTTTAACCTAAACTAGTGTATTAACAAAGTTATTTTTGTATTTATTTGCTTTTGGTAACCAGGTAAGAACTCCGGACAATACTGCCTATTTTGAGGTACGACCCGGAAGAGTACAAATCAAGATACATGGAGCAGAAAAACACTGTGGTCACAAGTACAAATTTACAAAGGTGCAGATTATATAGCACATAGGAGGATTATGCAATCACATGATATAGGAGTTAACAAACAGGCAATAAAACAGAAGGAATAAATAAATGTGCAAGAAAGCACTTTAGGCGAAGTATAGCTATGAGGCAGGTAACAAACCTAAGTGCATTAAGATCATGAAGAAGGGCAGGAGGGGAGAAAAGAGGTTAGTCAGAATATAAGTGCAGGGCAATGAATTTCCTTACTTTTTGAGATAGTATAGTCGTATCCCTATTTGTCTGTGATCGTAGGGTGGGTGGTGCCCGTAAACACCAGAGAAATGTATGAAATGACAGGGACCTGGATGGGAGGGTGGGGGATGCCACTAGACACCAGGCAAATTTGTAATTACTGTACTGTATTACTGGGATGGCGATTGATGGGGCCCGCTAAACACCAAGGAACTGTATAACTGTTATGGAGACAGCTATTGGAGGATTGGGAGAGGGTGCCAGTAAACACCAGGAAATCTATAGTTATGGGCATCACGACTGGAGGGTGGGAGATGCCACTAGACACCAGGAAAATGCATAAGCAGCAAAAGACAATTGAGATTCAAGAGCTTACTGAGCATGCTCAGAAGCTGAATGCTTAACATTTAATAATGTCTGAATTGATTCATATTTTTTCACCAAACCAGCCAAAGTCACATCCGTGGCCACAACCCCTTTCTACTCTAAAAATTTAAAACCAAAATTCCAATCCATCTGGCCACAAACTAATGACAAAGAATAGCAACAAAACATTGTTCAGCCAACATTGTATTAAAAGAATATGAAACAAGAAGAAGTAAGTCATGAAAAAGAAATTAAAAACAAAAATGAAACATCTTTGGTGGTTCTTTTTCCAACAATTAACTGTAGAATCCACCTAATGGGGTCCTGATGACCAACATAAATGTACTGGTCTTGCCCTATGATGCCATTTGTTTGTGTTTTAATTTTGCTTTCAATAAAAACAAAAAACAGGATGTGGCATAAGAAAAAACTTATGAAAAAAGATTCCCATGTGAAATACCATATAAATTACCATACGAAACACAAACAACCTCATGAAAAAAGATTCCGATATGAAATAGTACGCAAAATGCCATACAAAACATTATTCAGCCATTCTGAAGTGTTGACTGAGCATGCTCAGAAAAGGAATTTTTTTTAATTTTATAACTTTGGAATTTATTATTCTTTTTTTCATCAAAACAGTGAAAGGCACTTCTGTGGGCCATGCCCTTTCTACCATGAAAATGTCAGACCAAAATTCCAAACCATCTAGGTGCTACTCAATTGCATACAAAAACCAGCAAAAAATTGTGATTTTCTGCCTTTTCTTTTTTTTGCTATCCACATCTCAGAATCTGCACATTTGACCAGAATGAAACTTGGCACATAAAGAGATATATCCATCAAAACCAAGCATGTAAACCTTCAGGCCAATCTGTTGGTTGGTTGCAAAGTTATTGAAGTGCAAATGTTGGGGTTTAACAGTTAAGTGTCCACTCAACCTTAACTATAGTGACGTAGTAACTACAATACTGCTTTTACTCCAGTATACTGCTGTGGCTGTCATCTGCACAGATGCCCTTAGACATAGACTCCTTTTCTCTGGCACTTGTCTTGATACTCTATGGGTTCAAAGTGCACCTCCTGCATCCATGGTAAACTCTGTCCAGGGGTAGTGAAGCAGCCCCCATCTGTTTCATCTACTGTGAGAACCTCCAAGTAGCTGATTGGCTCATCAGAGCCCAGGGATACCAGCATCATGTTGCACACTCCAGGGCTTCCTTCCTTGTGTCTCCCCTTAGGACACTGGTGTGAAAGGGATTTGGGAGTGTGCTCAGACTTAAATGAAGCCAGCATTCTCCTAACCATCTGCTTCTCTGACTGCTTCTCCACTTGAGATCAGCTAGGAGTTGGTAGAGTATATTACTGCAGAGCATGCAACTGTACCTGTCCAGAAAAGCAGTGCATCCTGTGGAATGCTAGTTAATCCCTCACTTGGCCTGTCCCCAATGCCCTATGCTCATTCCTAACCTGAGTTGCCAGCCTCATAACCAGATGCCCTGTCACTGCACTAATTGGGCAGCCAATTATTTTTTTATGTTATAAAGAATAGAATGGCCAGCAAAATGTATTATTCTAGTTTGGTACTGGATATACACACAGTACTGTATGTCCACACTTTGATATTTTTGCTTTTCTTTTAATAATTAAACCTACTGTGTTCCATAGTGAACTGTCACAGAAGACTACATATGAGAGGAAATCAGTCTGTTCATCAATGGTATCGGCTAATTCCCATGGTTTGCTAGAGCCCCCTCATGGAGAAGATTGAGACAGATACCATCTCTCAGACTGTTTTGTATTGTAAGAGAGATATTCTTAATGGTCTCAACCCAAAATGATTATTCAAGGCAATGGACGCTGTGACTGCAATGCTTAAAGGAGCAGTGCATGCTATACTAAAAACAGTGTACCAACAGGTTTCTTTTTTATTCTATTATACTGTAAATTGCCCTTTTACCCTGTCTTGTAAGATTCAATTTTTTTTTTGCATTTTGAGTCTGACGTTATTATATTTTTTGAAATAATTAAGGGATATTTCTTTAAATACTGTATGACTAGTCCAAGGTTTTCATCATATATATTAAATCTTTCTCTCTCAACTGCTGAATACCCTGCTCATTGGAAAATAGCCAAAGTGATTCCCATACATAAATCTGGATTAAAATCAGAAATTGAAAACTATCGACCAATTTCACTTTTGGCTTAGACTTCAAAGATTTTTGACCATCTGGTTTCTCCCCAGTTTACTCATTTTTTGGAATATGAGAACAGATTGAATTGTAGACAGTCTGGCTTCCAACTCCATCTTCAGACTGGCAGAGTATTATCACAGGTACAGTGTGAGGAGTTTGCAAATTCTTTGCTGGCAAGGTATCCACCATCAGGGATGAGATCCGCCAGCACCCTTCCATTGGACCTTGCACTGGTCAATCGGGTGGTACTAATGCCCAATTGTCCTGGTCTACCTTTAGCCTACCAGCAGTAATAGATATAGTGAGGATCATCCAGACTCTGTGACCTACCTACTGTAAGTTGGATCCGGGCCGTACTCACCTGGTGGTGGGGTGTGTAGATATTATCGGCCCAGTCCTGGCTGGGATAGTGGTGGTATCATTAGAGAGAGAGGGACCTTTCTGGATCCCTTAAAGGAGGCAGTAGTACGCCCCCTTTTAAAAAAACCCTCTCTTGACCCCAACTTCCCCAGCAAAATTACAGACCGGTCTATAACCTCCACTTTGTAGGGAAGGTTATTGAGAAGGTGGTCACTCTGCAAATAGAGGATCATTTGTCCAGCCACAATATCTATGACTCTCTCTAATCCAGCATCAGGAAAAGGCATAGTACAGAGATAGCTCTGGTTCGGGTATTGAATGATCTCCCGATGGCTAGAGATCGGAAGGCCCATTCCATCTCGGTTCTCCTGGATCTCTCAGCAGCATTTGACACCATGGATCATGGGGTGCTGCTCGACTGCTTGCAGTTTTTCTGTGGCCTGAGACGAGCAGTCCATAGTTGGTTTTGTTCTTTTCTGGAGGGCAGATCACAGAGAGTGGTGTCCAGAATTTACACCTCGGCCCCTCATTGGCTGCCCTGTCCGCAGGAGTCGGTGTTGTCCCCTATGTTATTTGAGGTGTATATGCTTCCATTGGGGGACATTATAAGGTGGTATGGGCTGAGTTTTCATTGATATGCTGATGATTCTCAGCTCTACCTGTCTTTTGTGCCTGAATAGGAGTCTGATTCCATTACAGTGTTTAATAACTGCCTCTAGGAGATTCAGGATTGGATGAATGCGAGTTGGCTTAGGTTGAACTCAAAGAAAATGGAGGTATTGGTTGTGTACCCTGGAGGGTGGACAATGGGGGCTTGGACTGGGAAACCCTCAGGTTTATATTTTGGGGGAGCCCCACTTTTGGCCTCTGGCCAAGTGAGTAACTAAGGCGTGATATTTGATGAAGGTCTGACTATGAAGGCGCAGGTGTCAGCCATAGTCAAATCTGCCTTTTTCCATCTGAGGAACATTGCCCTGGTGAAACACTTGGTCCCACCTTAAGATCTTCCCACCCTGGTCCATGCCTTTGTCAGCAACCATTTTGATTACTGCAATTACCTCTATCTAGGGCTGCTGGGGGTGAATATCCACTGCTTGCAGCTTGTGCAGAATGCAACGGCCAGGTTGTTGACGGGAGTTTCAAGATCTAGCCATGTGACACCTGTGCTGCATGATCTGTACTTGCTGCCAATACAGTGGCGGATCACCTTCAAGGTCGCATTGCTGACCTTTAAGACCCTACATGATTTGTGACCCCACTACCTGAAAGAGCTCTTGGTACCTTACTGTCCTACCTGTTCTCTTCGCTCCTCTGAAGAGGGATTGTTAGAGGTACCCAGGGTATGTTTAAAGATGTGTGGAGGTAGATCATTTGCCTTTATGGCACTGACCCTGTGGAATTCTCTACCTCATCAGATACGAGATTGCCTGACCGTGGAATGTTTTAAAAAACAGCTAAAGGCATTCCTTTTTACCCAAGCATTTTCTGGGACATAATAACTGGATGTTATTTATGATTGCTGTATTTATTGTTTGTGTAGTGAGTTTTAAAGAGGTTTGAATTTTTGTAAAAGTGCCCTGAGCCTCAGAAGGGCACTTGAAAGAAATACATTTTTACTTACTTACTTACTTGCAGTACCCAGACTGCATTAATTAAGGTTGTGGGAGACATTCAGGACAATTTAGATAGAGGGCTTTTGAGAGGTGCTGTCTTTATAGACCTGTCAAAAGTCTTTGATATGCTTAGTCATGCTGTCCTGATATCTAAGTTAGAGGAACTGAACCTCTTCCCAAAGGTAATGGAGTGGTTCAGGTCTTGTCTACAAGATCGGTAACAGTTCGTATCCCTGGGCACTTCAGATTCGTCTTTGAGAGCTGTTCGATCTGGAGTGTCCCAGGGGTCGATACTGGGGCCTTTACTTTTTAATATATATATAAATTAACTTAAATTCCATGGTATGGATATAGATTTTCACTTTTACGCTGATGACACAGTGATCTATGCCAGCAGGAACTCAGCCGATCTAGTTCAGGAAAGGCTACAGATAGCTTTTGAGTTTGTACAACATTTTTTTGAAACAATTCATGAGACAAAATGTGAAAAAGACACAAACAATTTTGTTTAGCAGGTCTAGGGAATTTAAGGACTATGATTTAAAAATTAAAACCAGACATGGAGAATACTAACATCTACACTTAGTTATAAATATTTGGGAATGTGACTGGACGGCCCACTCAAATGTGATAAACATATTCAATCCTTAGTAGGAAACATCTATAAAAAATTGGAGCCTTGCATAGGGTGAAAAGTTACCTGGATACTGATTAAAAACTTAAACTGGTTAATAGTGCAATTATTCCAACCATAGACTATGGAGACCTCTTATATACAGGAGCCTTTGGAACATTACTGGGCACAATTGATATAGCCTATAATAGGCTAGCCTTTTATGTCCTGGACACACATCATAGAACATACCATTGTCTATCGTACCAAAAACTGAATTGGCTGAAGTTAAGAGATAAAAAGGATCTACACTTTTCACTTTTTATGTTGAAGTCTATGAAAGGTGTAGTTGCCCAATATATTAAGGACTTTTTTGCAATTAGACCTGTTTTACAAGGTCTGAGGTCACCTGCTGGCACAGAGTTTAACGTCCCCAGAGTTAAATTAGATATTGACAGATTTTCAGTAAGACATAGGGGTGTGGTAGTCTGGAATCTAATTCCTATTAAACTACGAGACTCAAACTTATTAAATAAAAAATGTATATCAAAACATGGTTTAATGAACAAAGTCACATTCCTACATTATGCTGTTCTTCTGCAATAACTTAAATTTCTGGACAATTTTGATTGTTTCATTCCCCACAGACTTTGTAAAAATGTTATTTATATAATTTGTTTTATTATTGTTACCTGCAAATGTTATTTATGTATGACAGTAGTAAAAATGGAAACTGTATGGACATATGTATGTTGGATATCCTTGAAAATGAATTCACTCAGTGGAGTTTTTATCCAAATTCATGGTTGTTTTGAATAAAATATATTACTACTACTACTACTGCATTAGTGTCCTCAGCTGTGTTTGTCCACTCACATGTTTAATATCACTTTTCCTGCAACTAAGGTGAACTACAGCTGCTGCATTTGACATGGTCAGATTTTTCCTGAAATATCTTTCATAGCTATAGAGAAATTCCCTGCCTGTCTGCAGAACAATTGTAGGGCCACCACAGAGAGTCTTTTTAGAAATATCTGAAAATATCTGACCATGCCTATTGCTGCAACTGTAGGATTCAACAGCAGACACTGCTTTCTGATCTTATGAATCCTAAGTGTTAAAAACAGCTGCGATTATTGACGAAAACCAGAGGACAGCGAGTTTCTTTAACTGTATCAAATTCCCCCCAAACAATGCTAAAACTGTCTCAAAGCAGGGAAAAGGGAGGACTGGAACAAATAACAATCTTAATAGATTAGAAATGTTCAGGTACAACATTTAGACACGCATATCAAGCACTGCTGCTTTAAGTCAATTCACCTAGTAACATAGCTGGCAGATGACTAGCATGGTATTCTAATTACCTGAAGCGGGCTCCCTCTTGGATCAAATTTGAGAATGAGGTCTTAAACTACAGGAAGCTCCTGGGAAAAATTAAATCTACGTACCTGCCCCCCCCCACACACACTGAATAAAGAAATTGTGTTGAATTAGTGCAGTCCTGTATGCTTCATGCTGAATTTATTGTGGCATTTAATAATTCAATTCATTGGTAGGCAATGTGGTGCAGAGGTAGAGCAGCTGACCCAGACTGCAAGGGTACTGGGTTTGAACACAGTTCAGGGACAGAGTGTAGAAAGGTTTAATTTATAATGCATATGGGGCACAAAAACCCTGGCACAATATATCAGTTGGGGGGTGAGGATATAGCATTGCACCAAGCAGGAAAGGGATCTTGGGGTTGTCATCTCTGATGACCTCAAGGTAGGGAAACAGTGTGACAAGGCATCAGGTAAAGCAAATAGGATGCTGGGATGTATAGGCAGGGGCATCACCAGCAGGAAAAGGGAGGTCATAATTCCACTATACAAGACACTAGTGAGGCCCCACCTGGAGTACAGTGTACAGTTCTGGAGACCTTACCTACGTAAGGACATAGACAGGGTAGAGAAGGTTCAGAGGAGGGCAACAAAGATGGTGCATGGGTTGCATCACAAGTCCTATGAAGACAGGTTGAAGGAACTGAACATGTACTCCCTGGAGGAGAGGAGGGAGAGGGGATATGATAGAGACATACAAGTATCTTACAGGGAGGAACAGGGTGCAGGAAAACACTATTTTTAAGCAAAAAGATGTTCCAGGACTAGAGGGCATGGGATGAAGTTGGAGGAGAATGATTCAGAGGAAACATGAGAAAGAATTTCTTCACAGAACGGTGGTGGACAAGTGGAACACCCTGCCAGAGGAAGTGGTGGGGGCTGAAACAATCACGGATTTAAGAATGCATGGGATAGACATAAAGGAATTCTAGAGGTCAGGGTAGAGAAACAGACTTCTAGGAAAACAAACTGAACTTACAAGCTCAAATGGGCAGACTAGGTGGGCCATAGGCCCTTATCTGCCAGACACTGTCTACAGTGGCGTGAAAAAGTATTTGGCCCCTTCCTGATTTTCTCTATTATTGCATATTTGTCACACTGGATGTTTTCAGGTCTTTAGACAAAATATAATATTAGATAAAGGGAACCTGAGTGAACAAATAACACTTTTTTTTTTACTATTTATTTAATGAAAAGTTAACCAACACCAACTGGCACTGTGTGAAAAAGTAATTGCCCCTAGTTAAATCAACCCAATTAAAGGATAATTAGAGTCAGCTGATTGAACACAGCCAGGCTTGATTACAGCCAGCCCTGCTAAATATAAACCTCACTTATTTTGACCCTTACCATCAGAGTCACGTTGCCAGCACAAAGATTCAACCAGCACATTATGCCATGATCAAAGGAAGTTCCTGAAAAGATCAGAAAAAATTTGTTGCCCTCTATCAGTCTGGAAAGGGTTACAAAGCTATTTCTAAGGCTCTGGGACTCCATCGAACCACAGTGAGAGCCATAATCTCAAATGGAGAACACTTGGAACAGTAGTGAATCTTCCCAGGAGTGGCGGCCTGCCAAAATTACTCCAAGGGTGCAGCGTAAAATCATCCAGGAAGTCTCAAAGGATCCTAAAACAACATCCAAGAACTGCAGGCTTCTCTTGCCTCAGCTAAGGTCAGTGTTCATGACTTCACAATCAGAAAGAGACTGGGCAAAATGGGCTTCATGTGAGAGTAGCAAGGGAAACCACTGCTAACCAAGAAGAACATAAATGCTCATCTCTCATTTGCCAAGCAC
Source organism: Neoceratodus forsteri (assembly GCA_016271365.2). NCBI lineage: Eukaryota > Metazoa > Chordata > Ceratodontiformes > Ceratodontidae > Neoceratodus > Neoceratodus forsteri. The sequence continues at coordinate 609,643,060 of CM057455.1, forward strand.
CTGGATGATCCACAGCCTTTTGGGAAAATGTTCTATGGACAGATGAGTCCAAAGTGGAACTTTTGGACGACATGGATCCCATAATAATGGCGATAAAGCAAACACAGCATTCCACAGTAAGAACACCATACCAACAGTCAAACATGGTGGTGGTAGTGTGATGGTGTGGGGATGCTTTGCTGCCTAAGGACCTGGATGACTTGCCAAAATTAAAGGAACCATGAATTCTGCTCTGTACCAGAAAATTCTTAAGGAGAATGTCCGGTCATCCTTCCGTCAGCTGAAGCTGAAGCGTAGTTGGGTCATGCAGCAAGACAATGATCCAAAACACTAAAGCAAGTCCACATCAGAATGGCTAAAAAGAAGTAAAATTAAAGTTTTGGTGGCCTAGTCAAAGTCCAGACTTAAACCCAATAGAGATGCTGTGGCAGAACCTGAAACGAAGCAGTTCATGCTCGAAAACCTACCAAATGTTACTGAATTAAAGCAGTTCTGCAAGGAAAAGTGAGTTAAAATTCCTCCACAGCGATGTGAAAGACTGATATTGAATTATAGGAAGTGTTTGGTTGCAGTCATTGCAGCTAAATGTATGCGTAACCAGTTATTAAGTGTAAGGGGCAATTACTTTTCACACAGTGCCAGTTGTTGTTGGTTAACTTTTTCATTAAATAGGTGAAATAAAAAAAAAAAAAACAAGGTATTTGTTCACCCAGGTTCCTTTATCTAATATTACATTTTCTCTAAAGACCTGAAAACATCCAGTGTGACAAATATGCAATAATAGAGAAAATCAGGAAGGGGCAAATACTTTTTCACGCCACTGTATGTATCTATGTATCTATGTATCTATGTAACAATGCAAGGAAAGGGACATATCCAATCTCTTTCAGTTTATTCAGCATAGCACTGGCATGGTCAGTACAGTAGTAATTGTGATTTGAGGTGGGACTGCTAGGATAAGTTCTATGTCTTCTATAACTAATGTTAATCAAAATGCACTGCGTATACCAGATTAATAACCATGTACTTGATGCATTTGCTGTATAGTTTCTGAAGGATTTATAAAGCATTTTCAGCCTCCTCCATTCAAGGATTTGCACAGCCCTGATATCTTGTACTGGGCTTGAGGGTTTACAGCATATGCATCCGGTTTGGAGTGACACAATAACTAAACAAGTTTGGTATTTCTCCTCTCCCTGCATCCTTCTGTGGACCTGTCACACTGATCTGCTTCAAAACCACCTCTTTGATATTAATGTATGTATTTATTTATTTTTATGTTACCAAAAAGAGACTCCACTGAGCAAAGCTCATTCACAAGGAGGTCCTGGGAAGGACAGCCTATATTTCACAACAGAAAATACAACACAGGAAGAATTTCAATACACAGTCAAGCTAATGCCAGTAAGATAGTACAACTACAGACACTAATCAGTGCAGCAGGAGATAATACATTACATGATACAGTAGGATGTACTGTACAGTCAATAGTAATACATCGATACCATAGATAGGAAGTTAAATTAAGAAAACTATGGGACCATTGTAGATATAAGTTATATAACAAATATTAATATAGAATACACAATGTAACTAAGTATATTTGATTTCCCAACATAACTAAAGGTCAACAATCACTATGACATCCAGTTTCGGTGCCCATTGCAAGTGCATGTGCCCTTACAGATCCCAGCTAATAATGTTTTAAATACATTGATACTCACTAGACATGAAAGACTCCGAGAGTGCTACAGATTATGATACCTACAGGCATACTTCCTGATCAGTTTCCTCTGGGATTGACCTGATACCCTGCTCTGACAATGATTGTGCTGCACTACAGAGTCCCAGCCAGATGAAATACATATAGGCCCAGATATTCAAAAGGATTGCACAACCCACTGATGTGCCCCGGTGCGATATTCAAAAGGGAAAAGTGAGCCGCACAAATCCCGATGCACCAGGCATCAGTAATATCTGAGCACAGGTAGGGGTGTGCCCATGCATAACCTGCACAGCCTGATATTCAGCCCGGATGTGCAGAGTCATGCATTCACAACCCCTATCTGCGCTTGCACAAAGTCAAGCCCCCAAAAAAAAGAACAAATGATGGCCACCCACAGGTGAGCTGCCGCATTGTAGGGTGCAACACGGCAGCTGCCACCTGTGGGTGGCCACCCGAGTTCCTGCTGCACCTGGTGGCACCCCCCCATGCCCATCATGGGCATCCATGTAACTAAACCCTCCTCCAATATCCCTGGTGGTCCAGTAGACCGCTATGTGCCCGATCGCGGGCATCGGTAAAATAACCCCCCCTCCAATATCCCTGGTGGTCTAGTGGACCACACTCTGCCAGATCACAGGCATCTGTAAATCATAAAATAGTCTCATTACCCTGGTGGTCTAGTGTACCCCTCCCCACCCACCCACTGAGCCTGACCATCCCCCGTCAGCCGGTGGGCGGCAGCCCCACCTGCCTGCCGCCCGCCGACTGACAGCTCGGTAAAGACTGCATGCCCATTGGTTCACAGCGTGAGCCAATGGGCATGCAGCCCATACCGTACTACACATTCCAGATATGTGAATGTGCAAGTTGTCGGGGATTAGCGCACCTGCATGCTAATGGAATGCAAATGGGGCCATAATGACATGCAAATGGCCCCATGTGCGCCTTGCATAAATTATGGACCATTTGCATGTCCCCTTTTGAATATCGCAGGTGCTGTGCATGGCACAATGGCACTTGCGCTAGCGCATCTCCATGCTCCACTCTGGCCACTTGCACTGGCACAGTGCCACTATGCCATGCACAGTGGGGGTGGCCAGGGTGCGATATTCAAAGCTGCTGCACCATAGAGCAGCTCCGTTGAATATCACCTAGGCCACACCCCTGCGCAACAAAGTTGAGCTGCGGCCATGCTTGCGCCACAGCCTGGCACAGTTCGAATATCCGGGACACAGTATCTGTAGAATATCATTCTCGGCATTTACTGCACTCAGTCAAATTAAAGGCTTTTTAAAAGGTGACAATTGATCTGATGAAACCTTGTAAGCCTGTCATACTCAAGGATTTGCATACTTAGACTGGTAGTCTTATACTGGGTCTGTGGTGTAAGAGTGTATGCTTATGGTTTGGAGTGATGCATAAAAAAACAAATAACTTTACATCCTTCTGTGCTCCCATACACTCCCCTACTTGCAAACTGCTGCTTTGTTATGCATCAATAGATTGTATTCTGTTCCTAATGCCCTGCTTTCGCATTAAAGGGCTCCTTGGATAGTGAATGACTCCAAATGATAACTCCATCTTGGTGGAGTCCTGTATTGCTCATGATGTGGGAGGCACTTATACCTTTTACCTATGCTGTTTGCATTTCTAAATGCAAATTGTCTCTTTTAAGAATGTCTGTGCAATTCTGTTTAGAAAGTAAAGGTCACTCCTCCTTTGTATTTGTGTTTTATTGTACTACTTTACTGCCTCATCTTATGTTTTCATGGTCTATCCAGTCAACAATTTTTTAAATGAAGTTTTCAATAAATCATAAGTTGTAAGAGGTGAGAGCAACTGGGTGCTAATATAAGTACCAAGGCAGTACAGTAAATGAGTACTATAACGGTTTTGTCTCATTATGGTTTTTGTTTCAAATTTGTTTGTTTTTTGTTCATTTACCTACAGTATCATAGTTCAGCCGGGCACCATGTGAAAACAGCTAAGTAAAAACAGCAACCATAAAAAACAGGTAATACAAAACAGCTTGGTCAAATACAGCAAGTTTTGTTTTTGTGGGGGGCAAGTCTCCCCTCGTTGTGGAGGGCTTTGCCCCCACACACACATATTCTTATATATTCCAAGTCTGAGGGGATGCACTTGTGCACTTGGGGGAGGGGGGCAATTTTCGATTGCTGCATTTGACTTAGCTGTTTTCACTGGCCACCTCCAGGGCGGTGGAGATAAAACATCTAATTTACAATAGCATCCTACTTCTACTCATTTCTGCAGCTAAGTGAGCCAGAAAATGAGAAGTCAATGGACTTGTCCAAAGAAACATTGAATTTTTGTCTCTAGAAGGGTTTGAACATGCAATCTCCTGCATAACATTTGCTAATACTGTACCAATACATGCATGCTGTTTAATTGTTTCCAGCTGCAGTAGTTACAGTTTAACAAAATGTGACTGTGGAAATTTTTGGCAGATGGTAGTGCACCATGATTTTGTTTCTCAGACTTGGTTTCAGTTTGAAGTTAGGTTACACATCTTTCTCAGTATGGCTTGGGTTTTAAATGCTTAACATCAGTAAGTACAGGCTAGTAAATTGGCTTGATAACTCAGCTGTTAGAATACAGAGACAGTACTAGGTGCCTGGGTTCAGATCCCAATTGGGTTACATTACATTTAGGCTCTATCCCATTGATTGGATGTAGACAGGGCTGCACCTTTCTTCTGCACTAAGAAATGAGCTGATCTGGAGCCTTCACAACTGGTACACATGCTACTTCTTGTTCAGTCGGCAGGGATGCACAATTTCTCCACACTAAGAGGGGAGGTAAGCTATTGCCCTTATTGCTGCAAGTGGCACTTTGTGTCTAGTGGCAGGGGCTACACCATCCCTCCACACTAAAGGGACACTGTCAAGCCCCGTTGGTCTCTGTTGCATTTGGTGATGGAAAATAAGTACCTTAAACACATCAAGGTCTTGGTAGAAGAAACACATGCTCCACAGAAATTTAGGCATTCTCTGTTTACTTCCATACAGCACAGACATAAGGGGAAAACTGTTCTCAACACACACACAGGAAGACTCACAGGAAGTAGATTTCATAAAGCTATACTGTCTAACATTTCTTAAAGCTGCACTACACATAACAGTCTCAAAGCGTTCTTAGTTTAAAAAACACATAATATGATTGTTCACATTCTATGGAGATTGCTCATGTAGCTGGTAGTTTAATTTTGATTCTTTTTTTCTTTTAATAAGTGAAAAACAGACTTCTCCCATGTTGGTGTTACCACACCAAAACATGTTTGTTAACATTCCTTGATCAACTTCCACTGCTACTTTCACTGATTTAGATATACCCCCCCCCCACACACACAGTCTAACCAGTCATTGTGCAATGAGAGAAGGGAAACCTATTGCACCATGAGAGGCTGCACTATTTGGAGGTGTTTCCAATGTTCAGGAAGTATGCAATGAGGGTGGAACAAGGATTTGAAAAAAGAACAAGGTTGAGTATAGATATACATTAGCATGCATTTCAGTTCTACTATGCAAGGAGGCAGATAAATCAACCAACAAAATCAATGACTTTTAGAGAAGGTAAGCAATCACAACATGAAAGTTAATAACTAGAAATATTATGATGCTAAAAAGATTGACTGTGTCCTTTTAAGAGGGAAGGAAAGCTTTTGGATTCACAGCTGATGCAACTGCTGCTCTGTGTCCAGTTGGTAGGACTGCAACACCCCTCCACACTAAATGGGGTGTTAAACTGCTGTCTTGAGAGCTGCTGCAAGTGCAACTTCTTGTCCAGGGAGCAGGATTTTAAAATTCCTCTACACTAAGAAGAGATCTGCTGCATTCACAGCTGCTGTCAGTGCTATATCTTGTCCAGCTGACAAGGGGGGGGGGGTGCTGGAACACCAGGTGCCTGGGTGGTTCATACCCTTCCTCTACAGGAGCTGAATGCCTCAACTATGCAATGTATCTCTCCACCAGCCAGGGTGTGATTCTTGGTTTGAACATGCACAGCATCCTTTTGGGTGGCAGCTTCATGCCTTTTGGCCAACCAGCATTATCACTTTATCACCACATATTATGTTCCAACAAGAAAGGATTAGATAGTGACAATGGATGAAACTTATTAGAAAAATGGACATACATTGTAAGACTACAAAAGGTGGCTTCAATTACAGATACCATGAGTGGTTGAGGGCACATGCACAAACTGTGGGCAACGATGGTCGCCTGGGACATCTGCTCTGTGCCATGGTCACTAAGTATTTCATAAAATCAGCAGTTATTCAGCTGTCCTGCTCAAATGAAGGTTAAAAGGTGTCAAAACATAGGATCTAACAAAGTCTGAGTGCTCGCCTTGAAAGCAGATTCCATTCAAAAGTTATTCATCTGAAAAGCCTGCAACCATGTGAACGTCTTCTTGGGAAAATAGTAGAGGTAGCAGCTGCAGCAGCTCTGGTCTCTTCAGTAGACATGCTGGAAATCAAGGGATTGATGCAGCAGATCCTAAAAGAAATAGATGTTTTCAAGGCTTCAGTTACCAACTTAAGAGAAGGGTGCAGGAGCTTCTACAGAAAACAAAGGATATAGATACATTCATTTCCTACCTCAGTGATAAAGATATCCACCACAGGGCCAGGATACAGGCACTCGAGAGCCTGGTCATACTGTTATAGGAGCAGGCAGAGGATGCTGAAAACCACAGCAAGTGACATAATCTGTGTTTTGTTGGCTTCCCAGAAGGTGAGGAGCAAAGAGATGGTGCTGGCTTCCTGCAATAGGAGTTGCCAAACCTTCTGAGGCATGCATGGAAGTCAGCTCTGGAGAGCAAAAGGGCTCACCAGACATTAGGCCCCATCCCTAAAGAAGAGTGCAGACCTTGTTCCGTTATAGCCATATTCTCCATTTTCCTGATAAGGAAAATATCTTGGCCCTGGCAAGTGATCAGGGGCCACTGACATGGAATGGAATGCCAATATACATATTTGCCAACTACTCCACTGTCCTGGCCCAGAAGAAGAAAGGATTAGACCAAAAAGATACTGCAAGAACTGAGTATCCCATACTAGCTTCAGTAGCCAGTGAAGCAGAAAATAAATTGGAATTGGCCCCCCACACTTTTTATATGCTTGAGGGGGCTAACAGTTACATCTCTAGAAACCAGGTTAGACTGAGATGCCACTCTGCAGAAAACAAGCAGAGACAGAGTCCCTCAGACTGGGGATCTACCAAGAAAAATGGCAACTGTTCTCCCTTCTTCACACTCCAAGCATCATCGAAAGGATCCAGTGGACTGGCAGAACACAAAACCCAAGTGCTCTGGATAGCAAGGTAGAGACAGGGAAAGATCAGGCTGCATGGATACTAGCCCAGCATGGAGAGACAGAAGCAGGGAATCAGGCTGCTTGTTTGCAAGCTTTGACCCCAACCTGCCCCAAAAGCACTCTGAGAAAGTTACAGCACTGTCCCTTTTGACTTCACTTTCAGGATCTACAATCCAGCTGTCACAGAGCCCCCACAACAACAAGCTAGGGATGGCCATTTAAGGGCAGATCATGCAGCTGCTGACCCTGAGCACATGGGAGCCTGAAAAGGGGAGCAGCTATGAAAAGCAAAACAATGGATGTACTCACTGAGACTGGTGTAAATAGAGAATTTAATACACTCACTGGTACAGACTACCTCATGTACTTTCACCCTCTGCATGGCTTCATCAGGGGGATGGTGCTCAATACAAACAATGTATATTTTATACCCCTTGTAATTAATTAATAATGAATAGCATCAACACCCATAAAATCTTGTTAAATGCAAAACAAAAACATGTGAAAATGACTCTACAATCAAGCTGTCACTGGCTCCCCCCCACCACCAAAACAAGCCAGAGACAACTATTCGTGGGCAGATCGCACAGCTGCTTACCCTGAGCACATAAAAGCCAGAGGAGGGGAGCAGCCAGAGTCAGGTGAAAGACAATTGCAAGTAGCGCCCACATAAGGTTGACAAAGGCTTTAGCCTGAGTGGACTTTGTTGAGCAGAAGGCTGACACAGCCTCTAATTCTCAGGGCTATTACTGTTGGACTTGTGCCCTTGTTTAAGTACCGATGGTAAGTTGCTACTATTACTCCACACCATTATAACAGAGCCCACAGGTATTCATGCTTTTGGAGTTACATGTTTTGCAGATATGGATGGTAAGTGACTGTATTGTAAATTGTACCCCTGCATCCCCTTACTCATTAATGGAATTGAAGGTATAGGCATATAATTAGTATAATTATTTTATATAAATGATCAAAGGTGTGGTAGTTTGGTTTCAGTGGCAAAAAATGCAAAATCATACAACTAAAGCCATAGGAACTCAGAAGCTGAGTATCGAATAGGGGGAAGTACTGGCAGTCACTAAATACCTGGCCCTGCCAACTGCATTGTCACACTGCCTCACCACCTTGAGGTCATCAGATATGATAACCCAAAGGTCCCTTTCCTGTTACTGATCATCAATACCTGTTCTCCCATTTTATATGCAGTCCCTGAGTTTCTATGCCCTAGGTACATGATTTTGTACTTTTTTGTATTGAAACCTAGCTGACATACCCTTTACCACTCTTTGAGTTTTCTCAGGTCCCTATTCAAGCTTCCCATCCCCTCCAGAGTATCTACTCCATTGTAGATTTTGGTGTCACTTGCAAAGAGGCATGTTTTCCATTATAGCTCTTCTGCAATGTTGAGGACTGGTCCCAGTATTGATCCCTAAAGTACCCTGCTGGTCATGTTTCCCACATTAGAGTGTGTGCCATTTACCAACACCCTTTGTAATATGGCTACAAATCTCTGCCGAAAATGCAGCACAACCATTGGCTTAAACACACCCTGTGACACAAAACTAAGCGGTCATTAATCCATTTGAAATGCACACTACCGCAGATGAACACACCAACAGGTAAAACAAATTACCAATTGCATAAGTACCCCACATACCCAAAACATTCACTACAGAAAAAACGAACCACTGCTTTTAAAACAAGGTACCATGATCTGGTGTTACACACGTTTCAAAATATTTGTCTCTACAAATGAAAATGATGAACTTCCAACATCACAAACTGTCTCAAACAAACCCTTGCAGTGATCTCAAACACCGTTCCATGACTTTAATGAAATAGCAACAGTTATAAATAATTACGCTTTTACAATGAAGACTGTCATGAATATAATAACAACCCTACTCACATAACCGTGACCAAATTAACAACTTTACGTTGATAAGTGACATTAAGTCCAAAACGGGCACATGTAATATGCTGTAGTACAACATTGATAAAGACAGAAGTAACATACAAAGAACGTTTACTCTGACTTTAGTAAAAAAACTAAACATTGTTTAAACTGTATTACTATAACTACAGCAATAAAACCTAAAGATTACTTTACTCCTTTATACATTGTACATTTCTTTTGTCTAATAACAGATAACACCCCAACCCACACCAAGAGCCATATTACAAGTGCCTTAATGACCTCAACAGGAGGTCATTTCCCAGGCATTATTGCATGGTTGGGTGGTGGGAAGCTCTGGGCCTGCAGCCTCCGGCACCCCCCCTCCCAGCCATGCATTAATGCCTTGGAAATGACCTCCTGTCTCAGTCATTAAGGCTTACGTGTTGTCCATCCATCAGCTAGTTCTATACACAGTTTACTACTTTGGTTCCTGTCCCACAAATATCCAGTTTCAAAATAAGCTTCCTATGTGGTACAGTGTCGAAGGGCTTGCTGAAGTCTAAGTAAGCCATGTCCAGTAGTCCACTATGATCTCCTGCTTAAGGGGCATCTCCAGCAGTATGAGGGAGGTGGTGTTGCCACTGTATTACTCACTGATAAGACCCCACCTGAAGTACTGCATCCAGTGTTCAAGACTACTCCTCAAAAAAGGAGAGGGTCCAGAGAAGGGCAACTAAAATGTTGCAGAGGTGTCATGAGATGGTCTAAGAGGAGATACAGAAGGATCTCAGCATGTACACGCTGTGAGACAGGGGAGAGAGAGGTGACATGATAGAGATCTACAAGTACCTCACAGGGGTGAACAGGGTGTAGGAAGAGAGGGATTCTCTTTCTAATTAGAAGGAGCACCAGAACCAAAGAGCATGTGATTAAGCTGGGGGGGGGGTCAGAAGAATTGAGAATGGAGTACTGAGTGCAGTACTGGAGGCCACACCTTCACAAGGACATTAACCAAACTGAGACAGTCCAGAAAAGGGCAACCAAAATAGTGCAAGGACTGCATCAGAAGACATGTGAGGACAGATTAATGGAGCTCAATATGTATACCCTTAAGCAAAGGAGGGAGAGAGGTGATATGATCGAAACATTCAAACACCTTAAGGGCATTAACAAGGTGAAAGAGTCTAACATGTTTCAATAAAAGAAAAATAGCAGGACAAGAGGACACAGCATGAGACTAGATGGAGGCCGATTAAGGGGGAATGTGAGGAAATTCTTTTTCACAGAAAGAGTGGTGCATGCATGGAAAGGCCTACCTCAGGAAGTGGTGGCTATGAATACAGTGCAGGGCTTCAAACAGGCATGGGATAGGCATAAGGGAGCAATACAGATGAGTATAAATAGATAGGTCACTGACAGAGCAAAGGACAATGGCGCATTTATAAGGTAGAAAAAGAAATGGGCAGACTGGATGGGCCTTGCAGTCCTTATCTGCTGTCAACTTCTGTGTTTCTATGCTTCTATTTCTTTACTGAAAGAATGGAAGATGCCTGGAACAAACTGTCACTGGAAGTGGCGGAGCTGCAAACAGTGTGTGTGTGTGTGTGTGGGGGGGTCAATATGCATGGGACTGACATATATTTATTTTATTCATGTATCTGAATATTAGTGACCAGAGAAGGTACACTGAGCCAAGGCTTGTTTCCAGGTGCAACCTGAGGGAAGGGAATAGGGAATATAACATACATAGCACAAGTATAGTTCACAGTTTCAGTCAGAGAACATGATTAATACAGGAGTAAGTGCAAGATGTGCAATTAAGTGAAAAGAACAATTAGGCATTTCAGCCACACCTGTACCAGGGTAGAATGGCTGTTACATAGGAAGCAGTCAAGGAGAGGCAAAAAAGGAGAAGGAGGGAGGGAAGGTGTTTCAGCTGATACTTGAAGGAGTCAGAGGAGGCTGTGAAGCAGATGGATGAAGTGAACAGGTTCCATAGTCATGGGAAACAATACAAAAAGACATTGCCAAGCAGAGGAGTGAGGATAAGGAATGGTGAAGCAGTGTTTAAAAAAAAGGCAGAGAGGCAGGAGGATCACTAGAGGCCAGATAGGGTCTGCTGAAACAGATTAGGCAGGGAATATCTGGGCAGATTGGATGGGTCAAGCAGTCCTTTTCTGCTGATAAATTCTATGTTTTTGTGTTTTTATAATTCTGCCACAAGCTTCTTACCTTCCCACCATTGGAACAGGACTTTGCATCAGGCACAGCACTGCTGTAGTAAACCCCAGTGCAACAAGCCTCGCACTGCCACTGGCACTACCTGTGCTGCTGCCCCACCTTAGATGGATAGTTAAATTGACAGACAGACAGATAGATACAATCTTTATTTTTTTGACAGGAAGAAACTATTAGGACTATTCAGCCCTGTTTATAAAGTTGTCCTGTTTTTCAAAGGATGTAACATTTGGTGCATTGTGGCACAGCTGACACAGAGTTTACAGTAAGCATACAGGATGCGTTTCAACATTAGGTGCCTTTTTGAATCGTATTTTTAGGAACATACAATTTTACATACATGGCACAGTTTAACCTTAGATACCATAACAGGAGTGCTTACTGAACACCTGGGGTACAGTTTATGTACTTTTACATACAGTTACAAATATCTCTGATCATGTTATCCAGATGTAATTTAAAAGATTTTAATTTTGGTGCTTTCATAATCACTGGTGGAAACCTGTTCCATATCTTTGCTGACCATCAGTTTGTGGTCATTTGCCCATATGAGGAAGATATTCTGGCGAGGTCTGCTCCCCTGTTTATTACCTCCCTTAATTTGTGTGAGTACTAAGTTCCAGATTAGGGAATGTGATGGCCCTTACATGCAATTTGTAGGCTATCTGACTTTCAATTTTTCTCTTCTAATTTCCAAGAAATCACACTTTAGGTCCTTATATATTAGGCAGTGGTGGTAGTCATCGCCACATCCAAGCACAAACCATGCCAGATTGTTGTATAGTCTGTCTAATTTCTTGAGAGCTGCTTTGACCTCATGCTATTATCCAGTACTCCCATATTCCAGCACTGGTAGTGGGAGCAGAGTAGCTATGTTTTTTCTTGACTCTCTGAGAATAAAAAATGCCTTACTTCTTTGGGCTCCTAGTCAGCATGCTACTTTTTTAATACAGACGTTCATGTGGGAGTGAAATTTCAGTGCTTCATCTATGATTACACCTAGGTATTGTATTATTTGACTTTGGTTAATGTTTGGCCATTCAGTGCCCTGATGTGTTTGTTGGGCTCCTCCATATTGATCTGTTTACTGTGTCTGAACAGCTTTGTTTGAGTGTTCTTGGCACTCAGGACCATATTTTATTTCAAGAACCATCCAAGGAGACAGTTGACTTCATGGTGTAGGATTCGTTCTAGTTCATCCTTGGAAGAAGGTTTACTGATACAACACTGTGTTGTTGGCATATAGCTTAATATCTGTTTTGGTGATATGTGTCGGCAGGTCATTTACATAAGCCAGAAGCAGCAGGGGGCACAGGAGGGATACCTAAGGTATGCCTTTTTCAAGGATATGGAGGTTAGAAAGCACCTCATTTACATACACCTGCTGTGTCCTGTTATACAGATATGCACAAAATCATGCTGTGACTCTATCTGACAGTCTTATCTGCATAAGCCTGTCTAGGAGTTGCATATAGTCTACAAGATCAAATGCTTTAGAGGTCAATGTACACCACACCAATGGATTGCCCTTCATCTAAGCCTGAGGCTACAATGTCTACAAAATCCATGAGAGTGATAGTCATTGACCTTCCTGCCCTGAAGCAGGATTTATGCTTTAATAATAAGTTATAAGTGGTTAAGTATTCATCAGTCTGTTTCCTGACAAATTTTTCAAAGATTGACACAATGGGCAGCAGTGCCACTGGGATGTAGTTGGATGGGTTATTCTGCTCTCCTTCCTTAAAATAGACACTCCTTTAGCCAGTTTCCAAACCCCTGGAAAATATTTATTTATTTAGCTTTTGTTGACCGGGTAAGTGCACTAGGCAAATTCTGCCTATTTTCAGGCACGACCCGGGGGAGGCGGATACAGATGAATGCCAATTGATCTTGAACCAGATTAAGCTGTTGGTGGTATTTTTAGTGAATGAGGGAAATTTGGCCAGGACACCGGGGAAATTCCCCTACTCTTTTCCATAAATGCCATGGGATCTTTAACATCCACCTGAACTACCACCAATCCAGGCAGATGGGACCTTGGTTTAACGTCTCATCCGAAAGGCGGCACCTCAGAAATGCAGCACCCCTCTCATGCTGCATTACAGTGTCAGTACTGGGATATTAACCCAAGTGTCAGATGTGGGAACTGAACCCACAGCCCTCTGATCTCCCTGCCTCAGAGGCCAGTGTGCTACCTACTGAGCCACTGACACTGCAAATCCTTCTAGTAGACATCTGTTGTATATCCTCATTAAAACTGGGGTTATTATCTCGGCTGAGTATATTAGGAACCTAGTTTCTATTTGATCTGAACCTCTGGCATTCCTTGTATTTAAGTTTTTTATTTCTTTTCAAACCTCACTCTGCTTGATTTTTTTTAAATAGAATTTTGGGCAGTTTGGGCTCAACTTGGTGCTATGACCAGTATCACTTTGTATTGGTGCATGTATTCTGTCTGTCTTCCACCTGACTTGAGAAGGATCCAAGTGGTAAAGAGACAAAGGTATTTACCCTCCCACCCATCCCCACCTTCCTCTGTGACCACATTGCTAGCAGCCGACCATCCTTTGGACAGGTTGCCTTTATATGTAATTTACCCTCCTAAGACTGGTAAAAGGTGGGGATGTTGGCTGTAGGTCATGTATTGAGCTGGGTCAGGTCACTGGGCCACTGGGCCTCTGAAGTAGCAAACACAGCTCTAGATGAAAGTGGAGACAAGCTGCAGTCTGGTGGCCTGTGACACACCCAATGTATTGCACTCTGACACCTCCCCCCTTCTCAATATTGCATCATCCTAGCTGCGACCAAGAAGGCAAAAAGGCCTTCCCAACCACTCAGCTTGAAATAAATGGTGCCTCCAGCATGAACCATACAAATCCTATGCTATCTGTAACAATAGGTGGTGGGGACTTATCAGTGATATATATGTGCTGCAAGCAAACATCCACATTAACAGATTACAGGCACAGTACTCACCTCCAATTCAACCAACTGGCCCAGGCTCCTGAAGAATGAACACACTTGGTTTGAGTGTACTTATAACCCTCTTCCCCACCTGACTTGAGAAGGATCCAAGTGGCAGAAAGAGAAATGTATTCACCTTTCCACCCCCCACCCTGCTTTCCAAGATGAAAGACCCCCTTTAGGTAAAAAAAAATTGGTGGGAGAAGGAGATTCATTTTCCTTTTTTTTTTGTCCCCACATCAGTCTTTTTTTTTAATTCAATATATCTTATTGTATTTTCAAACAGTCAGGTAATACAAGGTGTAAGTATCATCCAGACAGAACAGATTGCATTTTACAGTAAAAGAAATACAACAAATGATGTAATCACAAAACTTAAATAAAATAAAATATGTGTAATATTCACTCCCCCCCCCACCAACTCGGCCTTACAAAGGGCGCTGAAGTTATCTAGGAAATGGAAGGGCCCTTGAAGATGACTATTGAGGGTTCCAGATAGATAGTAAAGCTTTAAGGGTGCCTCATATGCTAAGGAAGGAATCTATCCTATTACACATAGATGAAATATGCCACTTCTCTGTTCCATTCTATAAATGGTGGAAGTGTTTCTTCTTTCCAGTGTCACATGATGATCAGCTTGGCAATTGAGGCCACCAAAGCCAGATGCACTTTCCTGATTTTAAGAGTACCACAAGGAAAAAGATTCAATAAACAGGCCTCAGGAGAAAATAAGTTATCTAGAACTAGCCTGGGATCTAGGGATCTTTTAATAGTATACCAGTGTGATTTAACTATTGGGCAAGTCCATAGCATGTGATACGAGGTTCCTGGGGCTTCTCCACATCTAGAACAGGTCAGATTGGGAAGCTTACCAATTTTATGAAGTCTGGTGGGAGTAAAATACGAATTATGCATGATATTATACTGAATCAATTGGAGTCTGTCTTGTTTAATAAACCAATAATTATTCTGCTAGATCTTGCTCCAGACCTTTATATTAACAGATAGCATCAATTCTTGGGTCCAGTAATAACAGACCCCAGAGGGTAACCGTGAGTTCAATAATTGTAAGTGTTTATATACTATAGAGACTGAGTGAGGTTGTTTCACTACCGTTAGAGTCTCTGATAATTCAGCCCTGGGAAGGGTAATATAAGTATACCCATCATAAATGATGCCATGGCTTCCCTAGTTTGTATAAACTTAAATTTGTGGGTATCAGGAACCCTATGGCATGCTTGGAATTGTGAGAAGGAGACCATCTTACCATTATTAATAAAGTCAGATAGTTTGCAGGTACACAATGTATCCCAAAACGAGGCCCTAATAGGATTATTACCAATTCTAATATTGGGGTTACCAATGATAGATTGATCCAGGGATAGATGCCACTCCAGGAAAAGGTGATTTTGTGTCTGCTGGAGTGCTTTTAGGGACCATCCAATCAGGGTTTTCCGGAGTGGCTTGGAGATACGTGCAGGTGGTGCATATAAAAGGACAGCTAAAGTATATGAATGTTTTAAAGCTAGTTGCTCATCCAGTTTCAACCATAAAGGAGTGTACTTTGGTGGATTGGCAGGAGTTAAACTTGGGGTCCAAAAAGCCTATTTGGTTAAATGTTGAGCACTATAATAGGTAAAAAAGGAAGGGGATGCAAGGCCACCCCAAATTTTGGGGGTAATTAGCTTGAAGTAAGCCCGTCTGACCCTGTTACCGTTCCATAAAAATGTATTAAGAGTCTTTTGAAGATTGGTAAACCAGGCCTTAGGGAGGAAGCAACCCAACATACCCATGGGATATAAGATACGAGGGAGGACATTCATTTTTAATATGCTTCCCCAAAGAGAATTCTTCCCTTTTCTTCCCTTAATTCTTCCCCAAAGAGAAAGGAGAAGGGCTTCCCATCTATCCATATCCATATCCAATGCTAGTGTCTTTAACAAAGTTGACAGGTTTTCTCTAATCATTGTTTTTAGATCCCTTGATATTTTGATACCTAAATATGTAATGGAGTTTGGCTGCCAAGAAAAGGCATATACTTCCAAATCAGCTTTAGAGATTCTATAGTTTAATGGGAAGACTTGAGTTTTTGAGAAGTTTAATTTATAGTAGGACAATTTATAGAAAACTTCAATCTCCCTTAGAAGGGCCGGAACTAAGTCTGTGATGTGCCTTTGTGCCCACTGCTGAATTTGAATTGCTAGTGTAGGGAACTACAGCCCCCTTTTTGAATAGTTGAGAGTAGTAAACTATAGCATTTTTGGAGTGTTTCAACTGCCTTAAGCTATTTAAGTACTAACAAAGTTTGAAGTTAAAAACTGCTTTGTCTAACTGCTGAATTGCTGTTTCCCCATCTGCCCCCCAACCCCACTGGCCTTTTCCTCTGTATACTGGTGACGCTGCTGGTGATTAATACCAGCCACTCCAATAGCCATTCTCTCCCTCTCTGGCTAACTTAGCACCCTTAATTTCTCACCTTGTTACAGAATTCTTTTGTCTCCTTACTTAGCCTGCCTCCCAAACTCTGAAGCCTTTGTTCTGTTGGTACATATAAGCTGATTTCTCCCTTCTCCTCTTTTCTCTTCAGGATTCCCTGAGGGGGATTCCATCTTCTGCACTAGCGGTCTGGTGCTGAGTGCAGCCAGCTGTAGGGTGCTCTGCATCCTGCCCTCAAGAGCAAGATTCCAGGTACACTTCAGGAAAGCAGCTCCAGTCCAGCTTGCTAGACCCGAACCCAGTTGGTGGATGGTGCCTGAAATTATAGGCAGATTCAGCACTCCGTCTCACCTTGACTGGCTTCGGCTCCGGAGATTTGAACTGCTTGGCACAGTCCCCTGGAGCTCATCTGTCTGCTGCCTAAATTTATTTTTTCCTAACCTCTGCAACTAAATCTGTGATGTGTCATTGTGCACACTGCTGAATTTGAATTGTTAGTGTAGGGAACTACAACACCTTTTTTTTTCCCCCATTTGCAGTTTATACTGATCTGTCACTAGAGGCATCTTATTTTTCCTATTAATCCTCCAACCTTGCCTCTGTCTTTTCCTGTTCTAATCACTGTTATCCCCTGCCTTGTTCTCACTTTTATCATATTGTACTCTGAAGAAAAAAAAAACTACCCCACAGCGGCAGTCACACTCACTGAAGGTCAGTTATTCCCCTTACCCCCTCAAAAGAAATAGCAAGGGGCACCACCGCTATCATACTCAGCCTACTCATGGTTACCTTTCTTGCTCTTCCCACATCACATCCTGCCCACCTACCCTCCACCCTGAGCCCCACCCCCTCTACCACCCCACAGCAGCCAACCCCCCCACCTTGGACACCCCTATTTTTCCATGACACCCACCTCCAACCAATACCCACTCCCCTCTGGGACACCCTGGGCCCACCCCTTCCTTGCCATACCTATCCTCCACACCCTACCCATCTCTTGTACCCCCACTAGTAGGACCTTGCATCGGTACCTGGCTAAGGGTCCTGGTCACCACAGACTGCTCATCAGATTAATTGTTCTACTCCTTCTGCTATCTGGAAACATACACCCCAACCCCGGGCAGTTGTCAACTAGCCACCCCACACCCCACCCTAGTACTGGCCTCAGCATTGCATCCATGAATATTTGCAGCCTCCTAAAAAAATCCGCTGCTCTCCAGTGCTGGGCTGTACAACACTGTCCTGATGTTATAGCACTAGTCAAGACCTGTCTCTCGAGAAAAACTCCCGAATCTTTTATCTCCCTCCCTGGATACACTCTGTTCAGGGAAGACTGTATAGGCAAACGTGGTGGTGGGTGTGCAGTCTTTATACGTGACACACTTTTAGGTCATGCTCTTCCTGCCTCCAAGCTCAGTTTTAGTGCCTAAGCCCTCACCCTCAAGGTTACCCCTGACCCAGCCAGGGGCCCTCTTTTTCTCACAGTCTCTTACATACCCCCGAGGGACCAGGGACCAGCTGCCCACTCCCTCATTGATTACCTCACTACGCTCCCACACAAGGTGGAGCAGTTCATCCTAGGTGACCTTAATGTCAACTGGCTGAGTAGCACTAACCCCCATATCAAGGACTCCTTCGCTGCCGTAAATATGACCAAACTAGTTACCTCTCCCAATAGATTTAACCGGTCAGGCGGCTCCAGCACCCTCCTAGATGTAATTCTATTGAACCGCCCCCATAAAATAAGGGATATTAATGTACTACCAGACTCTTTTAATGACCACTCTCCTGTCCTCTGCCACTGGTCATCCCCCACACCAAAACCAGTGTCCCAGGTCACCTCGCACCGGTGCTTTCACCCCGGGGGTCTCAGAAAGCTAAAAATGTACCTAGCCCAGCTTGACTGGTCCCCAGTCCTACTCATAATGGATATTGACTCTGTCCTAGCCTATTTCTCCAGTGCCTTCAGCAAGGCCTGCAACCTTTTCGCCCCTCTGACCAGAATCCATACCAAGAAACACAATGCCCCATGGATCTCCCCATCCCTCATCCAAACTCTGAAACAAGGAGATAATCTCTGGCATATTGCTGTCTAGACAGGCAAACTGACTGACAGACAAGCCTATAATGCAGCGCGTAACAAGTGCACCTGGGTTATAAGGCAGGCTAAGGCCAAATATTATCAAGCCACCCTTGAATCCACTCGGGACTCATCCAGTGCCTTCTGAAACAATATGAAAGAGCTCAATGGAAAGATCTGCTCCCCCCCCACCATCACTACTCTTCATAGACGGTACCGTCACTACTGTTCCTCCCCACATAGCTGAGTGCCTCAATATGGCTTTCTCAGATCTAAGCTCTGTCCTCCCCAACTACTTTTTCGACCCTATCCCTGCCTCCACCTCCCACCTCGGGTTGCCCCCCTTTCTACCTGCATGCCATATCACCCCTTGAAGCCAGGCCTCACCTGCAAAAAGCCATAGCTAGCAACAACCCCAGCTGTGATCCCTTGGACTCCAGGATTCTCCGATTAGTCCTAGATATTGTGCTATCCCCTCTCACCAACCATTTAAACCAGTCATTATATCTTGGTCAATTTCCCAGTGCCTGGAAAATTGCAGAAATCACCCCTATCCATAAGAGTGGAGATAGAACCTTCTCTAACAAATTCAGGCCCATCTCCATTCTCCCCCCACCTCCAAAGCACTAGGAAAAATAGTGGCCATTTAGCTCTCCAAGTATCTGGCCAAATATGACCTGCTGTGTCCAGAACAACATAGATTCCACCCTGGACACAGCACTACTACAACCCTCCTGGAGTTCTCCCAGCACCTCCACTCTGCTCTTGACTCTGGTCATGTTGCGGGTGCAGTGTTCATTGACCTATCTAAGGCCTTTGACACTGTCTGTCACCCCCTTCTACTTGACTCCCTCCACCAACTTAGCTTCTTCCCTGGCCCACTGGCTTGGTTCACCAGTTACCTGTCTGCCAGATCACAGCGCATGAAGGTAAACGGGCACCCTGTCCAATACCCTGCCCATTCACTCAGGGGTCCCATCTTGGGCCATGTTCTGTTCAGCCTATTTCTCAATAACCCCCCCCAGCTCCTGCTCAGGCAATATCATACTCTGTGCTGATGATGCAGTTCTCCTTGCCTCCCACCCTGACCCTGCATCTCTACAGGAATCCCTGCAGCACATATTCAATCAAGCTGAAAAGTGGTTCCTTGACCACCGGCTGGTCATTAACCTCCAAAAAAACAGATCTATGCTTTTTTCGCATCACCAGAATAAGACCAAAATTGCCCCCCTCTGCATTCTCCCCAGTAATGCTCACCCCCTCGAGCAGGTATCATCCAACAAGTACCTGGTCATCACCTTCGACTCGGCTCTACAATTCACACCCACATCAATACCCTGTCATCAGCCATAAACTCTAGGACTGGCCTTCTCTATCGCCACAGAGATTGCCTCCCCCAAACCGCTCTCCGACTGGCCATCTACTCCTCTGACCTAGTGGACTACGGCCTACCTATCTACACTGTGGCCGACAATACCGCCCTCACCAGAATCCAGACCTCGATAAACAAGGCCTGCAGGCTCCTGACCGGTGAATCCCTCTGCACTCATACTTGCCTGCTGTATTCCACCGCCAACCTGCTCACCTTGGTGGAGCACCTGCACTACCAAACCTGCTTACTTGCCAAAAAATCCATCCTAGGACTCTCTCCCCCAGTGGTCACTGCATCCCTGTGGCTTGCATCCCCATCCGCTGCCACCCGTAGCTCAGTTAAGGCCACATTTCTGGTACCCTGTACCAAGACCTCCCTAGCCCAAATGTCCTTCCACTACTGTGCCCCCACATGGTTCAACTCCCTCCTGCTCTCTGTCACTAAGTCTACCAAAATTGATCCCTTTAAAGTCACTCTCTGTAACCACCTCTTTGGTGCCCGAAGCTGTAGTTGCACTTAATCAACCTAATGTTGGGGTCCATCCCTGTTTCTTGCCCATAGCCTTGACAATGTCCATTGGACTGCTTCCCCCCCCTTCCTTTTTTTTATACAATTGCTATTTTCTGCATGTAACTTTATCCCATAAACCACTGTTATATTGTGCTCTTTTTGTTAATCTGTATTGCACCTGTATGTTACCACTGTTTGTATCTCACACTGTAACCATGTCTACCCTCCCTGCGGTAAGGTGTCTTTGTAAATGAGTCCCTGACTCAAAGGTTGTAAATCCAACTTTCAAAATAAATACATAAATGGTAATTTGAGGATTTTCAGTATGGAGAAGTAGGTCGTCTGCATAGGCTGACAAAGCGTATCGATGATCCCCCAATTTACTACCCAGAACATCATGGGAAGTCAACAATCTACAAATCAAAGGCTCAAGATACAAATTAAACAAAAATGGTGACAGGGGACATCCTTGTCTGGTTCCCCGGGACAGCGGAAACGATGAAGAGAGCATACCATTGCACCAGACGCGGGCTGATGGTGAGGTATAGAGTAGATGGACACATTTGAGGTAGTCATCCGGGAAAACCAAAACAGACTAGGGTAGGAAAAAAGAAGTCCCAGGAGATATGATCAAATGCTTTCTTGGCATCCAAAGATATTAACACAGATAGAACTTCAGAATCTCTGGATGCCGAGATAAGATGTAACAGTTTCCACATGTGGTCCCCTGAGGACCGCACTGCCATAAACCCAACCTGTTCATTGCTGATTAATCCATTAATAATAGGGGCCAATCTATTAGCCAGAACCTTAGCTAAGATTTTAAGGTCAGAATTGAGAAGAGATATAGGACAGTAATTCTCAGGATATAAAGGGTCCTTCCAAGGTTTTGGTATAAGAGTTATGAGTGCTTCCTGGAAACTATCTTCAGAGAGGCCATTATCAAACAAGAAATTATATACCTCTTCCAATACTGGAGCCAAGATAGATGAACAGGATTTATATACATTTTTAGGTAGGCCATCCGGGCCGGGAGATTTATCCAAGGGGAGTTGGTTTATGGCCAACTGTATTTCTTGAACATTAATGTTGCTGCTAAGTGAGATAGCCTCCATAGAGGAAATTTGGGGAAATATTATGGAATTGAGATATTGGGAAATGTCTGTCTCTGATGTTCTCTCTTGGGGGTCCACAGAGTAGAGGCGCTGGTAAAATGCTATAAAAACTTTGGTCATCTCTTTTGGGTCACAAGTAACTGAACCCTCTCGGGAAACACAAAGGCTGGAGATGAACCTTGTAGCTTCAATCTATTTGATCCTAATAGAGAGCAACTTGCCAGCCCTTTCACCAGATTCAAGGTACTGGGGCCTTGTACATCCCCACATCAGTCTTACTTGAGGATTGATGTCTGGCTGATTTCAGGGCAATAGTTTCCAGATGTGGTAGAAGCATGCATACTGTAGGTACAATGATCATCTCAAATCATGCCCCGTCTCTTTTTACATGGTTAACAGCAGGGAGCCCTACACCATCAAGTATGCAATGGCACTGTAACACTTTCTTCCTGTGTAATTAAGCCTTTTGCAATTCCTTTGAGATGGACATAAAGACTTTCCTGGATACCAACCATATTGAATATACATCTGCAGCAATTCACTGGGATGCCCTTAAGACCTTTATGAGGGGCTGGTGCATCAGATCGGCATCTCTCCTTAAAAAAGTCATGAACACAAATATAGAAGCTCAGATGCATAAGTTCAAGGAGATAGAAAATAAATTCATGGAGGAACCTGTGCAATTCCCATCACTGCTCACTGAAATAATGAAAATGTGCTAAAAATTACCCTGCACTTGCTTACACCAAGTCATAGCACCCCTTGATGAAGCTCAAGTAGGAAAGCACTGGAGAATGGAGTGCTGGCACATGAGTGAAAGGTGTCTTATTAGGACATAGTCCTTACTTTATTGTATTTTTGCACAATCAGTCTTTTATGTATGTGGTGGTTTTGGGTACTGTCTGTGAATCTTGTGAACACCTTTAGTGCATAGTAAGAGCATGAGTTAGTGGGAGAGCCACCCTTGTTATTTAAATTGCACCTATACCACATCTTATGAAAATGTAATTTGCACTGCTGAATCTTTTACCCTTATGTCGGGACAGAAATAAAAAATAGGTATTTTTTTGTAATACTTTGTACCACAATTACACTGCTACTAAGCAGAGCACTTTGACAAAACATTTTACCTTGAAGTACTGACTACCATTTGCACAAGAGATAGCAATTTATTTGCAGCAGAAGACAAAGTTTACCCTGTTCTGGCTCAAGTGATCCTTCTAGGTGGCAGGAGAGATTCCAGGCTAGATTCTGGCCTACTAAGCCTCTTAATGAGAAAGTGTGTGTGTGTGTGGGGGGTGCAATAGTACAAATGGACAGGATTCTTTATCAATTTTAGAATTTTTTTTCACATCATCTTGCTTCAGTTCTCAACATTTCACCTGAATTCCAGGCTTCTCCAGGAGAAAAGCCTTTTTTGTCCTAATAAAAAATACACAAATGTAAATAGTGCAGTCCATCTTAAACATAATGAAAAAAATCAAAATTCTCTCTTAAGGTTATCAAGCCACTCACTTTCAAGAACATATGCAAACTGCTTTATTTTCATTTTTGCAGGTTTTGAACCTGGTCTTTGTCCCTTATGCCTACAATGAAATAACATTACAACTTAAAAAAAAAAAATAAGCAAAATAAATTCTTAGTGTGTGTACACTTCTCATTGAAACTTTTATATAACACAATATTATTGTAATTAATTAAAAACATATTGCTTTTTCATAAATTATTACTATAGTCTAACAAATGAATAACCATGATGCATCCACATCCTTTGTAACAATTCATTCAATTACAGTACAAGGAGCCAGTTATTATGTATGGTCAGGTTCACCAGGACTGGCTGACTTGTTCCAAAAAGACCATTGCTCCTTATTAACCTTTTTATACTTTGGTTCTTTCAGAAACTCTACAGAAAAATGTAAAAAAAAACAAGTTTTTTTCTAGTTTCTGGCCTACCTAGTGACAAAAATTTCAGGAAAGCCTAAGACACTTGGTATCAAGTTAAAGAGTGGAGAGATACCGAGGGGTAGCCAGGACATTAATGATCTGTTTCTGGAATTCTACCAGAACCTATACAAGCAGGAGGTAACTATGTCTGAGGAGGAACTCTCCTCTTTCATGATCCCATGTTCTCATAGACCTGCTGGACAGGGCCTTCTCCCATAGGGAGCTAGAGAATGCACTGTATAGCATGCCATTGGGAAAAGTCCCACATGGGGATGGCCTCCCAGCCGAATTCTTAAACTCCTTCAAACAGGACCTCCTTGACCTGCTAACAGAGGCTATAATAGAGGAGTGCTGGAAAAGTGACTTGCCACCCTCAATGAGAAAGGCTATAATTTAATATAATTGAAACCACCAATCCTCTGTACATAGTGAGTTCATGGCTCTGCCAATTGTGTCATATAATAAATAATTTGTATTGTAATGTATTGATTTGCACCCTTTGACATGGAACCTTTTCCGGCTCCTCCTACTGTGACATACCATGTATTATTTGCATTGTATGTATCCATCAACTTGGAACCTTTGTAAAAGAGCCATCTAGGCTCAAAGGTGTTAATCCAAACTGTAATAAATAAATAAATAAAATAATTTTCCCCTTTCCTCAAACCAGGATAGAATCCCCATGTCTGTCACAGCTAAACGATGTCTCACTTCTCCCTTATTATTGCTGAATGCAACGCTTTTGCCAATATGCTCATGACAAGATTGAAGAAAATGATTCCTGACCTGGTGGATATGGATCAAGTGGGCTTCATAACACAACATACAAGGACAGATAGCAAAAGGAGGTTGCTGAATCTTATATGGCAGATAGCACATCACCAACCAAAAGTAGTCCTAATGTTGCTTGATAGTGAGAAAGAATTTCACAAGGTGCAGTGGGGATACCTATTTCATATAATGAGTGCCTTTGGATTTTGTGAAACCTTCATAATCTGGATAAGGACCTAATACTAAGGTACTCTGGCCTCAGTGATCACTAATGCTCATTCATCCAAAGCCTTCCCATTAGGCAGGGATATCCGCTAAGGGTGAACTATGTCCCCACTTCTATTCATCCTGTTGCTGGAACCACTGCTGCAAGCAGTTCATTTACTCTGGCATGCAGATTAGAGGGCTGCTTCATAAAGCACTGGAGTATGTGGAATGAGATGCTCACCCTGGTTTGCCTGGAAAAGTCTGTCCCTGCTGTCCTGATGATACTGTAGAAGTAAAGTAGACTATCTGAATAAAAGGCAGACATATCAAATTCACTGATCCCAGCCTCAGGAAGCAGGGCCCAAGAACAAAGAAGATTCCCATGGAGGCTACAGCCAGCTACAGAACACATGAAGTATTTGGGGTTAACTATTTATGGCACCTTAACACTCTTGGGAAGGTTAACCTCTCCCAACCCTTGGCAGAGCTGGACAAGGATTTGAATAGGTGGAGCAACTTGCACATATAGCACTGGGGAAGGGTTCATTCCTTCAAAATGATGGTAGACCAGAGAACACAATATAGTCTTGACAGTCACCTAATCAGGATTCAGCAAAAGCTGTATAACACCGTACTGCAGAGGATGCTGGATTTTCTCTTGGGCAAGGGACCAAAGCAGATCAGTTTCCTAAAGCTAATGCAAATTTCAAACAAAAGAGGAAATCAGTTTACCAGACATTACTTTGAAACATGCAGTGCATATATTACTCCAACTTTGTCAAACCTCTTCCTGTACTGACTAAAGCATCATCCTAAATAGTCTTTGTGAGAGGCAAACTTGATAGGGAGTACTCTAGAAATGATGGTCATGTTTAACAAGATCCCTGCCAGACTGGTACACCACCTGAGACTCCAAAAGACAGCAACAACTTTGAGCTGCTGCGACAAACTGGTCAAATGGACCTCAGCTGGTTCTGCCTGTTTCCCGATATAGGGAAACACAAGCCTCAAACTGGGACTAAGCCAATAGACTGGAAGAAGTGGTCAAGAAATGGTATGTAAAGACTAGGCACCTTATAGACCCAGACACAGGACATCTAAAGGCCTTTGGAAAGTTGCGGAGTGTATTCCTACTGGAGAAACAGTGGCACTGGCAGTATCTGCAGGAAGGCCACATGCCTTGGTCAAAGCACAGGGGCTTTATTTGCTCGTGTATGTTACCTGTGGCATGAGTACCAGTGATGTGTAAGAAATAAAGCTGTTTTTATCTACATTTAAAATCAGTGCAGTTTTTCTCTTATGAAGACTTCACATTTTTCTCTGTTTCAGTATCTGCAGCTCAGATATACCTTAGGCTGTCTTCTGGGGCCACAGTATAAATTTCATAGGATGCACAAAATAGGCAAGATATTGCACCCAGGCAGTGGGACAGCCCAAAGGTAGCCAGGCTTATCAAATGTTAACTCAAGTCAAAGCAGACCTTACAGACCCTCTTAAAGACAAGTAAAGTGCAGAGCTGGGTTGTGAGATCTCCCCCATGGTTGGAGTATGTGCTGGCACACACTTTGCACAGCAGTCAGGGACATGAATAATCACTTTACTCACTTTGAAACCTTGCACCAGTGGTACAGGACCCCTTTATAGTGTTATGTAAAGTGTGGAAAATTTGCGTAATTTCTAAATTTTGCGAAATTTTTCACCCCAGCGAAATTTGATTTTGCCTGGGTTTTCAATTTTGTGTAATTGCGAAATTTCATGTAAAATGGTCTCAGAGAGCAATTTCACCCATCGAGGTTTAAATTTCGCCTTGTGCCGAAAATTTTACCAGTGTAACTTTTGATTTCACCAGTGAAATTATGCTCCAAAGGCAAAATTTGCAATGTATTGTGGGTATACAGGTCAAAAATCACATGCAGGCTGTTTCCAGCACAGTCTATTCCCTGTTGAGTAGGAGAGCAGTCTGTTGTGGTGCATCACAGCCAATAAACCCTTTTAAAACCTATGTAAAACTACTTTTTGAGAGCTAATTGCTCCCAGATATACAGTGTGTTCCTCGTGCTGCTAGGGAACATTTTCTAATTTTGTGAATTTTTACATAATGCGTAGCTCAATTAGTTTTGGGTTTAGTCTGTGTCTGTGAAGGAGATGAGTGGGGGAGGATAGGTGTGTAAAAACAATGCAGGCTAGTTTCTAACCTTTTACAAATAGATTTATCACAAATTGTGAGTGATTTAAGTTACTCCTTCTAAGAGTTCCTGCTCCTGTTACCCTGTGTTATATACCATTCTTCTGCTTTTATTTGTGATTTCCAAAGTTTTGAACACACAGTGCTGATCCCTTATTTTTGGGGGGTTTGTGGTCTGGTACCTTCACTGCTATGTCCGGTCGGGCTCACTAAAATTCTCACTACTCCACGTTTCTTTTCTCTCCACACCCTAACTGCTCCAGTTAGCTCTTCGGCATGCTCTCCTCCTGTCAGGTAATGTGCATCCTAACCCGGGGCCATCTGCTACTGGTGTTACCCTGGAAGGCAGGGATGGTAGCCTGCTACTGGTCTCCCTCAGAATCTGCAGCCTCCTAAGGAAGTTAAGACCTCTCCAGGGTTGGATCGCTCAACATGCCCCTGACATCCTTGCCACATCTGAGACCTGGCTCTCAAAAAACATCCCTGATGCTTCTGCCACCCTCAGTGACTACTCCATTTTTTGTGCAGACAAGCTAAGCAAGTGGGGTGGTGGGTGTGCCATCTGTGTCAAAACCTCACTGCAGGCCCTATCTGTCTCCCTTCCCCCACCTGTCCATGGTGCCCAATCCATTGCCATTAAGGTAATCCTAACAATCCTGATAAAATGTTTTACATCATGGCAGTATACACCCCCCACAACTAACCAAAAGCCTGCCTTTGAATCAATACTGTCCAGCATCACCCATCTCCCTCCCAAGAATGAAGTCATTATAATGGGAGACTTCAATGTGAATTGGCTATCCACCGTGTCTGCTACCTACAAAGACTCTGTTCTAGCTTGTGACCTCGCCCAGGTTTTCCAGTCCCCCAACAGCCTTGACCCTAGATCTGGGTCCTGCACTCTTATCGACCTCGTCTTTACTAACCATCACATTAACCTCTCCCAGGTCAAAGTGCTCCCTGACTCGATAAGTGACCACTTTCCTGTCACCTGCTGGTGGTCAAATAAACTCTCATCCAGCCTCCCTAAAGTTACAGTCCAAAGGCACATCAAAAAAGGAGCCCTCTCCCACCTCAAATCATACCTTACATCCTATGGACTGGTCACCTATCCACAATGCCCAGTCTGTAGACGCTGCCCTCACCTATTTTATTGCCACCTTTAACACTGCTTGTGACATCTTTATCCCCTTCACAAAGCATATTATAAAAAAACAGGGATACCCCCTGGATCTCGCAGTCTCTGCTTGACCAGATGCACCAAAGAGATAACCTCTGGCATAGGGTGCTGGACTCTCAGCTACCCCATGACAGACAACTTTACAGAGAGGTTAGAAACAATTGCACCTGGGCCATCCAGCTAGCCAAGGCTACTTACTAAAAGCAAGCACTCACCACCACCTGGGGCTCTGGGAAAAAATTCTGGAGCAATATTAAGGAACTATGTGAGAAAGATAGCTCCCATGTCCCTGCACAGATGCTAGTTGATGCATCCCTCTCCTAGGACCCCACTACCATCTCTGATGCCCTTCATACCACCTTCTCAGACCTCAGCCATATCCTCCCCTAAAACTTCTTTGACCCAATTCCAAGCCAACCCTTGAACACCTCAGCCACCGCTGTCCCCCACCCTTCCAGCTGTGAATCATCTCCTGCAATGAAGCAAAATGCTACCTCACCAAAGCCTTGGTGAACTTGCACTATAGCAGTGATTTCCTTGACCTCAAACTTTTCTGATGTATGCTGGATGTGACCCTGCCACATCTCACCAAAATACTTAACAGGTCGCTACGACTCAGCCAATTCCCCACTCTTTGGAAAAGAGCAGTTATAACCCCTATGCTGAAGAGTGATGACCCCACCTTCCACCAGTAATTACTGACCCAACTCGATCTTACCTCTCCTCTCAAAGGCACTCAAAACATTTTGTCGGATCAGCTTACTGATTACTTGGCCAAACATAATCTGCACTGCCATGAAAAACATGGCTTCAGGAGGGGACACTCCACTACCACTGCCCTCCTTGAAGTTACATCATATATACATGAGGCCCTGGAACAGGGGTCCATGACAGGTGCAATCTACGTTGATTTGACCAAAGTGTTCGATACCATCAATCACGTGCTGCTTCTCCACTCCTTTCCTTCCCAGTATTTCTCCCGTGAGGCCACCTCCTGGCTCAAAGACTATCTCTGACCGGATGCAACAGGTCAAAATTAACACCACCCTCTCCGCCAAAAGACCAATATTAACTGGATTCCCACAAGGGTCATTCTTGGTCCATTGGTCTTCACCCTCTTCCTAAACTTCCTCCCTCAATCCTGCAGTGTGAAGCAATTGCTCTGTGTGGACGATGCCATAGTTCTCTGGAAACACCCCCCTCCTAACTCACTCCAAACTGGCCTACAGGACTTTTTTAGAGAACTTGATTCCTGGTTCACTGAGCATCGCCTAGTACTCAACTACAACAAGACAAAATCTATGATCTTTGCCCACCGCCAAAGCCCAGTCAGGAGCACCCCTCTAATCATTTCAAACTCGCTGGGCTCCCAACTTGAGCAGGTCTCATGCTTCAAATATCTGGGTGTCACACTGGACACCTCCATCACCTACCACACACACATTCAACACCTTTCCTCCATTATTAACAGCAGGCTGGGGATTCTATTCAGACATAAGCACTGCCTACCCTCAGGCCATATGACTCGCTGTATCATGCTCAGTCCTATCCTTGGTGGACTACGGCATTGTGACTTATGAATCTGCAGACTAAACATCCCTATGTTGCATCAACTTAGCCCTCAATAAAGCCTGCCGACTGGTCACTGGATGTGATAGGTTAACCTACACGTGCAAGCTTTATAAGCTTGCGGACTGACTGACCTTCGAAGGTAGGCTTAAGTATCACACTTGCCTCCTTGCCAAAAAAGTACTTCTGAATCAAGCACCTAAAGGCCTCCACCCCCTCATCCAGCCAGTCCCACACAGAAGGGCCCCTAGACACCCTGCTAGTTCCTTTCTCCTAGTCCCCCACTGTAGGACCTCTCTAGGGCAAAGGTCCTTCCATTATCATGCTCCCCTCTGGCTTAACAGCCTACCATCCTCCATCTGCCTGGTCCCCAGTCTTGGCCAATTTAAGACTGGTCTCAAGAACCTCCTCCTTGATTCCACAGCTTGATACTCCTCCCCTCACTCTGAATCACAAAAGGAGGAATACTAGAAACAGTTTCTAGCTCTAGTGCAGTGTGAAAACCCACAGAAGTAATGGACAAAATGTTTTTGCTTTATCCCATGACTACATCCTCAGGTCCTACAATCTCACTGTATATATAATCTGACTCAGGGCTCAGTTAATGACCCTCTGAAACTGTAACCTGCCATACTTCACAACTATGACTCAGGGTCTTCTTTAAGATCCTAGATGCTGCAACTGGCCAATGTATATACACCTGTGCTGTATGACCTATGTATAATACTGTTTAATATTATGTTTGTGCTTTCTTGTACTGATGTGGAGCCTTTGCAAAGGAGTCTATGACTCAAAGGATTGTAATTGAGATTCTCTTCAATAAATAAATAAATATTAATATAGTAGTTGTCTGAGATTGCTGAGCACATCCAGATTGTCATAGGTGCCTTTGTTTGTCAATGTTATATGATGGCATCTGCCCTGTTATATAACAAAAAATTGTAGTAGTAAGTACTAATACCTTACGGTTCTTCAATTGTCCAGAGTCCAGAAACAGCTGATTTGTATTTAAATGTGTGTGCCTGTGCCCTTTTTCTCCATGTTACTTAATTCTTGTTTGGTGAAAGAAAAAAGTTACCTTTTTGATTTTACCAGAATAGGCTACCATATAAGGTCGTAGGTCGGTATTAGTTGAATAGAGTGCTGCTACTGCTACCTCTCCTCCTGTTTGTGTTTGACTTGGAAGTCAGTACTGCAGTGTGAGGTATTAGTCACACAGTCACTTATTAATACAACCTTTCTTGATATACTCGCAGAGAAAGGCAAAGCTTTGAAGAAGCATATAAAAAATGCCTGCTAAGGGATGGTTCAGTATAGGGAAATGTTCCATGGGGGACGAGGCAGCTAAGAAGTCTGTTGCAGAGAGTAAAACTTCAGTTCCACTTCCCCAAGGCACACGTATGTGTGCATCAGCGTTTTCTGTCACTGTGGGCTCTGGTGGTTTGGCAGGTACCAGCAAAGGAGTTCAAAGTATTGACATACTGTACCTCTGTCTCATTTTTTTTATGGCCAGAAGTTTTGCATCCATGCTGGTGGGGGATGATAGTGAAAAGAAAGGAGACACTGACACCAGCACAGGAATTGTGGTCCAGGAGGAGGGCAATAAGTCTGTCAGTGTGACTGTCCCTCTTCCTGCTGAAGTAGGGGTGGAGATAGTGTTTGGCTGGAGTCTGTTAATCCTAGAGATATGGATACTCAGACCCCTGAGGAGATGGTTGTGGAGAAAGAAAAAGGTGCTGTGCAAGAAGACAGTGATAAGGAGGATGAGGAGGACAAGGGCATCATTAGCATTGATGCTGATGATGATGACGATGAGTGGGATGATCCCACATGGGGGCCTGAGATTAAAAAGGTCAAGGGTGATGTAGGCCATTTACATACTCAGCCTGTGGGTCAGGCTGTCACCAAGCCTATCAGCAATCCTCCAAGCAGTCAAGTCACCCTCACTCCCAAAAGTAGTCTTATGGAAGTGATGAAAGCATCCCAAAAAACACAAATTTCAATGTCTGATTCTCATCTCTCCCAGTCCCAGTAGCATGTTAAGTCCAGAGGTCAAAAGTCCCTACTTGGGACTTTTACAACCTTGATCCAGTTGATGAGACCATAGCAATATGTCAACTGTGTCAAGCACATGTTAGCTGGGGAAAAAAGGGAATCCAATAGGCATGGGTGGCCAACACATTCCCCTGAAAAACAAGCACCTGCTTTGCTGGCAGCAGCATCAGAAGGATGCCAGAGCTGTTGGTGAGATGTCCCTCAGCAAGTTAAATGTAACCAAGAGCAATTCAATATAGCAGCAGGAGGGAGGGCAGAGTGGATTGGTGGAGGAGGAGGATGAGCAATCCTTTACTCTCTTGAGTAATGGACATAGCAGTGAAGGTACCAGTCCCAGTCCCTTGATTTAGAAAAGTACATAATCACACCTAAAATCAACCAAAACAACTAGTTCATGTAGTCTGTACAACCCCAAGATCCAACTGTTATCACTAAAAGAACATTTGTACCTCAAGTACTGCATTCAAGTCAAATGGCCCCAAAGATGCAGCCCGCACTCAAGACTATCCTTGAGCATCACTTAAAGTAACCCCCCCCAATCATGCTGCTGCACATGAGTTAAATGCTGCCACTGCTGAAATGCTGGCCATTGATCTGTTGTCATTTTTGTTCATGGAGAATGTTGGGTTCTGCAGGGTGATGGCCCCTGCCTGTCCTAAATGGCAGGTTCCATCACAAACCTATTTCTCTAAGCGTGCCATGCCAGAGCTATATGGTAGAGTTGCTGATTCCATAAGACAGCAATGATGCATTCTGTGTCTAAATATATCCATCTTACCATGGGCATGTGGACCAGTGGACAGACAGCAGCAAGCTCATATCTTTCCATAGCGGCACACTAGAAACAGGTACCTGGTGTGGTAGTTGATGCTTGGCCTGGCAAACCTGCCTGAAGCAAAGCTGTGGTGTTAGCAACTCCCCTGGAATTTGATTGCATGCAGCCCTCAGTATGTGAAGTGTTACTGGTTCTCAGACAGGTGAGAAAATGCTTAATGTTCTGCTGAACAAAATTGATGAGTGGCTACACACACAGTCACTTACAGCAGGATTTATTGCAAGTGATAACGGGGTGCCCTTCCTGGCATACTGCATACATACACTTCCTCCAATTGATGTGTTCATTGGGCCTCTCACAGGTGGTTACCTCTGCCACTCATAAACATGGCCATTCACTGGATCTGGTCTTCTTGCTGGGGTTGGAGGCCTCCGATGTGGGGGGTGGAACCAGTCAGATGGTCTGACCACCACACTGTGAGGTTCAAGTTTTGCACCCCCCCCCCGCGTAGACCTACCCCAGTGGAGATGGTCAAGTACCGCCCTTTATGGGATGTTACTCCCAATGGTCTAACTGCGGTTCTTGACCTATCAGAATTTCCAGGGTTGAGCTTAAATCCCGAAGTGATGGTGCAAGCCTATAATAAGGCTGTCACCTCTGCTTTGGATTTAATTGCTCCCACCCGTGTGCGGCCTCTCTCCCTTCGGCCTCGATCCCCCTGGTTTGATCGGGATCTGAGGGAGTTGCGGCAATTAGGTCGCAGGTTGGACAGATGCTGGTGGAAATCCAGCTTAGATGACGACCATCTTAGACTCCTAGAGCATTATAAACTCTATCAGTCAGCAATCACTCATAAGAAGGCAGTGTTCCTGTCCGGAGAAATTGCTGCTGCTCAAAATCAACCAGCCCAGCTCTTTCGAACTGTAGACAGGTTGTGCACCCCAGACTGTCTGCAGGTTTGTTGAGCCTTTTCACAGGTGCAGTGTGTGGAGCTTGCTCGATTCTTTGCAGATAAGGTGGCCGACATCAGGGCCGAGATTTGCGTCGCTCCCTCCATGGGAGTTGTGGCGGTCCATCCCACAATCACAAGCACACCGTTCACCTGGAGTTCCTTCAAAAGGCTGGAAATTGAGGATGTTATGAGGATTGTCCAGGTATGCGTACCACAAGCTGTAGTTTAGACCTGGGTCCCACTGGCCTGATCATGGGCTGTGGGGAGGTTATCTTCCCAGTTCTAGCTAGGATAGTCTGGTGTTCCCTAGACTCTGGTGAATATCCCCACTCCCTGAAGGAAGTGGTGGTGACACCAGTGTTGAAAAAGGCATCTTTGGACCCTGACTCCCTAGCAAACTACAGACCCATCTCGCACCTCCCCTTTGTTGGGAAGGTAATCGAGAAAGTGGTGGCAGCCCAGTTGGACAACCATTTAGCCATCCATAACATCTATGATCCTCTTCAATCAGGTTTTTGAAAGAGGCACAGCACTGAGACTGCACTGGTTCGGGTCCTCAATTATCTAATGATGGTGAGAGACCAGCAAAAACGGTCCATTTTGGTCCTTCTGGATTTGTCAGCAGCATTTGACACCGTAAACCACAGGGTGTTGCTTGAGTGCCTGAGATACATCTGTGGGTTGTCAGGTTTGGTGCACAGATGGTTTACCTCCTTCCTCATAGGTAGAATTCAGAGGGTGGTATCGGGGATATTTTCCTCAGATCCTACAGCTCTGACCTGTGGGGTGCCTCAGGGCTCTGTGCTGTCCTCCATGTTGTTTGCGGTGTACATGCTTCCCCTCGGAGACATTGTAAGATGATATGGGCTGGAGTTTCATTGTTATGCTGATGATACCCAGCTCTATCTGTCTTTTGTGCCTGACCAGAATAGAGCACTCTCAGTGTTTAACAACTGTCTCAGTGAGATCCAGGATTGGATGAGGTCCAGCTGGTTGAAGTTGAATTCTTGGAAGATGGAGGTGATGGTTGTGGATCCTGGCCACCGGAATGAGGGGTTGGGGGCACTTCAAACCTCTGGTTTATTCCTGGGGGATGTGGAGCTCCCAACCTCCAAATGGGTGCGAGACCTGGGAGTGATCCTTGACGATCAGCTGACATTGCGTGCACAAGTGTCGGTGGTTGTTAAGGTATCCTTTTACCATCTTAGGAACATCACCAGGATCAAGCACCTTGTTCCATCCGGCGACCTACCCACGCTGATCCACGCCTTTGTGACCTCGCGTCTGGACTACTGCAACTCCCTTTACTTTGGGCTTCCTGGGGTTGATATCCGCCGCTTGCAGCTAGTGCAGAACTCAGCAGCCCAGTTGTTAATGGGGACTTCATGTTCTTCTCATATTACAGCGGTGCTCCGAGATCTGCACTGGCTGCCGGTCCAGTGGCAGATCACCTTTAAAGTCTGATTACTGACATATAAAGCCCTACATGGGTTGGGCCCTGATTACCTGAAAGATCTTCTGGTGCCTTACCTACCGACGTGACCACTCCGCTCAGCCAACGAGGGGTTGCTAGATATCCCGAGGGTAGCTTTAAAATCTTCTGGAGCCCGAGCTTTTATGTTCGTGGTGCCGACCCTCTGGAATTCTCTACCACGTTGGATTAGAGAGTGCATGATGGTGGAGGGTTTTAAAAAGGGCCTAAAATCTTTTTTATGGAGTAAGGCATTTGGAGATAATTTGGATGCCAATTAATGCTCTGTATTTAACTTAGTTTTTAATATGTTTTATTATGTTTTTATCTTGTATTTTATTGTAATGCGCCTTGATTCTAAGAAAGGCGCAGAGAAATAAAGCTTATTATTGTTATTATTATTATTATTATTATTATTATTATTATTATTACTGCCTTAATCTCATTGTGCAGCAGTTTCTAAACCATGCAGACATTAAGGAAACTGTGAGTGTCGCCCATCACATCTATGTGCACTTCATCTGTTCTGCAAAGGCCTGTGACCATCTATGTGAGCTACAGTGCAATAACCATCTGCCTTAGCACAATATGTAGCTTGATGTTATGACCAGGTGGACTCCACGCTGTACATGATTGACTGGCAGTATGAACAGTATAAGACTGTTTCAGAATACCTGCTGGTGCACACCACCCAGAACAGTGCTGGAGTGTCCATCGCTCTAACAACAGAGCAGTGGCACCAAATGGATGGGCTAATCTGCATTCTGTATCCATTTGAGCATGCTACACAGGCAGTGAGTGGGGACACTGCCTGAATAAGTCAATCCATACCCCTCATACTTGTGCTGAGGCAGACACTGGTGAATGTCTGACATCAGATGGAGGCAAGCATACCTCTCAACTGCTATAAGTTTTGTATAGCACTATGATTTTCACATTCAAATTTACCCTTGCTCTGCATAGTTTTACTGATGTTCTTAATATTGTTAGAGCTATTTCTGCTCACACAAACTATTAAATGATTGAACTAAGGTGATAGAAGCAATCTTTATCACTAACTATATGGGGCCCACTATTTGTAGACATATTATTGTTTAAAATAAGAAAGTACTACACATTCTGGCCCTTTGCTATGATTCTTGAAGGCCAGCGCTATGATTTTTAATGCTGAGAGGTTGAGAGGTATGGAGGCAAGTGGGGATCATAGTAGTTGTGATCTATGGATCACATGCTACACATGCTGGACAGCAATATAAATATTTCTGGAATTCTACAGTTGGATGACTTTGCCATCACTACCATGCTTGATCCAAGCTACAAATGTGGCCTGCCTTCTATAATTGAAGGAGGTCTTCAGTGACTGCAAAGGTTGACAGAGAACTTCATTAAATGGTTGTCTGGTGTACAGATGAAAAAGACACATAAGACAGGCACTGCACTGAAAATGGGTGTTGCTTCCACCATCAGCAGCTCACAAGCAACTCAGTCTGACAAAATGGGCATGGTACAGCAGAAAACAGCAAGTAATCCCATTTGGGATGTTCTCTATCAGGTGGGAGTGGAAGATATAGAAGAAAAGGAGGAGGAGGAGGAGGAGGAGACAGATTAGGCAGCCAGACTCAGGGCAGCAGAACGAATGGTGGAGGCCTACAGGGGGGACACAAAGTACCTTGCTATTACTGATGTCATTGCAGTACTGGAGCAGCAAATGACTGACTGGTCAGCACTAACATCAGTTGCTGTTAAATACCTGAGCTGCCCACCATCCAGTGTCAGTGTTGAATGAGTGTTTCGTTCAGCTAGTGCCATTGTGTGTCACCAGAGGACCAATTTGTCACCCAATAATGTGTCCATGATAACATTCATCAAAAAGAATGAAAGGCACATTCTGCATAACAAAGTGGTGTCAACGGTGTTGCCACAATAACTGTGTCTCGGTGATGATGATGACAATCAAGATGTCACCTCTGATAAGGCTTCGATCAGCATCGAGGTAGATGAAGCAGCAATGCTGAGAGAACTTCCACCTGGTGACAACTCCAGTTTTGAAGACTGTGAGGGCTGCTTCCTGGAGGATGTGACAATGGTAGTAGAACAAGGCTGAAGTTAGTAGATGGACCCCACCCACCCCAACCACTGTCAGCTCAGTATAGTGTTATAAATTATTTTTACACATTTATCACTGGATTTGTGATTGTTGTGTTATCTGCTGTTTATCAGTTTAATTTGATCACTCTTGCCCTAAACTGTTGTTTGGTCCCTACCCTATATTAAGGCAGCAGTCAAGTTACCATAACCATAAACATTTAGCATTATTACAGTAAAAATATATCAAGATACACATTTTACTTTTCATTTCCACTAACCCCATCCTAAAGTAAGATATGTTGTCTTGAAGCCTTCACCCGCCCTACCTTGTTAACTGCCATGCCCATGCACACCATGTAACAATTGAAATATTTTGTGCCACTTACCATCTGTGACATTTGGAAGAACTCTCCTAGTACAAGTATAGTTTGGATGTAGCATGTTCATTCAACTGGTAACACCAGTTGAAGAGATTTTGCAAAATGGAGAACACTGGCATCCATCTTTAATGAGGTGAGTCATAAATTACAAAACAATCTTAAAAGAAACTCTTAACAACATCCAAATTCCCCAAAAAGGGTAAATACTTTAAGTGCTACCATAGTAATTGTACAGAAAAAGTGCTGATCCTTACAGGGGGAGGTGTTTGCTGCCTGCAGTTTGGCTAATAAATTGTCCTAATTACTCCAGCTCTGCTAACTCACATGTCAATAGACACTGGTGCCCCCACACCAATAATTAATATAATAAACACCATCTTCACCAACCATTTACATGTATACCTCCACCCTGGATGTATTGTTTAATCATTAATGAGTCCAGCAGCCTTTATCACGGTTCAAGCAACCCACTCTGTCTTCCACACACCAGCTCCTGAAGGTCCTGTATGTAGTCATCTCACAGACATGGGATGATGAAAACTCACCAGAGGAAAATGACCTAAACAAGAACAGCAACAGGAAAACATGACGGAGACTTATCCATCTGCATACCTGATATACATATATATATATATATATATATATATATTATAATAGATAACCCACTCTTTGATATTGCGAGTCACATATGATATATGCATGCATATGTGTGTTGTACAATGGTAAAATTTTTTTTAGGCGGGTAAAAGTGTAGGTGTGTGGTCGCACTCTGATATACACATGGTCAAGTGATGGCCATCCTCCAATAGGTTCAAACAATTTCCTACTCATTTTATAAATATATATATATATATATATATATATATGTGTGTGTGTATATGCATGTATATGTATGCGTATATATATATATATGTGTATATATATATATATATGTGTGTGTGTATGTATGTATATATATATATATATATATATATATATATATATATATATATATATATATATATATTATAGTGGTATGGTAGAGCCGCTAAAGTTAGTGTTGAGTAGGCACTTTAATGTTAAACCCCAATTTTTGCACGTTAATAACTTTACAGCCATTCAAGGGATTTGCACAAAATTTGGAATGCGTGGTCTGGTATGGTAGATCTCTTGATCTGCCAAGTGGCATTGTGGTCAGCTTACAGTTTCTGCACAGCCAAGCACTGAACAATGCATTTTTTCACCACTTTTTACATGTTTTTTGGCCATTGTGCTGCAATTTTATCTGACATCTAGAAGGTAGAAAGAGTTTGGGTCAAAGAACAATTCAGCATCGGTTTGGTGAAGAAATATTAATCTGTTCAAAGTTTATTTCATTTTTGGGTTCTGAGCATGCTCAGTTCACTACAAGATTTATATGTATGTTTTGCAAAAGGGGAATGGGCTCATGATCAATGATTTTGTCAGTTCATGAAAGGGGATTTAAAAAAAATCCTTGTCTGTGACAGGCCATCTTGTTTTCATTTTCTCCCCCAAGTAAAATGCCATAGCTTCCTCCATGGGTTACTTCTTACACAAATAAGGTATCAATTTTTTCAGGGTGACACCCTCTACAAACCCATACCTTTGGTTTGCTTCATTTTGGCCAAAAAAATGGGCATTTCAAATTTTGAAATTCTTTGTCCTCGACTTGCTTCTAATCCCCGTTCATGAGCTGACAAAATCCAAGTCCATGAGCCGATCCCCTTTCATGAGGTAGCAAATTCCTTGACCGTCACTTTGTTACCAGATGGCCCTTCTCATGAACCAGGATTGACCCAAGGTCAAGGATTTTGCTGCCTCACAAAAGGGGATCAGCTCACGGACTGGGATTTTGTTAGCTCATGAAAGGGGATTGTTTTTTTGAATCCCCTTTCATGAGCTGACAAAATCCCAGTCCATGAGCTAACAAAATCCCAGCCTATGAGGAATCCCCATTTGTGAGGTAGCAAAATCCTTGACAGTCACTTTGTGACCAAATGGCCCTTCTCGTGGACTAGGATTGACTCAAGATCAAGGATTTTTCTGCCTCACGAAAGAGTATTGGCTCATGGACTGGGATTTTGCTCATGAAAGGGATTGATTTTTTGAATCCCCTTTTGTGAGATGACAAAATCTCAGTCCACAAGCTGACAAAATCCCTGTCCATGAGCAATTCCCTTTCGTGAAGTAGCAATATCCTTGACTGTCACTTTGGGACCAGATGGCCAAAATCTGATGGTCAAGGATTTCTCACAGATGGCGATTTTGACAGCTGGTGAATGGGGATTGACCTAGCCATCAGAGATTTTGCTACCTCTCAAACTAGGAATTTTTAAACTTTTAAAAACCTTCTCACTGCATTGTAAATTAGTGGTTTGGTCTTTTAACTGAAATTTTCAGGGTATTAAAGTGATGCCCCAGAGATATGAATTATGCCATTTAGGTGTTGAAATGTTAATCGGTTCCATAGATATACCTTCACAAATTTGAGATTTTTCACACAGGATAACATTGTGGCACCCATAGCAACTTTTGGTACCCGAGATGCTGCTGCTCTTACTAGCACTAAGAGGCTGCATACTATATACTGATATTTGATTGCCTGAAATTATATAAAATTGTGATTGTGCGAGTAGACAGATATTTGGAACCCTAATTGGTGACAAAGAGCCCTGTGATCCAACGGAAGAAGGAAGAGGAGCTTTGAAATCCATGCCAGTACCACTGAGGACTACAAGCCTCAAGAAAACAGCTCTCAAATTAGGGATTTATTTGCCCCTTGCAGTACTTGGCAGTAGATCTGTTTTTAAACAGTGGGTACATTTAATTTAACACTTTTAGCACTGTTTTAGCAAGTTTTATCGGTCCAGTGACCTCTCCAGCTCTTCCAGGTCACTGGAAGGGTATTTTACAATGCCCTGTGGCAAGCGTTTTCTCATAATAGCCCGAGGTGCTGCTGCTCTTACTAGCACTAAGAGGCTGCATATATACTGATACTTTATTGCCTGAAATTATATAAAATTGTGATTGTGTGAGTAGACAGATATTGGTAACCCTAATTGGTGACACTGAGCCCTGTCATCCAACAGAAGAAGGAAGAGGAGCTTTGTAGTCCATGTCAGTACCACTGAGGACTACAAACCTTGAGGAAACAGCTCTCAAATTAGGGATTTATTTGCCCCTTGCATTACTTAGCAGTAGATCTGTGTTTGAACAGTGGGTGCATTTAATTTAGCACTTTTCACACTGTTTTAGTGAGTTTTATCAGTCCAGTAACCTCTCCAGCTCTTCTGGGTCACCAAGAGGGTATTTTACAATGCCCTGTGGCCAGAGTTTTCTCACAATAGCCCGAGGTGCTGCTGCTCTTACTAGCACTAAGAGGCTGCATATATACTGATACTTAATTGCCTGAAATTATATAAAATTGTGATTGTGTGAGTAGACAGATATTGGTAACCCTAATTGGTGACATTGAGCCCTGTCGTCCAACAGAAGAAGGAAGAGGAGCTTTGTAGTCCATGTCAGTACCACTGAGGACTACAAACCTCGAGGAAACAGCTCTCAAATTAGGGATTTATTTGCCCCTTGCAGTACTTGGCAGTAGATCTGTGTTTAATCAGTGGGTGCATTTAATTTGGTGCTTTTTGTGCAGTTTTAGTGAGTTTTATCAGTCCAGTGATGTCTCCAGCTCTTCTGGGTCACCAGGAGGGTATTTTACAATACCCTGCGGTGAGCAGGGAGAGTCCGAGTGGGGCGAGCATGCGGCATCGCATGTGAAGATGTGAGCAAAGACACACACATCTTAGCGCATGTCAAGCGTGTCAGGTGGATTGGGAGAATTAAATAGTGTTTGTGGAAGTGTGAGGAGGAAGTATAAACAAATGTCAGTGATGTGAATAACAGTGCTCACGAAACAGTGTAGCAGAAAGCTCTGCTTTAAATTGCAGTGTACGTAACTTTGGTTTTGATTCACCTATTACAAGCTATTGCTGCAGGCTCTTATGTTTGTGACTGTGTATAAGGGAAAACTATCTAAAGTGAAAACATAAACCGTAACATTTGAGGATAAGAGCATATTAATCATATTTGGTAGCTGGTTACTGAATTTGTTTAATATTAACTTAAAATTTGAAGTAAGTGTAGGTAATACTAATCTAAAATGAATATTAACAAGGGAATTGTCACCTATCTACAGGGGAGGTAGCAATGACGTGTTTTATGGCACAAGTTCTGCTTAGAGACTAGTATAGGATTTGAAGGGTTAAAATGCACACAATGTATTAAGAATGCAGATTTCAAGAAATAAAGTGAAAATATTAGAAGAAAGGATTATTGAATTAAAAGAGCAAAATGAAGTCCTACATTTTAAACTAAATGAGATCAAAAATCCCCAGCCTTCATTTTCCAACATTCCATATATAACAAAAGAAGATTCCCTGAAGAGAGTGAGGGAGAAAAATAGTGAAAGTAGTGATGAATGGAGCCCAGTAATTAATAAAAGGAAAACAAAGAAAGGAAAGAGGACAATGGAATTTTCAATTCCAGTAGAAAATAGATTCTAGCCCCTAGGTGATGACACAGTATGAAACATGGAAATAATCAATGGGAGTGACACAAACATTAATAACCTAGGGGGTCTATCATAAAAGTAACCAGAAGAATACCATGGCAATTGTTACACAGGTACACAATGAAGAGAGTAGCATTAATATTACCCAGGCAACTCCAATGGTAAATAATTCAACTGTGCCATTAGCATCTAAGGTTATAGAAAAAGGTACATTACTGGTGACAGAAATAGAATGTGTTGAAAATTCAAACAAGAATAAGGACAATATTACAATTGGAAATTTGATTTGTCCAATAGAAATAAGTAATGGCAATATTGAACACTCCAACCCTAGACAGGTAATAGTATTGGGAGACTCTATTGTTAAGTATATAGATGGACACATTTGTAAAACAGATAAACAGAACAGAATGTGTTCAAGTTTCAGGGGAGCATTGATCAGGGATATTGAGATAGTAGTTCCAAACATCATAAAAGATGCAGGTATTAGTCCTCTGGTAGTGGTCCATGCTGGAACTAATGATATAAACAAATTTACTATTGATGATATTAAGAATAGTTACATATCCCTAGTCAATACAGTAAAGGTATCTAAATCAGAAATATGTCTGTCTAAAATATTGCCTGTACCCACAGCATCTGTGAAAACAGAAGCAAAAATAAAGGAAGTAAATGAATGGCTAAGGAAATAGGCATTGAATAATAATATAACTTGCATCACTCATTGGGAAAGGTTTAATAATGATTACGGTCTTTTTAGATGGGATGGCTTACATCTAAGTAAAAAGGGGAGTCATTATCTTGGAAAACAGATCTTGTCGGTTATTGTACAATGTTTAAACTAAATACCAGGGGGCAAAAAGGTAATGTTATTATGGAACCCTTATCCTCGAGAAATGAACTTACATTCTTTAAGTGTAATGCTAGGAGTTTAAATACCATCAAACTAACAGAACTAGCTGGGAGAATGGATCAGGGAAATCTAGATATAATAGCAATAACTGAGACTTGGTGGAATGAGGCCTCTATGTGGTCAAATGCCATCCCAGGATATAATTTGTACTACAAAAATCAGATTAATAGAAACAGTGGTGGGGTATGTATTTATACAAAGAATGCAATTACATCTAAAAAATTTATATTCAATCAGATGAGGAGCTGGAAATAGAAGGATGCTGTATACAGTTACAATATGCAAATCGCAAGTTGACATTAATAAACATCTATTGGCCACCTAATGCAGATATAGCTTATGATTCATCTATGATCCAACGAATATTAGACCATTCTGAAACATCAGATGTAATAATTAAGGGTGATTTAAACTTGCCGGGAATAGATTGGCAAAAACTTATGGCATCTACTAAGATGGAACAAAACTTTTTAGAAACATTTATAAAGTCAGGTTTAGACTAGATGGTTATAGAACCAATGAGTGAGAGAAATATTTTGGATCTTATCTTAACAAATACCCCAGAGATAATTAGTATGATTGACATAGTTGAACCATTGGGATCTAGTGATCATAATGCAGTAATATTTTCTATAAAACAAAACAATAATAATAGCAAACAAAATATATATCATTATAATTATTATAGGGGGAATTATAATAAAATTAGGGAAGCACTTTATACAAAGAATGGGAATTTACTATTCAAAGATAAATGCACCAATGCATGTTGGCAAATACTTAAGGATACAATATATGAATTGGAACAACTATATATTACTAAAAATAAAATTAATAATCATAGAGGTAAAATTCCTGTTTGGTTGACTCCTGATATACAAAAACAAATAAAAAGAAGGAAAAAGCATATAAAAAAAATAAAACATGATCCAACTGTAGAAAACAGAATTAAATATAAAATAGAACTTAAAACCACTAAAACTATAAGTAAAAAGGAGAGAAAACAAATTGAGTATAAATTATCTTCTACAGAATGCAGTACTAAAGCCTTTTATGCATACATTAATAATAATAGAAATTCAAACTCTCCCATTACTATTATAGTAAATGAGGGGATAGAAAGTAATAATGGGTCTGATATAGGAAATACATTTAACAATTAATTTGGTTCCATGTTTTTAAGAAAAGATCCTACAAATAACATGGTCTATACATACACAAGTGAATATGAGGAGATAACTATTAGAGAAATAAAAGATGCAGTTAAGTCCTTAAAAGATAACTCTTCACCAGGGCCCGACAAAATAAATACATTTTTCATAAAGCATACCTTGGATGCACTTACGTGCCCTTTGTATATTATTTTTAATAAATTATACAGGAATAGTGAGGTACCAGAGCATTGGAGATCAGCCACCATGATTCAATACATAAAAAGGGATATAAAAATAAAGTTGATAACTACAGACCTATTAGTTTGACTTCTGTTTTGTGCGAAGCTATGGAAAGAATATTAAAACAAAAAATGGACCAAGAAATAACAAAGGGAATAGTTGATGATACACAACATGGCTTTAGAAGTGGTAGAACATGTACAACAAATTTAGTATCCTTTTATGAGAACATCAATGCTAGTCTAGACAGAAATATTCCAGTGGACATT
The DNA here is from genome assembly GCA_016271365.2 of Neoceratodus forsteri. Lineage (NCBI taxonomy): Eukaryota > Metazoa > Chordata > Ceratodontiformes > Ceratodontidae > Neoceratodus > Neoceratodus forsteri. The sequence continues at coordinate 609,687,459 of CM057455.1, forward strand.
ATATTCTTGGACTTTAAAAAAGGATTTGATAAGGTATCACATGATCTATTACTTCGGAAGTTGATAAAGTTAGAACTTAACAGTTATACCATTAGATGGGTCGAGGATTGGTTAAAGAACAGATCACAGAAAGTTAGGATAGGTGACATAATCTCGGGTAGCATTTTAGTTACTAGTGGAGTGCCACAGGGCTCTGTCCTGGGTCTGACCCTTTTTGGTATATTCATTGGGGACTTACACTTGGGTGTTTCAAATCAGATAAGTAAATTTGTAGATGACACTAAAATTTCAGCAGAAGTAGATACAGAAATAAAAATAAGCATATTAAAAAAAGATCTTCTGATTATTGAAAAATGGGCAAAAGAAAATAACATTTTTTTTAATACAGAAACATGTTCGATCATGCATTTGGGGAAAAGAAATCCCAACACTGATTACAACCTGTGTGGGAATGATATTAAGAAAGGGTGTTATGAACAAGATCTAGGAGTCATGGTAAATAACAAATTTAGTTGGAGTAATTAATGTAATAAAGTAATCCAAACAGGTAATCATATTATTACTGCCATCAGAAAATCACACACACACACACACACACACACACACTTAATGTTCCCAGTGAATGTAAACTGCTAAACGTTCCCCTAGAAGGAACATTTGGTGCACATGAAGCACAGAAGCAGCATGCATCCTCACTCCCCTGAAAGCACTGTGTACCTGGAAATAAGATATAAAGAAAAACACATTTTGAGGATTGGTACAAGTACCCGGCCCCATCCCCAATCCCAATAAAAATTAAGAAATACTTACCTCAGGGACTGGCTGTGAAACTGGAACCATTCTACAACTACATGAAGCACCCACATCTGATCAGCAGCAGCAAGAGTGGGATGTAATGTAACACATGCACAAGTATCGGAATTCCTGAATGTTGACAAAAGCATATAGAACACAATTACTGTCAAACTCAGACATCTTGACTGTGGTAACCTCAGCAATGAAAAATTAAATACTTACCTTCAGTGATGGGAAGTGTGGTGCATTCCAACATCCAAATCCCAGCACGATGAAGCTTCTTTAACTTGGCATCATGATGTAATTCTCGGCCAACTGGAAAATAATGGAAAAGCAGTACAAACATACTAGACCTCAAGAGGCCACAATATCATCCCACCCCACATCAATTTTGCACAGAAAAAAAAAGAAATGCATATAAGTACTTACTTGTGCAGCAGCAGCAGCAGTATGTCTGTGAGAATGTTCCATCAACACCTGCCAAAACATTACTTCTTGTGATAAATTGGCAACCAGTTAGAGCAGCAGGCAGCAAGCTACAACACTCCAAAATCTCATTCCTTCCATGCCATACAAGTTACAATCACAGCGTCCCCACAGCCAAACAGGACAGGACTGGCAAATGAATATTATAGATTAATCTCAATTGTGAAACCAGAAGCAGGAGGCAGCAAGTGAGACTAGCAGCAGCATTTTGTAGGAGGAATTCATTTTTCAGCACGGCTCCACAGCCACCACTTGCATGTTGACTATTTCATAATTGCCACAATAATTGTGTCTCACTTCTCTCACAGTTTTGTCATGTAACATTTCAGGACTTCTAAGGCCTGTTCTGCATAGCACAGCAGCAAGCGGCAATGAGATTCTTCCTGAAAGCATTGTTAAATGGTAGACAAAACTGCATTTTTTTGTCCCGGTGGTGGTGGGGCTCCATAAAACTTCTAGACTGAGACTGCATTTACAGTGGCGTGAAAAAGTATTTGCCCCCTTCCTGATTTTCTCTATTATTGCATATTTGTCACACTGGATGTTTTCAGGTCTTTAGAGAAAATGTAATATTAGATAAAGGGAACCTGAGTGAACAAATAACACTTGTTTTTTTTTTTAATTTCACTTATTTAATGAAAAAAAGTTAACCAACACCAACTGGCACTGTGTGAAAAAGTAATTGCCCCCTTACACTTAATAACTGGTTATGCCACATTTAGCTGCAATGACTGCAACCAAACACTTCCTATAATTCAATATCAGTCTTTCACATCGCTGTGGAGGAATTTTAACCACTCTTCCTCGCAGAACTGCTTTAATTCAGTAACATTTGGTAGGTTTTCGAGCATGAACTGCTCGTTTCAGGTCCTGCCACAGCATCTCTATTAGGTTTCAGTCTGGACTTTGACTAGGCCACTCCAAAACTTTAATTTTACTTCTTTTAGCCATTCTGATGTGGACTTGCTTTTGTGTTTTGGATCATTGTCTTGCTGCATGACCCAACTATGCTTCAGCTTCAGCTGACGGAAGGATGACTGGACATTCTCCTTAAGAATTTTCTGGTACAGAGCAGAATTCATGGTTCCTTTAATTATGGCAAGTCATCCAGGTCCTTAGGCAGCAAAGCATCCCCACACCATCACACTACCACCACCATGTTTGACTGTTGGTATGGTGTTCTTACTGTGGAATGCTGTGTTTGCTTTACTAAGACGTTATGGGATCCATGTTGTCCAAAAGTTCCACTTTGGACTCATCTGTCCATAGAACATTTTCCCAAAAGGCTTGTGGATCATCCAGGTGCTTCTTGGCAAATGAGAGATGAGCATTTATGTTCTTCTTGGTTAGCAGTGGTTTCCTTGCTACCTCACATGAAGCCCATTTTGCCCAGTCTCTTTCTGATTGTGGAGTCATGAACACTGACCTTAGCTGAGGCAAGAGTAGCCTGCAGTTCTTTGGATGTTGTTTAGGATCCTTTGAGACTTCTTGGATGATTTTACACTGTGCCCTTGGAGTAATTTTGCAGGCCGCCCACTCCTGGGAAGGTTCACTACTGTTCCAAGTGTTCTCCATTTGGAGATTATGGCTCTCACTGTGGTTTGATGGAGTCCCAGAGCCTTAGAAATAGCTTTGTAACCCTTTCCAGACTGACAGAGGGCAACAAATTTTTTCTGATCTTTTCAGGAACTTCCTTTGATCATGGCATAATGTGCTTGTTGAATCTTTGTGCTGGCAACGTGACTCTGATGGTAAGGGCCAAAATAAGTGAGGTTTATATTGAGCAGGGCTGGCTGTAATCAAGCCTGGCTGTGTTCAATCAGCTGACTCTAATTATCCCTTTAATTGGGTTGATTTAACTAGGGGCAATTACTTTTCACACAGTGCCAGTTGGTGTTGGTTAACTTTTTCATGAAATAAATGAAATAAGTAAAAAAAGGTTATTTGTTCACTCAGGTTCCCTTTATCTAATATTATATTTTGTCTAAAGACCTGAAAACATCCAGTGTGACAAATATGCAATAATAGAGAAAATCAGGAAGGGGGCAAATACTTTTTCACGCCACTGTATGTCTCATTTTTCTGTAAAATTTCTCATGTTACATTTCTGGACTTCTAAAGCTTGTTCTGCACAGCACAGCAGCAAACAGCAGCAAGATTAATCCTGACAGTAGTGTTAAACTGTGAACAAATATGCACATTTTGGGCCTCATGGGGACAGTATAAAGCATCAGAACTGAGACAACAATTATGTTTCACTGCTGTGTGAAATTTTCTCATGTGGTTTTACTTAACTTATAAGGCCTATTGCAAGCTAGTGCAACAAAAGCATATTTCTGCAGGAGGAAAGCAGTTTTGCACTATGGCCACCACACAACATTGTTGGGTACTTCATAAGTTCCACAACAATTAGGTTGCAGTTCTCTGTGAATTATTTTTGTCATGTGGGGAGGGATACCATTTAACATTTCTGGCAAGTGCAGGACACATTTTAAGTACTAAAACAAGATTTATATTTAACTTCACAGGAAAACTGCTTATGTTTCTGTGCTTGTTGTGTATGTCTTTGTAATGTTGCACACAACTGCTGCAACATCATGTAGCATTAGGAAACAATTGTTTTAATAGGGACAATACTTGACATTTGTGGATAGGAGGAGGAACACAAAAATAATAAGGTAAGGTGTTTATGGGTACACAGCATGGAATATAACACACTACAGGAAGGGTCAGGACAAAGTGAATACTGTACCATGAGAAGGGAAAAGTAAGATAGAGAACAAGAAAAGGGATTGAATGATTTAGGGAGCATAACATAACACACAAAACCACTGGACAAAGAAATATGTTCTAAAAGGCAGTATAGTGCAGTGGTTTTAGGTGCTGAGCTGCAAACCTGAAGACCTGGATTTGAATCCCACAGACCCCACTTGCATACTGTAGGACCCTGAGCAAGTCACTTATCTTCCTTGTGCTCCCAGATCTCACCTGCAAACAAGCTTTTAGCTTAGTGTGTCTCTCCTGGTAAAAAGAAAAATAATAATAATAATAATACAAAACAAAGAAATGAGATGACTTAGAGGAAGGAAGATTACAGAACAGAAAAGATTTTTTCAGTGTTTTTTTTTTTTTTTTTTTGGGGGGGGGGACCATTACTAAGAACCCAGGATAGAAAAAAGAAAACAAAAAAGACAAATTAACTACGACTGCCACCACCTCACATTTCTGCCAGGATGCTGAGAATTTTGTCTGTGTTGGCCTACATTTTCCACATCTCCCCCCTGGCCTCATGGAATTCTTGATGGAATGTATTGAAATCCTGCCGAAGATGTTGCACTTCAGTTAAGATGGCAGCTAAATCTGCTTGGGTGACTGGAGCTGCCTGTGCTGGTGCTGACTGTGGACATGGGTGGTGAGGTGCTGCTGGTGCTGTGGCCTGCTTCTGCTGTTGCCTCCTACTGGTATTGTGAGTCCTCCGACGATGGCTCACAGTCACATGTCCCTCCTGCTGACCCCCTTCCATATTGTCCCCACCACTGGTATTGACTGCTTTTGGTGCTGCTGCCACCTCGTGCTGTTTGGCCTTCCAATCGGCCTGGTGGTAGTTAAACATGTGGTTCCTCTGACCACCAGTGCCAAAGTGAGACCCCTTCTTTCCCCACCATACTGTCTGCACACACAGCCTTCAGGTGACTACAGTGTCATCTGCAGCTTTTTTTGTAAAAAATGCACAAACAGCTGATGATCTTTATTGGGGTAGGTGGTGGGCTCCAGATGATGATGTCCCAGCCCCAGGTTCCACATCATATTTCTGCTATGGAGGGGGCACAGTCTCTTGCTGCTGGAGGGTGGGGGACATGGGCTCCTACTGCTGCTGGTGGGAGGGGAGGACAACAGCCTTCTGCTGCTGCTGCTGATTGTAGCCAGGGACTTCAGCCTCCTGCTGCTGAGCACTAGTCCCACTCACCTCCATGGTAGGTTATGAGGTTGTCTGACTCAAAAGCACTGTTTGAGCTCAAAATGCTCACCGGTAAGATGGTAAACAGTTACCCCAACATTTTTCAAGCCTTGTCATTTTCTATCCATGTTTCATCTCCCCCCCAAAAAAACATTACACAGAAGGGGGGGGGGTACACACACACACACACACACACACACACACACACACACACACACACACACAAACTACACTCACAGGGAGGAAATTACAAACACACTCCAGATATCCTAAAGAAAAGAGTACCAATCTATTATTTTTAAAGTAAATACTATAGAAACATAGAAACATAGAAGTTGATGGCAAATAAGGACCGCAAGGCCCTTCCAGTCTGCCCATTTCTTTTTCTACCTTATAAATGTGCCATTGGCCTTTGCTCTGTCAATGGCCTATCTATTCATACTCATCTGTAATGCTCCATTATGCCTATCCCATGCTTGTTTGCTGCACTGCACAGTATTCATATCCACTGCTTTCTGAGGTAGGCCGTTCCATGCATCCACCACCCTTTCTGTGAAAAAGAACTTCCTCACATTACCCCACTAATTGGACCCCCTCTAATCTCATGCTGTGTCTTCTTGTCCTGCTATTTTTCTTATATTGAAACATGTTAGACTCTTTCACCTTGTTAATGCCCTTAAGGCGTTTGAATGTTTTGATCATATCACCTCTCTCCCTCCTTTGCTCTAGGGTACACATATTGAGCTCTGTTAATCTGTCCTCATATGTTTTCTGATGCAGTCCCTGCACCATTTTGGTTGCCCTTCTCTGAACTCTCTCAATTTGGTTAATGTCCTTGTGAAGGTGTGGCCTCCAGTACTGCATGCAGTACTCCAGATGGGAACTAACCAGTGTCTTGAAAAGAGGGATGATTATCTCCCTCTTCCAACTTGTGATACCCCTACTAATACACCCCGACATCCCCCTAGCCTTACCTAGTACTTTAGTGGTTTGCTTGGATGATTTCAGATCATTGGTGATGATGATGTCCAAGTCTCTTTCTTTCCTTGTGACTGCCAGTAACTCCCCTCCCAGCCTATAGGTGGCTTCAGGGTTTATCTTCCCTATGTGCATGACCATGCACTTCTTTGCATTAAACCCCAGTTGCCACTGTTCTGGCCATTTTGCCAGTTTATCCAGATCTCTTCTTATTCTGCCCACCTCATCTGGATCATCTACTTTGTTACAAATCTTGGTGTCATCTGCAAACAGACAAACCTTACCCTCCAGTCCATCTGCAATGTCACTGATGAAGATATTGAAAAGGATTGGCCCCAGGACTGATCCCTGAGGTACCCCACTTGTGACTTGCATCTCTTCTGACTGCATACCGTTTAACACCACTCTCTGTTTTCTGCCCGTCAATCAATTTGCCACCCAGTTGACCAACTTCTGAACCACCCAAGCCTACCCAGCTTATTAATCAATCTTCTATGTGGAACAGTATTGAAAGCTTTGCTGAAGTCTAGGTAGGCGACATCAACTGCTCCCCTTTGGTCCACCGCTCTGGTTGCCCAGTCAAAGAAATCTATGGGATTAGTTTGACAAAACCTTCCTTTTGTAAACCCATGCTGTCTAGGATCCTGTGCTCCTATGTACTCCAGGTGTTGCACTATCCTTTCCTTAAGGACTGCCTCCATAATCTTGCCCACTACTGAGGTAAAACTGACTGGTCTGTAGTTCCCTGCCTCCTCCCTGCTACCACTCTTGTGGAGTGGGATCACATGAGTCCGTCTCCTGTCTCCTGGGATCTCTCCTGTGCTCAAAGACTCACTTAACAGTTCTAATAATGGCTCTGCTAGTTCCACACTTAGCTCCGTTAAAAACATAAAAACATAGAATTTGATGGCAGATAAGGACTGCTTGGTCCACCTAGTCTGCCCATTTCCCTACCTAACGGATAAGCTGCAGATCCTAGTTAACCAAAAGTCTACTTCCTCCTACCCCCCACTAAAATTGCCTTATGTCTGTCCCATGCATTCTTGAATTCCCCCACTGTTTTTGACTCCATGACCTCCTCAGGAAGGCCATTCCATGCATCTCCAACCCTCTCTGTGAAGTAATACTTCCTCACATTACCTCTGAGCCTTCCCCCCTCTATCTTCAAATTGTTCCCCTTGTTCTTGCACATCTCTTTTTCTGAAAGATGCTACCCTCTTGGACTTTGTTGATTCCTTTGAGGTATTTGAAAGTTTCTATCATGTCCCCTCTCCCTCCTTTCCTCAAGGCTGTACATCTTAAGCTCCTTTAGTCTTTCTTCATATGTTTTCTGGTGCAGACCCTGCACCATTTTGGTTGCCCTCCTCTGGACAGCCTCCCTGTCTATGTCTTTGCGGAGATGGGGTCTCCAGAAATGTACACAGTACTCCAGATGTGGTCTTGCCAACTATCTGTACAGAGGGCCAACAACTTCCTGTTTTCTACTGGTGATGCCTCTCCCTATGCATCCCAGTATCCACCCAGCCCTCCTTACTGCTTTCTCACATTGCTGGCCCACCTTTATGTCATCTGATATTTAGATTTAGTACCATGGGATGTATGCCATCAGGTCCCAATGCCTTGTCCACCCTGAGCTTATTGAGATCTTGTAGGACCCTTTCTTTTGTGAAGGGACTAGTGCACACCTCCCTCCCCCCTCGTGTCCATGGTGCTGAGCTGTGGACCTTGCCCTACCTTCTCTTCAGTAAATACTGAGCAGAAAAATCTATTTAGAATATATGCTTTTACATGGTCCTCCTCATCACATGCCCCCTCATCCCCTTTGATCTTAGCAATACCCCCTCTGGACTTTCTCCTTTCACTAATGTATCTATAGACAGTCTTGTCACCTTCTTTTACTGTTTGTGCTAGTGTTTCCTCAGTTTGGGACTTTGCCTGCCTTACTGCCTTCCCTGCTTCCCTTAGGGAAGTTTGGTATGCCTCTCTATCTTCATCCTGCTGCATTCCCTTATATTTCCTGAATGCCAGCCTTTTGGCTCTGACCTTTTCTGCTACTGTTTTTGAGAACCAAAGTGGTTTCCTTCTTCTTTTGCACTTCCTTTTCTCTCTAACACAATGGGATGTTACTTCAATTATTGCATCCTTAATGCTTGCCCACTTTGCCAGTACCCCCTCACCTGTATTTCTTTTTGCCAGGGCTAGCTTTACTCTGTTGACCATCTTATCAATGTCAGCTCCTCTGAAGTCCCATATTTTTGCCTTGGATTGGAATCATTTAGTTCTACAGTCCAAATTGAATCATACCATGTGATGGTCATTGGCTACCAGGTGACCTTCTACCTGGAGATCTGAGATCCTTTCCCTTTTAGTCAGTACTAGATCTAGGATAGCCTTGTCTCATGTGGGTTGTTGTACCAGTTGTTTGAGGCACTCCCCCTGCAGGGAATCCACCATGTGTCTAGTTCTAGCAGATGTTCCTGCTGGTGTTGACCAATCTGTATCTGGCATGTTGAAGTCTCTCATTATCAGAACCTCCACTTTAGCTGTCATGTTTTGTATATCTTATAACAGTAATGTATTTATGTTCTCCCCATGGTCTGGAGGCCTGTACACAAACCCAGTTCATATGGCTGTCTCATTTCCTGTTTCCAGGGTGACCCACGGTTCTTCTGGCTCCTTATATGTATTCTGAATTTCTGTAGCTTTGATATTTTCATTGACATAAAGTGCCACTCCACCGCCCCCCCCCCCCCTTTTTGCACCTCGGTCTCTTCTGAACAATACTTAGCCAGGTAGTGTGGTTACTGGTAAACCATGTCTTGCTAATGGCTACTATGTCCAGTTTAGCCTCTGTCATTATTGCCTGCAGGTCTGGTATCTTGTTTCCCAAACTGCAAGCATTTGTGTACATGATTTTCCATTGGCCAGATTTTGGTGTGCTAGTTGTTGGGAGAGGCCTGGCATTTCCCCTTTGCATTATATGGTGAGCAGGACATTTTTCCTTTCCTGGTGATGCAAATGAACTACAAACATGCTGAATTCCTGTTTGACCACTAGCTATGGGGGGAGGGGTGTTCTTCCCATTCAACATATGGGGCACTGCACACCTCTCCTCATTTGCTAGTCTAAATATTCTGCAAAGACATCAAACTTCTGCCTCAATGCACTGACTCCCTCCTTAGTCAGATGCAGTCCATCAAATTTAAAGAACTTTCACTTCCCCTAAACTGTTGCCAGTTCCCTACAAATTTGTGTCCTTTTTCCTGGGTCCAGCCCTTGAGCCACATGTTTAGCTCCCCTATCTCCCCTTCATTGAACTTCCGTCCATCTGTCCCCCTCTCCCAGACTGGCAGGATCTCAGAGAAGGAGATGCCAGATGAAATGGATGATAGTTTGTCACCCAGCCTAGTCAGGTGTTCCTTGGTCTCCACAACTGACTGGCTGGTGAGATTGTTAGTCCCTATGTGTACCAGGATGTCAATGTCTTCTCCTGTTTCCTGAACAGTTTTAGCAATGCGGTCAGTGACTCTCCACGCTGATGTACCTGGGAGACCTCTGACCATTAACCCTGGCTGGAGATCGGTACCAACTCCCTGAATTGTGGAGTCTCCTATGATCAGAAGTTTTTTGGATTTCCTTTTTGCTTTTTTTGTTTTGGTTCCTGTTTTGGGTGAGTTTTGTTGTGCTAGCTCCTGTGCTGCAGTGTCCTGCTCTGTAGTGTCCTTTGCCCCTTTGTTTGACTTTGGAGATAGAGGCAGATACCTATTTGTAGTTTTTATATAGTTTGTGGAGGTGATATGTTGGAGAACATCTAGTGATGGGGCACCCGATTTGCCCCTCCTTACCACCTGCCAACCTCCTGGACCAACTACCCTCTGCGGTCGAGGTGCTTTTGTTGAATGTTGGGGAAATGGCGGGCAGTTCTTATAATATATTTCCTCTTGAATATGCAATTTGAGGTGCACAATCTCTGCCCATGCTGCCTGGAGCTGAACCCTCAGATGTCCAATGGCTCAGCATGTAGGACGGTGTCCGCACCTTACCATTGGGTGTGTATATAACCCCACTAAAAATGATCTCCAATGCTTGGAGACACTCACAAAAGCCCTAGCCTCAGAGGTCGCATCTGAACTCCTCCTACTGGGGGATTTTAACCTGAACTGGGCCCAGGAGGCTTAGTCATCTATTAATGGCCTGCTGCATGAGGTAAATCTTGCCCAGATCATTACTGAACATACCAGAATGAATCATAGAACTGGAAGGCACTCAACCATCGACTGTGCTCTGGTGTCAAACCCAAAGAATATTCAACTGGCAGGCACTATGGCCGATGCCCTTAGTGACCACTCACCCATCTTCTGTGTCTGGAAGAACAGGGCTGTCAGGATTAAACCTAGAATCCTCACAATGAGGGACTACTCTAAATTATCACTGGACCAATATAATAACTTTCTCAGTGACATTGACTGGAGACGACTACGACTTCTCCCTACCCTGGATGGGGCAGTCGCCTTTTTCCTTAAATCCCTCACAAGGGCTGCAGATCTCTTTGCCCCAATGAAGACCCATCATGTTAAAGGCAATTGCTACAAGTGGATCACTCCCCCTCTAAAGGCCCTGATGATCCACTGCGATAAAGCCTGGAAAAAGTTGAAGAACTCTACACTCCTAGCTGACCTTGACATCTACAGAACTCTTAGAAACCAAAGTAAGCATGCTGTCAAACTGACAAAAAGGGCATACATCAATCACCTCCAGAAAACTAACTTAGGCAACCCGAGGTTATTCTGGTCTGACATCAACGAGCTGATAAAGGGAAACAGAAAGGCAGCCCCAGGCCCTACAGTGGCTAATGGGCAGTTACTGAATGATGGGACCCTCATTGCTGAGGCCCTTAATAGCCATTTCATTGAACCTTGATGATTATAAGGCTGGGCTCCCAGTGTCCAAAAATGAGTCCCACATTCTGGAACCTCCTAAACTAGACTGCCCATCTTTTCATCTGAGGTTAGCTAAGGTTAAAGAAGTCTTCACCATATTAAAGTCCTTGAAAACAAGAGGATCAGGTGAGCCTGATGGTATCCAAGCTAGACTACTCAAGGGCAGTGCCCCAGCACTCACAAGGCCACTTACCTGGCTCATAAACAGGTCCCTTCTTGAAGGGACTGTCCAGAGCTGTGGAAACAGGCTCATGTGGAGCAGTAATGTCATCCAGTATGCTGATGATGCCATGATTTACAGATCCGCTGACAACCTGGATGATCTTGGTCCATCCCTCCAAGTAGATATTCTCACTATGGAGGACTGGCTTACTAAAAAGGCTTAAGGTTAAGGAGAAAAAGGCTGCATTCAAAAAGTATAAGGAATCACAGATGGAGCATGACAGGGAACTGTATCAATTAAAGCAGAAAGAAGTGGGGAAGGCAGTCAGAAAAGCAAAGGTCCAAACCGAGGAAAAGATAGCCAACTCAGTTAAGAAGGGGGATAAAACCTTTTATAGGTACATTAGGGAGCATAGAAAGGTTAAGGGAGGGATAGTGAAGATTAATAAAGGAGAGGGGAGGTGGGCAGAGGGAGGCAGTGAAAAGGCAGAGATACTGAATGAATACTTTTGCTCAGTATTCACAAAAGAAGAAGAGGAGGAGTTACCTAAACCAAACAGTAGAAGCACTCTGGATAGTGGGGTTGACGCTAGTCCATTTACAGAAGAAAGAGTCCTGAAAGAACTCTTAAAACTCAAGGTGGACAAAGCAATGGGGCCTGACGGGCTTCACCCTAGAATCCTAAAAGAGCTAAGGGAGGATCTAGTGACACCACTAACCACACTTTTAACAAATCATGGGAAGATGGGGTGGTACCTGAGGACTGGAGGAGGGCAGATGAGATTCCCCTTCACAAAAGTGGGAGCAAGGCAGAAGCAGGAAACTACAGACCTGTTAGTTTGACCTCAGTGGTGGGGAAAATGATGGAATCCCTTCTGAAAGAAAGAATTTATTTATTTATTTATTTATTTATTTTTTTATTTAATTATTTATCTTTTGTTGACTGGGTAAGTGCACTAGACAAATCCTGCCTATTTTCAGGCATGACCCAGGGGAAGGGGATACAGATGAATGCCAACTGACCTTGAACCAGATTAAGCTGTTGGTGGTATTTTTTTTAGTGAATGAGGGAAATTTGGCCAGGACACCGGGGAAATTCCCCTATTCTTTTCGATAAGTGCCATGGGATCTTTAACATCCACCTGAACTACCACCAATCCATGCAGATGGGACCTCGGTTTAATGTCTCATCCGAAAGACGGATTGTTGAGTACCTAGAGGCCAGTGGGGCACAGGACCCAAAGCAGCATGGATTCACAGCAGGAAGGTCATGTCAGATGAATCTAATCGATTTCTTTGACTGGGTGATCAAAGTAATTGACCAGGGAGGGGATGTGGATATGGCCTACCTAGACTTCAGCAAGGCATTTGACACAGTGCAGCACAAAAGATTAATAATCAAATTAGCCAGCCTGGGAGTGGGTCCCAGGGTGGTAGCCTGGGTAGCAAACTGGCTGCACAACAGGACACAGAAGGTAATAGTGAATGGAACACATTCTGAAGAAAGGGAGGTTACTAGTGGAGTACCTCAGGGCTCAGTACTGGGTCCAGTCCTCTTTAACGTCTTTATAGGTGACATTGCAGAGGGTCTGGAAGGAAAGGTATGCCTCTTTGCAGATGACACAAAGATCTGTAACAGAGTTGATACACAAGGGGGTAGAAAGGATGAGAAGGGACTTGGCAAGGCTGGAGGAATGGTCAGACATATGGCAACTTAGATTCAATGCAAAGAATTGCAAAGTAATGCACCTGGGAAATAAAAATCCAGGAGAAGAGTACACAATAGCAGGGGAGGTACTAACGACAACAATAATGGAAAGCGATCTGGGTGTAGTCATATCAAATGACCTAAAGGTGGATAAGCAATGTGAGAAGTCAGTAAGGAGAGCCAGGGGGATACTGGGATGCATAGGGAGGGGCATCACAAGTAGAAAAAGGGAAGTGGTTATCCCTCTATGCAGACAGTTGGTGAGACCCTATCTGGAGTACTGTGTGCAGTTTTGGAGACCTCATCTACGCAAGGACATAGACAGGATGGAAGCAGTCCAGAGGAGGGCAACTAAAATGGTGCAGGGTCTACATCAGAAACCATATGAAGAGAGACTGAGAGAGCTTAATATGTATACCCTTGATGAAAGGAGGGATGGGGGACATGATAGAAACTTTTAAGTACCTCAAGGGAATCAACAAAGTCCAGGAGGGTAGCATCTTTCAGAAAAGAGATGTGTAGAACAAGGGGCACAATTTAAAGTTAGAGGGGGACGGCTCGGGGTAATGTGAGAAATTCTTTTTCACAGAGAGTGGTGGACACATGGAACCGCCTTCCTGGAGAGGTTGTGGGGTCTAAAACAGTGGGGGAATTCAAACATGCATGGGACAGACATAATGCAATTATAGTGGGGGGTTGCAGGAAGTAGGCTGTTGGTTAACTAGAATCTGCAGCTTATCCAATAGGTAGGGAAATGGGCAGACTGGGTGGGCCAAGTGGTCCTTATCTTCTGTCAAAGTCTATGTTTCTGTGTTGTCCCTATTCACAAGGGTGTTCCTGCAGAACCGATCAGCAACTACAGGCCAATCTCCCTGCTTTGTACCCTTGCAAAAATCCAGGAGAAACTGGTATACACCCAACTCCATGAATACTTAGAGGCACACCTGCTTCTTTCCCCGGCTCAACAAGGTTTCAGAGCTAAGCATGGGACAGACACTGCCCTAAGTTCTCAGCAGATGTGCTTAGGGAACTTGACTCAGGGTCCAATACAGGTGCATTCTTCATCGACCTTTCCAAGACCTTCGACTTGGTAGACCACCGACTCCTACTTTAAAAGTTGTGTAACATAGGCCTGGACAATCATGCCCTCAGATGGTGTAAAAGCTACCTTACTGGTCACTCTCAGAGGGTCAAGTTGAAGGACAAAATCTCTGATCCACTGCCCTTAAGGAGGGGGTACCACAAGGGTCCATACTCGGTCCCCTCATGTTCTCCTTGTTTATAATGATCTGCACAACCACTGCAGGAACAGTAATGTCATCGAGTATGCTGATGACGCCGTGATTTACAGATCCGCTGACAACTTGGATGACCTTGGTCCATCCCTCCAAGAGGACATTCTCACTATGGAGGACTGGCTTACTAAGAATAAAATGGTCCTTAATACTACCAAAACCAAGGCCATGTTGTTTGGACCCAGATCCCTTGGCCAAAACAGAACACAACTCCTACAACTCACTTCCAGGGCGGGTAACAAACTTGAAGTGGTTGCCTTCACAAAAAACCTTGACCTTACTCTGGACCACTGTTTCACCCTAAAGCAACAAGTTGACCAAGTCACCAAAGTCATCCATGGTAAACTTGGTACACTCTATCGTCTTAAGGATCAACTGATCCCTGAAACCAGGACTGCCATTGCCTCAAGCGTCTTACTCCCAACACTCACCTATGCTGCCCCGGTACTTCAGGGAGTGGCCAAGCTGGAGTTCAGTAAGTTACAGATTTTGTAAAACAAGGTGGTCCGCTTCACCACTCAGTCCCACTCTAGGAGCCACCATTGTGACTCACTAGCACTACTTAGCTGGCCATCATTCGAAGCCCATCTCAGGTACCCAGTGCTCTGCCTAGCACATAAACTAATTAACTCTACACCTCCCCCAAGCCTCGCAGGGCTCATAACTGCCAAGTGAAATCCTCGCAATCTACGGACCTCAGGCCAAACTCTCCTCGAAGTCCCTAGGGTAAGGACCAAGGCAGGGGACATGTCCTTAGCCCACACTGCCCTTTCCCTCTGGAACAACCTTCCTCCAGAGGTTCGGGAAGCTACATCACCAGTGTGCTTCCGAACAAGACTCAGGGCACATATGCTTGCCATGAGTCAATGCCAATGCTACGATACCTGATACTTCCTCACTACCCGCCCGCCTGAGCACTTACATCACTACCACCTGAGCTGGCAGCACTAACCATCTCTATTGGCTCTCCTCCCAAAGTATTCTATTCCGGTAATTGTGACCCAGTTTAAGGCTCTCGCTCTCATATTGTTCACTTCAATAATCGATATAACCTGCTATGTAATATATCACTGCTATATATATATATGTTAACATGTCACATGCCATATGCTATATCTGTATTAATTGTGTACCATACTAGTGCTGTAACTCCCAGGTCGCCCCTGAAAAAGGGACCTCCGGGTCCCAGTGGGCCTACCCGGTTATCAAAATTCAATAAATAAAATAAATCTTGTAAAACTGCCCTTCTGAAAAGTGTTCCACAGTACCTGCAGTTAATGATATCCATTCCAGATAAGTTGCTGGTTTTATTATCTGGTCAGAGTAATTAGAAGGAAGAAACTGGAAGCAAAAGTTTGTGTTTGTGTAACTGTAACACACAGACTAGCACACAATCACAACCTCTGCTGCTGCCTGCTTTTCCAGCCACATAGCAAAGTAACTGAATCAGTGACTTCCTGCCTGATTACAGTCACCCATGTGATCTTCAGAGAGTAAGTCATGTGACAAGCCCAATTTCACCTAATTTTGCCTAATAGTAATGCAAGGTGAAATGTCCGGTAAAATTGACCGGTGAAATTTTGCCGTAAGTACATAATTACACAAAATATTTCATGGGGCAAAATTCATGATTTTGCCGGTGTTTCACTCATAAAATTAAATTCTGCAACATCTCTACCCCTTTAGAAGCTCCATGGGTGGGAACTGATAAACACAAACAGTCATTAAAGATGCAACTTGACTACTGGTACTCTCCCACACCTGCTCTGGGATATCCAGCTCTGGAACAATACTAAAGTGAAGTACAGTGGGTTTGGAGGGACCTAGTAAACCCAAGCTTGTAGGAACCTACTAGACCCAGGCTTGACCTTGATCCCCACACCAGTGATGATAGTCTCACAGAGATGGCAGATTTCGATCCAAGTATGCCACCTCAGTAAAGTCTAAATAGGCATTTAATTTATAACAAGATTTGTTTAATGCTGATAGATGGATAGTTTTAAATATTGCTGATTCCCTCTATTTGAATTTATTTGCATGATGTGCTGATTGTTTTTTATGTTTGTGTGTTGATTTTAATATGTAAATGTGAAGCGCTCCGAGTCCCTGGAATGGAGCGCTACATAAATAATCTATCTATCTATCTATCTATCTATCTATCTATCTATCTATCTATCTATCTATCTATCTATCTAAAGACAGTGGCTCCAAGATACTTTGATCACTGTAAAACAGGTTTTCCTTAGATACTGGAAAGGACAGATGACCCCCACTTCTGTGAGTGGTAGATGAAACTGGGGAAGATGGCTAGCTTCAAGAAGATCCACTTCCAACCAATCAATAAGATACATGCCTTCATCAGAACCTGGGAAGGATTCTTGGCATCACCCCAGTGTAAGATCTCTAAGGACACTACATGCTGCACTGTTGTGTCAACTGAGGCAGGGAACAAGCAGAGCAGATCAAGAGAATATGTATCTGACTCTTACCCATAATCTTTGCAACCCTTACTAGTACAGTAAATATTAAGATATTGAACAACACAATAACAGTTTGGCTTGTATCCCTCCAAAAATGTCAATAAAGGCACAGGTCAGGACAGAAAACACCATTATCCCAATTATGGAATGGCTTCTCTTATGGCAATGTTAAAGTAAGTGGGAATAATATCCATACACAGAATTCAATAGAGTGACAATAATGGCTAACGTATCAGAAATCTGTATAAGTCTGTTTTCAAGGCAATTTCATCTGTATTAGTGTTGTATTTCCAAGGGGCTTTGTCCAAGCTAAGAAATACCATTTATTGATGTGATCTGTTTCTTCTTAATAAAACATGAGTAATTAAATAAAAGATTAAAATGCATTTTAAGGTGATGTGTTTGTGTGTAGGAAGGGTGCTGTGATGATATAATTGACTCCTCATCCCTTGCACTGTGCAATGAAGCAGGTGAGTACAACTGGTTACTGCAGAGGGGTGGTAACAGTTTAGGAAAAGGGCTGGATCTGAGTTTTAGTGGCTTTTGAAAACAGAATGTTATACTTTTATTTTCAGTCCAGCTGTATCCCTGACAGTACAAGTTACTTCCCACATTGGCCTAACTGAACATTGTTGTGACTTAGTAGGCTATATGATGTTGCTTCAGCTCCCTTCAGCCCACAACATCTTTATTAAGATCTTTGTCCACCAATATAGGACCCCTTAAATAAAACATTTTGTTTGTGAGTTGGCCATGGGATACAGCATCCAAATGCAATTACAAATATAAAACAAGAAGGATGGCACTAAATGCATAAGAAGTGGTGCAATCAATCCATATTATTTTTTATTTATAGTTGTGGCAACTCTCTTACTTGAAGGAGGGTCTTCTCAAGTTCTTTGGGTGAAAAAACTGCAAAGCAGATCTACCCAGAATTGGTATACAAAGGACTTAAGAAGGCACTCTTGAAATCATGGCAGATAGATACTAGAACTATATATTATACTGGCACAGTAGTAACAGTATAGTTAGAGTGAAACCTAACTTCTATGTTAAACCATAATTTTTTAACCTTAATAACTTTGAAACTGTTCAATGGGTTTGCATGAAATGTTTTACATATCTATTTATATACTGTATATTATGGTAGTACGGTAATGCTACCATAGTTAGGACTGAGGAGCCATTTTAAGGTTAAAGGGTCAAATGATGCACCTTTATAACTTCTTTGCCACCGTTCAATGGATTTGCCTATAATTTGGCACACATGATTGGACATGGCAGATCTTAGGATCTGCCAAGTTTCATACTGGTTGGATGTACAGCTGTGGAGTTATTAAGCGCCAACGGAATGTGCGTTTATGCTTTTTTACAAATTCTTTCCTCTCACCTACAGGTCGTACAGTTTATGTGACTGGTCCAAAAACTTTGGGGAACATGCGGCCGGGGTCCCCGATGTGCCTTTTGAAGATTTTGTGAAAAAATATTAAATGGTTCAAAAGTTATTCAAAAACAAGTTCCCATTATAAGTCAATGGGAAAAGTTAACAAAAAGTGTGAACGTGTCGAACAAGCCGTTTTTAGTGTTGCAAATTACCCAGTAGTGTTGTGAGTCAGTCATTTTTTTTTTTCAGTTAGTGATCACAGAAATGCTTGGCATTTAAATGTGGGACCCTCTAGGGACACAATTTTTTTTGTGTTCACCTAGTCAGACCCTGAGGATGCTAGCCATGTCTTTATTTTGGGGTTAAATACCCCAGAAATATGTTTTTCAAATTTCTGGCAAAAGTACTGTCGCAAAGTAGTGTCAAACTGACGAAACATTCGCAAAATTTGTGAAAGGTGTCGCAAAACACGACACTACTTTTCCAGACTATGGCCAAAATGACAGGACTTCTTTGTCACCCTTCTGCAAAAGAACCATTTGGTCTTTTGGGCTGAAATTAGGAGGAAAGGCAGCCAACATGTCACAGGTGTGCCTTTTGGTGGTGTGGTAAAAAATACTGCATGGCTCCAAAGTTACAGTACTCTGAAGTTGACTTTTTTCCCCCATAGACTAACATGGTGGCATACTCCACGCCTTTCAGGTCTCGTATCTCGAAAACAGTGCGAGATACAGATTTTTCATCCTGACTTTCAAACAGTAGCCAGGAAAATAATGATTTCTGGGAAATAAACATTTTTTTTCTACATCGTACGGTTGCTGAGATATTTGCAATTAAATACTTCCAATGCTCGTTTTCAGCTTCCATTGCCATTACAATGCATGCATTCTTTGTACACACTGTCTTTCTCTATGCAGTTCTCTACCAAAAAGAGGGTATGAACTTCTGTTACTGTTACACTGACTGTTTCAACTTGCATTTATGTCCCCTTTTGCATTACCATTCCCGTCTACGCCACCTTGTGCGTTACCCTTTGCGTTGTCATTTGCGCTTGTGTTTTCCTTACTGTTACCATTCCCATTTCCACATTGTGTTTGCATTGCTGTTCCTGTTACTATGTCACAAGACATCATGTGGCAGGAATGTGGGTCCCAAAGGGCCCCGTGCTCCCACCGCTGTATTACATTCACTATTTCTCGTCATCATTCTCAAAAAGAAGGGAAATTAGAGGCAAAAAGCTCTGTTTTAGTGCATCAGTTAGGATTGTTCCACAGCGATGAAAGCAAGGAAATTAGCTGTTAGGGTTAGGCTTGCTTGGACCTCAGTCCCTCCCCAACCACCACTGGGAGTGCTGGCGTTGGGTCGTATCGAGTCCTAACTGTCACCCCATTCTCCTATTCCTCTGCTTCCTTACACATGTGATGCAGTGACAGTTAGGGCCAATGACCCCAATGTGCACCTGAAGGCCCTGGGCCTAGATACACTGACTTTGGATTGGTTTTCTGACTACCTTCATGATAGGACACAAATCATCTGTTGGCATGGCGCTAAAGCTGATGAGCACACAGTACATGATGGAGTCTTCCAGGGCTCCATTTTGGGCCACCTACTATTTTCATTATTTGTGAATGGCCTACCACTACACTATGGTGGGGTCAATGTCACTCTATATGCAGACAGCGCTGTATTGTATAGAACCTCCAGTGACTCAGCATCCCTAAACTGATTATTGAGCCAGGATCTATCAACCCTTGAAAAATGGTTTCAGGCTAACAAACAAGTTCTGAATAGCAGAAAGACCAAGGCCATGCTTTTTGGCCCTAAGAATCTGAGCACTAAGAGATCTCACATTCTGTCTCTTTCACTCTCCAATAGGTCTGAGATTGAATTGGTACAGTAGAATGTATAAAGTACCTAGGAGTGTATATAGACCAGGATGTTACGTTCAGAAGCCATATTGATCTCCTGACCAAAACGGTAAATCAGAAACTTGGCCTCCTATTTAGGATTAGCAATTTCCTGAACAAAGAATCTAAACCTGTGGTCTACAATGGAACTATCCTCCCCACTCTGTTTTATGGCTTGACTCTGCTTCAACCATTAAGGTCTACAGAAATACAGCATCTGTAGACCCTATACCATAGAGTCAGTCACGTTGCTGTTGGAATGCACCACATGGAGCACCAGAGCAAAGTGTTGAACACCATAAAATAGTTAACCTTAGAAGGGAGATTAACATATCCCTCACTCTGTCTGCCTTTCAAGCTACAACAGCCAGATGCTCTCCCCCCAGTCTGACCAGTCTTTTGTACCTCAAACTGAATGACAGAGAGCTCAGATCCTCAGACTGCAAATTCCTGAAAGTCCCCAGAGCTAGGTCCTCCCAAGGTCAGCGATACACTAGAATAGCACTCCCTAAACTCTGGAACAATCTTCTGAGAGACTTTCAGAACTGCGAATCACTTGATGGGTACAAGAAAGGACTAAAGACTCACCTGAGTGGACTGACTAGTTGCCCCTGCTACCGCTAATCTCCCACATGGAATTTCTAGTGGGTGATACCAGTGTAATATCAGGTTTGTTAAAGGCCTATCTTGTTGAAGCTCTGCTCTGGTAATTAAAAAACAGACTAAAGAAATTGTCCCTATGTGCTTGAATATGTTTTATGTATTGTAAATCTATGTTTCTAATACTCGTTTTAACTGTATTTTGTCAATTGTGGAATGTTTGTAATTTGAACTCTCTACTTTTTTGCTTCCCTCTAGGTACATGTAACTGAATCTGGGTAGCCCCTGAAAAAAGGACCGTCATGGTCTCAGCGGGCCTACCTGGTTACCAAAATTTAAATAAATAAAGTAAAGTAGTTGATGCAGAATGGTTCAACATTATAACAGCAGTGAGCAGCTGGATGAGGATATAAGAACATGATGGTGATCTCATATTAAACTATGGTGGAAACTGGTGTACACAAGGGCAACAGTAAAGTACACCGGCTTATGAAAGAGGCTCAAGAAATCCAAGCCTCTGATTGGTTACTACATCATCTGAGCCGTTTCCTTATCAGATGATATAGTAGCCAACTGGCACTACTGACCACATGAAAGCCCGATAACAACAACAAATCAATGAGCTCTGCCAACCGTAAACAGAAACGCTGACTGGTAGAGCTCACTGAAGTGGTAGCAGGATGGGACACTTTTTTCCTTACACCAGTTCATCACAATGCAGTCGTGGCAGTACAGTACCCAGACATGAATATCAATGGGAAAAGTCCCAAATTACAACATTACACCTGCACTTCACCCTAAAATTATCTGTACCTCTCCTGGTGCTTTCCCACTGCATTCATCGATAGCACTGCCCGCCGACAACACCAACCATCATGTTTAACCATCACCCACTCCAAGATATAAACCAATTCTTCACAAAAACTACAGGGTTATTCCTATCCTCGAGACATTTTCCAAATCCACTTAGCTTCCGTTTAAACAAAATGCACTGTAATAGAAACTGCACAGTATAGCTGCTGACGACAAACCCGCCACCCCCTATAAAAACCACGCTCACAGTTTCAAAACACACGCCGATTTCATCGACACCCGGTCTGATACAAACTCTGTATAGTAAGGAGCTTAAGAGGCACATGCTAGCTCCCTATAAACCCGCCCTTGCATTTTTAAAACACACAGTCATTTTAGGCAGATGTCCTCTAATACAGACAAACTGCATATTAGGGCAGCTTAAGAATCACTCTCTTGATCCCTATGATACTGCCCCTGCAATTTTAAAATGCACACTTCAGAGCAGTCCATAGTTAAAAACTACATGTCTGTGGTGACATAGGTAACACAAGTTGTGTGTCTGGGGTGGGAGGGCTCTAGAAGTGACCAAGCTAAATATACTGTACTATACAGAGCAATACAGTACAGAAACAGAGGAACTATTTTTTTTCTTCTCAGAAAAAAAACTTTTTCCCCCTATTTTTCTTATTTTGACAGCAATTATTTTTTTTATTTTTAATTTCTACATGGAAAACCCATTTTAAAAGCACAATAACACACTCCGAGGTGTGGGTTATTGTCTGATAAGAGCACACCCAGGTGCATAAGGCACTCAGTGCACACGTCTCATGCCTTAGTACACCCTTGGGTTTGCTTTTATCCGGGGATAACCCACACTTCGTTGTGTGTTTTTGCTTGCATAATAGATGCAGCAGTTGTATAGCAGTGAGCACAAGAACATTCCTTCAGAAGGTGAGAGTGCACAGTGCATGAGGACAGCAGTTTGAGGACAGAAACAGGGATGTGGTATACGATTAAGGAGGTAGGCAGGAGCAGAAGGGCACAGGCAGTTGCCTCAGTGAAGTCTAAAGGCAGGGAGAGAAGGGTATATGCAGAGGAGAGAGTCTCCCCTCTGCCGGGAGAAGAGAGCAGGTTCCACAGGAAGGGGAGGTGATAGGAAAATGGCACTTGACCAGCTGAAGAGTAGTTTCATGTAAAAAAAAATGCCAACAAAATGGCACAGACAAAAAAAGTAAAGAAGTAAAAGCTACAAGGAAAACACCAAGGAGCATTACAGCATGTTCCAAAAACAGTAAACAGCTGTAGTGACTTTTTTTCTGCAGGGGACTCTGCCCCCCTCACCTCCATAATTAAAATAACTACCACCAGGGGGGATGCAATTCAGGGACAGGGAAAAACTTGAGAGGAGGGATACTCTCCAGCAGGACACAAGTCAAGGAGGGAGAGAACATTGGGGGGGGGGCAATAACTTGGGGCACAGACAAACATGGGGAAGTAATAAAATATTCCAATGCCAGGGGTGGAGGGGAACAAAGCTGGGGAGGTGGGCGGAACAGGAATAAAAAAAAACAACTCTCCACAGTTTCAAATCTGAGTCAGACAGCCACACAGGCAGTGACTGTAACCACTACAATACATGGCCAACCCAGATCTGACCATCCAAAGAACTACCAATATGCTTCAAAAGTGAGCTCCCTATATATGCTGACTGCCAAAACTACAGCGCTGAACTTAACATTATACAAAGCAGTTCATTTAACACTCACTATTTTGACCTCACCCAAATTGAATCAGTCAAATTGAGTAACTCTATTCATGGGATACCCTGAAGAGTGAAGGTGGGGAATGGAGAAAGTGCAGGAGTATCTGGACCAAAGCAAGTAGGAAATGCTGGGAATAGGGGATAGCAGGGAAGAGAGATGGGAGGGGAGGGACACAAACTAGTATTTGGAAATGAAGGTGGTGCAGTGAGCCTGGCAACATGATGGTTGGGGGAATGGAGAGGGAAGAGTAGAGGGAGCAGTGATGGGTACAGATGGGTGAGTCAGTGGCAAAGTGTTGCGTTGCATAGGGTATCCAGTTTGGCTAGGGATGAAGAGGGGAAACACCATATACTATATCTACATAATCAAAAACTGGGAGATCTAGTTTGGTTACTAGCTCCTTTCGGAACTGCAGTGGGAGAATCTTTGTTGTCAAATAGGCTGCCCAGTTTGAGGTGGAGTTTGGTGTGAATGGCATCTATATGGATGGAGAAAACAAGCTTGCTGTCCAGCCAAAATCCTCAGCACGTGAACACGGGGACCACCTCTAAGGAGGTATCATCAAGCATGGTGAAAAGGGACGGTAACCTAGCCAGTTTCTGGGAGCTTCTGAAATTCATGGTCACTGTTTTTTTGGTGTTGACCTTCAGCTGGTCACCTTGGAACCAGCATCAAACATTGTTGAAGTCCTGCTGTTGCAGCCCGGTCACAGTAGAAGCCATAGCACTGGATGCATAGATAACTGTGTTGTCATATGGATGTTTGAGGATACACATGCAGAGGGGAGGTAATTGACAAAAATGGTCCAAGTATGGAGCCCTGTGGAACTCTGGCTAGGATTTGGAGAGAGGGGGATGGAGTGCCTCTCACCTGAACTAACTGTTGATGGCCCAAGTGGTAAGATCAGAACCAACCAACAGCTTCATTTGAGAATCCGGCAGCTCAGAGTTTGTTAAGGAGGAGGGGATAAGACACTGAATCATAATGCTTGAAGACTAACTTGTAATCCAAATGAAGTAGTTGTAATCCAGATATGGAAACTACAGAAGACCCTAGCCAGCAGTGCCAGCACTCATTTACCCAATGGATGCAACAGTTCAGTTTAGGCGGGTGACATCACACAGTAATAGGGTGAGCAGCAGTCAGGAACAGGGCCCAGTATCCTGGGCAGGAAGAATTTCAGATTCTCTCAGATGTTCTACAGAAGTATAGCCCATCTGTCTCATACCTTTCAAGACACATCCCTTCTGGTTCAGTGCTCAGTCACAGGAACACTACACAGCAGCTTCCCAGTTCCCAAGGAGCCCAGACCCCAGGAGCAAATCCCATGGCCTGACTCCATTCTGAATTTAAAAAGCTGTCAATCAGTTATTATGCCCTGTTCTGTCCTGCAATTGGCTCTTGCAGCCCACCACTATAGTGGGGAACAGATGAGGGTTAGGTGGGAGGCAGCTTATAACTTACTCTTGACCTGGTCATGGGACTTGGTGGACAGATGTGGAGGGAGTGTGTCTGCTGCATGGGTGGGAGGCAGGGTAAGGTAATGAAGTTTTGTGGGTCACTGAGTTGTGACTCAGGCTACCCCTTAACTTCACTTCACTTTGAAATTCACAAAGGCAGGTGGTAAGATGGAGGTGGGTGTCAGTTGGGGATGGGAAGTGTGTCACCAGTGGGGATGGGAAGATGGTACATGATGACTACAAAGTTTTTGGGATGTGAGGTAGAAGTATTACACAGCACAGTGGGTGGGGGAGGGTTAGAGATGCAATCTGCATATTTTTTTTTTCGCCAGGGAATTCACCAAATTTGCACTGCAGCCCATACTGATTGCCTAATTTGTTTGCAAACTGGCACTTTGTGTAGATTCACCATGCCAATTTGGCCAATTTGTTGGGTGAATAACTAAGCAAATTGCTTTAGCACAAAGCTAATTTCAGCAATTTCTCCCACCTCTACACATAATTGGTGACACTGCTACATATAATGTCAATTACAAAAATCCAAAATATATTTGTAATCCCAGATGGATGACATAGACCATATAAAATAAAAGCCCAACATTGGCCCTAAACAAACTAGAAAGTTGGTGTTGCAGCACCTGTATTCCCTGGTCTGGTACTCATGGTTACCCTCTGATGAGCCTTCACCTGATCAGTGCAATTCTGTCAGCTCCTGTCTGCTGGATGTGCCATACTCCTGATGGCATGCATGGCTCCCTTTGCTTTTATCTGTCAGACACTCCCTCAAGCACCCCTGCAGATCAGCTGTCTCTCTCTCTCTCTCTCTCTCTCTCTCTCTCTCTCTCTCTCTCTCTCTCTCTCTGTCCATCTCCTGGTCTTTTAGGGTGGTCAGCTGAATACTGTGATAGCAATGTCACTTTCCAGGCTGTGCAACCCCAGGGCAACCCACACTGCAAGCCATCTTCTAGATGTGGTACTAGTGTAGTTACATCCTAGCCCATTTGGCAGCAGTTCAGTTCATACCCTTCAGGCCTCTTCTGTCAGGTCACTGAAAGCTCAGCTGCAGGGTGGCTTTTCTTCAAAAACTCAATCACTCCACTTCTGAAACTGTGTCTTTCTCTGGCTTTCCTTTATACAGAAGTCTCCTTCTGTTTGACTTGTAGCAAACGTCTGCCTCCAAAAGTATCTGAGCAGCAGTTTCCTTTCTCACAAGCAGTGGTCTGCATTCCTCCATGGTCACCAGTAGACTGAAAAACATCTGTGAATTTCCTCACTGAAGAACAAGAAAACAACTGTCCCATTGGTTTAGAACCTTTGTCCATCACTTGAGAGGATCTGTCTGGCTGTTCCTTCATGGCAGATTGATCATGCAAGTGCTGTGCAAATAAATAAGGTTGGCCAGTGGTCGTGGAGCCCTTGTAGCTCTACACCAGGGTTCTGGAGCCTGACTGGCTGAAAGACTGCCCTCTGACCCCACAGCATTGCTGTTAGGGGGTCAGATGCACCCAACATGGTAGCAAATATTGCCCTGGGGTTCTTACCGCGCTACATTCCTTTTCTATACTAGGGTCCGTACCCTTAAGCCGAACTTTGCTCTCCACTGTAGGGCTAGTGCAGGCATGTAGAAATGTCCAACTGGTCAGGGACACCAATTTGGGATATTCCCAAATTCCCAAGAGCACTGTTGCGCACCTCCATCAGCAGCAGTGAAAACTGCTTGGTTGTGTGACAGCAAAGCAGCAGACAGCAATGGTGCCAAATGCACTAATGCAGTCCTTCTTTCTTCTGCTCCAATCCCCCAACACAGCAGTCAAAAGTCCTCTCAGGACAGGGGAGGCAACAGACAGCAAGCTGTGGGCTCCAGAGGCACAAAGGTAAGCCTCACCAAATGATCGAGGAGTGCAATTGCAAAGCACCTTGAGATACTGTTTGTATGAAAGGCACTATACAAAACTAAACGAAAAAAAACACAATTCTTTTTTTTTTTCCTAAAATCAGTGGACATAAATGTTATTGTGCTCATAATAACACTAGTGACAAAAGTGATGACCCAGATCAGATTTCAATTTTATTTGTTCAACCATTCCCTCTTAAAACATCAAAGCCTTCAACGCTGAGACCTAAACAGCTTCCAGTTAGTGAATAGGACATGCATTGTTTCACCTGTAAAATATTTGAAACCCAGAGGACTTAAACCAGGGCCTGTACTGAATCTCACATGCAACCTTACTTAAGAAGCCATTTCATTCCTTGAATCAAACCCCTGTTTTGGGAAATCATTACCTGGAACAGGTTTTAAGGCATTATCAATATTAATATATATATATATATATATATATATATATATATATATATATATATATATATATATATATATATATGTATTAATGCCCCACTACTAATGTAGTGTAGTGCAATGTTTCTATGTACTGTAGAAAATTATTATTTCATTCAGCCTGCATTTTACACTCAGACATTTACCTTTATACTTTAATACCATTAACATAGCTACAGTATCTGGAACTGTCAGGGCTCTGATTTTATAAAAAAATGCATTAATTGATTTCATATCATGTGGTCATCAAATTGCTTTGAAAACTATACATTCTGTAAAATTGAAATGATCAGAATACAAAAATAGTTACAATTGCTTTAAACAATTGTGAATAAAAGTCAAAAACTACTATAATGAAAAAATGAATAGCCATGCCTCACTTTTATATATGCATGTGTGTATGGACTGGTTATTTCCTGTTAGCATTAAAATGGGCAAATACTGGACTGACTACAGAGTAGGTCATTATTTTTGTTTTCAACTAGTAGTAATAATGAAAATGTATTGTATACTTTAATGTTTCGAGCAATGTGAACTTGAAACCAAGCACTTTGAACACATTTAATCAAAACATCTAAAGATAATTGAAAAAGATCTGGTTTGCATGAATGGGAAATACAAAGACTTAGTACTGCATAGAAATAAAATCAGCCATCTTACAAAGAAAAGTCAAAGGCACAAATCTATATTTCATGCCTTACTCGCTCCATGGGTACTCATCATACGAGCAGTGTGAGCACATCAATATATCTTCACTTCCTATTCTCAGTAATGAGTCAGCCTGTCAAAAAAAATGTTTTGCTCAGTGTGTCTATTTAACTGCAATATCTGATACTGATCATATAATTATGCTTGTAAGATGTGTAGCCATCAGCAGTATTATGTTATATTGTAGTTCTTATTAATAATAATGGCAGTGCTTAATTAAGTGCTGTCATAATGTATGCTACCTTGTTCTTTGCACCATTTCTGAGCACAAGAGCACTGGTGGAGTAGACATTGATTTTTCCAAAGGCTTAAAACATAGGCTTTTTTTATGATACAGTACACAAAGATGAAACAGCACTGATTTAAAAGTTGCTCTTAGTTTTGGTTTGCACACGTACACATTTTAGTTATATGACTTTTGAAAGTCAGCACTTGAGATATAAAACAAAATGTGATAATTTTTAGTGGAACAGTCATAAGCCTTTTCTTTATCACATTTGCTAACAAGTGGCTGTATTGTTCATACTGTAGATGTTGTACTTACAGCTCTGAATTAGTTTACTTCCAAATCTTGTTATATGCAGCACTGACATCACATCAGAATACTACTTCCTACTCATGGAAAGTGTTCATTGCTCAGAGTTGAAGCAAATGTTATTAATCAGCTGGCAACATTCACATTATTAACAGACAACCTTCAAATAAACATAATCATCAGGACCCCAGCTGGAAAAAAATAAATCTCTTTTGGTAATCTAGGTACATTCTTGCATTTATTAACCACCAGGAAAACTGGTGGTAAACATTTTAAAAACATATCTGCTTCCTCATTATCACTCTTCTTAGGAAACAAAAACTAATTTAAAATTTGGTCTTGGCTGCACTGCGCTTCGTTCTATAGCTGGACATGGTGAAGTATTGCATAAAGAGGTAATACATAAGTATAGCCATAGGAAGGAAAGAAGACCATTAGTCCATGGAGTTACTCACAACAACCAGCTCACTAGAAATACTCTGTTCACCATTTCCTCAAAATTATTTTCAAATGGGATCCTGAAGGCTGCTACAGTACCAGCTGACATTGTTTGTTATAGAAGGATACTCCACTTGTCCACCACACTTTCTGTCATGTACTATGGTACCTCATGATGTTTCTCGTGAATTGTCCTATTTTCAGTGGCATAATGTATTCCCTTATTCTCTCATTTGTGTACATTTTGAGCAGCAACAGCTGGTCTGATGGTTTTCCTTTCTGTCATTTGAAGAAAGTGACAGTGCCTCCTTTGATTTTTCTTTATCATGGAAACAGCTTCTGTTCTGTTCAATTCTTATTTGTAACCCATGTCTTCAAACATTTAGCTACATTGATGGCTTGCTTCCATTCCTTTGTCATCATGTCAAAATCATATTTAGGTATGGAGAGGGTACCAGAACTTAACACTGAATTTGAG
Source organism: Neoceratodus forsteri (assembly GCA_016271365.2). Taxonomy (NCBI): domain Eukaryota; kingdom Metazoa; phylum Chordata; order Ceratodontiformes; family Ceratodontidae; genus Neoceratodus; species Neoceratodus forsteri. The sequence goes on from CM057455.1 coordinate 609,716,664, forward strand.
GTATATTAGGGCTTGCTCAATAATCTGAAGAGGAGCATACCATTTCCTCCCCAACTGTTTAACCCCCTCGTTTGCTCACACATGGAAATATGCCTTGGCTAAGTATGCATCTCCTAATTCCTAATTTCTAAATAAATGAATGACTAATACTATTATCTATTGACTGACTTTTGAAGTTTGCTTGCCATTATTTTGTTTGGTTTGCTAGGTGCCCCCACTGTTAGGGACCAACTACTGTGTCAACAGTATGGTTTATCAGACAGCATCCACACAAATTGATCAACAACTTGCAGAGGAAAGCAGATTTATAATAAACACAAGTGTCTATTAATTCTGATGGACCTCAGCACTTTGACTGAGCACTTTATCCCTCAGTAGCACTGTGCTAGGGAGAGAAGTTAGAACTCAAATGTTAAATATCAGATAGTTTTTAGATACGGGGTTTATCCTCAAACATTTTGGCATGTATTTAGCACAATAGCACTATTTGCAAATTGACTGTGAGATCACAAAAAAAGTGGTCTAACTACTGTACAATTCACAAGTGTCACCAGCTGCACAGTGAAAATGCTGCATGCATCAAAAAATCATCCATGAAACACTTTCTACCCTATAATGCAGAAATAGTTGCATCCAGTATGCATCAGAATGTTTTCAGCTATAAATTGGCTACAGGAAATACTGCATTCTGATTGGTTCTTATTTGTGCATCAGATCCATCTGATGCACAGATAATAACAAGTGCTTTGAAGTGAGACACAGTACAACAGAAATCATTGTTCTGCATAGAACGTTTGTCTTTTAAACAGCCACCATTTTTTTCTCTGCTCTTAATGAGGAATACTACTTCATAACAGGAATCAGTAGCACTTCCCTAAGCAATCAGATATATTTAAAAACAACAAACCAAATGAACTTAACTTGATATTAGCTATGTTGCAACATTTTAGTTCACCTTCTTGAATAAATTTGCAGATTGTTTTTCTATTTAATATGAAATTCTTCTTTGGCAACTTTGCCTGTAACTTTGCCATTGGAGAATACCAAGGTGAAGTTGGGTCAAAATTGGTCTATTGATACATGAATGACTCAAGGTTAGCAATTTCCTCACCCCCCTCAATTCTGCAGTAGCCTGAAGACTCTATGCCACCCCCTCCGTGGTACCACCACCACAGACTACATGCACTCATCAATTTCAGTCAGAGCAATTCAAATATTTTCTGACCCATGTGTGATCCAGTTACTCTGTTCATTGCCAGTATGGCATGCTGGTAAATGCCTGGAGTGTTGATACCACTGCAGTTGGGCTTAGTGCAATTTTTCTCTCTGGCCAAAGTCAAATACTACCCCAGATACCTGTGCCCAATGTGCTGCCATGCACAGTTAGGAGCTACCACCTGTTTTGTCACTGGTCGACATATCCATGCTGAAACACAGAAACACAGAAGCATAGGTTTTGTTGGCCAAAAAGGATCTTAAGGCCCATCCAGTCTGACCCTTGTCCCTGCCTATTCTGTCACCACTGACCCTAGTTGGTCATAGGTTTCAGTCCCTTACTCTGTTCCTTTTCCCAATAGGTACCTGTGTCTATACCACACATGCTTTCAACTCCTCAAAGTCATTGACCAAACTATTTCCTCTGGCAGGTTGTTCCTGTCATCTATGACCATTTCCATAAACAACCATTTTAGCACATCTCTCCTAAACTTCCCCCTCTTAGTTTCATTGCATGTGCTATTATACTAATGCCTTCCTTCCTCTGAAATAGACCCTCTTCTTGCACCTTATTCAATTCTGTGAGGTTCTTGTAGGTTTCGATCATGTCACTGCTTGTAGTCCTCTCTTCTAGAGAGTACATGTTCGGTTCCTGCAGTTTTTCATTGTATGGCTTCATGTGCAACCCCCTTACCATTTTGATTGCACTCTTCTATACTGCCTCCACTCTTTCAATGTCCTTGTAGAGGTCAGCATCCAGAATTGGACACAGTATATCAAATGGCAAAACATGAAAACCCATGTATACTAATGTATATAGCCGAGGAAATTAAATCACAGACCTGGTGTCCTTGATGATGGAGGATGACCTGGACATTGTAGCTATTACCAAGATGTGGTATGCTGGAAACCATGATGGGGATGTGGCAGTACAAATTTATACTTTGTTTAGAAGAGACAGGGATGGTAAAAAGGGAGAAGGGTGGCTCTTTACATCAGGGAGGATATTAGAGTGAATGAGATACAGGGAATGCAGGGGTGGGCAGAGGTTCTGTGGGTCACCCTTGAGATGGACAATGGAACAACTATTCACATGGGTGTAATATACCAACCTCCAGCACAGGGGGAGGAGGTGGACAAGGTTCTAATGGAATTCATCCACATGATGGCACCTCGATATGTCAACCAGTGACAAAACAGGTGGAAGCTCCTAACTGTGCATTGCAGCACATTTTGCACAGGTATCTTGGGTAGTATTTGACTTTGGCCAGGGAGTAAAACTGCACTAAGCCCAACTGCAGTGATATCAACACTCCAGGCATTTGCCAGCACCTGTGTCAAAACTGGAAATCGCTGTGTCATGTATAAAACTATGCCATATAGTAACTAGGAAAAACTGTGTCATGATGATAATTGATAACCATGTCTGTAACCTCCATGTAAGCCTGTTTAATCTTGTAACCACATCTATTTCCACTGTATCAAAACAAGTATTGTTATCCTGGGTTGCTCCTGAAAAAGGGACCTTCGGGGCTCAGTGGGCCTACCTGGTCACCAAAATTTAATAAATAAATAAATAAAGAGAAGGTGCTGCTGGTAGGTGATTTCAATCTGCCAGACATGGATTGAAGCATTCCTGCTGCTGCCACGGTCAGTAGCAGGGACACAATGTATGCCGTACAAAGGGCAGGCCTCAGGCAGCTAGTGTTAGAGCTCAGAGAGGAGGGTGCACTTTTGGACCTGGTACTCACCAATGGGGACAGAATTGTTGAAGTCAGGGTGGGTGGACACCTTGGGTCCAGTGTTCATCACACAATGTGGTTCAGTATGAGTACAGTGGCAAAGTCAAGCCACATAAAGGTGAGGGTCCAAGATTTAAGGAGGGTGGACTTTACTAAGATGGTGATATGTCTCAAAAATGCCCTAGCAGGGAGGAACAAATGGGTGCAGGGGTTGAGGAGCAGTGGGATCATCTCAAAGGAGCCATAGTGGAGGCAACACACCTTTGCATTAAGCAAGTAAACAAAGGCAAGAGAAAGAGAAAACCACTATGGTTCTCAAAGGAAGTGGCTAGAAAGGTTTGGGCAAAAAAGATGGCTTTCAGGAAGTACAAGGAAACACAGAAGGATGAGGACAACGTAGTGTACCTAGATAAACAGAAGGAGGTCTGGAAACCAGTCATGAGCACAGAGATACAAACAGAGAAAAACATAGCACTGGAGGTAAAAAAAGTGGACAAGATTTTTTTATAGGTACATCAGTGAAAGGTGAAAAAACACAGGGGTGGGACTGTAAGGCTTAAAGGGGAAGAAAGGGAGTGTGTGGAAGGAGACCTGGAAAAAGGATCAATACTGAACAAACATTTTTGTTCTGTATTCACAGAAGAAGGAGAAGGTGAGGGACCATAGGCAACATGAGCAAATATGGGATGGAGGTGGACACCAGTCGATTTGTGGAAGAGAGAGTCCTAACATAACTCACAAACATGAAAGTGGACAAGGCAATGGGACCAGATGGGATACATCCTAGGATATTAAGGGAACTACGGGAGGGGCTGGCAGCACCACTGGCAGCCCTGTTCATGAATTATTCAATACTGGAGAGGTTCCAGAGGACTGGAGGAGGACAGATGTAGTCCCTCTTCACAAAAGTGGGAGTAGGGAGGAGGCTGGAAACTGTAGACAAGTCTGCCTCACCTCAATAGTGGGGAAAATTATGGAACCACTACTTACAGAAAGGATTGTGGAACACCTTGAATGAATCCAGTGGAGCACAGGATCTGAGCCAGCAAGGATTCACAGTGGGAAGGTCATGTCAAACAAATCTAATTGATTTCTTTGACTGGGTGACTAGAGAAGTGGATCATGAGGAGTGGTAGACATGGCCTACCTGGATTTCAGTAAGGCCTTCAATATCGTTTCACATAGAAGACTTCTGAACAAGCTGGGCAGCCTGGGAGTAGGTCACAAGGTTATAAACTGGGTTAAGAACTGGCTGACTGAAAGAAGACAGAGGACGGTAGTAAATGGAGCTCAAGCTGAGGAAAGGAGGGTGCCCAGCTGGGTGCAACAGGGATCAGCTCTGGGGCCAGTTCTGTTTAATGTCTTCATAAGTGACAATGCAGAGGGGCTGGAAGGGAAGGTGTGCCTATTTGCAGATGACATTAAGATCTGCAACAGGGCAGACACTCCATGAGGGGTTGAAAAAATGAGGAGGGACCTAGAAAAACTGGAGGAATGGTCTAGAGTGTGACAGCTGAGATTCAATGTGAAAAAGTGCAAAATCATGCATTTGATGTGCAAGAACCCAGGGGAGGACTATATGAAGGGAGGGAATACTGACAGTCACCAAGCAGGAAAGGGATTTGGGAGTAATCATACCTGATGACCTAAGGGTGGCCAAACAATGTGCCAAGGCTGTGGGGAGAGCCAGTGGGATGCTGGGGTGCATAGGGAGAGGTATCACCAGCAGAAGAAAAGAGGATGTGATGCCACTGTACAAGTAATTGATGAGGCCTCATTTGGACTACTGTGTGCAGTTCTGGAGGCTGCATCTCCATAAGGACATAGGTAGGGTGGAGGCAGTTCAAAGAAGGGCAACAAAGATGGTGCAGGGCCTGTACCAAAAGTCATATGAGAAGAGACAGGGAGATCTCAATATGTACATTTATATGGAGAGGAGCTGATTAGGAGGAGAGCAAGGGGACTGCGCTGGCCACATCAGTGGCAGCAGAATTTGTGACTTGTGGGTGAACAGTGATGGAGAGGAAAAAGGGGACTGCACTGGCTGCATCAGCAGCAGCAGGGCTGGCTGATGGAAAGAAACAGGAACCAGAGGGACTTAGGTTGGGAGCACCCAATAAAAAGACATAGTGCCATTTTTAAGGCTCGCAGCTAGGCTTCATAAGGAGCAAGCCCAGCCACTTGCAAAAGGGGAGCTGATCAGGAGCAGAGTAGGGGGACTGCACTGGCCACATTGGCAACAGCAGGGCTGGCTGATGGGAAGAAGCAGGAGCAAGAGGGACTTTGGTTGGGAGTGCCCAATAAGAAAGCAGGGTGCCATTTGTAAGACTCATGGCTGAGCTTTATAAGGAGCAAGCCCAGCTACTTGTAACAGAGGAGCCAATCAGGAGTGGAGCAGGAGGACTCTGCTGGCTGCATCAGGAGCAGCAGGACTTGTGACTTGAAGGTGAACAGCGATGGAAAGGAGCTGGGGCACTGCACTGGCTGCATCGGTGGCAGCAGGGCTGGCTGACTGGAAGAAACAGGAGCTGGGAAGACTTCAGTTGGGAGCACCCAATAAGAAGCCAAGGCACCATTTTTAAGACTCATGGCTGGGCTTTGTGACAGGGCCCATTATTTCAGGAATATCGGGGTCACAAGGGTCATTTCTTTCTACATGTTCCCTCCTATCTGTCTATGTCCAAGTCTGTTGAAACAGCATTGTTTGTATTCTGCCCTGTTTGTTTGCTGTTATTTTGTTGTTTCTATGTATCTTTTGGGCTGGCCTCCCACCTTTTTCTTCATTCCATGTGACCCTGAATGATCTGGTATTCTTGACTGGAACCCCCCTCCATTATGCTTATGATTTAAAAGCTGAAGATCACTTTGCAGGAATGTACAATATTCCTGATGTTGTTTACTAGTGGGTTACCTTGGAAATAGAAATAAATAGTGCCCCAGTTTAATGCACAGCACATTGCTGTGTCTTACTTCTATAAAATACTAATTTTGAGTGGTGTTCCTTAGTGCTATATGCCTGTAGCCTTTCGTGCATTAGTAGGAAAATGAATTCCCCTGCAAAATATCTGTTCAGGTCAGGTAGGTTGCAAAAGATGTCAAAAGATGTAATACCTGTGGTTTGTTCTGGTGAGAAACCACCCCAGAGAGTAAAAAGGGTCTCTGCTTCTTAATGGTGTGGCTTCTAGATTTGGGTTCCACTGCTTCTCCTCTGCGGCAGTGCACACATTCGCAGACGATGTCTAATTATCAAATCACTCTGGGTAGCACAGCTAGCTGTTCGTCAGCTATTAAATTCTAAAAGAGAAACCAAAGGGAACCAGGCACTTGAATACTGAAGAGCACTTACAGGTGTTCAGTGTTGTAGTTTTATTGCTGCAGACAGAAGGTTTTTGTTTGTTTTCCTCTGGGTGTCTGTCTATGAGCTACCACTTCAGAAGCCCCATTGCTATAGAGCCAGAAGGCCTCACCTTTGTTATTTTTATGCTCTGGAACTTCTGAGGGTGGAGCTTTCTGACTTACCTCGATGCTAACTCTGGTTCCAGACACTTTTATTATTAAATAAACATGTCTTATGCATTGTAATAGTGATTGGACACTATCAAGATATTATGAAATTGGTTTTGTTTGCTCTAAAAGATGTTTGATCTTAATATCTGCTGATGGGCGGAGTTTAACCCATCACATGACTGTTTCATGATATTTATCTGGATCATATTGTTAGTCTAGCTCAGTGTCGAGTAAGGTGTTGGAGTTTAAGACCCTGGTCAGTCATAGCATTTACTAGTCTGGTTAATTATTGCTGAATTATGAAGATTTGTGTTTTTCATTGATCTCTTTTATTTTGCCATTTAAACTTTGCTTTATTTTGTTCTGCTTACATAAATATTTAATTTACTTTATTGCCAACTCTGCCTTATTGTCCATTTGTTCTCCTACAAGCCTTTCACATATGGTGGCAGTGGTGGGATCAGGTTGGAGCAATTGTTTCGACTAGAGGGTCTGGAGCAATACTCCAGCTGGACAGCACATGCATCAGGACAAGATGTGGCAACCAGATCTATGACTGAGAAATTTCAGCTGCCACTGGTTCCAGGACTAAAGGTTGTGAAGAGGAAAATGGCAAAAAGAGAAGTAAGTGATATAGACATGGATGAAGAGAAGGAGGAAGGAGCGGCCCAGGTGAGTGGAAGAGTACCTGAGGAAGAATCACCACCTGAGGAAATCCACAATCTTTTAGTTATGTCTTCAACAAATGGAAATGGGGAGGCAACATGAAAGCGATAGAAAGGAAAGTGTGGCACAGTGGACTGATAACCTCTGGGCTGTACAGGTACTGGGCACTAGTAGACCTCCACCTTCTCATGTGGAGGGCCATAAAGAAATTAAAGTAGTTAAAGTGACAGACTCAGATGATATAGAGGCCTATATCACTACATTTGAGAGAGTAGCTACAGCCTGCGGATGGCCGAGGGACCAATGGGTGATACGGTTAGCACCCTATTTAATGGGGAATGCTCATTTGGCCTATAGTCATTGGACAGTACTCATGCCAACAACCATGACCAAGTTAAACAAGTGATCCTAAAAAGGTATGACATAAACACAGAGATGTACTGTCAGAGGTTCAGGACATACAGATTTCACCTGCCGACAATCCCCAAGAGGCATAAACCCAACTTAAAGATCTTTGCTTTAAGTGGTTGTAGCCCTCAACATGGACCTCTGACTAAATATTGGAATCTATTATGCTAGAACAATTCATCTGAAGTTTGCCTTAGGACGTACAACTTTGGGTGAAGGAGCACCGCCCAGAGACTTCTGATGCTTCAATCCGCCTAGCAGAAGACTACTTGGCTGCTAGACCCCACAGACAAAAAGGACTTATGACCATCAATTCCATCCAATCCATGGTAAAACCTTCTAATGTATCTACCACTTCACAAAGTACTGCTTGTCCCGGGATTAAACTGAATAATAAATCTGGAAGGGGGTTCAATCCAGACATTGTCTGCAGGAAATGTCACGGAAAAGGGCACATAGCCCACTTTTGTTCAAAACGTAAATCTGAGCCCACTCAGTTGGCACTCGCAAATTGGGGACACTATCTTGTCACTGTACAAATAAAGGATAAACATGTTTCAGGGTTACTGGATTCAGGAAGTAAACAGACATTGGTGAGAGCTAACTTATTACCTCATAAGGAAGAACCAGAAGGGGCTACCTCAGAAGTAACCTGCATACATGGGGATGTGCACTATTACCCTCTACAAGAGACCTCAATTTGAAATACAAGGCAAAGCCCAATAACTAAAGGTTGGTACAGTATCTATCTCCCAGTACCAATACTTATTAGTCATGACCACCCACAATTTGAGTCTTTGTTGTCATCCAGCTCAGTGCTGTTACTACCAGGGCCCAAGCAAAGCAAAATGACTCTTTGGGACAGACGTTTCCATTTGATGAAAACTTGTATGGGCCAGAAGGAAAAAAGAAAGACCAGAAGCCAGAAAAGACAAGAAAAAGAGCAGTGGACAAAAAATAACATTGACACTGATATGCCAAACTTTGATACATTGAAAGTTAAAGGAATTGATCCTATTGATTTTAAGGTTGTACAGGGTGAAGATTTAACACTTGCTCCTTTTCTTTTACAGGTGGCTGGGACTAATGAGACTAAAAGTGAGTAAAACACTGCCAATTATAAAATGCATAATGGGTTACTGTATAGGGTGTGTACCAACCCCTGGAGCGGGAAGTTGTAGACCAGCTAATGGTTCCCCAACAGCAGAGGAATTAACTTTTGGAACTAGCCCATGATATACCCCTAGCAGGACAGCTTGGGAGGGACTGCACTTTTAGTCACCTTCTCCATTGGTTGTTTAGGCCTGGCATTCAGGGGCAAGTGGCTGAATATTTATTTATTTGTTTAAGAGTTTAACCAGGCAGGCATACTGAGGAGAAAACCACTCGTTTCCAGATGCGACCTGGAAGAAATAGGGGTACAGGGTAACATAGGATGACTGTACATACAGTACAGGTTTACATAATGTACAGAATATCCAATAAGAGAGCAGAAACATCGATGACATTGAGTACCCTAGGTTTTTTACATATTGTACAAATATACAACAAAGAGATCAGAACATCAATAACTTTGAGGACCCTTCAGTGCAGCAGCTGATTATAGCATGGCTATAGGGTGGCATGAACAGAGGACAAGAGGGCTTTGTGCTTATGGTTGCTGGGAGCAGGTGCATGTGTCAGTGAAATGTGCATGAAGGAGTGGGTTGAGAAGTCTGGGGTTCGTGGAGCACCTGATGTCTACAGGCAAGTCATTCCATAGTGTGGGCATGTGATATTTGAAAGCTGATTGGCCCTTGGAGGTGTGCATGAATGGGACTTGGAGAAGCCTGTAATCTCTGCTTCTGAGTGAGCAGACAGGAGAAGACTGAGCCGTTATGGCAGAACCGAGATAAGGGGGAAAGGACTTGGACCAGAATTTGGCAATTACTCTGGTGCAGTGGATCTGTCTGTGGGTCATGAGTGAGGGCAGGACTAGGGAGCTGTATAGGTCACAGTGATGGGTCACTGGTGGGCAATCCAGGATGAAGCGACAGAAGGAATGGAATAGTGTGTCCAGGCTGGTCAGGTTGGATGAGGGTGCAGCACCATAGACCATGTCACCATAGTCAAGTATTGGGAGAATCATCTTTTGAACAATTTGTCTCCAGACTGGAGTGGGCATGCACCCTTTGTTACGATATAGGACATCAAGTTTGGGGTGTAACTTCTTGTGTAATGATTTGATGTGTGTGGAGAAATCTAGGTATTGGTCAAGCCAGACTCCCAGGTATCTGAATGAGGTGCAGGACTCCAGGGGGGACCCATCTATGGTTAGGAATGAGGGGCGAGCTACTAGGCGGGTAAGTCATGGTTGCATACTGAAGGTTAGTGAGACTTTTTTTTTACATTTAGGAATAGTTGGTTGGACCAGAACCATTGCTGTATGGCATTGAAGTCCTGATGTAGCGCATAGGACACTACTCCAGTGGAAGGGCCTGAAGTGTACAGTATAGTGTCGTCCACGTATATTTGGATAGATGAGTGTGTGCAGGCCAGTGGGAGGTCATTCAGGAATATTGAAAAAAGTAGCAGGCCGAGGACTGAGCCTTAGGGAGCCCCGTAGTGATTGGGAGGGGGTAGATATGTGGGGACCAATTTTCACAAATTGTTGTCTGCCTGTCAGGTAGGCCTGAAATCAACTAGTGGCTTGGCCAGAGAGGCCAGCATCATTTAGTTTGGCTAGTAGCATAGGGTGGGAGACGGTATCTAAGGCCTTTACCAGGTCTATGAAAATGGCTGAGGTGATATGCCGTTTGTCCATTCCTGTGAGGATGTCATTGGTGAGTCTTAATAGGGAGGTGATGGTGGAGTGATACTTATGGAAACCAGACTGATAGGGGGTGAAGAAAGAGGATGAGTCTAGGTATTGGGAGAGTTGGGCAAGGACAAGGTGTTCCTGAAGTTTGGCCAGAATTGGGAGTAGGGAGATGAGGCAGTAATTTCCAGGCATGGAGGGGTCACCACCCTTAGGGAGGGGGGTAACAATCGCCTGCTTCCATGTGGATGGGATTCTGGCCTGAGAGAAGGAGAGGTTGAGGATGTTGACTAATGGAGCGGCTATGGCGGGGGCAGATAAGTGAAGTAATTTGGCGTTCAGGCCAGAAGGGCTTTTGACTTTGTTGGGGTCAAGAGCACTCAGAGGTTGGAGCACTTCAGCCTGGGTTACTGGATGGAAAGAGAAACTGGTGGTAAGGGAGGAGTTCTGAGATTTCGGTGAGGTTCTAGGTGTGTGTGGGGTGGGCAGGATACTGGGTAGAAGAGACACTGTGCAGCTGGTGAAGAAGGTATTGAAGGCAGAGGCAACTACACCAGGGTTCGTGATGGTCATGCCTAGGATGGATAGGGTTGGGGTTGGTGGTTGGACAGGTGGGGAGAGGAGGGATTTGATAGTTTTCCAAAAGTTTGTAGGGTAGTTAAGGTTAGAGTTCAGAGCCGACGTGAAGTAGTCCTTTTTGGCCTGGCATATAGATTTCGTGCAGGAGTTGCGGAGGGTATGGTAACTTTGTAGCGATTCTTGGGAGCATTTTAACTTATGTTTCTTCCCTGCCAGATCCCTGGTGCAGCATCTGCTAATGATATCGGCGGAGACCCAGGGAAGGTGGGAGCCCCTTACTCTTGTGCATCTTAAAGGGGCATAATAGTCCCATACAGCAAGAAAGCTGGTCTTGAAGGTCTCAAAAGCATAGTCAATGGAAGGAGACTTCAGTATGAAGGACCAGTCTACGTGAGCTAGGTCATTTAGGAGGGACGGTAGAACTAGGGATTTGTAAGATCTCGTGAGAAGCATCCTAGAGAGGGGTTCTGTGGGTCTATGCACTTTCCTGACCATGTATATCATGTGGTGATTGCTTAGAGAGTTGGGGAAAAGACCAGCATTAATAATCCTGTGTGGGTGGGAAGTGAGGGCCCAGTCCAAGATGGCGTGGTTAAGCATTTTGTGCTTTAGCTGGGTGGGTTGGGAGATTAGCTGGGAGAGGTTTAGGGCATTTATTTTGGTGTGTAGTTTGGAGCAGTCTTTGGCTAGCCAATTGAAATTGAAATCACCGAGGATATGGAGCTCTCCAGCTGTGGCAGTAGACTTGAATGTAGCCAGGTGGTCTAGGACACTAGGCAGGGGGGTAGTAAGGGTGCAGTAGGAACCCGAAACATACACAGGGGGGAGTAAGGGAGTGCAAGATTGATTAGTAAGGACGCTATTTGTGGTGTAGGTGTGGGGATTTGGACCGGGGTGAACTGTAGCCTGGTGGAGATAAACATGGCTATGCCACCACCTCTTTACTTGCCCTGGCGGTCTTGCCTGATCAATGAATAGTCAGGAATGGCTACAGTAGAGACCGCATGGTGTGGCTTTAGCCAAGTCTCCGATAGTATGAGGATGTCTGGTTGTAGTGATAGGGCAGTAAGTTGTAGTTCTGGTATTTTGTTCAGAATACTGCAGATGTTGAGGTGCAGTAATCGGAGGCCCTTTGGGAGAGTCAGTGGGGTGTGGGGGATTGGGAGGGGTAGGAGCTGGGTTGGCTTCGATATTCCCTGCCAATAGAAGAAGCAGTGTAAGAACATGTTTGGTTTTGTTCCTGGCAGGTCTAGTTGTGCAAAAGGAGAAGAGTACATGATGGGTAGGCGCAGTGACAGCAGCTGCAATGTTACATAGGACAAATAGCCCTGGCTATCCGGCATTACTGTGGCAGTAGACTTTAATGTGGCCAGGTGATCTAGGACACTGGGCAGGGGGGTAGTAGGGGTGCAGTAGGAACCCGCAATATACACAGGGGTGGAGTAAGGGAGTGCAAGTTTGATTAGTAAGGACTCTATTTGTGGTGTAGGTGTAGGGATTTGGACTGGGGTGAACTGTAGCCTGGTGGAGATAAACATGGCAATGCCACCACCTCTTTTCTTGCCCTGACGGTCTTACCTGATCAATGAATAGTCAGGAATGGCTACAGTAGAGTCCGCATGGTGTGGCTTTAGCCAAGTCTCCAACAGTATGAGAATGTCTGGTTGTAGTGATAGGGCAGTAAGTTGTAGTTCTGGTATTTTGTTCAGAATACTGCAGATGTTGAGGTGCAGTAATCAGAGTCCCTTGGGGAGAGTCAGTGGGGTTGGGGATTGGGAGGGGTAGGACCCGGTTTGGCTTCAATATCCCCTGCCAATAGAAGAAGCAGTGTAAGAACGTGTTTGGTTTTGTTCCAGGCAGGTCTAGTCATGCAACAGAAGAATAGTGCATGATGGGTAGGCGCAGTGACAGCAGCTGCAATGTTACATAGGACAGATAGCCCTGGGAAAAAGGAAGGAGATAGGATGGTTGCTCCGAGCACCCAATTATGAGCGGGACCATGCAGCAGTTGATGTGGGAAGATGATTGAGGGGAGGGACTGGGGATTAGTGAAGGTGTAATAGAGAGGGTGGTTTGGGTGCCGTAGTGGATGGGTTGCTGGGGGGAGGGAGGCTAGGGGAAATGCCAGGAAGAAAAATGGGAGGAAAAACAGTAGCATTTTGCCTAATTATTGTAGCAAGCAGGGGCTGAGTGTAGCGACTGCTAGTGGTGACAGCAGATAAGCTGCTAATGGGAGAGTGGACTGATTGGTTCTGCAGAGCTCGATCAGAGTCAGAGTCGTATGGAATGTCAGAAAGTAGCCAATATTGGGAAGAAGGACAAGTTGCTCCTACAACCTATGCCCTTAATCACTACCCCTTTTGAGTGAATAGTGATGGACATTGCTGGACTGCTTCCCAAGAGATCCAGGGATAATACATTTATATTGGTGGTATGTGATTATGCTATGAAATACCCCAAGCCCATACCCTGACATAGTATCACAGCCACTACGATAACAGATGAGCTGATTAACATCTTCAATAGCATGGGCATACCCAGGGAGATATTAACTGATAGGGCAGTGATTTCTGTTCTGTACTGTTGAAATGCTTATACCAGACCCTAGGCATAATGCTATACATACTACACCCTATCATCCACAGATAGACGGGCTGGTTGAGTGTTTTAAGCAAACATTAAAAAAATGCTACAGATGTTTGTGCAGGAGGAGAGTAATAAGTGGGACACTTATCTTCCTTATTTGATGTTTGCTTACAGAGAGGTCCCACAGGCTTCCACAGAATTTTCCCCATTTGAGCTGCTATATGGGCAGAATCTCCGAGGCCCTTTAGATGTTATCAAAGAACATTGGGAGGAGGTAAAACAGATAAAGGTATAAACCCCTTAAAATACCTCAGCCACTTACTCCAGAGACTGGCAAGGTATATACAGTTGCCCATCAACAGAACCAAACCAAACAAGAAGGGTATGATAAAGGTACAGGGTATAAAGAATTCTCTCCAGGAGATAAAGTTCCCTTATTATTACCATCATCAGACAATAAACTGCTGATGAAATTGCAAGGTCCATATATGGTAAATAAGAGAACTGGGCCCGTCACGTATAAGGTAGAAGTACTAGATTGAAAACACAAAATTTATCACGTGAACTTATTAAAACAATGGATTGAGAGATCCTCCCTGATGTATGGGTATGTACACCATGAGCCTCCAGAAAGTGAATTGGAAGTGGTGCTTCATTGACTAGAAAACTCAGGGGAACTGGAAGATCTTAAGATTAATCCTGAATTAACACCCCAGTAGCTAGCCGAGTTAAACACCATGTTACAGACCTTTAAGGATACGTTCAAGGGGACTCCTGGGAGACTGAAAGATGTAGAACATCATATCTCCATTACCCAGGATGTGCCCGTTAGACAGAAAGCCTATAGGTTACCAGAACTGGTTATGGAGGAGGTGATCCAGGAAATCAAAAAGATGCAGGGATTTGGCATTATAGAACCCTTCCGTAGTGAATGGAGTTTTCCGTGGTAGTTGTGGGGAAAAAGGAGGGTGGTGTGAGAATCTGTTTGGATTTTCGACAGCTGAATGCTATTTCAGAATTTGACAGCTACCCTATGCCTCGCAGAGATGACATACTGGATCATTTAGGAAATGCGCAATATATCAGTACCTTGGACCTAACCAAATGTTACTGGCAGGTTCCATTGGATCCAGCAGCCAGAGAAAAGACAGCGTTCAGCACCCCTTTAGGCCTTTTTAAGTTCACCACTATGCCTTTTGGCTTGCATGGTGTCCCAGCTACTTTTCAGAGGGTGATGGACAGAATACTAACACCTCATGCCACCTACAGTGTGGCATATTTAGATGATGTAGTTGTTTTTGGCCCTTCTTGGGATGACCATATGCTTTTATTTATTTATTTATTTAGATTTTGGTAACCGGGTAAGCCCACTGAGACCAGAGGTCCCTTTTTCAGGGGTGACCTGGAATTAGTTACAGAAAAAAAAACACATAATAGCATTATTTACAGTAGTTACAGTAGGTACACAAATATACATCAGCATCAGTTTACAGGGGTAACAACAGGTTCACATTCAGGCTCTTATAAGCAGTACAGTGACATCAAGTTTCACACCGCTAGTAGGAAATTGAGACAATTACAGTATAATTGACAACCTTGTTTAGAAGATTCATCAGGGACGAAGGAGGAATTAAGGCAGTGTGATGGAAGGGAGATGTCATCTGTCCCTAGTATTGGTTGCCATCACGGATGCCGGGTTAACCATCAACCCCTCCAAATGTTCCTTGGCCATGCGAGAGACAAAGTATCAAGGTTTCCAGATTGGAAAAGGACATCTAAAACCAGATGTGGGCAAAGAAGATGTCATGGCCAATAGCCCTAGACTTATTCGAAAAAGGACGTCAGATCCTTTTTGGCCTTAGCTGGCAATTATAGGCAGTTCATACCAATTTTTTCCAGTCAAGCTAGTCCCCTTATGGACCTGATTAAAAAGCACAAATCCAATATTGCACAGTAGAACCCTGATTGTGAGGAAGCATTTTGCTCCATAAAATATAGGCTATGTTCCTCTCCTGTCCTCCGAACTCCAGATTTCACACTGCCATTTATTGTGCAAACAGACACATCAAAATTGTGCTCCCAGGTCGCTCTTGTAAAAAAGCTTTCAGCTTAGTGTGCTATACCTGGTTAAACAACTAAATAAAAAAAAACAAAAAAAACTATGGCATCTGGGCTGCGCAGACCCAAACTGTGGAAGGAGAAGAACATCCCATAGTGTACATTAGCCGAAATCTACATGAAAGGGAAATCCGTTACTCCACTATAGAAAAGGGGGTGCTTGGTCATCAGTTGGGCCATTAAAACCTTAAGTTTTTATCTTTGGGAGTTGAGTTCAAGTTATGGACAGATTATAACTCATTATGTTGGCTTCAAGTGATGAAAGATAAAAATCCATGTATTATGAGGTTGTATCTTTCTTTATAGCCATACCGTTTTACTATTAAACATCGTTCAGGCACATCATATTGTAACGCTGATTAAATGTCGAGATATGGGATGTGTACAGAAAAGCACCTATCATCAGACCTCCAAGAAAAGAATGTAGAAAACAATTTACTGAATATGTATTAAGGGAACCCCAAGGTGGAGCTTTAGGAGAGGGTGGACTATGGCTCCACCTCTCTCTCTATGAGAGATGTGAAGATCAGTAGATTAGGAACAGATTTTTGGATTGATTGAGAGCTCAAAACCTGATTGGTTTTGTCTTAGATGGGGAGGAGTATGTGACAGGGTCCATTAATTCAGGAATACCAGGGTCACAAGGGTAATTTCTTTCTATATGTTCCCTCCTATCTGTCTATGTCCAAGTTTGTTGCAACAGCATTGTTTGTATTCTGACCCATTTGTTTGCTGCTATTTCATTGTTTCCAGGGGTTGAAATAACCACCTGTCTGCCTGTCCCAGACACCCAGTTTTCCTGAGGGACAGCTAGTTTCATTTCTTTGCCTGTTCCTGAGACAGGCACCAAGAGAAAAAGCATTAGTGGGCACTAAGACCCCAGGAAATGCTGCCGCTTGGTAGTTTGGGCCTTGAGTGTCCCAACATCGTGATATCATATGTTGAGAGATGCTCATTCAATCCAACATCCTGTGATGGACTCTTCTGAGTAGTTGGTGGTTTCATCAAGCAGCAGAAATGAACAGTGCCACAGTATGACTAGACTGCAGTTGTGTTCCTCATCATTGTGCATGTGCAGTTGCCCATCTTCCACTTGCTTTGTGCACTGCATACCTCAAATCTTTGTGTGCTCTTCCTGCAGTAGCAGACCAAAGCTAGCTCTTGTTCAGAGGCAGCAGAGTTTTAGAAATGCTGATTAAAAACCCTTTTCAGGTCTGTTTGCTAATGAAGAGGTGCCTTGGTAAAGCTAATTAAAAGCCCTTGTAAGGGCTAGAAAATGGTACTTGAAAAACTTCCTTTTCAGGGCAATCAAGACAGAAAGAGGTGAATACTCTGTATTTAGAAATTAGGAGAGGAATGTAAAGGACTGAGACAACCACTTAAAACTGCCTGTCCTGACAGGAAGGGCTCTAGAGACAGGAGGGGGGAGGTTGGTTAAAAGCCTTTGTCAGAGCCAGCCCATTGGTGCAGTGGTACCACTACCACTTGTGACACCAGTGATCTGGGTTCAGAAATGAGTCTGGGTTATTGGACACCAACTGGGGAGAGGAGAATTGAACATCCCAGGGGACACTCTCCTCCTCCAGGGAGGGAGGGCTGTCACACTGCTTTGACACTGCCACCTGTTGAGGCATGGGTGGCAGCGCAAGGACAACAATGTAGGGAGGGGGAGAATACCATCAGGTGCTTGGCTGTAACATGTCAACATGTCACCAGTCTGGAGGTTAGACCTGGTCCCCAGATGGGCAGAGCCAGATGGGCAGTTATATCTGCCATCAGCACTGGCAATGGGAGCAAAAACTATGTTTTTAAAAAAAAGCCTTTGTTAGGGTTGCTAAGTAGGGGGAGCTGCATTGGGGCAGAGGAGGCTGATTGACTTAGCAGAGCAGAAGGAAGTTAATTAAAGAGCCCCTTTCAGGGCTATTACTGAGCAATAGGGGAAGTAAATTATCAGGGCAGTGAAATGAGATCATGCTTAAGTTCTTTTCAGGGCCATGTACCAGCCAGTGGGTAATGTTTAATAGCCCTTTTCAGGACACCTTACAATAGGTACCATCAGTTATTAAGCCCTCTTCAGGGCACTATGACAGCCAGGGGGCACACTTATTATTAGCTAGTGCTTGTAAACAGAAATTTCAAATTAGTAAACAAAAATCAACAGGACAGTTACAAATTCTGTGGGACAGTCAAAATAAATATTGCACCTGTCCCTTGGACAGCCATCCACAAAAAAATTATTTCTAGCCCTGATTGTTTCTATGTATCTTTCAGGCCGGCCACCCACCTTTTTCATCATTCCATGTGACCCTGAATGCTCCGGTGTTCTTGACTAGAACCCCCCATGCTTATAGTTTAAAAGCTGAAGATCACTTTGCAGGAATGTACAATATTTCTGATGTTGCCTACTAGTGGGTTACCTTGGAAATAGAGAGAAATAGTGTCCCAGTTTGATGCATAGCAAGTCACTGTGTCTTACTTCTATAAAATACTAATTTTGAGCAGCGTTCCTTAGTGCTTTACGCCCGTAACCTTCACACATTAGTAGGAAAATTAATTCCCCTGCAAGAATTTTTGTTCAGATCAGGTAGATGTCAAAAGATGTAATTCCCATTGTTTGTTCTGGTGAGAAGCCACCCTGGAGAATAAAAAGGGTTTTTGCTTCTCGACGGTGCAGCTTCTTGAATTGGGTTCCCCTGCTTCTACTCTGCGGCAGTGAGCATATTCACAGAGGATGTCTAATTATCAATTTATTCCAGGCTGCACAGCTAGCTGTTCATCAGCTGTTCAATTCTAAAAGAGAAACCAAAAGGAACCAGGCTCTTGAATATTGAAGAGCACTTACAGATGTTCGGTGCTGTTGTTTTATTGCTGCAGCCAGAATGTTTTTCTTTGTTTTCCTCTCAGGTGTCCATCTATGAGCTACCACCTCAGAAGCCTCATTGCTATAGAGCCAGCTGGCCTCTCCTTTGCTATTTTTATGCTTTGGAACTTCTGAGGGTGTAGCTTTCTGACATATCTAGATGCTAACTCTGGATACATAGATACATAGATACATAGACAGTGTCGGCAGATAAGAGCCTATGGCCCACCCAGTCTGCACATTTGAGCTTGTAAGGTCAGTTTATGTTTTCCTAGAATTCTGTTGCCCCTTACCCCTGACCTCCAGAATTCCTTTATGTCTATCCCATGCATTCTTAAATCCTGTGATTGTTTCAGCCCCCACCACTTCCTCTGGCAAGGAGTTCCACTTGTCCACCACCCGTCCTGTGAAGAAATTCTTCCTCACATTTCCTCTGAATCGTCCTCCCTCCAACTTCATCCCATGCCCTCTAGTCCTGAAACATCTTTTTCACTTAAAAATATGTATTCCTGCACCCTGTTCCTCCCTGTAAGATACTTGTATGTCTCTAGCATATCCTTTCTCTCCCTCCTCTCCTCCAGGGAGTACATGTTCAGTTCCTTCAACCTGTCCTCATAGGACTTGTGATGCAATCCATACACCATCTTTGTTGCCCTCCTCTGAACCTTCTCTACCCTGTCTATGTCCTTACGTAGGTAAGGTCTCCAGAACTGTACACTGTACTCCAGGTGGGGCCTCACTAGTGTCTTGTATAGAGGAATTATGACCTCCCTTTTCCTGCTGGTGATGCCCCTGCCTATGCATCCCAGCATCCTATTTGCTTTACCTGCTGCCTTGTCACACTGTTTCCCTACCTTGATGTCATCAGAGATGATAACCCCAAGATCCCTTTCCTGCTTGGTGCATGCTATATCCTCACCCCCCAACTGATATATTGTGCCAGGGTTTTTGTGCCCCATATGCATTATCTTGCACTTCTTTGCATTGAATTTCAACTGCCAAACCCCTGACCATTCTTCAAGTTTCTGCAGGTCCCTTCTCATTCTGTCTATGTCCTCTGGTGTGTCTACTCTGTTACAGAGCTTTGTGTCATCAGCGAACAGTGAAATTCTGCCTTCTAGGTCCTGCCCAATGTCGCTGATGAAGATGTTGAATAGGACCGGTCCCAGCACTGATCCCTGTGGTACCCCACTGGTCACTCTTCCCTCTGTGGAGTGACAGCCATTTGCCACCACCCTCTGTGTCCTGCTGCCCAGCCAGTTACCTACCCACCACACTACTGTCCTGCCCACACCCATATTCCCCAGTTTGTGTAGTAGTCTTCTATGTGGCACAGTGTCAAAGGCCTTGCTGAAGTCCAGATAGGCCATGTCCACTGCCCTCCCTGATCCACCTCCCTAGTCACCCAGTCAAAAAATTCAACTAGGTTGGTCTGACATGACCTCCCCCTGGTGAAACCATGCTGCCTTGGGTCCTGTAGTCCATTGACAACCAGATGTTCCACCAATCTCTCCTTCAGTAGTGCTTCCATGATCTTCCCCACTACCGAGGTGAGGCTGACTGGTCTGTAGTTCCCCGCTTCTTCTTTGTTCCCACTTTTGTATAAGGGAACTACGTCTTTTATCCTCCAGTGTTTGGGTACCTCCCCTGTTTCCAGTGATCGGCTAAACAGGATAGCCAGAGGTTCAGCCATCACCTCTCTTAGTTCTTTAAGGACCCTGGGGTGCACCCCATCTGGCCTCATTGCTTTATCAACTCTTATTACTTCCAGTTCCCTCAGGACCCTTTCTCGTGTAAAGGGACTTGTGTCCATTTCTGCACCATTCTCACCCCTTGTACTCCCTTCAGATCCAGACTCTTTTATTATTAAATAAACATGCCATATGCATTGTAATAGTGATTGGATACTGTCAAGGTATTATGAAATTGGTTTTGTTTGCTCTAAAAGATGTTTGATCTTAATATCTGCTGATGGGTGGAGTTTAACCCACCACATGACTGTTTCATGCTATTTATCTGGAGCATATTGTTAGTCTAGCTCAGTGTGGAGTAGGGTGTTGGAGTTTCAAGACCCTGGTCAGTCCAAGCATTTACTAGGCTGGTTAATTATTGCTGAATTATGAAGATTTGTTTTCTTTATTGATCTCTTTTATTTTGCTGTTTAAAGTTTGCTTTATTTTGTTCTGCTTAAATAAATATTTAATTTACTTTATTGCCAACACTGCCTCATTGTCCATCTGTTCTCCCACAAGCCTTTCACTGGCTTCATAAGGAGCAAGCCCAGCCGCTACTGTGACTAACTGTAAGTCAGTATTTAGCAGAAACTGTTCAGTATTTGTGTTCTGCCCACCCACCATGGCCCCAATCTCTATTAAATACATGGGGGGGGCAGGTGGAGGTAGGTCACTGATTGGCTGGGACACTGATTGGATGAACACTGTGCTGGGGTAGGTTGTGCTGGGAGGGGACTTGGAAAGATTATTTCTTTTGGTGGCATGGGGCTGGAGCTCCTATCTTATTCTTGTATATTGCTTGGCAGCTACGTAAAAAATCTCTGTTTTATTTTCACTGTGGGGGCAAGTCTGTTGTCAAAAATGAAGAGGGGTAATCTGCAGAGGGAAGGTGCAGGGCTGAGAACTCGATCAGTATGAAAAAAGGAGAAACCGAGTCCCATGAGGGTTGTCCTTTGAAGGTGGAGGACCCTACCAGAGTAGGGCCAAAAGGGCTGGGGGACCTGCAGGATTGCTTTGAGGAGGATAAGGGGATAGTTGGGAGAGTGGAGTAGGCAGGTGGGGAAGATGACATTAAGAGTGCCATTTTGGGGGGAATGGGGTGGTAGGGGCTGGAAGGGGAGGGGAGGCACGAGTGGAAGACTTGACTTGGGTAGGGAGTGGGGTGTAGGCTAAGTTGGGGGGTGTCGGGGAAATCAGAAATTCAAAGTGCGACAAGAAGAAGGGTAGGGCTGCAAGGGGTTCTCTCATAGAGGGTCCGGAGGTCAGATGGGAGGGTAGACGTGGGGAAGGGAGGAGAGGTAAGGGCTCAGGCGGAAGCTCAAAAAGGAGGCAGGCCAAAGGGGACACTAAGGTACTCCTACTGGGAGACTCCATAATCAGGAGTATTCATTGGGGGGGCAGGGTGTGGGAAAATCCAGTCCAGTTAAGGTAGTGGGTATTTCCGGTCTGACTGTGCATAGGGCACAGTTCCTGGTGTATGAGCTGGCGCAGGGCTGTGGGGGATCACCTGACTTCTTGGTACCAGTGATATCGAAGGAAATAGTGTGCTAGAAATTCAGGCAAGGTTCTGGGAACTGGCTACGGTCTGTCAGGACAATGGCTGCACAGTCTTCTTCTTGGAAATCCTGCCCATACCTAGGACAATGGTGGCGAACAAACAGAAGATCAGGGAAATTAATGACTGGCTCAGGCAGTGGGGTGAAGCACGGGGGTTTGCTGAGTTAGGAGACTGGGGGGAATTTGGGAGGACAAGGGATTGTATGTTAGTATGCTAGGGATAGGCTTCACCTTAATCTGGTGGGGAAGGAGGTTCTCAAGCAGAAAATGGAGGATTTTATTCAGGCTAGACTGGGTTTAAACTCGTGAAGAGGGGAAGGCTGTGGGGCTGATCCTACCAAGTCTATCGAGGGTAGGACTAACCTTCGACCCCAAAAGGAGGGGTGAACAGTGCCTTAGGGGAGGCTGGTAGGCAGCCCTATGTAAGCTCTGGGGTCGATATGGAAAAGGGGGATAGGGACAAAGATTGGAGGGTGGTAACAGTAAATGCCAGGAGAATGGGAAATAAGATGCTTGAGTTCCAGGCCATGCTGGTGGAGGGGGAGGTGGATGTGGCAGCGCTTCTTGAAACTTGGGCCACCCCTGGCCATGACTGGGATCTTAATCTGAGTGGGTACACTGTGCTTAGGAAGGATTTAATGGTGGCGTGGGAAGGGGTAGCATTGTTTATCAGGGATAACACTGGAATTATTTGAGTAGAGGAGGCAAAGGGTAAAGTGGAAACCTTATGGGTCACCTTGCGAACCCCCAAGGGAAGGATGATCAAGATAGAGGTGGCATATAGGCCAACAGGACTAACTAAGGATCTGGAAGAGCGTCTGCTGGCTAACATTAAGAGTCAGCGTAGGCAGGATGGGGAAGGGGTGGTGTTGATGGGGGACCTCAATATGCCAGCTACTGATTGGGATACTATGATGCCCACTGTGACTAGGGAGCAGAGGCTGCTGGATGGCTTCCTGGATGCATTCCTAAATCAGCAGGTGATGGACCCAGTGAGGGAGGGTCATATCCTGGATGTGGTGCTGGCAGACAGGGACCTAGTTGTGGAGGATCCCCTGGCAGAGAGTGACAATGGCACAGTCTGGTTTCAGCTCGACGGGGGATCATACTAGGACAGAGGCAGTTGATTTTAGGGGCAGACTTTAGGCATATGGGGAATTCTCAAAGGGCATTTGAGGGAGTTAAACCAGGTATGGACGTAGAAGGCTGGTGGGGGTCATAAATGGGGCTAGGGAGGCTACCAGGTCCGTAGCGAAAGTGAGGTGCAAGGGTGGTAGGTCTGAAAACCATCCTGGTGGACCAAGGAGGTCCAGGAGGTGGTGGAGAAGAAGGCTGCCTACAGTAGGCAAACAAAAAGAGTATACAAAGACCAGAGGGAGATGGATAGGGAGGGCTTCTATCTTGCAGACAAGCAGGTCACCCGAGTAGTGAGGGGGGCAAAGACAAGAAAAGAGCATAGGCTGGCGCAGAGGATATGGGATGGGGGAAAAAGGGTTCTATAGGTATATTGGTGATAGGAGAAAAGTCAAGGGCCAGCTTAGTAGGTTGTGGATGGGGGTGCAGAAGGTGCTGGGGAGCAGGCGGAGGTACTCAGTGTGTACTTTGCCTCAGTATTCACTAGGGAGGGTGCTGGGGATACTCCGTATAAGAGTCTGCAGGGAACAGATGGGGCAGCAGACCTGTCTGTTAGAGTACCTGTTGGTGAATGGGTCACCGAGGGAGAAGGTATGGGAGCAAGGAGCCAGAACAAATCTACTGAGGGGGGAAGTGAAACGGATGCTGATATATCTATCGGCCATGTGTGAGAAGCCCTCAAGTCAGTAAAGAAGGACAAATCCCTTGGTTCTGATGCTATCCATCCCCGAGTACTGTGGAAGTTGGCTGATGTTTTGGCTGTACCACTGGCAGATCTTTTTAACTTGTCACTGCAGACAGTGAGGGTGTCCAGGGACTGGAGGCAGGCACACATTGTACCCATCCATAAAGGGGGTTCAAGGGGAAAGCCAGGGAACTTTAGACCCATCGGTTTGACGTCGGTGTCAGGAAAGCTAATGGAGGGCATACTTAGGGAGAGGCTGGGAGATTTCTTAAATGAGAAGGGATATATGGATGACCGGCAGCATGGTTTTGTGCCAGGTAGGTTGTGTCAGACTAACCTTGTTCAGTTCTACCAGTGGGTGACATCAGCACTCAACCAGGGGAGACCAGTGGTTGTACTGTTCCTGGACTTCAGCAAGGTGTTTGATTCAGTCCTGCACAAGGGTCTGCTGGAGTAGTGAAGGAAAATGGGGGTAGGACTGCTGATGGTTAGGTGGATTAGAAATTGGCTTTCCGAGTGCACCCAGTGGGCAGTGGTGGTGGGGGGGTCTTGTCTCCTACGGAGGTCATTAGTGGAGTCCCACAGAGGTCCGTTCTGGGGCTGCTCCTGTTTAATGCCTACATCTCCGATATCAGGGAAGATATCGACTGCGAAATTAGTCTCTTTGTGGACGGCTCTAAACTGGGTGTGGTTATGGAGGGAGGGGAAGGGAGGTCAGCCCTGCAATGTGATCTGGATACCCTGGAAAGATGGTCACACACTTGGAGATTGCAATTTAACCCCTCCAAGTGCAAGGTGCTACACTTTGGGTGAGGGAACCCCAAATATGTGTACACCCTGGAGGGACGGAGTTGCAGGCTTCAGCAGGGGAAAAAGACCTGGGAATCCTGGTGGATGTCAACATGAATAATTCAGAGCAGTGTAGGAGGGCTGCGGTCAGGGCAAATAGGATGCTGGGCTCCATCACCAGGAGGATAACCTCGAGGAGCAAGGAGGTGATTTTGCCATGTACAACAGACTGGTTAGACCACACCTGGAGTACTGTGTGCAGTTCTGGTGGCTGCACCTAAGGAGGCACATCCAGCTCCGGGAGATGGTTCAGAGGAGAGCAACTAGAATGATTCAGGGACTGAGGGATATGACATATGAGGAGCATCTGGAGCAGCTCAGCCTGTTCTCACTGGAGGAGAGTAGAGACTGGGGGATATGATTGAGGTCTTCAAGTAACTCAAGGGAGTTAATAAGGTAAGCCTAGATTAGATGCTTTGGCTGGAGGTGGGTGGGGTCAGCAGAGGGCACAGTTGGAAGATTGAGGGTAAAAGGCTTAGGGGAGAAAGGAGGAGGAGGTACTTCACTGAGACAGTAGTGGAACCATGCAATGTGCTGTCCAGGGAGCTGGTACAGAGAGCTACTGTGGACAGCTTAAAAGAGGATGGGACAGGTATATGCAAGGGGTGAAGTGGAGGATGGCTTGCCGGGGGGGGTAGGAGCGGGGGATGGGGTAAGAAGGAAAGGTGCCAGGTAGATGGCTACAGTACCCAGTCAGGGTGTTGAGGCCCGAGCAGACTAGACAGACCATAAGGCCTACTCTGCCAGCGTTTTAGCATGTTAGTATACCCTGGAGGAGAGGAGAGACAGGAGAGATATGATAGTAACCTACAAATATCTAAAGGGCACATATAGGGTACCGGAGGGTAGCATCTCTCAGAAATGGAGATGTTCAGGAATGAGAGGGCATAACAAAAGGCTGGAAGAGGGTAGACTAAGGGGTAATGTGAGGAAGTATTTCTTCATGGAAAGAGTGGTGAATGTATGGAATGATATCCAGTGAGGATGGCAACTGAATATGAGCGACCATCAAAACGGCGCCTTATATTCAGAGCTTTCCTCATGGGCTACCCTACAAGGGTAGCAACCCTACGTGAAAGTGGGCATAGGGAAGGGCAGCCAGAAGGGGGGATAGCAAGGGGGAAGGATAGGGAACAGGGTTTGTAAGGGGGTAGTGTACCTGCTGTAGCCGAGCTAGCTGTTTAGTGTGGGGGTGACGGTGGCTAGCTGCAGCACAGCAGGTACTGGGTTCAGGGCTGGGTACGGGTAAGAATTTTGCCACTGGCTGTAGATGTGTCTTTATTTTTTTCTTGGAGTCCAGATTGTTGTCCCTCCCCGACATGCATCCACCTGGACTTGAGAATCCTTTAGTAGGGGGGTGCGGGTGGATGCAGTCCTCCAGCATTAACACTCGGACTTCTTGCTGAAAGTCTCTTCGCTGGCGTGTGTATATCTCCGATTTGCTTTTCGACGATATATACTCGCTATAATAGTGATGACTGTTTTGCGATTGCTATTATGACATAGAACCATATGGACTAGACTCCCAGCAGAGGTGGTTGGGGAAATCACAGTGGGGGAATTCAAAAATGTATGGGACAGGCAAAGGGGAACCCTAGCAATAGGAGTGAGAAGGTAAAGCTGGAAATCAGGTTGGGTCTGTGGGTTTTGCAGTAGGTAAGGAAAATGGGCAGACTGGATGGGCCTAGTGGTCCATATCTGGAATCAATTTCTATGTTTCTATGCTTCTGTGTTGGTGGGACCTCTCCAGTGAGCAATACAATGGCAGCAACCCCTCCCTCCTCCTGCTAGAAATTCTTCTTACAGTGCACCCTACCATCCTGCTAGCCTTTCCCACCACTTTGTCACACTGCACACCTACCCTAAGGTCATCATATAGAATGAGCCCTGGGTCTCTTTCTTGCTTGGAGACTATAAGCTCCACTCTCCCATCTTATACACAGTCCTTGGGTTCCACACCCCTAGGTGCATAACCTTGCAATTTTTGGCATCAAAACCCAACTTCCACCCTCTAGACCATTCCTCTAGTTTCTGCAAATCCCTTTCTATTTTATCCACCCCTTCCTGAGTGTCAACCCTGTTGCAGGTTTTTGCATCATCCGCAAAAAGACACTTGCCCATCAATCTTCTCTTCAATGTCACTTATGAAGACACAGAAGAGGACCAGTCTCAGCATCAAACCCTGTGGCACCCCACTAGTCAGTCTTCTATCACCTGAGTGGCTACTGTTTACCATCAGCCTTGCATCCAATCAATTAACCAATTTGATTTCCAGCTTGACACTTTATCCCCCATCCACAGGCTGCTTAGTTTATTAAACAACAAGTAAACAGCTTATTTTGCCCTTTCACTATTTAAAAAAAATTGGGTCTTATTCTAGAAAGGATATACATGTCGCAAACTGACTTGTGCCAACAGGAATGGCAGAAAGAAGTACTCTGTGCCATGCATTCTAATATTTGGGATTCTACATAGCAGCCTGTGACATGTCACAGGCTGCTTGCTCCAAACTGGGATTACACCACCAGTTGCGCCAAAACCCCACAGCGACATGGCACAAAGGTGTTTACGCCAGCAGCTGCACCCTACTCTGCAAGGGCAGCTGCCAAGACCTGGATGTCGGTATTCTAGAAACAACCCCTGAGGACATTCATCAAAGTACACTTACACTCAGCACCTACTCTGGTAAGTGTACCTTGCATTCACCAGGGGTTGCTCCAATGTGTGAACCCACCCCAGTACATGTAACCCCCCCATCACCAGAAATGAACACAAGTGGCCCAGCAGAGTTAGCAACCCCCCCCAGTCCCACTCCTGGTATAAGTATAGATATTGCCTCACAGGGCTATTGGACCTCCTCATCCCATTCCCAGTAAAAGTATAGATTGTGCCCCACAGGGCTAATGAACCCCCCTATTCCCACTCCCGATAGATGTATAAAAATCACGCCGCAGGGCTAGCAGCGCCCCCCAAGCCCCGATCCTTGAACCCCAAGTGTGGGCAATAATGCACAAAAGTACAAGAATACAAAAATAAATAACAGCCCTGTTGTCCCTGGTAGTCTAGTGGCCCCCCTCCCTCCCATCCAGCAGTGCCAGACCATCCTGCTCCTCCTCTGCCCATACCCAGCCAGCGACTAGCACAGCCCACCTCTCACCTCCGCGGCCAGCTGCCGACTGAGCTCTGTATGAACCTGTACTTCTGTACATAGTACGCGCTCAGCAAATGACAGCTCATTCATTGAGCATGTGCTATGTACAGTAGTATGCACTCATACGGAGCTCAGTCGGCTGCTGGACATGGTGGTGAGAGGTGGATTGTGCCAGTTGCCAGTTGGGTAGAGGTGGGGGGGTAGGGTGGTCTAGCACTGCCGGATGGGAGGGTGGGGGCCACTAGACTATCAGGGATCACAGGGCTTTTTTTTTTATTCTTGGACCTTTGTGCATTACTGCCCATACTTGCGGTTCAGGAATCGGGGCTTGGGCTGGTTGGCTAGCCCTGTGGGGCGATTTCTATGCTTTTACTGGGAGCGGGAAGTGGGTCCAATAGCTCGGCCGGGCATTTCCTGTAAATTTACTGGGAGTGCCTATGCCCTTTACCTGTGCCATGTGCAGCTTGAGCCAACCTGTTCAGATACGCCTATCATTTGGCATGCTGGTCAGGTTGGCGCAAATCACACGACTTAGCTGTGGGAACCCTGCCGATTACAGAATCAGGCACAGGGTCCTTAGTGCAACTGCACCCCTTGTACATCGCAACTTGTGACATGAGTAGGGGTGCTTCTAAAATCAGCCCCAATGGCTTCATAGAGATGTAAAGGAAAGGCTACTTACATTAATGCTAAAACTGATTTTATGTAATAAGCATAAATGCAGTTTAGTAGCATTTTAAAAATGTAAACAACAACCCTCTCCTTTTAAAAACCCCACACTGTCTGCTCTATTAAATGGTCCCAAAACATGAAGCATATTGACATTATAGAAGTGAGAGCTAGACAGCTCCCTATACAGTGCAATACACTTTTATTTTTAAATCCTGATTTGCAGTAGTGTTTTATGAAAATGATCAAAATCATGACTTAACAGGTATATCATTTTTACCAGTACTGTACACATGTTAAACTATGCTTTCGATCATTTTATTACTGCAGAATAACAATAAAGTAATCAAAGCTACACTGGCTCTCTGAGCCGAATGGCAGTACAGTGCAGCATTATATATATTAATTTACGTGGTGGTCAACTGGTTGTGGGATGCTCCTTTGTCCTGCTAAGTTGTCAAGATGCTTCTAAGTGTAATAGTTCTTTATTTTGAAGTCTTATTTCCCTGGTGCACTTCTCTTACTGAATGTCAGTCAGGCCATTGAAGTAATGAGAGACACATCCCCTCCTGCAGGCCAATGCCACCATTGCTCCAAGTCTGGTCCCAAATGTCACAGTCCCATGGAGATCTCTGAATAGACCTTTTTTAAAAATCAAGCTCTCTCAAGAGACCACATGATGCAGGGTACCAGGTAGTAGCTCCTCTTAGTAGCTCCAGCCTCCCGACTCTTTATTTTCATGTTTTGCTCCTATAAAACTGCCTTAAACCCACAGAAACTACTCTACAACTCTTCCTTACTACCCTGAATATCTGTATGGTGTTTCGTTGCTTAGATGGATTTTCCTATGAAGAAGGTGCCGCAGAAACATACTCCCCCACCTACCCCTGAGAAGGCCCTGAAGAAATCACGGGCCTCAGGTGCATCAGAAAAGCCAGAGTACTTGAACCTCACCATGGATCAGGAGCCGTTAACCTTGAGCAGGTTTTTAGAGGAATTCAAGCCCTTCCGTGAAGAAATAAAGGATATTTCCTCAGAGCTTAATTCCCTAACCAAAATAATCGAGGAGGTTTCTTCAACAACCTCCGATAATACCACCCGTATTTGTTCACTAGAGAAGCGGGTGGAGAAAATTGATCCTGGGCTTGTATCTATGTGGCAGAAGCTTTCTCGTCTTGAATTAAAGCTAGAAGACCTCGAGGGTCACAGCCACAGGAATAATGTGGTTATCCTCGGGCTTCCAGAGGGAGAAGTGGGCCAGAACACCACTGAATTTGTTCAAAAGTTGGTCGAAAGGATCACTGGCCCCTCTCCCTTTGGTGCCAAGTACATCATCGAGAGAACACATAGGTCCTTGCAGCCAAAGCCTTCCCCTGGAGCATTGCCTCGTCCCATTATCTGCCGATTTTTGAACTTTTTAGAACGGCAGCATTTTCTGGCAAAGATAAAGGAATTGCAGGAAGTCAGATGGGAAAATGCAAAAATCAGGATTGCCCAAGATCTACCGGCCTCGGTCAGGCAGAAACGCACTGCATTTCACCGTATAGTCTCGAGGATTATTGCCGTGGGGCTCAAGTTTAAGATGGGGTACCCAGCCAGGCTGCAAGTGCAAGTGGCTGGTGCCTGACTATCTTATGAAGATCCAGTTGCTGCGCTTTCAGGGTTGAAGACAGCCCTGCCTGATTTCTTTTGTGATCCATGATTCGCATCATTTGGGCTGAAGACGTCCGAATTGGAGAGATGCTGCTGCTCTTTGATCAGTAGAGGGGGAAGATTGTCACTTTCCGTTTTGGATCAAGACAGCCTGCTACTGAAGGCTGAAGGGACATTATGCTGCTGTGTTAATTTTATTTCTTACAGTACTTAGCAGTCTTATATGTTCCTGGTGCAGTTTATTCTCTCAGTGGACTGCTGCAGTCAAAGGACAGTTTTACTTGGTTTATGGTTCTCTCTGGATGGCGCTTGATATGCACCTAATAACATAGGTATTAGGGAGGTTTAGGGTTGGGTCTGTTTACCAGGCTTTCTTCCCCCCCTTGGCTATTTTATTTTACTCATATACATACATACATAGATACATAGACAGTGTCGGCAGATAAGGGCCTATGGCCCACCCAGTCTGCCCATTTAAGTTTGTAAGTTCAGTTTATGTTTTCCAGAAAGTCTGTTGCCCCTTACCCCTGACCTCCAGAATTCCTTTATGTCTATCCCATGCATTCTTAAATCCCATGATTGTTTCAGCCCCCACCACTTCCTCTGGCAGGGTGTTCCACTTGTCCACCACCCGTTCTGTGAAGAAATTCTTCCTCACGCTTCCTCTGAATTGTCCTCCCTCCAACTTCATCCCATGCCCTCTAGTCCTGGAACATCTTTTTCGCTTAAAAATAGTGCATTCCTGCACCCTGTTCCTCCCTGTAAGATACTTGTATGTCTCTATCATATCCCCTCTCTCTCTCCTCTCGTGCCAGGGAGTGACATGTTCAGTTCCTTCAACCTGTCCTCATAGGGACTTGTGATGCAATCCATGCACCATCTTTGTTGCCCTCCTCTGAACCTTCTCTACCCTGTCTATGTCCTTACGTAGGTAAGGTCTCCAGAACTGCAAAGTGTACTCCAGGTGAGGCCTCACCAGTGTCTGTATAGTGGAATTATGACCTCCCTTTCCACTGGTGATGCCCTGCCTATACATCCCAGCATCCTATTTGCTTTACCTGCTGCCTTGTCTCACTGTTTCCCTGCCTTGAGGTCATCAGAGATGATAACTTCAAGATCCTTTCCTGCTTGGTGCATGCTATATCCTCACCCCCAACTGATATATATTGTGCCAGGGTTTTCGTGCCCCATATGCATTATCTTGCACTTCCTTGCATTGAATTTCAACTGCCAAACCCCTGACCATTCTTCAAGTTTCTGCAGGTCCTTCTCATTCTGTCTACACCCTCTGGTGTGTCTACTCTATTACAGAGCTTTGTGTCATCAGCGAACAGTGAAATTCTGCTTCTAGGTCCCGCGTAATGTCACTGATGAAGATATTGGAATATTACCGGTCCCAGCACTGATCCTGTGGTACCCCACTGGTCACTCTTCCTCTGTGGAGTGACAGCCATTTACCACCACCTCTGTGTCCTGCTGCCCAGCCAGTTACCTACCCACTGCACTACTGTCCTGCCCACACCCATATTCCCCAGTTTGTGCAATAGTCTTCTATGTGGCACAGTGTCAAAGGCCTTGAAGTCCAGATAGGCCATGTCCATTGCCCTCCCTGATCCACCGCCCTAGTCACCCAGTCAAAATTCAATGAGGTTGGTCTGACATGACCTTCCCTGGTGAAACCATGCTGCCTTGGGTCCTGTAGTCCATTGACAACCAGATGTTCCACCAATCTCTCCTTCAGTAGTGCTTCCATGATCTTCCCCACTACCGAGGTGAGGCTGACTGGTCTGTAGTTCCCTGCTTCCTCTTTGTTCCCACTTTTGTATAAGGGGACTACATCTGCTATCCTCCAGTCTTTGGGTACCTCCCCTGTTTCTAGTGATCAGCTAAACAGGATAGCAAGAAGTTCAGCCACCACCTCTCTTAGTTCTTTAAGGATCCTGGGGTGCACCCCATCTGGCCCCATTGCTTTATCAACTCTTATTACTTCCAGTTCCTTCAGGACCCTTTCTCATGTAAAGGGACTTGTGTCCATTTCTGCACCATTCTTACCCCTTGTACTCCATTCAGACCCATTACCCTCCTCTTCCTCAGTAAAGACTGAGCAGAAATACCTGTTCAATATGTCAGCTTTACTGTTGTCATCCTCCACAGCCCCCATCCTCCCCTTCAGTCTCACTATCCCTCTCTTTGCCTTTCTTTTTCACTTATGTACCTGTAAAAGGTTTGTCCCTCACCCACTGATTTTGCAATGTGTTCTTCTGTCTGAGCTTTGCTTCCCTTACTGACCTCCCTGGCTCCCTTTGCTTCTCCCTGGTACTTCTCCCTATCCCCTTCTGCCTGTGTCTTTTTGTATTGCCTGAATGCAATCTTTTGGCTTTCACTTTCTTTGCTACCTCTTTGGAAAACCATAATGGTCTCCTCTTCCTCTTCCTTTTCCTTTTGCTAACCTGCTTAATACATAATTCTGTTGCTCTTGTAATCCCCATTTTAAATACTTCCCACTGTTCCTCAACCCCTGATTCCTGCCCCATTCCCCTTAATGCCTCTTTCAAGTATCTCCCCATTTTCTCAAAGTTTGCCCCCCTTAAATCCAGGATACGTGTTTTTGTGTTTTTTTTCATATGAGGGAGCGATTTGCCCTACAGCCCTTTTTCCTTTCTACACAGGGTATGGTTATGCGCTTTTGCCTTTGTATCACTAGAGGGAGCTCCAGATATTCAACTCGTAGCCCAGTGCAGTTAGATAACCCGGGAAGTTACTTTCAAGGCACGATACTTTTACCAGATGCCTGGCATTACTTAACATATTTTGCAGCAGGGCATGTGGTTTAGCTGCTGTCATGGCTCTGAAGTGGTAACGTTTTAATTTTAACTGTCTGCCATTTTCAGTACGCATTTACCTGTGCTTACTTGTTAGGTTATAAGCAACTAACACATTAATCCAGAATTTTATTTGGATTTCTGGTTTCAAAGAGCTGAGCATTTCCCCCTGGCGATCTGAGTTTCGCAATTAATGTGCTGCTGGTTGAAGTGTTGAATTTCCTGTTCTATATATTTAACGGTTGCCTGTTTTTCATACAGAATGGTTAAAGGATATGTTTGGGTTTATGGGGGTAATGCTGGGAGGCTGGGGGGAAGGGAAGAGAAGCAGTAGTTTGTTGATCGTTGTTTGTGACAGTGAGGGAGGTAGGGTGGGTGGGGTTATGACCAGACCTAAAGGATCCGGCTTATCTATGTTATATTATATGGGGGAGTATAACGGGAGAGGATAGTACAGGATTGAGCCTGGATGGGAGGGAATGGGGTTGGGAGGTTGGTACAGCAGTAATCAAGGGGTCTTGGATCGCTGTTGTAGTAACATCTGGATATTACGCATGTGTTTGCTTATTATCAGATTGGATGGTTAGCAACATTAATTTTGCAACCTGGAATGTGAAGGGGATAAGGAAAAAGCCTAAGCAATATCAGGTACTTAAACACCTGAATCTGTTGCGATCCCAGGTCACATTTTTACAAGAATCCCACCTGTTAGACTCTGAAGCTTTACAACTCAGGAGGCAACAGGTGGGACAGGTTTTTACTGCCCTGGGGTCCACTAACAGCTGTGGGGTTATGCTAGTTGTCAATAGAGGCATTCCCTTTATTTCCACGCAGGTCTTCAGGGATCCGGGTGGTAGATATGTTCTGGTTCAAGGCACTTTTTGTTCCATGCCACTGTTACTTTGTAGCATCTATGGGCCCAACACGGACGACCCCGGCTTCTTTATGAAGCTTATTACCATTATATTTCCCTTGCTTCCTATCGCGATCGTAATGGGAGAGGACTTCAATTTAGTATCGGACCCTAATATGGACAGGTCTGGCAAGGTGTTGAGGGGACTTTCCCCTGGGCAGAGAGCATTTAGGGATTTATTGGATCAGTGTGGATTATGCGATGTATGGCAAGTGTTGCACCCCAATACCAGGGAATACACTTTTATTTCACCAGTACATGGATCACATTCCCACATCGACTATTTATTAATATCCCAGTCGCTCTTGCCTGGGGTTACGTCCGCTTCAATTCAGCCAGGTCCCGTATCCAGTCATTCCCTGGTGGTATGTAGCTTGGCTTTCTTTAATATCCCTAAGAAAGAGGCCCAGTGGAAATTAAATGAACAGTTAAAAGATGCTCCGTATTTTTACCAAGTGAAAGAGCAGATCGATCTGTTTTTTTTCACTAACTCAACAGAAGGTGTGGCGCCGGATATATTATGGGGAGCTTTCAAGGCCTATATGAGAGGGTTTCTCATCAGTCTAGCCACAAAAAGGAAAATAGCCAGGGACACTGGTTTACTGGGATTGAAAAAGGGCAAATTCCATTTTGCACATTATAAAAAACGGTACTGTCACCGGTGTCTGCCAAGTCAAAATCCGGTTTTCCCGGTTTTTGGTTTTGTGTACTGCATTTAACAATTTTTAACTCCGCTAACATGTATTTCAGCAGTTTTGACCTCCACTATTGCACATCCTTCCATCCTTGTACCAATTTAAAGTTATTTTAGGTACAAGATGTGACAGCAGCAACAGCACTACAGCCCCCATCCCTGAGGTGTGATGGAAGCAGTACTACAGCCCCTGTCATTCAGGTGTGATGGCAGAACCAACAGCACTACAGACCCATTCCTCTGATGTGATGGCAGCAGCAACAGCACTGTGTCCCCCCTCCCTCAGGTGTGATGGAAGCAGCAGCACTGTGGCCCCTATCCATAAGGTGTGATGGCAGCAGTACTACATTTCCCTTCCCTCAGGTGTGATGGCAGTATCAGCACTATGGCCCCATCCCTCAGGTGTGACAGCAGCAGTGCTACATTTCCCTTCCCTCAGGTGTGATGGCAGTATCAGCACTATGGCCCCATCCCTCAGGTGGGATAGCAGCAGTACAACATTCCCCATCCACCAGTGGTTATGGCAGAAGCACTACAGCCCCTGTCTCAGGTGTGATGACAGTAGCATCAATACAGTCCATACCCCTCAGGAGTGATGGCAGTAGTGACAGCACTATGATCCCCTTTCTACAACACCCACACCCCACATGCACAAGTTATAAATTACAGTCTTTTTGCTTGTTAGAACTCAGATGTGAATTATTCTGAACCACCACTACTAAGGTGGACCACCTTTGTTTTTTCCTATCATTTAACTGCTTGAACTGGATTTCTGCCTGTGACACCACTGACTAGGGTTTGAGAACAGATTTGGGTGTTGGAGGACCGGCCGGGGGGGTGGTGAAGGCTTGAGTGTCCAGCGACCACTCATCTTCTCTTGGGAGGGAGGGTGTATTCACAGCTCAGCATTTGCTGGTCCCAGGTGGAGGCTGGAGGAACAGCAACACATTGGCCCTCACTGCGGGAGGGAGCGTGATGGACATCAGCTTGTGCCTTGACATCATGTGGCCTGTCATGCTCCCACGAAAATAGGAAAACACCTGCTGGCCACCCATAGGATGTCTCCTGGTCCCTCCATAAGTATGAAGCCCCAGACACATGTATCTGTTCAGACCCCTGCCATGCCTGGAATATATATAGGAAGCTCTTTAGGGTGATTGTCCTCCCATGTTAGTCTCCCACAGGGGTAGGGGCCCACCCAATGAAGGGTTACTTTGGGTTACCTGGTAGCATGGCCATAAGGGTCGGTGGATGGTAGTGGGACTTAGCAGCGGAGGCAAGGGGACTTGGCAGGCCTGAAGGAGTGGATGGCCAGGGGGTAGGAGGAGCAAAAAAAAACTGCCTGAATTTGCTTCTTGGAAGTAAAGTGTCTTCACCTGAAAAAATCCACAGGCGATTAGTGGAGGACCTTCTAATGGAAAATCGTGCATCTCACGAACATGTGGATGCCTTTTTTTCCCTTGGTCTCCATGAAAAGAGTGTCTCTCAGATTTCATGTCTGAGCTAAGATGTGAATTGAGCACCACTCTGCCTACCAGCATCATACTTCCCCCAGGGTCTTACCTTCTGTGCCACTGAATGTGCTTTCAAATCCACTGGCCAAGCATAAGTACAATTAAACACTTAACATTTGCTTTTTATTAAAGCAGTCTGTCAGAAAAACTTTTTGTTGTCACAGAGGCTGAAACAGCAGGTGGGAGAGATGGTGCAAATGATTCAATTCACCTAAATGGGGTGCTAACTGTGAAGTCTTTTTTGTAAGTAGTATGGCAGTTTCTGCCTTGTGAACATACTTTCATTCAGACTAGTTTTCATTCAAACAGCTGAGGATTTTGGATGGCCCTGCTGATTATAAACTTGAATAAGCTCGTTGGTAACAGTGATCCTGCGCTTAGCAATCTACAACCTAGATGTTCACATGCAAAGAATACAATAAAAATCTGACTAAAGTCTAAAAAACAAGCTTATAAAACACATAAAATGTATTTGAACACATATAATTACCTATACAAAATCATTGCAGCCCGACTAAAACTCAGGTAAATTACATGGTACCCTGGCTACTGTATGATGTAGTAAACATATATTTTTTTATATATTTTTTGTAAACCAGGTAAGTCCACTAGGCAGAACTGCCTGTTTTCAGAGGTGACTCAGGAGCACTGCGTAGGTTAAAATGACTTGCTCGGAGTCACACAGTATGCAAGTGGAGGTTGTGGGAATCAAACCCAAGTCTTCTAGATGGACTTAGTTCAATCACTGTTTGTTACTCTAACCACTAGGCTATACTGCCAGTCATAACACCCATATATAATGTTTAATATATGATTTCAGTAGTAGTGCACAGTACCTACAGTGCAAATTATGAACATTAAACACTTTACATTTTGCTAAAACTGAATTATTTGCCTCTTCATCTGCTTATATTTTCTTAAACCAAAGTGAGTGTATAGTTGACAAAGCACTGTCAATAGCCTGTGGTAGCACTACTGCTTGCAATGCCAGGGACTCAGGGTTGAAAGTGAATTCAGGTTGCTAGAGGTCTGGCCAGGGGAGTAGGATTGAGCACCTGGGGGCCACTCTCCTCCTCTGGGAGCGGTGGCCTGCAGATCCTGCTGCTTTACTGCCACCTGGGTGACCACAGATGGTGGTACAATGGGGCCACAGAGCAATCGAGAAGAGAGGGAGGGAGGAAGCAAGTCAGGATCTGGAGCAATGGCATGTCTCTATGTGCCTTACCTCCTTGGATCCCCTTGAGTGCCGTTGCCCTCAGGGACAGAGACCAGAAAACCAGTAACAATCACCCCACATCAGCTGCTGATAGGAGGGACCCAGCTGCCTCAGACTTCATAGCCAGGTTCCATGAGATCCCCACTGGGCTGCCCGACACACGTTAAAGGACTGTGGAGGGGTGACCTGGGGTCCTCTCCCTTCCCACCTGGGGGGGTACAACACAGGCAGGATGAGGGCAGGCTCACAGGAGCTCCTGAGCATTACCTGGGTTGAAGCTAGGGAATACCCAGTCTAGGAATCTCTGAAAAGTGGAGACTGATGCTGTGAGAAGGGGGCATAGAAAGAGAAAATAAAAAAAAATGTAAAAAGATGCTGAAATCTTAGGGATTCTGTGCAGTGAGATGCAATTTCCGTGAGGTACCGGTACAAGAATTCAAAATCCGAAAACCAAGCAGGATTCTGTGATTGTTACCGGTGTTACCGGTTAAAATGGAAAACCAGGGTCCCTGAAAATAGCCCAAGAGGCTGAACTATTATCTTTATTGTCCCAAGTGCGGTCCCTAGAGGCCAACTTGTCTTCCAGTACCCCAGAAGAAGACAGGTGGAAACTTTTGGTAGCTAAAGATAGATATTTAGACTTGTTTAGGGAAAAGGCAGAGTTAGCCACTATCCACACTAAAGCTAGCTACACCGATCAGGGAGAAAAAGCTGGATGTTTGCTTGCTCTAAGGTTAAAACAGCAGGATTCTGCAAGATTTATCCCACCAGTGAGGGCTCAAGTGGATGGGTCCTTGAGGGCGTCCCCTTCAGAAATTGTGCAGGAGTTTGTGTTGTACTATGAGCAATTATATAGGGATATGGATAGTCCTCCTCCCCCCTTAGAGATATTGGAGGCTTATCTCCGGGAGTCTCATCTCCCCTTCCTGTCAGCTTTGCAGAGGAGATTTCTGTCCTCCCCTATATCCCTGGAGGAAATTTCGGAGGTAATTAAGGCTCTGCCCTCGGACAGAGTCCTGGGGCTGGATGGTTTTCCCTCGTTATTTTATAAAGTCTTTCGAGAGCAGTTAGTGCCAGTATTTCATCGGCTGTATATCCACATTCTCTCTGGGGTAGCTGTTGATACCTATCTGTTCGAAGCCCTGATCGTCCTTCTCCCCAAACCTGACAAAGATCCCAAGCTGGTACAGAGTTACAGGCCCATATCTCTTTTGAACCAGGATATTAACATTTTCTTGAAGATATTGGCCAATACAATTACTCTGGTCCTTCCCGATCTGATTGGTATGTCACAGGTGGGATTTATGAGGGGACGTTCATCATCAGATCACCTATGTACCCTTTCGCATGTCTTCTCGGAGTCCAGGGACACCACCTTTCCTGCCGTGCTGGTGTCCCTGGATGCCAAAAAGGCATTTGATCGTGTGAACTGGAACTTTTTATTTCAGGTTCTCAGGGCATTTGCTTTTCCCTCCATGTTCATAGACTGGATTCTTGCCCTTTATCGGGCACCCTCCACTAGGATTTCAGGCAATGGGGCATTTTCAAAACCTTTCCTCTTATATTCAAGAACTAGGCAGGGCTGCCCCTTTCCCCTCTGTTACTCAACTTATATTTGGAACCCCTCATCCGAAATATTTTAGATAATTCAGAGATACAAGGCATACCAATATGGAACAAGGTAGTGAAGATTATGGCATATGCTGATGATCTTCTTCTTCATTTGTCCCATCCGGTAACGTCCATCCTGGCCATGTTAGAGGAGATTGTCAAGTTTAGTTCCTTTTCGAATTATAAATTAAATGCTAAAAAGTTGTCTATTTTCCCCCTTAACCATAAGGTCTTTAAGAATGATATTATCCCTTTTGGATTGTGTTGGTCACCCCGTGTTCTCAAATATTTGGGTATCAGATTGTCTCGTAATCCTTCCTCATGGTTTAAAGAAAATCTGGAGCCCCTTTCCCAGGTGATCATCCAGGATATTGATAGATAGTCGAAGCTTCCTGTTTCATTATGGGGCCGTATTAGTATAATTAAAATGAATGTATTTCCCCACCTTTTTTATCCTTTCTCGCACCTTAACTCATTTATCCCATTATCCTGGTTTCAGAAAATGCATAGAATTTTTACCAATTTAATCTGGTCTAACAAACACCCCCGACTGGCATACTATAAGCTGGCGGCTCCAAAAGTTGATGGGTGATTGAGGATTCCTCACTTGGCAATCTATTACTGGGCTAGCCATCTAGTAAAATATCTTAAGTGGGTGAATCCGGGACCCGAAGGCTTGAGGCAGGTTTGGCTTAATATAGAATTAGATTTTATCCAGGCTATAAACATGGACCCCCTGACCATGTTTTATGTTAAGATTTCCTCTCTAGAAGAAGTCCGTAAATGTCTGACTCTTATGATTTCCCTGAAAGTTCATGCACAGCTCTGTTCCTTTTTGTGCTACAATCTGCATTTGGACCTGTCTCAGTCCATATGGAATTACCCGTCCTTTACCATAAATAAACAGAGGATCCCCCCATGTGGTTGCCCCAAGTGGGGGATGGGATGGGATGGTATCCTCCTTTCTGGATGGAGAGGGGACATGGCTCTCTGTAACTAGCATTATTCAAAAATTTAATATCCCAGTAGCCCATCATTTCAGGGTTCTTCAATTAAAGCATCTCATTACTACTGTGCTGGGTAGTACCCCTCCCCGTCCGTCGGCCTTTTCCTTGATATCCGAGCTTTCCTCCTTACTAGGACCCTCTAAGGTTATCTCAAAAATGTATCAAGTCCTGTTCCATTGGCGGTATGGGGGTTCCCATGGTCCCATCACATTCTGGGTCTCCTTTTTCCCCCAGCATACCTTCAACTGGCCGGTACTATGGAGGTATTGTCACAAGTACGTGTCACAAGACAGACTACAACTTATGCAATATCACATTTTACATAATATGTTTTATACCCCAGTAAAACTGGCAAAATGGGGCCTTCTTGAATCAGGACTGTGTACCAGATGTTCCCAGGAAGAGGGAACACTTCTTCATATATTCTGGTCGTGTCCCAAGATAACCCCATTATGGGATTCAGTTAAAGCCAAACTGGACCCCTTACTGGGTTTGAAGGATTGCTTTACTCCTGAAATTTGCCTGTTGGGAGACCTGTCTCCTATAAAGATTAAAGCTCGGAGATTTCACATGTCTATGATAACATTATCTGTCAAAAAATCATACTTAAGCATTGGAAGGATGATGTTAGCCCATCATACCAGGAATGGGTTCATGAAATCCTCGCTAATCTTCGTACTGAGAAAGCTATAGCGAGTCTCTATAACAGGCAACGGAGCTATAAGCATATCTGGGATCCCTTTCACACCTTAATCACGGTTGGTTTAGACAAATGAGTTGTTGGCAATTGTTTATCTCAGCTCAATCAAGCTTTATTGTAACATGGTATTATACTACAGTGTTGTAGTGTACTGCTGTACCAGGGGGGGGAAGGGGCAGAACATGTCTGGTCCTATGATTATGTTGTGAATGTTACTATTTCTGTCCCCTGTATTGTGGAAAATCTGTTAATAAAGTTTAAATTGAAATAAATCAAGCTCTCTCCATAGTCTGCATAGTTTGAGAAGTGCATGCTCTACTGAGAATAATGAATCCTTTTTTTGTACTGACATTAGTAAATTATTTAGTCATTTAACAGTGCCAGTCAGGAAGGAGGCAGCATTTCGGCAGAGCATGAAATTCTTGAACTATGCAGACTAGTGAGAGAGCAACAGCCACATATCAAAACCATTTTCCACTTGCTCGGGGCACTCATCAAGGCTGTCTACTGTTCACATTTTATTTCTGTTAGCCATCGAATCACTTATAACAGCTATATGGGCCAACCCAGAAGTTAAGGGTATCTTTATGGGGAACAAGGAATACAAATCCCTATCTTATGCAGATGACCTCCTGGTTTAACTAAGTGATACCCTGACAGTCAAAACCCCACTCTGCAGTATCTTAGACTCCTTTATGGCCTTATCTGAACTTAAAGTTAACCATGATAAATCTGAGGTATTGGCTCTTAACAACTATTGCTCAGCATCTTTATTCCAATACACGAGTTGGAAGTGGGCCAAAAATGGATTCACTCTTTTTGGGCATCCACGTTGCATCCACACTGGCTGATACGTGCAATCTTAATTTTCCTCTCTACCAATTGCCCTAACTGCAGGCGTAAACAGGTTGATCGCCCTACATCTCTCCCCAAATGGGAAAAACACAGCCATAAAAATGATGTTGGCACCCAAAGTGCTCCATCTCTTTGCACATTTACCCATTCACATACCTGACAAGTGATTCAACCTAATTGACAAGCTAGAAGGGTGGTTCCTTCTGGAAGGAAAACTACCATGACTCAATAGAACCAAACTGGGAAAACATTGGGCAGGCAGAGACTGGGGTCTACCTTATTTCTCATATTATCACATTACATTTGTAACAGCCCAAGTTACTAAATGGTTAATCATCAAAGAATCCAGCTCACCCAAATGGGCTGAAATTGAAAGCCACTTTACGAATGCTCAGACACCCTGGCATATTCTGTATACCAACCCCCCCAAAGGGCCTTTCAGATTCCCCATGATCAATATCTCAATATGCTACTGTTGGAAGCTGAGAAGGTCCCTCCAAATCTCACAGTTGCCCATATCTCATGCACCACTATGGGATAACTAACTGTTCACTGTGGGCCACAAACCGCTTCACTGACCCTCCTGGATGCAGGCAGGTATTCTCACCATCCAAAACATTTGTACAGTAGGTCTAAACTGCATCATACCCTTTAATGACCTTGTCACATGGTATAACTTATCCCAAAGGAATCTATGGTGTTATTTCCAAATTAGAGCTGCACTCACCCACCATATACACCTGAATCCACTAAAGGTAAGAGAAGCACATGGCCTGGATATCACATCCAGGACAAACATGCAGAGGGGTAGGGCAGGTACCATCTCTCAAAGCATACTAGATTCTGGACCTCCTCCCACCAAAAGTAGTCAAATGTCTTAGGAGAACAAGCTGCATATCACTATCCCAGATCATGAATGGAGAAATTCCTGGTGAAGGGCCCACCAGTCATGTAGAGATACCAGAGTGCAATGTATCCAATTAAAAATATTACATTACTGGTACAGAATGTCCTCCTAACTACACAAGGTAGGGGTGATCCCTCATAATAGATGTTGGAGATGTGACAAACACATGGACCCACTATCCCATGTTTTATGGTCCTGTTGAATGATTCACCCATTCTGGGAAAAAGTCTCCACTCTATGTAAAAAGATTCTACCTATGAACTTTATATTGGGTAGATGTTTGCTTTCCTGGGTATCATCACCCAACCAAATATATGTGGTCCCTATATGCTCCATTGGGGTCTGGCCACAATTGTTACAGCCAAAAGACTCATTCTTAGGAGATGGAGAACTACTGATGTATCATCTTTTAATGAATGGCTTCAAATTATGAGCCATATGGTATCCCTGGAGTGACTCTCCTATCTGGCTATTAATAAGACACAGATATATGACAAAGTTTGGTCTCTCTTTCTCAAACTAAGCACCAATATAGGATAAACAATAATAATTTGAACACAGGTGAAGTTAGCACTATTATTATCTTCATCATCTTCGTAATTATAATGCACTATACTATCTCCTCTGCTTTTAATGTGCGTATCCTCTATAATATTATATGTCATTCAATTTGTATCGGTTTATTGTTTCTGTTATGTCTGTATGTAATGTTTAAACTTTTCTAATAAAAAATGTAATGTTAAAAAAATAGAATTTCAAACATTATGAAATAGCATAAAAGATTATTTTTGGAAATGGTCGGAACATACTAGTTGCTGTTCTGGCTAAGAATAAGCACTTTCTTTTCTTTTTTATTTATTTATTTTTTTTATTTTACTCCCCCCCCGGGTTGGCTCCTCCTCCCACTGATCCACCCAGCTCTGTCAACTGGCTTCTCCCTGGTCTTACCTCTTCCTGAGCCCCCATGGTTTGCCCTCCATGATACAGTGGCAGGGAGTCCCTTGACATGCTGAACAATGGATCCAGATCTGGGAGCTGCCTGGGTCACTCGTGTGGGGCCTGCAGAGGTCGGCAATCATCCTGGCAGTCAGGGTGTTTTTCTGTCTTACATGTTTCCCCCTCTTGTTGTGCCATTTTATCCCCCTTGTAGGGATGCCATAATTTGGACTACATCCCCCATGAAAGTGTGCACAAGCATGATCATGCGATATGCACTGTGATGCATCCCACAAGTGCCCAACCACCCGCACAACTGCAGGTGACAGTGCTGATGTGGGATGTGGCACCCTCCACCATGGAAGGAAGAGAGTGTCCTCTAGGATGCGTCATCCTTCTCCCTCCCTGGCTAGTCCAGATGACCCAGGCTCATTTCCAAACCTGGGTCACTGGCATTACAAGCTACAGTGCTACCGCTGCGATGATGGACCAGCCCTAAACACATTCTTTTCTAGTTCATTTATGTTATATACCATGAGAGGGTATGGGTGATGGCAGGATTCACCCACACCTGGTGTGGTTCAATTATGAGGCTGTAGGCCCAGTGAGTAAACCACACCAAGAATAGGTAAATCCTTCCATCACCCACTCCC
The DNA here is from genome assembly GCA_016271365.2 of Neoceratodus forsteri. Taxonomy (NCBI): domain Eukaryota; kingdom Metazoa; phylum Chordata; order Ceratodontiformes; family Ceratodontidae; genus Neoceratodus; species Neoceratodus forsteri. The sequence continues at coordinate 609,760,401 of CM057455.1, forward strand.
TCAAGTTGTGTATTGTGATTATACAATGTCCACTTTTTATACATAAAAAAAACAGTAAATAAAAAGTTTGTTTTCTGTTTTAATTTATATTTTAGTGTTTTTTTATTGCTGCACTGCAAGAAGTAGTCCTTGCTTAATGGGGATGTGGCGGTACTGCACAGGCACAGTATTGCGTTGTCCTTCCAAGTCCAGTGGTTTTTAAAGGGCAAGGAAATGTTTAACTCTGTGCACAGGTTGCTTTCTGACAGTGTCCTGGCTCTGTTTTTCTTGTATGAGCCAGGACAGCCTTCAGTACTTTCTGCTTATTTTGTTTTCTACTACGGAGGCACTGCTCTGTTTTGTTGTGCATTCTGCACATGTGCCACAGTGTACCTTGTTGTCACATTTACTGGCAGTGATTTTGTGGTCCTCTTCGGTGTTTGGCTGACTAAAGAATGGTCTCTGTTTTTTTTTCTCTGCTCTGCCTTACCTTCCCAGAACACTGTAAATTATAGATAGCCTGTTACTGGGAGGTGAGTGGTGATGGCTACTGGTTTTGAAGCCTTGTGACAGAGGGAGAAGAGCATGGGGAAAGGGATTAGTAGGTACAAACAGAGAGTTAAAAAAAAAATACAAGTGACGGAAATTTATTTTCTTTACGTATTGCGGTTTTCAGTTTTGTCTGTACAGTTACATAGTGGTAGTCGGGATACCAGTGTTTAAAGGGGATCCAACATGGCAGGTTTCAGCTTTCTGTTGGGGACTCGGAGTGTTTTTTTTTTTTTTTACAGCAGATAAGGCTGGCTGGCACTTCTTCCCATGGAGTGATAGGATTTACACATTGTAAATCGTGCCAGCCAGTCAATCAGGAAGGAGTATTTTAAGCCATTATATAATTATTTACTCCTACTGATACTATCTACTACTACTGAAATATTTTATTATTTGTTTATTGCTGCTTTGTAGAGTTATCTAATTTTACTATATACTGTTTTGTTTATGAATTTTTTTCGCAATGTAAGGTGCTCTGAGTCCCTCAGAAAGGGCGCAATACAAATAAATGTACCATGATCTACAGCGGTCCATACAGTTTTTCCCCTCTCAGTAGCTCAGTGGGAATATAGCCTGTCACCCATATTCCTGTGGAGTAATTTCAAATGAATATATTTTCTTCAAAGTATTTGTGTATGCTGAGCTTGAATGTCATTACAATATCAGCTGATACCACCTGCTTTGGCAGTCTGTTCTAAGTGTTCATCCTTGTTCAGTGAACTATTTCTTTCTAATGCTTCTGCTGAATATCAAAGTCAGAGCAGCATTTCCATCTTCCACTAGGCTGCAGTGGAATCAATCAGCACAACCAATTGTCTGGTTGAGCTTATACAGAAATTGAGTTAGTACAACAAAGTTCCATGTCATACATGACAAACTGGACCTTGTGCCCCAATACTATTCTGTTTGCTTTTTGTGGTAGCCTCATTCAAGCATTCTCAACATCATAGTTTGACTAAGTCCTGCATTAAATATTTGTTAGGCAAATCTTTAAATAGTCTCATGCAGGGTTTCTATTAAAGGTTGACAGGTATTCATTGCAAAGCCCATTCAAATATTTGAAAAACAGTGCAAAAATCCCATGCTGCAAATCTCACCAATGCATTTTTGTATATCAGGCATTAATAATTGGAAACAATCTACAGTATGTTTTAAAAAAGACATGCTGACACTGTACAAGTTCATTTTCAAAACCATTTGGTTCAGTTTCAAGCAAGCATTTGTGCCTGCTCTGTATATGGTAATCTTCAAAATACACACCTTTTAATATATTTCATGTAGCAGTGTACTACATAGAGTCCTCTTTTGTAAGTCTGTTTTTAAATGCAGTTAGCCCAGTTATAACATACTTCAAACGCATCTATGATTCTCAAGCACCTTTTAACTAAACAGGCTGGCAGACATCTTATGCCATAAGAAACAATGCAGGATATACCATACCAGGTCAGTGATTCGGCAAATCAAGCCTATAAATGCTCAATAAAGCCCAGATGCAGGATGCATGCATTTTTTGTATTAAGAATCACAGTACTATTAAATCAAGAACTGATGTTCCTAAACCACACATGAGCTGCTCAAAGAGTTGTGTCTAGCAGTGAATTCAGGCAGTTCAGTCTGCAGGGTTGGCTAAATAACACAACAGCATATGTCACAACAATGGTCGCAATGCACAAATGGGATTGCTTTGGCGAATACCCTGCCCATGTAGCTCCACACCTGCAGACGTGTGGGCACATGCTGGTATGCACATCCAGTGGCCATCTGTCCATGGCTCTGCCGCTGGCACCCAAGTATACACAGGGCAGACTGGGTCAGAGTTGCAAACCCAGGTAAGCATCTAATGGAATGCCCATCCTGGGTTCCACAGTGGATAACTTGCATGGGGAGGCGCAGGTCCAGGTGTGTGAATACCAACTGCAGGCATCTGAACCGGTGCAGCTAATCACTGTCTGACAGAGCAACCCCCTGGCTGAGCCCATGGCACACTGTGCCCACCCAGCACACAGATGGTCCCCCAGCTGGATGATCCTCACCCCATGTGACACCCTCCACTGCTGGACATTGGTGGCCCTTCTCCAGTGTAGTAAACCTCCCACCAGTAGAACAGTACCCCTCCAGGCACAGCATGCTGTGGCAGGCAACCTCCAATATACACACAGTGAATGTAGCCCGTGCTTGGTCCTGGCTGTGGCCAACCCCCCCAACTGCACAACTCTGACCCCAACCTCATGACCTTGTCCTACCCCTCAGCACCGAGCCCGGCACCACCATAGGCACAATGGTAGTCTGAGGACCCCCTCAGCACTGACACCATCACCACCCACCTTTGTACCTGCCAGTCAGTGCCACCACCCTGGAAGTCCAGTGGCACAGCCCTCCACACACCTCCATGGCTGCCAGAAATCAGAGTGATGATGGGAGTGTGCTGTCTACATATAAAACCACATGCTCCCAGCATCACTTGGACAGCCAGCAGCCGAGATGGTGTGTGGGGGGCAGTGCTGCTGGAAGTCCGGGGCAGCAGCACCGACTGGTGTGTACGGTGGGAGGTGGTGGTGTCAGTGCCTTGGGGGTGGAACAATGACCACCAGTGATGAGGTGGGGTTCTGTGATCAGGCAACAGGAGGTCAGGTGGCACCATACCACAAATGTTGCAGCACACACAAGTGGTCACAGGCACTGCATGGGATACAGGAAGGGACACTGGTGTGTTGGCTGTGCACTGTGTGTGTGGGGGGGGGCAGTGCCAACACTGGTATGGCACCACAGTGTGTGTTGGGGGGGATTGTCATTGGGTACCATCCAGGGGTCTGGTCTTTGCCATGTGGCGGAGGTGACAGCCCTGCAGGCCAGCGCTCTGTTGCGGGGGTCCACCTGCCACCAGGATGGGTGGGGGCCTGGACGGGCATTTGTTGTGGGGTCCCAGCCAGGTTCCTGCTAAAGGCAGGAGGGCAGTGGGAGTGTTGCCAGGGTCCCCCCAGTGTAACAGGCACCCTCTTATGGCCACCGGTGCACAGCACTACTCACCTTGGTGAATCATGCATAATGCTGGCACACCCCTGCACACCTCATGCCCACCCCTGACATGTTGCTGTCTGTGCAGCAGGGGGATCAGGCTCAGATCCACCTTGTGCATGGATTGTGAATGCCGCGTGTGGTCCAGTGCATGAATTCCCATCATAAGATTCCCCACGCGCCTCAACTACGTGTGTGTAGGCACCCTTGTTTTCCATATGACCCAATATGAGTAAAGCAGTGGAAATGTGTCATGCAAATTAACAGCTGCTGAAACAGCAAAAAATATTTAAGTTCATTAAAAGACAGTATTAATGTGCAGGCACACAACAAACCAATGCAGGGTGGTGATGTTTCGAATGGACACCTTTTTCATGGTGGTCTTGGAAATAAATTAACAGGCACCAGCACAAACTTTGTAAGAGACATTTAATGTAGATAAGAAAAAAATGTTTATTTGATACAGACACTGCATCCCCTAATAAAGACCCAGATATGACTGAAGTGCTGGGGCACCTATCCAGTGTTTACATGTATGATTTAGTCACTGCACCATTTGGCACTATGTTATCTCAAATTAATCAATTTTTTGGCATCTACATTAGACTTCTCTGGCAGAGTTGTGCTGGAGCCAATGAAATTATTTACTGGGGAGTGTGACAGTTCTTGCTGTAGGCTAGTGAAATCATGCTGGAAAGGAGAGGAGAGAGTGTGCAGTGTCAGCCTGCAATGGCGGCTGCATACCCAAACATAGAAGCATAGAACCATAAAATTTGATGGCTGATAAGGACCACATTGCCCATCCAGTCTGTTGATTTCTCCCTATCTGCACTATTACAGCAGACTATGCTCTATGTACCATTCTTCCTCATTACCCCCTTCCTTTCCGCTATGATTCTCTTGTGCTTATCACATGCATTCTTGAACCCTGCCACTGTTTTCACATCCACCACCTTCACTGGAAGGCTGTTACAGGAGTCCACCAATGTTTCTGTGAAGAAGTACTTCCTCACATCTCTCTTGAATCTACCCAATTCCAATTTCATAGCATGACTCCTTGTTCTTCAGCACCGTTTCTTCTGAACAACACTTTTCTCTTGTACCCTTTTTACCCTTGTGTGGTATTTAATGGTCTTTATCATATTCCCCATCTCCCTCTTCTGTTCAAGGATGTACATATTAAGGCCCTTTAGTCTCTCCTCATAGGGTTTTTGATGCGGACTTTACAGCATTTTAGTTGCCCTCCTCTACCTGTCTATGTCCTTCCAGAGATGTGGTTTCCAGAACTGGATGCAGTACTCTATGTATGATCTTGCCAGGGATCTATACAGAGGCGACACCATCTCCCTATTTCTGCTGGTGATTTCCCTTCCGATGCACCCCAGCATCCCACTAGCCCTCCATACTGCTTTGTCACTAGAGATGCAGCGAATTTAAAATCCACCGGCGAAGTGAACGCGAAGTGGCCACTTTGCGCTGGTACTTCGCTAAATGGAGTGCCCCATAGGAAAGGCTCACTTCGCCTTGTTATTATTACTTCTCATTGTCATTTCACCTTAAATGCGAAGTAAGGTGGAGTGACAACAATATTGGCAGCATCCCACCCACACAGTCACCAGAAAGAATGTGCACCCCGAAAGTGCTACTGTCTTGTTTCCAGAAAACTCTGCAATGCTGATAAAGTGAAATGAGAGTGTAACAAGAAATGCAAAGTCTCCCAGAATTCATGGTGCACTCAGTCATGCGCACAGTGGTCAAGTCACACTCAGAATCAACAGAATTAATGTGCATCCCCAAAATGCTGCTGTCTTGTGTCCAGAAAATTTCCCAGTGCTGATGAAGTGAAATGAGAGCGTAACAAGAAATGCAGTCTCCCAGAATTAAAGGTGCCATGCAAACCCACTGATAGATTAAGATTGTGCTGCAGACTCAAGAGATGCATACGAAAAGGCACAACAACACCTAACCAGCGCTCACAAGTCACAAACCCAAATCTGGAAAGGAACACATTTTGCCAGTTGAAGGATTAGTGCACAGCAGTAACAATCCACTACCAGTAAAGATACCACAAAGCAGTATAAAAAATTCATGCAGGTGCAGTGGATAGCAGGTTCACACTGCTGCAATTACTCTGTCAAGAATTACTGAAAAATATTACTGTGCGTACATTAACACAGTTATACAAGAAAAATATAACCAAAACAGAAAGACTGCCTTTTTCTCCCAGTTAATCTACCTACACCACAAATACACCACTCCCCAAAGCATACTTCCCAGTACACAGACTGTTCTAAATTAACATTCAAAATCCACACACAACAATAAACACTCGACGATATGAGCACAGAAGGGTTTCCTACAATCGATGTACTAAATTTTGAGCAAAAAATATTACTCAAAAATGCATTTTAAACAGCTTTTATAGGTTTTGAATTGCAGAACTCTGAGAGCAAACTGTCTCCAACTACCACTGCATACACACTACCAAGGCCAGAACTGAGGCTGTGCCGAACAATCTAGAGACCATGTGACCTGCAATCCCATAAATAACTGCAGAATTTCATTTGGAGCTCAATTACAGGGCAAAGTGAGGCGCATTATATTGATTTCAATGTACTTCGCCTTAAAATGGTGGAAAAGTGGTTTGGGGGAAGGCAGAATAATGGAAAGTCATTGGTTTCAATGGACTTCACATTCCTATTATGAAGTGAAGTACTCCACTTCACATTGTGGAGTTCTCCATGGATTCCGAGTTACTCAGTGAATCACTTCATCGAGCAAATTGTGGCCACTTCACCCACCACTACTTACAGTACTGTAACTGACATGCTGTATGGGAAGGAATGTGAATGCCTATAGCTGTACTTCCCCAACTTAAAAATGCTTATTAATAAGTGCAATGGTGGAGTGGTGAAGCCTGGAGAGAGGCTGCAAAACGTGCTTACAAAACATCCAAGTAACTAGCAAAAAAATTAATGTTGTGATTCGTTATGTGATCGTGAATCATGATTTGTGACTCTATTTGTGACCGTGATGATGAAGAACGTGATTTGTATCATGAGTGACTCGTGATGATGGTCCTGGCTTAAAAATGCATATTAATGAGTACAATGTTCATGCAGAATTATGCACCACACCTATCCAGTACTCTGAAGGGAAGCCAAAGAAACAACTGTGACTTAAGTAACAGATGGAGATTGGGCCCTAAAGAGATGCAAATGCACAGACAGCTTAAGATTGTGCTGCGCACTGAAGAGATGCAGATGCAAAGGCACAACACCTAACCAGCGCTCACCATCAGAAATTCAAATCTGGAAATGAATACTTTTGCTGCTTGGTGCGGGCCTTGGGGGGGGGGCATTGTACTGCACTGCTGCAGTAACAGTCACTAGTACTAGTACCAGTAAAGATACCACAAAGAAGTACAAAAATCACACAGCTGCAGTGGATAGCAGGTTCGCATTGCTGAAATTATTATGTGGCACAATAAAAGGTGTCTGAGTTGATGACATGCATCACACACATACTCACACACACACACTAAGTAATGCATAGCAAATTGAAAACTTCAGTAATATAACCACATATTTTAAACAAACTACAATTATGCACTGCTGCACCACAACAATCAGCAAACAATGGCTAGAATTATTGAAAATATTACTGTGTGTATATTAACACAGTTATACAAGACAAATATCATCAAAACAGAAAGCACTATCTTTTTCTCCAAGTTAATCTACCTACACCACAGATACACCCCTCCCCCAAAGCACACTTCCACTGTCTCTCAGTACACAGACTGAATGTTGTACATTAACATTCAAAATCCACACACAAGCAGTAAACACTCAATGATACAGTATGAGCACAGGAGGGTTTCCTATAATAGATGAACTAAAGTTTAAGCAAACCAAATAACTCAGAAAGGCTTTTTTAACAGCTTTTAGAAGTCTGAATTTCAGAGAGCTCTCAGAGCAGACTGTCTCCTACAGCTTCCTTCACACACTACCCCAAAATGAGGCTGTGCAGAACAATCTAGAGCCCATGTGACCTGAAATCCCATGAATCACAGGCACAATTTGCCTTTGGAGCTTAAAAACAAGGCAAAGTGAGGTGAAGTACACTGTTTTCAATGTACTTCGTCTTAAAAATTGGTGGAGTAGTGGTTTGGGAAGGCGGAGTAATGCAAAGTCATTGTTTTCAATGGACTTCATGTTACTCATTATAATGCAAAGTACTCCACTTCGTGTTGCAGAGCACTCTACGAATTCACCTTCACTCCATGAATCACTTCGCGGAACGAATTGGGGCCACTTCGCCCATCTCTACTTGTCACACTGCCTGGACACCTTTGGGTTGTCCAGTATGATTACCCCCAGATCACTTTCCTGTTTGATTGTCAATTCTACTCCATCCATTTTGTACTCTGGCCCTGGGTTTCTGTGCCGAAGTGCTTTAATTTTCAATTTTTTGCAATGAACCCCAGTTGCCATACCACTGACCACTCCTCTAGTTTGCTCAGGTCTCTGCACATGCTTTCCATCCGCCCAGAGTGTCCACTCCATTGTTTATTTTGGTGTCAACTGCAAAAAGGCAGGCCTTCCCTTCCAGCTTCTCTGCAATGTAACTTAGAAGTGCATTAAAGAGGATCAGTCCCAGAACTGATCCCTGAGACACCCCACTGATCACCCTCCTTTCCCTGGAGTGAAGTCTATTTACCACCACCCTCTGTCACCTATCCCCTAACAACTTTCTTACCCTGTTTACCACCTTTGGACTCACTCCTATGCTACCAAGCTTACTTACTAAGTATCCTATGTGGAACAGTGTCAAAAGCCTTACTGAAATCTAGCTAGGCCACATCCACCACTCCACCCGGATCTAGTTCCCTGGTCACTCAGTCAAAGATATTTATCAGATTCATTTGACATGACCTCTCCTCTGTAAAACCATTCTGCCTTAGGATGTTTAACCCACTGGATTCAAGATACAACACAATCCTTTTCTTCAGCAGTGATTCCATTAACCCTTAGGCTGCCAACAGAATTAGAACTTATAGGAATTTTGGACTGATATATCAGTCTGCAGCACAGCAAGGGTTAACTTTCCCACCCCTGATGTCCGGCCTATAATTGCCAGCATCCTCCCTGCTATCAGGTTTGTGTAGTGGAACTGTACCCATCCTCCTCCAGCCCTCCAGAACCACTCCTGTTTCCAGTGAGCTGTTAAATAGAAGAACTGCCAGAGGTGCCATATGTATACCTGATGTATATATATTTTTTTTCTTCCGTTACTTCCTCCTGCAACCTTAGATAACCTGCTTTATCTTCCTATAGACACTTCTATTTATGTAAATACCCTGTTATCTGTACAATACCTATATAATTCTATGTACATATTAACTTATTTTTCTACCTTTCTGTAAACAGTATTATCTGTATTGCCTTGTAAATACCTGTGTTGACCTGTATATGCAATTGTTCATGCTCCACCCAGGTCCATCTTGCAAATGAGCTTCTGCTCAACGATGAACGCCTGGTTAAATAAAGACTTGATTGATTGATTGATTGAGGTGCAGCCAGTATATTCCTGAGCTCCCTCTGTACCCTTGGATTCATCCCTTCTGGACCCATTGCTTTCTCCACCTTCAGATTAGTAAGTCCCTTCTGACTCCTGCCTGCAAAAATGGGCTAATGTCCACCTCCCTCCAAAACTTCTGTTACTTTGTGGCTTCTCACCTTCTTCTTCTGACTGTGATCAATGAACAAAGGTATTTGTTCAGGATATTAACCTTTTCCTAGTCCTGCTCTGCACAGTCCCCCTCTTACCTTTTTAATCTTACAATCCCATCCCTTGTATATCTCTTTTCACTTACATGCCTGAAAAATGTCTTGTCCCTTTTTGTTATCTCCTGAACTTTTCTCTCTTCAGTTTGTGCCTTTGCACACCTTACTGCTTTCTCTGCTGCCCTCTGTTTCCCCAATGCACCTCCCTATCTTCCTCCTTCTGCATCTTCTTATACCTTGTGAATGCTACCCTTTTTGGCTTTACCTATCAGCCACCTCTTTCAAGAACCAAAGCAGTAACTTTTTCCTTTTGCTTTTGTGCACTTGTTTGACACAGAAGATGCTGCCTTTACTATGCTCCCATTCACCATTTTCCACTGGTCCTCCACCCCACCCAGACCATCCCCCTCTGCCAGGTCATCCCTGAAGCATTCACCTTTCTTTATAAAATCTGCCTATCTAAAGTCCAAGATCTTCACCTTTTGTGTAGTTTGATTATGTAGCCATCATTATATTGAACCACATTGTACAGTGATCACTGGCCACAAGTGGCCTTCCTCTTTGAAATCTGCAACACTGTTCCTGTTATCGAGTACCAGATCCAGTATTGCCCCATCAGGAGCAGGGCAGAGTGAATTTTGGAGACTGAGATAGGCATGGAGGGGAGGATTTTTTAAAGATATATCTGTCAAACATCTTTTTTATAGAGTGCTGCTTGTGTAGAGGTCACAGAAATCTATATTTATTTTTTTAGTTTCCACCCTGCAGCAGAAGCAGGGTAGATGATTTTATCAGACTGGGAAAGATATTAGGTGGATTTTGAATAATTTATTTGGCATTTTTAGGGCTGCAGTAAGCGTAGCCCAGCAGTTCTTTAACAATCACAGAGAAAAAGGACTCTGCATTCCTTCTGAATGAACAATATCTTGGAGTACATCACAGTCGCCCCTGCGTCTGTGAAGCAGTCTGCTCATGCTGTCCCTACCGACTGAAGCATTGCGCTATTTTATAGCACTGGCAGTCAATGTAGAACATGGCACACTGTGTCATGTCCAAGATGGCTGTCACACTGCACTGCACATGTGCTTGCAGTCGTGCATGCCCAGTAGCATGCGGTGGCCATCTTGGTCACAAAGGAGTGGGTCGTGTTCCACCGTGACTGCTGTCATTTATTTATGTATATATTTTTTAATATTATAGAAATTCCCCCCACCTGACACTCCGTCTCAGTAACCCCCCCCCAGAAATATGGAAATGACATTGGGGATGCCCAATCCCCCAATGTCATGATCAGCACCTAGAAATTTAACTGTGAAACTGAGGGTGCCCAATCCCGCAGTGTCATGATTGGGGATCCTCAGTGCTTTTTTAGCACCCCACCCCCACGGAAACATAGAAATGACACTGGGGGTGCCCAACTCACCAGTTTCATGATCGGAGATTGACAGTGATTTTTTCTGACACTGAGGGTGCCCAGTCCCCCAGTGTCAAGATCAGGGATCAACAGCCTTTATTTTGTTTCTCATATGTTAAAAAACAAAGGTCCATCGATGTCTTCTCCCATGTAATTGTGACACTGGGGGTGCCCAATCCCCCAGTGTCATGATTGTGGATCATCAGTCTCTTTTTTTGTCACCTGTAAACAAAAATGGTCTATCAATGTCATTTGTAGCTGTTCCTTACCCTCACCTGACCCTCCCACTGATCATCCAACACCCTAGACCCCCCCAAGCCCTTACTTACCAATTAGGTGTCCAATGCTATAATTCTCTCTGGACTGCAGACACATCTTCACTCTTCAAGACTGGGCAGCTAACTGAAGACACAGGTATGCAGTTCAATGTACTTCAATGGGGTTTTGAACTTAGTGCCATAACTTGGGCATTTTTACATATTTTTGGAACAAATTTTCAACATGCCTTCTTTGGGACCTCACCTCATGAACAATGTCACTGCCATTAGGCAGATCTGTTCTGAAAGGTAGTTTTGTGGTCCCTGCATGAAATCACCTTTTGGGCAGGAGTTGAACATTTTCTCTGCCCTTGTTCATGAGAAGGGTCATAAGAAGGCTGTGTTGAAAACTTGTGTACTGATAGTGAAAAACAACAAAGTTATGAGTCTATGCTGAAGTTTGTGAATGCAGGCTCATAACTTTGGTACTTTTCAATAATTTTACCCAAATTAAAACATAACCATATCTTTATAGCACCTCATGACTGTGATAGCTGTCATTTTTCAAATCATGTCCAAAATGTTTTCTTACTACCCAAAAGGTGATTTTGTGTTCCCTGCACAAAATTACCTTTCAGGTACAGTCAAAAATGTTATCTGCCCTAGTTCATGAGGTGGGGTCACAACAAGGCTATGTTGAAAAACTGGTTCAAAAATATTTAAAAACAACCAAGTTATGAGCCCACATAGAATTTGGTGAACACAGGCTCGCAACTTTGGTAGTTTTCAATATTTTTGCCCCACATTTGCAACATAGACATATCTTTACAGCACCACATGAATGTGTCAGCTGTTATTTTTCAAATCCTGGACAATATGTTCTTTTACATCCTGAAAGGTGATTTTGAGGTCCTTGCAAGACATCACCTTTTGGGCACAGTTGAAAATTTTCTCTATCCTTGTTAATGAGGTGCAGTAATAAGACGGCTATGTTGGAACATTGGTGTAAAAAAAATTAAACAACAAAAAAGTTATGAGCCTACACTGATTTTTGCAAATGCAGGCTCTTAAGTTTGGTAATATTCAATAGTTTTACCCTAAATTTTCCACATAGCCATTTCTTTACAGCACCTCATGAATGTGACAGCTGTCATTTTTCAACTTGTGCCCAAAATGTGTTTCTGCAAAATGAAAAACTTTTAAGCCAGGAGTTGAAAATTTTGGCTGCCTGTCTTCATGAGGCAGGGTCATAACAAGGCTATGGTGTAAAAATATTACAAACCCAACACATTTATGAGCCTATGTTACATTTTGCAAATGCAGGTTTGTAACTTTAGAATTTACAATATTTTTACCCAAAATTCCTCAGCTGCTGCCCTACCGGCTCTGGCCAGATTTTTTTTTTTTTTCACTTACCAGTATTGGTTGTGTTCAGAACACAGAAATCCATATTTTTGTTGCCTGAATGTATAAGCTTGGCAGTCATTCTGTCAGTGAAAAGTAAAGTAGACTACTGTGTGAGACACAAGGTCCCCAAGTGGGGTGGATGAGGTGTGGTCTGTCAGTTGGAGGGGGTGGCCTGGTATTGTTGGACATCCCTGTCCCTAATGAAACAAAGACACATAAAGACACAGAAAAACTGACTCTGTCTTTATAAAAGGAGTACTACAACTCTGCAGCTTATCTATGTGCTGGGCTTGCATGTTACATGGGCATCAAAGAACCTTCAATGACATGTTTGAGTTATTATTTTTAACATAAAGCAGTGACTGCACTGGGTCATAATCTGTTGCTTGTGTATGTTTTTGATGCATGTTGAAAACATAAAGAGAAGACCAGGAGGAGAAACAGATGAGGGCAGGAGGAGCAGGACTGCCTTATGGTGCAGCTGGTCAGAGGACCCACAGGGCAAACTGCCATTCTTGACTTGGTGTTCTCCAACTCAGAAATGGTAAGGGTGATTGAGAACTGGTGAGCCTCTGGTGTCCAGTGATCACAATACCATATGGTTCAAACTGCTCATGGGTACTCTTGTCTTGTCATAGACTGTGGTACTGAATTTCAAAAGAGCAGACTTTGACTAGAGAAGGAAACTAGTTAAGGGTAAGCTGTAGGGAGTGGATAAAATAAGAGGAGTAGGTAGAGGTGAGGGTAACAAAAGGACCATTCCAGAGACAAATAATCATTCCTGAGAATTGTTACCAAGAGTTACAGGCATAAAGAGATCAATCTGGTTCTTGAAGAAGGTCAGGAAGGTAGTGAAGGTTAAAAACAAATTTTCATTAGATACAAAGAGAATCAGGGAGATGAGGAACTGAGTGAATTCCAGTAATGGATGATGAAAGCCTACAAGGCAGTCAATGACGTGAAAGCAGATGTGGCAATGCCTAGTGCAGAGAGGTTCAAAGGGGGGAAGTAGTTCTTTAGATACATTGGGGAAAAGGGAAGATGAGATGAGGCATTAAAAGGCTTATGGAGGGAGCAGGACAACAGAGAAGGACAAGTAGAAGGCAGCTGTTCTAAATGACAACTTTTTCAGTGTATTCACAGTGAAGGACAGCAGGCCCTTGCCTGAAAGTGGCATAAAGGCTTGTTAGGGAGTCTAACCCTGATCAGGTTCTTGGAGATAATTAATGATGCAAAAGAATCACAGACAAGTTGCATATCAGTAATAAATGAGTTTATTACTATAAAAGGATAGAAGCATAGAAACATAGAAGTTGACGGCAGATAAGGACCGCAAGGCCCATCCAGTCTGCCCATTTCTTTTTCTACCTTATAAATGTGCCATCGGCCTTTGCTGTGTCAGCTGCCAATCTATTCATACTCATCTGTGTTGCTCCCTTATGCCTGTCCCATGCCTGTTTGAAGCCCTGCACAGTATTCATAGCCACCACTTCCTGAGGTAGACTGTTCCATGCATGCACCTCCCTTTCTGTGAAAACAAATTTCCTCACATTCCCCCTTAATCGGCCTCCCTCTAATCTCATGCTGTGTCCTCTTGTCCTGCTATTTTTCTTATATTTAAACATGTTAGACTCTTTCACCTTGTTAATGCCCTTAAGGTGTTTGAATGTTTCGATCATATCACCTCTCTCCCTCCTTTGCTCAAGGGTATACATATTGAGCTCCGTTAATCTGTCCTAATATGTCTTCTGATGCAGTCCCTGCACCATTTTGATTGCCCTTCTCTGGACTGCCTCAATTTGGTTAATGTCCTTGTGAAGGTGTGGCCTCCAGTACTGCACGCAGTCCTCCAGATGGGGCCTAACCAGTGTCTTGTAAAGAGGGATTATTACCTCCCTCTTACGATTTGTGATACCCCTACTTATACACCTTAACATCCCCCTAGCCTTACCTACTGCTTTAGAGGTCTGCTTGGATGATTTCAGGTCATCGGTGATGGTGATGCCCAAGTCTCTTTCTTCCTTTGTGACTGCCAGCAACTCCCTTCCCAGCCTATAGGTGGCTTCAGGGTTTCTCTTCCCTATGTGCATGATCTTGCACTTCTTTGCATTAAATCCCAGTTGCCACTCTTCTGACCATTTAGCTAGTCTATCTAGATCTCTTTTCATTCTGCCCACCCCATGTGGATCATCTACTCTTTTGCAGATCTTGGTGTCATCTGCAAACAGACAAGCCTTACCCTCTAGTCCATCTGCAATGTCACAAATGAAGATATTGAAGAGGACTGGCCCCAGGACTGATCCCTGAGGTACCCCACTTGTGACTTGCATCTCTTCTGACTGTATACCATTTACCACCACTCTCTATTTTCTGCCCATCAACCAGTTTGCCACCCAGTTGACCAACTTCTGACCCACCCCAAGCCTACCCAGCTTATTTATCAATCTTCTATGTGGACCAGTGTCGAAAGCTTTGCTTAAGTCAAGGTAGGTGACATCAACTGCTCCCCCTTGGCCACCACTCTGGTTACCCAGACAAAGAAATCTATGAGATTAGTTTGACAGGACCTTCCTTTTGTAAACCCATGCTGTCTTGGATCCTGCGCCCCTATAGATTCCAGGTGTTGCACTATCCTTTTCTTAAGGAGTGCCTCCATAATCTTGCCCACTACTGAGGTAAGACTGACTGGTCTGTAGTTCCCTGCCTTCTCCCTGCTACCACTCTTGTAGAGCAGGATCACATGAGCCCTTCTCCAGTCTTCTGGGACCTCTCCTGTGCTCAGAAACTCACTAAACAGTTCTGATAATGGCTCTGCTAGTTCCGCCCTTAGCTCCTTAAGTACCCTGGGATGCATGCCATCAGGTTCCATTGCCGTGACCACCCTGAGCTTAGCGAGCTCTTGTAGGACTGTTTCTTTTGTGAAGGTGTAGTGCTCACCTCCCTCCCCCGTGTCCAAGGTGCTGAGCTATGGGCCCTGCTCTACCTTCTTTTCAGTAAATACTGAGCAAAAGTATCTATTTAGGATAGATGCTTTTACAGGGTCCTCCTCCTCCTCACATGCCCCCTTTTCTCCTTTGAGCTTAGCGATACCCCCTATGGACTTTCTCTTTCACTAATATATCTATAGAAAGTCTTGTCACCATCTTTTACTGTTCGTGCTAGTGTTCCTCAGTTTGGGACTTTGCCTGCAATTACTGCCTTCCCTGCTTCCCTTAGGGCAGTTTGGTATGCCTCCCTATCTTCATCCCGCTGTGTTCCCTTATATTTCCTGAAGACCAGCCTTTTGGCTCTGACCTTTTCTGCTACTGTATTTGAGAACCAAAGTGGTTTCCTTCTTCTTTTGCACTTCCTTTTCTAACACAATGGGATGTTGCCTCAAGTATTGCATCCTTAATGCTTACCCACTTTGCCTGTACCCACTCACCTGTGTTTCTTTTTGCCAGGATTAGCTTTACTCTTTTGGCCATCTTATCAAAGTCAGCTCCTCTGAAGTCCCATATTTTTGCCTTGGAATGGAATGAATTAGATGTAGCGGCCAAATTGAACCATACCATGTGATGGTCACTGGCCCCCAGTTGACCTTCTACCTGGAGATCTGTGATCACTTCCCTGTTAGTCAGTACTAGATCTAGGATAGCCCTGTCTCTTGTAGGTTGTTGTACCAGTTGTTTGAGGCCCTCCCTCTGCAGGGAATCCACCATTTGTCTAGTTCTGGCAGATGTTCCTGCTGGTATTGACCAATCTGTATCCGGCATGTTGAAGTCTCCCATTATCAGAACCTCCCCTTTAGCTGTCATGTTTTGTATATCTTCTAACAGTAATGTGTCTATGTCCTGCCCCTGGTCTGGGGGCCTGTAGACAATGCCAGTTCTTATAACTGTCCCATTTCCTGTTTCCAGGGTGACCCACAGATCTTCAGGCTCCTTATGTGTATTCTGAATTTCTGTAGCTTTGATATTTTCATTGACATACAGGGCCACTCCACCCCCCTTTTTTGCACCTCGGTCTCTTCTGAACAGTACATAGCCGGGTACTGAAGTCTCCCAAGTGTGGTTACTGGCAAACTATGTCTCACTAATTGCTACTATGTCCAGTTTAGCCTCTGACATTATTGCCTGCAGGTCTGGGATCTTATTTCCCAGGCTGTGAGCATTTGTGTACATGATTTTCCATTGGCCATATTTCAGTGTGTTAGTTGTTGGGTGAGGTCTGGCATTTCCCCTGAGTGTCGTATGGGGAGACAGACCTTTTTTCTTACCTGGTGATGCAAATGAACTGCAGACATGTGGAATCCCTGTTTGACCACTAGCTGATGGGGGAGGAGTGTTCTTCCCATTCTACGTATGGGGTGCTGCACCCCCTCCCCATTTGCTAGTTTAAATATTCTGCAAAGATGTCAGACTTCTGACCCAATGCACTGACTCCCTCCTTAGTCAGATGCAGTCAATCAAACTCAAAGAACTTTCACTCCCAGAACTGTTGCCAGTTCCCTACAAACCTGTGTCCTTTTTCCTGGCACCAGCTCTTGAGCCACATGTTTAGCTCCCCTATCTCCCCTTCTCTGACCTTCCGTCCATCTGCCTCCCACTCCCAGACTAGCAGGATCTCAGGGAAGGAGATGTCAGATGAAATGGATGATAGTTTGTCACCCAGCCTGGTCAGGTGTTCCTTGGTCTCCACAACTGACAGGCTGGCAAGATCATTAGTCCCTACGTGTACCAGGACGTCAATGTTTTCTTCTGCTTTCTGAACAATTTTAGCAATGTGGTCAGTGTCTCTCCATGCTGATGTACCTGGGAGACATCTGACCATTACCCCTGGCTGGAGATGGGTATCAACTCCCCAAATCATGAAGTCTCCTATGATCAGAAGTTTTTTGGAGTTCCTTTTTGCTCTTTTTGTTTTGGTTCCTTATTTGGGAGAGTTTTGTTGTGCTAGCTCTTGTACTGCAGTGTCCTGCTCTGCAGTGTCCTTTTCCCCTTTGATTTTGGAGATAAATGCAGATACCTGTTTGTAGTGTTTATATGGTTTTTGGAGGTAATATGTTGGAGAGCACAGAGTGATGGGACGCTCGATTTGCCCCTCCTTAACCACCTGCCAACCTCCTGGACCAACTACCCTCTGCAATATCACAGTTGCCCTAAGCAGTTCTTACCATAAGACACTGGGAGCCAGAGCTTAGCATTCCTCTAAAGTCCAAGGAGTGAAGAAGGTCTCTGAGGAGCAGACATAATACATTGCATTATATACTATGAAAATTGCCATGACTACCAAGAGATAGAAACATTATTAGTTACAGTCAGTGAGCCCTACTGGCCAAAAGTAAGGTAGTGTTGATGCCATTATTCAATATTCGCTAAGTCAGCTAACTCTGAGAACAATAAAGGTATACATATTATGTGAAAAACATGGGATGTAGTGTAATTATACATAAATACAAAATATGGCAGTGCAGAATACAATATATCGGAAGATGACAAGGACATGAATGTCTTGGCTTACTATGTGCAATGTCCATGCATAGAGAAAATAAAGTGTATTACAATCATTATATATCCTGACACATACTCTTATATGGTAGATGTCTGTGCCCTATGTATATTAGTATAGCATGTGCCTATTATGTGTAATGTAATGTTTGTCTAAGGTGTGCAGCAGAATGCCAATTAGGGTGTAGGGACCTCACATAACAATCTCCCCCTTGTTGCCTTACAGAAAAGGCAACAACACTATTTGAAGTGGTGAGAACAAACTGTCATTTACAGACCTGATGCATGAGCCTTATAATGGAATTCAAGCTGCTTTTGATGTTGTTTGAACATATGCCTTAGGCAGCAAAGCATTATTATCAAAAAGAAAACCCAAAATGCCTGGATGATAACAAAACCTTTAAAAGTGATTACTAACCAAGTATTAGAAAGGGCATCATTTAGATCACCAGCATTGATGAGAGCATTAACAGCATCTGCAGTAGCAGAGTTGTTGTTACTGATGTGGATGAGGTGTGTGTCTTTCCTTTCTAAAAGGGATTTAAGTGTCAATGTTAATGGGTCTATGTGTACATTAAATATGGCTAGATAGTGAGATGGAGAAACAAATATTCAGGGTCCACATCAATAACATTGGGTTCTACGATGGGAACAGGAGTAATCACTGTATGTTCTATAATAGTCATTTGATGAGGAGCAAAACAAAAGATAGGGTGTAGTACTTCACAAACTTTGTTACCATAGGAGAAATATTTGATTAGTGACAATGCAGTACTGTCCATCAGAATTATAAGTCATTTTAACAGTTGGCAACCTCTATTTTTGCAGTTGGACTGGGCAGGTGTAAAATTGATTTGATATCCTTGTAGTTCACTGATGAACCTCCACCGTATAAGCATTGTAGAGTTCTTCATTGTTCGCCATGGATGGTGGTGCTGATCGTGCTTCAGGGGTATTTGTGTCATTAGCAGTAATGTCCTGGTCCAATGTGAAAGACCTATCAATGTTGTCAGGCGAGTAGCCATAGACAGGTTTTATAACATCAAAAACAACACAATGACGCAAATAATGATAGCCCTTCCTGGCACAGCAATCCATGTGAGGTGAGGTGAGACCAATGCATCCAGGGTTGGATGGTAGACAAGGAGAGGTGGCAGTTCAATACATTCTCTGTAGATATTGTCTTCAAGGTGCCCAGTGGAATGAACTGTAGCAATTTTATCAAACCCAGCTGTATTTGGATCAAATGTGGTAATGAGACAGTAAAGTTAACAAACATAGTGTTTAGAATAGATCATTCCTTGGCAGTAAAGGAGGGTCCTTTGTTAGGATGCCTGCTAGCAAAGTCTAAGTTTCTAGCAGTAGATATTGGTATTGAAATTGACTGAGACATACACATTGCAATACATGCTGAGGATTTACAATGTGGGCAATACCTTTTAGAGATTCTTCTGTTGTGAATGATATCTGGAATATGTCCAGATTCCAGATCATGGAAGAGATTATTGATGGTGGTTATGACATAAAAGCCATAAGCAGAGCAGAGAAGTTCCCTGGCAATGTATTGCTTGTCTCCCTCCTTGTGGTTTTGTGCAGTGAGTTGATTTAACTTATCCTTAGTGTCAGTAAAATTTTTAGCAATTTCTTTCATGTTATAAACAGTGTACCTTTCTTCTTGACTAAGTCCATCCACACCATGTAATAGTGGTAGTATGATGTCATTAATAATACCTACTTGGAATTTATGTGAGTGATCTTTGATAGTAGCAATGTCTGCCCTGTTTCAGATAGACATGATGCTACCAAAGATGTCTGTAAGGGTCCCAGTTGCACTAGTGACATCTGCAGGTTCACGCTTCTTTTTAGAAGAGTGAGATTTCTTGTTAGACTGATTTGGTCTAGATCTAAATAAACCTTGATTTTCCACAGTATTGACACCAGCTATGGGGTCTTGTGTGTGGGTCTGATATGCTGCCAGACTATATAATAACATAGTACTGAAAAATGTTGATGTGTTAGTAGCAAAAATCTTACCAAATTCTGCCATATTCCAATGTGTAAGATTAAAAAGTACAGGGACATGCATATATTGCAAATTGTTGATAAGGGTACCAGGTGCTGAACTGGCAGTTAGACCACTAAGTGGGCCAGGTTCCTGTGGGGGACATTTGAGTAGGTCTGCTTCTGTTGTAGGGATAATAAACAAATACATGGTGGCTGAGGCCATATAATTGAGTGCACAATATTCCTTTGTGGAGTCTTTAAAGAACCTCTCACAATAGGTAGGGTCAATTACAGCAGTAAGATTATACAAACATGAATGCCAATGATTGGTTTGATGAATAAACAAAGTACCATTTGGGACAATTTTGGCATTTGGCCAACCATGGAACATTCTTTTGGACAGATGGGCCACCGGAAGAGTTTGTCCATTAAAATCTGATTGCCATTCAGTTTGTAAGGTAGATTTGTCAGGGGCTACAACTGAGTCAGGGAGGTAGGTGTCTTTACATTCTTGTATAGTAATCAATTTGTTTGGGACTGTGTTTGATACTCCTTCTGTGGTAGCAGCAGGAGGATGGTCTAGATGTGGAAGTATGCAGTCTACCTTGTCTTGGATGCAGGGGAAGGCTCCTAAGATGAGGAATAACAAGTGCAAGATAGCCATCTTGCAGGGATTCCTGTAAGGAAAAAGAAAAGGCCAGTTGGTAGAATTCCACCTAATGGGGTTAAAAAAAGTTATTATATTCCTTTGTATGGCTTTAGTTGGTTTGCATGCAACCATTTGTCAGTTAGTTTCTTGTTTTGCAGAAGTCTAACTTGATAGACTGCGGGACTGAGATTGTTGACAATGGGGTAGGGGCCTTCCAATTTATTGGAAAAGGCATATGTAGGGTGAGCAAATATGAGTACCATTACCTGATATCCAACTTGCCAATCCACTTCTTGTGTGTGTTTGTCAGACTGGATTTTGGATTGTTGCTGGGCCTTGCCCATGCAGTGCGCAGCATACAAATTGATCTTAACAATGTCTTCTTTGAGTTTGGCCACATACTCTGTCTGCAGTGGGGGTGTTCAGGTCAAACAGCAAATGTTCAAGTAATCTCATGGTTCTACCAGTCATCACCTCGAAGGCTGTTAGCTCAGTGGTGGTTGAAGAAGTACCCCTGATTGCCATAAGGAGTAAAGGCAACAGGTAATTCCATTCCTTGGGATTGTCCTCAATGAGTTTGAAAAGCATTTGCTTAATACATCTGTTGGCTCTTTCTACTTGACCTGAAGATTGTGGGTGGTAAGGTATGTGGAACGTATGGTGTACCCCTAGAAGTTCAAGGGCTTCTTTCATCAGCTCACCTATAAAGCTAGTTCATTTGTTAGAGTCTACCTTCAGAAGTACTGTAGGCCCCACCTGGAGAAGATCTGTTCCACCAGGGTTTTTGCAGTAGCTTTTGCAGTGCATGTCTTAGTGGGACAGGCTTCAACCCACTTCAAGAAGAGGTCAGTAACTACAAGTGCACACTTGTTGTTCCTGCTGGTATTGGTCAAGGGACCAATAAAATTGATCTGTATAACATGCCAAGGGCCAGAATGTCTTTGAGTCAGTAACTTGGCATTACGTTTGGTTGGTATTGGGTTGTTTTGTACACAGGTCAGACAGCTGTCAATATAGTGTCAGACTTCCTTAGTGATGCCAGGCCATCAACCAACAGTTTTGAGTCTTTGGAGTGTATTTTCAACTTCCTGATGTCCACCAGTAGTAGTGTTATGCACCTGGTGGAGAAATTCAGATTTCAGTGCTTGAGGAACCACCCACAATTTGTAGGGTAGGTTCCCTGGTTGATACCAGATCATTTTGTCATCTGATGACAGACGTAACCTACTTGTATGTCTCTTGTATGGACTATGGGTAGGTAAGTCTTGTTCAGTTCCTTTGTCAAGGAAATGGAACAGATCTGTGAGTTGGGGGTCTTCCTGCTGTGTTGCTGACAGGTCTGATGGATCATATGGTTCAGGTTTCTTTCTGATAGCTGCCACTTGGACAGCTGCTAGGGCATCTGGGTGATCCATCATCCATGTGTCCCCCCCCCAAGCACCCTCTTTTGCAAGATTATCTGCTTTATCATTGAAGGAATGGTAGGAGTCTGATTTTGAGTGTGCTTTAACCTTGTAGATATAAAGCTTGTGCTGAAAGAGCTGGGCCAGTTCATGAATATAAATCACAAGTGGTTTATATTTCACTGGGGTGCCATCAGAAAAGGCAAAGGAGTTATTCTGCCAGAATGGTGGAAATTCAATTGGGAGGGGCATGGCTAGCTGTCAGCCGCTGTGGATGCACTTTTGGTGAGCTCCCTAGAAAGTACACTGAAAATTACAAAAAATGACAAATTTATGTGTTTAATCCACCATATTTCGAATATAACTGCAGCCTGGATCTAATTTCTGACTTTCTTTGGAGATGGGGAAGAAAAACCACGACCAGAAAGCTAGTTTCTTTACCCCATGAGGCACGACGTCTAAGGAGCCATCTCATTCTGCAGGCCAGACCCAGGATGATCCGAAAGGAGACATTTCCCAACCAGCCACACTAGAATCTCTACAATCAGCTGTCTTAAATCTATCTAAGTCGGTACAACAGTTAGATAAGAAAATGGATTCCTACCACGAGAGGATGCTGCAAGTAGAACAGAAGATGGACGGGCTGGTTGAGACTGCCCAGACGGCTGAGAAAACCCCTGAACAGGCCCAGGCCATGGCCGCTACGTGTGTAAAAAAACAGGCATTATTCAAATCACGCCTGGAGCACTTAGAGAATCAATCAAGGGCTTCAAATGTGTGTACACTGGGCCTTTCAGAGGTGATAGAAGGAGTAGACCTTATGGCATTTTGTACACCGTGGCTGAAGAAAACATTTGATTTATCTTTAAAAGACTCTCTTGTGCGAGCCTACCATATCAACCTTCGCAGAGCCACAGGCCAGCAGGGAGGAACCAGAACGGTAATGCTGCAAGCTGCTTCATCAGTAGTTCAGGACAGAATCCTTCTGGCAGCTCATAATAGAAAAGGAGTTGAAACTGATGGCACCAGAGTATTGATTTTTCCGGACCTCTCATATGCTACCCACATGAAATGGAAAACTTTCGACTCGATTCATCGCAGTCTGAGGGACTTGGGAATCCCCCCCAACATGCTTATGACTGCCTGCCTTCAAGTTATGGTGGGCCAGAGAGTATATGTGTATACTGATCCCAAGGAAGCAGTAAAGTTGACAGAGAAGCTGGAGGCCAAACGGGCGGCAAGAGATGGGGATTCCTCTAATGAATTGGAGGACGTAGATACTTGAGCTGGGACTGGGAGTTATATCTGCTCCATTTCATCTCACTAAGCAATAGATCAAGGCGGCTGCTTATGCAGTCTTTTGCTCGCTATGTGGAGAACACTTTTTTGTTATTAAAACTTGAATCCTCATAACATACATATGGAGGTTACATAGATACTGATTTTGGAGAATTTGGGCTTCTCAAAGTGGAGATTATCTTTATTGGATAGAAGCTTTTGCTTACTAATCCTTAAGCTGGACTGTTTATGGACTTTTAGTTTAATTTGAGAGGTCTTCGGGGTGTGTAATGGGGAGTTTACTGAAAGGGAGAGCCTGAGTTCTTGCCAAAAGAGTTACATAACAAAGGCATGTTTGCCGGTTCAGATATATGGGGTAATTAATACTACTGATAATTTTTTGTTTGGGCATCGACAGCACAGGTCAAAGTGTTTATCACAATGTATAAGGGATCTAATACTTGTTAATCTCCCTAATCTTGTACCAACAGTAGTCATGTCTTTCTCTCAGCATATCAACTGTTCTAGATATCTGAATGTTGTATGGCATGACTCATGGATTGTCTATGCATTGCATTGTAATGTCATAAAATATATAAATAAAAAAAGCACAAAAACAAGAAATTCAGTCAGACAGCAGCAGACCCAGTTGGAGTCTGCAAAAATGATGGTGTTCTCAGTACCATGCTATAGGAACTCAAGGGCACAGGCCACAGCTGCCAGTTCTGTGTACTGTGATGATGCTACACTGCAATGTTTGGATATTCCAATGGTGTTACCATTTGGATATACAATGAGTACTCCAAGTCCAGCTACCTGTTTTCCTTGATAATATGATGCTTAGCCATCAGTGATGACATGACACAGGAAAGTGTCTTTAAGGAGTTTGGAAATAGTAGGAAGAAATGGGCCTGTATCAGGTAAGTCAGGTGGTTGCAGTGTACAGTCGTGTGGTCCTCCTTAATAAAGGAGCCCATGTGCCAGAATGGAAGGCATTTTGGCAGGGTGGACCTGTATGTCGCAGTCCTGGAGAAGAAGTGACCAGTGAGTCAGTCTGGTGTTGGATACTGATCCATCCTTCACTCTGTCTGATAGCAAGAAAGTTGTGGGGGTGTAGTTGGTGTTGATAATGATCGGTGAGTATCCAATGATATACAAGAAAAGTTTGACAGCCCAGTAGGTTGACAGAAGATTCTTTTCACAAAAGCTGTACTTCTGTTCTACTGGCGACAACATTAGAGATGAATATGCAACAGGCCTGAATGTGCCATTGATTTTCTGAGCAGGACTGCAGACATAGCAATTTCTGAGGTGGCTGATTCCAGATGGAAAGGCAGTGCTGGATTTGGGTTCACTAAGGCTGGAGCAGAAACTAAGGCCTGTTTCAGTGATGTCACAGCCTGAGTGTGGATAGGACACCAAGTCCAGGGGGGAAGTCCTTTTTCAGAAGCTCATACAAAGGGACAGCCTTCTGGGCAAAGTCACAGATAAAGTCCCTGGAATAGTTGACCATTCCCAGGAAACATCTGAGTGTTGCCACACTGTTGAGGGGTGGCAAATCTTGTAGGCACTGGATCTTTTTCCAGGCCAGACTTCTGCTTTTTGTCTGTTATGTGCAAGCCATAGAAGATGACTTCTGTTTGGCAAAGTTGTGCCTTTGCAAGGTTGCATTGGAAGTCTGTCATCTGTAGGAGGGTCAATAATTCATCCAAGAGGTCAACATGTTGTTCTTTGGTGGCTGTGACAGCAATAGGTCATCTACATACTGCAGGATACATTGTGGGGCAGAGAAACCCTCCAGGGCATCCATCATGTGTAGATAGAAGAGGGAAGGGCTATTGTAAAACCCCAGGGGCAAACAGGTCCATGTGTACTGTCTTCCTTCAAAGGTGAAGGCACATTTGTATTGGCTCTTGAGTGCCAGTGGCAGTGACCAGAAACCATTGGAGATGTCAAGGGCGCTAAACCACTGATGGTCAGGCGTCAGCAATTTGAGCACATCAGGTGCTGATGCTACTGTAGGGGAGCAGCTAGGAGTGACTTGGTTAAGTGTCCTGTAATCAATTGTGAGTCTTCAGGTTCCCATGGGTTTCTTCACAAGCCAGATAAGTGAATTAACAGTAGAGATACAAGTCCTGATCACACCTTGTTTGAGGAGCGACTGAACAGTTTCTCTGAGTGATGGCAAGACCACAGCAGGAAAAGGGTATTGCCTTTGTCTTTCATGGACTGGGCCTAGAATTTTGATGATAGTGTGCATCCTATCACAATCATACTTGTTTGTGGGTAATTCATCCAGATGTTTCTGCAGAATGGGAAGGAGTCTTTTGAAGAACTCATGGTTCTGGAATAGAGCAATTAATTCATATTCCTTGTCATTAGTGGTTATGGCTGCGCCCACGTACGAATCTGAAATCATGGCAGTATAGTATTTTCCTTTGATTTGGATCAATAGAATGTTAGTCATATCCACCACATACCTGTGTGGAGCAGGAAAATCAGTTCTCATGATGCTGGGATGGTCCCATAGTACCATAGGCTGAAAGGTATGGTGTGCCTTCAGGTTACCAATAATCACTGATAAGACCACTGAACGATATGTAGATAGCTTTGTGACATCTATGCCAGAGGTGTTGGTCTGCCATCCAGTAGACCAGGAAGAGTTTACTGTATCATCATCATGTAATACAGACACAGCCACGCCTGTATCCAATAGCATTGTTAGTGGGCAGCCCCCGACCACGGCCTTGGTGCAAGGCCTTCCATTTGTGTTCAATGTTAGCTTGTTCACAATACAGACTGGGGCTGTAGTTGTCAATCTGTAGTGCCAGCAGCAGGGTGCTCCTGAAAGAGCGGTTGTGCCTGGTTTCATTGGACCTCATCCCTGTGCTGGATGGCTGATATGTAGGGAGTAGCATCACGGTTCATGCCTACTGCAGCCTGGTGCCCTGTGGTTCTGGAATCCCCGTGGCCTGTTGAGGCCTGCTGTCTTGGGCTATTAGCTGCAAAGGCCTGTGCTGGGACCTCGTCTGCTACAGAGCAAACCTAGCCAAGGAGGTTGTGGAGGTTTTTGTTCTCCTCAGCGATCTCTCTATATGAGGGGCCTAATCAATTGCTCCAATTGCCCCAATTAGAATCAGAATTCCAATTGCAATTTTTTTGTTGTAGTTCTGGTTCCCACTCCTGAACTGGTTATGCTGTCTGTTGTCTGAAGGTGTGTGTTTCTTCTCACAGACCTTGCCCTCCATGGTATAGTGGGTTGTGGGCTCATCAGTAGATTGTACCGCAACCACTTTTTCCAAACCAGAGCAGAGGTCTCTGATGTAGAGCTGGTAAACCCATTATATTTTACAGAGGATGTCAACAAAATTGTCCATGGTGGGGAAAATTGTTGGTTCCACTTTCTCACGGAAGGCTGGGAGCATGTTCTGAAGGAACAAATGTTTATATTCTATGAGATCCAGAAGCAAATGATTTGATACCTTTTAATGGACCAACATAGCTGTAACAAGAACAAAGTGCTCTAGCTTTCGGACCAACCAGTCCTTCTTTAGAGAGCTCATGGCAGTTGTGCCCAGCTGCCATGAGCCTGAAAAGACTGAGTAATCAGCAACACTGTTCTGTTAATCCGTAAAATCAAGCTCAAATCATAATTCTGATCTATTCTTGCAAGGACCAATACGGCAACTACTAAATCTATATTCTATGAGGTCAGTATCTACGGCCTCTCCTGCAGGGTTATTACCTGTATGGTAAGCCATCCATAGCCTCTGATGGAAAGCATGCGGCTTTGCTTTGCATTTTGTTTTACGGGGTAAACTAGCATTACCCCAACCACACCTGGACAGTGTGTGGCTATGCATTCAGCTGCGATTTGGTCAAAAATAGCTCTGTTGTCCTGGTGTGCTACTTCTGGGAGTTTAGCCCATCAGCCAGGATCAATAGTCTGTCAGAGGATCTGTGCTTGGTAGCCCACCAATAAGCTAAGCATTTCACATTCGTAGCGTAGTTTCTCCAAGTGACAGCTGAGGTTGTCAATGGGAATCATGTGGCCTATGCTGTCAGTGATCTGCTGAACAGAGTGGATCATCTGAAGGGGATTACTAAGACAGTCTGGGGAAGGAAGGATATCTTGTGTGCCATGAAGGGCAGCCTCTGCTGTGGTGGTGGCCACAGTCTGGACCACAGACTCCTGAGTAGTGGTCTCCTTCTGCAGTTGTTTTATCTGCATTCGGAGAGTTAATTTGTTTTTCTCAGGTAAATCTGAATCATGTAAAGCATTTTCAATCATTTTCTCAATCTCTTCTCTGTCATCCACTGAAATAACAATGACAGGGGCAGACATTCATAGGCCTTGAGATGGCGATGGTAGGCCTAAGCCTCCTCCCATCATGGGGATCACCATATTGGCATTGCACATGATAATCATCATCGCATTGATGATGTAGGGATGTGCTGTCATAGAGGGGGGACCTGCCATCTTGGGAGTTGCAGGATGGGGTCACTGGGCTATAGCAGGGGTGTGACTGGGCTTTGTATTGAGAGATGTCGTCATCCAACTCATCCTCCCCAGATGACATGAGGTTGATGAGGGCACAGCCACCCATTGCCTTAACATGGCCAGTCAGAACCTCTGTCTGATGGCACAGTTTCACCATCTTGTCTTTACATTCTTCATGACTAACTTTTACAATGTTCTATTCTATGCCTTTTGTAACCTGTTTCTGTATCACTCTATATGCAGTGCTCAATTCACAGTTGTCCCTATGTTCCCTACCCAACTCATCATGTA
Source organism: Neoceratodus forsteri (assembly GCA_016271365.2). NCBI lineage: Eukaryota > Metazoa > Chordata > Ceratodontiformes > Ceratodontidae > Neoceratodus > Neoceratodus forsteri. Next base: position 609,788,429 of record CM057455.1, read on the forward strand.
CCTAGTTCAAGTCATCTTTGAGTCCGTCCTAGTCCTCATGAAGTTGATTGTTAGTTTTACTTAACAAATCATTCATTTGTAATACCTGTCTCTTATCTTGCTTCAAACTTTCACATTCATCTCTCAACATACATATTTCTTGCTGATTACCATCAACAGAATAGTGCAAAATAGTCTCTTTCTCATTGTGCAAGGACTGAAGTTCAGTCTCCAGTTCTTGCTCTTTTCTCAAACTTTCAGTAGCCTGCAATCCCATCTCTTTCTTAAGGGATGAGAATTGCAATTTGAGGGAGCGAAACCTGGATTCGGAGGCTTCTAAAACAGTGTAGACAGCCAAGACCAACAGCCCTTTAGTCTCACACACATTGGCTTTTTATCTCAACTCTGTGTACTGGGTTGAAATCGCCAGTATGGGGTTTTTGGATTGACTTGCATCCAGTGTGAAGTCAGTCCATCCTGCAAGGAAGGCAAGGAAGTTAGAGACATCGAGTCTCAAGTCTGTGCATATGTTTGATGTTGTGGCCATTGTAATACCGGTAACAATAAATGGGGAAACTCAAAATCATAACCCATAACGGGCTGCCATGTCATGTATCGATCCACAATAGGCAAAATCGGCAGAAGGGTGGGCTACTGTACTCACGTAGTGTTGTAATTCAAAACTGCCATTAGGCATGGTGAGTTGGCATCGACCATGCCAAGAAAGCAGCCAGACTTTACAAGTTGCTATGGAGGCAAAAATAACAGGAGAGGTGATGCGGGTGTGCACTTATTGTACCCATAGGAAGTGAAGTTTTCCAAGCAGCAATTGATCCAGAAGCAAATGATTTGATACCTTTTAATGGACCAACATAGATGTAACAACAAGAACAAAGACATCTATGTTACATCTATGTTGTTACATCTATTGTTACAGCTATGTATTGTTGTTACATCTATGTCGGTCCATTAAAAGGTATCAAATCATTTGCTTCTGGATCTGTTCTTGCAAGGACCAATACGGCAACTACTAAATCTAGATTCCAAGCAACAATTGAAACTTTGCATTATCTAAATTACCTGCACACAGTCATCAATTTGTTAGGGAGTCTAACCCTGATCAGGTTCTTGGTGATAATTAGAGATGCAAAAGAATCACAGGCAAGTTGCATATCAGTAATAAAAGAGTTTACTACTATAAAAGAATATCACAGTTGCCCTAAGCAGTTCTTGCCATAAGACACTGGGAGCTAGAGCTTAACATTCACCTATACCCCAAGGAGTGAAGAAGGTCTCCAAGGAGCAAACGTAATACATTACATTACATTATATACTATGATAATTGCCATGACTACCAAGAGAAACATTCTTAGTTACAGTCAGTAAGCCCTATTGGCTAAAAGTAAGGTGGCTCCACAGTGTAGATAACATTATACAGTATTCGCTAAGTCAGCTATCTCTGAGAACAATAAAGGTATACATAGTATGTGAAAAACACAGGATGTAGCGTAATTATACCTAAATCCAAAGTGTGGCAGTGCAGACTACAAAACATCAGAAGATGACCAGGACATGAATGTCTTTGCTTACTATGTGCAGTTTTCATGCATAGAGAAAGTAAAGTGTATTACAATCATTTTATATCCAAACACTTACTCTTATATGGTAGCTGTCTGTGCCCTATATATTAATATAGCATGTGCATGTTATGTGTAACATAACGTTTGTCTAAGGTTTACAGTAGGATGGCAATTAAGGTGTCAGGATCTTGCATAACGGGCTGCTGCAAGAAGGATCCCAGAAATGGGGCAGGTAGTGTTTATGGAAGAAAGAGTCAGAAAAGTACTAACAACCCAGAAAAAGAGATATGGCTCTGGGGCTGGATGGGAATACACCTGAGGGTGCTCAGGGAAGAAGCATCAGAACAGGCTGAACCACTATCAGGGCTAATCAATACACCACTACAATCAGGGGTGGTTCTAAAATATTGAAGTTTAGCAAATAAAAGGAGGAGACAAAGGGCTTGATTCTCAAAGGCTGGCACAGGATGCACAAACAGCAGGTTGTGCCAATTGCTGTTGTGCCAGGGGCCCTGTGCCTGATTCTTTAATAGGCAGGGTCCTGGGAGCACAGTCCCACATCTCGTGGCAATGGTGGCCGTGCACCAAACAGAAGGTGCATCTGTGAGGATTGCCTCAAGCTGCAGGCAGTCAGGAGGCAGCTGTGCCCATTTACAGCAACTGGTGCCTAGTAGTCTCCCCATGATGTCCCCTGTATGCTGGTAGAACAGAACTCTGGTGATTTGTGGCCCCCCAATCCCCAATCCCTTTTTTAATAAAAGAAGTCACTTCACTGGTGGATAGCATTTCCTGACAATCCCTGATGTCCCACATGGAATATTCATAAATCTCCCCCTAGTGGCTAGTGCCCCCCATCCTCTTTTTAATAAAACAATTCATGTCCCGGGTGGCTAGTGTCCCCCCTACCCTGATGTCCTTTGTATTGAAAGAAGTTATATCCCTGGTGGCTAACGATCCCCCCCAACAGCCAAATTTTCTAGCAAGTCTTGGCCTGACAGTTTAGCCTAGATGTTAGAGCAATGAGCTGTTAACACACTTGGTACATCCAGCAGACCTGGGTTTGATTACTCCAATCTCCACTTACATGCTTTGTGATCCTGAGCAAATCACTTAACCTCCCCTGTACTCCCAGTCAAGGCTGTTAAACAGGTTTTGTACATAGTGGACCTTACTCAGTTACCAAAGGAAAAAAAAAACAATGAATAAATAAAAGAAATAAATACTTTTTTCTACAATTTACAAGTTCCGTAAGTTATGGTGGTAAATGAGTTGTTCATGGTGGAAGAGGAACTGGGAGTCATGATTATGGGGATGTGTGTTCAACGGCTAAGTGCATTATAGTAGAGACAAAAAAATTACCTTTCTGGACAGCTGTGCTCCGGTCCAAGTGTGCCCATCAATAGGTCACCAAAATGTAAAATTTGCCACCCCTTCTCTGAGGTTCATTCTCCCTAGAGTTAGAATATACAGTTTGGGGGTAAATTATGAGGTGAGAAAATGCCTGCTTTAATTTGTCATACAAAGTTGATTCTTACTTACTGTATATTATCTGTCGATGGACCAGTTTTAAATATCTATACTTTATAGAATGTTAATGCAGCTGTGCATGTACATAGTTACTGCTGTGCATAGTAATCACAGCCAGTTTGGGGTTGGGGTCCCAGGGTTAGTCCCTGGCTGAATGTGTATGTCTACCTTTTATCAATAACAAAATACAATAAACATCTTTAAAAAAAAAGAATATATAGTTTGGGGAGGTGTGGGCACAGCCTCCCCAGAGGGGTGCGGGGTGCACACCCCCTGCATATATTCCGGGCAGTGAGATAAAAATCTTGGCACCCTAATGACAGTCGCGCCTGGATGGACGCCTTCTGATGGCGAAACCGTCATCCAGTGCATCTGGTGGAGAAATGATCCCAGGTAATCAAGATGCACACCAGTTTCCTTCTTTCTCTTCTTGAAATGCATCCAGTATCCCCACTCAGGTTGGAAGTGATCCAACCAAAATGCACCTGGGAAAGGTCAGCCCATGCTTAATGGTTTTATATTAAAGGAAGTGGATCATAAAAGAGATATTTTATTATTAGGTATGTAAGTTCAGAAATGGCTCTCAATGCAGACACATACAGTAGTTGGAAATTCCAGTAGGATTTTAAATTATTGTATATTAGGGAATTCTTGGTGAACAGAAAAGAGCAGTTACAGAAGTAATGCCCTTGTACAAAACCTTCATAAAGATAGTGTTAGACTATATATTCATAAGGTATTAAAAATGGGCAGACTAGATGGGCCTTGTGACCCTTATCTGCCATCAACTCTATGTTTCTATGCTTCTATAGCGCTTCCTTTTGGAACCCCTTTCTGACATATGGTATTATTAATAATGCTGAAATAACTCAGCATAGAGCTACAAAAATTATCTGTAAGTATATCGGGCCATCATATAAGGAAAATATAAACAGGTTAGGACTGTTTACTATGGGGAGGAGAAAAATGAGAGATGTGTTTCAACTATATAGGATGCTCACAGATGATTTATGTTTGCGTGTGCATGTGAGTACAGAAAACATTTTGTTACAAAGAACTGCATTTCAGAAGTGTGTCACTGTCAGGTCCAATGCAGCTCAAGCTGCAATGGGCTCAGTAGTGACAGACCAATGCTAGGCTCTCTAATCATAACATAAGTCATTGCTTGCTGGTTGGAAACTTCACAAAGTGGAAAGGAGCCAGCTACTCCTATCAGACAGCAGCTGGCTACTTTCAACTACATGATGCTGCCAAGCAACCAGCTGAGTGGTGCCTTTATCAGTGACAACTGGCCTCTTCCTGGCTCAGTCCTTTCCTCCCACCCTCTCCTGGTCCTCAGAAGTATCACATGCTACCCAGCCACTTGATTCCTGCTCCCCGACCCAATGTGTTCATCCCTTGTCTCTGCCCCCAGCTTAGTTTTCCCCACCCTCGCCAGGCTTAGCATTCCTTCCCATGCATCCTTAACATGCATCTTCGAAGCCAGTTGGCTGATACCAACACATACTAGTGTATTGCACTGTCTTGCATATGTCAAGTCATGTCCTTCGTGTCCCTGGTGAGCCCCTGTCCCTCTGTGACATCAGCACGCTGTTAAGGTTACTTCCTCTGGCACATGAGGAAGTAAACAAAGTGGGTTGCATGTGTGGAGATATCTGGCAGCAGATGCAGATTTCAACCATGTTTTGTACCAAACATACTGCAGGAATGGTGCGTGGAGGCATTGAGGAGCAGATGTCAAACCATGCTTCACATTAGTGGGAAAGTTGCCTTTTCATTGGTATAGCTGCATTTTTACTGGTAAGTAAAAACTGCATGAGCTGCCTTTTGCCAGTATCCTGTAAGTCTGCCTCTGGAAAGCCATACTGGACTACACCATACCATGAGCTGGACCAGAGAGGCAGAATACAGAAGGTAGCAAGAGAGGGGGTTGGGGATGCCAGTGGAGATCCTGATTCCCATCACTGCTAGCCAGTTTTGTTTAAAATGAAAAAAACAAATCATTATAGTCGCATCCACTGAAAAGACTTTAGAAACTCACCTATCTTCAGGCTTCAAAAGAGGTGATACTGTTGAGGTATCTAATTATTCCTCTCTGTAAAAAAATCAAGAGCATTCTCTCACCAAACCCACAAAATCAGAGCAATGAAAATGATAGAACACTAATGGAGGACACAAAACGTAACCTGGAATATATTCACTCAGAATGGATGATCGTTCAACAAGTTTATCATTGGACTCCCCTCCTCCATCCCCACTCCTCCTTAGAAACAGACTGAACATATAGTAGATCCAAGTTAAATTAAACACTAGCTTTGAAATTTCCTGTTCTACAGTTTATCTACCCAGGTTACTCCAAATTAAGTGAAGACATGGTGGGATTTCTGAAGCAAATGTCTGGGAGTGACTAAATGTCATGCTACCCAGCATGGAAATGGGTAGAAGCAGGACCCAACTGAAAATGAGATGTTGCATCTCAGCTGAGCTATCCTGGATAAATAAATATCAAATAAAAAAAAAAATACAATAAATGGAATTCCATTCATATTAATATTGGTAGCGTGACCTGACTTGATTTAAACTGGTTTATAGCAGAGATGTGCAAAGTAGTCACCAAAATTCACTCCACAAAATATTTATCTAATTGTGCTCAATTCATGAAGCGTAATTTGCAAAATTAGCCAATTAATTAGCAGAGCAAGGATCGACTGCAATGTGTGGAATTTCCCTGGCAAAATTCCGCACTTTATGACAAAAACTATGACTACTAGTAGTGGACACCCTCCCCCCACACTGATCACCAGCCCCATTGTAAATAAATATATATAAAATCACTTATATCTCGTGCCCCCCCATCGAACTCTGGCCCCAACGTAAAAAAAAATAATAATAATGAAATCCCTTGTGTCTAGTGAACCCCCACCACATCAGGTAGTGCACCACCACCCCGCTGCACCATGACCCAGAGTGGGTGACCAGCATTGCCCGTCACTATTCACCAAGGCTGGCCACCTTAGTGGTGTGGAATGAATGAGCATGTGCTTGTACAAGTACATGCTCATTCATTCCAGGTCAGTCGGGCACCCAGCTGTGATACAGTGTGGAGGGCTGTGCTGGTCGCCTGATCGGGGTTGGCATGGGGCGGACCGGTGGTGGGGCATTACCTGATGGGATGGGGGAAGGGGGTCCACTAGAAACCAGGGATTTCATTGATATATATATATATATATTTTTTTTTTACATTTGGGTCAGCGATCGGTTGGGGGAAGCTCTAGACACCTGCGGCCAGACATTCAAAATGTTGCACTGGTTGCAAATCATTTGCATGGGGTTTGCGTTGGGTTTTTGTGGTTCTGCTATATTCAAAAGGTCAAGTAGCATGGGCAGACTGCATTAGCACTGGGCAAAAGTATAGTGTATACAAGGGGCAAAAAGAGGGGCATGTACATGAATACAGGCACAATGATATATTCAGTGCATTAGCACCATGTAAAATATTTTTGCGTAACTTAGCATGACACATTGCATGGTGCAAATTACCGTCCAGGAAAACATAGTCTTAAATCTGGGCAAACCAGCTTTGTGCAACTTTGTGTCTTTGTGCAGCTTTGCGATGCTTTGTTCTACTTTGCATGACATAGAACTATGGTTCATGGAACTCAATAATTTACAAGTGTGAATAATGGAGTTTGTGAGGATCTGCCAGTGGTGGTTTATTGACTCTAAACAGTAAATATTAAACATAGAAAGAAACCAAACATGGAAGAAACATGCTGCACATGAATGGCACCTCCTATGTTGCCATCATTTGCCACCAGCCACAAACATGCCAGGCAGTATGGAGTGACCCACAGCCCAGTGGACACCATGGCAGTGTGTTCATACAGCACACACCTGCAGATCACCTTTTGGTGGACACCAACAGAATCAAGCACAGACATAAAGCACTGGGGGCATGGAGGGTGTTGAGGGGAGGGTTTACAGTAGGTCAGTAAACACCACATACTGGGTACAGCCACAAGGCTGGGACAATCCACGCAGTGCAAATGGTCCAGTGTAGGGAGTAGCCCAACACCAGTGTACCTGTCTGATGGTATGTGACCCCTCATCCACATACCACACATCTGTACAGACACCACAGCACACACAGCCAGCCATGTATATGTCACTATGAGTATCCCATGCCAGTGGTGCAGCATCTGTTGGTTGCACAACAGCATAACTGTAATGTCCACTGTCAGCACACACCTGCAAGATGGGCCTGTCACTGTTTAAAGTGCAACAGTCATTGATGCCCTACATAGCACAGGCATTGCTGTGTCCCTCACAGTACTGGCCCCTTGTTACTGTAGTGTCTGCTGTGCACAGTAGTAGGAACTACAGTTTGACAATTGCATGCAGCACCACCACCTGTGCCTGTGCTGTGTAGTCCCCTGGGGCACAATTTTCTATGCGGTTCTGTACAAATGTATCCTGCACCTACCACCATGCAATTCTAGACTGACCTACAGGTGGAGCTGTGGGCAGACCCAGCCAGCCCCTGTACTTCCAGACTGACCTACAGGTGGAGCTGTGGGACCCTGCAATAGTGCTGTGTAAACTGCATGCAAATCAGGACATAATGAGATGCTAATCTGGATGTTTGCCCACAGACTGCCTAAGTAGGCTCATTTGCATGTCACTTTTGAATACAGCAAATGTTTGCCCCAGGTAAACATTTGCACTGTGCAAACATTTTTTATGTCATGCAAACGTTTCAGAAACATGGTACATTTCTGCAAAATTACACATGCGCTGATGCTTGCAACTTTCATGCATCCACTCCTTTGCTAACACTCACATTGGCAACATGGTTCACCTCTACCTTCCTTCACGTCACTGTGCACTGGACCGCTGTTGTGGTTTGCACTTCCTGGTAGCTATATTCAGAGCTATTTTATTTCCCGGGCTATTTTTGCACTGCACTCTCAGCCCAGTTTGCCCGGCTTCCTTAGCAAGCTATATTCAGCTGGTTTAGCACTGGGGCTATCACTTTTGAATATAGAGGGCTATTGGCTCCAGGCTAATTTAGCATGCCAGGCAGTTAGCCCCCGAGGCGAAGTTTTGAATATCTAGCCCCAGGGATTTTATAAATATTTATTTACATTGGGGCTGGTGATCGGCAAGGGAGAGACCACTAGGCACCAGGGATTTATATATATATATATATATATATATATATATATATATATATATATATATTTACATTGTGGACAGCGATCAGCGAGGTGGGGCACTAGACATCAGGGATTTTATATATATTTTTTTACATTGGTGTTGGCCAGCAATCAGCGGAGGGGGGCCATTGGACACCAGGGATTTACAATTTGTAACTTCTCCTTGCTTTTTTTTTTACAATTTACATTTAAAAAAACAAACAAAAGCAAGGTGAAGTTACAAATGGCGAATTCTCCCTTAATGGGACAACTTCACGAACTGATCCGCGCAGGTGAATTTGGCGACTTCCCGGATAATTCGTGGGTGAAGTAAAACTTTGCTGCATCTCTAGTTTATACAAACATATAAAAACACCAGTAGAAACAGGCCTAACAGTCTATTGAGTCTGCTCGATTGTGCAGCTAGCCTCTGAACTTGCAGCTGCCCCACCATCCCTCCCACTCCTCTTAATTACCCCTCCACCTCACTCTGTCCCACACCTTCCTAACCCCCCCCCCACTGTACTGCAGGCTACCACCTCCTCAGGCAGGGCATTCCACTTATCCACCAACCATTCAGTGAAAAGGTGTCTCCTTATTTCCTTCCTGAATCTTCCCCCCACCAGTCTCAATTTATGCCCTCTTGTGTCCCTCCCACTTCTAATCTGAAGGATCCTCTCTGTGCCAGTTTCGTTAATCCCCTTAAAGTATTTAAACATTTCAATCATATCCCCCATCCCTCCTCTCCTCCAGTGAATACATGTTCAGCTCACCCAGCCTATCCTTGTAGGGCATACCCTCCAGACCCTCGATCAACTTTGTCGCCCTGCACTGTACCCCCTTCTAATAATCTGGTGTCTTTCTTCAGGAATGGGTGGCAGTAATGCACACAGTATTCCAGGTGTGGTCTGATCAGTGACCTGTACAGGGGAAGGATCACCTCCCTATTCCTGGAAGAGATACCTCTCGCTATACACCCCAGCATCTTGTTGGCTTTTGCTGCCGCCTTCATGCACTGTGCTGAGTTGTTCATATTCCCTGTTACAATCACCCTATGATCTTTCTCCTCCCAAATTCTTTCCAGCTGAACCCCATGAGCTGGTAGCTTCTCCCTTAGTTCCCAGTTCCAAAGTGCAGTACTTTGCACTTCTTAGTGTTGATCCCCCCAGCTGCCATGTTTCTGACCATTCCTGTAGTTTGATCAGGTCATCCTGCAGCCCTTACCACCCATCTACGTCATCTACTACAGCTACCATTTTAGTATCATTTGTGAACAGACTGATATTACTCCAGTTTCCATTTGAGATATCTGCTATGAATATTCCAAACAGCATCAGTCTCAGTACCGATCCCTGTGGCACTCTGCTTGTCACATCTATTGGTGATGAGAGCCCCACCCCACTACCACCCTCTGCTGCCTTCCCTCCAGTCAAATGGTGATTCATTTGACCATTTTTATTTCCACTCCAGTATCCTCCAGCTTCCCCCCAGCCTCCCATGTGACACTGAATCAAAGGCCTTGCTGAAATCCAAATACAGGACATCCACCACATGGTCCTTGTCCAGTTCCCTGGTCACCCAGTCATAGTACTCAACTTGGTTTGTCTGGCACACTCTTCCTGAGACAAGCCCATGTTGCTGAACATCCTGGAGTCAATTGTCCTCCAAAAATGCCACCAGCCTCTCCTTCAGGATTGTCTCCATGAGCTTTTCCACAATCGATGTGAGGCTCACTGGTCTGTAGTTCCCCGGCTCATCCCTATGTCCACTTTTGAGAATACAACTTCAGTTAGCTCATGACCAGCAGTGCATTGTGTTTCTCTGTGATCAGCAGTACATTTCTTTTAATGCATTTATTCCTCTCTGAATCAGACTGGGAATGTTCATAACGTATATACTAAGGTGAATAGAGTGTTGCATGAGTGTGGATAGGTATGGGTCCAGCTACAATGACATGGTATGGGGTGTAATTAAGAGCCAGCAATTTTCTGACTGTGCTTTTAAAGGTTGGACTCACTAGCCAATCTTTTGTTTGTTTTGTTTCACTCTACTGTTCCTCTGTACTATGACCTATTTGACTTCCTTCTACCAAAGGTGACTAGGGCACACAAGGAAAATACTCTCTCCACAAGATCTTTTTAGATGCTTAATACCATTGTTTATTACTGGCCACAATTTTCCATAAAGTGATTACAGTACAACTCAATTGTTAAAACAAATCACATTCTCATTCATTACCTGGAGTAGAGTGCACAGTACAGCAAAGTGACTCCAGTGCTTCATGGTCAAAACCACTTTGTCAGGGGGTACTGGACTTCCTCCAACTCTCCACAACCAACCCCTGACTTTTGCTTGAAAGTCCAGAGTTAGACCTGAACACATGCATGATGCTTGACTCCTCACCCTTTAACTACTGGAGCTTATGGTCTCTAACAGGGCTTGTAATGAGAATGAGGAGACATTAAGGGCCAAATGTCTCAGCTGGCCCAAATAGGGATGGTTGTCTGTTGGCCAAGCTTCATTTTTCTAGCTTTCTGTTCCATGTATCCCTACCTACAGGGATGGAGCAACACATTGTGCATTGTCTGGCTGATATACAACTCATCCATCCCTAGTTCCTCCATATCTGATAGTCCCAGTGTCACTGTTACCTTGGTAATATTGCAGTGGGGGGGTGGTATTGTAACAAGAGGTGGGAGTGCCATGGGAGGTGGTAGCACAGCATGTGGGGGTAGTGCAGTGGGAATGGTAGTGCAGCAGGAGTTAGTAGTGCCATTGTAAGGTAGGTGGAGGTTGACTTTTTTAGAGTGCATTCAACTGGTTAGCCTATGCCTCTCTAGCATTTTTAATTTAAAGGTTTTATATACTATTTTCGTACACGCTCCTTCCCAAAATGACAACCAGCTACAATGGTCACTGGGCACACACAGAGCTAAAGGAGGAGGTGCAATGAGATTAAAGGATGGTCAGAGTTTGAACTGGCATGTGGGGGTATGGTATATAGACACTTTTGAAAAAGAAGGTATTTGACAGCCCCATGTACCCACATCAGGCTTTCAAGTCTGAATAAAGCATACCTCCATTCCCCCCAGCGTTGACCCCTGAGGTTCATTAAGGAAAGATCAGGGAGGTTAAACTGGGGGTTTGAGGACTTTGATTTTTTTTTGTGTAACAGAATGGTAAATGGAGGAGGGTTCTCTGAGCAATAAGAGGGACAGGCAATGTGGAGGTGGGGGTTGTTTTTACAGGTGGGGAGGGGATATAGTGGCTATTAGCTGGTATTAATAAACTTGGCATAGTAAAGAGGGAGGAAAGAAAGGGGGCTTAGCAGGGGGATGGATGGGGGTTCTATTTATACACATAACACCTGACAGGATTTAGCAGAAGAATGATAGTGTAGTGGTGGAGGGGGGACATAAAAACAGTTGATTCCACTCAGTTGTGCTACAGTAATATATGCAGCTGCATTAGGATATCTTGTTACCAGTCACAATGTCACATTTTGGACAAGGCTGTATGTGTCATTTTGCAGATAAAGTAGATATTATATTTCATTATTTCAAAGTGGGCATTCTGCATTTTATATACTGACATCATATGACAGCAAATCTTCTAGATGACATTCATAGGGAAGTTTCCATAAGTGCACTTCATAGAAACATAGAATTTGATGGCAGATAAGGACCGCTTGGCCCACCTAGTCTGTCCATTTCCATATCCGATGGATAAGCTGCAGATCCTAGCTAACCAACATCCTACTTCCTCTTACCCCCCACTAAAATTGCCTTACATCTGTCCCATACATTCTTGAATTTCCCCACTGTTTGTGACTCCACAACCTCCTCAGCAATGCTGTTCCATACATCCATAACCCTCTCCATGAAAAAATACTTCCTTACATTGTTCCTGAGCCATCCCCACTCTATCTTCAAATTGTGCCCCCTTGTTCTTGCACACCTCTTTTTCTGAAAGATGCTACCTTCTTGAACTTTATTGATTCCCTTGAAGTACTTGAAAGTTTCTATCATGTCCTTCCACTCCCTCCCTTTCTCAAGAGTAAACATATTAAGCTCCTTTAGTCTTTCTTCGTATGTCTTCTGGTGGAGACCCTGCACCGTTTTGGTTGCTCTCCTCTGGACAGCCTCTACTCTGTCTATATCTTTGTGGAGATGGGTTCTCCAGAACTGCACACAGTACTCCAGATGGGGTCTCATCAACTGTCTGTACAGAGGGATAACAACTTCCTGTTTTCTACTGTTGATGCCTCTTCCTATGCATCCCAGTATCCCGCCAGCCCTCCTTACTGCCTTCTCACATTGCATGGCCACATTTAGGTCATCTGATACAATTACCCCCAGGTCCCTTTCCATTTTTGTTGTTGTTAATTTCTCACACCCATTGTGTACTCTTCCCATGGGTTTTTGTTTCCCAGGTGCATTACCCGGCACTTCTTTGTATTGAATCTGAGCTGCCATACATTTGACCATTCCTCCAACCTTTCCAAGTCCCTTCTCATCCTTTCCACACCACCATGTGTATCAACCCTGTTGCAGATCTTTGTGTCATCTTCAAAGAGACATATTTTTCCATCCAGTTACTCTGCAATTTCACTTATAAAGACATTAAAGAGGATCGGTCCCAGTACTGAACCCTGTGCCATTGTACCCCACTAGTAACCACCCTTTCTTCAGTGTGGACTTCATTTACTATTACCTTTTGCATCCTGTTGTTCAGCCAATGTTTTATCTAGGCTACCACCTTGGGACCCACTCCAAGGCTGGCTAACTAGTATATTAATCTTTTGAGTGGGACTGTGTCAAATGCCTTGCTACAATCTAGGTAGGCCATGTCCACAGCCGCTCCCTGGTCTATTACTTTGGTCACTCAGTCAAAGAAATCTATTAGATTTGTCTGACATGACCTTCCCACTGTGAATTCATGCTGCCTTGGGTCCTGTGCCCCACTGGCCTCTAAGTACTGAACAATTCTTTCCTTCAGAAGTGATTCCTTCATTTTCCCTACCACTGAGATCAAACTAACTGGTCTGTAGTTTCCTGCCTCTGTCCTGCTCCCACTTTTGCAAAGTGCAATCACATCTTCCCTCCTCCAGTCCTCAGGTACCACCCCATCCTCCAATGATTTGTTAAAGAGATTAGTCAGTGGTGTCACTAGTTCTACTTTTAGTTCTTTTAGAATTCTGGGGTTAATCCCATCAGGTCCCATTCTTTGTCCACCTTCAGTTTTAAGAGTTCTTTCAGAACCCTTTCTTCTGTGAATGGCCTGGTATCGACCCCCCGGACCAGAGTGTTTCTCTTGTTTGGTTTAGGTACCTCCCACTCCTCTTCCTTTGTGAATACTGAACAGAAATATTTGTTCAGCATCCCTTCTTTTTCACTGTCGCCCTCTGCCAACATTCTCTCCCCTTTACTAAGCCTCAGTATCTCTCCATTGGTCTTTCTTCACTCTCTGATGTAGCTATAAAAGGTTTTATCCCCCTTATTAACAGAGTTGTCTATTTTTTCCTTCATTTGGGCCTTTGCTTTTCTGACTGCCTTCCCTGCTTCCTTCTTCTTTAATTGATAATGTTCTCTGCCCTGTCCTTCTGTGTGTCCTTATATTTCCTGAGTGCTATCCTTTTCTTCTTAACCTTCTCTGCCACCTCTTTTGAGACTTCAATAAACAAATATTGTAGTTGAAAGTATTATTTGAGCTAATGTGGGAAAGGGAGACAAGTGAGTGAGAAAGGATGAACAGTTGTATATTACAGAGTAATTTTAATTCTCCCACCTGTCCATATGTTGCACTCAATCAGTTTTGAAAAGTGACTTTCAGACACTTTTGCTTAAATATACTGCTTTTATCATATATCATATATACATAATATAAGAAATGACTGATATACTGGATCATTGCCAGTGCAAGTAATCAAAATTGAAGAAAATGGGTTGCATTTTATTTTCTCTCACTTTAGCTGTTTTCAAGTTGTGATTGACCAGTAGCTCCTCTTTTGTTTCCCTTTTATTTATTTACATGGTTTCTGCATATTCAGCATCTCTATGTCTACCAAAGGTGGTTGAAATGATACTGGCATTTTATGAACTTCCTGAGCCTCCCCTTGCCCAAATGCTGCAGTGGATACTGTAGCAAATTCATGTAGTTATGCCAGTTCATTGCAGCCTTGATTGGAGGACAGCACATAACCATTCTTGAATAACAGATACATGAGGCAAGGCAGGTTTCCTGGGTAACTGCTTCACTTTGTTCCAGAATATTATTTTAGCCCTCTCCAATGGGGATGGAGTTCTCTGAGATCCTAAAGATTGTATAATGATTATGGTGCATGACAAAATACAGTGAACATCATCAGTCTGTTAAATTTAAGCATATATACTTTTTTTTAGCAAATACAGAGCAATTTAATAACATAACAACAATTTGCTGTAAGGCTACAAACCCATGTCAGCTAATCATGCACCAGGTATTTTATTTTCAAATAACACACATCTGAGAAGTCCAGTATCAGCATGAGGTATTATTTTAGCATGTTGAAATACATAATCTGTGTGTGTGTGTGAGTATGTGTGTATATGTGTGTGTGTGTGTGTGTGTGTGTGTGCATGTGTATGTGTGTGTGTGTTTGCATTTGCTTGGAATGCTTTTCTATGTAAGTACAAACTAATTTCTTAAATTATAACATACATTAGTGTCAAAAGATGTGCAATCAGATCAAGGTGTGAGAAGTTATACTCAGATTTCTAATAAGAACCACAGTAATTCAAAAATTCTTAAAAGTGCACCAAAGCTCTGTGCTCCGCCTTTGAGAAAAAGTCCCACATAAAAAGAAAATACAGTGCGAGACAAAACATTACAGGAATAAAACCACTTTCAAAGGCTAATAAGTGAGCATTTAAACCAAGAATGGACACCCCATTGTTGTTGATGGTGGTGCGGGGGGATACAGAAATGTATAAGCACAAGCAATAGGATGCAACTCAACTAGCCATTTGTACTCAACATCTACACAATAGGGTGGGGATTTTGTTCTACTTGCAACTATCCACATGAAGCCATGAATCCTCTCTGCAGACATCAATGTTCAGATGGGAGGGACAGCATGAAATGTTTTGTCTTTGAGCCAGCAATAGAAGTTGTGATTGCCTCATCCTCTCTTTATTATAAAAGTGGCATGGATTAAATACATTTAATATGCAACTAAATATATTAAATGTAAGTATACGTTAGCAGTGAAAATGGGACAGGAAGTAGTTTTGCTTTGGAGGTTGGGGGCATCTATATTACTGTACCTACAGAGAGAGCGAGACATGCAAAATTAATCAGTTGCAAAACATTACTAGATAAACTTGCTATCTAAAAATTAAACAAACCTTCTTTCCATACCCCTGTAGTAATTCCATCCTAAACAAACTGCTTACTCACACAAAGTTTCTAAATTCATATTCAAATCCCACTGCAAGCACTGACTGACATGACCCTCAGCAAGTTGCATGCTACCGATGTGCCCCATCCACCAAAGTTGTCAAAATACAGAGTCCATAAAAAAGTTGTAAAAACTGTGTTTAGTTTCAGAGAGATGTCCTCTCTGATTGATATCGGGTGAATGCCTATAGTAAAAAATGTATTCCTTCATGCATTCATTCACCTAATATCAACTGGAGAAGATGACTTTCTACAACATGGGACAGCTATTTTTTACAGGTTTATGTTTTATTTAACATTGGCACTGCAGTCTAGAGGCCATGGGGGAAGAGTGTGGTTTTACTCAAATCAGGGTGGAAGAGAAAGAGTTTCAGTCATGATTTGAGGGGATGGAGTGTGGGGAGATGTGGAGGGCACTGATATTGGAATAAATAGCTGAGTGAAGATAATGTAATAAAGTGGTTTTTATTGCCCTTATTAAAACAGACTATCATGGCATAACTTTTTTATATTTAAATTCTTGAACTTTAACTTACACATAAAGGAGCAGGAAAGGATTGAGAAGGACTGAAGGTGCTAATTTAAATGGCAATTCTTGTTAGACCAGGTAATACAACATTAACTTATATAAAACAGTGGCATCGATCTATTAATTAGTACCCCACATGACATATAGAGTTCATTGAGACAGTCTGTCTTGACTGCACTGAAGGTGAAACTCAAGTCAAAAATAATAATTTATAAGAATTTATGTATTTGTGTATTTATTGAAAACTTCAGAATTTACTTTTGAGAACAAGTGCTCATTTACAAAGGTCCCACATCAAAAACATAGTCACAAAAACATTACAAGTACAGTAGGCAGTTCCAGTGGAAATGCAGTCAAGTCAGACTCCAAGAACTTAAGACAGAACAATAACATACCTTTTTGAAAAAATAAGTACAGATCATTGTAGGAAAACTCACAGATTATGTAGAGCAAGAAACCTTATAACACTGTTTAATGGTTACAATTCCATTGGACTGCAAAGGCAGACCATAAAGATCTCTTAAACTGATTAAACATGGGGAGATTCAACAATTTATCAGGCAATTCATTTAACCAGTTAACAGGTCTGACAGCAAGTGACTGCTTTCCCTGCTGAGTATGCTGGAAAGGAGGCTTAAGGGCATTTATGT
Organism: Neoceratodus forsteri; assembly: GCA_016271365.2. Taxonomy (NCBI): domain Eukaryota; kingdom Metazoa; phylum Chordata; order Ceratodontiformes; family Ceratodontidae; genus Neoceratodus; species Neoceratodus forsteri. The sequence goes on from CM057455.1 coordinate 609,805,326, forward strand.
TCATGTTCCTGGTGTTGTATTAACTTGAGACAATGTAGAAGCAATTTGTTAAAGCAGGGGGTGTTAGTTCCAACAGTGCCTTTCTGGATAACAAACACATTTGGGGCTTTATTCTGTTGGGTAAAGGTAGCCAGTTAGTGCATAAAGGGTACAACTATGAGTGTGGTTATCTATCCCAAGTACAAAGTGGCATGTTTTATTACGGATCAGCATACTCTGTTTAGCACCATGTCACAGACAGGAGCATAGACAGGGAGCCTGTAATCTATAAATAACAGAATGAAGGTTGCCACCATAAGATTCCTAGGATACCCAGTGAGATTGTTCCTGATACAATACAAGGCACCCAGTCTTCTGTTAACTGCTGCCACCAGGTTGTTAGCATGGGATACAAAAGATAAGGTGTTATCCAGAGTTACTCCAAAGTGTTTGGAGGTCTCTATCTGTTAAAGATTTTGTCCCTGGCTATTTTGAATGACGAAAGGCGGAACTTTCCTCTTCCGTAGGAGGGTAGAGAAGAGCATGGTCTTTTTTTGGTAATTGAGGAGCAGTTTGTTTTTGGAGAACCAGCTTTCATGTGACCTACAGTTATTTTGGATAGCAGTAATAAGACTGCCAAGGCCAGGGTTTTTGGAATAGATGACAGCATTATCAATGTACAGGAGTACGTTGACTGTCTGACAAGCATCGGGCAGTAGACTTATGAAGATTCCAAAAAGGAGTGGGTAAAAGATAGAGCCCTGGGGAACACCAATGGATACTCAGATAATGCTGGACAAAGATTTATCAGTCTTCACCTGCTGGGAATGATTGATAAGACAGCAGTGGAACCAATCAAATGTGTTCTATGGCAAATCCAGGCCAAAGGGTTTGCTAAGCAGGAGCATATGATTTACCATGTTGAAGGCTTTAGTAAGGTCCACATAGCTCTGACTAGGCCACCATTGTCAATTGCCTCATGTACACAGATGGTGTATTCCATGAGTGTTGAATTGGTGCTGTTGAGCTTCCAGAAGCCATGCTGCCATACACACTTAACACTGTACTGTTCAAAGTATGTGACTAGCAAGACAAACTATTCTATTGATGGACTTGGACTGGGGGTAAGAGAACAGAAATGGGTCTGTAATTGTCAAGACTAGTACAGTTTCCACTTTTAAAAACTGGTGTAACCTCTACAGATTTCTACTTCTCTGTGAACTTTCAGTAGCACTGGGAACAATGAAAAATTCTAGAGATGGGGTAGGAAAGTTTCTGAACCACCAGGGCAAGAAGTTGCATAGTAAAAATTACTGTAGTCTTAACAGACAACTATGCTAAGGTTTTAATTTGTGTATGTTTTGCTATTCTTTGTGTAAAGCAACAGCAGACAGATTTTTTTTTTAAATGCTGAACTCTGTCTTGCTGTGAAGCAGAGAGACAGAGTTAGTTCACTGGGGTGGATGTTGATAAGTGACATGCACGCCCCAACCCACCACCACCTGCCCAACCCACCTGACACAAAGCAGATTTTGACCAGTAATTTCAATAAGTGATTATCAGTTACACATTCACTATAGTTAGATAATGTATATTTTTTTAATTATAAACATACCTCACTTACTATACCATTGGGCAATCTGTGTGATCTCAAGCAACTTGGATATTTTATTATTTATTTATTTATTGAGTCTTGGATTACAACACCTTTGAGCAATACAACTCATTTACAAAGGTTCCACATCAGTAGTACAAAAACAAAACAAGGTAAACAATAGATAAGTAAATAGAAGATATCAAGAATATACTTAAAAAAATTAATACATCAAAAGCAATCAAATTAGTACTGAATGTTACTCAATATAACAGTAAAGGAGGCTAGAGGAGTGGGTAACCTGGGAGGCCTTGTCAAAATCTAGGAGAGAAAGTAAGGGATGTAAGGTGGGGGGATGGGAGAAACAAGAGGGGGGAAGGAGAAAAGTTGCACAGGAAGTGGAGGGGGAAGGAGCAGAGTTGCAAAGGAGGTAATGGGAGACAGAGAGAAGAGGGGAGGTGGAGGTAGAAGGAGAGGAATGGGGCACTTGCAGAGAGAAGGGGGAGTGCTGGCGAAGGGAGGGGGAAGGATGGAGGGAGACAAATTAATAGTAGAGGGAGAAGCAGTGGCATTTAGCCAGGGGAAGGTGCAGCCTAGCATGCCTTACAAAAAAAAAACAAGAGAGAGAGTAATATGGGTGGGAGAGAAGGTAAGAGAGAGAAACATACGGGGAGAAGGGGAAGCGTGTTGCAAAACAGGTGGCATGAGATAAGAGAATGAGTGGGCGATGGAAGGGGGTAGGTGAGGAGGAGCAGGGGAAGAGCATGAAGGTGCACAAGAAGGGAAGAAGCATGGGTGAGGGGTGGAGGGGAAAAGGATTGAGGGTAGGACTGAAATGAAGTGCCGAGAGTTAAACGTGCTGAAAGGTATAAGAGCAAAGATAAAGTTAGCAGAAGGCTGCAAAGGGCGGCATCACAAATACGATTTGCTACTGGATGCTGCCCATGTTTATGTTTAAAAAGGTCAAGACCCAAGGAATTGAGCTGGGGGGGCTCTATAAGTGAAAGACTGCTGACTTAAGGTGGCGTGGCATCTGGAAACAATAAAGACCTGAGTTGCCAAGCTGTGAGTACATTGCATACTGTGACAAGGGCCAAGGAGCTGTTGGACCCTAGGGGGTACCAATCCAAGGTGTGCCTTCTTGGCAAGTAACCAAGTTTGAAATTGGATCCAGCTGAATAATTGAAGCCACCTGGTCTGAGCATATCAGCCACGTGTGTGTGAAGTGGGCAGCCCCAGTAAGGAGTCTGCATGCTTTGTTAAGAGCAATGGTGATCCTGTGAAGGGATATAGCAGAGTCAGAGCCATAAATAACCAGCCCATAACCAATTATAGTAATGACACAGCTGAAAATTGCTATTCTTAGCACCTTGGGAGTCAGGCTATGCTTGTGCCTGTGGAGTAGGCCAGTCCTTATGTTGACAGCTCGGGCTACGTTACAATATGTTGCGAGTAGGTGAGTGAGCTATCAACAGTGACCCCTAGATATTTGAAGAAGTGGATCTATTTAAGCAAGGTGCCAATGCAGTTTGTGATGATCTTGGGATTGGACTTGCATTTCTTATGGGTATTGTTGAAAAGCATCACTTTGGTCTTTTTATAATTTACCACCAGTTTTTGAGTTAAAAACCACTTTTCCACTTCTGGGAAACTGTGTTGAAGGTTATCCTGGAGGATCTTATGATCAGAGTTACTAGAGTAGATCACTGCATCATCTGTGTAGAGCAGAATCTGTTCTTGACAAGCTTGTGGGAGGTTATTCAGGAAGATACTGAAGAGAAGGGACCCCAGTATAGATCCCTGAGGCACTCCAGAATGGACTGCCTTCCTTTTGGAGAGGACATTGGTTATCTTGACCTGCTGTGAATGGTCTTCTGAGTAGCTTTTTGAACCAGCTGACTGCATCATTTGACACCACTGTGAGTGATAATTGCCTGAGTAGCAGTAGGCAGTTCACAGTATCAAAGGCCTTTGTCAGGTTGATGAAGGCAGCACCTACCAGATGGTCTTGGTCGGATTAGTTATGTATGAAATCAGTGAATTCTAACAGTGTAGTGGTAGTACTATGACCTTTACGAAAGCCATGCTGCTGGGGACATTGAATATTGTATTTGTCCAGGTATTCCACAAGCTGATCTGCAATTATACAATATAGTGCTTTCGACAGAGGAGGTAGAATGGAGATTGTCCTTTAGTTCGTGTGGTGTGCCCTGTCTCCACCTTTGTTCACTGGGCTTACTAGGCCTGTTTCCATTTTGGGGGGAATTGCCCAAGTCTTAGAGAAAGGTTCAGAATCTCGGTACGAGGTGTAAGAGTTTCCTTGAGGGTGAGGGCAAGAAATTTGAGATCTAGATTGTCCCCACTCAATCCTGATTTACCAAGTACTTTGCATATGTATTTTCTAGACTTGTGATCAGTAACCTCTTTGAAGTAAAAGGGGCAGGACCCTGTTGCTGAGTATCTCAGACCATGAGGGTGGCAGGGGCAGACACTGTGAAAAATCAGGGGGGTGGACACTGCTGAGGTCCGTAAAGGCATTGTTAAAAATATTGGCTATGGCCATTGGGTCTAGAATCAGTCTTCCATCAATGTTAAGCATGGTGGGTGCTCTCTTGAGGTCTTTGCCAGTGACATCCTTTATGTTGCTCCAGAAATTTATACTGTCACCCCAAGAGTTGGAGAGCACTTCCCCGAATTATTGATTTTTTGCAAAATGGATGGCTCTGATACAAACATTTCTGGATTTTTTATAAGCCTGAATATCTGCTTGCTTGCCTATGGCTTTGGCCTAGTGCCAGAGGTGGTCCCTAGTCTTCATGAGTCCCAATAGTTCAGGTGGTATCCAAAAGTTGTACACCCCTTAACTTTCCTCTTTTTTAGGGGTGTGTGGATATTGCAGGCAGCATTAAAGCGGTTGATGAAGAAATCAAGTGCCTCATCAATGCCATTGGTAGAGACCAATCCTGTCTTCGAAGATGTGATCTGAGTGGCTCTAGGTGTCCTGGAGTTAGGACCCTACTGAGGATAACCTTAGATGCAGATTTGCTGAACTTGTTGGACAAACTACAAAGTATAGGAGAGTGGTTGCTTAGGGTGTCGGGGAGTACAGAGGCATTTGTGATTCATTTGAGGTCACTAACTAGAACCCAATCCAGTAAAGTACTTGATCCAGTTCTATAGTTAATTCTTGTGGGGATGTTAACTATCTGGGCAAGGTGCAAGGTGGCAATGGCATCCTTAATGTGTCGAATGTCAGATCAGAGCCAGTTCACATTGAAATCTCCCAGTATTATGGTTTCAGTGTTCTGAGACACACTCTGAATATTTTCCATGAAGTTATGAAAGCCAGAAGCAGATTCCTTGGGTTGTATGTAAACAGATAGCATGGATAATGTTTTCTTTTGGGCCCCTAGGAGTACCTTGATGGCCAGGGCCTGAGATGAGTTTCCTATGCAGGGCAATTCAAGGGTGTGACCCATTAGGGTTTCTTTCAAGTAAATAATGCAGCCACCACCTCTTTTAGTAAGCCTATCCTGCCTAGGCCAGGTAGAGTTATAGCAATGTCAAGGATTTTGGGTGACAACCAAGTTTCTACAACAGAGACTATATCTGGGTTGTGTAGTGTAATCCATACCTTGAGGTTGTCAAACTTACATAGAAAACTACATATGTTGATAGACGCGAGGGAGCGCATACAGGACATTTTTGTGCTGTAACAGTCCATTGCCCTAGCGGGTCCAGGGTTAGGGTTCACATTTCCCAACAGGAGCAGAAGCAGTAGTATTAGTTTCAGTAGGAATGCCTTTAGGTGTTTAAAGTACTGTTTCCGTTGTCTTCTCCTGGAGGAGGTCCTGCTAAATTTATTAGCTGTTGCTGTGAAGTTAGAAAAAGTAAGAAGGTATGAGAGATGATGTTCAAAGCTAGATGTTAATCTACCAGTGGGTAGCAGTGGTGTACCTAGACCAGTTGTTGAAACCATTTTTCCATTAATAGAGTTCAAAGTTGATGTGCCAGTAGCATAGTGCACATAGCCTGAGAATACGTGATGACTTTGGAGCCAATACACAACCTCATGCAGGCCAGGTAGATGTACCAGCATTAACAGGATAAGTAGGATAAGCAGCATTTAGTACTGTATCTATTCATGCATCAGCACTTCATAGAGTACATAGGATTGTTTTATTTTTTAGTGTATGAGGTGCTTCATTTAAAGTTAGATGTACTATTTTACAATACATGTATTGAGGTTTGATCAGTTCTGTTAATCATTGTAAAGATATTTCTGAGTATAATAAGACCACCACTCTGAAAATCAGTGAAGAGTAGAATAACTTTTCAATCTGAAACTTTTTCACATAATTCAGTAATTCTGTTACTATCTACATACACTCACACACACACACACACACACACAGAAAATGGTTCAGTAATGGTACTAAGTCTTTTAGAGTTGCAATATCTATTAATGATATATTGTCTGTGGTTCATTTATTTTCCTACACGTTTTTGATTTTCTCCCATTTTTGTACCCCAGATCCAGAACCCTGGCAGACACATATGTGTACATGTGTTGAGGCACATGCGCACACCGGGCACTGGCTTGGGCCCTTCTGCCCCACACTTGGCATTATTGTCACCACTCATCCTCACCTACGCTTCCCACTGGACCTCCACCCAGGGGAACAGAACTATGGTGGGATTGGACAACCACTCCCGGGAGGGAAGAGCTGCCTACTGCAGCTCAATCACGCTTCAACCCTCCCTCCCATGCAAGTTCCCTAACGATTTGAGGTCATTCTCGAACCTGGGTTGCCAGGGTAGCACGAGCTAAGTCATCCAGTGCATCAGCCCTCAGCACCACCGGGCTGGCTTTTTGGTTCATTTATTTATATTTTTTATTTTCTCTTCAATTAATAAAAAAAGGTTTTCATTTGGTTTCCGCTATTCCATAAGCCTACAATTGACATTGCTGGATGCAACCTTACAGTGACAGTATTATACAAGCAACTGAATATAGATGAATCTCAGCAGAATGACTGCAATTATTCGTTATGTATCTGTAAAGGCTAATTTTATCAACTTTTTTCTCTCACTGTATTGTTTTCTTAGCTCCTCCCCACTTGGATATATTTGGTACAGTTCCAGATTTCCCCAAAAGTCTTCATCCATATGAAGAACAGGCTAGAATTTGGTTGTACACTATCATATATTTAACCTTTAAAAAACACTTAACTAATAAACTGTGTACTAATAAATGCATTCCCAAATAATTTGAATGATGTTTTGCCTTCAAACTCTGATACCCCAGGTTGGTACTGTACAAATGAGTGATAATAGTAAAGGCATGATGGAATGGAGGCATGCAAACAATGAGTGGATACCAGACGCAGTTTATGCTACTTGTTTTTCTTTGAATAATCAGTCAGTCTCTAATAGTCCACTGTTATCAACAGCAACAATATCCAATGTGTAATGTTTTCCTTCCTTCCTGGTGGAGGAAATATAGCATTGGTGGACCTAACTTTCACAGTGATAGATATAAATTAAAAAAAATTATTTTTTTTATTTTTACTCTCCAATGCTATTTCTGTTTTCATTAAAATTTATATCATGTGATAAATTTTGTATTTGCACATCACTTTAGCACTGACTACCCCCCCGTATTTGACATCAATCTGTATATGATCATTAAACCTGTACACTGGAGTAATCCCTGGTAATCACATTTGTACCCACAGAAATCTGACCTCACACTGCGTGGGGGGAGGGCAGTCCAATGATTGGTCTGTTTGGAATAATTGGGGAAGTTACAAAAACGGAGCATGAGCGAAGGGAAGAAGCGATAGACAAGGCAAGGTTGGGGGAATGCAACCCAGCCTGTCTGCAGCTCTGAAGAGTCTTTTCACAAGTGGAGTGTGATGAGCTTGCTCAGTTCTTTCTGAATAAGGTGGCTGACATCAGGGCGGAGATCCTCCTAACTCGCTGTATGGGAGATGCTAGTGATCGGTGCTAGGTCACTGTCCCTCATATTTCCTGGAGTACCTTTGACCAGCCAGAGTTTGTGGATGTTATGCAGATTGTCCAGAGTATGTGCCCTATGTGCTGTAGTTTGAACCACTGCCCAACTTCCCTGAGTGTAGGTTATAGTGATATTATCGGCCCGGTCCTGGTTCAGATAGTCTGGTACTCCTTGACTCAGGTGAGTTTCCTAGCTCCCTGAATGAGGTGGTGGTGACACCCCTCCTGAAGAAGGCTACATTGGACCCAGACTGCCTGACCAACTACAGAGCAATCTCAATCCTACCCTTCATATGGAAGGTCATTGAGAAAGTAGTGGCAGTACAATTGGAGAACCACTTGACCATCCATAACATCTATGAACCTCTCTAATCTGGTTTTTGAAAGAGGCACAGTAATGAGACTGCTCTGGTTCAGGTGCTTTATGATCTCCTGATGGCCAGAGATCAAAGAAGCTGCTCCATCTTGGTGCTCCTTGATCTCTCTTCAGCTTTTGACACTGTGGGCCATGGGGTGCTGCTTGAGCACCTGACGTTCATCTGTGGCCTGACCAGTACAGTCCTCAGGTGGTTTACTTCTTTACTCACTGGCAGAACTCAGAGAGTTGTGTCTGGGATTTATTTCTTTGACCCATTCTCTCTGTCAAGTGGGGTTCCTCAGGGCTTGGTGATGTCCCCCATGTTGTTTGCGGTGTATATGTTGCCCCTCGGAGACATTATAAGATGGTATGGCTGAGGTTTCACTGTTATGCTGATGATACCCAGCTCTGCCTGTCTTTCACACCTGACCAGGATAGTGCTATCTTGTTATTCAGCAACTGCCTCACAGAAATCCAAGACTGGATGAATTCTAGCTGGTTAATGTTGAATGCAGGAACTACTGAGGTGATGGTCGTGGATCCAGGTTGCCGGATAGAGGAGCTGAAGGCTGGACAGCCCTCTGGACTATTTTGGGGAGGCTCCCAGATCCTTACTTCTGAATGGATGCCAGACCTGGAGGTGGTACTTGATGATGGGCTAACACTTCGATCTCAGGTGTCAGCAGTCATCAAGTCTTTCTTTTTCCATCTTAGTAACATTGCCAGGATCAAGCACCTTGTTCCATCTGGTGACCTTCCTACATTGATCCATGCATTTGTGACCTCATGCCTTGATTATTGCAACTTCCTGTACTTAGGGCTACCTGGGGTTGATATCCACCACCTGCAGCTAGTGCACAATGCTGCGGCATGGCTGTGGAGAGGGACTCCTCGGTCCTCTCATATTACACCTGTGCTGCGCAATCTGCACTGGCTGCCGATTCAGTGGCTGATCACCTTTAATCCCTCTGGAATTCTCTACCCCCTCAGCTCGGGGAGCGCATGACTGTGGGGGGTTTCAAACAGGCTTTGAAATCTTTCCTATGGCAGCAGGCTTTTAGTACAATGGATTGAAGGGACCCTGACAGACCGTTTTATTGTTGTTTTGCTGATTTTTTATTGTGTTTAAATTTACTGTACAGCACCTTGATATTCTGAAAGGCTCTTAACCTAAATAAAGATATTATTATTATTATGAATAACGACAGTTTTCCGGAGAAATAAAAATAAATTGGGCTTTGAAGGAGCGGGAGCAGGGAGTAGGAGTGGATGGCCATGGCCTAGCGGCATTACACATGCATGAAGAAAAATGGGGGGCCATAGGGGAGGAAAAGACAGCAGATGAAGCAGCTGGGGAGCTGGCTAGTAGGTGGAGATGCCTGTGATGGGGAGGAGGTGGATTTTATATGCTCTGCTAATAAAAAGGGAGAATCATTAGTGAAGTGAGTGGGCCATGTGGGGCCCTCAGCAGAGCACATACCTGGGTGGGGGGGTTGAGAAGGGTTTGGGGCCTTCTGCACAATGTGAGAGCTTTGCAAGGGACCAGGAGCAAGAAAAAGAACTGGGCAAGGATAAGATAAAGAGTGGCTGGTGGCACGGCTTACGGCCTGAAAGCAGGATTTTCTACAGAGGGCAGGCAGGCCCAAGCAGTCCCATATGGGGGCACACGCTCAGAGAGAACAGGCTGAGTGGGAGCACGTTTGTTCGTAGTATAGGATAACCACAATGCAGGCTGATGGTAAAGGCTGTTAGTATGGATTCTGGAGGGGGCACTGCTGCACTGGAAGGGACCATGTTTAAAAAAAAATATATATATATATATAGTAATAAATAGGAGAATAACCGATGCAAAGAATGGGATGGGAAGTCACCCAGGGGGTGGTGGGGGGGCATACCATGATGCTGGAGCAAGTATACAGAAGATTTGGAAACAAATGCTTTTTTTTCTACATGGAAGGAACTAATCAGGACAATATTTTCAGTTTCTTCCTGAATTTCCTAGGTACACTCGTTGGGAGATGGCAACAAGAAAGAATAGACCGTCAAAAGAGGAGGCCTACTAGGCAATTGTGGAGCTGGTGGAGAAGGCCAACATGATGTGGAAAATGGTAGAAGGGAAAGAACCGGGGAGGCAAGGGGAAAAGAGGAAAGCAGCAAAGGGAAAAGGGGGTAAGGGGAAAAGACCACTGGTAGGACCACGCTACCCAGAAAGGCTGCAACCAGCACCAGTGACTCTGCCGGGGCTAGTCAGCCCTGTCCCACCACTCCCTCTTTTACCTGACCCATTACTACCTCTCCCTGGGCCATCTCCTTCTCATGCACCAGAACCCACACCAGGGCCCGCACCGGTACCGATTCTCCTTTTACTGCTGCCTCAGCCACCTACCCCACAACTAGAGCCTCCATTGACCAGTCCCAGTGAAAAAGGGCCACAAGGAACAAAACGGCCCAGAGGTAGTGTATTAGGTGCAGTAGGGGATAGCATTAAGGATCATATAGGGCAGATTATATCGACCATGGGGGTAGGGGGTTGGGGCAGATGGAAACAGCACTAGCAGAAATTAAGGTGGAGAAAAGAACTGAGGAAGGGGCAGAGAAGTTCTGAGAAGGAGTGGGAAAAGGCTCATGGGAGGTAGGGACCCCAGGTATGAGGATAGGGGAACACATCCCATTGGCCACAAAAGAAAAATATGGAAAGGGGAATATGTGGACATGTTGACTTTGGTAAGTAGGGAAGCAGCAACCAAGTACAATGAGACAGAGAGCATAGGTAAGAGTGAAATGGAGCGGCTGTGTTGTTGTTGAGTAAGAAAGAAGAGGACAAGTTTACAAAAGGAAAAATGTGGGATGGGTGTTTTGTAAGTTTTGGCACATACTCAGCCATAGTTCTGGAGAAGAAACCCAAGCTGGGTATAACATTAATTACATACTCACTGATAATAAGGCGGGCAAAAGCAAAAGGAGGAGTGGGATGGATCTACTATGACAAATTCTTTAGGTAAAGGATGGTGACATATGGGAATATCAGATGGGACACAAAATAGTTGAATTTGTGGACAGATTATGTTATGGATCAATCCATGCTGGAGGGGGAAAAAGGAAAAAGGGGGACTACTGCAGAAGTGTTGTTGGGGTACAATAGGGTAATTTGTTCATGGATACAATGTAGATTCTGGCACTCATGTTCGAAGTGCGGGGATAACCACCTGGCATCATGGTGCAGAACAACATGGAATCAAGTGGGTCAGACAGGGGGGCACAGGGGATAACTAACCAGCCCTTTTGGGGGGGTGGACAAGGATACAGGGGGCACACATGGAGCAGAGGGGAGAGAAGCAGAGGATATATGGGCTGGGGAACCCAGTCATATTAAGGGGAAGAAGAAATGGGAGAAAAGGGGGCAGCTGGAGGAACAGGTAGGGGACAGGGAGAAATTTGCAGCAGCTAATACCCCATCAAGATAAATGTTTTTGAGAAATGGTTGAGACATTACCAGGACAAGGAGACAGCGAAAGCTATTAAGACAGGCTTTAGTACAGGCTTTCCTTTACAATTCATGGGTCCTAGGCAGGCAAGAAATTTAGGGTCAGTAAAAGGTAAGGAACCTCTTTTGGGAAGGAAGATAGATAAGGAAAAGGAGGCTGGGAGGGTTGAAGGGCCCTCTCAGGTTCCTCCATTGGAGAACCTCAGGATTTCCCCACTAGGCTTAGTTCCTAAAAAATAGCCAGGGGAGATTAGGGTGATCCATCATCTCTCTTTTACAGAAGGGGAGTCGGTCAATGATTTTATAAGGGAGGAGCACAGTAGGGTGAACTATGCCACACTGGAGAACGCAGTACCAATTATCAGAGCAACCACAGAGGCATGGTTAGCTAAGACAGACATAGAGTCAGCTTTTAGGTTATTGCTAGTTCGGAGAGAGGACTGGGATTTGTTGGGTTTTAAAACTGATGACCAATACTACTTTAACAAAGCCATGCCCATGGGTTGTTCTACAGTGTGTGCTACATTTGAGAAGTTTAACACTTGTTTGCAGTGGATTTTCCAACAAAAAACAGAATACAAGGCTGTAATACACTACTTAGATGATTTCTTGCTAATGGGAAGTGGAGGAAGGGAGACAGAACAGATATTAATAAGTTTCCAGGGAGTATGCAGGGAACTGGGAGTGCCGCTAGCACCAGATGAGACAGAGGAGCCCAGCAGAATACTAGAGTTTTTAGGTACTACTCTCTGGAAGTTGGAACACTTCTTCCTTTGTGGAAAAAGTGTTCTGACTTCCAGACAGTAACACACAGAAGCTGAAAGGGCTTATCAAGCTACACACTAGCAAAAGTAGGGTACAGTTGAGACAGGTACAACAGGTCATGGGACATCTTAACTTTGCTTGCCGGGCAATAGGCCCAGGGAGAGTATTCATGAGACAGTTAGACAGGGCAATGAAAGGGGTCACAAGACTGCATCACTGGGTGGATATAACAAAAGGGGTAAGGGAAGGCTTTAGTGTATTGGAAGAATTTCTAGAAAACTATAATGACAGTTTTTGGCAGGGTAAGTGGGTGTACAACATGGAGTTGGAGTTGTATATGGACACGGTAGGGGAGTTTGGAATTGGGGGCTATTGGAGAGAAAATGGTTTTCAGAACCCTGGCAAGCAGACTGGCTAAGGTGAGGTATGACGAGGGATATTACATTGCTGGAAATCATACCAATTTAGGCCTGTACCCTAGTTTGAGGGAGGAGTTGCGGAACCAGAAGGTAACATTTTGGTGTGATAATAAGGCAGTGGTAGAGGTTCTCAATAATAGGGGAGCAAGATCAAGCACAGTCATGAGGGTGCTTAGACAGCTGGTGTTAAAAGGGTTGCAATTGAACATGTCCTTCAGAGCCAGGTGCATAGAAGGGGTGCAGAATGTATTAGCTGACAACCTTTCCCGACTGCACTGGGATCAATTCCGGGCATTAGCACTGACACCAGAGGAGCAGAGAATGCCCATTCCGGTGAACACCTGGGATGTCGGCAAGATGGAGCCAAAATGCTGTTTCATAACTTATGAGCACACAGAGCCTTAAGGGCCTATGGAGGGGCATGGCAGGCATTTTAGGCATTCAGGGAAGTGCACCACATGGAGGTAAGTGGACCGGTCACAGAGGAACCGCTTAGGAAATTTACAGTAGACCAATGGGAAGGGGGTGGCACATAACATGATGGGGGTGTACTTTTCAGGGATTAGCATAGTATGTATTTTAAAAGGACTGTATGACCCCATGAAGTTAATGCTCATTCGGTGAATGATGCAGGACTGGAGCCGGATGAGACAAGGGACGGTAGATAGCAGGCACCCAATAGCGGACCAGCTATTGAACAGATTGGGTGAGATACTGCCTGCAATATGCAAGTCAACCGATGAGGTGCAGCTGTTTCGTATGGTTTACTTGGTCATGTTTGCAGGGGCCTTAAGAGTAAGCAAGGCTGAGGAATACTGGCAGAAAGGGAAAGAGGGAGGTTTGGAATGGGGGGATGTGTGGTGGGGAAAAAAGTCAATCTAGCTAATGATTACGAGGTTCAAGATGGATCAAGAAGGTAAAGGGAGCCTAGTTACCATCAAGGCACACATGGAGACCAGGCTGTGCCCAATAAAAGCTTTGTGGGCCTATGCCACAGAGTGTCATACAAAAGAAGGGTGATTATTTGTACATGGAGATGGGAGGAAGGTAACAAGTTATCAGGTCATAGCTATGCTAAAAAAGGGTATGGAATTTATAGGAGAAGACCCATCTAGGTACTCTTCCCATTCTTTTAGGATTGGGGCAGCTTTGAAAATGGTGGAAAAATGGGAGCCAATAGTGAGGGTGCAAGAGATGGGGAGCTGAAAGTCTTCCAGTTACAAGAGATATATTCAGTCATTGAAGGAATAACAATATTAACGTGTCTCCCTACTATTTGTTTTGCATGTGCAGATAAGAAATAGGGTAATAAGGGAGGGGTAGTCATAAAGGCTGGAACAAAGAATGGAAAAGGGATAGGGAAAGAGAGAAGTATTAAGAGATATTTTGTTTAATCAATTAGGTGTAGGGTGGATCACAGAAGTATGGATTTGTGGACACTCCTACATGTACTGGGCCAAAAGAAGAGCAGAAAAGAAAGCCGGTGGAAAGCAGCTATGCCAAGATGTGAGACAATGTAGGCTGGTATTGCATGGAATACAGAGGATGAGATGGGCACAATTATTTCTGACCCTGAGAGAAATGAAAGAGAGGTGACTCACCCCAGACTTAATTATTATACAGTTCAGGGGTAATGATATCAGGGGAAAGCCATGGCTGGATACTTATTTACTGACAAAACAGGACCTTGAGAAAATAAAACAGTGGTGGCCTGGGGTGAGCATGGCCTGGTCAGACATTACACCAAGGAGGGTGTAAACACACAAACACAGCTACAGTACATAGCAGTGGAGAGGGCAAGGCGGAAGATGAATAGGAGGGTGGAGACATTGTTAAGTAGCATGAGGGGTCATGTGATATTGAGAGGGGTGGAAGAGTGGGTAGAGGACTTCTATAGATCAGATGGAGTGCATTTGTCAGACCTAGCAGTCGATATGTTCAACATGGAAATGATGGGTTTCATTGAGGCCTGAAGGAGACAAGAAAGAAAATGAGGGGGGAGGGGAAGCAAGGTTGGAAGCCTGTCATCCAGCGCCAATCTGGATACAGGCTATGGGGAAAAAAGAGGGGGGAGAGAAAGCAGGGGGAAGGGGGGGGGAATGACAGGGGAATATGAGGATAAGAAGAAGAAACAGAAAGAGAGAAAAGTGGTCTCGGTTTTCATCGTTACCTACAAGAGAAGAAGAGAAGATGTTACCCAGGTTTTCACCTGGGGGGACGAGAAGAAGAAGAAAGAAAAAGGATGGATTGATACATATTGATATGTATTACTGAATGTGAATCATTGAAAAAAGCAAGCGGCGGAAGACAATAATGGTGAATGGTGATGGAATTTGTAAATAATAGAAGTGCGAAATAGAATAAATTGATTGCAAATCTGAGGACAACAACGTACAAGTTGTCAATCCTTTTGTGGGGGGAATAATCCAGGACAATGAATGGATACCATATGCAGTTCATGCTAATTTTTTTGCTTTGACTAGTTAGTCAGTCAATAATAGACCAGTGTTGTCAACAGCAACAATATAAAATGTGTAATGTTTTCCTTCCTTTCTGGTGGAGGAAATATAGCATTGGTGGAGCTAACTTTCACAGTGATAGATATAAATAATTAAAAAAAAAGAAATATTTGATTTTTACTCTCCAATGCCATTTCTATTTTCATTTAAATTTATATCATGTGATATATTTTGTATTTGCACATCACTCTAGCACTGACTATCACCTGTATTTGACATCAGTCTGTATATGATCACTAAACCCTGGAGTACCACTGGAGTAGTCCCTGGTAATCACATTTGTACTCACAGAAATCTGACTCAGCAAGCAGTTGGTAAAACTATTAATCAGTGCAGACATGAGATGTAACTGCAACTTATTCTCTCCTGACTTTTATAGACAGTTACAGGATGCTACCAGTGATCCAACTTGGGTGTTACTTTCACTATAGTGTTTACACTATCAGCCCATTACACATGCAAAATATCCAAGGCAATGCAAGCACATTCTTCTGGATTTTAAAGATCAGAGAATGACACACTGCACTTGCTTTAAAAAAAAAAAACACAAGGAGCAAACTACATCAAAAAAATATGATGCAAAGAGCAAGCTGCATTAAAGCTTCCATTGATTCTGGTTTTATAAAAATGCTTGCATCAAAAACAGGATTGCATGTGCCATACTGACTTGTGCCAAGCTTCTGTCAAAACAATAACTGCACCATGACAGAAAGGGGATCTCCATCCAAAAATGTACACACCATCCCCTTGTTTGGGATTTTTAAAGTATGACTGTCCTGGCGTTGATTAGACCAACCAGAGCTGGTCTAAGAGACCCAAGGGCATATAAAGAGGCCTTAAGCAAATGGGAAGACCTGACTATGTGACTATGGATGGCAGTCTGCCGCAAGATTCCTACACTGTATACATTGTAATGCTGTCTCACGTACCATAGAATGTAAAATATTGCTTCCAGAGACAAGCACACATAGTACCTGTCAGTACTATCATGTGAGCACTGTGTTTGGAAAGGAGAGGGTCAATTATGTAGAGGTTTGGATATAGAACCAATATTCCCCTGGTGGACTAGTTTAGATTGTCTTGGGGGCTTAAAATGCCATTGTCTATGCCATTTCATCCACCATAGTTTTTGACTCAGCATCCGTCATTCTCGACCCATACATCATATTTCTGACTCAGTATCCATCATTCTTGTCCCATGTATTGTATTTGTTACTCAGCTTCTATCATTCTTGAACAATGCATCATATTTGTGACTCAGCAGCCATCATTCTCGACCCATGCTTCATATTTTTGGCTGAACTTCCATCATTCTTGTCCCATGCATCATACTTCTGACTCAGCTTCCATCATTATTGACCCATGCATTATATGTTTGGTGCAGATTCTGTCTTTCTTTTGCCCCATCCATTGTATTTTTAATGCAGCAGACCTCTTGCTTCATTTTGGGGACTTTGACATAAGAGGATGTTTGTCTTGCAAAATATGGCACATGGTATTTGGAGCACCTAGATTTGATGTAAGGCAGATGTTTGACACACCTTGCATCTGTCTGAGGACCCACTGAAAATTATGTCCATTGTTTTTACTTTTATTTGCCTTGTAATAAGCCAACCATGCAGCCCTTGCAATATACAGCACTATTACAGTGCATAGGGACATAGAGCACCAGGTATCTAGGGTTAGTAAATGGGTACATATTTTCCTGGAGTCCATTGACTGAGTTACTTAGCAAGGTTGGCATCTATCAAACAGAGCCAAGTAAAATAAAGTCCAGTGCCAACTGCCTTAGCCAAAGTTGTATCCCTCTCCCACACCAGTATTAAAAACTGAAAGGCAGCAAGTTTTTTTCTCCTTATTAAACTTTCACTAAATTTTACCTCCTACACTAGCTGTGACCTTAACCACCTCCACAACCAACAGAGATATATTTTCTGTAACTAAAAATGTCATTTTAAACTCTTATCTTCATAAAACTTCTTTCTTTCTTTTTAAAACTGAACCACCATGGCCATTTTTTCATGTTATACTTATGTGATATTCCCCTATTCAACCCCTAACTCTCTTCTGTGCTCTTAAAATAAACCAGTTGTTTTGCCTGGCTGCATTCAACTCTTCTTTTATATTTCATAAAAAATACATATGTGTATATAAGCACTGTAGCACCATTTCTCACTGCTGCGTCATCAGGTCTGACACTGGATCATACTTAAATACTGTGCGTCTTCTAACCATAGTAATAACAATCCTGACAGCCTGCTGCATGCCTCCATCTGCAGGCATGGAAACAGAAAAAGTACTTTTGGTCTCATCCTCAAGACAGTAGTACATGTAGGACTAAAGTAACTTATTGGGGAGGATGAGGACCTAAAACAGAGCCTTAGTAAAATGGAGCAGAGGGCTATATAAGAAGAGTGAAGGCTTCCTATCAATAAACCTCTAAATGGACATGAAGAGGAGGCAAGGTTCAGGTTATAAATAGGAAAAAATACTGCAGTGCCCTCTACTGGCAGGTATACCAGTAGATGGACTACTTTTCAAAAAATTGAATAAAATTGATTTTTAATTATTTTTTATGCCATTATTAAATATTTTAAATCCAGGATAAAGAAGGAGGGAGAAGGGTATGCAGAAAAGGAGATAGAAAAAGTAGCAATATTGAACATATACTTTTGTTCAGTTTTCACCAAGGAAGGGAAAGGCGAAAGATCACAATGTATCAATAAAAGAAACCATGGACTGGAGGTGGACACTAGTCCATTCATAGTAGGAAGAGTCAAAGAAGAACCCATGAAACTGAAAGTAGATAAAGCAATGGGATCAGGTGGGATTCACACCAGAATATTACAAGAACTCAGAGAGGTGCTGGCAGCCCCACTAACCATCCATTCAACACATCACTAGAGACAGGTGCAATCTCAGGAGGCTGGAGGGGAACAAATGTGTTCCCTCTCCACAAAAGTGGAAGCTGAAAAGAGGCAGGCAATGAAAGACCAGTTATCCTGACCTCAGTGGTGTGGAAGTTTATGGAGACACTGCTAAAGGAGAGGAGTGTGTTATTCCTTGAATCTAGTAGAGCACTGGCTCCAAAGCAGCATGGATTCACAGTGGAAAGTTCTTGTCAAACCAATCTAATAGATTTCTTTGACTAGTTGACCAGGCAGGTAGATCAGGGAAGGGCAGAGAATGTGGCCTACTTGGATTTCAGAAAGGCCTTTGACACCACCCCACATAGAAAGTTGGCAAATAAGTTTGACAGCCTGGGGCTAGACTGCAAGGTGGTGGATTGGGTAAGAAATTGGTAGAGTGGCAGGACACAGAGAGTGCTGGTAAATGGTGTTTAATATGAGGTAAGAGAAGTGACCAGTGGAGTTCCACAAGGATCGGTCCTTGGGACAGTCCTCTTCAGTGTCTTCATAAGTGACTTTGCAGAGGGGTTGGAGGGGCAGGTATGCCTCTTCAAAGATGACACAAAGATCTGCAAAAGGGTTGACACTCCAGAGAGGGTAGAAAAAATGAGAAAATACCTAAGCTTGTTGGAGGAGTGGTCAAAAGTATGTCAACTAAGTTTTAAGGCAAAACAGTGCAAACTGGTGGACTTGGGAAGCAGAAATCCAAGGGTTAAATACAAGGATTGGGGGTACTGGCAGCCACCAAGCAAGAATGGGATTTTGGGATACTCATATACGAGGACCTAATGATGACCAAACAATGAGAGCAGGCTGTGTGGAAAGCCAGTGGGATACTGGGGTGCATAGGGAGGGGGATCACCAGCAGAAGGAGGGAGGTGGTAATGCCAGTGTAAAGATCACTGGTGAGACCTCAGCTGGAGTAATGTGTCCAGTTCTGGAGACCATATCCCCAGAAGGACATAGACAAAGTGGAGGTGGGCTAGAGGAGGGCTACCAAGATGGCATAGGGTCTGCATTAAAAGTATTATGTGGAGAGGCTAGGGGAACTCAAAATGTATTTCCTGGAGGAGAGGACAGAGAGGGGGAATATGACAGAAATGTTCAAGTACCTGACAAGTGTAAACAAGGTACAAGAGGGTAGCACCTTTCAAAAATGAAGATGTACAAGAACAAAGAGCAGGAGATGAAACTAGTGGAGGGTAGGTTCAGGGGCAAAGTAACAAAATACCTTTTCCCTGAAAGTGTGGTGGATGCCTGGAACACAATCCCTGCAGAGGTGGTGGGGATGAAAACAGTTTGGGAATAGCATGGGATATAGATAAAGGTACCCTAAGGCATGGAAAAAAGTATAAGCTTCAGGTCAACTAGGATCCGTGTCTTTTTTTTTTTTTTTTGCAATAGATACACAAAATGGTCAGACTGGGTAAGCCACCTGGTCCTTATCTGCTGTCAATTTCTATGTTTGTATGCTTCTATGAAAAACAGCAAATGTAGCCCAGTTTCTATGTACAATAATAACCACCAGGTTGGGCAGTATGGGCTATACCAGACATTCCAGAGGATACAAGGGTAGACACCCCAGGGCTGTTCAGTATAGCCCAATGCTGCCCACCATGTGGGGTATTATGTCTGGCATGTTAGGCACAGTTTTTTTATGTCACATAACAGGGAGTCTGTGCCTCTTTATATATGTAAGTAGAATAAATACATTTGTACAGTACCTAATGCATAAACAGGACAGCTGAGTGTATTTGTTTCATCCTGTTTAAACAGCTGTCTCAGAATAACTAAGTTCATTAATTAATCATTGATTCTGGATTAGGACATTGACTGGTAGTTAATATGTAGTGATATGCTGCTGGACCCAAATTCGTATCTCAATATATGCACAGGTCTTAACAGAGGGGGTACTAATTAAGGGAAAGTGGTTACATACTTTACATATCTGTATTAAAATTACTCAGACTGAATAAAAACAAGCAACATTTCATCTGGTCTACAGCTGTACCAGCACTCAGTCATGCTGTAACTATTTCCACCAGGGAAGTGGCGTTCACAGCATCTCAATAGCAATTTTTATGGTGATGGGAGGAGTCTACAACCATCTTGCGTTAGCTAGAAAAATGGGATACCAGTGAAACATATTTTTGGACTTTTCAGTCTATCCTTCCATAACTGCAAATCACTATGGCAGTTACATGAAATACTCCCTTCTTTCTGTTTAGAATACTGGAGATAGAACTCCAAGCTGCTTTTCTCTAAAAATCCCATGGTACTGTGCAGAATTCTTAGAAAATCTGCACACATTCCAAACAAATCTAAATATCTTTAAAATCATTCAAGGTGCACAAAACAATCAGCATGAAAACAGTTCAGGGCAAAAAGACCTTCCACATGAGGGTAGTCACTAATCTGAATTCTTTATATTTTGTAAAATATGGTCTTCCAAACAGACTCATTTTTTTTTCTCTCTGAGTGAACACAGCAGGAGTCATGCCAACCAAATATAAATATCTTGGACAGTATACAAGTTACAAATACACAACCAAAATGAAAGTTGTTCTGGACAAAATGACCTTTCAAATGAGAGTAGTCACTAATATGGATTAATTAGATTGTTTTTAAATATAGCCATCCTAGAGGAGAAAAGTGTGAAGAAAAATGAAAATTCAGTTCATCCAATGGCCATAGTTTAACAAATATAATTAGTGCAGCTTAATGAATAGTCTCATTGGAAAGGTATTTTTGTCCTGAACAACTTTCATACTGGCTGTTTATGTGTAACTTGAATACATTTAGAGATTGTTACATTTGTTTGGCTTAACTCCTATGAAAAATGAAAATTCAGGTAATCAGATGGCCGTAGTTTAAAAAATACTATTACTGCAGCTTAATTAATAAGCTAATTTCAAAGGTCTTTTTGTCCTGAACAACTTTCAGTATGGTTGTTTATGTGTAACTCGTATATGTTTAAAGATATTTACATTTGTTTGGCATAACTCCTATTGCACTTCTGAACAGCCTCATTTTTACAAACCACTATGCCAGTTAAATGAAATACTATCAGCGCTAACTGGAGCATGTTTATCTCTCATCATGCCTAATTTAACTCATTCAGACCCGCTATGTGTTTATAACATTGGAGAAAGAACTCCAGACTGCTTTTCTTTGTGCACACATTGCAAACAAATCTAAATATCTTTAAAACTATTCAAGGTGCAAAAAAAAAAAAAAAACAGCATGAAAGTTGTTCAGGAAAAATTACATTTCAAAAGAGGGTAGTCACTAATCAGACTTCCTTATATTTTGTAAAGTATTGTCATCTGATTACCTGTATTTCCATTTTTGGTTTTACAAAATTCACTTTTCTGGTGGCTATTTAAAAAAAAAACTGTAAAGTATTTAGATAAGTGACTGCCCTCATTAGAGAGGCCTTTTTGTCCTGAACACAAAAATGTAAAATAATGCAGATGGGGCGCAGTACAAAATGGGTGGAGTGATATTGACAACATTAAGAAAGTACACATTCCAAAAAAACAAGCTTTTACATACAGTTGATTACTGTTTGACAATAGTATGCATCTATGGCTGCCACTGTACATCTGATGCAAACCCATAATCGTTATCCTCATTTGAATCAAACGGGGGGGGGGTGGAGGCCATAACTGACTTCTTGTTTTTGTTTTAAAGGAGTCAGTTTTTTACAACAAAAACAAGGAAAGGGGTCATTTCTAAAACGTGCAGGTAAGCATCGGGACCAGTTTTCTTTCCAGAGCATGCCACTACTGGCCGCTACCACTTCAAAAGTGATACTACCCCCTCCTAGTACAATCAGGAGAAAAGATGAAGTAGACTACTAGCACTGAGATAAATATGGTTAAGGCACAGTTACCAAAAATTATTGCTTTGAAAAGAATGAGAAAGTGACTGTGATGACGAGCAAGTCCCAGACCAGATCTCTAGTTTGTTAATAGACTCCTCCTGAATCTGATTAGTATGGCTGTGTGGTCCAAGTTCCACAGAAGTTATGCCATTATCAGATTTATATAAGGCACTGTGGAAGCATGTGACCAGACCATTGTCTGATGTGCTGCCACAGAGCTCTAGCATAGTTTTCAGTGATTCTGTTTATGCAGCCCTTCCCCTCCGTAGGCCACATAAGCATACCCACTTCCTGGTGCACTATATTTCCTTTCCACAACTGCAGTAGTGACAGCTGGCATGTGCAACTAGAAGTAGGCGAAGTCACTAAACTTTGCCATGCAGAGTATTTTGCGTATAACTCTAATTTCACTCAATACTCTGCAAACCAAAGTGAAAAACTTTACGTTCCACATTAATGCGATGTTTCCATTGTTTCCTATGGACTTTGTGTTACTTCACATTTTTGGGGCTCTTTAAGGGCGAATTTTGCAGTGATTCTTGGGATGGCAGGTCACATGGACTCTAAATTGTCTTGCACAGCCTGAGTTCAGCGTAGTGTATAGAGTGAAAGCTGAAGACAGTTTGGTCCCAGAGCTCAGAGAATCAAACCATCCAAATAACTTCAAAAAAGCATTTTTTTGAATCAAAATTTACTACATCAAATCAAATCAAACTTTATTTAACCAGGCATCAACACCAACACATTGAGTGTAGTAAACCCTTGTGTGTTTATATCATTGAGCATTTATTGATTTTGTATGAATATTGCATGTTAATTTAGTACGTTCAGTCTCCATGCTGATAGACGCTGCAGACATGTGCTTCAGGGAGGGATGGATCTGTGGTGTAAAAGGGAGATTCACAGACCACAGTGAGAAAGGCACTCTTTCCAACAGTTGTTGGCTAGTGTTTTAGTATTTCTGTGTC
Organism: Neoceratodus forsteri; assembly: GCA_016271365.2. Lineage (NCBI taxonomy): Eukaryota > Metazoa > Chordata > Ceratodontiformes > Ceratodontidae > Neoceratodus > Neoceratodus forsteri. The sequence goes on from CM057455.1 coordinate 609,828,225, forward strand.
CAGGTACACACAGTAATACTTCTAGTAAGTTTTAATCATTTTTTGCTGTTTGCTGTGCTGCTGTGCATTTTTCAAGTCTGTTTAAAAGACTGGGTTGTAGTTTACTGAATTGTTAAAGTTTCAACACATCACCAGCAGCAAACATTCACCATTGGCAAATGCTTGTTTAAATTAAAATAATGACATTTAAATGACTTATAAACTTTTGCTTTTTATTGAAAACGCTTGCCTTCAGCTTTTCAATCTCAGCAAGGTGGCAGGTCTGTGCCCTGAAGGGGCTGTAATTTAATGAAATATACCTGCTGGTGGTAGGACCAAGTCTAGAGGAGCAGTAATTTACCTCTACCATCTCAAACATACCTTTCACTCTCTCTCCCACAAGCTCAAACAAACCTAGAAGCATAAATACCTCTCCAAAGAATTAAGAATTGTTGCAACCAGAAGTCTGTATGTGCAGACAGCTAACCAACAAAAAGCTGCATTACTGGTAGACTGTGATTTTAGACCAGTGCTGGAGGAAATTTTGGTCTATAAACCTCTTGCCTTGAGCTTTTTATATGGCACATGGTCCCATGCATTTCTTCTGTTGTGTATGATGGTGGTGGTGGTTACTCCCACGCATAGGTCAGGTATGTGTGATGATTGGGGATTACCTACAGCTTTTGCGTCAGGTGTATGTGTGTGTGGGGGTGGGGAGTTCCCCTATTTTAAGTTATTTGTAAAGGGCATCTACAACCCAGGACAGCAGTGGACTCCAAATTGAACATGAGAGTCCCCCCATCAGTTCAAGTTCTCAACAGTAATGTGCACATTGCTCCCAAAAATGAGCCCTTATCTCAGCTCAGCTCTTCAGCATGTAGAATGATCCTCAGGAGGAAGGGGACATGGGGTACAGAATACATCTTTGCTGCTAGCTTCAGTTTTCCTAATGCACAGTTGAACCTGGATATCCACCCTGACAACATTATGTTTTGTTGGGGGCTGAGGGTAGGAAAGAATACATTTCTGCCAGTATCGCAACTCTTGCTTCCTGATGTTGCAATCTGTCTCTGTACAGTCATTATTTACAGGCAATACTGTAAAATCACGTAAGGAAAGTAGGGTTAAATCAGTATGTTCCTTATGATCAGCCTATGATTAACAACCACAGCTTTTGAAAAACGAGAGGGAGTTACAAAAATTGTGATCTGCATTTGTGTATGGCTATTATGGCTTCACTTCAAATGGTATGTTGGATTTGTTGGTTCTGTTTTTATACACAAGGTCAGAAAGTTACAGTCATGCAAAACTTTTGCCAAAATGGACAGTGCCATATAATGTTATTGTTAATTGACTGCTATATTGCCATATAGTAGAAAGTATGTGATACGGACAGCTATCAATATGTTAAAAAGAATGCAGGTTGGTCTAAAACTAGGGTGACTTTGAGCTAGACTGTTAGGTTTGTAAAGTTGCATGCTCTCTCTGTGCTTAACCTCCCAAAGTTATGAACATACAAATATATGAAAATTGCCAGCAGAGAAAGGCCTTATGGTCTACCAAATCTGTTTGATTGTGCAAATAGCAGCCCTTATTCTGTTGCTGCTCTGAACCCCAGTTGCCAGGTGTCCAACCAGGTCTCCAGTTTTGACAAATCCTGCTACCACCCTTACCATCCTCCTAGGTTATCCCCCACCACTCCCATCTTAGTGTCATCAGCAAACAGACTGATTTTGTTCTTGATGCCCACTGAAATGAATATCCAAACAACATTGGTCCCAACACCGAGCCCTGTACAACTCTGCTCATCACCACCCTTGGGGATGATAGCTCCCCACCCACCACCACTCTCTGCTGCCTTCCTTGTAGCCAATTCACTACCCAGCCCACCATCTTTGCACCTGCCCATGTACCTTGTAGCTTACCTTCTAGTGTCCAAGGGGCACCGAATCAAATGCCTTACTGAAGTCCAGGTAAACGATATCCACTGCATGGACCCTGTCCAGCTATCTAGTTACCCAGTCATAGTACTCCACCAGACTGGTCTGGCAGGATCTTCCAGTGACAAAGCCATGTTGTCTAGCGCCCTGTAGCCAACTTGCTTTCAGAGGGGACATCAGCCTCTATTTTAGGATTGTCTCCATCAGGTTACCCACGATGTATGTAAGTCTCACCGGTCTGTAATTCCTCAGTTCATCCTTAGAACCCTCTTATGGAGAGGTACCACGTGAGCTAATCTTCAATCCTGAGGTACACACACTGAATCCAGTGAGGCATTGAAAAGGTCTGCCAAAGGTCCTGCTTGGACCTCTGCCAGTTCCTTCAGTACCCTGGAGTGAACGTCTTCTGGCCCTGGCGCCTTGTCCATCCTCAGTTCCCTCAAGCCCTCCAGCACTTTGTCCTCTGTGATTTCCCTGTCTATCACCCCTTCCCCTCCATTCCTGATCTCAAACTCCCTTTGAGTATCACCTCCCTCTTTTTCTTTAGTAAACAGTGAACAGAAGTAGTCATTAAGTGCTTCTGCTTTTTTACACCCCACTTCCACCCATTCCCCTTCCTTCCCAGTCCTTACTATATGGTCCTTACAGCCTCTTTTTCTCCCTGATGTACCTGAAGAAGTCCTTCTTCTCTTCCTTAATGCCCTGTGCCAGTCTGAGCTCCTTTGATGCCTTGGTTGCTCTTATCTCCATCACTTCCTTCAGGTACTCCTCCCTGTCCTCCCCCTCCCTGTTTTCTTGTATCTCCTAAAGGTGACTCTTTTCCCCCTTACCTTTACTGTGACTCCATTGCTCACCCAGCTAGGTTTCTTTGCCCTAGCCCTCCTACTCCTTCCTTTGCCACAGGTTTTAGTTGCCTCCACTATCCCCAGCTTTATGAGCTCTCACCCCTGGTTAGTGTCCACACTAGTCTGAATTTTGGCCATGTACTCATTTACTACTTTCCCCATCCAACTGAAGTCAGTCCTCCTGAAGTTCGGCACCCTTGTGTTGGATAATGCTCCCTCTTTACCCATATTCAACGTGGACCACACCAGGTGGTGGTTGCTCCCGCCAGCAGTTCTTCCTCCCCAAGTTCCCTCACAAAGTCCCTATTTCCCGGCATGAGGTCAAGGATGTTCCCTAACCTGGTTTGTTCACTGAGCATCTGCTTCAAGAAGTTGTTTTGAAAGGTGTTAAGCAATACCTGCTCCCTTCTATTCTTGGTGGCTGATGTACTCCAATCCACTCCCGTCAGGTTGATGTCCCCCACGGTCACCCCACTCCCCTTTCTGTGGGCCCTGCTGATCTGTCCTGCCAATTTTCTGTCTAATTCCTCTGTCTGGGAGGGTGACCTGTGCACCACTCCCATCCTGAGAGTCGTATTCCTTGAGTCCTGGATTTGCATCCATAGTGACTCCATACTGCCCTATTCCCCCTCATCCTGGACACACTTCAGTCCTTCCCTCACATATAGTGCCACCCCCTTTCCCCCTTACTCTATCTCTGCAGAATATTCTGTACACTGGTGCTGCCAGGTCCCAGTCATGGTAATGGATGGCCCATGTTTCATAAATTGCCACCATGTCTACTTCCTGCTCTACCATGAAGGTCTGAAGCCCCGCAGTTTTATTCCCCAGGCTTCTAGCATTCTAGGTGACCACCTTCCACCCCCTTACCTCCCCCCTTCCCTACTGCCATTCCATTCTAACATCCTCCCTAGTACTTGTCCTTGATCTCTTGTCTCTGTCATGGGTGGTAAGCTCGTATGTCTTCCCATCCTGTGGCTTATTATTACTATTATTATTATTATTTTAGAAGACACCTTTGAGCCAAGGCTCTTTTACAAAGGTTCCACATCAGGCAAACAATACAGAACATAGTGAGGACAATAACAAGAACAGTAGTTTCAAGCAGCCATAGGTTTTGTCGGGTACATTAAATCTTTCATATGGAATTACTGTAATATGTGTAATGATTCCCAGTATGTATGTTAAGTTATAGTAATTTGTGTATATTATTCAAGAACATATGTACAATAAAAAAAACACAGTTGTAATATGGTTCACTAGAATAAATTAGAAACTGCTAGGAGAGATGGTAGATTCATGTAAAGGAAGCTATGGGGAGAGAATGTAGATTATCGTGGGGAAACAAAAATGGAGGAGATAAGAGATAGTGGGGGGTAAAAGTGGGAGGGACTTAGAGTGGGGAAATTAGAGGGAAGAAGAGTAAGTTTAATTAGGGGAAACATTCACAGGAGGCCATTCTGACAAGGCGCTAATGCAGGTAGCACTTGAAAGTGCCCAGGGTAGTGTCATTGGTAACAGCAGGTGGAAGCGAGCTGTACCAGGATGAGGCTCTGTATGTAAAGGAGTGTTGTCATTGGGTAGGGCGGCAGCATGGAACAGAAAAAGTAAGATATTCTGAGCTCCTGGTTAGGTGGGGGCCACAGCTGGGGGCCAGTAAGGACTGAATCCTTGAGGGTAGGAGATTAAGATAATTTTTTTTTGCTAGCATACAGGTCTGGTACTTGAGTCTGCTGGGGAGTTGGAGCCAGTTTTCTTGCTTTCTAGATGTCACAGGTATGTGAGAGGCATGAAGCAGAGGTCAGTAGATGACATGCCTTGTTAAGGGCAATGGCTATTCGTCGAAGTGCGGTGTCAGTGGCATAGCCGTAGATCACAACCCCATAGTCGATTATTAATATAACAGAGCTCTGAATGGCAATGCTTAGGGCTTCATTGGTGAGGCAGCTCCTATGTATAAAGAGAAGTCCTATGCAGGTGTTCATGATCTTGGCAATGCTCTCAATGTGTTCAGAGTAAGACAAGGTGCTGTTGAGGGTAACCCCAAGGTATTTAAACAATTGAACATATTCGAGCAATGTCCCTTCACTGTTTGTGATAGATAGACATTTGTTTATATGTTTGTTATGGATGCCATGAAACATCATTGTTTTCATTTTTTTGTGATTTAGTATGAGTTTGTTTCAATTAAAGCTTGTCTGCAGTTGCAATTGTAGGAGGGAGGGGTCAGGGTGGGAGTTGATAATAACTACATTGTTTGCATATAACCGGAGTTTATTACGGCACGATGCAGGGAGATTGTTCAGAAAAATACTGAAAAGCAAGAGACCCAAGATGGACCCTTGGGGAACTCCAGAATGAATCGGATGGGAGAGTGAGAGGGACTCACCAACTCTGACCTGTTGGGTTTGGTCACTAAGGTAGCTTTGGAACCAACATTTGGCATCATTGGAGAGGCCAAGGCAAAATAATTGTTCAAATAGCAGGGAGTGGTTGACAGTGTCGAACGCCTTTGTCAAATCGATGAAGGAGGCGCTGACAAGATGTCCCTTACCAAGAGCATTATGGATGTAAGTGGTGAATTCAAGGAGATCTGTGGTGGTACTATGTCCTTTTCGAAAACCATGTTGCTCCTGACATTGCAAGTTGTGGTCAGCAAGGTATTCTGTAAGTTGATTGGCAACTATTTTCTCCAGCGCTTTAGGGAGAGGGTGAAGAATGGAGATGGGTCTGTAGTTAGATGTTAGGGTCTTATCCCCACATTTATGAACTGGCATCACAACAGCAGATTTCCATATTGGAGGGAACTGAGAAAGCATTAGGGATCTTTTGAGGATTTTGGTGAGCAGGGTCAGAACTTCGTCAATGGTGAGGGAAAGGAGTTTCAGGTCTAGGGAGTCGCCACCAAACCGGGACCTCCCAAGCATTTTAATCAGTTGCTTTTTTGCTAAGGCCTCTGAGATAGTTTTAATGTACAAAGCTGGATGGCCCTGTGTTATTCTTGCTTTGTCCAAGCCTGGAGAATCCGGTGGGGGGGGGGTCAAAGAAGGTTGGAGGAAGCACATGACTAAGATCGATGAATGCCACATTAAAAGCGTTAGCCATGGTGACCTGGTGCAGAGTGAGGATGCTATTTAGGTTGAGTATAGAGGGTGGTACTTTGGGGATATGCCCTGTAACTTCAGAAGGATTCACCCCAAATTTCTTCCCATCTTTCCATGAGTTAGCAAGTGCACTCCTGTAGTATCTTGCCTTTTTGTTTCGAATTATTGTAGTACAGGCATTTCTTGCTGCTTTGTAAGCCTGGGTATCAGCCTGGATGCTAGTCAGGTTAGCCACATGCCAAAGATGATCCTGGGACTTCAATTGTTCCAGAAGATCAGAGAAAATCCAAGGGTTGTTGATGCCTTTAATCTTGCGTTTTTTGAACGTGGCACGGACATCACAGACACTGTTAAAGCTGTGGATAAAATATTCAAGAGCAGTGTCAATGTTGGAGGCTGTGTCTATCAGACATCAATCATGGTCTTGTAGGAGGGTTTTTAGGGACCCAAGATGACCAGGAATAAGTATACTGCTGTTAATAGTTTTGGGAGGAGGCTTAGTGTATTTGTTCGACCAGGAGCAAAGAACTGGGGAGTGGTCTCTTAAACTGTCGGAGAGAACTATTGTTTTTGTGATGTGATCTGGGCAGTTCATGAGAACCCATTCCAGAAGGGTGGTAGTACCTGTTCTATAATTCACCCTTGTGTGCGATTGGACCATTTGTGAGAAGTTACAGCAGTCAGTGCATCATTATATTTGTTCACACTGGAGGAGGACCAGTTCACATTGAAGTCACCAAGCAGGATTGTTTCCGTGCTTTGATTAAATGAGTGTATGAAGTCTAGTATGGGGTTTAGTCCTTGGTTGGTCAGCTTAGAAGGGATATAGATTGATGCCACTGTCAGGTTTTTGTTTTGTGCTGCAAGCAGTATCTTCATGGCAAGGACCTGGATGTCATTATCAGGGAGAGGCACAGTGAAAACATGGCTCTTAAGAGAGTCCTCTAGGTAAAGGGCACAGCCTCCACTTCTCTTGGACAGCCTGTCTTGCCTGAAGATTGTGTACCCTGGGATCGATATTGCTGAGCCTGGGATCTTTGGGGAAAGCCATGTCTCAATTATGGACAGAATATCAGGATTGTGATGTGCTGTCCAGGCTGTGAGGGAGTCGAGTTTATTGAGAAGGCTACAGCTGTTGATACTTGCCAAGAACAGTCTCCCAGCCTTGATTTGTTCTTTGTCACCAACTAGTGGGGGAGGGCCAGGGTTAGGGTGTATGTTTCCTGGCATAAGTAGTAGCAGCAGTATTAGATGTTTTATGAAGGTCAGCTTTAGTTATTGGATAGATAGCCCTTAGAGATAAGTACATTAAAAGTTGATTTTAATTGAAAATGTTGATACCTGGTGGTTAAATCAAAAGCCAAAAGAAATGATCAACTGCTGAGGTCCAGAGTCACATAATGTGTTAAAATTCCTGAAGGTGATGATGGTGATGAACGGTGCCTGTGCATATACCAGATGTGAAATCCTTTTGTTTGCTTTGTTGTTTGCCTCTGCTTGCCTCTTGCCCACTTGCCACTCCTCACTCCTAGTTTAAATTCCCAGCCTCTTCCATGTAATCACTAATCCCCTTTTTCAACACTTTCTTGCCCTCCTCATTTAAGTGCAATTTATCCTTTGAGCAAAGGCTGCTGTCCGCACAGACCCTCCCCCCCCCCACCAGCCCATACCCATTGGCCTGACACCAAGTTCCTAGCCATTTATTAAATTCCTCTATTCTCAGTTTTCTTGCAGTGCTTGACCTGGGAACAAGCAGAATCTGAGAAAGTTATTGATCTTACCACCCCCTCACATATAGGTCCTAGTTCCTCAAATTTCCTCTGAACTACATCTACCATCCTATCAGAAAGATTGTTTGTCCCCAAATGCAGAATTAAATGATGTTTCTACCTACCCCTTCTAGCATGCTTCAGAACAGATTGCTCCACCCTTTCTACTGTCATTCCTGGCATGGCCTCCACCCATATGTGACTATGTCTCTTCCCTTTCTACCCCACCTAACTCCCCTTAGTATTGTGTTCCCCAACACTAAGATTCCATCCTGTTTTCCATTTGCTTTCTTCCCATACTTCCATCCCCTTCCCCCGACACCTCTTCTTCCTCCTCCTCCTGCACATTAGTTCCCCATTCTGCCCCTGTTATAATTCCCCCATCTATACTCCTCCCTGTACCAAGTTCATCCTGACTACCATCAGTTATACTTCCAAGCTCATCCCCCTTCTCTTCTTCCTTTCCTTCCAGAACTGTGGACTGATTTTCTGAAGACCCTTCTCCTAGCCCAGCTTCTACCTCCCTCATGCCAGCTCATCCCCCCTTCTGACTCCTTGCCCATCATCATCACTTCCCCTCCTGCCCCCAAACCATTTCACCCCCTTTCTGCTTTTTTCTGCCCTTCAATCTTGGTTCCCCAACTCACTGACCCTAGGCCTGGGTCTCCCTGGCTCAGAGCCCCCTCCTCTAACCTATTCTGTCTCCTCCCTCTGTCTGCTTAAGTTGTCCTCCCTCCTCAGCTCCCTTCCTACCTCCTCACTCTGTTGGACCATAACCCACCATAGCCTGTCTTACCTGCCTCAGCTCCTCCTGTAGACCCATGATCTCTTTCTTAAGTTACACTATTTGGTTTCACACTAAACATCTCCCCCTCTCCATGCAAGGTTTGTAGCTGAGGTGCTAGGGGCACGCACTGTGAGCTTTAAATAAATCAGCAATTCAGTTGACTTTATGGTGGTTTTGGTTTTCTTGGAAGGAGCGCTACAATTTTTATAATTTTTCTTTTACTTGGCTGGCTGCTATTTTTGCAAGTGAACCACCGTGGACTGAGCGCAGCACAGTTGTTTTCTATTTTTCAATTTTAAGAAAGACTGGCACTCCACAGTTGTTTTTGGCCCCCACCACACTTCCGATTTCTCTATTTGCCCACCAGCTACCCCCCAATCATACCAGATGAAGGATCCCCCTCCCTACCCCAAGCCTCCCTACTAATTCCCCTACAGTTCCTAAACATGTTCCTCCTGGTCTCCAATTCCATTACCCCCATGCACTAAATTTAAGATGGTTGGGCAACTTTCTTTAGAATCCTAACCCTTCTTTTCCTAATTAGAGCTGTTTATACCTATTGAGCAGCCTTCTTTTATCAGTTATGTCTGTCCTTACCACAGTTATACCTTAAACTCCTAACCCTCCATTGCACATTGAAAGTTGTTAAAGCCTACTGAGCAGCACCCTTTAAAAATGTCCTATCCACCCCTTTCACAATTAGAGCTTATTGAAACTAAATTAAACCTTTCTAAGTTCTACCACAGTTTGCCTCAAAAATTAAACAAAGCTAACACACATTTGCACCATACAGCTAACAGAAATGCATTTTACAACTCATAGAAATGAAATTATCACATCGCAGACTCAGTACCTTTTCTTAAATGAATTTCAAACAGGTCGATGTTGACCTTGTCCCAAAGCTCTCTTCACATCCACTCTGTAATACTCCGCCCTCTGCCTGCTCCTCATAGGCCATACTCCCTACTGGATGCATTTCTAGAGTCCATTTAATAAGGAGGAGTTGTGGGGTGTGTGGGTGGTAGAAAATACTGAACATGGTGCTCTTTAACGCTCCCTCCCTCTGATTGGGTCCGCCATTCGGGAGCCCTCCATTGACTCATCAGGCACTTTAGTGGCCCAAATCCTCAGCCACAGATGCAGCCCTCCAATTCCTTATGGCTACTGCTGCCGATTACTCCTGCCACAGATGCAGCCCACCTTTCTGCCTGATATAAAGGAGGTGTGGCTGGACTTTGTTTTTTTATAGACCAGCTGCCAAATTGAACTAGGTGCTCTTTAGTGCTCCCTCCCCCTGATTGGCACCACAATTTGGGAGCCCTCCCTCAACTCCTTAGCCACTTTAGTGGCCCAACTCCTGAGCCATAAATGTAGCCATCCAATTCCTTGTGGCTACAGTCCACGAATTCCCCTGCTGTGGATGTGGCACTCCAATTCTGTATGGCTACAGCTGCCGATTTCCCCTGTTGCTGATGCAGCCTGCCTTCCTGCCTGAGAGAAAGGAGGTGCAGCTGGGATCTGGCTTTTTCTAGCCCAGCCGCCAATTTGAACTTGGCACTCTTTAGCGCTCCCTCCCTCTGATTGGCTCCTCCATTCAGGAGCCCTCCTTCCACTCCTCAGCCACTTTAGCGGCCTGACTCCTCAGCCATAGATGCAGCCTTCCAATTCCTTGTGGTTACAGTGTCTGATTTCCCCTGTTGCTGATGTAGCCCACCTTTCTGCCCGAGAGAGAGGAGGTGCAGCTGGGCTCCAGCTTAGCCCAGCCACCAATCTGAACTTAGTGCTCTTTAGTGCTCTTTAGCTCTCCCTCCCTCTGATTGGCTTTACCATTCAGGAGCCCTCCCTCAGCTTCTCTGACACTTTAGTGGCCTGACTCCTCAGCAGCAGATGTGGCCCTTCAATTCCTTGTGGTTATGGCCGCCAATTTCCCCTGCAGCTTATGCTGCCCTCCAACTCTGTGCAGGTATGGCAGCTGATTTCCCTTGCACTGATGCGGCCCAACTTCCTGCCCAGGAGAGAGGAGGTACGGCTATACTCCAGCTTTTTGTAGCCTGGCCACCAATTTGAACTTGGAGCTCTTTGGTGCTCTCTCCGTTTGATTGGCTCCACCATTCAGGAGCCCTCCCAGTACTCCTCAGCTGCTTTAGAGACAGACTCCTCAGCTGCAGATGTGGCCCTCCACTTCTTGTGGCTATGGCTGCTGATTTTCCCTGCCAGAGATGCAGCCCACCTTCCTTCCCAAGAAAGAGGATGTGCAGCTGGGCTCCGGCTCTTTATAGACCAGCCACCGATTTGAACTTGGCACTCTTTAGCACTACCTCCCTCTGACTGGCTCTGCCATTTGGGAGCCCTCCCTTGACTCCTCAGCCACTTTAGCAGCCCGACTCTTCAGCCATGGATGTGGCCCTCCAATTCCTTGTGGTTATGGCCACTGATTTCCCTTGCCACGGATATGGCCATCCAATGCCGTGTGGCTATGGCCACCTATTTCCCATGGTACTGTTGTGGCCCTCCTTGCTGGCTGACAGAGCTGTCGAAAAGCAGAGTCCATAAAAAAAAAATTGTCAGAATTGTGCATAGTTGCAGTGAGATATCCTCCCAACTGATATCGAGTGAATGGCTATAGTAAAAACATTATTTATTCATACATTCATTTGCTCAGTATCAATTGGAGAGGATGTCTCTCTGCACTGTGGGATGGGTTTTTGTATGCCTTTATTTTAATGATTGACAGTGACACTAGGGTTTAGTGGCTTTGGGGGAAGAGGGTGGTATTACTCAATTGAGGATGGAGAAGGGAAGGGAAGGGGTTTGAGTTATGCTTTGAGTGGATAGGGTATGTGGAGATGCAGGGCATGGGTAGTGAAACAAATTGCTGAGTGCAAATATTAAAAGTATTACAACAGACTATTGTGGAATATAAGATCCTATGAAATTACAGATCGTAACAGCAGCCACTTTCCTATCATGGGCAATCAATAGGGCAAGGTATCAGTGACATAACAATCAAAAATACACTATCTCAGCTGTTTTCAAATTGCCTTAAATTTTTTTAAGTTAAATATTTAAAAAAATAAACAAACCTTTTTATCCAAACCCCAGTAGGAATTCCTACCTGATCAGACTGCTTACTTACACAGTATCAAAATGTAAACTTCCTATATTTTTTTTTACACAAGAGCAAACCTTTATAAATTTCAAACACTTGCACAAATACAACCTTCATTTAACTGTGTTGAAACCCTTCTATGCATGCTGTGCATTAACTCCACCTTAATACCAAAACCCAATTATTCAAATGTAAATATCCTAAAAAATTCAAAACTCTCAAACATCACCCCCCCCCCATCCCTGGAAACCCTTCCCCACCAATGTTCACAATCATACAAAATTTTAGCATTTAAAGATTTATATGTTTTTTTTTCAGTAGAAAAGAGCAAAATCTATGAAAAAAACACCATTGAAAAATTAAAAACATACTTTTTTCACACATTTGTATCTCTAAAAATACTGAACTGATATACATGACTCTTTCAGTGTTGTAGATTCTGCCATGGACAACAAATCTGTAAACCATCTTTCTGCAAGCAACAAACAACTAATTGCAGGTAAAGTCTAGTTCCTGAAAAAAAAAAAATCTCAAGTGACACATTTATGTTTTCTTGATACATACAAACAACATATTAAATATTTCTAAATTCAATACAAAACATCATTTATACAATTGCACTATGAAATTATATTATCTTTTCATTTATAGAAACATACAGTTGAAACATAGACTTTGTTGACAGAAATATCAAATTTGACAGCAGATAAGGACCACTTGGCTCACCCCAGTCTGCCCATTTTCGCCTGAATATTCTATCACCACCACAGACCATGCTTGATCTCCAGCTGTTCTCTTGCTTCCCAGCTTAGATTCCCTTGTGCCTAACTATGCATTCTTAAAATGCACCACTGTTTTTGACCCACCACCTCTGCTGGAAGACTATTCCAGGAATCCACTTCTCTTTCAGTGAGGACGTACTTCCTCACATCTCTCCTAAATTTTCCCATTCCAGATTCATTGCATGTCTTCTTATGTATTTTTTCCTCTAAAAATACTCACTCCTGTACATTATTCAAACTGTGAGGTATTTATTGGTCTGTATCACATCCCCTCTTTCCCTTCATTTTTCCAGCATATACATACTGAGGTCTTTCAGTTTCTCCTCATAGGGCATCTCATGCAGCCCCTGCATCATTTTAGTTGCCCTCCACTGAACATCCTCCACTATAGATCAGCAAAAGTGTGGTTTTCCACCCTTGTGTAACTTCCTCGAAAATCAAGAAACTTTTGAGGAAATTCCAAACTTCCACCTGTGGTGGATTGGAAACCTTCTGAGAAAGTTGTGGGTAAAATGTTGCCTGGTATTAAAAAATGCCCCTCCCACCCACCCCACAGGTACAGATTAAATATCCCTGGTGACTAGTGATCCCTTCCCCATTGACTGTTCTTGTACAATAATGCACTCATTCACTGACAGTTCAGTGGGCACACTGGCCATGGTGGAGAGAGGAGGGCTGTGCTGGTCTGCACACTGGGGTTCAGGATGGGGGTGGGAGCAGGGTGGTGGGACACCTGCTAGGGTGGGGGATAGGGGCACTAGACCACCAGGAAAATAATATGGGACTGGAGATCAAGGATAGGGAGGGAGGCTGGGAATACACTAGACCACCAAGGAATTTTATTTTTTTTTAAAGTAGGGATGGGGATGGGGAGTTATTGGACTTCACTGAACAATTAGCTTGGGTTGGTGAGGTAGGGGAGGGACCACTAGCCACCAGGGCATTTGTTGAGCAGGGATGGAGTGGGGGAGGGATCACAACCCTGGGGCAGGATTTTTTTTTTAGGTTGGGCGAGTGATCCGGTGGGTGGATGGATTGATAGTCATCAGGGGTAGTTTATGTACTTGTGGGGCAGGTGGAGGGAGGGAGCACTAGCCGCCAGGGCTTTTTTGGGGTAACTCGGTTGGACAACGATCTCGGGCGGAATTTTCACAGAACTTCAGAAATCAATTTCCAAACTTCCATGGAAGCAAAAGTCAGACCTTTACTTGAATTTTGCCTGCAGAATTTTTGTTTTGCATGTCTAGCCTTCATTCTGTCTATATACATCCTCAGATGCAGTCTCCAGAACTAGACTCAATACTCCAGGAGGGGTTTCACCAGTTATCTATGTACTTGCAACACCACCTCCATGCTTCTGTTGGCGATACCCCTCCCTATGCACCCCAGCATCCCACTGGCCCTACCTTCTGCTTTGGTGCACTGTTTCACCACCTTGAGGTCACCAGATAAGATTACTCCATGGTTTCACTCTTGTCTAGTGACCATCCTCACCTCTTCTTCAATTTTGCACTCTTCCTTCTGGTTTCTATGTCCTAGGTGCATGATTTTTGCATTGAAACCTAGCTGCCATGCCATTGACCACTCTTTGAGTTTTCTCAGGTTTCTGCGCATTCTTTTCACTCCTTCTGGAGTGTCCACCCTATAGTAGATTTTGGTGTCATCTACAAAGAGGAGTACCTTTCCTTACATCTCAACTGTTATGTCACTTATAAAGACATTAAAGAGGACTGGTCCCAGTACTGAGCTCTGAGGTACCTCGCTGGTCGCCTTCCCTTCCCCAGAGGTAACTTCATCTACCACCACCCTCTGTTGCCTATCCATTAACCAACTTCTTACCCAGTTTGTCACCTTAGCACCTATCCCTAAGCTGCCTAGTTTCCTTGAGTCTCTTATGTGGTAAATTATTAAATGCCTTACTAAACTCTAAGTAGGCTATGTCTAATGCAACACTCTGATCTATTTCCCCATGCCACCCAGTCAAAGAAATCTATCAGATTTGTCTGACATGACCTTCCCCCACCTGTGAATAGTGGCTACCTCAGTTCTCAAAACCAGCTGGATCCAGGATTCTCCACAATCCTTTCCTTTAGTAGTGCCTCTCTTAACTTCTGCATGACTGATGTCAGACTGACCAGCCTAGAGTTGCCAGCCTCCTCCCTGCTACCACCTTTATGAAGCAGGACCAAGTCTGCCCTTCTCCAGTCCTTTAGAACTACTCCTGTCTCCAGTGAGTTTTTTAATAGGGCTGTAAGAGGTGTGGTCAGTACCTCCCTGAGCTCCCTCACTACCAATGGGCGTACCCCGTCTGGTTCCATAACTTTGTCCACTTTCAGATTTGCGAGTCTCTTCAAGACTCTTTCCACTGTAAATGCACTTGTGTATATCAGATACTGAAAGAACTGGAAGGGGGCAGGATCAGTTGTGTTCCAGGACAGTAGCTGCTGCTGTTTTCACAGGGTTCTTGTGGATTTTACTTGGTAGGTTAGTTCTTTTCTTTCTTGCTTCTAAGGGGCTAGCAGGGTATTGTTCTGGGGGATCCTGGATGTTTGTAAACTGATTTAGTGGCTGTAAGTGGGCTCTTTTTGTGGATGTTTCACTTTGTAACAGGCTGCGCTGGTAGAGGCCTATTTCTTCTGATTTAAAACCTGTTTGGTGGGATTTGCTTGGGCCTGGTTCTTTAGCTGCAGGGCTTGGAGGGAGACACAGGGCTGATACACTCTCTTGTCAGGTGTCTGCCCAAGACCCACCCTCCTCCACCCCTTCCTCCCCAGAAGTCTGAAAATTTATAGGGGAAGACCTGCCCTGCAATTGGAGGAAAAGGCTGCTGGTGCAGCTCATGTAGTTCTAGCAACTGGGGGTTGAATTTAAAGGCCGGGAGAGAGGAGCTTAGGGAGTTGTTCATTTTCCTTACATGTTTAATGTGTTGTACTGCACCTAGTAACAGAGTTACTGGTGTACAGTGGGACTGTCTCTAGGATTAGTGGGTGACCTGATTAGGCAGTAGAGGTATCTTGGAATAGGGGGAACCTGGTGGCTAACCCAAGGAAACCTATTTGAAAGGGGATGGAACCACACATTATTAGGGCCGGCATCTTTGGGAGGGTGGTGGGGTGCACAGGGTGTGGAGCAGCCATGATACTGGACTGGGCTTGGAAGTTTGGTGGTTGCCCATGTGCTACCAGCTAGCACAGCTTAGGGAGGAGGTTCTGGAGGATGAGAAAGCTGGGGAAGGGGGTGGTATGGTTGGGGAAGGGGCTGGAAATCTCCCACAGGGTTGCACCAAGCACTGGGGGCGGGGGTATAGGGAAAGGAGTGCAGAATACTCAGGGGTCACAGAGGACCCTGGCAGAGGGGCCAAAAGGACACTACCAAGGAAGCAGGCAGGTAACTGGGACCCTCACAAAGGGGACGGAGGACACATTCTCTCAGGGAAGTAGGCGGATGCCAGTGCTGGACAGAAGGAAGCAAGGCAGGGAGGTGGATCAGACCTTATACTTAGTAACCGCTGATTCTCTTCTTCTGCTCAGGATGGGGGGATGTAGCCTGAGCAGAATTGGTTAGAGCGGAAGGAGTGTGGGAGTGGGGGCAGGAGGCAAGGGCCAGATAGCAGGAAGAACAGGGGGACCTGGAATGCAGGAGAATGGGGAGCAGTGAATCGGACAGGAGGGGCAGGGAGAAGAGGAGAAAGCACAAGGAGAAGGACCAGTTGGGAGGAAGGTAAGAAGGACCAGAAGTACAAGGAGGATTCAGTAAAGAGGCTGAGGGGTAGCCAGGGGAGCACGGCGAGCAAGGAGGAACTAAATGGAGACAGAGGAAGGGAGGATGAGCCAGGCTAGTTTATCAGATGGGGAGAAGGACCAGTTGTGAGCAGTGAGGGGAATTAACAAGGTACAGAAGGATACTCAGGAGGAGAGGCATAGGATTGGAGGAGGGAGTGGCCATGGTAAATAAGGGCGGGTGGCATGTGGCACACAGAAGGGGAGGAACAAGGAGCCAGCTGGGTGGAAGGCAGTAGAAAGGATGAGGGACATGGAAGGGGGAATGGAGGAAAGAAGGTGGTCAGAGTGCTCCTGCTGAGGGATTCTATGATCAGGGGTATCAAATGGGATAGGGAGGAGAAGCCTGGCCAGTTAGAACAAGATGCTTCCCTGGACTAACGGTGCACAGGGCTAAGCACGAGGATATCAGCTGGCAAAGGACTGTGGGGTTCCCAGACATACTGGTCCACCTGGGCACAAATGACATTGAGGAAATAGCTAGCTAGAGATACAGGCAAGATTCAGGGGACTCGCCAGGGTCTGTCATGACATAGGATGCACAGTTTCCTTCTCAGAAATCCTGCCAGTGCCAAGGGCTAGTGGGGAACACAAAAGAAAAATTAGGGAGATAAACCAGTGGCTCAGGGAGTGGTGTGAGGCCAGAGGGTATGGGTTGATGGGGGATTGGGGAGACCTGGGAGGATAAGGAGCTGTATGCTGAGATAGACTACATCTCAATTTGGAGGAGGAATCCTTAAGTTGAAAATAGAGGTTCATTGGTGAAAAGTGGGGTTTAAACTTGTGAAGGGGGTGGGATGGGAGAAAAGGCAGTCAAGGGGATGCCGATAAAGGAGGGACTCTGTCTCCACCCCCCTGGGGACCAGGAGGATTGCAGGAAAAGACCAACTGGCAAAGTGCAGAACAGGAGAAACAGAATCCCCAAGGGAACACGAGCAGGGGAAATGGAACTATAGGGAAAGGGTGGAAGGTAGTCCTGCTAAATGCCAGGAGCTTGGGCAATAAAATGCCTGAGCTCCAGGCGATGTTAACTGAGGGAGCAGTGGATGTGGCAGCGGTCACTGAGACTTGGGCCACTGCAAGACATGACTGGGACCTGAACCTGGAGGGTTACACTATGTTCAGGAAGGACAGGGGGGAGGGAAGGGGAGGAGGGGTAGCAATGATAGTCAAAAACTGCATTGGCATAGGGGGAGTAGAGGAGGCGGAGGGAACCGTGGAGGCGATTTGGGTCACCTTGATAACAAGGGGGGGCAAGAGAGTAAAAATAGGAGTGGTGTATAGACCCCCTGCCCTGGTGGAGGAGCTGGAGGACAGTCTGGTGGCAGATGTTAGGAGACACTGCAGACTGGGAAGAGGAAAGGTGGTGGTGTTAGGGGACTTAAACATGCCAGGAACAGACTGGGAGACTATGACATCCTCTGTGACCAGGGAACAGAGGTTGTTGGATGTCTTTCAAGACGCATTCCTAACTCAGCAGGTGAGGGAACTGACCAGGGAGGCACGGGTACTGGATGTGGTCCTGGCAGACAGTGACCAGATTGGGGCCTGGAGGTAAGGGACCCATTGGCAGGAGTGACCATGCCATGGTCTGGTTCTGCCTGGACCTAGGAGGGGTAGAAGGCTGCACAAAGGCGGAGTAACCGACTTCAGGGGTGGATTTTAAGGAAATGGGAAGGATCCTTAAGGAGCATTTGGATGGGATTGGGTCAGACATGGACTCTGATAGTAGGTGGGAAATCATCAGGAGAGGGGTGCAGGATGCTACCAGCACCTGTGCAAGAGTAAAGCGAATCTGGTGGGGCCCAAAAACCCTGATGGTGGACCAGGGAGGTCCAGGAGGTGGTGCAGGGAAAGAAAGCAGCCTATAAGAAATTCAAGTGCTCAAGGAGTGAAAGGGATCGAGGGGAGTATGAGCTGATGTCTAGAAGGGCCACTAGAGTGGTGAGGGTGGCTAAGGTAAGGAAGGAGCAGAACCTGGCCAGGGAAATGGGAGAGAGAAAAAGGGTTCTTTAGATACATTGGGAAAGGCGAAGGGTGAAGGGCAGATTAGCAGGATTAAATCAGGAAGAGATGGGCACAAGACCCAGAGGAGCAGGCTGGTACTAAATGAGTACTTCACCTCAGTTTTCACCAGGGAAAATGGGGATGCTGCATCATACATGGAGGAGACAGAGATAATGAGGAGGGGGCCTTGCAATCGGCAGGTCTGGGAGGGGCATCACTGGCAGGTGGGGAGGGCTAAGCAGGAGAAGAGGTACTGGAGTGGAAATCACAGCAGAGAGAGTGAGAAGCCTCAGCTCCCTTAAGGCGGAGAAAGCACCGGGCCGGATAAATTACATCCTAGAGTGCTGAAGGAACTTGCAGATGTCCTGGCGAAACCCCTGGCAGAGCTTTTCACCATCTCTCTGAGGACAGGGTGGGTGCCCCAAGACTGGAAGGTGGCGCATGTAGTGCCTATCCACAAGGGGGGATCAAGGGAGGTGGCAGGGAACTACAGGCCTGTCAGCCTGACATCAGTGGTGGGCAAGGTGATGGAGGGCATTGTCAAGGAGAGGCTAGGGGGGGACCTGGATAAGTCAGGGTGCCTGGACGATAGACAGCATGGATTCATCCCGGGGGAATTGTGTCAGACAAACCTGGTGGAGTTCTATGACTGGGTGACAAGTGCCTTGGACCTGGGTAGACCAGTGGATGTCCTCTTTCTAGACTTCAGCAAGGCATTTGACTCTGTTCCTCACATGGGCCTGTTGGATAAACTAGGAGAAATGGGGTGGGAAACCAGATGATCCGATGGATGAGCAATTGGCTCCAGGACCGGACAGAGGTCGTAGTTGGTGGGATAGTCTCTTCCCAAGGAGGGTCATTAGTGGGGTCCCACAGAGATCCAGTCCTTGGGCCCCTTCTATTCAACGCCTCATTATCTGACATAGGACAGGAATCAGGAGTGAGATGAGTCTCTTTGCAGATGACTCGAAACAGGGGCGGTGGTGGATGGGGAGGAGGAGGGAGGGTGGCCTGCAGGGGAACTGGAGGCTCTGGAAAGATGGTCTAGAAAGTGGAAGCTGAGGTTTAATGCAGGAAATGCAAGGTACTCCACCTGGGGCCAGAAACCCAGGCCAAATGTACACCCTGGAGAGAATACTACAAGTCTCAATGGCTGAGAGGGACCTGGGGGTGGTGGTGGATGTCAAGATGAACAACTCTGAGACTTGTAGGAGGGCAGCAGCAGGCCAACAGGATGCTGGAATGCATCGCTAGGGATCACCTCCAGAAGGAGGAAGTGATACTCCTCTGTATAACTGCTTGGTGAGGCCGCACCTGGAGTACTGCGTGCAGTTTGGAGGCCGCACTAAGAGGACATTAACCTCCTGGAGGGTCCAGAGGAGCAAGCAAAATGATTTGGGGCTTGGGGACAGGACCTATGAGGAGAGGCTCGAAGAGCTAAATATGTACACTTTGGAAGAGAGAAGGGACCGGGGGGACATGATAGAGGTCTTCAGGTACATGAAGAGGGTAAATAGGGGAGGAACAGTGAGGGTGCTTCGAAGGAAGGAGGAGGGGCCACTAGAGGGCATGGGTGGAAGCTGGAGGGGGGAAGATTCAGGGGAGAAAGGAGGCGGTGCTACTTCACTGAGAGGGTGGTAGAGCCATGGAATGCACTACCTAGGGGGCTGGTGGAGGCAGAGACAGTGGAGGGGTTCAAGAGGGGGTGGGACAGGTACAGGGGAAGGGTTCAGGAAGCAAAATCCAATGCAGCAAGAATATCCGGAACTGGGAAGGGAGAAGCCAGAGAAGGCGAGGGGGACAGTAAGGTCAGCACCCAGGGTGGGGGCTGACCAAACGAGCAGACACGAAAGACCATTAGGCCTATTCTGCTGGCATTTTAGTATGTAGTATGTAGTATACAGTACTTCCCTCCCCTCAATGCTGCTACTGCTCTTTTGTGACCCATCTCCTTCCCCTTCTTCTGTGAAGACTTAACAGAAATATTTGTTCAGGATATCTGCTTTTTCCTGATTCTCCCCTGCACAATCTGCCAGACCTTCTAAATCTCACAATTCTCCCTTTAGTTTTCTTCTGTTCATGTATGTACCTGAAAAAGATCTTGACCCCTTTAGTCACCCCTTGGGAGATTCTTTTCTCAGCTTGTGCCTTTCATTCCTCACCACTTTTCCTGCATCTGTCTTCTTTACCTGATACACCTTCTTATTCTCTTCTCTTCTGTCTGCTCTTTCTGCTAAGCTTCCCTGTGCTTCTCATGGTACACCTCCCCATCTTCTTCACTCTCCATCTCTTTATACCTCCTGAATGCTACCCTTTTAGATTTTTATTTTTTAGCCACTTCCTTTGAGAACCATAGTTGTCTCTTAACTTTTCCTCCACCCCTCCCAGGTTGCCCCCCCAACTAGGTTGTCTCTGAGTCATTCACTCATTTTCTTAAAAGTTGTCTTCCTGAAAGAGGGGATCATTTTCCTTTTGTGGTTTGCTTCTGCTGCAGTCATTATGTTGAACCACACTCTTTGGTGATCACCGGTACCCTGGTCGCCTCACAGCTTGATGTTTGCAATACTGTGCCTTTTTTTTAGCACCAGGTGCAGAATTGCCCCATCATGGGGATATCTACAAAGTAAGGCATGATGGGGATAGAAGCGGCAGTGATTGGGATCAGGGGAGCAACAGAAATGGAGCAAGAGGGAGGGAGAGGTACCCCAGGGGTGTCACATCAGGATAAGGGTAAAAAGGCCAGTAAAGTGTAGGGGACAGATGATGCTATCTCCACTGAAAGGGTGTGGTTAGCCCTCAAGGCCCTTAAGAAAGACAAATCTCCTGGGCCAGATGGCATTCATCTGAGAGTACTATGGGAATTGGTGGACATGCTGGTTGCACCCCTGGCAGAGCTGTTCAACAGGTCACTTGAGACAGGGATGGCACCTAGGGATTGGTGAGAGGCACATGTGGTGCCAATCCATAAAGGGGGGTCAAGGGAAGTACCAGGCAACTATAGATCCATCAGTTTGACCTCAGTGGTGGGAAAATGAATGAAGAGTATACTAAAGGAATGATTGGAGGTGTACTTGAAGGAGGTGGGAGGTCTGGATAGTCGGCAACATGGGTTTGTGCCAGGTAGATCATGTCAAACCAATCTTGTGGAGTTCTATGAATGGGTAACATCAGAACTGGACAGGGGAAAGTCTGTGGATGAATTATTCTTGGACTTCAGCAAGGCAATTAACTCTGTCCCCCACAATGGTCTGGTGGAGAAACTGATGGGGTTGGGAGTAGGCCCTTTGATGGTCAGATGGATTGAAAACTGGCTAGCTGGATGCACCCAGAGAGTAGTGATCGGTGGGGAGCTCTTGAACCCTAGAGAGGTCGGTAGTGGGGTACCACAGGGCTCGGTCCTGGGTCCGATCCTGTTTAATGCATACATATCGGACATCAGGGAGGGTATAGGGTATGGAATGAGTCTCTTCACTGATGACTCCAAGATGGAAGCAGTAGCTGAGGGGGAAGAGGGGAGGTTGGCCCTGCAAGGGGACCTGGACACCCTGGAAAGCTGGGCTCACACATGGAAATTAAATTTCAATATCACCAAGTGCAAGGTGTTACATCTTGGGTGGGGAAACCATAAACACAGGTACACCCTGGGAGGGGAGGTGCTGGAGGCCTCAATAGGGGAAAAAGACTAGGGGTCATGGTGGATGCATGTATGAATAATTCAGAGCAGTGCAGGAGAGCGGCTAGCAAGGCAAACAGGATGTTGGGATGCATCGTAAGGGGGATCACCTCTAGGAGCAGGGAAGTGATTCTGCCGCTGTACAGTGGACTGGTTAGACCACACCTTGAGTACTGTGTACAGTACTGTAGACCACACTTGAAGAGGGACATACAGCTCTTGGAGAGAGTACAGAGGAGGGAAACTAAGATGATATGAGGGTAGGAGTTTGACATATAAGGACAGACTTGAGGAGCTCTGCCTGTTTTCATTGGAGGAGAGGAGGCAGGGGGACATGATTGGGGTCTTCAAGTACCTCAAGGGAATAAATAGGGTAAACATGGAGGGGATCTTTAGACTAAAGCAGGGAGGTATCACCAGAGGACATGGTTTGAAGTTGGATGGTGGAAGGGTAAGGGGGGGAAGAGGAGGAGTTTTTTCACTGAGATGGTGGTGGACCCTTGGAATGCACTGTCTGGTGAGCTGGTTCAGAGATAAACAGTGGAGGGCTTCAAGAAATGGTGGGACAGACACAGAAAGTGATGTATCAGATGATGGCCTGGCCCGGGGGGGTGGGGATGGATGATAGGGGTTTCTGGAACACAAGGGGGGGAGGGCCTCAGCACCCAACTAGGGATCTGAGGTTCGAGCAGACTCGATAGACCGTAAGGCCTAATCTGCTGGCAATTAGTATGTTGGTATGAGTGGCTAGACTATCTGCTTGAGAAACACCTCTTGAAGTGAGTTTAGGATGTTCCTGCTTTTAGCTGAAGCTGTTTCAGGGAGGCTCCAATCTATATCTAGTAGATTGCCCCAACCAGCAGCAGCTCCCCTTTTTCTGACATTTTGCTAATAGCTTACACCAGTGATGTACTTAATTTATCCTCCCGTGTTGACAATCATCTGTAGATCATGCCAATGTGAATAATGACTCTGGTTCCTGTCTCCAGGGTGACCCACAGTACCTCTAACCCCTTGCTTCCCCCCTGGATTTCCCTTGTATCCATTGCTTTGATATCCTCCCTTAAACACAGCATGACCCTTCCTTTGTTCCTTCCCACCCTATCTTTCCCAACTCAGTGTAGCCTTCTATGGGCATGTCCCAGTCATGATTTTCTGTGAACCATAACTCTAGTTATGGCCACAATATCCAGTACTGACTCTGCTATGATGGACTCTAGGTCTGGAATTTTATTTCCCAGACTTCTTGAGTTTGCACACATAAGGAAAGAAAAGAAATAATAAAGAAAAGGAAGAACTGGACCCCTTGTCCCATTCACTCTTCTCAGATCGCCCATGCCTAGTCTGTCTCCGCAGACTGTACCTGGTCTTGGGTGATTCTCCCTTCTCCCTGCTTATATACTAATATAGAAACATAGAAATTACTAATATAGAACAATAGGTATCATATACCATATAATATTGTCTCAGATATCATCATTTTATATCACATTACATTTTCTTATATATCAGATTAGAGTTGAATATATTTTCATATATTCATTGCAAAACACTTTGTTAATGCACTAGTTAGGATTAAACAAACAAAATTAGGGAAATGTAGCATTAGAGTTCCCAACCTTAATGCCCCACCCCACCACACAGGCAAGCAACAGGAAAAAACATTCCTATTTGACCTCTCTTGTGTCTTCACAAATCAGGAATGCAGTGTGCTTTGGGGTTGTCACCACTACCACTCACCCCATTCCATCAATAAATAAGCTGAGAGGTGTATGATATAAATAGAATAATAGATAGAGAACTATGTATTATAAGGCAGTAAGACCATCGAGAGGTGTTGGGGACTTGGAAATCGAGAGGTTCCCAAAGTCCCTAAAACCTCGAGATGGTCTGGCTGCCTTATAATACATACTGCTTTAATTGTTATTTTTTGTAATATATGGACCCCATTGTGAACATTCCTTTTTTTGTGGATTTTGCGAAACCGGCTGGCCAGCCACCGCATTGAGCATGCACTGTCTCTGAGCAGCACACAGCGCTAATGAGTGTCTCATCGCTCATTTAAAAAAAAACTTTGTTTTAATTTAGTAGGCAGTCCTATCTTTCAGGCATTTTCATCACTTGGTAAATGCAGGATGAGCGATATAGTCCACTATTTGTTTCAAAATATTATATAAATTGAAACAACGAACTTAAGACATTCCTCTCGCTTAGCGAGAGGAAAGAGCCGCCATGTTTTTCAAGCTGTTGAGCCTGCCTAGTACAGAAAAGCTGCCAATCGAGATGCCCGCTGTTAGTAGGGTTGTGCAACAAGGAACGTGGCACCATGGCGACTGGGTTTGTTGGCAGGCAGATTTGGACATGTGCGCTGGAATTATAGTGATAATACTATCGTTGAGAGATGAAACTATAGGTTTATCAGCTCTGAACAATAGTATTATCACTTGTCAATGATGGTATTATCACTTCGGGGAGTGTTGTATTACCATGATTTTTTTGTATGTGATAGGATACTATTATTTGGCCATCTCCATATATTACGTATATCTATATATATATATATATATATATATATATATATATATGTAGATATAGATATGTTTAATCAGGAGAGACACACTAAGCTGAAGCTTGTTTACAGGTGTGACCTGGGAGCACAAAGAATTTACCTGACTTGCTCAGGGTCACACAGTATGCAAGTATGAGAATGGGGTGGTGAGTGTTAGGGTAAACATTGCCAAGGCCCACTCCACACATGATTTACAAAGACATAGGAGAGGTCAAATAGTATTTTTTTTCTGTTGCTGCCTGCAGGGTGGGAGTGGGGTATTAGTGTTGGGAACTCTAATGCCACATGTCCCTACTTTTGTCAGTTTAACCCTAACTAATGCATTAACTGAGCTATTTACAATGAATGTCCTTATTTTTGAGATAGTATAATTGTATCCTCATTTGCCTGTGGGAATGCAGTGCCCACTAGGCCCTGTACTTCCATCCCTCCATAGATACATACACGTATGTTGCTGTGGAAACACAGGATTCTCTGGGCCCTGTGCTTCCATTTCTGCCAAAACAGCAGTTCCTTTCTTTTGTTGTATAGCTTGTTAAAGTTTTAATAATATCTTATGGAAATGTGCATTTTTTTTACTTTTCATCCTTTTTTATATTGGCAATACATGCTAATGAGGAATATGTGTTATTCTTGTGATGCTCATTAAGATATTTATTTTGATTTATGGATTGTCCCTGAAGTCCAAATATTGAGAGAGTTATAGCTTGCTGAAGTTCCGATGTCATCGTAAAGGAACTTTCATTTGTTATTTTTTTTTAGATTGCCTGTACATGTTTAGGGTTGATGTGTGTGTTTTATTATTGCAGTACTCATTAAGACCTTTATTTTGATAAATAGATTGTCCCTTAAGTACAAATATCGAGGAGTTATGGTTGTTAAAATTCCAACATTATCCTATGAAGATTTTCATTTTTCAGTTTGCAGCACCAACAGACAAAACATAGTGGTGCTAAAGCAGCATACTAGATCAAAAGAAAAACAAGCCACAGCACCCACTACAAAAGAAGGTTCACATAAAAACAGAGTACATGCTCACTATTTAACAATTAAAAATGTGCAGTACATGTTCCAAAGCAACATATGCGGAAAAAACGCAATTGAAATTAGAATGTGGTTGAGCACCACCTAGTGACTACCGCATTTTTATTTGTGTGCTTGCTTAATCAATTAAGAAGTAATGCCACACATGTGTTTTAATGGTTTTCCTGTATATAGAGCACTTAGTGGGGAGAGCAATGCGATCTGATGAAGCCTGAGGTTACCTAGACGAAATGTCATTGAATGATGTTGGCTCTTTTGTGACATCACTTTTTGTACATCAGTGGGTTTTCCTTAGCTGTTGCTTTGGGACATGTACTGCACATTTTTAATTATTCAACAGTGAGCATCTACTCCAATTTTGCGTGGACCTTCTTTTGTAGTGGGTGCTGTGCCTTGTTTTTCTTTTTTCTTTTTTAATTTGTAAGGTTTTTTATGTGGGCCTTATTTTTTTAAGGGGATTATATTTGTTCCTGTAGTGCTCATTAAGATCTGTCCTTTGATATGTACATTCTCCATTAGGTCCACATATTGATGGATTTATGGCTTGTTGATGTTCAAATGCAGGGAAAAGCATACAGTAAGTCCAAAATAGTTTTCATATGAGGGAAATATTTTTTTTGTATGAATGAAAAAAAAGCCATGCAAAAAAGAATGTCTTCATACAAAAAGAAATGTGGACTCTTTTTTTCCCTTTTTTTATTTTTATAAAGGCATCCTTTTCCATATGTGTTTTTTTTTATTCATATGGAAAATAGTGCCTTTATATGAAAAAAAGAAATGGAAAAAAAATCCCAATTATTTTTTTCATATGAAGCCATCCTTTTTCATACAGGCCATTTCTTTTTTTATATGCCCATATGAAAAAAGAAAATCGGCTCATGAAAAAATGATTTTTAAATGTTTAAAAAATATATTTCTGTGTAATTTTTCCAGAAACTAAGTGCAGAATCTACCTAATGGGGTCTCAATGAGCAAGATGCCTGTGTTGGTGTGTGTGCAGGATATCATTTATTGTTGATTTGGAAACAAGATGGCGGCCATACCAAAAAAAAATTTTCCTCAGGAAAAAGGATTACCCCATATAAAAAAAGGATCCTTTTTTAATGGACTAGATTCTTTTTTCATTCCAATCAGCTATCCAAAAGGCTATACTGAGCATGCTCAGAATGGAAAATTCAAAATTTAATAACTTTGGAATAGATTAATATGTTTTCAACAAACCAGTTGAAGGAACATCTGTGGTCCAATCCCTTTATACTCTAAAACTTTCTGACCAAAATTCCACACTACCTGGGCACTAGGCAATGACAAAAAAAAAAAAAACAGCAGTAAAACAGCAATTTTATTTTTTCACTTTTTCTCTATCTGCATCTAGGAATCTGCAAATCTGACTGAATGAAACTTGGTGGGTCAAGAGATCACTTGAACCCATACCTGCAGAATTTCATGCAACTCTGTTGAATGGTTACAAAGATATTATTAAAGTGTTTAATTTAAGGTTTATCATAGAAATCTCTGCTCAACCCTAACTAAAGTGGTGCTACCTCAGCACTATAATCATATCATATTATACCAGATAGAGTATCTTCTTGTCCATCTCTCTACTGTCTCTTTGCTGCAATTACATTGCAAATATTCACTCTCCCATCTAACAACCCTTACTCTTGTTAGTGTTATTATACAGCTGGATGTTGTGCAGATTGTATGGATTTTTGTTTTATTCACTACTAACTCTGCTAGTGTCTGTGTCAGCTTCAATTATATCTTATGAGTTTTATCTATGCCATAACATCCCTTTAGGGAAAGAGATTGACTACATATCACATAGATGCTTGTACTTCGGTGATGACATTCAGTTAGCCAGAGTAAATGAAGGAATAATTGGCTAATTTGGGTGACTAAATAATTGAGGCAGAACTTAGGATGAAGAAATTAATCAGCAATGAAATTCAGTTATTCTGAGTATACTGGGACTAGCTGAATGGTTTTACTATTATATAACTAGGGGTTTTGAAACCTAGATTTTAAAAGCTCTTTGGTAGTTAAAGTGAACAGAGTTGGTGATGCTGTTTTCCCCCTTTTTTCTGTAGGCTAGATGTGGACAAACTACCATGAACATGTCTTAAATGTGGATCAACTGTCAGAAGCTTGCAGTAAATTGGATAAACTATTGTGGGCATGTCTAAAATGTGGATGATCAACTAAGGGAATGGTTATAGTATTTTTTCAGGTAATAAATGTCAGTGTTCCTCTATGCTGATTGACCTACAATAGATAACCATTATATAATTTTATTTTGAAAAACATAATAGTTTGCATACCTGCTTGACAATTATTTAATGCTCTAATTACAACTTATCATAATGATCTACAATAGCCTAATAACTTCTGCTATGTGTAAACAGCCGAATACTGTATACCCATGATTACCTATATTGTGATACTGCACAAAGTTCATATATGTCTGTATTAGTATTCCCAGGTCGCCCCTGAAAAAGGGACTTTCGGGGCCCAGCAGGCCTACCCGGTCATCAAAATTCAATAAATACATAAATAATAATTTACATGGTGATCTGTACCATCTCATGCTGTCTCTTTTTTAAATTATTGAGCAACATTGTCATCAGAAGACCAGCCTTGTTGGCACAAGCCAACCCGAGCATTCATTTTTAAGGTTACTTTGGCTAATGTTGCCTTTGATGCCCTGATGGTATTTTGTAAATTGCTTATCAGTTTCAGAACCCAGTGAGATAAGAGGTCTGATTTTCAAATGGTCAGGAATGGTGCACAGTGCTTGCATCAACAAGGTATGACACAAGGGGCACCTTACACCACATTATGCACCATTCCCTATTTCAAGATGCAGCTTGTGCCACACAAGGGATACCCACACCAGCTGAGCTTGTGTTGTCCTTGCAGTGGATGCACCAGTGTGCCATTGTAGATGGACTCAGTTAGCTAGGTGTATGTCCTAGCTAACTGTGCCCCACACCAGGCACTTGGGTTAAATCTCACTATACTGACACTGTAGTGCAGCATTGGGGGGGAGGGTGCTGTGCTCCAGATGTGCCATCTTTTGGATGAGACATTAAATTGAGGTCCCATCCGCCTGTTCTGGTGGTAGTTC
This sequence comes from Neoceratodus forsteri, assembly GCA_016271365.2. Classification (NCBI taxonomy): domain Eukaryota; kingdom Metazoa; phylum Chordata; order Ceratodontiformes; family Ceratodontidae; genus Neoceratodus; species Neoceratodus forsteri. The sequence goes on from CM057455.1 coordinate 609,856,739, forward strand.
AGGTGGATGTTAAAGATCCCATGGCACTTCTCGAAAAGAGTAGGGGATTTTTTTATTCAAACTTCAAACAAAAATCATAAAGCATTACATTGTTTCTATGCAAAACTAAAATGAAAACACAACTTTAAAGCAAAAATAAGTATTGATTCATACATCGCTCCACTAGAATACATATTTCAGGTTACAACATTAAAAAAGAAAAAAAACTAAAAGCAAAAGTGCGTATTGAATCATACATCCTACAATACATCACACAATCCCTACCACCAACCCTTTTATAATAAGGGAAACATTTCCCAAAACTAAACAAAACATAATGCCAGACAACACATCTTAAAACATCAATAATAAACACTGTATCATCAAACAATGAAAAGGTATACATTCATACCTAAAACAAAACATCTACTAAATACTCTAAACAGTATCTAACCAGTTCATCTGTTTCCACCAATTTTTATATGTTCCCATAGGTACCGTACTTTTATCTTTATCTCTAAATACTAAAATGCTGTCATGAACCATTCAAAAAAGCTGTTCAGGGGTAATGTAATGTTTCTGTAATGTCCATTTACATCGTACCTGCCATATTTATATATTTTATGCAGCTTAAAATAAGATGCATTGTTCCCTTATCATATTTTCCCATGACTCAGGTAATATTCCCAACAGGAGGTCTGTATTCAAAAATAATAAAGGTGATTGTGTCCATGTAGCAAACAATATGGACCAAAACTGAGTTATATAATATATGGACACTCAAAATAAAGATTTTCTGTAGTGTCTATGGTATTAGGACAGAAGTCCCCTCTGGGACACATCCTTTCCTCTATCCCCTTGTGTTTAAGGTTCCCTTTAACATTCAGCTTTTAATGTATGCTGAGCCTTATCATATCCCTCATGTATGATGGAATCCTAGTTTGTTTTAACATAGAGTTTATTTGTTGTACTTCATGTATTTTTCTAGTCACAAAGCCTAGGGTTTCCTGAAAATATTGTACCTGTATGTGTGTATACATTTATTTTCTTGTGAGATGTACAATAGATGCTTTCTTTATTCCTCATACTTTTAATTTACCAAAACAAGTTTGAAAATATCCAGGTAATCCCTGTATAGGTTTTTGTTAAGGACTAGCTTGTCTAATTCCTACCCTTGTAGCCATGTTTGTATGTGATCTGATACCTAAGTACCCCATATAACAAATTTTTCTGCAAAACTGGCCATATATTGGCATATAGAAATATACAAAAAAAGAATATAATAGGATTTACCATACATATTCCCCCATCTTCATCATCTCTGTATGTTATACCCCTTTTAATAGGGTTCAAATGGCTACCCCAGATTGTCAGAAAATAAATACTAAATAATGCCATTTCTAATTGTTTGTGTAAAGAAAACACCATACATAAATGCAGAAACATGCTAACTGAGAACATTGTAACCATATACAACATTTGTTTGACATTCATCACCTATTCCATCTTTGTACCTTACCCCTAGCTTCCTTAATAAGAAGATCCCAGTTATAAAAATCCATTGCACTGTGCCCAAAGTAAATGCCTACTATTTTACAGGCTGCTTGTGTAAAAGGGATACCCATTATGTTACCATATTCTGTTTCCTCAGATCCAATTTCAGGCACTTACTTTTTCCAAAATTAAATTTAGCTCCTGTATCCTTCGTGTAGGCTACTGCCAATGCTTTTGTAGCTCCACTGGAGGGGACATCTGTTAAGAGAATATAAACACCATCAGCATATGCTATAGTTTTAGTTTCCATATCTTCACTAGTAATTGAGATGCCACTAATTCAATTAGAACTATTTATTCTAGATAAGAAAGGTTCTAAAGTCAATATATACAACATAGGACTAAGAGGACAACCTTGTCTAACACCCCTAGTAACTCTACTTTCCTTTCCGGGAACCCACCCATTCACATAAGGGGCAACCACAGCATTACTATAATATGTTTGAAGCCATTTTATAAAATGGGCTAGAAACCCACATTTATACAAACATTTCCACATCTATAAATGTGAAACACTATCAAAAGCTTTGGACTGGTCCAAGCTAATGAGAAAACCTATTATTTCTTCAGCCTCTCCCCTTTCCATAATTTCTTTAAGTGAGATTAGTCCATCATTAATACTTCTCCCTGGAATGGAACAAAACTGTGTGGAATGAATAATATCCTCTAATGTAATAGCTAGTCTATTACCCAGGATTTTGTTAAGAATTTTGCAGTCTGCACTTAATAATGTATTTGGTCTTCAGTTAGTTACTGCATTTCTGTCCCATCATTTGTACAATAAAGTTAACAAAATCATAGTCATAATATCTTGCAAACGTTCTTAATCTAAACTGTCATTTAACATATGTAGTATCTCAGAGCCTAGTGTTCCACTTAATATTTTATACAGCTCATTTGGGAGCCCGTCCCTCCCTGGTGCTTTACCTGGTTATATATTATATATATCAACCTCTGTAATTCTAAAAGTGTAATGGGAGCCATAAGTGAAATAAAAAAAATGTTCTAGTACTTTTTTCAAATCACAGCCTTCCAACCAGTTATTTATATTTTCTTCAGTAAGAGACTGGTCTGCTGTGAATATTTGAGAAGCATATCTCTCTATTTCTACTAATAGCTCTGCTTGTGTATGAATATGGACTCCTTCAACTGTTTTGAGACTTCTCAAATCCTTTTTGTGCCTTTTTTTAGCATAACTTTCAAAAGGATTCATGTGAGCTTGATGACATTGCATTCCAAATTTCTGTTCTCTTTCTAGTGTTTTCATTCTATCATATTGAGACTTTGATAATTCTTGTTTTAAAGCCATACATTCTTCCTGGTCAATATGTTCACCCTTATTTAATAGGGATTGAAACTTTTGTAACTGTGATCTTAGCTCCTTCTATCTGTTTTTTTTATGTTTTCCTAACAGTCTTCCTATGCTCTGAAAGTACTCCCTAAAGTCTTTTTTACTGTCCTCCCACCATTCTTCTTTTGAATCATAAATAAAAAAGACTGATTGTCTGGATTCCATGATATTCTGAAACTCTTCTGCCACCATGGTGTCATCTAGGAGAGACAAATTTAATTTCCAATAACCAGGGGCCCAATTCCAAGACAGTTACGCTAGGCGTAAATGCAGTATGCCAGTCCTGATAGGGCAAATCGCAAGTTACACCAGCGATTCATGACACGTGATTCCAAAAGAACACTTACCCCATGATACATAACTGCTACAACAAATGCAAGTTACGACACAGCTACACTAAAGAAATCCTACGCCACTGCGTAATGTGGCTTACGACATGCATAACACACCAGCACCATGGAACTGCTGTTCCAGAACAAGTGGCTTAACGGTCCATGCCAGAGGATAGTAATGTAAGTTAGAACAAGAAAAAACTGTCCTAATCAGAGCACAGGCCATAGAAACACCCCTTCCACACAAAGCCGGAATGCAGCATACCACCAACCAGTAGGCCCCAAATGTGGAACTAATGGGCAAACAGTGGAATACTCAAGCAAATGTGCCCTAGGAAGCCCAGGACACAGTGAAATAGGTAGCAGCATGGCCAGACAAGACAATAGTAAGTGAAATTCATACCTGGTGCAACATGTACCATAGCATGTAGCACAATAGCCAAACACAGACTGTGGGACAGGGCATTGCAATGTGGAACAAAGAAGTGATGGGATGTACAGTAGGGAATAGTGCCATGTAATGTAGGACTGTCGAGAGATATGTACTGCTGACAGTATTGACAATTTGTGAAATGCGTACTGCTATGCCGCTAGTGTGAGTTATGCCATGTCTTCTGGGCGTAACTTGTGACATGCATAATGCTACATTTTCCATTCTAGCTGGTGATTCTCTTGGAATATGGTGCAGCTTGCATGTCGTAGGGTTTTTGGCATAACTTTACACACTGGCGTAGTTTGCGCTCTGCTCTCACCACTGTCTTGGAATTGGGCCCTAGGTCCTTTAGAGGTATCCTATAATTTTAAATAGTCAGGCCCCATAACCCATGGTCTAAAGCTGCAACTAAGGTTACCCTAGGATCTCTGAATTGTAAGGTAGGAGTAAGAAACCAATAATCTAGTCTTGAAGATCTCTGTCCCTGAAAAAATGCATAAGGGGCTATTTTATCCGGTGTCACAAAAGCATCACATAAACCAATTTGTTCCAATAGGTTATCAAGAAACACTGTATCACAGCATATTTTGTTTGTCTTAGAACTTCTATCAGACAAAGACCTATTTATATTAAAATCCCTACTAAACAATACATTTGTTTCTTGTATACAAAAAGGGCAGTATTAGTTGTAAGAGTTCAGTCCTTTCCACTTTACTCTGTGGGGCATAAATGTTAATAAGTTGGAATTATATGTCCTGTACATGAATGTGTAACATAAGGACCCAGCCTGGAAAAATATCAACTAATTGCGTGAACCAGGAATGTAGGATCTAAAAAGCAAATTCCTTCCCCACAACACAGAATATCCCCCCACCCCGTCCAATAACTAGGTCCCCAAACCTAGGCATCTGAAGCAAATTCAAATTCTTCTATATCATATAAATGAGTGTCTTGCAGAAACACAATGTCATATTTCTGTGTGGAAAATATATCAAACATAGAAGCTAGTCTTTTTTTCTCTGACATGATGCTATGTGTGTTTAAGCTTGTTATTTTATTTTTAGCTTGTAACACCTAGTATCTGATTGTTGAGTAAGTTAAGTTGGTGTAGTAGTTTTTCTGGAGCATTTTCTTAACCCAGCCCTTGGACCCATTTGTCATTTCTGTTTTCCTTGTTTTTATGTATTCTTTACAGTTACGGTTTCAGAAAGCATCCAGGGTACCTGCACTCCTGCGAACAATTAATGGCATATAAAACTCCCACCACAAAATTTTCAGCAAATTCAACTTTTTAATCCAAGTGTTTTTTGGGAGTGCATACAGACCTCTCCACTGCCACAATGCCATGGCACTTCGGGACGGTATCCCTTCATCAGGGAGCATGGATTTGAGGGAAAAACAGCTAGTTTAAATACACATAATCTCATCTTCTTATACAAGAAGTGACAGAACAGTGTTCATATTACCATAGTTAAAGACACGCAAGCCCAGATATTCAAACTGTGCTATAAAAGTGCGCAACAGCAGGAGCAAGCGCAAGTCCACGGCGCACATGCGCAACACACGTGATATTCAAACACTGCGCAGGTCAAGATGTGCCTGTGGCACATGACTGAATATCGCACCAACTGCGCCATAGCGCAACCAGGGATGTGCAGTGGCGCAGGTCAGTTACACAATAGCACAACCAGGGATGCGCAGTGGAGCAGGGCAGCAGTGCAACAGCACAACCAGGGATGCGCAGGGACAGGATGCAGAGGCCCACCACCCATGGTAGAGATGGGCAGAGGAGCACACAGCAGAACAGACATTGCCCCCCACACCCCATGCACTGCACAACCGGAGGACAGCTGGAATAACCACTGGCCCAAGGACACCAGTAACAAACCCACAGCTGGGGCATGGTGCCACAGCACACCCCCCTGGAAAGCTGTAACCAGCACACAAGGAGGTCCAGCAACCCCGTGCCACACCATCCCACTAATGCAGAGCACACCCTGCACCACAATCCCCAGACACCCTGCCCCGGAGCAGCACCCACCACTGCAGGACAACCCATGCATGCCATCACCCCCACTGTGACAATGCAACCCTGTGCACCACAGAACCATGCAAGGCAGCCCCACCACGAGCACCCTTCAGTGGGTGGCAGCAGACAGCAATGCAATGACTGCATACACAGTGCCAACACACACGTCCCCCCAAGGTACAGCTGAAAGACCGAACATGTGTTGGCAAATGAGGTACCCCAAATGTGACAGAGCATGCCCCAGACCCCACCCCCAGTGGTACAGCACCCTGCACACCCCTCCCAAGGACACACCCCATCCCAGCACTGGTCACAACAGCCAGCGCAGACACCCACAGTGGTGCAAGGAAGCATGCGCCACACAGGATGCAACACAGTGCATGGACAAACACCCACCCATACCCAAGGGCACACCAACACAGGGGTACAGTAGCAGGTCAACCAAGCCCCTGGTGTGTGGCCACAGAAACTGTGTACACACAGCCAGCACCCCTTGCTTGGCACAGGAGTGCCAGCCATCCTGCGCAGGCACCATGAAGCTGTACGCCACCAGCATGTGCCCAGAGCACAAGTGACAGACAGTGAAGCACATTCCCTGCAACAGACACAAGTGACAGAATGGAGATGGGACAACAACAGTGGAGGCCACAGTGCCACCTGAGGCAGACATGCACTGCACCAGTGACAGGAGGCAACCTGGCATTGTGCTGGGTACACCACTGACATGCCAGCAGACCGTGCAGGTCACAGACATGCAAGGGTGTCAGCTGCACAGGCCATGGACGGTCTGACAGGTGCACCATGGACACAGTGCATGCACCGTGGACCACTGCACACAGCATCTAGTGCCCTGTTGTGTGTCCAGGACAGTGGGACTGTTGCGGCTGCTACGGTGGCACCGTTGAGCCCTGGAGAGCGGCAGCCAGAGAGGCAGTGTCAGCAGTCGGCCAATGGCAATGGGGGGACAGTGTTGTGGGGTGGCATCAGTGCACCACCTGTGGACATGCCCAGGCATGGCCCTGGTGTGCAGTGCCCAACCTCAAGGGGTGCTGCCCAGCATGGCCATGAACACCATGAAGGACAGCATGCCGATCAGGCGGATGACCTCTTAAATGTGCACACCCGCATACTCCATGAATCAGTGGATCAGCAGTTGCGGCTTGTGATGGTAGTGGATGCACTCAGTGTGGTCCTGTGCCAGGCAGAGGAGTGGTGCAGCAGGGACACCGGTCTGCTCCTGGCAGGGATGGACCAGTTGGGGGAGGATGTGACCGCCGCCATTGACAGCCAGACACAGGCATTCACAGCTGTCATGGCCACAATGGGCACACAGTTATTTGCCCATGCGCCGCAGACACCACACAGTGCCATGTCCACCCCCTGTTCCCAGCGTCATGCGACATCCTCCGTGTTGACATTGAGTTCAGCTGTGAGCATTCCGAGCATGCCTGGCACAGGGATGTTCGGTGTGCTGCAGACCCCTGCTCGAGAACAGTTGCGTTCCCACAGCGGCACCCCTGGGGAGCCATTGGTGCCATCCCATGAGGCCATTGGTCAGCCTGTCACTGCTGGCAGGTCTCAGCAGGGCCACCCATGCATCTGTGGCAGCCATGGCACTGTGCTGTGTGACTGACCTGTCTCTCACCATGGCTACTGTTTGATGCTGCCCTGTGTGCAGTGTGTTGTTCAAGGTGCAATGCATGGGTGGAGTACCCAGCCCTACATACACACACGTTCCATGTGCACATCCTCCTGGCCACTGTGGCATGTGCATGATGATGCCTGCATTGCGCTGTCTGCCACTGTGCAATTTTGCCCAGCATCTGAGACACACACAATGACAGGCACTGGGCATGGTGGTCTGTGGACGTGAGTGTGGCTAGGGGTGGCGGTTGGGGTCGGCGTGTCTCCTACCCTTTGTGCATGTCTTGTGGTGTGTGTTTGTGTGTGTGCACCTGACCGTGTGCCGTGTTAGGCCTTGCCCATCCCTGATGGCATGTGCGGTTCCATGCTCAGCCAATTCCCTTTACGACATGCACCCCTTGGGTTTGTCCATGCATGTCTGTGGGTTGTGCACTTGCCATTGGCGGATGCACATGGCCCCATGACTTACCTGGGTTGGTTGAAGTGCTCCTCTGTGATGGTGTCCCACTGCAGCTGAGCCATCTGGATCAGTCGGGGGTCCCTTCAACTAAGGGGGGCTGCCCATCACCATCTGCACCAGCATCCTCATAGTCCCAATCGCTGTCCCCCTCTTCAACCTCTACAGCTATCCCACAGTCGTTGGCCATGTTATGCAGGATGCAACAGGCCAGGAATAGTCTGCAGGCCTTTGAGGGGCTGTACTGTAGGGCACCACCAGACGTGTCCAAGCAATGGAAACGTGCCTTCAGCATCCCGAACACCCACTCTATGACATTGCATGTGGTGGCATGTGCCTCATTGTACCGTTGCTGCGATGGGGTCGCAGGCCACCGGTATGGTGTGAGCAGCTAGGGACAGAGTGGATATCCACTGTCACCTGTGTGTAGAGGGTGGACATTAGTTTAGTGATCAGCGTCGCCCTGCCATGGGCCATCTAGACCAGTACTCATGTCACCTCTGATTATGCCCCTCCCGAGATCCATGTTTTTCTGTGTGATTTGCATACTCACCCACTAGGTGGCCAGTGGGGATGTCCCCACTCTCAAACCTGTGGCACGGTACAGACTGGTGCCAGATGAAGGCATCATGTGCTCACCCAGGGTGCATGGCACAGACATTGGTTATGCGCCCCCTAGCATCGCACACCACCTGGCAGTTGATACTTGCATAGTCCTTCCGATTGATGTATGCAGCACTTCTGGGCCAGGTGGCAAGTGGATGGCCACATGGGTGCAGTCAATGGCCCTGAGCATGCAAGGCATATGTGCTACCCTGTGGAACTCTTCTATGAGTGCTGTGTGCTCCACCTGTGAGCTGGGAAAACGGATGTACTCCGCAGCATGTGGCAGCAGTGCGCTGAGGAATTGTGTGAGTAGGCGTGACACGGCCAACTCGGTTATGCCTGTTGTGTCCCCTGTTGGTCTCTGGAAGGTACCCATGGCGAGCAGGCACTTGAAAGCTGTCACCTTTGTCTCCACTGACAGAGCATGGCTCCGTCATGTGGGTGCCTGCATCTCATCGCTTCACAGCTCACAGAGCCACCTCAGGATTGCCCAGTTCAGGCGGTCCCGGCCCACTATTTAGGTGTCACTGTAGTGCTTGAAGCTGGTGTGGGCTAGGTACTGCCTATTGGGGGCATACCACCTACGGGCCTTTCCACAGCCGTGCCCCCCTGCTGCCTGCCTTCTCACACCCCTCATTACTGCCTCCATCTGAATGGTGGCACTGGCCATGTCCCTGGCTTGTGTTCCCCCCCTGGCAGCTGTATTCCTGTTCCCCCCACTGTCCTTTATGCTAGTCCCCCAGCACTGGGAACACCTCCCAGATTTGGCTGTCCTGCCCACTGTCACTGCCCTTAGTCCACTGTGGCACTTCCCTTTTACTCCTGCAAAGTTGCACAGGCTCCCTACTCCTTTCTTGTTCCTGATAGTTTCCAGGTGTGCTCTGTCCTGCTCCTTCCCAGTCCTGCTCACTGCTACTCTCTGCCTAGTTATAGTCACCTCACTCCCACCTCTGGCTTCCCTGTAGCGTTCTTGCACCTGTCTCTTGTTCCTTTTTATTTTGGATCATTTCCGATATCGCGCAACTTCCGTTTGCTCTCCTATTGCGTATGGCGCATGCTGTTGAATATCACACTGCACCATTTATTCATGGTTCCTCCCCCTTCAGTTGCACATGCATTCATTACCATTGTGCTCTTGCGCATTGTGATTTGGGGGGGCACAGCTGCCTCCCACTGAATATCGCACAATGGTGCATTTTTGGACTTGCACTGGCGCATCCCTGTTGTGCATGGCGCAACCCTTTTGAATATCTGGGCCTCAGAATACAAAAAAAAATCTATTGTATACACAGTATCACATCTATGCATGGTTTACCAAAAGTATTTAATTCTAAATACATAGTTAATTATATAATTTAATAGGCTTAATGTTAGTGGACCATATGTGTGTGTGTGTGTGTGTGTGTGTGTGTGTATATATATATATATATATATATATATATATATATATATATATACATACACATATATATATATATATATATATATATATATAAATGAAACTGAGTAAGAGAAAAGCTATCTTGTCTGCAATCTTGCCAAAATCCAAGTGATCAACTGTGTGCCAAGATAGCTACTGGGTTCCTTTGAGAACCAAAATCCAGGAGTAAAATGGTCTGGAGAAAAAAAGAAAACATTTAGCTATTAGTAGAGCTATTATAAATTATATAAAATATTATTTCCATATTGATGCACCTATACACTAATGAAACTTTTTCAGATTTAATATAATATCTCTATAGTTATAATCTTCAAATCTGTGGGATGACAAAGGGTGCCGGTATGGCACCCAGTTATGCAAACTTGTTTTTGGTATGGTTTGAAATGTTAAACATATATGACAAAAATGTGAACCCCTTCCACAAACACATTAGAGGCTGGAATAGATTTATATATGATTGTCTCTATGTGTGGGAGGGAGATAGTGACTTAATCCCAGAGTTTGTGAGATAGATAAATGGTAATGGCTGGAATCTGAGGTTCACTTATATAGTGAACAACAGACAATTGGAATTTGTGGACATTCTGTTGACAAGAACCCCTGAAGAATTGGTAACAACCAAAACATTCAGGAAGAACACAGCCACCAACTCTGTATTGACAGCTGACAGTCCCCACCCACCCAAACTTAAAAACTCCACCCCTTATGGTCAGATGCTGCATATAAGAAGGAACTGCAGCAATAATCAGGACTTCAGGGTGCAGGCTACATAATTAAAAAGCAGATTTCTTGCTATGGGTTACAGTAAAGGAATAGTGGAAAATGCCAAATTGAAAGTTCAGAGATTATCCAGAGATGAATTCATTAGGGATAAAAAAGATGCAGGTTGGGTTTTGAATTTAGAAGATGCCTCCATTACTTTTGTGACAGAGTACAATCATGCTGCTGGCAGAATTGTTAATATTATGCACAAAAATTGGAGCATCTTAAAAAGTGACAGTACAATAAGAAAGGCTGTAAAAGAGAAACCTAGGGTGTCTTTTAAGAAGGGCAACAATGTGGCAGATAGGGTTGTACATAGCAGATTGAAACCAGTCTTATCTAACCAAAGTACATGGTTACCGAAATATTCAACAGGATTTTTCAAGTGTAAGTGGTGTAATATTTAAAGTTTAGCAGAACAAAGGAATATGTTTTCCCATCCTGTTATACCAGGATTGGAGGTTGAGATAAAAGAGTGCATCACGTGTGATACATAGAAACATAGAAATATAGAAGTTGACGGCAGATAAGGACTGCAAGTCCCATTCAGTCTGCCCATTTTTTTTTACCTTATGAATGTCTGTACTCTGTCAATGGCTTGTCTATTCATACTCATCTGTATTACTCCCCATGCCTATCCCATGCCTGTTTGAAGCCCTGCACTGTTTTCATATCCACCACTTCCTGAGGTAAGCCATTCCATGAATCCACCACAGTTTCTGTGAAAAATAACTTCCTCACATTACCCCTTAATCAGCCTCCCTCTAATCTCATGCTGTGTCCTCTTGTCCTGCTATTTTTCTTATATTGACACGTTAGACTCTTTCACTTTGTTAACACCCTTAAGATGTTTGAATGTTTCAATCATATCACCTCTCTCTCTCCCTCCTTTGCTCTAGGGTATACATACTGAGGTCCATTAATCTGTCCTCATATGTTTTCTGATGCAGTCCCTGCACCTTTTTGGTTGCCCGTCTCTGGACTGCCTCCATTTTGTTAATGTCCTTGTGCAGGTACTGCCTCCAGTAGTGCAAGTAGTAGTCCAGATAGGGCCTAATCAGTGTCTTGTAAAGAGGGATTATTACCTCCCTCTTATGACTTGCAATACCCCTACTAATACACCCCAACATCCCAGTAGCCTTACCTACTGCTTTAGTGGTGTGCTTGGATGATTTCAGGTCATCTGTGATGATAATTCCCAAGTCTCTTCCTTTCCTTGTGATTGCCAGCAGTTCCCCTCCCAACCTATAGGTGGCTCCAAGGTTTCTCTTCCCTTTGTGAATGATCTTGCTCTTCTTTGAGTTGAACCCCAGTTGCCACTCTTCCAACCATTTTGCCAGTTTATCCAGATCTCTTCTCATTCTGCCCACCCATCTGGATCATCTACTCTGTTGCAGATCTTGGTGTCATCTGCAAATAGACAAACCTTACCCTCCAGTTCATCTGCAATGTCACTGATGAAAATATTGAAGAGGACTGGACCCAGGACTGATCGCCGAGGTACTCCACTTGTGACTTGCATCTCTTCTGACTGTATACCATTTAGCACCACTCTCTGTTTTCTGCCCGCCAACCAGTTTGCCACCCAGTTGACCAACTTCTGACCCACCTGAGCCTCCCCACCTTATTAATCAATCTTTTATGTGGAACAGTATCGAAAGCTTTGCTGAAGTCAAGGTAGGCAACATCAACTGCTACCCCTTAGTCCACCACTCTAGTTACCCAGTCAAAGAAATCTATGACATTAGTTTGACAGAACCTTCCTGTTGTAAACTCATGCTGTCTTGGATCCTATGCCCCTATGGATTCAAGGTGTTGCACTATTCTTTCCTTAAGGAGTGCCTCCATAATCTTGCCCACTACTGAGGTAAGACTGACTAGTCTGTAGTTTCCTGCCTCCTCCCTGCTACCACTCTTGTGGAGCAGGATCACATGAGCCCTTCTCCAGTCTTCTGGGACCTCTCCTTTGATCAGAGACTCACTAGACAGTTCTGATAATGTCTCTGCTAGTTACACCCTTAGCTCTTTTAGTACACTGGGATGTATGTCATCAGGTCCCATTGCCTTGTTCACCCTAAGCTTAGTGAGCTCTTGTAGGACCTTTTCTTTTGTTCAAGTTCAAGTTTATTGTAGGAAAACTCTGTTGAGCAAGCTCATTCACAAGGAGGTCCTTTGACACAGACAGGTAGTTACAGATTGTATAATCGAAAAGAAACAGTACAAATTCAAGTACAGAATTATGGGCAAGTATTAACATGTTGCAGAAAAATGACAATGACAGAAAAATACAAGTACAGAAACAAAGGTACTAAGTGCTTGTTTCAGAGTAACAAGGCAGCTAATTTCTAGGTAAGTAAGAGGAAGCAGTGAGCTAGGGTTAGAACAGTGAGCTAGGATTTAGAAGCAGTTACACGTATCTTTCACTTTTGCTGCAACCAATATTTTAAATAGGCTGCCAGGGACAGTACCAGGAAGCTTCAGTTCACCTTGGAGCTGTGTCCAGATAGTTGGGAGTACGAGCGATATGTCCCGCTTGCTAAGTGAGGTGCGAGTTCTCGGTACATCGAGGAGAAGGAGGTCATCATTTTTCCTAAGGTAGTAGGCACTATGGCAAACAAGGAAAAGGGTTGTGAGATAGTTTGGGAGCTTGTCCAGGAGCAGCTTAAGAGTCCAGATACCAGCATGAAGCATACTTCTGGTTGAGAGTGATGTCCAGCCAGTAGCTAGGTACAAATTGCAATGGTGGGTTCAGTAGGGTAGGTTTGTCATGAACCGTATGGCACAGTAGTAGAGGATGTCTAGTTTGCTGAGTCCTGAGGCTGCTGCAGAGTAATAGATTAGCTCTCCATAGTCAAGTAGCTGCAAGAAAGTGGCCTGGACCAGCCTAGCTCTGGTATCCAATGGAAAGAGGGAGTTGTTACAGAAGAAGAAACCTAGCCTAATTTTTAGCCTCTTTGCCAGATCATCAAGGTGGTAATGAAAGGAAAGCTTTTTGTCTAGCCACATACCAAGACATTTAAATGTGGAGGTGATTTCAAGAGTTCACCTCAGGAGGTAGTGATAAATTCTGTGTGTGTGTTTGCAAGGGAAGTGGCGGTGGTGTTTGGGGCAAAGATCATGACCTTAGTTTTCTTGGCATTGAGGAGTAGTTTGGCATTGATTAGACTGATTTCTAGTTGTGCAAAGTTGGCTTGGAGTACATTTCTCACATCAGTCAGTGTAGGGCATGATGTATAAAGTACAATATCATCAGCAAAGAAATGCGGATGGGACTGGGATATATGTGTGTGTCAAGGTTATTGATCTACAGGGAGAAGAAGATGGGACCTAATATGGAGCCTTGTGGGACTCCCCTAACAACTGGGAGGGATGCAGAAAAGAGGCCACCAGCTTTTACTTTCTGGGTCCTTCCAGATAGGTAGCTGGTAAACCACTGGGCAGCAAGAGGGGTGGTGCCTACATTTATTAGGCTTGAGACTAACAGATTCTGGTTGACATTGTCGAGCGATTTGCTGAGATCTAGAAATACTGCACCAGTAACTTTCTTGGAGTCCATGGCTGTGATCCATTCATTGTTAACTTTGGCTAGAGCAGTGACTGTACTATGGTTGGGCCAGAAGCTGGATTGTGCAGGGTTGAGGATTGAAAATGATTCAATATGGAGTTTCATTTGGGAGTAAACTAGCTTTTCAAGGACTTTGGAGAGGACAAGAAAGATTGAGATGTGCCTATAGTTGTTTAGCTCGCATGAGTCCCCTGACTTGAATAATGGGAGGATGTGGGCAGATTTCCAGCAGGAGGGAACAGTGGCAGTGGAAATGGAAATATTGAATATGTGGAGGATAGGGGCAGTGAGGTTGAGATAGCCTAGTTTATGAAAAAAAGATTCTAGACCATCGTCCCTTGCACTTGTTCGAATGTCTGTGTTAAGAAGTGAATCTTTGACTTCTTTATAGCTGAGCGGGAACAACTGGAGTGGGCGGGTTGAAGTTTGTGAGGTAATATTATTATAGTCTTGGTTGCTACCACAGGCTGCATAAGGCAAAGAATCAAAAGCTAGGGCAACAGTTATAAAGTGATTGTTGATTTCCTTGAGGATTAGGCAGCTGTTTTCCACAGCCCTACCACTGCTGAGGATCTTCAATGGAATAGAGGGGGCTACAGGCCGACCTTCAATGGACTTGAGTGTCTTCCAGATTTTTTGGGGAATTTTGTGAAGGGACTTGTGCACACCTCCCTCCCCCCTGTGTCCATGGTGCTGAGCTGTGGGCCCTGCCCTACCTTCTTCTCAGTAAATACTGAGCAGACGTATCTATTTGGGATGAATGTTTTTCCTTGGTCCTCTTCCACACACTCCTCCTTATCCCCTTTGATCACAGCAATATCCCTTTTGGACTTCTCCTTTCACTAATGTATTTATATAATGTCTTGTCCCCATTTTTTAACTGTTTGTGCAAGTGTTTCCTCGGTTTGAGACTTTGCCTGCCTTACTGCCTTCCCTGCTTCCCTTAGGGAAGTTTGATATGCCTCCCTATCTTCATCCCGCTGAATTCCTTTATATTTCCTGAAGGCCAGCCTTTTGGCTCTGACCTCTTCTGTTACTGTTTTTGAGAACCAAAGTGGTTTTCTCCTTCTTTTCCTCTTGCTTTTATAACTAATACAGTGGGATGTTGCTCCAAGTATTGCATCCTTAATGCTTTCCCACTTTGCCTGCACCCCCTCACCTGTATTTCATCTTGCCAGTGCTAGCTTAACTCTGTTGGCCATCTTATCAAAGTCACCTCCTCTGAAGTCCCATATTTTTGCCTTGGAATGGGATGGGATGATTTAGTTCTAGTGGCCAAATTGAACCATACCATGTGATGGTCCCTGGTCCCCAGGTGACCTTCTACCTGGAGATATATGATCCTTTCTCCTTTAGTCAGTAATAGATCTAGAATAGCCCTGTCTCTTGTGGGTTGTTCTACCAGTTGTTTGAGGCCCTTCTCCTACAGGGAATCCACTATGTGTCTAGTTTTGGTGGATGTTCCTGCTGGTATTGTGCAATCTGTATCTGGCATGTTGAAGTCTCCAATTATCAGAACCTCCCCTTTAGCTGTCACATTTTGTATATCTTCTAACAGTAATGTGTCTATGTCCTCTCCCTGGTCTGGAGGCCTGTAGGCAACCCCAGCTGGTATGGCTGTCCAATTTCCTGTTTTCAGGGTGACCCACAGTTCTTTTGGCTCCTTATGTGTATTCTGAATTTCTGTAGCTTTGATATTTTCATTGACATAAAGGGCTGCCTCCCCCCACCCCCCCTTTTTGCACCTCAGTCTCTTCTGAACAGTACATAGCCAGGTACTGAAGTCTCCCAAGTGTGGTTACTGGTGAACCATGTCTCACTAATGGCTACTTTGTCCCGTTTATCCTCTGTCATTGTTGCCTGCAGGTCTGGGATCGTGTTTTCCAGACTGCATGCATTTGTGCATATGATTTTCCATTGGCCATATTTTGGTATGTTAGTGATGCAAATGAACTATGAACATGCTGAACTCATGTTTGATCACTAGCTGAGGGGGGAGGGATGTTCTTCCCATTCGATGTATCAGGTGCTGCACCCCTCTCCCCATTTGTTGGTTTAAATATTCTGCAAAGATGTCAAACTTCTGCCCCAATGCACTGACTCCCTCCTTAGTCAGATGCAGTCCATCAAATTTAAAGAACTTTCACTCCCAAAACTATTGCCAGTTACCTACAAATTTGTGTCCTTTTTCCTGGCACCAGCCCTTAAGCCACATGTTTAGCTTCCCTACCTCCCCTTCTCTGACCTTTCGTCCATCTTATCCCCTCTCCCAGACTGGCAGGATCTCAGAGAAGGAGATGCCAGACAAAATGGATGTCAGTTTGTCTCCCAGCCTGGTCAGGTGTTCCTTGGTCTCCACAACTGGCCAGCTGGTGAGATTGTCAGTCCCTATGTGTACCAGGATGTCAATGTTTTCTCCTGCTTCCTGCTTCCTGCACTATTTTAGCAATGTGGTTAGTGTCTCTCCACGCTGATGTTCTTGGGAGACTATTGACCATTACCCCCTGCTGGAGGTAGGTATCAACTCTCCAAATCATGGAGTCTCTTATGATCAGGAATATTTTTGATTTCCTTTTTGCTTTTTTTGTTTTGGTCTCTGTTTTGGGTGAGTTTTGTTGCACTAACTCCTGTGCTACAAAGGCCAGCCCGGTGGCGTTGAGGGTTGAGGTGCTGGACGCCACACCTCGCGCTATGCCGGCGACCCGGGTTCGAGAATGAGCCTGGGTTGTCGGGGGTCAGCAGGGGAGTAGAAGGATCGAGCGTCTGTAAGACTGCTCTCCTTCTCTGGAGAGGGGGGCGAGTTGCCTTGGTGGCCTGGCGGCTCCTAGCAGTGGCTGGGGGTTTGGCAGGCCATGGGCAGAACCAGAGGGACGTACTGAGGCAGATGCTGGGATGGGGTGCTTACGGTAGCGTGAGCGCTCTGATCCCTTGGCATCATTGCACGCCTCAGACGTATGGGGAGAAAAAATGGAAAAAACCTTGCTGGCTACATGAAGGTCAGACAGGCAGCACCTCCAGCTTCTGGTCCCTGGATGATCCTCCTTGCCAAACCCCGCCCCCCCGAATCCCGTGGCGGTGGTCACATGCCCACCATGGCAGATCGCTGTGCAGATGGAGGTAAGGAGTAGAGCTTGGGGATTGGGGGGGCAGAGCAGGGGCTGAAGGTCGGGTCAGACTGGGGGGAACCATTGGTAACTCCCCCCAGCCGCAGAGGAAGAGTAAAAAGTATAACAACTCCTGTGCTACAGTGTCCTGCTCTGCAGTGTCCTCTGCTCCTTTGTTTGATTTTGGAGATAGAGGCAGATATCTGTTTGTAGTTTTTATAAGGTTTGTGGAGGTGATACACTGGAGAGCACTGAGTGATGGGGCAGCCGATTTTCCCTTTCTAACCATCTGCCGACCTCCAAACCAACTACCCTCTGAGGCTGAGGTGCTTCAGTTGGATGTTGGGGGAATGGAAGGTGGTTCTTATAAAATATTTCCTCCTGAATAGGTGATTTGAAGCACAATCTCTGCTGATGCTGCCTGGAGCTGAGCCCTTAGATCTCCAGTGGTCCAGCACGTAGGACAGCATTCTAAATCCTGTATACTGTAACTGCCCTTCTGAAAAGTGTCCCGTAGTATGTGCAGTTAATAATATCCATTCCAGATAAGTTGCTAGGTTTATAACCTGGTCTGAGTAATCAGAAGGAGGAAAATAAAAGCAAAAGTTTGATGTTTTGTTTTATTTGTTTATGTATAACTTGTTATAACAAGTTAAATTACTTGTGCCCCTTTAAATGAGGTCACTGTGTGGATACCCCTCTGATCTTCCCCTTCCTGCTTTGCTACAGAAAATGTCACAGTTGTGCTGCACTATAAAAGGAGTGTAGCATGAGGTTGGTGGGGATGGGGGTGGGTGGCTGGGCCCTTCCCCTGCCGAAAAAGAAGAACCACAGATGAAAGAAACAAGGAGGTAAGAGCAGAAACAACTGACCAACAACAAATGCAGTAGCCCTGAAAGCTTAGCCTAATGATAAATAAAATTGTAAAACCTGTAAAGCACCACCTGTAATAATTTCACAGAAGGCATACCATGTAAAAACATTTTGCTACAGAGAAAAATAAAGCAGTAACTGAAGATATACTTTGCAAAAAAATTATTTGAATCAAAGTAGATAACAGAAGTAATCTGTTGGGCCAAAACAGGAACAAACCTGTAGGCACACCCTGTAATAATGCGGCAGAAGGTATACCCTGCAACAGCAATTTGACTCAGAGAACAGTAAAGCAGTAAAATGTTAGCAACAAACAGTAACACACCCTGTGAGTACAAAAGAAAATAATAACACACAGTAAATCTGCCTAGCCAAAAGAAGCCTTAATCTTTTTCCGTGCTCTGATAAAGTTCCATGCTCTGTCCTTACAAGTAAACCTGGAAGAAAAGAGCTCAAGTGAAGCTAGTTGCCTTTGCCAGGAACGTAGTCTTCCACCTCCTACACATTTAGTTGTTTATATTTTGTGGTGTTTCTGCTGCAAGGTCAATGTGGGTAGGACCATTAGACCACTTAAGCAAAGAGTGAAGGAGCACATCAGATCGACTGAAAATGGAAGGGAAGATGCCCAGTTGGGATACATTTTGCCATTGCACATAATTGTAGAGCAGACACTTTAAAATGTATGGGTATAGAACATGTATGAGCACAAAGTAAGGAGAGCAATAGAACTAACCTTTTAGAAAGATGAGAAAGTTTCTGGATCTTTACTATGAGAGCAGTTAGACCAGAAAGACTGAATGAAAACTAGGATATTAAACCATACCTTATTGAATAAGAATGTATAGGAATTGTAAAAAAAAACTGTTCAGTTTAGTTTCCTGCTCCCCCCCTTCCCCTTCATCTCCTTTGCATTCTCCACTTATCTTTTCTCCCCTAGGCTCAGGTTTGGTCTTATGTTTTTTTTTTGTATATGAATAATGTAAAACTTATTTATAGCTACTCTTATTTACCACTTAGATGTTAAGATAATGCTCTTGGATGGTTTCCCTTATTTTGCAAATATTGCTAAAATAACTAAAATTTTGAGGATAGTGTAGAATGTTATTTCTTGGCTTATTCCTTGGGCATCAGATTAATGCCTCTTGATGGTTCCCTTTATTTTGTAAAAATTGTTGAAAAATGAAAATAATATCGGTGAATTTATGGCATATAATTGAGATTATAACTATAGAGGTATTATATTAAATCTGAAAAAATTTCATTACTGTATAGGTACACCAATATGGAAATAATATTTTATATAATTTTTAAGAGTTCTACTAATAGCTAAATATTTTCTGTTTTTCTCCAGTCTTCATTTTATTCCTGGATTTTGGTTCTCAAAGGAACCCTATATCTATCTTGGAACACTGCTGATCGCTGGGATTTTGGAAAAGATCACTAACAAGATGGTCTTTCTCTTACTCAGGGTTTCATTACATATATATGTATAGATGTAGATGATTATTTGGCATTAAGCTTATTAAGTTATATAATTAACTGTGTATTTAGAATTAATATTTTTGGTAACCATGTATAGATGTGGTACTGTGTATATATTAGATTTTTTTGTATTCTGTGTGTCTTAAACTATGGTAATAAGAGCACTGTTCTGTCACCTGTTTTATAAAAGGAGGAGTTTATATGCATTTAAACTAATTGTTTTTCCCTTGAATCCGTGCCCCCCGATAAAGGAATACCTTCCCAAAGTGCCGAGGCATTGTGGCAGTAGAGAGGTCTGTATGCACCCAGTCAATCAATCAATTAAATATTTATTTAACTAGGTGAACACTGTTGAGCTAAACTCATTTTCAAGATGGGCCTGGGTGGACTTCACAAAACAATGTACTGTACAGAAGAAAACAAAAAATGAAAAGTTCCATTATTTACAAAATTCATAGTGTAGATAGAGGAAATCTGAAAAAAACAGTAGTTTAAGATATATACAAGGTATATCCAAATCATTTTGCAGGTTTAAGACGATATATACAAAATGACTAGTACAGGGATAATATAAGTACATATACAAGCAAATTGCAGTAGATATCATACTACAGTACAACATGTGCAGAAAAGTTCAGAAGGGTCGAGAAAGTGCAGGTGATGCAGTGGATGGCAACAAAAAAATTCAGCTTGTGATGATAAGTTCTGGAAGAGGTGGAGAAGAACAGGAGGTGGTGAATGGGGGGTAACAAACAGGGCCAGGCAAAAAGGTGGGGGGAAGGGATGGAGAAGGAAAGGTTTATGGGCAGTAAAAAAGAGCAAAGAGAGGAGAATAAAGTGGCATAACATACAAGTACAAAGGATAAAGGTAAGGTTCAATAAGACCATAATGCTCCTTGAGCCTTACGGTAGAAGTGTTTCCAGCAGGATAGAGGAAGTTGAAAATGTAAGGATATCAGGCATGGTATCCAAGAGTAGGAGTAAGGGGAAGTAAAGGGGTGAGGTTGGGTTGGGAACTAAAGAGCTGTATGGAATAGGAGGAGCCAGGCAAGATCAATTGGATTAAAAAGCTGAATTTGCTGAGAATGTTTTGGTGGGTGTTTTATATGCCATTAATTGTTCACACGAGTGCAGGTGCCCTGGATATTTTCTGTTGACTTTTGGGCTGGCTACCCTTAACTGCACCCCTCCCATGCTGAGTCCATCACAGTGTTTCTCATTTGATTTTTTCAGTTTCAGAAAGGACATCTACCTGAGAGGAGGATGTTGATGCTGTATCTGAATCCTGGTCTTCTCCCTCTTGTCCTGTTTGAAGTACCTCATAACTATTTGCTGTCATAACTGAGTCTGGAGGTATGGTACACTCTGGAATGATGTGACAACTTTTTCCTTTATGCGTCACAGGCTGAAAGTCTGTTTGTTCCCCGGTTGGTAATTGGGGCGGGGGTAGAAGAGGTAGCATTGTTGTCTCCCTTATATTTTTTTAGAATGCCTCTCAGTATTATTGTATGTAGTACCCACAGATGTACATGGTACTGTTTCTACTGAAGGAATAATGGAGGTTGCTTTTTGCCATTGTAGTCGTGGGCCAGATTGTGTTGAGTGCACGCTGACATTTGATACTGTGTTTCCCCTTCTTTGTGGCTGAGATCCAGGTGCAGACCTATTGTTGGAAAACTCTGCTGTAGCTCTGGCAGCTTTCAGGATGTAAAAGTCTTGCATTCCAAAATAAGCGTATTCAGAATTATGAACTGCCCAAGGGCAGTCTGTGAAGGTGTGACCACCTTCATCACACAAGTTGCATTTTGGGGAATTCTCACAATAAACTCCTATATGTCCCAATTCTCCACACTGTGAACACTGAACTTTATCACAAGACCAGCTAATGTGTCTGATTGACCCACATCTGTAACATTTCTTCAGTTGTCCAGGAAAAAAAAACCCTTTAACTCTGACAATACAGAAACAGTTAGGTAAATGTTTAAAATCATTATCTTCTTGAAAGAGTTTTACTTTTATTCTCCAGCCACCATTCCAGAATCCTTCTCCATCAATGATGGGATCTGGTGTTCCTTGAACCTCACAATGCTTCTCTAACCAGTACAAAATGTTAATAACATTTACCCCTCATTTCTAAAGAGAACTGTAATTATCCTGACCGGTTATTTCTTTAGAGGTATTATCTGAAAAGGGGACCATAAGGGGTTGGTTTTCAACAAAATTCATTGTGCCCAAAATCTCTCTAGAATTTCTGGTGTGTAAAAACTCACATCAAAAGTGTGTTCTTCAGGCACATGAATTAGAGCATAGACTTTGGCTGGAGTACATTCTAATGATTGTTTTAGAAGAATTCTTCCCACATACATCCTGTCAGGAGGCTCTTCTAACCCCAGTAAGTACTTCATACAAATAGCATTTCTCCTTTTAGCAATTTTTACTGGTTCAGAAAATAGCCCTGCATATGTCTGCTGCCTTGTCTGTTGTTGTGCTGATGTGGGGCCCCCTTCTGTCCCTGCCCCCCTACTGACATCTGAATTATGTCCTGACTCACCCTGTTGAGCATCGTAAAAAATGTTTTGTAAATTTTTTAAAGAGTCTGGCCTGGTATCTGTTGTTCCTTTGTCCGTGTCTTGTCTCTCTGGAATTACCAGTCTCGGTTCTTGTCCCATCCTGCACATTTACAGGCATCTCTCTAATTATTCCAGTCTCCGGGGTGAAGTTTGAGTCTGCAACTCAAAATCCTCCGGTGTCTTTAATCCAATATGCTTGGCATAAGGCCTGCTTAGGTGACCACTGCTCAGCACCATCACACTGTTGTGGCTGCATGACTGCTTGATCCTTTTTCTGTTCTGGTGCTTTCTGTTCTGCATGTTCACTAGAACCAGAAATAGACACTTTTGGCGAGGACTGAGTAACATTTGGTCAGTGACCTGCCCAACATTTTCATTTTTTTCTTCAGCTAGCCCAGATTGAGCCTCTGTAAATTCTTGCTCTATCTTTTTAAGCTGGTTCTGAAGTTGTGTGGTTTTCTCCTGCATTTGTTGTTGTAAATTTTTCTCTGCCTTGGTGTAGTCCATGTTTTCTTCGGAGTGCACCTCCGATTCGGTGGTGGTTTGCTGAGCCTCCCTTATGGCGTCTTCTGCACCCACAGAGGTCTCCATTAAGTGACCATTCCTCTCCACCTCTTGCTCCTCACTGGGCTCCTCCATAGCATGCACCTACAGGACAGCGCCCTCTACCATAGAGTAGAAGAATTTCCCCACGATCCTGGCCAAATTTCCACCATTTACTAAAAATACTACTAACAGCTTAATCTGGTTTAATGCTAGTTGGCATCAATCTGTATCCCCCTCACCCTGGAATGAGGCTGAAAATAGGCAGAATTGTCTAGTCCTCCTTTCCCTGTCATCAAAAAGTAAATACAAAATAAATAAGTAAATAAAAGGGGACTTGTACCATGTCTTGGCCGCACTATCCCCAATTTTGGGATTTTAAAATCCCTGCAGTGGCCAAAAGCCTTATCTGCTGTTATACCATCCAGAACTGGTCTAATGCCTGCTGTGCCACCACTGTCCTTAGCCCTTGGATGGCCATAGACACCAACAAAGACCAGGAGGACAGCAGAGTATGCGGTACTCAGCAGGGAACAACAGCACATGGTTGCATGACAACAGATGGGGGGGATCTGACAGCACAGCACAGCACCAGGAGGCAGCAGTGGTAAGGAACCTGTCAAGGACTGAGGGGTGGACCACTGGGACTGGGTGTGCCAGCTGTCCTGCAACATGCACTGGCTGGTGAGAGTTGGGATGTTGCCAGTGTGGCCCGTACACTGTGTGGGTTCCCTGTCATATGATGTAGGAGGCTCTCCAACTACCCTCTAAGTGTTATCCTAGTACTGCTGGCACTGTGTCACCCCTACGTGAGTCACCAAATGCTGCCAATCATATAGTTGTGTACAGTACTATAGTGCCCCCAAGAGTGAGGTGAGGGGTGGAAGATGTACCTGTGATATCTCTGGGACAACACGTATAGGGTATGAGATACTGAATCTGAGAAGGTAGAGGTACTGATTGGTACACCGGTTTATCAGACAGTTCCATAATGACACTTTCCAAGTGTGCCATAGCAGTTGCAGTCCCCTTAACATCATCACTCATCCATTATCCACCACAAGTCACTGATAGTGCACACTGCCTGCACATGCTAGCCCAGAACTGACAGCAGTGTTCACACAACAGGAATAGGGACTATAGTAGACCTGATGGGAATGCCATCTGTGTATCTCTCAGGGAATAGTGTGGCACAGACTCAATAGCACTGTTTTGGAACATGTAACGTGGATGATCTGGACAGCCATATAAGTATGTATGGCTGTAGAAGAATGCTGCTTACGTCCATGCCATACAGATATTGCACAGAGTGCTTTTAACCATGCCCTGCTGGTGCAATCCCCCCTAGCTCCACTACTACCAACATGCTGGGGGACTGCGTTAAAGGCATATGTCCTAGCTAACTCTGCAACATATATGTGAGTGTTACATGACTGCTGACGACATGTAGTGGTGTACTCAAGGCTGTGCTGCCTTCTCTGACCATAATTGATGAGTTATGTTCCCCTACAGTGTACAGTTCCTGTTCATGATCATTTGTGCTGCCACTATCTATGTTTCCATAACCCAAACCCCAGGATACACCTGGGCAGTTGTGCACAAGTCAGCCTACCTGTCATAGGCACACATGGTACATATATAATTAATATTGCACATTTTTGCTCTTACTACCTGCAGGTTATCCTGCATAATGTACAGTGCATAAGTATGGCAAAGTGTTGCATTTGGTATCCCATATCACTACAACTATGACCTGCATTGGTTCACAAATATACCATGTCTGGTTTACCAGCTTCAGCTTGGACACCCCATGCACACCTGTATATACCCTCCCCAGCACAACATAACTCATGCAATAGTTTCTGTTTTGCTGCAATTCCCCCCTCCAGCAACACTGTAGGCAATGAATGTTGCTCAGGAATCATACTCTGGAGTGACAGGAGTACCGTAGTCACCTGACACAGCTAACCACCCCAGACCACATGCAGTGGTCTGTACAAGAGTAACAGGACAGAGGACACTATCTACCATTGTCAGGAGGCATATTCCTGGGGAAACATCTGCAGACCTACTACTATTGTATCTTGGTTGCATGGTGGACACTACAGTGGGTACAGTACCTAATTACTACATTAACATCATTCTTTCCAGTTGATCCTACTTTTCAGGGGTGACAAACAACATGAGGAAACCCACCTTCACAGTATGGCTCCTTGTCCCTCGCTGTCTCAGTGTCTTCATTCTGTTGTACATCATACAGGTTCATACCCATGGCATATGGAGCTGGGTATTCCTATGCCAGGGACTGATGAATGCCTCCATCAATCCCCTTCCATCTTTCAGCTTTCAGACATGCATCACCATTTGCAGCATTTTTGGGGACTTTGGGGACTGGAGACCAACATCTACCAAAATCTGGCACATGGGTCTCGAGCACACAGGAGTGTGCCACAAGCGGAGGTTTAGCACAGTTTGCACTGCTCCAACAGGAGCTTTGAAAAATGAGCCCTAGGTAAGTAATTGCCCATGATAATCATTACACTTTAGGCTTCTGCTCAACTAATATCACTAGATTTTGTATGCCACGGGTGACTAAAAAATTGATTATCTGACAAATGGCAGCAGAAATAAGGGACTCTAAAAAGTAAAGCAAAACATGACTATTTCTAAACAGACCCAAGGAATTTGCCCTATAGATTCAAACCAATTAGAAAAATGTTCAGGTTCACAATTATGTTTAAAAAAGGAAAAATAAATTTATGTTTCTTTAGTTGACTGGCTATGTAACATAACCAATTATAAAGACAACTTACTTTTTTTTAAATCATGATGGAAACATAAAAGGAAAAATGTGACTCAAAGAAACATAGAGACATAGAATTTGATAGCAGATAAGGACTGCTTGGCCCACCCAGTCTGCCCATTTCCCTACCTACTGGATAAGCTGCAGATCCTAGTTAACCAGCAGCCTACTTCTTCCAACCCCCACTCCCTAGAATTGCCTTATGACTGTCCCATGCATGCTTGAATTCCACCACTGATTTTGACTCCACAACCTCCTCCGGAAGGCCGTTCCATGCATCCACAACCCTCTCTGTGAAAAAATACTTCCTTAAATTACCTCTGGGCGCCCCCCCCATCTTCAAATTGTGCCCGCTTGTTCTTGCACACCTCTTTTTTTGAAAGATGCTACCCTCTTGGACTTTGTTGATTCCCTTGAGGTACTTGAACATTTCTATCATGTCCCCCCTCTCCCTCCTTTCCTTGAGGCTATACATATTAAGCTCCATTCGTCTCTCTTCATATGTCTTCTGGTGCAGACCCTGCACCATTTTAGTTGCCCTCCTCTGGACAACTTCCATCCTGTCTATGTCTTTGCGGAGATTGGGTCTCCAGAACTGCACACAGTACTCCAGATGGGGTCTCACCAGCTGTCTGTACAGAGAGATAATAACTTCCTGTTTTCTACTGGTGATGCCTCTTCCTATGCATCCCAGTATCCCCCCAACCCTCCTTGCTGCCCTCTCACATTGCTTGCCCACCTTTAGGTCATCTGATATGACTACCCCCAGGTCCC
Organism: Neoceratodus forsteri; assembly: GCA_016271365.2. Lineage (NCBI taxonomy): Eukaryota > Metazoa > Chordata > Ceratodontiformes > Ceratodontidae > Neoceratodus > Neoceratodus forsteri. Next base: position 609,883,041 of record CM057455.1, read on the forward strand.
TTTCCATTTTTGTTGTTGTTAGTATCTCATCCCCCATTGTGTACCCTTCCCCTGGGTTTTTTGTTTCCCAGGTGCATTACCTTGCACTTCTTAGCATTTAGCTGCCATACATATGACCATTCCTCTAACCTTGCCAAGTCCCTTCTCATCCTTTCCACCCCACCCTGTGCATCAACTCTGTTGCAGATCTTTGTGTCATCTGCAAAGAGACATACTTTTCCTTCCAGTCCTTCTGCAATGTCACTTATAAAGACATTGAAGAGGACCCGGTCCTAATACTGAACCCTGGTACCTCACTAGTAACCCTCCTTTCTTCTGAGTGGACTCCATTTACTATTACTTTCTGTGTCCTATTCTCCAGCCAATTCTTACCCAGGCTGCCATCTTGGGACCCACTCCCAGACTGGCTAACTTGTATATTAATCTTTTGTGTGGGACTGTGTCAAATGCCTTGCTAAAGTCTAGGTAGGCCATGTCACAGCCCTCCTGATCTACTACTTTGGTCTCCCAGTCAAAGAAATCTATCAGATTCGTCTGGCATGACCTTCCTGCTGTGAATCCATGCTGCCTAGGGTCCTGTGCCCTCTGGCCTCTAGATACTCGACAATTCTTTCCTTCAGAAGTGATTCCATAATTTTCCCTATCACTGAGGTTAAACTAACATGTCTGTAGTTTCCTGCTTCTGCCTTGCTCCACTTTTGTGAAGAGGAATCACATCTGCCCTCCTCAGTCCTTGAGTACCCCATCCTCCCATGATTTGTTAAAAGGGTAGTCAGTGGTGTCACTAGTTCTACCCTTAGTTCTTTTAGAATTCTGGGATGAATCCCATCAGGCCCCATTGCTTTGTCCACCTTCAGTTTTAAGAGTTCTTTCAGAACCCTTTCTTCTGTAAATGGGCTGGTATCAACTTCTGTATCCAGAGTGTTTCTACTGTTTGTTTTATGTACCTCCCTTCTTCATTTGTAAATACTGAGCAAAATATTTGTTTAGTATCTCTGCCTTTTCACAGTCTCCTCTGCCACCCTCTCTCCCTTTATTAAGCCTCACTATCCCTCCCTTGGTCTTCCTTCGCTCCCTGATATACCTATAAAAGGTTTTATCCCCCCTTCTTAACTGACTCCCACTGGGATTTGCACCAGGGGCATGGGTTCAAGTCCCAGTGGGAGTCACACTTTCCTTTCACATTTCCATCACAGTGATAAAGTAGTAAGATTATTCTTTTTTATAGTCAGATAAAGACTGGATATGTTGGAATTATTGTTCTTTAAGAAATTATCGAATGTTTCTGACTGTAATTTCTACAACCAATAAAAAAAAAAATATATATATATATATTTCTACAATGGGGTGAGCTTTTACTATAGTAAATAAAAGCATGTATTCTCTCTAGAGTGAGATAAATCTTGCTGACATAGACACTTTGAAAGATATTTACATTTACACACAGTGTCTATGTCAGCAACTGATATTCTCACTGTGGTTACGTCAGCAGCAGCACCTGCCTGATTGAACTACTTGGCAGTACTAATAACCTCTAAGTACAGCACATACTACCAAAAGGTGCAAAAATATCTTCTTCTGACACACATACAGCATAAGCAAAGCACAAAACCAATGAAAATAGCTGGCTCCCTAAAAATGTACCTCCAACTCTATTAGGCAGTATTCCGACTTGCACCATTGACACAAATACCAGGATAAACATATACAATCCCCAGACCAGAAACACTTTACCAGAACTTTCCACAGTTGTTCCAAGTTATCATTATGAAAAGTATCTTCTACATCTTTTCCGTATTGCTCAGCAGTCCTCTAAATGCAAAAGTGTCTGCAAATTGAAAGTAATCCACCTGGACCACCGGTGAAACAAACCGCAACAGACAGAGAACTAAAATAGTGACATACCATATGCAGCAACACAGTCTATGAAAAATAACCCAAACAGAACTCAAAAAACAACACAAAACACATTGTAACCATTAAAATAAAAACTTTTTCACGCAACCCAGTTCAGGAGGACGCCAACTGAGCTCCCGCCCACTCAACAGAACAGCCAATCACATCTCACAAACACAACATAACCAATCGTACATGACAACCAAGACAAACAATCAATTACATATCAGGAATAAACACATTCAAGCTTCTAGCCAATCATAGCACAACAGTAAGTCCCATTCACAAAACAGACCTCAATAACAAAAAAACAACCGTACATTTATCGGAAGAATACCAGAGAACAAAAGAAAACCAGAAATAAAAATTTCATAACTCTGTCCCATATTGTATAAATCGAACACAAGATGGGCAGGAGTAGGATATGGAAAATATTCTCCCTTCTGCAGAGTGAGGTATCTCACTCGTGCCTTCGGCAGTCATGAATATCCAGACCTCACTCTGCAGGAAAGAGAATATTTTTGATATCCCACTCCTGCACATCATGTATTCCATAGATATATATATAGATATATAATACTGACCCAGTAAGGCCGGTATAGTTACGGTTGCATGGCCACTTCTATGTTAAACCCCAGAGTTTTCACTTCAATAACTTTGCAATCATTTGTCTGATTTACCTGAAATGTTACATATGTGATGTCCAATCATAGATCTCTGGATCGGGAAAGTTTTATTCTGGTCAGATGTATGGCTGTGGAACTGCAGAGCATGCAAAGGGTGAAAAATATCCAACTTTTGCACATTTTTCAGTCGGGCTTAAAGGACTGAAGAAAGATTCTGAGTGGATTCAGATTTACATGTCTATACGTGGTCTGGGTTAAACTGATGCTTTTTTAAGATTTGGTGAAAACAAATATCAATCCGTTCAAAAGTTATGCAAGTTTTTCATGTCCTATCTTAGCCTATGGGAATATTTATATGTCACTGCAAAACCATTTGCAAAAACGTTTGTAAAAACATTTTTTTTGTGCACGACAACATTTCATTATAAGGTACAGGGATTCACAAAAACATTTTTGTTTTCACAAAAACATTTTTGTTGCATGAAAACAATGCTTGACAACATTGTCCCATGTGTTGTTTTCTTATTCACTTCATTGTGCCAAGGTGGATTGTGCCTTTGGGCTGAAATTTGCAGAGTGGCAAGCCCTGGTCACACAGATGTATCTTTTGATGGTTTGGTCCAAAACCATTCAACGTGCCCATAGTTACAGCATTCTGAAGTTGAGAAATTTCCCATAGGATAACATTGTGGCATGCATATCTCAAAAACGATTTGAGATATGGATACATAGATACATAGACAGTGTCGGCAGATAAGGGCCTATGGCCCACCCAGTCTGCCCATTTAAGTTTGTAAGTTCAGTTTATGTTTTCCAGGAAGTCTGTTGCCCCTTACCCCTGACCTCCAGAATTCCTTTATGTCTATCCCATGCATTCTTAAATCCCGTGATTGTTTCAGCCCCCACCACTTCTCTAGCAGGGTGTTCCACTTGTCCACCACCCGTTCTGTGAAGAAATTCTTCCTCACGTTTCCTCTGAATCATCCTCCCTCCAACTTCATCCCATGCCCTCTAGTCCTGGAACATCTTTTTCGCTTAAAAATAGTGCATTCCTGCACCCTGTTCCTTCCTGTAAGATACTTGTATGTCTCTATCATATCCCTCTCTCCCTCCTCTCCTCCAGGAGTACATGTTCAGTGCCTTCAACCTGTCCTCCATAGGACTTGTGATGCAATCCATGCACCATATTTGTTGCCCTCCTCTGAACCTTCTCTACCCTGTCTATGTCCTTATGTAGGTAAGGTCTCCAGAACTGCACAGTGTACTCCAGGTGCGGCCTCACTAGTGTCTTGTATAGTGGAATTATTACCTCCCTTTTCCTGCTGGTGATGCCCCTGCCTATGCATCCCAGCATCCTATTTGCTTTACCTGCTGCCTTGTCACACTGTTTCCCTGCCTTGAGGTCATCAGAGATGATAACTATGTTTTGATACCCGCAGCTTAGTCCACCTTTAGGTGTACTAAGGCTATGTGGAGGTTTTGAAGTTATGACTCCAACTACAGTGGACTTTTTTCATAGTTGCTATGGTTACTGAGATATTGCCAAAAAAGTATTAAAAGGGTTCCTTTTCAGTACTATGGGGCTGCTGTATGGCTCCATATTTATGTGTAAGTAGGAGCACAGGGACCAGAGGGCCCATGCTCCTACATATGCATTTCACTAGGAAAAAATAGGCAGTGTCAGGGGAGTTCAGAGCCCGGAGCCCGCGCTCCCACAAACATATACCACTTGCTAGTTACATTTCATTTTCTCAAAAAGAAGAAAAATTCATTGCAAAAAACATCATTAATGCATCAGTTAAGGTTGATAGCACAGTGACAATATTGTGGAAATTCCATGGTAGGGTTACCACCCCACCCCCCACCCTCTGCACAATAATAGGCATGGGGTGTGACATGGGGTCATCAGGCCAAGTCTCACCTCATTCTTCTATACTGTAGCATGTTAGCTTGTTTACACATAGAATGGGGTGACAGTTGGGCCTGATGACCATAGGCACACATCATCAACTGTTGTGTGGAGGTTGCGGGGGTGGGATGGGTGGTAGGGTTGGTAACCCTAATGTGGAATTTCCACTCTTTGTCACTGTTCTACAGTACCAATCATAACCGATGCATTAACAGAGTTTGTTTGATATCTATATATATATATATATATATATATATAGAGAGAGAGAGATATCTATATATCTATATATATTTATATATATATATATATATATATATATATATATATATATATAGGGGATACATGATGGGCATGAGTGTGATATAGAAAATATTGTCACTTCTGCAGAGTGAACTCTGGATATCTCACAGGTGCTGAAGGCACTGCATTGAGATATCCAGCTCACTCTCTGGGAGTAATATTCTCATATCACACAATCTGCCATCATGTATTCAATATATAATAAGACCAACAGTTTCAGAGTTTTGTTATGCTGTCTTGTGTTCTGTTCCTGTTAATGTGTTTGCTCATTATGTGTGTGAGCTTTTCTGAATGGGCTGGCAGTGTTATAAACTCTGAGAAACACATGAGTGTGTTTTGCAATGCTAAATGAGTTAGTTTTAGATAGGAATGAGAAACATACTTTTGTGAAGCTGTATTGTTTAGTAGTCTGGCTGCAGTAAAGTTAAAAGACACAGTAATTGTAATGAACTGAGAGGCAGAGTGTCAGAACAGCTGATACTGTTTTCAGTGGTAATTAAGTTAGCTGCAGGCAGAGTGCAGAGTGTTCTGTGAAATTGTGCTCGTTAGGATTCTGGCTGCAGTGAAGTTGAAATTGTCACAGTAATTGTAATGGGTGAGAATCAGAGTTTGAGGAACAAGTGAGAGTGTGTTTCAGTGGTAGTTGAGTTAGTTGCAGGCAGTAGTTTAGACTGTTCTGTGAAGCTCTGCTGTTTGGAATTCTGGCTGCATCAAGTTGAGAGCATCACAGTAATGAGCTGGAAGTTGGGGGGGATAGGTGTGTTTTGTAATGCTCACTGAGTTAGCTGTAGGCAGCAGTGAGACCTGTCAGGTAGTTCTGCATTTGTGTCTCTGGTAACAGCACAGGTGTTTCTTTCATGCTGAGGGGAAAGCTGCCTAGGGTGATGATATCAGTGACCTTTTGTGACCTGTGTGTGTAAATGTCTCATATCATCACAGTAGAGCAGAGGGTAAAAATATCACACTGCAGTGGATGATACACTGTTTTATCTCACTCATTTACCACTCACCCCTATTGTATGTATGTATCTATATATATATATATATATATATATATATATATATATATATATAGGATATATGATGGGCAGGGGTGAGATATGGGACATTTTCTCCCTCCTGCAAAGTGAGCTCTGTATTCTCATGAGTGCTGAAGGCACAAGTGAGAATCCACAGCTCATTCTTCAGGAGGGAGAATATTTCCCATAGCTCACAACATACACATCATGTATACTATTTATAGTAATGGGGTGAGAGCATATGAAGTGTCATGTTTTGCTGTCTTTTTTCCTGCATCTATGTGCTTTTTTTGTTTGAGTTTTAGTCTTTAGTAACTAATTTTTGGTAGGCAGGTGAGTTTTTTAGGAGTACTAGCAGTTAAGTGATTTGTTTAGATTTACACAGTATGCAAGTGGAGGTTATAAGAATCAAACCCAGGTCTGGTCTGTACTAAGCTTGTTCAGAGCTCATTACTCCAAGCTCTAGGCTATACTGAAAGCACTGTTTGTCTGTGGTCTGAGAGTGTGGGAGTGTTTCTGAATGGGCTGGGATTGTTAGAAGCACTGTGGAACACAGGTGATTGTGCTTGTCTGTACTAATTGTGTTAGTTGCAGCTTGCAATGAGAAAGAGAAACTGCTTTGTAAATGAGCTTCATTTGAATTCAGGTTGCTTTTATGCTGAGATTAGCACAGAAATGGGCTAGGAGTGTTGAAAACTTTAGAACACAGGTAAGTGTGTTTTTCTATGCTATTCTTGTTAGTTGCAGCTTGCAGTGATAAAGAAACTGCTTTGTAAATGAGTTTCATTTGCATTTAGGTTGCTGTTATGCTGAGATTAGCACCGAAATGGGATAGGAGTGTTGGAAACTTTGGAACACAGGGAAGTGTTTTTTTGTTTGCTGTTTGTGTTAGCTGCTGCTTGCAGTGAGAAAGAAACTGCTTTGCAAATGAGTTTCATTTGAATTCAGGTCGCTTTTATGTTGAGATTAGCACAGAAATGGGCTAGGAGTGTTGAAAACTGGGACACAGGTAAGTGTTTTGAAATGCTAACTGAGTGATTTGCAGGGTTCAGTGAGACAGAAACTGATTTTTGAAGCACTTTCATTTAGAATGCTAGCTTGAGCGAGTGAGTGAGTGACGACATCAGCAGGGTATGGATAAACAGAGTATATCTCACTCCACTGATGTCATCAGCATTTATCTCACTGCAATGAGCATTTATTTATTTATTGAGAATTTCGGAGTACAACCTTTGAGTCAAGGACTCATTTACAAAGGCTCCTCGTCAGAGTACAATACATCAGTTGATTGACAGTATTTAATATTACAGTGAGGTTAGAGAAAAGAAAACAACAGGGATTGAGCAGTGCTATCAGTTCTAAATAGTTGTATAGCTATACAAGTCCTGAGGAGAGCTTGTGAACATCAGGGAACAGTAGAATCAATGTGATGGTAAGGCCTGTACACTAGCAGGTGGTGCGAGCAGTTGGGATACCAACTTTGTCATTAACACATAGTCATTACAATATTACCATTGGAATAAAACACACAGTCATTACAATAACGTCAGTGGAATAAAGAGAAATTTAATCCAAGTTATTGCCATGAGTAGGCAGCTTCTTGTTCTAGTTAGGGCATTGGCAGTGATGGGTGAAGATTATGTGGTCTTTAAGGCCTATTTTGAAGGAGCCTAGGCTGGAGATGGAGGTAATGGCCAGGGGGAACTCATTGTACCAGCATAGTGCTCTGTAGGGAAAAGACCTTTGGGCAAGGGTGGTTGTAACCCTGGGTACAGTCCATGTTAGTTTATCTGTCATTCAGGTGTTTGCTATGATATGAGCAGTGCGGAGGGAGACAGAGACTCCAGGAGGGGTAAGGCCTAGTTGTATTTTCTTTGTTAGGAGACATGTTTGATAACGTATTCGTTCATCTAGGGTGAGGATATTTGTTAGAGCATACAGAGTGCAGCTGTGGGTATGCTTATCTACTCCAGCAAGGAGCCTACAGGCTTTGTTGATAGCTAGGTGGACTTTGTTTAGTGCAGTGCAGTCTGTGGCTGTGTAGATGGTTAGCCCATAGTCTACAAGGGAGAAAACAGAGGAGGTAATAGCAATGTTTAGGGCCTCTGGAGGTAGGCAGTATTTGTGCCGATACAGTAGTCGTGTGTGTGTATTTATGGAAGAGGAAAGATTACAGATATGTGTGTGGAATGAGAGGTTAGGATCAAAGGTAATGCCCAGATATTTATAGGTGTAAACCTGTTCCAGTGGGAGGAATGTTTTAGAAAGGATTGTAAGCTGGGCATTGTATTCCTTGCTCTGGCGGTGGGCAAAGAGCATTGATTTAGTTTTTTTTTACATTGACCACCAGTTTGTGGTCAGCGAGCAATGTTTCAACTTGGTTGAAGGCAAGTTGAAGAAAGGACTGAAGGATTGTAGGATCTGAATGGGAGGTATACATTGCTGCATCATCTGCATGTAGTAGAAGATTACAGGACAGGATTTGGGCAAGCTTTTCAGGAAGATGCTGAATAGTAATGGGCTGAGAATGGAGCCTTGAGGGTCTCCTGAGTGGACTGGTAGAGTGGGTGAAAGGGTACTGTTTATCCTCGCACACTGGGACCTATCTGTAAGGTAACTTGGGAACCAAGCGATGGGGGGGTCTATGTGATAACGGCAAATGCCTAAAGGCGATTACCATTATCACACAATCAGAGTGCCAAAAACATTTTTGGCACACTGACAACCCCGAGCCTCAGGACAACTGTGGGACACTATTTTACTACTTTCTTTGGGGGCTAGCCCCCACACCCCCCTGTCACGGGGAGCTTCACCCTCCCGCACCCCCCTACTTAAGGATTCTCAACTCCAGGGGGGTGCATTTTAGGGTGGGGTGGAAGCAGAAAAAAAAAAAGGTTCAGGCCTGGCACAATAAAATTGCACCAGCGCCCGGACCAGAACCCGGTACCTCTCCCACTGCATTCACCCGCCAACCCCTGACAACATGACACAGCTCAGCCAGCCAGCGCAGCACCACAGCCTACTGCCTCTTCACCCCCTCCCAGCCCACGCTCACTGTGCTCACTCCCTCCCCCCCGCACATGTATGCATAGTGACATCCTGTCTCCCAATTCACCCACAGCCTCAACCAGTCGCCCAACTCTCCCCATAGCAATGAGGGATTGTACTGGGAAGGATTTGCCATAACAGACCATGCCCTTCCTCATGTGCCCACCTCTCGGGTTACCAAGCAATGGGTCCTGGTGACAAACCAGTGTGGCAAAGAGTATTTAGGAGCAGAGTGTGGGAGACTGTGTTGAATCCTTTTGATAGGCCTGTGAATACAGCTCCCGTTAGCTGCTTCTTATCTAGGGCATTATGCAGGGAGTTGGAGAACTCCATGAGGGCATAAGTTGTGCTGTGTCCAGCTCTAAAACCATATTGTTCCCTACATAGTATGTTGTGCATAAGCAGGTAGTCTGTAAGTTGGGTGGCAATGACTTTTTCCAAGGCTTTTGAAAGGGGAAGGAGAATGGAGATGGGCCGATAATTATTGGGTAGGGTAGGGTCTCCACTCTTTAGTATTGGCATGATGGTGGCCACCTTCCAGATGGTTGGGAACTGCCCTAGGCATAGGGAGAGGTACCGGAGATTGGTCAGGGGAGAGAGCACCGAGTCAAGTACCAAATTAAGGATTTTCATGTCAAAGGAGTCTTTGCAGTAGTTTGAGCCACCAAGGGCTTTTACTAGGTATAATCTCGCTTCATTCTTAGTAATAACCCTGAGGTTGAAGGGGGGATATGTATAGTTTGGCTCTGGGGTAACAGGGGCAGGGTCAAAAAAGTTGTTTGGCAGCACTGTGCTTAGATCAGAAAATTCAGCGTTTAGGCCAGTGGTGACGGTGAGTGGGTCCGAGGTAATATTATTGTTGACAGTTAGTTGGGAGCGGGGAGGCATCCTGGATTTTCCATTCAGTTCCTTTAGGTTGTCCCAAAACAGCCTAGCGTTCCCCCTGGAGGAGGCAGGGGTGGATTTGTAGTAGCTAGATTTGGCCATTCTAGTTGCCCTTGTTTCGAGCCATTTTATAGGCAAGCCTGTCTGTCTGAGCACCAGAGGCAGCTGCTTTGTAAAAAGAGGTTGTCACAGTTCTTTAGTTGCTGGAGTAGCGATTGTGTGACCTGGGGAGGCATTTAGTTTTTTTGGATTGAACCTTTGTGAAGGGGGAAAATGTATCACAAGCCTTATTGAATGTGTGGGTGAAATAGTCAAGGGCTACATCTATTGAAGGGGTGCATCTGATGGGTGACCAATCACATAGGGCAAGATGTCTCCTTAGCTTAGTGAGGCCTCCAGATTGAAAACGGCATCAGGTGAAATTGTTTGTTTGGGGTAGTTGCCGTTGACATGACCAGGTGAAGAGGATGGGGGAGTGATCGCTTAATGTGTCTGGGAGTACAGTTAGGTTTGAAATTCTGTTTGGGTGATTGGTGAGTAGGAGGTCGATCAGGGTTCTAAAGCCATTTCTGGAATTAACCCTGATTGGCTGGTTAACTAACTGGGCTAGATCTAGCACTGAAAGGGTGTCTTTGATAGAGGTGGCTGAGCTAGATAACCAGTTCACATTAAAATCTCCTAGGATAATGTGTTCTGTTTTAGGATGGAAGCTGGAGATATAGTCGATTAGGGATTGAAAAGCTGAGGCTTGGTTTGAGGTGGGATGTTAGCCACAGTAATGATTACAGGGACTCTGGATGGGTCAGGTGTGAGTTTTATTGTCAGGGCTTGGGCCCCATGCTTCAAGGAGTGTGTCGGTAGGTTTTGGCATAGCAGTGAGTCTCAGATGTAGAATGCACACCCTCCTCCCTGTTTTTGCCAATTCTGTGGGCTCTATAAAGGGTGAGGCCTGGGGGTGCAACAGCGGAGTCTGGGACTTTCTTTGACAGCCAGATTTCAGTGAGGGCTAGCACAACTGGTTGATGCTATAGCATCCAGCATTGTAGTGGTGCTAGCTTTTTGGGCAAGCTGCAGATATTCAATGCTGCTATACTCAGCCCAAGGCATGGTGTGCTAGGACTGCATGACATAGGACATGGGTTGGGGTGGACATTGCCCGACATAAGGAGCAGAAGCGCAAAGATTCTGAGGAGGACCAGTACTCTCTCCCTACTGGTGGTAGCATGATATTTTTTCGCCTGGGCAAGGGATGGCCAGGGAGAAGAGGGTAGAGTAGGAGAGAAATGCGAGAGGACATGGTGGGTGGTGTTGTGAGGAGATAGCTGGGTGGTGTGTGGGAGGGAAGGGCAGTAGGGTAGGAGAGTAGGTGGGAGCTGGTGATGTGTGGTGGGGGGTGACAGAGGGGGTGGGCCATGGGCAAGGAACTGGGGTTTCCTTGAGGAGGGTGACAGAGGTGAGGAGTAAAGCAAGCATTCTAGTGCTGGTGTGCTGCTGCCAGGTGTAGGTGCTAGGGATTGAGAAGCAAAGGAGACACTGTCTCAGGTGTCACAGGAAGGGGGTTGTTAGAAGAGCGAGTTGGAGGGAGAGTAAGAAACAAGAAACCATAGGAAACTGTTAAAGTGTTAAGCAGGGGAATCAGTAGTTGGGGATGCAGGACAAGGCTGCCTCAAGTGGTGAAAAGTTATAGGCTGCTAATGGCAAAGTGGACTGATTGTTTCAGATACACAGCCTTAGCTCTATTGGTTCCTCACAGCTTTAGCCCTATTGGTTCCTCACCCATATAAAATGGTGTGTCAACCAAGGGTGGTGGTGGGGGCAGTGGGGAGCCAACGCGGAGCGTCAGCAGGGCAAACACAAGTCCAAACTGCGCCACAGTCCTGTGGCTCCAGAGTGTGTCCATGCTCTGTTCCGTGCCTGATGGTGGTCTGGGAGGGATGGGGGAGGGTGCCTCCAATCTGGCCCTTGTGACCTCGATGACCCTCGTTGGATCCAGTGAATAGGCTGTGGAAAGCAAGTAAGACGGTTATATAGACAGAGCTGCTAGGGGAGGAGTTCTCAGCAGAATGCTTCTAGGGAGTTAACCTTCTTATTCAGAGTTCACTACACAATGCTTTTAGGGAGTTAACCTTTTTTTTTTTTTCAATCTCCGATGTAAAAAAAAATAATTAAACTTTAAGTAAGGATTATTCAGAATGTGATTTTCACTCTGTGAATTGTCGCTGATGTAAAATAGGTAACTTTAGGAAAGGTTTGCTCAGATGTTTGCTTTTTTCACTCTCTGATTTGCCCCCTATGTAAAATTAAGTAAATTTAGATGAGGTTTGCTCAGTTGTTTACTTTTTCGCTCTCCAATTTGCCCCTGATGTGAAATAAGTAACTTTAGGAGAGATTTGCTCAGATGTTAGCTTTTTTTTTTCACTCTCCGATTTGCCCTGATGTAAAATAAATAACTTTAAGTTAAGCCTTAGCACTGAGGAGTGGTATTTATGCTACCCGATGTGGTAATCTTTTACAAAGAGCTTTTACTAATTCAATAACAATTACTTTCAAACAGGCTGTAAAGAAGAAAAGAGATTCCTTAAAGGTCCTTAAGGTACATTAGTGGATGCTTAAAGCTAGTGCTAGAAGCAATGAAATTGTTTGAAAATAAAACTATCCGTATTGCTGGGCTGACAGAAATATTTAAAAGAAAAGGCGCTAAAGCAAACAAGAAGTCCAAACGGTACCACAGTCCTGTGGCTCCACAGTGTGTCCATGCTCTGTTCCGTACCTGATGGTGGTCTCAGGGGGTGGGGGAAGGTGTGTATAATCCGGCCCTCATGACCTCGATGGACCCTCATTGGATCCGGTGAATAGACTGATGGTGGTCTCAGGGGTGGGGAAGGGCGCCTGCAATCTGGCCCTCACGACCTCAATGCATCCTCGTTGGATCCGGTGAATAGGACTGCAGTGAGAATATCTCAACTTGTTGCACTGGAATAGCTGTCACCCCCATTGTATACTGTAAACATATATATATATATATATATATCTAAATATATATATATATATATATATATATATATATATATCTAATACAGGCACAGTAGTGCCTGTATACTAAGGTTGATGAGTGTTTAATGTTTAAAGGGCAATTTTTGGACCTTAACTTTGTAATGGGTGAAGTGATTTCAGGACAATGCAGTTTTGTAGCTTTATTGACTTAACACCTTCAGTTTTGATTTTCCTCAGTTGCCATCCCATGTGTTGTCAGTGTATACAGTTCTAAAAGGTTCATGTCAACAAACTAGCTCTTTAGCAGTAATGAACTCTTCTGAGATTAAGATTTATATTGTATCTAGACTCTAGAAGTTATCACTATACTTTTGCTTTGATCTCATTTGTATTCTCTCACGGATGTTGCACAGTATACATTCACTTGAACATTTTGTTTGTTTAGTTTCCTACAAACACTTTGGAATTCCACAGCAACTAGCTTTTCCTCTTGGTTCTCAGATTAATGCGTTCAATAAAAGCATGCTACTATTCATATTTTCATGTATAGAAGGCTGGGACAGAGGTTACAGAAACCCAAATGTTAGGAAATAGTTATCAGTTGATCTTTTTTGCCTTGTTTGGGATTAATAGGAGTTGTTGAGAGGAGAAGGAGGAGGGGTGCCACCTTCCACCAGTTGTAGCCTGCATAAACCCAATGCCATTGACCCAAAGTGCATTTGACTGAAGTGCAGAAATCAAACTGAAGACAGAGGGCCTGAAACAAAACTGAACTGAGGTTTGAAACATAGAAGGATAAAAACATGGAAGTTGCTGGCATGCAAAAGTCCAGTTAACCCATTGTTTCTGCCCAGTCCTACATATCCAATGTGGGGTATGAGCGCCCTAATGGCTCTTCATTCCCCTTCACTACCTTTCCCTCCCTTTGTGATACTGTTATTGCAAAGCCCATGTACTGTAACTGTACCATTCATGTTTGAATCCGGCCACTGACTTCACACACATCACTCTTTCAGTAGCAGACCTTTCCAATTTCCACATGCCCTTACCCTAGTGGTATATTACTGTTATAAAAACATACCTGTAAAGTCTCATCATCTGTTCCCACAGTTCAAGTTTTCTTAAACTGAGTAATTTTTCATGAATTCTATAATTAGAATTAGGAGACATTATTAATTTCATGTCCACCAGAGTGAAACATGATATTGTTAGTGAGAGAGTACTTCATATTAAAAACTAAAATCATCATTTGCTGTATTAGTTCTGGTTTCCAGCTGGATCTGTGACCTTTCTTTATTGTGTTTGAGCTGGCCCAAGAGTACTTACATTTTTAGTTGTTGTTCCTCCTGTGAGAAACAGTCCTCATGTGCGATCTGCTATTGTCCTGCCAACACTGAATAAGCTCATCATATTTATTATGTAAAAGCACAGTTCTATTCAGAATCAGCCTCATGCTCCTAATTTGCAGGTCAACAGATTTTGTGAGAATGAATGCTCAGCACTACCATTCAACTTACTTGCTGAAGAAATAAAATTAAAGTCTGTTTAAGAAAATACTGCAGGCTGGTGTCAGTCTCCTTTAACCCTTTTGGATTTAGTATGTACTGTGAAGTATATTTTTGAGTGTTTATTTTACTCTCAGATGGAATGTGCCAAAAACAAACAACTTGTTGGCAAGTTAACTGCTGTCATGGGAACCTGCACTAATTGAACAGCCTTGAGCAAAAAGTAACTTCCAGCGGGTCTCTATATTCTTCACAAGACCAGATGAACTATGTATCTACAAAAACTTGGAAAATGAAATAGAAAACATAATTTTTACAACAAAAAGTTCATTTTTAAAACAGTAATAAGGTACTCATGGGGACTTCATCAATATTCAGTGAACCCCTCCCCCCAATGTGGCATGTGAAACTCAGCTATGTCTTGTGCCACATTACACCCTCAGGAGTTTCTTCAAAATAATATTGATATAATCCCTGGTATATACCTTGTTGCTATGGAGTTCTTTAGAGGATTAATCTATCTAAATTACGGAAATTAATTTTGTCAGGTTCTGTACAGCCTAGAGACTTCTGTGAAAGTGCTTGCTATGGGACTGAAGCATAGGTCTCCAGATGAGCAGCTCAGTACTCTTGCCAGTAGACAAAACAACCAGCATGAAAAAGTTCTGTAAAAAAGCAAAATTGAGTTTAACTGAGGCCAATAATAACTAGTTCAAAAAATCTATTTCTAGTGGCTCTACAAGCAGCGCACAGATACCCTACAAGGACATCAAGTTCCAAAAACACTTGTTTCCCTTAAAACAAACAAGGGGTCAGCTCCAACTACATACTGATAAGTAAAAAGAAATGATATGCTTACCAACAAGTCATGTGCAACTTTTATTCAAGGTTTCAGTATATCTCTCTTTGTAGCAGTCAGCATAAACGGTATTCAGAAAATGTCTCCTATCTAATCTAAACATTACATTCTTACTGAGTAGTCACCAAAGAAATCCACACATGTTAACAAAGTACTTGTGTAACTTGCAAACAGCATCACTGTTTTCCAGTGTTTTCAAGTATATTTTAGATTATATCCACAAAGTGCAACATGCACTGAAAGTTCTGTAGCAGCATTAAATTCCAACTCGATAACTATAGTATAAATACAATGCATGTCAGAGGTAATATTTCAGTGTGTCAAGTGATATCTTCATTTGAGCTAGCACTGGCTAGTAAGACAGGGTTTTTTTAAGTTCAGATGTCATTACTAACATAATGAAAAAAGTTGGCATATATTCTGAACAGAACCTAATTTGGAAAATTACATATCTGACTTCCCCAAATGATCTATTGCCTCCCTCGGAATATAGCTGATGAGGTGACACATAGCCTCTGGCCCAACACATCTGGGGCCAGATTCACAAAAAAAACACAAAGGCAAAGGCAAAGCAAAATTTTGCATTGTGCTTTGTGTTTGCCCAGGTGTCCAAAATCGCTGTTCACAGTCTGATATCAAACTGTACTATATGACTGTGAATAGGGCTAGGTCCTGGCAGCAGTAATCCCAATACTACTACCACTAACCCAACAAGAGCCACCTCAACAGGCAGCCAAGAGTATGGCCCCCCAAGGAAAAACAGCACAGGGTCACTATTCAGTATTCACAAAACTAGCCATATAAATAAGCCCATTGGGCATGCAAGGCACTCTTTTTCCATTTGTATATCAATTATGGGGCCATTTACATAGCCTGCACTGGAGTTTACCTGCCCTTCCCCACTGGTCACCGATTGCCAATGTGAAATAAACAAGACTAGACCTTGGTGGCCAGTGTTCCATCTGCCTGCTGATTGCTGGCCTGATTATAAAAACAAAAGATAAATCCCTGTGATGGCCAGTCATCCTTTCCATGATCACCAGTCACTGGCATGATTATAAACAAGCATTTGTCAATGCCGAATGTTGTCTTGCTGCCATTGGCAGTGCAGGAGTTAGAGAGATGCAGCATAGGAGTGGCAGTCAAGTATTGAACTGATGCCAACCCACCTCCACCCTGCAGAGAGTGAGAGGCATTAGGGTGTCCCTGTGGGTGTTTGTTAGTGCAGTGCAGGAAAACATGCTGGGCAGGATGTGAAAATGACAGCTGCACAGTTCATAATGAGGTGTAATAAAATGCCAGTGCTAAAAATGTGGCACGGAATTTGTGGAGTTGCAAGGGTGCATGGGAAATATGCAACAGGTACGCTAGCACTGCCAGTTTATGGTAAGTTTACACCAGATTTTCAACATAGGCATTTTAGCACCTCTGCTCATGTACAGTGTCACTGTCATTTCCTCAAAGTGTCCCAAGAAGTGATTTCGCACAGCAATCACACTATTCTGCGCCGGAAGTGTGGAAACACATTTTGGGCAGGATATGTGAAGTGACAGCTGTACTGTTCATCAAGAGGTGTGAAAAAATGGCAATGGTGAAAATCCAGAGTGAAAATATCACAAATGCATGACGGTATGAGTATGCGTGCAATCTGCCAATGCACGCTCGTAATACAGTCATTTTATTGAGTATCAGCTCCAAATTTTCAACATAGGCATTCTAGCAGCTCTGCTCATGAACTGTGTCACTGTCATTTTCATAATCTGGCCCAAACACTGATTTCCCACAGCGACTGCACAATTGTGCGCCGGAAGTGCGGAAACACATTTCAGGCAGGATGTGGAAAATGACAGCTGTACTGTTCACAAGGAGGTGCACAAAAATGCCACTGCTGAAAATCCGGCATTAAAATATTGCGAATGCAAAAAGTTACACACCTGCATAGCAACTGCGCAATGCACGCTCGTAAAACAGGCATTTGTTGGATTTTTTCCCACCAAATTTGGAACATAGGCTTTTTGAGAGGCCACCTCATGAACACTGGCACTGTCATTTCATTAATGGGTCCCGAAAGATGATTTTGCACAGTGACTATGAAATCACCTTTCGAGGCCGAATAATACCATGACAGTGATAGAATTCATGAGGAGGGCCCCAAAAACCCCATGTTGAAAATTGGTGCCAAAATTCCAAGAAATGCCTGAGATATGCAGCAAAGTTGAAAAAACCCTATTCATTGCATTATACAGCTTACCGGCATTTCCTCAGTTCGCAGTCGGCTTTGAAGAGTGCAGACGTGTTCCTGGTCCATGGAAGATCATTGCGCCGGAGTCCGGAGGTAAGTATGGGGTGAGAGGAGGCAGGGTGTGCAGTTCGTGGGTGCAGGTAGGGGGAAGGGGGCATCTAGACTACGAGGGACGGTTTTCGTTTTGCTGGGGGGGAAGGAAAACCATCGCGGGACAGTTTTCGCCTTTCAGGGCATTTGACATGCTGGGGTGGGCTCCCAGCGTGCCACCTAAGTGGGTTTTAGGTGGGGGGGTCAGTAGCGACAGGATTGGGGCACTCTGGCACACAACACAAGGGGGGTAATGCCGACCGGGATTGGGCACCACCCACGCAAACAAAGAAAGGAGGGGAGCCGAGCTGAGGGGGATTGGACACCCCTCAGCATTCAACAGTTGGTGGGGTGATGGTGACAGAGAGTGGGCTCCCTGTTGGCGGGCAAAAGACAGTGAGGGGGCATGAGCCAAGGAGTTGGGCACCCCCTCGGCATTCAACATTTGGGGGGGTATGGCGATAGGGAGTGGGCTTTCTCGTTGGCACACAAACCCGGGGGTTGCCGACAGAAGTTGGGCACCCCTATGTCGGCAAGCGTGAGGCGCCACCCACTCGCCGACCATGGTCATAATGGCAGCGCAGCACGGCATAAAGGACGCTATGATGATGAGCTTTTGCCGGATTGCAGCGACCTTACTTTGATGTGCTCACCCCATTATGAATGCATGGTGTGGCGGTGGCATGCAGGCTGATTGGGGAATGAGGGACGCACCTACTGATGCGTGCCCTGCATTCACCCAACAGCAGCTGCGCCCCCAGGACCCGCACTAGCGCAAGATGTTGCTTGCGCATGCATGCAAGCCAACATAAAAATAAGATAAATTCCTGGTGACTAGCGGTTCCTCTCCCACTGGATCACACACCCGGTATAATAAAAGAAATTCCCTGGTACCTAGTGGTCCCCCCCACCCAATCACCAACCCAATAATGAAAAGAATGTCCCATGGTTCCCAGTCTAACCACACCATCCCTATCCCCTTTATAGTCAAGGAAACATTTCCTTGGTGGTCTAGTGATCCATACACTTCCCCATTCACCATCCCCATAAGAACACTAACAACATCTTCCAGGTGGCTAGTGGCTTCCCCATCCCTGATCTGCCAGTTGTATGAGACTAAACAGTCCCTGGTGGTCTATTGGACCCTCCACCCACCCACCCCAGCAGGTGGTGCCCCACCACTCCACTCTCCTTCCTGAAACCGAGCCAGTGACCAGCACAGCCTTCCTGTCTCCAACACGGCTGGCTGCTGACTGGGCTCTCAGTGAGCGAGTACTGTATACAGTACATGCTCACTGACATTGATTGACAGTTCAAAGTGAACTTTCGTGCAATGAGCATGTACTGTATACAGTATGAACTCACTGAGAGATAAGTTGGCAACCAGCTGTGGTGGAGAGAGAAGGACTGTCCTGGTTGTTGGCTTGGTTTCAGGATGGGGGAGTGGGGCAGTGGGGTAATACCTGCTGGGGTAGGTGGGGGATCCTCTATACCACCAGGGACAGTTTAGTCTCATACAACCAGTGGATCAGGGATGGGATATATTGCTACAGCAGTGTTCTAATGGAGATGGTGATCACAGAAGGGGAAGGACCACTAGAACACCAGGGAAATGTTTTCTTGACTATAAAGGGGATCTGGATGGGTGGGCATTACACTGGGAACCAAGGGAGATTCTTCTTAATATAAGGCAGTTGATCAGATGGGGAGAGGGACTGCTAGCCACAAGAGACACTTTTTATTATATCTGGTGAGTGATCAGGTGAGGAGAGGGACTGCTATCCACCAGAGACACTTGTTATTATATTGGGCAAGGGATCAGGTAGGGAAAGGACCGCTAGCCTCCAGGGACACTTTGTATTATATCAATCAAGTGACCAGGTGGGGGGTGGGACCACTAGCCACTGGGGATTTATCTTTTGTTTTTATAATTGGGCCAGTGATCGGCAGGGGAAGGGAACGCTGGCCACCAGGATCTAATCTTGTATTTTCGGGCCAGTGATCAGGGGAGGGGGACACTACCAACACCAGGGAATAACTTTATATGTTTACTTATTGCGCTGGCAATTGGGGGAGGAACACCACTAGCACCAGGGAATAACTTCATATACTTACTTATTGGGCTGGCGATCAGTGGTGCACCAGCGCAAACATGGCTTGAGGGCACAAATTGGGCTTTTGTGAATACCAACTAGGCACAAAACCCAGTATGCACTGCTCAAACTGGGTTTGCACTGAGGAAAAGTTTTGTGAATCTGGCCCCTGTAGTTTTGTGGACATAGAAAAGATCAGAGTGGGTGCTTGAGGATTGGATGTTGATTTAAATCTTGCACAGAGGGAGTCATTTTGGATAATCAAACCTTATGCTACCAGTCCACCAGGACAGAATGGTAGAGTAGACCTGTTACCTTTCTTCTAGATTCTCTGTAAATCTGGAGCTCATAAACTGGTAATGCCTGAGTGATACGTCGGTGATGCATACCTTTTTGTGGTTATCATAATAACACAGCTGTATAAACAAAATCTTTATTCTTTATAGTTCAGCATCAGCAGTGTGTATATATAGGTATATTTTAATCATTTTGATATGCACAAATGTGTGTGCATGTTTGCACAATAATTTTATTCTTATTACTCTATTTTGAGTGCTGATAAACTCAGTGCATGTGATTGAAATTTTGTTAGTGTCCCTTTAACAACTTTTCTGTATACAAAGGACTATGCATTTTTACTACAGAAACCTCTTGAAAATGTGCACAAGTATGAAACTTTGAGAAGTTTTTACCTGTGCTTGCTTTTACCTGCTTCATGCTGAATTACAACAGGTAATAAATTCTGGACACAACAATCTATTTTGTGCCTAGTGGGATGGGATCCTTTGGATGTGAATGAGTGCATGTGGTTTTATTTTTCTGTTTGTTGCTTTTTTTTACTTCCGGTATCATGACCGTAGTGAGTGGCTTTGCATTTTGGACTATATGCTGAAAGTACTGGAGCAGCATCAAATTCCATCTTTTTAACCTCACATAGTATACATATAATGCATCTCAGAGTTAATATTTCAGCATGTCATGTGACATCTTCATCAGCGTTAGTGATGGCTAGTAAGATGAGGGTTTTTAAGTTCAGATACACACTTTGAATACAGTGGGCTGGATATTCAAACTGCGCTATTTTGTGGTGCAAGCCCTTGCGCTGCACAAAATAGTTGCGCAGGGGTGTGGCCGGGGCGATATTCAAAGGAGTTGCGCAATTGAGCAACTCCTTTGAATATCACCCCCCGACCACAGCCACTGTGCATGGCGCAGTGGAACTTGCGCCACCGCAAGTGGTCAGAGTGGAGCATTCATGTTGCGGTGGCGCAAGTACCATTGCGCCATGTGCAAATTTCCATATTCAAAAGGTGACATGCAAATGGGGCCATAATTCATGCAAGGCGGGGGCCATTTGCATCTATTTATGGCCCCATTTGCATGCCATTAGCATGCAGGTGCACCGATCCCCGAGGACTTGTGCCTGGCACCCTGCCAGGCAGCAGCCATTGGGGACCGATGCCTGCAGCCCAATCATGGGCAAAATGTAGAAAATCTCCTCTCCCCAACTGGCCCGATTGCGGGCATAAGCTAAATAACCCCCACTAGCCCGATCGTGGGCATAAGCTAAATAACTCCCCACTAGCCCGATCGAGGGTAATTGTAAATACCCCCACCAGCCCGATCGCTGCAGCACAGAGTCCAACTCCCCAAGGACATAACCCTGGTGGTCCAGTGGACTGCTAAGCCCGATCGCGGGCTGCAAATGTTGCAACCCCCCAAGAACAGATCTCTGGTGGTCCAGTGGACCGCTAAGCCCGATCGCCAGCTGCAGAATGTTGCAACACCCCCAAGACCATATCCCTGGTGATCTAGTGTCGCCCCACCCACCCACCCACGAGCCCACCCGCTCCCCGTCAGCCAGTGGTGGCAGCATCCCACCACCTGCCACCCCACTGCCGCCGATTGACTGCCCGTAGTGCCATTGAGCAGAGCAAGAGCTGGTTGGTAGCAGCTCATAGCGATACAAGGCAGTCCAGATGTGTGAATGAATTTTTCATTCACATATCTGGACTGCCTTGTGACAGTATGTGGCTGCATGCCCATTGGCTCTTGCTCTGCACCAATGGTGTGCAGGCCTCACCGGGCAGTCAGTCGGCAGGGCGGCAGGCGGTGGGATGCTGCCGCCTCACCGCTACTTGGGGAGAGGGAGGGTGGTGGGTTTCATGGTGGGTGGGTGGGGTGACACTAGATCACCAGGATCTGTTCTTGGGGTGTAACATTTTGCAGCCCACAATCGGGCTTAGCGGTCCACTGGACCACCAGGATCTGTTCTGGGGGTGTTGTAACATTTCGCAGCCCGCGATCAGGCTTAGCAGTCCACTGGACCACCAGGGATATGTCCTGGGGGTGTTGGATTCTGTGCTGCCCGGCTGATCGGGCTGGTGGGGGTATTTACAATTATGCCCGGGATCGAGCTAGTGGGAGGGGGTTATTTAGCTTATGCCCGCGATCGGCCTAGTGGGGGTTATTTAAGCTAGCCAGAGATCGCCAGTCGGGGAAGGGATTTTATGCTTTTGCCCACGATCGGCCAGTCGGGGATTTTTACACTTTGCCCGTGATCGGACTGCAGGGGGGCAGGAATAGGTTGAGGGCCAGCCACAGGTGGCAGCTACTGTGTTGCGCCCTGCAATGTGGCAGCTCACCTGTGGGTGGCCTTCGACTTACTCCTTTTTTTTTTGGCTCAAAGTTGTGCAGGCGCAGGTTGGGGGTTGCGCCTGCACAACTCTGCACTGCCCTCTGAATATCAGGCTGTGCAGTTTATGCATGGTTCCTCCCCCTCCAGTTCAGCATGCATTCATTTGCATTGTGCTGTTGCTCAGCTTGCCTTGGGGGGCGCAACTGCCTCCTGCTGAATATGGCAGAATGGCGCAATTTTGGACTTGAGCAGGCGCAACCCTATTGCGCATGGCGCAACCCTTTTGAATATCTAGCCCAGTATATCCTAATGGATTAAATGAGGAACTACAATCATTTCCCTTTTCATGGCTAATTCAGTACATGGTATCATGTACTTTATACTTTTAAGTTTAATGATGAACTAAGTTATGTTTCAATTATCACAGGTACTGTTTAACTTGGCATGACAGTTTGGTATCTGAACTTAGAATACCTTCATCTTACTAGTCAATTGCTAGTTCTGATGAAGGTGTTACATGACACATTGAAACACTAGTTCCAACTGACATGCACCAGAGACTTGGGGCCAGATTCACAAAAAATTGCAAAGGGCAATACAAAATTTTGAACTACGATTTGAGATTGCCCAGATTTTAAAATTTGCTATTTACAGTCGGGTAGTGCACTAAGCTATCTGACTGTGACTAGGGCTAGGTCATGTTGGTGTTAACACCTGAACTGCCACAGCTACCCCACTAGTTTACTACTGACAGGTAACCAGATTCTAATGTTAATATTTCTCCCACTATGTATTTTCTTGTCTATACTGTGTAAACTGTTCTCCTATGTTCTCCCCTTCCCCAGGACACATCTGTAATCGAGCAGTACTCTGTTCAGTATGTCTTCCTAGTAAAACGCTTAAATAAATAAAGTAGTGTTGCCCTGACTTGCAGCCAAGTGAATGGCCCCACAAAGGATAGCACCGGTGTGTTATTTCTAATTCACGAATGCACCTATGTAAATAAGCCTATTGGGCATGCAAGATGCTAGGTGGTCATTTGCATGCCCATTATTGGCCCATTTACATAGGATGCATGGAGGTTAGCATGGCCATTTTTTGTACTTTTTTTTTGTACTTGGCCCAGTTTGTTACCTGGTAAATAAAGTGAATTGAATTGAATTGAATTGAATTGAATTGAACCCCTTCCTGACACACAGCTGCATTCCCTGGTGGCTAGTAGTCCCACCCCACCACCTGCCATTTGCTGATCACCAGCACAAGTGAAAATTAACATGCTCCCTGGTGGCTAGTGGTCCCTCCTCCCTCTATCACCATTCCGAATATATAAAAAAAGATATATCCCTGGAGGCTAGTGGTCCCTTACCCCACTGACTGCTGGCCCAAGAAAAAGAAATGAATACTCCCTGGTGCCAGTGGGTTTCCCCAGTGACAGCTGGCCCAATTATTTAAAAAAATATATCCCTGGTGGCTAGCGGCTCCCCCCACCAATCCCCAGGCTAAGAAAAAAGAATAGAACCTGGTGGCTAGCAGTCCCTCCCCCTACCCTATCCCTTGCTCAACATATAAAAAAAGTGTCCCTTGTGTCCAGTGTAACCCCCTACACCCGGTTCCCCTGAATAGTTAAGATAAAGATTTTTCTGGGGGGTCTAGTGAACACCCCTCCCTATCCCTGATCCCCAGTAAGTGAATTAACATCTATTCTCTGGTGATCTAGTTCATCCCCAACACCCCCCCCATGGCAGGTAATGTCCCACTACCCCGCTCCCCCAACCCAAACTCAAGCTGACAACTAGCATGACCTCCTTTCTCCACCATGGCTGGCCACTGACTGAGCTGTTCATGAGTGAGTACTGTATACAGTACATGCTCATGGAATGACACTTCACTTTGAACTGTCATTCATTGTCAGCGAGTGTGTGCTGTATACAGTACACACTAATTGGCATCTTAGTCAGCAGCCAGCCATGGTGGAGAGAGGAGTGTTGTTCTGGTTGTCTGCTTTGGTTTTGGATGGGGAGAGTGGGGTGGTGGGACACTTTTTGAGGGGATGGGGGTGCACTAGATCACCAGGGAATAGATGTTAATTCACTTACTGAGGATCAGGGATAGGGAGGGGAGTTCACTAGACCACAAGAGAAATGTTTATCTTGACTATACAGGGAATCAGGATTGGGGGTGGGGTACATTGGACACCAGGGAACGTGTTGTCTGTGCTGAGCAGGTGACTGGGTGGGGTGAGGGACTGCTAGCCACCAGGGAAGTCTATTTTGTATATACCCAGCAAGTGATCAGGTGGGGAGAGGGACCTCTAACTAACAGGAAATATTATTATTTTATGGGCAGGGCTTCAGGTGGAGGCAGACCACTGTACATCAGGGAAATCTTATATTTCTGATACTGGGTAGTGATTACCGACCAGTGGGGGGATGGCACTGGACCTCCAGGGAATGTCTTTATTTATATCAGGCTGGCAATCGGTAAGGGGGACCACTAGACCACCTGGGATTATCTGCATTGTATATCAGGCTGGTGATCAGTGAACTATGGTGGGGAGGGGGATCACTGTTCACCAGGGAGATATTTTTTTCTCATAGGGCTGGTGATCGGTGGAGGGAGGGATCACTAACCACCAGGGAAGATTTAAATATATTATATCTCTTGGATTGGGCAGGGGTGACCACTAGATACCAGAGAAAAATACTGACTTATTCTCGGGACAATAATCAATGGGGTGGGGAGGGGAGAGGCACCACAGTACCTATGCCAACAACTAGAGTTATGGGGGATTAAAGCAAAGTCTTAGTCAAAGGTATTTGCGCCGCACAAGGGGACCCACAAAAGTACTTTGCGCAGAGCAAATGCTTTGTGAATGGGATAATGCCCATATGCAGGACCCCTCACTGTCATCTGTATTGCAATCCCT
Source organism: Neoceratodus forsteri (assembly GCA_016271365.2). Classification (NCBI taxonomy): domain Eukaryota; kingdom Metazoa; phylum Chordata; order Ceratodontiformes; family Ceratodontidae; genus Neoceratodus; species Neoceratodus forsteri. The sequence continues at coordinate 609,908,071 of CM057455.1, forward strand.
TCCACACTGTGCCTCAGAACAATAGCACAAACCGGTCTTTTGCGAATTTGAAATCGGTACAAAACCCGGTTTGCGCTGGGGCAAAGTTTTGTGAATCTGGCCCTTGACATTTTGAATGCTAAGCCAATTTGTTATTTGTGTAGGTATAATTTATAATGTCTGTGGTTACAAAGATGAACTTTGATGCTGCTAGTTGGATTGCACATAGCACTTTGTGGATATAATCTGAATTGACTTAATCCAGCAAAAAACGGTAAAACCATTTACAAGTTGTACAAGTACTGTACACTTTATTAGCCTGCATGGATTTCTTTGGATAAACTCAGTAAAAATATTTTCTTTTAATGAGGTATGACATTGATAGTACGTGAAGGCAGGAGCCATCTTGCTTAGAGCAACACAGGTGGGTACGCACTGCTCACCCAACCCACCCCAACCACCCTCCCACCCAGGGGTGGTGCTTCATTTCAATTCTATTGGCCCATTTTTACACACCCAGTGACCAATCAACTGAGGACTCTCCTCTTTTTCCCTCCCGCTACTAAGCTATCGTGGTATCTCCTGCTTCCACTCCCTCTTAGAAACATTGATAGTTAAATAGTTTCATCTACCATTTCCCCTTCCATTTTGATTCTCACCAACCCCCACAGCTTGTGTATCCTATAATTAGCTACACCCACATATGGCTTTTTTTGTTGCCTTATCCAGCACCCTGCCTATGAGGTGGCTGCTTGGTCCTTCTGGTGGATGTGAGACTCAAACCCTGAACTCTAGCAGTCAGCCAGCCATAGCCTTCCACCTTGGCCACTAGGCTATCCAACCTATTAGTGCTCTAAGTAGGAATAGGTTATAAGTACCCTCCTTCCACCCCCTAGCCAGTTTTTGATGTCTCCCTTGCATGCCCCCCAGTCATTGGCACATTACTTGCATCGCTGTTTAGTCCATCCGAACATCAAAGCAGTATTCTGCTGTACAATTTACTGAGTTCCCTATGTAGTTTGCTACCCCACGCTTTATAATTTGTCAGACACATCATTACTACTCCTTTCTGCAGTTGCTACTACTAGAAATGCTCCAACTTATTTTGACTTTATTATTATTATTATCATGTTTACACAATTCCCCAAGTGTGGAGTCCAAAACTCCAGCCCCCCCCCAAACTACTATTGCAAAAATTCCCCATCACCTTTCAGCCTCATCCACTATGGACAACCCAGTGGTTCTGTTAGCTTCCATACTGGCCACCCTATGCACATTCTATTTCCGTGCAGCCACATTACTCTATGTGACTTTCCCTCGACTCAGCACCCAATCCTGCAGGTGGTTCACACCCACAAAATCTCCCACTAATCCTCTACATAAATTGACATTCAAATTGGCACTCAGCAGGCTAAACAAACTGGTTATCATAGCGCTGCTTTGCTCTGGTAATGTCGAACTAAACCCAAGTCCCTTCCAAGCATCCCCATTGAACTTCACGCTGTCTAAATGCCTGAAAATCATGCTTATAAATATATGGAGCCTCCAAAAGAAGTTGGATGCTGTGAATACTTGGGCTTTGTATACAAAACCAGATATCCTGGTGATAACATAAACCCAGCTAAAAGTCTCCATAACAGATCAATAGATCTCTCTACCCTCCTATAATACCTTCAGGTTTGATAGGCCAACCGGAGGAGTGGGGCTGGGGAGGACTGACTATATATGTTAATGACAAATTCACAGACAAATAAATCAATGCTATCACTAAACCTAAAGAATATGAATTCTTAACACTTAAACTATCACTCTCCCCAGCAGAATCTATCAATATCCTAGGTTGCTATAGACCTTCATCAGGTGGGCAGGATTAACTCCCACAACTTCGCAACTTCCTCCATACCAACAGTAATGAATCTTTCATTCTCTGTGACCTCAGCCTAGCCCCAAAGACAACACTCTTAAAGAACTATGTAATAAAATGGGTCTAACACAGCTCATAACCCAACCCACTAGTCCCAACTTATAAAAACAGCTCAGAAGTGCCACCTTAGACCTAATACTAATAGGCCACATAAAATTACCCATGCCACTGTCTTCCACAGTGACCTGAGTGACCACAATATTATCTTTTGTATCAGGGGATCAGAAAGACCTAACACAGGAGCAAAATTCACCACTAAACAGAGTCTCCATAAATTCAACCCTGCAAATTACCTACACAACTTAAGAAACATAAGATGGCAGAGATTCTACCTAACTACATCAATTACCAAAGCTACTGCCCTCTTCAACATCATCATCTTAGACATTATCAATAAACATGCCCCTTTAATCAAAAGCAGAATCAGAAAGGCTTCTTGCCCATGGTTCACCAAAGAACTAAAACAGGCATTAGCTAAAAGAGATCACCTTTGGGCCACAGTCAGGTGCTCGAAATCAGCCACTGACTGGTTAGTCTTTCAGGAGTGGCATAATACCTATACCAGGCTAATCAGATCAGCCAAATCAACCTTCTGTCTGAATGCCCTGTAGACAGCCAGGAGTAAATCAGCTAAGACCTGGCAAACAATTAAAAGAAATGAATGAAATAAGCTCTCCGTTGATACCTGCCAAAACAACTTTCCAAGACACCATAACTACCGACAAAGCTACCATCCTAGATAAATTAAATACACATGTAACTACAGAGCTGCACTAAGGAGAACTGGGGTTGCTCAGTGACCACACTTAAATACAAAAAGGCACAAGTTGTGGCACTTACCCTTAGGCAACTAAGAACGTATTCAAATGTAGAAACAATTTATTTGCTACCTGTCCCTCTGGTCACAGTGGGTAAAAATAGGACAAACAGTGTCTGATCCCAGGAAAGTCATGCTGGGGGCCCCCCAGGGATCCATCATAGGACCCCTGCTCTTCAGCCTGTTCCTTCAAAAATATCAAAAATATCCATTTATTTAATTCGTTGTGCAAACTGATATACACTGGACCTCAATGGCCCACAGAAGAACAAAAAGCTGTGATGGTTCACTGCAAATAGGCTTTCTCAAAGATATGAGAAAGCCTCTTTGCAGGTGAAACATCAGAGTTTTTTTTGTTCCTCTGTGGGCTATTGTGATACGGTTGTATGTCTGTCTCTACAACAAGTGAAATAAATGGATATTTTTGATACTGCAAAGTGTTTCCCCATTTGAATATTTTCTTGGTTGCCTAAGGGGTAAGTGTTGTGACTAGTGCCTTTCTGAAACTAAATACACACTTTGCCCTGGCAGGCCTAGCCTTCGATACTTTCCAGGCAATCACATTTCAAACTTCTCCCATGGCTACGGATCTCTCATCGAATCAAGATACTCTGCAGTCTTCTGCTTCTCCCAAGTCACCTTCAAAGAAGATGAAGACCTGCTCCTTAACCTTGATACTAAAAAAGTGCCTGCACCAATGGTATTAAACCCAGGTTCCTAAAATTAGGATACTTCTACTTCACAGCACCCCTAACCCACCTGTTCAATTAGTCATTCTCATCCAGTGATTTCCCCTCCATATGGAAAACAGCTCATATATTGCCTCTCTTCAAATCTGGTGACCCGACCGACCTCAACAACTACAGGCTGATTTCTATACTTCTGGTTCTCTCAAAGCTTCTTGAAAAGTTAGTCAATGACCAGTTAAGAGACTACCTTAATCAGTCTAACCTCATAAACCAACCCCAATCCAGGTTTAGGCTTAACCATAGTACAATTTCTGCTCTAGCTCTAGTGATGAATGATTGGTTCACTGCCTTAAATCATAGATTAATATTTGGAGCAGTCTTCCTGGACCTGAGTAAGGCATTACGTACCGTAGAACATAACTTGTTAATTGTTAGACTCAAGGAGCACAGCCTGTATGACACTGTCCTGCATTAGTTCACCAGTTATCTGACAGACAGGCTACAACAAATTAATTTTAATTATTTATTTGGTATTCGGGAAAATAACCTTTGAGCCAAGGCTTCTTTAAAAGGTTCCATGTCATGTGAACAGAGTAAAGACATTCAATCAAGAAGGTTACAGAGTTTTAGGACATTTGAGACAATGAATGGCACAACAAACAGGAAAAGGTTACAGTTTCTTAGACATTTACAATACTATACAGCATATGGACATCAACTTTAGTTGATTACAAGTGCAGGTAAGGTGCAGAGGCACTAGAGGTTAAGTTAGGATTGGCAGAGGGTCAGTAAGGACAGGATTTTGGTAGGGGAGGAGGGGGTCCTCTAGTAAAAGTTGTCAAGGAGGCAGGGCTAAGGCCAGGGAGGCAGAGACCCATTCTAGCGTGAAGACAGGGGGAGGGGGAGAGGGGGGTGAGGGATGTACATGAGCAGTCCCCTTAGAGTGTTTCAGGGGCATTGTCAAGGATCATGTGGGAAGGTGGCTTCTGTCTTGTCTAAGAATAGTTGCTATTAGCAGAGGCAGACCTGGTCATCCAGAGTCTATCAGCTGTTGGAGAAGCAGGTGCACACAGAGCTGGAGGTCAAGTAGTGCTGAGGTCTGATTTGAAGCCGTACAGGCTAGTGAAGTTCGGGATGGACTCTCATTAAGCCAAAGAGGGGATCTGTCAGAGAAGGCATGCTGTCCAAGAGCTGTGCATAAGAAATGCGCCTCAAGGGTGCCCTGCATTCTGCTTCTGGTTATATGTTCTGAGCCTGGGCCGGAGAAGATGCCTGCTACACATGGGGCTTTCCCCAGTAATGCATTTTTGCCTAGGAGGCATTTGACAAATTTAATTCAGCACCCAAGAGACATCAGATGTGTCTGTTCATAGATGGAACAGGTGTGGGTCATTCGATCGCCATTAAGGATGAGTCTGCAGGCCTTGTTAAGAGCTATGTGCACCCTCTTGAGCACAGAGTCTGATGCTGCGTTGTAGACAACCAGGCTACAGTCAATGGTGGAGAGTATGGAGCTCATGACTGATAGGTGGATGGCTGCCATAGTAAGGAGTTTTCTGTGCCTGTATAGCACACCAAGCTTGGTGTTGACTGTCCTGACCACCTGGACGACATGTTGAGCATAGGATAAGTTGTTGTCCAGGGTGACTCCAAGGTATTTGAAGGAGTGTACCTGTTCCAAGGGGGTGAGTACATTTTTGGTGATGTTTATGGTGGGGAACCTTTTCTTGAGCTGGGGCTGGATAGGAGCATGGTCTTGTTTTTTTGAAATTGAGCAGAAGTGTGTGCTCACCGAACCAGTCTTCTATTATACTGAAGGAGTGCTGAAGTGCTGCTTGGAGTGGCTCAATTTAAGTGTTGCTGTTGAGGATGACAGCATCTTCCACATATAGGATTATCTTGGTATCACAGGCTTGAGGGAGATTATTTAGGAACAGGCTGAAGAGCAGGGGTCCTACGATGGATCCCTTGGGGGCCCCCAGCATGACTTTCCTGGGATCAGACACTGTTTGTCCTATTTTTACCCATTGTGACCAGAGGGACATGTAGTCTAGGAACCAGAGTGTTGTATTGCTGGCCACCCCCAGGCTTTGTAGCTGGGCCAGTTACAGGGTGTGGTTGACAGTGTTGAAGGCTTTCGTTAAGTCTATGAACACTGCCCTAACTAGTTTGCCTTCATCCATAGCTTTGTGAGCATAGTCGGTGAGCTCTACAAGGGCAGTCATGGTACTATGCCCGTGCCTGAACCCGTGCTGATAGGGGCATTGCAGTTGGCATTTGTTGATGTATTCTGTTGGTCCACCACAGTCTTCTCAAGGGCCTTGGATGGGGGGAGAGGAATGAGATCAGCCTGTAGTTGAACACATCGGTCCTGTCCCCGCTTTTGTGGACAGGTGTGACCAGCGCTTGCTTCCAGGTGGCCGGGAATTGTGCCAGGGTCAGGGATTTGTTGAATAGTTTTGTAATAGGGTTGATGAGCACATCAAGGGTTTGAGACACCAGCTTCATGTCCACTCCATCGCTACCCATTCTGGTCTTTCTGAGCAATTTTTTTTTATGTAAAATGCTGCCTCCTTCACAGTTACTCTCTTGCAGTAGAAGGTAGAGTGAGAGATATTGGGTTCTTTGTCATCTGAGGGAACCTTGGTGAGGTGTAGGTAGTCAACAGGGAGTATTGTGCTTAGATCTGTGAAGGCAGAGTTGAAGGACTCCGCAATGAGGCATGGGTCCAAGATAGTAGAGCTGTTAATGTGGAGCAGCTGTGAGTTTCTCTTTTCTTCTTCCCCCAAGAGATTCTTTGTTTCCCCACAACCTTTTACTGTCACTCCAGCTTTTATTGAGCAGTTCCTTGTGGTGATCTGTTTTAGCCCTCTGTATTTGATGCATGCAGTGGTTTCTAGCTGCCTGGTACAGCTGGTGGTCATGGTCTTTACCTGAGGCCCTGGCTTTTAACCAGAGGTTTTCCATCTCCTTCATCATGGCTAGGAGCTTGCTTGTGATCCAACCATTAGTGGTCCCCCACATTTTCCTCCTTTTTAATGGTGCATATCTGTTGTAAATATTGTTGACTACATCTGTGAAGTACTTCAGAGCCTGGTCTAGGTCTGGCAGTGTGTCAATGGGCTACCAGTCATGGCAGGATAAGGCATTTTTAAGCAATCCTAACTGACCTTTTTTCAGGATTCTGCTCTGTATAGTGATTGGGGGGGCTGTTTTTGAACTTATTTGACCATCTGAAGGTGACAGGGAAGTGGTCCCTCAGCATATCTGGTAGCACCTTGACCTCAGATATTCGTGATGGGGAGTTTGTGAGGATCCAGTCAATAAGCGAGCTCTTGTCTGTCTTGTAGTTCTTTCTGGTAGGTTTCGTGACTAGTTGTGTCAGGTATGCACTTGCCACAATATCCTTGAGTGGCTTAGAGTTGTCGCTTTCCCAGTTTATATTGAAATATTCTGTGATAAGTAAGTCACTATCCTTGGATAGAGAGGCCACTTCATCCAGGACCTTGGGCACACTGTCCTGTGATTTATTTGGGGGGTAGGTAGGCTGATGCAATGGTCAGTGTCTTACCCAGCTGTTTGACTTGCATTTTCATGACAAGGAACTCATGGTCTGCGGCCATCCTGGAGGTAGGGAGGACGGAGCCGTGGAGGGAGTCTTTTGTATACATAAGAAAGCCCCCACCCTTCTTGTCATGCCTGTTGCTCCTGAATACCTGGTATCCAGGTAGCGCTATTTCACTGTTTTTTTTTTTTTTATATTGCCTGTCAGCCAAGTCTCAGTTAGGCATGCTATGTCCAGTTTGTGCTAGACCATCCAGCCTGTAATTGTGTAAACTTTGCTGTTAGGCCACAAATATTCATAGCAGCTATTGTCAGGCCCTTTGTCATGATACCCACAGATCCAGGTGGCAGTGGAGGGCCAGTATTTGGGTGCACATTTCCAGATAACAGAAGGAGCATTAGGATAAGTTTCCTCACTGTGATGTAGAGAGTTATAGAGATTTGTGACTTGCATCTTCAGGATTCCCTGAGGGGGACTCCATCTTCTGCACTAGCAGTTTGGCGCTGAGCGTAGCTAGCTGCAGGGTGCTCCCCAGCCTGCCCTCAAGAGCAAGATTTCAGGATTCCCTGAGGGGGACTCTATCTTCTGCACTAGCAGTCTGGTGCTGAGCACAGCTGGCCACAGGGTGCTCCCCAGCCTGCACTGAAGAGCAAAATTCCAGGTACACTTCCTTTGGGAAAGCAGCTCCAGTCCAGCTTGCTGGCCATGAACTCAGTTGGTGGATGGTGCCTGAAATTGGGTCTACTATAGGCAGATTCAGCACTCCGTCTCTCCCTGACTGGCTTCAGCTACTGGAGATTTTAAGTCCCCTGGAGCGCATCTCTCTGCTGCCTAAATTTCTTTTTTCCTAACCTCTGCAGCTAAATTTGTGATGTGCCTTTGTGCCCACTGTTGAATTTGAATTGTTAGTGTAGGGAACTACAACCATTTTTGAATTGTTAAGAGTAGAAAACTATTGCATTTTTGGAGTGTTTCAACTGCCTTAAGCTCATCTCTCTGCTGCCTAATTATTTTTTTCATTAGCAGATTATATCTTTTAGCCACTAGAGGGCCCAATTATAAGCACACTTACCCAATCCAATCCATCAGCCTTTGCACCCTCCCTCTTCTACTTCTGTCAAAGTCTGTGCTTTTAGTATCACTCCCCATTGCCTAACACTCAGCCCTGTTCTACTCCCCTCCACCACCCTAACTTCGTAAGCTCTGCACTCTGTCCTTACCCTCTGCTTTGGACACATGTACCTCTTTTAACTATGTACATAAATACCTTTTTAATGCTGCCTCTATCTCTGTCTTTCATACACCCAACTCCACTAGTACTGGTACCCCACTCATTTACCAGTTTCGCCACTCTATGTTGGGATATATCCCTTGGTGTACCCTACCGCCATCCAAAACACACTACTGTGCTCCCATGCTAGCCTCCCTCAATAATAACCAAGATAATCTCCTCCCCATTTCTGAGTACCCCCTTGTCCTTCAATTAATCACACCCTGCAGTAATACACCAGCTAAAAAATCTGTAAGAAGTAGGCGGAGTTCAGCTCACAAGCTCCTTGTGCACTATCTTGCTATGATTGCACTTCTCCTCCTGCTCCTAGCTGGGAACATACACCCAAACCCCTGTCCGCCCACCTCAGCATATGAACAACACAAGAAACAAGGCTCCATCAAACTGGCAACTCTTAACTTCTGCAGCCTGCCAGCTAAGCTCAATGCACTCCAAGTCTGGGTGTTATAACATAGGCTGGATGTTATAGCCCTTAACAAAACTTGGCACTCGCCTAAGGTCCCAGACAATGGCGTATCCATTGCAGGCTATGTCCTGTTCTGACTCAAGAGAATTGCCAAGAGAGGGAATGGCTGTGCCATTTATTTAAGGGAAACTCTTAAAGGGCTAATCATCCCATTACCCCACTCTGCAAATAACTCTCAAATCCTAGCGGTTAAAATAATCCTGGGCCAGCAGGGAAAATCCCTCACAAATGCATCAGTATTCATCCCACTGTGTGAACATGTTACAGGCTTCCAAATGATCTCAAACTTCATGGACGACAGCACCACCCATGGTGAGACAATTTTACTGGGTGATCTAAATGTAAATTGTCTTGCTTCAGAAGCTGACTCATATAAGGATGCCATTGCTGCCTTAAACATTACTCAAATGGTCACCTTTCCCACTAGTTTTAATTATAAGTCTAGTAGTAGCTCCTTATTTGACCTGATCCTCACCTCTCATCCCAGCAGAATCACTAACACGGAAGTTCTCCCAGATGCCCTCAGTGATCACTCCCCAGTTATTTGCCACTGGTCAAACAAGGCAGCTAAACCAAAGTCCTCATTTTCCTATAAAAGAATCTTAACAAAAGGAAAGCTTCCACAATTCCTTGCTGCCCTGCCAGTGGTTGACTGGACACCCCTTGACTCCTTGAGCAGTGTCGACCAAGCACTTGACTTCTTCATTGCCCAGTTTAACAAAGTTTTATAACAGTTTAACCCCTCTACTTAAATGCAAAACTCGATCTACCACTAATCACTGGATTAACTCTGAACTCATCTCCATGATGTGAAACTAAGATAACCTCTGGAACCGAGCCATGGACTCAGGGAAACCACACGATATGCAGCTCTATAAGGCAGCTGGGAACCAGTGCACAATAGCTATACACAGAGCCAAGCAAGTCTTCTACAACAAGGAACTGACTAACTCCTGAAGAAATAGCAAACCCTTCTGGGAGAAGATCAAGAGCCTCACAGGTAAACCAAGCAAATCCCTCCCCCCCCAACTATGATTGAGGTTAACAGCTCCACTTTACAGAACCCCAAAGAAATAGTGGACTATTTAATTTCGCATTTACTGATCTTAGCAGTGTCCTTCCCTCCCAACTTCTTTGACAACTCTGCCCAGCCCTGCCTCAATAATAAAATCAATCTCCACAGTAATACCCCCCATTCTACTTTAAGAGGATATCCATGTCTGAAGCTAAAAGATATCTTAACAAAGTGCTAAGCCAAGCCAGTTTCAGCAGTGATGACCTTGACCTCAGACTCCCCTCTCTCTCCCTTGATGTTGTCCTACAACCTCTCACTAAACTTCTAAATCTCTCACTCTCTCATAAACAATTCCCCCAGCACTGGAAATCAGCAGTGGTCACTCCAGTTCATAAAAGCGGTGATAGGTCTCTTCTCTTTAACTACTGCCCTATCTCTATCTTCCCACCACTCTCCAAGACGTTGGAATGAATTGTAGCTGACCAGTTGTCTGAACACCTCAACAAATATGACTTACTCTGCCCGCAACAACATGGCTTTAGAAAAGACCATAGTACTACCACTGCCCTGCTTGACTTCACCTGCCATATTCATAAGGCGATTGACACTGGCCACCTACTGGGTGAGGTGTTCATTGATTTGACCAAGGCATTTGACACTGTGAACCACCAGCTCCTACTTCACTCACTCTCCTCCCTTGGGCTATCTAATGATGTAACCAAATGGTTTCAAAGCTACCTCTTGGCAAGGGGCCAAAAAGTAAAAATCGTTGACTCTCTCTCAAGTGCCCTTCCTGTTTGCTCTCGTGTACCCCAAGGTTCCATCCTTGGCCCTCTACCTTCCAGACCTTTCATCAAAACTCTTCCTGCAGCTTGCAATAATAACTTAATACTCTATGCTGATGATGCAGTCCTCTATTCCTCCCATACTGACCCCATCTCACTCTTCAAGGTGCTACAGACGAATTTCAGCCTAGATGAATCCTGGCTTCTTCAACATAAGCATTTGATGAATTACAAAAAAACAAAGTCCATGCTGTTCCATAGCTCTCATAGCAAATATAGATGCATAAACTTCACCATACATAATGAACTTGAACAGTCACTTGAGCAAGTGCAGGAGTTTAAATACTTTGGTATTACCCTTGATTGCACAATGTCTTTCAGCTCACATGTTCAACACACCTCAAAATCAGTCAGCTCAAGAATTGTGGTCCTCTACCGCCACTGTTGCTGTCTTACCAAAGAAGCTATGCGCTCAGCCATAACTGCCTCAGTCCTACCCATCATTGATTATGGGCTTGTCTTCTATGGGATTGCTTTTGACACCACCCTAAAATGGGTCAAGACAGACCTTAACAAATGCTGTAGACTTCTCACTGGTGCAGGGAAGCATACGCATACCTGTGATCTCTACAGGCAATCCAACTGACTCAATCTAAATAGCAGACTTGTCTACCAGACCTGCCTACTGGCTGAGAAAATTTGTCTCAACACCCCCTGCAACTCATGCCTTAATGTTGCCCGCAGTTACTGCAAATTTTACATGCAGTTCCCTCAAACCGACATTTATCGTTCCATTCTGTTTTACCATCCAGGCTTAATGTGCTTTCCACACCAGGGCCCCCTACTCCTAAACAACCTTCCCCCTGAAATTGCAGCTGAAAACAAGCTTGGCCTATTAAAATGTAAAGTCCACCAGCACCTCACTGACCTCAGCAGTTGTGACTGCTCTGCCTAGGCTTGCGGCTTTGTTTCACCTACCCCTCCTCTTCTCTTCTCCCTTGCTACCATCCCCACTTCTCTCCACCCCTCCATCCCCTGCTACTCCCTGTCTCTCTCCCACCCCCACCTGCCATTCTGCCCCTCTCACTTCCCACCTACCATTCCACCCCTCCTCCCCTCCACCTGTCTACCCCTCCATATCACCCTATGTCCTGTTGCTCCACCCCAGACTATGTAGCACTTATCTTTCTGTTCTTGTACATATGATAATGTCAAATCCTTGACTGCCTACCCCTTTTTCCCCACCTCTCCCCCTCTTATCTCCCATCCCTTGTTCCACTTATATCACCTCTAGGATGGTTTTTATTTGTATTAGTGTCTTGCTATATTTACACACCCATATTGTTAATTGTGCATTGATGTTTGCCACTGACTGTTCGCTACTGTGCTGGTCTATACACTTGTACTGTCTTTTGCTACTAAGTTAACTTCCTGACCCTGTATGGTATCTTACCACTGTTTTGCTTACACACATTGCGGACGCGGAACCTTTGTAAAAGAACCCTTGGTTCAAATGTAGTTGTAATCCTAGTAATAAATAAATAAAATGTCCTTATTTTACCTTGGAGAGGCATCTCCACTTTCTGAGGGATGTGTGTGAGAGGTGGTAGCCTGTTGGAGCTGTGGGGTGTGTCAGATGCATTCTCCCCTGTTGTGGTCCCATTGTAGTAGGACTGCTGGTATGCCCCTCTGTGGAGGTTGCTTCTGGTACTGTTAGCCAATGGCCCATTCTGAGGCAGTGTTCTGGGCAGACTGAAGAGGGACAGGTGACCTAAAGGGCATCTGGGCCCACTGACCCAAATGTGATAGCAATGAGTAGAGCAGTAGTGCAGCTCATGTTTGTTTCTTAAGGGTTAGGTTTGGCATTAGGCAGATCAGAAGACTAATATGAATGGCGGAAATACAACTCAAATACTATGATGAGAACTTAGTGTAGGGGCAGGGGATACAATACAGAAATTGAGACTTAAAGGGTTAAGAGTAACACCGACCAGTGTTGGGCCCTATAACTGCATTCTGTATCTTTAAGGAAAGTTGCAATATTAGTTAGAGGGGAGGATGAAGATTGCCTAGATGTGCTGCCACTGGGGGAGGGAGAGTATTTAATAAAGGCTGGGTGTGTATGAAAAATTTAAGCAGAAAGGAGAGAAAGTGAAACAAAAATTGGGTTATTTGCAGGGCATAGCTACAACTAAGACACAAATGAAACCTGCTCTACACAGAGAAAATGCTGTATCACTTTAAGCTTAGTTTCTGGTCCAGGGTAAAATCAATCAATCAATCACTTTATTTAACCAGGCATAAAAAAAATACCACTGGACCTTAAGACAAAGAGAGCTATAATACTTTAAAACTTGAAAACCTGCATGCTGAAGGATCCTACACTTCAAACAACCCTTGAGTGCAAAATTTCTGTAAACAGGCTTAGATTGACAATTAAGTTAGCATTCACAGGACAATTTGGAGAAACTTAACTAGCACCAGAATCAGTAAATAAAATTAGCTTAAAGTCCAAAAGGAAAAGGAGTAGCAAAAAATTCAAAAAGTGGAGCAGCCAATCAGCAGGCATAGCTGATAGTTTTGGCTAGTCAGCGTGGAGACGCCAGAAGTATCAGCAGCGTACCTTCGGTCTGATAGTCTGCCGGCAGTATTGTGGGGAGGCAGCCAGTGGTCAGAGGGGACCCACCAGGCTGCTTGCAGCTGCAGAGGCACCCTTGCCAGGGGTGAAGCTTTGGTCTGGTGGTCTGCAGGCAGTACAGCAAGCAGGCAACTGGTGGTCAGAGTGGACCCACCGGGCTGTTTGTAGCAGCAGAGGCACCCTTGTTAGGGTGAGGCTTCGGTCTGGTGGTCTGCAGGCAGTACAGTGAGCAGGCGGATGGTGGTCAAAGGGAACCACAGGGCTGCTTGCAGCAGCAGAGGCACCCTTGTCAGGGGTGAAACTTCAGTCTGGTGGTCTGTGGCCAGTACCGTGAGGAGGCAACCGGCAGTCAGAGGGGACCCACTGGGCTTCTTACAGCAGCAGAGGTACCCTTGTCAGGGGTGAAGCTAAGGGGTCAGCTGTACTCCACACTCCCTCTTACCAGAGGGGTACCACAGAGTTCTATACTGGGATCTCTCTTGTTCATGGTCTAAATCAATACACTCTGCAATGACATCAAGAATGTGAAAATCCATTTTTTCGCAGATGACACTGAGCTTTACGCTGCTAAAGCAAAACAGTGGTAAAATACAATACAGGGTCAGGAGGTTAACACAGAAGTAAGCAGAGGTAAGATGTATGAAGACTTCATAAGAAAATAAGGCTGACGACTATGCTGAACTACAACTGGACTTTGACCAACTACAAATCAACCTCATCCAATCTAAATTGCTTCCAAACACTAAAAAAGCAAAAAAAAAATTATGTTCTTCTACCTCAAAAATCCTCCACCTGACCCCAAAAACATTACCACCACTACAGCCATCACTGCTCCCTAGGGGAAATACTCGATGTGGTGGATGACTTCAAATCCCTAGGCCTTTGCTTCAATCATAATCTCTCTTTTTCAGCCCACAGTGAAGCACTCACCAAAAAATTAAGGATGATACTATGCTATTTCTACCATAACAAATATTTATTCCCCAGCAAAACCAGGAAACAAATGGCCCACGCTACCTTTATACCCCTACAGTATTAGATTATGCAGATTTTATCTACAGCTGTTGTTCTGCCACCAATCTGCACAAGCTGGATTTGCTATACCACTGTGCAATTCGATTCATCACTAATGCCTCCAGCAGAACCCACCAATGCAAACTCTACTCTGAAGTAGGATGGTCCTCACTGGCCACCAGGATATGTATGCATAGCTGCACATGGCTCTACAAAATCCTACTTAACAAACTACCTTCTCACATATCAGGCCTATTCTGCTGTGCCCAGAATTGCTACTCACTTAGAAAAACTGTACTTGCTTATTCTCAATGTCCCCAGGTTCTGCATGCTCTATGGTAAAGCCGCCATTTTCTATGCACTGCCAGTAGCCTAGAACAAATTACAAACCATGATTAGACTGACTTACCTTGTACCACTGACTACTTTTAAATCCCTAATCAATAACCAGCTGGCAGAAACATGCAACTGCCACCCATGAATACCCTTGCCATGCTTGGCTAATCCCTTCTCTCCTCCTCTGCCCATCCACTTCCCTGATCCACTCTCTTCCTCATCCCTCCACCCTACCACTCCCCCTTTCTCCCCCCTTACCACCGCCTCCTTTTTCACCCCCTACCACCTCCCTATGCTTTCTCACCCCTACTACCTCCCCTTTTTTCACCCCCCTTTCACCTCTCTATGCTTTGATGATCTGTACATTAACTATATATTATCAGACATCAATTTCTCAAGGTCCAAGTGTTGACATAGGCTTCCTTACTGTTAGACTGTGAAAATTCCACAGTTCCTCTTCATTGTTAGACAAAATGTGTTACATCATCAGGCAATGGCATTTATACAGCTCCTGCTTATTGTTCATTCTTATTTATTAATTTACTTATGTATTGCACTTCTTGCACTTGTTAAGCTACTGTTTTGTATTGTCTTGAGCCTTACAGGTCTTCCTTGAAAATGAGCTTGCTCAGTAGAGTTTTCCTGTAAATAAACTTCAACTTGAACATATTCCATCACATACCCTCCCCCTCAGAGTTGTGCCTGTGGCACAGTCTGTGAGGGCCAGAGACCCACCCTCCTGAGAGAACAAAATCTGAATTTCCATGCTGGGCATCTGCTGGGTGGCGCACATCAAAGGAGGGCCTCGTGGCCGTGCTACTACAGACAAGTTGCAAGGCTCAGAATGCAACAACAACAGGGAATACAAACAACACTAGCACAGTCTCTTCAGAGCCTAACACAACCATCAGCAGTGGCGTAACCACCAACAATACATCTCCTGGGGCCTTATGCAGCTCTATCACCTCCCTAGCCAGTACCATCTATCTGCTGCCTCTCCTGCTCCCTGCCACCATCCTTCATCTTTTCTGCTAGGGGTCACAGCTCACACTCATATTCAGGGACCCAGCAGCTAAAGAAATACCTGGTCCATTGATACAGCTTTTTGCCAGCAGACATCCAGGATCTCAGTAGCTACAACGTGGTCAATTTAATTTTTTTTATATATCATTACCCAGGAATCCAGCAACTATAGAAACACATTGGTCAAGCTTTACTTCTGGACATCAACACCTAGAGACCCAAGGACAATAGAAATAACCTGATTATTCAATACAAGTACACACTGGCACAGCACCAGGGCCCACCAACTAACGAAAAAGCCTTGTCAATCAGACTTAGCCTATCAAGTAGTCCTGTTCTGCTGACAAATTTGATATAATCAATACATCTACAAATTGATAATGAAGGACCCAACAACTATATAAACAACTTGGTTAATCAATACATGTGTACATTAACATTATAGGACCAACAACTATAGAAACAACTTGGTCAATACATACGTCAGCTCGGTGTCACCCAGTGACCCAGCAACTATAGAAACACCAGCACCAACAATCCAGTATCCCTACTTTGGTGGTCTTAAAATCTAACTGGTGTGGCAGGCAATCGGTGAGGAAGCAGATGACACACAACTGTTACAACTTCCAGGATGACCACTCAAAAGAAAATTGAAATTGACCCAAGTTAAACCATCCTCCTTCATTTGGAAAGTAACATGATCCAAAAGCAAGAGTCATGCTGACAGGCTGCACTTCTCCAGAACCACTTGGAAATAAACAAAAGGCTATGAGAACATTTCACAAGAAAGAGTATCATCCAGAAACTGCTGCTAATTTAGAAAAATAACCTGGTGAAAAATTTAGGTCATATCAAGGAGTTATTGAATGTCTTGATTAATTCCTAACTGAGCAAGGGCATTCTGTTCAAAGCAAAAAGGAATGGCAAGCAATAACATCCAACTTGAACAGTTTTTTTTTCTCTGAGGAGGAGTGCAGGTCTGGGTATAAGTATTTCATTTTTGTCCCTCTCCCCTCCACGTGGAAAACAAACCTCTCAACAGCCCCTAATTTATGACCCCAAAATGTCCTTTCTTGCTCCTGAAATGGAGGTTTCTGTTCCCAAAGATGAGGGATTTGGAAGCACTGAAATGCAGTCTAGTATCCAGTTTACTTTCAGAAAAGATTATCTTTTATTAACAGCTTTCAGGGTTAAAAACTAGCAATAGTGACATAGCATCCAGTATTCTCATAGTTTTCCCCTCATTTTCTTTCAACTCTTATCCATGATTTATGGACCAGAAGGTTGGGAAATATAAAGGAAAACAGCAATCAGAGAATTTGCATAAGTAACCAAAACAAAGCATCAATTTAATCAACAGCTTAATCTGGTTCAATTTCAGTTGCTTAACATCTGTATTACCCCCCCCGGTCACCCCTGAAAAAGGGACTTCTAGGTCCAGTGGGCTTACCGAGTCAGCAAAATTCAACAACAGCAACAAAATGGCTACAGTACCAACAACCATTTGCTGACACAGGCATTGGTATCCTGCATAGTATATAACTACTTGAGGAGGGTGTAGTCAGTGACGAGTGTGAACTTCTGTCCCAGCAGTTAGTAGTGTAGGGTTATCACTGCCCACTTTACTTCCAGTTACTTTTATTCCAGCATGGCATAACACTGCTCCCAAGGGAAAAGATTGAGAAATTGGTATAGGATGGGGTAAATGCCATCCTTAAAGTCTTGTTGTAACACTGCCACAGCCCCACCTCAGAGGCATCTGTGTACAAAATGAAGGGCTGGTTGAAATCTGGATTTCATATGACTGGCCCCTCACAGAGTACATTTTTGATGGTCTGAAATGCTGTCTGAGAGTTGGGTGACATACAGACTTTCTTCAGGGAGGTTTTCTTGGTCAGATTAGTCTATGGGGTAGCGAGGGTGGAGAATTTTGGAAAGAACTGTTGATAATACCATGCAGTTCCATTAAAGAATCTAACCTGCTTCTTAGTACAGTAGCTGGGATGGGACAGTCAGCTAGGGCCTTTATTTTGTTGATAAGCAGCTGTACTTGGCTATTTTTTGTCTCCTGCCATGGTAGGGTAAATTTTTCTTCATTGGTCGTGAGACCTGCCTCCCTGCATCATTGAAGTACTATGGCCACAGTCAAAGTGGCTGTCATCGTCAGGGCTAGATATGATACTGGATATGGCAACATGCATACAGCCTGTGGGGACAAAGGATGCAGTCCATTATTCTCTGGAATGTAGCAGGGGCCCCATGCAATCCCAAAAGAAGCATGGTAAATTGGTATAGACCAAATGGGGTGACATAGGCCATTTTCTTAAGGGACTCTGATGTTAATGGCATTTGCCAATACACCTTGGTCAGGTCCAGGATACTAATGCAACAAGCCTTCCCCAGTCGGTCCAGCAGCTCATCTACCCTTGGCATAGGGTGTGCTTCAAATTTGGATGCAGCATTAACTTTTAAGAAGTCTATACAAAATCAGGTGGTCCCTTGTGGTTTAAGGACTAGTGCAGTAGGGCTAGGCCATTCACTCTAGGATACTTCAATGACTCCAAACTCCAACATAGATTGGATTTCCTTCCATACTGTCTCTAGGATTCTTTCCATTAGTCTATACGGTTGTAGGCAGATTCAGACAATGAGGTCTGTGTCTATGTGATGCTTGATCATGTGGGTTTGTTCCGGCTTCGGGAGAATAGGACCCCAAAATTCTATATCAGCCTCTGGACTTCTTGGTTTTAAGTTTGGTTAAGCCAGCTGTCCGCTGGGACAGTGCTCAATTCCTTTACAATTGTAGGTCCCAAGTTCAGAGTTCCATCATTAGTGCCCTTGTCCATCACCTTACTTGGGCCCCTTTTAGGATCTTCTGATTCATTGAGCAATACCTCCCTGTCTTTCCAGGGCTTCATCAAATTAACATGTCAATTTGTTTTTTATTTGTTTCTGTCCAGTTTTTATGACTTCGTAATGAACTAGTCCCACTTTTCTGAGGACCTCATATGGACTTGTCTATTTAGATAAGAGCTTGGTCTTTGAGCTGGGCAACAAAAGGAGTACTTGGTCAGTGGACTTGATCTTCCATAGCCTGGCCCTTTGGCCCTTTTTGGGCTTGCTGTGCTTTCATTAAATTTTGTCTTGTAAATCTGTCAACCACATCCAAGCTGTCTCTCATTTGTAATATGTAGTTATTTATTTGTGTACAGTGTGTCTGTCTCTATGTATGTATGTATATATTTATTAACTCATGTATGTATGGATATTTTTATTATTTATTTGAAAATTGAAAATTGGTGAACAGGAAAGGCACACTGAGCCAAGGCTAATTTCCAGTGAGATCCAGGGAAGAGAATTGGGGAAGCAAATACATACCATGGACACAGTGCACAGTTAAATGCAATTACATAGCACTGAGACAGTTCACAGTTACAGTAAAGTGGAATTGAGTACATGATTAAAACAGGAGTAAGTACAATGAGTGAAAGAAGCAAAAATCAGGCTATTCAGCCACACCTACACTGAGATAGGACGCAGATGTAAGGGTGGTAGTCAGATGGTGGAAAACAGGAGCAGGTTAGGAGAAAAGGGGTTCCAGCTGGTTCCTGGGAGAAACATGAGGTGTGGTCTAATCAAGTGACAATAGGAGTAGGTTTCAGGGTGAAGGGAGATGATAGGAAAGGCTGATTACTCAGCAGAGGTGTGAGAATGAGGAATAGTGAAAATGTGAGGATCCCTGGATTGGAAGGAACAGGATGCAGAGGGTACGGAGGAGAGGAATGAGAAGAGGTAAGAAGGAAGGGACTCTAACTAGTATTTTGATATGAAAGAGGCACCATGGTTCTGGTGATGTGAATTTAGAGGAAGAATGTATAAGAAGGAGTAGAGTGAGTAATGGTGGGTATGAAAAGGAGTGTTGATAGTGAAAAGACAGAAAATGTTGCAGAGGATGTCCAGTGTAGCAAGAGAAGTGGAGAGAGCCATGCCACAGACCACATCCGTGTAGTTAAAGACAGGGAATACCATTTTAGTGACAAGCTCAATGTGCACCTTTAAAGACAGATAGTCTTTGTTGCGATACAAGGCACCATGTTTAGGGTGGAAACTAGCATGGATGGCATCAATGTTGGCAGAGATGTTAAGTTTACTGTCTAGCCTCACACCAAGGAATTTGAATGAATGAACCATTTGAAGAGGCTGCCATCCAAGGTGGAGAAGATGGGCAGAGTTGGGAGTTTAGCCAATTTTTGCTGGTTCCAAAGGTCTTGGACATAGTTTTTTTTTTTTCTGTTGATCCAGAGTTGGCTTGATTAAAACCAGCACAGGACATTGTGGAAGTCTTGCTAGAACAGACCTTGCATGGCTGAAGTGGAGGGACCAGAGGTGTAAATGGCTGTATTAACAGCATACATGTGGATATGCAAGTTGGCACAAGCTGTAGAGATGTGTTAAGGAAGATGAAGTTCATGTTGGGCCAAGGATGGAGCTCTGTGGGACCCCAGCCTTGATGGGAAGTGGAGGTGACAGGGCATTACCAACCTGTACAGACTGCTGGTGGCCAGAGAGGTAAGGATGAGACAAGTCTACAGCAGGAGCTAAGAGGCCAGCAGCACTCTACTTATCCAAGACAGGAAGGTGGGACAGTGAGTCAAAGACCTTGGCCAGATCAATGAAAACAGTAGCTGTAATGTGCCTCTGAGCCCTTTCTGACAAGATAGAATGAGTTACACACAGTATGGAGGAGATGGTGGATTGATGCTTCCAGAAGCTAGACTGGAAAGGGAACAGGAAATCAGAGGTGGATAAAAAATTGGAGAATCTAGTGTAGGCAAGTTTTTCTTGCAGTTTAGCAAAGGAAAGGAAGAAGGAGATTAGCCAGACATTATCTGGGGATGAAGGGTCTCATGCTTTGCAGAGTGGTAGAACTTTTGCCAACTTCCAGGACTGAGAGATAAGGGGAGATTGAGTAGGTAAGTCACTGGATGTGCTGTGGCAGGTGCAGAAGTAGTTTAGGATCCAGTCCATCAGGACTGGGTTTATACAGGTTTAGGGAGTAAAAGGCAGTAAGGGTTTACTGGGTAATAACAAGGGGAAAGAGGAAACCAGTGTAAGGCAGACAAAAGGGAATGTGAGGAGAAGGAGGAGCAGAGGAGGCAGGAGGGGTGGACTGTATGGGAAGATGAAAAAGGGAGTGAATTACAGTATCTTCCAGAACTTTGAGGGGGCATTAAGGTTGTTCTGAAGGTTCACCTTGAAATATTGTGATTTTGCAGCCTGCAGAGCCTCAGTGCAGGAGTTTCTGATAGTCCTGTATAACAGGAGGTCAGGAAAGGAGTGAGATAGTTTGAAACGTGCCCAGACAAGCATGTTAGGTGGACTATGTGGACTATGTGCAAGTTCTTCCCACATTTCTTTTATGAGATCCAACATCCCTTGGGGTTGTATCCTGTTCAATAATGCAAAGGACGGGAACCCAGGGGATGACTGTGGCACCTCCCAAATAGCAAACATTAAGTAGGATGACATTTCATCCCAGTTTACCTCAGTTGAAATGATTTTAGATAGCATTCCTTTTAAAGATTTATTAAAGTGTTCAACTAAGATGTCAGTCTGTGGGTGATACACTGATGTCTGCATGTACTTAATCTTCAGTAAAGCACACACCTCCATCATGACTTTTAACAAAAAGTTGGTGCCTTGATCAGTTAGGATCTTCTTTTGCAGTCCAACTTATATATAGATACATAGACAGTGTTGGAAGGTAAGGGCCTATGGCCCACCCAGTCTGCCCATTTGAGCTTGTATGTTCAGTTTATGTTTTCCTAGAAGTCTGTTGCCCCTTACCCCTGACCTCCAGAATTCCTTTATGTCTATCCCATGCATTCTTAAATCATGTGATTGTTTCAGCCCCCACCACTTCCTCTGGCAGGGTGTTCCACTTGTTCACCACCCGTTCTGTGAAGAAATTCTTCCTCACGTTTCCTCTGAATCGTCCTCCCTCCAACCTCATCCCATGCCCTCTAGTCCTGGAACATCTTTTTCACCTAAAAATAGTGTATTCCTGCACCCTGTTCCTCCCTGCAAGATACTTGTATGTCTCTATCATATCCCCTCTCTCCCTCCTCTCCTCCAGGGAGTACATGTTCAGTTCCTTCAACCTATCCTCATAGGACTTGTGATGCAATCCATGCACCATCTTTGTTGCCCTCCTCTGAACCTTCTCTACCCTGTCTATGTCCTTACGTAGGTAAGGTCTCCAGAACTGTACAGTGTACTCCGGGTGGGGCCTCACTAGTGTCGTGTATAGTGGAATTATGACCTTCCTTTTCCTGCTGGTGATGCCCCTGCCTATGCATCCCAGCATCCTATTTGCTTTACCTGCTGCCTTGTCACACTGTTTCCCTACCTTGAGGTCATCAGAGATGATAACTTCAAGATCCCTTTCCTGCTTGGTGCATGCTATATCCTCACCCCTCAACTGATATATTGTGCAAGGGTTTTTGTGCCCCATATGCATTATCTTGCACTTCTTTGCAACTTGGGAAAACACATTTATCAGTTCTTTTGCCACTGACCGGAATTCACCCCAGCATTCTAAAAGAATTAAGAGGAGAAATAGCAAAACCACTGACTATCCTTTTTAACAAATCATGGGAGGATGGTGTGGTACCTGAGGACTGGAGGAAGGCGGATGTGATTCCCCTTCACAAAAGTGGGACCAAGACAAAGGCAGGAAACTACAGACCTGTCAGTTTGACCTCTGTGGTAGGGAAAGTGATGGAATCACTTCTGAAGGAAAGAATTGTTGAGTACCTAGAGGCCAGAGGGGCACAGGACCCAAGGCAATATGGGTTCACAGTGGGAAGGTCATGTCAGATGAATCTAATTGATTTCTTTGACTGGGTGACCAAAGTAGTAGACCAGGAAGGGTCTGTGGACATGGTCTACCTAGACTTTAGCAAGACATTTGACACAGTCCCATGCAAAAATTTAATAGTCAAATTAACCAGCCTGGGAGTGGGTCCCAGAGTGGTAGTCTGGGTAAAACATTGGCTGGACCACAGGACACACAAGGTAATTGCAAATTGAGTCCACTCGGAAGAAAGAGGGGTTACTAGAGGGGTACCGCAGGGTTCAGTACTGGGTCCAGTCCTTTTTAATGTCTTTTTAAGAGACATTGTAGAGGGACTGGAAGGAAAAGTATTCCTCTTTGAAGATGACACAAAGATCTGGAACAGGGTTGATACACAAGAAGGCATGTAAAGGATGAGAAGGGACTTGGCAAGGTTGGAGGAATGGTCAGAAGCATGCCATCTTGGATTGAATGCAAAGAAGTGCAAAGTAATGCACCTGGGAAACAAAAACCCAGGGGAAGATTACACAATGAGGGGGAGGTAGTAACAACAACAAAAATGGAAAGGGACCTGGGGTAATCATATCAGATGACCTTAAGGTTAGCAAGCAATGTGAGAAGGCAATAGGGAGGGCTTGGGGTATACTGGGATGTATAGGGAGAGGCATCACCAGCAGAAAACAGGAAGTTGTTATCCCTCTGTACAGACAGTTGGTGAGACCCCATCTGGAGTACTACGTCCAGTTCTGGAGACCCCATCTCCGCAAGGACATAGACAGGATAGAGGCAGTCCAGAGGAGGGCAACTAAAATGGTGCAGGGTCTGCAAGAGAAGCCATACAAGGAGAGACTAAAGGAGCTTAATATGTATACCCTTGAGGAAAGGAGGGGGGCATGATAGAAACTTTTAAGTGCCTCACTGGAATCAACAAAGTCCAAGAGGGTAGCATCTTTCAGAAAAAAAGATGTGCAAGAACAAGGGGACACAATTTAAAGATGGAGGGCGGTCAGGGGCAATTGAGGAAGTATTTTTCCCAGAGAGGGTGGTGGACGCATGGAACAGCCTTCCTGAGGAGGTTGTGGGGTCTGAAACTGTGGGAGAATTCAAGAATACATGGGGCAGACATAAGGCAATTCTTGCAGGGGGTAAGAAGAAATAGGCTGTTGGTTAACTAGGATCTGAAGCTTATCCTGTAGGTAGGGAAATGGGCAGACTAGGTGGGCCAAGCAGTTCTTATCTGTCGTCAAAGTCTATGTTTCTATGACCGGGCTGTAGTGGAACATAGGGGAATAGTCTCAAAAAGAGATGCAGCAAAGTTTTACTATGAGGGTGAAATTGCCACGAAGTCGGCAATTGTGCCCCATGTGGCACTTCGCATAATTTTTCAAACTAACCAAGAATTCGCCATTTGTGACTTTGCTTTGCTTTGTGGGTTTTTAAGTGCAAATTGCAGTTAAAATCCCAAAGTAAGTAGAGCTCACAAATGATGAATTCCCCAGGTGTCTAGTGGTCCCCCCACCCTGTCAGATAGTACCCCCACCCCACTCCCCTCCAACCCCGAGCCCGATCCATGTTAAAAAAAATTAGTTATTCCCTTTCCTGGTGTCCAGTGTCCCCCTCCATCCCACACCTCAGTCTGTCAGGTAGTGCTCATGGGTGAAATTCTACACTTTGTATTTGATCTGGCCTCATTTACTTAGACAAATTTTGCATATTGAGCTTTGCATATTGAGTGCAATACACAAAATATTTTGTGGCGCAAAGTTTACCCACTTTGCCCACCTCTAGCCTTGAGTTAACAAGTGGCTTAATCCAGTATAACCAATACATATAATGATACCCAGATGTACATTTTAATGTATCAAAGATCCCACAGCATCAACCTCTTTTCATTCAGATGGGGTGTCTATTATGGCATTGGATCAAAGTGGCCCTTTTTATACTTCTGGGGACAACCAACTTACATTCAAGACAGTAAGTGTAAAAATCTGCTACTTCCTTCCATACAACTTGCCGGAAGTATCAGGCAAGTATGACTGCCTCAGTTTTCTCCCTGCATAAATGACCCACACTAGGTACAGTATGGGCCAGCCTCAGTACCTCCCCTGTATCATACTTGGGCACTACTAACTGGTAACATAAAGTCTTTGTTTGTTTCTTGGGTTCTACCCAGTACAAAATATCATTCTTCTGTTCATACCTTGGAAAACATTGTGCATTTTGCTCCTTTACCATTTTACTATTTATCATGGCTAAGCTCTGATAGGTATTCCTGAGAACCTCATCAGCCCTTTGTTCAGAAAATATGTTGGCAGCTTTGTGAAAGATGCCTGGTCTGACCTGCAGAAGTATTTCATGGCTTCCTGTACATGTTGAAGCAGTCTCCTCATCTAAGTCACCTTGGAACATCGTCCAAAACTGGTCCTTGTGGTCCTCAACCACTACAATCTCAGATGCAGTATCACTTTCACCTTTCTCTCTCCATTTCTGACCCTGGGGCTTCGTAGACTTCCCTTCTTGGCCAAAAGAGATCAGTGTCAGTAAAGGGAAATGCATGGCTCCACTGTCTTTGTGGCCTCTTGTGGGCAAGAACTTTCAGTATTACTTTTGGAACCCCTCTGCAAATGGGTATTCTAGGAAAGCCTACTTGGGCTTACCTGCAACCCTGCCACTCTGTTCTCCATCCGCTCTTCCCAGCATCTCCCGATCCACTCAGCCATGTTTCTACCTTCTCAGGTCCTGTTCTTGCCCTTCTGGTGCCCCAGACTGTAGCCTAAGTCCATAATTCAGCCCTCTGGGCTCAACAATGGCCACTGCTATCTCCCTCTGTAGCATCTGCCCCCAGGGCAGTGGGAATCACATAGGCACGAAAGGCGCCTTTGATCGTTAATCCACTTCATTTTGTGGTTGTTCAGGGAGAGTTCCGTCTGTCCCGGGATTCTCCTTACCTAATTGGGACCCGGTGACCATGGGCAGGCCACTGAGAGATCGCTCCCATGAAAATAGAGGGAGTTCCATGAGGTGTTAGATTGGGGCTCATTTAAATATGCATGAGCTAAGCCCTGATCCTATTTAAATATGCATCAGTGTCTGTCTGCCCCCAGGGCAGCTGTTCTTGGCTATGGGAGAGAAATAGAAAAATATATATATATTTTTTATATATATATTTTAACTTGCTGATGTGTGTTTGCGGAAATGTGCAAAAGGCGAAAGTATTTATTTAAAAGAAATACTTCTTCCTGGCAGAACCAGAACTTTATTGGGACTCAAATTGTCAGTCTGTCTGCTGCTGCAAGAAGCTTAAATATTTTGCAGTAGCGACAGGAAAATGAACTGGGCAATTCAGTTGTCTGTGCAGCAACAGCAAGTACACCCTTTTGGGCTACAGAACTATGGGGCATTGGAGCAAATATCTTTCTACCACTGGTTACACCAGAACTTTAATTCAGGACTGTGCTTGTTCTGCTTAAGGGGCAGTGGGTTAAGCAGCCATTGCAAGCAGTGACAGTCAATTGGACAGCCAGGAAAACAAAGCCAGGACTTGTGTGGGATTTTCACTAACGCTCATGGGTGAGCACCAAGTGCTCATGGGGACTTACAGGGACCCGATTCTAGGTGCCAAAACACCAGACCAACAGTGCATCAAGTAAGTTGCATGCATTATTCATTTCTGTGAGTGACAGGTCCTCTAGCCAATCAGAGGTCAATCATCACAGCCATTCAGGAGCCTTGGGAAAGCCCTATAAGAGACAGTGTAAGCCAGCATTTTAGCAGATTGAAGGAGCATGAGAGCAGATTCTAGCCTGCAGGGAGCCCCCCTCCACAGGGGTGGGGGCTCAGGCCCCTGCCATGCTTCTGTGCCTGGGCAATACCTCTATGCTTCTCTATCCAGCAGGGGTTGTGGTTGTTTTATTTATTTGAGTTAAAAGTAATTTGCCCAAAGAGACTGTTCCCTCTAGTGTGTATCCTGATTGCACCTTACCTGCTGCCCAGATGGTCCAGTGCTGGTGTATTGAGTTCTGTGCAGTTAAATCATATCAATGTGCTGATATCTATCTGAACCCTCTGTGGGCTAAAACTGCCCCATTAGAGCTGCCAGCCATAGTCACATTGCCACTTCAATGAGGATATGAGGCCCTAGAGTTTGCTATGTCTGAGTTATATGTCTGGAAATTACATATTTACGTATTGCTTGACTTCGCCTGATAGTAAAGATGCTTGAGAAAAGTATCGGTATGTGAGTGTACTGGATGTGACTACAATTTTCATTGTGCTGAATGTTCAGGATTTGTGAATCCAAGATCTAGCCAAGGTAACTCAGACCAGTTGCCTGTTCTGAAATGTTCAGTTCTGTGACCAGCAGGGTCACCCCCTGCTACTCTACCAAAAGCAGGGCAATCCTTCTTTAGAATATTCGACAGCCATTGTTGAAAGTAGCTTTCCAAGTTTGCCCCTCCCTCCTAATCAAAACCGACCAACTCAACCAGCTTCAACATCCACCAGGCCTGCAACATCCAGGACTTTGGTATCTGGGTACCCAGTGTATAATGTGAAATTTCAGGGTTTCATCTGTATCTGGGACTGGTTCCAGTGGTGGGGAAAATGGTATATGTAATAACTGGTTTAGTCAGCAGCTTAGATAGCCAGGGCTCTACGTATCAGTATTGGGTTGACTTGTGATTGCTTTCTCTATTAATTTAGTAGCCACCCAGCTGGAGGGTTCACCAGGAAACCAAATCAACACCTTGTACATTTTGTAAATAGAAATCAGCATAACCTCTACTCCTCCCGTTTTCCCCATCCTAACTCTTATGTCCCCTCAAATAATCTGTTGTTACTATTTTTGAAAATCATTGTGTGTGAGAATATTATTAGAGAAAGTCATTAATTACGAAATTGTTGAACTGTGGGGAAATGTCTATTGGGTCATGTCTGGGGGTAGTAAATGGTATTTGTGAATGGTATAACATCTCAGGGAGTTATACCAGGTAACAGCTAGCCCACGTAAAAGCATACTCTGAGTGGAGGCACTGTGCATTGTTTAGACTTGCTGTAAGTTAATGAACCCAAACCCCTCGGACTAGCTCCTAGGTAATAGGCAGGGGTGTAACACTGGGAGAAGTGCCACCTAGGGGTTACACTCTGCCTGACATAATGAAACTATTCCCAGTCTTGACCCAAGACTCCTAACCATGGTAAGGTTTTGGAAAATCTCATCATTATTATTCCTGCCCAGTTTTTAACCATTCTGGGTCCACAGGGTATTTACGGGTATCCCCATGCACATAGGCAATATTTGTGGGATCCCCCACTAACCCAGGATGGGTCTTACCACAGATTCGTTAACCAGTGTCCTCCCATTGTCCAAATCCTCCACAGCTGTAACTGTTTGGTTCCCCACATGCAGTGGTAGTCTATACAGGTTTTTGACCTGGAACTTGTGAATGTGTGGTAGTTATGCAATCCACAAAATCATAGTTCACGCGGTCACAAAAAATACTGATATGCCCCAATTTACCACAACTAAAATGTACAATGTTACTGTTAGATCTATGACCTGTGCCCTCCCCCAATTTGGGTCACCAGAGAGTAGGATCTTGGGACTGGGGGAATTACAGCAGACCCTGCAGTTAAACCTTTTTGAACTGGATGGGTAAGCAATATTTCTCCACTTAACCACTTTACCTATTCCAGCAAGTTTGTTCTAATCCCTCCAAAGTTCTTTTTCCCCTCTTCTGCAGGGATCTTCTCCTTGGGTCACCACCTAAGGTTCATCATGAGTTCCACCCTTCTTAGTGACTTTGAGTCTTTCAGCTTCCAGGTAATGTTCCATAATTTTCACTGCTGCAGCCAGAGTGGTGTGTTCTGGTATTGCTCCAGCACAACTAAATCCATAATTTTCTCACTAGTGTGTACCTCTGGTTTTAACCACCAAGTAGCAAAGTCTTGAAAGTTTTTGTGCCAGCTCTCTAGGTTGTGTTCCAACCTTGACACCCAAGGTCCAGAAGTTCAGTTGGAAGCTCTCTTCAGTTATTCTGACCCAGTCTAAAATAACCTCCTTTACCCGGTCATAGGCTCTGGCCGCAGCATCAGCTAGGCTTCTGTATGCAGTTTAGGCATTTCCAGTTAGGTACAATGCAATATGAGTAGTTCAACTTTTTTTGTGTCCAGGTGGTGGAACTGGCAACTCTCTCAAAAGTCATAAGGTAAGTCTCAGCGGTTGTCCTCAGGATCTATTTATGTTAGCATGGGGAGTGGTCCTGCGGTAACTGGGTGCCCTTATGACATGGAGCTGGGACACAGTCCCTTTCTGTGTTTGCAGCACTTGTTCCATAAATGGCTACTGCTGCTGGTCTCTCTGCATCTGCACTTGCACTTGTTGGGCCATCCAGCCTCTTTGAATCTGAACCTATCACGCCACTTGTTGGTCTCTTTGAATCTGCTATTGGGCCAGCGGTTGATCTCTCTTTGCCAGCTATTGGTCTCTCTCAGACTGCTTTTGCACCAGCTGATAGTCTCTCTCTGAGCCTACTGTTGCACTTGATGAGCCATCCAGTCCTATTGCATCAGGGCTGTTGTGTATCCTATTCTGCCAGCCATTTCAGTACTTTGTCTGAGTCCATCGTACCCCTACTTAGATAAGGGGACCTTGGATCCCACCACTAAAGTCAACCACATTGGACAGTGTAGTGAACTGGGTGGTTTCTGTGGAACACTCTCAAAGAAAACAATTCAGACACTAGTTTAAATTAAACTAACTCTTCTTTACTTTCATTAACAGAAAAAAAGAAACAAACAACTTGTATTCAGCTTAACAGAAATTTCTTACAGTTCAGTCTTTTCCTGTCACTGACACAGAAACCTTTGTTTCTTTTCCTTTACTATGTCTAGGTGTTGCTTGCTAACACCCCTCCCATTGAGGTACATCCAAAACCCAGAAAAATATTGGGATACTGGGGTGTAAAGGAAAGGTATCACCTGAAGCAAGAGGGAGGCAGTATTGCCTCTATATAGATCACTAGTAAGAACCAATCTGGAATACTGTCCAGTTCTGGAGACCACATCTCTAGAAGGACATAGACAGAGTTGAGGTGGCCAAGAAGAGGGCAACTATAAGGGAGCAGGGTCTGCACCAGAAGCCGTACAAGGAGATACTTAAGGACCTAAATATGTGCATCCTGGAAGAGAAGGGAGAAAGGGGTTATGATAAAGACCTAAAAATAGTTAAAGTACAGGAGGAAAGTATTAAAAGAAATTAATCAAGGACAAGGGAGCACAATAAGAAGCTGGAGGGGGGTATATTTACGAGATATGTGAGCAAGGATTTCTTCATATAAAGTGTGGTGGATTTCTGGAACAGTTTTCCAGTAGAGGTGGTAAGGAGAAAGCAGTGCAGGGTGCAAGAATGCATGGGGTATGCATAAGGGAATCTTAGGGAAATGGAAAAGGGGGTGGGTGAATGGGCTGGAGCAGTGATACTATAGTCAAGGAAAATGGGCAGACTAGGTGGGTCAAGTGGTCCTTATCTACCAGCAAATTCTATGCTTCTATGTAACAAGCAGTACAGTGAGGTTTTAAAGGGCCATCTTGAAAGCAGTAGGGGCTTGGTACAAATTACACCACAGCCTCAGTCAAAACTAGTGTTGCCTATGTTGCGAGGCTGTGAAGCAGTTTACAGGTAAAAGAAGCACGACATACACACACTCCATCACATTCAGCCTTGCAAAAGAGCCAATTTTCATCAGGCCCACATTTCAGTGACAGTCTCTGCTATGTGAAATTGTAAACAAAAAGTGAAAAAACATCAAAACAATGTTACACTTCTCCCCACCCTTGTAATACTGCAAAACCTATGTTTAAATCCCAAGTACAAACAAATACCTCTCTTCCTCAACCCACCTACCACCACAGCACGCACCCTCTTTCCCTTATCCTTAGCCTAAGTAAAAAAATAATCATTCACTTCACCCAAACCCACCCTCCACCTTCCCCCAGATTGCACTACCGTTGCCTTAAATATATTTATAGAGGAGATGGTGACTACCCCGGCCCTCCCACCAGTATGACAGTCAACTGTTAATATAGATATACTGGAATGTATGCCAATATATTTGCATGGTGGCTCACTCAAATCGCACAAACTACAATATTGTGAGGCAAGGACAAGGACTCGAGAGAATAGTCTCTAACTAACTTATCCCGTACTGTAAATAATAGTGTCCAGTGTGTACAATAACATGGCTTCCAGAAGTTCCACAGCACCAAAACGGCACTGTGGGAATACACCATCTTTGTTCCTGAGGCCTTCACAATGGTGACCTAGTCAGATAGATATAGATATAGATATAGATATAGATATAGATATAGATATAGATATATATATATATATATATATATATATATATATATATATATATATATATATATATATATATATATATATATATATATATATATATATATATATATACAGGGCCTTACTAAAGCTTTTATCCTTTGTCAGCCATAAGCTCTTACTTAGCAAAATCCTTGGCTTGGGTTTCTCACAGAACACATTTGACTGGTTCAACAGATATTTCACCAATCGCTCCTAGATGGTGAATATTGACCAGTCTTTGTCCAACATTAGGGGAGTATCTATTGCTGTCCCCAGGGCTCCTTCTGTGGGTCTTTCCTATTTTGCCTCTTTATAAATAAACTGCCCGCTGCTTGTTATACAGCCAATGTACTACTCTATGCTGATGATGGAGTCATCTATTCCAAAAACCATGACCTAGACAACCTTGCTGCCATTCTAAAAAGTAACTTTAAGTTACTTGAAAGTTGATTCTCCAACAACAAATTGTTCCTCAATTACAAAAACACAAAGACCATGCTCTTCTCCAGCCTACCACAGAAGAGGAAAGTTCCACCCTTTGCCATCTGAAATGGTCAAGGACATACCATTGAACAGGTGGAGACCTTGAAATACCTTGGAGTAACTTTGGATGACCCCTTATCTTTTGCACTCCATGTTGACAATCTGGTGGCCATAATTAACAGAAGAATGGTTGACTTGCACCAGAATGGGAACCCAGAATAGGAGCAGTCTCACTGGGGATGTTAAACACTTTTTTGTGGCCAGATCCATTCTGTTACTTATAGATTGTCATCTCCCTTTCTGCACAGCTCCCTCTGACACAGTGCTAAAGGGATTAAAGCTGGTCTATAATAAGACATGCTGCTTTATACTTGGTGTAGATAACTGCATTCATAGTTGTACCCTTTACACACTCACTAACTGGCTACCTTTACCCAGCAGAATAAAGCACCACACCTGTTTGCTTGCTAATAAGGAACTATTGGGCCTAACTCCCCTGCTTTAACAAATTGCTTCCACACCATCTTCAACCAATACAACACCAGGAACATAGCCAGGAATGCCCTTAAGCCTCCTTATAGGTGTACTCAGCTGGACAAATGGTCATTTGCTGTCAGGGCCACTAACTGCTTAAATAAATTGTCTGATACACTGCTGAATTTTCCCAAGTTTCATCAGTTTAAGAGATTTTTAGGGTCTGTCTTTGTAGTCCAATGCAACTGTAACTGTTAAACAGCAATTGTAACTGTTAAACAGTTTTATTTGGTTTCTCTCTGTAAATTGCCAGTGACTTTTTATACAATGACCTGTATGGAATTTTTTAGTAGTCTGTGACATTGGCGCCTGAATTAAGACACCATCCAAAATGTTGGCGAAAGCCCGAATGATGATGGGGGGGGGGGAGCAACCGGATGTGGTGGGGTGGGGGACTGCAACGACAGGATGCTGCTATATGTACACGTACATGGGGGGAGAATGAGCATGGCAAGCATGGCCTGGGAGGGGGCAGAGGCGATGTAGGAATTGGTGTTGTGGTTGGCTGCCAAGCTGTGTAGTGGCCTCGGGGATTGGCCTCTGCTTAAGGTGCGTGAGGTACCGGGTTCGGGTCTGGGTTTGAGGACTACTGAATTTTTGTTGTGCCCGGCCTGAAACTTGTTTTTTTTTTTGCTTTTGCCCCCCCCGTCATGCACCCCCATGGAGTTGAGAATCCTTTAGTGCGGAGTGTGGGGGCAAATACCCCCATGTGGGGGAAAGCAATAGAACTAAGTCCCTGGCGCTGTTCCTCTGTGCGCTGAGGATGTCAGGGTGTCAAAATTGTTTTCTCCGCCCTGATGTCACTATAACGTGGGTCGCCATTCGGTGCTCGCCATTATCACATAGAACAGATTTTGTTTTTGTTCTAAACTGTATGTAATTGTTCTGCCTTAAGTACCTTGAGCCTGACTCAACTGCATGTTCATGTGGAACTACTTACTGTACTTGTAATGTTTTTTGTGACTACATATTTGATATAGAACCTTTGTAAATCACCACTTGTGCTCAAAGATTATCTCCAAAGTTTTCAATAAATAAATTAAATCAATCAATAGATAGATGTTGACATACAGTAACAAATGCTATGTTACAATTCATTGCACAGTGGCAATTGCTAGATACAAAATGCAGTAACACATCAGAGTTCACCAGTTAAAAACATTACCATACATCATCACGAGCTAGATATTCAGACATCTGTTTGCATTCATAAAGATTTGCATCAGGCAAAAATGAGTGCCTGGAAGAAACAATCAGTATATTGGAACATGCTTGAATCACATAGTTAGCACTTACGGTCTGCCACGATATACCAACCAACTGATCCGGGTACTATCCCAATTGCTCCTGCAAATCACAACTCCTTACTGGCTAGATGAAGTATGTGATGAATAGGAGCACATTTTATTTATTGAAATGTTTCACCAGGAATGGCACACTGAACAACAAGTTGCTCATCTCACAGTGCATCCTGAGGGAGAGGATAACAGGGAAACTGTACAAACATACAGTCAACTGAACATTAATACAAATTATACAGAGATGCATGACATGGTAAACAGTGCTGAAGATTATAGAAGGTAATGTGCATACAGTCAACTGAACATTAATACAAATTAAACAGTGATGCATGACCTTGTATATAGTGTTGAAGATTATAGAAGGTAATCAACATTTTAAGTGCACTATTAGAAAGTAGTATATACTGTAGATTGTTAGCAAACTCGAGGGAGATAAATCACTATTGTGCCAGCTGAGATGAAGAGAGTAGAGTAAAGGTATTAGGAGAAGGGTAAATTAGTCACATGTACAATTTACCCAGAGGAAGTTATGTAGGGTTAAGGACATGGATTTGAGGGAGGATGAGTGGTGATGGTGAATCTGATGAGGAAGAGCATTCCATAATTTAGGGAAGCAATGCATGAAGGCCATCTGGCCTACAGTGGTTGATTGATGAGGACCTACCAATAAACGTGAGTCATAAGATCTAAGGGAGTGAGCAGGAAGGGGCAGGGTGGATAGTGAGGAAGTAAGATATGAAGGGAGCATCCCACACCAAAATTTAGATATGAATTTGGCACAATGGAGGTGATGGTGATTCTCTAAGGAGGAAAAAGCCAGGGAGTGTTAGAGATTATGGTGATGGGTGAGAGGAGGGAGTCCAGAGCAAAGAGACAGAAGGAGTTAGAAAGGGTATCCAATTGAGTTGAGGAAGACTTGGGAGCAGCACTGTAAACTACATCACAGTAGTCAAAAACAGGTAGGGTCATCTTCTGGACAAGTTTGTGTCTAGCTGGTAGCGGGAGGTTGCTACGGTTCCTTCAAGATGGTGTCCACATGACCAGAGAATTTGAGATGTTGGTCAAGCCAAACACCCAAGTACCTAAAGGATGAGGTGTCCTCAAGGATTACCACATCAAGAGTATGGAAGGAGGACAGAGAGGAGAGCCTATACAGAGTCTGCCTAGTACCAAAAATAAGGCAAGGCAAGGCAAATTTTATTTAAAAAGATGCCCATCCCAGAGGTTCTGGGCACTGAAAATGTTAAAATCACATACAAAACACAATCAATAAATGATATATGCAAATAACATCACAATATATAACCTAAAAATAAATATTCTACACTATAACTCATTATTATAAAATTTATAAATAATACGATCAATAATAAACACAAGCTGAAAATATAGCCATGGACAGAATTAAACATGAAAGCCAGGGATCAGAAGACATTATAAATCAAAGTCCAGGAAGGCCTGATTATAAAGGAAGGCCTTAAAAACCTCAGCAGAAGGGGCTTCTCTTACAGCTGGAGATAGTGAATTCCACAGGACGGGGGCAGAGACACTAAACGCTCTGTCTCATGCCATTTTGAGCCTCATCCTGGGAATTGCAAGGAGGCCCCTAGAGGAGAAGGAGCGGAGGGAGTGGATCGAGACAGCAGGTGTAAGAAGGTCCTTCAGGTAACCAGGACCCAGACTGTGTAGGGCCTTAAAGGTGAGCAAGCTCACCTTAAAGAGGACCCTCCACCTGACTGGCAGACAGTGCAGTTCACGAAGCACCAGGTTGATGTGACAGTACTTAGACTGCCACATCAACAACCTAGCAGCTGTATTCTGCACCAGCTGCAGCCAGTGCAGGGTACCTCCAGAGACCCCAAGATAGAACGTAGTAAAGTAGTCAAGCCAGGACATCACAAAGGCATAAATCAAGGTGAGGAGGTCCAGGGGTGGAACCAGGGGCTTTATCCTGGTGATATTCCTCAGATGATAAAAACTGGTATGGACCATGGACAACACCTGAGACTCAAGTGTCAATCCGCTGTCAAGAATAATACCCAGATCACACACCCTAGAGGAGGCCTTCAATGGTACAGACCCCCCAAAAAACCCAATTTCTGCACCAGAGACCAACTTATCACACCCTCTGTTTGATCCCACCACCAGTACCTCCATCTTATAGGGGTTCAGTCACAACCAGCTGGAGACCATCCAGTCATTGATCTCAGCACGACAGATGTTAAGCACTTCCTCTGCATTGGATGTTCCAGGGGCAAAGGAAAGGTACAGCTAGGTGTCATCAGCATAGCAATAAAAACCTAGACTCTGCTTTCTAATGAGCTCTCCCAGGGGCAGCATGTACACAGCAAACAACATCAGTGACAAGACCAAACACTGGGGAACTCTGCATGACAGGAGGCTAGGGGAGGAGGAGAAATCCCCCATCACTACGCTTTGCCTCCTGTTAGTAAGAAAAGACTCAAACCAGCAGATGACCGTGCCAACGAGTCCACAGAATTCCCCCAAGTGGTGAAGTAACACACGATGGTCCACCATGTCAAATGCTGAGAAGAGATCCAGGAGGACACGAATTGTCTCTTCCCCTTGATCTCTTGCCCTGAGGAGGTCATTATGCACCTGAACTAACACAGTTTCAGGTCTTGTGCCTCACACAAAACCCTGACTGGAGAGGCTCATACAGATCATGGGCCATGAGGTGCCCCTCAAGTTGAAGTGCCACCACCTTCGCCACAATCTTACTTGGAGATGGGATGGTAATTTGCCTTGACGTCGGGGTCAAAAGATAGTTTCTTCAGAAGGGGTCTCACCAATGCCTCCTTCAAGGTATTGGGAAAGACCCCCTCTGACAAGGAGCACCAGACAATCAAGGCAAACACCATGCCAATGGAGTCAACACATTCCATTAAGAAATGAGTCGGCACCGAGTCCAGTTCAAAAAAGATGTATCACAGCTTGGAAGCATCTTCAATGACCTCCGCCACCTCCATCAGTCTAAACTCACCCCAATCAGGTGTAGAGTTCTCCGGACACCCACGGCGACTACTATCGGCTGGAATATGGCTCACTGGTGGAATCCCCTGCCTGATGCTGGATACCCTGTTCAAGAAGAATCAAACAAACTCTTCACATAAAGGTATACAAATTCAAATATACAGGCAGGCACTGGGATGGTGGTGTAACACGACAATTAGTGCTTACTTGCTCTGTTACTAAGTCTGTGCACTGCTTCAAAAGAAACCGTGAACACTGCTATTTTTAGTGCAAAGTATTAGGTCAATAGTTCATATTTATTAGCTGCCATGAGCATCTTACATATTCACAGTTTTGGTGCTTCATCAGAGATCTCTGATGAAGCACCAAAGGGAGTGAAATGTAAGATACTTCTTGGCAACTAGTAAATATGGGACTGTGGCTGCAATAAATATGCTTTTGCACTAAAAGTAGCAGTGTTCACGGTGTCTTTTGAAGGGGTGAGTGCACAGACTTATTAACAGAACAAGTCTTCACATAAAGCATTCGAAAAGTCTTTTTTCGGCTGTAGACAGGAAGGATGAAGAAGCCTGTCCACAGTCCAAAAGAGCACAGTTCATCAGTTCTTCCCAGTAGCAATCTCCCTGGGCAGGAATTCTTCCTTCTTATGGATGATTGCCCCCTGGTACA
Source organism: Neoceratodus forsteri (assembly GCA_016271365.2). NCBI lineage: Eukaryota > Metazoa > Chordata > Ceratodontiformes > Ceratodontidae > Neoceratodus > Neoceratodus forsteri. Next base: position 609,944,827 of record CM057455.1, read on the forward strand.
CACCATAGTGTGTATGCATGGCCAGTTTGTCCGCCTCCAGGCCTGGTCTCTTCCAGTAGCACTATAATCTCTGACCCATAATCTTCATCACCTTAAGCTCCCCCTTATACCAGGGGGACCTCAAGTGAGAAGCTCTGGGTCATACACAGACCAGTGCGAGAGAGTTGAGCACATCAGACATTGCTTTATTATAGGCAACAACTGCCATGCACATACCCCCAGCTCATGCACTGTCCACACCAGATAGATTAGCTACTGCCAGAAAACCCTCAGGGGTCAGGCCTCTCAAAGGGCAGTAGCTAATCATCTCAGCAGGGAGAGGGCTTTTGGGGGGGGGCCTGAACGAGAACTTTACCGTCCAATGATCGGACCAAACAACTCGATCAGTCCTGAGAATATTTATCTCAAGCCCCAGTAAGAAAACCAGATCCAACATATGGCCACCCTGATGTCTTCTTGGCATTTACGCAGAGTTGATGGGAGCTAAAACAATGCTGAACTTTATTGAAGTCATGCTGAAGTCTGGTTTCAACATCAACAGGAGACTGGCTTGAGGTGAAGAGGACCGTATCACTGGCGTACATATAGTTGTAAGTGGATGAGCAGGCTGTGGGAAGGTCATTTAAAAATATGGACAATAAGATAGGGTCCAAAATGGAACCCTAAGGTACACTAGTGTTAATGGGGTGAGGAGGGGATATGGAATCTGCTATTCTGACTGACCAAGTCCTACCTACAAGGTAGGCTCTGAACCAGTTAGCAGCAGAGTTGGTTAGGCCAGCTGAGAAGAGGGAGTTTAATAGAATGGTGTGGGAGACAGTGTTGAAAGCCTTTGCTAAATCGACAAAGATGGCTGATGTGATTTGGCCGCTGTCCATCCCTGACAGGATAGAGTCAGTGAGCCTAATTATGGAGGTAGTAGTGGAATGGTTCTCCCAGAACCCAGATTGGAATGGGGTGAAAAAATTAGAATCGGAGAGACGAAGAGAGTTGAGTGAGAACCAAATGTTCTCGGAGCTTAGCAAGGGTAGAAAGAAGAGAAATGGGATGATAGTTAGCAGGAGTGGAAGGATCACCACCATTAGGAAGTGATAGAACAGTGGCATGCTTCCAGAGAGATGGAAAAGTAGTGGTAGCAAAGGAGAGGTTGAGAAGGTCTGTTAGTGGAACCAAGATAGCTGGAGCTGATTAAAAATACAGCTTAGGGTCCAACCCATCAGGTGAGCTGCCTTTGGAGGGGTTAAGAGCATATAATACATCCAAAGTGTTGGAAGGTGAAATTTTTGAGAAGGCGAAAGAGCTAGACAAAGAGGGTAGACTGTAAGAGGAGGGGGGTCAGCATGTAGGGGAGGTGGTAAGGAAGCTAGGAGAGAAGATCATTCATAGCTCACTAATGACAGTTGCTCCTATGGAACAATCAGCCATATTCATACATTCCTATGCAAATTACCCTATATTACTAGTAAGGTGCAATGGGGTTATTTGCATCCCATTAGGGCCTTATTACAGACCTATAGAAAACAATGTTTGCAACCCCCCCCAAAAAAAACACCTGACAGGGCTGTTTGTACACTTGCTTTGGCAGTCAAGTGGTCCCTGTCTGCCACACAGATAGCTGCCCTGAAATTAAATTGAAATGACCCTGATGATCTATTGTTCTCCACCCCCAATTGCCCACCCAATAATAAATCTTTAATACCCTGGTGGTCTAGTGTCCCCCATCCACAATCACCTGCTAGACATGTACAGGAGAAGACTGTGGTGGTCTAATGGCCCCCTGCCCTGGTCATCCTCCCGATATGACATGTGAACAGCCCCTGGTGGCTAATTACCTCCAAACATAACAATCACCCCCACCCTCTTATGTGCCCCCACACCTTCCTTCTGGGCTCTCTGTTTACCCTGTAGCCACTGTTCCCACTCCAGACCCCTTCAGCTGGCTGCCATCTGACTGACAGAGAGCAAGCACATGACTACTATAGAAAGCTGTTTCTACAGTGGTCTCACACTCGGTCAGTTATGCAGGTGGTGGACAGCCAAGGTAGTGAGCAGAAAGTGTATGCTGGTCACCATTCCCAGACTGGTGGTAATGACCATGGAGTAAATCGGGGGCCAGGGGTGGAGGTAATGAGGGGCATACATAAGCAGGGAGTAGTCAGAACATTCAGGCATGCTACTACTCATCAGAGGCATTTCATGTTTCATATCAGTAGAACAATACAGTTGGTGGGCAGTTTGCTAGGTGTGCACCTGTTTTCAGGCACAAACAGGCATTCAGTAGCCTGCCACTGATGTAAATAGGCAAAGTGTAAACAATCAAAGTCATCAGATTTTGATGAAGATGTCCTTTACAGGATGACAAGGTATTGGAAGCAGGATCCTTCACATTTACAATTGCCCCTGGTTGTGAAAGTGGATTTCTGCAGGAATTTGGAGATTTCATTGCCAGCCTGACATTGGAATACTCCAGGTGGCTTGTGCTGGGTGATTTCATTATCTGGGCCAGTGATGACTCCCTTTTGCCTGGTCAGCAATTCCTCTGACAGATGGAACTGTTGGGCTTCACACAGATTATTACCTCTATGACTAACCAACTGGGCCACACCTGGACAGGGTTTTCCCACTATGGTTAGAGATGTTATATATCAAGGTTGGTCCGATCAGCTGGTCAGATCATCATGCTGTCAGTTTTCAGACCAGGCCTCCCACCCCATGAAGCATATAAACCCCAATGGAGTTAGTCCAGAGCCGAGATTTAAGAAATATGGAGCCTTTGGGGCTCCTGTTTATATTGGACTGAAACATAGAAATACAGAATTTGATTGCAGATAATGACCGTTTGACCCACCTAGTCTACCCACCTACCTGTTTCATATACTGCAGATTCTAAATGATCTGTGGCTTACCCTTTCTTTCCTATCACTATAGTTCCTTTATGTCTATCCCATGCCTTTTTGAATTCCCCTTCTGTTATTGCCCCTACAACCTCTGCGAGGAGGTTGTTCCATGGATCCACAACCCTTTCCATGAAAAAATATGTTCTCACGTTACCCCTAAGTCTATCCCTTTCTTTATATCATGGCCCCTTTGTCTTGAACATCTTTTTTTTTTTTGAAATATGCTACCCTATTGTACCTTATTTGCACCCTTGAGGAATTTGAAAGTCTCTATCATATCTCCCCTTTATCTCCTGTCCTCCAAGGAATACATCTTGAGATGCTCCAGTCTTCCCTCATATGACTTTTGGTGTAGCCGCTGTATCATGTTTGTCACCCTTCTCTGAACCTGCTTTTACTCTGTCTATGTCCTCCAGAACTGGACACATTACTCTTGATGAGGTCTCACCAATGTTCTATACAAACATATGAACATACACAATTGCCAGCAGATACAGGCCCATTGGTCTATCTAGTCTGCTCGATTGTACAGCACTTCAGCCTTTCTGACTGCAGCTGTCCCCCTCTCCTCTAAGCTCCCCCCCATTAATTTTGCCCATGTATCCTTCACTTCCACCCCCTGCTCCCCCACGGTTTGAACCCTCCCTCTGAGACCTGTCCCACCCCTTTGAAGCTGCCCATCATCTGTAGTGATATCACCTCCTTCAGCAGTGCATTCCACCCTGCCACCACCCTTTTGGCAAAATAGTGCCTCCTCATTTCCCTTCTGAACCTGCTTCCTTCCAGCTTCAGACTGTGCCTCCTGGTTTCACTTCCACTTTTTAATTGGAAAATACTTCTGGTGCTTAATCTGTTCATACCCTTCAGGTACCTGAAGGTCTCAATCTTATCCTCTCTCTCCCTTATATCCTCCAGGGAATACATATTGAGCTCACTCAGTCTCTTCTCATAAGGTTTATGTCCCAGTTCCATGATCATTCTCATTGTTCAGCGCTGTACCCCTCCAATAGCTTGATGTTCTTTTTCAAGTAGTGGCACCAGTACAGCATGCAGTACTCTAAGTGAGGCCTTACCAGGGGCCTGTACAGGGGCAGGATGACTTCCCCTCTCCTACAGGTAATTCCCTTTGCGATGCACCCCAGCATTCCTTTGGCCTTTGCCGCTGCCTTCCTGCACTGAGCTGAGTGTTTCATTTCCCCTGCCACTAGAACAGCCAGATCCTTCACCTCCTTTGACTTGGATAACTGCACTCCCCCCAACCAGTAACTATTTCTGGGGTTCCTGGCTCCCAAGTGCAAGACTTTGCATTTCTTGGCATTGAAGCCAAGTCGCCATGTGTTAAATCATTCCTCCAGTTTTACCAAATCCTCTGGGAGCTCTGTACTGCATTCCCCTCCATCAACCTCCACACAGATCTTGGTGTCATCGGCAAAGAAACTGATCTTACTCTTTATTCCTTCTGCAATGTCGGCAATGAAAATATTAAACACCACTGGTCCCAGCACTGAGCCCTGTGGGACCCCACTTATTACCACCCTGGGGTCAGATACCTCACCCCCCGACTACTACCTTCTGCTGTCTATACTGCAACCAGCTCCTGACCCATATAACCAGTTTCATCCCCGCTCTCAGGTTTCTCAGTTTGCTGGTCAGCCTACTATGCAGCACTGAATCAAAGGCCTTGCTGAAGTCCAGGTATAAGACGTCCACTGCATGACCCTTGTCCAGTGCCTGCGTCACCCAATTGAAAAAGTCCACCAGGTTCGCCTGGAAGGATCTGCCTGAGACAAACCTGTGCTGTCTGCCATCCTGGAGATCATTATCCTCCAGAAATTTAATTGGTATTACTTGGTATTTGTGGGGCATAAGTAGGTGTGAGCCCATCTGGAATGCCCCCCACAGTTTTGTGGAACGTTGTCACATTAGATTATGGTTTAACCATATATCTAAACCATTTTTGAAGGTTTCAAGCATTTTGCTATTTACCAAGCTTTGTAGAAGTTTGTTCCTTAGTTTTGGGACCCGAACTGAGAAATAGTTTAACCTTCAGTTTGTTTTTACTTGTTGAACTTCTGTTTGTCTTGAATGTGGTCTTGGAACCAATTTTCTTTTAGAATAATATAAGCCCCACTGCTCCATCAGGGATGGTGTTTAGAGTAGTTTGTAAAGAAATAACAGATCTCCTGTACTACATCTTAACTGTAAGGATTGCTGATTGAGCTTCTGGAGTCTGCTTTGGTAGTCTATGTGTGATAGATGTGGCATCATTCTGGTAGCTCTTCTCTGTGTTTGTTCCACAGTGTCTGTCTTTTTTTTAAATGAGGGCTCCAAAAAGGTGATCTATAGTCAGAGTATGGTCTGACATAAGCTCTGCATAGAGAAATTATACATTCTTCAGTTTTTGTAATAAAAGTACAGTTAATTCGCCTTAATAATGCATTTGAATTTTTTGCTAACTTATTACAGTGGTCGGTAGAATTAAGTTTGTTATTAATTATGATACCGAGATCTTTTTCACTGTTTGAAACTTTTAGTGTGGTGTCTTTAAGTAGGTAATGTTGCATTGGGTTATTTCTGCCAAAGTGAAGTACTGTGCATTTGTCAATATTAAACTCCATTTCATTTGTAATGACCCATTTGTTGATCTCAGCTAGGTTATTTTTTAATTGACAAATATGATAAGCCAAATCCACCCTGCCACCTAGTTTTGAGTCGTCGGCAAACTTGGAAAGTGTGTTAATGGAGTTTATTTGCATGTCAGAGATACATAGGTTGAATAAGGTTGACCCAAGAACTGAACCTTGAGGGACTCCACTGGATACTTCCCCACTGTCTGACAGTACACCATTAATTCTGACCTGCTGTGTTCTGTTGGTCAGTGAACCGTTGAACCAGGTGACTAAGTTAGTAGGGAGACCTAAGTACAGAAGTTTATTTATTAATTCCGTGTGCGAGACTCAATCAACAGCTTTACTGTAGCCCAAGAGGACTACATCCATTGGTATATTAGAGTCTAACCCTTGATTTATTTTGTCATAGAAAGCTATGAGATTTGAGGTGAAGGAACATCCCTGCTTAAAGCCATGTTGTGTACTGTCATTTATGTTAAGTGATTGTAGTTCCGTTTCTAATAGACTTTTTAATATTTTTTCTAGTAACTTGCAAGGTACAGAGGTTAGGCTGATAGGGCGATAATTTGCAGGATTGGCTCTACCACCTTTTTTGAAGATTGGTGTTACATTAGCCTTTAACCAGTCTTGGGGAACAGTAGATTCTTAAAGTGATTTGTTAAATATTATACAGTAGTTAATGTAATTTTTTTTAATTTCTGCTGGTTCAATTAGAAATCTGGGGCTAATACCATCAGGTCCTGAACTACTATTTTTGTTTAATGTTTTTAGTACCTCCTCTGTGTGTTTGTAAGTTACACAAAATACTTTTGATCTAGTACTTGTAATTATTGGATGTGTTATGAGGTCCTTTTTCAAGAATACTGAACAAAAGTACTGATTAAGTGTATCAGCTGTGTCCTTGTCTGTAGTTATTAATTTGTTGTTAATTTTTAATAGGCCATCTTGCCTGGTGCTACCCTTTTTTTGTTAAAGTATGCAAACAAGGATATGTCCATTTTTAGTATGCGCAATTTTAAATTCCAAATTATGTTTTGCTAATTTGATTGCCTGTTTTAACTGATTTACTGATGTTTGAAAAAGTGACTAATATTTATTTTTCAAATCACAGGTGCATGTTTTGAGTTTATGATAAAGTTTATTTTTGTGCCGAATTAACTTTTTTATATGATTATTTAACCAAGGTGGTATCTGCCGTTTACTATTATATTTGTTTTTGACGGGAACAAGTTCTGCTTCCAGATTTGAAATAGTATTTTTGATAGCTCCAGGATTCCTCAAGTGTTAAGGGTAATAAGACACTTTCCCAGGATATGTTATATAAGTGGTTATTTATGGTTTTAAAGTCAGTTTTGTCATAGTTCTTCAACACTGTACTATTTTAAATATTTTGTTGATTATATGCCAGGCTGAAAAATATAGGCTTATGATCACCAGTGCCCAGTGGGTCAGATAGGGAGAGATTGGAGAAGTTATTGTCGGGGGTGGTGATCAAGAGGTCTAGTATGTAATTACCTCTGGTGGGTTTATTAATTAATTGGTCGAGACCTAGACCAATCACTGTAGAAATAAAGATTTTATCTGTTAAAGACTCACCCGATAAGGTATCCCAGTTGGCAATTGGTAAGTTGAAGTTGCCCATAACTATAATATTTCCTTTATCTGTAATGCTCCTAATTTCATCTAGTAGAGTGTTGGTGTAATTAGAATTGCATTTGGTGGCCGAAAATAAGTGCCAAATGTTATTTGGGGGAGTCCTTTCAATAGGTCATTAACCCATAGACTTTCTGTGTTGGTTTTGAAAGTAGCCTTTTGTGAGGAGATGTCATCTTTTACATACAGGCAGACTCTGCCCCCCTCTGGTTTATGCAGTCTTTCTGATAAACTTTATACCCCGGGATATTTTTTACCCTTTCTGAGTCATTATTCCACCAAGTTTCTGTTATTGATATAATGTCCAGATTTACAGATGGCATTTAGCTTCCAATTCAATGATTTTTAATTTATTCAGTGACCTGGCATTAAGGGACAACACAGTGCATTGCTTGTGTGTATATAGACTGCCAGTCAGAGACTTGGATCTGAGTCCATTCTCCCCCTTTGTAACTAGTTTAAAGAATTAGAAATGAATATAGTAATTATTTTTCCCAGGATTGTGCTCCCTCTCCTGTTAAGTTGTAACCCATCCTAACAAAAAAGGGAAGGTCTTTCCTTGAGGATAGTCTCCATTAGCTTTCCCATAATTGAGGTTAGGCTGACTCATCTATAGTTCCCAGGTTTGTCCTTGGGCTCAGTCTTATGGAGGGGCACCACATGTGCCACCATCCAATCCCTGGGTACACATCCCATTTCCAGAGAGGTGTTGAACAGGTCTGCCAACTGCCCCATCAGGACTACTGCCAATTCTCTCAGTACTCTAGGATGAATTCTGTCCAGCCCAGGTGCCTTATTAACCCTCAGTAATGTTAGGCTCTCCAACACTCTTCCCTCTGTGATTTTCCCATCTGTCATCTCTTCCCCCCCTTTACCCCCACCCTTGCCCTTCCCTTTAGGTACAGGCCCATCCCTCTCCTTAGTGAATACTGAACAGAAGTATTGGTTGAGTACTTCTGCCTGCTCTGCCCCCTTTTCTGCCCACCCACTGCTGTTCTTAAACCTAACAATCTGATCCCTACTCTTTCTCTTCTTCCTTATACACTTGAAGAAATCCTTTTCACCTGCTTTTATCCCCTGGGCCAGCCTCAGTTCTCTCAACACCTTGGCTGCCCTTACTGTTCTACTCAGTTCCCTGGATTTCTTCATGTATTCCTCCCTATCCTCTTCCCTGTTGGATCTTTTGTAGGTTCTAAATGCAGATCTCTTTTCCCTCACCCTCTCCTCTACCTTCTTGTTCATTCTGCTCGGCTTTTTGGTCCTGTATTTCTTGCTCTGGCTCTTGACACATGTGCTAGTGGCCTCAGCCAAGCCCCTCTTGATGATTGCCCATTTTTGTTCGGGCAGATGCTAGCTATGTGCCCTTCCAGTATATTACCCATCCTGCCAATGTCTGCCCTTTTGAAATCCTGGACCTTAGTCCTTGTAGTGGCTACCTCCTTACCTAGACTGATTGAGAACCACATTGTGTGGTGGTCATCTCCCGCCAGGGGTTCCTCTACTCCAACATCCTTGACTTGCTTCCCATCCTTCAAGCACCAGGTCCAGGATGTTCCCCTCCCTAGTAGGTTCTGTTACCTTCTGTGTCAGGAAGCTGTCCTAGAAGGCTTCCAGGAGGATCTGCTCCCTAGCACTTGAGGTAGCTGGGATGCTCCAATACACCCCAGGTAGATTAAAGTCCCCCAACACCACAGTGCTCCCTTTACCACTAAGCCTCATTAGCAACTCCCCCAGCTCCCTATCAGTCTCCTCATTCTGTGTCAGAGGCCTATAAAATACCCCAAGTCTAATCTTGCTACCCCTCAGGTTGTATAGTTGCACCCATAAGGTCTACACCCTGCCTTCCTCCCCCCCTCCTCCCAATTACACCTTATCCATTCCCTAACATAGATGGCCACCCCTTCCCATTTTCTCTTTTCCCTATCCCTCTGGTATAGCTTGAAACCTGGTATGGCTCGGTCCCAGTCAGGGTATTGGGTTGCCCATGTCTTGGTGATGGCAACTATGTTCTCCTTCCCTTCCATCATCAATGCCTGCAACTCTGCCATCTTGTACTCCAGGCTCCTAGCATTCAGTGATACCACACTCTGTTCTGATTTACTATGCTCTGCGCCTTTCCCCTTCCCTCCATTTCCACTCATATTTGAATCTGGTTCCTCCTTGCTGTGGGGGGAGGTTCAAATGATCCTCTCTCTTGGTGAATTCCCACCCTTTGCCCCCTTACCTAGTTTAAATTATAATTTTCTTTGATAAACTCCCTCAACTTATGCTTCAGTACCTGTGAGCCCTCCTTACTAAGGTACAAACTATCCTCTGCATACAGGTCTGTGTTCTCCCTCTTGTTGCCCCACACCACCGCCACTCCATACCCCATAGACCTACTCCATTCATTCAGCTGTCTATTCAAATTAATCATTTTCTGCTTCCTGGCTGTACTAGCACTTGGTGCTGGTGGGATTTCTGAGAAAGCTACCAACCTTCCCACCGTACTACATAGTTTCCCCAGTTCCCTGATACTGTCCTGCACCTCTTCTATTCTTCTCTACTCCAGGTCATTTGTGCCAATGTGTACTACAATGTGTGGTTTTTACCCTTCCTTTCTCACATATCTGTGAATATGCTGTCCCACTCTACCCCCTGTCTTGTATGGCATGCACTCTACCCAAATGCTGCTTTTCCTGGCATCCCCTCCCTTCCCGATCTTACACCCTTAAATATCAAGACCCCCAAAATAATGACCTTCCCTCCTTTATCCTTTTCACCTTCCTGCTGCCTACTAATCCTCTGCCCCATCTTGATCTCCCCCTCCATCCCCCACCATCTGTACCTCTGTGCCTTCCTGAGCCATGTAGGTCCCCTTTTCTTTGCCTTGTCTTGTCCTTGTGTCCAGACTATCTGATTCCACCCATGTACTCTTCCTCTTCAGCTCTACTTCCCCCCTTTCTGTGCCTACCTTCCCACCCCCCCCCCGCCACTGGCTCCCTGTGTCCCCAACTGACCTGTTCTGTTCCTCTTACCTGATTCCCCTCCCTCAGTGCTATCATTTCCAGGGCTGCCTGCTGCACTCGCCTGCATAGGGAGGCATATCTCCAGCAGGGTACTAGGTCAATATGTTGAAGGCATAACAGCAAAGAATAAATTGTGCGGTTAAAATAGCTAAAGGAAGGAGGTGATGATGCCCCCCAGTGACATCTATACCTCCTTCCTTCTGATGGAGGGCACAGGATCAATATGCCACAGAAAAGAATAGTACGGTAAACAACTGCGCAGGCATATTGATGAAAATGGAGGTAGCACTCAGCATAACAGCAAGTGCTGCTGCCTGTGAACAAAAACATGTAAATTACATGTTTGTGGGGGGCTCCGCCCCTGGTGCCCCCGGTTACATGGGTCTGCACCCCCAGACCCACCATCTTTAAATTTCTAACTCTGGGAGGACAAAACTCAGGAAAGGGTGAAAAAATAAAATCCCCTGAAGACCAGGAACTGAGCCCCAGTCCGTCACCACTCCACAAACCTATACTGCCTGTGGCTCTATCCACTGAGCCATGGCAGCTGCTCAGCCAGCATGCCGCCAGCCAGAGCTTTTCACCTCTCCCCCAATGGCAATATAGCTACAGGGATAGCAGTACCTTACCTTTGCTATGCTGACCCTGTAGCTATTATTCCTTTAGCTGTTTTAACCACGTGGTTTATTCCGCATGGTTATACCTTCAACATATTTACTTCATACACTGCTGGAGATGCCTCTCCCTATGCACTCCATCATTCCACTTGCTCTCCTCACAGTTTTCTCACATTGTTTGGTAACCTTTAGATAATCAGAAATGATTACTCCCAAGTCCCTTTCCTGTTTGGTGTCAATCTGTACCTCCCCCATCATGTACTCCTCCCTTGCATTCTGTGCCCCTAGTGCATGATCTTGCACTTCTTTGCATTGAATCTTTGTTGCCACACACATGACCATTCCTCAAGCTGGCTTAGGTCCCTTCTCATTTTCTCTACCTCTTCTGGAGTGTCAACCCTGTTTCAAATCTTCGTGTCGTCCGCAAAGAGACACACTTTCACTTCCAGCCTCTCTGCAGTGTTGCGTAAGAAGAAATTAAAGAGTACTGGCCCAAGCACTGATTCCTGTGGGACCCTGTTATCACCCCCTCTCTTTGGATTGAACTCCATTCACCACCTCCCTCTGTGTCATATTACTCAGTCAATTTTTGACCCAGTTTACCACCCCGGGACACACTCCCAGGCTGCTGAGTTTGTTTACTAGCCTCCTATGTGGGAAAATGTTGAAGGCCTTACTGAAATCCAGGCAGGCCACATCCACCACCCCTCCTTGATCCACCTCCCTAGTCACCCAGTCAAAGAAATCTGCCAGATTTATTTGTCAAGATCTGCCCACTGTGAATCCATACTGCCTTGGATCCTGTACTCTGCTGGATTTGAGATATATCACAAACCTTTCTTTTAGTAGTGATCCCATTAGTTTCCTCACCAGTGTGGTCAGGCTGCCTGGTGAGTAATTGCCAGCCTCCTCCCTGCTCCCACTTTTGTGGAGAGGGACTACATTTGCCCTCATCCAGTCCTTTAGTACCACACCGGTTTCCAGTGAACTGCTCAACAGGGCTGTCAGTAGTGCTGCCAGCACATCCCTAAGTTCTCTTAATGCTCTGGAATGTATCCCATCTGGCTGCATTACATTGTCCACTTTCAGCTTAGCAAGTTCTTTTAAGACTCTTTGCTCCTTAAATGGACTGGTGTCCACCTCTCTCTCCCAGTGGTGCTTCCGTCACCTAACATTGTTCCCTCCCCTTCCCCTTCTTCTGTGAATACTGAACAAAAATACTTGCTTAGGATTTCTGCTTTTTCTTGGTCCCCCTCTGCACACTACCCTCCTTCCCTTTTTAGTCTCACAATCTCACTCTTAATCTTTTTTCTTTCACTAACATACCTGAAAAAAGTTATTTTTCCCTTTTGTTATTGCCTGGGCTATTTTTCCTTCTGTTTGCACCTTTGAGCTCCTGACTGCTTTTCCCCACCTCCCTCTGCTTTTCCAGATACAGTTCCCTGTCTTCTTCCCTCTGTGTGCCCTTGTACCTCCTGAATGCCATCCTTTTTGATCTTACCTTCTCAGCCACTTTCTTTGAGAACCATAGTGGTTTTTCTTTCTCTTTGTTTTGCTTACTTGCCTAATGCAATGGCTTGTTGCCACAACTGTGTCTCCCTTAAGATTGTCCCATCCTTCCTCCACTCCCCTTTTCTTCTTCTCTGCCAGTGATTTCCTAAGACATTCCTCCATCATTGCAAAGTCAGCCTGTCTGAAATCCAGGAACCTTGCTTTCATGTGGTTTGACTCTTCTGCTGTTCTCACATTGAACCACACCGTACTGTTATCGCTTGATACCAGATCATTCCCCACTATTACAACTGTAATTCTGTCCCCATTGGTGAGTACCGGGTCGAAAATCACTCACTTTCATATGGGATTTGTCACTAGCTGCTTTAGACATGCCCCCTGCAGGGCTTCCAGGATGTCTCTGTTCCTGGCTGAGGCTGCAGCCTGGTTGCTCCAATCCACATCTGGCAGATTGAAGTCTCCTACCAACAGCAGCTCCCCTTTAGCCTGTCATTCTGTGCATGATTTCTACAAGTACCCTGTCCAGTTCTTCCCCTTGTGTAAGAGGTCTGTAGATTACACCAGTGTGAATGCAGTGCAATTTCCCATTCCAGGGTGATCCACAGTACCTCCGCCTCTCCCTGCATTCCCTGTACCTCAGTTGCCTTAATTCCTTCCCTGACTGCTCAAGTATGTTGTATGTTTGTGCATGAGGAGGTTGAGACAGTGGTGGACATCTATAATACAGCTGTCACTACAGCTTTTCATTCACTTGCACTGTTTCATGTACACCCGAGAGTCTCCAAACAGAGTCCACCCTGGCTCAGTGATGAACTCAGGCAGTTGAAGGCCAAAAGGCAGAGACTGGAGAATTCTTGACTGAGATCTTAATTCAATGGAGGATAAACTAATGCTTAGAGCTCATTATAAAGAGTGTCAGAGGACTATAACTCTGGGAAAAGCAGAGTTGCTGTCACAGGTGATTGCTACAGGCAAGAATATACCAGCTCAGCATTTCTGCACTGTAAATAGGCTATTTCATCCAGCCTGTCAACAGTCTGGGAGAGGTTTGACACTCAGATGATCTGAGGAGTTTGGCCATTTGTTCATTGATATGGTATCCTCTATCTGTTCCTTGATCGCCTGAAGTGGGTTGTAAGGGCCCAGCTTATCCATGCCTGTTACTAACTGACACCTTTGTTCTGTCTGGGAGGATTTTCTTCCTTTGCTCACTGTGGAGATTCTTCTGGTGATCATGAAGTTGCATCACACCTTCTGTTCATTGGATCCTGGACCAACCTGGCTGTTCTTGGATTGTTGGAGGTCTTTGGGTCCAGTGATTGCAGGGATGGCCTGGTGTTCCTTTTGGGAGTGTGTGTTTTCAATGGCACTGAAAAGGCTGTTATGAGAACTTTCCTTAAGAAACCAATGTTGGACCCAGATATCTTAACAAATTACAGATCAGTCTCAAAACTTTTCTTTTGGGGGAAGGTGATCAAGAGGGTGGTGGCTATGTAGTTGCAGATGCACCTGGAAGCTTCCTCTATTTATTAGCCATTCTAGTCTGGACTTAAGATGCATCATAGCCCTGATGGGTGCAAAATGCACAGCCATGCCACATCAGGGTGCAAAATTATCTTTTCCTAGCGAGAGATACAGAAGAGTGACCCATCTTGGTTCTTCTCAAATGCTCATCAGCATTTGACACCATAGATCATGGGATTTTAACAACTCAACTGAGGGACTTTGTGGGGCTCAGAGGCATTGTGCTAAGGTAGTTTGTGTCCTTCCTCCCCAGCAGGGTGCAGCAGGTTGTATGGGAAAATGTTTCCTCATGCTCAGCTGTCCTGAACTTGGAGTTCCACAGAGTTCTATCTTGTCACCCATGTTATTTGTGGTGTGTTTGCTGCCACTGTGAGATTCACCCATTATTTGCGGTGTATATGCTGCTGCTGGGAGAAGTAATTTGAAGTACAGTGTACAGTTTCATCACTATGACAATAATACTCAGATCTACCTTTTGTTTTCCCTTGGGGGGAATGCAGTCAGAATGTTAAATGACTGCCTTGCTGTGATCAATGATTGTATGGCCTCCAGATGTCTCAGATTGAATCGAGAGAAGATCAAAGTGTTACTAATGGACTTGGGGATCCAGAGTGTGGCAGGGCTGGTGGAGGCTTTGTCTGGAATACATCTGGGACCCTCCCAGCTGATTGCTGGAGATAGGGTAAAGAATCTGGGTGTCATTATGGATCAAAAGATAACACTAGAACATCAAGTACCAGCCATAGAGATGGAGGAAGTTAAAATTAATGGGCGAATTTGCCACAAAGTGGACGAAACTCACCTTCGTGGAGCTCCGAAAAGGTTTTCCTACCTTCAAAAACTTCGAAATCGTGAAGTTCTGCTGCAAAGTGCAGAATTTTGCCAAGAAATTGCAGAATTTTACTCACGAACAGTCGAATTTGGGCAAAAGTTCAAAATCTGCAGTCGAAATTCTGCTGTTTGCAGGCAAAATTCCATACTTTGTGGCAGAACTTCAGCATGCAGAGTTCTCAAAATTCTGTGAAATTCATAAATTCATTCTTGGAGCAAAGTTTTCCAACTTCACCAATCTCTAGTCAGTCTTTTTTTTTCCCATCTTGTGAATATCACCGGACAAAGTCCTTTCTTATTCCTCTGAACCAGAAGATACTGGTGCATGCCTTTGTGATATCCAGGATGGACTATTGTAGGGCTCTTCATCTTGGGATAGCTGGAGGTCTGATGAACTGCTTGCAGCTGGTACAGAATGTCATGGCTTAATTGATTGCCAGAGTATCAAATGCTACGCATATCTCTCCGGCTCTGTGGACATTGCACTGGCTGCCAGTGACATGGCGTGTCTCCTTCAAGATAGGTTTATTAACACACAAAGTCCTACACAGTCTGGACCCCAGCTACCTAGAAGACCTCCTATGTCCATATGCTCCTGACTGCTCATCCAGTCCTCTGATGTGGGTCTTTTCAAGGTTCCGGGATCCTACCTATAGCTGTCTCGGAACCGTGCTTTTGTGTTGTGTAGATACTATTACTAGAAAATGTATCGCACTTCACCACTGCTAGTGAATTATCATTAAGCTCCAGAATTAAGCATGTCAGTAGAGCTTATTATAAGATCTCCACAGGGAATTTGCTCACATTAACACATTTATAACTTTAGTAGGTCGAGTATTCCTTATAAGCATAAACTTAATAATTAAGCTGTACCTTTTAATCAAAGAATTAATTAAAAAAGAAAAAGAAGCAGTAAATAGACAGACAGCAATTAAAACAGATAAACATTACATTTAAATCAGTCAGTGAAGTTTCTGATTTGGCCACTCATTAGAGCTATTTACCTGGAAGATTCAGTTTCACTTACTCTTGAAAGGTTTTGGGTGATAAGTTGGCAGTTGTTTGCACAAGTGAGCTTTGATCAAAAGTTATCCAGAGGATACCAAGATGCTCTCAATTGCCAGTTACTTAAGAATTAACTATGCATCAAACACTTTCCTACAATCAAGAACATCGTAACTAGGAGCTAGCTAAAAACCATGATGGCAGCATACTTTTTTACTGTGTGACCACTGAAGGAGAAATCCCACTCAACTGAACAATACCACAGGAGTAACACTTTTAACAGCAGGACTACATCTATACAGTATTGCTCTTTTGTCTTACAATACATAGAATGGTCTTTGGGTTGGAAATTCATATTTCTACAACATCATTCTGTTATATATCAAATGACACTAGATCAAAATTCATATTCTACAAAAAATGGTCACTTTCAAATAGCTCTATCAGGGAACAAATGTTTCATCCCGAGGCGAGATATAGAAAACCCATGGCCTCCATTGGAGCTCAAATTGTGACATCCTTTCAGCTCTAGAAGATACTATAGTTTCTAGATAATATATCTCAGTCATCAGTGAATGCCAATCAGAGAGGGTGGGTATCTTAGCTGTTTGTCATAGGCAAGTTATAACCTTTTTAGTTGCTGCCAGGTACAAGTATATCTTATTTCTACAGGTGGAACTTTTCTGTCTTCCCCAATATAAAGCAGAATCATCTGATTGGACAATTTAATTTCTGGTCCCACAATATTTTGTATGTTCTTTTCTACTGTATATCTAACCAGTATTGGGTAACTTTCGGACAAGCACAAAAAATAAGTGTTATATTTACCATTTTTTCTCCACATTCTCTCCAACAAAGGCCATGTCCCATAGATACAAATTTAGCAATTTTGTCAAGGGTATAAAAATGTCTACTATGACATTTCCATATATATTCTGACCAGTATGATGACTGTGATACTCTCATTGAGTGAGGAATAGGTTCAAACCATTTCTCATAAGTTATCTGTGTCCCTAATTCTCTATTCCATCTCCCTAAGATATCCTCAGTGGATTCCTTCCAAAAATCTCTTATTGCTTTATATATTTGTCCAATTAAATGAATTTGTTCCCTGCCTACTATAGCGTCCCTAAAAAGGGACATCAACATGGATATGAGAGAGGGCAGAGTATTTAATGCTAATTCTTTCTGTATAAATGTCAGAATCTGTAAATATCTATAATGATGTGTATGGGTGAATTGATATGTTGCCTATAGTGTGGCAAAAGGCAGTACTCTATTCACATCTAGGAATTGATATAACAAAAGCAGACCTTTTTTCTGCCATTCTTGATGGACCCGAACTGCACCCATTTCCAAAGATACACTTTATGTACCTATTAGTTTAAAATAACCGAAAACTTCAGTTAATGTAGTAGACGCCCTTCTCTCATACCAAGCATTTAACGTATAATGGGTTCCAAATGTAAAGTTTTGTAACTGCGGATAAGAATTTTGGGGGGCAAATATAATAGGGATAATGTTTACTAGATCATTTAGTATAAATTCAATAAATTTCTGTGGTTTCTTTACCTGAGGATTCAGCCATTTCATCACTGTTTTACATGTTACTACTTTATGGTAATCTCTAAGGTTTGGAAGATTACAACCCCCCTTTGCCACTGGTAACTGTAACAGAGACCATCTGACACTTGGTTGTTGCCCAGCCCATACAAACCTCAAAAAAATTCTAGCCCAAGATGTAAAGTAGAATTGTGATGGAATAATCGGTAAAGTCTGGAAATAATATAATCTCTTGGGAAATAAGTTCATCCGAATAGCTTGTATTCGTGCTGAAAAAGATAATACCTGATATGTCCAGTTCCCGACTAAATTCTCTATCTCTATCGATATAGGCTCTAAATTAAACTGTTCTAAATGTTCCAGTTTCTGGGGAATATTTACACCCAAATATTTAATCTTATTATTTCTCCGTTTCAGAGGGATCTGGTTCTTCAGAGACTGAGAGGGGGTGAAATTTAAAGATAATAACTCTGTTTTTTGTATATTTATTTTGTATCCAGCTATTTCTGAAAACCTATCTATCACTTGTAAAGTAGCAGGAATGGACTTGTCAGGAGGTCTAAACCTCATTTTCAGGTTCTTGGCAATATTAAGAATGCAAGTAATCACAGACACGTTGCATAAGAGTAATTAACTTGTTTATTACTATCAAAAAGAATATAATCACAGTTGCCCTAAGCAGTTCATACCAATACGAACTGGGAGCCAGTGCTAAGCATTCCCTATACGTCGAGGTTTCTTTGTGTCTCTTGGGATCTCCAAGGTACAGGACTAGTGCATCACATTATATACCTATGATAATTACTATGGTTACTGTAAGATAGAAACAGTTCTAGTTACAGAGATGAGCCCTATTGGCTAAATTAGAAGTGGCTCCACGGTCCAAGATAACATTATACAATTTTGTAATAGTCATCAGCTTGTGAAACAAAAGAGTTCTTTTACAGAGTCTTACATAACTCAGTGTAGTAGTACAAATCACCCAAAGGTAGCAATGCCGACTTACATTTCATAATTATTCCAAGGACACAGGTGTCTTGGCATCTTACAAGTAAGAAATACACAAAAAATACATAGGAGAGTATATGTATTAGCAAGCAAAGTGTATTACAACAATATGTGTACATATCCTGACATCTACTCTTGTACATTAGATGCCCTATATGTTAGTATAACATATGCTTAAGTACTAGCTGTCTATGGTGTACCTCTGAGGGTACCAGTTAAGGTGCAGGGACCTCATGTAACAGACTTTTCAGGTTCTAGGAGTGTTAATAATACTTCAACTGCATAAAATGATATAGTAAAATCCCTCCCTCCTAAAGGGACCCCTGAATATTAGGATGTTGCCTTATGGCTTCAGCCAATGGCTCAATGTATATGGCAAACAGTAAGGGGGAAGTGGGCAACCCTGCCTAGTTCCACTTCCCAGCTGTATCATTGAAGATAACTGTCCATTCACTTTAACATATTCCTTCAGAGAGGTATAAATTCTCTGTATCATGCTAGAGAATTCCCCAGAAAAACCAAACTTGCTCAAAGTTTCCCATAAAAAAGTCAACTGATGCAATCAAAAGCTTTGTCTGCATCGAGGCAGGAGTAACACTTAATAGACAAGTCTGGGGTGGCACTGAGGGTTGAGGTGCTGGATGCCACACCTCTCACCACACCAGCGACCCGGGTTCAGGAATGAGCTCAGGTCATCTGGGGTCAGCAGGGAGAAGGAGGTTTGAGCATCCCAATGGATGTTCTTCTCCTTCAGGGTGGGTTTCCAGGAGTGCTTTGGGGCACCTGACACTCGTGAGGGTTGGTGGGAGTACCAACTTTCGGGGCACTGGCTGCTTTCTTGAGAGGGAGTCGGGGAGGGGAGGACATTGTTAGGCACTTGGCTGTGCACCATGCATCAGCACATCACCTGCCCAAGCTGGCATCCTCAGGGGATGGAAGGGGGAGGGAGCACCAGAAAAATGGAAAAAAAACACCCTCACCAGTCCTAGACGATGACTGATCCTTCCTTCCCAGCCACCAATTCGTGGGCAGACCTTGTTTTGCAGGCTCTGTTCCATAGTAGATGTAGTAAGAGGGGGGAGAAATGGAGAAGTCTGGCACTGTAGCAGCAGACTCTGATGCAGTGGTCTGAAGGAGGT
Source organism: Neoceratodus forsteri (assembly GCA_016271365.2). NCBI lineage: Eukaryota > Metazoa > Chordata > Ceratodontiformes > Ceratodontidae > Neoceratodus > Neoceratodus forsteri. The sequence continues at coordinate 609,964,214 of CM057455.1, forward strand.
TGACCGGTCCGAAGAAGTGGATGGCCGAAGGTACAGTAAGTCGGGAAAAAAAAATAGATAAGTCAATTGCTTGCATCTAGAGCTGCTGAAGCATACCTGTCATTCTTAGCTTCTATATCAGTTTTACAATGAAAAAGGAAAACACAATCTGCCACGGCACTGGGTGCAAAGACGGGACCTCAGCTCACCCGTTCTTATCAGATTATATTTACTCTGCTATGGAATTAAAAGGCATCTTCTGCAACTATCATCATGGCACAATTAGCACCAATGAAGGAGAAGGCCACAACCGATATGGCAAACATTACCAGTATGTTGACTTAGAAACAAAGGATACCAATGAACTAAAAGTTACCACAACACAAACCAACTGGGACCTTATGGCCCTTGCCACCATAGTCATAGTAGTAGAGCAAACCATTAAACACCAGGAAGAGTCTGTTTACAGTTGCCAAGGTACCCTACAGGACCAGAATCAGTAAATGCAATGTTTACAGTGCAGTCCCATTTAACTGAACCCTGGTTAACCAGAACTCCCTCTTAATTGAACTGTGATTGTATCATCCAACAATTGGAAGTCAGTTGTTAGCTGTTCAGCAGCATTTCCTTAATAATGCTACTTCTGCTGTTACCTGTCTGTTTGTATTAGGGCAGAGCACTGTCAGCTGAAAACAAAATGAATAGCAGCAAGTGGAGCTGTGAATTCTTCAATGGACTGAAAATGGTCAGTGTGCAGTTGTTCTTGCAGCAGAGTATGGGGTGGTTCTATCTATTACAAGTAAGTAAGTAAGTAAATTTTTATTTCTTTAAGGCGCCCTTCCAAAGCACAGGGCACCTTTACAATATCAGTCATACAAATTGAAACCACAACTGTAAACAACATCAAATTCAAAAACAATCCAGTATAATTTAAATCACTAAAAAATACTTGGTTAAAGGAAGGTCTTTAAAGCTTTTTAAAGCTTCACAGTCGAACAATCGTATCTGGCAAGGTAGAGAATTCCACAGGGTAGGGGCCATAAAGGCAAATGTTCTTCCACCAGATGTTTTTAAGGTTATCCTGGGAATCTCCAGCAATCCCTCACCAGAGGATCGGAGGGAGCGGGAGGGACAGTAAGAAGTCAGGAGTTCTTTCAGGTAGTGAGGTCCCAAACCGTGTAGGGCTTTATAGGTCATCAACATGACCTTGAAAGTATCCACCACTGTACAGGCAGCCAGTGCAATTCGCGAAGCACAGGTGTTATATGGTTGGACCTCGGGCTTCCAGTCAACAACCTAGCTGCCGCATTTTGCACTAGCTGTGTTGGATATCTCCGGCAGCCCTAGATAAAAGGCGTTGCAATAATCAAGACGATTGGACACAAAGGCGTGGACCTGGGTAGGAAGATCCTCTGATGGAATCAAGTGTTTCACCCGTGCTATATTCCTTAGGTGAAAAAGGATGATTTGACTATGGCTGACACCTGTGCCCTCAGGGTCAGCCCTCGTCAAATATAACACAAGGTTACGCACCTGACCAGATGCCATGAGCGGGTTTCTCCCAGAAATAAACCTAGAGTTTTCCCACCCATGGACTTGATATCCTTACCCCGGTTCCACCACCAATACCTCTGTTTTCCCTGGGTTCAACCTCAGCCAATTAGCACTCATCCAGTTCTGTATCTCCTGGAGGCAGTTGTTAAACAATGTACTTGACTCAGACTCCTGCTCGGGCACAAAAGACATATAGAGTTGAGAATCATCAGCATAGCAATGGAAACTCAAACCAAAATGTCTTATAATGTCCCCTAATGGAAGCATATACACCGCAAATAACATAAGGAACAAGACTGAACCCTGTGGCACTCCACAGTGTAGACAGCGAGAGGTCGGGGAATAAATCCCCGACACTACTCTCTGAGTCCTACCCTGTAGAAAAGATTTAAACCAACTGTGGACCACCCCCCTTAGTCCACAGAGAGACCACAGGTGTTCAAGCAGCACCCCATGATCCACAGTGTCAAATGCAGCTGAAAGATCAAGGAGAACCAAGATAGAATGAGTTCTCTGATCTTTTGCCATCAGGAGATCATTCAATACCCGAACAAGGGCCTTCTCAGTACTGTGCTGTTTCCTGAAGCCAGACTGGAGAGGGCCATAGATATTGTGGATGTTTAAATAATCTTCCAGCTGCAAAGCGACCACCTTCTCAATAATCTTCCCCAAAAAGGGAAGATTCGAGATTGGTCTGTAGTTTTCTGGGCAGTCGGGATCAAGGGAGGGCTTTTTCAGAAGGGGACGTACTATTGCCTCCTTCAAAGGATCAGGAAAGATCCCTCTCTCCAATGATGCCACTACTATTCCAGTAAGGATCGGGCCGATAACCTCTACACATCCCACAAGTAGGCGTGTAGGGCCCGGATCCAACCCACAGAAAGTTGGGCGCAGAGTCTGGACGATTCTCACTATATCCATAACTACCGGTTAACTGAACGTGGACTAAGTCAAATGGGTACTTGTGTCCCTCGATTGGTCACTGCAAGACCCAATGGGGAGGCCCTGGCTGATCTCTAACAAGTGACAAGTGATACAAAAGAGGCTAAGGAAAAGCTCAGAGATTTTGCCATGACTATGGAAGGGTCCTTTGGTCTAGAGAAATGGAAAACTATGAGAGCCTGCAAGGATGATGAGAGAGACAATGCAGTTTACATGTGGTTCTGCCAGGAAATAAAGAAATACACACCTATCTCTGGCCCACTTGTAAAAGGAAAAGCCATGCAGCTGCATACAAAGCTAGGTGGTGATCATGGAAGCTTTGTAGCCAGTGACGGGTGGCTGGATCACTTCAAGAAATGGCATAGCATTAGACAACTTAGAATGTGTAGGGAGAGGCTAAGTGCTGCTGAAGGAGTAACTTCCTTCATGCAGCAGCCTAATGAGCATATTAAGCAATAAGGCACGATGGGGTGTGGGTTATTGGGGGATTTACCCATGCCTTGTGTGGTGTGTAACGAGGCACAGCTGAATGACTTAACCACACAGGAAGTGGGTAAATTCCCCAATAACCCACACCCTGGAGTGCCTTATTGTGATCATACAATGGATCCATGTGTAAAATAATTTTTAAATGTGTTTAAGTATGTTTTGTATAAATGCCATTCTCAGCCATGTGTCATTACAGGATATACCACGGTCATGTGATGTGTTTTGACCAATGAGGATACAGGATTTTCATACCCCATCATGTAATAAAAACTGAACCACTGTCACAACACCAAATTTACAATATGGACAAAACTTGGTTGTATAGGTGGTGCCTTCCTGACAAGACTCTTGCTCTCAGTCTAGAAAAGGATGCCACTGGTTTTAAAAAGCAAACGGATTGGGTTGCAGTGCTTGCTTGTGTAAAGGCTAGTGGCTCTCATAAACTGCCCCTCTTTTTGATTGGCAAATCTCATGAACCCAGGTGTTTTCAGCATGTAAACATGTCCGCCTTACCAGTGGTTTGTGCAAACCAGCGGAATGCATGGATGGATGGGGTCCTCTTCACCAAATGGTACAAAGAACACTTCATTCCTAGTCTAAAGAGGCATCTAATGTCCCTCAATCTCCCCATAAAAGCAATTCTGCTTCTGAACAATTCTCCAGCACACCCTGAAATGTCAGTTGTTCAAACCAGGGATGGAAGCATAAGATGTGTATTCATGCCCCCAAACACCACCTCTAAGATATAGCCCTGCGATCAGGGCATATTGGAAATTTCCAAACGCCAGTACAGAAAGTGTTTGCTGCAGCCAGTGTTGTCTGACACAAACAAGGATATGACTATTCTGGAGATAGTGAAGTCAGTATCACTGAAAGATGTGATTTATATGAGTGAAGAGACATAGGAGAAGGTTTAACCTGAATAAATCACAAAGACATGGCAAAAGTCTGGCATCCTAGTGACAGAGGAACTGGAAACTGAGACAGAGGTGTTGAGAGAAGTGAGAGAAGTAATGGACCTACACAATGATTCAGAGATCACTGCATTTGCAGAGTACATAATAAGCAAGCTGAATGTCTCCCTTACTGAGGAAGACATGTAGACCAGGGTCCTCTGTGACAACTTGGAAGATGGGCATGAGCTTATGTCTGATGAGGCGATCGTTAACGTTGTGAGGCAGCAACCAGAGGGTAGTCACAACAAAGAGCATCCACGGGGATCAGCTAACCAGTAACTTCACTGAGGTTGTTGACATTTTCAACAAATTTTTTGGGAACCTGGACAAACCTTCCCTCCAAACTCTCACAATGGCACTGTTGATACTACCCTCCCCCAGCCTGCCCAACCTCAATGTGACTTTCTGTCAAAGTTCTACTTCCAAGCTCTTAAACCCTCTGACACTATCAAACTCATCCTCTCTAATAATCTTGGCCCCCGCAAAGTTACAGATGGAATTGATTACAAACTTCTCAAACTCACTATTGTACCTCTTGCAATCCCTATCACAAATATTTTAAATCTCTCCCTTAGCTCCAGCACCTTCCCTTACATTTGGAAAACAGCCACCATCAAACCCCTGTTTAAATCCGGGTCCAGGACCAAGGTCTGCAATTACAGGCCTATCTCTCTCCTTGCCCATCTCTCTAAGATACTGAAGAAAGTGGTTCACTCCCAAGTTACCTCCTTCTTTATCAAATATAAACACTCTCACTCATGTCCAACATGTGTTCAGAGACTCAAACAGCACTGAGACAGCCCTTGTCAAGTTCACTACTGACATCTTTATGACATCTGACACCACATTAATGCAGCCATTATTGCCCACTCTGCCCCCTATAAGGTTAGTGAGTGGCTTGTTGCTAAATTTGTCCTCGGAGCATCTAAAAAATTGTATATAGGCTGCTGCTATAATCCCCACTCAGGAGGAATACTGGGACTATCTAGTTTCCTGAATGGCCTAGCCTCTACCCCCGCCACCAGGGACACCATTTTAGTTGGGGATTTTAACCTCCACTGGACTGAATATCCTGCCACTGAATATGCACACCTCTTAAAATTGCTTCACTTTGAGCAAGTCATCTCCTCTCCAACCAGATACAATCTTTGCTCACCCAACCATTTCACCATAGATTGGATCACCACCAACTGTCCAAACCAAGTCCTCCAAGCAGGCACGATGGCAGACGCTATCAGTGACCACACACCCATGTATATTGCATTGACCACCAAATTGATACAGCCACCACACAAATAAATATCCTTTAGGAAATTTAAAACCTCCAACTTGAACCTAGTGCTAAGAGCAGCCTGGGACATAAATTGACCCTCACTCTACCAGCTTAAAGATGTCTCGGTGGCAGTGGCAGTCTTCTCAGGGGCTCTTCACACACTACAGGACAGATACTTCCCAATCACCACGAGGAGAATTAAAGGAGGTAACACCCGATGGCTACACACAAACTGCTGGCCCAAATGAAAGCAAGGGACAAAGCATGGAGAGCCTTCAAGGCGTCCCCTTCCCCTCCTTTATGAAATGCCTACAGGTCACTCCGTACCTCCTGTAAGCAGGCGGTAGAAACACTAAAACGTAAATACTTTACCAATCTGCAAAATGAGACGCTTAGTAACCCCCGTAAATTCTGGGCCTCCATAAACACCCTCCTGAACTCAAAGCCAAACAAACCAATAACTGAACTCACCTCCCCTGCTGGTCCCATAAATGATCTAGGTAGCATTGCCGATACCTTCAACAAAATGTTCACCGACCTCACATCCTACACCACCAAAATCCCTCCTCAGTTCGTCTCTGTCAAAAATAACCACCTAAAACATCCTTATCCACCTTGCCCTGCTTTCTACCTAAGGGCCATTGATCACAGGGTCACTGGCACACTCCTAAGAGGGCTACCTGCTAAGGGCAGCCCAGGCACTGCAGGCATGTATCCCTCCTTTTTTAAACTCATCTCCCCAGCCCTCATCAGGCTACTTACCCACATTTTTAATCTCACTCTCTCATCCTCCATGATGTCTGACTCATGGAAACATGTGCATGTGGTACCTATTTTCAAAGCCAGTGACCCAACTGCACTGGAAAACTACTGTCCCATCTCCTTCCTCCTGTACCTAAGCAAATTATTAGAAAAAATCATACACCACCAACTTTCTGAATATCTGGAAAACTACAACTTTCTGACCCCACTGCAACATGGTTCCACAAACACCACAGCACCTCATCAGCCCTGGCCCCTTTTTTCCAACCATTTCCTTAGAAACATGGACCTCGGCTTGGTCACAGGTGCAGTGTTTGTAGACCTTTCAAAAGCTTTTGACCTTGTGGACCACCACCTACTACATGCCACCCTACTAAACATAGGCTGCTCCATGGATGTGGCTGCTTGGTTCAGCAGCTACCTAGCAAACATAACCCAGTCCATCACAATAGGCAAGGTTACTTCTGCCACCCTGCCAGTCCACACTGGGGTATCCCAGGGCTCCATACTGGGGCATCTCTTGTCCTCTCTTTTCATAAACAATCTTCCTGCAGAGAGCATAAAGTGCAACGCCCTCCTCTATGCTGATGATCTTGTCATCTACCATAGTGCCAGATCACTCAAAACCTTATCCTGCACCCTCACCAACAACTATGGAGCAGCACAAAACTGGTTCCTTTCAAAAAAACTCCTGGTAAATGAGAAAAAACAAAGGCCATGCTGTTTGTCGCAAAGCCATTCCTCGCAAAGGTTGCCAAAACAAATGACAGACTTCTGTTAGAAACCACTGCTGGATCTCCCCTTGATGTAGTATCCTCCTTCAAATATCTAGGAGTAACTCTCAATCCTTCTCTTACTTTTAATGCCCACATTGATAATACTCTAAAAAGGGTCCAACAGAAGTTGGGAGCAGCCTAATGGGTCAAACACCTTGTGGACTTGACAAAAGCCTTCGACCTGGTCGACCATAATCATCTTCTGCTTACCCTGACTGATCTGCAATTGTCTAATGATGCAGCCAAATGGTTTGAGAGCTATCGTTCCAGTAGATCACAAACAGCACTGATGGCCACCACTACTCTTCATGCCCTATTAAATACAAGGTTCCTCAAAGCTCTATATTGGGCCTGCTTCATTTCACATTCTCCATTAATAACTTCCCCAAAATCTACTCAAGCACCAAATTGGTCCTTTATGCCAATGATGCTGTGCTCTACTGTAGCAACATAAACCCAGATGTGACAATCACACAGCTCCAAGCCAAATTTTCCAAACTACACAATTGGTTCTCTGAAAAAGGCATGGTCCACAGCTCTAATAAAAAACAAATTCATGGTATTTTATAATTCAAGAAAGCCTTCCTACCCTCACCTAACCCTCACAGAATACCTAGGGGTTACATCAAACAAATAACAGAATTGAAATACCTGGGCATCATTCTAGACCCTCACTGTCCTTCGGCAACCATGTCTCTTTTATGTTATTAACAAATTCCACCAGAGGCTGGTGTTACTATATAGGACTCCACGTTTCCTAATCCCTGACTCACAACTCTGTCTGGCTTGCTCCCCCGTCTTACCTATTTTGCTGAATGGGTCCATCTTTTACACTCCACCCGCTACCTCTCAACTCTTTAGCAGACTATGTTCCTGTTACAACAGCGCTATCTGTTTTGTCGCTGCAGATGACACCAAGATCTGCAACAGAGTAGATGATCCAGATGGGGTGGGCAGAATGAGAAGAGGTCTGGATAAACTAGCAAAATGGTCAGAAGAGCGGCAACTGGAATTTAATGCAAAGAAGTGCAAGATCATGCACATAGGGAAGAGAAACCCTGAAGCCACCTAAATATGCCAATGATTGCAAAATTGTAAGTATTGTTAATACTCCTGAAGCAACAGACATTCTGCAAAACGAATTAGAGGCACTAGACATTTGGGCAATAAATAACAAAATGAAATTCAATGAGCAGAAGTGCAAAGTAATGTATTTGTGTCATAACAATCAAAAAAGGTACCTATTAAATAATGTAATACTTCAGACAACAGACAATGAAAAAGATCCTGGTATAAATATAGACAGTAAGTTAACCTTTGAAAACAATACAATTCTCAAAGTAAAGACATTTCAATGTATTATGGGTAGTATATGGAAAAATATTAATAGCAGACAACCACAGGTCATCCTTCCTTTTTATACTAGCCTAGTAAGATCACATCTAGATTATTGTGCCTCATTTTGTGCACCTACGACAATTCATGGAATGAAACAAATAGAGGGAGTCCAAAGGAAAATGATCAAAAAACGTAATGGTATGTCCAACAAACCCTATGGCGAAAGATTAAAAAAACTTGGCCTGTATTCAATCAAATACAGACATCTTCGAGGAGACTTATTTATGATCTATAAAGCACTCAATGATCTGGGATTAATAGAAACATTAGGTATTGAAAGAAAATTTTGTGCATCAAATACTAAATCACACAATATGAAATTAAAAGGAGCTAAGTGTCAAACAAAAAAAAGACTTCAATGGTTCACTCAGAGAATGGTTAGTCTATGGAATACACTACCAGTCTCAATAGTAGAGATTGAATCTATGGATACCTTTAAGAATACATTAGACAAACACATGGATAATACTAAATTTGAATACATAGATAACTAAAACCATCTTTGGGTGGCAAGTTCAATAATAGGCTCTGCCTCCTGAACTTGTAAACAACTATGAAACTATGAAACTATGAAACCTATAGGCTGGGAGGGGAGTTGCTGGCAGTCACAAAGGAAGAAAGAGACTTGGGCATCATCATCACCGATGACCTGAAATCATCCAAGCAGACCTCTAAAGCAGTAGGTAAGGCTAGAGGGATGTTAGGGTGTATTAGTAGGGGTATCACAAGTCGTAAGAGGGAGGTAATAATCCCTCTGTACAAGACACTGGTTAGGCCCCATCTGAAGTACTGCGTGCAGTACTGGAGGCCACACCTTCACAAGGACATTAACCAAATTGAGGCAGTCCAGAGACGGGCAACCAAAATGTTGTAGGGACTGCATCAGAACACATTATGAGGACAGATTAACGGAGCTCAATATGTATACCCTTGAGCAAAGGAGGGAGAGAGGTGATATGATCGAAACATTCAAACACCTTAAGGGCATTAACAAGGTGAAAGAATCTAACATGTTTCAATATAAGAAAAATAGCAGGACAAGACGACACAGCATGAGATTAGAGGGAGGCCGATTAAGGGGGAATGCGAGGAAATTCTTTTTCACAGAAAGGGTGGTGGATGCATGGAACGGCCTACCTCAGGAAGTGGTGGCTATGAATACAGTGCAGGGCTTCAAACAGGCATGGAATAGGCATAAGGGAGCAATGCAGATGAGATAGGCCACTGACAGAGCAAAGGCAGATGGCACATTTATAAGGTAGAAAAAGAAATGGGCAGACTGGATGGGCCTTGCGGTTCTTATCTGCTGTCAACTTCTATATTGCAGGCCTTGAGAACAGGGGTCTCTGCTTTACATTGATCCAGCCTAATCTCCAAAGCCTACACATTGGGTGTTAGAGTCCAGCTTCTTATCTATTTTCTGGACCAATTTAACAAGTTGATAGAGCGTAGTCTGGATAGAAAGTAGGGACTCCTCGAGACAGGTGACTCGATGCCTCGGCTTCACCAGCCAACACAGCCACTCTTCCCTCTGCTGCTGCATTTTTTTTGGAGCAAAAAAAATCAGATGATGAGGCAGCAGCTCTCTAGTTTTTGTCCATGGTTCAATACTGGTATCATTCATATGCCACTTGTATCCCTCTTTAAATGGAAACTCCACTTCAGATATATATTTGAATTAATACTTACCAGGAGCTCAAAAAAGTTACTGCTTCCAAGAAGCTACTCAAAAGCACACCTCCACCTCCACTTCTTCTAGCTCCAACCTATCCTCCAGTATTAAATTCGAAGGACTGGGCTCCAATCTCCACCACATGGGAAGACTGCATACACAAAAATATGGAGGAGAATGTTCTACTATCAAATCCCCAGGTCTCACTGCCAACTGACATTTCTGCAGCAAATACCCCTACTTCAGTGTCCTATGGCAAGCGGTACTCTGTTTTAAAAGGTGGGATCTCTGATCTCAGGTAAGCTCCATTTTTTCTGGTGACCTCATTCTGACTCAAGCTGTAAGAGGGGGAATTACTTCAATTAGAAACCCCACTACAGCTCAGCACAAATGGCAGGCCTAACTCAGGGAAGGAATTCTTCAATGTGCAGCATAGAGTCATATATCTGATGGCTCTGTAGCTCCTATTTCGAGTCTGCTGTTTTTCTATAGGCATAATCTGTTCTGTTCCTGTTACAGTTTTTGAAAGAAAAGATATGTAAGTTAACCCCTCGGTTGGGGGCACTATGTTATACAGTTCACTGTATCACATGCAAAGCCTGTTAAGATTTATGCAGCAAGTACACTTATATGATATGTTTCTCTTGCTGACAATGTCAGCATGCCTTTAGATGTAAAGCTTGTCTAATGATATGGGTGTTGTATCTAGGATGGATTACAGGTGCTCTCTTAATCATCCTCCCTATCTCTCCCCCAAAAGAGAGAATGTCAAACATTATAAACCCCGATGTACTCAGTCCACAACTATGCTTATAGCATGTAAATACTTTACTATGTGTTTAGCCAATCTTAGAATAGCAATGGTACGTTTATTAATCCCAGGTTACCATGCATCATAACCCTCCCCTCACCCTTCTCCTCCTCAACATTCAGAGTGGCATTCCTCTGTTTCTTAAGAGGGCACAATGGCACCAACCAGCAGTCTCGTTCATGAAGACATTGGTCTTCGACATCACCCCCTTCAATCACTAACAATACATACTAATAGTGCATCCAATAGGGATGCAAACACCCTATTGTAGCAAGTTACTTACCTCTCCCTAGGTGGCTACAACATAGGAACACAAAAAAGTAGCACCCAGAGTTCTATAAGCATCCTGTCCTCTGGGGAACTTCTGATTGCTTCCCAATCCCCCCCACTAGGGGAATTCCCAGCACTTGGAAGACTTACCCCAGCCTCTTTCCTGGACCACAGGGAACTCCCACTCCATATTATCCCATCTGCTGGGTCCTTGGGTCCATTTTGTGTCCTTTTCTTAGACACAAATTTCAGTCTATTTTAGGGGAGGCACATTATTCATCTATTATGTCTGATTCAGTATTGGGGTGCATTGCACCCTTATTTCTAATAAATGCTTTCATAGGTTGTTTGTTAGGAAAAATTGTTAGCTCTTTATGGCTACTTGTTTCCAAGGACAAGATTTATATAGTAGATAACAAAGACATGCTTCTGGTAGAGTATGTGCTAAGTGCAAATGATCTATGGCAGTATACAGGTGGAACTGTATACCCCCTCTTGCTGCGGTTTATGCAAGGCTTATTCCCTCTTAGTTTCTTGAGTATGGGACAGACATAAGGCAATTCTGTTTGGGGGTAGGAAGAAGTAATCTGTTGGTTAATTAGGATCTGCAGCTTATCCAATAGGTTGGTAAATGGGCAGACTAGGTGGGCCAAGCAGTCCTTATCTGCTGTCAAAGTCTATGTTTCTATGTTTCTGTTGCTATATCCCCAATAAACATTTATTATGACTATAGCTAACCCAATTAAACTCACTACATAGAACATTAGGGGATAAACTTTTCTATATAGGGGAACAAAATCCTTGCTGGCCTGAAGAAATTAAACACACACATTGCATTTCTTCAGGAGACCCAGCTTAATCGAGTTGAAGCAAAAAAATAGTCAGAGAATGGGTGGGATGAGAAACAAACAGCTCATCAGGGTACTCTAACATGGGGTCTCTGGATCTCATGGGATCTTAATCCACAAAAGTATAAAATGGACCCCATCACACAAAAAAGCGATAATAATGGCAGATGAACTTTAGCCAAATTTTCAACTGCTAGAGGCCCTGTAATCCTAGGCAACCTGTACTCTCCAAATTAGGATAATCCTGACTTCTTTAAAACCATTTGTCAAGCTCTATAGGATCTGTACTTTGACAATCCAGATACAATCTTAGGAGAGGATTTTAATTTAGTGTTAGAACATGATTTGGACAGGTCCAATGCAAAACTTGAACCACGTTCTAAGACCTTACATACGCTAAAAGAATAAAAGTCCTTGCATCAATTGTCTGATATATGGCACCTTAAGCACACCTCAGATAAATGACTACATGCACTTTTCAGAAGCCCTGAAGAATGGCAAGCCAACTAGACCTATAGTTAACTTCAACACTTATTAAACCTCTGGTCTCTGACATCACTATTGAGCCCCTTTACATATCTGACCATGCTCCTGTAGTCCTAACTACAACCATGGACCCCCATATGCACAAATTCTCCACATGGTGTCTACTGTAGATCTATTGTTTTTACACAACATGGACTTTCATAATTAGCGTAAACAGGAAGCCACAGTGTACGTTTCCTACACTCCCCCAGGTACTGCCTCTGCAGCAATGATTTGGGAAGAATTCAAGGCCACTATGTGTGGCTAAATATTAGCTTTGCCACATCCAGATGCTGCCAAAGATATAAAGAATACACAATGTTAGAGACACTACTCAAAGAAAAAGAAGAACAGTACAAAACAAGACCCCATAAACTTACATAATAAAACTTTCATAACAGAAATAACTGCTCTTAGAATACAACATAATGTTTTGGCCATTAGGAAAGTGGAATTGCAGCTACATAGAACAATACATAAATACTGGGCCTATGGAGAAAAAGAGAGTAAACTCCTTTCCTACTGCTTATGCAAACAACAAGTGGAACAGTACATATCCAAAGTTAAAGTTAATGGAGGACTGGTACATGAGACACCAGCGGACATTAATTGCATAATGAGGAACTTTTATCACAGCCTACACCAATCCCAGAACTCTTTTGATACACATAAATTCACATCCTTTATTTTCACTCTCAACTTTCCTAAGTTAACAGATACTCAAAAAGCTTCTCTTGAGGCCCTGTTTATGATTAAAGAAGTATCTCACACCATCAATGCTATGGCTCTACATAAATTTCCTGGCAGTGATGAGTTTTTGATAGATTTTTACCACTTACCACACAATATCATATCACAGCCTCTGCTCCACACAATTTTGGAGACATATGTACAGAGCACTCTTCCTGGGATGCTTAGGAAAGCTATTAGTACAGTATTACCTAGAGATGGTAAAGATCCAATAGTGCTGTCCAGTTACAGACCCATTTCGTTAACTAACGCAAAGATGAAAATTATAGTCAAACTGATTGCATTGCTTCTTGAACATATCCTCCCATCCACAATTCACTCTTCTCAAATAGGGTTTATAAAGGGCAGGATAAGCTCAGACCATCTACAGGCACTCAACTTGTTAATGGAGGTTGCTGAGGATATCCACACTCCAGCTGTGGCAATAGCTATAGACTTTGAGAAAGCCTTTGATTTGATAGAGTGGGGGATACATACACGTTGTCCTGGAAAATCTGAACTTTGGCTCCGATTTCCATACATGGATTAAAGCACTATAAAACAATCCCACCACCCGTCTCCTTACTAATAACACATTATCACAACCATTCTCACTATTTAGAGTAATGAGGCAAAGATGGACCCTTTCCCCCGCTACTTGTAATAGCAAAAGAATCACTGCCAGCTGTGATTTGAAACCATCAAGTATAAAAGGTATTAAAACTGGATAAACTAACTATTGTACTAAATTACATGCAGATGACTATTTAGTTATGACCAGTGATGTCACACAAAGTATCACACAATTATTGTCACTACTAGATTCTTTTGCTAAGTTATCAGGCCTAAGTATTAACTGAACTAAATCAGAAATTCTCCCCTTAAGTTCCACCACTATGCCAGGCCTTGTAAAAATTTTCAGTCTAGCTTGAGTTATTAAGACTAGCAAGTATTTAGGGATCAAAATGGCTCCTGACCTCAAACACATGGTATCTGACAACCTGCAACCTCTGATAAAGAAACTTTAGGATAATAGGTGGCGACATTGAAACTCTCACATCTCTTCAGTGTGGGTAGACATAGAAGCAGAGCTTATGGATGATTCACACCTCTCAATGTATCTAGGCCATCCACTTCCTAAAAAAATACCAAAAATGTCTCATGATAAAAGCTGCTCATATCGCTTAGAAAAGAGTAGGAACACTCACAAAAAGTTGTTATGGGCTTAGACCAAATACATCCCTATGGAACAATGATTTTCTCTGCATAGGACGTATACCTTTTAATTGGAAGGACTGGAAAGCATGAAAGATGTGCACTATCAGGGATCTACTGACTCCAGACCTCAACACTTTGGATTCTTTTCAAAATCTACAATACAGATATAAACTACCAAGAGCTGATTTCTGGAAATACCTCCAGATCAGAAGTGTCATACCCAGTGGCAAAAGGTTAAATGTACATGTTTCACCTGTAGTGCAAGGACTTCTTTTCAGTCCATTAGAGTTCCTATTCAAGCATAGATTAAGACAGTAAAGTGTCTGGCTGGTAATATCTATAAAGGTTTGAGAGATGCTGCCCCTGACCCCTCCACCGCACCTAAACAAAAATGGTAGTTTTCACTCCATACTCCTATTACTGACACTGCTGGTACTAATGCTGGAAACTTACAGTATCCATAAAGCATGTGTAGACCAGCATAGCCTCCTGAAACAAAACCATATTTTGCATCAATGGTATCAAATCCCGGCCCAACGTAAGAAAATTGGCCTCCTAACTCATGACAAATGTTGGAGATGAGAGTCTTCTGGTGCAGATCTTCTCGTTTTGTGAAGTTGTATTTCATATGTAACTTTTGGAAACAGATAATCAAGTTTTACAGTAGAATCTGTGGAATACCTATTCCTTTCTCTCCAAAATTGATATTGTTGGGTTTGCCTGCAGCTGGAATTCCATGTCAAACAGTCTCAAGACAATGGCTGTTGTTTGCCACCACTGAGGCAAAGTGATTACTCTTTCAAAGTTAGACGTCTAAAGCTATACCCACAATTCTCGAATGGCTCTCCTCTTTAGAAAGTCATACTCAGTAATGTCCCATTATTCTCTAAACACCTTCAATCTACTGGATGGGGACTGGTCATCATACTCAGCATCCTCAGATCAGAGCAAATATTTCCTCTTTGCACAGAGGGGAGCTGGTCTGCGTCAACTGGTGAACTAACCCACCAGAGAGAGAACAATTTTGGACCTAATGCTCACAAACAGCTCTAGGATCTCAGAAACCCAAGAAGGAGCCAGCCTGGGGACCAGTGACCACAGGTCAATCTAGTTAAATGTAAACCAGGAGGAAGATACTAGTCACACTACAATCATGGTACTAGATTTCAGAAAAGCTAACTTCACCAAAATGCGAACTATGTTCACATCCATAATGGAAGGCAAAAAACTCGGGGGATGTAGAGGACTGCTGGAATACCCTAAAGACTGCTCCACACACAGTAATAATAAAATGTGCAAAGCTGATCAGCAAGTCCAGAAGAAGGAAGCAACCTCTCTGGTTGTCAAATGGAGTAGCAACCAAAATCAAAGAGAAACACAGGGCCTTTACACAATTTAAATAAACAAAACAAGAAGCAGATAAGAAGAATAGAGGAAAAAACTGAAAGAGGCAGGGAAGGCAGTCAGAAGGAAAATGCGCAGACCAAAGAGAAAATAGCACAGGATGTTAAGAAAGGAGACAAAACCTTCCACAGATACATAAGGGAGAAAAGAAAAACTAAGGGAGGAATAGTCCGAATAGCAACCAAAGAAAGGAATATGTCAGTGAAGGATGAGGAAAAGGCCAAAGCCCTAAACGAGTTCTTCTACTGTCTTCACTATAGAAGACAGAGGCAAAAGTCCCATGCTAGGTCAGACACGGCATGATGGTCAGGGACTGGACACTAGCCCCTTCACAAAGGAAAGGGTCCTAGAAGAGCTGAGTAGACTCAACACAGACAAGATCATGGGACCTGATAGCATACGCTCTAGTGTTTTAAAAGAACTTCATGAGGAATTAGCCACACCACTGGCTGAGTTATTCAACAAGTCACTAGACAGTGGGGAAATACCTCAAGATTGGAAAAGGGCAACAATGGTGTCCTTGCACTAGAGCAGAAAAAAAAAGAAGCTGGAAATTACTGCCCTGTCAGTTTGACTTCAGTTGTAGGGAAAATTATGGAGTTATTACTAAAAGAGAGGATAGTGGCATACCTGAAAGATACTGGAAAAAGGGACCCAAGGCAACATGGCTTCACAGTGGGATGATCTTGTCAAACCAACATGATCGACTTCTTCAACTGGGTCACTAGAATAATGGATCAGGGAGGGGCAGTGGACATTACATACCTGGGTTTCAGCAAGGCCTTTGACACCGTCCCACACAGGAGGCTAACAAAAAAGCTGGAACATACAGGGGTCAGACAAAAGGTAGTTATTTGGATCAGCAACTGGCTAAATGATAGCACCCAGAGAGTGCTGGAAAATGGATCTCTGTCGAGGAAAGGTAGGGTAACCAGTGGCGTCATGCAGCGGTCAGTGTTGGGACCTATACTATTCAACATCTTTATAGGGGACCTCACAAATGATTTGAAAGGGAAAGTTTGCCTGTTTACAGTTGATACTAAGCTCTGCAAAAGAGTGGGCTCACAGGAAGGGGCAGACATCATGAAAGCTGACCTTCCGAAGTTGCAGGAATGGTCCAGGACTTGGCAGCTGAAATTTAATGCAAAAGAAAATGTAAAGTAATGCACCTGGGTAGGAGGAACCCAAGAAATACTGTAAGTATACACTGGGAGGACACCAACTTGAAGAAACACAGATAGAGCAAGATCTCAGCATAGTGATCACTGATGACTTAAAGGTAGGAAGACAGTGTGACAAGGCAGCACAGAAAACAAATGGCATCCTCAGCTGTATTAGTAAGGGCATTACTGGTAGGAAGAGGGAGGTGATCATGCCGATCTACAGGTCCTTGGTAAGGTCACACTTGGAATACTGCTGTCAATTCTGGAGACCTCACCTGAAATAGAACACTGACCATTTGGAGAAGGCATACAGAAGAGCTACTAAAATGGTGCAGGGTTAGGGCCCGGTGGCACTGATGGTTGAGGTGCTAGATGCCACACCTCATGCCATGCCAGCGACCTGGGTTCATGAATGAGCCCAGGCCACCGAGGGTCAGAAGGGAAAAAGAGAGAGGATCAAGCATCAAGAGGACTGCTCTCCTCTCCTCTCTCAAGGGGGATCCAGAGATAGTCCGGAACCACAGCACCCCCCCCAGTGGAGACCGGAGGCACTGCAATGCACAGGGCTAATGTAGTGGGGCGCAGAGCCACAACAGATGTACCTGGTCTCATTGCATGCTCGGGCTCTGCAGGGAGGGAGGGGATGAGGGTGCAAACAAGAAAAATCCCCCCTCCAATCCTGATAGGCGACGACTCCTAAAGAGCTGCCTGCCACACGCTCAGGACTCGATCTCCTCTCCACCCCTTCGGTCTCCCCGCTGACCCATCTACATGAACTGGACTATAGACAGAGCACCAAGCGGGTGGTTGGTGACCCTGCCTCAGTGGGATCAGAGCCAAGGGGCTTGTCTGGCATGGGTTCTTAGGGTGGCAGTAACATATATGAGGAGAGAGATCATGGTGGGCGGTAGAGTGGCTCAGCGAGAAAGGGTATTCTGAAAGAGTTTGGGGGTGGAGGTGATAAAAAGAGTTGGAAAAAAATGGTGCAGGGTCTACACCATGAGACATATGAGGTTCAACTCAGGGAGCTAAATTTATACTCCCTCGAGCAAAAAAGAAACAGAGGTGACATGATCGAAACATTTAAGTATGTGAAGGGGATAAACACAAGTCAGACAGTTACCCTATTTCAGCACAACACAACAGAACATACAAGGAGCCATAATTTGAGGTTTGTGTGAGGTAGATTCAAAAGCAACCTCAGGATGTACTTTTTTACAGAGAGAGTGGTGGAACCTTGGAACAGCCTGCCCCAGGATCAGGTAACATCAAAAACAATTAGAGATTTGAAACTTGCATGGGATAGGTATTGCGGACAGGTTAGGTTGCAGGCAATGTGGGGGGGGGGGGTAGTCTTTTTGAGAAGGCTAGATAGATCATGTGGTCTCCATCTGCTGACATTTTTCTTATGTCCTTATGTTCTAGTAATGTAATATGGGTCCATATCACCAATTTATAGCTACCAGTGTTACTCCTACAAGGACAGCTATCAGCAATAACCTGCTGCCCCCCTAAGATATTTGCCATTCAAGGCAAGTCAAGTTACGTTTTATTGTTCAGCTACAAGCCATTACAACATACAGTCTATTACAATCCATTACATACTGTAAAATCAAATACATAAAAAGTTAAATTAGATTAAATAGCAGCATGTAAACAGTTAAAAGTGTAGTTCTATCACAGCATTAACAGACCTCTTGTCATCTGTAAATATAATACCTAAAGATACATTAAAATTCATACTGTAGGTTAACTAGTCCAAGTTAATGGCTCATGTACTTATTAGGGGCTCAAATGTGAAAGTAAAATATCATAACACTCACAAGATAGAGCAGCCTTTAGACTTCTGTGTGTCCCTTCTAACAATCAATAAGGCACAAACAGTTCATTTAAAGGTGGTATTGCACTGATTCTTACTGCACCTTGCACTGATAAGATCCCCTGTTGGTAAGCAATCCAATGTTCAGGTGAGCATAAGGATACCCACTAAGGCCCCAGTGGAAGCCAGCCACAACTGGGTATAAATAGCTTCCATTATTGGGCATTGGTAATCCATTAAAACCCAAACCATTTATAGGATAGCCCATTTAAGAGACCCACACCTAGTCTCTGTAGGGCAATACTATGGATTCATATCAGCTTCCTCGAGCGTAAAGTGTCAGATTATATAGCCAGGAGAAAATCACAATATAAGTAGCTGATTTTCAGCACAATTCCTAGGTACCATTTCAAGCGCAGTTTGTGCTCAGCCTTTAGCCAGCTAGAATGTATCTATAAAAACAGCCCTCTAAAATTTGTGGCCTTACCCACAATTAAATTTCCATGCTGTAAAGTTATTAAAATTTCAACAATATCCCTAAGTTATCAGTTCATTGAACATAACTGCATTTCTAAAAAAAAGGTAACAGCCATTCGGTAGCTAGATCTCCTATCAATGTAATTTATCTTTTTTTTCTGTTAATCTATTTTCCTCCTACTTCCCCATTGGTGCTCCCTCCTGCCAGGTCACCCACCCCAATCTCCCACTCACAGCTTACCTCACCTCACTCCGCTTTCTCCATGGCTTGACCCCCATGGTGGGGTGGCTGGGATCCCTCAACCTGCCGGAACGGATCTGGTGTAGGGGGGTTACTGCCAATCACTGGAGCAGGGCCTGCGGTGACTGGCAATCATTTTGCTGAGGGGAAATTTTTCCCATCCCCCCCCCCAAGTGTGGCATGGCAGCATGCAATGATGTTAATGGCTGAGCCGTGCATGCTTCCGCATTCAACACGCCTGTCATCTGCCACTGTAACTGCTCCCTACATGCGAGTCACCAATGTCAGCCCCCAGCTGCCGCTAGGGGTCAGGCATGCAGCTGACTCCATCCCACCCCCTGCCAGGGAGAGGAGAGCTGTCCTCGGGATGCTCAATTCTCTCCCTCCCCAGCCTACCCCTGGCTTACACCATGAGGTTGCCCACTTACACTGTGAACCTGAGTCACCGGTGTGACAAGTGGTAAGGTATGATGCCTCAGCCATGCACACCACTGGGCCGTCACAATGTAATATATCTGACTAGAGATATTAATAAAACCAGTAGTAATACACAAGAACTATACACTTCATGCTTGTGATTGAATATTATACTAATATAGTCTAAAACATTTCTGAAAATGTTAAAATAACATCTCTCCAGCTGATAAATCTTCTCTAGAAGAGTCACTTAGTCTTTAAGTCAAGGGGAGTTAAAAACATTTTCTATTATCTGATTAAAAATTCAGCTCCAGACAAGGAGTCCCATTTTAACATGTTCAAAAATGTTTGTCTGTTTCCATATTGCCAGTGGTTCCAACTATCTCCAGCTGGGAGTCCCACATAGCACAGTACTTTTTAAATCTAGCAACAATTTTTCAACTGCTAATTTATTTTCATCAGAAGTAATCCTTATCAATGAAAAGGTCAAGAGTGCCAGAAAATGACCGCCTCCTTACAGAAGACAGAAAGAATCTGTTTTCCCTTTTTCCTTTTGCAAAAAGCAGAATTTATCAAGGGTCCTACAAAGAGGCCCATACAGGGAATTAGGCATAGAGAGTTATCGGCAAGTGGGAACTTCTAATGAAAGTCCCACAGTCACTAGTTGGCCCATGCATACTGCTCATCACACCTGAAACCAGCACCAATAAAATTTGTGAAGTATATTTCAGCCACTTCAGGTTACTAGAACTTGGTTTAGAGTTTTTAATGCACCTATGTCGAACACTCCTGGCTGTATTGAAAGGAAAAACATACCTTAAGAGTTTGTGTAGTAGTTAAATGGTGCAATGCCAGACTCATACAACTGACGTTAGGCACTGAGCATTATTAACACAGCAACTCCTTACCACAAAAGCACTTCAAAAAAGCTTCAAAAATATTTTCACCAAAGATGAGGCTCATCATTGTGAGTAAATGTCTTTCTTTCTCTATTATCCTATTACCCCTTTACGCCAGTTGACCAATTAACTGAAATTTTGTCTGAACCACTGACATAGATGGCATACCTTTGCTTATTTATGTTGAGCTTTCAGCACTTATAAGTGCAACTGTCCATCCATGCTTACACAGCTCTTTCCTGTTCTTAAGCCAGTCATACTGCAGTTCCATTTCCCAAGCAAAAACACTGTAGGCAGTTGCCAAAAAAAAAAACTCTAGCCAACAAACACTCCTTGTCTGTGGACATCTTAAAAATTCCATTCCTTTGAGAGCCCCACTGTTACCTCTCACGTGAATACAATGCAAATCCAACTAAATGCCAAAAACCAATGGACGACCATCAGGACCATTCAGGAGTAAAAATCACTATATAGCTTTTTAACTGAAAAAAAACATGCACCTAGAGGTTATGTATTAAAATGACTTGAGTTTCATTCATGAAACTTAACTAAAACTTTTCAATAGTCAGTGAGGGAGGAGCAAAAACAGTGCTGCAAGGAGCAGAAAAGCACTGCAGCCATCTTGCCACCCCCCCCACACACACTTTTATGTTGTAATAGTGCCATTCAATGTTTACACAGTCTATCCACTCAACTTATAATGTTTTTACTCATTACTAGAAGATAAATCTATGTTAACCAGCCTCACCTGTAACAAAACAATTTATTTATTTATTACTTTGATAACCAGGTAAGTACATTGATTCCCAGGGACTGTTTTCATGCATGACCTGGGCAAAGAAAAAGGCACAGGAGCAAATGAATGAATCATACATAGAGCATGTAAGGCAAGTTACACAAATAATGCCCAAATGAAAAAATAATAGACAAAAGATACGGCAACAGTTCTTCACAATAAGTGGGTACAGAAAAACATAATACATGGTAGCTTGGTTTAAAGAACAGCAAAAATACAGGGTGTAGGCAATCAGGGCTGACAAAACAAAGGGAAGGATGAGTAAGTGCTAACAGGGAGGATAGACAATGAGAGATCGGGAGGATAACAGAGCACACTCCAGGATGACGTGCTGAGGTACTACCCAGGGAAGCACTGGCAGCAGGCTGCAGATTGTAGCCAGTCCTTGAGATGTGATTTGAACAAGTTTGCCGATGCATTAAGGATGTATTTCGAATCTCAATTTAATTGTAACTGTTTTTTATGAATTTTTTTTATGAATTTTATACGTAACAAAGACATTTTTGTCTGCAATTTGCTGCATTGTATATGTATGTTTGATTATGTATTGTCTGTATGCAATATATGTGGGTCGCACCTGTAAAAGGAACTTGTTTCCAGTGTGCTTACCCATTAAGCGAATAAACAAACAACAAGTGGTGGGTGTCCAGGGGCACAGAGTTCACCAGGCAGCCAATTCCATAGTTGGGGGGCTGCAGCCAACAGGGCTGTCCCACCCATGTTGGTAGATACTCTGGGAATATGGAGGGGGGTTAGTGTTGGAGCATAGACAGCGATTCACTGCTGTAACTTCAAGATCTCCATAAAAGGGGATTCATGTCCAGTGCGGATGGCATTATCAACCAAGCAGTAGAGGGTGAAGTCAAACCGGCCTTGTAGTGTGAGCATCCCTGGTGCCTGATACAAGGCACATTGGTGGGTGGAAAAGGGGGCCAATAAGGTGAAGCAACAGGCACCATTGTAGACTGCAGAGAGATTTGCCATGAGGGTGTAGGATGACCTAGCCTAGATGGTAGAATGGTAATCAAGTATGGGGAGAAGGTTACCCTGAACTATTGCTAGTCGGGCATCAGGGGTGAGGTAGTGTCTGAGTCTATAGGCTGCACCCAGCTTTTGGTGTATCCTGCGGACCACCTGGTTTATGTGCTCGGAGAAGGAGAAGGAGGAGGGGGGGTCAAGCAGAACACCTAGATACTTGAAGGACTTGACATTTTTGAGAACCTGGCCATCAGGGGAGACTATATTGAGGGGGGATGGAGATTTGGATTTAGCTAGGAAGGGCTTTGACCTGAACAGCATGAACTTGGTTTTCTTACCATTATCCAGGAGCAAATTGGCTGTAAACCAATTGAAGGCAGCATCATTGTTTTGGGTGAGAACAGAGGAAATGTGGGAAAGGGATTTGTCACTGAAGAAAAGGGCCAGGTCATCGGCATAGAAGAGGGAGTGACAGGTAAGACTATCAGAGGAAAGGGAGTTAATGAATAAGGAGAAAAGCAGAGTGCCCAAAATGGAGCCTTCGGGACTCTGGCAGAGACTGGTAGTGCTGAAGAGCAAGCGGGGTCTACTCAGACATATTGGAGGCTGTCAGAGAGATAGCTCCTGAACCATTTAGTTACCATGTGGGAACAGTGAAGAAGATGGAGCTTAGAGAGGAGAAGGGTATGGTTCACCAAGTTGAAGGCCTTGGAGAGGTAAACAAACACTATGCTGGTGGCTTGCCTATTGTCTATGTTTATGAAGATGTGGTCTGTCAACAGAGCAAGAGCAGTGCAGGTACTATGATTCTTGTGAAAGCCATGTTACTGGCTGCACAGAAGGTTGTACTTTGTGATGTGCTTGGTAAGCTGGCGGTGGATGACTTTCTCGAGGAGCTTACTTAGGTGGGGGAGGATGGAGATAGGCCAGTAATTGTCAGTGGACCCCCACCCTCTACACATCCACAAGGATTGAGGTGTGCCTTAGGGTCATGGGACTAAACACTTACTCCATTCTCCTGTACTGTACCATGTCAGGTTCCTTACAGATGGAATGGGGTGAACATTAGGGCCCATGACCCTAAGGCACACCCCAATGCTTGTTGGAGGGTGGAGGTGGTATTGCAATGGTAGGGTTGGGAGGGGGGTGAGTTGGGACCCATTGACCCAAAGGCACACCAGGCAGTGTTGCTATGGTAGGGTTGGGTGGGGGTGTGATGGGATCAACGACCCTAAGTCACACCCTGACGTTTGTTGGTGTGTGGAGGGTTGGGGTGCTGTTTCAATGATAGGGTTTGGTGGGGCAGAGCTGTAACAATTGTAAACCCTAACATCCAATTTCCTGACCTGTATCACTTTGGTTGAAGACCTATGTCTAGAACCCTAACTTTGTTTTAAATGAAGTTATTGTTAATTAATTTCCTTACTTTTTGAGATAGTATAATAGTATCCCAGTTTTGTGAGGTTCTTTTGGTATTTTTGCTGAAAATTTTTGACATGGTCTTTTTGTGACCCTGTCTCATGAACACTGACACTTTTATTTCATTACTCAGTCCCAAAATGTGATTTTGAGCAGCAACTGTGCCATTTCACACCACTGCTGCATAAACACATTTTGGGCAGGATGTGAGAAATGACAGGTGTATTGTTCATGAGGTGATGTGAAAAACTGGCAATGTTGAATATTTAGAGTGAAAATATTAATATTTGTAAAAGTTATGCACGTGCATCATGAAATTTATATGACTACACATAACTTGGGCATTTTTGTTTATTTGGGCACCAAATTTGCAACATGGCATTTTTGGGGCACCCCACAATGTACAGTGGCACTGTGATTTAGTTAGTACATCCCAAAAGTTGATTTCACACAGCAACTGCACCATTCTCAGCAGAGCTGCAAAAACACTTTTCAGGCAGGATGTGAAAAATGACAGTTGGACTGTTCATGAGGAGGTGTGAAAAAAATCTCAGTGTTGAAACTCTGTAGAGAAAATATACAAAACTGGTGAAGTTACGAATATGCATAGAAACTGCACAATGCACACTCATAACGCAGACATTTTTGGGAATTTTTGCATCAGATTTTTAACATTGCCTTTTTGGGACCCCCACCTAATGAACAGTGGCACTGTGATTTTGTTAGTAATCCCAAAAGTTGATTCTGCACAGTGACTGCACCATTTTGTGCCAGACCTGCGAAAAGACATTTCGGGCATGAAGTGAAAAATAATAGCTGCACTGTTCATGAGGAGGTAAGAAAAAATCTCAATGTTGAAAATCTGGAGTGAAAATATTGAAAACTGGTGACGTTATGAGTCTGCTTAGAAACTGAGCAACGCACGTTCGGAATGCAGTCATTTTGGGGAATTTTTGCACCAGATTTTCAACATGGGCTTTTTTGGAACCTCCCCTCATGAACACTGACACTGCCATTTCATTAATTGGTCCAGAAAAGTGATTCCACATAGCGACCACAAAATCAATTTTTGAGATTGAATAATGAAATGACAGTGACAGTGTTCATGAGGTGGAGTCACAAGAACCCCGTGTTGAAAATGTGGGGTACAAATTCCTAAAAATGGCTGATATATCAACCTAAGTTGAAAACTATTGAAAGCAATAACATGTGCCTACCTTGATTCCTCAGTTTGCGGTTGGGCTTTGAAGAGTGCAGACATGTCCCGGTCCAGAAAAGATCACTGCTCCCGACTTCCAGAGGTGAGTATGGGTAAGGGGGTGTGGGGAGGTGGGTCCTCTGTGGGAAGGTGGGGATGGGGAACAGGGGAGATGATGAGTGACCGTCTTTATTACAGGTGTGAAAAAAACATCTGGATGGTTTTCTTTATTTACAGGAACAGCAAAAATGAATGTGGGCACACTGGAGAGAGATTGAGTTGGGGGGGATACATTATGCCAACAGGAGGATTGGGCACCCCCATCAGCAATGAAAGTGGGATTGGGGAGATATCTGAGACTGGAAGTCAGCATCCCAGTGTCGGAAAAATATTAATTAAATTATTTCAGTACACTGGGGGTGGGCTCCCCAGTATGCCACAGTAGTGGAGGGCAGTATAAATGCTTACTCAGGGATTGGGCACCCCGACATTGGAGAAAGCTAGCACTTTGATGCAGGATTCTGCATCGAAAATGGCAGGATGTAGGATTCTGAATCGAAGTTAAAAAATTACATCAGGGGACTTTTTTTTTTTTTAAGGGCTCAAAACATATTTGCGGACACTGGGAGTGGGCTCCTCAGTGTCCCACAGTTGTTTGTGAGGGTGGGGGTGTTGACCTGCACCTGTACTCTTCAGCATACAATCTTATGCTGAACAGCTGCTCCAACATTGAATCATATATCCACTGCTAAACTTCAGCATAAAATCCTATGCTAGAGTGCTGCTCCATCTTAGAATCCTATGCTGCCAGGGACATCTATTTTTTGCCCATAGGAAATAATAGGAAAAACGAAGATTAATAACTTTTAAATGGATTCATATTTTTTCACCAAATCTTCAAAAGGCACATCTGTGAGGCCATATTGTTCTACCCTAAAAATGTCACGCCTGTAGCTACAGCTGATTGTGAGATACAGGCTGACAAAAAAAAACAGTTAAAACATAAAAATCTCTAATTTTTGAACACTCTTTCTCTCACAAACCACACAAGGGATTCAAACCAAATTTGGAACATCAATAGACCTATCCCTTCCAATGATGCTTGCAAATTTCAGGCAGATCTGTGGAACCTGGTCAAAGTTGTTACCCTGCAAAATTTGGCCTTTAACGTTACATGCTCTCACTAACCCTAACTATATTGGTGCTACCATGCCAGTATAATTTCTAAAGCAGGATCAGGTATTCATGTATAAATGGAGTTGTTTTTTACACCTCCTCCAGTCACTGTTTGATGTTAAAGTTTGTTCATTTTTCCATGGCAATATTCCTTCCTTCCTTTTTTCTTAGAGAACAGTAATAGTTTGTTTTAACTTAGTATTTACTTTTATAGTTACGATAGATACAGTATGTAGTTTGTACTTCTTGTTATGTAACTTTTTCTTATATTGTTGTTCTTGATATGTCTTTGCTCATGTTATGTGGAGATTTTTTTTTGATAAATCTTGAATTGTTTTAATAAAACTTGTTCTTATTATTAAAAAAAAAAAAGATTTGTTTAATTTGACCTCCCTCCTATAAACCCATGTGGCCTCTCATTCTGGACACCATTCTCATCCATATATTCCAATAACCTTTCCTTAAGTATGACCTCTGTGAGCTTGCTCATGATTGACATCAAACTGACCAGTCTGTAATTCCATGGGTCATCCTTGGGACTGTTCTTATGGAGGGAAACTACATGTGCCATTCTCCAGTCCTGCATTATCTTCCCTGACTCCAGTGAACTATTGAACAATACTGTCAAGGGATTGGCAGGCTCTTCCACCAGACCCTTAAGCACCATTGGGTGTATGCCATCTGGGCCTGAGGATTTACCTTCCCTCAATGCTAGCAGTCCTGTCCTCACCCTTTGCAACTCTATCAAAACATATGTGCCCCCACCCCCTTCCCCTCTCTTTGTCCCTAGTGCTACTGGTCCATGTTTCCATGGTGAAGACAGAAACAAAGTACTCATTCAGTACCTCAGCTTTGCCCCATTCTCCTCTACCCACCTGTTCCCTTTCCTGAGCCTAGCAATTTAGACTTTCTTACCTACCCTTTTCTCAATAATATAATGAAAAAAGGCCTTTCCGTCCTTCATAATTCCATCAACTAGCTGTAGTTCCTTGTAAGCTTTGGCCCACTTACTATCTTACCTGCTGTGCTAGCCATCTTACGGTAATTTCCCCTGTTTTCCTCCCTCTGGGTCATCTTGAATTTCTTGTAGGTTTACCTCTTATCCCTTACTGCTTGGGTGACCTCAGTACTATACTAGCTGGGTGCTTTGGTCCTTCAGTTTTTCCCTTTGAGCCTAACACACTCCCCTGTGGCAACCATTGTTACTTCCTTGATGATGGACCACTTTTGGTCTACTCCTATATCTACTTGGATGCTTGCAAGTGACTGCTTGGCAGCTCTCCCATCTTTCTGAAGTCTGTCTTTCTAAAATCAAGGATTTTAGTCTTACTGGGGGCCTTTTCCCGGCCCATGTCCAACCAGAACTACACTGTGTGATGGTCAGAACCATCCAGGACCTTTATATCCTGGACGTGGTCCTCATTTGTCAGCACCAGATCAAGGATTCCCCCTCTCTGGTGGGTTCTGTGATGCCTTGAGTCAAGAACCCATTGTGCAGTGCATCCAGGATCACCTAATTCCTTTCTCAGGTTGTGGATTGTACCCTCCATTCCACCTTGGGCAGGTTGAAGCTTCCCACTATTACCATCTCTACATGTCTGTCAACAGGACACCAGAGGTAGGTCCTGGTTCTGCAATTTTAGGGAAAGGCTTCTGCTCTGCCTGGCTGGTGATGATTAGAGCACAAACATAACCAGTAGCTACATCTAAAGGAAATGTGCAAAAAGCTAATCTTATTAAGCAGCAAGTCACATTGTCCTGTTAAGCTGTCTGACATTTGAAGAATATATTGACACCATAACCAGAAAGGTAAATGCCAGAACAGGTGCTTTAAGGAGGTCTGCATTCATAGTTACGCCGCAAATGAGTAACATGATTGCTGTTCAACTTATTCTACCAGTCCAGGAGTATGGAAACTCCGTCTACAGATTTGCAGGGCACAAAACTCTCGAAAAAATTAAGAATTCATACAACTGAATTGTTAAGTTTGCCCTGGGCTGTCCATTCAAAACCCATCACTGCCTCACGTACCAGCAGTTACAATGGGACAGTTTGTCCATTTGTAGGAAGAAACAATATTCAATGTTAGTTTATAAAGTCAAAAATGGTTTGATCATGAGAAATCTGATCAAGAAATAAATGTTCAAAGATGCCATTTAAGTGATGTTGTACATAGAGGTTTCAAACTTCCAAACATGTATTTATTTATTTTATTTATTTAGTTTTTGTTGACCGGGAAAGAGCACTAGACAAATCCTGCCTATTTTCAGGCATGACCCAGGGGAGGGGGATACAGAAGAATGCCAACTGACCTTGAACCAGATTAAGCTGCTGGTGGTATTTTTAGTGAATGAGGGAAATTTGGCCAGGGCACGGGGGAGATTCCCCTACTCTTTTCGATAAGTGCCATGGGATCTTTAATATCCACCTGAACTACCACCAATCCAGGCAGATGGGACCTTGGTTTAACATCTCATCCAAAAGATGGCACCTCAGAAGTGCAGCATCCCTCTTATGCTGCACTACAGTGTCAGTACTGGGATATTAACCCAAGTGCCAGATGTGGGAACTGAACCCACAGCCCTCTGATCTCCCAGCCTCAGAGGCGAGTGTGCTACCTTCTGAGCCACTGACACTGACAGTAATAACTAAATATGGTAACATGACATTTCAGTTTAACGCTGCTAAAATTTGGAATGAAATTCCCCCCCTTTAAGAAATCTGACAAAATGTGGTATGTTTAAAACAGCTATTAACAAAATTTATGCTGAAGCAGGCACTTGATCTTAGATTTGTTAGACAATCTGATATTTATATTGTCTCCTGTAGAGATATATATTTCTGGTTGGTATGTAACATATATGTTCTGTATGTATTGTATGAAGTATATCTTATCATTTGAGTATGTTAATGTATGAAATGTATGAATGTTTTAACAGGACAACTTTGTAAATAGGTCTTCTGGGCCTAAAGTTTCTATCCTGTCAAAACATAACGTTTTAACTATCTAAATGATATTCAGGACTGTTTCTGAAACATTGTTACTTCCTAAAACAAGCTGCTATTCTCCATTTTCAAGTGATCTACCTAAGCTGAATGGATGGAAGGGTCTTAACTAATTAATATGTGCCCACTTGTGAATGGGGTACTGTCCCCCTCTTGGTACTTCAGTTTCATAGGCCATTGGTGAGGCTTTTTCAATAATTTTATAGACGTCTTTCCAGTTTGGTAGAAACTACCTTTAGCCCTTGTTCTTTTGTCTGTAATTCAAGTAGAACACTATGTCAATATTAATATTCTTCTAGTGTTACCTACCTAACATAGTAGGCCTTATATCCTTCTGCACTCTTTCCTAAATTCAGTTGTTAAACTGGAAATATGCTCTGCAAGTACTGCTTTAAGTCTGAGATATATAGGTGTATTTCTGCTGCAGCTGACATATTTTCCCTTGGGGTCTGGTACAGTAGGTGCATGGGGAGCACCATTTGTCTGCCAGCCATTAATTCAAATAGTGTGAAACCTGTGGATTTATTATTAGTTGAATGAATAGCAAATAGTACCTCTGGAAGTTTGTCATCCTAGTCTCTGTCATTCTGTTTAAGATACTTTTTCAGAACAGTCACCATGGACGGATTAGTACATTTTATCAAGCAAATAATTGGGGGTGATAAGCTATACAGAGCTTCCTCTGTATGCCTACCATGGTACATAGGCTGATAATCACCCCTGAGGTAAAATGGGGTCCTCTGTCTGACTCTATCCTAAGGGGCAAGCCTCATCAGCTAAAAACATGATTTATCAATAATAAAGCAGTAGTTTTTGGCAGTGGAATTTGTTGCTGGAATGCATTTAACCCATTTAATATAAAGGTACTGTGAGTAGATACTTGTTATTGCAGCAAAACTGTTGAACAGAGCCTAAGCAGTCTGTCTTTTTGCCAGACAAAGGGAAGGTAATTCATTTCCTTTACAAAGGTTCTCCAGATTTAGACTTTGAAGGCTGCAATTTTCTGCACTTTGGTGTAGTCAGCTAAATATTGGTACATTCAAGGCCAGCATGCTATTTGTTTCAAGGATTCAGGTGGGTTTTCCCCAGGGTGACTTCTGCATATCTCATTGTGAGTGCGGTGTAATATCATTTCCCTGTAGCTGATAGGAACAGTACCATCCTCCTGAGAATGCCATCTTTTTCTTTACTACAATTTTGCAATTCTTTATAGATACTGAACTGTTTGCTTTTGCTCATACATAATTCTAAAATCTGTGTGACAGACAACATCTTCAGGAGTGAAAGAGCTACTCACTGGATTTTCTATAAAATGAAACAATTTAGCAGCTATAGAGTCGGTAAGTTGTGCCTGGACCATATATGAGTCAAGGTCTTCTCTGAGTAGAGCTAACATGTCCTTCTGGTGCACTTTGTTTCTGTGTTCTGTGGGTGTTGAATCACTAGTGAACTTCCTTTGTTTAGAGTGCAGGTAAATTATGACAGAAATGTTGACATCAGTTCCTGTTTGAAAAACCCAAGGAGAACCATTTAGGTTTCCTTCCTTCGCCAATGTGTTGACCATATCATTTTACATGTTTATCTGGAACAATATATAAGAATGAACATTTACTTTGCTCCAGTAAATGGTCACACCATTTTCCTATACCAACTTGCCAATGGTAACAACCAAATCTTTATGTCATATCTTTGCTTTTCTATGTCTTATACTCCCCCCCCTTTCCTCCAATGGGGAAGGAATGATAAGAAACTGTACAAGGTGGAATATGTGCATACTAACAGCTCAGTGATGTGAGTCTCTACTGCAGTCTGAATGGTCAACAATATGCCTGCCATCTCTGTGTATTGGCTTGATTTGGGAACTAGCTAGAATTTCTTTGATGGTCCAAACTGTTCTTTCTCCCAGTAGAATCTTACACCTGCACATAATTTTCCTTGTATATGGAAGTGTAGGCCTCAGGAGATCTGAATACAGATTTGCATAATAAGGCAGATGTCCCATGTCTTCTGGAGAAGATGTGACATGATTTTGTTCAGAGATCATGGTCTATATATCTACCGTGGCACACTGATGAAAGTCAGCCAGGCCTTTGGACAGCTGGCTCTCCTTATTCTTAGCATACTGTACCTCCAGGTCATATCCCTCCAGGGACAGTCTCCAAAATGGTATCCTGCTACCAGATACATTGCCATCTCTAATCTTAATACTTTATAGCTAAGCTAGAAATTGATGGCAGGTCTACACAGTTATATTTTCTCCATAAATGATAAGCACTGCAGTGACCTGCTGCCATGACAGACTTTTTTTTTGTCGGCTAAATCACACCACAGATCCCCCTCCATGTCAACACTTCGACCCCACTATTTAATTTCCTCATAACTTTTTCACACCCCACTGTCTTGTGTCTCCTTCTCCCACCTGCCTCAGTATATTATAACAACCTCCTTCCCAGCAGCCTATATATACCCCTATACTGCTTTATACAATACCTTATCTAGGCTGCAAAAAACCCTCACCATCACAACCTACAATGCTCCAAATTACCGTATTCCTCTTACCTCTCCTGACCATGATAATTCCTTCTCCCAAATACGTTTACCCCTCCATCCCATACCTCCCAACCCTACCCCATACTCTTCTACCTCCCCCACTCTCATCACATCCCACTCTCTAAGAAGTCTACAACACTGCCCTTGGCCAACAGGATCAATAATCCTCCCACCCACCCACTACCCTCCTTGCTACCCTACTCACACTTAAACTCTTCACACTCACCCACCCCACCTCACCCTCCTTACCCCTACTTTCACAGCTCAACGCCCTCAAAGAAACTAAGTAGCATCATCAGATTCCTCATAATATTGCTACTCCTCACTCCTGGGAACATTGACTCCAACTCAAGGCCTAGCACCCCTTCCCAGTTGCTTCTCCCCTAGTGGCTCAAAATCACCCACCTTAACATAAGAAGCCTGATCCCTAAGCTAACCCTGCTCCAGACCCTCATCCTAAACCTTGAGCTAGATGTTCTGGTTCTCTCTGAAACTTGATTCTCTGCTAAAATACTCCAAAATAGCCACCACATTCCTGGCTACTCCATTATTCACCAAGATAGGCCTTCTAACAGGTGGGGGCATAGCCATGTATCTCTCGTCTAGCCTCCAATTTTCCCCAGTACTCTGTCTCCTCTCCCTCCATATTTGAATGTCTTCTTGTAAAACTCTCCTTACCTCATACTCTACTCATTTTTATAGTGGACACCAGCTGCCGTCCCAGTCTCCCAAACTCAGCAGTCTCAGGACTCCTCTCCACACATGACACCCCAGCTCAATTATACATCTTAGGTGACTTTTTTTTTTCTTAAACTCTAGGATTACAAATACCTTTGAGCAGGAACTGCTCATTTACAAAGGTTCCACAACTTTAACCTAGACTGGCTCTCACCTACTTATAATAAAATTTGTAAAGATATTAAATCCCTTAATGTAACCCAACTAATCACAGAACCTACCCATCTCAGCTTTAAATTCCACAACCACAACCTCTTACACTGGACCCTTACCACTCACCCTCATCAAATCATTGCTTCTGGCATTCTCCCAGACTCCTCAGTAATCATCAAATTATATCCTGTGTCTACAAGATCCACCAAACTGAAACTCTCCCTAAATCAGTATTGCTATGCTCATTTTGTTCATTAAATCTAACCTCTCTCATATCTTATCTTACCAGTACAGACTGGTTTCCCATCTCCACTGCACCCCTTGTATATGATGCCCTCACCTACTTCTGTACCAAATTCTTAAACTTCTGGAACCAGTATGCTCACTTCACATGTACTAGGAAAAGAGGAACACACCTCCCTTGGGTTACCCCTGAACTGCTAGCCTGCATGCACACTTGCAACCAAGCCTGGAAAGCCCATAAGTCTTCCAGCTCCTACACACAACTATTGCATTACTGTTACCTTAGAAATGCATGCACCAGAGCTATCAGATATACAAAAGCAGAATACTTCCCTGCCTCTTTTAACAACAACGTAAGGCACCCTTTCAAAGTTTGGAAAGTTGTCCAATCCCTATTCTAACCCCCCTTTTCCAACCCACCCATACCACTCCTCAAGAATGGTAACTCCATTCTGTCTGATCACCCCACTGTTGCAGCAGCCTTCAACAACTTCCTCACCTCATGCACTTCATCATTCCTTACCACTTCCCTCCACACAACTTCCACCACTCCTGTTACACCACCCCCCACAAACCACAACCACCCCCCCTTTCTGCTTCTCACCCATCTCCCCAAATGATGCCCTTGAAGGTCTCCTTGACCTTAAATCTTGAAAGGGTACAAGTCCTGATGGTCTCAATTTCAAGCTCCTTCACCTCTGTGCCCCTGCAATCTGCACACCACCCCTCGCCATACTTCTATACCTTTTTCTCTATCCACAGTCCCTTTGAAGTAGAAATTCTCTGCTGTCATTCCTCTCACTAAAGGTGGTGACCCTACCAATCTTGTCAACATTCGCCCAATCTCTCTCCTCCCTATTCTAGCTAAAGTGCAAGAGCACATTGCACTTTCCCAACTCTCTTCCTATCTTGACTCATCCTCCTTTTTCACCCCTTTACAGGTTTGCTACTGGAAGTCCCACTGCACTACTATGTTCCGCATTTGACTTACTGACTTCATATTCACCTGTATGGATCAAAGGCAGATCACCTCAACAATATTTGTCGACCTGGCAAAGGCCTTCAACATAGTATCGCACTCCCTTCTCCTTCACAAACTAACATCTTAAATCAGGTACTTGGACATGAGAGGTATGTTTGATAAAACTGACTAGCCCATTATCTGGGGAAATACCTTGTCTCGCCACCTCAGAGAGAGATTAGTTTTTCCCTGGAGGGGGCCTCAGTGGGAGTGCTTTAATCTGCCGGGAAATTCTCTGCCCCTTGGCGATCCTCAAATATTTTTGGGGTCCCCTCTCCCCTCACACATTATGTTCAGGGAGATGGAGGGGGGATTAATATATTTTGATAAGACTATTAAATGTAGCTCTTCCATTATTGCAGGAGTTGAACGCTAACTCCACAATAAGTAGAGGATGGAGATTTTTCTCAGTTGGGGGAAGACAGAGTTGGGGGATTTTGCTGACTTGCTGTATTTTTTCTTATTACTGTTGTGGCGAGTAGTAAACTTGTCAGGAGTTAGCTTAGAGGGGATTGTTATTATGTCAGAAGTGTTAAACTATGTTTATGTTTATTTGAATTTAACTGGGGGGTGATGGGGGAGATCCCAGTTGGGTCATATAAAATTCCTGCAGAGCGGATAGTTTTACTAGATATAATGTATTGTTAATTACGTCGAGAGCATGCAATTTACTAGACAGCAATGGATAGACTTACCATTATTTCTTGGAATACTAATGGTCTCCACAATGTGGTCAAACGTAAGTGGATTTGGACTTGGATAAAAAAAATTAAAGGTGACATTACTCTTCTACAGGAAATCCACTCCACGAGAGAGGAAGCTGATCGACTGGGTCAGTCATGGGGGAGGGGATCTTTCTTATCTGCCCCCTTTACTTCTAAAGCACGTGGGCTTGCTATCTGGATAAGGCCTGGCCTGCCACATAAGGTTTTGTCCTTTATAGCTGACCCGCAAGCAGATACATTATTGCAGTGGTAGTTGCTGAAGACCAGAAATTTACTTGTGTGTCTGTGTACAGTCCCAATTATGACTCCCCTGATTTGTGTCTGTGTACGGTCCTAATTATGACTCCCCTAATTTGTTTACCCTCTTAGCAACAACCTTAGCTCCTTTCCCTCATAATTTAATTACAGGGGGGATATGAATACCTATTGGGATTCTAGATTGGACCACCCTGGATCAAAGTGTGCTCCCCCCATGCGTAGCACCATAGTGTTGCACCACCTGGTGGAGGGAAGGGCACTTGTGGATGCTTGGTGTTTTAGCCACCCAACAGCAAGAGAATACTCTTTATTTTTCCCATGCGCACAATATGTGCACCAGGCTGGATTATGTTTTTCTGCCCTCATCCATGGTGGGAAGTCTGAAGGAAGCTGAATATGGACCCTTGATTATTTCTGATCATGCCCCTCTCAGAGTGGTTGTGGGCCTAGAAGTGAGGTCTCCAGCCCTTCCACGGTGGAGAATGGACCCCTCTCTACTCTTGGATCCACAATTCATTCTACAACTTAAAAAGCATCTCCAGGAATTCATTGAATTAAATTCTAAGGAGGCCACTAGCATTGATATAATTTGGGACACCTTGAAGGCCTTTGTGCGTGTGGAGGAGATCTCCTATTCATCCTTTGTTAAAAAAAATCATTTACATCAAGAGGAACAACTTGAACAAAAGATTAAAAACCTTGAAGGGACCAATATGGGCTCTTTGTCAGCTGAGAATGTCGCTGAGCTTAAAACCCTGAAGAATAAGTTAAATCAGATCTCACATCGGAAATTGGAATGAGATTTGATTATAACCAAATCCACTGCATTTCTTAAAGGTGACAAGCCAGGTAAATGGTTGGCAGGGTTGGTTAAAAAGAAAAAATCTGAACGTACCATTATAGGGGTGGAGGACCTAATGGGGATGGAAGTCTATGACCAATCCCAAATTAATGACTCTTTTAAAATCTATTATTCAAAGTTATACACTTCAGAGTTTCTTGTAGATGCTGACCCTTTGACCTTTCTGGATACCATCGAGTTACCCCTTCTGTCAGTCCATGAAAGGAGCAGTTTGGATTCCGCATTGGCAATGGAAGAGTTAAAGGGGGCTGTCTGAGGTGTTAAGAAGGGTAAGGACCCAGGTCCGGATGGGATCCCAGAAGAACTATATAAGGAGCTATGGGACATCCTGGGCCCATTGATGTTTCGTGTTGTAACTGCTGCTTTGGAAAATGGTATTCTGCCAGCCTCCCAATATTTGGCTACTGTAACAGTTCTTCCCAAACAAGGTAAGGATCCATTTAAGTGTTCCTCCTACAGACCAATTTTACTTTTAAATTCAGACTATAAAATTATAGCCAAGATAATTTTGACCAGATTGGAAAGATTACTCCCCTGATTGATTTTATACCGATCAGTGCAGTTTTGTGAAAGGAAGACAGGCTAAATTTAATATCAGACAAACCCTCGATATTATCCATAAATGGCCTAAGGGCAAGAAGGGAGGCCTCTTGGCCCTCGATGCTGAAAAAGCATTTGACCATGTCGAATGGCCTTTTATGCTAGCAGTATTAGAGAAATTTGGATTAGGCCCTCAATTGTTGAAATGGATACAGTCCTTATATCATTCCCCTAAAGCTCAAGTTTTAACGAATGACTATACCTCTCCCCCTTTTCTATTGACCAGGGGCATCAGACAGGGCTGCCCCTTGTCACCCCTATTATATGTCCTAACCATTGAAGCTCTGGCTCAGGGCATCAGATCACACTGTGATATTAGAGGATTTCCTTGGAAAGGAAAGGAACATTGTATTTCCCTGTTGGCAGATGGCATCTTGCTATATTTGCAATCTGCACAATCGTCTTTACCCCATTTGTCTAAAATATTTGAACTCTACGGTCCCATATCTGGCCACAAAATCAATTGAGGGAAAGCAAATGGCTTCCGTTGGGGACAGAGAAACGTTCGCTTTCTGTCGCAGACACTACGATAAACCCCTCTAAACAGATTAAATATTTAGGTATTATTATTCCTGCCAGGCTGTCAAACTTAGTTAAGATTACTATGAAAGTTATAGTGAAAAAAATCAAGGATGATTGTCTTGTCTGGAGCGCTCTGCCTTTAACCTTAATTGGAAGGGTCAGTTTGGTTAAAATGTCTGTGATCCCTCAATTCTTTTATTTCTTTCAGACTGTCCCACTTTGGATCCCAAACAGGTATATCAGGGCCCTGGAAGGTGCCAATACTCAGCTTCTCTGCCACAATAAGAGACCTTTGATTAAAAAAGACATTTTAACACTGCCTCTCAGGAAAGGTGGACTGAGCCTACCTAGTGTGAAATACTATTATATTTCAGCCCAGCTTTCCCATGTAAGAGACTTGTGGAGGGAGGGACAGGGATAGGCCAGCCTGGATGGAATTGGAGTCTCTTTCCTTTTTACCTATGTATTACCATATACTAATAGGCCAGAGAATACTGTCATCTCCCTTGAAAATAGAAAACCCTTGCACAAAAACAATGTGGAGACTGTGGGAATCAGCCTGTAATTTGATCAGAAGCAATGGAGGGACTTCCCCAGACACTCCACTATTGGTACTCCTTGGAAACCATGGTAGGTTTTGACCTGGGGATGAAAAGATATTAAGTACTTGGTATCACAAAGGGTTATTTTTACTAGTCCATTTTTTGAGAGACAGGGAGATCCTCTCATTTAGCTCATTGATCAGAATCTATAATATCAATGCATCTCACTTTTTTCTGTATCTCCGTCTAAAGGAGGCTGTCTTACGACTGTGTAGTTTAAGTGCCGAAGGCTACCATGACCAGCACACTCCTTTAGAAGAACTTTTTGTGGGCCAGTCAACAGATAAATCATTTCAACCACTTAGAAAGTGTTATGCATTGCTTCTGGGTGTGTTGCCTGACCCTCTGGACAAAATTAAAGCTCAATGGGAATTTGGCATACTACCAGATGGTTTGACAGTGGGATTGGTCGAACATTTTAAAAAACTCTATTAAATGCTTGGTTAATAATAGGCTGTGCACCATTCAATATAAAACTCTTTTTAGGACTTATTTTACTCCTGTGTTGGCCCACAAGATAGACCCAAGTGTAAGATTCATGATTGCACTTTTTTTCACATGATTTCGGAGTGCCCACAGGTGCAAAGATTTTGGAGGGACATCCAAAAAATTTTAACTTGTACTTTGTAATATCCCTCTCAGGTTGGACCCCTCTGAGATTCTATTAGGACTTCCGCTGGGAGTACGGGAGGGCATGTCTGGCCATACGAAGGATCTGTGGTAGCTGGGTAATGTGTTGGCTTTGAGAGCCCAGACAATGTATTGGAGACTTCCTGAAGTTCTGTCCACTGCAGAATGGATTAGATCCCTCATGGAGGACATGAAAATTGAAATAATGCAATACCTTGTTAGAGGGCAGGTAAACAAATATCAGAATATGTGGGCTCCCATCAAACTGGCGATACAGCAAACCTGGTTTCCACTGTTTTACTTAATGAGAAAAAAATAGACCTATGGTATTCCTCCTACAAATTCTTTACATCTAATAAGTTGT
The DNA here is from genome assembly GCA_016271365.2 of Neoceratodus forsteri. Classification (NCBI taxonomy): domain Eukaryota; kingdom Metazoa; phylum Chordata; order Ceratodontiformes; family Ceratodontidae; genus Neoceratodus; species Neoceratodus forsteri. The sequence goes on from CM057455.1 coordinate 610,002,677, forward strand.
GAATATGTGATACTGGAAATGTATACAGCAATGACAAAATAATATGTGTGCCTCAAGACTGTCACAATCTATAGGTAAATCTGATTTGTTCTGCTCCATAAATAAAGTTTACAAAAAAACGAAACAAAAAAAGGATCTGCAGTGGAAAGAAAAGAGGCTCTGTATTGTTCAGGATCTTCCTTATTCAGTTTGGCAAAGAATGACTCTACACTCTAAACTAAACTAAACTAAACTAAACACCCTATGGGCTCTAAACTAATTGCTGCCAGGATAAGATACTGGGTCTGCTATCTCTCTATTCTCCAAGTTCAGCAGGGAGGTCAGTGGCAAAGTTTTGTTTCCCCAGAAAAAGCTAGCACTGAGCTGAGAAAACTTTTCCTAGACCTGTTTAAGTGGTTTAACTGGTTTGGACATGAGAGGAAGCACTCAGACAATTTCAATTATGTTTTGCTGACTGATTCATCTTCATTGCTTTCCATGCTCTGCTCTGTAAGTGAATTCCACTGTTTATTGTGTACTGCTACCCGCTAACGACTGATCTGACTTTTGAGATGAGCTCTGTTGTTCCCTGCTTGCCCGTTCAATTACCAGCATGAAAATTGCCCTGTTGATTGCCATCTGCTAACCTACTTAGGGGCTCTGTGGCAGTTTATTTCCATGCTGGTTGCAAGCAACTTCTTAACCTGCACTAAGCTCTCTTCCCAGCTCCCAGGAGGAAGCATGAATTCTGGAGCCTCACCTTGGTGCATACTTTACCTGAATTCCTCCTTAGTGCTCCAGCCAAATTGGCCTGATTCTTTTGCCCTTACCTACTGACTCCTCCCCATTTTCTTTCCTGGGCTACGTGAATAATGCTATTGCTGCTGTTGACTTTTGCCTGTGCATACCTGCTCCCCGAACATCCTGTTACTCTGCAATGACTTTGTGTTGCATCTTCCCCATTTTCCCTTTACATCAGCGATAGACTGACCGGTAAGCAGCTCTAATATCTCAAATCCCCCTGCAACATGGTCTGGATGCTGATACTGAATCTCAGGCTACATCTTGACCTTTGCTCTCCTCTGGAACTGTGCACCCATTCTATATATTTTGGACTTATGTTTCTCAAGTGCTCTTAGTGGACTCTTGGCAACTATGCCTATCTTCTTATATTTTGGACACTGTTTACTTCTCTAATGATGCATGCCCTGGAATTTAAGTGGGGTTAACTGTTATTTACTGGGGAGCATTTTTGCACTGAATTGCTATTATTGTTTAGTGGTATATTCCTTCCAGTGGCTATAATTAACTGTGTTTACTTTTCAGTCTCGGCTAAAGGGGGGAGGAAGGGTTTCTGCAGGTGATATTGATGCACATCATGGCCCAACTGGCTAAGGGACGTTGGTTGATTGTACTGGGGGGTGAGTTATTGTTTGTTGTATTAGATTGGGGAATTGTTGTGGTGGGAAGGGTTCCATTCTTCCTACTGCTACTAAGTGCTCAATTTTTATATGGTTGTTGTGAGGGTTTCTGAGTTGGCGGGGTGGTCTACAAGACTTTTCCCCACACTGCAGTTTAATAAGTACTAAGATTGTCTTCATCCTAATTTACAGCCTAAATGTTATATTCTTGTGTTTTCATTGTTTACATTTATCCTACATTCATGGGGGTTTTTGGTTAATAGATGCAGGCTTTGTTTGTGGGGTTATTTCAATTGAGAACTTTATTTGCTGTTTCCAATGGTTTATCATCCACGTGGGGATTCTTGTTAAGGTACATTAGGTATGCTCCATTTTTATAGTGTGAGATATGTTACTTGGAATGTTAAGGGGGCCTGCTCAATGGTAAAGCAGTATCAGATCCTAAAGCATCTTAATTTGCTGCATTGTCATATAGCAGTCCTTCAGGACACTCATCTGCTTGCCTCAAAAGGTCTTCTCTTCTGATGTCAGGTCATTGGGCAGGCCTATGAAACTGAAACTCCACCTTTCAAAGGGGTGTGTCTATTTTATTCATTAAAGGGGTGCAATTCCAGTTGCTGCAATCTGTGGAGGATCCACAAGGGTGTTACCTCTTGCCACAAGGGGTATTGGATCACTCTGAGGTCCTATTGGGTTGCATATATGGGCCCAATAAAGATATCCCAGGCTTCTTCTCCAGTTTATCTATTTTATTGGCTCCCTATCTCCACCTCCCCATCATACTGGCTGTGGACTGGATCCTGGTGTTCACCACTGATTTCAGTAGGTCCAGTCAGAGGTGCTGCAGACGTTCCCCTGCTCAGCGATCCCTCCATAATATGACAGACACAGTGAGCCTATGTGATCTGTGGCGACTCTCAAATCCCTCCTCTAGTGATTATACTTTTTATTTGCCACTCCATAAGTCCTATTCCCACATTGATTACTTTTTGGTGACTAAGACTGTCCTGCCTGGTATCCTGAGTAGTGGAATAGCTCCTCATGTCCTTTCCTATCATTCCACAATGTTGCTAGAGTGTAATTCCTTACCTACCATTCACAGAGATAAGACCTGGAGCTAAACATTCAGCTACTTAAAGATGATAAGGTACTGGCTCGGGTCAAGGATGTCATAGCCCAGTTTGTGACTCATAACATTGGTTCATTTCTGAGGTAGACAAGATCTGGTGCACTTTGAAATGTGTGTTGATGGGAGAATTCATACGATTGGCTACCATGAGGAAATGTAAGCAAGAAGCTGCTTTGCTTCTTCTTCTAAACTGTATTAAAGAATTGTAGCAAAACCTCTCTTCTGACATGTCTGAGGAGGATCGAGCAGCCCTAGCAATACTCAGGGATAAATATGTGGAGAGTTTGAAGGAAAGAGTTGAATATGCTCATCTCAACACCCAAGCCAGTGACGTGGATAAAAGCGATAAAGTGAGTCATCTTCTTGTCTTATGATTACAGAAGCAAGAAGATTCTCATCTAGTCATAGCACTTTCTTCCGTAACAGATGACTCCCTAAAAACATCCCCAAGAGATACAGTATCTTTCAGGAATTCAAGTATTATAACCATCGGTTGTATGGCCCTCCTACCAATGCACTTTCTTTTGAGGAGACTCGAGTTTACCTGGCTGATATCCCCCTCCCTCAGTTAACCCTAGCTCAGTGATCCTTTTTCAGTAGGTGTACCACGCTGCAAGAAATTTCAGAGGCAATTTGTTACCTCCCTCTAGAAAAAGCCCTTTGACCCAATGGATTCTCATCAAACTTTCATAAAACTTTTACTGAAGAACTAGCCCCCCTACTCCAGCAACTCTACTCATATTTTTGTGAATCTGGGATATCAGATTCTACGTTGCTGGAGGCCATAATAGTGGTCTTCCAAAGTAAGGTGAATCTCGAGAAAGGGTGACTATCGCCCTATCTCTCTTATAAATCAAGATACTAAAATCTTTGCCAAAATTTTGACTAATAGAATTACACAAGTTTGGGAGGAACTGGTTAGTCAGAAACAGGTAGGTTTTATGAGAGGTAGTACCTCAATGGACCACCTGCATAAACTACCTCATGTCTTCTCTGCATCCAGGAAGGCCTCCCAGCAAATGGCTCTGGTCTCCCTGGATGTGGAGAAAGCCTTTGACAAGGTGAACCAGACTTTGATGTTTGTGGTTCTCAGTAAATTCGGTTTTCCCCCAACTTTATTAGGTAGATCCAGGTCCTATATTCAAAGCCTACTGCAGTGTTGACTCTTATCCAAGAATTCCTTAAGTTCTCCAATTATAAACTTAGTTTGGATAAGATGGTGGTTATGAGCCTGAACTCTAAAGTATTTAAATCAGATATTGTGGCTCTTCAACTCACCTGGGATACTCAATTTAAATAATTAGGGATAACCCTTATCCAAAATTCTACCCGGTTGAAAAAGCACAACCTCGACGATCTCTTGGTTACGATTCAGCAGGACTTGGAAAGATGGCCCCCCATCATTTATACCATCAAGGGAGAATTAGTGTTATCAAAATGAACATCCTCCCTAGGTTGTTTTACACCCTGCATATGTTGAACCTTCTGCTCCCCCTTACTTGGTTTAAAAAGGCCCATAGCATTCTCTCTACCTTTATGTGGTGAGAAAAGCCCTCAAGATGGTCATATACTTGTCTAGGGGTGTCAAAGCAGCAAGGTGGCCAAACATTGCCTAATTTTTTTCTATATTACTTGGGTAGCCACATTGCTAAATATGCCAAATGGTCTGCATCCCCCCTATCGCAGAGGGAACCCAGTTATATTCCAGTGTGGTTACAGATTGAAAGAACCCTTATTAAAAATATGGCTCTTTCCCTGAAAGCCTTTTTTTTTTGTTTCCCCCAAACTCTTGCTGCAGTCCTTCACAATTCAGTTATATTTACCTCGCTGAAGGTGCATGCTCCATTATGTAGGGATCTACACTATGATAATCTAACAGATATTTCTCAGCTGCTATGTAATCCTAATTTAAAGTTAGGGGGATGGATGGTGACTCCTGAACTAATTTCTTATTGGGAGAGCAAGAGAGTAAGTGATTTTGTATCCATTAGTCAAATTGGTACCAGCCAGGAGTTACTGATAAAACTCAGCATGCCATCTAACTCTATCTGTACGATTTATCAGATCTGGCACTTTTTGATTAACTGGTTTGGTACGACCCCCTGTTCTAGTAGCCAGAAAGATTTTTATCACACACTCCACTGATTAGCCTGGCAACCTCATCCATTATCTCAAATTGCCCTTGCCACTTCCTTGGCTTTTCCTGGATGATGAGGGTCATTCTCAATACAGGTCATTTTCTTTCCCCACAAGTACCTTTAATTGGGACCACATTTGGACACATCTTTATCTACACACCACTAATGACAAATTCCATATTATCCAGTTTTACAGTCTACATAATATTTATTTTACTCCTTCCAAATTAGCTGCAATAGGTAAGCTAGCCTTTTCACTATGTACCAGGTGTGGACAAGATACTGGGTTTTTGTTTCATATCCTGTGAGACTGTCCCAAATTTTTCTTCTCTGGGAAAAGATTAGACAGAAAACAGATCCACTTTTGGGTCTAGAGAATAACTTTACTCCTGAAATTTGCATAATAGGTGATTATTCACAGATTGGGGCTAAGGAGTGGAGATACTATATGTCTATGATCTCATTATCAGTTAAACACGTGGTACTTCACCACTGGAAAGATCAAGAGGATATCTCTTACCCTGAGTGGCTTAACTAACTTCTGGTTAATCTTCACCTTGAGAAGATGATAGCCAGCCTCTGTAATTGGTTAACTGCTTATACAAAGAAATGGAGTAAGTTACATACTTGATTTTCACTTCCCACTGGCCCTTGAACAGAGTGATGGAGCATAGCCTAAGCCTACATCTGTTATCTCTTTCTTATCATAGATAACTGAGAACAATGCTTAATGTTCTTTTTTGTGGTCTCTAATGGACTGGATAATCCATATCCCCCTTTTGTTTGTGCAGTGTTTTAGTCTTCATGGATAAACCTCTACTCCCAAATTATTTGGTTCTCTGTGGGATGGGGAAGGGGGCTGTGAACTTGGGGGGTTACTTTGTTAGTTGATTGCATACTTATTTGTTTGTGATATTTTATATCGTATGTTTTGTAATGATTGTCTCTTGGTGGCTTATTACAAACTTCAATAAAGTGTTCAAAAAAAATAAACAATTAAATGCATGGGAGAGGAGTGTGAGACACAGCCACAGGAGAAATGCTTTAACAAATGAAATGCAGTGTCTCTCTCATTCTCTCTCTCTCAGTGTGCCACTGCACATTGAGTATGCAGACTAGGTACTGCGATCGGGGAGATGGGCTCCCATATTTTTTATAGGATGGATTTTTTTCCTGTCAATTAAATAACACTTCATATGCAGCGTGTAGGACAACTGCTTCGGGAGGGGATGGGAGGGCCAACAGAAACACTCATTCTCTTACATTGCGTCCCACAAAGTTCTCTTTGACTCCCACTGTCTCTGTCTCTTTCTCTCTCTCTCTCTCTCTCTCTGAAGCTGGGCATTTTTCTGACAATTTGGGGGAATCGACAAAATAGTAAAGAACACCATGGCATTGACTGTAACTCTATTATGCACATTTTGACTAGTATAACATGGGTTGGGACATGGAGGAAACTCAGTTTCATTGGTGTAGCTGTCTCTCACTAGTATACTTTTTCAAAGGCTGCTTTTGACTTCTGATTTTGACAGCACATAAAGAGTGTTGCTCTGCCCAAGGATATTGCTTCAGGGATACTCACAGCAACTGTTTATTAAATAGGAAATTTAATCAACATTCACTTGATGCTCTTTAACCAGTTGGATTGCCTCCTTACTTCAAACCCATATTATAAGCATAATTAATAAACACATCAATCAGTTAAATAATTGTATTTTTCCTTATTTCAATGGTCATTGCTACAGAAATGTAGCAAACTGCAATATAAGAGTACATTTGGCTCTAGCATTGCAACTGAAGAAAACTGATAATATGAAATGTACTTGAAAAGATTCCAAAATATGATCTCAAAAAAATATAAAAAACTGAGGCTCTTAGCATGTTAAGTAACAAGAAATCTAAAATTACATCCTTTAATTATCATGTCTCTTCTGCCCTAGTATCATAGAAAATATTCATTGTCAACATTTTATGTACTTAAAGTAATTACCAGTTTGTCACAAGTCTTTTATTATATAATAAACTGCTATGTTCTACAGTTCTAGGACTTCAGTTTAAGCCCTTTGAATGGTGACAAATCTGACAGGTTTATGCTCTTGGATAATTCGTTGACTAAGCCTTGCTGATATGTGTACTGTGCATTTTGATATTGGAATCATTATACATTACATGTCTTCTCAAATAGAGGGGGCAGGAGTTCTAAATGGCAAAGAACTTTAACATTCATATAAAAATCTGTCACTTCTGGAATTACAGTTTGCCTGGTTTACAATGCTTCTTTTTAAATAAGTCACTGTAACAGCATGATTTTAAGGACTTAGCTTAGATTTTGCTCACATATAGAAATACGGAAATGAAGAATTTGTTGGCAGAAAAGGACTGCTTGGCCCACCTAGCTTACTCAGAGAATCTCTGCCTAGTCTGCCTCCACTGACCCTAATGGGGCTCTGGTGACCCTCCCTGCCCATTTCCTAACATTCCCTTATGCCTATCCCATTCAAGCTAAAACCCCTATGTGTGCCTCCACCACTTCCTCTGGCTGAGCATTCCAGACATATATTGTGTCACTCTTCAGTGAAGTAGTATTTCCTCACATCCCTCCTGAACTTCCTCTCCAGTTCCATTGCATGCCATCTGGTTCTGATGCTCTTTCTCATAAGAAATAATCTCCTCCAGCACCCTGTTCACCTCCATTATGTACTTATAGGTCTCTATCATGTCACTCTTGCTCTCCTGTCTTCTAGGGTGTACATGTTGAGATACCTCACTCTCACCTCATAGGGCTTTCTGTGCAACCCATTCACAATTTTAATTGCCCTTATCTGGACTGCATTTACACTGTCTATGTCCTTTCTGAGGTGTGGCCTTCAGAACTGACTAGGGCTGTGCAAAATTAGCAAATTCAGATTTTGTTGAATTTCCATAAAATTCCACAAAATTTCAGAAAATATTCTGAAATTTTGAAGAAATTTCTGACATTCTTTAATTGATTGTAACTTGGTCAGTATTATAGCTACAGATTTGTAGTTTGCATGTGGGTCTGCTGATGGAGGACCTACAAAGATGCTACATTACTTGGCATTTGCATTAGGGATGGGGAAGTTATAGGGGCTCAATGTTTGTCAATTTATTATTCATGTGACAATTTCTAAAATATTTCTATGCTTACAACTTAGCCGCATTTGGTGCTAAATAATAGATATTTACAGTTCCAGAGACTTATAGGCAAAGATTTCTATCTCTGAAGTACCACTCAGTCAACAATCATTGAGAAGCCTTCATCTGACTCAGAGAACCCCTTATTAAATTATTCCAACCAAAGTGTAAAACAGTCCCACAGATCATCAATGCGCTCACAATGGAGCAGTTCATCAACATCATGCCTTCAGATGTGTAGCTTTGGGTAAAAGGGTAAAAACACTGATCAGAAAGTGGGGAAAAAGGGAATCTCTTTGGCTGAAGACTATCAGATGGCCAGCCAGATGCCATAACAGTGAGGTAACAGACAATCACTGGTAAGACCCACTTTTTCCCAGTTTAACTTCAAGTCTGATAAGAACTCTAGTGGGGGTAACCAATCTGCACCCAAATACTTTGTTTGTGTTAACTATAATAAGCCAGGCCATACTGCAAGAAACTGCCTTAGTAAGAAGGGTAACACTAGAGCAGAATTGTCCTTAGCAAACTGGGGCAAGTACTTAGATGTCAAGGTGGGAGATAAGACTGTGAAGGGACTTATAGATTCAGGAAGCAGACAAACCCTGATGCATGTTGAAGTTCTCTAAAAGAACTATGCCAAAGGACCAGGTATTGGTGTCATCTGCATCCACAGGGACACTCAATACTATCCTACCACCCAAGTGACTCTGAACATTAATGGGCTGTTGCACCAACTGAAAATGGGGGTAGTACCAAAATTACTTGTGCCTGTGATTATTGGCAATGACTTTAAAGGATTTACTGAGCTAATCACAGGGGAGTTAATACTGATGTTTCAGCATCTGTGATGACAAGAGCACATGCAAAGAAAAAATCCCAGATGGTACAGAAAGTTTTCCTTTGGCTGACTAGGGCTGGGAGAACTTGGTGAAGTTCTGGTCCTTATTAAATAACAACCAGAACATGGTGAAGTTCTGATTTATTGACAAATATTTGAAAAAATGCAAAAGAAATGCTTAAAAGTGGCCAGTGTTGGTCACACTTGATGGAGAGGCCCAAAGGAAATAATTTAATGGACTACGTGTATAAAAATTAATGTAAAACTGCTAAATAAAAAAGCAATCACTCACTACTGGCCCCTTCATGGCTGGTCTATAATGGTGGCATATCCTGCTCGAGTGTGTGACATGAGTGTGCCGGGAGAGACGGAGATAGACAGATGGAGAAAGAAAGAGAGACAGTCAGACAGATGGAAATACTTATATCATAGCACCACCAAGCACTGCAGGCACTGCCAGGCAGCTAAGACTTTTTTTTTTATTAATGGTGCTGCATGGGTAACATAGAAACATAGAAACATAGAAGTTGACGGCAGATAAGGACCGCAAGGCCCATCCAGTCTGCCCATTTCTTTTTCTACCTTATAAATGTGCCATCGGCCTTTGCTATGTCAGTGACCTATCTATTCATAGTCATTTGTAGTGCTCCCTTATGCCTATCCCATGCCTGTTTGAAGCCCTGCACTGTATTCATAGCCACTACTTCTTGTGGTAAGCCATTCCATGCATCTACCACCCTTTCTGGAAAAAGAATTTCCTCACATTCCCCTTAATCGCCTCCCTCTAATCTCATGCTGTGTCCTCTTGTCCTGCTATTTTTCTTATATTTAAACATGTTAGACTCTTTCACCTTGTTTATGCCCTTAAGGTGTTTAAATGTCTCGATCATATCACCTCTCTCCCTCCTTTGCTCAAGGGTATACATATTGAGCTCCGTTAATCTGTCCTCATATGTCTTCTGATGCTGTCCCTGCACCATTTTGGTTGCCCTTCTCTGGACTGCCTCAATTTGGTTAATGTCCTTGTGAAGGTGTGGCCTCCAATACTGCACGCAGTACTCCAGATGGGGCCTAACCAATGTCTTGTACAGAGGGATTATTACCTCCCTCTTACGACTTGTGATACCCTACTATACACCCTAACACCCCTAGCCTTACCTACTGCTTTAGAGGTCTGCTGGATGATTTCAGGTCATCAGTGATGATGATGCCCAAGTCTCTTTCTTCCTTTGTGACTGCTAGCAACTCCCTCCCAGCCTATAAGTGGCTTCAGGTTTCTCTTCCCTATGTGCATGATTTTGCACTTCTTTGCATTAAATCCCAGTTGCCACTCTTCTGACCATTCTGCTAGTTTATCAGATCTCTTCTCATTCTGCCCACCCCATCTGGATCATCTACTCTGTTGCAGATCTTGGTGTCATCTGCAAACAGACAAGCCTTACCCTCTAGTCCATCTGCTAGGTCACTAATGAAGATGTTGAATAGGACTGGCCCCAGGACTGATCCAGAGTACCCACTTGTGACTTGCATCTCTTCTGACTGTATACCATTTACCACCACTCTCTGTTTTCTGCCAGTCAACCAGTTTGCCACCCAGTTGACCAACTTCTGACCCACCCCGAGCCTACCTAGCTTATTTATCAATCTTCTATGTGGAACAGTGTCAAAAGCTTTGCTGAAGTCAAGGTAGGCGACATCAACTGCTCCCCTTGGTCCACCACTCTGGTTACCCAGTCAAAGAAATCTATGAGATTAGTTTGACAGGACCTTCCTTTGTAAACCCATGCTGTCTTGGATCCTGTGCCCCTATGGATTCCAGGTGTTGCACTATCCTTTCCTTAAGGTGCTTCCATAATCTTGCCCACTACTGAGTGAAGACTGACCGGTCTGTAGTTCCCGCCTCCTCCCTGCTACCACTCTTGTGGAGTGGGATCACATGAAGCCCTTCTCCAGTCTTCTGGGACCTCTCCTGTGCTCAGAGACTCACTAAACAATTCTGCTAATGGCTCTGCTAGTTCCTCCTTTAGCTCCTTAAGTACCCTGGGATGTATGTCATCAGGTCCATTGCCTTATCCACCTGAGCTTAGCAAGCTCTTGTAGGACCCTTTCTTTTGTGAAGGGAGTAGTGCTCACCTCCCTCCCCTGTGTCCATGATGCTGAGCTGTGGCCCTGCCTACCTTCTCTTCAGTGAATACTGAGCAAAAGTATCTATTTAGGATAGATGCCTTTACAGGGTCCTCCTCCTCACATGCTCCCTTTTCTCCATTAAGCTTAGCAATACCCCTCTGGACTTTCTCCTTTCACTAATGTATCTATAGAAAGTCTTGTCACCTTCTTTTACTGTTTGTGCTAGTGTTTCCTCAGTTTGGGACTTTGCCTGCCTACTGCCTTACCTGCTTCCCTTAGGGCAGTTTGGTATGCCCCCATCTTCATCCCGCTGTGTTCCTTATATTTTCTGGAAGGCCAGCCTTTTGGCTCTGACCTTTCTGCTACTGTATTTGAGAACCAAAGTGGTTTCCTTCTTTTTTGCACTTCCTTTTCTGTCTAACACAATGGGATGTTGCTTCAAGTATTGTATCCTTAATGCTTGCCCACTTTGCCTGTACCTCCTCACCTGTGTTTCTTTTGCCAGGGCTAGCTTAACTCTGTTGGCCATCTTATCAAAGTCAGCTCCTCTGAAGTCCCATATTTTTGCCTTGGAATGGGATGATTTAGATGTAGTAGCCAAATTGAACCATACCATGTGATGGTCACTGGCCCCAGGTGACCTTCTACCTGGAGATCTGTGATCCCTTCTTTGTTAGTCAGTACTAGATCTAGGATAGCCCTGTCTCTTGTGGGTTTGCTGTACCAGTTGTTTGAGGCCCTCCCCTGCAGGGAATCCACTATGTGTCTAGTTCTGGCAGATGTTCCTGCTGGTATTGACCAATCTGTATCTGGCATGTTGAAGTCTCCCATTATCAGAACCTCCCCTTTAGCTGTCATGTTTTGTATATCTTCTAACAGTAATGTGTCTATGTCCTCCCTCTGGTCTGGGGGCCTGTAGACAACCCCAGTTCTTATGGCTGTCCCATTTCCTGTTTCCAGGGTGACCCACAGTTCTTCTGGCTCCTTATGTGTATTCTGAATTTCTGTAGCTTTGATATTTTCATTAACATACAGGGCCACTCCTCCCCCCTTTTGCACCTCGGTCTCTTCTGAACAATACATAGCCAGGTACTGAAGTCTCCCAAGTGTGGTTACTGGTAAACCACGTCTCACTAATTGCTACTATGTCCAGTTTAGCCTCTGACATTATTGCCTGCAGGTCTGGGATCTTATTTCCCAGGCTGTGAGCATTTGTGTACATGATTTTCCATTGGCCAGATTTTGGTGTGTTTAGTTGTTGGGTGAGGTTTGGCATTACCCCTGTGCATCGTATGGGAGACAAACCTTTTCTTACCTGGTGATGCAAATGAACGGCAACACACTGAATTCCAGTTTGACCACTAGCTGAGGGGAGGGTGTTCTTCCTATTCACAGTATGGGGTGCTGCACCCTCTCCCCATTTGCTAGTTTAAATATTTTGCAAAGACGTCAAACTTCTGCCCCAATGCACTGACTCCTCTTTAGTCAGATGCAGTCCATCAAATTTAAAGAACTTTCGCTCCCAGAACTGTTGCCAGTTCCTACAAATCTGTGTCCTTTTCCTGGCACCAGTCCTTAAGCCATGTGTTTAGCTCCCTATCTCCTTCTCTGACCTTCCGTCCATCTGCTCCCTTCTCCCAGACTGGCAGGATCTCAGAGAAGGAGATGCCAGACGAAATAGATGATAGTTTGTCACCCAGCCTAGTCAGGTGTTCCTTGGTCTCCACAACTGACCGGCTGGCGAGATCATTAGTCCCTATGTGTACTAGGACATCAATGTTTTCTCCTGCTTTGTGAACAATTTTAGCAATGTGGTCAGTGTCTCTCCATGCTGATGTACCTGGAGACATCTGACCATCACCCATGCTGAGATGGGTATCAACTCCCGAATCATGGAGTCTCCTATGATCGAAGTTTTTGGATTTCCTTTGTGCTTGTTTAGTTTTGGTTCCTGATTTGGGAGTATTGTTGTGCTAGCTCCTGTGCCGCAGTGTCCTGCTCTGCAGTGTCTTCTGCCTCTTTATTTGATTTCAGAGATAGAGGCAGATACCTGTTTGTAGTGTTTATATGGTTTTGGAGGTAATGTGTTGGAGAGCAGAGAGTGATGGGGCACCTGATTTGCTCCTCCTAACCACCTGCCAACCTCCTGGACCAACTACCCTCTGCGGTTGGTTTTTCTGTTGTATGCTGGGGAAATGGCGGGTGGTTCTTATAATGTATTTCCTCTTCAATATGAAATTTGAGGCATGCAATCTCTGCCCATGCTGCCCGGAGCTGAGACCTAAGATCTCAAAGGCCCAGCATGTAGGACAGTGTCCTAAATCCTGTAAGAATGTCCTTCTGAAAATTGTTCCACAGTACCTGCAGTTAATGAAATCTATTCCAAATAAGTTGCTGGGTTTGTAACCTAGTCAGAGTAATTAGAAGGAAAAAAAATGCAAGTAATGGTTTAATTGTGCTTTGTTTAACTTGTTATAACAAGTTAAATTACTAGTGCCCTGTAAATGAGATCACCTTGTGAGGCCCCACTGATCCGCCCCTTCCTGCTCTGCCACAGGAAATGTCACAACTGTGGTACCCTATAAATGGAGTGTAGCGTGGGGTGGTTGGGGATGGGGTGGGTGGCTGGGCCTTCCCCTGCCTAAAAGAAGAACCACGGACGAAAGAACAAGGAGGTAGAGCAGAAACAATCAGTCAACAACAAATGCAGTAACCCTGAAAGCTTAACCTAATGTTAGATAAAACTGTAAAACCTGTAAAGCACCACCTGTAATAATTTCAGAGAAGATATACCCTGTAAGAAACACTTTGCTCAGAGAAAATAAAGCAGTAACAGAAGATATACCTTGCAAAAGACAATTTGAATCAGAAGATTGCAGCAGTAATCTGTTAGCACACACCTGTACACACCTTGTAATAATGCAGAAGAAGGTATACCAGCAACAACAATTTGAATCAGAGAAAAAATAAAGCAATGAAATGTTAGCAACAAACAGTAGCAATCCCTGTGAGTAAAAAATTAAAACACCACCACACAGTAAATCTGCTTAGCCAAACTAAGTCTTAATCCTTCTCCCTTGCTCTGGTAAGTTTCTCTACTCTGCCTTTCAAGAAGTCTTAGAAGGAAAGAGCTCAGGTGAAGCTAGGTGCCTTGGCCAGCAAACCAAGTCTTTTTATGATGGATGTTCCAGTCAAAGCCAAACAGGCCAAAGGAAGAGATATGAATCATCAAATGAGTAGCACTAAGATAGCCCACCCACCCTACCCATGACCCTACCCTTGTGAATGATGCAACTGCTGTGCATGCTCCATTGTACTGTGGTATATGGTAGACTACCTGGTCCAAGAAGTGGTAATGTTTTCTACTACTATGACTACTTCTACTGAGTCTGTCCAACATGCTGAATCCTTAAAGAAGAAAAAAAGACATAGTGATCACCACCACCACTCAGGCAGGCAGCCAGTCACACATCGCATCTGTCAAGTGCAGTGCAGTTATACAAATGTTTGCCACTGCTACCTGAAAACCTGATGAAGTACAGCACAATTACATCTTTCCTAGTTCCACAATTACTGCCAGCCACTGCCAAGTCATTTAAGTATCAAAAATAAAATATAGTAATATAATAACCTGGTATGTTTTTCCCATAGGGAAACACAGTTATAATTCACAGTTATAACCCATGGGTTATAACAGTGAACCTGTGCTGGGTTTCCCTAGCTCTGCGCATTCCCTAGCTGGGGCTCTTCTCTTTTTCAGTACTGGCTGCCAATGGATGGAGATTACACTGCTACTGCCTGGAACTCAGCAGTGAGTTCATGAAAAACAAAACAAATGGGATAACCTCCTGTAAACCATTATGTTTTTTTTTTTAAAGAGGGAGAGAAAAAAAACATTAAAGTTTGTTGCTGCCACTTCACACCGTGGACTACGCTGAAGCCCAACAAGTCCATGGTAGTACAGGAACCTAGTTTATTTTATATAATTGCTGCGGCAAAAAAATGATACCTAGCAATTATATGAAATAAATACAGGGTGATGTGTGTAAAACACTCTCGGGGTTTATGTAACATCCCACAACTCAGGTGTGTGTGTAAAATCTCATTATACATGCCACTCCATACAATATTCTATATATAATAATATCAGCCCAGTTACTGTAAGTCAGATGTAACAAGGCTGGCATACAGTACTGTGCACATACAAACAATAAAGAAATTATATGAATTTTCAATTTAGTAGCATTTTTTTCTATGAAGTAATCACAGCCAAATATGGAAGAACGTGAGAAATATACAAAGAGTATTCAGTTTCTGGGATTCAGGCATCTGTTAAGCCACGCACTGTACAGAAATTAAAACAGTTCAGTCAGGATCAGTTGCTGAGGGCAAAAACAATGACAAGTAGTAGTAGTAGTAAGGACAGGAGTAAGGACAAAAAGTGATAAGTAGTATTCGTGACCCATGAGGACAAAAAGTGATAGTAGTAGTAGTAATAGTAGTAGTAGTAGTAGAAGACAGCAGTACCCTGCCTTCCAGATCAGACAGTGGTACCAGGTACCACTAAGTAAGTTCATGACATGAAATGCAGTTGCTTGCTGTATTTGGACTCTGATCACAATGATGTTATTTTTTTTTTCTATTATGTGCTGCTCATGTGATCATTCAAGTAATAGGGGCCTGGTCTAGTCCATCCTGTCTTGTTGTAGTTAATTGCTACCTCATGTAGCTGACCCTATTCATAAAAGAGTTTCATCACTGACACAAATTCTTGAAAGTGTGTTGTGGATAGGAGCTGCTCAGAGCAGTCAGTGTATGTTTTATTCAGGTATCATATTTGAAATTAAAGTGAGGAATGTTGACTTTGAAAAATGTGAGGAGCTCAGCATTTTCTGGTGTCAAACAGGATCGTGTGTCAGTAACGATGTTACAAGATGAACTAAACAATCGTTCTGAACAGACACTAGTCAGAGGGCAATTCATGTACTTCATTGCAATGTTTACTAAAGTAGACCACATGTTTTGTTTGGATTTCCAGTATTGCAAAGGATCAGTATTCCAGCTGATATTGGGCTCTGACAAGTACATCTCAACTATGGTCTGTTCTGAGACGCAGATGAAAAACATGTTACAATTATATCTTCTAAGTGACTCCAGAGACATGAAGCTGAACCAAGTGACTGTGGGACAGTACTATGTTTGGCTGGTGGTGAAGAAGATAATTTGGCTGTAGTGGCCAAGGAGGAAGAGAGAAAAATTGCTGCAGCAATACAGGATGGGCCACCTGATGCTGTGCTGTGCCGTGAAGAAGATTCTGAATGTGTTGCTGTTGTTGTACTCTGTTCCATGACAACATGCACCTCATCAATTATTTCTTGTTTATCTTGAAACAGGTGTCATTATCATCACTCAATAGTTGCTTCAATTTGTATCATGTCTCCAAGAGTGTTGCTTTAATGAAGTACTCAGAATGAAACATTTTACATAGTTTGTCATCTTCTTCAACTTTTTTGATCATATGTCTCGTTGGATCTTGTTGTATTCTGGGGGGCAACCTGCAGGTGTCAGTAGAAACACTGGCAGCCTGTGTGATCATAGAACTGCCTTACTTTTCTAACTTTTCCCTAATCAGATTCAATCTTAATTTTATAATCATTATTAGGGGTATCACCTGGCTGAGAGTTGTTGTGTTTGCACTAACCTCCCTGGTGATTTCCTCAAATGGCTGGAGCAGGAAAATTAGAAACTCCAGCATGACCCACTGTGGTGGAGTAATATAGATGTCTGCATCACTAATTTTGCTTTCCAAGGTGTATTGCCTGACAGCTTTATTTTGTTACAGCAGCCTTTGGAACATATCAAAGGTCAAATTCTATTGACTAGACATGTCTTGGGTCAGTCTGGGCAAAGGTAAACTGTGCTTCTGCTGTATTTTTTCAAACAAGTGATGGTATTTGATTGAGTGACTGAAATTAGTGCATATTCTTTTAGCAGTGCTAACAAGAACCTTAATCTCCCTGTCATCATCAAGAAAACCATGAACTATTACATTTAAGCAATGCACAAAGCAGCAGATGTGAACAAAGAACCCTTCCTCCAAGGCCTTCCTTATGTTGGAGCCATTATCTGAAACTATAAAGCCAACTGACTGTCCCTGTGAAATGAATCATTGCTGTATTGGTTTTTGGAGCTCTTCATTGATGTTGTATGAGGTATGTTCAGATGGAAAATGAAACATTCTTAGAACAGCAGACTACAATGCTTCACCGTCCCCAGTCCCACGTGGATTATTGAAACATGCCCAATGTGCCATGACAGACATGAAGGGTTCAGACTGACAGATTGCCCAGATATATGTTGTGAGGGGCACCACCCTCCCAGCAGCATTACAAAGACGTGTCTTAAATTTTTAAATGCGACATTGTAAAGATCTGGAATCCCTGTGGTCAAAAAGTATTTCTGCAATGGTATACTACTGTATATCAAGGTTAGGGGTGCTCAAGCAGCTGCCTGAATCCTATATGTTCAACCATGTTACATGGTAGCAAATCAACAGCTATCATTTCTGAACATTTTTTGGTTATTGTAACAGCAACAGGGTGAGTTAAGACATATTTGGCTTTATGTTCATATGTTTCAGAGATGGTAAACTGTCTCCTTGAAGAAGGAGGGCTTTTGAACACATGGTTACTTTCAGTAACAGTAGGAGGAGTCCTTCAAATGGGAGGACGTGATGGTAGAGATGTTTCAGTAGTGCTGCGGGAGCAGCCACTGCTTTCATCTATGGGAGTTACCTCTGAGTGTAGTGAGCTATCACTGTCACTTTCTCTTCGAGACTCTCAGCTGGAGTTCTAAGTAATGTTATGACATCTGTCAAGGTGCCTTTTCAGTGCTAAAGTTCCCAGTGCTCCTTTCTTTTTATCCCTGCCGATTGGCCATTTACAAATAGCACATTTTGCTACCAACTCATTGGAAGCTCTAATGGAGAAGTATGACCAAACAGAAGATGATGTGTTTTTAGTTTTATTTCTCCAGGAAGGCACAACACCTCGGTCACCTTTTCAGGGTCCCCCTCCCCCGGATTTTTCTTGGACCTCTTCTCTAACTACCTTGATGTTCTTCTGATGACTCCTACCAACAGGCCAGGGACAAATTTACTGTTATGACTCGTGACTGTACACAGCATGCCGAGAGCACAGCAGTCCACCACCACTTCCTTCTAAGATTACCTGACTGACTCCTACAGTACAGTTAGTGTTATGTGACCAAATTCAGCAACTGTTAAGTGTGCCTCAGAATTTGAATTGGAGATGCAGACACATCTGGTGCATAGCCACATGCAGCACAGTCCCACACTGGGGGTTGGTTAATGCTTATATGTAATGTAACATGGTATACTATAAAACTAATGTTGATAATAAGGATGAATAATGGGGAATGAATGATCATGATGATGACACTTTTATGTACAGTACTTGTACTTTACTTGTGTTGTACTGCAAACAGCCTGCTATAACTCGAGTCACAACAGAAGCTTATCCACTGGGACATCCACAGCCAACAGCACAGGCACATCAACTTTTATGTTGTTTGTCTGAACAATATTTTTTTTTAATACATAAAACTGTGAATGAACATTAACAAGTGATCATGATTTATGAGTGGATGGAACAAATCAAAGAATTATTTTGCCAGCCTGCTGCCCTTGCCCTGTACCCACAGCCACACTGAAGGCTGGAAAAAAATGTTATTTGGGATTTCTGGGACTGTTAAATTTCTTGTGAGCCCCCTTGCAGTTTCTCTCTCCCTCCATTGGACAGAACAAGTCAAAGATTTAGTTTGTCAGCCTGCTGCCCTTGCCCTGTACACACAGCTACACTTAAGCCAGAAAAACAAATGTTATTTGGGATTTCTGGTACTGTTCATTCTCGTGCCCCCTTGCAGTCTCTCTCCCCTCTGGACAAAATCGTGAATGAACATTAACAAGTAATTGTGATCGTGATTTCCTGGCACAAGTCAAATACTTATTTTGCCAGCCTGCTGCCGCCTGTACACACCACACTGAAAGCCAGAAAATAATTTTATTTAGGATTTCTGGGACTGTTACATTCTTGTGGCCCCCAGTCTATCTCTCTCTCTCTCTCTCTCTCCCCCGGACTGCACAAGTCAAGATTTATTTTGCCAGCCTGCTGTCCTTGCCTGTACACACAGCCACACTGGATTCAGGAAAAAAATTATTTGGGATTTTCTGTAACAGTAAACTTTCTCTTGGGCCCTCAGTAGTCTCTCCCTCGCTCCTCTGGATCTGGAATTGCACAAGTCAAATATTTGCCAGCCTTCCCTTGCTCATATACATAGCTACACTGTCTGACATAAAGAAAAGAAAAACATTTTCATTTGGGATTTTCTGTAACTGTAAACTTTCTCTTGGGTCCCCAGTAGTCTCTCCCTCTCTCCTCTGGATTTGGAATGGCACAAGTCAAAGATTTTGCTATCCTGCCCTTACTCATGTGCAGAGCTACACTGTCTGCAGTCAAGAAAATAAAAAAAAAATTAATTTGGGATTTTCTGTAACTGTAAATTTCTCTTGGGCCCCCAGTAGTCTCTCCCTCACTCCTCTGGATCTGGAATGGCACAAGTAAAAGATTTTGCCAGTCTGTCCTTACTCATGTACACAGCTACACTGTCTGGAGCCAAGAAAAGAAAAAAAAACTTTCATTTGGGATTTTCTGTAACTGTAAAAGTTCTCTTGGGCCTCCAGTAGTCTCTACCTCTCTCCTCTGGATCTTCAGCAATGGCACAAGTTAAAGATTTTGCAAGCCTGCCCTTGCTGATGTATAGTCACAATGCCACACTGCCTGCCTTTTGCCTCCCGCTCCTGGGTAAACACCCAGGTCACCACTATCTACCCAGTCCCTCTGGATTCCTCCTTTCTCCAGTCGAGTCCCATCACCCTCCCCCAAAGATCAGTTTCTGTCCCTCCCTCGCCCCAGTAAGTTTCCTTTCTCTGTCCTAGTTTCTCAACCCTCCAAAAATTTTTTTTTTTTATATTTGTGGGTTTTTTTTTTCATTTTGGTAACTTCTTTTGGTGGCTCTCTGCTGCAGTGAGTGTGTGAGCAACGTGCTCCTCTGACCATTCTCCTCTCATCTAGGCTGCATTGAGCACTCAGCACTGTTATATACCATCACTGCATCACATGACCATCTGTTGCCTGATTGGATGCCGCCAGCTGCCTCTAGGTGGAGTGAATGTGCTGACAGCATCCCCATGGCACCAATATACAAAATGGCACAAATGGCACTTCTATGGGCCCAGAACCAGATTTCTGCAGTGAAGTCTGTATTTATCTGGGTCCATGGATTGCGAGTTCAATACAAGGGTCCATATCTCCCATGGAACAGTCTACCCAGCCCTAATAAGAACATAAGGAAAGTATCAGTAGATGGGGACCATGTGGTCCATCTAGTCTGCCCAAGGTGGATACTGCCCCAGTTATATATTTTTCCTAAGTTGCCCACATTGCCTATCCCAAGCAAGTTTGAATTCCCTTACTGTCTTCAATGCCGCCACTTCTGTTAGCAGGCTGTTCCAAGGATCTGCCCCTCTCTTGGTGAAAAAGCACTTTCTAGAGTCACTTTTAAACTTGCTTCCCACCAGACACAAGTTGTGCGCTCTTGTAGGCACCGTCCAGTTTTCCTGTAAGAGGAATTCCTTCTGAGTAGTGTTAATTCCCTTAACGTACTTAAATGTTTCTATCATGTCCCCCTGTTTTTGCTGTGTTCCAGAGAGAATAAATTCAGCTCTTTTAGTGTTGTCTCATATGGCTCATGATGCAGCCCCTGCACCATCTTTGTGGCCCTTCTCTGCATCATCTCCAGATGGTCGATGTCCTTTTTTAGGTGAGGCCTCCAGAACTGGACACAGTATTCCAGGTGTGGCCTCACCAAGGATCTGTAGAGGGGCATTATAACTTCCTGCTTTTATTACCCCTTTCTCTGCATCCGAGGATACCACTTGCCATCTGTGCTGCTTTTTCACATTGTTTTCCTGCCTTTAAATCGTTGGTAATAATCACGCTCAGATCCCATTACATCTTTGTCTCCTCTAATTAATTCCTTTCTAGTATGTACTTTTTCCTGGGTTCTGTTTCCCCAGGTGCATTACCTTACACTTCATGGCATTACATTTTAATTGTCAATTTATGGACCATTCTTCTATTATCTTTAGGTGAGCTTCCATATCTAATGCCCCATCTAGTGTATCCATCCTGTTGCAGAGCTTTGTATTGTCTGCGAACAGGCAGACCTTCTCCTCCAATTCATCAGTGATGTCACTGATGAATATGTTGAAGAGGACTGGACCCAGCACTGATCCCTGTGGAACGCCACTGGTCACACCTCCCTCCCTTGATAATGCCCCATTGACCAAAACTCTCTGGGTCCTATTCTGCAGCCAGTTTCTAATCTAGTTTACTATTTTCTGCTTGAGTCCTGTGTGTTCTAGTTTTTTAGCAATTCTCCTATGGGGAATGGTGTCAGAGGCCTTGCTGAAGTCTAGGTACACCACATCCACCGCCCCACCCTGGTCCACTGTTCTGGTACCTCAAGCAAAGAAATCAATCATGTTTGTTTAGCACAAGTGCCCTGCTGTGAAGCCATAATCTTTGGAGTCAAGTTTTCCAGTTTCCTTAAGGTAGTCAACTATTCTCTCCTTTAGTAATGTCTCCATAATTTTTCCCAGTATAGAGATCAGGCTGACAGGGCGGTAGTTTCCTGCCTCTTTCTTGCTATCACTTTTGTGCAAGGGCACAATGTTTGCCCTTTTCCAGTCTTGAGGTACTCTGCCTCTTTCCAGAGATAGATTGAACAGCTCAGCTAGTGGTGCAGCTATTTCTTCCCGGAACTCTTTTAGTATTCTTGGGCGGATACCATCTGTCGCCATGGCTTTATCCACCTTAAGTTTGCTTAGCCCTTCTCAGACCCTTTCTTTTGTGAAGGGACTTGTGTCTGCCCCTCCACTATCCTACTCTATCTTACTTAGCGTAGGTCCTTTCCAATATCTTCTATTGTTAAGACTGAGTAGAAGAATTTGTTTAACAACTCTGCTTTGTCTTCATCTTTCTCTAACAGCTGGCCCTCTCTTGTTGCTAGTAAGACTGTTCCCCCTTTACTCTTTCTTTTTTCTTTTATGTATCTATAGGCACTTTTATCTCCCTTCCTTACTCCCTGTGCTATTTTTTCCTCTGTTTGGGCTTTGGCTATCTGAATTGCTGTTCCTGCCTCCTTGAGTTTGTTTCTATATTCCTCCTTGTCCGTTTCTCCTTTTGTTTCCTTGTACTGCTTAAAAGCCCTCTTTGTTCCTTAATTTTGGTTGCTACCTCTTTGGATAACCAGATAGGTCTCTTTCTTCTTTTGGCTTTGCTGATTTGTCTTGCGTATTGCTCAGTGACTGTATTTAAGGCATTCTTTAAGTTGTCCCAGGAGTGTTTCCCAGAAGACAAGAGAGTGAGAGGTCAGGACCAAACAAAAGCGGGGTCAAGGCAGGAACAGAATTGAGGGAAAGAGGGGGCAATGACACCTGCAGTCTAGCCAGACACAGTTAGCTGGAAAATAATGCCAGGCTAGCCACACACTCTGAAAACTCCCCCGTAACTTGCTGAAATGGCAGAACAGTGAGCAAGTCTCTAATAACCACACAGTACAGTCCCCGCAGTATAATATGATACAGTCTCCACAATATAACAGCAATTGAAAGGAGCAAACCCCCAACTAAAATCCCTCCAAGGTTAATACAGGTAGTTAAGGGCCTTAAAGCAACAGTGCACAACAGTAAAACTCAGCGCTTCAAAGACAGTAGCACAAGGTCTAGAAAAACAATCAATGGCTGTCCTCTGATCTTAAATCAGGGCTGAAGTTAAATCAGAAGTCCTTTCTTTTAACCCTGTGGAGCTAATAATGTCACATTGCCTCTGTACCTGCTTCAAGTGCTGCTCTGGTGCTGCAGGGAGGGAAGGAGAGCACAGTGCTGTCACAAACTTCATCAGGGTGGTTTAAACAGTGCTGGCCTGCTTCAACTGCTGCTCCTGTGCTGCGGGGACAATAATAGGAAGGTCTCTAACTGTCTGCTCCAAATTCAACAGTGTCACCTTACGTCTAAGTTAATAGAACTACTTTTTAATGTGGGGTCATTTATTGCTAAACTATTAGCAAGAAGTCTTTATTTTTAAATATTTAAAACGGTAAACAATACTCCTTTCATAGAGGGTGAATTGTTGTGTACCACAACTTCTCTCTGGCAGTTGCATGTACAAGGATATGCTTAATCCCTCATAATACAACTGCAGCTTGATAATACCCCACAATAACATGTAGCCTGTGTCACAGAAACCTGGCTCTCTGCCAGAACCCCTGAATCCCTGCTAGCCCTTTCTGATCATCATCTGTTTTGCCAGGACAGAGGCAAGTGAGGAAGTAGTGTGGCTATTTATACCTATCATTCCTTCTCCTCCTCTATTATTCACAGGGACGTTATCCCCTCCTCCCATGAACTACTCCCTCCCCTTGTCCTCAACCATATTTGTAGGAACCCTCTACATCTCCTCAAAATTCCCTCCCTCACCCTCCCTATTATTCTCTCCTCTCTCATCTCCTTTGCTGCCACTGGGGAACTTATCCATCTCAGTGATTTTAACTTAAATTGTTTCTCCCACACTTCAAAACATATAACCCAATCCATAGAGTCACTAAACTTCACAGAATCAATCACTGAATCCTCCAGGGTCATCCTTCGTGCAACCAATCATTCCCTTCTGGACTGGGTGCTGGCCTCCCACTCCTATCAGATCACTGCAGCTGGAATCCTCCACAATGTTTTCAGTGATCATTGTCTAACCTAATGTGTTAGAAAGGTTTGTCCCCCTCAGTCTTCCACTAAATAAGTTTGGCACAGTCCTCTCAGGTCCCTTGACATTGAAGCCCTCATAGTGGGTCTAGCCTCTGCTGATTGAACCCCAGTTTACTCTGCACGTGACATAGATGAATCCCTTGCTGTCTTTATCTCCATATTCAACAGACTCTGGAACACTGATGCACCTCTTAGAAAATCATGAGTCAAGCGCTTTCACCACCCATGGATGACTGCCGACCTCACTGAACTGTTCAAAGCTTATGACCTAGCATGGTCCATCTACAAGTCCATCCACACAGCTGCTGACCTTCAGCCCTATAGGCCTATTAGGAACTCCTGCACAAAATCTGCTTGTACTGCAAAGGCCCTATACTATAAATCCAAGCTACAATCTAACCTAAGCTCCTCGGCCAACTGCTGGAAAGTACTGCACTCCCTTTTTGACCCTTCTGCCCAGTTCCCCCCGCCTTCTAGCAGATGGTAATCTGGCATCTGACCCATTTACAGTTATCACTTTTTCAGCCACTTCTTTACCACCTGTGCCCTTCCCAGACAGCCTCTCCCTGACATCCCCAGCCACTGTACTCCCCCAGTCTGATGCATTTGACTTTCCACCAAGCACCCCTCAGGAAGTCCTCCAAGCCCTTACATCTCTAAACCCTTCAAAGCATAGCCCAAATGGGCTGCATCATCCTAAGCTCCTCCAACTTTCTGCCCCGGATATAAACACCCCCTCACACACATCCTGAATCTGTCCTTCTCGCTCTCAGCCATTCCCCAAGACTGTAAAGTGGCCAAAGTCCTGCCTTTCCATGAAGGCATGGGGTCAATATATCGAAGACAAAAACAGCACAGCAATCAATGTCACAAGCAAAACAGCATGCCCCAATATTAGGTCAGTAAAAACACAGACCACAACACAAACAATGCACCCTTTTAGAAATAATGGAACTTTCTTTTTTGTGTGAGGCTCCGCCCACCACACCCCTGATGTAGGGGGCTTGGCCCACCACATCCCCAGGACTTTAAATAACAAGCTCCAAGTGGGTGTGGACTTTGGAGATCGGTAGAAACTTGGGAAGGGAGAAAAATTCCTTTAAAAAAAAAATTAAAACCAAAATGTTGTAACACTGGGAGATCTGGGGGGAACTGAACCGTGGTCCCAGGTCTCCAATCCTGCATGTTCTGGTGCCTTAACCACTCCACCACAGGAGCAGCTCAACCAGGCACCACACACAGGGAACCTTCATCACTTCCAGATATCAGCACAGAGCAACAGGGGGAGCATTAATTCCCTATCAGTATTATACCCCTGTCACTCAAAATGTTTCTGCACTTTATACAGCGCATATATTGCTGTGCTGTTTTTTTAGCTTTATTTTGACCTGGTACCCTCCACAAAGGTGGTTATCCCATCTCCCCTGGGAACTACAGGCCAATATTTCTACTCCCCTCCCTTGCAAAACACCAGGAATTCCTAGTGCTCTCCATGCTTACCACTTTTCTAGACTCCACATCCTTTCTCTCCTCGTATCAATCTGGCTTCAGAAAGAAACACCCACCATTTCCTCTCTCCTACAAGTGACAGACTCCATCCTTTCAGGGATGGACAAAGGCCACATCAGAGTGGTTATTTTTATAGACCGTGGTCAAGGCATTTGACTCTACATCCCGCCACCTTCTCCTTAACAAGCTAACCTCAGTAAGTCTCTCATCATTCACCGTGAACTGACTCTGCTCCTACCTGATGGACCACCTGCAGTCAGTACAAGTGGGTGGCATACTTCCCCCCAACTCCCTATCCAGACTGGTGTCCCTCAAGACTCCATCCTTGGCCCGATCCTATTTTCCTTCTTTCTGAATGACCTTCCCACAGCTTGTGTCCTCTCAGACTTACACATGTATGCAGATGACAACGAAATCTACACCACTGTCCCATCAACTGCCGCAGATGAAGACCCACTCCAGCGTGAATTTCTGAATGTGCTTCACTGGTTTAAGGCTAACCAACTCACAATGAATACTAAAAAATTGTATCCATGACCTTTGGCACAGGCCATAAGTTAGCTAAGCTCCCATCTTCCCCTATCTTCTATACCATAGATGGCATCCAACTTGAGGCAGTCCCAGCCTTCAAATACTTGGGTATCTGGCTTGACAGCAAACTGGACTCACTTCAATGATATCCATGGTAAACTCTGTTGCAAACTTGGTACCTTATACCATGTTAAGAACTGCTTTCTCCTTCCTGTATGCCAGGAACTCGACTCTAAACTGATAATGCCCACCTTTGATATGCCAATGTGGTCTACGGCTCTGCCCCTCCTTCCTCCCTTACCAGACTAGACACTCTTTGTAACACATACTGTTGCTTAGCCTCTAACTTGCCCCCCCATGTTCATCAATGCTTATTGAACTCCGCAGTTTCCCAGCTTCATTCTCTCTCTCTCCTAAGCCCGGCCCCAAGTCAATCAACAAATTAGTATTAAAATAAAAAAAAATGTAATCCCTGCTGTCTAGTGGACCCCCCCGCTGCAGTTTGCCGTCTGACTCCCTCCCTTCCGAGTCCCGACTCGAGTCCACCCACAAGACCACAAATTAATATTAAAAACAATATTTAAACCCTGTTGTCCTGAGTGGACTTCCCACAACACTGTCAAGCAGTGACCCCCATTCTGCTCCCCCACACCCCCAGACCTCAAGTGGATCACCTGCATAGCCCTCCAGTCACCCCCACAGCTGGCAGCCCAACTGAGTTAAGTGAATGAGCACATGTTTGTTCAAGCATGTGCTCATTCATTGCTAGCTCCCAGTTATTTTCAGACGTTTTTCAGGTGTAGAGAAGGGGAGGGGCTTCTCCGGTTGCCTGTGGAGGAGGGGCAAGATGGAGGGAATGGCGTTGCTGACTGAGGGGTCCATAATGCCATTCCCTCCACCCTGTACCCCCCGCTGGCTGTCAGAGAAGGCTCCTCCCCTTCTCTAGACCCTGAAAAATTATGAAAAATGACTGTGAACTATCAATGAATGAGCTTGTGCTTGTACAAGCACGTGCTCACTCACTGAGTTCAGTCAGGCTACCCGTTGTGGGGGGGTGGGGCCTGTGCGGTGACACTCGGGGTCTGGGTGGGGGGGCAAGGTGGGCATCACCCATCTGACATGGCAGGGGGTGGGAGGTCAATTAGACAACAGGGATAAATGATTTTTTAAATATTAATTTGTGGTCTTGTGGATGGATGTGGGTTGGGACTCAGGATGGAGGGAGTTGGATGGCAATCAGTGGCGGTGGGGGGGCACTAGACAGCAGGGATTAAATGAATCTTTTTTTCATATTAGTTTGTTGATGGACTCGATTTGGGAGAGAGTTGGTCGGCAATCGGCTGGGGCTGGAAGGGCCACTAGACACCAGAGATTACATGTGTGTTTTTTTAAATATTGTGGATGGACCCTGGTCATGAAGGACTGCTGGCTGTGGGGAGTGGATGCAACGCTTTGTTTTTTTTTTTTTAAGTGCAATTTGCACTTTTTAAAAAAAAAAACAAAGCAATCAAAAGCTAATTTTGCCAGGTTCCACCACAGGTGGTAACTCAGTGAAATGCTCTGCAGTGGCAGATTTTGCAACTCTGCCCAAACTTTGAGAGCAAAGTAAAAGTTCTCAACATCTCTACTTGCACCCCCTCACCACCCAAATCCACATGCTCCTTCTCCAGGGTGTTTTATTTTATTCTTACTATTGACTTGAATTTCTCACCCTTGTTAGTCTATTTGCATTAAATTACTCTTTATATATTATGTATGTGCTAGTCTATTGTTAGTCTATTTGTAATGTTTTACAACTGTATGTAATTATTGTATGTAACATTTCTGTTTTATGATGTCTATTTGCAATGTATTATGACTGTATATAATTATGTATGCAACATTTCTGTCTTATGATGCCTATTTGGGATGTATTATAATTGTATATAACTATGTACATAACATTTCTGTCTTATGATGCATTTCTTGCATTATTCTGTCTAAATGATGTTATAAACATGTTTGTACTTACCCCATGTTGTACACTTTCGCCAGGTTGCACCTGGAAATGAGCCTCAGCTCAGCGTGCCTTTCCCAGTTACCAAATTTTAAATAAATAAACAGTGCACATTCTGTCATGTCTTATTGCTTAAATATGCATAATTAATAAACACATCAATCAGCTAAATAATGGTAATCTTCCCTATTTCAATAGTCACCACTGCAAGAAGTCTAGCAAAGTGCAGTATAAGAGAAAAGTTTGACTCTAGCTTTGCAGCTAAAGAAAAAATGATAGTATGAAATTAGCTTCAAAAAGATTCCAGAATATGATCTCAAGAAAATAATATGAAAACTGAACCTTTTATCACTTTAAGAAATATGAAACCTAAAATTACATCCTTTAATTATCGTGTCTCTGCTGCCCTAGTATCATAGAAAATATTCATTGTCAACATTTTATGTACTTACAGTAATTACCAGTTGTCATGAGTCTTTTATTGTATAATAAACTGCTGTGTTCTACAGTTCTAGAACTTCAAGTTAAGCCCATTTGAATGGTGATAAAGTTAATATGGCATATTTGGCTTCATGCTTTAAAAGAGGCAAATCTCACAGGTTTATGCTCTTGAATAATTTGTTTACTAAGCCTTGCTGATACGTGTAACAGTGTATTAACACATTGGAATCATTATACAATAGAAGTCATCTTAAATAGAGAGGGACAGGAGTTCTAAATGGCACAGAACTTTAAAATGCATATAAAAGTCTCACTTCTGGAATTACAATTCGTCTGGTTTATAATGCTTCTGTCAGTGCAGCCAATGTATTGTCTTTTTAAATACATCACTTAAGAGCGTGATTTTAAGGACTTGGCTCAGATTTTATTCACATATAAAAACAAAGAAATGCAGAATTTGTTTGCAGAAAAGGACCACTTGGACTACCCAGTCTGCTTAGAGCATCTCTGCCTAATCTGCTCCACAGATCCTCATTCGTCTCTGGCAACCCTCCCTCCTCCCTGTCCATTTCCTAACATTCCAACATTCCTTTATGTCTATCCCTTTCATGCTAAAATCTCCAACTGTTTTTGCCTCCACCTCATCCTCTGGCAGTGTGTTCCAGGCATCTACCACTCTTCCAGTGAAGTAGTACTTCCTCACATGGGCAGACTAGGTGGGCCAAGGGGTCCTTATCTGCCGTCAAAGTCTATGTTTCTATGTTTCACATCCCTCCTGACCATCCCCCTCCAGTTCCATTGCATGTCATCTGGTTCTGGTGCTCTTTCTGATTTGAAAGAGTCACCTTCAGCACCTTGTTCACCTCCATTATGTACTTGTAGGTCTCTGTCTTGTTCCTCTTGCTCTCCTGTCTTCTAGGGTGTACATGTTGAGATACTTCACTCTCTCCTCATAGGGTGTTTGGTGCAACCTGTTGACCATTTTAATTGCCCTTCTCTGGACTGCATTCACCCTGTCTCTGTCCTTTTAAGGTGTGGCCTTCAGAACTGGACTAGAGCTGTGCAAAATTATCAGTTTCAGTTTTTTGCGGAATTTTCATGAAATTTTGCAATATTTCTCAAAATGTTTTGAAATTTTGCAGAATGTTCTGAAATTCTTTAATTGCTTGTAACTTGGTCTGTATTATAGCTACAGATTTTCAGTTTGGCATGTGTGTCATTGAAGGAGGCCATACAAAGAATATAAATTATTTGGCATTTGCATGAAGGATGGAGAAGTTATAGGGGCTCAGTGTGGGGCAATGTATTATTCATGTGACAATGTCTAAAAATGTTTCTATGCTTAAACATAAGCCTCCTTTGTTACTAGATAATTGAAAATGTATATGCATACTTTCTTAGAAGAGTCATTGAAACTACTAAACAGAGAGGCAATTGCTTGTGTAAATGTTAATTTATGGAAGTTAAATTTTACAATTTAATTACTTGTTAAATTGTGTGAACATTTTCAAAATATTTGAGCATTTACAGCTTCACTCCTGTTGCAGGTATACACTCAAGATTTGCCATGCATGTCAAAGTTAATATATCCCAGAAGCTAATTAAGCTGCAAAAATGTGGCTTAGTAGGTTCAAATTTATTGTAGATACCTCAGAAATGATTAATTTTCAAAATGTGCTCATAAATTCATGGATGCATAATAGGTAATGCCACTAAAATTCCACTTCTGGACTCCAACTTTCACAAAGTACTTATCGCCACTGAATAAACTTTCCTGCACTAGTATCATGGCCTTGCAATAACCCCCCCCCCAAAAAAAAAACTCCTATGACATTGATACGTAGCATCATGCTCCATTGTTACTAAAGATATCCAGATACTTCTGTCACAGTGGCCTATGTTACAACTAGTTGTAAGGTCTGGCATCACTTGGTACAGCTGTTTTCAAATAGTAAAAATATACATTATCTAAAGGCTGGGGGAAATGGACGGACATGGCTTCAATAAAAGTATCACAACACTCCACAATTTCACAAAAAAATCATGAAATTCAGCTTTAATTTCTGATATTATTTTGGAATCTTTGGTTACTTATAAATTGATCAGTCTTTGAGCAAGAGATTAGAAAGTTGATAAATACAGTCTCTGTGTTTTCTATATTGTTTTTTATTTTTCCTGGCTGGCAGCTCATCTCTCAGGGATATAATCTGATCAGGCTTAACCCAACTATCATTCATTTTGCTACTGGGTTTTTCACCAACATTTGTTTCCCTCCCATCTCTTCTGGTGAACATACTGTCTCTGTCAGGCTTGCACAGCCACAGCTTCCCATGCAGTAGAAGCAAGCTCTGTAGACCATCCACAGGGATCACTGTGTTAGTGAAACCCACAACCAACCCTCCCTGACTGAGATACGCTGCTAAGTGTCAGCTGTCTCAGCCACAGCTTTCCACCCGATGTGACTTCCCGGGCTCACTTCCGAACCTAGGTCATTGGCATGGCAGCGCAACACTCTGGTGTTGGGCCTGAGGATGGCCTCAAAGCCTAACATTTAGGGCCAATGAACCCAACAAAATTGGTGGTATTCTGTTCTCTAGTTTTGAAGTTAATGGAAGCTTAAAATTCTGCAGTTTACATAATTGTGAAATATAACTTTTTTTTAATTTCCATATGTTTGGAGGCTTGTAACTCAGTCACCTTTAAAGACAGAGATCTCAAATGTGTTACACATCTGTATGCTACTGGCAAAGTCATCATAACAAATTTGGTTCAATGTGGACAAATACTTTTTAACTTAGAAATAACTGAAATCACTATTTGTTTTGAAATGTTGTGAAATTTCCATAGAGCTGTAGTGAAAGATTGTGGAAGGAAATTGTAATTTCACCTGAACTCCACTGCTGGAAGATAAATTTCACCCAGCCCTAAACTGGACACAGTATTCCAGGTGAGGTCTCACCTGTGAACAATAGAGTGGCAACACCACCTAGCTCCTTTAGCTGGAGATACCTCTTCCTATGCATCGTACCATCCCACTGGTTTATTACACTGTCCTGTCACTTTGACTTTATCATGTATAAACTCATGGTCCCTTTCCTGCTTAGTGACTGACAGCCCCCCCCCTTTCATCCTATATTCAGTTCTTGGGTTCCTATGGCCTAGGTGCATGATTTTGTACAATTTCGCATAGAATCCCAACTGCCATGCTCTTGACCACTCTTCAAGTTTATCAAGATCCCAGGGCATTATTTCAACCCCTTCCTTCTTGTCCACCATATTACAGATTTTGATTTCATTTGCAAAACGTATAACTTTTATTCTAGTTCCTCTGCAGTGTCACTTACAAAGCCATTGAAGAGGAATGGTCCCAGTACTGAGCCCTGCTGCACCCTGCTGGTCACTCTACCATAGTTATACTGAATGCTGTTAGCGAATTCCCTCTATCACCTATCCATTAATCGGTTTCTAACCCAGTTCACCACTGTGGATCCTCTTAGTAAATTTCCTGTG
This sequence comes from Neoceratodus forsteri, assembly GCA_016271365.2. NCBI lineage: Eukaryota > Metazoa > Chordata > Ceratodontiformes > Ceratodontidae > Neoceratodus > Neoceratodus forsteri. The sequence goes on from CM057455.1 coordinate 610,034,359, forward strand.
TGGCACAGTGACGAAGGTCTTGCTAAAGCCCATATAGTCTACATTCATGGCCCTCCCCTGATCTATTTCTCTGGCCACACAGTCAAAAAATTCAGTCAGATTAGTCTGGCATGACCTAACCCCTCCCTGCATGAATCCATGCTGCTGCTGGTTTTGCAGCCCATTGGATTCAAGATACTCTACCGACCTTTTGTTTAACAGTAATTATACAATGGCAAGGAAATTTCCTGTATTCTGATTGGTAAGTGGGTGACTGAGACAGTGATGTTATTACACAATAACAACACTGTATGAATTTATTTGAGCACATGGAGCATTTTTTTCTCTTCAAAAACACAAACAATCTACTAAAAACATTTGTGATGTTTTATTTATTTTGTATAACATCGAGCCATTGTATAATTGCAATAAGGCACTCCAAGGCGTGAGTTATTAAAGAAATAATGCATCACAGGGTGTGTGTCGTGCTGAGATAATGCCACGCCTGGGGGAGTTGGGCATGAAGCCGTAGGCCAAGTTCGTCAATACCCCAGGCGGTAAGCGTATCACAAATGACACACCTGGAGTGCATTATTCTATTATACAATGTGCTTGTTGTTATATATAATACAAAAAAATGATTTTAAAGAATGTTTTTGTTAGTGTGGAAAAATATTTTTGTTTTTCAAGAGAAGATGCAAAAAAGAGATCATCATGATGGTGATCATGCCGATCATCATCCATATTGGTTCACAGTGCTGAGACTTGACCTGTGGCATCGTGCTGGGATAACGCCACAGGTTCAGCCCCAAACTGACCAATCAGAGACCAGGATTCTTTCTTGCCATTGTATAATGAGTAACAGCATCACTCCTGGGGTGGTGGAAGCACTCGGCTTCTCCTCGTGCTTCAACCCACCCAAGGAGTGAAATTATTATGTGATAACACACACCTTGTCATGCCTTATTGCTTAACTGTGCCACACAGGCAATTCTTTTTATGTCAACATGGGGAAGAAAGTAGCCAAGTCCAAAATGAGAGTAGTGGACTTCAAGAAGGCTGACTTCAGTAAAATAAGTAACATACAAGAGGGGCACCTGGCAAAGCACTGACTGGAGATGGATACAGATTAGAAATGATCCATCGTTATGAAAGGATTAAATAAGGTCATGAACATGTGCATGAAGGCTTGTAAAAAGAACTCCAGGACCAAGAGAACTAGCTGGCTTAGTAGGAAGGTGGCAGATAAAGAGAAAGAAAAGAGGGCTGCTTCCTGAGGTACAAGCATACCTTGGGGAAGGAGGACAGGGACGTTTACACAGAGAAAGCTAGAGAGGCAGGGAAAGAGGTCTGGGCAGCCAAGGCTGTGACATAACTGAGACTGGAATAGGGGATTAAGGAAGGGGGAAAGGACTTTTTCCATTATGTTAAGGAGAGGAGATTCAGAAGGGATGGGATTGTGAGGATAAAGAAGGAAGGGTGACGGGCAGAAAATGGTCAAGATCAGGTGGAAGCATTAAATGAGTACTTTTGCTCTGTCTTCACTAGGGCACAGGATGGGTCTATGCTACAGGGGATGATTGGGGGAGTGCCTTAGAGGTGAAGTTGAATATAATGGAGAGACTGGGACTGACAGGATCTTAATGGGACTGAGGGAACTACAGGTGGACAAGGCACCTACCCCAGATGGAGTACACCTGAGGGTCCTAAGAGAGCTTGTGGAAGTACTATCAGTCCCCCGATGGATCTGTTTAACACCTCACTGGAGAAGGGGAGTGTGCTGCAGAACTGCAGGATGGTACATGTTTTGCCACTCCACAAGAGTGGTCCAAGGTCTGAGCCGGGTAACTACAGGCCTGTTAGCCTAACCTCCATAGTGGGCAAGTTGATGGAAACAATTTTTAAGGAATGGCAGGTGGCCTTCCTTGAGGTAAATGGTCTTCAGGAAGACAGGTGGCATGGGTTTGTCAGGGGGAGATCCTGTCAAACCAACATGATGGACTTTTTTGACTAGGTTACAAGGTCACTGGACAGGGGGCAGGTGGTGGACATCCTGTACCCGGACTTCAGCAAGGCATTCAGTTCAGTGCCATATGGCAGGCTGATCAGCAAGCTGAGATACCTGGGAACTGGGGACAAGCTGCTGGGGTGGGTAAAGAGCTGACTCCGGGGCAGGAACCAGAGAGTGGTGGTAGGGGAGGAACTATCCAAGCCTAGGCCTGTAACCAGCCGGATCCCATAGGGCTCAGTACTTGGACATGTACTGCTAAACATTTTTATTTGTGACATGGCAGAGGGCATCAAAAGTAAGATCTGCCTTTTTGCAGATGATACCAACCTCTGTTGAACAGTGGACACAGTAGAGGGGCGACAAGTGTAACCCCCCTACCAAATTGGAAGCTTACCTTAGCCCATAGGTCCCATTTCCAGCTGCTGCTTAGTGCTTCTGGGAAAGCCTGGAGATATACTGTATATATATTTGTTGGTCTCCTGATCCTGGTCCAAGTCCTCTAGTGCCCATAAAGAACTGCCCAGTGCAATTTCAGCCCTTCAGGGCTCAAAAACATAGAACCATGATCCCCCACGCTGCAAAAGGCACTCTGGTGCTGGTGGGGATCATGCATGCATTGGTGGTGTCTTTGATCTCCTGACTGCTCACCTTGCGGTCATTCAGGAGAGTAATTCGGGGGTCCTGGTGTCCCCACCTGATTAGTGGGACCCGGTGACCATGGACAGGGCCAAGAGAGCCCACTTTTGTATAAATTTAAGGAAATACATGAGTTGTTCATGATTGTGGCTCCTGAATATTAATAAGCCAGAGATTCAATCAGTATGAATATTCATGAGGGTCTGTCCTGCCCTCAGGGAAGTTATTATCAGCAATCGCTGACAAGGCAAAAGAAATGTTTAAAATAAAATATTTGTAACTTGCAGTATGTGATGGGGAAAAAGTTATGGGGGAAAGAGTATTTAAACAAAGTACATGCTTAATCCTGGCTGCACCAGTAAATATTGAGACTCAGAGAAACAGCCTGCCTCCTGCAAAGTGCAGTTAAATATTGGCATCAGTGACAGGAAAATGGACTGAGCAAACTTTTTAATCTGTGCAGGGACAGCAAGTACTCAGTCAGTGCTATTGAACTGTGGGACAATTGGGCAAATATTTAATTCATTCTTGTTGCACCAGGACTTTGATTTGGCACTGTATCTGATCTGCTTAAGGGATTGTATGTCCAGCTGCCATTACAAGCAGCCACAGCCACTCAGAAAGCTAGAATATTAAAGCCAGGACTTGTGAGACATTAGCCAAAGCTCATGGAAGCTTCCAAGTACTCATGGGGAACTGCAGAGATCAGGTGCCAAAATGGCAAACCAACTCTGCATCAAGTGAGGTTCATGCATACCTCTCAACCTCTGGATGACCAAATCAGGGACAGAAACACAGGAAATCAGGGACAACCAGTGAAAATCAGGGACACATAATTAACATAAAATTTGCATAGCCACACCCCAAAGTGGGTCACATGTTGCCAGCTATGTATAGAGTCACCTCATATGACATAGAAGCATATGTCGCTGTCTGTTATAAGAGCATTATGCTCTTATAACAGTTAGACAGTGACATATAAACATTTCAGTGCATACAGCTGACAGCTTCTTGGCCATTCTCTCTCTCACTCTATTACTGAGGACATAATGGAATTCTGCTATTGTTTAAGACTTTACCCCACTCCCATCATAACTGTGTGCACTGTGCAACTGCTTATTCATTCTGGATGGAGTGAGCCACTCTAGCAGTACACACACACACCACATAACTTCAAGTTCCTTTAACAGGGCTGGAGATTGGAGAACATACATAAGATGCTGCCTAAATCAACTAAATTGTCTAGGGCTTGCCTGGCACACACAAACATATAAAAACACAAAATACATGATTAACTGTCTACTTTGTCTGAGTAGGGCTACATGTACAACGTTACATACTTCATATAAAAAGGGGATACTCTGGCTGAACTCCAGTTTTCTCTTTTCGTCCTTTCTTGATGCTACGGTGCTGGGGTAGGCTTAGCAGGCACTGGCTAGGTAGGGGGTAGGCAGGCAGATGAATATCACTGATCGGATGACTGCTGCTGTGCGGCGGGCGCTACAGTGATCGATCTGCTGCTGCCACTGAGTAAAATAGCCAAATAGTAAATTTTTACAGCTTTTTGCCTTTTACTGAAAAATAACTCAGAGCAGCAAGCAGCAATGACGGCGTGTCTTCTTTTCAGTTAGAGCGATTCAGCAAGGTGGCACTGGCAGCAACGGCAGTGAGCAGATCAGCAGGTGAATGAGTCCCAAGAGCGCCGGAGAGGATGCTTATATCTAGGACTTCCGGACCTGAGGGGGGACTCAAAACTTCAGGTCCACACTCCTTAGTGAGTAGAGGTGGCAATTTTAGGACTGGACCATAAATGCAGCTGGCGATTGGTTCAATTGGGTGCTTGCATCAGCACGATTGACGTCACCATACTCGCTGTGTGCAACACAGATTAGGGAGCACAAATACAATCAGGGATTCAGCTGGACCATGTGGTGCTACAGTGTGTCGGGGTAAACGAGATGACATTTTTTCGGGGCAACGAGCAGGAAATCCGGGATGGCGGGACAGAACAGAAAATGCAGCTGAAATACGGGACGTCCCGGGCAAATCGGGACAGTTGAGAGGTATGGGTTCATGCATAATTCATTTTCTTGACTGACAGGTCCTCCAGCCAATTGGAAGCCAAGCACCAAATAGCTTCAGCCAATCAGGAGCCTCAGGAGAGCCCTATGAGAGACTGTATTTTCAACAATTTTTCCAGATTTGAGTGGGAACCCCTATGGGGGTGCGGGGCTATGGCTCCCAGCCATGCATCTCAGCCTGGTAATCCAGTTGATCCTCTCCATCCAAGAGGGGGTGTTTGCCTTCTTAGCAGTACCAGTTAAAGTTGTTTAGTTTCTGTAGTTTCTGCTAGCCTGCGGGTTGCCAGAATGTCCACTAGGTTCTAGTCCTCCCTTCCATGTTGGGGAAAGATGTGGACCTGCAACATGATGATGTTTACCAGGAATGTCATCCTCATGCATTTGTATGGTATCACTTAAGTTCTTGAACCCACCCTCAGCCACATATTTTGGAATCAAATGCTGGCTCATGCAAACCATTCTGACATGTTCACCGAATTGATCCTGTAGTTCATTTAAGAGGCTATCAAGAAATGGAAGGAAAACGGAAAGTCTGTAGTACACTTTTGGATCCGATGCTGGATAGTTTGCCCGTTTTGTTTGTCTGCCTGCCAGATGAGGTATTTCAAGAGGAACACCTGCAAGGTTTTCTGCTTTTTGAAATATGTTGTCAAACTTCTCAGAGTTCTGACTTACTCTCTGGAAAGCATCGCGGACATCTTCAATCTAATGCAACCACTGCAGAATATCAGCATCTAGTTTTTGAAGAGAGATGGAAATGGGAAGAAGCAGTCTTGAGAACCTAGTGAGTGTGTCTAACGAGACAAGACAGCCATGTGAGTGAATGCAGGTGATAAGTTATTCAGCCTTTGCAGAAGCAGCACACTCATGCCAGTCACTTACGTCTGACAGTGCCTCTGTTACAGCAGGATACATATCAACAAAATGGACAATTGTTTCATTCCTTTCAACCCACCGTGTTGCACACAGTCCAGTGAGCTTCTTCTTTTTTATGTCTGGTAACGCACTGATTTTCTCTTTCTGAAGCAGCATTCTCTTTGTTGATCCTCGGGCAAAGTTTGACACCTCCTTTATTACCTCAAAACAGTTACAGATTTCATGTAACTGACATGCATGTGCTATGACGAGATTCAGGGAATGGCTGGAGCAGTGCACATACAGTACTTTAAGTATTCACCTTACAATTACTGATTGCACACCTTTTGCAGTACTTCTTATTGCCGTACAACTGTCTTATGCTTGTTCACACATTTTATCAAGATTGAGTCCGTATTGCTCTTTGCTTTGTATAATTTTCTGTCCAATTCCTTATCTCCTTTTCCATCAGTAAGTTGTTTAGAATTTAGAAACTGTTCATGAATATTATTGTCAACTGTTCCACAGCAGTACTGTCAGTCATACCATCTGCAAGAATTGAGTAAAACACTGCATTATTTACACGCTTTACAGGTGCTTCCCACATCAGTTTGCAGCTTGCAGTAATTATTTCATTCTGGATTTTCTAGCTTATATAAGTTGCATTGCCACCACTTGTTTTCAAATTGTGTGCTAAAACATCCTCACCAGCTTGCAAATGTAAACTCAGTGCTGCATGGAAAGTATCATTGTTATCTTCTGGTTCTTCAAGACTAAGTGGTGTTTCGGTGTCCCAGTGACCCCGTACTGCTAATCCGTGCCTAGCACAGAGAAGCACTGTTTCTATTATCGGCACCAATCTTGTTCTCTTTTCATGCACTCTTTTTTTCACCTTAGAATCCATCATATCTATGGCATCTGCCTTTTTACTCTCATAATATGCAGATAAATCTGCTGCTTCACTCATACAGTCTTGATGGTACTTAGACAATGCATGTGCGTGAAACTTGTCAAGAGTGTCTTTCCATTGAACGAGAGGTTCTGTAACAAGTTGTCCTGCATTTTGATGCTTTCCCTGTCTAACTTCAGTACTTTCAAAAAGAACACAAAATTTACAAATGACAACCTCAACTTCAGAACTGTACGCTAACCATGGGTATGTTTTCAACCAGGAGAACTGAAAATGACATGATTGTTTTCCTTGTTGCACAGAAGGAAAATTAAATGATTCTTGTGGAATCCAACAGGAATGAAGAAGTTTATAGCGAACCTCTTCAGAAATATCTGATGGAGCTTTTGATGGCAAATTCATAAATCTGCCAATATATTGGTCAGACTTTTGCAATGGTGATTGAGTTTGTGTTGATGATGTCAATGCAACATCATACTCAAAGATTTAAGGTGTATTTTGACACTCAGCCAACACGACTGAAGATGACGGCAATGCTCCAGAGGGAGACTTCTGCTGCTGGCAACAGGTTAACAAAGAAGCAGGTGAGGTGGCTGGCATGACTTTTTCCAAAAAAAATCAGATAACTTTTCTTGCTTTGGCTTACTTTTCCCAGTGTCACCTTTTTCAGCCATCATAGTAGTCAAAGTTTTTCTGAGTCTCTCTTTTTTGGGTAGGTGTGATTATTATTAGTTCAAGTGGCAGTACCAAGACAAGAGTGCCATGAGGTGGGGTTGATAACACTTGTTAGGACAATAGGAACTACAAGATGTTAATAATAATTTTTTACTTCAGTTCACTACTCTCTCTAAGTGCAGGCCCAGCAGGTCTCTACCTTTCAGCCTCTCTCTCTCGGTTGTGTTTTCTAGTTCAAGTGACAAGACAGTAGTGCCATCTGGTGGGCTTGATAACACGTATAACAATAGAAACCAGTACCATAGCAATGGTGGGGCGGGCAATGCACCAGCCCCAGGCTCATGCCTCCAAGGGGCGCAGTTTTCCCGACTCAATTATTATTTATTTGCACCGCAGCCAGAAGCTGTAGCTTTAATTTTTTTTTAACACTACTGACTGTAATTCTTATGCCTGTCAGCAGGAGCGTGCATCCGCAGAAGGACCAATGGTGGGAGGGTCACATAGTTGAAGGTTCTTCAAAATGAAAAATCATGTGGTGCACCCACTGCACTGCAGTCCCACACATCTGACCCTACAGACAGTATAAAAGATAGGGGCGGACTACAGAGCACATGTGGTTGTGAGAGGTGCTGGTAGCAGTTAGAGAGATAGAGACTCGACGTAGTAGATAGACGCTCAGACGAGTCACAGACTTAGAGTAGAGAGGACAGATGGACTTGGAGTGCAGTGGAGGAGGCGAGAGCAAGCAAGGATAGAAAATGAGATAGAGAAGTTGCTTCTCAGAAGCCTTGACTTAACAACAAGCCTTAGCCAAGCCCAAGCAGGCTGCAGAAAACTAGTACCTGCCTACTACATGATGATCATGTTCTTCCTGTTGTCTGTTGATGACTGATTGCTTTGGTGGGAGGGTTGAATGATCCAAATTAAAACTATTAAATAAATTTATACCTTCTGCTCAGCTTTAGTTTAATTTAGTTGTCTGTGTCCCAGTGCCCATAGGCACCGGTTTGTATGGGCCCGTGGGACACTTGCCCCAGCAATATTTTTGATCTGGGCTGAGCCCCAGCAATATTTTGCCACAAGCTGCCTTTTTTTAAAGCATTTTTCCCCCCTGATTTTTCTGTGCATGCCCTCTGCTGCTGACTGTGATGTGATGCCTGCACCCCCTTCCCGGCACTACCGCTGTTTAATTAGGTGGGCCGCTGCTGACATTATTTAAAACTGGCGCAGTTGCACTGCTACCTCCCTCCCTCTTAGCTTGTGCTCTCCCCCGAGAAAATCATTAGGGTTCAATCTTTCAGCATGCCGCACTGTGATTGCCCAGGGGGAGAGCTTGTATTGGGTGCAATATGCATTTGTGCACTGGGCCAGTTCTATGTGTGTCAGTAGGGGTGATGGTTTCCGTTGTGTGGCAGCAGGACACAGTGAGCGGCGGGCTGGTCTGGAAGAAGAAAGTGGTGGACCAGTGGTCCAGGCATCCAGCCAGAAGAGAGGGGAGCAGGAGAGAGCAACCAAAGACTGGTGGTGGTGTAGAAGGAGTCAGCAGTCGAGCGGGAGCCCAGGTATGTGTCTCTAATAAAATAACGGTTACTGACATCTCAGAAAAAATTAAACTAACCCAATCAAAGATGGAAGCCATATGACAAAAAATAATAACTAATACCCCAGTATTAAAATCCTTGGCCTATGCTATAGACATCCTCATGTTGATGAGTTTGTAAATGAAACTATCAACACAGAACTACAGCGAGCATGTGATAATGGTGATGTAATATTTCTGGGTGCTCTCAGCTTTGGCGACATCAAAAGGACATCTAATTCTACCATGTCTAGACCCGGTAAAGATATTTTAGAAACATGCAACCAAGTTAACTTGGTGCAGCATGTCAAGCAGCCCACTCGAGGTTCCAGGATACTAGATATTGTACTCAGCTCTGAAAATTTCAACATCTCAGAATGGAATGCCACTGAGGGAAAGTGATCAGAACAACATTAGATTCAACATGAAGCTCAAATTCACACAAATTATGGGCAGCAGAGAAGTTTTTTTATACAGCACAGAAAACATAGCTAGGGTCATAAATGCCATTGATAACATTAACTAGTAAGTACCCTAGAAAACAAACCGGTTGAAGACATGTGGAAGGAAATAAATGCAATTATAATTTCACAGTGTGACAAGTAGATAAAAAAAGTATAAAAGTGGCCGGCCCAGTAGCACTGAGGATTGAGGTGCTGCACACCACACCTTGCAGTGCGCTGGTGACTCAGGTTCAGTAATGAGCCTGGGTCATTGAGAGTTGGCTGGGGGGGAGTGTGGAAGTTGGACTGAGTGGGTGCATGGCAGCTCTCCTCTCCTCTCCCGGGGAGGAATCTAGTCACTTGTGACACACAGCTACCCCTGGGTGGAGGCCTGAAGGTAGTGCAGGAGGAGAGAGACAAGAATAAGGAGGGTGCGGTGGATTGCTGCATGCACGTGCCTCCACATGCTCATGAGTGACTGCAGCAGGGGAGGGGAGAAAAATACAGAGCTGGCAGGCTCCATGACGGTGCTGGTGATGTTCCCAGTGATAGGATCACCAACTGGAAGTCAGAAATGAACCCTCTGAAAGGAGGGGCAGGAGCCAGCCTCTTGCCAGCTCCTGGAAATACCAGGGGCATAAAATGTAGATTGAAAAGAAAAAGTATAAAAATATAACAGCAAAGGTATCATTCCTAAATGCTCAATAAAGGAATTAAAAAATAAAATAAATTAAAAAGAAACAAATGGCTAGGATATTGGTTAATGGAGCCCTTTCAGAGGAATTTAGCTTACACAATGGTACAATATCCACAAAAATAGATGATGATACCTTGTATTTGACCAACAGAGATGTTAAAAAAGAAAAAAGGTGCTTTGAGCTTTCAAACTACGCAGGGTTCTTCATCAGAAAACGATGGTTGTTTTGGAAGAATACACTTTCTTAAACCCAGATCAGACATAAAAAAACAGTTAAAAAGTTGTTAAGAATCCCATTGGCCTAAACTTACTTTTAAAAATCAACATAGAAACAGACAGAGACATCAGAGTACCATCAAAGGAAAGGCAAAGGTACAAGGTAGGGATGCTCCCTCTCCCCACTTTTGTTTGTCTTGGCAATCAGGGAAACAGAGGAGATAAAGGAGATTCACAGCCATATAGGTAGGCAGCATAAACTAACTGTATATGCTGATGATCTGCTCCCATTTATTATGGACCCACAGCACTCTATGTCCCATTTGTTACAGATACTTACTTAGTTTATGGAGTTTTCTGGGTACCACCTTAATTTGCATAAATCAGAACTGATGGGCTTAGGTCTGGATCTGCCAGAATGGTTGAGAGCACAATGGAGTCTCAAAACAATTGGCATGGCCCTTACTTATTTGGGAGTGAAGGTAGGTTGAAAGAAAGTTGAGGGGGGGTTGTATGCCCTAAATTACAAGCTGCTGTATAGCACAATTCTGGCAGAACTTGAGTAATGGAGGGTGTTACCTTATCTTGGATAGGTTGCATAAACTTACTAAAGATGAACACCCCACCACACATTCTCTAAGTCATGTAGATGTTACCAATGGAACCCACTAAACAAGATCTTAGAAGCTCAAGAAAGGTTTTTTCAGTCTTTATTGGCAAAATGAGAAGCCTAGAATGAGCCTGCAGCGGCTTAAGAGTGGGGAGCAGGAGGATTGCGCTTTCCGAGTTTAGGGATTTTGTGTTGCCACACAAAAGAGAGATATGTACAAGACTGGGTCACCAATGGGGAGGAGGCAAGGTGGGTAAATTCTGAAGGGAGAAGATGCAAGAGTCCGGTTGTCAGTTTATCTGGGCCCAGATGGAAAGCATGCTTATAAGGTGGTGGGAGGGACTAATCCCCTGGTTCTGCACACTCTAGACACGTGGGAGGACTCTGACAACACCATACCAGCAGCAGCTAGGCGGTGCAACAGGCAAGTTGTAGTCCGAGGAGTCGGTATGATGATGAGGGAGAGGGAGGAGGAGGACCCATTGCTGGGCAGCCACGGAGTGGAACCAGGCACACTGCGGATGTGGTCTCTGGTGGGCAGCAGCAACAAGCACAAGTATGCTGAGCAGCAGACTAGTGCTGCAGAGGGGAGGAGAGTGAGTGGGTGACCTGAGCATGCCAGTTAGGGTTAGGGAGGTTATTGGGCAGGTGGCAGGCCTACAAGTGGCCAGGTGGGGTCCTTCGGTTCGGGCGGCCGGTGACAGCACAAAGCTAGTCATCTCGAGGAGAAGTAGAGGAGGAGAGCATAAGCCAGCAAGCAAAGGTAGGCCAGCAGCAGCAGAACTGTTCCATGGGGTGCACATTCAGTCACAATAGAGTGTCTCCTGGCAGTTAGGCTAGGAAACCAATCCTTGGCTACTCCTACGGCACTTCAGCTCATGGTATACCCTGAGCTGCTTAACTCATGCTGGAGGAGGGGCTGGTACATTTACACTTATTTTATGGGAGGGATGTTGATGTTTCCTCTGTGGGGATGGATGGGAGGGATGCTGATGCTTTGGGGATGGATGGGAGGGATGTTGATGTTGCCTCTGTGGGTGGAGGATTGGAGAGATGCTGATGTTGCCTCTGTGGTGATGGATGGGAGGGATGCTAATGTTGTCTCTGTGGGGATGGACAGGATGGATGCTGATATTGCCTCTGTGAGGATGGATTGGAGGGGATAGAAACATAGAAACATAGAGTTTGATGGCAGATAAGGACCACTTGGCCCACCTAGTATGCCCATTTCCCTACCTACAGGATAAGCGGCAGATCCTAGTTAACCAACAGCCTATTTCTTCCTACCCCACATAAGAATTGCCTTATGTCTGTCCCATGTATTCTTGAATTCTCCCACAGTTTTAGACCCCACAAGCTCCTCAGGAAGGCTGTTCCATGCATCCACTACCCTCTCTGTGAAAAATATTTCCTCACATTGCCCCTGAACTGTCCCCCATCTTTAAATTGTGTCCCCTTGTTCTTGCATGTCTCTTTTCTGAAAGATGCTACCCTCTTGGACTTTGTTGATTCCACTGAGGTACTTAAACATTTTATCATGCCCCCTCTCCTCCTTTCTTCAAGGGTATACATATTAAGCTCTTTTAGTCTCTCCTCGTATGGCTTTCTTGCAGACCCTACACCATTCTAGTTGCCCTCCTCTGGACTGCCTCTATCCTGTCTACATCCTTGGAGATGGGGTCTCCAGAACTCTACACAGTACTCAGATGGGGTCTCACCAACTGTCTGTACAGAGGGATAACAACTTCCTGTTTTCTGCTGGTGCTGCCTCTCCCTATGCATCCCAGTTTACCCCAGCTCTCCCTACTACCTTCTCACATTGCTTACTAACCTTAGGTCATCTGATATTTATTTATTTTATTTATTTAGCTTTTGTTGACCGGGTAAGTGCACTAGACAAATCCTGCCTATTTTCAGGCACACTACCGGGGAGAGATACAGATGAATGCCAGCTGCCTTGAACCAGATTAAGCTGTTGGTGGTATTTTTTAATGAATGAGAAATTTGGCCAGGACACGGGAAATTCCCTACTCTTTCGATAAGTGCCATGGGATCTTTAACATCCACCTGAACTACCACCAATCCAGGCAGATGGGACCTCGGTTTAACGTCTCATCCGAAAGACAGCACCTCAGAAGTGCAGCACCCCTCTCATGCTGCACTACAGTGTCAGTACTGGGATATTAACCCAAGTGCCAGATGTGGGAACTGAACCCACAGCCCTCTAATCTCCCGGCCTCAGAGGCGAGTGTGCTACCTACTAAGCCACTGACACTGACAAATATGATTAGTCCCAGGTCCCTTTCCTTTTTTGTTTTTGTTACTACCTCCCCACTCATTGTGTAATCTTCCCCTGGGTTTTTGTTTCCCAGGTGCATTAGTTTGCACTTCTTTGCATTGACTCCTAGCTACCATACTTCCAACCATTCCTCCAACCTTGCCAAGTCCCTTCTCACCCTTTCCACGCCTCCTTGAGTATCAATCCTGTTGCAGATCTTTGTGTCATCTGCAAAGAGGCATACTTTTCCTTCCAGTCCCTCTGCAATGTCACTTACAAAGAATTAAAAAGACTGGACCCAGTACTGAACCCTGCGGTACCCTACTAGTAACCCCTCTTTCTTCAGAGTGGACTCCATTTACAATTACCTTCTGTGTTCTGCTGTCCAGCCAATGTTTTCCCCAGGCTACCACCCTGGGACCCACTCCCAGGCTGGTTAATTTCACTATTAATCTTTTGTGTGGGACTGTGTCAAATGCCTTGCTAAAGTCTAGGTAGGCCATGTCTATAGACCCTCCCTGGTCTACTACTTTGGTCACCCAGCCAAAGAAATCTATTAGATTCATCTGACATGACCTTCCCACTGTGAACCCATGCTGCCTTGGGTCCTGTGCCCCACTGACCTCTAGGTACTCAACAGTTCTTTCCATCACTTTCCCTACCACAGAGGTCAAACTGACAGGTGTGTAATTTCCTGCCTCTGTCTTGGTCCCACTTTTGTGAAGGGGAATCACATCTGCCTTCCTCCAGTCCTCGGGTACTACACCATCCTCCCATGATTTGTTATAAGGGGTAGTCAGTGGTTTCACTAGTTCTCCCCTTAATTCTTTTAGAATTATGGGGTGAATTCCATCAGGCCCCATTGCTTTATCCACCTTCAGTTTTAGGAGTTCTTTCAGAACTCTTTCTTCTGTGAAAGGACTGGGATCGACCCCACTATCCAGAGTGCTGCTGTTAATTAAGCTCTTTTAGTCTGTCCTCATATGGCTTCTCTTGCAGACCCTGCACCATTCTAGTTGCCCTTCTCTGCACTGCCTCTATCCTGTCTATGTCATGCACAAATAAAAAAACTAAAACATTACTAATTGGATTAGGCACCTCCCCCTCCTCTTTTGTGAATGCTGAGCAGAAATATTCATTCAGTATCCCTTCTTTTTCACTATCCCACTCTGCCCACCCATCGTTCATTCTATTCAGCCTCACTATCCCTCCCTTTGTCTTTCTACACTCCCTGATATACCTATAAAAGGTTTTATCCCCCTTTTTAACCGAGTTGGCTATCCTTTCCTCAGTTTGGGCCTTTGCTATTCTGACTTCCCTCCCTGCTTCCTACTGCCTTAACTGGTACAGCTCTCTGTCCTGCTCCTTCTGTGTTTCCTTATACTTCCTGAATACTATCTTTTTCTCCCTGATTTTCCCTGCCACCTCTTTTGAGAACCATAGTGGCTTTTTCTTTCATTTTGATTTGTTTATTTGCTTCACGAAAAGGCTTGTTGCCTCTGTGATGGCAGTTTTTATGATTCCCCATTGTTGCTCCACCCCTCCTTCTAGCCTGTTTGCTAGCGATTTTCTGAGGCACTCTTCCATCTTGTCAAAGTCAGCCCTCCTGAAGTTCAGTACCCTCACTTTTGTATGGCTTGACTCTGTAGCTGAGTTTAACGTGAACCACACTGTTTGATGGTCACTTGTTCCCAGATGGCAACCCACTTCTAGATCTGAGATCCTCTCACTCTCCCCATTTGAGAGTACAAGGTCTAAATTTGCTCCCTCATGAGTGGGTTCAGAAACTAGCTGTCTGAGGCATGCCATCTGTAGGGCATCGAGAATGGCCCTGCTCTTGGATGTGGCTGCAGCAAGTGTGCTGCATTTAACATCTGGCATATTCAGGTCTCCTATCAACAGTAACTGCCATTTCTCTGCCATCCTAAGACTGCCTTCTATCATATCCTTGTCCATTCCCTTCCCCTGACCTGTGTGGATTGTGGTGCCACTTCCAGTCTCCAAGGTGACCCATAGTGCCTCCTCTCCTCCCTGTTTACTCTTTTGTTCAGTTGCTGTTATCCCTTCCCTTACATAGAGAGCTACTCCTCCCCCTCTTCTCCCCTCCCTGTCTCTCCTGTAGGTTATGCACCCTGGTATGTTAACATCCCAGTCATGGTTTTCTGTGTACCACGTTTCTGTGACTGCTATGATATCCAGGCATCCCTCTTCCATCAAGGCCACCAGTTCAGGGAGTTTGTTGACCAGGCTATGGGCATTGGTACTCATTATCCTCAATTTCCTGATGGTCTTACTCCTTTTTGCCCCATCCCTGTCCTTCTTGCCTTTGTCATTTTCTCCATTTACCCCTGCCCTTCTCCCTATTGACATCTCTATGTTGGTATTTACTGCACTTACTACCATGACTCTTTTTGGGGGGGCTAGGATTTCTGTGCTCCTTTCCAGTGCCTCCCCCCTTGGCTAGTTTAAATACTTGCCAATGAAGCATTTAAACCTATCAGCTGGGATCCTGGTTCCCATCCTGGTCAGATGTAGCCCATCACGCCAGTATAGGCTTGCATCACTCCAGGTGGACCCCCAGTCCCCCATGAAGCCAAATCCCTGAGCTCTGCACCAGTTTTTCAACCTCTGTGGGGATGGATGGGAGGGGATTATGATATTGCCTCTGTGGGGGTGGATGGGAGGGATGTTAATGTTGCTTCTGTGGGGATGGACAGGATGGATGCTGATATTGCCTCTGTGGGGATGGATGGGAGGGATGCTGATGTTACCTTTGTGGGGCTGGATGCAAGGGATGCTGATGTTGCCTCTGTGGGGGAGGATGGAAGAGATGCTGATGTTGCCTCTGTGGGGATGGATGGGAGGGATGCTAAAGGTGCAGGGATTTATTTACCTCTAAAAATTGATTAGTGTTTTGCTCATAAAAGTGCTAAAACTTTGTGAAAATGCATATCTCTTGCCTCACTAAGTTTAGCAAACACAACACTTCTAGAAAATCTATATAAATACTTTCTGTACAGTTAGTATAGTCCCAAGAAAAAAAAATGCTAATCAATTCTTTAAAACCCTATGGTGGCAGTGCCTCTGTGGGGAAGGATGGGAGCCAGGGATGCTGATGCTGCTTCTGTGGGCATGGATGGGAAGGATGCTGATGTTGCCTCTGTGGGAATTGATGGTAGGGATGCTGATGATGGCAGTGTGTCTGTGTGGATCAATGGGGAGGGGTACTGATGTTGCCTTTGTGGGGATTGATGGGAGGGATGTTGATGTTAGTAGAAACAAAAAAAAACACCAATCATTCCAGAGCCAGGAGAACAGATAGTCCCCCAATGAAGCTAGTCACAGATTGCCAGAAGTTCAGTTTGCAGTTTGTTTACAAAAAATATTGGTTTTATTGAACAAAGATGAGAAGACACACTAGGTATTTGCAAGGGCCCCGGCATTTTGACGATTAAGGCTTCATTGGGGGATGAATCTTGCCTCTGAGGCCAGGAGATCAGAGGGCTGTGGGTTCACTTCCCACATCTGGCACTTGGGTTAATATCCCAGTACTAATGCTGTAGTGCAGCATGAGAGGGGTGCTGCACTTTTGAGGTGCCATCTTTTGGATGAGACGTTAAACCAAGGTCCCATCTGCCTGGATTGGTGGTAGTTCAGGTGGATGTTAAAGATCCCATGGCACTTATTGAAAAGAGTAGGGGGAAGTTTATTGAAAAAGAATCATAACATCACAAAGGAATCAAAAACACATCATAAATACTCAGAGATACAAAGATAAATTTCTGTACAAGATATCAGAACATAAAACAATATATACATTAATCAGAAGAAAAAATATTTCCATAAATTATCCATTTTATCTTTTGGAAATCTACGAGCATCACTTTCTTTAACATATAACAAACCTTCTTCAATTCGTGAAATAATATTAGCATTCAAAATGTGTTTTTGCTGCAATACAAATTGACAACGTGCCTGCCATAAAAAAATATTGAACATGTGAAAAAAAAAAGTTAAAGTACTTTTATGATAGGACTTCCATACCCCAGTATAGTCACCTAAAATAATAGTTTGATAAGAGATATGAGTCAAAAAAGGTAAATTCCAATGCGAAGCAGCATCCCGCCAAAATAACTGACTATGAGGACAAGTAATAAAAAGTGATGCATACTCTCGTCAATATTAATACATGTAAGTCTGGGACAAAATCTCTCAGTTTGGGGCTTATATTTTAAATTTCCCCTAACACCCAACCTTCCCTGAATTGAAAGCCATACAATATCCCAGATATGAAAAGGTATCCTGAAATCTGTTAATTTATGCAAGGCAAATATCATTTTAGTAGGTATACATTCTGGAAATAGTAGAATAATTTTTTGAACATCATAAACAATATATGAATAGAAAGACTTTCTATCTAAAGACATCAATTTTGTGAAAGAAACTTTCCATTGTTGCATTTTTTTTGATAGATGATGTTCCATACGTAGGCAGAGAATCAGATGATAGAATTTTAGGGGGCAATAAAGTCCATTTTACAAAATACCAAGACCAAAGAAACTGGGACCATAATTGCCACAATAAGGCAGCAAAAGTCAATAAATAATTAAAGGAACTAAAAAATACAGGGAATGATAAAAAAACAATAGGATGAATCATATGTACTCCTCCTTTTTTAATAGGTAAATAAGTAATTTCCGTCTTTATAGGATTCAAACTATTGCCCCAGAACATTTGGAAAAAAAGACTAAGGATTCTAGTTTCAAAATGAACTGGAGGGGGTATACATAACTTAAAAATAAAAATACAGGGAGTAAAAACTGTTTAACAATCTGAACCTGTTTTTTCTTTCCTAAATTTCCAACATTTCCATCTATTAAGTTTGTCTTCCCCTATTTGTAACTGTCTATCCCAATTATAAGTGGTTAAATCACCAGGACCAAACCAAATTCCCAAAATTTTGTGAGGAATAGAAACTACAGGAATCCCTAACGTAGTTAAAGAGATAGGTTGTGCATGATCCAAAGAAAAGACAAAACTTTTTTCTAAATTAAGCACAGCTCCAGAAAAAGAGCCAAAATTTGAAAAATCTTTCAAAGTCTTTGTCAAAGAGGAAACATCCTGAACAAGTAATGTAACATTGTCAACATAAGCAGTAATCTTTTCTAATGGCAAAAAGGGGGAGGGGGCCAGACCAATAATACTCCTGTCCCAATGTATTTGTCTGATCACAGAGTCCAAGGCAAAGGAATATAAAAGAGGGCTTAAAGGACATCCTTTTCTAACACCAACAGTGAGAGGTATATCAGTTCCAAAAAGTCCATTAACGGTAGGGATAATACTAGCATTAGTGTATAACAAAGAAATCCAATATACAAATTGTTTGGGAATACCATAACGTAATAAAAGAGAAAAAAGATAATTATGATGCATTTTATCAAAAGCTTTAGCTTGATCTAAAGCCACCACAAACCCTGAGCTATTATGTCTATTACTAGCCTCAAACAGTTCCCTCAAAAGATATAAATTATGCTGTATCCGTCTCTTAGGAATAACACAGGTCTGAGCTGGATGAATAAGAAATTCAGCAACTGTTAACAGTCTATTATTAATAATTTTAGCCTGAATCTTGTAATCACTATTTAGGAGACTAAGAGGTCTCCAATTAGGCAAACGTGTTTTATCTCCAGATTTGTACAAGAAATGCAAAAGAGAAGTATTAAAACCATAAAGGGAAGGAGGAGAAGTTAACATAGAGCTGAAAACTAGGGGCAGAAAATAAAACATATATGACAAAAAGGTTTTATAAACATCATTTGGTATACCGTCCAGTCCAGGAGAGGTTCCAATAGTTAATTGCTGAATAACATCTTCAACTTCTTGAGAAGTAATCAGTTGTGATAAACATTGTGTCATAGAATCCGTTATTTGAGGGAATGGTGTAGTAAACCCATGAAAAAGGGGGAAATTAGTGTCAGAAGTAAAATTAAAAGTGGAACTAACAAATTGCTGTACTACTGATAACATTTCCAAATCAGTGGATACCACAGTCCCATCTAATGTAGAAAGGTTAGTCATCAGTGTTTTATCTAACCGTTGCTTACATGTAGCATATGGATCTGATGCTGGTGTTTTCTTCATTCCAAATCTAAACTCCATCTCCAATGATTTGGCTCTATCATATTGATAGAGTTTCATTTGGTTTTTAATTTCAAAAATCTGAGATTTAAATCTTGCACTATCACAAGAACAGAGGGACATTCATTTGTATAATTGATTTCTCAGAAGAAGATAGTGCAAATAGTTAGAGTTTGCTTTATTTCTTCCAAAGGAAAGTAAAAGTCGTTTTGGCTCTATTTTAGTGTCCAATCACCAATCAAACAAAGTATCATAGGAACACATAATAGAGTTCCTTGCTGCAAAAAATATCTCAATTTGAGAAAAATAATTAGGATAATCCAAAAGTGACATATTTAAACGCCACCAATGATGAGGTGAAAACATTTTTGGAGGGATAGTAGATAAACTTAGAGTGCAAAATTAATTATTGTGGTCTGAACATTCTGTAGGTTTAGGAATACAAAGAAAAGGAGTAAGATATTTAGAAATAAAAAAACATATCAATACAGGTAGAATAAATATGCCTATGATAAGTAGCCCCAGTATCAGTCTTATGTAAAGTCCAGAAAGCAATTCTCAAACTAGCTTCAGAGATAACATGTAACAGAGCATGAGAGTCACAATACATTTTTTTTGTGTGTGACACCAGTAATTTTAGTGTCCACAATACAGTTAAAGTCACCCCCCCCAAATAATATGTTTTTTTGTGTATAAAAAAGGCTTAATGTCGTCAAATAGTTCAATCCTCACAATTTTAATTTGAGGGACATAGAGATTAATGAGACGAAAAGAAAAATCCCCAAGGGTACAATAAAGCACTAAGGTATGACCAGGTCAAATATCTATAAGTCTGGTAAAATGAAACTTAGTAGATTTAAATAAAATACCAATCCCATCTGCAGCCTTTAGGCTGAAAGTCCAAAAAGAAGGGCCTCAATGCCATTGTCTCTTTATTTGTTCTACCTCATAAGGAGAGGATAAATGCGTTGCTTGGATAAATAAGATGTCTACATTAAGGGAGTCAAAAAAGGAAAGTATAGAAATCTGTTTTTTATAAGCTTTTAAGCTACAGACATTAAATGACCCAATCCTTAAAGTAGCCATCTAAATTGTCTGGAAATTAAGGCCCTCCTTTTAAACTGCTACTAGCCTTCCTTTTCTTCCCTTCTTTTCCTTTTTTTCTTTAAAGAGCTCAGTAGATTTACTTTCCTCATCTTCTGTAACCAGCTCAGACCTGGGAGAGGTGTCTGATTCTAAATCAGAATCCCCCAAGTGATCTTGAAGAGGAGAAAAATATTCTCCATAGGAATAGGACAGGAAGAATGAATTTTAAGGGAAGACCTAGCTAATCTACGATTTTTAACATTCTCAAATAAGGTATGGGGCATAGAAGTCCCAATAGGTTGATTTTTAACAGAAGGCGGAATGACAGTCACTGTAATAGGAGGAGGAATAGTATCCTGCATTGTAGGCAAAGAAGGCGTAACTAGAAGAGAGAAAATGTCAGTAGATTGTGGTAAAAAGAATTCCTCAGAAGAAGCAGACTCAGGCTGTGAGACAGAGGGAGCAGAAAGAGTGGAATCCCATTGTTTTTCCTGGGCCCTACAAACTAGATCATCCTGGTCCCACCCTTCAGCTCTGTTTCTTTTGGCCCAAGGACACTGATGAAATGCATGTCCTTTCTCATCACATAAATTACATTGAAAAATGTTTTCACATAGATCTACAGAATGTCCATAGTCCCCACACTTAGAGTATTTTAACATATCACAAGAGCTGCTAATGTGACTTCTAGAGCCACATTTATAGCAAGCTCTTGGTTGTCCACTATAAAAGCAAACTTCTCTGTCTTTTCCAAGAAAGAAACTATTGGGTAAATGGATAATGTCTGAGTTAACCTGAAATAGTTTAACTTTGAATTTTTAACCCCAGTTCAAATGCCTTCCAAATCCAGAAGTGCTTCAGGAAGGCCTAGGATATCACAGTGATTTTGCAGCCAGTGATAAATATCAATGACATTCACTCCTTCATTACAAAACATGATAGTCATATATCAAATCTGCGTTCTAGTAAGAGGGATAGCAAAAAAGGGAGTCCATAAAGGAGTAGTTTTAAGAACTGAATATTTCTTCCAAAATTTCTCCAAACTGCTATTAAGTCTAAAACTGATGTCAAAGGAATCTTCCCCTGAAATATGAATCAGGGCATACAAATCAGAGGGAAAAACTTGCATAGAACCTCGTAATAACTAATTGGCTACATAGTATCTATCAGGGTGGGTAGAAAGCCCTCCTCTATAGCGCAACCTTACAGCATTTCTTCGAGGTGCTTGCTCTAGTTTATTTTTAAATAAATCAGCCATTGGCATACGTGCAGATTTCTCAGAAGTACCCGACCTTGCTTCCTTTTGACAAGGTCCTCCCCCCCCAAGGATGTGCTAGGTCTAGACAAGGCCTCAGCATCATCCTGCAGCTGGTGCACACCATTTTTTAAGACCTTATGAGAAAAAAATGTGTCCAGTCTGATTCCTGAGCTAGTTCAGTGGCATGCTTGGAAGTAGAGGTGGAAGGTCTGATGTCCACCCAGTCTGGGTTGGTAATCCATTGCCCCGATGTCATGCACATCCATCCTGACTTGGAGAGGGTATTATCCACTGACCAATCCACAAAAAAGTCCGGTGAATCCTGTAGCAGTCTGAATTGTTGTCGCACCATTTGTGAGGTAGAACATGCTGCGGTTTTCGATGGAGTTCCAGCAGTCAGCTTGCTCCATTCATTTACAAGTCCCAGAAGTTCTGGCTGGAAAGAAGGGTCTGTAGATGCAACGGGTCCCAAAGAAATTAAAGCAGGTTCCGCTGCTACAGAATTAGGCAGCAAAGGTTGCTCTTCAGAAATACTCACTTCTGTCACAGTCTCCCGCACTGGCGATTTACCAGTAATCTCGTTAGCCACAATATCAAGAACTGCATTAAAAGATATCTCGGTCTCAGGTACTGCATCCTTCATATGAGTCGTCATTTCTGTTTCAATCACAACAGGAGACACCAACAGCACATCCTGCTCCATGCAAAGCTATGCATCGTCTGCCATCCTGCAGACACATTGCGTACTCCTACTGGCAACAACGCAGTAGGGGAATTTTTTATTGAGAACTTCAAACATATGAAAACCAAAAAGATAATACTTCATACAGAAACATAATGAAATAAATCAGAAAACAAAAGGGAAGAAAAAAATGTTTTACAGTATACAAAGGAAAATTTTACAAGAAAACCCCATTCCATTCCCATCAAAAAAGAGCATAGAAAATTGATTAACAACCAAGCAAACCATACAATAGGTATATAAGTGAATACATAAACAATGTAAAGAAAAACCCAGAACCAAAGAAAGATATACGTCAAAACTATATCTTACTCCTAAGAGTAAAGATAAATAGTCAGATATAACTATCTCCCCATCCCCCTCCCTCTCTTTGTGTTTATGAATAAAGTCATCACAAAATCATAACAGAAGACAACATTATAATAAAGAAACCCATGATTATAAACACATTCCAGTATGTGTCCCTTCACCATACTAATGGAGTAGAACACCTGCAAGGGAAAAACAAGCAGAAATATATTGTATCATACAAAGGCATACAAAACCTAGCCCCTATATGAGCAGTACATCATTTTAATTATACTAAGACTAAAAAACAACTCATGCCATATATCCCCCCTGCTTCAAAAAGCTTATATAAAAGCAGTACCAGAATCAACCGGTATCCAACCAAGACATATGTCTCCACCATAACTTATAAAGGTCAGGAGAGGCAGTATTGTGCTCATAATCCCTCCCTCCATCTAAAGATCTCTCTCTGAACTACAGAGAACATGTGAGCACTAGATACTAACTGCTGTCGTAACGTCAATGCACAGCGAGCTTGCCATAATTGGAACTTATCATATCCCATAAATAATAGTAGTAGCATCCCAGAATCAAACTGAACCCACACACCAGGTAAAATATTTCTAACCCACGCATCAGGATCTACCACCTGAAAAGGCCCGGAGGCCCAATATTGATGAAAATGGAACCAAAATTGTACAGCATAAGGACAGTCTATAAACAAATGTTGCATAGTCTCAATTGTCCCAGAACAAGTATTAATTCTAGGACATGTTCATTCCACTACACCTTTATGCTTCGTATTCCCTTTGACCCCTAATTTTTGATGAGTACAAAGCCATACAAAATCCCACATAAAGGCTGGGATCCGAGAACAACATAGAAACTCCGTCATATACTTCATTTCAACTGAGGGGAGTACCATAAACCAAGGGTCCTCATGAAACCAGGTTGTCAGCAACCATTCATACACCGTTTTCTGAGAATCAATGGTTAAGTAATGATAAGGCATTTCCCATAATTTAATTTTACCTACCACATCCTTCCAATAATGTGCCAAAAAGGAAATGTTCACTTGTTTAGCTAGCTAGCCTAGAAGGGCCCATTGTGTTAGTAGGGGTCCAAATTTGTCCAGTACCCATGGGCTCCAAATTCTTAATTTATTATGAATCAACGGGACAACACTATGAAAAAGAAAGGTAACA
Organism: Neoceratodus forsteri; assembly: GCA_016271365.2. NCBI lineage: Eukaryota > Metazoa > Chordata > Ceratodontiformes > Ceratodontidae > Neoceratodus > Neoceratodus forsteri. The sequence goes on from CM057455.1 coordinate 610,058,046, forward strand.
TGGAAAAAATTACCAGATTAATCATTCCTAGGCCCCCATGGGTTATAGGTAAATAGGTAATACCTCTCTTGATAGGATTTAAACAACTCCCCCAGAGACACTGGAAAAAAAAACACTATAAACAGAGGTTTCCAGTGCTTTCGGAATGGGGAAAACTGCTGATAAAAATAAAAACAGTGGCAACAAGCGTGATTTTATCATATATATCCTTTTGTGTTTGGATATACGTCAGGTATTCCACTTCGTTACCAACCCTTGTGCAGCATGAAGTTTCTCTTCCCAATTATAAAACTGGGAGTCAGGATTAGCAAAAAAGATGCCCAAAATTCTAATATAAGATGTAACTACTGGGAAGTGCCATATCAAAGTCCATACTGCACCCTCACAACCATGGGTAAAATACTACATTTCTGGTAGTTAATAATAGAACCAGTTATGTCCGAGAACTGTCTCAGTTCTCCCTGGGCCAAAATTGCTGACATTCTATCTGCTAATAATAGACAAAGATCATCTGCATAAGCAACTATTTTTATCTGTGGGTCTACACTACTCACAGAAAGACCCATAATATCATCCTGTTTATGCAATCTATATAGCAAGGGATCCAGAGATAATATATATAAGAGAGGGCTCAGAGGACATCTCTACCGCACCCCTCTACCAACTAAAATCTTACCTTCATCCATCCATTCATACTAGGTAATAAACGAATGCTATTATAGCAAATTTTTAACCAAGAAATAAACTTTCCCGGAAACCCGTAACTGGAGAGAACTTCCCACATATAGGTATATTCAACCCTATCAAAAGCCTTGGATTGATCTAGACTAACCAAATGCCCTAATAATTCCTGGGTAGTACCTTTGTTCAAAATTTCTCTAATAAGAATTAGAGCATCTTGTATTTTCCGCGAGGGTACCCCACTAAACTGTGTGGGTGAATTATAACATCCAGTGCAGTCACCAATCTGTTCCCTATTATCTTCATCAGAATTTTACTATCAGTGTTTAACAAGGTGATAGGTCACCAGTTCTTTAAATCTTCCTTATTCCTGTCCTTCAATAATAGAACTAGAACCCCTTCATACATACTAATTGGTAAAATTTCCTGTAAGGAGAGCATTATTCAATACCACCACCAATTCATCCCCTAGTACTTCCCAGATTACTTTATAGATGGCATGTGATAAGCCATCAGACCCTGGGTATGTCCCTTTAGAAAGGGACCAAATAACCTGCTTAAGTTCTACACCAGAAATAGGTCTAACTAAACTATGCCCATTCCTCTGAAATATGAGGAGGTCACATCCCTTTAACCAAGAGGTCATTACATCCTCTGGTAAATTAGCACTAGTGAAAACATTACGTAAAAAACTACCAATTTCAGTCAATATGTCAGAGTTATCTGTTATTAAAGTACCATTAGGTAACGTAGGTATCCATAATTCTCTGCTCGAACCTGGGCCTGGGTATCAAAAGGAATGGTATCAGATTTTTTTCCCAAAGACCCGATGCCATTGTTGTTTGACCACCCCCTGCATCATTTCTTTTTGTTAGACTGTTAATCTATTTTTAAGAATCTTAATAGCGCCAATATCCCCAGCGCCATTCTCATAGTGTTGAGCAACTAGAACCCTCAGTTGTGCCCTTAAATTCCACAAGGTATGCCGTTTAAAGGACCCATTAAGCCTCCCTACAGACTGAAAATAAAACCGAAAATCATGTTTAGAATCCTCCCACCATTGATTTTTATCATCATAAAGAAAAAACACAGATTTCTGTGCTTTCATAACATGTTGAAACCCTTCCTGTGCCATCGGTAAATCTAATAAAGAAATATTTAGCTTCCAGAACCCTGGACCCCTTCTTTGTTCAGGTATATTCCCTACTGTTAAAACCAACATTTGATGATCAGAAGTTGCTACATTGAGTACTACGGCCTTTTGAATACAAAAGCAGGCTGAAATAAAAAAATAATCAATCCGTGATGTACGAGGACCACAGGCATATGTATGGGGAGCCCTTGCACCTCCATACCCAAATACGTCAACGAGACCTACATCCGAAACAACCTTCAATAAACAGGAGACATCACAATATTGTTTTTTCCCCCAACACATTACTTCCAATCTGAGGGAAGGTACAATTGAAATCCTCCCCAAAAATGACCAGCATACTTGTAAATAAAAAAGGTTGTATAGTATGAAAAAGCCTTACCCTGTCATACTTTAATTGGGTTGCATAAATGTTCACTAGCCTTATGGGTAAATTCTTTCATACAATGTCTAACAATAAGGCCCGCCCTTCCAAAATTTCTAAATGCCGAATTATTTTAACCAGGGGAAAAAAACAAATCCCCACCCCAGAACACTGCTCAGACCCCTTAGACCAATAACTATCCCCCCATAACCAACCTCCAGAGATTACCTCCAGAAGACATAGGGAATGCAAACGAATGTCCTGAAAAAAACACAATCCAACTCAGATCTTAAAAAAAGCCCATATGTAGCAAGTCTTTTAAATTCAAACTGGATGCTATTCACATTCAATGATGCAATTTGAAACTGATACTGAGAAGTAGTCATAAAAATCTAAACCCAGGGATGGATGTACTTCACTTTACTTTGCTAGAGGCTCGAGTAACCCTGCCACTAGCTTTAGGCCCTGGAGTACCAACCAACAATCCACCGGGATCCAACAAATTTCCACCCAGAGGCTGACTCCCTTCCACTATAGCATTTTCTGTGTCCTGACCAGAGGAGACATCTCTTAAAACCTCATAATTATTTATATCCTCCAAGGGTTCTGTTGTTTTTTTTTGGAACCTTTGGCATAGAACCCTTTCCTCTCTTGGGATGAACCACTACAAATTCTTGGGAACTAGGTAAAGGATCTACTGGAAGGAGAGGCCCATCTATACCTATCTGGGAAGTGGACTGAGCTAAAAAAAAAACCAAGCAAGGTATCTGACGAAATGGGGAGGAGTCCATCTCCAGGTACCTGCTGCATTGGTCTACTACCAGGGGTTTTGGCTCAGAAAAGACTGTAGGGGAGATAGCTTCTTTAATATAATAATCTTGGACCCCAAAATCTGCATTTTCTGTATTTCTGGCCACCCAAGGACAATCAGTAAAAACGTGACCTACCTCATCGCAAAGATTACATTTAGGGTCTTGGAAACAATGTGCACTGACATGACCCAATTCCCCACAATAAGTACATTTCAACACCTCACATGTTGTGCTAATGTGCCTGGTAGACCCACATTTAAAACACATCCTAGGTTGCCCAGGGTAAAACAAAAAACCTTTATCATGACCTATGAAAAAACAGTTAGGCAAATGGATAACATCCTGATCAGTTTAGTGTAACTTAATTTTAAACTTCCAACCCCCAGTCCAAAATCCTTCATCATCCATAATGGGGGAAGGATTACCCTGAATAGTACACCGTTTTTCTAGCCAGTATACCACGTCAGTTATATTTACCCCTTCATTAAGAAAAAGAATAGTAATAACCCGAAAAGGTTGTTTAGTTAAGGGTATTACAATAAAGTCTACCCATAGTGGGTTGGTTTTTAAATTAGAAAATCTACACCAGAATTTTTCCAGAAAAGCCGGAGTCCAGAAACTAATGTCAAAAGTACTTTCTCCTGGTGCATGAATCAAAGCATAGACCTTTGAAGGGGAAAAACCCAAAGACTGTTTAAATAAAACTTTCCCCACATGAAAGCGATCTGGTGCCAGCTCCTTATGACCCACATATCGTAATCTCACTGCATTCCTACATTTTGCTAGATCAATGGTTTTATGAAAGTGACTCACATAGGTTGGGGGTCCTGTATCCAAACTGCCCTTCCATCTGGAGAAGAAACCCCTGTTCAGGTTGTGGAGTTCCATTTCTACCCCCTTCCCTTGCTGCAGCGTCGAGTCCCCTGTGCAAACAGTACCTGAAAGAACTAGAGACTGTCCTGAAGCCAAAACAGGAAAAACTGATGAATTTGCTGCTGCAACTGGTAAACAAACCGGGTCTGGTTGCCATACTACACTGGAGGGGGACGTCCATTTTGCTGAAAGGAGCGCTTTCTCCGGCGACCAAACGACGTCATCACCCTCACTCCAGTCGCGTCATGGGGGCCTTTCTTCCTGACCAGGAAGTAGAGTGACAGGCTCTGCAGGAGCCAGAACCTTCGTAGGACCCAAAGAGGTGTCTAACATAGGGGAAACTGCTGAACGTTTTCCTTTTCGGTCTTCCTTGTGCTGTACCAGCACAGTATCAAGTTGCTGATTGATTTTCCCTAATTCTTCCTCAAGACACTGTTTTTTTTGTTCCAAATTAAGCATTTCTCCATGATTCATGCTAGTAATATCTTCACGGGCGATAAGCTGGCCACCCCTCGGGTGCTCCCCAGCCGCCGCTTCTATATTCCCGGATACCTCTGCTGATACATCCACACTTATCAATTCCACCGAACCTCCATCTGGAACAGTAGCCATCTTGGAGACACCAGCAAAAGGGTCCCTTCTGCTCACAGGAAGCAGAGTAGGGGAATTTCTCCAGTGCCCTGGCCAAATTTCCCTCAGTCACTACAAATACCACAAACAGCTTAACAGTTTAATCTGGTTCAAGGTCAATTGGCATTCATCTGTATCCCCCTCCCACGGGTCATGCCTGAAAATAGGCAGGATTTGTCTAGTGCACTTACCCAGTCAACAAAAACTAAATAAATAAAATAAATAAATAAATACTCAATCTTTTTTTATACTAATTAGTTTAAAAATCCTTGACATCAGTTATTAACCAGATTATTCCTTTTCAAAAATACTAGCAAATATTCAAATAAAATATTTGGTAATTAAGAAAAAATTGTACTCATTAGTTCATGATAATGGTAGCAACCCTTTTAGATATAAAATATTTAAAAAGTGTAAAGTCAGTTGCATCAGCCAATCAAATCGCTAGATACAAAATGTAGTATTTTTTTTAGGCAAAATTATTCTTGTTAGCTAGTGGAGGAATATACCACATACTAAAACTCAGAATCTTCCCAAAACTAATATTAAATATGGGCTTATCAACCAAACGTTTGTAACAACCAATCAGATTGCTATATTTCAGATACATTAAATTTATAATATTTCTCTTACTAAGTAGATGCTGATGGTTGATAAACCATATTATATCAAAAAAACTCAACTCAAACAACCTTATTTAGGCAATTACAAAACAGAATTGTCTGCTGATGTTGGTTCTGTGGGGCTGGATGGGAGGGATGCTGATGTTGGTTCTGTGGGGAAGGATGGGAGGGATGTTGAGTTCAGCGACTGAAGTGGACCTGGTGGTCTGTCTCTGTAGCAGTGTGTGACTACTCTGATGGGTATGGGGGTGAACTCTGTTTCTGGCAGCTCTGCAATGTATGGTGAATGAGGGGAATAGCCTGGGGAGCTTCAGGATGGGAACAGAGACCTGGCCTACTGACCAGCTTGCTAACTTGCTTGATGTCTTGCTGAAGCCTTCAGCAAGCAAATTAGTAAGGCAGCCAGTATGTTAGGTCTCTGTTTCCATCCTAAAGGCCTTGTTATGGGGTTAGCAGCAACACAGCTGGAGCATATTTATTCTCTCCTGGAAATACAAGAATAAAGTCATTAAGTACTAGTAGTTAGTTTCTGAAATATGTGCATCCTTTACTTTCCTGCCAGTGCAGTCACAGCCCTAATCAGATCATTGTTTTGCATCTGCCTGTTCTCATATTCAGCTAATAAATTATTCCCACCACTACTGTGATTAATATGTATTTGCTTATCAGTTTCTTGAAAATACCACAGGGGAAAAGAAAAAATGATTATTAGCAATAAAGAATGAAGATTATTTTTTGAAGGTGTCAGGCTCAAGGGGCAGAAAACAAACAGTAAAATTCTAATTAAAGCTTGCAGGCTTATATGTTTACATGTGAAGTATGCATGCCCTGATGAAATAGTCTTTCCCATGTTTCAGATTGTGATTGACAAAAAGTTTGGGAATCCACTTAAAGATATAATTGAACATGACAGACTTGTTCCCGGTGGGACATGTGCTAGTGAGATGAAATAAACCACAGTTCATTGATATTTCTGTTGGGCTGAAAACTGTATGATGTAAACATTTTTTGCTAAAGCATTTGTCAACATTAATTGACAGAGATTTTGGAGGAGGCGAGGGGTTCCAATTGTTTAACCAGGAGTAGCACACAAAGCTGAAAGCTTGTTTACAGGTGTGACCTGGGAGCACAGGGAAGTTGTGACTTGCTCAGGATCACACAGTATGTAAGTGGAGGCTATGGGATCAAACCCAGGTCTCCAGATTTGCAACTCAGAGCCTTAACCACTGCACTATACTGCCTCTCCCCCAAGTTAAGTAACGTGGGAGAAGAAAGTGGTGTGGTGATGAGATGGGGGCACAGATGTGACTTGATATGGGTCAGAAAACCTAGTTGGAGAATGTGGCCATTGTAGCATAATAAGAAAGTAAAATAAATAAATAAACAAAAAAGGCAGCTGCATTCCTCATTAAACTGCACAGTGAAGCATTAAAAAGTAATAGCTGCCAGCAATCTTGAGTTATTTCTAGGGTTCTTTTTTCTTCACTGTTGTGGCTACTGAAAAGCAGGTTTACTGTATATAATGGCTCTTTGATTGCTAGGACACAACTGTGCCGTTGGACATTTTTATTTTGTTTTATTTATTTTAGTCTTTGGTAACCAGGTAAGGCCCACTAGGCACAAGTGCCTGTTATGTAGACATAGCTGGCCATGGTCTCATAGAATCTCTGACACTTTGTAACCTACCTACCTGGTGATAATGGCATATATGGGTATGCAGTGAAATGCAGTACTGACTCCATTTATGCCACACTGTGTCTCTCCCGTCCTCTGCTAAACACACAGGGCAGCCCGGACGGGGATGCACTGTGCTAAGAAATTGTATAAGGGACTTGATGTGGGGAACTTGGAGGGTTGGGGGGGTGAGGATTATTTCATGACTATTGGCTCCTCTACTAACCTACAGATATCAAAACCTGGTGTATCCTGCTCTGTTTTGGACTTTGTTAAATGCAGGTGGTGTGGCTTTGACCCCTGGGCCAGGGGGCGTGGCCTTGACCCCTGGGTCAGGGGTGGGTCTTGACCCCTAACCCCCATCAAAATTTTACAAACCTGGCTCCTATGCCAGTGCCCCAACTGACATGACAGCCTGCCTTGTTAGTGATGATCGGAATGGATTTTGTCCACCATCTGATGTCCTCCAACCTCTACACTCTCCTCATTTGTTTAGTCCAGCTGGGGGGTATCTGTCCCACCTGCCTGGTCCCAACGTCATTCCGATGATGGAAAAGGACTCCCCACCTGGCCTACGCAGCTACGCCAGTCACTCCCAATCCCCAGGTAGGAGCTGTGGCCTAGGGCCTGCCCTGCACCTGAGCGAACACTCCAGTGCTCCGTTCCGTGTGGCTGAATTGCCAGCCATTTCATACCTCTCCAGTCCAGGCCCTGAGAGGCTCCCTGTCTTACCAGGTTTCTTTTTTGCTAGACTGGGGAAGGGGTGGTGGTGGTCTCAGTGGAAGATATGAGGGATCTGGGTGATAGCATAGAATCAGTCAGATGTGCAGTGTAAAGTGAGTCTGAGTTGACTGTTTGATGAACCCTGAAATGGAGCCCTTGGATAGCTAGCCTGCCCTGCAGCCTGGGATTGGGGTGGGTGAACACAACATAAGCCAGAGACGAGGAATAAAGAGATCAAACAACCAAAAAAAAAACCTGTCTGGCTGCTGTCTAATAATTCTTACATTGAACTGAAATTGTACACAGGCTGCAGCAAAACAGCTTTTCTCTAAAACAATGAGTGAGATCACACACATAATGGTTCTGTCTGCTTTCATAACCCAGTCAGTAGACAAATAAATCCATCATCAGAGAGAATATGTAGCTCACTGAGCTAAAGAGACTAGTATTTTCAATTTGGTGATAATCTGAGAAGTCAAGATGTCTGGAGGGTTCTGTTTGTGTGTAGGTCCTGTAGGAAGCTTAACAAGAGCACCCAGGGAAGACTTAAAAGAGGCAGATTTAACCATTGCGATTTCAGATTTACACCGCTGTTATTGCATTGTGTCCATGGAGATAGCTGCAAAATATAATGGTGCAATAGAATTGCTAAATGAAGCAAATGACAAGGGCCAGGCACGTAAGCTGTGTAGAACAGCAAAGTGAAGGCTTTACGCAAATAATTGCTTATGGCTGGCCCGCAGTCTAGCTCAGCTCTTGAATATTAACTTTAAATATATTTAATGTGTGTCTATGTGGCGAGGGAAGGCAACAGCCGATGAAGAGCTTGTTAATATGTTCCTGCTATGAGTCCTCGGTCCTCGCTTGACTGCCCTGTAGCACATCTGTCTCGACACAAGTCAAGCTGTCCTGGGGCAGGCTGCCAAATCACGCTGCTTTCTCTAGGGCAGACAAGTCGGGATGAGGCAGGGTCACTGGGCCACTGGCCAGGTAGCAATGGGTGGCGGTGGGCATGTGGCATAATCAAACAAAACCCATCCCATTCTCTCATTGAGCCAGGGCAAATCAAATGTAAATGGATGACAGCCAGAGCCAGGACTTTGTTCACTGTGCTTGTTAGACTGAGAATGAAGACAGCTGGCTGGGTTTTTGGTCCATGATGACCATATGAGACTGATTGTCTGGCACTGGGATGTCAGGTTAGGCTTGCAAAGGCTAACAATCAAAAGATAAGTGTCAGGTGCAGGGGCTGGCCTGGCAGACTAGCTATTTTGAATTTGAACTATGATAGTGTGGAAACTGGACCCCTTTCCCATGGAGTCAAGGGGCATTACATGGTCTCTTCCCCCAATCAAATAATTCCATATGTGTTGGTTGGTGGTCTTTTAAAGGATGGCATGGGGGGGGGCAACTGAAGGCCAAATCATATTATTTCTATGTTACTTGAGGATGCGAGTGGGGAGAGGGAGACAACTGGGTACAAGATGTACATAGGACTAGTCTTGGCCACCTCGGGAGGGGCTGTATCACAGCTCAACTACAAAGTCCTCAATGAATCCTACAGCTGACCCCCCCCCTTTGAATTTCTGATTTTGTAGTCCCCTTTGGGAAACCATAGTGGGCAGGGACCATCCCAAGGGTGATATATGCGGCAGCTGGCACAGATGGTGGAGAGAAAGAGAGACAGTCACTCACCCAGACTTGGACTTGATTGAGACTGCAAACTAAGCACCAGTTTTAAAAGGCTAATGGCTGGCTAGCCCCCATTTTAATGGGGGAATAATGATATAGGCATAGGCTTATTAGGGCTAGGCTATAGCAAATAAACTGACAAACTTACTGCACAGAGTCAAGCACAGAGAACACCACGGTAATTTAATTGTTGAGGATGAGGTAAAAATGCAGTTTCCCTTTGAATGTCTACATAAGATGATGAACTTCAGTCTTGTTTAAATAAAGGGAAACTGCATTTTTATTACCTCACAAACAAATGACAATGGTCAAGTCAAGCCTTGCCTTCTACTCTAGTTCTGACTCTCGAAGAAATGTATTCGCAGTTTCCTGCCATATTATGTGCCTTATGGACTGGTACCTGGCTGCACTATCATTAGGCAGCACTGCAGCCAGCAATTACTGCTTCCTAGCTGGCTGGGGTCCTGGGATGCATTGTGATGATACTGTGGTGTAATTGTACAGTATGGGGGTGGTGGCACCACTGGCATGTGGGGGCTGATGTGTCAGAGGGGAGTAGGGGACTGCTGCAGTGCTCACACAGAATTAGACTGAACATATCAGAGTACTATCAACCAATAAATATCAAAAGATGCAAATGACTGAGTTTGCTAGGGTTTACCTGGCATGGCATCAGATGTCCACTGTCTCTCCCACTTGTTTTAAAGGAAAGCTGTCATTTGCAGGGGCTCCCACCTCTGCAAACCTTACCATCCAATCTCCAGATAAGCTTTTTTCAGAAAAGCGCATTTTTTTATGTGCAGGAAAGAAGTTTAACTTAAGAACAAAAAGTCCACTACCCAGAAGTATGGTGGACTATCGGGTGGCTCCACTAACTATGTTGGTGCGGTCTGCACCACACCCTGGGCTTCAATGTACAGTATTTATACTGAAGCGCAGAGTGTGGTGCTGCACCTTTATAGTTAATGTAGCCACCCGATAGTCCATCATACTTCCGGGTAGTGGACTTTTCGTTCTTAAATTAAACTTATTTTTTGCACATAAAAAAATGCACTTTTCTGAGAAAAGCTTATCCAGAGGGTGAGGTTTGCAGGGGTGGAAGCCCCTGTAAATGACAGCTCATGAAGGACTGAATGGATGGATAAGATTCCTCTAAATAGCTAGCAGTTGTTATACCCCCTCATCTTGAACACACACACAGACTAAATCTTAAAAAAAAAACTCTACCCTATGCCTTGAATTTAATGGAGGGTGGGGGACACAAGCTTATTATGTTATCTATGTGGAAGCTGCGTGTTTTTCCAGAAGCATCTAGTCCTTTCATTATGGCTTATTAAAGAACATTGTATTTTCAAGAAATAGGTACAGTAGGCTTCTCTGGGAGCTGATCGGACAGCAGAATAATACTGTACACAATTGGCTGTCACACTGGTGTGCCATCTGTCCCAGTTCCAGAGAGCCAGCCTGTCCAGTAATCACTTCAGTCTAGTATGGTGTCATCTCACCTGACTCCAATAACTTATTGACTGTTTATCATCAGCCTAGAGGGTAGCAGTGCCATGTAGTAGTGGTACTATACTTCCTGGTCGGATGGATCCTTCCCAGTTTTGTTTGGGAGGGGTGAGTCAGCAACTGACTCACTCACACCCAAACAAAACCGGGAGGGACCCTCCCAAACAATACCGGGAGAGATCCACCCCAACAAAACAGGGAGGGACCCATCCCCACCCGACCCGGGAAGTACATTACTGCTACTACCGCTGGCACTGCTAACCTTTATGCTGATGATAAACAGTCAGATAACTTACATAGCAACATAGAGTTGACAGCAGATAAAGACTGCAAGGTCCATTTAGTCTGCCCATTTTTTCTACCTTATCAATGTGCCATAGGCATTAACTCTGTCAATGGCCTATCTATTCATACTCATCTGTATTGCTCCCTTATGCTTAACCCATGCCTGTTTGAAGCCCTGCAATACATTCATATCCACCACTTCCTGAGGTAGGCCATTCCATGCATCCACCACCCTTTCTGTGAAAAATAACTTCCTCGCATTACCCCTTAATCGGCCTCCCTCTAATCTCATGCTGTGTCCTCTTGTCCTGCTGTTTTCTTTTTATATTGAGACATGTTAGACTCTTGCACCATTTTAGTTGCCCTCCTCTGGACTGTCTCCATCCTGTCTATGTCCTTGCAGAAATGGGTCTCCGGAACTGCATGCACTACTCCAGATTGGGTCTCACCAATTGTCTGTACAGGGATAATAACCCCATTTTCTACTAGCGATGCCTCTCCCTGTGCATCCAAGACCAGCCCTCCTAACTGCCTTCTCAAATTGCTTGCCTACTTTTAGGTCATCTGATATGACTACCCCCAGGTCCCTTTTCATTTTAGTTAGTGCCACACCCCTCAATATGAGGTCTTCCTCTGGGTTTTGGTTTCCCAGGTGCATTGCTTTGTACTTCTTTTCATTTAATCTAAACTGCTATATTTTTGACCAGTCATCCAAGTTTGCCAAGTCCCTTCTCATCCTTTCTACCCTCCTTGTGTATCAGCCCTGTTGAAGATCTTTGTGTTGACTGCAAAGAAGCATACTTTTCCTTCCAGTCCAAAGGCAATGCCACTTATAAAGACATTAAAGAGTATCGGTTCCAAACCTACGGTAGACAACTAGTAACCCCCTTCCTTACTTCTGCGTGGACTCCATTTACTATTACCCTGTGTCCTGTTGCCCAGATAATTTGTTACCCAGGTTGACTTACTTGTTTATTGATCTTTTCTGTGGGACTGTGTCAAATCCTTGCTAAAGTCTAGGTAGGTGGCCCCATCCACAATCCCTCTCTGTTCTACTGCCTTGCACCCATGACCCAGCATCCCACTCACCCTCTCTATTTTCAAATTCCTTGTGACACTGCATACCAACCTTTAGATAATCTGAAAAGTCTGTATGTAATGTGTGAAAGGAGGGGCTATGCTTTTCAGTGAAAATAACAATAAATAATTTAGTAACTAACCATAATCGATTATCTACTGTAGCTAGAGTTTCCCACATCTCATATTCCGTGGGAGCAAAATATTCCCTGAAATCAGGGGCAAGGAATATATAACAAAATTATGTTTTTTCTTCAAGAAAAACCCCAAAACTCACCACAGAGCAGGTAAACACCTCTGAGCTTCTGGGGGCCACCCGGCTCTTTTCTTGAGGGAGAGGTGCAAAATTAGTCTCTTGCCCAGGGTATCAAAATGCCTTCCTATGGCTCTGATAGGAACTACAAGATCTTAATAATAATTTTTCATTTCAGGTCACTGCTCTCTCAATGCAAGCCCAGCAGGTCTGTACATGCTTGCCTCTCTCTCTCTCTCTCTCTCTCTCTCTCTCTTTCTTTCTCTCTCTCTCTCAGTTGTGTTTTCTAGTTCGAGTGAAAAGACAAAAAGGAGTGCTGTCAGGTGGGGTTGATAACACTTATGACAGTATGAACTACAAGATCTTAATAACATATATTTTTTTTATTTCGGGTCACTGCTCTCCCAGTGCATGCCCAAAAGGTCTACCTGCCTGCCTCTCTCTCTCTTGGTTGTGGTTTCTAGTTCAAGTGACAAGACAGGAGTGCTGACAGGTGGGGTTGATAACACTTGTTATGACAGTAGGAACTACAAGATCTTAATAATAATTTTTAATTTCAGATCACTGCTCTCTCAGTGCAAGACCAGTAGGTCGCTACCTGCCTGCCCCTTTCTCTCTCTTGGTTGTGTTTTGTAGTTCAAGTGACAAGGCAGTAGTGCTGTCAGGTGGGGTTGATAACATGACAGTAGGAAGTACAAGATTTTAATAATATATTTTTTATTTCAGGTCACTGCTCTCTCAATGTAAGCCCAGCAGGTCTACCTGCCTACCTCTCTCTCTCTCTCTCTCAGTTGTGTTTTCTAGTTCAAGTGACAAGACAGGACTGCTGTCAGGTGGGGTTTATAACACTTACGACAGTAGGAACTATAAGATCTTAATAATATTTTTTTATTTCAGGTTACTGCTCTCTTAGTGCAAGCCCAGCAGGTCTTTATCTGCCTGCCTCTCTCCTGGTTCTATTTTCCATTTCAAGGGGCGATAGCGCAGTGAGGATGAAATGAGGTTGATAACAGTGTTCTGACTGTAGGAGCTAAAATATCCTAATACTAAGTTTTATTTACAGGTCACTGCTCTTTCAGTGCAAGCATAGCTCTGGCATCTGATTCTGATTTTTTGAGCCTGTGTTTGGTGTCATCCTACTACTACTGCTGTGCCTGCTGCTCCTACTAGTAATAATGTGCAAGGCAAGCAAAAGCAAAGCACTTATTTATCAGTGATCACTCCCTCCCTCCCACAATCATTCAGCGCTCCTCCTCTCCCTGAGTCTGACATAAACAATATCTCTTGTCTGGTCTTCTTGATTTTACAGTCTCTCATTGTAGTTAGATTTTATTTTTTGGATAGATAAAGGCTGGAGTGAGTAAAAACAATAGCAGTAAGGTATTGGAGAGCAATGAGTACCAATGCCCATAGTCTGGGTAACAAGCTTCCTGAATTAGTGGCCTTGATGGAGGAGGAACATCTGGATATCATGGCAGTCACAGAAACATGGTACACACAGAACCATGACTGGGATGTAAACATACCAGGATACACTATCTACAGGAGGGACAGAGAGGGTAAAAGAGGAGGAGGAGTAGCTCTCTACATAAGGGAAGGAATCAAAGCAACAGAACAAAAGGGTAAACAGGGAGGAGAAGAAGCACTGTGGGTCAATCTGGAGACAGGCAATGGCACCACAATCCGCACAGGAGTTTTATACAGACCCCCCTCTCAGGGGGAGGAAATGGACAAGGAAATTATAAAAAGTATGGCAGAAAAAGGGGAGATATTGCTGATGGGTGATCTGAATATGCCAGATGTTAACTGGAGTACAGTTGCAGCAGCCACTTCTAAGGGTGAGGTTATTCTAGATGCCCTAAAGGGGGCATGCCTTAGATGACTAGTATTGGAACCCACTTGAGAGGGAGCAGTCTTAGACCTGGTTCTCTCAAATGGAGATGGAGAGAGGATCACAGATGTAGAAGTGGGTAGACATCTGGGAACTAGCGACCATCGAACAGTATGGTTCACAATAACACAGAAACATAGAAACATAGAAGTTGACGGCAGATAAGGACCAGAAGGCCCATCCAGTCTGCCCATTTCTTTTCTACCTTATAAATGTGCCATCAGCCTTTGCTCTGTCAGTGGTCTATCTATTCATAGTCATTTGTATTGCTCCCTTATGCCTATCCCATGCCTGTTTGAAGCCCTGCACTGTATTCATAGCCACCACTCTTGTGGTAAGCCATTCCAAGCATCTACCACCCTTTCTGTGAAAAAGAATTTCCTCACATTCCCACTTAATCGGCCTCCTCTAATCTCATGCTGTGTCCTCTTGTCCTGCTATTTTTCTTATATTTAAACATGTTAGACTCTTTCACCTTGTTTATGCCCTTAAGGTGTTTGAATGCCTCGATCATATCACCTCTCTCCCTCCTTTGCTCAAGGGTATACATATTGAGCTCTGTTAATCTGTCTCATATGTCTTCTGATGCAGTCCCTGCACCATTTTGGTTGCCCTTCTGACTGCCTCAATTTGGTTAATGTCCTTGTAGGTGTGGCTCAATACTGCACGAGTACTCAGATGGGCCTAACTAGTGTCTTGTACAGAGGATTATTACCTCCTCTACGACTTGTGATACCCCTACTAATACACCCTAACACCCCCTAGCCTTACCTACTGCTTTAGAGGTCTGCTTGGATGATTTCAGGTCATCAGTGATGATGATGCCCAAGTCTCTTTCTTCCTTTGTGACTGCTAGCAACTCCCCCCAGCCTATAGGTGGCTTCAGGGTTTCTCTTCCCTATGTGCATGATTTGCACTTCTTTGCATTAAATCCCAGTTGCCACTCTTCTGACCATTCTGCTAGTTTATCCAGATCTCTTCTCATTCTGCCCACCCCATCTGGATCATCTACTCTGTTGCAGATCTTGGTGTCATCTGCAAACAGACAAGCCTTACCCTCTAGTCCATCTGCAAGGTCACTAATGAAGATGTTGAAGAGGACTGGCCCCAGGACTGATCCCTGAGGTACCCCACTTGTGACTTGCATCTCTTCTGACTGTATACCATTTACCACCACTCTCTGTTTTCTGCCCGTCAACCAGTTTGCCACCCAGTTGACCAACTTCTGACCCACCCCGAGCCTACCCAGTTTATTTATCAATCTTCTATGTGGAACAGTGTCAAAAGCTTTGCTGAAGTCAAGGTAGGTGACATCAACTGCTCCCCCTTGGTCCACCACTCTGGTTACCCAGTCAAAGAAATCTATGAGATTAGTTTGACAGGACCTTCCTTTTGTAAACCCATGCTGTCTTGGATCCTGTGCCCTGTGAATTCCAGGTGTTGCACTATCCTTTCCTTAAGGAGTGCCTCCATAATCTTGCTCACTACTGAGGTAAGACTGACCGGTCTGTAGTTCCCCACCTCCTCCCTGCTACCACTCTTGTGGAGCGGGATCACATGAGCCCTTCTCCAGTCTTCTGGGACCCCTCCGAGCTCAGAGACTCACTAAACAATTCTGCTAATGGCTCTGCTAGTTCCTCCTTAGCTCCTAAGTACCCTGGGATGTATGCCATCAGGTCCCATTGCCTTATCCACCCTGAGCTTAGTGAGCTCTTGTAGGACCCTTTCTTTTGTGAAGGAGTAGTGCTCACCTCCTCCCCTTGTGTCCATGATGCTGAGCTGTGGGCCCTGCCCTACCTTCTCTTCAGTAAATACTGAGCAAAAGTATCTATTTAGGATAGATGCCTTTACAGGGTCCTCCTCCTCACATGCTCCTTTTCTCCATTAAGCTTAGCAATACCTCTGGACTTTCTCCTTTCACTAATGTATCTATAGAAAGTCTTGTCACCTTCTTTACTGTTCGTGCTAGTGTTTCCTCAGTTTGGGACTTTGCCTGCCTTACTGCCTTACCTGTTTCCTTAGGGCAGTTTAGTATGCCTCCCTATCGTCATCCCGCTGTGTTCCTTATATTTCCTGAAGGCCAGCCTTTTGACTCTGACCTTTTCTGCTACTGTATTTGAGAACCAAAGTGGTTTCCTTCTTCTTTTCACTTCCTTTTCTGTCTAACACAATGGGATGTTGCTTCAAGTATTGCATCCTTAATGCTTGCCCACTTTGTCTGTACCCCTCACCTGTGTTTCTTTTGCCAGGGCTAGCTTAACTCTGTTGGCCATCTTATCAAAGTCAGCTCCTCTGAAGTCCCATATTTTGCCTTGGAATGGGATGATTTAGATGTAGTAGCCAAATTGAACATATCATGTGATGGTCACTGGCCCCCAGGTGACCTTCTACCTGGAGATCTGTGATCCCTTCTTTGTTAGTCAGTACTAGATCTAGGATAGCCCTGTCTTTTGTGGGTTGCTGTACCAGTTGTTTGAGGCCCTCCCCCTGCAGGGAATCCACTATGAGTCTAGTTCTGGCAGATGTTCCTGCTGGTATTGACCAATCTGTATCCGGCATGTTGAAGTCTCCAATTATCAGAACCTCCCCTTTAGCTGTCATGTTTTGTATATCTTCTAACAGTAATGTGTCTATGTCCTCCCCCTGGTCTGGGGGCCTGTAGACAACCCCAGTTCTTATGGCTGTCCCATTTCCTGTTTCCAGGGTGACCCACAGTTCTTCTGGCTCCTTATGTGTATTCTGAATTTCTGTAGCTTTGATATTTTCATTAACATCAGGGCCACTCCTCCCCTTTTTGCACCTCGGTCTCTTCTGAACAATACATAGCCAGGTACTGAAGTCTCCCATGTGGTTACTGGTAAACCATGTCTCACTAATTGCTACTAAGTCCAGTTTAGCCTCTGACATTATTGCCTGCAGGTCTGGGATCTTATTTCCCAGGCTGTGAGCATTTGTGTACATGATTTTCCATTGGCCAGATTTTGGTGTGTTAGTTGTTGGGTGAAGTTTGGCATTACCCCTGTGTGTCGTATGGGGAGACAAACCTTTTTTCTTACCTGGTGATGCAAATGAACGGCAAACATGTTGAATTCCTGTTTGACCACTAGCTGAGGGGGGAGGGGTGTTCTTCCCATTTGACGATGGGTGCTGCACCCTCCCCCATTTGCTAGTTTAAATATTCTGCAAAGATGTCAAACTTCTGCCCCAATGCACTGACTCTCTTTAGTCAGATGCAGTCCATCAAATTTAAAGAACTTTCGCTCCCAGAACTGTTGCCAGTTCCTACAAATCTGTGTCCTTTTCCTGGCACCAGCCCTTGAGCCATGTGTTTAGCTCCCTATCTCCCTTCTCTGACCTTCCGTCCATCTGCCCCTCTCCCAGACTGGCAGGATCTCAGAGAAGGAGATGCCAGACGAAATAGATGATAGTTTGTCACCCAGCCTAGTCAGGTGTTCCTTGGTCTCACAACTGACCGCTGGTGAGATTATTAGTCCCTATGTGTACTAGGACATCAATGTTTTCTCCTGCTTTGTGAACAATTTTAGCAATGCGGTCAGTGTCTCTCCTTGCTGATGTACCTGGGAGACATCTGACCATCACCCCTGGCTGGGGATGGGTATCAACTCCCCGAATCATGGAGTCTCCTATGATCAGAAGTTTTTTGGATTTCCGTTGTGCTTGTTTTGTTTTGGTTCCTGATTTGGGTGAGTTTTGTTGTGCTAGCTCCTGTGCCGCAGTGTCCTGTTTCACAGTGTCTTCTGCCTCTTTATTTGATTTCAGAGATAGAGGCAGATACCTGTTTGTAGTGTTTATATGGTTTTGGAGGTAATGTGTTGGAGAGCAGAGAGTGATGAGGCACCTGATTTGCTCCTCCTAACCACCTGCCAACCTCCTGGACCAACTACCCTCTGCGGTCGAGGTTTTTCTGTTGTATGCTGGGGAAATGGCGGGTGGTTCTTATAATGTATTTCCTCTTCAATATGAAATTTGAGGTGTGCAATCTCTGCCCATGCTGCCCGGAGCTGAGCCCTAAGATCTCCAAAGGCCCAGCATGTAGGACAGTGTCCTAAATCCTGTAAGACTGTCCTTCTGAAAATTGTTCCACAGTACCTGCAGTTAATGAAATCCATTCCAAATAAGTTGCTGGGTTTGTAACCTAGTCAGAGTAATTAGAAGGAGAAAAAAGGAAAAAAATGCAAGTAATGGTTTAATTGTGCTTTGTTTAACTTGTTATAACAAGTTAAATTACTAGTGCCCCTGTAAATTAGATCACCTTGTGGAGGCCCCACCATCCGCCTCCCTTCCTGCCTGCCACAGGAAATGTCACAACTGTGGTACCCTATAAAAGGAGTGTAGCGTGTGCTGGAGATGGGTGGGTGGCTGTGCCCTTCCCCTGCCTAAAAGAAGAACCACAGACAAAAGAACAAGGAGGTAAGAGCAGAAACAATCAGTCAACAACAAATGCAGTAACCCTGAAAGCTTATCCAATGTTAAAGCTAAAACCTGTAAAGCACCACCTGTAATAATTTCAGAGAAGATATACGCTGTAAGAAACACTTTGTTCCAGAGAAAAATAAAGCAGTAACAGAAGATATACCTTGCAAAAGACAATTTGAATCAGAAGATTACAGGAGTAATCTGTTAGCACACACCTGTAGGCACACCTTGTAATAATGCAGAAGAAGGTATACCAGCAACAACAATTTGAATCAGAGAAAAAATAAAGCAATGAAATGTTAGCAACAAACAGTAGCAATCCCTGTGAGTAAAAAATAAAAACACCACCACACAGTAAATCTGCTTAGCCAAACTAAATCTTAATCCTTCTCCCTTGCTCTGGTAAGTTTCTCTACTCTTCCTTTCAAGCAGTCTTAGAAGGAAAAAGCTCAGGTGAAGCTAGGTGCCTTGGCCAGCAAACCAAGTCTTCTACCTCCAAGATATCAACTAACCTGACTTTTTAACCCTTCTTTCTGTTGGAAATTACTGACAGTTTGCCAGCTCCACCCCCACATACACACCTAATCCTTTGGAAGAGCTGTGGAGGAAAGCAATTAGCTCCTTCAATGTGAGAAGGAGACTGAAACACCTCTGAGACAACAAACCTTTTCAACAAACAAGAATAAAATAAAACACAGTGTCAAACAGTAATTTGCTTAGCCCAATGATAAAAAGTCACAAAATGTAAGCTCCACCTGTAATACAGTAATTTCAGAGAAGATATACCCTGTAAGAAACACTTTGCTCCAGAGAAAATAAAGCAGTAACAGAAGATATACCTTGCAAAAGACAATTTGAATCAGAAGATTACAGGAGTAATCTGTTAGCACACACCTGTAGGCACACCTTGTAATAATGCAGAAGAAGGTATACCAGCAACAACAATTTGAATCAGAGAAAAAATAAAGCAATGAAATGTTAGCAACAAACAGTAGCAATCCCTGTGAGTAAAAAATAAAAACATCACCACACAGTAAATCTGCTTAGCCAAACTAAGTCTTAATCCTTTTCCCTAAAAATAAACACAGTAATAGAGTCAAGCCATACAAAGGCAAAAGTACTGGACTTTAGGATGGCTGACTTTGCCAAAATGGGTGAGTGCCTAAGAAATGCACTAGCAAATGGGCAGGAAGGAGCGGTGCAAGAACAATGGAGAATAATAAAAACTGCCATCACAGAGGTAACAAGCCTTTGTGTGAAGCAAATAAACAAAACAAAATGATGTTAGAAACCACTATGGTTCTCAAAGGAGGTGGCAGTGAAGGTTCAAGAGAAAAATCAAGCATTCAGAAAGTACAAGGAATCACAGAAGTAGCAGGACAGAGAATTGTATAAGTTAAAGCAAAAGGAAACTGGGAAGGCAGTCAGAACAGCAAAGACCCGAACTGAGGAAAAGATAGCCAACTCAGTTAAGAAGGGTGATAAACCTTTTTAGGTACATCAGGAGCCAAGGAAGACCAAGGAGGGATAGTGAGGCTTAATAAAGAGGAGGCGGGGTGGGCAGAGGGTGACGGTGAAAAGGCAGAGATACTAAACAAATATTTTTGCTCAGTATTTACAAATTAAGAGGGGGAGGTACCTAAAACAAACAATAGAAACACTCTGGATACAGAAGTTGATAACAGCCCATTTACAGAAGAAAGGGTTCTGAAAGAACTCTTAAAACTGAAGGTGGACAAAGCAATTGGGCCTGATGGGATTTATCCCAGAAATTTAAAAGAACTAAGGGTAGAACTAGTGACACTGCTGACTACCCTCTTTAACAAATCATGGGAGGATGGGGTGGTACCTGAGGACTGGAGGAGGGCAGATGTGATTCCCCTTCACAAAAGTGGGAGCAGGGCAGAAGCAGGAAAGTACATACCTGTTAGTTTAATCTCAGTGATAGGGAAAATGATGGAATCACTTCTGAAGGAAAGAATTGTCGTGTACCTAGAGGCCAGAGGGGCACAGGACCCAAAGCAGCATGGATTCACAGTGGGAAGGTCATGCCAGATGAATCTAATAGATTTCTTTGACTGGGTGACCAAAGTAGTAGATCAGGGAGGGGCTGTGAACATGGCCTACCTAGACTTTAGCAAGGCATTTGACACAGTCCCACACAAAAGATTAATATACAAGTTAGCCAGCCTGGGAGTAGGTCCCCAGATGACAGCCTGGGTAAAGAATTGGCTGGAGAATAGGACACAGAGGGTAATAGTAAATGGAGTCCACTCTGAAGAAAGGGGGGTTACTAGTGGGGTACCGCAGGGTTCAGTATTAGATTGGTCCTCTTCATTGTCTTTATAAGCTACATTGCAGAGGGACTGGAAAGAAAAGTATGTCTCTTTGCAGATGACACAAAGATCTGCAACAGAGTTGATGCACAAGGTGGGGTGGAAAGGATGAGAAGGGACTTCGCAAGGTTAGAGGAATGGTCAAATCTATGGCAGCATAGATTCAATGCTAAGAAGTGCAAGGTAATGCACCTAGGAAACAAAAACCCAGGGGAAGAGTACACAATGGGTGGTGAGATACTAACAACAACAAAAATGGAAAGGGACCTGGGGGTAGTCATATCAGATGACTTAATGGTGGGCAGGCAATGTGACAGGGCAGTAAGGAGGGCTGGGGGGATACTGGGATGCATACGGAGAGGCATCACCAGTAGAAAACAGGAAGTTGTTATCCCTCTGGACAGACAGCTGGTGAGACCCCATCTGGAGTACTGCGTGCAGTTCTGGAGACCCAATCTCTGCAAAGACATAGACAGAATGGAAGCTGTCCAGAGGAGGGCAACTAAAATGGTGCAGGGTCTGCACCAGAAGACGTATGAAGACAGACTTAAGGAACTTAATATGTATAGCCTCGAGGAAAGGAGGGAGAGGGGGGACATGATAGAAACTTTCAAGTACCTCAAGGGAATCAACAAAGTCCAAGAGGGTAGCATCTTTCAAAAAAAGAGGTGTGCAAGAACAAGGGGGCATAATTTGAAGATAGAAGGGGGTGGCTCAGAGGTAATTTAAGGAAGTATTTTTTCACAGAGAGGGTTGTGGATGTATGGAACAGCCTTCCAGAGGAGGTTGTGGAGTCAAAAACAGTGGTGGAATTCAAGCATGCATGGAACAGTCATAAGGCAATTCTAGGGGGTGGGTGTAGGAAGAAGTAGGCTGCTGGTTAACTAGGATCTGAAGCTTATCCATCAGGTAGGGAAATGGGCAGACTGGGTGGGCCAAGCAGCCCTTATCTGCCATCAAATTCTATGTTTCTATGTTTCTATGTTACTGGACTTCAGAAGGGCTGACTTTGGCAAGATGGGAGAGTGCCTCAGAAAATCACTAGCAAACAAGCTAGAAGGAGGTGTGGAGCAACAATGGAGAATCATCAAAACTGCCATCACTGAGGCAACAAGCCTTTGTGTGAAGCAAATAAACAAATCAAAATGAAAGAAAAAGCCACTATGGTTCTCAAAAGAGGTGGCTATGAAAGTCAGGAAGAAAAAGATAGCATTCCGGAAGTATAAGGAAACAGCGAAGGACCAGGACAGACAGCTATACCAGTTAAGGCAGAAGGAAGCAGGGAAGGAAGTCAGAATAGCAAAGGCACAAACTGAGGAAAAGATAGCCAACTTGGTTAAGAAGGGGGATAAAACCTTTTATAGGTACATCAGTGAGCGTAGAAAGACAAAGGGAGGGATAGTGAGGCTGAATAGAATGAATGGTTGGTGGACAGAGGGGGACAGTGAAAAAGCAGGGATACTGAACGAATATTTCTGCTCAGTATTCACAGAAGAGGAGAGGGAAGTGCCTAATCCAATTAACAGAAGCACTCTTGATAGGGGAGTCGATCCCAGTCCTTTCACAGAAGAAAGGGTTCTGCAAGAACTCCTAAAACTGAAGGTGGACAAAGCAATGGGGCCTGATGGAATTCACCCCAGAATTCCAAAAGAATTAAGGGGGAACCTAGTGAAAACCACTGGCTATTCTTTTTAATAAATCATGGGAGGATGGTGTGGTACCTGAGGACTGGAGGAATGCGGATGTGAGTCCCCTTCACAAAAGTGGGACCAAGACAGAGGCAGGAAACTACAGACCTGTCAGTTTGACCTCTGTGGTAGGGAAAGTGATGGAGTCACTTCTGAAGGAAAGAATAGTTGAGTACCTAGAGGCCAGTGGGGAACAGGACCCAAGGCAGCATGGGTTCACAGCGGGAAGGTCATGTCAGACGAATCTAATAGATTTCTTTGACTGGGTGACCAAAGTAGTAAACCAGGGAGGGGTTGTGGACATGGCCTACCTAGACTTTAGCAAGGCATTTGACACAGTCCCACACAAAAGATTAATAGTGAAATTAACCAGCCTGGGAGTGGGCCCCAGGGTGGCAGCCTGGGTAAAACATTGGCTGGACAACAGGACACAGAAGGTAATTGTAAATGGAGTCCACTGTGAAGAAAAAGGTGTTACTAGTGGGGTACTGCAGGGTTCAGTATTGGGTCCAGTCCTTTTTAATGTCTTCATAAGTGACATTGCAGAGGGACTGGAATGAAAAGTATGCCTCTTTGCAGATGACACAAAGATCTGCAACAGGGTTGTTACACAAGGAGGCATGGAAAGGATGCGAAAGGACTTGGCAAGGTTGGAGGAATGGTCAGAAGTATGGCAGCTAGGATTCAATGCAAAGAAGTGCAAAATAATGCAACTGGGAAACAAGAACCAAGGGGAAGAATACACAATGGGGTGGGAGGAGGTAGTAACAACAACAAAAAAGGAAAGAGACCTGGGGGTAATTATATCAGATGAACTTAAGGTTAGCAAGCAATGTGAGAAGGCAGTAGGGAGGGCCGGGGGTATACTGGGATGCATAGGGAGAGGCATCAGCAGCAGAAAACAGGAAGTTGTTATCCTTCTGTACAGACAGTTGGTGAGACCCATCTGGAGTACATGGCCCAGTTCTGGAGACCCCATCTCCGCAAGGACATAGACAGGATAGAGGCAGTCCAGAGGAGGGCAACTAAAATGGTGTAGGGTCTGCAAGAGAAGCCGTATGAGGAGAGACTAAAGGAGCTTAATATGTATACCCTTGAGGAAAGAAGGGAGAGGGGGACATGATAGAAACTTTTAAGTACCTCAGTGGAATCAACAAAGTCCAAGAGGATAGCATCTTTCAGAAAAAGAGACGTGCAAGAACAAGGGGACACAATTTAAAGATAGAGGGAGGCGGTTCAGGGGCAATATGAGGAAGTATTATTTCACAGAGAGGGTAGTGGATGCATGCAACAGCCTTTCTGAGGAGGTTGTCGGGTCTAAAACTGTGGGAGAATTTAAGAATGCATGGGACAGACATAAGGTAATTCTTGAGGGGGGTAGGAAGAAATAGGCTGTTGGTTAACTAGGATCTGCAGCCTATCCTGTAGGTAGGGAAATGGGCAGAGTAGATGGGCCAAGCGGTCCTTATCTGCCATCAAAGTCTATGTTTCTATGTTTCTATGTCCAGTTTCAGAATTACAAATCCCTTCAGTGCTCTTTCCTCTGAAAATGGACTTGAATCAGTCTTGCCTCCCGTTTGTTCCTGATAATCACTTCACATCCCCCCCCCCAACTGTGAAGACTGAACAGAAGTACCCATTCGGGATATCTGCTTTTAATTGGTTCTCTTCTGAGCATCATCCCTCTGCCACCCTACTTATCCTTACTATTGCTCCCCCTTGCTTTCCTCTTCTCCTTTATTTACCTGCAAAAAGTGTAATCCCCATTTGCTTCCTCTTTGGCTATACTTTCCTCTTTCTGCGCCTTTCCTTCTCTCACTACCTTACCTGCTTCCTTGTGTTTTATCTGGTATTGCTGCCTGTCTTCCTCCCTCTGAACTTCTTTATACCTCCTGAATACCACCCCTTTTTTCTTTCTCCACCTTGGCCACTTCCCTAGAGTATCATAACAGTCCCTTTTTCCTTTTCCTTTCGCTCACTTTCTTCATACAGAAGCTGATTGTCTTAATTGTGCCCTCACTTATTTTTCCCCACTGTTCCTCTACCCCTACTAGGCACTCCCCACTAGAGGTGTTTTGCAAAGTAAAACTTTGCCAGTGAAGTTCATGTGAATTGCCGAAAATTTGAGCTTCGAGGAATTTGGGGAGTTTTTGGAACACTCCAAAATTTTGATTTGTATAATTTGCATGAAAATTTAGACAAAATTCACTTTTTTTTAATGCAGAGCATGAATTTTGTGGGTGTAGTGCAAAATCTGTGGGCAAAATTTTGCACTCCATGTCAAATTCCATGAAGTTTGTGGCCAGGAATTTCACAAAATTGCTCCACGAATTCAACAAAATATGCAAATTAACTCACGGAGCTAATTTCACGAGCTTTGCACACCTCTACTCCCCAATTACTACACAGTTTCTTAAGAAGTCTCCCATTTCCTTAAAATTTACCCTCCTAAAGTCCAAGACCCTTGTCCTTGTGTGGTTTACCTCTGCTCCCACCTTAATGTTAAACAAACCCAGTGTTGGGTAGTAACGTGTTACAAGTAATGTGTTACTGCAATTGAATTACATTTACCAGTAATGTGTCCTAGTTACAGATTACTTATATGAAAAAGTAATTCTACCAAGTTAGTGACTACTTTTTGGTATAAGTAACACATTACTGTAACGCGTTACAGCTTATTACTTTTCATGTTATTTCCTTCTGCTCTTTCCCGCACTCCAAGAACATTAAAAATGCTCAGAATTTGAAAAAAAAAGCCTCACTTGACTTCCCCTACTTGCTATCAGGCCGTGTGTTGCTATGGGAAAGGGTGTGATTCTCAGATTTCTCACTCACTGGTTGGCTGAGCATTCAGTTGCTTTCTGTCTGCCACAGTCTGTCTGGATGAGGTAGAGTGAGTCAGTAGGCAGCCTGTATCATGCAAGCCCTACTGGCGCCATTCACCATTTTGTGAGCAGAGGATGAGGTCAGGTCGGAGGACAGCAATGTGTGAGATCTGTGCAGCACTGGTTTAGGCTGGCTAGCCTAAGTAGCCTTAGCCTAGAGCACCAGCAGCTTGGGACAAATTTAATAGAAAAACAAAAGAGAGGAGACTAGACAATTTAAAGGGTAGTCTTTTCCTGCAGTCCAGACATTCAGTCGGTGAGAAGAGGTGGATTGGAGTCAGTGTGTAGTCAAGTCTGGACTGGCCTCTACAGGTCGGTCAGTCAGTTGGAGAGACAGAGTAGGGGGACTAATAGACCGGGGAAACCACACAGGAAGGTTGCAGCCTTGTTTGCCTGACTTGTGCCCAAGGTAAAAAATCTAAAATCTGTGCCGTGTCCGCGGGTCTCCAGGCAGGTCCAGGGAGGGTCTTTTTGGGTGCAGCCCCAGTCTGAGTGCCTGTACTCCTGGCTGCCACTTGAAATAAAATTTAGTACAGAATCATTCTGAGATGACTGGCTCTCTGGAGTCATTTGGAGTTGGGTCGAGTTGGTATAGTCCGTGTCCATCGTCGAGTTCAGACTGCGACTGAAGTTGGAGTGGGGGGCGAGCGGGCGTGCTTGCTGAATCTACCGCCCAAGGGTGAAGCACACCACACAAGAAAAAGGCCAGGGAAAGGTCCATGAAGGCGCCAGTCAGCAGTGGTGATGGGAATCAGTAGAAGGGCCTGACTGCAAAGAGAGGACCCAAGGTCGCCAGGCTCAGGAGTTCTCTGGAGGTAGTCAGGACTCAGAGTCAGGACTGAAGCAAGCTCGGGGCAGGGTCCACTGGCTGGCTGGCAGCTGTCCATCCATCAGCAGTCTGCAGAGGAGGAGTCACTGATGATTGAGAAGACAACATCACACTGACCAGTATCAGCCTAGCACTAGCAGGTATTTTTTTAATTAATTTGTTTGTACAACATGGGTAGTAATTCCGGTGTCCCATATGGACTTGTATTTAAATGGATTGGCTATGAGAGCTATGCACCAATTGTTCAGATTCATGAGGGGCAGGTGAATCCTTGGTAGTCTAAGCTAAGCCACAGATAGACCCAGCAGCAGCAGCAGCAGCTAGCAGAGTAAGTAATCTTAGAAGCTATTATTGTAATGCAGTCTGGAGAGTGAGAGGAAGCAAAGGAAAGGTTCACAGAGGAACAGTGTACAAGTCTGGGCCATGGTGGCAATGTTTTTGGCCATAAGTGAGAGGGGATGTCTGGGTCTACTGTTGTTAGGAAAGTTTAATAATGTCTAATTCAGCTTATGAGTATTTACTGATGGATATGTGTACTGTGTAAGGTGTGCAGCTGTCCTGATCTCGAACTGAGCATCTTGATTGCGCTTCCTGGAGATGTGGTAGCAGAGAATGAATTTGAATTTCACCTATAATATGCAGTGCTGCACAATGCTCAACAGCTTTCATATTCTGGTGCCTCACTGTTTCCACTTCCTTCTTGTGGTCAGGGTCAGTTGGTCAGCATCTTGGCACGTTAGCATGGAGTCTAGTAGGATGCCATGCACTTTCAGGGCCACTGTAACATCTTGTTGTGTGTGATACAGTTTTACCATATCTTTCCAGAGAATATGCTTTCTGGCAGGGTAGGGTAGGGGGGTTTGAAATTTTATTTGCTTGGCACATAGGACTTTCATAATGTCCAGATACTACAGTCTTTCATAAAGAATGTCAAGGGGGTGGAGTTATCTTGATTGAGATATAGCCTTGGACCATTATATTTAATCACCCTTTCTGCCAAGCCATAACTAGAATCTTCTCCTTAGCCATAAAAATTTAATCTGGACTGGTCAGGGTTGGGCTCAAGAATCTGTAAGTTTCGGCTGCAGGGCTCCTTGGTCCAACTCAATTCAGAATTCCAGAGTGTGAGAGTGGCTAGCACATCTTGTAGGAGGTCCATTAGATTATTGCACATTGCCCCAGTTCTGCTTTCTCAGGAAGGCCTGTGCAAATTATCCTGCGTGGACATGACTTCTAGATCAATGTATCTGTTGTAACCTTGTGGAGCATTTCATTAAATATTGTAATAAACAGCGATGGTGTGTTTAGTTTGGATTGGTGCACTCTTGCAAACCGAGAGCAGTCTCAGTCTGGAGTCTGTACTGGACTGACTCTGCGGCTAGCATCATGAAGGTCGATGGCAGTAGCAGCTAAAGGCAGGTATATTACTAGAGTGTAAGTGTTCCAATCACAGTGGACATCACCGTCCACCTCCTGCCTTGGGAGGTGATCCGGGGTGCTGGGAAACCTCCCAGTGGGAGGGATCTGTGGTGAAGCATCACAGTGGGGAGTAGCAGGGCCTGAGAGTTTAGTAGGCACCTCTGAGAGATGCCTCGGAGTACCGGTGCTAGAAAAAGAATTAGATTGCATGTAATTAAAAAAAATATGTCCCCTCCCTCCCTTCCTCCCTCCCACCAAGAACATTTACTTCAAGTTGCATTTTCCACCACAGAGAAAAAATACTTAAAATTGAGTACAGGAGCAGGATGAGAGTGAGCAGTGAACTGACTCAGGCAGCCCCCACCCCATCTCAGCCTGGAGTGTATCACACTTTGACTGTTTCCAAGTCTTTGACTGTTTCCAAACTGCTGTCCTCAGGATAAAAATTTTCTTTTTTTTCTGTAAAATTCTGTTAACTTGCAGTGTACCTTATGTTCCACCTGAATTGCCTGGCTTAATACATCTTCCTGTTCTTGTTTGCTATGCAAAAATAAAATGCTCTGTGCTGTCTGAAATAAATTGAATGACAAAAAGCCAGCACTCATGATTCAAAAGTATTTATTTCTCACCACCATCAATAGACAGTTAACACGGAGCACACAAAGTTTGTATGCTCCATGTTAACTGTCTGTTGTCGGTGGCGTCCAATAAACACTTTTGGATCGTGAGTGCTGGCTTTTTGTCATTCAATTGTGTGTTTTTTTAGCCTAGCACCACATTGTAGCTTGAGTAGTTGATTGTGCCTTTTTTTTGTCTGAAATAAATGCCTGCTGTCAATGAAGTGGTATATAGCTGGGGGTGTCCAGTCAGTACAGCTCCAGTTACACTGTCATGTACAGCAGCCTTATCATGGTACATGAATCTTCCTGTCAGCATTCCATCCTCTAGCACTGCTGAATGACTGGAATGCCGCATTCTGATTTTGAACCACCATTCAAAAAGTATTCTTTTAACACCTTTTTTTCTTGGGAAAAATGTTTTATAATAGCAAAAAGGCATTCCTAGGAGTTAGTCAGTAAATCATCCCCTATAGACAATATGGTACTTGCCTGCACCTTGTGCCACATTACACCACTAGGGGGTGTATTGACAGACTGTTAATCTAACCCCTGGCAGTGCCTTTTTGCTAAACTGTTTTGGCATTACAGTGTTCAGTCATGTACTGCCTTTTGGCTGGATATAGCACCTTTCAAGGAACTAGGGGTGGAAGGGGGATTTCACCATCATTAGTTTCCCAGGCACTTTCTCTTTTGCTGTGCCCCAACCCCATGTGGTGCCAGCTTTTTGGCTGAGGACCCTAATGTGCCTTTAGCAGGAGGTTTTCTTGGCACACAATATAGCATCCCTCCCACTTGCACCCTCACCCATCTCCTTCAACAGTACTAAATTAACATAAAGAATCCTGAGTGTCTTGTATCCCTGAAGTTGAATGGCACCCCTTCATCTCTCCTATCCCGAGTGTCAAGCCAAGCCTCCATGCATCCAATACCTTTAGTGCAAAGCCTGTCCTCTCTTGTCCTCCATCTTGGTGACAGGCAGGCAGCACAGTCCCATCAGTCCCCACTTATATCCTCCTTGGCCAGCCTTCTCAGTGTAACACCTGTATTGCAAACAGTATGATGATTTGTGCTGCTCGTTCATTCACTGATTTAGCACCAACTGCCTTGCCTCATCCTGTGCTGGACACCACAATGAGGGACAACTGGATAGGGTGTGCATTATTGGTGTTTTGTATGCATGCAGGCTTGCCAAGGATAAGGGGGGGGGGTGTCACTGACTGATCACCAGGAAGTCAAGGCACACAATCTTCTTGTATATTTAGTACTGTTCAAGTAGACGGGTCAGGGTGTAGGTGGCACAGGGTACCAAGAAATAAACAGATATATATTTTTTTATTTACTTGACAAGTGCCTCTTACAGGGAGGAACAGGGTGCAGGAAAACACTATTTTTAAGCGAAAAAGATGTTTCAGGACTAGAGGGCATGGGATGAAGTTGGAGGGAGGACGATTCAGAGGAAACATGAGAAAGAATTTCTTCACAGAACGGTGGTGGACAAGTGGAACACCCTGCCAGAGGAAGTGGTGGGGGCTGAAACAATCACGGGATTTAAGAATGCATGGGATAGACATAAAGGAATTCTAGAGGGCAGGGGTAAGGGGAAACAGACTTCTAGGAAAACAAACTGAACTTACAAGCTCAAATGGGCAGACTAGGTGGGCCATAGGCCCTTATCTGCCGACACTGTCTATGTATCTATGTATCTAAGTCTAAGATGGGCTGCTGGTGCAGCGTTAGCAGGGGTGATGTGCTTTATTATAATGTGACATGGCATGTTTACATTACTTTTTTATGCGCAATAACTGTTTTCCTATTTTCCATGGAAAACATGAAATAAAATAACATGCAAGCTGATTTCTTGTCTAATACTCTATTCCTGTTGGTTTTGATGACTTTTGGGTGTTCTAAGACCTCATAAATACGATCCATGAGTAAACGAATTTCATGTATCAAAAGTAATATACAGTAATATGAAATATAATATGCATTACAGTTACAGTTACTGATAACTTTTTATGTCTGAGTAATCTGTAACTGCAACTGATTACATTTCTTGGCCAGTAACTAGTAACTGTAACTGATTACTTTTTAAAAGTAACTTACCCAAGATTGAACAAACCTGCCTGGTATGTTTTAGTAGTCATGCAAATGTTACAGAGGCCATTTAAAAAAACCTGTTAGTAGTACGGTAGTTTATGTATAGTGTTCATATAAAATGCCTACTTCAGAAAGTAATTTTCCAAAAATTGTAATACATAAATAACTTGTGAAAACTAAGGAAAACAGTACAGTAGCTGACCCGGTGGCACTGAGGGTTGAGGTGCTGGACACACACCCCTTGCACCATGCCAGCGTACTGGGTTCGGGAATGAGCCTGGGTGTTGGGGGTCAGCAGGGAAGAGAGATGATTGAGCATCTGGAGGACGGCTCTCCTCTATTGGGGGGAACTAGGGACTGCCCGGCACCGCATCGGCCCCCAGCGGAGACCGGAGGCACTGCAACACCCAGGGCTACACTAGAGGGACACAGATCCATGATGGACGTTCCTGGTGTCATTGTATGCCCGGGCTCTGCAGGGAGGAGGGGGAGGGGAGTAATTACAAGAAAAACACCCCGGCGCACTGAGGAGGCGATGAGGGCCTCAGGGGCCTCCCTCACATTCCCAACACTGGATGCACACACAGATGAACCACAGCCAATCCCCAGAAGGACATGGACCCTCTAATTTCAGATAGACACTGCCAGGTAGGAGAGGAGGGCCCTGCCTTGGGGGGTGATCCTGGGCATTGGGAAACCTCCCAATGGGGGGGGTCTGTGGTGAAGCATCACAGTGGGGAGTAGCAGGGGCTGAGAGTCGAGTAGGCACCTCTGAGAGAAGCCTCGGCACACCAGTGCTATAGAAAGAATTGTAAAAAAAAAAAAAAAATACAGTAGTGGTATGCAACATTTTCAAATTCCAGCAGAACAGAATTTTACAGAATTTTTGAAATTCCACCAACATTCCACCAAATTTCAAAGGAAGTGGAATGGCAGACTCTGCAGCACAAATATTCAGAATGGGTTTTCCAATTTTCTGCAGAAATTGTTGGGGAATAATTTTCCACAGGAAAAGGCTTTTGCACAGAATATAATTCTATGGATCACAGCAGCAGCAGGCAGAATACTGCAGGAGGACCAGTGAAATTCAAGTAGAAATTCTGCTGGTGGGATGGTCATACAACACTAATTACGCTGGTGAACTCTACATTCTACAAAGCACTACAAACCTGTACTATAGTACTACAGTTACACATGCAACAAATATTACTTCGGGGGCAAATTCCCAGAGAATCTGCCAACTCTGCCTCTGCATGCCATTTCACAGAATTGCCACTTGTGTTGGAAACTTAACCAAAATTGGCACGGAGTAACTTTGCATTGCTTGTGGTATTTTAAAGTGCAAATTGCACTTAAAAAACCCACAAAGCAAGGAGAAGTTTGAAATCAGTTGCCCACTACACCATAGTTTGCAGCCTGACTTCCATCTCTTGTGTTTTATGGTCCCTTGTTCCCCTACAGATTGGTGCCTGGTCCCAATATGAAAAAATAAATTCCCCCCTCCTCAATCGTGGGGCACCAGCCCTGACTGTAAAGTCTATCCCTGGTGTCTAGTAGTCCCAACCCCCCAACCGATCGCTGGACCAATATAAAACTTACACCCCCCAAATTGCCATCCCTGGTATCTAGTAGTGTCCCCCTGCTAATCGCCAGCCCTGTTGCAAAATGAAGAAAATCCAAGGTCCTCTCCCATACCACACCCCGATCATCAAGTGCCAAGTCTGACCAACTTTACAAAAAATATTTTCCCTGTCTAGTGGACCCCCACCCCGTCAAGTAGTCCCCCACCACCCCACCTTAAGCAGGCCATTGGCACAGTCCTCCACTCACCTAAATGGCTAGCAGCCCAACTGAGTTCTCAATGAATGAGCATATATTTGTACAAGTACGTGCTGATTCACTGAGAGATCAATTGGGCCTGTGATCAGTGGGGAGGGGGCCTTACTAGACACCAGGTATGGCAGTTGGGGGGATGTTATTTTTTGTATTGGGCTGGCGATCACTCAGGTGGGTGGGACCACTAGACATTGGGGATAGACTTTACAACTGGGGCTGGCGCCCCATGATTGGGAACAGATTTATTTTTCCATATTGGGGCCAGGCCGCAATCAACAGGGGGGACCACTAGACACCAGGAGGGAAATCTGTGGGGGGCACTACTACTGTTAGTAGCTAAACTCTGCAAAATGCAAAGTTTGAACTCTGCCAGAGGAGTTGCCAAACTCTGCATTTTGCTGAGTTTTTTTTTTTGGGGGCAAAGCTGGGCTTCTGACACCAGATCTAATCTGCAACCTAGGCAAAATCAGCAAATTTTTTGTGGAGCAAATTTTCCTCACTTCGCACATCTCTAAATACAGCAACATTGTAATTTAAGGTCAGAAGTGTCTAAAGGTCCATCAGGTCCCCCTTCCACTTCCTAAGAAGGAATTAATAAGTATGCTGTTGCAACACATACTATTTAATGGGGATACCCCACCACATGAATACCTAGATTACGCTTTATTTCCCTTAGTAATTTGAAGTTTGTCAAGGTTTACTATGAAGATGCCAATGTTCTTATTATGAAATTAGTTGCAGAAAACTGTGTTAATGCAGACATTGGGGTTGAAGAACAAGTACATAAAGTAGGGAAATGAAACAAAAAATTAGGGTTTTGGGTCTCTGGAGTATTGGCAAATCAGTGGTAGAGCCTTCCTTGGGGTTGTCAACTCTAATACATACCTTCTCCCCACAGCCCATAGCCTCCTTTCCAAAGCACAAGGTACAGCTCCAAGCCAGTGCCTTATAGTGATACACTCTTCATAGGTAAAGAAGTATGGCCAGCCACATGTTGCCAACAGAATCTGTCATAGCTTTCTTCATGCAGGGCCCTGAGGGGCCTGTGGGAAGAAAAGAGATCACATCTGGCCTCGTTTGCTCAGGAGGTCAGGTGGGCATTAGAGTTGACAAATCCTAGAAAGATCCCACCACTGATTCACCAGTACTCTGGAGACACAAAACCCTAATGTTTTTTCATTTCTCTACTTCGTGTGTTTTGTGTTGTTCAACCCTAATGTCTGCATTAATGCAACTTTTTGTAATTAATTTTCCTTCTTTTTCTGATAGTGGAATTGTGTCCTCATTTGGACAGGTCCCTTACAGACCTGTGCTGAATGAAATAAATACAATGTCTGAGATAGCCCTAATGCAATGTGCAGGCCTATCAGGCACTGATATGCATGTAAATACATTGTGAGGGAAGGATCCCGTGCCCACCATAGGGTGCCATATCTGCACCAAACCACTGCGCTTTCCCTACCAAGTCTAGGGCTGGTGCTTCATGCTTCAGTATCTTCTCCAGCAGCCCTGGCCTATTAAACCAGCTCACTAAATTCACACCCGTACTCAGGTCACTGGCATGGGAAGGCAACATGGTCTCCACTGGGCCAATGGACATTCCTGCAAGCAATGTTACATCATAAAACATTTTTGAGACATTCTGACCCCCAAATTTCAACAGAGTATTCTATAGCCCCTCCTTCTGAGCATGACAGGTGTCTTTTAATATTGTACTGGACAAAACACAATTTTTTCGCTAGTAGTGCAAAATCACTTGTTGGTCAGGATTTAAAAAACAACAGCTGCCATGTTCATGAGGCAGATTGACAGAATGGCTATGCTGAAAATTTGGGGATAAATTACTGAAAATTACCAAACTTATGAGCATGCACAGAAAATAACAACATACATTTGTAACTTTGTTGTTTTTAATACTGTGACCCCAAACATTCAGCATAGTCTTGTTATGACCACACCTCATTAACCGGGTAGGTGAAACTTTTTAAATCTGCACTAAAACATCATTTCATGTCACAGGTACAAAAACATATTTTGGCCAGGATGTGAAAAATTAAAGCAGTAATGTTCATGAGGAGGTGTGAAAAAATGGCTATGTTGAAAATTTGGGGTCAAAATATTGAAAGCTACCAAAGTTATGAGTGTGCATAGAAAATTTTCAAAGTGCACTCTTAACTTGGTTGTTTTTGAGTATTTTTTCACCAGATGTACAACTTGGTCTTTTTGGGACCCCACCTCATGGACACTGGTGGTGACATTACGTTAATCAGACCAGAAGGTAGATTTTGCACAGCAACCACAATATCACCTTTCGGGCCCAATTAATGTAATTTCACCAACAGAGTTCATATGATGGGGTCCCAAAAAGGCCATGCTGAAACTTTGGTGAAATAAATCCTACAAATGACCAGGTTATGAAGTCTTGATTTAGTAGTTGACGTATTGGTCCTTGCAAGAATAGATCCAGAAGCAAATGATTTGATACCTTTTAATGGACCAACATAGATGTAACAACAAGAACAAAGTGCTCTAGCTTTCGGACCAACCAGTCCTTCTTCAGAAGCTCATGGCAGTTGTTTAGAAAATACAATACTTATAACAGCTAGATAATGCAGAGAAAAACAGAAAAAATCCCCATTGGTTTAAAATACTCATTTAAAAAAAAAAAAAACAGAAGATGATGTCAGAGAAGTTAAACAGTACAATACTGCCCTCAGTCCGAATGAACCTTGGGTTAAGATGTGCTTGGTGCAACAAACATAAAGAATCTACTGCACATAAATTTAATTGACATAAGATAGCAGCAATAACTCCCAAATCAAGCCATGAGTGTCACAGTCAGTATAAGGATGTGATTACTGGAAGGGCTACCTTCAGCTAAAGACAAACTAAGATAGTTATAGGGCTCATGAAATTACAATGTATGCATTAAAGACAAGAATACCAGTAAAGTTGTCTAAAAACATCAGTGCACACTGTGTGATGTGTAAAACCTAGCTAGACATGTCACCCAGCTGTATTCTCAAGCTAAATAAAAGGCCCAAGAAATTACAAAACCTCAGGACTATATAAATGATAATATAAATATAAATTGATAATATTAGTGTTAAACAAAAACTCTAGTAGAGGAACCTCAAAGAATTCAGACCATGCATCCTGATATGTACTGATGTCAATATATACTGAGAATGTAGCAACTACATGTACCACAAGTGTCTAGGAATCTGAAAAGAGATAAAAAGTAATTTATCTCCTCCTGCTCATACAAACAGTACAACTAACCCACCCACATCACAATAATGTGGGTGGGGAGATCATAGCTTAAACGAGATGTTGTCTTTCTCTCTCCCCCCTCCTTTCTCTCTCTCTCTCTGTCCCCCACAGACACACACACACACACACACACACACACACTCTCAATCTCTCCTAGTGAACCTATATTAACTTCAGTCACTGTAATTGTTCCCCAAAGGAATACAACTTGTAATAAATTCTGAGTAAATTACTACAATATTAGCCTAATGTAAAAGATATGTGACCCCAAGCAAATGAGATACAAATATGTCAGAGAGTTAAAATAGTAATATTCCATTGCACCATATTCAGTTTACCCAGCCTGCTAGTGTACATACAGGAGTGTTATCTTATACTGTTATATATAATTTTTGTAACTCTGTACATATTGGGATGTGTGATCTCATTTGCTTGGGGGTCCTGCACATATCTTTTTACATTAGGCTAATATTGTAGTAATTTACTCAGAATTTCATTACAAGTTGTATTCCTTTGGGGAACAATTACAGTGACTGAAGTTAATATAGGTTCACTAGGAGAGAGATTGAGAGTGTGTGTGTGTGTGTGTGTGTGTGTGTGTGTGTCTGTGGGGGACAGAGAGAGAGAGAGAGAGAGAAAAGGAGGGGAGAGAGAGAAAGACAACATCTCGTTTAAGCTATGTATCTCCCCCACCCACATTATTGTGATGTGGGGTGGGTTAGGTTGTACTGTTCGTATGAGCAGGAGGAGATAAATTACTTTTTTATCTCTTTTTCAGATTCCCTAGACACTTGTGGTACATGTAGTTGCTACATTCTCAGTATATATTGACATCAGTACATATCAGGATGCATGGTCTGAATTCTTTGAGGTTCCTCTACTAGAGTTTTTGTTTAACACTAATATTATCAATTTATATTTATATTATCATTTATATAGTCCTGAGGTTTTGTAATTTCTTGGGCCTTTTATTTAGCTTGAGAATACAGCTGGGTGACATGTCTAGCTAGGTTTACACTCACACAGTGTGCATGATGTTTTTAGACAACTTTACTGGTATTCTTGTCTTTAATGCATACATTGTAATTTCATGAGCCCTATAACTATCTTAGTTTGTCTTTCACTGAAAGGCAACCCCACCCAGCTTAATCACATCCTTATACTGACTGTGACACTCATGGCTTGATTTGGGAGTTATCTGCTTCTTATGTCAATTAAATTTATGTGTAGTAGGATTCTTTATGTTTGTTGCACCAAGCACATCTTAACCCAAGGTTCATTCGGACTGAGGGCAGTATTGTACTGTTTAACTTCTCTGACATCATCTTCTGTTTTTTTTTTTTTTTAATGAGTATTTTAAACCAATGGGGATTTTTTTCTGTTTTTCTCTGCATTATCTAGCTGTTATAAGTATTGTATTTTCTAAACAACTGCCATGAGCTTCTGAAGAAGGACTGGTTGGTCCGAAAGCTAGAGCACTTTGTTCTTGTTGTTACATCTATGTTGGTCCATTAAAAAGTATCAAATCATTTGCTTCTGGATCAGGTTATGAAGATAATTTCAAAATTCCATTGGAATATGCTATATATCACTTACTTGTTTTTCTCAGTTCCTGGTTGAAGAGTGAAAACGTGTCTCCGGTCCACAGAGGATTTTGGTGTTGGACCATGGCTCAGTAAGTATAGGGTAAGGGGGTGGGTGTTGGGTCCTGGGTGCTGAGTAGGAGGGTCGGGAGGGGGGATGTAGATGGTGGTAGATGACAAGGAATTGTTTCCTTTGTTTCAGGTTTAAAAAAAAACTACAGAGATGTCGAGGGACGTTTTTCATTTTTACAGGAACAGTAACAGTTTTCAATACTGTGAATTGGGCACCCCCATGTCAGTGTGTTATTTGGGGGCATCAGGAGGGGGGAACCTAGTGTCCCACACTGCTGGGTGGGAAGCTTGTGAAATCTGACACAGAGGATTGGCCCCCATGGTGCCAGCAGTTCAGATAATGGGTTTGGAGATGGACCTAAGGAGGGGAGCAGGGAATGACCGGACACCGAGGTGGGCACCCAGGTGTCAGAATATACAAAAATAAATAAACTGGGACTGGGGATTTGGCCCCCCCTTGGTGTCCAATTGTAATGAATAAAATCACCTATGTGACCAATGGCAGCAGAGCTACATACAGAGCATGCTCAGCAGGTCTGGGGTTGCACACTGACACATAGCCCCATCCCTGTGAATGAAAACAGCAGGGACTGGGAAATGGCAGAGTCTTGTATGACAGTGACATAACTTCATTTCGTCACATAAATTCAGTTATCTTTAGAACACTGATTTTTTAAACTGTGCATGCTCACAAATGGAATGTTTTTCCTTATATAATTTAAAAAGTACTTAAGTGTGGGACACACTGTAAAACACACAAAAGCACACACCTTGGACCAAATTCTATGAAACCTGCAAGTTTCAGGTTTCCAATCCTCCTAGTTTTTTAGTTAGGGTTGAGCAAAAAAAGGCAACATTTTGGTGATTTTTTTTTGCCTGTCTGTAACTTTGCTGTCAGTCAACCAATTTCCACAAAATGTTAGGACTGAGAGACCCTGAGAACAGCACTGTGCGTTCTGAATTTAATGTAAATCAGTGGATCAGGAGCAAAGTTACTAAGGTGCAAAAATTGGGGTTTATCATTAAAGTGCTTACTCAACCGTAACAATATCATTAAGAATTTGTAATATTACTGTGGAAGTGCAAAGTTATAATACATATTTAAGGTGTCCAATTGTTTATGTTATGTCCCTGCTTTTTTATAAATTTTATTAACTGCAATAGTTGATTTTGAATTTGGTGCAACCTCTGAATGAATCTACTATAAATCTAGGCCAAGACCAGCACTTTCGTATCCACTGTTTTGATTGATAAGCTGTTCCATACTGTGTTCACCACACTGTGGGGAAGAAGCACAAACCAATACATAGCTTCCTAATGCTTACCTCTAAAAGGAAGCGATGGGGCTGAACTTCCAGTTGAGGCTTCTCCACGTTGGCAGCCTAATTCCTGAGCTCCTTGGACCCCTCATCAAAGATCCCCAGCTACAACTTATCATTCTTGGTTTAATTACTGCACTATATTATAAATGGGGAGAGATCATTATGGTAAACCATTTTCATTGGGGGATGGGGAAAATACTGCTCTTTGAACATAAAAATGAGTGACAACCAACTTACCCTGCATGGTGCTGAATCAGATTCAGAGCTTTTTCAGACCTCAGCAGAGGTGAAGGACTGTCCGAATGGCATGACGACTCCATGTAACAGCTCTAAAAACCAAAAAGTAACATTAGAAACAATCTACAAGGAATTACTATCTTTCAGATCTGAAGTTAAACAATCGTACACAGAGCTTCAAAGTAACATGATGGTCCTGGAGCAAAGAATGGATGATTCGGAGCAGCATGTAACCGTAAAAAATAGTGTTGATGATTTGGAAGAGACAGTAACAATTTTGCAAGACAACAAGCTCAAACTTTCACCCATCAGATTGATGCGGAAAACATAGCCCAGCAAAAACATATTTGAATTTACAGTGTCCCTGAGGGTTCAGAGGGCCAAGACATCAAAGAGTTTCTTATAACTCTCCTCCGTACAGCCCTAGAGTTACCACCCAAAGTACCTCTTGACTTTGAGAGAATACATTGAGCCCCGGGGGCCCTAAACTGGTGGGCGTTACATAGAAACATAGAATTTGACGGCAGATAAGGACCGCTTGACCTACTCAGTCTGCCTATTTCCCTACCTGATGGATAAGCTGCAGATCCTAGTTAACCAGCTGCCTACTTCTTCCTACCCCTACCCCCTAGAATTTCCTTATGACTGTCCCATGCATGCTTGAATTCCACCACTGTTTTTGACTCTACAACCTCCTCTGGAAGGCCGTTCCATACATCCACAACCCTCTCTGTGAAAAAATACTTCCTTAAATTACCTCTGACAGCCTCCCCTCTATCTTCAAATTGTGCCCCTTGTTCTTGCACACCTCTTTTTTTGAAAGATGCTACCCTCTTGGACTTTGTTGATTCCCTTGAGGTACTTGAAAGTTTCTATCAAGTCCCCCCTTTCCCTCCTTTCCTCGAGGCTATACATATTAAGCTCCTTAAGTCTCTCTTCATATGTCTTCCGGTGCAGACCCTGCACCATTTTAGTTGCCCTCCTCTGGACAGCTTCCATCCTGTCTATGTCTTTGCGTTAATGCCTGTCCTAGATCTATAATAGCCCATTTCATAAGCCATGCTGTTAAAGAATGGGTTTTGCTGACTGCATGGCACAGACAAAAGATCTTTTATGGATGACCCAAATTTTTCTCGATACTGATTATGCCCCAGAAACAATGAAAAGTAGACAAGCTTACTTGGACATTCTCCCTGTTTTGAAGGAGAAGGGGTAAAAATTTTCCATTACTTACCCTGCCTGGTTAGTGGTACAGCTTCCAGGAGGCTGAAATAAGTTTGAGA
The DNA here is from genome assembly GCA_016271365.2 of Neoceratodus forsteri. NCBI lineage: Eukaryota > Metazoa > Chordata > Ceratodontiformes > Ceratodontidae > Neoceratodus > Neoceratodus forsteri. Next base: position 610,098,206 of record CM057455.1, read on the forward strand.
CAGCTGAGGAGGCATAGAAGGAATTATCAAAGCAGGCCTGCAGTTCAAGCAATGGAATCCTCCCACTACAATGCCTGGTCCAACAGCTCCCCACTGGCAGATGATACAACTCACTGAAAAATCAAAGGAGGCGGGCTCCCAATCTACTAAAGTGATCTCGGGGCATCTAGTAAGCTTTCGATAATCAGCCCATGAAAACCCATGAAATACTGTGCTGGACTCTTAATTGCTGCTATGTCACTGTGCTTTAGGTCTGACAGAGACCCAGAGTTAGGTGCAGCTCGGATTAATGTCCTTGATGTGCCTCTCACGACTGAATGTCCTTGTAAGTACTCTTATTCTTTTATATCTAGGAGGTGGCATTATAATGGGGCATTGACTAGTCCTGAGAATCACTGAAGATTTTCAGACTGAATTTCCAAGAGATACCTTAAATCATTTATTTCATCACCTTGTGTGAACTCTTGATTCATCCTGGATATGTTCTCTGCATCTGTTTGCTTACTGCCAGTCATGCTCCAGACTGATAGTGTTTATATGAAGGACTTTTGGAGCATAGTTCTGGTATTCAAGAGGATGTTGAGCTTCAAAATTTGTTCCCTGGAAACATTGCTCAAGATGGCCAAGGAGCAGTTATTTCTCATTGAACTCTTTTGAATTACTTATAAAACCCTGACAATAGGGACATAAATAGTTTATCTCATTTCTTACATTTATTGTTAACTGTCTCCACTGGCATGAACATAAATCTGAGGGCCGGAATAGCCTTTTTCCTTTCTAGAATGAGCAAAATTACTTAGCAAAGATCTCCTGTACTTCTAAAAAGTAATATAATCATGAGATCTCGGAATTAAATTAGATTTGGAGGAACCCTTCATAATGTTATGCTCATGATTGCTTCTTACTTTAGATTACCATACCTGCCCATCATTTGTTATATTGACACTGAGGGGGAACAAAACCTTTTTCAGGAGATGGTTCACTGGACGGTATATACTTATTCAACTATTTGATTTTTTTCTGGACATGTAAGTTTCCCCACCAGTAATGAATAATGGTTGGGATGTTACTCTCCTGGATACTCCCTCATACAGAAATTATTTTTTCTCTTCTTCTTTCTTCTTCGATACTATTACTACTATGTTTATATCGATATTTAAAATATGATGCAGGGGGAGGTGGAACAATTGTCTTCCTAGAGATGCCTTATTATTTATATAACCCTGGGACGCACGTTTTATTTCAATTATTATTTTTCCAGTATGGGTATTTTTGACCCACAGAGGCCCAGGAGATAATTTCTCCTGGTTTTCCTTCGGAGCTCACCCTAGATTTACAGGTTGAGCTCATAGAGAGACTGAAAATGGACTCCCCTAGCTTGAAAGTTCTAGATCAAATATATATAATTTGGATGGTTGGGCTTATAATTGCACCCTTATTTTTTTGGTGGGGGTACATTTCTGCTTGTATATAGTTATAGAGACTGGAGTGAGTGATGGTTGGTTTTTTACCTTCGCTCCTCTGTGTTTTTTTAACTTGTTTACATACGGTTTGACTATTGTTATAGAAATATGCTGTAAAATTGCTTTTTAGTATGTTAAAACTCAAAAAATATCTCGGGGGGAGTATCTACAACAAATTTTATGAATCTATGTCAATGGTTTCAACAGGCAACTATGAGAAGTGACAACAAAGGAGGACATAGTCAGTTAATAATGTTGGGTACTGAGCTATGTTTTCGAAACATCTTGAAAGAACCTTTTTTTTTTCTGCTGTTGGTTCACTGGTTAGGGTGGAGATGGAGGAATTTGAGATTTGCCAGTTAGGTCCACAATCCTTATATTTTACATAATGCTATCTCCCCAATTCAACTATTGTCCCTTAATATGCATAGGCTAAATAACCCGATTAAAAGGTCTAGGGTATTTCAATATTTCTGTAAACAAGCATTAGATACAATATACCTGCAAGAAACCCACCTGATATCAGTAGAGCATTTAAAACTTGCTCAGGGGGGTCAATACCAGGTATATGCTTCTTCCTACTCCAAGGGTAAATGAAGGGAAGTGGCTGTTCTAGTGCCGACTTCCATCCCATTCCAGCTTCAAAAGTAATATCTGCATCCCTCAGGATGCTACGTTGTGTTAACAGGTATCTTGCGTGGCCAAATAGTCACACTGGTAAATGTATATTTTCCTTCATAGGCTCCCCCACAGAAATTTAAGTTTTTTTTTTTAAATAAACTTTTAGAAATATTGGACGGCTGCTTAATACTTGGGGTGACCTAAATATAACATTAACACCACAGTTGGATACATCCTCAGCTATGGCCCACTGGTGCTCGGCTTCTCAGAAATACTTTCATGCCCGATATAATTTACTGGGAATAAGAGACGTGTGTCATTTTTTCTTTCCAATTTCTTGGGGATACACCTATTATTCCCCCTGATTCCATGCTTTCTCCCATCTGGACTATCTGTTTGTATCCAGGGAGCATACAGACTGGTTGCACGATGTAACAGTTTGCCCCATTTTCTCTACAACCATGCCCCATTGTTATTAAAAGTGAACATGGGGAGACCCTGTAAAACTACCAGCTGGCTGTTGAACTTATCTCTGGTTCATGATGAAACCTTTAAAAAATTAATCGCATAGATTTTGGTGGAGAATTCTGCCCCAGACATTACAAGTAGCATATAATGGACTCGTTAAAAGTAGTCTTGCAGGGAGAAATCATTGCCTATGTTGTTCATTAAAAAAGGCTTTGAGAGGCTTACATAATTACTGTAAATTGCAGACAGAGTTGCATCAACTCTAACAATCTATGTCTGGTAATGCTCCTGAAACCTCTGCCCATTTTAGTTAATCTGAAAGCCGAGCTTTAAAAAAATGTTAGATGAAAAAGTCCTACAAGTGCTTTTCTTTTAAAAAAAAATATTCCTATGAAGGTGGCCCAAAAGGCACGCGGAACCTAGTGCGCTGTCTGTGAGGTGACAAAGTGACTTCTTGTATCACCTGACTAATTCACCCACAGCATGGCTGCTCAGTTTTTCATACCCCAGAGAACATTGAGAGCTTTCGGTCTTATTATACCCAACCATACCAAGCTCCCCACTCTCTGGGTGATGAGCAGGTCAAGCAAATTCTTTCTGGCTTTTCCCCACCTAATATATCCCAATCCCATGTAGACCTTTTACTGGCTCCAATCACTGAGTCGGAGGTGAAGATTTCTAACGGTAGAACACGGAGGTGTCTAGGCACAGATGGGTTACCCTCTGAATGGTATATAACATTTTTAAAGAAATTATTGCCTACTCTGCTGGCCACTTTTCGTGCGGTTCAGGGAGAAGGGGTTTCCCCACCCTTCTGGTCCTATGCCATTTTATCCCCTATACTTAAACCTAATAAAGACCCACATTTACCTTCTTCATACAGACCTATATCCATCTTGAACATATATTATAACATTTTTAGGTCAGTATTGGCTCATTGAATGGAGGGGAATTTTGTCATCCATCATACATCCAGACCAGTCTGGTTTTATTTGTTTATGACAGAGGATGGATAATATACAAAGAACAGTACATTTAACTGACCATTTAAGCCAGAGATCAATCCCAGTGGGCGTGATCAGTTTAGATGCTGACAAGACCTTTGATCGGGTCTCATGGTTTTTCTATGGAAAACCCTGAACAGATTTGGTTTTCCTGAGGATTTTATTGCTGTGATTCAGTCTATTTACATGGCCCTTCAGGCACACATTAAAGTAAATGGCCATCTGTCTGCTCATATCCCTTTAGCACGTGGAACCTGCCAGGGTTGCCCCCTCTCCCTCCTTTTGTTTGTGGGATATATATAGAACCATTAGTTATAGCAATTCAAGCTCTGAAAGGGGCCCAGGGTATCCCATCAGGGAGCAGACCTTCAAAATCTCCCTTTACGCGGACAATGTTCTACTAACTCTTTAGACAACAAGCAATCAATCTCATTGGTTTTGGACATCATTCAAACATTTTCAGAATTATTGGGATATATTAGTAATGTGCAGAAAAATTAAATTTTGACCTTAAACTTTTCCCCATCACAGACTGTAGATGTCATTGCCGTCCCATTGGCATTGTACTAAAATAAAATAATTTGGAGTCTAATTACCCTAAAACTTACTGCATTTGGAAGTAATAAATTATGAACCCCTAATTCAAGCTATTGAGGGAGACCTGAGTAGGTGGGCACAGCTACATTTATCCTTTTAATCAATAATTGATGCTTTAAGGTTAATGCTGTTTCCTGGACTCTTTTATTTATTTCAAACTTTATTGGTACCTCCCCCATCGTATTTTTTCACATCCTGGAATTAAATAGTTTCTAGGTTTATATGGACGGAGAAGCGCCCTCGAATCCACTGGTCACTATTACAATTACCGGTGGATAGAGGTGGCTTAAACTTGGCAGAATGTTACAGAGCTGTTTTTTTTCAAAACCATTTTGCTATGATTAAATCCTACTTATAACGCTCTCTGGAAATATACGCAGTTTGTGTTGAATGGTTTGTTTTATACACATTCTATACTGTTTGCACCCCTTTTGTCCCCTTCTGACTATAAATCTTTTCCCTTTGGTACAGGGGAAGCCCTCATACCTGGTATAAGATATGAAATTATCCCACCCCGTCCTTGATTTTCTACTTTGTATGATTTTTATGGTTGGAACAGAGCTTTTTACTAGCCCGAGTAGATCTTGCATTTCAACAATGGCATTGACTGGGCCTGTCTTTTATTTATCAATTTTTAGATTCACATGGGGTTGTCCCATTTACCCATCTTCAGACTAACTACTGACTTCCCCATCGAGATCATTTTTGATATTACAAGTCCGTACCTTATTGATGCAGAAGGGCCCCCTTGGAATGCCCTCCCTAATCCTGCCACCCCTGTTAAAATTACTAATAGATGCTATGAAGGGTTGAATTATCCACACTTGATAGGCTTGACATACACGACTCTGAGGGATCTCTGGCCAGAGTCTACCCATTCAGTCCTTCAAGCCTGGAATGAAGAGCTAGCAATAGAAATTTCTTATAAGAAGTAGCTGGAAGCTATCATCCCTTCGATGACAATCTCGCAGTCTCCATATTGGTGAGAAATATTTGGAAATGTTGTATATGATATTTGAATACCCCAGATAAACTTATCAAGTACCTTCCACTGTCATATGGGGCCTACTGTCATCGTTGCAGGAAGGTACGGGCCAATACAGTTCATTTTTTGTTGCGCTGTCTGACCCTCTCCTCATATTGGAAGGATATAAACTCCACTTTGGCACAGTTAGTTGATGTGGAATTGAAGCTTTCTCCTCAACTGGTTCTTTCATATCTACCAGATGATGGGGGCATCCCACGGAAGAAAAAACATGTTATACATATACTTAGTGGCTGCAAAAAAGGCTCCTTACTCATCTTTGGTGCGCTCAAATGCCCCCCATGTTACTTCAATGACAAAATATAGTTAATGACATTTATTATTTGGAACAAAGTGTTGCACATTGTGTAGGCCTTCTTCCCTGATTTGAGCTGACCTGGAGGCCTGGGGTGTTCTATATTTCTCAAATAGACCCAACATTCATCCCTTAAATTCAACTTTTAGAGGGCTTCTTGGGATGGTCCCCCCCCCCCTTCATCTACTGACTTATCCATTATTTTCTTATCTCGCATATTGATGGTTGTTAAGACTGTAAACTGCTGTAAAAAATAATTTTTTTTACTGTGTATATGAATCGATTTATTATGCAATGTTATTATAAATATGATATGTAATAATGTATTGCTCTCACCCTGTGAACCAATAAACAGTTTAAAAAAAATAAATAAAAGGAAGAAATGGGAAGTTATTGGTGGGCTTGGTGTTACATAATTATTACTGAAAACATATAAGTATGAGGGGCTCCATATGGGAAGTAGAGGTGCAATTGTTAAAAGGAAAAAGAGCCCACGATGAAAGACAGTTAATGTGTCCATAATCTGCATGCACCAAAGGTCGAAGTTCAGGTTGGGGATTGTTATCTGCCTGTAGTGTCCTTCTATTTTTTTTTTCATTTTGGTACCCCAAATAGAGAGCTGTGTACTGACAGTAAAAGGAAATGCTCTTTAATGTAATAGCTGCAAATACTATAAAACTAGAAAGAGACATGTCTTGTATATAGTATTTCACAGTCTCAAACCTCCTGACACATTAGTGCGAAATAATACTCACATTCAGGCCACAAAGGCCTTATGCAGTAAATGCCGGTACACTGGCACGCTAAAAAACTCAGAACTTTTTTTTTTAATCAACTCTGTTTAGTCTCCTCAGGTGGCTCAGGGATATACCCCACATTGATCTGCTGGGTCACTGCAAAGATCCCAGACTTCATGCTGCTCATCATCCAAGGGGGTTTTCTGCATGTGGTGTCCTCCATGGTTCCTCCTTGACAGAGGCATGCATTCTAGGACCTCATTACATAACTGGGAACACTCCCACCCTGATGTGCAGATATTTGCTGTCTCTGCCAATCTGGCCTCAGTACGTGTCCTGGGCTAATTTACCCCTACCTGTCATTAGGGGTCAGTAGTTGTCAGGTGCCAGAACCCCTCCCTCCACAAAGAAGGCAAGCAGTCCAAAAGATGCTCAGCCTTCTCCCCCGGCAGGCCCTACGACAGCCATGGGTCTTCTTCCAAACCTGGTTAAGCGGCATTACCAGTGGAAGTAATACCGCTGCACCAGTGAACCATTCCAAACAGAGGGAACCTTAATAAAATGTACAACTTCTAAATAAACCACAGGACTCTTTAAATGAAAACGAGAGCCTGTCATTGAGTCACAGAATATTAGACCGGCTGCTTACTGAATACTGCTTCTCTCTGTATGGCTGACAGACAGACAGGAGAAGTTTTACATTTGCTGTCTTACCTGCAGTCGGTCAGGATAGCCATAATGTCTGTGCCCTCTTGATCATCAGGGACATCAGTACCCTCATTACAGACCCTGCCCAAAAAATATCCCTGTTACAGTGGCTGTGCATCCAGAGGCTGTAAAAAGGTCTGCTTCTGCTGCATGATTAGATGATATGAGCTGATACAGGTTAAGTAAGGCTGGGGACATCCTGCTGTGTATGGCAGAATGTGTGGTAACAGAGCTGCATGCGGCAAGACATCCAACCAAAACAGGAAGGGAGAGAATATATAAGTTACACTCCTGCCATTTGCTATGATGTAGGTCAGAATGCAGCTGAAAATGGCATAATGAATGCCACCTGATATTTCTCTAAGAAGTATGGGGCAAAAATAAATGTGAGTACAGTTTATAAATTTAAGTTGGAATACATGAACAAACATAAACTTTACCCATAACTCAGTCAGTTAATACCAGAGCTGCAAACCATGGCAAGAGAATGTCCTGCACTGCTTTTGTGTAAGGCAGAAGGCAAACTGGAAAATATAATTAGGAGTCTGCAGTCTAAAGAGACTGTCATAAATGTCTTTGTGGTGATCACTAGAGCCACAGGAGCAGTTAAACATCATAGGCAGCAGGCCTAGCTGAGTTTGGGGCAATCTCAGTGTCAGTTGGCAAGGGATCCCAAAGCAATATAGTAATTCACTCAGAGGTTAAAGAAAGAGAAAAGCACTATGAATGCTTCTGATTACTTCCTAGTAGTTGGACAATAGATATCAAAAGCAGTCAAGTACAACCTTTAAGTTAGTAGAAATTTATTATATTCCATTCTGTAATGGAATTTGAAATGAATGACATGCAGAAAGATAGCAGGGCTCAATGTGTTAAATCACAGTGCAATTAATTCACAAGAAACAGTGGCAAACAGGATTAGGCATACTAGCCATAAGGCTATGCCTAAAACAGCTTACCTGTCAACCAAACCACCAGATTGTGAGTAAAGCGCTGGTCTGGGCAATCTTTTTTTTTGTAATTTAATATACTTTATTATAACTTTCCAATAAGTGTAAGCTAGTAACAAATGACAAGCATGTTACACAATCTTTGAAACAGCAATTAGAATGCATGTATAACAGAACAATACAATTCGTAGTCTGTAGCTTACCAAACCTCCCCTCCATATCCTCCCCCCCCCATTCCCCAGTCTGCCACCAAAATAGTAGACTGAAACCTTGCGTGTAAAAGATTGTCCAAGCTACTGGAGTGCCACTGTACCAAATATTCGATCTCCCCCAGCTCATTAATTACTTATTAACAAAGTGTAGAGAGGCTCCCATCTCTTTACATATTTCTTGGTGTTATTAGACAATTTAGCAATTGTGTACTCTGCTTACAGAGCAAACATTATTTCATGAAACCATTCTAGATAAGTGGGGGCAGCAGCGTCCTTCCACCTTCTTAATGTGACATTTTTCACACATGCCGATATCAGGGCCATGTGAGCTCTCTGATTGCCCACAGGTATTAGTGTGTATTCTCCAATAAGACATGTTTCAATTCGAAAAAAAACTGTCAAAGCCAGTAAGAGATTAACCTGCTCTCTATACTTCGCCAGAAGGTAATTATTTTCTCACAAGACCACAACATGTGAATCATATCAGCAGCCTCCTGTTGGCATCTAGGACAACGGCTGTTGTGCAGAAGGCCAAATCGGTATAGTTTGAGTGGGGAATAATATAAGTTGTGAATTATACGAAACTGCATATATCTATATTTATCCCATTTGATATACTTATATAAATGCGCCCAAACAAGGGACCAGTCTATAGAACTGGTGATGGTCCGGGAGGTCTTGTTCCATTGAGTATAACAGTGGTTATCCATTGATTCCACCGTTGATCTAAGAAAATCATAAGAAAATGATATTACATGAGAGAGAGGGATGGTATCTAAGTATGGGGTTAACTTCTTAGAAAAGAGTCATGCCATAACCTTGCCCCAAGATGCTGCCTTAATGAATGTGCTAACAGCAAATATTTAAAAATTGCATTTTTCTCCCAGTGAAACAGAGAGCAGCCTTCATGAAAAGAGATCATTTTATGGTCAGAAATTAGCTGTTCAACCCTCTCCACATCTATCTGGGGCCAGAATATCTGGGCTTTTATTGGTTTGCCAGCAATATGGAAATTGGGGTTGCTGAATATGGGCTGGGCTATATCCTTCACAGATCTGGGCAATCTGGTGGTTTGGGTGAGAGTTAATCTGCTTGAGGCACAGCCACAAGGTAGGGTATCCCAGCACTTCTCACCACGACACACCTAACAGTGGTAACTCAATTGCAGTGCCTGTCATTGAGGAGACTGGAGAAGGTGGGCGACCAGATGGGGGGGTGCACGAAATAACAACATCCTGACGCTACATGCCTATGTGCACACACGGGGGGAGCGAGCATGCTGAGTGTGGGGTGGAAGGGGATGGAGGGATTGTAGGGGGTGGCACCATGGCAAGCTGTCAAGCTGATTACATGGTGTGATGGGTGGGTTCAGGGCTGCAGTGGGAATGGTGCTGGGTTCGGGTCCGGGCACAGGTACTTTTTGTTATACCCAGCCCGAATTTTCATTTTTTCAGTGTTTGCACCCCCCCAACATACAACCCCCTGTAGCTGAGAATCCTTAAGCAGTAAGGGGTGTGGGATTTAAAGCCCCCAATGGAGAGGGGTGGGGGTGCAGCCCCCCTGCATAAAGCAGAAAATCCCAGCTCCCCAGTGCCATTTTCCTGTGCACTGGTGAGTATATCACGGAAATATTTTTTCAGCAATGTGACATCAGCCTAATGGTGATCACCCATTGGCGATCGCCATTATCACATAGATCCCATAGGTAGTATACCTAGCACTGTTTATCACTGAATCTTATGAATTATTTGCACTGTGATTTAGCCCATTGGGCTCTACTATCTTCTTGCACATCATTCATTCCAAACACCATTATGAAATTGCATATAATAAATTTCTACTAACTTGGAAGTTGTACTTAATTGCTTTTGATGTGCATTATCCAACTATTAGGAAGTAACCAATAGAATTCACAATGCTTTTTTGTAAGATTTACCTTTGAGTGCATTACTATTTTGTCTTGGAATTGTCTATTTTGGAGGTGTTCAGCCAACCCTCATAGTTTTTCATTGAACCCTACACGAGGTGTGTGATTCCATTATTTTGCAAGAGTCAGTCAGCATTGGGAATGGAACTTCCTTAAGATCATGCCTTATGTAATGGAATGGAGGACAGTCTCCCAGAGAGACTGCCTGACTCTATGTGGTAGAACCACACTGAAGATGCCAAACTGTGGTTTGTGTAGTTGTCAAGTAAAATGTTTTTTTTGTAAACTGTTCTTTGACTATCTTGATTACATTAGCTAAGAGAACGAGTCAGGCTGTCATTAAACATCCTGAGTGACTGATTATGCCCTTGTTGTTAGTCAGGGGGATTGAGGGGACAAGGTTATCAGTTTACTTGACATAGCATGCAGCAAATGGCAGGAGCAACCAGACAATAGTGAGAATTTATACTGTTACAAGTCCAATACCCTTCTCCTTTAGGACTAGAGGGTGCTAGTATCACCTGCTTTGCAGCATCTAGGTGAGCACAGGTAGTGGTGCAGCTGGAACTAAAGAGAGAGAGGGAGGACACCAAAAGGCTCAAGCATGCAAGGTACACTTTGCATGCATGTACCACTAAGCTGTCAAGTTGGTGTACAGAGGACAGGGAAGAAAAAAATGGAAAAACTCTGAAGAGTTTATCAATCAATCAATCAATCATTTTTAATTTTACCAGTAATAGCACTGTTGAGCAAGCTCATTTTCAAGGTGGCCCTGACATACTAAATAATGCAGTAATCAGTACTTCCCCCAACATCGAGCTACCACAACATAAACCCAACATACTAAAACAATGTCACAAGATAAATAAATGGAAGAGACAATATGATTTATACGTTAGACAGTGACAATGACATAACAGCTTGATACCACCACTCCTGGGCCCCATGCAGCTGACTGCCCACCACACCACCCTGAATGTGGCTGTCCTGGGGGGATAAGTTGGGTCCCCAACATCCCCACCACAGAGTATAGGTCTGTTGTTAGATGTAGTCAGGGTAAGTGTCGTAGAAGGCATTATGGTGCTAGGAGGTTGCCTTTCCAAAAAGGGCCATTCTGAACAGTATAGCAGAATGAGAATGAAAAGGAAGCTATAATGACCAGTGATTAGAGCACCAAGATATAAACCTGAAGCTCAATGTTTGCAGCCCTCCTCTAATGTTTACTCACCTTGAAATTATAAGAAAGTCATTTAAGCTTCTAATGCTTTAACAGAAGGTATCAACATAGCACCTGTACAATATTTTTGTAACTACAGTACAAGTCCCATTAAACTGTTCTATCAATGAGTTGGTTGTTTCTTTGAGTTGGCAATGCATTGGAATCTCATATTGCATTATTTTTTCAGTGTTTAACTAGCTGAAGAACAATGTTTGTAAAATGTTTTTGCAACTCGATTGGAAATCATCTGCAGTCTAGTCACAGTGCAATGCAAACCTGCATTTTAACTCTTAAAAAAACAGCTAAGGTAGGGCTTTGTGCTGGATACAGCAGCACTTACGCAACTTAGTCTAAAATGCTAAAGCAACTCATTAGAGGAACAGTTTAATATGACTTGTACTCTATACTCTTTTGGCATTACAAGTCATGTAAGATCTCTTTTTATGTTTGGTTGATAAATGCTTGCAAGTGTATTGCAATCATTCTGAGCCCTGAGAGGGCTTACAGAGGGTGGTCATCATCCACCAACCAACGCCATTGATTTACACTGATTAAAGTAATGAAATTTTGTTTTCAAGACTTGAAATTACAGGAATTGCAACTGTGATTGTTAGTCCAACTTTTAAATGTTTTCTAGGGTTCTACTGTCATTCTTTCAGTTTATGTATAAATAATCAAAATAAAAGAAAACAATATACAGAGCATTAAATGAAGCAAATTGAACATAGTAAAGCAAGCAATTATAAGAAAAATACAAGTTGCGTAGATTTACTGATCTTGTATAAAATGTCAAATTCCATGAAAGTCTTTGTTTTTACCAGTGCGCAGGCAGTCCAAATTCTGTAATTTTACCAGGTTTTCTGATAAAAACAGAAAACCAGTGGCTTTGCCTATCACAGCTTCAAAATCCCTTATCTCTGTCCCAATTCTGTCAACGTTCCGCCTTTCTGCTGCTTTTGGCTTTAAAGTACTTAGCCAATCAGAAGGCTGGAAAATGTCAGGTGGAAATTTGTTTTCATGTGCAGCCTGTACTTCCTACTAACAATGTTTCCTTTGCTGTTCATTCCACAGCTGTGATGCTGTTAAGTATTTATTTCTCTGCCTGAAGGAATGGCAGAGATATTGCACAACACCCACAGCTTGTCCCTGCGTGGAGCAGGCCATGACAATATAACAGCAGGTATTCATGTCGTGCTGCACTTCTACTAAACATTGCTACAACTGGTGGCACTTTCTCCAGTGCCCCCTCCAATCCACATTCAACTGCAACTTCTCAGGACCTTCTCCATAATGCCATGACTGGTTGCACTTGCAGCTAGCCCTCCAAAAGTCTTGATCAGTGGCAGCTCCTCAGATCCACCACTGGAGATCCAGACATACTAAATAATGCAGTAATCAGTACTTCCCCCAACATTGAGCTACCACAACATAAACCCAACATACTAAAACAATGTCCCATGACAAACTCCTAAATTGGGGTGCCCAGCACCAAGTGATGACTAACACCCCCCAACAGTCCACAATCAATCCCAAATTCTACCAAAGCACATCCCCCCCCCCAACACACACACACTCCAGCAATGGGTACCCAACCCTTAATGCTGGCTAAAAACAACCCCACCATAGTATATGACACCAAGGTGCCTAACCCGACACTGGTAAATAACATCCTTCCAAAAGTCCATGACACTAGGGTGCCCAAACTTTGGTGCCAACAGTGAATGCACCTCCATACATACAAAGTAACTGTGGATGCCCAGCTTCCTGTACCAGCCAATAACAACCCCTGCTGCAGTATGAGACACCAGGGTTCATAAATGACGGTGCTGAAGAACAACTCACTGGCACTGGGATACCCAGTCCCCAGTGTACAATACAAGAAAAAAAGAAAACTGTCCCTTGTCATTTCTCTTTTATTTAAAAAAACCCCTAAAACTTAGAAAACTATCATGTGATGTCTTGTAGCCCCCTGACTCCCCCACAATGCCCCCCTGAAGCCTATCTCAGCACCCACCACCTCATAGCCCCTCAATCCCTCACTTGCTTAAGGATCTCATGAAGCAATCCTGTCTGTGACCAATGAAGATTTTCTTCCTACCTTGCCTGGCCACAAACTGACTGAAAACAAGGTAACTCTGGTTAATGAATTTTTAATGTATATTAAAATGTTTACTCATAATTTTATCTTTTTTTTTAATTTTTGCCCCAAATTTTTAACATGGCCTCTTTTACCTAACCTCACGAACAATAGGTGTAATTTTGTCATATCCCATTTGAAACATGTTTTTGTAGTTACTCTGTGAAATCACCTTTTGGGCAGGATTTAAAAAGAATTATATGTCTTGAGCATAAGGTGCGGTAATAAAAAGATTATGTTGAGAATTCACGGTCGAAAATCTCAAAAATCAACAAAGTTAAGAAGACACATTGTAAGTTGTCAACATTTACTCACAAACTTAAAGTTTATTCTTCAGATTTCAAACCCACATTTTCAACATAATCTCTTTGTTTACCCCATCTCATGAACATAGCAGGTGTCATTTTTAAATCTCACCCCCCCAAAATCTGTTTATGCGGTCATTCCACAATATAACACTTTAAGTGAGACTTCATAAATAACACCTGTCATGTCCATAGGCAGGGGTAATCAAAATACAGTACTATCTTGAAAATTCATGGTCACATTTTTTTTAAATCAATAGTTTATGTCACTTCCACTGGCTGGCCTCCATTTGGGCTGCTCTCCATGTCCCCATCACTTCTCTTGAACATACCATGCTCTGTTTGGAGCCTCTGCCACAGGATCATAGAGATGGGCACTTGGCAGTATGGGGGGGGCATGGTACTGGGCCTTCATCAGGCAGCAGTTGTGGATTTTTCCTCCATTTTCTCCTTGGGTCTCACAATGCATAAATGATGTGATGTGAGATCCACCTCTGCAAAGATGCCTCATGGCATCAAGAGGATGGTGTCTCATTCCCTCACATCTCACTCACAGATCATTCAGGTGGCAGCCATCAAGTTGGATTCAACTACCCCCCTTCCCAAGGACAGAGAACTGTACTCAGGATGCTCAGTTCTCCTTCCCTGGCTGGTACCCAAATGACCAGTGTTTGCTTCCAAACCAGGGTTGCCTCTGTGGCAGGAGGAGAGTCGTCCAGTGCTCAGCCTTCCATGCCACTAGGCCAGCTTAGGGTCACAGTCTATGAAAACAACAATTTTATGTGTAAACCTCTTCATTTTCTCAATCAAGCCATTGTCACTAACTAAAACTCGTGTTATTCATTTAATTTTAACTGCTGTGTTTTCTACATCCACAACTATGCAGTAAATCCAAGTAATTAAACATGGTTAGCATTGGCTAATGTTCATTTATAAATACTACCACCTTTCCCACATTTTGTAATTGCTGTACTTGTTAGTGTGGACTATTTAAACAGGACAACCCCCAGAACCTAGGCATACAGTACATTACAGCTAAATGCAATTACTGGACATTATTATTTGAAAACTTCATAGTCATGCAGTTATCAGCTCTGTAACCTACTCCCCTCTTTCTTTCACTAACCTCATTCAGAGAAACATAGAACCTGCTGGCAGTAAAAGGCTCATTGGTCCATCATGTCTGACCATTCTTAGCTAATTAATGTTGAATGAGAGATCCCTAGAAGCTCTTCACTCTCTGCTCTCCCCTCCCTTTCTGGTGTGGTCATTCACATGTGCTTGCATCTGTCTCACCATTGTTAGAATCTCCCTTTGATTTTGCACAGACCACCTTCTCTGGCAGCCTATTCCAGCCCTCCAGCACCCACTCCATGAAAAAGTACTTTGTGGTATCTCTTCTGAATTTGGCCTACCAGTTCATGGAAACATATAAATTAGAACATGAAGGCACAAATAGGCCTAGTGGTCCATTTAGAAGGACAACAAATTTCAGCAATCTGAAGGACAAAAAATTCAGTGAAGAAGTGTAATCCACATCCTCTGCCAACTTGAAAGATTATTGCCTCAAACATGTATACAGTCAATCTCATGTATACAAGCACTTCCATAAGCATTGGACGTAACTGGTAACAGGTTCCCCAGTACTTAGGTCAAATGCTTGGCTTTCCCTGAAGGCCTGTAATATCTTCATATCCACTGCCTCTGCTGGTTGACTCTTCTATAGCATTACTGCACTTTGGGAGAGGAAATGCCTCTTAATGTCACCTCTGAGTTCACCACATCTGAGCTTCAGAGCATGTCCCAGCCTCACGCTAGAGGACAACTGATCATAGAAACATACAAACATAGAATTTGATGGCAGATGAGGACTGCTTGGCCCACGTAGTCTGCCCATTTCCCTACCTAATAGATAAGCTGCAGATCCTAGTTAACCAACAGCCTACTTCCTCCTACCCCTCCACTAGAATTGCCTTATGTATATCCCACGCATTCTTGAATTCCCCCACTGTTTTTGATTCTATGACCTCATCAGGAAGGCTGTTCTATGCATCTACAACCCCCTCTGTGAAGAAACACTTCCTCACATTACCTCTGAGCCGACCCCCCCTCTATCTTCAAATTGTGCCCCCTTGTTCTTGCACATCTCTTTTTTTGAAAGATGCCACCCTCTTGGACTATGTTGATTCCCTTGAGGTATTTGAAAGTTTCTATCATGTCCTCCCTCTCCATCTTTTCCTCGAGGCTATACATCTTAAGCTCCTTTAGTCTTTCTTCATAAGTCTTCTGGTGCAGACCCTGCACCATTTTGGTTGCCCTCCTCTGGACGGCCTCCAACCTGTCTATGTCTTTGAGGAGATGGGGTCTCCAGAACTGTACACAGTACTCAAGATGTGGTCTTACCAACTGTCTGTACAGTGGGCCAACAACTTCCCGTTTTCTACTTGTGATGCCTCTCCCTATGCATCCCAGTATCACCCCAGCCCTTCTTACTGCCTTCTCACATTGCTGGCCCACCTTTAGGTCATCTGATATGACTACCTCAATGTCCCTTTCCATTTTTGTTGTTGTCAGTATCTTACCCCTCATTGTGTACGCTTGCCCTGGATTTTTGTTTCCCAGGTGCATTACTTTGCACTTCTTTGTGTTGTATCTAAGCTGCTATACATTTGACCATTCCACCAACATTGCCAAGTCCCTTTTCATCCTTTCCACCCTACCGTGTGTGAGGGAGGAGGTTGCTCATCTCCATGCTGACCTGGCAGTGATTTGGGAAACCTGCTCCCCCAACCAGGGACCACCAAGGTCACCGCCACTAACTCAGAGGTTGCCAAGAAAGAGGAGTGGTTGGACCACGGTGGGCTCAGGGAGGGTAAGAGTGGTGGAACAGAGGCACATCCCTCCAGTTGTGCCTTTCCACAATTCATTCACTGATCTGGTGGAGCATGGTTCCTCTATGGAGGCACCTGCAGTCGAGACCAAGGAGGATGCTGGGAACCTTCACAATGGAGACACACAGGAGGGTGGCACAGGATCCCAAAGGGGAATGAAACAGCTCCTGGTGGTGGACTTGATTGTTAGGGGGTAGAACTGTGGGAGGGGAGGGAAGGGAAAGGGAGGTAAGGTGCCAGCCTGGCACCATGGCTTGGAGGGACAGGAAACAAATCCTCAGGATCATGGGAGCAGCTGCAAGGGGGAGTGAGCTGGATGTCATTGTCCACCTAGGGATGAATGACCTGGCTGAGAATGGGATCAGAGCAGTGCAACAGGAGTTTGTGGAGTTTGGGAGGGGCCTTAGACAAGTAGCACACATAGTAACTTTCTCAGAAGTGCTACCTGTTTATGGTATGGATGAGGCTAGGGTACTCAGCACCATGGGATTCAATGACTGGTTGAAAAACTGGTGCAGAACTCAGGGATTTGGCTTCACTGGGGACTAGGGCTCCACCTGGAGGCATACAGGCTGATACAGGTGTGGTGGTCTGCATCTATCCTGGAGGGGAACCAGGATCCTAGGTGATAGGTTTAAAAGCTTCATTGGCAAGCATTTAA
Organism: Neoceratodus forsteri; assembly: GCA_016271365.2. Taxonomy (NCBI): domain Eukaryota; kingdom Metazoa; phylum Chordata; order Ceratodontiformes; family Ceratodontidae; genus Neoceratodus; species Neoceratodus forsteri. Next base: position 610,115,446 of record CM057455.1, read on the forward strand.
ACTAGCCAAGGGTGGGAGGCACTGTAAAGGAGAAGGGAAATCTTAGCCCCACAACAAAATCAGAGTAGTTAGTGAGGTAAGCACCAAGATAGAGCATTCAATAGGGATAAGGGCAGGGGTAAATGGAGAAAAAGACAAAGGCAGTAAGGACAGGGATGGGGAAAAAAGAAATCCCCGTCTAGGTAAAAAGCTCCCCAAAATGGTGGACTTGATGGAAGAGGGATGCCTGGATATTGTGGCAGTCACAGAAACATGGTACACAGAGAACCATGGTTGGGATGTCAACATACCAGGGTACACAATCTGCAGGAGGGACAGGGAGGGAAGAAGAGGAGGAGGAGTAGCTCTCTATGTAAGGGAAGGGATCAAAGCAACATAGAAACATAGAAACATAGAAGTTGACGGCAGATAAGGACCGCAAGGCCCATCCAGTCTGCCCATTTCTTTTTCTACCTTATAAATGTGCCATCGGCCTTTGCTCTGTCAGTGGCCTATCTATTCATAGTCATTTGTATTGCTCCCTTATGCCTATCCATGCCTGTTTGAAGCCCTGCACTGTATTCATAGCCACCACTTCTTGTGGTAAGCCATTCCATGCATCTACCACCCTTTCTGTGAAAAAGAATTTCCTTACATTCCCCCTAAATTGGCCTCCCTCTAATCTCATGCTGTGTCCTCTTGTCCTGCTATTTTTCTTATATTTAAACATGTTAGACTCTTTCACCTTGTTTATGCCCTTAAGGTGTTTGCATGCCTCGATCATATCACCTCTCTCCCTCCTTTGCTCAAGGGTATACATATTGAGCTCCGTTAATCTGTCCTCATATGTCTTCTGATGCAGTCCCTGCACCATTTTGGTTGCCCTTCTCTGGACTGCCTCAATTTGGTTAATGTCCTTGTGAAGGTGTGGCCTCCAATACTGCACGCAGTACTCCAGATGGGGCCTAACCAGTGTCTTGTACAGAGGGATTACTACCTCCCTCTTATGACTTGTGATACCCCTACTAATACACCCTAACACCCCCCTAGCCTTACCTACTGCTTTAGAGGTCTGCTTGGATGATTTCAGGTCATCAGTGATGATGATGCCCAAGTCTCTTTCTTCCTTTGTGACTGCTAGCAACTCCCCTCCCAGCCTATAGGTGGCTTCAGGGTTTCTCTTACCTATGTGCATGATTTTGCACTTCTTTGCATTAAATCTCAGTTGCCACTCTTCTGACCATTCTGCTAGTTTATCCAGATCTCTTCTCATTCTGCCCACCCCATCTGGATCATCTATTCTGTTGCAGATCTTGGTATCATCTGCAAACAGACAAACCTTACCCTCTAGTCCATCTGCAAGATCACTAATGAAGATGTTGAAGAGGACTGGCCCCAGGACTGATCCCCGAGGTACCCCACTTGTGACTTGCATCTCTTCTGACTATATTCCATTTACCACCACTCTCTGTTTTCTGTCCGTCAACCAGTTTGCCACCCAGTTGACCAACTTCTGACCCACCCCGAGCCTACCCAGCTTATTTATCAATCTTCTGTGTGGAACAGTGTCAAAAGCTTTGCTGAAGTCAAGGTAGGTGACATCAACTGCTCCCCCTTGGTCCACCACTCTGGTTACCCAGTCAAAGAAATCTATGAGATTAGTTTGACAGGACCTTCCTTTTGTAAACCCATGCAACAGAGCTAAAGGGAAAACAAGGAGAAGAGGAGGCACTGTGGATCACCCTGGAGACTGGAAATGACACCACAATCTGCACAGGGGTTGCATACAGACCCCCATCTTAGGGATAGGAAATGGACAAGGAAATGATAGAAGGTATCCTTGGGATGGCAGAGAAAGGTGAGATATTGCTGATGGGGGAACTGAATATGCCAGATGTTAACTGGAACACCTTTGCTGCAGCCAAATCCAAGAGCAGGGCCATTCTCGATGCCCTACAGGGGGCATGCCTCAGACAGCTAGTTTTGGAACCCACTAGGGAGGGAGCAATCTTAGACTTGGTACTCTTAAATGGGAATGGAGAGAGGATCTCTGATCTTGAAGTGGGTAGCCATCTAGGAACAAGCGACCAACAAACTGTGGTTCTCAGTAAACTTAGTTGTAGAGTCAAGCGACACAAAAGTGAAGGTACTGGACTTCAGGAGGGCTGATTTTGTCAAAATGGGAGAGTACCATAGAAAAGCACTAGCAAACAGGCAAGAAGGTGGGGCAGAGTAACAGTATTGGAACATCAAAACTGCCATCACAGAGGCAATAAGCCTTTGTGTGAAGCAAATAAACAACTCAAAATAAAAGAAAAAAAACACTATGGTTCTCAAATTAAATGGCAGGAAAGGCAAGGGAGAAAAAGATAGCATTCAGGAAGCATAAGGAAACACAGAAGGAGCAGGGCAGAGAACTGTGCCAGTTAAAGCAGAAGGAAGCGGGGAAGGCAGTCAGTATAGCAAAGGCCCAAACTGAGGAAAAGATAGCCAACTCAGTTAAGAAGGGGATAAAACCTTTTATAGGTACATTAGTTACCAAAGAAAGATGAAGGCAGGGATACTGAGGCTGAATAAAGAGGAAGGTGGTTTGGGCAGAGAGCGACAGTGAAAAAGCAGAGATACTGAATGAATATTTCTGCTCAATATTCACAAAGGAAAAGCAGGGGGAGAGACCTTATCCAGTCAATAGAAGCACTCTGGATAGGGGGGTTGATATTAGTTCTTTCACAGAAGAAAGGATTCTGAAAGAACTCTTAAAACTGAAAGTGGACAAAGCAAGGGGGCCTGATGGGATTCATCCCAGAATTCTAAAAGAACTAAGGGTAGAACTAGTAACACCATTGACTACCCTCTTTAACAAATCATGGGAGGATGGTGTTGTACCTGAGGACTGGAGAAGGGCAGATGTGATTCCCCTTCACAAAAGTGGGAGCAAGACAGAAGCAGGAAACTACAGAACTGTTAGTTTAACCTCAGTGATAGGGAAAATGATGGAATCACTTCTGAAGGAAAGAATTCTCAAGTACCTAGAGGCCAGAGGGGTACAGGACCCAAGGCAGCATGGATTCACAGCAGGAAGGTCATGTCAAACAAATCTAATTGATTTCTTTGACTGGGTGACCAAAGTAGTAGATCAGGGAGGGGCTGTGGACATGGCCTACGTAGACTTTAGCAAGGCATTTGACACAGTCCCGCATAAAAGATTACTAAACAAATTAGATAGCCTGGGAGTGGGTCCCAGTGTGGTAGCCTGGGTAAAACACTGGCTGGACAACAGGACACAGTGGGTAATAGTAAATGGAGTCCACAGTGAAGAAAGGAGGGTTACTAGTGGGGTACTGCAGGGTTCAGTACTGGGGCTGGTCCTTTTTAATGTCTTTGTAAGCAACATTGCAGAGGGACTGGAAGGAAAAGTATGTCTCTTTGCAGATGACACAAAGATCTGCAACAGAGTTGATGTACAGGGTGGGGTGGAAAGGATGAGAAGGGACTTGCCAAGGTTAGAGGAATGGTCAAATGTATGGCAGCTTAGATTTAATGCTAAGAAGTGCAAGGTAAGGCACCTGGGAAACAAAACCCCAGGGAAAGAGTACAGAATGGGGAGGTGAGATACTAACAACAACAAAAATGGAAAGGGACCTGGGGGTAGTCATATCAGATGACTTAAAGGTGGGCAAGCAATGTGAGAGGGCAGTAAGGAGGGCTGGGGAGGATACTGGAATGCATAGGGAGAGGCATCACCAGTAGAAAACAGGAAGTTGCTATCCCTCTGTACAGACAGCTGGAGAGACCCCATCTGGAGTACTGTGTGCAGTTCTGGACACCCAATCTCCGCAAGAACATAGACAAGATGGAAGCTGTCCAGTGGAGGGCAACTAAAATGGTGCAGGGTCTGCACCGGAAGACATATGAAGAGAGGCTAAAGGAGCTTAATATGTATAGCTTCGAGGAAAGGAGGGAGAGGGGGGACATGATAGAAACTTTCAAGTAACTCAAGGGAATCAACAAAGTCCAAGAGGGTAGTATTTTTCAAAAAAAGAGGTGTGCAAGAACAAGGGGGCACAATTTGAAAATAGAGGTGGGGCAGCTCAGAGGTAATGTAAGGAAGTATTTTTTCACAGAGAGGGTTGTGGATGCATGGAATGGCCTTCTGGAGGAGGTTGTGGAGTCAAAAACAGTGGTTGAATTCAAGCATGCATGGGACAGCCATAAGGCAATTCTAGGGGGTGGGGATATAAAGAAGTAGGCTGCTGGTTAACTAGGATCTGCAGCTTATCCATTAGGTAGGGAAATGGGCAGACTGGGTGGGCCAAGCGGTCCTTATCTGCCGTCAAATTCTATGTTTCTATGTTTCTATAAGGCAGAGTAAGGAGTACTACAGGTAATGACTGTAGTAAGTAGAGGATGGAGTCTGGATTATAAGCTAATAGGTAACCCATCAAGCAGGAAAGCCACTCTAATGGATCCATAGATAGTTGAGGACCTACCTCTGGGTCACTGGTGAATAGGAATGAGAGGCATAGCAGGTGGTCCCAGGGATGGGGTTGGTGTTAAATATTGTCCAGGTACAGGCTGCATAGCACTGGGACTAGGTTCTGCAAGGGGACTGTATTCTGTAGCAGCTAGATCTTAAATTGCAGTAAAGTGCCAGATGAATGGATCTGGCATTAAGGCCCAAATGCATCTGGATTAAGAGGTTTCAAATTCCTGAAGAAGGGGACTTGCCAAGGTTAAAGCAGTAGCACCTTCAGCAGGATAAGAATGGTGGTAGTTGCAGATGCAAACACATTTACTACTTACTGGTTTGAAGTAAAATAATTAAATAGAATTCAAATGTTTATGAACCAGTTCAGGACTGCCATGAGCCTTGCGTTGTTCACTCCTAGTGTGTGGGACATAAATTATGCTTTCGTAGTCGTAGTGAGGAATTTCAACTTCAGTATTTACTGAAGAGGTTCCAGTGGATTCTTTTTGAATGTGTAGTCATGTATGGAAGCATATAGTGCCTGAAAAGAGATTGGGGGATGATTAAAATAAGGTGGACAAGTATTGGACTTGTGGAATCCATGGAGCAGTGAAGCTTCCACCAGGAGGTTTCTTCTATGGGCAGAAGACCTTTGGTGTCCTAAGCATGACTCTTGGGAAGGAACCCAGTTCCAAAAGCAAGCTAGGCTGGTACCTGTTATAACAGCAAGGCTTGTTCTTCAGTAATAGAATCACTGCTATAGAATGAACCTGAGCCCTCCAAGTGGGAGACCAAAGAGAAACACTGAACTGGACGTTAGGACTCTAGACTGGGGACTGAAGTGGATGTCAACAATGAAGTCAGAAGGTGATACCTGAGAATGATAAACATGGTGATGAAGTGATGAAATGATAAGCTGTTAACTGAAATGGAAAGTCTCTTGGGATCCATATCATCTTAAGGATCCACCATGCAACTGGTGAGGTAGCTCAAGCAAGAGGTCTGATCACTGGAGTCAGTGCTGAAGATCCACAAGCTAAGAGGAATGGAACAGGCAGCAGAGTGCAGCAGGCAAATTAGCTATTTATTTTAAAACTTTTACCAGGAAGTACATACTGAGCATTTAACAGCTCATTGCCTGTGGCATCCTGCAGGGAGGAGGTAGCAGGAAAGCATGTAATACAATAAGAAACAAAAGTACAATCAATAAACAGTTATGTAAATAACAAAAAATTTGGAGTACAGTAAAAGTGCAAATAGTACAATATGAGTCATCTTAGTATTTGATTTATAATGCACTCAGGGCTCTGGGAAGCAAGTTTCATGGAACAGGACCATCCACTTCATAAGCCTTATACCCTGAGAATTTTAATCAAGCCCTGGGTACTGAAAGGAGGCCCACCATGGTGATGTGGAGAGAGCGGGCTGGCTGGTAAGAAGCCAGAAATTCCATCAGATAGATAGGTCCCAACCCACGTAGGGCCTTGTACAGTACAGCAGGTCAGTTACACAACCTTTAAAGGAGATATGGCACTTCACCAAGAGTCAGTGCAGTTCACCTAGAAGCAGGGTCAGATGACACAACCTCGAAATGCTTGTTAGTTACATGGTAACAGGGTTCTGCACCAGCAGCCAGCGCTGCAGAGTACCACCACTGACCCTGATGTAAAGGATGTTCCAATAATCTAACCTGGACATCACAAATGCATGCACCAGTGATGCCAAGTCTTGGGGAAGGGGATGCATAAGGGATTTACTCTGGATGATATTCCATGGATGGTAAAAGCTACTCCCAACTACTGATGATGCCTGCACCTCATGAGTTGGCCCTTCACCCACAATGACCACAAGAATTTTAATTTTAATGGAGGCCTCCAGCCTCAAGGGACTGAGCCAATGCCCCATCATCTCTTCAGCAACCCCCACTCAGTCTTGGTTAATCACCAGTACCTTAGTCTTGTTCAGGTTGAGCCTCAGCCTGCTATATGCCATCCAATCCTAAATCTCAGTCGGGCACACATTTAGCACATCTACCACATCAGGAGTCCTGGGTGCAAATGACAGATACAGCTGAGTATCATCTACATGGCAGTGAAAATCCACACTGGACAATATAAAGATCCTTCCCAGAGGCAGCATATACATTGCAAATTACATGGGAGGTAGGAATGATCCCTAGGGTACCTCACAGAGCAGGGACAAAGGGCTATAGGAGAAATTCCTCATCACTACCAACTGCGACCTATCTCCAAGGTAAGATTCAAACCAGTATGGACTTTGCTAGTGAGTCCCATGTACTGCCTCAGCTGATCTACCAGCAACCTATGGTTTACAGTGTCAGAAGCTGAGGAGGCATCAAGGAGGATGATAACTGACTGCTTCCCTCTCTATCCCTTGCTCTGAGGATGTCATTCTTCACCTTACGTAACATGGTCTCATTGCTGTGCCTTAAACTAAACCTGGACTGGAATGGCCTAAAGATGTTGAAGGCCATCAGGTGCATCTCAACCTGCAGCCCCACAATCTTCTCAATAACCTTTCCATAAATGGGCAGTTTGGAAATACATTGAAAATCTACAAGATTATCCAGGTCCAAAGGTGTCTTTTTCAGAACAGGTCTCATCAAAGTATCTTTCAATGCAGTCAGAAAGACCTCCTTCAGCAAGGAGCACCAGACACTTAGCAGTTGCAAATAGATAATATCTGGTGCATGGTAAACAGTACAGAAAAGATATCTATGGTAAAGTAAAACTGCAAATGATAAGAAATACCTTAAAATGGAATGTGAAGGCAGAGAGAAATCACATTACAAAAGCAGGCTAGAGTGGGCTGTGCTGGAGTGTGGTGGGGACAGCATCAGCGCTGGGATCAGGAGCAGCTGCAAGAGTACATTATGAAGTAATGAGGGAGAGACTTAATGGAGTGGGGGAGGAGGAGAAAGAGTGGATGGACAGGGAAGAGAGGACAAAATGATAAAATACAGCTAGGGTATAATAGTGCAGCTGTAGCTGCAGACTGCTGAAGGCTGAAGTTAGACTCCCTTGTCTCTGTTTCCCAGATATGAACTCTGGGTAGGAGCAGGAACCCATTGAAAACAAGGTAGTGGATCCCAGCCAAGTAACCAGTGAGTATTGGATATAATCACTGCTGCTGTGTCAGGTTTTCAAAATATGGTTGTTGGAGTGGACCAGCACCAGCTTGTACCACTAGTTGCTTATGACAAAAAACTTTCAGAACAATATCCAAAAAGGGAAACAAAGCAAATGAACTGTACCTTTCAGTAGATGCTCAGTTCTTTTATATTGTCCACATGACGACAATGTGGCACTAGATATAAAAATGCCTAGGGTATCACAGCTTTACAGTGTGGATTTAAAGAAACGTAAAGGTGTCTAGCAAGTACGCCATTCCTGCAAGCAAGTCCCTCAATGCCTCCTAGTCATCAGTGAATGGGAGCCATTGGGGGAAAGGTTTATACAGTAGGTATGGTGTACTTGTTAGACCCCTTCACAGTTTCTTTTTTTTTTTTGCAATTAACTTTATTTTTCCAGCTCAACACAGACAAGATCAAAAAACAAAGCCAACACTGCCCAGAAAATGGTACACAGTATTCATACAAGACAATGCATACATAAAATCCCAAATAAGGTTAAAAAAAAACCCACCAACCTAAAAAAGAAAACCAAGACAAACATCCTACCCACCCCCACCCTCGCAGCAAATACATAGAGATCATATATAAAATGACTCTCTTTATAGTCCTGATAGTTCATATCAGTAGTGTGGAGTACTGTTTAAAAGAAAAGACAGAAGCATAACAAGCTCCAAAATAGTACGGAATAAAAAAACAACAGTACTATGGAAAGGACGGTAGGGGAGACAACCGAGGAAATATTGCCAAGAAATACTTAACATGTGAAAGGAAAACAATCCAGTGAGAGGCAAGGGTCAAAAATCGCAACCTATTATGGGGGGGGGATTTGATCAATTGGTAGGATAAATATGCCCCTGTGCTTTTAATAAGAGGGCCCATGGAGTCAAAAAAAAATAAAGGTTAATTTTCCCTTAGTAGCCAAATTTGTTTTTAAGGCTTAAGAAAAACCCACCCCAGCAGTTATGGTACTTTTCACTAGACTAAAAAAAACGGGCTACACATCTCTCCGCGTTTAGAGCATTCAAAAACTCGTCCCTCCATTCTTTAAACGAAGGTTCCCAATTATTCTGCCAGTGTCTAAGTATTAGCAGTTTAGTAACCATGGCCACCATGGCTACATGCGCCTTTTGTGACAGGGTAGGAATTTGGGCATACATCCCTAATAAACATGTATTTTCATTAAAAAAAGCCGAGATGTTAAAATACGGAGCCACCCACTGCTTGACCGAATTCCATAGCTTAACAATTTTTGGGCAGGCCCAAAGTTTATGGTATAAGGTAGTAAGCTTGCACCCACAGTCCCCACACTCAGGCGAGAGTGTTTTATAGATCCGGAATAGTTTAGCAGGAGTGAAGTAAAGGTTATGTAGAATATTAAATTGAATATTTCTAAGTCGGTCCTGCTTAATAAGGGAATAATGTCAATCCAGATCCTTTCCCAGGTTTCAGCTGGCCAGCCTTTATTGAAATTATTTTCCTAATGGTATGCCATGGGGGTGCACTTAGACATCACACCCGACAAGATTGACTTGTATAACTTAGCTATTGCTTTCCGGACCTCCTCTATTCCTTTCAATTTTTATAACATGACCCCAGCTCCCTCCGACCATAGCAACTTCCCCAAAAAGGAATGTACACACTGGCAAATCTAGTACAACCGAAATAGATCTTTATGAGCCACCTCAAATTTAATAGCCAACGCAGAGATCGGCATCAAAGAACCGCCTGAAACAAAACTCGCCAAACAAAGTTTGGAAAAGTACTTGCCAGGAAAAGTACGAATTGGGCAATTATCTATTTGCAAGTTTGGGTTATTAAGAAGAGGTTGCCTAAGGTCTCTTAAATTAGATTTTTGGAGTAAGGAACAGAGTTGCTGTAGAGCCCTCATATCCCAACCTAACAGGGAGTTCCTTATCTCCATTGGGACTTTAGACCAGGGAGTATATAACAGGGCCTCTAGGTCTACCTTGTAGAGATTTGTTAGTGATCGGTCCAAAGCTAACCAGGGGGAAAATTCTGAAACTGCTTCTGCAGTAGACAGCCAACATGAGAATCTCATAGTATGAATAGCCAAATAGTAAATGTAAAAATCGAGTAATTGGAGACCCCCAGCTCCTTGAAGCGGGCAAGCTTTGCATATGCTCGACGTGGGGCTTTACCCTTCCAAAGAAAATCAGAGCAAATCCTACAGAGGGGCCTAAAAAAGGACTTGGACAAACAGATGTTAAGATTAAATAAAGGATAAAAATCTTTGGGTAGGATTACCATTTTGAGAGTGTTAGCCCGGCCCCAAAAGGACAGTGGTAATTTATTCCATCTCTCCAGGTCTTCTTTAATAGTTTTGAATAAAGGGGTTAAGTTGAGGTCTGCGAGATTAGTAAGGTCTTTAGATATTCTAATGCCCAAATAGACTAAATGGTCACTTTCCCATCGTAGGCCCTTAGGAGGAGCACCAATCCTTCGACAAGAGAGAAGATAAGGAATACACTGTAGTTTTGCTCCTATTGAGCTTATAGCCTGAAAAAAAGCTAAAATAAGAAATAATTTGTAATACACAGGGTAGAGATTCCCTACTATTCTCTATATGAATAAGCAAATCATCAGCAAAAAGAGATAATTTACATTCAAGATGACCCAGATGGATACCCCGTATTACCTTGTCTAAAATTAGAACTCTAACTAGAGGCTCTATATACAAGTTAAATAGAAACGGAGAGAGAGGACAACCCTGGCGGATGCCACGGCATAGGGGAAAAACGTCCAAAATAAGATTGTTACATTGAATTCTAGCTGAAGGACAAGAGTAAAGGACACAAATCTGATTAATGAATTGCTGGGAAAAAACTAATTTCTGCAGAACTGCAAACATAAAGTACCATTCAACTCTATCGAAGGCGTTTTCCGCATCCAGGGATACGAGAGCCACCTCTAGCTCAGGAGCCCTGGAAGCGGAAATTAGATGAAATAACTTCCTAAAATGGTCTGCTGAGGATCGTCCAGCTATGAACCCTGCCTGTTCAAGACTTAATAGCCCCTCCCATACCTTCCCCAATCTATTAGCCAAAATTTTGGCATATATCTTTAAATCAACATTTAGGAGTGAAATGGGCCTATAGTTGCCAATTACACATGGGTCTTTCCCTGGTTTGAGCAAGAGAGTTATTCTCGCTTCAAATAGTGATTGCTTACCAACATCATGAGAGCACCAATAGCTCTATACTTGAAGTAACAGAGGAATTAAGTAATTTTTGAAGGTCTTATAAAATAAGCCGGTAAACCCATCGGGGCCGGGCGCTTTATCAGGTTTTAAAGAGTCAATAACTCCTGAGATTTCTTCACCAGTAATTGGGGCATTCAAAACAGACCTGGTTCCTTCTGCCAAGGATGGAAGAGTAGCGTCTTCCAGAAAGGCCCACATCTTGTTATCCTGTTCTACAGTTCTTGGCTCTAAGGAGTATAGTGATTTATAGTAATCTTGAAACAAAACTAATATCTCTAAGGGATCAGTAACCAAAGCTACTGTCTGAGGATGCTTTAAAGCTGTAACCCATTTAGAAACCGAATGTTGTTTTAATTGCCAGGCCAAAAGCTTGCCCGCTTTACTCCCTTGACCAATATATAAAGCCTTTAACAGAGAGGCGGATCTCTCCACCATCTCCAATAAAGCACTAGCATAAGTAGCTCTCAAGGCAGATAATTCTTGCTCTTCTGTAGGGGAAAGCTTACCAACCTCTTTATTTTCCAGTGTTCTAATTTTTGCCAGACAGCTGTTCAAAAAGCTACTTTTTTTCCTTTTGCGGACCGATGCTATACGAATTAACTCTCCCCTTCAAGTAGCTTTCAAAGCTGCCCATACCCGATCTGTTGCAGGGATCGGGCCCCAATTGGCACTAATAGTATTTAGCAAAAACTCTTGAAATCGCTCAACAACTTGGTTATCTAACAACAGTTTATTATTAAGCGACCATGAATGGGACCTTATTAAGACATTTGGTAGCGCACACTGCATTATAATAGGTAAATGATCCGAGACTACTCGAGCCAAGATTTTAACATCTACTATATTTGATAATGTCTGTTGACTAATTAAGAAGTAATCAAGGTGAGAATAACTTTTATGGACTGGAGAGAAAAATGTAAATTCTTTACTCAGAGAGTTAAATACACTCCATGGGTCTACAAGGCCCAGCGATGAAATAAATTCTTTTAATGCTCTCTGTGCAGACGACATTTTTACTCCCCTATAATAAGTGCGATCTAAGTCATTAGTTTGTACCAGATTCCAGTCACCACCTATCAAAATAGGTAAGTGTAAAAAAGGAACCAGAACCATAGCCATAAAAAAGGATGGTGTCTCTAAATTTGGACCATAAACAGAACCCAGAACAATGTCCAGGCTACTAATTTTACCTATGACAAAAATAAACCTACCTTCAGGGTCGGAAATAGATTCCGATAATGTGAAGGGGATTTTTATTAGCCACAAGCAGAGCCATGCCACATTTATTTGAAGTGAATCCTGACCCAAAAACCTGACCTACCCACCTCTTTTTGAAAAAATGCAACTGTTCTGGTAGCATGTGAGTTTCTTGGAGAAACACAATTGAAGGATCAAACTTGGCAAGATGGTTTAAAATGACATATTTCTTCTTGTTGTCTCTCCCCCCCTTTATATTCCAAGAAAGAATATTTAAACAATTAGCCATAACAGTATAGACAAATGTACCTTGAGAACATAACTAAATAAAAGCTTGCATTGCTGCCCCTCCCCATCCTAAAAAAAAAAAAAACCCAAAAACCTAACCCAACCCCAAAGCCCCAAATTATATCCAAAACCTTTAGATCTATTTACAAGTCTATATAACCAGGCCCATAGCCTACACCTAAACAAATGGCCCATGGTGTGCGCTAAAGAGCGAGCTCCTCCCTCCACCCCATCCCAAACAGGAAAGAGTAAATAAAAAGAAGCTGAACGAATATTCCCAGCAGTGTACCAATGAAAGTTCAGTCCCTCCAAGCCAGAACCCCTCCTAAGGACTTTATTAATTTCTATAACGATAGCGAGGGGCCGTAGACATGGGGGGGTATATGCAAAAGGAGATAATATTGAACCCAAGCCCCATGGTCTAAATATTACCTTGTTCCCTAAACAAGATCCAGCTAACATATAAATAGCAACAGAACATGTTCCCTTTCCGTCTTGGGCTTTTACAAAACTGCCTGAGGACAGAGGAGGAAAGCAGCTCTTCTCATAAACATTGCCAATAACCCATAGAAAGGCTGGACTATATACATGCCCTACTTGAGCAGAGTGTTACAAGCTGCAATTCTCTCTGGCCATTAAAAGCTTTTACCTCTTCTGATTACTGTAATGTTTGTGACAAGAGAGCTGAACAGGGATAACACCTTAAAACAAAACTGAAGCACTGGTAAGCTCTCTCAAATGTAACCCGTGCTTATAGCAGGCTGTCCAGGGCTGCCGTAAAAGCTAAGAACCAGACTAACGGCCATTTAGATCCTAGCCGAGATGGGGGAAGCCCACATCAATGATCAGTACTGCATTAATGGCCTGAGAACAGCCTAATTATAATGCACTTAAATAAACTTAAACAGCTACCAAGGGGGCTAACCAGCTTTCTACGTTTGACAACGGGGGTAGAGCTCCCTCTAGTGTCTAAACATATCCTCTTAGTAACCCGCAATAAATGAACAAGTTGAAGTAACAGAAGGGAAACTTTCAATTATTAACCACTAAAGAAATTAGGGTCCAATGTAATCACTCGAACAGAGTGGGAAGAATACTAAATATGAACAGTCTAATCCGGGGGGGCAACCCCTCCGTAAGTCGGTCATCAACTTCCTCATCGCAGGCCTTCTAGGAGGATCTCTAATTGGTCACTGGGTTCCATATTTATGAGTCGCAGTCCCCTCATTTAGAAAATAAGTCCGGATAACACTTTTTTAGAACTTTAATTGCCTCTTCCGCAGACTCAAAATGCCTTGATCCATCTTTCAAGGACACCTCTAATCGAGCTGGGTTCATCATCTGGTGCTTAATGCCAGCTGCCCATAGTTTAGAGGTAATGGGACGATAAGCCGCCCTGAGCTGACGGGTCTTCACCATCAAGTCCGGAACTAGCCTCAATTTTTTACCCTCCCATAGTATAGCCGTTAACTTCCTGGCTTCTCTAAAAATAAACACCCGATACAGGTAGTTAAGTAACTTGAATATTAACGGTCTAGGAGGTTCGGAGGCCAGTGATTTAGCCCGAAAGGACCTGTGGGCTCTTTCTATCACGAACTCCGGGCCATTTGGAGAGGGGCCCACCGTTTGCTTCAGAAACTTTTGTAGAAACACTATTGTGTTTGGCCCTTCTTCCCCTTCAGGGAGCCCAAGTAGCACCAGGTTGTTCCTTCTATTCCTCCCCTCCAGGTCCTCAAGGAGATCTTCTAATTTACTGACAGATTTCTTGATTTCCACCATTTCAGGCTCTGATTTTTCCTGCTTTCTTTCTATTGAGGCTATCCGTGCCTCTGTGTCAGTAACCCTCCAGGCTAACTGAGTAAGCGCTGGTTTAAAATCAGCCACCTCTTCTATTAGCTTCAGAAGAACTTCCTTAATTGAGGCCAATTCTGAATAGACATGTGTAGGCGACAACTCCTTCGCTATATTCTGAGGAGAAGAACTCCGACGAGGGCGCTTGGCCTCCAACTCCTGTGCGATCCCCTCCTGGTCTGACGAGTTAGACATAATGGCGAAGTAAATATCAAGTAAGTCCACCACCTATACAGCCAGTGTATGGGTAGGAAAACGATTTTGGTAATTAGCAGGTATTTGAAGGGAATATTCGATGTTAGGCGAGAGGAACGGAGCTCGTAGCAATGCTTCCTACTCTCCGCATGGCATCACGTGACTCTTCCCTTCACAGTTTCTTAAATCCACACTGAAACTGTGATGCCCAAGGCTTGTGTGTACTTGTTGCTACATTGCTGTCACATAAATACAGTGAAATAATTGAGCATCTACTGAAAGGTACAGTTCATTGCTTTTTTCCTCTTTTGGATATTGTTCTGAAATCTTTCGTGCTAAGGAACTAATGGTGCAGGCTGGTGCTGGTCACCCACAGATGTACTTTCGAAATATCTAGTGGCCTTAGCACAGCCATGATCCAGGTGCAGCATGTACCCCTCATGTTGTGCATCAGGTTTTTGTTGCTTGAAGCTGAAAGCCAGTGAATTATCAGAACTGCTGGGTTAGCTTGTGTGACTTACATTGTAAAGCCTGAAGTACTGTAGTACTGGCATTGCTAAAACTAAAGATAGTTGAAACTGTGTTTGGTGCAGCTGCTGCTGCACTCATTGATAGCTGCTGGAGATGAGAAATTAGTGCAAGAGTCGTAGAGGCCGCAAAATGTAGCTTTAACAGACTGAGGGAGAGGAGCAACTGTAGTGGTCAGATGCAAAGACTGTATAAACAAGGGAATACATTTGGAATATATTTAGAACCCGGACAAGTACATGGATCCTAAAAGTCTGATCTAGGAGACAGAAGGATTAGAAACATCCGTAGTAATTAAGAGTATAGGAAATTTTGCTTGAAACTGATTTGTAAATATTGAATTCAGACAAACAGGCATTCTTTAACTGATACTGGTTATATAAAAATGATTGTGGAGTTTCAGGTCCATTATGGAACAAGTGACTGCATGTGGAGTTTCAAATACATTACAGAAGAAAGTGACTGTATGTGGAGTTTCAAATTCATTACAGAAGAAAGTGACTGCATGAGCCACCCAGGAGGAAAGTACAGTATTGACAAAGCTTTAACACAGCTATACAAAAAAAAAAACAAACAGTAGGATTCATTTCAGATAAGTTTTGAGTATGTTGAACTTTGCTAGAGAACTGCAAAAGAAGTTTGCTGGACTGAAAATTCTGTAGTGAATAAGATAAGTAGGGAAGTACGGAAGTAAAATGTTTATTGTTTGTACAGGATACTGTAAGACCATTAAAGTTTAAAAACTCTGTTTTCAAGATCAACCTCAAATAAATGTTACATTAGTTCTAAGGTAATACAAAAAGACCAAGGGGCTGAGGTTACCACCTCCCATGGATCTCAACAGAGTTACTGGCCTGTCTCTACACACAAGACCGTGCCTGGCTGACCCCCAAGTCCTCTGGCTCCCCTACTGACATAATCAAGTACTAAACCTGTTGTAATGCCTAAGGAAGGCATTCAGGCTTTGCTACTCAGTCACCACTTGAGCAATAATTTAGCAGAAATGTTGCATCACGATAAAAACCTTTTTATTGTTAAAATCTAGCAGCAGAGATATATCACGCCCCTCCCATGAGAACAGCTAAATGTTTTCAAGAATGAGCCTTGAGAAAGCACTTAGAAACGTACAAAAACATTTGGCTGTTCTCGTGGGAGATGCACATGACGTATCTCTGATATTAGCTTTTAACAATAAAAACTTTTTTATCCCACTGCAACGTTGCTGGTAAGTTATTGCTCAAGGGGTGACTGAGAAGACAAACCTGTCTGCCTTTCTTGTGAATACCGTTTGCTTTTTTGGCTCTAGTCTGTATTTTGTTTGCAGCAGCATTTTCTGTTTTTTGAGTTTTCTTCTTAATGCCTATAACAGAGCTGCCAGACTTGCTAAGGCTGAATAATTCAACTTCATGCCTGAAAATAGGCATTGTATTTGTCTGATGCACCTACCTGATAAACAAAAACTAAATAAATAAAATAATTAGCATCCACATTCCGGTCATCCATGCCCACTGCTCCCCCAACCCAGTCCTCTCTCCCCATCCTCAAAGTGGGTGACATTCTTATTTTTGACCTTTCTTCTGTTGCATCAGTTTTCAACTTATTTTTATGTATGCTTGTGTGCACAGCACACAAGAAACATATTGAGGTAGTAGACCATTGCAGAGGTGTGGCAGTGTTGTGGCCAATCCAGCGAACACTTTCAGGGGCACGTCCCTCAGCCACCAATCAACAGGGAAGCTGCCAATGATGGCAGTTTCAGGGAGAGTGCCACACTTGAAAGAAATCTGCCACTCCAATCAGGGACAGTTTCATCATTGCAGTGGCAGATCTCCCCACTTCCCAGCAACCAGGCACATCCATGTGCATTACTGTGCACTGTAATGCAAATGGCTGGACTTATGAGCAACTTGTTTGCTCAGTGTGCCTTTCCCAATGAAACATATTAATAAATAAATAAATGAGCCATGCTGTGGCTTTGCATAATTGGTGCTCCTGCCGCCCACCACACATTCCCCCAAAGCCGACATCGGGGTCCCCAATCCCCATGTCGGCATGCATCCCACCTTCCCCCCATTAATGTGGCACACTGGGAGCCCACCCCAGTGTGCCAAACTAATTATATTTCTGACACTGGGATGCCCACTCCAGGTGTCAGATGGCTCTCTCCCAAGTCTGAACATATCTTTTGCCATCAACAAGGTGCCCAATCCCTGTGTCAGCATGCCCCCCCAACTCCCACTATTGTGGCACACTGGGGGCCCACCCCAGTGTGCCAAAGTCATTTTTTATCTTTTTCCTAAACCGGGATGCCCACTCTCAGTGTTGGATCCTCTTTCCATGCCCCCTTTTTTTCAGCCAACCTCAGGGTGCTCAGTCCCCAGGTTGGCATTTATCCCCCCTCCTTCCACTAGTCTGGCACATTGGGAGCCCACCCCAGTGTGCCGAAATGTATTTTTCATACTATTTCACCTGTGAAAAACAAAACTGTCCTCTGAGGTCTTTTTTTTTTTTTAAACCTAAAGTAAAAGAAAATGGTCCCTTGTCGTCCTCGCCACCCCTCCCCATCCCAACCCTTCCTCTGAGCACTCCATCTCCCCACACCCCCCTCAACCTATACTTGCCTCCAGAGGTCCAGCGCTGTGATCTTCTCTGGACCAGGAACACGTCTGCACTCTTAAAAAGCTGACCACAAATTGAAGAAAATCACGGTAAGCCCTATAATGGCAGTAATTGGGGGGGTTTCAACTTAGGTCGATATCTCAGCCATTTCTTGGAGTTTTGGTCCCAAATTTCGACATGGGGTTCTTGGGAACCCACCTCAAGAACACTGGCACTGTCATTTTGTTTCTTCATTCTGAAAGATGATTTTTGCAGTCTTTGCATGGAGTCACCTTTCGGGACCGATTAATCAAACAACAGTGCCACTGTTAATGAGGTGGGGTCCCAAAAAGGCTCTACACAAACCATATGCCAGTCTGGCAGAACAAGGTTCCTCTATGATGGCACCCTCAGTGGAGACCAAGAAGAATGCTGAGGACACCCACAAGGGAGACCCACAGAAAGGTGGCAAGGGACACCATCGGGGAAGGAAACAGCTTCTGATAGGGGACTCAGTTGTTAGAGGGGTAGACCTGGGAAAGGGAGAGGAGAGGAGAGGGAAGTAAGGTGCCTGCCTGGTGCCATGGCTTGGAGGGACAAGAAGCAAATCCTCAGGATTGCAGAAGCAGCATCACAGGAGAGGGAACTAGATATCATTGTCCAGCTTTGGACAAATGACCTAGCTAGGCATGGGATCAGTGCAGTGCAGGATGACATTGTGGAGTTGGGGAGGTGCCCCAGACAGGTAGCAAGCACAGTTACCTTCTCAGAGGTGCTGCCAGTCCATGGCAGGGGTGAGGCTAGGGTAATATACACCATGCAGTTTAATGAATGGTTGCAAAACTGGTGCAGAGCACAGGGCTTTGGCTTCATTGGGGACTGGGGGTACACCAGGAGAGATGAAGGTTTATACTGGCACGATGGTCTGCATCTGTCCATGAAGGGAACCAAGATCCTAAGTGACAGGATTAAATGCTTCCTTGGCAAGCTTTTAAACTAGCCATGGGGGAGGTGCTAATAAGAGGCAGGAAATTTCAAGCCTCCCCCCACAAAATATGACGGGTAGTAAGGTAAACACTGAGGTACAGTGCTCAACAGAGGGCAGGACAGGGGTAAATGGAAAAATAGACAAGGGCAAAAAGAGCAGGCATGGGGGAGAAAAGGATAAAGCCAACATTAAATGGAGGGCAATGAGTACCAATGCCCGTAGTCTGGGAAACAAGCTTCCTGAGCTAGTAGCCTTGATGGAAGATGAACACTTGGATATTGTGGCAGTCACAGAAACATGGTACATGGGAAACCATGAATGGGATGTCAACATACCGGGGTACACAGTCTACAGAAGGGACAGGGAGGGGAAAAGAGGAGGTGGAGTAGCTCTATACATAAGGGAAGGATCAAAGCTACAGAACTAAAAGTAAGGGGAGGACAAGAGGCACTCTGGGTCACCTTGGAGACAGGAATGGCATCACAATCACGGAGGGTTGTATACAGACCCCCATCTCAAGGGAGGAAATGGACAAGAAAATGATAGAGGACATTCTCAAAATGCCTGAAAAAGGGGAGATACTGTTAATGGGGGACCTGAATATGCCAGATGTTAACTGGATGACATCTGCTGCAGCCGCATCCAAGAGCAGGGTCATTCTCGATGTCCTGCAGGGGGCAGGCCTTAGACAGCTAGTGTTGGAACCCACTCGGGAGGAAGCAATACTAGACTTGGTACTCTCAAATGGAGAAAGGATCACAAATTTAGAAGTCAGTAGACATCTGGGAACAAGCGACCTCTGCACAGTGTGCTTCACAATAAGCACAACCATGGAGACAAGCCATACAAAAACAAGCATACTGGACTTTAGAAGGGCTGACTTTGGCAAAATGGGTGAATACCTCAGGAATACACTAGCAAATGGCCAAAAAGGAGGGGTGGAAGAACAATAGAGAAAAATCAAAACTGCCATCATAGAGGCAACAAGCCTTTGTGTGAAACAGATAAAGAAAACAAAGCGGAGTAAAAAACCACTATGGTTTTCAAAAGAGGTGGCAGGGAAGGTTAAGGAGGAAAAGGCTGCATTCAAAAAGTATAAGGAATCACAGAAGGAGCATGACAGGGAACTGTATCAATTAAAGCAGAAAGAAGTGGGGAAGGTAGTCAGAATAGCAAAAGCCCAAACTGAGGAAAAAATAGCCAAGTCAGTTAAGAACGGGATAAAACCTTTTATAGGTACATTAGGGAGCATAGAAAGGTTATGGGAGGAATAGTGAAGATTAATAAGAGAGAGGGGAGGTGGGCAGAGGGAGACAGTGAAAAGGCAGAGATACTGAATGAACACTTTTGCTCAGTATTCACAAAAGAAGATGAGGAGGAGTTACCTAAACCAGACAATAGAATCACTCTGGGTAGGAGGGTTGACACCAGTCCATTTACAGAAGGAAGAAAGAGTCCTGAAAGAACTCCTAAAACTCAAGGTGGACAAAGCAATGGGGCCTGATGGGATTCACCCCAGAATCCTAAAAGAACTAAGGGAGGACCTAGTGACACCACTGACCACACTTTTTAACAAATCATGGGAGGATGGGGTGATACCTGAGGACTGGAGGAGGGCAGATGTGATTCCCCTTCACAAAGTGGGAGCAAGGCAGAAGCAGGAAACTACAGACCTGTAAGTTTGACCTCAGTGGTAGGGAAAATGATGGAATCACTTCTGAAAGAAAGAATTGTTGAGTACCTATAGGCCAGCGGGGCACAGATCTCAAAGCAGCATGGATTTACAGCAGGAAGGTCATGTCAGATGAATCTAATAGATTTCTTTGACTGGGTGACCAAAGTAATAGACCAGGGAGGGGCTGTGGATATGGCCTACCTAGACTTTAGCAAGGCATTTGGCACAGTCCCACACAAAAGATTAATAATCAAGTTAGCCAGCTTGGGAGTGGGTCCCAGGGTGGTAGCCTGGGTTGCAAACTGGCTGCACAACAGGACACAGAAGGTAATAGTGAGTGGAACACATTCTGAAGAAAGGGGGTCACTAGTGGAGTACCTCAGGGCTCAGTACTGGGTCCAGTCCTCTTTAACATCTTTATAGGTGACATTGCAGAGGGTCTGGAGGGAAAGGTATGCCTCTTTGCAGATGATACAAAGATCTGTAAGAGTTGATACACAAGGGGGGTAGAAAGGATGAGAAGGGACTTGGCAAGGTTGGAGGAATGGCTGGACATATGGCAACTTAGATTCAATGCAAAGAAGTGCAAAGTAATGCACCTGGGAAACAAAAACCCAGGAGAAGAGTACACAATAGCAGGGGAGGTACTAACAACAACAAAAATGGAACGGGACTTGGAGGTAGTCATATCAGATGATCCAAAGGTGGATAAGCAGTGTGAGAAGTCAGTAAGGAGAGCCAGGGGGATACTAGGATGCATAGGAAGGGGCATCACAAGTAGAAAAAGGGAAGTGGTTATCCCTTTGTACAGACAGTTGGCGAGACCCCATCTGGAGTACTGTGTGCAGTTTTGGAGACCTCATCTATGCAAGGACATAGACAGGATGGAAGCAGTCCAGAGGAAGGCAACTAAAATGGTGCAGGGTCTGCATCAGAAATCATATGAAGAGAGACTGAGAGAGCTTAATATGTATACCCTTGATGAAAGAAGGGACGGGGACATGATAGAAACGTTCAAGTACCTCAAGGAGTCAACAAAGTCCAGGAGGGTAGCATCTTTCAGAAAAAGAGATGTGTAAGAACAAGGGACACAATTTAAAGTTAGAGGGGGACGGCTCAGGAGTAATGTGAGAAATCTTTTTCATGGAAGAGTGGTGGATCGTGGAACTGCCTTCCTGGGGAGGTTGTTGGGGCTAAAACAGTGGAGGAATTCAAACATGCATGGGACAGACACAAGGCAATTGTAGTGGGGGGTGGCAGGAAGTAGGCTGTTGGTTAACTAGGATCTGCAGCTTATCCAGTAGGTAGGGAAATGGGCAGACTGGGTAGGCCAAGTGGTCCTTATCTGCCGTCAAAGTCTGTGTTTCTATGTTTCTATGTAAAAGGAGGGCAGGGTGTAAAACATGGAAAGTCATGCTCACAAATGCCCACAGTCTGGGAAATAAGGTTCCAGACCTGGAAGCGTCGATAATGGATGCAGACCTTGACATAGCAGCAGTAACAGAGAAATGGTACTCTGTTAATCACAGCTGGGATGTCAATGTACCAGGCTATACACTGTTCAGAAGGGACAGGGACAATAAAAAGGAAGGTGGGGTAGCCCTGTACATCAGAGAAGGCATCAAGGCTACAGAAGTACAGAGAACACAGGAGGAGGCTGAGGCAATGTGGGTCACCTTTGAACCAGGGAATGGCACAACATCATGTACAGGGGTGATCTACAGACCTCTGGCACAGAGTGAGGAAGTGGACAGGGTACTAATGGAGGAAATTCACGACATGGCAGCTAAACATGAAATCCTGCTGATAAGGGAATTTCAATATGCTGGATATGGATTGGACCACCCAGGCAGCTGCTTCAGCCAGAAGCATGGCCATCCTAGAATCCCTGCAGGGGATTGGACTCAGACAGCTGGTGCATGACCCAACCAGAGGCAAATAAATTCTATACCTGGTATGGACTAGTGGGGAACAGAGTCGAAGGAGTCCAGGTGGAAGGGCAGCTGGGATCCAGTGACCACCAAATAGTGTGGTTTGGCATGGAGACAGGGACTCAATTAAGCCACACAAGGGCAAAAGTATTAGATTTCAGGAGGGCAGATTTCAGTGAAATGGGTAGATGTTTAAGAGCAGCCCTGGGGAAGGGAGAGGTAATGGAAGGAGTGGAAAAACAATGAAGGAAACTAAAAGGAGCCATAGTGGAGGTAACTAACAAATACTTAGGATAGTGGATAGGATAGTGGCCAAAAGGAAAACAAGTAGGAAACCACTGTGGTTCTCTAAAGAGGTGGCAGACAAAGTTTCAGGAAGTATAAGGGGACCCAAAGGGAGGAGGATGGGGAGGTGTAACTTGAATGTCTAAAGGAAGCAGGAACAGCTGTTAGGAAAGCCAAGGTGCAGCCAGATGAGGATTTAGCATGGACTGTGAAAAATGGGGACAAGACATTCTATAGGTACATCAGCAATAGAAGAAAAAATGGGGGGACTGTGATGCTAAAAGAGAGAAGGGAAAGCGTAAGGTGGGGGAATCTAGACAAAGCAGAAAAGCTGAACAAATATTTCTGCTCAGTATTCACTAAGGAGGGAGAGGGTCAAGGACCACAGTTGGGGAACATAGGCAAGGGGGGGAGGGAG
The DNA here is from genome assembly GCA_016271365.2 of Neoceratodus forsteri. NCBI lineage: Eukaryota > Metazoa > Chordata > Ceratodontiformes > Ceratodontidae > Neoceratodus > Neoceratodus forsteri. Next base: position 610,138,221 of record CM057455.1, read on the forward strand.
AAGTGTACACCAGTCCATTCACAGTGGAGAGAGTTCAGGAGGAACTTGAAAAACTGAAGGTGGATACAGTCATGGGGCCAGATGGCTTATACTTGACAATATTAAGGGAGCTGAGAAGGGAACTAACAGTGCCTAAGTCACCCTGTTCACAGAGTCACTCAACACAGGTGTGGTTCCAGAGGACTGGAGGAGGGTGCATGTAGTTCCACTGTGCAAAAGTGGCAGTAGGGAGGAAGCGGGGAACTACAGGCCAGTCAGCCTCACCTCAGTGGTGGGGAAGATAATGGAGACAACACTGAAAGAAAGGATAGTGGCACACCTGGAATCCAATGGTGCCCAGGATCTGAGGCAACATGGATTCACACCAGGAAGGTCCTGTCAGACAAATCTGATAGATTTTTTTTTGATTTGGGTGACAAGGGAAGTGAATCAGAGAAGGGTGCTAGACATTGCCTACCTAGATTTCAGCAAAGCCTTCGATACCATCCCACACAGATGGTTGGTTAACAGGATGAGTAGCCTGGGCATGGGCCATAAGGTGATATACTGGGTTAGAAACTGACTGACGGACAGAAGGCAGAGGGTGGTAGTAAATGGGATCTAATCCAGAGAGAGATAGGTGACCAGCGGAGTACCACAGGGATCAGTACTGGGACCAGTCCTGTTCAATGTCTTCATTGGTGACATTGCGGAGGGGGTGGAAGGAAAGATCTGCCTGTTTGCAGAGGACACCAAGATCTACAACAGGGTGGATACTCCAGAAGGGGTGCATAAAATGAAGAGGGACCTGGAGAAGCTTGAAAGATGGTCGGAGGTGTGGCAACTGAGGTTCAGTGAAAAAAAGTGCAAGATAATGCACCTTTGTAGGGGGAACCCTGGGGAGAGCTACAGAATGGGGGGACAGGGGGTGCTGATTATTACCAAAGAAGAAAGGGACCTAAGGGTTATCATATCTGATGACCTTAAGGCATTAAAGAAGCATGCAAAGGCTGCAGGGAGGGCCAGTGGCATGCTGGGGTGCATAGGTAGAGGCATTACTAGCAGGAGTCAGGAGGTGGTGATGCCATTGTATAAAGCACTGGCAAGGCCTCTGCTGGAGTACTGCATGCAGTATTGGAGACCACACATACGTAAGGACATAGACAAGGTGGAGGCTATCCAGAGAAGGGTGACAAAGATGGTGCATGGCTTGCATCAAAACATATGAGGAGAGATTAAGAGACCTCAATATGTACTCACTGGGGGAGGGTTCCATGTCAATAACGCACAAGAAAATGCAAAACGGTAAATACTAGCGAGGTCAATTAGCTGCAGCTCAAAACCGTGCATTACAATTGCATCACAAGTCAGTACATCGCTGTTTATCTAAAGTGAGTGATATCTGACTGCACATTTGGAATTCAGAATCACAACCCCCAACCTCCACTGTAGCAAACCCCAACACTCTCAGCAGAATACAGTATGTTTAGATGACTGCACATTTGGAATTCTTATCCAGGCTGAGTGCACACTGGGATGTGGTGCATAGAAACTACCAAATATGTATCCAAAAAAGTTTCCAGCACACACAACCTCTTAAATGGGATGCATAAGTCACTCGAATCAGTGATGAAGTCAGTTCATTTTTGATAAAGGATGTGATATCCGAAACATGTCAGACTGCTGTGGCTCTTGGAAGCTCATTAAAGTGAACTGACTTCATCACTGATCTGAATGATTTATGCATCCCATTTAAGAGGTTGTGTGTGCTGGAAACTTTTTTGGATACACATTTGGAATTCTGAATCGCACCACCGCAAACTCAAACAGTCTCAGCAGAATATATGTTTAGACCGCACACCCTCACCTGTGTATCCACAAAAGTGCGTGATAAGCAGTGATAAGATTGTTTACCTTTTCCTTTCCCAATCAACAAAATACAGATTGGTGACAGTATTTAAAGGAACAGTACATCTGCCATTCTGTCTGCACCTCACTCATGCTGATTCCTACATTTCTACTTTAAACACCCCTATCTCCTGTATACCCAGACCTCTCGACTAATCCCGTCCTATGGCCCCATGGCCAAGCAGTAGCAGACTGCTCGTTGTCCTGTCTCCACCCTAAAGTTGCATGGAAAGAAGCCTAAAGTTTCACAGAGACTTCTATCTGTCTGCCCTCCATCATAATTGAAATGTGCATGCCCGTGGTTATGTGGGGGGAAGAGCTCCTACCCCACATCCTATTTTAGCCAGCAGGCAGAACACCACTCTGCTTAGAGCGAGTCGTACTCACTAGTGGCACTGCTGGTGCTCGGCTGCTCTTTCCTTCCTTTCTGTTGTGTGATCCCCCCCCCTTCCTCCTCTCTGCTTGTTTCTTTGTTTGCCATTGTTTGTCCCTCTTCCCCCGCTCCTTCCTTGTTGCTGTGAGTTTTCTTTCCCGTACCTTTCTTTTGGGGATTTCGCTCGCCTGCTGAACCTTCGCTTCTTTCCCTCTTCTGCAGCGTCTTCCTGGCTGCCTCTCCATGCCACATTTCTTTTCTACTGCCTCAGCTTCTTTTTGAGCAGCCATTGCCCATGCTACCATTGAATCTTGTACCTGTCTGCCTTGCACCTTACCTACAGAGCTCACACTACCACTCCCTTCACTGCTCCACTCCACCTCCATGCAGCCATATGCTGCCATCCGAGCTAGGCTTCCATTTACTGTACTGCTGTAGACACCTACGCTACATCCTCCCTAGCATTGCATCTGCTTCAGGATCTCTTAGCTGATTCAGCGACCATTTGCCACATGCACAGTTTTCACGTTCCAGTTTACACAGCTCCCGAAGGATGGAGAATTAGCTTGGAACTCAGCTTCAGCATCTATGTAAACTCGATAAACACTTATCAGCCACTACTAGTAGTTGCTTGAAGTATCGCCTCAGAGACACTGCATTCAATTTTCAGCCTATTTACTTACAGCTACGCTAGCGTTCCTCTCATTAACTTGTGTAGTGATTTAAAGAACTCAACATGCCAGACGTAGTTGTGTCCCATTCCTATCTACAGCAGCTCACTACACTTCGTGCAGTTCCCCAATTCTATGAAAAGAGACAGATTGTACTGTAGTGCTGCCACTCACTGCTTGACATTCAGGATTCAACATAACTTGCTAGATGTACTGCATTTTTTATTGCGTATGAAGTGTAAAACCAAGGCAGTCTCCATATACCACATCCATCCTTTATGCAGTGCATAGGAGTCGCTACAGGCACCGCTTTCTTTCTTGCATGCCAGCTCATGTATGCTCATCAAGCATGATCTGAACCATATCCAGTCTACGTTTTATTAACTTAATCCTTGGCTATCTTCCTTGGAATTCCTTTCTCAGTCCATTGTGTATAATCATAGCTTGGATGCTGGAGAAGTCGTCAAGCTACTGCCACTCGGCTTCTTCGACGCTAGCTTGCCTAAGCTAATTTACGATTGTAACTGGGACAAGACAACCAGCAGCCGATCATTCCATTAAAGCTCCATCCACTTCCACATGTCTGATTATTTCTATTGCTTATGACCAAGCCCCTTCTTACGTCCTATGGACACATTGTACAGGCAATGCCTCCCTCCTTCTCTGCTAGTTTGTCTGCATATAGAACCTAAATTAACCAGCATTTCTTCACATTACTTCTATGGGACCTACTATCTGCTAACGTTCTGTTACAGAGTTTGTTGCTTGGTGGCAGAGGAGGCTTTCTTTACTCGCTGCTTACTCTACACTCTACTAACTACCAAATTGACCTACATGGGGTTCAGCTGCACATGCTGGCTTATATGGGGCTAGCTGCCACTCTTTACTTACCTTACCAGCTCACTTCGCATGGTCCAGCTGCATGCTAGTCTTATTAGGATTAGTTACTATTTCTATTTACTCCTTGGCTGACCTATGCAGTCAACCATACCACCTATGGTCCATCAGATGACCTATACGTGATCCAGCTGCACTTCCTTATCTCATTGGGCTTAGCTCCCTTTCAATCCTATGGGTACTTCCTACAGTGCTGCTTCATTCATTTGGACCTACCTCTCTAATCATGCTTCCTACAGCTTCTGCCTTCTACTGGATTAGTTCAGGAGTATATCAAGATATTCGCCTCAATTTTCTTGGATGCTTGTCGCCATGCTACCTCATCTCTTTCAGAGTTACTACTACTATTTCAACCTAAACTCCCTGCTGAGCTCCAATTCATTCTGCCTTCCTCAGTTTAACTGATGCCTAAGACATTGATCTGCTATAGTTTCAGGATGCTTATTACCTCTAGTCGAGTTGCCAGCTCATCTGCCCTGGTCTTTTAATGGCAATTTTACTATCCTCAATCTTCAGGATGTGACTGTCTACAGCACCTTCACTGATCTCATATGTCTGCCTTAAACTGTATTACTACTCTGCACCAAACTGACTCAGGATATGCTACCATTTGCAATATCATTTATGATCTCTTCCTTCCTACTTCATTGCTATTTCTGCATTTCATGCAGTTCGACATTACTATTACGTTATTCATCAATGCTCTACAACATGCCTCGCCCTGCGGGGCTGGAGATTCACCGCATCGCACTTCATGACCCACACCCCTATGGACCTGAAGGTCCCTCAATCTTATATCACTAAACCATAATCGCCTGCTTCTGTGACCTGCTTGGCTCTTCGGGCCTGGGAGTTCAACTACTTCTGCTCTACACCTGCGTCGCCCAGCTTCGGGGCCTGGAGGTTCATTCATTCTAATATACGCCTGCCTGCCACCATGTATGCTAGCCTCAGGAGCTCCTTTCTACTATGGACTCACGCCCAGGATTGTTTCGCCGTATGTCATCTATTCTTTGAATGCATCTGCCTTGCTGCTTCCATCATATGAATTACTACTACTTCACACCTGCCAGGACACTTCGTTAAGCTTATCCAAAAGACTTTCAATCTCATGGTTTATGCGCCAAGGCTTCTTGGACCCTGGGACACTGCTACTTCATTCGCCTCAGCTTCTTTAGTTTTCCCTATTTATGACTCATAAGCTTGACTATTCAGGACTTGCCACACTATTCTCATCAAGTCAGTTCTAGCTACTATGCCATTCTGGCTTTCGAAACGTGGATATCTACTTCACCGTGCAACAATCTGGATCACCAGACAAACTCTTTGAATTCTGTGCTATTACCATTTCCTCATGTTCTTCGCCTTATACTGTACATATTCTGTGCAGTACTGATCCTATGCTACTGCGTTTGTATCGTACTGATTGATTACTACTACTACTACTACTGACTTCTGTACAGGTCCACTTATTTACACCATTGCTCATATTACCTGCTTCACCCTTACATGGCCTACATGTTCATCAAGACTGACTCACCTATTCTATGACCCACTCCGCCTCGGGATCTGGAGGTACGTCTCACTTCTATCTACATATTTGCCTAAGATCTATACCTAATTCCCTTACCAGCTTCCTCACTCTGGATCGGAAGTTCCTACTGCTCCATCCTCTACCGAATGCACAGCAGGAGCCAGTTCCTGTGCTTCATCACCAAGGCCTTCATCTACAAGCTAGTCAAATGGAGCACCAACCACTTATTCTCCTACTCTGAACATGGACACTTAGCCTTTTAGTTACTGGTTCTCCTTCGAGATGCGGTCCTCACCCACTGAAATGTTGCACCAACGAAACTTTGACATTTTTATTGTCGACCATGGATTCCAATCTCCTATCATTCTGCCCTGGGCTTAAATTCTCAGACTGGAAGTTTTCTGGATGGCTGCTGTTCTGTTCACTGACACTGCAATTCAGTACTTTATTTGGTTTTTCATTTCCCTGGATCTGGCTCTACAACTCTGGATTTTGGGTTAGCCAACTACATTGGACTTGTTCATTAGGATTACTCTCCTTTAGTATGCCCAGAAGGATGGGCAGGTCAGTAGCCATGGGTCCTCAGAGGTTCCCCCCCAAAGGGAGTTTTCATCTTCTGCGTGCTACTGGTCACACTCTCCGGAGTTGGAGGAGGTAATCGTACTGCTCTCCTTTAGTATGGTGTCATCCTACTTGACTCCATCTAATGGTCAGATACAGAACAATCATATGATATCATTATTTTTTTGGGGGTGGTCTCATACTACTGGACTAAGCATCCTTGCTACGGTGGGATACAGAGAAAGGCCAAAATATCAAGTCATAACAAGCTACTCATCAGTTCAAGCATCTAAGCCCTGGCATATACTATCTAGCTCACATGTACTATAATCACTGACTTGCTCATGTCTATGCTGAAGTACCTAAGCACTAATCATTTTCATACTACTAGTACCTTGCAAGCATTGTCCTACTTACTGGTCTGGCCTCTGTATCCAAACACAACCTACATCATCCAGCTACAGTATGTATCATAAGCACTGAGCTATGAACCGCACATAACTATGCTCCTATGTAGCCCGTTCACCTTACTACTGCTATTCCATTTTCACCTCTCTACCATGAATTTAAACATGATCAAGAACACAGTCCCAGTGCTACTTCTAGGTGCACACTATGTAATACCAGTCTGTCCCGATCAACAGATTGTGGCTTGCTGACAGTATTTGAAGTAGAGTGAAAGTTTGCTAGTTTGATTGAAACCACCGGTGCTGCGCTACTACTGCCGTATGCTGAAATGTACCTTAAGTGGTAAACGATATGCACATATATTGATGCACTTAAATACTTGCGTTGCTATTACTGTGCTGAATTGATGTGATACCCTGGAGGAGAGGAGAGAAGGGGGGTACATGATAGAAACTTTCAAGTACCTCAAGGGCATACACAAGGTGCAGGTGGGGGATCTTTTCCAATGTAGAAAAAATATAAGAACGAGGGGACGGGATATGAAATTGGAAGGGGGTAGATTAAGAGGTAACATGAGGAGGTTTCTCTACACAGAGAGGGTGGTGGGCGCTTGGAACAGTCTGCCAGAAGAGGTGGTGGGGATAAGCACAGTGGAGGGGTTTAAACATGCCTGGGACAGGCACAAGGGAACATTAGGTGGGAAAGGAGTGATGAAAAGTGATTGATCACTTAGGGTTAGTGACTGCATACAAGTATAGGGCTTACGGGCAGAGTAGATGGGCCTAGAGGTCCTTATCTGCCAACAATTTTTATTTATCTATATATCTATGGAATACTGCATGCAGTTCTGGAGACCCCATATCCGCAAGGACATAGACAGGATGGAGGCAGTCCAGACAGGGCAACTAAAATGGTGCTGGGTCTGCACCAGAAGCCATACAAAGAGAGACTAAAAGAGCTTAATATGTATACCCTCAAGGAAAGGGGGGGGACATGATAGAACTTTCAAGTACCTCAAGGAAATCAACAAAGTCCAAGAGGATAACATCTTTCAGAAAAAGAGATGTGAAAGAACAAGGGGGCACAATTTAAAGATAGAGGGGGAACGGCTCAGGGGCAAAGTGAGGAAGTATTTTTTCAGGGAGATGGTTTTGGATGCATGGAACAGGAGGAGATCGTGGGGTCAAAAACAGTGGGAGAATTTAAGAACCCATGGTACAGACATACACCAGTTCTAGTGGGGGAAAGTAGGCTGTTGGTTAACTAGGATCTGCAACTTATCCATTAGGAAGGGAAATGGGCAGACTGGGTCAGCAAAGCGGTCCTTATCTGCCGTCAAAGTCTGTGTTTCTACGTTTCTCTCCTTTGTGACTTTACTGCTCACTCCTTTAGTTGCCCCTGCTGCCCACCAACCTGCTACCTCCGCTCTCCCTTTGCCCCGCACCTACAATAGTGCAATCCCATTATCTGCCTTCCCCTTCCCTCAACCACTGATCCCACCCTGAATTTGGTATTGTCTTCTACACTTTGAAAAAGTTATCATCCAGCACTTTATTTTGTTGTAGTGCATTTTACTTACACATAAGTTGTATCTCTGAACAACTGTTTATATGTTTACTTATCTATTTGTATTTGTATTATTGTTCTTAACCTACCTGTCATGCCCCTTTTTCTCTTCCCTCCAGGACACATCTGGGAATAAGCTGTTATGGTCTCTGTATAGAAAGATACAGTAGAAAGATTACATAGTACATAGTACTACATAGATTTTGACAGCAGATATGGACCTCTTGGCCCATCCAGTCTGCCATTTATCCCTACCTACCCTATTATCACAGACCATGCCTGATCTTCATCTCTTTCCCCCTTCCCCTTCTTTTCCACTATGATTCCCTTTTGCTTATCCCATGCATTCTTGAATGCCACCACTGTTTTCATCCCCACCACCTCCACTGGAAGACTGCTCCAGGAATCCATCACTCTTTCTATGAAGAAGTACATCCTCACATCTCCTGAATCTGTCCCTCTCCAGCTCCATAGCATACCCTCTTGTTCTTGAGCACCTTTTCTTCTGAAAAATACTCCCATCCTGTACCTTATTTACCCCAATGAGGTATTTAAAGGTCTCTATCATATCCCCCATCTATCTTCTGTGTTCCAAGGTGTAAATATTGAGGTCTTTAATCTCTCCTCAAAGGGCTTGTGATGCAGGCCCTGTACAATTTTAGCTGCCCTTCTCTGGACCACATCCACTCTGTCTATTTCCTTTTGGAGATGTTATCTCTAGAACTGGACACAGACTTCAAGGGGAAGTCATAGCAGCAATCTATACAGAGGCAACTCCATATCCCTCTTTCTGCTGGTGATGCTCCTCCGCATGCACCCCAGCATCCCTCTCACCCTCCCTTCTGCATTGTCACATGGCCTAGCCACCTTTAGGTCATCTGATATGATTATCCCAGATCTCCTTCCTGCTTGGTGGGCAGTACCACTCCCCCCATTTTATACTCAACTCCTGGGTTTTTGTGCCCAAACTGCAATATGTTATACTTTTTTATATGGAAACCCAGCTGCTATACCCTTGACCACTCCTCTAGTCTTCTCAGGTCTCTGCTGATCCTTTCCACTCCCTCTGGAGTCTCCAACCTTTTGCATATTTTGATGTCATATGCAAAGAAGAGACTTTCCCTTCCAGCTCCTCTGTGATGTCACTTGCAAAGACATTAAAGAGGACCATCCCAGCACTGATTCTTGAGGCACCCTGCTGGTCACTCTTCCTTCCTTCATGTGAACTCCATTGATCACCACCCTCTGTTGCCTATCCCATAATCAATTTCTTATCCAGTTTACCACCTTTGGACCCACTCCTGAGCTACCTAGCTTGCTTACTAGTGTCCTATGTGGAATGGTGTTTAACACCTCACTGAAATCTAGGTAGGCCACATCCACTGCTCCATCTGGATCTAGATCCTTCATCACCCAGTCAAAGAAATCTATCAGATTCATTTGATGTGACCTCCCCCCATTAAACCTTTTGGGTCATATAATCTACTGGATTTAAGATATTACACAATCCTTTCCTTCAGAAGTGATTCCATCAACTTTCCCATCACCTATGTCAGGCTGACTAGCCTATAATTGCCAGCCACCTCTCTGCAACCTCTTTTGTGTAGTAGTATTACATCTGCCCTCCTCCAGTCCTCCTAAATTACTCCTGTTTCCAGTGAACTGTTAAATAGAACTACAGTAGCAGCCACAGACACTGCCAGATATTTCCCAAAATTTCTGTGATATTTCCAGAAATATCTCCTGCTTTCTGCATTTCCACAGTAGGGGCAGCATAGAGAAACTCTTCATAAATTTTGCAAAATATCTGGAAATAGCTGGCAATGGCTCTGGCTACTACTGTATCAGATGTACAGTCAGTATTTCCTTGAACTCCCTCAATACCCTTGGATGCACTCCATCTGGCCCCATTGCTTTGCCCATCTTCAGATTAGCAAGTCCCTTCAGAACTCTTTTCTTCAGAAAAGGACTAGTGTAAGGCTGGCCTGTCCATGCAGCGGTAGTGCTACCACCTGCAACTGGCAACCCGGGTTCAGTAGTGATCCTAGGTCATCAGAAGGCCAGGCTAGGTGGGAAAGAATGAGTGCCTGATGGACCGCTCTCCTTCTCTGGCAGCGGTGGGTTGCACTCCTCGCCACAGTACTGCCACCACCTGGGTGACCACGGGTGGTATTGGTGTGGCTGAGGAGGCAAGCTAGAGAGTAGGGGCAGACATCAGCTGAGGACCACAGTAGAAGTGAGTCTCTCCGTGCCTCTATCTTCTTGGTCCTCCTTGAGCACTGACATAGGCAGGGGAGGATCAGATCAAGGAAAAAAAAACATTGCTGGTCTGGACGAAGGTCTCTTGCACCAATGACAGCCATGGAGGAACTGGGGAAAGACTCCAGCTGCACGCCCTCCCGAAGTCTCAAAGGTAAGGGCCACCTCTGCCCCACCTAGAGGGGTTAACCAGGTCTCTAGAAGTATAGGAGCAGGGCACTATAGAAGCAATTCCTGTTCCCCATGGCGTAGCCTGACAGGATGCATTGGAGGACTAGAGAGAAGGACCAACCATGGAAAGAAGGAGGCAATAAAAATAAAGTTTTAAAATAAAAGGACTAGTGTAGACCTTTTCCTTTCTCTGTGAACACTGAACAAAAGTATTTGTTCAGGATGACTGTCTTTCCTTGGTCCCCCTCTGCAAAGTCCTATCTTCCCTTCTTATCCTTACATTTCCATCCCTTGTCTTCCTCTTTTCACTTACATACTTAAACAATGGCTTGTCCCCTTTTGTTACCCCCTGGGCTATTCTTTCTTCATTTTGTGCCTTTCTGAATTACTGCTTTTCCTGCTTCCCTCTGTTTCCCCGATACATATTTCTAGCCTCCTTCCTCTGCATCTCCTTACACCTTCTGAATGGTACCCTTTCAGATTTTACCTTTTCATCCACCTCTTTTGAGAACCATAGTGATCTCTTTTTCCTCTTGCTTTTGCTAACTTGTTTGACACATAGGTTTGTGCCTTTACTATGCTCCCTTTTATCATTGTTATTTACAATTGATGCAACTTAGTTATACACAAATGTGCCCATGCAGGAGGTTTATTTTCTTTGAGATATTATTTGGAAAATTATGGCGATCATGAACCAGGATGTGTGGATTTTTTAGTACCTAGTGCAGAGTAAGTCTTAACCTGTAACAATTTTATTTTCAAAGAGATAAATTATTTTCAGTTATCCCCCAGCAACGTAAATCTGTATATGGAATTTTGGGAACAAATATGTATATGCATATGTGTGTGTGTGTGTGTGTGTATATATATATATATATATATATATATATATATATATATATATATATATATATATATATATATATATATATATAAATCCTGTATTAACTCATTACCTCCCAGAAATGCCTGTAGGTGGCAGACAAATCATCCCCCTTGTCTCCCACAACAACTCTAGTCAGCAGCCAAAGACTTCCTGTTTGTTCTGGGCACATCTCAGGTCATCAGCACTATTTTTCTGTATTACTTGCAAACTGAATTGATTAGAATTGACTGCATAGCACAGTTAGAAAGGTAATTGTGTGCTGAACAACTTTGCCTTTGATGCTTTCTGTATATCATGTATACGTGAAGAGTTTTTTTCATTTGTTTATGATATGGTGTGTATGGCTGATATTTGTCTCTCACGCCTCACCTAACCACCTTGAATAAAATGGGAATAAAATATGTTTTATATTAAAAAAATTGCTTTGAAGTACAAAATTGCTTTTGTGCCTACATCTAATGTATAGATACTTAATTTGGTGTTGATATGTTACATATTTTCCCTCCAAAAGTGGTTTATGTTGATTGTTTTATTGCAAAACAAAATAATAATTTAGTTGCTATTTCAACTAGTATAGAAAAAAAGGAAATGCTTATTATTAATTGCATAGCACTATTAGAAAGGCATGTTTGTGCTGAACAACTTTGCCACTTATACTTTTTGTGTAGCACTTACGGTTCATGAGGTATTCGCATTTGTTTGTGGCTTGGTGATTATGGCTTGATCTTGTTTAGAAAGGCCCAGGATGGAGTGCTAGGTATATACAGGACACAAGTGATGGAACTCTCAAAGAGGTCCTGTGGAGTAAATGAGTTAAGCCAATTTTTAATAAATGTGTCAAATATTTTAGGTTCATAGATGAATCACTGTTTATTTGGAAAGGAACCACTGAAGAGTTGTCAGAATTTGTCATGCATCTGCAAAACTCTAACCAACATCTTTAGTTTATGGTAAAAAAAAAAGATGTAGTACGAGTATCATATTTGGATGTTGTGAGCCATAAAATGTCAGTGGGGATTCTAGAGACTAATCTGCTTCAAAATCAATAGATAGAAATTTGCTAGTAGAAGTATCAAGTCTGCGTCCCAGGCATACTAATGATACTATACCTTGAAGCCAGTTTTTATGCCTCCGACAGCTGGTGCGATGCAGGAAAGGTTCCAGGCTAGGGAGTATAAAGGTCAAACTATCCATTCTGCTCTAGACTGGATGAAAAACCAGGATCAGAATAATCTAATAAATCAGAACAGAGAAGTTCTGAGTGCACAGAACCCAATGGAGGGAAGACTAAAACATATCACTAAATTCACAAATCAATCTAAATCCATAGAAGATATCATATTTAAAAAATGGAAAATTATAGAATCTGATCCAGCTCTTAGATACAAATGCAAAGATAGACCTCCTAGAATAGTTTATCAATGCTCAATCAATATGTGGGATAGAACTGTACAGTCTCTACAACTTGTGCAGAAATTAGAGATGTCTGTATTTGGAAACCCCACCCTGAAAGGTTTCACCACATGTGGCTGCTGCAAATTTTGCAATTCATTAAAAAGGGAAAATGATGTAAACATCCAACAAAGGATGAGATGTTCACTGTGGAAAATGTGATAATTTGAGATACCTGGTGGTGGTGGTGGGGGGGGGTGTATATATGGTCGCCTGTACATGTGGTAGTATCTGTACAGGAAAAACTAATAGAGTTTTTAAACACTGTCGAACATGTTAGATAGCAAATCAGGATATCAATAATATTTTGGCAGCTCATGTTAAATTTGCAGACCTGATACGAGAACACACTTGGACATACGTGGGGATAGACAGAATTAAATTGGGTGCTAGGGGTGCCGACCTAGACAAACTAATTCTGCAAAGAGAAGCAAAGGTATATGTACCTTTAACATTCTTCAAGCACCAAGATTCAATGGTTGTTTTGAGATCAAACCTTTTTTTTTTATAATAAAAGGGTTTAGCAATATGCTTAAATCTGTTTGTTATACTGTGTTACCCATTTATGTTTGTCTCCTATTTATATATAGAGGACTGACTTTGATACCTTCTGTTCTGTAGGCCTCTTTGACATATTGAAATTATGAACCTAAAATCTTTGATGAACATCAGGATAACATCTCCAGCAGCTCAGAGTACTGTACTGCAGATCAGTGTTCTCAACATCTTAATGACTTGAACTGGAAAATGAAAAGCATGATTGACATTTATGCAGAACATCTGAGATGGACTTTCTATCACTTTGGTTATTGGAACTTATATAATGAAAGGTATCAAATCACCTAGTTTGTGCATTTTAATGACATATGTAATTGTCAGTAGTATCACTATAAGGAACTACTTATATGTTTCTCATATGTTGTCTTAACTGAGTCTACCATAAGGGTTTGAATTTCATTAGAATATGGATGAGGGCTGATGTTTCTAATTAGATAGCACACAAGGATTGTGATGATTTTTAATCTAATTTAGATAAGGTAATTGGAATAACTGTTTATGATATCATGCCATATATCAGACTATTTAAAGATGATACTGCATTGTAGAACTTAACCCTTGACAAAGCACTGGCAGGAGTGTGAAACAGCATTGGGGAGTTATTTTTTTAACATGGCAGTTTGTACCCTTGCTTATAATATGTACTTGAACTTTAAATAATTATAAATCTTAATTTTTTAATTGAAATTAGTGTGGAGTAAAGCAAATGTCTTGGTGTTGGGAAGTAGGTGTGAGGTCTTTTGTTATCCCTTTTATCCTCACCACTGTTCCTCCACCCCGCCAAGTATGTGTTTCCAGGTAACATTTTGAAATAAATAAATAGATCAATGAATACATAAATAAAGGTTACTAAAAGATGATGAGGAATATAAAAAACATCATGGCCCTATTCACCAATGGGTGGAGTGGCTATGTGCTGTGTATCTGGGGCATGTAGCTACTCCGCACACAACACACACCCCCATGCAGGATGCACTAACAGTGGGCGTGCAGCACCAATCTGCCTGATCCCTGTTGTTCGCAGACTGCACCACAACAGGGGCAGGCTTGGGGCATGCCAACACTGCATGCCATGCACAAAGGTGTGTAGTGCTGGCTGCAGGAGTGCAGAGGGGCCACAGGGTATGCAAGGGAGAACCCTGCAATATGCCATCTATGAGTCCCGTGCACACATTGGGTCTCCGCCCAGACATGGCAGATAGCCTACTCACCCACTGGGACCCCTGTAGCTGTACGTCCCTATGGCCACCCGGCACCACTCACCCCAGCACATATCAATGCACAGCCCATAACAGGAGCCCCACCACACACCACTCACACAGGGGCACTGGCCCAAGGATGCTGCCTCCCCCTGGCCCTCCTGAATGGAGGCACCTGCCCACCACCACCGACCTCTCCAGGCATATGATGGGGTACAGTGCTCCCCCAGCACCACCAACAGACCCCCACCCCATCCCTGTGCATGGCTCAGTGCTGCATCAAGGGATGGCTGGTGGCATTGCCCTCCTCTCACTGCCACAGCCACTGGCCATTGGACATCCACAGGGCATGCTGTCAATTCATACTTGTCCAAGTAGGGGATCCAAATAATGACCCATTCCAGGCATACAATTGGATGCCTGTCCAGTTCTGTGCCCCCATCTCTGGCCACCATGTGAAGTCCTGCATGCTGGGGGGGTGGGGCTGCAGACAGGTAGCATCCAGTGTTGAATTCTGCCGGTGTGCACCTGTCCACAGGTACAAACCTACGTGGGCGGGATGCGCGCCTCCATCACGTAATTCCCATACATTGGTGAAAAGCAGATAATATTTATTGCAAACTACTAAAAGTTCTACTGTATATTTAGCGGGCTGGAAATAAGTGGTGGGCAAATTTAGAAAACTTAACCTCACAGAGAAATTCATGAATTTGCCAAAATATATGAATTTAATTCACAACACAAAGTTCAACTTCGCCTTACAGCTAGACTTTCACAAATGGCAAATTTGGTAACTTTGTCTGTGGATTCAGCCTCTAAGGAGAAGTTTGCAATGATCCACGGAATTGGTCACATGGTTCTGCAATGAGTTGTATTGCCACGCGTAGGCTGAATTCAGTGCAGTCTTATGAAGAAAGAGTTGGGGTTAAGCCTGCCCTGAATCTCTGTGCCCCAAAACCTTTGACTAGCCTTTAAAACATACAGTTTTTTTCAGCCATATCACTCCCTAAAGAGTCTAGTATGCCTTGTGCCTCAAGATTACCAATCATTTGTGGTGTTCTTTTTTATGATTTAGTTACTTTAAAGTTGTAATTTCATTTTCTGTATTGTGTGTAGTGAGACAATGCTGTGGGGGAGTGGAGTTTTGTTAGGAGCTAGAATCAGCATGCAAAAGGAGACTTTTCTGTTTGAGCAGCACTAGTGCTGTTGTAGTCAGTGTTTTGTGTGAATTATTTTTCCTGTTTTCTGTGATTTTAAATTTTAGTTTTGTACCAGGTGTGTTTTACTGAATTATTTTTGTCAGTGTGGTTTGGCTATATTCATTTCATTTCTGTTTCTTGACTGAAGTTAGAGTTTTCATGCACATAGTAATGTTGTTATAAACACCTGAGATGGGGCATTTTGTGTGTACTCCCTTAGTCCCTAAAATTCCTGATGTGTATTGTTCATGTAAAAAAGTATATAGTTACAATGTTGCTGTTGCTGTTGTTTACTGTTGTTTACTGTTGCTGTTGTTTGACACAGTCCCACACAAAAGATTATTAGTCAAATTAACCAGCCTGGGAGTGGGTCCCAGGGTGGTAGCCTGAGTAAAACATTGGCTGGACAACAGGACACAGAAGGTAATTGTAAATGGAGTCCACACTGAAGAAAGGGCGGTTACTAGTGGGGTACCGCAGGGTTCAGTATTGGGGCCAGTCCTTTTTAATGTCTTCATCAGTGACATTGCAGAGGTACTGGAAGGAAAAGTATGCCTTTTGCAGATGACACAAAGATCTGCAACAGGGTTGATACACAAGGAGGCATGGAAAGGATGAAAAGGGACTTGGCAAGGTTGGAGGAATGGTCAGACATATGGCAGCTAGGATTCAATGCAAAAAGTGCAAAATAATGCACCTGGGAAACAAGAACTCAGGGAAGAATACACAATGGGTGGGAGGTAGTAACAACAACAAAACAGGAAAGGGACCTGGGGTAATCATATCAGATGACCTAAGGTTAGCAAGCAATGTGAGAAGGCAGTAGGGAGGGCCAGGGGTATACTGGGATGTATAGGAGAGGCATCAGCAGTAGAAAACAGGAAGTTGTTATCCTCTGTACAGACAGTTGGTGAGACCCCATCTGGAATACTGTGTCCAGTTCTGGAGACCCCATCTCCGCAAGGACATAGACAGGATAGAGGCAGTCCAGAGGAGGGCAACTAAAATGGTGCAGGGTCTGCAAGAGAAGCCGTATGAGGAGAGACTAAAGGAGCTTAATATGTATACCCTTGAGGAAAGAAGGGAGAGTGGGGACATGATAGAAACTTTCAAGTACCTCAAGGGAATCAACAAAGTCCAAGAGGGTAGCATCTTTCAGAAAAGAGACTTGCAAGAACAAGGGACACAATTTAAAAGATAGAAGGAGGGCAGTTCAGGGCAATGTGAGGAAGTATTATTTCACAGAGAGGGTAGTGGATGCATGGAACAGCCTTCCTGAGGAAGTTGTGGGGTCTAAAACTGTTGGAGAATTCAAGAATGCATGGGACAGACATAAGGCAATTCTTGTGGGGGGCAGGAAGATATAGGCTGTTGGTTAACTAGGAACTGCCGCCTATCCTGTAGGTAGAGAAATGGGCAGACTAGATGGGCCTAGCGGTCCTTATCTGCCATCAAAGTCTATGTTTCTATGTTTCTATGTTTCTACTGTCTGTGTACCTCAACAAAGTCTTGTAAGTGTTGTGTTCCTAAATCTACACATATAGCAAAATGCCTGTAAAGAGATGGTCTGGTAAGGTAGGAGTTACCAAAGGTATAGTTATAAGGAAAAGTTACAAGGTGATGTTGACTTCCACAAATTTCTGCTGAAAATTCCCATAGGATAACATTGCAACTTCATGAAGTTGTATCTTCATTGATCTTTGGAGTTAAGGGACAATCTATATATCACAAAATGGTACCTGAGAGTACTGCAAGACTTAGTCCCAAATGAATCCCAACTAAACACAGACTTATACAAAATATAAAAATTAAAAAAGGAACATTCCCATAGGATAACATTCCAACTTTAATAAGCCATTAACTCTGTCAGTTTTTGGAGTAAACAGGACAATCTATATATCAAAAGATCTCAATGAGTACTTCAAGACTAACACATAATGTCCCTAGACAAATTCTTGGGGTACTCACAGTACCCCCAAATTACCTCCAAAACTCACCATGGTGCCAAATCCACAGTTTAAGTCCAATAGTCATCAAAAATGCACCAAATGTGTATCTCCTGAACCTTCCTCCCTCCAGTTTCATATCATGGCTCCAAGTGTCCCTTCCCTCCCTTACTTTGAACAGCCCCTCCGTACCTATCTTGTTTATTCCTTTCATGTACTTGAAGGTTTCTATCATATCCCCTCCATCCCTCCTCTCCTCCAGCAAGTACATATTCAACTCCCTCAGCCTTCTCTCATATGATAAGTCCCCCAGCCCCTGGATCATCTTTGTCACCCGGTGCTGCACCCCTTTCAGTAACATAATGTCGCTCTTCAGATACGGGAGCCAGTACTGCATGAAGTACTCCAGGTGCAGTCTAACTAATGATCTATACAGTGGCAGAATCACCTCCCCCTCCTCAAGGATATACCCCTTGCAATGCAAGCCAGCATTTTGTTGGCCTTTGCAGCTGCCTTTCTACATTGTGTTGAGTTGTTCATTGACTCCGTAATGAGCACCCCCTGATCCTTCTCCTCCTCTGTCTTGACTAGCTGCATTCCCCACAGCTGGTAATGCTTCCTTGGGTTTTTCGCCTCAAAATGCAGCACCTTGTACTTTTTGGCATTGAACCCCAGTTGCTAGGTGTCCAACCAGGTATTGAGCTTTGACAGATCATCCTGTAACCCTTGCTATCCTCCTAGGTCATCCACCAACACTCCCATCTTCTTGTCATCAGCAAACAGACTGGTCTTACTCTTGATGCCCAATGATATGACTGCAATGAATATCCCAAACAACACTGGTCCTAACACTGAGCCCTGCAGAACACCGCTCATCACTACCCTTGGGGATGAGACCTCCCCACCCACCGCTACCCTCTGTTGCCTTCCCTGAAGCCAGTTCTCGGTCCATCTCACCAGCTTTGTATCTCTCCCTGTGCTTCCTAACTTACTTCCCAGCCTTCCATATGGCACTGAGTCGAATGTCTTGCTGCTGGTATTTAGTTTTACTGCAGTGTTTATTTTTTTTCCTTGTCATATTAAAAATCTAAATACTGTACACAAAATTACTGGAAAGATAAGCTTAAGTAAAGGGAGAGGTGCCAGCAAGGAGGCCAAACAGAGCAAAGGTTCTGTGGGGCAAAATACTGTTGCACCTCAAATCTACCTCTGTAGCAGCTTCATCTTGGGGCCAGTAGTAGCAGCAAAGGAGTAGCTGATGGAACTGGGGTGATGGCATTCATGTTGTCAAATTACTCTTCACCTCATCTGAGGAATCCATGTTAGTGGGTGCTGGGGGACGTTATGACAAGAGGTAAAAAAAATCTCTCATTCAGGATAAGAAATAGTGGTCAAGGAGGAAGTTACTGGTGTCCACTTGACTGCAAGTGGTGGTGGCATTGATCCTGATATGGATAACAAGTCACCAACATGGATATGTGGACCACTGTACAAACAGCTGGTAGCTCCTTTCTGTGCATTACAGCACACTGGGCACAGGTACCTGAGGTAGTTTTTGGCTCTGGCAGGGGGAAATTGTACTAAGCACAAATGCAGTGGCAGAAGCACTCCTGGTATTTGCCAGCATGGTATGCTGGCAGTGAAGAGTGTAAGCTGAATCACACACAAGTAAAAATATGTTGCAGTTGCTCCTGACTGAGACTGATGAGTGGCTGCGGCCTGTGGTGGTGGTACCATAGAGGGTGAGGGTTGGTGCAGGGTCCTTCGGCCACTACTGGGTGGGGGGACAGGGGCCTGCTGACCTTGAGACTTCTGTTTATCAGTAGCTTAATTCTGATCCAATTTCATCTTGATATATCCCAAAAGAGAAGTTACAAGCAAAGTTGCTAGGCAAAAATACCAAAAGCGAATTTCCTGTTAAATAGAAAAACTTCACAAAATTATCCACAAAGGCACATTTGGCTACTTCGCCATAACTTCACCTGTGAACTAAAACTTTGCCACATTTCTACTGAAAGAAAAAATATTAAAAGGAAGTGTACTCACTGTGCCTCCCCATGATGGACAATGTGTAGTTGTTAGAGATGTTGCACATTTAAACTTTTCCATTGAACTGGCCACAGGACAACTGAAATTCACCTTCATGCAAAGTTTTTGTGGACCCTAGGATCTTCAACATTGATGAAAGTGTGAACTTGACACAAATTTGCCATTTTGTCACCAAAGTGGCTACTTCATTTACAAATTTTGATAAATTCACCCAAAAATGTCAACTCTGTGGTTCAAAACTTTACAAATTCACACTTTACCCATCCCTAGTAGTTGTTATCGAAAACCAACCTTGTGCCAGCATAGATGACTTCTTTTTGCCTCTGCATTCTCTCCAGAACTTTTTGTTTGACTGTGTGTTTAATAAATGGCATCAGGATCAAGTGGGGGCAGGTACAGTAGTTGGGATATTGGATTTGTGGCTCAGAGCTTAGTGTACTCTTCAAAGGTCTAAGAGAAGTGCATGGGGTCTAATCCAAGGGCTGTATACAGCAGATAATCAGCAAATGTGAATATTTGTTACCCATCCTACCCCTCTAGAAACCCATACAGTCTCATGTTATTGTGTCTGGCCCAACTCTGAATAGCTTCTAGTTTGCTCTGAATGTGTTGATGCTGTTGGTTCAATACAGTCATGACCTCTTCTAGGTCATCTTTATGGGAATCTATTGCAGCATCCAGATGTTCAACTTCTGTATTTGTCTGAGCTTATCAACGATTTTGTTTTAGACCGTAAAATTGCTTTCATCTCTGCACAAAAGTTGTTTATCACCTTAATTAT
The DNA here is from genome assembly GCA_016271365.2 of Neoceratodus forsteri. Taxonomy (NCBI): domain Eukaryota; kingdom Metazoa; phylum Chordata; order Ceratodontiformes; family Ceratodontidae; genus Neoceratodus; species Neoceratodus forsteri. The sequence continues at coordinate 610,158,618 of CM057455.1, forward strand.
GTAATCTTTTTCTTTCACTTTTTTGGGTTTTCCTTTGCCATAGACTGGTGTACTACTCCACAACCATGCTATAGGCCAATGAGGCCTCAATGTTCAAGTATCTGTATGGAATCCAGACACATCAACAGGCTCAGAGTGGGATTTCAACTGGTGAGGCTTTATCATTATCAGTTACGTTCCTGCACACATTTTAACGATAACATTTGTTGAAATAAGTATTCTTTAAGAGGGTTAGTTAGTGACTCAGTAGAAGAGATCTATAGGCATAAACTTCCCATGTGATGATGTCATTGGTAGTCCCTCCAATTTACAATTCTTTTTTGTCCTTATCATTAACTTGCAAAAGATTGTTACATTGTTCAGCTATTTTTTTGTTGTGGTCCATGCATATGTGAATTTTACAAATATTATTCAGTACTATAATTACTTAATAATGAAAAAAAAGATCTTATTCTCCAACCACCAAAAAGCCCTATTCTGGGACAAGATTTAATGAATCTATACATTTCAAAATTTAACTCTTAAGTAGCAGTGCAACAAAATTGGGCAACATATTTGACCCTACCTTTTTTCACTATAAAAGATTCCAGGCATCCTGCAGTTTAATTTGGTGGTACAATTTTCCAATTCCACCAAAATTTGAGTATTTTATAAATGTTTTAATTGAATGTTTTCTCAAGAAAAATGATGGCTGCCACAATTTGCATAGACATAGAATTGTAGACTTGGCAAAGGATAGCATCGGAAAAATAAAAAAGTTTCACGGTACACAGCATAGGAGGTATCTAGGCAGGTACATTTGACAAGCATGGTAATAGTTTTCTTAACTGAAGCTGAAACTAGCTTTTTTGGAAAAGTGTTTTTCATTGCACTGCTACTTTAAAATGGGGGAAATTATATAACCTCAACCATCTGGCACAAAGAAGCTGCCAAACCAATTTCCACCATTTTTCAGAAAATGAGCCCCTAGAATTGAAATGGTTCATGCCAATTTTCACAGTCCTGGAGGCTAAGACAACCAAGGTACAGTATAAGCTGTGAAAAATATGGATTTAGCACATACTTAATGAACCCAACATACTGGTGCTACTGCACGATATAATATATTTAAGTGAAAACACACAGCAGGGGTGTGTGATCATGCTCTGATATATGCATGTCTTCTGTGTGTGTTTTAAGGTATGAGTAGAGGTTGGCAATTTTAGAAAACATCACTTTGAGGAGAAATTTGTGAATTTTACTGAATTTGCAAAATTCTCCTTAAAGGTGAAGTTTTACTTTGCCTTAAATGAGTACTTCATGAATGGTGCAATTGTGAACTTCACCTGTGAATTTTGGCTCTAAGGTGAAGTTTTCAAGGATCCATAGGATTGAAGGTTACATGATGCTGCAATGAGTTGTACTGCCATGCGTAGGCTGAATTCAGTGCAGTGTGAGGAACAGACAGTCAGTGTCAAGTGTGGTCTGTATCTTTGTGCCCAAAAACCTTTGGAAAGTATTTAAAACATGAATTTTTTTCCAACAAATCACTCCATTAAAGAGCACCTTTCCTGATGGTCCATAAAGTTACAGATTGCAGTCATGATATATGGTACTAGACATGAAAGAGTCTGTGCATTTTCTATTTTTGGTCAAGGTTTACTCTGCCTTCTATATTTTGCATTTGTTTTTGAGCCCTGCTGCACTTGCCTTTGCTGTTCAGCTGCAGGCTCCCGTTGACATCACTATGTGGCAGAGGAGTGACTCACACTGTGCAGTACAGTGAAGTTGTGGCAGTTTTGCAAGGGAAAACTATTAGTACTAGATGTATATACTGTGGTCCCTCTTAATTAATACACCCTGTTATCAATGAATTATGCCAAATTCCAAATGCCTTGTCAGTATGTTTTTTTTTTGTAAAACTGACTTACTTCTGCCTCTGTAACAAAGAATGGGGAGTGAGAGAAGATCAAGTTGCTATCAACACCTCTCCCAGTCCTTTTGACTTTCATGCATAAATTATCCCTCCTTGCATTGATTCTGGAACTGTAGTTCATTTCTGCCCTCTACAGTTAGTTTTTGCATTCTGAGCTGTTAAAAACTGCAGGGTATACCATAGTTTCTACAAAAAGCCTGGTGTTGCTGTGGACCCAGAGCTGTACTGCTGACATCACTACATGAAAGAGGAGGGACTCACACCGCAGTGCAGTGATGTTGCAGCAGTTTTGCTATGGAAAACTACATTACTAGGTGCACATACTGTGGTCCCTCTTCACCAAGACACCCTGATAGCAATGCATTATACCAAAATCCATATGCCTTGTCAGTATGTTTTTTTTTGGTAAAACTGACTTACTTCTGCCTCTGTAACAAAGCATGTGGATTAAGAGAAGATTGAATTGCTGACAGCCAGGGCAGCTGTCAGTTTATGCAGTGGTGTGATTAGTGTCTATACCGTGATTATTAAAAATGTCTCCTTACCCATGCCATACTGGTGCCTTCCATGTCTTTCTGTAGTAAAGCACCTGGCAGAAACTCTGATTGAAAATCCCTTACTGTTCCTCTGTCCCACACCTCCTAGACATCAGCATGGCACTGTGGAACACTGAATGCTAAATCTGGTACCATATATCACTGGTCCGCACAGGTGCAGAATCCCGGTTTCACTTTTCAAACAAGAATTTCTCTGGAAATAGCCCACAATTTTTAAAACCATTTCTACACTGCATATAGCACATCCAAACACATTGTTTGTATTATATGGTACCAGAATTAGTCTTTGGCATTCAGCCATGCCATGCTGATGTTGGGGAGGCACAGGATGGAGGAACAGTAATGGATTTTGGATTGGGGTGACTGCCAGGTGCTTTACTACAGACAGACATGGAAGGCACCAATATGCCATGGGTAAGGAGGAATTACTGCTTTCAAATGATCAAGGTATAGACACTAATCACATCAATGCATAAACTGACAGTTGGCTATCTTGGCTGACAGTAACTCAATGTTGTCTCGCTCCCCATGCTTTATTACAGAGGCAGAAGTCAGTTTTGCAAAACAGCATACTGACAAGGCATTTGGATTTTGGCATAATGCATTGCTAACAGGGTGTCTTGGTGAAGAGGGACCACAGTATGTACACCTAGTAATGTAGTTTTCCCTTGCAAAACTTCTGCAACTTCACTGTACTGCACAGTGTGAGTCACTCCTCTGCCATATAGACATTTCATCACTGCAGTCCTGGGTCCACAGCAACGCCAAGCTTGCTATAGAAGCTCTGGTTCATCTAGGGCTTCAGTTAAGTCCATTTTGGGATTAAGTGACTCCACAAAATAAGGCAAAACTTCCAAAATAAAGGAGGAGGAAGTCATTGACTTCCAAATGTAAACAACAAAATTGGACAGCTTCCAAAACTGAATTCACAGAAGCTAAGAAATGATGAATTTTTCTAAAATAAATTGTGTTGTACCACTAATGTGTGTATGAACAACTATAAATTTATCCTTCCTAGAATATTGGCTTTCAAATTGTGGGATCTGGGAAGTATATTTACTTCCACAAAATTGGAATGACTTTGACATTTTGACTCATGGAAGTATTTGACTCCCACTAAAAATGAATTAACTGAACCCCTGGGACAGTTATGAAATACAATTCAAGAATCAATGAAAGAAGGGGTAATTTATGCATGAAAGTCAAAAGGACTGGGAAAGGTGCTGACAGCAATTAATCTTCTCTGAATCCCCATACTTTGTTACAGAGGAAGAAGTAAGTAAGTTTTACAAAAATACAAAACAAAACAACAACAACAACAAAACATACTGACAAGGCATTTGGATTTTGGCATAATGCATTGCTAACTGGGTGTCTTGGTGAAGAAAGTCCACAGTATATACACCTAGTAATGTAGTTTTCCCTTGCAAAACTGCTGCAGCTTCAATGTACTCCAGTGTGAGCCAACCCTCTGCCATACAGTAATTTCGACAGTACAGTCCTGGGTCCACAGCAACACTAGGCTTGCTATAGAAGCTCTAGTACGCTCTTTTAAGCAGCTCAAAATGCAAAAAGTAGCTGCAGAGGACAGTAATGAAATACAATTTCAAAGTTTAAACTGTGGGGAGCTAGAAGTGTATGATTCAGTTTGCGGTGGGGGAGGAGCAGTTTATACTACCAGAATATTCTGTAGGTTAATAGCTGCTGCTGGTAATTCTGTTTTCTGAGTTTAAACTGTAGGGAGCTAGGAGTGTATGATTCAGTTTGCAGAGGGGGAGGAGCAGTCTACACTACCAGAAGATTCTGTGGGTTAATTGCTGCTGCTGGTAATTCTGTTTTCTGAGTTTAAACTGTGGGGAGCTAGGAGTGTGTGATTCAGTTTGCAGAGGGGGAGGAGCAGTCTACACTACCAGAATATTATGTGGGTATAGCTACTGCTGGTAATTCTATTTTCTGAGTTTAAAATGTAGGGAGCTGGGAGTGTGTGATTCAGTTTGCAGGGGAGGAGGAGCAGTCTGCACTACCAGAAGATTCTGTGGGTTAATAGCTGCTGCTGGTAATTCTGTTTTCTGAATTTAAACTGTGGGGAGCTAGGAGTGTGTGATTCAGTTTGCAAAGGGGGAGGAGCATTCTGCACTACCAGAATATTCTGCGGGTTAATAGCTGCTGCTGGTAATTCTGTTTTCTGAGTTTAAACTGTGGGGAGCTAGGAGTGTGTGATTCAGTTTGCAGAGGGGGAGGAGCAGTCTACACTACCAGAATATTATGTGGGTTAATAGCTACTGCTGGTAATTCTATTTTCTGAGTTTAAAATGTAGGGAGCTGGGAGTGTGTGATTCAGTTTGCAGAGGGGGAGGAGCAGTCTGCACTACCAGAAGATTCTGTGGGTTAATAGCTGCTGCTGGTAATTCTGTTTTCTGAGTTTAAACTGTGGGGAGCTAGGAGTGTGTGATTCAGTTTGCAAAGGGGGAGGAGCATTCTGCACTACCAGAAGATTCTGCGGGTTAATAACTGCTGCTGGTAATTCTGTTTTCTGAGTTTAAACTGTGGGAGCTAGGTGTGTGATTCGGTTTGCAGAGGGGAGGAGCAGTCTACACTACCAGAATATTATGTGGGTTAATAGCTACTGCTGGTAATTCTATTTTCTGAGTTTAAAATGTAGGGAGCTGGGAGTGTGTGATTCAGTTTGCAGAGGGGGAGGAGCAGTCTGCACTACCAGAAGATTCTGTGGGTTAATAGCTGCTGCTGGTAATTCTGTTTTCTGAGTTTAAACTATGGGGAGCTAGGAGTGTGTGACTCAGTTTGCAAAGGGGGAGGAGTATTCTGCACTACCAGAAGATTCTGCGGGATAATAGCTGCTGCTCAGGTAATTCTGTTTTCTGAGTTTAAACTGAGGAGAGCAGGGATTGTGTTGCCAGGGCTGATACACTCTCATGACAGTTGGGTGTAGGCCCTAATCCTACCTTCCCCCACCCCTCCCCCCAGAGCTCGTCTCATTTATAGGTGAACACCTGTCCTGCAATTGGAGGTAAAGGCTTCAGGTGCAGCTCATGTGGTTCTAGCCACTGGGGGTGGGGTTTAAAGGCTGGGAGAGAGGAGCTTAGGGAGTTGTATACTTCCCTTATAGGTTTACTGTGTAGTACTGCACCTAGTAACAGGGGTACCCATTTACTGTGGGACTGTATCCAGGATTAGTGGGTGACCCAATTAGTGGGGAGTGGTGTATCTTGGACTAGTGGGGAACCTGGTGGCTCACCCAAGGGAACCTACTTGGAAAGGGATGGGACCAAACATCATCAGGACCGGCATCTTTAGGGGGGTGATGGGGAGCACAGGGTGTGAGGGGGCCATGATAATGGACTGGGCTTGGAAGTTCGGTGGTTGCCTGGTGTGCTACCAGCTGGTGCAGCTTAGGGAGAAGGTTGAGGGGGTTAGGAGACAGCTGGGGGAGGGGGAAAGTATGGTTGGGGAATAGGGCAGGGGCTCTCCCACTGGGTTGCAACAAGCACTAGGAGTGGGGGCATAGGGAAAGGAGTGCAGGAGAGTACTCTGGGGTCACATAGGGACACTGACAGAGGGGACCCAAAAGGAGGACACTACCAAGGAAGCAGGCAGGTATCTGGGGATCTCAACAGAGAGGGGCCAAAGGGAGGACATTCTCTGGGAAGCAGGCAGATGGCTGGGGCTGGACAGAAGGAAGCAAGGTGGGGAGGTGGATTGGACCTTAAGCTCAGTAACCACTTCAGTTCTCTTCTTCTGCTTGATGATGAGGGGGTGATGTAGCCATGGCAGGGGTGGTTAGAGATGGAAAGGAGTGGGGGGCAGGAGGAGGGGCCAGATAGCAGGAAGAACAGGGGGAACTTGGAATGTGGGAAAACTGGGGAGCAGGGGATCAGAGCAGGAGAGGAGGGGGTAGAGGGAGGAAAGCACAAGGAGAAGAATCAATTGGGAGGAAAGGGCAAGGAGAAGGACCAGAAGTACAAGGAGGATACAGTAAAGGGAACTGAGGGTTTAGGCCAGGGGAGCATGACAGGCAATGAGGGGCTGAATGGAGACAGGAAGGAAGGAAGGGAGGACAAGCCAGGATAGTTTAGCAGATGGGGGGGAAGGACCAGTTGCAAGCAGTGACGAGGGGATCAGGGTACAGAAGGATACTCGAGAGGAGGAGAGGCATAGGATTGGAGCGGAGGGGGTGGCCAGGGTAAATAAGGAGGGGGTGGCAGGTGTCACCCTGATAGGGGGAGGAACAAGGAGCCGGCTGGGGAGAGGGGCCGGTAGAAAGGATGAGGGACAGGGAAGTGGGGTAAATGGAGGAAAAGGAGTGGTCTGAGTGCTCCTGTTGGGTGACTCCATGCTCAGGGGTATCAAATGGGATAGGGAGGGGGAAGCCTGCCCAGTTAGAACAAAATGCTTCCCTGGACTAACAGTGCACAGGGCCAAGCATGAGGTATATCAGCTAGCAAAGGATTGTGGGGGTTCCCTGGACATACTGGTCCACCTGGGTACCAATGATATTGAGGGAAATAGCAAGCTAGAGATACAGGCAAGGTTCAGGGAGCTTGCCAAGGTCTGTCATGATGTAGGATAAGCGATTTCCTTCTCAGAAATCCTGCCGGTGCCAAGGGCTAGTGGGGAACACAAAAGGAAGATTAGGGAGATAAACCAGTGGCTCGGGGAGTGGTTTGGGGCCAGAGGGTATGGATCGATGGGGGATTGGGGGAGGCCTGTGAGGATAAGGGGCTGTATGCTAGAGATAGGCTCCACCTCAATTTGGGAGGAGGGAAATCCTTAAGTTGAAAATAGAGAGGCTCATTTGTGAAAGGTGGGGTTTAAACTTGTGAAGGGTGGAGGGATGGGAGAAAAGGCTGTTGAGGGGGGTCCGATAAAGGAGGGACTCTGTCTCCACCCCCTGGGGAACTGGAAGAATATGGGAAAGGCCAACTGGTAAGGTGCAGACCAGGGGAAGAGGGAATCTCCATGGGAACATGAGCAGGGGAAATGGAAGTATAGGGAAAGGGTGGAAGGTAGTCCTGCTAAATGCCAGGAGCTTGGGCAACAAAATGCCTGAGCTCCAGGTGATGCTAACTGAGGGAGAGGTGGATGTGGCAGCGGTCAGTGAGACCTGGGCCACCGCAGGGCATGACTGGGACCTGAACCTGGAGGGTTACACCATGTTCAGGAAGGACAGGGGGAGGGAAGGGGAGAAGGGGTAGCAATAATAGTCAAAAACTGCACTGGCATAGGAGGAGTAGAGGAGACGGAGGGAACTGTGGAAGTGATTTGGGTCACCTTGATAACAAGGGAGGACAAGACAGTAAAAATATAGAGTGGTGTATAGATCTCCTGCACTGTCGGAGGAGCTGGAGGGAGAGTCTGGTGGCAGATGTTGGGAGACACTGCAGATTGGGCAGGGGAAGGGTGGTGGTGTTGGAAGACTTAAACATGCCAGGAACAGACTGGTAGACTATGACACCCTCAGTGGCCAGGGAACAGAGGTTGTTGGATGTCTTTCAGGATGCGTTCCTAACTTAGTAACTGAGGGAACCGAACAGAGAGGCATGGGTACTGGATGTGGTCCTGGCAGACAGTGACCAGATTGGGGTCCTGGAGGTAAGGGACCTGTTGGTGGGGAGTGACCATGCCATGGTCTGGTTCTGCCTGGACCTAGGATGGGTAGAAGGCTGCAAAAAGACAGAGGTAACTGACTTCGGGGGGGCAGATCTGAAGGAAATGGGAAGGATCCTTAAGTAGCATTTGGATGGGATTGGGCCAGACATGGATGCTGAAACTAGGTGGGAAATCATCAGGAGTGGGGTGCAGGAGGCTTCCAGCACCTGTGCAAGAGTAAGACAAAAATGCGGTAGGGCCCGAAAACCCTGCTGGTGGACCAGGGAGGTTCAGGAGGTGGTGAGGGGAAAGAAGGTGGCCTATAGGCAATTCAAGTGCTCGAGGAGTGAAAGGGATTGAGGGGAGTATGAGCTGATGACCAGAAGGGCCACTAGGGTGGTGAGGGCAGCTAAGGCAAGGAAGGAGCAGAACCTGGCCAGGGAAATTAGGAGAGGGAACAAGGGGTTCTTTAGATACATTGGGGAAAATGAAGGATGAATGGGGCAGATTAGTAGGATTAAAACAGGGGAGGGATGGGCACAAGATCCGAGGGAGCAGGCTGAGGTACTAAATGAGTACTTCACCCCAGTTTTCACCAAGGAAAATGGGGGGCTGCATCATACATGGGAGGAGATGGTGAAACTGAGGAGGGGGGCCCTTACGGATCAGCGAGTCTGGGGAGGGGGGGCATCGCTGGCAGGAGGGTTTAAGGCTAACCAGGGGGATGAGGTGGCGGAGGTGGGAATCACAGCAGAGAGAGTGAGGGAAGCCCTCAGGTCCCTTAAGACAGAGAAAACACCGGGGCCAGATAAATTACATCCCAGAGTGCTGAAGGAACTGGTGGATGTCCTGGTGAAACCCCTAGCAGAGCTTTTCAGCATCTCTCTGAGGACAGGGTGGGTGCCCCAGGACTGGAAGGTGGCGCATATAGTGCCTATCCACAAAGGGGGATCAAGGGAGGTGGCAGAGAACTACAGGCCCATCAGCCTAACATTGGTGGTGGGCAAGGTGATGGAGGGCATTGTCAAGGAGAGGCTGGGGGACCTGGAAAAGTCGGGGTGCCTGGACAATAGACAGCATGGATTCATCCTGGGGAAATTGTGTCAGACAAATCTTGTGGAGTTCTATGACTGGGTGACAAGTGCCTTGGACCTGGGTAGACCGGTGGATGTCCTCTTTCTTGACTTCAGCAAGGCATTTAACTCTGTTCCTTACAGAGGCCTGTTGGATAAGCTGGGAGAAATGGGGGTGGGGAACCAGATTATCAGATGGATATGCAGTTAGATCCACAACTGGACCCAGAGGGTTGTGGTTGGTGAGATAGTCTCATCCCCAAGGAGGGTCATTAGTGGGGTCCCACAGGGATCAGTCCTTGGGCCCCTCCTGTTCAATGCCTACGTCTCTGACATAAGAACGGGTATCAGGAGTGAGATGAGTCTCTTTGCGGATGACTCAAAACTGGGGGTGGTGGTGGATGGGAAGGAGGGAAGGGTGGCCCTACAGGGGGACCTGGAGGCTCTGGAAAGGTGGTCTAGAAAGTGGAAGCTGAGGTTCAATGCTGGGAAATGCACCTGGGACACAAAAAAGTTCCAGGACATAGTCCTAATAGTCCACAGGAAATATGTTATTTTAGGTTCAGTCCTTCACTGTGCTGCCTTTCCCGATGTGTTTAACAAAACAGATTCTTTCTTTCCCCAAAAGGGGGGGGCACAAAAAAAATTCACACAAGTAGACAGATCTTTTCTTTTCCAAATTCTTGTTCTTTTATTTTATTGTTCAGGCCCAGATCCTTCTGCATCTGGGAGCCAGAAACCCAGGCCAAGAGTACACCCGGAGTGGGGGGGTGCTACAAATCTTGATGGCTGAGGGACCTGGGGGTGGTTGTGGATGTCAAGATGAACAACTCAGAGACCTGTAGGAGGGCAGTGGCCAAGGCCAACAGGATGCTGGGATGCATCGCTAGGGGGATCACCTCCAGAAGGAGGGAAGATTACTCCCTCTGCATAACTGCTTGGTGAGGCCACACCTCGAGTACTGCGTGCACTTTTGGAGGCCACACATAAAGAGGGACATTGAACTCCTGGAGAGGGTCCAGAGGAGGGCAACCAAAATGATTTGAGGCATGGGGGACAGGACCTATGGGGAGAGGCTTGAATAGCTAAATATGTGTACATTGGAAGAGAGAAGGGACCCGGGGGACATGATAGAGGTCTTCAGGTATATGAAGGGGGAAAATAGGGGAGGAGCAGTCAGGGTGCTTTGAAGGAAGGAGGGGGGCAACTAGAGGGCATCGGTGGAAGCTGGAGGGGGGAGATTCAGGGGAGAACGGAGGAGGTGCTACTTCACTGTGAGGGTGGTGGAGCCATGGTTTATGCTGCCCAGGGTGCTGGTGGAGGCAGAGACGGTGGAGGGGTTCAAGAGGGGGTGGGTTAGGTACAGTGGAAGGGTTCTGGAAGTAAAATCCAGTGCAGCAAGAATATCCTGGACTGGAAAGGGAGAAGCCAGAGAGGGTGAGGGGGACAGCAAGGTCAGCTCCCAGGGTGGGGGCTGACCAAACAAGAAGACATGAAAAACCACTAGGTCTATTCTGCTGGCAATTTAGTATGTTAATAAACAATGCAAAAAGGGGTAATTTATACATGAAAGTCAAAAGGACTAGGACATGTGCTCTTTAAGTGTCCACTGTGCCTTGTGTCTCTAGATCATCAATTATTTGTGGTGTTTTTTTTAATGATTACTTTAAAGTTGTAGTTTAATTTTCTGTATTGGGTAGTGAGGCCATGCTGTATGTGCATGGTGAGGGGTAGAGGGCAGCTTAGCTGCAGAAACTTCCAGAAAGAAAAAGGAAGGTTGAGCACCCATTTCTGTCTTGGCAGTATTAGTGTTGTTGTAGTCAATGTTTTGTGTGACTTTTTGTCCTGTTTTCTTTCATTTGTAATTTTACTTCTGTAGAACATTTAGGTGCATTTTATGGAATTATTTTTGTCACTGTAGTTTAACGACATTGACTTCATTTTTGTTTACATTGATTGAAGTCATCAGTTTTTCATGCACACAGTAATATCATTCTTAATACCTGAGTTGTTGCATCTTTCATATATCCCTTTAGTCCCTGAAATCCCTGTTGTGTATTGTTTGCGTAACAAAAAGAAAACTGCTGGCAGAGTGGGTGCTGCTGGTGATGCTGGTTCTGAAGGAGCTTGAACTTTAATAGAGGGTGTTTCTGCTTCCACAGGATATGCCCGCTGCCCCACCATGACACAGGAAATTCCCTTACGCCTTCCATGAACCACTACCAGCATGGAAGGATCACAACCTCCACCACCCCCATTCATTATTTCCCTTTTCTTTTCCTCCCTTCTTAGCCATGGAGATTTGCCATGAGATGGGTCCTATAGCCTCAGTACTCATGTTGATCCTCTGCTTGCCCAAGGGGAAACATTTATTGAATAGGTTGCAAGTGACCACACTAACCGTAACCCTAATGTCTCATAGGATAACACTGCATATTTAACAAGCCATAAATCCACCAGGCTTTGGAGTTAAGGGACACTTCATATTTTCCAATCAGGGTTGCAATGAGTAGGTTTCATAGGTAAATCAGGGCCATGAAGACCGTAGTCCATATTGCTCGCCAATTAGATTTAATCATAACCCTTAATTGATTTGTCGCTTAGAAAAGTATCCAATCGAGTTTTAAATAAATACATGCTTTCACTGGTCACCACAGAGAGAGGTAGACCATTCCAAATTTTAGATACTCTGACTGAGAACCAAGAACTTCTCTGTTTAGTTCTACATCGTTCAACTATTAATTGAAGTGGGTGAGCCCTAGTTTCATAAGTCACATCTCTGAAAACCAGTCCCAAGGAATCCCATAAGGTAGTATCATATAGGGCTCTATACACCAAGCACAAGTCGCCTCTCAGTCTGCGATATTCTAGACTGTATAGTCCAAGTTTTAGAAGTCTGTTTTCATAATCTAGACCCTGAACTTTGTCAATTCTTTTGGTTGCCCTTCTCTGAATACGTTCAAGGGCATTTATGGAACCCCTGTCTCCTGGTGCCCAAACCTGGGCACAGTACTCAACATGAGGCCTAACCAGCGAGGAGTACAGTGGAAATAGGACCTTGCTACTTGTACTTTTGATATGCTTATTTATACAGTGGAGAATACCCCCAGCTTTTCAAATTATTTGTTGGCAATGTAGACCAAAATTTAAATTATTTTTTACTCTAATTCCCAGATCTCGCTCGTCTTCAACAACCTTAAGAATTTTGTTGCCCATTTGATAATTGGCTAATGTTTTTTTTTTTTCCAAAGTGCATTACAACACATTTCTCAAAGTTGAACATGAGTTTTTTTGTTAATGCCCAATTTTCTAGTTCATTTAATGCATATTGTAAAGTAATTACATCTTCGGGTTTATTAATTTTGTGGCCTATACGAGTGTCGTCAGCAAATTTGGTCAACCAGACGTTAGATGAAGAAGTCAGTGAGGAGATATAGATATTAAAAAGACAGGGTCCCAGAACAGATCCCTGAGGAACCCCACTAGTCACCGGTTCATATTCTGAGTAGTAACCCTTTATACAAACTCGTTTGGTCCTCTCAGACAACCATGATTCTATCCATCTAGTAATGTTCCCATCCAGTCCCATTTTTATTGTGGTATCTATTAGTTCACCGTGTGGCACCTTGTCAAAGGCTTTTGAAAAGTCCAATAGAATTACATCCACAGCTTCACCCTTACCAAAGCTAAGCTGACACCACTGTAAAATTCAAGCAGGTTTGTCATACAGGATCTGGATTTTACAAAACCATGCTGTGCTATGTCAGGTTGCATAATGGTCTCTATATAATTTTTTACTATACCCTCCATGATTTTACTCAGAACAGATGTTAAACTAATGGGCCTATAATTTGCAACATTATGTTTCGATCCTTTATTTTTAAAAATGGGGATAACAGTGGCCTGTCTCCATACTTCCAAGACCTCACCTTCTCTGAGAGATTTTGTGAATAGGGCAGCTAATGGACCAGATAGGGGAATTGCCAGTTCTTTCAAAATACGGGGGTGGTTTCCATCAGGTACAGCAGATTTGTTGGGATCAAGTCCCAGTAGTAATTTCTCAATTTCCTTTTTCTCAATCTTATTTTGTTTGATTGTGGAGTAGATATTGTGATTTACAGTGGGGGTAGTTTTGCTATTAAAGACTAAAGAGAAATAGTTATTACAAACCGTAGCCATTACTGATCTGTCAGTTTGTAGTTCTCCATTTTGATTTTCTAATGGGCCTATAACAGGCGCACCTCCCCTTTTGTTATTTATGTAAGCATAAAAGGTTTTATAATTGTCTTTAACATTCGCAGCTAGCCTATATTCGTAATCAGACTTTGCTTTTCTAATACTTTTTTTAGATATTTTTAAATACTGTTTGCAGTCAAGCCAATTTTTTTGAGAATTACTTAATTTAGCTTTAATAAATGCCCTATTTTTATTTTTAATATGCTTCCTAACTGTTTCATTCATCCACGGTGTTTTAGGTTTGTTGTTATCTATTTTCTTAATTTGGGGGATATACTTTTTGTAGTAATGGTCAATTTGGTATTTAAAGACTGCCATATTTCTATAAGTGTTTTGTGGTTAAATTCCGATTTCCAGTCCCAATGGACTATTTTGTTGTGAAAATCTCCAAAATTAGCCTTATTAAAATTATATATTGAAATAGTACTAGGATCAAATTCCTGGTTTACTTTATAAGTAAAGTATACCATTGAGTGGTCGCTAGACCTAAGTGGTGGAATAATCTTACAATTTGTTATACTGGAACCCAGGTTATTTAAGACTAAATCCAGTATATTTTCACCCTGAGTGTTCACCTTTACGGATTGTTCCATATTATGCTCCAAAAAAGTTTCCAAATAATTATTTTCAGTAATAGTATTAGTGTATAATGTGTTCCAGTTTATACCTGGTAAATTAAAATCCCCCACCAAAATAGCATTTGTTGAAGATGAAAACTCATTAACAAATTCGAGTAATTGGACATCATCTCTTAGGGAAATAGACAGGGACCTATAGACTACACCTAAATGTATATGTTCACCGATTTTAGGGAGAATTTTAATCCATAAAGCTTCAATGTCAAGCCAGTGGTTCATTTCAATATTCCTAGTCATAATGTTGTTAGAAACATAAAAAGCTACTCCCCCACTCTTAGCACAGGTTCTGTCTTTATGGAACAAGGTGTAGCCAGTAATATCCTTTTCCCATGTGTCTGTATCTTGCCATCATGTCTCAGTTATTTTCATATATGGATATTTAATTGCACCAGGGTAAGTATTAGTTCATCGAACTTGTTATTTAAACTTCTTGCATTGAGAAGTAAAAAATTCCAATCAGGTGCACTTAGACCAAACATACTGCTCTTAGACTCGAGTTTAATAGATTGCCCCCCCCAGTTACTAGTTTAAACTATTGTCAATTTGTTTTCTTAACCTGTCTGCAAATATCCGTTTTCCTTGTTTGTTCAAGTGCAAGCCATCCCTTGCGAATAATCCCTGTTTTAAAAAACCTTCCCAATTTTCAAGAAACACAAAACTTTCTCTATGACACCATCGTTTGAACCACCCATTTAAAAATATTATATTTTGTCTTTTAGTAGGGTTAGCTCTAGGGACAGGTGATATTCCGGAAATAATTAGGTCTCCACCTTGATTTTTTATTAAGTTCCCTACCAATTCAAAATCTCTCTGTATCTCAGTGATAGGTCGTTTGCCCAAATCATTTATCCCCACATGTAGTAGGGTAAGTGGATTATTCGTGTGTTCTTGTAATCCTGTTAATAAATTCCTAATATTGCCTATTCCTGCACCTGGCAGGGCACTGACAGTGGTATGCATGTTTCGGTTTTTGCATATGGTCCTATCTGTGTAACGCAGCATTGAATCACCTATGACCAGAACATCTCTCGGGATGTCCGTGGAGTTTGGTTCATTGATGTTCTGTGATACCGTTTTACTGACGCTAGATACAATATCTGTTGGGGGAATGTTACTACTGGGTATATCTTCCAAAACACTATATTTATTAGTGAGTGAGATATTTGTTATATTTGAAATTCCCGCAATATTGCACCTTCCCTTTTTTACCAGTTTTCTTTGGAACTTGACACCACTCGTCATCCATGTTTAAACTACCGTTTTTAGGAATAGTAGATGTAGGTAAATCAGTAACCAGGGTATCTGCCATAGAATTGATAAAATCTTCAAGATTACTAATTTCCATTTGAGTTTGTAGCCATTGCTCGAGTCTGTCTATATGAGTCCTCAATCCTTCTATTGTTATACAGCTTTTACATGTGAAAGCTGGACATACATCCTTATCAGTATACATACTGCATACAAGACATTTTGTGAATGCCTTTGATGATTTGGCCATTTTATAAATGTAAACACAATATCAAGGCCCTGTGCCCAGTAACCCAGCGGACACAGCCGACATGTGCCGACGCGCGTGTCTCTGCGCATGTCTCCGCGCACTGAGACGTGTGCCCTGCTCTCGCTCGCCCTGCTCACCGCAGGGCTGAGTTTTAACTTGGGGGATACCGGAAGTGACAGAGCGAGCTGCGAAGCGCTCGCAAACAGATCATTTACAAAAGTCACTAATCTGTGCCACTAGGGACTCTAGTAATAAAAGATGCTCCCAAAGTAATTTTAAAGTCCTTTTTTAAAAATATGAGTAAAGTTCTAATGCCTTTGTAGTTCTCAGAACAAGTCTGAAAAACTACAGGCACTCTCTTCCTGCTTCCTGTGCAACAGGAGGTAGGAGTCCTTGGATTTGAAAGATCCTGACTACAGTAATAACACATAATACTCCTGGAAAAATTCATGAAGTATGTACAGCACCCCAAAATCACCTCCCAAACTGACCATGGTGCCAAATCCAGAATTTAATTTTGATTATCATCAGAAATGCATCAACTATGCAACTCCTACTGGACTACAGTTATGCTAAGTTACAGATAAATTTAACAGAAACTGACCAAGCTGTGCCAAAAAAAAGGAGTAGTTGGTGGAAGTGGGGTGGTGTCATTTGTGTTGCCAACTTATTCTCTGCCACATATTTGACATCCATACGGGTGGTGGCTGGGGGAGGTGGCAACAACAGGAGCAGTCCGAGAGGTACCAAACTTTCTGGCTTAGGAACACCTTCATTTTGACCTGATTTTGCCTTGGTGTACCCAAAGGAGAGTTTACAGGTGAAGTTGCAAGACAAATTCACTCAACTTTGCCTTGGTGTACCACAAGGAGAAGTTATATGTGAAGCTGCAAGGCAGAGTTACCAATGGCACATTTCCTATTAAATTGAAACACTTTTCAGAATTATTTATTTATTGTGATCTCAGATTAACACCTTTGAGAACAAGCTCATTACATAGGTTCCACACCAGAATTACATTAACAATGATTTAAAACAAAATGCTGCAAAAATTATCCACAGAGGCAAATTTGGTGACTTTGCATTAACTTCAGCTGCTAATTAAAATTTTGCAACATATCTAGGCATGAGACAAAACCAACTGCCTTCAATCACCAGGGAGGTAAGTATATTAGACAGTAACTATGGCTCCGGAAGTGTATTTTTGCAATAAAAAAAAAAGGGTGAAAACAATATATAAAAGAAAAAAAATACACAAAAAAGGTGCAGACGAGTGGACATAAGGGGTTAATGAAGGGTCAAGTGATGTGTTTGCACAAATATTATAGCAGAATTATTGTACCTTATTTAAAAAAAAGTATATATGCTATTATAAGCTTCTATACCGTAGTTAGTGAAAAAAAAAAGCATTTCTGTTAAACTCCCATATTAGCACCTGAATAACACCCAGAATTTGGCATGATCATGTTGGGACCCAGGTCCACTAGATCATGAAAATGTAAGCAGTGAAAACATTCTAGAGAGTTTAAAATTCATAGCAATTTGAAAATTAAGACCCTTTTTCTCAACTTCAGCTCAGAAATGACTGACAATTGAAACCTGAAACTTTTACGTTTGCTATAATTTGAGTTGACCCAAGGAAGAGCCTTTAATACACATTTTCACTGGAAAAAGGTTTGTCTTTAAGTTATTTAACTTTTAACACCCCATTGTCATGCATACACATAATCGTTCTTCAGTGTTGTATTTTTAAGTTTTCTTGTGACAACAGAATTTATGAGTGAAGAAAAAACAATTGTTGTCATGTGTTATCCTTTTTTTTTTTACTTTTAGCCATACCTTGGCATAGAATCATAGAATTTAATGACAGATAAGGATCACTTGGCACACCCAGTTTTTTTTTCATAATCTGTTTATGCTTCTTGGGGCTATGGCAAGGGAGGGTCACTTCTGCCAGCTGCAATCACCATCTTCCACTATCATATACCTCCATAGGGTATCCTCACTGTTTTTCCCCCTGTGGCAGTGTCATGAGAGGAAGGCCTGATGTCCCTCCCCCAAAGCCCATAATCCAGTTTCCTTGCTTCAGGCTTTCTGGTGATGCAGTAGGTAGAGGTGTCACCAGTGGTCATCATACACCCTTGCCATGCCCAATCTTTTTCCTCCAGTTTTCTTGCCTTAGTTCCTCAGGGCTGTCAAAGCATGGTTGCACACGCTTGTGGAGGCATGAGTAAATGCCATATCCAGCAGTCCCCGCTTCATCCACCCTAGCCTAAAGTCTGGTCCCCAATCTTCATGACACTGTCACCTAGCCTCCACTTGGTGGCAGCCAAGTGCCTGGAAGACCTACCTCCCCACCTGGGAGAAGAAATTTGCCTGCCGGCCACTTGATCCTTCTCCCAGCCCTCCCTCCCTCCTGGCTGATCACAAACAACCTGTGCTCATTCCTGAACTTGGGTCACCACTGTGGGAGGGGTAAGGTGCTAAACACCTCAGCCCTCTGCAGCACTAGGCCGGCTCAAGGCCCACCCAATTTCCAATTTTTTTTTGCCTATACTGTCATTGCAGACCTTACTTAATCTCCATCGCCCTCCATCCTCATGTTTCCACTAAGATTCCCTTATGCCTTCAGTTGAGTAACACATAACACAATTGTTTGTGCTCAGACAAACTCTGCTAGGTCCCATGGGAAATGAAATTTTAAGGTGCACAATAGCAGGGCAAGTACATGTTCAGAAGGGGTTCCTGCACACACAGTGCAAGACAACTATTTCTATATGCACTACCTAAATAAGTGGGTAGGAGACCATGAGTACATCTTACCATATCTAGATTTGTGAATAAGATACTCCAGTAACTGCAATGATGCATGTTATGAAAAAACTGTTGTTAACATTCCCAATGACTATTGTCCATTTTCAAGGACCAGTTGCCAAATCCAAGGGAAAAATGTTTTGTGGTTGTTTTTAGCTGCTGTCAACTTCCAAATACAGTCTTAATTATAGTGTTTTGAACAGATTACTTTAATAACATTTGTATCTGATTTTGCAGCAGTCCCATTTCTAGGGATCCCTTCTGCCAGTATTCGTGGAGAACCAACATGAACACATATGTGTTCCCATGTCACATGCCCACATATGTGCATACATAAATATTTGTTATTAGTATCAGATTAAAAACAATTTTTATAGCATACTGCTGTACACCTATGGACACAGACCATCTCTATCCCTCATGATTGCTGATGGTGTGGAAAGGATGAGAAGGGACTTGGCAAGGTTGGAGGAATGGTCAGAAGTATGGCAGCTATGATTCAATGCAAAGAAGTGCAAAATAATGCACCTGGGAAACAAAAACCAAGGGGAAGAATACACAATTGGGGGGAGGTAGTAACAACAACAAAAAAGGAAAGGGACCTGGGGGTAATCATATCAGATGACCTTAAGGTTATCAAGCAATGTGAGAAGGCAGTAGGGAGGGCTGGGGGTATACTGGGATGTATAGGGAGAGACATCAGCAGCAGAAAACAGGAAGTTGTTATCCCTCTGTACAGACAGTTGGTGAGACCCCATCTGGAGTACTGCATCCAGTTCTGGAGACCCCATCTCTGCAAGGACATAGACAGGAGATGGGCAGTCCAGAGGAGGGCAACTAAAATGGTGCAGGGTCTGCAAGAGAAGCCATATGAGGAGAGACTAAATGAGCTTAATATGTATACCCTTGAGGAAAGAAGGGAGAGGGGAGACATGATAGAAACTTTCAAGTACCTCAGTGGAATCAACAAAGTCCAAGAGGGTAGCATCTTTCAGAAAAAGAGACGTGCAAGAACAAGGGGACACAATTTAAAGATAGAGGAGGGGCGGTTCAGGGGCAGAGAGGGAAGTATTTTTTGACAGAGAGGGTAGTGGATGCATGGAACAGCCTTCCTGAGGAGGTTGGGGGGTCTAAAACTGTGGGAGAATTCAAGAATGCATGGGACAGACACAAGGCAATTCTTGTGGGGGGTAGGAAGAAATAGGCTGTTGGTTAACTAGGATCTGTGGCCTATCCTGTAGGTAGGGAAATGGGCAGACTAGATGGGCCAAGCGGTCCTTATCTGCCATCAAAGTCTATGTTTCTGTGTTTCTATGTTATTTCTAAGAGATTATCTGATGCTCTCATTCAATTCCTCTACTTCTTTTAGTTCGCTCATGTTTATTTATTTATTTAAAATGTTTAACCAGGAAACACATACTGAGCTTATAAAAGCTTGTTTTCCAGATGTGTCCTGTGGTGAGGGGAGAAGGAGAAATCTGAACAATTTAATTACTAAAAATACAAGAAGGCAAATGCAATGATAAAGAATTACAATCAGAATCAAAAATATTAGAGACAATTTAGTAATGAAATGCAATCAGTAAAATATAACAATCTATATATGTAGTAAGGGAAAAGGACATGAAACGGACTGTACAGGGCAGAAACCAGAGAAGAGGGGGTAAAGTAGCACAACTAATATGAATTAATGAGGATGAGGCAGAGGAAAGGGCCATAGACAATTGAAGGAAGGAGAACAAAAGTCATAAAGAAGAGACATTAAGGAGGAATGTTCTGTTAAGTATGGACAGTTCCTTAAACCTTGAATACAAAACCTGTCTTTTTACAACACCAGGATCATTGAGTTATACTTAATGACATCAAAATAAGTCAAAATGTGCTTATTTTATTATTAGACTTCTGCTGATGTCTTAGTAGTATAATCCTGGGCAGTCACTTCTAAAGAATGGCCTGCATCTCAAGCCATGAATAAATTCCCCTTCATGTACCCTATCACTAAGATTAGTAAAGGGTCAAAATGCTGAATGGAATACAGCATGGATCAAAAACTGCACAAGGAATACAGCAAAACTAAAAACAGCATCTTCCAAAAACACCTGAGCACTGTAACAGCACCACAAAAAAACAAGCTGCTAGACTATGTGCTTGCAGGGGGCTCTCCCATCACACCCCCTACCCCCCAACTAAATATAATCACCTCCAGGGGAGCAGGCAACTTGGTGACAGGAAGGAACAGTGAGGAGGGGGGAATCTTTGGGGAGGGAAGCTGGATTTCTGCACTAAGTTCTGAGGGGGGGAGACAAGATAAACTAAGCCCCACAAAAGAAAAACTATTCACCTTCTGCTGAGCTCAAACCACTCAGCAATGTTGTTCTGCCAACCTCCGCTGCCTGTCTAAAAAAAGGAAGCGCTGAAAAGAACTGCACAGCAGAGGTGATTAATTTTATTTCATTTCATTTCAAACTTGCAGAGTTTGTGTAAATAAATAATCAGAAGGGCTTTGGATTAGGTTTTTTTGTGTTCTGTTTTTTGTTACTGTTCTGCAGTTCTTAGTAGCAAGGAAAGGGAACTGCTGTAGTTAGCAGACCATTTGGAAGTATCTTGTTGGTGAAACAGGATAGTTACAACCTGTGAAGTAGATGTGTGTTTGGAGGAAGGGCTGAGGCAGGCTTGCAGAAGGAGAAGAGCTTAAAAGAGGGGAACTTTGTTGTGGGTTCAGTTAAGAAGACCTGAAAAGAACTACATTGCAGAGGTGATTTATTTTATTTTATTTTATAGATTGAAATTGTATTTTTCAGGGTATATTTTCTGTTAAATTGCTGTGCAGATTGTCTTACTGAAAGAAAGGAAAGCACTCACCGGGGTGGTGGGTCAGAGCTGTAGCTAATTGTTTCTGGAGGGCACAGGCTTGGTCCCACTCACCCTGCCCCTCATTCCACCCACCCCGAATGCATAATTTCCTTTATACTAGGGGTACTGAAATCAGTTCCCCAAAAGGGCAAAGGGCATACACCTATATTATTCTTAACAGCCCAGCACACTGAGTAGGTGGTAAATGCACGCACATGCTTGCACACACTATCAAAAAAAGGAAAAACAAATTAAACAGGATGGGAGAATGAAATGTGGGGAGTGGTGCAATGCACTGACTGTGGGGTGACAGTCTTCTGAGAGATGTTCTGGAGGCTGCAATGCTGTCCTATTTGCAGGCACCTCTCTGGTCTGAGGGAGGAGGTGTCCTGAATCCTCATTGAGGAAGGAGGTTACCCATCTCCAGTTTGACCTGGTGAGGATTCAGGAAATCTTCTCCCCCACTCAAGCACCACCAGGGCCACTGCCACTGCCTCAGACGATGCCAAGAAAGAGGAGTAGTTGGACCACAGTGGGCTCAGGGAGGGTGAGGGTGGTGGAACAGAGGTACATCCCTCTAGTTGTACCTCTCCACAATTAATACACCATTCTGGCAGAGTGTAGTTCCTCTCTGGAGGCACCAGCAGTGGAGACCATGGAGGATACTGGGAACCTTCACAATGAAGACCCACAAGAGGGTGGCATGGGAGCCCACAGGGGAAGAAAACAACTCCTAAAGGAGATTAGGTGCCTGCCAGGTGATATGGCTTGGAGGGACACAAAATGAATCCTCAGGATCATGGGAACAGCTGCACGGCAGAGGAAGCTGGACATCATTGTCCACATTGGGACAAATATTCTGGCTGGGAATGGGATCAGAAAAGTGCAGGGGGAGTGTATGGAGCTGGGGAGAGGTCTTAGACAAGTAGCATGCACGGTAACCTTCTCGGAGGTGCTGCCTGTCTATGGCATGGGTTAGGCCAGGGTACTCCACACCATGGGATTCAATGAATGGTTGAAAAACTGGTGTGGAGCTCAGGGTTTTGGCTTCATTGGAGACTGAGGGTCCACCTCAAGCGATACAGGACTATACTGGTGCAATGTTCTGCATCTGTCTGGGAGGGGAACCAGGATCCTAGGTGAAAGGTTTAAAAGCATCAATGGCAAGCATTTAAACTAGCCAAGGGGGGAGGCACTGAAAAGGAGCTGGGAAGTCCCAACCCCAACCCCACCCCCACAAAACAAGGTAGTTACCAAGGTAAACATCAAGGTAGAGAAGTCGATAGGGAGCAGGATAGGGGTAAATGGAGAAAAGGCAAAGGCAGTAAGGATAGGGATGGGGCTAAAATGGGTAAAGCCATCAAAAAAATGTAGGGCAATGAGTACCAATGCCAGTACTCTAAATAACTAGCTCCTGGAACTAGTGACCTTGATGGAAGAGGGATGCCTGGATATCATGGAAGTCACAGATACATGGTACACAGAGAAAGTTGACTGGGATGTCAACATATCAGGGTACACAATCTACAGAAGGGACATGGCGGGTAAAAGAAGAGGAGGAGGAGTAGCTCTCAACATAAAGGAAAGGATCAAAGCAATGAAACTGAAGAGTAAACAGTGAGGTGAAGAGGCAATGTGGATCACCCTGGAGACAAGAAATGGCACCGCAATCCACACAGGGATTATACGCAGACCCCCATCTCAGGGGGAGGAAGTGGACAAGGAAATGATAGAATGCATCCTTAGAATGGCAGAAAAAGGGGAGATATTGTTGATGGGGGACTTAAATATGCCAGATGTTACTTGGAGCACCTTTGCTGCAGCCACATCCAAGAGTAGGGTCATTCTTGATGCACTACAGGGGGCATACCTGAGACAGTTAGTGTTGGAACCCACTTGGGAGGGAGTAATCTGAGACCTGGTACTCACAAATGAGGATGAAGAGAGGATCTCAGATTTAGATGTGGGTAGTCATCTGGGAACAAGCAACCACCAAACAGTGTGGTTCATGATAAACACAGCCATAGAGTCAAGACACACAAAAGTGAGGGTATTGGACTTTAGGAGGGCTGACTATGGCAAAATGGGAGAGTGCCTCAGAAAAGCACTAGCAAATGGACAAGAAGGAAGGGTGGAGGAACAATGGGTAAAAATCAGAACTGCCATCACAGAGACAACAAGCCTTTGTGTGAAGCAAATAAACAAAACAAAATGAGGAAAAAAAACACTATGGTTCTCAAAAGAGGTGGCGGGGAAGGATAGGGAGCAAAAGATAGCATTCAGGAAATATAAGCAAAATACAAAAGAAGCAGGACTGAGAACTGTACCAGTTAAAGCAGAAGGAAGTGGAGAAGGCAGTCAGAATAGCAAAGGCTCAAACTGAGGAAATGATAGCCAACTCAGTTATGAAGGGGGATAAAACCTTTTATAGGTATATTAGGGGGTGAAGAAAGACCAAGGGAGGGCTAGTGAGGCTTAATAAAGGGGATGGGAGGGTGACAGTGAAAAAGCAGGGATACTGAATGAATACTTCTGTTCAATATTCACAAAATACGAGGAGGGGGAGGTACCTAAACCAAACAATAGAAGCACTCTGGACAAGAGGGTCAATACCAGTCCATTCACAGAAGAAAGGGTACTGAAAGAACTCTTAAAACTGAAGGTGGACAAAGCAATGGGGTCTGACTGAATTCACCCCAGAATTCTAAAAGAACTAAAGGGAGAACTAGTGACACCACTGATTACCCTTTTTAACAAACTATGAGAGGACAGTGTGGTACTTGAGGACTGAAGGAGGTCGGACATGATTCCCCTTCACAAAAGTGGGAGCAAGGCAGAGGCAGGAAACTACAGACCTGTAAGTTTGACCTCAATGGTAGGGCAAATGATGGAATCACTTCTGAAAGACAGAATTGTTGAGTACCTAGCAGCCTGCAGGACACAGGACCAAAGGCAGCATGGATTCACAGAGGGATAGTTATGTCAGATAAATCTAATATATTTTTTTGACTGGGTGACCAAAGTAGTAGACCAGGGAGAAGTTGTAGACATGGCCTACCTAGACTTTAGGAAGGCATTTTACATAGTCCCACAAAAAAGATTAATAAAGAAGTTAGCCAGCCTGGGAGTACGTCCCAGAGTTGTAGCCTGGGTAAAGAATTGGCTGGACAACAAGATGCAGAAGGTAATAATAAACAGTCCATGCTGAAGAAAGGGGGCTTTGTAGTGGGGTGCCCCAGGATTCAGTACTG
The DNA here is from genome assembly GCA_016271365.2 of Neoceratodus forsteri. Lineage (NCBI taxonomy): Eukaryota > Metazoa > Chordata > Ceratodontiformes > Ceratodontidae > Neoceratodus > Neoceratodus forsteri. Next base: position 610,183,060 of record CM057455.1, read on the forward strand.
GGACTGGTCCTCTTTAATATCTTGATAGGTGACATTGCAGAGGGAATGGAAGGAAAAGTATGCCTCTTTGCAGATGACACAAAGATCGCAACTGGGTTGATACACAAGGGGTGTGTGTGGAAAGGATGAGAAGGGACTTGGCAAGGTTGGAGTAATGGTCAAAAGTATGGCAGCTTAGATTCAACGCAAAGAAGTGCAAAGTAACACCTGGGAAACAAAAACCCAGGTGAAGAGTACACAATGAGGGGGGGGCACTAACAACAACAAAAATGGAAAGGAACCTGGGGTAGTCATATCAGGTGACCTAATGGTAGGCAAGCAATGTGAGAAGGCAGTACAGAGGGCTGGGGGATACTGAAAAAGCATAGGGAGAGGCATCACCAGTAGAAAACAGGAAGCTGTTATCCCTCTGTACAGACAATTGGTGAGACCCCATCTTCTGAAACACATCAGAATATATTTGTGTGTGAAGATCTATTCTATACCCTTTTCTCTTGCTATTTCTGGTATATACCCAGTTTGCCAGCTTAAGTCTCAATTGCAAGGTCCGGGGAGCAAGGTGACTAGGTGGCCATTGCTGCATTACTGAGGGAAGAAGATAGACACAGAGGGAGTCAGCAGGAGAAAGAGAAGCAGACGAGAGGTGTGATTTTCAGCTGACTGCTGCACTGCCACACTGAGCTGTGGCCTTCTGGCTTAAGGAGGGGGCCAGTGTGGGGGAAGAGAAGGCACCCTTTCCCATGGATGGGATAGTAACACTTAGGCTCCTAGAGAAGCCAATTGAGAAGGGAGGAGCGAGTTTTGAGCAGAGATGCCAGCTTTAAAAAGACCACCAACCAATGCTCACTCCACTGCAAGGTCTGGGAAGCAAGGGAACCAGGCAGCCCTTGCTGTACTTCAGAGGGAAGGAGGGAGCAATGGAGGGAGTCAGCAGGAGCCAGAGAAGCAGAGGAGAGGTTCGTTTTTGGACTTACTGCTGCACCGCTGCACTGAACTGCGGACTTCCAGCTCCAGGAGGGGGCCAATCCAGGGGCAGAGAAGGCAGCCTATCCCGCAGATGGGATAGTAACGTGTAGGCTCCTGAAGGAGCCAATTGAGAAGGGAGGAGTGAGTTATGAGAGAAGCGGATGGCTTTAAATAAAATGCCATTTACAGCTCACTCCACTGCAAGGTCTGGGGAGCAAGGGGACCAGGTAGCCATTGCCGCACTAAAGAGGAAAAGAGGGAGCTGCAAAGGGAATTGGCAGTAGCAAGAGAAGCAGAGGAGAGGTGTGTTTTGTCCTACCCAGCCTCCCTGGTCCCAACCTCTATTAAGTACCCAAGAGAGGAGGAGGAGGAGGAGGAGGAGCCAGATCCAGGGTGAACCTACAAGCCAAGGAAGGATCACCACCCTCTAGTGGGATGAGGTGGAGGATAACAAATACTGTATACCAAAAAAGGGCTGCTCACTACCTGTGGGGATTGGTCATTGGTGGATGGCAAGAGGAGGAGTAACTATAAAACGAGGGCAGCTGGAGGAGCTTGATGGTTAGAGTGACCCCAATGTGAGCTGTGGAGTAGGAACTCATTGTGCTGGAGGGGCCCAGTTTAGCAATAAGGTACCGTGACTTCCATTTCTTATGATTCAGCTACATTCAGAGTTAAGGTCACTGTGAATGTTCTGGGACAATTGGGACAGTGGGGGTAAATGAAATTGAGGTGGGGCTCTATTTTTCTGGGGGGGGGCATCATTTGGGTGAGAGTGCATGTAAAGTCACTGGGGGTTGAAGGACTGTTTGGATAAAACTGTCTTGGAAGGGAAACATTGCTAGGATTGTAAAGTTATGTTATAGATACTGCTTATAGTGCATAGACTGCTCGGAAGGAAAACATTGCTAGGATTGTAAAGGTTGTAGATACTGCTAATATTGTATAGGCTACTCTGAAGGAAGCAGTGCAAGGACTGTAACTTCATGTTTAGACACTGCTAATATTGGCATAGTCTACATAGGGAGAGGAGGCTCCGGCAATTGTGGGGTTCTGCACTGTCTGATTGTTAAGACGGCATCTGAGAGGGGGAAGGTTTAGAGGGCAGCAAGGGGCAATTAAGAAAGTGAGTTCTTAGGAGGTTATCACTGCAGTAGGGAATCTATAAATCATAAGTGAGGTACACTCTAGAGGAGGGGGCTCACTTAAATGTCTAAGGAATCAGAGGAAGGTAAGGGGTTACGTCTAACAATTGTGGGATCTCAAGGGTTAAAACATCATTGAAGAAGACAAATGGAGCGAGTTAGGGCAGGACACACTGGGGGTGGGGGTCTAATGGGGCAGTTGGGAACAGCACAGGAGGGGGTGGTAAAGGGGGCAACAGGATGCTAGAGGGGCCAACATAGGTAGAATTGTGGGATGCAATTGATGTGGGGTGGAGGTTTAGATGAACATATTGTGGAGTCTAGGAGGGTGTCCAATCTGTAACAGGTTGAGGAGTCTGGAGGAGGAAGTGCTGTGGCTGGGTAAAGAGTTGGAAAGGAAGAGGGGAAGGGGAACAGGAGGCAGGAAAGTCTCATCCGGGGAATAACATGAGAACCCCACATGGGATGAACAGTGGTTTGAGGGAGAGATTGGGGAGGGAGTGTAGAAGCAGAACAAAGAAAGGGCCTGACATTGGAGTGAAGGCTAAAGTCGGTGGCAAGGAACCAACTCACAGCCAGGCAGAGGGGTCAGGAAATAGGTTTGCTGTGCTGGCAACAGTGGTGGAGGAGGAGGAGGCACTGTGTGATCACCAGGCAGGAGAGGGAAGGAGGAGGAGAATCATCAAGAGACAGGAGTTGGTCAGAGAAGGGAGACAGGTGTGAAGGGGAGAGAAACACTGCTGGTGGGGAGGACGACAGGGACATAGCAGGTGAGAAGGCCCTTGGCAGAGGGGAGGGATTTGGAGGATAGTGAGGGAGCATCGAAGGAGGTGTGGGGACAGGTCAGGGGCAAAGGGGGGAGCCAAAGGTGGGGAAGGGTAGAGTTAGAGATGTGGCAAGCTCTAGTAACAGGTACCTTGGGAAAAGGGTGGGGGTGGGAATAAGGAATGAAGAGGGGTATGTGCTGGTGCTGGGTGATTCCAAACTAAAAGGAATCAGATGGGGCAGCAAGGGGGAAAGGCATAGCCACATATGGGTGGAGGCCATATCTGGGCTAATGGCAGACAGGGTGAAGCAGGCAATTTTTAAGTGTGCAAGGAGGGGCAGGAAGAAACTGCATGTCATGGTGCATGTGGGCACTAATGACCTGGCGGGGGAGACTGTAGAAATAGTGAGGAACTAGGAGGGCTATGTTAGGAAGTGGGGGAATCAGTGGCCTTATCAGAGGTGTTCCCAGTACCCTGTGTGAGTACAGGGAGAAAAGGGAGGACTGGGGAGTAAAACACTTGACTAGGAGAATGGTGTCAGTCCAAGGGGTATTGGAAAGTGGGGGGCTGGAGCAGAAACTGGGACAATAATGATCTATATGCAGGGGACAGGCTGCACTTGAGCGGGGAAGGGAAGGGGGTATTAAAGGAGAAGTTTGAGGGTTACATAGCATCAAGTGTGGATTTAAACTAGGTGGGGGTGTGGCGTGAGAACAGCTGGTAGGTAGGGATCCCAGGGAGGAGAGCCAAGCGTGCTTACGTCCCCAAGCTATTGGTGAGGGATTTGGGGTAGGGCACAAGGAGGGGTTAGGAAGGGGAAACCGGGGGAACAGGTTGAGGGTGGTCTCACTGAATGAGAGAAGCTTAGAAAATAAGTCAGCTGATCTACAGGTGCTCTTGGCAGTAGGGAGGGTGGACATAGCGGCCATCATGGAAACATGGGCCAGCCAGTACAAGAACTGTGATATGATGATCCCAGGGTACAGGATATTCAGGAAGGACAGGGCTAAGAGGAAGGGGGGTGTAGCGATATACATGAGGGAGGGGATAAGGTGTATAAAGGAGGAGGGGGAGAAAGGCAAGACAGAGGCACTATGGATGCAGTTTCAAGACCCCAAAAGAAGGACACTGAGGGTGGAGTAGTGTACAGGCCACCAGCTAGAGAGTTGGTTGAGCAGATTAGATGAGTATGTAGAAAGAGGAACACAGTGGTGGTGGGGGACTTTAACTTTCCTGGAGTGGACTGGAACACCCCAACCACCATGAGTGCAAAGGAGCAGGTATTATTAGAGGCTATTCAGGACAGCTTCCTGGTGCAATTGGTCTGAGAGCCGACTAGGGTGGATAGGACTCTGTACCTGGTACTAACAAATGGGGAGGCTGTAAGGGATCTGGGAGTGGAGGACCCCCTGGCTGGGAGTGACCATCACTCAATGTGGTTCACATTTAATATGGGCAGGGAAACAGGGGGTACGAGTACCAGGGTAATTGCTTTCAAGTGGGCAGACTTTAAAAGGATGGGGAAAATTTTTGTTGGGCAACTGCCGGGAATTCAAACATGCATGGATGCTGACAGAAATGGGATATGATTAAAAAAGAGCTAGCAGAGGCTACTGAGTCTTGTACCAGGACACAGAGCAAGAGATGTAGGGCAAAGAAGTCAAGCTGGAGCTCAGGAGGTCATAGAAGGGGGAGGGCTAAGAAAAAAGCATTCCAGAAACTCAGGAAATTGGGAGGGCAAGTAGACAAGGAGGAGGACACAAAGAAGTCCAGGGAGGTTACCAGGCTAGTCAGAGCAGTCAAGGCTTCCAGAGAGCTGAGACTGGCACAGGGAATTAAGGAAAGGGAAAAGGACTTCTTCAGATACATTGGCGAGAGAAAGAAAAACAAAGACCAGACTGTGAGGATTAGGAAGGATGGGGGGTGAGTGGAGAAGGGGGAGGACCAGGCAGAGGAACTGAATGATTACTTCTCCTCTGTGTTCATGAAACAAAAGGGGGGAAGATACCTCATGGGAGGGGTGGAGTGGGCATGGGGGAGGGGATGACCGATATTGAGATTACAGAGGAAGGGGTTCTGCAGGGACTAAGGGCTCTGAGGGTGGACAAGGCACCGGGACCAGATGGCATTCACCCTAGGGTACTTAGGGAGCTGGCGGAGATACTGGTGGGACCACTGGCAGACCTGTTTGGCACATCACTGGACACAGGATGCATGCCACATGACTGAAGGATGGCCCATATGGTGCCCATTCACAAGTGTGAACCAGGAAACTACAGACCGGTGAGCCTCATTTCAATCATGGGGAAGCTCATGGAGACAATCCTAAAAAAGAGGCTGGTGACCTTTTTGGAGGACAGTGGTCTCCAGCATGGTCAACAACATGGGTTTGTCTTTGGCAGATCCTACTAAACAAACCTAGTTGGGTACTAAGACTGAGTAACCAGGGAACTGGACAAGGGTCATACAGTGGACATCCTATATTTAAATTTCAGCAAGGCCTTTGACTCTGTGCCACAAGGGAGGCTGGGGGGAAAGCTGGAATATATAGGGATGGGAACAAAGATGGTCAATTGGATCACCAACTGGCTGAGGGGCAGGCAGCAAAGGGTGTTGGTGGTTGGGGAACACTCAGCACTGAGGGATGCAATAAGCGGGGTAACACAGGGATTGGTATTGGGACCGGTGCTGTTTGGGATATTCATAGCCGATATCTCAAATGGGATCCAGAGTAAGATCAGTCTGTTCACAGATAATACCAAAATGGGTGTTCTGGTAGATGACATAGAGGGGTGTAGGGGGCTGCAGGAGGATCTGACCAAACTACAGGAGTGGTCAGAATATGGCAGTTGGGGTTTAACGCCAAGAAGTGCAAGAGTCCTGCACTTCGGAGCTAGGAAGCAGGGGAGGAAATAGCAGCTGGGAGGGATACAGTTGTAAAGTACCATCGAGGAAAATGATGTAGGGGTGCTTATAATGGTGAATATGAACTATTTAGCTCAGTGCAGGAAGGTGGCTGCAAAGGCCAACAAGATGCTGGGGTGTATAGCAAGGGGAATCTCCTCCAGGAACAGGGAGGTGATCCTCCCCCTGTACAGATCACTGATCAGGCCGCACCTGGAATACTGCATGCAGTACTGATGTCCATTCCTGAAGAAGGACATCAGATTGTTGGAGGGGGTGCAGCATAGGCAATGAAGATAATCCAGGGACTGGAGGGAAAATCCATTAAGGATAGGCTGGGAAATCTGAACCTGTATTCCCTGGAGGAGACGAGGGATATGGGGGATATGATTGAAACCTCTAATTACTTAAAGAGAATAAACAAGACTAATACAGAAGGGACTTTTCAGATCAGGATGGGAAGGTACATCAGAGGGCATCAGCTGAGATTGGAGGGGGGAAGATTCAGGAGGGAAATCAGGAGATACTTTTTCACAGAGAGGGTGGTAGACAAGTGGAATACTCTACCAGAGGAAGTGGTATCCTGTAGAAATGTGTATATCATTTTGTACATCACAGATGTCTGTATATTCACTGCTTGTATTTATTGTACTATATGCTTGTACTGCCACCTTTGTGGTCCGGGTCATGCCTGAAAAGGGTCCCCTGGATTAGCGCACTTACCTGGTTACCAAAGACTTAAATAAATAAATAAATAGATGTGGGTGGATTTAAGAGGGGGTGGGACAGAGTAGGGGGTTGTTACGAAGAGGGGAGAGGAGGGTGGGGCAGCTGCAAGTTGAGAGGCTAGCTGCACAATCTAGCAGACTTGATAGATTGTGAGGCCTGTTTCTGCTGGCATTTTCATACATTCATAATTTAATCTTTCATTTTGCCCAAATATATCTGGTGTGGCTGAGTTAGGCTACACTCTCAGCATGGATCACTTTTCTATCTCCTTGTTTCCCAGCTACTAAAACTTCTGTTGTGCAACAGTTAACACTTTTCTTCTTTTCCCCCCCTACCTCAGGTTGGCCACCTAGTGCAGATTTTTACTATCCCTACTAAACTTCCTACTAGTTCTCTTTTCATTCTTTTTCCATTTCCATCCATTCAGTCCCTGGAATGATGCCAAACACCCAGAGAGGTGTTGCATAAAGTGCATAAGTGCATTTTGTGTACAAAAAAGCATGAAGGCTATTTGAGATAGCAGGAATGAATACAATTAAAAAAACCTTTTAAAGAAAAAAGGACTCAGAAGCCATATAAAACAATAATAATTTCATGATTAATACAGTTATAAGAAATCCTTAAAGTATTTTCACAAATTCACACTATAAACCTGTTACTTTATAAGGTTCTATGTATAAAAGAGCTTTGTCACTGTGGATCAGAGATATAGAAAGTCAATATCTGTGGATATATACATTGTACCTTTAACATAGAAACATAGACTTTGACGGCAGATAAGGACCGCTTGGCCCACCTAGTCTGCCCATTTCCCTACCTACAGGATAGGCCGCAGATCCTAGTTAACCAACAGCCTATTTCTTCCTACCCCCCACAAGAACTGCCTTATGTCTGTCCCATGCATTCTTGAATTCTCCCACAGTTTTAGACCCCACAACCTCCTCAGGAAGGCTGTTCCATGCATCCACTACCCTCTGTCAAAAAATACTTCCTCACATTGCCCTGGAACCGCCCCCCTCTATCTTTAAATTGTGTCCTTTGTTCTTGCACGTCTCTTTTTCTGAAATATGCTACCCTCTTGGACTTTGTTGATTCCACTGAGATACTTAAAAGTTCCTATCATGTCTCCCCCTCTCCCTTCTTTCCTCAAGGGTATACATATTAAGCTCATTTAGTCTCTCCTCATACGGCTTCTCTTGCAGACCCTGCACCATTTTAGTTACCCTCCTTTGGACTACCTCTATCCTGTCTATGTCCTTGCAGAGATGGGGTCTCCAGAACTGGATGCAGTACTCCAGATGGGGTCTCACCAACTGTCTGTACAGAGGGATGACAACTTACTGTTTTCTGCTGGTGATGCCTCTCCCTATGCATCCCAGTATTCCCCCAGCCCTCCCTACTGCCTTCTCACATTGCTTGCTAACCTTAAGGTCATCTGATATGATTACCCCCAGGTCCCTTTCCTTTTTTTGTTGTTACTACCTCCCCCAAACTGAACTAGGAAATCCCCTGACACAATCCCCTTCCCCTTGGTTTTGAAACATGTCCAGACATGTAAGGGGAAAGTCAGGTGACCCTACCTAAAAGAAATAAAAACCTTTGCACAGAGTTTACTTCAGTTCAGTCTAGTAGAGTTCAGTCTTAACCCTTAGACCGCTGACAGAATTCAAATGTATTGGAGTTCTGGACAGATATATCAGCCCGTGGCTCTGTAAGGGTTAAGAGTGAAGGAGTGAAGTGCTACTGCAGACAAGCTGTTGAATGTAGATGAGAAGGGTCTTAGGAGCTCTAGAATCCAGGACTGTATTGTGTGAGAAACTACTGATGTTAAGTAGTGATTTTCTTTGCAATTTTTTTGTTTTTATTTATTATTCTTCAAACTTTTGAAAAATAAATATCACAACAAGGTGTGTTTTAAACCTGTACATTTGCCTCATCTGAAGTTTATTCCCTCATGCTGTGACAAACCTGGTGTTAGAAGTGGGATAATGCTGATTGTCCACAGAAACAAGTGGGAGACCAGTACCCAGATACCAGCCCTGGTATCCAGACATAGGGGGCAAAGAGCAGGATGGCATACCTACAGGATCTCATGGATGCCAAGGATCTGTTGAAGGAGGAGGGGTGTTCCAGTGTGCATACCAGAGCCCAAGTGAGGAGAACTGGAGAGGAACTATTGCCTGGATTGGAGTTTGATAGAAGGTGGAGGTGGACCAGGGCTGGAGAGAGGTGGAGCACTGCTGCTAGGTGCTGATGGAGGGTTCTCAACCAGAGGATTTCATGGTGGAGGCAGAGGACCAGGATCCATGGGTTCTAGAGGATGAGGACCACCTGGTGGAACCTTTGTTGCAAGCCACTTTTGAGATCCCATTGTTGCCCATTTCTCCAGGCTGCTGCTACTTGGAGGATGATGAGATGAAGGCCCCAGGTAAGACTATTTCAGGACATTTGCATACTGGGGTGAAGACTACAACCAACGGGGAAGACACCATGGTGGTTGAATGGACTTTCCCATGTTGTTAACCCCCTGTGATATGGTATGAAATATATGAAACATGTAATGTTTAAAATTAATATAGTATTAATGCTGGTGCCGAGTACAGTCAGTTGAGGGTACCAGAATGGTGTAAGGGTTGAAAGAAAACCCCTGGTATGTTACAAATAAGGGTGGAAAAGAAACAATGCTTTAGAATGGCTTTAGAGCTGGGTACAACTCACCCCAGAGAAAGTTGTAGTATAGGCCTGCATGGCTGCTCTGATAGAAGGGTATAGAGGAAGCTCGAAGTCATCATAAAACTGTTGTGTATTACTTCCTCTTTTTTAATGTAATGATGAAGGTATGATAGTGGATGCACAGGGCTGAAATGATGCCAAGTGATGGGTATGGAGGAAGCTTGAAGTCAGCATAAAACTGCTGTGTATTACACTTCCTCTGCCCGCACCTACAAGGATGCCCTCACTGCTGCCAACTTCACACAACTAATGCGATCACCCACTAGGGCCAACTACAGGACTGGGACCAGCACCCTACTGGACTGGGTTCTAACTAACCACCCTGACCATATCTCGGACTCAGAGGTACTCCCCGACACTATAAGTGAGCACTCTCCAATTTTGTGTATATGGTCCAAACAAATTCAAAAACCTCCGCCTAAAACCATCAATAGCTGGGTTCTTATCCATGGGCACCTTGAGACCCTTAGGAACCATCTGTGGCTGCAAGACTGGACAATGATTAACTCTGCTGCCGGTGTTAACTCGGCACAGGAATTCTTCATCACAATTTTTAACTTGGCCTATGACATGCATGCCCCTTTCAAAAAGCAGAAGGTCAGGGGAATTAACAACCCAAGGATAACCTGTAACCTTCTGCAGCAACTGAAAGCCCAGGACCAACTGTGGCATCGGGCAAGGGAGACTAGTAACCAAGCAAATATTCAGGCATATAAAACTGCCAGAAATGCCTGCACCAGGGCCATATGCTCAGAAAAAGCTAGCTATTACCGAGACATCCTCACCACCTCATGGAAGAATGGTAGGAAATTCTGGAGTAACCTCAAGGACATCACCGGGAAAGACTCCAAATCCCCCCACTTCAATGCTAAATCTGGACGGCAGAGTAACACTAGATCCCACAGTGATCGCTAACACTTTCAACTCTGCTTTTACTGACCTCAGCCATGTTCTATCCCCAAACTTCTTTGATACCTTCACCGGTTACTCAACCAATGGTCAGCAAGACTCAGCCCTGGAACATCCTCCTTTCTATTTCAGGGCTGTGACTGAACGTGAAACCAAAAAATGCCTAACTAAAGTACTCAGTAATACCAGGTTAAGTGGAGATAACCTTGACCTAAAACTCATTTCCCTCACTCTTGATGCAGTTCTAACTCCCCTTACAAAGATCATCATCAACAAGTCCCTCATGCACTCCCAGTTCCCAAGCAAATGGAAACTGGACCAGGTGACCCCCATTCTTAAAAGTCGGGACAGGGCTCAGTGCGTCAACTACAGACCCATCTCCATTCTTCCTCCACTATCCAAAGCTCTTGAGAAAATTGTCACTGACCAGCTGGGGGAATATCTGGAGAAATATGATATCCAATGTCCACACTAACATGGATTTAGGAAAGGTCACAGCACCACCACCGCTCTCCTTGAATTCACAAGCTATATTCAGCAGGCCTTGGACAATGGTCATCTGGTTGACACCACCTTTATTGACCTCTCCAAGTCATTTGACACAGTTAACCAACCCCTATTACTCGAACAGCTATCCAAACTAGGTCTGTCTGCTAATACCCTGCAATGGTTCAACAGCTACCTCTCCAGCTGCTTGCAGCAAGTGAAAATAGAAGATGCCCTCTCTTCCAAGCTCCCTTTTCACTTCAGTGTTCCACAAGGGGCAATCCTAAGGCCGTTGCTTTTCAGCATTTTTCTTAACAAGCTCCCCCACTGCTGCACATAACTGATCCTACTATATGCAGATGATGCTGTCATTTTCACAAAACACTCAGACCATTCCAGGCTGGAGAGCCAATTACAGAAATGCTTCACAGCAGTTGAGGATTGGTTCATTGGGATGAAGCTGGTGCTTAATTATAAAAAGACAAAATCTATGCTCTTCCACAGCTCACACAGTAAGTATAAAGCCAAACTGCTGACAGGAACCATGCTGGCTATGCCTTGGAACAGGCGGAATCTTTTATGTACCTCGGTGTCACGCTGGACCCGACCCTCTCCTTTACTAACCATATTGATCTAATAGCCAAATCAGTGAATACCTGCTTAGGTCTCCTCCACAAATATAAGCACTGCTTAACCGAACAAGCCCTTAAGCTTGCAATTCAAAGCTCAATCATCTTGATAATCGACTATGGTCTAGTGATTTACAGAGCTGCCTCAGACTCAGCACTAATGTGTATAGCTAAAGCTTTGAATAAAGCCTGTAGACTTCTTCTGGGAGCTGCACTGCGGACACACACTTACCATCTCTTTAAGCAGTCTGGTTGGTTAAACCTGCAGGGTTGGATTCTCTATCACACTTGCCTCACTGTAAAGAAGGCCTCCCTTGGCCTGCTCCCAGCTGGAGTGTGAAATCTCCTCAGTCCATCAAACAATATCCATCATATCAGAAGCTCACACATATACACCTTATAAGTTCCCCGTTGTCACACATCCCAAGGACAGTGGTCTGTTGCCTTTAGAGCTCCTAAAGGTTTTTTTTTTTTTTATTTGGTTGTTTAACCAGGTATGGCACACTAAGCTGAAAGCTTTTTTACAGGAGCGACCTGGGAGCACAATAGGGTTTAATTCCCTACTTAGTGAGGTTGCAAACTCCCCAACCATTGGCCCTTTCAAACAGATGATCCATGAGCACCTTGTTGCCTTTGCCTCCTGAGACTGTTTCACCTAACCCCTCTCACTCCCTATACTTAACCCGGACCATTTTTCCTCCACCCACTAGCCACACTGCCCTTTCTTGCTCTCTGATCTCCCCTGCCAACCCTCTGCCAAATTTAATTTGGAACTTATACCACTACCCCTATAAGCTGTCCATTCTGGCAAGACAATCTCCCCTGCTGGCCTGTTCCACAGTTGTTTTTCCTATAGACAAGGCCTCTGGCTGCACCACCCCCAGACTAATATCACTTCCTCTCTCCAAGCTTTACCTCTCATTGTGCATTCCTTAACCCCCTCTTTTCTCTTCCTTATTACTTGCCTACTAAGTGACCCTGACTCCACTACTTCCATTGGGTAGATAACCATTTGGTATTGGTTTACCTAACTTCAAATTCCTTCTCTGTTTTCATGTGTACTGCTTGCCTTGCATGTGTACCTTTTGGGGCTTTACCATATGTCCCACCAGTGCTGTTCATATTACCTCTCTATATACCTGCACTGTACTTTCCTGTGCTTACCTTCTTGTACTGGTTTTGCCCAATGTTACTGTAGCTGTATTGATAATTGTTTTTTGTCTCTCGACATGGAACCTATGTAAAAGAGCCACTGGCTCAAAGGTGTTAATCTGAAAGTTAAATAAATAAATAAAATAAATAATGTAAAGATGAAGGTACGATAGTGGGTGCACAGGGCTGAAAAGATGGCAACTGATAGGTATGGAGGATGCTGGGGGTCAGCATAAAACTGCTGTGTATTGCTTCCTCTTTTTTAATGTACTGATGAAGGTACGATAGTTGGTGCACAGGGTTTTGAAACAATGCTAAGTGATGGGTTCTGAAAAGATGCCAAGTGATGAGTGCAGAAACAATGTCTTTTGATGGTTGCCTGATATTCCATATGAAGTGTCTGAGTTGTAGTAACCAGAGTGAAACAGCTAGGGAGAGGCAGTCATTACAGACAAACTGTTTACTGAATGCATAGATGAATACTGTGCCGAACTGTGTGATAGCCCCAGGAAAATGTGAAAGTATTGCCATACTGCAGTAAGTTGGTATGGCACACAATATTTTTGGAGGTTAAGACTGGCTCCTGCTACTCTTCCAAATGCTGAACATAACCGTAAAGCTTCCAAAATAGAGGCTTCATCCCGCACCAACAAACACATATCATCCACATATGCCATAGTCATACATACTTGTAATGATGAAGAAGAAGCAATAGGGGGACAATAAATGAGATGTCTGTAGCATGCAGAGCAAAGGATCCAGAAAAAAATGTATAAAATGGGGCTCAATAGGCACCCTTGCCGTACCACTTGCTTGACTCCAACCAATGGACCATGGCAGCCATTTACTACTGGGATTACTGTTGCTGTTCTATAAAGTAACTGGAGCCATTGAATAAAAACTGGAGGGATTCAAAAATATTCTAAAACCAACCATAGAAAATCATGGTTAACTGCATCAAAGGCTTGCTTTTGATTGAGGGATAAGACATACCCCTGCAAGAGATTAAAATTTCCTCTATCAAAAATCTCTCTCAACAGTACCAAGTTATCCTGAATACTTCGACCAGGAATAGATGAAGTTTGGGTATCTGAAATAACATATTTAGTCACATGCATCAGGCGTTTCACCAATATTTTTGAAAGTAATTTAAAATCTGTATTTAACAGGCAGATCGGTCTCCAACTTGCCAGTGCTTTTTTATCCCCTTTTTTAAATAAATATATCAAAGAACCCATATTCATATTAAGAGGCAGGTTGGAGCTTCTCAAAAGTCAACTATAGACCCAAGTCAATTCTTCTCTGAAATTTGGGGCCAAAAATATATATAGTTCTGGGGGTAAGCCATCTGGTCCTGGGCCCGTATTTTTTTTCAAAGACTGAATGGCTTCCATAACTTCCATTATGTGTAGCTCCCTGATGAGCTGTGTACCATCTGATAGAGACATTACAGGGAGATCAATATGGGATAATAGATCAGCTGCTTGTACAGAGTCAAAAGCAACCGGGCCTTATTTCTCCCTTGTATAATCAGTAAAAACTTCCATAACACTGTCGTTAGTAGTGATTGTCTGTCCTAGGTGGTCATATAGGGTCCTCAGTTCTTTCTGCCCTATTCATGCTTGACAGGATTCAAATGGACAAACAGAGTCCCTGGATCCAATTATCCAAAACTGTTGTTGAAATCAAAGTGACTGAGCCTTCTCCGAATGAAACAGTTGAAACTGTTATTTCAAAACCTGAATTTGGGGGGTATAATTATGTTTGGTAGTCGTGTACAGCATCAGTAACCATTCTAGATGAGTTCTAGTAGCTAAATAATCCTTGTATTTGGACATGCTTAAAGTTTTACAATAGCTCTTCAAGAAAAATCCCAGGTCATGTTTAGTGTCTATCCACCATTGAGTCGCATCCCTGTATGAAATAAAAACAGATTTCCTAGCTAACACAAAATCAGTCAAAAGAAAATTAAAATCCCTCTCTAGCAATAGCGAAGTATTCATCCTTAAAATACCAGGACCCTTCTGAATGGTGGCTACCTCCCCAGTGGAGACTGATACCATACTGTGATCAGAAAATTCAGTTATTGTCACTGTCGCATTCCTGATGGGGAACTGATGGGCTATGGAAAGGAAATCAATCCTGGTGGCCAGATTCCCCTTATGAAAGGTAGGTGTATGTAACCCCATATGGGATGTATAAGAGTCTATCAATCTGGCCGTTTTTAGCATGGACGTTAAAAAAAGGGAGTCAGAATATATTTTTGAGGTTTTGGAGGTGAGAGATCTATCTTTTAAGGATAAGCCACAATTTAAATCTCCCCCAAAAATGACAAACTGCATGGTATGCAGAAAAGGTTGGATAAGTTTTAAAATATCCACCCTATGTGCTTTTGTTTGTGGGGTGCAAAGATCAACCAGTCTATATGGCACTTGCTGAATCATGACATCCAAGATCAGCACCCTCCTGGGAGCTAGGTCACACAATTTCACCAATGTTATCTCCGGGGAATTAAACAAAATGCCCACCCCTGAGCATGCCTCCTGGCCCATTGGCCAGAAGAAAGGTCCAGGGTACCATGCCCTAGTGGCTTGTGACAATTCGAGTAGCATATGAAATCTAACATCCTGGAGAAATATAATCCCTGAGGCATACATCATTAGACAGAAGAACACTAAATTCCATTTATTTGGGTTCTTAATACTATTAACATTAATAGAGTGAAAGAAATGTTCCATATTCAGCATCAAAGAAACAGGGAAGAAAAAGGAAAATGAGGCAATTACACAGTTACTTCAGTCTTCCTTTATGAATAACCATCTCCTTACGTTTAGTCATAGCCTTCCTTTTTTGTGCACCTAACCATTCCATAGGTGCCTCCATATCCATTGTTTGGTCAGGGATAGAAGAGTGAAGAGATGAAGAACCTGAATCACTACCAGAAGATTCCCCTGTAGTATGTAGCAGTTCATACTTATTCTAGAGAGACACTGCCCCAGGAGTTATCTGAGGGTTTCTGGAAGAATCAAGCAGTATCCTACTGCAGGTGACCCTGGGTGTAGTAAACTGCATTCCTGCAGGTGGAGGTGGGAAAGGAGGCTTCATTACCTCCATATCAGATTTATCCACTACAGGTAGAGGGTGCTGTCTCACAGGAGGCCTAGTAGGATGTCCCTGTTTATCAGTAGAAACTGGTGGTGGTGCAATTTCTTCCTCTTCCATAGTTCCAGCTCCGTTTAGCACTACTGTCTCTAGTGGTGGGGGGGGTCCAAGACCTCTGAATCTTGCAGAATCTTGCAGCTGGTTCAAGGCTATAGGACTCCCATCCTTAGGCAGATCAGATGAACCAGCTTCTTCCCTCGGAGTATCAGCCATGGGGCCCACATTCACACCACCTTCTGGTTCCTTTCAGGCAAAAATTCTCTCTTTTTGCGCTAGGGTGATCTAAAGGTGCTGTTCTGCATCATCAGCTAGTTCGGGCAGATTGTGAGCATCCCAATGGCAGGCTTGAAAGTCATGACCAAGTACATCACAAAGATTGCATCTTTCCTGTTCCGCACAATGAAGACCTGAATTACCTAGTGCCCCACAAATTGTGCATTTAATCTGATCTCATACACTACTCAGATGTGCCACCGAGCCACATCGATAGCATGCCTTAGGTTGTCTGGGGTAGAAAAGGACCCCTCAATCTCAACCCAGGACAAAACTACTGGGGAGATGTGAAAGGCCCATATCAGTCATTTTCAGCGTTACTCTCACCTTCCAGCCCCCAGTTCACAACTGTTACGAGTCAAATATAGCTTTAGGCTCTGAGAGAACTGTGCACCGTGCATTGAGCCAGTGAGTTATATCACTCATACTGACCACTTCACTTCGGGAAACAACAGTTATAGTTTTTTGAGTGGGTCGAGACAAGGGTAAAACAGAAAAGGGAGTCCATAATGAATTATTTTTCAATCTGTGATATTTTATCCAGAAACATTCCAAACCTTGTTGTGTCTCAAAATTGTCATCAAAAGTTGTTTCTCCTGATACATGGATTAACACATTTATCTCATTTACAAAGAATTTCAGCAAGTCTTTAAGCAAAACCTTTGCAACATACTATCTATCTGGGTCCTCCACTAGCACCCCTCCAGATATCAAAACCGGACAGCATTATGCCGTTTTGCCGGTTGCATCGGACCCCGCATGGGCATCCCTTTTGGCTTACTGATAGTCCTGGAAGCTGCTGCCAAATAAGAGGGCCTGTCAACCCTATTCTGAGGTGGTGCATCCTAAAGATATTTAGGTCCAGAAATTGTCTGTAATACTTCTGTGGAAGTTCCAGGCCAACATAAGATAGGGTTCTGTGTTAATGCCAACTCTTCTGGGAGTTGCAACGCTTGGGTTGGGTACTACCAGATGTCTGAATGTTGACAGCATCTCCCCGCATTTCCTCCCTGACATCAGGGATATGGATGGGTGAAGCCCCTGACACCCAGCAACTGTTAGTTTCATCTCTTTCTCAACCTGCTGCAAGCAAGGCCTGTTCTGTTGACCACGATGTCTCGGGTGCACCATCCAATATAACCACTTTGTCCCAACTAAGGCCTGATAGTTCAGTCATACATGCAGTATCCCCCTCCACAAAATTTTGTCCCTTTTTAATGTCACAAGTCATTCCGTTTTTTGTAGCTGTGGGATATCTTAGGCCAGGGTGTAACCCTATTTGTTCCATTCCCGATGCTGTACCCACTACCGGCATTGCAGTGTTTTCCAACAAATTAGAAGATCCAGAACTAACCTTCAGCTCCGATTCCAAGACTAGTGAAACAGATACCTGCATAGCCACCGCTGTATACTTTTGTGAAATGGCAATAGTAACTTCTGCATCCTCACACTCCTGAATCTCAGGTGTATCCTGTCTCGGGGAGTCCAGCACTGCCATTTGCGCAAGTAATGCTTGACAGGCAGCCAGATGCCTCTCATCTTCCTTTTGCAATAAATCCTGTACAGTCCTTTCCAAAGCCTTTTGGCCCTGGATGTTGTCTCCTTGTATTATATCTGTATCCTTCATTTGTTCCTGCACAATCCCAAGATCTTCTATAAGGCCAGAGTCTACCCCAAGTGCCATAATCATACAAGGTTTTTCAATAAAAGACTCCAGTATCAGCAAGACAGGAAAGGAAACTATCTCCCCTGTCTCCATAGCTTCCAACTCTGGCTCCTGCATACTGGATGCCATCTTCTGTCAGAGGACCAGGATGTTAGATTCCCCTACCTATGAGTAGGGGAATTTCCCCGGTGCCCTGGCCAAATTTCCCCACATTCACTAAAAATACCACCAAGAGCTTAATCTGGTTCAAGGTCAGTTGGCATTCATCTGTATCCCCCTCTTCCAGGTTGTGCCTGAAAATAGGCAGGATTTGTCTAGTGCATTTAACCGGTCAACAAAAACTAAATAAATAAAATTAAAAAATATACCCTTTTTGCAGAAGTAGCTTTTGTAAGTTGCCTCCTCTTTTGGATAAAACTACATGTTCTATCCCTATAGATATCAAGGCTGCAGCTGATCCATATCTAGCCTCTTCAAAATACTTGGCCATAGCATAGTTTTTACTTGAATTTATGTTTTATGTTCACCTATACATTGTTTGAGCAGAGTCTTTGTTTGTCCCACATAAATCAAGCTACAGGGATGGTTTAACATATAAATAACAATGGTGTATTTTTCAAGTTATGAAGCTGTTAATCCATTATACACATTAGCACCATATGGCGTCAGTACCATCTATTGCTTAATATTACTAAGCTGCTAAGGACGACATAACTCTGGTATTGTTTGCATCCATCCTACCTGTACCAGCTTGTTTCTATCTATGTCTTAATTTTACTGTTATACTTATGTGTTGTACTGCTATACTGTGTATTTTGGTTTGTCTTACTGTGACAAGGTACCTTTGTAAATGAGCCTATGGCTCAAAGGTTTTCCAAACTGCTGTTTAAATAAAATAAAAAAATAAATAAAATAACCTGAACCAAAATGGCGGCATCAGAATGTTTCCTCCCATTCCCGGAGTGTCTGAAGTACTTTGAATTTACGGCACTATTGCAGAGGGTGGGAACTGCACCTGTAGTTCTTTTTGGAGGCCTCTGGCATTCACTCTTATCTTAGGGTATTGTTTCCTTCATAAAACCTTTTCATTAGGGAGTCTTTTAAGCTAACCCCATTTCTCAGTGTGATTAATGGGCCCACTTGTATGCAGGATTAGCTTTTGTAAGTTGCCTCCTCTTTTGGATAAAACCACATTTTCTATCCCTGTTAATCTCAAGGTTGCAGCTAATCCATGTCTAGCCTCTTCAAAATGTTTGGCCAAAGCAGAGTTTTTACTCAAATTTATGTTTCATGTTCACCTATGCATTGTTTGAGCTACAGTATTTATTTGTCCCACATAAATAAAGCTGCAAGGAGAAGTTAGCATAAAAGTAACAGTGCTGGTTTTACAATTTATGAAGCTGTTAATATAGTATTTTCTCAAATTCCTGGGGTGTCTGAAGTACTTTGAATTTATAGTAGTATTGCAGTGGGTGCAAAAACTACACATGTGGTTCTCTTTTGGGGCCTCTGGCATGCATTCTGATCTTAGGCTATTGTTTTTTCATAAAAGCTTTTCATTGGGCAGTTTTTAAAGCTAACCCCATTTCCAAATGTGATTCTTGAGACCACTTGTATGATTGCCTCCAGGCAAGGTTCGGCTTTTAGTGCTTCCCTGCCTTTTCTTACTCCCCTTGCGATTTTGTTAGCCATGGGGCTATATTCAGGACTAAAACTGACAGTTTCCCCTTCATTCTCATTTCATTTCCTTGACAAATAAATCTTCAATTGGTTTATTCTGTATCTTTTTTACAGCATCTACTAGGATACCTGCTTTGTATTCCCTTCTGAGGAATCTCCAACACATGTTCACCATTTCTTTTATCAGCAATTATCCATAAAATAGAGTTTTCCTCAGATGTTATGAATGGCAGCTATCCCAGTGCAGAATAGTGTTTCAGTCAGTTTGCTTTTTGAACAATGTTGTTTCTATTTTGTTGTGCTTTTTGTAGATTTTATATCCAAATATGCTACTGTTTCTCTACTGTCTTTTTCTGGAAATTTCACATTTTTGCCACAATTATTGATACAGATGAAACATTCTCTGAGTTCATTCTCACTCCCATTCCATAAACAGAGTGCATAATCCACAAATCCACAAACAGAGCTTGTCTTTCCATTTATTTTTATCTGGTCCTGCACAAACTTATTTTCCCAATCACTTACATACAGGTTTGCCATTGAAGGGGAAAATGTCATCAGTGATGCCATGGTGTTATTGAAATATTCACCATTGAATATAAAATATTTTAATTCTAAGGTACATTTTTCAAGGCTCTCAATAAATTCTGATGGTGGAAGGACGTTGCATTTTCTTTTCTCCAGTATTTTCCTAGTACTCTCATCCCATACTCCTGGGGTATATTTTATATAAATTTTCAATGACAAGAGTGACTAATATAGTTTCAGATGTTATATGTATGTCTTTTAATCTGTTCAGGACTGCTCTTGTGTCCTCAACAAATGATGTTTCCTGTTTTACAAATGGTCAGAGGAAGAAGTCTACACATTTCTAGAGGGGCTCTGGGACAGACCATCTACTACTCACAGTGGTTCTGCCTGGTGGGCATTTCTGATACTTATGTACCTTCAGGAGCAGGTAGATAGCTGGTTTAACTGTGTGTGATAAAGTAAAAATGTATTTTCCAGTATTTGTTAGCCACTTCCTTACAATAGCTTCTGATTTGTCTGCTTATTTTGTTTTCCTGTATTATCTCCCACTAATTTTTGTGTAATAATGTCGATCTCTCAGCTGTCTGTTCATCTCTCTAAGGTAATGTACATCTGTTTGCTATATTACTACTGTCCATCCATTATCAGCTTTTTTGATAACAAACTTTATATTTGTTTTTAGCTCATTGATGTCTGTTCTTTTTTTTTCTTCGTGACATCCCCTTTTTTTGCACTGCATTAGTTTTTAAATATTTCCTCCATTTCTTTTTTTTTTTTTCTGCCAGCAGAATAGGCCTAACGGTCTTTTGTGTCTGCTCATTTGGTCAGCCCCCACTCTGGGTGCTAACCTTGCTGCCCCCCTCGCCTTCTCTGGCTTCTCCCTTCCCAGTTCTGGATATTCTTGCTGCATTGGATTTTGCTTCCAGAACCCTTCCCTGCACCTGTCCCACCCCTCTTGAACCCCTCCACTGTCTCTGCCTCCAGCAGCCCCTAGCAGCGCATTCCATGGCTCCACCACCCTCTCAGTGAAGTAGCACCTCCTCCTTTCTCCCTGATCTCCCCCAGCTTCCACACATGCCCTCTAGTGGCCCCCTCTCCTTCCTTCAAAGCACCCTGACTGTTCCTCCCTATTTACCCTCTTCATGTACCTGAAGACCTCTATCATGTCCCCCCAGTCCCTTCTCTCTTCCAATGTGTACATATTTAGCTCTTCGAGCCTCTCCTCATAGGTCCTGTCCCCCAAGCCCCAAATCATTTTGGTTGCCCTCCTCTGTACCCTCTCCAGGAGGTTAATGTC
This sequence comes from Neoceratodus forsteri, assembly GCA_016271365.2. Classification (NCBI taxonomy): domain Eukaryota; kingdom Metazoa; phylum Chordata; order Ceratodontiformes; family Ceratodontidae; genus Neoceratodus; species Neoceratodus forsteri. The sequence goes on from CM057455.1 coordinate 610,204,089, forward strand.
CCTCTTTAAGTGTGGCCTCCAAAACTGCAGGCAGTACTCAAGGTGTGGCCTCATCAAGCAGTTATACAGAGGGAGTATCACTTCCCTCCTTCTGGAGGTGATCCCCCTAGCAATGCATCCCAGCATCCTGTTGGCCTTGGCTGCTGCCCTCCTACAAGTCTCAGAGTTGTTCATCTTGACATCCACCACCACCCCAGGTCCCTCTCAGCCATCGAGACTTGTAGCATTCCCCCAGGGTGTACACTTGGCCTGGGTTTCTGGCCCCCAGGTGGAGTACCTTGCATTTCCCTGCATTGAACCTCAGCTTCCACTTTCTAGACCATCTTTCCAGAGCCTCCAGATCCGCCTGTAGGGCCACCCTCCCCTCCTCCCCCATCCACCACCACCCCCTGTTTCGAGTCATCTGCAAAGAGACTCATCTCACTCCTGATTCCTGTCCTTATGTCAGAGACATAGGCGTTGAACAGAAGGGGCCCAAGGACTGATCCCTTTGGGACCCCACTAATGACCCTCCTTGGGGATGAGACTATCCCACCAACTACAACCCTCTGGGTCCGGTCCTGGAGTCAATTGCCTATCCATCTGATCATCTGGTTCCCCAACCCCATTTCCCCAGCTTATCCAAGAGGCCCATGTGAGGAACATAATCAAATGCCTTGCTGAAGTCTAGAAAGAGAACGTCCACTGGTCTACTCAGGTCCAAGGCACTCGTCACCCAGTCATAGAACTCCACAAGGTTTGTCTGACACGATTTCCCCGGGATGAATCCATGCTGTCTATCGTCCAGGCACCCTGACTTATCCAGGTCCCCCCCTGGCCTCTCCTTGACAATGCCCTCCATCACCTTGCCCACCACCGATGTCAGGCTGACAGGCCTGTAGTTCCCTGCCACCTCCCTTGATCCCCCTTGTGGATAGGCACTATATGCGCCACCTTCCAGTCCTGGGGCACCCACCTGTCCTCAGAGAGATGGTGAAAGCTCCGCCAGGGTTTTCGCCAGGACATCCGCAGTTCCTTCAGCACTCTGGGATGTAATTTATCTGGCCCCGGTGCTTTTCTCCTTCTTAAGGGAGCTGAGGCTTCCTCACTCTCTCTGCTGTGATTTCCACTTCCTGTACCTCTTCCCTGCTTAGCCCTCCCTCCTGCCAGTGATGCCTCCTCTCCCCAGACCCACCGATGAGTAAGGGTCCCCTCCTCAGTATCTCTGTCTCCTCCCATGTATGATGCAGCACCCCCATTTTCCTTGGTGAAAACTGAGGTGAAGTACTCATTTAGTACCTCAGCCTGCTCCCCCAGGTCTTGTGCCCATCTCTCCACTGATTTAATCCTGCTAATCTGCCCCTTCACCCTTCATTTTTCCCCAATGTATCTAAAGAACCCCTTGTTCCCTCTCCTAATTTCCCTGGCCAGGTTCTGGTCCTTCCTTGCCTTAGCTGCCCTCAACACCCTAGTGGCCCTTCTAGCCATCAGCTCATACTCCCCTCGATCCCTTTCACTCCTTGAGCACTTGAATTGCTTATAGGCTGCCTTCTTTCCCTGCACCACCTCCTGGACCTCCTTGGTCCACCAGCAGGGTTTTTGGGCCCTACCACATTTTCGTCTTACTCGTGCACAGGTGCTGGTAGCATCCTGCACCCCTCTCCTGATGATTTCCCACCTACTATCAGCGTCCATGTCTGACCCAATCCCATCCAAATGCTCCTTAAGGATCCTTCCCATTTCCTTAAAATCCGCCCCCCTGAAGTCGGTTACTTCTGTCTTTGTGCAGCCTTCTACCCTCCTAGGTCCAGGCAGAACCAGACCGTGGCATGGTCACTCCCCGCCAATTGGTCCCTTACCTCCAGGCCCCCAATCTGGTCACTGTCTGCCAGGACCACATCCAGTACCCGCGCCTCCCTGGTCAGTTCCCTCACCTGCTGAGTTAGGAACACGTCTTGAAAGACATCCAACAACTTCTGTTCCCTGGTCACAGAGGATTTCCTGGTTCACTTATTTACTGAATGTGTTAATAGCTGGGTGTGAGATGCTATCAGGACAGAATGTGAACATTTCCTTAAATGGTATTTCAATTTTTTCCTATAAGAGGTTTCACTCTCTTTTTCTTCACCTTGTGATGTCTCAATGATGTTCACGTATCTAGGTACTGTTAATGGCACTGGAGGTTGTTTAGAAAAATGTACTTTTAGGTGTAATTATCCAGACAGTTTGCACTATCTTTTTTAGTTCTGAATATGTTTAATTCATTTGTTGGCACAAACATAAGTTCTCTCTTCAAAGCCTCTTCCTGATCACTTGTCAGTGTTATTTCTGAGAGATTTATGACCTCCATTTATTTTGTCTCATTGATCTCCATGGGGCCTGATTGTTCCCTCAGTAACCTCTAACGTTTCCTCTGCCAGCTCCGCCTCTCCCTCTTTCTCCTCTTCCTCTTCACTCCACTCATCTTCTGTGTCCTCTGTTTATACTCAGTTCTTCTAAAGGGTTCCCTTGAAAATCCTGCTTTTCTCTATTCATAGGTCCATGCATGGTGGTATCACTTCTGCTTTCATCTGTTGCTTCTTAAATTTTCTACCTACATTATACGCTTTGTCTTTGTTTCATACTGATATTGTATTGCATTTTTTACTGTGCCAGTTGTATATGATAGGATCCCAGCAATCCCTGCATCCCTTTCATGTTTTTTGTTTTTACTTTTAAGCTTTTAAGTCTTCATGGAATTTTTTCATTCTTTCTTCTAATTGTTAAGTTTTTTTTCCATTACTGTATTAGGTGTATCTTTAAATTGTTCTTCTGATTTTGCTTTATTGTTTTGTTACATTTCTCATAATTTCTTCTTGCTTTCTTAATCACCGTTAGCATTAAATCACATAACGCTTTTCACCAACTCTCTAAGGAACTCTTGATCATCAGTTTCAAATGTGGGGGGGGGGAGGATTTTGTATTCTTAGTCCCCTGAGTATGTGTTTTTCCCTCCAGTATCTTCTTAAAGAGAGCATGCATGTGCATTCTTGTCTGTCTTTTATGTAATGCTGCTAATGAATTGATTTTCATCTTTATTGTAGACTGTGTATCTGTGCTCTCAAACAGTGCTTCATATGTTGAAGACATATATGCTAATCCTACTCCTTCTTCGTTTTCATCTGTGTGCACTAAAAACTCTGTACTTTCATCATTTGCCAATTCTGCACTTTGTTTATGATGACAAATACTGTGGCTTTTTAACTAATAAAGTTAGAAAAGTTCCCAGGAACTCCAAACTCTAACCCTCCCTGTAAGGGTTCCCTTATGCCTTCAATGGAGTAACAAAAAACAAAACTGTACACAAAACAGACTCTGTTAGGTTCCAATGGAAAATAAATTTTAAGGTGCACAATAGCAGGGAAGTACATGTTCAGAAGGGGTTACTACACACACAGTACAAGACAACTATTTCTATATGCACTACTTAAATAGTTAGGCATGAGACTGCGAGTATACCTTACCATATCTAGATTTCACTTACAAATAGGCCACTCCAGGAAGTGCAGTAATGCATATGATGAAAAAACTGCTGTTAACATTCCCGAAGTCTATTGGTCAGTATAATGCCTCAATTGCCTAAATCCTAGGGGAAAAAATAGTTCTTTGGTTGTTTTCAGCTGCTGTCAGCTTCCATAAGCAACCATAAGCATATAGTATTGAACACATTACTTCTATATGATTTGCATCAGATTCTTCAATGGTCCTGTTGCTAGGGATCCCCTCTGCTGGCACTTGTGGAGACCCAACATGAGCATGCATGTGTGCCTGTGTCACTTGTCCATTGATGTTTTAATGTAATGACATTATCTTCAGAGCATTATTTGCTTAGTATGGGGTTGCATATATACTGTTCCTCTGTTCCCATGATAATGTGTCTACCAACCATGTTACTTCAGCCTTAATTTTAATCTATTTTTACTTTTTTCCATCACAATTGCCAAATTGCAGTTAGTGCAACAGACCCAACACTAATTAATTAATAAAAATACATAAGTGCACACATAAATATTCATTATCAGTATCAGATTAGAACCAATTTTCATGGTGTACTGTTGTGAGCCTACCAATAGAGACCATCCCTGTCCCCTCGTTATTCCTGTTATTTCCGAGAGGTAATCTGGTGCTGTCATTCTATTCCTTTACTTTTAGCTCCCATGTGTTCTGTTAGTTGATTAGAGAGTGATCACTCCTGAAGTATGGATGGCACCTCAAACTGGGAATAAAAAAACCTGTCTTTTTACAACATCAGGGCCATTGAGTTAAACTTAATGTGAGAGCAGAATATTTGAAAATGCTCTTACTTCATTATTAGACTTTTACTGATATCTTAATAGTTAATCCTGGATTGTCATTTCTAAAGAACTGCCAGCTTCCCCTTCACGTACCCTCTCATCATGATCTTTTATTATTAACAGGTAGTAGCATGGACTTTAAAAGAGTTCTTATGACTGGTGATCTTTCATCTGGTTAAATGTAGGGATCTCACTTTCATGTAGTGACTCACTCCTAGTTATCATTTTTTTGTACATATCTAGACAGCTCACAACAAGCATAGAAATGCAGTCTCCTGACTCATACTGTATAATGTTAATTAAAGGTGTATGCTCCTAAATCATTTTTGTAGCATTTTGACATTAACTATATCCCATAACAGGGACTCCAGTACTCCATATTTATTGTATATAGACTCTAATCTTATCACAGTGTGACAGGGTTGGATAAGAACCATGCTCATTTATTTTGTATAGACAGTTAAAACCAAGGATCTGTTCTGTAGTTTTTTCTGCTACTTGTTTGTCTCTTGCCTGATTGCACAATCAGCTTTCCCTGAGGTGCCCAGTGCTGGCCTTCCAATAGGTCACACAGTTCCCCTCTGCTATCTCCCTGCTTTCACTTGCTGTTTCTGCCTTTTTCTGTATTTCCCTCACTTCTCTGTGATTATCAAATATATGTAGATCTCTTTGTGAGAATAGGTTTCTTTGATTTACAAATGTATATATTTATGTTGTTCAAAATGTATTGCAGAAGGCTATGTGGGGATTATTAGAAACTGCTAAAATAGTTAACAGTGGGAATTGGCCAGAGAAACCTTTTGACCTCCTCAAGCTAGTTAACAGAACTGTCTACATGAGACATTTCCAGACATCCTGTTCTATTTTGTTACACCTGTGAAGCCTGGGTGTTCCACTTTGTTCAGAAAAGAAACTGACAAACTTGTTACATTTTGTGAAAAACAGGATACATTTGGAAACTATACAGATATACATTTTTTAATTTTTTTCAGTTTTTAGATTCAGATTGAAAGATATTCTCTCAGAAGAAGGGCTTTAGCTTGGACTGTCTGTGTTAAAAGTAATCTTGTACAAATGTTTTTACTTGTTTTTTATAATAATGAAGATTGACTTGCAAATTCTATAACTTCTCCCGGACTGCCTATGCTTCCTGACCTTTGCCTCTATGACAGTTGGTTCAGACAAAGTGGTATTTATACCATGCATACTCCAAGTCAGGAGTTTTACACATGGGTACTAGACCTGGTACCAGGAAAGCATAGATAAAAGATATGATTCCTGCAACAACAACCCTAGGATTGTTTATGAAAAAATGTCAGTCAAGCTAGAAGCAGAAACAAAAGTCTTAACTGAGACTGTACAGTCAGCACCAATGATGAAAGAAGAACATACAGCAACAGTACCAGAGAGTGTGTCTGCCTTATTCAAATGGTAGGTTATAAAACAAAGAGAGAGTGAGAAATAGAGAAAAAGAAATTTAGTGTTTGGAAGTGCAGAGAAAATGTACAGTGTCCAGAGGCACAGAGAAAAGAAGAGAAGCAGCAACAGGAACAGTGATGGCTAGATGCCTTGCAAGCTATCAAAGCTGTAGGATCTGGTACAGATTCAGCAAATCAACAAAATACAAACAACTTAAAAGACATTAAACTTTCAAAGTGGTGTCCCTCGGATGATACTGAAGCATACCTGACAATTTTGGAAAGGGTTGCAGAAGCTTGCCAAAGGTCAAAGCAGCAATGGGCAATCAGGCTGGTACCTTACCTGACAGGTAAAAAACAACTTGACAACAGCAATCTGGACACTGCACAATCAGAAAACTATGACTGTATGGAAAAAGAAATCCTGAAAAGGTATGATATCTCAGGAGAGACCTACAGGCAGAGATTCCAGTCCTTGATGTACCTCTTAGTTGACAATCTTTGAGAAGCCTTCACCAGACACAAAGAACTCCTGATTAAAGAGCTCCAGCCAGAGGTCAGAACAGTCCCACAGATCAACACGCTTGCAATGGAACAATTCATCAACATCATGCCTACAGACATGCCACCCTGCGTAAAAGAACACCAACCAGAAAATGGGGAAAAGACCATTTATTTGTCTGAAGACCTTCAGATGGTAAGACAGACCATGCAGCAGTGCAGTAACAGCCAAGAACTGGTAAGACCCTTTTTTTCTTGATTTAACTCCAGATCAGATAAGAACTCTGGTGGGTGTAATTAAGCTGCACCTAAAATCTTTATTTGCTATAATTGCAACAAGTCAGACCATAGTGCAAGAAACTGCCATAAAAATAAGGAGGGCAACAGTGGAGCAGATTTGGCCTTAGAAAGTTGGGGCAAGCATTTAACAGATGTTAAGGTGGTAGATAAGACAGTATAGGGACTCACAGAATTCAGGAAACAGATAGATTCTGGCACATGTTGAACTTCTGGGAAATAAATGTGCAAAAGGACTAGGTACTGGTCTCATCTGCATCCACAGGGACACTCAATACTATCCTACCACCCAAATGACTCAGAGCATTAATGGAGTGTCACACCAAATGAAAGTGGGGCTAGTACCAGAATTACCTGTACCTGTGATAATTGGAAATGACTTTCCAGGATTTGGTAAATTAATCACAGAAGGAGCAAAACCTGGAGTTTCATCAGCTGTGATGACAAGAACACAGGCACATGAAATCTCAGATGGTGGGGACACTTTTCCTTTTGATGACTTTGTTGCAGAAGTCCAGGAAAGAAAGAATATGCCCAAAAAAAGAGTGGCAACAAAAGACTGATGGACATAGACTGAGGGTATCCCAGTTTTATCTTTTCCCCTCACCTTTTCAAATTCCCCCCACTCCTGTCTGCTCCTCATAAACTGCACTCTATTGGAATACCTGCCTCTTGTGCATAACTTGTATAATTGACTGCCAACCTCTGGCCACTAAGGGTTTCACTCAAACTGCCTTCACTATAGGTGTCTCCATTCCCTTAAGTCACCATTTCTGTCACTTAAATTCTACTCTTATAAGGGACAATCCACCTTTGATTAACAGAGGTTTCTTACAAGGTATACATAATGTTCTCTCTTGCATGCCCAAGGTCACTTCTGGTGGTATCAGGATTACTACCCACCATAATCATCCTCTCCTATCTCTCATGTAACATACCAGCTGGATACCATGGGTCCCACTGGCATGAAGAATTCTTCTTTGTCTTCTCCAACCTTATACCAACTACAACCTTGCTCCCTTCTCCTAACCTGTCCCTCCATATAACTCATCCTTCCAAATTAGGTCATTACCTTCTCTACCACCCCCCCCCCAGCATGCCCAAATACCTCAAGTGCAATTACAGATTCTACAAAGAAGTTTGGGTGATGCTTCTGTGCTTATGCTTATCAGGAGACATAGAATCTAACCCTGGCCCCCACTGGAATGCCAGGTCCATGGTTGACTCGTCATGGTTCTCCACTAAGGGCATGAAAATTGCCCACATGAATATCAGAAGTTTACCAGCAAACTTTCCTGAACTTGAAGCCTGGATAGCCCACTACTGTCCGGACATACTTGGACTAACTGAAACATGGCTCTGGCCAGAGATGCCTAATTCCATGTACAAAATACCTGGCTACAGCTTGTCCAGATCCGATCGCTCCACCAAACAGAAGGATGGAGGAGTTGCCCTTTATTATAAAGAGCATCTCAATGTCTCAGTACTCCAGTCTTGGATAACAAATCACTGTGAAGCTCTGCATACGGTTCTACAACTAGGGGATGATAAAAGGCTAAATATGATCTGTGCCTACAATCCTCCATAGGGGGCTGTCCCTGGCTTAAATGGACTCTTGGATTATCTGGCCAGTCTAAAGGGTAGCTCTGAAGTCATACTAATGGGAGACTTCAACCTAGACCTATTAGGGAGTCACGCTGGTACATATACTGAAGCTCTCACCCGACTTAACCTCGCTCAACTTATCTGTAGCCCTACACGCATCTCTTCCAACTCAGAGCTCCAATATCTCCTGGACTGGATGGCTACAAATAGAGCAAATAAAATAATTGCTGCAGGGACCTTTTTGAATTCTATTAATGATCATCTGCCTACTTTCTGTATCTGGAATGGCCACTGCCTCACCCCCCCCCCCCAAGAATCATTCAATTTCAGGATTTTGCCATACTAAACTGAACTGCACTGCTCGAGGATATTAGTAATATAGACTGGTCTCCCATCTATCACATTGATGATGTAAACACTGCACTTGAATACCTGATGTCTCAGCTTCTTGCCCTTCAGGATCTGCACATCCCTCTGAAATAAAGGCGTCTCTGGGGCTCCCCTAATAAATGGCTAAATAAAGACCTCCTTTGAGCCATGATAAAAAGAGACAAGGTCTAGGCCTTGGCAAAGAAGTCCCAACAATCTGAAGACTGGGTTAACTATAGACAACTGAGAAATGCCTGCAAAAAAGATATTCGGAAGGCAAAAAGGAGCTATTGCCTTAAGCTTCTCCAATCTTCAGCAGGTGATACCAGGGGATTTTGGAACCACATCAAAAATTTCATTGGGCAAAGGCCCAAGATGGGCATTACCGATATGACACTGAATGATGAAAACTGTAATAAGTTACCTACTATTGCTAATGCTCTTAATGCACAATTCTCGGATCTTTCTGAATACACAGAGAAATTCAACCAACCTCTTTCATCTCCTTCTGAGGTGCAACTTTCGCATGAAACCCCTTTTCGTCTCTCATTAGTCTCGTCCACCGAAGTGCTGCATCTCCTCAAATCAGTATCCCCTTATGGATCTGCTGGCCTGGATAGGCTACTGCCAGGCTTCTTGAAGCAGGCAGCCCCTGCCCTTGCTGTTCCTATTGCAAGAATCTTTAATCTTTCCCTAATAACCCAAATGGCACCAACATTGTGGAAAACTGTTCGCATTGTCCCTGTTCACAAAAAAGGGGATACCAAAAATATGTCAAACTATAGACCGATTGCCATTCTCTCTAACCTAAATAAACTTCTCGAGAAGGCCATCGCTACTCAGGTCACAAATTACCTGAACCTTCACAACCTTATATCCCCTACCCAGCATGGATTCTGAACAGGACACAGCACCACAACTGCACTACTTCAGCTGACAAATGCAGTCCTTACAGCGATGGATAAGAGACTGCTCACTGGGGCCATATTTATCAATCTCACAGAGGCATTTGACCTTGTGAATCACTCTCTGCTACTTTCCAAACTGTCCCGCCCTGGCTTTGACCTGTCGACCATCTCCTGGTTCAATAGCTACCTCTCAGGGAGATTGCAATTTGTGCTAATTGAATCCGCCATCTCAGATCTTTCCCCTACCTCTGTTGGAGTCCCCCAAGGATCTATTCTTGGCCAGTACTTTTCTCCCTTTTCATTAACAACTTGCCCTCCCTTCCCTGCTCCTCCTCATTGATTCTTTATGCTGATGACATGGTGTTTCTCTCCAGTGGTAAAGATCCCTTATCAGTAAGAGCACATCTTCAAGCAGACTTCAACTGCTTGCAGGAGTGGTTACTACAGAACAGGCTCCTAATGAATGCTAAGAAATCTGTAACTATGCTTTTTGGCCCCCCGTCAAGAATCAGATCTCTTACTCCAGACTTATTGATACATTCTCTAGATGACTCTCCTATTTAATGCGTTACCTCCTTCAGATATCTAGGAGTCACTCTCGACCCATCTCTTGACTTTAACCTCCACATTGTGGCTACATGTAAGACAGTTTACTCAAAACTTGGTCTTGCCTTTAAAATTAGGTACTCTCTCAATGATGCTGCCTGGCTTGCTATTGCACAAGGATTTCTCCTCCCTGCTCTGACATATTGCTCTCAGGTTTACCTTAAAGCTAGCAAAGGAGCGCTCCAGAAATGGAGCTCCTGCTATAACAGTATATGTAGATTTGCTCTCTCTGCTCACAGACTTACCCATCATTGCCTGCTCTACTCAAAACTAAATTGGCTCTCCCCAGACTCACTCAGACACTATTCTGTGGGCTGTACAATTGATAATATGATCAGAACGGGGACCCCTAAATACTGTGCTGAACTATTAACTCAGCCCTCCCAAGCATACCTCCTCAGGGCATCTGCTCAAACCGAACTTGAAATTCCCAGATATCTCACAAAAAAAGGAGAATGATCCTTTGCCATATCTGCCCCCCGCTTCTGGAACTCCATTCCCTCCCACGTCAAACTCTCCAAATCAGACAAGGCCTTTAAACTGGGTCTTCGGGCACACCTATTAGAATCCGACTGCTGCTCTTGTGCTGTAACTTGAGCCTCTCCCCTAGCATTTTCTCCTCCCTATGGCACTTACAGATTTCCTGCTGGTCTCCAAAATCTGAAAGTTTCCCACACCCAACAGAAATCCTATTGTTATAATGCCACTTCATTTAAGTTTTATTTGCTGTTTGTCATTTCGATTTAGTCATTGATGTATCATCAGATGAAAATAATTAATGTAATGTTATCTGTTTCTCTTTGTCATCACTGATAATGACTGTACCTGGCTGTATACTGTTCAAATGTTTGTTCTCACCTCATGCTGCTTCATGAAATACTCTTTAATGTTGACTATGGTCTCCCCTGTCTGTACTCTCCTTGGTCGTGGCTGAATATAGGCAACATTGTTGTCTAGTGTACTTACCCGGTAAACAAAAACCAAATAAAATAAATAAATAAGAGGTTAACATTGGAAAATGTTGAAACCAATCTGATGACTGACTGTGATTTTGTTTCTGAGCAAAATAATGATGTTCCTCTCCAAGGTTATTGTAGGCAGTTAGGGGTTAAACAAAAACAGGGCAAACCAGCATTTAAAAAATGTAATAGCCTACTGTACAGAATGTGTGTTAATCCTCAGAAGCAGGAAGAGATAGAGGAATTGATCATACCAAAAAAGTACAGGTCTGAGTTGTTACACATAGCACATTATAGTCTTATGGTTGGTCTTTCAGGGAGGGATCTTGCCCTTGCCAGATTGCTGTACAGATTTTACTGGCTTGGGATTCATAAGGGTGTTGCTGCCTATTGTAGTTCTTGTGGTGAATCTCAGAAAGTAGCCCCAGTAACTAAAAAAATGACATACCCCTGGTGCCACTACATTTGATGGATGTGCCTTTTGAGAGAATTGCAATGGTGTAGTTGACCCCTTAAAAAAACTAAAAAGGGCAAATGATTTATTTTGGTAGTATGTGACTATGCCACTCAATACCTAGAGGCAGTTTCAATGTGTACTGTCACACCCCCAAAAGAGGCAGCAGAGCTTGCCAAATTTATTAGCAGAATGGGCATACCTAAAGAGATTATTACTGATCAGGGTAATAGTTTTCTTGCTGCCTTGCTGATGGAGGTGTGCCAATTACTAGGTATCACTGCCATATGAACGTCCCCTTATCACCCTCAGACAGACAGTCTTCTTGAGCATTTTAATCAAACTCTAAAACACATTCTAAAAAGGTATGTGAAAGGTAAAGGGAAAGTTTGGAGCCAGTGATTACCTTACCTGTTTTTTGTTTATTCAGAAGTGACTCAAGCATCAACAAGTTTTTCACCCTTTGAAATGCTGTATGGTAGACAACCTAGAGGGCCATTAGATGCAGTAAAAGAAACATGGGAAGATAACCACACTCAGTAAAAATCTATTACCACTTATATATGTGCATTGAGAAAGAATGTGGCAAAATATGTTGAAATTGCCAATAGTAATCAGGAAACATAGAAACATGGACTTTGATGGCAGATAAGGACCGCTTGGCCCACCTAGTCTGCCCATTTCCCTACCTACAGGATAAGCCACAGATCCTAGTTAACCAATAGCCTATTTCTTCCTACCCCCCACAAGAATTGCCTTATGTCTGTCCCATGTATTCTTGAATTCTCCCACAGTTTTAGACCCTACAAGAGGCCCCAAACAAGCAGAAGGTCTATTATGACCACATGGTAAAAGAAAAAGGTTTTGAGTCAGGCGAAAAGGTCTTGTTACTGTTTCCCAATACAAAAAATAAATTGTTAAGGAAGTGGCAAGGGCCTTATAGAGTGATTAGACATACTGGTACAGTTAACAATGAGACTGAGATCCCTGATAGGAAAATCCTACCCAGATATAGCATGCTGACCTCCTGAAGAGATGGAATGAAAAAAAAAACACAATGCAACTTTGTTAGTATTACCAGAAACTGCCAAAGAATATATTGATATAGCTTAGGTTAGACTGCAACAGACTGTAACTTCTGATGCTGTAAAGGTGAATGTTTCCTTAACCCCAGAACAAATCACAGAAATTTGTAACTTGTTAAATAAATTTAACAGTACTTTTACCACAGTGCCAGGCTGAGCAAAATGAGTCAAGAATGTAATAGTGACAGAGAATGCTTGTCTCATCAGACAAAGGACATACAGATTACCAGAGTGGTTAAGAGCAGACGTGGTAAAGGAAATACAAAAAAAAATGAAAGATGGGTATTATTTAAGAATTGAGAAGTGCTTGGTCGTCACCAGTGGTGACTGTAAATAAAAATGAAGCGGGTGTAAGAATCTGCCTTGATTTAAGGAAAATTAATTGTCTGAATTCGACAACTATCCTATTCCCAAATCCCAGGATAGATGATTTGGTGGACAGATTGGGAAGTGCCAACTACATTAGTACCCTCAAGCTCACCAAAGGTTACTGGTAAATTTCCCTAGCTAAGGAAGCCAGAGACAAAACTGCATTTGCCACTCCTATTGGATTCTATTGGTTCATCACCATGCCATTTCAATCAATCAGTCAATCAATTAATCAATCAATTAATTAATCAAATCTTTATTTTACCAGGAGGAACACCACTGAGATAAACTCATTTTTGAGATGGACCTGGAAGAGGTTCACAAAAGGCAACATGATACATTCACAGAGCTTCACTGGCAAACAGCATACAGATATACTGTATACAATGAGTACAGGGCATGGAAGGTATCCATGTCAGCATACAAGTTTGTACACTATACAGACAGGTCAAATTACAAAATAGTCAGGTGTAATATATAAGAAAATACACAGAGTGTACACAGTATATATGCAGGATCTACACTATGTGTAGAAAACAATACAGAAAAGATAAGCAGGAAAGAAGGCCAGGGAAAGGGTAACATGGTGCACCCTCAACATTCCAGCAGTACATGGGTGTAATTCTAGCTCCTCACACTGGTTTTTGTGCTGCTTTGTAGGATGATGCTATGGTGTACAGTCCAGACTGGAAAAGTCACATGGATTTCCTATGAGCAGTTATCCAATCTATCAAAAATGCAGGTCTGACCATTAATCTTATCAAGTATGTATTAGGCATACAGGAAACCAGATACTTGGGATGAATTTTTGGAAATGGAGATGTAAAGTCAGAGATTTCCAAGGTAAAAGCTGTAGCCAACAGTCCTGTCCTTTAAACAAAGAAACATGTCAGGTAATTTTTAGGTCTGGCTTGTTACTACCAAAGATGTGTTCCCAACATTGCCTAGTTAGCTAATCCCTTCACTGAATTCACAAAAAAATGGTACCAGAATAATGTGAAATGTTCCCCAGAGTGTGATGATGTGTTTAGGGCCATCAAGGCTTCATTATGTTCAGCCACTGTTTTAAGAAGTCCAGATTTTGAGAAACAATTTCTGTTATAGACAGATGCATCAGAGGTAGGCTTTGGTGCAGTCCTGAGTTGGAATATAAATGGGAAGGAACATCCCATTCTGCATATCAGTAGGAAATTACATGACAGAGAGAAAAAGGCATATTACCCTTGAGAAGGAATGCCTTGCTACAAAATTGGTCATGGAGTCACTGAAGTTTTATTTGCTAGGAGCTGACTGTGCTTATATGAGATAATACCCTCTCTGTTGGTTTAATCAAATGAAGGATACACATTTCAGAATCACAAGGTGGTGTCTGGCACTACAGCCATTTAAATTCAATGTTATGCAAACATCTGGAAAAGAGAATGTCAATGCAGACTTTTTGTCCAGATATGGTTAAGGAACTGAGAATTCAAAAGGTTGAAAAAGTGTGCATGTGTGTGTGTGTGTGTGTTGAAACTGAACTGTTTGCTGTAAAATGTGGTATGGAAAAGGGATACTGCACATGCAGAAAACTATACATGATATAAAGTAATATTAATAGGAGAATTAAATGAAGGTTTTAGAAACCTATTAAAAAAAACAGGTTACCATTGTTTGCAGAGAAAGTGGAGAGAGTCAGAGGATGAGACCGACCATCCAGAGTGCTGTTCCTAAATTTGTTTTTCCCTAAATTTGTTCTTCATTCCAGTTTACTGCTCAGGTAGGAGCAGGGCATTTAGAAGAGCTGAAGAAGGAGAGAACTACAAAGCGGACTTAGCAGTTGGAGAGAGAGGCAGTGGTAAACACTCACAGCTGCACAAGAGACAAAATGAAATAAGAGAAGCAGTAGGACAGTTTATCTCCTCTGTTATCACTAACACTTGTTCTGTTTCTTCTTCTAAATTGTACTGAAAAGGGCAGAAGTAATTGGGAGCATCACAGTAAGATAAGGGGAAAGACCTGAAATTGATGATTGTTTTTCCTTTATTCCTGTAACCAAAGTAAGGAGATTGTTTTCAGAATTCAGAGGCTATCAAAGGAGCCAATCAGGAACAGTGGAAAAGGGCACCAAATGTGAACAAAGGACTGGAAGGGATTATATTGCTCAGTCCGGTACTTGCTTAACACAGCTTTGTTCACAGGGAAAGGGGAGTGGGTCGGAGGACAAGACCGACCACCCAGAGTCCCTCAATTGTTTTCTCCTAAATTTGTTTTTCTATCCATTTTACAGCTCAGGTAGGAGAGGGGCATTTAGAGAAGCTGCAGATGGAGAGAGGTACAGAGCAGACCTAGCAGCCAGAGAAGGGGTTGTGTTGAACACTCACAGCTGCACAGGAGAGAAAATGAAATAAGAGAAGCAGCAGGACAGTTGATCTCCTCTGGTATCACCAGCACTTATTCTGCTTCTTTTTCTAAATTGTACAAAAAGGGGATGAAGTTATTGGGAGCATCACTGCAAGATAAGGGAAAAGACCTTAACCTGATTTTTGTATTTCTTTTTTTCCTGTAGCCAGAGTAAGAAAATTGTTTTCAGAACCTGGAGGCTACCTACCACCCTCCCAAGGCCATCCCACCAACCCCGGGTTCATCCGCCTTTATAAGCATCTAATAGGGTACAACTTCCTGCAGGCAAGGGGAATAAGGAGAGAAGGGAGAGAGAGAGGAAGAAGAAAGAAAAGACAAACAAACAAAAAAACAGAAGAACAAATATAGAAGCAGAAGGGATTGGATAGGGTCAAAGGAGATAACAGTGACAGTACATGGAGGAACATGTAGGGAGTGGTGCAGTGCAGTGGGTGTGGGGCAGCAGTGTTCTGGGGGACATTATGGATACTAAGGTGCTGCCCATATGCAGGCACCTCTCTGGGCTGATGGGGAGGTTGCCAGTCCCAGGGGTGAGCTGGATAGAGTACTGGGAACTTTCACCCCTACCCAGAGTCCATCAGGTCCACAGCCACTACTGCAATGGGTGTCTGGGCAGAGGGCTGGCTGAACTATGGTGGGCTCAGGGAGGATGAGAGAGGGGGGTCAGAGGCACATCCCCCATGTGGTCCAACTTAGAAACTCATATGCAGTACTGGATGAGCGGGAGAGTCCTACAATGTAGCCCAAGGTTGTGACCAGGGAAGATAGTGGGTCTTTCATGAGGAAAATCCAGGGGTTGGAGGCAGAGGACCCCAGAGGAAGAGGAAGCTACTCTTGGTCGGGGACTCACTAGTCCAGGGAATGGATTTGGGCACAGGTAGCGGGGTGGAGAGGGAGGTTAAGTACCTTCCAGGAGGTACAACTCTGAGGGAGTGGGAGTGAATCAAGAGAATTGCTAGTGTGGTAGCAGGGTGGCGGTTACAGGCCATTGTCCATCTGGGGACAAATGACCTGTGGAGAGACACGGCGGACATAAAGCAGGTGCAGGAGGACTTCAGGAAGTTAGGAAGGCACCTGGGGGAGGTAGCAAGATCTGTGACATTCTTGGAGGTGCTATCAATCTAAGGTGAGGGGGGAGACTAGGAATCTCCACATCAGGGACTTCAACAACTGGTTGGAGGGCTGGTGCAGAAAAAATAATTTTGTATTCATTGGAATGAAGTGAGCTTGTACAAGGGTGATGGCCTTCATCCACCCAGGGAGGGGACGGCGGTCCTCAATGAACAGTTTTAATGCTTCCTTGGCAAGCATTTAAACTAGACAAGGGGGGGCCCAATGGGAGGAGGGAGACTCAAATGGGTTCCACCAAGCCACAGCGACAGAAAGTTTACTGACATCTTCTATAGCAACACGATGCTGTCAACAGTCCCAACAGTGCCACATCCTGACACCGACCAGAAAACACACCAACACCAACCCAGTTTCAATGCGGGGGGTGGGGTTGTGCCACTGCAACCCCCTACTTATTATAACTAACTTCACATCACTCAGACAGTGGAGAAATAGCCAGTCCTGCTGCCCGCACACCAGTCGCAGTAACAAGTTGTCAGTGGCAAATACAGCTTGCTGTAAAAACGTTCGCTGCTCCTGTGTCACTTTTGGGGATTCACTGCTACAGCATTGCTGCAATACCTGTATATTACTCAAACAGCCCACCCCTACAGGCTACAGCTAGCAGGTAAGATCAGGGAGGTAAATTGTTGACAGGTACATCTAAACACATTATAAGGGGTATGACAGAGGGAGGTAGGCAGCAAAAGAAAGTATGCAGAGTTGGGAAGAGAGGACAAAAGGGTAAAAGTGGGAATAGAAGGGGGACAGGCAGGGAATAATGGAAGGCCATGTATACAAATGCCCGCAATCTGGGAAACAAAATCCCAGACCTAGTGGCTGTGATGACAGAGGCTGACCTAGACATAGTGGCAGTAACTGAGATGTGGTACACTGGAAACCACAACTGAAAGATATGTGTACCAGGTTATGCTGTATTCAGGAAGGACAGGGAGGGCAAAAAAGGGGGTACCCTTTACATCAGGGAAGGTATAAAGGCAATTGCAGTACAGGGTAGGCAGGGGGGAGGCTGAGGCACTGTGGGTCACTCCTGAGACAGACAAAGGCACAGCAATCTGCACAGGTATGATCTTCAGGCCTTCAGCACTGGGGAAGAGGTGGATAGGGTACTAGTGGAAGAAATACATGAGATGACAGCCATAGGGGAGGTACTGTAGCTGCTGGCTGACTTTAATATGGCTGACATGGATTGGATCATCCTGGAATCCTTGCAGAGGGCAGGCCCCAGGCATTTAGTGCTAGAATCCACCAGGGAAAGGGTGATTCTGGACCTAGTACTGACCAATGGAGACATAATCATGGAAGTATGGGTGGAAGGGTACCTAGTGTCCAGCGACCACCACACAGTGTGGTTTAATATGAGGACAGTGTCAAAATTGAGCTACACAAGGGCAAGGGTCTTGGATTTCAGAAGGGTGGACTTTGCAAGGATGAGGATATGTATCAAAGAGGTTCTGGTGAGGAGGTATGGGGGGGGGCTGAGGAGCAGTGGACACACCTGAAAGGAGCCATAGTGCATTAGGCTGAGAAACAAGGGCAAAAGAAGGAAAAAAATGCTATGGTTCTCTATGGAGGTGGCAGAGAAAGTAATGGCCAAAAAATCAGCTTTCAGAAAATATAAGGAACTCAGAGGGAGGAGGATATTGAGGTGTACCTAAATAGACGGAGGGAAGAAATGAAGGCAGTTAGGAGTACAAAGGTGCAAACAGAGGAAATGTAAGAACAGAAGGTACAGAGAGAGGACAATACATTCTATAGGTACATCAGTGAAAGAAAGAAGGCCAGGGGAGGGATTGCAAAGCTCTGAGGGGATAAAGGGGAGATTGTGGAGGGAAACAGAGAAAAAGCTTCAATACTGAATGAATACTTCTATTCAGTATTCACGGATGCAGAGAACGGTCAGGGACCACAACTAGGTATTAGAAAGAAAGGAGTGTGGGTGGAAGGTGAACACCAGTCCATTTGCAGCAGGGAGAGTCCTAGAGGAGCTCATAAAACTCAGGGTTGACAAAGCTATGGGACTAGATGACATACACCCTATGATATTAAGTGAACTACAGATGGACCATGCAGCACTGCAGGCAGCCCTGTTAAGTAAGTCACTCAATACAGAAGTGGTTCCAGAGGACTGGAGGAAGGTGCATGTAGTCCCTTAAAAGTGGAAGCAGGGAGGAGGCAGAAAACTATAGGCTGGTCAGCTTCACCTCAGTAATTGGCAAGATTATAGAAACACTGCTTAAGGCAAGGATAGTGGAACACTTGGAATCCATCAGAGCACAGGATCTGAGGCAGCATGGATTCAGAGCAGGAAGGTCATGTCAAACAAATCTGATAGATTTTTATGACTGGGTCGTGAAGGAGGTGGATCAAGGGGGAGCAGTGGCTGTCGCATACCTCAGTTTCAGCAAGGTCTTCAACACCATTCCACATAAAAGGCTGATGAACAAGTTGAGTAGTATGGGGGTAGGCCACAAGGTGGAGAACTGGGTTAGTAGCTAGTTGAGGGACAGAAAGTAGAAGGTGATGGTAGATGGGACCCAATCAGAGGAAAGGGGGCTGACCAGAGTGGTACCTTAGGGATTAGTCCTGGGGTCAGTCCATTTTAATATCTTCAGTAGTGACATTGTTTAAGGCCTGGAAGGGAAGGTATGCCTATTTTGCACTAAATCTTGTAATGTATTTGTTTCCTGTATTGCTATTTTCTTCTGTATGTAACTCTCCCAGATTGTGCCTGAAAATAGGCAAGATTTTATCTAGAGCACTTAGCCGGTAAACAAAAACTAAAATATTTGCAGATGACATAAAGCTCTGCAACAGGGTAGACACACAGGATGGAGAGTAGAAAATGAGGAGGGATCTTGGAAAGCTGGAAGAATGGTTCAAAGTGTGGCAACTAAAATTCAATGCAAAAAAGTGCAAAATCATGCACTTGTGGCACAGAAACTCTTCAGAGAATTACATAATGTTGGAGAAGTTGCTGTTGGCCACAGAGAGGAAAGGGATTTGGGGATCATTATCTCAGAGGACCAAAAGTTGGCCAAGCAGTGTAAAAAGGTGGTGGGAAGGGCCTGAAGAATGCTTGGTGCATAGGAAGGGGTATCACTAGTAGAAGAAAGGAGGTGGTGATGACACTGTACAAAACACTGGTGAGGCCTCATCTGGAGCACTGTGTACAGTTCTGAATGCAGCATCTTCACAAGGACATAGACAGGGTGGAGGAGGTTCAGGGAAGGGTAACTAAAAGGGCACCAAAAGACATATGAGGAGAGATTAAAAGACCTAAATATGTATACACTGCAGGATAGGCAGGAACGGGGAGCTATAATAGAAACCTTCAAGCATCCCAGAACATGAACAAGGTGCAGGTGGGAGACATCTTTCAGTATAGGAGAGGTATGAGAATGAGGGGACACAATATGAGATTGAGGGCAGGTTAAGGGGGGACGTGAGAATGTTCTTGATGGAAAGGGTGATGGATGTATGGAATACAAGAAAGTGAAAGTGGCATTCAGATTGAATACTGAAGCTCATTTTAATGCAAAAAGGTGAGTTTTATTCAGGCATAAGAGAAGACATTGCTTCAAATCCCTGTGATTCAACCACATGGGTCTTCCTCAAGGGGTGTCAATGCAACGAATAGCCTGCCCAGGAGGTGGTAGGGGTGAGCACAGTGTGGGGTTTCGAACATACATGGGATTGGCATAAAGGAACCCTAGTGATGGGAAAGAGAAACTAAAGCCGATGATCAATTAGGGCCAGAGGCTGCTGATACAGCTAAGGTTTATGGGCAGACTAGATGGGCCTGGCTGTCCTTATCTGCCGACAATTAAAATTTTCTATGTTTCTATGTTACTTCTTAAAGGAGGGGGGTATGTGACAAGATGGATAAGACTCTGTCCCATTTGTTTAGCAGAGAGTGTTAAAAGTGAAGATCTCTTCTGTCTTTTCCTTTCCTGCTACTTGTCTGTCTTTTGCATGTCTGATTGTGCAATCAGATTTTCTTGTGGCACTCAGGGCTTGCCACCCGATGGGTCTCACAGTTTCCCCTCTGCAATCTCCCTTCCCACACTTGCTGTTTTGGTCTTTTCTTTCTTTCTATTGCTTCTCTGTGGTTATAAAAAAATATATGTGGATCTTTATGTGAAACTGGGTTTCCTTGATTTACAAATGTACGTAGTTATGCTGTTTGTAATGTATTGCAGAGACTATGTGGGGATTATTAGAAAAGGCTGAATTCTGTAACACTGGAAGTTGACCCGGAGAAACCTTCTGACCTCCTCAAGCTTATTAACAGAATTGTCTACATGAGACATTTCCAGACATCCTGTTCTGTTTTGTTATACCTGTGGAGCTTGGGTGTTCTATTTTGCTCAGGAAAGAAACTGACAAACTTGTTATGTTTTGTGAAAAACCGGATGCAGTTAGAAACTATAAAGATAGCAATGTTTTGAGCTTTTCAGTTTTTAGATTTAGATTAGAAGATATTCTCTTAGAAGGATGTTTGCTTGCACTGCCTGTGTTGAAAGTCATCCTATAAAAATGTTATTATTTTTTATTTTATTGCTTTTCATAATAATAAAGTTTAACTTGCAAATTCTATAACTTCTCCTCTACTGTGTTTCCTGATCTTTGCCTCTATGACACACAGGCTTACGTCATCTCTGAATACTAATAAAGCGGTAAGCTCTTAAGTCATATTTAGTTGGGTTGGGACCTAGCCACAAAATCTTAAGGGTTTATATTAGTAAACCCCATTTACCATAGGTGTACCATCTGTGCTCCATTTAAAATTTAGCACCTTCTGAAGCACACCAGAATATATCTGTGTGTGCGGATGGTTTCTGTACCCTTTGCTCCATTGCTGTTTCTGGTATATACTCAATTTGCCAGCTCAAGTCTCAATTTACTTTCATTTTGCCCAAATTAAATCTGGACACTGTATTTTGTCCATATTGGAAGTGAAAGGAAACGGTTTAGCCATCAAGATATCAGGAGGAAAGGAAACAGGAACAGTTGGGGAAGGGTTGAAGTTTTAGCTGGCGGCTGAAGGAGCTTGGTGATGTTGATACCTCTTTGAAATAACAGCAATAATGATAGGATAGACACAGTCTGTATTGGTTGGCGCACAACAGTATGCCATGAAAATTATTTTTTAAATCTGATACTGATTGTGAATATTTATGTCTGCACTTATGTATTTTCATTATTTAATTGGTGTTGGGTCTATTGCACTAATGCACTTTGACAATTGATATGGAAAAAAGTAAACATAGATTAAAATTAAGGGTGAAGTACCAAGGTTGGTAGACATGTTGCACTGGGAATGGGGGGACAGTGTAAAGTTTGTTAAAAACACACATAAAGAGTGATGTTATAATTATAGCAGGTTTGTGGCCTGTGGTCCCTGATAGCCCAATAAAAGCACTCTACACCAGATGTTGCTTTAAACTATTTGTAATTCATTAATGCCAAAATAAGCCCTAATACAATTACATCTAAACAGCTAATGGCCCACTACCATTACAGTTACCGTAATACAGTTAAATCTAAAGAAGCTGATGGCCCACTACCATCAGAGCTACAGATATATAGAGAAAATCAAGCAATATTACCTGTTCTCTGGATGTTTCGAGCATCTATGGGGGCTGTCTTTGGCTCTTTCCCTCTCAAACACACTGACCATACAATCTAAGCCTGCTATGTATACAGTAGTTTGTTGACTAGAAATGAAAAGGAGGAAAATCCATAATATTGAGACATCCTGGCCACAAATGGCCAAGAAAGAAAGGTCATAAGATAAGGTCCAGAGTACATTTATTCTGGTTGACTAAAATTAAGATTTCATTTAACATTGACCAGGAGGGGGAGTATTAGTTGTCACAACTACATGAGAAGCCTCATAGCAACTGGAAACACTTTGGACAGAAAGGCAGAAAAACAAATTTCATAAGATAAGAGTATAATAATCATTTATTTATGTTATCAAGTAAGATAAATACTAAAAAGAAGCAAACATAAAATAGGGAACAGGACTGGACAGGACCTTAATGTTTTGCCATTCTACACGTACCACTTTATTTCTGTATACGGCTCTGTGTATTAGTTACATTAAGTTCAACATGACATGTTGCCTTGCACAAGAGAATATCTTTGTACAAATGATTCTGCTTTGCCCAGCAAGTTTGCATTGATTGAAACATTTTGCTCTAATCAAAACATGTGTTTTTTAACCCAATTCTTACTGGCACCCTTTGCAATAAGCACTCTGCTTTTAGTCACCACTGTACATCACTTTAACACTTTGGTCAAATCCTCTCACAACTATTTTACATTACTTTAACACTTTGATTAAATTATCTTGCATTTACCTAGCATCTTGCCATAATACCACAACAGTATATAAGTGTCCCCATACCAACCAAACATTACTCTGAAGAAGATGTCATTAAGCTAAAATGTCAGCAGGCACATGGCATGGCCACATGCATGCGTTCACATTAGCTCTCCACATGTGGTGGCAGAAGAGATCCCTAGCAAAGAGTCCACTGCAAAATCAGTTCAAATGGTGCAAAGGTAATTTGTTTAAAACTCAGCTTAAAGCAGCTGTTGGAAGTTGATAGCTAAAAATAACCACTGAATTTTTTGGGGGGCGGGATTTAGGCAACTGAGCCATGAAAATGGACAACAGACTCTGGGAATGTTAATAACAGTTGTTTCATCTCATGCATTACTGCACTTAATGGAGTGGATTATTCACAAACTACCATCTAGGTATGGTAAGATATACTCACTGTCCCCTGTCTGATTATTTAAGTACTGCATATAGATATAGTTGTCTTGAATGGTGCATGCAGGAACAGTTCTGGACATTCCCATGTGCCTATTCTATGCATACTTGAAGCCCACCACTGCTTTTGTACCCACAACCTCCTCTGCTGGATGAGTGTTCCAGGCATCCACCACTCCTACAGTGAAGAAGTACTTTGTTACTTCTCTCTCAAAATGTCCCACTTCCAGCTTCATTACATGTTCCCTTGTTTTTGTGCATCTTTCCTTCTGCAACAATACTCCCCTCCTTTACCTCTGTGAGGTATTTATAGGTCTCTATCATATCCCCCCATCCCCCTCTCTTCCAGCATATACATATAGAGGTTCTTCCATTTTTCCTCCTAGGGCATCTGCTACAGACCCTGCACCATTTTATTTGCCCTCCTCAGGACTGACTCCACTCTGCCTATGTCCTTCCTGAAATGTAGTCTCCAGGGTTTGACATGGCACACCAGGTGGGGACTCATCAGTGATGCATACAGTGGCAACACCAACTTCTTCCTTCTGCTGGTGATACTGCTCATTCTGTACCCCAACATCTCACTGGCCCTACCCACTGCTTTGCCATGCTGCCTTCTCACCTTGAGGTAATCAGATATGATTACTCCCTGGTCCTTTTCCTGTTTGATTACCGTCAATAGCCTTTCTCCCATTTCATACTCTGCTTCTATTTTTTTTTGTCCTAGGTGCATGATTTAGCACTTTTCTCATTGAAACACAGCTGCCATGCCCTTCATCATTCCTTGAGTTTTCTCAGGTCTCTACACATTTTTTCCACCCCCTCTTGGGTGCCCACCCTATTGCATATTTTGGTGTCACTCGCAAAGAGGCAGATTATTTCTTTGAGCTCATCTGTAATGTCACTTATAAAGACATTAAAGAAGACAGGTCTCCATACTGAGCCCTGTTGCACAACACTGGTCACTCTCCATTCCCCAGAGTGACCTTTGTTTACCACCACCCTCTACTTCTATCTCTTATCCAGTTTGTTACCCAGTTTAACAACAAGCCCTTGTAAGAAACACGTAAATGGTGAGCAATGGGGTAGGGTCTAAAACCATACTCTTAAAGCATGTGCTCAGACTCTGCTTCACAGGCACACACAAAAATGTTCAAATTTATATAGTTAAAAATTCTTTATTACACTTCCAGTCAATACAACACAAGGGCACAATGTCATACAACACAATCAATAATCCCTGACAACAAGACCTACCCCTATCCAATGACCAGCCAACTAAAACTTCAGCACTTTGCCACAAGTCCACCCTATTGCATATTTTGGTGTTACCTGGAAAAAGGCAGACTTTCCCTTCAAGCTCATCTGCAGTGTCACTTATAAAGACATTAAAGAACACTGGTCTGCATACTGAGCCCTGTTGCACAATGCTGGTCACTCTCCCTTCTCCAGAGTGAACTTTGTTTGCCACCACCTTCTGTCATCTATCCCTTATCCAGTTTATCATCTTTGGACCCACCCCTAAACTGCCCAGTTTCTTTACGTCCTCCTATATGGAATGGTAGCCTTGCTGAAATGTAAATAGACCATGCCTACCACCCCACCCTGATATAGTTCCCTGGTCACCCACAAAGAAATATATCAGATTTGTCTGACAGGACCTGTCTAGCATCTTTTAACCTGCTGGATTCAAGGTCTCCCCCTAGAATGAAATAAAGAGGAAAGGCAGTACAAGGGGATGGGGTAGCAGGGACATGGGGGAGGTGGGGCACGGAAGTAACAGGAGCAAAGAGGGACACTGGAAGGGATTGTCCTTGAATGCAAGAAGCCTGGCTAACACATCAGAAGACCTTCAGGCACTGATGGCAGAGGGGGATGTGGACATAGCTGACATCACAGAGACATGGGCGACTCAGTACCATGACTGGGACCTCATGATACCTGGATACCAACTGTATAGGAAGGACAGGGAAAAGGGGAGAAGGAGTAGAGTGGCATTGTATTTAAGAGACAGGATAATGTTCAACAAGGAGGAGGTTGAGGAGGGCACTGCTGAAGCCCTATGGGTGCTACTCCAGAACACCACTGGAAGAAGGATCTGGATGGGGGTGGGATACAGATCACTTTCACAGGGAACTGAGTTTGATAGGGAACTGGGGGAACAGATCAGGATGGTGGGGGGAGAGTAAACCCTATAATACTAGGGGATCTCAACCTACCTAGAGTAGACTGGAGCATCCCAGCTACCTCCTGTGGCAGAGAACAGACCCTTCTTGATGCTATTCAGGACTGTTTCCAGACACAGGGAATCACAGAGCCAACAAGAGAGGAAGCTATACTAGATCTAGTGCTTTCAAATTTGGAGCAGGTCAGGGATGTTGAAGTGATGGAATCCCCTGTAGGCAGTGATCACCGCACAGTGTGGTTTTCTATCTACATGGGCAAGGAAGCAGCCATGTCAGAAACAAAGGTGTTGGACTTTAGGAAGGCAGAGTTCGATAGGATGGGGAGCATAGTACAGGAGCACCTGGTAAAGCTCCGACCTGAAATGGATGCAGACAAGAAATGGTCCATCATTAAGACTGGGTTAGTAGAGGCCACCAAAACTTGGCACTAGGGCTTGGAAAAAGAATCCCTGAACCAAGAGGCCTAGCTAGCATAGCAGGAAGGTGGCTGAAAAGGTAAAAGAAAAGAGGGCAGCCTTCATGAAGTACAAGCACACCTGAAGGGAGGAGGAAAGAGAGGCATACTGTACATTGTGAAATCCCAGGAGGCTGGGAGAGACGTCCTGGTGTCCAAGGCTGAGAAAGAACTAAAGCTGGTGCAAGGTATTAAGGAAGGGGAGAAGGACTACTTCCAGTACATTAAGGAGAGAAGAAGCATAAGGGAAAGGATAGTTAGGATTAAGAAGGAGGGAGGATGGGCAGAAAAGGGGGAAGAGCAAGCAGAGGCATTAAATAAGTACTTTTGCTCAGTCTTCACCAAGGAAGAGGATGGGCCTGTGCCACAGGGAAATAAAGGGAGAAACCTTGTGGGGGGGAGGAGCATGAGGGGGAGATAGGGGTAGACAGGGTCTTAAGAGGTCTATGGGAACTGAGGGTGGACAAGGATCCTGGCCCAGATGGGTGCACCCTAGAGCCCTGATAGGACTGGTGAGGGCATTAGCAGCCCCTTTGATGGGCCTATTTGACACCTCTCTGGAGAAGGGGTGTGTGCCACAGGACTGGAGGAAAGCTTATATGGTACCCCTCCACAAAAGTGGACCCAGGGATGAGCCAGGTAATTTCAGACCAGTTAGCCTAACCTCTATAGTAGGTAAGTTGATGGTGACAATACTAAAAGAATGGCTTGTGTCCTTCTTTGAAGAGAATGATCTCCACGATGATAGGCAGCATGGGTTTGTCTATGGGAGATCTTGTCAAACCAACATGATAGACTTTGATTGGTTTACAAGATCTCTGGGCATGGGCCAGGTGGTGGACATACTGTACCTGGACTTCAGCAAGGCATTCGACTCAGTACCACATGGTAGGCTGATCAGCAAACTTGGGGACCTGGGATTAGGGGACAAAATGCTGGGTTGGGTCAAGAGCTGGCTAAAGGACAGGAAAAAGAAAGTGGTGGTAGAGGGAGAATTGTCCAAACCTAGGCCTGTAACCATATGGGTTCCACAGTGCTTAGTACTCAGACCTGTGCTGTTTAACATATTTATTGGTGAAGTTGCAAATGGAGTCAAAAGTAAGATCTGCCATTTTGCTTAAGATACTAAGCTCTGTGGGAGGGTGGACACTGAGGAGGGAAGACAGAACAGAAGGGAGGACCTGGCTAAACTGGAGAAGTGGTCAGGCATCTGGCAGCTGAATTTTTACTTGAAGAAATGTAAGGTAATGCACATGGGAGCCAGAAACCCAAAGGCCATATACTGGCTGGGGGGAGTACTGGTGACAGTATCAGAGGAGGAAAAGGACCTGGGGTAATGGTCAGAGGTGATATGAAACACATAGCACAGCGTCCAAAGGCAGCAGCCAAAACAAATAAAATGCTGGGCTGCATCGCAAGAGGAATCACCTCCAGGAGGGAGGAGGTTCTTCTGCCACTATACAGGTCACTGGTGAGACCACACCTGGAATCCAGTGCTCAGTTGTGGTGCCCTTACCTGAAAAGGGACATCAAACTACTGGAGGGGGTCCAGCGGAGGACTACAAAAATGATTAAGGGCATGGGAGAAAGAACATATGAAGAGAGGCTGAGGGAGCTGAACATGTACTCCCTGAAGGACAGAAGGGAGAGGGGGATATGATTGAGACATTCAAGTACCTAGAGGGCATAAACAGGTAGGTACTGAGGGCATCTTTAAGTTAAGAAAGGAGGGTACAACAAGGAAGCAAAGCCTGAAATTGATGGGTGTTAGATTCAGGAAGGAAATGGGGAGGCACGTTTTCACTGAAAGGTTGATGAAGAGGTGGAATGGGTTGCCAGAGCAGGTGGTGACAGTCAAAACAGTGGCCAGTTACAAGGGTTGTGGGACAGGGTGAAGAAGATAATTATGATAGGGGAAGTGGGGGTGAGCAATTCCAGGAAATTAACTGATCTGCGCAGTTGAGCAGGCTAGATAGACCATTATAGCCATTTTCTACTGGCAAAATTTCATATGTTCATAAAATACTACATATTCCTTTCCTTTAAACATCAACTCCATTAGCTTCCCCACCACTGATGTCAGGTTGACTGGCCTATAGCTGCAAGCCTCCTTGATTTTGTGAAGCAGGACAACATCTGCCCTCCTCCAGTTCGCTGGATCCACTCCTGTTTCAAGTGAGTTGTTAAACACAGAAACGTAGAAACAAAGTCAGAAACTGCCCCCCCCCAACCCCACAGGCCGAAGTAGAGAGTAAGGAGAACCTGAGGAGAGAGAAATCCCTTCGGATGCAAAATAATAATGGGAGCAGGGTGACAGATATAAAGTAGGAAAGGAATGGGAGCATTAAAAAGAGAGGTGGGATGGAGGAGGACACAAAGGAAAAAAAAAGGGGAACAACAAGCAGAGTGGAAACAAAATCTGTAAGGCCGTGTATGCAAATGTTAGAAGTTAAGGAAATAAGATTCTGGACCTAGAGGCCATCATAGCAGAGACTGACCTAGATATTGTGGCCATTACTGAGTCATGGTGCACTAAAAACCATGACTCTGACATGGCTATATCAGGCTATACTCTGTTCGGGAAGGACTGAGAGGGACGGAAAGGTGGGGGTGTCATGCTTCCTCCCTCCCATTATAAGCCATAGGTTATCCCTCTGGTGACCTGACCTTCCCTTCACCCTTGGTATGGAGAAGTGTAGTCCACACCAACATGGCCTATTATCGACCAAGTAGTATGTAACTGTGTTACTCTTTTTAGTATGTACATGTTTTTCATATTTTTAAAAATTGCTTTTACTGCTGTAACATCACATATATCGTATCTCTTATCACCCAATACTGTTATTGTACTCCTTGTCTTGACTGTATATATACAGGAATGTATTGGCACTGTACCTTGACCCTCATCTTCCCAGGTCCATCTTGTAAATGAGCATTGCTCAACGGTATTCACCTGGATAAATAAAGGATTTTGATTGATTGATTGATTGATTGATTGATTGAAAGCATAAAAGTCACAGTGATACAAGGAATTCAGGGGGAGGCAGAGGTACTGTGGGTCACCCTAGAGACAGAGAATAGAGTCACCATTCCCACTGGAGCGATCTGCAGATCTCCAGCACAGGGGGAAGAATTTGATAAGTTACTGGTGGAAGCCCTTGGCAAGATTGCAGAAAAGGGACAGGTACTGCTGGCGAGGGGCTTCAACATGCCAGATGTGGATGGGAACCTCCCAGCAATGGCTTCAGCTAAAAAAAAAGGGACATCCTGGACTCTCTACAGGGGTCATTCATCAGGCAACTAGTCAGTGAACTCACTCTTGATGGGGCAATACTGAACTTGGTGCTCACTAATATGCCACTAGGGGCCAGTGATCACCATACAGTTTGGATCAATATACACTACCGGTCAAAAGTTTTAGAACACCCCCATTTTTCCAGTTTTTATTGAAATTTACACAGGTTAATGTCTCAATGTACTCTGAAATTAAAGCATAGAACAAATAAACAATTGGAGATAAAAAAGAAATCATAGAATCATTTTGTTTAACAAAATTTAATCTAAATTTTTGACTCATCAAAGTAGCCACCTTTTGCAGATATACTGTAACCGCCGCCGCCGAACACACTCGTGGCATTCTTCCTACAATGGACATCAAATATTGTTCGGGAAGTTCTTCCCAACACTGTTGCAGAAGTTCCCACAAATGTGTTGCACTTGTAGGTTGCTTTGCTTTCACCCTTCTGTCCAGTTCATCCCAAACCAGCTCGATGGGGTTTAAGTCTGGAGACTGTGCTGGCCATTCCATGATTTGAAGCCTACCGTCTTGTTCTTTACCTCGAAGGTAGTTCTTACATAGCCTGGAGGTATGTTTTGGGTCATTATCTTGCTTTAGGATGAACCCCTGACCAACTAGACGTAGACCAGAGGGTATTGCATGGCGCTGCAAAATGCTGTGGTAGCCCTTTTGGTTCAGGGTGCCAGTCACTCTGTGCTGTTGTCCTGTGAGCCACCTATCATGCAAGCTGTTGACTCTCAGAAACTTGTCTTCTGATTCTGTTGTGGCTTTGGGTCTGCCCAGACCTCTTTCTGTCAGAGTTTCCTCCAGTTTCCAAGTGCCTTTTGATGGTGTAGGAAACTGTACTCACTGACACCTTGGCTTTCTTTGCAATTTCTCTAGAGCAGTTTTTGCCAACCGAATCTTTTTTTTTTAACCTCTAGCAGTTTACCGCTTACCTTTGTACCATTTCAGGTTATTCACTGGACTTGAATTGCTTAAATTTCAATAAATACTGGAAAATGGGGTGTTCTAAAACTTTTGACCGGTAGTGTAAGAATGACTGCAGCATTGAACCACACAAGGGTAAGGGTCCTGGAATTCAGGAGGGCAGATTTTAAAATGATGTGTGAATGCCTCAAGGATGACCTAGCTGATGTGCGTGAGCTGGGTTGGGTGGGTGAAAACACAGTGGATGAATATAAAAATGAGCACAGTAATGGTAACACACCTCTGTGTCAAACGAGTGAGCAAAACAACAGGAAAAAGAGATTGTTGTGGTTCTCAAAAGAGGTGAATGAAAAGGTAACAGCTAAAAGGGTAGAACTCAGAATTTATAAGGAGATGCAGAGGGAGGAGTATGAGGAGGTATATCAGGGGAAACAGAGGGAAGTGGGGAAACAGTAAGGAGAGCAAAGGCACAAATTGAAGAGGAAATAGCCGAGGAGGTAACAAAAGTGGACAAGGCATTTTTTTGGTGTGTAAATGACAAGTGGAAGACTGGGGGAAATTTTAAGGTTAAAAGGGGAAGGGGGAACTGTGCAGAGGGGGGACAGGAAAAGGCAGACATCCTGAACAAACACTTTTGTTCAGTGTTCACAGAGGAAGGAGAAGAGAATGGGTCATAAAAAAGTAACAAAAGCTTTGGAGGGAGGGAAGTGGGCACAAGTCCTTGTTTTGGAGGTGAGAGTCCTGAAGGGACTGGCTAATCTGAAGGTGGACAAAGCAATGGGCCAAAGGGGGTGCATCAAGGGTATTAAGGGAGCTCGGGGAAATACTGGCTGCACCTCTTAACAGTTCTGTATAACAGCTCACTGGAAGCAATGGTGGTTCTGGAGGACTGGAGCAGACACATGTAATCCCACTACCCAAAAGTGGTAGCAGAGAGGAGGCTGGCAATTAAAGGCCAGTCAGCCTGACATTGGTAGTGGGAAAGTGAAAGAAATCACTGTTAAAGTAAAATATTCCGGTAATATCTTGAATCCAGTGGGTTACAAGACCCAAAGCATCATGGTTTTACAGATGGGAGGTCATGTCAAAAGAATCTGATAAATTTCTTTGCCTGGGTTAACAAGGAACTAAATCAGGGTGGAGCTGCGGATGTGGCCTACCAAGATTTCATTAAGGCGTTCAACACCATTCAACATCGGAGACTGGTAGGAAAGCTGTGAAGCTTAGGAGATTCCAAAGGTGTTTAACTGGATAAGAAATTTGTTAGGTGATAGGTGACTGAGGGTGGTGATAAACAGTGTTCT
The DNA here is from genome assembly GCA_016271365.2 of Neoceratodus forsteri. Classification (NCBI taxonomy): domain Eukaryota; kingdom Metazoa; phylum Chordata; order Ceratodontiformes; family Ceratodontidae; genus Neoceratodus; species Neoceratodus forsteri. The sequence continues at coordinate 610,235,466 of CM057455.1, forward strand.
CTCCAAGGAAGGGAGGGTGGCCAGCAGGGCGCCTCAGGGATCAGTGCTGGGACCAATCCTCTTTAAAGTCTTTATACATGTCATTACAGAGGAGCTGGAAGGGGAATGTCTGCCTTTTTATGGATGACACCAAAATCTGCAATAGGGTGGACACTCCGGGGAGGTGGAAAGGATGAGCACAGACCTGAGAAAACTAGAGGGGTGGTCAAGGGTATGGCAACTGGGTTTCCATGTGATAAAATGTAAAACAAATCACTTAGGGCACAGAAACCCAGGGGTAAAGTACAAAATGGGTGGAGTGGTACTGATAACCACCAAGCAGGAACAAGACCTTGAGGAAGTCATAAGGTGTGACCTATTGGTGGCCAGACTGTGCAACAAGGCAGGGTGAGTGGGATGCAGGGGTGCAATGGAGGGGTATCACCACCAGAAAGAGGGAGGTGGTGTTGCCTCTGTATAGATCGCTGATAAGACCCTACCTAGAGTATTGCGTCCAGTTCTGGACACCATATCTCCAGAAGGACATAGACAGAATGGAGCCAGTCCAGAGGAGAGCAACCAAAATGGTGCATGGTCTGCATCAAAAGCCCAATGAGGGGAGACTAAAATACTTCAAAATGTACACCTTGGAACAGAGGAGAGAGATGGGATATATCATAGAGACCTTTATATACCTCACAATGATGAATAAGGTACAGGAGGGGAGTGTTTTTCAGAAGAAAAGATGCTCAAAAACAAAGGGTCATGCTGTGAATCTGGATTGGGGTAGATTCAGTAGAGATGTGGGGAAGTACTTCTTCACAGAAAGAGTTGTAGATTCCTGGAGCAGCCTTACAGCAGTTTATGGTGGGGGCAAAAACAGTGGTGGGGAATGCATGGGATAAGCACAAGGGAATCATAGTGAAGATGACAGATTTTAAAAGGATCTTTTTCCAAAACTCTGTGGATTCCATGAAGCGTGAAGTTTCGGAGGTTCATGCAAAATTCATAGGTGAAGAAGTTTAACTTTGCAACATCTCTATTCATCAGTCAGGGCAAGTGGTGATGGCAGATTTCTTTTTTTTTTTAATTTAGTATGCTTTATTCATTTTTCCAGCATCCACAATACACTGTAGGTTGTATGGCATAGACACCATTGTACAAAGACCAAGAAGCATGTCGTATTAGCCTTATGGTTACATTGGCTAAAATAATCACAATTCTATTATTATATCTACCAATTTATCCAATTCTAACTACCCCATTCCCTTCTCCTATTAACCCTTACCCCCTTCCCCTTTAAAACTCCCCTCCCTCCAGCAAGTGTGTACATATTACTTTCAGCATAACTGTAAAGTTAAACTCCACCTACAAGGCAAACAGTCAGCTGACTATAGGCCATTATGGGTTACATGTAGCAAGCAAGGCCTCTAAGGAGCCCCATCTGGGCTGGTATAAGTGGGGCCAATTATTCATGTACAGAATATGTTTTTCTAATTGCAAAGCCGTGAGCATCTCCTTATACCACTCCCTCACCGATAACCGTGTTTCTTCTTTCCAGTGTCTCATAATAATGAGTTAAGCTACTGCCGAGACTAAGGCAATATGTGCTTTCCTAATTCTGGGAATACCTCTCAGAAACCAATATAATACACATATTTCTGAAGTGAAGAGGGAATCTAGGCCAAGCAACTGATCCAGCAGTTGTTTAATAGACTGCCAAAAGGTCTGGACCACTAAGCAGCCCCACTGCATATGATATAGGGAGCCAGGGGCTAGGTAACACCTAGTGCATGTAGGAGAGGGAACATGTTCCACTTTATGCAATTTAACTGGTGTAAAATATAGGTTATTCATAATGTTAAACTGTATCATTCATAGTCTATCCTGCTTAACAAATATATAACTGTTCCTCCATGCTCGTCCCCAAGACTCTGTTTCAGGTATGATTGACAACTCTTGAGCCCAATAATAGCAAATCCCCCAGGGTAGTTTAGTGTCCATAGATTGTAGCTCTTTATAAATCTTGGACACTGCATGAGGTTCTCCCGCTGCCTGTAAGAGCCTAATCAATTTCTCCATGTGCAATCGGTTTCTATCCCCCCTCCCTACATGATTTTTAATTGCCTCTTCAACCTGCTTATATTTTTAAAAGAAGTAACTGGCACTGAGAAACGTGCACGGAAAGTCGAGAAGGATATCAATTGATCATTCTTTGATAAGTCAGCCACCTTCTTATCAGTCAGGAGTGGCCAGAATGTGGGCAAGATGGGTTTATGATCAATTTGAAAATGGGGGTTACACACGATGGGTTGTTTCAGGGATACATGCCAATTACATGAAAGGAAAATTTGTAATTGATGGAGGACCTGAGCCGACCATCCAATAGGGGTGTTCTTCAGCATGCTGGGGAGCTTCTTAAGGCTGACATAAATCAAAGAGGTGAGAGTACCCTGGTGCAGAGATATTAATGACTTTTCTATATCCAGACACAGGGGAATATAGACCTGACTCTCGTTCTCCCAACCTGCCTTTGACCAGTGGACTACTCTACTAAGATGATGGGCACAGTAGTAGGTAAAGAAGGAAGGTTACGCTAAACCACCCTGTCTTTTGGGTCCTGTGAGTTTATTATATGATCGCCTAACCTTTTTGCCCCTCCACAGAAAGGCGTTTAACATCAACTGAAGTTGGCCAAACCACTTTTTGGGAAGATAGCACCCAAGCATCCCCACAGGATATCAAACCATGGGCAGAACATTCATTTTTACAATATTAGTTCTCCCCCATAATGTAAGCGGAAGACTATCCCATCTTTCCAGATCTGATTTGATGACCTTAAGCAGCTCTGTAAGGTTCGGTTTCATCATGGTGGGAAGATCTGTGGCGACCTGAATACCTAAATAGGTAAGGGTGTGTGGTGCCCATTCCAAACTGGTGCTACTTATGACCGCCCGGGTGGTCCTATCATTCAGGGGGAAGACCTTAGATTTAGATATATTCAGCTTGTAGTGGGAGACCTCTGCAAAGGATTTAATCATTTCCAGAAGAGCTGGAATCCCAATTACCAGTTCCTCAATATGTATCAACAGATCATCCGCATAAGGGGACAGAGTATACCATTGCTCTCCCAATTTTATACCTCTAATTTGTGGAGAGGTGAATAATTTCTTAATAAAGGGTATAAAATAAAGATTGAACAAAAGGGGGGATAGGGGGCATCCTTGCCTGGTCCCTCTCTGAAGCCGAAAAGGGCCAGACTGGATGCCGTTGCACCAAACTGGTGCAGATGGGGAGGAATACAGGATCTTGATGCATTTAATAAATCCTGTGGGGAGGCCATATTGTGCCATTGCTAAAAATAAGAAGTCCCAGGAGACCATGTCAAAAGCCTTCTCGGCATCCAGGGACACCAACGCCGCCGCAGAGTTGGAGTCCCTGGACGCCGAGAGGATATGCATGACATTCCGCATATGGTCAATGGATGATCTGCCTGCCATAAACCCAATTTATTCCTGTCCAATAAGAGTAGCTAATACTGAGCTTAGTCTGTTAGCCAAGATCTTGGCTAAGATCTTAACATCTGTATTAATCAACGAGATGGGCCGGTAACTGCCAGAAATGAAGGGGTCCATCCCCGGCTTGGGTATGAGAGTAATCAACGCTTTCAGAAAACTATCCTCTGACATGCCCTCTGCATACCAAAAATTAAACACTTCTGTTAATAGGGGAGCAAGTTCTGACACACATGCTTTGTATAGATTGTTAGAAAGACCATCTGGTCCAGGAAATTTATCCAATGTGAGTTGCTGGATGGCCTGTATGACCTCCTTCACAGTGACTGGATTACCCAGTATTTTGGCACTCTGAGGGGTCACTGTCAGTAGCTCTATTGGGGCCAGATAATTGAGAATACTTTGAGCTCTGGGGCGGTCCACCTGATCGACTGAGTACAGTCTCAGGTAATAGTTTTTTAACTCCTCAACCACTTCTCTGGGTGATGTTATTACTTGACTGCCCACTTTAAGACCAGCAATGAAGCGCGAGGCCTCAGCCTGCATAAGCCTAACTGCTAACAATTTCCCAGCTTTCTCCCCAGCATCCAGATACCTGATCTTGGTACGCATCAATGACAGCTCTACCCTTTGATATATTAGGGCTGAGTACTGGGCCTGTAATCTATGTAGAGCTGCCCATTCTTCATCGGGGGACTCATTATTAAGGGTGGCCTCTAACTGTTGGATAGCTGAAAGTAAATTGTCTTGCTGAGCTTTGTATAGCCTGGATTTGATGGTCGCCAGACGTAGGCACTCCCCTCTCAAAGCACACTTTGTTTCTGCCCAGACCATGTCAATTCTCATAACCGAGCCCCTACTAATTGTTATAAAGTTGGAGAGAAAATCCCTTATCTGTTGCATAGTCTCAGCCTTCTGGAGCAACTGGTTATTCAGTCTCCAGACAAAATCCCTTCTAAATTCTTTCCCCAGATAAAACGGAAGTGAAACAGGCGAATGGTCTGATATGACCCTCTCGTGAATCTCGGAGCACACCACATTTGGAAGCAAGTGGGAGCTTAATAAGATAAAATCAATACAGGATAAAGATTTGTATGGGGGTGAGTAGAACATGTATTGGCGCTCCATAGGGTGTAACACCCGCCATACATCGAGGATATTTGCACCACTCAGTAAGTCGTGCAGTGCCCTCTGCGATGGGGAGGGTCCCCGTCTCCGAGAGTCAGATCTGTCCATCTGCATGTTTGGCACTACATTCCAGTCCCCTCCCAATATAGTTGCTACTGGCAGATTAGTGACCACCATACTTAATAGATGTATAAAGAACTCAGGGGATTCTCCGTTTGGACCATATAACGCGCCTATTAGAATTGGTTTAGCCTCAATACTACCCAGCAGGATAATATATCTCCCATTGGGGTCATATATCTCATTCTTTAATATAAAGGGGATATTCTTATTTATGAGAATAACCACCTCCCCTACTATTGTTAGATCTCCCGGCCCCGAAGGCCTGTCCTACCCAAGCTTTGATGAGTATGTGGGTGTCTTCCCGTCTCACGTGGGTTTTCTGGAGACATGCGATCCCTGCCCTCAGATGCTGCAAGTGTCTCAGGATAACCTGCCTTTTGCCCTTGTCCTGAGCCCCCTTGATGTTCCAGCTGATAAGGTTGTATTGACTACTCATTACCTGCAATTGTGTTCATGTCGTTATGAGGATCTGCTCCCTTCCTTAACCCAGGTATACAGCTGAACCCTGAAAGATACCTTGGCCAGTGGTGTACAGTATCACCCATATTATACACACTTCACACCCTCCCCCCCCCTCAAGAAACCCCTCTTATTATCTATTCCCTTAATTTCTCCCATTAGACCCTCAACTAACATACAAAACAATTCCTTTTATCCCCTTCTTTCACCCCCAGTTCCAGAGAACTGCAACACCCAAACAACTGCGGCTTGCGATGTCTTCTCACAAAGTGATACGCACCATGACCCCCCACCCGCTCCCACCCCCATTGAACAAACAGTATGCCAAACCTACATACTTTTAAGTTGGTTAGCTCTCTAAGCAATGAAAAGAAAACCTGGCAGTGTTAGTGAACAGAGCAAAATACTCTGATATTAATAACTCGAAGGCCAGTAATATCGTTTTGTTCCATCCTTACAAATCCCTTGAATACGGAGAAGCAGAATGAGGAATAAAATGGCCACACTAAAAAGAAAAAGGCAGAAACTAGTGGTTTAAAGTAAGTCTCCGGATGGCAATTGGCACCATTTTCGGTCTCCTGTCACTGCCACTGCAGTCAATATAATCCCCCATATCTCCAGTCGCAGTATCTCACAGCCGAAAGAAATAGAAACCCCTGAGTTTCCAGCATATCCTATAAAGTACATGCCAGTCTAAAGACTGATTCCGAAACAGTTCCCTTTGTTTTCCCCCAGCATTGGATGATACTTAGGCCCTGATCTCCTCCCATGGCATAACTTGCAGGATACTGTCCACTCATTCAAATTAGCTAGCTCTCTAAGCAAAAAAAAAAAGAACCTGACAGTGTTAGTAAACAGAGCAAAACACCCTGAAATTGATAGCTCGAAGGTCAGCAGTATCGCTTTGCTCCATCCCCATGAATCCCTCGAATAGGGAGAAGTAGAAGGAGGAATAAAATGGCCACACCAAAAGGAAAAAAACAGAAACTAGTGGTTTGAAGTAAGTCTTCGGATGGCAATTGGCACCATTTTTGGTCTCATGTCACTGCCACTGCAGTCAAAATAGTCCCCCATATCTCTGGTCGCAGTATCTCATAGTCAAAAGAAACTGTAACCCCTGAGTGTACAGCATGTCTCATAAGGTGCATGCCCGGTCCAAGGTCTGATTCCGGAACAGTTCCCTTTTTTATTTCCCCCAGCATTAGATGATACTTAGGCCTAGAACTCCTCCCGTGGCCTAACTTGCAGGACACTGTCCACTTGTCCTATGTTCACTTCACATTAATATCCTGATGATTATATAATAAGCTCCAGTAGTGTCTCACTTACAAAAGCCCTCCCACTGCGATCTCTCGTCGGATGCAGTATTGATACTCTCTCTCATTCCGTTCCCTTGAACAGTTCAGGAAATAATTCTGTGAGCTCCTTCAGAGCTTGTTCCTTAGTTTCCAAAGGGATCCACTGATCCTGATGCTTGATCTGAAGCACTGCAGGGTATCGCATTCTGAAGGGTTTTCCCGCTGCAATCAGTTTGGACAGTATTGGATGCTTTTCTTGTCGTTTCACCCTGACCGACTGAGGTAGATCTTGTGCAATCCTGAGCCGATGTCCTTCCCATAATATTTCTTGCAAGTCTCTAACCTTGGCCAGGATATGTTGTTTATCTAGGAAATTGAGCAAGTGACAGATCAGGGGTCGCGTGGGAGAGTTAGAAGGTGGGGGCGGATGTAGGGCCCGGTGTGCTCGCTCAATAATATACGTGGCTCCATTCGGAGAAGGGCCTGCTATCTTCTCAAAGAATTTCTGCAGAAATAGTATCGGGTTCGAACCTTCTTCCTTTTCAGGCACACCAAATATTAGGAGATTGTTTCTCCTACTCCTCCCCTCAAGGTCGTCTAGCTTCTCATCAAGTTTTTTCAGCCTTCTCCCAAACTGCGTGATCGCCAATTTGTTTTTGTCTTGTTTTCTCTCTAGTGAAAGGAGCTTAGCTTCTGAATCTTCCACTCTCGTAGACAGGGCTTGCACCGAGGCTTTGATCTGTTGCATATCTTGCGCCTTCTCCAAGATACGTTCTTGGAGAGGTCTCATAACCTCCAGAAATCTTTCCTCCAAGAGAGCAGTAGTAGTAGCTAGAATTCTACCGACAGTCAGCTGCTGGTGTTTAGGCCGCTTTGCGGCCTTTTTCTTTTCCGGCGTTGATGGCGGTGAGTGTCTCAGCACCAGTTTTTTCATAAAGACTTCCATTCAGGACAGATAGCTGTCCACTGTGAGACTCTAGCAACCTTCTGATGTAGGTAAGGCACCCCGTTTGTTGTGAAATAAGTCGGAATTCGCTATTTTACTGAGCGGACGTGTGGAGCTGAGGGAGGTTGCTGCTGCCCTTCACCCTGTCATCACGTGGCCTGGTGGCAGCTTTCTGACTTCATATATGCTGCTTTGCTGCTTTTGTGGAGTGTGGGGCTCGTCAGAGGTGACAGGTTGGTGTCAGCACCTGATGGAGTTGGCAATAATATAAATATTAAGCTGACACAGAATAAAATGGGGGATTTATTTATTTGAATTTTGATTACCCTGTAGGCCCACTGAGACGTGCAAGTCCCTCTTTCAGGGGCAACCCAAAATTAGTTACATACAGAACTGAATAAAACATTTTACAATGCTTGTAGTGCAAGACAAGATTATAACTAGGGCTCTGTGTTCACTGCAGCAAACTGGACCTACATTCTGCAGCAGGACCTCATGCTTGCTGTGGTCTGGCTATAGCAATTCTGCAGTGATTATGCAGCAATTCTGTGGTGGGTTTTACATTGTCTGGCAACTCAAGTGAGCCCCAAACTAAAATTGAGGTAACCAGAAAGAATGCTCAGGAAAAGGCAACCTGGGGCAGTTTGGCAGATGCACAAGCAAGGCAATGCAAACCAGTTCTGACATGATGCGGATGTGATGTAGAGCATGGGGGAATTGAAGGGTTATTTATTTTTCTACTCTGCAGTCTTTTTTATTATCCCATGGCTCCCACCCACCTGCCCAGCTCTGCATTACCACAGCTGCGTTTCTGAGAATTTCTCCCCCTGCCTGCCAACTTGCTTGAAGACCAGTATTGCCTGGTTGCAAAGCAGTGCTGCTCCAATGGCTCCCTCTCACCACATGTTTGAGGCCTGGTGATGATGCTTTTTGCTGTAATGCTGCTCCAGTTGCTTCCTCCTGCTTGTGTTTTTTTAACACTGGAGGTGTTGTATGTGTCAATGCCACTTGGATTCCATGTCTTCTTTTCTACCACGCTGTAAGGATTTCTTGTGAGGCTGGAGAGTTGCTGGACCTATCGAGTGTTGGAGCAGCTTGTGTGATTTGAGCGGAAGAAGCAGTGTTTGCCTATAATGGGTTGGTCACTGCCGCCTTTGATTCCATCACACCCATTCGTGTCTGTCCCTTGTCCACTCGCTGGAGACCTCCTTGGTTTGATGGGGATCTGTGGAGTTTAAAGATCAAGGGGCAGAAGTAAGAGAGATGCTGGAGGAGATCTGGCCTGCTGGAGGACAGATTGGCCCTGAGGCTGCATTATACCAACTATCAGGGGGCAATCTCCCTTAAGAAGGTGGAATATCCGTCTAGAGAGATTGCTGCGGCAAAAAACAGACCGGCTCTGCTTTTCCGCACAGTGGATGGACTATTGCATCCTGCCTGTCTCTGTGTTAGGGGAGCAGGTTCGAGCACTAGGTGCGAGGAGCTGTCTGTATTCTTTGCCAACAATGTGTCTTCTATCAGGGATGAGGTCTCCTCGAGTATCTCTTGAAGGGGATGCATGGACCTGCCAGTAGAGTGTCAAAACACTCCTCTTTCCTGGGATGAGTTTGAGCTGATTGGGGTGGAGGAGGTGGTGAAAATAATCTTGAAGCTGTGGCTAACCCAATGTGAACTGGACCCAGGTCTGACCCGACTGTTGGCTGGATGTTTGGACCTGGTCGGGCCTGTGATTGCTGGGGTTGTATGGAGCTACTTGAGGAGTGGGGTCATTCCAATGGCCTTCAAAGAGGCCTTGGTTAGACACCTTTTAAAAAAAGAACCTTCTTGGACCCAGACTGCCTCAGCAATTACAGGCCGAACTCAAACCTCCCATTTTTAGGGAAGGTTATTGAAAAAGTGGTGGCCATACAGCTTGAAAGACATCTTGCCTCTTCTTCCACCTATGAGCCTTACCAGTCTGGGTTTCGTGCAGGGCATAGTACAGAGACCACCCTGGTGAGGATGCTTAATTATCACCTGGTGGCTAGGGATAGGAAAGATTGGACTATTTTGGTCCTCCTGGATTCTCTGCAGTGTTTGACACCGTGGACCATGAGGTGCTACTTGATCGAGTGCGGTTTGGGTGTGGCTCATCTGGTAATGTCATCAACTGGTTCAGGTCATACCTGACAGGCAGATTACTGCAGATGATGATGGGGTTAGCTTCATCTAACGCAATGCCTTTGTGCTGTGGGGTACCGCAAGGTTCGCCCTTGTCACCCTTGTTGTTCATGGGGTACATGTTGCCACTGGGGGACATTATCAGGCGGTATGGGCTGGGTTTTCATTGCTATGCAGATGATACCCAACTGTACCTCTCCTGTGCGCCCAACACCCAGATGTTAGACTCTGTATTTAACAGCTGCCTCAATCAGATCCAGGCTTGGATGACTCAAAACTGGCTTAATTTCAACGCAGACAAGACACAGGTACTTGTTGTGGATCCAGTTCATCGGGGCGGAGGGTGTTGTAAGAGGTTATCCTCTGACCTTGTGTTGGGGGGTGTTCCCCTTACTTCATCTAGGCAGGTGAAGGATTTGGGCGTGATCCTGGACAATGGTTTGACGCTCAATGCTCAGGTGTCAGCCATCGTCAGGAGCGGATTTTATCATCTAAGGAACATAGCATGAATCTAAGCCCTGATCCCACCGGAGGATCTGACCACACTTGTACGTGCTTTTGTTACTTCAAGGCTGGACTATTGTAATGCCCTGTATCTACGGTTATCTGTGGGCAACCACCGCAGGCTGCAGCTGGTGCAGAATGCGGAGGCAAGATTATTGACTGGGGCGAGACTGAGTGATCCTATCACCTCGGTCCTCCTCGGACTGCACTGGCTGCTAGTCAGGTGGAGGATTGTCTTCAGGGTAGGGCTCCTGACCTATAAATCCCTACATGAAGGGGGACCTGTCAATCTGCAAGATCTTCTTGCCCCCTACTGTCTGCCCTGGGCACTCCGTTCTGCCGGAGGAGGACTCCTTGGAGTTCTTAGAGTGAGGCTTCGGCATTCTGTGGATAGGGCATTTTCAGTGGTGGCATCCACTCTGTGGAACTCCCTTCCTGGTTATTTAAAGAAGGTCCCCTCGGCAGAAGCCTTTAAGAAAGCATTAAAAACATACCTGTTCCAGCAGGCTTTAATGACAGATTTTGGTTTTAATAGGATGGATAGAATTTTAAGTGTGTTGAGCTGCTGCCTATATGTGTTTTGTTATTGAATTGTTTGTACAGTGCCCAGGGTCCATGGAAATGGGCACTTTATAAATAAAATATCTATCTATCTGGTAGGCAATAGTCCAGAAAGCCTCCCATTTTTTGTCTGCAATAATTACTAATACTTTTTTATTCCACAGTTCTGCAACTGGCAAATAGAACCACAGTTCTTTCTCATGAAATAAACTTCCTGAAGTTCACTAAGTATTTGTAGAAGGCCATAATGGTCAATAGCTTCAGGGCTTAGCACCAGTGGATTAGAAAGGGCTAGTATCACTGACTACTGCAACCCAGCAGGAATGGATGTATAATAGAGCTGCCAACAAATCACTCTAATGTCATTTTAAGCTTGCTCACAATAATTTTAGCCATTTAGTTGGGGTTTTCAGTGGTGACGGCCCTTTTTACTGCACCAAAAAATGCTGTTTCTGTGACAGAGGCTTGTTTCTGCAGCATGACCATGTTTCTGTGGCATTTGCTGCAACTACAGAATCACAGGAAACATGGTCCTGTCATTTCAGGCACCTCAGGGCTCCTTCAAGCTGCCTCCAGCCCTTGGAACCGCCAACAATGTCACAGGGGCAAGCAAGGGTCCTGCCATTTCAGGCACCTCAGGACTCCTCCAAGCTGCCTCCAGCCCTCAAACCCGCTGGCAACTTCACAGCGGCAAGCAAGGATCCTACCATTTCAGGCACCTTGGGGTTCATCCAAGCTGAGCCCAGTACTCAGACCTAATGGCAACTTCACAGCGGCAAGTAAGGTTCCTGCTAAAGGTACCTTCTGCTGTTTCCATCTGTTCGGTCATGAGTGCTTGGAACTAAGGGGCTAGTATCATCTTGTGCCAGTGCTTCTCCCTGCAACAACTACTGTGTGAGTCAGTGACTGTTTCCACATTGTGCTGAGCTCCCAGTTACTGGAGCTCAAATTAACATCAGCTGTAGCCCTTGGAGTGTCTGCATCAGCAGAGGAGGAGGGGCAGGACTCTTGAAAAGAATTGCTCTCTTACTATGTGCTAAAGGTACCTTCTGCTGTTTCCATCTTTTTGGTGGTGAGCGCTTTGAACTAAGGGGCCAGTGTCATCTTGTGCCAGTGCTTCTGCCTGCATAACTACTGTGTGAGTCAGTGACTGTTTCCACATTGCACTGAGCTGCCGGTTACCGGAGCTCAAATTAACATCAACTGTAGCCTGTGGAGTGTCTGCATCTATGTCAGCAGAGGAGGAGGGGCAGGACTCTTGAAAAGGACTTTACTTCTGCCACACAAGCGCGAGTGGCGCTAGCACCACTCGTCAGAGAAATTCAAACCTGGACTTTTAGGTTAAGTTGTAAGTGCTTATTATATCTAGAAGATTGTATTTTAGCTTTAGGGTGTTCAGAAATACTCATTTTCAAGTGTGAGGTGTACCCGTAGTATAGATTTACTAAACCAAAATGACAATATTTAAATATGTTGTCGTGTTGTTTTGTTATGGTATTTGTCAAATGTGAACATTTTATGATGCTATTAGGGTGTTTTCTTTGAGATTGCCTTTCTTAAAAGAAACGCATCGGGAGCCTGTGGCTAATATAGGAAATGTTTATATTGCATCGAGTCTTGTATCCATTTACTTACTATAATGATTGTGTTAAGGTTCTTTTCCTTGGTGGGACCTTATTACCATCCTTTTCTTCAAGAACTAAATGGGTCAAAAACATCCTTAGAATGCAAAATAATACCCGTAGGCTAAATTTATGAAGGATATTTAAATTATTTCTTATAGTCTACTTATTGGCCTGTGGTGATGTCCATCCAAATCCTGGTCCCCATTCCTCTGATGGGTATGATGTATTGGTACCTAATCATGGAGGCATGAATATTTTACACTTCAATGTGAAGAGTTTAGGGAAGAAGTGTGATGTAATCAGGGACTGGGTAGAAGAACAGAAACCAGGAATTCTAATGTAAACCGAAACCTGGTTAAATGAGAGATTTTCTGATGATTCAATTAGCCTACATAATTATCAGTCTTTTAGGAGGGACAGGAGTAAGAAAGGGGGTGTAATAATGATTTATGTTGAAATAAGTTTAATTGCTAGGGAAATATCATGCTTGCCTTTGGACTATGGAATTAAAGTTCTCCCTGTTGAGATTCTAGTACCCCATAAGAAACCTATTTTATTATTGGGAGTTTATAAACCTCAAAAATCAGATGTAAAGGCTTTTCAGGCTCTGCAGGAGTTTTTGGCCACATTTAAATACATCAACCTTCAATCTTCTTCATCAATTCTTAACCTAGGATTTCAGTGTTAATTGGTCAGAACTAGATCCAAGTCATGTCTTACTTGATTTCCAATTTGATTTGGGGTTGACCCAATTAATTATGGATCATAGAATAATAAATCATTGTGACCCTAAGAAATCTACGATTTTAGATCTTATAGGCCAGATATTCAAAACTTTGTGGCAGGCAAAAACCGTTTGCACAGGTTTAGATCGGGATTAGTACGGGTCTGCTATATTCAAAAGGCCAAATAGAGCGGGCAAACTGCATTAGCGCCAGGCAAAATCATAATGTATACAAGGGGCAAACTGACATGAATACAGGGGCAATCATATATTCAGTGATTAGTGCCATGCAAAGTGGTTTTGCGTGACTTAGCGTGACACTTAGCGTGGTGCACATTACCGCCCAGGAAAAGCCTGTCTTATCCCTGGGCAATCAGCTTGGTGCAACACTATGGCTTTGCGCGGTGTTTGTGCAGGTTTGCGTGGCCCTAATAAATAAGTATGACACATAGATAAAGCCAAACACAGAGGAAGTGTACTGCTAACTGATGGCATCACAATGATGCCATCATCTGCCACCAGTACCAGCCATGCCAGGCAGTAAATGGTGACCCTGCCACCAGTGGACAGCATGGCAGTGTGGCCATACAGCACACACCTGCGGACCACACTTATGTGGACACTAACAGATGCCAGCACACACATGCAGCAGTGTGGGCATGGAGGATGTTGACAGGAGAGTGAATGGGTGGCCAGGCTTTGCCACAGGCCAGGTGTGGCCACAAGGCTGGGACACAACATGCAGTGCACATGGACCAGTATTTGGCATACCCCAACACCAGTGTGCCTTTCTGATAATATATGCCCCCCCCCAGCCACATACCGCACAGCTGAACAACTGCCACAGCACACAAAGCCGGACATGTATATGTCACTGTGAGCATTCCATGCCAGAGGTGCAGCATCTGTGGGTCACACAACAGTGTAACAGTAATGTCCACTGTCAGTAAACACCTGCAGGTTGGGCCTCTCACTGTGTATAGTGCAGTCATCATCACTGCCCTACACACCATAGGCATTGCTGTGTCCCCACACTACTGACCCCCTTGCTACTGTAGTGGCTGCTGTACACTGTAGCATGACCTACAGTGTGACAGTTGCATGCAGCACCACCACCATCTGTGCCTATGCTGTGTTGCCCCAGTACAGCTGCAGGCAGTAGCACATGTGGAAGTAGTGTTCAAAACTGTAAAATATTCCCCAAGCTGTTTGTGCAGCTCTAACACATTTGCGTGGGTTTAGCGCAGAGCTAAACTGTTAGCCTGGAGCAAACAGCATGCAAATCAGGACATAATGAGATGCTAATCTGGATGTTTGCACAGAGACTAGGTAAGTAGGCTAATTTGCATGTCACTTTTGAATATGGCAAAGATTAGTGCCTGGCAAATATGTTTACACTGGGCTAATGGTTTAGCCCTGTGCTATACCCGCACAAACATGTTAGCGCTGCGCAAACAGCTCAGGGAATATTTTACAGTTTTGAACACTGCACTTTCACATACGCTGCTGACTGCAGCTGTACTGGGTCCACGCATTTGCTGACACACACATTGGCCACATAGTTCACCTCTACCTACCTTCACATCGCTGTTCACTGTTTTGCTGTTGTGGTTTGCACTTCCTGGTTGCCATATTCAGAGCTGTCTTATTCAGGGCTAAGTTTGCCCTGCACTCCCAGCCCAGTTTGCCCGGCCTCATTCCGATGCTATATTCAGAAGCTGTTTTCTATTCCTTTTGAATATGACTTGCTTTGTGCTCCAGGCTAAGTTTGTCTGCTGGGCAGTGTTAATTTAGCCCTGGGACAATTTTTAATATCTGGCCCCAAGTTTAATAACTTTCCTCAACACTTTTTGGCTTATGGGGTTTTGCCCACATCATATTCTGACCATGAAATCATTTATTCTACCAGAACTAATATTAATGTCCCTAAATTAGGTCATACATTATATTGGAGAAATCTAAAATGGTTTGACTATGTATCATTTATGGTAGATTTGGAAAATGTAAATCGGTCAAGGTTAGAATTAATTCCGATGGCATCAAATGCATGGGGATATTTCTCAGAGGAGTTCCTAAGAATCTGTGATAGTCATGCACCAGTGAGAGCCAGGAAAACTAAATTTGGAGGTAATACTTGGTTTAATTGTGATCTGCATAAATCTAGGAAATTTAGGGGCTGTAGATAGAAGATTGCCAAAAAAACCATGAAGGAAAAGGAATGAACCTTATATAGACAAGTCCAAAATGCTTATACAACTAAAGTTAGGTTAACTAAAAGGGAGCACTTTGGAACTAAATTTAATAATACCCATAGGCAGAATCCCAGATTGTTTTGGAGGACGATTTCTGATTTATCAGGAAAAAATAGATCATCTGATGTGAACAAAATTATGATGGATGGAGATGAAGTTACAGCTGGGGAGGGATTGGTAGTTGTATTTAATACATATCTTAGTAAGGTGGCTTCCTCTGTGCCCAATAAGTGTGCTTTTTCTGGTTATATAATAAATGAGGAAAATGGGGCTTCTGATATGGGTGTCTTGGCACATTCAGCTTCGAACCCATCACACCTGAAGAGGTGAGAAATAGATTGCTAGGGATAAATGTAGCCAAGGCAATTGACTTTGATGTAATCCCTGCCAGGTTACTAAGTATGATGCTCCCTGTATAGCTGAACCTTTAGCGTATATCTTTAATCTGTCCTGTTCTTGTAGTGAATTTCCTGAAGGTTGGAAGGTCACAAGAGTAAAACCTATCTTTAAGTCTGGTGATAGGGGTGACCTGGGCAATTATAAGCCCATCTCGCTCCTACCACAGATTTCTAAGATTTTTGAGAGAATTATCTCTAATCAATTAAAGAAGTTCTTGGACTTGGGTAGGAAGATGTCCATGTATCAGTCTGGTTTTCAACCTTTACATAGTACTCAAACTGCTTTAGTTAAAGTGGTCAACGATCTCCAGCTAAGCCTGGACAGGAGGACCATGGTTGGAGCAATGTTTATAGATCTTTCTAAGGTATTTGATACCCTGAACCATTGGGTACTCCTGTCCATGCTCAGACGGATAGGTTTGTCCACCCAGGCTGTAAACTGGTTTTCTTCCTTACTGAATTCAAGAAAGCAGTTTGTAGAAATTGGTCCATTTAAGTCTAAATTAATGAATATTACTTCTGGTGTCCCACAAGGGTCGATTTTAGGGCCCTTATTATTTTATATCTATGTTAACAAGTTTAAAGTTGATTTTCCTGACACAAAATACCTAATTATACTATATTGTATGTTGAGGGTCAGACTTTGGATCAAGTTGGAGTTAAACATCAGTTGATTTTTGATTATGTTCAAAAAATATTTAATGAACATTGTTTGATTTTGAATCCCAAGAAAACCCAGGTTCTCCTGTTTAGAAACAAACAAATGAAAGATTTAAATTCAGGTATGAATATCCGGACCCTAGATGGCCTAGATAAAAAGGAAGTAGTCCAATATAAATATTTAGGGCTATGGTTAGATTGTAATTTTACCTGGTCTTATCATATAGAAAATATGCTATTGGGACTAAACAGTAAGCTGGGAGCTCTTTATAGATTTAAACATTTTATGTCTAGGGGTGTTCGACTAAATGTAGCCAACTCGCTCTTAATGCCTGTCCTAGACTATGGGGATATTTTATATGAAGGAACCACTGGCATATTATTGAATAAGGTGGATATAATGTTTCATAGATTGGCACATTTTGTTCTGGAGGTACCCCACATAACTCATAGATGCTTGTTATATAATAGCTTGAATTGGCCTAAACCTTTGGCCTGCAGGAATTTACAATTTCCTTAAATTTATATATAAAATCCAGAAATATGTGGTTCCTTCTTACATCTTTGACATGTTTTCTATAAGAACAGTAAAAGATAATTTGAGGACAGCTTATGGTTTACAAAAGTTTGTTAATAAATGTAATTTAAACATAGGTAGGTCATTTGTCTCCTATAGGGGAGCTGTATTGTGGAATAAAATTCCAGTAGGGCTACGTAAATCAAATCGAACTATAAGCAACTTGCATTTGAATGACTGATGTTTATGCTGGTCTAATGGCTTCTCTCAATGTACTGAATGTAATATCTGTTGATTGCTATTTATTGTGTATTTTATGTTTGTATTTGTAGTTATATTATTTGTAATTTTTCTAAAATTTCTTTTAATTTCCTTTTATACTATAACCGAAGTTTGCTGCTATGAACACATGGGACTTCATTGGAAATGAGCAATGCTCAATTGAATATTTTTTTCTCTTATTCTGCTGAATAAAAAAGATTTATTACTACTACTACTACTACTACTACTACTACATTTCATGCACCTCAGGGCTCCTCCAAGCTGCCCCAGCCCACGGACCTACTGGCAACTTCACAGCGGCAAGCAAGGATCCTGCCATTTCAGGCACCTCGGGGCTCCTTCATGCTGCCTCCAGCCCTCAGACTCACCCGCAGCTTCACAGTGGCAAGCAAGGTAGCCTTTGGAGCCAATCTCAGTATCCAGCACCATCTTTTAAAGATCCTTTGGCATAGTTCTTTTTCAGACTGCTTTCCAATTAATTGGGTGTACTGTATTGATTATAGGATGATTAGCCAGGCTAGCTCTTAGAACCAAATGTTTGACTGCAGATTGTAATAATTACTGTTTCGTGATATGCAGTTTTAGCCCAGAGTTGAAAACCACTTTGTTTTTGCAGTTTTGTCTAATGTTAAGACTAACCCCAGGCCGTACCTGTAAGGAGTTGAAACTTCTTTTGGAGTTTAAATTACTTTGTAGCTACAGTGTGTCTGTCCATGCCTTCAATATTCAACACAGGCTACCCATCCCTCCACCCTCTATTTAATCTCTGCTGTCTGCTCCTTTTAGGGTCCTGATATTTCAGGCACCTTGGGGCTCCTCCAAGCTGTCCCAGCCCTCGAACCCGCAGGCAACTTTACAGCTTTTAATTTTTTTGTGTGTCCAGTTTCCCATTAGCACTTTATACAGATCCACTACTAGAGGGACCCTGTTTCCTTTATTTAAAATACAACTGCCCTCTAGTGTCCCAAGAGACAGTATCCCCCCAAGGTGCTCTCCCCCTCTACTGTTTATCCCTTTTGAGAATCAGCCATTCCTTTTTTCCCCTTGCAGTTGTCAATATGCTCCTCTTTAGAATCCTCTGCTTTATACTCTCAGTGCCAGCTCTGGCTGCCTCAATAGCAAAGGATCCTTTAAAATGCACTCCTCATTATGAATATGACCCTTTATTTTGCACACCTCCGAATGTTAAAGGCCCCTCAATTCATTGTCTCCAGACTGAAATGTCACAGGAACAAAACCTGCAAAAGTTTAAAATCACTAATACAACAATGCCATCAACCCTAAGCAGCATACCCCCCACTACCTGGTACCATAAGCCCTGTAGCCATTATGCGCATCCCCTCCCACCACCAATCATTGACATGCTTCTAGCCTATCCAAGTGACAAGCACAAAAAAACCCGCTATGTCAGCCAATCACAGGTCCTAATGTATTGGAAGTGGCAGACAATAAGGCTAACATGGTTGCTTCTGCTAATCTCAGGGAACATATACCCTAATCCAGGCCCAATGTCATGTAGTACAACTTTACATAAAAAACATAAAGGTCTAACCATACAGTAGCACTGATAAATATCTGCAGTCTACTGGCAAAACTGGACACCCTACAAGTCTGGGTCACACAAAACCAGCCTGACATCTTCTGTGTGGTAGAGACCTGGCTATCGCACATGGTGCGTGATTCTGCTGTACAGCTCTCTGGGTATGCTTCTTTCAAACTAGATAGACTTGGTAAAAGAGGAGAAGGGTGTTTTATCTATGTTAAAGACCACATCCAGGGCCAAATGCTAAATTAATATGACACCAATTGTGGGGCTCAACTGCTGGCCGTAAAAGTATTACTCAGTACAAACAGTAAAACTCTTACTATAGTCTCGGTATACATTCCTCCAAAGGAACAAGCTATCGGCTTCAAATCTGTGATTGACCATGTCTTAGATCGGAGCCAGAACACTGAGCTGATAATGGTCAGGGACTTTAATATTAACTGGTCCTCCCCTGATTCTGGCCCATATAAGGACTTGCAGTCCTTACTCAGTCTTGTGCAACTGATAGACACCCCTACATGGCTTAATTATCGGACAGGCACAGGTACCATAATTGACTGGATGGTCACAAACCAGCCTGATAGAATAACCTCCACTTCAGTTCTCCAGGACTGTCTCAGTGAACACTCCCCAATAATATGCAAATGGTCTAATAAGGTCCCAAAGGTGCCAGCCAAAACTGTCAATTCCAGACTCCTGAAGAAAGGCAAACTGGAAGCTCTAAGAGCTCACCTCAGCCTCCAAGGTTGGAGCTTTCTTGACTCCAGCACTGACATCAATGCTAGCCTTGAAAGTTTCTAAAACAAGTTTAGCAATATGCAATATCTATGCCCCCTACTCTACACAAAAGATCCATGATTACAAGAGCCCCTGTATCACCCACCAGCTACTAGCCCTCATGAAACATAGAGACACCCTGTTGTGCAAAGCTAGAAACTCTAGCACCCCAGCAGACTACCAGAATTATAGAACTGCCCATAATAAGTGCACCTAGGCTTTACGTAAGGCCAAAAACAATCACTTTAAGAGTGAGCTGACAATTTCCTGGGTTGACAGCTGTCAGTTCTGAGAGAACATTAAGTCTTTATCTGGCAAACCCTATAAAACTTCTCCCACCTTTCTGAGCATTGAGGGTCATCCAACGCAGGATCACTACCGCATATCTAATGCTTTCAACAAGGTATTTACTGGCCTCAGCGGCATCCTGCCTCCTAACTTCCTCCAACCCCGAACTGATATATGCCTCACACAAAACCCAGGGACCCAATCAAACTCCCACCTGCCTTTCTACCTTAGAGTTATCAGCCCTCACAAGGCTAAAAAATACCTCATAAAACATCTCAGAAATTCCAGGACTAGTAGTGATCAGCTTGACCTCAAACTGATTAGACTTACCCTGGACATAATTCCCACTCCACTCACCAAAATCCTAAATTTTTCCCTGATCTCTGGTAAATTCCCACATATCTGGAAGGTGGCGGTGGTCACCCCATCTTCAAAAGTGGAGACAGATCCAACTTTGCAAACTACGATCCAATATCAATCTTACCCCTCTCTCAAAGGCATTAGAGTGCATCATTTCTGACCAACTGTTAGAATATCTAGACAAATACAAACTGCAATGCCAGCAACAACACGGCTTTCACAAACAACACAGTACTACAACCACTCTAGTCAAGTATACCAGCTTAATTCACAATGCCCTGGACAGAGGGCTCTTGGTGGGAGCTACATACATTGATTTCACCAAGGCCTTTGACGCCGTAAACCATAATCTGTTCCTGGGTCAACTCTCCCTTTCTGGCCTCTCCTCTGAATCTGTAGACAGGTTCAGGAGCATACCTCTCAACTGTCCTACATTATGATGAACAGTTCCTCATTTTACTTCATAAAAGCTCCCTGTTCCACACTGTGAGGACTTGTTCCACATTCAATAACAACATTTTAAAGCATAAATCCATAGTAAATGATGCAAAAATATATTATTCAATTAATAATAGACTTTCTGAACATAAATACAACATTATAACAGTGTTCTGAGCTTCTTAGGTAAGGATTTGATTAAGTGTTCCACATTTTGCCCATTTGTTCCACATTTTGACAGGCAATGTTCCACATTTGGGGCACAAAAGGTTGAGAGGTATGTTTTGGAACTACCTCACTGGAAGGGTCCAAAAAGTGAAAATACAAGACACCTTCTCCGAAAACCATAGTGTCACCACAGGGATTCCCCAAGGCTCTATCCTCGGTCCCCTACTGTTTAGTTTATTTCTAAACAACCTCCCAAAATCTGTAAATGACCACATTCTGCTTTACGCAGATGATGTGGTCCTATATTCATGCAATGCCGATCCCACTATACTTGAAAAGCAAATACAGGCTAATTTCTACTCTGTGGAGCATTGGTTCCTTCAATCCAAATTACTCCTTAATTCTAAAAAAATAAGACCATTTTATTCACATCGTCACGTAAAAAACACCGTACTCACCAACTTCACATTCTTAACAGTAAGAACGCTCCCTTTGAAATGATCCAAACAATTAAATACATAGGATTGACACTAGCTAGCACCCTATCACTCAGCCAACATATTGACTCAGTTGCAAAGTCATGCAATGCAAAACTGGGACTACAGTATAGACATCATCAGTGTCTTACTGCTAAAGCACTAAAAATTGTAGTAAACAGCTCAGTGCTCTCAGTGATCAACTATGGTCTAGCAGTCTATGGGGCTGTCTCCCAATCCTCACTAAAATATATCAGAGCAGTGCTTAACCAAGCATGTCGTCAAGTCATAGGTGTACCCCGCCTCACCCACACCTGTGAGGTATACTGTCAGACAGGGTAGCTCAACCTTGATTGCCGCATTCAGTATCAAGTTTGTCTTCTTGCCAAGAAATCTACTCTTGGACTTACTATTCCAGTACTGCAAAGCCTCCTTATCTGGTCTAACACCACAAGATGCATCAGAGGGTAATGGTCAATGGTCCTACAGTATGAGTACTGGGAGCTGCTATGGCTCAATGCACTTGACATAGGCATTACAAAAGAAGTAAAGCTAGCACCTTTTAAATCTAAACTCTTTGTGGCCCTAGCCTCAAACAGCAACTGTGATTGAGGGTCCGGATCCCCCTCCCATCTGCTCTCCTCTCATCAGTGTTCCAACTTCCTACTTGCCCTCTAATCTTGCTCCTCTCCCCTCCCTACTTTCTGTTCTACCCCCTTGGCTCTCCTCCTCCTTTCCCTCTCATTTCCCCCTTTCTCCTCCACCCCCGTGTCCCAGTGACCGCCTATTTCCCTCATCATTCCCTCTCTCTCCCTGTACCCCTCCTCCCTGTTTCCTTCCCTTGTTCCCTTTCCTCCCACTCACCCTCACTGCCTATGGCTTTCCCCATGCTCTCCCATCCTCCCACCCTCTCTGCCCATAATCATTTCTTTGCCTCCTCCCTTCACCTCTCTTTCCCCCTCTCTCCCTCTCCCCCATTTTCTCATTTCCTGACCCCTCCCCATCTCCCACATTTTTTCTCTTGTTATCCTTCTCTCTCATTTTTACTTTTGTTCACCTCTCCCTCCTACCCTGGTAAATCATTACCCCCATAGGCTTCAGGGTCTCTGTCTTGTCACTTCTCACTCTGGTAACATGGGCCTCCCTGCTGTCTATTCTTTTTAGCACTTCAGACAATAGAACTGATGCTTTAACATGTTTTGGCAACCTAGATAAGTGTTTTCTTAGCTTACCTAATTTTAGTTCTGATGCTCACCGTGTTTCCTGAAACATCCTATATTGCTAACTGCCTTATTTTCTTAACTCGGTCAAGTGACCTTGTCATGGTTATACTACTGTGTGATATCCTGACCCCAAAGCAACTGTCTATATCTGCAAAAGTACATAACTTTACCAACTGAACCTGTTCTAGCATTTTCTGCTCAGTATTTTGTACTCCTCGTTTGATACTTTTACTGGTTGTAACATTGCTTTTCTGTAAACTGAAAATTTGATGATTGTGTATATGTAACCTCTGTATTTTGAATTTGTACATAAGTGATTGCTATGACGTGGAACCTTTGTAAAAGAGCCTTTGGCTCAAAGGTACTCTCCTAGATAATAAAATACTGGGCCCTTATTATAACACAACAAATGGGAGAAAAAACAATAAAGGAAAGTGCACAGACAGTGAACATTAGTTAATCACAATCTGAGTATCAAGTGGTATAAACATTTAGTACCAAGTAACAGAAATCACAGGTTCAGCAAAGCAACATCACAGTCAAGTATTGCAGAAGCAAGATACAAGGTACCCATTAGTTAGGAGGATTGTACCACCAGGGTCAGCCCTAGGATTATTATATTGCGAAGTAGATGACAAGTCACTGTTAGAACCTGCATTAGTTCACCCAGTGTGAGTTGTCTTTAAGCCTCTTTTTAAACAGTTCCAGGGAAGGGCAGTTTTGAATCTCACAGGGAAGTGAGTTCCATAGGGAGGGGGCCAAAAATGAGAAGGAATGCCTCCCAGATCCAGACTGTGTCCTTAGGACTGCCAGTTAAGGTCCAGTAGCAGAGCACAGGGGCCTCACATGCTGCATAAACATGAGTATTACTTCAAGGCTAGTATGAGTAGATAGCTTGCCACTTTTATAGGTAAGGCAGTGCAAGGGGTATTGCAGCATTGCTTCAAATGAGGGCCATTCAATAGCTGATAGCACTCCATAGAGGCGATCCCTAGGGGCTCACAGGGTGCAAAGTCACACATTTTGTAATACAGAGTTTTGAGCCTGCTCAAGCGTGAGTCTCGCATGGCCCGACGGACAGGGACACCACAGAATGTAATGTAAAAGGAGTCGGCCCATCAGTGCAGCAGTTGGAATTCTGCTTATGACACCGGTGACCTGGTTTCAGGAACAGACCCTGGATGTTGGAGGGCCAGCTGGGGGCGAAGGAGTGAGCATCCCAAGGACTGCTCTCCTTCTCCTGGGGAAGGGAAGGGAGGGGAGTGTGACCAGTGTTGATGGACCCCTGGTGGAGGCCAGGGGCGCCACAGGAGCTGGCACCAGAATGTAGTTTGAAGGGCCGGGTGGACGCTGGCTGTCATTACATGTCCCAGCCCCTCGCATACAGGGGAAAAAATTCAGCTGCCTGCTGCCTGGATGAAGCCTGCTCCTCCATTCTAATGAGCTCCCAGGCTGGCTCCTTGGCCTATCCTGACTTTGTGGCACTTGAGCCAGTGCTGCACCCCACCCTGGGGGGCAAGCCAGGAGGTATCGGGAAGTCGTGGCTAATGTGGGAGTAGGTGCGGAGGTGACTGTGACCGAAGCTGAGGAACGGTGGCAGGTGGCACGAAAAAGCATAAAAAAAAAAAAAGAATGTAATGTTATAGGAGTCATGAGGGTTGCTAGGACACTAGCCCTGGCCACCCAGGAAGGAAAAGAGAATTGTTGTTTTTTTAAAACATCTATCAGCCAAATACTGAATACCGAATAGTTGAATAAATGCACACCATTCCCCGAATATAATATTCTGTCAAAAATTTTAAAGCATAGAAACATAGAATTTGACTGCAGATAAGGACCACTTGACCCATCCAGTCTGCCCATTTCTCCCTATCTACACTATTACTGCAGACCATACCCACTCTACAGCTCTTTCTCCCGCCCCTCTTCCTTTCCACTATGTTTCCCTTGGGCTTATCCCATGCATTAATGAACTAAAGTACTGTTTTTGTCCCACCACAAACTGCTGTAAGTCTGTTCCAGGAATCTACCATTCTTTATGTGAAGAAGTACTTCCCCACAACTCTGCTGAATCTACCCCATTCCAGATTCATAGCATGTCCCTTTGTTCTTGAGCATCTTTTCTTCTGAAAAACACTCCCCTCCTGTACCTTCTCCCTCCTCTGTTCCAGGGTGTACATTTTGAAGTACTGTAGTCTCCACTCATAAGACTTTTGATGCAGACCATGCACCATTTTAGTTGCCCTCCTCTGGACTGGCTCCATTCTGCCTATGTCCTTCTGGAGATGTGGTCTCCAGAACTGGACACAATACTCTAGGTAGGGTCTCATCAGCGATCTATACAGAGGCAACACCACCTCCCTTTTTCTGCTGGTGATACCCCTCCATTGCACCCCTGCATCCCACTCACCATACCTACTGCGTTGTCACACTGCCTGACCACCATTAGGTCACATGCTATGATTATCTTGAGGTCTCATTCCTGCTTGGTGGTTATCAGTACCACTCCACTCCATTCCACCCATTTTGTACTTTACCCATGGGTTTCTGTGCCCTAAGTGCTCTATTTTGCATTTTATCACATGGAAACCCAGTTGCCATACCCTTGACCATGCCTCTAATTTTCTCAGGTCTCTGCTCATCCTTTCCACCCCTCCAGAGTGTCCACCTTATTGCAGATTTTGAAGCTATCCATAAAGAGGCAGACCTTCCCTTCCAGCTCCTCTGCAATGACACTTATAAAGACATTAAAGAGGATTGGTCCCAGCACTGATCCCTGAGGCACCCTGCTGGTCACCCTCCCTTCCTTGGAGTGAACATTTTTTATCACCACCCTCAGTCACCTATCACCTAACCAATTTCTTATCCAATTTAACACCTTTGGAACCACTCCTAAGCTACCCAGCTTTCTCACCAGTCTCCTACATGGAATGGTGTTGAACGCCTTAATGAAATCTGGGTAGGCAACATCCACAGCTCTACCCTCATCTATTTCCTTTGTCACTCAGTCATAGAAATCTATCAGATTAAATTGAGATGACCTCCTACCTTGAAACCATGCTGCCTTAGGTCTTGTAACCCACTGGATTCAAGATATTCCACAATATTTTCCTTTAACACTGATTTCTTTAACTTTCCCACTACCAACGTCAGGCTGACTGGCCTATAATTGCCAGCCTCCTCTCTGCTACCACTTTTGTGTAGTGAGACTACTTCTTTCCTCCTCCAGTCCTCTAGAACCACCATTGTTTCTAGTGAACTGTTATACAGAACTGTCCGAGGTGCAGTCAGTATTTCCCTGAGCTCCCTTATTACTGTGGAATGCACCCCATTTGGCCCCATTGCTTTGTCCACCTTCAGATTAGCAAGTCCCTTCACGACTCTTGCCTCCAAAAAAAGAGGACTAATACATAGAAACATAGAATTTGATGGCAGATAAGGACCGCTTGGCCCACCCAGTCTCCCCATTTCCCTACCTAATGGATAAGCTGCAGATCCTAGTTAACCAGCAGCCTACTTCTTTCTACCCCCAACCCCTAGAATTGCCTTATGTGTGTCCCATGCATGCTTGAATTCAACCACTATTTTTGACTCCACAACCTCCTCCGGAAGGCCATTCCATGCATCCACAACCCTCTCTGTTAAAAAATACTTCCTTACATTACCTCTGAGTTGCCCCCCCATCTTCAAATTGTGCCCCCTTGTTCTTGCACACCTCTTTTTTGAAAGATGCTACCCTCTTGGACTTTGTTGATTCCCTTGAGGTACTTGAAAGTTTCTATCATGCCCCCCCTCTCCCTCCTTTCCTTGAGGCTTTACATATTAAGCTCCTTTAGTCTCTCTTCATATGTCTTCCAGTGCAGACCTTGCACCATTTTAGTTGCCCTCCTCTGGACAGCTTCCATCCTGTCTATGTCCTTGTGGAGATTGGGTCTCCAGAACAGGACACAGTACTCCAGATGGGGTCTCATCAGCTGTCTGTACAGAGGGATAACAACTTTCTGTTTTCTACTGGTGATGCCTCTCCCTATGCATCCCAGTATCCTCCCAGCCATCCTTACTGCCCACTCACATTGCTTGCCAACCTTTAAGTCATCTGATATGACTACTCCCAGGTCCCTTTCCATTGTTGCTGTTGTTAGTATCTCACCCACCATCGTGTACTCTTCCTCTGGATTTTTGTTTCCCAGGTGCATTACCTTGCACTTCTTAGCATTGAAGCTAAGCTGACATACATTTGACCATTCCTCTAATCTTGCCAAGTCCCTTTTCATCCTTTCCACCCCACTTTGTGCATCAACTCTGTTGCAGATCTTTGAGTCATCTGCAAAGAGACATTCTTTTCCTTCCAGTCCCTCTGCAATGTCGCTTATAAAGACATTGAAGAGGACTGGTCCTAATACTGAACCCTGAGGTTCCCCACTAGTAATCCCCCTTTCTTCAGAGTGGACTCCATTTACTATTACCCTCTGTGTCCTATTCTCCAGCCAATTCTGTACCCAGGCTATCATTTTGGGACCCACTCCCAGGCTGGCTAACTTGTATAGTAATCTTTTGTGTGGGACTGTGTCAAATGCCTTGTTAAAGTCTAGGTAGGCCATGTCCACAGCCCCTTCCTGATCTACTACTTTGGTCACGCAGTCAAAGAAATCTATTAGATTCGTCTGGCATGACCATCCCACTGTGAATCCATGCTGCCTTGGGTCCTGTGCCCCTCTGGCCTCAAGGTACTCCACAATTCTTTCTTTCAGAAGTGATTCCATCATTTTCCCTATCACTGCGGGTAAACTAACAGTTCTGTAGTTTCCTGCTTCTGTCTTGCTCCCACTTTTGTGAAGGGGAATCACATCTGCCCTCCTCCAGTACTCAGGTACCACCCCATCCTCCCATGATTTGTTAAAGAAGGTAGTCAGTGCTGTCACTAGTTCTACCCTTAGTTCTTTTAGAATTCTGGGATGAATCCCATCATGCCCCATTGCTTTGTCCACCTTCAGTTTTAAGAGTTCTTTCAGAACCCTTTCTTCTATAAATGGGCTGGTATCAACTTCTGTATCCAGAGTGTTTCTGTTGTTTGTTTTAGGTACCTTCCCTATGGCCACTTTTCTCCCTCCAAAGCTTTTGTTACTTTTTATGGCCCCTCCCCTCCTCTCTCCTTTCTCTTTGAACACTGAACAAAGGTATTTGTTCAGGATGTCTGCCCTTTCCTGGCTCCCCTCTGCACAGTTCCCCCTTCTATTTTTAACCTTACAATTCCCCCCAGTCTTCCGCTTGTCATTTACATACCTAAAAAATGTCTTGTCCAATTTCGTTACCTCCTCGGCTATTCCTTCTTCAGTCTGTGCCTTCGCTCTCCTTACTGTTTTCCCTGCTTCCCTCTGTTTCCCCTGATAAACCTCCATATACTCCTCCCTCTGTATCTCCTTATACATTTTTAGTGCTACGCTTTTAGCTGTTACCTTTTCATTCACCTCTTTTGAGAACCACAGCAATCTCTTTTTCCAGTTGTTTTGCTCACTTGTTTGACACAGAGGTTTGTTGCCTTTACTATGCTCATTTTTACAGTATATTCTTCCCCAGTGAACAAGGGGCCCTGGTAATAATCTTGTATTGCACTGCAATCATTGTAAAATGTTTTGTTCAATTCTGTATGTAACTAATTCTGGGTTGCCCCTGAAAAAAGGGACTTGCATGTCTCAGTGGGCCTACCCAGTCATCAAAATTCAAATAAATAAATCCCCCCTTTTATTCTGTGTCAGCTTAATATTTCTTTTTATTGCCAGCTCCATCAGGTCCTGACACCAACCTGTCACCTCTGACAAGCCCCACACTCCCCAAAAGCAGCAAAGCAGCATATATGAAGTCAGAAAGTCACAACCACCTCTTGCCCTGACTGATGAATAGAGATGCTGCAAAGTTAAACTTTGCCCGTGAATTTTGCAAGATGGGCCAAAAATTTATGCTTCACGGAATTCATGGAGTTTTCAAAAAATGTCAAACTTTGATTCGCATGATTTGTGCCAAAGCCTCACTGAAATTCACAGTTTTTACCACAAAGTGCAAATTTTGTGGATGAAAAGTGAGATTCGTGGGCTCATTTTTGTGTTTTCAGTCACGAGTTTCATGAAATTGATCCACAAAATCTACAAATTTCCTCACAGAGTGAATTTTGTTGATTTCACACATCTCTGATCAATGTGGGGGGGGGTATACCATCAATTCCTGGATGGCTCAGTTGGACTCCCTTATTAATAAGGCAGACTCCTGCCACTCACTTCATAGTGTCAGCTACAACCAGCCAGTGTCATAAGGGAGCAAACGAGTCATGCACTATTTTGAGGGAGGGGGCCGGTCAGTAGCATTACAGTGATGCTAGGCAGCCTCTGCCAATCAGGATTACACACCGATAACTTTTATTCATTGTTTTTTTATTATTTTGATCTGACTTTTTCAACATGATCTTTTTTCACCCTCATTATGAATAAGATAGCTGTCATTTTTCTAATTTAGCCCAATATGTGTTTTTGCAAAACAACAGCAAAACATTTTGTGCATGATTTAAAAAATGACACGTGTCATGTTCATCATGAGGTGAAGTAAAAAAATTACCATGTTAAATATTTAGGTTCAAAGTCATAAATAAAACCCGAAGCTAGGGCACACAAAATTAAGGCACAGCTCCTGTTTCAAAGCAGGTTAAGACTTAAAGTACCTCTTGATGTGCACAGTGCCATTTGGGCTCTGAAAAAGCATGTTAGGATGTATCTCTTCTTTTGTGTACTTTCTACAGTAAGTGGGTGATTACTTCCTGTCATTCAGATGGCAGTCAACCAAGGTAGTGCTCAGAGGGGCTATGCTGGCTGCTGTCACTAATGCTGCATAATGGCACAAGTTGGTGGGGGAGAAGGAGGATGTACGGTGGAGGGTCATGAGCAGGAAGGATGTGTTGGGGGGGTTGGTTCAACTGTCAGGGTGAGGAGTCAGTTGAATGGTGGGGGATCCATTGGATCCAATTGGTCAGGTGTCAGTTGGACAGTCAGGAGCAGAGATTGAGGGGACCACTATCCACCAAGGGTGGTAATGTCACTTGGTCAGACTGGGTAATCATGACTGTCAGTGAGGTTAGGTATGGTATGGTATGCATGATGCTACTTTGCACCATACGAAGGGTCTTTCAAATTACTGTCCCATTGTGTTTATACTGAGGTTGTTTCAGTGGTATGTACAGTAAAGCGATGCCTTTACAGATGCAACACAGTAATGCTGCAGTATATTATAAAATTCTGCAGTAGTCTGCAGAGATCAGTATAGTTCAATGGCTGTTAAGCCCCACAAGCGGTACTACACTCATTCATTCAAGCACTCAGTGGCACTCAGGTAGGCTGCCGGTCATTGAGGTGAGTGGAGGGCTGTGCTGGTGGCCTGATCGGGCTACTCGGGGGGAGCAGGGTAGGTGCTGC
The DNA here is from genome assembly GCA_016271365.2 of Neoceratodus forsteri. Classification (NCBI taxonomy): domain Eukaryota; kingdom Metazoa; phylum Chordata; order Ceratodontiformes; family Ceratodontidae; genus Neoceratodus; species Neoceratodus forsteri. Next base: position 610,265,330 of record CM057455.1, read on the forward strand.
TATATACTGATGAGGTGGGGGGTCCACTATACACCAGGGAGTGAAGGGTATATATGTATTTTTTTAAACAAACAACGGAGGTCACAGCGTAACTTTGGGGGGGAGTGCTTATTAATGTTTATGGCCAGTGACGGCTGGGGGGAACCACTAGACACCAGGAAGTGAACGGTGTTTTTTTTTTTTTTTTTAGAAAACAAACAGCGGAGGCGGTAGGGTAACTTTGTGGGGGGGTGCTTATTAATGTTTACAGCCAGTGACGGCCAGGGGTGACCCACTAGACACCAGGGAGTGGAGGAGGGTGAAATTTATTTTAAATAAAACAAATGGGGGAGGGTGCAGGGCAGCTTGTGTGTGTGGGGGGTTCAATTTATGGTTGTGGCCGGTGGTGACAGGCGAATGTGCCAAATTTCACCACAATTTCACGAAACATTTTGCCCAGCATAATTGCTGATTTTGCGGCATTTTTGTAGGCAAAATTTTATTTCTCTGCATCTCTATTTGCCATGCAGTATTTTGCGACATGTGACTTACTGCAAGTTTTTGAATTTCATTATGGCTGGCACTACAGTCCAAGGCACAGTTTTATACCTGTGGTGTTAGTTGCCAGTAAAGTAGCATGCATATATGTGTCTTACTGCCATTATCTCCCTACATACATGAACTGTTCCCTTACTAGAGGGCATCAGGTGCAGTGATGAGGGGACTGCACAGCTCTGCACAATCAATGGCACAACACTGCCTGCATGTCAGCATTATGCAACATCCTCATGAGCCCATAATGGGTATGTCAATGGCCCATAATGCATGCATGCCCAATGGGCTCATTAGCATGATAGGACTGAATATGGTGTACTGGAGCCCCAGAGCTATCCTGTTTGGGCCATTCAACTGTATGTCCCACTGACTCCTTCATGTCCAGTCAGGACCTGTGTCAGTGCATTGCAGAATCACTATGTGCTGCACTTCCACGGCCTCATATTCAGACTGTTAGAGCACTCAGGTCAAGGCACATTAACTGTCTGAATATAGTCCCTGAGCCAACCGTGCACTATTTTCCATGCAACACTCCTGTCTGAGTGATGCTCACGGCCAGTTTTGAATATGGGAGCTATTACCATTTCTTAGTAGGATTACTCTAGCGGTGTGAAGGGATCAATTTGTTATAAGGTGACGGAAACTAATGATTTGAGGAAGCACAGAGAGGGGTCTCTGTGACAGTTCTGGATAAGTACAAAGACTTAGACAGATGTGTACAGTAAAAAGTGTATGGTAGGTACACTTGCATGACTGAACATGACCATATTGTATCTGAGACTGAGCACAAGAATATAGAACTTATGTATCTCCAATGATGCATTATTAGCTATTCTAACACTTCTAACCATTTTATGAATGTTATACAATAAATGTAATTATCTACTCCAGATTTATGAATGTTATATAGTAAATGTAATAATTCTGTCCAGAACAAATGCTGTAATAACCTCACTGCTTCACTGCGCTTCAGGCCTTACTACCCACCAGTTCATTTGGTTATTACTATATTGCCACACACCTGACTGGATTATTCCTTACAGAAAAGGTCAATAAAAATGAACACTACCTTCTCCTGGAACACATTAAATGCTGCCCTGGCTCAGGGCTGTTATGCATACAAGGAACTCTGATATTAGACATTTTTTTACATGTGCTAGTAATTATGTAGTATATGTGACATGATGCAGCTATAAGTTTTCATATGTTGGTAAAACTATATGATCAGCAAAGGTAAGAATGCTAGAACATCTTAGAGCTGTACATAGTGACAGGAGGGATAGCTCAGTTGAGAATCATTTTAAAGATATTCACAAAGGTGATACAAAAACATTCAGATTTATGGCAATAGACCACATCCCAATACCGTTTAGAGGTGGGGCTGGGATCTCATGTTAGAAAGTAGAGAATGTGAGTAGATATACAGTATAGAATAGACATAATCACACAAAGGATTAAATGAAATCTTGAATATTTATTTGTTTTTGTAAACTTGTGATTAATATTTAATTTTTTGGGCGATAAGTACTGCTTGGCCCACCTAGTCTGCCCTGTTCACCTTGCCTTATCTTTTCTTTCTACTACTGTATGTGGCATGGGTAGTATTACAGGTAACACTATCTGGGAAACCTCTTTCTATGCTTAGTCCACTGCCCTCTAAATATACCCAGTTTACTCTGTGATGAAACTGCCTATAGAATTGCTCTCTGCAGCAAAGGCAAAACTTGATTCCTTATTAGCTTACCATTGATCAGTCCATGCTCAGTTTTTAATTGCTCCTTAGAGTGATGCTGTTTGTGGCAAACTCCAGGTGCTTTGGGAAACCGCACCCTTTTTTATAAAACAGGGGGACTGTGCACCAAAAACTCCCCCACCCAGCACAACCCTAGATGACCTGCGAAGGTTGGGGGGATTGGTATGCCAGCAAGGTGGGGACCAGTGGCCAAGGTAGCCCTGGTGGTGCCATGGCAGAGAAGGAGGGCACAGCAGCAGGATAACCCATCAAGATCATGAAGGAAGAGCCACACGTTGAAACTGCATGGTCAAAATGGCATGCATGGTTTGGACTTAGTTTATTCAATTTTAGGGTGATGTTTGACTGTGCACTTTTGGGGTCTCCATGCAGCACATTTTTTGACCATGCATGTTTTGACTGCACTCAAATATGGGTGAACTCAGCAGCAATGGGAGGAGGAAGAGTGAGGAGGCACCCAGTGGAGATGCCCTGAAACTTGCCACACAGCTGATCTGGCCAGGTGGGAAGTGGCATGGCCAGACCATCATGACCTGGACCCCAGTTGACAGCAGCCCTAGTACAAGACCCACTGGACTTACAGACCCCTGCAGTGTAGTCGGGCATCCATTGGCCACCACACAGGGGTCTGTGTACATGGGAAATGTTGCAGTGGGGCATGTCTCCGGCCACCAAATGCACCCCACAAGTGACACCCACAGCCACCTGCTGCATTTAGAGGATTATGGGTCCTCTGCATCAGGTCCCAGGCCTGCTGTAAACTTGGGTCCAGGTCATGGTGATCTGGTGATGCCAGCCCCCTACCTGGCCCAATTAGCTGTGAGCTAAGTCACTGGGAACCTCTGCTGGATGCCTGCTCATGTCCTTCCCACTTCCACCAAGTTACCCCTTACCCCCCATGGCACCAACAGGTCTACATCGGCGCCCGGTGCCCACCTTCTTGGTCCCCTCCTCAATTGCTGCCCTACCCAGCAGCAGCACAGGACCCTTAGATCACCTCCTTGCTGGTCTCATGTGAGCCCCGTCTTGTGACCATGGCAGGGTATCTGGATTTCCAAGTGTGGGTGCAGCCCCACCATGGTGGAAGTCCCCTTGTGACCCAGTGCAAGGGTGCATCTACTAAAAGGATGGCACAGGGTGGCTTCGGTACATGACAACCCAATTCTGACACAGCCTGCATTTGAAAATTGGGATTATTGCAAACTTTGGTGCAAGGTGCCACTTGCATCAAAGATGTTTAGCACTGTCATCTCACACCAGAGTTATGTGTTTGAAAATAGAACCCTCTGTCTTTCTAGCAGGTGAGTTCCTGATATCAACCAATGCACTTAAGAGTCAATTAAATGTTTAGTTATCTCATTCTCTGTCTTACAGATGTCTGTTCATAAACCTGATGATACCATCCCCTGCCATCAAAGTTCATCTACTATATTGACTTGTATTTCCTCCCTCCTTGTTATGAACATATGAACATAAAAATATTGCCAGCAGAAGAAGGCTTGTTTGTCTATCCTTTCTGCTTGTGTTGCAGAGTTCTTATTGGCTAAGGGCTCTGTCACCCAACAGCTACTATCTCCCCCTCCTTGACTACTCCCTTCCTTCACCTTGACCTTTCCATTTACCCTATCCCTCCCACTTTTAAAGCCATCCCTCATCTCCAAGGAGACCACTTCCTCTGGAGTTCATTCCACCCTGCAACCACTCTCTCCTTGAAGAGATGCCTCCTGATCTATCTCTTTCTTTAACCTACCTCCTGACATTTTAAGGCAGTGCCCCTTGTGATATTACTTCCCTTGAGTAATCAAAGTGGCTCTCAGTGTCCACCTTATTGATTCTCTTCAGGTACTTGAATGTCTCTAGCATGTTCCCCTTTCCCTCCTCTCCTCCAGGGAGTTCATGTAAAGGTCCCCCAGTCTCTCCTCATATGTCCTGCCCTGCTAACCTTGAACCATTTTTTCCACTTGTCTCTGGACCACCTAGAATCATATAAACATAGAAACTTACGGCAGATAAGGACCGCTAGGCCCACCCAGTCTGCCCATTTTCTCTCCCTGCTACAACAACCACAGGCCCTACTTGATCTCCAGTTTTATTCTCTATCCTCGCGAAGGTTTCCCTATGCTTATCCCATGCATTTTGTTTAATTCTCCTACCAAATGTCTCCCCACCACCTCTTCTGGCAGGCTGTTCCATGTAACCACCACCTTTTCCAACCTCTACAAAGGTTAATGTCTTTTTTAAGTAGGGTCACCAATATACTCCAGGTATGGCCACACCAGATTTGTATAGTGTCAATATGACCTCCTCCTACCTGCTAGTTATTCCCCTGGCAATGTAGCCCAGCATTTTATTGGCTCTCACTGCTGCCTGCCTGCACTGTGAGGAGTGCTTCAATTAACTTATGATAGTCACCCCCCAAGTCTTTTATGTCCTCAAACTGATTACCAGAACACCCCCCACACACACACACACAGGCTGTACTCCTTCCTAAGAATCCTGTTTTGAGGACAGACCATATCTGCCTCACTACCCTGTGAGCCTCCACCATCTCTATCTGCAGTGGAGAGGAACTGTTTTAAAAGCCAGTGATGGCTGTTTCTTCTGCGCTAACAATAATTTATAACTCCATCCCTAATAAAAACTCAATTATCCCCTTTTTATTATTTTTTTATTTTATTTTTTGACTGGGAAAGGCATATTGAGCTGAAACTTATTTCCAGTTGCATCACTGGGGAGAAGAGACAGAGAGTGAGTTACAAAAATAATCATCAAAACATGTTACAAGGTGCAACTGTGCATAATGAGATAGTGTGATGAATATAACATTGATAAATTGGGGCAAACAGCAACTCTCAGCAATTACATCAAACTCTTTTTGCCTTGGTTACAACAACTAAGTTAGCAAAGTAATTTAACCCCCTTTTCAAATTCAGTAATTTGTATTTTTCAAATCCTAACATTAAATTTATTGATGTTTTGAGGGAGAGGTGTCAAAGCACACAAGCCATACTATAATTCATTACAACACCCAGTGGCTAAAAATATACTGTTGTTACAACTATATCAGCTAATATTTAGAATACAGAAAACAAATTCAACTTCTCTGTAGCAAGGTTAAACATCATTTTTCTTGTTATACTATTTGAGTCTTAACAGAAAGAAATAATTGCTGTTCTTGTTAATTTTCCTTTGAGATAATACTTTGTTATGATTCCCATAGGATCAGAGATTTATGGAAAATCACTGCATTTCATGATATGTAAGAAAAAAGTTGACAAGCCAGAGCTCTGGAATGCACTGAGTAATTAATTATGCTATTCTGGTTTTGAATGGACCTTCACTGTTCTGACTGGAAGAGTAATTAGCTGCCCCTTTGTGACAGATTCTGCTGAAAAATATAATAGTCATAGTCCTTTTGAAATTCACACACACTGACATGTCTAGGCTACATTCCATCCATTCCAATAGCAAGAGTAATATTTATAGAACTGTACTGACATTTTTTAAATTTCTAATTCATATTTCTGCTGGCCTGTGATTAACAAATTCAATTTACTCCCCAAGTTACATTTGTCTTGCAGTTTCTGTTTTTCCCCTTCATCCCCAAGAATCCTCCCGTCACCTTCACTGCTCCCTCCTTTTTTGAACCAGTACTTAAGGCCCTTCCAACAAGGTGACCTCTTCCATATCTTCACGGCCACTATGTAGCACCATGTTTAAGCACTGTAGCTAATATCTTAACAAAGGCTTCATTCAAACTGACCTGGAGTTTGGAAGGACTGCATTTTTCAGCATGGCAGTTGAAGACAGTAATGTTGCATAGGGCTACACATGGCAGCCTAGGCAGCTTACGTCACTAGCCTGGTTGGGATTGAGGGTGAGCTCAAAAAAAGGTAAACACCGTACATGGCTTCTACCTCTCTAGGCATAGTAGAACCACCCAAGAAGTGCTGCACAGAATTGGAGGATAGAACTAAGCATCTAACAATACAATCAGGGATCCTGAACTGAGGTTATGCACCTGTATCCCATCCTCCTAATGGAAGGTAGATACAGTTTCCATTATGTCATCAGGCCTACTACTTTGTATAACTTTTTTTCTCTGTGAAATCAATGGACAGTTTTACACTAGCAACACAGTAATAAATCTTGATCAAATAATAGTTTTGGTAGAAATGTTGGTATTATGCCATGTTTCCACCTAGGATCAAACATTCCCACATACTGTAGATCTACTCTATCCTGACAAAAAGGTACACTTGGAAGGCCTTATCATGACTGAGCATGATTTCAGAAAGCACAAGGAAAAATACTAAATGGACACTGTTCTGTACCAGACATTGTGCTCCCTTTCCTACACTTTTTTGTACTTAATTGAATTATAGAATAGAAACATCTCTACTATTTTCACTTCATTTATATATCTTTTTTGATTAAGGAATTAAAATAAATTCTGAATTGTGTCTACTTATTTATGTTCATATACTCATTCAGAGGAAAATACATGATTGCTGAGTGAGCTAAGGCAGTAGAAAACAGTATTTTCAAAGCTAACATGAGCTTGATGCTACTTACTTTCTGCTGCATTTTTGGCATGCAGTATCACAGGGCTGACATGGAGACAAACAGACTGCTTTCATTTCTCAGCATTCAGTTTCATGTTCATATATCAGTAGCTGCTGTGCAACACCTGCTATGGTAGCATGATATAAAATAAGGCCTGTGTTCAGACTCTGACAGGTATGGTTACTGTAGTATGTTTTTACTATTTCATTTACAGCAAATATCTCGTGATCTTACAGGAGGGTGAAACATGTGATTGTATTTTCTTTCCACGATGTCTGCCCATATATGGATGATATTTATAGAAATGTCTAAATCATCATGAACCTCAGTGGTGGGAAAATTAATGGAGAGTATACTAAAGGAATGATTGGGGGTGTACTTGGAGGAGGTTGGAGGTCTGGATAGTCCGCAACATGGGTTTGTGTCAGGTAGGTCATGTCAAACCAATCTTGTGGAGTTCTATGAATGGGTAACATCAGAACTGGATGGGGAAAGCCGGTGGATGTATTATTCTTGGACTTCATCAAGGTGTTTGACTCTGTCCCCCACAATGGTCTGGTGGAGAAACTGATGGGGTTGGGAGTAGGCCCTTTGATGGTCAGATGGGTTGAAAACTGGCCAGCTGGACGCACCCAGAGAGTAGTGGTCGGTGAGGAGCTCTCGAACTCTAGAGAGGTCGGTAGTGGGGTACCGCAGGGCTTGGTTCTGGGTCTGATCCTGTTTAATGCATACATATCGGACATCAGGGAGGGTATAGGGTGTGAAATGTGTCTCTTCGCTGATTACTCCAAGATGGGAGCAGTAGTTGAGGGAGAAGAGGGGAGGTTGGCCCTGCAAGGGGACCTGGATGTCCTGGAAATCTGGGCTCACACATGGAAATTCAATTTCAATATCACCAAGTGCAAGGTGTTACATCTTGGGCGGGGAAACCCTAAACACAGGTACACCCTGGGAGGGGAGGTGCTGGAGGCCTCAAAAGGGGAAAAAGACCTAGGGGTCATGGTGGATGCATGTATGAATAACTCTGAGCAGTGCAGGAGAGTGGTTAGCAAGGCAAACAGGATGTTGGGATGCATCGTAAGGGGGATCACCTCTAGGAGCAGGGAAGTGATTCTGCCGCTGTACAATGGACTGGTTAGACCACACTTTGAGTACTGTGTACAGTACTGGAGACCACACTTGAAGAGGGATATATAGCTCCTGGAGAGGGTACAGAGGAGGGCAACTAAGATGATACGAGGACTAGGGGATTTGATGTATGAAGACAGACTTGAGGAGCTCTGCCTGTTTTCATTGGAGGAGAGGAGAGACAGGGGGGACATGATTGAGGTCTTCAAGTACCTCAAGGGAATAAATAGGGTAAACATGGAGGGGATCTTTAGACTAAGGCATGGAGGTATCACCAGAGGGCATGGTTTGAAGTTGGAAGGTGGAAGGGTGAGGGGGGGAGAGGAGGAGGTTTTTCACTGAGAGGGTGGTGGACCCTTGGAATGCACTGCCTGGTGAGCTGGTTCAGAGATCCACAGTGGAGGGCTTCAATACAGGGTGGGACAGACACAGAAAGTGGATGTATCAGATGATGGCCTGGCCCGGGGGGGTGGGGATGGATGATAGGGGTTTCTGGAACACAAGGGGGGAAGGGCCTCGGCACCCGACTAGGGTTCTGAGGTTCAAGCAGACTGGATAGACCATAAGGCCTAATCTGCTGGAAATTAGTATGTTAGTGTATGAAATCTTGCAGTATACTTTCATATTCTGGACTGTAGTATATTTACATATGTTTTATTGATGTATCACCTATCCCACCTTGTCCACTCAAGTTTGGCCTTATAATATTCTATTGTGCGATATTAGGAACTCTGCCTGGTGGACCAGGCAGCTTGGCAATATTTTACTTTACTAATTCTCCCACCACCCCTGCCACTCACTGTCTAATGTCACATACCGTACCTTGTGGCCTAGACAAATAGGTGCTTGCCACAGAGTGTCCAAGGCCTCTGCAAGCTCAAAGCCCATATTATGCTGCAGTCCTTCTTACTGACTATATGGGGTCAGGAACCCAACCTTCCTCTCAGTGTGTGTGTGTGTGTGTGTGTGTGTAACATGCTCCTACAATGAGTAATTATTTTGAGCACAGAGGGAAAGTGCATCTTTCTAGGTCCTCCCCCGAAGATGCATTTACTGCAAAACCAGCCAGACAGCTTTTGCACCCTCCTACCAGTACATTTGTTTAATGGTATGTTTTTACAGTACCTTTTGACTTTCAATAAAGCAGTAGCTTACTGGAGTGGTGTTTGGTGCTGGTTTTTGGTTCATTTGCTGAGTTGTTTTCAAACTGTGGCACAAACTCACAAATGGAGCTGAATTTGGTTCTCAATAATATCTGCACACCTTCTCTGAGACTTTGAATCACTCCTCAATTTATTCTACATTCCCTTCAAATTCACCCAACTTGTAGCACTGACTTGTATCTTAACTCTTGCTCTGCCATGGATTGATATATCAATCCAAAATTCCTATATGTTCTAATTCTGTTGGAAGCCTAATGGTTAATTCCCTTTCAGGTCGTAGATTAGTTCTGATAATGCTTCTGTTATAAATGTCTCAGATATGCAGGAAACGAATTCTTACCTGCTTATATTCTTTTTCTATTGAGTGTGGATAATTATTTATGTAAGTGCATTCAGTACCAGTAATGCTTGCCTATCACGTTGATCAAAACTAAAGACCTATATGATACATGCTGATATCTGTTTGCATGTTTTTATCTTACTAAGAAAAAATCCCTACTCACTGTATCACTGTGAGGAGAACTCGGGTGAAGGAGACCTAGCACTCTACCAATTAGTGGGGGGCTTTCACGGGGAAACTGGTAACATAAATAGGGAAGGTGAAATGGCATATAGCAATGACCAGAAAACTACATCAGTGGATGGGATAAAGCAGTAAGGCAATGCAGGGAAAGAGTAATGTAGGTCCGGTCAGCAGAAGGAATAAGAACAGGGGTCAGAGGTCTGTAAGATGGTCTGCATAAATACCAGAAGCATCAGAAACAAAATGAGTGGTCCCAAGGCAGCAGCAGCAGAGGGTAAACTGGATCTGTTACTGGAGGAACAGGCAAAAAGGCAAGGGAGGGGATGCCATTGAACACTAAGGAAGGTACACTGGTTCAAAGAATACTACATGGGGCCATATGACAGAAACAGTTTGGGTGCAACTGACAAGGAAAAGGGGTGATGAGGTAAGGATCAGAACAGTGCAAAGACCACCTAACTAGAAGGAGGAGGAGGCAGAGAATAAGGGGAGGAGATCAGCAAAGCATTAACCAAAGGGGAGGTTGTCTTTATAGGTAGCATAAATCTGCTGGGTTTGGGATGGAAAATCCAGGCAGTAATGCTGGGTGAAATTAGTTAATTCTGATTTTGTGGAAGTTTTGCAAAAAATGTGTTTTGCAAAATTCCACAAACTTTGCAGAAATTCATGACATTTTGTGGACTTTTCCAACATTCTTTAATTAGTAATAACTTGATCAATTATACAACTAGAGATAAGACATTTGGCAGGCATACTGCTTAGTGTAATCCCTAAATGTATGCCACATTTCACAACATTTGGGAAAGAAAGGAGAAGATATGGGGCTCAGAATCTGGCAATATATATTATTCATGTGAAAAATTCAGATAATTTTTCTATGTTTATTACTTATCCACCTTTGGAGCTAAATAACAACATTTTCATGTACAATTTTTTGGAAAGGTCTTAGAAACTGTTAATTTGGAGGTAGTTGGTTACATAAATTGTAAGTTAAATAACTTCAACATTTCAGTTTGTTTGCTAAATTGTGTGAACATCTTCAATATATATGGATATTTATAGATCCACTGCTATTTCAGGTATACATTCAGTATTTGGCATGCATATCCAGTGTAAATATGTTCTGGAATCTATTGAAGCTGCATAAATGTGGCTTAGTAAGTTAACATTTACTGCAGATGGTTTAGAAATTACTAAATAGCAAAATTTACTCAAAAATTCAAGGATGTATAGTAAGCAAAGTCACTGGAATTCTATCAGTGGAATTTAATTTTCACAATTCACTTATCACCACATAATCACTTTACCTGTACTAGCATTGTGGCCCCACAATGCCCCTCTAACACTCCTGTGAGAGTGGTGCCCACCATGACTAAAGCTGTCCTTATGCTTCTGTCACAGTGGCTTAAGTCACAACTAGTTGTAAGGCTTTGCATCACTTGGTGCCACTGTTTCAAAAATAGTAAAAATATACATTGTTATCTGCAGTTAAAAAGTTAGCAGGTGGCATTTTACAGAAACTATGCTGCACGTGCATGTGCTGATACAAGCAATTAAGTTAATGAGCTCTAGTACTTAGCAGGCATATTGCAAAAAGACAGGCTAGTGCACAATGATGTCCATGACTATTCTTCATGGTTTATCACTCAAGGTAGTTACCAGACAGTTGGCATCATTAAGCTTTTACTATGGAGCATCCTATGAATGCTGCCTTATTGCCACTTTACGAAGCCTTTACCACAATGGCAGCTCAACTGTATGAATGTGCAAAATGTAATTGCTTCAACAAAAGTATTACAACATTCTGCAATTTCATAAAAGCCTGTGAAATTCAACTTTAATTACTGGTGTTATTTTGGAATGTTTGGCTATTTATAACCTGGCCATCCTTTGAGGACGATATTTTAGAGTAGACACACACAGGCTCATTTTTCCATATTGAGTTTTGTCCCAGCTGGCAGCTCATCTCTCACTTATATAGCCTGTTAAAAGAAATATACCCTGATCAGGTTGAACCCAGCTGTCATTCTGTTTGCTACTGGGTTTTTAACCCACAAGTTTTCCCTCATAAGTCCCTGTTAAGGAATGGTCTCTGTCACCCTTGCATAGCCACAGTTTCCCCTGTGAAAGAAGCAAGCCCACTGGCCCAGTTGCATGGGATACTGTGTTGGTGGAACCCACTGCAAACCCTCTGCAGCTGAGATACACTGATGATCCCCAGCTGTCTCAATCATGGCCAGCCTCCTGAGGTGACTTCACAGGCTCACTTCTGAAGCCAAGTGTTCAGCATGGCAGCATGAAGCTGTGCTGCTGAGCCATTGGGGAGGCCTCAAAGCCTAATATATATGCTCAGTGAACCTAACAACATTGATGATATTCTGTTCTCTAGTTTTGAAGTTACAGGTGCTTAAAACCTGCAATTTACATAACTGCGAAATGTAATTTTAAAATGTCTAAGTGTTTGGCAGCTTATAAGCTCAGTCATCTTTAAAGATATATATTGAAACTTGGTACATGTCTGTATGGCTTTTGGTGGAGTCTTCCAGCCACCTTTGGTGGAATGTGAACAAACAATCTGCACAACAGAGGAACATAATTTTGGCAAAACTTCATGAAAATGTTGCAGACATTTTGACAATCAAATAGTGTAGTTGCCTTTTTGGTGCTAATAAGAACAGATCCAGAAGCAAATGATTTGATACCTTTTCTTGGACCAACATAGATGTTACAGCAACAAAAGAACAAAGTGTTTCAGCCTTTGAACCAACCAAGTCCTTCTACAGAAGCTTTATGACAGTTATTTAGAAAATCCCAAACTATTAACACCCAGATAATGCATAAAAAATAGAATTAATTCTCATTCAATTAACAAATTCATTTGAAACATAACATAAGATCATGTTAGAGAAGTTAATTAACTCCAGTATGTTTTTAGCTGAGAAGCCCCTGAAGGTCAAAGGTTATCAAGAAACAGCAACAAACAGAGAGTTCTTCTCTCATAAATTTTAAAATGTCTCAGTATGTTTCAAGGAAACAGTCCACTGATAACAAAACCTTGGTATACCATTCTCCCTAATTACATGTAAGATGAGCTTACAACTTTTACTGCAAGTGTCCTGGTGTTTTAAACAATACAGTTAATGAAAGGTAAAATGCTGAAATGAGGCCTAATTGCAAGTTGAAAACAAGCCCCAAATTAAAATAAACAGAAATTATATATGCTTATGGCATACAGAGGGTTTAAAGTGAAGTTTGCTCAAAGTAAGCAAATGTTTTACACAATAAGTGTAATATAGACCTTAGCTTGAGACATTTTCCCAACTATACTTTCAACCACTTAAAATATTCCACAAACATTAAGGCCTTCAGTGTTGTTACAGGATTAAATACATGATAATATCAATGGTAAGTATAAGTGCCAAAAAAAAAAAAAACTACTTATCAAGACACCCAAGGAATTGAGACCATGAGCCTGATATGTACATATTTAAATACAGTGTCAGTGTATAACAAGCATGTACATAATCAGTCTAAAGAATCTAAATAAAAAATTCATTGGAATAAAATCTCCCAGCTCCCCTTTCCCTGGGAAAGGTAACTAGTAGGAATGAGATATATGTACAAGAGTCCTAATACATCATCATTTATACCAATCTTTGCAACATTTACCCAAAGGAATTAAACCTTTCATAAATCCCCAAGTAAATGAGATATGCATCTTAATATGAACAGATTTAAAAAAATGTGACAGTATGTAATCCAACCACTGACAACTAGTAGAATAGTAGAAAGAAATAAATGTTCACTATACTGTATATGAGAACTAAGTCCTAGCAACTGTAATGCCATTATGTCATCTGCCTGAATAAAAGCCTACGTCAATATTATTAAATAATGGCAAGCAAAAGGACTTTGTCTACATAAGCTCTGTTTGACCTATGATATCACTAAAATAACCACACCCACTATACTCACAAAAACCACCCCAACAGCCACATAAAAATAGCCGCATGCCACACTCCCTCCACACATACATGTGGGCCCACGAGCACACACACACAGTGCTAAGGTGAGAAGCCAACATGTAGATAACCAGAAACTAACAAAATCAAAGGCTCATTGAAGAACTAAAGTATTTATGGCCATCCTTTGAAGTAAAGATCTGTATAAATTTAAGTGGGATAATGTGTCATATACCCCACATCAATATTCATTCCATCCGACACCATATTGAGAAGTAAAATAAGTCTAATTTCAGAAGTCCTTGCTCGTTGTGTACTGCTGAATTGTGCAGTGGAATGTGCAACACAGGTACCAACAGAACAACTACTGCAGTATAAGTAAAGGACCACTACCAACAGAATACCCTTACTAGTCACGTATCATCCTGACCTTTAACTTCTACGTAAGATTATTAAGGACCACCACCCAATAATTAGTGAGGATGAAACTGTTAATTATATTTTTCAAGAACTACCACTATTATCTTTTAAACAACCACCTAATTTAGCCAATCTGATTCTTAGGGGTCAACTTGAACCAGAATAGAATACCATGACATCATATGGTACACAGCCCTGTCACCAAGGTAGATGTAAGACTTGTAAGCTCATTTCTAAGTCAGATTGTGTGGTTACATAATAAAACAGACAATTCAGGATATAGGGGAATTATATATGTACATTAAGTAATGTTGTCTATTTCATTCAATGCAAGAAATGTCTTCACACAAGTTATGTGGAGGAGACAAAGCAACAACTCCACACTGGAATGAATTCACACAGGCATTCTTTTAATATGAAGATGACTGGCAAACCAGTGGAGCTACACTTCTCCCAGGATGGCCACTCAATCTCAGATATGTCTGTGATGATCTTAAAAGGATATTTTAACAGTACACAACAGAGATGGGCTTCTGAAATTATACTAATTTTACTTCTTGGGGGATGGAAGGAACATTGCTGTGCGGTATATGACACATTATTCCACTTAAACTTACACAGACCTTTACTTCAAAGGATGGAGATAAATACTTTAGTTCTTCAGTGAGCCTTTGATTTGTTTAGTTTTATACTTATACAGTCCTCTTTATCTGGTTATATACATGTTGGCTTCTCACCTTAGCATTGAGTGTGTGTGTGTATGTGAATGTGTGGGGTGTCTGTGTGTGCATGTGTGTGCATGTATGTGTGGAGGGGTAGTATGGCATGGGTCAATTTTTATGTGGGTGTCAGGGTGTTTTTTGTGGGCATAGTGGGTGTGGTTATTGTGGTGATATTGAGGCAAGTTTTTATTCAGGCAGATGACATAATGGTGTTACAGTGGCTAGGACTCTTAGTTCTCATATATAGTGAACATTTATTGCCTTCTACTAGTTGTCAGTGGTTGGATTACATGCTGTTACTTTTTCAAAATCTGTTCATATTATGATGCATATCTCATTTACTTGGGGGTTCATGAAAGGTTTAATTTCTTTGGGTAAATATTGCAAAAATTGGAGTGAATAATGATTAATTAGGACTCTTGTACATATTCCTACTAGTTATCTTTCCCAGACAAGGGGGGGTTGGGTGATTTTATTCCTATAAGTTTTTGTTTAGATTCCTTAGACTGATTCTGTACCGGAGCACGACATTTCACTCCCGTCATTACATTCCGTGTAATTACGCTCCCGACAGTTTGCTTCTTTCAATTTCCCTCCCATGTAAATTCACTCCCACATCACTTCACTCCACAGCACTGATACATTTCGCTCCACAGCACTGATACCCTAAATTTGCTGACAGCTCACAGTTCACTCATGAATTGACTAGCTCCTAGTAACAGCAAACTAACTCATTTGAATCAGAAATTTGAATCTGAAAGCACTCACGGCTCACTAATGAGTTGACTCGCTCTGAACAGCATAGTAACTCATTTGAATCAGAAAGTGTACCAGCATAAATTAATGTATACACTCATAGTCACATGAAACATGAATCATGAATGTGTTGCCTAGCAATGCCAACTGTTGCCAGGGGAATGTAGTCATGTGATAGTGTTCCAGTTAAAGTAAACCAGGAAGTGCTTTCAGTGCTTGCTGTCCACGTCCAAATGGATTAAAATATCTTTATTAAGGTGCATATTTTAAAATTTGCACTGTTTTGATGGGGTTCAGTAATCAAAACAATGTTCTACTCCTCTAAGAAATTCTTCGGTTCATCTTAGCACAACATACTGCAGTGGTAAGCAAGGAATATAAATTGCATGTAAAATCAGTATGACAGGTGGGAAAGTTGATAGGTTGTGTACTGAGAGAACAACCATTTTCATTAAAAGTGTTTGTCCTGACATCCACGGATACTGCAATGCAGTTGTTGTATGTATTTATTATGCTGTTACTCAGGAGTGAAGGAGCATAGTAAGTGGGAGTGTAATTTACTGGAGTGAAGCTAGCGGGAACGAATTGATGTTGGGGCGAGATGTCAGGAGTCAAATGTCTAGGAGCGAGATAGCAGGAGCGAAATGACATAGACCCATTCTATACATGTTTGTTATACACTGACACTGTATTGCAATTTGTACATATCAGGCTCATGGTCCAATTTCTTGGGTGTCCTTGACAAGTATTTTTTTTTTTCATTTGGCACTTATACATGCAGTTGATATTATCATGTATTAAATCCTGTTACAACACTGAAGGCCTTAAAGTTTATGTAATGTATTAACTGGTTGAGAGTATAGTTGGGAAAATTTCTCAAGCTAAGTTCTATATTACATTTTGTGTGAAACATTTGCTCACTTTGAGAAAACTTCACTTTAAACTCTCTGTGTGGCATATATATATATATATATATATATATATATATATATATATATATATTATGTTTATTTTAATTTGGGGCTTGTTTTCAACTTGCAATTAAGCCTCATTTCAGCATTTTGCCTTACATTGACTGCATTCTTTAAAACACAAGGACACTTGCAATAAAAGTTGTACACTCATCTTACATGTAATTAGGGAGAATAGTATCCCAAGGTTTTGTTATCAGTAGACTGTTTTCTTGAAACATACTGAGATATTTTAAAATTTATGTGAGAACACTCTGTTTGTTGCAATTTCTTGATAACCTTTGACCTTCAGGGGCTTCTCAGCTAAAAGCATACTGGTGTTAATTAGCTTCTCTAACGTAATCTTCTGTTATGTTTCAAATGAATATGTTAAACCAATAAGAATTATTTCTGTTTTTTTATGCACTATCTGGGTGTTAATAGTATGGGATTTTCTAAATAACTGCCATAAATCTTCTGAAGAAGGACTTGGTTGGTTTGAAAGCTAGAGGACTTTGTTCTGTTATTGTAACATCTACGTTGGTCCAATAAAAGGTATCAGATCATTTGCAGACATTTTGAGAAATTTCACAGAAGTGACATCATAATTTTACCAGAATTCTACCAGCAGAAAATCAATTTTGCCCACTTCTAGCCTGCAGCAAGCAAAGCAAGCAGTCTAGCACTGGTAGATGTGACTCAAGACTGCTTAAAGGCACTTTATAAATAAAGTAGATTGAGATAGATTGATTGAGAGTTTTTGTACTGTTAGTTAGGAAAAATGACTAGAGAGAGAGAGAACCATTGATCCTGTTCTGTCAGATACTGAGATAGGTAGAGTACAAGTGAAGGAAAAAGTGGGGTCCTGTGACCCCAATGCAGTGTGGTTCAACATAACCATAAGAACTCATCACTCCAGTTAAAAAAAAAAAAAACTATGGTCCTGGACTTTAGAAGGCTGGACTTTGGCACAGTGGAGAAGTGTTGAAAGATATGCTGGTCTGGGTAGAGGGAGCTGAAGTGACAGAAGCCATATGTAATGCCATAATGAGGGGTGAAATGGAGGGGATAGCATCATGCAAGATGCAGGCCAAGAAGAACAAAAAGCACTACAAGCCCATCTGTTTTTTCAGAGGATGGGTGAGGCAATAAGGGCAAACAGGGTGTAATTCAAAAAAGTCAAGGTGGAGCAGCGCAAAGCCAACCAGGATGATTATCTAAATAAGCTAAAAAAGTCCAGAATAACAGCAACAAAAGTAAAGCAGAGATGGAGGGGGGAGTAGCAGAGTGGGCCAAGAAGAGAAGAAAAGCATTCTTTAGGTATATGGGGGAATAAAGCAAAACTAAGTATGGTATAAGAGTGACAGGACAAGGCTGGAGGAGGATACGAAATAATGATTACTTTTACTCATTATTCATCATTTACAAGTGGGGCCACTTCCACTGTACTGGGTGAAGGTCTATGTGAGTGAGAGTACTGTACAGTAGGTAGGACCGGTTTCAAAAGAAATGGTTCTCAGGGTCTCAAAACTCTGGCAAATGCACCCTAGATTGTTGAAGGAGGTAAAGCAGAGACTGACAGCACTATTGGCAAATCTGTTATTTTATTCCTTGGAGATGGGAGTCCAGCGGACTGGAGGATAGCTTATTTGAGGGTAGCTAGTGTGGTGCTACTGTACTTCACAAAATGTGGGACAGGTATGATTCAGGTAATTGCAGATCAGTCAGTCTAACCTCAATTTTAGGTAAGCTGCTGGAAACAGTCTTTAAGGAATAGATAGCAGAATTCTTGGATACAAATGGGTTACAAGAGAACATTTGGTTGTAGCAAGGAGATGATTCCAAATTAATCTGACTGACTTCTTTGAGTAGGTCATTGACTGGTGGACAATGATCAAGCAGCAGACATGTTGTATTTTAACATTTGCAAGTCCTTCAATTCTGTTCCACACAGGAGACTGAAACAAGCTGGGTCACCTAGGGATAGGTGACAAATGGTTCCATGTGACAATAGCACCAATAAAAATGGTGCTGAACACAACGGTGACTACAGATTGCTGAAAGTCAAAATGGCGATCAGCATAACACTGACCACTACAATCAGTGACTCACGAATAGGAGCTCTAAGGGGGTGAACTTTTCTCACATTAAATGTGGGGGACTATGCCCCCTGACCCCCCACATCCCCATTTCTATTATAATCAACTCCGGGGGAGGATGACAATGGGGGAAAGGGGAAACTAGGAAGGGGGTAAAGTTGACAGGAAGAGAATGTTGGGGAGGTAATGTGCTGCTGAGGGGGGGACACAGATGCCAGGGCAGGGGAAACCAAAACAAATACATTTATAAACCACAAATACAATGCAAACAAACAAACAAAAAAAAAATTACAGCCAGTCCTGAACCTGGGTCTGCCAGATAAAGAGTTAGTGACTCTATCCACTACACCAGATGGCCCACTCATGACTGGCTGAACCAACATTCCCCGCTATACTGCAGAACTAGTACTCCGTACATATGCAATATCATTATTGGAAATTGTTTGACCATGAGAGGAACACTAAGCTGAAGCTTGTTTCCAGGTGTGACCTGGGAGCACAAGGAATTTAAGTGAGTTGCTCAGGGTCACACAGTGTGAAAGTGGGGGCTATGAGATTCAAACCCAGGTCTCCAGGTTTGCAGCTCGGTGCCTTAAACCACTGCACTATACTGCCTCCTCCTGCAATATCATCATACTTACTATGTGCTATTAAGTACAAATAGCCCAATTTACACTCGCCATTTTGATGTCGCCCAAATTCACTCACTTAAATTGATTTGCCCATATCACAGGATACCAAAACAAACCAGGTGGATAGGATTGTAGTTGGGGTCAGCACACAGAGTGTAGTCATCACTGGGGCATGCTCAGAACTCAGAGGAATCATGAGTAGAGTACCACAGTCAACAGTTCTGGGACCACTGCTCTCAATAACTGTATTTGTAATGTAGAAGACAGAATCTAGAATAAGGTTTTTGTCTTTGCTAATGGCACTAAGATCTGTGGAATAATGGACATCAAGGAGGGAGTTAAAGTAATGAAGAGAGCTATGGAAAATTGGAAAGTAGTCCAGTATATGGCAACAAAAGTTCAATGCAAAAAGGTGCACAGTTATTTACATTGGTAAAAGGAACTCTAAAATAGTGTGTTAGATGAGGGGAGTAACAGCAGTACAGACACCTGTGGAGAGAGACCTGGAGATCCTCATTATGGACAAAACTTTACCACCAAAGAAAACAGCATCAGCTTTTAGATAATTCATCTCAGTTATTTTATTGTCATCCACCCAATGCACATGTTAATGTTTCACAGCACCTTGTCACTTCATCAGAACAAAAAACAGCAATCACTGCATCATCGATTTACAGCCAGATTCTTTTGACAGACTCCAACTTATAAACAGCTTAAGTAAGGATAGCACTTCCTTGGCCTTTAGCTTTCCTGTATGTGATTTTTCTCTTATAGAGTTTAAGATCAGTAGAAGAATAAAGGTGCGGATACACACCTCCCTACTGGAGGGCATCGTTAGGGACAGCCCCAAGTCCATTGCTTAGTACAAGTCACATTGGAAGGCAAGCAGGATGCTGGTATACACAGGAAGAGGATTTGATAGTAGTAGGAAGGAGGTGATACTGTTCTAGTACAGGTCCCTGACACGGTGTTACCTGGATTAGATGTTCAGGTTCTTGCAAGGAATCAATAGGGCAGATTTTAAGGACTTGTTCACAAGGAATGAGGGTACAGTGACTATAGAACATAGGTAGAGACTGATGAACTTAGATTCAGGAGGGATGTTCAGGTGTTCATCATCATGGAGTGTTTTTTGAACAAATGGAATTGATTACACATTGAGATGTTTGACAGCAAGACCTTGACCGGGTCTGAACTTGTGCGGAAAAGATTTAAGGGAATAGTGAAACCTCTAGGCAGAAGATAGGTAAGGATACCCAGGGAAGGGATTGATGATCAGCCACTAGTGCTATTATATGTCAAATCCAGCCTGGTATTAGGCCAAACTGGAAGCTAGTCAGAGAATTTATCAGACAGGATGGGTCTTTGAATCTTTTTCTTTTGACACAGTCTTATGTTTCTATACTGTATGTCTATAACAGTATGTCTTTTATTATCCCAAGGCAGTGTGGA
Organism: Neoceratodus forsteri; assembly: GCA_016271365.2. Lineage (NCBI taxonomy): Eukaryota > Metazoa > Chordata > Ceratodontiformes > Ceratodontidae > Neoceratodus > Neoceratodus forsteri. Next base: position 610,285,990 of record CM057455.1, read on the forward strand.
TGAATCTAATAGCTTTCTTTGACTGGGTGACCAAAGTAGTAGACCAGAGAGGGGCTGTGGTTATGGCCTAACTAGAATTTAGTGAGGCATTTGACACAGTCCCACAGAAAATATTAATAAACAAGTTAGCCAGCCTGGGAGTGGGGTCCATGGTGGCAGCCTGGGTAAAACATTGGCTGATCAACAGGATGCAGAGAGGAATAATAAATGGAGTCCACTCTGAAAAAAAGGTGGGTTACTAGTGGTGTACCACAGGGTTCAGTAATGAGACCGGTCCTCTTTAATGTCTTTACAGGTAACATTGCAAATTGACTAGAAGGAAAAGTATGCCTCTTTGCAGATGAAACAACGATAAGCAACAGGGCTTATACAATGGGGGGGGGTGAAAGGATGAGAAGGGACTTGTCAAGGTTGGAGGAATGGTTATGGCAGCTTAGATTCAATGCTAAGAAGTGCAAAGTAATGCACCTGGGAAACAAAAACATTGGGGAAGAGTACACAATGGGGGGAGTTACTAACAAGATCAAAAATGGAAAGGGACCTGGGAGTAGTCATATCAGATGACCTAAAGGTAGGCAAGCAATGTGATAAGGCAGTAAGGAGGGCTGGGGGGATACTGGGATGCACAGTGAGAGGCATCACCAGTAGAAAATATGAAGTTATTATCCCTCTGTACAGACAGTTGGGTTGGTGAGACCCCATCTGGAGGACTGCATGCAGTTCTAGAGTCCTCATCTCAGCAAGGACATAGACAGGATGGAGGTGAATCAGAGGAGGGCAACTAGAATGATGCAGGGTCTGCACCAGAATCCATATGCAGAGAGACTAAAGGAGCTTAATATGTATACCCTCAAGGAAAGGAAGGAAGGAGAGAGGGGACATGATAGAAACTTTCAACTACCTCAAGGGAATCAACAAAGTCCAAGAGGGAAGCACCTTTCAGAAAAAGTGATGTGCAAGAACAAGGGACCACAATTTGAAGATGGGGGGGATGGCTCAGGGGCAATGTGAGGAAGTATTTTTTCACAGAAAGGGTAGTGGACGCATGGAGTGACCTTCCTGAGGAGGTAGTGGGGTCAAAAACAGTGGGGGAATTCAAGAATGCAAGGGACTGACATAAAGCAATTCTAGTGGGGGGTGGAAGGATGTAGGCTGTTGGTTAACTAGGATCTGAAGCTTCTTCAATAGGTAGGGAAATGGGCAGACTGGGTGGGCCAAGCGATCCTTATCTACCAGCAAAGTCTATGTTTCTACGTAGCAGGAAACAGCCAAACAGTAGTTTTCCTGCAAAGTAAATATACTGTAGTGGGCATAGCATTGCATCTGTCCACAGATGCTGCATAGAAATCCCCAGGATAAATCTATGCAGTTTTACAGTGCAGTGGGAAACATATACTTTGTAACAGGAAACAGCAAACAGCAGTTTTACTCTAAAGTAAAAAAAAAAAAACACACACAGAAAAACTGTTCATTACAGCTGTGGAGCCAACTGAACACTCAGACGAGCAGAAACACAAAACAAAAGTATGAGACACTCATTCACATCAAGAAAGGATTCAGCTAGGCACAAATAACAATGTCAAAATGTATTTAATGTTCCACACCAGCATGACAATAAAGGGCAAGTACAGAAAACACTTCAACATTTCATGCTTGTGTGCTGTTTCAGGAGGCTTCTGTTGCCACAAAATGAAGTCCCATTATTTATACAATAGGGGTGAGCTGATAACTCATTGGAAAAAAAAATGGATATTCTCACTGCACTCCAGTTATCACACTGTGATTATATCATGACAGTACTGATAACTGGAGAAAATGGCAGTTATGACATGGCTCACGCAAAACATCAACATTAGCGTGAAATACTTGCGCAATTGAATACCATTGCACAACATGTATTATGCAATCATGCAAAACTCATGTTATTCAGCAACAATGGTTAGTTTTGCACAATTCACCCCTAACAATAGGGGCCCCTATCGTATAAAATGGATACAAGATGTGCACTCATGTGAAATGGAAAATACCTTCACTCCTGCACAGGGACCTCTTGATATTCACTTGTGGCTTCGCCACTTGTGACTGTCCAAAGGTCACTCTAGAGGAGTGAAGACATTTTTCATATTGAACTCATGCCATCATGTATCCCCTTATACATGAAATTTTGTAAAATAACAGTAACATAAAATCAGCCAGTTACCCTTTGGGGTAACCTTTGCCTCAGTGCTTTTGCACTAAGGATCTTTGTCTTTCAGATTTTTTTTTTGGAGGAGGGGGTTCACCCTTTTGTTTTTTGGGGGAGGGTTCACCACAACCCAAACCAGATAGACCAGCTTAGGGTAGCTGGTTTATTCCCCTGGGGTGTCATACAGATGAGGCATACTGATGAGTCCTGGTAGAATGAAACACGTGTCTGTGGGGGGTAGGAAGAAATAGGCTGTTGGCTAACTAGGATCTGCAGTTTGTCCAGTAGGTAGGGACATGGGCAGACTAGCTGGGCCAGGCAGTCCTTATCTGCTGTCAAAGCCTATGTTTCTATGTTTCTATCAGTGCTCAAACTAATGAAAACATATGCAAACATATAAAACATACACAATGTGAATATATACAAAATTAAAAACATCTTTTATAGCCAAGTATCAACTTAAATACATGTTATAAAAAGCTGAAAACAAACATCCTAGTTATAAATCTACCAAAAAGGCAACTCATTAGAGGAAAGGTAACATTTCTATCATTCAAGCCATGAGAGCTAGTAGCATAAAGTTTAGAAATCCAGAAAGCCTCTCTCCTCACATAACTCAAATCCACATTCCCCTACAAGCCCCCACTCTTCCATTTTCAATCCCCAAAAGAACCAGCTGTGCTGTGTCGCAGCAATCAAATTAACAATTTGAGCTGCTGTAAAATATTCCAGATTTTTAGTAAAAATGGTCCACATGTGATCGACGACCCTCTCTGTGCCTAAATAAATAACATATGTACTATCATAGTTCACACATCTGTTAATACTGTAGCACTCACCATTGTGTGGCTTGTTGAAGGTTGTGTTTACAATCACTGGGCAATATTTGCCTCTTTTGCATTTATGAGATGCTGTGGGTAAAGTAGGTAGCCACACAGATGTGGAGGGTTTTTACTGCATACTGTGTGTTACTCAGTCTGCTAAGTTCTGATAGTGACATTACACAATACAATGAAATTTAGATGTTACATTTCCCAGCTTGGGTTCTGTACATAATATATGCAGATCTTTTTAATGATGTCACTAATGGCACTTGCCTGGACACTATAGGTAATAACAAAGTTATAGGTGTCTGGTTGCACCCCCACTCTTTGATCATCAATTAATCAATCAATCAGTTTTATTTATAAAAAAGGCACCTTTTTAAAACCAAGGTGGCTGTACAATAAATACATAAAATAAAATAAATTATTACAAAAAGCATATAATTCAACAAATAACAGTATAATAGCAACACAACAAAGCAAAAATAGAACCTCAATCAGCAAAGGCCAGGCTAAAAACATAAGTTTTTAAAGCAGTTTTAAAACTCTAGATGGTTAGGTAATCTTGAACCCGATGAGGTAGAGAGTTCCACAGGGAAGGAGCAGCAAAGCTAAATGCCCTAGCTCCAGATGTTTGCAAATGTACCCTGGGAACCTCTAGCAATCCCTCATCAGAGGATCGGAGAGGACAGAGGGGACAGTAGGGACCAAGAAGATCTTTCAGGTAACTCAGTCCCTGTTTGTGTAGGGCCTCAAAGGTTAGCAAAGCAACCTTAAAGGTGATCTGCCACTGTATCGGCAGCCAGTGCAGATGGCGGAGCACAGATATTATATGACTGGTTCTTGATGCACCAGTCAAAAGCCTGGCTGCCGTTTTCTGCACCAGCTGCAAGCAGCGGCTATCAACCCCTGACAGCCCTAGCTAAAGGGCATTGCAGTAGTCAAGGTGGGAGGAAATAAAGGCATGAACCATGTTGGAAGATCATCAGGGGGAACCACATGTTTCACCAGGGTGATATTTCTCAGATTGTAAAAAGGAGTTTTAACAACTGAGGATACCTGTGACTTCAGGGTCAAGCAGTCATCAAACATAACACCCAGGTTCCGCACCGAGTCAGAGGTAGCTAGCTGGACACCTACAAGCCATAAACCCGAAGGTGAACCTGCCAATATACCCGCCTCGTGATGACTGGGGTTTATAGCCAACACCTGGGTTTTTTCAGGGTTCAACCTTAGCCAGCTCACATTCTTCCAGACCTGAATTTCAGTTAGACAGCTGTTGAGCACTAAGACAGCATTGTCTTGTTCAGGGACAAAAGACATATATATCTGAGTATTATCTGCATAACAGTGAAAACTCAAGCCATAATGTCTAATAACCCCTCCCAATGGCAGCATATACACTGCAAACAACATGGGTGCTAAAATGGATCCCTGTGGGACCCCACAGGGCAGGGAGAATGGAGTTGAGGTAGAAACCCCTGACACCACTCTCTGAGTCCTGTCCATGAGGTAAGATTGAAACCAGCTGAGGATTACCCCCGAAAGTCTGCAGATAAGCCACAGGTGATCTAACAGCACACCATGGTCCACAGTAACTAATGCTGCAGAGAGATCAAGAAGGACCAAGATGAAACAGGCCCTTTGATCTCTCGCTATCAGGAAGTCATTTAGTACCCGAACAAGAACCGTCTCAGTACTATGTCTCTTCCTGAAACCGGACTGGGGAGAATCATAGATATTGTGGCTGGTCAAATGGTATTCCAGCTGTAAAGCCACCACCTTCTCAATAACCTTACCCAAAAAGGGAAGGTTAGAGACCAGCCTGTGGTTAGCTAGACAGTCAGGATCCAAGGATGCTTTTTAAGAGGAGGCCGAACTACAGCCTGTTTAAGGGAATTTGGAAAAATTCCCCTCTCCAGGGATAACCAGACTATCTTAGCAAGGACTGGGCAGATAACATAAATATAGCCAACAAGCAAGTGCATGGGGCCTGGATCCAAACTACAGTTAGTAGGACATAAAGTCTGGATAACCATCATAATATTATTGATTGTAGGCTGACCAAAGTCAGACCACTCAAACCGGGAGCCTGACATCTCCAGCCAACCACTGCTACTTCTTAGAGAAAGGGTCAGGTGGGTATTGGACCTGATCGTGGCAACCTTATCCATGAAGAATCAAGCAAACTCCTCACACTGCTCTTGTGAAAAAACATTTCTGGGCTGAAGACAGAGTGGATTGCACAGTCTGTCCACAGTCCGGAAAAGCTGAGCTGGTTGATTCCGCGTGGCTGCAATTCCCCTGGACAGGAATTCTGCCTTCTTATGGGAAATTGTTGATTGATAGACCAAATAATGGTCCATCAGACTAAGCCTGTCACACACCAGGCCAGACCTTCACCATCACCTCTCTAGCCTTCGTCTAACTCTCCTCAACTCCCTCAAGTCCTCATCAACCATGGAGACCTAGGGCGAAGGGAGAGTGGACGAAATCGAACAGGAGCAATGGAATCCATGGCATCTGTCACTGCCTTATTATAGGCAAGTACTAGATCCTCTGGATCCATGCATTCCCTTGGCATGCCCTATAGGTCCAGCACTGCCATCAGACCATCTGGGGATACACCCCTCAAGGTGCGGTACTGGACCATCTCCATAGCAGCAGGCCTCTTAGGGGGGGCCTCAAAACTGAAACTGACAGTATGATGGTCCGACCACTCATGGGCCCCCTAACAATATAACATTTCCCTTGTGTCTAGTGACACCCCTCACCTTCCAATTGATGGACCTCAACAATGTAACATTTCCTTGGCATCTAGTGGCATTGCCAACCCCATAACAATGCAACAATCCCTTGTGTCTTGTGACACCCCCCACCCTCTGATTTCTGGCCCACTAACAATGTAACATTTCCCCAGTGTCTAGTGGAACACCCCAACATCTGATTGCTGGTCCACTAACAATGTAACATTTCCCTGATGTTTAGTGGCACCTGCCCTCCCTCCGGTCACCAGCCCCTTAACATTTCCCTGGTGTCTAGTGGCACCCCACCACCCTCCGATCACTGGCCCTATATTTGCTGAGTGATACTGCCACCACCCACCTCCAATTTCACTGCTAACTCAATTAAGTGCCTGTCACATGTTCACAACTGTGTGCTCTCTCCTTAGTTTTTACATCACACGGTAGTCATGGAGACAGTCTCCATGAATACAGCATGATGTAAAGACTGAGGAGAGAGTGCATAGTTGCAAACTTTTGACAGGCATTTATCTGAGTTAGCAATGAGGATGGAGGCAGATAGAGTTGGTATCACTCAGCAAATATGGGGCCAGTGATCAAAGGGTAGGGGATGACACTAGCCATTAGAGAAATGTTAAGCGGCCAGTGAAATGAGGTTTGATGGTGTCATTAGACACCAGGAAAATGTTGCTTTCTTAAGGAGCTGGCAATTGGAGTCTGGTGGGTGCCACTAAACACCAGGCAAATGTTACATTGTTAGGAGGTCACTGATTGGAGGGTGGGAGGGATGCCACAAGACACCAGGGAAATGTTACATTGTTTGGGGGATGGAGATCAAAGGGGAAGGGGTGCCACTAGACACCAGTGGAAATGTTACATTGTTAGGGAGCCAGTGATACCCCTAAATGTCTGGGAAATGTTATATTGTTAGGGGACCAATGATCGGAGGGTGTATACCAAGAAAATGTAACATTGTTAAGGGGGAAAAATCAGAGGGTGGGGGTGTCACTGGTCACTAGGCAAAAAAAAAAAATTTCTGACCAGGATGGCACATGTCTGAACTGCAGAATAATTACATGAACTTTGGATTATTGTATTAGTTACACAGTTCATGTGTATTATTCCACAGTTCAGCAAGATTCTGCAGAACAAGGCGAAAGTTTGCCAAACACATTTGGAAGATTTCTGAGTTCACCACAGCTGGAAGTTTGGAAAATTCCATTAAGGTTGGTGAAACTTTCATAAAAGCTTCAATAAAGTGGAATTCACAACTTTCACTGAGCTCTAGATGGACTTATATTGTAAGGCAATGGACCATCACATTGCCTACTAGCAAGTTTGTGTCACCCCACCATTTAATCAGAGGTATTCCAGCAGGACAATTTATTGGAGCATGGCACAACTGTAGAACTGAAAATGCTTTGTACATAATGCTGAATTATTAAGGCAAAGATTTTAAGTGAGGAGTTGAAGTTGGGACATTATTACCAGTGCCAGGCAGAGGGTGGTAGACACACGCAGGGAAACTTTATTTGGTGATAACGAACACCAGGCAATGGATACAAATAGAATGAACTTTGTTACTGCCCATAGTGCCCAGGCATATACCAGTAATTACATCATTAAAATGAACTGGCATATATTACATGCAGAACCCAAGTTAGGAAATGTAGTATCTGAATTTCCCCATATGGTGTACCATCGCCCTCAGAATTTAGCAGACAGAGTAACACACAGTATGCAGTAGAAACCTCCCACATCCATGTGGCTACCTGTATACCAACCGCACAGTGTCACTCCCACAGTGAAGACCATCACAGCAACATTGTCAGCAGTCACTATGATGGTCTCTACTACCCGACACTGGTGCCATGAAGGTGTTAGCCCCCATCCCTGAACTAACTCTTACTGGAGCTACTAATCTATAGTATGGGGGGTGCGGGGTGTAAAGCCCCCCACAGAAAACACTTGATCCAAATCCCAAGTGACAGCACAACACCAATTGGTGGTGTTATGTTGTCACTATGCCATCAGTCAACATGAAATTTGTCACTGCGGCATAGTGTAACTGTGGTTACCTACTTTACCCTCAGGTTGTCATACATGCTAAAGATGCAAATATTGCTCAGTGATTGTAAACACAACTATCTTCAACAATCACCACAATGATGAGAGGTGCAGTATTAACAGATTTGTGAATTGTGATTCTACATACATTTATGTTATTTATTCAGGCATATGTCAAGTGTTATGTTGGCCATACAAAATGTAAACTGTTTTTGTTGCTAAAGATTTCATTGTGTTTTCCATAATACACAGATACAAATAAAACATAATTAGCAAACATACAGGTTACATACACGTGGCATGATGCGGCTGTAGCTAGGTGCTTACATCAGATGACAGATTGTACTTAATTTAGTAATATAACTTAAGATCTGTACCTTGGTGTATTGACATTTCATTACTGTATCAGCATCCTGTAGTAGAATTCTATACATAGGGATCATTATAGTAGCAGGTACCTACCTCACCTCTTACAGTGGGATGGCAGAACCACACGCCGAACCAGTGAGTCTGATCACATGTCAAGGCATCTGTTATGATTTGGGGTGCTTGAACGTCGTGTGGCACCAAGCATATTTTCAGTCTGTAAGGAGGAAGAGGTTCCCACAAAGTAACCTAGAACGATTTTACATTTATATAACTATATACAACAGTTTGGTGTAGGATAAATCCTTTGCTGAGGCTTCTGGACTACTCTTTTGAGACAAAATGTAAACTTAAAGGGAGGGTAGGTTATCACATGTGGGCCATTGTTAATAAAAATCTGAAATACGCTACAAGAGCTCACAATGTTAATTCAACTGATGCAACACAACATAGCTTGTCCTTTATTGGGAATGAAAAAGCCAGAGTGCAGGCTTTTAGGGGGAAGGTGGATTTGAATCATGTGAGGAGAGAGGCTTTCTGGATTTTTAAACTTTATGCTATAAGCTCTCCCGTCTTGAATGATAGAATACAACTGTTACCTTTCCTCTAATGAATTGTCTTTTTGGTATATTTATAATCAGGGAAGTTCAATTTCAGCTTTTTGTAAATTATGGGCTGGATATTCAAACTGCGCCATTCTGAGGCGCAAGCACTTGCGCTGCACAAAATAGTTGCACAGGGGTGTGGCCCAGGCGATATTCAAAGGAGTTGCGCTATTGAGCAACTCCTTTGAATATCACCCCACAGCCACTGTGCATGGCACAGTGAAACTTGTGCCACCGCAAGTTGTCAGAGTGGAGCATTCAATTTGCGGTGGCCAAGTACCATTGCGCCATGCGCAAAATCACAATATTCAAAAGGTGACATGCAAATGGGGCCATAATTCATGCAAGGCGCGGGGGGGCCATTTGCAACTGATTATGGCCCCATTTGCATGCCATTAGCATGTAGGTGCGCCGATCCATGAGGACTTGCGCCTGGCCGCCCTGCCAGGCAGCAGCCGTCGGGGACCGATGCACCCTGCAGCCCCATCGCGGGCAGAATGTAAAAAGAACCCCCCCGCCCAAACATCTCCCTAATGCCCGATCGCGGGCAGAATGTGAAAAGAACCCCCAACATCTCCCTAATGCCCGATCGCTGGGCAGAATGTGAAAGAACCCCCGAACACTTTCTTAGTGCCTGATTGCGGGCAGAATGTAAAAGAACCCCCAAACACTTTCCTAGTGCCCGATCACGGGAAGAATGTAAAAGAACCCCCCTCAACATCTCCCTGGTGGTCAGTGGACCGTAATGCCCGATCGCGGGCACAATGTAAAATGACACCACCCGCACAAACATCTCCCTGCGGCTAGTGTCCCTCCACCCACCCACCCACCCACGAAGCCCCACCACCTCTCCCCCTGGCAGCCGGCGGGTGGCAGCATCCCACCTGCCTGCCGCCCGCCACTCGCCAACTGACTGCCCGGTAGGGCTGCACGCCGATGGCGCAGAGCAAGAACCAATGGGAATGCAGCCCATACCGTACTGACAGTCAGATTTGTGAATAGATCATTACCGTCTGGACACATATCGATATGGGCTGCACGCCGTGGTTCTTGCTCTACGCAATGATCGACGATCATCGTGATGGCGGCAGGTGGAGGTGGGATGCTGCCGCCCACCGCTGCGGGGAGCGGGTGGTGGGGCTCGTGGAGTGGTGGGGGACACTAGCCACCAGGGAGATGTTTGGGCAGGGGTGGTGTCATTTACATTGTGCCCGTAATCGGGCATTACAGTCCACTGGACCAGCAGGGAGATGTTGGGGGTTCTTTACATTCTGCCCATGATCGGGCACTAGGAAAGTGTCGGGGGTTCTTTACATTCTGCTCATGCGATCAGGCACTAGGAAAGTGTTCGGGGTTCTTTTACATTCTGCCCGCGATCGGGCACTAGGAAAGTGTACGGGGGTTCTTTTACATTCTGCCTCAGAAGGGCATTTCGGTCCACTGGACCACCAGGGATGTGAACAGGAAGAGGGGGCCACATTGATGCCCGTGATCGGCCTGGTGGGGGGAGTACTCTGTGCCCGCGATCGGGCTGGGGGCTGGGGACTGAGTTGGGGGCCAGCCACAGGTGGCAGCTGCTGTGTTGCACCCTGCAATACAGCAGCTCACCTGTGGGTGGCCTCTCTAAGCCTTTTTTGGCTCAAGGTCCTGCAGGCTCAGGTTGGGGGTTGCGCCTGCACAACTCCTGCACAGCCCGGCTGAATATCGGGCTGTGCAGTTGTATGGTTCCTCCCCTCCTGTTGAGCATGCATTCATTTGCATTGCGCTGTTGCTCAGCCTGTTTTCAGTTGCGCAACTGCCTCCCTGCTGAATATCGCAGAATGGCTAATGTAGATTCTGAGATCATGAACCTTGTTGCGCATGGCGCAACCCTTTTGAATATCCCACCCTATGTATTTAATCTGTTCCTTGGCTGTGCATCAAATGTTTTTAACTTTGCATGTATTTAGAATGTGTGTGTTTTATGTGTGTACATGTTTTTATTAGTTTGAGCACTGACACATTTATTACATATGGTTGTTTTTTGTGTTACTGTCACTTTACGATATTTTATGTATATAAGGACTTAATCATGTGGCCACAGTAACCTCTTCAAAAAGCACACAATCATGAAATTTTGAGGTTTTCATCTGTGCTTGGCTTTTATCATCATGCTGTTGTGGAACATTGAATACATTTTAGACACAATATCTACTCATACTTAGCTGGGATGCTTTTTAGGAGGTGAATCCAAGATGGCGAAGAAGAGTTGCCCTAAGCAAGGAGGACTAGGAGCTCCTGTATCAACTCTGACTAGAACAAAATGAAAAGCTGTGTTATGCTGCCACTGCAAGGCAAAAGGAAAATATGTCGAAATCAGTAAGGCAAGCCAAAGAGTGAAGCAAGACTTCTCCAATGGACTCTCCAATTTGAGCAAGAAGAAGAAGGAAGACACAACAAACCAAACTCAAGCAGCTGTTTACTTTTTCCTTGGGACAGTCTATAACAGGTGGAGGAAACCTACGAATGCTTCTTTCTCCCTTATAACCACCAGGTTCCAGCCAAAGACAACTCACACTACCAGATATAGCAAAGTGCAAGGTAAAAAAAATAAACTAACATTGCTTTAGCTGCATCTGAGATACAGTCAGAACCTGTAGATACTCAGACTAACACTTGCAATACAGCTGCAATCTCTAAGGAACCCTGCAAGAAAACATCAAATACAGCAAAAGTGGTGAGAATTGAGCTTCCCTCCCGTAGAGCAGGCCCAACACCAATAGATGGTTGAACTACAAATGGGAGAAAGGAGCAACAACACGTAATGTCTACCGAAGCTCTACCTCGTATACCAGATGCCACAACTTCACTGAAATCAAGGATGAGTGAATCTGATACAGGCCTTACAAACAGGACTGAAAACCTAACAACAACACAAAGGGAGAAGCAAAATGACTGGCACAAATACTGAATATTCTATGGGAGAAATGGCTTGCACCGCATTAGAATTCAATTCAATTCAATTCAGCTTTATTTTTAAAAGGTGCTTTTCTTAAAACCAAAGAGCCTGTACATTTCAAACAATAAATACAATAAAATTAAAACTACTATAAATCATTAAAAGCTATGCTAAACAGGTGGGTCTTCAAAGATCCTTTAAAACTAAAGACGGTGGGGCAATTTCGCACCTAATGAGGTAGAGAATTCCACAGGGTCAGTGCCATAAAACTAAATGATCTTGCACCTGATGTATTCAAACAGACCCTAGGAATCTCCAGCAATCCCTCATCAGTGGATCGGAGGGGGTGAGAGGGACAGTAGGGGGAAAGGAGTTCTTTCAGGTAGGTAGGTCCCAGGTCATGTAGGGCTTTATAGGTCAGCAAACCGACCTTGAAGGTGATTCGCCAAGCCACTGGCAGCCAGTGCAGTCCGCGAAGCACAGGCATTATATGGCTGGATCTAGAATATCCAGTCAGCAGCCTGGCTGCCGCATTCTGCACTAGCTGCAGACGGCGAAGTTCAACTGCCGATACCCCTAGGTATAGGGAGTTACAGTAGTCAAGACGGGAGGTAATGAATGCGTGGATCAACGTTGGAAGGTCCTCTGGAGGAACCAGGTGCTTCACCCTGGCGATATTCCTCAAATGGAAAAAGGAAGTTTTGACAACCGATGACACCTGAGATTTAAGCGTCAGATGGTTGTCAATTATTACGCCAAGATTCCGCACCTGATCTGAGGTTGCCAACTGAACTCCCCCAAGCCATAATCCTGGGGGTGAACCATCCGGCAAACCCGCCTCACAGCGGCCTTTATCCATGACCAACACCTCAGTTTTCTCTGGATTTAACCTCAGCCAACTCCCATTCATCCAGTCTTGAATTTCTGCAAGGCAGTTATTAAATACCGACAAGGCAGCATCCTGGCCAGGCACAAAAGACATATACAGCTGGGTATCATCCACATAGCAGTGAAAACCCAGACTATATCGTCTAATAATCGCTCCTAATGGCAGCATATACACCACAAACAACATGGGTGCTAAGATAGAACCCTGCGGTACCCCGCAGGATAGGGAGACTGATGCCGAGGAAAAAATTCCTGACACCACTCTCTGAGTCCTACCCTCGAGGTAAGATCGAAACCATCTGAGGACCGTACCAGATAGTCCACAGACAGACTGCAAATGCTGTAACAGCACATCATGGTCAACGGTGTCAAACGCTGCAAAGAGATCAAGAAGTACTAAGATGGATCGAGTCCTACGATCTCTCGCTATTAGGAGGTCATTCAGTACCCAAACCAGTGCTGTCTCAGTACTATGCCTTTTCCTAAATCCAGACTGGAGAGAATCATAGATATTGTTGTTGGTCAGATGATCTTCCAACTGTAATGCGACCACTTTCTCAATAACTTTACCCACAAAGGGTAAGTTAGAGATTAGCCTGTAATTTGCTAGACAATCTGGATTTAGAGAGGATTTCTTTAGTAGAGGCTTAACTATAGCCTCTTTTAGGAGATCCCGAAAGATCCCTCTCTCCAAAGACTTCCAGACTATCAAAGCCAGGACTTGGCCGATTTTATCCACACAACCCATTAAAAGGCATGTGGGGCCAGGGTCCAAATCACAGCTAGTCAGTCGCATCGCTCGAATGATCATCACAACATCATCGATTATGGAAAGAATCAGAACAGGTATCTTTTATTTCTGACTTTAAAAAGACTGTGAAAAGGAAGCAATGATACTCAGAAAACATTTGGATCATTATATGAGGTAGTTGCTGGAAATAATAGTAAATTGGAAGCATTAACTATAATAGCTACAGAGGTGGAACACAGAGTTAGTGACCTAGAAGATATGATGGCCCTTTAAAAAAAAAAACAGTGGCCCAGCATACTGCTCAGCCAGGCAACTAGTCAGAAAAATCCAGGACTTAGAAGTTCATGACTATAGGGTCAATATTAAACTGGGCCATATTCCAGAAGGAGTAGAGGGGTCCAGGCAATCCAATATCCTACTTTGAGGAATTGTTAAGGACATATAAAATTGCCAGCAGACACAAGCCTATTGGTTTATCTAGTCTGCTTGAGTGTGCAGTACTTCAGTCTTTCAGACTGCAGCTGCCCCCCCTTTTGCCTGCCCCCACTGATTTTGCCCATGTATCCTTCACTCCCATCCCTCCACAGTTTGATCCCTCCCTCTGAACCTGTCCCGACCCCTTTTGAAGCTGCCCACCATCCACAGTGATATCATCTCCTCCTTCAGTGCCTTCCACCCTGCCACCACCCTTTCAGTGAAATAGTGCCTACTCATTTCCCTCCTGAATCTGCCTTCTTCCAACTTCAGACTGTGCCCCCTGGTTTCCCTTCTACCTTTTAATTTGAAAATGCTTCCGGTGATTACTCTTTTCATAATCATCAGATACTTGAAGGTCTCAATCATATCCCCCTCTCTCCCTTCTGTCCTACTGGGAATAGATATTGAGCTCTCTCAGTCTCTCCTCATAAGGTTTATCTCCCAACCCCAGGATCATTTTCATTGTCCAGTGCTGTACATCTTACTTATTGACGGAAGCAGCAGGTTGGAGTATCCCAAGACAAAAAAACTCTCATGACAGGGCAAGTAGTGCTGGACATCCAAAGCAGCAATAGTGCTCAGACAAACCAAGATCTGTATTTGTAAAACCTCACAAGTTTCAGGATAAAGAACTGTTTTAATGCAGGACAAAAACTTATAAAGGGCTAAAAGCAACAGGATATAAATTTCAGGCCATCCCTGATTTCAGCTCAGAAACTATGAATGAAAGGAAATCACTCAACTAGACTATGGCCACTATGAAGTCCAGAGGTATCAAATATGCCTTACCTTCCCAGCCAAGTTAAGTTTTTTTTTTTACAAAGATAGAATGTGTTTCTTTAGTGACCCAAAAGAAGAAGAAAGACTGTTGAATGAAGACAACAGAGAAACTAACCCATTTCAACTAGCTGCCCAGCCCTTCCCAAATAAGAATTATTTTCTGGGACTACAATGACTTTGCAACAAGTTCTGTTTCTAGAAAACAGTTTCTCTACCCTCATGGATGTTCACAGATCAAGAAATGAGGAAGAAGGCTTAAGAAGACAAAATCAAAACAGCCCTAACCCAGATTTGCTCTAACTATATATAATGAAAAAGCTGACTTTTGTCTAATTTAAAAAAAAAAATGGTGTCATAGATAGAGCAATTATAATGAAACTATGTTAATGAATAACATTTTGTATAACTTTTTCTTTCTAGTGTACTTTACTTCTTTAGAAACAGATGGTTGCCATGACATTAACTACTTTCTGTACATGTGCACCCACTATCAAACTGAAATGTGCCTTGTTTATCAAGTAAAACTTTACTTTACTCTTATTCATCTGTATATTTTTTGTTTTTGCTTTACATAGATCATCTCAGAGTATCAAAAGCTCATTTAAATATATGAGTGCCTCAGCATCCACCAATTTTAGGAGATGTGCGGGTTAAAGAAGCTGTCTTTTGTTGATGTAGAAGGGAAAAAGTGAGACACAGTCTCCTTACAGTTGGGGGGGTATTATTATAGGAGTGGGATGGGAAACTGTATATATGGGTCAGGGGACCCTACATGTAGGTCACAAATTATGTACTGTAAAAATGTTAAGGGGGGGTAGAGATAGGTGGAAGAGGCATTAAATTCACATATACAATTTTTTTTTAATTATAAATTAAAACCATTAT
Source organism: Neoceratodus forsteri (assembly GCA_016271365.2). Lineage (NCBI taxonomy): Eukaryota > Metazoa > Chordata > Ceratodontiformes > Ceratodontidae > Neoceratodus > Neoceratodus forsteri. Next base: position 610,301,500 of record CM057455.1, read on the forward strand.
CTCTAAGTAAGGTGAAAAAAACAGAGGAAAAAGAGAAAGAAAGAACTTGGTAACTTGTACAGTAAATGTATTAGGTACAAAGGAGATTCCTGTATGGAAGCTGTTCAAAACAGTTATGGAAAATGATTACTATTTTAACATGAAAGGTCAATGGACTCAGAGACAGAAAAAATGCAAAAAAATAAATATTTAACTTTGCTGATAAAAAAAATGGTTTCTTCAATTACAAAAAAAAAAACCAAAAAACTTCTGCTCCAAAGAAGCATCATTCCATGCAAAGAAGAGGGGGAAGGGAGACTTTTAAATTATTCCTATTTAGCATGGGGTACAGCGATTTAAATAAAAACAATAATAAATGCGTCAGACTTGGTAAAACCATAACAGATTCAAAGGGTAGAATCATGATCACAGAAAATCAGAACAGTGGATGAATGTTCATTATTGCAAAAATATATGACCCAAATGTCTATGATTCAAAATGTTACAGTACATTTTTTCTTAACTTAACAGCCTTGGAAGGCCTCTAGATCATAGAAGGAGACTTTAATCTAGCATTAAATCAATCAATCAATCAATCGATCACTTTATTTAACCAGGCATAAACACCATTGAGCAAGCTCATTTTCAAGGTGGTCCTGGGCATTAATACAATGCAGTACACTTCATAAGATTACAACTACAGTGGACAACGATGCAAAAATAAAAAAAATTAAAAAAGGGACCAGTGCCTGACTCCTTCAGTTTCATTGGTGTTTTTGTTCATTTCTATTGGGGAATGGTTAGAAATTAATATATTATGGTATTTAGCAAATGTAATGCAACGTTGTAAATAGCAGACTGGATTAAACCTCATCTTTTACAGACAATATGACCTGCATACAAAAACAACTTAGAGGACATGCGGAAGACTTAACCTTTAGGATGCCAACAGAATTAGAATGTATAGGAATTCTGGACTGACATATCAGTCCATGGCACAACAAGGGTTGCAACTAAAAGACATTTGGAGAGAATTAAGTCCATCTATACATCAGTACTCCTTCTTTTCTGTACCACACCAATGTTACACAAGAATAGACATGTTTAATATAACCCAATCATTACAAAATTGCATTAAATTTGCTAAATACCATAATATATTAATTTTTAACCATGCCCCAATGGAAATTAACAAAAACACCAATGAAACTAAAGGAGTCAGGCACTGGTCCTTAGAACCAACCCTACTATGAGATAGGGACTGCATCCAAAAAATAGACACCACAATTAAAGAATATTTCAAATTTAACAAGCCCTCTCAAACTTCATATAACACACACTGGTATGCATTTAAAGCAATAATTAGCGGCATGATAATAAGACATTCTACAGGGAAAAGGAAATAAACAAAAGGAAGGACAGATAATTCTAGAGAAAAATATTAAAAGAATGAAATCATTATATCTGACTAATAATAATCCAACCCCTTTTAACAACCTGGTATTAGCAAAAGAAGAATATAATATAATCATATCACAGAAAGGTGAAAGAAGTATATTATTTATTTATTTATTTTTATTTCAAAGTTTGGAAATACACCTTTGAGCAGAATTGCTCATTTACAAAGGTTCCTCATTAGAATAACAATTTGTTTACACCATGTCAAAGACAGTATTCAAAACTGATTAACAAAGTCTGGACAGTATTGATTCAGTGGCATAACAAAACAGAATGAGTAACATAAGTACTGTTTTGGCAATATAGAGTGAACAAAAGTTAACATTCAGCAGGTCAAATAATACAAAGCATAACATAGGCACTAGAAGCTATACTAAGGCAGCAGCCCATCTGTGCATTGTCAGAGATTAAGACTTTGCACTTTTATGGCACTTTGGAACAGAGGAGAGGCATATATGTGAGGAGACCATGTGGTGGGTTAGGTGCTGGCATCATATGTACATGTAAGAGGGGACCTTGAGGGGGCAGAAGCACCATGATCAGATGGTGCAAGGGTTGGGTTGGGTTGGGGTGCAGTTGGCAACTGACAGTGCATGGGATGGGGTTTCATTAGGAGAAGCAGCTACATTTGGAGACAGGTTGAAGTAAATTTAGAAGTTCCTATTTGAAGGGACCCAACTTAGTTGGTAGCTTTTGTATTACCCGAAGTTCATTAAGCCAGCTTGCTGCCCTGATTGCAAAGGAGCATTTGGCTAGAGCTGTTTGGTTGAATGGAACAACCAACATACAGATAGTCATGACTCTGGTTAGGTAAGGATTTGGGGCAGGTTGTAGGAGACCTTGCAACCCAATGTCAAGGGTTAAATATTATGCATTAGGTGACAAACCTGATAGAATAATGGCCTATCAATTACAAGAGGAAAAACAAGAAAGAGCAATTTTCCAGATTTTGGATAACTCCAATGATCATAATCATGTAACTTTTAACTCAAAAGAAATCAATGAAAAAGTTGCCAAATGCTATGAAGAATTATATACATCAGAGAGGCATGATACTCTCATGCCATACAGCACATCTTGACTGAAATAACTCTTCATAATATACAACAAGAGGAAGCAGATATACTGGACCAACCCATTAAAACTGAAGAAATTATAAAGGCAATAAAATCATTACCACCTGGAAAAGATCCAGAGCCAAACGGGATACCATCTGCTTTTCATAAACTATTTATAAAACAACATAAGCACCATTACTAACACTATATAATCACAACTGGGAAACTGGCACACTTTAACCCACATTTTATGATGCCAGAGTTTCAGTTTTTTTCTAAAAAACGGCAAACAACTACAATTAGTTGCAACTTATGGAACCATATCACTGCTCCATGTGGATATGAACATCTTAACCAAGATAAAAGCAAAACAATTGGAAACATTGCAACCAAAAATAATAAATACAGACCAGAAAGGATTTATGGAGGGGAGGAAAATAGGAACAAACATAGGAAGAGTAATTAATATAACAGACTCATGTAACCAGGACAATGCATTTATCATCATGGTAGATGCAGAAAAAGCTTTCAATAGAGAGGAGTAGGATTTCATTTTCATGGTAATTAAAAAGTTTGGATTTCAATATAGATTTATAAATGGGATAAAAACAGTATACCACAGCCCTAAAGTTACAGTACAAACAAGCAGAAATATCTCACCAGCTTCACTGTATTGAGGGGTACAAGACAAGGCTACCCATGCTCATCTTTAATATTTCCCTAATTATAAAACCCCTAGCTGTAGCCATTAGAGCCAGTCAAAATTTAACAGATATTAAAATTAGATCTTAGGAACATCAAATAAGCTTATATGTGGATGACACTATGATATTTGGGAAAACTTTCTGGTACAAGATTAATGAGGACAAAATGGAAGTAATGTTATTAGCAAACTGTAACAAATTCTGGCAGAAGCCACAAGGGCTGCAGTTGAGCATGATATATGACAGTTGTCACTTTCATGAGGTGCTGTAAAGAAATAACTACAGTATGTTGAATGTTTGGGGTGAAAATACTGAAAATTACCAAAGTTATGAGCCTGCATTTGCTAAATTCAATGTAGACTCACTACTTTGTTGTTTTTTAATATTTTTATGCCAAATTTTCAACATAACCCTCTTATGACACCACCTCATGGACAAGGACACAGACAATTTTGAACTCCTGACCAAAAGTTGATTTCATGCAGTGACTATTAAATTACCTTTCAGGATGTAAAAATACATTTTGGTCAGGATTTCAAAAATGAGAGCTGTCACATTAATGAAGTGCTGTTAGGAAATGGCTATGCTGTAAATTTGGGGGGAAATATTGAAAATGACCAAAGTTACCAGATTGCATTCACAAAATTCAATGTAGGTTCATAACTTTGTTTTTTAATATTTTTACAACAAATTTTCAACATAACCTTCTTATGACCCTGCCTCATGAACAAGTGGAGAGAAAATTTAAAAATTCTGCCCAAAAGTGATTTCATGCATGGACCGCAAAATCACGTTTTGGGGGAGATTTGCCTAATGTCAGTTCAGTTGTTAATGAGGTGGGGTCCCAAAGAAGGCATATTGAAAATTTGTGGAAAAAACATGCAATAATAGCCAAGTTATGCAACTAAGTTCAAAACCCCATTGAAATGCAATGAACTGCTTACCTGTTTTCTCAGTTCATGGTCAGGCATTGAAGAGTGAAGGCATGTCTAAAAGGAGTATCATACAAGACAGGAGATAAGGGGCAGTCCAAAACAGAACTAAAAAAATATTAGATCAAACTTTTCACTGCTAACATGCACTGCTGCTTTAAAACATAAACAACGGGATCCTTAGTAAGTGTATCTGCAATTTAAACAGACTTTTTGAATTTCTGGGAGCATTAGTATTTTTATGATGAGTTAGGACATGATTCTGGACTACTCGGTTAGTCAGAAGGCTTCCACATTTATCTAATAATGTAGATACATGGGTAGTGTAGTTTGTTCCTCCAGAAACCTTAGAATGATCTCTGTTTGGCAGGCACTAAAAGAAATTCAGAGAAACGCTATATGGTTAGGGACCTGAAGTGGTGACCTGTGCTATCTTTTATTATCCATGAAATGAATGTGTGAGAGGGAGGTGTGCAGCAACACCTTGTGCCTCTGGTGTGGTGAGTGTGACAGAGTCCGACATATCCTGATCCACCCTGCCCACTGCTGCTGGACACTTGAGTGGGTCAGTGGTGAAGGAAAGCATTGACAAGAGTGTGCTGCACTTGGGTTATACAAGATGCAATTAGTCGGGTATGGCTATGGCCCGACTAACGGGTAGTAGCAGGCAGCTGCATGGCTCCCAACATCTAGATGTGTCAGCAGCAGTAGAGTGGGGAGATGGAGTTGCCAAGCAGAGCTGGCAGTACTGTACCAGGGACATGCCTTCTGATTAAAATTGGTCCCATTTTACAGAGAGCTTGAGATGCAATGCAATCCATGGGTAAAGTTGCTGGTTTACCTTCTAGCCTTTCATTTGCTCTCCACACCATCACACAAACTTTCTTGTTGAAGTCAGATCATCCTTTCACCATATTGTTGTGGTTAAAAAGTTTTATTGATTTGACTTAATAAGACGATACAAACATTAAAACAGTCGGATACATGGGAGACCACGTGATGCGCCTGAAGGAGTAGCAGGTCTAAGGGGCTCGCTCTCGCTGCTCGGAGAAAATAATTAACTTCTCGTCTTTTTTTAGAGCTATCGCTTGCACGTACCGTAGTGTTAATAATTGCAGAAATGATAGGAGAAGGGATCCCGGTCTCTGATCTAATGGAGGAACCAAAAACAGAATTAGAAGCGAAGAGGCCTAGATGCAGCACTTCCCCGATGGGCCCTCTGGAGGACCTGGTACCGTCACGCATATACGGGGAGCTTTCAACTATCAAGGATGCCCTTTTTAAACTTACAGAAGACGTCACGGAATTTAAGCCTGCACTAACCCAGTTGGCTCGTCGAGTCACGGATGCAGAAGCCCGCATTTCATCCTTAGAATGAAATACTGAAAAACAAGGCCCAGCCATGGTCGAACTCAGGAGATCTGTAGCTAAGGTGGAAGATCGCATCAAAGACCTTGAAGGCAGGAACCGCAGAAATAATCTTGTTTTGTTGGGGCTGCCAGAAGGGGAGGAAAGCCCTAACACAATCGCCTTTTTGCAAATGTTTTTGAAGAAAATAACAGGTCCATCTCCTAATGGCCCGGAATATATTATAGAAAGGGGGCATAGGGCCTTAAGAGCTAAACCTATTCCTGCAGATCCTCCGAGGCCTATAATTTTAAACTCCTGAATTATCTTGATAGAGAGCATATATTGAAAGAGGCGAGGAAACTTTCTGCGATCCTTTGGGAGGGCAAAAACTCGAATAGTGCCTGACCTAACATTAAAGAACAGGATGGCAAGGGCTAGTTTTCGTCCCATTACCTCCAAGCTTTGGGCCGCAGGAATAAAACACCGCATATTGTACCCTGCCAAGCTGGAAGTTACGTTCAAGGATGGGAAGAAGCTGTTGGAGGCTCAAGACGAAGCTCTGAAGGCATTAAAAGATATTTTTCCGGACCTTTTTCATAAGACCTGAAGTGCATTGTTACATCTTAATTTTCAGCATATATATTTATCGGCTGGACTGAATTGCTATCACATAACATGGCTTTCTTCATGAACATAAGGATGGACATTAAATAATTAATGGACTTTATATTCCTTATCCCCCCCCTTATTCATTTCCTCTCCCTTCACCCCATCCTCCCCCTCCGCCATTTTCCCTCTCCTTCCCCTTCCCCTCCTCCCTTCGTCCTCCCCGCCTTCCTCTCCTCCCCCCAGTCCCCTTCCTTTCCTTTCTTTCTCCCCTTTTTTCTTTGTTTTTATTCCCTTCCCCTTCCTTTTCTTTATATATATTCCCCTTGTTTTGTTTTTTTTTGGTACCTAATAGAAGGAGTGTTAAAATTAATAAGTTTAAAATTATCTCTGCATAGTACAACTTACTATGTCTAGTTGAGGGCTTCAGTCCTGCTTTGGTTCAGGTTTTTGGGGAAGGGTTGCTTAGCACAGCTTTGTATATGGAGGGTGACTATTCTGTTTGGGACTAGGCCACTTTTTTGTACAGTAAGCGCTTGTAATCATCCCCAGGCAGTACAAAGCCCTTAAAGTTATATGATGGCCAGACCACTAACAGATTGGGATCTATCCAACCTCCTTTTCCCCTAGAATCAGGCGGGGCTCCTTCCTATTATTACTTTGCCATAGTTTTGTGGCTAATAACAGGACTAGAGGGCTAAGCCATACTTGAATTTATAATTAATAAGTATGGGGTTGTTAAATATGAAGTTCATATGTATAGCGTTGGCGATGCCCTAGAAGTTTTAAACTGGCTAATACATTTTAGCATGAGTATGACTAGTTCGGTATGTTGTCTTTAAAATTATACGGTTATTGCCTTAATCTTAGTTTTTTCTTACCAATATCCACCTGGTAACTTTATAAAGTGGTTTAAGGTGGATAATTTATTTAGGGTATGTAACACCCCCCTTTTATTTTTCAAGGTTCCTATATTAATGTTAGACCTCAAGACAAGAGGTAAATTGTCCTTTTTTCCTTTTTTCCATTTCTGAGAGCGAGAGGCCCCACTTTCAGAGCGTGCCATGGTCCAACAATTTGGAGGCGGCTTGGGGCCGGGGGGTAGGTTAGTTTCAAAGATTGGGATAGGGGGTGGATTTGGGTAACAGGAGGGTTTTCCCTTTTTTTATTTCTTGTTAAGCTAGTGTTACTGGGGGGGGAGGTCTGGCAGCTCAACAAATCAGGAAATGCTTTTAACTACTCATTATATGTTTTCTGACTTAAACATAATTTCTTGGAATATAAAAGGGGAAGGGATAACAAGAAAAAGTATATTATCCTCAACCATCTGGCACGGTTTAAGCCGTCAATAGTATTTTTACAAGAAACGCATATGACCCTTGATCAGCTTCCTTTTCTTAGGAAAAGATGGGTGGGCCAAGTTTTTGGGGCAGGGCTTTCCATGAGCAAAAGAGGTGTTGCCATTTTAGTGGTTAACAATGTTCCTTTTGTTTCATCAGAGGTAATTGCTGACCCAGAAGGCAGGCATGTCATTGTAGTGGGTAAATTGGCAGGGGCAAGCTTAGTGCTAGGTTCAATTTATGGTCCTAATCAGGAATCGCCGACCTTTTTTACCCAGCTGGCAGTTCTCATTGCTCCCTTAGCTGACAAACCGATAATTTTAGGTGGAGACTGGAACTTGGTCCAATCAAACTATTTGGACCGTTCATGGTCTAAAGGCTCTCCGCCATCTTCGGCCCAGAGAGCACTGTTCGAATTCATGTCATCATTAGGGTTGTCTGATCCATGGCGAGTAACTTATCCTAAGACTAGAGAGTATACCTTTTACTCTCCGGTCCATAAGAGCTATTCTCGAATAGACTACTTTCTAGTAAGCTACCAGATTCTTACCCTGATCTATGAGGTTACTATTTCAGGTCGTGTCATTTCTGACCACTCAGCCGTTGGCCTCCAGTGCCGAACACCCTCTCCATTACCCAGATCATATTCATGGTCTTTAAACAACCATTTGATATAAGACTCTTCTTTATTAGAGAGATTCACTTCTTATGTGTCTCATTCTATTAACAAGAACTGGGGATCATTGCAAGCAGTGGATATGGTGTGGGTGGCATTGAAGGCCACCTGGAGAGGCGAGTTTATTAGATTAGCAACAATTCGTAAGAAAAGCATTGCTCACTCAGCAATGGATTGTCTTGACAAAATCAGAGCCTTGGACATCATAGGTGAAAAATCTAGAACTACTTCCCAGGAGCAGGAACTTGCTTCTCTGCGCACGTGGTACGAAGCGACCATGAAGAGAAAGTAGAGAGATCAGCCTATAGTTTGAAGGCGTCTTACATTGGGCAAGGTAGTAAAGCAGGGAAGATGTTAGCTTGGCAGCTAAAACAACGAGCAGCAGCAAGATGGGTTGCTACGATAAACCACCCTCAGACTGGTGAGATGACTTCTGACCCCAAAGAATTTTAAATATTTTCGTTAATTTTTATAAGAACCTATATTCAAGCGAGCTGTTGCAGCCAGGAATGCCCTCCAGAATGAAAGATTTCCTTGCCGGCATCTCCTTCCCCAGGCTTTCCCAAGACCTTTGTCGTTCTCTAGAAGCTCCCCTCAAGCTAGAAGAAGTTTCAAAATCTATTGATGCCTTGAAACTTGACAAGGCACCAGGCCCAGATGGTTTTCTGCCTTGTTCTATAAAACCTTTAAAGAGACCCTGGTCCTTTATTGCACCAACTGTTTACTTTTTGGTGTAAGGAGGATCAAGGACCACTCCTTTTGAGGCTAGGATAATTCTCCTACCAAAACCAGACAAACCCCAGATATGGTGACAAACTATAGGCCTATATCCTTATTAAATATTGATATAAAGATATTTGCAAGATTTTAGCCAATAGGCTAAAGACAGCTTGGACAGAGCTATTAAGCCCTGAACAGGCTGGCTTTGTGGCGGGGCGCTCCTAGGCAGACCACTTTAGAAAATTGTTTTATTTAATACAAGAGTCTGCGAGCCCAGACAAAGAAGCCTCTTTGGTCACACTAGACGCCGAGAAGGCATTTGATAGGGTGGAGTGGGATTTTATGTTTGAGGTGCTCTCTAAATTTGGTATCCCAGATACTTTTCTGGGTTACATTCGAGTCTTGTATACATGCCCCTCTGCGAGAATTTCCTGTAATAACCTGATCTCACTTCCCTTCCGACTAGAGAGGGGAACCCGGCAAGGTTGTCCCCTGTCACCATATTTATTCAATTTTTACCTGGAGCCACTCATCAGAGCTATCAAGTCAGATACTGGCGTCCATGGAGTGCGCATTGGAGATGCAGAATTTAAGGTCTCTGCTTTTGCAGATGATTTATTAATCCATACATGGCATAGTCAATCCTCACTCCCACAGCTGTTGTCTATTATTTCACGTTTTAGTGAATTTTCTGGATACAAGTTAAACAAAAGCAAGACTTTAGTTTACCCGCTTCCCCCCTCCTACAACGAACTTGGTGTCTTTCCTTAGGTTTGAGTTGGCAGACGGAATATCTTCCATATTTGGGTATCAAAATCTCTAAGGACTTAACGGGTTATATGACTTGAACCTTAAACCTCTAATTAAATTGATTAGGGAAGATCTTGGAAGATGGTCCAAACTTCCTTATCCTTTTGGGGAGGGTCAATACGATAAAATGATGGTCATGCGAAATTTTCCTACTTCCTCTTTAACCTTAATATATATCTTCCAAAATCTTTCTTTAATCTTTGCCACAGGTACTGCGCTGATTTTATCTGGAATGGCAACCCACCCCATAGAGCTTATGGCAAACTTACCCGACGTAGGGAAGAAGGTGGTCTACAGCTACCAGATTTTTATATTTACTATCTGGCAAGCCACGTGGTAAGGCCGGCTCAATGGGTATTAGGAGCCCAGACACCTGTAGCAAATGACACTATCAATTGGCTAGTGGCGCAGAGCGTTAACCTAGATCTAGAATCCTTACTTTTTTCCTCTTGGTCCAAAATACCACCTAAACTTAAAGCCACCCCACTTGGCTGGAGCATTAAAGCCCTCCACCAATTGTATTTGCAATTAGATACCCCCTTTAGGAAAGACTTGATGCAGCCTCTGGCCAATATCCCGAACATACTGATTGGTAACCAACCGTTAAGATGCAGTGTGGGTAACCCCAGCCAGAAACTTAGAATTGCGGATTTTGTCTCCGGAGGCTACTTTAAACCGTTGTCAGAACTGGTGGATAAGCTGAGAATAGATCCTAAGGACAAGTTCCGTTTATATCAAATACTGAAACTGTATTCGTGTTTTTTAAAGAATGGTCAGGGCATGAGAAAGCAAGCATCCTGTTAAAGGAAATTTCAAAGCTGACATTATCCGGAAGAGCGATATCTAAAATCTACAAGTTCATCCTTGTATTAAGGGATACTAAGGCCTCTCGGTTCCCCCTATTGGGAAACGAATCTGTCCCTGAATTGGCCAGAATCAATTTGGGGAATGGTCTGGAAGGACTTATACAATTATGTTAAACAGGATAGGCTACGGGGTTTACAATTCAATATTCTGCACAATTTATATCTTTCCCCAGCTAAACTTTCACTTATATACAAGCAAAGATCTCCTAAATGTCAAGACTGTGGCAACCCCTTGGCTACCACCCTGCATAAACTCTGGGAGTGTCCTAAGGTAATTAAATTTTGGGAATCAATCCATTTATGGATGGCCCCTCTTTGCGAAGTAGTGCAATGTTTTGACCTCGAGATTTGTATCCTAGGCAATTTCTCCCACATCCCATCTGTAGTTCATAAAGGCCAATTAGCACTAATCACATTAGTGGCTAAGTTGCTGCTTCTCCGTTATTGGCGTAGAGAGGGAATACCCTCTTGTAAGGAATGGTGGGACACCTTTTTAGAAGCTCTAAATGCAGAGAGAATGGTGGCCTCTTTTTTTAATTCAAGGAAAAAATTTGACAAATGTTGGGGTAATTTATACCAACGGCTGAAGACCAGCATGCCAATTACTGCAATTAACACCCAATAGGGCCCTATATTCCTATAGTATGTATTTCAACTCTTTAGCTAATTGGGCCCTAAGGGGTATAATTGTAATGGCCAATGAGCTTGGGTATCCCTCCCCCCATTACATCCTTTTTTTTCTCTCTCCGTCACTCTTTTCTACTTCCCTCTCCCTTCCTTTTATCATATGCCTTTATTTCCTTGTACCTGTTCTCTGTAATTTGTCATTCTCCCTTAGGCTTGCATGCAGAGTGAAGCTAGTAGGATGTGATACTAAGGGGTGTGTTTTTTCATTATTTTTTATATATATAGACATAGTAACTCTTAGGGCATTTTGAGTTTCTCTCATTATGTCCTTAAGTAGAGCTGCCAGACCTGGGGAGGGGGTTTGTGGGGGGGTGGGTGGGTTCCTTTTTTCTTTCTTCCTTTCTTAATTATTTTTTTTCCCTGCTCATTTTGTCTGCTTAACCTACTTATTGTAACTAATGTAAAAGGTGCAGGGGACGGGTATATTATGTATGATTTATTGTTAATACAATAAAGTACAGTTATTTGCAAAAAAAAAAACAGTCGGATACATTGCAAAGATCTTACAGACTGTTATGTATGTCTGTAGAAGCAAAGAACAGAACATGCTGGCCAAATAGTAACGAACTGAGTATACTAGCCAGGTAAGCAGTAGGATAATACTCTGTGCCTGGATGTACTACACCTATTCAGCTGGAGATTAACTTTGAAAGTATTAGCAGTTGGTACATTGCATTATGGCTAACTCATACAAACATATCTTACCTGGCCCCATCCTGCTAGTTTCTGCTGTATTTGTCAAAACATCAGAAATTATGAGAGGTCCAGGGCCACTGTCTACTTTACGCCTACAAAATACAAGAGATCACACACACAAAGTAAACAGGTCTTCATTGTCAGAGAAGATACTATCCTTTACTGATATTATGCCATGTCATCGGTAGAGCAGGGTCACCTATTATTCAGTGACAATCTCTCCAGCACTTGGCCCTAAATGCACCATGAGAGGAGACCATTATAGTAGCATGGTTGTGCTTATTCATCTGATTCCCTCCCTAGGTTTCAAAAACAGAAGGAAGGGAGTCCAGAGGGCAGTGTATTTAAAGAGGGTATTGGTCACAGTATGTGGTATTCTGTCCCAGTTAGCAACTTGAACCATGGAGGTAAGTACCTCCCCCAGGGATGGGATTATCTGGGACCACCATTTACACAGTAGGAGTCTTTTGACCTGCATACTGAGTGTCAGAAGTAGTTTCAACTCGGAGAGATGAAGGTGAGGTGCCAGGGTCCGGAGTCCTAATAAAAGTAACTCGTGGGACTGAGGCACAGGCTTCCTAAGTATTTTGGACCCCATCTCACAGGTAGCCTGCCACAGGGGCTGGATTAACCTACAGGGCCAAAGTATATGGAACAGGTCACCTGGGAGTTCCTGACACCTCCAACACAGGTCAGACTGTGCCAGCTTTGCTTGGCGAGGACTACAGGAGTCCTATACCAGGAGTGAATTATCTTGTTCTGTATTAATTGACTACTGATGTCAGGATATGCCCCGTGAGCTAGTTTTAGACAAGACTTCCACTCCATTCACCTTATTGTTAAATTGTTTTCAGCAGATTACAATATCTGCTCTGAAATATTTCAGTGAGCTCCCTATGAGTTGAGTTTCTTCACTTTCGGTGTCTTCTTCCTTCACAAGCTGTAGTTCATGTCTTAAAATGCTTGAACTTTCCTTGCAGGGCTTCCTCACAGTAAACTAGCCCTTTCATTTCCATCATCACTCTGTTGTCACCTTTTTTGTTAGTTTGCTTTTTCTCTTCTGCTTATTTCCCTTTTTTCCCCATGCAGTGTCTTCTTAACAACCTAGTTCTAGTTAAAAGTGCCACTCCACATTTCTGATTTCCCATCCTCTCACGTATACAAGGGCCCCTGCACATTGTCTATTTATTTTAAAAATGTCTTCAAATGTGGACCTAAAGTTTCTGCATTCATGAAGCGTGAGTTGGTATATGAGTGAGTTAATCTCATAACTTAAATCAACTGAGCAGTCTTGTAATAAAGGGAATATTACAGGAAATGAGCAATGCTTGGCTCCAGATGGAAAGCTGCTTGATGCTGTATTTAAATGGCCATACATGGCAGACCCAGACTCAGTATAGTTATACCATAGGTCCTTATTGATCCAGGTCTGCTGGGCCGCTTTGGATCCTGGAGGGGGGTTTGATTTTAAGCAGGTCAGTTCACCCAAACCTAGTCAGCACCTGTGTTCAGGCCTATCCAAGGTGGTGTGCAACTGGGAGTGAGGGTGTAGCATTGAGCAGTCTAGCAGTTCATGCCATCCACTACCACGATCAAGCAGCAAAGAAAATGAATTTGTCTGTAAAACAAACTCAAGAAACAAAATCTAGTCAGAGCCAATACAGCAGCAATTAATATGAGTAAATGTTAATGATACCAGGAATTAGCATATTGTTTTGTTATTAAAGGTTCTATTTAAAAATTGTCATTACATGTAAAATGGCATACCGTATCATATATGAAAGAGACATTAGCAGTCTGATACTAATGTGACACATCCTCAGGATATGAGGAGGCTCAGAAAGTTACAACTGGCAATAAAGGTAATAAAAAGTATAACATCAGACCTGGTATTAACTGCCCACAAGGCATATGTTCAACAGTTGGTTAGTAGATGTTCAGAGATGTGATAAATGAGGTTTAATGTAAAGAAGTGCAAAATAATGCACCTGGGTAGAGGGAACCCTGGGGGAGAGCTACAGGTTGGGGGGAGAGGAGCTGACTATCACCAAGGAGGAAAGGAACCTAGGGGTTATCATCTCTGATGACCGTAAGGTATCAAAACAGTGTACAAAGGCAGCAGGGAGGGTCAGTGGTATGCTGGGGAGTATAGGCAGAGGTATCACTAGCAGAAGGTGGGAGGTGATGATGCCATTGTATAAAACATTGGTAAGGCCTCACCTAGAATACTGCATGCAGTTCTGGAGACTACACCTGCGCAAGGACACAGATAAGTTGGAGACTATCCAGAAAAGGGCAATAAAGATGGTGCAGGGCTTATACCACAAAACATATGAGGTGAGACTAAGGGACCTCAATATGTACTCACTGGAGGAGAGGAGACAGTGGGGGGACATGATTGAAACATTCAAGTACTTTAAAGTCATAAATAAGGTGCAGGCAGGGGAGCTTTTTCAATGAAGAAAACGTACTAGAACAAGAGGGCACAATATGAAATTGGAAGGGGGTAGATTAAGAGGTAATGTGAGGAAGTTTTTCTACACCAAAAGGGTAGTTGACACATGGAATAGTCTGCCACAGGAGGTAGTGGGGACAAGCACAGTGGAGAGGTTTAAGCATGCTTGGGACAGGCACAAGGGAATCCTGAGTGGGGAGGGAGTGATGACAAGCATTGATCATATAGAATCAGTGGCCAAAGACAATGCATAGGGGTTATGAGCAGACTGGATTGGCCTAGCAGTCCTTATCTGCCAGCAATTTCTATGTTTCTATGTTTCTATAGATGAAAGTATTAAAAAAAAGCTTTACATATAAACCACAATATCAGTAAATATAAATTTATACTGAAGTCCATTTTGCACACATTGGGGTGAAGCACAGAGGATATAAAATATTTAGATGTTCATCCATATATATTCCTTCTCTTGAGAGATGTTTTCCTCTAGCACTGTGGATCCAGTGAACCCTGTCACACAAAATACAAATGGCAGGCATGTGTTCTAAAAAATAATAAACAGCAGGACATTATTATATCAGATGCTCATTTAGTTGTAATCATACAGTAAAACAGTAAAACAACACTTCTATTGCAAAGTATGCCTGCCATCTTTATATACAGGAAATAAAGATTGTCTATAGAAAACTTACAGTCAGTGTACAAATTCAAAGCAATTATTCACACCTGGGCCACAGTGAGCCCCCAAAGTGTAAATCCATTATGGCTGAGCATCTGATATAGTAATGCCCTACATTTTATCTAATGTTTTAGAATAGATTCCTGATATTTGGAATCATTGTACTGCAGAGTTTGTTGGTTCCACAGTCCTAAAGAAAATGTCTCTCAAGAGAAGTAATGTAAGCGATAAGCCATGACAGAGTGTGCGTTAAACACTTTAACACATAGCTAGGAGGCATAGTGATGCACAAGGCCACTGGCGAATGTGTCCAGCCTCCTAGCCATGTGTTAAAGTGTCTAACACATACTCTGGAGTGGCTTATTGTGCTTATGAAATGGCCAACTGTAGTACAACTGCATTTGGTAGGTAAAATCCCCAATTTTAAGTAGGAAAAAACATGAATGTTTGTGTCACTTTTTATAAAATAGTTCCTTTGCTTAAGTGTGCTGTGTGCATGTTTTTTTTTGACTGAAGGAATTTTGTCCCACAAAGGCTTCTGTAGTTTAGGTCTGGTTGTCATGGCAGTATTCACCATGACCCCCATGCTGTGTGGAGACGACTAAGATGAAAAATGTATTTTTTTTAATTATTTGTATGATGTGTTGATGTTTCACTGGTGCACAGGCAAAGAAGTTGATTCTGAATGAGTGGGTGGACTGAGACCTCGTAAAGAAGTAGATTCTGAATGAGCAGGTGGGCTGAGAGACAGATCGTGGCTATTCATTTATTTTATTTTCCAAGAAGTGGATTCTGAACAAGCAGGCTGGCTGGGAGAGAGATCACGGCTGTTCGTTTTTTTTTTTCTCCCTCATTTACTACATGCTGCACCCATGACCATGAGGACATAGGCGGATGGAATTAAAATGAAACATTCAAGAGCGAGCAGGCAAGTTGGGAGAGAGAGATCAAGGCTATTCCAGTTTTTTTTTTCATTTAATACATGCTTCATCCATGAGGAGACATACAGATGGATTTAAAACAGAGAAATTTTGAAAGACTGAGGCAAAGTGAACAGGAAGTCAGAGGTACTTATTTTATTTTTTACAGTTAGGCTGGCACCACTTCTGGCATAAACAAGATGGCTGCATTTTGTTTTCTTAAGGTTCTGAGTGGGCAGCATCACCTAGGTCAATGCCCAAAGGGCACTGCTGGTCTTTTTTCCTGTGCATTAGAATGAATATTACATTCCTACTAGCCAATCACAGCTCTTATTTTATGATACCCATTTCATAAATATAAATGAATTCCTTTCAATTTTATATCCTTATTGCTTCACTCCATCATCCACAACATGGATTTCTATACAATTTATATTTCCTGATATTGTAGCTTACATGTAAAGCTTTTTTTTATAACTACATGCACTAACCAACTATTAAAATATGCCTTTGTGGTAGTTTATACCAGGTTTGATATTATACTTTTTATTACCTTAGCTGACGGTTGTAATTTTATAAGTGTCACCTCGTACCTTGAAGATGCATCATATTAATTCTTTTAAATTTTTTATTTGTACACATCACTGGTGGTGGATAATGTAATAGCCAGTTACAATAGTGCTACAATATAGCATAAGGAAAAAACAGCAATGTCCGAAGGCCTACCACAATCTGTGACAGGGATTAAACAGTGCTGTGCAGTAAGCACTACCCAGGTCACTATCCATAGTACTAGGAAGAAGACAAGGGCTGGGATATTGAAAATGGTGGATGAGCTGCTCCCATGGCAGAGAGGACTGAGACATGGAGTTGCTTGGCTGCAATGGTGGTGGAGATCAGAGTTCTAATCTTGGCATTCACAATTTAGTTTTTCTTCCGTAATCCAACTCCAGCTCTGAGTTAATTATTTTATTAAGGGGCGTGGGGAGCAGACACTCTATTAAAATAAGTGTTTGGACTGGTAGCAGTCATTCGTGTGCTTTGTGACTGTTACAAGTGGCATTATCTTTACTTGTGGCATTTGTTCCTGCCACTGTTCTGCATAGTGCTGTATGGAAGGTGCTGTTATTGACAGCACTGTTCATACATGTGCTATTCAGACCTAGTGCCAGATAATAAAAGGGCATGTCTGCATTAAGTTACTAACTCTAATAAAACTCTGCTTCTGGAGTGAAACATTAGTTGTTTTTGCCCCAATATGGCATAGCATTGCTCCCTGATATTCATTGTACTACTACATTTTTGTTGTTTTTAGTATTCATCCTATGTATTCCCGAATGCTTTTCTATTACATGGGTTAAAGTTTAACTGCTGGCTATGGAAGAACACTGCTTTTTATTTGATGTACAAGTGGCAAGTACACAAATGTGCAACTATACAATGAATAGCAGGGAGCAATGCTACAATAGATTAATGCAGAAAACAACTAACACTTCTTTCTAAAACATCAATGGAGATGGGCTCCAATTGTCTTTTTACTTTTTTTCTTTGACTGTTGGACTGGAGGAGCTGGGCACCTAGTGGTAGAATGGAGAGTTGACAGCACTGGGGTTTGGCTGTCATTGTTTGCTTACTTTTTTCATTTACTGTCTGACTCTAGGTTTAGGCACTTGGTGTCAGAATTGGGGATGTTTGGTGGCAGCAGGGTTGAACAGCAAGTGGCTACTTGCTTTCATTTTAGTTTACCATCCAACCTCATAATTGGGCACCCAGTATTGGGGGCAGGGAGTGGCACAGTGGTTTCCTCCTGGTGACTGCCTAGCTGCCTCAATCAGGAGTCACCCAGCCAACCATGCCTACCAAATCAGAACCACATTGCCATTGCTTGCAAGTTGCAGCACAGAACCCCCTTCCCCAAACCAGCAGTATAGGTCACCTTAAAAGAGCTGTACTATGTTGTTCTTTTTCATACAGTACTAGAGCACAGTCTGGTCATTAATGAGAGAGTGCAGCACCAGCTAGCTACCCTGCCCAGCCAGTAGCTGCAACACAGAGTTAGATTCTCAAGTAAAAGTCCTCTCAGTAGCAAAAACATCCAAGAAAGAAAGTGCCTGCCAAATCAGAGAGACAGGGTTCTGACTGAATGTGTCTTTTTGTTAAGATACGTGGCTCAGTTTATATGAAAATGTCTCAGTACTATGGGGAGGAAAGGGGAGAGACTCAAAAGAGAGAATGTATTACCCTCAGTCTCCTGGCCTGCCACTGTTGGTGGCTAATTCACTGAAGACCATTTTGGTAGGTGGATACCTGCTGGAAAGGGTTGAAATGGCCATTTTATCTAGTTCAGGTGATGGGGAAGGCTTTACTTCTCCTACCCCAGGGAGAATAGCTTTGCTTTTTCCTGGTGGGGGAAGTCCCTGCTTCTCCTGGTTAGGGGTTTGAGGATAGCTCAGCTTCTTTTGGTTTGGGAGAAGGGTATCTCCCTGTTTCTCTTAGCTTGGGAGTGGCCATGCTTTTCCTTGCTTGAGGGGTGGCCCTCTCTTCTGTGTCATGTGGCCCTGCTTGTCCTGCTAAAGAAAGCAGGGGACAGAGCAATTCCCTCCTCCCCAAGCCAGGAGAAGCAGTGCCATCCATCTCAAGCCAAGAGAAGCCAGGCCATCCGTATCCCCACCCCCAAGCCAGGAGAAGCAGGGCCATCCCCTGTAAAAAAAATAAAATGGAATTTGCATTTTTATTTTTAGAAATGTAACATTAATCATTAATTCAAATACTCCAAGAAACAAGCACGACTATGCACATATGCTTTCCATTCCGGTTTCAATACATGCCCTGGCTTCCAACTGTAGTGCCCAGCCAGTGCCCTGGTAACCAACAGAAGCTGGAGCTGCCACTGTTGCTAGCTTTCCATGCTGGGAAACTTGATCAAATAGAAATAAAAAATGTAAATGTGGAGGTGGTCATTGGACAGAAAAATTAAATGAAAGAGGTGAGGAATTTGCAAAAAAACTTTGCAAAAACATAATGCCTTTATGGGACTGAACAACAAAATAAAATGTCAACTTTTGTGTATTTAAAAGCACACAAGAAGGCTGAAGATTAATGACCAGCAGAATCAAAGATTAAGACTCAAATGAGTTGAAGGTACTCTGAGAACAGGGGGAGTTGAAGCCATTGAAATACGAGAAAAGGCTCACAACTTCATTAACTATCTAATTATTATAAATATATTTGTTTTAAAGACACATTTTGCAGGAAATCAACACATATACCACAGAATCAGGTAAATATGCAGCAATAAAATAAAATTATAAGCACATGATAGGAGTGAACTCTTTAAGGGACAAATCTTGTAATGGTAAATCAAGCTGAAGCAAAGACTGGATTTTACAATGGAATGCAGTACTAGAGTGCAGGAAAAGAAGTGCCACTGAAAAGAAATAATACTTTCATTGTTTATGAAAGTTAGCTGTTCCATACCTATTTATCTTACATGCCCTTAAAATGATGAATGTGTTTCAACAGAAATTACAGCCATTACTGCCTTAAGCTCTTTTAACAGGCACAATTATTTAAGGGGCTCTAGAAACAGTGCTATATACTGCAGGCAGGGTTACACACACACACACACACACACACACACACACACACACACACACACACACACACCACTGTGGTAAATGGAGAGAATAGCAAAGTAATATGAATCATGCAGCCATTCAAATTACTAAATGGAAGATAACACTTGCACTGTCCTGTTAAATAGTTCTCATTCCCCTACTCATAGCATTACATCAACATGGTGACATCACCATGCTGCTGTAAAAAGTGTACATTGCATTGTCAAGTTGTGAGAGTTAAAAGAGACTGTCTGGGAATCAGTGCTCCAGAAGTGCAAGTAAAATGCAAGTGTGCTTTGGATGTGAAATGCTTTTGGCTAAGTAATATGATTCAGTTGCACAGGGCATGTGAAGAAAATGCGGGGTGTGGAAGGGTACAAGCAAGTATTACAGAAAATTGCTCATACAGCAGTGAGAGTGAAAAAAATGTTGGCCGAGAGCAAAAGGCAGATAGAAGAATCAATCTCTTTAGGAGGAGGAAAAAGTGTGCTTTCAGTGCAACATTGTTAAAAAATGGTGGAACAAGTAAACAACTAAGCAGAAAATGCGAGTGGCCATCATGAACTGCATGAACCAATATGCAGGGGCATGGTAGTGATGCAGTAAAAAATTCAGCAGCAGTAGGAATCAAAATTGCTGCTTCTGTGGACTCAGGGCTTTTAAGAGTAAACAATAGCAACAGAACTGATAGAAAAAATGAACTAATGTTAGAAGCCTAGTTACAGCAAAACAAAGAAGTCTGGGACAGTTTGAATCACACAGTTTAGAGGGCAGTAATGTTGCTGCACCCCAGAAGAGCAATTTGATAGCCTCAGGGTGGTGCCACAGACCAAGTGCCATGTTGAGTGTGAAACACAGATACAAATGCAGAGAGAAAGAAAATGTTTTAAATGCAAGATTAAGTACAGAGCATCAGTTTATCATCATCATTGTTTTATTACAGGTTTTAAGCAAATCAAGTATTGCAAAGGTAGAGGGGCAGCAAAGAAACTGGTGACCATGTAATCACCTGGATTTGCCAAAAGGAAGGGGTCCTGGAAAGGCTTGAGAAAGCCTACTGGAAGTATGGAATGGAAGACACCACTGATCTGCCTGAATGGCCATCAGGTGTGTGCAGCTTTTTGTGCCCATTGGGGGAGAGATGTGTTCTACTGTATATCAGATACTGCAAGGGGTGCTGTGGGAATCATGGACTAAGTCAGTACACCCTGGAGACCCATGGGGCTGCCTGTCATGCACCTGTAGTAGCTAAGAAACAGGAACTGTAACAACATGCCATTGGGCATGCAGCCAGCAGTTTGCTCCCAGTGATACAATGCAAAGAACAGCCTAGCCAAGAAAAACTGGTCTGTGCTGGCACCCAGTTGGACCTAGAAGCAGAGGCACTGGGGATTGACTGGAATGCCATCATCTTGCTAACCCCACCAAGCTCCTGGTTCAAGGAAGAAGAACAAGCAAGCCCAGCAAACTATGACATGCAGACAGAGGACTCCTCTGGGCTTAATTCCAGTCATAGAAACCAACAGTTAGCAGCACTACCAAACATCTGATATGCCCTCCTCTGTGTTGTCCTGGGAAGCACTAATGTAAGCAGAAGATTCAGTAGAGCCCCTTACTTATGCCATGGCTAGTCTCTTGGAGGATGAGGGACCAGCTGAGATATTCTCAGTGATCACTGAGGAAGAACAGTATGATTCTGAATCCCATGAAAAGTAAGATTGTTTTGAATTCTGCCCACTTGTCTGTCTTCCATTTGCCCCGGACTTGCCCAGCCTCAGGAGTCTGAACCATACAGTTTGGAGGAAGAGATTGCCCAGCACATAGTGGGCTGGAATCAGAACACTTGGGACTTACAGATCTGGAAACCTCCAAAAAAAGCAGGGGATAGATGCCTTCCTAAATCCGATAAAGTAGAATGAATCATCAGGAGAAAGTCTGATGCTAAGTTTGGGGAAAAGTACACCTACAGTACATGGCAACAAGGATTTGTTGTAAAATAGACAACCAGAGGGTGCAGTGCTTCATGGAATCTGCCTCTGAAAACGACACCTCCTGGGGCTACTCTGGCACTGAGTCAGCCTTAGCCAGAGCAAAACAAATTTACAGAGACAGAGTGGAGACATGTCAAGTTGAAAGAACCCTGCAGATGGATGCAGTAAACTGCACGGGCACCGAGGGTCACCAGTTTATCCATACTGTGGCAGTGAGGTGTTATGATGGGGTTATTGTCTGCTACATCCATCCTGAGTGGTACTCCTAAACAGGCCTTTAGGCATCCTGGTAAAGTTCCCTCAAAAGGAACTTCCTGTAGAAAGTTACCACATTGGCATGCAAGAAAAGGCTATAAGCCATGGTTGATGGGCTACACTTATGGCAGGAATCGGTTAAAAAGGAGGATGACTTGCCACTGCATCATCCCTTTCATGTAAGTGGGACTCTCCTGACTTGGGTCCAGATCCAGTTTCAATTCCGGGGATAGTGAGGGAGATCAGGTCCATGACATTTGTAGTATAGTTGTTCTGGCATGAGGAAGAGGCACTAGCTGAAAGCAGTCATGAGATCCAGTGGTCATCCTGCAAGTCATAATTGGTTGGGCCAAACTTCTGTTGTTTCTCTACTGTGTCACGAGTTGGTACACACATGGTTACACCAGCAAGGGTTATTTTAGACAGTATTCTACCCTGGTCCAGTTGGTCACTTGGCTGGGATACTTCAAGTGGGCGGTGTTCCCTTTCCAAGAATTTTGGAACTTTTACCACCTATTATCCAGCACCATTTTGCTTGGGAAGTCCTGGACCCTAAGCCTTTCCTTCACCTAGATGGGCTTGTAGAGATCCCTTTTCCCAGTTGGTACTATTTTATACTATTTTACAAATATTAAAAAAAAATGGACACAAAATTAAAAAAACTTTTATTAAAAAAACCTTTTAACAAACATTTTAGAATCAAGTATGACCTATTTTGTATGGTTTTGCATGCTCTGTTGCAGGTGCAGCCGATAAAGAGAATCTGAGGCTTCGACTATAGTATTCATGGGTGCTACAGGGCCTGGTTTTTCAATTTTTCACAATGTTTTGACATGCACAGCTATGACATAGTTTGTACAGGTTTTGAAAGTTGAACAAATTGTTCTGTTACTTGGAGTTAGGAAATGCATGGCTATGCTATGCGCATATTCTTAAAAAGTACAAGATATTACAGTGTACCGTATGGTCCGAGTTTCACTGGCTTTTGGCATGGTACATATAATGCATCTGTGACATGTGTCTGAGAAAGTGTTTCAGAGTGAGTATTGCCTATATAAACATTTTACTAGTAGGCATCCATTGGTAGAGTTGAGCAGGACTTAAAGTGTGATGGGTGTGGCAGGGTCTTGAACCTGGCAAAACAATTTTGAGAGATTTGTGGGGAGTCTCACAGGGTCTCAAAGCAGGGCCCTTACTCTCATGTCTATTTCCCTTACAATGACATCTAAAGGAGAGTATGGCCCTTAGTTCCTTTGTGCTTTAGTGTCCTACAGTATCTTGATGTTTTGTGCCTGCTTTTTGAGTTTTTATTGAAAGACTGACTTAATAAAAAGCCAAATGTAGCAATATGTAGCAAAGTAGAACTCCACAGTAGTAGTCCATCCTTCTTCCTATAACAAAGGTGGCATTTTTTCTGCACAGTTGAACCCCTGGAGCCAGGTGAATGCCTATCAGTTGTAGACAGGCACTGTTCCAGACCATGTTGGGATGCCATGTTTGATAACTATGCCATGTTTAGTAACTGGATATATTACCTGGTAGCCAGTGGTGCTACCTGTGAGAGATCTAGTAGTAAGCCACTAACAGCTGGCTTCAATGTCCCCTATGGGGTCCTGCCTATGCTGCTCATAGGTACAGGATGGTTTGCACGACCACCCTCATAGGGAATTGAGGGGGAGATATTTGCTGCATTTGAGGCTTTTACTGAGAACAAGAAGGTTTTCAGTGGTGGTGAGTGTAATACCAGTGTACCCCCAGGTTGTTAGAATGTTTAGTAGTGCATTTTCTGCAGTGTTTTCCTCTGTGTTGACAACGTGTTTAGTGGTGTACTAGAATCCTATGTAGTATAATGGGTTTCTTTTTGCTTTGTCACAGTAGGAAGTAAATGGTTAAGTTTTGGTTCTCCCCTGAAACCCCTGTCAACATCTTCACAGAGGTTCCAAGTGGGAGGGACCCCAAAGCAGCATCACCCATAATGGAATGTTGCAGTGGTTATCTAGTGCTGAGTGAGAACAGGGCAGAGCAGTCACCAGTCTGGCTGAAGAAAGCCTCAGGAGAGATCCTGTCTCTCCTGTCCTGTTTGTTGTCCCTAGTAAGGTACCAAGGTAGCTGAGCATCAAGTTGTGATTGCTTTCTCCTCTGGTGTACCCCAGTATGGGGTGAACAACTTTTGAGACATCTAGTCATGGGAACCTTAATTAAAATGTTGGAAACCTCCCATAACTGTAAAATACTTTCTCATTGTGTGGCAGCCCAGAGTTGACTCCTCCAGGATGGTTCAGTGGGAATGCCTGTATAGGGTTTGGAGAGCCTAAAATCCAGTGTGTCTGACAGGTTGCTTGAAAGATAATAGTTGGAATCATGCCCTACTGGCCCAGTTTCTTTAGGGGACAGAGTTGGTCATCTTGATTGTAAATGGGACACTACCTCTGTGACCAGTAGACAGTGAATGCTTCAAGTGCTACAAAAGGTTTGTACATGTCACAAAATGTGTGTGTTCAGTAAAGGACATAAGCTGTGGCCAAAGTGTAAGTAGGTAAGTAAGAAAGCAACCTTTATTTATATAGCACCAGCTCCTGGGGCACAAGGCATTGTACATAATTCAAAACAATCCAGTCACAAATAGTTCAATGAAAAAAAAAAACTCTAGTAAATATTATCCACTAAAAGTACTAATTAAAATAATAGTTCAAAAGCAAATAAGTAGTAGTAAATTTTAATAAAATTCATTTTGAGAAGCAGCCAGTAAATCAGGAGTAGAGCTGTGCAGAATGGGAAAATTCAGAATCCGTGGAATTTCAATGTCAATTCACAAAATTACATGAAATTACACTGAAATTTGTTGACATTTTGTGGAATTTTAAAAGTTAGTAATTTGATGATAACTCAATAACTGTTTAAGCTAGAGGGCTGAAATTTGAAAAATATATACTCTTTGGCCATATACATGCCATATATCATGTAATTTGTTGTAATCCTTTCAAAATTATAGGGGCTTGAATGTTGTCATTTTATTGTTTGTGTGAAATTTCATGAGCATTTTTTGTCTGCATATACCATAGCACCTATTGGGTTAGAGATCTTAAATTTGGTATGGTTTCTTGATGATAGGTATTCTAACAATGTGCTAGATTTCAAAATAATATGATGCACCATCTCAAAATTATATGTGCTCAAAATCTGTCATTTTATTTTTTTCAGGAAATTTCATGAAAACATTTAATCTGCATATAACTCAGGCACTTTTTGGAGTTAGACATGTGTAAATTAGTATGAATAACCTTTTTGTAATGCTTATTGAATGATTTCAATATGGAGTGAATTAAATTAAGAGATTTTTAAGTTACAGGGGTTTAAATCTTTACTATGTAAATATTTGTAAAACTTTCTGAAAACTAACAAAAATGTGAATGTTTGTAACTTCTGTGCTCTTGCATGCATAGAGTTAACACTTCACATGCATGTCCATAGTCTGTGCATTCTGGTGTCATAACACAACTTTATAAATTGGTTAATCAGTTTTAATTTTGCAGAAGAAAAAAAATGATTAGTAACATTTTCTTACATATTTATGATAGCATATTCTGTAGATGAAGCATAAATAATATTTTTTTGTGGAATCTAACATTTACAATGCACATATCATTACTTCATTTGTTAAGCTGGGCTGAGCTTTTTGCAGTCCTGCTATTCCTCACTGGGTGACTATCCCCCCCCACACACTTCTGTTTTGGCTAGCCAGATGTACTCAGTAGAATTTCTGATCCCACTGATATCCTCTTAGTTCTTTACAGTGACAAACTGCCTTAAAACATGAGTCACCTACTCCTTTTCCTATCAACCTACCCTATTGGACTAGCCAGCATTCTTTCTTCTTGCTGCCCAACACATTGTCTTCCCCTACTACATGTTTTTGAGCACCTCTAAGTCCTAGACTTGCATGTACTCCAGGCTCTCTGGATCATAAATTTACTGGATGTGATCCTTAAATAGCCTGCATTCAGGATGAAATTGTTGACAATCTGTGCTTTCTTGCACCAACCTGGGATTCTACCACTGTTGTGCTACGCAGTTGAGCTATCCATGTCTTGGTGAAACTGTGCATCTAACTCCTGAACCTGCTGTCCCTCTGCCCTACTTGCCTCTTATACCTCTATCATTTAATTAGAACACCCCTCCCCCCAAGATAAGGATGAGTGACATTAGAAAATTCTAGTTTTATGGAATTTTTCATGAAATTCTCCAATTTTCACAAAGACTCAAGGGATTTGACATTAAGTAGAGATGTTATTTTGCAATGTCTCACAACAAGCAATTAATAAAATTGGCACACACAGTCGCCTTGTAAGGCCTATGAACTAGCCAGATTTAATGGTGTTGCATTCTCTAGTTTTAAAGTTTCAGTGATTTATGAATTTGCAGTTTACATTCTTGCAAAATTAAATGTTTATTTGTTTCGAAAGTTTGACTACTTTCATTTAATCCAATTTAAAGCTGAAAATATTAATTTTTTCAGAAATGACCATGTGGTATAGTAGTTTAAATGTTTCAATTCTGGTTAAATATGGTTATGTAGTTTTAAAATTAGAGGGAATTAATCTACATTATACAATGACAAGAAATAATCCTGGCTTCTCATTGGTCAGTTGGCCATCACAGCAGGGATGTTATCCTGGTATAATATCCCTGCTGATCCACTTGATGATGATGATGTCATTGATTCTTTTTTCCACTTGATGATTCTTTGCATCTTCTATTAAAAAATAAAAATATTTTTAAACACTAAACACCATTCTTTAAAATTATTCTGTTTCTGTATAAAACAATGAACCATTGTTTAATAGGAATAATGCCCTCCAGGGTGGGTGTTATGCTGGGATAACATCCCTTCTTGGGTGTTGGATGCCCTCAGCCAGTGGCCTAGGGCCTAACCACCCGAGGTAGGATGTTATCCCACCATAAAACACACCCTGTTGGGCATTGTTCTTTATTTAAATTTTGGCAACATGTTTAGCAGGCTATAATTCAGTCCCATTTAAAGATAACAGGAAATTATTTCTAATCTGCAGCTGTTTATGACATTGCCATTTATAGAAATTATATCCATAAGCCTAAATGATCCATATGTAACTGTGCCTGCATAAAAAGTGATGTGAAAAACTACATTTTGCATTTGTTTTGTTTTAATGGGCAGCATTCTGTTACAGTTCTCTTCATGGAACTGGTGATCTGAAATTTTATCTATGTCACAGATTGAGCACAGAACTCTAAATATGGTTCTGATAGAAAGGACAAAAGCTCATGTTTAGCATTCTGTACTCAAACCATGACATAGTAAACACTCCAAATTACTGGTTCTGTGAAGGGAAATGTGCAGAATGTTGTCCATAAAAAGGAAACAACTGAAAACACAATTTTTCACATCAATGTTTGTTCAGGTACAGTTCAATATGGCTCATTTCAAGGCAAGTCTTTCATTTCTGTTAGTAGCAGCATTACTAACAGCTGCTAATTAAAACAGATTTCTTGTCCCCATTTAAAGCTAGAAATATGGAACTATTTGCATATACAAATGTAGTGCTAACCTGTATACCTGGATTTTTTGTAATATTTCAATGACTACTATCAAAATTATGCTAAAATTACAGAAATCCAAATTTTGGCAAAATATTTGTCTACCTATAACTCAGCTCCCCTTAAACCTTTAGACTAAAACATGGGTACATATAAGCATTCTATGTGTTTCTCTAAATCTTCAAATTGTGGAGAAATTTAGAGAAGAAATGTTAACATTTTCTCAAAATAACTGAAAATAAAATTTTGACTAAATGTTTGGCCACCCATAACTCTGCCCTCTTTTAATTCACAACTCTTAAATTTGGTACACATTTGTAAACTATAGGGTACTGCTTATGTTCTAAATTTGGTGTTATTTGGACCCATACTTTCAAATATATAGTGAAATAACTGAAATTTAAAATTTTGCAGAATTCCATGGAATTGAAATGGTCAATCCTTGTGCATTCTGCGAGCAGAATTTTATATTCTGAACAGCTCTAATCAGGAGTCAATGCCTATAGTCCAAAGGTCTCCTTGAAAAGGTGTGATTTCAGGCCCCTCTTCAAGGCATGAAGGGTTTGGCAGGGAAGAAAGGTGGCACAGGGCAGATGTGCCCTGGATAGTTGAACAGACCTTCAGTTCTGGTACTCCCTGACATTTATGCACAGACCCCATCCCAGACCCCCCTGATAGCCATGGACTAGCTCTACCTACTCAGGAACTGTGCATGCTCCAGGTAACCTGCCAGAGTTGGTGGCACTAGGAGGTCTGGGAGAGGGTCTGTGCATGAATTCCTGGGAGTACCAGGGCCACAGCTCTGTACAGTTGTCCAGGGCACATGTGCCCCATGTCACCTGTGTACTCTGCCACACCCACTGTACCCTCACTACCCACCATGGTACCCCTCCGGTTTACATTCGATGTCCCCCAACCTCACAGGCTTCCTCCCCCTGAACATTACGGTCATGGGCTGGTGTTGTGCTGAGCAAGAGGGCTATATGGAACCCTCCATCAAACTCCTCTGGTGCACCGAGTCTTTGCCACAACACTCTGACTGTGGCAACCCTGCAGACTTTGGTACAGGGACCCCCATTGCACTAAAACTGTGTGCAGGATCCCCTGGCACAATTAGAGTCTGGTACAGCTGGAGATTAGTGCATTGTGTGCTGCTCTACCTACTCTTTGAAAATTGAGCCAGTGAAATTGTGCTACATCCTTGTTGCCAGAAGTGCAAACCCATTGGTTACTTTTGCTAAATCACATGACTTTGAAATCTCCTTGGCTAATCAGGACACTTTAAATTCCCTGCCCATTTTATAAGGATGTTTCTGCCCAGGCAAGCCATGCCTTCAAAGCTGTTTCAGCCAAATAATTCATTTTACTGCATGTGGTTCTCAGCCAATACAGTTAAGTCAGTTTGAACTTTGAACACACATAAGACCAAATACTTCAACTGGCATGAATTTTATATTTTCTATTGTGGGTAAAGCCTGTGATTCAGCATTTTTTTCTTGTGCTAATAAACCACCATGGAATGAATCACTGTGGCTCACAACTAGACTATCCAACTGTAGTAGGGTTCTGTGTAGACACAACAAAAGCTTTGATACTGCACCTTACATCTTGGTCCAACACAAGGCATGCAGATGTAACCTACATAGGCTAATTGCAAAACCCAAGAATCTTCAAGCTCTAATAATGTCAACAACTTTTACTGTTGTTCTGCTCTCCATGACAACAGTTTCATCTTTGCAAAGCCACTCCACCAGAGAACCATTATTTAGAAATGAAGGATGTGAAACACTGTCATTCTAGTTTTCTTTTCTCTCCAGCAGTTATTAGCAGACTATAAGAAATATTCATTTGCACTTTAAAAAGAAACTTGATTTTTTTTTTGTTTAATTAATAAGATATGCAATCCAGTGAACTCTAATGATTATCTTTCCCAAAATGACTTGGAAGTTAATACAGTTGGGGATTCCCCCAGGCTGGTGATATCACCAGGAATTCCTTCTTCTCCATGCTCAGTTGCACTGCTGTTGTGTGTTTTAGCTGGAGTTGCAGCCTCTCCAGCTGTGCTGAGGCCGGGGACCAATGCAAACAAGACTGCTTCAGCATGGAAATGCAGGACCTTGTCACCTCATGTGATCCCTGATTTTTTTTTTTGCTTTTTTGCTACTGTTTTCAGGCTGACAGCATCTAGCTTCAGACATCATACTGATATGTGAAATATATGTCTGCATGCCCTGATGATTGTGTGTCTGGGAGCTTTGTTTGGAGTGGACCTTGCTTTTGCCTGAGTGCCAGCCTGGTGATATGTGTATATGTGTACGTGTGTGAGTGTGCGCTCACATTTTTTGGGCTCTGAATTTAAAACAATGAACTCAGACTCTGGAGTCATCACTTTACTTTTCACTATGCATAACTTATAGGTAGTTTTATAACTCATGTTTGAATTAACTGTTTTATGACTGCTAGTCAGAAGTTTGAGTCTCTGCCAATGGAATAAAAATTGATATACTGTAGAAGCAGCCAGTTTTTCAAAGAGTTCTGCATATGTTTTATCACAAAAAGTTGCCCATATCAAACCTGTTTTTCGTAGGCTATTCCCCTAACATTTACATTTTTTTACCCTGTAGAAAGTTCTCTTATTACATACCATGAAAGAATTCCAACTAAGTAAAACCAAGAAGCTGCTATTTTGTAAAGCTACTCTGCTGCATTAGTAGAGTGGGGGAGCAGAGGTGTTTAGAGAGAGAGAGAGAGAGAGAGAGAGAGACAGAGAGCCACAGCAGCAGAGCAGTAGGTTTAGCAAATCATATGCCACACCATGGCTTAACTGGAAGGCCAATGGCAGATCTTTTTCTGTTTCTCCCACTGCGTTCAAGGTCAGCTGTTCCATGGCAAATTAATCAAAGTTCCTCCAGGTCAGGTGAACAAAAATGTAGTGTCATGGTGGAGCAGGTCCATAGTGCAGTTTTGTCACCTCATGAGGTTGAGTGTTCACAAGCTGCTTTTTTCCTAGCCCTAGCAAAAGGACTGCAGGGCTCTGCCCACCTGCAGCCCTAAAAGGATACACTACCCATGACATTTTAAAACAAAGTAGTAAGTCACTTTAAATATTTAGGGGTTATCATTTCAAGAGACATTCAATACACATACAATAGAAATTACCTGTGCCTATTGTCACTGATAAATACAGACTTGGAAAAATGGAAAATACTGTACTCCTCCTAACACTAACAGTCAGATGCAATGCCATAAACATGAATATCCTTCAAAGGTTGCTATATCTCTTTCAGACACTTCCAATAAAAGTGGAATTATGGTACTTTAAAAACTCAGACAAGACCATTCACCAGTTCCTTTGGAAATATAAGAAACATTGGTTAAATATGAATAAATTATGGCTTCCAAAGGAACAAGGGGGATTAGCACTACCTAACTTCAAATAGTACTAAATGGCAGCACAGCTATCCCAGGCACAAGATTGGTTTAGTAATCAAATTACAGTTAATGTCATATTAGAACAAGAACTACATCAGTATGACAGTGTAAAGAGCCTACTTCACTCAGGATATTATACCAAGTCCAAAACACCCCAAGGCAACATACTGTAGATGAAGTAATATCTTCTCAAAACACATGTATGTGCTGGAAGAATGTCCATAATTTAATACCTAGGCAAGAACAAAAGTCATATGGCATACCTATTTGTAGAAATTTTCATTTTAAACTCTCTTATATGGATTCTGGTTTTCATAATGGGGCACAGCTAGGCATTAGAACACTTAAAGATATCTTTGAAAACAGTATTCTCATGTCATTTCAGCAATTACAGGTCAAATATGGTTTGCAAACAACAGTTTTACAGATTCCTTCAATTAAGAGATTATATCCAAAAAAAAAAAAAAAAGAAACAAATCTCAAACCAGACCTTTCACCTTCAGAAAAAATTCTAACAACCAAAAACTCAGAACTGAAAGCTATCACTGCTATCTAGAAGTGTATAAAAACTCTGATCAGCTTACCCTAATAAAATTAAAAGGTAAATGGGAGTAACTTTTAGGATCCATCATTGAAGACAGCATTTGGGAATAAATGATAAAATACCCAGCAAAAGAATTGAATTAATCTAAAATGTACCAAATTCAATTTAGCAAACTCCACAGAACATACATAATTTCATCCAGGCTACATAAAATAAACACAGCAATTAATGAAAATTGCCCTAGATGCCTCAACAATCCCAAATCCCTTACCCATATGTTTCAAACATGCAAGAAACGGTCAACATTTTGGGAAACTGAGATGTTAACATTAGAACAAGCGATCCATCTAAAACCAAAAATAATAGGAACTTGCTATCTTACTGGGATACAACCTAATGGATGAAGGAGGAACTGACAACCCACCAAAAAACTAACATCATTAGGATACTTAACTACAAAAAAAATGTATATTAATACCGTGGAAAAATGATGGTCCTTCCAGTTTATACAGGTGGCTTAATTTAATGTATATAAAATAGAGCAAATATACTACTATGCAAATGATAAAGCAGAATTGTTTGACAAAATATTGTAGCCTTTCAAGGAAACTATATTAGAAATCAAAATGGTATAGTTGGTCTGAAGAGTGGAACTGATAGATAACCTGTAGAACATGATAATTCACCATCGTACTGTGTTCATTTACCTACAGGAGTCTCTAAAATATTGGAATAATGGAATGTTGTGATTTTCCTATCTCTTTCATTATTTCTTTTGTTTTTCCATTTTTTATTTTTTCATTCTCTCTTCTTTTGGAATATACAGTTTAACAAAAGAAATATTGTATCATAAAGTGAATAAGGAAAAGCTGCATATGTAAAAATGTACAAATGTCTCGCCTGAATAAAGATATTAAAAAAAAGCTGGGAAGTTTTCTTGATGTGAGTGCCACATTTTTTTTGTAGTTTTCTGAAAAAAACCAAAAAACACTATAAACACCCCCATAGGAGGTTGGGTCCTGGCCTACAATCCATCTTATAGCAAACAGCTTGGAAACACTTTTAACACTATGGGGGGAAGGGGGCCATGCTATACTGCACTTTCAAATAAAATCTGTTTAAAACCCCAACAATAATTCTGTGGAGTTTAAAGATGGACACATGTACTGTACTGGCATCAAACCAAACCTAAACCAAACAATGGAAGCACTCTGGATGGGGAGTGGGTCGATACCAGACCATTCATAGAAGAAAGGATCCTGAAATCATTCCTATAACTCAAGGTGGACAAAACAATGGGGCCTGATGGGATTCACACCAGAATTCTAAAATAAGTAAGAGGAGAACTAGTTATACCACCAACTATCTTTTTTAACAAATCATGGGAGGATGGTGTGGTACCTGAGGACTGCAGGTGGGTAGATGTGATTCTCCTTCACAAAAGTGGGAGCAAGGCAGATGCAGAAAACTACAGACCTGTTAGTTTGAACTCAGTGGTAGGGAAAATGATGGAATCACTTCTAAAGGAAAGAACTGTTGAGTAACTAGAGGCCAGCAGGGCACAGGACCCAAGGCAGCATGACTTCACAGTGGGACGGTCATGTCAGATGAATCTACTAGATTTCTTTAACTGGGTGACCAAAGTAGTAGACCAGGGAGGAGCTGTGGACATGGTCCACCTAGACTTTAACAAGGCATTTGACACAGTCCCACACAAAAGATTCATAAACATGTTAGGCAGCCTGGGAGTGGGTCCCAAGGTAGTAGCCTGTGTACAAAATTGGCTGAACAACAGGATGCAGAGGGTAATAGTAAATGGAGTCTACTCTGAAGAATGAAGGGTTACTATTGGGGTAACTCAGGGTTCAGTACTGGGGATGGTCCTTTTTGATATCTTTATAAGTGACACTGTGGAGGGACTGGAGGTAGAAGTAGTCTTCTTTGCAGATGAGAAAAAGATCTGCAACAGGGTTGATACATAAGGGGTAGTGGAAAGGATGAGAAGGGACTTGGCAAGGTTGGAGGAATGGTTAAAATTACGGAATCTTAGATTCAAAGCAAAGAGGTGAAAAGTAATGCACATTGGAAACAAAAACTCAGTGGAAGAGTACACAATGTGTGTGTGGGGGCATTAACAATAACGAAAATGGAAAGGGACCTGGTGGTAGTCATATCAGATTACCTAAATGTAGGCAAGTAATGTGAGAAGGCAGTAAGGAGGGCTGGGGGATATTGGGATGCATAGGGAGAGGGATCACCAGTAGAAAACAGGAATATATCATCCCTCTATATAGACAGTTGGCGAGACCCCATCTGGAGTACTGCACTCAGTTCTGAAGAATGTATCTCCACAAGGACATAGACAGGATGGAGGTGGTCCCAAGGAGGGCAACTAAAATGGTGCAGGGTCTGCACCAGATACCATATAAAGAGAGACTAAAGGAGCTTAATATGTATACCCTCAAGGAAAGGAGGGGGGAAGGAGGGAGGGTGGGGCATGATAGAAATGTTCATGTACCTCAAGGGAATCAACAAAGTCCAAGAGAGTAGTATCTTTCAGAAAAAGAGATATGTAAGAACAAGGGGGCAGAATTTGAAGATAGAGGGTATGGCTCAGGGGCAATGTAAAGAAGTATTATTTTGTGGAGAGGATGGTAGACTCATGGAATGGCCTTCCTGTGGAGGTTGTAGGGACAAAAACAGTGGAGGAATTCAAGAAAGCATAGGACAGACATAATGCAATTCTAGTGGGTGGTAGGAGGAAGTAGGCTGTTGGTTAACTAGGATCTGCAACTTATCCAATAAGTAGGGAAAAGTGCAGACTGGGTGGGCTAAGCTGTCCTTATCTGCCATCAAAGTCTATGTTTCTATGTAAACAGAATGTGTCCACAGGTATTGAGTAGATACCCCTGGGGTAACTCTATGCAATGTTATAGTACATTGGGACAGATGTGCTCTGTAGCAGGGAAACAGCCAATAAAGACTATAAACTTTCCCAGAGGGAGGAGAGGCCCAGGGTTTTTAAAAACATGTGATCTTCTGTTATGATTTATCAGGTAATACAGTAGCTTCTTCCTAACCAGATTTTACTTGGGAAGATGAAAAGCCAAGCCAGACACTGTTGTAAACAAACATTGGCCAGAGCTGATAGGGCTGCTTTGGGGTAAAAATATTGAAATATATCAAAGTTAGGAGCCTGCATTTGCAAAATGTAATGTATTTAATTATTTATTGAATGTTGTTAACTGGGTAAGCCCACTGAGACAAGACAGTACCTTTTTCAGGGGTGACCCAGGGAGTGCAATACAATTGATAGTGCAGCAGTTGAACCCAAAAATATACAGGATAAATTCATACAGCAAATGAGCACACCAGTACATACAGAGTTGAACAGGATAGTGTAACTACAACAAACAAGTACACAACTATGAACAGTAATATACAGATTTTACAAGAAGGTAACTAATACAACATTGTGAGATCAATACTATGTACAGTCCACATACTTATTTGCACCTGTTACTCAAAGAGTCGTGGGGGAGACAGAGGTGCTGGGGCAGGACATGGAGATAAACTATTAGGAGTAGAAGAGGAGTTGGTTGGCTCAAGTGTTACCAAAAGCATGAACAATTGGGTGCAGCAAGGTGTCTAAGCAGAGCACATTGAAATTGAGAAATGGAGGAGCAGGCCAGGATGGGTGGAGGCAGAGAGTTCCAGTAGGACACAGCCAAATAGGCAAACAATTGCCGGGCAGAGGAGAGTTTTAAACTGGGTATGGATAGCAGAGGCAGTGAGCCTGATCTTAGGGCACATGTTGGGAGTTTACATTGGACTACCTCAGATAACAAAGGGGGTGAAGCAATGGATGGACTTGTGTAGACAGAGAAAATGTTCAACTCCTGGCCAAAAGATGTTTTTATGCAGGGGCTGAGAAATCAACTTTTGGGATGCAAAAACACATTGTGGGAAGGAGATGAAAAATTACAGCTGTCACAATCATGAGTTGCTGTAAAGAAATGGCTATCTATGTTACTATACTAGCACTGGCTGGCACAACAGTGTCAAAGATGGTGCACAGAGCTGTAATGATGTGATAGTACTTGGCTGGAAAGGATTAAAAAAAGTCTGTACACTAATTAAGAGTGGCAGCACTATTGATCTTTAATTATCAAAATAGTTACAAAAATGATATGAAAGTTAATGCAACTCTATGACACTTTTTACAACTTGCATACTGTAAATGCAGAGCAATATGAAATTGTAGTAAAACAAAAGGCAGACATAGGATCTACAATAGGGCCAATAAAACTGTTATTACCCTATTTTGGATGTGCAAGTCATGTGTTTTCTTTTTGTTTTGATTAAGAAAATAAAATGTCACAAAAAGATTGGTACAGTAAGTTTACAACATAGGTATGTGGCTTTGGTGAAAGAAAACTCTGATGTCTCTAGCACAAAGAGCACCCAAGGTTATGCCTGTGTGTAAAGCTCCCTAAGAAGTATGGGGTGAGGGGGAATCGGTTTCTGATGCTGAGCATCTAAAGCAATTGATTGCTATGCCAAGCAGAGACTCATTTTTAGGGCTAGCAAAGGAATGTTAATTTTATGACTGTTTTGTTACACTGTGATGCCTGTCCTAACCAGGACCTCCTTGTAAATGAGCAATGCTCAATTTAATATTTTTTCTGGTAAAATGAATACAAATATGTGGTGGTGGTGTTTATGTGTATGTGGAAGGTGGGTATTTTATATTGCCAGTTGCTAGCAGATCTGTAAGATATTCATTGTTAAAGCTGCATGAAAGTTTCAGGGCAGATGGCTATTTTGCCATCCCTTACAGTTCAACAATAAGTATTTCTATTGAAGTGTTGTTTGTTTCTGTTGCAGTGAAAAAAAAATGAAATAAAATGTATTGTCTCATTTCAAACTGGGACAGTACATCAGCTCACCAGACCACCGGCTCACTGCTCCCACTGAAGCCAGCAACAGGACTCCAACTGCAGTTACACAAATCAACAGTCTCCCACTGCTCTCATACATATGGTTACTAGAATACCCCACCCATTCAGTTTATTACCTTAGGGAATAAGAATTCATTAAAATTAATGTTATATTGGTTTAAACTATATAACATTCGTTTCTTGTTGTTCCATTATCTAAACTAGTAAGCATCTATCATTCCTGTAGCACAATATTTGTTTGTGGTATGTATTACATAGCCCATTTTTTATTCTGAGTCAAATGTTTACTATGTAACAGATTGATACTTGTTAGCTTATAAATACCACTCCAAAATCACCTGCACTGAACTGGTCAGAAGTCTACTAGGAAAATAAAATTTTATTTATTTTACCAAATGAATGTCAAGTTTATCTTCTGTTCCTATGCATTATTTAATTGTAACTAATAAGCAGAGTTTGAATGAGAGTGCATGCTGTCTTGTCGTGTACAACTGCATGAGGAATTAGTACTTGCTTGTGCAATGAAAATGCAAGAACTGCTTCTGTCTCTCTCTTTATCATCTAAATAATTTAAATAACTTGAGTGTTCAGAGGCAGTAAAAATCAATTATATGTCCACATACAGAACAAACTGATCTCATTAATGTATACATTTTAGATTGATGTGTTCAGATTTTATTGGCTGGTTAGCCAGATCAAAACGCAATCAATTCAAGCACGTTACCACAGGAGCAAGGTGCTCTCATCTTGATTTTATTGTATTATTTTAATATTTTTCAAAACTGTACAGCTAGTGGGTAACTGCTCATCAGCCATCAGACCCCTTTTTGCACCTTTTCAGGAAGATTTTACACCTAAAATCACTAAGGTTTTGGCTCAGTGAGCTGTTTAACAATATTACTGTAGTGTTGAGTCTGCTGACAAAAATAGGGAAAGGTAACATTGCTATGCCTGTGGGTGGAGCCTACAGCCATTTTGCTATCTGTAGCTTGAAAATGGAGTATCGTGGAACACATTTTTTGGACTTTTCTATGTATCCTTCCTCATCTACAAATCACTATGACAACTAAAATAATATAATCCCTTCTTTCTGTTTAGAATGTTGGAGAAATAGCTCCAAGCTGCTTATCAGATGGCCATTAGGAAACTGAAACAGCTTGTTAAATAGTGATTGCCTATTAAACTGAAGCTTTGTTTGCCCCCTTTGAAATGCAACAACTTGCACATTTAAATGCCTAGCATTTAAACATTTGTTGCTACTAACTTTAGTTGGGGATGAATATCTTTCAAGAAAGTGTCATACAGTACCTCATTAATTTTACCCTTTCCCAGCAAATGTTGTAAAGATTTACACTGTTTTTTTAACCTCTCAAGAACTATCTGATAATATGCCAGTGAACTACCCAGACTAAAAATATACATTTATTTTTGTCAGAAGGGCTGTGGCCTGCTTCCCAAACATAACAGATAAGATCTACTGAGATCTCTTATAGTAAGTGTGCGTGAATTTGGGGGAAGGGTGGAGAAACAGTCAAACTCCTGGCAATGAAGAACTCATCTAATGAATTAACTGCTGGCAAACCATGAATGATACAGAAGCAAATGATTTGATACCTTTTATTGGACCAACACAGATGTAACAAAATATCTTATACAATTAATAAAATTCCTGATCAAACAACTGGAAACAGAAGACTGTTTTTTGTCATTTTATAATATGATATACTGAGTGTGTATTTACTGAGTTGCTGGATCAGAACCTTGTAGAAAATAACATTTACTTAACTCATTCAAGAATCCATCAGGTGAACAGAAAAAACATCTGAGAATCTGTCTGAAAACTAACAACTACATGATTCAAAAATAGCATTTGTATATATGGAAATGTCTCTTATTTATTTGCAATAAATTTATTTACAGGTATTACTAGCATCTTTTGAAAGGTTGTCTGAATTTTGATTACTAATTTTGAGTAAAGTTCATGAAATAATGAGCATGATATTTGTTATTTCATATAGTCCCCCATTATGCTTTATGCATAACATGTAAATCCGAATCATTTCAAGGCCATCTTGACACATAACATTAATACTGAGCAGCAAATCAGAGCTCTTTTCCTAATAAAAGGCTGCTGATATAATAAATAAAGAACAAAGTCATAAATAAGGAACCAATGGCTTATGGGAAAATATACAGGGATTTATACAGAGATTTAATTCTGCCACTGTGGGGAAAACACAGGGAAAATGAAGGCTTCTTACAGGGTAATGGTTATTTGGATTTGGGAGCATTGAATATTTCTTATCCTATATTTTGTATCCTGGATAGGGCAGGAGAGATGCTACATCTCACTGTCACAGGGATGTTCATTTACACATTGTTGCACTATATTTACTCAGATTAGATGCACTATCTTGTTTTCAGTGGGTCATGATTTTACCATTTTTATAATGTATTTATTCAGGGTACCTAGTCCAGGGCCCCCGTATTCAAAGGAGATACACAGTGCATCCCACTGGAAAAGGGATATGTGCCACACAACTCCAACAATGCACAGCAGTGCAACATTCAAACGTGCGGAATGTGCCCACCACAAGGGAATGGGCCAGGGCACACCCAAGTGATATGTTGTTCAAGTCGAGGGGGCAATTGCATGCATATGCCATGCTGTAGCATATTCAGTGTGACTGTGCCCCTCTCAGTCCAGAGCACTATGGCCCACAGTCAGGCCATGAATAGCTGGCATAACCTGCCAACCACCCATGGGCAGGCTGCAGATATGCACCCAGGTGCACAGCAGCCTGACAGCCCTGGTGGACTAGTGGTACCCCCCTTTCCATCTCCAATCTAGCCAACTTCATCACTGAAGAGTTCCACTGTGTAGGGCCCCCCAGACCCAATCGCACCAGAGGAAACCATGGTCCATATCCATAGTCTAGAGGACTCCCATCCACACCCCTGTACACAGATACCCTCACTGTCCCCATACCCAACCTGTTGAAAAGACCGGCACTGTCCTCCACACCGTGCCATTGCCAGACATTAACTGCACTGAACCTGGGCTGGGGACCTGAACTCTGGAATGACCCAACTGGCTGTACCATGCATTGGGGCACCACACCAGCTGCAGATCCACCAATGTATGCAGCCGTGTGTTCATCCCTGGCAAACTGAAGAGGAAATTTACATACCTCCAATGCATACCTTGCTGATGCTGTAGCTTCCTGCGGTCATACACCACTGCAATTCCACACTGTCCCAGTTCCCCTGTGTAACCTGCCACCCTCTGGACTGCTGAGGTATCCCAGGTGCCACGGGGTGCAATATCCTGTAATGCCATTTGCAGTATATGCTTCAGGCTATGGATAGTTCATCTGCAGTTTCCCAGTTGTGCAAATGAATGGGAGTTCGGCTGTAACATGCTTGTTTTGGGACCTGTGTGAGTGGATACAGCATTAGCTGTCACCCACACTGAGCAGTGCAATGGCACTGGGATGATGGATCCACATGCGAGTGCCTACGGTGTATGGCCATTGGGTGTTATCACCCACACACAGCTTGTGCCTATGTATAACACTTTCCAGCATTCTGCTTCAAGTGTTCAGCCACCCACTGATAGAGTGGTACAATTCCATTACAGAACCAGTTGTCACAATGGGATGGGCTGGGGGTCAGAGAGGGAGGTGTCTGTAAAATGTTGAGGGGGAAAGGAAATGGACTGTAGATGTATTCAGGTGCAATTAGGGAAGGCATTGGGGTCCCTACAATATGGAATCAATAGAGCTTGGACTCTGGTATGATTGGGGCTGGTGGAACTGGTGGGAGGGCACTATACCACCAGAGACTTCGGAGCCTGTTCCACGTGGGAGAAATTGGGGTCAGGGCTTGGGGGCAAGAGCAGCTTTGGCGCATTCATCTCCAAGCCAATATGCAAATGGCCTGGTAATGAGCATGCATAAGGTCCCTTTGCACCCAACATGCTCAATTAGTTAATTTGCATTCCTTGGCTGAATATCAGCCATGAGGGCTGCAGTGCATATCGGTATTTGCCACGCATTCCCCCTAGAAGGTATTCAGTCGGTGTCACCCTGGAAGCACCTGACTAGGTGGCTGCCTGCGTTGTGACTCCCATCCTGGGTCACATATTCAATAGGTACGAAGAAGCCCACCAGACTGAAGTGCAATATCACAGGTTTACTGCATGACGAAAGGTATTAACTCCCTTTGAAACTGCATTATTTGCTGCAGTAACTGTACTGCAGAATTCTTCAGTGCTGCACTTCATCCTGGTGGGCTTCACTGTATGAACACCCTGTACCTGTGACGTATTTTCTTTGAATATTGTATCAGTGCTGACAGATGCACCCGCTTTGTGCAACACATCTGTCTGCTCATGCATCAATCTGACACTTATTGTATCCTCCAGATATAAAACATTGTTTTTAGTGCATTCTGATGTCACACAATGTAGCACAATATTGTGTAGATGTAGAGCCCCACTGAAAATAAGATGCCATTTCTTCTGTGAGCTATCCAGGCTAAATATAAAGCAATCAGCAGGCATATTCTAGTAAAACACATTGTAAAAATGTGTAAAAGGAAGACCACATTGAAACTGCCTCTCCACAGATCTGCATTGTGCAAATGCATTAGAAATAATGGGTGAAAGCATCCTAAAAGCTCTCCTCGGCCATATCAGCTCTGATCAGAGTTTGTTTAACCAGGAGGAGCACAGTAAGCTGAAGCTTGTTTCTAGATGCAACCTGGGAGGACAAAGAAGTTAAGTGATTTGCTCAGGATCACACAGTATACAGTACACCTAAGCGGCTGTGGGTTTTAAACCCAGGTCTCTAGATCTGCAGCTCAGAGCCGTAACCCACTGCACTATACTGCCTCCTACCCACTGCTCTGTACTGCCCCCTACTACCAAATAATAAGATGGTAAGATGCAAGCATCTTGCCCTTGTGAATAATTGCCTGAATTGAGTGACATTTGACTACACTTATAAGCCTATAATATGGGAACAGAAAGAAATGGAAATTGAAGCATTATCACAAAAAAGGTAACAAAGTGGTATATTTATGTTCTGTATGTGGAGAGTTCATTGATTTTATGTGGCTTCACCCTGACTATAAGAAGAAACACAGAATGGGACTGTAACTAGGTCTGTAAAGATTTCATAAGAGACGATAATTTAAATAAGTGCATAATTGTTTTTTTAATTGCCAGCTTTTACTGTTTAGGAGACTCATCCACTCCTTGGAATGTTTTAGGCTTCAGTTGCCATCAGGCTTTCTCAGTAGAGGGGGCAGATGGGAAAAAAAAGCCATAATGAGTGGTGTCTGCTGATCAGCAGGTTCATCTACTGTAGTGCAGAAGTAGCTGTGGGGAGACTGTGCAGAGGAGGATTAGGCTTGAAAAAAATGTTTATACACCAGATTCCACTAGTAATCAGAGATTAGAGTGCATATTTTTTTTAAAATGGTCAGTGAGTGAAAGAGAGAGACAGAGCGAGAGAGAGAGAGAGAGAGAGAGAGAGAGAGAGAGGATTCCATGTTATGATAGCAAAAATAAGTCAGTGACTCACAAAACAGCGAGTGCAACTTGCAGAAATCCAATTTGGCACACCTCAACAAATGCCGAACACCAATTCAGCAAACTTTGAAATCATTGTTTTATGGGGGTACACCTCATGCACCCCCATTTGTGGGAGGGAAGCATCCCAACACAGTCATACTTAAATAATAACCTCCGAGAGGGAGGGGACTGAAGGACAAAAGAGGGACTGAAGACTTAAAATAAACATGAACTCCTGAAAAACAAACAAAAAAAGTACCTCAATCCAGTTCCAAACACAGGACCAACAGCACCGCAATCTGTGTCCCTACCCACTACACTAGGCAGGTAGCTCAGTGGAGTGACATTCCACAAACCCATTTAGTCCATCCCACTACTCCCTCCCTTCCATTGCTATTCCCTCCCCTTGCCGTTGTTCCTCTCCTCCCTTGCTGTTCCCTCCCTATGCTATTTCTTCCCCATCGCCAGTCTTGAAAGTGACCAAATTGAAGTGCTCAGTTGTGAGTCACTTAATCGGGTTCGCTATTATCACGGGACACTGAGGGAGAGCATCCACTAGCAAGCCTTCCACCAACTCAAACCTGAACATACATAATTTTTTTTTATTCTGTATTTTTGTCCTGCTTCTGTGAGAGGACCAGGCTACTTATATATTAGCCGCCCTCCCTGGATCCCCTGGCTTGCCCCCCAGGGCAGGATCACAGCACCGTGAATATGGGAAAGGTGGGAGTCAGCCTGAGAGCCAATGCAGCTAGAGCAGGCATCATCAAGGTGGCGGGAGCAGGTGTTTTTCTTCCCTTTTTTGTGCGCATGAGGTGGGGTCATGCAATGACATCCCGCATCTGCTCCGCCCCTGCATTCTGTCAAGTGCCAGTTGCTGCGGTACCCCCAGACTCCACCAGGGGTCCATCAAGCACCAGGCAGTGTCTCCCCCCCCACCGGAGAGGAGAAGAAGAGCAGTCCCTGGGATGCTCCATCCTTCCCCCCCAGCCGGCCCTCCTGTGACCCAGATCTCTTCCCAAACACAGGTCACCGGCGCCACAAGCGGAAATCAAACCGCTGCACTGGTGGGCCAGTGAACATCACATTCATTTAATTAGACCATCCACAACAACAGAGCAGGCTCTCTTAAACCCCTATTTCCAATGTTGCCTAAATGCTTTTTTAATTTTTAATTGTGTGGGACAACACAGAGTGGGAGAGCTCATTCAGCCAGGTTCACACAGCAATGACAAATATCACTTCTGGCAGCATGCTAATGACAGTAATATGCCTGTGTTTGCAGATGGTGGATGAGGTTTACGCTGATGTGACTGAAATATTGCAAAAATGATATATGGACAACCCGTATAATGGACAAATGCTGACCCATGGATGTGGCAGTCGTAAGTTGATTGCACTACCGGCTACTGCTTCAGTAGAGAGCATGTTTGTGTAGATAAAATAATTTGAGATTGCAAATTGGACAAATTAAAAAAAACAGTAAATAACAACAAAGTCAGGCTGTGGAGGAGTGCTGGATTTGAGGTTGCAGAAACTGGCAGTTGTATTACAAACAATCCACATGCTCACTCCTGGTATTTCAGGCTTCTCTATGTTGTTTTTACAGCTGATTTTATAATACACTATTTACCTTCTACCAGTAAAGGCTAAAAGCAAAAACAATTTCTTAACAAAAGGCTAGATGTCAATAAAAAGAGCGTGATGCAGAGCAGTGCAGCGGCCATCTTCAGCAGCAAAGGTAGGGTGACAGACAGCTTCAGTGAGCAAGGCTGGAAGTAGAGGGTAACTGTCTTTG
Source organism: Neoceratodus forsteri (assembly GCA_016271365.2). Lineage (NCBI taxonomy): Eukaryota > Metazoa > Chordata > Ceratodontiformes > Ceratodontidae > Neoceratodus > Neoceratodus forsteri. The sequence continues at coordinate 610,345,186 of CM057455.1, forward strand.
AGGACCTTGCAGTGCAACATCAGACTGATAAGGTGAATAAGGCAAATTCATGCAGAAGCACTGCTGTATATCTCCCTGAGTTGAAGGTACTTCCCTCTGGTTGATAGGGTGATTCCTACCCCGTGACCATGGCGCTCCAGTCACTCAAAAACAAATGGGAAAAATATATGTTTCAATAAGCATTGAATAGTATTGTTTTTTTTACCTTTGTCAACCTTTTGAAAAATTAATTCTAAGAGAATTGACACATTTCAGAACAGGACAACTGAGCAGTCAGCATGTGTGTGTGTGTGTGTGTGTGTGTGTGTGTCTAAGGGGACCATCTAATGAATAGCAATTACAACGGAAATATCCACCCTCCAGATTGGAAGAAGAATAGTCCTGCTGGACATTGAAAAAGAAGCATATCTTACAAGAAAAGTAGAGCAAGAAATCCAGTTTGCCATCATCAGGCACTGATTTTACTGCAAGTTTCATTGCTTTTTACTCCTAGGACTTAAGCATAGCCGACTGATTGCATGCCCATGCGCATGCTTGCACTGCACCCTCAACTCACACATCTATCTTCCTGCTTGGTGATAATAATTATAAATAAAAAAACAAGTCCCCCAGTACTTCACAACACAGGGAGCAAAAACTGACTGCAAGACAAGTCCCTAACCCCAGCTGTCCTTCACAAAAAGCTAATGCCTGCACTCAAAAGGCATAATTCTGTCAAGGGACAAACATTCTCTTTCTCTCCATGGTGTGATCCCTGCAGGTAAAGACAGGCTCAACCATTAAAAATGATTGAATGTAGTAAGAAAAAAATACCTCCAAAAACTACAGCAGCTCCCCAAACTCCACCAAGTGAGAAACAGAGACATCTCATCCTACGGGCAGACTGATTGGGCCTAGCGGTCCTTATCTGCCGACACTTTCTGTTTCCTATTTAAAGGAGATAAGAAATAAATGTGATATTTAAGCCCATTTCTCAAGTTTCTGAACTATGTTTGTTCTAATTTCATGACTCAGTTCTTGTTTTGCAAGCTATTTGTTTCAAAATCATTTTATGTGCTCTAGTATATCTCAGCCCTTTGACTGAAAGGACTAGGAGGAACATGAGATACAAAAGCTGCTTACATTATTAACTCTTGACACTATTCATTTATCACAGGCTGCAACAGCTGCAGATGTTACATGTGAATCTAGCACCAAATATTATTCCTCTTCCGAGGGAGATCTGTATGCCCAGTCTGTATGTCTGTGAGGTGAGCGAGTTATACAGCCATATTGATGTGAACCTGCTCACTGTCTTTGAAAAGTCAGACAGTTTTGAATGAGTGGGGAGAATCAATTGAATCATGATTCTAACTGAGCATTATTTGTTTGGTGTTAATGTGTATATAATGTAAATATTTATTTTAATCTGTGGAGGCTCCTCAAACTCCCCCCCCCCATCCAAAAACCCAACCATGAACACAGGGGTTAGGCTTCACTGGGGACTGGGGTTCCACCTGGAGGGACACCAACCTATACTGACAGGATGGTCTGCATCTGTCCAGGAAGGGAACTAGTCTTCTGAGCAATCAGTTTAAATGCTTCATTGGCAAGCTTTTAAACTAGTCAAGAGGACAGGCACTGATAAGCAGCAGGAAAATCCTAGCTTCTCCCTACAAAACAGGGTACTAAATGAGAAAAAGACCGAGGTAAAAAGGTCAGTGGTGGATGCTGCAACAGAAGGTAAAGCCATCACAAAATGAAGAGCAATGAGTACCAATGCCGTAGTCTGGGTAACAAGCTTCCTGAATTAGTGGCCTTGATGGAGGAGGAACATCTGGATATCGTGGCAGTCACAGAAACATGGTACACACAAAACCATGACTGGGACGTAGACATACCAGAATACACTATCTACAGGAGGGACAGGGAGGGTAAAAGAGGAGGAGGAGTAGCTCTTTACATAAGGGAAGGAATCAAAGCAACATAACAAAAGGGTAAACAGGGAGGAGAAGAAGCACTGTGGGTAAATTTGGAGACAGGCAATGGCACCACAATCTGCACAGGGGTTGTATACAGACCCCCTTCTCAGGGAGAAATGGACAAGGAAATGATAGAAAGTATACTTAGAATGGCAAAAAGTGGAGATATTGCTGATGGGTGATCTGAATATGCCAGATGTTAACTGGAGTGCAGTTGCAGCAGCTACTTCGAATAGTGGGTTATTCTAGATGCCCCACAGGGGGCATGCCTTAGACAACTAGTATTGAGCCCACTCAAGAGGAGCAATCTAGGGCCTGGTTCTCTCAAATGGAGATGGAGAGAGGATCACAGGTGTAGAAGTGGGTAGCCCTGTTAACTAGCGACCATCGAACAGTATGGTTCACAATAAACACAGCAATAGAGTCAAGCCACAAAGGCAAAAGTACTGGACTTTAGGGGGGCTGATTTTGCCAAAATGGGTGAGTGCCTATGAATGCACTAGCAAATGGGCAGGAAGGAGAGGTGGAAGAACAATGGGGAATAACAAAAACTGCCATCACAGAGGTAACAAGCCCTTGTGTGAAGCAAATAAACAAAACCAAACGATGTAAGAAACGACTATGGTTCTCAAAGGAAGTGGCAGTGAAGGTTCAAGAGAAAAAGAAAGCATTCAGGAAGTACAAGGAATCACAGAAGGGCAGGACAGAGAACTGTATCAGTTAAAGCAAAAGGAAGCTGGGAAGGCAGTCAGAACAGCAAAAGCCCAAACCGAGGAAAAGATAGCCAACTCAGTTAAGAAGGTGGATAAAACCTTTTATAGGTACATCAGGGAGCGAAGGAAGACCAAGGGAGGGATAGTGAGGCTTAATAAAGGGAGGGAGGGTGGGCAGAGGGTGACTGTGAAAAGGCAGAGATACTAAACAAATATTTTTGCTCAGTATTTACAAATGAAGAGGGGGAGGTACCTAAAACAAACAGTAGAAACACTCTGGATACAGAAGTTGATACCAGCCCATTTACAGAACAAAGGGTTCTTAAAAGAACTCCTTAAAACTGAAGGTGGACAAAGCAATGGGGCCTGATGGGATTCATCCCAGAATTCTAAAAGAACTAAGAGTAGAACTAGTGACACCACTGACTACCCTCTTAACAAATCATGGGAGGATGGGGTGGAACCCGAGGACTGGAGGAGGGCAGATGTGATTCCCCTTCTACAAAGTGGGAGCAAGGCAGAAGCAGGAAACTACAGACCTGTTAGTTTAACCTCAGTGATGGGGAAAATGATGGAATCACTTCTGAAGGAAAGAATTGTCGAGTATCTAGAGGCCAGAGGAGCACAGGACCAAGGCAGCATGGATTCACAGCGGGAAGGTGATGCCAGATGGATCTGACAGATTTCTTTGACTGGGTGACCAAAGTAGTAGATCAGGGAGGGGATGTGGACATGGCCTACCTAGACTTTAGCAAGTCATTTGACACAGTCCCAAACAAAAGATTAATATACAAGTTAGCCAGCCTGGGAGTGGGTCCCAAGATGACAGCCTGGGTAAAGAATTGGCTGGAGAATAGGACACAAAGAGTAATAGTAAATGGAGTCCACTCTGAAGAAAGGGGGGTTACTAGTGGGGTACCACAGGGTTCAGTATTAGGACCGGTCCTCTTCAATCTTTATAAGCGACATTGCAGAGGGACTGGAAGGAAAAGTATGTCTCTTTGCAGATGACACAAAGATCTGCAACAGAGTTGATGCACAAGGTGGGGTGGAAAGGATGAAAAGGACTTGGCAAGGTTAGAGGAATGGTCAAATGTGAAGCTTAGATTCAATGCTAAGAAGTGCAAGGTAATGCACCTTGGAAACAAAAACCAGGGAAGAGTACACAATGGGGGGTGAGACACTAACAACAACAAAAATGGAAAGGGACCTGGGGGTATTCATATCAGATGACCTAAAGGTGGGCAAGCAATGTGAGAGAGCAGCAAGGAGGGCTGGTGGGATACTGGGATGCATAGGGAGAGTCATCACCAGTAGAAAACAGGAAGTTATTATCCCTCTGTGCAGACAGCTGGTGAGACGACATCTGGAGTACTGCGTGCAATTCTGGAGACCCAATCTCCACAAAGACATAGACAAGATGGAAGCTGTCCAGAGGAGGACAACTAAAATGGTGCAGGGTCTGCACTGGAAGACATATGAAGAGAGAGACTTAAGGAGCTTAATATGTATAGCCTCGAGGAAAGGAGGGAGAGGGGGGACATGATAGAAACTTTCAAGTACCTCAAGGGAATCAACAAAGTCCAAGAGGGTAGCATCTTTCAAAAAGAGGTGTAAGAACAAGGGGCACAATTTGAAGATGGGAGGGTGGCTCAGAGGTCATTTAAGGAAGTATTTTTTCACAGAGAGGGCTGTGGATGCATGGAACGGCCTTCCGGAGGACATCATGGCGTCAAAAACAGTGGTGGAATTCAAGCATGCATGGGACAGTCCTAAGGCAATTCTAGGGGGTGGGGGTAGGAAAAAGTAGGCTGCTGGTTAACTAAGATCTGCAGCTTATCCATTAGGTAGGGAAATGGACAGACTAGGAGGGCCAAGCGGTCCTTATCTGCCGTCAAATTCTATGTTTCTATGAAATGGTACTCCTCATGCCCCAATCACACATATCCCTCCTCGGTACCTGATGACGTGACCAACTAGTCAGGATTGGGGACCCTCCCTTTACCTACACTAAACAAGCAAAGATCAGCAGTGACTGCTGGTGTCCTACTTTTTCCATGGGACACTAAAAATTTGTCACCAGATCGGATGGATGAATAGTCCTGCTGGATATTGAAAAAGGAGCATACTTGGTGGAAAAATATAACAAGAAATCCAATTTACCATCCTTACTGCAAGTTTCATTTTTATTTGACTCCTCAGATGTCAGCTAGCCTCCCAGTTGAATGCCCATGAGCCTGCTTGCACTCCACCCCCCAACTCACACATCTATCTGCCCGCTTGGTGGTAATAATTATTTTAATAATAAAACAAGTTCCACAATACTTCATAAAACAGGAAGCATAAACTGACTGCAAGACAAGTCCATAACCCCAGTTATCCATAACAAATAGCTAACACTTACACTTCAAAGACATCACTCTCTCAAAGGACACATTCTCTCTCTCTCTCTCTCTCTCTCTCTCTCTCTCTCTCTCACTCTATCTCACACTCTCTCTCTCTCTCCATGTTGGTCTGCTTCTTCCATGGTGTGATCCTTTTAAGTAAAGACAGGCTCAACCATAATAAATGATATAATGTAGTGAAGCAAAACAAAACAAAAAAACTCCAGAAACTACAGCAGTCACCAAACTGTCCCATGTGAGAAACAGAGTCACCCACCATCTTTGTCAAACTGCTTATTCCTCCCACAAATTAATTCCCAGCTGATGGTGTGCCACGCTGGAAAGGGGACAACTCAACCTGTGATAGTGTGGGATAAAAGACACAGCAACCAATGGTAAAGTGCATAAAAAATGCACACGTGCGTTTATCAATTTATTGTCCAAAAATTCAAAATAACAAAATAATTACAGAAAGTAAAAAAAATGATTAGTCCAACACAAACAATCCAAACCTCTGCTTCCGTAAACAGTCCGCGGCTTTGTTTCAGCCAAGATAGCCTAAGTGTAATGCCTTCTTATACTTCTCAAGTACTGGTGTGAAAACAGCACACTCCAAAAATAGGTCATACTCTGCTCACTGTCAGCACTAGACTGACTAGAGTATCTGAGGTTCCATAGTGGTGAGCCCTTTTTATAGTACTTTTGACTGACATCATCCCCTAGGGTTCCTCCCATTGGTCGTGACATCATCAGCTCTAGATGACATATAAGGTGCCAGATTGAGGGCAGTCAGCCCTATAGGAACATTTTTGGCAGCAGGTTCCCCACAGGTAATTACATTTTCCAAGCATTTCCTTTTCTATTAGGCATCTCTGAGTTGGCAAAGGGAAGGGGAGATTGAAGGTGCACTCTTCATCTCCCTTCTCCTGCCAGCTCATGAGAACTGTCTTTAGGCTGTGGAATCCAAGAAAGAAAAAATATCTTTTTGGTTTGTATATTTTCAGCATGCTTTATTCCAGCTTGTTTCCTTTTTAGAGCACTACTGTTGTGCCCACAATATTTATTTATATACCACAGCCGTTCTATGGGCATACATTTTATTTATTCTATAAAGCGCTTCTGGCGCTTCCATGTACAAAGCGTGACAGCACTTTTATTTTAAATCTCCCTCTCTGGAGATTAACTTGATGGTGCCAGCAACAAGAAATAAAATAAAGGACAGTAAAGAGTTGTGAGGGGTCTGTCGGTTTGGCCATCCTGACAGAGAAAAACTGGATAGACAGAAAAAGAAGTGTAAGGCAGAAAAGAGTAAGAGAAAAAAAGGGGTACACATGTTTTATTTTATTCCAGGGGGACTCTAAACTTATAACAGGTGACACCCTGTTACACTCTCTTCTCACCAAGAGGGCAACAGTAACACTGTTGGCAAACACCCTTCCTGAACCCTAGGATAGTTGGATCTTCAGCCCACCCACTCCCAGAAACTCTGCCTCAGGGACCCACAAAATTTTTTTTAAACGGTATCAACATCCAGATACGGCAATATCTGCAATACTGTTCTATTCCCTGAGGTGTGTTAACAAGGTTATAAACAAACCCATACTATTCTAAATGCAAAATATTTCAACAGTTCATCAGCAATCCATATACTGTACATCATTACCACACATTTCATCATGTTACATCAGCATGAGCCCCATAATGGGACAAGAAATAAGCATTTTGGTGTTTAGACCTTGTCCTACATTCAACCATAAAGTGGTAAGGCTGCAGTGCCAGGTACCACCTCATGATTCTGCCATTCTTGTCTTTCATTTGCTGTAGCCAGCACAAAGGGTTGTGGTTAGTGAGTACCTTAAATTCTGTTTCCCAGATACAATATTTTAAGGCATCAATGGCCCATTTCAGTGCTAGACACTGTTTTTCCACAGTTGAACACTTTGTCTCCCTTTCATGTAGCTTTGAACTTATAAAAATGACAGGATGCTCCACACCTTTCTTCTGAGAGAGAATTGCTCCAGTGCCTGTATCAGAGACATTGGCATGCACTTCAAAAGGGAGAGAAAAATCTGGGCTAAGCAACATAGGGGAGGAACATAACGTAACCTTTATGCTACGGAAAGCCTTGTCACACTCCTGGGACCATTGGACCTTGTTAGGACATTTGTTTTTAGTTAGATCCATCAGTGGCATTGCTATAATGGCAAACTTTGGCATGAATCGATGGTAATAACTGGCCAGACCCAAAAAGGAAAGTATGTGTTTCTTTGTCAAGAGGATGGGACTGTCAGCTATGGCCCTGATTTTACTTATATCAGGTCTGACTGTACCTTCCTCAATAACAAACCCTTTTCTGTTCTGCCAATGGCGCATTTAGCTGGATCGATTGTCAGTCTGGAGTCTTAAATGGACTGGATGACAGCACTAAGGTGCTGAAGGTGTGTCTTCCAGTCAGGGCTAAAGATGACAACATTGTCAAGGTATGCAGCACTGTACTGGGTATGGGCATGTAATACCTGGTCCATGTTCCTTTGAAAAGTAGCGGGGGTGCCATGGAGGCCAAAAGGCAAGGTTGTAAACTTGTAAAGACCTTCCAGGTTGCTAAAAGCAGTCAGTTCTTGTGCATGTAAAGCTAGAAGGATTTGCCAGTAACCTTTCATCAGGTCAAACATGCTGATATATTTGGCATTCCCAATAATATATGGCAGATCTTCTATGCAGGGCATAGGGTACCCGTCAAAGGTGGAGATGGCATTTATCTTTCTGAAATCTAAATAAAGTCAGATACCCCCTTCTTTCTTGTTGACCACTACTATATGTGATGGTTTGATAACCCACAACTGCTCCATTTTAGCTATCTCCTGTACAACATCCTATCATACTCTTTCCAGGAACCAGTAGGGCTTCTGGTGGGTGGGTTTTGACTGGGATACTTTGATTGTATGTACCATGCCTTTTGCTCTCCCTGGGCTGCTGGTAAATGTGTCCCTGCAATATTCCAGCAATTGTTCTACCTCATGCCTCTGAATAACATCCAGTGCCAGATTGATTTGGTACCCTAGTACCTTCAACTCCTTTCTCAAGCCTTTCATAGGTGTCCTCCAGTTCTGTTATGCCTTGTTCAGGATGAATAAAACAACTGGGTATGGAGTCCTGTCTATTAAACCATTTTCTCAAAAGATAGGCATGATAGATTTTCTTCAGCGACCTTCAGATCAGCATTTCAGTTTCATAGTTAACTTTTCCCACATGTCTGCTAGCTACAAAAGGGCCTTGCCATTTCATCAACAGCTTATTCTCTAATGAGGGTAACAAAAATAAAACATTATCCCCTGGCTGGTATGTTTTATCCTTCAACCCTTTCTCATAAAATTATTTTTGTCCTATCTGTCTGTGAACAACATTCTAGTGGGCCATAGTAACAAATTTCACCAGTTTTTTTCATAAGTTGGACACACAGTCCACAACATTTGTATGGCCCACATCTTTCCCTTCTTCCCAATGTTCCCTGACCACATCCACAGGGCCTCTTGGGTTTCTCCCATACAAGAGAGTGAAGGGTGACAATCCTGTGGTAGCTTGGGGCACCTCCCAGTACACAAACAAGGGATATGGTAGATATTTATACCAATCACACCCCTCTGCCTGCAAATATTTCTGGAGCATGTATTTTAGTGTTTTATTAAAACACTTCACCAAACCATCTGTCTGGGGGTGGTAGGGAGATGTTTGGACAGCAAAGAACCCTAGCAATTGGTACAACTTTTTAAGGAGAACTGAGGTAAAGTTGGTACCTCTATCTGTCAAAATAACTTGATGGATACCCAGTCAACTAAATATTTTGGCAAATTCCTTGGCAATTCGAGGGGCCATTACAGTCCAAAGGGGTATCGCCTCAGGATATCTTGTGGCATTGTCACAGACTACCAAGATAAACTGGTTATCTTTTGAACTGTTTGTTAGGGGGCCTACCACATCCATTGCTATTCTTTCAATGGGGGACATCACCGCTGGTATCGGCTGCAGGGATACCTTATCCCTCTTCCCACCTTTTGCTACCATTTGGCATGCTGGGCAAGTGCAGCAGTACTTAGCCACTCTCTCATGCATACCAGACCAGAATAACCCATTGGATAACCTACCTAGGGTAGGATCCTGGCCTTGATAGTCAGCCATGGGTATAACAAGGGCCAGATACATCAACCTGTCCTGGTATTTCTGGGGCACCAACATTTGTTCCAGGAATTTCTCCATAGTGGGGTTAGTACATTTTCTATATAAAACATCTTTTGATAGTACATATTTGGGTTGCCCTTCTGCAACCACCTGGTCCACCTGTAAAAATAGATGCTTCAAAGTCTCACCAAGCTTTTGTTCCATTTTTATGTCTACAGTGGGCATAGCCCTGCAGACGGTTTTCTTTGAGAAAAGGACTACCTGCATAATTACCTTCCAAACAACATGGTAGTGTGTTAAAAACAGGGTCCTCCACTGAAGACTCATTATTATGCTGCCTGTGTTTGTATGACAGATGGAGAGCACTATTTTTCCTCTTGCCTGAGAAGTTAATTGAGCCCTCCCCAGTACTGCCTTTTTTGCAGGTTGAAACCTCCTCCATAGTGTTTTATGGGCCTTTTCTTTGTTTAAGTTTCAGTGCTTAAGTTGAGCTCTCCCCTGTACTGCCTTTTTTAGCAAATTGAAACCTCCTACATAGTGTTTTATGGGGCTTTCCTCTGGCTTGAGAGCAATTAAAGGAACACTCCACCCAAAGTCCAAGTCTGGTGCCTCTGTGATTTCTCAGAATTTGCTACAAAACTATCCTGCCTCCCCCCCCCCGTCCCTCAGTAGGAGACATCAGTAAAGTAGCCAAGTACTAAGTAAGGATTGGATCACATAAATACAAACCATCACAAAGCCTACTTAGCCAATGGATGACCACAGTTGCAAAATGATTAGAGTTGTCTACAAGCACTGCCTTCTATGCAAGACACAAGCAATTGAATCAAAAGTCCATAACATGTTGATCAAAATGGGGGGAGCAGGATTTTAGGCAAAGTGACACTGTTTATATACAGATTGTAGGCACCAATAACTTATAAATAGTTATATTCCATTATGTTTCCAAACTAGTTTATATAATCCATTCCAATTCTTCATATATTATTTCATTCATGGTCTGCTCTAACAAAATAGAAAGTGCTATTCCATTTCTGCTACTTGCTACTAGTGACATGCTTTTACACACACACACACACACAGAAAACAGTCCTTTAACAGCCAGAACTGAAAAAAAAAACACTGGAAGGAAGTTAGAACAAGAAAAGCTAATAATACATATCTTTTTCTGATTTTGACATGCAGTTTTCCTTTAATTGAGCTATCCCCAAAACTGCCTCTATTTTTTGTTTTGCAAGTTGAAACCTCCTCAGTTTTATGGCCTTTTCTTTCTGAGTTAAGTTTCAGTGCTTAATTTATGATCATTTGTAAACTGAGAAACTTGTTTTTCTGGTATCCCCTTCCCCATCATCCAAAGGTGTCATTTCATTTATTTGCAAAACATGCTGGTTGATCTTACTTGCTTTCCTCATAATAAGAATATGAAACTAAATTTGTGTTCTTTTAAATGATTGATAAAATGACATGTCCAGTCTACATCTCTTGGGGATGAGCCTGTATCCCTTTACCTGTGTGGAGTAATTCACTTGGCAACAGCTCTTAAGACCTCAGCTGTTGACATCAATTTTATGATAATTTCAAATATACATTCTGTGGTACCAGTAACACAATACCATAAACAAGTACTGCTCATTGGCATATTATAAAGGGCAACATATAATCATTTGCAATCATTTAAATTAAAAGGATCAAGAAATATAACAACAAATGATGACAAGCAAGATAGCTAAATGAGGATGTGAATAAAGTGACTCAACAACAACAAGAACAACAAAAAAGTTAACATGCAATAAAATATCTGAAAACAAAAGCAATGACATAGTCACACGGTCAGAATATTAAACATTTCAAAAGAAACCAATGCAAAAGTAACAATTTCAGAAAGATAATGGAACTCAAATGCAAGAGATGTAGACAAAAGCAACAGCAAGCAATTGTGCAGTTACATCAATAGCCTAAACTATATATATATATATATATGTATATATATATATATATATATATATATATATATATATATATATGTATATATTAAAGGAAAACAGTAAAAAATCCAGTGGAGATAGCAAAGCAATGTAATGAATACTTGTGTTCATTATTCAAACTCAATCACAACTCAGTCCCCTGCCCCTGTACACTACCAGGAATGTCAACAGAATTAATATTAAATACAGACAACATACTACAAAAAATTCAGAATAAAAAAATCAGAGTACAAAGTTTCCACTAAAATGCACAAATTAAATAATGGGATAATCCATAACCCGGCACCCTCTCAAAATATTTTTTTTCATTAATAAATACAGGTTCCAGGTAAAATTCTAGAATCACTACTTAAAGATATAAGTTAGCCACAAGTCTAACACTGATTTAAGTACAGAGAGCAGCAGTGATTCACAAAGCTATAATCATGTACCCTAAATGTAATCTGTCTGTAGGAAAACACAATCCAGTTCTTGGTCAACAATGCCTCATAGACATAATTTCTGTTATACATTTGAAAAACATCTGCCACTGTACCACATTTGGCAGTCATTGAAAAATGTCTTCTCCAGCTATTCATCCATGTATTATAAACAGCAGAAGCCAAACAAGCCAAACCATATGAAGGTTCATCACTGTATGTCTTCTGTATTATGCAGACTCTGATACTTAACAGTTGTAGGGTAAGTTAGTGCATCTGGACTTATTTACTGCATATACATCTCAATTGCTAATGGGTTCTGACCATGTTCACCTTTTCTCAAGCCAAGCTAGCTACAATGTGTCTAACAATAACATTGATGGGAAGATTAAGCCATATTTTCAACAAGAAGTTAACATTTTAAAAAGACAGTGATGTGGACTGAGAAGCAACTTGTGAAGGTGAATCATCATGCTAGCCAAGATATGTCCAGGTTGCATTCAGTAAGCCTGACCAGTGGGAGCAGAAGGGGAGATAGGAAAGACTCACGGACTCAGGGAGTTAAATATGTATTATCTAGAGGAAAGAAGGGAAAAGGGAGACGTGATAGGAGCATTCAATTATCTCAAAGTTATCAATAAGGTACAGGAAGGTTCGATTCTGCTGCAAAAGAGATGTGCAAGGACAAGGGGCATGATATGTAGCTAGAAGGGGTGGAAGACTTTGAAGGGATATGAGGAAGTTCTTTCCAAATAGGGCAGTGGACACCTGGAACAGCCTAGCAGCAGAGGTAATGGGTAACAAAATGGTTAAAGGTTTTAAACATGCATGGGGTACACATAAGGGGACCTTGGTAACAGGGCTGGTGCTGGGGGGTTAAGGCTGGAGATCAGTTATGGTCCATGACATAACCACATGGTTAGAATATTAAACATTTTAAAAGAAACATAAATGCAAAAGTAACCATTTCAAAAAGAAAATGGAACTCGAATGCAATAGATGCAGACAAAGGCGACAGCAAGCAATTGTGCAGTTACATCAATAGCCTAAACAAACAAAAAAATATATAAGTATATTAATATTAAAGGGGAAACAGTAAAAAATCCAGTGGAGATAGGAAAGCAATGTAATGAATATTTGTGTTCCTTATTCAAACTCAATCACAAACTCAGCCCCCTGCCCATGTACATTACCAGGAGTGCTGACAGAATTAATATAAATACAGACAACATACCACAAAAAATTCATAATAAGAAAATCAGAATGCAAAGATTCCACTAAAACACTGAAATTAAATATTGGGGTAACCCATAAACAAGCACCCCTCAAAATATACTTTTTTAAATTAATAAATACAGGTTCCAGGTAAAATTCTAGAATTACTACTTAAAGATTTAAGTTAGACACATGTCTAACAGTGATTTAAGGACAGAAAGCAGCAGTTATTCACAATGTTATAATCACGTACCCTAAATGTAATCTCTCTGTATGAAAACATGATCCAGTTCTTGGTCAACAATGCCTCATTGACATAATTTCAGTTATACCTTTGCAAAACATCTACCACTGTACCACATTTGGCAGTCATTGAAAAATGTATCCCTAGCTATTCATCCATGAATTATAAATAGTAGAACCCAAACCAGCCAAACCATATGAAGATTCATTACTGTAAGTCTTTTGTATTATGCAAGCAGTACTACTTAACAGTTGTAGGGTAAGTTAGTGCATCTGGACTTATTTGCTGCATATGCATGTTAATTGCTAAGGGGTCCTGACCATGTTCACCCTTCCTCAAGCCAAACTACCTACAGTATGTCTAGCAATAACATTGATGGGAAGATTAAGCCATATTTTCAACAAGAAGTTAACATTTTAAAAAGACAGTGATGTGGACTGAAAAGCTACTTGTGAAGGTGAATCATCATGCTAGCCAAGATATGTCCAGGTTGCATTCAATAAGCCTAACCAGGAGGAGCAGAAGGGGATAGTGATACAAATATAAAATAGAACCATTTAACCCATTTTTGATTTAAAGTTACATGACTGAAATGCAGATTCCAGAACTGGACACCATATTCCAAATGAGGCCTCACCAGTGATCTGCACAGTGGCATCACCACCTCTTTCCTTCTGCTGGTAATACCACTCCCTATGCACCCCAGCATTCCACTTACTCTTCCCCAGCCTTGGTACATTGTTTAGCCACCTTTAGGGCATCCAATATGAATACCCCCAAATTCCTGTCCTGTTTGGTGACTAAATGTCCCCCCCACCCATAATCCTCCCTGGGTTCCTGCAACCCAAATGCATGATTTTGCATTTTTTTACATTAAATCTCAGCTATGATGTTTCAGACCATTCCTCCAGTTTCCCTAGGTCCCTCCTCATTTTTTACACTCTTCCCAGAGTGTCCATCCTGTTTCAGATCTTAGTGTCATTTGCAAACAGGCACACTTTCCCCTGACCTTTCATCAAGCGATCAAAGTTGGGGAAGTCCTGACCAATAATAATGGGGACTGGTAGTCTGGGTACTGGACCAAATGTAATTTGTTGTTTTTCTTGCTCCACAATCATTTCTACAGTGGTTGTTGGGTACTGGTGGACATCCCCATGTACACAGATCACTTTAGCATTTGGCCCCGTAAGGTTTGGTTCATTTAAAATGTTTGCCCTCATCAAGATGTGTTTACTTCCTGAGTCCAGTAACCTAAACATTTGATTTTGTCAAATACTGACTTTTGTGGCATACCTCATTTTTTCCACTCTTTCTAGAGTGTCCATCCTGTTTCAGATATTAGTGTCATTTGCAAACAGGCACACTTTCCCTATACCTTTCATCAAGCGATCAAAGTTGGGGAAGTCCTGACCAATAATAATGGGGACTGGCAGTCTGGATACTGGACCAAATGTAATTTGTTGTTTTTCTTATGCCACAATCATTTCTACAGTGGTTGTTGGGTACTGGTGGACATCCCCATGTACACAGATCACTTTAGCATTTGGCCCCGTAAGGTTTGGTTCATTTAAAATGTTTGCCCTCATCAAGATGTGTTTACTTCCTGAGTCCAGTAACCTAAACATTTGATTTTGTCAAATACTAACTGTTGTGAGTTACCCCCAGTTTGCTAATGCTAGGTGGGCAGGTTCATTCCTTCTATCTGGGCAGTTACATACTATGTGACTCTTCCCCAAGCAACTACGGCAGATAAGGTCTGCCAATTAGTACCACCCCCTTCGATTCCTTCTCCAGTTAGTTCCCTCAACAGGTTACTATTACTGATAAGTAAATTCAAAAGATCTTACCGGTGTTGTAGGTTAGGGTGAAGAGCCTTGGTATCTACGGGGTTTGATGGTCTGGCAGCCAGGTAATCCTTCACCAAAGTGATGGTCTTTTGGGCTGTGTCTGGCTTATGCTTCTTCACCCTTACCTGGACATCTGAAGGCAACACCTGAATGAACTGTTCATTTATTAAAAGTTCCAGAATCTGGTCGAGTGTTTTGACCATTGGTTGTAACCACTTGCAACAAAAGTCCTGAAGTCTGGCATAAGTTTCCCTGGGGGTATCCTGTCCGGTCATCTTCTGGGAATGAAACCTCTGTCTGTACATTTCGGTATTGATGTCATACATGCGTAAAACTTCTTCTTTCACCAGATCATATTTATTGGAGTCAGGGACACTGAGATGACAATAGACTAGCTGGGCTCTTCCAGACAGATAGGGGACAAGTCTGATGACCCACCGGTCTCTTAGCCAAGTGCATGTCTGAGCTATGTGCTCAAATGTAGTTAGATAGGCTTCAATATCATCAGCCTTAGTCAATTTCATTAATTTAATGTCCTGGGGAATATTTCTATCAGGCTGCCAAGGGGAAAGGGTCTGGATAGCCTGTAAGGCATCCCACCACCTCTCATCCTGTTGCTTCTGATCCTTCTCTTGTAGTCTCCTGTCCTCATCTCATTGTTGCCAGTCCTCTGCTCACTTGCACTCTGTCTCCAACTGCTTTAAACAGAGCCAATGCAACAGGTCATTGTGGTCCTCTGGTGCACTTTCCTCCTTCTGCTTCCTCTCCTCTACTTTCAATGGATCCTCATCTGTGGTTTCCTCCCATTCCTTCTTCTTAATCTTCAGCCAGGCAACAG
The DNA here is from genome assembly GCA_016271365.2 of Neoceratodus forsteri. Classification (NCBI taxonomy): domain Eukaryota; kingdom Metazoa; phylum Chordata; order Ceratodontiformes; family Ceratodontidae; genus Neoceratodus; species Neoceratodus forsteri. The sequence goes on from CM057455.1 coordinate 610,360,968, forward strand.
GGTCCAACCCATGCACTGTTTTCAATCCAAGCTTATCCACCATAGCTTGAGTCCACTGGATTTTCTCTGGATCAGACCTTTTGCTTTGGTGCATGTGTTGGGTACTGTACTAGTCCCCCAGCAGCATCTCCCAAGCAGTCTAGGTGAGCCAGATATCCCACACTGTCACCAGTGTGATAGTGTGGGTTAAAATACAGCAGCCAAAGGTAAAGTGCATAAAAAATGCACAAGTGCATTCATCAATGTATTGTCCAAAAATCCAAAATGACAAATAATTACGGAAAGTAAAAAAAAAAAAAAAAGATTAATCTAGCACAAATAATTCAGACCTTTCCTTCTGTCAACCGAGTCTGTGGCTTTGCTTCAGCCAAGATAGCCTAACTATAATACCGTCTTACACTTCTCAATGACCAGTGTGAAAACAGCACACTACAAAAGTTGGTCTTATCCTGCTCACTGTCAGAACTAGACTGAATCAACTATCTGAGGTCTCCTAGTGGTAAGAAGTTTTTATAGTATTTTGAGCTGACATCATCCCCTAGGGTTCATCCCATTGGTCATGACATCATCAACTCCAGATGTCATATAAGGTACCAGATTGAGGGCAGACAGCCCTAACGGAACTTCTTTGGCAGCAGGTTCCACACAGGTAATTACATTTATCCCCTGCAACCTTTTCAGTGCTCATAAATCCTCACAAATGGGTAATCCTCCACCATCCCATTGGCAGATGCACAATCGTAAATCTTTTGGTCTACTAGAGGCCAATCCCCTGGCTCCAGCCACAGAAACCAGTTTACCTCATGCATCTCCTGGAGTCAGTCATGATCTAAATCATTCCCACTTTAGGTAAAATTTATTCCACATTCCTATGTAAATCATGCTGTGTCCTTGTCTTGCAGCCACTAGCAAAATGGCGGACCTCACGAGACCAGTGCCCAAAGTCTCACAGCTACCAAAAAATTTGGTGGCTCATGCGAGACATGGATGAGAGGCGGGAGTGACTGAGTGTGACCGGGACATAACATACGGTTGCTCACCGGGAGGAGGGGAGTGACTCTGCCGCAAGGGGAGAACATAAATAGATCCCCCAGATGCCCGACAATTTGTGCCTGAATCCCACAGGAGGGGAAAACTCATGCAAGAGGCAGTCACGGACCATGACATCTCAAAAAACAGGTGGACATTTTGCAGGGGGCTTTTATAGAGACTGCCATTTTAGAAGGCACCACAGGTGTGATGGAAAAACTACCAAAACAGTGCCCGGTGGCAGCCAGGAAGCTATATATGATGCAACCACAGTTCATAAAGGGGTGGTAAATCATAACCCGGATTTCCCTCACCTCCTAGACAGACATTGTTGCTGTTGTGTTTTGAAAACAAGGAGGCAACTGAGCCATGTTCCTAATTCAGGTTTTTTATCTATCCTTTTCCAGATCAGTCAGCTCGCATTGGATGGCTACCATGCCCACCTGCCTAGAATGCAGCTCCACCCTACCGGGTGTTCATAAGGAGGAAATTTTGTGTGCAGACTGCACAGTTTTGAAGAATGGGGCCCCACATAGTCCCAGTTTGGATGTGGTCTCCATAAGGACAGAGGCTGTTTCCCCAACAGAACAACTGACCTTGAATGCTGCCCAAGCAGTCCTCCTCTTTCAATGGCTAGAAAAGATGCAACAGCTGAAGGGGGGGCACCCACAGGACACAGTCTCAAAGCATCTGGGGTCAGCTCAGACCCCACAGCTGCCAAAGAAAAGGCACAGGCAGACCGAGGGGACAAAGGATGTTTTAGAGGACAACGAGGCTGATCAGGAACCTGGACAGACCACAGGCAGAATCTGCCCACAGGAGGACATAGCAAAGCTACTGAAATGGATCTGAGAAGTATTGCAGGTCCTGGACAAGCCAGAAACACCTCACTCCTCATCAGACTCCCTCCTCTCATCACAGTCGAAGATAATGGGGATTGCATTCCCCACATGCACAGCCCTCCAGGCCATTCTGGATAAGGAAATGCAAGCATGGGATCCTCTAAGGATCCCACAGAAAAATGGCATCTGAAAATTGTACCAGCTTCCCAGATGTACCAGACTGCATGGCATACATTGCCAAAGATAGACATGCCAGTGTAGGCCCTGGCCTGGCACACAGTCATACCGGTGGAGAGCACCACAGCTCTTAAGGACCCAATGGATAAGAAAGCCATGGAGTCACTGAAGAAAATCCATGAGGTCATGGGAATGGCACTGTCAGTGGGTACAGCAGTATGGAATGTCAGCCAAGCTATCTTGTGCTGGGTAGAGGTCATTACAGATGAACTCCCAGAGGAGTCACCACTGGTAGGACAAGTGTAGTGCATGGTGCAGGCCACTCGCTATCTCACCAATGCAGCATCTGACAGCATGAAGTTTGGCACTAGGGCCACGGTCCTCACTAACCATGCTAAGTGGGCCCTCTGGCTTAACCTCTGGCAGGTGGATGCTGAATCCAAGTTGAAGCTGATGAAGCTCCCATTTAAGGGCGGTCATCTACTCAGTGACACACTGACCCCATTTTTAAGAGGTAAGACCAGAATGAAGCAAATGGCAGACAAGAAGAACCTATACCTTCCATCGGGTAGGCCATTTAGCCCCAAGATCAGGGGCAGCAGGGGACAAGCAAAGTGAGCTCAGAACAACTTCCTGAAGGGCAGTGCATTCAAGACAAACTTTCAGACCAAATCCAGGTTCAGGGGAAGTTTTGGAAAATGCAGAAGCTTCCATGGCAACAAGACCAATGGAAGCTCTACAGGAAAGATCCAATGAGATAATGCAGGCCCTGGTGGACAGCCCACCTGTGGGAGATCGTCTGCAGCTGTTCACTGATTAATAGGCCTAAACCACAACAGACAAGTGAGTAAGTGACATGGTCTCTTAGGGATACACCATAGAATTGTCACAAAAGATAATGCCACACAGACCAATAATATTTCCAACACCCAAGGACCCCCAAAGGCTGGCAGTGATCCAGCAGATCCTCCATGAACTCCTCAAAAGCAATGCAATTGCACTGGTTGCTGTCTAAGAAAAGGAACACAGGGGTGTATTCTATGTTCTATATGGTCCCAAAAAAGATGGGGGCCTATGCCCAGTTCTCGACCTCAAGTTCCTGAACAAGTTCGTAGTATGCGGAAAATTCAAAATGGAAACAATCCAGTCCATGCTGATGGTAATTCAGCCTGGGGACTACCTCATCTCAGTAGACTTAAAAGAAGCTTACTTGCACGGTCCCATCTGACCCAGCCACCACCACTACCTCAGGTTCCAAATCAATGGGGGACACTTCCAATATATTTGCTTACTCTTCGGCCTGGCTTTGGCCCCAAGAGTCTTCACAAAAACCTGATAGTGATTGCAGTGTCCATTTGACAGCAAGGGATACATGTCATCCCTCACCTGGATGATTAACTCATAAGGTCCAGGTCACAGGCTTAAGATCAGAATGACACTGAGGCTGTACTCCAGTGTCTGCAACAGCATGGCTGGATTGTCAACTGGAGCAAGAGTCAAGTGACCCCAGCACAGGAAATCATCCACCTGGGAGCCAAGATCCACACCAACATGGGCAGTCTTCCTGATGGAAGATGAGGTAGACAGTCTTCTATAGCTCCTACAATCTGTTCATTCATAGCCCCACACACCAGACCTTCAACTTCTAGGCCTGATGGCATCCATAATAGCAATGGTGCCTTGGACTTTCCTACGCATGCGACCACTTCATAGGTACATCCAGGATGCATGGGATCAGCCATCCCAGGATTTTGAGTGCAGGATTGAACACAGCCAGCATATCCTACGGAGTCTCACTTGGTGTTTGGATCACAGTAAGTAAGTAAGTAAGTAAAATTTATTTTTAAGCGCTTTTCAGAAACCAAAGCACTGTACAGGTGAACAAACATCTAGTTACAAAGTATAACAATAACAATAATAATAACAATAAAATCACAGTAAAAATCACTCTCCATGCGCCTTCAGAAATAAATAAGTTTTTAACTCAGACTTAAAACTCTCGATGGTCAGGCAGCTTCGTATCCGATGAGGTAGAGAATTCCACAGGGTGGGAGCAGCATAAGAAAATGCACGTGCCCCAGATGTTTTTAAACGAACCCTGGAAATCTCTAGCAATCCCTCGTCGGTGGATCGGAGTGAACGAGAGGGACAGTAGGAAGTAAGGAGATCTTGTAGGTACTGCGGTCCCTGTTCACGTAGGGTTTTGTAGGCCAGTAACCCGACCTTGAAGGTGATCTGCCACTGAACTGGCAGCCAGTGCAGTCCGTGCAGTACAGGCATAATATGACTGCTTCTGGATGTCCCAGTCAAAAGCCTGGCTGCTGCATTCTGCACCAGCTGCAAGTGGCGGATATCAACCCCCGGTAGCCCTAGGTACAGTGCATTGCAGTAATCAAGGCGACAGGTCATAAAGGCATGGACCAATGTAGGAAGGTCATCCGGAGGAACTAGGTGTTTCACCCGGGTGATATTCCTAAGATGGTTAAAAGAGGATTTGACAATGGATGACACCTGAAATTTTAGGGTCAAATCATCGTCAATAATAACGCCCAGATTACGCACCCAGTCTGAGGTTGAGAGCTGGGCACCATCGAGCCATATGCCCGAAGGAAGCCCAGCCCTACAATCCACCTCAAGGTGGCCTGGGTCCACCACCAACACCTCAGTCTTATCCGGGTTTAACCTCAGCCAGCTGGCACTCATCCAATCCTTAATCTCGGACAGACAGCTGTTAAGCATAGAGACTGCATCTTCCTGTCTGGGATTAAAGGACAGATACAGCTGGGCATCATCTGCATTGCAGTAGAAACCCAAACTGTATCGCCTAATAATGTCTCCCAATGGCAGCATATAGATAGCGAACAACATGGGTGCCAAAATGGAGCCCTGCGGTACCCCACAGGACAGGAAGATGACATCAGAGGAATAAATTCCGGTGACAACCCTCTGTCTCCGTCCCATGAGGAAAGATCGAAACCAATGCAGAACTGTACCAGACAGTCCGCAATAAAGCTGCAGGCATTCCAAAAGCACACCATGGTCCACAGTATCAAATGCTGCAGAGAGATCAAGAAGGACTAAGATAGTACAAGCCTTTCGAGCTCTCGCAATCAGGAGATCATTTAAAACCTGGACAAGGGCAGTCTCAGTGCTATGTCTTTTCCTAAATCCCGATTGAAGAGTATCATAGATATTGTGATTTGTAAGATGGCCATCCAGTTGTAGCGCAACCACCTTTTCAATAACCTTACCCACAAAGGGCAGGTTAGAGACAGGTCTGTAGTTAGCTAGACAGTCCGGATTCAGTGAAGGTTTTTTCAGGAGTAGTCGAACGACTGCCTCCTTTAGGGGATCAGGAAAGACCCCCTGCTCCAAAGATTTCCAGACAATATCAGCAAGGATCGGGCAAATAGTATCTACTCAACCTAATAACAGTGATGTAGGGCCCGGATCCAAACTACAGCTGGTTGGGCGTATAGTCTGGACAATCCTCACAATATCCATGAGTTCTGACTTACCAAAGTCAGACTAGGTGACACAGGTGTTTGTTTCCCCTCACCGATCACCGCAAACCCTTAAAGAGTAAGCCTGGCTGTTATCCAACCTAATGCTAGCAATCTTATCAGTGAAGAACCGAGCAAGCTCATCACACTTTATTTGTGAAAAATCTCTTCCAGACTGTAGACAGAGTGGATTGCACATTCTGTCGACAGTCCGAAAGAGTTGAGCTGGTCGGTTCCGTGCAGCAGCAATCTCCCTTGACAGGAATTCTGGCTTCTTACGGTTGATTTCTGATTGATAGATACCATAATGATCCATCAACCTAAGTCTGTCAGCATCCAGGCCGGACTTCCGCCAGGCCCTCTCTAGCCTTCGCCCCACTCTCCTCAGTTCCTTCAAGGACTCATCAAACCGCTTAGGTCCTTGGGCGCACAGGTGGTGGGCGAATCTGAACAGGAGCAACTAGGTCCAGGGCCTCACTCACCACCTTATTATAGGCAAGAACGAGGTCCCCTGGACCCATGCTCTTGCCTGAAATACCTGATAGGTCCAGTACAGCTAGTAGACCCTCTGGAATAACTCCCCTTAAAGGGCGATACTGGACCATCTCCGTAGAGGCAGGCCTATTAGGGGGTGCCCCAAAGCTGAATCTTATGGTGTGATGGTCCATCCACACATTCTGTTCCACCCCCAAATGCGTAACCTCCAAATCCAGTAGGAACACCAGATCCAATGAGTGACCCCCCTATATGGGTAGCAGAGGTAACTACCTGTGACAGGCCCAACATAGTCATAAGTTGGAGGAAGTTCCTGCCAAAGTGCGAGAGTTCGTCATCGACCCAGGCATTGAAGTCACCCAGTATTAACCATCTGGGTGACCCCCATGCCATGTCGACGACGAAGTCCGTGAACTCCTTCAGGAATTCTCCACCATCACCGGGTGGATGGTAGATGAGGAGAATCCTGAACCCTGCACCTGTGGCCAGGATACACTCAAAGGATCTAGTGTTATCCACTGGCACATCCACAAGATTCAGATCTGTTCTAAAAAAGATGGCTATTCCCCAGTCCCTATGATCCAATCTCGGGCGGCGTATCACCGAGAACCCAGCCGGAGCAGCAGAGTCTAATATAGGACCTGCATTCTCATCCAGCCAGGTGTCGGTGATACATGCCAGGTCAGATGTTGCAACAAGATCTGCAATAATTGCAGTCTTGTTCCTAATGGACCTGGCATTACATAACACCGCCCAGGTTGGATGGGTTTCCGGAGAGGAGCACAGTACTTGCCCACAATCTGTGGAGCCCTTGGGTATGGGAATCAGGCATGGAAGACCCCTCTCCTGATCTCATTTCGCCCCAGGGCATCTCCTCGTCCCAACTACCCCATCTGCCCACTCCTTTCCAATCTCCCACTTTGTCCATTCCAACCATCCTTCAAGTGCCTTCTCACTATCCCCACTGCACGACACCTATTAAAGACATCAGCAGACAAGTGGGGACAGTGAAAAAGATGAAGGCTCTGGAGCAGAGCGGGAGAGTAGCGCCTGACCGTCGTAAGACCCATCCGACACATCTTAAACAGTTAGTGTCTAATAAAACTATCTCAACTTAAAAACCAACCTAGCCTCAAACAAAAATAATCTTATACTAAAACAAACAAAACCTATAATAATAATAAAAAAAAATAAAATAAATGGATTAATAAAAATATATTAATATTTGACTATTAAACCAGCATCAAAGTTTAACTCAAATAGCATCATAAAGAGTTAACATAAAGAGATGGATAACGAGTCTTCAAACTAAAAACCGCAGAATATAAATTTGAACTCATCAAAACCTCTCACTAAGGTATGAGAGTAAGTGAAAACAGTCCAAGTCTTTTAAACCCCTCACTCAAGGTCTTTTAATCTCCACAGACTGCTGCTGCTAGGAGAGATAGGGCATATTCAGGATCAAAACATAAAGAGCTAAGGCATCCAATATTGCAGGTCTAAGAACTCCAGGCTCTCTCACAACCTGGACGATCAAAGTCAGTCTGCCTTGTGAGCAAAGTAAAACTTAAACAGCTCTAATCGAAGAGCATAGGTATTGGAACGATCGTGTGAGGGAGAATATCTGCCCCAGAGTGGACTACTGACCCAGGCTGGGACCACAGCAATGACCCCAGAGTGGTGTCCACCCACCACTAGACCCCTCCGGTAGGTCAAGGAGATACTGGCAATTCACACCCGCTCTCCAGCAGGTCCAAGCCGGCGTCACCCGCCCTGAGCCCAGCCAGCATCAACCACCCCAGGCAACCATCTCACAACACACCCCCAAACTCCGATCACCGTAAGAATCCACAAACATGAAATCCTCTTTAAATCTCCTCACAGTCAAAGGCAACAGGACCGGGGGGCCAGCACAATCACACTCTCCTCGCCAAACTCCACCAGTCTTAAATGCCTCGATGCAGCAAACAATTCAGTGCTATAGTCATTACTCTGATAAATCAATGATTCCACTTGTTGTCCGTTCGTGGCTCAGAAGGCAGCCCAGCCCAACTCCCAAATGTCCCAATACAACTCACGGTTTGATGCAATCTGATGCAGTAGTCATTACTTCCAGAAGGCGAAAATATTCCACTTATTATCCACTGGTAGCACAGAGAGCAACCCAGGCCAATTCCACCGACATCAACATCAAACGAATCCTCATCTAGCAGCAGCCGTATCGCTCATCTGATCCAAACGGCGTTCTTACAGACATGTACAGGGCCGTAACACCACCTCAATCCATCTCAGTCCACCTCGAACTCCGAGACAAAAAACCAAAAGAAAACTCAGTCCACCTCGAACTCCAAAACAGAGAAACAGAGCAACAGAAAAAAAGATTGATCCGCCAGCTAAAATGCCCAAAAGCACACAGGAGAGCGATTCAAAATTACAAAAATGGCACAAAGTGAACAAACGGTGCAGTGGCAAGCCTAGCGTGGCCACTATCTTGCAAGATGAAAATAGGAGATGTGGACTCCTGAGCAAACTATACAAGGGCATGCTGTTGTTGGTGAACCCCAAGGTGATGATCACAGTGGATGCCAGCCTCATGGGCTGAGGAGCTTTGATGGGGGGGCATGCTACCCAGGGCAAATGGTCACATGGGAGTCCCGCTTTCCCATCTATGTGCTGGAAATGTGAGTCATATGCAGAGCCCTGCTGTTCTTTGAGTCAAGGCTGATGGGTCAGCCAGTGGTACTCTGAACAGACAATCAGGTCACTATGGCTTACATAAACAAGCAAGGCAGGACGCGCAGCAGAGCAATGCTTCAGGAAGCATTACATACCTTGCATTGGGTAGAGAACCACCTGCTGATGATCTTAGTCATGTACCCAAATGGGAAACTGAATTCTCAGGCTGATTGGCTAAGCTGAGTGACTCTCAGCCAGGCAGAATGGCAACTCCACCCCCCAGGTGTTTCAGACTCTGGTTTGAAGATGGGGCCCTTTCTAAGTGGACCTGATGACCTCTCAACACAATGGCTAGCTGCCCAGTTTACACTCCCACCTTCCAGACAGGCCTAAGCAATAGACACGATGGCTGCTCCATGGACTTTTCAACAAGCATATGTTTTTCCCCCCATTCCCATGATTACAACAGTTCTTCTCAAGATCAGAGCCATGAGGATGACCATGCTGCAGGAGGCACTGGACTGGCCAAGGAGATCATGATATTCACTGCTCAGGGCAATGTTGATAGATTCACCATGGCACCTGCCGATTAGACCGGACTTGCTGATTCAGAGACCGATCCTTCACCACAACCACCAGGCACTCCAACTGATGGCATGGATGTTGAAAGGTTGAGACTGTTGAAGGGGGGGATACCCTCCGAGGGTGGTGGTCCATTTCTTGCAGTCAAGGAAAGCTTCGACAAACAAGACTTACCAGAGACAGTGGCATATTTTTTTGCAAATGGTGTACTACAAAAGGCTTGTCACCTTCAGTGGCAGGACTTCCTCAGATTCTTGATTTTCTGAATGATGGGGCTGATACAGGATTAGCCTACTCCTCTCTGAGAGTCCAGGTCTTGGCCATAGCTGCAGTGAGAGGACATCTTCCCAGGGTGGGGGACATAGGGTCACATCCAGATGTGGTTTATTTGCTCAGGGCAGTGCAGATTGCATCTACTGGGACCTGACTGCTCTGTGCTCCTTGGCAACTTAATTTGGTGCTGGATGGCCTAAATAGATCTCCCTTTGAAGCTAAGTCTCCTATCTAGGTTACCTTGAAAACTGTTTTCCTCATGGCTATGTGCTCTGGCAGATGTGTGGGTGAGCTGCAAGCCCTCTCTTGCCTGAAACCATTCCTGACCTTCCATAATGACAGGGTATCCCTGATAATTGTGCTCTCATTTGCTCAATAGATGGTTTCACAGTTTTATGTGGAACAGGCAATCCATCTGCCAGTCATGACCGGGGTGCAGTGGGATGCTGGGAGGGAGGGCTCCTCATCCATTAGACATGGCCTCTATGCTAAAGGCTTATCTATCAATGTCCAAAGGTTTTCATAGGTCCAACAGATTGTTTGTGTTCTTTTGCAGAAGGAGAAGGGGAGCAGCTGCTTCCAAAGAGGCCATTGCCAGCTGGATCAGGGGAGCCATGCTGGCGGCTTATCAAGGGACAGGTCAGGCACCACCACAAGGTATAAAGACACATTCCAATATGGACTTGTCGGCTTCCTGGGCAGGGAGGAGAGGGGTGTCTGTACAGGAAATCTATGTGGCCACTACCTGGTCATCGATACACACCTTTGTGCATCCTTACAGATTGGATGCTGCCTCAGCAGGCAGGGCAACTTTTGGTAGAGTGGTGCTTCTGGCTGCAGCAGCTTTGTCTTGAAGGCTTGGTTCATCCTTGTTTACCCTCCCATTGGTTTTCTCTGAACACTGCTACAAAGTCCCATTTGTGAGAATTTATGAGCAATAGAAAGGCTGTAGGGAGTAATTGTATTTACTCACCTTGTAAAGGTGATTATACCTGCAACCTTTACAGTGCTCATGTTACCACCATAATGGTCAAACCTGATGTGATAGGGCAGACAGAATTACCATATCTCAGCCACGAGGTGTTCTTTTCAGGACTGCTGACTCTTTTTCCTGTATTGTTGTGAGTCTTCCACTACCAGTTCTGCTGAGTCTGTATTCTGCAAGTGGCTCGACAGAGATGGTATAATTAACCCTTTCCATATTCTATATGTTATTTGCTTTTTCAGCATATTTCCTATGCCTTATGTCATTTTCTCTGAGTATACCATATATGGGCACTTGGTTTCTTATAGTATGTACAATATATTGCTGAGCCTCACTGGCTAATCATTATGTCTATGTTTTTTTCCACCAAGTAAAATTCATAGCATTTCATTTTGTTAACCTCTTGTTGGTCTGAGTCATTTATGCTTTAGTTTCTTTTATATTACCTGGCATGCTTTTTATGTTGGGTATTTTTTTTCTTCTGGTTGTTTGGTTTTAATTTTCCACTAGGGAAGTTTCGTACTGGCCTTTCTAGCTGGAGCCAGGGGATTGGCCTCTAGCAGACCAAAAAATTTACAGCCGTGCATGGTCCAATGGGATGGTGGAGGATTACCCATTTGTGAGGACTTATGAGCACTGTAAAGGTTGCAGGTATAATCACCTTTACCAGGTGTATAAATACCATTTCCAAGCATTTCCTTTTTTACCAGGCATCTCTGAGTTGGCAAAGGGAAGGGAAGATTGAGGGTGTGCTCCTCATCTACCTTCTCCTGCTAGCTCATGAGACCTGTGTTTAGGCTGTGAAATCCAAGAAAGGAAAATTGACTTTTTGATTTATATATTTTCAGGACACCTTATTCCAGGACATTTCTTTTTTAGAGCACTAGTGATGTGCCCACATTATTTATTTATATACAACAGACCTTCTATGGGCATGCATTTTATTTATTCTATAAAGCACTCCTGGTGCTTCCATGTACAAAGCGCAACAGTGCTTTTATGTTAAATCTGCCTCTCAGGTGATTAACTTGAAGGTGCCAGCAACAAGAAAAAAATAAGGGACAGTAAAGGGTTGGGAAGAGTCTGTCAGGTTGGCCTCCCTGACAGAGAAAAACAGGAAAGACAGAAAATTAAGTACTGTATAGGGCAGAAAAGAGTGAGAGAAAGAAAGGGGTACACATATTTTACTTTATTCCAGGGGGACTCTAAGCTAATAATAGGTGACGCCCTGTTACACAACCAGATAAATGATTTAATGTGGTAAAAAAAAGAAAACAAAAGAAACTCATGAAATCACAGCAGCTCCATGAACTTTCCCAAGTGATAAATGGTCTAACCACTCTGGCATGCACCCAATTCAGATGTTCATTGCCTACCCTTGACATTCTAGGTGCTCTAAATGGTATTGGAGTACCAAGTTCTCATTTACTAGTCTAGTGGCAGTTGTAAAACTATTCATAACAAACAAAGCACAAGGAAAAGTGTAAATAAATTTTATGTTAACTCATACTGCTCACCCATAGTTAACTAAGAAAAGCTGGCTACAGAAAGAAAGACAGAGAGAGAGAAAGCAAGAGACAAAGAGGAAGACAATGAAGTTCTTTCTTGTCTCTCCCAAGACATAGCAAGAGAAAGAGAGCACAAGAGACAGAGAGGTAGGGAATGGAGTTTGTTCTTCCTTTCCTGTAATTCCAAAATACAAGGGATTTAAGATATGCATAAAGAGAGACATAAGTGTGTGTATGTGTGCATAAACACAGTCAAGGCTGATCTGTATGGACCTCCGATATAGAACAATTATAATCCTAATAATATTTCAATTTGTTCATCCATTTTTTTTAATCAATAAAAAATTGTGCTTTGTGAGCGGATAGCTTCACATGCTTCACAAACAAAGTGGTGACTGGTATTCATGTCCAACAGGTTGTTTGGTCAGAAAGAAAACAAAGAATCTGGAGTCCTTTTTCTGAAAGAAATAGGACTGCAGAGCTCCACCCATTGCAGCCCTAAAAATGGTGAAATCATCATGATGGACACAATAGTACAAACATAGTTTGTGGCTGACACCTCTCACATCTGGAGGATCACCTACTAAACCTCCCCCATCCTCAACTAGTTCAGCACCAGGATACCATAAGAAACTCAACACCTTTGGCAACAAAGAAGCAAACCTATCTGACCTACTAGGGAAATGCAAAAAGCGAATAAGAAATAAACAATGCAAACCAAAACAGGATAATCATATACAGCAAGGGAATACCAGGGATGGAAGACAATGTACATCAGTGCATGTAGTCTACCTAACAAAATCCCTGAACTCACAGCCATGTTGGCAGAGATGCAACTGAACTGAGTCATAGTTGCAGAAACTAGGGTCACCAGGAACCACACCTCGGTTGTAACCATCCCAGGTTACATACTTTTCAGCAGAGATCAAGAGGGAAAAAAAGGAGGAGGGGTGGCTCTACATATATAAAAGGGAGGGAATCTGTGCTACAGTGATCCAGAGAAAGCACAAAAAGGCAGACACCCTATTGGTCACCCAGGGTGCTGGGGATAAGGACCCCATCTGAGTGGGAGTTATTTATAGACCCCCAACACAGGACACGGAGATTGACAGGGAGCTCCTGGAAGCCATCTCGATGATGGCAGACAGGGGTGAGTTGCTGCTCATCTGGGACTTCAGTCTGCCAGATGTGGATTGGACCTTGTACACAACATCCAGAGGAAGGACCAGAGAGTTTCTGTTCACACTGAAGGGAGCAGCACTAAATAACTAGTAGACTCACCTACCAGAGACAAAGCAACCCTGGATCTGGTGCTCACAAACAGTAGCAGGGTTTCAGATGTTCATGTGGGAGTCAATCTGCAGACCAGTGATCACAGGTCAGTCCGATTATTAGTAATCAAATCAGAATATATAAGCCACACAAAAATTAAGATACTTTATTTCTGGAAAGGAAAGCTTCCCAAGATAAAATCTAGGATCAAGTCCATGCTAGACGTCACTAACACAGTGGATGTGGAAGACTGCTTGGAGAACTTGAAGATGGACTTAAACACAGTTACTGAAAAATGTGCATGAAAAATCAGCAAATCAATGAGAAGAAAGGACTCTCTCTGGTTCTCCAAAGACATACCAGCCAAAATCCAGGAAAAGAAGAGGGCCTTTAAACAATAGAAGGAGTCACAGAAAGAAACAGACAGAGAGGATTACAGAACCAAACTCAAAGAGGCAGGGAATTCAATCTGGAATCCCAAAGTCTGAACAGAGGAAAGAATAGTGCAGGGTGCCAAGAAGAGAGATAAAACCTTCTATAGGTACAAAGGGACAAAAGAAAGGGCAAAGGAGGAATAGTCCTACTAGCAACACAAGAAGGTCAGAAATTAGAGAAAGACTAGGAGAAAGCAGAGTTGTTAAACAAATGTTTCTGCTCTGTTTTCACAGTAGAGGATAATGGTAAAGGACCTTCACTAAAAAACACAGAACACAATATTACAGGGGCGGACACAAGCCCCTTTATGAAAAAGAGGGTTCTAGAATAGCTAAACTTACTTAAAGTGGAGAAAGCCATGAGGCCAGATGGTAAGCACCCTAGGGTGCTAAAAGAGATAAGGCGAAAAATTACTGCACCACCAGCTCAGTTATTTAATAAATCACTAGAAAGTGGCACAGTACCTCAAGACTGGAAAAGGGCAACAGTATTGCCCTTGCACAAAGGTGGAAGCAAAGAGGAGGTGGGAAACTATCAACCAGCCAGCCTGACCTCGATGGTGGGAAACATTATGAAGACCTTACTGAAGGAGAGAATAGTGGACTACCTCAAAGAAAATAGTAAATAGACCCCAAGCAGCATGGCTTCGCAGCAGGACTATCATGACAGACAAACATGATAAATTTCTTCAGTTTGGTTACCAGGACAGTGGATCAGGATGGAGCGGTGGATGTACTGTACCTAGACTTCAGCAAAGCCTTTGACACTGTCCCACACAGGAGACTGTCAATCAAATTAGAACACACCAGAGTCAAACAGAAGATAGTCAACTGGATGAAGAACTGGCTACAGAATCAGATGCAGAGAGGTATGGTAAATGGATCTTTATCAAGGGGAAGGGGTGACCAGTGGGGTTACATGGGGATTGGTTCTTGGTCCTCTCCTCTTCAATATATTCATCAGTAACAACACAGAGGAAGTGGAAGGGAAGGTCTGCCTGTTCACAGACAATGCAATGCTCTGCAACAGGGTGGACATGCAGAAGCGGGCCTCAGGTATGGTAGCTGATCTCAGAAAACTGGAATAATGGTCCAGAAACTGGCATTTAAAATTTAATGCCAAGAAGTGTAAGATCGTTCACCTGGGAAAGTGAAACCCAGGAGCAAAATACATACTAGAAGGACATCAATTAGAGGAGACAAGAATGGAAAGGGATTTGGGCGTACTCATCACCAGTGACCAAAAAGTAGCAAAACAATGTGAGAAAGCAGCACAGAAAGCAAGTGGCATCGTTGGATGCATAGGCAGGGGTATTATGAGCAGAAAACAGGAGGTAATCATGCCACTCTACAGATCCTTGGTGAGGCCACATCTGGAGTACTGTGTTCAGTTCTGGAGGCCTCACCTGAGAAAGGACATAGACCAATTAGAGACAGTGCAGAGAAGTGCTACAAAGATAGTGCAGGGGCTGCACCATGAGACAAGACTTGAGAAATTGAAGTTATTCTCTCTGGAGCAGAGAAGAAATAGGGTAGACATGATAGAGACATTTGAATATGTTGAGAATAAACACAACTGAGAATCTCTTCCTAGAAAACAGGGAAGTTCGTACAAGAGGGCAAAACTTGCGTCTACTGGGAGGTAAGTTTCGAAGCAACTCTAGGAAGTACTTCTTCACTGAGATAGTGATAGACCCATGAATCAGCTTGCCACCAGATTTGGTAGCATCTAAGACAGTAGAAGAATTCAAACTTACATAGGACAGACAGTGTGGGCAGTTTAGAAAAAAACATAACTGTGGAGGTGTAGTCACCATGGGTAGACTAGATGGATAAATTGGTCCCATCTGCCAACACCTTTCTTATGTTCTTATGTTCTTAAAAAGGTAGGTACAGCATTTCTTTTGAAAATTATAGAACAATATCTTTAGTCTGTCTTTGAAATAAAGGTCATGGGGCTCATAAGAGTACTAGTTGTCAGTTTCTGACATAATAGTACCACAAATGTGCTGAATTATTTTGTAATAAAAGTGTGAAAAACAAAGGTGAAAGCACCATAGTTTCAATGCACATGCAGTACAGTACAGTACAAATATTTTATTATAAATGTGAAAACATAGAAACATGTATTTTTGTTGGCAGAAAAGGACCTATAGGCCAATCCAGTCTATGCCTTGTCCGGTCCTATTCAGTCACCACTGGCACTAGTTGGTCTTTGGTGTCACTCCCTTCCCCCACACTTAGGAAGTTTAGAAAAAGTCACACGGATGAGATACTCTGTGCAATTCATATTGAGGGAGTGACATTTTTGGAAAAATTTGTCAAACCAAGTTTAACACAACTTTACACATCAGCTCTATATTAAATGCATCAGCATCCAACAGGTACCTGTAGGACAGGGTGTGGCTTGCAAAAGCCTGCACACAGAACCACACACCCTGCAGGTTGTCAGTAAGAAGATGACATATGCAGCTCCTCTATACCTTAGGGCATGGAGGATGTGTTGGCGAACTAAGAATTGTGGCAAATAATGGGAGTGACTGGTAGGTTGTACACTCTGATCAGGTAAGTACAGTTCTGTGAGTCCTGTGTTGGGTATTGCATTGTACTGTGCCTGTCACTGATGATTGTCTCTTTTGATGTTTCAGCAATTCCAGGTCACTGGGCAGAGATGCTGCTGTGGGCTGGGGGAACATATGGCTGCAGTCATGTGGACATGGTGGCAGGTCATGTTGATGAGAGAGAAGCAGCTGCCAACAAAATTCCAGAGGCTTTATCAGGAGTGTTATGTTGATGAGCGTGGGACCCCATTGTTCACAGCGGAGCCAGACATGGTGAGTTCATAGAAGGTAGGGTCATGGGGTGATGCTGCATGGGGGTATGATATGGTGAGGCATGATCAGGCTGCATTGGGTATGGCAGGGTGGGGCATGAGGGGGCTGAATGAGGTATGGCAGAGTGGGGTGTGAGGTGGCTGCATGGGGTATGGCTGGGTGGGGCATGAGGGAGCTGCATGAGGGTATGGTAAGATGGAGATGAGGGGCTGACTGTGGCAAGGCAGGGGAGGGCATGAGGGAAATGCATAAGGTATGACAGGGTGTGGTATGAGAGAACTGCATGAGGGTATGGCAGAGTGGAGCATGAGGGGGCTGCATTGCAGTATGGCAGCATGGGGCATGAGAGGGCAGTGTGCAGGTATGGCTGGGTAGATGGAGCATGGGGTCTGCATGGGGGTATGGGGGTATGGTATGGTGAGGCATGATGGGGTTGCACTGCATATGGCAGGGTGAGGCATGAGGGAGCTGCATGGGGGTATGGTAGGATGTGATGAGGGGGCCGCATGGTGGTAAAGGCAGGGAAGAACATGAGGGGGCTTCCTAGGGTAGGGCAGGGTGTGGCATGAAGGAGCTACATGGGGTATTGCAGGGTGGGGCAACCGGGGGCTGCATT
The DNA here is from genome assembly GCA_016271365.2 of Neoceratodus forsteri. Lineage (NCBI taxonomy): Eukaryota > Metazoa > Chordata > Ceratodontiformes > Ceratodontidae > Neoceratodus > Neoceratodus forsteri. The sequence goes on from CM057455.1 coordinate 610,378,194, forward strand.
TGGGTATGGCAGGGTGGGCCATGAGGTGACTGCATGCAATTATGGCTGTGTAGATGGAGCATGGGGTCTGCATCGGGGTATGGTATGGTGAGGCATGATGGGGCTGAATGGGGGTAAGGCAGAGGATGGCATGAGGGGGCTGCATAAGGTATGGCAGGATGTTTCATTAGGGAGCTGCTTGGGGTATGGCAGGGTGGAAAAGAGTGGGCTTCATTGGATATGGCAGGCTGAGGCATGAGGGAGTTGCATGAGTGTAAGGCAAGATGGGGTATGAGAAGGCTGTATTGGTGTATGGCAGGTTGGAGCATGAGGGAGCTGCATCAGGTAAGGCAGGGTGTGGCATGAGGGGGCTGCATTGTGGTATGGCAGGGTGTGGATGAGTGGGCTTCATTGGGTATGGCAGGTGGGCATGAGAAAACTATATGGGGGTATGGCAGGGTGGGGCATGATATGGCTTCCTGGGGTATGGCAGAGTGGGGAGAGCACTGGGGGATGCATGGGGGTATGGCACTCCTCTCTGCCTTCCCTCCTACACAGGATATGCCTGAACCACTCACAGTGCTGAGACTCTGCTGGGAAGGCTTGGAGGAGATCAATACTGATCCTACACATGCAAAAGAGCCACTGCCCATAGTTAAAGGGGTTGCCATGGCCATAGCCATATGCTGTGGTGTCTTCCCCAAGCAGCAAAAGTAAAAAACATTGCAGCAAATCACTGCTGTGATTTTCCTTTGGGTTCTCAACCCTAATGCTCACCCCATTACCTTAGCCAACAAGTTCAGATGTGCTGTTTGTTCTTTAGAGAGAGAGTACTATATTTTTTCAAAGTCTGTGTTCTGTGTTTGTATGTTTTATATGAGAATGGGGTGAGCATTAGGGTTGAGAACCCCAAGGAAGACCCCAGCAGTGATTCACCGTAAGGTTTTTTGCTTTTGCTACTTGGGGGGTGGGGGTTGGGAGTCAGTGTTGCAAACTCTAATATCACATTTCCCTACTTTTGGCAGTTTAATTTGAACCCTAACTGGTGCATTAATGCAGTTTTTTTTAAAAGAATTTCTTTTCTTTTTGAGACAGTAGAATCACATACTCATCCATGTGGCTGTAGAAGCAAAGGGTCCCAAGGGTTTTGTGCTTCCATGCCTCCATGTTGTAACTTGCCAGATGACAGATAAAAATTTTATGTCATGAAAGGTAACTATGTAAGAAATGCCAAAGGTAATCCCAATGCATAAAGATAGGTTTGGGTAGGTATTATTTTTAATTAAATGCCAGAATCTAGCTAAACAGCTGCTGTTTAGCAAATATAGATTTGTGAGTCTGATTTTACCTCAATATTTGCATCTTATACCAGTTTGAATGCGGTTGGTAAATTGTATCACTCAAGTGGTAATTAAAAATACATGTCACCAATTAGCACACAACAGGAAAATAAATTACATGTAACAAACAGTAAATATCCAAGGAATTGTCCAAGATTATCCAGATGCATAAAGATAGATATGGGGAGAAATTGTTTTGAAATTAAATACCAAAATCAAGCTAAACAACTGTCCTTGACTAAAATATAAACTTTGTAATCTGTTTTTACCTAATATTTGCTTATTATGCTGTTTTACAAAGCAGTTAGTAAAAAGTATCACTCGATTGATGAATAAGGAAAATCTGTCTCAAATTACTGCACGAATGGTAAAATTGTAAGTCATGACCAGTAAATGTCAACATGAATGGTAAAACTCCATGTCATGACCAGTAAAGTTCCGAGGAATGACTGAAGGTAATTATGATGGTAAAGATAGCGTTTGGTGGGGGAAGGGTAGTTGTTAAAATTAAATTCCAGAATTGAGCTACAGAACTGTCATTTACAAAGATACAGGTTTCAGGGTCGGATTGTACCTCAGTATTTGCTTATTATGCCATTTTACAATGCGGTTGCTTAATGGTATTGCTTGAATGAAAAACAAGGAAAACTTGTTGCAAATTACTGCATGAATTACTGCATGAATGTTAAAATTGTGTCACGACTGGTAAAGTACCATAGGAACTGTAAAATTATATGTTGTGACTGCTAAATTTCTGCATGAATGGTAAAATTACATGTCATGACCAGTAAATTGTCGAGGAATGAGTGAAGGTAATCAAAGTGGGTAAAGATAAGTTTGGGGTAGTTCAGTTAAAAGGTAAAATAATTTAAAGTATGACATAAAAGACTATCTATCTATCTATCTATCTGTCTGTCTGTCTGTCTGTCTGTCTGTCCATCTGCATGTCTGTCTATGTATCTATCTATCTACCTGTCTCTCTATCTTGCCATCTATACATGCTAAATAATTGTGAAAGGCAATATAATTTACATTTACTGATACATTATTTTTTTTGAGGGAATGTTATTTAATTTGAAAATCTATGGGATGAAGGAATACAATAATTGACATGGATGTAGATCCATGACAAAAGGGGTATAAGATTTTGGGTCAGCACTGAATATTTATTACTTTAGATCAATGGGATCTGCCACTGTGACCTTAATGGCAGTGAACTTTGTCACATCACTTCAGACACAAAAATCATCAGCAGTAGCAAAGCACTACCACTTGCAATAAAAAAAATAGAGTGAACAATTTTCACTGCTGATTTAAAGGCTGTTATTACACCTCCCCATTTGTGTTGCACTTTACCCCATGCCACTTAATGCATTTTGACCTGAAGTGGTTCAGATGAATTCTAAATCCAAACTGAATTCATGAGCCCTAAATCAAAACCAAATTTGTCAATGTTCAGGTTCTTTGAAATGACTGAGGTAGTACAGAAGGAGTGACAATATTACACCATTTTTATGTTCACTTGCAAACAGAGATGCAGCAAGGTTTTACTATGCCCGAGTATATAATGCGAAGTGCTCAACTTTGCATCCACATATCATTATGTGACGTTTCCATTCAAAGGTCAAAATTCGCCTTTAGTGGACTTCGCATTCCAAACTTTGTGTTAACTTCAGGTTACATTGTGAAAAGGCAATATTTGTGAGAAACAGGCCACAGATCATATGTCTGACCGTCTGCAGGTCACATGATGCAGGCAGGAAGTGAGTGAACTAGTTTCACTTTGACTTTTGCTTTGCTAGAGAAGGCGCTGTGGAGTTTAATGTCTAGTGTGTGCTAGTCAAAACTATTAAAAGACAGTTTTCTGCTCTTGATCCTTTTTTTCCATATTCCTGAAGTTATTTTAAACCATTTTCATTCCTAGTCCACCTTTTTTTTATCTGATTCTGTTTCTCTGGCTTTCCTTTTTGTTTAGTTATTAATACTTTCAGTAATTTTTGTTTAAAAATGGAGCGAGGTGGAGCAAGTGGGGTTCCTCACAGCCCAAGGATGCATGGGGGTCTTGGGTGAACTATTCGCCTCAGCTGTTGCAATGTTTTGTAATCCAGTGCTCACCCCATGCAAAATGATGTTTCTACTGGCAGTGGTAGTGTGGTGGCAGAATCAGCAGCAGCAGCTGCTTCTTCTTCAGATGTTAGTGGTGCCCGACCTGCAGCACCAATGGCTACGGACTCCTCACAGCAGGCCAAGCAGCAGCAGTGGGAACAAGAACAGCAGCAGCAGCTTGTTGCCCCACAACTGCAGAGCAGCCTACAACATCTGGGCCCCCCCCCACTGCCTGTGCCTATTCCTCCCATTGCTCACCAGTGTGGCAGTTTTTCACCACACTACAAGGTGAACCAATTGATATAAGATGCAACATCTGTGGCATGATAGTGCATCGCAGTCTCAAGGGCAGCAACTTGGGCATGAGTGGCCAAAGAATCCACCTGTTAGTGCAGCACCAAGCCCAGTGGGAGGCCAAGGTGCAGGAATTAGCAACTGCTCCTGCAGTGGAGGGTGCAGTGGAAGACGGGGCAGTACGGTGACAGCCTTTACAACATTCAAATCACAGCAGAAGGTAGAGGGCTGAACTAGTGGTGGCTCCTGCAGCTGCAATCAACTCAGCAAAAATGTCAGCCACACAAGTGAACCTGGCCATCCTGTGGAGTGAGGCTAACCACCTGTGTAACATTGTCAACGAAACTCACCAGCAGTTGGATCAAATGGAGGCTCAGCAATTACAAATGATTAGAATGTTATGCATGCTAATTGGTCAACCCCAGGCACAGTAGCCTTACATAGTTGTCTTCGTTTTCTGTCTTAACATGTAGTGTGTGTTCTGTCTTTATTTTTCCTCACTGCCCCCCCCAAAAAAGCAAAATATGAAAACACACAGACAAATTACAAAAGGTTAAAAAAAAATTCTGTCCTCCGCTTTTCGTTCTTTTACATAGATGCACAGTAACATAGACTTTGACAGCAGATAAGGACCACTTGGCCCACCCAGTCTGCGCATTTTCCTACCTACTGGATAAGCTGCAGATTCTAGTTAACCAACAGCCTACTTCCTGCAACCCCCCACTATAATTGCCTTATGTCTGTCCCATGCAAGATTGAATTCCCCCACTGTTTTAGACCCAACAACCTCCCCAGGAAGGCGGTTCCATGTATCCACCACTCTCTCCATGAAAAAAATTCTCACATTACCCCTGAGCCATCCCTCTATCTTTTAAATTGTGCCCCTTGTTCTTACACATCTTTTTCTGAAAGATGCTACCTCCTGGACTTTGTTAATTCCCTTGAGGAACTTGAAAGTTTCTATCATGTCCCCCCTGTCCCTCCTTTCATCAAAGGTATACATATTAAGCTCTCTCAGGCTCTCTTCACATGGTTTCTGATGCAGACCCTGCACCATTTTAGTTGCTCTCCCCCGGACTGCTTCCATCCTGTCTATGTCCTTGTGTAGATGAGGTCTCCAAAACTGCACACAGCACTCCAGATGGGGTCTCACCAACTGTCTGTATAAAGGGATAACCACTTCCCTTTTTCTACTTGTGATGCCCCTTCCTATGCATCCCAGTATCCCCCTGGCTCTTCTTACTGACTTCTCACATTGCTTATCCACCTTTAGGTCATCTGATATGACTACCCCCAGGTTCCTTTCCATTTTTGTTATTGTTAGTACCTCCCCTGCTATTCTCTTCTCCTGTGTTTTTGTTTCCCAGGTGCATTACTTTGCACTTCTTTGCATTGAATCTAAGTTGTCATATGTCTGATCATTCCTCCAACCTTGCCAAGTCCCTTCTTATTCTTTCTACCCCCTCTTGTGTATCAACTCTGTTACAGATCTTTGTGTCATCTGCAAAAGGCATACCTTTCCCTCCAGACCCTCTGCAGTGTCAACTATAAAGATGTTAAAGAGGACTGGACCCAGTACTGAGCCCTGAGGTACTCCACTAGTAACCCCCCTTTCTTCAGAATGTGTTCCATTCACTATTACCTTCTGTGTCCTGTTGTACAGCCAGTCTGCTACCCAGGCTACCACCCTGGGACCCACTCCCAGGCTGGTTAACTTGATTATTAATCTTTCATGTGGGACTGTGTCAAATGCCTTGCTAAAATCTAGGTAGGCCATATCCACAGCCCCTTCTTGGTCTATTACTTTGGTCACCCAGTCAAAGAATTTAATTAGATTCATCTGACATGACCTTCCTGCTGTAAATCCATGCTGCTTTGGGTCCTGTGCCCCACTTGCCTCTAGGTACTCAACAATTCTTTCTTTCAGAAGTGATTCCATCATTTTCCCTATCACTGAGGTCAAACTTATAGGTCTGTAGTTTCCTGCTTCTGCCTTGCTCCCACCTTTGTGAAGGGGAATCACATCTGCCCTCCTCCATTCCTCAGGTACCACCCCATCCTGCCATGATTTGTTAAAAAGCATGGTCTATGGTGTCACTAGGTCCTCCCTTAGTTCTTTTAGGATTCTGGGGTGAATCCTGTCAGGCCTCATTGCTTTGTCCACCTTTTTTTTTTATTTAGTTGTTTAACCAGGTATAGCACACTAAGCTGAAAGCTTTTTTACAGGAGCGATTTGGGAGCACAAGGAGGTTAAATAACTTGCTCAGGGTCGCACAGTATGCAAGTGGAAGCTGTGGGATTCAAACCCAGGTCTGGTCTGCTGGATGTCACCAAATTTGCAGCTCAGAGCCTTAGACCACTGCGCTATACCGCCTCCTTGAGTTTTAGGAGTTCTTTCAGGACTCTTTCTTCTGTGAATGGACTGGTGTCAAACCCCTACCCAGAGTGCTTCTATTGTCTGGTTTAGGTAAATCCTCCTCATCTTCTTTTGTGAATACTGAGCAAAAGTATTCATTCAGTATCTCTGCCTTTTCACTGTCTCCCTCTGCCCACCTCCCCTCTCCTTTATTAATCTTCACTATCCCTCCCTTAACCTTTCTATGTTCCCTAATGTACCTATAAAAGATTTTAGCCCCCTTCTTGACTGAGTTGGCTATTTTTTTCCTCAGTTAGGGCCCTTGCTATTCTGACTGCCTTTCCCACTTCTTTCTGCTTTAATTGATACAGTTTTCTGTCATGCTCCTTCTTTGATTCCTTATACTTTTTGAATGCAGCCTTTTTCTCCTTAACCTTCCCTGCCACCTCTTTTGAGAACCATAGTGGTTTTTTACTCCGCTTTGTTTTCTTTATTTGTTTCACACAAAGGCGTGTTGCCTATATGATGGCAGTTTTGATTTTTCACCATTGTTCTTCCACCTCTCTCCTTTTTGGCCATTTGCTAGTGCATTCTTCAGGTATTCATCCATTTTGCCAAAGTCAGCCCTTCTAAAGTCCAGAAAGTCCAGTATCAATGTTTTTGTATGGCCTATCTCCATGGTTGTACTTATTGTGAAGCACACTGTGCAGTGGTCGCTTGTTCCCAGATGTCTACTGACTTCTAAATGTGTGATCCTCTCTCCATTTGAGAGTACCAGGTCTAGTATTGCTCCCTCCTGAGTGGGTTCTAATACTAGCTGCCTAAGGCCTGCCCCATGCAGGGCATCGAGAAGTACCCTGCTCGTGGATGTGGCTGCAGTACATTCATCCAGTTAACATCTGGCATATTCAGTTCCCCCATCAACAGTATCTCCCCTTTTTCAGCCATTTTGAGAATGTCCTCTATCATTTTCTTGTCCATTTCCTCCCCCTGAGACGGGGGTCTGTATGCAACCCCTATGCAGATTGTGATGCCATTCCCTGTCTCCAAGGTGACCCAGCGTGCCTCTTGTCCTACCCCTTTACTTTTTAGTTCTGTAGCTTTGATCCCTTCCCTTATGTATAGAGCTACTCCACCTCCTCTTTTACCTTCCCTGTCCCTTCTGTAGATTGTGTACCTTGGTATGTGACATCCCAGTCTTGGTTCTCTGTGTACCATGTTTCCGTGACTGCCACAATATCCAATTGTTCATCTTCCATCAGGGCTACTAGCTCAGGAAGCTTATTTCCCAGACTACAGGCATTGGTACTCATTGTCCTCCATTTAATGTTGGCTTTATCCTTTTTTCCCCTGTCCCTGCTTTTATTGCCCTTGTCTATTTTTCCATGTACCCCTGTCCTGCCCTGTGTTGAGCTCTGTACCTCAGTGTTTAACTTACTACTTGCCATGTTTTGTGGCCATGTTTTCCTACTTAATAATCTTTTTATATACAGAATATGTATGTAATTTTTTTCCATTGATGTTTTCTTCCTGTTGTAGGTTAAAGCAGCAGTGCAGTAATCTGGAGACAGTTTTGATCTATCCTTTTGTATTCTATTTTTTGATTGTCCCTAATCTATTGACTTATATGATATCCTTCCTTCCACAATTTATTTGGTTCTGCATTACTCCTTTTTTTACATCTGAAATAATAAAAGTAGTGATCCGTTTAATATTTCTCAGACCTGGTTTTCATTAGTATTCCCCACTGTTTTGAACACCTACTGTTCCATAAGGTCATGGAGCATTGCCTATTACATGCTAGTTCATTTAATTCACAATATAAATTATTTTAAATAATTGATGTACAAAAACAGGCGAGAAAACTGATGAAAACCTTGTGCAAGCCAGATTAAAAGGAGTGCTACATTTATTACTTCAGATGTGAAAAAAAGTACTACAGCAGATGTAAATTGTGAAAAGAAGGGTATCACATACACAAGTCAGTAGATAAGGGCCAATTGAAAATAGAATACAAAAGTATAGTTTAAAATTGTCACCAGATTATTGCACTGCTGCTTTCAGTGTCATGCTATATTCCTTTTTAGTTACTGTTGACTGTGTTAAATTTTCATAGTACACCAACAACTACAATCAAAATACCTTAAACTTACCAACAATTACAATGAACCCCCACAAAAAATGGCCCAGCTTATAAAATTGTAGCCTACTTATACCGCTATCTTGCTACATCATTCAGCATGAGGTATTAGTGTGCTGATGAAGCATCACCACATGAAAACATGATCAGAAAAGTCACAAGTATTTCTTGACACACTGCTTAAAATGTACACAGAGAGCCAGAACTGTGCATCAGTGGACCCAGTGAGAAAATTTCATGCTGATACCTGCTGATGCTGTTGTCCTGCTGTTTTAATTTCATGAAAAGTCCAGATGAAGAATAAGCACTTGAAAGACTTTTCAGAAAAGTCACAAGTATTTCTTGACACATTTTTTCTTTATTCACTTCCAGCAATGTTCTCATCCTTATCAATGGGGAAGCAGTCCTCACAATCCTCAATGCTGGAGTTGTCTCCACTTGGATTTTTTTTTTTTCTTGAGTGCATCATCAACCTCAATGGAACACAATTTGACACTGCCACCAGGATGGTTGGCTTCACCCTCATCACCCTGGGTTTGAATCTCACAGCCACCTAGGTGCACACTGTCTGATCCTGAGCAAGTCACTTAATTTCCTTGTGCTCCCAGGTTGCATCTGGAAACAAGCATCAGCTTAGTGTGCTACTTCTGGTTAAACAATGTTCCTTTCCCTTTCATCAGCACCACCATTATTGTGACTGGGTACAAACATAGATGTGCTTGTCCTACTTGAAATGTGACCTTCATTCATTTTGATAAATGTCAGCATGACATTTTTAGGTGATAGGTTAGTACGACGGTCATGCACTATGGCCCCTACAGTGCTAAATACCCTCTCCACACTTATACTAAAGGGTGGAAAGATCAGGTACTTCAGTGCTATTGATGTCGGCACTGTCCATTCATTCACCTTGCCACCCCAGTACACAGTACACCAGAGGATCATCCAGTATTGTCAGATGCTTGTTTTCTGCCAAATAGGCCTCAGCCATGCTCAGTAATGTATGCAGTCCTGTTGAGTCATCCACCTATTCACCCCCTTCCTCTATGTCACAAATTTCAACTTTGGACAAGGCACCCCAAAGTGAGTTAATGGGCAACTGTGCAGCTGACACCTGCCCTTGTTGTGCAGCCACCTTACTGGAGGAACTGTAGCCACAGTGACCTTCAGCCTGGTTATGTTGTGGTTTGTAGAGTTTTGCACATGACATCTGTGCCCCATGAACTAATCTGACCAGCTGTCCAGTGAATTTTGAACCTGATCATGCCTGCCCTCCAGTATGGTTACAATGTCATATTTGTAGTGTGGGTACAGCATTGTGGCTATTCCAGATTCTGGAGATTGCTGAACTTTGGTGATGTGTCTGTTTTGGTCAAAGATTATAATCATGTGTTTGAGTAAGGCACAGCTTGCCCTATCTCTGGCCACATCAAGGCTAGGCTGCAGTTTCAACAATGTCTGTCTCAGCACCTGTAGCAATGGAATGGCTTGACTAACGGATGCAGTGTCACTGCTCACTGCTTGTGTGGCATGTTCAGATGGCCTCAAAATTAATATGACTGAATGCATGAGTCACCACTGCTCAGTTGTCAGAGACATTGATGCCCCAGAACTGTCATGGCTAGAGTACATCACAAGGTACTCAGAGATTGCTTTGTACTGCTCATACAAACGCTCTGCCGTATGAAGTGTGGAATTCCATCTCATAACAACTTCAAGCTTGAGGCGGTGCTGAGAGAAGCTGTTTTGGATCTGGAGCTGCCTAATTTGGTCACTGGCCTTTCCGGAACGTGCAAAGTGGGTACAGACATGATGTGCAACTGTCCAGCATTTGCTTGATTTCAGGATACTACAGAAACTCCTGTACCACAGGATCTAAACAGTGGGCCAGGCAGGGAACCCTCACAAATCCTCCATTGCTGATATATTTAGCAACATTTGACCCATTATCGCTTGCAATGAAGCCAGCTTTTAGGGACAGATGGTGCAGCCACTCATCCATTTCTGTCAGTTGCATGTCTACCATGTTATCACTTGTATGTGACTCTGTAACACTACGCATTGCAAGAGGGACATGCTGTCTAATGCCATGAAGGTCACTACCAACACAGTCTGACTTATTGCAGTGCTTTCCCATTCCACCATCACAGTCAAGTTCAACACCAGGTATCTGTTCCCAATGTGCAGTAATACACAGATGAGAACTACCTGCCATTTTGCCTCTTGTCCACATATCCATACTAAGTGAATGTATAGTGATGTAGAATGCTGAAGGGCATGTCTTCAAGATTCTGTCACAGTCCAGTATAAGTCAGGGACAGCATGGGTGAGGAAATTTGTCCTGGATGAGACCTTCCATTTGACACATGCATGTGCCACAAAGCGTCTGAATCCCACTTTCTCCACACAGGAGAATGTCCACAGGTCAATTGCAAGCATTTCTGCTATGGCAGCATTGAGTTCAGGTTCAATCACATGATTTGGAGGGTATTTACTGTGCCACTCAAATAGGCTGTGCAATGTGGGTTGCATTGTTCAGTGTTCTGCCCAGGGCATGCCAAGCATCTCTGCTCTGTGATCTGCCATGGATGGGTTGACTTTGACATGGGGTGGTATGTGCACAGGTGACAAACTAACAAGTAAGCAATAAGACACAAAGGGGTGTATGTAAAACGTATTTTACAGCACTGCCATGGGTGTAGTAAGGCACTAGGCAAAAGGCTGAGTGACTTCAGCTGCTGGATGTGCTGTAAAATATGTTTTAAACACATCCCTGAGTGCCTTACTGTGCTTATAAAATTGACTTATTTTTTATGTTTGCTTGTGCACATGTGCAAGAAACATGTTGTGGCAGCTTAGTAGAGAGGCAGGTTGTGGAAGTACGGCAATGTTGTGGCCAATGCCACCACTGCTTTTGTGGGTTCAGCTGTCTGTCACCAATGCAAGTGCACACTGGTTGTGACACTAGTTTACAAGCATGCCACCAACTTGAAACGAATTTGCTGCTGCAATGAGGGAGCAACCCATCATTGCAGGGCATGCCTTGTCTAGTGTAAAATTTCAATAAACATGGCGGCAGCTGTCGCCATCCATCTTTCACAGTACCCATGAAAGCTGATGTCGGGGGTTCCCAATCTCCCTGTCATCATGCCCCCTTCCCAGTTCATTTGCTGATGGGAGTGTTCAATCTCCATCAACATAATGTCCCTTGTGTAATAGTAGTATGCCGAGGGAGGTGCCAGATCCCTCTCTGCTCAGTCACCCACCCAACACAGACACATTTTCTGTGCCAACAGGGTGCTCAATCCTGGTCAGCTCCAGTCCCCCCCCCAAAAAAAAACACCAAGGTGGCATGCTGTGAGCCCAACCCAGCATGCCAATTGTCCCTGTAAAAAAACCTTCCTGCAAAGTTTTTTTTTGTTTGTAAACTGTAAACAGGAAAATGGTCCCTTGTCATCTGCGATGCCCCCTTCACCCAACCCACACCCACCTCTGTGCACCCCACCTCCCCACACTCCCCTCACCCCATATTTACCTCTGGAGCCCAGCGCAATGATCTTTGGTGGAGCGGGAACTCATCTGTACTCTTCAAAGCTGACCACGAAATGAAGAAATGCTGGTAAGCTGTATAAAGGTATAATTTTTTTTTTCAACTTAGGTGGATATCTCGGCCATTGTTGTGACTTTTGGCACCAAATTTTTAACATGGGGTTCTTGGGACCCCACCTCATAAATTCAGTTATTGACATGTCATTATATGGTTCTGAAAGGTGATTTTGTGGTCACTGTGTGGAATCACCTTTTGGGACTGATTAATGAAATGACAGTGTCACTGTTCATGAAGTGGGCTACCAAAAAGCCTATGTTGCAAATTTGGTGGAACAATTCCAAAAAATGGCAGTGTTATGAGTGTGCATTGTGCAGCTTCCATGTACACTTGTAAATTTGATAGTTTGTAATATTTTCACTCTAGATTTTCAACATTGCCATCTCTTCACACTTCCCTATGGATGGTACAGCTGTTATTTTTCTCATCCTGCCCGAACTGTGTTTTCGCCCATCTGCCACAGAATGGCATGGTCGCTGTGGGAAATCAACGTTCGGGACAGATTAACAAAGTCACAGTGCCACTGTTCATGAGCAGAAATCCCAAATGCTTTCATGAGGTGGGAGTCACAAACAGGCCGTGTTGAAAATTTGGAGTGCAAATACCAACAAACACACGGGGCATTAGGGTTTCTAACCATAATGTCCCACCCTATATAGACTGACAGGCATCAGGGGTGTGCCTTTGGAGTGCCAGCTGTAATACTCATGTCATTCCATCCCCACCCCCACCCTGCAGCCAGTAACAGACATCGAGGTGTGCCTTGGACTCTTCGGCCCCACAGTTCACCGCATTCTCCTACACTGCATCCATTTCAGCTTATTTCCTTATGGAATGGGATGACTGTGAAGCCAAACACCCCAAGGCACACCTCAACGCTTGTCGTGTCTGTAGGGTAGGGTGAGGTGAAATGGCATGAGCATTATGGGCGATGACGCAAAGGCATACCTCAATGCCTGTCCATCTCTGCAGGGTAGAGGTGGGGTTGGCGTCACTTCAGTACTTCACTGCCATTCCTATTCTGCATCTGTCTAAAGCCTGCACTTCCGATGCTAATGCCAGCAAGCAAACATTTGGCATTGACAAATGCTTGTTTTTTTTCTTTTTACTGTTTGGAAAAGCATGTTTAAATGTAGAAATGATAGATTTACTTGTGTGCATTTGTGATAAAATAGTCCTTCTGCCCACAGCAAGTGATGTAATTGATGATGTAATTGTATTGTTGCCTACTTTCTTCTTCCTGTTTTTTCTCTGTTTTTCTCCACATTCAAGATAGAGAATGTTAATCATGGAATGTTTACCACAGAATACATGGATTTATAATTCTGCTCATTTCCACTGGCAGAATGTTTCTCTACTAACACACTGTACACACAGACAACAAAGGCCTTTGTTACAGCCAGAGACTCAATTATCTCACTGTTAGGGCAAGAAGAAGAGAGTTCCCTGATGAACACGTAAAGACAGAAGGGGAATTTTCACTGTCAGAAAAGAAACAGTTGTAGTGAAAACTATAAACAATACTTGTTTCTAATTTGTTTATGTATGTAAAGAGAATGGGACTATCAGGGAAACAACATATAATTAAGTTATAGTGTATAGTGGAGTGTTGTTCTGTATAGAATTCTGTCCCTTTCAAAATGCTGTTGTACCACAGTTCAAAGTTTATGGAATGTGATTCTACCCTACTGTGGCAGAACAGCATTCTAGAACCTCTAGAGACTACATGAGAGTTTTATTTAAAAATCAAAAGATCTCACAAACACATATTTCACACAGTACTATACACTATAAAAAATACAGGATGAGCAACTCTATGCACAACCAGTGTGTTTTGCCACCTTGGGGTTCTAATTCCCATAGACCTCTTGAGCTGTGCTCTCGAGGTCAGAGGGAATCAGAATCCCTCTGTGGCAGAACACACTGGCTGTGCACAGTTGCCCATCCAGTATTCTCTATGTTTTATCTTTTATTTAAGGCAGTTCTATTGTTAGGGCCCAGCTGAAGTTGTTTTACAGTGTAAAAGTAGCAGCCATGTTTGTGGTGGAAGATTAGTTCTGGCTGTAGGGGGCTAACTGAAATGCTTATGTTTCAAATGCCCAATGATCTGGGTTTTAGACTCTTCACTGCTAAGAAGTCCTTTTTTTAATCATGAGTAAACCATATTTTACATATAACTAAGAGCCAATCAGATTACTGGATTTTACCCTGCCATTTTATAAATATGGTTATTTTACCTGTTTTAAGCAAAAGGGTTGATGTACTATAGTTGAATGACTACATGGACCACCACTGCTACTCTGACTGCTACTGGAACATTCAAAGTCATCCTCCTCCTCATGCCAGTAGTAATCCTCCAGTGTTAATTCACAACTTTTACCTACATGGCTACTTACACTGACTTGGGAAGGGGAAATCTTGCTTACTAAGGTTGCTGAGGGTGAATACCCCACTACAGCATTAGCTCCTCTCTGGTGCCGAGTCCACAGTGCCATGTGCCTGCTCTTCAGATGAGTATGCTGGCCCCCAGTGCCAAGGTGGCTACCCTTTTTCCCCATGCCTCACACATGCTTGGCAAAGTTGTTTCATCTTTTTCGCCTTGTATGAATCCCAAACTAGGGATTTGGCTGCCCTACATTTTACATGACACTGCTGCTACATATGGGACTTACATTTTTTGGGAGGTGAAGTGTGGGGTGTGCTGCATGATTTCTGGTGTGATGCAAACATTGACTGTGACGGAACAGCTTCACAATCTATGAGCATGACTTCATGGTCACTCACAGACACAGCTCCATCAGAACTTTGGGGGGGGGGAATTTACTAACAGACTGTTTACCTGCAGCCACCATAACTTTCTTTTTGTCCGGTTCCCATAAAGGGTCGTTGGCATCATCATCATCACCCACAAATTTACTTAGGATGGTATCCTGTGGAGATATTACAACCTCAGCCTCACTATGATCATCCACACTTTTGTCGTCACCATGATCTGATTCTTTGGATGGCCTAACATGAGGATCTGTGGAAACATGAGGCTGTGACTCATGATGATCAGGCTCATGTTCAACTACTGTGGGGAGTGGGACATCAAGTACCCTCAAGTCTTTTGTCTCCACAACATTGTTCTCACCTGATAACTTTTCCTGGGTTGCAGCAATACTCATGCTGATTTCCACAATGCTGTCACTTGCTTTACTACCAGTGCCACCAGCATCTCCAATCAGCATTAATGCTACTGATTTGGCTGAGAAAAACTGAGTCACAGAAATCCCTTTACTTGCAGCAACTACTACCTTTCCTTTCTGTGGCATGCAGGGTGTAAAACCACATTCACGACCACACATAACATTGCTAGCCCCTGAAGAACCTGCCTCATTATCACAACTTCCACAGCTAGCATTTTGAGGCACACAAGCAATAGTTTTAGTGGCAGAAGCACCACAACCAGAAACAGCATTGCCTGACTGTGTCTTCGTGGGCATTTTTTTAAAAATTACAGAAATTAAAAATTACAGAGACAGTCACCTAGAAAAGAAATACGCTTATCACAAAACATGATTTTTCCAATTTTATGGGTTGCTATAACAAATCAAAAAGAATTCACAAGACAGTACAATGGCAAAAATACAGCAATAGGTACTTTTTTATTATGTCTGTTTTTGTTCATTTAAACACTATAATATGCACTGGAGAGAGAGTGTTCGTGGAACTATGGGGAAACACACAATAGTGATACAGTGACAACAATTTCAACAGACTGAACAGAGACAATTGATAGCAAGATTATATTTCTTTGGTTTTGGGTGGGTGGGAAACCACAAAACAACAATAGGGACTTCAAGACTAGGGTCACTAGGGTCGCCACCTTTTAAGAAGACCAAAGGGGGGCATTTCTTACTGAAACATGACTTTTTGCAGGACAATATGTAACCTCGACCAGTGCAACAGGCTTGTTTTCTCTGCATAATCAGAATTGACTGTGTGGTAGTGTTTTAGTTGTTTATGTTGCTTCTTATTATTTTAAGGCATTTTAGTTAAAGTATTATAGCTCTCTTCAACATTTACAGGAAAGTTAGAAGATACTGATTCCACTATAAGGTCAGGACATGTAGTATTTTTCGTGATTTTTTGCAGGACACAACTGCCCAGATCAGGACTGTCCTGTGAAAGTCAGGACAGGTGGTAACCCTATTTGAGATGGAAAAAGTCGCAATAAAGAGATATAGCCCAGACAGTCACAAAGAAAAGAAACTTGTGCACCACAAAAAGTGATTTTTCCAGTTTTGTGGATTGCTGTAACAAATTCAAGGGAATTCACAAGACAGTGCAATGCCATAAATACAGCAACAGGTATTTTTTTTATTATATCTGTTTTCATTCATTTAAATGCTATAATATGCATTGATGAGAGATTGTTTGTGGTACTATGGGGAAAAACACAATAGTGGTATAGTGACAACAATTTCAACAGCCTGAACAGAGACAATTAACAGCAAGGTTATATTTCTTTGGTTTTGGGTGGACTGGAAGCCAAAAAACAATAGTGACTTAGAGATGGAATTTTGTCAATAAAGAAATATAGCCGCACAGTCACAACAAGACCTTAACCACACTGTTCACAAATCCACAAATCCAAAAATGGAACCACAATATCTTCTTTTTTTTTGGGGGGGGGGGGGTAGGATATTTACAGCAGTAGCTGGATAGAAGCAGGAAAAAATACTACAGACGGGCTCAGAAATTACCAGTACTGCTATTACGGTGGTGAAATAAAATGCGTATGACTTGACGGCATGCACACAGACTAAAGGCAAAACGCAGAGGGGGAGATATTCAGAGGAGTTGCACAATGCGCACCTGAGTTGCCCATGTGCAACCACAGAAATGCACCCTGGAGACATATTCAACTAATGTGAATGCGCAGTTGTGCAATTGTAATGTATGCAGCACAAGTACAAGAGGACATTCCCAAGAATAAGCTGCGCAATGGAATATTCAGCTGAAAAGCAAGGCGCAAGTCAGCAGCAACCCATAGCATGTGCTAGACAAAACTGAGCACGTAAAAAGAGGCTCAAACACACACACAGCAGATGTTCAAGCCAGAGATAGTGACAGTGATGGATGCAGGACCTTTTGTGATGGAGGTAGTAATGAGAGGTGTGAAGAGGAGAGAAGAACACCAACGTGGCCGAGGACAGGCCTGTCATCGGTATGCCCAACACAGATGG
Organism: Neoceratodus forsteri; assembly: GCA_016271365.2. Lineage (NCBI taxonomy): Eukaryota > Metazoa > Chordata > Ceratodontiformes > Ceratodontidae > Neoceratodus > Neoceratodus forsteri. The sequence goes on from CM057455.1 coordinate 610,395,247, forward strand.
TACCATGTCCACCTCACCTTTGAGGACTACGTGATGCGGAGATCATGGGGGCAACCACTGGCATAATCCAGTTGGCCACATCCTACCTCCTCACACAGTTCCTCAATGCCCTGCTGCCGCATGCTTCAGAGTTCATATGATTCCCAAGCACACAGGCAGAGCATATAGCAAACATGCAGGACTTCCACAGGGTGACATGTATGCCAGGCATGATCCGGGCCATGGACTGCACCCATGTGGCCATACACCACCTGGCCCAGAGGGGGCCACCTACATGAATACAAAGGGGTACCCATTTGTCAACTGTCAGGTGGTGTGCAATGACCCAGGGCGCATCACCAATGTCTGCGCCACCCACCCTTGTGGTGCACATGATGCATTTATCTGGCACAGCTCCATCCTTTGCTAGAGGTTCGAGTCTGTGGAGATCCCCACAGGTCACATGATAGGTGTTCACTGCATGAGATGGGGTGAGACGGCAGCCGTGCAGGTGGCATAGACCCAGGCCACATATGGTGGGAGCTGAGAGGGTGGCTGTAGGCGGCAGTGGGAGGTGAGGGGAATAAGCTATGCCATGTGTTAAACTGCATGTCTTACTCACACAGGTGACAGTGTCTACCCCTGTTCCTCTGGCTGCTTACCCCCATTGGTTGCCCATCCAATACTGTAAAGGAGAGGTACAACGAGGCACACATTGTTACACGCAGCATCATTGAGCAAGTCTTTGGCATGCTCAAGATGCGATTCCATTGGCTAGACATGCCCAGTGGTGCCCTACAGTACAGCCCTTTGATAATCTGTGGCTTATTCCTGGCCTGCTGCATGCTGCACAACATGGTCATTCACTGTGGGATATCTGTCTAGGTGGATGAGGGCAACATCAGTGATGAGGATGGGGATGACAGGTCAGATGGGGGTGTGCAGCCACCCATGCAGAGGAGGGATGGCAGGATGGCCGTACAGGCAAGGAGGCACCGGGCCACAATTGTACAGGAGCACATTGGGAACCGCAGGTGAGTATCAGACATGCCAGCTATGCATGCATGGATCACACACACACACACACACACACACACACACACAGAGGTGCACGACCACACAGGGAGGCATACAGGGACACTGGCACACACACAACATGCACAGGGACTGCACAAACACACAGCCACATTCCAACATCACAGTGCACAGGCCTGGGTGCACGCACACACATGCGGGCCTTGCACTGGACACAGAGCTTCCGGAAACATGTCCTACACAAGCAACACCAGCACCATCATGAGGTGCACAGCTGGGTGCAGTGGGGCTTGTGGGCGGCACAATCAGGAGTGGTGGGTGCTCTGGCATCATGCACACACACATGTGCAAATGGACATGGCATGGATCAAAGTGAATGCACTGGCACACAAGCAAGGCCAGCACAGTGCTGCCCTCATCACGTCCATGCCACAAGGCCCAGCAGCAAAGCATGCACACATGGAGGATGTTCCACAAGCCACACATACGTGCCACCACAAGCACATGGGAGTGCCCAGCGAAAAGTGCACCAACCAAAAACAGCAGGCAGCAGGATGGGACAGCACAATCAGCAGGACTACGATGCGGTGCCACGGCCTCCACGACCATGTGGGTGGCCATGTCCCAGCTGTGTGTGTCAGCCACAGGCTGCTCAACAGCCACTGGAGGTGTACCAAAAACACTCATGGAGGTAGAGGCCTGGAATGCAACCAGGTCCTCCTGGGCAAGAAAAGCCCGGCAAAGAGATTACTGCCGGGTGTGTCAGGGATGTCCATGTCAGAGCCCAGCATCAGCTGTGGTGGGGTTGCCAGACGCTGGCTCCATGGTGTTGATGTCACACTATGGGGAATCCTACTTGCCCTGCCATGCCCAGTGGATGCCAGCAATGTAAATCTGGTGGCAATGGCACTGGCAATGTGGTCCAACGATGTGGTCATGGCCTGCCACAGCTGCCAGAGCTCACCAATCAGCCGTGCACATCCAATGTCCCCATGCTCGGACAGGTGGTACAACTCTACCCTCAGTGTATGATCTCAGCCCCCAACATCACCTGGTTGTCCACAGATGACTGCAGCTGCCTGGTGTGCTCGTCCAGCCTGTCAGTGCCTTGCACATCATGGGGCTGATGCCAACCTGCTGGGGGTGTGGCGGCATGTTCTGCAACATCCCTTACCTGTGGACTGTGCAGGGGGTGGGGATTGTGCGGGTGCCCTATCAGCAGCCCCTGTGGTGTGCTGCACAGTGGCCACTACAGCCCACTACCACTGCCCAACTGTCTGCTGGGCCATCCCCATGGCACTGGTGCCCACGGCAATGACCCCCCCGGCCGATGACAGTGGCAGTGCCACACACCACTGTGTAGTCATGGACAGAAGGCAGTTGCGCAGGTGCTGTACCATCACCGGTGGCAACCACTGCCTGTGTTCAAGCCCATGCCACCCAGGATCAGCATAATATCATCATCTGTGTCTGACGACGCACACTCCTGTGTCCCTGGCACAAGCACAGGTAGGGCCTCGGTGAGCAGGAGGTCTGACAGGGGGTTGTCATGGCCCAGGAACAGGAGGTCTAGCAGTCCCACACTGCCCTGTTGCCGATGGTCACAGGCCATGATGCCTGTGGGTATGGATGGCCTTGCCTCTTCGGGTCCAATGTTGTTGGTGGTGTCCTGCAACTCACCCCTGAGGCGTGAGGGAGCTGGAAGACAGAAGAGCAGCATCAGTGTTCAAGATGGCAATGTGCACGCAGAGTCATGGCCATTGTGTGGAGGGCATACACACCAACACCGTGCTGGCATGCAACAGTATATGCCTGTTCAGCACCACACATCAGGGTAGAGATGCCATATGCAGCACTCATGCTTGGCTAGCAATGGTAGACGGATGCAGCACATGGTGTCGCACTTACACACGGCTGACATGCATGTGCCCCCCAAGTGCTACAGCACCAGCGATGTGCTGTGCAGCAGCCTGCACCCCCTGTGGACCATACTGTGCCACTGCACACTGTGCAGGCAACACTGTGGGGCTGCCCTGCAGTGCTGCATACCCTGGACCAGGGGCCACAATCAGTACAGTTCCCATGCTGCTGTCCCACTGCACACAGGTGGACAATGCCATGCATGGTGGCCCCATGTGTGGCAGGTGCAGCTGCATGCCACACAAGCAATGGGCATGCAGCACTGCTGCTGTCACGCTTGCATGCTGCTGGGCAGCACACCCCCCCACACCCACATATGACACCTACTGACTCACAGTGCTGTGAGGGGCTGCCTCCCATCTGGAATCCTTTTCCTGGTATGCCCTCTATGGCAGCACGGGTGATGGTCACCAACACCATCTCCTCATCCGCTGTCAGTACTGGGGCAGTGTTGGGTCCCTCACCTGTCCTGCTGCGGGATGCCCTGATGGTGGCCACCTACTCTCTGATGCATCTATGGTCCATCCCCATCTTTTTCTTGCACTCCTGTGCACTCCTATTATGTCTTCCATGGGCATTAACATAGGTTGCCACCTCCTCCTACCTGGTAGTACAGTCCTGTGGGGTGTCAGTGGCCCCACTCAGCAGTGGCTCTCTGTCAAGGTAGGCCTCAAACAGGGCCTGCTGCTCATCCTTCGTGATGTTGGGCCTACGCTTCTGTGCAGGGCCCCTGATCCTCAGTTCCCTCCATCTCAGGCATGTTGCTACCTGTGGACAGTCAGACAATGGCCCGATTAGAGGCTTGGCAGCCCAGCCTGGAAGAGTTCAGAACTGACAACATGCACAGCTATTTCACGGGTGTTGGGCCTTACCTCAATGGCTGCAATATCTGTCAGTGTTCTGTGCTGCATGGTGGTGCTTTTATGGCTCAACACATGCAAATGAGCAGCAGCTTAATTGTAATGAGATGTTAATGTGCACAACAGCATCTGGCATTGGCTCATGAGGGTATTTGCATACGTGGCTGAATATTTCAGACTTGCACCTTGCACAATACATAGAAACATAGAAACATAGACTTTGACGGCAGATAAGGACCACTTGGTCCACCCAGTCTGCCCATTTCCCTACCTATTGGATAAGCTGCAGATTCTAGTTAACGAACAGCCTACTTCTTGCAACCCCCCACAATAATTGCCTTATGTCTGTCCCATGCATGTTTGAATTCCCCCACTGTTTTAGACCCCACAACCTCTCCAGAAAGGCAGTTCCATGTGTCCACCACTCTCTCCGTGAGAAAGAATTTCCTCACATTACCCCTGAGGCGTCCCCCCTCTAACTTTAAATTGTGCCCCCTTGTTCTTACACATCTCTTTTTCTGAAAGATGCTACCCTCCTGGACTTTGTTGATTCCCTTGAGGTACTTAAAGTTTCAATTATGTCCCCTGTCCCTCCTTTCATCAGGGTATACATATTAAGCTCTCTCTCAGTCTCTCTTCATATGGTTTCTGATGTAACCCTGCACCATTTTAGTTGCCCTCCTCTGGACTGCTTCCATCCTGTCTATGTCTTTGCGTAGATGAGGTCTCCAAAACTACACACAGTACTCCAGATAGGGTCTCACCAACTGTCTGTATATAGGGATAATCACTTCCCTTTTTCTACTTGTGATGCCCCTCCCTATGCAGCCCAGTATCCACCTGGCTCTCCTTACTGACTTCTCACATTGCTTACCCACTTTTAGGTCATCCGATATGACTACACTCAGATCCCTTTTCATTATTGTTGTAGTTAGTACCTCCCTGCTATTGTGTACTCTTCTTCTGGATTTTTATCTCCCAAGTGCATTACTTTGCACTTCTTTGCATTGAATCTAAGTTGCCATATGTCTGACCATTCCTCCAACCTTGCCAAGTCCCTTCTCATTCTTTCTACCCTGCCTTGTGTATCAACTCTGTTACAGATCTTTGTGTTATCTGCAAAGAAGCATACCTTTCCTTCCAGACCCTCTGCAATGTCACCTATAACATGCACAGAAGCAACTGACTGGTGCATTACCAGCACATGCACAGTGTACTGCTGCACAGTGCACATGTGCACCATCGGCGGCAACATGTCCTGTGCCCTATTGCTCAGCTGTGTGCACTGCGTGACGTTCCCCTATTGTGCATGCATCACTGTGCACTTGCTGTGCATTTGTAGACATTGCCCTGCCTGGTCCCATTGCTCATACAAGCCAGTTGTGCAATGCCACTGACCTCGGATTGCCTGACACGGCATTGTGCAGGGTCACACTGGGCGCAGGCATGAGTCGTGGGCATAACCCTGTACTCCTGTCTTGCCATGCTGCAGTGCACATGTGCGGTACTGTGCAATAGGCCTCTACAGTGCAGGTATATCATGCATCTCCATGCTGCGCTGCAGTGGCCCACGGCCCCCTATTGCACATCATACTTACAGTAGCAGCCACAAACACTGCCTGCTATTTCCCCAAATTTCTGTGATATTTCCAGAAATAGCTTATGCTTTCTCCATTTCCACACTAGGGGCAGCAGAGAGAAACTCTTCAGAAATTTTGCGAAATATCTGGAAATAGCTGGCAATGTCTGTGGCTACTACTGTACGCAGTTCCAAGTGCATGCTTTGTAGGCCACAGTGGTTGTGGTAGCATAGTATTCGCTGGTGAACAAGTATGTCAGCTTCAGGGTCTCATTCGTGCGTTGCACATAATTTGAGTGAGGTGGAGATGTGCAGTCTGGTGGCCCTGGTGGAGCCTGTGGCAGCCCAGCTGTTCTAGGCAGCTGATCTCCAGGTGCCACTGTTCCAGGTGTGGGATAGGGTGGCGTTGGGGCTGGAGCAGCATACAGGTGTGCTGCACATGAGGGAACAGTGCTACCACCATTATGGTGACCTCTGCAGGTGGGATCCAGTGCGCCTTCGATGGCTGCAGGCAAGGGCACAATGGGAGGCTGTGCTACAGCCAGGTAGGTGTTCCCATGCACTGTACAAGCTCACATTGTCCAATAACTGTGCCGACAAGTGCACTGCATGTGCAGATGCATGGGGGGTACAGCGGTGGTGGGTGCTGCTTGTCCTGCTGTGCTGCACTGCGCACCTGTGCAGTTTGCAGTGCTCTCGCCCAGGCACCATAACCCATTTATGGGTCAGTGTCCCTGCCCATACTATGACAGCGGTGTGCATGGTGTTGGTGCTGGGTGGGGGAGGGCTGTGCATGGCATGGCACTCATGTCTGTTTCTGTGTCTCTGTTCGATCCACAGGACTGGAGGACCACACAAGTGCCAGGGTGGCCGCAGGACATTCCAGGCAGCAGCATGACGGTGGTGCTGCAGATGCACTAGTGCCTGGACAGGCAGGTGAGTGTGTGCAGCATGGTGTATGGGGTGTGTGTGTGTGGGACTGGGATTGGTGGTGTGGTCCAGCCAAGGGCATTGCCACCATGCTTGAGCAGGTTCCTATCTCCACTGCCTGTGCCATGTTGTGCAGCATGTGGCAGCTCCATGCACATGGCTTCTGTGTGGTACACCATTGGCGACCCTGGTGGGGTGGGACTGTATGCGCATCCCCCATGGTGTGTGACTGCTGCGGCAGGTATAGCGACCTGCTCAGGGGGGCCTTGCATCAGCACTGTGGGGTACACTGCAGAGTTGTGGGTGCATGTTGACCCTAGGGGGGCCTGGCAGTCTGGCTGTGGGGCACATCAGGGTCAGCTGTTTCTGTCCACTGTGCACATGCCATTGAGGGTTCCATCCACCACTGGGCACATCTGCTGTCCAGTGTGCACATGTGGGGGGGGCTTGTCCTCCTTGACGCACATCACTTATTGCCTGTTCTGTCCCTTCTCCTAGGTCAGGCTGGGTCACGGGCCCAAAGACGGAGATCAGGGCTCATCATGGGGGGCTTGCTACATCTCCAAGACCTTGTGCGGAGTTGCATTGGCCAGACAAATGTGCTGATCCATATCAGACAGTGACATCTTTAGGCCACACAGACCCTGGTGCAAGAGGTGCACCACCTGCGGACCATGCTGTGGCGACAGCACCACTAATTCCGTCCCCCATCAGTGCAGTTCCCTGAACATCCCCTGCCCTCCTCCACTTTGGTTGTTCCACATTACCCACCAATGTGTATCCTCCCGGTCCCATTATTCTTGTGTCCCGCTTTTCCACTCTTTGCATTTACCACTACCTGTTTGTTTTTACATGCCCTGTTTGCACACCACTGTTGTTTTCTGTTTAAGTAAAGCTGTTTTATTTTTCCACCTCTGCATTTGTGTCTGTTTGCAGGCTGGCTGTTGCACTCTGCTGCAGTTGTGTCATGCCTTTGGGTGTGCCCCTTCAGTCCCAGTGATGTGCCCTTTGGGTTGGGCTGCTGTGTGCACTGGGTCCTGTATGCCATGCCCCTGTGTCTCACGTGCCCATGGGCACTGGATCTCTACCCACCCTGTGCATGGTCCATTGCCTTCTGTCGCTGTCTGCCTGTGCTGTTCTGCCATCCACCTGCCGTGCTGCCCTTGTCAGTGCCGGTGCACTGTGCGGTGCTGTGCCTTGTGTGTCTCAGCCCATTGCCTTGCCATTTGCCCCTTGTTCCCCTGTGCATCACTGTCTCCTTTATGTCAGTCAACTGTGCATGCCTGGTGCCCTTGCACCATGGCTGTGGCACTGTCCCATCCGGTGCTGCCTGTCAGGGTTGTGGTGATGGTGCACTGCCATGGGCCTGCCAGTGGACATCCCTTCAGAGTGGGTGGGTTGGTGTGCTTTGTGACTGGTATTGATGTTGGTCGACTGGCATACTCTGTTGCCCTATGGCCATGTGCCTCTGCTGTGCATCTTGGCCACTGTTGCCTTGCTATTTGGGTCTGCCACTGCTGGCTTGGCACTCTGCTCTTATACTGCCATGCCTGTGGTCCCCTTTTCTGGTTGTGCTTGCTCAGTCTACTTGCTGCTGCATACTTGCATGCCCCTGTGCAATCCTCTTTGCTCCAGAGCATGTCTGGTTGTGCGGTGGTGCATCTTTGCTATATTCAGTGTGCTTTGCACCTGTGCATGTCGGAGGTGCATCTTTTTAATATGGTGTCTATTTCTTATGGCTTGTCTGCATTACGCTGTGCAGTCCATTGAGCACATACTGGGCATACTTTTGAATATTTGGGCTAGAAAGCTTAATAGTTCAGTAAAATAAAACACAGTCTTCTAAACGGATAGAAAAAATGCACAGCGAACAGCAAAAAATTATCAAAAACTACTAGAAGTATTACTGTGTACAGAACTGAACTCACCAATACTAAACAATAGCCAGCAACAGTTGGGAAGATTGCCATTCACACTGTGTCTGTGAATCTCCCTTTTACGCCACAGATATGTCTTTCTCCCATAGCACACTTCAACACTGTCTGTCAGTACAAACACTGAGCCTACTAATTTAAGATGAAAAATTCAAACTACATTAATAAATAAGCGATCATACAAACAAATATTTACTACACTTGATGTACTAAATTTGGACTCAACAATCAAAAGGTAAATTGCTTTTATGAAAGATTTTTGAAGGTTTGAATCTCACAGCTCTGAGAGCTAACTAACTCCAGCATTCCACTACACACACTACTCTGAACTGAGGCTGTGTAAGCTAATATAGAACTCATGTGACCTGCCATCCCATAAATCATTGCAAACTTTGCCTTCAGGAGCAAACAAAAAGATGAAGTAATGTGAAGTCCATATGATCCTATGGTAACTTTGTGCTTCCCAAAAAGGCGAAGTTACTGACTTTGCGTTGCAGAGAATTTCATAAAATTCTAGTTCTACTTGCAATACTCCATGTAGTGAAGTTGAGTGACTTCACCTCTCTCTGCTTGCAAAGCAGGCCAAGTCAGTGGTATCAGTCTGAACTGTGAGAAGACATTTGGCATAGTGCCTTACCTCCACCTATCACACTTCCAAAATGCCACATCTCCTTCCTAATTCTGTTCAATTTCCTACTTGCTCCTCCTTTTGTCTTTAAGGTCCTTGCCCAACAAAACATTGGAAAATGAAAACTGCAAGGTTTTTATTGTGTAACTCCTAATTCCTGTGTTTGAAACCTGTCTTTTTTTGGTTTTTTTGAAAACTCGTTTATCTCCTGGAGGATGGGCAGGGGGGAGGATATACCTCCCTATTCAGCACTTTTGCTCACCCATTGGCATCACCTCTAGGCCACCCAGACTGGGTGGTCTATAGCTTGTCCCATACAGTGGGGATCCTCCGGGGGGGAGAGACTGAAATCCACCAGAGGCCCCAGCCGAGACTTATGCCTGGGGTGTCATTTAGAGGTGGTCAAGGGGCTTCAGAGTGTTCCATGATTGGAGTTTTCCTGCTTGATTTCCCCAGGAGACATGGATGTGCAATGACATCAGTGCAGGATGGGTGTGCTCCCATTCCGGTCCCTCAGATGTCCGATGATGACTCCGCATTGCCTGGCGAACCTTGCTGCTGGACACCAGGTCTCCAGTAGGTTTCACTAGCATGCAAGAAAACCACCAACCCTTCCCCCTAGAGGTGGAGAGCTGCCAATGGGATGTTCATTCAACCTTCATCTGGCCGACCCTGTAACACACTGTGATCTCTTCTGAACATGGGTTGTCAAGTGGCATCGCTAATGCTGCACTGGAGGGCCAGCTTATTTGAAGCCTGTCTTGTGCTTTTGGTTCCATTATTCTGCTTTTACACTGAGGCACTGTAACTGGGTAGCAAACTGAGCAGCTTCTTGAGGAACTTTCTCAAAGAAAACTCTCCATACACCAGTTTAAATGAAATGAAAACTGCTTTAGTTTCAGCAGTACACAATAAACACTGAGCTTGTATTCAGCATTATAAAAAAAATGGTTCTTGCAGTTCAGTCTCTGGTTGTCTCCCGATAAGAGAAAACAAAACCTCACCCGCCCCCCTCCTGTTCACCCTTTCCCTTTATTGGACTCAGGTGTTACTTTTTATCCCTCTCCCGGAAGCATAGCAAACAAGCACTGTAGAGCATACAGTGCAGTGAGGTCTTAAAGGGCCATCTATAAAGCAAGACCACGACTGGGAGATGGCCATACCTGGCTACAACATATTCAGAAGAGACAGAGCAGGCAGGAAGGGAGGAGGAGTGGCACTGTATGTGAAAAATGACATAAGGGCCACAGAGATCCAGGAGGAACAAAATTGGGGAGAGATACTCTGGGTTAAGCTGGAAAGGAAAATGGGAACAGCCATCCCAGCACAGGTGGTCTATAGACCACCAGCCCAGGAGGAAGAAACAGATAGCTAGCTGATGCTAGCCATCAAAGGATGGCAGACAAGGGTGGGTAGTACTGGTTGGAGACTTAATGTTCAGACGTGGACTGAGCATCCCAGCAGCAGCATCAACTAGGAGCAGATTTATCCTGGACCCCTTCAGGGTGCCTTCCTCAAGCAACTGGTCATGGAACCAACTCGGCAGAAGACAATACTGGACCTTGTGCTCTACAAACAGGGACAGTGTGATGGGGAGTAACAGTGGGGATCACCTGGGAACAGTGACCACCAGTCATTGTGGTTTGAAATCACAGAAGAGCAGAACAAACCACACAAAACACGTATCCTGGTTTTTAGGGGCAGACTTTGGGAAAATGGGAGATACTTGAAAGAGGCATTAAGGGAATGGGACAGGAATCAGGGTTGAGGAACAGTGGTGAGTATTTAAAATGGGGATTACAAGAACAACAGAATTATGCATTAAACAGGTTAGCAAAGAGAAAGGAAGAGGAGACCATTATGGTTTCAAAAGAGGTAGCAAAAGAAAGTGAAAGCCAAAAGGTTGCATTCAGGCAATACAAAAGACACAGGCAGAAGGGATAGGGAGAAGTAACAGGAGAAGCAAAGGGAGGCAGGGAGGTCAGTAAGGAAGCCAAAGCTCAGACAGAAGAACACATTGCAAAATCAGTGGGTAGAGGGACAAAACCTTTACAGGTACATAAGTGAAAAAAGAAAGACAAGAGGGATAGTGACACTGAAGGGGAGGATGGGGCCGCATGGAGGATGCAACAGTAAAGCTGACATATTGAACAGATATTTCTGCTCAGTCTTTACTGGGAAGAAGGAGGGTAATGGGTCTGAAGGGAGTACAAGGGTGAGAATGGTGAAGAAATGGACTACAAGTCCTTTTACACAAGAAAGAGTCCTGGAGGAACTGGAAGTAATAAGAGTTGATAAAGCAATGGGGCCAGATGGGGTGCACCCAGGGTCCTTAAGAACTAAAAGGGTGGTGGCTGAACCTGGCTATATCCTGTTTAGCCGATCACTGGAAACAGGGGAGGTACCTAAAGACTGGAGGACAGCAGATGTAGTCTCCTTATATAAAGCGGGAACAAAGAGGAAGCAGGGAACTACAGACCAGTCAGCCTCTCCTCGGTAGTGGGAAGATCATGGAAGCACTACTGAAGGAGAGATTGGTGGAACATCTGGTTTCAATGGACAACAGGACCCAAGGCAGCATGGTTTCACCAGGGGAGGTCATGTAGACCAACCTCATTGAATTTTGACTGGGTGACTAGAGAGGTGGATCAGGGAGGCAGTGGACATGGCCTATCTGGACTTCAGCAAGGCCTTTGACACTGTGCCACATAGAAGACTATTACACAAACTGGGGAATATGGGTGTGGGCAGGACAGTAGTGTGGTGGGTAGGTAACTGACTGGGTGGCAGGACACAGATGGTGGTGGTAAATGGCTGTCACTCCACAGAGGGAAGAGTGACCAGTGGGGTACCACAGGGATCGGTGCTGGGACTGGTCCTATTCAACATCTTCATCAGTGACATTACACAGGACCTAGAAGGCAGAATTTCACTGTTCGCTGATGACACAAAGCTCTGTAACAGAGTAGACACACCAGAGGGTGTAGACAGAATGAGAAGGGACCTGCAGAAACTTGAAGAATGGTCAGAGGTTTGGCAGTTGAAATTCCATGCAAAGAAGTGCAAGATAATGCATAAGGGGCACAAAAACCCTGGCACAATATATCAGTTGGGTTGTGAGGATATAGCATGCACCAAGCAGGAAAGGGATCTTGGGGTTATCATCTCTGATGACCTCAAGGTAGGAAACAGTGTGACAAGGCAGCAGGTAAAGCAAATGGGATGCTGGGATGTATAGGCAGGGCATCACCAGTAGGAAAGGGAGGTCATAATTCCGCTATACAAGACACTAGTGAAGGCCCACCTGAGTACAGTGTACAGTTCTGGAGACCATACCCACGCAAGGACACAGACAGGGTAGAGAAGGTTCAGAGGAGGGCAACAAAGATGGTGCATGGATTGCATCACAAGTCCTATGAAGACAGGTTGAAGGAACTGAACATGTACTCCCTGGAGGAGAGGAGGAGAGAGGGATATGATAGAGACATACAAGTATCTCACAGGGAAGAACAGGGTGCGAAATACACTATTTTTTAAGCGAAAAGATGTTCCAGTACTAGAGGGCATGGGATGAAGTTGTAGGGAGGATGATTCAGAGGAAACATGAGGAAGAATTTCTTCACAGAATGGGTGGTGGACAAGTGGAACACCCTACCAGAGGAAGTGGTGGGGGCTGAAACAATCATGGGATTTAAGAATGCATGGGATAGACATAAAGGAATTCTGGAGGTCAGGGGTAAGGGGCAACAGACTTCTAGGAAAACATAAACTGAACTTACAAGCTCAAATGGGCAGACTGGGTGGGCCATAGGCCCTTATCTGCCGACACTGTCTATGTATCTATGTATAAGATGGGCTTGGTACAAATGCAAACAGCCCCTGTAAAACTTGTGCTGCCTGTGTTGTGGTTGTGAAAGGATTTAAAGAGAAAGAAATGTGACAAACATACCCCAGTGCTGATGCTAATGTCCTGACTGTGCCACAGTTTTGATTTTCAAAGCAATTGTTTGAAGTGTTGCTATGCTTATTTTTCAATATTTTAAATGTATTGCCATGTTCAAGAGAAACCTACTTTTAGGCTACATGTTTATATTCAGAGTGGTTAAAATATGCATAACTAGGTCATGCATGAGTTTATGATAATTTAGGGCCACCTTGCTCAGACACTCAGTCTCTTGTCTTCAGAAATAAACATACCTGTAGGCATTGTGCAGGCAGAACTTCAGACAAGCTATAAGGTAAGAAGCTTGGGCTGGGTAAAATCTCATTTTGATTGAAAAATAACAATAAACTAATGAACAAGGCAAAAATGGGCAGCCCATTTACAATCATAAATAAATAATAAAAGCTGACAGCTCCCCAATGTAAACTGAAAATAAGGCCCCCACCAAACAAAAAATGGGAGGCACTATTCCTGCTTTAGCAATTTGATTTAAAAACACAATAATAACATTATATACATTATTTCTACATCATTTGATCAGAGAAATCTAAATAAGAGACAATGTTCAAAGAATCTGTCTGCACCAAGTCCCACTGTCATAACACACATTCAAAATTCAAACAAAACTGCTACACTGTCTATGCCTAATAACTACGTAGTAAATAACAACAAGTGAACATGGTTGGCATTGGTTAACTAATCAATAATACACAACAGGGTGTGGTATGTCATGGGGTGCATTGTGAGATATGAGGTCACAGGCAAATTGCCTCATGCAACCGAAAAGTGACAATATCTCATGATATATACACCATGGAGTGTATTAATGCTACATGTATTATGAACTTGACTAAACGGTTCATAAATTAAACATAAAATCAAACATTTAAAACCTTTTGAGAATAAGAGTTCAGGACATTGTAGGAGTACATTTTAAAAAAAAGTTCTTGGAGAGTTGAGGTCAGCAGTTGGCACTGTTGCAGTTGCAGCTGACATGAGACGTGAAGGTCTTGTGGTGGCCTGCATCCCCCCCCCCCCACACACACACACAAACTGTGATATTTCTGCATTCTTCTCAGTTCCCTTTTGGGGTAAATAAATGTTATTTTTTTGTTGTTGTTGCTAGCTGCTTGGTCAGTTACAAACATATGGGGTGGGCGAAAGTTGCAAATTCTGCTTTTGCGTAACTTCTGCAAAATTTCAGAAATTTTTGTGGAAATTGCGGAACTTTCGCCATTGGTGAAACTGGGATTTTCCATGGATTTTTTGCGAGTTCTGCTGACTTTTTTTGTGAACTGCAGAAAAATGCATAGAAACTGCAGAATTTACTCTATCCACAGTTTAATGAATTGTCAGTGAATGAAAGCCTACTTGTACAACCACGCGGTTATTCACTGACAATTCAGTGGGCCACTGGTAGTGGAGGAGAGAGGAGTGCAGCACTGGTAGACCACTCATGGCAAGGTGGGGAGGAGAATAGGGTGGTGGCAGATGAACTGTCAGGGTGGTGGTTGGGGAGGTCCACTAGACACCACCGAATACTGGGACTAGAGGAGGATGAGTTGGCGGACTGACGGTTGTTTTTATGTGGATTAAGAAATCCAAGTTAGGGAAGGGGTTCTGCTAGATATCAGGGAAATAAAATGTTTTAAGGACCATAATTGGTGGGTGGGGGGCCACTAGAAACCATGAGGGTCCAAGGAAGGCATTGGAGGTATTTACTGGGACCCCTGATCAGTGGGGGGCAGATTAATGAATTAAATTGCAGTTAAAAAAAGACTCAGAAATTACCACTGGCAGTGATCTTCTCTGCAGATTTTTTTTCCGCAGTTTAATAAATTAACCAAAAGTTTTTTCAGTTTTTTTCGCAGTTTTAAGGTGGAACTTCCGTGAAACTTCCGAAAATGATTTCTGAACTTCGAAATTTGCAAGTTCACCAAAATTCCGCCTGCAGAATTTTTTTTTGCACATCCCATCAAACATATACTGCAGTTGTCTGAGGTATTGACATGAGCTGCTAATGGCATCAAATTGCTGATGTTTGGCCATGACAGTCCACTGTTGAGTCAGAATCGGGGGGGGGGGTGTCAAAGGATGCAGTTGGCATTTATCAGCAGTTAGTTTTATAATAAGTGAGTGAGAGTGGTTTTATTTTTTTTTTTTAAGAAAGAGGAACGTGTTGCAAAGATGCACTAAAGGATTTCTGGGTTAATGGCAGTTACAGTGTCTCAATTGGCAGCATTTTTGAGCTGCATGGTTTGTTTAAGGCTTGGTTATCAATCAATCTTTATTTTACCGCGTGGATCGCCATTGAGCAAACTAATTTCCAAGGTGGGCATGGTCATACTGAAAAGCCAACAGATAAACAATACATAAACAGGTACAGCATTGCTACTCCTATTATAGAGCAGCAGAAATGTAACAGCAAATAATGTATACAAAGCTATATCATGAGAAGGATAATCAAGCAGGATGAATAATATTCTCACACATAATGTCAGTATTGACCAAGATGTTTCTATGCCCTGGCAGATTGAAGAGCAGTAAAGGCAAAGCAAGAACCTAATAAAAGGCAGAAAGTAGAAGACAGGACAGGACTAATATAGATAGAGCAAAGAGGTGGGAAAGGTTGATCACAGGATGTCAGAACCTGGCACTGCACATCAGAGGTAACACTTACAATGCTAGGAGAAAGATCTTGCATAAAGATTTTTAAATTTGGGGACGTTTATGGGGTTTGCTAAGTTTAGAGTGTTTTGAAGCTTGTTCCATAATTGGGATAGGGCAAAACAAAGAATGATCTGCCATAGCTGGTTTTTACCTAGGGTATCACAAGGGAGATATAAGAGTGATTTCTCAGGGCATAGTTATCCAAAACACATAGGGGCAATCAGTCAGATATATACTGTGGCAGCATCTTGGCAATTATGGAGCATGCTGTTTTCTTCTTCTGAATGAGGAGCATGTAGGATGGGATTGAAGTTATACTTGTTGGCAGCAATCTGTCAGGCTGCCCCCCCAAAATAACTTTTTTTAAAAAAATTACATTGGTTTGACACATGCATGGACAGATGTGTGTTTGTGTGTGGGGCAAGCAGATGTATTTGGGGAGAGTGTGGAGACTGGTGGCTGGATGTTTTTTAAAGCCATGAATATGTGGTGAGATTTAATCATAGCTTCTAATACCTCTCAGTCAATCAGGCTCTGGCCTGACGTCCACAAGACACATCCTGATGTCTGTTGGTCTGTGGAGAGTTGGGATAGGATGGGGTGGTAGTATTGGGAGGGGGTGGTGTTAGGGTTGGAAACCCTAACACCTAATTTCCCTGCTTTTGTTGCTTTAACCCTAACTGATGCATTAACAATGTTTTTTGTAATGAATTTCCTTACTTTTTAAGAAAGTATAATTTTACCCCTGTATGGTTGTGGAAGCACAGGGCCCCATCAGTCTATAGTGTGTTGTGGATGCACAGGGCCCTCCAGTCCCTGAGCTCCCATGCATACATGCATACTTTAATTGTCCATAATATTCATGTGGGTCCTACCTAACCAAAAGTGTAGAGACATTGTAATTAACCCTCATCTCCTTGTGTGAGCTAGTGCCTTCTGGGCCCTGTGCTCCCATCACTCCGTAATGGTATCCATATGTGTGAGAGCAGGCTTGGCCCATCTATCCATAAGTGTAGATACATTGTAAGTAACCATTATCTCCCTGTGGGAGCACAGGGGCCTGCAGACCTTGTGGTCCTATTACTGCACAATGAAGGGCCCTGTGCTCCCATTACTGCATAATAGTTTCCATATGTGGGAGCACAGGGCTCTCTGTGCCATGCACTCCTGTCTTTTCATAACAGTTGAGACAGAGCACAGGGCTACAGACATTAAAGTAACCCCTTATGCTACAAATGACACAATATCACAGTAGCCATAGGGACATTGGGAAAAATTCCACCCCAGTTTTAATCAAGACCTAACAGACTGCATTGTTGCCGAAGCATTTTCAAGATATGGCCACCCAAAGGTACTGTGCCCACCACAATGTTATCCTATGGGACATTTCTATACTTTGGAATGTTATGGATGGAAGTGATTTAAATTTAATCACCAAACTAACACAAGTTGGTCTGGCAGTATAGCTTAGAGGTTAGTGTAATGAGCTATGTATGAGCTTGGTACATCTAGCAGACAAAACCTGGGTTTGATGCTCACAACCTCCAGTTGCATTCTGTGTGACTCTGAGCAAGTCACTTAACTGTCCAGTGCTCCCATGTCACCTCTGAAAACAGGCACCTGTGCCTAGTGGGCCTTACCTGGTTACCAAAGATTAAAATAAAATAAAAAATAAAATAAAAAGTCACATCTGTGGGGCCAGCCATTGGACCTTGCAAATTTCAGCCCAAAGGTCCTAACCATTTATTTGCAGTAAAGTGACAAAGATACAGTAAACTTTAAATAACTTTTTTCATGAGATGTCAAAATCCTGTTTCACTATGTGAAAAAGGATTTTGACACCTCTCGAAAAAGGAATTTGCCTGGCAAAAAAGGATTAAAGGCAAAGCCATCTGGTCTCAGAAGTGGTGAATGATTTTTAAAATCCGTTTTCATGAGCTGTCAAAATCCCTTTTTATCATCTGATTCTGTCAAAATCCAGTTTTGTATCATGAAAACATTATATATATATAACTATATTTAGGGTTGAGTAGCCACTGTAATGCAAAACCTCAAATTTTGCACCATAATAACTTTGCCACTGAACAACAGATTTGCCTGAAATTTTGCACATGCAGTCTGGTACCATAGATCTCTGGATGTGGCAAGTTGTTTTATGGTCACATGTATGGTTGTGGAGCTACAGAACCCCAAAAAAGGAAAACAACAGACTTTTTGCATGTTTCTTTGCTCGCACCCACAACCCACACAGTTTGTCTATTTGGTCCAAAAACATCAAGGAAGATGCAGCCTTAGTCTCCGATGTGCATTTTGAAGATTTGGTGAAAAAAATATTAAACCGTTCAAAAGTTATTCAAAAAAATAAATTCCCATTATAGTCAATGGGAAAAGTTAACAAAAATCATGAAACTTTCGCATATGGCCATTTTTACTGTCACAAATAACCCTTTTACTTTCAGGAATTGGCCATTTCTTTTTCAGTAACTGCACAGAAAAATGCCTGGCATTTAAAATTGGGACCCTCTAGGAATATACTGCTTGCTCTGTTCTCCTAGTTGAGTCCTGACGATGCTAGACATATGTTTTTTATGTTTTTTTTTTTCATTTTAAAAAAATACTTTCACAAAATATTTTTGCATATGTGAAGGTTTTGTATTTTTTTTTTGAGAAACTTTCGTGATTTGCAAAAGTATTTTTCGAAAGTATGATCAAAATAACTGCACATTTTTGCCACTGTCCTGCAACAAAACAGTTTGGTCTTTTGGGCCGAAATTTGCAGGATTGCAAGCCCTGGTCCCACAGATGTGCCTTTTTCTGGTTTAGTGCAAAAACATTACAGGGGCACAAAGTTACAGCACTCAGAAGTTCCACAATTTCCCAATAGGATAACATTGCTGCATCCGTGGCGCCTTTCAGAGCCCATATCTCAAAACTCATTCAAGATACAGACTTTTTGTCACAAAAATTCTTAGTCCCCCGTCAACTAGGTTGGAAGGTCCTGAACCCATGAAATCTAAATTTTTTTCTACCTTGTACAGTTCCCGAGATATTTGCGATTTTCTGTTCCAATTGCTCATTTTCATGTCCGAGGACCACTGTTACAACCACAGACTTCGTATTCACAGTGCTTTTTGCTGCTGCTATCTTGGATACAATGCACAATATGGATTCAGTCAACTTCATGTTGTGGGAACTAATAACTCTCATGATTACAAGCACACTTCAATTTTTTTACTAGCTGCTATAGTTCCCCAGATATGGTCAAATGAATGTTACAAGGCTTCCTTGCCTTATAGGGATGCGGTATGGCTCTGTGCTTATGTATAAGTCGGAGTCCAGGGCCCAGAAGACCAATGCTCCCACAAACACATATCATTATGCAGAAATGGGTAGCTTGGTGGGAGCCCACCAACACATACCATTTACTGTTTATATTACACTTTCTCAAAAAGAAGGGAAACTCATTGTAAAAACTCCATTAATGCATCAGTTAGAGTTGTTTTCACTGTGAGAAATGTGTGGAAATGCAATGTTAGGGTTACCAGACTCTGATCTCCCAACCACCCCACCCCCCCTCCACAGACCAACAGATGCTGAGGTGTGCCATAGGGTCTTGTGGCATAACTCTCGTCCCATTCACCTTTACTGTACCATGTCAACTTATTCACATATGGAATGGGATAAGAGGTGGGACACACAACCCAATGGCACACCTCAGCATCTGTTGATCTGTGTGGGGGGGGGTTGTTGGGAGGACAGAGTATGGTAACCCTAACATCACATTTCCACACTTCTGTCACTGTAGAAACACCCTAACCGATGCATTACTTGGTATTACTTGGTACAAAAGAACAGAAGAAGGCCAATGCCCATCGAGACTGTTCCCAACACAATGTGGGACATTATTTATTTGTTATCCCTAATCCATACATGTAGTTTGTTTTTGAAAATAGTGATACTAGGAGTTTCAACTAACTTCTGGGGCAAGGTGTTCCATACAGTAGAAGTCCTTATTAAAAAAAGTTTCCCCTCTTGCTGGTTCTATAACTTTTGACCTCAAGCTGTTTGTTGTGCAGTCTTGGAACATGTCTCCTTCTGGAGAACATTAGACCACATTTTTCCATGAGATCAAGTGAATTTATTAAATTAAAAACCATAAGCATATCTCCTCTTAGTCTTCTAGTCTGAAGAGAGAAGAGACCAGCTGCTTTTAATTTAGTCTGATAATCCAAATTTGCTAATCTGGGAATCATTCTGGTTACTCTCCTCTGGACTTGTTCAAGAATGGCAATATCTTTTTTTTTTTTTTATTTGGATTCTAAAAAGGGGAGCTATAGTCCAGATACAGTCTAATATATGCCATATACAATGGGCATTGTTCAGTGTGGTTAATAAAAGTGCATTTTATTTGCCTCAAAAGTCTATTGGTCATACAAGCGGTTCTAACACAGTGGTCTCTTGATGTGAGTTTGTGGTTGATATATATAGCTAAGTCTTTCTCACAGTTTGATGAGTGAAGTGGAAGTCCATTTATATTATATATTGTTTTATGACTATTTGCACCGAAATGTACTAAACATTTGTCTTGATTAAACTGGATATGATTATCATTTGCCCAAAGTATTAATTTTCCCAAATCCTCCTTTAATGAGCAAATATTGTCTTGATTATTAACCTTACCCCCAATTTAGTTTCGTCTGTGAATTTAACTATGAAATTAGTAGGTCCTGTTTGTAAATCACTAATAAAGAGATTAAATAGTGTTGGTCCCAGGACCGACCCCTGTGGCACACCACTTGTCCTTCTACCCAGATCAGACAAGGTGTCATTAATTCTAACTCTCTGGGAACGGTTTGTTAACCAGTTTAAGGTCCAGCTGACAATATCAGATGACAAACCTAAATTGTGCATTTTAGTGATGAGCTTTTCATATGAGACTTTATCAAAAGCTCTGCTAAAGTCCAGAAGAATTACATCAGTAGAGCACTTATATTATTGTAAAAATATATCAGGTTGGTGGTACAGGAATACTTAGGAGTAAACCCAAGCTGGATTGAATTGTAAATTCCTAATTTTTTACAATCCTGATCTATCAAATACTTCATTATCCATTCCATTAATTTACCAGCCACTGAGGTCAGGCTAATTGGACGATAATTTTGCACAGAGCTTCTATCGCCTTTTTTGAATATTGGAGTAACTATTGCTGAACGCCAATCGTTTGGTACATTACTTTCTTCTAAAGATTTGTTAAAGATAATTGACAGTGGTGTAGAGATATTTGTAGAGGTCTGAATCAGAAACCATGACTGGATACTGTTAGGGCCCAGACTAGTGTTTTTTTTTTTTTGATAGCCTGTAGAATGTCGGTTGGGTAAAACCTGTGATAATCTGCGTGGTGGACTTTAACTGTATTAATAGATGATTGCTGGGAAAAGACAGAACAGAAATATTTATTAAAGAGATTTGAAGTTTCTGTATCAGATAAGGGAGAACCATTAGTTATAATGGGAATGATGGTCCTTGATACACCCTTTTAGCAATTTATATAAGAAAAAAGAGATTTATGACAGCATTAAATCCTTCCATCCCATAGCTGCCATATGGCATCAGAACCATCCATTGCTGAGCCCGAACCAAAATGGGCACTGGGAGAGAATGAGTTTACAGTGTTTTTTTGCAGTGAATAGATAGATAGATAGATAGATAGATAGATAGATAGATAGATAGATAGATAGATAGATAGATATAGTATAGCTTCATGGTAGTGAAGCTATAATTAGGGTTACCTGGCCACTTCTATATTAAACCCCAAATCTTGCACTTGAATAACTTTGCCACTGTATGACAGATTTGCCTGAAAGTTTACATGAATTCTGAGGCACCATAGATCTCTGGATCTGGGATGTTGCATTTTCGTCGGATGAGTGGTTGTAGAGCTTCAGAGCACCAAAAAAGCACATACTGTAAATGGGGTGTTTGCGCGTTTCTTTGCTCGTGGCTACAGAGCACACAATTTGTCCGACTGATCTGCAATCTTCAGGGAAGATGCAGTCTGGGTCACTGATGTACTTTTCAAAGATGTGAAAAAATATTAATCCATTCAAAAGTTATTCAAATTTTAATTTTCCCATTATAATCAATGGGAAGAAATATATATTTGTCTCAGGAAAGCTGCCGCTAGAACATATTACTTTTACAAATGGCCCTTTTACTGTTGCACTGCAGCGATCTTGTTTCAGTTAGTGGTGAATATAAACATCTGTAAATCAAATTCTACTGCCTCTAAGCAAACATGGACAGTTGTGTTTACCTAAATGGGGCCTGAGGAACACAATGGTGCCATCAGTTTTTTTAAGACCCCTAGAAACACCCTTTTTAAAAATCGGGTCCCTCATAGTGTCACGAATCATGACAGTACATTTGAGACACTATCACAAAATCACAACACTGCCACTTCTGTACTGTCGCAATTTGCAACACTACTGCACAAAAAAATATAATTTCTTTGCCACACCACTGTACCTAAACAGTTAGGGCTTTTTGGCTGAAATGTGCAGGGTGGCAAGCCCTGGCCTCACAGATGTGCCTTTTGGTGGTTTGGTAAAAAATATAAAGTGATTACAAAGTTACAGCACTCTGAAGTTGAGAAATTTCCCGTAGGATAACACTGTGGCACCCATTGCACAATTTGGCACCTGTATCTCAAAAACTATTTGAGATACGGATTTTTCGCTACCCACAACTTAGTGCACCATTAGGCAGACTGAGCATGCATGGAGGTTTGGAAGTCATGATTACAAGTGCAGTGGAATTTTTTCATAGTTGCTGCAGTTATGAGATATTGTCAAAAATGTGTTATAAGGGTTCCTTTTGAGTACTATGAGGCTGCTGTATGGCTCCGTACGTATGTGTAAGTAGGAATGCAGGGCCCTGATGGCCCATGCTCCCGCATACACATAGTATTATGCTAAGACTGGGAAATGTGAAAGGAACACAGGGCCCAGCAGGCCAGCACTCCCACTAACACATACAATTTACAAGTTACATTACATTTTCTCAAAAAGATGGGACATTCATTGCAAAAAACTTTGTTAATGTATCAGTTAAGGTTGATAGCAGAGTGACAAAAACATGGAAATGTGATGTTAGGGTTACCCTCCCACCACCTCACCTCCACCCCCTGCCCTCCACACATCAATGGATGTTGGGGTGTGCCATGGGGTTGTCAGGTCTAACTCTCACCCCAGTCTCCTATACTGTAGCATGTCAGCTTGCTTACACATGGCATGGAGTGAGAGTTGGGACTGATGACCCCAGGGCACACCCCAATGTCTTTTGGTGTGTGGAGGGTGGGGGTAGGGGTGAGGTGGTGTGGGGGTAACCTTAACATAACATTTCCATGCTTTTGTCTCTCTGCTATCAACCCTAATTGATGCATTAGAGGCAAAAAACTCCATTTAATGCATTAGTTAGGGTTGTTCCACAGTGACAAAAGTGAGGAAGTTCGCTGTTAGGGTTGAAAACCCTAACTTCGAATTCACCCCCCCCAGCACCACACACACACAGACACACACACACACATTCAAGTATGGGGGAGGACCAAGTCAACACAACCAATGACAGACATCCAGCAGCAGGTGACAGAAATAACAAAAAATTGTCTAAATGTACTACGAGACATCCCCACCCACCTGACCAGGTACTGCATGCTCAGTGGAGATCAACAGCAAAACTGAGGCCATGTACACCAAATGTACACATCCCTGATTGCAGCTGCACACAACGTACCACACTTAGTAGTTGCATGGCCTTACCTACCGATTCCCACCCACACCACAACTGGTACTGTGCGTTATTCAATATAAATGCTGAAGGTGCATGATGACAGTTGTAGAAAGGTTTTAACACTAGTGAGTATACATTAATTAAGAGAAGCACATAAATTAACTACAAGACACTAGCATGCTCAAGATAAAAGTAGTGATACATTTAGTAGGTGATTTACATAGTAGTACATTTACTGCAATGGTTTACTCAACATAGAGAGGCTGATGTAAACGTATGGAAAAGCATTGCCTGTTCAACGCTGTGAAATTCGTACTGCCAGTATCACATGCATTCTTACTGGTGAAGGTGTACTGCTGATGTACATGCATAGACCTTCAGTGTGTTTCAATACTAAAGATGCAGTAAGTATTCTTTGTAAGAAACATAGTAATTGCATGGATCAGGCCAAGCAACTTCTAAATATCATAACACTACTGAGCCAACAATGATGTACCTGTATCGGAGATGTATATAGGATAGATTTTCCTGCAGGCACTTACTGAGTATGTTGTACCTGATAAAGACAATCTCATTGCATCTGTGATGACTAACTTATTCAAATAGTAATACATTTACTATTGTTGCAATGAGTGATCTATGCCACTTATGGACACAGTGTGATTTTTTTTAACAGTTATTTCATACTCAGGCTGTATGCCTACTGTTTGGGTTTGCCACACTTCTGTCACTGATGCTATCAAAGTGATAACTATGTTAATTGTGGTACAACAGAAATCAAGTAGGTATGGTGTAGATATAAAAAGAATGTCTTTTAGTATTGATTTAACTCACAATGGGGTAAGTGTACTAGGACAGCAGGGGTTATCCTCTATCACTGACTCTGTCTGTTATAATCACACTAGGGTTTTGATGACTGTAATGATCAAGTTACACTGTTCATCTTAATGAGTTCATATTCACAGCCATTCTCCAGTAACTAGACAGTGAATGGTGTAACTGGGTGGGACACAGTGTTGCAAAGCTGCTGCAGTGCCTAGCAGAGGGAGAGTATCTACTCATAAAGACAATTAAGCAATAAGGCATGACCAACAGTTATGTTAAATGGTCTGTTAATCACCCTGTAGGGGTTTAATGTTGAATAAGGCATAGCCGAGTGCCACATGTCGCTAGACAGTGATAAACTGACCATTAACATAATACCTGGGAGTGGCTTATTGCTATCATAATAAAACTGTTTTTTAAACAACATTAAACCATGTTCATCATATGGTTAGGCTCTACTCTACATGTATATTAATAAAAACTAAACATAAGGCTGTTACAATGTTTACAGTCAATTAGAAAGCTGCATTTCTCAAACCCTTGTTATAATCAGAGATATTATACATGTACAACTCCTTGATTTTGCTGAACTCTATTGCTCAGGTGGCCCACCACAAGTGGTGTGGTCTGGTGTGGGGCATCAGTAGGTAGGGCCATGCAACTACTAAGTGTGGTACGTTGTGTGCAGCTGCAATCAGGGATGTGTATGTTTGGTGTACATGGCCTCAGTTTTGCTGTTGATCTCCACTGAGCATGCAGTACCTGGTCAGGTGGGTGGGGATGTCTCGTAGTACATTTAGACAATTGTTTGCTATTTCTGTCACCTGCTGCTGGATGTCTGTCATTGGTTGTGCTGACTTGGTCCTCCCCCATACTTGAATGTGTGTGTGTGTGTCTGTGTGTGTGTGGTGCTGGGGGGGTGAATTCGAAGTTAGGGTTTTCAACCCTAACAGCGAATTTCCTCACTTTTGTCACTGTGGAATAACCCTAACTAATGCATTAAACAGAGTTTTTTGCCTTTAATTTCCCTTCTTTTTGAGAATGATAATGAGAAATAGTGAATGTAATGTGGTGGCAGGAGCATGGGGCCCAAAGGGCCCTGCGCTCCCGCCACATGATGTCTTGTGGCATAGTAACAGGAGCAGCAATGCAAACAGAAATGCTAACAGTGGCGCACATGGTAGCACAAGCGCGAATGAGAACAGAAAGGGTAATGCACACGGTGAGACGGGAACGGAAAGCCACGTGATGTCTTGTCACATAGTAACATGGTGCCTGTAAATGAAAATGTCAATGGGCATGGTGACGCAAAGTGAAACAGAAAGAGAAACAGTATGGTACACAAATGGCAAAAAAGTAACAGAAGCATAGCGCAAATGAAAGCATAAAGGATGACGCTGCGTGGTGGCATTGGGGTGTGCATTGGGATCATCAGCCAACTCTCACCCCATGACATGTGTAAAGCAGAAGAAGTATAGGAGAATGGGGTGAGAGTTAGGACCCACCATCCCAATGCACACCCCAATGCCGGTTGGGGGGGTTGGTGGGGGGTGCAAGGGGGGTTTTCAACCCTAACAGCGAATTTCATCACTTTTGTCGCTGTGGAACAACCCTAACTAATGCATTAAACAGAGTTTTTTGCCTCTAATTTCCCTTCTTTTTGAGAATGATAATGAGAAACTGGGCCCCGCGCTCCCACCACATGATGTCTTGTGGCATACTAACAGGGACAGCAACGCAAACAGAAATGCTAACAGTGGCGCACATGGTAACACAAACGCGAATGAGAACAGAAAGGGTAACGCACATGGTGGCGTAGACGGGAATGGTCTGCCACGTGATGTGTTGTCAAATAGTAACATGGTGCCTGCAAACAGAAATGTCAATGGGCATGGTGACGTAAAGTGAAACAGAAAGATAAACAGTACTGTAGACAGAAATGGCAAAAAATAACAGAAATGCAAGCGCAAATGAAAACGCAAAGGATAACACACATGGTGGCGCAGACATCAACGGTAAGTGAAACGGGTACGGAACCGCAAGTGGAAAGGGCAACAGTAACAGTAATGTAAGCTCACAGGCTGGTTTTCCCCAAAACCTGCATAGAGAAAGACAGTGAGTACAAATAATGTATGCATAATAATGAGTATCGGCGCAGAAAATGAGATCTTGGAATACTAAATACATTATATCTCAGGAACCGTACTACGTAGAAAAAAAATTTAAAAGTCATATTATTTACAACTGTCCTGGCTAATTTGGATCTTAGCTCCCATTAGGGGGCTAAGAAATTTTCTGATGAAAAGTCCATATCTCGCACCGTTTCCGAGATACAGGCCCTGAAAGGCGTGGCGAACGCCGTAATGTTATCCTATGGGAAAAAAAGAAAAGTTCGGAGAGCCATAACTTTGCCTCCCTATAATGCTTTTTCACCAAACTACTGAAAGGCACATCTGTGGGCTGTTCATTGTCTACCCTCCAAATGTCAGGAAAAAAGACCAAACCGTTATTTTGCAGCAGGGATCCAAAGGATTTCTGTAATGCGTCGGGCGCCGTCATGTTATCCTATGGGAAAAACCGTCAACTTTGGAGTGCCATAACTTTGCCGCCGTGTGATATTTTTTCACCAAGCTACTGAAAGTCACATCTGTGGGCTGTTGGCTGTCTTCCCTTCAAATTTCAGGAAAAAGACCAAACAGTTATTTTGCAGCAGCGTGCCAAAGGATTTCTGTAATGTGTCGGGTGCCGTAATGTTATCCTATGGGAAAACCCGTCAATTTTGGACTGCTGTAACTTTGCCGCCTTGTAATATTTTTTCAATACAACACTGAAAGGCACATCTGTGAGATGTCGGCTCCGTTCCTTCAAAATTTCAGCCCAAAACTCCCAACGGTTCTTTTGCAGCACAGTGCCAAAGAATCGCTGTCACTGTCACAAAGATGTCGACTGCAAAAGCTCAGTAAAACTGACACTTCGTGAGTACCCAGCACTTATAGCATTCTTTTCTAGAAATTTGAAAAAATATATTTCTGTGGGTCTTTTACCACAAATAAAGACATGGCAAGCATCCTCAGGGTCCGACTAGGTGAATACAAAAAGAATTAGGTTGCTAGAGGGTCCCAAATTTAAATGCCAGCCATATTTCTGATCACCAAATGAAAACAAAATGGCCAATTTGTGAAAGTAACAGGCCCATTTGCGAAAGTAAAAATGCATTTGCGAAAGTGTTGAACTTTTTAACTTTTCCCATTGACTTATAATGGGAAACTGTTTTTTGAATAACTTTTGAACCGTTTGATATTTTTTCATGAAATCTTCAAAAGACACATTGGGGACCCCAGACGCATGTTTCCTGAAGATTTTGGACTGGTCGCAACCGTAATGAATCTGCAGACTGACCACAGAATTCCAGAAAGCGAACGCTGCAAGTAATAGATCACACTTAATAACTCCACAGCCGTATATCCGACCACTACAAAACTTGGAAGATCCCAAGGCCTATGTTTCTTTATCATGTATTCCAAATTTCAGCCAAATCTGTCAACCAGTTGCAAAGTTATTAAGGTGCAAAGTTTTGGGGTTTAACATAGAAATGGCTCCTCAGCCCTAACTATGGTAGCACTACCGTGCTACCATAATATATATATATATATATATATATAATATTTATTTATACCAGGGGTTTTGACATCACTTCCCCAAAAGGGCAAAGGACATACACCTGTCATAACCTTAATAGCCCAGCACACTGAATAGGGGGAAAATGCACACAGATCCTCTCACTCACTAACAAAACAAAAGAAAAAAACAAGAAGGGAAAGAGACATTTTGGGAGTGGTGCACTGTACTGGCTGTAGAGTGGCAGTCTTCCAGGAGAAGTTCTGGGGCTGCGATGCTGCCCTATTTGCAGGCATCTGTCTGGTCTGAGGGAGGAGGTTGCCATTTCCAGGCCAATCTGGGGAGCATTCATCAAACCTCCTCCCCCAGACAGGGACCACAAGAGCCACTGCTACTGCCTCTGTGGTTGCCAAGAAAAAGGAGCAGTTAGACCATGGTGGGCTCAGGGAGGATGAGGGGTGGTAGATTAGATGCACATCCCTCCAGTTGTACCTCTCCACAATTCATACACCATTCTGGTGGAGCATGATTCCTCTATGGAGGTACCCACAGTGGAGAACAAGGAGGATGCTGTGATCCTCCACAAAGGAGACCCAGAGCAGGGTTGCATGAGACCCCTCAGAGGAAGGAAACAACTCCTAGTGGGGGGCTCAATCATTACGATGGTAGAACTGGAGTAAGGAAGGGAGAGGGAAGTAAGGTGCCTTCCTGGTGTCATGACTGGGAGGGACAGGAAGCCAATCCTCAGTATCATGGGATCAGCTACATGGGAGATAGAGCTGGACATCATTGTCCACCTAGGGACCAATGACCTGACTGCGAATAGGATCAGAGTAGTGCAGGAGGAGTTTGCAGAGTTAGGGAAGGGCCTTAGACAAGTAGCATGCATGGTAACCTTCTTAGAGGTGCTGCCTGTCTATGACATGGGTGAGGCTAGGGTACTCCACACCATGGGATTCACTAAATACTTGAAAAACAGGTGTGGAGCTCAGGGTTTTGGCTTCATTAGAAACTGCGGGTTCACCTGGAGACATGCAGTCCTATGCTGGCTGGTCTGCAACTGTCATGGAGAGGAACCAGGATCCTAGGTGACAGATTTAAATGCTCCATTGGCACGCATTTAAACTAGCCAAGGGATGAGGCACTGAAAAGGAGCAGGGAAATCCCAGCCCCCCACAAAACAAGGTAATTTGTGAGGTAAACACCAAGGTACAGAAGTTGATAGGTAGCAGGACTGGGTAAATAGACAAAAAGGCAGTAATGACAGAAATGGGGCTAAATGGGGTAAGGACATCAAGAAATGGAGGGCAATGAGTACCAATGACCAGAATCTGGGTTGGGTAACAAGCTCTCTGAAATAGTGGCCTTGATGGAAGAGGCACACCTGGATATTGTGGCAGACTCAGAAACATGGTATACAGAGAACCATTACTGGGATGTCAACATACCAGGATACACAATCTACAGGAGGGACAGGGAGGGTAAAAGAGGAGGAGGAGTAGCTCTCTACGTAAGGCAAGCGATCAAAGTAATGGAACTAAAGAGTAAGCAGGGAGGAGAAGAGGTACTGTGGGTCACCCTGGAGACAGGAAATGGCACGACAATCAGCACAGGGGTTGTGTTCAGACCCCCATCTCAGGGGGAGGAAATAGACAATGAAATGACAGAAGGCATCCTTAGAATGGTAGAAAAAGGGGAGATATTGTTGATGTGGGAACAGAATATGTCAGATGTTTACTGGAGCACATTTGCAGCCACATCCAAGAGCAGGGTCATTCTTGATGCCCTAAATGGGGCATGCCTCAGACAGCTAATGTTGGAACCACTCAGGAGGTAGCATTCTTAGACCCGGTACTCTCAAATGATGATGGAGAGAAGATCTTAGATTTAGAACTGGGTAGCCATCTGGGAACAAGCAACCACCAAACAGTGTTGGTTCATGACTGACACAGCTATAGAGTCAAGCTATACAAAAGTAAAGATACTGGACATTAAGAGGGCTGACTTGGGCAAAATGGGAGAGTGTGTCAGGAGAGCACTAGCAAATGGGCAAGAAAAAGGACTGGAGAAACAATGGAAAAATCTAAACTGCCATCACAGAGGCAATAAACCTTTGTGTGAAGCAAATACACAAATCAAAATGAAGGAAAAAAAACACTACGGTTCTCAAAAGAGGTGGTGGTGAAGATTAAAGAGAAAAGGATAGCGTTCAGGAAGTATAAGGAAACACACAAGAAGCAGGACAGATAACTGTACAAGTTAAAGCAGAAGCAAGCAGGGAAGGCAGTCAGAATTGGAAAGGCCCAAACTGAGGAAAAGACAGCCAACTCAGTTAAGAAGGGGGATACAACCTTTTATAGGAACATTAGGGAGCAAAGAAAGACCAAGGGAGCGATAGTGAGGTTTCATAAAGGGGAAGGGGTGTGGGCAAAGGGTGCAAGTGAAAAAGCAAGGATACTGAATGAATACTTCTGCTCCTTATCCACAAAAAAATAGGAGGGGGAGGTTCCTAAACCAATCAATAGAAGCACTCTGTATGGGGAGTCACTACCAGTCCATTCAAAGAAGACAGGGTCCTGAAAGAACTCCCAAAACTTAAGGTGGACAAAGCAATCAGACCTGATAGGATTCACCCCAGAATTCTAAATGAACATAGGGGAGAACTAGTGGCACCACTGAATGCCCTTTTTAACAAATCATGGGAGGATGGTATGGTATCTGAGGACTGTAGAAGGGCAGATGTGATTCCCCTTAACAAAAGTGGGAGCAAGGCAAAGGCAGAAAATTACAGACCTGTTAGTTTTAGCTCAGTGGTAGGGAAAATGATGGAATAACTTCTGAAAGAAAGAAATGCTAAGTAACTAGAGGCCAGTAAGGCATAGAACCCAAGGCAGCATGGCTTCACAGCAGGAAGGTCATGTCAGACAAATCTCATAGATTTCTTTGACTGTGTGACCAAAGTAGTAGACAAAGGAGGGCTGTGGACATGGTCTACCTAGACTTTATTTTATTTAGTTTTTGTTGACCGGGTAAGTGCACTAGACAAATCCTGCCTATTTTCAGGCACGACCTGGGGGAAGAGGGATACAGATGAATGCCAACTGACCTTGAATCAGATTAAGGCATTTGATATAGTCCAACACAATAGAGTAATAAACAAGTTAGCCAACCTGGGAGTGGGTCCTAGGGTGGTAACCTGGGTAAAAAAAATTGGCTGAACAACAGAACACAGATGGTAATAGCAAATAGAGTCAACTGCAATGTAAGGGAGGTTACTAGTGGGGTATTGCAGGGTTCAGTACTGGGATCATCATCTTTAATGTCTTTATAAGTGACATTGCAGAGGGACTGGAAGTAAAAGTATGCCTCTTTGCAAACGATTCAAAAATCTGCAACAGGGTCAACACACAAGGAGGGTGAGTGGAAAGAATGAGAACAATGCAAAGAAGTGTAAAGTACTGCACCTGGGAAACAAAATCCCAGGGGAAGAGTACACAGTTAGGTGGGAGATACTAATGACAACAAAAATGGAAAGGGACCGGGGCTAGTCATATCAGCTGTCCTAAAGGTAGGCAAGCAATGTGAGAAGGCAGTAAGGAGTGCAGGGGGCATTCTGGGATGCATAGGGAGAGGCATCACCAATAGAAAACAGGAGTTATGGTGCTTATGCTGCAGGACTACCCACAGTTTTGGTGAGGTAGACCTGACCATATACTGTCCAGCAAGGAGGTTGAAATTTGTGCCATGCAAAATATTGAAGGGATAGGCAAGAGACTGGGTGACAGGGAAGTGTAGTCCATTAGCTGCTTAGTGGACTACAGAGTGTCATCACTTCCTGTGTTAAATCACCAGAATTGAATAGTTTATCTTGCCCCCTGGGCTGATTTGAAGTGCAAGTTACACTAGGCTCTAATACCATACAACTGCAGGCTAGAAGTTTGCTTTTAAAACAAATTTATTTTTTTGTTATTTTAAAGTAGTGAGTGTTCTGTGGAGGTCATGTGACTTTAAACACTCTTACAGGATTGTCCCAACATAGTTTGGGAGCCCCAAGCAAGCAAGATGAGCTCAAGTGGGTCAGCAGGGGAAGGAGGGGAGGAGATCACCAGGAGCTAAAAATTGAATATGCCCGCTATATACAAATATGGTAAGCAATCAATATGGATTCCAGTATAGTGAAGTTTGGAGGTGGTCAAATAGGGCTTTAGATGTATTGTGTGTAGGAAGTTTAATAAGGGTATAGAAAAAGAAGTACTCATATTTACATGTGAACAATGTCTAATAATAAAGGACTTAAGAAAAAAAACTTCTGGAAGCTGAAATGAAAATTGAGTCCCTAAGTCAAGAAAGATTGCTGCTGGAATCAGAGTCAGTATCAAACAATAGGCAGAATAAGACACTTCCTGAAAATAAAAAAAAGGGGAAGAGAACATGAATGCGAGGACCAGAAATGGGAAACACAGCAAAGAAAGCATAAGAAGGGACATAGAAGTGCTATGGGTTTTACATTGCCAATGGAAAACAAATGCAAATCACTACTTTTGCTGGATGAAGATAGTGGAAGCTTACAGGGTCTGCTAGATCATAGCAACAGTAATAACATGTTGGGGCCTAGTTCCAAAGGGGATACGACTTGCCAGGACACTATGGTTGTAGAGGCAGAAATTCATGCACAAAATGCAAGAAATGAGAATGGTCCAGAAAATGAGGCATGCAGCAGTAGAGAAGGATTATCAGCCTCAACACAAATTGAAACCAATGGGGAGCAAATAGAGAATGTTACAGCCACAACAGGGAACAGAACTCAACAAGAAGGGCAAAATAGTGAATATATGATACGATCATCTCTGCAAAGACATAGACAGAGTGGAGCCTGTCCAGAGGAGGGCAACCAAATGGTGCAGGATCTGTACCAGAAGACACATGAAGAGAGACTAAAGGAGCTTAATAAGTATACCCTCAAGGAAAGGAGGGAGAGGGGAGACATGATAGAAACTTTCAAGTACCTTAAGGGAATCAACAAAGTTCAAGAGGGTAGCATCTTTCAGAAAAAGAGATGTACAAGAACAAGGGAGCACAATTTGAAGATGGGGGGGCAGCTCAGAGGTAATGTTAAGAAGTATTTTTTCAAGGAGAGGGTTGTGAATGCATGGAACAGCCTTCTTGAGGAGGTCATGAAGTCAAGAACAGTGGGGGAATTCAAGAATGCATTGGACAGACATAAGGCAATTCTAGTGGGGGGGATAGGAGGAAGTAAGCTTTGGTTAACTAGGATCTGCAGTTTATCCATCAGGTAGGGAAATGAGCAGAAACAGGTGGGCCAAGTGGTCTTTATCTGCCATCATATTCTATGTTTCTACAACTGAACAAAGTGAGGTTGATAGAGTAGAAAGAAAAGGGGAAAGTGTAACCAGTACTAGCATGAAAAAAATATATATTTTAAGCAATTCAATAATAAAATATACCAATAAGTATACAACGGGTGGTAACAAGGAGTATGTCACTTCCAGTTATTTTTCAGTGGCAAAAATTTGTGACATTAAAAATATGATGAAGAATATAGTAACAGAGAGGGATGGGACTGCATTAGTAATAATTCATGCAGAAATAAATAACATGAGAAGACAGGGTCTAACAGCAATAAAAAAAAGAGTTTATAGATATTAGAGAGGAAGCCAGGAAATTGAACTGTGAGATTTATTTTTTTGAAATTTTGCTTGCTACTAGAGAAAGTCAACTTAACTCAGAAAAATTGAAACAAATAAATAATTGGCTTTGGCAATGGACCTTGCATGAGAAAATTGGCTGCATCCAGCATTGGGAGGAATTCATAGACAAGCCTGAATACTACTGCATAGATGGTCTACATTTTAGTAGAAGAGGCAGTTGGAAGTTAGGGGTGTCACTTAAGCAATATATAGATAATGTTTTAAACTAGAAGAGTCAGGGAGAAGGGAAAAGAGATTCGTACATGAGAGTAAGAGGCATTTGGCAGTAAACTCGAGTACAAGGGGACACAATAAAAAATAAGAAGGACAGAGATAAAAATGTGGTAATTGAATGCAAGAAATTTAAACATAAAAAAATTAGAATTAGAGGTAATGCTACATAGACAAAATATTGCTGTTTGTATGATAACTAAAACTTGGTGGGAAGAAATCATAGACTGGAATAGGGAGATAGAAGGATACCACCTCTTTTGCAAATATAGAAATGATAAAAGAGGAGGTGTAGCAATATATGTGAAAAATAACATTAACACTACACTTCATACTAAGATGTCAGAATCAAATACAGAATCATTATGGTTAACATTAAAATGACTTATGGATAGAAATCTCTTGGTGGGTGTATATTATAGACCCCCAGGATTATTAAGAGAAATAGATGCTACAACAGAGAATGACATTTCTGAAATTGCTCTTTTGGGTGGTATTATAGTATCCGGGGATTTTAATTATCCAGAAATCAACTAGGGACAGATTTATTATGAAATATATAGAAATAACCACTTTGTTGAAATGATGAATACTATGGGGCTAAAGCAGATGATCTGTAAGCCAAAAGAGGCAACAATATTCTGGATCTTTTAATTACTAATAGAGAGAAGATGGTAAATAAAATAAGAATCAGAGATCATTTAAGTAACAGTGACCAAAATATAGTGGAATTTACTGTAAAAAAGAATATAATTTGGGGTATTAAGACTATAACAGTAGTTGAGAACTACTAAAAAGCAGACTTTATAATGATTAAAAGGAGATTATCAGAGTGGGATTGGAGAAAAAAACTAGCAGGTGCAAATGTAAGCAGTATGTGGATAGCATTAAAATGTAAATTGCTACAACTGGAAGATGTGTATGTACCAAACCTTAAACTTTATACAAAAAAAAAGATAAGAAACAAATGTAGTATACTAATAAAATATTGAGACTAAGTGGAAAAAAGAGGAGAGCTTTTAACAAATATGAAAGATGATGAATCAGAAGTTAACATCAAACAGTATAAGAAGTTATTAAAGGATTTTAAGAAACATAGGGTAGAAAGAAATAAGGTGGAGTTTAAGGTATCAAACGTAAAGGATGGTGGCAAAAGTTTTTATGCATACATTAGCTCTCAAAATAGGAGAGAAAATAAATTAGGGCCAATAAAGGAAAATGTTCAGAAATCTACAATTCTAAAGACATGGCAAGAGTATTCAATAAATATTTTAGTACTGCATTTAAAACTGACCAGGGTGGAGAAATTAATGAAAATTTTAACATTTGTGGACAATTATTTGGAGGCAGTATAGCACAGTGGTCTAAGGCTCTGAGCTGCAAATCTGGTGACATCCAGCAGACCAGACCTGGATTTGAATCCCACAGCTTCCACTTGCATACTGTGTGGCCCTGAGCAAGTCACTTAACCTCCTTGTGCTCCCAGGTCACTCCTGTAAAAAAGCTTTCCGCTTAGTGTGCTATACCTGGTTAAACAACGAAATAAAAAAAAATTATCAATGGAGGTTACTCTAGATGAAGTATGTGATTTACTGAAGAAAATAAAGGTTAATAAAGCTGCAGGACCAGATCATGTCAGTCTTAAATTAATAAATGAAACAACTGAGTATATTAAGTATCCCCTGGCTATGATAATTAATGCTTCATTTGCAAATGGGGAAGTACAGAATGATTAGAGGAAAGCAACAGTGGTGCCATTGTTTAAGAAGGGTGATAAATCTTTACTATCAAATTGTAGACCTGTGAGCTTAACATGTATAATAGGACAAATCATGGAACTAATATTAAAGAATAAAAATGAGGAAAATTTAACAATGTTGGGCATTGATGATACAAAACAACATGGATTCAAGACAAATTGGAGCTGCATCACAAACCTACATAGTTTCTATGAATATATAAATAGGGAAATGATCAAAAACATATCAATGGATATAATATATTTGGATTTCCAGAAGGCATTTGACAAGGTTCCACATATAGGTTTGTTGCAAAAATTAGTAGAAATAGGTATAGATAGAAGATTAACTAACTGGATCATTAAATGGCTTGAAGGAAGGACACAAAAAGTAAGGATTTGGGGGAAATACTCTGATCTAATTACTGTATCCAGCAGGGTTCCACAGGGGTCTGTGTTGGGCCCAGTATTATTTTCCCTTGTTATAAGTGATTTACATCTGGGTATAAATAACAAAGTTACAAAAGTTGCTGATGACATTAAATTGGGAGGGCCAGTGGCAACCTTAAAAAAGCAGCAGAACTTGAAACAGGACTTGAAAATGATTGAAAGATGGTCAAAAAATAATGGCATGCCCTTTAGTGTCAACAAGTGCATGGTAATTCATGTGGGGAAAATAATATTCAGCAAGAATATTGGTTAATTGACAGTAAAATAGCAGTCACTAGATTGGAAAGGGATTGCAGTATGTGGATAGATGAAGTTTAGAGTTTTAGGGATCATAGAACTATAGTTATAAGGAAAGCCAATATAATGATTAGAAATATAAGAAGGAGTTTTGTTAAAAGTGCAACATGCTTACTGCCCCTTTATAAAATGTATGTAAGACCCTTTTTGGACTGTGGCTTGCAGGTATGGAACTCATTTATGGTTGGGGAAATAGACTAGGAAGAATACAAAGACGCTTTACTAAATTAATGGGAACACTTAGAAAGTATAGTTAAAGGGACAGACTGAAAAAAAAATAATACAAAGACACTTTACTAAATTAATGGGAACACTTAGAAAGTATAGTTAAAGGGACAGACTGAAGAAAAAAATAGGACTGTTCTCTTTACAACTGAGAAGAACCAAAGGAGATTTAATGGTCATGTATAGGATAATGAATGATGTTCAACTACAGAATGAATTAGGAATTACCTTACAGGATAAACCAGCAGGTTTAAGGGGCCACAAAAATAAATTAAGTTAAATACAGCAAATAATAATCTAAGGCACATTTCTTTTATGAAGAGAACTGGTAGATTATGGACTAGATTGCCCTCTGAAATAGTTGATAGTTGTTCGAGCAATGGGTTTTAAAAAATCTGTAGACAGATGGTTATTATCGAATTCTGGGTGTATGGCCCACTGATGTGCAGAATGGTTATTATGGGCTGGTAAGCCTTCTACCATTCAAATTCCTAGTATAAGTACCTAGTATAAGATAGTTATCCCTCTGTACAGACAGTTAAGGAAGACCTCATTTGGAGTACTGCATGCAGTTCTGGAGACTCCATGTCTGCAAGGACATAAAAAGGATGGAAGCAGTCTAGAGGAGAGCAACTAAAATAGTACAGGGTCTGCACCATTAGCCATTCAAAGAGAAACTAAAGGAGCTTAATATGAATACCCTCAAGGAAAGGAGGGAAAGGGGGTACATGATAGAGACTTTCAAGTACCACAAGGGAATCAACAAAGTCCAAGAGGTTAGCATATTCCAGAAAAAGAAATGTGCAAGAGCAAGGGGAAACAATCTGAAAATAGAAAGGGATGGCTCATGGGCAACGTGAGGAACTATTTTTTCATGGAGAGGGTGGTGGATGCTTAGAATGGCCTTCCTGAGGAGGTTGTGGGGTCAAAAACAGTGGGAGAATTTAAGAATGCATGGGACATACATAATGCAATTCTGGTGAGGGTTATGAGGAAGTAGGCTGTCGGTGAACTAAGATCTGCAGCTTATCCAATAGGTAGGGAAATGGGCAGATTGGGTGGGCTAAGAGGTCCATATCTGATGTTAAAGTCTATGTTTCCATATATGTGTGTGTGTGTGTATATATATATATATATATATATATATATATATTTGTTTAATAACAAAGTGTAGCTTTTGAGACTGGAAGATCGAAAGTTTGAGGGTTCTAGTCCCACACCGGGAACTTGGGATAAATCCCAGTACTGACACTGTAGTGCATCATGAGGGGGATGCTGCACTCCTAAGGTGCTGTGTTTCCGATGAGACAATAAATTGATGTCTTGTCTGCATGTTCTGGTGGTTGTTCAACTGGACTTTAAATATCCAATGGCACTTCTCAAAAAGAATAGGGGAATTTTTCTGTTGTCCTGGCCAAATTTCCCCCACTCTCTAAAAATACTGCCAACAGCTTAATCTGGTTCAATTTCAGTTAGTTACCATCTTTATCATGCCTCCCCCCGTGCCACCCCTTAAAGGGGACTTCTAGTGTCAGTGGGCCTACTTGGTCAGCAAAATTCATTAAATAAATAAATAAAGTTTTTTTGCAGATAATATCCTTACTTTTTGAAATAGTATAATTGTTTTCTTACATGCATGTGGGAGTGCAGGGCCCTCTTGGCACTGCACTGCCATCGATGCATAATTTTTGAGATAGCATAATTATATCCTTATTTTCCTGTCTTATCAATCCATAACCGTATCCTGCACTCCCATCCCTCCATAGATTCATACATGTATGTTGCCATGTAAGCATTGTTGGCAAAACACCAGATTGTCAGCATAACCTTGTTATGAGCCCACTTCAGGAACCCTGAGCAGAGAATTTTCAAATCCATGCATCATTCTGTGCAATTGCAACATCATTCCACTCCACAAGTGAGAAAAGATATTTTGGCAAGGATTTGAAAAATGACAACTGTCTTGTTCATGAGGTGAATTAAAAAATAAGCTATGTTGAAAATTTGTGGTGAGAATCTTGAACATTATTGAAGTTATAAGGGAGCATAGTTAAATGTAACAAACATGCATAATCTCACCATTTTAACCCCACATTTTTAATATACCCTTCTTATTACCCCTCCTCATGAACAAAGGCAGTGACAAGTTTTAAATACCTGAAAGATGATTTTGACAAGCAACCACAGAATCATCTTTTGGGTTTTAGTTGCATAATGTTAGTGATATTCTTCATGAGGTGGGGTCCCCAAATGGCCATATTAAAAATTTGATGTGAAAATGTCCAAAAATGGCTTAGTTATGCATGAAAGTTGTAAACCCCATTGAAATACATTGAACTGTATTTACCTTAGTTTTTATGGCTGTGGGTGGAGCCTACAATTAACCTGCTTTTTCTTGAAAATAGGTGTTTCCGTGGAATACATCTTTTAGGAGTTTTCAGTGTATCTTTCCATTCTGCAAATCTCCATTGCAGTTAAAGAAATACTCCCTTCTTTCTGTTTAATTAGAATGATGGACACAGAACTCCAAACTGCTTTTCTCTGAGAACACATGTGCACACCTTCCAAACAAATCTAAATATCTTAAAAACTATACAAGGTACACAAAAAAAAAAAAAAAAAACAGAGTGAAAATTGTTCAGGGCAAAAATATATTTCTCATGAGATAGTCACTAATCTGAATTATTTATATTTTGTAAAATATGGTCTTCCAAGCAACCTCATTTTTCTTCTGTCTGTGTAAACACATAGGAGTCATGCCAAGCAAATGTACATATCTCGGAAAGTTTACAAGGTACCAGTATACAAACAACATGAAAGTTGTTCAGAACAAAATTGCCTTTCATATGAGGGAAGTCACTAATCTGAATTCATTAGATTTTTTTAAATATAGCCATCTGAAAGGTAAAAATTGTGATGAAAAATGAAAATTCAATTAATCAGATGGCCATAGTTTAAAAA
The DNA here is from genome assembly GCA_016271365.2 of Neoceratodus forsteri. Classification (NCBI taxonomy): domain Eukaryota; kingdom Metazoa; phylum Chordata; order Ceratodontiformes; family Ceratodontidae; genus Neoceratodus; species Neoceratodus forsteri. The sequence goes on from CM057455.1 coordinate 610,434,566, forward strand.
ATATAATTAAGGCAGCTTAATGAACAACTTTCATAAGGTTTATATCTGTAGGTCGTATACTTTTAAAGATATTTACATTTATTTAGCATAGCTCCTATTGTACTTCTAAAGAGCCTCAGTTTTGCAAATTACTTCTCCAAGACAGAATTAGTTCCATCAAAAGAAAGCTATCCCAAGGTCAAATTTCACTGACATGAAAGTTCACTCCCTGACACAAGCTATAAACAATTTTAAGTTTCATTTTAAAACCCTCTGTGTGTGTCAGTGCTAGCAATAGTAAATGACAATGATTAAAAACACAAGGAAAAATAAGCTTAAAGAGCAGCTGACACCCTCAAGAGAACTTTAACAAAACATACTATTTAGATAAAATTCAGCTTGTATTTTACATTATTTCTTTATTCCCCCTTCTCATTATTTATTGCTGAGGTCATTTGCATGAAAATGGGTTTCTTGCTCCTGAAGAGTTCATCTATTTCTTTTGCTGTCTCCCTATCTGAGATCACAATGCACTGCTTGTGACATCACAGTTACTCTCATGGCAACATATTGTGATGTCACAACAGAGCATTATAACTTGAAGTAGGGAGTAAGCTATAGACACAGATTTATTTATTTTTATTTATTTCAGTTTGAGATTAAATACCTTTGAGCCAAGGTTCATTTACAAAGGTTCCAACTCAGACAAGGTACAAGACATAATAAACTAACAACAACATTAAATACATGTGTACAAACAGATACAATGAGAGTACAGAATTACATTTACATACAAAGAGTTCCAAAAGTTTCAGGTTGCTCAGGTTACTTGATAAAGGAAAATTCTCATTATTAGGTTTGTTACACTTCTATTTCTATCAGCTAGAAATTCACAAGGTAATTTTACCATCAGTTTAGCAAGTGGGAGGGTAGTAATGAATGGTTGTTGGAGTGGACAGTCCAGTGCTAGGTGTGCTGGCAATAAGGGAGCGAGGGAGTCAGGAGCGTGGGGTTGAGGTGCATAAGGCAACCAGAGAGAGGCATTGCTTTGTCCAAGGAGGTGTGGGGTAAAGGGGTGAGAAAGGGGTAGAGGGATTAGCTTAAGTATATCCTTCATAAGGAGGAATGTTTAGGTGATTAGTGTAATTCAATTGTTAGAAGAAAGGTCAGGCTATGTTAGGACACTCATTTTACTTATTTCAGATTAACTTTAAAGTAACTGCAAGAGACAAAAATCAGTAATTCATGCATATTTTCTCAGTAATAAATAATGTGGAGGAGAAATCTATAACATACATGGAATACAAGCAGAATTTTACCTAATTATTATGTTTTTCAAAGTTTTATTTGAGGTGTCAGTAGTTTTTTAAGCAATACATTGTAAATATTGTTAAAAGTCTTATAAATATGAACATAGATATGTGTTAAGTAAAACAATAGGTTAGAAGACAACCTGCCCTACTGTAAGTTAAGCATTCACCAGCTGTTTCACACAGTGATGTCAAATTTTACACAGTGTACTGTTCAGATACATTTTTCTTAAACTCTGTGTGCAATAAGTCCATATTACTCATGAACAGTCAAAACTATACTATCTTAAATATGATATATCTGCAACTATTTAACAAGTGACTAGTGTAAGTGTACATTAAAAACCCAAACCTAACACAGACCCCCTTGTAATTGATATACTGTTATCCTAGGTGATCCAATATGCTGGAGTAGATGGTCCCTGAGTAGGAAGGGACAAAGCTGAGAGCTAATCAAGCTCTGATTTACAAATGCCAGACCCTTGACTACAGACTTTACATGCTTTAGGAGTATGGGCTACAATGTTAAAAAGGATTCGCCGCAACCAGGAACTTTCTTATAAACAGTTTGTGGAAACTGCAACAAGAGGCCACACAACCAGAAATACAACCAAGTTAGGTAGTAAGCCAATACCAAGATTTTTCCCTACTCACGGAGTTAAAAGAACCAATATCTTTTCAACGCTGCTGCTACCAGGCTTGCCTACCTCTGTGGAAGCCTCCTCAGAACATTCCTCCAATATGCAGCTGGGAAAAAAAAGTATGGTGCAGACATCAGGCCCTGGGACATCTATGGGAGCCATACAGCATTCAAAGGACTGGACATCCACACCAGGTGGAATGGACTCAGCAACAGCAACAGAGTACAACAATTTGGAAGTTACCCAGAACCAAACCACAGAGTTTTCAAAGCCCCAGCCCCAGAGGGAGAAGGGATGGCAAAGACTCAATCCAGATGGACCAACAACAAACAGACCCCCCCCCCAGATGAGGCAAATGGAATCTACCTGAACAAATGAAATGCATTCTGAACCAGATTCACAGAATGGGGAAACAGGCGGCCAGACAGCATTATCAAATTTGCCTCCACCCCAAATGGAACAACTGGTACTGAATTCCATAACATTCCAAAATACAGTATTAAAAAGCTTGGCAGAAATACAGAAATCTTTGGGAGGTCTGAATGAGGCTATTTCAGGTATAAACACTAAACTAGAAAATCTTACAATAAGAACTGAAAAAAACTATGCAGAGGATAAGTGATATAGAAAATGACATGAACCCACTAAAAAGACTGTCTCATTACACACAATACAGCTAGAGTCTTTAATGAAAAAACTACAAGATCAAGAAGACAGATGAAGGAGGGGCACTATCAAACTATTACAAATTCCAGAAGGGGCAGAGGGTAAAGGAAATCCTTTACCATTCTTTTAAGAGCAGGCAACCTTAGTGGCTGGCCTACAATTTCTGAACCAAAAAATCATGCTTGACAGAACTCACCATGGGGGCCCTTTAAGGCAACAAAATGGACCAGACAGACTGAGACCAGTTTATATTAAACCACACAAGTTTCAGGACAGTGAATTCATATTAAGGAAAGCCTGCACTGAAAAAGGCTTTAAAGTAAAAGGTCTTAATTTCCAGGCATATCCAGATTTCTGTTTTGAAACCATGCCAGAAAAGAAATATTTTTCAAACGTCATGGCAATTTTAAGAGAAAGAGGTACAGTATGATATATGCTTTATTACCCCAGCCAAGCTTAAATTCTTCTTCAAAGGTCGAGCATGTTTTTTTTTTTACAGATCCCAATGAAGCAGAACATTTGCTAAATGAGTCAAACTTTTAATTCTACTTCCCCAAATCCTAACCAATGGTACTATCTGGCTTTTTTGCTCAAAATGTGAGGGCCACAGAGGATGCAGAACTGCCAACTGAACTAAATTAAACACTAAGAGAGAACCACCAGACTTACGTTGACTTTTGCAAAACATCTGATTGTGATAGTGAAATAAAAACTGTACATAAAAAACAGAAGTATATGCATATAAGGAAAATATCACTAAGACAAAATCAATTAAGTTAACTCATTTAAGAGGGTATGCTGTACACACTAACAGGACAGGGGAGGGAGAAAGGGGAAGGGGGAGAGGGAAGGGGAGGACAGAAGGCAGGAAAAAGAGAAAAAAACACATAAGGGGATGCACTCAAGGGAAATACAATGAGGAGGGACTATGTAATGCTTGTTAGAACGATGTGCAGTAACTCCTATGTTTCTTCTTTTTCTTTCATTTTTTTTCCTTCAAGGAATTTATTATTTAGAAGTATAACTACTACTCTCTCTTCTGATCCCCTCTGCTCAACTTATAGGTACCAGAGGTTGCATTGAACTGGAGAAATCTGGACTTGAATGGTCATGGTTTCCTTGACTGAGAACCATAAGCCACTAGACGCTACAAAAAGCTAAAGATAAAAATCATAAAGCTATAAGATGGAAAAATAAATGCACATGAATTTGTTAACATTTTTAGTAACCTAGAGAATGAATAAAGTTTTGATTAAAACATTTAAAGGAACTGAATGAGTTTCTACTTAAGAAAACACTGTATGTAAAGAAAACATCTTTTTTCTTGGTTCGTTAAAGAATAAATTAGTGTTTAACCTATTTTTTTCCTTTTGTAACAATTCAGCTCTGTTACTCATTTCCTTTTCTCAGGGTCAGAAGTGGAGAAGAAGACACTGTCTTTTATTATTGCTATAGGTGGGGAGAAGAACATAGATTCTTCTTGGGGGGAGGGGATTAATATTGTTTCTGAATCAACATTTGCAAAAAGTACAGTACAAATAAAAAAAACTAAATATTACAAATCAGGAGCTAGCAAATTAGGAAACAAAAAATCCAAGGAGACAAAAAAAAAAAAAAGAAGGCAGAATACATTGAATCGCAAGACTTCACCAGAAAAAAAGCATAAAACATAATGGTTAAGATTATTACGTGGAATATTAAACGACTAAGATATAGGTGTAAAGCCAAAAAAGTCTTCAGCTTTATAAATAATAAGCAATGTAGCATACAAATGCTACAAGAAACTCATTTCTGCATTGGAGAGGCTACCTTTCACTCAAACAAATAGGGGAATGCAGATTCTGTATTTATTCAACTACAGTTAGAGGCATAGCTATATTTATTTAAATGAACACAAAATCAATAACCTTTGGGTGCACAATACACTATACAGAAAGTAGATATAACAGAATAAAAACATTAGAAGAGGTTTTTACTTTGGCTAACACATATGCTCATAACATATATGACATAAATTTATTTAACAACTTTTTTTAACCTATCTGCCTTTGAAGGCCCCTATATTATTGGCTGTGAATGTAATTTAGCACTGGATAGTCACAAAAATAAATCATCCATGCTTCCAGATAACTTACAGTACTAGGAATAAGGAGACAATTGAGGGGATTCATGGAATACCCTAACATAGTGGACCCATGGAAAGAGATGAGCCCAGATACATTACAATATTCATATTTTTTCAGCTGTACATTAATGTTACACTAGCTTTATTTTAATTAACAAACAATTAAAAAACAGTATCAAAATAATAAAATACCATAATATAATTATCTCAGACCATGCCCAGCTTGAATTGAAGCTGATTACAAAAGATATTCGGGGGATAGACAGTGGTCCATGGATAATACTTTATTGTCAGATAAAACTTCCCATCAAAAAATGTATAATGCAATATAGGATTAATTTATTTATAATAAACCAGAACTAACATCAGTCAATAATAATTGGGATACCTTCAAGGCAGTAATAAGGGGTGTGATTATAAGCTATGCAAGAGAGAAAATAAAAATCAGAAGGAAAAATGGCTAACATTAAAAAAAAAAATAAAGAACTTAGAAACTCTTCATATGCAAAACCATGATCCTGAATTATTTAAAAGATTACTTTTAACAAAACCTGAATTAGACAAAATATTATCAGAAAAAGGAAAAAGAAGCATATTACGAGCCAGAGCAAAACATTATGCACTCTGAGACAAGCCAGACAAACTAATGGCATTTCAACTAAAAAAAGAACAACAACAAAGAGCAATACCCCCAAATTAAGAACTCACTAAATCAAACTGTGACTAATTGGAAAGATATAAATAGAATTGTTGCCCAATATTTTGAAAATGTATAGAAATCTGACAGAGAAAATAACCCACTAGCAATAAATAAATTCTTATCTAAAATTAACATGCCAAAAATCAATATGACACAGGCACAACAATTAGAATATTCATTAACAATGAAAGAATTACTAGAAACAATTAAAAAATTTACCAGCGGGCAAAGCACCCAGACCCGATGATCTACCATCTGAATTTTGTAAAGAAATATATACCATTATTAAAAGACCACTTACTAGATCTATTTAATAAAAGCTGGCAAATGAACAAACTGCCTAATTCATTTTATGACACTAAAATATCAGGTTTCTTAAAAATAAATAAAAACCCAGATCTGGTTATATCAAATAGACCCATTTCACTTATAAACACAGATATGAAAATATTTGCTAAAATAATGGCAAAAAAGATTAGATGCAATATTCCCTACCATTATAGGAGAAGACCAACATGGATTTGCAAAAGGACAAAAATTGAGAACTAATATTAGAAGAGTAATAAATGTTTTAGATCAAATCAGAACTCAAAATGCCTGCATTCATTACACTCGATGCCAAAAAGGCTTTTGATCGAGTGGAATAGGACTATATGTTTACCATACTGGAAAAATCTGGAATAGGTAAAAAATTAATTAATGTTACTAAAATAATATATTTACACCCACAAGCTACAGTAGTTACAAACAGGAAATTGTCCCATGACCCCCCACAAGAAATAACATACTCTATAACATCTAGCTTTGGATGCTCGCTGGCAATCATTTATTAAAAAGGCACACATTATGATAATATTTACATCCCATATTTCCTACACAATAACTTTACACATTACAATTAGACATTATCAGTCCATTTCTTTGACTTGGACATATCAGTCCATGTCTCCCATCTTGTCCGACTTCCTGCCTCTATCTTCCTCCTTCTTCTGTGTTGCTCTTTGGGGTCCAGACACTTGGATCTGGCTACCCCCTCCTTCACCAGACCCAGGTACCAAACACTTACCCGTCCTCCCCCCACTAGGTGTGGACACGGTGATCCGCCCCAGCCCCTAGCTCTATACCTCTCTCACCTTTACTCCCACACCCGGGTTCTGTTGTTCCCAGCCTGTGGTGCCTACCTCTGTCCCCCTCTTCCTGACCCCTTTCCTCTCCCCTGCTCCTACCCCCTTTCCACTGACCCATCTCCCACTTGCAATGGAAAATGGGGATCCCCCTTGCTAGCTAGCCTTGTAGGCCCCTCTTATTCATCTCTCCCACTAGCTCCCCAAAAGGTTGCAAGAAGAGGCACATGCCGAACTCTAACAGGTGAACCACATCAGATCGGTACATGTCCACCTGGTCAAACGATATGTCCCTATGCTGGATGTGCACCCCCATTTCTATAACTGCCCTGTTCAGGCATTTTCTGGCTATTTCCACTGCCTTGACCCCTTTTGCTCCTTGTCACACTCACCAGGATATGTTCTCAGACAAGCCAATCACCACACCTGGCCACAAGCTTTTCACTCTTTCTAGGTGGGCCACCATGTCCCGCAACAGTGATCCCAAAGGCAGCCCACCTAAATTGTTGCCCTCAAGATATATGATTATGCAGTCGGCCTGGCCCACAATACCTGCAGCTTCTGCAACACTTCTCTCTCCACCACCTCGGATCCTGCCCCTATCCTGAAAGAGAGGGAGGCCAACTCCCTGGGGTCCTCCCCTAAATATGTCAGGGCCTTCTTAAAGACAGCCCCGACCTGGAAGCCATCACTGGGGACCCATCCCCATGCTGAACCAGGCCCCTTCCCTTGCCCTCCTGGGACTTTGCATATTCCCTTATGGTCTCAACAGCACACACCCACTGTCCTGGCTGGTGCCTGAGCACCAACTCCAAGGTGCTATTCCCTTCTGGTCTGTCTTGGACCTAGGTAGCCAAATGATCACCGAGTCTATGCCCCACATAAAGTTCTCGTATTGCAGTGCCAGGTCATCCTCCCCTTTCTGGGAGCCACTATCTCATGCACCCTAAAGGCACCACCAGCCATGACCTTGAAGATGGCTTTGAACAGGAGGGCTTCCTTTGCTGAGGAACAAACGTGTTCCACCTCCCATACCATGTTCTGGAGTAAAGGCCCCATTATGGTCTTTCGACTATCTGGTCTCATGCGCTGCCCCTTCTGCCATCCCATGATCATCCACCTTACTACCCTCCCCTGGCTGCATCTGGTCACCCTCAGTCCTGGCACCCCCAACTTATGACTACCAGCTATGACCACCATGGTTGCATGAGCCATTCCATCTTCCCTCCGTGACACCACATGCTGCATTACCTGCTCCTCCCAAACTGACTCCCTTGCATCCCAATCCTGATGAGCCCTAAAAACCTGGAATCTCACCCAAGCCCCTTTGTAGGCTGTCAGGGTGTTGGCAGACCAGAAACCCCTATACAGGGCTCTAGCTTTTTCACTCCCATCTCCCAGAGCTGGTCCAGGATCCTGGTTCAGGATGGTGCTGCCTGTGGTGCCAGGTCCCAAAACCTCTCCAGCTGAAAACGGGAAAGACAGTCAGCGATCTCATTCTTGAGCCCCTTGATATGCTGTGCTTTAAAAGACAGATTCAGTGGCAACCCAAGTAGCACCATCCATCACAGAATTCTGCCAACTGATTCCATATTCCAGCTCTGTCTGTTCACTACTTCCACCGCCCCCTTGTTGTCACATAGCAAAATTCGCTTCCCCCCATTTGATCCCCCCACACCTCCATTGCTACCCAGATGGGAAAAATCTCAAGGAAGGGAATATCCTTTACCACCCCCCATTCCTTCCAGCATGCTAGCCATGCTTCCAACATCCATTCACCTTTGAAATATGCTCCCATCCCCAGGGCCCTGGAGGAATCTGTGTACAGCTCGAGGACTGTATTGTATGCCCATTCCTCTTACCAGAATTTCACCCCATTGTGCAGCTCCAGGAACTCCTCCCATACTCAGAGATCCTCCTGCACTGCTTTACTGATGTCCACCCAGTGGTGGGGTTGTTGGGGTTGTTTTGCCTTCCCAGTGGCCCTCTTCTACCTCCTTGTGAATGCCCTGACCAGGCTTATGACCTTGCAGGTAAAATTAAGTTACCCTAGTGCTTGCTGTACCTATACCAGTGACACCCTCCTCCTTCTCCCCCCCACCAGTGCCAACAGCCCCCTAAGCCATGCTACCTTGTCCCTGGGAAGATGGAAACATTCCTGTTCCATATCCATCGCAATTCCCAGGAACTCCAGCCTGTGGCTCAGTCCCTCTGTTTTCCCCTTTGCTAAGGGGATCCCTGTGACCCCACACATGTCTTGGAAGTCCCCCAACATCACCCGTGTCTCTGTCTGGCTGACTCCAATCAGCAGAAAATCATCCAGGTAGTTGACCACCCTCCTGTGTCCATACTGGGTCCCGAATACTCATTGGAACCATGAGCTGAAAGTCTCAAAGGTCAAGCAGGCCACTGAGCAGCCCATGGGCATAGCTTAATCAAAATACAAACTGCCATTGAATTGAAACACCAAGAGGTCCCAATCTGCCAGCCACATTGGCAATAGTCAGAATACCAACTCAATATCTGTCTTTACTAGCCACGCCCCTTCCACTGCCCTAATCAGTACAACTGACTGATCCAGTGAGGTGTATGAGGCAGCACTCAGCCCATCCAGGATCCCTTCATTGACTGATGCCTCATCTGGATAGGAGAGGTGGTGTATGAGCCTGAACTCACCCACCTGCTTCTTGGGGACCATCCAAATGGAGACACCCAAAAGCTGGTGACAACAGATGCTGTAAAGGCCCCTCCACTCTCCCTGCCTGAACCTCCTTTAGAATCTTTGTTTGGATGATGCCCTCTTTCCCCCTCACTGGACCCAAGTTCTTCGCCCTCATTCCCTCACATTCCCCCATGAAGCCCAGTGGGAAACCCCTTCAGAAACCCTCCCTCAGTAGCCCAGCCTGCTGCTTGCCTGGATAGCCTGCTGTCCAGGCCTCTACTACCTCTAGGACAATGGGTGTGCTGGCTAAAGAACATCCCCACTGCCCTGCCTCCTCCCTCTCTTTAATTCCATCTATAGTTGGAATTATACCCCCCTCTGCTGTGCTCTCCCCAGCCTCTCCCCAACCCTCCCTGTCCCCCCAAAAGGGCTGCTCTGGCTGTTGCCCGCCCTGCTGGAAGGCCTTGTCCCCCCCCCTTCCTTGCAGCTCGTCACTGGATGTGATCCTGCGCACCAAGAACAGGCATGTTTGAACTTACAGCTGGGCCATGTACATGATGCTCTGCTGAAGACTCAGCATGTTTTTGGCCCTGGGGCCAGAGTGGCCCTAATGGCCTGCTCCCCCAACCCCAACTGTCAGCCCGGCAAGAATCCTTACCCACAGTTCAGAGTGGGTGCAGTCCCACCTCAAGTCGCCTTTTGCTGCCATTTGCTTCCAAAATGCCTCATCATATTTCAACCCTCCGAAGCCCAGCTTTGCCTTATACAATCCCTAATGATCTCTGTATTGGTCAAAATCAGGATAGCCCATTCCTGCTGCTTCTCCAGGACTAGCATGCTGCAGATCAGAAACCCTGCCTGCCATGTATCAATTTTCTTCCCCTTATACTTAGCCTTCTCTGCCTTATGCCCCACTACTGTCAATGCCACTGCCATTTGTGACTTACTGACTGACTCCTTCTGCTCTTATTACTTTGCTATTTCCTCATCCACCAAACCAAAAATGTTCACATACTCATGCTTCTAGATCTTTTCCTTCAGTGATGTTGGCATGTGGTCCTCCACGGTAAGCCCTGCTGGCCTGCCATATAGCTTCTTGGCCCCCCCGGAATTTGTCCACCCCCCCTTTGCCCCCTTCCTTTATGGCCGGTAGTGCCTGCTCCATTTATTCACCCCTTTTCCCCCATGTCCCCCAGAAAACCCTCCAAGTACTCTTTAAAATCCCCCTCATTGTTCATATCCTCATCATCCTTACCACTGTCAGGCCTTGGCCCAACCGGTACAAGGATTGGCTTTGGCGCAGGTGCTGGACTGGGTGATGGGCTGGGTCCTGCTCACCTGGGTCCCTTACTCAGTTTCCCACTGCTTGCCTTCTCCCCCTTGTCCTTCCTCTTTCTCTGGGCCTCTTCCTCTACCTCCCTTTTCTTGGCAGCATCCACCAGCTCCGTCATTTGGCTCATGAGCTTCATTGCCTCCTCCATCATCTTGGTGCTGGACACTGGAGTCTTCATAGATGATATCCTCTATCACCTACTACTAATAATTCAAAAAGGCAGACAGTGAGCTCACCACCAAGGCCCCTGTCCTTTTCTACTAGCCCCCGTGAGGCACTTGCATCATGCTCCCCAGCCGTTTGTGTGGCCATGCCCAGTCCAGTACTGCAGCAATCATGACCCTTCATGCAAATCCTCTGGCTTGCCCTCTGGGAACAGCCATGCATCATGCTTCATCTGTCCCTTCTCTCAGGGAACCCTTCATCCAGGATGCATATGTACCAGGCCTATCCAACCATGGTGACTGGCAATGCCACCACCCCCAGCATGTGCCCCTTGCCCTTCCCCCATTTGTCCTCACTGGTCTTACAACCTCTGATGAGCTGGTCCCCTGTGTTGGGAAGGAGCCCCCTTTATCCTCCACTCCTCCCCACCTCCCCTGTAGAGGAGCGCTATACTGTGACATGTAATTCATCCCCTTAATGCATATCCTCCCTCCCTGGATGAGAATCAAGGATAAGATTGTCACAGCCAAAACAGTAGCCTCCTCCATACCAAACTCCCTTTCTTGTACACTTGCACCATCAGGCTGCTTTTCCATCCAATGTAACTTGCTTTTTAGCCATAAGCCTGCGGCCATGCTGGCTTAGATTAGGGCTAATTGTATAAGGCTAGTGTCCTGCCCACTTTGACCCTTATTGTATCAATTTTCAATGGATGAGGGCTATAATGAGGCACACAAAAAAACAGGAATCCATGTTTGTGGGGCCTGGCCAAACACCACCATCCCCAGTTCCTCTCTGTCTCCGTTCCTTCTGAATAGTCCAAACCACCAGAAAAAAGGAGGGTGGGGGAGGGGCAAACGACTCTGGTCCACCCTTACCCAGGATATTCCGAAGAACCCCAGTCTTATTCACTGCTGTGTATGACATCTTTTGTCCCAGATTCTTAACACATGGCCAAACCACTGCCCTACCACTGGGCCTACCAAGCCCATGCAGGACCTGCAAACCACCAGCACCATACCCCACCAAGGCCATGGCTGCCCTGCTAGCAGCTTCTCAGATGCCTCCCCCCACCTTATCTGGGCCACAGCCTCACTGGGCTTGCCTGAGTCCTAACCATCCATGCCACCTTACATGTAGCCCAGACATCCTCTGCTCACTGAGGGCCATAGCCCACTAATCCAGTCCTCTGTCATCTGTGCCTCCTCATCACCACAGCTCCAAGCATAGAATGCCCACATGCAATGCTCCTCATTACAAACATTTCTCCCCCAGCAAAAATCTTCCCCCTGCTTGCTTGCAGTACTGTACCAACTCCCTCCCCTTCATTTTCTAATTGATAAAAGACACACATTTAAGTCACTCACATTTTAAGTACTAATATGTCTTTCTAATAAATATATACTGTAATATAAACTGCTGGAGCAGGACTATTAAATGTTCAAGAGTAGTGAATTCTCCAACTCGTTACCTTGGAAGAATAAACATTCTTTATGCACCAACATCTCTTGAATTTAATGGTTCAGAACTACAGTATACCCATAACTCAGTCTAACTTTAGTTTTGCCGGGTTAACTTTGCATCTTGTTCATATTATTATCTGTTAGATGGCTCAGTTCTCATTCCCCACAGCTCACAAGCCCACCTGCTAGGCCTGCACTGGCTGAATGCTGATGTCTGCTGTCCCACAGCTCTTGTGGCCTCAGCACTTCCACCGGTCACTCTGGCATCCATGCCTATGGACATTAGGCCCCCTTCTGCTGCTCCTCATGGCTTGCACTCCACAAAGCTCTTCCAGGGCACCCAGGACTCTCGATTGTCCTTCTCTCCATTGAACCTCTGATCTTAGCTACTCTGGAATCCATCCCCAGGTTCCATGTGGCCTCAAGGCCTAAGGTTCCCCTGGACAGAGCCTTACCTGCTTGGATTCCTAACGATGTGCTGAGATTCAAATTAATTTAATTTATCTAGCAAGAAAGAGGGCTGCAGGAGGGTTTCCAGTTGTTATATACCCACTTAGGACACCAGATCAGGACCCCTGGTAGCCCCTCCCCTTAGCCAATGGCCAGCGAGCCTAGCACCTGGTCATATTAACCACACCTTCCATGTTACTATGATGTCACTCCACCCTCCACCAACCCCTTCCCCTACCCCCTTTAATATCAGCTTAAATATCAGAAAAGTTTGGACTTGCTAGGGAAACCAGACAAGGGTGTCCATTGTCTCCATTATTATTTGCTCTAGCCATTGAACCTCTAGCTATAGCTATCAGAACATCAGAATCAATAACAGGAATAAAAATAGCTGGACAAGAACGTCGCATTAGCCTATATGCAGATGATGCGTTACTCATTCTGACAGTTCCTCCAGTGTCTATCGAACAAAACTTGAACATAGCTAAAGAATTCAGAACGGCAACAGGTTATAAAATAAATGAAGATAGAACCAAAATTATGCTAGTTAAAGAATTTAAGTGCTTAGGAGTAACTATCCTACAAGAATTTTTACAAAAATATGAAAAAAAACTTTCCACCTTTAATAACTCAAATAAAAAAGACCCAGAGAAATGGCAAACACTTCCTCTCACCCTTATAGGCTGATTGTAATGTGATCAAAATCAATATACTCCGATGTTCATTATTTTTATATCAAACATTACCGATACAAATATCAAATTCTCATTTAAAAGAGATGGAAAAAACATTTTCAAAATTTCTCTGGAAAAATAAAAAAAACAAAGTTAACTGTAACTAAATTATATATCCCAAAGGCTAAAGGTGATCTGGCTTTATCAAACCTTAGATGGTACTATTTGGCTGCACAAGTTTCACAAATACATTACTGGTATAAGGATAAGAATTCTGCCAATAGAAAATTTGAACAGACATTGCACCAGTATCATGATATCAAGAACTTATTATACTCTGGCCAGCCTGGTGGCACTGAAGGTTGAGGCACTGGATGCCACACCTCACACCACACTGGTGACCTAGGTTCAGGAACAGACTCTGGGAGCCAGGGGTCAGTGGGGGAGGGAGAGGATGGAGCATCCAGATGACAGCTCTCCTCTCCTCTCCTGGGAAGGGATCTAGGGGTTGCCAAGTGTCATGATGGCCCTCGATGGAGATCAGTGGCATTGCAGGAACACCAGCCAGAAGTCAGGGGCAGAGTATGGCAGACGCCAGGAGGGCAGCCATGCACAAGAGTCACTGCATGCTGTGCTCTGAGGGGGCAACATAAAAAGTGAAAAATCCATTGATGAGGATAGGTGATGGCACCGTGTCCTGATGTGCCAAACTCCAGAACCAGGCTCCTCCTCCTTCTAGGTGGGGGCACATTAGATTGGCAGATAGGGCACCCTGGGAGGATAGGGAAGCCCCACCTTGAGGGTGCAGACCTGGGAGGGGTATGCCTGGCCATAGTGGATGGAAGGAGGGCTTCAGGAAGGAAGTAGAGCACTCGGGTAACAGGGTTGCCCGAGAGAGTTCCTTGGGCCGTGGTGAAAAAAGAAGTCTACAAAAAAAAACTTATTATACTCAGGTTTTTATACAACAATGAATAAAAAACAGAAAAAAGAGAACTCAATAGTACACACCTCACCGACTACATGTAAATTATGAATGGAAGTTCATAAATTGATCTCTTGGCCAGAAATTAATTCATTGTATGTTCCCAAATGTAAAAACTATAACTTTATTCCATCTTGTATGGATAAGGGATTTGAAAAATTGGATCAAGCCAACATGAAACCCACCAAAGACCTATTTGATAATGATATATTCATGTCCTTTCAGAAAGTCAATGTAAAATACGTACTACCAAAACAAGAATGTTTCAGATATTTGCAAATCAGAGACGATTCTAAAAAAACAAATTCAACCAATTAATACCCCTAAAGAACACATTTTTCTGGATACAAATAAAAAAAAATTATTGCAACAATCTATTCGAACATTCAAGCCAATAGAATTAACTGTTTAATACAATTAGAAAATAAATGGGAACAACACTGAGGCTATATAATAGATGATAATACATGGCACCAGATTACCCTATTTCCAACTCAACATTTTTATTCAACTAAGGTGCAACCAATTAAATTTAATGTTTTGCACAGAACTTACTTTATGCCTACCAACTACACAAAATAGACCAACAAATAAGCAAAAATTGTCCCAGATGCAAAACCTCACTAGGCTCATTAATACATATGTTTGTTACATGCAAAAAACTAACAAAGTTGTGGAACTTAGTAATCAAAACTTTAGAGCAAGAAACAAAGATGACAACAAAGAAAGATTTAACCTATATTCTGCTAGGTCAAGAAAAGTTAAAAGCAGAAAGAACTCTGGAGCAGAATAAGTTAATATCAATGTTTTTTTTTTAAGAAAAAAAAATATTCTTACTCAACGGAAAGACACTGAATCTCAAAATGAAAGTAGATGGGTAAATTTAATGTTAGACTTATACAAGTTAGAGAGAATACATTATTTTCTTAATGAAAAATGGAAATAGTCAATAACATTTGGCCACAATTTAAGGAAGCTGTTACTTCCTAAAAAAATGGAAGAGGGGTGGTGGAAGGAGGAAATAAAGGGAACGAAGGGAGGAGGGATAGAATAATCATTTGTAGAGTTAGGCTTTCCTCATATGAAAAAAAAAAGGATTTACACCATTATCTATCTATGTTTTACTTGCATTTTAGACTTTAAGCATACATGTATGGAACCAATATTAATAACTGTAAATGTACTGCCTTCATCCTTTTCCCTTTAATTTTTATGTGCACTCTGTTGATTTATGTTCACGTCTACTGAGACTCTCTTTATATGGAACACAATACTTGACGTTTGTTAAGGTGATTTAAACTGCAAATGTTGACTACAATTCTTTACAATTCAGTGAAATGTATGTTACCTTTCAAAAACGTAATAAAAATTATAAAAAAAGGAGATACTGTCATCCTAATATGTCCCTGTATCAACATGCGTCCATATGTACCTAATCTGCTGTTGTATTAAATAACAGTTTTATAATGTATGGTAAGTGCCTATTAACCACCATAATCAGCAGTTACACAGCTTTGTTATGCACTATTTAGAATTTTAAAGTTGTTAACCACAATTCTGAACTTCCAAACAGTGGCAAAACAAAAAAGAATGCACCAGAGTTCCATAATTCTCACACATAGAATGCAAACAGTGTTTTTTTGACCATACACTATAAAAGATGATGGCTGGTGATTGGGTGACAACTACACTGAAATCACCTCTCTTGGTTGCTAGGGCTACAGTAAACCTCTTGAACTGCACTCTCGAGGTTTACCATGTTGCCCTAGCAACCACTCGAGATGATTACAGTGTGGTTATCACCTGATCCCCAGCCATTATCCTCTATATAAATCTAAAACCCAAACTAAATACAACTGACAGCTTCAGCTTTTATTCAGGCATAGTTAGGCACAGTTAAAATAGAGATCCTTTAGATGTATGGATTTCATTTATAAAAATAGAGACATTTTAAACAGCTGTACATAGGTAATCAGTGTCTCTCCCCTTTAACTTAAGGGGTCATTTCTAAAATGTGCAGATGAGCATGGGGACCACTTTTTTCAGATCATGCCTCCACTGGCAGCAAACACTTTAAGATTGATATTATCTTTTCCTGATACAATCAGGGGAAAACCAAAAGTAGTCTACCAGCACTGAGATCAATACAGTTAAGGCACTTTTACCAGAAATTATTGCTTAGAAAAGAATGAGCATGTGACTGTGATGACGAACAAATATGAGACCAGATCTCAAGTTTGTTAATAATCTCCTCCAGAGCCTGATTTTTATGGTTGTCTGGGCCAAGCTCCACAGATGTTATGCCATCATCAGATTTGTAAAAGGGCACTGTGGAAGCACATAACCGGACCACTGTTGATGTTCTGCCCTAGTTCTCTAGCATACTTTCTAATAATTCTGTTTATGCAACCCTTCCCCTCTGCAGCTTGCATAAACATACCCACTTCCTGGCGCACTACTTTTCCTTTCTGCAAGCATGGAAGTGACGACCGCTGTGTGCAACAATGAGGTGCAGACTTAATCTGTACATGTGCGAGTATAGTGCATATGTATGTAACTCCCGCACCACCTTTGGCTATCTGGCACCCCTTTAAAAGAACTACTGACAGCTACATGGCATACAATTTTCTTTTGGCAGAGCTACACTCATGGTACTACCCCTAGTGATGGAGTGTATACCAGGCTCATTATCTAGAGAATGGGGATGAGGGAACATACTTAAATTGACATTTTTATTTACAACCAGGTCCAGTGGAAAGGATGCTAGGCATATGCCAGACCTAACTACTGAGGAGCCCCAGTAACATTCACACTAGAAGCAATAAGAGGAATCTCCAAAGCAGTAACTGGGATTTTGCAGTATGGCTTTATTTACAGATGTTACTTCAAACAAGGGTTGTCCCCCCAATGTTTATCATTGTAGTGCTGGCACAGTCTCTTTTGCAGGACACAATGCTGGGCAGTACTCTTTTCCACAAAAAAATCTCTCTCTTCCAAAGTGTATGTCTGTGGGATGTCCCACACACTTTAAAATCCTCCTTGTGCACGACTGTTGCACAGGGAACATTGGTGCCCATCCACGAACCACTTAGCCCTGCCTGAAACTCCAAAAGGCATTCCTCACCCTTTATCCCAAACACCCTCTGCCATTCATTCAGGGTTACATCAAATGAGTCTCCAACCCCAAATAAATTGCTAAAGACACCCAACTTTAACTTTAAATTCAGCTCAGTTGTGTTGGAAGGATTCCTGACTGGTGTGATCTAACCTTATCTTGGGCACACACAACTCAGACAACTCCCTCAGAGAATAATCTCAAATTCTGTACTCACAGATTAGCTTTTCCTTCCTCCCAGTCATGGAAAGAACAAAAGTCACCTTTTTTTCTCTGGTAGCTGGCAGATTCTACTCATTGTTCTTCTTTAAGGCAGCTGTGAACTTCAGGAACTTCAGGGGATTGCCCCTTTGATCCACAAGAACTGCATTCCCTCTGACTCCCCCTGGAGTGAAAATAAAAAGAGTCCTGCAGGCAAACTGAAGATTTTACCAAACTATGGTGTGAAATACCAGGGCTCCCTTTAAAAGAGCCCCAATGGCAGACCTTCTATCCATCTAACTGCCACACTTGAACTTAATTATGAACATTCTAAGCTCCCCAAGAGCAGCTGACTCTAAAATGGTTATGCTGCTGTGAGAGTTCAAAATGACATGATCATCCTTCTCTCAGGCTAGCTGAGTAAACAATGATGTCGTTATGTAGAAACCACCTAATGACCTCCCCACCAGTTGCCTTTCCCTACCTGCCTAAGACTAGTACTAATGGGATTCTAGTAACCCAAGGGGACTGGGTTGTTACATGTAGCTGTGTCAGCACTGCCATTTTGTGCAAGGCTGACTCTGAGGCAAACCACACATGTGTGAGCATCACACATATGTAGTACTATAATCGCTGCAGTATTATGGCTGACGCCTGTGCAGTGAGAGCACAGCATATTCTGTTCACTGCCCTTGCCACTCCTAAAAGCTATCCACAGCCATATTGGATCTGACCAGAGTTTGTTCATATTGCAGTTGCTGGTTCCAGCAGTAAGACCTGTCTTGGATCGGAGAGTGGATCTTCAACCTGGGACCTGTTTAGGTTAGTGAGAGTGTGTGGGGGTGTACTGGGGGTGTGTGGGGTGGTGAGTGCTGACTGAAAGATGGGGTAGGGGTCTGATTGGTGAGGGAGCTTTTTTTGGCAGGGTTAAAAAAACCCTTGTGGGACAGTTCTTTATTTCAGCAGGAGACAGTAATGGGTGGGAGCAACTAGACATTAGGGACATATAAAGGAGACATTGAGAAGGTGACTGGAGAATTGAAGAGGGAATGAGGGACCACTGGACTACCAGGGAAAATATTTTCTTTATACTGGGACGGTGATCGGACATCAGGGAAGGGGTGAAGGACCACTGGACTATCAGGCAAAATATTTTCCTTATACTGGGACTGCGATCAGAGAATGGGGGAGGGAACACTGGACTACCAGGGAATCATTTGGGATAGTGATAGGAGAATGTGGTAGGGGGGACGAACCACTGAACTACCAAGGAAAATATTTTCTTTATACTGGGATGGGGTTCAGACATCTGGGAGGGGGATGGGCCATCAAACTACTAGGGAAAATATTTTTTTATATGGGGATGGTGATCAGACATCGGGGCAGGGGGAGGGACAACTAGACTACAAGAGAAAATATTTTCTTTTTATAGGCGCAGCAATCAAAGAATGCAGATGGGGGAGGGACCACTGGATTACCAATGAATCATTTGGGGATGGTGACAGGAGGAGAACAGAGTACAAGGGAAGGGATCACTGGATACTGGACTACCAGTGAAAATATTTTCTTTATATGGGGACTGCCATCAGACATCGGTGGAAAAGGGGACCACCAGCCTACCAGGGAATTTTTTTTTTTATATGTGGACGGTGATTCAACATCAGGGGACGGGTGATCATTGCACCACCATGGTGAAGGGTGAATAAAGCAACACATGTGTTCTGCTAATCTGAGGCCTTTTTTCTGGAGTGTGCAGTTCAAATATTTTGAAAACATGTTCAGTGTTCTTTTTTTGCAATTTGTGAAAAAGGAATTTCTTTTTTCACAAATTACAAAATAAGATTCCCAAGCATGAAAAAAGACATGAAACAGGATTTCATCATGTTGACAAAAAACATTTGCAAGTCATTTGTTCAAAAAAACTAACACCAGAATTGGCTGAAACGAGTCCCAATTAGTAGAACATATGTGTTCATTACTTCATAAGACTTCATGGGCAGGATTCACAAAGCAGATGCTCTGGGAGCAAATTACATGTGCCGGTACAACTGAGATGCACCATCCCCAGACAATGCAATTCACAGAAGGATGCACTGCAAGATGCAGTGTACGCATCCCCATTGTCAATCACACAGAAGCGGCACAGCACAACGTGATATGCCCCAGTGCAACAGGGATGCACCAAAGCACCCAGGGCAGCATAACATTGAATATGGAGCAAGTCAGCAAGGGACAAAGGAGCAGCAAGAGAAAACTGCAGTGGCACAAGGGATGCAGGGGAACACACCTGCAGGTACTGACCAGAGAGCCAAAGGGCCTGAGAGTGGCAATGGCAGAAGAGGTAAACAGAAAGAGCACACAGAGAAACACCCAGAAACACCTGACACACCCCACACAGGAGCCCAACAGGCACAGGTGGCATGCCCAGGTGTGCCTGTCAAGGTGTGCCACAGCTGCTGAGGGGCTTCATGCAGAATAAATGTGTCACCAAGGCATGGCTACCTGCACAGGAACTAAGGTGTGGAGAAAGAAGATGCCACACAGGGGCACACAGGTGGATAGGCACAATGGTGAACAGGCTGACTATCATGCACCGCACAGGTGTAACAAGCCCATAACAAATGTGAACTACATGCAGCGCCACACAACATCGGGGCCCCAGTGAAACAGATACAGCTCATATGCACTCACACATAACAGGAGCACTGAGAAAGGCAGCATTACCCAATGCACACTCACACACCTCAGGTAAAAAGGAGGGCGCACAGTGAGGCTGCCACACCAAGGGGACAGGAGGTGTGTGTGCACAGTAACACAGGTGCACATTTCTGTAAGGCAACAGAGGGAGAGTGGACAGCAGCAGGCAAAGACAGACAACATGAACAATGTACAGTGAATAACCACAGGCACCGGTTGCAGTAGAAAATGGTTTAGTAACAGCAACAGAACACAATAAACTATTTACAATAACAACTGGCAGAAGGAATTGGGAAGATTGGGAAGGTAAGGGTATGAGGTCTGTACAAGTACAACAATGGAATGTAGGAGGGTGAAAGTGTGTGTGCTTGTGTTTGTGTGTGTGTGTGTGTGTGTGAGAACAGGGTGCATCAACATACAATCTGGATGAGGAAGGAATGTGAGGCAAAACAGATAGGGACTATACACAAATGTCTATGTCCCTAATGTTCAGGATGTGCCGCAGCATGGCGCCCACACCTACGAACCCTGGCACACATCAGTCTGACCAGCATGAGCCTGCAGTAGTTGTTCCTGACACCTGAAGAGTGGCTCTAGCATCCTCTGTAATGACCTCTTGAGCTGGATATCTGATAACTGCAGTACTCCCTGATGCCACAGATGAATGGGGACACATGGCCATACACCCCTTGGACCTACAGTGGTGGACACATACAACAGGTACTAAATGCCATGTTCCACACTACCCCCCCATGCCCACCATGTGAGTGTGCTGGAGGCATTCACCATGCAAATGGCCAACAGCCCATCAGGCACACCGCACATCAGCAATGGCTTGGCACACAGTGCCACACTGTGACCATGCAATGTTACTCAGGAAGCACATGGCCCACATGTTCATGCAGGGGTTTGTGCATAGGAGCATGTAACCATGCGCCACACAGCATGTGCACATGCTTGCAGGCAGCACGAGTGTGCAGGCCCTGTCCGGACACCACTGGAGCACCAGAGGGTGCCCCCAGTGTGAGATATGCACACATGGTGGATGTACACACAGGGGCCAGGTGCACAGTGGCCCAAGTACATACCACCATGCCCACATCCCACATGTGTGCACAACCAGCAGCACATGAACATGCACAAGGAACTGGCAATGGCCAGCTGAGGGCACCACCACCCCCAAACACACAGAGGATTCACAAGACAGACACTCACCTGCACCAGCACATCCTTGTCCATGGACACCGACACTGGCCCTTTGTGCTTGGCCTCCACCACAGCCATAGCCCTCCACCAGCCTGCTGGTCCTGTGAGAGGAACAAAAGCAGAGAACACCATGAGGAGACTGGAGGTGTGACAAGCCCGCCACCCCTGCACCCAGCAACAATACCAGTGCCAGCATGCAGTGATGGCAACACCGCCACAGTGACCTAGTGATGGCACCTCTGGCTGCATGCATCCACACACAGCACCCCTGCCCATGCTCACCATGTGTACAGCTGGACATATGCCATGCCAATGACCATGTCACAGTGACCCTGCCACTCCATGCACCGTGCTGCATATGCCTACTCTGTGTGGTCTAAAAAGGCACTGCCCACGCAGTGTGTGGCCTGCTGTTCACATGTGTATGTGTGTGTATGTGTGTGTGTAGTGGTGTTCAGTGTGTCAGCTCCCCCACATACCCCATGCTGCCTGTGCACATGCATTTTACTTTGACTTACATGGGCACGGCACAGCACCCCTGCATGCTGGTTCTGTAGGCTCCTCAGCCTGTCTGGGTCCCCACACTGCAGATAACCATAACGGTGCCTGCATTGCTCCCCATTGTGGGCAACCCCTGTCCTTTGCACCACATGCACAGCAATCCTGGCCCACACCACAGAGTGTGGCTCACTAAGGTCATCAGACCCAAAGAGCTGCCCCTCAACCTGCAGCACCAGTGTCACAAGGTTGAAGAGCTCCACTTCACCCTAGTTCATGGCCCTTTGGCTTGTCACCTGTGCATCTGGCAAGATCCCCCTCAGTGTCACTAGGTCAGAAGTGCACAGATCATGCTTCTGGTGTGCAATGGCGCATTTGTGCCATGTACATGACTGGCCATTGTGCAACACACCGTACGTGGCATGGAAATGCATAATTGCCACCAATAGTGCATCACTATGCATGGGTAGGAACCCAGGGACATGAGTTATGACCGGGTCACGCATGCTCACTCCACCCAGATCCGCCATCTTGTGAGTGGCAAGCAATGCCATGCACAGTGCAGTGTCACTGCACACATTGCTGGTGTTGTGCCGTGATCCACAGGTGAGCAATGGCACCCTGTTGTATGATATATGCACACAACATGACAGGCAGCACCACAGTCATCATGCAAGTGGACGTGTATGTGGAGCTAGTCAGTATTACTGGACTGTTTGCACTACGCCTGTCAAGCCACTAACCAGGCATCGTGCATGCCCAGCAATGCGCCATGACAGTTGCACTGTATTCAGAAAATGCCCTATGTCCCATGCGCATGCACTGGAAATGTGCTGCATGGGGATGTGCTCAATGCAGTAGATGTGCTCTGCTGATTGGGGTGAGCTGGGGACAATTATGCAATTCACAGACATTGCTCTAAAATCAGCTCATTACCAGATTCAGGGGCATCTCACCTGATTAGCATCTCATTACACATACCCCCAATCTCATTTGCATGCCATAAATGTTTCTGAATGTGCCTCCACAGAGCTTATTTGACAAAGAGGAATTGCATCCTTGAAGGCAGGTATATTTACATTCTTCCAAAGGCAGTGTGGCAGCACTGAATATCAGTGTGAGGCCTAGGGCATACAGCCATGAGCCACGCCTGTTCCTGATCAACAAGCACATCCAGGTGAGTGCCCCACAGTGTCCCACTGTTAAAACTAGGTCTGGCTTGTGAAGGGGGTTCCGTTGCTGGTGTGTGGTGTAGCATGGGACCACAGGCTGATGACATATGTGTGTTGCAGGCCAAACTACCATCTGGTGGTACATGACAAGCAATGCCAATCACATGTGTAGGACATGTCAGCTATGTGTACCACTGCCACAGAACTGATCCTGACAAGCCCAGCTGTCCTTGACAGTCCCAGAACCTGTTCCAGATACGCGCAGCAGGTGGGTGTGTGGTATGCAGACATTGTGCTATGATCCTGCAACAGCCAGACACCGTGCCTGCACACATACGGAGCTGACTGTCGTGTGCTAATGGCTGTGCATTCTGACGCACAGAAATCATTATGTCCAGAAAGGACACAGCTGCTGGATGCAGATGTCCCAGTTTCACCAGTGATGAGGACAGGGCACTAACTGAGCCATACTTGCTGCATTAGGACATCCAGACTGGCAGGGGTGGCAGCTGACAGCTGAGGGATGAGTGCTGGGAGGCTGTGGCATCGCATGTCAGTGCAGTCGGGAAGTTTAACAGGATGCTCCGGGAGTACAGAAAGCACCTGAAAGATGAGAACAGGAGAGTCAAGAAGAAGGTGGAGCACATCGAGGCCTTCCTGAGTGGGACAGGTGGTGGGCCACAAACAGGTGTGCACCTTGCACCCATGGAGGAGCTGCTGGTGGCCAGCACAGGCAGGGTGGCTGTTCAGGGTGTTCCTGGAGGGGGCTTCCAGATGGGTGGCAGTCCATCGCAGCACTGTGAGCATACATGCCCAGGACATGTGCCTGTCTGTGTGTGTGTGTGCCATGCTTGCCCTGACAGCCCCACTGTGTGTGACTATCTGACCATGTGACAGTGTGCACCAACCATAGTTCTGTCTGCTCCATTCATGGACCATCTTGCACAGTCACGTGACCGGCTGGGCATGTGCTGGGGGGAGGAGTCACCCATGTTGTGGTGTTCCGCTGCACACCATTGCTGTCAACCCTGTGGGTGGTATCCAGGGTGTTGTCCCAGTTCCACACATGTACAAGTGGGCATGTACAGGCACTGGGCCTATCCAGCTGTAGTCAGTACCTGGCTGCATCAGCAGAACTGTTGTTCACTATCGAATGCATGGCATGTCAGGCACTCCACTGGCACACATGTATGATCACTTGTACATGCCTATTGGAACACTACTGTCACACACGTTTGTAACCATGTTTCTCTTCTTTCCATTACAGCTCCATTACAGCTCCTGGGTGCTGTAGTATCTGGCACATTGCAGAGTGGCACTGCAGAGGAGGATGCTGGGCCATCTCACTGGGCAGCAGACAAGTCTGGGTATGATGCTGTCCCAGGCCCATCAAACACCATAGCTGCAATGGACATATCACCAGTAGTGACAGGGCCTTCCAACACCTCAGCAAGTGGTGCCAGGGCTGGTGAGCAGGACAACACATGGCTGGATAGGTTTATGGGTATGAATGATGATAACCCAGGGGACACGGTGGACATCAAAGACGCCCTGCTGGTGCTGGCATCAAGTACACAGGGAACGTAAGGCAATGTTGATGATGATCCAGATGCCACACAACTTTGGGGGGACATGACCAACGGTGACATGCACAATGCACAGGTGCAGGCATAGGTGGCAGTGGAAGGTGCTGGCAGTCCTGTGGCCCTGGAACACCTGCAGGGCCTGCACAGCTACCCACAATGGTGGTTTCTGTGGGCTCTGTGCCTGGTGCTGTTGTGCCCCACCCATTCTGTGGCCGGCTGTGGTGCATCTACCTTCAGTGGATGTTCAGCAGCAGGCCAGCACACCACCTGCCCGTCGGTGCCACCCCATGAGCCTTTCCCTGCCAATGAGATTGAGGGCTATGCACACCACCTGTGGGCCACTGTGGAGGGGCAGGCTATCCTCTGGGCAGAGCTCAGGGGCATTTGGATGCTGCTGGCCATCGAACACAAGTCATTGGCTGTTTGGCATGCCCAGATGTTGGCAGAGGCTCGCCTACTGCAGGTGGGCATGACCACAGATCTGAAGTGGATTGCACATGCTGCCAAGGTGGTATGTGCAATCAGTGCACCATGTGGCCACCAGGCCTCCTGCTAAACCCCAGGAGAGCCTCAAGTACACCTATGCAGCAGTGTCAGGTGGACCAATTGCCGCTGACACCATCACCACACCTCTCCATTCCCATCAACCCTGTATCTGACATGGATCATGGGGCCAACACAGCAGTGAGCACTCATTCATGGTTTCACTGCAGTACCGCTCCAGGGATATTGGCCACCCCCCATGGCCAATGTCACTGCATCAGTGTCCACTGGTCATTGGTGTGACTGCCCACATCTGTGGAGGCTGTGTTGCCTCCCACTGATGCCTGGGTGACAGCTCACATGGCCCCTGTCACCTGCACCCTTTGAGGACCACTTACTTGGCTACCTGTGCCTGGGATGGCATGGGTGGCATGAGCCTGACCCATTGCATTGCCTGAATGGGTGACCTGTGCTGCACTACGTGCATGGCCAGGTGCACCATTGTTGTGCTGGGTGGCATGGGTGTGATGAGTGCAGTCCTGTGTATGCTGTGCATGTGTGCCAGCAGCAGTACACTGATCCATACCATCCTCAGCACATACACTGTGCCCCCAGACATGTGGATCCTGCTGTGCACGCATGTGTGTGTGTAGGGGTATGTGTGTGCAGCATTGTCACCCTCATGGGTGTGCTACACTGCAGCAGTGTTGCAGTAGAGTACCCTGTGAGTGTCTGTGTGTGTGTGTGTGTGTGTGTGGGGTGGGGTGCCAGCTATGTATTACCCATCTGTGTTACTCACCTATGGATCCCACAGTGCTGCTCAATGATGGTGTTCCTGTGCTACTGGGACCTGGTGACCAGGCGTGGGTCTCTTCATGCCAGTTGTTGTCCATCATGCTGCCCCTAGACTGCTGCTTCCTCATTCCCCTCCTCGTCCCTCCCAGAACTGTCATCCTGCTTGACCTGGACAGCTATTCCATGGTCAATGGCCATGTTGTGCAATATACAACAGACCAGGAATATGCCACAGGCCTTCCCTGGGCTACACTGTAGGGCACTACCCGACCTATCCTGACACTGGAAGCACATCTTCAGCATGCCAAAGACATGCTCGATGATGGTGCGCATAGCGATGTGTGCCTCGTTGTACCACTCTTTCGCCTCTGTGCCAAGCCAGCGGAAGGGTGTTAGTATCCAGGGTCAGAGGTGGTAGGCCACTTCACTTGTAGGGAGCAAGAGAAATCTGTTGCACCACTGCATACACATGCATTTTGTCCTCCCACCCCCCGCACCATGGTGCACTGGTGTGTCTCGCAACTGTCCACCCCAGTCCCCGTGGCGACGCTCCCTGGCCAGCTACATCCCCCTCATGACTGCTACAGCCTGCCCTGGGTGCACATGCCTGCCCGTGCTCACAGCCATGGCTGTCCACACATGTTCCCGTCACCACTGTCTGCCTGACAATGCCCAGTGGTCATCCACGCATGGCTGCGTGTGGTGTGTTCTGCCCTGCCAATTGTGCCATCTGTTGTGGTGCATTCCACCACTTGTGCTTTGATGTTCTGCTGCACTGTTCACCTTATGTTCATGATTCCATCAGTGTGCCCACCTCCATTATCCCACCTGTGCATATCCCCCTCAACATTCTCTATCATGGCCCTCGCACACCTGCTCCCTCTCTTTTCATTTGTTGTGACATGGTGGCCCATTCATGGGCATTTCTGCATGCCCCACCCACCTCCAAAAGGCCACTGGGTATGTACCTGTCTCAAAGTGATGGCAGAGGGTGGACTGGTGCCAGATGAAGGCTTCTTGTGTACTCTCAGGGTGCGTGGCCCAGACATTGCTGATGCACCCAGTAGCATTGCACACCACCTGGCAGTTCACAGAGTGGTAGCCCTTGTGGTTGACGTATGTCATGGCATTATCGCCAAGTGGTGTGTAGATTGCCACATGGGTGCAGTCAATATCCCCATGATGCCTGACATGCATGATGCCCTGTGGAACTTCTGCATGGCTTCTGTCCACTCTGCCTGTGTGCTTGGGAAGTGGATGAATTCTGAAGCATGTGGGAGCAGTGTAGTGAGGAATTGTGTGAGGAGAAAGGATGTGAATTCCTTGGATATGCCAGTGGTGTCTCTCCCTTGCCTCTAGAAGGTTCCCATGGCAAGCAGACACATTGCTGTTGACACCTTGGTCTCCACTGATATAGCATGCCTCTTCCAGTGGGTGTCTGAATTTTGTCAAGGCACAGCACACAGAGCTGCCTCAGAATAGCCCTGTTCAAACGGTATCGGCCAACTGTTTCAGTGTCCTTCAGCTGTTCAAACGTCTGTGTAGAAACAACACTGCCACAGGGCTGGCTGCCTACAGTGCCTTCTGCCACCATGTTGCTGGTTCACCCATCTCCTCATCCCCATTAACATTCCCACCATCAGGAATAGTGCTCTGTCCATTGTATTATTCGGCTGCTGCTTGTTGCTGCTATCTTGTGGTCAGCCTGCTGGGGACTTGCACTTAAGTCTACTTTTTTATACTTATCTCCACATGGCACATTTGGTACTTGTGCTGTGAATGCTCCATATTTGCACATTCATTTTGCTCTGTGAATGTCTCTGCGCTGTATATACAGTTACACTCCCCCTTCAGATGCACTGCATATCATTACTTTCAGTCTCCAGAGCATCCTGTTTGGTGCAACACTTCCGGATTGTGCCGGGGCATCTGTGCTCTCGGTGAATGGCTACATGGCGCATTTCCCAGTTGTGCTGGCACATCTCATTTGCACCCAGCGGATGTGCTTTGTGAATCCTCATCCACACCAACCCTCCCCCTCTGGCTGTACTGTCACGTACTGGGGATGCACTCGAATCAGTCAGGTTCTTCATATACTTGGGAGTCACCTTAGATCCCTCACTTACCCAGGATGTACATGTTGCAGCCATCACCAAAACTATAAACCAAAATATTTGTGTTCTCTACCGCATCATCCATAACTTATATTGACCTCCTGCCTCAAGACTGGGGATGCCACACTCCGGCTCTCCTCATGAATGGTGCTCCATTGCTACTCTCTGCTTCTGCATCTGTACTATCAAGCCTATCACAGGCCTACCATAGAGTTGGCAGGTTTGCTCTAAGGGCCAATGCTCGGCACCATCACTGCAATGTCCTATCTGCCCTGGGATGGCTACCCTATGAAATAAAATTATGTTATACCACACTAAGCTTTATACATAAACTTGTCCATCTCTTCACTCCTCCTAGCTCTGCTGATATTGTTCAATGTTGTCTCCCTCGATGTGCCCTAAGATCTACCTCATTGCCTCTTCTCTCAGTGCCAAACTTATGACTCTCCATGGCTCGGAGATCATTTGCATTTTCTGCTGTGTCCTACTGGAACTCTCTGCCTCCCTCTACAATGGCCTGCACCTCCCTCTCTCAATTTCAAAATCCACTGTCATATCACCTAACTGCCCCACCTTGCTCCTGCTTCCAGTGACTCCTAACCCCTGTTCACTCCCCTTGCATGATTCTCCTAGCAAAACTTTCTACTCTCTCTCTATCTCCTGCTCTCCAAGAAAAAAAAATACTGTAAATGGTGTCTGTATGTAAGGTTTTGTAGACTGTGCTTTACATTGCTTATTTTGCATAACTGAATGTAATTGATGTACTATCTTACTGTATAACTATTCCTTGTCTAATTTCTTGTATCAATGAATGCACCATCAATGTACTGCACTTTCTGGGTCTCCCTTGAAAAAGGGACTATCTTGTCTCAGAGGGCCTATCCAGTTACCAAAATTCAATAAATAAATAAATAAATGTTGCCCCATTTTTTTCATTTTTCTGAATTTGTTTTCCTTGCAAAGAAAAAATAAAATGGCAACAGTATGGAAAAAGATTCCCCATTTGCGACAAAGGATTCCCCATTTATGACAAAGGCTTGCCTATTTGCAATACTGAATTCGATTTCAAGGTAAATAGCTAACATTTTCCATTGAGAATATTTGGAAACTTTAATATTTAATAACTTTTGAACTGAGTAATTTTTTTCACCAAATCTTCAAAAGCACATCTGTGACCAAAACCATTCTACTCTGTAGGTTTAACATTTAGGCTACCAGAAGATTTAGAACATACAGGTTTTTAGTACATGTACACATGCCGGTGGCCCAGCAAGGGTTAAGACCAATACTCCACACCTTTTTTGCACAGCAGCGAGACAATGAATTTGACTACAAATGGTAATTTACAAATTTTTGATACTCCATAGCTCCACACCTGTGCATCTGACTAAAACAAAAATTACCACATTAAGAGATCATTGGTCCCTGATGGTGCATGCAGACTTTCATGTGAATTGTATGAAAAATTGCAAAGTTATTAAAGTGAAGAATTTTGAGTTTAACATAGAAGTAAAGAATGAACACCAACTATAAGGGCACAACTGCACTACAATAATATATCTACTCCCAGGGGCAGCATTAGCTGCAATACCCTTCTCTATGCTGACAATCTAGTCATCCATCACAGCGACAAATCAGTTGACGCCATCTCCTCTGCTCTCACACACAACTATGGCTCCACCCACAAATGGTTCCTCTCCAACATACTACTAGTAAATGAAAGAAGACAAATGTTATGATCTTCGGCTCAAAACCCTTCCTCACCAAGGCGTCCAAAGCCAAATCTTCCCATTGGGTGCTCACCCCAGCTGGTCCTCCACTTGAAAATGTCACCTAATTTAAATACTTAGGAGGCACCCTCGTACCCTCCCTCTCTTTCTCTGAACATGTCAATCAAACAATATGGAGGAACCACCAAAAGTTGGGTACTGTATATCGACATAAACATTATCTATTGGATGAAGCATGCCTTTCCTTCGATTGGGGAAACCTACTGTCCCTCCTTGACTGCTGCTTCCTGGTCTACTCACACCTATCCTCCACTCTGTTCTCACAGCTAAACAAAACCTGCAACTCTATATGTCATTTTGTCCTTCTAGCTCCTTTCTGCTCCCATTATTGCTCTCTCTAGCAGAATCTAGGATGGCTCGCACTACAGGGTCACTTTGAATATGCCATGTGCTGTCTAGTGCACAACTCACTCCAACACCAGCACCTGTCCACATATTCCCCCCACTGACAGAGTGGTCTCAAGGAATCTCAGGGCCTTCTCAATCCCCCCCACTTGAAGTACCCAGTGTAACCACTACCATGGAAATTTGAGCTTTCTTGATCACAGCTCCATCCCTGTGGAACAACCTCCTTCTCTCCATTCACTCATCTGCCACCCACCATGCTTTTAAACAAAACCTAAAAGCCTATGTCTTCATGGCTGAAACCTGTCTCTGCACTGTGCAAAGAAGCTAAAGCCTACTTACCAGCTATGCTTTTCCATGAATAAGTAGCACTTACCTCCGCTCCATATGTCTGTCCCTCCTTCTTCACCTCTATCATTCCGTCACAGCTCTAAGACCCCCCTGACCCTCTGTTCCCCCCACACCTTTTAAGAGACTCTAGCCTAACCCTCCCCAAATCTTAATTGAGCAGTAAATGTGCTAATCTGCATGAAGCTACATTGCACATTGTCCTTTCCCTTCCTGCCCCATCCCTTACCACCCTCTTGCCTAGCCCTATTCCCCACTTTTTTCAATCTCCTCTTCTACACCAAATGTCTCCATTGAAGGTGTTATACTCTTTGATATTGCACATCAGATTGTTGCTTCTACTACTTCAAATCATGAACCTCTTTAATTAGATACCATTATTGTGTATTACCTGTATAGCTGCATTGAATGTATGGAACCTGAACCTCTGAAATTGTATACTGTTATTATATGTAACCTGTACCTTCTGTTTTTTATTTTACCTCATTGCATAACTTTACACTTTATACACCAAATTAAACTCTTGCATGCCTTTCCTGCCACCTCAAGTGGGGTGTGAATTTCTGTACTGTATGTTGTAAGTACTGTTTGTATATGTGCTGTTTTCTGCCACAGTATGGCCCAGGTCATGACTGAAAATGGTCCTTTCTATCAGTGCACCTACCAGTTTACCAAAAACATAAATAAATAAATAAATAAATAAATACATACATACATACATACATACATACATACATACATACATAAACACATAAATGTTCTAATACCAGCCATTGGAACAACTCATGTCTCTTCAAAAGGTGTCCCAGTACCTTGTAATCTACTAGTAAAGTAGTTTGACAATGGAAAAGATATACTGTACTATAGGTTCTATTTTTTGTGTCCCTGTACTGCTCAGCAGTTATTACACCCAGTTTGAACACAGTATGCATAAACATGTAATTAATATTACGTGAACACTTCTAGAGTATGTCTTAATATGGAGTTAGTACAGATCATGCTTCTCCAGCAGTATGGTCTGTGAGATTTGTAGCGAGATCAAGTTTTTAATGTTGAAACCATTTTAATAAGGGCCTTCCCACAAATATTTTAATACATGCACATTTTAGCTCTAAATAATCAAAACAGAAAACTACCCTTAAAGGAAAAAAGTGGCATGAAATAGTGATGTTATCAACTGAAGTTTCATTCCAAATATAGAACACTGTTTTGAAAAGGTACTGCATATATAGGTATAATATGTGCTAATCCTCTGGACACCATATTAAAGGTAATCTGAGGCCATCTAAGGGGAAAAGATCAGAAGGCTGTGGGTTCTATCTGCACAACAGGAACTTGGGTTAAATCTCCCAAATAATGACACTCTAGTGTAGCATGAAGGAGGTGCTGCACTTCTTTGGTACACTGCCATCTTTTGGATGAGTTGTTAAACTGAGGTCCTGTCTGCCTGTTCTGTCGATTGTTGAGGTGAAGATAAAGATCCCATGGCACCTCTTGAATAAAGTAGGAGAACTGTTTATTGTTAGAAATCAAATAATA
Organism: Neoceratodus forsteri; assembly: GCA_016271365.2. Lineage (NCBI taxonomy): Eukaryota > Metazoa > Chordata > Ceratodontiformes > Ceratodontidae > Neoceratodus > Neoceratodus forsteri. The sequence goes on from CM057455.1 coordinate 610,466,729, forward strand.
CTAATAACACAGAAAAACACAACAAAATATGGAGACAAGCCTTTGTGTGAAGCAAATAAACAAATCAAAACAAAAGAAAAATCCTCTATGGTTCTCAAAAGAGGTGGCAGTGAAGGTTTGGGAGAAAAAGATAGTATTTAGGAAGTATATGGAAACACAGAAGGAGCAGGGCAGAGAACTGTACCAGTTAAGGCAGAAAGAAGCAGGGAGGGCAGTCGGAATAGCAAAGACTCAAACTGAGGAAAATATAGCCAACTCAGTGAAGAAGGGGGATAAAACCTTTTATAGGTACATCAGAGAGTGTTAAAAGACAAAGGGTGGGATAGTGAGGCTAAACAGAATGGACAGTGGGTGGGCAGAGAGGGACAGTGAAAAAGCAAGGATATTGAATGAATACTTCTGCTCAGTATTAACAAAAGAGGATGAGGGGGAGGTGCCTAATCCAATTAACAGATGCACTCTGGATGGGGGGAGGGGGTCGATCCCAGTCCTTTCACACAAGAAAGTGTTCTGAAAGAAGTCCTAAAACTGAAGGTGGACCAAGCAAAGGGGCCTGATGAAATTCACCCCAGAATACTAAAAGAATTAAGGAGAGAACTAGTGACACCACTGACTACCCTTTTTAACAAATCATGGGAGGATGGTGTGGTACCTGAGGACTGGAGGAAGGTGGATATGATACCCCTTCACAAAAGTGGGAACAAGACACAGGCAGGAAACTACAGACCTGTCAGTTTGACCTCTGTGGTAGGGAAAGTGATGGAATCACTTCTGAAGGAAAGAATTGTTGAGTACCTAGAGGCCAGTGGGGCACAGGACCCAAGGCAGCATGGGTTCACAGCAGGAAGGTCAGGTCAGACAAATCTAATTGATTTTTTTGACTGGGTGACCAAAGTAGTAGACCAGAAAGTGGCTGTGGACATGGCTTACCTAGACTTTAGCAAGGCATTTGACACAGTCCCACACCAAAGATTAATAGTCAAATTAACCAGCCTGGGAGTGGGTCCCAGGGTGGTAGCCTGGGTAAAACATTGGCTGAATAACAGGACCCAGAAGGTAATTGTAAATGGAGTCCACTCTGAAGAAAGAGGGGTTACTAGTGGGGTACCACAGGGTTCATTTCTGGGTCCAGTCATTTTTAATGTCTTTACAAGTGACATTGCAGAGGGACTGGAAGGAAAAGTATGCCTCTTTGCAGATGACACAAAGATCTGCAATAGGGATGATGCACAAGGAGGCATGGAAAGGATGAGAAGGGACTTGGCAAGGTTGGAGGAATGGTCAGAAGTATGGCAGCTTTGATTCAATGCAAAGAAGTGCAAAATAATGCACCTGGGAAACAAAAAACCCAGGGAAGATTACACAATGACAGGGAGGTAGTAACAATAACAAAAATGGAAAGGGACCTGGGGGAATCATATACGATGACCTTAAGGTAAGCAAGCAAAGTGAGAAGGCAGTAGAGAGGATTGGGGGGATACTGGGATGTATAGGGAAAGGCATCACCAGTAGAAAACAGAAAGTTGTTATCCCTCTGTACAGACAGTTGGTGAAACCCCATCTGGAGTACTGCATCCAGTTCTGGAGACTCCATCTCCACAAGGACATAGACAGGATGGAGGCAGTCCAGAGGAGGGCAACTAAAATGGTGTAGGGTCTGCAAGAGATACCATATGAGGAGAGACTAAAGGAGCTTAATAAGTATACCCTTAAGGAAAGGAGGGAGAAGGGGACATGATAGAAACTTTTAAGTACCTCAGTGGAATCAACAAAGTCCAAGAGGGTAGTATCTTTCAGAAAAAGAGTTGTGCAAGAACAAGGGGACACAATTTGAAGATAGAGTGGTGATGGCTGAGGGGCAATGTGAGGAAGCATTTTTTCACAGAGAGGGTGGTGAACACATGGAACAGCCTTCCTGATTAGGTTGTAGGGTCTAAAACTGGGAGAATTCAAGAATGCATGGGACAGACATAAGGCAATTTCTGTGGGTGGTAGGAAGAAATAGGCTGTTGGATAAATTGGATCTTCAGCTTATCCTGTAGGTAGGGAAATAGGCAGACTAGGTGGACCAAGCAGTCCTTTTCTGCCATCAAAGTCTATGGTTTCTATGTTCCTAAATACAGAAGTACAAGGTAGCATCAGAGGTTATAACAAATACAGTGATGTGGTCACAAAAAAACAAAACAAAAAACAAAATTCCCAGGAACAATATTTCCAAGTGTTACTCAACAAGGCTTTAGACTATTGAATAGATGGTGAGGCACACATCTACAAGCACAACAATGGGAATTTCTGAATAGGGCAAACAAATGAATAATAACAATGAAAGTTGCAAAAAATCAGATGAAGAGGAAATAACAATCAATCTTGGAGTATAATGGGTGAAGGTCTAAAAATTGTGCAAGGACAATGTCTCCAACATCTAATCCACATGGTTTTAGGTAATCTGGTATGCTATGAAGCATGAACTTTCCTGATACCAGTCTCAATTATACATAAAAGGACCCTATAGTCTAAATAAAGTTGTCGCAAAACAAATTTACAATGAACCTGCTAAATCAAATCTTTAATACAAGAAAGAATCAAAAGTATCACAGAATGATAATAGTTAGTGGGTAACCTATGGAAATCTCCATAAATACGGGTATCATAAGAAATAGACACCCAGAAAGATCAGATCAGGAAGTATCCTGTAAAGGCCAAAATGGTTGAATAAAGGGGAAATCAAGATATAAATGACATGTAGTCTCATAGCAAGTCTCACAACTGTCCTGGGGATGGAATCTCTCCCTGATATGTTCATGTTTGTTGCTATTTTTTACATGCAATTTGTCATTACAGCAGAGCTAAGCAATATCCCAGTATTGGAGAGGAATACTTTTATCAGTTAAATACTGCATAGTAACCTGTTTAAGATCCAAAGAGACACCAGACATAATCTCCCCCTCGGTGACCATGCTGAGTACAGATGATGTCCAAGGATAGTTTTGTTATCTTTATTAAATTCAAAAAAGGTGTCAAATAATGTGGAAAAGTTGCCATCACCCTAAAAAGGAGTTTTGGTCTCTGCCATTCAATTTGAAGTGGTTCCAGCCAAACCATGGCCCAGTCTTTCTACAATGAAGGACTACCAGAAGCCCAACGGATAATATTAAATTGAAAAAAAAAACACTGAAAAAGAAAATCACTAGATGAACTATATCCAAGCCTCCATTATCCATGGGTAGATACAGGACATCTCTTTTAATTGGATTCATCCGACAACCTCAAACCATCTGAAAAAAAATACTTAGTTAATGAGTTTCATACTGCTGAGATAAAGGAGATATTGCCCTAACACAAAGAAAGGTAGGCACCAAAACTGTCATAATGAAGCAAATCAGTTTCTTTTTGCAGAGTTGCCAGGATTTCCACCTGGCCACATGTGGTACCCCAACATCCAAATACTTTTTCCAATTATACTCTGGTAGATTGATTGGCTATGGTAAATACCAAAAATTGTAGTGGGTTATAAAGATGCTTTATACTACCAATAGCTTGGGAAGGATTGTCATGAACACCAACCTGTAGCACTTACCATTATGAAAAATTTTATTTTTATCCTGTAGCCATAGCAACTTCTTGGATCAGACGTACTACAGCTTCTCCTTAAGGGACATCTTTTGTGAATAAACAAGCATCATCTACATAGTTCAAAATCTTAATTTCAGGCATGGACAGACAGTTTCAAATACCCTGAATATGAGGTGCAATACTAATACTACATAATAATGGATCTAATGTTAACAGGGGTAAAATAGGGCTAAGAGGACACCCCTGTCATGCACCTTGAAGCAAAGGTAAGTGGGCTTCCAACCACTTACTGATGTTAGGAATAATGGTAATATCAGAATAAAGGAATTTGATTCGACTAACAAAGGTATGCTAGGGTATGCTAGAATCCATATTTATGTGATACTAAAAAGATAATAGTTATGGCTAAGGGGGTGATCTTTTGCTAGCAGTAGAAGTTATTAATGATAATTACTTAATGATAAATATGGGCATAGAGTTTAAACAAATTAATGTCAACACAAGAGGTCATCTCCTGCAACTTAAAAGAGATGGGTACTTCTCTAACAAATGTGGAAATGTTTTTCACGAAGAATAATTAATCACTGAATCTCATTACCAACAGAATTTATTAGTGATTCAAAAGACTCCTTTAAGAGCAGACTGGATAAGCTGTTATGATCAGATCTCCCCCTTTCATATTATGAGTGATTGATAGGAGCAGATATGAGTTTTTGTCTTTTGCTCCATCCCCTTTTCTTAGTGAATCTAAGTGAATCATGGTGGACCTTGTCAAAGGACTTCTCCAGATCTAAAATGAACAGGAAGTGCCCTTGGCATTTCTCTATGGCAATGGTCAATCACTTCCGGGATCAATAGCAAATTGCCTGGTATTTTCCATCAAGGAATAGAGCAAATCTGCAAGGGGGTATATATAATTGAACAGACCCTAGCTAATCGTGTACAAAAATATATTGGTGATAATCTTCACCTCAGTATTGAGAAAACAAATTGGTCTCCAGTTTTTTTAACTCCCTCTGGTCACTCTTTTTAAATAAAAATGTTTGTAATGCCTCTATAATTGATCCAGAGATAGAACAATTAGTCAGAAATGAATTAAAAATGAAAGCTTAATATCAGAGCCAAAAGTGAAGAAAAGGTCTGATAAAACTCAGACGCCAGATCATCAGTACTTGAAGAAGTCCACTTCTGTAGGGAAGGAATCTCTGAAGCAACTTCTATAGTACTGATAGGGTTTGTGAGAATGTTGTTTTCCATGGTAGAAACTTGTGGCAGACATAATCTAAAAATTGGGACATTTTCTTATCAAACAAGAACTGCATGCCCACTGTGACCTGAAAAAAGTCTTGAACCACCTGCAGCATGCCATGTTCAGATGTCTGAAGGTTACCTTTTTGATCAACTAAATTATTCATTTTCTGATTAAATACACTGGTGAAACAGCTATGAAAAATATCTGATCCAGAGATGGGACGGCAGTTTCCAGGTGAGGAGTGATCGCCTCCTTTGTGAAGGGGATCACCTTAGCAGATTTCCAGGCTTGTGGGACTGTACTAAGTGAGAAAGAGAGATTTAGCCAATTTGACAGGGATGGACAATGGCTGGGGCTGAGATTTGAAGGAGGAGTGGGTCAAGCCTATCAGGGTTAGATTTGCAAGGATTCTGTGATTGAAGGGTGTGAAGAACTTCATGGGCTGTGGTGGAGGAGAAGTGGAAGTTATGTGTTGATGTTAGAGTGTGTACAGAAGAGGAGGTTGTTGCATGGGTGGAGGGAAGGACACAGGTTGTGAAGAAATTGTTTAGGGTTGAGGCAACAGTGATGGGGTCAGAGACTAGCTTGCCATCAATGAGGAGGGAAGGAGAGGAAGATTTTGAGGGGGATGAAAAGGGAGGAGAGGGTTTGCCAGAAATTATGAGGAGAGTTCAGGTTTTCTTGTAAGATATTTCTGAAGTAATAAGCTTTGGCTGCTCTAATGGCTTTGGTGCATAAGTTTCTTAGGTGCCGTAGGTTGTGAGGTGAATGTGGGAGTGCGAAGTCTTGTAGTGAACCCAAGCACGGTCACAGGTTGTGAAAAGCTTGATGATGTCTGCTGATATCTAGGGTTATGGTAGTGACTTACTCTGCAGTGCCATAAAGGGGCAAGGTTATTCCATGCTGTATCAAGTATGTGGCAGAAAAGGGTGAGTGCAGTGTTGTTGTCTGTAGACAAGTTGAAAAGTGACCAATTGGAGGAAGCCAGGACATGCAGGAGGGCACCACAGAATTGCAGCAGCAACACTATGTTTTATTTTATTTATTTATTTAGTTATTTGACTGCAATGACTTTGAGCTAAAAGCTTGTTTACAAAGGTTCCATGTCAAAGTAGCAATAGTCAAACAGAACAGTATAAAAACAGCAAAACATGGTTAAAAAGAAAGAGCATTTAACATGAAGAACATTTATAAGGTGCAACATAGCAGACAGTATTAAATCAGCCAGGCTGACCTTGTCAAGTAGAAGGGTAGGGTGCGATGAAAGTGTGAGTAGGGATATGGAGGTGAAGGCTGGTTAGAGAGGCACAGACACAGGGTGAACCCCAAGGCTTCATTCTACAGTAGGTCCCATCCTCTTTTCTATCTTTGTTAACAATCTCTCTTCTGTAAGCTCTGCATCCCTAATACACCTTTACATAGATGACACCATTCTCTACAATCAGCGCCAGTACACTGAGAATAAGTGTCTCATGGCTGAGCCTTTGTAATGGCACCAAACACCAAGGAAAGCAAGCAGCATTCAATACCTTACTTTCAATTCAGTGTCCTCCAGGGGCCAGCTGTTTAATTCAGGAAGGGAGCCTGGAAAATGAACTGCCCTCACAAACCACAATGGAGCCAAGGCCTGTGACTGAGAAGGAGTCTGAAAAAAGAAAGATACTGTAGGTAAGTAAGGGCAAAAAGTAGAACAGGAAACAATATGCTACACAAGCCATAAGCTAGATTTCCCACACAAATAACCGGGATAAACAAAGAAACTGCTGGTTGATAGGAAGGTCAGTGAACTACAAGCAGGTTTGGGGGAGGGGGGAGATATGGGGAGGGCAAATCAGCTGTAGTGGAGACATAGAACACTGAGTATGGGGAGATAGCAGGAGTTAGGGATGCGGGAGCCATACATGATGAGTAGAAAGTGTGCAGGAAGAGGAAGAGTATAGGGAAGAAAGACACAGTATGAAAAATAGGACTGCTACCTTACAGGAGTGGTATGGGAGCCTTGCAGTTCCAGGAGAAATAAAAATGACCATCTTGGTAGCTAAGAATTAATTAAGAATCACAGCATGAATGTTAAATAAAAGTTGCCTAGAGCAATGGGGTTCCAGAGAAAGTGGGAGAACCACCTTTGTAGCCAAGGATACAATGACATTGCACAGTTTTACAATAAGGCTGTAATTAGAAGAAGGATCAGCATTTATATAACACTTTTCATATGCAGTGTATCCCAAAGCACTTTACAAGCAATGTTAGACTGGTAGTGAAGTGACTGAGTGCGTAGTGGTGGCCATATCACACATCAACATCCACACACATCCTGGACAATTGCATGATCCAGTTTAGGGGAAGTGGAATGTTGGCCAGGAGACCAGGAATGTCCCCTACTCTTTGCGAAGAGTGCCCTGGGTTCTTTTACTTCCACCTAGACACCCACCAGGGCAGCACTAGGATGGGTAGAAGGGACCTCGGTTTAATGTTTCATCCGAAGGACAGCACACCCCATCAGTACAGCACCCCACTAATACTGCACTCAATGTCAGCATTTTAGGTATGAGTCCATTACCAGTGTGGGACAAGAACCCATAGTCTTCTGGTCCAGAGGTTAATGTGCTAACAACAGAGACACACTAACACCTGTATGACCTAGTTCATTTAGAAACTACATTTAAAGTAACACCCTCATATCTAATAATGTACTGCACTGGATGTGAACAGGCTATTACTCTACAGTGGTGGAGATGTCTATTAATAAAAACTGTATCAGCTAAACCAGGCAAACAACAGACATTGTAGTGCTAGGAGAGCCATATCACTTGCTAAATAATAGCTACAGGTTAGCATGGTGCATACAAATAAACTTAATCACAGCAGCACAGTTAATTGTTAATAAAAAATTAATGCAGGTGTGCGCTGGGGTAAGCAGAGAAGTGAGGGATACAATATAAATGCAAGGCACTGCAGGAATAAATAACAAATGTAATCACAGTTCACATTGAAACCAATATTACAATTAAATACAGAGTCTTGATCAAGATGACATGATAAGAAATGTAAAATGCAATATAGCTGTGAGAACCACAGAGCTGCAGTAGCAACACTATATGCACAATCAGTGCCTGCATGCCGACAATAAATGCCTCGTGGCTGGGCCTATGTAATGGTGCTGAATGCCAAGGGAAGTGAGAAGCATGCAGTACCTGACTTCCAGTTCAGTATCCTCCCACCAAATAGATGCATTGTTATATAAGCTAAAAACTGAAGTATGAGCCAATAATAATTCATGAATTGCAGTCTGAAAAATTAACAAGCATGGTATTATTTAATCTCCAGCTAGGCTTCCCTGGAGTAATTTGTGTTCAGGTGCTACTGTTATTGTACAACTTACTAAAACGTGATCAGTAGTATCAATAGGCGTAGTTTTGTTATCTGAGATAAAGCTAATGCAGGAGACAAAGACATAATAATTTCTGGTAACAAATTGTGCCCTAAAGTAAGTGTACCAACAAGTAGGATACTGAGTAGGATAGGCATCAACAAACTGGGTGGCTTTGCAAAGTTTATCTAAGCAGACAGAGTCACAAAACCAGTTAAGTGTTTTTGTTCCTCTTTCCTGGAGCTGTAGTGGACAATTAAAGTCCAACCCCCTTAAAAAATAACAATTTTGGAAGTATATAAATAAGGTGAAACAGTTGAAAAAGGGAAACCTTATCAAACTTCGACTGAGGTGCATAAACAATGATCAGATGATAAGTAGTCTGATCCAATCTGCAATCTAGCAATAATGCTCTCCCAGGTGGTAGATAAAGAACTCTCAGCACCCTAGGTTGTAAGTTGTTGAACAATATTGCTACACTAGTGCATGCCTCAGTACCAGTCAAAATATAGGATATACCAAGGTTCCATAGCTATTTTGCATCCCTAATGTCAGACAATGTATGAAGCCTGGTACCCAACAGAAATAAATAAATACCTGTAAGCAGAATAGTTAAGAAAGATATGAATCTTAACTTCCCTATGTATAAAATTCTTAATGATATTGATATTTAATGTAGCAAACCACATGCAGGAAGAGAGGAAAAAAAGAAACACATCTTAAACAGAGCAGAACAAAAGTCTTAAGGTGGCCAAGTATGTTTCTTTTTGGACTTTGCTTTTGATATATGTAGTACAATCATTCTTCCTCTTACGAGCATTGGCGGGCTGGTGTACATCATTTTATTTATTTATTAAATTCTCAGATTACAAATACCTTTGAGCAGAAACTACTCATTTACAAAGGTTCCATGTGAAAGGATGAGGGTCAACATACATACAGAGATAGTAAAAAATGCACAATAAACAACCAAAACAACTAAAAGAAAAAATAAAAATATTCATCATCCTCAGTGTCAGAGGATATCATCTTCTGAGAAGAAACAGTGGAAGACAGCTCGGAGGCAAGATCATCATCTGTGTCTCCTCAATATTTTGCTGGAGCAAGAGAGTCAAATATGTTCTTAGTCAGCACCAGTCAGAAGCCATTGGAGGAGTCTGTGGATGCTTATGACATAAGAAGTGTCTTTGTGCAACCTCATTGAAGGGGTCTGTGGGGGCAGCAAAGCTTCAGTAAGGGGAACTGAAGCAGCGGCGGAGGAAGAGCATTGCAAGTTCTAGAGTAGATATCATCCAAAAAGTTAAGCATTGCAGACACTATCATCTGGAGAGATGTCTTTCAGAGGATCTATAGGAACAACAGGAGCTGAGGTGCTAGGCACTATTGTAAGTTCTGAATAAACAGGATGATCTGGTAGTACCACTCCCAGAGCTGTGCTTGGTCTGAATTTCTGAGCAGCAGTCAGGAGATCCTTATGTTAGGATCTGTCAGTTCTTTTGTAAGTCACCCATGGACAGGTATTAAAAGAATGTCCTTCAAACTGGCAGAGATTACTTTTCACCTTATTTGAACACTGGGCTCCAATATTGCCATATTTCAGATGCAGGTTACAGAATCTCTGATCACAGACATTGCTCAGATGAGGAAGGGAACCACACTTAAACATGCTTTCAGCTGGCAAGGGTAGAAGCAGACAGCCCTATCCTGACCGATTAAAAAGCTATTTGGAAGGTGTGAAATGCCAGAGTCCATTGCTTTGAGTTGAACTTTGTATTTCCAACCACCAGTCCAAATGCCATATTTGCCCTACCTATAACCTACAGGAGTGACAGGGAGGGGAGAAGAGAGGGAGGAATAGCTCTTAGTGTAAAGGAAGGAGATAAAAGCAACTGAACAAAAGAGTAAACAGGGAGGAGAGGAGGCACTGTGGGTCACCTTAGAGACTGGAAATGGCATCACAATTGCACAGGGGTTGTATACAGACCCCCATGTCAGGGGGAAGGAATGGACAAGGATATGATAGAAGGCATTCTTAGGATGGCAGAGAAAGGGGAGATAATGTTGATGGGAGACCTGATATGCCAGATGTTAACTGGAGCACATTTGCTGCAGCCACATCCGAGAGCAGGGACATTCTCGATGCCCTACAGGTGGCATGCCTCAGACAGCTAGTTTAGGAACCCACTCATAAGGGAGCAATCTTAGACCTCATACTCTCAAATGGGGACAGTGAGAGGATTTCAGATCTAGAAGTGGGTTGCCATCTGGGAACAAGTGACCATCAAACAGTGTGGTTCATGATAAACTCAGCTACAGAGTCAAGCCATACAAAAATGAGGCTACTGGACTTCAGGATGGCTGACTTTGGTAAGATGGGAGAGTGCCGTAGAAAAGAACTAGCAAACAGGCTAGAAGGAGGAGTTGAGCAACAATGGGGAAACATTAAAACTGCCATCACAGAGGCAACAAGCCTTTGTGTGAAGCAAATAAACAAAACAAAATGAAAGAAAAACCACTATGGTTCTCAAAAAAGGTGGTGGGGAAAATCAGGGAGAAAAATATAGCATTCAGGAAGTATAAGGAAACACACAAGGAGCAGGACAGAGAACTGTACCAGTTAAGGCAGAAGGAAGCAGGGAGGGAAGTCAGAATAGCAAAGGCCCAAACTGAGGAAAAGATAAACAACTCAGTTAAGAAGGGGTATAAAACCTTTTTATAGGTACATAAGGGAGCATAGAAAGACAAAGGAAGGGAGAGTGAAGCTGAATAGAATGGACAGTGGGTGGGCAGAGAGGGACAGTGAAAAAGCAGGGATACTGAAAGAATATATCTGCTCAGTATTCACAAAACAGGAAGACAGGGAGGTGCCTAATCCAATTAACAGAAGCACTCTGGATAGGGGAGTCGATCCCAGTCCTTTCATAGAAGAAAGGGCTCTGAAAGAACTCCTAAAACTGAAGGTGGACCAAGCAATGGGGCCTGACTGAATTCATCCCAGAATTCTAAAAGAATTAAGGGGAGAACTAGTGAAACCACTGACTACCCTTTTTAACAAATCATGGGAGGATGGTGTGGTACCTGAGGACTGGAGGAAGGTCGATGTGATTCCCCTTCACAAAAGTGGGATCAAGACACAGACAGTAAACTACAAACCTGTCAGTTTGTCCTCTGTGGTAGGGAAAGTGGTGGAATCACTTCTGAAGGAAATAATTGCTGAGTACCTAGAGGCCATTGGGGCACAGGACCCAAGGCAAATGGGTTCACAGTTGGAAGGTCATGTCAGATGAATCTAATTGATTTCTTTGACTGGGTGACCAAAGTAGTAGACCAGGGAGGAGCTGTGGACATGGGCTACCTAGACTTTAGCAAGGCATTTGACACAGTCCCACACAAAAGATTAATTGTCAAATTAACCAGCCTAGGAGTGGGTCCCAGGATGGTAGTCTGGGTAAAGCATTGGCTGGACAACAGGACGCAGAAGGTAATTGTAAATGGAGTCCACTCTGAAGAAAGAGGGGTTACTAGTGGGGTACCACAGGGTTCAGTACTGGGTCCAGTCCTTTTTAATGGCTTTATAAGTGACATTGCAGAGGGACTGGAAGGAAAAGTATACCCCTTTGCAGATGACACAAAGATCTGCAACAGGGTTGATACACAAGGAGGAATGGAAAAGATGAGAAGGGATTTGGCAAGGTTTGAGGAATGGTCAGAAGTATGGCAGCTTTGATTCAATGCAAAGAAGTGCAAAATAATGCACCTGGGAAACAAAAACCCAGGGGAAGATTACACAATAAGGGGGAGGTAGTAACAACAACAAAAATGGAAAGGGACCGGGGGGTAATCATATCAGATGACCTTAAGGTTAGCAAGCAATGTGAGAATGCCTTAGGGAGGGTTGGAGGTATACTGGGATGTATAGGGAGAGGCATCACCAGTAGAAAACAGGAAGTTGTTATCCCTCTGTACAGACAGTTGATGAGACTCCATCAGCAGTACTGCATCCAGTTCTGGAGACCCCATCTCCACAAGAACATAGACAGGATGGAGGCAGTCCAGAGTAGGGCAACTAAAATGGTGTAGGGTCTGCAAGAGAAACCATATGAGGAGAGACTAAAGGAACGTATATGGATACACTCGAGGAAAGGAGGGAGGGGGGGACATAATAGAAACTTTTAAGTACCTCAGTGGAATCAACAAAATCCAAGAGGGTAGCATGTTTCAAAAAAAGAGATGTGCAAGGACAAGGGGACACAATTTAAAGATAGAGGAGGGGTGGTTCAAGGGCAATGTGAGAAAGTATTTTTTCACAGAGAGGGTGGTGAAAGCATGGAACAACCTTCCTGAGGAGGTTGTGGGGTCTAACACTGGAAGAATTCAAGAATGTAATGGACAGACATAGGGTAAGAAGAAATAGGCTGTTGGTTAACTTGGATCTGCAGCTTATCCTGTAGGTAGGGAAATGAGCAGACTAGGTGGGCCAAGTGGTCCTTATCTGCCATCAAAGTATATGTTTCTATGTTTGTACAAGATAGGGTCAGCTTTACCCAAAACCTTGCACTGTTGTTTGAGCCAGTAGGAAATATTATTGACATGACCCCCCTCATTACAAAACAATTGTAATGGTACGAGTTGTGGGTTTAGTAAGGGGAATAGCCTGAAAGGAAAGCAAAAGTTCTGAAAAATTTAAATGATTGTACTTGGTCCAAAATCTATCGAAAAAGGAACTTAATCTGAAACTGACATCATGTAGTGTGTCTCCAGAAACATAATTCAATGCATAAATGTCTGCAAGCAGAACACCCATGGATTATATCAAGAGTTTTTCAACTAGAAAGGAATGGTCAAGAGGTACAGTAGTTCTAGTCCACCCCTCTACCTATTTTTGACTGCATTCCTCCATGGGACAGGAGAAGGCTGTGCAGACAAAAATCAGTAAACTTAAAACCAGTGTCTTTAATCCATTCAGTATTATCAGAAAAAGTAGTAGTTTGCCGATTATCAGTTTGTGTTGGTTCCACATTCAAGTCCTCAGAGGAGACAGCAGTAATACAAGTTCTGCAGACAGCTGCTCAACTTCAGAATCAGCAGCAATCATGTGCTGCTTGGGAAGAACAAATACATAATCTGTATCTACCTTTGTGGCAGCTGAATACTTCAGACCTTTAATTTCATAGGCAGCATCATCACTTGAGGAGCATGGTCCTGCAGGTGGAACACTAGGCAGAGAATTAAAAAAAGATTTGGTTTGTGCAGATATACAGGTGCCTATTACTGTAAACAGGGACCAAGGTAGGATCTGGAATCCAGCTTCACCCCTCAGGACTGATGATCCACCTTGCCTCCTAAAGGGCTTGGTATGGGCATCACCTTCTGACGGTCTCGAAATCAGGTAGAACAGAAGAATGTGTCATAGTCTGAATAGTAGACTCTGTGCAGGTCCTGTCAGGTTCTGCTCCCGTAGTGGTCAGTTCAACTGTCATGTGCCCAAACTAACAGGCTGGAGAAGTCTGAGTCACTAAGACAGAAGCAGTAGACTGAAGGGGTAGGTCACTAATCAAGACAGAAAGTGAATCTCTTTGAGGACCAAAAATGATTTTTAATATTTATAGGCAGGGTGCCTGGCAGAATTCAAAGTGTCACCTAGCTCAGAGACCTGAGACTCATGTGAAATGGCCATAATAGCCACCAACTGACCATCAGTAATATTGAGTGGTCATCCTGGCCACAACTGTCTGTCAGGTATGTGGGTAGCAACTGATGTGGAAGATACAGTAGCAGGACTCACAGAGGCAGAAGAATGGCACCGTCATGAGTAGAGATTCACCGAAATTAAATTCCGCCTGTGAAGTGAAAGCAAAGTGGCCACTTTACATTATCATAACGCTACATGAAGTGGCCATTGAAAAGTGCTCACTTCATTTTGTTATTATGACTTCACATTGTTATTCCATCTTAACGTGAATTGATGCAAAATGACAACAATATAGGCACTTTAGGCAGCCCCCCCAAACTTCACATGGCTTACAGTACTGTAAGTCATATGCTTTAGCCAGACAGGAAGGAAGTGAGTCACCCAAGCAGATGCTTTCACTTTCTCCTTTGCAGAGGTAGAGAGAGGAAGCATTTTGTTTAGGAGAGGAGAGTTTGTTAACAAGTTCTTTCTTGAGCAAATTCCAAAAACACAAAAGCTTTTATAAAAGCTAATTCTTTATATTTTTTTTTTTGTACTGTTTTGTCAGTTCTTTTTGGTGGCCGATTTCTTTGTTTTTATGTTTGCTTGCACGCATGTGCAAGAAACAACTTGGGACAGTGCGACTCTTGGAGGTGTGTGCGTGAGCTGGCCAATGTAGTGCTTGCTTGATCGGGCATGTCTGAGTTGCACCAATAGATGGGCAGCTCTGGATGACAGCATCTTGGCTGCAGTGGCTTTCACTTGAAAGGAAAGAGCCTCTGCAGTCTGGTTTAATATGAAAGTGAGCATTTCAGCACTTTCAGTGCGCCTGCTGGTCGCTTCATTCTCCTTGCAGGAATTCTCCCATTTCCTGGTAGAAAAAAAAGGCTGCCACGGCCCATCAGCTGCAAAATCCTCCAGTTGCGATTAGTGTAACAAAAAACACTCTGTCAGCACAAAAAGTTGCTCTGGCGGAAGAGGCAAAACCTCCAGGTTTGGGATATGGCCCGTAACACTAATTTGCTAGGTGCCCAAGCAAGCCACAGCTCCAAATTAACAGAACGCCAGTATCATTTTCCGCTGTACTATAACTAAAACATTCTTTACTCTCATTTCAAAACAACAATGAAATAAAATAACCTCAGCTGGAAGAAAAAAACAGAGAAACACCCAAGCAAATAGAGCATTACGGGGAGTGGAGCAACATCACGGGCATCTTGCTGCTTCATCCCTCCTCAGCAGTTTCTATTGGTGTGCTGTAGAATGTAACTTGTTCTTCCATCAGTTCATCAGATTGCAAAGGGTTACTGTGGGTCTGATAGGTGGAAACCTTGAAAACATAACTGGTCAACGAGAAAGCTATTGGAGTTTTGAATTGATGGCCAGAGAGGATGATCTAATTGCTGTTATATATCTAGCTGCATTTTTGCAAAGAGTACGTTTTTAGCAGTACTGTGAGAACCGCTCCTCTACACCATGTCCTCCCACCTGTCTTCTGTGTGTGGCTCTGTGGATATATTTCACAAGGCCATGCAATAGGCGTCTTTGTTCATTATAAAAATAATTGAGCCGTTGAAATAAGTTGGAACAAATAACAAAATATATACACTTTGTTTATTTAAATGCTGAAACTGCATGGAACAAATGGGGAATCCTTAATTAAAATACATGTAGTATAGTGGTATACTGTTTACACAATCCCTGCCTTTGCAATTTAAGAATGTGCCTGGTATAATTACCATGTAATTTTTATTGTGACCTTCGTGCATTATATTGTATGTCTGTGATACAGGACATGAAGGATTGTATTAGGTTAAGGACCAAGTTAAGTGTTTTTAATTAGTTTCAATATGCATGATTGAAGTTACACATTTGTATATAGAGCACAGTTTGTAGTTATGAAGTCAGCTCTGATGAAGCTTGGCAGCGGACCAAGCTAAACAAGTTTTCTTACATTATTGGTCACTGTATGTGACTTTTACAGCGTTGAAATTTAGGATAAACACTAGAACACTTTTTGCTGTAATAAAATATGCAAACATTTTAGATTCAAGTCTTAGGTTTGGGTGCTGTTCATTCCGTGGCTGATAACGCTTGCCATAAAAATTTCCTCTTACAGCAATATGCCTTTAAAGTACCTCGCGCTCATTGGATTAACTTCCCATTGTAAACACTAGGAGGCTGTAAGGCGTGGTACCGCACTTGATTATTGATTCCACAGCAGTGAAGAACATTTTTAGTGGCTACAACTGTGTGTTTATCTAAGATTAACACAGGCCTAATAGACTCTTTACAGCCAGTAAGGAAGCTCAGTCCCACCAACCCTTTTAATAATAACCGTATGGAGCCATCTGCATTTCCTAGTTGGTAGTCATGTCGATGATGGTTCCATGGAATAAAAACATCTAACTGTTCTATTGAGAAAGACTGTAAAACATTTCCTTTACAGAGTAATTTAAGGTTCACAATCATGTTAGATTTTAACTCGTAATAAAATAAAAGTTGGGCTATAATATCAGCAAACTTACTATGATTTCAGCACAGCCTTACAGTAACCTGCTATTGGAAAACATGTTTAAAAATATATATTATTCGGACACACTATGGCTTATATATATATATATATATATATATATATATATATATATATATATATACACACACAGTATATAGTTTATGGGTTTTCTGTATTTGTCAACCCCCCTTCTTTATTACTGAGGACAATTGCATGAAAACAGGATCTTTGTGATTCAGACTTCATCTGCTCCTCCGCTTTGGTGGTGGAGCCATGGAACAGTCTACTAGTTGAAGTGGTAAGTGCAAAAACCATTGGTGGTTTCAAGCATGGTTGGGGTAGAATGAATTGTATATTGCTTGCTTGGGACAACAGAAACAGAAAGGATAATGGGGGGGTAGGTTGGGGAGGACTAGGAAAGTAACCCCCCTTCACATGGCCTATCTGTGCTAGGAGACTAGGATCCTAGGGCTAAATAGGGAATTCGGGCAGACTAGATAGACCATGGATCTTTTTTTGCTAATATTTTCTATGCTTCTGTGTTTCTAACCCCTGGAATCCCTCACTTACATGTTTACACTTTATGCAGTGATCTGAGCCAAGAGTGACACCCCGGAGACAGAACCTATGCAGATTTTCAAATTTGGAATGTAGGTTCAAACTCTGCAGCCACGCTCCACTCTAGCCATTGCTCAGATATGTTTCTCCTCATGAAAAGAGCAGTCACTCTGTAGTTAATTCCTTTAGCGGCTGGTTCTCTAGTTGGATTTTTATTTTGTAGTTATATCAAAAAAGTGTATTTTAGTTTTCTCAGTTGCTCTGCATTTAGCTAGGCCTTTCTGTAAATGAAGGTTTCTCCAGTTCTCATTTGATTCCCAGAAACCAGAGAATATCCTACTTGGTTACCTTGATTATTCTGGCTAGAAAACCATGTTCCTTCTGCTAAATTTTTGGTGGTTTACTATTTTTAGCTACCCAACGTACAGAGAAAGGAATGTTCTCTCTTTCCGTTTCTGTCTGTGCCCTTTAACCTTAATGAATGCGTTTCTACTACAGGAGCCACAATTTGACCTTTGGCACAGTTTCTTCAATACAAGAGCTATTTTTATGTTTGCTTGAGTGCATGTGCAAGGAACAGCTTGCAACAGTGTGCCTTTTGGAGGTGTGTGACCCTCCTCCATGATGCAGTGCTCAGTGTAGCAGGCGTGACCCTAGGGGACCAATACATGCCGAGCTGTGTATGACAGCAGTTCAGCTGTGTTGGTCTTCACTTCTAACAAAAGGTCTGCTGCAATCAGCGATGGTAGCGTGTATGCAATTAGCATACATGTCAACCGAACTGCTGTCATGCACAGCTCGGCTTCAAAGCCCTCCCGCTTCCTCCTTCTGACAATGTCCTCCCACTCCCTGTTCTTCCTGGCCCCTACCTTGTGTGCCAAGGGTGGTGCCCAATCCCCCTCAGCTCATGCACCCCTCAGTACACTGCGTGGCTGACATGGGTGCCCAATCCCCCGTCAGCTGCAGCCCCCACCCCACAAAACAAACAACCAGTTGGCATGCTGGGAGCCCACCCCAGCATGCTCATGCTTCCCCACCCACATACACACGCACACTGTATGGCCACTGGGGGTGCCCAGTCCCCGCCAGCTCCAGTCTCCCTCCCAGCAAACACATAGGTGGCACCTAGCGTGCCAGCAGCGTCCAATTTTTTTGTCCCTTGCCTCTGCCCACCAACCTGCGCCTACCTTCTGTGCTCCCACTTCCACACACACACACCCTCACCTAGATGGCATGCTGGGAGCCCACCCCAGCATACCAAAAGCCTCCTTTTTTCTTTTTTTTTTAAATCCTGTAAAACAAGAAAATGGTCCCTCGGTGAGTCTTTGGCCCCCCCACCACCAGCTCGTGCCCACCCTCTGCGCACCCACCTCCAGAGCCTGGTGCAATGATCATCAGTGGACCGGGAACACGTCTGCACTCTTCAAAGCCGACTGCGAACTGAAGAAATGCCAGTAAGCTGTATAATGGCACAAATAGGGTTTTTTTCAACTTTGGTGCATATCTTGGCCATTTTTGGGAATTCTGGCACCAAACTTTCAACATGGGGTTACTGTGACCCCCCTCATGGATTCAGTCACTGTCATGGTGTTATTCGGTCCCAAAAGGTGATTTCACAGTCACTGTGTGGAATCACCTTTCAGGACGGATTAATGAAATGACAGTGTTGGTGTTCATGAGGTGGGCTCTCCAAAAACCTATGTTGCAAATTTGGTGAAAACATTCCAAAAAAATCACAGTTTTATGAGTGTGCGTTGTGCAGTTTCCACACACACTCGTAAGTTTGCAGATTTGTAATGTTTTCACTCCAGATTTTCAACATAGGCATATTTCCATACCTCCTTATGAACGGTACAGCTGTAATTTTTCACATACTGCCCAAAATGTGTTTTCGCGCTTCTGGCACAAAATAGCACGGTCGCTGTTGAAAATCAGTGTTCGCTACAGAGTAAGACAATCACAGTGACACTGTTCATGAGCAGAGGTCCGAAAATGCCTGTGTTGAAAATTTGGTGGCAAAAGTCCATAAAATGGCTGTGTTTCGAGCATACGTTGCACAGTTTCTAAGCACACTCATAACTTCGTGAATTTCTAATATTTCCACTCCAGATTTTCAACATTGCCATTTTCCCATATCTCCTTATGACCCGTACAGCTGTCATTTTTCACATCCTGGCTGAAATGTATTTTCGCACTTCCGGCATACAATAGCGCGGCTGCTGTGGGAAATAATGTTTGGTAAAGAGTAAGAAAACCACAGTGATGCTGTTCATGAACAGACATCCTAAAATGCCTATGTTGAAAATTGAGTGCAAAATTCCAAACCATTACTTTTTTACGAGTGTGCCTTGCGCAGTTTCCACGCTCACTTGTAACTTTGCAAATTTGTCATATTTTCACTCCAGATTTTCAGCATTTGCATTTTCCCACACCTCCTTATGAACAGTACAACTTTCAATTTGCACTTCCTGTCTGAAATGTGTTTTCACACTTCCAGCACAGAATAGCGTGATTGCTTTGGGAAACCAGTGTTCGGTACACAGTAAGAAAATAATAGTGACAGTGTTCTTGACCGGAGGTGACAAAATGCCTATGTTAAAAATTTGGTGAAATAATTCCACTGAATGACTGTGTTATGAGCACGGGTTGCGCAGCCACCATGCAGGCTCGTACCCTTGAGCACACCCAGGGTGTTAGGGTTCCTAAGACAGACACTTAAGAAGCATGAGGGTGAAATGTTGATCCAATGCAAGAGGAGTTGCACAGAGGTACTCTGTTGGGATATGGATGCTAAAGGGACATGGACACAACGTGGTGGGGGGCTGCATAAATGCCAAACACCAATGCAAATACCTGCAAGTGAACGTTCGGCATTGACAAATGCTTTTTTTTACTACTATGGAAATATCTCTCTGTCTCTCTCTTTCTCTGTCTCTGTCTCTCTCCTCCACCACCCCCATCATGTTGCAAGGGGGCTGGGAGAGAGAAACAGAGAGAAGTTCAATGTGTTCCTTTCTGAATGGACCTAAAGTCTACAATACAGATTATCTTAGTGTTCCCTTTCATATTAGGTCAGTGATGCACACTTAAATGAATAGCAGTTGAGGATTTCACACTTTATGGTAACACATTTTTTCCCCCATGTGTGTTTTTGTACAATGACATGACAGATGGCTGCAAATTACAGCTTTGTTACATCATAGTTACCTGACTCAATTACAGTAAATGGCCAGACCACCATAACAGTCTAGCTATTCCACTACTTGCAAACTTCTATGCTCAATGCTGCACATTAGGCTGCATGCTAAATAATGACCTAGAACCAAACTGGATTTCATTTGATAAATTTAGTAATTTATTTATTTAAATCTAGAATTACAATTACCTTTGAGCCAAGACTCTTTTATAAAGGTTGCACGTCAGGAGAATACATAGAAACATAGACTTTGATGGCAGATAAGGACTGCTAGGCCCATCTAGTCTGCCCAGTTCCCTACCTACAGGATAGGCCGCAGATCCTAGTTAACCAACAGCCTATTTCTTCCTACCCCCCCACAAGAATTGCCTTATGTCTGTCCCATGCATTCTTGAATTCTCCCAGAGTTTTAGACCCCACAACCTCCTCAGGAAGGCTGTTCCATGCATCCTCTACCCTCTCTGTGAAATAATACTTCCTCACATTGCCCCTGAACCGCCCTCCTTCTGTCTTTAAATTGTGTCCCCTTGTTCTTGCAAGTCTCTTTTTCTGAAAAATGCTACCCTCTTGGACTTTGTTGATTCCACTGATGTACTTAAAAGTTTCTATCATGTCCCCCCTCTCCCTTCTTTCCTCAAGGGTATACATATTAAGCTCCTTTAGTATCTCCTCATACGGCTTCTCTTGCAGACCCTGCACCATTTTAGTTGCCCTCCTCTGGGACTGCCTCTATCCTGTCTATGTCCTTGCAGAGATGGGGTCTCCAGAACTGGACACAGTACTCCAGCTGGGGTCTCACCAACTGTCTGTACAGAGGGATAACAACTTCCTGTTTTCTGCTGCTGATGCTGATACATACATGTTAAACATGTTAAACAATGGCATACAACGTTAAAGAGAGCAGACAGCCATATTCATCAGTTCAGATATGGCATCACGGTAAACTGGATACATAAATAACATATACAAAGAATCATTTCAGAAACCTAGAAGAAATCAGGGAGGAAGGGTGAAAGGATAGGGGGTGGCAGCTGAGAAAGATTAAAAGAGAAAAAATAGATAGACTTGGTAATTAACAACCAGGGCCCTGCCATTCTTAAAGTTTATATTTGGGGAAATTGTTTAACCAGACAAGGCACACCAAACCAAAACTTGCTTCCAGATGCAACCTGACAGCACAAGGAAGTTAAGTGACTTGCTCAGGGTCACACAGTATGTAAGAAGGAACTAATGGGATTCAAACCGACCTCTCCAGGTTTGCGGCTCACTGCTCTTAACCACTATACTATACTGCCTCCTATTTCATTTGGACCTTCAAGTGTCCATTGTGCGAACTTTGCAAGCAACTCATATTAGGCATGCTTTATATTGTTTAATTTTCTTTCTACTACCATGCCATGGTTTTCTAATTTTGTTACACAAAAAAAGAGTCAAGACATGAAAACAGCAATGATGTCTTTTTTTGCATTACTCTAAAATGCAATAGATTACCTGCAGTTTACCAGTGGCAGAAACAGTCCATTAGCTTTAGCAGCTCTTTGTATATTCATGCATACACACATTGTGTATTCACAATAATGAGTCTGAGAAACATATAAGCCACAATATTGTCTCATAATATGACATGTTGCTAATTGTCTTACTTACCTCTACTGTCACTATGTCCTGTGCAAAGACATGTCTGTCCTACTAACATTGCTGCACTCCATTGTAGACCTCCTTCAATACATTGTTCAATAGATATAAAATACATTAATCAAAACCATTACAGTACATGGCAGCACTTCTGTGATTGTCGTGTCTTCCTGACTTACTAATGCTACTCATGTTTTACACTAGGCTAAGACAGAGAGACCCCCTGCTGTGTTTCAAATGCAGACCTCAAGAGATCCAACAGAAGATAGAAACACTGTAGCCATAGACTGCCTGTCTGATAGCATGTCATAAAACGTACAAAGTATCACTTTCTGCTGCTTTTCAATGCTGCAAAGTGCTCTATAGCAATAACAAGTCTACAGATAAGACGCATCAAAGCACAGCACTGATCTCAAACCATATTTACAAACTTAGAAATCCAAAAAGAGAAAAGAAAATACGCTACCTTAAATTGCAGGGCTACTCAGCCACAAAATAGAGCTTCAGCTTCAGTACTTTTTATTAATAAATACTACTGCCAACTGTGTTAGTGGTGAGCAAATTCATGGGTGGTCATATGATATGGGGGAACCCAGAAAAAAACTTTCTATAGCACTTTAAATAATGCAATAATTATTTATTTTCCACAACTTAACTACAAATTGCAATAAAGTGTTTATACCAATTCAATCTCATACAAACGTACAGTCTCCTACCATACATATGCCCTGCCTCAGTCCAGTGCATCTAGCCACTAGCCGCACTAGTAGCCCCTGCACTTCACCGCTGCGGCTTCCTGAGGGGCTGCTATTCCATATCCCTTAATTCTTCAATACTCAAAGGGCATGTGCAACATAATTAGAAAAGCCTAAAATTTACCAACTACCTTAATCACTTAGATGCAACTAAATGTATCAACAAAGTGGCCATTAAAGCTTCTGTTCCATTTATATGTAAAATATTTCTATTGCAAATAAATTTAAAGATTGCTCAAAGTTCTAGAATAAGAGACTGTTCACATTAAACATATTCACAGCATATGCAATTCAAGAACATATGGCCTGCTATATGTATGATTGCATTGTTACACACTTTAGGATCACAATGTGTATGTAACAATATATATGTGTGACAAGACGTCTCATTCAATATAGCTTCTTACAAAAATGCAGTACCATGCCGTATCAATCCATTTAAATAAGCAGCTATGTTAATTCTATTGTTCCTAATTCTAAAACAAATACTAAACTCCAAATTCACAGTATCATAGTATAACTGCCTAACTGCCACTCAATTCAATTTACTTTACTAATGTCCACCACTCAATGGGCCTACCCATAACAGAGTCAGACTGCGCTCATTATGGATGCTAATTACTTACTAAAATGAGTCACATGCAAATCTTAGCCAATTCATTTGCAGCCCATAATTAAGGCTTCAAATTCATATTTATCGATCTTGACAACAAAAGAAAAGAAACTCAGAACAAGGACAGCCAGAAGTAATACAGGTTGAGAATAAAGCGATTTGATCCAATGTTCAGTATTTCTTGCATTTCAAATGCTATGCTTCAGTTCTACATTAAGTTGTATGTCATTGACTGAAAAGAAAAAACCAAAATGATTTTTCCCCCAATTGTTTAACCAGGAGAGACACAGTAAGCTGAAAGCTTGTTTACAGATGTAACCTGGCAGCACAGAGAAGTTAAGTAACTTGCTTAGGGTCACACAGTATGCGAGTGGGGGGTGTGGGATTCAAATTCAGGTCTCCACATTTGCAGCTCAGAGCCTCAAACCACTGTGCTATACTGCTTCCAATGTAAACTATTTCTTTGTAAATTTGGCAATTTAGTTAATTGTCCAGCAATTTTAGCATAATTGAACACTATGCATTGAATAGTAACATAGCCACACTACACCCTAGAAACTTTGCGCTTTGATGACAGATCGATAGATATAAATTTGAAGCCGTAATTATTGGCTGAAAATGACCTGGATAGCATTTGCATGTGATTCATTTCAGTGAGTAGATATTGTCAATAACGATTGCAGTCTGACTGTGTCATGGGTAAGCCCATTCACTGACGCACATTAGTAAACTGAATTGAGTGGCACTTACACTACTACACTTTGCACTTGGAGTTTAGTATTTCTTTTAGAAAGAGAAACAATACAATTAACATAACTGCTTATTTAAATTGATTGATATGGCATGATACTGCATTTTTTCTGAGAGTGCTGTATTACATGGGACGTCTTCTAACAAATATATATTTTGTATACACATTGTGAACCTAAAGTGTATAACAATGTAATCATACATATAGCATAGCATAGGTTCTTGAACTGCATACATTTAATGAAAACATTTAATGTAAACAGTCTATTCTTTTAGAACCTGCAACAATGTTTAACTTAATTCACAATATAAATGTTTTACCAAGTAAATACCTACAATAATGACTGCAGTCTGACTCTGTTATTCACACTTCACATGCAGGTATTGGAGGGAATGGATTGTCAGCTGATCTCTTACTATACCTGCACACTGAAGCAGACTTAGATAGGCCAGGTGATCTGTTTCTACTGACACTTTCATAGGTTTGTATGTTCACCATATGCTGCAATAAATATGTCTATATGGTATAACTACATTTTTAACATTACTATCTTTACCATACCTCTGCATCTCTATGCTTTCTATGGCAAGCCCTACTCTGCACACCCTTCCCTTTTTCCCCTCATAAGTACCTTTCCCACCATCCGCCCCCTCAGTTGTTTCTATCTCCCAGTACCTATGAACACCTGAAACTGTCTGCCACGACTGTTACAGCCCATGACACAAAAGTACACACCCCAACACCTCTCACTCTTTGCAAGTTGGGGGTGGCAGTTGGCATTACTACAATACAAAAATCACACATGCCCCCACAATGCAAAGCATCATGGGCTGCATATGCAAATCACCACAGAATGTTATGCTGGTCCAACTTTAAGCAGAATTGCATGGTGCCGAAAGGCCTCTCACACAGTTTGCAAAGGGTGCTAACAGAAGACATAGACACGTGTTTCGTCCTTCCAGGACTCATCAGTATGCCTCGTCTGTTTGACACCCTAGTGGAATGGACCAGCTACCCTAAAGGCAGTGTGCCTTGGATATATTGTGGTGAACCCATTAAAATAAAAAACTATTTAAAAGACAAAGAACCTCTGTGCACAAACACTGAGGCAAGGGTTACCCCAAAGGGCATTTGGCTGGGAAGCCAAGTTTCAAGAAAATACAAAATCACACATGCCCCATTATTACTACAATAACTCACTACCATTCCTATTATGCATCTGCCACTCCTGCACTACCAATTCCAATACCAGCAAGCAAACATTCGGCATTGACAAATGCTTATTTAAGTTTGGTTGTGTGTGTGTGCCTGTGTTGTGTGACTGTGTGTGAAGTCACTTGTTGCGTCAGAGAGGGAAGGAGTGTTTTTTTGTGCAATGGACCAGGTGCAGTATGTGGCCCATGGCCAGAGAGGAGTACGCACATGTTGGGATCATAGCTGAGTGGCGTTAGACCACTCCAGACACTTTGGTCCTGCCTCCCCCCCTTCGAGAAGCAGCAGCACCACCAGTGCCACCACCACATCCACCAAGTCTGCCACTACTACCACCACCACCAACAGCAGCTGCAGGAGCTCCAGCTGCACCACCTCCACAGCAGCAGGTGGAGTCCCAGGTGTGTGACCATGCTGCTGGAACTACATCTGCCCCTCCTATGCTTGGTCCACCCCACAGTGCCCCAGTTTGGCAGTTTTTCAACTGTGTCAGGGGGGACAGCAGCCTTGTGGTGTTTCTGCTTTGTGGTGTTCAGGTGTGTAGTGGTCCCCTGTGGACACATCTGGGGACTGGGGGCCAGCGCACACATATGTTGAACCACCACAAAGTGAAGTTGCAGGCTGCCACTGAACGGGCCAGGCCTCCACGTGCTGGCCCTTCTGTGGCAGTGGAAGAGGGTGCTGCTGTTGTGCATCACCGCAGCAGGAGGAGGACCACAGCAGCAGCTGCTCCACTACCACCCCCACCACTGCCACAAGCACCATCCTCACCACCACCGCCACTATCTTTTTTCTCCCCCGCACAAGTGGACCCCATAATGCCTGCTACTCAGGCAGACAAAGCACTTTTGTGGGCTACGGTGGAGGAAAGTAAAGAGAGGGTGGGTGCTGTCCAGCAGCAGCAGGTGGAGCAGATCCAGCAGCACCAGTTTGTGTCGATGCTCTATCTGCTGCTGGAACATCAGGGGATCCCCCATTAGTTTTTTTTATCAGCACACCTTCCCCCTCCCCCCACTGCTGTAGCATTTTGTCTTTTGTTTATGTTTAATAACAGACAGAGGGAAGGACACAGTATTAGTTTAAAGGGAAGCAGTCAGTAACAGGAGGTCCTGCTTCCTACAAGGCTTACTGTCCAGTTAAGCCTTTTAAGTATGTCGTGGTGTTCTTCTCACACCTCAACATACTTTATTTTAATAAAGAAAAGTCAGCGAACCGGAAGTATGATGGACGCTATTGGGGCTCCATTATGTGTAAAGGTGCAACGGCGACGCACCTTATGCTTAAATACAAAAGTATTGAAGCGCGTGGTGCATCACTGCCACACCTTTCCTTTACACATAATGGAGCCCCCATAGCATCCGCCATACATCCAGGTCACTGACTTTTCTTTATTAAAATAAAGCATGTTGTGGCATGAGTGCAAAAGCACCTGTTTTCAGGAGCGATCTGGGAGCGCTGGGTGGTTAAGTGACTTGCTCAGAGTCACACAGTCTGCAAGAGGAGGTTGTGAGAATCAAACTCAGACTTGGTCTGCTGGAAGTATCAAGCTCATTCACACCCCGTCCCTCCAACCTCTAGGCTATACTGCCAGCGATGCGATCACCTCAACCAGATGGAAGGGTGCCCTTTGTGTGTACACTAATAGGAGCCTTGGTGAGTATATATATATATATATATTATAGTGGCACGGTAGAGCCACTATAGTTAGTGTTGAGGAGCCATTTCTATGTTAAACCCCAAAACTTTGCACCTTAATAACTTTGCAACCGTTTGACGGATTTGCCTGAAATTTGGAATACATGATCAAGAACCATAGGCCTTGGGATCTGCCAAGTTTCATACCAGTCAGATATATGGCTGTGGCGTTATTAAGCATGATCTGTGCGAGCGTTTATGCTTTTTCTGGAATTCTACGGTCACACCTACAGGTCGTACGGTTTGCGCGACCAGCCCGAAATCTTCAGGGAACGTGCAGCTGGGGTCCCCGATGCGCCTTTCAAAGACTTCATGAAAAAATATTAAACGGTTCAAAAGTTATTCAAAAAACAATTTCCCATTATAAGTCAATGGGAAACGTTAACAAAAAGTTCAACAGTGTCGCAAATGCACTTTTTAGTGTCGCAAATGGCCCTGTTACTGTCGCAAATCTGACATCTTGTTTTCAGTTAGTGATCAGAAAAATGCTTGGCATTTAAAATTGAGACCCTCTAGCAACCTAATTCTTTTTGTATTCACCTAGTCGGGCCCTGAGGGTGCTAGCCATGTCTTTATTTTGGGGTAAAACACCCCAGAAATATGTTTTTCAAATTTCTGGAAAAAGTAGTGTTGCAAAGTAGTGTCACACTCATGAAAGTTTCGCAAAGTTTTGCGAAAGCTTTCACAAATCACGAAACTACTTTGCGACACTATGCCCAAAATAACAGTAATTCTTAGGCACTCTGCTGCAAAAGAACGGTTGGGAGTTTTGGGCTGAAATTTGGAAGGAACGCAGATGACATCCCACAGATGTGCCTTTCAGTGTTGTTTTGGAAAAATATTACATGGTGGCAAAGTTACAGCACTCCAAAGTTGACATTTTTCCCATAGGAAAACATTACGGCGCCCAACGCTTTACAGAAATCCTTTGGATCCCTGCTGCAAAATAGCGGTTTGGTCTTTTTTCCTGAAATTTGGAGGGAAGACAGCCAACAGCACACAGATGTGCCTTTCAGTGGTTTGGTGAAAAAATATCACAGGGAGGCAAAGTTATGGCACTCAAACTTCTCTTTTTCCCCATTGGATAACATTACGCGTTCACCGCTTTGAGAGCCCGTATCTCGAAACAGTGCAACACGGACTTTTCAGAGAATGCTTAGCCCCTAATGGGGGCTAAGCATAAAATTAGCCAGGACAGTTGTAAATCATACGACTTTACATTTTTTCTATGTCGACGGTTCCTGAGATATAAATATATTAGTATTCCAAGTTCTCATTTTCTGCTCCGATACTCATTATTATGCATACATTATTTGTACTCACTGTCTTTCTCTATGCAGGTTTTGGGGGAAACCAGCCTGTGCGCTTACATTACTGTTACTGTTGCCCTTTCCGCTTGTGGTTCCGTACCTGTTTTACTTACCGTTGACGTCTGCGCCACCATGTGCGTTATCCTTTGCGTTTTCATTTGCGCTGTGCTTCTGTTATTTTTTGCCATTTCTGTCTACAGTACTGTTTATCGCTCTGTTTCACTTTACGTCACCATGCCCATTGACATTTTTGTTTGCAGGCACCATGTTACTATGTGACAACACATCACGTGGCAGACCGTTCCTGTCTACGCCACCATGTGCGTTGCCCTTTCTGTTCTCATTCGTGCTTGTGTTACCATGTGCGCCACTGTTAGCATTTCTGTTTGCGTTGCTGTCCCTGTTAGTATGCCACAAGGCCCCGCGCTCCCGCCACTGCATTACATTCACTATTTCTCGTTATCATTCTCAAAAGAAGGAAATGAGGAGGCAAAAACTCCATTTAATGCATTAGTTAGGGTTATTCCACGCGACAAAAGTGAGGAAATCGCTGTTAGGGTTGAAAACTCCCCTTGGACCCCCCGGCCTCCCAACCAGCATTGGGGTGTGCATTGGGAGCGTGGGTCCTAACTCTCACCCCATTTTCCTATACTTCTGCTGCTTTACTCATGTCATGGGGTGAGAGTTAGGGCTGACGATCAGAATGCGCACCCCAATGCCAGTTGGGGGGTGGGCGGGGGGTCCAATGTGGGGTATTCAACCCTAACAGCAAATTTCCTCACTTTTGTCACTGTGGAACAACCCTAACTAATGCATTAAACTGAGTTTTTTGCCTCTAATATATATATATGTATATGTATTTTCTACGTGTGGTGTTGACATATATATGCATGTACTCATTGTATTGTTTTGTATCACAGGTCACATCCTGTTGCTGTGCACATTACAGTGCTTGATGAGAAATTTTGGCTTTGAAATTGGAAATGGAATACTCTCAAGCCAATGAAAGTAAGTATTTTTTTTGGGGGGGAAGCATATTTGCAAGTAGGTCTCATTAATAATAGTATATTATTTGGTTACTTCATCACAGATTTCATCTGCATCCTTCTCCAGTCCAGTAATGATGGTCATGGTCATCGATTGAAATGACTTCTGCTTGTTGCATGTCTGTCTTAGACGGGGGGCATGATGTTCACAACGTTCTTTGGATAAGGTAACTAGGAAACAACAAAGCATCTAGAAGTTTCCTAAAAAAAGAAAATGAAGGACTTATTACAACTTGAATGCAGCAGTAAGACATTATGTTTAAGCTATGGCTGTTCTGTTCCACCATAGGTATCTGGATTAACAAAGATAATAAGCTGTCTCACTGCAATCATAAGATCACAATTTAATCTAGTACCAGGCTGTGTAACAAATATACTGTGTCAGTGTCCTTGTGTCTCAACTCAAGTTACATTTCAAAACCACATCTTGTCAAGTAACACAACCTGAGTCCAACTTTTTCAACACTGTCATGGCTGCACAGCTGCAAGTTTGGAATACAGTGCATGATATGTTGCAGGAGTGTTTTTTGTGACGTACATGTCACCTAGTTTATGAATCCTCAGTCGGACTTGTTGCACTGTTATGAATAAAAAAAGGAATAGATGATATACTTACCAGTATGGATTGGAAATGGATATATCATAGGTTCCTGTAGACAGTACTGCTGCTGTACCATTGATACAGACATTCAGTGAAGGAGAGTCATTTGTTGTTAACCTGTAAAAAAACTAAATAAGTTGACCATATGTGTTTGACCATAGCAGCTCAGAAAAGCAACACAAAACAAAACACACAGCTAAAGGAAGTTGAATAGCATGAAAAACATTAGTACACATACTCACTTTATAGTTTTAATAGTAAGAAGCCTTGTGCCTGTGACTGATGGATGTGGTCTCCTGTTCGACTCCCTCTGCCTTGGTATGGTCAATGTAATGGAAAAACATTGTCACAATGACACTGGTGGTGGGTAGTGGTGGTCATAACTGCAGCACATGATGACATTCCCTCTCATTTTTTCCTGCATCTGGTGGTGGTGGCAGTGGTGAACAGTGGTCTTATGGTGATGGTACTCCAGGGGGACACACAGTCACATTTCCTATGGCGGCAGTGAAGAACAGCAGTCTTCTGGCGGTGGTAGTTCTGGGTCCAGGATATACTGTTCTCTCTGTTTTAAATGTGATGAAGTGACATTTTTTTTCCCAATTGTTTAACCAGGAGAGAGACACTAAGCTGAAAGCTTGTTTACAGGTGCAACCTGGGAGCACAGGGAAGTTAAGTGACTTGCACAGGGTCACATAATATGCAAGTGGGGGTTGTGGGATTCAAACCCAGGTCTCCAGATTTGCAGCTCAGAGCCTTAAACCACAGCACTATACTGCCTTCCATATGGAATTTGAGTCACTATGAGTGGGACAGTGATTTAACTTTATGAAAAAGAGAACATGTATAGTACAAGACATGTGACAGCCTTTTAACCACTTAAGTAAAAAAACTGCCAGCATTAACCTCATCATTATTCATCATCATCCTAAGAAAGAAATCTGCCCTCGCAGTCTTCTGTGTCTGAATTTGGACCATGGGGAAATTCTTTGTCCACTGTGTTATCATCTACGTCAGTGGTAGGCTGCTTAATGCTGTCACTGCCACCAGGATGGTCCCTTTCTTCAACATTAACAAAACCATGAGTATGCTGGGGTACAAATACTGAGGTTGCAGTCTGAGCTGGTATGTGCCTCTCATTCATTTTTATGAATGTCAGCAAACTGACATTTGCAGGAGAGAGAGGTTTGTACAACGATCCCAAGCTCTTGCACCTGCTGAGCTGAATACCCTCTTGACACTCACACTGGAGGGTGGGCATGTAAGGTACTTCAGTGCCACAGCAGTCAGCTCTGGCCATTCACTGACCTTTCCACTCCAGTACAAAAGGGGATCATCAGTGACTGACAGATGCCTGTTTTCAGACACGTATGACTCAACCATTAGCTGTGCTGCTCTAA
Organism: Neoceratodus forsteri; assembly: GCA_016271365.2. Classification (NCBI taxonomy): domain Eukaryota; kingdom Metazoa; phylum Chordata; order Ceratodontiformes; family Ceratodontidae; genus Neoceratodus; species Neoceratodus forsteri. The sequence goes on from CM057455.1 coordinate 610,497,882, forward strand.
GTCCAGTGGTTGATGTATCATCCGCTTCTCCGGAATCATTTATGTCACAAATCCTCACTTGGGACAAAGCCTTCCAAAGTGGGTTAACACCAGCTGTTTTTGGTGACAGACCACCTGGAACTGCAGTCCCCTTCCCCTTACAGGATATGCTTGATATTACTTCTCCAGGTTCAGCTTCAGCCTGATTATGCTGCTCAGGTTTCCTGACATTGGCACATGACTTATGTGCCCCATGAACCAAGAGCACCAGTTGCCCAATGACATGTTTTACCTGTTCAGGTCTGTCCTCCATTACTAAGACATTTCTGCATTTGGAACCTGAGTCCAACATTGTTGCTATTGCAAAGTTGTCACTATGATGAATGCTGAAGATGTGATGATTCTGGTCAAATATTGTCAGCATGTGTTTCAGCAACACTCTGCTAGCACTGTCTCTGGCAACATCAAGACTATGCTGTACATTCACCAATGTCTGCCTCAGAACCCACAGCAGTGGAAATGAATGGCTAGTGGAGGCAGACTCACCACTCACTGCCTGTGTTGTATGTTCAAAAGGCCTCAAGATTCTTATTACAGAGTCCATGAGGTGCCACTGTTCAGTCGTCATAGACATGAAGGCCCCGGAATTGTCATGGTTAATCAATCAATCAATCAAATTCTTTATTTATCCAGGTGAACACCATTGAGCAAGCTCATTTGCAAGGTGGACCTGCATTACATGAGACAATAACGTTATATTTATACACAAGGAGATATATACAGTAAAAGCAATTGTAACATGGCACTAAAGATAGGACTCAAATGGAGAGAGGACATTGATCTAAAGGCATCACCTGACCAAAACTGAGTGGTGATTAATCCACCAGTAGAGCCCGCTAGCGCCCTACCACAAGTAGCCACATGGTGCAGCACTGGGACGGCAAGCAGGACGTTAGAGATGCAGTGCTCATGTACAGCTGGTTCGGCATCGGGATTGCGCAGAAGCAGTCAAACCATCGCTGTTGTCCCCACGTCTGTTTCTGTACCTGATGTAGAAATGTCACGTACAGCCTGTTTGGCATCGGGATTGCGCAAAATCAGTGAAACTATCCCTTTTGTCCCCGCGTCTCTTTCTCTAACCAATGTAGAAACCTGCAAAAATTGAGAGAGATAGCCACGCGAGACAATTACAGCTGACTATAAGAATATTTTCAATGGCAACTGTATGCAGGCAAACAAATCACCCACAGTGCACTGCCACTCTGCACCATCAGGATGTCACGCGGAAGCCATAAGCATTAAAACGGTCACCCCAAATTACTCAGTTCTACCACGGTTTGTCTCAGAGATGTAGTAGTACTCTCACACTCAGAACTGTGAAATACCGGACACTATCAAAACAAATGTCTATTGGGATGCAGGAACGCGCATGTTCTCACATCATGTCAGTGAGCTGCACGGAAACAGCTGGTGGATACTTTACCATGCAGCAATACTAGTGTCATCTAACGTTTGAATAGTCTGATCTAAAATACTGGCCACACAATATCCCCGTTGCACTTGCCATGTTACAAGTGCATTAATCACCTCCAGCATCGGGATCTACCAGGTGATTAATGCCCACTGGGTGGTTGGAAGCACTCAACCTTCGGCCTCATGCACCAACCCCCCCCCCCCACCGATAGAGCCATCCTCTGTCGGTGATTAATGCTTACATGTAAACAATCTATAAAGGAAGAAGGGAAGCAAAAAAAATAAATTTTTGGTACAGAGTATGAAAAACAGTATAGGGCAAGTCAGCAAAGGGTTACACCAGGTACAACAATATACCTTGTTTACTTGTCCTGTACAATAAGTGTGATACTGAGCAACTTGGAGACTAGCTGAGATGGGTGTGATAGATGAGGGGGCATACCCAGTCCTTTAGGATCCCTCAGAGAAATGGGGTGAGCGACGCGTGTTGGAAGGAGTATGTAGCCAGTATGTGGGGGGGGGCCTCTGATGTTAGTAAGTGTTAGGAGCAACAGGATGCACAGCTGGGGGTGTAGCAGCCAGTGTGTGTGTGTGGGGGAGGATCTGAAGATGGTGATTATCAGGAGCAAGTGGATGCACTTTTGGGGGTAAAAACTGACAGGATAGTAGGTGAGGGTGAGGTTTGGTGCTGTGATAAATAGGGGGTTCCCTAACTGTGCATATAGAGAGGTAGTAAGGAGGAGGCTGAGGTCATGGTGGAGCAGCAGCAGGCATCTGAGAGGTAACTTGACTGGGGTCTACCACAGCAGCTTAACAGTAGTCTTTGGGTTCAGTGGAGTCTGAAGCGCATTCTGGAGCTAAGATCGTTGGAAGCAGTTGCAGTCTTCTGTAATGTATTTAGAATAAAGGGTCTTAAATACCGTAAGACTAATGGGAGTCCTCAATTTCAGTGATTTCTGTAAAGTGTTAGAGAGAGAGATGGTAGAATGAATCCTATAGCAGCTCTCACAAAGCGCGTTAGGGCTTTGGGCACTTTCAGGGAGATCATTGAGCAGCTTCTTAAGGCATAGGTTCCATGCAAGTTGAAAGTCAGGCAGTCAATGATGTACTGCAGTAGTTTACCAGTTATATCTTTGTATGTCCAGAGTGCCGCATTTTTATTTCATTTGTAGCTTAGGGAGGTCCAGCCTACGACTGCATATAGACGGCAGTGGTGAGTGGAGTATGGGAGACCAGTGATAAAGTGCAGGGCTCTGTGGTATAGTATATCCAATTTACCAAGGTATGGAGTAGCACATTGGCTGTATATAATGTCAGCATAGTCAATAAGGGAAAGGAACATGGACTGAACTAGCTGTCTCTTGGCCTCTGAAATTAGTAGGTGGTTCAACCTAAAAAATTGACCTAGCCTCTGCATCAGTTTCTTTACCAAGTCCTCCATATGGTCAGCAAAGAAGAGTTTACAGTCAATCCAGACCCCCAGATATTTGAATTTCGGTATGAATTCTAGTGTTTCTCCTAGGAGGGTGGTGATGGGTGGCAAAGTGGGAAGGCTACATGGTTGAGAGGTGATAGAAGCATTGCCTTAGTCTTTTTGGCATTGAGTAGCAGTTTTTTTAAGGAGAAGCTGAGATTGAAGTGCGTTAAAGTTGTCTTGTAGGTTGCTGCAGGCGGTTTCAGGAGTAGAGCGGCTTAAGTAGATCACTGTGTCGTCTGCAAAAAGATGAATTTTAGCTTCACTGATGCCAGAGTCAATGTTGTTAATATACTGTAGATGGCAAAGAGGAGAGGCCCCAGGATGTATCCCTGTGGGACGCCTCTTTTTAATAGATTTAGGTGGGAGAGTTCTCCTTCGGCCTTGACCTGCTGGTACCTATCTGTAAGGTAGCTGTGGAACCAATGCAAGGAAGTAGAGTCTAAGCCAGTATCTTTTAATGAAGAGAGTAGGAGGCAGTGGTTGACAGTGTCGAAGGCCTTACTTAAGTTTAGAAAGACAGCTCAGACAGATTTTTTCTTGTCGAGTTCACATTGTCAATCATTTTTCACTTTGACCAGGGCTGTAATTGTACTCTGGTTGGTTCGAAATCCAGATTGCATCGGGCTTAGCAGGTTATTGTCATCTAGTAATGATTTTAACTGAAGGTTCACAATTTTTTCCAGGAGTTGTGATAGCACTGGGAAGAGGGAGATGGGCCTATAATTGTTCAGGTCACAGTGTGCATGACAAGATAGTCTGAGATGTTTTGTACTATTCATACAACCTCTCTGCCATGTACTGTATAAAGTGGAGTTCCACTGGGTGACAACTTCCAGCTTCAAGCGGTGCTGCAGGAGGCTGTTTCAGATCTGCAACTGCTGAAGTTGGTCACGAGCCTTTGCAGAGCGTGAAAAATGACAACATATACTGCTTGCAACTGTCAGCATTTCCTTTATATCAGGGTGCTGCAGAAACTTCTGCACCACAAGAATTAAACAGTGGACCTTGCATAGAATCTAAAAAAAGCCACCATTCATGATGCATTTCATTACATTTGACCCATTGCCACTTGCTATGAACCCAGCTCTCAGGGACAGGGGGTTCAGTCATTTGTCAGTTTCAGTCAGTACCATGTCCAACATGTTTTCACCAATGTGGGAACAGGTCACATTGTGCATAGCAATTATTGCATGCTGTTGAATTCCTGGAAGATTGTTACCATGACACTCCACCTTACTACACTGATTATTCACACTACCAACAGCACAAACAACCCCTGACACCTGCGCTCAGTGTGCAGTTATACACAAATATGAACTCCCCGCTGTTTTGCCACTTCTCCACATATCCATATTTAAATGGATGACTGGAGAGAAGGAATGTTGAAGGGCATGTCTTACTGAGTAGGACACAGTATGGTACAACTCGGGGACAGCACTGGTCGAAAAGTATGTCCTGGATGGGATTTTCCATTTTGGACAGGCACGTGCGCAAACCGTAGGAACCCAGAATTCTCCACAAAGGAGAATGGCAAAAGATCAATTGCCAGCATTTCAGCTACAGCAGCATTAAGTTCACGTGACACTGTATGATTGGGTGGGTACTTCAGCTTATGCACAAAAACACTCTGTAACGTGGCTGGCTTAAATGTTTTACATGGGGTGTGATGAAAAATGGTTCTGCTCTGCGAATGGCAGGGGGTGGAGTGTGGACGTGTGATGAAGACGGTTGCACAGGTGATGACAAACACAAAAATGCAGTTATTTTCCCAGATTTACCAACAGGGGTTAATGTACCACTTGCACTAGACATACTGCATTGACCACCACCACCACCACCACCAAAACTGCTACTCTCACCACCACTGCACAAGACTTCAAAATCATTCTGCTCTTCCACCTAATCATGCCTATAGTAATCCTCTGCTGTTACTTCATCACTACTGCAAGCATTTAATTTTCTACTTGATGCTACAGTCATGGAAGGGGATAACATGCTTGTTATGGTTGATAAAGAGGGTGAATGCCCCACTGTGATACAGGTATTAGCTGCCATCTTGTGCTAAGTCCACAGTGCCATGTGTCTATTCTTAAGATGCGTATGCTGTCCTCCTGTGCCTAGATGGCTCCCCTTTTTACCTCGACTCACACACACCTGGCAAACCTGGCAGTTTGCAACTGACTCATCATTTGCATCTTCCACAATAAAATCCTAAACAAGGGGCTTTGATTTAGTGTTAACATGTTCCCCCTGATGCTGCTCATTGGACTCCATTTTTTTAAACCACCAAGTGGGGGTGTGCTACATGATTTTTCAGGCAGGACACACTTGGACTGCAACTGACCACCACAACTACTTATCATTATTACTGGGCCATCATCATCAACTGAAACTGGTAAATCACAACTTTTTATGGGGGGGATGCAAACAGACCCAGACACAGCCACCTTGAGTTTCTTTTTCTTCAGTTCCCAACAGGGGTTTCTGACATCATCATCATGTACATCAACATCATTTACATCTTCTGTTTGGACACTGGCATATGGACTGCATGTTGCAACCACAGCAACATTATCATCATCAGCACCACCATCACCCGAAATGTTTTCACCACACTGTGAATCACTGCATGGCAAATGCATGACCTGAACTGCGGTGGAAGAAATTTCACTTTGTGTGCTGTCATTGACATGATGATCAGAATCCTCATGTTCAGTTACTGGGATGTTACTGAGGAGTATGACATAATCTACACTGTCACTCACTGCCACTGCTTCACACTCCACTATATTTTTGGACACGGTAAACTGGTCAGAAGTAGAACTTGAGGCAGCAATACTCATACCACCACCAGCAACTGCACTAACACCACCTGCTGGGACAACATCATCTCCTCCAACTATGAGTGAAGCTACTGACAGCGCTGTAAAAAACAGTGAAGGAAAAATACTTTTCCTCACATCAGCAATACACTTCTGCGACTGCGTACTACTATCATGCCCACAGACAATCTTACCACTGGCAGCAGTGACATGGCAATATATAGCTTTGCTTGCATGTCTTTTTGAGGGTATTTGGGTGGATCAACAGGAATATTCTAAACAAATTTAGATTTTGGGACATTCACTCTGGATGGGGGCCGGGGGGGGAGACGCTGGATGTGAAGCCAAAAAAAAACCTGTCGCTTCAACAACAGATACAGGCACAAAGTCACAACAAGTTCAACAATACCTTAACTAACCAGTGGTGTTCTCAAGTCACAAACAATCTAATCTGGAAAAGAATACCTTTTGCCGGGGGGTGGGGGGCACTGACTGCAGATTACTGCAGTGCAAAACCAAGAAAAGATACACAATGGCAGTACAAAATCATGCAGCACCTGCAATTACACAGTGGCACAATAAAAGGTGTATTATTTGATGTCATGTAATGCACCACACACACACACACAGAATTTGTTTACAAGTAATGCATAGCAAATTTAAAACTTCAGTAATATACAATGTATTTTTAACAACCTCACTGCTGAACCAGGTCCCTCCAGACCACAACACACACAATCAGCAAAAAAATGTCAACAATTACTGAAAATATTACTGTGTGTACATTAACACAGTCAGCTATACAAGAAAAATATAACCAAAAAACCAAAAACTCCCTATTTCTCCAACCTAAATCTATCTACACCAGATACGCCCCTCCCCCAAAGCACACTTCCACTGTCTCTCAGTACACAGACTGAATGTTGTACATTAACATTCAAAATCCACATGCAAACAATACATGCTCAATAATATGAGCGCAGGAGGGTTTCCTATAATCGATGAGCTAAAGTTTCAGCAAAAAAAAAAGACTCAAAAATACTTTTTTAACAGCTTTTAGAAGGTTTGAATCACAGAGAGCTCTCAGAGCAGACTGTCTCCTATAGCTTCCTACAAACACTACCCCAAACTGAAGCTGTGCAGAACAATCTAGAGCCTATGTGACCTGAAACCTCAAGAATGAATCACTGCAAAATTTGCCTTTGGAGCTTAAAAACAAGGCAAAGTGATGCAAAGTTCATTGTTTTCACTGTACTTCACCTTACATTTTGGTGGAGTAGTGGTTTGGGAAGGCAGAGTAATGCAAAGTCATTGTCTGCAATGGACTTTGCGTTAGCCGTTGTCCTGGATTTTCCCCTCATCCCCCACAAAAGACAGACACCATTATTTGTTGTTGTGCTCAGATTGGCAATTAATTTATTTCAATTCATAATTCCATATTCCTTTCCAATTACTTTATTATCATATTTCCAACATTTTGTTTATTCCATCCAATATATCAATCTCTGATTATTATTCCCCCAGGTGAAGACCTGGGTGCCTTCTTTGTCTCCTTTTTGTTAGGTAACGGTGAAAACTGAGACCGCTTTTCATTCATCTTCCTTCTCTTCTTGTGTTATTCCTTTTTCCTTCCCCCCCTCCCTCCCCTTTTTCCCATGATATCACCAGCCATCCACTTTGGCAGTCCTTAACCATACTCATACTTGCCATCCACCTTTGGCAGTCCATAACCAATTATCCTTGCCATCCACCTTTGGCAGTACTTGACCATATCTTTAGCTGCCATCCATCTTTGGCAGCCCCACCTTTGTCCCGCCTGGACGTGCTTCATCCGCATCATCACAGACCCCTTTATTGTCCCATCTCGACCTTACACCTTAATTGTTCCCTTTTGACAGGATGAGTGGGAGGTATCCAAAAACTCCAGCAAAAGTAGCTGAGGCCCCCTTGTGCTGTCCCTTAAATACATCCCTATCGCCCTCCCCTTCCTGTTTGTCTGTCCATTGTTCTGCTCCTTAGCCCCTCCCCTTCCTCCCCCTCCCCTTCTGAGCACAACCATTTTAAGCCTAAGCCTGGGTTACTAGGACAACCTGGTCTGCCCTGTAAAGGCACAAACACCATTGTCCTGGATTTTCCTCATCCCCACAAAAAACAGACACCATTATTTGTTGTTGTGCTCAGATTGGCAATTAATTTATTTCAATTCATAATTCCATATTCCATTCCAATTCCTTTATTATCATATTTCCAACATGTTGTATATTCCATCCAATATATCAATCTCTGATTATTCTTCCCCCAGGTGAAGACCTGGGTGCCTTCTTCTCCTTTTTCGTTAGGTAACAGTGAAAACCGAGACCGCTTTTCCTTCATCTTCCTTCTCTTCTTGTGTTATTCCTTTTTCCTTCCCCCCCCCTTTTTTCCACTAGCCAGTCTTCAGCTTGCGTTGGATGGCTGGCTTCCCCCATTAACTAAGGTAGCCTTCCCCTTACTTCAGGGGAGCTCTCTTCCATTTATATCTTTTATAATCTGCCACTTCTTTATTTTTTTTATATTCCATTGTTCGTCTGCCTCCTCCATTCCTCTATAAACCCCATCATTTCTGTATTGAACATGTCTATAGCTATGTCCGACAGGTGTGCCCCGTCTGACCTGTAAAATTCATCTACCCATTCTTCTACCCCCCCTCAGTATTACCTGACCTCCCGTCTGTCTTATCAATGTCCCCACCCTCCTGTTCATCTGCCTCCTGGCCCTTTCTCACTGCTCTGTGGCTGTGATCTTGCCTCCACACTCTCCTCTGTACATATCCCGACTCGCTATGCACACTTCGCGTGCCACCGTCACGATGGTTTTTAAGTCCTTTTATCTGTAATATGTGTCCACCCACGGCCTGTTTGCCAGGTCATTGCCACCAAAGTGTATAATAATTAGGACTGGCTTGGGCCACCTTTCACCTACTTCTGTTAATGTGGGGAGCAGCTGGGCCCATTTCATCCCCCGTATGCCATGCCAGAAGAGCCTACACCTTCTCACATCTTGGTATAGCTGCTTTCCCCCAGCCTTCTTTTCTGCTCTCTTTCCAGCCCAATAGATGTAGGAATGGCCTCAAATCCATATTTCCATTGTCCTCCCTCTACCGATAGGGTGCAAGCAAAGTCATTAATATACAAGCTCAATATGACGCTCCCCCATTTGTCCCTTCTTTTCCCGTGCACCCATTCTTGTCTATTCACCCCCTTTTTTTTATTTCAATGCTCTGATGTACCTTTTATAACTGGCCAATCGTCAGTGTCCCTTTTCTAATATCATGTTCACTGTCTCGCCTGCCACCGCCCACTGTGAGGTAGCCCCAATCCGCAGGGACTGGGAAGAATAATTGGCTGGGTCTTCTCCTAAGAATTGCATGCCCTTCTTCAGAATTGCCGTGACTTGGTAGCCAGTCACCCATCTCCCATCCTCGTGTACAAATAATTTTCCTGTCCTGCTGCCCTGTGCTGCAGCGAAAACCCTCAGCGCCTGCACCAGGCATATTGCGCCCTCTGTTTGACTCTTTAGCGTCACCATGTAACCTTTCCCCTTTTGATCAGTCTTAGACCTCTTAATCCTAATCTGTATCTCATTCACTCCCCAGGTTATGTCATCCCAGTCTAGCCCCCCTTCCCCGTCCTCCTTCCCATGGCCTACTACCTCACTCACTCTCATGGCACCTGCAGACATTATCACATAGATTGTGTGGAACAGTTGGGCTTCACTCCATGATCTGCATATTACTGGGAGCATCCTTTCTAGCTTCATCAGCCATTGCTGCCCTATAGGTCTCCTGCTATCTGTTGGCCCTTGTTTTAACCTGCTCCATCCTTGCATCATTCTTCTGATGAACAACGTCTTTGTCGGGTCCCTCCACCCTTTCAGACTGCAGATAAGCCCGATTCCTGCCCGGCAAACTCCCATCGTGGTGTGGACTGTGCCTTTTGCCACTGTTCCACTGTGAGCATTCCCAAATGTTCCTCTGTGAGTGGCCTACTTACCTCTATCTGGTGTTCTGCCCTGAATGTTTTAAACACTCGCCAGGCCTCATCGTAGGCCCTCAGGGTCCGAGGCGCCCATGAACTGCGGAACAACACTTCTGCTCCTTCCTGCCAATGTCCAAGATGTTCGTTGGTATGGGTGTTTTTAATTCCTCTGCTGCTGGTGCCAGCCTCCGAAAATGGTCCAGCTGCAGACAGGAAAGGCTGTCAGCCAGAGTGTTGTGTACCCCTTCTATGTATTGTGCTCTAAATTACATGTTCAGCTGTAATGCCCTTAAGACTAAACGCCACAATACCTGCATGACTATGTCCAATTTGGCTCCTTAGTTGTTCAACACATCTACCACTGCTCTATTGTCACACCAAAAAGTTACTTTCTGATCCCGTAATTGTTCTCCCCAGACTAAAGTACATGCCCATATGGGCATGATCTCAAGCAACGTAATGTCTCTCACTTTACCCTCCTGTACCCAAATGTCTGGCCAGGGTTCTGCAAACCATTTTCCTCCCATGTACCCCCCATGCCTATACCCCCAGCTGCATCTGTGTATAGATCAAGATCAGTGTTGTATAGCCATTCCTCCTGCCAGAAAGAGCACCCGTTGTACTCCCTCAGGAATTCTTCCCAGAACTTAAAATCCTCCTTAACCTCCCGAGTCAAGTATACCCAGTAATGAGGTCTGGTGACCCCTGCTGTGGCCCTGGCTAACCTCCTCATGAAAGCCCTCCATGGTCCAATGGCCCTGCAGGCGAAGTTCAGATGCCCCAGTAATTGTTGTATCAGTTTTAACTGTACCCGTCTCCTGCTGGTGTGCAATTGCATTAATTCTTTTAGCTTATTGACCTTCTTATCTGGTAATCTAAATATCCCATTTGGGGCGTCTATCTCGATTCCCAAAAATTCTATGACCCTGCTGGGCCCTTCAGTCTTTCCCGAGGTTAGTGGCACCCCCAACTCCTGACACAGCTCCTGGAACTTACCTAGGTTCATTTGGGTCTCCCTCTTCTCCCTTCCGATGAATAGAAAATCATTCAGGTAATGTATGACCCTCCTATACCCTATTTTTTCTTGAAATATCCACTGTAAACAGGTGCTGAAGGCCTCAAATGTCACACATGCTGTGGAACAAACCATTGGCATTGCTTTGTCAAAATAATATCTACCCCCGCTTTTGAAACCCGATAAATCCCAATCCTCCCTCCTAACAGGAAGCAGTCTGAAAGCAGATTCATTGTCCGTTTTAGCCATCCATGCCCCCTCTGTAGCTCGTATCATCCAGACCGCATCTTCTAACGTTGCATAAGTCACCCTACTGTGCTCCTCGCTGATAAAATCATTTACTGACACTCCTTCTGGATAGGACAGGTGGTGGATCACTCTGTATTCCCCTTCCTGTTTCTTGGGTACCAGACCCAAAGGTGAGACCTGCATGCCTTGCAATGGGGGTTTCTCAAATGGGCCCTCTACTCTGCCCGCTGCTACTTCCTTCTCTATTTTTTGCCTTAGCACGTCCTCTTTCCCTTTTACTGACCCTAAGTTGTTGGCTTCCATGGCTCACCTGGGTCCCATAAACTGTAATGAAAAACCCGCGCTAAAGCCCTGTAAAATCATATTTCGCACTCTTGTGTCTGGATACTTGTCCATGTACCTTGGCCATGCCTTATCTTTGATTGGAGTTCTGGCCATCCCAAAAAGTGCCTTACCCCACCCCCACCCTTCCCCTTTTTCCCCTATTTCTTCCTGACTGCTCTCTTGCCCTTCATCTGTTATGCTCACCCCTACTCATACTCCCCCTATTCTGACCTCCTCTGCTCCATGTGTGGCCTCTAAAACCTTGACCCTCTCGAAAAAACTGCTGGTCTGTTCCTTGCACCCCAGGCACCTGCATCCCTGGTCCACCTGCCACTCTACATCTGCTTGCTGGGTGGCCTCCTCTGCACCTTGAGCATGCGTGTCAAAAACAACATTAGGGCCAGGAGCAAAAAGTTCTGTTATACGTCCAACAGCATCTCTGCATCCAAACACCTTTCTTGCCCCATTCCCCTTCATGCGTGGACTGATCTGTGACATAATCTGTCCATAAATCTATCTGCTTGGTGTCCCACCTTACGTCCCCAAAGGTTGCCATTCTCTGTCTAAAGGTTTCGTCATAGTATAACCATTGTGTCCCACCCTTTGTCTTTGCCTTCCGAATTATAAGGGAATAGGTAATGAGCGGAATGCCTAACTCCGGCTTCTTTTCCATGACAATGGCTGAGAAAGTAGCAAAACCTAGAAACCATCTATCCCAAGTCTTCCCTCTCGTGGCCTTGTCTTCCTCTTTCCTCCCTAGAAGCATTATAGCTGCTGCCATCTCACTCTTACCTATGGCTTCAGCCTCCTCATACTTGGCAGCGGCCTCACGGCTCACCAAGGTGAATATGTCCACATATTCTCCTATCTAAATCTTTTCTTTCTTGGTCAGTGGCACGTGCTCGCCTATCCTCATTCCAGGAGCACCTATCTCTCTTGTCCCCTCCCCTTCTCTTTCCCCTCCTTGTTCCTTCCTTCCTTTCTGTTCTGGCTTTTTCCTTCCTGATCTCCGCCAATGCTGATTCCATCTGCCCTATCCTGCCTGCTCCTAAGGCCATTACTATTTGCCCTATGTATTCTCTTATACGGTCTCCCAATGAGCCAGGTGTATTACCTGTGACCTTATCTGGACTTTTCTGCCTGGAGTCCTCCAAGATCCCATTTTCTTGTCCCAGCAGCTGTGGAGGGGGGTGGGCTGGAGGGTTTTGTGGAGGGAGCAAGTCATTCTGGGCATCGCAAGGTTCGACCCGGGAGATGTCATCTTGATCTGGGTAGGACACTGGAGACACCGTGACCATAGGCTGCTGGGGCAAAGGGTCCACCGACCTGGCCGGCCCCGTCACCACTGGTGGAGCCTTCCCAGTACCCTGCAACCCCCTGGCTGTCGCTTTTCTTTGCCACCCTTTCCTGTGGCCGCTTTTCTCTTTCCTTCAGGTCTCCCTGGCTCCACTCCCTCCACCACTTCCCACATCCTGTTAGATTTCTCCACCAAGTCCATTATTGCCTTGTAAGCCTCCTCTTTCGAAGGCCTTTTCTTCTTTGGTGCCATTGTCCTCCTCCTTTTCCCTGTAAAAACAGCTATAAGAGAAGACAGGTCAAATTAGATAAATGCACCATAGGAATTGGCTGCCAACTGCCCTCCCCCAAAATGCGGGTATTCCTTCCCTGAGCCCGCATTGCTGTGAGTGCTGTCACCCATGTGGTCACCGGTCACACTCTTTCCTTTTGTTTCCCGGGTCTCACCACAAAAACCCCTTACTCTCCTTTAGGATGCCTCTCACAGACTATCCAGGGTGTGAAAAAAACATCTGCCCCTATCTACTTGCTCGCTCAGTCTGAATAACGTGCTGCCATACCGCCCTATGGCTTGCGGTGTACCACGTGCACCCAGCTTCTGGGCCTCTTCTAGGCCTTGCACTTATCGTCCAGGCCCTTGCCATGGTCATGGCCAGGCACAAAGTCTTAAATTCAAGAGCAGGGGGATTTAACAACCCCCCATGTAGCATGTGATGACATGCCCCACTTTCCCCCATCCTAGTACATGTGCCGTGCTGCATTCCTTCAGCTCCCAGCATCATGCCTCCTCCAGCACTCTTACTCATGTGAGAAATGGGAAATACCTCTCACCAGTTCCCTCATAACCTGCAAGCCAGGGCCAGCACTTCCTGACCCCCCTACCTGATGCATGACCCATCCACCATGTGGTCCCTGGCATTGGGCCTTTCTCGGGCCTCCCATCTGGCCTCAAGGATCAAGCAGGCCCTGAAACATCCACAAGTGCTCAAAATGAGCAAATTTAACATCCACAAGAGCTCAAAATGAGCAAATTAGGGGTTTTCTGCTCCCCCTTACTGCGTGTGATGTCACGTCACATGGTATTGTTCGCATACGCTTGTCCTTTTGCTGCACGTCCCCCTCCAGGCCTCCTCATCGTATTTCCCCTCAACCAGGCTACACCCAATGCTGTAGACTGAACACCACATCCTTTATTTATAAGAGCGTGCAACCTTTTCGCCACGTGGCTCACCTCCTTCAGCTTCCCGGAAACAACGTGTCCCCCAAACAAACCCACTAGTGCCAGAGCAGCAAATTGGATCCCAAATTGCCAACTCCATGTGCCACGCCAAGCCATGTGGTGTGACAATGGCCTGGCATGCTAAAGCACCGCACCAGGACCTGGGCTATCCTTGCATGCTCCCACCCACATTCCACCTTGGCCACCATTGATTCCTCACCAATGCCTTGTCCTACTCAATGCCAGTCACCTGTGCACAACAAAAACACCACCACTCATTTAAATGGCAGGAGATCACCGCCACTCCACCTTCAGTTACCATACGCTTGAAATATGTTACCCTCCCCATGAGACGTGTGGCATTTCTTAATTTGCCCTGTTCCTGTTCACTCTCCCTCAGCCCCTGGCCTTCCATTCTGACCAGCCAGCAACTCGCCTCCAAGGGAACCATAAACCAGAGCTGAGGTGAACAAGACACAGACTTTCCAAGCTCCCCCCCACACGGCATGTGCATTTCACCCCCATGGTCCTGGGTTGCTCACTCCACCACATTCTGACCCCTTGTTGCTCAAACCTTCTTATATTACATTTTCTCATTATGCCAGAAAAATGATCTTAATAAGCAAGACATAGGCTTTCACAGACCCCCCCACGCGGCGTGTGCAACGCACCTACATGGTCCTGGGTTGCTGTCTCCACCATATCCTGACCCCCACTGTTATTCAAAACTTCATGCCTCCAGCTGTATCTAACACTTATTTCAAACATGCTAGTGTACACATCTTCTCTCCCCCTTTTTTCTCTTTCTTTCATATCTCATACTCTATTACTGTTCCCTTACCTCCTTCTCCTTTTGAAACAAACCTAAAGATTGCTAATCCGATGTGCTGCAGTTAGTGTCTATCCAAAAACTCCAGCAAAAGTGGCTGAGGCCCCCTTGTGCTGTCCCATAAATACATCCCTATCCCCCTTCCCTTCCTGTTTGTCTGTCCATTATTCTGCTCCTTAGCCCCTTCCCTTCCTCCCCCCTTCCCTTCTGAGCACAACCATTTTAAGCCTGGGAGCAGGGGTGCACCAGGACAACCTGGTCTGCCCTGTAAAGGGGCAAACACCATTATAATGCAAAATACTCCACTTTGCATTGCAGAGCACTTCGCGAATCCACCTTCACTCTGTGAATCACTCCGAAGAGCAAATTGAGGCCACTTTGTCCATTTCTACTCATGAGAGCTGTCAAGGAAAAACACTCTCGGGGCAAAAACTGGACAAAGTCAGACTTGTCTTGCAAGCATAATTCCCATACAACTGTCTGGAACTTTTCCTGTTCTAGTTCCACCAAGGCCAGCAGTTGCCTCTTCCTTTCTGCAAGCTGTAGTTTCAAGCTTTGTTCTGCCAAAAAAAGGTCCATATCAGTGACAGTGTTAGAATCACCCATTCAAGCCATTTCTATTGCAGGATAACCCCCTGCAGCCTGACATGGAGTAAAAGACAGAATAGCTGCTCTCTGCATCTACTGTATCGGACTATCTGGTACAAGACAAACAGGTATCTCAGGTACAGAAGTTTCAAGCATGGTAGGATCACTTTCATATCAGCAGCAACAGAATCACCTCCTTATCCTCCATTATCAAGGTTAGCCATCTTTGGCACATGACCAGTGGTTCCCCCTACTAGTGAGAGCAGATGAGTTTACCAAGTGTCCTTGCCAAATTTTCCCCATTCACTAAAAATACCACCAACAGCTTAATCTGGTTAATATCAGCTGTTTTCTATCTGTGCCTCCCACTTCCCCGGGATGAGGTTGAAAATAGGCAATACATATTTAAATACAGAAAAACAAAAATAAATTATTAAATAAAGAAAACCTCCATATACATAAGTAATAACTCACTAAAGGGTGGGGTTGTGCTTTAACAATGGCATGCCCTGTACGAGTTGTGTTGTGGCCTTCTTCATCTGCCAAGGGAAATGCCATTTTTAAAACACATCATTAAAAATCTGTGTTAATGTTCCTGTAAAATGGGTTCTGATGTTAAAAAAAAATTAAATTAAGTAAATTCCAGCCAGCTCGGTGGAGTAGAAGGCTGAGGTGCTGGCATACCTTTACCTCGACCCACGCCGGTGACCCGGGTTCGGTAATGGACTCGGGGTGCTGGGGCTCGGCAGGGGGAGGAGAGGATTAAGCATCTGGAGGAGATTGTGGCACTACCTGAGCATGCACTAATGGGGACACTGAAAACCAGGGAAAATGGTGCCTGATGCCAGTGGTTTGATGGCCATCCACAGTTTCGCTGTGGCACCCAACTGGATCTGCAGGAGTCTGGGTGCTCGCTGTAGAGGCAGTCAGTGGCTGAATGTCCTCAAGAAGGGGAGCAGGTCAGGTGGCCAAGGAGGAAAAACAGATTAAAAAAAATTATTATTAAGTAAATTCCAGCATATTATTACACTGAGTTAAAAAAAAAGTATCCTTCCTTTTTCTTTTTTTGTCTGCCTTGCCCACATGCAAATAATGCATGTCTACCATGGAATAAAATATTTAAACATTCTGCTGCCAGTAAGCTCCCCCCACACACACACACACACACACACACACACACGTCACACACAATAGAAAGCCTCATATAAGGCCATGGCTTCCATGTTATTTGTAGAAAAAAGAGTAGCAAACAAGATAAGTTGGCAAGTATAGAAGGAACATTGTCATAATGTAATCAGCAAATGCACACTGGAAACAAAAACAGTAGTAATTAATATATTTTATATGTGTGTGAGGAGAACATTTAAGAAAAAAAATAAATACTGTATTTTTAAAAGACTTTTATCTTTAGAGTCAAACTGAAGGTGATGCTTTTTAGTCAGAGTAAAATGGATGTCATTTGAAAGTTTTTGGAGGGTATTTTGATATAGCTTCTGTGATGCATCTTATTTGGGAAACACATGTTAAGTGTGCTCCCTGCTGTAATGTTTACACAGCTTGGGAAGCTATTAAACCGATAGGGATTTCCCCATCTTTAATACAGTATGTACCATGGTTTTGCACAGTACATATGTAGACATGATACAAAAAGTCTAGACATACGGCAGATACTGAAAAAAAAACAGAATCTCCATTATGTAAGAAACTCTGATTACTGGTACTGTAAGATAAACATTAATGGGGGAGGTTATTGCACAATGACAGAGTAATGTAGATGGACTACTGTATGTAGACCTGCATCTTACTCTAAGATTCATACATAGTTTAATTATTCACAATATCATCTAAAACTAGAATTTCTTAAAACTATAGTAGTTATCATTAAATAAATAATGAACATTACATATGACCCAGTCTTCAACCAAATTTCTAAAATCTATTTAGTAAGATTAGATTTCAAGGGCAATACAGTTGGAGGCTACAATAACAAGTTAGCCATCAAAGAACCAAAAATTATCAGTGTTACAACTCATTTGGAGCACTGCAAATTATTTTAGAGAAATGAATCAAGCATTTAATTATAAAAAGACAGGTCAATTGGACTCAGGGGTATTCATCTCATTATGCATGAACATACTTTGAGCCTGACTTATATCATACTGTAAACTAATGGTAATTGATAGCAGTATAGGAATTTCCAAGATTGGTTATTCACAGTCAGCTCTAGATAATTACGAGCATTTCTCTAGATTAAATCATTGCATACAGCTGGAGTATTCTTGCCTTAACCCATAAGGTGCATTTGATATTTACACACAAATGCTCATAATACCAGAGAACAGTGAATATCTGCAAACAAATTTATGAAATGAGCAGTAAATATCCTGCCAGCTGAAAAAGGAACTGAAATACCCAGATCATACAATATTTACTTTTTACTGCACGTGACCCACATTACACACATAATTACTCATTATTGACATAGAAACTCTTCACTCCCCATATATATTTGCAAATCTTCTCTGGGAGCCAGTTTTCCAATCACTGAATTCAGCACCATGTAGAATTAAATTAGGGAGTGGGGGTCCACTAGACTATCCAGGAGGTAAGGTGCATTGTACAAATTGGTGATAGTGGCGGAGATATGTGCACTACCTAATGTTAATGACAAAAAGGGGTGGAGGTAGGTGCACTACCTAATGTTCACAGTAATGGGGCTGTATGTTACAGCTGGATGGTGATCAGAAGGGTGGAGGCAACCATTAGACTTTGGAGAAACAATGATTGAGCAGGAAGACACATGTATGTAACAACAACAAAAAAAGAGATTGAGCCACTGTAATGTATATTATTCTGGGAGTGTTTATTGAACATGACACTAATGCAGTGTCAGTGGCTCAGTAGGTAGCACACTCGCCTCTGAGGCCGGAAGATCAGAGGGCTGTGGGTTCAGTTCCCACATCTGGCACTTGGATTAATATCCCAGTACTGATACTGTAGTGCAGCATGAGAGGGGTGCTGCACTTCTGAGGTGCCGTCTTTCGGATGAGACGTTAAACCGAGGTCCCATCTGCCTGGATTGGTGGTAGTTCAGGTGGATGTTAAAGATCCCATGGCACTTATCGAAAAGAGTAGGGTAATTTCCCCGGTGTCCTGGCCAAATTTCCTTCATTCACTAAAAATACCACCAACAGCTTAATCTGATTCAAGGTCAGTTGGCATTCATCTGTATCCCCCTCCCCCGGGTCGTGCCTGAAAATAGGCAGGATTTGTCTAATGCACTTACCCGGTCAACAAAAGCTAAATAAATAAAAATACTTAATTTGTTCAATAATACATTCACCTTAATAAAACTATTTCACATTGTTCCAGATTGCAGATGTTTTGTTTTTTATTATAGTTCCTTGCATCCAATATTTCTGCAAAAATGTTGTTTTTAAATAGGCTTCCTCAAGGCTAGTGATTCTATTATGAACATATTAATACACTCATGTTAGAATTTGCTTCATTTATTAAAATAATTAATTACAATATATTGGAAATACAATGTAATAAGTACTCATACCTTTAGTTAATTCTTGTCAAATTCTGCTATTATTTTCAAGGCCAGTAATTACATATATGCAGTTACTGAGAGCAGACCTCAATAATATGTAAAAAAATATAGTGGATAACAAAAGTGTATGATACCTTGTAATGTACTGATGACAATATGTTTTTCTAAAATAAAATCAGAATCAATAACCACTGATTCACTTATGTGCTTATTAACATTGCATTTATGCACCAATTGTATTCATAATCCACTAAGTAATGCACTCTTAGAAAATTGTTAACCTTCATAAATACTATGATTTGTTTGGCTACTGTAGATACAACCCCTTCTATGGGTTACTTTTGGCTATAACTTTTAAGAGGAAATAATTATAAAAATGTTGTAAATGAAATGCTGTTGAAACATTCTTGTTATAAATTCCCCTAACTGCCTAAAAAAAAAACTGTTTTCCTTGAAGTTCAAATTCTCAACCCATTAATAATGTTAATGGATTACATTTATTATTCTTACAATTGAAACATCAAAAGTGATAATCAAATAAATCTATATGACATTCTCAAAAACACTTTCTTCATGAATGTGTTAATTAACAGACCACTCTGAAAAAAAGAGCTGTGTTTATTTGTATGTTTTCAATTCAGCATGTGCTACTTAATTAACTAAATATTAAATGAATGAAAACTAAATTGTACTCTGAGTTATTACTCAGTTATAGTCAACGTAATATTTTAAAAATCTTTATCTTACTTCATACCAAGCTTAGAGACACTATGAGTAATGTGTCAGCACAGGAACATTTCATTTGAGGAAACTGTTCTAAACTTTAAGGAAAACTGCACAGAATCTGCAAGTCAACTTTTCCAGTCAAAGTGGTTTCTTTTTTGTATTATTAATTGATTCAAACTCTGTTATTGTTCTAGCTATATCTTTTTTTTAGTTATCTCAGTGGGTGTTTCTGATTTACATGCTGCTGTTAGGGATCATTTTAGAACTAGTTGATGTAGTTATGGCCTTGTTCTTCTCTTGTATTTTTGGTAAAATCCATCAGTGTTCTACTACAGAACTCTCTGGTTGAGAGACACATACATACTGTAAACTACATCACAGAGTTCTTAAATATGACTTAGCTGGTTAAGAACCCATCCCCCTTTACTGCAGAGACACAGACTACACTGTCAAATGGGTTAAATGGCCATAGCCATATGTTTATTGAAGACATAACAGCAGTACCCATGCATGCACTGTGTGCAGTGGGGAGTCTGGTAGGGGAATTCCAACCATAGGTGGGGTGTTTCAATGGGCACACCCCCAGAGGGAATACCCCATTAGTTTCTTCCTACTGATGGTAGGGAAGATGGAGTCAAGTGCTGCTGGGGAGACCTCTGGGATAAAGAAGGAGTCATGACCCACTGTGCTGGGTGAGGCATTGTGATGCCCCCCCCACCATGCTTCTGGAGCCTACCATGCTTGGTAATGCCCCTCATTCTGGTGCCAGATTGAAATGTTCCGCTAGGGCTGCCCCAATCAATGCATGACACCCCAAAAACCTAGAATCTCTGTCTGCTTATAACGGCTCCAACTGGTTCTTACCTCTTGCCCTATTAACCTGACCTCTCTGGACCACACCTGTCAACCTCTCAGCATAATGTAGCATAACACTGACCTTCAAAATTCAGAGCAAATGACCAAAATGTTTAGCACTGTCTAACAATATGTCTACAAATAGTGGACCTCATGTATGTAGTGTTAAGAAATGTTTCTTGCAAGTGAGTTCAATGAGCTAATAGTAAAGATGTTGTGACATTTTAAATTGTTGCAAAATCAGCAATTTTGCCACACAAAATATTTTGTGAAATTGCAGCGAAATGTTGCCCACAATTTTGCCCACAAATGTACATCGTTATTTTATTTATTCCCTTCTGTGGAGTTTAGTGGGTCCCCCCAGCTAATCACCAGCTGAATTAAAGAACTCTTCCTCCAAGTAACCCCAGAGTTATTTCCCTTCCCCAGCCATGACCCAGGCCTGCAATCATTAAAAAAGACAGTGCTTTTCCCTTTTCCTGGAGTCTAGTGGACCCCCAGCCCCAACCCTGTCTTCAGTCAGGTGGTACCTACCCCACTCCCCCCAGTACCCTGATCAGGTCACCAGCACAGCCCTCCACTCACCTCCATGGCCAGCAGTCCAACGGAGTGCTTTAATGAATGAGCACTCAGTTGGGCTTGTGGCCATGAAGGTGGGTGGAGGGCTGTGCCAGTGGCCCATTGGGATATTGTGGAGGAGTGGGGTGGGTGCTATCTGACTTAAGACAGGGTGAGGGTCCACTAGACACCATGGACAGGGGAGGGGATTTTTTTTTTAAAGATTGAGGGCTGTGGTCATGGCTGAGGAGGGAAAATAACTTTATGGGTGACTTGGGGGAGGGTTCTTCAATTATTCCAGTGATTGGCTGTGGGGGTCCACTAGACACCAGACATAGGGGAGAGGATTGTTTTTTCTTCAAAGAATGGAGCCGGGGTAATGGCTGGGGTAGTGGAAATAACTCTGTAGATGACTCTGGTGGGAAGGTTCTTCAGTTTGGCTGGTGATCAGCCTAGGGGCCACTAGACTCCAGGGAGTCTTAAATAATCTGTGTATGTACTCATTTTTATTGGCACAGTCCAATTTGATACAAGTATACCTATTATCCTCTAGCGGCTCCTGGTGATTCCCAGGATGAGGCTTAAAACTACCAGCGACAAAGCATTTAGTGTCACTGGCCCCATCCTGTGGAATTCACTTCTTACATCTATTAAGGAGGCCCCTTCAATTGAGGTTTTTAAGGCCCACCTCAAGGCCTTCCTAGTTAATCAGGCCTTCCCAGACCTTATGTATTAGTCCTCATTGGGTGCCCTGCCCGTCTTCCTCTGAGTTTCAGTTTTAATATAGATGTTTATTAGTTATATTTATTTATGCTGCTGTTTTTACTGTTTTATTTATAGTAATTTAGTTATTGCACTGATAGTGTGTTTTTATTGTATGGTGCCCAGAGCCTCTGGGATTGGGTGCCTGAAGAATAAAATTAACCTTGCCTTGTTATGCTAGATAACATTACTATCACATTGAATAAAATATCTCACCCCAAAATATATAACAAAAGGCTCAAAGAGTAGCCCTGCACACTCCTGTTATAACCTTTATCATATGCCCCAAGAATCCACTGACCAATTTTTGCAAGGAAGCAAATCTATATAATTTAATACACTGACTAAACATCTCCCAAATACTGCAAAACTTCAGGGCTGAAAATAAAAAATTATGTGGCACTTGATCAAAAACTTTATCCTGATCCATGTTCAATATAAAAACCCTGTACTAGTGATGGAATTTCACCCATGAGTGGTGAATTTCACTGATTTGAGGGTGAAATTTCACCCACTCTCCATGAAATATTTCATAAAATGTGCAAATTCTGCAAAATATTTCAGCGGGCGAAATTTTCCAATTTCGCACAAAACTATTTAATAGTTTGTGTGCCAAGAAAACAACTCTAACATTATTAAGAACATCACTAAAAATATGTAGAACGTGGGTAAATCTGAATGTAAAAATCATAGCTCTATGTGAAATTCATAGTATTTGAGAGGTATGCCCTGAGCCCAACCCTGATGAGGACAAAAGCCCAGAAAAACCCTTTTAAAGGGGAGAAACTAGTCAAAATGATCTCACAGCTCTTGCAGAGATCCTCTCCCAAGCAGGACTACATCCATGATGCTATCCATTTATCTACCCCATCCCTTATTGTCTTGTCCCTTACCCTTTTAACCTTCCCTCCCTTTCTCCCCCTGTTTGTGGGTGGGTGGCTGGTGTCTCAGGCTGAATACAAATGAGTTAACACTCAGGAGGCTGGAGTGCTTAATTGCTCTGAATTATATCATTATGAATTCTCTCAATTAGTATTTCACTATGGTACAAATCCTCCCAATCAAAAGAGTTCTCATTTAGAAGTGTATATCTGTAAGAGATCACAAACTGTCAAGTTCTATTGTGTAATAGTTTTCTATTCAGGAAGCATTTACCCAAGAACATATACAGTAGATACCAGTTTCACAATATTAACCCTTTAGACTTACTTTGCATTGGGTTCCTCTGAGTCTTCATTTTCCAGAGTCATGGAAGCTTAAGATTTGTATTAAAACTTCTCCACAGAGGAGTGTTTTTACTTAAGGTGAGTCAATACATGATGCTTAATGTGTATTAGACAAACCAGAGGCTGCTGTGCTCCAACCAGATTCAGGCATGCTGCCAGGGGGTTAGTCTAATGGCAAACAAGAAAGCAGCACACTGTAGAATACAAAAGCTATGGCAAACAAGTGAATGCTCCCCAAAAATGTTTTATTTAAAGCCCAGAAAATGCAAGGTGGAAAAATGCAAGGAAAGAAAGTAAACCCTGCTGCTTCTTCTCTTGCCCTGGAGGCTTTGTCGGGGGGGGGGAGGGGGCAGGGACAATACAGCAAAGAAGTCCGCTCTACTTATACAGAAATTGAAACATCATCATGAATAATGCATTAGTGTCAATTTAAAGCAGTATTGCTTACAAATTTGGCATGAAGGGAAATGGAGCCAAATAAAAAACAGAAAACTTTCATACTCTGTTGTAATCACAAAGAGTTTCAACACTCTAAAACACCATTAACATGAAAGTACTTAATAATATCAAAAAAGCAACAGAAAAAAATATTTGAAAAATACTAGCTCCTAGAATGCCATAAAGACACAGCTTAAATATGCAATTTACATATTCATGTATTATAAATACATGCATTTGATAATGAGGAAAACATATATGCTGCAAGTTAATCAAGCCAAGCTTATGGGGATAAAGGGGAAAAGGACATGGGAAGAGGGAAGAAAAGAGAATGGAGAAAAATGGATGGGAGAAAGGGGAACAGTAAATGATGATAAATGGAAAAAAGAAGTAAATATATTTAATAATTCAAGGCTAAAAATCATCCACCCATGCCATTGTCACTTTTTTAACTTTGGATGCAAATCCAGGATTCCAAGAATAGGCTTCTTAGAATGGGAGTGATGTACAGACCACCATCTCAGACAGAGGAGTTAGGCAGGGAATTTGCGGGACACATCAGGAGGACCTGCGAGAAGGGTAGTGTGGTGATTGTGGGGGATTTCAACATGCCTGGAGTGGACTGGAGTGCCCCAAACAACCAAGAACAGAAGGGAGCAGGTACTGCTGGATGCCTTCCAGGACAGCTTCCTGCCGCAAATGGTCAGTGAACCAACCAGGTTAGGGAATACCCTTGACCTTGTGCTGGCAAATGGGGACTTTGTGACAGAACTTACAGTGGAAGAACCACTGTCAGATAGTGACCACCACTCAGTATGGCTCACATTGGATATGGGCAAGGAAGGAGTGGAATATGGCACAAGATTGCTGGACTTCAGGTGGGCCGACTTTGGGAGGATGGGGGAAGTGGTAAAATGGTAGCTGGCCAGAATTCAATCTAGTATGGACACTAACCAGAGGTGGGAGCTCATAAAGCTGGGGATAGTGGAGGCAACCAAAACCTGCTGCAAGGCCCAGAGCAAGAAGGCTAGGGCTAAGAAACCAAGCTGGTTGAGCAAGGAGGTCATGGAAAAGATAAGGAGGAAAACAGCTGCCTTTAGGAAGTACAAGAAAACAGGGAGGGGGGAGGACAGGGAGGAGTACTTGACAGAATCAAAGGAGGTGACAAGGGCAGTAAGGGGAGCCAAAGCATGTATGGAACTCAGGCTGGCACAAGGCATTAAGAAGGGGGAGAAGGACTTCTTTAGGTACATCAGGGAGAAAAGGAGCTGTAAGGACCACATAGTAAGGATTAGGAAGGAGGGAGGTTGGGTGGAAGCAGGGTGCAATAAGGCAGAAGCACTAAATGAGTACTTCTGCCCAGTATTTACTAAAGAGAAGAGGGGGTGACACCCAAGGGGGGGAGAAATGGCAGAAACAGGGGGGAAGGGGTGACAGATGGACAGATGGAGGGCAGAGTTCAGGAGAGTTTGAAGGCACTGAGGGTGGACAAGGTGCCAGGCCCAGATGGCATCCACCCCAAGGTACTGAAGGAGCTGGCAGAGGTACTTGCAGGACCTTTGGCAGACCTATTTAATGCCTCACTACATTTAGGGTGTGTACCTCAGGACTGGAGGATGGCTTATGTGGTGCCCCTCCACAAGAGTGGCCCCAAAGATGAACTGGGAAACTACAGACCAATGAGTCTCACATCCATCGTGGGTAAGCTAATGGAGACTATCCTGAAGGAGAGACTGGTGGCCCTCCTAGAGGCCAAAGGACTACAGGATAGCAGACAGCATGGCTTTGTATGGGGCAGATCCTGCCAAACCAACCTGGTGAAGTTCTATGACTGGGTAACTAGGCAACTGGACAGGCCATGCAGTGGATGTACTCTATCTGGACTTCAGTAAGGCATTTGACTCGGTGCCACATGGAAGGCTGAGAAGTAAGTTAGTAGGCACAGGTGCGGGTGCAAAGCTGGTGAGATGGGTAGGAAACTGGCTTCAGGGAAGGCAAAAGAGGGTGGCGGTGGGTGGGGAGTTCTCACACCCAAGGGTAGTGATGAGTGGTGTTCCACAGGGCTTGGTGTTAGGACCAGTGTTGTTTGGGATATTCATTGCAGACATACCATGGGACATCAAGAGCAAGATCTGTCTGTTTGCTGATGATACCAAGGTAGGAGCGGTGGTGGATGACCTAGGGGGATGGCAGGAGTTACAGGATGATCTGGAAAAGCTTGAAACCTGGTCAGACACTTGGCAACTGGGGTTTAATGCCAAAAAGTGCAAGGTGCTGCATTTTGGGATGAAGAACCCAAGGAGGAGTTACCAGCTGGGGGGAGTGCAGCTAGCCCAGACATAGGAGGAGAAGGATCTGGGGGTGCTCATTACAGGGTCAATGAACAACTTGGCACAATGTAGGAAGGCAGCTGCAAAAGCCAACAAAATGCTGGGTTGTACTGCAAGGGGTATATCCTCGAGGAGGGAGGAGGTTATTCTGCGACTTAATAGGTCATTAGTTAGACCGCACCTGGAGTACTGTGTGCAGTACTGGTGCACTTATCTGAAGAGGGACATTAAGTTACTGGAGGGGGTGCAGCGCAGGGCAACAAAGATGATCAAGGGGCTGGGGTGCTTATCATATGAGATGATGCTGAAGGAGTTGATCACGTACTCACTAGAGGAGAGGAGGGACGCGGGGGACATGATTGAAACCTTTAAGTACATGAAAGGAATAAACAAGACAGATACAGAGGGGCTGTTCAAAGTAAAGGAGGGGAGGGACACCAGGGGCCATGATATGAGACTGGAGAGAGGAAGGTTCAGGAGGGAGATGAGGAGACACTTTTTTACAGAGAGGGTGGTGGCTGGGTGGAATACATTACCTGCAGAAGTAGTATCCAGTAGAACAGTGGACTTCTTTAAAAGGGGATGGGACATGACAAGAAGGAGGGACAATGGAGGGGAAGAGTGGAAGGGAGGGGCAGCTGCAGAATAAGGAGTGCTAGCTGCACATTTGAGCAGACTTGATAGACCTCTAGGCCTTTATCTGCTGGCAAATTTCGTATGTTAGTATGTTGTTCCGAGATTCTGTACATTCTGTAGAAAAGTGAAAAAAGGGAAATTAGCATGTAAGTCAAAAATACAGCAAATGCCCCCAAAAAATTGGTTCATAAAAACAAAAAAGCTTTTCTGAAGCAAAACTGACATTCTTCACCAGTTCTTATCGTGAAATTTTGCATTCCACACAGTTCTGCAGGGCGGTAATGTATACAATATGCCCAACTGAATCTAAGGTGCTAAAAACACATGGGCAAATTCATTTACAGAAAATAGGAATAGTCTGTTCTTTGATTCTGATGATTTTTGGGACATGGACTGGTGCAATAACAAGCAAGGAGAATCTCAAAAAAGGGTAATCAGGGAACTCCCTGAAAATAGGAAGAGCCAGTCAACTTTAAATTACTCACCTTTCAGTCTACACATGGTTCTATCCTTTTATAGCCCCTTCCTTAGGGTCACCTGATCATGTCTGTTTTAACATTTTATTTATTTACTATGAATTTGTGACTAGGAAGGCACACTCAGCCAATGCTCACTTCAAGGTACATCCTTGAGGAAGGAGATAATGGGGGGAAGGGGGATACAACATGAACTGTAAGCTAAGTCAGTATAAACCTGAACAAATCGAATCAAAATGATACAGTCAGACAGTGACAATATTGTACAAAGTGCAAATGGGAAGTACAATAATATAAAAAAAATTATATTATTAAGAGAAAAAAATGTCAGCTGATCACTAGTATAAAGTAAGGTTAAATTAGGCAAAAATAATTGAAGGAACAGAAAGCATAATAGCTACAGCAGTAAAAACTGCTGCTACTGTATATGCTGGGTAAAGCAGGAGGCCTCAATAGGACAAAGGAAGTCCCATTGAGGCATAGGCAAAAGGTATGTACTCCTAACTGGCATGTAGACCACCAGAAGTGCTCCACAACAATGGACCTTGTTTGTCCTCCTTGCCACAGAGGGTCAGGAGGTGGATGACAGCTGCAGGTACAGTGTATGTTGGGCAGTTGGGGACATGGCAGTCAATACACAGGCTGATATGTCACATTAGCCCCTGCTCCAGCAGGGCAGGTAATACATTCTTGTGCTGGTTGGGACTTCTGATTTGAAGCCCCTGTACTGGTCCATGTTCATGCCCCAAGACTGTCCCTCCCCCCTTGCTCAGATGTAGAAGACTGCATATCAGCCCTACACATTCTGCAGGGGCCTGCTACCTGGCATGTAGTAGTGTTGCCCAGTATGAGTCCTTATCGTTACATGCTGGAGCAAATATTGCATAGAGCCATTTGGAATATTCACAAGATCTTTATGGACCGTGTTCAACTTTGTAAATAACTTTATGAATCTTCAATGGCAAGTTTCATGCTAAATTTGCGAAGTTCATGGAGACAATGCCATTGCTGTCAGTAAAGTAGACAGTGGGCCATGTGACATGCATAGTCTGTAGTCTAACCAGGTCACATGGTACAGTGAAACAAGATGTTGGCTGATTGATTGACTGATTGATTTGAAATCTGGTAACTCCATGAGCATAGAACCCATTTACATGGGTGACCAGATGGGAAACAAAAAAATATACAATATTCAGAACAAATGAACAGTACACAAAAAATCTTAAATAATAATTGATTCAATCAACATCCACTAATATAAATAACATTACATGAAAACAAATCAATAATTTTAACAATAAAAATATTTGATCATGTGCAATGACAGCTCTTGGATCTCAACAAATATTTCTTCAGACCAAATTTAAAAATGGGAATGCTCAAAGAAACATTAGTAAGCTTCAAAGGTAATGAACTGTAAAAATACGGAAGCTGAAATAGCAATGCTTTTTGACCTAAATTCATTTTAACAGTTGGGATATAAAAGAAAAAATTTAGAGAAGTACCTGAGCATGTCAGGGTAGTCTGTTGCTGAATGAAACAATGAACACCAGAGGGGGTGGAAAAAATGAGAAAGGACCTAAGCCTATTAGAGGAGTGGTCAGGTGTCTGGCAGTTTAGTTTCAATACTAAAAGTACAAGATCATGCACCTGGGTCACAAGAATCCAAGGGAGGAGTACAGGATGGTGGGGAAATTGGCCACCACAAGAGACCTGGGGTTATCATATCTGATGATCTGAAGGTGACCAAACAGTGTGAAAAGCAGTGCGGAGAGCCAACAGAATATTGGAGGTGCATAGGAGGGCATAACAAGCAGCAGGAAAGAGGTGGGGATGCCACTGTCAGTTCACTGGTGAGGCCTCAGCTGGAGTACTGTGTCCAGTTTTGGAGACTACATCTCTGGAAGGACATTGACAAAATAGAGGCAGACAAGAGAAGGGCAACAAAGATAGCACATGGACTGTACCAGAAGACCTACAAGGAAATACTTAAGGACCTCAATATCTATTCACTGGAGGAAAGAAGGGAGAGGGGAGATATGATACAGACTTTCAAGTACAATAATGGAATAAACAGGGTACAGGTGGAAAACATATTTTAAAGAAAACTCTGAACAAGAACAAAGGGGCATGATATGAGGCTGAAGGGTGCAAGGCTCAGGGGTAATGTTAGGAAGTACTTTTTCACAAGAGGGTGATGGACCCATGGAATAGCCTTCCAGCAGAAGTGGTTGGTGCAAAAACAATACTGGGGTTCAAGATTGCATGGGATTGACATAAGGGTACCCTGGAGATCTGCAGAGCAGGAGAGCCGCAGATCAAATAGGATCTGGGGCTGCAGCAGTGAGTAGGGAAATGGGCAGATTAGGTGGGATGTATGATCCTTATCTGCAGACAGATTTTTTGTTTCTATGTTAAGTGTTTCTGGTACTTTGCATTAGCATTGTTCCTACCCAAAGTTTCTAAATGAATCGTAAACCTTTGCCAAATATAGGCCAATTAATTGTATTAAAAATAACACAATGATGTGATCAAGCAGTAACTAAAGCAAACTTAGCTATTTGGCTGTATAAGACCCTAACCCTAGACAGCACACTCTTCCCAGCAGCAAAATAAAATAAAATACCATAATCAATATTAGGAAGTAAAAAACTTTGAGAAAGTAATAATCTAGTAGATGAAATGAAAAAGGAATTAAATCTATGCAAAGCTCCCAATGTTCGGTGCACACATTTACTAAGAAGGAGGAATAAGAACTGTAGGAGGGAGTACTGCCTAAAACAGAGCCCTAATATTTAAAATCAATACCCTGCTCTATCACAGTCCTCCAAATTGTTCTTAACTCAGTAGAAGATGAGGGGAGGCAACTTTCTCCTAGCATTATGAAAAATCATGGATTTGGTTTCTGTTACATTTAACACAGGTTTTTGGGATAAGAACCACTCCTGTATAAAATCAAAATCATTTGGCAGTGTCTCCTTCAGATTCACAAGATTGAACCCAGTTGTGAAGATCACAGCATCAACCTCAAATAGCAGAATATTAGTTAGTGAGTGGGTTGGGGAAAAGAGAAAATTAGAAATTTTTGTTATTCATGGATGACCATATAAATATTTCCAACACCAAGCCACAACAGCATTCAAAAACTCGAGGTCACATAAAGCATTAAATCGAAGATGATGATTAACCAAATTGAAGGCCTTCATGATATTCACAAAGGTGCCTATAGAATAGAGGCCCTTATCAAAGGCCTTATGGACAGTCTGCATGAATCCCACCAAGGCTGTCGATGTACTGTGACCTGGGTGGAAACCATATTTGGCTGGGGTGAGGACATCATACTGAGTAAAATAATTTTAGGTCTGATCAAATACTATTTGTTCCTTAACTTCTGCTAAAAGGGCCAGCAAAGAAATTAGTCAATAGTTTTGCATTTTAGGTTTATCATCCGATTCATGCGGTGGGTAAAAAACTGTATTTATCCGTAAAGAAGCAAACTGGCCTAGACAACGGGAACTATTAAAAATGTTTATCAGAGGAAAGCATACAATATCTGTGGTGATCTTCACTACCTGGAAATTCAATTTATCTATTCCAACCAAAGGTCTGGGGTACATTTTAATCAGATGACCATATACATCTGAGGGAGTGAGCACTTTAAAATAGTAATTAGGGACATCATTACCGGAAGAAGTAGTTGAAGCACCAATATGGGAACTGAAGCCCCTCTCTGGAAGGAGACAGGTTTTATGGGCATGCTGCCTTCTCCTGTCTAGACAATCTAGTATTGCACCTAGTATTGAACCTAGTATCCTTAGCGGGCAGGGGTAATAAAAAAGCTATTGACTCCCATACTCATAATAAAATCTTCTGGAAAACAATTGGACAAATTAGAACACAATTTATTAAATTCTTCATCTATACAGTTTGGTCAGTGAGTACACTGGATCCACTAGAAGCATGTTGGACTTTTTGAGACTTTTCCTAGAGCACATTGATGAGACTCCAGGTTGTAGCCACATTCTTTCCTGCAAAGGTACCAATAGCTGCCTTTAAAATCCTCATGCAGCATTCCTTCCAGGAATCCTGTAACTGTTTTCAACATTGAACCTCCCTCTCCTCACACCTGCCTGTCCCACTTTATCTAATTCTAAGGGTCATGAAGGCATTTTGGTGCCAGGCCAAGTTAGGTCACCTAGCCTGGTGATCTTCTTCCCCTCCTATGCTCACCTTCCTCTGATCATCTGTTGACTTGTCTCTTCTGCCCTATCTCCCCTCCCTGCCTAACTTACCGTTTTTTACGGTGCATATATGTTGTACATATTGTATATTATAGTGCATACTGTACCTCTACTGCTGTGCATATATATATTTGTACATATTGTATATCTCACTGTACAATGTATTTTTTATTGTCCACTGCTTACGCACTAAGTATAATCTTGTTGTACATCCTCCTGTATGAAATTGCCTTATTCTTCATGTAGTATATGTTATTTTGCATCAAGACCCAGGTCCATCTTGTAAATGAGTTCTTCTCAATGATGTTTTGCCTGGTAAAATAAAGCTTGATTGACTGATTGATTGATTGAAATGTATGCTGTTTATTAATCAAGTATCATTGTTTTAAACTTCTAACCAAAGATGTTCATCTATTCCTTAATTGTTTATAAATAATAAATGTGGAGCATCATGAGTTCTATACTCCTGCTACGTATCTCATTGATTTCATTAATTCTATTAACAGTGGAGTAACCCACTCCTGCTTATTGCCTCTCCTAAATTGTTGCCCCCCCCCCCCCGGAGTGAAGTTATCACATACTGCATTAAATAAAAAAAATGTTTTGGTAATGCCTCATCAGTTGAAACAATGAGATCTAAACAATTCCAATCATGCTGAATAATTGCTTCCCTAATTTAAGAAAATCAAATTAAAAAAAAAGTCTTGTACAAATGAACACTAGTGGAATAGGAATCCTTATGGCACTCCAGCTGTAAAAAACTGCACGATGGTCGCTGAGACTATCTCAAAGGACCTCTGAGTTTTTATTTATCTTATTAATATCAGTTACCAAGATCCAATTGATTGAAGTGGAGCTACCTGTTTCATAATTTAGTCTCAATGGTCTTTCAGTGATCTGATTTAACCCTGTATGGACAATGCCTTCCTTATACTAAAATCAACCTTATCATTCCAGCTATGATTCATGTCACCTAAAATATAGAGAAAGATGTATGGTCCACTATCTACTACAAGCACATGTAGCCACTGAGAGGTTGCCATGGCAACCGTTTAATGCTTGAGTGTATGGTCCACTGTACAGAAACTAGAAACTGCACCTGCTACATACAATGACTTTGTGTGATTAAAAAAACACTCACTTTTTTCAGCACCGCTCTTGTTTGGGGTCAGCTCTCACTGCCATGGCCATGTCAGGAAGAGCTGAGGTTCACAATTTTCACCCATTTTTTCTTTGAGCATTATTATCATTAATACCTCTACATGCATGACACTGGCATCTTTTGGATCCACAAGTAACATCTCAGTATGCCCAGCAGGGACAAGGACAACAAAGATCCTTATCTTGGTTACATGAGAGCATTAAGCAAGGTGGCTATATAACCACACTGCAGCCATGTGTTGTGCATCTAAGATCAAAGGAGGAGATTAGCCACTACAAGTAATGACAGTGACAGTCTAGGGCTAATAGAGATAGCGGGGTCGACCCACTTAAATTCATAGTCCATTTCTACTGTAGGAGCAGTGAAAGGAGTAGATTAGGAGCTACATAGGAGGCAGTATAGCACAGTGGGTTAAGGCTGTGAGCTGCAGATCTGGAGACCGTTGAATCCTACAGCTGCCTAGGTGCATACTGTGTTGATCCTAAGCAAGTCACTTAACTTTGTTGTGCTCCCAGGTCACATCTGGAAACAAGCTTCAGCTTAATGTGCTACCCTGGTTAGCAATGTTCCCTTCCTTCCCTTTCCTTAGGAAATCTCTATTGAACCTCTAGGAAGCATCAGTCACAAAGCCTCCAGATTGCTGTGAAATGGAGGGCCGAGAAAGGTAGGTAATAATAAGATTGCAGCATTGAGTTGTGGGAATTAAGGGGGGGGCAAGTCCGGGTGTACTCTAGCAGAGAGGACCATTATTGGGGGAAGGGGTGCCTAGTACTACAGACCTCACACTGAGTCAGGCAAGAAGAATAGAACAAAAGGGCAGATGTGATTCCCCTTCACAAAAGTGGGAGCAAGGCAGAAGCAGGAAACTACAGACCTGTTAGTTTAACCTCAGTGGTAGGGAAAATAATGGAATCACTTCTGAAGGAAAGAATTGTTAAATATCTAGAGGCCAGAGGGGCACAGGACCCAAGGCAGCATGGATTCACAGCGGGAAGGTCATGCCAGACAAATCTGATAGATTTCTTTGACTGGGTGACCAAAGTAGTTGATCGGGGGTTGTGGACATGGCCAACCTAGACTTTAGCAAGGCATTTGACACAGTCCCACAAAAGATTAATATACAAGTTAGCCAGCCTGGGAGTGGGTCCCAAGATGACAGCCTGGGTAAAGAATTGGCTGGAGAATAGGACACAGAGTAATAGTAAATGGAGTCCACTCTGGAAAAGGGGGTTAGTAGTGGGGTACGCGGGTTCAGTATTAGGACCAGTCCTCTTCAATACCTTTATAAGTGACATTGCACAGGGACTGGAAGGAAAAGTATGTCTCTTTGCAGATGACATAAAGATCTGCAACAGAGTTGATGCACAAGGTGGAGTGGAAAGGATGAGAAGGGATTTGGCAAGGTTAGAGGAATGGTCAAATGTATGGCAGCTTAGATTCAATGCTAAGAAGTGCAAGGTAATGCACCTGGGAAACAAAACCCAGGGAAGAGTACATGGGGTGAGATACTAACAACAACAAAAATGGAAAGGGACCTGGGGTAGTCATATCAGATGACCTAAAGGTGGGCAAGCAATGTGAGAGGGCAGAAAGGAGGCTGGGGGATACTGGGATGCATGGGAGAGGCATCACCAGTAGAAAACAGGAAGTTATTATCCTCTGTACAGACAGCTAGTGAGACCCCATCTGAGTACTGCTTGCAGTTCTGGAGACTCAATCTCCACAAAGACATAGACAGAATGGAAGCTGTCCAGAGGAGGGCAACTAAATGGTGCAGGGTCTGCACTGGAAGACATATGAAGAGAGACTTAAGGAGCTTAATATGTATAGCCTCGAGAAAGGAGGGAGAGGGGACATGATAGAAACTTGCAAGTACCTCAAGGGAATCAACAAAGCCCAAGAGGGTAGCATCTTTCAAAAAAAGAGGTGTGCAAGAACAAGGGGGCACAATTTGAAGATAGAAGGGGCGGCTCAGAGGTAATTTAAGGAAGTATTTTTTCACAGAGAGGGTGGTGGATGTATGGAACGGCCTTCCAGAGGAGGTTGTGGACTCACAAACAGTGGTAGACTTCAAACATGCATGGGGCAGTCATAAGGCAATTCTAGGGGGTGGGGGTAGGAAGAAGTAGGCTGCTGGTTAACTAGGATCTGCAGCTTATCCATCAGGTAGGAAATGGGCAGAATGGGTGGGCCAAGGTCCTTATCTGCCGTCAAATTCTATGTTTCTATGTTTCTAAGTGCCTAATTCAAGGAGAGCAATTAAACCAAGTGTGACAGTCTGTCACAATGGCATTGCAGACAACACTTCCTGGTGTGCTGTAAGTAGGTTTCCCAAGTGGTTAAATGGGGAAAGCAGGGCAAGGGAACTGGCAATAGAGGCTACTGTTGCATATAATACAATCAGTGATCATGATAAGCCACTATCAGGGGAGAGGAAAAGTGGGAGGGTTTGCCACCAAACCATTGATACTATATTTACTGCTGGCCTAGAGAGGAGAGAAGGCAGTTGTTAGCATATCTGTGGAGCTCAGGCAGTGCAAATAATGACTGACAGCATCAAAAAAAGGAAAAGGCAAACAATATTCAGCAACAAAGATGTACAATTACTAAAGCTGGAATTAAGCACTTACTTAAAACAGCAATAGCCCTATTTTTTACCAACCTTAAGGAATATAGTCCTGTAAGATGGCATATGCTGGGGGAGGGTGCAAGTCACCATGAGTGCTGGCACACAGAGAAAGTGCAGAAAAGACAGCAGAACCATAACGAAGTCAGCAAAAGTTCAAACAACTATCCAGGATACAGATATTCCATGTGATTGAGCTCCACAGCAATGCTGATCAGAGGAAAGATGTAACTTCATGTAGACTCAGAAATGCTGCCTGCTGATACACCCTGACAAGATGAATTACCTGGATCAGAGCAGACTGAAGAAGTGCTGAAGAGCTGACAAAGGGAGGTAGGTGGAAAAGAGGGAGTTTATCACCAGTTCAAAGTTAAGCCCCTCCTCAAAAGTTGCTGAAGGCTTCAAAACTGAGGATTTTTGAAGAGGCAGATCATATTATGTAAATTAGGACCAAAGCACTGCAGTTTCAGGCAATCAAGCAGGGTTCCACTTTAAAGGCTTCTGGCAAGGTGGGTGTGAACTGAGGCAGCCATGAGGGTCCTGTGCTTCTTCCATGTCTGCCTACCCAGACACAACCAATTCGGGGGTATGCTGCGTGACCAAAAAATGCAAGATGTCATCCTGAAGTCGAGAAAGCAATGATTGTGTTGGCAGGGTATCACTGGGCAATCCAAAGTTTTAGGGTGATGTCTGAGACCACAAACTGCAGCTTCTATGATGTGTCTGGGCTGATTCTGGGATGTTGGGGGCTGACTGTGAGGTATGCTGTTGATTAGATCTCTTGCATTGCCTTTGCTCTGATGGAACAATGCTCATTGAAGGGGATGGTGAGTAAACCTCCTGCTTCATATGCCGACAAAGTGGGAGATCAGCTGAAGCAGATAGTCTATGCCTTAATCAGTTGGGTTTCTGAGAGGCCCCTGTAGCACCTGTAGATCCCTTCCAAGATCTGTGGACAATGCCACTTGCCTCTTTGGACAATGGCACTTGCCTCCACAGGACTGGTAAAATCATTGGTGAGGCCACATCTTGAGTACTGTGTGCATTTCTGGTGGCCCCACCTCAGAAAGGGCATAGATCTCCGGGACGCAGTGCTGTGGAGAGCTATGAAAATGGTGCCTGGCTTACACCAGGAACAATACAAAGCTAGACTAAGGCACCTGCAAATGTAGTCCTTTAAGCAGAGAAGAAACAGTGGGGATATGATAGAAACCTTTAAATACATGAATGAGATAAATCAGATAAAATGGGAAAACCTATTGCAGGAAAACAAATCATCACGAACAACGGGACGCAACATACACGTAATAGGAGGGAAATTCAAATCCAACCAAAGAAGGTCCTTCTTCACACAGAGAGTGGTGGGGCCTTGGAATAATCTTCCCACAGTGGTAGTGGAATCTAAGACGGTCATGGCATTCATGTTAGCTTGGGACAAGTACTGTGGGTAATCTAGGAAAATAAAGTAGAGGGGT
This sequence comes from Neoceratodus forsteri, assembly GCA_016271365.2. NCBI lineage: Eukaryota > Metazoa > Chordata > Ceratodontiformes > Ceratodontidae > Neoceratodus > Neoceratodus forsteri. The sequence continues at coordinate 610,534,236 of CM057455.1, forward strand.
AGTCAAAATGAGCAGACTAGATAGATCTCATGGTCCCCTTCTGCAATCACATTCTTATGTTTTTATTAGAGGCAACATTTCTTTGAATCTGAAAGTCTGACTTATATTAGGTTCTTCACACCCAAAGTCCATAAGGCTTTCTGTTGGGGGAGGGGGAAAAAGGCAGCCCTCATTTTGCTCAAACAGATAGAATAATTTTGATAACTAAGTCCAGTCACATTCACAACCCTCCCCCTTTCAGTCAGCAATTATTATTGACAGCTCTTCCATAAATCATCCCCTTAGTTTTTCCCTCCCTCACAGCCCCCTTATTTTGTATCTCAGCCCCCTATCATACCTTTTTTACAGCTTTGCTTCCCCTGACCAAGACCTCCACACCAACTCCTGGCACTTACTTCTACCCCAACCACTCCTCCATACCTCCTACTACTAGTAGCCTTAGCCCCTATCTGAATCTCCCACCAGCCCCTCCATGTCATTCGTCAGAGGCTGTTTATCATCATTTTTTGCAGTCATCAATCATTATATCTGTTTGTCTGCTTTAGTTTGCCCTGGATCCTGTAATACCAGTTACCCTGTGTTGCGTGCTTGCTTTGGCTCCTCTATTGGGACTTGGACATTCTGGTTTCTTTTAGTGTACTTTTATTGTATCCTACCTTGTCCTGTTAGGTTTTATCAACCTCTATCCTTCATTTGTATATATGTTTATATTACTGTATCTGTTTAAATACAAGTGTTCTGTATATATCTGCTACTGTACCTTCAATTTGATCCTTGACCTATCAGATCCATCTTGTAAATGAGCTTTGCTCAATGATGTCCGCCTGAATAAATAAATATTTTGATTGATTGATAAAGAGAGATTGTGTTGCCATGCAATTTGATGGGGCCCTTCAGCCTGGCAAGTCTCATTAACTGTTCTTTAACTAAAAATTGCTAGAATTGTGCCAGGATGGGCCACGGCTTATCACTGGGTTGGGGCCTTGGATTCAGAGTTTCATGAGCCCTTAGTATTTGTATATTCCAGAACGGGACCCCCAGCAGATCAGTGAGCAAATACTGAAGAAATTCAAGAATATTCTTCTTTTTAGCATCTTCTGGGATCCCCAAAATGTTTAGGTAATTTCTATGACCTCTACACTCTGGGTCATCTAATCTGTACCACAGAAGAGTGATTTCAGTTTTAATACCTATGATGTCAGTGTCCTGATCATTGTCTGCCCTGTCCAGGTGCCAGAGGATGCTCTGTTTGTCTGTGAATTAAAAAGTCAGCTAGTCTAATTTGTCTGAAGGGAATCTATTTTATTTTTCACCCCAGTTACCTCAGTGAGTATCTGTGGACACATTCGCTGAACCTCAGTTGCATCAAGGCTGCCCATGGCTGCCGGAATGGCTATCATGCTTGAGGACAATAAACTGCAGACTCTGCTTTTGAGAGTAATGTGTACAAATTTTGTTGAGTTTTTCACAAAGTTCATTTAAACAACATGCTGTAAAATGAAAAGCAACAACAACAAAAAAGAACAATAAATTTCTGAGTTTAGAAAAACCATGTACTTTTACTGTTTGGGTGCAAAAGAAAAAGCTTTTGGCTTACCGTACTGTATATGCTCGCGTATAAGTAGGATTTTTGAGAGCCGATTTAAGTGCTCAAAATGCAGTCTTGACTTATACATGAGTCATTGTAGTAGAAAATTAATGTTCACCTCAGAAGTCAAAAATAGAAATAACACATTACCAAGCCCACTGATTTACAATGATTAAAACAATGAAATTTCATTTTCAAGACTTCAGATTCTGGAATTGCGCTGGTGATTGTTACTCTAATTTCTGGATTTTACTGGGAGTCTGATATCATTCTTTTAGCATGTGCATAAATAATCAGAATTAAAGAAGGCTTAATATACATAGCATTAAATAAAGCAAATTGAAAATAGTACAAGATAGAATTAAAATAAAAAAAAAAAAGTTTTGTAGATTTATTGATCTGATACAAAATGCCTGATTCCATAAAATCTTTGTTTTTAACGGTCTTCAGGCTGCCCTAATTCTGGAATTTTACCAGATTTTCTGGTAAAAACCCAAAAAACAGTGGCCTTGCTCATTACCATTAATGCCGGCCAATTCATTGCTTGCCACATACTTTATAAAAGTACCTAACATCTCTGTAGCTCTAACTGTGGCTGCACTGCTTCAGTTTGTTTTATCCCTGACTGCACCTAATTGCCCCTTGTCAGCACTTGTCTGTTCATCTCTCAGCAACCACATCTTTTTCTTGTCAGTGCCCAAGAAAAGTATCTAACACCTCTGTACCTTTAACTAGCTGTAACTGCAGCCACACTGCTTCAATTGTTTTTTAATCTCTGACTTCTTGCACCCAATTAACCCCTTTCAGCCAACCTAGCTTCATATGCTGTTTAACTTAGACAATGAAGAAGATGACGAGTTTTGGGGATTTACTGTTTGAATGAGAAATAAGGTATGCATAACTCAGTTTTCTGGTGATCTTTTTATTTTTTTTCTACCACTTATTATTGATTGTTTTCTTTTTTAATCCACAGCTCCAATCACTGACCAGACCTGACCTCCAAACATTGCCCTGCAGTCCCGAAGTGTCTGATGTCTACGAAGTACAGATGTCCTACTACTTTACTTTTAGCCTGTCTTTTTAAAAAAATGTACTTGAAATAAATACAAAACAATAATAAACAATAAAAGATGCAATAAATGGCAAGGCAAGGCAATGTTTATTTTTCCAGGTGCCCAATCCCCAAGTCTCTGGGTGCCACACAACCAAAACACTAGTCTTCTAATAAATATTCATAAAAACATAAAATCAACATCATACAAATTACATACAGTTATATAAATCCTTTTCATATACTGTAATATAATTTCAGCAATAAAAGCAAGAAAGGGGGAGAAGGGAATGGGTCCCCAAGACTCAGTATACCAGATCAGGAAAAACCTGACTGAAAAAGTGGGCCTGGAGGCAGACCTTGGAAACCTCAACTGAAGGGGCCTCACATATAGATGGTGGAAGAAAATTCCACAGGACGGGGCCGGAGACACTAAATGCTCTAGCACTGGCCATTTTCATCCTCACAATCACTAGGAGGCCCCTAGAGGAGGATTGGAGGGAGCGGACAGGTGCAGCAGGCATCAAAAGGTCTGACAGATTGCTAGGGCCCAACCCATGTAGGCCTTAAAGGTGAATAAACCTACCTTGAAGAGGATTCTCCATCTAACTGGCAACCAGTGCAATTCATGCAGCACCGGGGTGATGTGGCAGAATTTTGTCTGCCCCACCAACAACATAGTAGCTGCATTTTGTATTAGCTGCAGCTAGCAGAGGCATCCCCCAGAAACCCCAAGGTAGAGCACATTACTCTGATCCAGCCTTGATGACACAAAGGCATGTACCGAGGTGGGGAGGTCCATGGGCGGAACAAGAAGCCAAACCCTGGCGATATTCCTTAGATGGTAGAAGCTGGTCCGGATAGTGGATGACACCTGAGCCTCAAATGTCAATTCACTGTCAAAGGTTATACCTAGGTTATGCACCCTTGAGGAGGCCTTCAATGGCATGGATCCCAGAAATAAACCGGTTTCCACACCAGAGACCATTCTGTTCTGCCCTGTGTTCAACTCTATAACCAGTACCTCCATCTTATCAGGGTTCAGTCACAGCCAGCTGAAGGCCATCCAGTCATTGATCTCTGCAAGGCAGTTGTTTAGTACTTCCACTGCATTAGATGTCCCTAATGCAAAGGAGAAGTACAGCTGGGTGTCATCGGCATAGCAATGAAAGTCCAGACTGTACTTCCTAATGATCTCACCCAGGGGCAGCATGTACATGGCAAATAACATTGAGGACAAGATTGAGCTCTGAGGTACTCTACAAGACAGGAGGTTAAGGGAGGAGGAGAAATTCCCCATCACTATCTGTTGCTTCCTATTCATGAGATAGGACTCAAACCAGCAGACAGTACCGGTGAGTCCACAAAATTCCCTCAGGTGGTCAAGCAACACGCAATGGTCCACCATGTCAAATGCAGAGGGGCAGTTGAGGAGAATAAGAATTGTCCCCTTCCCTTGATCCCTAGCCTGAAGGAGATCATTATGCACTAGCACAAGTGCGGTTTCCATACTATGCCTCTCACAAAATACAGACTGGAAAGGCTCATAGAGATCAAAGGCCCTGAGGTACTCTTCTATCTGAAGCACCGCCACTTCTCAACAATCTTCTCTAAAAATGGGAGATTGAAGACAGGATGGTAATTTGCCCTGATGTCAGGGTCTAAAGATGTTTTTTTTCAGGAGGGGACGCACCAGTGCATCCTTCAAGGCATCAGGGAAAATTCCCTCAGATAAAGAACATCGGACAATCAGGGTGAACACTGGACTTATAGTGTCTACACATTCCATTAAGAAATGCGTCGGCACCGAGTCCAGTTCACAATAGGTGCGCTTCAGCTTTCATGTAACCCCAACGACCTCTGATGCCTTCACAGGCTTAAATTTATATTTATATTTAGATTGCGTATTTGTTGTCTTTGTTGAATTTTGTTACTATTTGTAAGCCTTGCATTTTGAAACTTTTTAAATAACAGGACCATCTTGTAAAAGGATATACAGTCCTAATGATGTGAAATTTACCATCAACTATCCGGTATAAAAAAAAAGGTTTTTACTACTACTTAAACTCCCCCCAACTAGGCGGAGTGCTCTCTGGGCACTCAAGGTGGCAACTGTCGGCCTCAATGAGGCCCACTGGTGGAACTCCCTGCCGGATGGTGGACACCCTGTCTGAGAAGAATCGATCAAACTCTTCACACAAAGTGTTAGGAAAAAGTCTATTTTGGCTGGAGACAGACAGGGTTTAGGAGCCTGTACATAGTCTGAAAGAATGCTGTTGGTTGATTCCTCCTGGCAGCAATCTCCCTTGACAGGAACTCTGCCTTCTTCCAGGTGATTGCCCTCTGATACTCATGGTAGTGAATCTGCAGGGCTAGTTTATCCACCTCCAGGCCAGACAATTGCCAGCAGTGCTCCAACCTCTGACCCATAATCTTCATCGACTTGAGCTTCCCATCAAACCAGGGGGACCTCAAGTGAAAGGATTTGGGTCATACACAGACTGGTGTGAGAGAGTCAAGCACTGCAGTCATCACCCTATTATAGGTGGCAACTGCTTCAGCCAGACCCTCTACACATGCACTGCCCACAGCAGATAGGTCAGCCATCGCTAGAAATCCCTCTGGAGTCAAACCCTCAAAGGGCAATAGCTTGTCATCTCTGCAGCAGTAGGGTTCTCGGGGCCAAACAAAACTCCACTGTACAGGATCAGACCAAACGACTTGTTCAGTCTTGAGGTTAGTAACCTCAAGCCCCAGAGAAAACCAGGTCCAACATGTGACTGCCCCAGTGAGTCACAGGAAACTACTGAGAGGCCCAGAGAGGACATGGTTTGGAGGAGGCTGGAACACAGCCTAGATGATTCATTGCTGGCCCAAACATTGAAGTCCCCTGGGACTAAACATCGGGGGGATGCCAACGATTCACCAATGTTGAAGTCAGCTACCTTCTGCAGGAATTCTCCTGCTGCCCCGGGTGGGGGGGGGTGGTATAGCAGTAGAATCCTACAGCCTGCACCCAGACCACTATGTATAGCCACACATTCAGATGAACCCAGTTTTCCCACTGGGTGCAGGGAGAATTTAAGCTCAGATCTAAAACTGATGCCACTCCTCCGCCCCAGCAGTCCAATCTAGGGAAGTGCACTACCAAATACTCTGGGGGAATGGTGGCCTCTAAAACCGGACTAGCATCATCCCCCAACCAGGTTTCAGTGATGCAAGCCCGATCAATCGAAGAAATCAAGTGCGCAATAATAGCAGTCTTGTTCTAGATCAATCTGGCATTGCAAATCACTGCCCTTAGGGGATTGGTGGACAGTGTTGCCCTTCTGGCTACCTGCCCACTCAGTCTGGTGGGAGCCCTGGGAACTGGGACCAAACATGTCTTGCCTCTCTCCATGGTTCTTCAGCACCCAGGATGCCTCTTGCACCTGATGACATCAATTCTACTCCCATCTGTAGTGCACGGGGTGCCCCACCATGACCGATCAATGTGGCACCTCGCAATACCAATCTCCCGACAGTGACTTGCCATGGTGATAGAGACAGGGAGGTAGGTGAAGGGCCGCGGATCTCATATCAGGGACAACCCATACAGTATTCTGGCCCGCTCCATGACACCCAGCTCTCCCCGACACATGGTGTCCAACTTCTAGATACCCACTAAGTACTTTACACACTTCCTCCACAACCATACATAAATACCCTCAGCTAATACAATAAACAGCTAGACAATCACATACAATACATAAAATAAATTAAACCCAGCCCCCACACCCCACCAAACCTTCCACCACCTAACTGAGAGGTGAATAAACTATCAATAAATCTTCCAAAAACACTCTACCACACCAAATCAGGAACAATCATACACTAACAGCACTTTACCATCTTCCAGACACATTACCCACCAGATCAGCAACAATCATACAGTAAGAATTTTTTTTATCCAAATCACCTTACTTCCTGCTCACACCCACATTCTCAGTTTACTCTACCCCTCTCTCCTTCTCTAACAACTATTACCCTAAAACTTAAAATATTAGATAGCAACAGAAATTATGATTATATGATTGTACACCCACTCTGGGTGGCTTCAGCTAAGCAGAAGGATACAGTACCAAACATACCTGTTTGCTAAAAAAGCACTTCTCAGCCTTTTGCTCCTGGAACTGCATATTTCCTTATCCTCACTCCATTTCCCAGCACACTAGAAGCTCAGCCCATCAATCTCTGAAGATTCCTATGTGCAGGACATCTCAAGGGTAGCAGTTATTTGCTTACAGAGCCCCACTCGGGTTCAATGCACTTCTCATTGAAATCCTATCCATACCAAGATTAGGTCCTTTCAAGCACAAGCATCTTATGACAAATAGTTCTTGTGACTGCTTCACCTAATTGATACCACCACCTGTGTACACTCAAGTTCCCTCTTTTCCACCCCAAAGCTTTACCTTTCCAACCTTTGCTATAGCCTCCTCCCCTTCCCCTCCCCTCCTACCTACCTACTAAGTGCACACGTCACTCTACTCATATTGACAAGGCCTTCAGGCTGCTTACCCCTCTTCTTCTCTCTTATTACACCCCTGCTCCTTTCTTCTCCACTACTAAAGTTATTAATTGTAGATAATTAAAGTATGTACTTTACTATTTTTAAAACCTCTGTATGATTGTTCACCCCTCCCCACTGATGTGGAACCTTTATAAATGAGCGCTTTGCACTCAATGGTATTGTAACCCAAGATTGGATAAATAAATAAATAAATAATTTATTTTTCAGTATTGTTCACTTAAATAATGTCCAGATAGAGGTCTGATTACATAGAGCTCCCACCTCTATGAATTTGTCCAAACAGTTTCCTAACATGCTCAACTATCACCCGGGCCTGCTAAAAGATTTATCCTGTTTAAAGTTATACTCTGTATTTACAGGGATTTTGCCACATAGTAGATCAAGCAACAGTAATCAAAATAAATAAATGGTCAGCATATTATTTTGTTTCTTCCTTCACATTTCTTTCTCATTTCATCAGTTTCATGCAAGTTTCTTTGGGCTTTACTTCATAATTATTTATTTGCTGATTTTTAACACCTGAAGTTACAATACTGGCTTATACACAGGTCAATGACAAGATAGTCCACTCACATACTTAACTAATACTCCTCGAGTTATACGTGAGTATATACGGTATGCGGCCATCTTGCTCATAGCTTAACTGGCAGTCTCCCAGGTACTCATTGTTCAGAAGGGACAGAGAAACAGGTAAAGGGGGAGAAGTAGCCATTTTTTTCAAAGATGGCATTGAGGTGGTGGAAGATTGGTGCATCAGGGACAGTAAAGGGGAGACAGAGTCTTTGTGAGTGCAACTCCCCACTGCCTCAGGCAATAAATTGTGCTTAGGGGTAATCTATAAACATCTGGAGCAAGGGGGAAGAAAGGGACAGAGAGATTGGGGAAGAACTTAATAGAGGGGTGACACTGGAAGAAGTAGTAGTGGTGGGTAATCTGAACCTGCCAGATATTGACTAAGATGTTCCAGTAGCCAGGAGCACCAGAAATCAGGTATTGCTGGACACCTTCCAGGGCTGTCTACTGCTAAAACTAGTTATGGATCCCACTAGACAGACTGCAATTATTGATGTGGTGCTCACCAATTTGAATGGGGGAGGAGCAGTGAGAAAATGTGAGCCATTGGGAACAGTGACCATATCTCCATTTGCTTTGAACTAAGCCTTGGGTCTGGAAAACCCAAACTGAGAACCAAAATCCTTGATTTTAGAATGGCAGACTTTCAGTAGGCTAATGCAGATTGTTAGGGAAAAGTTAGGCAGGGTGGACAACAAAGGTGGGGTAGAAGAGGAGAAGGTGATGGCAATGAAGTGGGTCATTCTCAAAGTATCTAACTTATGCATGATAATGGTAACAAACGAGAACAGGTTCAAAAGACTGTTATGGCTCACAGCAAGGGTCAGGGAAACAGTGAGAGACAAGAAAAAGGCCTTCTACAACTATAAAGAAAAGCAGGGGGAGGAAGAATGAGGAGAGTATTTACTAAAAAATAAGAATGCAAAGAAGGCCATTAGTTAAGAAAAAGCAGACACAGAGCTGTGTACTGCTGAGGGGATCAAGGGGAGGGAAAAACAGTTCTTCTAGTATAGTAGAGAAAAAAGGAAGAAATGAGTGGACATTATAAGGATAGCATGATAGAAGAGGATGGGCAAAGATCACTATTCTTGATTACTTTTGCTCAGTTTTCACTAGCATGGATGGTGGGCCTTTGCCAGAAAATGGCATCAAGGCAGCCTCTAAGGGGATCCAGGAGATGAAGCAGCCAACATTTACAGGTGAAAGGGTCTAGGAAGGGCTGCCTGCCCTAAAGATTGGTATACCCCCAAGACTAGATGGGTTGCATCTGAGGTTATTCAGGGAACTGCAAGATGACCTAGTCAAGCCCATGGTAGGTCTATGCAACAGCTCACAAGGGAGGGGGATGGTTCCAGTGAATAGTATGGTGGTAGACGTGGTTCTGCTCTATGGGGGTGGGGCTATCAGGGAATTACAAATCTATCAGTTTTACCTCTTTTTTAGGGAAGTTGATGCAGTCACTGGTCAAAGAGGACCTTGTGGACTACTTGGAGAGTAACGGGCTCCAGGATAGTAAACAGCATGGATTTGTAGCTGGGAGGTCTTGTCAGACTTACCTGATGGTTTTCTTTGACTGGGTGATGAGGAAACTTGATTGGGCCATGTTGTGGTTTTACTCTACTTTGACTTAAGCATAGTTTTCTACTTGATGCTGCAAAGACACTTGCTGAAGAAGATGGAGGATCTTCGTGTAGCTAAGAGCATAGCAAACTAGGTAGGTAACTGGCTAAAGGGCAGACAACAGAGGGTAGATGTCAGTGGGGTTAGTTTCGAAGAGTGGGAGGTCACAGGCAGGGTACCACAGGGATCTGTCCTGGGTCTGGTTCTCTTCAATATGTTCAGCAGCGACACTGGTAAGGAAATCAAGACAGGATGTGTCTCTTTGTGGATGACACTAAGCTCTGTGGGAGGGTGGATAGTGATGAAGGATTCAAGGAAATGCATAGGGACTTACAAAAGGTAGAGGGGTGGTCTAATATTTGGCAGTTGAGATTCAGAGCTATGAAGTGCAAGGTAATGCACCTAGGGAACAAGAATCCTAGGACATGATGATACTCAGCTATACCTGGCTTTTGTGCCTGAGCAGCAGGAGATGGTGTCGGTGTTTAATTATAGCCTTGCTGAGATCCAAGACTAGACGAAAGTCAGCTGGTTGAGGTTGAATCCAGACAAGACTGAAGTTCCAGTAGTGGAATCTGGTCATTTGGGGTGAAGGTGCAATCTGATTGAGTCTCTGGGTTGATGGCTTGAAGGCTCTCAGTTGCTTACCTCAACCTGAGTGAGGAACCTGGGCATTGTTTTGGACTGCAGCTTGCCACTGAAATCACAGGTGTCGGCTGTGGTCCAGAGTGCTTACTACCACCTGAGAAACATCTCCAGGGTCAAACATCTGGTCCCTTCAAGTGATCTGCCATCTCTGGTCCATGCCTTTGTGACTTCATGGATGGATTACTGCAATGCTCTTTGCCTGGGGCTATCAGGGTTGATCTTCCCCACCTGCAGCTAGTGCAGAATGTGGTGGCCAGGTTGTTGACTGGTCTTCTGAAGGCGGGTCATATTACACCTGTATTGCGCTCTCTGCACTGGCCGCCAATTAGGATGCAGATCACATTCAAGGTTGGTTTGCTGACCTACAAGGCCCTGCACGGCTAGGGGTCCTGGTTACCTGAAAGACCTCATGTGTCCACACCACTTTGTCGATCCCCTCTGCTGTAGTGGCAAGAGATTCCTGGAGATTCCCAGGTTAACCTTAAGATATCTGGTGCCCGTGCTTTTTCCTTCGGTGCACCAACCCAGTGGAACTCCCTCCCTCATCTTGTAAGAGGCAGTCAGTCTATAAGAAATTTTTAAACTGGAACTGAAAACTTTTCTGTTTAGTCAGACCTTTTATTTGATTAGTTTTGTTGACCTATTACCAACAATCTTAGTAATGTTTATTGTATGTTTTTATTGTTTTATGAATTTATCTTTGTAAAGCACCTTGAGTCCCAGTTGATTAAGTGCGCTATATCAAATAAAGAACTGTGATGGTGATCTTTTGTGTGGAACTTCTATGTATTAGAACTAGAGGATGAGATGGTGGCCATATATCAACTTTACCTGACCAGTGTGAGCCATTCTGACACAGGTGGTCAACAGAGACACCTGAAAAGAAGGCACATTGCAAGGTGGATTTCCGAAGTTAAGTGGTGGCTGGTGAATACTCAGCTAACGTATTTTAGTGGAAGTTCCAAAGAAACATTCAGAGGTGCCACATGAGAAGGAGCGTGAGGAGAAAGTCAGCATAGAATAGGGTACGAAAGTTGCTGAGGAAGAGGATGAGGGCATTGTTCTGCATAGTAGTGTACACAACAGTGGCAGTAAAAAATCAGTAAGCAGCACCCTTACTAAAACCATAATTATTACGACTAACACTGAGAGTGCAGTTGCTCATAAATCCCTGATTTTCTAGCCTGAGTCTTACATTATCTAATGTTGTCTGATCTAGTTGTTTGAAAAAAGATCCACCACCACAACTCTACAACAGGTGCAGCCCTTGATCGCAAAAATCTTGGAGCATCATGCCAAATATCCTCCAAACCATGCTCTGGCCTATGAACTGAATGCTGCAATGGCTTGGATGCTGGACATAGATCTGCTGCTATATATATTCACTGTGAATGAAGGATTCCATAAAATGATGTTCAGGGCCTGCTCCAAGTGGCAGGTGCCAAGTCAGACCTATTTTTCCAGTTATACAGTTTCTGAACTGTGACAGTTTCAGATGCAACAAATCATGCCTTACATAATTCAGCTTCCACCTACAGTATATACTTTAAGTTCATATATCTGGACACATGGGAAAACAGTGAGAGGCTCCTATATTTGTATCACAGCACATTGGGCTCAACTTCTTGGGGTAATATATGACTCAAGCAGCAAATGTCATCAACTGCACTGGCAGCACCTCTTTCAGCATTCAACATCATTGTACACTGACTACAAAACCCCTGTGTAGTTCACACACTACAGAAAAAAATATTAGAACTCTTCTGGGCAAAGCTAACAACTGGCTACCTCGACACTTATCTCAAAGCAGGATTCATAATATTGATAAATGGTCCAGTCTTTTCAAGTGTTTTAATGATCTTTTTTTTCAGGTATCGTGTGACACATTGACAGTGCAATAATTCCTTTATCAGTCAGACTTTAAGACATTTCTTACTGTATGGCTGAGAATGTGTGCACACTTAGTTCGATTAAATAAGGCACAGGCTCATCTGTGACAGCTGCAAGTTCAAAACAATCTTCCTCAGCACCAGCTACAGTTAGAAGTTGTTACCAGATGGAGCTCCAACCTTTACAAAGTTGCATATTTATATGTACAATACACAGTGTTGTCAGAATACATGTTCATACACACATACCAGGACACTGGTGGGTTGTCCATGTCTCTAACTACAGACCAGTGGTAGCTCAATAATGGCCTGATAATGATTTTCATGCCATTTGAGCATTCTACTGTTCATAGGCAGTGAGTGAGGATACTGCCTGTATTAGGTCATCTGACTTCTCCAGATGCTGGGACAGACACTTCTGAATATGCATCAGTAGATGGAAGCCATTGGAGAGTCTGTTAGCAGTACCCTCATGGAGGACAGGCTGCAGGCATTGGACTGTAACACTCATATATCCACCATCCTGCAGTCAGCAGTTTGGTATCACCACTATATTTTGTTCCAGATATAAACAGGAGCTATCTTCCTAATTAAAGGCAGGCATGAACAGGTGTATAACTTAAAAGGACTCTGAATTCTCCAGGTTCATGGCACACAATTCCTTAGATGACAGCTGTCAAAACCAGTGCAGAAGAAAACTGCTGATCATGCACCAAGGGCTGAAGCATCATCCTTTCAGAAACAGAAACCAACAACTTACAGTACCTGTCATGGGCAGTATTGGCTCAGGTTGGTGTGGAAGAATATGAAGAAAAGGATGAAGATGCAAAGGAAGGTATTGGATTACATGAGGATGACAGAATGGTGGATGTCTACTTGGCAGACACCAAGCACCTGACTGTAAATAATGAACTTTTGTTGTATTGTAGGTCCAAATTAAGTGATTGGTCAGTGTTGTCATTAGTACCTCCAAAGTACATGAGCTGGTCCTTCCAGTGTCAGTGTAGAGGATGTCTTCTGTGTGGCAGGAGCCATCATATTTAACAGGCCTGCCAACCATTATCCCAGAAATGCTGGTATGCTAAAATTCATACAACTGAATTCACACCTCATTCCACACAACCAAACAGCAGCAGTATTCACACCAACCAAAGAGGTTGTTTCTGATGGCACATCCTCAACAGCAGAATTAAAGGTGGATGACAGTGATGGAGATGAGATTTCCACAAGGAGAATATTGTTCGATGGAAGACTGTGATGTCTGCATCATTATCATGGATGAATATGATGACTTAAGAATGGAAATGCACAGTCACACTCATACTGTTTCATTGGCACACTGACACAGACATTTACTGCAACATAATTTTATTAATACCTGTGTATAGTATGTTGTTTGACTTTCAAGGTTTTGCTAATATGTCACAATTTCCCAGTAATATCTCTCTCTCTCTCTCTCACACACACAAACGACACAAGCACTCCCATAAGAGGTTCTGTCGATATTGTGGTAACAGGACAGTATCAATATTTTTGGACTGTATTGACAATAGAGTTGTACTGCTTTAGTGTACTGTCCCTGAACAGGGCTGCTCCAGCTCACCCATTGTCGAGCCGGCACCCAGCCAGCCACCGACCAAGACCAGGACACCCACCTGCAGCTCCTTGGAAGCTGCTTGTCCCTGAACAGGGCTGCTCCAGCTCACCCACGGTCGGCCGGCACCCAGCCAGCCACCGACCAAGACCAGGACACCCACCTGCAGCTCCTTGGAAGCTGCTTGTCCCTGAACAGGGCTGCTCCAGCTCACCCACGGTCAGCCGGCACCCAGCCAGCCACCGACCAAGACCAGGACACCCACCTGCAGCTCCTTGGAAGCTGCTTGTCCCTGAACAGGGCTGCTCCAGCTCACCCACGGTCGGCCGGCACCCAGCCAGCCACCGACAAAGACCAGGACACCCACCTGCAGCTCCTTGGAAGCTGCTTGTCCCTGAACAGGGCTGCTCCAGCTCACCCACGGTTGGCCGGCACCCAGCCAGCCACCGACCAAGACCAGGACACCTACCTGCAGCTCCTTGGAAGCTGCTTGTCCCTGAACAGGGCTGCTCCAGCTCACCCACAGTTGGCCGGCACCCAGCCAGCCACCGACCAAGACCAGGACACCCACCTGCAGCTCCTTGGAAGCTGCTTGTCCCTGAACAGGGCTGCTCCAGCTCACCCACGGTCGGCCGGCACCCAGCCAGCCACTGACCAAGACCAGGACACCCACTTGCAGCTCCTTGGAAGGTACAGAACAGTGCAGCCAATCAGAACACGGGTGCTTCCAGCAAACCCACTCTGATATGCAGTAGTTTTCCCCTGCTATAGACACCTGGCACTTTGTTAGACTTTCCATAGAACTAAGCACATTTCAACTGTGTTATTAGGAGTTTTTCAACTGTATTAGCTGGATTGTAATTTCTACTACTGTTTTAAAGTGCTTACACCTCTTCTGTCTGACTGCTCTTCCTGCAGCGCCCCCCATCCAAGCACTCTGCCTTGGTGCCAATAAGTCTAACTACTTTTTGTCTTACTAAACTGCTCAAATCTAACCCCCTTTACCTCTATGCTATTTAAGACCTGCTCTGTCTAGTGGCTAGTTTTCCATTAGCAGGTTATATAGACCTGCCACTAGAGGGATTCTTGGTCCTCTACATAAATCACTGTATTCATTCATGGGCAGTATGGCGTGCATTATCATTCTACTTCTTTCCCGGTTCTGCTACAAGGGGACTTGAGTCTGAAGGGTGGATGGCCACTAACTAAGCTGCTCCTGCTCTCCTTGTTCCCCTTTCTGCTGTATTTTCTCATCTAGGTTTTAAGTGAGTACCTAGGTGGGCAAATTTCTTGCCTAGAAAATATTGCACTAATACAAATCACGAGACCACTCAATCTGGGACCATGGCTCTCCTTATTGTGTTTTTATTGCTCCTAAGGTGCAGAGTTTTCAGCAATACAGTGCAATTCGAAGTACCTCAATGCAATTCAGTTCTCCAATGTACCTTATCAATACCTAATGTTATAACAGTCTACCGTGCAGACACTCTGTCATTCTCCTCTCCCCTTTTAGCCTATTCCCCCCGGTTAGCCTACACCCCTTTGCTACTGTCCTCACCTATGTCTACCCAAGCACTTACATTGATCACAATCAACTGTCATTACAGTGGCGCCGCCTCTTGCACAGCACGATATGGGTTGCCAAGAAGAAATAAAAAAGCAGTCTCCATTTTTATAAGCTCCTTAAAGAAAGTTATACTTCTGCTTCTTCTCTGCTCAGGAAATGTGGAGCTCAACCCTGGCCCCCTCCTACAACTTACCTCGCCTATCGATTTTGCTGAGGCCACAGGTCTCAAAATGATGATGGTCAACATTTTAAGCCTGCCTAAAAAACTTGTACAGCTGCAAGCCTGGGCTGCACACGTTAACCCAGACCTTATCATAATTACTGAGTCATGGTTAAGAAAGACGAACACTGATCAACAAATATCACTGCAGGGCTACAATTTATTTAGAGCAGATAGAGAGTCTAGAGGCGGGGGTGTGGTTATCTATGCCAAATCTAAGTACTTGGTCACCAATATTAGTTGCAAATCTCTAGCCAAGGAATTTGAGTTAGTTTAGCTGAGCCTTCATCTCCTCCTCGGAATGTATCACTATCCTAGGTGGCTATAGACCCCGTCTGGTGGTGATGAAGTCCTTAATCTTTTGAAATCCATGTTCGTAGATGCAAAACTGAAACAATATTTCTAGGAGATCTAAATATGGACTGGCTGTCACCTAAATCACCGACCTCAAATCCCTTTGTGACGAGCTGGGTCTTGGGCAATTAGTCAGTGAACCTACTAGGAACAACACTCTAAATACTGCCAACAGTTCCATTCTAGATGTGGTACTAACCACCCATCCACACAAAATATCTCATTTGGCAGTGTTTCACAATGACATGAGCAATCATGGAATTGTTGCTTGCATAAGATCTCAAATTAAGGCCTGGCCAACCCATCTTTATAACAAAAGATCCTTTCACAAATTCAGTGCAGTAAACTTCCTATCTGACCTGAGCATGATCAAATGGCAAGATCTTTACCTAGCCAAAGATGTCAATAAGGCAGCTTGCATCCTTAATGACAAACTCACTACAATAATAAATAAGCATGCCTTTCATCAAAGTAAGAGGAGTCGGAACAATTCCAATCCCTGGTTCCTCGGATCTCAAGGCAGCCCTATAGCTTGAGATAAGCTCTAGGCTAAAGCTAGATATTCCAAAGAATCTTGGATTGGCAGGCCTTTAGAACAGCCAGGAATAACTGTGTGAAAAAACTTTGCTCTGCTAAAGCTAACTATTATATTTCTACTCTCGAACAAGCTAAAGGTAACCCTCATAAAATATGAAGACTATTAAAGCTATAGAAGGACGCCCATGGCCCCTCTGTCCCAACAAAGATAGTTGCAAGTGGCAAGATTATGGAAAACAAGTCCCTAATCCTGGAGGAACTTAACTCCCACTTTGCCACAGCTGGATTAGCTTTTGACTCGTCACCTTATGCTGGTGCTCGGTGAGCCAGCATAATCCTCCCACCACATCTAGTCCTGCACCCAGCCCTTCCAACTCTGTGAGATAACTTATAAAGTAGAAGATTCTCTTCTTAACTTAGACACCAAAAAAGCACAGGGGATGATGGCTTGGAACCCTTTTCTTAAGGTCAGGCTGCCCATCTCACTGCCCCAATTCTCCACATCTTCAATCTTTCCATTACATCTGCTACTGTGCCGTCCTGCTGGAAATCAGCACATATCCTCCCTATTTAAATCTGGTGACCCATGCGATGTAAACAACTATAGGCCTATTTCCATATTGCCTATCCTTTCTAAAGTTCTCGAAAAACTGATCCATATTCAGTTAAAATCTCACCTGAAACCTTCTCTCTCATTAACCCAGCTCAATCTGGCTTCGGGCTAATCATAGCACAATCACTGCACTAGCAAAAGTAACCAATGATTGGATCTCTGCTATAGATGCTAAGAAGGTAACTGGTGCAGTCTTTTGGACCTCAACAAAGCTTTTGATACTGTTGATCACAAACTATTAGTCAATTGCCTTGCAAAGTTGGGTGCCATACCATACCACCCAGTGGTTCTCTAGCTACCTAACTGGAAGATTCCAAAAAGTAAAGGCGGAAGGCTTTTTTTCTGCTGCCTTGCCAGTTGCAAGAGGAGTCCCCCAAGGATCCATCTTAGGCCCTATCTTGTTTTCTCTGTACATTAATGACTTAGATGCTAACTTATCTACATCCAATCTGCACTTTTTTGCAGATGATACTGTGTTGTATACTTCTGGCTCATCGTTATCTGAAGTCAAGGGAGTGCTTCAAGCAGACTTCGCACAACTTGAGCATAATCTAATAAAGGCAAAGCTTCTGCTCAATGCTAAAAAGACTAAAGCGATGATATTCTCCCGCAGTGCTGTCTCAGGCCCCCCCAATACCCTTGTCCAAGACTTCATTGTCACCATGCTAAACGAGCCTCTGGAAGTTGTAACCAAATTTAAATATCTAGGTATCTGGATGGCAATAAATTATCTTTCAGTGACCACGTCGAAGATGTCTCTAGAAGGTTAAAAGCAAGGTTAGGTTTCTTCTCAGAAATAGGCCCTTCCCCTTGAAACTCGAAACAAGCTTGTACAGGCCACTTTTCTCCCCCTACTCGACTATGGCGATGTAATCTATTCCTCCACCACTCTTGCAAATCTAAGTAAACTGGACATCCTTTATCACCGTGCGTTACGGTTCATTACCAACTCCCCTTACCGTTCGCACCACTGTGACTTATATGCAGCTGTTGGTTGGACATCCCTTACTACTAGATGCCTGCTCCATGCTGGGCTATGGACTCTTAAACTGCTCCTGCAGAAATTGCCAAGCTATCTCTCTTCCCTTATTAGTATCTCACATAGTGCATACTCGATAAGAAAATCTGACTTTATTGTGCTTGACATACCAAGGACACGGACTTCCTTTGGTAAACGTGCTATTGCGTATGCGCCTTCCTCCATTTGGAACCAATTGCAAACCGTACTGAAACTAACTAGAACAGTTTCAATAAACTTCAACAAATCACTAAGTTCAGCCAAAATAAAAGACACCTGTAACTGTCATTAAGTCTCTTCCTTCCCCATGTGAGCCATATTTATCCACTGGTAAGGTATAATTGATTTGTCATATTAACTGCTTTCCCTTCCCCTTCTACTCCTGGCTTTATCTTTGTTTATGCTCCACTGCTACTCTATCAAATCACTCCTGCCCCCCATATCAGTTGTAGTCTGTTGTTTGTTCTAGCTGCCAAAATACTGTATATGTATTGCACACACCAGTCATCATGTTTCATTTATCAGTATGCAACCTGTAAGTCGCTTCCCTGTCTCATATCAATGTTTACCACCTGTGGTCACCCTTGTGGTACCCTTGTATGTATATCCAGCCTGTATCATGTAACGTGCATTTCGTGTATATACTGTTATTACCGATCTGTGTTTGTACTTTAAGTGTTTATGTCACAGGACCTCCTTGTGAATGAGCTTGCTCAATGGAGTTTTCCTGCAATAAACTTGAACTTGAACTTGAAGTGTGACTGCAATAAGATTTTTTAAAGCTGTTTTGTTCCTGCATTGTTTGTGATATTCTCAGCTTCTGATTCTTTTCATCTTTCATTCTTTAGTGGCCTATATGGCCTGGGGTACAGTCCTTGATATAGCCTGAGGGTGTGCTTGAGCAGGAAATGCTGTTAAAACCTGAATGTGATGTCATTTGTTGGCCTGCAGCCTGACATAATATTTTTCAAAATGTTTGTTTTCACTGTGTTTTCTAATTTCTGTTTTTCACACCTGTTTATCTCAAAGGGATACTCTCACCTGTATCTTGAGCTGGGTGGGAATGGTACAATACAGAGTCCATTCACCCTTTCCTTTTACTCTTTTTTGTAAGACAAGTTGTTAGTTTCTCTGAGGCTTCAGTAAAAAGAAAATGCAATTTGCAATAATCACTGCTGTTATTTTCAAAGTCAAACAGCAATGTCTGTTCATATCACATAGGTCAGTCATCCCCATCAGCATCTCCTTACAAGCCATTTAATCCCTGTTGTGCATGGCTTTGCCATCCAGATGTCAAAACACTGAAATAATTATGTTTTGTCTTACTATGATACACACCCTCTCACTGCCTTCATTTGATAAATGTACGCCTTGCTATGAGGCAATGTATCCATTTCTCTGATGCCTTAGTGAAAGTAAAATGCAGTGATAACATTTCACATCCTTGTAAGGCCCTTGTAGGGCAGGTATACTCCTAGTTGGCCTCATGCAAAATATTATGTAAAGAAATAGTGTGTTAAAGTCAGGTTTTTTTCCGCTACCATTTTCCTTCTCTTATAATTCTCATAGATTCTAGTCTGTCCGCACATGTGTTTCCTAATCTCAGTTATTTTCCCGTTGGTGTCAGTTTGTTAGCGTACTGAACACAGATTAATGTACATTGTCAGCACAGCAACAATCCATCATATCTTCTTTTAACTTGGCATGGTCACATATTGGTTAGTGAGCTAGTTTGTCCAGTTCCAGTAGGACTTCAACTACTGTACACTGCTACAGTGTCAACTTACCTTGCCTTTATATAGTGTACTTCCTTATGTGTCACACACCAGCCGCCTCATCACCGAGTAACTGTTACATAATACCAGCAATACACACACTGCACCGAAAAATAAATAAGGTCCATGGAAAATTCCCATCATTGATTTATGATTGTAATGATGAATTATGTAGTTCAGGAATAAGACATTTACTATTATTTAATGGACATCTCATCAGAGAAACATCAGACTTGTCATTTTGGCTCATCATCACAGACTGTAATTGACACTGTAGTGTTAACAGAGTCACATTTTAAGATGATGAGTGATGTTGGCATACTGACATTGAGAAAGGACCAATCGTTCATTCATTCATGAGGTGGACAGGAGGATTGATGTTATATTCAGCTTTCAGACACAGGCCCAATTCTGAAAGCCCCTGGTACAGCACAAGTGCAAGATGGGTGCAGGGACAAGGGGCATCTGTTGACAGTGCCAGGATGGGCACTGTACATCACCATATGCCTAGTGGGACTGGTGATGGGTGTGGGCCAGTAGTGCCATTGGGGGGGCAGCATCCTTGGGCCAGTGACCTTTTGTTTTGTGTGTTGGGAGGGGGAGTACCTGGTTGGTGTCATGCACCAATGATTTTTGGGGGCAGGTGGAGCCTGGCAGCCATAGAGGGTCTGACTGCAGTTGTTCAGTGGTACTGTGGGCTATCTGCCCCATCTGGGTGGAGACAGGATGTCTGCAGAGGGTGCAGTGGCTTATGGCAGGGTTCTCTGTGGTGTACCCTGCACCCTCCTCCACACCCCCACAGTCAGCACTATGCTCCACTGTGCATGGCACATAGTGCTGGCACACCCCTTGCCTGGACCCACATGGTGCGGTCTGTGGACTTGGGGGATCGGGTGCACTGGGGCTGTGTACCCACCCATTGGTGTACATGACACGGGGGGTGCATTGAGTGTGGAGTGGCTACACACTCAACATATGTGATGCACAGCCACTCTATGGGTTACTGCATAGGGGCCATTGATGTTTAGGCATCTGTGCCTACTGACTCTCTCCATCTACCTCAATACACAGCATATTGTCGTTTAGATATCTGCATCTACTGACTCTGCATCTACCACAGTGCACAGCCACCTACTGGCATTTGGGGCTTTCTGCTCTTTCAATGCTCTGCCTACAAATACAAGGAAGGCCCAGCAAGGTTTCCTTGGATGTCTTCCTGTTCTCAGAGCAATATGTAACATATTGGCATTATGGCATCTTTTCGGCCTACTGACTCTCTGACTCAAATGCAGAAGACAGCCTTGCAAAGGCTTCTCAGACTTCTTCCCGAGCTTCCCCAGCTCGTCAACAGTGTCCAGTTCTAACCCATTCATTAAAGACTGGACCATTCCCCGCTTCCTAGCCAAACTGCAGAAACCTGGTATTCAGCACCTGGCATCTGCCCATAAACAGGAATTGTATCTGTTATAACCTGCTTCACAGTCTCAGCCTGTTCAGGGTCTCAGCCAATCCATTCCTCAACCAAAACCAGCTCCTTTGTCAGAAATCCAAGACTTCATGGCTCAGCTTACCTCTTCAATTTCTGATCTGAAATCCCACATGGTGGCTATTGAAGCTTGCTTCCAGGCCCATCCTACTTAAGCCTCTGATCCATCAGCTCCCACTGCACTTCAATCCACCAGCCATGCTCCGAACATCCTGGCTCCTCCAAGTACTTTTCCAACAGTGAGTCCTCAGTCCACCATTGAGACTCATTAGCTCATGGACTCAGGTACTATGTCTCCCTTGTCTTTTCCTCCAATATCACCTGTTCACCTTATTCCAGGTCACCTCCACAGGGACATCATTGCTGTGAAGGATGATAACTTGATTTCCCTGATTATATCTTCTCATGAGTTTATCAAAAACAGGATCATTGGTGATGTTTCAGTGATATTGGCGGCTAAAGATCCCAAACTCCTGAAGAAATTGACTGCGCCTGAATGTGTCCTAGCATTCATTCTTTATTGTAATGTGCTCTGTTCTGCTCTCCTCTCAACACATAAGCAAGGCCACTGATTTACGGTGATTAAAACAATTAAATTCCGTTTTCAAGACTTTAGATTCCGGAATTTCACCGGTGATTGTTACTCTAATTTCCGGATTTTACTGGGATTCTTCTATCATTTTTTAGTATGTGCATAAATAATTAGAATTAAAGAAGGCTTAATATACAGGGCATTAAATGAAGCAAACTGAAAATAGTACAGGAAGGAATTAAAAGAAAAACACCCTTTTTTATAGATTTACTGATCTGATAGAAAATGCCAGATTCCATGAAATCTTCATTTTTACTGGTTTTCAGGCAGCCCTAATTCCGGAATTTTACCGGATTTTCTGGTAAAAACCGAAAAACAGTGGCCTTGCACATAAGGAATTGGACACCTACTTATATCTTGCTGTTGACTTAGGCATTCACTATAGTGATGCAAATTTCTATTATTATTATCAAGCTTTCTCCAGAAAAGCCACAGCATATTGACTCATTATAATTTATAATACAAGAGTGACTTGGGCACTTCGACAGTGAGCTCTTTTGTTGTTACTTCATTGTTCAGAGCACCTCCTCCTGCTCTCTGTGTGGCTCCTTTTCCCATTTTGCCTCCTTGTGACCTCTATTAATATCTGATGCCCCTTCATCCACCAATCCAGCAAGGGTCAATTATCCATCAAGCTCTACTTGTGCTACTTCACCATGGCTAACTCAGACTATTTCCAATCCTTCATCTTCCAGTGCCTGACTGGACATCCTAACCCAGCCTATTACATTTATGAGAGGAAAGCCCATTTGCAACAACATTAACTATTCAAGCTGCTCTGACCTGGCTGCATCTACCTTCATATCTGCAGCTTCTGTGGCATCACCCATGTTTTCTGTATTTGCCCCAAACTCCTCAATCACATTTATTTATCCGTCTGCTGCTATCTATTTGCAAGCTTTATCCAGGGTCCTACATATCCCAGATCATTACACCCTGATCTCCAGTTTTCACATCTCTCCCTGAGATTATCAACAACATCTTCTCTCTATGGGATTACCCATTAGTAGATACTACCCTCATACAAAATCATTGTTGCTCCCTTCACAGTCTACAATTTTCTGACAATCAAAAGCAGTGGACATCATCAACAAAGGCTATCCAATCAAAGCAGCAGTTTCATTTTGCTTCCAATTCAGACCTTTTCTTCACCTCCACCCTACAGCAGACTCAATTATAACTTCACCTCTTGCCTTCAGCAACATCATTACTTATACTGTCATTTCCTACAAACCAACACCATCATGTGGCCCATTCTAACTCAAACCACCTGACACTACAGAATGAAAAGTATTTATCATTCTGCACTCTGAAATTCTCCCTTAGTACTTCTGCTTAGAACAAATATTTGCATACCTAACTCTTCATTAAATCCTTACAGTTACCATGAGATACACTGCTGTATCAGCTTGTCTCAATCCTTATTCCTTTCAAGAACATTCTTTTCAAATTTGAGCAGCCTCCTCAGCATCAAAGAATAACATTCCTTTGCACATTATCAAGAGACTTTGAAGATGTACTTCAGCAGTTAATCCAGAAGCAGAAAGCAGACAAGTATTTAGGATATTCTCCTCTTAACTTGCAAGACGATGGGCCGGTCAGTAGCCATGGGTTCTCAGAGGTTTCCTCCACTGGGGTGTGTTTCTCTCCTGCGAAGTACTGGTCATACTCTCTGTGAGTTGGAGAAGGTAACCTTTTTTGGCCTTCTGTTCCCTACACGCTGCCTGGCTTCCCTATCAAGGGTGGGAACAGAGAAAGGTCAACAGCTTAATCAGTATACAGAAGCATAATACTATTTACAAACACATTGAAATGGCAGGGCTGAAGCCTAAGGTTTAATGGTGTCAGTGGTTCAGTAGGTAGCACACTTGCCTATGAGGCCGGGAGATCAGAGGCTGTGGGTTCAGCTCTCACATATGGCACTTGGGTTAATTTCCCAGTACTGACATTGTAGTGCAGCATGAGAGGGATGCTGCATTTCTGAAGTGCCATCTTTTGGATGAGATGTTAAACCAAGGTTCCATCTGCCTGGATTGGTGGTAGTTCAGGTGGATGTTACAGATCCCTTGGCATTTATCAAAAAGAGTAGGGGAAGTTTTTATTATGGTGAATCGCACAATACTAGGGACTGTATAATGAAAACCTATAACAAAAATATCACAAAGTCTATGTACCCTCATACAAAAATCTAACTATATATATATTTTTTTATGTTTTTAACATTTACAGTACTGTAAATCTATGATATCCATAACCATACGCCCATCTTATTTAAATAACTATCCTCTTCCTAAAAAGGTTTTTTAAATACTGTCTTCCTGTGTGTATCTCGCTTTTTATATTTATTTTATCCACCCCATGCAGTGTTTCCATAAGTTTTGTAATGTGTGCTCAGATTCTTTTCTTTTATCATTTTCATACAGTTTCTGTACTTGTTCTAAAATAATCCTAATCAATTCCTGCTGTGATATGTATTGCTGCTGCATAGTCCAATGACACTTGGGCTGCCAGATACGATATTTTATAATACTCATTAGTAACCTCAGAGCAGAGTAGGGGTATTTTACCCATGGGCCAATGTAGATTCCTAATACCAGAACCTCATAAGTAAATTTTCCAAAGTTCTGATCTTGTACTTTTATAGCTAAAGCATTCCAAAAAGTAATAATATATAGGCATTCAAAAAATAAATGTCCCCGTGTTTCCAGTATTGTGTTACATAACTCTCTGGGGCAGTACCACTCTTCCACTTTTTTATGTTTATGATTATTCTTCACCCCCAATTTCCTATGGCATGCCAACCAGATAGTGTTCCTCAAATATTTTGGAATTCATTTTTCTATCAACAGTTTAGTAGTTCGAGCAAAATTTTGAGAATTACCATTCAGAAAAATCAATTCATCTTTAAACTCAGTCAATAATATCTGCTCATATATCAAATGTCTTGACAGAGATTTCAAATTTGCTATGGTAACCTTCCACATCTGAATCTTCTTCATAGTAGCCACTATGTGTTGTAGTAACACATCTGCATGAATTTTGAAATTCTATTTATCTAAGGACCATTTTGGTAAAAAGTGTGAGAGTCATTCCTGCCCCCACCTCCCCCATAGTATGCTTTTGTTTTGTAGTATTGGCACAATATTGAAATACCAGAAAATGGTATGGAAAAACAATATAGGATGAATCATGTCTAAACCCCCTTGTGCAACTGGACTATAAATTGTTATTCTTTTAATGGGGTTCAAACGACTTCCCCATATGATGCTGAAGAATGTACTAATGATTTTAGTCTCTAAATCAGGAGGGGGAAGGAAAGCTGATCCTACAAAAAGTAATAGTGGAACTATGACTGTCTTAATCAGGTACAGTCTTTTAAGCTTAGAGATCTGTAGCTTCTGCCAGGCAAGTGCTCTTTTGTTACACATAGCTAGTCTTGTGTCCCAATTAACTCTGTCTGGTTCTTTGGGTCCAAATGTTACCCCCAGAATGTTAGCCTCTGGAACAACTGTGACCTCTCCCAGTTTGGTCAGGCCAGGGATGGCTTTGTTCCCTATGGCCAATGCCTTACTTTTGTGTACATTTATTCTGGTTCCAGTCACCTTGGAATATCCTGATATGACTTCAAATGCCTTTCTTCAGTCTGCCACAGAGTCTAAAAATAAGCATAAATCATCGGCATATGCCTTGACTTTTAATGTCTATGTATCTGGTTGTAGGCTAATGCTCTTTATTTGGCCATTTTTTAAGACTGTCCTCACTAAAATGTCTATATTAAAGGTATAGAGCAGGGGGCTCAGTGGGCACCCCTGCCGTACCCTTCTTCTAATCTTAATTTTTCTGCCTACCATCCCATTTATAAGTGGGCAGAAGTGTGCCTGTGCATATAATAACTGCAGCCAAATTATAAACTGATATGGAATGCCATAATGATGCAAAATTTGAAATAAGGTCTCATGGGAGACCGCATCAAATGCTTTCTCCTGATCCAAAGCTAAAACAAAGCCCTGTGTTTTCCCCATATGACCTCTTGAAAAAAACTTAACAAAGACATATTAAATTATCTCTTAAATTCCTGCCAGCTATGGCACATCACTGGTATGGGGAGATCAGTTTTTGTGCTGAATGACTCAATCTCTGACAATGTATACTGGAAAGGATTTTAAAGTCCAGATTCAATAATGAAATAGGTCTCTAGTTAGTCAATTCTAATATATCACCTTTTTTTGTGAAGAAGTATTAAAAATGCCTGGGCCATTTGTTCTTTCATGCCTAAATTACATAATATATCATTAAATACTTCTATCAAGATGGGTCCTAGTATATCATGAAATGCCACATAAAAATTAGAACTAAGACCATCTGGGCCTGGAGCGGTATTGAGTCTAAGCTTAGAGACGGCCGTTTTAACTTCTGTCAGACTTATGGGTATAGTCATAGCTGTAACATCATCCATCAGTAAAGGTTCTATGTTTATATTAGAGAAGAAGTTTGGCACTGTAGTAACTGTATGAACAGGGGTGCCAAAGGAAGAAGTCAGGTGCTCTGTAATAACCTCCAAAAGTTTGCCAAAGTCTGTATGCACTTCACCTGTATAATCCCCAATGGTCTGCCATTCTTTATTTTGTACCTTATACTGATAGTCTTTAAATATATCAAGTGAACCTTTTGTCCCTTGTGTTCCTGCTGATTTTTCCATTCTAAGAGATCTGGCTCTATCATAGAGGTACCCTCTCATCTCTTGTTTTATTTGCTGTATTTCAATTGTACAATCCATATTAGCTATATTCTGTAATGATATTAATCTAAGCAATTGTTTTCATTTTTTAAGAACTGAAAATATGCTGTTTTTCCTTTCTGTATGCCCCCAATTTTTTGTATAATTTTTGTAGCATTAATTTTGTGTCTAGCCACCAGTCCCTCAATGACTCATACCAGGCTGTCAGTGTGGCTCTGGCTTTTAGATGCTCATTTGTCTGGGCAATTAATTTTTCATCTGTCAGCATGTCATTATTGATCCTCCAGTACTCTGCTCCAATATTTTTTTTTTGTAGCTGGCCTAAAGTGACATGTAATTCCAAATGGTCTGAAGTTGCTGTGGGAACTGTTTCTGCTTTACAGACCTTCCAATGTTTTGAGAGGAATATGTAATCAATTCTCGAGGAGAGAGTACCTCTATGATAGCTTTTTTGTCTATGGTGCATATATTACCCCAATCCTAATATCCTGATTCAAGATCTGCACATCCAGCAAAAGTGCCCTGCCTAATTCTAAATTTATGATTTTCTGAACAGTCACTTCCCCTTTAAACAGGACCCCCACCCCTGAGCATAATTCATCACCCAGGGACCACACTATGGGGCTCCATGGCCAAGATGTTTGCACTTGATGGATGTCTGCCTCTAATCGTAATCTAGTGTCCTGTAACATGCAGATCTGTGCCTGGGAGTCATGTACGGCTTGGACTGTAATGCACCTCCTTTTGTAGTTTTTAATGCTATTCACATTTAGTTATATAACATTTAAAGTGTCTCCCACCATCTTGGCCACAAGAAAAGGGATTCCGGCTTTTGTAAGTCTCCTCATGGTTTCTTTCTGGTTTTCTTTCTTACTTTCAGTTTTTCCAATGGATCCCCTTCCACATCTGATGTTTCTTTTTTGGATGATGCAACCGATGATTCTAAGTCTCCCTTCTCATCAGCTGAGGGATCATTTAAGGCTGAGTATTGATTAGAAGTGGATACCATGTCCATTTTTGGCAGTTTGGATTTGGGAATATTTCTGGATGACCGGCGCTTACCTCGTACCGTTAGAAATTCATCAGTAGGTGGGGGTGCGGGTGGCATGTCAGAGTTTTGCAGTTTTTCTGGTGCTGTTGCTTCTCTGTCCAGTTTCTTCAAACAGGTTTTCTCTTGGTTTTCCACTCTCTGGATTGGTTCCAGTGTGCTGGTAGAGTGGTCTGTCAAGGTGTCCACTGTGTCTGCCTGAGGTGCCATTGGTAGAGCTGGCAATACTTCACTTAACATCGGAGGCTGTTCTGTAGGTGTGTGTGTTTACTTCTCCTGGGCTGAATGCACAATATCATCTTGATTCCAAAAGTTCCCCTTGTTTTGGACTGCCCTGGGGCACTGAAGGTAAAGATGACCCAGTTCATCACATAGATTGCACTTTGGAGGGTTGTGATGAGTGCTTGCATGCCCAGTTTGTAGGCAAATATTACAGACTTGTACCTCACAGGCATTGCTGAGGTGGGAGAAGGAACCACACCTGTGACAGGTCTTTGGCTGATCTGGGTAAAGGCAGAAACCCCTTTTGAGTCCTAAATGAAAACAGCTAGGAAGGTGCACTGGCCCATCATCAATCAAGCAAAGTTTTATCTTTATTTTCCATCCACCCATCCAGATCTGTTCATGGTCCAAAATAGGCACTGGCCAGTCCACGACATCAGCTCTTTGTTTGACCTAGTGTAAAATGTCAGATATGTGAACATTGTCATTCCTGAATAAGACTGTAATAACTTTAACAGAAGGTCTAGTTAAGGGGATGGCTATGAATGAAGCCCATAATGAAGATTACTTGATAGATGCATATTTTGTCCAACATTTTTTCAGTTGCATGAGTGTATTGTGTCCCCAGAAATGTGAATTAGTGCAAAGATGTCTGAAGCCAAAAATTGCATGGGCTTTTTTAATAGTTTTCTTGCCACATACACCCTATCAAGTTGTACATCCAGTCCACCTTTATATTTTAATTACACAGCATTTCTTTGTGCCCTATGTTTGCCCAGGTTAGCAAATAAATCAGCCATTCTAAACCTTGGGTTCTGAGGCCTTGATGTGTTTGACTGGGGAGGGGGTCTGCAGTGTGTTGCTGCTCTGAACCTCCTGAAGCACTGGGTTCCCCCTGTTTTCCACTCTCTGCCTCCATGGCTTCTGTCCAGGTATTCTGGGGTACCAACTGACAATCATTGATATTGTTAGTGCTTGTACCCTCCCCTGGGTTATCTTGCATTGAACTGAACATGTACTCCCTGGAGGAGAGGAGGGAGAGAGGGGATATGATAGAGACATACAAGTATCTTACAGGGAGGAACAGGGTGCAGGAAAACACTATTGTTAAGCGAAAAAGATGTTCCAGGACTAGAGGGCATGGGATGAAGTTGGAGGGAGGACGATTCAGAGGAAACATGAGAAAGTATTTCTTCACAGAACCGATGGTGGACAAGTGGAACACCCTGCCAGAGGAAGTGGTGGGGGCTGAAACAATCACGGGATTTAAGAATGCATGGGATAGACATAAAGGAATTCTGGAGGTCGGGGTAAGGGGCAACAGACTTCTAGGAAAACAAACTGAACTTACAAGCTCAAATGGGCAGACTGGGTGGGCCATAGGCCCTTATCTTCTGACACTGTCTAAGTATCTATGTATCTATGTATCTGCAACCTCTACTTCCTGCTGCCCTCCACAGTCACTATTTTTATCATTCATAGCATTGCTGTGTGGTAAATTAGCAGTATTTTGTTTATGTGTCACAGTATCTGGTATAGTGGATTTCTGCTCTTGGTTTTGCATTGAGTCCACATCATACTTGTCTGCAGCTGAGCTGTGCTGCTGTTCTGAAGGTATCACACCTTGTTTGCTTCCAGTTTGTGTGGCCTGTATATTTGCATCCAACATTCTGGCCATTTCTTTGCCTGTCAACTGTTTAATTTCCTTTGCAGTAGGAGGAACCCCAGGCAACCAGTGTTTTCCATCTTGTGCTAAAATCCATCCTGCTGCCCTCAGGGCTCTCTCTGGTGACCAGGATACATCTGCTCCTGGTAGTCCTTCCAAAACCTCTTGTTCCATTTGTTTCACAGTTTCCTCACTGCTTTCCATGTCAACTGACATCTGTGATACATTTTCTGAGGCCCTTTGTAATTTCTGCAGCAACAATAGCCGTCTAGCCTCCCAGTCTGCAGCAGGCAATTTTACAGCTGATTCCACAGCAGCTGAACTGTTGCAAACACTACAGGTACAGTTTTTACTTGCCCACTGGGCTCCATAACATCATCCATCACAATATCCTTTGGAATATGTACCTCCTTCTCCACTTCAGGTATTTCCATTGAACTACTGAATAAAACTTTCTCAGACTTGGATCCCAGAACTCCCACATCTCCTGCCTCCTCCATCTCCTCACAATTGTCAGCCATCTTGCTGCTGACTGGACACAGTGCCCCCTACCACAAGAGTAGGGGAATTTTTTATTGAAATCTGAACAAATTATAACAAAGTATATTCAAATCAATATTACATCATACATAACTATAAAAAGGAAAAAACCAAAAACATAAATAAGTATTCATTCATACAATAATCCTGAACATAAAAGGAAACAGTATAACCCACCCCCCTTCCCCACTATAAGAGTAGGGGAAATTTTTATTCAAAAACTCGTAACAAAATATACATAGTCATACAAAAACATATTGAAAGAAATCAAAAACATAAAGATGTATTACAGCATATATAAAACCCCAAATTATCCATATTTACACAAAACTCCCATCCTGTCCCCACAAAGGAATAGGAGGACATATTTCTTCAAAACTTGAGATAAATTATACAAAAATTGTATTACATCAAGATATTTCATAATGAAAACAGTGCGTAAATACTCAACAAAATATAATGCATATATACTCATTTGTTAATAACAAAAACAAAAATAGTGTAATCTCATAAAAATGAAGAGATCCATAGAATATATTATAGCTCAGAAAAATCTACTAAGCAAGAACATTTTCATGATATAACTTTCAACAAGTTTTATCCAGTATGTAACCATGACATTGCTTTCCATTTTTTTCCAAAACTATGGGATGACAAAGTACGAGAATCTTTTTCCAGATTCCTAACAACCATTCATGTATTCCCAAAACAATTGTTCTGGAGAAATAAATTGTGACCTCAATGACCAGATACAACATACTTGCCAAACATGATATTTTATACCTCCCAAAACTAATCATATAGTATCCAAATTGAATCCATCCCAGCAATGAGGCAAAATACCTAAAAACAAGGCCTGTGCATCTATAGTAAGAAATTGAGCCCTAGCCCATTTTGTGTATAATATGGACCACAATTGTACAATATAAAGACATTCAAAAAAAAGATATGTCATTGTTTCAGTACAATTTACACATATCATGCTTCTAGGACAGAATCTATCCTCTTTACCCTTATGTTTTAAATTACCCTTAACATTTAACTTACCATGAGGAGTAAGCCAAATAACATCCCACATATATTCTGAAGTTTTTTGAAAGGTGAGCATGGCTTGAATTTGTATCAAGTCATTTTCTAATCAATTGCCAAAAACAGGGTATTCCAAAAAAATACTGTTCTTGAAGAATAATATAAACCTTCTTTCTTGGATTTTGAGTAATCAATGAATATAAAATTTTCCAAAGCTTTAATTTACTAAAACAAGAATGAAAGTATATAGGTAAACTACTGACAGGTTTTTGTTTAGGGATAACTCCTTCCATGTTCCAATAGACCAACCAAGGTGAGATATGATCCGACACCCATGGCATCCATATCAATCAATAAAATACTTTATTTATCCAGGTGAACACCATTGAGCAAGTTCATTTACAAGGTGGAGCTGCATTACACAAGTCAAGTAACAATGCATTTAGATACAGACAAATAGACATTAGATGAAAGAATACAACAGTACAGGTAGGCCAACAATAGACAGGAAAAGTAAAAATACATTTGGGTTCTGGTAAAAGACAGTTGGTAAGGGTATTCATAACAATAGGGTAGCAAGTCAGCAAAAATGCATACCAGATACAACAACATATATGGTTTAGTATTCCTGTAAGGTAAAGGCATTATAGTCCAGTGAAGAGATTAGTTGAAGTGGATGCTACAAGCATAGAGACATACATAGTCAGTTTAAAAAGACCCAGGCGTATCAAGGGGAAAACATGTGTCGGTAGAGGTGGGCAGCAAGTGGGGGTCTTCAACTGGGATAATACTAGGAGTGAAGAAATGAGATAATGTGGGTATACAAGGAATAGGTGGGTGAGGGAGGGTGAGATTTAGGGCTGTAGATAAGTAGGTGGCTCAAGGACAAGTTGTGCACTGATACAAGAAGTAAGGAGGATGGGAAAAGCAGGGAGGATATGAAAGGGGGGTGTAAGTAAGCTAGGATCATTGGAAGCAGTTGCAGGCTTCTGTAGTGTATTTTGAGTATAAGGTCTTAAACCCAGTGAGACTAACAGGAGTCCTCAGTTTCAGTGATTTCTGTAGCACATTCAAGAGCTAGGATCATTGGAAGCAGTTTCAGGCTTCTTTAATGTATTTTGAGTGGGAGGATTTAAACACAGTAATACTAACAGGAGTCCTCAGTTTCAGTTATTTCTGTAGCACATTCCAGAGTGACAGTAGAACAAATCCTATGGCAGCTCTCCCAAAATGTGTTAGGGCTTTGGGCACTTTCAGAGAAATCAGTGAACAGCTTCTTAGGGCATAGGTTCCAGGCATACTGAGAGTCAGGCAATCAACAAGATACTGAGGAAGTTTGCCAGTGATAGCTCCAGAGAGCTGCATTTTTATTTCATCTGCATTGTAGGGAGGTCCAACCTATGGCCGCATATAAAGAGCATTGATGGGTGGAGAAGGGGAGACCAGTGATGAAGCGCAGGGTTCTGTGGTAAATTATGTCCAATTTACTAAGGTATGAAGCAGCACATTGGCTGTATATAAAGTCGGCATAATCAATTAGGGAAAGGAACCTAGACTGAACTAGCTGTCTCTTGGCCTCTGTAGTTAGTAGGTGGTTTAACTTGAAGAAGAGACCTAGTCTCTGCCTCAGTTTATTTAAAAAATCATCCAGGTGGTCTGCAAAGGAGAGTTTGAAGTCTAGCCAGACCCCCAGGTATTTGAATTTTGGCACAAATTCCAGGGTTTCTCCTAGGAAGGTGGTGATGGGTGGGTAGAACAGGGTAGATGGCATGGTTAATAGGTGAAAATAGCATCGCCTTTGTCTTTTTGACATTAAGTAGCAATTTTTTACTAAGGAGCTGGTATTGAAGTACGTTGAAGTCAGCTTGCAGGTCACTACAGGCAGTTTCAGGAGTTGTACAGCTTAGGTAGATCACTGTATCATCTGAGAACAGATGAATTTTCATGTCATTGATGCCTGAGTCTGTATTGTTGATGTAGATGGCAAATAGGAGTGGCCCCAAGATGGATCCCTGTGAGATGCCTCTTTTTAACAGAACTAAGGGAGAGAGTTCACCTTCAGCCTTGACCTGTTGGTGTCTATCAGAAAGGTAGTTGTGGAACCAACGCAAGGAGGTAGTATCTAGACCAATAGCTGTTGATGAAGAAAGAAGGAGGCTGTGGTTGACAGTGTCAAAGACCTTACTTAGATCTAGAAAAATGGAGCAGACAAATTTTTTGTTCTCTAGCTCTCGCTGCCAGTCATTTGTCACCTTGGCCAAGGCAGTGATTGTACTATGTTCCGTTCTGAAACCAGATTGCATTGGATTTAGCAGGTTAGTATCATCTATGAAAGATTTCAGCTGGGCATTCATGATTTTTTCCAGAAGTTTTGATAGTACTGTTTTGACAGGAGAAGGAAGATGGGCCTGTAGTTGTTTAGATCACAGGGGTCTCCAGATTAAAAAAAACGGAATAACATGTGCTGTCTTCCACAGTTTGGGGAGGTCCCTTGAGAAAGGGGCAAGTTAAATAGATGCATAATTGGTATGGCCAAGGCATGATAGGCAATCTTTAGGTAGTATGGATCGAAGGTGTTAGCGCCAGCACTTTTTCTGGTGTCCAACTGGAGGAGGGATCTTCGACCTCTTTTAGTGAGGCAGGAGAGAATGAAAAGAATGCATCTGAGGGACTAGATTCTGAAGGTTTCATGGTAAGCTGGGAGTGTAGGTTGCATGCAGGTGAGTTATCAAAAGCTAGCCCTGCAGTAGCAAAGTGATTGTTGAAGGCTTGTAGTATCTCTTTATTGTTGTTAGTTACTTTGTCAGAAATAATTTTTAAGGGGAGAGTGTCTCCTGTGGTATTACCAGAAAGTTCTTTTGTTGTGGACCATAACTTGGTAGGGCAGTTGGAGGCAGTGTCGAGTTCAGAGCGATAGGAGTTGGACTTGGTTTCCTGAATTAGCTTTGTACAGTGGTTTCTGGCTGTTTTGAAAAGATGCCAGTCTTTGGCTTTGTGGGATTTGCGTGCTAGCTTCCAGAGCTTGTCGCTTTTCAATAGTGCTGCCTTGATGTCTGCTGTAAACCAACGGCACTTTCTAGCCTTAATGTGGGTTTTGACTAAGGGTGCTTGGGTGTTAAGAGTGCTGGATACAGTTCATGGAAAATGGCATATGCTGTTTCTACTGATTTGGCTAAATAAAAGGTCTGCCAAAGCAGGGAGGCTTTCAGGTCATTGATATATACAAAAGGGTCAAAATTCCATTTTGATCTTTTGGTAGAGAACTTTGATGAGGCTGTTGGTTTAGGGACTGCTCTTCTGTCAACAATAAAGCAATGGTCACTAACATCGGCAGAAAAGAACCCAGCATGGGAGAAGAAATGGGGTTTGCTTACTAGAAGTACATCAAATAGTGTACTTTGCGTGGGAATTTTCTTATTGATACGAGTAGGTTCATTAATAAGTAGAGTGAGCCCATAAGAGTCACAGAAGGATTTAAGTGGAAGAGATGCGCTTGACAGCCAGTCATAGTTAAGGTCCCCTAGTGTAATTATTTCCATTGTGTCGGTACTCATAGTAGGTGATAGGTGGGACAGGAGCTGTGACCCCGAGGACAGGGGTCTATAACATCCTATGACACTGAGGGCCATTGATGTAGATATTTCAATTCTTAGGGACAGGCATTCAAAGGCATTGGCAATTGATGTAGTGTGGAGGGTAGTGACCATAAACTTGTCCTAACATAGATGGCTACTCCATTGCCTCTGGTTAGTCTAGTGGCTCTGAATAAAAGATAGTTGGATATATTGACCTCTTTGTCTGGTGTGGATGGATGAAGCCAGGATTCAAATATGACAAGTACATCTGGCTCCATGTGGATAGCCCAAGCCTGTATTGAGGTGAGTTTCTTTAAGAGGCTACACACATTGACATGCATAAAGCTAATACCTTTATACTTTGTAACTTAGTACGGTGAAGGAGTTGCTTGTATAGGACCAGGGTTAAGTTTAACATTACCTGAGCATAGCAAGAGGAGGAGGAGTACAACTTTCCTCAGGGCAACTAGTGATACTTTGGAAGAATTAAACCTTCTTTGGCTAGTGGAAGTGTTGGTGTAGGAATGCAAGGACCTATTCTTTGTACTGTTCAGTTCTAGTGATACACATGCTAAGACCCTAGCTATATAACACCAGTAGATGCAGGTACTGGGCCGAGTAGGTAACATTCCTTGGGTAGGTAACGAGATGCCGGTGGGTACGACAACTTGGAGACATAGCATGAGTTGACAGGGACTCCATGAGTAGACATTCTTGTGGTAGGGGATACGAGTCCTCTTTGGGGTAAATTCCATCTGACATGTACCCTAATAAGGGTAGGGTGCATAAGGTGATAAATAGGTAGAGCCAGATTGCAAGTTCCATGGTTAAAGTTTGGGTCATCAGAAAGAGAAACAGTTGTAAGGGCTTAATCTGGGCAAGGTATCACCAGGTAAGGCTATGTGCCACAGGGTCTGAAAAGGGATATAGGTGCCAATACCACTTGAAGGGAGCAAGGAGATGTTTCTATGGCACAGCGACTAGAGATAGTTACGAGAAGTCAAAAACCTAATCTAGGAAGTATCACCAGCTAAGGCTACACACCACAGGGTCAGCAAAAGGATGTAGGCACTGAAACCACTTGTAGGGAGCAAGGAAAATTTACTATGTTACAGCGATTAGGGACAGTAATAAGAAGTCACAAATCTGATCTGAGATGAGTGGCAGGGGAGACTGCGGTGGGTAGTTAGGATGGGACACTTGAACTTGAAGTGGCAACCCAAAATGTATAAGTCTGTCACTGTCCTAGGGAGGTGGGGAGGACATATTTATAGGAAAGCCAATGGCAGGGGAGGGCGGGGCAAGGAGGTCTATATAATAATGGTCAGAGAGGGGGTGGGAAGGTAGGCATAAAATGTTCTGCTTTGCCATACCTCTCTAGGTCTGGAGTCTGAGCAAGTGGTCTCGGGCAGCAGCTCCGGAAGAGCCAACAGCCAGTGGCTGCAGTTCTTGTGACAGATGAGCTGGGAGCCCTGGAGGGTTCTCAGCTGAAGAGGAAGAGAAAGCAAAGCCAATTAGTACTGGTCCCTGACAGTGGTCGAGCTACCCAGTGACAAAACTAATTTACAAATGAAAGGGTTCAATTTTCTTGGCACCCTGAAGTCTAGGTGGCAGTTACAGAGGCAAAGGAAAGGGCTGTTTTACTTAATCAACCTAGCAAGAGCATTTTCCAAGTATTACAGATTTTTTAGGCAGTTTACAGGCAGATTCTATCAAAATAGGCATACATTAGCAAGCATAAGTAAAAAAAACAACAGCACCCTTTTATCTCAGGAGACAGAGAAAAGATAAGAAGGGGTGAAGGACCAATCGGAGCAAGCCTGGAAAAGGTGCTTGCACTCTGATTGGTTTGAGGCTTTGCCGTACCTCTCTGGGTCTGGAGTCTGAGCAAGTGGTCTTGGACGGCGGCTTCGGGAACACCGACTGCCCGCTGGCCGTGGTTCTTGTGGTGGATGAGCTGGTAGCCCTGGAGGGTTTGCGGCAGAAGTAGTAGGAGAGAATTAGTGTGGTCAGCCTTGAAGGGAGAGAAGGAGGGAGTGGTGAGGCAGGGGACTGTTAGAAATGTAGTTCTGTGGGGCAGGACCGCACTCTAGGAGGTGTTCTGCAGCTTTAAATTTGTGTAGGGCAAGATGGCCAATGGGAGGTGCACAGAAGGGGGAGTGGTTTAGGTGTATTTAAAAACTTGAGGAAGGGGTGGGGAGGGTGAAATAATCACACAAAGAGACACACAAAGGAGAAAATGAGAAGATTAAGGGGTCTAGCTAAGCTAAAACAAAGCAAACAAACAGTATTTTACTCTCTTTTTTTTCCTACCAGAATGAGCAAATACAGGCTAGTAACAGTCCTTAAACAAACAAAAAATCAGCAGTACGAATCCCGGTTTTCAGTTTAGCTGTAATTGGTATTATGTGCACACACTAGTAGTGACTCAAATAGAGATGGAGAGAGGATCACAGATGTAGAAGTGGGTAGCCATCTGGGAACTAGTGACGATCGAACAGTATGGTTCACAATATACACAGCAATAGAGTCAAGCCATACAAAGGCAAAAGTACTGGACTTTAGGAGGGCTGACTTTGCCAAAATGGGTGAGTGCCTAAGGAATGCACTAGCAAATGGGCAGGAAGGAAAGGTGGAAGAACAATGGGGAATAATAAAAACTGCCATCACACAGATAACAAGCCTTTGTGTGAAGCAAATAAACAAAACAAAATGATGTAAGAAGCCACTATGGTTCTCAAAGGAAGTGGCAGTGAAGGTTCAAGAGAAAAAGAAAGCATTCAGGAAGTACAAGGAATCACAGAAGGAGCAGGACAGAGAACTGTATCAGTTAAAGGAAAAGGAAGGTGGGAAGACAGTCAGAACAGCAAAGGCCCAAACCAAGGAAAAGATAGACAAATCAGTTAAGAAGGGGATACAACCTTTATAGGTACATCAGGGAGGCGAAGGAAGACCAAGGGAGGGATAGTGAGGCTTAATAAAGGGAGGGAGGGTGGGCAGAGGGTGACTGTGAAAAGGCAGAGATACTAAACAAATATTTTGCTCAGTATTTACAAGTGAAGAGGAGGTACCTAAAACAAACAGTAGAAACACTCTGGATACAGAAGTTGATACCAATCATTTACAGAAGAAAGGGTTCTGAAAGAACTCCTAAAACTGAAGGTGGACAAACCAATGCGGCCTGATGGGATTCATCACAGAATTCTAAAAGAACTAAGGATAGAACTAATGACACCACTGACTACCCTCTTTAACTAATCATGGGAAGATGGGGTGGTACCCGAGGACTGGAGGAGGGCAGATGTGATTCCCCTTCACAAAAGTGGGAGCAAGGCAGAATCAGGAAACTACAGACCAGTTAGTTTAACCTCAGTGATAGGGAAAATGATGGAATCACTTCTGAAGGAAAGAATCGTCGAGTATCTAGAGTCCAGAGGGGCACAGGGCCCAAGGCAGCATGGATTCACAGTGGGAAGGTCATGCCAGATGAATCTAATAGATTTCTTTGACTGGGTGACCAAAGTAGTAGATCAGGAAGGGGCTGTGGACATGGCACACCTAGACTTTAGCAAGGCATTTGACACAGTCCCACACAAAAGATTAATATACAAGTTAGCCAGCCTGGGAGTGGGTCCCAAGATGACAGCCTGGGTAAAGAATTGGCTGGAGAATAGGACACAGAGAGTAATAGTAAATGGAGTCCACTCTGAAGAAAGGGGGGTTACTAGTGGGGTACCGCAGGGTTCAGTATTAGGACCGTTCCTCTTCAATGTCTTTATAAGCGACATTGCAGACAGACTGGAAGGAAAAGTATGTCTCTTTGCAGATGACACAAAGATCTGCAACAGAGTTGATGCACAAGGTTGGGTGGAAAGGATGAGAAGGGACTTGGCAAGGTTAGAGGAATGGTCAAATGTATGGCAGCTTAGATTCAATGCTAAGAAGTGCAAGGTAATGCACCTGGGAAACAAAAACCCAGGGGAAGAGAACACAATGGGGGGTGAGATACTAACAACAACAAAAATGGAAAGGGACATGGGGTAGTCATATCAGATGACCTAAAGGTGGGCAAGTAATGTGAGAGGGCAGCAAGGAGGGCTGGGGGATACTGGGATGCATAGGGAGAGGCATCAAACGTAGAAAACAGGAAGTTATTATCCCTCTGTACAGACAGCTGGTGAGACCCCATCTGGAGTACTGCGTGCAGTTCTGGAGACCCAGTCTCCGCAAAGACATAGACAGGATGGAAGCTGTCCAGAGGAGGGCAACTAAAATGGTTCTGGGTCTGCACTGGAAGACATATGAAGAGAGACTTAAGGAGCTTAATATGTATAGCCTCGAGGAAAGGAGGGAGAGAGGGACATGATAGAAACTTTCAAGTACCTTAAGGGAATCAACAAAGTCCAAGAGGGTAGCATCTTTCAAAAAAAAGTGGTGTGCAAGAAGAAGGGGGCACAATTTGAAGATGGGGGGGCGGCTCAGAGGTAATTTAAGGAAGTATTTTCTCATAGAGAGGGTTGTGGATGCATGGAACAGCCTTCCAGAGGAGGTTGTGGAATCAAAAACAGTGGTGGAATTCAAGCATGCATGGGACAGTCATAAGGCAATTCTAGGGGGTGGGGGTAGAAAGAAGTAAGCTGCTGGTTAACTAGGATCTGCAGCTTATCCATTAGGTAGGGAAATATGCAGACTGGGTGGGCCAAGAGGTCCTTATCTGCCGTCAAATTCTATGTTTCTATGTAATTATAGAGCGCTAGATGTCTATCATCTGTTGGACAAGCTTTTAAAATTTTAAGTAATTTCTGCTTAATTGCAGTTTATTTTTTATTGTATTATTAAACCATAATGGTACTTTCTTTTTATTTTATATTTATTTTTCAGGGACGTAGAGATGTTCCAACTGTAGAATTGTGGTTTTGAATGTAGACCAAGCATCGATAGTATTAAGATTAAGAAAAATATCAACCCAGTCAAAATGTTGTAATTTTTGATCTTGGTTTGGTTATTAATTGGATTGGGATCATATGGAATAGAAAAATATAAAGATAGGTGATTACAATTTCCCAAAGGAACAGAAATATTGAAATTTCTTATTTTATTTTCAATATTGATAATAAGAAGGTCCAAGATGTTATTCCCTCGAGTAGGTTCCTTTACTATTTGGGTCAGATCTAGATCAATTATAGATGATAAAAGGAGCTTATCGTGTTGGGAGCTACCATATAAACATTCCCATTTGATAGAGAACGGGTTGAAATCACCCAGAATAATAACCGTACATTTATTAGAGACTTGGTATATGCCAGGTCAGCTGATGGGGGTCTATAAGAAGTGCCTATTATTAGTTTGGCTTGTCCATAAAATTGAAGGGCAACCCATATACTTTCTAGGTTGGAGTCAGAACTAATTTCATAAGATAAAATGTCATTCCTGACTCAAAGACAGACCCCACCACCCCTCTTGGTACCTGTTCTATTTTTGATATAAAGTGTGAACCATGGTATTACCATTAACCAAGATTTTTCTGAATGTCCCCATGTCTCTGATATAGATATAAGTCAGAGATCATGTTGTAGGATTTTAGCTTCAAGTTCAGCCATCTCAGAAGAATTCAATGCACGAGCATTAAGAGAAAGAAGGGTTAGTTGTTTTTTTCTGCCGTGGAAGTCTGGAAGTAATAAGAGACTTACAGTTAGATCCAGTCTGCCCCTCCATTAATAGTTTAAATGGCTATGAATAAAAGAACACATTTTATGTCCCAGTAATGTGTTTCCTCTTTTGCTGAGATTTAGACCATCCCAGCTCAAGAGGGATGGATAATCATTAAATTCTTCCCAGTATGTTAGACGCGGGATATCCTGTCTGATGCAAAATTTACAGAGCCATTCATTTATGGCTTTTATTTTTTTGGTCATAAGAAAAGTAGCTCTTGGGACAGGAAGAATCTCTGAGAAAGATACTGCAACCTCTGTCTATTAGTATGTTGTAAAGTGCCCCATAATCCTGCTTCAGCTGACCAATAGATGTTCTATTGATATTGTTAGTCCCACAATGAATGACCACAAAGGGGTTACTCCCTCCCTCAGACAAGATAGTTTTAACCATCGATGTTAGGTCAGAAACATTTGCCCCCCCCATAACTGGAGCAAGTTCTGTTAATTTTATCAGGGGTTACATATAATACGATCTGTAAATTTGATTAGGGAATCCCCCAAGACAAATATCTGTCTATTCTGTGGTGCAAGTATAAATTGATTGTCATGCTGGACAGCAGGGTCAGAAGACTGTTTTGGTTGAAAAGGTTCATTAGAAAATTCAGTGGGCACAGAAATAAGGGAAACATTGATATCTTTTCCCACTGTTAAAGTTCTTGAATTGGAAACATGTAAGACAGGAATGTCTGGAGAGCAGGGTTCATCAGTATTTAAATAAGTTAAGGGGTGAAAAGAATTATACAGGGGTAATGCAGGGGTAAGGTTGGTAGTACACCCATCTATCCCCGAGGGTAATATAATACTATCTGTAGTAGTCCTCACATCAGTCTCTGGAGCAGTTGAAATTAGTACCCCCTCCTCACAGATGGAAAATATTCTGTCCTGAATAATGGGTTGGGATCTAATGATAGCTGGAGTGGAACTAATGAAAGTGTCCCTAATAGAAGAAGCACAGCAGGTAGGGGAATCATATCTTGTCCCACAACTGGTTTCTCAAATGAAACGTCTGAAGCATCAATGTTCAATAAAATAGACATTTGATCAATATAATCCTCCAGTGTTTCTATCTCAGTTTTATTGGAAGTTCTAGTAGTAAGGTGTTTTATGTCTTCATGTAATGTTGTAATAAGTTGGCATTTAGTACATACAGTATGTACTTGGGTGCCTGTTTCCCAATGGCATACATTTCACAGGAAGTACAGCGATTCTTGGCCTGTTTCATTTCTGTATTAAACAGTAGTCCTTACCTGATATTCAATTAGGGACACAGCAGTAAAGTTCTTATGTGTTTTTTTAACCTCTAACATCCTGGTCCCGGTGCTCCCGGTGGACACTGCGCACGTCTCCGCGTGTGGCCCCGCGCATGCTCGTCCCGCTCGCTAATGTGAGTGCATAAGTAGTGATAGAACTGAAAGTGAAGGTACTTGCGTGCTTCCGGTTTTGCGGTATGATTTAAAGTATAAAAAAACTATTTTAGCCTTTAAAAAGGCTCAAATGACTATTAGTGGTTGTTAGTCCTAGAATCACTGTAGGTTAGATAAAGAAATAGGTTCCCTTGGGCATATACTGGACATCTGAGTTCAACACCTAACTTCAGACCTCCAGTATCCCATGAAGCAACACAGAAAAACAGTGTGCTGCCCAACCCGGTGGCACTGAGAGTTGAGACGCTGGATGCCACACCTCACACCACACCAGTGACCTGAGTTTGGGAACGAGCCCAGGTCATCGGGGGCAGGCAGGGAGGGCTAGGATCAAGCATCCATTGACTGCTCTCCTAGTTCTGGGGTGGGTTGGGGAACACCGTCGCACAGCAGCGACCTCTGGGGATGCCTGGAGGTACTGATAGCATGATGGCAGCTGGGGGGAAGTGCGGTGGACTTCAGCATGCTGTGCCTGACATCATTGAATGTCTGCATCCCTAAGGGATAAAAAATCAGAGGAAATTGGCTGGGTGTGACTGTGCAGCTTGATGACTGCGCCCTGCACTGCCCAGAGGACTTGCAAGGAGTCCCGTCGGGAAGGGTCCGGGGCTGTCCTGGCTAGGAGTGGCAGAGGGGGCCCTCCAGTGGGACAGCATAACGGCCGTCCCAGACCCTCCTGGGTGCGGTATGAGCCACCCAGCTCTCTAGGTGGGCAGGGCCGGCAGCTGGATGCCCCAGGCCGGTCTCGCCGCAGAAAGGCGACAAATATAGATGTGATAAAAAATAAAGAAAAACAATGAGCTACATGAAATTGGGAAGGAATCCCAGTCCTCAGATATGCCAGGCAACATTGTTTCAGTAATTTTGGTACAGTCACAATAAAGCAAATAATGGTGCTCTGCCTCCAAATTAAAGGAAAAAAAATCATACAACTGCTCTATTCTTAGGTCCACTCGCTAATGCGAGTCTTTAAGTAGTGATAGAACCTATAGAATTTAAACAAAAT
This sequence comes from Neoceratodus forsteri, assembly GCA_016271365.2. Classification (NCBI taxonomy): domain Eukaryota; kingdom Metazoa; phylum Chordata; order Ceratodontiformes; family Ceratodontidae; genus Neoceratodus; species Neoceratodus forsteri. Next base: position 610,576,896 of record CM057455.1, read on the forward strand.
ATACATCCTAATCACCTTCTTGACTTCCTCATTTGCTTTTAAACCCTTTTTATAACCTCCCCTTTTGGTTCTGTACCTGTAAAACAAAACAACAGATGACATGTTAATCTCAATCCTGTAGGGCCTGAATACACCTCTTGTAGCTGGCAGACTGCCAGCATCCCTTTTCCAACATACTGGTCACCGTCTCCCCTGCTGCTGCCCATTTTGAAGCAGCCCCTATTTGAAAGGAGTGAGAAGAATAATTGCTTGTGTCCTCACCCAGGAACTCCATGTCTTTTTTGAGCATGGCTGTTACTTGGTAACTTGTCACCTTCTTCCCGTCTCCATGCACAAATAATCTCCCTTTCTTAACCCCTCGTTCTGTGGCGTAATGCCCACAAAGCCTTTACTGGGCACACTGTCCCATCTACTTAATGGTTATGGCACACCCATTTCCCCCTTGATCCTTTTTGAACTCCTAATTATAACTTGTATTTCTTTCTGCCCCCAGGTTATGTCCCCCCATTCCAACCCCCCTTTCTTCATCCTTTCTGCCATGCCTCACCACCTCACTCACTCTCAGGGCCCCAGCTAACATCACTAAATAAATTGTGAAATAACTGCGGCTCATCTTTGGATCTGCAAATTGCCGGTAGTACACCCCCTAATTTGGCTAGCCAATGATCTGCTATTGGACGCCTACTATCCTTAGGCCTTTGTTTCAACCTACTCCACGCTTGCATTATTCTCTATATCAACATGGACTTCATAGGGTCCTTCCACCTCTTTAGGCTACAAACTAAACTAATCCCCGTTAGGTACACCCCCATCATGGTGTGAACCATTCCTCTCTGCCATTGGTCAACTGTAAACTTTCCTAGCTGTTCCTCAGTAAGTGGCCCACTTACCTCCATATGGTGTGCTTCCCTGAATGTTTGCAATGCTCGCCGTGCCTCTTCATAGGCCCTCAAGGTCTGCTGTACCCATGAGCTGCAAAACAGCATTTTGGCTCCCTCTTGCCAATGTCCCAGATGTTCATTGATATGGGTGTTTTCCACTCCTCTGCTGTTGGTGCCAGCACCCAGAAATAATCCAGCTGCAGATGGGCAAGACTGTCAGCTAGGGTATTTTTAGCCCCTTCTATGTGCTTGGCTCTGAATGACATATTCAATTGTAAATCTCTTAACACTAGCTGTCTCAACACCTGCATGACTGTCATGGACCTGGCTCCCCTGTTGTTTAAAACCTCTACCACTGCCTTGTTGTCATAGCAAAATGTAACCATCTAGTTCTGTAATTTCTGTCCCCACACCAGGGTGCAGGCCCAAATGGGCATGATTTCTAACAGTGTGATGTCCTTTACCCTTCCGTCTCTTACCCAATTTTCAGGCCACGGGTGCGAGAACTATTTTCCTCTCATATAGCCCCCATTCCTAACCCCCCTGCTGCATCTCTATACAATTCAAGATCCGTGTTGTAAACCCATCCCTCTGGCCAGAATGAACATCCATTGAAGCTGCTGAGGAATTCCTCCCACACCTTAAAATCTTCTTTTACTCCCTTTGTTATGTCCACCCAGTGGTGCGGTCTGGTTACTCCTGCTGTGGCCCTCGCTAGCCACTTAGTGAAAGTCCTTACTTGTCCAATTGCTCTACAGGTGAAGTTCAAATACCCATTACTTGCTGCACCTGTCTCAGTTGCACCTGTCTCCTGCTCGTATGCACCTGAATCAACTCCTTCAGCTTCAACACCGTGCTGTCTGGTAACCTACACACCTCTCTCAGTGAGGCAGTATAGTGCAGTGGTTTAAGGCTCTGAACTGCAAATCTGGTGACATCCAGCAGACCAGACAGGGGTTTGAATCCTACAACCCCCACTTGCATACTGTGTGACCCTGAGCGAATCACTTAACTTTCTTGTGCTCCCAGGTCACACCTGGAAACAAGCTTTGGCTTAGTGTGCCTTTCCTGGTTAAACAAGTTCCCCTTTCCCTTTTCTTTCCTTTCCCTATCTCAATTCCCAGGAATTCTAACACCTTACTGGGACCTTCTGTTTTTTCCAGTGCCAACAGTACCCCCAGTTCTCTACACAGCTCTTGGAAAATAGCCAGCATCCCCTCTGTCTCCCTCCCACCACTGCCTATTAACGGAAAGTCATCCAGGTAATGTATGACCATCTTGTAACCTGTTTTTTCTTGAACTATCAATTGCAAACAGGTGTTGAATGCTTCGAATGTAGCACAAGCTATGGAACAACCCATGGGCGTGGCCTTGTCAAAAAAGTACTGATCCCCCACCTTAAAACCAACAGATCCCAATCCTCCCTTCTAACTGGGAGCAATCAGAAAGCAGACTCTATATCCGTCTTGGCCATCCATGCATCGGAGGTCACCCGAATAATCTGTACAGCCTCCTCCAATGTGGAATAGGTGACCCTGCTGTGTTCCTCACTTATAAAATCATTCACTGAGTCCCTCTCTGGAAATGACAGATGGTGAATCACCCTGTATTCTCCCTTTTGTTTCTTGGGAACCAAGCCCAATGGGGAAATTCTCATATTCCATAATGGGGGGTGGAATACAGCCCTTCTATTCTACCTGCTGTCTTTTCCTTCTCTATTTTTTGCTTCAAAATGTCCTCCTTCCCCTTAACTGACCCCAGATTGTTAACCTCTCTTGTCCTTCTTGGGCCTTTGCACTGTAGCAAAAAAACCTATTCTAAAGCCCTTATTTATTGCCTCAGCCACCTCTCTATCTGTGTACCCTTTTAACCATTTCTCCCACACCTCTATCTTAATGGGGGTTCTTGCTCCTTGAAGTTGTTCTCCTACCCTGTTTTTCCTATACCCCCACCCGACCCAGTGTTGTTCCCTCTGCTCAGTAAGCCTGGCTCCTCCTACCCCCCATATCCTCTCCCTCTCAAACCTTTATTCCATGATGGCCCCCTATATCCCTGCCCCTCTTGAAAGGGCTGCTGGCCTATTACCTGACCCCCTTCCCCCTGGATCCCTTGTGTCCATGGTGTCCTGCATCTGTTTGCAGGATGGGCTTCCCCACGTCTTGAGCATGCGTGCTGGAATTGGCATTGGGGCCATGAACAGAATGCCCTGTTATATCCCCAGCAACACTTTTTGGGTGCCCCCCTCTTTTTCCTATTTCTCCCGGCGGTGTGGATTGATCAGTTACATAGTCTGTCCACAGATCCAACTGCTTTGTGTCCCATCTCATATCCCCATATGTCACCATCCTTTGCCAGAAAAATTCATCATAATACATCAACCCTACTTCTCCTTTTGCCTTGGCCCCCTTCCTCTCTGAGCAAACCACCTTTAACTTACGGGGGTAGGGGTGCACCAGGACAACTTAGTATGCCCCTTAAAGGGCAAACTCCATTGTTCACAGTGGAGGGACAACAGGATGGGCCACAAAAAAGTAAAAGGAACTCTATAGGAAGAGAGATGGACAAAAATTCTGTTTTCAGTGGAGAGAGTCCCAATGGGACTTGCTAATCTGAAGTTGGAGAAGCAATGGGACCAGAGGGGGTGCATCCTAGGTTATTGAGTGAGCTCAGGGAGGTTCTGGTTGCAACTTTGACACTACTTTTCAACTGCTGAATTGAAACAGGTGCAGTTCTGGAAGACTGAAATAGGGCAGATGTAGTCCCACTCCATATATGTGGTAGTAGGGAAGAGGCTGGCAATTATGAACCAGTTAGCCTCAGATCGATGATCGGAAACTTAATGGAATCACTGCTGAAGGGGAGGATAGTGGAATATCTTTAATCAAATGGTTTTCAAGACCTGACACAGCATGTATTCTCAGGTGGGCAGCCATGTCTAACAAATCTGATAGATTTCTTTGATTGGGTGACCAAGGAATTAGATTAAGGTGGAGGGGTGGATGTGACCAACTTAGACTTTAGAAAGGCATTCAACTCAGTTCCATCCAGAAGACTTTTAAATTAGATGAGCAGCTCAGGAGTCGATGAAAAGGTTATAAACTGGTTAAGAAATTGGTTGGGGGATAGACATCAGAAGATGGAAGTAAATGGAGTTCTTTTAGAGGAGGGGAGGGTGATCAGCAGGGTGCCTCAGGGATTGCTGCAGGGACCAGTCTACTTAATTAATCTTTATAAGTGACATTGCAGAAAGAATGAGCAGAGAGATGAATAAACTTGAAGAATGGTCAAGAGTATGAAAGTTTGGTTTTAATGCATAAAAATGTAAAATAATGCATTTCTGGCACCGAAATCCAAAGAAGAGCCCCGAAAGGATGGTGTGTTATTGATGACTACCAAGAGGAGAGACAACTGGAAGTAATAATCTCTGAGGCCCTAAAGGTGGCCAGGCAATGTGACAAAGCAGTTGTGAAGGCTAGTAGGATGCTGGGATGCATAGGGAGAGGGAGCACCCGCAGAAGGAGGGTGGAAGTGTTGCCTTTGTATAAGTCATTGATAAGGCCTCACTTGGAATACTGTGTACAGTTTTGGAGCCAATGTCTATGGAAGGATATAGAGAAAGAGTGGAGGCAGTCAAGAGGAGAGTAACTAAAATTGTGAAGGGTCTACATCACAAGTCTTTTGAGGAGAGACAGAGGGAGCTCAACGTGTACACCCTGGAAAACTTTAAATACCTTACAGAGGTGAATAAAGTATGGGAAGAAAGTATTTTTTCAGAATAAAAGATGTATAAGAACAAGGGGACATGCTGTGAAGCTATAGGGAGGTAGGTTCAGGAAGGAAGTAAGGAAGTACCTTTTCACATAAAGGATAATGGATTCGTGGAATCACCTACCAGCAGAGGGGGTAGAGGTGAAAACAGTGATGGGGTTCAAGAATGCATGGGATAGGCAAAAGGGGATCTTAATAAAAAGAAATGAGGGGAGAAAAAAAGAGATGGAGATCAAATGTCATATTGTACAGTAGGTATGGAAAAACTGGCAGACTGAGTGGGCCAAGCAGTCCTTATTTGCCGACAAATACTGTGTTTCTATGTTTGGTTCTATGAATGATTACTTTTATCTATTTTACTGTAATCTTTCAAAAACAGGTTGCTCACTTGTACTATTTTATCATAAAATATTGCTTTAAAGTATTTTATCCATTCATGTTGGCTATATAAGGCATTAGTGTTATGTGTATTATTGTCAGTCCACAAAGGCACCAGAATCCAAAATGTTTTGCAGCTCCCATATTGAAATGAGTCCTGCAAAGTGTGCGATGAGGTATCATATGTTTTTTTTTTCTTTCCTTTTAGCAATAACTTACAGATTTCCCCTCAGATTATGTAAAGCAAGCATATTTTCATATAGTAAACTTGTTGTAAGTTTTCTTCCCTGTTTGTAAGCTTTTACAGGGTTTGACACTCCTTGTCAAACCATTTTGCCTTTCTGCTGGCAGAATTATTTATATTACCTCAGCTTTCATTTTGGGAGAAATATTCCACTATTGTGTAGTTTATATTTTAATATTGGTCCAGTATCAGAGAAAGCACACCACAAAATAAATTATCATTATTAAGGCTATTTATACAGGCCTCCTTTAACCTTTTAACAACTTTGGTAGTAAGTAGTTCAAGCATTTCCCCTCAGTTTGTACGGTCAGTTTTATTTATTTACTTAATTTGTTTATGACCTCCATGTTTGAATCTGCATCAATCCAAGCAGCAGTATTCTTGTTACTCTTCTCCTTTTAACTTTTTTCAATGGTTTGAATCTCATAGAGACAGAGAGAGAAAGAGAAAGAAAGAAAGAAGATCTGTTGTTACCACACTGTAAACTACAGTATTTAGAACTGCACTAAAATGCAGCCTACACTGTGTATAAATGCTTTTCCCCTATCAAATGACATGCTTAGCTGGCAGTTTCTGCAATCACATGGAATGCTGTTTACAGCTAACCTTGTTTTGGATCTCACTGCTCCAACTTCATGTTAACTTCACTCATGAAATGTCACCTCAGAAAGTGGAATGCTATGCGGGGACAGTTTAGATGAACTTTCCCAAGTCACACTTTGAGAAGCAACACTTCATAATTTGCAGTGATGTGTTTTAACTTTGTGATGATATTCATGAAGCAAATGCCTGTCACTTCAACAATAATACTCTGTGCATTGTGATAAATGTTGTATTATAAATTGATTTTAGCATATTTTTTCAATAGGGATATGTTTTGTGTGTCTACTGCTTTCATTGTAACTGACTGCATATTAATACTGTACTTACACCCAAACATTTTAATATACATTTGACTTAGAAAGTTAAATGAATGCTCATCTTCTTTTCTGTTTTTTTTTCTTTTAGAAAGAACAGTACCCCTAGAGAAAGTAGGCTTTAATACTTTAGAAAGCAATTTACTTTAGCTCATGAGATCAGTTCTGAAAGTAATACTGTCTTTAAAATAACCTTATCTGCAAAAAATCAGAACATACTTCACCTGTCAGATTGGATGAGAGAGTCCATGTTGAATGCAATATATGTTAACAGAAGTGATGAACAAAATCAAAATTAAAACCAAGAACTTCTATTAGTTTGAACTCAGTTATAGATTTTTTTTCTTTCAAATGATCACACAAAAAAACTATAGCATATCGCTAGTAATTTGGGCAAATTAAACATTATCTTAATACATATCAATCTGCATTTACTATTACCATGTGAGATATGTAAGGAATATGATACCAATAAAATAGCAGTTATAAAACATTTCACTCTTGTGCTATATCAGATTTCCATAAAAAAAGATAAAATAATTGTGTATTACAATTGTTCCCTATATTCAAACCCACTATTTTCAAATATAAGTAAATATTTATTTGTATGTGAAGTACAAAGGGGACCTTCTTCAAAACACATTTCACTGAATACTCTTTATGTGTCATTTTTCCTATTACGTAATAGGAAAACAGGACATAAAGTGAGACTATTTTGTTGGGAGATAGGGAGCAAGTATTTGTTTTAGATTTACAGTTACAATAATTCTCTATAGTAAAGAAATAATTGAGAGCAACATTACCATTTTCAGAATTCCCAGCACCAAGTTATTATACAGCTTTGCCTGCAATCCCCAGACAATGTGCTGATATCATAACACTTGCTTCCACTCCTTATGAACTAAAAACACCATCTGGATAGACTTTTGTCTTCATTAACATTTTAATTTAAATGACTTGCATGATTAAGTAAAATCCACTGGAAAGCAAGAATATGGGCCATTCATCCACTCATACAAGCAACAAAACAAATAAGCTAATGAAAAACTTTCATAGCCCAAGAGGTGAGATTTCAATGGTTTTCCTAAGCCATCTTTCTCTCAAACTTTTAATCTGGTGCTATGGATGCACTCAATGTTAAATACAATCATGTCTATATTAAAATGTTGATTTACAGAAAAAATATATGTACTATACTGCTGTTTTAATTTATTTTCTCTACCTCATATGGGAAGTGCTTGTTGTAGATCTAGAGAAATGAAAACATGCATTTCAATTGGAAAGCATTCATGGTATCAAAGTCTCCAGTAGGGCACCTGGACCTTAACAGGATGAGTGGGCATGTAATCATCGCTAAGGAAGAGTAGGTACCAGTTTTACATCCAGTGAATGTGCTGAATTCCAACCTTTTTGACACTGTCAAAGCAGGTCCGAAGGAACTTGGTTCCCCTCTGGGACTTCAACACTTTAGCATCATGATCATTCACATTTACAGAGAGCACACCATTAGCATCTCCAACTTTTTGGCAAGCCACATGACCTGCAGCAGCTAATCAGTGGTGCTGGAGAACAAGAACTCTTCATTCTCTGCACATTCTGTACAATTTTCATCTCTTACAGGGAAGGACCTGTGGCAGAAGTTGTTACTGAAGGCACTCCTTATATCTGCAAAACAGTGTTGTTTGATCAGGAAACTTAAGACATCAGGGAATCATGCATAATCATTCCAATTACATCATTCTCATTACACTGTATTTGACCATAGCTTCTGGCATGCAGGCTAGTAAAATCCTGCTGAAGAAGAGAGGAGAGAGTGTGCAGAGTGAGCCTACACTGGCAGTTGCAGGTCCTTCAACAGGAGCAGGGCAGAATAAATCTGGCAGACTGGAAAAGGTGCAGGGGACTTCCGAAATATTTACTTTACAAATATTAGTTTACTGAGTGCTGGTAGTGTAGAGAGCACAAAAGTCCATATTAAATTTTTTATTTAATTTTACCACCCACAGGAGCAGCAGGGCAGAATGATATTAACAAACTGGGAAAGGTGCAAAGGTATTTTGAAGAATGTGTTTGATAAATTGTTACTGAATACTGTTGGTAGTGCAAGTCATAGAAATACATCATTTTTTTTTTCCTGTATGTCAGCCTGACATCACATCAATTAATGAAAACTAATGTAGACTACAATGCCACTTTTCCCTCTTACTTCATATGTAATAGGGCAATGCAGCTTGCCCATGCACCAGAGGAACATGTCAAGAGGGTATCTAAGAATCATCAGTGACTGTGTGAGTCATCATTGTTAGCATCACTTGGTATAACTCTTTTTTTTTTATTTATTTTGCTTTTTGGTCCCTGTCACCTCCTCCCACCAACTGGTGATGGGGACACATATGTAGATTTTATGGCTTTTCTCCTCGACCCCCACTGAGACCCCGGCACACAGTCGTGCAAGCATGAGAAGGCACACTTCACACCTCATGGCTCCAGCTCAGCCTCTTCCACCTCCTGATACTTTGCCACCCCCTCTCCACCTACAGTACCCACTGGACCTCCAACCAGTGGGATCAGAACTAAAAGAGGGTACCAACCCATCCTCACCACCCTCAGGAGAGGAGAGCTGCCGGCCAGAGTGCTCAATCTTGCTCCACCCTCTCCCCAGTCTGGCACCCCGATGTCCAGAGGTCATTCCTGAACCCAGTTGTCGGCATAGTGCGAGGTAAGGCATCCAGTGCCTCAACCCTCTGCGCCACTGAAGCAGATGTATTACTTGTTTTTTTAAAGGCAGAAGAAGGTATTAGGCCCAAGTCTGCACTCCCCACTCCTTGTGTGGTGTATATTTAGTTGTCATTAGACAGGCGATGGTTATCAAGACTATATTTAAATTTGTTAAAATTTGTAGAATTCACTATACTTTGTGGTAGTGAATTCCACAAGTTGCATACCCATACTTTAAAGGAATGTTTCCTTTTATTGGTCACAGCTCTAGGTATACATAGTTCTTGATTGATACATCTAAGGCTGCTTGGTTTCAGCGCATAATTAACACCACAATCCTTCATTAATTGTTCATCCTTTAGTATTTTAAATAGTTATAAAAGATCCCCACCTCGTCCATTCTCAATTTTAGGTCATATAATTGTAGTGATCTTAGTCTATCCTGATAAGGCTGTTTACATATCCTAGGTATAATTTTAGTAGCCCTTCTCTGTATGCTGTCAATGACTTTTATATCCTTAGATAGTTATGGAGCCCAGAACGATGCATCGTAATCAATATGTGGCCTTACAAAGGATGTATATAAGGGAACAATACATGTTTCATTTCTAGAAATAAATATTCTCTTAATGGCAGCTAGTATTCTATTTCCCATTGTAGCCACCTCTCTGCAATGGTCTTCTGGTGCCAGTAGATTGTTGACAACTATTCCTTGATCTTTTTAAGATATCACTGGTTTTATTGGTTGATTATTTAAGGTGTATTCCTTCAGTGGATTTTTTGACATAAAAGTGGATTACCACACATTTGTTAACATTCAAGGACATTTTGTTTTTCTGAGCCAAGTTGTCGATTTGCCGCAGATCCTTAACACAGTTATTCATTTTATAATCAGAGCCTACTTCTGCACAGAGTTTTGTATTGTCTGCAAACTTGCATGTATAGTAATTAGTCTTTTTCTGTAGGCCAAATATAAAAAATCCTAAACAATACCCATCCCAAAACAAACCCCTGTGGAACCCCATTTGTTACTTCTATTTCATCAGACACTGAGTAGGATATTTTTACTCTTTGGCTTCTGTTTAGTAGCCAAGATTTGACCCATCTGATATTTTTTTCTGTCCAAGCCTATTTGGATGATTTTTTCTAGTACTATTTAATGAGGGACTAAATCAAAAGCCATTTTAACATCCAGAAATATTACATCCACCGGTGTTCCCATATTTATGGCTGAACTTACTTTTTCATAGAAGCTTATCATGTTTGTCATGCATGATCTATCTGCCACGAATCTGTGTTGTGGCACATCCTGCAAACCTCCTTTTTCTATTTGCTGTTCTATTCTTACCTTTAGTATTTTTTACATAGTCTTGCATACGACAGAAATTAAACTAATAGCTCTATAATTCTTGGTGTTGATTTTACTTCCCTTTTTATGTTGGCTCGTGCATGTGCAGCCAACATATTGAGGTAGTAGCAGAACTGGAGGCGTGGTCACTGTTAGGTGAATACAGGGCATGCACCAGTGTGTGCGTCCCTTATTCCCCAATAAGCCTGTATGCTGGTGCCACACCATGAATACCTAATGTGGTGAACACATCTAAGGAAAGGTCCACTGCAATGCAAGCAAAGCTCATCTTATGCAGTGGACCTCCTGACATGCTTGTCCTGGAAAAAAATTAAAAACATGGCGGCACACTGCCTGCCATAATGCTGACTTTGGGGGTGCCCAATCCACCTGTCAGCATGCTGTGACCCAATGTGTGTGCCTACAGGGGAGCCCACTCTCCATCGGCATCATGCACCCACCCATTTGTGATATGCCAAGGGGGTGCCCAATCCCCCCCAGTTCATGCCGCTCACTTCCATTGTGTGATGACGGGGTGCCCAGTCCCCTATTGGCTAAAGCATCCCCCCTTAAGTATGTGCCACAGGGGTTCCCAATCCCCCATCGGCTAAAGCACCCCCCAAAAAACACTGCGGTGACTCACTGGGAGCCCACCCCAGTGTGCCAAATCACCTGAAATGGGAAAACCATCCCACAATGTTTTTTTTTTTAAACCGCTGTAAAAAAGAAAATGGTCCCTTGCGGTCTCCCCGCCCCCTCCCACAGCCCACTCCCACCATCTCTGCACCCTGCCTCCCACACACCCCCTCACCCATACTTATCTCTGGAGTCCAGCGCGATGATCTTCGGTGAACTGGGAACATGTCTGCACTCTTCAAAGCTGATCACAAACTGAAGAAATGCCGGTAAACTGTATAATGGCATAAATAGGGGTTTTTCAACTTTGGTGCATATCTCAGCCATTTTTGGGAACTTTTGCACCAAATTTTCAACATAGAGTTTTTGGGACCCCTCCTCATGAAGTTGGGCACTGTCATGGTGTTATCCAGTTCCAAAAGGTGATTTTGTGGTCACTGCGTGGAATCACCTTTCATGACTGAATAACACCATGACAGTGCCTGAGTTCATGAGGAGTGGTCCCAAAATCACCATGTTGAAAATTTGGTGGAAATAATCCCAAAAATTACTGTTTTACGAGCTTGCATTGCACAATCCATGCACGCTCATAACTTTATGAATTTGTAATATTTTCACTCCAGATTTTAAAATTGGCATTTTTTCCACACCTCCTTATGAACAGTACAGCTGTCATTTTACATATCCTGGCCGAAATGTGTTTTCGCATGCCTGGTGCAAAATAACCAGATTGCTGTGCAAAATCAGTTTTTGGGACATTGTGAGGACATGACGATGACACTGTTCATGAGCAGAGGTCCTAAAATGCCTATGTTGAAAAGTTGGTGATGAAATTTCATAAGATGACTGTGTTATAAATGTGCGTTGTGCAGATTGCACACACCCTTGTAACTTCACAAATTTTCAATATTTTCATGCCAGATTTTCAACACTGGCATTTATACACACCTCCTTATGAAGAATACAGCTGTCATTTTCACATCCTGCCCTAAATGTGTTTCTGCACCTGTGCCACACAATGCCATAGTCACTGTGGGAAATCAACTTTTGAGACTGATTAACAAAATCACAGCATGACTGTTCATGAGAGGATGTCCCAAAATGCCTATGTTAAAAATGTGGTTAAAAAAATCCCCCAAAAAATTGTGTTACGGACGTGTGTTGCACAGTTTCTATGCATGCTGATGACTTCACCAATTTTTCATATTTTCACTCCAGATTTTCAACATTTCCATTTTTTTACGCCTCCTCATAAACAATATAGATGTCATTTTCCACATCCTGCCCAAAATGTGTTTTCATCCCTGTGTCGCCAAATGGCATAGCCGCTGTACAAAACCACCTTTCAGCTAACAAACTGATAGTGCCGATTTTCATGAGGTGGGCTCACAAACTGCCCATGTTGAAATTTTGGAGTGAAAATACCAACACATGCCTATGGTGTTACAGTTTCTAACTGTAACACCCCACCCTGTAGAGACTGACAGGTGTCAGGGGTGTGATTTGGGATCATCGGCTGTAATGCTCACACCTTTCCACCCCCATCCTGCAGCCAGTGGCAGCCATCGTGGTGTGCCTTGCACTGTTCAGCCACAAAGTTCACTCCATTCTCCTATACTGCACTTACCTCAGCATATTTCCTTATGGAATGGGGTAAGTATAATGCCCAAAGACCCCAATGCACACCACAACACTTGTCAGTCTCTACTCGGTAGAGTGAGGTACAATGGCATGAACTGATGACCCAAAGACACACCCCAATACCTGTCGGTTTCTACTGCTTGTTATGTATAGGAAAAACATTTACTTTTTTCCAATTGTTAGGTACAATTCCCTCCTCATATGAATTATTGAAGTATATTAATGGTCTCCGTTTTCTCCCATTGTCAAAACCATGTGTTAAATGCCGTAGCACCTGACTAGGTGTTACGGCATTCATGCGCTTCCTTTGAACAACAAAGCGCTCGAGACAACTAAGTAAACATAGCGCGACGTTCAAATTGTCCCTGTCACGTCAACTGGCACTGACTGAAAAAAACACTTACTTCTCAGGCATTACCTCCATCCCAGATTACCTCCAGCAGCCTCACATCACCTAGAAGTTGAAAAAAAAATGTTAAGCTGATTCCAAACAGCGGACGAAACAGAAAGACAAAAGTTCGTTGAAGAGCAGGAAAACTGCAACACAATCCGGAAAACAAAAAGCGACCTCAGACTTTTCACACCCTACTTGTCTGAGGTAGGACAGCCACAAAATTTCAAAACTCTTGACATCCTACAATTAGACAAACTACTAGCTAATTTCCTTTATGTATTAAAAAAACAAGGTGGGTCAGAATATGAGACAGGAACCATACAAGGGATAGTAGCGAGTATCGAAAGGCATTTTTCCTCACACAAGTACCCTGAATCCATAGTCAAAACCCCTGACAACATATTTGTCGACGCAAAAAAACCCCTAGCAGCCAAACAAAAGCAACTAAAAAAGGATGGTAAAGGAAACTATCCAAATAAAGCCCAAGCATTAACTGAAGAAGATGTTGAACTACTGTATAAATTCAAAACACTAAACATGACCACACCAACTGGGCTCTTAAATTTCCTCTTCTTTAATCTGGGCATCCACTTCACCTCCAAATGAAAGAACACTATGACCTACAGTGAGGAGACATAAGGGAGAGCACAGACACAAATGGAAACATCTTCCTGGAGTATTGTGAGCGCCAGACTAAAACCAGAACAGGAGAAAACCCCTACGATGTCTGCCCAATAAATCCCCAAATTTATAAAAACACACAGAACCCAGACAGAGACACCATTGAAGCATACCACATCTATAAATCACAGAGGCCACCTGAAATGCTCAAACCTGATGCTCCCTTTTACATAGCACCCAACAGGAACAAAAAAGATTCATCCCTCTGGTTCCGTAACATGAACATAGGGATTAATAAACTAAGAACAATGATGCATACAATGAAAATGCACTCTGGTATACCTCACAGCAAAAGAATTACCAACCACAGCACAAGAAAGACTACCATACAACGGCTGGTAGATCACAATATCCCACCGACTGATGTGCAGCAGACATCAGGCCACCGCAATGTACAGTTAATAAACAATTACTCCAGCCTCTCCGAATGAAAGCAGCATGAGATCAGCAAGCTCTCAACTTACTCAGATCACCAGCTCCCTTCTACTTCAAAATATCCACACGAACAGCAACAGAAATCTTCACACCTCAGTACCCAGCAAGACGAAATGGCGTCTGGAAACATGCAGGCAATGTTTGGGACCGGCTGCATTTTCCACAGTCCTGTAACAATAAATATCTACAACTCCAACCAAAAACCTCAAAGCAGGAAAAGAGTCAGAGTCATCGAAGATTCAGACACCTCTGATTAAGGTATTTTCTTGTATTCAGACCCCTAAAAATGCAAATATTTAACTTTTTTTCTCTCGACCTAACTTATGCAGTTAACACCTTAACAATGATCCCTAACTCTCTCCCTTTCAACCCTAACCTTTCCTCTGTAGGTCAAACGACTACAACAATGCAAAATACCATTCAAACAGGAAATTATACTGAAGAATCTCCATACTGAACTCCTAACACTTGTGGGCAGTTTATTTTATTAACAGTTAAAATTACTAAAGTTAATGTTCAACCACAGTTCTGTTTTCCTTACACAAATAAAAGCTTTCATCTGCAAGGTAAGCCTCCACGTCTTTTTTTTGGAGAAACCAGAGCCCTTCAATTATATAAAATAAAATATGGGGAGAAGTGTGTCAAACTCGAATTTAACACACACCCTCGTTGTTGGAAGGCATTCATAAACCCCTCGGGGTTTATGTGCCATCCAACAACTCGTGTGTGTTAAATTCTCGTAACACACTTCTCCCCATACTTTATCCTATATTTAATTTAAGTGGGTAGGTGATGTTACCAATTGTGTTTTTTATGAAACAAGTACTGATATCATCTGGCCCAGGTGATGATTTTGTTTTTAATGCGTTTAAGGACATGGTTATTTATTTTTCTGTAATCACTGAAATAGTATCATGTACATCTATTTTGTTTTTTTTATTTGTCCTTGCTAGTAAAGACTGAGCCAAAAAATCTATTAAATGCATTAGCAATCTCAGTTTTGTTTTGTGTTTCCACACTGTTCTTCACTATTTCATTAATATTTTATTATTACTATTGTCTCTTTGTTTGTTTGAGTTAGCATATGCAAAGAAGTCTTTAGTGTCCTTTGATAATGATAGTTTATATTCAGTTTTCCATCTTTCATGCTTCATTAAGTTGTTTGTTGCTTTTTGTTCATGCCTGTATATGTTCCTATTCTGCTCTGTGGGACTTTGTATTTTTTCAAGGCCTTTTCTTAATTTCTTATTTTTACTCTGATTTTGTGAATTAGCCATTGTGGGATTTTTTCCTTATTATTGTATGATATTTTTTAAAGGTATATGAAGACTTTCCAAATCACTAATAACTCTTTTAAACAGTTTCCACCTGTCATTCATTTGTATCAAGTGCGGGGAGGGCATTGTCCCATTCAAATGTTGCCATGGCTTATTTATTTTGTAATAATCTAGTTTAGGATAATCATATCTATAATTTATTCTTCCGTCATATGTATTCGTTTTTATAATATCAAAGAAAATGGTATTGTGGTCGTTGTTGCCAACTGAGGCTGACACAGTTAAGTCATTAATATCACTTGGCATATTTGATAAGACAAGGTCTAGTATGTTCTTACTTCTACTTGGTGTCATTACTAATTGTTCTAGACCTGCCATGATGAACAAATCAAGATATATTGATTCTATCTGTGATTTAAATGTTAATTTGTGCCAGTCTAACCCTGGTAGGTTAAAATTGTCAACCATAACCACATCTGTCTTTGTAGTAATACCATTAATTTCATTGATCAGAAGCTGAGCATAAGTAACATCAGCAGTTGGTGGTCTGTAATAGTTCCCTAATGCAAACTTCCTGTTATTTTGTTGTTCTGCCTGAATGCAAATTCCTTCAAGCTGGACATCATTAATACATTTAATGCATATTCAGAGGATGTATGAACATATGTATATACATATGTCACCTCCTTTTTTATTAACCCTGTTTTTATAATATATATTATACCCTGGGATAGAGTTATGCCATGATAAGGAATCATCCAGCCATGTCTCTGTAAGAGCAGCTATATCAATTTGTTTTTGCTCTAGAATACCTGTTAGTACTGTTATGTTGACTATATTTAGACTCCTTGCATTGGTCACTAGTATTTTGTATATCAGTTCAGACCTTGATTATTTCCTTACTTTCTCATCCCTTTGCCCCTGGCAATCTAGTATAAATTGGCCTCTATTATTTTAGAGAAACTCTTTCCAAGCACAATACTTCCCCTCTTACTAAGGCGGAGGCCATCCCAACTGTATAAACTTGTATTAATAGAGAATTCCCCCCCCCAAGTGTGAAATACATATTAATTGTTTCTGTAATGTCATATTTTCTTAACCATTCATTGAATTTCTTTATTTTATCCTGTTTTGTTCTGGGCACTCTGGGGAATGGTAAAATCTCAGAAATAGAGACTTTGCAACCCATTTTTTCCAAGTATGATACCAGGTTTTTGACGTTGTTTTGAATATCATTGATGGAGAATCTGTTAGCATCATTTGTCCCTGCATGAATCATGACAAATGTTTTTTCCCCTGAATTCTTTTGTGTAACTGGTGGCATTCTATCTATATCTGAGATCCATGCCCCTCTAAAGCTTGAACATGTCCTGTTTTCTCTATCTCTACTGTATATATATGCATCCTTGTATTGTATGATTGAATCTCCAAGTGCATACACCTGTGTACTTCTTATGTTATTTGCTGTATTATACTGCTGTCTTTCTACCTGTATCTCATTCACCATATCCTAATGCAATACATTTGGGTTCTTTCATCCAGCAGTTTTTGCATTGTGTCATTATTTGACATGCATATATTGTTGATACATGTAAAAAACATGAAAAGAACAACCAGAAGAGAAACAGATACATGCAGAGGGTGAGAAAAAGGAGCACATTAATGTTCTACAATGCCAATTCCACCAAGTAAAAATTGTGCTAGTTGTGGTGGTGAAGAAGCTGGTCATAGTGGAACAAGAGCTGGGAGTCTTTATTGTGGGATGGTGAGGATAAGGACTGGGTGCAAGATAGTACTATTAAATAAACCATGTTTCATTAGCCCCTGGAAATTCACTGACTTGACTCCTATTGCAGTGCAAGCAGCCTTTATTACCAGTTATCCAGATAATCTGCTGATGAAACCATTCTGAGCAATGTAAAAGTCCACCACTTCTCCCTTTTCCTTTTTCAAGTGCTTCCAGTTCCCCTACTTGGGATAGAAGTGATATATACAGAAATGTAAAGTCTGGTTCTAATTTTGCATTTGCTGGCCAATTCCTTAATGCTACCTCCCCTCTTTCACTAGTGACTTATTGCTTTAAAAATATTCAATGCTAAATTAGGGAAAAGTACAATCATTGGAGTATTAAAAGTACTAAATGATAAAGTAAGTACAAGTGCCCTTTATGCCTCAGAGATATGGGGTACAACCAATTTAAATGAGTTGGAAATTCTTCTCAGTAAACTATACGGGTACATACTTATGGTCCCTCAATCAGTACTGTCAGCAGTTTTAAGAATGGAATAGGGCCAATATGCCATTTCTACTCTTGTCTTAGAGACAATATTGTTTACATTAAAACTCTTTTTAATGCATGAGAACCAATTACCACACTGGTATTTGGAGGAAGAAATTAAATACTCAACACAATGTTTCAACTCAACCAGATTACAGTTAAATAAAAAGGCAATATATCAAGTGGTATTGGTTACTTGTTATGGGAAATATATTTAAAACCATGGGAGGAAATAACACTTGGAGGTAAATCTAGACTCAGAGACATATATATTGAAAATAACAATGCCTGTCTCTCTGAATTAAAACTTTTTCATTGGTATAAACAAATGAAATTCATTGATAGATTAGAACCATATTTAATTAATTTAACTGATCCCAAATCATGAAGAGTAATAACTAGATTCACATTGGAAATATACATAGCTCAATATACCCGATTTAAGCAAAAAAGGTCAGAAGTAATCTCATCTTTTTGTAGATGTGAAAATCAAGTGGGGGACAATTTAAAATGTCCTACTAATGGTGTTTGCCCCTTTACAGGGCAGACCAGGTTGTCCTGGTGCACCCCTGCTCCCAGGCTTGAAATGGTTGTGCTCAGAAGGGCAGGGGAGAGGAAGGGGAGGGGCTAAGGAGCAGAACAATGGACAGACAAACAGGAAGGGGAGGGGGTTAGGGATGTACTTAAGGGACTGCACAAGGGGGCCTCAGCCACTTTTGCTGGAGTTTTGGATATAGTCGAAACTGCAGCACATCAGATTGGCTGAACAATTGGAGAGGTTTGTGCAACAGGTACAGCAGGTAAGATAGCTTCCAAAAAAAAAGGGGGTTAAGAAGGTTATATACTGCTAGCTGCACTACTATAATGTGATATACTGCTAGCCGTACTAAAAAAAAAAATCCTTTAAGATACATTCTTTGTTACTAATTTACAATAATCTGGTGTTGAAAGAAAATGTTGCTGGCTTGGATGCATGTCTTTCTAGAGTGGCTTCCAGAATACTGAGGTGGCTACATGGTTTTGGAGGAGACTGGTTTTCATTAGGTTTCGGTTTAAAAAAAAAAAGAAAAGAGCTTACAGTAGCGCTGGTGTAAGTTGCTTCTCCTGTGGTGCAGAGAACAAGGCCCAGGGAACTGATCTCCAAGAGAGGAAATGGTTGTGGGTTCAAAATCAGTTTATTCATTTGACATGCTTTTAGTGGTTGTAAGAATGTTGCAGTGGTACTGAGAAGTGTAATTGTTTTAAAGCAGAGAGGTGACTAGGCACAGATAAGAGAAGTCTGGGGAAAGTGCTTTTGGCCCAGAGAAGGGTCATTCGATTTAAAGGCTGAGGTTGAGTACAAGAGAAAGCTTGAGGTGGTGAGAAGCTGGGTCGAATAGGCCCTCCACTGGCCTTAGTGTCACTGGCTGTGGGGAATCACAAAGGATGTAAACAGTTTTGAGGCTTTACAGGAGGTGTGGGGCTCCCTGCAGAATTAGTTGTACTCGTTACCTGAGAAGCACCCAAAAGAGGAAGCTTGCTATGGAAAGGTTTTCCACATGCCATTTTACTGCGTGGTTATAAAAAAATGGGTTTAACCACCCTCCCACCTCCTTGCTGCTTCCCCACATCCCCAAGTGGAGAGTGGCTCCTCAGAGGGACAGGAGTAGTCTCGCGGCCCCAGGTGGTGGCGTGGAAAAATCCAAGCGGCTGTTAAGGGGCCCTGCACTTTGGCCAGGCGAGAGGGGCATAGGGATGCGATGAAGCGTGGGAGCCATGGTGATTAGCTCCTTAAAATATGGGAGATGATAGGGGAGACATGTGCCTCCTGCAACCAATGGAGCAAGGAGAGGCCTACGGAAGGCCTACCATGGGTGATGAAGTGGCCACGTGGCGTGACGTCACACGCCAATGGAGCAGGCCAAATCAGGTGTGGCGATGCTAGACAAGGAATAGTGTTGTGGAGGGGGGACACTGACACGTTGCAAACTAGAAAAACAAGGAGAGGACTATAGTAAGGCAGGGCAGAAGCAAGCGATGAACGGACACGCAGGTGATGTCACACGCCAAGGGTAACAGGCCAAGAGCCAACAGAGGGATGATTTGGTCTGACGGGAAAGGGGGCAAGCTAGCACTTACAGAGGGGGATATTTTGCACACGACGAAGCTATCAAACAAGGGGGGCCTACCAGAAGACCTAGCAGGTGGGGATGGCAAACAGCCACGCGCCGTGACATCACACGTGAAAAGAAATAGGTGGTAACTGAGCAGCAGGCATGTTTCTGGGGGGCAAAAGGAAGGATGCCTAAAAGCAAGGGGCTGAGGTCTTCATTGGGAATGGGATAGAAAGCAAGTGGCTTTGGAGGTAGAGGACCGGGGGAACCACAAAACAGGGACAGCAGAAGCAGGCAGAGGTTGGGTAAAAGAGGTCAGGCCATGCGGCAGGAGGTCACAAGCCGGGTGGGTCAAGCAAGGGAAGAGACCCAGGGGAAGGACATCAGGAAACAGGGATGGAGAAGGAGAAGAAGGAAACGAAGGGAAAGGCCCAAACAGAAGCCGGTCAAGAGGGATGGGGTTCTGGACCATGGGCCAGCATGCGGAACAGGGCTGGGGGGGGGCACAGTCAGAAGTGAACAGCATTCCAGATGATGCAATTAACCTTGTTTTCCTCTTGTAGTTGTTTCCACAGGGAAAAGGAATAAGGGCAATGGCACCGAAGAAGAACAAGCCATCAAAGGAGGATGCTTACAAGACTATTATGGAATTGTCAGATAAAGTGAACAGGATATTGGAGCTGGAGGAGGGAGAGGAACCAGGGAGACCCGGGAAAAGAGAAAGGCAGCCACAGAGAAGGACAGCAGGGGCAAACGACCAGCCAGAGGGCCGCGAGGTGCCGGGAAGGCATCACCGGTGGTAATGGGGCCAGCCAAGATGGCGGAGCCATTGCCCCTGCAGCCTACGGTCACCGCTTCACCTGTCTCCCACCCGGATCAGGGAGGCATCTCGCTGGGTGAACCCAGTCGAGATGCCCCAAATGGTTTTCTCCCTCCTCAGAATCCAGAAGTCCAGCCCCCTCCGCAGCCGCTGGGAGAAGCAAGAGGGACCTTGGGAGACTCCAGGCAGAACGGCCCGGACAAGGTCACAGGTAATGCATCCAGTGCGGTGGGGGACAGTATAAAAGAATATATAGGGCAGATAGTAACGGCATTAGGAGCAGGCGGTATAGGGCAGATGGAATTGGCATTGGCTGAGATTAGGAAGGAGAAAGAAGGGACAGAGAGGAAGGAACAGGGTGTGGAGAGAGAGAGGGAAAGGGACAAGAGAAATAGGTACCCCTGGAATGAGGATAGGTGAGCATGTACTGCTGACCACAAAAGAAAGAATTTGGAAAGGAGAATATGTGGACATATTTGGCTTGGTGTGTCGTGAGGCTGCTGCCAAGTATGAGGAGGCTGATGGCATAGGAAAAAGTGAGATGGCAGCAGCTATAGTGCTTTTAGGGAAGAAGGAGGAAGATAAGTTCACAAAAGGGAAGACTTGGAATAGATGATTCCTAGGTTTTGCTACTTTCTCAGCCATTGTTATGGAAAAGAGGCCAGAGTTAGGCATCCCGCTCATTACCTATTTCCTTATAATTCGAAAGACAAAGGCAAAGGGTGGGATGGGATGGTTATACTATGACGAAACCTTTAGGCAGAGAATGGCAACCTTTGGGGACGTAAGGTGGGATACAAAACAGATAGATTTATTGATGGATTACATCACAGACCAGTCCATGCCTGAAGGGGAATGGGACAAGAAGGGTTTTGGGACCCAGAGATACTGTTGGAATTATAACAGAGCTTTTTGTTCCTGGCCTCAATGTCGTTTTCGACATGCTTGCGCAAGGTGCGGGGGAGGTCACCCAGTAAGCAGATGTAGAGCAGCAGGTGGACAAGGGATGCAGGCACTTGGGTGGCAAGGAGCGGGCCAACAGCTTTTTCGAGAGGAGCATGGTGGTAGAGGCCAGACCTGGAGCAGAGGAGGTCGGGGTAGGGGAAGCATGAGTAGGGGTGAGCAGAACAAATGAGGGATAAGAGACCATTCAGGAAGAAGTAGGGGGGCAGAGGGGAGAAGGGCGGGGGTTGGAGTAAGGCACATTTTGGGATGGCCAGAACTCCAATCAAAGATAAGGTATGGGCAAGTTACATGGACAAATATCCAGGCACAAGAGTGCGGAACATGATTTTACAGGGTTTTAGCTCAGGTTTTTCATTACAATTTATGGGACCCAGGCAAGCCATGGAGGCCAACAACCTAGGGTCAGTAAAAGGGAAGGAGGTGGTACTAAGACAGAAGATAGAGAAGGAAGTAGCAGCGGGCAGAGTAAAGGGCCCGTTTGAGAACCCCCCATTGCAGGGCATGCAGGTCTCGCCATTAGGTCTGGTACCCAAGAAACAGGAAGGGGAATACAGAGTGATCCACCACCTGTCCTATCCAGAAGGAGAGTCAGTAAATGATTTTATTAGTGATGGGCACAGTAGGGTGACTTATGTGACTCTAGAAGATGTGGTCCGGATGATACGGGCCACAGAAGGGACATGAATGGCTAAAACGGACATTGAGTCTGCTTTCAGACTGCTTCCGGTTAGGAGGGAGGATTGCACTTATTGGGTTTCAAAAGTGGGAGAAGATACTACTTTGACAAAGCAATGCCGATGGGTTGTTCCACAGCATGTGCGACATTTGAGGCCTTCAGCACCTGTTTACAGTGGATATTTAAAGAAAAAACAGGTTATAGGAGGGTCATACATTATCTGGATGATTTCTTATTCATCGGACGAGGGAGAAGGGAGACACAAGCAATGCTACTAACATACTAACATACTAAAATGCCAGCAGAATAGGCCTAACGGTCTTTCGTGTCTGCTCGTTTGGTCAGCCCCCACCCTGGGTGCTGACCTTGCTGTCCCCCTCGCCTTCTCTGGCTTCTCCCTTCCCAGTTCTGGATATTCTTGCTGCATTGGATTTTGCTTCCAGAACCCTTCCCCTGTACCTGTCCCACCCCTCTGAACCCTCCACTGTCTCTGCCTCCACCAGCCCCCTAGGCAGTGCATTCCATGGTTCCACCACCCTCTCAGTGAAGTAGCACCTCCTCCTTTCTCCCCTGAATCTTCCCCCCTCCAGCTTCCACCCATGCCCTCTAGTGGCCCCCTCCTCCTTCCTTCGAAGCACCCTGACTGTTCCTCCCCTATTTACCCTCTTCACGTACCTGAAGACCTCTATCATGTCCCTCCGGTCCCTTCTCTCTTCCAATGTGTACATATTTAGCTCTTCGAGCCTCTCCTCATAGATCCTGTCCCCCAAGCCCCAAATCATTTTGGTTGTCCTCCTCTGGACCCTCTCCAGGAGGTTAATGTTCCTCTTTAAGTGTGGCCTCAAAACTGCACACAGTACTCGAGGTGCGGCCTCACCAAGCAGTTATACAGAGGGAGTATCACTTCCCTCCTTCTGGAGGTGATCCCCCTAGCGATGCATCCCAGCATCCTGTTGGCCTTGGCTGCTGCCCTGCTACAAGTCTCAGAGTTGTTCATCTTGACATCCACCACCACCCCCAGGTCCCTCTCAGCCATCGAGACTTGTAGCATTCCCCCAGGGTGTACACTTGGCCTGGGTTTCTGGCCCCCAGGTGGAGTACCTTGCATTTCCCTGCATTGAACCTCAGCTTCCACTTTCTAGACCATCTTTCCAGAGCCTCCAGGTCCCCCTGAAGGGCCACCCTCCCCTCCTCCCCATCCACCACCGCCCCCAGTTTCGAGTCATCTGCAAAGAGACTCATCTCACTCCTGATTCCTGTCCTTATGTCAGAGACGTAGGTGTTGAACAGAAGGGGCCAAAGAACTGATTCCTGTGGGACCCCACCGCCACCACAATGCTAGATAAGTTCCAGGAGTTGTGTCAGGAGTTGGGGGTGCCACTAACCCCGGAAAAGACAGAGGGACCCAGCAGGGTTATAGAATTTTTGGGAATTGAGATAGACACCCCGAATGGAGTATTTAGATTACCATATAATAAGGTCAATAAGCTGAAAGAATTAATACAGTTGCACACCAGCAAGAGACGGGTACAGTTAAAGCTGGTACAACAAGTACTGGGGCACCTGAATTTCACCTACAGGGCTATTGGGCCAGGGAGGACATTCACAAAGAGGTTAGCCAGGGCCACAGCAGGGGTCACCAGACCTCATCACTGGGTAGACTTGACTCGAGGGGTTAAGGAAGATTTTAAGATTTGGGAAGAATTCCTCAAGGAGTACAATGGTTGCTCATTCTGGCAGCAGGAATGGCTATACAACACAGATCTCGACCTATACACAGATGCAGCTGGGGGTATAGGCATGGGGGGGTACATGGGAGGAAAATGGTTCATAGAACCCTGGTCAGACATTAGGGTACAGGAGGGGAAAGTGAAAGACATTACACTGCTTGAGATCATGCCCATATGGACGTGCACGTTAGTATGGGGAGAGGAATTGCTGGATCAAAAAGTAACTTTTTGGTGTGACAATAGAGCAGTGGTGGACGTTTTGAACAACAATGGAGCCAGATCGAACATAGTCATGCAGGTACTATGGCAGTTAGTCTTAAGGGCATTACAACTGAACATGTCATTTAGAGCACAACACATAGAAGGGGTACACAACACCATGGCTGACAGCCTTTCCCGTCTGCAGCTGGACCATTTCCAGAGGCTGGCACCAGCAGCGGAGGAATTAAAAACACCCATACCAACGAACATCTGGGACATTGGCAGGAAGGAGTAGAAGTGTTGTTTCGCAGCTCATGGGTGTCTCGGACTCTGAGGGCCTATGATGGAGCCTGGTGAGTATTTCAAACATTCAGGGCAGAACACCAGATGGAAGTAAGTAGACCACTCACAGAGGAACAGTTGGGAATGTTCACAGTGGAGCAGTGGCAAAAAGGCACAGCCCACACCACAATGGGAGTTTACCTGGCAGGGATCAGGTTTATCTGCAGTCTGAAAGGGTGGAGGGACCCAACAAAGACACTGCTCATCAGAAGAATGATGCAAGGATGGAGCAGGTTAAAACAAGGGCCGGTAGATAGCAGGAGGCCGATAGGGGAACAATGGCTTATAAAGCTAAAGGGGGTGCTCCTAGTAATATGCAGATCACAGAGCGAGGCCCAACTTTTCCACACAATCTATGTGATAATGTTTGCAGGTGCCATGACAGTGAATGAGGTAGTAGGCCATGGGAAGGAGGATGGGGAAGAGGGGCTAGACTGGGATGACATAACCTGGGGAGTGACAGAGATACAGATCAGGATTAGGAGGTCTAAGACTAATCAAGGGGGAAAAGTTTACATGGTGATGCTAAATAGTCAAACAGAGGGTGCAATATGCCCAGTGCAGGTGCTGTGGTTTTTCGCCGCAGCACAGGGGAATAGGACAGGAAAATTATTTGTACATGGGAATGGGAGACGGGTGACTGGCTACCAAGTCACGGCAATTCTGAAGAAGGGCATGCAATTCTTAGGAGAAGACCCAGCCAATTATTCCTCCCATTCCCTGTGGATTGGGGCTGCCTCACAGTGGGCGGTGGCAGGCGAGACAGTGAACACGATATTAGAAAAGGGAAGCTGACGATTGGCCAGTTATAAAAGGTACATCAGAGCATTGAAATAACTATAAAAAAAAAAGGGGGCAGGAATCGACAGGAATGGGTGCACGGGAAAAGAAGGGACAAATAGGGGAGCGTCATATTCAGCTTGTATATTAATGACTTTGCTTGCACCCTATAGGTAGAGGGAGGACCACGGAAATATGGATCTGCGGCCATTCCTACATCTATTGGGCCAGAAAGAGAGCAGAAAAGAAGGCTGGGGAAAGCAGCTATACCCAGATGTGAGAAGGTGTAGGCTGTTCTGGCATGGAATACGCGGGATGAGACGGGCCCAGCTGCTTCCCACGTTAACAGAAATAGGTGAATGGCAGCCTAAGCCAGACCTAATTATTATACACTTGGGTGGCAATGACCTGGCAAACAGGCCTTGGGTGAACACATATTTACAAATAAAAAGGGACTTAAAAGCTATAAGGCAGCGGTGTCCACAAGTGTGCATCGATTGGTCAGATATGATACCAAGGAGAGTGTGGAGGCAAGAGCACAGCCACAGAGCAGTAGAAAGGGCCAGGAGGAAGATGAACAGGAGAGTGGGGACATTGGTAAGACAGATGGGAGGCCAGGTAATACTGAGGGGGGTAGAAGAATGGGTGGATGAATTTTACAGGTCAGACAGGGTACACCTGTTGGACGTAGCTATAGATATGTTCAATACAGAAATGATGGGGTTTATAGAGGAATGGAGGAGACAGACAAACAACGGAAAATTAAAAAAAAAAAAGGAAGGGACAGATTATAACAGATATAAATGAAAGAGAGCTCCCCGGGAGTAAGGGGAAAGCTACCCTAGTTAATGGGGGAAGCCAGCCATCTAATGCAAGCTGGAGACTGGCTAGTGGGAAAAGAGGGGGAGGGAGGGGAAGGAAAGGAATAACACAAGAAAAGAAGGAAGATGAAGGAAAAGCGGTCTCGGTTTTCACCGTTACCTAACGAAAAAGGAGAAGAAGAAGGCACCCAGTCTTCACCTGGGGGAAGAATAATCAGAGATTGATATATTGGATGGAATAAACAAAATGGTGGAAATATAATAATATTGGAATGGAATATGGAATTATGAATTGAAATAAATTAATTGTCAATCTGAGCACAACAACAAATTATGGTGTCTGTCTTTTGTGGGGGAAGAGGGGAAAATCCAGGACAATGTGCCCTTTATATGATAAAACAAGGACAAATTGGCTGAGGGATGTTTATTTATTTATTTACACATCAGTTTACAACCTTTGGGCCAAAGGCTCGTTTCCAAAGGTACCTCGTCACAAAGAGGACAAACGCAAACAACATTTCATTACAACATTGTAGATAACAGCATTTTTTTTTCCTTTTACACATCATAGCAGGCAACAGTTTAGGCAGATATATGCTGTAGTTACTTTGTTTACAATAACAGTGTAACAGGTTAGGTATTTACAGGTTTATACAGTTATTCAGATAGGATTGAGAGGTAAGCATACATTGGTTAGGCAGACAACAAGTCATGAGCAGGGGCTGCTCGAATAGTAAAAACAGGTGGTTAGGGACGGGTAGAAAAATGAGAGGAGGGGGCGAGCCACTTTGTGAGTTTTGTCAGTTGTTGATTGTGAAGTTACTCAGTGAGTTTTGTCTGGTAAAAGGCCTCAACACCTATGACCGGGGACAAGCACAGCTACGCATGTTAAACAGTTGACTTCGAAGTGATGTTCTGGGTGGTCTCAGTCTCCCTCCTGAAAATAAGGTGACTTACTTATTCGGTACAAATGATGTGGGTATTTAACATAAACTGATTGAATTTCTGATTACTATACAATTATAAATGCAATAATTTATGGAAAATGAAAATTGTAAATACATGTATGGTTTTATGTGCATTTTATGTGTACAACCATTTTATACATATGTGGCCTGATATTCAAAATTGCGCATGACAATGGCACAAGTGGGTGCTCAGCGCAACTGAGTTGTGCAGGAGCAACAAACAGATGTATTCAAAAGAGAAGTGCAATGGTGCATCTCTTCTGAATATATCAAATAATGTGGGCTGTGCAAATACAATGAACTTGTGCATCCCCAGACAGGTCTGAATACCAGGAATGGGAAATGTGCCAGTGCATCAGAGATACGCAGTGCTCAAATTCCTGATATTCAGACACCAATATGAAAATAGGGCCATAATGCATGCAAGGCACAAATTGAGACATTTGCATGTCATTATGACCCGATTTGCATGAACTGTGCAGGGTTGGCCAAAAAAATGAGCATGGCACCCTGCACACCATGCGGTGATGGCAGTGGAGGTCCGCAGTGTCGCCCCATCACACAGCTACAATCGCCATATGTCATTAAAATCAAACTCCCTGGTTTGGTACTCCCTCCATTCCTGTAGCAATGATAGCCAATGTAAATGAAATTATGAGCCCTGGTGGCCAAGTAGTACTCGCTCCCTTGTGTAGCAATGATCGCTGTATGTAAATGAAACTATTATCCCTGGTGACCCTGTGGTACCCCGTCCCCTCCCATAGCAATGATCACTGTATAGTATTAAACTAACATCCCTGGTGGTTCAGAGGCTCCTTCCTCCCTGCCCGCACCACTGATCGCTCTTACAGCTGAAAGTAATAACTCTGGTAGTCAAGCCATTCCTCCACCCTGTCGGTAATCCTGATCACTGGTACGGTTCACTATAACACCTCCCTGGTGGTCCAGTGGCACCCCCCATCCACACAGTAACCCCAGTTCACCCAGCTCCCCCCTTTAATCAGTGGGCAGCAATCCCACCCATATACCTCCGTGGTTGCCAACTGAATTACAGCATACAGTAGCAACTACAAGCTCATTGTACCACATTGTGGACCAATGGGCTTGCAGGGCATACTGTAACACTCATTCACAAATATGTGAATGAATGACTTCATTCACATATTTGTGAATGAGTGTTACAATATGGTCTACAAGCCCATTGGTCCACAGTGTGGTCCAATGGGTTTACAGCTGCTACTATACACTGTCATTCAGCAGAGGTATGTGGGTGGGATTGCTGCCCACTGATGACTGCAGGGAACTGGGTGGGCTGGTGTCCTGTGTGTGGGGGGTGCCACTAGATCACCAGGGAGGTGTTGTTGTACACTGTACCGGCAAGCGGGGTTACTGGTGGGGTGGGGGGTTCCGCTAGACTACCAGGGTTATCACTTTCACCTGTAAGAGTGATCAGTGGTATGGGCAGGGATGGGTGAGTCACTGTACCACAAGGGATGTTAGTTTAATACTATACATCGATCATTGCTACAGGAGGGGAAGGGGTACTACTGACCCACCAGGGATGTTGCCTTTCATACCATACAGCAATTGGGGGGTACAGACATGGGAGAGGGAACCACTAGACAACCAGGGATATATGTGGGTGCTTATGCACGGTGTTCTGGGGGGGTAGACTTCCACAGCTGGTGGCTGCTGTGTTGTGCACTGCAATACAGCAGCACATCTGTGAGTGGAGGGCACTTGAGCCATTTGTTCTGGGCTCAGTTTTGAGCACAGGTATGTGGCGCATCTCAGGACTGTGCCAGCAGATGCGCCTCATATCCCGGGCAGAATATTGGGATGTGCTGCATATGCATGGGTATGCCCACTGGAGATGTGCCACATACATTATCTTTGCACCCCGGAGCATCAGGAATTGCGCTGTGCAATTCCCACTTTTGAATATTGCCCCAGGACTCATTTCTGAGGTTGAGCTGGTGCAACCCAGTTGCACCAGGTGCAACCCCTTTCAATATCTTGGCCATGATATAAAATGTAAAAGTGTTGGATTTTTATTGTAGACCTTTACTGAACATCATTTTTATATGTTTGAGATGTATCATATCGATTGTAATGGCATTTTGCTAAACAATAAACTTGAAACTTGAAATACTAGTGACTTCTGAAAATGGCATGAGGGAAAGGTGTTAAGAAGAAAGCACAATCATGTTTCACAGTGTCAGGTTCATCATTCTTTTCTTCTTGATGCATAAAAAAATGATGCTATGTTGTACTGTACTATACTATACTATTTTTTTTATTTGGTTTTTGTTGACCGGGTAAGTGCACTAGACAAATCCTGCCTATTTTCAGGCACGACCCGGGGGAGGGGGATACAGATGAATGCCAACTGACCTTGAACTGGATTAAGCTGTCAGTGTTTTTTCTCTTTAGTGAATGAGGGCAATTTGGCCAGGACACTAGGGAAATTCCCCTGCTCTTGCTTCCTGTAAGCAGGGGGGACCCATTTGCTGGTGACTCCAAGATGGCTGCTGTTCCAGATCCTGGTGGAGGTGGTGGAAATGCCGCTCTTTGTCCCCAGGTTCCAGCTCCTGCTTTTCAGCTTACTTCTTCTGCTATGGATTTGTCTGTTTAGCAAGTGGGTGGACAGCCGTCTCTGTGTGAGATGCCCACTCTGGGAGAGTTGTCTGAGGAGGTGGATGCGTGTCTAGTAGTGGGGAAGGCCTCACTACTTGCAGAGGATGTTTTTTCTGATGCCATGTTGAAAATGCCGGTTGGTGAAGAAGACGAGGTTTTTCATAAAGCTCTATTTGTACCGGAGCTGTTGGTACCAGAGAGGTCTACAACAGAGTTATTAAGAACTGCAAAAAATTCTAATTTACGGAGTGAAGGCAAAGAAACCACGGTGGAAATTTCATATATTGTGCCGCTTGTTTTGCAAAGCTCTATGTCACATGCTATCTCAGCTGAGCAGTCTGACAAGCTGCCAGCGAATATTGACAGCAGGATTGAGGAAGTCGTCGCTCAGCTCCCTTTAAAGAAGGCGGGTGAGTGCATTACTGTTTCTTCAAGGCTTGGAAAACTGAAATGAGTGTGCGGCTGGCAGGTTAATTGCTGAGAATAGCGAGTGCGAAGCCGAGCACATCTCTTGAGACCGTTATTGTCGTGAGCCGGTTTCCGCTCTCTGAACTTTTCAAATGGCCTACTGTGGCTTCAGTGCTGCAACTGGCGGATTCAAAGTTTCAAACTGCTATAACTTTGTCAAAGGAATCGGGTTTTGTGTTCCATCCGCAGTCGCCTTCTGGCACTGCACAAACTGAGGCCCATCTTATATCATATCAAACAAAGGTTAATGATCAACAAGGAGTGACTGAATTTAGTTTTTCTCCGCTGGTTACCCCTAAACACAATGCACCTTTACTACAAGGGTCTACAGCTGTTGCACAGGAGTTTTCCCAGTCTAAAAAATGTGTGACTAATTCAGAATCTGTCCAAATACATCCAGGAAATGGGGTTTCTAGTATACATGATGCTTCCTGGTCTCCTCAGAAAGCATTACAGGGAGCTGGATGGGAGAAGGGCCCATCAGGGATTTGGACCCCAGATTCAGCCTGGGATCCTTCACTTAATCTTCAGACTCCTGAGTGGTGGCCAAAGACTAATTTACAGAGTATCCCTTCTACTTTTCCTGCTACAGCTATGCCGGAACAAACATTTGTTCCTAATCTGCAACCTTTTTCAAAGGTGGACTTGGCTTCAGGATCACAGACTTCAGCGCAAAAAGAGAGTGTGGGGGCTTCGGAGCCTATAACTAAACCTCTCTTATCTGAACTATTTTCAAAATCTAGAAGGGAAGCTGCACCTCGGCGGTACGCAGTGAGAATACGCTACAAAGGTGGCCTGGATGTCAGGCCCGATAGACATTATGTGGGAGATATTTAATTAAGGATTCATTGAAATTTTTACCAAGAGATGTTTTGCATTTATAAATATTTCCGGGAAGATAATTTTGACATTAGTTTTCGTTCAACTTCTAATTTAGACCTTTTCTGGGAACGTTATGGGCAAGTTAAATTTTCCCCTGTATGGACCCCCTTCTTGGTAATTCCACTTTCTAAGCCTTTAATCAAAAATGTCACAGTGATGTTTAGGAGTGAGGGGGTCCATGTGGAAGATATTACTTATTGGCTTTCCCAAAAATGTGATCTACTAAGTGATCCAGACCCTATTTTGGACTCTGAGCAGTTTTGGACTGGTGGGTGGAAATATAGGGTGAAGCTTAGACAAACGGATTCCGGAATTGAGCATATTCCAAATGCCTTTTTGTTGGGGAGAGATCGAGGGGTATGTTTTTACAGTGGGCAACCCAGGGCATGTTATAAGTGTGGAGCTAAATCTCATCTTTCTAGTGTGTGTGACCAGCTGAGATGTGATAATTGTGGGGAAGTGGGTCATATCACTATGCAGTGTGCAAACCACACCAAGTGTGACTTATGTGAGGATTTTGGCCATGCCTTTAAAGATTGCCCTTGGGCCGCTAAAAATAAGGCCTCCTGTGGTAGTACAGACTCAATCATTCAGCAGGCCCAGGATGCAGTTTCCAAAAAAGTGGAGACTAAGGAAGTGGCTCCTCCTCTTCAGCAGGAATCCTTAGTTTTGGTTTCCCAGTCCAAGGCCCCTTTGCCCCCTCCTTCTTCCTCCTACTTCACCTTCCCCTTCTGTAGTTCCAGCTAGTATTGTCAAAACTGAAGCAGAAGTGGTAAATCTTCTAGATTCTGTGTGTTACACTGACACTACAGAACCAGAACAACCTACTAGGGACAGTGTAGCATTATCTTCCCTTCCTCCACGTCAGTCAAATAGACACGTGAAGGCTGGGGTTGTTTCTAAAAATGAATCTTTTGAATCTCCAAATTCTTATGCTGCTTTGTTTACCTCTTGGGGGGATTCAGATGTTGGAGACTCGGACTACCAAAAATCCTTTCAAGGTGGTATGAGTGCCCCTATAGAAGATTATAAGGAGAAAAAAAAGAAAAGGAGGAAAAAAATGGTTGTGTTTGCTTTGTTTTTTTTTACTTTCATGGCCAGGTTTATTTGGGGCTCTCTTAATACACACAGTCTGCTTAACTTTGCTAAAAGACAAGCTGTTTTTCAGCTCCTTAGAGACCAATCTTTGGGAATATGTTTTCTCCAAGAAACCTGGATGTTTGCTCAAGAACAAATTTTTTCCTTCAAAGGGGGTCTTCTTTTTGGTCCTTTGGAAGGGACAGAGCAGATGGGATAGGTATTTTGTTTAATTCTTTTCATTTTGTGTTACTCAAACTAATTGAATTGATTCCGGGGAGAATTTTAATTATTGATGGTCTATGGCACTCTAGAGCTTGTAGATTTATTAATATTTATAATCCCCAGACAAAGGCTGTTCGAACTGAGTACATGAAACTAATTCAACCCTTTTTGATTTCTTCCCTTACTATTTTTTGGGGAGGCGATTTTAATTGTACTCTCTCTATCAAAGGTGGGGTAAACAAAAAAATCTATTGTGACTCAAACTGTTTAGCATCAATTATCAAGACAGGAGATTTAGTTAATTGTAACTCCTCGGTAAAACTAGATTCTAATTTTACTTTTTTTAAGGGAAAAGTTGGTTCTACGATCGATTATCTATTCCTTTCAAAAAATACAGTAATAGGAAATGTTAATATCGTCCCTGTGGAATTCTCAGATCACCTCTTAGTGTTGGTTGAAGTGGGCACGTTCCCCTCTGTTGGGAGGAAATCTTGGAGATGGAAACTAAATACCTCCATCTTGAATGAAGCTGTGGTAATAAACTCAATTTCCCTTATATTGAGGGCCAGGTTATCAATAGCATTTTTGTATTCTGATTTAGGTATCTGGTGGTTGGAAACAAAGCAAGATTGTTGTTCTTGGTTTCAAAAATATGGTAAAAGAAAATGGAATTCTGATTTTCTTTCATATTTAAAGTTAAGGTCTCAATTGCAATACTTGATTACCCTAGCCAATACATCTAAGTATGATTTTTCGGATCAAATTCAACACATTAAAGATCAAATGAAACTATATCAATATAATAGGTCTCAAACTTTGCAAGCGGTCCTTACTAATCATCTTCTAAAACAGTTTTTGGGGATCCCTTTGCATTATGTAAAAAACTAAAGGATTCTACAGCTTTGGAATATCTCATGTGCAATCAGATTAAGGTGGAGGATGCAGGGGGTATTAATTATATTATTAAAGATTATTTTGGTAGTTTAAAACCAATTTCGGAACCTTCTGTTTTTGAGATTGCACATTGTTTAGGGGTGCCTCCTGACCTTTTAGAAGCCCAGGAGAGGGATAAATTGGAGGTTCCTTTCTCCTGCCTTGAAATTGAAATGGTTATTAAAAAATTAAAAGATAATGTAACGCCAGGTTTAGATGGCCTTCCGAATGCTTTTTATAAATCTTTTCTAACAGACATTACGGTTTGTTTACTTTTAGTTTTTCAATTTTTTGTTTCTAAAGTTCAGTTCCCAGATTTTTTTACAGAAGAACTATTGATTCATATATTTAAATCAGGGGATAAAGCACACCTTAGGAATTGGAGGCCCATTACTATTTTAAACACTGGTTATAAAATCTTTGCCTCATTGTTGAACAATAGGTTACGATTATTGGCTGGTAAAGTTATTTCTCCATTTCAGTATTGTGGAGTCCCAGATAAGAATATCCAGTTGCCTTTAATAATCATTAGAGAGGTAATAGAATATTTATCTTTAGAAGGGAAGGGAAGGCTGTTTTTTTGTTATCAATTGATTTGGAGAAAGCTTTTGATAGGGTTAAGCAGGGATTTTTATTTCGGTCCTGGAATTTTTTGGGATCCCAATTTCATTTGTTGGGATGATTTGGGCTCTATATAAATCATCTAAAGTCTATCCAGTGGTTAAGGAGCATATAACAAAGGGAATATAAATAAATACTGGGGTGCGTCAAGGGTGCCCTTTGAGCCCCTTGCTATATGTTTTTCATTAGAGACTTTGTTACGTGCTTTAACTAACCCTCCCATCTGGAAGGGTACATAAACCTTTATCAAATTATCAATTATTGGTACAGGCTTTTGTTGATGATGTTTGCCTTTTTAATTCTCAGAGCAGATAGAGGAATTTTTTACAGAATTTTCTCGTTTCTCTTCTTTGTCAAATGCTAAGCTTAATCACACAAAATCCAAAGGTCTTCTGATAGGGACTGTTATTCATTTTCCTATTTTAGTTAATAATATTTGTTTCTCTATTGAACCTATAACTATTTTGGGTGTTCTTTTTGGGCCACAAAACTTGCCAGTAGATAACTGGGATTTAGTTTGTAAAAAGGTCGAGGGGAAAATTGCTAGGTGGAAGCAGTTTAAATTTTCCAAACTCAAAAGAATACAGGTTCTAAAACAATTTATTTTACCCTGTTTTCAATACATTGCCCAACTCTTTCCAGTACCTACTCAATATGAAGCCAGAATATATAGTTGTTGTTTCCAATTTCTATTGGGGAATAGACTGAATCCAGTGAAAAGATGTTATACATATTTGGCTAAGGACAAAGGGGGTTTGGGTATGGTGGACCCAGTTATTTTTTGTCATGTATTGTTTATTTCACTTCATTTAAGGAAATGTTTTTTATTTTCAGTTAGTCAAGATAGGTTTTGGATTAGGCAGTCTCTAGAGCAATATCTGCAGGCCTGGATAACTTATACTCCTAAAATTCATCCACATCTTCATTTCCCAGCATATTTCCGACCTTCCACACAAAAGCTGTATAAATGGCAGGTGTTAAAAGAACAAATTTCTTCTTCCAATACGAAAAATCTTAATAGGATGATAATGGCTAGAGTCTATCCTACTGACCCATTTTTTAAAAATTGCCCCTCTGCAGGTGTTAAAAATATTTTAGAATAATTAAATAACCCCAGACTCCCTATACAGATGTAGGAAACCCAGTGGCTCATCATGTATGGTCATTTAAATGTGAGGGGCACGGCTAACTATAAGGCTAGGGAAGAGAGGAATTGTCCTTTTCCTGATTGTATAAACCAAGAGGAAACTATGGAGCATTTTTTCTTGTATTGTTCTTTTTCTAAATCAATATGGAAATATGCTGCTAATAGATGGAATATGCCTTGGTTGTCTCTTATTAATTATGAGACTTTAATTATTGGAATAGTGCCACCCTGCTTCCAGATATATAATA
Source organism: Neoceratodus forsteri (assembly GCA_016271365.2). Classification (NCBI taxonomy): domain Eukaryota; kingdom Metazoa; phylum Chordata; order Ceratodontiformes; family Ceratodontidae; genus Neoceratodus; species Neoceratodus forsteri. The sequence goes on from CM057455.1 coordinate 610,612,127, forward strand.
AACACACATTATTAATTTTTTTTGCATGTTTAAGATTTTGTTTGTGGCAATTACGATGTCAATGGGTAATTTATCAGAAATTGAGTACAGTGGAAGGGTTTTGTTGTTATGTTACAAATGAATTGTTGAAAGTTTATTTGAAAGATAAACAAATGTATAACATTGATAAAGTAAATTTTTGGTGGAGGGTTTTTCTTACATTATTAAATATAAATAACTTGGATAGTTAACCTTCCTCCCAACCCACCCCTTTTTGGTGGTTTTTTAGGCAGTATTTCTGTTTGGTAATTATGATTTTTTCCTTTTAATTTGTGTCCTTTCTTATGTTTTTTTTTCCCTCTACATTTTCAGTTTCACTGTAGTTTATTATGAGGATCAAGTATCATCTTTATTGTTTCATGTGATTTCCTGTATGTATTATTATAAATAAAAACACCCCTACTCTTTTTGAGAAGTGCCATGGGATCTTTAACATCCACCTGAACTACCACCAATCCAGGCAGATGGGACCTCGGATTAACGTCTCATCCGAAAGACTATACTATACTATACTATACTATACTATACTATACTATACTATACTATACTACAGCAAACAAACCCCATCCATGTGCCACTCCTGTTTGGATTGCTATACTATACAGAGCTGTTCTGTGTTATGCTGTACTTTAAGGCATTATATTTAATTAATTCATTTTTTTGAACATTGGTCACCAGGAAAGACATAGTGAGCCAAGGTTAATTTTCAAGTGTGACTAGGGGAAGGGGGGAACAATGAGGTCAAGGTAACAATGAACAAGTAACAAGTTACAATAATGCAAAACATAAACAACACGATCATGAAAAGCAGATGCAAGAATTCAATGGGTATAGTGTACAATATATTATACAACAGTGCAGCCCTGGAACAATTCTATTATATTCTGTATAGAGGATAGGCTAGGCTAAACACCTTGAGCTGTACATCAGGTGAAAGGCAGACTGCAAAGCCAATTGAGATCAGAATGGGGGGGCGGCAAGGGCATAAAAAGGAGAATGGCCAAGAATGGTAGGAATTAGGGAGACAAGTGAGAGGTACAACAGGTGAAAATAAAGTTTAGCAGTGTGGATTTATAAGAGAGATAGGAGTAGGAAAGATGAAAGTAATAAGAAGGTGAACCAAAGACTAGGTGTCTGCTATAGTCTGAAACATGTGCTAACACCCGAAGCGATATTTGAAATAGGAAGGGGTACTCTGCTTCCCATTCTGGACTACTTCGCTCCCATCTTCTCCACTACCTCCCCACAACATATTAACAGATTAAATACAGCATATAACAATATATGTAGGTTTCTTTCACCAGCCCCATACTACACTCACCACTGCCCCTTATATAAATTATATGGGTGGCTTCCCCCTCAAGCCTGCAGGGGTCACCTATTTGGATCCCTAATTTTTAAAGCCCTACATGAAGGATCCAAGTCACTGCTAGCTGAACTACTATCCATCAGGCAAAACTCTTGACTACCGAGGTCCTCTTCTAGATGCTTTCTATTGTGTCCTAAGCTAGCTACTGTCATGTGGCAGAGATCATTCTCTGGTGCAGCTCCTAAGTTTTGGAACTCTCTACCTGAAGAGCTTCTATCCCTGGAAACTCAACTGGCCTTCAAAAAGCATTTCAGTCAAGCACTAACCAAAAGGTGACATTATTGCTACGTAAAGTAACTAACTGTCGATTATGAATCTATTAATGCCAAAACAGGTGGATCTATGACATTGCACTGACAATTTCTTGTCAATGTGATGTTTCACTGACGCCACTACATTGACCAAAATTGCGGTCGGCATGGTGTAGCTGAGTTAAAAGTTGTTGTTTTGCAGGGGGCTGTGCCCCCTGCACCCCTCCACTTATGATTATCAACTATGAGATGGAGTTAATTTGTGGATGGGGAGCAGGACTTTAGGAAGGGGTGCCAGGGTCCCAGGCAGACTATACAGTGACATGGCAATGCTGTCAGCATTGACCATGTTGCTGTAGCAACAGTATACCACAACAGGTTAGTGTACCAATTATATGTATTCTTTGTGTTTTATGTTGTATTGATTTTTGAATTACTGGGAAGCTATAGAAACTACATTGTTATTTACTGTTGCTTTAATACTGAAGCCAAAGCTATTTAATCTTGTAAATGTGTTGTACTTGTGTAATCCATATGCCATCTAAATGGCTCAGGTCATGCCTGAAAATGGTCCCTGGGACCAGTGCACTTACCTGGTAAACAAAAGCATAAATAAATAAATCAACCAGTCAATCAATAAATAAATAAATTTCTTCCAAACTGTTAGGAGCCAGAACAAAAAGGCAAATTGGCTAGAAGAAATCTGGCAGACAAGAAAAGAAAAAGGCTATGAGACTCAAAGAAACAGAGGGAGTAGTTGGAATGAGGTAGCGGGCACATCAGATAGATATAGTACAGTAAGGAGGAAGAGAGGAGTGCCACAATTTGGACATAAAGCAAACACAGTGAGGCAGCCATTAGGAATCCACAGATGGCAGGGAAAGCGATTGGTAGAGGAGACAGTAATGCATGAGGGAGTACAGTTTGAAACAAAGCAGCAGAAAGAGATGAAGAGTGATCTAGCCTTGTCAGCCTTGTTTGGAAGTAGACATGTAGACCACATCCATGTAGTCAACCACTGGCAAGATCATATTAGGAACAATTTCACTGTGGACTGGGAGGGTGGAAAACATTCCTTATTGTAGTATAGGGCTCTGGGTTTGTGACATATTTTTTAATTGATGACATTGATAAGCTAAGAGAAAGAAAGGTTCTGTTCAAGCCGCACAGCAAAGTATGTAAATCAGGGTATATCCTCCAGTGAAGAACCATTGTGGTTGGAGAAAGTAGGGTGGAGGCAAACTTAATTAGCTTTTGCCTGGTACAAAAGGACATGGATGCAGTCTTTTTTGTCAATAAGCAGAAGTTGGTTTGAGGTGAACCAGTGCTGCATATTTACTTATTTATTCAAAAGTGGTAAAACTGGGAAAGGCACACTGAACTGAGACTTTTTTCCAGGTGTGACACAGAGGGAGAAGGAATATTATCAAAGTCCATTTAAACCAGTGATTCAAGGTCCAGGACAGAGTGTTTGGGAAAATGGAGGACTGTCTCATCTGCAGGTTGGGAAGGTATAAGGACGGTCAGGTATTATTCCCCCTCCAGGCTCAGGGACCTTTGTCCTTTTTCCTGCACTACATTATCCTCAGAGGTATATAGAAGGTATAGAGCCTTGGAGATTGTTAGAGAGAGGAGGACAAGGGTCTGGCCTGGAGAAGGGATGGAAAGGAGTGGGTGGATAGGAATAGTGGGGACAAGGAGATGCCCTGGGGTGAAATTGGTCCAGGAAAGGGATCCTTCATGTCTGGTTCCCATACTCAAGGACTCTGCTTGTAGCAGGCAGGTAACTCAGTCTTCCTCGGATTCTCATGCTATTCGGGCTGTGTAAAGCAATGCCATGTCTAGTAAGAACAAGACCGCGGTAATAGCAGACCTTGTTGGATCATCAGACCTGACTTGTATCACCGAGACCTGGCTGGATGATAATGCTGGTCCAGGGATGGCATCAGCAATTCCAGCTGGGTACTCAGTGATACACCGCCCAAGGATGGATTGTAGGGGCGGGGGGTGTTGCCATCATGTTTTAGATCTGATCTGGGCCTAGTGGAAGTGCCAGTGGAAACTACCAACTCATTTGAATGTATCATGGGTGAGGGTGTGGGATGCAGGATACTTCATGTCTACCATCCACCAGGAGATGGGAATGTTTTCCTGCAGGAAGTTGCAGAATTCACTGTCTACCTGACATTGGAATCCCCAGATGGTTGGTTCTGGGGTATTTCAATGCCTCGGTCAACGATGAACTTTTGCAGTTTGGTCAGGACTTCCTCCAGTTAAAGATTTTTCTGGGCTTCGCACAGGTCACATCCTCCCCAACCCATATTGGTGGTCATTCATTGGACTTGTTTTTTCTCCTGGGGATGGAGATATCCAGTTTGGTGGTGGAACCAGTCAGATGGTCTGACCATCACTCCATTGGGTTCAGTTTCGAGGTGATCCCTTGTAGGCCAGCCTCTACGGAGATGGTCCAGAACTGCCCTTTGAGGGGTGTTTCACCAGATGGCCTGATGGCGGTGCTGGACCTATCGAGTTTACTAAGTGAATGCATGGATCCAGGGGATCTGCTACTTGCCCATAATAAGACAGTTTTACCCTGGATTCCATTGCTCTTGTTCCTGTTCATCCCCTCACTCTTCACCCCAAATTTCCTTGGTTTGATGAGGCTTTGAGGGAGCTGAGGAGAGTGGAATGAAGGCTGGAGAGGCACTAGTGGAAATCTGGCCTGGAGTGTGAGAGACCTAGTTTGATGGACATTATGTGGTCTATTAATGAGCAATTACCCATCAAAAGGTAGCATTCCTGTCCAGGGAGATTGCTACTGCAAAGAATTGACCAGCTCAGCTCTTCCAGGCTGTGGACAGATTGTGCTATCCAACCTGTCTTCAGTCTGGAAGTGCTTTTTCTCAAGAACGGTGTGAGAAGTTTGCTCAGTTCTTTTCAGATAAGGTTGCCGTAATCAGGTCAAGTATCAGCTTGTCCCTCCCTAATGGGGGCTGCAATGGTCGGCAGGAGATGTCGGATGCCCAGTTTTTTGTGGTGTGACTTTAGCATCCCCATGATCAGTGACATTGTGATGATCATTCAGTCTTTGCATCCAACCAACTGTAGTTTGGATCCTGGCCCTACATATCTCTTAGTAGGCTGTGTAGATAAAATTGGCCTGGTCCTTAGCGAGATCATCTGGATGTCCTTGGAGAAGGGGATCTTTCCTGATCCTCTAAAGGATGCCTTGGTTTGGCCCCTTCTTAAAAAATCCTCCTTGGACCCAGACTGTTTGGCTAACTACAGACCTGTCTCTAACCTGCCCTTTTTGGGTAAGGTTATTGAGAAAGTGGTTGTGTCACAGCTGGATGGTCATTTGACCAGCCACAATGTCTATGATTCTCTCCAGTCCGGGTATTTAATGACCTTCTAATAGCAAGAGATCAAAGGATCCATTCTTTCTTGGTCCTTCTTGATCTCTCTGTGGCATTTGACACTGTAGACCATGAGGTGATATTGGGGCACCTGCGGTTCATCTGTGTACTGTCTGGTACAGTCCTCAGATGGTTTCAATCTTTCATCGAGGGTAGGACTCAGAGGGTGGTGTCTGGTATATTTTCCTCAGCATCACTCCCCCTATCCTGTGGGGTGCTGCAGGGTTCCATTCTGGCCCTATGTTGTTTGCAGTGTATTTGCTGCCATTGGGAGCGATTGTTAGGTGGTATGGCTTAAGTTTTCACTGCTATGCAGATGACACTCAGCTATACATGTCCTTTGTGCCCAGCCAGGATGCTGCCATTTCAGTCTTTAACAACTGTCTCACCAAAATCCAGGAATGGATGGATGAATGGGAGTTGGCTGCGGTTAAACCCAGAAAAGACTGAGGTGTTGGTTGTGGACCCAGATCATCGGGAGGTGGGTTTGTTGGCTGGATCACCTTCAGGCTTATGGCTTGGGGGTGTACAGCTAACTACCTCAGGTGTGGTGTGAAACATGGGCGTTATGTTTGATGACTGTTTGACACTTAAATCGCAGGTGTCAGCAGTTGTCCAAACCTCTTTTTACCATCTGAGGAATATCGCCTGGGTGAAATACCTGGTTCCTGCTGACAATCTTCCAACTTTGGTCCATGCCTTCATTACCTCCCACCTTGACTATTGCAACTCCCTCTGCCTTGGGTTACCGGGGGTTGATATCCGCCAGCTGCAGCTCATGCAGAACGCGGAAGCCAGGCTATTGACTGGTTCCTCCAGGTCCAGTCATATAATGCCTGTGCTTCATGGACTACACTGGCTGCCAGTATGGTGGCAGATCACCCTCAAGGTCAATTTGCTGACCTATAAGGCCCTACATGAACAGGGACCTGGTTCCCTGCATGATCTCCTTAATCCCTACTGTCCCTCCCACTCTCTCCAATCCACTGACTAGGGATTGCTAGAGATTCCCAGGGTTCATTTTAAGACATCTGGGGCCAGATCTCTTAGTTTTGTGGCCCCAACCCTATGGAATTCTCTACCTCATCAGGTTCAAGATAGCCCGACTGTCCAAAGTTTTAAAACAGCATTAAAGACTTTTTTTTAATATGGCATATGCTGATTACTAGTATAGCAGCCATGGGGTTTTATACGTTTATTTTAGCTTTATAAATTGTTTTAATGAATTGTGTTCAAGCACCTTGGTTTTGAAAGGCACTTTTTATAAATAAAGCTGCTGCTGATGATGATGATGCAGAGATGTGCATGTTAGCATAGACACATATGGAAGTGAACTTGCTAAGGAAGATAGAAACAAGAAGGAATAAAATAATAGAGCTTGAGGGACACCTGTCTTGATCAGCAGGAAGAGAATAATGGAGCCAACTGCCTAAACTGATGGATAATGTTTAGAGTAATAGGAACAGATTCAATTTGCTGTTGGGGTAGAGCCATTCACAAGCCTCAACTTGTCCAACAGGAGAGGAGGGGCAACAGATTCAATGGTGTTGGCAAGGTTAGTAAAGATATCAGAGGTGATAAGATCTTATAAATTCATGTGAAAATGGAGTCAGTGACTCTAATAAGGGAAGTAAGAGCAAAATGGTGGCTCTTCATGCTAGACTAGAATTGAAGGAGGTTGCCAGAGGAATCCACGAAAGAAGAAATCTGAGAGAAGACAAGGGAATCCTGCAGTTTAACCAGGGTAGAAGAAAGGGAGCTGGGGTGGTAGTTCCCTGAGGAGACTAGGTTGCCACCATTTTGTAAAGGAAAAATCATGGACTGCTTTCAAAGCTAAGGAATTGAACTAAGAGTAAATGCTAGTTTGCGGAGAGCAACAATAGGAGCATCAATAGCTGGAGTAGAGAAGACATGCACTTTAGGATCAGACTCATCAGGATTAGAATCTTTGTAGGGGTGTAAGTTCAATAAGGCAAAATCAGTACCAGAGGGAGTAACAGGCATGAGGGAAATTGGAAGGGGAAGGACAACAGTTGGTGGGATGAAGAGAGGGAGCATAGAGGAGGGGAAATGTCATCTCATTCTTGTTCAGATTATATTTTCAAATATCATACCATATTATATAAGATTATCTGCTCATATATCATATCTGCTGCCCTGCCCAATGTTAGCTGTAGAACATTGTTCCACAGTGGCTGATTAAAGAATCCACTTTACAATTGCCACCTGGGTCAAATTTCTCTCTGGAAGTTCCCCTATTCCCCACTGCCACCAACAGTCCACTGTATCTAAAAAAACAAATGTATTCCCTGCAATGTAGGAGCATTTTACAGATGACTTTATGAATTCACTGAAATAATGGTTTTATGGCATATGAATAAAGCCAGATTTAATAATAATAACTAATAGTAACAATTAGAGCATTGTAAGAGCTTTTTGCAGATGCCACTATGAATCCACTGAAATTATATTTTATGGTACATAAATAAAGCCAAATTTAATAATAATAATTAATGTTAACAATTACATACAAAATGCAAAGATTTAGGCTTCAGAGAACAGCACTTGATCATCAACATCCTCCTCCTCTCTCCATTATCTTTTCTAAACTTTTTATTTATTTTGCAAGCATGCAGAACGTTGATTAGTCCATGGAAGCATACCAAGAGTACCAATATACTATGTTGTCACTTACAAAAGAGCAGTATGATATCTCCTTTGAGATGCCACATGGGTTGAAGTAAAGTAACCCTTTACAACTTGAATTTGAACAGATAGGCATGCCTCCAAGGAGCTATACAGGGAATGAAAAAATATCAAACTTGGTAACAGATTCCCTCTTGCCACTAAGGGCTTAGCCCACATATTCCTTCATACAACAGACATAACTCCTGTATAGCACAGGTTTTCCCCAAGAGAGATTACTACTGTATTCAAAAATTATAACCAGTATTGGCCCTAAAACAGTCAAAATGTTAAAGTGTTAAGGTTTTTAGATAGAGAATCGATGATGTAACGCATATCAGAATTGATGACTGCAATAATAAAACATAGAAATCACAGTCTACTTGGTTGGGCAGTCCATATACCTTTGTTAGAGTGCAAATAAACATCTTTAATACACGCTAAGCTGCTGCAGGAGAAAGCAATGTCCTGCAGACTGAATGTTCTCCATTGCACCACCTTTAGTAGAAGTACTCACTCTGGTATTTGTAGTCAGATAAAGAAGACATTCTTGGTGGAATTGAACCATCTTGTCTGATGTAGTAAATTCAAGGACCACGTTGTATATTTAGAATAATATGGCCCAGATATTCAAAGCATAGTGCTGGGGCGCAAAGTGTTGACATCAATGCTGTGCATGCAATTGTGCCAAAATTCCATATTCAGAGGGAACTTTGTGCATGCTGTTAGTGCTAGTGCACTAGCACAGAGATAATGTATGCAGTGCACAAAGGTGTGGGATACCCTGCATATCATGCATAGCATGATATTCAGCATGCTAGCACTGCTCAAATGGATTTAAGCAGGCACACAGTGCTGTACAAATACCACCTATAAAAAGGCCATCTGAAAGTGATGAAAACCTTAGAGGAAGAGGGAAACACTACAGGCCACACAAGATGGTGCACAGGAAGCAAACAACATGAACCCCATGCAGTAGGTCATGGAGGATGAAGAGAGGGCCAATGCCCACCCTGGGCCCAGATGTAGTCCACAGAGGCACTATGCTGTAAACAGACAGTACTGTTAATGACTCTCATTCAAAGTCCTCAGTGACAACCAGATCGTGAGCTGGTACAGGCTCAACAGGGCCATGTTCAGGCAATTGTGTGAGTTATTACATGGCCAGCTCCAGACAGACATTCAGCACAGCCATGCATTGTCTGTAGAGCTCAAGATGATGGCTACACTGTGTTTCCTGGCCTCCAGAACATTCCAGACAACCACGGGAGACACCAGAGGTACAGTATGTCACAGTCAGCAACTTCGTGCTTGTTAGGCCATTTGCTTGATGCCCTGCTGGCTGTTGCTGGGGAGTTCATCATACTCCCTACCACACCAGCAGAGCAAACACCAACTATGCAGCAGTTCTACTGGGCTGCACACCTACCAGCTGTAATCCATGCCATTGACTGCATCCATGTTGCCATATGGCACCCACCATTGATTGAGTGGAGTCCTATGTCAATAGGAAGGGGATCCACCCCATCAATTGCCAGGTGAAGTGTGATGCAAAAGGGTGCATCATCGATGTTCTGGCATGGTATCCCAGCAGCACCCACAATTCTTAATATGGCACAACTCCATCATATGCCAGAGGTTTGAAAATTGGGACAGCCATAGTGGCCAACTCATTGGTGAGTGAACCCCAAAAGCCTCCTGCCTCCCATTGTTGCACATGATGTCACTAACCAATGCCCTTTACCTACATAGGGGACAGTGCCTATTCCCTGCACCCATGGCTCCTCTCACCTGTCCTATGATCTGCATCCATTTAAGAGGACATAGAAACATAGAATCATGGTAACATAGACTCTGATGGCAGATAAGGATCATTTGGCTGGTCCAGTCTGCTCATTTCCCTACCTACATGATAAACTGTGGATCCTAGTTAACTAGCAGCCTACTTTCTCCTACCCCCACCAGAATTACCTTATGTCTGTCCCATGCATTTTTGAATTTCCCCACTGTTTTTGACCCCACGACCTCCTCAGGAAAGTCATTCCATGCGTCCACCACCCTCTGTGAAACAAATACTTCCTTAGGTTGTCCCTGAGCCATCCCCCCTCTATCTGCAAATTGTGTCCCCTTGTTCTTGCATATCTCTTTTTCAGAAAGATGCTACCATCTTAGACTTTGTTGATTCCCTTGAGGTACTTGAAAGTTTCTATCATGTCCCCCTCTCCCTCCTTTCCTTGAGGGTATACATATTATGCTCCTCTTTGTATGGCTTCTGGTGCAGACTCTGCATGATTTTAGTTGCCCTCTTCTGGACTGCCTCCATCCTGCCTATGTCCTTGTGGAGAAGGGTTCCCCCAGAACTGCACTCAGTACTCTAGGTGAGGTCTCTTCAACTGTCTGTACAGAGGGATAACAACTTCTTGTTTTCTACTGGTGATGCCTCTCCCTATGCATCCCAGTATCCCCCAGCCCTCCTTACTTCCTTCTCACATTGCTTGCCTACCTTTAATAATAATAATATAATAATAATATTTTTATTTGTATAGCGTAATTCAGACATCAAAGCACTTTACATACAAGACATCATAAAACAGATAAAAAAAAATTACATAAATACATCAACTTCAATTAAAATTCTCACAGTTCCTAAAACTTTAAATATTAAAAGCCTGTTTAAATAGACAAGTTTTTAAACTGGTCTTGAAGCTCTCCATGGTCCAGCACTCTCTAATCTGATGAGGTAGTGAGCTTCACAGGGACTGTACCACAAACATAACGGCCCTTTAGGTAGAGATTGGTGAAATTAAATATTTCGCTCCTCGAAAAAGTTTGTGGGATTTGTGCATTTCACTACATTTTTTGTGGGAGTGAAATGCCAAAACTCTGCCCAAAAATGGCAAAATTTTGCCCACAAAGGAATTTCTACCCTTGTAGGTGAAATTCCTCCATTTTGGGTGAAATACCCCATCTGGTCTAATGGAAGTCCTTACTTTCCCTGTATCCCCTTACAGTAAAATATTTACTTCCCTGGTGGTCTAGCAGACCCCCCTTTTTATCCCCATCCTGATCTCCTCTTCACATATGCCCTATTTTTCATTGGTGGTCTAGTGATTCCTTCCACCTCCCTGATATCAGTTGCCACTTGCCTTGCCCATTTAAAAAAGAAAAAGGTCTTTGTAGCAGTCCCTCCCCTGATGCCTGATCCCCTCCTCTGAAAAAAAAAGAATTTATATTCCTGGTGGTCTAGTGGTCCCTCCCACCCCCCACAGTCTTGAGTAATTAATCACCAAACCCTCATCCCCCATCCCCATCCCAGTCTGTGATCAGCACAGTTCTCCTCTCACCTCCACGGCTGGCCACAGACTGTGATATGAAAGAGCCCCACCCAGACTGTGGCTATATCATAGCCGCAGTCTGCAGGTGGGGCTCTTTTATATCAAAGTCTGAAGCCAGCCATGGAGGTGAGAGGAGGGCTGTGCTGATCACAGACCGAAATGGAAATGGGGATGAGGGATAAGGGGTTGTGGATAGTCATTACTCAAGAGGCTGCTGGACACCTATAAAAAGGGACAGGACAGGTGATCAGTGCAATGCCCCAAGGAACCATGCCCACCATGTGCAATGGGCAGTGGGAGGACACACCCCTGGAGGGCCTATAACTGCCTCTCTCAGGGGGGTGGACCACTGCAGCCATCATTTCAGCACACACCACGACATTGCACAGAGGTGGGCCCTGTGGCACAATGGTCACACGATTGCACAGTGACAGTTATATGGCACAGTGCACTGGCAGCACCACAGCAATGACAGTGGCAGCCGGATGCATGACCACTCCACTGACAGCTGGCACACATGTCCAATGGACGCTCCACAGTGGCATGCACCATGCACAGTGCAATACACACAGCTGCCATTGCACATGGCATAGGTGGCCATGCCCACACCCACTCCCTCTGCCACCCCACATGCACAGTGTGAAGGACCATGACAGTGCCTACCTGCCCTCTCCAGCCCTGCTGGTGCCGGTCCTGCTCCAGCTTGTCCTGCTTGCAGCCTTGTGCTCTGCTGCAGCAGCCTGGGCCCTCCGATGGTCCTCAGGTTCTGGGAATGGAAAAAAGACAGGTGCACATCAGGAACCAACCACAGCAGCTGCCCACCACCTCCACCCCAATGCACAGGGTTTGCCCCTGCCTGACAGGTCCTGCGTGTCTGCATGGCTGCATCGCAATGCAAGCAGAAGCTGGCATTGCCACCCCGCAATGTGCACAACAACAGTGTACCCCTCTGCAGAGCATAGCAGGCAGCCAAACCAATGCCACAGTACAGCACCAGGGCAGACATGCAGCATGGGATGACTTATCTGGCTGTGGCATGGCCCCTCACCTTGTGCTGCCTGTAGCTCCTCGGGCACTCTGGGTCCCACCGCATGAGGTCCCAATAATGGTGGTGACAGTGATCCCCAGTCCTGGGCACCTCTGTCCTGTGCTCCAGACTTGTGGCAATGTTCTGTCACATGGTGCCCCGGCCCACAGCAGGTGCACCCGCCCAAAGATATGGAGGGCATGGGGCTCCACACATGCCACTAGGTTTGCCACCTTGATAGGAGATGAGTTCTGGGCCCTCATTCACCGTGCCTGTGCCATGTTCTGCTAACTGCATTCGGTGGTGAAAATGGTGGCCGGAGGCGCACGTGGCCATGCCATGCAACCATCCCACGTTGTGTGGGAACATGCGCAATGCACACACAACATGCAGTGCTGGAGATGTGTGGAATGGGCTTGGCTACATGGGGTCATAGGGTGGGAGGGCTGACCCAGAGGTCAGGGGTCGACTGGCATTACGCACTTGTGCGATAGGGCATGGCACTCCATGCATGGCCATGTGCATTGCAGGCCCATGCACGACATGAGCGATGCCACTGCATCGCACTGTCCATGTACAGTGTGTGATTACTGCCATGATGTGCATGTGCACGGCGGGCCTGCACACTGTGCATGCTGTGCATTGCGCCATCGTGGTATTGCTCCAGTGCAGTCCCATTGTGCACAGTGCAATATCTCAATATTCAGACACCACATGCAAATGAGCTCATCAGCCAATGCGTGGCACACTGGGTGCATTCGCATGTCGTTACTGTTGTGTCAAATCTCATCGGCATGCGTTGCACTTTATAAGTGCCATGGAACATCACAGGCTATGGACAAGTATTGCATCCTTTCAAGGTAAGTTGTGCATGCCGCTGCAGTTCACTGGAAGCAGACAGCACTGCAGGGTGGGATGGACCAGGGAGCTGCTTGCCACTGACACACTGTGCTGTCCATATCCACAGGCATCGACATGTTTGGTCATGAGGAGGGTGAGGAGCGTGGGCCTGCATGGAAGCATAGGCCCAGTTTCACAAAGGCTGAGATGGATGCCCTGTTCAAGGCCTACCTGGACAGGGAGCCCCTGTTAAGTGGTGCCACGGGCACACCACAGGCCACGGCTGGTGCATGGGTGGAGGTGGCAGTATATGTCAACCAGCAAGGCAGCTACCAGTGGTCAGTGCAGGAGTGCAGGAAGAAGATGGGGATAGACAAGAGGCACATTAAAGAGAAGGTGGAAGCCATCCATGCGGCCTGGACTGCCACCAGGTGGGGCAGTGACTGCACCAATGCTAATGCCACAAGAGGAGCTGGGTGGCAGCCACCATGAGCAGCACCATGGTGGAGGATGTGCCTGGAGGTGGATTCCAGATGGGTGGCAGCCCATCACTGCATGGTAAGTATGTCAGCCACGCACAGCTAGAGGCATGCAGGGTTCATACATGGGCATGCTGGCGTGCATGCAGCCGACATGCATGTCATGTGCATGTGCATGCACCCACGCACATGCCATGCTGCAGGACACATGCAGTGACAATGTAAAGAGGGGGCACATGTGGGCATTGCATCACTGACACACACCTTTCTTTCTCTTGCAGCACCAGCACACCTCTGAGCACAGGCACTGGGCAGCATAGAGAGGCCAGACAGGCAGCAGGACACAGGATCTGCCACCGGTGCATTTGGTGTGCCCAGTCCCCCTGCAGACTGCACTGTGCAGCATCCACATGAGAGGAAGGCTGTGCAGTATGACCGATCACCACTTGAGGATTGGTGTCCTGCACTTGAGCCCCAGGACACCAACTGGCTGACTGAGCACACCCATCTGCTGTGGGTGTCCATACAGCAACAGGTGCTGCTTGCCAATGGGGTGCATGCACTGTGTGTGGATCTGTGCCAGTTAGCTGAGCAGCAGGAGAGGGGAACTGCACAGATCTTGGCAGGGATGCAGCGCATACAGGTGGCCATGACTGCATCCTTGGATCGCATTGCCACTGCGATCATGGATGGCTTTGCATTTGCTGGCTGCCACAGGGCATGGCCATGCACAGGTGACCCCCTGCAGTGTGCTGTCCACCCCACAATCTCGGTGTTGGGTGACCTTATCACAGTGGAGGCCGGGCTCTGATGTAGGCATCCCAGGCATGCCTGGAGCTGGCCTGTTTTGCGCCTGCACACCACCACACGGACACGGTCGTGGTCCCACGGTTCCACCCCTGGGGGGGCTGTTGCAAAACCCCCCATGCCTGTGGCTGCTGATCTGCCCTGATGCAGCTGCACCCATGGCTGTGGTGGCCATGGTTACATGCAGCAGTTCTGATGTGTGGGCCATCCTGACCACTGTCTGCTGCTGCTGCCCTGTGTGCACATGGGTGGTGTGTGTGTGCCTTCCACTTTTGTCATGCCACACACTGCCTGTGTGCGTGCTTGCCCGGCCACTGGACCATGTGGCATGGGCATGATGAGGACATGCTAGCACTGGTTGCACCTGTGCACTGGTTCAAAGCATCTGATCCATGCCACATACCAATGCCTGGGTGTCTAGGGGTGTGTGTGTGTGTGTTGCCGTGTGTGGTTGTGTGCAACTGATCCCCCTACTCTTGCATCATGCCACTGTGTGTGCATGCCCATTGCCATGCCTAACCCTGCATGTGTGCTGTATCTGTTTCTGTGGCCCATGCATGTGTATCGCAACATCTGCCTGTTTGCACCACAGTGCTCCTGTGCAATGGTGTCCTGGTGGCATCATGCCTACTGTAGCAGCCGTGGATCCCTCTGCCCAGGGGGTGGCTGTCCACCACCCTCCAGCCCATTGCCCCCATCATCCCCACTACTGTCGTCCTCATCAGCCTTGACAGCTATCCCATGGTCAATGGCCATGTTGTGCAGTATGCAGCAGGCCAGGAATAGGCCAAAGGCTTTTGAGGGGCTGTTCTGTAGGGCACTGCCTGACCTGTCTAGGCAATGGAACGCTGCTTTCAGCATGCCAAAGACATGCTCAATGATGTTGAGTGAGCTGGCGTGTGCCTCATTGTAGGATTCCTCTGCTGGGGATGATGGGCACCAGTAGTGGGTGAGTAGGCAGTGCCTCAATGGGTACACACTGTCTCCTGTTTGGATAATGACATGGTTAGCCCTATGCTATTCTATGTTGGGCTGCTTGCCTGTCCTTAGCACCCACACCAACATGCACACCATGCCCTCCCCATCCCAAGGTCTGCTTTGCCCATCGCCCCTTTCCCATGCCATATTCACCCACTAGGTGGCCTGTGGGGATGTTCCCATGTTCAAACCTGTAGCACAGTGCAGAGCTGTGCCAGATGAAAGCATCATGTACACTCCTAGGGTGTGTGGCTCAGATTATGGTGATGCACCCTGTGGCATTGCATACCACCTGGCAGTTTATGCTGGGGCTCCCCTTCCAGTTGATGTATGCAACACCATCAGGCCCAGGTGGCATGTGGATAGCCATGTGGATGCAGTCAATGGCACCAATCATACCAGGCATATGTGCAACCTTGTGGAAGTCCTGCATGGTTGCTGTATGCTCCGCCTGTGCGCTGGGAAAATGGATGAATTGCGAAGCACGTGGCAGCACAACATTGAGGAACTGTGTGAGGAGGTGGGATGTGGCCAACTGGGTTATGCCTATAGTGTCCCCTGTTGGTCTATGGAAGGTGCCCATGGTAAGCAGGCACATGATGGCTGTCCCCTTCATCTCCACGGACATGGTGTGGCTCTGTCTGGTGGGTACCTGCATCTTCTCACTGCACAGCTCACAGAGCTGCCTCAGAATGGCTCTGTTCAGGTGGTACCTGCCAACAATCTCTGTGTCACTGTAATTCTCAAAGGTGATGCGGGCACGGTACCAGCGGTGTCTGGCATATCAACAATGGGACCTTCCTCAGCCACATCTCTGTTACTCCTGCCCCCTCTCACTCCTCATTATGGCCTCCATCATGAAGGGCACACTATCCATGGCCCTTGATGTCCAATGTCCCCTTGGGTGGTTGGCTGCTGGCTGTGTGCCACCCTCGTGCACTGCCTGTCAGTGTGTCTCTCTCTCCCTCTCTCCCTCTCCCTCTCCCTTTCTCTGCCCCTCTCTCCCTCTCCAATGGCACCTCTGTCCCTCTCTCTGTGTGTCAGTCTTGGTCTGTCTGCCTGTCTCTCTCTCTCTGTCTCTCTCTCCCACTCCCTCTCGCTCTCACTCCTGGCACAAATGCTGTCTGTGTGTTTGCGCCCTGTATTTATAGGAACAAGTCTGCTCGGAGCAACTTTGCTCCACACTTGCACCATGGATTCACAGTTGAATATGCCACTGTGCTGGATATTCATAGGTACGCCCACTGCAATTGCACCTGCATTCATTATAGTTGTGCATTGGCACAACAGAGTTTGCATTGTGCAATGGCCCACACTGAATATGGCTCCTTGGCGCAATGCCACACTTGCACCATGCACAACTGCTCTGAATATCTGGGCCTAAATCTCTATATACACACAGTCATCCTGGTCCTAAACCATATCACACAATGAGCAAATCAGTCCTCCTACAACCAGAACTATCTTTTCATATTTGGGACTGTCTAGTACAGTATGCCTTGAAAGCCCATTGGTCCACACAGGGGACCAATGGGCTTACAGCCCATACTGTACCTGTCATTCAGCGGGCAGCAGGACAGTATGCGGGTGGGATGCAGTCACCCACTGATGATGGGGGGGAATGGGGCGGGCTAGGGGTCCTATGTGGATGGGAGGGGTGGGGGGTGCCACTGGATCACCAGGGACTTACGCATGGGTGATTTACCATGATCGGGGACTCAGGAGGTGGGTTCCACTAGACTACCAGGGAATGTTTTAGTTTACATTTACCATTATCACGACAATGGGCAAAGGGGTTCCACTAGACCAGCAGAGATGGGCATATTTACATATATCGGGGAATCATGCACTCAGGTAGGAGGGGGGACCACTAGCCACCAGGGACAGTCATGTATGATATTTATCGGGGAATCAGGGACTGGGGGGACCACTAGACTACCAGGGATATCTTTTTCACATATTCCATGCGATCATGGCTATGGGGCAGGGGATGCCCAGGGATCCCCACAGCACACATTATGCTGTGCAGGGCACCAGGTGCATGTCGCCAGGCTGCCCTGTGCAAGGCATGCAAACGGGGCCATAATGACATGCAAATGGCCCTGTTTTCACCTTGCATATATTGTGGCCTCATTTGCATGCTCTCTGCTGAATATCACAGGAAATGTGCCTAGCACAACTGCACTTGTGCTGGCACAGCCCCATGTTCTCTGTCTGTGGCTTGCACCACTGCAGTGCCACTGCACCATGTGAAGTATGTGTGCTGACCCTTCCATATTCAACAGTGCTGCACAGTGGCACATCCCTGTTGAATATCACCTGGACCTGGCCCCAGCGCATCACAGTTGCACTTCACCCAGGCTTGCTCCACTGCCTGGCACCGTCTGAATATCTGGGCCTCTACGTCTTGAATGAGCATAAAAACAGGAAAAAAAAAATGAAGAAAGTAGACAATACAGTAATACTTTATAAACAAAGACAAAAGGCAGGAAAACACAGTTACATAGGTAGAGGCAGACCCAAACTGCTCAAATACATTGCTGTCCCTCTAACTCACTAGTTTGGCATTTTTCAGTGAGTTGCTATTCAATCAATTTTACCACTCCTCTGCCCAACTCTGGCGACTATTTTTACTCCATATTTAAATAAAACAACATACCATTATTAAATCTTTAATAATGTGTCCAGAGTTTTGTTTGATTGTTACGGAAATAGTTGTTACCCATTTTATAAGACCAATAAGACACTTCAGGGTGTGGGTTGTTGATTGATAAGAGTCCTACCCAGTTGCTGTAGTCACTTGGTGCAAGTGCCTTGAGCCTAACACTGCACCTGGGGGTGTGCTCTTATCAATCAACAACCCACACCCTGTTGTGTCTTATTGCTTTCTTATGGCACTCAACTGTAGGATATGCATGCTGACCCCAGAGGAAC
This sequence comes from Neoceratodus forsteri, assembly GCA_016271365.2. Lineage (NCBI taxonomy): Eukaryota > Metazoa > Chordata > Ceratodontiformes > Ceratodontidae > Neoceratodus > Neoceratodus forsteri. Next base: position 610,630,287 of record CM057455.1, read on the forward strand.
ATAGCAACTGGCGGGGGGGGGGAGTCTGCTGCTGCCCATTTGGGTTGTGGGCCAACTGTTGTTTGCATGTTTCTTGTGGTGGGACGAGTAAACTAATTTGCCTGGAACAAAGGACACCTGCAGATAGTTAAGGCTCCATGTTGGGCTGTATTCATGTAGCCCTAGTAGTCGTGCTGTGATGTCCCCATAACCTGCTGAGTGGCATTGTCGAGAGTACCCAGTTTCACTATTGCCGCAACCCATGTGGGAGCCTGTGCCACCTGAACAGCGCTAATTGTTAGTACTGTGTTTTTCTGGCCTCAGTCAAAGAAGTCTATAGGACATTAAGTTGAAACTTTCATTATCTGAATATCAGGGCTGTGAGAGAGAGAGATGTGTACTGGACAGAGAGACTGCGTTTTCATTAGTAAAGCCAGGAAGTGAGAGTGCCTGGAAATTGGACAAATTGTTTATTGGGCAGTAAAAGCCCTATGTCATTTAAATGAAATTATATTAGTAATGAACTGATCGTGCACAGTGGACTCTTTCTTTACCTTTATAGTTTGAGTTTGTTCTATTTTGTGTTGGGATTTTTGAGGGGGGGATTTCTGTAGAACTGATGTTATTTAAATGGTGTTATTTTGTTTATGGGTAAGAATTTCCATATTAAATGTTTTTTTTTATTTTAATGGGCTCACCACAATATATCCCAGGCACACTGCCTATAGGGTAGCTGGTCCATTCCACTGGGGTGTCAAACAGACGAGGCATACTGATGAGTCCTGGTAGGACGAAACACGTGTCTATGTCTTCTGTTAGCACCCTTTGCAAACTGTGTGAGAGGCTTTTTGGCACCATGCAATTCTGCTTAAAGTTGGACCAGCATAACATTCTGTGGTGATTTGCATATGCAGCCCATGATGCTTTGCATTGTGGGGGCATGTGTGATTTTGTATTTTCTTGAGAATTTCCATATTGGTTAGAATGTTTTGATTATTATTTGGGGATGGTTTATTTTATTTTAGTGTGTTGGAAGTTTAGTGGGGGTTATTGAGATTGGTAGTCAGTATGTGTTGGGGCATTGGGCCGGTAAGGCACACCTACTTGGTGGCCTAGCTGCACAGCCTCCATCCCTTTGAGCTTCCCCCATTACCTGCAGATGCTTATGGGAGATGCAGAGCACTGAGGATGGATCACGGTAGGGGGTCAAAGCAGCCACTGGCACTAGTGAGTGCCAGAGAGTCATTGATCTGTGTGTTGAAGTTCAGGGAGTGCCCTGGGGTAAAATTGGAATTGGAGAGGGGTCCTCCATGTCTGATTCCCATACCCAAGGGCTCCACCATTCAGGGTGGGCAGGTGGCTGCTCCAATAGTCTTCCATCATCCTACTCAGGCTGTGTTATGCAACGCCAGGTCAATCATGAACAAGACCACAATAATAGCAGACTTAATTTCTTCTGTAGACGTGGTTAGCATCACAAAGCCTTGGTTGGGCGAAAATGCTGTGTCCATTTTGGAGGCAGCAGTGCCAGCAGAGTACTCTGTGATATACATCCTGAGGAAGGATCGCAGAGACGGGGATGTGATCATCTGTTTTAGAGCCAGCCTGGGCCTCACAGTGCTACCAGTGGGCTCTACTGGGTTGAGTGTATTGCTGCATTGGGTAGGGGGGGTCCTGTCATGGGCTACAGGGTCCTCCTGGTTTATCGCCCCTCCAGTAGGGGGAAGGGAATTTCTGCGGGAGTTCAGAGACTTTGTCGCCAGCCTGGTGTTGGAGTCCTCTAGATGGTTAATTCTGGGGGATTTCAACACCTGGGTCGATGACATGCTCTAGCCATTTTGGCATGATCCCTTACAGATTATGGAGGCCCTGGGCCTGTTGCAAATTGTCATCTCAGTGATCCAATAGTGAGGCCACACTCTGGACCTGTTATTCACTCTGGGTATTGGGGTCGATGACCTCAGGATTGATCCGGTCATTTGGTCGAATCATACCACCATGAGGTTCATGTTTGGGGCACCCCCTGAGGGTCAGGCCTCTGTGGAGATGGTCCAGTGTCACCCTTTAAGGGGACTGATATCAATAGGACTACAGGCGATACTGTTCCTATCGAGTGTGGAGACTGCATGTGTGATAAGGCAGGAGGAAGACATGACGGCTTATAATGGAGCCATCGGGGCAGCCTTCGACTCAATTGCAGCTGACCAAGTCTGACCTTTGTCTACTCGTCAAAGGCCCCTCTGGTTTGATGGGGAGCTTAGGGAGTTAAAGACTAAAGGTCGGATGTTGGAGCCGTGCTGGAGAAGATCTGGCCTGATGGAGGACAAATTGGCCCTGAGGACAGATTATATTGTCTATCAGTGGGCAATGTCAACAAAGAAGACATACTTTTTGACAAGGGAGATTGCTGTGGCAGGGAACAGACCAGCTTGGCTCTTCCTTCCCAGTAGATAGGATATTACATCCAGCCTGTCTCCGTGCGGGAGGAGCAGGTTCAACTAGTTTGCTCTATTCTTTGCTGAAAAAGTGCCCTCTATCAGAGCCGGGATCTCCTCCAGTACCACTCAAAGTGATTGTAGGGTCCATCCTGAATCATGTTGGGGCAGTCCTCTTGTGGGCTGAATTTGATCTGGTTGAAGTGGAGGAGGTGGCTGACATAATCTTGATACTGCAGCCAACATATTGTGACCTTGATCCAGGTCCAACCCACTTTTTGGTTGGATGTGTGGACTTGTTAGGGCCTGTGGTTGCTGGAATTGTCCGTAGTTCCCTCAAGAGTGGGGTCTTTCCTAGGGCCTTGGAAAAGGCATTGGTTAGACCACTACTGCAAAAACTCTTGATGGACCTGGAGTGTCTCCGCAGCTGGTCTTGAACCTTCCATTTTTATGGAAGGTTCTAGAGAAAATGGTGGACATTTAGTTAAAGATGCATCTTGCCTCTTCTGCCACTTATAAGTGTTTCCAGTCTGGGTTCTGGTCCGGTCATAGCACCAAGACCACACTGGAAAGGGTGCTAAATGATCTTCTAATGGCAAGGGATAGGGAAGAGTGTACCATCTTAGTCCTTCTCTATCTCTCGGTAGCATTTGATACCGTGGATCATGAGGTGTTGCTAGACCACCTATGGAACTGGGCTGGAATGACTGGAACAGACTTCAACTGGTTTAGGTCCTTCCTCACAGACAGGGTACAATAGGTGACAATGAGGTTAGCATCATCTAACCCAATGCCACTGTTCTGTGGAGCTCAGCAGGAGTCAGTCCTGTCGCCCTTGTTATTCACGGTGTACATGCTTCCAATTGGAGACATTATCAGGTGGTATGGGCTGGGTTCCATTGTTATTCTGGTGACACCCAGCTATACATGTCCTGTGCACCTGGAAACCAGGGGGTGGCTTAGGTGACTAACAACTGCCTGGAGGAGATCCAGAACTGGATGACACGCAGCTGGTTGTTACTCAACAAGATGGAGGTACTAGTGGTGGAGCTAGGCTGTCGTGATGGAAGGGGACTTGGGGAGACCCCAGGCTTGTCCTGGGGGGGTGTTCCCCTTGTCCCTCCAATTGGGTAAAGGATCTGAGCATGGTCCTGGATGATGACTTGACACTTGAGGGTCAGGTGTCAGCCATTGTAAAGAGAGGTTTCTACCACTTGAGGAACATCGCCCAGATCCGAGCATTGATACCATCTGGTGACCTGTCCACCCTGGTGCATACCTTTGTTATGTCCAGGCTGGACTACTGCAATGTTCTGTACCTGGGATCTGTATTTGGAGGCAACTTTCACCAGCTGCAGCTGGTGCAGAATGCGGTGACAAGATTGTTGACTGGCATTTCAAAATTTGACCACATCACACCTGTCCTCTGCGAACTGCAATGGCTGCCAGTTAGGTGAAGGGTTCCCTTCGAGGTCAGGTTACTGACCAATAAAGCCCTGCAAGGGGGGGGGACCAGCCTACCTGCAAGACCTTCTGATTCCTCACCACCCATCTTGAACTCTCCATTCCTCCAAAGATTGGCTCCTGACTGTTCCCAGTGCTAGGCTGTGGAAATTGGGGGACCAAGCATTCTCGGTTGCCGTGCCGACCTGTAGAACTCATTACTTCGACATCTGCAGGAGGCACCCTCAGTGGAAGCTTTTAAAATGGGCCCAACTATGTTGCTCTTTGAGCAGGTATTTAATATGATTTGATTATATCTATTATCTCCTGCTGATGTATGAAATTTATTACAATGCTAACTAGTATTTTGTATCTGAGATTAGGGTCCTTTTAATTATTAATATAGTTTGTGGAAATACTCTTTATTATTGAAATTAGGATAGATAGAACTGTTTGTCTTTGCTTCATATGACATTTTGAATGTGTATGATATGTATGTTTTTATTATTGTTAAGCACTCTGAGCCTCAGGAAAGGAGTGCTATACAAATAGTGTTCCTATCCTATCCTATCCTAACCTACAGTGGATTTGATTCAAGAGTACCAGTGGATACAGGAGCAGCTTGACAAGCATGACTCCAGAAAGCCCAGGAGGGTCCAGAAGTACAGACCCTGACTTATTAAAGAGATATTCGGACTTGGAGGGTGAGTACAGATCACGCAGGGGACTGTAATGTGTTTATTCAATGTATTATCACACATCAATACAAGTACATACATAGCCTCATGCCAGGCAGAGGGGTATCAAAAGGAGAGAACAGAAATGCATTGCAACCGGGTGGGAGGGGCTTGCAAATAGAGCATACACATAAATAATGTCCATGTTAGCAGGGGTTCCCAAAGGGATGTCAACATAGATTCATGCTACTCAGATTGGGGGAGGCAAAGGGGGGGTTGATAGAGACACAGGCATTCAAGGCAGGGGGCTGCAAATGGGGTATACTCAAAGACAGGCCATGCTGAGGGTTTCCAAAGGGGCTGTTAACATAGATGCATATCAAGGAGTTGCTGTAGTACAGGCTATCCAGGATGGGTGTAGAACTGTCTGGGCAAGGTCACAGGAGCAGATGGCGGTGACACATGGATACCGAGCAGATGGAGGGGGTATTTGGTGGTGAGGGGTGGCCATGCACAACACACGTGCATCCCCTACCACCTCTGAAGGAATGAACAGTATGTCTTCCCTGTACTCAGTATAGCTGGAGGGTCCTAAACCATGGTATGAGGATGAATGTGGGGATGGTGTTACCCACCCCTGGCCACTGCCACATAGGGTATTTACTCCTGGAGGAGCAGGTTATGAACTGCTGTGCATTGTGTCCTAGGTGTCCTGGAAGTCACAGGTGTGCTGGCCATTCTCATTCCAGCACTGCATGTCATGGGTGTACACTGTGATGTCCATTGTAATGTGTCTCTACTCCTGCTGGACACGCCATGGCTATGGCCAGCCCTCACAGTGCCTGCCACCATGGCTGCAGCCTCCAGAACAGTGGCATAAACGTGATCCATGTAGGTCATCATGTCCTGGCACCATAGCTCCATGCCGGAGGCCCGATTCTGGAACTGGTCCTGTAGGCCTCCAAGAGCTCCACATGATGTGCCTCCACCCCTCCTCAGCCACTTCATGTCCTTATGCAGCATGTAGTAGAGTCATGTCAGTTCCTGCTGCATGACACTGTGTGACTCCACTGCTGACCGCAGCAGCTGCTGGTTGTTGGAAACATCACACTGTATGCTGGGGACTGTGCATTTGGACAGTTTCAAGCTGCACCTTTGGCCATTCAATGACCTGATGCTGCACCACAGTTGCTGCCAAGGTTCATTGTGGGTGCTGAGGGCTGGCTGTGTTTGCCCCATGGGAAGGTGTGGTGTAACAGGGATGTGGCCATGCAAAAGGTTGGACTAGGGAGTGGCACAGTGCTGAATAGCCCTGTGGTATCAGCTAGGGCTGGCAGGACAATGGAAGTGCCACAGTTGGGGTCATGGGTTGGCACAGCAAGGACTGTGGGGGGCTGCACCAGTGTGACCACTGGGCCATATGGGGACAACCCCTCCTGTTATGGGGTAGACCGCTCTTGCCCTTAGCTCCTGATGCAGGTTGCATTGTCATCTCTTCCACATCCTACATGCTGCTGTCTTCCAGCTGACACAGATGGGTGGGCAGCAGAGGCAGCTGCTGCTGAGATAGATCTGGGGTGTCCTCTGCCATGTCTGCTACAATGTGGTGTGTTGATGGGTGAGGAAAGGAGAGTAATATAGCACCATAATGTAGACAGCTGTATAACAGCTGAGGCAGCATGCATGCCTGGTGTATGTTGACACATCATCCATGCTGTGTGTGCAGTGCACTCTCTATAATCTCATGTCCCTACACACCCCACACCCCTACACTGGTGAGTACACACCACACCACCATGTGACACACAACCCAACACCAGTGAGCATTCACCTGCAAATCAGCTGTGGAATCCAGCTAGTACACTGTGTTTCTTTTCATACTCCAAGCACAATCAAGCATGCTAATGTATGTATACCTGCCAGTAATGACACACAAATGTGATAGTTTGCCCAGTGACAGTGAAATTGACACATCTGCATTCTTTGACTGAATGCATCACTTTTGCTATTCTCACTGATGTGTTGCACCAGATTGCAGTGTTGCACTATGCCTGTGATTTCACAGGGGTGAGCCATGGCACAGGCATGAAATCACCTACCACTTATGACGTCACCAGTCTGAGCAGCACTGCACACCAGTCCATTGTGCAATAGCAGTACACAGGACTGCGTAAAGTTGTGCATGCACAACACAGGCATGCATTCCCCACATATATGCCACTCCTTGCCTACCAAATTCCCCCGGTTTGGTAACCCTGGATGTGCATGCTGTACAGAGTGATGTGATATAGTGCAGTGCTAACACGGCACCATGACAAGCAACACAATAAAACACACCCAGACAGTCCTGCCACCATGGCTGCAGCCTCCAGCACAGTGGCATAAACGTGATCCATGTAGGTCATCATGTCCTTGCACCATAGCTCCATGCCGGAGGCCCGATTCTGGCACAGGTCCTGTAGGCCTTCAAGAGCTCCACATGATGTGCCTCCACCCCCTCCTCAGCCACTGCATGTCCTTATGCAGCATGTAGTAGAGTCATGTCAGTTCCTGCTGCATGACACTGTGTGACTCCACTGCTGACCGCAGCAGCTGCTGGTTGTTGGAAACATCACACTAGTGCTGGGGACTGTGCATTGGGACAGTTTCAAACTGCACCTTTGGCCATTCAATAACCTGATGCTGCACCACAGTTGCTGCCAAGGTTCATTGTGGGTGCTGAGGGCTGGCTGTGTTTGCCCCATGGGAAGGTGTAGTGTAACAGGGATGTGGCCATGCAAAAGGTTGGATTAGGGAGCGGCACAGTGCTGAATGGCCCTGTGGTATCAGCTAGGGCTGGCAGTACAATGGAAGTGCCACAGTTGGGGTCATGGGTTGGCACAGCAAGGACTGTGGGGGGCTGCACCAGTGTGACCACTGGGCCATATGGGGACAACCCCTCCTGTTATGGGGTAGACCTCTCTTGCCCTTAGCTCCTGATGCAGGTTGCATTGTCATCTCTTCCACATCCTACATGCTGCTGTCTTCCAGCTGACACAGATGGGTGGGCAGCAGAGGCAGCTGCTGCTGAGATAGATCTGGGGTGTCCTCTGCCATGTCTGCTACAATGTGGTGTGCTGATGGGTGAGGAAAGGAGAGTAATATAGCACCATAATGTAGACAGCTGTATAACAGCTGAGGCAGCATGCATGCCTGGTGTATGTTGACACATCAGCCATGCTGTGTGTGCAGTGCACTCCCTATAATCTCATGTCCCTACACACCCCACACCCCTACACTGGTGAGTACACACCACACCACCATGTGACACACAACCCAACACCAGTGAGCATTCACCTGCAAATCAGCTGTGGAATCCAGCTAGTACACTTTGTTTCTTTTTATACTCTAAGCACAATCAAGCATGCTAATGTATGCATACCTGCCAGTAATGACACACAAATGTGATAGTTTGCCCAGTGACAGTGAAATTGACACATCTGCATTCTTTGACTGAATGCGTCACTTTTGCTATTCTCACTGATGTGTTGCACCAGATTGCAGTTTTGCACTATGCCTGTGATTTCACAGGGGTGAGCCGTGGCACAGGCATGAGATCACTTACCACTTATGACGTCACCAGTCTGAGCAGCACTGCACACCAGTCCACTGTGCAATAGCAGTACACTGGACTGCGTAAAGTTGTGCATGCACAACACAGGCATGCATTCCCCACATATATGCCACTCCTTGCCTACCAAATTCCCCCGGTTTGGTAACCCTGGATGTGCATGCTGCACAGAGTGATGTGATATAGTGCAGTGCTAACATGGCACCATGACAAGCAACACAATAAAACACACCCAGACAGTCCAGAACCTGGCAAGAGCATCGTACACATGGTAGACCTACTCAGTGTGTGACAATATGTCACTAGAAGACACAGAGTCATACAACAGTGGGGCCAGAGGTGGTGCAACTCCAAGTTGAGCAATCTGGTTGATCTGGTGGTGGCTAGAGAGGACCAGCCACTGGTGTTGGCATCAGGGTCAGATAGGCCCTGGAGTGAAGTGTAGGCATCTGTGGAGTGGTGACTCATGACTCACAAGAGCCATCCACACCTGTGACCATTGTAGGCACTTCTACAATGACCTCCAGAGGAGGGAGGCATGCTGCCTGCAGCAGCTATTGACAATGGAGGATGGCAGCACCATGTCAAGGCCAGGTGAATCCAGAAGATTGTATGTATTGTGTGTAATGGCCAGTATGCAATTTTGTGTCATGACAGTATGCAGCAGGGTTACTGTCTCTGAGGCACTGTACACATTACCTGTGTGTCCATATTTATTCTCTGTTTGGAACCAGACATGCCTCGCTGCATGGCCTGTTTATACATATGCTGATGTTTGGGCCCCACATCCCAAGTGACATCCCCATACCCTGTACAAGACAGGACCTACTGAGATTACCTGAGGTATGTACCTGCCAGGGATGTGTGGATGTGGGCTACCATACTGATATGGCAGCAGCAGTGTGAGCGTTCATGATGGCACCATGCATACTGCCTTCTTCTTCTTCTTCTGTGGCATCTCCATTATGGGAGATTTGCACCCATGCTAGCTCATTTTGCACAGTACTCAGCCAGTCTCTTTCTGGATAAATAGCCTTTCTGTTTTGCACATGATTTCACATCTTCAATCAAAGATCTTCTCCTTCTACCCTTGCATAGTGCCACTGAATGTTATTCAAGGTTTGATAATAGGTACAGTGACCCGAACATGTAAATTCTCAGTTGCAGGTACAGCCTGGGGCTGGGAGCTGTCACATGTGTCCTGCATGTTGCTGTGATGGATGGTGCATCCATCAGGATGTGACTGTGGCCACCATCTATATCATGCTCGCCATTTGTATTATGCCACATGGCCCTGGCACACATCTGCTAGGTATAGCATGGGATACTATTCTACTACACCGGGGGTGCCAGGCTGGTACAAGGCAATGTACTGGGCCACACCTACAGAATCCTGTTTCCCCAGCTGTTGAGCAGTTATGCCTTGTCTGCCCATGTCCTCTGTGAACTGGTGCTCAAGGCATAGGAAGCATCATCATCATCATCATCATCACTTTATTTTTAAAGAGCGCCCTTCCAGAGCTCAGGGCACTCTTACAATTAAAACATATTTATTTATTTAAGAAATCAGAATTACAACCCTTTGAGTCATAGACTCATTTCCAAAGGTGCCACATCAGAATAAAACATAGACATTCATACAGTACATACATAGAATAAATGTGGGTGAGCAATCATAGAATAACATATACACATAAACATGGATTCCCAACACCATACACAAGTAAAATATTAATAAAACTCTGCCATGTACTGTACCTGTACCTGTCATGTATGGGTCTGATGTACAAGGGCTCGAAGGATAACTGGATGTGGACCCTGCATGGGCCAGCATATAATCTGCAGGGCCATACCTACCACAGTGGCATATGTCAGACCTGCTGTGTCTGGGTCATGGCACGCATGTGCTGGGTGCCACAGGTGGTAACACAGGTATGTTGCAGACCTGCTTGACCTGATCATCTGCATCATGCACATGTGGTGGCTATTTAAGCAATAAGGCATGACAGGGTGTGTAGAAACATAGAAACATAGAAGCTGTCGGCAGATAAGGACCGCAAGGCCAATATAGTCTGCCCATTTCTTTTTCTACCTTATGAATGTGCCCTAGGCCTTTACTCTGTTAATGGCCTATCTATTCATACTCATCTGTATTGCTCCCTTTTGCCTATCCCATGCTTGTTTGAAGCCCTGCACTGTGTTCATATCCACCACTTCCTGAGGTAGGCCATTTCATGCATCCACTGCCCTTTCTTTGAAGAAGAACTTTCTCACATTACCCTTAACTAGCCTCCCTCTAATCTCATGCTATGTCCTCTTGTTCTGCTATTTTTCTTATATTGAAACATGTTAGACTCTTTCACCTTGTTAATGCCCTTAAGGTGTTTGAATGTTTCAATCATATCACCTCTCTCCCTCCTTTGCTCTAGGGTATACATATTGAGCTTCGTTAATTTGTCCTCATATATTTTCTGACGCAGTCCCTGCACCATTTTGGATGCCATTCTCTGGACTGCCTCCATTTTGTTAATGTCCTTGTGAAGGTATGGCCTCCAGTACTGCATGCAGTACTCCAGATGGGAGAATTATTTCCTCCCTCTTACGACTTGTGATACCCCTACTAATACACCCCTACATCCCCCTATCCTTAACTACTGCTATAGTGGTCTGCTTGGATGACTTCAGGTCATCTGTGATGATGATGCCCAAGTCTCTTTCTTCCCTTTTGACTGCCAGCACCTCCCTTCCCAATCTATAGATGGCTTTAGGGTTTTGCTTCCCTATGTGCATGATCTTGCACTTCTTTGCGTTAAACCCCAGTTGCCACTCTTCCAACCATTTTGCCAGTTTATTTAGATCGCTTCTTATTCTGACCACCCCATCTGGATCATCTACTCTGTTGCAGATCTTGGTGTCATCTGCAAACAGACAAACCTTACCCTCCAGTCCATCTGCAATCTCACTGATGAAGATATTGAACAGGACTGGCCCCAGGACTGATCCCTGAGGTACCCCACTTGTGACGTGCATCTCTTCTGACCGAATACCGTTTACCACCACTCTCTGTTTGCTGCCCGACAACCAGTTTGTCACCCAGTTGACCAACTTCTGACCCACCCTGAGCCTACCCAGCTTGTTAATCAATCTGTGTGGAACAGTATCGAAAGCTTTGCTGAAGATTAGTTTGACAGGACCTTCCTTTTGTAAACCCATGCTGTCTTGGTCCTGTGCTCCTATGGATTCCAGGTGTTGCACTATCCTTTCCTTAAGGAGTGCCTCCATAATCTTGCCCACTACTGAGGTAAGACTGATTGGTCTGTAGTTCCCTGCCTTCTCCCTGCTACCACTCTTGTGAAGCGGGACCACATGAGCCCTTCTCCAGTCTTCTGGGACCTCTCCTGTGCTCAGAGACTCACTACGCATTTCTGATAATGGCTCTGCTAGTTCCACCCTTAGCTCCTTTCGTATCCTGGGATGTATGCCATCAGGTCCCATTGCCTTTTTTTTTTGTTTATCAATTATTTAACCAGGTGAGACACACTAAGCTGAAAGCTTGTTTACAAGTGCAACCTGGGAGCACAGGGAAGTTAAGTGACTTGCTCAGGCTCACACAGTATGCAAGTGAGGGCTGTGGGATTCAAACCCAGGTCTCCAGATTTGCAGCTGAGAGCCTTAAACCACTGCACTATACTGCCTCCCTTGCCTTATTCACCCTGAGCTTATCGAGCTCTTGTAGGACCCTTTCTTTTGCGAAGGGACTAGTGCATACATCCCTCCCTCCCCCTGTGTCCATGGTGCTGAGCTGTGGGCCCTGCCCCACCTTTTCCTTTTTAAATACTAAGCAGAAGTATCTGTTTAGGATAGATGCCTTTCCCTGGTCCTCCTCCTCACACTCCCCCTTATCCCCTTGATCTTAGCAATACCCCCTACGGACTTTCTCCTTTCGCTAATGTAGCTATAGAAAGTCTTGTCCTGTTCTTTTACTGTTATTGTGTAATATATCATGCCTCAGGTGGTTAAGGCACAAGGCCACATACCAAGTGCTTTTAGCACCTGAGAAATGACATTATTACACAATAACACACACCCTGAAGTGCCTTATTGTTATTATACAATGACTCCTATTTACAACAAAAAAACATAAAAAAGAATATTTTTTTTTTTTTTACCGATTTGTTGTTGTAGAACAATATTTATAGAAAAAGAAGTACCTTTTTGTGATTTTGCAGCAGGTGGTACTGTTTACTGTAGGCTGTGTGTACCTATATATTAGTCTCTGCCCCCCCCCCCATCACCACACCAGCAGCTGTTTCGGTGTTTTTGTTATCTCAAGTGTTGCTGTTTAGTTTTTATATTATAAAGAATTTGAAAAGTCTTGTGTGATTGCAGAAAAGGAAATATGGGGATCAGGTAAGTGGCTGACCATGAAAAGAGACACTGAAAATGACAGTGAGTGAGAGCTGAGCAGGTTTGCCGTTCTTTACATAAGGGCCCTTAATGTTTTATACTGCAGAGGTATTTTCATTTTTCATTGAGGAGGGTGGATTACTTTTAAAAAGAACAGTGCGTGTGTGTGTGTGTGAACACACAGCAACAGAGCGGTATCTTGGCCGGTATTGGAGATGAACAGGCATGCTTTGTGGTTAACTGCTCAGTCATTCACAAGGAAAGGCATCATAACATGCCATAAGCAGAAGCAAACTGAAAAGAAGTTGTTTTTATTTTTAACACTGTTACTTGTGAATAAAAATGAAAGCTTGTTTCTGAGGAGTGATCGCAATCCATAGTGGAAACGGACAGCCACGCGCAGTCTCTTTGATCAACCGCTTGCTCAGTCATGACTCTCTCCTATAGAAAAACTGCAGTGCCTGAAACAAAAAAAAAAGAAAAAAATGCTACAGTATTTTAAATCAAATGACTGTGTGGGAAAACAATGAGGGCCGAGGACCGAGGGAATGAGTGTTTATCTGTGTGGATGAGCGACGTGCTAGGAGGCAGGAATCAGAGGGGCTTGCAGATGTACAGAGATTTGTGTGGGCTTTGGGTAGTCCACCAGGGCGAGATATCCTTTACTGTACTGCGGTCATCTTTGTGCCTGCCCTAGATACAGTGATATTATTGTATAATAACATCACTGTCTAAAGGGGTCAAAAGGCATTTATTAAGAATTTTTATTTCCAATGTATAATGCACAGTACTGATGCATGGGTGGGTATATTGAGTAGGGTGTATGGAACAGTGCACTGTGTTCCACTGCACGATACTGATCACATCTTTCTTTCATCTTCTTCAGACTGCAGTGAAAAACTGGCCCTGCCAAAGCCATGGAACAACAGAGTCAAAGAAAGGAATGTCCAGGAGACTCGCCAGGCCATCATGGAGTCCAGAGGAGCGGAGCCCATGAGATGCATGCAAGTAAGTACCCTGCATTGTACAGTATGTTGTACCCAGAGTTGCATGTTTACCCTCACAGGTGCCAAGTTATGTAGGGCCACTCTGGCTATGGTCCTACTGCTTTCATTGAAGGACAGAGACTGACCTTATTAGTTGTTGCACTCAAGGCAATGTATTACAATGGTACAGTAACTGTGCCTTACACACGCAGCAGATGCTGCAACATGTGTTACATAGTATGAACCATCTTTGTAGCTTCCAAGGTGACAGCAAGCATTGTGGAAAGTGAAGACTTGAGGTGTATGATGGGGGTGATCGAGGGTTATGGTTCACTGAGTGAAGGCACAGTGGTAAGACTGTACCAATAACCACAAAGGGCCTGGCCTTCAGAGGGGGCATCATGACACAGGGAGAAGCTGTCAGTCATTCAGGTGTGGGTTACACCATGACTGCACATGTGATTGACACAATAATATGGGTGTGGGTGATCTGTCTCAATGGGAGGGAATGTATACTTACATCCTTGGCCCTGCCATTGTTGTAGCTTACCTGTATATATTATTGTGCCCTGACAACCACCTCCCGGGTACTTGCAAGACATTATTTTCTCAGAAAGGCAGGGGTAAATAGAGAAAGTGACAAAGGCAAGAAGGACAGGGATGGGGCAAAAGGGAGTAAGGCCATCAGGAAATGGAGGGTAATGAGTACCAATGCCTGTAGTCTGGGCAACACGCTCCCTGAGCTGGTGGCCTTGATGGAAGAGGGATGCCTGGATATCGTAGCAGTCACAGAAACATGGTACATAGAGGACCGTGACTGGGATGTTAACATACCAGGGTACATAACCTACAGGAGAAACAGGCAGGGGAGAAAAGGGGGAGGAGTAGCTCTCTATGTAAAGGAAGGGATAAAAGCAACTGAACAAAAGAGTAAACAGGGAGGAGAGGAGGCACTGTGGGTCACCTTGGAGACTGGAAAGGGCACCACAATCCACACAGGGGTTGTGTTCAGACCCCAATGTCAGGGGGAAGGAATGGACAAGGATATGATAGAAGGCATTCTTAGAATGGCAGAGAAAGGGGAGATACTATTGATGGGAGTCCTGAATATGCCAGATGTTAACTGGAGCACATTTGCTGCAGCCACATCCAAGAGCAGGGCCATTGTTGATGTCCTACATGTGGCAGGCATTAGACAGCTAGTTTCAGAACCCACTCACGAGGGAGCAATCTTAGACCTCATACTCTCAAATGGGGGCAGTGAGAGGATCTCAGATCTAGAAGTGGGTTGCCAACTGGGGACAAGTGACCATCAAAGAGTGTGGTTCACATTAAACTCAGCTACAGAGTCAAGCCATACAAAACTGAGGGTACTGGACTTTAGGAGAGCTGACTTTGGCAAGATGGGAGAGTGCCTCAGAAAAGCACTAGCAAACAGGCTAGAAGGAGGTGTGGAGCAACAATGGGGAATCATCAAAACTGCCATCACAGAGGCAGCAAGCCTTTGTGTGAAGCAAATAAACAAATCAAAACAAAAGAAAAAGCCACTATGGTTCTCAAAAGAGGTGGCTGTGAAAGTCAGGAAGAAAAAGATAGCATTCCGGAAGAATAAGGAAACACAGAAGGTGCAGGACAGAGAGCTATACCAGTTAAGGCAGAAGGAAGCAGGGAGGAAGTCAGAATAGCAAAGGCCCAAACTGAGGAAAAGATCGCCAACTCAATGATTAAGAAGGGGATAAAACCTTTTATAGGTAAATCAACGAGCATTAGAATGACAAGGGAGGGATAGTGAGGCTGAATAGAATGAACGGTGGGTGGGCAGAGGGGGATAGTGAAAAAGCAGAGATACTGAATGAATATTTCTGCTCAGTAGTCACAAAAGAGGAGGGGGAAGTGCCTAATCCAATTAACAGAAGCAATCTTGATAGGGGTCAATCCCAGTCCTTTCTGAAAGAAAGGGTTCTGCAAGAACTCCTAAAACTGAAGGTGGACAAAGCAATGGGTCAGGGATGGAATTTACTGCAGAATTCTAAAAGAACTAAGGGAGGAACTAGTGAAACCACTGGCTACTCTTTTTAATAAATCATGGGAGGATGGTGTGGTACCTGAGGACTGGAGGAAGGCGGATGTGATTCCCCTTCACAAAAGTGGGACCAAGACAGAGGCAGGAAATTACAGACCTGTCAGTCTGACCTCTGTGGTAGGGAAAGTGATGGAGTCACTTCTGAAGGAAAGAATAGTTGAGTACCTAGAGGCCAGTGGAGCACAGGTCCCAAGGCCGCATGGATTCAGAGTGGGAAGATCATGTCAGATGAATCTAATAGATTTCTTTGACTGGGTGACCAAAGTAGTAGACCAGGGAGCTGCTGTGGACATGGCCTACCTAGACTTTAACAAGGCATTTGACACAGTACCACACAAAAGATTAATAGTCAAATTAACCAGTCTGGGAGTGGGTCCCAGGGTGGTAGCCTGGGTAAAACATTGGCTGAACAACAGGACACAGAAGGTAATTATAAATGGAGTCCACTCTGAAGAAAGAGAGGTTACTAATGGGGTACCGCAGAGTTCAATATTGGGTCCAGTCCTTTTTAATGTCTTCATCAGTGACATTGGAGAGGGACTGGAAGGAAAAAGTATGGCTTTTGCAGATGACACAAAGGTCTGCAACAGGGTTGATACACAAGGAGGCGTGGAAAGAATGAAAAGGGACTTGGCAAGGTTGGAGGAATGGTTAGAAGTATGGCAGCTAGGATTCAATGCAAGAGTGCAAAATAATGCACCTGGGAAACAAGAACCAGGGAAGAATACACAATGGGTGGGGAGGTAGTATCAACAACAAAAAGGAAAGGGGCCTGGGGTAATCATATCAGATGACCTTAAGGTTAGCAAGCAATGTGAGAAGGCAGTAGGGAGGGCTGGGGTATACTGGGATGTATAGGAAGAGGCATCAGCAGCAGAAAACAGGAAGTTGTTATCCCTCTGTACAGACAGTTGGTGAGACCCATCTAGGAGTACTGTGTCCAGTTCTGGAGACCCCATCTCTGCAAGGACATAGACAGGATAGAGGTAGTCAGAGGAGGGCAACTAAAATGGTGCAGGGTCTGCAAGAGAAGCCGTATGAGGAGAGACTAAAGGAGCTTATATGTATACCCTTGAGGAAAGGAGGAGAGGGGACATGATAGAAACTTTAAGTACCTCAGTGGACTCAACAAAGTCCAAGAGGGTAGCATCTTTCAGAAAAAGAGACTTGCAAGAACAAGGGGACCCAATTTAAAGATAGAAGGAGGGTGGTTCAGGGGCAATGTGAAAGTATTATTTCACAGAGGGTAGTGGATGCATGGAACAGCCTTCCTGAGGAGGTTGTGGCGTCTAAAACTGTGGGAGAATTCAAGAATGCATGGGACAGACATAAGGCAATTCTTGTGGGGGGTAGGAAGAAATAGGCTGTTGGTTAACTAGGCTCTACCGCCTATCCTGTAGATAGGGAAATGGGCAGACTAGATGGGCCAAACGGTCCTTATCTGCCGTCAAAGTCTATGTTTCTATGTTTCTATGTACTTGCTGCTATATCTCCATATAGTCTATATATTATCTTCCACTGTACTGTACTGACTGGTATGTTCTTGTATAACTTAGCCAAGTGATTTCACCT
The DNA here is from genome assembly GCA_016271365.2 of Neoceratodus forsteri. Classification (NCBI taxonomy): domain Eukaryota; kingdom Metazoa; phylum Chordata; order Ceratodontiformes; family Ceratodontidae; genus Neoceratodus; species Neoceratodus forsteri. The sequence goes on from CM057455.1 coordinate 610,647,479, forward strand.
TTGTAATTATTGTATTTTATTTATTTAGTTTTTGTTGACCGGGTAAGTGCACTAGACAAATCCTGCTTACTTTCAGGCATGACCCAGGGGAAGGGATACAGATGAATACCAACTGACTTTGAACAGGATTAAGCTGTTGGTGGTATGTTTAGTTAATGAGGGAAATTTGGCCAGGACACCGAAGAAATTCCCCTACTTCCTGCTTCCTGTGAGCAGGGGGGACCCATTTTCTGGTGGGACCAAGATGGCTGCCGCTGTCTTTGCAACGGAGGAGGAAGGAGGTCTGGTTGGGGCTGAGGTAGCCCAGAGTATGTCAATGGTTACTGTACCTTCTTTTGAAGAACCAGTGGGGTCGGTGGATGGGGTGCACCCACGGGGTGGCCAGCAAAACGCCTATTCAAGTGGGCCTTTGCATTTTTCGGAAATGTCCTGTTTGAGTCTTGTGGAGAAACAAGCGTTGCCTCGAGGAGGAACTTTGCACGTTAGTGACTTGTTGCAGAGGGAATGCCGGTTCACCGATTTCAGAGGAGGACCCGGAAAGCGAAGCTTGATCAGCTACTTCGCCAGTGCTGCTGAGTCTGAGGGCCAAGCAAGCTTCTCCACTGGTGTAGAGACCTATCGAGTGGACAAGCCTTCCAGGGATTGGGAAACTTTGGTGGAGAGTCCTGATGCCAGAGTGAGGCGTGCGAGGGCTGGATGGATTCAATTTCTGGGCACATGGAGACTGGAGCAAGCTGTTCCTGTTCATGCAGTGGATGAACAGATAAGTCCTTGTGATATATCTGACTCTATAGGGGCTGTCTTGAGTACTGAGGCTATTGTTTCCCCTACCCCCCGTATGCAGATATTGCTGCTGATTTAACTATGGGATCTCGGGGGGGGGGGCTGGAGATGTGAATGCTTCCCCTAGCCTTCCTGAGTCAGTTGTTCATCCTATCTCTAAACCTTCTTATGCTAGCCATTTCAGACAGCTACTGGAATTGGCTAAGCGATGTAATGCTGTTAGATTACGTTATGTGGGTCCTAGGGATACTCCCCCAGATAGGTTTTTTGTTGGGAAGACATTATTGAAATCATAGCATGTTTTTTCCCTCAGAGGTATATGCATTAATACATGTTCCGGGGGAATTCACCTTTGACGTCAGCTTTCGCACCCCTGCCTTGATGGAGTTGTTTTGGAGTCAATATCTGAATTTGAATTCTAACCCACTATGGTCTAACTTTATTGTATTACCTTTGTCTCAGCAGGCCTATAGGATCATCACAATCATGTTTCGGAATGAAGGGGTGAATATTGTTGATATTGTTAAATGGCTGTCTAAATCTTGTGATATTCAGGGGAATCCAGTCCCTATTCTGGATGAAGAGGGGTTTTGGAATGGAGGTTGGAAAATTTAGGGTAAAACTTCATTCCACAGATTCTGACTTAATTCATCTGCCTAATTGCTTCTTTCTGGGGAGAGATAAGGATTTCTTTTTATCTGGGCAGCCTAGGGTTTGCTTTAAGTGTGGGTCTCAGTCACAGTAGTACCTCCTACACCGTCCTTAATGTTCTTACTGTGGGGAGATGGGTGATCAAGTGCCATTGTTTCAAACCTCAAAATGCAATCTTTGCGATGAGGTGGGTCACATTTGAAACCTGTCCCTTAGCTGCCAAAATACTGCTGATGCTGATTATGGGGTACAAGATCATTACATCCGGGGGCAGTTAGACGGTATTCCTACTAAGGAGGAGGGGCCTGATATTATCGAGTTGTTCCCCCCTTGGCTGACTCTGGTTTGTTAGAATCAGCTGATTCCCAGTTGACTACCATGGTTCGCCTGATGTGGGAGCTGTAGTGGGCTTATAGGGTGGATCAGGGGAAGGTGGGAGCATCGTCCCTGTGTTGCCAGATTTAGAGACTCGGATGCTGCATTTGTGGTGGTTAGCAAGAAAAGGGAAATCTGCCAAAGGGAGGAAACTAGGAAGAAACTAGCTGCACCTGCCCTGTTATTCCTATGGCTGACCGAATATGTTTTCTGTTTTGGAAGAGTGTCCAGTGGATGATCCTAGCTGGTCTTGGCCTCCTCTACCTTTACCTGGGTTAGAATCTACTGAACCTGTGGTTGACCAGGTGGGCCTAGACCACCTGACAGTGGATAGTATTGGAGGATCACAAGGGCATCTAGTAAGGTGAAGTGAATGTTCCTTGCTGGGCTCCTTGTTCCCTTCCACCTTGGTGGCATCCTTAAATGTGAACAGTATTAAGACTCAGAAAAACGACGAGAACTTATTCACATTTTCTGTCTGAAAATCTAGATTGCATTTTTCTGCAGGATGTTCGCTTGCATTCCCTTGAAGAGGTGGAGGCTGCCTCTGCAGGTTGGATTTGGGGGGACTGTTTTTGGTCCTTGGGTGCTGACTTATGTAGTGGGGTTGGAATATGTTTTTTTCATTATCATGTCGCTGTGCTACATCAGGTAGAAGTTCTGGCTGGCAGAGCCTTGGTTCTCGATGTTAAATGGGGTTCCTTATACCTGAGGTTAATTTCTGTGTATGCTCCACAATCTAAGTTTGACCGGGTTGCTTTGTTTAATTCACTTTATCCCTTTTTATGCTCTCCTTATTACATTATTTTGAGGGGGGATTTTAACGGTTCCTTGCCTTTACAAGTTGAGACTAGTTTGTTGAAACTCATCTCAGACGCTGGTTTGGTAGATGCTTTTGGACCCTCTACTGGAGGGTCTGGGGACACTTATTTCTGTGGACCAAGGGCTTCCAGGATTGATTTCTTTTTTCTCACTTCTGTGGTTACTGTTCAATCTAGATCTTTACAAGATGTTGCTTCCTTTGATCACAGATTACTGAGACTGACCTTGGCTGATGTTCCTGCAGCTCGGAGAGGGCCGGGTATCTGGAAATTGAATTCTGAATTGTTGCATATCCCTTGTGTAATGGGTGGGTTAAGCTCTCTTTTGCTGGCCAGGAAATCGGTTTCCTTTTTGTATTATGATTTAAATGTTTGGTGGGAGGACACTAAATGGGAAGTTCAGGTTTATTTTAAGGCTGTGGGTCATTTAAATGGACAATTATCACATACTGAGTTATGGTATCTTAGGGAACGGCTTCATTTTTTATCCGCTAATAGATGGATTCTTGGCCTCAACTGTCAGCAACAGATTGCAAGTTTGAAACTGGAATTGGCTAAGGCTCAGTCTCAGGTTTTAGTGATATGGAAATGAAACACAAATTTAGACTTTGTGTCAGGAAAAAGATACTTTGCCTTTTGAGTACTGACATCGCTCAGACATTTTAAAGAAGTATGGTATCTAGACACCCCCAGGGGGTGGGCGGTTCTACCAATGATGATATTTTGGAGGAAATTCATGCCTATGTTTCTACATCATTTCAGAGCAGGATGCTTTCCAAAGCTGCTATCTGTGATTGGTTCACTGGTAGATTGGTTCCGCCTTGTCCTTAGCTGACCGGCTTGAATTGGTGCAACTATCACAGTGGAGGAACTGAGGTCAGCAATTTGGTCTTTCGATTGGGAGTTACACCTGGGTATGATGGGTTGCCTCATGAGGTTTATAAACTCTTATGAGAGGTTTTGGGAGTTGATTTCTGTTCAGTCCTGAATACTGGGCTGCAGTCTGGGGTACTCCCTCATAGCATGATGCAAGGTGTGCTACTCCTTCTGTATAAAGAAAAGGGTGATCGTGGGATTTGGGTAATTGGAGACCTTTGTCATTACTGAACTCAGATTATAAGATTCTGATGAAGATTTTTATGTCTGAGGTTAGAGAAGGTTATGGGTACCCTTTTGCATCCGACGCTAGTTTAGTGGGCTCCTCTCAGAAGGTTCAGGATGCACTGATCTTACTTAGAGAATTGGTCTCTAAAGGTAAGGCTGAGAATTATTTGGACATTTGGTTTGCCTGGATCAGTCCAAAGCTTTTGATCCAGATGGAATATATTTATCTCTGGGAATGTCTGTCAAAGTCGGATTCCTCACCCAATTCATAGGATGACTACAAATGTGCTATGGGGCATTACTTTGATCCCTGTGTGAATGGCTGGGTGGGTAGGAAATTGAGGTCCATGGGGGTTCAGCAGGGGTGTCCTGGGTCCCTTGGCACATGTGCTTTTAAATCCTCTTACATGCCTTACACAGTACCGATGACATTGTTGGATTGATCGATTGGCTGTAGTGATCCTGAGATAGTTACTTTAGCGTATGCTGATGATCTGATTTTAGTTTTAGCGGATAAGGCTTCTGCTATGGTGGCAAGGGAGTTGTTGAGTGTCTTTCTGATTTGACTGGGTCCTCAATTAATTGGCTCAAAGTGGGATTCTACCCTTGGGGTATGATGTGGCTGATGTGTCCTTGGTTTGGGTTTGCCTATTGTATCTGGCTATAGGAAAATTCTGGTATTTACTTTGGAGTCTAGATGACCACAGGTATAATTGGGATCAACAATTGTTAGCAGCTCTGTAGTAGGGTTCAGCTATGGAATAAGGGCTGTATGTCCAAAGCTAAGCGTATTTATTTGATTAAGTCTTTTTGTTGCCATACTTTTATTTATTTGCAGTTTTCCCCTCCCATCTCTATGGAGGCTTCTCTTTATGGAGTTTTTTCTGTGTTTATGGGGTAGTAGGCTGAAATCCCTAAAAGAGGTATTACGTTTTACCCTCTTAGTGAAGGAGAGTTAGGGATGGTTAATCCGTAGTGTTTTCAGAGTATTTTTCTTTTTACAACTTAGTGCCCTTCCTTAAAGGGCAGACTATGATTGGTCTCCATGAGTGGCAGATGGTGTTGACTTTATCTTGTCACAGTGGGGAATGGACTCCTTTCTTGCTGTCAGGTTAGGGTGGGTGCCTTGTCCAGTCATTTTTGCGTGATGTTTCAGAAACTGAAGGCATTGGCATGTTGTTACTTGTTGCTTCTTTCTCAGACATGTCAACAATTTTATTTTCCATATTACATGATTTCTTTTCTGTGACCCTGGTTTCATGTTAGGCCTCCGGCTGAACAACGTGCTAAATTACAGTTCTTAGTGAGCAAGAGGGTGCCTAGCAATATGTAGGATTTTTATGGCTCTGTTTACATAGGAAATTAGGAGTGAAAGGAAACAGGAAACATAAAGAATTGACTGAACGATATTGCCCTAGGGAGGAGACCTGTTTGGGAGTTGTTGAAATGATGGAGCATTTTTTGTATAGTGTCCTTTTACTGTTTCACTTTGGTTTTCTTTTAACGATACATGGCCTTTGAATCCCTTTCGGGTTCTCTCACCTGGCGTGTGGGTGGACGGGGTTCTACCGAGCTCCTGGATTGTGTATGATGCAATTACATTGCGTCTTGTGATGGGCCATCTCAGTTTTCAGTTATGGCAAGCTAGATGCTCTCTTACTCTTTGACAGAAGTTACTTTCTGAATCTCAGATAGTTCACAACATACGCACAGCTGTGTTTACTTGGAGAGGGCAGGAGCAGGGAAATGTGCATCCTGAATTGTTCAAATTATGGTGGAGGAAGATGACCTGGTTAGATACAGGGTGAGTACCTTGTGTCTTCCCAAGCTCTGTATTGGGTTATGATGGTTTCCCTTGTGCTGTGAGGAAGCCCTTCTCTGCAGAACCTGGTATGCCTTCACTGTTTTTCTGTATAAATATATGTCCTATGATATCTCTACATAAACAGTCTTGTTTTTTTTTTTTTGCTTCTGTATAGCTTGATTGCTTTGTCTTTTATTATGATTTGTACTTTGCTTTTTTTGTGTGTGGTAATGCCATTTTTTCTTGTTGAAATGTGGTGTTGTGAAAATAAAAAATTCCCCAACTCTTTTAGTGGGGAGAGGGGGTATGTTTATTCCTGTTTCCTTTCCCATTTCTAGGATGATGTATGATTGCTATACTTCTTTGCGTTTGTTTCCTTTACGATTTGTTTATTATTTTGTGCGACTTATCACTGTTTGTATTCCGTTTTGATTTGTTGTTGTGAAAAAAAAATTCCCCTACTCTCGGTCGGTGATGTTTGAGGTGATTGTATTCATGTAATACTTTCTTTTGATTTTTTTGTTGATTCTTTTCTTTTGTGTTTTGTGATGTATGCTGTAATACCTTTTTGTTTTATGTGTATCAATAAAAAATTCCCCTACTCTGCTGGCGCTCTGTGGCCAGTAGAGGAGCTGGACTCTGTATGCAGGATGGACACTTTGGATAGGTGCGTGGAGGAGGAGGAGGTTGTGTCTGCTGCTGGTAATGGAGCTGAGCAGCACAGTAACACGGAGTCAATTATGGCTGTTGGTTTTGAGTTAGAAACTAAAGACTTGTTCCACGATGCAGTCTTGCCTACTGAAGCGTTATCGATGGTGAAGGAGTGTGTGAAGAAATGTGCAGGGAGTTACTTGATGGCTGAAGAAGCGGAGGCTTCGTCTGTGATTTCGGATGAGTTGGCAGGTTCTGCAGCTTTAAGACCGGCTTTTGTTGCATCATTGGTGAAAGAAAATGCGGAAGTGCGTTCGAAGAGAGGTGGCGTTTTGCGGTTAACTGAACTGTCATTGGCTACAATTGGATCGCTGGGATGAGATCGAGATAGGCGATGTGGGGAATTACAAACTTTGCTTCAAGGAATTGCAGAGGAGGCAGCTATGAGGGGAAAACTTGCTATTCAAAGGTGATCGATGAAAGAAGGAAATGCGGTAGTTTCCACTGGCGATTTACAACAGGGACAAGAGGTTGTGAGTACTGTGCAGCCTAAGGCAGCGTTTCTAGCAATTAGAATACATAAAGAGACTGGGTTTGTTTTTAACCCATCAAAGGTGGGAGTCGGGGGTTTGAAGCCTGATCACCCTATAACTTATCAAATGGAGGCAAATGTTCAACTGGGGGTAACAGAATTTAGTTTTAAAAATCCTGATAAGCAGCAAAAGATTGCCTCAAATCTGCCTAAGGAGGTGAGTGCAGCTATCCCTGTAACATCTAAGGGGTTATCTGCTACTTCACCCCATTTTGAGGGTCACGATGAGAATTGGTCCCCGCAGGGTGCCTTGGTTGAAGCAGGGTGGAAACAATTAAGGCAGGGGATATGGACTCCGGATTTAATATGGGATTCTTCCCTGGATTTAAACAAATCTTCTCCTGTTTGGAAACCAGGTATAGAGCTTGTAACTACAAGTAATATAGAGAGGGTAGACTTGAAAGTACATGATAGTGAAGGGAATGTTGAAATGTTGCCAAAACAGGCTGAACTTCCAGCAACAGAAAAGCAGGGTTCGGAGAGTTGTAAGTCTGGGGTAGGGCCTTCTTCTGTCAAACCCCTTATGTCTATTTTATTTTCTCAAAGCAAACGGGAATCTGCACCCAGACGTAACGCTGTTCGGATCAGATATAAAGGGGGTTTGAAAGAAAGACCTGATAGATATTATGTGGGAAAATCCTTGATAAAAGACTCTTTGTTCTTTTCCCCGAGAGATGTTTTTGCTTTTATAAACATCTCGGGGGAAGATAACTTTGATATCAGTTTCCGTTCCCCCACTTTGTTAGAATTATTTTGGAAAAGGTATAATCAGGTGAAATTTTCCCCTCTTTGGTCCCCCCTTTATGGTTATCCCTCTTACAAAGCCATTAATCAAACATGTTATGGTTATGTTCAGAAATGAGGGGGTGCATGTTGAAGATATTTCCTACTGGTTTTCCCAGAGATGTGAGGTTCACAGTGACCCAAAGCCGATTTTGGATTCTGAGCAGTTCTGGACGGGAGGCTGGAAATTCAAAGTTAAATTACAACAGTCTAATTTGGGAGTGGAGCATATCCCTAATTCCTTTTTGTTGGGGAGGGATAGGGGCGGTTTGTTTTTATAGCGGGCAGCCCAGAGTGTGTTATTAATGTGGTTCAAGGACACACTTATCCAGTACATGTGACTAGCCACGCTGTGACAATTGTGGTGAAGTTGGTCATGTTACCTTGTTCTGTATTAATTCTACAAAATGTGATCTTTGAGAAGACAGAATCATGCCTTTCGAAACTGTCCATGGGCAGCACAGAATAAGGCCTGTTGTGAGAATTTGGATTTAATTATCAAAATGCATGAAGATGCTCGGAAAAGACAGCAGAGGGAGGGTGGTACCTCAAAGTCCCCTTTTTACCCCAGAGCACTGTAGAAACTCCAGTGGAGGAAGCTCCACCAGGCCTCAAGCCCCATATCTCAAAGACAGGAAAGTAGAAGTTTTAGAGGGAGTTTCTGACCTTTTTCAGCCAGTTTGTTATATAGCCCCAAATGAGGATTCAGTGGCTGACACTGTTCTGCAACCTCCTTTACCTCCCAGAAGATCTTGTAGAAATTTCAAGACCATCCCGCCTCCAGAACCGGAGACCTTTGAATCAAAAAATTCCTATGCAGCCTTATTTTGGGGTGACTCAGAGATGGATATTGGGGATACAGATTCCCAAAAATCGGTACAAGATTCTTTGGTGCCCCCTAGGGATGAGTATAAGGAAAAAAAGAAGAAAAGGAGGAATAAATGAGAGAAAGTTTTTTTTTTCCCAGCCTAAAAAATAATTTTTTTTTTTATGGGCCTCTTTAAACACACATAGTCTTTTAAATACACAAAAAAGATGTGCTGTGTTTCACTTACTTCATGATCTTTGGATTTCAATTTGTTTTTTGCAGGAAACATGGATGATTTCCAGAGAAAAAATTGTTTCATTTACAAAGGATTGGCCATGGGGACTATCTTATTGGTCTTTTGAGGAAGACAGGGCTGATGGGGTGGGGATTCTTTTCAACTCTTATCGGTTGGTTCTGTATAAATTGATTGATTTGGTTCCAGGAAGGGTGCTGATATTAGACGGGAAATGGAATACTAATACCTTTCGGTTTATTAATATTTATAACCCCCAAACAAAGGCAGCAAGGGTAGCTTGTTTGAAAGGGATTTAACCCTTCTTAGTCACTTCCATTCCCTTTCTTTGGGGTGGGGATTTCAATTGCAGTAAGGGAGGAACAGGGAGAGGCTCCAACAAAAAGACCTATTGCGATTATAACTGTTTGAAGGAAATTGTTCAAAATGCAGATTTAGTCTCCTGTGAAGCTTGCAGTACTACCTGTCCTGGTGGTACCTTTTTCAAAGGAGGAACGGGATTTACTATTGATTATCTTTTTATTTCTAAAACAATGCCAGTAAGTAATCCACTCACAATTCCAGTAGAGTTTTCAGATCATGCTCTTTTACAGGTACAGGTAGGAGAATTGGTAGGACATGGAAGACAGGTGAAAAGATGAAAGCTGAACACTTCTATCTTACAAGAACAGCTAGTATTAAATTCTATTAGACTGATTTTAAAAGCTAGATTATCTGTGTTTTTTTTGTATCCAGGTTTGGGAGTATGGTGGCAAGAAACAAAAAATGACTGCATTTTATGGTTCAAAAAATATGGGATTCGTCGGAGGAACTCTGAGTTTTTTGCCTATTTGAAATTAAGAGCTCATTTACAATACGTACTTATGCTGGCAATTCCTCTCAACAGGATTTTTCTACACAAATAGAGGCAATTAAGGCACAAATGAGGATATTACAATATGATAGAACAAAAACTTTACAAGCAGTGATATCCAATCATATGACAAAATCAGTGGTTGGGGATCCTTTTGAGTTGTGTAAATCTCTAAAGGATCATTCCTCTTTAGAATTTTTAAACCAAGGAGATGGTAGAGTGGACACAGTGGATTCTATAGGTCATAAGATTGCTGAGCACTTTCGGGAGCCCCATTCCATACACACTTCTACTTTGCAACAGATTAATCAGTTTTTAGGCCCCCCTTCTGATACGGGATTAGATCCAGGTATAAGGAGTATTATTCAAAAACCATTTTCTCTCTTAGAGATAGATGAGGTAATTAAATCTCTGAAATCCAATGTTTCTCCAGGGTTGGACGATCTATCTAATTTATTTTATAAAACTTTCCATTTGGAATTGATTCACTGTTTGGCTTTAGTTTTTAATAATTTTTTAGAGGGTGCATTGATTCCGAGTTTTTTTTCAGAAGGTTTACAGATATATATTTTCAAAACAGGGGATAAGGGGGATTTCCAAAACTGGAGACCAATTACATTGTCAAACTCTGATTACAAAATATTAACTACTTTGATTAACAATAGATTGAAAGTTATGTCTAAGATAATTTTTTCCCCAGCCCAGCATTGTGGACTTCCCAATAGAAGAATTCAGTCGGTGCTTTGTATTATACGAGATGTAATTGACCATTTGAATGACTCAGGGGAGTCAGGGTGTTTACTGTCTTTGGACCTGGAGAAGGCCTTTGATAGAGTTAGTCACCTTTTTTTGTTTCCAGCTTTAGAATTTTTAGGGTACCTGTGGGTTTGCTTAATTTAATAAAGGGCTGCATGCCTCTGCTCTAGTGTACCCAGTAATTAAGGAATTAGGGACAGGGTATACCATGCTTGTAGAATGCGACAAGGTTGCCCTTTAAGCCCCTTCCTTTATATTCTTTCTTTAGAGCCCCTAATTAGAGCAGTGAGTATGTCCCCTCAGTGGTCAGGAGTGCGTATCCCTTGTACAAATTATTTTTTAACCATACAGGCGTATGCAGATGATGTTTATCTTTTTTTTAAAGAGTTTACACAAATGGGAGTTTTTTTTCAAGTATTTGATGTATACACAAGGTTGTCAAATGCCAAAATTAATCTGTCTAAATCCAGAGGTTTGTTACTGGGATGTTCCTATCAGAACCCAATTCAATACAATTCCATACGTGTTTCTACAGATCCCCTGACAATTTTAGGAGTAGTTTTTGGATCCCAAAATCTTCGGAGGACAATTGGGTTTCGGTTTTGGATAAAATAGAATTGAAAGTGAATAGATGGAAAAAGTTTAAATTTTCAAAAATATAAAGGATTCAAGTGTTGAAACAATTTATTCTGCCATGTTTACAGTACTTGGCAGTTATCTACCCTCTGCCTGCCCAGTATGAAACTAGACTTTACAGTATTTGTTTCCAATTATTATGGGGCAATAGACTAAACCCTGTCAAAAGGTGTTTTACTTACCTGGATAGGAAACAAGGAGGTTTGGGAATGGTTGACCCAGTAGTCTTTTGTTTTACATTATTTTTTTCCTTTTCATTGAAACATAGTTTGGGACCCCCAAGGGATCAGGAGATTTCTTTTTTCAGATCTTTGTTGCATCGTTATCTAACAGCCTGGTTGCATTGTGCACTTAAATTGTCCCCACATTTGTCCTTACCGGAATTTTTTAAGACCGCAGCACAGAAATTATATAAGTGGCAGGTAACCAAAAACCAAATAATAGGGGGTTCTCCTAGGAAATTATATAAAGAAATTATGGCATTGATTTATCCTTTGGAGCCAAGTTATAAAAATTGTCCTATGGGTCGGACTTCTGATGTTTTGGAACAACTTAATAATCCCAGGCTACCATTATATATGTGGGAGGTCCAATGGCTTATAATGTATGGGAGATTGAATGTTAGGGGAACGCTAAATATGAAGCAAAGGAAGAGGACTTGTCCATATACTGAATGTGTAAATCAGGAGGAAACCATGGAACACTTTTTTCTACAGTGCTCTTTCCCATCTAAATTATGGGTATACTTGGCTAAGAAATGGGAGTTACCTTGGTTGGCAAATATAAACTATGATATTTTGGTGATTGCTATCTTTCCCCCATCCTTAAGGAAGTATGAGAAGGGTACTTTGAGAATACTGCTTGCATGCTTATGGTTTTGCCTTTGGCAAGCAAGATGCCAATGGGTCTTATATCAAAGAAAAACTTTCTTAGAAGGGTTTAATTTGTATGTGATAAATGAATTAAGCAAAATCTTTATTACAGTTATGCAATTGTATAATGTTAATAAAGTTAGGAAATGGTGCAAGGGATTTTCACATATTAAATATAAATAGAAGGTATGTATTTCTTTTGCCTCCCCTGTGTCTTCCCCCCCTTTTTTCATAAATGGGGTTGGGTTTTACGGGATAAATGGTTCCCTAGGATCAAGTCAGGAGATGTAGTAATTAATGAATGTTAACTGCAAGTTTTCTCTGTTTTGTTTTCCTCTGTTCTGTTTTATTTTTGCTGATTTGAGATATATGCATAGTGATTGCCTTGTTTTGAAGTTTTCCTTTGTACTCTGTTTGTACATTTTTTTTTCTTACTACTGGATTTCTATTTATGTTTCTATTATAATAAAATCACCCCTACTCTTTTCAATAAGTGCCATAGGATCTTTAACATCCACCTAAACTACCACCAATCCAGGCAGACGGGACCTCGGTTTAACGTCTCATCCAAAAGATGTTGTTATTCTCCATTGCCTCTTCCCCCAGAATGCATCTTGAATTGAGCAGTACTCTGCTCGGTATGCCTTTCCTGGTTAAACTTTTAAATAAATATATTGTTTCTACACTTCCTTCACTCATGTACATTATTCTGCATGCCTCTCTAGCTGGTGATGGCTGACCACGTGTAGCCCCCCAATGCAGACCACATGCTTGTGGGGGCCCCCCAAATGCAGTTGTTGTAGGGGACATACACACCTTGCACTTTGGGCTTTGCTCCACTAGGGACACTGTGCTGTATCATGGTCCTTGCAGTCTACTGCTGTGTTCTGACTTGCTGCTGACAGGGTAACATGCACCTGTCTATTATGCCATGCCATGCCTTACACTATCTAGTGGTGACTCTACTTGTAGGTACCTGTAATTCTAGAAATAAATAAATAAAAATAAAAATAAAAGACCCCTGTGTCACTGACCTGGTGTCAGAGGGAGTTGGTAGTATTGCTCTCAGCTCTGGTTGCATATCTGTCAGCATTGGTTGGGTCTGGTGTGCCATGTGTGTGGGACTATGTATACATGACTATCATTAGGAGGTTAGTACTAGCCACTTTAGTATCAGTACACCACCATAAACTGCCATGTGTATCATACACCATCTGTGGTAGTCCATCTGCTGCGATGTCCATGCCAGTGTCATATGCAAGGTGTGTCACACCTGTTCAACCAATTGAGCATGGCATCTGTGGCATGGGGTTAGCAGAGGGGGGGCATTAATTGGCAGTGCATGTAGTGTACAATATGTGACTGCCAATGTTATACATTGTCAGTTGTGTCTGACCAACACAGTGATGACTAAGGTATGATTAATTCACTGTACATGGAGAGGGGCCATGCATATATTTGTACATGACTGGATCTTTGTTGGGTCAATGTCCTGAACTGGTTCTGTATGTGTAAAAACCCTGTAACTAGGGTGGCAATGACATTTTTAGAGTGTGGAGGGCACCTTCAGTCGGGTCTGCAACCTACAGTGGTTTTGTGCCAACATGGGGGAACTCACATGGTACTCAGGCTGCTGCACACAATGCAGCATAACAGTGCCATCCATTTACATCTATGCTGTGTGCAACACGTGCATGGTTGGGCTTGACCCTGTCACTAAAAGGGTGTCTCATAGCTTCCTGTTGTCTTGCACACCAGTCTTAGCCTTTGTAGTGCATGGCTGGTATGCAAGGTGCAAGGTTTGGTTGTGCCATTCCTGGTACCACTGGTCATTCCATAGCCTACTGCACCCTGTCTCAGTACTGCTGTTGCTTGTGCTGCAGTTTGACATCTGGCATGCATGCCTGTGTTGAGTGTCACTTGCATGGCACTGTCCTGCTGTGTTGCAGGATGGCATATCTATTGTATCTGAAGTTCCCTACTGTATGGGATGACAATACTGTCACTGGTATGTTGTGCACATTCCACTGCAGCTGTGTCAATCCCTCCACCTGTGTGGCATGGTGGCCAATGGGTCATCTGGTTGTACATCTGTTATGCATATTATACCACTTCTGTGTTCCTCTTCATGTGTGTGCTGCCTGCTGAAGTTGGTGGGGTTTTTTTTTCCATATGTACCCAGAGAGATGCAGGAGCAGGGAGGTAAGATGAGATCAGCTGCAGCAAGAGGGATGGGATGATCCAATGTGAATACAGATTCTTCTGCTCTGGCTTATGGCATGTCATGTATAGGACTGCACCTGTGCCATTGAGGACCTTCTGGTGGCCATCACTTCGAAGCTATGGCAGCAGCCACCACCACCACCGCCACTGTCTGCAGGCCCCTGATGGACCATGGACCCTGCTGAGCCCCATGGGACATTGCTGTTCCATTTTGTTTTTCTTCCAGGCAGTTGCCCATGTTCCATTGTCCCTCCTCCCTTTTTCTACAGGTAGTTGCCTTGTTTCATTTGTATGATTGTATTTTGCTTAGTCTGTAGTAAATTGTTATTTTGATATCTAGTCTGCTGTGTTGTGTGTCCTTCTGTGACACCCTTCTCTCACACCCACAGTGTTCTGCACTTTCATAGTGTTATCTTCAGTGCCAAGCAATTGCATTGTATGGCATACAATCCTCCCTGTATTCATAGGGTTTAGCATTGGTGCAATGTCTCTGACTATGGCATGGGCAGGGACAGTTGCAAGTGCTGGCACAGTACAAAACTGTGCTTGTGCACACTTCAGAATATCTGGGCATACATGTTTAGATAGAGTAACTCTGTTCAATGAAATAAAATGAAATAAAACAAACATGCATGCATTCCCTCCCAGATTATAAGCAGAGCAAGTACTCTGAATTATAACAAAAGAACACAACAAATATGACATATTAGACCAGCTAACCCAAGTTCAAAAGTTGCTAATAACTTGCATTTGTAGCATTAACTATTTACAAAGTTACCTGTAATTTGTGTCCCATTTTTAGGGCAAAATCAAGATTCCTCCAAGTCATCAAAATCAGCATTCTTTTGTGGAGTCATTTCAGTTTCTATTCTGTGTAGCAATTTACCAGCCTCCCTGGGTTCATTCAAAAGATTTACATGGCTGTTCCACACCACACATACTCTGGCAAGCAGAAGTAGCTGGTGCCGAATTTCCTGCAATCTCATTGAGATGTAAATTCTCTCAAAGGCTTAGCATCTCAGTCACTGTAGGAAAAATCAGGGAACAGGAAGATCTCTGCTTCATAATAACACAGTGTCCCCTTCCTCGTCACTGTAGCTAGGTTTCTGTCACAGTCTCAGATTCCCATGAAAACAATGATGAAGGCCCCGGAAGCTACAAGATCAGCTCCCTCCCATCTCGAGTAAGATGGTAAGCCTTTCCAGTGAGTAGGCAGACTGGATTTCAACATTGTTCAGCAGGCTCTTAGAACATTCAAGCAAATCCCCTGCTAACCTCCCTCTCAACAGTCTGTGGTAGACAACTACTAAACTGTATTTATAAACTTGATGTTCAAGTTGTTTCCAGCCTTTGCCTGAGCTAAATATTATCTGTTCGCTGCATGATCTGCTCAGTAGTGTATAGTCTAATTTCTAGCTGCTGGACTCATGGAGTTAGGTTGTCTGGTTTGTGTTGCATGTCTTGAAATGTTTTGATTAGCTGTGCCAGAGTAGAGTTGACCATGAGAAGTGTCATGTTTTAAGTGAGAGGCTCATCCGAGCCTGGTGCTGCCTCATGTTGTATGGGCCTCCCATCTTTCTGAAATTTATTCAGTGTTAAAAATAGGAATGGGTGGACCAACTCTGCCACACTTCCAAACCTTCCTAGACCTGGCTGATACAACTCTGCTCAAGAATCCTGAGCCTTTCATGGCTCAACACAAGTTGACAAATTGGCCCAGATTGGAAGTACAGTGTGGTTCTACTCAAAGGCACTGGAGTGGAACACCTAGCATGGGGGATGTGAAAGCTGGATTACAGGTAGCAGCCTGTTCTAAAGATGTTTATGTGGCATGAACAGTGTGTGCACATGGCACGGGGGAAGGGGGACATGGACATGCCTCACTGGTATGGGGTGGGTACCAGAACTAGGAAGAACAACTAGCAAGCAAGGTCAGCAAGATGCCAATGGGTTACTGGCAGGAACAAAAAAATTATAACACTCACCAGTAGTCACTGAAAAAGAAGGTCAGGGTAGGGTACCAAGAAATAATTAAAGAAAATAACAGGTTTTTTTTTGCTCTCTTACCAAATACTCTCAAGTCCCTGGACCCTCACATGACCAACAAAGGCAACACGTGTGATTTATTTATTTATTTATTTATTGAAGATATCAGATAACATATCTTTGAGTCAAAGACTCCTTTACAAAGGTTCCACGTCACTGAATACAGAGACATCAGGTACAACAGCAACAATTACCAGTACCTAAAGATTCTTTGACCTGAGGAGGTCTTGCAGAGGGGTATCCAGCAGTGGATTGTTGCAGATTGCCGAGTGTGGCAGGTCGATAAGGGTACTTGGAGTAGGGGGGTGAGGGCAGGTGGGAGTAGCCCTGCTGTAATCTTTTTAGCAAAGAGGCAGGCCTGATATTTGAGCCTCCCTTCAAAGTTTAGCCAGTTGGTGGAGGAGTAAAGGGTGCAGGTGTGAGTAAGTCTGTCACAGCCAGTGGCTAGTCTACAGGCCTTATTAAGGGCCAGTATAATTTTGTTTAGGTGCGTGTTGTCAGCTGCCCCTTAGATTATGTTACCATAATCTATGAGTGATAGTATGGAAGCTGAGACAGCTAGGTGTAGAGCTTCAGGAGGGAGGCAGTGCTTGGACTGGTGGAGTAAACCAATACGCACATTGACAGTGGTGCTCAGTTTTTGGATGTGGTCATGATAGGTGAGCCCAGAGTCTAAGGTGATACCCAGGTATTTGAATGAGGTAACCTGCTCAAAGGGGTCATTTAGTGAGTTCAGTATGAACAGAGGTAGCCCATTGTTCTTGTTTTGGGAATGGACAAACACTGTAGATTGTTTTTTTTTGTAGTTTAGAACTAGCCTATGCTGAACCAACCAGGATTCATCTTCCGTTAATGATTTTTGAAGTGAATTTCAGAGAGCGGTGGGATCTGTGTGTGAGCTGTAGAGGACAGCATCGTCCGCATATAGGAGTAGTTTCTGAGAGCAATCCTTGGGGACGGAGTTGAGGAACAGGGAGAATAGTAGGGGGCCAAGAATAGAGCCCTGCAGAACTGCCAAACTGACTTGGAGGGGCAAGGATTTTGTTAGGACAAGCCTGACTGTCTGAGTTCTCTTGGACAGATTGCTGGCAATCCAACCAGTGGTCTCAGGAGACAGGTCTATTTGTGCAAGGGAATCCAGGAGTAGTGTATGGTGCACCATATCAAATGCCTTGGAAGGGTCTATAAATATAGCACAAGCAATGTGGCCTGTGTCAAGAGATGTGTGGAGGGCATTAGTAAACTCCATGAGGGCTGTGGTGGTACTGTGGTTGTGGCAGAAGTCATGCTGCTCAGGACACAGCAGGCTATATTTGGAAAGGTAGTCTGTAAGCTGGGTGGCCACAATTTGCTCCAAGGCTTTGGAGAGGGGAGGCAGGATTGAGATGGGCTGGTAATTCCCTGGCTGGGTGCGGTCTCCACTCTTAAGGTTGGGTGTGATGAAAGCTGTTTTCCATTTAGAGGGAAACTGGCACAGCAATAGGGAGTGGTTCAAAAGCATGGTGAGTGGGAGGAGAACTTCATTAATGGTGAGCATAAGCAGTTTAAGATCGAGTGTGTCACTACAGAAACATGATTTGCTGAGGGCCTTGAGGAGACGAGGGTGGCTTCATGCTTCCATATTGTTTTAAAGTGGAATGGGGGCAGAGTGGGAAATAGGGGATGTTGGGGTGAGGGAGAAAAAATTGGAGCAGAGAACACTACTAAGTTCAGATAAGGAGGCATATTTGCAATCAGGGCAGGGTCTGTGGTGATAAACCCATTGGCCCAGAATTGGGAGTGAGGTGCAGTGGAAGCTTTGCCACTGAGCTGTTTGAGAGAGTCCCAGAACTTGCACCCTGAGCCCCCATGTGGCAGTGAACAAAGCTCGGTAATACTCAGCTTTGGCCTTATGAATATTCCAAGTACATTTATTACATGCCTCTTGGTAGTGCTGCCTACAGAAGGTTTACCTGTTTCCAGGGCAATGTGCCATAGGTTGTCACATTCTCGCATTTGGTCTAAAAGGTCTTGTGACATCCAAAGTGTGTCATCTCCATTGATGACCTTTTTGCGTAGGGGTGCATACAGGTCACAGGCAGAACTGAAGGTGTTGATTAAGTGGTCTAGTGCAGAATCAATGTCCCAAGCAGCTGAGATGGGGAGCCAGTCACTACTAGAGAGATGTTGGCTAAGAGACCGAAGTTTGCCAGGTCTGAGACAGCAGTGGAGGATAGTTCTGGGAGGGGGCTTTCTAGCAAAATGCTACCAGTGACAAAGCATCAGAGAGTGATCACTCAGGGCATTGGGTACTACCCTGGCCTGGGTTGCTTTGTGGGGTGCATTGGTGAGCACAAGATCAAGGAGGGTGGCAGTGCCAGTCCTCTGGTTGAGTCTAGTGGTGATGGTCACAAGTTGGGACAGGTTGAGAGACTGTCACATTCCTAATTGGTGCCGATGTGTCAACTAGCCAATTTATGTTAAAATCTCCTAGGGCAAATAATTTCTGCCTTTTCAGGGAGTGTCTGGAGGTAGGTGAGGACAGAGTGGAAAGCATTCTTCTGATTTTGGGGAGGAATGTAAACAGAGGAGAGGAACAGGGAGCTCTGATGATGTAAGAAACCACTATGGGTCTCAAAGGAAGTGGCAGTGAAGGTTCAAGAGAAAAATAAAGCATTCAGGAAGTACAAGGAAGTACAAGGAATTGCAGAAGGAGCAGGACAGAGAACTGTATCATTTAAAGCAAAAGGAGGCTGGGAAGGCAGTCAGAACAGCAAAGGCCCAAACCGAGGAAAAGATAGCTAACTCAGTTAAGAGGAGATAAAACCTTTATAGGTACATCAGGGAGCGAAGGAAGACCAAGGGAGGATAGTGAGGGCTTAACAAGGGGAGGAGGGTGGGCAGAGGAGACTGTGAAAAGGCAGAGATACTAAACAAATATTTTTGCTCAGTATTTACGAAGGAAGAGGGGAGATACATAAAACAAACAGTAGTAGCACTCTGGATACAGAAGTTGATACCGGCCCATTTATAGAAGAAAGGGTTCTGAAAGAACTCTTAAAACTGAAAGGTGGACAAAGCAGGGGGCCTGATGGAATTCATCCAAATTCTAAAAGATAAGGTAGAACTAGTGACACCACTGACTACCCTTTTTAACAAATCATGGGAGGATGGGGTGGTACCCGAGGACTGGAGGAGGGCAGATGTGAGTTCCCTTCACAAAAGTGGGAGCAAGGCAGAAGCAGAAACTATAGACCTGTTAGTTTAACCTCAGTGATAGGAAAATGATGGAATCACTTCTAAAGGAAAGAATTGTCTAGTATCTAGAGGCCAGAGGGCACAGGACCCTAGGCAGCATGGATTCACAGCGGAGAGTCATGCCAGACAAATCTGATAGATTTCTTTGACTGGGTGACCAAAGTAGTAGATCAGGAGGGGCTGTGGACATGGCCTACCTAGACTTTAGCAAGGCATTTGACACAGTCCACACAAAAGATTAATATACAAGTTAGCCAGCCTGGGAGTGGGTCCCAAGATGACAGCCTGGGTAAAGAATTGGCTGGAGAATAGGACACAGAGAGTTATAGTAAATGGAGTCCACTCAGAAGAAAGGAGGTTACTAGTGGGGTACTGCAGGGTTCAGTATTAGGACCGGTCCTCTTCAATGTCTTTATAAAGCGACATTGCAGAGGGACTGGAAGGAAAAGTATGTCTCTTTGCAGATGACACTAAGATCTGCAACAGAGTTGATGCACAGGAGTGGGGTGGAAAGGATGAGAAGGGACTTGGCAGAGTTAGAGGAATGGTCAAGTGTGGCAGCAGATTCAATGCTAAGAAGTGCAAGGTAATGCACCTGGGAAACAAAACCCAGGGAAGAGTACACAATGGGGTGAGATACTAACAACAACAAGAATGGAAAGGGACCTGGAGGTAGTCATATCAGATGACCTAAAGATGGGCAAGCAATGTGAGAGGGCAGCAAGGAGGGCTGGGGATACTGGGATGCATAGGAAGAGGCATCACCAGTAGAAAACAGGAAGTTACTAACCCTCTGTACAGACAGCTGGTGAGACCCCATCTGAGTACTGTGTGCAGTTCTGGAGACCCAATCTCCATGAGACATAGACAGGATGGAAGCTGGCCAGAGAGGGGCAACTAAAATGGTGCAGGGTCTGCACCGGAAGTCATATGAAGAGAGACTTAAGGAGCTTAATATGTATAGCCTCGAGGAAAGGAGGAGAGGGGACATGATAGAAACTTTCAAGTACCTCAAGGGAATCAACAAAGTCCAAGGCGTAGCATCTTTCAAAAAGAGGTGTGCAAGAACAGAGGGCACAATTTGAAGATGGGGGCGGCTCAGAGGTAATTTAGGAAGTATTTCTTCACAGAGAGGGTTGTGGATGCATGGAACGGCCTTCTGGAAGAGGTTGTGGAGTCAAAATCAGTGGGGGAATTCAAGCATGCATGGGATAGTCATAAGGCAATTCTGGGGGGTGGGGGTAGGAAGAAGCAGGCTGCTGGTTAACTAGGATCTGCAGCTTATCCAGTAGGTAGGGAAATGGGCAGACTGGGTGGGCCAAGTGGTCCTTATCTGCCATCAAATTCTATGTTTCTATGTTTCTATGTTAGGTGCAAGAGTGATTTTCAGAATGATGGCCTGGGCGCCGTGTTCGAGGGTTGGGGTGGGAGGGCAAGACATTGTCCTTGATGTATAGAGCACATCCAACTCCTTTTTTAGAGGGTCTATCAGCATGTTATAGGGTAAACCTGGGACGTGAGGCTGCAGAGTCTTGGGTATGGTCATTGAGCTAAGTTTCTACTACAGAGATGAAATCAGGGCAATTCTGGGCAACTCAGCCCTGAAATGAGTCAAATTTGTTGAGGAGGCTACATATATTAAGGGAGGCCACTGTAATGTCCTTAGGAGCAGTAACCTTGGAGGGAGGTTCAGTGGGTCCTGGTTTGGGGTGGACATCCCCTAAGAGGAGGAGAAGGAGTAGGAGGATGTGCATGGATGCCAATTTTAGATGCTTCTGCACCAGCTCAGATGCCAGCAGGGAGGGGGAAGAGCAGCGCTTGGTGGTGGGGATGGGTAACTGCCGAATGGAGGGAGAAGCAAGGCAGAGTAGCATCCAAGGTTGTACTATGGCAATGCCAATAGGGAGAGATGTTGGTGGAAGATGCATGGTCCGTCAGTGGAGTGAGTGACTTAGCACCAAGGTAGAGGTGGGGAGGGGGGGTTCAAGGTGAGAAGCCTGATGAGAGTCGGTTCATACTCACCATATTGGTGGACATGTGGAGCATGACCTAGCAGAATAAGGGAGGTTAAGCTTAGCAGTGCAAGCCACAAGGCAGAGCAGGCACCAGTAAGAGGGGTCATAGTGAGTAGAGGGTAGGTGGGGGGAAGTCATAGAGGTTAAGAGTGTTAACAAACTGAAAGAAATAAGCAAGACCCATTGACTTAGTGGCAGAGCTGTGGACTTTAGTGCCAAGGGTCCAGGGTTTGAGGCCTACAGAGGGACAGTAGCACAAAATGGGGAAAAATAAGGTTAATATAGGGGTATAGTTGTAGGAAGATGTGGAGATTAGGAGGTTAAACAGAGTAGCTTGTGGATGGAAAAATAGGGTCTAGGAAGGGCACTGCATTGACTCCTAGTAGTCAGAAACTATAAGCTGCAAATGGGAAAGTGGACACTTAGAAATCAAAGTGTTTGGTCATGTGACAGGTCATATGACCAGTATGCAGCAATAAACGTAGAGCTGAGCTTGGGTGAGAGGGTTGCTGGGGTGGGCAGGGCAGTCAAATCACAGTGTCAAAGGGCTAACACCCCTTCACAAACAAGCAGGGTGGAGAGAGGCAGGTTTTACTTCTTAATGCCCCTTGGTGGCTACTTGTATCCCCTGGTGTGTGCAGTGAAGTCTGGTAGCATTTCTGTGTGGGGGGGGGTAGATTCTGAGGCCTATATGTGAAGGGAAACAAAGGAATCACATTAGTATGCAGCGGGTAGTTCTTTGTCAAGACAAGGCCTTACTGTGCATGTGATACTGGGACACTGAAGAGAGCTAACCAATTAGGGTCTTTTTTGTTTGACTGATTCATGTTCTTGCCAATCCTGTGTGTCAACCACCACATGACATCCCTAGGAAACAGTGTATGCAGCTAATTTGGGGCTTTGCATTGAAAGAAGGAAGCACTGTTGTATGTGCCCACAGTAAAAAAAAAATAGCATTAGTCAGAAAGAGAGACAGAGAGCAAGGAGAGGGAGGAAAGAGAGAGACCAACTAATTCAACAGTAGATAATAGCAGAGTGCTGAATAACTAAATACAAAATATTTTCTTAGTTTTAGAAAAACTAAATTGGTGCAGGAAAGGGATTTTAAAAAACAGAGTAATAGTACAAAAAGCATGACCTGTACTCTGCAGTGCCATGAGGCAGGCACAGTTCTCATTAAACCATCCAGCAACAACTGAAAAAAAAAATATCATAGTAGTGATAGGTTAGGTATTAGTTTAATCAGTCTATTTTGCTTGCAGAATCAACAAAATCAAAAAAAGTTCAAATGACTAGCATCCAACAACTTAATAACTCTTTCTCTTTTTGAAAAATACCTTAAAAAACAAGCATTTGTCAATGCCAAATGTTGATTGCGTTGGTCTGTTGAGCTTGCGCAGTGGGCCTCTGTCAGTGGCTCAGTCTGTTAGTCCCAGTGCTGCAGGCTGTTCTTTTGTACTGGGCTGGTGCATGCATTGGCACCTTGTTCTCCCGAGGAAGGAATACACAGCTGTCCCGAGAGAGCTCCATTGAGGTGGCTCACTCTCCCTGTGTGACTCACTCATTCTGTCTCCTGGCACTGCAGGCTGCCTTTTTGTACTGGGCTCCTGCCTGTGTTGGTGCCTTTTTCTACCCATGAAGAAATCCACAGCTGTTCTGGCAGAAGTCTGTTGAGGTCGCTCAGTCCGCCTGTCTCACTCACTCATTCTGGTTCTCGTGGCACTGCAGGCTGCCCTTTTGTACTGGGTTCCTGTCTCTGTTGGCGCCTTTTTCTGCCCACAAAGAAATCTGCAGCAGTCCCGACAAAGCTCCGTTGAGCTCGCTCACTCCCCTTCTCTCACTTGCTCATTCTGTTCTGCCGGCGCTGCAGGCCGCCCTTTTCTACTGGGCTCCTGCCTGCATTGCTGCCTTCTTATGCCCATAAAGAAATTTGTAGCAGTTAAAGTATAGCTCTGTTGAGCTCACTCACTCGCTCATTCTGGTTTTCGTGCCATTGCAGGCTGCCCTTTTGTACTGGGCCCCTGCATGCATTGCTGCCTTTTTCTGCCCACAAACAAATCTGCAGCAGTCCCAACAAAGCCCCGTTGAGCTCACTGCCTCCCTCCTCCTCACTTGCTCATTCTGTGTCTCCTGGTGCTGCAGGATACCCTTTTGTACTGGGCTCCTGCCTGCAGTGGCGGCTTTTTCTGGCCAGAAAGAAATCTGAAGCAGTCCTGACACAGTTCCACTGAGCTTGCTCACTGCCCATCTGTCACTCTTGCATTCCGTTTCTGCCAGCGCTGCAAGCTGGCCTTTTGTATTGGGCTCCTGTCTGTGTTGCCACATTTTCTGCCCACAATGAAATCTGCAGCAGTCATGCTACAGCTCCGTTGAGCTTGCTCAGTACCGCTCTGTCACTCGCTTGTTCTGTTTGTCTTGGAGCCGCAGACTGCGCTTTTGTATGGGGCTTCTGGCTGCATTGGCCCCCTTTTTCTGACCACAAAGCAATCCCAGCAGTCCTGACAGAGCTCCGTTGAGCTCACTAAGTCCCCTTGTCTCACTCGCTCGCACTGTTTGTCCCACTGCTGCAGGCTGCCCTTTTGTACTGGGCCCCTGCCTGTATTGATGCCTTTTTCTGCCCACAAAGAAATCTGCAGCAGTCCTGACAGAGCTTTGGTGAGTTCGCTCTCTCGTTCTGTTTCTTCCAGTGCTGCAGGCTGCCCTTTTGTACTGGGCTCTTGTGTTGGGGCCTTTGTCTGCCCACAAACTAATCCACCGCAGTCCCGACAGAGCTCAGTTGAGCTCGGACACTCCCCCCTCTCTCACTCGGTCGATCTTAATCTGTCCCAAACACTGATTTCCCAGAGTGACCGTGCTATTGTGCTGCAGGAGTGCAGAAACATATTTTAGCCAGGATGTGCAAAATGACAGCTGTAGTGTTCATAAGGAGTTGTGAAAAAAATGCCACTGTTGAAAATGTGACATGACAGTATTACAAATTTGCGAAATTATAAGGGTGCATGGAAACAGTTCAATGCACGCTTGTAACACAGTCATGTTATGGCAGTCCCAGCAGAGCTCCATTGAGCTCGCTCACTCCACTTCTCTCACTTGCTCATTGTATTGTGCCGGCACTGCAGGCTGCCCTTTTCTACTGGGCTCCTGCCTGCATTGCTGCCTTCTTATGTCCACAAAGAACTTTGCAGCAGTTACAATACAGCCCTGTTGAGCTCACTCACTCGCTCATTCTGGTTTTCCTGCCACTGCAGGCTGCCCTTCTGTACTGGGCCCCTGCATGTATTGCTGCCTTTTCCTGCCCACAAACAAATCTGCAGCAGTCCCAACAAAGCCCCGTTGAGCTCACCAACTCCACCTCCCTCACGTGGTCATTCTGTGTCTCCTGGTACTGCAGGCTACCCTTTTTTACTGGGCTCCTGCCTGCATTGGTGGCTTTTTCTGGCCAGAAGGAAATCTGAAGCAGTCCCAACACAGCTCCACTGAGCTCGCTCACTCCCCCTCTGTCATTCTCGCATTCCGTTTCTGCCGGCGCTGCAAGCTGGCCTTTTGTACTGGGCTTCTGCCTGCGTTGCCACATTGTCTGCCCACAAAGAAATCTGCAGCAGTCACACTAGAGCCCCGTTGAGCTCACTCACTATCGCTCTGTCACTCGCTCGTTCTGTTTCTCTTGGCGCCGCAGACTGCGCTTTTGCATGGAGTTCCTGGTTGTGTTGACAACTTTGTCTGCCCACAAAGAAATCCGCAGCTGTCCTGACAGAGCTCTCATCGCTCATTCTGTTTGTCCTGGCACTGCAAGCTGCCCTTTTGTATGGGGCTCCTGCCTGCATTGGCGCCTTTTTCTGCCCACAAAGAAATCCCAGCAGCTCTGACAGAGCTCCGTTGAGCTCACTAAGTCCTCTTGTCTCACTCACTCATACTGTTTCTCCCACTGCTGAAGGCTGGGTTTTTGTACTGGGCCCCTATGCCTGTATCGACGCCTTTTTCTGCCCACAAAGAAATCTGCAGCAGTCCTGACAGCGCTTCGGTGAGTTCGCTCACTCCCCCTCCCTCACTCGCTCTCTCGTTCTGTTTCTCCCAGTGCTGCAGGCTGCCCTTTTGTTCTGGGCTCTTGTGTTGGGGCCTTTGCCTGCCACAAACAAATCCGCAGCAGTCCTGACAGAGCTCAGTTGAGCTCAGTCACTCCCCCCTCTCACTCGGTTGATCTTAATCTGTCCCAAACACTGATTTCCCACAGTGACCGTGCTATTGTCCGCAGGAGTATAAAAACATATTGTAGCCAGGATGTGAAAAATGACACCTGCAGTGTTCATAAGGAGTTGAAAAAATGCCACTGTTGAAAATGTGGCGTGACAATATTACAAATTTGCAAAGTTACAGGGGTGCATGGAAACAGTTCAACGCACGCTTGTAACACAGTCATTTTATGGAGTTTCGTCACCAAATTTTCAACATAGGGATTTTTGGACCTCTGCTCATGAACAGTGCCACTGTCATTTTCTTATTCTGTCCTGAACACTGATTTCCCACAGTGACCATGTTATTCTGCGCCGGAACTGTGAAAACACATTTCGGTCAGGATGTGAAAAAATTACAGCTGTACTGCTTATAAGGAGGTGTGAAAAAAAGGCACTTTTGGAAATGTGGTGTGACAATATTACAAATCTGCGAAGTTACAAGGGTGCATGGAAAGTGCACAATGCACACTTGTAACACAGTCAATTGATGAGCTATCATCACCAAATTTTCAACATAGCAATTTTAGGACCTCTGCTCATGAACAGTACCATTGTCATTTTCTTAATCTGTCCCGAACAGTGATTTCCCACAGCGACCGCTCTATTCTGTGCCAGAAGTGCGAAAACACATTTTGGCCAGGATGGGAAAAATGCAGCTGTATTGTTCATTAGAAGGTCTGGGAAAATGGCAATGTTGCAAATCTGGAGTGAAAATATTAGAAATTCGTGAAGTTATGAGCGTGCGTGCCAACAGCGCAATGCACGCTCGTAATACAGTCATTTTATGGAGTATCATTACAAAATTTTCAACATAGGCATTTTAGGACCTCTACTCATGAACAGTGTCACTGTCATTTTCTTAATCTGTCCTGAACACTGATTTCCCACAGTGACCGTGCTATTCTGCACCGGAAGTGCGAAAACACATTTCGGCCAGGATGTGAACAATGACAGCAATACTGCTCACAAGGAGGTGTGACAAAATGCTGTTTGTTGAAAATCTGGCATGAAAGTATTGTACATTCATGAAGTTACGTGCGTACGTAGCAACTGCGCAATTCACGCTTGTAAAACAGTCATTTTTTGTATTTTTTCCACCAAATTTGAAACAATAGCCTTTTTGAGAGCCCACCTTATGAACACTGGCACTGTCGTCTCGTTAATTGGTCCTGAAGGGTGATTCCACACAGTGACCGCAAAACCACCTTTTGGGGCCGATTAACGCCATGACAGTTCAAGAATTCATGAGGAGGGGTCCCAAAAAACCCCATGTTGAAAATTTGGTGAAAAAATTCCCAAAAATGCCCGAGATATGCACTAAAGTTGAAAAACCACTATTCATTACATTATACAGCTTACCGGCATTTCCTCAGTTCGCGGTCGGCTTTGAAGAGTGCAGACGTGTTCCCAGTCCAGCGAAGATCATCGTGCCATGCTCCGGAGGTAAGTATAGGGTGAGGGGGGGTGTGTGGAGGCTGAGTGCGCAGTGGGTGGGTGAAGGTCGTGGGGGTGTGTGGGGAGACTACGAGGGACCATTTCCTTTCTTTCAGGTACAAGAAAAGTTTGCGGGATGCTTTCCACATTTTGGGGGCATGGGGCACGCTGGGGTGGGCTCCCAGCATGCCACTGGAGTCTGGGGGGGACAGCTGTGCCTGAAAGCGGAGTTGGGCACACCCGTCGGCAAACAACAAAAGGAGGGGGGTTAATTTCTGCTGACAGGAAGTGGGCTCCCCCGTCGGCAAATAAACATTGGGGGGTACATATTGTTTGTGAATACGGTGGCAAGCCACTGCCATGTTCATAAACAGCACAACAGATGCTACATCCCGCCCTGCAATGATGGGTTGCTCCCTCATTGCAGCGGATGGCTGAAGCTGCAATGAGAACTGGGCCCCTGATTGCAGCGGCTAATTTCTTTGAAAGTTGTGGCATGCTGGCTGAACTAGTGTCAGCAGCAGCATGCCATGGCATTGGGGGATGGGGGACGAGCCTTTGCAGGCTGTGGGAGCATTGGGCACAACAGTGCCACGCCTCCACAACCTGCTTCTGCAGAAACCTGCCACAACATGCTTCTTGAGCATGCACACAATCAACATAAAAATGTGAAAATAAGAACTAATAAGAGGAGAAGACAAGACAGGAAGACTGTCTGAAGTTGGGACTTTTTATTAAAGAGCAACTCTGTTATAATACAAAGCTTAGAAACACTAGATTTACATCACTTATTTTATAACTTTATTGTTTTCTTTTTGTTTGCTTTTTTCATTACTTTCCCATGCTGCTGGTCTACTAAATATAGCAAATAATGCAGCAATTATTTCACTGAGACTTTCAAAATGAATTTAACTCTCTCCTGCTAACCACACAATTGCTGTGTGTGACATCACAGTATGCTGTCATGGTGAGCACTATGATGTCATAAACAAAAGCACTATGATGTTAACAAGGAAGAGGCAAATGTTTTCAACTGTTTTCTATACATGTATTTTAGATGGACTACCAAGATGTACTGTAAATCTTGGAAAGGAATATTGAAAATGAAAAAAGAAATATTCTCTACAAAATTGTAACAGCTGAAACATGTTATTTATGAAAGCACATGCTGAAGTGCAGGGTTGCTCTTTAAAGAGCAGTTATTGCCTGCTAAATCTGTGTTCCCTATCTCTCTGATTAACTAACTGGCCACAGTGCCTCAGTGGTTCTGGAGAGTTCATAGCTGCATGTGTTACTCTGCTCTGCAGCTCTGTGCCCGCTACAAGGTTATAGTTCCTCATTGATTTTGAGGGGGCTTGCCACATCTCAGACCCTGCATTCATCATCCCTGTGCCTGAATACTAGGTCATAATGCCTCACCAATTTTGAAGGGGGCTTCATGTCTGAGACTGTGTTGCACATCTGTGTGCCTGAACTACTACAAGGTCATAGTGCTGTACAGATTTTGAAGGGGCGAGGCGTGTCACATTGCAGACTCTATGTTGCCCATCTCTGTGCCTGGACTATTACTAGGTCATAGTGCTGTACAGATTTGGAAAGGGGGTCACCTCTCAGACTCTTTGTTTCCCATCTACGTGCCTGAACTTCTACTAGGTCATAGTGCCATACAGATTTTGAAGGGGGGGTGTCATGTCTCAGACTCTGTGTTAGCCATCTCTGTGCCTGAACTAACACAACACTAGGTCATACTGCCATAATGTAGATTTTGAAGGAGGGTGTCACACCTTAGATTCTGTGTTGCCCATCTCTGTGTCTGAACTACTATTAAGTTATAGTGCCATACAGATTTTGTAGGCAGGTGTCATATCTTTGACTCAGTGTTGCCCAACTCTGCATCCAAACTAATACTACTTATTGAACCGCTGTAAAAGAGTCCTTGGTTCAAAGGTCTTTCTGATTTGTTAAATAAATAAATAAAATTATTAAGAAATTAAGTTGGATCCCACAAAAAATGGATTCAGAATCAGAATATGTTATGGAACATGTGGTCAACACCAGCAGTATGGCTGAAATTATTACACATAACAATAAAAATATTTCCTGAAAAGAAATAAAAAACACAGGTAAATTCACTTCTGCAGATATAATTAATACAACTGACAAAAATGAAGCAACACAACCAGAAAAAGAAAAGAATGTTGGTGAATCCCCTGATCAAAGTAATGTAGTGCTGTCGGCATTGCCAGCAAATTACATAAAACACAAAAACAAGCAGCCAAATCAGTTAGACCTAAAAAGTCAATGATTAAGGAAAAGGATCTTTCTAGTACCATTAGGTGTATATACAAGACTCATGCATATCCCACTCCTTCATCAGAAAGCAGAAGAGGTTGTAAATAAAAAAGAACGTATAGGATAGTGTATGAGAGCCCATACACAACCATGCTATTCTGTTACTGAGAGATTTCCATGACAAAGTGAACCTCGAGAGCAAAGCTCGAGAGGTCCTTGTCATCATGGAAACCACAAGGTAACTGAATAACATGGTTGTGTATGTGGGCTCCTTTCTTTATAGTGTATGGTGCCCAAAAATAAGAGTCTGCTTACTTTTTAGCCATTTTTTGTCATCCTTGGTCACCAGGAACTGGCTCTTGTCTTCTGTTGGAGCACCATCCAGATTGCGCATGCAACAAGTCAACCACTCCTGTCCTATGAACAGCGCTAGTGGGGAGTTGCATTGTGACATCCTCACTAATGCAAAATGAAAAGTTGTTCTGCATTAGTGAGGACATCACTACTAAAGCAGAACAAATTTTTACGGTATATAGCTTACCATACACAACCGCATTCCACGATACACTATAAGATCATGAAGTATCACAGTTATGCTCTTCCAAAGGTGAGGACTCAGAATGTGATACCAATGAGGTAGAGAATGCCATCTGGGAACCAGAACCTAAAAAGAAAAAATACATACAGCAAGTACCACTACCTGCCATAGCCAGTAGTGGAAACAAAAATCAGTAGCAATCATATTAGCTCTTCTGGGCACAGAAACACTGTGCATTAATCAGGGTCAGAAATAGCTTCCACAAAAACTGCTGCAGTTTCTGGCATGACGACAAAATGTTCCACCCCAACTGTGTGGAGCTATAATCACATAAGTCCCAAAAAAATGAATGTTTTACTGTCTGCACCTTTTGACATTAAGAAGTTAGCAGGAGGAAAGTGAGGGGCCATTTTGGGACAACATCACTAAAAAGGCATTTGCAAAGAGTACACTCAACCATTTGGATGAGCAACAATCCTGAGCAAGGGAGAAATATCTGTGATGAAAATAATCCTACAGAGAATAGTGATGGTGATGAGACCGAGAGACAGGGCAGAAAAAAAAAACATGTTCAACTTCACTGATCAAAATATTTGTACAAGTGGTGGGTCAGAGCTTTTAGCTGATTGTTTCATGAGGGCAGATTAGGCCCAAACCCCACACAACCCTGAAAAAATTTGCTTTATACCTGGTGTTCTGACATCATTTCCACAACAGGGCAAGGTGCATAACATTGTCATGTCTTTTTAGCACACTACTGACAATATAAGCATACATGTTGTATAATTTATATAAATATATATATATATATATATATATATATATATATATATATATATATATATATATTTATATATAACAAAACAGTCACGCACAAAAAAAATGAACAGGATAAACAAGAAGGCAGACAGACATGTGGGGAGTAGTGCAATTTAATGGCTGTGGGGCAGCAGTCTTCAGGAGCCTTTCTGGAGGCTGAGATGCTGTCTTATTTGCAGACAACTCTCTGCCCTGAGGGAGGAAGTTGTCTGTCTTCAAGCCACACTAGACAGTAGTAAGGGAACCTCCCCCATCCAGGGAGTACCAGAACCACCACCACTACCTCAGAGGTTGCGAAGAAAGCACAGCAGTTGGACCACAGTGGGCTCAAGGAGGGTGAGGGTGGTGGAACAGAGGCACACCCAGTCAATTGTACCATTCCATAATCCATACACTATTCTGGTGGAGCATAGTTCCCCTATGAATGCAGCCACAGAGGGGACTAAGGAGGTTGTGGACAACTGTCACGAGGGAGCCCCACAGGAAGAAGACAGAGGACAACACAGGGAATGGAAGCAGCTCTTGGTGGGGGACTAAATCATTAGGGGGACAGAACTGGAGGGAGCAGGGAAAACTGAAGTAAGGTGCCTGCCTGGTGCCATGGCTTAGAGAGACAGGAAGTGCATCCTCAGGATCATGAGAACAGCTGCACAGGAAACTGATCTGTACATTGTTGTCCACCTAGGGACAAATGACTTGACTCAACAAGAGATTAGAGTAGTGCAGAAGGAGTTTGTGAAGTTGGGGAGGGGCCTAAGGAAGGTAGCACACACAGTATCCTTCTTGGAGGTGCTGCCTGTCTATGGCAAGGGTGAGGCGAGGGTACTTTGCACCATTCAATTCAATGAATGGTTAAAGAAAGGGTGCAGAGCACATGGATTTGGCTTCATTGGAGACTGGGGTTCCACCTGGAGGGATACCAGCCTATACTGGCTGGATGGTCTGCATCTGTCCAGGAAGGGAACAAGTCTTCTGGGCAATCTGTTTAAATGTTTCATTGGCAAGTTTTTAAACTAGTCAGGGGGTGAGGTACTGATAAGCAGTAGGGAATTCCCAGCCTCCCCCTACAAAACAGGGTACTAAATGAGGGAAAGATCAAGGTACAAAGGTCAGTAGGGAGCAGGACAGGGGTGAATGGAGAAAGCAAAGTCAATGAGGACAGGGATAGTGCTACAAGAGGTAACACCATCAATAAATGGAGAGCAATGAATACTAATGCCCATAGTCTGGGTAACAAGCTTCCTGAATTAGTGGCCTTGATGGAGGAGGAACATCTGAATATTGTGGCAGTCACAGAAACATGGTACACACAGAACCATGACTGGGATGTAAACATACCAGGATACACTATCTACAGGAGGGACAGGGAAGGTAAACGAGGAGGAGGAGGAGGAGGAGAGTAGCTCTCTACATAAGGGAAGGAATCAAAACTACAGAACAAAAGGGTAAACAGGGAGGAAAGGAAGCACTGTGGGTCAATTTGGAGATAGGCAATGGCACCACAATCCACACAGGGGTTGTATACAGACCCCCATCTCAGGTGGAGGACACAGACAAGGAAATGATAGGAAGTATCCTTAGAATTACAGAAAAAGGAGATATTTGCTAATGGGGGGGGGGGCTGAATATGCCAGATGTTAAGTGGAGTACATTTGCAGCAGCCACTTCTAAGAGTGGGGTCATTCTAGATGCCCTGCAGGGGGCATGCCTTAGACATATAGTATTGAAATCCACTCAAGAGGGGAGCAATCTTAGACCTGGTACTCTCAAATGGAGATGGTGAAAGGATCACAGATTTAGAAGTGGGTAGCCATCTGGGCACTAGTGACCATCAAACAGTATGGCTCACAATAAACACAGCAGTACAGTCAAGCCATACAAAGGCAAAGGTACTGGACTTCAGGAGGGCTGACTTTGCCAAAATGGGCGAGTGCCTAAGGAATGCACTAGCAAATGGACAGGAAGGAGGGGTGGAAGAACAATGGGGAATAATCAAAACTGCCATCACAGAGGCAACAAGCCTTTGTGTGAAGCAAATAAACAAAATGAAACAATGTAAGAAACCACTATGGTTCTCAAAGGAGGTGGCAGGGAAGGTTAGGGAGGAAAAGAAAGCATTTAGGAAGTACAAGGAATCACAGAAGGAGCAGGACAGAGAATTGTATAAGTTAAAGCAAAAGGAAGCTGGGAAGGCAATCAGAACAGCAAATGCCCAAACTGAGGAAAAGATAGCCAACATAGTCAAGAAGGGGGATAAAACCTTTTATAGGTACATCAGGGAGCGAAGGACGACCAAGGGAGGAACAGTGAGACTTAATAAAGCAGAGGGGGGGTGAGCAGAGGGTGACTGAAACGGCAGAGATACTAAACAAATATTTTTGCTCAGTATTCACAAATGAAGAGGGGGAGGTACTTAACCAAACCATAGAAACACTCTGGATACAGAAGTTGATACCAGCTCAATTACAGAAGAAAGGGTTCGGAAAGAACTCTTGAAACTAAAGGTGGATAAAGCAATGGGGCCTGATGGGATTAATCCCATAATTCTAAAAGAACTAAGGGTAGAACTAGTGACACCACTGACTACCCTCTTTAACAAATCATGGGAGGATGGGGTGGTACCTGAGGACTGGATGAGGGAAGATGGGATTCCACTTCACAAAAGTGGGAGCAGGGCAGAAGCAGGCAACTACAGACCTCTTAGTTTAACCTCAGTGATAGGGAAAATTATGGAATCACTTCTGAAGGAAAGAATTGTTGAGTACCTAGAGACCAGAGGGCACAGATCCCAAGGCAGCATGGATTCACAGGTGGAAGGTCATGTCAGACAAATCTAATCAATTTTTTTGACTGGGTGACCAAAGTAGTAGGTCAGGGAGTGTTCTGTACATGGCCTACCTAGACTTTTGCAAGGCATTTGACACAGTCCCACTCAGAAGATTAATATTCAAGTTAGCCAGCCTGGTAGTGGGTCCCACAATGGTAGCCTGGGTGAAGAATTGGCTGGAGAACAGGACACAGAGGGTAATAGTAAATGGAGTCTACTCTGAAGAAATGGGGGGTTACTAGTGGGGTACTGCAGGGTTCATTACTAGGATCAGTCCTCTTCAATGTCTTTATAAGTGACATTGCAGAGGGACTGGAAGGAAAAGTATGTCTCTTTGCAGACGACACAATGATCTGCAACAGAGTTGATACACAAGGTGGGGTGGAAAGGATAAGAAAGGACTTGGCAAGGTTGGATGAATGGTCAAATGTATGGCAGCTTAGATTCAATGCTAGGAAGTGCAAGGTAATGCACCTGGGAAACAAAGACCCAGGGGAAGAGTACACAATAGGGGTGAGATACTAACAACCACAAAAATGGAAAGGGGCCTGGGGATAGTCATGTCAGATGACCTAAAGGTGGGCAAGCAATGTGATATGGCAGTAAGGAGGGCTGGGGGATACTGGGATGCATAGGGAGAGGCATCACCAGTAGAAAACAAGAAGTTGTTATCCCTCTGTACAGACAGCTGGTGAGACCCCATCTGGAGTATTGTGTGCAGTTCTGAATACCCAAACTCCGCAAAGACATAAACAGGATGGAGGCATTCCAGAAGAGGGAACTAAAATGGTGCAGGGTCTGCACTGGAAGACATATGAAGAGAGTGAAGAGAGACTCAAGGAACTTAATATGTATAGCCTTGAGGAAAGGAGGGAGAGGGGGAACATGAGTGAAACTTTTTAGTACCTCAAGGGAATCATGGAAGTCCAAGAGGGTAGCATCTTTCAGAAAAAGGGGTGTGCAAGTACAAGGGGCACAATTTGAAGATGGGGGGGCACTCAGAAGTAATGTAAGGAAGTATTTTTTCACAGAGAGGGTTGTGGATGCATGAAATGGCTATCCGGAGGAAGTTGTGGAGTCAAACACAGTGGTGAAATTCAAGCGTGCATGGGACAGTCATAAGGCAATTCCAGGGGGTTGGGGTAGAAAGAAGTACGCTGTTGGTTAACTAGGATCTGCAGCTTATCCATTAGGAAATGGGCAGACTGAGTGGGCCAAGCGGTCCTTATCTGCTGTCAAATTCTATGTTTCTATGTTTCTACTGCTTTGCCACAATAATCCAATGCCCCCCCGCACAAATTAAACAGCAGACCATTGCTGCAGTGCTTGAACAAAATACTACCTACAGTAGATCACAAGTACCATCAAAAATTAATCAGTTAATAGCTGAATTTATTGTCAAGGACCTGCAATCCTTTTCTGCAGTGGAGAGTGAAGGTTTTAGAGTAGTTTAAAAATATATTGCTTTATGTTACAACATACCAAGCCGTAAATATTTTGCTACTGTGGCTGTTCCAAAAATGTACAAATGTATGCAAAGCAATATAAAATTGACTCTTAAAGAGAGTGAATGTAGTGCTCTGCTCCGGACCACAGACAAGTGGATGAGTTCTCACACCACATATTATATGTGCATCACAGCACATTGGGTGTCCTCACAATCATCTTCAAACAGCACCACAAGCAGCAGTGTACAGGAAGGTAGACAAAGAATGATAGGTCTGTGTTAGAATCTTTGGTAAACATTGCACTTCTGACAATATTTTGGAAGAGTTGTGTACCAAAATTTCTGAGCGGTTAGAGCCCCTAGCACTCAATACTGAATTTGTGGTTTCAAAAAATGTTGCCAGTGTTGTTAGTGCATTGAAATGTGGTGGTTTTACTCACATTATGTGCTTTGCACACTAGTTAAATCTGTTAGTATGAGCTTTTTTTCCAGTCACAACAGTATAGAATCAATAGTAGGTGCTGCAAAGAAAATATGTGGCCATTTTAGTCACCTTTTGAAATCACCTGGTATTTTGGCTGACCTCCAGAAAAAAAACAGCTTGCTAATGCATCAACTAAAACAAGATGTTCTGACAAGATGGAACTGAATTTAATATAAAATATACAATGGTCCAGCAGATATGGCCAGGGAGTTTAATGAATAATTTTGTTTGGTGCATACTCCAAGTGATGAAGTACCTCAACTTCCACCAATAGATCTGAATGTTAATAATCCCAGGAACATTTAAAAGTGTGATGTTATAGATGAAAAATTGTTAGCTCTGTATGGTAAGAAATCAGTGGGTTCTGATGATCTTCACCCTAGGTTGTTGAAGGAGATGTCTAGAGAAATAGCCCCCATACTTAAACATGTGTCCTAATGAGTGCACAATTCCTCAAGACAGGAAATGGACAATAGTAGTGCCCATTTATAGGAAGGGGAGTAAATCTGATCCAGGAAAATATAGGTTAGTGAGTCAAATATATGTCACTGGCAAAATAATTGAGAGTACCATCAGAGATGAGCTGTGTAAATTCTTAAATGAAAAAGGGTTATTTTAATGGTACACAACAATGGTTTTCCAAAAGCAGATCTTTTTCCACTAAACATATTACCTTTTATGATATTGTTAGCCAAACTATAGATCATAGGCTAGAGGTGGATGCAATTTTCTTGGATTTCAAGAAAGCATTTGACACATTTCCACATAAAGACTTACTGTAGATCTGATGCTTTGCAGATTAGATATTGATAACTCCCTGGTTTCTTGGATTCATAACTGACTTACTGGTAGGACCCAGACAGTAAGAATTAATGGTCTTTTTCTTGAACGAGGGTAAGGTCACTAGTGAGGTGCCTCAGAGCTCTCTTCTGTGCCCATTATAGTTTAACATTTTTTATTCATGTTTACAATTCAACAATGGTAAAAATTTATTAAATTGGCTGATGATATCAAGTTAGGTGGACATGTGAACAACACTTCAGGTAGGATTGGCATGTCAAGGAATTTAGAAAGTATAGTGAAATCGGTGGATGGGAATCAAATGTAATTCAACATCAACAAGTGTCTCATTATGCATTTTGGGAAAAATAACATCTCCCTATACTACTTTATCCATGGGACAAAACTAAAAGTGATAGACAATGACAGGGACCTTGGTGTTATAGTTAATAGCAATCTCAAAGATAGCTATCACTGTAGACAGTTAGCCAATAAGACTAGCAACCTAATAAACCCTGTAGGGAGAGCATTCTTCTCTAACTCAGAATCAGTTTTATTGTCCTTGTATAGATCTTATATAAGGCCTCATCTGGACTATGGTTCTCAGTTTTGTAGCCATAATCTTAAGAAGAATATTGGCATTTTAGAGAAAACACAACATAGATTCACCAACTTAATTCCAAGATGCAGGATGAAACTGTATGAGGAACAGCTTTCAGATTTGGGATTAGATTTGAGTAAGAGATGCTTTGGGGGAGATGTACATGACAAAGTATGCTTTCCTATACCTGGTGCACCAGGCCACAGAGGACATGGGCAAACAAGGCATAACTGTGCAACAGCTAGGTTGGCGAGATTCTGTAAGTGTGGTCCCACACAGAGTCCAGTACATGCCTGGCACACTCTGTGCAGTAGAATAGAATCCCTGGCTGTACCTTGCATATGCAACACCAGTAACCATGTGGTGTAATATTGACAGTGCACATGATACCGATGGTGACCAAAGTCATGTTCTGATCGGTACACCAACCAGCACAGCAAAATGGAGGACACATGTGACAATCTCCTAAGCTGTACCTGGCAATGGTCATGTACATGTCCAGGTCCCTGTGCCCAGTACCAAACCCAGAATAACATTCAATGGCACACAGATGTGGTGCCATCATGCACCAGCACACTGCTGCCATATCACTGTGGTATCCCACATCCATGCATCCACGACAGGTGCATACTTCAGGTGAACACAATGGCTCCTGCCATGTACAGGGCTCAGGGACATCACATAGGACATGGGTCCAGACACTTGCCTAAGTACATGGAGGACACGTAGCAGGGCATGTGTCCTTCCAAACAGGGGAACAACATGGACACACAGGTAACATGCACAGTGCCTTGGGGGCAGTAACCTTGCTGCATATTACCTTGACCCAAGCCTGCACACAGTCCATTACACACACAATACATACAATCATCTGGACCCACATGAACTTAGCATGGTGCCACTGTTCACTACTGCCCACAGCTGCTGCAGGCAGTGTGCCTTCCTCCTCTAGAGGTCATTGTAGGGGTGCCTACAATGGTCATGGGTGTGGGTGACCCCAGTGTAGCATATGTGTTGCCACCCCACCAATGCTCACACTTCACTCTGGGTCCTGTCTGACCCTGCTGCATCCCCTAGCAGCTGGACTTCTCTGGCTGCCACCATTCAACCAAACTGGCCAACTTGGTGTTGGGCTATCTGTGGTCCCATCATCACTTGCCCCTGTGTCTTATGGCTGACATATTGTAACCCACTAAGTATGCTTACCATGTGTAAGATGCTCCTGCCAGGTTCTGGGATGTCCGGTGTGTGGTGCAGTGTTGAACAGCATGTTGCCATAGTAGCACTGCACTACATCACAACTACACTGCACAACATGCACATCCAGAGGTTGCTGAACTGGGCACACTTGTGAGATAGAGTGGCAAGCATGCAGGCATTTGTTGTGCATGCACAGCCCTGTACAACACAGCACACCACTCTTGTTCAATGTACTGGTGCACAGGGCTGTGCAGACTGATGATGTCATAGGTGAAAAGTGATGTCATGCATTGACCATGGCCCACCATTGTGTAAGTGCAGGTGCAGTGCAATGCAACACACTAGCACAAACATGTTAGCACAGAGGGCAAAGTGACATATTAAGGTGAGGTATACAAATGTGTTAATTTCACAGTCAGTGGGCAGACTTCCACATTTGCCTGTTACTACTGAAAGGTATACATACATTTAATAAGTAATAAGCCATGACACAGTGTGCATTAAAATATTTTAATGCATGCTCCAAGGGCACGCTAAGGCATAATGCCAAAGGCAGAGCATCTTTACATCCCTGGGAAGTGCATTAAAATCCTGTAATAACTGGGTCACAATTTTTCCCATAGGGAATGCATGGTATAATTTGCCATTATAAAGGAGTGTTTATATTGGCAAAAATGCACCAGGTTTTCCTTGCTCTGTGCAAGTGCCAGCCACAGCTCTTCCATTCGGACTGCTGGCATCCTTGTCTTGCCCCCAAAAACTGAACTGCCACTCAAATGCGGTGGTAAGTTATTATAAAAAACAAAATCAACTACCACAAAAAAACAAACTTACCTTTCGGCAGGCAACTGAAATAAATCAATAAATAAACTTTTAAATACATAGATACATAGACAGTGTCAGCAGATAAGGGCCTATGGCCCACCCAGTCTGCCCATTTGAGCATGTAAGTTCAGTTTATGTTTTCCTAGAAGTCTGTTGCCCCTTACCCCTGACCTCCAGAATTCCTTTATGTCTATCCCATGCATTCTTAAATCCCATGATTGTTTCAGCCCCCACCACTTCCTCTGGCAGGGTGTTCCACTTGTCCACCACCCGTTCTGTGAAGAAATTCTACCTCATGTTTCCTTTGAATCGTCCTCCCTCCAACTTCATCCCATGCCCTCTAGTCCTGGAACATTTTTTTCACTTAAAAATAGTGTATTCCTGTACCCTGTTCCTCCCTGTGAGATACTTGTATGTCACTATCATATCCCCTCTCTCCCTCCTCTCCTCCAGGGAGTACATGTTCACTTCCTTCAACCTGTCTTCATAAGACTTGTGATGCAATCCATGCACCACCTTTGTTGCCCTCCTCTGAACCTTCTCTACCCTGTCTATGTCCTTACGTAGGTATGGTCTCCAGAGACTGCACACTGTACTCCGGGTGGGGCCTCACTAGTGTCTTGTATGCGGAATTATGACCTCCCTTTTCCTGCT
Organism: Neoceratodus forsteri; assembly: GCA_016271365.2. NCBI lineage: Eukaryota > Metazoa > Chordata > Ceratodontiformes > Ceratodontidae > Neoceratodus > Neoceratodus forsteri. The sequence continues at coordinate 610,686,875 of CM057455.1, forward strand.
GGTGATGCCCTGCCTATACATCCCAGCATCCTATGTGCTTTACCTGCTGCCTTGTCACACTGTTTCCCTACCTTGAGGTCATCAGAGATGATAACCCCAAGATCCCTTTCCTGCTCGGTGCATGCTATATTCTCACCCCCCAACCGATATATTGTGCCATGGTTTTTGTGCCCCATATGCATTATCTTGCACTTCTTTGCATTGAATTTCAACTGCCAAACCCCTGACCATTCTTCAAGTTTCTTCAGGTCCCTTCTCATTCTGTCTACACCCTCTGGTGTGTCTACTCTGTTACAGAGCTTTGTGTCATCAGTGAACAGTGAAATTCTGCCTTCTACGTCCTGTGCAATGTCACTGATGAAGATGTTGAATAGGACCGGTTCCAGCACTGATCCCTGTGGTACCCCACTGGTCACTCTTCCCTCTGTGGAGTGACAGCCATTTACCACCACCCTCTGTGTCCTGCCACCCAGCCAGTTACCTACCCACCACACTACTGTCCTGCCCACACCCATATTCCCAGTTTGTGTAATAGTCTTCTATGTGGCACAGTGTCAAGGCCTTGCTGAAGTCCAGATAGGCCATATCCACCGCCCTCCCCTGATCCACCTCTCTAGTCACCTAGTCAAAAAATTCAATGAGGTTGGTCTGACATGACCTCCCCCTGGTGAAACCATGCTGCTTTGGGTCCTGTAGTCCATTGACAACCAGATGTTCCACGAATCTCTCCTTCAGTAGTGCTTCCATAGTCTTTCCCACTACCGAGGGTGAGGCTGACTGGTCTGTAGTTCCCTGCTTCCTCTTTGTTTTCCCTTTTGTATAAGGGGACTACATCTGCTATCCTCCAATCTTTGGGTACCTCCCTGTTTCCAGTGATCAGCTAAACAGGATAGCCAGAGGTTCAGCCACCACCTCTCTTAGTTCTTTAAGGACCCTAGAACCCCATCTGGCCCCATTGCTTTATCAACTCTTATTACTTCCAGTTCCTTCAGGACTCTTTCTCGTTAAAGGGACTTGTGTCCATTTCTGCACCATTATTCCCTTGTACTCCCTTCAGACCCATTACCTCCTCTTCCTCAGTAAAGACTGAGCAGAAATACCTGTTCAATATGTTAGCTTTACTGTTGTCATCCTCCAAGTGGCCCCCGTCCTCCCCCTTCAGTCTCACTATCCCTCCCTTTGACTTTCTTTTTTCACTTATGTACCTGTAAAAGGTTTTGTCTCCTCTACCCACTGATTTTGCAATGTGTTCTTCTGTCTGAGCTTTGGCTTCCCTTACTGACCTCCCTGCCTCCCTAAATATAATAGATAAATAAAGGTGACTGCGGACCAAGCTGAAACCTATCTGGACCATGGCCGAACAGGAACATCTTTTTATTTTATCTAACTGCTGTGGCATAAAAGCAAAACCCAGCAATTATATAAAACTAAGTATGGGGTGGTGCAGAAACTTGAATTTTATGCACACCCTCGGTGTTTGATGTCTAGATAAACTCCTTGGGCTTCACTCTCAGTGTTTATTTAGCATCCAACACCTCAGGTGTGTGTAAAATTCTTGTTACAAACACCACACCATGTATTATTCTATGTTCAGTACACACTCTGGAGTGGCTTATCACGCTTATAAAATGGGTCACCTTCTTAAAACGAATTTATTTGAGTCACTCTGATATGGATTAAAACTTCTTTATTTGTTTCAAACAAGTGCACAATACAGTAACTCTAAAACTTTTAAACACTGAAAAATGTAGTTTATTAATGCATAAATAGCATATTTCAGCAATAGAATAACTATTACTTTGCAGTAAAGTATTTATTGGTAGTGTTAGTTGAAGATAAATATTTTCTGTATAACATGTAAATTGTTATATAGATGAACTGTAACACCTGTAAATTTGTAAAAATAACTAGTGTTTAAAACTTTATTTTCCTTACACTGTAGTAATATAGTTGCATTGAAGGCAACATTCTCTTTATTTTTGTTTTTTACTAATGTATCATGGTCTAGTACTTAAAAAAAGGGAAAGAGAGACACATAGATCAATCAATTTTCCAGCAGTGCAAAAAGGGAGAGAGAGAGACACACATACAGACTGATCTTTTTTAGCAGCGTAGTGTGCTGCTCTCTCATGCTTGTGTTCTCTCTCTCTTTCGACTACACAGAAAATCTAATGAATACAATTCTCTCCTGTTTGCTTTTGAGACCAAGTTTTGAGTCAACTCAGTTGGTACGGAGTAAATATGGAGTTAACAATTGCTCTCTGAGCCGCCCCCTTTTGATTCTTGTTTGGTTTATGTGTTTGATTCTTATAAATACATATATGTATATATATATATATATATATATATATATATATATATATATATAGGCACCAGTGCTGGAATTACAGGGGCACTTGCCATGCCTCCCCAGCTCTGAATTGAGAAAGACAAGTAGAAAAGTCAAACTCCGAGTAATATAGATATAAAAAAATCATTATTCTATAAATGAGTATATGCACAAAAGGCATCCCAAACCGAATAAAAAGCTCGAACTTTAAAGGTAACGTAGACTTGAAATCAAACATCCAGTATGTAATTCCAGCTTAGCTAAAGTCTGCAATCACTATAGAAGAACCACCAGGTCTTGTTAGCTAATGGAAGGGCTGATGCATAAGGAGGTCAAGGTTCTTGCCCAAGGTGACGCACTGAGCTCTTGGTCATTGGATTTTATCTTTTCTACTGACTCACAGGTCAATAAACAAACTGCAACCCTTAGTAAAATATATATATATATATATATATATATATAGTATATTGCAAAAAATTGTGTTAATGCAAGAGAAGAGTTAAGGTTTTTTGTAGCGACAAAAGCGAGGAAATTCAGCGTTAGGGTTTTAACCTAACTTGCTTCCTCAACACCACACTACTTACCCCGTCACTGGCACACACACACACAGGCACAAACATGACACACACACACACACACACACACAACACACAACTACAGAGGCAGTACAAGGAAATACAACCAGTGACAGACAGATCCAATCTCTGCAAAGACATAGAGTGCAAGCTGTTCAGAGGAGGGTAAACAAAAAGGTGTAGGGTGTGCAGCAGAAAAGATACAAGGAGAGAGTAAAGCAGCTTAACATGTATACCCTTGAGGAAAGGAGGGAGAGGGGGGATATGATAGAAATATTCAACAATCTCAAGGAAATTAACAAAGTACAAGAAGATACCATCTTTCAGAAAAAGAGATATACAAGAACAAAGGGGCACAATTTGAAGATAGAGGGTGGATGGCTCAGAGGTTATGTTAAAAGTATTTTTTCACAGAGAGGGTTGTGGCTGCATAGAACAGCCTTACTGAGGAGGTTGTGCAGTAAGGAACAGTGGTAGAATTCTAGAATACATGAGAGAGACATAAGGCAATTCAAGTAGGGGGTAGGAGGAAGTAACCTGTTCATTAACTAGAATCTGCAGTTTATTCATGAGATATGGATATGGACAGTGTAGCTGTGCAAGCAGTCCTTATCTGCTGGCAAATCCTATGTTTTTATGTATGTTTCTATCATGCATGCACAGTTCTGTAATCACTGCAGTATCTGTTATATGTGACTGCACTGCAGCAAGACCCTGCATATTCTTTTCAATACTGTTTGCGATCCTAAATGTTATCCACAGCCATATCAGGTCTGAGCAGAACGTGTTTTAAATTCTTCTGTAAGCAGGCATTCTTACTAGACTTAGGCAACGTCAACTGGACCCTGATATATGCCTGCCAATGAGAAGCCAGGTGCCTGTATAGCCTATAGGTTAGTGTAATTACCTCTGAATGAGCTTGGTACATCTAGCAGATGAGACCTGCATTTGATTCTTACAAGCTCCACCTGTATACTCTTTGACTCTGAGTAAGTCACTTAAGTGCCCAGTGCTTCCAGCTCACTCCTGTAAACAGGTACTTGTCCCTAGTTGGTGTCAGCCTGTTACCAAAGATTAAAAAATATATATGTAAGTTTAGGCTTCCTGGGAATTCATTAAGACACCTCTCCTTGAAGAAGTTGTATGTTAGTGTGCTTCTTTGTTCTTGTATGTCTCTTTTTCTGAAAGATGCTATCCTCTTGCACTTTGTTAAAGGTATACATGTTAAGCTGCTTTAGTCTCTCCTCATATCTTTTCTGCTGTACACCCTGCTCCATTTTGTTTACCCTCCTCTGAACAGCTTGCACTCTGTCAATGTCTTTACGGAGATCGAGTCTGTCTGTGATTGGCTGTATTTCCTTGAACTGCCCCCATAGTTGTGTGTTGTACTTGTATGTGTGTGTGTGTGTGTGTGTGTGTCTCTATGTTTGTGCCTATGTGTGTGTGTGCCAGTGGGAATGGGGTGGGGGTGGTGGTGTGGTGTTGGGGGGGTGAAAGCGGGAGTTAGAGTGTTAAACCCTAACTCCGAATTTCCTAGCTTTTGTCGCTACAAAAATAAACCTAACTCTTGTGTTAGCACAGTTTTTTGCAATAAATTTCCTGACTTTTTGAGAAATTAGAAAAAAATATTATTTTTCTCACTACACCTTGAAAAAGATAATCTAAGCTTAACATAAGACTTTTTATAAACAATACCTTACCCAGCTTCAGAGGCCATCTCTGCATAGCAGCTATTGCATCATGCAATTCTAGTCACAGACATTGACACCTATTTCCAGATATTTCATGAAATTTCTGCGCCATTTCTCTTTGCTGCCTGTACTATGAAAATGCAGAAAGAAGAAGATATGTCTCAAGAAATCACAGAAATTTCAGAAGTAGGTAGCACTGTGTGTGGCTCCTACTGCAATGCTAAAATAATAAGCCAAAGGAAACCACCATCATTAACACTATATTACTTTAATACCAACTATTAAGTTACTGTGACAGTCATGTTTACTATACCGTCAGGTATGCCATTACCTCAAGCCTCTCTAACCAATAACTCTATTACATACTTATCTATAATAATGAGACAAACATGTTCTTGAAAAACTATTATGTTTAATATAACATTTGTATTAAAAAATATAAAACTTTTATTCACAATAATTTTAGAAGACACAAATACAAAAATAAATACATGTTTCAGTCACACAGTGGGAGGAAGGGAGAATAAATAAATAATACATTAAATACAACTTTTGACAAATAAATTAAAAGTGTTCCTGCACACTTGATGAATAAACAGTGGGTGGGGACATAAAAATATAAATAAATAATAATTTTATTCAACGTAAGTATCTACAAGATCAGGCCAAGAGTGATAGAGAGGTGCTGGCCATTCGGGCTATAGGGACTTGGGGAGACGATGGTGATGAGGAAGTGGAAGACTGCTTAGAAGGGAGTAGGTGTGGGTAGGTGCCCCTCTTCTGCAGCTGTTGTTAATGGTCTTGTTGGAGGGGCACCTTTGAGTGGCACATCCTCTAGGTGCTGCAGGTCCTGGTGCAGAAGCTGGTGGATTGCTTCTGTTCTCTCCAGCTAGTTCCCAGCCAGCTGCACCATGAGACTGTGTGTGGACTCCAGTGAAGCAACAGAAGCCTCTTCCAATTCCGTAGGCGACTGAATAGCTTTGGTGAGGCCCCTGTTGCTCTGCATGAGCCCACAAGTGGCAACTAAGGCCACATGCTCTACATGCCCGTGATGCTGCACCAAGTCAATTATCTTAGACCCCTGTGAAATTATTTTGCTGGTATGGCCAACCAAATAATTAAGCTTTGCTGCAGTGTCACAGGCGTGTTTGGCAGCAGCCCTGTTACCACTCCACACAGTCTCAAGCAACTGGCTGAGGGTATTGCTAATGGTATTGAGAACAGCAAGTTGCCCAGTGGAGACAAAAGAAAAAGAAAGAATACACATGTCAATAAACAAAACTCTTCTTTAGTTTTCTGAAAATGGACTACACAAAAGTCTGTGTTTGTAATATTTATAATAGCTTAGATGTAATGACATCTAGGGTACTTAAAAAAAGCTGTATTGACTTAAGAATACTGTTATCTATGTTTGTTGTTCACACAGCTACCCTCACCATTTCAGATACTACAATGGCAGACATATTCCACCAGAATTAGATTCTGTCAACCCCAGAATTGGTGCCTATTAATGCTGTTCCTTAAACCACTTTATAAATGACTATATGCACTATGTGCAAAAGTTGTGCAATAATGAATCATCAGCACCTGTACATACTTGCCCTTCTACCACCCTACTGTAGAATGATGTCTTCTAGAACCAGATCTCTACACTATGGTACTATTGTCACTGTGGAATATACAATGACACACAGCACTACACAGTCACTAATACTAATCCATGCTCACTCTGTTCAAAAACTTGTTCAAGAAGACACCAGATTTGAAAGTTGACTACTTAAAGTACCACAAATCCCCCCACCATGACACAGCTATACAGATATAGTCTATTCCAGTCACACAATACAGCACTGTTACACTTCATACCCGTATTATGTCTCTTGGCACCATTTAGTGTGGGTCTCTAATGGTATGGTATAACTGAGACATTGCAGCTCAATAGGACAACTAGTAGAGACATACTATATTGTGAAAACACCATCTGTGCAGTACTGTGTGATCTCTTTACACCTCATCATATCTCTCAACCTCATACAAGACAGTTACAAAAATAACACTGTAACAGTATTTCATGACACATATCACAGATAAAGAACAATAACTGTAGCTCAACAGTAAATTTAAGATCAATGAAGATGAATAAAAAAATCATTGTATACTCCCTGGTTATGCATACTTGCCCATCCACTATTCTCTATGTGATTCAACTTGTTGAAGACAGATATATACAAACAGATATGAAATTGATAAAAACCAAACAGGTCACCAGCAGGCAGAAAAGTAAGATAATTTACCATATCAGCAGATACTGTACTCCTTATTACATACTTCAGAAGAGCACTTTCAGCACCTCATGCAGCAGTATCCTTCTAAGAATAGCTATCAGTGCAGTGCATACAGTATACAATCTAAATAACATTTTTCTTGCACCCTTTTTCATGTACAGTCTTCACAGAAAAAAATTATATCTGATACATAAAATTTAGTATGCTGATTAAACATAAAACAGTCCTTCCACATACTACTGTCTTGTGTAATACTGCTGTCTAACTCTTTCATAAGTGCATCCTCTATACTGTGTGTGTGTGTCTATGTGTGGTTGCTACTTACTTAATCCATCACTGAACTGGGAGGACACTAAATCATGGGAGGCAATCCGAACACCATGTGTTATGATTTTATGAAAGAGGGATCTGCTTCTGGCTGCCTGATCACCAGGCTTGAGCTGAAAACACTAATCCTGTTACACCAAGGGAACAAGGAATGGAGCAAAGGGAGCACACAGTTGGAGCCCCAGGCTGCAGAGTGAAGGAGGTGGAGCAATTATGATCAAGCCACACAGAAGAGGCTGCAGCTCAACCAGGTACAAAGAACAGCTGTGCAGGGGATATGAGCAAAAGGCAGCAGGACTAGGTAGAGCTACTAAGAATATTCTTATAACTAATGATGGGGAGACCCAGTGACAGTTGAGGAAAAGCATATCACCTGGGGTTGTACACAAACTGCAGTGCAACCATCAGTGAAAATCAGTATGCTGACCACCCTGTACTGGTCTTTGAAAAGAAACTCAGAAACATAATAAAAAGTACTTACATTCCTCAGCTGGAGGCCCACCAGGACCTGCAGCTGTTGAAGGATGACCTGCTGCTGGAGATTCTGGCATTACCTCTACAGAGGGTTCTATCTCCTTGATCTCAATACCCTCTTTGGAGTCTTCTCCAGCAACATCCTCTACAGATGGTTAATCCTTTGTTAAAACATAGTAAAAGAAAACAATTTACTCATCTCTGAATATTAGTATCAGAATATATATATATATATATATATATTTATATATATCACCACTACCACTTCTACAATATCCTTTATGTTGACAACTATGATACTATGTAGTGCTGATTTCATTATAGTATATACATCTGTTCTGTTAATCAGTACAGTATCTAGAATTATTAGCAGCTATATACAATGATGTGTTCTTCAATTTACAGTACACATTGTGACACTCTCTTACTTGCAAAATATACCTTAACAGCTTTATACTAATCATAATACCAAAGACATAAATAAGCAGTACTTCAGAAAAAAATTTCTCATGAAATATTTCTCCTACTACATACTATAGTCTAAAATCTTCTAGCTAGAAATTCCCCAATCTAAGGATAATTTTTGAAATTACATGATACGACATAGATACATGAATAAATTACCTCAACAGTGAGCTACACACAGTATTCTCGTACCATATGACAGTCATACTACATATTCACTTAAAATACACTCATCAGTACATTATTAAAACTCACCAGTAGAGTCGAGCACCAGTAGCTGCTTGACTGGAGCCCCTTGAGCTACACCTTCTGGGAGTGTTTGCAGCTGTGCACGATGGGAGGATGCAGGTTCCATTGGTGTTGTGGCTGAGTGGGAAAACAAAAATGAATACAATTTTTAGCTATTTCAGCATTAATGCCAATATCACTATATTGTTTTATTACTTTGATTTGCACAATAGCTTTGCACCACTTCTTTTTACTATCCTCACTATCAAGTAATTTGCCCACTCAAGATCACATCCAGACCCCAAACCTACAGTCTGTCCCTAGAGTACCAGCTTCAAACTCCAGTACAAGACAGCTATCATACAATCAGTGGTCCCTACAAAGTAGTGTACTGATCTTCTAGAATTGCAAAGCTATTTTTACTGTCCTGTCTTGCCCTCTGATAACGCTGATTACATACTACCACTTAGGCTAAGCATTCAGAGCTGTGACATGATCACATACATCTCCCCTACCATATAACACTCCTGGATATTATGTTGGTAAACAAGCCTCACTTATATTCACATGCAGGAGTACTACCGAGTGATGTAAGTGATCATTGTCCTATAGCTGGCATAAGATCTACATTCAAACCATCCAATCCTGCAGAATTTTTCCTCAAAAGGTCAAAAAAGAAATTCAACATCTCAGGATATCTCCATGATTTGTGCAATACAACATATTGGCAAGACTTTTACCTTACAACCTCAGTTGAAACAGCTCTCAGATCTTAAAGGACATCATCACTAATGCTCTCAATATTCATGCACCAATCACCAGTATCAGAACTAAAGTAAGATCTTGTCCTTGGTTCACTACTGACCTTAAATCAGCCTTGTTAGCCAGAGACAAACTTTGGAAAAAGCAAGAAAAACAAAGGATACAGAGAATGCTTCAATTCAGAAAAGCAAGAAATTCATGTACAAAACAAATAAAATTGCCAAAGCTGCCTATTATAGAGCTGAATTAGATGCTTCCTACAATAACCCATCCAGACTCTGAGGTACTATAAAAGGAAATTCTGGGCAAAATTCTACCCTGCCTTAACCTCCAAACTGCTACTAAATGACACAGAAATTATGGGCAAGCAAGAAATCCTAAATACCTTCAATGACCACTTCACCACAGCTGGCTAGCATTTGACTCCTCACCTGCAAGTCTCTTAGAGATCATCTTTGAACCTTCAATCCACTGTGGGACAAAAGGCTGCTTCAACATTCTCCTTCAACCCAATATCCTTGAAAAGTAGAAGACCTCCTATCTAATTTAGATACTTCTAAGAGTGCAGATACAGACTCCCTGGATCCCTACTTCCTTAAAATAGCATCACCGCCTTATCTGCCCCTCACTCATCTCTTCAATCTTTCCTAGCTACTGGATCCATTCCCTCCACTTGAAGAAACAGCTCAAGTAGTTCCACTACTTAAATCTGGTGATCCAGGACCTCAACAATTACAGGCCCATTTCCATCCTACTGGTACTATCCAAGATGCTTGAAAAATTAGTAAACTCACAGTTAAGGGCCTATCTGGATAAAAACAACCTCCTAAATCCAGCACAATCAGGATTTAGATCAAGGCATCAACACCATTTCTGCCCTAGCCAAGTAACTTAATGACTGGCAGATTGCCTTGGATAAGAAAAATTGTACCTGTGCTGTGTTCCTGGACTTGAGTAAAGCATTTGACACAGTGGATCATGAATCATTACTCACCTCCCTTAGCTCTCTAGGCCTGGATTCTCTCTCCTCAACTGGTTTAAGAATGCTATCTATCTGATAGGTCACAATTAGTAAAAATGAAATTACCTATCCACCTTAAAGCCACTGCTAAGAGATGTATCGCAAAGCTCTATTCTTGGCCCTATCCTCTTTGCCATTAATATTAATAATATCGTGCCAACCTCTCTCAATCTAACATTCATCTGTTTGCATATGACACTGTATTATATGTCAGTAATCCTCATTACCTAAAGCCTGTGAGCTGTTACAATCAGAATTCTCCATCCTGCAACACAATCTATTGGAAAAAAACACTTCTAAATGCCAAAAAAACAAAAGCTATGCTTTTTGCCACAAAGAGCTGCTCTGCCATTACCCCATCGCCCACCACCCTACAATTATTCACCTTACTTGGAGAGAAGCTGGAATTTGTGGACAAGTTCAAATATCTTGGAGTCTGGATTGATAATAAGCTCGACTACTCTGTCCATATTGAAGAGCTACTAAAAAAGTTGAGACAAAGGCTTGGCCTATTTTACAGAATAAAACACTACCTTACTAGAGACTCCAAACAAAGATTAATCCAGGCATCATTCCTATCCCTCATTGATTATGCTGACTTTCTCTATGGCCATTGCTCACTCTCCTCTTAAATAAGCTGGACACCCTGTATCATAGATCCATCAGATTTATTACTGACCTTCCTCTAGCACCCATCATTGTTCTCTTTATAGGCAGTTAATTGGACATCACTACAACACAGAAGAAATAGAATGCTGCAATCTGGATCTTCAAAGCTTTATCAGGCAAACTCCTCCTATATCACAGACTGTTTTACCCAAATTACTTCTAGGCCATACACCCTAAGGATCAGTAAACTCATCATATTAAAGGTCCCCAATGCCTGCACCCAGTTTGGGAGGGCCGCTATCAGCTACTCCCTTGCAGTTACTGGAACTCACTCCAAAATCTATGAATCTCAATACCCTCTTACCCTTATCATCCTTCAAAGATTATTCTCACCATATTTCCCAGAGTTCTGCAATTGCTTTCATAAGGCCTAATCTCCCATCCAACCACCATCCCCCTTCCAGTATTCCATTATGTTAGTTCCCTTCTATTATCCAGTCAGCTGCTATTTCTTATAAAAGCCATATAGGCTTTATTATTTGTATACTATGCCTGCTATATCTATTCTCTCCTTTTCCTCCAGGTTAAGTGATTTTACTGTACATTGTATATATGTAAATTGTTGAAAACTCTCATTTTATGTCATTGTACTGTTGTTTATGTTTCTCTTGTCTATGTAAAAATACTTGTAATCTAATTTGTACGACCACTCAGGTCCATCTTGTAAATGAGCTACGCTCAATGATGTTCACCTGACTAAATAAAGATTTTGATTGATTGATTGATTGATTGATAACACATAATACCCCATCTCTGATTTCTAAATAATGCAGCAAAACTTCTATATGTGTAAGTACCAAAACCCTCAGCTTGCGACCTGGCCAGGAACACTGTGAAAAACATGCAGTATGGTTCATACTGTCTCCTACTGTACTCCTCTAATACATATCTTAAACACAAATTACATGTGTCTATGTTTCTAAATAATATATTGAGAGCATTTAAATGTTACTACATGTGATGTCTTCAGCATTTCATACATTGCCATACTACCAGACAAGTCTCATTATCTGCTTTCAAGGAACTAAACAAATGTTTGCTCTTGCCTCTTAGTTAAAATACAATACCACCACAACTACAGTTCTCAGTTCATAATTACTTAACTGTATTTGTGATACACTGTTTCTTCACATATCACTTCTTTCAGAAGTATAATACAACATACCATATGCTTTAAAGTTCTAAAAAAAGTGAATACTTCATGTATATATAAAATATAACATCCTTGCTAGTCACATGCTAACAAATAAGCATATTAGCCTGTATATTAACATCACAATGGTTACAAAGATATACTTACAGGTATGATGATGATTTCCAAATTCCAGTTTCCCTGCATCCTTCCACATAGCATAGGCTATGTCATACCACTCTTGGACACTCCTTCGCATATCAGCCTCCACTGCCTTTGCCTTAAAAAAGATCTGGCGGGTGATCTTCCACTTCCTGCGACACTCATCTGGAGATTTTGTCATCTCCTGTCTCCCCAAAGTGTGACTAAACTAAACAAAAATCAAAAGAAAAGTATACTGAGTGTTTTTCTAACACAAAAAATTAATACATTTACAAAGACCACAACCTCATCACTAATTAACAAACTGTAACAATATGGACTCACATGCAGATTATTACATATAAAGGAATAATACATGACATGCTTTGTTGCAGTGCTATAATTATCCATCATGGGGGAAGGGGTGAGACTGTGCACAAGGTCAAACACGACTCCATCCAATGCATAGTTAACACATTTTTCAGAACAAGAGACATCTTTAGTCCATTTCTCACAACACAATACCTCTAGGTATATATTAAATAAAAACATTTTTCAACTAATGTATAGAAATATCAAACATTTTTTTTTTTGAGATCCTCCATATATATATCTACATCTGATCACAGTGCTGACATAAATGTGTACGTAATTGTTCAATAACACCATGGTCCAGATAGTCACACTGCACCAGGCAGGGTGCAAGCCTGGGCACAAGCGCAAAACGGGAAGCACTTGGTCGTGGGTCTGGGCGATATTCAACAGTACAGCACCATGGCTCAGTACCCACTGATACGCCATCATGGGTGCCACATTGTGCACATGCTGCACTGAAACTGCACCACCACAAGTGACAAAAGAGGAGCAGGGAGATGAACCAGCACAAGTGCAGTTGCGATAGGTGCAGGAACCGTGATATTTAACGATGGATATGCACATGGGGCCATAATGCAGGCAAGCCACAAATGGGGCTATTTTCATGTCATTATGGCACCATTTACACACAGGTGAACTGATCCCTGGTGATTTGCACTTGGTGTCCTGCCAGGCTTCAGCCATCAGGGACTAACGCCCCCTGCGCCTCAGTGGCAAAGCACCCCAGTATCCGATTACAGGTATATGTATAATACTAAATAAGTAATTATATCTATCCCTGGTGCTCCAGCAGACCATACCCATATCATGAGCATATGTATATTAAAAATAAAATAAATTTATCCATGGTGCTCCAGTGGACCGCTCCTAGCCCGATCACATGCTTTGTAAAAATAGAGTTATCCCCAGCAGTCTATTGGGTCCGCTCCCAAGCCCAATCGCAGACATTGTAAAAGGAAAAATCTGGTGGTACAACAGTACCCCCCCACCTACCCACTCAGACCCACCACCTGCTCCCACCCATTCAGCAATGGGCGCCAGATCCCCACCCACAAGCCGCCTGGCCACCTGCCGACTGACAGATACAGTACGGGTTGCGAGCGTTAAAGTTGTTCAAAGCATGGAACAATGAGGAATACCCATACTGTACAACACAGTTCCCAATATGAGAATTGATCCATTCATATATCAGGACCATGTCATACAGTACGGTCTGCACACCCATTGCCCCATGCTGTGGACCAACGGGCACACAGCCATACTATAAGCTGTGAGTCAGCAGCTGACCAGACAGTTTGTGGGTGGGGAGCTGCCACCTGCTGCTGACCAGGGGGGAAAGGTGGTGGGTCTCAGTGGTCAGCTGGAGAGGGGGGCACCACTGGACCACCAGGGTTTTTCCTTTTACAATGCCCATGATCAGAATTGGCAGGAAGTCTACTGTACCAGCAAGGATATGTTTATTTTATCTCTAGTATACATAAGAGCATGATCAGGCTGTGTATGGTCCACTGGACCACCAAGGATAGATTTATTTTATTAATATTATACATAAGCTTGCAGTTGTCATTGATCACATCTTTAGGCGTGGAAAAATACGAACTCTCAATCAAATAAAAGACCTACCTTGCCCCATGTGTGTCAGGGCTGAGGTTAATCATCACGCATGATGATACACATTCGCATGCTCCCTAACAGCCTGTACAAAGGCCAGCACCTCTCTATTACTCCAGAATTTAGGCATTTTCTATCTGTAATAAAAAAGACAAGAAGACATATCAGAAAAATAATTAGATATACATTAATAGTCACGTTCTCACACCTGCTTCTTTGTTAACACTCAAAATGAGACATATGTAATAACTAATAAATTCTGAGATTACAACAACTCTATTATTCAAACAAATCAATGCGCCCTCCCGACATTAACAAAACACTATAGTAATCAAAACTGACAGCTGCATTCACAGCTGCTGTAGTATATCCTTTAAATTATGTAAGCTCTATTATTCATATACTGACTACATACTGTCATAGGGCAGACCAAACACCTGTGCACCATGCAGGCATGTTAAGGGTACTTTCCACTATTCCTACACAACAGAAGCAGTCCTACAACAAGTATTAATACCTGACAAGGTGGACAATATCGTGAATACCACACACACCCAGGGGTGTAATTACATCCGACAGACCACCCTGTGGGTATTATTGCACTTCAAAATGGTCACTGTTTGAAATGTAATAAAATATATATGTTAGTAATTTCTAAGTGATTTTTTTCTGCATTTACTTCTATATAAAAGTAATCTCTTCACCTATTTTTTGTTGTTTATCTACACATCTCTGTTTACACTCATAACCACCCCACCCAGCTGCCACAAACATAAACCCAATATTGACACTTTTTTAAATTTTTTGCAGGCAGGCGGTAACAGCCAGTCAGCAACATTGGAGTTTGTCATGGTTACATTCACTCCTCCCCCCACAGCAGCATGCAGAGACACAAGCAGTTTTCTAATTTAAAAATATTATTTTCACTGCTTTTGAAGTTTGTTTCTTTGCAGCTATTGGACAGCCAGTAGTGAGCAGCTGACAAAGTGCCTGAAACTTAACATAATGTTAATAGAACATGACACTTTGCAAATAAACAACTAAAGGTGAAGAAGTCACAGGAGTCACAAAAAGAAAATGCTGAACTACAGAGACCAAAGAAATGAAGCTAAGTAAGAAATCTAAATTTTTGAATCTGTACACTGGCATTGCAGTTGGGAAAAGTGGCACATTACACTATTAAAGACCTTAGAGACCTCAGTTACTGACAGTTAAAAATGGCGGCATCAATGTCGCCAATTCAGAACCTAAACATGGTTTAGCTAATGGTGCACCTAGAATTCACAGTTTTCAAGGTGGGCATCTATCGAAAAGTTAATCTACCCCAGCTATTCCTATGAGCCAATCAGAGAGCATTGCGGTGTCTACATAAATTTCTAAGAGCTCAATAGGAAACAATGAGCAACTCAACGGGGCCTCACAGAATACATCCAACATACTAGAGCATTATTCACTTTAGCATCAGTGTAGTAACCTGCTGAACATACAGCTAATACAAAAAACAGTACAATACTTACTTAACAGTAACATATAAGACCAAACTGTCAAGCTGTATATGTATACATCAGTTGAAAAAAATACAGAAAATGTACGACAGAACTGTCATACAACACACACATTTTACAACAAAAGACAATTACTAGAATTACAGTAAGATACATCCCTACCAGCACAGTGCATAGTATATCAATAGCAACACGCATTAATGTCATTGTCTCCTTTCTTTGCAGTTCCTTTACAAACACCAATTATTCTCTCATATAAATACATCCCCAACAAACCAAACATACTCAACGTCACTAAAATTTATATCCCAAAAATGAAAATACTAACAGTACACACATCACATTAAAGATAATAAAAACACCATTGCACAGCAACACCCAACCAATATGTATAAACCCCCAAAAAACATATTATATTCAAAATACAAATGAACACCCAATCAACCCATCAATTATTATAACACCTGTGTACTGAAAATACCACCAAATCTATATTTCCACAACTCACACTCTAACATACAGACAACAATGTAAATGCCGTCTATTTTTGTGTTATTAGCTCTAAAGAGCCATTTGTCAGTGGTTATGTGATGTGCTTGAAAGTATCTTCTACAGGTACACAGTCACAGAACTGTAAGGATATGTTGAGATCCCACAAAAATGTTATTACCTGTGTTGAAGATGCACCATAACAGATATAACAATATTGTCATAAATAACTGGGGGTGATGAATGGTATACATTATAACATGAAGGAATCTGGATATTTTTATATTCAACTTCACATGATCTTTCAAGTACAGACAGTAATCCTCACCTCCTCAGACCTTGTGTGTAATATCTGAATACAGATGTTCAAGCTGGTAACATACTCATAATATACAAGTCAACTGTACAACTTTAATTAAATCAATCACCCTTTGTCCCAAATCATTACCCAAGATGTATCAGGGTATGTCTTGTTGCAGGTATATCTCGACAAGTGGTACATGGTAGGCATGGCTGCTCCTATCATGCACCTTCCCAAACAAGACACTGAGCATCCAGTAGGTGTAGTCTTTGCCAAAACATTACCTCTACAGACACTGCCAGCCTCACCAAACTTGATCCTATCCATACAGTCAATGTTGATTTTCTCCATGCTGGGAGGAGATCTCAAAACTCAGTGAAGAAACATCAAATTGTGTCTGTCTGACTACAAGCACTACCAAGTCTTAGCACAATGACCAGTATTCAATTGTATCATAAAGATAAATACAGTCAAAACAATCACAAGTAATAACCACAACCCAATTAACTCATACAACCTAAAAAGATCTAGCTATGTATGTGAACTCTTTCTATCATTATATTTATTAAACATTTTTTTTTGTTTTGGTGAGACAATACTCTCTGCTCATTAGTTCACCAGGACTTACCAACAAACAAATGTTCATTGGTCAAACTTAGTAGCCATTATGCTCTATCAAACTAAATTTCCTCTCTTTCTCAGACAGCAGCTTGAGTGGTGAGGAACCACCTATATACTCAAAGCTAACTACTGCAAACACTTAAAACTCTACTACATTAATTATCCTGCTATAGTATCACTACAGTTAAAATTAACAGTAACTTATTTCTTCTAAATACTGTTATTCTATATGTTAAATATACAAATTTACTGTTAACTGTCTCTGTTTAGCAATTCAAATGTACTAACAATAACCAGATAATACCAAATTTATTTCTCAAATAGGATTGCACATCTGTAAACACACACATTTAACAAATATGTCACATTAGTAAGTCTCAAAGTAAACCACCACTAAAATAAGTACATCCTGCACAATAACTGTTAAGTGGTCAAAAGGTCACAGAAAAATAGAGCTGTAATAAACAAATACTAAACACAAGCACTATTAGCAGAAATACTAACTATAAGTAACATTCCAAAAACTCCCAATCAACAGGAAAAAACATTATTATTAAATATATAAATATCATAGTACAAACTAAAATAATTGTGCAATTTTTTCCTCGACAATCTAACTCTTAACAAACCACATATAGCTTTCTAGAAGTCTTATATGTATAAAACATGGACGAATACATTTTCAAAATGGTTTAGCACTTTTATGAGCAAAATCTATTAAATGTTTGAGCTCAAATAAAATCTTGTACATCCACAAAAAATAAGTACATAGTGTCAAAATCAAGCACTAAAACACAGTTCTTCTAACCAAATAAATAATCTCCACCAACTAACTAAAAACATCAGACATACAACTTTAATTTACTTGAAAACACTCACTATTTCTCCTGGAGTCTCTGCTCAAACACTGAGTCCAAAAATGTGAAAGTTATTCTTTGATTCTATTTATCAGAAAAGTCATATAACAAATTGGCCATCTCTTGATCATGGTGTGCAAATTCTTTGACCGCCACTAACTTTGACGTGTGAGGATTGTAAGCAAGCGTGCAAATTCTCTAAGCGGTAACAACAGTCATTGTTATCAAAGTATCCTAGTTATAAAATACAGTCATTAAATTATTATTCAACAGTACACAGTGATAAGCAGTTCTAGCACTAATAAGTGAAATGTGATGAAATATTCATTTCTTATATTTTATTCTTACCCACATTTTCAAGTCTTTGAAAGCGAAACACAAATTCTTTGACACCTCACTTTGACTGTGAGTTGTTAAGAGCAAAATCTTTGATAATGAGAATAGCAGGGTTACTGCTAAATATGTCGAATGTTTTAAAAACAAAATCTATTTGTTTAACAACACATAGTACTCCAGGTTTTTACCCTGGAGACATCATAACCATACTAAGAAGTGTCAATTATTAGTTCTCAATATTTACATGTT
The DNA here is from genome assembly GCA_016271365.2 of Neoceratodus forsteri. NCBI lineage: Eukaryota > Metazoa > Chordata > Ceratodontiformes > Ceratodontidae > Neoceratodus > Neoceratodus forsteri. The sequence goes on from CM057455.1 coordinate 610,705,318, forward strand.
CTTTGTTCACGACTGTACAAATCTTTGTTGCGACCACCTTTGATAGTGAGAATCGTCATGAGACAACAAATTCTTTGATCGTGACAAAAAACATGAATTCTACCAATTAAAACTCATATAACTTTCTCTAACTGATTTGTAGTACATCCATTCATATAAATATGATCTCATCAAGCAAGATACCTATAATACAATACCTCCAGCAAACATTTACTCTGTTAGCACCTTTGTGAACTCATACCTATCATAATCACCATTCAGTAATACTACCTACCTATCAAATATTATAAGTAAGCATAGTGGGTGACAAGTTTAACAACTACCGTAACAATTCCGCAGCTTGTGACTTGTAATAGACAGAACATGCATCACACAATTTTCCACACGTTATCTTTTACAACTATAAGTGCTTGAAAATCTCACCCAATATTCAGATCACACTGTGGGGCACAGAATCACTGAATCTCATCATACAGTGTGATACAAATGCCACCATTAAAAAATAGCTCCTTTTTAAACAGACTATCTTGTCAACAACTTACGCAGTATATGTTTTTTAGTACCTCATAGTACATTTTTCTTACTACTTGATGTTTTGTTTTTACTTTTTTAGGAGACTACAACAGAGATAACATTCAAGATATACTTGAGCTCTTTCATTATGCCCATTTGTCGAAAGTTAGAGTGCAAACCAAAACTGCTAGCTGTACTGATTGTTCATCGTCATGCCATGTAGTCAATAAAGGTAATACATCTCACAGAAGAAAAGACAAATTCTTCTATTGCAACTACACATACCATTAAACAGAGACAAGTAAACAAAAACAAAACCTCCTCCAGTAAACAACAACAACAAGTAAACTTTGTAGAAGAACTGTCCAGATACAACATCCAGCACTGTCATCAACAAAGCACAGACATGCAAGACAGAAAAGAATACTGGATGTGCCAGTTCTGCCACAGTACAACACAGCAAGACACATTTTTCAAAAACTTGGCCATAGAGCCAAAAGTGAATGTGTGGTCTCTAAAATAGTGAGACGCAAAGGCAACAGACTATGTAATAAGCTTGCATTAATGAAATTGCACTTGAGAGTAAGAGGATTTGTTAATGTGGCTCTAGCATTCTGATCCCAACTATGGGCTGAAATGATGTCAGCTATTGATAAACTAAGTCTAAAGATTGAGATGATGCAAAACAAAATATTGTCTTTGAACACTTGAACACACAAAATAAATCTGTGGTGTTTCACTCTGAATACTCAGAAGCATGCTTCTGGGAAGAAACATACCATGCAGCATACAACAGAAATATCACTGTAACAATTGATAAACATGAAAAGTGTGAAAATGTCTTACCTCTATCTCATGAAACCCTTGACTTGCAGAATAACAATGAAGTAGAACAGGTTGCCAGTAACCCAAAGTCATCAGCTAAGAAATGGGCATGTGACAGTACATGTAATGTTAGAGAAGAATCAATAGCCTCTATTGCAAGTTTTCTCTCAACATTTTTAACCAGAAAGAGATGTGAACAACATACATTGATTCACAACATTGACAAGTGTGAGATTCGTCCTCACACAGGTCTAATGGGTTACTCCCTTGCATGCTTAGAGACCATTAACTGTGATAGCACATTTCATCACTTTTGCATACTGGCAGTGCATAACTCTGGCATTCAAAAATTTGTACTAAGATTATATCGAGTGAGATCTGTCATTCAAGACTATATGCATTCAAGCATTGCTCAATGATGGAGATGTGGAAGGATTTATGTACTTCATTAAAGAGTTGCAAAAGTAGCCATAGGTTAAGGTCAAATGCTAGTCTTCTTCAGAGCACACAAACAATGCACACATCACTGGTGCAAAAACTCATCTTCTTAAAATGTTTGGTCATGATTTTGCTAAATTTGAAATCAGCAAGACACAAAAATTCAATGTAATCTGTGTATCGTGTGAGCGCTTGTTCTACAAACACTTACGTGTTACTACAGATTCTGTAGAACATTCCATGCTGGAATGTTATGTGGGGACGCCTTCATGCATACCTACTCTTCTTAAAGTCTGACTTTGGAGAAGCTGGAACTGTGTCACTCTGTTCTTACTGCTATAACAAGATTAAGAGTGACAGTTTACCTCCTCAGTCTGTACTTAATAAAATGGAAGTTGAACCAACTCCTCCTGAGATGGCAGTCTTGAACTTGTTTGAAAGGATTCTGATCCAGACCATGAAACCATTTCAAACAATCATCAGGATGACTACAAAGACACAAGACCTGCCAAACAAAAACCTGGTACGGTCTCTGAAAGGCTCTGTTGTATATTTGCCTTTACCTTTGCAAGAAAATGTCAGCACTATTTCTCAGGATAATAGTGTAGTAATCTTGGTGAATGGTGTACCAACAAAGGAAAAAACAATATGGCAGGACATAGTCAATGTTATCTAGGTGAAGCATGCTTTGCAATACCTAAAAGAGCATAATGTTTTTTTTATGCTGACATTGTCATTGATGCATTTGCTGGTCTTTCTACAGATATTACTGCCAAAAACTCTGACAAAGCAATACTGAAAAAGGTTGACATCACAACTGTACACAATGTGCATGAGCAATTCAACATGCATCCATTACATGGCAAAGACCGAGTAATGGATAACGTTGATTTATATCAAATGAAGCAAGAAGAGGGCACTCCTGTAAGTATATGGGAGGCTACTCTAGAAGCCCGTTCTTTTCCTGATCTGTTTCCACTTGGCTCAGGTGGTCAACTAGATGAGTGAGAACTTCATGTCCCAGGAGCTGACTATAGGACCTCACGAGTTCTACACAAGGATGGCAAGTTTCAAAGAAACATTGCATACCTTTTCTGCCTTCTTTGGGAAAGTGAACTTAGTGTACAATCTGCTACTATTGCTCATACACTGAGACTTGTTACAGAGTTCAACAATATGACAGCTGCACAGTTAGCACAGAAGTTGCAGACCAAAGATGAAACACTGCAAGTCAATCTTTCTTCAATTTTGTCTAACATGCATGATTCCAAGGAATACTGGTACAGATGACACTCTGAGGTGATGTGCATGCTGAAAACTTGGACCAGCAACATGGTTTGATACATTGAGGTGTGCTGAATATTATTGGGATGATCTGCTTGATCTTCTCAGATGGGCAAACTCAGACAATGAGAACTTACAAACTATGACTGTCAATGAACTATACTCACTTGACCCAGTGACAGTTTCACATTACTTCCACCACCAGTTCCACAGTCTTTTAAAGTTCATACTGTCTAAGACTAATCCTCCTCTTGCATTGTTGAGCACTACTTCTTGGGGGTTGAGTATCAAGCTCGTTGAGCTCCACACATACATATGTTGCTGTGGATCAAAGATGCTCCATGTATTGGAGACAATGACACAAGTGATATACTAAGCTTCATACTGAAGTTTATCACATGTCAGGTTCCAGACAGGTATGACAGTGCAACACTTTGGGAATTGGTTCAGAAATTCCAACAACACCTGTGTGGCAAGTACTGTGATAGGAAAGTAAAGAACAAGAGACAGTGGTACAGTTGATGCCATTTTTGGCTTCCCAAGGTGAGCTTGTATGACTGCTTGTCTCAATGATGTCTTTTCAGCCATACAACACCACCTGAAAGCAAAGTCCACAAAGCAAGTGTATGAACTACCTCACGCAGAATCAGAAGTCTATATCAATGACTACAGCTCTTCTCTTCTGTTGATATGGCAGTCAAACATTGACGTCCAGTTTGTTGCTGACAACTCAATGGCTTTGTAAGGCATGTCAATCATACATCACTAAGCAAGAGCAAACAAACCTGCAAGAAATGTGGAAAGAGTTGTCTAACTGTGATAAGTCAATGTCTTCTAGGCTTTGGTCACTGGGACTTAAGACTCGGTCACACCATGAGTGTGGAACCTATGAAGCAAGTGACTGACTTACAGGTGTATGTCTATATGGCAAATCAGACTCCATTTGTTTCTTGAATGTGAACCACAAGCAGCATAGGCATTGTGTCTTTAAAAGCCATGAAGAGATTGAGGATCTGGCTGCTACAAGACCAACATCCACAAATATTCTCAAGAGCAACTTAATTGACAATTATTATCCACAATGCCACAGTGCTATTGATGATCTGTGTCTCTTTGAAGTTGCTCAATGGTACGATTACAAGTGGGGTGTGTTTCCTGACCCACAAAAAGGCATATATAAAGTCACTGGGTTTGATGAGTCACTTGTTAAAAAGCTCAAACCATAGCTAATTGACCACTGGAAACTTACCATGAACTCAACAGAAAGCAAAGAACATTATTATTTTGCTCTATTGTTTCGGTTCAAACCTTGGAGATCAGAATCTGAATTGAAAGGATTATCTGATACATATGAACAACAGTTCATGGAAACTTATCATACCTTCAAGAGTCATGTCCCTGAGAGTTACATTGACAGACTTGAAATTGAAAAAATCAACTGGAGGAAACTAAGAAAATTCTGGATAATGACACCCCAGTAACATCACAGGAAATGGTTAATGTTGAAGGAGAAGGAACTCTCGGTGCTCTTCTTCCTTCTAATGACCCAGCTGTACTGATGTCAGAGGTAGAGGGCACAATGCAACAATCAATCCATCAATCAAATCTTTATTTATTCAGCTGGACATCATTGAGCAAAGCTCATTTACAAGATGGACCTGATAAGGTCAAGGTTCAATGGTTGGTACATAAGCAGATATATACAAAAACACTTGTAATTGCATAAACAGATGCAGTAAGATAAACATATATACAAAAATCCGAGGACAGAGGTTGATTAAAACATAACAGGACAAGGTAGGATATAAGAAAATTACACTAGAAAAATCCAGTATGTACAAATCTCAGTAGAGGAGTCAAAGCAAGCACGCAACATAAAGTACCCAGAATTACAGGCTACAGGGCAAGCTAAAGCAGACAAACAGATATAGTGTTTGACTGACTGCAAAAAAGTGGTGATTACAGCCTCTGACAAATTACATGGAAAGGTCGGTGGGGGACTCAGACAGGGGCTAGGGCTAATAGTTTTATTTTTTATTTATTTATTTAGGGATTCGGATCATATCTTTGAGCTCAGAGCTCTTTTACAAAGGTTCCATGTCAAACAGTAACAATGACAGCAATAACAAACAGTTTACATACAATACTCGAATAGTAGGTAGCTAGTATACAGTAAGGATACAATGTCATTCATAGTACCAATGGTGATAGCACAGCGTCAAGAGCATTCAACTAGGGTAAAGGACAGTGTTTATAGTAGCAAAGGAGATAAACAGGTTTGACACCCAGCGTGAGAGTCCAAGGAGGAGTCAAGGTGAGGGGAGGGAGGGGGAGTGGGCAGCCAGAAGAAGTGGCTTTGTCTAGGGAGGTTGGGAGGTAGTGGTAGTATGTTGGTTTTAAGGTTGATCCAGTGGGAGAAAAGGCACAGGGGGGAGAGGAAGACAGAGGGATAGGGCAATAGGGAAGAGTGGGTGTAAAAGGAAGGGGAAGGAGAGTGTGGGTGAGTGGGCATTATGGGTGTTAGAGTCCTAATGGCAGTCACAAACTGTCCTAGTAAGAAGGTGTAGCCTTAGGCCATTTTTGAATTGCAAGATGTATTGGGAGTTTAGAATGTGCACTGGGATTTCATTGAGCCATTGGGGGGCCCTAAAGCTGAAAGCATGCTGTCCCTGCACAGTTCGATGGAAAGGTGTTGATAGGGCCCCCCTCATCCTGCCTCTGGTGGTATAGCTGGTAGCACTTGGTGTTAGGATGCTAGAAATGCATGGGGCGGTTTTACCCATTAGTGCCTTTTTTCCAAGGAGACATGTTTGGAATATAATCCTGTTCTTTAGTGGCAGCCAATTGGTCTCCTTGTATAAGGAGCAGGTGTGTATATTTCGATCTGCAGCCATTGTGAGCCTACATGCCTTGTTGAGGGCAATGTGAATCCTTTTTAGTGCAGTGTCTGTTGCTGCACCATAGACCACCAATCCATAGTCGATGGTAGAAAGGATGGAGCTGGAGACTGAGAGACGGAGGGCCTCTGGAGTGGGATACTTTTTATGCCTATACAGTAGACCCAGCTTGGTGTTCACTGCCTTTACCACTGTGTCGATGTGTTGAGTGAAGGTGAGGCAGTTATCAACAGTGACCCCCAGGTACTTGAAGGTCTGAACTTGTTCCAGCAGCTCACTGACTTTATTGGCGATGGTGAGGGGAGGGAGCTTCTTTTTGTGCTGTGGGCTGACTGTGAGCATCACCTTGTTTTTTTTTTTTTAGTTTAATAGAAGTTTATGGCTACAGAACCAGTCTTCCAGATTGTAGAAGGATGTCTGCAGCTGGGAGTGGAGGGCAACTATTTATGAACTGCTGATGAGAAGTACAGCATCATCTGCGTAAAGTATCAGTTTAGTGTCACGGCTTCAGGAAGATTATTTAGGAAGAGGCTGAATAGTAGGGACCTCAGTATTGACCCCTGTGGGACCCCTAAAGATACCTCGTTGGAGCTAGATACTGTGTGCCCAATTTTTACACATTGGCTTCTGTGTGTCAGGTAGTCCTTGAACCAGCAGACAGCATTGGTTGCAATCCCCAGGTTCTGTAGTTGAGTCAGGAGGAGAGAGTGATTGACAGTGTCAAAGGCTTTGGTGAGGTCTATGAAGACTGACCCCACCAGCTTTCCTTCATCTAGTGCCTTGTGCAAGTAGTCCGTGTAGTCCAGCAAAGCTGTGGAGGTACTATGATTCTGCCTGAAGCCGTATTGGTTTGGACGTAACAGGTTGTATTTGTTGAGGTAATCTGTGAGTTGGGTGGCCACAATCTTTTCCAGGGCTTTAGATAAGGAAGAGAGGATGGATATCAGCCTGTAATTGGTGGTACATGTCATATCACCATTCTTGTGCACCGGCATCACGAGAGCCTGTTTCCAGATCCTGGGGAACTGTGCTAGAGCCAGTGATTTGTTAAATAGTTTTGTAACTGGCACGATGATGACATCCAGTGTTAGGGATAGGAGTTTCATATCGATTCCATCACTCCCCATTCTGGTCTTGCCTAGTATTTTTTTTATGTATTTGTAAGCCTTCTTCACTGACAATTTTTTGAAGTAGAAGACAGGGATTGAGCCCTCTTGAGGTGTGCAGTTGGTTTGTTCCCCAGCAGGGTGCAGGCAGTCAGGGGTAGCACCCAGTCAGGTCAGTAAATGCTGTGTTGAGTGAATCCTGATGTGCTGAGGGTCAGTAATCGTGATGTAGTCAATGTTGAGTGAGTGGGGATCTTCTTCTCATCCTTCCCAAGAAGGTTTTGGATGTTATCCCAAAAATTCTTCCCATTGCACCAAGTTTTTTTAAGCTGCTCCTTGTGGAAGTTGGCCTTTGCTTGGTGGATAAGGTTGGTGCAGTGGTTTCTTGCAGCTCTGTAGCATTGGAAGTTGTGTTTGCTGTGAGAGGACCTGGTTTTTTCCCAGAGATTGTCCCTTTCCTTCGTCTGGGTGAGGAGATCCCCCGTGATCCAACCATTAACTTGACCCCGAATTTTTCTTTTCCTCAGTGGTGCAAAGATATTGCAAATCTTGTTGAAGCCCTCTATAAAGAAACTTAGGGCCTGGTCAATATTAGGCGCATGATCGATGGGGGACCAGTCATACTGGGAAAGGGCAGAGGAGAGGGACCCAAGCTTGTCCTTCCCCAAGACCCTACTATTAATTATGATAGGCGGGGGCTTGCTCAATTTGTTTGGCCATGTGAAAGTGACCGGGGAGTGATCACTTAAGGTGTCGGGCAGGACCTTAAGTTCAGAGATCCGAGAAGGGTAACTCGAGAGGAGCCAATCGAGGAGGGTGTCTCTTCCTGTTTTGTGGTTCTGCCTTGTTGGGCTGTCTACAAGTTGGGTCAGATTGGAAGTAGCGACCATGTCCTTGAAAGGCTTGGATTCCCTGCCCTCCCAGCTGATGTTAAAGTCACCTGTTATGAGAATCTCTGTGCCCTGTGAAAGGGTAGCAATTGTATCCAGTATTTTTGGGAGGCCATCCCTGGCTTTAGTGGGTGGAAGATAAACCAACGCTAAGATTAGAGATTTGCCGTGCCGTCTGACCTGTGCTTTTATTGCTAGTAGTTTATGATCTTCCTCGACCCTGGTAACAGGGAGGACCGAACAGCATAGGTAATCCCTGCATAGATAAGGACTCCTCCACCTCTCTTGCCAAACCTGTCTTTCCTGAATGTTTGATATCCTGGAAGCATCACTTCATTGTCTTTTATCCTGCTTGACAGCCAGGTCTCTGTCAGACACAGAATGTCAGGTACATGGTCGGACATCCACACTTGAAGTAGGTCAAACTTTACTGTGAGGCTGCAGATGTTTAGTGCAGCTACTTTCAGGCCTTTACTCATGTTTCCCCCTGCATTTGATACTGGTGGTGGGCCAGGATTGGCATAGACATTACCCGATAGAAGAAGAAACATGAATATTATTTTCCTGGCTGAGAGGTTTATGCAAATGGTGGAGCGAATCTTGTGCCTCCTGCTCTTGCAGTGGGGGAGGTGAGCATTCACCAGGGTGATCTTTATGGGCATGAAAATGGTAATGTTGATAACCATGGCAGGTGTCGGGTGCCCCAGGCTAGCAGGTGGGATGCAGGTGGTGGAAAGTTGGAACTCCTTCGGCACAGTTGTCATTGGGGTGCCATATAGTCCATTTTTGTCAAGAGCAGGTTCTCGCAGGGGTGGTAGTGGTAGATGCTTGGCATCGTGGGCCTGTAGCACCCACAGCGAATAAAAGAACTAGGAGGATAGAACTTTCAGCACCTCATGCAGCAGTATCCTTCTAGAATAGCTATCAGTAGTGCATAGTATACAATCTAAATAATATTTTCTTATCTTTTTCATGGCTGTCTTCACGAAAAAAATTATATGATACATAAAATTTGTTATGTTGATTAAACATAAAACAGTCCTTCCGCGCTACTTCTTGTGTAATACTGCTCTAACTCTTTCATAGTGCATCTCTATACTGTGTGTGTGTGTCTGTGTGGTTGCTGCCTTGTCCATCACTGAACTGGAGGACACTAAATCATGGGAGCAACTGAACACCATGTGTTGATTTTATGAAAGAGGGATCTGCTTGGCTGCTGATCACAGGCTTGAGCTGAAAACACTAATCCTGTTACACCAGGAACAAGGAATGGGCAAGGGCACAGTTGGAGCCCCAGGTTGCAGAGTGAAGGAGGTGGAGCAGTTAGTCAAGCCACACAGAAGAGGCTGCAGCTCACAGGTGCAAAGAACAGCTGTGCAGGATATGAGCAAAAGGCAGGACTAGGTGGCGCTACTAATATTCTTATAACTAATGATGGGGAGACAGTGACAGTTGAGGAAGCATCGCCTGGTTGTGCAAACTGCAGTGCAACCATCAGTGAAATCAGTATGTTGACCACCTGTACTGGTCTTTGAAAAAACTCAGAAACATAATAAAAGTACTTTATTCCTCAGCTGAGGCCACCAGGACCTGTGCTGTTGAATGACCGTTGCTGGAGATTCCTTTCTACAGAGGTTCTCTCCTTGATCTCAATACCCCTTTGGAGTCTTCTCCAGCAACATCCTCTACAGATGGTTAATCCTTTGTTAAAACATAGTAAAAGAAAACAATTTACTCATCTTGAATATATCAGAATATATATATATATATATATGTATTTATATATATCACCACTACCACTTCATGGTATCTTATGTTGACAACTATGATATATGATGCTGATTTCATTATGATATGTATATCTGTTCTGTTATTGATGCAGTATCTAGAATTATTAGCAGCTATATACAATGATGTTCTTCAATTTGCAGTAATATTGTGACACTCTCTTACTTGCAATATACCTTTAACTATACTAATCCTATTACCAAAGACATAAATAAGCAGTACTTCAGAAAAATTTCTCATGAAATGTTTCTCCTACATACTAGTCTAAATCTTCTTCGAAATTCCCAATCTAAGGATAATTTTGAAATTACATGATAGACAGATGCATGAATAAATTACCTCAACAGTGGCTACACACAGTATTCTGTACCATATGACAGTCCTTCCATATTCATCAAATACACTCATCAGTACATTATTGAAACCTTGGTAGGTCGAGCACCGGTAGCTGCTTGACTGGGCCCTTGAGCTACACCTTCTTGGGTGTTTGCAGCTTGCCAGGGAGATGCAGGTTCCATTGTGTTGTGGCTGGTGGGAAAGCAAAAATGAATACAATTTTTAGCTATTTCAGCATTAATGCCAATATCCTATATTGTTTATTACTTTGGTTGCACAATGCTTTGCACCACTTTTTCTATCCTCACTATCAAGTTTGCCCTCCAGATCATCAGACCCCAAACCTACAGTCTGTCCCTAGGTACTAGCTTCAAACCAGTACCAGACAGCTATCAATAATCAGTGGTCCCACAAAGTAGGCAGAATATTCTAAATTGCAGCTATTTTTACTGTCCTGTGCCCTCGATAACGCTGATTACATACTACCACTTAGGCTATATTGAGCTGTGACAGTCACATACATCTCCTCTACCATATGCTGCCCTGATATTATGTTGGTAGGCCTCACTTAGTTACGTGAGTACTACCGAGTGATGTAAGGATCATTGTCCTATAGCTGGCATCGGGTCTACATTCCGACCATCAATCCCAGAATTTTTTCCCAAAGGTCAAAAAATTTAACATCTCGGATATCTCCGTGTTTGTGCAATACAACATTGTGGAACTTTTTCTTACCTCAGTTGAGCAGCTCTCAGATTTAAGGCATCATCACTATGCTCTCAATATTCGTTGCACACAGTATTATCAAATTAGTAAGATCTTGCTTGGTTCACTCTGACCGTCAGCCTTGTTAGCAGAGACAAACTTTGGAAAAGCAAGAAAAACGAAGGAGAGATGGCTTAATTCAGAAAGCAAGAGATTATGTACAAAACAAATAAGAACCAAAGCTCCTATTATAGAGCTGAATTAGATGTTTCACAATAACCATCCATTCTGGGGGTATCAAAGAAATTCTGGCAAAATTCTGCCTGCTCAACTTTAAACTGCTACTAAATGACATAAAATTATGGGCAAGCAAGAACCTAAATACCTCTGACCTTACCACAGCTGGCTCAGCATTGACTTCACCTGCAAGTCTCTTGAGATCATCTTGAACCTTCAATCCTGTGGGACAAGGCGTTCAACATTCTCCTTTAATATCCTTGAAAGTAAGACCTCTATTAATTTAGATACTTCAGAGTGCATACAGACTCCCGGATCCCACTCCTTAAATAGCATCACCGCTTTCTCTGCCCCCTCACTCATCTTCGTCTTTCCTAGCTACTGATCCATCTCTCCACTTGAAAAACAGCTCAAGTGGTTCCCTACTTAAATCTGGTGATCGGACCTCAACAATTATGGTCCATCATCCTACTGGCCTATCCAAGATGCTGGAAAATTAGTAACTCTCCAGTTAAGGGCTATTGGATAAACAACCTCCTAAATCCGCACACCGGATGGATCACATAGCACCATTTCTGCCTATTCAGAATCAATATTTGTAGATTGCCTGGATAAGAAGAATTGTACCTGTGTGTTTCTGGACTTGAGTAAAGCATTTGACACAGTGGATCATGAATCATTACTCACCTCCCTTAGCTCTCTAGGCCTGGATTCTCTCCCTCAACTGGTTTTAGTGCTATCTTTCTGATAGGTCTGGTTGTAAAGTAATTACCTCCACTTTAAAGCCACTGCTAAATTGTGTCGTAAGGCTCATTCTTTTCTTATCATCTTTGCATTAATATTATTAATATCGTGCAACCTCTCAGTTCATTATCTGTTTCTTATGACATTATTATATGCATAATCCCTCATTACCTAAACTTTGAGCTTTAATCAATTCTCCATCTGCAGCACGTGTGGAAAAAAACTACTTCAAATGTAAAAAAACAACTATGCTTTTGCCACAAAAACTGCTCTGCCATTACCCCATCGCCATTACCACAATTATTCACCTTCTGAGAAGTTGGGTTTGGACAAGTTCAAATATCTTGAGTCTGGATTGATAATAAGCTCGACTACCTGTCCATATTGAAGAGCTACTGGAAAGTTGAGAAAAGGTTTGCCTATTTTACGGAATAAAACACTACCTTACTAGACTCCAAACAAAGATTAATCCAGGCATCATTCTATCCTCATTGATTATGTTGACTTTCTCTATGGCCATTGCTCACTCTCCTCTTAAATAAGTTGACACCCTGTATCATAGATCCATCAGATTTATTACTGACCTTCCCTCTAGCACCCATCATTGTTCTCTTTATATGGCAGCATTGGACATCACTACACTTTGAAGAAATGGAATGCTGCAATCTGGATCTTCAAAGCTTTATCAGTAAACTCCTCCTGTCATTGGCAGACTGTTTTACCCAAATTACTTAGGCCATACACCCTAAGGATCGTAAACTCATCATGTTAAAGGTCCCCAATGCCTGCACCCAGTTGGGAGGGTGCTATCAGCTACTCCTTGCAGTTACTTGGAACTCACTCCAAAATCTTTGAATCTCAATACCTCTTCACCTTATCATCCTTCAAAAGATTATTCTCCACCATATTTCCAGAGTTCTGCAATTGCTTATAAGGCCTAATCTCCCATCCAACCTACATCCCCCTTCCGTATTCCATTATGTTAGTTCCCTTCTATTATCCAGTCAGCTGTATTTCTTATAAAAGCCTATATAGGCTTTATTATTTGTTATACTATGCCTGCTATATCTATTCTCTCCTTTTCCTCCAGGTTAAGTGATTTTACTGTACATTGTATATATGTAAATTGTTGAAAACTCATTTTATGTCATTGTACTGTTGTTTATGTTTCTCTTGTCTATGTAAAAATACTTGTAATCTAATTTGTATTTACCACTCAGGTCCATTCTTGTAAATGAGCTACGCTCAATGATGTTCACCTGATTAAATAAAGATTTTTATTGATTGATTGATTGATTGATACACATAATACCCCATCTCTGATTTCTAAATAATGCAGCAAACTTCTATGTGTAAGTACCAAAACCTCAGCTAAGTGATTTGGCCAGGAACACTGTGAAAACATGTGTATGGTTCATACTGTCTCCTACTGTACTCCTCTAATACATATCTTAAACACAAATTACATGTGTCTATGTTTCTAAATAATATATTGAGAGCATTTAAATGTTACTACATGTGATGTCTTCAGCATTTCATACATTGCCATACTACCAGACAAGTCTCATTATCTGCTTTCAAGGAACTAAACAAATGTTTGCTCTTGCCTCTTAGTTAAAATACAATACCACCACAACTACAGTTCTCAGTTCATAATTACTTAACTGTATTGTAGATACACTGTTCTTTACATATATCACTTTTTCTAGAAGTATAATACAACATACTATATGCTTTAAAGTTCTAAAAAGTGAATACTTCATGTATATATAAAATATAACATCCTTGCTAGTCACATGCTAACAAATAAGCATATTAGCCTGTATATTAACATCACAATGGTTACAAAGATATACTTACAGGTATGACGATGATTTCCAAATTCCAGTTTCCCTGCATCCTTCCACATAGCATAGGCTATGTCATACCACTCTTGGACACTCCTTCGCATATCAGCCTCCACTGCCTTTGCCTTAAAAAAGATCTGGCGGGTGATCTTCCACTTCCTGCGACACTCATCTGGAGATTTTGTCATCTCCTGTCTCCCCAAAGTGTGACTAAACTAAACAAAAAAATCAAAAAGAAAAGTATACTGAGTGTTTTTTCTAACACAAAAATTAATACATTTACAAAGACCACAACCTCATCACTAATTAACAAACTGTAACAATATGGACTCACATGCACAGATTATTACATATAAAAGGAATAATACATGACATGCTTTGTTGCAGTGCTATAATGCCAGGCATCTGGGGGAAGGGGGTGAGACTGTGCACAAGGTCAAACACCGACTCCATCCAATGCCGCAGTTTAACCATTTTTCCAGAACAAGAGACATCTTTTAGTCCATTTTCTCACACAACACAATACCCTCTAGGTATATATTAAATAAAAACATTTTTTCAACTAATATGTATAGAAATATCAAACATTTTTTTTTTTTACAAGAGATCCTCCATATATATATCTACATCTGATCACAGTGCTGACAGTAAATGTGTCTCGTAATTGTTCAATAACACCATGGTCCAGATAGTCACACTGCACCAGGCAGGAGTGCAAGCCTGGGCACAGCGCAACTGGGAAGCACTTGGTCGTGGTCTGGGCGATATTCAACAGTACAGCACCATGGCTCAGTACCACTGAATATGCCATCATGGGTGCCCACATTGCACTTGCTGCACTGGTACTGCACCACCACAAGTGACAAAAGAGGAGCAGGGAGATGAACCAGCACAAGTGCAGTTGCGATAGGTGCAGGAACCGTGATATTTAACGATGGATATGCACATGGGGCCATAATGCAGGCAAGCCACAAATGGGGCTATTTTCATGTCATTATGGCACCATTTACACACAGGTGAACTGATCCCTGGTGATTTGCACTTGGTGTCCTGCCAGGCTTCAGCCATCAGGGACTAACGCTCCCTGCGCCTCAGTGGCAAAGCACCCCAGTATCCGATTACAGGTATATGTATAATACTAAATAAGTAATAATATCTATCCCTGGTGCTCCAGCAGACCATACCCATATCATGAGCATATGTATATTAAAAATAAAATAAATTTATCCATGGTGCTCCAGTGGACCGCTCCTAGCCCGATCACATGCTTTGTAAAAATAGAGTTATCCCCAGCAGTCTAGTGGGTCCGCTCCCAAGCCCAATCGCAGACATTGTAAAGGAAAATTCAGGTACAACAGTACCCCCACCTACCCACTCAGACCCACCACCCTGCTCCCACCCATTCAGCAATGTCAGATCCCCACCCACAAGCTCGCCTGGCCACCTGCCGACTGATAGAGTATAGTACTTGTTAGAGCGTTGTTGGTCTGGGCATGGAACAATGGAGGAACACTACTCGTGCTAAATACAGTCCCAATATGAGAATTGATCCATTCATATATTAGACCATGTCATACAGTACTGTCTGCACACTCCATTGCCCTGCTGTGGACTAACGGGTACACAGCTTTGCTATAAGCGTGTCAGCAGCTGACCAGACAGTTTGTGGGGGAGCTGCCGCCTGCTGCTGACCGGGGAAAGGTGTGGGTCTCAGTGGTCGTTAGAGGGGGGCACCACTGACCACCAGGGTTTTTCCTTTTACAATGCCCATGATCAGAATTGGCAGGAAGTCTACTGTACCAGCAAGGATATGTTTATTTTATCTCTAGTATACATAAGAGCATGATCAGGCTGTGTATGGTCCACTGGACCACCAAGGATAGATTTATTTTATTAATATTATACATAAGCTTGCAGTTGTCATTGATCACATCTTTAGGCGTGGAAAAAATACTGAACTCTCAATCAAATAAAAGACCTACCTTGCCCCATGTGTGTGTCAGGCTGAGGTTAGTCGCACGCATGATGATGCACACATTCGCATGCTCCCTAACAGCCTGTACAAGGGCCAGCACCTCTCTATTACTCCAGAATTTAGGCATTTTCTATCTGTAATAAAAAAAGACAAGAAGACATATCAGAAAAAAATAATTAGATATAACATTAATAGTCCCGTTTCTCACACCTGCTTCTTTGTTAACACTCAAAATGAGACATATGTAATAACTAATAAATTCTGAAGTTACAACAACTCTATTATTCAAACAAATCAATGCGCCCCCCTCCCCGACATTAACAAAACACTATAGTAATCAAATACTGACAGCTGCATTCACAGCTGCTGTAGTATATCCTTTTAAATTATGTAAGCTCTATTATTCATATACTGACTACATACTGTCATAGGGCAGACCAAACACCTGTGCACCATGCAGGCATGTTAAGGGTACTTTCCACTATTCCCTACACAACAGAAGCAGTCCTACAACCAAGTATTAATACCTGACAAGGTGGACAATATAGTGGAATACCACACCACCCAGGGGTGTAATTACACCCGACTGACCACCCTGTAGGGTATTATTGCACTTTCAAAATGGTCACTGTTTGAAATGTAATAAAAATATATATGTTAGTAACTTTTCTAAGTGATTTTTTTCTATTGCATTTACTTCTATATAAAAGAAGTAATCTCTTCACCTGTTTTTTTTGTTGTCTTCTACACATCCTGTTTTACACTCGCAACCACCCCACCCAGCTGCCACAAACATAAACCCAATATTGACACTTTTTTAAATTTTTTGCAGGCAGGCGGTAACAGCCAGTCAGCAACATTGGAGTTTGTCATGGTTACATTCACTCCTCCCCCCACAGCAGCATGCAGAGACACAAGCAGTTTTCTAATTTAAAAATATTATTTTCACTGCTTTTGAAGTTTGTTTCTTTGCAGCTATTGGACAGCCAGTAGTGAGCAGCTGACAAAGTGCCTGAAACTTAACATAATGTTAATAGAACATGACACTTTGCAAATAAACAACTAAAGGTGAAAGTCACAGGAGTCGCTAAAAGAAAATACTGCACTACAGAGACCAAGGAAATGAAGCTAAAAGTAAGAAATCTAAATTTTTGAATCTGTACACTGGCATTGCAGTTGGGGAAAGTGGCACATTACATATTAAAGACCTTAGAGACCTCAGTTACTGACAGTTAAAAAATGGCGGCACATCAGTACGCCAATTCAGGATGCCCAAACATAGTTTAGCTAATGGTGCACCTAGAATTCACAGTTTTTTCAAGGTGGGCATCTATCGAAAAGTTAATCTACCCCCCGCTATTCCTATGAGCCAATCAGAGAGCTTGCAGTGTCTACATAATTTTCTAAGAGCTCAATAAGGAAACAGTAGACAACTCAACGGGGCCTCATAGAATACATCCAGCATACTAGAGCATTATTCACTTTAGCATCAGTGTAGTAACCTGCTGAACATACAGCTAATACAAAACAGTACAATACTTACTTAACAGTAACATATAAGACCAAACTGTCAAGCTGTATATGTATACATCGGTTGAAAGAAATACAGAAAATGTATTACAGAACTGTCATACAACACACACATTTTTTACAACAAAAGACAATTACTGAGTTACCCAGTGAATACATCCCTACCAGCACAGTGCATAGTATATCAATAGCATACATGCATTAATGTCATTGTCCTCCCCTTTCTTTGCAGTTCACCTTTACAAACACACAAAACATTCTCATCATACTCAGAAAATACATCCCCCCTTAAAACCAAACATACTCAACCGTCACTAAAAATTTATATCCCCCAAAAAATGAAAAATACTAACAGTACACACACCCCACATCACATTAAAAGATGTCACAAAAAACACCATTTGCACAGCAACACCCAACCAATATGTCATGTAACCCCCCCAAAAACACATATTATATTCCAAGTACAAATGAACATCCCAATCAACTGATAACAATTATTATAACACCTGTGTGCTGAAAATACCACCAAATCTATGTTTCCCACAAACTCACACTCTAACATACAGACAACAATGTGGAAAATGCAAAATGTTCTATTTTTTGACCATTTATATTGGCTCTAAAAAGAGCCATTTTTGTCA
This sequence comes from Neoceratodus forsteri, assembly GCA_016271365.2. Lineage (NCBI taxonomy): Eukaryota > Metazoa > Chordata > Ceratodontiformes > Ceratodontidae > Neoceratodus > Neoceratodus forsteri. The sequence goes on from CM057455.1 coordinate 610,723,077, forward strand.
GTGGTTATGTGATGTGCTTGAGAGGTATACTTCTACAGGTACACAGTCACAGAACTGTAAGGATACCATGTTGAAGATCCCCACCAAAAATGTTATTACCTGTGTTAGAGAAAGATGCACACCATCTTTCAGATATAGCCAATATTTGTCATAAGTAATTTGGGGGTGATGAATGGTATGCATTCCCATAACATGAAGGAATCTGGATATTTTTATGTTCAACTTCCTGCATGATCTTTCAAGTGCAGGACAGTAATCCTCACCTCTCCAGACCTTGTGCTGTGTAATATCTGAATACAGAATGTTACAAGCTGGTAACATACTCATAATATGCTGCAAGTCAAACTGTGCAGCTTTAATTAAATCAATCACCCTTTTGTCCCCCAAATCATTACCTCCAAGATGTATCAGGAGTATGTCTTGTTGCAGGTATGTCTCGAACAAGTGGTACATGGTAGGCATGAGCTGCTCCTACCTCATGCCACCCTTCCCAAACCAAGACACTGAGCATCCAGGTAGGTGTAAGTCTTTGCCAAAATGACTACCTCTACTGAACACTGCTGCCCTTCTCACCAAACTTGATCCCACTATCCATACAGTCAATGTTGATTTTTCTCCCATGCTGAGTGAGAGATCTCAAAAACTCAGATGAAGAAATATCAAAATTGTGTCTGTCTGACTACAAAGCACTACCAAGTCTAACGAGCACAATGACCAGTATTCAATTGTATCATAAAGATAAATACAGTCAAAACAATCACAAGTAATAACCTGATCCCAGATTAGCTCATACAGCCTAAAAGATCTAGCTATGTATGTAGAGCCTCTTTCTATTGTCATTATGTTTATTAAACATTTTTTTTTTTGTTTTGGTGGGACAATACTCTCTGCTCATTGGTTCACTTCATGACTTGCCAACAAAACAAATGTTCATTGGTCAAACTTAGTGGCCATTATGCTCTGTCAAACTAAATTTCCTCTCTTTCTCAGACAGCAGCTTGAGTGGTGAGTGGAACCATACCTATGTACTTCAAAGACATAATGTGCAACCATTTAAAACTCTACTACATTAATTATCCTGCTATAGTATCACTACAGCAGTTAAAATTAACAGTTAGCTTATTTCTTCTAAGAAGTACTGTTATTCTATATGTTAAGTGAAGTACAACTGTTTACTATTTAACTGTCTCTGTGTTTTAGCAATTCAAATGTACTAGCTTATTAACCAGGATGGTACACAATTTGTTTTCTCAAATAGGATTGCACATCTGTAAACACACACACATATTTAACCAAATATGTCACATTAGCAACCAAGTCTCACAAAGTAAACCACCACTAAAATGCAGTACATCTATGCACAATAACTGTTAAGTGGTCAAAAAAGGTCACAGAAAAATTGGAAACTGTAATAGGCAATACTAAACCTGAAGCACTATTAGCAGCCATAAATACTAACTGTAAGAGTAACACATTTGACAAAACTCCCAATCAACAGGAAAAAAACATTATTATTAAATATGTAAATATCATAGTACAAGCTTTAAAATAATTGCTTAGCAGTTTTTTTCCTGCGACAATTCTAACTCTTGACAAACCATTTATATAGCTTTTCTAGAAGTCTTATGTGTGTAAAACACATGGAGGGAAATACTACGCATTTTCAAAATGGTTTAGCACTTTTATGAGCAAAATCCTATTAAATGTTTAGACTCAAATAAAATCTTGTACATCCACAAAAAATAGGTACATAGTGTCAAAATCAAGCACTAAACATGCCACAGTTCTTCCTAACTTCCAAATAAGTAAAATGTCCACTCCAACTAACTAAAAACATCAGTTTATACAACTTTAATTTTACTTAGAAAAACACTCACTATTTTCTCCTGGAGTCTCTGCTGCTCAAACACTGAGTCCAAAATGGCCCCCAGAAAGTTATTCTTTGATTCTATTTGCTCAGAAAAGTCATATAACAAAGTTGGCCATCTCTTTGATCATGAGTGTGCAAATTCTTTGACCGCCACTAGCTTTGACCGTGAGGATTGTAAGCAAGCGTGCAAATTCTCTAAGCGAGGTAATAACAAGAGTCATTGTTATCAGAGTGTCCCTGGTTGTAAAATACAGTCGATTCAATTATTGTTCAACAGAGTACACAGTGATAGGCAGTTCTAGCACTAATAAGTAAGAAATGTGATGGAAATATTCATTTTTCTTATATTTTATTAATTTACCCACATTTTCATGATCTTTGATTGCGAGCATGCAAATTCTTTGACCACCACTCACTTTGACTGTGAGGATTGTTAACGAGCATGCAAAATCTTTGATCGTGAGAATAGCATGAGAGTTTACTGCTAAATATGTCAGAATGTTTTCAAAAAGTAAAATCTATTTGTTTAACAACACACTGAGTACTCCTGAGTTTTTTAGCACCCTGGAGACATACATAACCATGCTAAAGAAGTGTCAATTATTAGTTCTCAATATTTACATGTTCTTTGTTCACGACTGTACAAAATCTTTGTTTGCGACCACCTTTGATCGTGAGAATCGATCATGAGACAACAAATTCTTTGATCGTGACAAAAAAACATGAATTCTGCAATTTAAAACTCATATAACTTTCTCTGGCTTTAGTTTGCCACACAATTTACATCCCATTCATATAAATATGTTATCTCATCAAGCAAGATACCTATAATATAATACCTCCAGCACAACATTTATAACACCAGTAGCACCTTTGTAGACACTCATACCACTATCATAATCACCATTCAGTAATACTACCCTGCCTATCAAATCATTATTAATGTAAGCATAAGTGGGTGACAAGTTTTAACAACTACCATGTAACAATTCCGCAGCTTGTGACTTTGTAATAGACAGATACATGCATCACACAATTTTCCACACGTTATTCTTTTTACAACTATAAGTGCTTGAAAATCTCACCCAATATTCAGATCACACTGTGGGGCACAGAATCACTGAATCTCATCATACAGTGTGATACAAATGCCACCATTAAAAAATAGCTCCTTTTTAAACAGACTATCTTGTCAACAACTTACGCAGTATATGTTTTTTAGTACCTCATAGTACATTTTTCTTACTACTTGATGTTTTGTTTTTACTTTTTTAGGAGACTACAACAGAGATAACATTCAAGATATACTTGAGCTCTTTCATTATGCCCATTTGTCGTAAAGTTAGAGTGCAAACCAAAACTGCTAGCTGTACTGATTGTTCATCGTCATGCCATGTAGTCAATAAAGGTAATACATCTCGCCAGAAGAAAAAGACAAATTCTTCTATTGCAACTACACATACCATTAAACAGAGACAAGTAAACAAAAACAAAACCTCCTCCAGTAAAACAACAACAACAAGTAAACTTTGTAGAAGAACTGTCCAGATACAACATCCAGCACTGTCATCAACAAAGCACAGACATGCAAGACAGAAAAAAGAATACTGGATGTGCCAGTTCTGCCACAGTACAACACAGCAAGACACATTTTTTCAAAAAACTTGGCCATAGAGCCAAAAGTGAATGTGTGGTCTCTAAAATAGTGAGACGCAAAGGCAACAGACTATGTAATAAGCTTGCATTAATGAAATTGCACTTGAGAGTAAGAGGATTTGTTAATGTGGCTCTAGCATTCTGATCCCAACTATGGGCTGAAATGATGTCAGCTATTGATAAACTAAGTCTAAAGATTGAGATGATGCAAAACAAAATATTGTCTTTTGAACACTTGAACACACAAAATAAATCTGTGGTGTTTTCACTCTGAATACTCAGAAGCATGCTTCTGGGAAGAAACATACCATGCGCACAACAGAAATATCACTGTAACAATTGATAAACATGGAAAAGTGCAGAATGTCTTACCTCTATCTCATGAAACCCTTGACTTGCAGAATAACAATGAAGTAGAACAGGTTGCCAGTAACCCAAAGTCATCAGCTAAGAAATGGGCATGTGACAGTACATGTAATGTTAGAGAAGAATCAATAGCCTCTATTGCAAGTTTTCTCTCAACATTTTTAACCAGAAAGAGATGTGAACAACATACATTGATTCACAACATTGACAAGTGTGAGATTCGTCCTCACACAGGTCTAATGGGTTACTCCCTTGCATGCTTAGAGACCATTAACTGTGATAGCACATTTCATCACTTTTGCATACTGGCAGTGCATAACTCTGGCATTCAAAAATTTGTACTAAGATTATATCGAGTGAGATCTGTCATTCAAGACTATATGCACATTCAAGCATTGCTCAATGATGGAGATGTGGAAGGATTTATGTACTTCATTAAAGAGTTGCAAAGTAGCCATAGGTTAAGGTCAAATGCTAGTCTTTCAGAGCACACAAACAATGCACACATCACTGGTGCAAAAAACTCATCTTCTTAAAATGTTTGGTCATGATTTTGCTAAATTTGAAATCAGCAAGACACAAAAATTCAATGTAATCTGTGTATCGTGTGAGCGCTTGTTCTACAAACACTTACGTGTTACTACAGACCTGTAGAACATTCCATGCTGGAATGTTATGTGGGGACGTCTTCATGCATACCTTCTCTTAAAGTCTGACTTTGGAGAAGCTGGAACTGTGTCACTCTGTTCTTACTGCTATAACAAGATTAAGAGTGACAGTTTACCTCCTCAGTCTGTACTTAATAAAATGGAAGTTGAACCAACTCCTCCTGAGATGGCAGTCTTGAACTTGTTTGAAAGGATTCTGATCCAGACCATGAAACCATTTCAAACAATCATCAGGATGACTACAAAGACACAAGACCTGCCAAACAAAACCTGGTAGGCGGTCTCGAAAGGCTCTGTTGTATATTTGCCTTTACCTTTGCAAGAAAATGTCAGCACTATTTCTCAGGATAATAGTGTAGTAATCTTGGTGAATGGTGTACCAACAAAGGAAAAAACAATATGGCAGGACATAGTCAATGTTATCTAGGTGAAGCATGCTTTGCAATACCTAAAAGAGCATAATGTTTTTTTTATGCTGACATTGTCATTGATGCATTTGCTGGTCTTTCTACAGATATTACTGCCAAAAACTCTGACAAAGCAATACTGAAAAAGGTTGACATCACAACTGTACACAATGTGCATGAGCAATTCAACATGCATCCATTACATGGCAAAGACCGAGTAATGGATAACGTTGATTTATATCAAATGAAGCAAGAAGAGGGCACTCCTGTAAGTATATGGGAGGCTACTCTAGCTGTCTTTTCCTGATCTGTTTCCACTTGGCTCAGGTGGTCAACTAGATGAGTGAGAACTTCATGTCCCAGGAGCTGACTATAGGACCTCACGAGTTCTACATAAGGATGGCAAGTTTCAAAGAAACATTGCATACCTTTTCTGCCTTCTTTGGGAAAGTGAACTTAGTGTACAATCTGCTACTATTGCTCATACACTGAGACTTGTTACAGAGTTCAACAATATGACAGCTGCACAGTTAGCACAGAAGTTGCAGACCAAAGATGAAACACTGCAAGTCAATCTTTCTTCAATTTTGTCTAACATGCATGATTCCAAGGAATACTGGTACAGATGACACTCTGAGGTGATGTGCATGCTGAAAAACTTCGGACCAGCAACATGGTTTGATACATTGAGGTGTGCTGAATATTATTGGGATGATCTGCTTGATCTTCTCAGATGGGCAAACTCAGACAATGAGAACTTACAAACTATGACTGTCAATGAACTATACTCACTTGACCCAGTGACAGTTTCACATTACTTCCACCACCAGTTCCACAGTCTTTTAAAGTTCATACTGTCTAAGACTAATCCTCCTCTTGCATTGTTGAGCACTACTTCTTGGGGTTGAGATCAGCTGTTGAGCTCCCACACATACATATGTTGCTGTGGATCAAAGATGCTCCATGTATTGAGACAATGACACAAGTGATATACTAAGCTTCATACTGAAGTTTATCACATGTCAGGTTCCAGACAGGTATGACAGTGCAACACTTTGGGAATTGGTTCAGAAATTCCAACAACACCTGTGTGGCAAGTACTGTGATAGGAAAGTAAAGAACAAGAGACAGTGGTACAGTTGATGCCATTTTTGGCTTCCCAAGGTGAGCTTGTATGACTGCTTGTCTCAATGATGTCTTTTCAGCCATACAACACCACCTGAAAGCAAAGTCCACAAAGCAAGTGTATGAACTACCTCACGCAGAATCAGAAGTCTATATCAATGACTACAGCTCTTCTCTTCTGTTGATATGGCAGTCAAACATTGACGTCCAGTTTGTTGCTGACAACTCAATGGCTTTTGTAAGGCATGTCACATCATACATCACTAAGCAAGAGCAAACAAACCTGCAAGAAATGTGGAAAGAGTTGTCTAACTGTGATAAGTCAATGTCTTCTAGGCTTTGGTCACTGGGACTTAAGACTCGGTCACACCATGAGTGTGGAACCTATGAAGCAAGTGACTGACTTACAGGTGTATGTCTATATGGCAAATCAGACTCCATTTGTTTCTTGAATGTGAACCACAAGCAGCATAGGCATTGTGTCTTTAAAAGCCATGAAGAGATTGAGGATCTGGCTGCTACAAGACCAACATCCACAAATATTCTCAAGAGCAACTTAATTGACAATTATTATCCACAATGCCACAGTGCTATTGATGATCTGTGTCTCTTTGAAGTTGCTCAATGGTACGATTACAAGTGGGGTGTTCCTGACCCACAAAAGGCATATATAAAGTCACTGGGTTTGATGAGTCACTTGTTAAAAGCTCAAACCATAGCTAATTGACCACTGGAAACTTACCATGAACTCAACAGAAAGCAAAGAACATTATTATTTTGCTCTATTGTTTCGGTTCAAACCTTGGAGATCAGAATCTGAATTGAAAGGATTATCTGATACATATGAACAACAGTTCATGGAAACTTATCATACCTTCAAGAGTCATGTCCCTGAGAGTTACATTGACAGACTTGAAATTGAAAAAATCAACTGGAGGAAACTAAGAAAATTCTGGATAATGACACCCCAGTAACATCACAGGAAATGGTTAATGTTGAAGGAGAAGGAACCTCGGTGCTCTTCTTCCTTCTAATGACCCAGCTGTACTGATGTCAGAGGTAGAGGGCACAATGCAACAATCAATCCATCAATCAAATCTTTATTTATTCAGTTGGACATCATTGAGCAAAGCTCATTTACAAGATGGACCTGATAAGGTCAAGGTTCAATGGTTGGTACATAAGCAGATATATACAAAAACACTTGTAATTGCATAAACAGATGCAGTAAGATAAACATATATACAAAATCCGAGGACAGAGGTTGATTAAAACATAACAGGACAAGGTAGGATATAAGAAAATTACACTAGAAAATCCAGTATGTACAAATCTCAGTAGAGGAGTCAAAGCAAGCATGCAAATATAAAGTACCCAGAATTACAGGCTACAGGGCAAGCTAAAGCAGACAAACAGATATAGTGTTTGACTGACTGCAAAAAAGTGGTGATTACAGCCTCTGACAAATTACATGGAAAGGTCGGTGGGGGACTCAGACAGGGGCTAGGGCTAATAGTTTTATTTTTTATTTATTTATTTAGGGATTCGGATCATATCTTTGAGCTCAGAGCTCTTTTACAAAGGTTCCATGTCAAACAGTAACAATGACAGCAATAACAAACAGTTTACATACAATACTCGAATAGTAGGTAGCTAGTATACAGTAAGGATACAATGTCATTCATAGTACCAATGGTGATAGCACAGCGTCAAGAGCATTCAACTAGGGTAAAGGACAGTGTTTATATGTAGCAAAGGAGATAAACAGGTTTGACACCTAGCGTGAGAGTCCAAGGAGGAGTCAAGGTGAGGGGGGGGAGACGGGGGGAGTGGGCAGCCAGAAGAAGTGGCTTTGTCTAGGAGGTTGGGGAGGTAGTGGTAGTATGTTGGTTTTAAGGTTGATCCAGTGGGAGAAAAGGCACAGGGGGAGAGGAAGACAGAGGATAGGGCAATAGGGAAGAGTGGTGTAAAAGGAAGGGGAAGGAGTGTGGGTGAGTGGGCATTATGGGTGTTAGAGTCCTAATGGCAGTCACAAACTGTCCTAGTAAGAAGGTGTAGCCTTAGGCCATTTTTGAATTGCAAGATGTATTGGGAGTTTAGAATGTGCACTGGGATTTCATTGAGCCATTGGGGGGCCCTAAAGCTGAAAGCATGCTGTCCCTGCACAGTTCGATGGAAAGGTGTTGATAGGGCCCCCCTCATCCTGCCTCTGGTGGTATAGCTGGTAGCACTTGGTGTTAGGATGCTAGAAATGCATGGGGCGGTTTTACCCATTAGTGCCTTTTTTCCAAGGAGACATGTTTGGAATATAATCCTGTTCTTTAGTGGCAGCCAATTGGTCTCCTTGTATAAGGAGCAGGTGTGGGTATTTCGATCTGCAGCCATTGTGAGCCTACATGCCTTGTTGAGGGCAATGTGAATCCTTTTTAGTGCAGTGTCTGTTGCTGCACCATAGACCACCAATCCATAGTCGATGGTAGAAAGGATGGAGCTGGAGACTGAGACGGAGGGCCTCTGGAGTGGATACTTTTATGCCTATACAGTAGACCCAGCTTGTGTTCACTGCCTTTACCACTGTGTCGATGTGTTGAGTGAAGGTGAGGCAGTTATCAACAGTGACCCCCAGGTACTTGAAGGTCTGAACTTGTTCCAGCAGCTCACTGACTTTATTGGCGATGGTGAGGGGAGGGAGCTTCTTTTTGTGCTGTGGGCTGACTGTGAGCATCACCTTGTTTTTTTTTTTTTTAGTTTAATAGAAGTTTATGGCTACAGAACCAGTCTTCCAGATTGTAGAAGGATGTCTGCAGCTGGGAGTGGAGGGCAACTATTTATGAACTGCTGATGAGAAGTACAGCATCATCTGCGTAAGTATCAGTTTAGTGTCACGGCTTCAGGAAGATTATTTAGGAAGAGGCTGAATAGTAGGGACCTCAGTATTGACTTCTGTGGGACCCCTAAAGATACCTCGTTGGAGCTAGATACTGTGTGCCCAATTTTACACATTGGCTTCTGTGTGTCAGGTAGTCCTTGAACCAGCAGACAGCATTGGTTGCAATCCCCAGGTTCTGTAGTTGAGTCAGGAGGAGAGAGTGATTGACAGTGTCAAAGGCTTTGGTGAGGTCTATGAAGACTGACCCCACCAGCTTTCCTTCATCTAGTGCCTTGTGCAAGTAGTCCGTGTAGTCCAGCAAAGCTGTGGAGGTACTATGATTCTGCCTGAAGCCGTATTGGTTTGGACGTAACAGGTTGTATTTGTTGAGGTAATCTGTGAGTTGGGTGGCCACAATCTTTTCCAGGGCTTTAGATAAGGAAGAGAGGATGGATATCAGCCTGTAATTGGTGGTACATGTCATATCACCATTCTTGTGCACCGGCATCACGAGAGCCTGTTTCCAGATCCTGGGGAACTGTGCTAGAGCCAGTGATTTGTTAAATAGTTTTGTAACTGGCACGATGATGACATCCAGTGTTAGGGATAGGAGTTTCATATCGATTCCATCACTCCCCATTCTGGTCTTGCCTAGTATTTTTATGTATTTGTAAGCCTTCTTCACTGACAATTTTTTGAAGTAGAAGACAGGGATTGAGCCCTCTTGAGGTGTGCAGTTGGTTTGTTCCCCAGCAGGGTGCAGGCAGTCAGGGGGTAGCACTCCAGTCAGGTCAGTAAATGCTGTGTTGAGTGAATCCGCGATGTGCTGAGGGTCAGTAATCGTGATGTAGTCAATGTTGAGTGAGTGGGGGATCTTCTTCTCATCCTTCCCAAGAAGGTTTTGGATGTTATCCCAAAAATTCTTCCCATTGCACCAAGTTTTTTTAAGCTGCTCCTTGTGGAAGTTGGCCTTTGCTTGGTGGATAAGGTTGGTGCAGTGGTTTCTTGCAGCTCTGTAGCATTGGAAGTTGTGTTTGCTGTGAGAGGACCTGGTTTTTTCCCAGAGATTGTCCCTTCCTTCGTCTGGTGAGGAGATCCCCGTGATCCAACCATTAACTTGACCCCTGAATTTTTCTTTCCTCAGTGGTGCAAAGATATTGCAAATCTTGTTGAAGCCCTCTATAAAGAAACTTAGGGCCTGGTCAATATTAGGCGCATGATCGATGGGGGACCAGTCATACTGGGAAAGGGCAGAGGAGAGGGACCCAAGCTTGTCCTTCCCCAAGACCCTACTATTAATTATGATAGGCGGGGGCTTGCTCAATTTGTTTGGCCATGTGAAAGTGACCGGGGAGTGATCACTTAAGGTGTCGGGCAGGACCTTAAGTTCAGAGATCCGAGAAGGGTAACTCGAGAGGAGCCAATCGAGGAGGGTGTCTCTTCCTGTTTTGTGGTTCTGCCTTGTTGGGCTGTCTACAAGTTGGGTCAGATTGAAGTAGCGACCATGTCCTTGAAAGGCTTGGATTCCCTGCCCTCCCAGCTGATGTTAAAGTCACCTGTTATGAGAATCTCTGTGCCCTGTGAAAGGGTAGCAATTGTATCCAGTATTTTTGGGAGGCCATCCCTGGCTTTAGTGGGTGGAAGATAAACCAACGCTAAGATTAGAGATTTGCCGTGCTGCCTGACCTGTGCTTTTATTGCTAGTAGTTTATGATCTTCCTCGACCCTGGTAACAGGGAGGACCGAACAGCATAGGTAATCCCTGCATAGATAAGGACCTCCACCTCTCTTGCCAAACCTGTCTTTCCTGAATGTTTGATATCCTGAAGCATCACTTCATTGTCTTTTATCCTGCTTGACAGCCAGGTCTCTGTCAGACACAGAATGTCAGGTACATGGTCGGACATCCACACTTGAAGTAGGTCAAACTTTACTGTGAGGCTGCAGATGTTTAGTGCAGCTACTTTCAGGCCTTTACTCATGTTTCCCCTGCATTTGATACTGGTGGTGGGCCAGGATTGGCATAGACATTACCCGATAGAAGAAGAAACATGAATATTATTTTCCTGGCTGAGAGGTTTATGCAAATGGTGGAGCGATCTTGTGCCTCCTGCTCTTGCAGTGGGGAGGTGAGCATTCACCAGGGTGATCTTTATGGGCATGAAAATGGTAATGTTGATAACCATGGCAGGTGTCGGGTGCCCCAGGCTAGCAGGTGGGATGCAGGTGGTGGAAAGTTGGAACTCCTTCGGCACAGTTGTCATTGGGGTGCCATATAGTCCATTTTTGTCAAGAGCAGGTTCTCGCAGGGGTGGTAGTGGTAGATGCTTGGCATCGTGGGCCTGTAGCACCCACAGCGAATAAAAGAACTAGGAGGATAGAGTAATCCATGGTAGAGCAGAGGTAGTGGCACTTGGGTGGTCTAATAAGCACACCAGGAGATAGCAAAGGAAAAATGCTGAAGGTTAATTTCATCCACAGGAAATTAACTGTTGAGATCCAGGATCACATAATATGTTAAAATTCCTGAAAGGTGATAAACTGTGGCCTGGGCATATGCAATGTGTGAAATCCTTTTGTCTATATGTTTCCTTTGTTCTTCAAAGTCCTCAGAGATAAGTACAATACCTTGGGAGCAGGTCAGACAGTAGGCATATGCAATGTGTGAAATCCTTTTGTCTGTATGTTTCCTTTGATCTTCAAAATCCTCAGAGACAAGTACAATACCTTTGGAAAAGGTCAGACAAAAATGTTGATTCAGTCACAAAATGTGTTAAAAGTAGTAGGAGGTATGGGGGAATAATTAAGGTTGAGGTAAGTGCCAGGAGTTAGTGGGAAGATCATAGTCAGGGGAAGCAAAACTGTATAAATGGTATTATAGGGGGCTGAAATACCATAATAACGGGGCTGCATGTGAGGGAAAACTATGGGGATAATTTATGGGAGAGCTGCCAATTATGGTTGCTGACTGGAAGGGGGAGGGTTGTGAATGTGACTAGACTATGTCTTGTGATAGCAATTGCATTTCTCTGTGAAGAGACTTATTCAGAGCTTTTTAAAGGATGCTAGAGGTATAAGATTGGTCAGCTTTAGGGTCTTCTGTAGAGTATTCCATGCTATAGCTAGATAGTAGCTGATTGCAGACCTCCCATGCCGGGTGTAGACTTTGGGTATCTTGAGCGTGAGGAAGTTGTTGCTTCTTAGGGTATAGGAACTAGCTGTGGCCAGTGTAAAGCAGTCTAAAATATAAGTTGGAAGTTTATTAGACAATGCTCTGTAAATCCATAGTGCAGCATTTCTGTTCCTTCTGAGGTGTAGGGATGCCCATCCAACTGCAGCATAGAGAGAGCATTGATGAATGTTGAATGGAAGATCTGTAATAAACCTTAGTGCTCTGTGGTACAGGGTATCCAATTTGCTTAAATAGGAGATAGGACAATGACCATAAAGGAAGTCTGCATAATCAATAAGTGAAAGAAATGAGGCCTGGATTAGCCTCATCCTCGAGTCTCTGGATAGGAAGTGTTTTGTTCTGAAGAATAGGCCGAGCCTCTGGTGAAGTTTTTTCAGAAGTTCTTCAATATGGTGTGTGTAGTCAAGCCTGCTATCAATCCACACCCCTAAGTATTTTAATTTTTCTACATAGTCCAGGCTTTCTCCAAGGATAGTGGATAGCTGGGGAAGATTGCTTAGTGAGGAGATGTTAATACGGGTATGATTGGAGAAGAACATTGCTTTTGTTTTCTTTGCATTTAAGAGAAGCTTTTTCTCAAGTAGTTGGTGTTGCAAAGGGGAGAATTCTGCTTGTAAAATTTCACAGGCCATTGCAGGTGATGAGTTACTGACATACAAAACAGTGTCATCTGCAAAGAGGTGAACATTGGCTTTGGTGAGATTTGAATCAATATTGTTCATGTAAATGGCAAAAAGGATAGGGCCCAGGATAGATCCTTGCGGAATTCCTCTTAGAAGTGGTTTTAGTAAGGATAGGTCACCTTCAGCTTTCACCTGCTGTGACCTATCAGTAAGGTAACACCTGAACCACTTAAGAGAGGGTGGGTAGAGAGGGTGGGTCTAAGCCTACGGGGGGCAATGAAGAGAGTAGCAGCTCATGGTCCACTGTGTCGAATGCCTTACTTAGATCAAGGAATACAGACCAGACACTGTTCTTTTTTGTCTAATTCTGTTTGCCAGTCATTTGTGACTTTGGACAGTGCAGAGATAGTGCTGTGTCTGGCCCTAAACCCAGATTGAGCTGGATTTAAGAGATTAGTATCTTTAAGGTAATCTCTTAACTGGATTCTCACTAATTTCTCTAGCATCTTGGATAGCACTGGAAGAATGGATATGGGCCTGTAGTTGTTGAGGTCCATGGGGTCCCCTGATTTTAGAAGGGGAAACACTTGGGCTGTTTTCCACATAGTAGGAATAGAGCCAGAGGTTAATGATAGATTAAAAAGATGTGTTAAGGGAACTGCAAGTGCATGAATTGCAATTTTTAGAAAATAGGGGTCAAGAGAGTCTGGACCTGTGCTTCTTTCAGTATCCAATTGCAGCATTAGATCCTCTACTTGCTTCAGCAGTACCGGTTTGAAGGAGAAGGAAGAATCAGCCCTCTGAGCTTCAGTATACTGGGAGTTTAGTTGTGCATGCAGTAGATTAGCTGGAGAGGTGTCAAAAGCAAGGCCAGCAGTTGTGAAATTATTATTGAAAGCATCCAGTACTTCCATTTTATCAGAGATAGTACCCTTATTATGATGCACTTGAGATGGCAGAGAGGTGCTAGAGTCCTGCCCTAAAATCCCCTTAATGGTGCCCCAGAATCTAGCAGGATTGTGGTAGGAGGCATCAAGTTCAGCCATATAAAAGGCAGCCATTGCATCCCTTACTTTCTTGGTGCAACTATTGCTGGCCTTCCTAAACAGCATCCAGTCATTTGGGTTCTTGGTCTTCCTTGTCAGTTTCCATAGCTTGTCTCTTTCCAGCAGTGCAGTTTTAAGGTCAGCTGAAAACCAGCGGCAAGCTTTGTTTTTGTTCTAACACTAGTGACTGGTGCATGAGTGTTAAGGGCACCTATTATTACGCTGTTTAACACCTGGTGTGCTATTTCCACAGAATGTGTAAGGTAAAACTCCTGCCAGCATGTAGAGTGAGTTAGGTCATGGAGATATCCCCTCAATATTGAGGTTTTTCTTGGATCTCCTCAGAAGGAATTTTGCTGGGGTTGCTGGTTTTCTGGATGATCTTATTCCTGCAATGAGGCAGTGGTCACTTATGTCACTGAAAAGCACTCCAGTGTGTCAGAATAGGTGGGATTTGTTTACCAGAATGATATCAAGTAGTGTGCTATTGCTTCTATTCTTTAAATTGATTCTTGTTTGTTCATATTTCAGTTGTGTAAACCCATGTGTATCACAGAATGATGCTAGAGGTGCAGCTGTCTTGGGAGAGCCAGTTTAGGTTTAGATCACCTAGGATTATGATTTCTTCAGGGCCCGGTTTGATTAGATTCCCCAGGTGGGATAAAAGCTTGTGGTCAGCAGAGGGGGGCCTGTAGCAGCCAACTAGCTGAAAAGCTGCCGTATTGGAGATAGTTACTTTGAGGGATATACATTCAAATTCTTTGGGCATCGATATTGCACTAAGGCAGGATGCAGATATATTTGACTTTACATATATAGCTACTCCACCGCCCCTTGTTAGGCGATCCGCTCTGACTATTTGGTAGTTGGGTAGATTTACCTCCCTATCTACTGTGGCAGGTTTGAGCTATGTCTCGGATACTACAAGAAAGTCTGGCAAGGTATGGGCAACCCAGGCTTGTATTAATGAGAGCTTTTTCAGGAGGCTGCATGCATTGATATGTAGGAAACTTAGTCCTTTGGTGGAGGCTAGGTCTGCTGGGGAGGTGATGCACTCCAGAGGGCCTGGATTGATTTCCACATTACCAATACAGATCATCAAAAAGAATAAGAGTTTCATAAGGGCTTCGAGAGACAGGAAGAGGGGACTGTCTTTGGCCCTCCTTTTCTTGCTCGGTGGCCACTGTTTTGAGGTATTCCAATTGGGGTTGTGACTTTGTACCGTGTTACAGAGTACCAATTTGGTGGGCAGGTGTAAGGGGGAACTGTATACCCAATAGTGGAGCATCGAGCGGAATAAATACATGACAAGTTGCGTCCCTTTTTGGGGGTTACCCCACTGATTATGATGTGGCATCGGTAGGGCATATGTGAGGATCCGGTCATTTTCCACTGAAGGTGAAACAGAGAGGCTAGGCTGGTGGGTCGCATTGTTTAGTGTGGTATGGATCGGGGTGACTTCTTTCTCATTGAACACAACAAATGAAAGAGAAAGAAATAATAAGAGGAGTCTCCCCATTTTGAAGGTGGTATTCATGGTTATCTACAGTGAGAACAGAGGAGGACTGCTGATTAGGTGGCACTGCAGGGGCCAAGGACAGATTATTGGTTAAAATATCGCTGGGGGTGGGAGATGAGAAATCGGCGGGAAGATGCCTATAAAAGTAACACACAAGGGGGGAAGGGTGGATGGGCAAAAATTTTGCTGCTTTCCTGTACCTTTCCTGGCTGTCTCTCCCACGACCTCGTGGTCCCCTGGGTGCAAGAGCTTGCTGCGGTCGCCGACAACCGCTGGCAGAAGCGTAGCCCCAGCACTCACTGGGTGCTGTGGGCAGGGAAGGCTGACTGGAGGAAGACACAGGAAGGCACAGCAATTAATAAAATTGCAGAAACAAGTGTTTCTGCAGAGCAGTGTGCTTAACATTTACACAACAAAAGACTGGGTGGGGCTGCGGAGCCGTAGCGTCTGGCCCACTAGAAATCCCACAAAAGGGCTGCAATTTACATTTCAGCACAAACTTTAACAGATTCCCAAAACACTCTAACTTTAACCAGAAGACAGCTCTTTTTTGGACAGTATAGGCAAAAATCACGATTTTCAGGACAGCTTTCAGCAGTGTAAATTTGAACAACAGAAGTCTATGGAGCAGGAGGACCAATCGGCTGCAAGGCTTAGTCAGCGCTCGCCTCCCGATTGGCCGTGGCTTTCCCGTACCTTTCCTGGCTGTCTCTCCCAGCCTCGTGGTCCCCTGGGTCAGTCTTGCGGTCGCCAACCGCCCCCTGGCAGAGCACAGCCCCGTCGCTCACTGGGTGCTGTGGGCAGGGAAACAAAGCATGCAGTTCTCAGAGTCAGCTACAAACATTGTTGACAACTTGAACTCACAACAAAAAGTTGTGTATCAGTCTGTGATACATGCTGTGGAACATGCTATTCAGCACAGTACCAAGCACTGTGTTTGTGAGGCACACACACACCAGTGAGGATGTTTGTTAGTGGTGCTGCTAGGACTAGAAAAAGTGTCTTGATTGAAGCTATAAGCAAAGGTGTGTGTGACCTTACTAATGCAGCAACATCAGTTATTGTTTCTGCTCCAACGTATCTGGCAGCTTATAACATAGGTGGTATCACACTTCATAGGTTATTCATGCAGAGTGGTGATTACAGAAAATTGTCATATGACGTTGCCTCTGAACTGAGGTCAGTGTTTGACAAGATGCACTTGCTGGTAATAGATGAGATCAGCATGGTTTTAAATGTTCTTCTCACATATGTTCACCTACGTCTACAGGAGATACTAGGCACCAATGATGATACACTATTTGGTGGTAAAAACATTCTTGTTCTTGGAGATCTCCTTCAGCTGGCTCCTGTACATGGCAGACATGTTTTCTGTAGTATTTCCGTTGAAGAGGCAAAGAAAACAACTGGATGCATAGGTGGAGTCAATCTGTGGGAGTTCTTCTCATATGTTGAACTCTCACAGAATATGAGACAGCAAGGTGACATGTCTTACAAAGCATTGCTTGATGCGGCACGCATTGGTGTACTGTCACTCACCCATGTTGAAATGCTAAGACAGCGCATGATCATGAGAAATAATGACCCTAACCAGGATGCATGTGATATCTTTGCACACGTGCAGAAATCTGGGGTATATGTCGTATGTCTATTCCCAAGACTTAAGCAGTGTGCAGAGTTCAATCAGATCATGATGCAGAGAGAACAGCAACCTATTGTCACTTTCCCATGCATAGATACCATAGATGGTATTAACCTATCACAAACAATGGTATAAAAAATAGTTTAGCATCTCCGAGAGCTCACAGGTGATGTGTCACGCACAGCTGGCTTAGGAGCTCTGCTACCACTGTGTAGAAATGCACACATCATGATTTGCATAAACATTGACATTGAGTGAGGTCTCATGAATGGAGCAATGGGGTACATCCATGACTTCCAGTACAATGTGCAGAACACAACTGTGGAGTTTGTAGTTGTTAAATTTGACAACTGTGAAACTCCTCGACCAATAGACAGAGTTGCAGTTAAGTCTGAGTTTATCAAAGACATATATGTGACAAGAAAACAATTTCCATTGTGTGCTGCTTATGCAGTGTTCATACATAGGTCACAAGGGCTCAGCCTTGACAGTGCCATTGTAGATATAGGCACTGGTATATTCAAGGATGAGATGTCTTATCTTGCTTTGTCTCATGTCAAACAATTGTCTGGACTACACATAGTAAATCTAGCAGAAAGTAAAATACATGCTGACAAAAAAATGCATAGTTGAGTACAACAGATTACATATGTTGTGCTGACCAAATGCTCCTTTGTTACCAGTTCCCAGATATGCATCCGGAACAGCTATTACAATGGATGAAGGATGCAAACTAAAAAGAAAGCACACTAAGACTCCATAGTCGTCACCTCAGAAGTCCATTACAGAGCACTCTATCCATAAACAACTCATCTCCACCTGTGAAGAAATGTATCAGGGTTAACACACTGCCAATATTTGACAACAGCACAAGAGTAAACTGCTATGCAAACGCTACTATGCAAGCACTTCTCCACAACCCTGAGTCTGCTGATGTGCTAAACTAAAGTCAGTCAACACCTCTGTCGCAAGCATTAAAGAGAGTCATTAGAGGTAGTCAAGAGCAGTTACCCAGTTTACAGAGCTCGACTCCTCTATGACTAACTCTTGGAAAATATGCAGTACAATCAATATTTGCTGACAACGCACAACAAGATGTCACAGAGTTCATGTTGGGAATGATAAATAGTTTAGAGATGATGGCATTGATCTGCGTCAACACTTTAAAGTTGACTATGTGTCCAAGTACAAATGTTTGTCATGCTGCCACAAAGAATCACAAGTAACTCAGGATATGATCTGGCAGTCTATCTATGTCCCTGAACAGAGAACTGTGATGTTCTGCAAGTTATTTCCAAATGCAGAAACTGGTTGGCTGTGCCGAAGCTGTGGTCATTTTTGTGTTTTCTCTCTGAGAGTTACATCTTCAAGTTCATACATAATGATTGTATTGCAATGTTTTAACTCTCAAGGGTTGAAAATCACAACACCAATTTCACACTTCATTGCTGGGATAACTGTGTTCTCAGAAACTCAATTTGACACCCATGCAATAATCTTCCATCACGGCCTATCCATTCACTCTGGCAGCTATGTCACTTGGCAAAGGTTCAGAATGGGATGGGTGGAGTGCAATGATACAGTATGCACTCTGAAAGAAAGACTCCCAAGGGATCTGAAAGTTGCATATGTCATAATTCTCCGTTGCACCAATGTTGCACAATGTGTGGAGGATTGATGTCATCTAATCACAGCATCTCACTAAACCAGCATTTCTGCAACAATAACATTCCAAGTGCATATTCCATCCAGATATAATTGTTAACCACCAATGTACACATGTATTTTCCTTTAATAGAATAAGTTACACCTTCATCAGAAACTACTGGTCTGTAAAACCACCAATGGTGACTTATGTCTTCTAGTTGTTGCACAAGATCACCACAGTCCATATTAATTGCTCTGTTTTCTCTGCCATTGCAGAAGACACAACAGTGTAGCAATGTAGCTACCTGTGGTAGACAATTACTTGTTTATCACACTGCTATCCTCATACATTGGATACAAAACAACACTGTTTTCATCATTCATTGCAATGCAATTTTGAAAAACATTGTATTGTGATATTCAACCTTTGCAACTTAGATATACTCACTACAAAAACTGCATTGTTACTGTTCAAGTAGACTTGAGGGTATTGAACTGTAATCAATAGACAGTCAGTTAGTCATGTGTTTTTGCAGTTGCCTTACTTAAGTCTGCATGTCTCAGCACATATTACTGTGTAGTCAGCTGTTGTTTCACAGTACAGTCTTACATGGCAATGACAAACTCTCTAACTTATTTAAACACCTGTCAGAGATGTGACTACTGTTCTCCACATATTGTGTTTTCGAACTCTACTTGTTTCAACAGTACACATCAGGTTAAGTTCTTGGTCCTTTTCTTGTTGTCTACATTATTGACCTTGACTAAAATACTTACTAAATTGACTTCAGCCGAATCCAAGCAGACTCGAGGGTGCTAGATATTACACAATGTCAGTTAGTAAGTTATGTTTTGGCAAATGTAGTTAATCACACCACATTAACAGCTTGACTACCTACATTGTGGTGTCATCTGTTAGCACTAAATTGCAATTGTTTAAAACAATGTGATAGAATTTTTTTTGCTTTGTGTTTATCTTCCTGCTACCACCTCTCTCCATTCTCTCAGACATTCTCCTGCTATGCTCCTGTCTTGTCTCACTGCGATCTGCCCCTAGAGTACCTGTAGATCCACTAACCTTAGGTATCTGGATAACCCCCCAGGTGGGGTGAGGAGGGGCCCCCCTCTTGCCTACCTCCCCAGAACCAGCACTTTGAATCATGGATCCCTGTACATTGGGGTCTGTTGTTGCAAGCCAGAGAGATGCGTAGGGTGGTGTCGTCACCTAGGAGAGACCAAGGGTGTTTTTTCACCTGTTCTCCCTAGACATCAGTGTGCAATGGGGACAGTGAGCTTGGAGGTATGCTGAGATGTGCCTCCTGCTCTGCCCTCTGCCAACATCTGCCCAGTCCTCTTACTGCGGCTCCAAGTCACCGCATTTACCACTGGGCTCCCCCAGATGGCGGTGTTGCAGCAGGATCCTACGGAGAACCCCACCAGAGAAGGAGAGCTGCCATTGAGTGCTCCATCCTTCTCCTCTCTGGCTGACCCCCAGTGCCCCAGGCTCGTTCCTGAACCCAGGTCACCAGCGTGGTGCAAAGTGTGGCATCCAGCGCCTCAACCCTCAGCGCCACCAGGCTGGCTGTGATAGAATTTTCTATCACTGTTCTTGCACTCTGAACACTGAACATGATGAACTCCACCCCAAAAATGTGACTCAGACTTGTACATATGTATATAATGCTGAGCTTCTACTTGAATGTATATAACTTAAGTAGACTTTCACGTAGTTATGTTTCTTTTTAAAAAAGAAAACACAAATTACATGCATGCATTTATTAACTGTGCAGGATTATCTGTCACTGTTCTTGGACTCTCAACACTGAATATGATGAACTATACCCAAGAAATGTGACTTAGACTTGTACGTATGTATATAATGCTGAGCTTCAAATTGAATGTATATAAGTTAAGTAGACTTTGAGATATTCGTGTTTGTTTAAAAAAAAACAGAAAAATTACATGCATTCATATATTCACTGTGCCAAACCTACTCTATCCATGCATTTCATGGTATTTCATTGCATTAAGTGCTACTGTTCTTATTACTCATAGCTCATTATAGAGATGTATACATGTGATTATCTGGCCTATTTTCACTGTGAAATACATATCTATGTATCTGTGCAGATGTGTACAACTGAAAACTCAACACAAAATGTTAATAATGATTGTGTACTGGTCACGTGATGGCAGCCTAAATGGAGACAGTCTCCTCTCGGAGCTCCGCTCTCAATCTCCCGATTTCGGCTTTTTTATAGCGGCATTTGAGTATTAAAACCCGTCCTAGCTAGGTGAAGTGTGTGTGGACTTTCCTCCGGCACTAGCATCTGACAAATCGATGGAAGTTTATATGAAGAAAGCGCCCCTGAGGCACTCCCCTCCTCGGAAGCCGGAGAAAGAGAAGGCCGCAAAGCGGGCCAAGCAGCAGGCAGCTAGTGCTCTCAAGATGGCCACACCAGATGCTGCCTTGTCGGAAGCCAGGTTTCTGGAGATCATGCAACCTGTCCAGATGGCTATTTCATCAATCTCTGAGGATCTGCAGGATATTAAGGGTGCAGTGGATGCACTATCCAGAAGGGTTGGGGATTCGGGAGGCCAAGATTACATCAATGGAGAGGAAACAAGAAAGGAGTGAGACCGAGTTAATTAACATAAAGTGTAGAATGAAAAAATTAGAAGACAAGCTGGAGGATTTGGAGGGCTGCAGTAGAAGGAACAATCTGATAATTATCGGGTTGCCAGAAAAGGAAGAAGGGAGTGTCATAATTTCGTTCTTACAGAAATTTTGCTGTAAAATAGCTGGCGCTCCTCCTGGGGGGGGGAAGTATGTTATTGAGAGAGCCCACCAAGCACTGCACCCACCTACCACCCAGGGCCAGCCATCCAGGCCAATAATATTGAAATTCTTGAACTATCTGGACAAGCAGCATGTCTTTTCTAAAGCGAGGGAAGCAAAAGAGCTGACATGGGAGGGCAAGAAGATATGCATTGCTCAAGACTTGCCCCACTCGGTGAGAGTTCGAAGACAGGAGCTGCACCCGATTGTATCTAAATTAGTGGCGGCCTCCAAACCATTCAGGGTCAAGTACCCGCCATATTGATGATAAAGCATGAGGACAAATGGTTAACATTTGAATCCCCTGCATAAGCTACACAAGAGCTGAAGGTCATTTTCCCAGATCTCTACAAATGACCAGTGCTAGGAGGATCCCTCGACTGGAGGACTGCAAGTGGTGATATGATTGTTTGAATCGTGGGTCCAGAAGGCAATTTGTGATACGTGGGCAGACCTATCTGTGAGAAATAATAGGGGAATATTGACTTAGAAACCTGGAGGTGATTAGTAGTCTGGCGACAATCGACCCCTGCTGGCAGTCTTAGAGTATGTAGAATAGAGCAGGGTTGTCTACAATCGAATTTTCCAGAAGCGGATGGAGTTGATCCAAGTTGTTTATCCTTATATGGACATTGGTCGGCATGGCTTCTGGCACTCCGATGTATACAAGTCCCCTTGTCTTGGGTCACCCGGATCTATATCGAGGAGGTGAATTGGATTCGTTTCGCCTCAGGATTTGAACCTGCCCGCTTTCTGAGGATGGACTTTCTGATGATGTTGCAATGTGTAGCAGCTATTTTGCCCCTTGGGGGAGAGTGCATCTTGGATGTTCTGGTATCAGCAGTCGAAAGATTGATGGCCCTATGATTTTGATTAACTGACACTCTGGTGACTGAATGGTGAACTGTGGGGCTCTTTGTTGTTCTCTCCTAGTAGAGCCTGAGTATCGAGTTATCCAATGTGCATCAGACTTGTTTACAAGAACTGAATACGAAGGATTTCTTTCCCCTTTCCCCCCTCCCTTTTTTTTTTTTCTCTCACATATAGGAACCAGTGGTTATTTGGGGGGTTATTAATTTTAGCACTGGCTTATTAATACTGCCTAGGTGAGAATAGCTGATGACTCAAATTGCTTTTTTGGTAATGGTCAGTTCAAGCCTATCGGGGTGAGCATCTACATAGTTAGGACTAAAATCCTGCAATAAGGTTTGTCTGTTGTTATAGGGTAGTTTTTTGCAGGGATCATGGGAGGGAGCTCCAGGGGGTGGGGTTGAATAGTTTGGGCCACTTAGGAGTGAATCACGTGGTGTCAAATACTTAGGAGGGCAGTTTTTTGGAACTGGGGTATGTGTATGGTATTGGGGCAGGGGGGTTTTAGCTGGGTGATATTGGTATTTGAGGGTGGAAGGGTTGTGGGTCAGAAGGAGTCGGCTGGACTCCAGGGAGTGAGGGTGGGGTCCCAAGGTTACACATTGTCAGGATTTGTTAAGGATTCTCTAAATCAGGGGTTTGTATATACCTAAAGAGTGCTGTAGCACAATCTACTGAAATATTTTGTCCGAGTTGTGTCTGAGTTTAATGGTTGGGCATAATAGGCAACTCATATAAGTTTATTAGTTGGAATGTCAAAGGAGCCAAGGATAGGGTCAAGAGACAAATTATGTTAAGGCACCTACGTCAATTGGGTGCACAAATTGTCTTTCTTCAGGAGACGCATCTAAAGAGAAGTGACATACATTACTTCAGAAGGGCACGGGTAGGGCAAGTTTTCGGGGCAGGGACATCCACGAATAGGGGAGGGGTTGCTATCCTCATAGCAAGGAATACTCCTTTTAAATTGGTGGAAGAGTTTTGGGACCCAGAAGGTCAATACATCATTACACATGGCCTGCTAGAGTCACACCCGATATTATTGGGCTCAATATATGGCCCCAACTGTGATTCCCCAGCCTTTTTCATGAGCTTACTAAATATGGTAGTATCCAACCCGGAGAAGCTTACGGTATTGGGGGGGGACTGGAATTTAGTTCTTCAAAATGATCTGGATAGATCATGTAAAGAGAGCGAGGGCCTATCGCCCAGCACAAAAGGGCTGAAGGATCTCGTTAGTAAGGCTGCCCTGGTTGATGTTTGGTGCGTAATTAACCCTAAAACACAGCAATACACCTTTTTCTCTGCCGTACACAAGACATATTCACGAATAGACTATATCTTAGTTAGTTCATTTGCAATGCCCGGGGTAACACAGGCTGACATATCTGCCAGAGTTATATCTGATCATGCATCGGTCAGTCTGGAATATCGACTGCTTAGATTGGGAGTAGGCGATCATAATGAAATTAAATTGTCAGATGCTGAAGGAGGAATCCTCGCTGAGGCACATTGTAGAATTCATCAAGGGCTTCCTAGAAAGTAATCAAGGCTCGGTGGTTCAAAAGGACCTAATCTGGTCTGCTTTAAAATGCTCCTTGAGGGGTGAATTGATCAAAATGGCCTCTAATAAGAAACGTATGCAGAAGGCGCAATTAGATTCCCTACTAGCTTTGATTAGGATTGTAGAAAGTAATCTATCCTGTGCCTCGACTGAGGCAAATTGGGCACGACTTCATCAGTTGCAGGCCCAATATTCGGGTCTAATATCACAGAAAGTGGAGCTGGCCCTTCTGAGGACTAAGCTTTAATACCTAGACATAGGGGAGAGAGCAGGGAAATTACTCACCATGCACATCCGCCACTTAGATTCAACCCATTTTATAGTGGGAATTCACAAGGCATGGGATCAGGTCTGTCATGGACCCAGGGAAATGGCGAATGCCTTTGGGTCATACTTCAGGCATATATATGGGTAGACCCTGAGTCCAAACCTTCTGTGGATGACATTAATCTGTTTCTTAGGTCAGTGGTGCTGCCAAAAGTATCTGAGGAGAAGCGGTCTCTAGGTGCCCCAATCTCGGTTCTAGAAATCCAGCAGGCCATTCAACAAATGCCTTTAGACAGGTCCCCTGGCCCAGACGGGTTCCCCAGTAATTTCTACAAGGCATGCCATCTGTTAGTATCCCCAATTTTGGAGGAGGTTTTTCAGTATTGGTTTGATAATGGGTTGTCAGATACCAGCTTCCTAGAGGCGACGATTTCTTTAATTCTCAAACAGGAGAAGGACCCTCTCAGTATGGATAGTTATCGTCCGATCTCCCTTCTGAACACGGACATTAAAATCCTAGCAAAAATTTTAGCTAACAGGTTGTCCAAAGTTATGGACAAGCTGGTTAGTAGGGAACAAGTGGGCTTTATGATGGGAGATCCCCCAAGATCATATGAGGAAATTATTACACCTTATCACTATTGCTAAGGACGCCAAGGCCCCAGCAATACTTATTTCATTAGATGCCAAAAAGGCATTCGATAGGGTATCCTGGGATTACCTATTTGCTACCCTATCTGCCTTTGGTTTGCCTGACATGTTCCTGAGATGGGTTCAAATTTTATACTCCTTTCCTTCCACCAGAGTAAAGTGCAATGGGATACTGTCACCAGTAGTAAAGCTAGAGCGAGGCATGAGGCAAGGGTGTCCCTTGTCCCCGCTACTATTCAACTTGTACTTAGAGCCATTATTGCATAGATTGGCAGGAAACCCTTTTATTAAGGGTAAACAGGTGGGGGATGCCAGATATATATACTCGGTATATGCAGATGATGTGCTATTACATATTGAAGACCCAGAGACCTCGGTTCCAGCTATTTTAGCGGAAATTGATTCCTTTTCTAAAGTATCTTACTATAAGTTAAATCGCACGAAGACAAAGATTCTCCCCTTAAATAACAAAGTTATGAAGGCTGACCTGTTGTCGTTTGGCCTCTGTTGGGAGGCAAAGTCACTTACGTACCTAGGAATAAATATTAGCACAGGACTGAATCACATGATCAAAAGTAATCTGAGTAGCCTAGTTAAAACCATCATGAGGGATATGGATAGGTGGCAATTGCTCTCTCTGTCACTTTGGGGTAGGTTGAATATCATAAAAATGAATATCTTGCCTAGACTATTATACCCCCTGGGCATGTTGGGCGTACACCTCCCGAAGGCGTGGTTCTCCAACTTACAGAAGGCATTTAACCTCTTTATATGGAACGGGAAAAGAGTTTGCAGGTCCTATATTAAATTGACAGCCCCGAAGTTAAAGGGAGGATTAGCTGCTCCCTCTCTTTTTCTATATAATACCGTGCAGCACGTAAGCAAGTTGGGCTATTGGAGTGAAAGGAGTGGACAAAGGACTTACTTACCTTTATGGGTTGACATAGAGCAAGGATTGGCGAAGAGGGTGAACTGCTCTCTGCAGGCCCTGCTATATGTTTCTCCAGCGGCTATTCCTAAACCCTTGAAAAACAACCCTATGGGATGGTCATTAAAGGCTTTTCGGCAGTTGCAGAATTACCTTGCAGTTAAATGGCACCTATCTGCCAACCAGCCCATTTTTGAAAATCCTCACATTAGGGTTGGGGGTACGACTTTGTCCACTGCATTTTAGCCCCAGATAAGTCACCTTAGAGTCTCGGACTTTTGGGTGAATGGGAGACCACTGCCCTTCGATCAGTTGGTGAGGTCTTTTGGAGTTGCGAGTCAGGACCTGTTTAAATGGCTACAAGTCAGTAAGGCTCTAACTTCTATTTTTTCCCAGATGTCTCCAGTTGACCATGGGGACAGAGACATTGACACACTTTTTGCTATAGCCTCTCAACCGAGACCAGTCTCTAAGGTATACAAAACACTTCAGGAATGGGACTCTAGGCTCCCCTCAGGGGTATGTTTTTACTGGATGAGGGAGTTAGAACTACCTGATGTACCCAGTCTCTGGAAGAAGCTGTGGCACACTATGTACAAATACATAAAACAAGACAGACTGAGGATGGTACATTTTAATATAATGCATCATTTATACCTAACCCCATCCCGATTACGTATGTATAGGGCAAAAGATACGTCCCTTTGTGGGAAGTGCAGGAAGGACGATGGTACTTTGTACCACATGGTATGGTCATGCCCTTCAATGCAGGCCCTCTGGCGGGCTATCAATAATCTCTTAGACCCTATCTTTGGCTTATCAAATATGTTCACCCCTGAGGTATGTCTGATGAGCCTTTTTCCAGTAGGCACTTCTAAGATTAAAAAGGCCCAAATGTCACTTGTCTCAGCTGTTGCGAAACTGACAATTTTAAGGCATTGGTCGCGCGATAAACCCCACTCCTTGATGGAATGGTACCGAGAGTGTATCTTGGCATTACAGCTAGAAAAGCATATTGCTTATATGCAAGGCAGATTGAAAACATATAACTTCGCTTTGGAGTTCTTTAGAAACGCTCCTTATGGTGTGGAAGCCTGGTGCTCAGAATACCTCAGGATTGATAAATTAGGGTTTGTGTATATGTGTAGCCTTGGGAGGGGTGGGGGGAGGGAAGAAGTTTAATTTCTCAATTGAAAGGGCGAGTTAACTATTGGTTGTTCTATGTTGCTCCATTTCGAGCTCTCAACTCTATTTACCAGCTTATGCATGTAGAGTGGTGTTGTTGTTGAAAACAATAAAGATGATTAATTACAAAAAAATAATGATTGTGTACTTCTGCTCCACAATGCAAACACTTGGTGTACTCTTGCTTTTACAGGATCGTCCATATTTTTGGAGGTTGGATGAGGAATTTTTCTCAGTTCCACTAATAATAAATAGTTTCAAAAACTCATTGATTTACAGCTTAACCAACCTTCTCCTGGTCACTCATAAAATGGATGTGAAACGAGTATCCTCACCACTCCATGACATAGTTAAATATGTAACATATTTTTGTAATCCTTTATCTTTGTTTTACTTCTTGTTATTGGTAGATCCACTTTCAAATAAATAACTGCTAGTTTAAGAAAATCAGTAGTAAGACATATCTAGACGTCACTAATAAAGTACTATAGTACTCAAATAAAAAAATGAAAAAAGGTCTGTGATTTAACTAAAACACAATAAATACATAAGAACAAATAAAACATCATAATGTGTATGTTACAATCAAACTGAAACTGCCTACTCACATGTAAAATATTCTAACCTACTTTGTTACTGTTGGAATAATCTACACGTGGTTCTTGCATAGAAACATGTATCAATATGCTCATCAGAACCACCAAATGATTCTTACTGTCTGATATGCAAATGTACTCAATAACTAAATGCCATAAACTATCAATTGGCTAAAAATCTAACTCTATTCTAATCAGTTGCCTAAAATTGCTGTCAAATATTGATAACCGCATGTTAAATAAGATATTATTAGACTCCATTCTCTTAATATCTAAGTGGTCAGTGAATGTCATAAAAGAAAATACTATCAATAGACACATAACAAATTCCACTCAGCAATTAAAGTAGCAAAGATAAAGATTAGATCATTACATATTATGCAACATAAACATCCATATGGAACCACTTACCAAATATATATACAATCTTAATTCCAAATGTTATGCATGTTGAAAAGGTACACTCTAGATAAACTCTGTGAAATACCAATAAATTAAAAAACATCCCAATAAATTATCATGGATAGAAACAACAAACTGTTTTTGCCCAAGCCAAGAGCAACCAAACAATTTGGCCTAAAGATATAAAAATACTAAAATAATAAACTAATTATTAACCTTATTCTATGTCTCCTGAGTTTTATTTTAAAGCAATTACTGTTACAGAGGTGTACTATTATACAATGGCAAGAAAAAATCCTGGGCTCTGATTGGTCAGTCTTCAGCTGGGCCTGTGATGTTATCCCAGCACAACATCACAGGTCTAGTCTCAGCCTCACTGTGAACCTGTAGATGAGCTCGATATGCCTGATTGATTTGCTTTTGCTTGATTGTTTCATCTTCACTTAAAAAACTAAAATATTTTCCACACAAAAACATCTTTAAAATGTTTTTTTTATTCTGTATAACAACAAGCCATTGTGTAATAGCAACAATGCCCTCCAGGGTGTGTGTCGTTTGGAATAACATCATGCCTCAGTTATTGGATGCACTCAGCCTGCGGCCGTGTGCCCAACCACCTAAGGCATGATGTTATCCCAGCACGACACACACCCTGTTGTACATTATTGCTTAATTGATCAACATGTGTTTTATTGCACTCTGACCGCATGGTACTGACTATGCAGAGAAACTACAACAGTTGACAAAGGATCTCCTGGGAGGGGGCGGAGGGGCACGGACAGCAGGTACAGGAAACCTGACACTGTGCAAGTCTTCTGACTTCTAAGTAATTTGCAACTGATGTAAAGTGTTAATATAATCCATGTACATGCTATTATTTGCATTCTTCATCTGTTCTCAAAAACAAATTTCTGGCCTACAACTGTTCACACACTACCTTGTTAAGGCTGTACAACTGATCAGGTTTCTAACCTCTTAACAACTAAAATGAAATGTATAACAAATATCACATAACATGGGCTTGATCAAAATACACTTAACACACCTTGAATGGCATCTTATAAGCAACAGACAACTGAGTTCACTACAGAAACAGTGGATGAATTTAGTAATAATTCACAACAGGATGTGGCTTATTGGGGATTTACTCACACCTTGTTTGGTGTGTCACAAGAAGCAGCCAAGTAACTTAACCACACAAGAAGTGAGTAAAATCACCCAATAAATCACACCCTGGACTGCGTTACTGTTATTATACAATGGACCCAGGTGGAAAATAAGTAAAACATGTGTTTAATAAAGTTTTTTAATAAATACCATTCCTCTGCCATTGGTTATGCAAGATTTACCCACATTCATGAGACTTGTTTTTACCAATGAGGTAACAGTATTTGTACACACCATTCTACAATTAACAATAAGTCATATGCTGCACTGCATTTTGCAAATGTCTCTCTGTCTCTGTGTGGGGGTTCAATACTTTCTAACTTCACCCTGCACCCTAATATAAATGCCATTCCTCAGCCATGAGTAATGCAGCATGTACCCACGGTCATCTGACATCTTTTGACCAATGAAGTTACAGCATTGTTACACTCCATTGTATAATCAAGCTATATGCTACAAGGGGATGTGGGTTCTCGGTGCATTCACCACATCTGCAGTGGTTTCCACATGAGACACAGCTGAGTGGGTAAATCCACACCAACCATGGTAAATCCCCACACAACTCACATCCCCCAGTTAGCTTATTGCAAGTATATCAAGTACTGCTTGTTTTTTTATTACTAAAAAAAAAAACAGTACTTGGTATAATGCTTAAATAAGTGAGTGGGTAGTACACAACTCTTTTTTTTTTACTGATTTATGGAGCTGGTGTTTTACACTCTCCACTTACTGGGGAAACAAAATGGCACTCATAGTTCCAAAATTTCGCCATCAGATTGTTTTTTTCTTTAGGATACAGCTGGCTGGCACCTTTTCCATTGCTAATAATATTTTTTTCAAAGGTGGTAACTTGCCACCTTACTGTTCTCATTGGTGGTTTTCAAAAGTCCATGGTATAATCAACAATAAGTGATACGCTGCACAGTGTTTTGCATATGTGTCTGTCTGTGTGTGTCTAGCGGGGGTGGAAATTCTGTAAATTCACCCTGCACCCTACTCTACAAGACACAGACACTCCACAGCTAAGTCCTACAACTTGCGTCATGCAACCATGTACACCAGAGTCTAGGTACACCTGGCAAGCATGTCACAACCTGCTGTACAAATTACAAGTCCCTCATGACAACCTAATCTCAATACACACTCAAATTCAGACCTACAAAAGAGAGTTGCACACTTGACAAGAAGGTGAGAGTTGCGCTCTAATACTTGCTGACTGTAGACAACTAAGTGTGTGGTGGCACAGGTGGCACATGGCTGCAATGGCACAATAGTATCACATGTTGCCAAGTTATCTGTTACATTCCCGGTCACCAACTCAGGGATGAAGGAAGAAGCTGCAGTCATGAAAGTGCACTCAGAGGCTCACTTTGCAATTGAACATCTCCAGTACTGGCACTGTGAGTACATCTGTGGGGGCACTCATTGCAGATTTTGCACAGAGGAGTTCAACAGACCTCTGTGGCTCTGTGCAAACATGTGGAGGTGCCACTTGCTGTGACTTCTCGTGTGGGGCACCTATTGATGCTAGTTTGACATGGGATCACTTGCAATCTTCATTATATCTTGTGGACATGTGCAGTGACTATTGACAACAGCTTGCAATGCACATACTTGCAATCTGTGTCCCAGATTGCAACATACTAGCCACATGCACCCACATTTCAACAGACCTGGTTGCATGTCACAACACACATTACTACTGGGCCCCATTCCAATCTACCCTCAATAGCTGCCCCACACAACAGCCAACAACAAATCCCACCCCCACATCTACACATACAGCTCCACAGAGCTATCCACCCCTGCCCTCAAAGCCCATAGGCACTACCCCACATACCTACCCACAGCCCACAGCCCACCACCCCAAGTCCCCATTGTAAAATTCTGCCATTCTGCAATATACTGCAACTTGTGAGTTCATAGCAAAAACAGTGCATGAGGCCACAATAAGTTATATGCTGCACTGCCTTTTGAATATGTCTGTGTGTGTGTGTGTGTGTGTGTGTGTGTGTGTGTGTGTGTGTGTGTGTGTTGGTGAGGGGGAGGTATTGTGTAACTTAATCCAGCACCCTACTCCACAAGACTCAAACACTCCACAGCTAACTCCTACAACTTCCATCATGCAACCATGTACATGGAAGTCTAGGTGTACCTAGCAAGCATGTCACAACCTGCAACACACATTACAAATCCCCCAAGTCAAGCTACCCTATACACACTCAGTTTCATACCTACAAAAGTGACTTGCAACCTCAGCATGGACATCAGAGGTGCACTGTAACAGATGCTGACTCCAGATAACTCAGTGTGAGGTGGTACAGGTGTCACATGAGTGCAGTACCACAATAGCATCAGGTGTTGTCAAGGAATTTGTTCCATTCCCAGTCACCAACTTGTGGATTAGAGGATAAGCTGCAAGCAAGAGAGTGCACTCTGAGGCTCATTTTGCAATGCAGCATCTCCAGTACTCACGCTGTGAGTAGCTCTGTGGGAGCAGTCATTTCACATTATACATTATACACGGAGGAATTAGGTAGCCCTTAACAAAGTTTTTTGCATATAATTTCCTTACTTTTTAAGAAAGAATAGAAAAGTAGAGAATTGCATGAGTTGCACCATGCCACATCTCCAGAAAAAAAAAATTGCAACACATAATCACTGTAATTTACATCCACATCATATGCCGAAAACACACATCAATTTTCAAGTAAAAAAACCAAACCATTTCCAAGATATTAAAGGTAACAAATTCATAAGATTTCCCTATCTATTCCATTATAAAAAAATCTGGCCATCTTGTCTTACCATTGCGATTAAAGATGGCGATCAAAGAATCTCATGATCAAAGAATTTACAGCCTCATGATCAAAAAATTTTCACCCTCATGAACAAAGAATAAAACATTTTAAAAAACAAAAAATTGAAGGAATTGCAGTAAACCACTGCTATAGTTCGACAGAACACTGCCTCCTGAGTAAAACCCACCCTCACTTGACTTTCCAAGGCACCCCGGGGCTGAGAAAATTGATTTTTAAATTGGGCCATCTCGTCCCCCACTCGCGATACAAGATGGTGATCAAAGAATCTCACAATCAAAGAATTTTCAGGCTCGCAATCAAAGAATTTGCATGGTCAGGATCAAAGAATAAAAAGTCTTCAATTTTTTTTTTTTATTATTCAATGTGTTTTATTCCAAATACAGTATAATCAAAGGTGTCATATAATAACAAAGAAGCCAGTATAAACAAACAACATCACAATAAGCAGGGTTAAAGCTTCATTGTAGGCATACAATAAGTCAATGTAATTACCATACTACAGAGCTATAATATTATGATAAACTTACACTGTAGCACCCTTAAACTACTGTATCCTTCCCATTCAAACCACCCATTAAAATTTAACCCCATGCCAAGTTCTATAAAACCTAGGTAGGCTAAAAATTGTCCAACTAACTATGATAGACAAAGATAATCAATGGTTTCCCATACTATGAGTGAAGCTTCCAGTGGGCCCCATCTATCTAAGTAATTCTGATTTCTGTTAGATAACGAGGCAATGTGCTTTTCCAATTGGAGTGCCAGTACCATTTCTTTGTGCCATTCTATTGTTACAGGGAGATATTTATCTTTCCAGTGCCTCATAATAATTAACTTAGTCACAGATTAAATCAAGGCAATATGTACCTTTCAACACTTGATAGTTCCTGAAGGAAAATTATTAAGAAGAGAAACTTCAGGGATAAATAGTGTCTGTAGCCCAAGAAATGGATCCAGTGAGTTTCTTATATTACGTCAAAAAGTTGATACTTTAAAACAAGCCCAAAGCATATGGTAAAGGTCGTCTGGGCATTCATTACATCTGTGGCATAAGGGAGATGGAAGCGATCCCATTTTATGTAGCTGTTCAGCGGAGAAATATAAATTGTGCATCACATTATACTGTTCTAATCAAAGTCTATCTTGTTTGATAAACTGATATAGATTACCTCAAAGACCCTTCCAACATGGGATTTCTGTAGGCAGTGATAATTTATTCACCCAATAACAACATACCCCTTTGGGCAGACAATGATCTCTAGTTTGTAATTCTTTATATACCTTAGCTATTGAATGGGGCTGATTCACTGTTAAGAGTAGTGAATGTGGACCAGCCATAGAAGGGGGAGATGTGCTGCTTTTCAAATATAGGACAAAAGTACCTGGCGAATTTGCTAGAATTTAAAAGGATTTGGATTTGCAATACTGTAGGCCTGGCAAAATTATGTAAGGGTATAAGGTGTATTTCCACTCACCAAGTCACCAAATGTCAGGCTCTGCACTGGGGGCCAGAAGTAGGTAGAAATGGGGTTGTGGTCAGTTTGGAAGTTTGGGTTCCCAATTAGGGGTTGGTCAAAGGAATTGTATCAACTGAACTTCCAGTGTTTTTGTATTGGGAATAAACCTTTAAGGGCCAAATAATTGGGGTTTTTTTCAGAATTTTAGGCAAGGCCCAAGGGGGAGAATAAAGTAACGTGGCCAAAGAGCAATGACAAGTATCAGCTAACACACTCTCTATGTCTAGCCACAAAGGCTTGAAGGAACCCGATGGTTGTTGTGTTGGAGTCAAAATTCACTGGACTAATTTATTTATATGAATAGCACAATAATATGTAAAAAAAGGCAGGGAGAGCAAGTTCACCAGAAAGTTTAGGTGCTGTGAGTTTAACGTACGCCCGTCTGACCATCTTGCCCTTCCATAGATAGTGATTGATTAAGAATTTGCATGATTGTGATCAAAGATCATTAGTGAGCCGTGATCAAAGATCTTAAAAGCATGTAACTCTATTTTTTGACCGATTTAGATTAAACCAAAGACATGGTTCAATAAAACGGAGCACCCTGAATAAAACCCATCTAAGTTTTACTTAAGAAGTAACCCCTGAACCGAGATATTTGTGTTTTTTCGATTGGAAAACTGAAAACAAGTTGGCAGATCTCGCAGTCAAAGAATTTTTTAAATTCCTCGGGGACAAACATTCTTCAACCATGATGCTGCAAATTCTTGAACCATCAGATGAGACCAGATGGCCAAAACCCCATTCTTTGTTCACAAAACATACATATACATTTTTCCATTGACTTATAGTGGGAACTTAAAAGTTGCATAACTTTTGAATGCCTTAATATTTTTTCACCAAACAAAAAGCGACATGTTCAGCTACACAATCTTTCAAATGAGTCATCTTGCAGAGCAGTACACCATATAACAGCCATGCAAGGGCACATCCAAAATCCCAAAAGCTGCCTCCAAAAACAGATAATTTTGCATTTTCAGCGCTTTCGTACACAAAGACTGTAAGTCCAACAGAAACGCAAATTGCCCGATCAAGAGACCTACAATGCCCCACTACACATTCCAAATTTCAGGCAAATCTGTTGAACGGGTCCAAAGTTATTAATGCCCAAACTTTTGACTTTAGTAAGTAAGTGACCGCTGAACCCTAATTATAGTGGCGCGACCATGCCACTATATAATATATATATATATATATATATAATGGTAACACGGTAATGTTACCATTGTTAGGGTTGATTACCCCATTTAAGGTTAAATGGTGAAACTGTGCACCTTAATAACTTTTCCACCTTTCAATGGATTTGCCTGAAATTTGGCAGGCATGGGGTGTAACCACAGATATTGGGATCTCCAGCTTTTGTACTGGTCGGATATATGACTGCGGAGTTATTAAATGACATTCAGGGTGCATTTATGTTTTTTTGTGCATTCTTTGCTCGTGCCTACAACTTGCATGGTTTGGCGACCAGTCTGAAAACCTCAGAGGACATGTGGCCGGTGTCCCTGATGTGCCTTTTGAAGATTTCATGAAAAAATATTGAACGGTTCAAAAGTTATTCAAAAAACAAGTTTCTCATTATAGTCAATGGGAAAAGTTAACAAAAAAGTGTCGCAAATGCAGTTTTTAGTGTCGCAAATTACCCCTGTAGTGTCATGAGTCAGCCATTTTTTTTTCAGTTACTGGTCACAGAAATGCTTGGCATTTAAAATTGGGACCATCTGGAGACACTGAGGATGCTAATCATGTCATTATTTTGGGGTTAAACACCCCAGAAATATGTTTTTGAAATTTTTGGAGAAAGTAGTGTCACAAAGTAATGTCGCACCTGTGACACTTTCATGATTTTTTTTTTGCGAAAGTGTCGCAGATCACGACGCTACTTTGCAACACTATGGCCAAAATTACAGGAATTGTTTGCCACCCTGCTACAAAAGGACGGTTTAGTCTTTTGAGCTGAAATTTGGAGGGAAGAAATGCCTTTTGGTGGCTTGGTAAAAAACTACTGCAGGGATGCAAAGTTATGGTACTCTGAAGTTGACACTTTTTCCCATAGACTAACATTGCGGTGTCCGCCACCCATTTCGGGGCCCGTATCTCGGAAACAGTCCGAGATATGGACTTTTCATTGGAAAATTGCTTAGCCCCTCAAACAACGGCTAAGTACAAAACTAGCCAGGAAAGTCATAATTCATATGAAATTTAAATTTTTTTTCTATGTCGTATGGTTCCTGAGATATAAACAATTTAACATTCCAGCTCCTCATTTTCTGCTCTGAGCCCCATTATTATGCATACATTCTTTGTACTCACTGAGTTTCTGTATGCAGCTGTTGGGGAAAACCAAGGTGTGCGCTCCAGTTACTGTTACACGTAACGTTTTCACTTACGTTGCCGTACCCATCTGCGTTAGCATTCCCATATACGCCACCATGTGCATTATCCTTTGTGTTTCTGTTTGCGCTTGCATTTGCGTTTGGATTACTCTTACCATTTGTGTCTACAGTACTGTTTCTGTTTTCGTTTCACTTTGCGTCACCGTGCACATCACCATTTGCATTTACAGCAGCCCTTCCTTTTGCATTTGCGTTTGTCTTTCGTTTTGCGTCATTGTTGTTGTTACCATTACCATTTGCATTTCCATATGTGCTTGCATTTGCATTTGCATTTCTGTTTCCTTTGGCATTATTGTTGCTGTTACTGTTACCATTTGCATTTCCAATTGCAGTACCGTGACCTTGCATGTTACGGTTTGTGTTTCTGTACACTTGCATTTGCATTTCTGTTTCCTTTGGCATTATTGTTGCTGTTACCGTTACCATTAGTGTTTACAATTGTGGTACCATGACCATGCATGATGCGTGTTACGGTTTGCGTTTCCGTACGAACTTGTGTTTGCGTTTCCATTTCTGTTTCCGTTGGCGTTATTTTAGCTGTTACTGTTACCATTTGCATTTCTTTTTTTTTTTATTAACTGTTTATTGGTATAAACATTCATAACAGCATAGCAGACAATGATACAGAGATATCTTTTACTTGTAAAGTATACAAATCAAAAGTCTACTATACCCTCCCCTCCCCACCTCCCTCCTCCCTCTCCCAAAATTCCCCACCCCATATCTGCTAGGATAATAAGAGAGAACCTACGTGGTCTACAACAATCTGTCTACCTCATACCTTCTGGGGGAGATTTTACTATGATTGGGTATGTACAGCTTGCTTCTGTAATAGAAAGAGAGTATGAAAGGGGGCCCATATTTGATTATACACGTTTATAGAGTTATTCAAATTAGCAATAGTCTTTTCTGTGCATGGGTTGGTTAGGATCTCTGATAACCATTCATTGTAAGAGATCTCCTGCTGGTCTAGACAATGGCACAAGACTAGCTTTTTGACTGACATAGCAATGAGAGTTATGTAATACTTCCTGTTGCGTACCCTAATACTAGATAAGTCCCCCAGCAAGCAGGTTTCAGGGGTAATTAACTCCTTCAACCTTAAAAGGGGGTCCACACACTGTCTGATCTTGATCCATAAGGGGAGAACCTTCAAGCATGACCAAAAAATATGCACTAAAGATCCCTCCTGTTGCTGGCATCTGTTACATAGATTAGTACTCTTTATGCCTAGTTTGGCCAGTTTGACAGTAGTGTAATAGGCATTGTGTAGGATAGAGAATTGGGTCAGTCTTAGTCTATCCTGTTTAATGAATTGGTGGCAGGCTTGACATATATTTGTCCAGTTAATGGTCTGGCCAGAGAAAAGAGACTCCCACAGCTCGGTGGGACCAAAGTCGTTGAGGAATTTCCATTGGTATAATGTGTTATGAATCTTGGAAATTGCTTTAGGGCCTCCACACGACTTAGGCAAATCTTTACAGAACAGAATAAAATGTCCATTCTCCAGTTTATGACCGAATGATTGCATAAGCGCGTGTCTAAGTTGGAGTAGTTTGAAACTATATTTATTAGGGATGCTCTATTTGACTGCAATTTCCTGAGCGGAGAACCAAGTGTTATGGTCCTTCATCAGGTGTGAAACATCCAAATCTTTTAAAACAGGAAGCCAGGACTGGGGTATTGGTTTGCCCGCTATTTTAAGGTTTAAGTTACCAGTTAACGGTTGGTTGATGTCTTTGATCCAGTTATAGCTAAGAAATCGGGAAATCTGAGTGTGTATTTTTAGAGACGAATGGATTGTTGTGTTTTTGAGTTTCAGAGGCAAGCTACTTTCCTTTATGTGTAGCAAACTGACTGGATTCAATCCGGTTGCTTGTATTAGTGCCCATTCAATTTTAAGCCAGACTCGGGATTGTACATGGGCATTCTTGGGGGATCCATCTCATGTATTTATTCACATGTGAGGCCCAATAATAGAGACAAAGATTGGGAAGCCGTAGGCCCCCTTTAATCTTCAGGGCCATCTAAGTGCGATAGGCTATCCTGGGGACTTTATTTTTCCAAAGCAATTTCATGAACAAAGCTTGGAGCTTTCTAAACCAGGAATGAGGGAGCCAAATGTCGAGCATGGAAAGCGGATATAATAACCGAGGAAATACGGTCATTTTTATTAAGTTTACTCTTCCCGATAATGAAATCGGGAGGGATGCCCACCTATTTAGATCTTGCGCGATATTATTTATTAGTGGGTCAAGATTCAGTTTGATGAGTAGTTTAGAGCTATGGGACAGTTCTATACCTAAATATCTAAGAGAATCTTGTTTCCAGTTAAGTCCGAGACCCGTAATATCTGATCTAAACAGTTTATAATTAAGCGGGAATATGGTCGTTTTATCAACATTCAGCTTATAGTTGGACATTTTACTGAAGGTGTTGATGATCTCCAACATGTGAGGTATAGACGAGTGGGGATTAGCTATTTGGAGAAGGAGGTCATCGGCATAAGCAGATACTTTTACTTCACAAGGATAAATGGGGATTCCCTAGATATCTGGGCAGCTTTGTAATCAACTAATTAGGGGTTCCAGATACAAATTAAATAGTAGTGGTGACAAGGGACAACCCTGTCTTGTGCCAGAGTAAAGGGAGAAATTTTCGGAGATCACCCTATTTCCTGAGACTCTCACTGATGGGGATTTATACAATGCTTTTAACCAGTTTATAAAGAGTGTTGGGAAACCAAATTCCTGAAGAGTTAGGAAGAGGAATTCCCAGTGCACCCTGTCGAATGCCTTCTCTGCGTCCAGGGAGACCAAGACCGAGGGGTAAGGCGCATCCCTGGTCACAGAGAAGACATGCGACAGGGTCCTTAAGTGATCCACTGACGATCTCCCACCCAGGAATCCCACTTGTTCTGGACCTATCAACATATCCATAACCCTTTCCAGTCAAGTAGCCAACAATTTGGAAAGGATTTTGATGTCCTGATTTATCAGAGCTATTGGGTGGTAATTTGTGACCAGATTGGCAGGTTTATCTGGTTTAGAAATCAAGACAATCATAGTCTCAAATAGGGAGGGGTCTACCTCTGAACCCAAAAGGATATGTTGGTAAAGATGAGTGAGCATAGGGGATAGCTGAGTTTGAAAGGTTTTATAAAAAAGAGTTGAAAACCTGTCTATCCCTGGGGTTTTATGTAAAGGCATCTCCTTGATGGTTGTGGAGATCTCGACGGGTGTAATTGGAGCCAGGAGTCTTTCCTGCTGAATGGGTGTTAATTGGGGTAAATTGGTCTCCTGTAGGTACTCCTGTAATTGTTGCATAGTGGGGGGGATTCCATGGGACTGTATAAATGCTTATAATACGTTGTGAATTCCCATATTATGTCCTCTGGACGTGTTTTAAGGGAGCCATCCTGTAAAGAGATTATGGAGGTGATATAATGGGAGTATTCCATCTGCTTAACCCTTAGAGCTAGCAACCGACCAGCTTTTTCCCCTTGGTCGGTATATACAGCCCGGGTCTTTAGTATGGAGAAGTCTGCCTTTTCCATTAGAAGTTTTAAGTATGCGGCCTTCGATCTAATAAGGTCCTGCTGTGAATCTGGGGAAGGGTGGTTCTCGAGCCTTTTGATCTGATCCAGCAGCTGTCAGTTTATGATTAGCAGTTTTCTTCTTGTGGGAAGCTACGCTAATCAAGATCCCACGGATGTAGGCTTTAAATGCTCCCCATCGGATATCTGACCTAATTTGGGGATCAGCATTAGTTTGACAAAAGATCTCAATTTTTTCTAGTAGCCTTTCCTTATGGGGGGGGTCTTTTAATAGCATGTTGTTCAGTTTCCACCTGGAGCCCCGCTTTGGAAGGGAGGTCATTGAAACTGAACAGGATACAACAGAGTGATCTGAGGGAGTTCTCGGAAGAATCGAGGAGTCTAATGTCCCTGGTATAAGTGAATGGGAAAGCAATATATAGTCTATCCTCAATGAGGAAGAGTGTACGGGGGAGACGTAGGTGAATTTTTTATCATTGGGATGCATGATCCTCCAGATATCACATGTTCCAGTTTGTTCAATGAATTCTCATGCCGCCTGTTGGGCAGGAGAGAGGCTTGATTGCCGCGTATAAGATCGGTCCCAGAATGGATCAAGGACTAAATTAAAGTCCCCCCCTATTATTATAGGGATAGAGAGGTGGGGTTTGAGAACTTTTCCCAATTGAATGAAAAACTCCGGTGACTCCACATTGGGTCCATAGACGCTGCCTATCAATAGCTCTTTGTTATATAACAGGCCTCGTATAAAAATATATCTGCCTCTTGGGTCCCTGTATGTATCAAGGGTATGAAATGGGATAGACGTATTAATAAGGATCATTACTCCACAACTGCTAGTAGTACCTTCTGTGCTAAAAATTTGTCCAACGTGCTGTCTACGCAATTGGATTGCTTCACTGTCAAGTAAATGTGTTTC
Source organism: Neoceratodus forsteri (assembly GCA_016271365.2). Classification (NCBI taxonomy): domain Eukaryota; kingdom Metazoa; phylum Chordata; order Ceratodontiformes; family Ceratodontidae; genus Neoceratodus; species Neoceratodus forsteri. The sequence goes on from CM057455.1 coordinate 610,763,387, forward strand.
TTGGAGACAATTGATATCTATATTTAATAGTTTTAAGTGATGTAAGACTTGATATTGTTTTTCCCTTTTTCTACCCCCTCGGATGTTCCATGTGGCGAAATGTATACAGATAGCTATGATGTCAATATCCTAAAATCGTGCTGTGTTCCCCCTGCACTGACACACAGGTAATGGAATTGCCACAAAAGGCACAATGTTACCGAAATCCTAGCAGATAAACAACCCTCCCCTTAACTTTCCACTTTTAACAGCAAAACAATACATGTGAAGGAATAGTAACAAGAACATTTTGAATAAAATAATGCCCCTCCTATCTATGGTCCACGATTTTGCTAGACCTGCGCTGTCTACAACAACCCCCCCGATTACCCAGAACACGGGAGCCGCAACTGCTAACATATGTAGAGTTTATTAAACAATTGCCCTTTCCCCTGAGGGCCATTCAAAATTGAAACCTTGTAACACAAGCAGCAACAATTCGAAAATACAAAGATCCCTGGACCCATGCGTAGAATCCTGGTAATATCGCTAAATGAAGCGGATACCCATAATAATAATTTAAAGGTCTTCCTCTATTCAGAGCAAAACAGGTGAAGTCTGGGTTGTAATATAGAGGAGTTGCATGTCAGCCTACGGTATCGAAGTAACCCCCAAGGAGTCATTGTGAGCCCTGTTAAAGGGGATACCCATGAGGGGATACCTGCCCCCAGTGGATCAACAAGTCAGGGGTAACATAATGGGCGCAGGATTGAGTATGCAGGGAACAGTAATATTTTTTCTGTACTAAAATGAGTAGAGGCAGGTGTCCTGAGTCTTTTAAGTGAGTTATGCACAGTCCACTCCAGCAGCTAGGGAATTAGGTGAGATCCAAGTTATCTAGGGTCCTCAGTCAGGTCGAGCGTGAAATACGCTTTGTCTGTGTTGCTGGGAGAGGTATTTGAAGGATCTGTATGGGGATAAAGCAATCCAGGATTCAAAGGTACTGCCGCGCCGACTCCTTAATCTGGAGCTAGTGGAGATTAAGCGATTTTAGTTCCCATTTAAGTGTCCAGGATCTCCAATATCCTGCTGTTCAGTCATTTAAATAAATCGGGATGCTCACTCTGCAAAGCTTTTAAAGTGGTGTCGACTTCTTCAAAGGAGGACCAACTGCCTGCTATTACAACTTGAAGGCGAGCAGGGTAGCTCATTTTAAATTTCATGCCAGCGGCAATGAGTTTAGATACTGTGGGATGGAAAGCAGCCTGTCTTTGCCTTACAGAGACTGGGAGATCCTGGATTATGCGCAGCTTGTGTCCTTCCCACAAGACTTGATCAAGGTCCTTGACTTTACGGAGAAGAAATTCCTTTTCCTGGAAATTTAAGAATTTAAAAATCAGCGGCCGGGGTGCTTGATCGGGGGTGGGCATCGGCTGGAGCGCTCTGTGGGCTCTTTCTATTATATAGGGGGCTCCAAAGGGAGAAGGGCCCATGAGTTTCTCAACTAATATTTGAATGAAAAGCAAGGTATTGCTGCCCTCTTCTTTCTCGGGGATGCCCAACACCACAACATTATTTCTGTGGCTTCTCCCCTTGAGGTCTTCCACCTTTTGCTCTAATTTTTTAATGCATGAGCGAGTTTCCATCACTGTGCAATCTACACGGTCGGCCTTTTTTTCCAAGGAGATGAGCCGGGATTCGGAGTCTGTCATCCAGATTGAGAGGTCCTTGACAGCCCCCGAAATACGTTTGACCTCCAAGGCTACTGAGTGTAGATTGTCCCTGTGCAGTTGCATTTCTTTAAGGAAGAGCTCCAGGGTAAGAGGAGTTGCTTCAGGGGTCTGGATGTGAGGCCCAGTTGGAGTCGAGAGGTTACTACTGCCCGGTGGTTGGGCCTTTCTGTGCTTGCCTGGTTTCTCCAGAGAGACGAGAGGGGTATGTCGCGGCAATGCCGGTCGCATTTCGGCCTCCATCTTCAGTCCGGATTACTCCTTGAAGGTAAGTGAGATGTGAAACCGGGTTAACAGTCACTAATGTGCTGGATTAAATTGAAATAAATGAACTGGGCAGAGGGAGCTGGGCTCAGATGTGACTACACAGTCTGCAGCATCACGTGACTCCACCATTTGCATTTCCAGTTGCAGTACAGTGACTGTACACATTACAGTTTGTACAAGGAATCACAAAAGGAACAGGACAGAGAACTGTATCAGTTAAAGCAAAAGGAAGCTGGGAAGGCAGTCAGAATAGCAAAGGCCCAAACCGAGGAAAAGATAGCCAACTCAGTTAAGAAGGGGAATAAAACCTTTTATAGGTACATCAGGGAGTGAAGAAAGACCAAGAGAGGATAGTGAGGCTTAATAAAGGGGAGGGAGGTGGGCTGAGGGTGACTGTGAAAAGGCAGAGATACTAAACAAATATTTTTGCTCAGTATTTACAAAGGAAGAGGGGGAGGTACCTAAAACAAACAGTAGAAACACTCTGGATACAGAAGTTAATACCAGCCCATTTACAGAAGAAAGGGTTCTGAAAGAACTCTTAAAACTGAAGGTGGACAAAGAAATGAGGCCTGATGGGATTCATCCCAGAATTCTAAAAGAACTAAGGGTAGAACTAGTGACAACACTGACTACTCTCTTTAACAAATCATGGGAGGATGGGGTGGTACCCGAGGACTGGAGGAGGGCAGATGTGATTCCCCTTCACAAAAGCGGGAGCAAGGCAGAGCAAGAAACTACAGACCTGTTAGTTTAACCTCAGTGGTAGGGAAAATGATGGAATCACTTCTGAAGGAAAGAATTGTTGAGTATCTAGAGGCCAGAGGGGCACAGGACCCAAGGCAGCAAGGATTCACAGCATGAAGGTCATGCCAAACAAATCTGATAGATTTATTTGACTGGGTGACCAAAGTAGTTGATCAGGGAGGGGCTGTGGACATGGCCTACCAAGACTTTAGCAAGGCATTTGACACAGTCCCACACAAAAGATTAATATACAAGTTAGCCAGCCTAGGAGTGGGTCCGAAGATGACAGCCTGGGTAAAGAATTGGCTGGAGAATAGGACACAGAGAGTAATAGTAAATGGATTCCACTCTGAAAAAAGGGGGTTAGTAGGGCACCTAGAGGGTTCAGTATTAGACGGTCCTCTTCAATGTCTTTATAAGCGACATTGCAGAGGGACTGGAAGGAAAAGTATGTCTCTTTGCAGATGACACAAAGATCTGCAACACAGTTGATACACAAGGTGGGGTGGAAAGGATGAGAAGGGACTTGGCAAGGTTAGAGGAATGGTCAAATGTATGGCAGCTTAGATTCAATGCTAAGAAGTGCAAGGTAATTCACCTGGGAAACAAAAACCCAAGGGAAGAGTACACAATGGGGGGTGAGATACTAACAACAACAAAAATGGAAAAGGACCTGGGGGTAGTCATATCAGATGACCTAAAGGTGGGCAAGCAATGCGAGAGGGCAGCAAGGAGGGCTGGGGGGATACTGGGATGCATAGGGAGAGGCATCACCAGTAGAAAACAAGAAGTTATTATCCCTCTGTACAGACAGCTGGTGAGACCCCATCTGGAGTACTGCATGCAGTTCTGGAGACCCAATCTCCATAAAGACATAGACAGGATGGAAGCTGTCCAGAGGAGGGCAACTAAAATGGTGCAGGGTCTGCACCGGAAGACATATGAAGAGAGACTTGAGGAGCTTAATATGTATAGCCTTGAGGAAAGGAGGGAGAGGGGGGACATGATAGAAACTTTCAAGTACCTCAAGGAAATCAACAAAGTCCAAGAGGGTAGCATCTTTCACAAAAAGAGGTGTGCAAGAACAAGGGGGGCACAATTTGAAGATAGAAGGGGGGCAGCTCAGAGGTAATTTAAGGAAGTATTTTTTCACAGAGAGAGTTGTGGATGTATGGAACAGCCTTCCAGAGGAGTTTGTGGAGTCAAAAACATTGGTGGAATTCAAGCATGCATGGGACAGTCATAAGGCAATTCTAGGGGGTGGGGGTAGGAAGAAGTAGGCTGCTGGTTAACTAGGATCTGCAGCTTATCCATCAGGCAGGGAAATGGGCAGACTGGGTGGGCCAAGTGGTCCTTATCTGCCATCAAATTCTATGTTTCTATGTTTCTATGTTTCCGTACGCACTTGTGTTCACCTTTTCGTTTCTGTTTCCTTTGGCATTATTTTTGCTGTTACCATTACCATTTGTGTTTGCAATTGCGGTACCGTGACCGTGTGCATTACGCTTTGTGTTTCCATACACACTTGCCTTTGCCTTTCCATTTCTGTTCCCTTTGACATTATCATTGCTGTAACAGTTAACATTTGCATCTAAAATAGTGGTACCGTGTCCGTGTGCATTACCAGTTGCATTTCTGTATGCATTTGCATCTCTGTTTGTGTCCCTGTTTGCTTTGGTGTCACTTTGCGATTGCATTTCTATTAACGTTTGCATTACCATTTACGTTTGCGTCACAATGTATGTAACCATTAGCACTTGCATTTGTGTTGCAGTTACTGTTACTATGTCACAAGACATCACATGGTGGGAGTGCAGGGGCCGAAAGGCCCGTGCTTCCACCACTGCATTCCATTCACTATTTATAGTCCTCATTCTCAAAAAGAAGGGAAATTCATGGCAAAAAACTCCATTTAATACACTAGTTACGGTTGTTCCACAGCGACAAAAGCAAGGAAATTTGGTGTTGTGTTGAAAGCCCTGCACCCCAGCCCGCCCCCAACTGGCATTGGGCTGTGCGTTTGGGTCATTAGTCTTAACTCTCACCCCATTCTCCTATACCTCAGCTTGTTTACACATGTGATGGGAGAGCTAGGGCCGGCAGATCCCAACACACCCTGATGCCTGTTGGGGTGGGCTGGGGTGAAATTTAACCTAACACAAATTTCCTCACCTTTTTGTCACTGTGGAACAACTCTGATGCATTAAATGTAGTTTTTTGCCGTGAACATATATATATATTATAGTGGCACGGTAGTGCCACTATAGGTAGGGTTGAGGAGCCATTTCTATGTTAAACCCCAAAACTTTGCACCTTAATAACTTTGCAACCGTTCCATGGATTTGGCTGAAATTTGGAATACACAATCAAGAACCATAGACCTTGGGAACTGCCAAGTTTCGTACTGGTCAGATATATGGCTGCGGAGTTATTAAGCATGATCTGTGCGCACGTTTACACTTTTTCTGGAATTCTACGGTCGCGCCTACAGGTTGTACGGTTTGCACGACCGGCCTGAAATCTTCAGAGAACGTGCAGCCGGGATCCCTAATGTGCCTTTCAATGATTTCGTGAAAAAATATTAAACGGTTCAAAAGTTATTCAAAAAACAGTTTCCCATTTTAAGTCAATGGGAAAAGTTAACAAAAAGTTCAACACTTTCGTAAATGGGCCTGTTACTTTCACAAATCAGCAATTTTGTTTTCAGTTGGTGATCAGAAAAATGGTTGGTATTTAAACTTGGGACCCTCTAGCAACCTAATTCTTTTTGTATTCACCTAGTCGGACCCTGAGGATGCTTGCCATGTCTTTATTTTGTGGTAAAAGACCCCAGAAATATGTTTTTCAAATTTCTGGAAAAAGTACTTTTGCAAATTACTTTCGTGCTCACGAAAGTGTCGAACTTTTTTGCGAAAGCTTTCGCAAATTGCAACAGTAGTTTTCCATCTGTGGGAAGTAACAGCGATTCTTTGGCACTGCGCTGCAAAAGAACCGCTGGGAGTTTTGGGCTGAAATTTGGAGGAACGAGTCGACATCTCACAGATGTGCCTTTCAGTGCTGTATTGAAAAAATGTTACATGGCAGCAAAGTTACGGCACTCCAAATTTGATGTTTTTTCCCATAGGATAACATTACGGCGCCCAACGCATTACAGAAATCCTTTGGATCCCTGCTGCAAAATAACGGTTTGGTCTTTTTTCCTGAAATTTGGAGGTACGACAGCCAACAGCCCATGGATGTGCCTTTCAGTGGTTTGGTTAAAAAATATTACACAGCGGCAAAGTTACGGCATTCCAAAGTTGACGTTTTTTCCTATAGGATAACATTACGGTGTCCGATGCATTACAGAAATCTTTTGGATCCCTGCTGCAAAATAACAGTTTGGTCTTTTTTCCTGAAATTTGGAGGGAAGACAGCCAACAGCCCACAGATGTGCCTTTCAGTGGATTGGTGAAAAAACATTACAGGGAGGGGAAAGTTATGGCACTCCAAGCTTTTCTTTTTTCTCATAGGATAACATTAAGGCGTTTGCCGTGCCTTTCAGGGCCCGTATCTCGGAAACGGTGCGAGATATGGACTTTTCGTCAGAAAAATCCTTAGCCCCCTCAAAGGGGGCTAAGTACCAAATTAGCCAGGACAGTTGTAAATAATTGGACTTTTAAATTTTTTTTCTACGTTGTACGGTTCCTGAGATATAACGTATTTAGTATTCCAAGTTCTCATTTTCTGCGCCGATACTCATTATTATGCATACAATATTTGTACTCACTGTCTTTCTCTATGCAGGTTTTGGGGAAAACCAGCCTGTGCGCTTACATTACTGTTACTGTTGCCCTTTCCGCTTGTGGTTCCGTAGCCGTTTCACTTACCGTTGACGTCTGCGCCACCATGTGCGTTATCCTTTGCATTTTCATTTGCGCTTGCGTTTCTGTTGTTTTTTGCCATTTCTGTCTACAGTACTGTTTATCTTTCTGTTTCACTTTACATCACCAAGCCCATTGACATTTCTGTTTGCAGGCACCATGTTACTATGTGACAACACATCATGTGGCAGACCGTTCCCGTCTACGCCACCATGTGCGTTACCCTTTCTGTTCTCATTCGCGCTTGTGTTACCATGTGCGCCACTGTTAGCATTTCTGTTTGTGTTGCTGTCCCTGTTAGTATGCCACAAGACATCATGTGACGGGAGCGCGGGGCCCAAAGGGCCTCACGCTCCCGCCACCATATTATGCGGCGGGAGTGCGGGGCCCAGAGGGCCCTGTGCTCCTGCCACTGCATTACATTCACTATTTCTCATTATCATTCCCAAAAAGAAGGGAAATTAGAGGCAAAAAACTCCATTTAATGCATTAGTTAGAGTTGTTCCACAGCGACAAAAGTGAGGAAATTCACTGTTAGGGTTGAAAAACCCCCTTGGACCCCCTGCCCACCCCCCAACCGGCATTGGGGTGCACATTGGGATTGTCAGCCCTCTCACCCCATGTCATGCGTAAAGCAGCAGAAGTATAGGAGAATGGGGTGAGAGTTAGGACCCACGATCCCAATGCACCCCAATGCCGGTTGGGGAGGAAGTCCAGGGGGTTTTCAACCCACCAGTGACTTTCCTCACTTTTGTCACTGTGGAACAACCCTAACTATTGCATTAAACAGAGTTTTTGCCTCTAATATATAAATATAATATATATATATATATATATATATATATATATATATAGTTAGCTCTCCTGTTGTTCTTTTCAAAGTTTTTTAGGCAGTTAAAACACTTAACCAGTTTACTATGTATTGCAGATACAAAACAGGGTGCTTACCATTTTGGCAATTGTAATATTTATTTATTTATTTATTTAGTTTTTGTTGACCGGGTAAGTGCACTAGACAAATCCTGCCTATTTTCAGGCACGACCCGGGGGAAGGGGATACAGATGAATGCCAACTGACCTTGAACCACATTAAGCTGTTGGTGGTATTTTTAGTGAATGAGGGAAATTTAGCCAGGACACCGGGGAAATTCCCCTACTCTTTTTGATAAGTGCCATGGGATCTTTAACATCCACCTGAACTACCACCAATCCAGGCAGATGGGACCTCGGTTTAATGTCTCATCCGAAAGACAGCACCTCAGAAGTGCAGCATCCCTCTCATGCTGCACTACAGTGTCAGTACTGGGATATTAATCCAAGTGCCAGATGTGGGAACTGAACCCACAGCCCTCTGATCTCCCGGCCTCAGAGGCGAGTGTGCTACCTACTGAGCCACTGACACTGCAATATAATTAGGGATGGGTGAACTGGTTCATCAAAAATGCGAACTGACCTGAACATTGCAAAGTGTTCATAAACGAACAGCTTCTGAACATTTTCAGAAATTCAGATCAGTTTGGACAGCCATAGTATCATGGGAAATGCAGCAAGAGAAGTACCACAGCAGGAGGAACCCACAGGAGGGACCAGAGACAAGACTCTGTTTCCTCATTGGATGGCCAAGCTATCCATCTTCCTAAAGTGGCAGTGGATTGCATTTGCTCTAGCAACCCATGTGGTCCACCTTAGGAGCTATGCAACAGAACACTGGATGGAGAAGAAGCAGCAGCTTCTACAGGCTGCTCCGTGATTCTGTGCTTGTGCGTGCTGCTTGTGTTTGCCCATTAGGCAAGAAAGAAGTTGACTTGCAGACTCAAAAAACCCCCCAAAAACCTAAAGAATATCATTTTTTTTATTTATTTGAAAAAAAAGTACTAAAAGAAAACTTGATGGTGGGGAGTTGGGGACTTGGGATCAGGAGGAGATTAAAACCAAGGCCTGGGTCAGGTGTGGGTGTGAAGGTCAGGGATTGGGGAGTTAGGAGAAAATACTCAGGGCAAAAAGAAGGAACTTGGAGACTGGGGTCAAGTGAGTGTGTAAAGAAAGACAAGAAGAGAAAAAACTGAAGTGCCAGAGCCAGACTGCCAGTTTTTTTGTTTTTGGAGCAGCAGAGGGGGTGAACTCTGCCATCCATACCACACCATTCCCAGTTAGCCTTCTTGCTGTTTGCGCAATTGCCCCCAACAGCAAGTCAGCTCTCAATTCTCCTACCTGTGCTCACTGCTCAGTCACTTCAGTAGGGATTTATTATTATTATTTTATTTTTTATTATACAATCTTTGGCTCAGTGACCATTCTATCACATCACGTGGAATAAATAAAAATAAAAATCCTTGAAGGGAACAGTACGTCAGAGAGGGTTAGGCCAGGCAGGGTCCCTGACTGCATGCTGTCTGTGTGACCCCCCACCAAAAAAGCCAGTGATCTGTCATCTTCCTCACTGTGCTCACTCGGTGGGGTATAAGCTTTGGCTCAGTGGGCAGGTCATGCCATCACATCATGTGGCATAAATAACAAAATAAAATACCTGAAGGGAAAGCACTGTGTCAGAGAGGGTTAGGCCAGGCAGGGTCCCTGATTCTCTTTTGGCAGCAGCAATACCTGCAGCATTGGTCCATAGCTTAGGTGGTGTGTGAAATAAATTCTGTGTGTGAAATGAAATCTGCCAGATAGTTGTCAGTGCACCAGTGCCATTTCTTGCATAATGTTTCGGTGACCGCACCCCCCTAAGAAGTCAATCATCTGTCATCTTCCTTCCTGTGCTTGCCAAGTAGGGTGTAAGCTTTGGTTCAGTTGGAAGGGCATTCTGTCACATCACGTAGAATAAACAAACAAATAAAATAAATTCCTTAAAGGGAAAATACTGTGTCAGAGAGGGTGAGGCCAGGCAGGGTCCCTGATTCTCTTTTGGCAGCAGCATTGCCTACAGCATCAGCCCATAGCCTAGGTGGTGTGTGAAATAAATTATGTGTGTGTGTATATGTGTGTGTGTGTGTGTGTGAAATAAAATTTACCAGCCAGTCACCAGTGTCACTTCTTGCATACTGTCTGTGTGACTGCCCCCCCACCCAAGAAGCCAGTGATCTGTCATCTTCCTTCTTGTGCTCACTCAGTGGGGTATCAGCTTTGGCCCACTGGGCAGAGCATTCCATCATATCACATGGCATAAATAACAAAATAAAATAAAATCCATGAATGGAAAGTACTATGCCAGAGAGGGTTATGCCAGGCAGGGTTGCAGATTCTCTGTTGGCAGCAGCAGTGCCTGCAGCATCAGCCTGTAGCCCAGGTGGTGTGTGAATAGATTCTGTGTGAAATGAAATCTGCCAGATAGTCATCAGTGCCCCAGTGTCATTTCTTGCATACTGTCTGTATGATCACCCCCCAAGAAGTCAGTCAACTGTCATCTTCCTCCCTGTGCTTGCTCAGTGGGGTGTAAGCTTTGGCTCAGTGGGCAGGGCATTCTGTCACATCACATGAAATAAAGAAAAAAAATCCTTGAAGGGGAGCAGTACTGTGTCACAAAGAGTTAAGTCAGGCAGGGTCCCCCAGAATCTCTGTGAGTATACTAGCTGCAGTGGCCTGCAGCATCACCCTTAATATAGGTGATGTGTGAAATAAATTCTGTGTGTGAAATAAAATCTGCCAAGACTACCAGCCAGTCATCAGTGCACCAGTGCCACTCCTTGCATACTGTCTGTGTGACCCACCACAAGAAGTCAGGCATCTGTCATCTTCCTCCCTGTGCTCACTCAGTGGAGTGTAAGCTTTGACTCAGTTGGCAGGGCATTCTGTCACATCACATGGAATAAATAAAAAAAATTTATAAAATCATGTTCATGGTCATCACGGTCACGAATTTCATATTTGGCAACTATTTCTTGAAGCTCTGTTCCATCCACTATTTGAAGCTCCGGGAAGTGTTGCCACTGTTACATGATTCCTCATGCTCACCGCAAATCAAGTTCATGGTCACAGTCATCACAGTCACGAAGAAGCTTAGTTCTATCCAGTGTTTTAAGCTCCAGGAAACACTCTCACTGTCACACAATTCCTCATCCTCATAACAAATCACATTCACGGTCATCATGGTTGCAAAAAAGTTCAGTTCTATCCAGCGTAAGAAGCTTCAAGAGTGCTGTCACCGGTACAAAATTCGTCATCATCATGACAAATAATGTTCATGTTCACAATCATCATGGTCACGAGGAGGCTCAGTTCCATCCAGTATCTGAAGCTCTGGTAAGAACTGCCACTCTTGCACGATTCCTCATCCTCATGATGAATCACATCCACGGTCACGGTCATCACGGTCATGAAGAAGCTTAGTTACATCCAGTGTAAGAAGCTCCAGGAAGTGCTGTCACTGTTATGCTATTCCTTATCCTCACAACTAATCACATTCACAGACAGCATGGTCATGATCATGTTCACATTCACGGTCATCACAGTCACGATTTTCACATTTGCAACTAGTTCTGGGAGCTTGTTTTAGTACAATACAACAGCAGTAGCAAACCCCTCCAGTAGGGGCAGTATCCACTGCTCTGAGATACAAAACACTTGAGTTCTGTCTTCTTCAGAAAGAGAAAACATGCAACATTACAACTCTTGAGTTTTTGTTGTCCCATTTGGGACATTACAAAGAAACTATCCATTCTTTAAGCACATTCTATGTTTTGTTTTGTTCTGTTCTTATAAAACAGACATTACTAAGAAAGTATCTAAAGGCTGCATAACAAAGTTTAACTCTGAATGTACTGACATAACTCCTACAAAAATACACCTACAGCACGGTTCCACACTTTGTGGCTACAGAAGAAACAACTTTTTTTTGGTGCAACCTGGTTTTCTTTTTTTAATCTCCAGGTTCAACATGAATCAGGACACCCAGTTATCAGTTATCATCACCCAGTTACCCAGTCACATCACCCACAAGCCTTGATCCAATATGATGCTTCTGTTAATGTTCACGTTTTGTATGATGCCCTACTAACAGATGGACTCAAATCTTTGTCCTCACAAGCCAATTGTACTTAATCCAGTAGCTATAATCTCAGAGTGAACATTATTTGTAGCATGTGTGTGTGTGTTTCTCAGTCGGACAGTTCGGGGAAGTACAGCCATGGGTATTTCAAATGTTTTTCAATGGCAACTATTTGAGGAAGCTCAGTTCCATCCAGTTTCTGGTTCTCTGAGAAGCACTGCCAGTGCCAACATGACTCATATCACATCATGATGAATCACATTCACAATCATCAGAAATCACACCCCACACACTATAGGAAGACCGTCGGGTCTTGTTTGCTAATGAGAATACTGATTCATAAGGAGGCCAATGTTCTTGCTCAAGGTGAAATGCTGAGCCCTTGGTCATTGGATGTTATCTGTTCTCCTGAATCACAGGGCTATAGACAAACTGTAACCCTTAGTTAAAAATATATATATATATATACATATTGTAGAGGTGAGGTCGCACCTCTATAGTTAGGGTTGAGTAAGCAGTTTAATGTTAAACCCCAAATTTTGCACTTTAATAACTTTGCAACCATTCAATGGATTTGCATAAAATTTGGTATGCGTTGTCTTGTGTGTAGCACTTTTGACTTGCCAAGTTTTATGTCAATCGGACATGTGCATTTTGCATAGTGCATAGGGAAAAAAGTGTGTTTTTCACACCAATTTTTCCTGAATTTTCCTAATTGCCCTGCACCCACACCATTTTGAAATTTCAGGGTAGGAAGAACTTACCCTAAGGAACTAGCCAGCATTAATTTGGTGGAAAAATATTATTCCGATCCAAAGTTATTCAATTTTGAAAATTCATGTTTTGAGCATGCTCAGTTCAGTCTTTTGGATAGACGCACAGCTGCAAACAACGATTTCAGCTCACAAACAGGGATTTTGACACCTCTCAAATGGGAATTCATTAAATCCCTGCTCGTGAGAAAAAAAATCCCTGTTCATGAGCAGCCATCTTGTTTTCACATTTAGCCCAAAACAAAATGCTCTTTCTTGCCTCACGGATGCATTTTGTGAAAACAAATGCATGCGTTTTGTTCAGGGTGATGCCCTCTACAAAACCATGTGTTTGGTTTCCATCATCTAATTAAAAAAATGGCCATTTTTTAATTTGAAAATCCCCATAAGTGACTCGCTTCTGATCTCCATTCATGAGGTGTCCAAATCCCCGTTTATGAGCCGATCCCTGTTCATGAGTTGTCAAAATCCCCATTCGTGAGATAAGGACCAGAAGGCCATATCTCATGAACAGGGATCGGCTTGTGAATGGGATTGTGACACCTCACAAATGGAGATCATAAAAAAAAATCCTTGTTCATGAACTGTCAAAATCTCCGTTCATGAGCTGAATCCTCATTCATGAGGTGTCAAAATCCCCATTAGTAAGATGAGGACCAGCTGGCCCTATCTCGCAAACAGGGGATCCCCATTCATGAGCTGTCAAAATCCCCATTCGTGAGCCAATCCCCGTCCGTGGGCTAGCAAAATCCCCATTTGTGAGATGAAGACCAGATGGCCCCATCTCACAAACATGGATTGCCTTACAAATGGGGATTTTGTCATCTCACAAATGGGGATTCGGCTCACTTATGGGAATTTTGACAGCTCATGAACAAGGATTTTTAAAACTTTGCAGGTTCACTGCTAAGATTCTGTAAGGACTTTTGGCTTGAAATTTGCCGGGTGCAAAGGTAGTGTCCCACAGATGTGACATATGCTGGTTTAGTATAGCAAATTGCATTGGTTACATAGTTATGACATTCCAAATCTGAGAAATTTCTCATAGGATAACACTGTGTTGCCCATATCTCAAAAATGAAGCAAGATATGGATTTTTCACTACCCACAGCTTAGATCAACTTTAGGTGATAAAAGCTGCAGAAATGAGTCTGGAAATCCAAGATTACACCAGTAGCGGAATTTTTTCCCTACTTGCTATGGTTACAGAGATATTGGAAAAAACATGTTCCAAATGTTCCAAGGGTGCCTTTTCAGCAATTTTTGGTGCCTGTATCTTGGAAACTATGTTACATATAGATTTAGCTGACCTGTGTTGTGTGGAGGACTCTCTGTTATGATTACGACACTTGAATTTTTTTCATAGCTGCTACGGTTGCTGAGATATTGGCAAATTAGTATTACAAGTGTTCCTTGCCTTATAGTGCTGCTATGTGGCTATGTAGTTATGTACAAGTGGGAGCGCAGGTCCCAGAGGGCCCACGCTCCCAGAGATGCATATCATTATGCACAAATGGGCAGTTTTTGGGCCCTGCACTCCCACCAACACATACCATTTACTAGTTATATTACACTTTTTCAAAATGCATGGACATTCATTGCAAAAACTTTAATTCATCTGTTAGGGTTAAAGTGACAAAAGTGGGGAAATGAGATGTTAGGGTTGAGCCCCTAACCCCCCACCATCACACCAACCATCCTCCACAGACAGACACGGTGTGCCATCGGGTCATGAGGCCTAACTCTCACCCCATTCTCCTTTACTGTAGCATGTCAACCTTTTTACACATGGAATGGGGTTCAAGTTGGGCCGCATGACTCCATGGTACATGTCAGTCTGTGGAGGATGGGGGGTGGGGTGATGGGATTAGGTGCTCAACCCTAAAACCTAATTTCCCCACTTTTGTTGCTTTAACCCTAACTGATGCATTAACAACGTTTTTTTGCAATCAATATATATTTTTAGCTCTCCTATTGTCCTTTCCCAAGTTTTAGGAAGTTTAAACACTTAGCCAGCTTACTGTGGGTTGAGGATCCAAAACGGGGTGCTTACCCTTGTGCCAACTGTAATAAAACCCTGTAAAAAGAAAACAGTTGGAACTATTACTGAGCCACTGCACATTATTTACTTTATTTGCTTGCCCATGTTAGCAGCTCATGACATCTCAACTGATACAGAGCCCCCATTTGTTCCAATCTTTTTTAAGGAAATATGGAGTTAATAATTGCTCTCTGTGTTGTTCCCTTTTGATTCTCATTTCATTTATGTGTTTGATTCTTATCAAAATATATAAAGGGGCACCAGTGTTGGAATTACAGGAGGTCTTACCAAAGCTCAGCTTCCCACCCCTCTCCCCCACTAACTCTGACGTGAGAATGAAAAGTAGAAAGGTCAAACTCCAAGTTATAAAGTTATAAAAAAAAAAACTCATCATACTATAAATGAGCATAAGCACAAAAGGCATCTAGAATCAAATAAAAAGTTCCAACTTTAAAGGTATCGTGGACCTTGAAATCAAAAATCCAGTATGTGATGCCACCTTAGCTAATATCTGCAATATCAGCAATTACTACAGGAGGACCGCCAGGTCTTGTTTTTTGTTGGTGGTGTGACAGATTTTACCTACCCTTATTCTAGAGCCAGAGACTCAATTATCTCATTGTCAGGGCAAGCAGAAGTGATTTTCCTGATGGGCAGGTAAAGACAGAAGGGTGAATTTTCATTATCAGCAAAAATCAATTATAATGAAAACTAGAAATAATGCATACTATTTCTAATTTATGTGTATAAGGAGAGTGTGATGATCAGGGAAATAACATTTAATTAATCTGTTTATTTTTTATTTAAGGTCATTATATTTTTAGGGCCCAATTAAGGTTTTTACAGTGTAAATGCAACAACCATGTTTGTAATGGAAGATCAACTCTGGTTGTAGGAGGACTGATGCAAGATAGTTCTGATTGTAGGAGGACTGATTTGCTCATTGTGTGATATGGTTTATGACCAGGATGACTGTGCATTTTTAGAGATTTAATGCATGGTCACGTGATATGTTTTGACCAATAAGACTTCTTTATTTTAGATGCCAATTTTATAGCATACTTAGTTGTGTTGGAATATAGTGCACCACCTCAATTCCTCAGCTAAACCTCAGGCAAATTGAGGTAGGTGTCCTATGGAAAGGCCTAGACAGGGATAGGTGTGCACTGAACTGTGAGTGTGTGTAGTGGCTAGAGCATGGCTCCCAGAGTGATTTGAAATTTTCCATGTGTATCCATGACAATTTCCTATGTGATTCTGTAGCTTCCATTCCTTGTTATATAAGTCAGTCTGCTCACTTTTCCTGTACAGCCAGTTCAAGTTGATGCAAACAATTTCCCTTTACATGGCTCACTTGTCTTATACTATACAGAAAGCTCTGTACATCTGTGGACCCTGCTACATTGAAAATACTTAGGTAGGGAACCTCTATAATCCACAAATCTAGGTGGTGGAAGTGACATTTGTAGATGTTAACTCACCTACTGTAGCCAATGAGCAATATGACACAGGGGTGGACCTTTCTTGCATGTTTTGGAGTGGCGGTGAACCTCAGTTCCTGTGACTCCAGCCCAATGTTACCCCAGGTGTATCCTGTGTGCAGTGGTACCCTAGAGATGTGACAGTGATGGCCACTGACATCTACATCTAGTGTTTGTGGTGTCGTCATGTCTGGGTGGAGGCACCATCTTTCCATAATCCACGTTGCACTCTGACAGTGGACGTGCCCCTCCCCCCACATAAATACATGCATAGGTGGAGGTGGCTCAGGATTCCTGTGGGCCAATGCTCATCTCTACTCTTGTCTGTCTGTGACTTTGACAGTGGCTGTGTCTGGGCATGGGAAGGCCTGTGTCAAGTGGCTGATGGCTGTGTTAGGACATCTCTTACAGGGACACTTACATAGCCATGGGGACCATACCACAATACCATTCAACTGTGTGCCGCTTTATGTATTCCCCAGTCATCTGTATTGCACCTCCCATTCATTCAGTGACTACCATGGAAGACACTGTCTGACTTTGGTTCCACTGCTTTTCTACACAGGCATTACATTCAATAGTACAGGCCTATGTGGCTAGGGAGGAGGTGTTTTTCCAGAGGCAGGGCATGAATGACTAGGTATGGCAGGGCTGGGAGGAGATTACCAGTGTGATAAGTGCTGTCAACGGCCACAACAGGCCTGTGCATGCAATAGGGAAGGACTTCCAGGACACAGCAGGGGGAGGGCACATTCCAGGTCTAGACCTAACAAACAGGCCAACTGGGATCATACCACTAAGGCCCATAATCACAGATTCTAAGGCAGGGACACTACTTCTAGAGACAAAACAGACTTTTTATCAGAGGCCATGGATCCAGATGCCAACAATAAAATGGTACCAAAACATTCAGTACCCAGAGAGTGAGATTTTGGGGGGGGGGGCAGAAATAATGAATATCACCTTCCCTGGCTGTTATGGAACAGAAGAGCCAAGTTTTGAATTTTAAGAAAAATAACTCACTCCAGTGCAGAAACAAGTGCTCAGCTGAGGACTTACATTTCCAAGCACCAGCATAAATCCATTTCAGATCTATATTGATCTACTAAAGCTTTTCAGAAAACTGAGCCTGAAAAGATATTTTCCCAGCTTGTGTCCTCCACGGGCACCACAGCTCCTGGTTTGCCTGTAATGGAATGAAGCTCCAGTGATTATAGTAAACCATGAAGTGTGGACATACTCTTTAATGGTATCCTGTCAAAAGAGCATGTTAAAAACAGTGTGTTAAAAACCATGTGTTAATGTCAGCATGAGCTCTAACTGTGATATGGTTTTAACAGCGCATGGGTTTGAAAGAGTCAGTATGACTTGCGAGGGAGCTTGCTATCATATTGTTACTCTGTGGCAGGTGTTTTCATGTATTTCATTCTGGTGGTGTGAAGTGTGTAGCTATCTCTGGTGTGTCTGTGTTCATATTGATTAGTGCATTTATATAGCAGTGGTTCAGCAGTTCTTTGTTGCGGTTGCCAGGGTGGTGTGTGTTTCCTGCTGATTTCTGCTGTTTTTATTTCTATTTGGCATAAATTTTTTAGAATGCCTTTCAAATTTGTGTGCAGTCAGAAGGGTGCTCCGCTTCTGCTGGATGGTGCCTACTTATATCGGAGAGAGAATGTGTATGGTGAGAAGACTGCCTGTAGTAAGATAAAGACAAGTGTCCCACCCATGTACAGACATCTGAGGATGCCATGGTTAAAAGTCTGCATACTTATAATCAAGTACATGATGCTGGAGAGGTTCACGAGAAGAAAGTTATGAGGGATATGAAGCAGAGGTCTGTGTCAACATCTGAGACCTCAAGTAGAATAGTGGTGTCATGCATGAGTGATCGTCCATCATCTGTTGGTGGGAAGCTTCCTTCTGTGCCTGCTTTGCAGCAGATTATCCACCGGGTTTGAGCATCTGCTTTTCCACCCCCTCCACAGACATGTACTATTGGAGATTTGAGAATTCCAGACGAGTATGCATGTATGGAGAGAGAGAAGAGAGACCTTCTTATTGTTTGAAAGTGGTTATGAGGATGATAGAATTCTTTTATTTTCCATGGCCAAGAATGTGGAATATATGCAGCACTGTGCAACTGGTACTGCAATGACATATTCAAAAGTTGCTCTTCATTGTTTTCCCAATTGTATACAATTCATGGGATTCAGTTCAGTCTCATGGTGCCCACAGTGTTTGTTTTCATGTGTTCACATACTGCTGACTCAGGATACAATATAGTGCAGTGGTTTAAGGCTCTGAGCTGCAAATCTGGAGACCTGGGTTTGAATCCCACAGCCCCCACTTGCATACTGTCTGACCCTGAGCAAGTCACTTAACTTCCCTGTGCTCCCAGGTTGCACTTGAAAACACGCTTTCAGCTTATTGTGCCACTCTTGGTTAAATAATTGGATATGTTGAATGAGTTGAGAAATTTGACTGCAGTTTGTCTCTGATGTCTGTTATGATCGACATTAAGCAGGCAGCATGGAAGGCTTTTTCGTTGGCGTTCCCCAGTGTGCAGCTTAGAGGATGCTTCTTTCACTTGGCCCAGGCAGTATGAAGAAAAGCTCAACAGCTCTCTGTTGTCTGGCACAGATATATTACAGATGAATATTTTTCCTTGCATGTGCATCTGTTCCCTGCATTTGCCTAAGTGCCACCTGTGGATGTTGTGCCTGTTTTTGAAATAATGAGGTCTTGGCAGTTCTTTACCACCCATGAGGATATCCTGAAGCCTCTGCTAGATGACTTTGAAGACACCTGGCTTGGCCACCCAGTGGATTGTAGAAGGAGACAATGGCTGCTGTTTACCATGGAGCAGTGGAATTTCTATGAGGCTGCTAAAACTGATCTTCTCAGAACTATAAACGCAGTTGAAGTTTGGCACCATCATTTTAACCATCTGATAGGTGCCGGCCATCCCAAGATCTGGAAGGTTTTAGAAAGTTTGAAGGTGGAGCAGCACTTCAATGAAATTGTGATAGTGTAGCTTATGACTGGTCAATATGTTCCATCATCATGGAAGAAGTACAAAGGTACTGAGAAAAGACTTTCTGCTGTTGTTCTGTAATATAGCAGTAGGAGTCCTTCTGATTATTTGTGTGGTATAGCAAACAACTTTCAGTTTCAGGCTTGATGTTATCTTGCACTATGAATTAATTTGCTTGCCTTTGTTTAATTCCACCAGTTCATAGTTTTTCTGGATGTGCAGTCTTTGGTGACTGTTGAATGTAAGCCGATGGATGTAATTTCTCAGTTGACTTATTTAGGTAGGGTTGTTTCACTTACTTCCATTTACCATTCATTCATTGTGTCTTGCATATTGTTTAATGTATGTTTACTTTTCCATAGGTGCTAAGAGGTGTTAGAGGTCTGGGATCAGGTGTAGTTTCTGGGTCTGGTGCAATTTGGTTGATGGAACTATTTCCATAGGTGTGGTGGTTTGTGTTTCTGAGGATGTATATATATATATATATATATATATATATAAATGTAGGGTGTGGGGGGCTGAGTGGGGAGTATGGGTACAAAGCCCCATGCATGAACTGACATTGTTGCTAGAATACCTTGTCATGTTGGTCCTAAAATCACCCGCCAGATGGGACCCAAGTGAGAAGCTACACCCGTTTGGAGCTCTATTCAGTTGTAGCTGTTTTCTATTGTGGCTGTTTTCTCTGGTGACTTTTGGCTTTCATGATTTTCTGATTTGCTATTATTTTGTAGTTGTTTTGTCCTAGACCCCTGTTAAATTTACTAGAAGAAAGTGACTTATCATTACATCTAGACCTTTCCAGATTTGGAGATGTGAACATTCTTGATCAGCCTGAAACATCATTTTCCCAATAGACCCTCTTCTGGCCACAGTCCACTTCTGGCCCTCCCGAATCTTTATTTCCAGCATTAGCAACATATAGTTAGTTAGTTAGTAAGTTAGTAAGTTAGTCAGTTAAAACTTTATTTTTATACAGGAAATACATGTCATTTAGACTGTTCAGTCCAGTTTACAAGACAGCCCTGTGTTTAACTTGTCAAAGTTGCTATACATAAAAGATAAAGGTTTAGGTAGTAGGTCACATACATGGAGAGGCTAACATATTATACAACACTAAAGAGAAACATTGAGTAATAGGTCACATACATGGAGAGGCAAAAATATTATACAACACTAGAGGGAAACATCAAAATAACACTTAATATGTATATAAAAATATATACATAAGTTAACTAAATTTGTCAAATAACATTTACAGTGCCTGTAGTCTAGGTAACAAACTCCCTGAACTGGTTGCCTTGATGGAAGAGGGATGCCTGGATATCGTGGCAGTAACAGAAACATGGTACACAGAGAACCATGACTGGGATGTCAACATCCCAGAGTACACAATCTACAGGAGGAACAGGGAGGGTAGAAGAGGAGGAGGAGTAGCTCTCTATGTAAGGGAAGGGATCAAAGCAACAGAACTAAAATGTAAAAAGGGAGGAGAGGAGGCACTGTGGGTCACCATGGAGACTGGAAATGGCACCACAGTCTGCATAGGTGTTGTATGCAGACCCCCATCTCAGGGGGAGGAAATGGACAAGAAAATGATAGAAGGCATCCTTAGGATGGCAGAGAAAAGGGAGATATTGCTGATGGGGGACCTGAATATGCCATATGTTAACTGGAACACCTTTCCTGCAGCCAAAGCCAAGAGCAGAGCCATGGGAATGCCTCAGACAGGAAGTTTTGGAACCCACTCGGGAGGGAGCAATCTTAGACCTGGTACTCTCAAATGGGGATGGAGAGAGAGGATCTCAGATCTAGAAGTTGGTAGCCATCTGGGAACAAGTGACCACCAAACAGTGTGGTTCACAATAAACTTAGCTGTAGAGTCAAGCCATACAAAAGTGAAGGTACTGGACTTCAGGAGGGCTGATTTTGTCAAACTGGGAGAGTGCCTCAGAAAAGCACTAGCAAACAGGCAAGAAGGAGGGGTGGAGCGACAAAGGGAAAACATCAAAGCTGCCATCACAGAGGCAGCAAGCCTTTGTGTGAAGCAAATAAACAAATCAAAACAAAATAAAAAAAACACTATGGTTCTCAAAAGAAGTGGCAGGGAAAGTTAGGGAGAAAAAGACAGCATTCAAGAAGTATAAGGAAACACAGAAGGAGCAGGATAAAGAACGGTACCAGTTAGACCAGAAGGAAGCAGGGAAGGCAGTCAGAATAGCAAAGGTCCAAACCGAGGAAAAGATAGCCAGCTTGGTTAAGAAGGGGTATAAAACTTTTTATAGGTACATTAGGGAGTGAAGAAAGACTAAGGCAGGGATACTGAGTCTGAATAAAGAGGAGGGTGGTTGAGCAGAGAGGGACAGTGAAAAAGCAGGAATACAGAATTAATACTTCTGTGCAGTATTAACAAACAAATAGGAGGGGGAGGTACCTAATCCAGTCAATAGAAGCACTCTGGATTGGGGGGTTGATATCAGTCTTTTCACAGAAGAAAGGGTTTTGAAAGAAGTCCTAAAAAAGAAGGTGGATAAAGCAAAGGGGCCCGATGGGATAAACCCAGGCCCAGCATCAGCACATTTGGCCACCCAGGAAATGCCCGGGTCCCTGACACCAGAGAGGGAGTCCCAAAAAAAGTGTCAACTAACTTTGCCATAGCTTTGCACCACCTCGCTGGTAGCAATCCAAACTTTTTTCTTTTTGTACAATCCATGCGGTGCTCCAAACAGATTCCCCCTAAGGTTGCCTGTGTGAGGCTACGAGCCCTGACTGCACTGCTTGTTGAGTCATGACTGGCAGGCCCTGATCCATTACATTTCATGGAGTGAGGTGTAAGATGACCAGGTAGCCAAACAGCCAATGGTTGTAGAGAAGAGTGGTGGAGGGTTGAGCCTGAGCCGTGTCCTGGGCAGCTGACATTTAGCTTAGCTGTGTGTTTGTCTGTGTTTGGAAGAGGCGCCAAAGTGCTGAGGCAGGAGTTGAAGTTCAAAATAGGGTGCGTGCAGCCAGACATAATGGTGGCAGAGCACTAGCTGGCCTGGGTGGGCTGGACTTGACTGAGCAGAGCTCAGCAACCGAACCATTGATCAGTAATGGCTTCCTGCATGTGAGCTTACTCGGTGGGCCAGTGGAGCTCTGAAATGGCATGGCACAACTCACAATGACTCAAGTCAAACAGTGACAGCAACAAGCAAGCAACAGATCATCACGTGGCAGGTCTTAGATGAAGTTCCCAATCCCCCACTAACTGAGAGGAGAGTCAGACATGATCCTCACCAATGCCACACCAGGTAGGACAGACAGACAAATACAGCACCCAGAGGGGAGGGGAGGCTCAGGCTGCTGCTGCGGCCCATGTAGC
The DNA here is from genome assembly GCA_016271365.2 of Neoceratodus forsteri. NCBI lineage: Eukaryota > Metazoa > Chordata > Ceratodontiformes > Ceratodontidae > Neoceratodus > Neoceratodus forsteri. The sequence continues at coordinate 610,785,647 of CM057455.1, forward strand.
ACAGTGTATCAAAAAATCTTTATCTGCCCCATTCTGTAGTTGCTGTTGCCTTTTTTGCTAGGGGTGTAGGAGTGGGAAGATTGACTTACTTAGGCACCAGTCATCTGAACCTAGCCTGCTAGGTATTTGGTTGGTGTCAGATTGGAATTCTGAGAGAGTCTGAAATTCTGAATTGATAGTATAGTATCTTGCTGCTGTGTGGAGAGGGTCTTCACTACTTGCTGCAGTGTCATGAGGGTTGTGATGGACAGACGGTTGTCATTGTGAGTCCTCAGTCCTATATTGGGGGGGTCACATTTGGTAGATACTTGGTACTACAAGTTCTGTATTGCATAAATCCTGATTCCTCTCTGGGTGGTGGGGGGAGGTGATGCTAACTTCTCCCTCTCCCTCTGCCAAGTCAGCTGGTTTTATTGATTTTTTTTTTTTACACAGGCGCATGGGTCTGAGGGGAGCCCACTATAGGTCCATTGCCCAGGGCCCACAAAAACCTGATGCTGGCCCTGGATACAACACAAAATTCTAAAAGAACTAAGGGGAGAACTAGTAACACCACCGACTGCCCTTTTTAACAAATCATGGGAGGATGGTGTGGTACCTGAGGATTGGAGGAGGACAGATGTGATTCCCCTTCACAAACGTGGGAGCAAAACAGAAGCAGGAAACTGCAGAAATGTCAGTTTGACCTCGGTGCTAGGGTAAATGATAGAATCACTTCCGAAGGAAAGAACTGTTGAGTACCTAGAGGCCAGTGGGTGCACAGGACCCAAGGCAGCATGGATTCACAGCAAGAAGGTCATGTCAGAAGAATCCAATCGATTTCTTTGACTGGATGACCAATGTAGTAGACCAGGGAGGGGCTGTGGACATGGCCTACCTAGACTTTAGCAAGGTATTTGACACAGTCCCGCACAAAAGATTAATAAACAAATTAGTCAGCTTTGAAGTGGGTCCCAGGGTGGTAGCCTGGGTAAAACATTGGCTGGACAACAGGACACAGAGAGTAATAGTAAATGGAGTCCACAGTGAAGAAAGGAGGGTTACCAGTGGGGTACCGCAGGGTTCAGTTCTGGGTCTGGTCCTTTTTAATGTCTTTATAAATGACATTGCAGAGTGACTGGAAGGAAAAGTATGTCTCTTTGCAGATGACACAAAGATCTGCAACAGAGTTGATACACAAGGTGGGGTCAAAAGGATGAGAAGGGACTTGGAATGGTTGGAGGAATGGTCAAATGTATGACAGATTAGATTCAACGAAAAGAAGTGCAAAGTAATGCACTTGGGAAACAAAAATCCAGGGGAGGAGTACACAATGGGGGTGAGATACTGACAACAACAAAAATGGAAAGGGACCTGGGGGTAGTTATATCAGATGACCTAAAGGTGGGCAAGCAATGTGAGAAAGCAGTAAGGAGGGCTGGGGGGATACTGGGATGCACAGGGAGAGGCATCACCAGTAGAAAGCAGTAAGTTGTTATCCTTCTGTACAGATAGTTGGTGAGACCACATCTGGAGTACTGTGTGCAGTTCTGGAGACCCAATCTCCACAAAGACATAGACAGGGTGGAGGCTGTCCAGAGGAAGGCAACCAAAATGGTGCAGGGTCTGCACCGGAAGACAGATGAAGAAAGACTAAAGGAACTTAATATGTATAGCATCGAGGAAAGGAGGGAGAGGGTGGGACATGATAGAAACTTTCAAGTACCTCAAGGGAATCCACAGAGTCCAAGAGGGTAACGTCTTTCAGAAAAACGGATGTACAAGAACACAGGGGCACAATCTGAAGATAGAGGGTGGACAGCTCAGTGGTATTATGAGGAAGTATTTTTTCACAGAGAGGGTTGTAAATGCATGGAAGAGCCTTCCTGAGAAGGTGGTGGAGACAAAAATAAGGGGAGAATTCAAGAATGCATGGGACAGACATAAGGCAATTCTAGTAGGGGGTAGGAGGAAGTAGGCTGTTGGTTAACTAGGATCTGCAGCTTATCCATTTGGTAGGGAAATGGACAAACTAGGTGGGCCAAGCTGTCCTTATCTGCCATCAAATTCAAATTCTATGTTACAAGTATAAGGCAACATTCCCTTAATAGCTTGTAAAAATACTTGGTGTTCTGGAATTTCAAAAATGATAGGGGAAAGTATATTCCATATAGGAGCAGCTCTAGAATTTAAAGTTCTGTATATCAACTCTTGTTATGCAAAAAGTGGATAACAGTTTGAATGCTAGATGGCTCCATTAAAAAAAAATTCTGAAGATCAACAAATAGCAATTGAGGAACATTCCACCAATCCATTTATTGAAATTAAACCAGCAGATAAGAACAGTTTAATTGTTTTTATGGACAAGGAAGGTAATGCAAATAAAATCTACCACCAACTGTCTGACCAGCAAAACCATTGACAACTGCCATTTGATCCAATACAGCATTACAAACACAAGCATTAATTTTTTATCCTGGTCTGTGAGGACAATGTTATCTCCAGGCAAGACAGGGACATTGTGCATGCGTTATATCTAAGAATGCCAGTCATTTACATCCTACCAAAGGTGCACAAAGGTCAGACCACTCCCATGGCAGGACAATCATCTTGGCCTAGGGATCTCTAACAAAACAAGCATTTGTCAATGCTGAATGTTGATTGCTTTGCTCCGTTGAGCTTGCTTAGTTCCCCTGCCTCACCAGCTCATTCTTTTTCTCCTGGTGCTGCAGGCTACCCTTTGTGTACAGGGCTCCTGCCTGCATTGGTGCCTGTGTCTGCCCAGAAAAAAATCCACACCAGTCCCAACAGAGCTAAGTTGAGCTTGGTCACTCCCCCTCTCTCACTTTCTTGATCCTAATCTGTCCCAAACACTGATTTCCGAAAGTGACTGCGGTATTCTGCACACAGAAATGCAAAAACACATTTTGGGCAGGATGTGAAAAATGACAGCTGTACTGTTCATAAGGAGGTGTGAGAAAATGCCAGTGTTGAAAATGTGGTGTGAAAATATTACTAATTTGTGAAGTTACAAGGGTGCATGGACTCTGCACAACTCACGCTCATATCATAACACAGTCATTTTATGGAGTTTCATCACAAAATTTTCAACTTAGGCATTTTAGCACCTCTGCTCCTGAACAGTGACACTGTGATTTTGTAATGCATCCCAAACACTGATTTCCCACACTGCCCATGCTATTCTGTGCCAGAAGTGCGAAAACACATTTCGACCAGGATGTGAAAAATGACAGCTGCACTGTTCATAAGGAGGTGTGGAACAATGGCAGTGTTGAAAATCTGGAGTGAAAATATTTCAGATTGGCAAAGTTACAAGTGTGCATGGAAACTGCACAACGCACTCTTGTAACGCAGTCATTTTATGGACTTTCGTCACCAAATTTTCAACATAGGCATTTTAGGACCTCTGCTAATGAACAGTGTCACTGTGATTTTTGTAATGCATCCCAAACACTGATTTCCCACAGTGACTGCACTTGTCTCCCTGTGTTTTGTTTTTTATAAGTTAATAGCTGCCACACCTTGGTGACTGTCCAAGAATTTAACTTTTACCCCTCGTGTTGACTGATATGAATTTGTAACTGTGATGACATATGTTAGCTATGTATGTATAGGCCTGAATTTTCCTCCACATGTACAATGCTTTGTCCTTGTCTACCCTATTTTTGACTGTGAATTGTATTAATGTCCAGGACCACTTTGAATAATGAGCTTGCTCAATGGTGTTTATGCCTGGTTAAATAAAGTTTGATTGATTGATTGATTGATTCTGCACCGAAAGTGCAAAAACACCTTTCAGCCAGGATGTGGAAAATGACAGCTATACTGCTCATAAGTAGGTGCAGAACAATGGCAATGTTGAAAATCAGGAGTGAAAATATTGCAAATTGGTGAAGTTACGAGCGTGTGTACCAACTGCGCAATGCACGCTAGTAAAACTGTCATTTCTTGGATTTTTTACACCAAATTTGGAACATAGCCTTTCTGAGAGCACACCTCATGAATTCTGGCACTATCATTTCATTAATCATTCCCGAAAGGTAATTCTGCGCAGTAACCGCAAAATCACCTTTTGGGGCTGAATAAAGCCATGACAGTGCCAGAATTCCTGAGGAGGGGTCCCAAAAACCCCATGTTGAACATTTGGTGCCAAAATTCAAATAAATGCCTGAGATATGCATCAAAGTTAAAAAAAACCTATTTATGCCATTATACAGCTTACCAGCATTTCTTCAGTTCGCGGTCAGCTTTGAAGAGTGCAGACGTGTTCCCAGTCCACCGAAGACTGTCATGCTGGACTCCGCAGGTAAGTATGGGGTGGGGGTGTGTGGGGAGGCAGGGTGAGCAGACGGTGGGAGCGGGTTGTGGGAGGTGGTAGGGAAACGGTGAGAGACTGTTTTCTTTCTTTACAGGTTAAAAATAAAAACATTGTGGGAAGGTTTTCTTATTTTGCAGGGCTATTTGGCATGCTGGCATGGGATCCCAGTGTGCCAACAGACTGTTTCTTTTGGGGGGGCAGCTGTAGCTGATGAGGGATTGGGCACCCCCATCGGCACAAAAGGGGAGGGATGCAAGAGCCAAGGGGGAATGAGCACCCCCTCAGCACAACTGCACTGGGTGTTTGGTGGGGTAATGATGCTGATGGGGATTGGACTACCCCATTGGCAAATGAAACTTTGGGGGGAACATAATGACGCCGGGGAGTGGGCTCCCCCATTGGTAAAATGAACTATGGTTAGGGCACTGAATCCGATGGAGATTGGGACTCTCGTAGGCACATAAAGACTGTGGGGGGGCATGCTGCCAAGGGGGATTGGGCACCCCCTCAGCATGGGGGCTCACTCATAGTGTTTGTGAACATGGCGGCAAACTACTGCCATGCTCACAAACAATATCACAGTACTAAGGTTCTGCCAATCAATGACGGGTCACTCCCTCATTGCTGCGGAATGGCTTACGCTGCAATGACGAGGTGGCCCCTGATTGCAGTGGTTGAAACCTTACAAGATTGTGGCATGCTGGCTGAACTAGTGTCAGCAGCAGTGTGCCACCCCATTGGTGAAAGTGGGCCAAGCCTCCAAAGGCTGTAGGGGCACTGGACACAATAGTGCTGTGCCTCCACAACCTGCTTCTGCAGCAAGCTGCAACAATGTGTTTCTTGCGCATGCACGCAATCAACAAAAAATGTGTATTTTCACTGAATTGTTTCTGCAACAGCTAGTTACTAAGTTACCTATATATATTCAAGACAACATATACATTTTACAAAAGCTAGAAGGACTGGTCTGGTACAAAGCTTATATTCAGCTTTCCATTGATGTAGTGACTCTTTATACTTCAGTACAGCAGCATTTCGGTTTTGAAGCTCTAAAGTTTCATTTTTCTAATCCAGAAGTGGTATACCTGCTTTCTTGTGAATTTGTGTTGGTGGCGGTTTATTTTATCCTCACCTTAATTTTTTTCAGCTTTGGCAATGAGTTTTTTTTTTATTCTCAAATTTGTGGTACAGCCATGGGGATCACAATGACCCCCTCCTGCAAAACACTCCTTTTAGGCTGCTGGGAGGGGACCATGTTGTTCAACACTGTAACCCATACTTGCCCCATTTACTATTCTGGGGCATGTGCACTGATGATATATTGATTATACAGCATAATGGCTGCAAGTGTGTTTGTAGAGTTTCAGAATATGAATGCTCTAAACCTAAAATGTACATGGAATGCCAGTTGTGATAATAGATTCATGGATTTACAATTTTCCTCAAAAACTGCTGAAATGATCAAAACATGTTAAAGGAAACCCACTTTGGTCAATACTTGGCTCAAGGCACACAGTGCCCAGCTACGTCACCTGAAGCAGATTGTACCCTATGGTCAGATTTTATGTCTTTTGAAATGTTGTTCCTCAGTTTCAGCTTTGGAAACACATGCAGATAAACATAAACAAAATTTTCTGACCAGAGGCTACAACCTACCTGTGGTAGAGGGTACCAGATCAATCTGCTGTATGAGGAACAGTGTAGCAAAAACCAAGCAGCACATAAAGTGCTGGGAATTATAGCAACACGGTACAAAACCCTGTAAGGCAGAAATGTAGGATGCATGATTTTGTACCCTGTCGCTCATGACTGGAGGGGAAGAGTGATGTAGAGGTAAAGACCTCTGCTGGGGAGGTGGCCTGCCAAGCAGCTGCTGTGGCTCAGAGGGATGAGCCACAGCACTGCAGGGCAGCTATGCATCTGTGGACCAGGGCTCGAATCTCTGTCCCAGATTTTTGAAGACCGCATTGTGCAGTATTGTTTTTTGACACCCCCCCACCTGTGTTTCTCCACATCCCCATGTTGAATCCCCCCCCGAAGTTGATTATATTAATCAGGGGGGGCTCATGGGGCACAGCTCCCCCCATTAACGGGGGATGTGGGTGGCAGAGCCCCCGGTAGAAAACAAAGAAATTTGTTCCATTCTTCGCTGACTTTCCTGTCGGCATTGTGTTTCAGTGCCAGCAATGTATCTGCTGCAAATACAGCACGGTACATTGCTGCACTGTTTTTGCGTACGGTGACATGACCCTGTGCCTTGGTAGAGGTGGCATTGAATAGGCAAGAAACCTATACAGAGAGTCTGTTACAACCACATACTAGAGAAGGGCCAAATTTTATTTGGGTTTGTTTTATAATTGAATTTATTCATCTTGCCCTTCAATTGTAGCCACAGTCCCAAAGCATTGGCACATACTCAGTGAGGTTCTGGTGCTGGAACAAGTCTTGAATAAGTATACCTTGTCTGTTTGCTGCAATAACATTTGTTATTTTCTGCAACCAGTTAATGGTGACTTTTTATCAGTTATTGCTTCGGCACTGTGAGTGTAGATCTTTTGTTTCCTTGTGGTTATTTGTATTGAAGAGGGCAGCATCCCCTTCACTGTGCACCTAGTCTTGCACTTCAGAGTGTGAAACATCTACCTGTTTGGGACATTTCAATGCTGAAAGACTTGGCAGATAATAGACCCCTTATATCCTACAGACATGAGAAAAATATTGGTGACATGGTTACTAACAGGTATGTAAACAGCTACTGTCAATAACACACATACAACCTGGTCACCCTGCCACCCTTTAGGCAATTGTTCCTGTGGAATAGTAGAACAGCATACAACTAACACTTACCACCTGTTTTAGTCTGATATACTGTATTACATTTACTGATTCTGCATATGTCTAAATCTATATTCTGTTCTTCTAGTTTCCAAGCATGGCTTTAATCAGGCCCTTGAGATGTATTGGACCTCACTGGCTATACATGTACACTACATGTCTGATTAACTGTTTTACCCAAACATGCTGAGAAAATTGAGATGCATCAAGTATAAAACCCAGGGATGTTGTTAAAGGGGAACACATACAGTGGCACGTACCATGAGAAAGGAGCCACACTGATATAGGTAGTTTAGAACTGTCTTGGAGCTAAATAACTACCTTTTTTCCTTGGAATTAAGAACTATCCAGTTAAATGATACAGTATTCTTGGGAAACAGACTACAACACCCTCATCAAGGGCTCCTGAGTTAATCTTCAGGTATTTGGCACTTAAATATATTATCAATTTATCAACAAACAATGCAAAGAAGTGCAAAATAATGCACCTGGGAAAAAACAACAACCCAGGGGAAGATTACACAATGGTGAGGGAAGATAGTAACAACAACAAAAATGGAAAGGGACCTGGGGGGTAATCATATCAGATGACCCTAAGGTTAGCAAGCAATGTGAGAAGGCAGTAGGGATTGCTGGGGGGATACTGGGATATATAGGGAGAGGCTTCACCAGCAGAAAACAGGAAGTTGTTATCCCTCTGTAAAGACAGTTGGTGAGACCCCAGCTGGAGTACTGCGTCCAGTTCTGGAGACCCCATCTCCACAAGGACATAGACAGGATGGAGGCAGTCCAGAGGAGGGCAACTAAAATGGTGCAGGGTCTGCAAGAGAAGCCATATGAGGAGAGACTAAAGGAGCTTAGCATGTATACCTTTGAGGAAAGGAGGGAGAGGGGGGACATGATAGAAACTTTTAAGTACCTCAGTGGAATCAACAAAGTCCAAGAGGGTAGCAACTTTCAGAAAAAGAGATGTGCAAGAACAAGGGGACATAATTAGAAGATAGAGGGGAGACGGCTCAGGGGCAATGTGAGGAAGTATTTTTTTCACAGAGAGGGTGGTGGGCACATAGAACAGCCTTCCCGAGGAGGTTGTGGGATCTAAAACTCTGGGAGAATTCAAGAATGCATGGGACAGACATAAGGCAATTCTTCTGAGAGGTAGGAAGAAATAGGCTGTTGGCTAACTAGGATCTGCAGCTTATCCAGTAGGTAGGGAAGTGGGCAGACTAGGTGGGCCAAGCAGTCCTTATCTGCCATCGCAATCTATGTTTCTATGTTTCTATACAGTAGCTGCCTGCTATACTGACATGAGATTGGGAGGGCATTTCTGGAAATGAGAAATATTAAGAAACCTTACAGGAACCTTTGAAAGACACCCTTTAAGATGAATACAACCTCTGAATTTGAGCTACCAAGAATAACATGCTGAGATCTATCTTTTAGGTAGTTGCCAAAACCACATGATGGGGCAAGGGGCAAGGCTTCACTCTAAAGGGTACTGATCTGGCAAGTGGAGGTTATAGTCTACAAGGTTAAAAGACTCTCTTAAGTCCATAAACCACTAACACCTAACAACGGTATTTGTCTGATACATTATAAAATGGAGTATAAGGTGGCAAAACCCATAGCAAGATGACACTGTAGTTTTTTCAGCTCTGAGACTCACCAGGCAACAAGTCCTTTATTATCTGACAAAGCAGCATTTCAACATTGCTAAACTGGACTACTAGGCAGCGCATATACCAAAGAATAGATCTTGGTCTTTTGTTAAGGGAATCTAACCACTGCATGCATGGACATCAATGATCAAAATCTGCTGCTCACTCATGGCAAGCAGCATTGCTGCAAACTGTCCCTCCACATGGGACCCCATGGCAATGGAAAACATGTTTAACCACTCATGAATCAGATGATTCAAGTTATCATGGCCTCTAATCACACTACTCAAGCGATAAATACTCTAGAGGTATGTCTCTTTCAAACAGAGAGAAAAGTGGGGTCCCATGAGATGGCCAAACAAAATCTCATGGTGGTGGTAAAAGACCAAAAGCAGAGCTCTAAAAAACATCAAGAAAAGGTGGATGACCTAGAGAACCAGAGCCAGCAAATAATCTAGATTTCTTAAGTTTCTCTGAAGGGGTAGAACATCGCAATGTCACCAGATTTTTACAGTAGACCTTCCCCAAGCTGTTCAACATCCCCCCCAGCCAGTCACTCCACAGAGAGAGAGAGCTCACTGATCCCTGGCTCTCCTACCCAAAACCAGGGATTATCCACGGCCAATTTTGGCAAGGTTTCTGGATTTTCATCAAAAGGAATTAATAATGGCCAGACCTTGGAAGATAGGGCAGATCAACTGGAGAGAAAACAAGACCCACATTTATCAAGATTATTCAAGAGATCTTTCATACAGATGCTGGGCCTACACAGAAAGATGCAGAATTATGCACCTGCTTGGGATAAATTTCTCACTACGGTACCCCGCCACCATGCGGGTGGTTCATAATGGAGTACCACTTTTTTTCACTGTGACAGAGAACTTGCTGGACTTCTTGCATCACACCTTTCTGTAAGAAATGAGGGCCTCCAGGTATCCAGCTGATGTGGGGGTCTACTCTCCCGCACATAAAATGGAATTTACAGCAGCATCACCATAAGCAGACCCATGTGAACTACAAATGGAACCAGAGGATTCCTTGTCTTTGCTGCCCCTTCCCCATAGCAGGAAGCACCATTCCTCAAAAAAAAGCACAACCCAAGGGAACATCCAGCAGAAAGAGTAAGAACCAGGAGTCCAGATGGAGGAGAGCCTCACTGAGCACTGCCGATGGAGATGGATTCCTTCCTCAGCACAATCAGATATGCAGCACTCAGCCAAGCTTCCCCAGAGCCTCAATACCCAACTTCAGCTGCCTCCATCTCTGAGGAATATCCACCACACCAGCACTATTCCTCCACCTTCAAAACATGGGCTGAAATGGTAGCTGTGGACTCTCCTGAACTGGTAGCTGCCTTCTGAGTTTCCAGCCCATCAAGCAATAACTGGAGCCTGTGGAGATGAAGGTCAATCCACTTCATGTCACCAAGCTACAGGCTTCAGACCAAGGCTGAAGAGATCTAGATGAGAAACTCTCTTTAATCTATCTGTGGTGGGTATGGGGGAAATGGTATGACTTGGGGGGGGGATTTACCTCTCCACAAGATTGGTACATATCCCAGTGGCTATAGCTGTACAGGGTAAGATGCCAGGGCCCAAGTGTCCCCCTCCCCCGGTCTATATTTGTCAACCTAATTCCTCCTGCTGAATTACTCACTCTGCATGACAGATTAAGGAAACCCTGATAGCTCATTTCAGGACTTGTATCTCAGAAGTACACAGTGTTTCTTCAGTATAGTGGTATTATGTCTTCTTGTTTATCCAAGATGATAATCTGAGCATGCTGAGAAAGTATAAAAATGTTTTGCCCTCTACTCTGAACAACACTATGGTTGTGCTGTCAAGCCGAGCACCTGCTGTCAACTCCCCAATCCATACTATACCATATCAGGACAGTGGTGTGGAAAGAGGCAAGGAGGGAAAAGACAAACCCCTGGGCTCACAGGTAGCCACGATACCCTCCAGCCAGCTAATGTGATGCTGATATGTAAAGGGGCATTGGTCTGCATCAGCCCTGATAACTATTATAGCATATTTATGTATGTCTGAGCCTTGCTATAGCATGGTTTCAGTATAACCATCACAAAGATGTTTGCAGTCTCATTGTATGCAATAGTAGATGTCTTGAAGGAGGGCAACAGGCACGTCCACTTCTAAATGCTCCTTCAACTAGCTTAGCTCACATTTGATTCCCCTGCCACACAACTGACCTCATACCTTGTCAGGGATCATGGAAGGCTAGCCATACATACAATTAAGAACAGGTGGAGGGCTAGCTTTGTACCTCAACAAGAAAATACCAGACCGGCTTACTCACATAACAGCAGGGCAGAAGCCCAGCTCAAGGCATGCACTTGTATCCTTGTAAAGGCCGGCCCACAATGAATGCTGTCAGCCTTCTGAGTCAGGCTTTGATGATCTATCTCCTCTCAGTCCCAGTCCCCAAACTGGTTAGATCGACACTGTTGAACCACTTCAGTGATTTTGTTACAACGAGAAGCCACTACTCCCCAGAGTAGAGAGGTGGGCCCCAGACAACTCTTCGTTGCTGGCTGTAACACCTCCTTTACTCTTAGATGTATCAGGCACATGCCTCTGTATTATTGTTGTTAATACCAGTGTGACAGGAAACTTCAAGAAACAAGAGATAACACACAGAGATGTGTTTTCTAATTACTGCTCGCTACCACCTTATGTTGAGGTTTCAGGTACCCTACTGGTATCGCAAGAATGGCTCAGGCAGACTTTAGCTTCTTCTATCTATACCCACACACCCTTAATAGGTAAAATTCCTCATTCCGATCATGGGTGACATCAGTTGTCACACCTGGAACCTGAGGGGGCTTAATAACCCAGTGAAATGTAAACAGGTACTCTCCCATTTGAGTAGGCTCAAGTTCAACCTGGCCATTTTACAAGAGACTAAACTAAAACCAGCTGACCACACTAAGCTCACCAAGGACTGGGTAGGGCATAAGATGGCGGTGGCAATACTGGTGCACAGGACACTCAAATGGTCTCCTACTAAGATATAGCATGGTCCACTGAGCAGATGGCTATTTGCCCTGATGGATACACCTGAGAGGCCCCTACTGTTAGGCAATATCTATGCCTTCAAATTGGATGATCTTGCTTTTTTTTCACACAATAGCCCAGACCATAGGGAAACTAGCATCTTTTAACACTCCAATTCTTTTGGGGGGGGCTTTAATCTCACCATAATTATTTCCCTAAATAGCAGCTCCACTGTCCATGAACCCAATGCCAAAGGAACACTTGCCCTCTTACAGTTGATTCAGGACACTGGCCTAGTGGACATTTATTGGACATGTCATCCTCATGTATGGGACTACTTATTTCATTCCCCAGTTCATGACTTGCGGAGCAGATTAGATTACTGGCTCGCCTCCCCACAGATATTGCAGGCATCCTTGGGATCCTTGATTCTCCCCATGGTAATTTCAGATTTTACCCCAGTCCAGCTCCATTTCCTATTGGGCTCCCCTGCACACTCCTCACCATCTTGATGACTTCATCCCCTTCTTCTAAGGGACCCTGAATTTGTACCATGAGCACAGAGGGAGGCCTCCTTTGTCTTTATGGATAACCCCAAAATTGACAAGTCCACCGTAATACTTTGGAGGCCTTCAAAGCCATCATGAGAGGGAAAATAATGGGATTTTCAGTAGCCAGAAGGAAAAAAAGAGAACAGCATCTCTCAAACCTGGAAACACAATTAAAAGTGGCAGAAACAACTTTTAAGGCAACTCCACAGGCCAGCCAGCACTCTCCAATGGGGCTGACCATCTTAGGGCTCCACATGGAAATCAATGAACTGCTAGCTAGGAAGGCAGAAATCTCTATCCTCTGCTTGAGACATAAATTTTGGGAATGGAGGGAAAGGGAGGGAAAGTACTGGCATACAGACTAAGGAAACAGCAATCGGAGAGATTTAACTCAGGCATGGTAGATACCAATTGGCAGACTCAAACCAAGACACAGGACATGAATCGAGTCATGAGGTGCTTTTATACCAAGTTATATTTTTCCTCCCGCTGCATGAACTCCTCTACTGTGGATACATTTCTAGCCTCCCTAGATATCCCACACCTCTTGGCACAGTCAGTTGCACTACTGGACACCCCCATAACTGAGACAGAAGTTGTGCAATCACTAAACTCACTCAAAACAGGCAAACCCCAGGAGGTAATGGCTTCCCAGTCAAACTATGGCATGCCCTTTCTCCCATAATCTCAGTGGTTCTGTGCTCTGTCTATACTGAAGCACTCACACTGGGCATCTTCTCCCTACCCTTAGGGAGGCTGTGGTGATGGTACTTCTCAAGAAAGGGAAAGACCCCACTTCACCCACGAACTACAGGCCAATATCACTCATCAATGTGGACAGCAAGTTATTTTCAAAAACACTGGCTGCCGTACTAAACCCCCTGCTCATGCTGCTATTTCACCCCTCAGAGGTAGACTTTCTTCCTGGCTAGTGTAGCGCAGATCATATAAGGACTCTGCTCAATACTGTTCATGTAGAAAAGTCCATCCCTACCCAGCTGCGGCATTAGCCATTGACTTTGAAAAGGCATTTGATTCCCTGAAATGAGATTACTTGCAGCTTGTTCTCATGCATATGGCATTAGGTGAAAAATTCCTAGCATGGATTCATTCTCTGTACACACTCCCAACGGTATGGCTTCTCACCAGCTCCTTACTGTCTGACCCTTTCCCACTTGAGGGAGGCACCTGACAAGGCTGCACCCTGTCACCACTTCTCTTTGTTCTGGCAGTGGAACCACTGGCAGCTGCCATTAAACAACACCCCCTAAATCCTAGGTATGAATGTTAGCCAACAGAGATACTCCTCACTTGTATGCAGATGAATTGCTAATTCCTCTGGCAGATGTTGGCCTATCCCTGAAACCCTTGCAATTATCTTGCTTTACCCAGTACTCAGGCCTGAAATTAAATCAAGGAAAAACTGAAGTCCTACCCTTAATGTAAGGTGTTCACCACATCTGGTCACACCACATGGCCTTAGATAGGCAACCCCTGGCTTCACCTACCTAGGCATCTGAATATCCACTCATATGCATAAACTCTGGGATCTAAATTTAAAACCCTAATCACCAAAATGCAGACATAATTTTAAATAAGGAAGCTACTTCAGCTTCCCATGGTGGGGAAAATTGCTGCCATCAAGATGGTTACCACTCCTAAACATCTCAATCAATCAATCAATCAATCAATCAAAATCTTTATTTATTCAGGCGAACATCATTGAGCGTAGCTCATTTACAAGATGGACCTGAGTGGTCATACAAAGAAGGATACAAGTTTTGTACAAAGACATGAAAATAAAATAACATTAATACAATCACTTAGATGAGAGATATATACAAAATTTACAGATATACAAGGCTCTCTCTCTATGTGAGATCCCATCCACATCTCTATGTGAGATCCCATCCACTCTTACAGCTTTACCCCAGATGGTATACTGTAATAGACACCCAATTGGTATCTTTATAAGGAAAAACAAGAAACCTAGATATAGCCAGAATAAACTCCATGCTCACTGGAAGGATGGAGGATGGTGTTTTCCCTGGCTGGAAGTTTACAAATGGGACAACCAAGTCACGCAAACTATAAAATGGTTCCTGTCCATCATGAACACCTCTCCTAAGTGGCTCAGCATGGAGGAAGCTCAAGCTGGCACAGGACACCTCTCCTTCCTGCTATACAACAACCCCTCAAAGGCCTCCTTTTGCTCCTAACCATAGAGCCTGTGATTCAATACTGAAAAAAACTTCATAAAAAATTGAACACCAGCTCTATCCTCATGAACTAACCAACATTTAGGGCAATATGGATATACAGATAGGCCACAAACCCTTCTTTTTGCCTCATTAGGGTGCTAAGGGTATAAACCACCTATGGGACATACTGGATAGTGCAGCCTCCAACATGGTGACCTTTCAAAGCCTGAAGACATGATGGGAACTCCTCCAAACAGATTTTTGGAGATTCCTCCAACTTCAAAGTGCAGTGCAAGTACACCTATGCATCTCCTTCAAATCCAATCAACCCAACATCCTTAAGAACTGGTTATGGTTAACCCATAAAAAAGGACCAGCCAGTATAATATACTCCATCCTTAGAAAATGTATACTCAATCAATCATAAGAGTCCAAGACAAAGTGGAAACATGCTCTACAATCCTCATTTCAGACCAACAGTGGTGAGCCTGCTGGACATCTGCACACCACTTCTACCATTATGCCAGAAGCAGGCTGACACAAAACAAGATCATGCACTCATGGTATAGGACCCCAACAGTATTACATAAAGCCAAACTCGTTGACAATAATTTCTGCTGGAAGTGCTAGATGTACGCAGGTGATCTGAATCACATCTTGTGAGACTGTTCCCTAGTTCAGTCCTTTTGGCAGTGAGTCTGTGACCTCACCTCTGAAATCACCCACAGAAAGATTCCCCCGAACAGCCACTTTCTTGTTACTAGGAATCGCACCTCTAGATCCCCCCACTAACTCTGAATAGAAATAGTTGTAACTCCTGGGTATGCAAGCTAAGAGGCTTCTCCTATGTAGCTGGAGAACAACTGAGATCCCTACCATACCCGAATTAACAAACTTAGTTATACAAACTCTCTCCTTAGACTGCCTATCACATACAATTGCAAGCACCCTACCAATCATTATCCACTAAAATAAAATGTTTTTTTTTTAGCTTTTTAAAAACAAAACCCCCCAAAAGGGCATAGGGTTCATCAAATAAATGCAGTTCTCAGATTAATTCAAAGGCACATAACCTGTTTTACCAAACTCACCTATTTTATCTAGCAATAAACTAACTAAAGGAAAATAAAACTGCTATCAACTTAAACATTTTCCATTTGAAAGTAAAATAAACAACTCTAGTGCATGGTTTCCTTGTTAGTTAATGCAATTCCAAGGTGCAGTGAAAGTCAATTGACTATTGGCCTTGCACTTCCAGTTCACCTGAGGCTACCATTAACTCTCTAGAAATGCAAACCCTGTTGCAGATTATTACTTTCTTAACTTATTCTGCATATGTGTAATGTTGAATGCAATACTACTGGTTTCCAAGCATGGGTGTAATCAGGTCCTTGAGACCAAATGCATTTACACTGCTAAATAAAATAAATAAAACTAATATTCATATTAAAAGGAGAAGTGAAAGATCAGTTCCCCATCACTGGCCCAATATACCTTATAAAATGGGGAGAAAACATCCAGGGCTGGATATTCAAAGCAGCAGCGCATGATGCAACTGAGTTGCGCTGGCACAATTGCAGAACTGCGCTAAGGAGCCATATTCATCAGGAGCAAATGCGTAGTGCAAATACCACTGTGCCAATGTGCAACCATAATGAATGCAGGCTCAAGTGCAGGAGCATGCCCATGAATATCCAGTGCAGTGTGTTATTCAACCAGAGAACCATGGCGCAAGTGTGGAGCAAAACCAAGATGTGCCGAGCAGACTTGAGCCTATAAATACAAGGCACAAGCACACAGACAGAACTTGCACCAGGCAAGAGAGAGGAACGGGGGGGAGAGAGAGAGAGAGAGAGAGAGAGACAAGAAAGAAAGAAAGAAAGAAAGAAAGAGGCAGCCACAGAGGGAGAGTGACAGTGGTAGTAGTGGAAAGGGAGAAAGGGGCAGAGAGAGTAAGAGGGACAGACAGGCACAGTGCCAGGCAGTGTACCAGGGTGCCACATGTCCTGGGGCAGTCAACCGCCTGGGGGAGAAGAGACATCAGGGGCCATGGACAGTGCATCATTCATGATGTAGGTTGTAATGAGGGGTGTGAGGGGGGCAGGCAGAACAGCAATGTAGACGAGGAAGGGTCTGTCAGCGGTATTCCTGACACAGGTGGTACTGTGCCCTCACCACCTTCAAGAACTTCTCCGACACGGAGATAGTGGGCCAGAACCCCCTGAATAGGGCCATTCTGAGGCAGCACTGTGAGCTGTGCAATGAGGAGATGCAGGCACCCACAAGATGGACCCATTCAATGTCTGTGGAGACGAAAGTCATAGCAGTCATATTCCTGTTCACCACTGGCACCTTCCAGAGACCAACAGGGGACACCACAGGCATAACCCAGTTGGCCACGTCATGCCTCCTCACACAGTTCCTCAATGCTCTGCTGCCATATGCTTCAGAATACATCCATTTTCCCAGCACACAGGCAGAGCGTACAGCAGCCATGCAGGACTTCCACAGGGTAGCACGTATGCCTGGTGTGCTTTGGGCCATTGACTGCACCCATCTGGGCATCTGCATGCCACCTGACCCCAAGGGGCTAGCATACATCAATAAGAAGGGGAGCTCAAGCATCAACTGCCAGATGATGTGCGATGCCACTGGGTGCATCACCAATGTCTGTGCAGCACACCCTGGGAGTGCACATGAAGCATTCTTCTGGCACAGATCCATGCCACAGATTTGAATGTGAGGACATCCCCACAGGCCACGTAGTGGATGATTTTGGGATGGGCAAGGGGTGATGGGCACAGCAGGCCGTGGAGAGGGGGAAGGCAAGGTGGGCAAGCAGGCGAGGGAGCTGGGGCAGGCAAGGATCAGTGTAAGGGAAATCAGAGAGCTAACTATGTGTTTATCCACACAGGTGACAGTGCCTACCCACTGAAGCCCTGGCTGTTCACCCCCTACCGGTGCCCATCAACCCCAGCTGAAGAATGCCACAATGAGGCACACACAAGCATGCGCAACATCATCAAGCATGTATTTGGAATGCTGCAGGCATGTTTCTGTCATCTAGATAGGTCTGGCGGTGCACTACAGTACAGCCCCCTCAAAAGCCTGTGGCCTAATCCTGGCCTGCTGCATACTGCACAACATGGCCACTGGCCATGGGATAGCTGTCAAGACTGCTGAGGGTGACTGTAGTGGGGACGATGGAGGCAATGTGTTGGAGGGAGGTGGACAGCCCCAACCTGGGCGGAGGGATCCACGGCAGAGGAGGCAGGACTGACAGCCCCATGACACCATCGCACAGGAGCACTATGGTGCATGCAGGTAGGTGGTGCTAAACCCATGCATGAGCCACACACACAGGTACAGCACACATGCAAGGGTGCGCATGCCAATGGGCAAGCACACACAGAGGCATGGTGCAGGGTCAGGGGAGTCAGTGACACACAACCACGCAGAACTGCACAGAGCAGCCCATAGCAATGCATGCACACACACACACACACACACACACACACACACACACATGCACCCACATGCCCAGGCAGTGGCATGTAGTGAGGATCAGGTGCATTGCACTGGTGCACAGGTGCAGCTGGTGCAGAACTGGCCTCATCATTCCCATGCCACATGGTCCAGTGGCTCAGAAAGCCTGCACACAGGCAGTGTGCAGCATGACACACAGGTGCCACACCAGTGGTATGCACATGCACACACCACCCATGCACACACAGGGCAGCAGCGGCAGACAGCTGTCAGGGCAGGCCACACATCAGGGCCGCTGCATGGATCCCTGGCCATCATGCCACAGGGGCAACTGTGCCCTGGCCGATCAGCAGCCACAGGCTTCTCATCAGCTACAGGGGGTGTTTGCAACAGCCCCCCCAGGGGTTGACCTGCAGGACCATGACTGGGTCTGCGCAGGGGTGTGTAGGCACTCAAACAGGCCTACCCCAGGCATGCCTGGGATGCCAACATCAGAGCCCAGCATCAACAGCGTGGGTGTCGCCTGACGCCAGAATCTTGGGGTGGACAATGCACTGCATGAGATCCACAGTGGCTTACAAACCCTGTGGCAGCCAGCAGCGTAAAGCCATCCATGACCGCCTGTGCAATGCAATCCATGGATGCAGTCGTGGCCTCCTGCATGTGCTGCATCCCTACCAGGAGTTGCGCAATGCCCTTCTCGGGATGCTCAGCCAGCTGGTGCACCTCTGCCTGCAGTGCATGCAGCCCAGTGGCAACCTGCACATGTTGCTCAATGGAGTCCTGGAGCAAGCAGGTGTGCTTTGCAGTTGGGTCGGCGTCCTGGGGATTCTGGGTGGTAGGCTGACCCTCCTGTGGTGACCAGCCACACTACACAGCCCCCCACTCAGGCGGACGATACACAGTGGGTCCTCTTGGGGTATGTCCCAAGCTGGCAACCCAATGGTGGACCCTGCATCAGGCTGCCCTGTGGCACCAACAGCCTGCTGCCATTGCCCCTCCAGCCACTGAACATTGCCCAGCACCTACACGGCTGCACCACCACCACCACATGGCACAGCTGTGGCAGTGCACACAACTGCACCTGCAGTGGTGGCAGGCAGCTGTTCCCCTGCTGTCAGGTCACTGGTGTGCTGCCTATGTCTGGTATGGGCGTCTCCTCCACAACATAGCTCATGCCATTCAGGATTATGGTGAGGTCATCATCAGTGTTGGATGCACCACCACCACCACATGGCACAGCTGTGGCAGTGCACACAGCTGCACCGCAGTGGTGGCAGGCAGCTGTTCCCCCGCTGTCAGGTCACTGGTGCACTGTCTATGTCTGGTATGGGCATCTCCCCCACAACATCGCCCATGCCATTCACGATTATGGTGAGGTCATCATCGGTGTCAGACCCCCTCCTCACTCTGTGTCTCCATGCAGAAGACGCTGAGACTGGCAACCTGTAGAAACACATCCAGGGCCTCTTCCAACCCCATGCCCAGGACATCTCGCTGGACAGTGGTGGTGTGCTGCAGCCTCCCAGGCCCCCAGATGCCCATGGAGGTGGCTGGCTGGTCATCCAGGGCTGGTTCTGCCTCCACATCTGCTACCAGCACCCCATCCTCTGCATGCAGGCATGCCAGTGCTGGAAGATAAAATAGGTGTGTCAGTAAAGCAATGGCCACAAGCCCACCCCAATGCCACAGCATGCTGAGCATTGCTGCCATATGTACCATGCAGTGATGGGCTACCACCTGTATGGAACCCTCTGCCAGGCACACCCTCCATGATGATGTGGTGCAAGGTGGCTGCCACCAGCTCCTCCGGCACCGTGAGCTGTGGCGCATCAGCAGGCCCTCCTCCAGTGGAATTCCGGGCTGCACGGATGGCTGCCTCCTTCTTCTTGATCAGCCTTTTGTCAGTGCCCACCTTCTTGTGGCACTCCTGCACTGACCACTGGTAGCTGCCCTGCTGGTTCACGCATTCTGCCACCTTCACCCAGGCCCAGCCCTGGCCTGTGATGTGCACATGGCATGGCTCAAGAGTGGCTCCCTGTTGAGGTAGGCCTTGAACAAGGCCTCTGACTCTGCTTTTGTGAAGTTGGGCCTGCACTTGTGAGCAGGTCCACACTCCCCAACCTCCTCAGGTTCCTACATGTCACTTCCTCTGGACGTGGACAGTACAGTGGCAGCCACACCCATTGACATTCCCCCCTGCTATGCCCTCTGTGCTCAGTATGCTCCAGCAGCATGTGCAACTTACCTCAAAAGGATGCAATACCGGTCCATGGCCTGTGCCGTTCCATGGTGCTTTTATGGTGCATCATATGCCAAATGGACGTTGGCACAATGGTAATGATATTCTAATGCCCCCTTGTGCCACGCATTGGCTGATGAGCTCATTAGCATGTGGCAGCTGAACATCGAGTATTTGCACTGTGTGCAATGAGAGTGCTCTGAAGCAAGTCTTATGATTGCTCTGGAGTACAACTTGGCGCAATGTGCACACATGTGTGGTGCACATTGGTGATTTGTGTAGGCACCATTTGGTGCACCACTGCCTATTGCGCATTGTGCACCAACTGCTCAATAGCAGCCCTGGTGCACAGTGCATCATGGCTGCTATTGCACAGTTGGGACAAAATGTGCGCCACTCTCCGATCCCTGCAGTGTCCTCTGACCATGGATGACCTGCACAAGTGGCCCCACCCAGCCACACCCATGCCACACATCTCTGATGTTGCTTGATAGGTGGACACAGTGCATATTCCCTCTGCCCATGCATTTGGTGCATGCTGTGGGCACGTGTGGCTATGGCCACCATTTTGTTCCATGGCTCACAGCAGAGATATGGCATAGCGCAGGTCTCGAAAGACAATCAACTGGACACAAGTGGAGCTGGCCAACCTTGTGGCCTGCGTCCAGACCCACACACCCTATCTGTTCAGCCAGGTGCCACTACAGCAGCCCCATGTGGCTGTGTGGCAGGCTATTGCTGCCACATTAGTGCAGCAAACTGGGGTGGCCATGACTGGTGAGTAGTGTCTGCACCATTATGGAGACATGATATGGAGGGACCTAAGTCACCTCCAACAGCTGGAGGCACACATCAGACATGGACATGTGCCACAGCCAGGTGAGTAGGCCCAGCATGCATATGTGCCCTGGTGCTGGACTGTGGTGTTGGCTGGGCTGCCTTGCTTGTCCTGCAAGGTGGTGTACTGTCATTGTGTGTACCACAGGGTTGCATCACCCACCACTGCTTGCATTGACATGCTGCTGTGTGGACCATGCCAGGCAGGAGCTCAGCCTGTACAGGGGGGAACAGCTGCTGTGGTTGTGTCCTGATGTGTTCCTGTCTATGTTCCTCTCCCAGGGCCTAAGAATCCCCAGAGGGTGGCAGTGGTGGCAGCTACCACAGCAGGACATCAGGCCGAAGTGGGGACCTGGAGGTGGTGCTGGAGTGGCTCCAGCACCAGTGGGGCCACGGAGAGCAGATAGGCACTGTCATGGTCCTTCACACTTGTATTGGGGGTTAGTGGGGGCATGGGTATGGTCATAGCCACCTGTGTCATGTGCCATGGCAACTGTGTGTGTTGCACTGTGTGTGGTGCCTGCCACTGTGATGCATCCATTGTACTCATGTGCCAGCTGTTGGTGGGGTGGGTGTATGCCCAGTTGCCACTGTTGATGCTGTGGTGCTGCATGGGCACTGTGCCATGTGATTGGCGTAGTGCAGTTGGGTGGCTACTGTGCAGCAGGGACAACCATTTTGCACTGTTGTGGTGTGCTGCGTTGCTGGCAATCATTGGCCCATCCCCTGCGGGTGACCTATTCAGGCCATCCAGTGGGGTGTGATCCTGCTGCCCAATGCGTGCATTGGATGGGCATGGTTCCTTGGTACACTGCACTGATTGCCTGTCCTGTCCCTTACCCTAGGTGCCCAGGGGTGGTGGAGGATGCCCCTCTTCTGTAGGCTCTTGCAGCAGCTCATTCTCATTTGTTGACCACTATGGAGGTGGTGCTCCAGATCCATTGGTGGGTGATGGGAGGTGGATGTTGTGGACAGTGAGGGGCGGAACGGCGTGGCCGCTGCAAGTGTGCACTTTACCTTCCCCTGTTTCCCCTGCTGTACCTCTCTCTACAGTCCCCCTTCCTACTGTACAGTCCCTGTTCCCTGTCCCCATCCCTCACATTCCTACCCTTTCCCTTCCCCATTGTTCTGTACATAGTTTGCTGTTCTCGTTTCTCTGTTACAATATTTTTACTTACCTGCCTGTATCTGTGTCTGTGCCTGCTTTGCAGGTGGCGTGAGGCACCATGCTGCAGTGGCCCAGTGCCTGTCCATGTGGTGTGCATGTGTCAGGGTGCATGTTGTGCTTCTGTGGTTCCCTGCTGTGTGCTGTGGTGTGTCCCACTGTGGTGGTGGTGTACCTCTCCTTGGTCAGTGGGCATTTTGTGGGGGTGTCCATGGTAAGACTGTCAGGGGAGTATTGTGGGTGTGTGTTTGGCTGCATGGTCCTGGGTGTGTCCTGCTCTGGTCTGGCTGTGCTGGGGGGGGGGCACAGCATGCAGCCTGTAGAGGGTCCCCTTGGTTGCCCTCTGTTGGCCATTGGCACCTCCTGTTGCCAACCTTCAGTACCACTGTTGTAATCTAGGGCGGGGGTGTGGGTGCCTGTTCACACCCTGCTGTGCCCAGCTGGTGGTGGCCTCCTGTGGCCTGTCACTGTGCCTCCCTGGTTCTTTCCCTGGGTCACATCTCGGTGCCGTGCCCCCCCCCCGTCGCTCTGCTGCTGTGGCACAACTGTGTGTGTGTGTGTGTGTGTGTGTGTGTGTGTGCACCATGGTGCACCTCTACCACTGCCATGGCACATTCACAGTTACACCTTACTGCAACTGTCCCTTATTCAGCCAGGTTGTGCTGGCACACTACAGCATGCACAATCTCTGGATATTGCTCCTGTTGCACCAATGTGTGTTGGATTTCCACTGTGCTGCACTTGTGCTGATCTTTGGCATATTTCTGAATATCTGGCCCCCTGAGTCCTGATTGTTAGCTATGCAGTAGATGTGTTTATAAAACCGGGAGAGAAAATCCTTCATTTTGATTGGTTCTTACCTGTGCATCAAATCTGTTCAATGCACAGGTAAGAAAAAGTACTCAAAATTATGGTCGCATTACAGAAAAATCAGAGTGCCATCTGAACGTTTGTTTTTAAATTCCACCATTTTATTTTCAAGTTAGTGAGGAAAACACATGAAATCATAAAGCTCACATTAAACAATCTTACAGCAGCATGTGATTTAAATTTCAATTATTAAACATCTATAACTGCTATTTCAATAAAGAAAATAGGTACTGAAGTTCCGATGATGTTTCCACTGCTCTCCCATAGCTTGAGGGCTCTCACTTTGTCCATTCGTAATCATGCTCCAGACCCACCCCAGCAGTTCCTAAACTTGATATCGGGTTCTGTAACCTGTAATATTAATTTTTTTATAAATTGTATAAGCTCAGCCTGATTCGTGGTAGGCAAGGTGATGGGGAGGGGGGGGAAAAGCACTTCCGTTTGTTCATTGCCTGAAAATGATGTTTAGGATGACAGGAAACAGCTTTTTGAGCGCAGTGACAAGCTGTTCTAAAATCAGTACAAAAATACAGGGGAGGCTCTATAATTTGTGTTGCTATTCAGTGATACAAAAACAATTTGCCTCAATAATAGTACTTTCCCCAGTTACCTCCTCATTTTCAAAGATGAGGCAACGGTAGCTGAGGGTGTGGGGGGAGGAGAAGAAGATGGGACCACAGTTTCTCAGGGTGTGTGTACATGTTGCCTTGCTTCAGCAAGTCCCTACCCCCTCTTGCTACCGATTTAGAAAAAAAAAACAGAGTTCACTCTCTCTCTCTCTCTCTCTCTTTCTACTGCCTGGAACTTCATTCCATTTAAAAAAAAAAAAGAACTCCACAACAGTCACTGTGGCTGTGCCTTCCAATAATGCCTGGAGACTTCCACAGCAAAATGGCAGGGACAGTGCTCAGTGTGACTGCTGGAGACTATCCCAACTGCACAGTGCTGCAGCAAGAAAGAAAACATGTTCAGGGGAAAGGCTGCCTTCATCCTTGCAACAGTCAAGACAGTTGTTACTTACTTGAGGTGTTTGTTTTGGGGTTATGCTGGGGAGTTCTGCTGCAACGTTTAAGTGCAGGACAGTCATTAGAAGGGCAGAAGAGTTTGCAGTTATGCATAACTTCTAGCAAGTGTTGAGCTGAAGTGGAAAAATTCATCTAGTTGGCTGAAGGACTGTTATTTTTTTATTTAGTTTTTGTTGACTGGGTAAGTGCACTAGACAAATCCTGCCTATTTTCAGGCACGACCCGGGGGAGGGGGATACAGATGAATGCCAACTGACCTTGAACCAGATGAAGCTGTTGGTGGTATTTTTCATGAATGGAGGAAATTTTTGCCATTGCATCAGAGAAATTCCCCTGCTCTTTTTGAGAAGTGCCATGGGATCTTTAACATCCACCTGAACTACCACCAGAACAGGCAGATGGGACCTCAGTTTAACGTCTCATCTGAAAGATGGCACCTCAGGAGTACAGCACCCCCCTCATGCTGCACCACAGTGTCAATGTTGGGATATTAATCCAAGTGCCTGGTGTGGGTATAGAACACACAGCCTACTGATCTCCCCACCTCAGAGGCGAGTGCGCTACCTGCTCAGCCACTGACACTGCTTTATCCTTTTATCCCAAATTTTATCCCAAATTCTGATAAGAATAGCCTTCTTAAGTATACGTAAGCTTTTGTTTTGTAACACTAACTGCTAAAAAAGGAACTCATTTTATAAGTGCAATAAGATACTCCTGGGTGTGCATGGGACATCTATTACTGCACTTCCAGGGGCTGTAGGCACTCGGCCTGCTGCCTCATGGATCTTAATGCCCCTGAGCCTGCAGTAATATATGTTACATGCAAACCCAGTCATGTCTTATTACTTCCTTAATGCATGTCTACAAACAAGTGATGGTAGCCCAGATGCAGGACAAAAAGAAATCAGGTAGCCCAGATGCAGGACTGGAAATAAATCTATGAGCCACTACTTTAAAAAGATTCCATTTTTCCTACACTTAGAGAGATAGCCAGAGACACAAACTTATTTCATTGTCCAATTTCTGCCAAAATGTACAGAAACTAGTTTCCTTGTTCAATTTCTGCCAAAATGTACAGACACAAAAGAAAAGAAAAAACACCTTAACTCACATTCCATTTAACATCAACAAAAAAAAAAACAGTAGTTTGCTGCCTTTGTAGTGTATAGATGTTCTCTGATGCTGAGAAACTGCCTATTGCTTGCTCCTCCAGTTAAGTGAAATCTCCTCCTGCCTGGTTTCACTTCAGTCAGTAGTCCTCAAGCCATGCCTGTTCAGCTACCCCATGCCACTTGCTCCCTTGCTTGACCTATTACTTCAGTATTTACAGTAAACTGTCTATGAAACAGAAAAAACAAGGGAGCAATTATGCTTTGCATTTATACAGGTTATTTTCAAATGAAACAGTCTGAAAAGATCTCACTTCTCCTTAAGCTCTAAAACCCTCTCCCACCTGGACACAAATGCCTTACTTATTTTTATTTTCTTCAAAGCATAATGAGTTATAAACAAAAATGAGTTTTTAAATACAATTTGCTGACAGTTTTCCTTTCTCAGTTTCATCACTGGCCAGCCTGTCCCTTAAACCTGACCTCAGATGAACTCTTAAGGATGCCTTTTCTAAATTGGGATTTACATAAATTATATTTGGATGAGGGAGACTACAAATATGTTGCAACCTCTCTCACACTACAAATGTGCAGCCAGCCAATGTTATCTGTACTGACATTACTACAGGACTGGAAAACTAGTACTGTCAAGGTAAACTACAAAATGGAAACAAACTACAAATAATGAAGCCTACTAAAGTACTATACTTGGCACTATTCTGTTGCTCTATATGAAACATATCCACTCCTGTTGTTCTTTATGAATTCAATTGTAACCTGTTTGTTGTGGCATCTTAAGTTTATATCCCAGGTGTTGAGTCAAAACTCTAGACTATTCATTAACTTATTATTGCTGATGATCTTGTACATTTGTAGCATATCACCTCTTTCGCCTCTCCTCTCCAGTGTATTGTATATAATCTTAGTTCTTGCAGTCTCTGTTTGTATGGATTAACATTAAGTTTATTGATCATTTTAGTAGCTCTATGCTGTACCCCCTCTTTGTTATTTATATCCCTCCTCAGGTATGGACTCCACAACATGGAACAGTAGTCCAGGTGTGGTATAATAAATGGTTTATACAATGAACGTGTGCAATTTTTATGTCTGTTCAGGAGGGTTTATAAACCAACTGGTATAATACATTTTTATCATCATATTTATAAACATTTTTCATTTAAGTTTGCTACTGTTAAATTATCCCAGTTAATACCTGTAAGATTAAAATATCCCAGCAGTACAATTTTTCTTTGTTGGGCAATACTGGCAATATTGTTAAACAATTCCAAATGTCCTTGCCCATTATTATCAGGAGGTCTTTAGTAAACTCCAATGGTTAGTTTTTCACCCTTCTTTTTGGGGATCGCAATCCACAGCATTTCTAAATTGTTCTCATTTTACATATTACTAGGTTTACTAGATTAAATGGACAAAAAAGGCGATACTGCCCATCGAGATTGTCCCCCACACCAGTGGGCAATCAACTCATTCTATTTACTGAGTAACATGATCTATCTAGTGCTTTTTTAAAGCAATCCAAGTTGGTAAGATCTATGATTTCATGTGGCAGCATGTTCCAAGCCTTGGTTGTCTTAACAGTAAAGAAATTGTCCCTCATGCTAGTTGAAGCATGAGGATACTAAGTTCTTTGTTATGTGATCATAAATTACCCCTTTGAACATTGTAAGATAGACTGAAATCAGCTGTCAACTCAGGGGATTGTAATATTGCATAAAGAAGCAGTAGATCCCCTCACTGTCACCTAGACGGCAGTGAGTGGGTGCCAGTAGCTAACAACCTCTGATGATAGGCCTTGTTCTTTAACCTAGGGATTAGTTTAGTCATAGATCTTTGAACTCCTTCTAATTTGTTAATATCTTTGACTAAGAAAGGTGACCAGACTGGTGAGCCATGGTCAAGAAGTGGTCTTACATAACTCTTGTATAGAGGAACTATGCACTGCTCAGTTTTGCTAACAAGAAAACATTTGATTCTATTAATCATTCCTTTTGTATTTTTGGACACAGACAAGCAGTGATCACAAGAGGATAGTTTATTATTAATTAGGACTCCTAAATCTCTTTCTTGAACAGAACTCTTAAGAATATGTTGATTTAAAATATAGGAATATTCAGGAGTATGTTCCAAAATGCATAACAACACATTTATTTAAGTTATGAACATATGAACATATGAAATTGCCAGCATATACAAACCATTCAGTCTATCTAGTCTGCTCGAGTGTGCAGCACTTCCGTCCATTAGACTGCAGCACCCCTCCTCATATGCCTTCCCCATCTCCCACCCCTTCTAATTTGTACCCCCTTGAATATATCCCACCCCTCTTGAAACCCCCAACACTCTGCAGCAATACAACTTCCTCTGTTAGAGCAATCCACCCTGCCGCCACTGTTCTGTGATATGGTGCCTCCCCAGTTCCCTCCTGAAGCTGCCCCATTTCAGCTTCATAGAGTTCCCCTGTTTTTCTTCCACCCTTCATATTGAACATACACCTAGTATCTACTACTTTGTTCAAACGCTTCAGGTACTTGAAGATCTCAATCTTAACCCAGCTTTATAAGTCTCTCCTCATATGGTCTGTCCCCCAACCCCAGAATCATTTTTGTTGCTCTGCACTGTACCCCTCCAGTAGTTTGATGTCCCTTTTCAAGTAGGGATGCCAGAATTGCATGCAGTACTCTAGGTGCGGTCTATAAGAAGGACCTATACAGGGGAAGATGACCTCCCCACTCCTAGAAGTAATCCCTTTGGTATGCACCCTAGCATCCTGTTTGCCTTCACTGCTGCCTTCCTCCACTGAGCAGAGTGGTTCATCTCCCTGGTTACCAGCACTCCCTGATCCTTCTCCTCCTTGGATTTTGTTAATGGGACACCCTCCAGCCAGTAATTGTGTCCTGGGTTCTTGCCTCCTAAATGCATCACTTTGCACTTCTTGGCTTTGAAAGACATTTCAAGATGCCCACATTTCTATTTTAACCAGAGTGTTAACCATGGAGAGATGTTTACTAAGAGTATTTACATTGCCCCCCTAACAACTTGGTGTCATCTGCAAACTTTATAAGACTATTTTCAAGTTCTATGATCATATCACTGATAAAGATATTATATAGTATAGGGCCCAAAACTGAGCCCTGGACTGAGCCCTGGGGCACAACACTCCCAACAATTCTTCACTAGAAATGGCATTGTTGATTCAGACACGCTGAACTCCATCACAAAGCCAACTATTAATCCATCCTATCAAATCAGTACTTATTCCTAAAATTATTAATTTAGTAATAAGAGTACTGTAAGTCACTTTGTCAAAAGCTTTGGCGAATCAAGTAGGAAGACATCAGAAGGAACCCCCTGATCTATGCTTCTACTAATTTTATTATAGACAACAATTATGTTGGTAGAACAAGATCTTCCCTTTGTAAATCCATGTTGATTTTGGTCACAAAGCCCTTTGTCTACTAATATTAGTTCAAGCCTTGTTGTAATAAGCTTTTCCATTAGTTTACAACAGTGTAAGGTAAGGCTAATAGACCTATGATTTTCCTATGCTACCTTTCTTGCCCTTTTTAAAAATAGGAACAACGGTTGCTCACCTACAATCATTGGGTACATTGCTTTCTCTCAGTGAGATATTAAAGATGACAGACAAAGGGTATGCCAAAAAACATGCAGCACATTTAAGGAATTTTGGATTAATATTATCAGGTGCTGGTCTGGATGAACTATTTATCTTAGTTAATTCCAAATAGACTTCATAAGCTAAAATTTGATGCCCAAAATCACAGTTCTTTTCAATTTTTAGGGACCCATGAACTTTGGGTGAAAACACAGAGCAAAAGTACTTATTGAATGTGTCTGCAATATTTGTACTGCTCTCAATTATCATACTTTATCAATTATAGGACCAACACCTTTGACAGAAGTTCTACAATTAGAGTTTGTATAGGAGTTTATTGGCTTTACTATGTGCTATTCTGAAATCAGTGTTGGATTTACCTAACCTGTAACACACTTTTTTGTAACAAAGAAACTACTCCTTGTGTCTACCATAGCTGTAACCACAATGATGTAAAAAGCTGTAACCGCAATGATGTAAAAAGCTGTAACCACAATGATGTAACTAAATGTTGTACTGTATTTGTCCTCTTTGTGACAAGGTACATTTGGAAATGAGCCTCGGGCTCAAAGGTCTTAAACTGATGTACAAATAAATAAATAAATAAATTTACTTTTCCTAATCAAGTTTTTTTTAACTTTTTTTGTTCTGTGATGTAAACCAGTTTATTACATTCAGTGTTGTTATTCTTGTATTGAGTAAGCTTATGCTTGATTTTAATTTGATGTTTTACTGTAACTGTTAACCAGTCTGGTACCCTATACTTAGAATTATATTTGTTTCTAAGTGGTATTAAATCATTTTCTAAGTTCATAATTATTTATTTAAAGTATCCCAGGCAACACCAACAGAAGAGTCCAATAATAAATTGTCCTAATTAATGTTAGAGAGATGGCTGAATATTTCCTCAAAATCTGCCCTATTATAGTCCTTTATAACAGTCTTATTATGTGTGTTATGTCTATGAGTGGTTAGGCTACAGGATGTCATATTTGGGTAGCTATTGCCAAATGGTTCAGTGACAGTTGTATCAGAAATATCATCTTGAATATTAGCCAAGGTTATGTTTAATACATTTTACCGCTGGGTGGCTCAAGTATAAGTTGTTCTAAACTATTATCAATACAAGCCTCCACAAATGAGTGTTCAGACTCAGTTTTCCCTGAATATTTTAGCCCAGTTAATACCCAGGAGATTGAAATCACCCAAAATGAAGGTGTCCCCAGAATCTGAAGCTTCAGTGATTTTTCTAATCAAAAGCAAAGTTGTGGATTTCATTAGAACCAGGGGTACAACAGCAGCAGCACTAGTACAGCTGGTCTGCCTGGAAATGATAGTTTTACCACAATGTTTCTAACACTGGTTCAGAAACAGGGGAAAAGAGATTTGAATAAGTGGTGATAGTGTTATGTATGTAGAGACAGACCTGTCCTCCCATACTAAGATTTATTTATTTATTTGAATTTTGATGACCGGGTAGGCCCACTGAGACAAGATAGTCCCTTTTTCAGTGGTGACCAAGGGAATCTAAGCATTCCACAAATGATAGACATTAAACCTAGCAGATGGACATTCAACATAGTACCAACAGTGGTACAAACAGTAGTAACATTAACAAGTAGAAAAATTCAACAGTTCAATGCAATAGGTAAATGAGATAGAGAAACATCATACATTTTAAGACATAAACAACTTTCAGACTCGTTGATTACACAGGGTTCAGAGACACCTTGAAAGCATGAAATAGGATTAAGCCCCGCCTGCTAGGCAGGGGGTTATATACAGTTATATGTGCCAGTGGCAAGGCATAGGTCCTTAGAACTGTTTTTTTTTTAAACTGCAAGAGGGATGTGCAGGATAGAAGTCCTGTTGGAAGATTGTTCCATTTATACGCAGCTGCAGATGAGAAAGATGCCTTACCAACTGCTAAATGTGTTTTAGGTATACTTAGTAATGGTTGGTGAGATGTTCTAAGGGAGCTGTTGAATGGTTTCTGGGTCAGTTGGTTAGATAGGCTTGGAGAAGAGGGGAGGTGAATTAATTTGAAGGCAGTGCACAGCAAGGGGTAGTCCAACTTCACCTCAAAATCTGGCCAATTTAAGATGCTGAGCACAGCACAGTGGTGAGTTTGGGCAAGGGCTGAAATGGTAAATCTGGCAATACGGTGATATGTTTGCCTAAGTCTGTTCAGAATAGATGACGTCACTATGGAAAGCAAGGATGCACCATAGAGGAGTCCTGGGAGTAGGGTTACAGTAGAGATGGTCTTTCTGGATTGGGAAGTGAGGTAGGGAGCAGTATGGTATAGTAACCCTAACTTCTAGTGAGTTGATTCTATAATTTTATTGGTATAGCTCTCGAAGGATAGGTTTTTGTCTAAGGTGAAGCCCAGGCATTTAAAGCTTTTGACTCATTCCAGCATCACTCCTGCTGATGTTTTTACAACCAAAGGCAGTTGGTTATCAAGTTTATAGGAGATGTGGTGGAATAACATGGTTTGAGTCTTTTTAGTGCTAAGTACTAACAAGTTGGCTTTGAACCAGGCCTCCAAAGCCTGAAAATCACTCTCGAGCTTGACGTTTATGACACTGATATCTTTAGCAGACCTGTATAGAACAGTATCATCAGCACACAATTGAACTGCTGCAGCCCCACAGTTGAGTGGGAGTTCATTGACAAAAATGGAAACATTCCTATTTTTCTGAAATAATTTATAACCGGGTATGTCCTTGAACCAATCCGCTGGTGAATCCCACCATGTTTCATTGATGGCTGCAATATCAGTTTTGTCTTGTATCATGTATGCTTCAAATTCTGTTCTTTTCAAGCAATCTAAACTCCTACCATTAGTTAAAGGATTTTACATGCATATTGATAGGTGTGTCTGAAATGTATTTTTGTTCCTTGAACACCCTTGTCGTGAACTAGATGAGCACCCCCCCTAATAATTAGTTTCAATAATTTGAAATAAAGTTCTCAGTTCTCTTTCCTAGTAGGACACTTCCTTGTCTACTAAGATGTAACCCATCCCAGCATTATAAATTAGGCATATCATTGAAATTCTCCCAGTGTGTTAGACAGGTAAACATTTGTGCAAACATTATCTTCTAAGTCAGTTATTTACATGTTTGATTTTTTTCAAGTTATAACAGTGGTAGCTCTAGGCACTGGAAGGATTTCAAAAAAGCACACCTCACAGTCTTTGGCAGTTAGTAGTTCACTAAGTATTGTAAAATCTTTTTTAATATCTTCAAGACTAATGTAATAAATGTTGTTCATTCCAACATCGATGTCAACTAAGAGGTCCCCCCCATTGCTTAAAGATCAATAGCAACCTTTTTACACATTGTTAAAAAAAGCCTGAATTCATAGAAATGTAGAAACATATAAACTGTCAGCAGATAAGGACCGCGAGGCCCATCCAGTCTGCCCATAGGCCCTATACATTGTATGTGGGCACTGATCCTATGTGATCAATGGCTTGTCATCACTCCCTCCACTCTCAGGCTTCCTTGTGCCTGTCCCAAGCATGCTAATCCCTTCACTGTGCTTGCCCCACTACCTCCTGCAAAATACTATTCCATGTATCGACTACCTTTTCTGTATAGAAAAACATCCTCACATTACCTCTTAATCTACCCCCCTCCAATTTCATATTGTGCCCCCTTCTTCTAGTACTTTTTCTACATTGGAAAAGCTCCTCTGCCTGCACCTTGTTCATGTACTTAACATACTTGAAAGTTTCAATCATGTCCCCCCACTGCCCCACTGTCTCCTCTCCTCTCCTCCAGTGAGTACATACTAAGGTCCCTTAGTCTCTCCTCATATGTTTTGTGGTGTAACCCCTGCACCACCTTTGTTGCCCTCTCTGGATAGTCTCTACCTTATCTATGTCCTTGTGCAGATGTGGTCTCCAGAGCTGCATGCAGTATTCCAGGTGAGGCTTTACTAATGTTTTATATAATGGCATCACTGCCTCCTTCCTCCTGCTAGTGATACCTCTGCCTATGCACCCCAGCATACCACTGGACCTCTAAGCTGCCTTTGTACACTGCTTTGATACCTTAAGGTCATCAGAGATGATAACCCCTAGGTCCCTTTCCTCCTTAGTGACAGTCAGATCCTCTCCCCACAACCTGTAGCTCTCCCCAGGGTTCCCTCTACCCAGGTGTATTATTTTGTACTTCTTTACATTAAACCTCAGTTGCCACATCTCTGACCATCTTTCAAGCTTCTCCAGGTCCTTTTTCATTTTATGCACCCCTTCTGGAGTATTCACCCTGTTGCAGATTTTGGTGTCATCTGCAAACAGACAGACCTTTCCTTCCAGACCCTCTGCAATGTCACTAATGAAGACATTGAACAGAACTGGTCCTAGTACTGATCCCTGTGGTACCCCACTGGTCACCCCTCGCTCCCCAGATTGTACCCCTTTTACCGCTATCCTCTGTCTCCTGTCTGTTAAGCAGTTCCTAACCCAGTTCACCACCTTGTATCCCATGCCCAGACTACTCATCTTGTTAATCAGCCTTCTATGTGGGACAGTGCCAAAGGCTTTGCTGAACTCCAGGTAGGTGACGTCTACTGCCCCTCCCTGATTAAGTTCCCTTGTCACCCAATCAAAAAAAGAATTATTAGATTTGTTTGACATGACCTTCCTGCTGTGAATCTATGTTGCCTCAGATCATGTGCACCATTGGATTCCAAATGTGTCACTATAATTTCTTTCAGCAGTGTCTCCATGATCTTTCCCACCACTGAGGTGAGGCTGACTGTCCTGTATCTCCCCACGTTCTCCCTACTCCTCCCTACTGCCACTTTTGTGCAGTGGGACTACATGTACCTTCATCTAATCCTCTGGAATGACACCAGTGTTGAGTAACTCTGTGAACAGGGCCACCAGAGGCACTGCTATTTCCTTTCGCAGCTCCTTTAATATCCTCGGGTGGATGCCATCTGGCCCCATGGCCTTATTCACCATCAGCTTTGTGAGTTCTTCTAGAACTCTCTCTCCACTGTGAATGGACTGGTGATTACTTCTACTCCCCATTGCCTCTGCACCCCAACTGTGGTCCTTGATCTGTCCCCTCCTTAGTGAATACTGAGCAGAAGCATTTTTTCAGTATGTCTGCCTTGTCCAGATCCCATTCCTTACACTCCTCCTCCTCTTTCAGTCTTACAATCCCTCTGTTTTTCTTCTTTCACTACTGTACCTATAAAATGCCTTGTCTCCTTTTTTTACAGACTGTGCTAAGCTCTTTTCTGTCTGCACCTTCACCCTCCTAACAGCCTTCCCTGCTTCCCTTAGACATTCAAGGTACACCTCCCTGTATTCCTCCCTTTGGCTCCCCTTATATTTCCTGAAACCCAGCTTTTTGGCCCTTATTTTGTCCCTCACGTCTTTAGAGAACTATAGTGGATTCATTCTTCTTTTCCCTTTGGTCACTATCCTAATGTATTAGTTTTTTATATCCACTGTGACACCTTTCAGTTTCTGACATTGTTTTCCACCCCTCTACGATCTCTCCCTTCCCAGGACTGCTTGTATACATCTACCCATTTCAGTGAAATCTGCTCTCCTGAAATCCTATACTCTTGCCATTTTATGGCTATTTTGATTCCTTGTCTCCATTCTGAACCACACCATGCGGTGGTCACTGGACCTCAGCTGCCCTTCCACCTGTATTTCTTTGACTCTGTACCCATTGGACCATACCAGGTCCAGAACTGACTTGTCCCTTGGTGGCTCATTGCTGTTCCATTCTCTGGCTCCAAGGCAACCAACAATACCTCAGCCTCCCTCTGTAAGTCCTTGTGTCATGAGTAGTGTTTCCTGAAAATGTCATGCTATTTGGTTTTGTGGTTTTCTTTAAATCACCATTTGTTATCTTGTTCTGCACTAACTGGAAACAGTCAGGCTGTTTCTGTCCCTCTGACTGAACCTTGGAGAGTGATGACATCATATTGGACTAAGGCACATCTTCAACAGTGTAAGTCCCTGCTTGACAGAAGGACTAGCGAACTGAAGAGCTGCTAACTTCCTAGTTTGAACAATGTGTGATTTAATTGTTTGCTGTCCAGGGTTTTTGCTAACTCAGTCTCTGGTATTATTTAGAAGAATTAGCCAAAAATTCACATTTTCTTTTCCTAGAAAGCTGATCATTTGAATGCCAGTGCTGAACTGAAGTGGTATGCATTTGAGAAATCATCTAGTCAGTATCACAGCTGCTGCCAGTTCTTTCTCATCAAAACTCTGTGTTTGTTTCTAGTTATATAACACTAAGTTGTTTAATAGACATAAAATAAATCTTAAGTATGTTAATTCATACAAGTAGTTTGTCTTTGATGTAGCCTCAATAAACAGATTCATGTAAGAACATTTTTTGTCCTCTCAGATTGACAAACAGGTGTCTGCCACACTCTGCTATTTCAGGCTTGTGTACTATATGAACTCACAAATTTCAGTTCTTTTCATGGTTTATGTGTGAAAATACATCATATATATCTAGAAAGACTATATGCCATCCTGATGCCCCCATCTCCTGCCAACAGTTGAGGCAGCTGGACTCTGATGCATCCTGTTACCTGTCCCAAAAGCTCCCTGTCTCCTTCCCCACACTCCAAGGCTGCTGCACCCTGCTGCCCAGTCTCTTCTCTCATAAAGTCAGGGTTGCTGCACCATGTTTCCCCATCTCCTGCTGGAATAATCAGAGCCTCTAAACCCTGCTGCCCCTCCTGAACAGTTTGGTTACTGCACCCCACTGCCTCATTCTCCCCCATCAGAGCCACTGATCTTGCCCCCGTTCCTGCCACCACAGTACTGTACTCTGCTATGCCATAGAATCCCATGCTCTCTGCCTCCACATTTGGGTCTGCTGCACCATGCTGCACCATACTGCTCATGCCACCAGAGGTGGGGCTTTTATTGCACCCTGCTACCTACTTCCATTTTCCCAAATGGGCAGGTTGCTGCACCATGCATATCTCTTCCTACAGTCAGATGTTGTACCCTGATGCCCCCATGTCCTGCCCCACAGTCAAGGTTTCTGCACCATGCTGCAGTCTATCTCATGCCACCATAGCCAGAGCTGATTCACCCTGTTCCTGTCTCACAGTCAGGGCTACTGTGCCTGCTGCAACCTACAGACCCATGCATCCACAGCCCTATGATTTCACAGTTATGGTTGGTGCACCATGCTGCCCCTGCCACCAAATTCAGATTTGTGCTCGCCTCCAAAAAAAAACAACAGAAAATACTTTCATCTTGTGTTATGGGGGTGAAGAACTGAGGGCAGAAGGGTGCAGAAATTCTGACTGTTCAGCAATGAGTCAAGGGAGGCTAAAAGTACAGAAGCCCAAACATTGGGACAGGATGCAGCACAGCAGCGCACACTGGGTGGAAACGACACAACTATGGAGGCAGAGAACACGGTGCAGCAAATGCCCTAACTCTTTTGGCAGGTGGCAACATGGTGCACCAGCCCTAACTGTGGAGGCACAGGGTGCTAGGGAACAGCAGGCCGACATCAACCCCGCCTCAGTGAGGCAGGAGCAGGTGCAGCAGCCCTGGCTGTGGTGGCAGGGACTATGGATAGTATGGTGCAAAAGCCTTGACTATGCAGTTGGACATGGGGGCCATCATGGTATAGCAACCCTAATGGTGGGATGGGGTGCACATGGTGCAGCAGCCCTGCTAATTTGGAACAATAGATATGGATAACATGGTACAGCAAAATCCCCAGCTCTGGTGTAATGGGGCTGCATAGTGCAGCAGCCCCAGCTATAGAGGCAGGAGACATGAGACTCTATGGTGTTGTAGAGCACATCAGCCCTGACTGTGGAAAGGGGAACAAGGGGCAACAGGGTGCAATGTCCACAGCCATAGGGTTGGAGGATAGAGGACAGCAGGGCGCAATAATCCCAACTATTTTGACATAGGGCAGCACGGTGCAGCAACACTGACTGTCCAGGTAGATGATGGGGGCAAAAGGGTGCAGCAACCCCAACTGTGTTGGAGAAGACAGTTGGCAGCAGGGTGCAGAAGCCTCAAATGTAGGGCAAGAGACAGGGGGCTTGTGAAGCAGGGGACAGTGCAGCAGAGTACAGCTGCCTCATCTATGGCATAGAAACAGGGGCATCAAGATATTATATCTGTTCCTAGTTATACAATGGCCCAGATATTAAAAGCGTTGTGCCATGCACAATAGAGTTGCTCAACAGCGAGTCCGAAAATGCTCCATTCTGCAATATTCAGCGGGAGGCAGATGTGCCCCAAATCACGCTGAGCAAGAGCGCAATGATAATGAATGCATGTGCAACTGAAGGGGGAGGAACCATGCATAAATGGTGCAGTGTGACATTCAACAACATGTGCCATGTGCAATAGGGGAGCAAGCGGAAGTTGCGCAATAGCGGAAATGAGCCAAAATAAAAAGGAACAAGGGAGAGGCACAAGAACGCTACAGGGAAGGCACATGTGGCTGAACTCTAGCCAGACACACAGGGCAGGAAAGACACACAGGGCAGGAGAGAGAAAGGGCACCTTGAACCCACAGGCACAGGGAAGGTGCGAGGAGCCACAGCCAAACCACAGTGCAGAAGAGGAAGTGTCACAGCACAGAGGCCACCAGGAGGAAGGTGTTCCCGTGCAGGAAAGTAGCAGCCAGGACAGTGGGGAACACAGAAACAGCTACCGGGGCACAAGCCAGGGTCATGGCCAGTGCCACCATCCAGATGGAGAAAGTAATGAAGGGGGTGAGAAGGCAGGCAGCTGGGGGGTTGCGGTCATGGAACTGCCTGTTGATGCTATTTCCTCAACAGGCAGCACTGAGCCCACACCAGTTTCGAGCTGTACAGCGATACCAAGATCGTGGGCCGGTACCGCCTGAATCAGGCAATTCTGAGGGAGCTCTGTGAGCTGTGCAGTGATGTGATGCAGGCACTCACACAACAGAACCTTGCTCTGTCAGTGGAGACAAAAGTGACAGCTTGCATGTGCTTGCTCACCACGGGTACCTTCAGAGACCAACAGGGGACACCACAGGTGTAATCAGTCGACGCATCATGCCACCTCACCTAATTCCTCAGCACACTGCTGCCACATGCTGTAGAGTACATCCATTTCCCCAGCACACCGGCGGAGCGCACAGCAAACATACAGGAGTTCCACAGGGTAGCACGTATGCCTGGCATGCTAGGGGCAATAGACTGCACCCATGTGGCCATCCGCACACCACCTGGCCCCAGAGGGGCCACATATATCAATTGGAATGGCTATGCAAGCATCAACTGCCAGGTGGTGTGCGATGTCAGGGGGCACATAATCATTGTCTGTGCCATACATCCTGGGGGAGCACACGATGCCTTCATCTGGCACCAGTCAGCACTGTGCCACAGATTTGAGAGTGGAGACATTGTCACTGGCCACTTAGTGGGTGAGTATGAAAACCACATGGAAAAACATAGAGCTTGTGAGGGGCATGGTCAGAAGTGACATGGGTATTGGCCTAGATGGCCCAAGGCAGGGCAACGCTGATTACCAAACTAACCTCCACCCTCTACTCACAGGTGACAGTGGATACCCACTCCAACCCTGGCTGCTCACACCATACCTGCAGCCTGCGACCCCATCACAGCAATGCTACAATGAGGCAGATGCCACCACACGCAATATCATAGAGCGGGTGTTCGGGATGCTGAAGGCAAGTTTCCGTTTCCTGGACATGTCTGGCGGTGCCCTATAGTACAGCCCCTCAAAGGCCTGGGGGCTATTCCTGGCCTGTTGCATCCTGCACAACATGGCCAATGACTGTGGGATAGCCGTACATGTCGAAGAGGGTGACAGCAATGGGGACAATGAGGACACTGGTGAAGATGGTGATGGCAGCCCCCCCCTTGGGCGATGGGACCCCCGACTGATCCGACTGGCACAGCTGCACTGGGAAACCATCACACAGGAGCACTTCAGCCAACCCAGGTAAGTCATGGGGCCATGTGCAACCACCAGTGGCAAAGGCAAAACCCACAAACATGCATGGACAAACACCAGGGGTGCATGCTGTCAAGGGAAGTGGCCAAGCATGGAACAGCACACACCACCAGGGATGGGCAAGGTCTAACATGGCACACAGTCATACACACACACACACCCCTCACAAGACATGCACAAAGGGTAGGAGGCATGCCGACACAGACTGCCACCCCTAGCCACACACACATATCCACAAACCACCACGCCCACTGCCTGTCATTGTGCGTGTGTCAGATGCTGGGCACCATTGCACAGTGGTGTACAGCACAATGCAGGCATCATCATGCACACTCCACAGTGGACAGCAGCTGGGAGGGTGTGCAGATGGAACGCGAGTGTGTGTGCAGGGCCGGGTACCCCACCCGTGCATTGCACACTGAACGACACAATGCACACAGGGCAGCATCAGACAGCAGCCGTGCTGGGAGAGAGGTCAGTCATGTGCCACAGTGCCACGGCCACCACGGATGCATGGGCAGCCCCGCCAAGACCCAACAGCAGTGACAGGATGACCACTGGCCTCATGGGGTGGCACTGACGGTCCCCCAAGGGTTCCACTGCGTGAAAGCAACTGTGCTCGAGCAGGGGTCTACAGCACACTGAATATGCCAGCGCCAGGCATGCTCAGGATGCCCACAGCTGAACCCGGTGTCGACAAGGAGGGTGTCGCATGATGCCGGGAATGGGGGGTGGACATTGCACTGCGCAGTGTCTGTCATGCATGGGCAAATAACTGTCTGCCCATTGTGGCCATGACAGCTGTGAATGCCTGTGTCTGCCTGTCAATGGCAGTGGTCACATCCTCCCACAACCGGTCCATCCCTGCCAGGAGCAGATCAGTGACTCTGCTGCGCTGCTCCTCTGCCTGGTGCAGAGCCACACTCAGTGCATCCACTGCCGTCCCAAGCCGCATCTGCTGATTGACTGATGCTTGCAGTATGCGGGTGTGCTCATCTAAGAGGTCATCTGCCTGATCAGCATGCTGTCCCTCATGGTGTTCACAGCCCTTATGGTCATCACCCCTTGAGGGTGGGCACTGCCACCAGGCCAGGCCTGGGCATGTCCACAGGTGGTGCACTGATGCGCCCCCGACACTGTACCCCCATGGCCATTGGCCGACTGCTGATACTGCCCCTCCGGCTGCCGCTCTCCAGGGCTCAATGGTGCCACCACAGTAGCCACAACAGCCCCACTGTCCTGGACACACACCAGTGCTGCCCCACTGGTGCAGACAGGCACAGGCTGGACTGTGATGTCATGCAGGCCTCCACAGTGGCACCACCCACAGCCATGGCAGCGATGTCATCTGCTGTGTGGCCATCCTGTGGCCCACACATCTCACTGCCCATAATGTTAGCTCCATCATCATCGGTGATGGATCCAGCACCAGCCCGAGGCTCAGCATGCTGGCATCCATGGACACTGGCATGCTGGGTCATGGGTAGGGCCTCCTCCACACCTGCTCCACCAACATCAGTGAGGACATCCAGGTGGGCCCACTGTCACCCTGACCCCCTTATGCCTGTGGAGGTGGATGGGCCTCCTCCATCTCCATGCTACTGCCTTCAGTGGAGCAGCTCACCACCACTGACCCATGTAGATGCTCAGGAGCTGTAAGGAAAAACAGTAGCATTAATGTATGTGACTTACCCTGCCCCCATTGACAGACCAGGACCTACCATGTAGTGACGGGCTACGTTCCGCCTGGAATACACTACCTGGAACACCTCAATGGCGCAATTCAGCATGCTGCCAGCAACCCGCTCTTCCTGTGGGTCAGGCATTGCACCTCCGGCTGTCCCCCCATCGGTGGCAGAGCTGCCCTGATAGCAGCCATCTTCTCTTTAATTCTCCGCCTGTCCATGCCCATCTTCTTTGCACTCCTGCATGGAGCGCTGGTGGCTGCCATGCAGGTTGAAAGCACACGTCACCTCCTCCCATGCTGCAGCAAGGGCCTGTGGTGTTCCCTGGCATCCACTGAGCAGTGGCTCCTGGTCGAGGTAGGCCTCAGACAGGGCATCTGTCTCTGCCTTTGTGAAGTTTGGCCTCCTCTTCCTCCCACATCTCTGTTCCTCTTCCTCCA
Organism: Neoceratodus forsteri; assembly: GCA_016271365.2. Lineage (NCBI taxonomy): Eukaryota > Metazoa > Chordata > Ceratodontiformes > Ceratodontidae > Neoceratodus > Neoceratodus forsteri. Next base: position 610,826,705 of record CM057455.1, read on the forward strand.
CCTCACGATCGGTCATGATTCATCCTGTGAGAATGACAGGTGTTACCTGAGACTGTGCAGTCCCAAACATGTCCCAAACACCACAGTCCACACTCCCAAACAGCATGCAACTCACCACAATAGACTGCGGTAACCGACTATGGCCAGTGCAACCCAATGTCACATTTTTATAGCACAACCTATGCAAATGAGGTGAGGCGCATTGTTAAGTGAATGCAAATGCAGTGACTGCACCACTGAATGGTTGATTAGATGATCTGCATATGCTGGCTGAATATCGCACTGTTGCACTTTGTGCAATTGTGTTGAATGTGCTGAGCCAAGGACGCAGTTCTGTGACATGCGCAGTACACACCTAACTGCACATGCCCAGGTTGATGATGCAGATGCCTGCTGTGCTGCTGACATGCTGTGCACGGGAGGCAATGCAGATAGGCCACCATTTGCCAGGGAGCAACAGCTTGTTCATATATGGTGCTGTGGCACTGGGGCGCCAGGTGCACTGGGCCAACAGCGCTGTAGGTCACTACAGGAGGTGGCATTGGTTGCGGGCACCCAAGTGTGATACACACAAGTTCCAATTGCACTGTGGCTGTCCGTGCACCAGAGACCCTTGACCCCGTGCCGACCTTTGCCCCAGAGGTACCATGGCATCAGGCATGGGTGCACTACTATCGCACTGTTCAGTGACAGCACGATGATGGAATTGCGCAGCAGTAGCACCACGAGCATCTGCACATGGCAGGACCGTGCTGCCGTACCGTTTTAACTCTACCACACTGATGAGATGGCGCGGGGCAGAGCAGTAATGTGGAGCCAGGTTGAGCTTGCCAACCTGGTGGCATTAGGGGTAGAGCCCATGCTGGGGCTTTGTGCAGGAGATGCACCCTGGACAGGGCCGGAGTGTGTGTGGCAGGAGGTGGCTGACGCCCTGGTGGAGGCACGGTATGGGGGCACACGGGTAGATTAGTGTCACCACTAATAATACAGGGACCTGAGGCACAGGGAACTGGACCTGCTTGCCCACCTGCGAGCACATGCCAGGAGGGGCATGGTGCCACGGCCAGGTCGCTGCCACATCCATACACTATTATCGTCCATAGGGGTATCATGGTTGCATGTGTCTGGCACATGGGAGGCCATCCAGTGTTGGCCGTGGTGGTGGTATCGGGGTGTGGGGTGAATGGGTGTGGCTGTGTGGGACTGCACACACATGGGGGCAGGGGGACTTTGCTACCAGATTGTACTGATGTTCCTCTCTCCATGTTTGCACCTTAGGGCTCAAAGAACGCAGGCAGGCCAGGGAGTGGAGGTGCCGCATGGAGAAGCAGCAGGGCAGGAGGGATAATGGCATTCAGTGGTGCGTGGACTAGCCTGATGATGGTGAGTGCCTTACATCCATGATTACTATTGCATGCTGTATAACTGGGAGGGCAGCGGGGCATGGCGACCATCCATTGACACCACTACCATGCACGCAACTGGTTATAGTCAGCACTGTCCAGTGGCACTGCATGTCTGGGAGTGCATTAATGGTGGTCCATGTGTGCACCGGGCAAATGGCTGTGGCACTGCCTTCACACTGCATAGCCAAATCACTGTACAGCTATGGTGGTGCTATGCAGGACATGGTTGTGGGTGAATGCAGTGGTCCACATGGCTGTGGGCTGCCTGATAGGCAGTGTCTTGTGACATGGTCACTGTGATGGTTGCACACCATCAAAGGGCATGGCACGTGGCTGTATGCCATGCACAATGGGGTGCTGCAGGGTCTGGACAGTATCACTTATTGATTCTGCTCCCCCTCATCCTAGGTGGATGGTGACTCCAGGTGCTGAGAGGAGGCTTGGGAGCTGCTCCAGATGGCAAGCACTGAGCTGTTGAGAGAATCCACTGCCACTGGGTGAGGAGGAGGAGGGCAGACATAGCGCATGTGGAGGAGGACTGGGGTGCATTAATGACTCCATGCCCCTACTACCTTCCTCCTTGACCCACCCTCACACCCTTCTTCCCTCTCCTTATGTGTTCACCCTGCCCCTTACCCACCCCCACCTGTTATGTGGCTCCTTCCCTTTTGTAAATAGGTTGTAAATAGGTTTTGCTATTTTTTTAAATATAAGCATTTTGTTATGACAACTGTGGTGGTCTCTGATTTTCAGTAGGCTACAGGTGCTCAGCTGCAGTGGTGTGCATGGCATCAGTGTGGCGGGGGGTGTGTGCAGAGGAACCGCCAGGAGCAGGGGATCAGTCGTCTGTTTGTGTTACCGTACGGATGCCAGTAGGGTCCATGGTGCACTGTGACACCTTTCAGACCATCCTTGCTTGTGGCATGAGCCCTTGTGTGTCCGTGATATGCACTGTCTGCTGGCCCTGTCAGTGGCGCGTCCATCCTGGATAACAGCTGTACCCGGCACAATGCCAGGTCTCCTTCCATCACCAGTATGGTGCACTCTGCCTCGGTGGCACTGTGGCTTCCGCTGTTGTTGCCCCCTCCATGCTGTCACTTGTGTCTGTTGCAGGATGTGCTCAGAGTTTGTCACCTGTGCTCCAGCGGCATGCTGGTGGCATACAGCTTCATTGTGCCTGTGCAGGGTGGCTGGAACACCTGTGCAATGTAGGGGTGCTGGCTGTGTGTACATGTCAGCCATGGCCACACACCAGTGGCTTGGTTGACCCACTACTGTGCCCCTGTGTTGGTGTGCCCTTGGGTATGGGTGGGTGTTTGTCCATGTACTGTGTTGCATCCTGTGTGGTGCATGCTTCCATGCTACACTGTGCATGTCTGTGCTGGCTGTTGTGGCCAGTGCTGGGATGGGATGTGTCCTTGGGAGGGTATGCAGGGTGCTGTACTGCTGGAGATGGGGTCTGGGGCATGCCCAGTTACATGTGGGGTACCTCGTGTGGCAACGCATGGTCAGTCTGTCAGCTGTACCTCAGGGGAGATGTGCAGGGTGGCACTGTGTATGCTGTTGTTGCACTGCTGTCTGTTGCTGCCTGCAGCAGGGTGCACATGGTGGGGATGCCTTGCATGGCTCCATGGTGCACAGGGTTGCATTGTCACAGTGGGGGTGGTGGCATACATAGGGTGTCCTACATTGTTGGGAACTACTCCTGGGAAGGGTGTATGGTGATTGTGGTGCAGGTGTGCTCTGCATTAGTGGGATGGGGTGCCATGGAATGTTGGCCCTCCTTGTGTGCCGGTCACAGCTTGCCGGGGAGTTTGCTGGGGCACCATGGCCTGGCCAGGGTTGTTTCTTGTATCCATGGGCCGGTGGTTATTCCAGCTCTCCCCAGTTGTGCAGTGCATGGGATGTGGGGGACGATGTCTGTTCTGCTGAGTGCTCCTCTGCCCATCTGTGGCATGGGTGGTGGGCCCTGCATCCCTGGTTGTGCTGTTGCATTGCTGCCCTGCTGCAGGGGACATCCCGGTTGCACTATGGCACATCTGGACTGCTCCACTGAGCATCCCTTGTTGCACTATCGCGCATCAAATATGCTCAGCTTCACATCCCTAGTTGTGCTATGGTGCAGGTGGTGTGATATTCAGTCATTGGCCATAGGCACATCTTTGCTGTGCAGTTCTTGAATATTGCACTTCTTGTGCATAGGCGCAGTGGACTTGTGCTTGCTCCTGCTGTTGTGCACTTTTTGGGTGCAGTTTGAATATCTGGGCCTATGTATTTACACATAAACCATCAAAACTGAAATTTGTAAGTTCATATAATATATGTACCCGAAACATCAGAGTGTGGCAGGCACCTGTTTGTCAATCTGAAAGGAAAAAATGTTCTTACATGAGCCTATTTATTGAGGCCACATCAAAGACAAACTACTTGTATGAATTAATAAACTTTAGATTTATTTTATATCCATTAAATAAACAACTCAGTGTTATATAGCTAGAAGAAACATAGAGTTTTGATAAGCAAGAACTGTCAGCAGCTGTGATAAAGACTAGGTGATCTCTCAATACATACCACTTCAGTTCAGCACTGACATTCAAATTATTAGCTTTTTAGATGAACAAATTATGGCTTTTCAGCTAATTCATCTGAACAAATACCAGAGACTGACTTAGTGGACAGCAAACAATTAACTCACAGATTGCTCTAAATGGTAAGTTAACTGCCCTTCAGTACTTCAGTCCTTCAGTCAAGCAAGGACTTACACTGTTGAAGATGTAGCTTAGTCCAATATGATGAATTGAATATGTACTCCCTGGAGGAGAGGAGGGAGAGAGGAAATCTGATAGAGACATACAAGTATCTTACAGGGAGGAACAGGGTGTAGGAATACACTATTTTTAAGTGAAAAAGATGTTCCAGGGCTAGAGGGCATGGGATGAAGTTGGAGGGAGGACAATTCAGAGGGAATGTGAGGAAGAATTTCTTCACAGAATGGGTGGTGGACAAGTGGAACACCATTCCAGAAGAAGTGGTGGGAGCCGAAACAATCACAGGATTTAAGAATGCATGGGATAGACATAAAGGAATTCTGGAGGTCAGGGTTAAGGGGCGACAGACTTCTAGGAAAACATAAAGTAAACTTACAAGCTGAAATGGGCAGACTGGGTGGGCCATAGGCCCTTATCTGCTGACACTGTCTATGTATCTATGTATCTATGATGTCATCACTCTCCAAGGCTCAGTTAGAGGGACAGAAACAGCCTATTTCCAGTTAGTGCAGAACAAGTTAATGAATGCTGATTTAAAGAAAACCACAAAACCAAACAGCATGACATTTTCAGGAAACACTACTCATGACATAGGGACTTGAACTCAGGTTTTTTTTAACAATGTGTAAAATGGTTGCCATTAATCTTAAAGATATTATTTGCTATTGCTGTCAGATCGGAGATACTAGCACCCCTATAACTACTCAAAGTTTTGTTTGCTTTACCTGGATTGCAGACTATACAATTTATATTAAAGCAATAAGACACAATGAGGTGTGGGTTATCTCCTGATAACAGCAGACCCAGATGCATTATTAGGCATGAGGCATTTGCACCGAGTGCCTTATGCACCTGGGCATGCTCTTATTAGAAGATAACCCACACCTTGGAGTGTCTTATTGCACTTTATAAATGGGCCCCCCTAACTAATTATAAAAAGAATAAAAAGTTAGAAATATTGAAAAATAAAGGTTTTAATACAAGAAATAGTAAAAATAGTCGCCTGTAAAAGTACTGTTATCATTTGCACTAGAGGGCTTTATATATATATATTGGTCATGTTGTGTGGCTATGATTGCTACAAGCACAGTTTATGCTCAGCTGTGAAACACAATTTATAGTTATTGTTTTATTTATTTATGTTTGAGAAGCTTCTGCTTTCCAAAGGCTGTTTGTGGGATGAGGAAGTAAGGGCTCGAACTGTTTGTGAGGGCAGTGAGCTGTTCCGTTCCTCACCCCTCCCCACTGACATCTACACACAGACAGTAGAATCATGAAAACAGGCTATTTTATTTCATTACATTACTATTTTGTACTTGCTGTGGAAAGACTGAGAGCATGCTGTCATTTTCTGTGTAACATCGGGTTTTCCGGCAGCAGTGCATCTTTGGGGGCGCCGTGAGGAACTTGCATTTTACAGCATTGTGGGAAATGGTAAAATAACTTTCATTTGGATGGTATACAATGAATGTTTGATTTGTAATCGAGTTGACAAGTGGTGATGGTAAAGATGGTGAAGCGTTTTTTTTTTCGGGCATCATTTGAAACAGCGTCATGTGCTCAACAATCACTGGATGATAGGTGACTTTGTTAAGAGAACGAGAAAAAAGGTGATCATTTTAATATTTTAAATGATTGGCAAGTGATAGTAACAGTATGATGGTAAGGAGTTTTAAAAGGTGGCGACAGCGAGAGATATTTCTTGGGGTGGGGAGGGCTGCAGCTGGCACTGAGACTGGAGCTGGCTAAGAGCAATGGGATGTCGCGCTGTGCCAGGTTTTGTTTCTGTTTTCAGCTGGCACAGCTCATTGATTCTGTGCTGCTGTTGGGCTGGGGAATGAAGGGTAGTGCCAGTTGGCACAATACATGCTGATAAAGACACGGCTGAAACTAGGTTTCAGCTAATTAGCATTGTGGATTTTTTTAGGTCCACTTTATAAGTTTTATCATAGAATCCCCAAGAACATATATCTGGCAAGCACTTAGTGATTCAGTGTGTATAGGATCTCCAGTTATTGTTTGTTGAATTAAAAACTCGGAGGGGGGGTTGTTGACATGTACTTCTGTGGTGAATTTTGATCTAATTCTGGTTGATTGGAATTTGTAGTCTCTTGTGCGTCTGCCATGACTGCAATTTCAATCTCTATATCAATAATGTTAGTAGAAGTCCCAATGACACTATTAAAAGGCAGATCTTCGGTAGTGGTGGGAGGGGGTGACATCATTCAGCATTAAACAAGAGTAGTGGTTATTAAGGAGAAGTGAGAGAAATCCATAGCCCTTCTTCCCTGTTTAGAGTTATTGCCTCTGACTTATGTCCAATCCTCAGAAGAGATATCAATGTCCTCTGGTTCTCTTACTCTTCTTTTATTTGCCACTGACCAACAGTTGTCTGCAGTATATCCATTTCAATATGGAAACTAGTCCCAAATGACATGCAAATGGAAATATGTACCACTGGTTTTAGGGGTGGGGGAGCAGGCACGCCATCAAAACAAATAATTCTTTGTTGTATGTCCTTTTGTTCATCAATAACAGTATGTAGTTTAGTCCTAAAGCTGCTAATTTCTTTTTGTATTGTAGCACTCTGCAAACATTTGTTACAGGTTTACCCAGATTCAATATCATAACTTTCATTTAGTGTGTACATAGAACAGGAGACTCATTTGTACAACATGTCTCCATCCAGAGATTTTATTTTATCAGCCATACTTGAAGCTTATAACACACAGCTAAGGCAAATGAGTGAATAAGGAAGTCATGTAACTTGAATGGGATATAGAAAAGTTAACTTCGGAACTATTCTGAATGTAAATATGTGTATCTTTTTTATTACTAGTGTAAGTCTAATAGGGATGAAACACCAAGGAGAGCTCAGTGTGTTAAACTGTACAGAGTAGATGATCCAGATGGGGTGGGCAGAATGAGAAGAGATCTGGATAAACTGACAAAATGGTCGGAAGAGTCACAACAGGGTTTTAATGCAAAGAAGGCAAGATCATGCACATAGAGAAGAGAAACCCTGAAGCCACCTATAGGCTGGGAGGGGAGTTGCTGGCAGTCACAAGGGAAGAAAGAGACATGGGTATCATCATCACCGATGACCTGAAATCATCCAAGCAGAGCATTAAAAGCAGCAGGTAAGGCTAGGGAGATGTTGGGGTGTATTAGTAGGGGTATCACAAGTCTGAAGAGGGAGGTAATAATCCCTTTTTACAAGACACTGGTTAGGCCCCATCTGGAGTACTGCGTGCAGTACTGGAGGCCACACCTTCACAAGGACATTAACTGAATTGAGGCAGTCCAGAGAAGGGTAACCAAAATGGTGTAGGGACTGCATCAGAAACTTATGAGGACAGATTAACGGAGCTAAATACTGTATGTATACCCTAGAGCAAAGGAGGGAGAGAGGTGATATAATTGAAACATTCAAACACCTTAAAGGCATTAACAAGGTGAAAGAGTCTAACATGTTTCAATATAAGAAAAATAGCAGGACACGAGGACACAGCATAAGACTAGAGGGAGGCCGATTAAGGGGTAAAGTGAGGAAGTTCTTTTTCACAGAAAGGGTGGTGGATGCATGAAACAGCCTAGCTCAGGAAGTGGTGGATATGAATACAGTGCAGGGCTTCAAACAGGCATGGGATAGGCATAAGGGTGCAATACAGATGAATATGAATAGATAGACTATTGACAGAGCAAAGGCGATGGCACATTTATAAGGTAGAAAAAAGAAATGGGCAGACTGGATGGGCCTTTTGGTCCTTATCTGCCATCAACTTCTATGTTTCTATGTTACATACACAAACCAGGGAGAGGTAGGGGAGACTAAAAATGTTAATGGTCCTTACCTAACTGAGACTCAGGTCTGCAGTGTTCACCACGGACACCACAGACATACTCAGATGTGGCGTGCATGTATTTGTGTGCATCTTCTGCACGTCACATGTGTACACCTACTGTTGCTCACCCCACTCACATGGCCCACTAGTCAAGTAGCCCCGCAACCCAGAAGTAAGTGGGATCACATGATGCACCTCCTCCCAAGCCTTGCACCACAGTAATGCTCCCTAAACTGTTAAATTACAAAGTAGCCCCTTAATAATAACAGGGAACAGTGTTAATGTTTCAATCAGGGTCACCAGCACAAAAAACGAATAAAAGTAACAAACTGTTCCAATGCTGCATCGGAAGCCTGTAGTCCCAGTGAGGGAGAGAACCACATCTCCAAGACAACTTCCTGTGCAGCTGTACCTTATGCTCAGTTAAAATAATGTTGTAGTACAAAAGCAAATGCACACCAGACAGATTGTATTCATTAGATTGCTACATACTATATTGTCTCTTAGGTAAAGTGCAACTCCTTCAACCATTATATCACTTCTGTCTTTATAAAAGTGTTTATAACCTTCAATATCTCGGATCCAACCAGTATGTTCATTCTACCATGTTTCTATCAAACATCCTAAAGCAAACAAGAAAGCCAGCATTGCAACTTGGTAGCGGAACTACTTTATTAAATGTTAAGCAACAGAGTTACAATTTTAAATGTTTAAGCATGTAGTGTTTACAATTTCTTTAATAAAAAATGCAGGGTTCCATTTTCTAATCATAATAAGACACTCCGAGGATGCATCTTAGTTCTAAAGCACAGCCAGGGGCTGAAGACTCGTGTAGCCTTATCCCTCACTACATCCCTGGCTGGGCATTAGAACTGTCTAACGTGTACCTTATTTTGTCCTATTGCTTATGTATAATTACAAATTAAGAATTCTGACCAGCATGTCTTAGAGCAGCAGTGCATGATATTGTGAACATTTTGAACTACTCTTTTCTCCATGTTGGATTACCATTCCTCTCCACTCACTAGATGCCATTTTTCCTAATTTTGAGTGCACTTTAGCCATTTTTTCCCATTTGAAATAATAAAAAGAGCACTCTATTCAATAGCACTGTTTTGGGTTTTTTATTTTTTTTGTTGCTAAAGATTGTTATAAATTGTAAAAAGGAGATGCATACACATGCACACAGTGGTACATACAGGATCTAAGACCATATCACAACATTTAGTATGTCCAGAACTCAGGATAAGAACAGTTAGACATGATGCAGTAGAACTTAATAAGTGAAAGCCAGCCAAAAGCAGAATATAAAGTCATTTACATCTCAGAACAATAAATGAAAGGGTCAAGTTATAGTCTGACTAGGTCCGTATAACTAGTCTAGAAGAGGGACCATAATGTACTATTCTATGACATTACCCATTAAAGCAAGAAGGGCCTAAAGCAAATAATCCCAGGTTAGGACTAGGTGTAGTGTGTCTTAATGTTGATGCATGTACTAATATCAACTATATACAAAAAAAGGCAATCTGATCTAAAGGAAGGGGAGTCAGTCACTTAACTAAAACCATATCAAGGGAGGAATCAGAGTTCAGTGATAGGGAGGATGGCGACCCCGCCCAGTGCAGGGTGGGGAGTCGTAAAGCTGCCTCGGTGAGTGTCATGGCAGTACTTGATTCAAGGTAGGCTGCCAGGATTTCTGCTAAGATTTCTCAAACTGAGATGAGAGTCTCTCCAACATAGCCCTTTTGCTACTGCCAGAAGGAATTCCTGAAATGTTGGGATCTCAGGATCTCCATCTCATCAGGGTGAGTCTTTTGGTGATAGCCCTGTTACAGTAATCCATTTGCCCTGGGGCAATGTTTCAGTATGGATGGACGTCCACACCCCAATAGAAGGAGAGAGGGGTCAGGGTAACTATAGGGAATATTTACTGACACATATCCTGGCTTGATAACTAGAAGGGATGAACAGAAGGGCAGCTCCAGAGGGTGTGAAATAGATTTGCCCCCTGGTTCCCACATCTCTAGCAATTATCGGCTGAAATGAGACCCATGCATTTAAGTTTGGCAGGGTCTTGGTGCCACCTATGTAGGGTCTTGTTTATTATGAGGCGGATCCGTCCATCCCTACAGGCAGTGTTGATTCTTTCCCACCCATGGGACCATTGGCATTCAGAGATAGTGATCTGCAAGTCTGTCTCCCATTGAGCTCTAACAGTCCGGGTAGGACCCATCGAAGCATCTCTGGGGGCTGTATATATCACACCCACTCTATTTCTGGAGAGCTTCCCACATATACTAATAGGGTGGGGGTCTTGGGACAGCTCCTTTCTGTGTGGGGCACTGGGTAAATGGGTGATGGCATCCCTAATTTGGAGATATCTCCAAAAGTGGGTCAAAGGAAGATGAAACTACATTTTCAGAGCCTCAAAGGAGTCAAGTGAGAAAGTGCCCAGGAGTAATAAATCATATATTAGGGAAATACCTTGAATTTTCCACAACTTCCAATGGAGCGTGTGGTTCCCTGCTTGTAGGACATAGCTTTTCCAAAGGGGGGTAAATTCCAATGGTGTCAGGTCCTGACCTAGGTGGACAAGGATTCTTTTCCAGCACTTAACTGAAACCAGTACAGAGGAGAAAGACCAGAAGGGGAGTTCTTTTATCATACAAAATCACCGAGGGAGGGCGTGCACCAGTGACACCTCCAACAAAAGCCAGGACAGAGAGGCCTGACCTATCTTGGAGAACCATCTGGTTGTTCAAGCTAAAACATAGGCCAAGTAGTACCTTGTAGCCAGGAAGTCACCACCACCCCTACTCCAGTGCTGCTGCAGCTTTAGTTTACATCTGGAAGGACCCTCCCACAGGAAATTGCCCATTATAGCCTCCATTTTTGAGACCATTTCTGAGGATAGACATGGGTAAGTGGACTAGCATATATATCATCTTCGGGCAGCAATCAGCTTAATGGAGTCGATTTTGCCCACTAATAAGACCTCAGAGCTTTCCATCTCTCCATGTCCTGTCTGAGTGAGTCTAATAATGGTAAAGTTAATTAGAGCATTTTTTCCAGGTTGGGTGGTGAATAATGCCCAGATATTTGAGACCATGTTAGCCCTAAAACGGTGAAGACTTCCCCTGAGGACACTGAATTCAGTGGGAGGACCTCAGTTTTGGACTGGTTCAGCTTAAGTACTGATACCTGAGAGAACTCAGCGAATTTTGAAGATATCCTTAATCACGTGGGGAGTATACTCAGTGATGATGAGGAGATCTTCTGCATAGAAGAATGTTTTGAATATGGAATCACCCCTCCCATATTCCAGGAATCAGGGAGATTCCTGAACAGCAATGGCTAGGGGTTCTATAGCTAGGACAAATAAGAGCAGGGAAGGGGACAACCTTGTCTCGTAGCCTTTATGTAATTGAAAAGATGTAAAAGGGTGCCATTTGTCAGGACAGAGGCCATGGGGAGGCGTATAGTAGTTTAATCCAGGAGGTAAAGCTCATTCCATTCCCATTGTGGAGATGGTGTGGAATAGAAAGGACCACTCAACCGAATCAAACGCCTTTAGTTGTTCACAAAACCTTGTCATGATCTCATTGATCCCTATGTTTTGAGTAGCATTTAACCCCATTCTTGTCTGCTAAGGCGTGAATCATCCGGGAAGCGTTTTGGTGTTTCAAGCGATAGGCTAGGAGTTTACTGGCCTTCTCCTCCCCCTCCCAATATGCATGTCGTAGTCTTCTAAGATTCAGATTGGCCCGGTGAGTTAAGTGGGCATTAAAGGGAATTCTTGTTCTGATCAGCTGAGCCAGCAATGTCTGGGATGGAACTTGAGAGTTAAGCACCTTGCACTGGGATTCCAGTACATATAATTGCTTCTTTAATGCCCTTTGGTCAGCCTCTTGGTGTCGCCTCCTGGCAGAAGAAAAGGCAATTATTCTGCCACAGATAGTTGCCTTGAAGGGGTCCCAGGGGGTCAAATCTGAGACTTCCCCATTATCATTATTATTCCAGTACTCCGCCTCTTCAGGGCCGAGCCACCTCTGGAATTTAATGCCTTCCAACAAGAGGGAGTTGAGGCACAAGCAGAAGTTGAAGGGGAGTCTTGCCCCTGCCTGATCAAAAGTTCTAATGGTGCATGATCAGAAATAATTATTGGATGTATATGGGAGTGTACGATTGTTTCATGTAACCCAGAGGAGATAAGCCAAAGGTCTATTCTGCTAGAGGACCTGTGGGCTTGAGGAAGCAAGTATAGTTCTGGTCCCTGGGTGTTGTGTTCTCCAGGCATCCAGCAATACCTGGTCACTCATTAGTCTCTGGACCGCTATCTAACTTGTCTGTGGGGTTCAGGGGTCTTATTACTCCTGTCCTTTGTGTGATCTAGCATTAAGTTGAAATCCCCACCCATTAATACTGCAGCTTTTTTTTGTTAAAATCAGAAAGGACCTGGTGATATCATAAAGTACTGAGGACACTATTCATTGGGGGCATAAATATTGGCTAGGATCAGTGAGCCCTCTGGGGTTTCCATCTCAGCCATGACCCATCTCCCTTCCTTATTGTGGGTGTACCTGATCAATTTCCACCTCAGTTCTTTATGGAAAAGTATAAGACTCCTATTTATGAGAAGTGGTCACACTATGTATCTCTTCTCCCACCAACCCTTGTTTGAGCTTCTTTGCCTCCTGAGAGAAAGCTTCATTTTTTGTAGGAATGCTTTAAGAGGACCCAGCTTTTCAAATGAAGCAGCACCTTCTTTTTTAACTGGGGCGTTGAGCCCCTAATGTTCAGAAAATCAGCTTAGTTTCCATCCCATCCAGGTTGTTTCATGGCTGAAATTGGGTGAGAGGGTCCCCATTGAATGAAGCTATAACTGGTGGCCAGGCCTAGCCAACATCTGTCCTCCTTACACCAGTATCAGGACCTAACCTCTTCCATTGGATTGCCATAGTCAGAAACATAACAAGGTGGATCAAACTGACCACCATGTAACATGAGTACCACAAACATAGGTACTAAGAATAACAGTGAAGAAAAGAAAACACAGCTTTTTACATAACCCAACCCCCCAACCCCATGCCCTTGTAAACAATTCAACAACTGACCAGCATTCACAGCAAGTATCGGCTGATACACAGCCCAGATACCAGTGGTGGTCACTGGGAGGTGAGTAATTTCTAGAGTGCATCAAGGAGAGAGGACCAACCAAAGTCCTAGAGTCTCTCCTCATCCCACTTCCCAAATGATAAGAACCTTTCAACAAGTACACAGCCTATTGAGCTACTGCCTAGCTAGGTACTTTATGCAGTGGCCAGGCAGAACCCCATGGTCCTCCACCCTTCCTTAACAAAGGGGAGACTAGGGTTAAGTAGTACTGGTGTGCCAGTCCACCATTGGAATAACCCCCATGGGAGAAATCACGGAGACCCCATTGTGAATCTGGGATTCGGGCAGAGGCTGGACAATATGAGAGGAAATATTAGTCAAGCAAATACCAAGTGAACAGCATAACAGACCCCAGTACAGCCCTACTGCTCTCCAGGAGGGCCGAATCATGTGTTACATAGACCTGGGGTACAATGACATAATAAGTCCCTACATACTTACTGCTACCAGGTTGAGGGGGTTATCCACTGAACCTAACAGTTTAGTAGACTGCTTGAAATCATCAGAATATAATTTAACCTAGAACACAGGAACAGGTTTAAAGTCAGCCAACAAAGATCATGGCAGGACTAGCGTTGATGTTGCCTCCTCTCCAGTGTATTGTATATAATCTTAGTTCTTGCAGTCTCTGTTTGTATGGATTAACATTAAGTTTATTGATCATTTAGTAGCTCTATGCTGTACCCCCTCTTTGTTATTTATATCCCTCCTCAGGTATGGACTCCACAACATGGAACAGTAGTCCAGGTGTGGTATAATAAATGGTTTATACAATGAACGTGTGCAATTTTTATGTCTGTTCAGGAGGGTTTATAAACCAACTGGTATAATACATTTTTTATCATCATATTTATAAACATTTTTTCATTTAAGTTTGCTACTGTTAAATTATCCCAGTTAATACCTGTAAGATTAAAATATCCCAGCAGTACAATTTTTCTTTGTTGGGCAATACTGGCAATATTGTTAAACAATTCCAAATGTCCTTGCCCATTATTATCAGGAGGTCTTTAGTAAACTCCAATGGTTAGTTTTCACCCTTCTTTTTGGGGATCCAATCCACAGCATTTCTAAATTGTTCTCATTTTACATATTACTAGGTTTACTAGATTAAATGGACAAAAGGCACTGCCCGCCGAGATTGTCCCCCACACCAGTGGGCAATCAACTCATTCTATTTACTGAGTAACATGATCTATCTAGTGCTTTTTTAAAGCAATCCAAGTTGGTAAGATCTATGATTTCATGTGGCAGCATGTTCCAAGCCTTGGTTGTCTTAACAGTAAAGAAATTGTCCCTCATGCTAGTTGAAGCATGAGGGATACTAAGTTCTTTGTTATGTGATCATAAATTACCCCTTTGAACATTGTAAGATAGACTGAAATCAGCTGTCAACTCAGGGGATTGTAATATTGCATAAAGAAGCAGTAGATCCCCTCACTGTCACCTAGACGGCAGTGAGTGGGTGCCAGTAGCTAACAACCTCTGATGATAGGCCTTGTTCTTTAACCTAGGGATTAGTTTAGTCATAGATCTTTGAACTCCTTCTAATTTGTTAATATCTTTGACTAAGAAAGGTGACCAGACTGGTGAGCCATGGTCAAGAAGTGGTCTTACATAACTCTTGTATAGAGGAACTATGCACTGCTCAGTTTTGCTAACAAGAAAACATTTGATTCTATTAATCATTCCTTTTGTATTTTTGGACACAGACAAGCAGTGATCACAAGAGGATAGTTTATTATTAATTAGGACTCCTAAATCTCTTTCTTGAACAGAACTCTTAAGAATATGTTGATTTAAAATATAGGAATATTCAGGAGTATGTTGTCCAAAATGCATAACAACACATTTATTTAAGTTATGAACATATGAACATATGAAATTGCCAGCATATACAAACCATTCAGTCTATCTAGTCTGCTCGAGTGTGCAGCACTTCCGTCCATTAGACTGCAGCTACCCCCTCCCTCATATGCCTTCCCCCATCTCCCACCCCCTTCTAATTTGTACCCTCCCTTGAATATATCCCACCCCCTCTTGAACCCCCAACACTCTGCAGCAATACAACTTCCTCTGTTAGAGCAATCCACCCTGCCGCCACTCGTTCTGTGATATGGTGCCTCCCCAGTTCCCTCCTGAAGCTGCCCCATTTCAGCTTCATAGAGTGTCCCCTGTTTTTTCTTCCACCCTTCATATTGAACATACACCTAGTATCTACTACTTTGTTCAAACGCTTCAGGTACTTGAAGATCTCAATCTTAACCCAGCTTTATAAGTCTCTCCTCATATGGTCTGTCCCCCAACCCCAGAATCATTTTTGTTGCTCTGCACTGTACCCCCTCCAGTAGTTTGATGTCCCT
The DNA here is from genome assembly GCA_016271365.2 of Neoceratodus forsteri. Taxonomy (NCBI): domain Eukaryota; kingdom Metazoa; phylum Chordata; order Ceratodontiformes; family Ceratodontidae; genus Neoceratodus; species Neoceratodus forsteri. The sequence continues at coordinate 610,842,265 of CM057455.1, forward strand.
TTTCAAGTAGGGATGCCAGAATTGCATGCAGTACTCTAGGTGCGGTCTATACAAGGACCTATACAGGGGCAAGATGACCTCCCCACTCCTAGAAGTAATCCCCTTTGGTATGCACCCTAGCATCCTGTTTGCCTTCACTGCTGCCTTCCTCCACTGAGCAGAGTGGTTCATCTCCCTGGTTACCAGCACTCCCTGATCCTTCTCCTCCTTGGATTTTGTTAATGGGACACCCTCCAGCCAGTAATTGTGTCCTGGGTTCTTGCCTCCTAAATGCATCACTTTGCACTTCTTGGCTTTGAAAGACATTTCAAGATGCCCACATTTCTATTTTAACCAGAGTGTTAACCATGGAGATGTTTACTAAGAGTATTTACATTGCCCCCCTAACAACTTGGTGTCATCTGCAAACTTTATAAGACTATTTTCAAGTTCTATGATCATATCACTGATAAAGATATTATATAGTATAGGGCCCAAAACTGAGCCCTGGACTGAGCCCTGGGGCACAACACTCCCAACAATTCTTCACTAGAAATGGCATTGTTGATTCAGACACGCTGAACTCCATCACAAAGCCAACTATTAATCCATCCTATCAAATCAGTACTTATTCCTAAAATTATTAATTTAGTAATAAAGTACTGTAAGTCACTTTATCAAAAGCTTTGGCGAATCAAGTAGGAAGACATCAGAAGGAACCCCTGATCTATGCTTCTACTAATTTTATTATAGACAACAATTATGTTGGTAGAACAAGATCTTCCTTTGTAAATCCATGTTGATTTTGGTCACAAAGCCTTTGTCTACTAATATTAGTTCAAGCCTTGTTGTAATAAGCTTTTCCATTAGTTTACAACAGTGTAAGGTAAGGCTAATAGACCTATGATTTTCCTATGCTACCTTTCTTGCCCTTTTTAAAAATAGGAACAACGGTTGCTCACCTACAATCATTGGGTACATTGCTTTCTCTCAGTGAGATATTAAAGATGACAGACAAAGGGTATGCCAAAAAACATGCAGCACATTTAAGGAATTTTGGATTAATATTATCAGGTGCTGGTCTGGATGAACTATTTATCTTAGTTAATTCCAAATAGACTTCATAAGCTAAAATTTGATGCCCAAAATCACAGTTCTTTTCAATTTTAGGGACCCATGAACTTTGGGTGAAAACACAGAGCAAAAGTACTTATTGAATGTGTCTGCAATATTTGTACTGCTCTCAATTATCATACTTTATCAATTATAGGACCAACACCTTTGACAGAAGTTCTACAATTAGAGTTTGTATAGGAGTTTATTGGCTTTACTATGTGCTATTCTGAAATCAGTGTTGGATTTACCTAACCTGTAACACACTTTTTTGTAACAAAGAAACTACTCCTTGTGTCTACCATAGCTGTAACCACAATGATGTAAAAAGCTGTAACCGCAATGATGTAAAAAGCTGTAACCACAATGATGTAACTAAATGTTGTACTGTATTTGTCCTCTTTGTGACAAGGTACATTTGGAAATGAGCCTCGGGCTCAAAGGTCTTAAACTGATGTACAAATAAATAAATAAATAAATTTACTTTTCCTAATCAAGTTTTTTTTAACTTTTTTTGTTCTGTGATGTAAACCAGTTTATTACATTCAGTGTTGTTATTCTTGTATTGAGTAAGCTTATGCTTGATTTTAATTTGATGTTTTACTGTAACTGTTAACCAGTCTGGTACCCTATACTTAGAATTATATTTGTTTCTAGTGGTATTAAATCATTTTCTAAGTTCATAATTATTTATTTAAAGTATCCCAGCCAACACCAACAGAAGAGTCCAATAATAAATTGTCCTAATTAATGTTAGAGATGGCTGAATATTTCCTCAAAATCTGCCCTATTATAGTCCTTTATAACAGTCTTATTATGTGTGTTATGTCTATGAGTGGTTAGGCTACAGGATGTCATATTTGGGTAGCTATTGCCAAATGGTTCAGTGACAGTTGTATCAGAAATATCATCTTGAATATTAGCCAAGGTTATGTTTAATACATTTTACCGCTGGGTGGCTCAAGTATAAGTTGTTCTAAACTATTATCAATACAAGCCTCCACAAATGAGTGTTCAGACTCAGTTTTCCCTGAATATTTTAGCCCAGTTAATACCCAGGAGATTGAAATCACCCAAAATGAAGGTGTCCCCAGAATCTGAAGCTTCAGTGATTTTTCTAATCAAAGCAAAGTTGTGGATTTCATTAGAACCAGGGGGTCTACAACAGCAGCCGACTAGTACAGCTGGTCTGCCTGGAAATGATAGTTTTACCCACAATGTTTCTAACACTGGTTCAGAAACAGGGGAAAAGAGATTTGAATAAGTGGTGATAGTGTTATGTATGTAGAGACAGACCTGTCCTCCCATACTAAGATTTATTTATTTATTTGAATTTTGATGACCGGGTAGGCCCACTGAGACAAGATAGTCCCTTTTTCAGTGGTGACCAAGGGAATCTAAGCATTCCACAAATGATAGACATTAAACCTAGCAGATGGACATTCAACATAGTACCAACAGTGGTACAAACAGTAGTAACATTAACAAGTAGAAAAATTCAACAGTTCAATGCAATAGGTAAATGAGATAGAGAAACATCATACATTTTAAGACATAAACAACTTTCAGACTCGTTGATTACACAGGGTTCAGAGACACCTTGAAAGCATGAAATGAGGATTAACCCCGCCTGCTAGGCAGGGTTATATACTGAGTTATATGTGCCAGTGGCAAGGCATAGGTCCTTAGAACTGTTTTTTTAAACTGCAGAGAGGATGTGCAGGATAGAAGTCCTGTTGGAAGATTGTTCCATTTATACGCAGCTGCAGATGAGAAAGATGCCTTACCAACTGCTAAATGTGTTTTAGGTATACTTAGTAATGGTTGGTGAGATGTTCTAAGGGAGCTGTTGAATGGTTTCTGGGTCAGTTGGTTAGATAGGCTTGGAGAAGAGGGGAGGTGAATTAATTTGAAGGCAGTGCACAGCAAGGGGTAGTCCAACTTCACCTCAAAATCTGGCCAATTTAAGATGCTGAGCACAGCACAGTGGTGAGTTTGGGCAAGGGGCTGAAATGGTAAATCTGTGTCTGGTGATATGTTTCCTAAGTCTGTTCAGAATAGATGACGTCACTATGGAAAGCAAGGATGCACCATGAGGAGTCCTGGGAGTAGGGTTACAGTAGAGATGGTCTTTCTGGATTGGGAAGTGAGGTAGGAGCAGTATGGTATAGTAACCCTAACTTCTAGTGAGTTGATTCTATAATTTTATTGGTATAGCTCTCGAAGGATAGGTTTTGTCTAAGGTGAAGCCCAGGCATTTAAAAGCTTTTGACTCATTCCAGCATCACTCCTGCTGATGTTTTACAACCAAAGGCAGTTGGTTATCAAGTTTATAGGAGATGTGGTGGAATAACATGGTTTGAGTCTTTTTAGTGCTAAGTACTAACAAGTTGGCTTTGAACCAGGCCTCAAAGCCTGAAAATCACTCTCGAGCTTGGCGTTTATGACACTGATATCTTTAGCAGACCTGTATAGAACAGTATCATCAGCACACAATTGAACTGCTGCAGCCCACAGTTGAGTGGGAGTTCATTGACAAAAATGGAAACATTCCTATTTTTCTGAAATAATTTATAACCGGTATGTCCTTGAACCAATCCGCTGGTGAATCCCACCATGTTTCATTGATGGCTGCAATATCAGTTTTGTCTTGTATCATGTATGCTTCAAATTCTGTTCTTTTCAAGCAATCTAAACTCCTACCATTAGTTAAAGGATTTTACATGCATATTGATAGGTGTGTCTGAAATGTATTTTTGTTCATTGAACACCCTTGTCAGTGAACTAGATGACACCCCCTAATAATTAGTTTCAATAATTTGAAATAAAGTTCTCAGTTCTCTTTCCTAGTAGGACACTTCCTTGTCTACTAAGATGTAACCCATCCAGCATTATAAATTAGGCATATCATTGAAATTCTCCCAGTGTGTTAGACAGGTAAACATTTGTGCAAACATTATCTTCTAAGTCAGTTATTTACATGTTTGATTTTTTTCAAGTTATAACAGTGGTAGCTCTAGGCACTGGAAGGATTTCAAAAAAGCACACCTCACAGTCTTTGGCAGTTAGTAGTTCACTAAGTATTGTAAAATCTTTTTTAATATCTTCAAGACTAATGTAATAAATGTTGTTCATTCCAACATCGATGTCAACTAAGAGGTCCCCCCCATTGCTTAAAGATCAATAGCAACCTTTTTACACATTGTTAAAAAAAGCCTGAATTCATAGAAATGTAGAAACATATAAACTGTCAGCAGATAAGGACCGCGAGGCCCATCCAGTCTGCCCATAGGCCCTATACATTGTATGTGGGCACTGATCCTATGTGATCAATGGCTTGTCATCACTCCCTCCACTCTCAGGCTTCCCTTGTGCCTGTCCCAAGCATGCTTAATCCCCTTCACTGTGCTTGCCCCACTACCTCCTGCAAAATACTATTCCATGTATCGACTACCTTTTCTGTATAGAAAAACATCCTCACATTACCTCTTAATCTACCCCCCTCCAATTTCATATTGTGCCCCCTTCTTCTAGTACTTTTTCTACATTGGAAAAGCTCCTCTGCCTGCACCTTGTTCATGTACTTAACATACTTGAAAGTTTCAATCATGTCCCCCCACTGCCCCACTGTCTCCTCTCCTCTCCTCCAGTGAGTACATACTAAGGTCCCTTAGTCTCTCCTCATATGTTTTGTGGTGTAACCCCTGCACCACCTTTGTTGCCCTCTCTGGATAGTCTCTACCTTATCTATGTCCTTGTGCAGATGTGGTCTCCAGAGCTGCATGCAGTATTCCAGGTGAGGCTTTACTAATGTTTTATATAATGGCATCACTGCCTCCTTCCTCCTGCTAGTGATACCTCTGCCTATGCACCCCAGCATACCACTGGACCTCTAAGCTGCCTTTGTACACTGCTTTGATACCTTAAGGTCATCAGAGATGATAACCCCTAGGTCCCTTTCCTCCTTAGTGACAGTCAGATCCTCTCCCCACAACCTGTAGCTCTCCCCAGGGTTCCCTCTACCCAGGTGTATTATTTTGTACTTCTTTACATTAAACCTCAGTTGCCACATCTCTGACCATCTTTCAAGCTTCTCCAGGTCCTTTTTCATTTTATGCACCCTTCTGGAGTATTCACCCTGTTGCAGATTTTGGTGTCATCTGCAAACAGACAGACCTTTCCTTCCAGACCCTCTGCAATGTCACTAATGAAGACATTGAACAGAACTGGTCCTAGTACTGATCCCTGTGGTACCCCACTGGTCACCCCTCGCCCCAGATTGTACCCCTTTACCGCTATCCTCTGTCTCCTGTCTGTTAAGCAGTTCCTAACCCAGTTCACCACCTTGTATCCCATGCCCAGACTACTCATCTTGTTAATCAGCCTTCTATGTGGGACAGTGCCAAGGCTTTGCTGAACTCCAGGTAGGTGACGTCTCTGCCCCTCCCTGATTAAGTTCCCTTGTCACCCAATCAAAAAAAGAATTATTAGATTTGTTTGACATGACCTTCCTGCTGTGAATCTATGTTGCCTCAGATCATGTGCACCATTGGATTCCAAATGTGTCACTATAATTTCTTTCAGCAGTGTCTCCATGATCTTTCCCACCACTGAGGTGAGGCTCTGTCCTGTATCTCCCCGTTCTCCCTACTCCTCCCTACTGCCACTTTTGTGCAGTGGGACTACTCCTTCATCTAATCCTCTGGAATGACACCAGTGTTGAGTAACTCTGTGAACAGGGCCACCAGAGGCACTGCTATTTCCTTTCGCAGCTCCTTTAATATCCTCGGGTGGATGCCATCTGGCCCCATGGCCTTATTCACCATCAGCTTTGTGAGTTCTTCTAGAACTCTCTCTCCACTGTGAATGGACTGGTGATTACTTCTACTCCCCATTGCCTCTGCACCCCAACTGTGGTCCTTGATCTGTCCCCTCCTTAGTGAATACTGAGCAGAAGCATTTTTTCAGTATGTCTGCCTTGTCCAGATCCCATTCCTTACACTCTCCCTCCTCTTCTTTCAGTCTTACAATCCCCTCTGTTTTTTCTTCTTTCACTACTGTACCTATAAAATGCCTTGTCTCCTTTTTTTACAGACTGTGCTAAGCTCTTTTCTGTCTGCACCTTCACCCTCCTAACAGCCTTCCCTGCTTCCCTTAGACATTCAAGGTACACCTCCCTGTATTCCTCCCTTTGGCTCCCCTTATATTTCCTGAAACCCAGCTTTTTGGCCCTTATTTTGTCCCTCACGTCTTTAGAGAACTATAGTGGATTCATTCTTCTTTTCCCTTTGGTCACTATCCTAATGTATTAGTTTTTTATATCCACTGTGACACCTTTCAGTTTCTGACATTGTTTTTCCACCCCCTCTACGATCTCTCCCTTCCCCAGGACTGCTTGTATACATCTACCCATTTCAGTGAAATCTGCTCTCCTGAAATCCTATACTCTTGCCATTTTATGGCTATTTTGATTCCTTGTCTCCATTCTGAACCACACCATGCGGTGGTCACTGGACCTCAGCTGCCCTTCCACCTGTATTTCTTTGACTCTGTACCCATTGGACCATACCAGGTCCAGAACTGACTTGTCCCTTGGTGGCTCATTGCTGTTCCATTCTCTGGCTCCAAGGCAACCAACAATACCTCAGCCTCCCTCTGTAAGTCCTTGTGTCATAGTGAGTGTTTCCTGAAAATGTCATGCTATTTGGTTTGTGGTTTTCTTTAAATCACCATTTGTTATCTTGTTCTGCACTAACTGGAAACAGTCAGGCTGTTTCTGTCCCTCTGACTGAACCTTGGAGAGTGATGACATCATATTGGACTAAGGCACATCTTCAACAGTGTAAGTCCCTGCTTGACAGAAGGACTAGCGAACTGAAGAGCTGCTAACTTCCTAGTTTGAACAATGTGTGATTTAATTGTTTGCTGTCCAGGGTTTTTGCTAACTCAGTCTCTGGTATTATTTAGAAGAATTAGCCAAAAATCCACATTTTCTTTTCCTAGAAAGCTGATCATTTGAATGCCAGTGCTGAACTGAAGTGGTATGCATTTGAGAAATCATCTAGTCAGTATCACAGCTGCTGCCAGTTCTTTCTCATCAAAACTCTGTGTTTGTTTCTAGTTATATAACACTAAGTTGTTTAATAGACATAAAATAAATCTTAAGTATGTTAATTCATACAAGTAGTTTGTCTTTGATGTAGCCTCAATAAACAGATTCATGTAAGAACATTTTTTGTCCTCTCAGATTGACAAACAGGTGTCTGCCACACTCTGCTATTTCAGGCTTGTGTACTATATGAACTCACAAATTTCAGTTCTTTTCATGGTTTATGTGTGAAAATACATCATATATATCTAGAAAGACTATATGCCATCCTGATGCCCCATCTCCTGCCAACAGTTGAGGCAGCTGGACTCTGATGCATCCTGTTACCTGTCCCAAAGCTCCTGTCTCCTTCCCCACACTCCAAGGCTGCTGCACCTGCTGCCCAGTCTCTTCTCTCATAAAGTCAGGGTTGCTGCACCATGTTTCCCCATCTCCTGCTGGAATAATCAGAGCCTCTAAACCCTGCTGCCCCTCCTGAACAGTTTGGTTGCACCCACTGCCTCATTCTCCCCCATCAGAGCCACTGATCTTGCCCCCGTTCCTGCCACCACAGTACTGTACTCTGCTATGCCATAGAATCCCATGCTCTCTGCCTCCACATTTGGGTCTGCTGCACCATGCTGCACCATACTGCTCATGCCACCAGAGGTGGGGCTTTTATTGCACCCTGCTACCTACTTCCATTTTCCCAAATGGGCAGGGTTGCTGCACCATGCATATCTCTTCCTACAGTCAGATGTTGTACCCTGATGCCCCCATGTCCTGCCCCACAGTCAAGGCTTCTGCACCATGCTGCAGTCTATCTCATGCCACCATAGCCAGAGCTGATTCACCCTGTTCCTGTCTACACAGTCAGGGCTACTGTGCCTTGCTGCAACCTACAGACCCATGCATCCACAGCCCTATGATTTCACAGTTATGGTTGGTGCACCATGCTGCCCCCTGCCACCAAATTCAGATTTTGTGCTACGCTCTCCAAAAAAAAAAACAACAGAAAAATACTTTCATCTTGTGTTATGGGGGTGAAGAACTGAGGGCAGAAGGGTGCAGAAATTCTGACTGTTCAGCAATGAGTCAAGGGAGGCTAAAGAGTACAGAAGCCCAAACATTGGGACAGGATGCAGCAGCCGCACCTGGGTGGAAACGACACAACTATGGAGGCAGAGAACACGGTGCAGCAAATGCCCTAACTCTTTTGGCAGGTGGCAACATGGTGCACCAGCCCTAACTGTGGAGGCACAGGGTGCTAGGGAACAGCAGGCCACATCAACCCTGCCTCAGTAGGCAGGAGCAGGGTGCAGCAGCCCTGGCTGTGGTGGCAGGGGACTATGGATAGCATGGTGCAAAAGCCTTGACTATGCAGTTGGACATGGGGGCCATCATGGTATAGCAACCCTAATGGTGGGATGGGGTGCACATGGTGCAGCAGCCCTGCTAATTTGGAACAATAGATATGGATAACATGGTACAGCAAAATCCCCAGCTCTGGTGTAATGGGGCTGCATAGTGCAGCAGCCCCAGCTATAGAGGCAGGAGACATGAGACTCTATGGTGTTGTAGAGCACATCAGCCCTGACTGTGGAAAGGGGAACAAGGGGCAACAGGGTGCAATGTCCACAGCCATAGGGTTGGAGGATAGAGGACAGCAGGGCGCAATAATCCCAACTATTTGACATAGGGCAGCAGTTGCAGCAACACTGACTGTCCAGGTAGATGATGGGGGCAAAAGTTGCAGCAACCCCAACTGTGTTGGAGAAGACAGTTGGCAGCAGGGTGCAGAAGCCTCAAATGTAGGGCAAGAGACAGGGGGCTTGTGAAGCAGGGGACAGTGCAGCAGAGTACAGCTGCCTCATCTATGGCATAGAAACAGGGGCATCAAGATATTATATACTGTTCCTAGTTATACATAATGGCCCAGATATTCAAAAGCGTTGTGCCATGCACAATAGAGTTGCTCCAGCGCGAGTCCGAAAATGCTCCATTCTGCAATATTCAGCGGGAGGCAGATGTGCCCCCCAAATCACGCTGAGCAAGAGCGCAATGATAATGAATGCATGTGCAACTGAAGGGGGAGGAACCATGCATAAATGGTGCAGTGTGACATTCAACAACATGTGCCATGTGCAATAGGGGAGCAAGCGGAAGTTGCGCAATAGCGGAAATGAGCCAAAATAAAAAGGAACAAGGGAGAGGCACAAGAACGCTACAGGGAAGGCACATGTGGCTGAACTCTAGCGAGACACACAGGGCAGGAAAGACACACAGGGCAGAGAGAGAAAGGGCACCTGAACCCACAGGCACAGGGAAGGTGCAGGAGCCACAGCCAAACCACAGTGCAGAAGAGGGAAGTGTCACACAGCACAGAGGCCACCAGAGGAAGGTGTTCCCAGTGCAGGGAAAGTAGCAGCCAGGACAGTGGGGGGAACACAGAAACAGCTACCGGGGGGGCACAAGCCAGGGTCATGGCCAGTGCCACCATCCAGATGGAGAAAGTAATGAAGGGGGTGAGAAGGCAGGCAGCTGGGGGGTCGCGGTCATGGAACTGCCTGTTGATGCTATTTCCTCAACAGGCAGCACTGAGCCCACACCAGTTTCGAGCTGTACAGCGATACCAAGATCGTGGGCCGGTACCGCCTGAATCAGGCAATTCTGAGGGAGCTCTGTGAGCTGTGCAGTGATGTGATGCAGGCACTCACACAACAGAACCTTGCTCTGTCAGTGGAGACAAAAGTGACAGCTTGCATGTGCTTGCTCACCACGGGTACCTTCCAGAGACCAACAGGGGACACCACAGGTGTAATCCAGTCGGCCGCATCATGCCACCTCACCTAATTCCTCAGCACACTGCTGCCACATGCTGTAGAGTACATCCATTTCCCCAGCACCCGGAGCACAGCAAACATACAGGAGTTCCACAGGGTGCACGTATGCCTGGCATGCTAGGGGCAATAGACTGCACCCATGTGGCCATCCGCTTACCACCTGGCCCCAGAGGGCCACATATATCAATGGAATGGCTATGCAAGCATCAACTGCCAGGTGGTGTGCGATGTCAGGGGCACATAATCATTGTCTGTGCCATACATCCTGGGGGCACACGATGCTTCATCTGGCACCAGTCAGCACTGTGCCACAGATTTGAGGTGGAGACATTGTCACTGGCCACTTAGTGGGTGAGTGAGGAAACCACATGGAAAAACATAGAGCTTGTGAGGGGCATGGTCAGAAGTGACATGGGTATTGGCCTAGATGGCCCAAGGCAGGGCAACGCTGATTACCAAACTAACCTCCACCCTCTACTCACAGGTGACAGTGGATACCCACTCCAACCCTGGCTGCTCACACCATACCTGCAGCCTGCGACCCCATCACAGCAATGCTACAATGAGGCAGATGCCACCACACGCAATATCATAGAGCGGGTGTTCGGGATGCTGAAGGCAAGTTTCCGGTTCCTGGACATGTCTGGCGGTGCCCTATAGTACAGCCCCTCAAAGGCCTGGGGGCTATTCCTGGCCTGTTGCATCCTGCACAACATGGCCAATGACTGTGGGATAGCCGTACATGTCGAAGAGGGTGACAGCAATGGGGACAATGAGGACACTGGTGAAGATGGTGATGGCAGCCCCCCTTGAGGCGTGGGACCCCGACTGATCCGACTGGCACAGCTGCACTGGAAACCATCACACAGGAGCACTTCAGCCAACCCAGGTAAGTCATGGGGCCATGTAACCACCAGTGGCAAAGGCAAAACCCACAAACATGCATGGACAAACACCAGGGGTGCATGCTGTCAAGGGAAGTGGCCAAGCATGGAACAGCACACACCACCAGGGATGGGCAAGGTCTAACATGGCACACAGTCATACACACACACACACACCCCTCACAAGACATGCACAAAGGGTAGGAGGCATGCCGACACAGACTGCCACCCCTAGCCACACACACATATCCACAAACCACCACGCCCACTGCCTGTCATTGTGCGTGTGTCAGATGCTGGGCACCATTGCACAGTGGTGTACAGCACAATGCAGGCATCATCATGCACACTCCACAGTGGACAGCAGCTGGGAGGGTGTGCAGATGGAACGCGAGTGTGTGTGCAGGGCCGGGTACCCCACCCGTGCATTGCACACTGAACGACACAATGCACACAGGGCAGCATCAGACAGCAGCCGTGCTGGGAGAGAGGTCAGTCATGTGCCACAGTGCCACGGCCACCACGGATGCATGGGCAGCCCCGCCAAGACCCAACAGCAGTGACAGGATGACCACTGGCCCATGGGGGTGGCACTGGACGGTCCCCAGGGTTCCACTGCGTGGCAACTGTGCTCGAGCAGGGGTCTCAGCACCTGAATATGCCAGCGCCAGGCATGCTCAGGATGCCCACAGCTGAACCCGGTGTCGACAAGGAGGGTGTCGCATGATGCCGGGAATGGGGGGTGGACATTGCACTGCGCAGTGTCTGTCATGCATGGGCAAATAACTGTCTGCCCATTGTGGCCATGACAGCTGTGAATGCCTGTGTCTGCCTGTCAATGGCAGTGGTCCATCCTCCCACCGGTCCATCCTGCCAGGAGCAGATCAGTGACTCTGCTGCGCTGCTCCTCTGCCTGGTGCAGAGCCACACTCAGTGCATCCACTGCCGTCACAAGCCGCATCTGCTGATTGACTGATGCTTGCAGTATGCGGGTGTGCTCATCTAAGAGGTCATCTGCCTGATCAGCATGCTGTCCCTCATGGTGTTCACAGCCCTTATGGTCATCACCCCTTGAGGGTGGGCACTGCACACCAGGGCCAGGCCTGGGCATGTCCACAGGTGGTGCACTGATGCCGCCCCCTGACACTGTACCCCCATGGCCATTGGCCGACTGCTGATACTGCCCCTCCGGCTGCCGCTCTCCAGGGCTCAATGGTGCCACCACAGTAGCCACAACAGCCCCACTGTCCTGGACACACACCAGTGCTGCCCCACTGGTGCAGACAGGCACAGGCTGGACTGTGATGTCATGCAGGCCTCCACAGTGGCACCACCCACAGCCATGGCAGCGATGTCATCTGCTGTGTGGCCATCCTGTGGCCCACACATCTCACTGCCCATAATGTTAGCTCCATCATCATCGGTGATGGATCCAGCACCAGACCGAGGCTCAGCATGCTGGCATCCATGGACACTGGCATGCTGGGTCATGGGTAGGGCCTCCTCCACACCTGCTCCACCAACATCAGTGAGGACATCCAGGTGGGCCCACTGTCACCCTGACCCCCTTATGCCTGTGGAGGTGGATGGGCCCTCCTCCATCTCCATGCTACTGCCTTCAGTGGAGAAGCCCACCACCACTGACCCATGTAGATGCTCAGGAGCTGTAAGGGAAAAACAGTAGCATTAATGTATGTGACTTACCCTGCCCCCCCATTGACAGACCAGGACCTACCATGTAGTGACGGGCTACAACCCGTCTGGAATACACTACCTGGAACACCCTCAATGGCGCAATTCAGCATGCTGCCAGCAACCCGCTCTTCCTGTGGGGTCAGGCATTGCACCTCCGGCTGTCCCCCATCGGTGGCAGAGCAAGCTGCCCTGATAGCAGCCATCTTCTCTTTAATTCTCCGCCTGTCCATGCCCATCTTCTTTTTGCACTCCTGCATGGAGCGCTGGTGGCTGCCATGCAGGTTGAAAGCACACGTCACCTCCTCCCATGCTGCAGCAAGGGCCTGTGGTGTTCCCTGGCATCCACTGAGCAGTGGCTCCTGGTCGAGGTAGGCCTCAGACAGGGCATCTGTCTCTGCCTTTGTGAAGTTTGGCCTCCTCTTCCTCCCACATCTCTGTTCCTCTTCCTCCACCTCACGATCGGTCATGATTCATCCTGTGAGAATGACAGGTGTTACCTGTGACTGTGCAGTCCCAAACATGTCCCAAACACCACAGTCCACACTCCCAAACAGCATGCAACTCACCACAATAGACTGCGGTAACCGACTATGGCCAGTGCAACCCAATGTCACATTTTTATAGCACAACCTATGCAAATGAGGTGAGGCGCATTGTTAAGTGAATGCAAATGCAGTGACTGCACCACTGAATGGTTGATTAGATGATCTGCATATGCTGGCTGAATATCGCACTGTTGCACTTTGTGCAATTGTTGTGAATAATGCTGAGCCAGGACGCAGTTCTGTGACATGCGCAGTACACACCTAACTGCACATGCCCAGGTTGATGATGCAGATGCCTGCTGTGCTGCTGACATGCTGTGCAAGGGAGGCAATGCAGAGCATGGCCACCATTGTGCCAGTGGAGCAACAGCGCTGTTCACATATATGGTGCTGTGGCACTGGGGCGTTGTAGGTGCACTGGGCCAACAGCGCTGTAGGTCACTACAGGAGGTGGCACACAGGCACCCAAGTGTGATACACACATTGGGTTCCAATTGCACTGTGGCTGTCCGTGCACCAGAGACCCTTGACCCTGTGCCCGACCTTTGCCCCAGAGGTACCATGCATCAGGCATGGGTGCACCACTATCGCACTGTTCAGTGACAGCATGACTATGGAATGGCAGTACCGGTACTCCACGCAACATCTGCACTGGCAGGACCGTGCTGCCAGGTGCCATTTGACTCTACCACACTGATGAGATGGCGCGAGGCGGGCAATAGTGGAGCCAGGTTGAGCTTGCCAACCTGGTGGCGATAGTGAGAGCCCCATGCTGGGGCTTTGTGAGAATGCACCCTGGACAGGGCCAGGGTGTGGTGTGGCAGGAGGTGGCTGACGCCCTGGAGGAGGCCACCGGTATGGGGCACACGGCAGACTAGTGTCACCACCAATACAGGGACCTGAGGCACAGGGAACTGGACCTGCTTGCCCACCTGCGAGCACATGCCAGGAGGGGCATGGTGCCACGGCCAGGTCGCTGCCACATCCATACACTATTATCGTCCATAGGGGTATCATGGTTGCATGTGTCTGGCACATGGGAGGCCATCCAGTGTTGGCCGTGGTGGTGGTATCGGGGTGTGGGGTGAATGGGTGTGGCTGTGTGGGACTGCACACACATGGGGGCAGGGGGACTTTGCTACCAGATTGTACTGATGTTCCTCTCTCCATGTTTGCACCTTAGGGCTCAAAGACCAGGCAGGCCAGGGAGTGGAGGTGCCGCATGGAGAAGCAGCAGGGCAGGAGGGATAATGGCATTCAGTGGTCGTGGACTAGCCTGATGATGGTGAGTGCCTTCATCCATGATTACTGTGCATGCTGTATAACTGGGAGGGCAGCGGGGCATGGCGACCATCCATTGACACCACTACCATGCACGCAACTGGTTATAGTCAGCACTGTCCAGTGGCACTGCATGTCTGGGAGTGCATTAATGGTGGTCCATGTGTGCACCGGGCAAATGGCTGTGGCACTGCCTTCACACTGCATAGCCAAATCACTGTACAGCTATGGTGGTGCTATGCAGGACATGGTTGGTGGGTGAATGCAGTGGTCCACATGGCTGTGGCTGCCTGGATAGGCAGGTCTTGTGGACATGGTCACTGTGGATGGTTGCACACCATCAAAGGGGCATGGCACGTGGCTGTATGCCATGCACAATGGGTGGGCTGCAGGGGTCTGGACAGTATCACTTATTGATTCTGCTCCCTCATCCTAGGTGGATGGTGACTCCAGGTGCTGGAGAGGAGTGTTTGGGAGCTGCTCCAGATGGCAGCACTGGAGCTGTTACAGAGAATCCACTGCCACGGGGTGAGGAGGAGGAGCGGCAGACATAGGCGCCATGTGGAGGAGGACTGGGGTGCACATTAATGACTCCATGCCCCTACTACCACCTTCCCCCCTTTGACCCACCCTCACACCCTTCTTCCCTCTCCCTTATGTTTCACCCTGCCCTTACCCACCCCCACCCTGTTATGTGGGCCCTTCCCTGCTAGTAATAGTTGTAAAATAGGTTTTATTACTTCTTTTAAATATAAGCATTTTGTTATGACAACTGTGGTGGTCTCTGATTTTCAGTAGGCTACAGGTGCTCAGCTGCAGTGGTGTGCATGGCATCAGGGGTGGTGCATGCATGGGCGTGTGTGTGTGTGTGTGTGTGCCGAGGTGAACCGCCTATGGTGTGAGCAGGGGGATCAGTCACTGTCTGTGGTTTGTGTGTTGTACTCTGTGCACTGGATGCCTGTGTGCAGTGGTCCATGGGGCCTGCACTGTGTGCATGGCACCCCTGTCAGACCATCCTTGGCTTGTGTAGCTGACACCCTTGCATGTCTGTGATATGCACGGTCTGCTGGCATGTCAGTGGCAGCTGTCCATCCTGGATAACAGCTGTACCCGGCACAATGCCAGGTCTCCTTCCATCACCAGTATGGTGCACTTCTGCCTCCGGTGGCACTGTGGCTTCCGCTGTTGTTGTCCCCCCTCCATGCTGTCACTTGTGTCTGTTGCAGGGGATGTGCTCCAGAGTTTGTCACCTGTGCTCCAGCGGCATGCTGGTGGCATACAGCTTCATTGTGCCTGTGCAGGGTGGCTGGAACACCTGTGCAATGTAGGGGTGCTGGCTGTGTGTACATGTCAGCCATGCGCCACACACCAGTGGCTTGGTTGACCCACTACTGTGCCCCTGTGTTGGTGTGCCCTTGGGTATGGGTGGGTGTTTGTCCATGTACTGTGTTGCATCCTGTGTGGTGCATGCTTCCATGCTACACTGTGCATGTCTGTGCTGGCTGTTGTGGCCAGTGCTGGGATGGGATGTGTCCTTGGGAGGGTATGCAGGGTGCTGTACTGCTGGAGATGGGGTCTGGGGCATGCCCAGTTACATGTGGGGTACCTCGTGTGGCATCGTGGTCAGTCTGTCAGCTGTACCTCAGGGGAGATGTGCAGGGTGGCACTGTGTATGCTGTTGTTGCACTGCTGTCTGTTGCTGCCTGCAGCAGGGTGCACATGGTGGGGATGCCTTGCATGGCTCCATGGTGCACAGGGTTGCATTGTCACAGTGGGGGTGGTGGCATACATAGGGTGTCCTACATTGTTGGGAACTACTCCTGGGAAGGGTGTATGGTGATTGTGGTGCAGGGTGTGCTCTGCATTAGTGGGATGGGGTGCCATGGAATGTTCGGCCCTCCTTGTGTGCCGGTCACAGCTTGCCAGGGAGTTTGCTGGGGCACCATGGCCCGGCTGTGGGTTGGTTTCTTGTATCCATGGGCCGGTGGTTATTCCAGCTCTCCCCCAGTTGTGCAGTGCATGGGATGTGGGGGACGATGTCTGTTCTGCTGAGTGCTCCTCTGCCCATCTGTGGCATGGGTGGTGGGCCCCTGCATCCCTGGTTGTGCTGTTGCATTGCTGCCCTGCTGCAGGGGACATCCCCGGTTGCACTATGGCACATCTGGACTGCTCCACTGAGCATCCCTTGTTGCACTATCGCGCATCAAATATGCTCAGCTTCACATCCCTAGTTGTGCTATGGTGCAGGTGGTGTGATATTCAGTCATTGGCCATAGGCACATCTTTGCTGTGCAGTTCTTGAATATTGCACTTCTTGTGCATAGGCGCAGTGGACTTGTGCTTGCTCCTGCTGTTGTGCACTTTTTGGGTGCAGTTTGAATATCTGGGCCTATGTATTTACACACATAAACCATCAAAAACTGAAATTTGTAAGTTCATATAATATATGTACCCGAAACATCAGAGTGTGGCAGGCACCTGTTTGTCAATCTGAAAGGAAAAAAATGTTCTTACATGAGCCTATTTATTGAGGCCACATCAAAGACAAACTACTTGTATGAATTAATAAACTTTAGATTTATTTTATATCCATTAAATAAACAACTCAGTGTTATATAGCTAGAAGAAACATAGAGTTTTGATAAGCAAGAACTGTCAGCAGCTGTGATAAAGACTAGGTGATCTCTCAAATACATACCACTTCAGTTCAGCACTGACATTCAAATTATTAGCTTTTTAGATGAACAAATTATGGCTTTTCAGCTAATTCATCTGAACAAATACCAGAGACTGACTTAGTGGACAGCAAACAATTAACTCACAGATTGCTCTAAATGGTAAGTTAACTGCCCTTCAGTACTTCAGTCCTTCAGTCAAGCAAGGACTTACACTGTTGAAGATGTAGCTTAGTCCAATATGATGAATTGAATATGTACTCCCTGGAGGAGAGGAGGGAGAGGAAATCTGATAGAGACATACAAGTATCTTACAGGGAGGAACAGGGTGTAGGAATACACTATTTTAAGTGAAAAGATGTTCCAGGGCTAGAGGGCATGGGATGAAGTTGGAGGAGGACAATTCAGAGGGAATGTGAGGAAGAATTTCTTCACAGAATGGGTGGTGGACAAGTGGAACACCATTCCAGAAGAAGTGGTGGGAGCGAAACAATCACAGGATTTAAGAATGCATGGGATAGACATAAAGGAATTCTGGAGGTCAGGGTTAAGGGGCGACAGACTTCTAGGAAAACATAAAGTAAACTTACAAGCTGAAATGGGCAGACTGGGTGGGCCATAGGCCCTTATCTGCTGACACTGTCTATGTATCTATGTATCTATGATGTCATCACTCTCCAAGGCTCAGTTAGAGGGACAGAAACAGCCTATTTCCAGTTAGTGCAGAACAAGTTAATGAATGCTGATTTAAAGAAAACCACAAAACCAAACAGCATGACATTTTCAGGAAACACTACTCATGACATAGGGACTTGAACTCAGGTTTTTTAACAATGTTAAAATGGTTGCCATTAATCTTAAAGATATTATTTGCTATTGCTGTCAGATCGGAGATACTAGCACCCCTATAACTACTCAAAGTTTTGTTTGCTTTACCTGGATTGCAGACTATACAATTTATATTAAAGCAATAAGACACAATGAGGTGTGGGTTATCTCCTGATAACAGCAGACCCAGATGCATTATTAGGCATGAGGCATTTGCACCGAGTGCCTTATGCACCTGGGCATGCTCTTATTAGAAGATAACCCACACCTTGGAGTGTCTTATTGCACTTATAAAATGGGCCCCCCCCAACTAATTATAAAAAAGAATAAAAAAGTTAGAAATATTGAAAAAATAAAGGTTTTAATACAAGAAATAGTAAAAAATAGTCGCCCTGTAAAAGTACTGTTATCATTTGCACTAGAGGGCTTTATATATATATATTGGTCATGTTGTGTGGCTATGATTGCTACAAGCACAGTTTATGCTCAGCTGTGAAACACAATTTATGGTTATTGTTTTATTTATTTATGTTTGTGAAGCTTCTGCTTTCCAAAGGCTGTTTGTGGGATGAGGAAGTAAGGGGCTCGAACTGTTTGTGAGGGCAGTGGAGCTGTTCCGTTCCTCACCCCCTTCCCCACTGACATCTACACACAGACAGTAGAATCATGAAAACAGGCTATTTTATTTCATTACATTACTATTTTTGTACTTGCTGTGGAAAGACTGAGAGCATGCTGTCATTTTCTGTGTAACATCGGGTTTTCCGGCAGCGAGTGCATCTTTTGGGGGCCGCCGTAGCGAGGAACTTGCATTTTACAGCATTGTGGGAAATGGTAAAATAACTTTCATTTGGATGGTATACAATGAATGTTTGATTTGTAATCGAGTTGACAAGTGGTGATGGTAAAGATGGTGAAGCGTTTTTTTTTTCGGGCATCATTTGAAACAGCGTCATGTGCTCAACAATCACTGGATGATAGGTGACTTTGTTAAGAGAACGAGAAAAAGGTGATCATTTTAATATTTTAAATGATTGGCAAGTGATAGTAACAGTATGATGGTAAGGAGTTTTAAAAGGTGGCGACAGCGAGAGATATTTCTTGGGGTGGGGAGGGCTGCAGCTGGCACTGAGACTGGAGCCTGGCTAAGAGCAATGGGATGTCGCCTGTGCCAGGTTTTGTTTCTGTTTTCAGCTGGCACAGCTCATTGATTCTGTGCTGCTGTTGGGCTGGGGAATGAAGGGTAGTGCCAGTTGGCACAATACATGCTGATAAAGACACGGCTGAAACTAGGTTTCAGCTAATTAGCATTAATGGATTTTTAGGTCCACTTTATAAGTTTTATCATAGAATCCCCAAGAACATATATCTGGCAAGCACTTAGTGATTCAGTGTGTATAGGATCTCCAGTTATTGTTTGTTGAATTAAAAACTCGGAGGGGTTGTTGACATGTACTTCTGTGGTGAATTTGATCTAATTCTGGTTGATTGGAATTTGTAGTCTCTTGTCGTCTGCCATGACTGCAATTTCAATCTCTATATCAATAATGTTAGTAGAAGTCCCAATGACACTATTAAAAGGCAGATCTTCGGTAGTGGTGGAGGGGTGACATCATTCAGCATTAAACAAGAGTAGTGGTTATTAAGAGAAGTAGAAATCCATAGCCCTTCTTCCCTGTTTAGAGTTATTGCCTCTGACTTATGTCCAATCCTCAGAAGAGATATCAATGTCCTCTGGTTCTCTTACTTCTTTTATTTGCCACTGACCAACAGTTGTCTGCAGTATATCCATTTCAATATGGAAACTAGTCCCAAATGACATGCAAATGGAAATATGTACCACTGGTTTTAGGGGTGGGGAGCAGAGCACGCCATCAAAACAAATAATTCTTTGTTGTATGTCCTTTTGTTCATCAATAACAGTATGTAGTTTAGTCCTAAAGCTGCTAATTTCTTTTGTATTGTAGCACTCTGCAAACATTTGTTACAGAGTTTACCCAGATTCAATATCATAACTTTCATTTAGTGTGTACATAGAACAGGAGACTCATTTGTACAACATGTCTCCATCCAGAGATTTTATTTTATCAGCCATACTTGAAGCTTATAACACACAGCTAAGGCAAATGAGTGAATAAGAAGTCATGTAACTTGAATGGGATATAGAAAAGTTAACTTGAACTATTCTGAATGTAAATATGTGTATCTTTTTATTACTAGTGTAAGTCTAATAGGGATGAAACACCAAGGAGAGCTCAGTGTGTTAAACTGTACAGAGTAGATGATCCAGATGGGGTGGGCAGAATGAGAAGAGATCTGGATAAACTGACAAAATGGTCGGAAGAGTCACAACAGGGTTTTAATGCAAAGAAGGCAGATCATGCACATAGAGAGAAAACCTGAAGCCACCTATAGGCTGGGAGGGAGTTGCTGGCAGTCACAAGGGAAGAAAGAGACATGGGTATCATCATCACCGATGACCTGAAATCATCCAAGCAGAGCATTAAAAGCAGCAGGTAAGGCTAGGGAGATGTTGGGGGTGTATTAGTAGGGGTATCACAAGTCTGAAGGGGAGGTAATAATCCCTTTTTACAAGACACTGGTTAGAGCCCCCATCTGAATTACTACGTGCAGTACTGGAAACCACACCTTCACAAGGACATTAACTGAATTGAGGCAGTCCAGAAGGGTAACCAAAATGGTGTAGGGACTGCATCAGAAACTTATGAGGACAGATTAACGGAGCTAAATACTGTATATATACCTAGAGCAAAGGAGGGAGAGAGGTGATATAATTGAAACATTCAAACACCTTAAAGGCATTAACAAGGTGAAAGAGTCTAACATGTTTCAATATAAGAAAAATAGCAGGACAGAGGACACAGCATAAGACCAGAGGAGGCCGATTAAGGGTAAAGTGAGGAAGTTCTTTTTCACAGAAAGGGTGGTGGATGCATGAAACAGCCTAGCTCAGGAAGTGGTGGATATGAATACAGTGCAGGGCTTCAAACAGGCATGGGATAGGCATAAGGGTGCAATACAGATGAATATGAATAGATAGACTATTGACAGAGCAAAGGCGATGGCACATTTATAAGGTAGAAAAAAGAAATGGGCAGACTGGATGGGCCTTTTGGTCCTTATCTGCCATCAACTTCTATGTTTCTATGTTACATACACAAACCAGGGAGAGGTAGGGGAGACTAAAAATGTTAATGGTCCTTACCTAACTGAGACTCAGGTCTGCAGTGTTCACCACGGACACCACAGACATACTCAGATGTGGCGTGCATGTATTTGTGTGCATCTTCTGCACGTCACATGTGTACACCTACTGTTGCTCACCCCACTCACATGGCCCCACTAGTCAAGTAGCCCCATAACAGAAGTAAGTGGGATCACATGATGCACCTCCTCCCAAGCCTTGCACCACAGTAATGCTCCCTAAACTGTTAAAATTACAAAGTAGCCCCTTAATAATAACAGGGAACAGTGTTAATGTTTCAATCAGGGTCACCAGCACAAAAAACGAATAAAAGTAACAAACTGTTCCAATGCTGCACCGGAAGCCTGTAGTCCCAGTGAGGCAGAGAACCACATCTCCAAGACAACTTCCTGTGCACGGCTGTACCTTATGCTCAGTTAAAATAATGTTGTAGTACAAAAAGCAAATGCACACCAGACAGATTGTATTCATTAGATTGCTACATACTATATTGTCTCTTAGGTAAAGTGCAACTCCTTCAACCATTATATCACTTCTGTCTTTATAAAAGTGTTTATAACCTTCAATATCTCGGATCCAACCAGTATGTTCATTCTACCATGTTTCTATCAAACATCCTAAAGCAAACAAGAAAGCCAGCATTGCAACTTGGTAGCGGAACTACTTTATTAAATGTTAAGCAACAGAGTTACAATTTTAAATGTTTAAGCATGTAGTGTTTACAATTTCTTTAATAAAAAATGCAGGGTTCCATTTTCTAATCATAATAAGACACTCCGAGGATGCATCTTAGTTCTAAAGCACAGCCAGGGGCTGGAAGACTCGTGTAGCCTTATCCCTCACTACATCCCTGGCTGGGCATTAGAACTGTCTAACGTGTACCTTATTTTGTCCTATTGCTTATGTATAATTACAAATTAAGAATTCTGACCAGCATGTCTTAGAGCAGCAGTGCATGATATTGTGAACATTTTGAACTACTCTTTTCTCCATGTTGGATTACCATTCCTCTCCACTCACTAGATGCCATTTTTCCTAATTTTGAGTGCACTTTAGCCATTTTTTCCCATTTGAAATAATAAAAAGAGCACTCTATTCAATAGCACTGTTTTGGGTTTTTTATTTTTTTTGTTGCTAAAGATTGTTATAAATTGTAAAAAGGAGATGCATACACATGCACACAGTGGTACATACAGGATCTAAGACCATATCACAACATTTAGTATGTCCAGAACTCAGGATAAGAACAGTTAGACATGATGCAGTAGAACTTAATAAGTGAAAGCCAGCCAAAAGCAGAATATAAAGTCATTTACATCTCAGAACAATAAATGAAAGGGTCAAGTTATAGTCTGACTAGGTCCGTATAACTAGTCTAGAAGAGGGACCATAATGTACTATTCTATGACATTACCCATTAAAGCAAGAAGGGCCTAAAGCAAATAATCCCAGGTTAGGACTAGGTGTAGTGTGTCTTAATGTTGATGCATGTACTAATATCAACTATATACAAAAAAAGGCAATCTGATCTAAAGGAAGGGGAGTCAGTCACTTAACTAAAACCATATCAAGGGGAGGAATCAGAGTTCAGTGATAGGGAGGATGGCGACCCCCGCCCAGTGCAGGGTGGGGAGTCGTGTAAAGCTGCCCTCGGGTGAGTGTCATGGCAGTACTTCGATTCAAGGTAGGGCTGCCAGGATTTCTGCTAAGATTTCTCAAACTGAGATGGAGAGTCTCTCCAACATAGCCCCTTTTGCTACTGCCAGAAGGAATTCCTGAAATGTTGGGATCTCAGGGGATCTCCATCTCATCAGGGTGAGTCTTTTGGTGATAGCCCCTGTTACAGTAATCCATTTTGCCCTGGGGCAATGTTTCGGTATGGATGGACGTCCACACCCCAATAGAAGGAGAGAGGGGTCAGGGTAACTATAGGGAATATTTACTGACACATATCCTGGCTTGATAACTAGAAGGGATGAACAGAAGGGCAGCTCCAGAGGGTGTGAAATAGATTTGCCCCCTGGTTCCCACATCTCTAGCAATTATCGGCTGAAATGAGACCCATGCATTTAAGTTTGGCAGGGTCTTGGTGCCACCTATGTAGGGTCTTGTTTTATGAGGCGGATCGTCCATCCCTACAGGCAGTGTTGATTCTTTCCCAACCATGGGACCATTGGCATTCAGAGATAGTGATCTGCAAGTCTGTCTCCCATTGAGCTCTAACAGTCCGGGTAGGACCCATCGAAGCATCTCTGGGGGCTGTATATATCACACCCACTCTATTTCTGGAGAGCTTCCCACATATACTAATAGGGTGGGGGTCTTGGGACAGCTCCTTTCTGTGTGGGGCACTGGGTAAATGGGTGATGGCATCCCTAATTTGGAGATATCTCCAAAAGTGGGTCAAAGGAAGATGAAACTACATTTTCAGAGCCTCAAAGGTCAAGTGAGAAAGTGCCCAGGAGTAATAAATCATATATTAGGAAATACCTTGAATTTTCCACAACTTCCAATGGAGCGTGTGGTTCCCTGCTTGTAGGACATAGCTTTTCCAAAGGGGGGTAAATTCCAATGGTGTCAGGTCCTGACCTAGGTGGACAAGGATTCTTTTCCAGCACTTAACTGAAACCAGTACAGAGGGAGAAAGACCAGAAGGGGAGTTCTTTTTATCATACAAAATCACCGCAGGGGAGGGAGCGTGCACCAGTGACACCTCCAACAAAAGCCAGGACAGAGAGGCCTGACCTATCTTGGAGAACCATCTGGTTGTTCAAGCTAAAACATAGGCCAAGTAGTACCCTTGTAGCCAGGGAAGTCACCACCCACCCCTACTCCAGTGCTGCTGCAGCTTTAGTTTGCTAAATCTGGGAAGGGACCCCTCCCACAGGAAATTGCCCATTATAGCCTCCATTTTTTGAGACCATTTCTGAGGGATAGACATGGGTAAGTGGACTAGCATATATATCATCTTCGGGGCAGCAATCAGCTTAATGGAGTCGATTTTGCCCACTAATAAGAGCCTCAGAGCTTTCCATCTCTCCATGTCCTGTCTGAGTGAGTCTAATAAGTTGGTAAAGTTAATTGAGAGCATTTTTTCCAGGTTGGGTGGTGAATAATGCCCAGATATTTGAGACCATGTTAGCCCTAAAACGGTGAAGACTTCCCCTGAGGACACTGAATTCAGTGGGAGGACCTCAGTTTTGGACTGGTTCAGCTTAAGTACTGATACCTGAGAGAACTCAGCCGGAATTTTGAAGATATCCTTAATCACGTGGGGAGTATACTCAGTGATGATGAGGAGATCTTCTGCATAGAAGAATGTTTTGAATATGGAATCACCCCCCTTCCCATATTCCAGGAATCAGGGGAGATTCCTGAACAGCAATGGCTAGGGGTTCTATAGCTAGGACAAATAAGAGCAGGGAAGGGGGACAACCTTGTCTCGTACCTTTATGTAATTGAAAAGATGTAAAAAGGGTGCCATTTGTCAGGACAGAGGCCATGGGGGGAGGCGTATAGTAGTTTAATCCAGGAGGTAAAGCTCATTCCCATTCCCATTGTGGAGATGGTGTGGAATAGAAAGGACCACTCAACCGAATCAAACGCCTTTAGTTGTTCACAAAACCTTGTCATGATCTCATTGATCCCCTATGTTTTGAGTAGCATTTAACCCCATTCTTGTCTGCTAAGGCGTGAATCATCCGGGAAGCGTTTTGGTGTTTCAAGCGATAGGCTAGGAGTTTACTGGCCTTCTCCTCCCCCTCCCAATATGCATGTCGTAGTCTTCTAAGATTCAGATTGGCCGGTGAGTTAAGTGGGCATTAAAGGGAATTCTTGTTCTGATCAGCTGAGCCAGCAATGTCTGGGATGGAACTTGAGAGTTAAGCACCTTGCACTGGGATTCCAGTACATAATTGCTTCTTTAATGCCTTTGGTCAGCCTCTTGGTGTCGCCTCCTGGCAGAAGAAAAGGCAATTATTCTGCCACAGATAGTTGCCTTGAAGGGGTCCCAGGGGTCAAATCTGAGACTTCCCATTATCATTATTATTCCAGTACTCCGCCTCTTCAGGGGCCGAGCCACCTCTGGAATTTAATGCCTTCCAACAAGAGGAGTTGAGGCACAAGCAGAAGTTGAAGGAGTCTTGCCCTGCCTGATCAAAAGTTCTAATGGTGCATGATCAGAAATAATTATTGGATGTATATGGGGTGTACGATTGTTTCATGTAACCCAGAGGAGATAAGCCAAAGGTCTATTCTGCTAGAGGGACCTGTGGGCTTGAGGAAGCAAGTATAGTTCTGGTCCCTGGGTGTTGTGTTCTCCAGGCATCCAGCAATACCTGGTCACTCATTAGTCTCTGGACCGCTATCTAACTTGTCTGTGGGGTTCAGGGGTCTTGTACTCCTGTCCTTTGTGTGATCTAGCATTAAGTTGAAATCCCACCCATTAATACTGCAGCTTTTTTGTTAAAATCAGAAAGGACCTGGTGATATCATAAAGTACTGAGGACACTATTCATTGGGGGCATAAATATTGGCTAGGATCAGTGAGCCCTCTGGGGTTTCCATCTCAGCCATGACCCATCTCCCTTCCTTATTGTGGGTGTACCTGATCAATTTCCACCTCAGTTCTTTATGGAAAAGTATAGAGACTCCCTATTTATGAGAAGTGGTCACACTATGTATCTCTTCTCCCACCAACCCTTGTTTGAGCTTCTTTGCCTCCCTGAGAGAAAGCTTCATTTTTTTGTAGGAATGCTTTAAGAGGACCCAGCTTTTTCAAATGAAGCAGCACCTTCTTTTTTTTAACTGGGGCGTTGAGCCCCCTAATGTTCCAGAAAATCAGCTTAGTTTCCATCCCATCCAGGTTGTTTCATGGCTGAAATTGGGTGAGAGAGGAGTCCCCATTGAATGAAGCTATAACTGGTGGCCAGGCCTAGCCAACATCTGTCCTCCTTACACCAGTATCAGGACCTAACCTCTTCCATTGGATTGCCATAGTCAGAAACATAACAAGGTGGATCAAACTGACCACCATGTAACATGAGTACCACAAACATAGGTACTAAGAATAACAGTGAAGAAAAGAAAACACAGCTTTTTACATAACCCAACCCCCCAACCCCATGCCCTTGTAAACAATTCAACAACTGACCAGCATTCACAGCAAGTATCGGCTGATACACAGCCCAGATACCAGTGGTGGTCACTGGGAGGTGAGTAATTTCTAGAGTGCATCAAGGAGAGAGGACCAACCAAAGTCCTAGAGTCTCTCCGCACCATCCCCACTTCCCAAATGATAAGAACCTTTCAACAAGTACAGCCTATTGAGCTACTGCCTAGCTAGGTACTTTATGCAGTGGCCAGGCAGAACCCCATGGTCCTCCACCCCTTCCTTAACAAAGGGGGATAGACTAGGGTTAAGTAGTACTGGTGTGCCAGTCCACCATTGGAATAACCCCCCCATGGGAGAAATCACGGGAGACCCCATTGTGAATCTGGGATTCGGGGCAGAGGCTGGACAATATGAGAGGAAATATTAGTCAAGCAAATACCAAGTGAACAGCATAACAGACCCCAGTACAGCCCTACTGCTCTCCAGGAGGGCCCGAATCATGGTGTTACATAGACCTGGGGTACAATGACATAATAAGTCCCTACATACTTACTGCTACCAGGTTGAGGGGGGTTATCCCACTGAACCTAACAGTTTAGTAGACTGCTTGAAATCATCAGAATATAATTTAACCTAGAACACAGGGAACAGGTTTAAAGTCAGCCAACAAAGATCATGGCAGGACTAAGCGTTGATGTTGCCTTCTTCGATGGGAGAATGGCAGATGAGGTGTCTGTGCTCACATGGGCCTTGGGAGAAGCGTTGCCTGCTATTTCAGCCTGTGAAAGGCTTATTGCTGTCTGGGGTTTGCAGTCTTTTGTAAGCGATCTCCTGGGAGGCTTGGGCAAGTCCTGCTGTTGGGACATCCATTGGTAAATCCATCAAGGCGCAGAACTGGTTATTGCTCATGTCTGTTTTTTGGGAGCTGAGTGAAGAAATCAAATCAGGGCTCTCACTGCAGCTTCAGGATTGGAGCCAGGGAGTTTTATCAATGTCCGCCCCTTCGATCCACACCTTGCACCTATTTTTCCTTTTACTGCCAGGGGATTTCCTAGAAGGGGTCCAATTTGAGGAATGCAGGGTAGAGGGTTTTGGAGTTGCTGGGCTGATCTCCTGCTGTCCTGTTTCCATTGGTGTAGGCCTGGTTGGAACAGCCCCTGGGCTGCCATAGTCTCTCAATCTGCCCCAATTCAATTTAAGAGCTTGTGCTGCAAGAAAATGTTCAGCAGCCATGGGGTTATCAAATAGCCACGGGGAGCCATTGAATATTTCTCTATAGGAGGCAGGGTACCCAAGAGAATACTCAAGCCCAAGTTAAGCACAGGATCTACATGCTGGAGTGAAAGAGTCACCTCCTGTGAGTAATCAGCAAAAATTTGTATGCAGTGGCCTTGCCAGGAGAGTTCTTTTTTTCCTCGGGCCAGTCTAGTGATGATCTCTCTATCTTGAAACTGGAAAAACCAGGCAAGGATCATGTATGGGTTGGCCCTGGTGCAGGGTGAGGAGCAAGAGATCTGTGAGCCCTATGGATCTCAGGTGGGGCCCCGCAGCACCAGTCCAGTAAGAGTGGTAGTTCCTTCTGTAGAAATAGGATGGCATTGGACCCTTTGCAGCACTCCAAGAACCCCACAAACCAGAGGTTATGCCAGTAGCTTCAATTTTCTAGGTCATCCACTCTGGACCAGAGCATATTAATCAGCCTGTCCTGTTCTTGAAGCCTGGCTCCCGCTTTGTGCCAGCCGTCCTCTGTTTCAGCGAGTCTGTGTTCCATGACACAGGCTCTTTATGAGAGAGCAACAATATCAGAGGTGTTGTTGTTTGTTTTTTTTTGTGATCAAATCCAGATTTTCCATGCAATGCAGGATTTCCGCAAACATCTGCCAGATTTCAATGAGGTTCCCCTTCGGTCCTGTTGATACTGAAGCAGACTCCATCTCGGGGAGCGAGCAGACTTGCAAGGCTGTGTGGCAGGGCTGATACAGTGAGTTGAAACAATTTGGATTATTCCACAGCCAGAGGCCTGATCAGCAGATCACTAGATGGGCAAGTAGCTATATCTTTAGAAAATTGTTATAGTCGTGCCGTACTGTGAATGGATCCGGATATTTCTAGGGTTTTTGTGAGGTTTTTAGAGCGCTCAGGGTTCAAGCATCCATTTCGGTCATCTGCTGGCCACCGGTTTTTATTTTTAATTATAGCTGTTTTGAGCACTGATTGTCACATACTGTATGCAGTGCAGTTGAAATTGTTTCAGTGCAGTTTTCTATGCTGTTACAGATGAAAAAAAGTTCATCAGTTCACAAACTTTCATGAATACTTCATGAACATCTATCAAAGTTGACCAAGTGTTCTGCTCAGTTTATGAACCACATTCATGAAACTTCCATCAACAAAATGTTAATAATGTTTCTGAGCCTTTAAAGGACTATGATAAACTGAGACACAAAATCAGTTACATAACTAGCTTGCTGACCAGAATGCATTGATTGTCAGTGAAAGAGCTGTAAGCCATTATACAATCAGAAATGTTTCAGTTTATCCTAGAAGCTCTGAACTGAACTGAACAGTTATGTTTGGAAGGACAAAACACAGTTGATTATATAAAGGGTGAAAACTTGAAAGATAAGTTCTTAAGTTATGTAATGAACCCTGCTGCTAAGTAATGGAATCAATGAGAACCTAAAATAAGAGGTTAAACATGAATTGTGTATATGAAACAAAACAGATAACCATAACTAAGTTTTGTAACAGAAAAGATAAAATGGGGGGAAACAAGAACTGTAAAACAATGTATGTAGAAAAACAATGTATACAGTTACATACTGATCAATGTGATGTCCTAAATAACTAACAATAAAACTAAGTTAAAAAGAAATGTTTCAGTTTAGGAGTGGAAAATATGCTCTGTGTTCTATAAGGCAATTAACTACATGAGCAACCAAAATAATTAACAAGTAAACTCATCACACTTTAAAAGAGCTTCAGATTCTGCTGATATAGAAATCAATTGGGCCATTCTGTTTATGAAAGGAATCTGATCAATGATTCAATTTGAAAGAAGAGCAACAAAAAAGTAAGTACTGCATAAAGTAAGGAACTAATTGTAAATGGCCAGGTTAAAGAAAAATAAAAACAACATTCATTAGAAAATGAGTGTCTTAAAAATCATTAATACTGGAGTATAGGTGGACAAAGTGGCCAAAATTTACTTTGCAAAGTTGACAAAATTCTTGAAGTGCGAAGTGTCACCTTCACACAGTTTATTTATTTATTTATTTTATTTAAACAGCAGTTTGGAAAACCTTTGAGCCATAGGCTCATTTACAAAGGTACCTTGTCACAGTAAGACAAACCAAAATACACAGTATAACAGTACAACACATAAGTATAACAGTAAAATTAAGACATAGATACAAACAAGCTGGTACAGGTAGGATGGATGTAAACAATACCAGAGTTATGTCGTCCTTAGCAGCTTAGTAATAAGCTTTGTCATAAGTATTGACTACGGCTTTGACTAGTGGCAGTTACAGCATCGGGTGTTAATAAGGTGGTTACGTAAGGAAGTTTTGAAGCACGATATAGTTGGAGCTTCAGAGATGGAGGGGGGCAGTGTGTTGAACCAGGAGGGGGCCCTAAAGCTGAAGGCTCTTTGGCCGTGAGAGGTCCTAGCTCTAGGGATAACAAGACAGGTTTTCCCAGAGGTCTGAGTATGAACTAGTGGGACAGAGCGGCGTATGGTGGTGGTCAATCCTGGTGGGGAAAGCCCAAGGAGGGTCTTTTTTGTAAGGGTACAGGTAAGATATTTGAGGCACTCATCGAGATCAAGTACCAGCGCTTTAGCATACAGTAGACAAGTGTGTGTCATCCAAGGTGCTCCAGTAATTAACCTGCAGGCCTTATTCAGAGTAGTGCGAATTTTATGGAGTGCAGTCTGATCAGCAGCACCATACACCGACAGTCCATAGTCCACTAGGGACAGGATAGAGGAGGTGACTGCGAGTCGAAGAGCCTCCGGGGGGGGAGGCAGTGTTTATACCGATGTAAGATGCCCAATCGGATATTAGTGGCAGTGGCTAGGGCAGCGATGTGTCCATGGAAGGAGAGGGGGGGTCAAAATGGATCCCTAGGTATTTATAGGAGCAAACTTGTTCGAGTGGGAATGAGGACCCAGAGTGAATGAGGAGTTTGAAGTTGCAGGACTTGTTTTGGGGATGAGTGAAGAACATGTTTTTTGTTTTTTTAAGATTTATCACCAATCTATGTTCCTTGAACCAGCACTCAGCTTCAGTGAAGGACTTCTGCAGCGAGTCCTGGAGGGCAGTAGGGTTACGACTTGAGGCAAAGATGACTGCATCATCAGCGTACAATAGAATGTTCCCCGAGCAAGAGCGTGGAAGGGTGTTAAAGTAAAGGGAGAATAGTAAGGGGCCCAGAATGGAGCCCTGGGAACAGAAAAGATGGGACAGATGTCTGAGTAGGTCCCATTAATTTTTACACACTGTGAGCGGTCAGACAGATAACTGGTGCACCAGGAGATAGGCCCAGCAGCAAAACCAGAGAGACTAAGGGCATCAAGAAGGAGGGTGGGAGACAGTGTCGAAAGCTTGAGAGGCCAATGAAGACAGCACCAGCCAGAGAACCAGTGTCTAGGAGGAGTGGAGAAAGTTGGAGAACTCTAGGAGGGCTGTGTTGGCACTGTGGCCCGCTCAGAAGCCATGCTGCTCAGGACAAAGGACATTGTAGGTGGAGAGGTAGTCAGAGATTTGAGAGGCCACCACTTTTTCCAAGGCCTTGGAGATAGGAGAGAGAATGGAGATCGGTCGATAGTTTCCAGCCACAGTCCTATCACCACCTTTAAAGATAGGGGTGACAGTGGCGACTTTCCAGGCAGTTGGAACCTTCCCCAGGCAAAGAGTGGTTGATGAGGCATGTGATCGGGGTAAGGACTGTGTCTAAGACCAGCCGTAGGATACACGGATCCAGGGTGTCACTGCCTGTACTATTACTCTTGAGGGCAGTGACAAGGTGCGGCCTAAGTTCTTGGGCAGAAACACGGCAGAGGAGAAAATAAGGGCGAGAAAGATTTACGGCAGGTGCTGGGGGAGGAGGGTCAAAAAAATTTGTAGGGAGGATAGGGCTAAGGTCAGTGAATGAGGTGTTGAGGTGGTTGGCTATGAGGGCTGGGTCTGAGGAGATCACACCATTAATGTTGATCTGGGTGGGTGGGGGAGTGTGCACTCCCATTTAACTGTTTAATGATATCCCAGAAGGTTCTGGGATTCCCCCATGAGGCAGTGAGTGAGGACCGATAGTGCTCAGACTTGGCCTTTCTGATGGCCCGAGTGCACTTGTTTCGGGCGGCAGCATATAACCGCCTGTCATTGGGCCGGCCAGTCTCAATGACATGGTGCCATAGGTTGTCCCTATATTTGAGCTGGTGAACCAAAGCTGGGGTAACCCAGGGGGCATTCTTCCTTTTAGAACGGCGGGTCAACACTGGGGCAAAGATATCACAGGCATTATTAAAAGTTTGGGTAAAGAAGGAGAGAGCTGTGTCAATGTCAGGAGTTGTCTGTATAGGAGACCAGTCAATTTTGGACAGAAGTTCCTTAAGTTTTATCAGTCCACCAGGTACTAGACGCCGCCGGCATGTGGACTGTGCTATGGGTTTGGGGACCGAGGTTGACCAGTGGAATAGAATGGAGGAGTGATCGCTGAGAGAGTCTGGGAGGACCTGTACATTAGGGATCCGATTAGGGCGGTTGGTGAGTACCACATCAAGCAGGGTACTGGAGCCTCTCTTGGGGTTAGTCCTGGTAGGGTGGGTAACTAGTTGCGTTAGGTCTATTGCAGAAAAGGAGTCTCGGGTAGAGGAGGAGGAGGGGCTGAGCCAGTTGACATTTAAGTCACCCACCAGAATTTGATCAGCGGAAGGAGGTAGAGAGGTAAGGTATTCTGTAAGAGAGGCAATGGCCTGCGTTTGGTCCCTGGGGGGGCACGTATGCAGTAGTCAGATAAAGGGGTCCCTTTAAAGGGTCAGGGGTTAGTTTCAGCGTAAGCGCCTGGGCCCTGGAGTCAAGGATGGGAGTGGGCAGGGCTAGTACGGGGAGAGATTCCTTGACATAAATAGCGCAGCCGCCGCCCCGTCTCCCAACACGGTCGGACCGGAAAAGGGTGAAACCAGGAAGGGAGACTAGGGAGTTTATCCCAGGTAAAGTGATGCATTTTTATGTGAATTGAAAAAAAATCACTAACAATGTTGCCACTTCATGTAGACTATATGGCAAGAGTGCCAATCTGTATAAAAATCCTCATGAAAATAGCTATATTGGAAGTTTGTGATGCCGATGGGAATGTGGTGAAGTGATTCAGAAGGTGAACTTTGCTACTTTTGCCAGA
Source organism: Neoceratodus forsteri (assembly GCA_016271365.2). Taxonomy (NCBI): domain Eukaryota; kingdom Metazoa; phylum Chordata; order Ceratodontiformes; family Ceratodontidae; genus Neoceratodus; species Neoceratodus forsteri. Next base: position 610,874,937 of record CM057455.1, read on the forward strand.
ACTTCAGCGTTAAAGTTATGCTTCTCAACATCTTTATACAGCAGTACCATTAAATGTCTGTGCACAATTAATGAACATTCATAAACAATTTGTTTCACACTTGTGGAACATTTTCTGAATAATTTATGAACACTCACACAATCAGTTTCAGTTTATTGTCAGACTAAACTTAGTCATTATAAAAATTTAAAATCAGAAAAAAAAGTATGTGCTTAATGAATATTCTACTAAGCGGTGGATCATATAGCACCTCCAAATAGTATTTGTATCCATAGGAATAATTATTACTTGCACAACAAAGGGAATATCTTGAACTGGCCATGCTCCCCAGGTCAGAATGTATCCAAACATTGTTTATTTTGGATGTAATATAGTTTTTGTCTTGTAAACAAAGTGATACTTTTCTTCCAGATATCTATGAAGAATTTGAAGGCCATAGTACTCTAAGGCAAAACACATTTTCTTATACCACACTGATTTCATACATCCCAAAGATACCCACTTCTTTTTTCCCTCTATGCACCTATTTGGTAATCTGTCTTGTGGTGTTCTGGTTACTTGGAGCTAGTAGTTTACTTTTTTAGAATTACTGCATTTATGTTATTGAATCCATGTTCAGATCTGATATATGATGCAGGGCATGAATGCCCGACCCCCAGAACTTTCCACAAAAGTTTATATAATGGCACTGTTAGTTTATCTCTGTTATTCATATCCCATATTTCTGCTTCATAAAGCATTTTTGTATAATGTTTGACGAATTGCATCAATAACAGGTTTTACTGACAGACCCCCCTCCCCATATGTGTAATAGAATTTCCCAGGAAGAAGAGCAGATTTCTTCATAGATTGTAAAGTTAAATCAACATGCTTTGTCTAAAGCCCATTATGGGAAAAAGTTATACCCAAATAAACATAGCAGAAGATTACTTTTAATTTATGTTTGCCTAAATTCCAGCTCACTGTGTTTTTCTTAGTGCCAAAAATCATGACTTGTGTTTTTGAAAGGTTTACTTTTAGTTTTAATTCTCTTACTTTTTGATCTAGCAGATCTAACATATTTTTGCAATCCTTTTTTTTCCTACATGTAGTTTTTGAAGCATTTTTCCCTTTTTTCTCCTAACTCAGGACCCTAGCAGACACATGCAGGAGCACTGAGATGCACATGTATGCTGTGTACTGGCTTGGACCCTTCTGCCCCACCCCTGGCAATCCCCACTGCCCTCCTCTACCTACACTTCCAATTGGACCTCCACTTAATGGGAGCAGATTTATGGGGTGGAAAACCACCCCGGGAAGAGAAGGGCTGCCATCAGCTGCTTGTTCCTGCTCCCTTCCCCCATCCTGGCACCCCAATGACACGAGGTCATTCCCGAACCCAGGTTGCAGGTGCTATGTAAGGTAAGGCATCCAGCACTTCAGCACCATGGGGCTGTCCCGGTTTACAATCATTTTCTGGATAAAGCTAAGATATTTGAATTATCATCATATGCAAATGCTGGACAGAAATAATCAGATATTTTAGCAGAATCAGATATGTAACCAGTTAGATATCTCAAAAGTTGATCAACATAGAGGCAAAACAAAATTAAAGGTAAGGACACACCCTTGCCTAACCACTTTGTTTGTGGAAACTACATTAGAGAGCTGTCCTTTTAGTGTCTTTGTATAGATCATGAATACCAAATATGGGTTAATGCCTTTAGTTAACATAAGTGACCATAAAGCGTCTCTGTAGAATGTGTCAAATGTTGAGGAAAAATCAACAAAGACAGCATAAAGTTTTTGTTTCCTTAATTAGACATATTTTTCTATCAAGTGATGTAATGTAAAACAGTGGCCACTGGTTAAATATTCCTTTCTAAAACCTGCTTGATATTCACTAACACCCCCAGCTTAGTCAATCTGCATTTTCAATCATGCAGTAAGCTGATGAGCCTATACATTGCTTGATCTGCTGTATTCCCTTTCTTGTGTATAGGAATGATTTCAGCTTCCTTCCATGATGGTGGTACAAAGTTTTCCATAATACATTTATTGTAAATAATAGTCAATACTGTACTCCAAAGAGGTGGACTACTTAAGTAAACATCTGCCAGAATTTGCTCTGGATCAGAAGCTTTGATTTTAATGATTTTATAGAAAATACACCTCTTTCTGTTAATTGGAGATAGTCCAGAGCTATTACTAGATTTCCAATTAAAGGCTATGTTATTATCAACCAGGAGATCAAAGCAAATATATGTAACAAAGCTTACTCATTGGCTTTCTGAAATATATTTATCTATTTTCCCTTTGTAATTGTTTGTACCTATAGCTACAAAAATGCCTTGTTGTCCTTTTCATTTATCATCTTGAGAATTTGTGCCCATAAGGTCTGATAGTATTGTGTTTTCTTTAGTATTAAAAAAATATATATTTTTTCCTCTCTTGGTTTAAAATTATAAAGTTATTCATATCTCTACTGTCTTTAGTTTTTCTCATCAGTTCTCTTAATCTTGTGTTGTACTCATAGCATTCTCTATCAAACCAGCCATTGATTTTCCTGTCTTTGCCTTTCCAAATACCTTCCTGATATTTTTTTTTTAATTTCAAATTGGGATGCAAATTTCTGCCAGTTCAAGTTTACATTTGAACTCTCTAATGTTTCTCAGTCATGTAGGGTAAGCATGTTATGCATAGTAAGCTTGATTTGTTCCTACAATGTAAAATCTCATAGTAATCATTTATTAGTCCTAATTTCTGTGAAGTGGACTTAGTCACTTGTTTTTAAAACATGCTCAGTGGACAGGCCCTTGACCAAGATAGGACAGTGGTCACTTTCTGTTTTTTTTTTAATTCTGTATTTTTTGTTGCCCTTGCTCCACCGAGGATCAGCCTGGTCATGGACCCCTAAGCTCCCTCTTTCATTGTGCCAGACTCCAGACACCCCGGCTTGCCCCCTCAGGGTGGGGCCATGACACCTTGGCCATCAGTGCCATGAACATGGGACTTGAATCATGGAGCCAGCCCTGAAAGCTGATTAGGGCAGGGGCAGGATTCATAGAGGCAGGTGTGAGCTGTCTTTTCCTTGGTTTTGTCTCCTGAGGGGCAGAGACATGCAATGATGCCCCACATCTGTCCCACCCCTCTACGGCTGCTATATGTCTACGCTAGTGATTCCTTCCAGCCTCCACTAGGAGTCATCGCATGCCGGACATTATCCCCAACCCTCCCCCTGAAGAAGGAGAGCAGCCCAAAGGTACCTCAATCCTTCTTCCCCGGCTGGCCCTCCAGCTCCCAGGTCCATTCCTAAACCCGGGTCACTGGCATCACAAGCAGAAATCCAACCACTGCGCCAGCAGGCCAGCAATTTCTGTTCTAATTGTTATAGATAAATATATCCAATCTAATAATGGACCTGTAAAAGAAGGCAAAATCCAACAGGGAGATGCCTGTGGATTTAATGTAAGAACAGTTCCCTTCTCAAGCTCTCTCCAGTCTCCCATTTAAGGGATACAATTTATATTCCTTCAAAGTTTTAATCAAAGCTGATTATGCTTTATTAATTTTCTCATCCTTCATCTTTCTAGAGGGCATTAATGGGAGGATATTAATATAGAACAAGATTAAATTGTCCAGCAAGCCATCAAAATCACCAATTTTGGCTTTCATATAGCCTATTAGCAAGATATTAACATCTGGACAATTTAACTTAATATCATAAAATAGAGAACTCAGTAGTTGCCATGTGTTGCAGTGAAAATATTTAGCACCATCTGGATGGATATAACTGTTGAAAATATTGAATTTATATGTTTGCATTTGAAATAAAATAATAATAACATTAGTTGAAATATACAGGTTTTGAGATGACAAAAATTATCCTTTTTTAACTTAAATGGCCATCCCCGCACCCCCATCTTCCATATTTGCTTTCCTAGTCCCTGGCTGATGAATGATCTCAAAGTCAATTTATGAAATATTATTGTTGATTCCATGCCATGTCTCTTGTAGAAATATAATGTCACCAAGTGCAACCAACTCTAACCAGTCTATGTCAACCAGTTTATTTTTAAACCCTGCAATTTTCCAAGTAGTAAAAACTAGGCCCTACCTGACTTCAAGATCTATTTCATTATTGCTAGATGCAGTTATACAGTTCTTTTGGTAGTCCTGATTCTAAGAATGAAGTCAGGCATTGTAGCCTCATGGTGCCACAGCTCCATCGAATCTTGAAAATAAAGAAGAATGATTAGCAACATTTTCTTGTACTTCATTATCTTTTTGGACATTCATGGGCATTGCGAAAAATAAGACTGAAAAATCTGCCAAGTATAAACTTTGAGTCCATTATGTTACATTGTTACAAGATCTTGTCTGCTACCTCTTTGTTTTTCACTAAAATGTCAATTTGACTGCTATTTTCTTTATGCCAGGCTCCTAAAATGGAATCTTTGCCTAGATGAATGTGTAAAAATGTCTAAACAAGTTACATGATGAGCCTGTCAGCCTATATTTGTTCTGTCTAGAGATTTGAGGCATTCCAAACAGACTTAGACTTACTGGGGTTTTGAATTTCCCATGTTCCAGAGAAGTTAGTTTGTAAAAATGTTGTCTATTAAGGAAAGAGACATGTATACCCATATTTTGTAGAAATGCTATATTATACCAAATATAGCTCTCACATTTTGGGTTAACAAAATACACATCAGTTGTATTAACCTTTCATTCGATATTTTTCTTACCGTCATAAAAATCCTCAATATGGTTTTCTAGATCCATATTGACCTTCATTATTTTAAATATTTGTTGTTTAAGATCAGCCTCTACAAAATTAAACCAATTTTTGGGACAAGTAAATCTTAAAACATGTAGAGTAACCATTATATCTTGTGGGCAATCCAAGTCCACTCCAGCAAATTCAGCAGCATTAGTCATATCCCATGCACAGCCTCTACACAGTATTATGAGTAATAACATCTAATATTTGTGGCTTATTAGGAATTATAACCTGATTACATGCATTAATACCCTGAAAGTTGTTATTTAAACAGGAGTTCACAGAAGGATCCCCACACTGCTTATGAAGTAAAGCAATTTCTTGTTGTTAACTTAGTGAGATGCATCCCAAGTTCATTTGCGATTTACAACTTATCATGAACAAACACTCTGCTATCCGTAGTTTTAGCCACAAAATTTGGTTTAATCAGTTCCTGATGGGCAGGGATATTTGGTAAATTAGCATTAGTAGTACTCCTTTTTGATAGAGTTTTCTGTATTTCCCAGTTGTAATGAGCCCCAAAACTGCTGATTTTTTCTTCTTATTTCTTTTATGAGTTTTATGGATTTGGGGAGTCTCTGGGATAATTTATGTGCTAATGTCAGGCATATCTTTACTAGGAGATGGTGTTAGAGAACCTGAAGATCTTGAATCTGATTCTTTTGGAGGAGCAAAATATGTAGCTTCCTGTTAATGTCATCTAACCATGCTCCATTTATTACAATAATCTCTCTAGTAGTCTCTATATCATTTTTAATAGTTACTAATTGCTTCATTATTAACAAGATGACAACATACTGGTTTTTCAATAGGCCAATTAACTCTCACTTAAGCATGTAGAGAAGTAATGTGGGGTTTTGTCATATTCTACACCCTTTAAAAGTAGATTTCCCACATTATTTGGATGCTCATTTATTTTGGCTCTTTCTTCATATTTCCCATCAATTGCTTTTAGACCAGAGATAGTTTGATGTAGATCTATGATAGCATCATTAATTATTGCCCTTAAGATAAGAAGAATGTTTTTTTAAGCATTCAGGTCCAGGGTTATTTCATCTCCCCAACATCTACTTTCTTTGGGTAAATACAGAAAACTATGTTCTAACAAGATGTCACTAGTAAATCCCTTAATAGATTTTTCATCATCCATATTTAAATCTTGATTTTATGAAGTCGGATTCAAATTAGGAGCTTTTTCTGGACTATGGTCATTTAACGTATTGTTATATAGGGATGGCATTGAACAACTCATTTTAAACTTTGCTCAAAACAGTAATAAGGTACTCAGTGAAACAATTACTATCAAATTCAAATATCAATGACTAAATCCAGCTGTCAACAGGGTCAGCACAACATAGTCTAGTGCACTAGTAGGACAGGTAGGTAACAGGAAGTGCTTGAAACTCACTAATAATAATAATAATAACACTTTATTTATTAAGCGCCTTTCAAGCTTCAAGGCGCCGTACAAGGAAACAACAACATCAGAAAAAATATATATATAAAATCATAATAATAACATAAAACTCAAGTCATAAAAGCTTGACACCACAGATGGGTCTTAAGTTCCTGCTTGAAAATCTCCACGGTTGTGCATTCACGAAGCTGTCCAGTCAATAATATATATATAAAAATTCTGATTCAATATTGCAGTTCTTTGGAATCAATGGGAGAGTCAACAGTATATGGAGAACAGTTTCTCTGTCAGACCTGGGTTGTCCGCACTCCAACTGGTCCACTTTTGCTTTGGAGCCAGAAAAACAAGAAAAGGACTCAACAGACTCTTGTCTATAAAAACATAGGATGTGTAAGGGCTTCCAGCAGTATATGTCATGAGATAAATGCCCTAGGTGTCTCATCAGCAAAAGTGTTTTAAACTTGGAGAAATATCTGTATATTGCTGTGGGCATTCTCAGCAACATGCAGGTTAATTGGAGACACTTACAGAAAGGAAAAAAAAAGCAGACATGCTCAGTGTAAACTTGAACACTATAGATTTAAATCATTTATGTTTTAACAGAATCAGAATGAAAATTATGTCTGTATCAGTTTCAGTCAGAATATCTATCTCACTATCATTTTACAGCTTGATTCAATCAGCCCTGTCTAATAATTCGGTACAGAAGCAATAAGTTCAACAGTAAACTGCCCCCCCCCCCCCAGTGCAGTAGTGACCAAGGCTAAAATAATAAAATCCCTAAAAACAATGTTAACACTCCACAGGCATCTACAGAATGAAGCAGCAAGTCTATGTACTTACTTTCAGGTATGTTACAAAGAACTTTATTAAAACAAATCAAATGCTCTTTAAATAACAGGAAGAAATATCAGCAACTTAAAGTGCATTCACCACAGCAGAAGGTCAGGTAAAAAGTCTGGAAGGCTAGTGTGTGTGAAGCACTCCTTCTTTCCTTGGCATTTCCCAGAGAGGAAATGGTGAGTATGCTACAGAAACACCACACATGCATTTTATAGCATGTGGTTACCTGATCCTTGTCACTAAAATTTAAGATTTAATATTTTCTTTTTTTTTGTATTATCTTTTTACATCCTCCTTACATGCTCTGCTTCAGCCTGTCCTTCAGGCTTGCCAGTGCTTGCTGTGGTCCATCTGCCCTCCATTTCTCTGGTCTCACATAGCAGCCAACCCCAAAGTAACCTGGAGTGACCCTTGTCCGGATGGGTCCCCCCCTCCAAGGGGGAATGCGCCAGCCCCAGAGGGGGCAGGCCAGTGCTACACTAGGCCCCGAGGTGCTGGGATGGAGAATTCAGCAGGGACATGAATGGCACCAGAGAGCCAGGCAGCCAACATCTGGCTTAAAGCAGGGTGGTATTTCCACTTTTTCCTGGTGCATCCCCTACGAGTGTCTTTTGTGCTCCTAGTCTCCACCGGGGACCACCACAGTGCAACATCAACCCACTACCCACCCCAGGAGAGGAGAGCAGTCCTATGGATGCTCGATTCTCTCCTTCCTCTGCTGTCCCAAGTTCATTTCTGAACCCGGGTCACCGGCGTCGATCGAAGGAAGGCACCAACACCTCAACCCTGTACACCATTGGGCCAGCTTTAATATTTTCAAAAGTAAAAAAATCTGAAAATTAAACTATTTTAACTTTGTTGTTACCCAGGATACCCTATGTGCCCTGTTATAAAATAAGAGGGCACCCACCCCAAACAAGGCTCCATGTCATAGTAGCTAATTAATATAAGCAAATGGAAAATGAGCTAATCAAAAATAGTGACTGCAATTTCAGCGAATCCAAATATTAACACAGCACGTAACAGCTAATCTGTGCCTCAGATCTGCAGATAACAACTAAAAGCAAGACAGGCCAGAGTAAGGGTATACTCACTGGGAATTTTCATGTCCTCCACACTTGCAGGCATTGCTGTTGCAACCTGCTCTGTCTGATGCCCCCTGATGAACCGTGCACTTCAGCAACCACACGGAAGGCAGCCTGCTGGCATTAGCATCACTTACGGCAATAGTGTTGTACATACTGTGATATACAGGGGGCTCTGCACCCGCACCCCCCACAGGGGCTCTGCCCCCTTCCCCCCTTATTTTTTAGATTACTACTCCACACCGCTCATTGATGGTGGGGGTAGCAGCAGACCCCAATCACTCAGATGTGTATTCGCTCATATGTGTACTCTTTCTTATGTGCTGGTAGCTATTAAGTGCTGGTCACTATATTGTGCATCACTGTAGTTGATTCATCCATATTGTTCAGCCATTATGTACTCACTGTTTTGGCATGATAACCTCAAACAAGATCAGACAAAATGGAAAATAAAAATACAAATAACCTAGAGATAGGGACATATATAATCAGCTGTTAGTTGTTTGCAAGAGGAAAAAAGGAAAAGAAAGAGAAAACAAATCAAGAACAAGAGAAAGACATAAGGAGGTGAAGTGAAAAGATGTCTCAAAATATTTTTTCTTGCTTTTAATGCCTTATAGGGTCACTGTTCGATCTTTTCTTCAGTAAATCCCATCTTTCTTGGATCTTTAATGTGGCATTGTGTTCCTTGTGATGGCCCTTCAGATGGCTCTTTCTGTCTTGACTCACCACAGATGCAGGTTCCCCCACCGAAAGTAAATTCCAAGCTCCTGCAGTGAAAAAAGGCAGAATAGGAAACAGCCACAGAAAAAGAAAAAAAATGACACTAAGGAACAGCACAAAATGACCTGAAAGGGTTAAAACAACATACAATAAAATCAGGCAACTGGTGATTTACTTTTTATAAACGTGGTTCTATCTTTTTTAGACTTCTACAGTTTTGGCACCTTGAGAGCAAGTGTGCAGACTAGCGTGCTGCCATTATTCTGCTCTCTGCTGTTGTCAAGCAGCCAGTCCCCATGAACATTCATGAATGGTTCATGATTCTTTCAATGGGGTTGCTGTATCAAATTTTATTCTGCATTGCACTATTCCCCATTGTCCCTTCCCCAGGATATATCTAGAATTGAGATGACATCATACCAGTATGTTTTACCTGGTAACATTTTTAAAATTATTAACTAACTGAATAATAGATCATGTCAGTGAATCATGTCTGTTGCATCAATGACAGAAAATAATTGCTGTTCAATAAGAGCTGGAGGAGAATGATATTGTACAGACATTAGGATAGCCCTATTAAACATAAGCTCCATTTACTATTTTAAATGTAAAAAAGAACAAAAAGATACTTTACTCTTAAAACATTTCCACTTTGACATAAATTGCTTCAGTACATCTGAACTTATGTTAGAGCTGTGTGCACAATGCTTGAGTCTACATCTATGAGAAAGCAGAGGAAGGCTGGAGATGGGGTAGTATAGGGTACCAAAGCTGATCCAGGTGGAACATGGCAGATTCTACAAGTATTGGTTTATGTCACTCAAAAGGACTTGATGGCGGTCAGAAGGGAGATATTACAGAGACTTTCAAGGTCCTGAAAGGAATGAATAACATAAACTGTGAAGAACTATTCAGCAGCAATGGTGAGTCAGAAACATTGGGACATGAGTGGAAGCTCACATGGGGGTGATTCAGGAGGGACATGAAAATGTTTTACTTTACAGAAAGATTGGTTTAGCCATGAATCAGCCTACAAGCTGATGTGGTGGGTGCAAAAACCATGAATGGGTTCAAGTACAGGTGAGGCAGTGTAATGGGATTATTAGTTAATAGGAGTGGTAGCAGTGAGGCACAGAGTAATGGGGAAGTAAGGGTACAAATCCATCAACATTATTAGTTCCTAGGGTAACATAAGGTATATTAGGGTAGCCTGGATGGGCTAGTGGTCTTTTTCTGCTTACATTGTCTAAGTTTCTATGTATATGTTTCTCCTACAAATGGTACATATTCAAATAAAACTGTGAACATATTTACTTCTTTAATTTTCCTGACTGGGAAATAGAGATGTGGAAAATTCCAAAATTTCTTTACAAGAAATATTTCACGAAATTCACACATTTTGCAAAGTATTTTGTGGGTGTGAAATGTAAAAATTGTGTCCATGGAATACAAAATTCCACCTGCGGAATGGCAGAACTTCTCCCACAAGTGGGCAAAATCTTGCCATTTGGGGTGAAATTGTGCATCTCGCAGTGAAATTCTGCATTCTGCAGGTGAAAGTTCGCACCTTCACACACGGCAAAATATTTTGTGGAATGGCAGAATTTTGTGAAATGTTTTGAGCAGCGAAATTCCCGATTTTGCGTGAATTTTGCTGGCAAAATTTTATTTCGCAACATCTCTACTGGGAAAGTAGGACAAGGAAATACTTCCTTTTTTCTGTCTTGCCCTAGAGATAAAGGAAGTGCACATGTAAATTATACTGAAACAGGTTAAGCTGGTGGTGATTTTTAGTGAATGAGTTTGCCAGGACAATGGCAACATTTCTCAACTCTCTTCAAGAAGTACAATGGAATGTTTAATGTCCATCTGAGTAACCATCAGAACAGACAGATGGGACCTCAGTTCACGATCTTGGGTTCAATTTTAGAAATTCCCACTAAATCAGTGCGCTGAACTGCTGTTTGCATCAAACCTAGGTTTGCCAGGAACCCTGTGCCCAATATTAGGAAAAGTGTGGTCCCGGCACCAAATTCCTTGGGTTTGCTGCAAGCCAACAGCTGCACTGAAGAAATGGTGTACCAGAGGGGAATACTGCAAGCCATGGGACAGACTTGTGGCAGCAGTGGCCAGTGATCTTGACGTGATGGACTGTCACCCTGCTGACTGGCTGGCTGGCAGGTCATCATGGCATGCTCTGGCTTCTGTAGGTGCAAGATGGGTCAGGCTGGGGGAAGGGTTATCAACTGATGCTACATGGGCAACTGCAGGGTCAGCACTGGTCCATGGTGTTGGGGGTGGATGCACCAGCTCCAACGTGGGGGGGCAGTTATGGGCTTTGACCTGCCACAGGCCACCAGCTGCTCCAGTGGTGGCCTGGCAGTTGTCATGAACTGTACAGGCACCTTTCCCATTGGGGGCACAGGGTCACATCCCACCCAGTGAGGGCTATAGAAGAGGTGCATGGCAGGTTAGACCAGCTCCAGGCTGCTCAAATGGCAGGGTCTTTGAGTTTATTGGGAGGATTTCTAAGATCCCAAAATAAGGGATATGGCAGCCCTGCTGTGGTGCAAGCCCCCTTTTGCAACAGTGCACCAGTGCAGCTGCTATTAGGATGGAGCAAGCCCAGTTGGCACAGGCAGTCCCCCCAGTGACTCAGGCTGTCTTAGAAAATTGTGGCTGGTGTAGGGTGCAGCACAAAGATGCCATTGCACCATTTCCGCTTGGTGCAAGCCCTTTGTGCCAGTCCAGATCATTTCAAAATTGGGCCCCTTATGTGAAAGATGGCTCCTCCAATAGCAGAGTGTCTACCAAGCACTATGCTGCAGCTCAATATGGTTACTTTTAATCAAGGGGAAATAGGCCACTGCAGGGACACCAGCACAGCATCCTGCAGCACCTTGTGTTCATTGGAGATTTTCCATCCTACTACTTACCACACCCACCTTACTTAGCTTGTAAGATATGGCCAGATCAGGCTACAAAGTGGTATGGTTGGAGGCAAATTTTAAATTGCAATCTCCTACCACAAGAAAGAAACAGCTTTATATTGTGATTCTGTCTATACTATATTTAAAAATGCAGTTTTTTTGTTAAACAGAATAATGTACACTAGAACTCTTCTAGTCATCCAAGGAATGTTACATTTAGAAACTGATTAATAAGTTTTTCTATAAGAATGAGCATAAAACTACTTCATCTTTTTGTTTTTTTATCTAAAGATTAATGCATTTAATGGCCTGAATTCCACTTACTCTTTCAGTCTATAAACCTGCCTCCATATACATCTGTAGTGTTAAGTTAAAGCAATAAGTGGCTTAATGTACTTGTTCTGTTTAATTAGTCAGAGTAATTGTTATGGCTTTTTAAAGTACTTATCATGGTAATGGTTGTTGAATTTTACCTATTTGCAGTGATTTAATTAAAATGAAAATGAAACTCTAGAGTACAATTTGGCCCATTTACTAATTAACAATTGGAATCAACGTACCAGAATAATTTTGCAGTGTACTGTACTAAAGAGCTGTTAGAAAATCAAGTGTTTTCTCTCTGCATATTTCAAAACTTTCATTATGACTAAAGGATATCCAGGGCATGAATCATACTGTATCTGAAGGCAAAAGAAACACTGTCCTTTGCTTCATGATGGGATATCTGAGGAGAGCAGCTAAGAGGATGGAAGAGACTGAAGGTCAGGTTCAGAAGGCAAGCAACATATTATTAGGATTCATGAAAGCCTGATCGAATGAGGGACTAACTAGTAGTACTAGTAGTAAAATGTATTCATGATTTACAAAATTCCTTGAACCTGGTCAACTCCAATTGAGTGAGAAGCTCATTTTCAATGGGTACTATTAAGACATACATATATATAAACATTTACAAACACATGTAGATAAAAACATCAGTATTGTAATAGAAGTCTCCATTACGATAATGTTCAATATATACAGTGAAATAAGGATTACATAGAAACATAGAAACATAGACGTTGTCAGCAGATAAGGACCACTTAGCCCATCTAGTCTGCCCTAAATTCCTTACCTATAGTGCCACCAGAGACCATACTTGGACTCCAGTTTACACCCCACTCTTGCTTCTAACATGCCCTTTTGTCTATTCTATGCATTCTTAAATCCAGTGACCATTCTAGCCCCCACCACTTCCTCTGGGAGTCTGTTCCAAGCATCCACCACATTCTCTGTGAAAAAGTACTGAATTTTCTCACATTTCCTCTGAACCCCCATCTTCATATTGTGACCCGCTGTTCTTGAGCATCTTTTCCTTTGGAAATGCTCCTTCCTATGCCTTGTTTATTCCTTTGAGGTACTTGAATGTCTCTATCATATCCACCCATTCCCTTCTGTCTTCTAGGGAGTACATATTTAAATTCTTAAGCCTTTCTTCATAGGGCTTCTGATGCAGGCACTGCACCATTTTGGTTGTCCTGCTTTGCACTGCCTCCACCCTAGCTATGTCCTTTCAGAGTTAGGGCCTCCAGAAATGTATACAGTACTCAATTTGGGGTCTCACCAGCAACCTATAGATGGGTATTGTTGCCTCCCTCTTTCTGCTGTTGATACCCCTCCCTATGCATCCATGCATTCTGCTAGCTTATCCCAATGTCTTGTGCACTGATAAGTTAACTTCAGGTCATCAGAAATTATAACTCCCAGGAGTCTTTCCTGTTTTATGACTACTAATACTTCCCCTATGAGTTGATATGTTGCCCTAGTGTTTTTGTGCCCTGAGTGCATGATTTTGCACTTTTTGTGCTGAGTCTTAGCTGCCAAACTGATGAAGATCCTCCTTCAATCTTTAACCTCCCCACCGGTGTGTCTTCTCTAGTGCAGATTTTTGTGTCATCCACAAATACACACCTTCCCCCTCCAGTCCTTCTGCAATGTCGTTAATAAAGACATTGAAGAGGACTGGGCCTAATATTGACCCCTCTGGCACCCCGCTAGTCACCTTGACCTCCAGAGAGTGTATCCCATTTACCACCACTGTTTGGCACCTATCACTGAGTCACTAAGTCAGCTCTCTGCACATTTTACTATTTTTGGACCTACTCCTAGGATATTCAGTTTGTTTATTAGCCTTCTATGTGGAATGGGATTGAAGGCCTTGCTGAAACCCAAATAGGCCACGTCAACTGCCCCTCCCTGGTCCACTTACTTTGTTACCCAGTGGAGAATTCGATCAGGTTTGTCTGGCAGGACCTCCCCTCCGCCCCGGTGAATCCATGTTGTCTCAGATCTTGTAGACCTCTGGAAACAAGGTATTCTCCAATCCTTTCCTTCAGTAGTGATTCCATTACTTTGCCTACTACCAAAGTCCTGCCTCTTCCCTATTTCCAGTTTTGTGGAGTGGGACTAGATCTGCCCTCCTCCAGTCCCCCAGTACCTCCCCTTTTTCTAGTGACCGTTTGAACAGGGCTGTCAGAGGTATAGCCAGCTCCTCCCTGAACTCCCTCAGCAGCATGGGATGTACCACATCTGGATCCATTGCCTTGTCTATGTTTACTTTTGGCTGCTCCCACAGGACTCTTTCCACTGTGAACGGGCTAGTGTCCACTTCCTGACCCTTTATGCCCTTGTCTTGTAACAAAGTTCCAGTTCCTACCCCTCGTCTATGGGGTTAAAATTAAAAGCCAACACACAATATTTAACCAACATCATAATTAGAGAAGCAGATTTGTGATTTAGACTAAATTGGGGTGCCGAGGTAAATAGTTTAGGTACAGACATTTAGGAAGAAAAGGGATAGTCAGAGGGGTGGAGGGTTTGATTTATATGTAAAAGAAGTGAATGAAGCAAACAAGAAATGTTTTTTGGGGAGGGATAGGAGCCTTACAGAAATCTCATTACTTGAACTTCCATGGGATGCATCACGATGCCTCTGGGAGTATGTTACAGAACACCAGGTACAGTACAGTACACAGGAGAGTGTAAGTTGGTTATTGAAAACAAAAAATAAGAGGGCAAAAACTATGGAACCCTTGGTTCTCACAACAGAATTTCATTTGAAATGATTAGATGAAGCTACTTCACCACAAATTAATCCTGGAAGCTAAACTTCAAGTCAGCAGCTATTTATAATCACATTAATAGATTGCTGGAACTAAAATGGAATATTTGCCACTGAGTGGGAGTGCAAATGCCAAGTTGAAGGCCCTGAAGTGGCATGTAATGCAGACACCGAGTGTATGCATCCTCATAGGCAAAAAGGGAAAACGTGGACTAGACACATAACTATGAGGTTGTACAATACAGGTGAATAGAAAGTCATCTGCCTAATAACAGTAAGGAACACTCATGATTGCTTCATGCAGATCCATCAAGGTTCACCAAGTGTTCTGTGAGTCAATTCTTGAATCACGTTCATGCAATTTTTAATAACACAAAGTTGAAGACTTTTCTCAAACTTTAATGGATTGTAATGAACCAAAACAAAAATCAATCTCAACAACACATTTGTAAATTAAATATATCCCTCAGCAAACCATAGAATACAGCAGTCTTCATAAGCACTGTCTTGTCTCATTCCAGATCTGTGCCTTTCAAGAGTTTGTTTTACAACAGGCCCTGCAGCCATCATCCTCTCCTCAGTCCACTCTGGAAAGGAGGAGGGCTGGGATCCATGGCTGCAGTACAACACCATATCCACTGGACAACTGTGAGTTGTGGGAGAACACCTGTTATGGCATCTGTCTGGCTGTTGTAAAGAATGATTACATGAGAACTTACTGTAACAGTAGATATTTGAGGGAATCTCTGTCATTAGGTTACACCTATGGAACTTAGCCATCAGGCACTTGGATCACATAGAAGCATTTTCTACAGCAGTGTATAAGGGGCCACCCAGGTCAACATCAGGCACTGATGTCACATACCCTACATTGGTGTGGGTGGTCCCACACCCTCCTCTGATCTTCCCCTAGTCAGAGGCCATAGGAGACAGGAGACCCACAAGGGAATCGAGGAGAGAGACCGAAGGTGTCCCACTATCAAAAAGGCTGGAGCAACAGGACAGCCAAACTGGGGAGATAGAATCGAGAGAGAGAGAGGGAGAGAGAGAGAGAGAGGTGACAGAGATTCCCTCGATGATCAACTGTTATGGTAAGTTCTTATGTAATTATTCTGTCTTCTTCAAGGATATCTCTGTCATCAGGTCACACCTATGGAATGAGTCCCAAGCAGTGCTAAGCACCAGACAGTCTGGGTGGCAGAAGGCCAGATGCCTAAGAAAGAAGGTCCTGAAGCACAGCTAGGTCAAAGCCTGCCCTTCTTCTGTAGGCATTGTCCAGACTGTAGTGCCTGGTGAAAATATGGATAGTACTTCAAATCAAAGCAGCACAAATCTTGGCTGCTAACATGCCTCGGAAACAGGCAACTAAAGTCGCCATACCTCTAGTGGAATGGCCTATAATAATTCCAGGAAGTTCCTTGCCATGCATCCTGTAACAAAAAACAATACAGCTAGCCAACCATTTGGACAATTACTGTTTAGAAACTGGAGCACTGTAATGAGCAGCCTTAATTACCACTGATACAGTTTCTGACTAGGCTACATAAAAGGGTAGCCCCAGAGGTGCCTGATAAAGCTTATTAGACTTTCAAGGCATGGCAGGTACGAGGTTGGGCCTGTGCCATGCAACAGTGGCAGCAACATTCATTGCTGGAAGAAGAGGAGGAGTAAACTTGGTTGGAGATTCTGGGATCTCCAAGAAATCCACCAGGCTCCTCCTTGTGACAGCCACTTCCTCAGTTTGGAACCCCATAGTGTAGGAAACCTGTTTTATAATGTTGAAGAAAGAGGGGTCCTCTGGGGGGGATCTTAGGGTGTTTGACTGAGTCCTAACTCCAGAAGAAGACAGTAGACCTGTCAGAGGAGTCAACTTCTATGTCTTCCTCTTCATCCTCTACCTCAAGGAGGAGGATGAGATGAGGATGTCATTCCTTCTCTGTGTCAGCCTGTTCTGAAGCAGGGGCCTATGGCCCGGAGTACAGACGGCTCTCAAGAAGGCGCAGGGTGGGTAAGTTAAACTGGAATCAACACTGCTGAAGCACCCAGCAGTGCGGGCGATGATGGCCCAGGCCATGGAACAAACTGTTGTATGTGAGTTGTGGTAATGGAAGAAAGAACTGCAGTAAGGTCAAAGGCAGGATAATGGAGGATCGTCAACACAGGTATCAACAGAGAGGATGCAGAACCCAGCTCCGATGAACTGCCTCTAGCTACAGTAGAGGCAGTGGGGCCCAATGCCTGTGGATCTCAAAATTCAAGAGGGTTTGACAGCAGGGATGGGGGTAATGACCCTGAGGCCAACAACCCATCTGCAGCCCTAAGAAAATTAGGAGAACTCTCCTCTGTGGGGGGCCTGATAGGAACCGAGGCCTATATGGAGTAAGGTGTTGATGATGAAGCATTTGATGGAGCGATCCCAGGAGAAGAGGAGGAGGCATCAAACAGGGATTGTGATCACCGTCAGTGGGAACAGTCCTTAGGGTGGTCCTTATCCTGTGTGGATATATTGTGGAAGCAGTATAGCACAGTTGGTTAAGGCTCTGAGCTGCAGATCTGTGGAGACCTGGGTTTGAATCTCATAGCTGCTTATGTGCATACTGTGTGATCCTGAGCAAGTCACTTAACTTCCTTGTGCTCCCAGTTCACATCTGGAAACAAGCTTTGGCATAGTGTGCTGCTTCTGGTTAAACAATGTTCCCTGTCCCTTCTCCTTTCCTTTTATCCTTATTAGAGTGTATCCCCATGGACTTGTCCCAGGCCTTGGCTCCCTGTGAGCGCAAAGAGGATGCTGGTGACTATGAGATGGGTGCCCTATAAGACCTTTGCTCTCTGCTTACTGCCTGTTGCTCTATGGGTAACTTCTGCAGGGCTTTCTGAGAAGCTACGATAGAACATGTAAAAGAATTGGAGTGGAGTTCTGAAGCAAATAGTAAGGGTTTGTTTTGAAAGCAGCCCTTGAAGGGTAAAAAGGTTAAAGCAGGAAAATGAAACAGCAAATATAAAGGAAAGTCTTTATCAAAATAACAACCAGGATTGACCTATCCCCATTCAGATGGAATTGTTATGGTACAAAGGGAAGCAAAGCCATTGATAAAGATATTAAGAAGCACCTCCTGATGAAGCCTACATGGTGTAGGTGAAACATTGAGCAAAGGGCCTTAAAGAAATATGAATAAAGTTTATTTTGGAGAAGAATTACAGTGCTGTCCATTATTCCATTGCTTCCCAGATGACTCTTTTTTTGTAGAGACTTGTTTTCAGGCTGATGACTCACATATGGGTGGCAGCATAGCTCAAGCTTGAGAAAAGCATTTCCCGTGCGACATCTTGTTTTTTTTTTCAAGATACTTGGACATTTTCTTTCTTACATTGGTGCCAAGTGGTGAAGTTGAACTTCAGGCAAAGCTCACTGGTGAGAGTGCTGTGAGCAGGCCCCAGACAGCAGACACAGAGTTTGTGATCGTTGGTTGAAAAAATCTTTTTTCCGCAGTGGCAGCGAAGGAGAAGAGCTGATGAAGGAGTAGTTCTTAACATACAAAGACAAAAGGAATCACTTTAACATAAAGTGATTCAAAGGTTGATGCCAAAGAAAAAGGTAATCATTTTGGCAGTTGAACTGAACCATGAAGCTTCCGTGGAGTCCATGCTCGAGTGGTTGAAGGTAGGAAACAACTGACGAAGGAGGTCGGCCACCCACACTTATGTAGGGCATGTGAGGTCAGAGCCTGATGTCTGCAGGCACATGCCCTAATAGACTGCTGCAGAAAAAACTTCCATGTGATACTACTGCCTGATGACTAAGTTCCATAGGACTGACCTGATGACAGTGCTACCCCTGAAGAATATCAAACTTTCATAGATAGTGGGCTGGCAGAGTGCAAAAGCATCTTGAATGTCATTTTACACCATCCCACTCCATGACATGCCCATTCCCTGCATCCAGCCCTGAACAGCCATACAGAAGCACCTATACATGTGTGGCCAGAGCCTATAAAGTACATTTATTTATCTAGTTATTTATTTATTTATTTATTTATTCAATGGTATCAGAATTGCAAACCTTTGAGTCAGAGACTCATTTACAAAGACTCCACGTTATGTTACAAAGACAAGTAAACATACATTCACAGGTACACATGTAAACAATAGAGTTACAGAATTTCTATACATGTATATACATATTGGGTCTGTACATAGTGGGTAATACAGAGATAACAGTACCTATACAGGGTAGTAGCTAAGTTGTCATTGCATGTACCACAGGTCGTGAAAGGAGAGACTGTACATAGTGGGTAATACAGAGATAAAGTACCTATTCAGGGTAGTAGCTAAGTTGTCATTGCAAGTAACAAGGGATAGTAGGCAATCATTTCACATTAATCAGTGACAGATACAATTTATGGGTTCGGAGCATTGGGGGGTCACAAAGAGGTGGTATTGGACAGGGAAGATGGCTTGGCTATTTGTAGTTACAGCAGTGGGTGGTGAAAAGATGGTGCTGAAGTGCTACTTTTAAAGGCCCAATCCTTCATTCAGAGGAGACGTCAGAGAGAAGGGTGTTAAGTCAGGACAGGGCTCTGTAAAGAAAGGACCTCTGGGTCAGGGATGTCCTGACTCTGGGCACTTGAAGTGAGGCCTGGGAGGAACTCCAGGTGGCAATAGTTGGGAGGGAAGGAGACACTGAGGATTTTGGACAGGCCTGGTGGGGTTAAGCCTGCTACTATTTTGTTGATGAAGAGACAGGTGTGGTATCACAGCCTCTCATCAAAGTTGAGTATATTTGCCTGTGTATATAGTGTACAGGTGTGTGTAAGCCTGCCTAAACTGGTGAGTAGCTAGCAGGCCTTGTTGAGAGACAGTTTAATTTTGTTGAGAGCAGTGTTGTCTGTTGCACCATAGACTAGGAGGCCATAGTCCACTAAGGATAGGACTAAGGAGGAAATGACCAGTCTCAGGGCTTCAGCGGGGAGGCAGTTCTTGTGGCAGTATAGAAGGCTGATATATGAACTGATAGCAGAGGTGAGGGTACAAATATGGTCAGGAAAGGAGAGGGCAGTGTCAAAGAATTTGCCAAGGTATGTATAGGTGTTGACTTGTTCAAGAGGGAGAAGTGTACTGGACAGGACAGAGAGAGGGGAGTCTTTGTATTTATTTTGAATGTTTGAGAAGAACATGTATCACAGGAGAGTTGCTAGACCATCCCAATTGTCCAAAGATTACCCAAGACCCCAGGATATGCATAATATGGCCCTACATACCACATATTGTGGTGCTTTGGACCAAAAATCATTAGTGTACAGAGACCCAAGAGTGTAAGCTTAATTTTCTATGTGATAATTTACTACGAAACATGCAAACATTTCAATTTACATTTAAAGTCACTACATTTTCAAAAAGTTACATTCTGTATTTGGAGGTTCATCCATGCTGCAGTAGCAAACATGTTTGAAACTTGGCTTCCCAGGCAATGCCCTTTGGGGTAAATCTTGCCTCAATGCTTGTGCACTAAGGTTCTTTGTCTTTATATTGCTGACACTGATTATGGTGCAAGCAACATGCCTCCTGGAATTACAGTCAGGAAGGTGAAACACTGGTGTGAGTGTGAGTTATGTGTGGGTTTTATGGAATAAAGTGCTTCTTACTACAAACTATGGTATGCATTTATTTCACAGCCGTGGCTGTTAGCCACTTTTTCTTCTGCAGTTTCTCATATTGGTGAGCCTACTCCAGGCATGGACTCTCTTAGCTGCCTTGACTTTGGTGTATTGGACTTCGTCAGCACTTACTACTTTTGCTCTTTCAGCTTTGCAATTTCTGCATTTACTTTTTATGTGTCTGCTCTCAGGTTTTCCATCAGTATGTACATCTGACGTCTCATGAACTCCCATATTTCCTTTTTGTTTTTTACATGCATTTTACATAAAAAAACATAGAAACATAGAATTTGATGGCAGATAAGAACTGCTTGGCCAACCCAGTCTGCCCATTTCCCTATCTGATGGATAAGCTGCAGATTCTAGTTAATCAACATCTTACTTCCTCCTGCCCCCCACTAGAATTGCCTTATGTCTGTCCTATGCATTCTTGAATTCTTCCACTGTTCCTGACTCCACAACCTCCTCAGGAAGGCTGTTCCATGCATCCACAACTCTCTCTGTGAAAAAATACTTTCTAACATTACCTCTGAGCCGTCCCCCATCTTCAAATTGTGTCCCCTTGTTCTTGCACATCTCTTCTTCTGAAAGATACTACCCCTTGTACCTTGTTAATTCCCTTGAGATACTTGAAAGTTTCTATCATGTCCCCCTCTCCCTCCTTTCCTCAGAGGTATACATATTAAGCTGCTTTAGTCTCTCCTCGTATGTCTTCTGGTGCAGACCTTGCACCATTTTGGTTGCCCTCCTCTGAACAGCCTCCACTCTGTCTATGTCTTTGCGGAGATGGGGTCTCCAGAATTGCACACAGTACTCCAGATGGGGTCTCACTAACTGTCTGTACAGAGGGATAACAACATCCTGTTTTCTACTGTTGATGCCTCTCCCTATGCTTCCCAGTATCCCCCCAGCCCTCCTTACTGCCTTCTCACATTGCTTGCCCACATTTAGGTCATCTGATATAATTACTCCTAGGTCTCTTTCAATTTTTTTTTGTTGTTATTAACTCACATCCCCCCCCACCCGTTTTAATGTAGTTTCAATAAGTAATGTGATATGCACTGCAAACACTGATACTGATGAATCTAAAAAAAGTGCAGTAAGAACAATCTTGACATGTGAAATCAGTTATGAGGAGGATCTAAGGATCTGCAAGCTTAAAAAGATGTGTAACAGTAGATAGAGTGCTGAGATAAGAGTTTTAAGAAATGTGTGATTTCAATCATAAACTTTTTTTCCTTTTTATACTTTTTGTACATTGCACAGGCTACTATAATGGTTTTTGGTCTATTGCTTATGTTTACTTTTTCATCTAATTTGCAATGATTTTATGAAGTGGTTGTGATATTTACTTGTCACTACTTTTGCTGCTGGTTTATATACCCATTTGGTTTGGCATTTCCGGAATGCTTGGAGAGTTACAATGTTTTTTTGTTTAGTTACTGTTCTAGATGTTGTTTACCTTCCCAGTGAACCATCACAAAAATCCTAACTACTGCAGCATCTGCTTTCCAATTTGGGCATCTTTATAATTCTGCAGTAAAATCATGCATGCTTGTACACGTAATTGTTTTTACCATGTTTGTTAGCATGAATGTGTATTTGTTATTACTTACAGTTTGCAATTACCTGTACTTGTATCCACATTTCACACTTTTAGTTTGACACCTAAGTAATATTACAATATTTACTTGCCTTCTGAAGTATGTTCACTACACTAACTTGTTAAAAAATAGTTCTGGTGCTTGTGTTTTCTTTACAGCTGGACATTGGCTGCTTACATTAGTTATTTATCAATACTTGCCATTTAATATCATTTCCATATCAATGTCATTCTGATTTTTGGATATGCTGAATTTTAAATGATGTATTAGGCACATTGTGAATGGCCTTTATATTATACTTTGTTCTTTTTTTTTGTGGTCAACAAACTTTGACCTGGGTAGCTGGAGCAATAGTGATTATTATTATGTTGCCTGCATCAAGTGTTTTCTAACTGTTCCAATTGTTTTTTTTACAAGCTGTTCAAAGCATTATAACTGATATTTGGATCATCTTAATATTAATTACAGGGCATTAATTAGGATGTGTGCTGGAATGAAAATGTTGACTACAACAGTAGAACAAGAAGAAATGGAAATCTGGCTTCTCGTCAATCCAGATAACAGAAAAGTTATGAAAGTAAGAACATGGCATAGTGATGAGAAATTTTATATTGGTGAAAGAAGAATTGAAGTCATAGAGGATTTTTGCTTCCTGAGAAGTACTCTTCCAGGCAGCGGTAGCTGCGATAAAGACATATTATCCAGGATGGGGAAGGCCAATATGACCTTTGGAAGACTAGCAGTTATTTGAAAGAATAAGGGGCTCAGGTTGAAGATTGTGATAAGGCTATATGAAGCAACAGTACTTACAACTTTCTTGTATGGCTCACAGACATGGCATATTACTGTTTCAAATATGAAACGTCTTGAGGCTGCCCATCACAGGTGATTGAAGAAAATACATCATATATCATGAAAAGACAAAGTGATGAACAAGAAAGTTTGTGAGATAACAGGACAAGAAGAGCTTGCAGTGATTATTTGAAAAAATGTGCTTAAGATGGCTGGGGCACATTCACTGAATCAATAACAATCATAGAGCTAAGCAGTTGATGAACTGGATACCACATGTGTGAAAATGGAAGCAAGGCCTACCAAGGAAGAACTGGGAGAAAGCTGTCAGAAAGGAACTTAACATCATAGGGCTAAAGTGAAACAAGTCTCTTCATAAGGCCTTGTACAGAAATGAGTGGAGATGCTGTACTACCCAATGTGCAGACATGTACAGGATGGACTAAGATCCAAGGTAAGGTGAATATTAATTTACATTTTCTATTTTTTAACATTATATATGTTTTGTTATATTATTTTTGTTATGTCTGTATAAAATTATACTTCAGCACATATTTAATATTCAAATATATTTTTCAGAAGTGAGTCTCATCTCCCATCATTTGCTTTCATTTTGCAATACTCCCTCTTTTCTCTCTATTTTAGCCACTCTTTTACCCTTTGATCTCACTCCCTGCATTCGTTCTATCTGTCTGTCTGTCTGTCTGTCTATCTATCTATCTATCTATCTATCTATCTATCTATCTATCTATCTATCTAATCTATCTATCTATCTATCTCTCAATCATTGTTCTATCTAATCCTAGACAGTACCCTGTCCTTTAGTGAGCATGTTAACATTGTTTCCAAGGTGGTCAACTCAAGATTAGAGACCCTCTACAGGCACAGGCAGAGCATGACTCCTGAAGTACTTCAGCTTGCTGTTTACCAGCTCCTTACTCTCCATAATCAATTATGGCTTTGTCATCTATGGCTCTGCAACTGAGACAAGCCTTAAAAGCATACACACTATCCTCAATAAATCCTGTTGCTTTGTCTCAGGTGCACACAGAGAGACCCATACGTGTGACCTCTACACTCTTACCAATTGGCTGAACCTCAAAGGCAGGATTACATATCACACCTGCCTGATGGCGAAGAAAGTCTCCCTGGGGCTGAGCCCCACTGACCTCCCAGCATTTTCTTGCTCACATACCTAACTTGCACAGCACCAGGCGTTTCTCAAGGCATGCTTACCAGGCCCCTTTTTGTTAGACTTCACAGGCCCAACAATCCTTCAGGTTCCATGCTCCTAACTGGATAAATGGGATACCCTTGGACATTCTAGATGAGCCTAAGCTAGGCCCATTCCAACACAAACTCAGACAACACCTTACTGCTCTTAGTAGTTGTGACTGCCACAATTAGCCACCTCCCCCTTTTGCACAAAACGTTGCCTATAGCTTAGTACTCTCCCTTTCCTCCTCAGCACCCTGTCCCCCTGTACCCATGTTCACCCTTCCTCTTTCCCTCCCATCACTCTCCTCTGTTCTCATCCACACTCGACTATTTCTAATACTGACAATTGTCTCTTGTTGACAGCTCTTCCTTATCCTTCTATACCCTACTAACTTCCCTCACTCCCTACTCATACTGCACTATCTTGAAAATGTCAGACTACTGACTGCACCACTCTCTGTCTTCTGTCCTTATGGCACCATCCTAGTCCCTTTAATTTTTATGTTGGCTCATGCTTGCACAGCCAACATATTGTGGTAGTAGCAGATTTGGAGGTGCCGTCACTGTTGAGCGAATGCAGGGAATGCATCAGAAGGTGCATCCCTCATTCCCCAATCAGGCAGCAGGAGGCACTGACCTCATGCATGCCTAAAGTGGCCATCACAACAAAGAAAAGGTCTGCTGCTGTGAGAGCTAAACTCTCATGAAGCATGACCATTACATGTCTCCCTCGGTGCAGGCAACATGGCGACAGTGACTGCCACCACCGCTGCTGTCTGTCACAATGCCGACAGGGGATCTCACTCCCTGTCGGCATAATGTGTCCCCCTCTTTTGTTGATTGCCGAGCAGGGTGCCCAATCCCCCTTGGCATCATGCACTGTCCCCCCAATTTGTTATGTGCCGATGGGGATGCGCTATGCCCCATCAGCTAAAGCACCCTCCACCCACAAACACTGAGATGGCATGCTGGGAGCTCACCCCAGTGTGCCAAATCCCACCTGAAAAATGGAAACCATCTTGTGACTTCTTTTTTTTTTTTTAAATCCTGTAAAACAAGAACAGTCCCTCGGTGGTCTCCCTGCCCCGCCCCCCGCAACCCGCACCCACCCACTGCACACCCTACCTCCCCACACACCCGTCACCCCATACTTACCTCCAGAGTCTGGTGTGATGATCTTCGATGGACCAGTAACGCGTTTGCACTCTTCAATGTTGTCCGTGAACTGAGGAAATGCAGGTAAGCTGTATAATGGAATGAATAGGGTTTTTTCAACTTTGATGCATATCTCGGGTATTTTTTTGGAATTTTGGCACCAGATTTTCAACATGGGGTTTTTGGGACCCCTCCTCATGACTGTGATGGCATTATTCAGCCACAAAAGATGATTTCGCGGTCACTGCACGGAATCATCTTTCAGGATCAAGTAATGAAATGACAGTGTCAGAGCTCATGAAGTGGGCTCTCAAAAAGCCTATGTTGAAAATTTGGTGGAAAAAAATCCCCCAAATTACTGTTTTATGAGTGTGCATTGCGCAGTTGCTACACACGCTGGTAACTTTGTGAATTTGCAATATTTTCATGCCAGATTTTTAACACTGGCATTTTTACACAACTCCTTGTGAACAGTACAGCTTTCATTTTTCACATCCTGGCTGAAATGTGTTTTTGAATATCCGGCATAGAATAGCACAGTTGCTGTGGGAAATCAATGTTCAGGACAGAGTACAAAAATAACCGTGACACTGTTCATGAGCAGAGGTTCTAAAATGCATATGTTGAAAATTTAGTGACGATACTCCATAAACTGATTGTGTTACGAGCGCGCGTTGCAGAGTTTGCATGCATGCTCATAAGTTTACAAATTTATATTTTCACTCCAGATTTTCAACATTGCTATTGTTCTGCACCTCCTTATGAACAGTACAGCTGTCATTTTTCACATCTAAATGGTATAGCAGCTGTGCAAAACCACCTTTCAGCTCACAAACTGATTGTGCTGCTTCTCATGAGGTGGCCTCACAAACAGCCCACGTTGGAAATCTGGAATGAAAATACCACCGCACCCCTATGGTGTTAGGGTTTCCAACTGTAGCACCCCTCCCAGTACAGACTGACAGGGGTCAGGGCTGTGACTTGGGATCACCGGATGTAATGCTCATGCCATTGCGCACCTAACCCCACCCTGCAGCCACTGACAGGCATCGTGGTGTGTCTTGCATTGTTCAGCCACAAAATTCACCCCATTCTCCTATACTGAACCACGTCAGCATATTTCCTTATGGAATGGGGTAAGTATAATGCCAAAGACCCCAACACACACCACAGCGCACCAGAAGTGTCTGGGCGGGTGGCATACAATAATGGCGTCTTCAAACGACCAAAGGCACCCCAATGCCTGTCACTCTCAACAGGGTGAGGGTGGGGGTTGGCATAACTTCAATAGTTCACCACCATTCTTATTATGCATCTCTCTCTCTGGCACTACCAAAGCCAATGCCAGCGAGACAACATTCGGCATTGACAAATGCTTGTTTGCATTTGTTACTGTAACTTTGAATGTCAAAATGTTGTATTGTTAACCATATGTTCACTGTATCTTGTATGCTAGCAGCTGTGTTAATTAGTTATCTGTTGTATTTTTGTTTCATTCTGACATGGAGCCTCTGTAAAAGAGTCTTTGGCTCAAAGGTATTGTAATCCGAGATATAAATAAATACATAAATAAATAAACAAATAAATAAAAATATCTATCTATCTATCTATCAATCTGTCTATCATATATACATTTTTTTAGTACAGGCTGACAAAGAGGGCTCGCTAACATGCTATACACAACAACTTGATTAACTTCTTTAAATGTTGTTGACAATGTTGTACTAGTATTTCTTCGTACTATATCTATATCTATATTTATATCTATATCTATATCTATATCCTTGAAAGAGGGATATCTGAAAAAGCAACTAAAAATGCTAAAATGCTAAAAAGTGCAAAATAATGCACATGGGTGCAGAAACTCGGGGGCAACTTACCACCTGGGAGGGGAAGAAATAGCATGCTCAAAACAGGAAAGATACCTGGGGGTAGTCATCTCTGATGATCTGAAGGTAAATAAACAATGTGACAAGGTTCCAGGGAAGGCTAGCAGGATGCTGGGATGCATAGGCAGGGGAATCACCAGCAGAACAAGGGAGGTAATAATTCCACTATATAGATCATTAGTGAGTCCACACCTTGAGTACTGTGTCCAGTCTTGGAGGCCCCATCTTCTAAAGGACATAGATCGGGTGGAGAGCAACTAAAATGGTGTGGGGCCTGCATCAAAAATCCTATGAGGAAAGACTTAAGGAATAGAGGTGCGCAAAGCTGTTTTTAAGCCATAATGTAACTTCTGCAAAATTTTTGCAACCTTTGCAGAAGTTACCGAACTTACTCCTATGGCAGATCGGAAAACTTTTGATGGTTTGGGGTTACATTTTGACCTATTTCACTCATCTAGAGGTGGAGAAAGAAAAAAAAAAAAACAAGTAACCTTTGATGTATAGTGCCACCCCAAACCCTGCCTAAATAAAAAAATTAAATTACTGGTGGCTATGGTCCCTCCCCCACCCGATCACCTGCCACATATTTAAAACAAAATCCCTATAATCCTTGGTGGCTGGCAGTCTCTCCCCTACCCAATTACCCACCTAACCAGCCCAGGACATCATGCCCTGATGTTCAACTCCAGTTAACACCCCCCATCCCAATCCCCCACCATATACAGAAAGAAAACAACAATATATGTCTCCATGGTGGTCTAGTGGCCTCGTATCCCCAATCCATGAATTAAAAGTTTATTCCCTGGTGATCTAGTGTAGCCCCCATTCCCACCACTCCTGCAGGCAATGCCCCAGCACCCTGCTTCTACCCCATTCCAAACCTGAGCAGGTGACTGGAGCAGTTCTCCTCTCTCCTCTATGGCTGATAGCCTACTGAGCTATCAATGAATGAGCACATGCTTGTACAATCACATGCTCATTCTCTAATAGCTCAGTGGGCTGTCAGTCATGGAGGAGAGAGGAAGGCTGTGATGGTCACCTTCTTGGGTTAGGGATGGGGAGAAGTGGGGTGGTGGGGACATTGCCACGAGAGGGGCAGGAGTGCAACTGAGACTACCAGGGATTAAACTTTAATAGATTTGGGATGGGGGTTAGTAGACCACTAGGGAAGAATGTTTTTTTTTTTTTTCACCATATGGTGGGTGGAGGGGCCGCTAGCCACCAGGAATTAGTTTTTTTTTTAAATATGGGGAAGGTGATCAGGTAGTGGAAGGGAGAGCTAGCCACCAGGGATTTAATTTAATTCTCCATTGGGCAGCGATGCGGGGTGGGGGCGGAAATGGATTTCTGAACTTTCATGGAACCGAAAGTCTGACTTTTGTTTCAATTCCGCCAGTGAAAGTATTTTTTGCACACCTCTATTAAGGAATTAAATACGTAATCCCTGGAAGAAAGAATGAAAAGGGGGGGATATGATTGAAACATTTAAATACCTCACAGGGATGAACAATGAATAGGAAAGTACAATTTTCCAATGGAAAATATACTCAAGGATGAAGGGGCACGATATGAAGTTCAGGGAGGCAGGTTCAGAGGACATGTGAGGAAGTACTTCTTCATGGAGATGGTGGTGGACAAGTGGAACAGCCCGCTGGTGGAGGTGGTGGGGGTAGAAACAGTCATAGGATTCAAAAACACATGAGGTAGTCACACAGGGATCATGGAAGTCAAGAGGAGCCTAGGGCTGATTGGGGCCTGCAGTGTCACTGAAGGTAGGGCCAATAGAACAGACTAGGTGGGCCTGGAGGTCTTTATCTGCCAACAACTTCTATGTTTCTATGTTTCCATTTGACTGACATATTCTCTGCACCAACCTGTCTCTATGATTCTCTTTGCTTGTGTCTTTATTTCTTGCACATTGTCCTGACTTAGTTTTTTCTCTTCATATTTGTTGCTTCTTTCCAGCACTTTAAGTGTCTTCCACTCTTTCCATTACTTCTTTATTGCTAATGTCCAGTCTCTATACCCAATACTAAACATCAACCTCCCTTTTCTTTTTATCTTCATTCATTCATTTATTCACTCATTCCTTCTCACCCCTTGTTTTAGCTTTTTTTCCTGCATTTGTGTCATTTATTCAATTTCATATTCACCACATGTTCTTTCGTTTTGTGTCCCTCTTCCTCTATCTGTATTCTTATAATCAGCACCATATTATCTCAAATGCATTGATTATTTGTCTACTCTTTTACATTTTTGGGTTATTTTTTTTTGCCTAATTTTATTTTATGATATTTCTCTTGTATCTATTGTCAGTTTTCTATATTTGAACAGTGTTCTATTATTTTCTCCTGATGAAAACTGAAAATGTTCTGCATATATTAAGTGAAGCTTGTTTCTGTTTTCAATTTCCTTACAAAGAGTATATATCCCTTACTTCCCTTTACCTCTCCATTCATGTTGTTATTTTATCTTTATAAATGTACTCCATGAACTGAATAGCTATTCTTTATGTGTAACACTGATTTCAACAATTTATGTAATTTGTTACCCACACGTTGTATTCTTGCTGTATTTGTGATCACCTTGTATTGGGTTATGAGTGAGTGGGTGTCAGAAGAAGATTAGCCTATTGTCTTACCTTTTGCCATGTGGCCGCTGCCTGGGACTGGGGGGAGTGGTAGTGGGTCCTTCTGGTCAGTGGATGGGGAGAAAGGGGTATTTTTTGTGCAACCATGTAGGGCAGTGTAGGAAGAAAGATGACAGGACATCCAAAATGATGGGGAGAAGGCAAATTGAACAAACAAGTTGCACAAGCACTCCACAAAGTGGCATTTCAAAGGTGAAATGTCACTTCCTGTAGCCTTCACCTGGTGAAATTGGCACCTCGCTCTGCACAGACAATGTGAAGGGCCACATGAAGTAGGGAAAATATTCATAACACTGCATATAGCACTGTTTTGCCACCTTGTACACACTTACTGGAAAATGGTGGTTGTTTCCCTGCCAGCACTAAGTGACTTACCAAAGACTTAAATTAAATAAAAATAAAGAAATAACATATATGGGCTGGGCATGCTCCTATGGGTCATTATGAAGAAATGAATAATAGAGCACATGGCTGAGGCCAAGGTTCCTGTCCTCTCTCAGCATGGCTTGATGAAGGGCAGATCATTTCACACTAACAAGATCACCTTCTTTGAGGAGTGACCAGGGAGGTGGAAAAGGGCAAAACTATGAATGTAGTCTATCTGGATTTCAGCAAGGCCTTTGGTACTGTGTGAATGTTTCACATCTGGGCAAAGTAATCCAATGGGTATACACAAGTCATAAACAACATGAATTGCTAAATTGCTTGGGGGTGGGAGGCAGAAGCTGGTTGTGGACGTGCACTGCTTGAGTGGAGAGGAGTATTCAATGGCATCCCTCATGGATCAGTTCTAAGGCCATGGCTCTTCAACATCTTCATTAATGATAAGGAAGCTGGGGGCTCCAGCAGTCTTCTTATGTTTGCAAATAATGCTTAGCTTGCAGCTAGCCAGGGAGGTGGACTTCTTTGAAGATGGGGACAAGCTCTGGGAGGACCTGAACATGCTTGGCGATTGCTCTGACTTTTGGAGCCTCAGATTCACTGTAGCTAAAAGCAAGATGGTACACAGGGCAGAAAAAAAAGCATATTGTAACTAACAACTAAACATTGTGTTTTGCTGCAACAAAGGAGGAAACAGAGCTGGTGATCAAAATAGAAAAGGGTCTTAATTAGAGCAAGCACTGAGCAACCACTATCGAAAGTACATCCAGGATGCTGGATTCATCAAACGGGGCTGTCCAACAGAGCAGGGGAGGTAACTCTGCCACTTTACAATGCCCTTGGCAGGCTTCACATAGGGTAGTATATGCAGCTGTGTTCACTTCAATACAAAATAATGCTGAGGCTGGCAAAAAGGAACAGTAAGAGATGCTGAGAATTTAAACTTTGCTAGTGACATTGATGAGAATTTTGAAACTTCTCAGTACACCTGGTGCATGCATCCCCTACCCCTACCAACTTTGGTTGCTGTAATTTGTTTTCTTGCAAAAAATATTTTTTTTAACCTTAACCCTCCACACAGCTTTTTTTCCCTCACCATCTTCCCAGCCGTGACCATTATCAGTGATATTCCCAACCCCCATCCCTCATGGTAGCTAACAAGTCACCTTTCTCTTCCGGTCCCAGAAAGTGTGCATTATAATGCCATGCAGAAAAATTAAGTATAAATCCTGTCCACCCTAATAGGACCAAGTCTCCATTCTTTTCCCTGTGCCCAACCCAGTAAAAGAAATAATATCACCCATGCCCTCATCATTTGTTTTAACCATACACACACTGAAAAAAAGAAGACATCATTGGTCCATGGACTGTGAGCAGCACAGCCCTTCCTCCACCTCAGATGGTCAGTGTCTACTAAATGGAATCAGGTACACTGACTGTAGAAGTAATCACCTGATCAACTGAGATGCTGTTCAGGTGAATTACATTTTATTAAAACACAGCTGGTCAAAGAGGAATGAGGGCTGTGCCAGTCACCGTCTGATCACTCTCTGTGGGACTGTTTCCCTTTTGCGTGTGTGTGTGTGTGTGTTGATTTGTAGGGTGGGACTGGTGCCAAGAGAAGGAAGGGGATGGTCTGTATTTTTTTTTCTGATTTATATGGAGGGAGGAGGGAGGAGGGTGGAGACTTGATTTTTTTTTTTGTAAACTTTATTTTCAACTTTTTGTACATCACAAGTTAGCACAGCCAACACTAGCAAACAAGAAAAAGTCAAACAGAATATTAGATCATAGTACATTTCTAGATTACAGTTGAACTCTACTACTCTTCAGGAGAACCTGTTAAAATACTCTCTTTTTCTGTCATATCACGCTATTTCTTCACCCCTCGGTCACCAATCCGGGAACCACTGTGCCTGAAGCGCCTGCTCCAAGGGGTCCCAGATATGATAATGTATGTCTTCCTGCCCCTGGATATTATATTTAATGTGTTTCATTTTCATAGCCTGCAACAGGGTTGCAACCCATTGCGCTATTGTAGGTGTTCTATCTGCTCCTCATTTCTGGGCAATATACCTCTTAGCAATAACTATTCCTATATCCCAAAGTGAATGAGCCTTTCCCTTCCCCCTGCACTCCTCTGGAGCTCTGGATAGATTTAATAGCAAGCTAGCCAGGTCCATTGCAATCCGAGTATTCAGTACCTGATTCAGTATTGTCACCACCTCCCACCAGAAACCACAAATCTTAGGGCACTCCCAAAGAAGGTGATAGAAAGTGCTCCTCTGGACCTTACACTTTGGGCACAGATCAGAAAGTTCTTCATGAATTTTGTGTACTCTTGCGGGAGTAAAGTATGCTCTCTGCAGCATGTTATAATGGATTTCCCTAAGTCTTCTGTTCATGAAGCACTCAATTCCTTTCTTCAGTAACACATCCCAGTCCCAAGTTGTTAATATATCCGACACCAAATCTATAGCCCGATTCTTTTTCATTCTTCCCAGAGAATCAGGCAGTCCCCCTAAGAGTACATCATAAAGACTGGACAAGGGTTTCAGGTTGGGCTTCTTTACCTCACAAAGGGGAGTCTTCTCAGTTGGTGACCTCTTGGAGACTTGATCTTACATGGTAAAGAAAAGGGTTCCTATGTAACCACCCTGCCTGACATTATAATATGCTTAACTTTCCAGACTGGTAGGGTGTGGTTTGAATGCTACTACTGTGGTGGGGGGCAGGGTTATAACTGATAATGGCTGGGCTAAGGAAGAGGAGGTTTTTATGGTAGTTTGATGCTGTTGGTGGGATTGGTGACAGCAGAGGGTGGGCGGATGAAGGCGTATTGGTTTTACTGGGTCAGACAAGGGGTTAAGGGCAGTGATTTGGTCTTATAAGAGTAAGGGAAATGGTTACTACTTAAACACTCTGGGACCAATTCTCAAAGCTCCTGGCATAGTGCAAGGGGCTTGCACCACAAAGAATGGCACAAAGTGCCCTTTTTGCCAAAAGATGCACTGGGAGGGATTCTCAAAGGCTCTGTCAATCAATGAGTGCATACTGTGTACAGTATGCATTCCTGGACAGTTCAGCAGGCAGCTGGCTATGGTGGCGAATGGAGGGCTGTGCCAGTTACTGGTTTAGGAATGGGGGGATGGGGTGGGGGTTGGGGAGACCACAAGACCACCAGGACAGTCATTATATTTCTGAACGGAGGATTGGGCCTTGGAGTGGGGTCCCGCTAAACCACCAGGGCAATTCTTTTTATTTGTGAACGGGAGATCAGGGTGGGTGGGGTTCCACTAAACCACCAGGGCAGTTCTTTTTATTTCTGAATGGAGGATCAGAGTTGTGGTGGGGGTCCAGTAAACACCAGGCAGACCTTTGATAATTGGGCCGCCTGTGTGACGTCATGATATACTTAAAGAGCAGCTGAATCCTTCAGGATAACTTAAACAAAGCATAATATTTAGACATAGTTCAGTTAATATTTCATATTAGTTCTTTATTTTTCCTCCCCAATTTTTATTACTGAGGCCATTTGCATAAAAACAGGATCTCTGCTCCTGAAGAATTCATCTATTCCAGTTGCTTTCTCCTAAC
Source organism: Neoceratodus forsteri (assembly GCA_016271365.2). Lineage (NCBI taxonomy): Eukaryota > Metazoa > Chordata > Ceratodontiformes > Ceratodontidae > Neoceratodus > Neoceratodus forsteri. The sequence goes on from CM057455.1 coordinate 610,908,737, forward strand.
CTGAGGTCATAATGCACTGATTGTGGTATCACAGTTACTTCCATGGCAACAGACTGCGATGTCAGAACAGAGGATTATGACATGAAGTAGGGAGTAAGCTATAGAGGCAGATTATCTCTAACAGATAAGGTCATGTATTCATGCAAATTTTGTCTGTAATAAAAGATGGGGAGGATAAATCATTAGAATATATTTGGAATGTAAGCTGAATTGTACCTAATTATTACATTTTTCAAAGTTTTATTTGAGGCATCAGCAGCTCGTAAACTTTACAGATGGGTGGAGGTTGGTTTGGGTGCTACTATCACAGTGGGGTGAATGGCAGTATTATTTATAATGTCTGGGACTGAAGGAGGAGGATAGGAAAAAGCATGTTGTGAGTGTGGGTGGCTTTAGGGTTTAGATGCCTTTTAAAAAAAAGTCATGCAGTGGCACTTCCCCAGTGATGTGTCAGCCACTATGTAACATCTTCACCTGGAGAATTACCACTTTGCCAGGTAAAGAACTATGTGAAGAGGCATGTCAATAGCAAAGTGAAACTTTGCATAGACTTTACCAAGAGAAGTGAAAAACTATGCTATGTGCCACTTTGTGCTAAGGGGAATTGGAAAACTTCCCATGGTTCTTGTACTAAAGAGTTCCAACTTTGAACAAAAAAAAGGTGCAACACAGGGATGCAAATAAGATCCACAATATGGAGGACAAAAGCACTAATTAGTAGCTGGAGGCACTTAAAATGTTCTTCTTGAAGAAAAAGAGGCTGATAGGGGGCATGATCTCAATATTTTAAATCCTAAAGGGTATGAACAAGATTGAACAGTGGGAGTTTTTTGATTTGATGTCCTCTACCAAGACATGAGTACATTAATTGAAGCTCAAATGTGGTAAATTCAGAGGTAAAATTAGGAAGAACATGGGCAGTGAACCTATGGAATAGCCACCAGTGGAAACAGTGGACATGAACAAAACAGGCCCATAAAGAAAGTCTGGATGGACACATTACTAGTCTTCAAAGGAATCATTAGGTACCCTGGGCGGTAACAGTGTTTAGGGATCCTTGTAAATTAGTATGTGTTTGCACAGCATACCAATTGCATCCCATCTTATGAAGCAGAGGGGAAGGGATAGTCAAGAGGGATCTAGAGTCCCTTCTGACCTTAGATGACTATGTTACCATCTTACTTTGTTACTGTCATCCTTCTTCCTATATCAAAGAAGCAATACAAGTAAGTTAGTACAGTAATACTTCCGGGGCCTGATATTCAAAAATGGACAAAGCAGAGTGCAATGTTTTGTGTTGTGCTTTGCCTAGGAGTTTGAGGATGCTATTTACATTCAGATAGCACTCTGGTGCCATCTGACTGAATGTAGTGGCATGTCAGCACAGCACTAAGTCAAGTACCACTTCCCCAACATGGTTCCCTGGTGTGCAGGGAATAGTGGAACCATACCTCTAGCACCAGATTGCTATGCACAATATTCAAAGGAACCCATGTAAATGAGCCAATTGGGCATGCAAGGTGTTAAGGAACCATCTGCATGCCCATTAGGGGCTCATTTGCATGAGAAGCACCATACTGCCCCCACCCTGAATGCCTAGTCCCAATGACATATGGAATTCCATGGTGCCTAGTGGTCTTTCCTACCCTCCGATCACTGGCCTGGTATGTACATAATGAACCCCTGGTGCCTAGTGACCCCCCACCCTCCAATTACTTGTCAGCTAAATAATTATAGCCCCCTGGTGCCCAGTGTTGCAACCCCGTTGTCCTGGCCCATTAAGGATAATAGATATCCTTGGCATCCAGTGGTCCCTCCCATTCCCCTAACCCTGGCCCCATCAGATAAACATGCTTCCTGGAATCCAGTGAACCCCCACCCACCCTGGACACCAATCCCTGGCCCCATAAGAAAAACAATATACAGTCCCATGTGTATGCTGTTGCTATATTGTAAGGTGCATGGCAAAAACAACTTTTTCCTGGTGTGTCCTGTACTGCCCCCCCCCACCCTCTGATTGCTGTTTCTGCCTTTGGCAATGAAGTAATCCCCAGTGTCTAATGGTCTCCTTCACCATGGCACCAACCTCCCACCCTACCAACTCCCCCTTACCTGAATCTTTGGTGCCGCGGCAGCCCATATGGTGACCAGAACAGCCCTCCTCAAACCTCCTTGGCTGGCCGCTGTATGCAAATCCACAGAGAGTGCATGTCCTATGTACTGTACAGAGGTCGTGTGCACTGATCAATATACAGGATGCAAGCTCTCTGTGGATTTGCATATGAAGGAAGGCCAAAGAGGTGTGAGTAGGGCTGTGTCAGTCACCATATAGCCTTCTGTGACACTAGCGACTTGGCTAAGTGGGGGTGGCAGGGTGGGTGGTCAGTGCCATGGTGAGCACTAGATACCAGGGATTACTTCACTGGCAAAGGCAGAAATGGCAATCGGAGGGTTGGGTGGTACCAGGACACACTACAGAATAGTTTTGTTTTTTTTCATCATGTACCTTACATTATAGTAACAGCATACAAACAGGACTGAATGTTGTTTACGTTAAGGGTGATGGATCAGTGACCCGGGGGGGGGGGGCACTGGATGCCAGGAAATATATTTACCCAACAGTGACAGGGATCAAGGAACAGAAGTGACCACTGGACTCCAGGAAATATTTTTACCTAATGGGGTCAGGGATCAGGAAACGTGAGGGACCACTGGACACCAGGGACATTTCTTACCCTTAATAGGCTGGGACAAGGGGGTTTTGGGAAACTGGGCACCAAGGGGATTGTGTATATTTAACTGACCAGTGATCAGAAGGACAGGGGCCCACTAGGCACAAGGAGGAGTTTATTCTTATGTCAGACCAGCGAATGGAGTTGGGTGACCACTAGGCACCAGGGATATTTTCTTCATTTACTGGGTTGGAGGTCAGGGGAGATGACCGGGCACCAGGGATTCATTAATTACATGCCACGATGGCAATCAGATGGAGGGGGTATCCCTAGGCAAAAGAGATGTTTCTGTTTCAACCAAGCCAGCAATTGGAGGGAGGAGGGACCAATGGACACCAGGGACATTTTGGGATGGCCAGACCGGGGCAGGCAGCTGCAGTACCATTGGCTACCACAAGGGTCTTGTGCCCCATTAAGAGGGGGGATTGCAATAGTGGTAATATGTACCCATTTGGGTAGGGATTACAGCTGGTGCATATGAATATACCACTGCACTCATAGGGTGGGATGCCCCCCCTCCTTTGCATTGGTGGAAGGTACCTTAGTACTGAGCCACTAATGGGGTTTGCTGGCACTGTGGGGGTTTCTGAAAATAGACTACACCCACACACTGGGCACAAAACCCAGTTTGAATGAGCAAACACCCATTTGCACCAGTGCAAACTTTTGAATATCGGACCCTGATATCTATTTATTTTGCAAAATTACAATAAAATAAGTTATTTAATGAAAAATGCCTACTCTTCAGATTCTTGATCATTGTGCAGTTTATGCATTTTTTTGCAGTGAAGTTATCAAAATATACTAACAAATTCATTAAATAGCTCTTTGTATACCCTGGGGCAAATATTTCTATCAAATATCTTTGATCAAGTCATACCCTGTCCTCAGCAGACTGCATTATTTCTGATTTAATTAATAGCATTTCATTTAATAATCAAAAGAACTTCTACCTAAATAAGAACAAACTGTGCTTGCACACACTGATCAACTAATTGCAGAGATGGGTTTTTAATCAGTTTCTTTTACTGAGTAGTACAGTTCATAGCACTTCATTTGCTAGAGAGAATAAATCCATTTTCAGTCAATTTCAAATGGTGAATAAATCATACTAGGACTCAATGGTCCACCAGTTTCTTTACCAGGCACTGTATTACATTTTTAATGTACTCCTTAATTTTATCTCTGTTGTTTTCAATGTATCATAGTCCTTTTTAATGTAATCTTACATTTCATTACAAGGTAATTTATAGCTTTTATTATTTCCAGGCTCATGCATGACAGAATCTGTTACCAAGGACAGTTATGAGAAGGGCTCAATAGATTAGCAATCCTGTAAAATAACCTGGATTAAAATTTAGTCTGATACAGTGACTTTCACATGCATTATACCTACTGTAAAAGTGTTTTAGAATCAAATGAGTCAAACAGTTGTAGTGTACCGACTGTACAGAGACAAAAATGACACAACTATCCCTTTGATCATGATGAAGTTGGGAGAGGTCAAATACAAATCAATCTGAAAATACACTTCCTCTCTGCCCCCTTAAAAGTCTACCATCTTGAGAGCAGAAACTTCAAACAGTAGGGACCCTGACAGCAGAGCTGAGACTGACTGGTGATTTCTAAGCTACTTTTATTGTGTATGTGTATCAAAAACTATAAATCAAGGAAACAAAATACTCTCTAAGCCTTTTGCATACTGTCTACATATCTGCATCACATCCTGGTATACTATGGGTGCACCCATCACTTCTCAAGGGATTAAGAACACAAGACTATTGTTTGGGGAACAGGGAGGATTTATATACTCAATTAAGTCATTTAAAAACTTAACTCTAGGTGTTTGAAAGTGGGAACAGCATTTTCATTTTATTTAAGCCTCCCTAACAAAACTGGAAGTTCCTCAGCATGGCATTTTCAGTTCACTATCTTAAAAGACCACCAACTCATGAGCATCAGGGATCATACAGTGGAGACGATGCACAGGCAGATGCAAGTGCCTCTGCTGGCATCAGCTGGGGGTAGATGGGTTAGTTTCATGAAACTCGATAAGAATACAAGGTAATTCAACTTTTTCCACTACAGGGTCATCAACTATATTGAATTTAGACTAGATATGGATCCTACTGGGGAAATGTTGATTTTACTATGTACAGTGGGGTCTATCATTAAATGTGACAAACCCATAATGCATGCTGAAAAAACCCTGCTATGATATAGTATCCAAGTATATTTGTTTAAGTGTCTAATATATCAGGCTCTTCTTACAAAAGCAAAGAGCCACATTCATAAAGGACAACACAGGGCTTTCGTCAAGCCCTGCATCAAACAAATTGGCCACACTCTGTGCCTGATTCAAGAAGATCAGGTGCATTTATGACACGTTTTCCCAGTTTTAAGCAGCTTGCACCAAATATTTGGCATGAGCCTTTTAAAATGGGTACCTGAGATTGCCACAGGCTAGACCAGAAAAAGTCAGTCTATTTTGTGGCAATTGACGCACAGGATCAAGACTCCCAGTCACCATCCATGAGAATTCTACAAACCCTGTACACCATATGTTTTGTCTCACCTCTGCCTTGCAGCATCCACAGCCATTTGTGAATCCAACCAAAGGTCTCTGAAGCAGGAGCTTAAAATGCTTTGAAAATGATAAAACATAGTCATTTGTAAAGTCAACTGCAGAAGGAAAAATTCCAATCTCAAACAAAGAAAATGTTAATGTATATAAGGGAGGTAAAAGAAAAAGATAGGATGAAGATTAAATAACTAGATAGAAATGTATTGAAAGAAAAGCCAAAAGAAATTGAGAGGAATTGGAAGACTCTCTGAGTACTGACTGCTGCAATGTGATACCTAAACACACATTAAAAAAGTAGAATGGCTGATATTGCTAGTGGACAACATCAGAGACTTCTAAACAGGTTTCAGCTCTTGACCAATGAGGAAACAGAGGACACTCATCTACTTACAAGTGGTTAACTGTGAATTGCATGGAAAATAAAACAGAAAAAAGCAATATGTAGTGACAAGGGACTTAGTAATTATTTGTGAGCATGATTAAATTAACCAAATACTGTCATGTTTTCCTGGAGCCAGAATTGAGAGCATAGAAAAAATACTCCCTGATATTTTATAAAAGCAGTGTTAAGGCAACCCTTGTGGTGCTTAGAAGCATAGACAAATAGAATTTGAAAGCAGTTAAAGGATTGCACCACCTAGTCTGCCCATTAGTCCCTGCATCTACTGTTACTGCAGAACCTACTAGATCTTGAACTTTCTCCCCACTTTTGCTTCCCATCTAAGATTCCCTTGTGACTATCCCATGCATAATTGAAACCCACTGCTGTTTGTGCCCCAACAACTTCCACTGGAGGACTGTTCCAAGAATGCACAACCCTTTCAGGAAAGAAGTACTTCCTCACATCTCTCTCCTGAATTTCCTCCTTCCAGTGTCATTGCATGTTGCCTTGTTCTTGTGCATTGTTCCCCTGAAAAATACCCCCCTTCTGTACCTTGTTTGTTCAACCCTGTGAGGTATTCTTAGGTCTCTGTCATGCCCTCCCTCTCCCTCATTTCCACCTGGATGTACACATTGAGGCCCCTTAGTCTCTCCTCATAGGGTTTCTGATGCAGCCCTGCAAAGGTTTAGCTGACCTCCTCAGGACAGCCTCCACCCGTCTATGTCCTTACTGCTATGGGTCTCCATAACTGTACATAGTACTGCAGGTGAGGTCTTACCATGGATCTATACAGTGGTAACACCAGCACTCTCCTTCTGCTGGTAATGCTCATCCATATGCACCCCAAAATCACACTTGACTTATCCACTGCCCTATTGAACTGCCTTGCCTTTCCCACTTTGAGGTCATAAAATATGATTAGTCCACAGTCCCTTTCCCACTTGGTGACCGTCAATACCTCTTCCCCCATTTTATATTCTGCCTCTGGGTTTCTGTGACCTAGGTGCATCAGTTTCCACTTTCTTGCAATGAAACCCAGCTAACATAGTTGAGACCACACTTTGAGTTTTCTTAGGTCACTGGACATTATCTTCATGCACTGTGGAGTGTTTATCCTGTTGCAGATTTTGGTGTCATCTGCAATGAGACATACGACCCTTACAGATCATCTGCAATGTCACTTGTAATGACATTAAAGAGGACTGGTCCCAGTACTGAGTGTCCTTGGGGCAAAGGTCAGGAAGCATAGGAAAACCAGGGGGAGTTTCAAAATTCGCAAATAGTGTTTTGTTTTTCTCAATTATAGCGAAATAAAAAATAAAAATGATTCAGTATAACTATTTACAAAGGCAATAAAACAGCGAAAACAAAGTCCTTCTTCTGAGGGTATCTCTTAATTTCATGTTTCAGTCTCTCTCACTCTCCTTGTCTCTCTACAAAAGCATTGCTGCTGTTTTTATAAGCCTTTGCCTGGGAACTTGTTAAGAGAGCCTGATTCTCACAGAATGTTCTTGCAAGTTTCTAGTTTTGTCAGTTTTGATGAAGGTGCAGCAAAAAGAATATAGTGACCTAGAATTGTCCTCTTGTTCACCGCTCTGCAAAGTGCTTAAAACTGCATTTCAGGTTACCCTTTGAGTTCCAAATAGCTTTTGCAATCATTTCAACAGTATAACTATATACAGTTTTAAACAAAGGATCCCAGTGTCAGTGACATTTCCACATACAGATTCACATGTATTTTTATAACTGCAGATATGCAAGGGAAGAGAAAAAGACAGAAATAGGAAGTAAAGCCAGATAGATAGCAAGAGATGGAGAATTGTGAAACCATCAGAGTAATCAGTTCATAGATCTCACAAGAATATTTGGTTGTGCAACCAGACAGACAACAGACAGAAAAAGAGAGGCTAGAACAGACCCTTGTGTTTAAACTCTTTCTGCATAACAAATGGGGCAGAGCCTTTTTCAACCCTGTTACATACCCCCTCTTTAAGAAGGAACCTGTTTCACAAAACAGGTTTCCAACATGTTCTATTAAATTCCCTTCTGGCATTTGCTTATAACCTTTACAGTTCAGTGCATATGCAGCATAGCAAACCAAAAAGTTTCAACTCACATTTTTTCAACCCTCAGAATTCTCTGTTCCTGATCCATATCTTGACAGAAAATCAGCACTGACATTCCCTTTCCCAGATTTGTGAATCACTTTAAAGTTAAATGACTGCAGTGCTAGGTACCACTGTGTGATTCTAGAATTGTTATCCTTCATTTGGTTAAGCCAACAGAGAGGACTGTGATCTGTTACAAGTACAAGGTCAGCTCCTAGTAATTAAATCTTAAGTGACTTCATGGCCCCATTTGCTGCTGTAAGGTATTCCTTTTCAGTGGTTGAGTACCTTGTCTCTCTGTCATACAATTTCCTACTGATATATAGAATGAGATGTTCCTTTTCATCTACATTATATGCTGACTCAAGACTGCACCTGGGCCTACCTCTGATGCATCAGTCTGTGACAGAAATTGTTTCTCAAAATCTGGGCTTCTTAAAACAGGGACTGAACATAATGCAGCCTTAATGGCCTGAAAGTCTTGTCACACTCTGTGGCCCATTTCACAGTATTTGAGAAGCGTTTCTTTGTGAGTTAAGTGAGGGGAGTAGCTAACTTGGCAAAGCTAGGAACAAATCTCTGATAATAACCAGCCAGACCTAAAAATTACCTGACATGTTTCTGGTTTTGGAGACAGGGCTGTTAGCTACAGCTTCTATCTTAGAAACTGCTTAAACTTAGACTTCTCCATTTTCCAAAACATAACCCAAATATTTGGTTTCCTGCATGCCCAATGTACACTTGGTACAGTAGGATTAGTTGTCAGACCTGCCTTTTTGATCAGTTGGATAACTGCTCATAGACATTCTAAGTGACTTTTCCAGTCTGGACTATACACAAAGTCATCCTACAGGTGCACAGCACAATAACCAGTGTGAGGGGATACAATTACATCCATGTACTGCTGGAATGTAGGGGGTGCACCATGTAAACCAAATGGCATGGTGGTTTGTTTATTTGCTTTATGGGTATGTACACTGGAAACAAGTTCCATTTTCAGGTGCGACCCACAAAAAACATAGTACAAAAAATCAAAATACAAAACAATACAGTACAATAAACATTACATACATATTCATAAAGAAATAAGTATATAAATTCCACGTCATTAGGTACAAATATAGTTATTTAAAATATTGGCATTTAGATAATGTCTTAAACTGCTGGTAAAGAGAAGCAGAAAATTAACTAACTGTGGTTAAGTTTCTTATTACTATTGGAACCTCATTCCAAAACTTGGGAGCTACATATGCAAAAGACCGCTGACCACAAATAGTTCTCATTAGCGGCAATTTCAGTGACTCATTATCTACCCTAGCCCTGGACCAAGAAACCTGGCCATATCTATGTAAGAGACCAGATAAATTCTTAGGGACTTCTTCTCTTATTACTCTAAATGCAAATTTAGCATATACATATTTGAAATTTATATCTACTGGTAACCAACCCATATCGTTCAAAACTATGCAATGGTGTGTTCTTTGTGAACAGTTAATGCAAATTTCCCAAAAGCTGCAATAAAACAGATTTTTTTCTAAACAATAGAAATAGATGCATTGTCTGTAATAAGAGAAACATAGTTAACTACAGGAAATAAGCATTGGTTGGTAATAGCCAATCTGGATTCTGGTGTTAAAAAAGATTTCAATCTATTTTTTTTTTTGTCTTTGGTAACGGGTAAGGCCCACTAGGTACAAGTGCCTGTTTTCAGGGCGACCTGGGAGCACTGGGCGGTTAAGTGACTTGCTCAGAGTCGCACAGTATGCAAGTGGAGGTTGTGAGAATCAAACTGAGGTCTGGACTGCTGGATGTATCAAGCTTGTTCACACCTTGTTCCTCTAACCTCTAGGCTATACTGCCAGCCGATTTAAGCACCAACTTTAGCATGAATCTTCAAAGTCATTTTTGCTAAATGAGGTTCAATGCTCAATGTTGGATCTAACAATACACCCAGATATTGAAAATTATCTAGATTTTCATACTCTGCATCATCAGTTGCATGCATTTGCAGTTTCCTTCCCCATCCCTTAACTTTGCAACAGTTCCCAAAAAATTGTTTTAGTTTTAATGTTATTCAAAATTAATTTATTAGTGGTCAGCCACTGCTGCCCTGCTCATTTTGGCTGTTAATACTCCATTCAATTCATCTATTGTATCAGCTTGAAAATAAACTACTGCATCGTCTTGCATAAAGTGTAATGCTAGCATTAACTATGACTGAAGAAATGTTATCATAAAATAATAAAAACAAAATGGGGCTCAGTATGGAATTCTGTGGGACTCCATACTTCACATGTGCTTTATCTGATAGGCTACCACAATATCTGACCATTTGTTGTCTATCTGTGAGATCATCGGTAAACCAACCAAGTGCAGATTGCCCCACCCCAATGTATCCAACCTAGATGTAAGCAATGAATGATCAACCAAGTCAAATGCCTTGGTCATGTCCACAAAAATGGCCCCAGTCAAACACCCACTATTCATTCCCTCTAGCACCGCACTTGTGAACTCGATCAAGGCAGTCTCAGTTCCGTATCCCCTTCCAAAACCATGCTGGTTTTGAGACAACAGACCATAATCATTCATGTAAGCTATTAATTGTTTATAGACTATTTTTTCTTGCACTTTAGCCAGGGCAGATAGTATGGAGATTGGTCTGTAGTTTGCAAAATCTTGGGCCACACCTGATTTAAAGATTGGCAGTACTAATGAACACTTCCATAATTCAGCAACTTGACCTGTCGTAAATGATAAGTTATACAAAATGCTAACAGGATAATACAACACCTCTGCTGCATCTTTAAGTAAGTTAGGTGGAAGCCCATCATACCCTGCAGAAAATCTGTTTCAGTAGATTTTGTACCTCTTTAGGTGATGTTACTTTAAGATGAAAGTCTGGTCTACTACCTATGTTTATTTTATCTTTATTCAGAAAACAATATTTTTCAGTGCCAAAAAATCTATTCAAGTCTGTAAATTTAAGATTAAACATATTTGCTATTTTTTGTGAACAAGATATTATTTCAGCCCCATATTTCATAGTTGGCTCAGGTTCACAACTTGGAGATATTAGACTATTTACAGTATCCCAAAATGTCCTGTTTTCTGTCAAACCATTAGTCTGTCTTCATACAAAAACATTCCTTTTAGCCAGTTTAATTTGTGGTCAACTGACAGAATCCAATAGTGGTATCAAATGCAGTTTTGTCTCCAGATTCCTTAATTAGGGAGATTTGCCAGCAACCCTTGATGAGATCGTGGGTACTGATAAACTTGGCATTCCCTAGTCTGTCCACCAAATCATCTATTCTGAGCATAGGATAACTGCCAAATTCTGACACTTGATTAAGTTTCTTCATATCAAGGCAGATTCTTAGAAACCCCTTCTCTTTTGTTCACAATCACCATTGGTGATGACCAAGCACTTCTTATCTCTTCTATGATACCTAATTCTTTCATTTTTTGTATTTCCTTAACCATGTTAGCTCTTAACTGCTCTGGGTATTCTGTATGTCTTTTGTCTAATAGGGTGAACATTCCTTGTCTCTGTTACATGGTTGACCCCTTTTGCTCAGCCTGGTACTATGGTAAAAGTACTGTTAAATTTCTTTAGCAAGTTATGAATTTCTGCAGTTTGTTTGGAGATTAAGGAAACATTCACCTTTACAACATAAGCAGGTACAGTTTGTTCCAGTCTGTGATAAGCGATATCAATATAGAAACATAGAAACATAGAAGTTGATGGCAAATAAGGACCACAAGGCCCATCCAGTCTACCCATTTCTTTTTCTACCTTATAAATGTGTCATCAGCCTTTGCTCTGTCAATGGCCTATCTTTTCATACTCATCCGTATTGCTCCCTTATATCTATCCCATGCCTATTTGAAGCCCTGCACTGTATTCATATCAACCACTTCCTGAGGTGGGCCGTTCCATGTATCCATCAACATTTCTGTCAAAAAGAACTTCCTCACATTACCCCTTAATCAGTCTCCCTCTAATCTCATGCTGTGTTATCTTGTCCTGCTATTTTTCTTATATTGAAATATGTTAAACTCTTTCACCTTGTTAATGCCCTTAAGGTGTTTGAATGGATGGTTCAATCATATCACCTCTCTCTCCCTCCTTTACTCTAGGGTATACATATTGAGCTCCATTAATCTGTCCTCATATATTTTCTGATGCAGTCCCTGTACCATTTTGGTTGCCCTTCTCTGGACTGCCTCAATTTGGTTAATGTCCTGTCCTTGTGAAGGTGTGGCCTCCAGTACTGCATGCAGTACTCCACATGGGGCCTTACCAGTGTCTTGTAAAGAGGGATTATTACCTCCCTTTTATGACTTGTGATACCCCTACTAATACACCATAACAACCCTCTAGCCTTACCTAATATCTTCTTTATCAGTTTCTGGTAATACCAGCAGAACAGTTTTGTTGTTTTTCAACCCATTTCTTGAGGAGGTTAGCATGGTATATCTTAATAGGATTTTCCTATCTGGGGTCTCAGTCTCAAAGTTAACTGCGCCTGTATGTCTAAACACTTTATAAGGCCCTTGCCACTTCATTAACAGTTTATTTCCTGTAGTGCATAACAGTAGCAAGACCTTTTCACAAAGCTCAAAAACATTTTCTTTTACTCCATAGTTATAATACACATTCTGCTGGTTTTGGTCCTCTTCCTGATTACTATGGGTGATTTCAACTTATTGTGCCAGCTTCTTTCTCAGGGCACACATATAAGATATAATAGTTTGTTTCTGTAGGGGGTTGTCGTCCCATGTTTCTTTTATTACATCTAGTGGTCCTGTAGGTTGTCTACCATACAACATTTCAAATGATGAAAAGTCTGTTGATGCCTGTGGCACTTCTCTATAAGCAAAAAGCTGATAAGGTAAGTATTGGTCCCAATCTTTCCCTTCCTCTTTTACAATCCTTTTTAACATGCATTATAGGGTTTGATTAAAATGTCCAACATGACTGTCTGTCTGAGGGTGACAAGGAGAGGTTCTTATTGCAGTGATACCTACTGTAGTAGTCAATGCAACTCATTCAGTAATGTAGCACCAAAATTACTACCCTGAAAAGAAATAATTTCTTTAGGTATGTCCACCCTGCTGAAAATTTTGGCAAGCTCTGCTGCCACTTTTGGAGCTCTGACAGTATGCATAGGAACTGCCTCTCGGTATTAAGTAGCATAGTCACATAATAAGAAAATGAATCAATTGCCCATTTTTATTTTGTCTAAGGGCCAAATCACATCAATTGTGATTCTTTGAAAATGTACGTTTATCAAGGGTAGGGACACTAGGGGCACCATGTCTTTTTTAGTCACTGGGGATATTTTCTGACACTCAGCACAGGAACTGCAATAGGTAGCAACATCTTCATGAATTCCAGGCCAGTAAAATCTGTAGAGCAATCTGGCAATGGTGCGATCCCTCCCCAAGTGACCAACAATAGAACATTCATGTGCTATCTGTAACAACTCAGATCTATACTTTTGTGGTATAACCAATTCTTCTATCTGTTCCTGTTTAACTTGGTGTTATTAGACAAAGTAAGCTAAATGCCCATTAAATTGTCTTCAACTCATAGTGGGTCTATTTCTTCAGTCCATTTCCCAATAAGTACTTGTCCAACCTTTTTTGAAAATGTCTAGTGTAGGTGACTCAATAATATTGTCAGGTAAAGCATTTCACTTTCTAGCAGTATGCACATTTTAAAAATTGAAGCATTTTGATGTAAATACTCTTGGTATTTCAATTTGTTTATTATGAGACCTAAGATTTATCCTTTTATGTAGGCAATGTATGCTGCACTGTTTCATTAGTGAGGAGTCCTTTGTAATTTTGCGCATAAGTAATAGATCTCCCCGAGTTCTTCTAGTTTCTAATGAGAATAATTTAAGTTTCTCCAATCTTTTATTATAATCCAGATTCTTTAATCCCTGAACTGATTTCATCATTCTCCTCTATATTTTTCTATTAAATTGATGTCATTTGTAAGATAGGGGCACCAAAGTGGTGTCACGTAGTCTATGTGGTGTATTATGAATATTTTATTAAGTTTCAAAATACGGTACATTGTTTGTCCCTAGTGATAAAAGCTTTCTTTATTGAGTGAATAAGTCGTTTACAGTTCCAGGCAATCTTTTAGAATGGGCGGATGAAGACAGGTTTGATTTAATCCATACACCCAGATCTTTTTCACTTATACTGCATTTAAGTGGCTTACCATTAAGGCAATACTGGTGACTGGGGTTATTTTTTCCAAAGTGAATTACAGAATATTTTACTTCATTAAATGTCATGTTGTTATCAACACCCCATTGTTCATTAGTCTGGAGATCTTTACAAATAAACTGGTGTTTATGGAATGAGGATACATCCCTACCTATTTTTGTGTCATCTGCAAATTTAGAGATGACACCACAAAGCTCCTTATCCATATTACTTATATATGCCCAAATAATACTGGACCAAAGACTGATCACTGTGGAATTCTGCTTGTGACATTTCCATCTTCAGAGTATACAGAATTTATTCTCACAGATTGCTGTCTGTTAACCAGTTTCTTATCCATCAATAAGCTTATCACGAAGAACTGAATCAAATGCTTTTCCAATGTCCAGGAATATTACAGCTGTTGGAACTCCCTTATCTATTTGATTACTTACATAACTATAAAAGGCGATAAGATTAGTAGTACAGTAGAGACCCTTCCTGAAGCCATGTTGTGTATGATCTTGTAATCCTAAAATAGCAACTTCAATGTCAATTTTGTTTTTAATTAGTCTTTCCAATAATTTACAATAAACAGATGCGTGGCTGATAGGCCTATAATTGGCAACGCTTGATTGTTTACCCTTTTCAAACTGGAATGACTGTGGCCTTTTGCCAATCAAGTGGGACCTCTCCAGTCATAAGAGATTTGTTAAACAGGATAGTTAGTGGCTGTACCGCTACATAAGCTAGTTTTTCAGATGATAGGACTTATATTATCAGGTCCGGTGAGGATGATGCTTTTAATTTACATAATTCTTCCAGTACCATTTAGGATTCAAATCAAATTGCTCAAAGCTGTTCACACAAAAGGCAGGCATCACAGGATTTTTGGATTAAATACTGAAATGAAATAATGGCTGAAACAATTTGCAATCTCTTTATTGCTATTTAATGCTACACCATTATCTGTTATTATATTAATCCTATTATTGGTTATTATTATTTACAAATGCATTGAAGCCTTTAGAGTCTTTTTGCATGCCAATCTGTACTCTAGCTTGATTTTCTCTTTTTTTATTAATGATTTAAGCAATCTCTGTTGTGACCTATACCATAGCTGATTTGTTAGGAGGATTTAATTTATAACCCCTAAAGGCTTTTGCTTCCTTCTTATTTGTTTTTATAGCCTTAGAAAGCCATAGTGGGATATTTCCTTTACTGTTATATTTTATGCACCTGGGAATATGCTGATCCATTATTTCCTGTAGTTTTGTTTTTAATTTAATCCACATATGGCTGACCCCCAAGCCTTCAAAGAAGTCATCCAAATTAATACTAGTAAGGTCATTGATAAGTTTAGACCAGTCAGTTTTTTTATAATTAGGTAAGGATGTATGTCCATTAAATTTAGGTTTAGTAAAGTTAAGAATACATGTCATGGTTTAATGATCACTAGACCCCTAGTGAGCTCCAACCTCAACTTTAATAATACGTTCTTTGCAGTTTGTTATTACTAGATCAGAATATTCCTGCCTCTAGTTGGACTGTATACAAGCTGTTCACATTTGCAGGAAGATAATGTAGCTGCTAAGGACTTGTTTGAACACAGTTACTCCTTTCATCAGACTCAGGATATTCCTGGTACACTAAAATCACCCACCAGTATAGTGTCACCCAAGTTGCATACAGTGCTTTGCACTGTCTTGGGCATATGTGATTTTGTATTTTCTTGAAACTTGGCTTCCAGCCAAATGCCCTTTAGGGTAACCTTGCCTCAGTGTTTGCACACAGAGGTTCTTTGTCTTTTAAATAGTTTTTTATTTTAATGGGTTCACCACAACATAACCCAGACAGACCGTCTTAGGGTAGCTGGTTCATTCCACTGGGGTGTCAAACAGACGAGGTATACTGATGAGTCCTGGTAGGACGAAACACATGTCTATGTCATCTGTTAGCACCCTTTGCAAACTGTGTGAGAGGCCTTTCAGCACCATGCAATTCTGCTTAAAGTTGAACCAGCATAACATTCTGTGGTGATTTGCATATGCAGCCCATGATGCTTTGCATTGTGTGGGCATGTGTGATTTTGTATTTTCTTGAAACTTGGCTTCCCAGCCAAATGCCCTTTGGGGTAACCCTTGCCTCAGTGTTTGCGCACAGAGGTTCTTTGTCTTTTAAATAGTTTTTTATTTTAATGGGTTCACCACAACATAACCCAGACAGACTGTCTTAGGGTAGCTGGTTCATTCCACTGGGGTGTCAAACAGACGAGGCATACTGATGAGTCCTGGTAGGATGAAACACGTGTCTATGTCATCTGTTAGCACCCTTTGCAAACTGTGTGAGAGGCCTTTCGGCACCATGCAATTCTGCTTAAAGTTGAACCAGCATAACATTCTGTGGTGATTTGCATATGCAGCCCATGATGCTTTGCATTGTGTGGGCATGTGTGATTTTGTATTTTCTTGAAACTTGGCTTCCCAGCCAAATGCCCTTTGGGGCAACCCTTGCCTCAGTGTTTGCACACAGAGGTTCTTTGTCTTTTGCAGACAATGTTAATTTCATCAATTAATGCTTAGTTACAGCTCTTGTCATTGTTGGGTGATTTGTAAAAAATTCCCAGTCTTCATTTTTGTTTAGCTAGAGCCCTGAGGGGCTCCTCTGATGAGATTGTGGCTTTGGCACTGCTTTTGGCTGTCCCCATCCTCCTCACTAATCTGCTCGCTGCCCAGTTGCTGCTCAGCTAGAGCCCTGAGGGGCTCCTTTGCTGAGATTGTGGCTTTGGAACTGCTTTTGGCTGGTCCCATCCTCCTTACCAAATGCCCTCTGCCCAACTGCTGCTCAGCTAAATCCCTGAGGGGCTCCTCCACTGAGATTGTGGCTTTGGCACTATTTTCGACTGGCCTCATCCTCCTCATCAGTCTGCTCACTGCCCAGCTGCTGCTCAGCTAGAGCCCTGAGCTGGTTCTCCAATGAGATTGTGGCTTTGGCACTGCTTTTGGCTGGCCCCATTCTCCTCACCAATCTGTCCGCTGCCCAGGTGCCATTCAGGTATGCTTTGCCAGCACTAGGACCACTTAGCTTGTAATTTGACTGGGCCTTCTATGGCTGTTCTAGTCCTCTTTTGGCTGCTACAGGCCCCTTCTGCTTCACTGTTGGATTTATTTATTTATGTATGTCGTTGTTTACCGGGTAAGTGAACTGATCCAGAGGACCATTTTCAGTCATGACCCAGGCCACAGTGTGCCAGACAATACAGAGAACACAGCAGCACATACAGGTAAATACAATCCATGCAGTAAATTCACACCACAGGAATGAGGTGGTGTGGAAAGAAATAAAGTAACAGTACAATGGACACAGGGTTAGGCAATGGCCAGACCCAAGCAGTGTGAAATAGGGCCATACGTAGCAAAAGGAAAACATGAAATACAGGAGCTACAAGGTGCAGAAGAACATATACTAACATACTAACATACTAAAATGCCAGCAGAATAGGCCTAACGGTCTTTCGAGTCTGCTCGATTGGTCAGCCCCCACCCTGGGTGCTGACCTTGCTGCCCACCTCGCCTTCTCTGGCTTCTCCCTTCCCAGTTCCAGATATTCTTGCTGCATTGGATTTTGCTTCCAAAACCCTTCCCCTGTACCTGTCCCAGCCCCTATTGAACCCTTCCACCATCTCTGCCTCCACCAACCCTCTAGGCAGTGCATTCCATGGCTCCACCACCCTCTCAGTGAATTAGCTCCTCCTCCTTTCTCCCCTGAATCTTCCCCCCTCCAGCTTCCACCCATGCCCTCTAGTGGCCCACTCCTCCTTCCTTCGAAGCACCCTGACTGTTCCTCCCCTATTTACCCTCTTCATGTACTTGAAGACCTCTATCATGTCCCCCGGGTCCCTTCTCTCTTCCAATGTGTACATATTTAGCTCTTCGAGTCTCTCCTCATAGGTCCTGTCCCCCAAGCCCCAAATCATTTTGGTTGCCCTCTTCTGGACCCTCTCCAGGAGTTTAATGTCCCTCGTTAAGTGTGGCCTCCAAAACTGCACGCAGTACTCAAGGTGTGGCCTCACCAAGCAGTTATACAGAGGGAGCATCACTTCCCTCCTTCTGGAGGTGATCCCTCTAGCGATGCATCTCAGCATCCTGTTGGTCTTGGCTGCTGCCCTCCTACAAGTCTCTGAGTTGTTCATTTTGACATCCACCACCACCCCCAGATCCCTCTCAGCCTTCGAGACTTGTAGCATTTCCCCCCCCCAGGGTGTACACTTGGCCCGGGTTTCTGGCCCCCAGGTGGAGTACCTTGCATTTCCCTGCATTGAACCTCAGCTTCCACTTTCTAGACCATCTTTCCAGAGCCTCCAGATCCCCCTGTAGGGCCACCCTCCTCTCCTCCCCATCAACCACCGTCCCCAGTTTTGAGTCATCCACAAAGAGACTCATCTCACTCCTGATTCCTGTCCTTATGTCAGAGACGTAGGTGTTGAACAGGAGGGGCCCAAGGACTGATCCCTGTGGGACCCCACTAATGACCCTCTTTGGGGATGAGACTATCCCGCCAACTACGACCCTCTGGGTCCAGTCCTGGAGCCAATTGCCTATCCATCTGATCATCTGGTTCCCCACCCCATTTCTCCCAGCTTATCCAACAGGCCCATGTGAGGAACAGAGGCAAATGCCTTGCTGAAGTCTAGAAAGAAGGCGTCCACTGGTCTACCAAGGTCCAGGCACTCGTCACCCAGTCATAGAACTCCACAAGGTTTGTCTGACACGTTTCCCGAGATGAATCCATGCTGTCTATCGTCCAGGCACCCTGACTTTTCCAGGTCCCCCAGCCTCTCCTTGACAATGCCCTCCATCACCTTGCCCACCACCGATGTCAGGCTGACAGGCCTGTGTTCTCTGCCACTTCCCTTGATCACCCTTGTGGATAGGCACTATATGCACCACCTTCCAGTCCTGGGGCACCCAACCTGTCCTCAGAGATGGTGAAAACTCCACCAGGGTTTCCAGGACATCCATAAGTTCCTTCAGCACTCTGGGATGTAATTTATCCGGCCCTGGTGCTTTCTCCATCTTAAGGGAGCTGAGGGCTTCCCTCACTCTCTCTGCTGTGATTTCCACTTCCAGTACCTCTTCTCCTGCTTAGCCCTCCCCTCCTGCCAGTGATGCCTCCCCTCTCCCCAGACCCACCCGATCGGTGGGGTCCCCCCTCCCTCAGTATGTCTGTCTCCTCCCATGTATGATGCAGCACCCCCATTTTCCTTGGTAGAAACTTAGGTGAAATACTCATTTAGTACCTCAGCCTGCTCCCCTGGGTCTTGTGCCCATCTCTACCCTGATTTAATCCTGCTAATCTGCCCCTTCACCCTTCTTTTTTCCCCAATGTATCTAAAGAACCCCTTGTTCCATCTCCTGATTTCCCTGGCCAGGTTCTGCTCCTTCCTTGCCTTAGCTGCCCTCACCACCCTAGTGGCCCTTCTAGCAATCAGCTCATACTCCCCTCGATCCCTAAAAACATGATATGAGACCAGTTAGTAAGGGCCATTAGTAGAGCTGCATGGGTTTATATAGTCAAATTCTCACATCAGGTTCAGGAGGGAATTAGAGAGATACAGAGATGAGAGGGGAGGTAGGTGGAGAGCTGGAGACAATGGAATGGAGACATAGGCATTAGATTGCCAAAATATTAATTACTGGGAGCAGTGGCAGTCTGCACCAACTAGAAGCCTGTGTTTCATTGCCTATTTGAAAGCCAGGTGTGATGGGGATAATTGGACGGACTGTGGAGCTTGTTCCATATGGAGGTGCAGGGCGAGAAAGTTCTGCTCCCATTGCTGTGGAGATGCAGAGTCTCCAGAGGAAGGTTGAGGATGCCCTAAGTCTTCTAGGAGCCACTCTGTCTGTCAGGAGGAGAGATTAGGGGAATGGGAGTCGGTACCTTAGCGCATTTGTGAAAGTGACCTTGCATAGTGTGCCAGTGCAGGGACTGGTAAAGAGTGCAGTGGTGGGTCTGGTGGGGAGCTTGAAGGGTGAAATGACAGATAGAAACGTAGACTTTGACTTTGACTTAGTCTGCCCATTTCCTTACCTACAGGATAAGCTGCAGATCCTAGTTAAACAACAGCCTAGTTCTTCTTACCCCCCACATGAATTGCCTTATGTCTGTCCCATGTATTCTTGAAGTCTCCCACAGTTTTAGACCCCACAACCTTCTCACGAAGGCTGTTCCCTGTGTCCACCACCCTCCCTGTGAAAAAATACTTCCTCGCATTGCCACTGAACCGCCCCCCATCTATAAATAGTATCACTTCACAAAAGTGGGAGCAGGACAGAGGCAGAAAACTACAGACCAGTTAGTTTGACCTCAGTGGTAGGGAAACTAATGGAATCACTTCTGAAGGAAAGAATGGTTGAGTACCTAGAGACCAGTGGGGCACAGGACCCAAGGCAGCATGGATTCACAATGGGAAGGTCATGTCAGACTAATCTAATAGATTTCTTTGACTGGGTGACCAAAGTAGTAGACTAGGGAGGGGCTATGGACATGGCCTACCTAGATTTTAACAAGGCATTTGATACAGTCCCAAACAAAAGATTAATACACAAGTTAGCCAGCCTTGGAGTGGGTCCCCAGGTGGCAGCCTGGATAAAAATTGCTAGAACAACAGGATGAAAAGGGTAGTAGTAAATGGAGTCCACAGTGAAGAAGGAGGGTTACTAGCAGGGTACCGCAGGGTTCAGTACTAGGACCGGTCCTTTTTAATGTCTTCATAAGTGACATTGCAGAGGAACTGGAAGGAAAAGTATGTCTCATTGCAGACAACACAAAGATCTCCAACAGGGTTGATACACAAGATGGAGTGGAAAGGATCTTTGTGTCATCTGCAAAGAGGCATACTTTTCCTTCCAGTCCCTCTGCAATGTCACTTATAAAGACATTAAAAATGACTGGATCCAGTACTGAACCCTGTATGTACCCTAGTAACCCTCTTTCTTCAGAGTGGACTCCATTTACTATTACCTTCTGTGTCCTGTTGTCCAGCCAATGTTTTACCTAGGCTACCACCCTGGGACCCACTCCCAGGCTGGTTAATTTGACTATTAATCTTTTTTGTGGGACTCTGCCAAATGCCTTGCTAAAGTCTAGGTAGGCCATTTCTACAGCCCCTCCCTGGTCTACTACTTTGGTCACCCAGTCAAAGAAATCAATTAGATTCATCTGACATGACCATCCCACTGTGAACCCAAGCTGCCTTGGGTCCTGTGCCCCACTGGCCTCTAGGTACTCAACAATTCTTTCCTTCAGAAGTGATTCCATCACTTTCCCTACCACAGAGGTCAAACTGACAGAGCTGTAGTTTCCTGCCTCTGTCTTGTTCCCACTTTTGTGAAGGGGAATCACATCCACCTTCCTCCAGTCCTCAGGTACCACACCATCCTCCCATGATTTGCTAAAAAGAGTAGTCAGTGGTTTCACTAGTTCTCCCCTTAATTCTTTTAGAATTCTGTGGTGAATTCCATCAGACACCATTGCTTTTCCACCTTCAGTTTTAGGAGTTCTTTCAGAGCCCTTTCTTATGTGAAAGGACTGGGATCAACCCCCCCCCCATCAAGAGTGCTTCTGTTAATTGGATTAGGTACTTCCCTCTCCTCTTCTTTTGTGAATACTGAGCAGAAATATTCATTCAGTATCCCTGCTTTTTCACGGTCCTTCTCTGCCCATCCGCTGTCCATTCTATTCAGCCTCATTATCCCTCCCTTTGTCTTTCTACGCTTCCTGATGTACCTGTAAAAGGTTTTATCACACTTCTTAACTGAGTTGGCTATCTTTTCCTCAGTTTGGGCCATTGCTATTCTGGCTTCTCCCCCTGCTTCCTTCTGCTTTAACTGGTACAGCTCTCTGTCCTGCTCCTTCTGTGTTTCCTTATTCTTCCTGAATGCTATCTTTTTCTCCCTAACTTTCCTTGCCACCTCTTTTGAGAACCATAGTGGCTTTTTCTTTCATTTTGATTTGTTTATTTGCTTCACACAAAGGCTTGTTGCCTCTGTGATGGCAGATTTGATGTTTCCCCATTGTTGCTCCACCCCTCCTTCTAGCCTGTTTGCTAGTGCTTTTCTAAGGCACTCTCCCATCTTGCCAAAGTTAGCCCTCCTGAAGTCCAGTACCCTCACTTTAGTATGGCTTGACTCTGTAGCAGAGTTTATTGTGAACCACACTGTTTCATTGTCACTTGTTCCCAGATGGCAACCCACTTCTAGATCTGAGATCTCTCACTGTCCCCATTTGACAGTATGAGATCTAAGATTACTCCCTCATAGTGGGTTCCAAAACTAGCTGTCTGAGACATGCCACTTGTAAACAATGAGAATGGCCCTGGTCTTGGATGTGGCTGCAGCAAATGTGCTCCAGTTAACATCTGGCATATTCAGGTTTCCATCAACAGTATCTCCCTTTCTCTGCCATCCTAAGAATGCCTTTTATCATATTCTTGTCCATTCCTCCCCTGGCATGGGGTCTATATACAATCCCTGTCTGGATTGTGGTGTAATTTCCAGTCTCTAAGGTGACCCACAGTGCCCCCTGTCCTCCCTTTTTACTCTTTTGTTCAGTTGCTTTTATCCCTTCCTTTATATAGAGAGCTACTCCTCCCCCTCTTCTCCCCTCCTTGTCTCTCCTGAAGGTTATGTACCCTGGTATGTTAACATCCCAGTCATGGTTCTCTGTGTACCATGTTTCTGTGACTGCTACGATATCCAGGCATCCCTTTTCCATCAAGGCCACCAGTTCAGGGAGCTTGTTGCCCAGACTATTGGCATTGGTACTCATTACCCTCCATTTCCTGATGGCCTTACTCCTTTTTGCCCTATCCCTGTCCTTATTGCCTTTGTCACTTTCTCCATTTATCCCTGCCCTTCTCCCTATCGATATCTCTATCTTGGTGTTTACCTCACTTACTACCCTGACACTTTTGGGGGGCTAGGATTTCCCTTTTCCTTTCCAGTGCCTCCTCCCTTGGCTAGTTTAAATGCTTGCCAATGAAGCATTTAAACCTATCACCTAGGATCCTGGTTCCCCTCCTGGACAGACACAGCCCATCGTGCCAGTATAGGCCTGTATCACTCCAGGTGACCCAGTCCCCAGTGAAGCCAAATCCATGAGCTCTGCACCAGTTTTTCAATCATTGATTGAATCCCATGTTGTGGAGTACCCTAGCCTCACCTACATCATAGACAGGCAGCACCTCGGAGAAGGTTAACATGCGTGCTACTTATCTAAGTCCCCGCCCCAACTCCACAAACTCTTTCTGCACTGCTCTGATCCCTTTCTTAGCCAGGTCATTTGTCCCTAGGTGGACAATGACATCCAGCTCCCTCCCCTGTGCAGCTGCTCCGGTGATCCTGAGGATTCACTCCCTGTCCCTCCAAGCCATGGTGCCAGGCAGGCACCTTAACTCCATTTCCCATTCCTCTCCCAGTTCTACCTTCCTAACAATGGAGTCCACCACCAGGAGTTGTTTCCTTCCCCTGTGGGGCCTCATGCCACCCTCCTGTGGGTCTCCCTTGTGGAGGTTCCCAGCATCCTCCTTGGTCTCCACTGTGGGTGCCTCAATAGGAACCACACTTTGCTGGAACAGCATAGGAATTGTGGAGGTACAATTGGAGGTATGTGCCTCTGTTCCACCACCCTCACCCTCCCTGGGCCCAGTGTGGTCCAACTGCTTCTCTTTCTTGGCAACCTCTGGGGCAGCAGCAGTGGCCTGGTAGTCCATGGATGGAGTGGAGGTCCCACAAATCCTGGCCAACTCAGCCTGGATATAAGCAACCTCCTCCCTCAGCCCAGAGAGGTGCCTGCAAATGGGACAACACTGCATCCTCCAGAATGTCTCCTGGAAGACTGCTGCTCCACAGCCACTGCACTGCACTCTCATCATGTCTTACTTCTGGCCCCTTCACTGTTGTTTGGAATCCTTACTCTGTTTTTCTTCTCCCCTACCTACATACTGCCTCAGTGCACTTTAAGCTCCTGATCGTCCTGTTCTGAGACAAGAAGATGCTATATTTCTCAGTAGACCCCTTACTTGCTCAGAGACAGACCTCCAGTAGCTAGAAGAGGCTGGAGAGCTGCTCTTGCCCTTCTAGGATGGTGAGTCTTTGGTGGCTCTGTGATCACTCACTCACTCCCTGCTCCCACACAGAAAGTTCCTGTTCTCAGTCAAATCCTTTGCCTATAAAAGTAAAACTAGCTTTGGGTTGGATGGTGGAGGGAGAAGGAGGGCAATATAGTCCCAGAAGAGAAGTCCAGTTATACAGCACTCCTTTCTCTGGGTATTCTCTGCCATGCTTTTGCCAGAATCTATATAGGGCAGTGCTTAAATCTAGCTTCCTTCTAGCTAAGCCACTCCCCCTACTTAATAGACCTTTCTACATGTAATTAAGTTGCACAGATAACAATCCCCTTCAGCCACCTGAGATTTACACCAAGACAACTGCTCAGTTATCTGAGATAATTGCTCAGATAACCATTCACTTCAGCTAACTCAGACAAACACACACACTTATTTTTGTTTGCTTTTTTACCCTAAATTGAAGGTCCCAGTAGAAGAGTTCTACTTCTTTAGTCCCAGTAGAGAAGTCCAGTCACACAGCACTCCTTCCTTCTGGTGTACTCTGCCAAGCCTCTGGCAAAATCTATTTAGGGTAGTGTTTACATAACCTTCGTTCGCTAAGCCAGTTCCCCTACTTAATAGATCTTTCTACATGTATTTAAATTGTACAGATAACAATCCCCTTCAGCCACCTGAGATTTACACCTGGATAACTGCTCAGATGACCATTAACATCATCTGGTTCAGACAAACACACTAACTTTTTTGTATCCTAAATTGAAGATTCCAATAGAGGAGTTCTGCTTCTTTAGTCCCAGTAGAGAAGTCCAGTCACACAGCACTCCTTCCTCCTGGTGTTCTTTGCCAAGCCTCTGGCAGAATCTATCTAGGACAGTGTTTAAATCAAGCTTCCTTCTAGCTAAGCCACTCCTCCTACTTAATAGATCTTTCTACATGTAATTAAGTTACACAGATAACAATTCCATTCATCCACTTGAGATTTACACCTAGATAACTGCTCGGTTATCTGAGATAACTGCTCAAATAACCATTCACTTCAGCTAACTCAGACAAACACAATAACTTTTTTTTACCCTAAATTGAAGGTCCCAGTAGAAGGGTTCTACTTCTTTAGTCCCAGTAGAGAAGACCAGTCACACAGCACTCCTTCCTCTGGGTGTTCTCTGGCAGAATCTATCTAGTGCAGTGTTTAGATCTAGCTTTCTTCTAGCTAAGCCACTCCCCCTACTAAATAGATCTTTCTGCAATGTAATTAAGTTGCACAGATAACAATCCCCTTCAGCCCCCTGAGATTTACACCTAGATAACTGCTCAGATAACCATTCACTTCAGCTATCTCAGACAAACACACTGACTTTTTTTTGTGTGTGTTTTTTACCCTAAATTGAAGGTCCCAGTAGAAGAGTTCTAGTCCATTAGTCCCAGTAGAGAAGTCCAGTCACACAGCACTCCTTCCTCCTGATGTTCTCTGCCAAGCTCTGGATTCATCTCTACCCTATATTTCTAGTGCTTGGCACTCCTACTGATGCTGTTTACTTTATCGTCAGTGCCAGACACTCCTTTGTAACTGAAATTGCAGCACAAGGCACCCCTGTAACCTTCTGTGTTTTTTTTAATTTGAAATAATTTGCTTTCTGTGTTCTCTGTAACTCTCTGTACTTTATAATTTAAAACAATTTGCCTAAAGATGTTTTTTATTCTGTACTGTGCACCATTATTGATGTTTTATTTTTAGATTAATGTCAAATGTGAGCTGAAAGCCTTACTAGACTGTGCTAGATAACTGTTTGAGTCTCTTCCTCAAGCTTTTGTTTGAACTTAAGTTTAATACAAATGTTAGCTTCTAAACTTAATAGTATATTGTAGGAAACTGTTTGATTACTGCCATAAGCTTTTAATTTCTCTGACTTTTAATTTCTCTATTCTGACCCCCCCACACACACACACTAGCCCTCTGCACTCTTAGCCTCTTGTTTCCCTTGGACATGACTGTCACCTAAAGTCCATTCTACTCCCCACTGGTAATTGCTTCTTTCCCATCCTGCTACACCTCCTTTTGGCACCCTCTCCTTTAATTTTATCTCTTGTGTTGCCCCCCTCCAATTTAGCTGGGCTCAGTACTATAATCTTTATATGAGCTTACAGCCTTGCCTTGCTTTCATTTAGCTAGAGCCCTGAGGGGCTTCTCTGCTGAGATTGTGGCTTTGGCACTGCTTTTGGTTGGCCCCATCCTCCTCACCAATCTGCCCGCTGTCCAGCTGCTGTTCAGGTAAGCTTTGCCAGCACTAGGACCACTTAGCTTGTAATTTGACTGGTCCTTCTATGGCTATTCTAGTCCTGTTTTGGCTGACTTTTAATTTCCCTATTTCTGACCCCTCCTCACTAGCCCTCTGCCTCTCAACCTCCTGTGTCCCTTGGATACCACTGGCATCTAAAGTCCAGTCTACCCCCACTGCTAATTGCTCCTCTCCCATCCTGCTACACCTCCTTTTGGCACTCACTCTCCTTTACTGTTATCTCTTGTGTTGCATACCCCTCAACTGCTATGAATTGTGCATAGCGCTAGATTTTCACACTCAAATTTACCCTTGCCTTGCTCCACAAAGGTTTACTGATGTTCTAAACAATGTTAGAGCTATTTCTGGACCCACAAACTATTAAACCATTGAACTAAGTTGATAGAAACATTCCTTATCATTAACTATATGGGACCCACTATTTGTAGACATATTATTGTTTAACATAAGAAAGTGCTACACATCCTGGCAATTTGCTATGATTTGTGAAGGCCAGTGCAATGATTTTTGATGCTGAGAGGTTGAGAGGTATGTTGTGTTGCCCCCCCCCCCAATTTAGCTGGCCTCTGTACTAAAAGCTTTATGTGTGCTTACAGCCTTGCATTGCTTTCATTTTAGCTAGAGCCCTGAGGGGCTCCTCTGCTGAGATTGTGTATTTAGTTGGTCCCATCCTACTCATCAATCTGCCCACTGTCCAGCTGCTGCTCAGGTACGCTTTGACAGCACTAGGACCATCCTACTGATGCTGTTTACTGTATCTTCATTGCCAGGCACTCCTGTGTAACTGAAATTGCAGCACAAGACACTCCTGTAACCCTCTGTGTGTTTGGTTTTTTGTGTCCATTTTTCCATTAGCAAGTTATACTGTACTGCCACTAGAGGGACATCATCTTTATCTAAAGCAGAGATACTCAGTCATGTCTGGCTTGGGAGCCACATTAGTATTACTACTTTCCCCAGGAGCCACAACAGGAATACACATCATACATGTGAGATAAAATGACAGACGGACATCAAAGGTATAATTTAAAAACACATTTTATTTCAATGTATAACAATTATTTGCTATTACTGTAAGTAAATTTAAAAACCTTTAAAAAACTTGAAAAAGACTTTTCAACTTATATTAAATATAATGGCAGTCAATTATATAAATGACATTCCTTCTTTGAAATAAAAATCTCCCCACACAAAGTCAAACATAAAAGTTAACATAGTATACCCCCCACTCTGACAGTATTTTTAGACTGCCCAGCAAAACTAAATGAATACAATGTGTCAGTCACACAACCAGTACATTTTAAAATGCCAAGCCCAGCAAAAGCAAATATAAAATGTAACTTAGCGCACACACACACACACACACACACACACACACACACACAAACACACACAACTGAATAAAATGTGTCACACTATTAGTGCTTTTACACTGACCAGAACAGCAAAATGAAATATCACTACACTGCAAAAAAATCTCACTGTGTACCCTTAAGTAGCTGGGTTACATTGAAGAACAATGTTACATAGCTAAAATAAACATCTCAGAAATGTATCTGCATGTATAAGAACAAAGTAATGCTTCCATCTGGTAGATGTCAGTGCTGCATTATCCACACCAAGAGAAGTCTGCAGAAATCAGTAAATCTTGCTTCAGTGACCAGAGGACTTGCAGAGATCAGCACAGCATTACCTGTGGCAGGAGAAGTCAGTAAATCTTGCTTATTTGAACGGAGGGCAGGTAGAAGTCAGCAGCATTATCCACAGAAGGAGAACTTAATTAATCTTGTTTCTGTGACTGGACAGGTAGTAGAAGTCAGTGCAACATGAATCTCACCATGCCACTCAGCTCTCTGTATTTATTCAGATGCTAGGATGCCGATGGAAACCAGTGGTTATTATCAAATTATTTCTGAGTGAATTGCAAATTACCTCTCACCGAGACAGTGATCATTAGACATAAATTCATTACCAACTCCTCCAATGTGAACAGCGCTAAGTAGGGGATGTTAATTTCAGTTTAGACTAACACTGACAACAACTGATCAAAGCGGGAAGTGGGTGATCGTTCGGGTGGCATTTAAAGAGCAACAACGACATTATAAATCTAGCAGGTGTTAATGAGCTGCATGAAAAGCTGTACAGATCCTCATGTGACTCACGAGCCATGAAGTGAGTACCACTGATCTAAAGTGATCCCTGACTGTTGTTGATATAGATACCTTACTAAACTACAGCTCCCCCTACATCTGACCAGCCCTCTCCTCTGCACTCCCTGCTTAGATGTTCTTCACTTCCTGTTCCTAAATCAATTATTCACTAATTTCACTGCCTTTATCAACAATGCATCCCCTACTCTAGCCTGATGCATCATACGCTGTCCAATTACACCATAACTGATGACAATTAGTGTGGGTTCACTGCAGTTTGGTTGTCCCATCAAGTCTTGATTAAGGGCCTCCTAAATTCAAGGGCTCCTACTGGGTCGAGGCCTCAAGAATGAAGGTATCTGCTATGTGTCCCTTTCTGTCATTACACTTATTTTGTTTTATTGAAACTACTATGATCTCCCAGCCTTATCCTTTTGGTGAGTATGATCCATGGCACCACTTTGCATTGCCAGGATCTCTTTGACTTCCCTGATTGGTGCAAATGTACCTTTAAGTTCCCTCTACTAGAGCTGGGTATACAACTTCCGGAGGAAGGAACTCTACAGAGGCATCTATTAAGGCTATCACTTTATCTTCCTCAGCTTCATTACTACAGCATTCCCTGATTTACATGGTCAGGGTATTAATATTTGGCCATAGGTCCTTTAGGTATCAGTCCTGTGGATGCCACCATTTCTGCAATCATTAACCACAGACAGAAACGTTCAAGAGCACTTTGGTTTCTCAGAGGAGCCATTAAGAAGCTTCTTCTCCTTCTACTGTTGTGTTCTGGCAATGTTGAACTTAACTCCTGCTAATATTACAGCCCCAGGTGACTTACCCAGCCTCAAAGGGGTGAGCATTATGCATGTTAATGTGTGTAGTCTATTAAAAAACATGCATCTATCCAGGCCTGGGTCTGTCATACTATGCCTGATGTCCTGGTGGTCATGGAGTCATGGCTCAAACCTGGAATAGCTGATCAGGAGGCAAATATCCCCTCTTACTACCTTTTTAGAACAGGCAGTTTGACTAGAGGAGGAGGAGGAGTTGCAATTTATGTCAAGGATAAATTCTCTGAATCGGTCACTGACTCAACCTCAATTCATAAAGAGTTCAAAAGTCTGTCCCTCAAACTTGAAATATCTCCCACTACCTCACTCTATGTTATTGGGTGTTAAAGGCCCCTGTCAGCAGGATTTCAGCTTCTGAACCACCTTCTCAGCTCTCTGGGTTCTTCGCCCTCTGAGTTTATCATCTTAGGAGATCTTAACTTGGACTGGTCCTCCAGTACCTCTTTATCACTTAAAAATATCTGTGACACAGTTGGCTTGTCTCAGCTTATTACTGAAGTTACGTGTCCTAATAAGAAGATCCCTAACAATAGCACCCTAATGAACCTCATTATGGTTAGCAAACCACATCTATTCTCCTACAAGGGAGTTTTTTTCTCTGACATTAGCGACCACTGCTTTATTGCCTGAGTAAGATCTAGCCCTAAAATAGCTTCTGCATCCAAATTTACCTTTAAAAGATGTTGGTGTAACTTTGACTCTTATGCTTTTATCACAGAGCTATGCTTTTCCCTGCACTGGCAAAGTCTGTGAACAGGGCCTACAATATCATCCATGAAATTGTGCTAGGGGTACTAGACAAACATGCTCCCATAGTTAAAATCTGTGCCAAGAAAAAATCATGCCAATGATTCTCAGCACAGTGAAAGTCCACCTTGCTTGAGAGAGGCTCACTCTGGAAAAAGGCCAGGAAAACCAAGCTCCCAGCAGACTGGTTATCATTTAGGAAGGCTAGGAACTATTGCACCAAAATGGTCAGAGAAGCTAAGTCTAACTTCTACTGAGCAGAACTTGATGCTGCTTCTAACTGCTCAGCTAAGTTTTGGAGCACCTTAGAGGAAGTGGAAGGTCATTCATCTGGAAACGCCATCTGCCTTGGAGACATTACAATCTCTGATAAGCCATCCATCCTTGAGTATCTCAACAATCACTTCTCTACTGCAGGCCTAGCCTTTGACTCCTCCCTTGCCAGTGAGCTCCACAAACAAGTTGGTGTACAGGACCTTGAAGTCCCTGTCATGAGATCTTCATTCTCCCTTCAACCTGCATCACTAGAAGAGGTTGAAAATCTTTTGCAACAACTGGATACTAGGAAAAGTCTGGAGCAGATCTTCTTCCTTAATATTGGTTATCATGTATTGGCTGTGCCACTTACCCACCTTTTTGATCTATCTATCTCTCAGGGTGTCCTTCCTTCCATATGGAAAACTGTGCATGTTATTCCCCTTTATAAATCCGGAGACCCCAGTGACCTAAACAATTATAGACCTATTTCTTTACTCCCCATCCTGTCTAAATTGTTAGGAAAAATTGTGAGCTCACAACTAAGGAATTACTTGGAATTATATAATCTCCTTAACCCTTTGTAGTCTGGCTTCAGACCACAGCATAGCACCATTTTGGCACTTGCTATGGTTACGAATGACTGGCAATGTGAACTTGATGCCAAAAACTTTATTTCTGCAGTATTCTTAGACCTTAGCAAGGCGTTCAATACTGTCAACCAAGACCTGCTTCTCCTTTCCCTCAGAAACATTGGACTGGATTACCTTTCCATGGGAGATTGTTCGGGTGGCATTTAAAGAGACATAATGACATTATAAATCTAGCAGGTGTTAAGGAGCTGCATGAAAAGCTGTAAAGAGCCACTTGTGGCTTGTGACCTGTGGAGTGAGTACCACTGATCTAATGCAATCCCTGCCTGTTGTTCATATAGATACCTGACAAAACTACAGCTCCCCCTACATCTGACCAGCCCTCTCCTCTGCACTCCCTGCTTAGATGTTCTTCATCTTCCTGTTCCTAAATCAATTATTCACTAATTTCACTGCCTTTATCAACCATGTATCCCCTACTCTACCCTAGGTACATCATACGCTGTCCAACTGCACCATAACAGATGACAATTAGTGTGGGTCCACTGCAGTTTGGCTGTCCCATTAAGCCTTGATTAAGGGCCTCCTAAATTCATGGGTTCCTACGTGGACCTGACCTCAAGAATGAAGGTCTCTGCTATGTGTCCCTATCTGTCTTTACTCTTATTTTGTTTTATTGAAACTACTATGATCTCCCAGCCTTAACCTTTTGGTACGTATGATCATGGCACCACTGTGCATTGCCAGTATCTCTTTGACTTCTCTGATTGGTGCAAATGTACCTTTAAGTTCCATCTACAAGAGCTGGGTATACATCTTCTCTAGTGGAATGGAACTTTTACAGAGGCATCTATAAACACTGTCACTTTATCTTCCTCGGCTTTGTTACTACAACATTCCCTGATTTACACAGTCAGGGTATTAATATTTGTGGCGATAGGTCCTTTATGTATCAGTCCTGGGGATGCCACCATGTCTGCAATTATTAATCACAGACAGAGACGTACAAGAGCACTTGGGTCTCTCAGAGGAGCCATCAAGAAGCTTCTTCTCCTTCTACTGTTGTGTTCTGGCAATGTTGAACTTAACCCAGGTCCCCCTGCTAATATTACAGCCCCAGCTGACTTACCCAGTCTCAAAGGGGTGAGCTTTATGCATATAGTCAGTTAAAAAAACTTGCATCTATCCAGGCTTGAGTCTGTCATACTATGCCTGATGTCCTGGTGGTCACAGAGTCATGGTTCAAACCTGGAATTGCTGACTGGGAGGCAAATATCCCCTTACTCCCTTTTTAGAACAGTTTGACTAGAGGAGGAGTTGCAATTTATGTTAAGAATAAATTCTCTGCATCGGTCACTGACTCATCCTCAATTCATAAAGAGTTCAAAAGTCTGCCCCTCAAACTTGAAATATCCCCCACTACCTCAGTCTGTGTTGTTGGGTGCTATTGGCCCCCATCGGCAGGATTATAGCTTCTGAACCACCTTCTCAACTCCCTGGGTTCTTCACTCTCTGAATTTATCGTCTTAGGAGATCTTACCTTGGACTGATCCTCCAGTGCCTCTTTAAAACGTAAAAATGTCTGTGACACACTTGGCTTGTCTCTTATTACTGAAGTTACGCATACTAATAAGAAGATCCCTAACAATAGCACCCTACTGGACCTCATTATTGTTAGCAAACCACATCTATTCTCCCACACAGGAGTTTTTTCCTCTGAAATTAGAGACCACTGCTTTATTGCCTCAGTAAGATCTAGCCCTAATATAGCATCTACATCCAAATTTACCTTTAAAAGATGTTGGCATAACATTGATCCTTATGCTTTTATCACTTTTCCTGCACTGGCATCACATCTACCTGGCAAGTCTGTGAACAGGGCCTACAACATCTTCCATGAAACTGTGCTGGGATACTAGACAAACATGCTCCCATAGTTAAAATCTGTGCCAAGAAATAATCATGCTACTGATTCTCAGCACTGTTAAAGTCCACCTTGCTTGAGAGAGACCCACTCTGGAAAAAGGCCAGGGAAACCAAGCTCCCAGCAGACTGGTTATCATTTAGGAAGGCTAGGAACTATTGCACCAAAATGGTCAGAGAAGCTAAGGCTAACTTCTATCAAGCAGAACTTGACGCTGCTTCTAACTGCTCAGCTAAGTTTTGGAGCACCTTAAAGGAAGTGGAAGGCCATTCATCTGGAAATGTCCTGCCAGTGAAAATCTGCCTTGGAGATATTACAATCTCTGATAAGCCATCCTTCCATTAGTCTCTCTCAACAATCACTTCTCTACTACAGGTCTAGCCTTGACTCCTCCCCTGTCAGTCGCTCCACAAACAAGTTGGTGTACAGGACCTCCAATCCTGTCATAATTCTTCATTCTCCTTCAACCTGCATCACTAAAAGTGGTTGAAGATCTTTTGCAGCAACTGGATACTAGGAAGAGTGCAGGAGTAGATCGCTTCACCCTTCTTCCTTAAGACTGGTTATCATGTCTTGGCTGTGCCAATTACCCACCTTTTAATGTATCTGTCTCTCAGGGTGTCCTTCCTCCATATGGAAAACTGTGCATGTTATTCCCTTTTTAAATCCGGAGACCCAAGTGACCTAAATAATTACAGATCTATTTCTTTACTCCCCATCCTGTCAAAATTGTTACGAAAAATTGTGAGCTCACAACTAAGGAATTACTTTCAATTATATCATCTCCTTAACCCTTTGCAGTCTGGATTCAGACCATGGCATAGCACCATTTCAGAACTTGCTAGGTTATGAATGACTGGAAAAGTGAACTTGATGCCAAAAACTTTATTTTTTATGGTACTCTTTGACCTTAGCAATATGTTCGATACTGTCAACCATGACTTGCTTCTCCTTTCCCTCAGGAACATTGGACTGGACCACCTTTCCTTGAAATGGTTCTCTAGTTATCTAGTAGATCGATTCCAGCCGGTCAAAGTGGAAGGGGAACTTTCTTTACTTAAGCCCCTCCTGAGAGGCATACTGCAGGGTTTAATACTAGGCCCCTTGTTTTTCACAAAATATATTAACAGTATAGATGCCTGCATCAAAAATGCCAATATACATCTTTTTGCAGATGATACAGTTCTTTACACCAGTAGATCTACCCTTGAGGCTGCTTGCAGTCAACTTCAACAGGATTTCAATCTCCTGCAACATCAGCTTCTTAACTAAAAGCTACTTCTAAATGCCAAAAAAACTAAGGCAATGTTCTTCTCCCCCCTTGCACCTTCAAGATATCTGGCTTTACTTGGAACACTGCCTCCGATCACCACCCTTCATGACGGACCTCTGGAGTAGGTATCCAAGTTTAAGTACCTTGGGGTATGGATTGACCACATACTCTCTTTTCTTGACCACATTGAAGAACTGTGAAAAAAGCTTAGACAGAGGTTGGGCCTGTTTTATATGACTCCCTGAGTGATCACCTTATGGTTTACATGGTCAGGAAAGTGCACAGACCTGCTAAACACCCTATACGCTCTTCACGAGAGCTTATAAATCCCTATGTCTATCTTCCCTTCTAAATGACCTTGCTCACATCGACTGGTTCTTCATTCAGATGGCACCCACTATTGACTACGCATTCGACATGTTCAGAACCAACTTGCTTGCTGTATGGGATGACCACGCACCCCTAAGATGCAATAGGGTTTAGGGCTCCCATCTCCCCTGGGTCACCGTCGACATCATCGGCAGATGCTGATCTAGGGACCAGGCCTGGAAAAAACACAACCAAACCTGCTCCCTAGAATCCCTGCAGTGATATCACACCCTCCACATCTCCTGCACCAAATCTATACGGCAGGCAAAAAAGAACTATTTCAAGTCGGCTCTCTCCTTCAACCTTAGCCACCCATCTAACTTCTGGAAAACCATCAAAACCCTTCTTACTCCCCCAGCCCAGCCTACCCAATGCTAAACATCCTCAGCAACACTGTCTCAGACCCTAGAAGTTGCCACTGCTTTCAACACCTTCTTTACCAACTGCGCTTCATATCTCCTCACAAACCACCTGATCACCCCACCCATACCCAGTTCCTCATTGCAATCCCAGCACCCCCCCGTCACCACTTTCTCATTCCGCCCAGTCTCCACGGCAGAAGTACTCCATGCCCTATGCTCTCTAGACCCCAACAAAGGCAAATGCCCATTAGGCCTGGACGCCAAACTTCTCCACTTATCAGCCCCGCCATTGCCGCCCCACTAGCTGACCTCCTAATCCTCTCATTTTCCCTGGCTCAAATTCCAGCCACTTAGAAGCAGGCAGTTGTTATCCATCTAACGAAGGGAGGTGATCCATCTGCGCCTGGAAATTACCACCCTATCTCCCTTCTCCCAATACTGACCAAACTTCAAGAACACCTAGCCCTTGCCCAACTCACTCAATTTCTTGACTCTACCTCCTTCTTCACCCCTTATCAGTCAGGGTTTCATAAATCACACTACACCATCACCGCGCTCTTAAGACTCTCAAATGACATCTCCTCAGGGATGGACAAGGGGCATATCACCTCAGCTATTTTCATAGATCTGGCCAAGGCCTTCGACATCGTCTCCCATCCCAAGCTACTTACAAAACTAAATGACGCAGGCCTCTCCAGCCTTGCCACTAGTTGGTTCCAGGCCTACCTGACTGGCAGACAACAATCAGTAAAAATTGGCACACAAGTATCCCCTCCACTTCCAGTCACCATGGGGGTCCCCCAAGGCTATGTCCTGGGCCCCTTACTATTTCCCATACTTTTAAATGAACTTCCACTGATCTGCTCAAAGTCAGCCATACAAATGAATGTGGACGACACTGTATTGTATGCCTCCTGCCCCTCCACTGGGGACGTGTCTGCTGCTCTCCAACAGGACTTTGATGCCATCCAGAACTGACTCAGGTCCAATCAACTAGTACTAAATCCAAAGAAACTGTCTCCCTAACCTTGACCATCAACCTTGACTCTCCCGCCTAGCTGCTCCCCTGCTTTCCATACCCTGGAAGGTCCCCTTGGAGTCTTGCACCTCCTTTAGATACCTGGGAGTATGGCTTGATCAACACCTTGATTTCTCCTCTCATATTGACTCACTACACAAAAAACTGCACCCCAAACTGGGCACACTTTATCACAGTAAAGGGTGCTTTCCCACCACGGTCTGGAAGGAAATAGTGCATAAAATGATTCTCCCTATCATTGACTATGGTGACGTGGTTTACGGTTCAGCACCCTCATCCACCTTGGCATGCCTGAACACCCTCTTTCACTCATTCTGTCACTTCATCCTTGAATGCCCTCCCACAATCCATCACTGTGACCTATACAGCCCCTAGAACTACACTCACTCGAGTCCCATTGACAGATACACTGTGCAAATTTCATAGCTAAATTCTGGACAAATTCCCCCCACTTCAGCTCTGCCTTATCGGCCCAACCTCCCGGCCTACTCTCTCAGATCTCTGCCTCCAGGCTCCTCCAAGTCCCATTCATGCACACATCAAAGGCTAATCCGCCATCAAATATCATTTGACAAACTTTGGAATGATCTTCATTCTGGTATCAGGCTCACCTCTGCCCCAAGACTCCTTAAACCACTCCTCCATGACCGTTTCTCTGACATATGCAACTGCTACCAGCAACCCAGATCTACAACCAAGGTGCATCTAAATGTACCCTGCCATTATAAACTCCTAGCAAAATGACTGTGTACCTGTATGTTCTCTGCCTGTCTATACTCTGTTCCTGGGACTAAACCTTGTAACAGCTGTTGAATTAAATACAAGCTCAGCTTTGTAACTACTTGTACTTTGTTTTATCCCTGTATGTACTTGTCCTGGTTGTATTTCTCTGTAACTCCCCAGGTCACATCTGGAAATGACCTGTCCCACACTCAGTATGCCTGCCTGGTAAATCTCTTAAATAAATAAATAAATAAATAAATAAGTATCTTCTTACAAGAGATGCCAAGAAAAGACTTGTCCAAACCACCTTTCTCTCCCTCCTGGATTACACAGACTTTCTGTACAGCCAGGCCCAGCTGCTGCCCTCTCAAAACTGGACATGCTCTATCATAGAGCCCAAGGTTTATCACTGATCTGCCATACAATATGCACCACTGCTCTCTATACAATGCCATGGGATGGGCATCTCTCTCTTACAGAAGACAGAGAATCACCTCCCTCTGGACCTTCAGAGCTATTGTCAATAAGCTGCCTCAATATATTTTGAGTTGTTTACCCCTTAGCATGATAGGAACATGTACGCTGAGAAGTGTTGCTATGCCTGGATTATGCCCCTATTGTCCCACATACACTTCACACTGTATTCTTGGTCTGTTATACTGTGATTCTGCTATTTTGCACTTATATATAGATATGAGCACTGCTCATATAAGCATGGTGCTAGGAATGTGCTTTGTTGCTAACATATGCTATTATTTATCATGCATGATTTATTATACCTCACTATAATACATTTATCTAGATTATGTTTGTCTTTTATAGATAGTCCATATATTATCTACCTATATTATCAACAGGATTCCTGACCCCCAACAGCAAGATTCCCCCACAGAGCTCCCTTCAGGAGCGGATACCATGCAGGCCTGCATAGAGGTAATAAACTACCTCCAGCTGCAGCACCCTTGTGAGGAGGGTTAGCCCATTGACACACTGCGCACATCGACTGCCCCGCCCATCCCCACCTTAGCTCAGCATTTCCTTTATAGGCACTTTCCTGTGACATCACATCCTGTTTGTTGTTTTACGAAGTCCCCACTTCTCCATTTGCAGGTTATACCTGCTAGCCACTAGAGGGACTCTATGACCATTTCACCTCAGTCTCCCCACCTGAATCCCACCTGAATCCCTCCCCTCCTACTTCCTGGAACCACTCTACCTGCTAGGCCACTTCTCCCTACTCCCATCTCTGCCTCTGCCCACACCTCACCTCACCCAGCCGTCTAGCTAGCCCTACTCGCTGACCCTGCCCTACCACCTGACCCACACCCTGCCTGCTACTAACTCCAGTGACCACTAGGAGTCACTATTTCAACCCCGATTTCTGGCCCAAATCCAGCATGATTAAGTCACCTAGAACCTGGATCCCTGCTCTCTGCCAGGTCATATCTCAACTGCCCTGCCAGGGTCTTGAACCTTGTACCCTGTCCACCAGAGTCCGTGACAGTACCACTACTCCAAAGTGGTATCTATGCTTTCTGAGGGGCAGCCAAGATATTTGAAACTCTCCACCCTGCTACTACCCAGGCGCTACGTTTGTGCACCTCCTCCTCAAATGACTCCCCCTCTTCTTCATGCTAGTACCCACATCCCATCAGCCAAACATTTCACCTGGCCCACATGTACCATCCTCTACTCTCCCTGACTTTGGCCGATCCCACCGACACTGTCCATATACCTGGCCCCGGCACCCACCCCTGGAAACCTTTCCACTGCCTACCCTACCTCCACATGGCCGTTACTTGTCCTTGCCCTCCTACCCTTTGAACCCTGTCCACTTCTTGTTCCCCCATGGCCTCCTTCCCATCCCTGCGTACCCACAGTAAGCTTACACACTACTACCCCCTGATCAGGGCCTTGGTCTTCCTACTACTTCTATTGAGTAATATACATCCAAACCTGGGCCCAGTCTCCTCCAACCCACCAGCCAGGCACAATGGTCTCCACATGGCCTCCATGAACATATGCAACCTAATGAAAAATTTGATGCCCTCCAGTGCTGGGTGATGCTGCATCAACTGGACATCATAATCCTGGGTGAAACCTGGCTGTCCAAATCCAACCCTGACTCCTTTGTCTCCCTCCCAGGCTATACCTTATACAGCGAGGACCAAGTAGGCAAACGCGGGGGTGGTTATGTAATCTATACCAGGGACACACTCATCAGACAAGCACTCCCTGCCCCTGCTCTTGTAAATGGGGCCCAGGCCCTCACCCTCAAACTTGCTCCTGAACCCTCCAGGGACCCCTATATCTCACCACTGCCTACATTCCCACAAAGAACCAGAGCCCAGCACTGATATCCTTAACAGAATATCTTGTGACCCACCACCACAAGGCAGAACAAATCCTAGTGGGGACCTAAATGTGACTAGCTCAGATCCTCCTCATCTACTACCTGAGATTCTTTCACTGCCCTAAGACTGACACAACTCATTTACAGCCCAGTAAGAAACCCAAAGAGAGGTACCAGTACCCTTCTGGACGTCGTTATCACCAACCGCCCCAATAAAATTCATAAAATCCAGGTCCTCCCAGACTCGCTAAGTGACCACTCCCCTATCCTATTCCTTTGGATGGCCCCCACTCCCAAACCCACAGTCCTGAACACATCCCGCAGGCACCTCCACCCTGGTGGCCTGATGAAACTCAAGCATTTTCTCGCCCAGATCAATTGGTCCCCCATTCGCCTCACACCCGACATAGACACTGCCCTCGCCTTTTTCTCCCACACCTTTAACAAGGCCTGTGACCTCTGTTCACCCCTCACAGGAGGTCGACTCAAAAAACGTAATGCACCTTGCCACTGAAACGGGACAGCTGATGGATAGACACGCCTACAATGCTGCCCAGAACAAATGCACATGGGCCATCCACAAAGCCAAGGCTGACCATTACCAGGCCACCATAACCTCCTCCTGGGGGTGTGCCCAGACTTTCTGGGACAATGTTAAACAATTAAATGGGAAACAGCGCTTCCCCCATACCAGCTCACAATTGATGGCACCACCTTCACCGACCCTGTTTGCATAGCTTACCCCCTAAATACTGCCTTCACCGACCTTAGCTCTGTCCTCCCTAGTAATTTCTTTGACCCTCCCCCTACCCTACCTCCCCCTGACCTGCAACACCCCAGTTTCCATCTACATAGGGTATCTGCCCAGGAAGCCAGACCACTCTAATTAGAGCTTTAAAGGCAATAGTTCTCGGCAATTCCTTGGACCCCAGCATTCTCAGCTGGTGCTGGATGAAGTCCTTGACCCACTCCCAGCTTACTCAACTGGTATCTCTGCCTGGGCAATTCCCCACTGCTTGGAAAACAGCCACAGTCGCACCCATCCATAAAGGGGTGACAGGTCCTCCACTGGGAACTACCGACCTATCTCCATCCTTCCTCCCTCTTCAAAGCCCTGGAAAAATCGTGCCATACAAATTACAGAAACTTTTACTAAACATAACATCCTATGCCCAGAGCAGCACGACTTTGTGCTGGTCACAGTATCGGCACTGCACTAGTTGAGTTCTCCAATTTCCTACACTCCTCCCTGGATGCTAG
The DNA here is from genome assembly GCA_016271365.2 of Neoceratodus forsteri. Lineage (NCBI taxonomy): Eukaryota > Metazoa > Chordata > Ceratodontiformes > Ceratodontidae > Neoceratodus > Neoceratodus forsteri. The sequence continues at coordinate 610,949,096 of CM057455.1, forward strand.
CTCACTAGCTGGTGCAGTGATCGTTGACCTCTCAAAGGCCTTCAACACTGTCTCCACCTTCTGCTGAATGCCCTAGGCCACAATGGTTTCTCCACTGGCCTCCTCACTTGGTGCGTAAGCTATCTATCTGCTCACTCCCAATGTGTAAAAATCAATGGAACACTCTCCGTAACCCAATCCATCCACTCAGGGGCACCTCAGGGCTCCATCCTGGGGCCCCTACTCTTCTCTGTCTATCTAAACACCCTGCCTAATGCCTTCTCTGGCAATATTCTTATGCATGCTGATGATGCTGTCATTTTTGCCACCCACCGCAATCCCATCTCACTACAGGACACTCTGCAAAAATCCTACGATGATGCTGTGGCATGGTTTAAAGAGCACAGACTAGTCATTAATCTTAAAAAAAAAAAAAAAACTATGTTTTTCGCCCACCCCCAAAACAAACTCCTCAACTTCCCACTCCATATCCTCCCTAGCACCAATCAACCGCTTGAGCAAGTCAGCTCCTACAAATACCTTGGGGTCACTTTCGACTCAGCCCTCACCTACCACACCACATTGATGCCCTTGCCCACCACCAACACACGGCTTGGCATCCTCTACCGCCATAAAAACTGCCTCCCACCTGACACTTTCCTACTAGCAGTTACATCTTCAGTGCTGTCACTCATTGACTATGGCCTGCCAGTATATGGTGCAGCTGACACCACCGCCCTCAACAAAATTCGACTCACCCTAAATAAGGTCTGCAGACTGATTACTGGTGCCCCCAGGCTCACACATACTTGTCTTTTCTATGATGAAGCAGAATTACTAAACCTTGATGAAAGACTACGCTATCAAATCTGCCTCCTCACTAAGAAAACCCTACTTGGGCTGTCCCCCCTGTGGTGACAGCCTCCATCCACCATTCCCAGCCCTCGATCCCAATCCGAACTTCTAGCAAGTCCAGTCTTCTGGTCCCCAGATCCAAGACCACCCATGGACAGAGATCCTTCTGCTACAGAGGCCCATCTTGGTTTAACTCTCTCCCTGCATCCATTTCCAAAGCTCCCACAATCTCCACCCTCAAAAATGCCCTTTGGAGCCAACTGTTTAGCACTTGCAGCTGCGCCTGTCCGTAAACAGCACCTTGACCTAAACACACTTGACAATGTCACTTAGGCAGCACTCAAACTCACCCTCCCAAACTCTCCCCACCATATCCTAATGCCTCTGCTATTTACCAGCATGTTATCAGCTGTATCATTGTAGTATCTACCAAATTGTTTAAAATGTACACAACCACTCTATGTAACCCAAAGTATGTAACACTTATGCTGTAAACAAAAATTTATTGTCTTTCTATGGATGTACGTAACACTTTGCTGTAACTAAAATCTACTGTCTGTTTGTCCTCAATATGGGGTACCTTTGAAATGAGCCTCTGGCTCAAAGGTTGTAAATTGATGTACAAATAAATAAATAAAAATAAATAATTACTGATAAGATGACTCAGAGGGATCATCAGTGATTATTGTATACTCATATTCTCATATAATTATATGTAGTGTGTTTTGCACTCAGGCAGATATGCCTGTCAGCAGTTCTCTTTGTCTAAGCAAGCTCACAAAGAGAGAGACAGCTTTTATTATGTCTATGTTTTATACTGGCTTAAGTAAGAAATGCCACATGTAGTTTTGAACTGCCAGCATTTCTTTTGTCTAAGCTATAATGCTAATGGAAGCATATTCTGTCTCATATGATACTCATTAGTAATTCTGCCTCCTAAGTCATTCTCTAATGGAGAATGACTTAGGACTAATACATTTTGTTTCTCATATCTGTAACTATGTTGTAATCTCTGTTGCTATGCTGTTATCTGTAGTATTTAGCTGTCTGCAACCCATTGTAGTGCTCTCGAGACACTACTGTAGCTGCTCTAGAAGGAGAGAGAGCTGGAGCGCATGGAGAGATAGAAAAAGATCTTAGAGAACCTAAAATCTACAATTCTGGAGATGATGTAAATTCTTCAGGAGTTGTGAAAAACCCATCTCCCTTGTGATTTTCTTTGTTACCTGCTTGGCGTAAGTAGTATAATAAATTTTATTACTACTCCTTGCTTGTTTACGAATGTTTCTTGGCAGACTCGGAGACACAAGAATCTGTATTATTATTATTATTATTATTTTTATAGGAAAGGTTCATGATAGTATGAAATATATCATAACCCCCCCCAACCCACTGCATGGTATACATGATTTTGCTCATTAAGAGTGATTTATATTTACAATATTAAGGATATTGTGAAGGGGTTTGACCTGACAAATGTTCATGTTAATGAATTAATTTCTGCTCACATTAAAGAAGCAGATGAGCTTCACATAGCTAGGAAAGTCTTTTGCACTGCCTACAGTTATTATGTTTTTACAACCCTTTGGTTATCTCTTCCGGGATCTGGAATTAGGACATATCCTTGATCTCATACATGGCAGATGTATGGGTCAGTGGCATTGCCACATTTTGAACTTCTTTTGCATGTGTTAACAAATGTTTATTTGAATCTAGCATTATTCCCTTGTCAATGGCAAGGAACCTTGGATATGTCACCACACACACCAGTATTGATCCATGTTTTGAAACTTATTCCTGTGTAATCCAGGAAGCCATGTTTGTAACTCTCATAGTGTCATTGCCACATTTTCAGCCAGCAACATCCATCTCTGATCGTCTGGCAACCATCCATTCTATTGATCATCTTGATTGGAACTTTTATCGTGACAAGGTTAAAACTACCTCCTTTCCTTGTTTACCATGAGGTCTTGGAAGCGTGACTGACTCTGAACATTGATGTCGTACCTGAAAGGAACATCACCTTTTATGCAGAATGTGACATCTTCCAACTTGTATTACCAGCTTGTGAATATAGGCCTAATAACTGAAATTAGGCTTCCACTTGTGAACTCTCAAATAAACTGTATTCAGTCCAGCCAATTAAAATTCTATAATCAAGCTCATTGTTATGCATACTATGAAGCTAGTCTGGGGTAGGGGCAATCCCTAACTCAGCAAGAAGACTCTTCTTCATTTGATCTACAATCAAGAAATCCATTTTCTTCATTGATTGTTTTCCAAGCCTGGCTGGCACCTCATACAAACTGAGTACTGTAATAAACTTTTACACTTTGTGCAGCAGTGTGATCATCTTCAGCTGAACACTGTTGGTATTCCATTGTAAAACTCAATGTGCAATCTAATGCACCCCCTGCTGAGGCCTCTGAAAATAATGCTGCCTCCTGGACATTTTGATCTACATTTGGAAAATCTGAATGCATCAGATATGAACTATGAAACTTCATCTAACACTTGAAGAAACCCTGTTTATCCTGGAACTGTTAGTAGTTTATGTCTTGTGGGCATTGACATTCCGTGTCCTGTTCAACTTACCAACTGAAAATGCTATCCTTCAAGGTGGTATATTCTGCTGATGTGGAACATTGTGTGGTGACCAACTATACATTCCTCTGATATGGACTAAAAGTTATGCAAAGTGAACTTTTCTAACTTCTGTTTTACTCCCTAAACAGGTAATAGGTTATACGGTAATCACACCTGTTCCCATCCCGGAACCAGATATCATTAAGTCTAGTCCTAACTATCTTGATGCTCTATCTCGATTTTTACTTATTTTTAATATCCATACAGGCAACTTAAGTTTGTCTTTTCAATTTCTTCCCAATAGAACAGATACACATCTGATACATGTAAGCATTTACCAATTTTTTTTGATATTGGAAAAATCCATTGTGAAGTTTTATTCCAAATGTTTATAGTAATACAAGGTTTACTAACATTTTCCCTTATAATTACATTTTGTTGTTTAAGGAAATCCCTGAAACACTGCCGTGACCAGTTAACTTCCTCTATCAGGCTCAAGCCTTGGGCCTGTAGACAAATGGTGCCTAACCTGCATCTTTTTGTTGTGTTGCCACTTTTGCAATGAGGGCAACAAAGATGGGATTGTTACACCTGGGTTATGCCCCCTATCATCCCACATACACCTCACATATACCTCACACTGTATTCCTGGTCTTTTATACTGTGATACCTATTTTGCACTTGTATATAGATATGAGCACCGATCATATAAGCATGGGTGCTAGGAATGTGCTTTGTAGCTAACATATGCTAATATTTATCATGCATGATGTATTACACCTCACTATAATACATTGATCTAGTTTATGTTTGTCTTTTACAGATATTCCATATATTAGCTACCTAATCACTGATAAGATGACTCAGAGGGATCATCAGTGATTATTGCATACTCATATTCTCATATAATTATATGTAGTGTGTTTTACACTCAGGCAGATATGCCTGACAGCATTTCTCTTTGTCTAAGCAAGCTGACAGAGAGAGAGAGAGAGAGAGAGAGAGACAGATAGCTATGTTTTATACTGGCGTAAGTAAGAAATGCTACATGTGGTTCTGAACTGCCAGCATTTCTTTTGTCTAAGCTATAATGCTAATGGAAGCATATTCTGTCTCATATGATACTCATTAGTAATTCTGTCTCCTAAGACATTCTCCAATGGAGAATGACTTAGGACCAATATATATTGTTTCTCATATCTGTAACTATGTTGTAATCTCTGCTGCTATGCTGTTATCTGTAGTATTTAGTTGTCTGCAACCCATCGTAGTGCTCTCAAGACACTACTGTAGCTGCTCTAGAAGGGCAGAGAGTTGTAACGCGTGGAGAGATAGAACAAGATCTTAGAGAACCTAAGATCTACAATTCTGGAGATTATGTACATTCTTCAGGAGTTGTGAGAAACCCATCTCACTTGTGATTTTCTTTGTCACATGCTTGGTGTAAGTAGTATAATAAACTTTATTAGTACTCCTTGCTTGTTTACAAATGTTGCTTGAAAGACTCTGAGACACAAGAATCTGTATTATTATTATTATTTTTATTGTTTACCCTACACACCAAGAGTGTTTACACAACAGTGTCTCCTGTATCTTCCTGGCAGTGACAAAGGTCAATTCACACTTTGGTAGTGCTTCCATGAGCCATATGTTACCTGTGTGCTGGAACACACTGCAAAAAACCCCTTAAAATCAGCTGATAGCATCATCATATCAACATTTAAAACTCTCTATGCTCGTTCGTTTAAGGAAACCTGCAATTGTTTCTCCTGATCTCCCCCTCACTGCCTCAGTGACTTGCAGTCACCAGTCTGATGAAATATTACATTTATTACCCTTTCTCATTGACCCCTTCCCCTCCCTCTTTAACCTTTTCATAGCATTCCTTTTTTGCTTTTTCTTATGTAGCCTGCTCCCTTGCATAGGTTTCAGTTGTCTTTTTTGTGGTTAATAAGTTTTTTTGATTTGACTTATTAAGACAATACAAACATTAAAACAGTCGGATACATTGCAAAAATCTTACAGACTGTTACATATGTCTGTAGAAGCAGAGAACAGAAGATGCTGGCCAAATAGTAATGAACTGAATATACTAGCCAGGTAAGCAGTAGGATAATACTCTGTTCCTGGATGTACAACACCAATCCAGCTGGAGATTAACTTTGAAAGTATTAGCAGTTGGTGCATTGCATTATGACTAACTCATACAAACATATCTTACTGGCCTCATCCTGCTAGTTTCTGCAGTATTTGACAAAGCATTAGAAATTATGAGAGGTCCAGGGCCACTGTCCTCTATTTTAAGCCTACAAAATACAAGAGATCACACACAAAGCAAACAGGTCACCATTGTCAGTGAAGATACTATCCTTTACTGATATTATACCTTGTCATCCATAGATCAGAGTCCCCTATAATTCACTAACAAACTCTCCAGCACTTGCCCCTAAATGCACCATGAGAGGACACCATTATAGTAAAGTAGTTGTGCCTATTCAGACGATTGTCTCCCTAGATTTCAAAAACAGAAGGAAGGGAGTCCAGAGGGCAGTATATTTAAAGAGGGTATTAGTCACAGTATGTGATATTCTGGTCCAGTTGGCAACTTGAGCCATGGAGAAAAGTACATCCCCTAGGGAGGGGATTATCTGGGACTGCCATTTACACAGTGGGAGTCTTTTAACCTGCATACTGAGTGTCAGAAGTAGTTTCCACTCAGAGAGATGAAGGTGAGGGTCCAGGGTCCAGAGTCCTAATAACAGCAACTCAGGGGACTGAGGCACAGGCTTCCTAAGTATTTTGGACCACATCTCACAGGTAGCCTGCCATAGGGGCTGGATCAGCCTGCAGGACGAAAGTATATGGAACCAGGTCACCAGGGAGTTTCTGACACCTCCAACACAGGTCAGACTGAGCCAGCTTTGCCTTGGGGAGGACTACAGGAGTCCTGTACCAGGAGTGAATTATTTTGTTCTGCATTAACTGACTACTGGTGTCAGGATATGCCCCATGAGCTAGTTTTAGACAAGACTTCCACTCCAGGTTCGTAATAGGGCATGCAGTGCTTTCTTCCATTTATGCTTGGATTCCTCTGCTTGGGACGGGATGGTGTTCTGAATAGCTGCATATACCTGGGTTGTCTGTCCTCTTTCTAGGGCCAGCCATGACTCTACCTGGGAGATTTGTTGCTCTTTGTGCTGCTTATGCCTGTAATGCAAGGATGGTGCTTCTTATTTGAAGGAATCACCTGACGTCTTTGGGAGGTAGGGATGCGCCTAACTTCTTATGCACCTTGGCCCAAAAATTCCAGAGAGGGACCTATAGTAGGATGAGAGAGTGCCCTTAGGGGATGGTTAAATAAGAATAGTACCAAGTGAGTATGCTGACATACCTCTCTCCATATCCAGCCACTGGGGAGCTTGTGTTCAGGAAAAGGAACCATTTTAACGCCTGAGCCAGCTGAAAGGCCCATTTATACCCCTCTAACCATGGAAGATCCTGGCCCCTTCAGACCAATGAGCTCTGAGCTTATTTCTACTGTACCTAGGTTTCTTACCCTACCACAAAAAGGATCCCAGCAGGGAGTCTAACTTAGTAAACCAATAACGAGGTATTTTCAAAGGAATGTAGGAGAGAAGATACATAATTTCTGGTGCTGTAACCATTTTAATTGAGGATATTTTACCTACAAGCAACAGTCAAAGAGATTTCCATCTGTCCAGTTCTGTACGAATGGACGCAAAAAGTGGTTTCATTTTTAGGACCCAGATTTTATGCAGATTAGGAGAGATAGTAATGCCCAAGTAGGTAATCCCCTTCGGGGCCATCGGAGCCCATGCTGAGTAACCATTTGAAAGGTACACTTAGAGTTTAAAGGTAGGACCTCCATCTTGGCCTGGTTAATCTTGATCCCTGAAAATGTAGAGAAATCTGACAAGGTGGACAGTAGGGGAGGGAAGGAGATGACGATATTGGCTATAGGGAGCAACAGGTCATCCATACATAGGAGTAGGGTATGCCCTTGTTCCCACCTGGACTCCAGAAATTAGAGGATTTTGCCTAATAGCAGCTGCCAGGGGTTCTGCTGCCAATACAAAAAGTAGTGGGAAAAGTGGGCAGCCCTGACGGGTACCCTAACCCAGTATGAATGGGGGAGACAGTATCGTACTGGTGAGTATCCTTGCAGCTGGAGATAAATATATTGCCCAATCCAGGCCCGAAACCCGATCCCCAAGCCCATAGTGCAAAGTACTTGTTGGACATAGTCCCACTCCAGGGAATCAAAGACCTTTTTGAAATTTATTGCAATGGCAGCAGTGAGGGAAAATAATGTTTGGGCCTTATGGATTAAATTTACCAGTGATCTAATATGAGCCACATTAAAGTGGTCCTTAACAAAGCCTACTTGGGATGGGTGGATCAAACTGGGAAGGAGAGGATTAAGTCTATTATCTAGTATCTTAGCTAGCACCTTGCTATCAGCATTCAACAGTGAAATAGGGTAGCAGCTGGACACTTTAAGAGGGTCTTTACCTTTTTTTGGTAGGATAGTAATAGTCGCCTCCCTAAGGGATGCAGAGAGAGATCCTGTTTGCAATGACTCAGTAAATACTTGTTGCAATACAGGAGAGATTATGAGATGCAACAGCTGCCACACTTCAATAGGGAAACCGTCCCCGCCTGGGGCCTTCACCTTTTTAAGGGAGAGGATGGTGTCTGCCACCTCCTGGGTTGAGATTGGGGCATCTAGGGCATTAGCCTGGGCTTCCAAGATTTTGGGGAGATGTAGAGACTCCAGAAATGGGTGGACCCCATGGGGGTCTGGGGGATTTATAGAATGAGGAGTAAAAATCCATCATTATTTGATTAATACCTTGTGCCGAGGTCTGGGTCCTACCTCCTGCATCCTCTAATGCCTCTATATGCCTTTCGGCTTGCTGCTTTTTGAGATGGTATGCCAGCAGCTTACCCCCTTTCTCCCCATTCCCAATATTTATGCTTGAGTCTAATGATCAGAATCTCTGCCTTTCTAGAGACCAGCTACAGCTGGTGCATATGAATATACCACTGCACTCATAAGGTGGGATGCCCCCCCTCCTTTGCATTGGTGGAAGGTACCTTAGTACTGAGCCACTAATGGGGTTTGCTGGCACTGTGGGGGTGTCTGAAAATAGACTACACCCACACACTGGGCACAAAACCCAGTTTGAATGAGCAAACACCCATTTGCACCAGTGCAAACTTTTGAATATCGGACCCTGATATCTATTTATTTTGCAAAATTACAATAAAATAAGTTATTTAATGAAAAATGCCTACTCTTCAGATTCTTGATCATTGTGCAGTTTATGCATTTTTTTGCAGTGAAGTTATCAAAATATACTAACAAATTCATTAAATAGCTCTTTGTATACCCTGGGCAAATATTTCTATCAAATATCTTTGATCAAGTCATACCCTGTCCTCAGCAGACTGCATTATTTCTGATTTAATTAATAGCATTTCATTTAATAATCAAAAGAACTTCTACCTAAATAAGAACAAACTGTGCTTGACACACTGATCAACTAATTGCAGAGATGGGTTTTAATCAGTTTCTTTTACTGAGTAGTACAGTTCATAGCACTTCATTTGCTAGAGAGATAAATCCATTTTCAGTCAATTTCAAATGGTGAATAAATCATACTAGGACTCAATGGTCCACCAGTTTCTTTACCAGGCACTGTATTACATTTTAATGTACTCCTTAATTTTATCTCTGTTGTTTTCAATGTATCATAGTCCTTTTAATGTAATCTTACATTTCATTACAAGGTAATTTATAGCTTTTATTATTTCCAGGCTCATGCATGACAGAATCTGTTACCAAGGACAGTTATGAGAAGGGCTCAATAGATTAGCAATCCTGTAAAATAACCTGGATTAAAATTTAGTCTGATACAGTGACTTTCACATGCATTATACCTACTGTAAAAGTGTTTTAGAATCAAATGAGTCAAACAGTTGTAGTGTACCGACTGTACAGAGACAAAAATGACACAACTATCCTTTGATCATGATGAAGTTGGGAGAGGTCAAATACAAATCAATCTGAAATACACTTCCTCTCTGCCCCTTAAAAGTCTACCATCTTGAGAGCAGAAACTTCAAACAGTAGGGACCCTGACAGCAGAGCTGAGACTGACTGTGATTTCTAAGCTACTTTTATTGTGTATGTGTATCAAAACTATAAATCAAGAAACAAAATACTCTCTAAGCCTTTTGCATACTGTCTACATATCTGCATCACATCCTGGTATACTATGGGTGCACCCATCACTTCTCAAGGGATTAAGAACACAAGACTATTGTTTGGGAACAGGAGGATTTATATACTCAATTAAGTCATTTAAAAACTTAACTCTAGGTGTTTGAAAGTGGGAACAGCATTTTCATTTTATTTAAGCCTCCCTAACAAAACTGGAAGTTCCTCAGCATGGCATTTTCAGTTCACTATCTTAAAAGACCACCAACTCATGAGCATCAGGGATCATACAGTGGAGACGATGCACAGGCAGATGCAAGTGCCTCTGCTGGCATCAGCTGGGGGTAGATGGGTTAGTTTCATGAAACTCGATAAGAATACAAGGTAATTCAACTTTTTCCACTACAGGGTCATCAACTATATTGAATTTAGACTAGATATGGATCCTACTGGGGAAATGTTGATTTTACTATGTACAGTGGGGTCTATCATTAAATGTGACAAACCCATAATGCATGCTGAAAAACCCTGCTATGATATAGTATCCAAGTATATTTGTTTAAGTGTCTAATATATCAGGCTCTTCTTACAAAAGCAAAGAGCCACATTCATAAAGGACAACACAGGGCTTTCGTCAAGCCCTGCATCAAACTAAATTAGCCACACTCTGTGCCTGATTCAAGAAGATCAGGTGCATTTGATGACACGTTCCCAGTTTTAAGCAGCTTGCACCAAATATTTGGCATGAGCCTTTTAAAATGGGTACCTGAGATTGCCACAGGCTAGACCAGAAAAAGTCAGTCTATTTTGTGGCAATTGACGCACAGGATCAAGACTCCCAGTCACCATCCATGAGAATTCTACAAACCCTGTACACCATATGTTTTGTCTCACCTCTGCCTTGCAGCATCCACAGCCATTTGTGAATCCAACCAAAGGTCTCTGAAGCAGGAGCTTAAAAATGCTTTAGAAAATGATAAAACATAGTCATTTGTAAAGTCAACTGCAGAAGGAAAAATTCCAATCTCAAACAAAGAAAATGTTAATGTATATAAGGGGAGGTAAAAAGAAAAAGATAGGATGAAGATTAAATAACTAGATAGAAATGTATTGAAAGAAAAGCCAAAAGAAATTGAGAGGAATTGGAAGACTCTCTGAGTACTGACTGCTGCAATGTGATACCTAAACACACATTAAAAAAGTAGAATGGCTGATATTGCTAGTGGACAACATCAGAGACTTCTAAACAGGTTTCAGCTCTTGACCAATGAGGAAACAGAGGACACTCATCTACTTACAAGTGGTTAACTGTGAATTGCATGGAAAATAAAACAGAAAAAAGCAATATGTAGTGACAAGGGACTTAGTAATTATTTGTGAGCATGATTAAATTAACCAAATACTGTCATGTTTTCCTGGAGCCAGAATTGAGAGCATAAGAAAAAATACTCCCTGATATTTTATAAAAAGCAGTGTTAAGGCAACCCTTGTGGTGCTTAGAAGCATAGACAAATAGAATTTGAAAGCAGTTAAGGATTGCACCACCCTAGTCTGCCCATTAGTCCCTGCATCTACTGTTACTGCAGAACCTACTAGATCTTGAACTTTCTCCCCACTTTTGCTTCCCATCTAAGATTCCCTTGTGACTATCCCATGCATAATTGAAACCCACTGCTGTTTGTGCCCCAACAACTTCCACTGGAGGACTGTTCCAAGAATGCACAACCCTTTCAGGAAAGAAGTACTTCCTCACATCTCTCTCCTGAATTTCCTCCTTCAGTGTCATTGCATGTTGCCTTGTTCTTGTGCATTGTTCCCTGAAAAATACCCCCTTCTGTACCTTGTTTGTTCAACCCTGTGGTATTCTTAGGTCTCTGTCATGCCCTCCCTCTCCCTCATTTCCACCTGGATGTACACATTGAGGCCCCTTAGTCTCTCCTCATAGGGTTTCTGATGCAGCCCCTGCAAAGGTTTAGCTGACCTCCTCAGGACAGCCTCCACCCCGTCTATGTCCTTACTGCTATGTGGTCTCCATAACTGTACATAGTACTGCAGGTGAGGTCTTACCATGGATCTATACAGTGGTAACACCAGCACTCTCCTTCTGCTGGTAATGCTCATCCATATGCACCCCAAAATCACACTTGACTTATCCACTGCCCTATTGAACTGCCTTGCCTTTCCCACTTTGAGGTCATAAAATATGATTAGTCCACAGTCCCTTTCCCACTTGGTGACCGTCAATACCTCTTCCCCCATTTTATATTCTGCCTCTGGGTTTCTGTGACCTAGGTGCATCAGTTTCCACTTTCTTGCAATGAAACCCAGCTAACATAGTTGAGACCACACTTTGAGTTTTCTTAGGTCACTGGACATTATCTTCATGCACTGTGGAGTGTTTATCCTGTTGCAGATTTTGGTGTCATCTGCAATGAGACATACGACCCTTACAGATCATCTGCAATGTCACTTGTAATGACATTAAAGAGGACTGGTCCCAGTACTGAGTGTCCTTGGGGCAAAGGTCAGGAAGCATAGGAAAACCAGGGGGAGTTTCAAAATTCGCAAATAGTGTTTTGTTTTTCTCAATTATAGCGAAATAAAAAATAAAAATGATTCAGTATAACTATTTACAAAGGCAATAAAACAGCGAAAACAAAGTCCTTCTTCTGAGGGTATCTCTTAATTTCATGTTTCAGTCTCTCTCACTCTCCTTGTCTCTCTAGCAAAAGCATTGCTGCTGTTTTTATAAGCCTTTGCCTGGGAACTTGTTAAGAGAGCCTGATTCTCACAGAATGTTCTTGCAAGTTTCTAGTTTTGTCAGTTTTGATGAAGGTGCAGCAAAAAGAATATAGTGACCCAGAATTGTCCTCTTGTTCACCGCTCTGCAAAGTGCTTAAAAACTGCATTTCAGGTTACCCCTTTGAGTTCCAAATAGCTTTTTGCAATCATTTCAACAGTATAACTATATACAGTTTTAAACAAAGGGATCCCAGTGTCAGTGACATTTCCACATACAGATTCACATGTATTTTTATAACTGCAGATATGCAAGGGGAAGAGAAGAAAAGACAGAAATGGCAAGTAAAGCCAGATAGATAGCAAGAGATGGAGAATTGTGAAACCATCAGAGTAATCAGTTCATAGATCTCACAAGAATATTTGGTTGTGCAACCAGACAGACAACAGACAGAAAAAGAGAGGCTAGAACAGACCCTTGTGTTTAAACTCTTTCTGCATAACAAATGGGGCAGAGCCTTTTTCAACCCTGTTACATACCCCTCTTTAAGAAGGAACCTGTTTCACAAAACAGGTTTCCAACATGTTCTATTAAATTCCTTCTGGCATTTGCTTATAACCTTTACAGTTCAGTGCATATGCAGCATAGCAAACCAAAAGTTTCAACTCACATTTTTCAACCCTCAAATTCTCTGTTCCTGATCCATATCTTGACAGAAAATCAGCACTGACATTCCCTTTCCCAGATTTGTGAATCACTTTAAGTTAAATGACTGCAGTGCTAGGTACCACTGTGTGATTCTAGAATTGTTATCCTTCATTTGGTTAAGCCAACAGAGAGGACTGTGATCTGTTACAAGTACAAGGTCAGCTCCTAGTAATTAAATCTTAAGTGACTTCATGGCCCCATTTGCTGCTGTAAGGTATTCCTTTTCAGTGGTTGAGTACCTTGTCTCTCTGTCATACAATTTCCTACTGATATATGAATGAGATGTTCCTTTTCATCTACATTATATGACGATCAAGACTGCACCTGGGCCTACCTCTGATGCATCAGTCTGTGACAGAAATTGTTTCTCAAAATCTGGGCTTCTTAAAACAGGGACTGAACATAATGCAGCCTTAATGGCCTGAAAGTCTTGTCACACTCTGTGGCCCATTTCACAGTATTTGAGAAGCGTTTCTTTTGTGAGTTAAGTGAGGGAGTAGCTAACTTGGCAAAGCTAGGAACAAATCTCTGATAATAACCAGCCAGACCTAAAAATTACCTGACATGTTTCTGGTTTTGGAGACAGGGCTGTTAGCTACAGCTTCTATCTTAGAAACTGCTTAAACTTAGACTTCTCCATTTTCCAAAACATAACCCAAATATTTGGTTTCCTGCATGCCCAATGTACACTTGGTACAGTAGGATTAGTTGTCAGACCTGCCTTTTGATCAGTTGGATAACTGCTCATAGACATTCTAAGTGACTTTTCCAGTCTGGACTATACACAAGTCATCCTACAGGTGCACACACAATAACCAGTGTGAGGGATACAATTACATCCATGTACTGCTGGAATGTAGGGGTGCACCATGTAAACCAAATGGCATGGTGGTTTGTTTATTTGCTTTATGGGTATGTACACTGGAAACAAGTTCCATTTTCAGGTGCGACCCACAAAAAACATAGTACAAAAAATCAAAATACAAAACAATACAGTACAATAAACATTACATACATATTCATAAAGAAATAAGTATATAAATTCCACGTCATTAGGTACAAATATAGTTATTTAAAATATTGGCATTTAGATAATGTCTTAAACTGCTGGTAAAGAGAAGCAGAAAATTAACTAACTGTGGTTAAGTTTCTTATTACTATTGGAACCTCATTCCAAAACTTGGGAGCTACATATGCAAAAGACCGCTGACCACAAATAGTTCTCATTAGCGGCAATTTCAGTGACTCATTATCTACCCTAGCCCTGGACCAAGAAACCTGGCCATATCTATGTAAGAGACCAGATAAATTCTTAGGGACTTCTTCTCTTATTACTCTAAATGCAAATTTAGCATATACATATTTGAAATTTATATCTACTGGTAACCAACCCATATCGTTCAAAACTATGCAATGGTGTGTTCTTTGTGGAACAGTTAATGCAAATTTCCCCAAAAGCTGCAATAAAACAGATTTTTTTCTAAACAATAGAAATAGATGCATTGTCTGTAATAAGAGAAACATAGTTAACTACAGGAAATAAGCATTGGTTGGTAATAGCCAATCTGGATTCTGGTGTTAAAAAAGATTTCAATCTATTTTTTTTTTTGTCTTTGGTAACCGGGTAAGGCCCACTAGGTACAAGTGCCTGTTTTCAGGGGCGACCTGGGAGCACTGGGCGGTTAAGTGACTTGCTCAGAGTCGCACAGTATGCAAGTGGAGGTTGTGAGAATCAAACTGAGGTCTGGACTGCTGGATGTATCAAGCTTGTTCACACCTTGTTCCTCTAACCTCTAGGCTATACTGCCAGCCCGATTTAAAGCACCAACTTTAGCATGAATCTTCAAAGTCATTTTTGCTAAATGAGGTTCAATGCTCAATGTTGGATCTAACAATACACCCAGATATTGAAAATTATCTAGATTTTCATACTCTGCATCATCAGTTGCATGCATTTGCAGTTTCCTTCCCCATCCCTTAACTTTGCAACAGTTCCCAAAAAAATTGTTTTAGTTTTAATGTTATTCAAAATTAATTTATTAGTGGTCAGCCACTGCTGCACCCTGCTCATTTTGGCTGTTAATACTCCATTCAATTCATCTATTGTATCAGCTTGAAAATAAACTACTGCATCGTCTGCATAAAGTGTAATGCTAGCATTAACTATGACTGAAGAAATGTTATCATAAAATAATAAAAACAAAATGGGGCCCAGTATGGAGCCCTGTGGGACTCCATACTTCACATGTGCTTTATCTGATAGGCTACCACAATATCTGACCATTTGTTGTCTATCTGTGAGATCATCGGTAAACCAACCAAGTGCAGATTGCCCCACTCCCAATGTATCCAACCTAGATGTAAGCAATGAATGATCAACCAAGTCAAATGCCTTGGTCATGTCCACAAAAATGGCCCCAGTCAAACACCCACTATTCATTCCCTCTAGCACCGCACTTGTGAACTCGATCAAGGCAGTCTCAGTTCCGTATCCCCTTCCAAAACCATGCTGGTTTTGAGACAACAGACCATAATCATTCATGTAAGCTATTAATTGTTTATAGACTATTTTTTCTTGCACTTTAGCCAGGGCAGATAGTATGGAGATTGGTCTGTAGTTTGCAAAATCTTGGGCCACACCTGATTTAAAGATTGGCAGTACTAATGAACACTTCCATAATTCAGCAACTTGACCTGTCGTAAATGATAAGTTATACAAAATGCTAACAGGATAATACAACACCTCTGCTGCATCTTTAAGTAAGTTAGGTGGAAGCCCATCATACCCTGCAGAAAATCTGTTTCAGTAGATTTTGTACCTCTTTAGGTGATGTTACTTTAAGATGAAAGTCTGGTCTACTACCTATGTTTATTTTATCTTTATTCAGAAAACAATATTTTTCAGTGCCAAAAATCTATTCAAGTCTGTAAATTTAAGATTAAACATATTTGCTATTTTTTGTGAACAAGATATTATTTCAGCCCCATATTTCATAGTTGGCTCAGGTTCACAACTTGGAGATATTAGACTATTTACAGTATCCCAAAATGTCCTGTTTTCTGTCAAACCATTAGTCTGTCTTCATACAAAAACATTCCTTTTAGCCAGTTTAATTTGTGGTCAACTGACAGAATCCAATAGTGGTATCAAATGCAGTTTTGTCTCCAGATTCCTTAATTAGGGAGATTTGCCAGCAACCCTTGATGAGATCGTGGGTACTGATAAACTTGGCATTCCCTAGTCTGTCCACCAAATCATCTATTCTGAGCATAGGATAACTGCCAAATTCTGACACTTGATTAAGTTTCTTCATATCAAGGCAGATTCTTAGAAACCCCTTCTCTTTTGTTCACAATCACCATTGGTGATGACCAAGCACTTCTTATCTCTTCTATGATACCTAATTCTTTCATTTTTGTATTTCCTTAACCATGTTAGCTCTTAACTGCTCTGGGTATTCTGTATGTCTTTTGTCTAATAGGGTGAACATTCCTTGTCTCTGTTACATGGTTGACCCCTTTTGCTCAGCCTGGTACTATGGTAAAAGTACTGTTAAATTTCTTTAGCAAGTTATGAATTTCTGCAGTTTGTTTGGAGATTAAGAAACATTCACCTTTACAACATAAGCAGGTACAGTTTGTTCCAGTCTGTGATAAGCGATATCAATATAGAAACATAGAAACATAGAAGTTGATGGCAAATAAGGACCACAAGGCCCATCCAGTCTACCCATTTCTTTTTCTACCTTATAAATGTGTCATCAGCCTTTGCTCTGTCAATGGCCTATCTTTTCATACTCATCCGTATTGCTCCCTTATATCTATCCCATGCCTATTTGAAGCCCTGCACTGTATTCATATCAACCACTTCCTGAGGTGGGCCGTTCCATGTATCCATCAACATTTCTGTCAAAAAGAACTTCCTCACATTACCCCTTAATCAGTCTCCCTCTAATCTCATGCTGTGTTATCTTGTCCTGCTATTTTTCTTATATTGAAATATATTAAACTCTTTCACCTTGTTAATGCCCTTAAGGTGTTTGAATGGATGGTTCAATCATATCACCTCTCTCTCCTTTACTCTAGGTATACATATTGAGCTCCATTAATCTGTCCTCATATATTTTCTGATGCAGTCCCTGTACCATTTTGGTTGCCCTTCTCTGGACTGCCTCAATTTGGTTAATGTCCTGTCCTTGTGAAGGTGTGGCCTCCAGTACTGCATGCAGTACTCCACATGGGGCCTTACCAGTGTCTTGTAAAGAGGGATTATTACCTCCCTTTTATGACTTGTGATACCCCTACTAATACACCATAACAACCCTCTAGCCTTACCTAATATCTTCTTTATCAGTTTCTGGTAATACCAGCAGAACAGTTTTTGTTGTTTTTTCAACCCATTTCTTGAGGAGGTTAGCATGGTATATCTTAATAGGATTTTTCCTATCTGGGGTCTCAGTCTCAAAGTTAACTGCGCCTGTATGTCTAAACACTTTATAAGGCCCTTGCCACTTCATTAACAGTTTATTTCCTGTAGTGCATAACAGTAGCAAGACCTTTTCACAAAGCTCAAAAACATTTTCTTTTACTCCATAGTTATAATACACATTCTGCTGGTTTTGGTCCTCTTCCTGATTACTATGGGTGATTTCAACTTATTGTGCCAGCTTCTTTCTCAGGGCACACATATAAGATATAATAGTTTGTTTCTGTAGGGGGTTGTCGTCCCATGTTTCTTTTATTACATCTAGTGGTCCTGTAGGTTGTCTACCATACAACATTTCAAATGATGAAAAGTCTGTTGATGCCTGTGGCACTTCTCTATAAGCAAAAAGCTGATAAGGTAAGTATTGGTCCCAATCTTTCCCTTCCTCTTTTACAATCCTTTTTAACATGCATTATAGGGTTTGATTAAAATGTCCAACATGACTGTCTGTCTGAGGGTGACAAGGAGAGGTTCTTATTGCAGTGATACCTACTGTAGTAGTCAATGCAACTCATTCAGTAATGTAGCACCAAAATTACTACCCTGAAAAGAAATAATTTCTTTAGGTATGTCCACCCTGCTGAAAATTTTGGCAAGCTCTGCTGCCACTTTTGGAGCTCTGACAGTATGCATAGGAACTGCCTCTCGGTATTAAGTAGCATAGTCACATAATAAGAAAATGAATCAATTGCCCATTTTTATTTTGTCTAAGGGCCAAATCACATCAATTGTGATTCTTTGAAAATGTACGTTTATCAAGGGTAGGGACACTAGGGGCACCATGTCTTTTTTAGTCACTGGGGATATTTTCTGACACTCAGCACAGGAACTGCAATAGGTAGCAACATCTTCATGAATTCCAGGCCAGTAAAATCTGTAGAGCAATCTGGCAATGAAGCGATCCCTCCCAAGTGACCAACAATAGAACATTCATGTGCTATCTGTAACAACTCAGATCTATACTTTTGTGGTATAACCAATTCTTCTATCTGTTCCTGTTTAACTTGGTGTTATTAGACAAAGTAAGCTAAATGCCCATTAAATTGTCTTCAACTCATAGTGGGTCTATTTCTTCAGTCCATTTCCCAATAAGTACTTGTCCAACCTTTTTGAAAATGTCTAGTGTAGGTGACTCAATAATATTGTCAGGTAAAGCATTTCACTTTCTAGCAGTATGCACATTTAAAAATTGAAGCATTTTGATGTAAATACTCTTGGTATTTCAATTTGTTTATTATGAGACCTAAGATTTATCCTTTTATGTAGGCAATGTATGCTGCACTGTTTCATTAGTGAGAGTCCTTTGTAATTTTACGCATAAGTAATAGATCTCCCAGTTCTTCTAGTTTCTAATGAGAATAATTTAAGTTTCTCCAATCTTTTATTATAATCCAGATTCTTTAATCCCTGAACTGATTTCATCATTCTCTCTATATTTTCTATTAAATTGATGTCATTTGTAAGATAGGGGCACCAAAGTGGTGTCACGTAGTCTATGTAGGTGTATTATGAATATTTTATTAAGTTTCAAAATACGGTACATTGTTTGTCCCTAGTGATAAAAGCTTTCTTTATTGAGTGAATAAGTCGTTTACAGTTCCAGGCAATCTTTTAGAATGGGCGGATGAAGACAGGTTTGATTTAATCCATACACCCAGATCTTTTTCACTTATACTGCATTTAAGTGGCTTACCATTAAGGCAATACTGGTGACTGGGGTTATTTTTTCCAAAGTGAATTACAGAATATTTTACTTCATTAAATGTCATGTTGTTATCAACACCCCATTGTTCATTAGTCTGGAGATCTTTACAAATAAACTGGTGTTTATGGAATGAGGATACATCCCTACCTATTTTTGTGTCATCTGCAAATTTAGAGATGACACCACCAAGCTCCTTATCCATATTACTTATATATAGCCCAAATAATACTGGACCAAAGACTGATCACTGTGGAATTCTGCTTGTGACATTTCCATCTTCAGAGTATACAGAATTTATTCTCACAGATTGCTGTCTGTTAACCAGTTTCTTATCCATCAATAAGCTTATCACGAAGAACTGAATCAAATGCTTTTCCAATGTCCAGGAATATTACAGCTGTTGGAACTCCCTTATCTATTTGATTACTTACATAACTATAAAAGGCGATAAGATTAGTAGTACAGTAGAGACCCTTCCTGAAGCCATGTTGTGTATGATCTTGTAATCCTAAAATAGCAACTTCAATGTCAATTTTGTTTTTAATTAGTCTTTCCAATAATTTACAATAAACAGATGCGTGGCTGATAGGCCTATAATTGGCAACGCTTGATTTGTTACCCTTTTCATAAACTGGAATGACTGTGGCCTTTTGCCAATCAAGTGGGACCTCTCCAGTCATAAGAGATTTGTTAAACAGGATAGTTAGTGGCTGTACCGCTACATAAGCTAGTTTTTTTCCAGATGATAGGACTTATATTATCAGGTCCCGGTGAGGATGATGCTTTTAATTTACATAATTCTTCCAGTACCATTTTAGGATTCAAATCAAATTGCTCAAAGCTGTTCACACAAAAGGCAGGCATCACAGGATTTTTTGGATTAAATACTGAAATGAAATAATGGCTGAAACAATTTGCAATCTCTTTATTGCTATTTAATGCTACACCATTATCTGTTATTATATTAATCCTATTATTGGTTCGCTTGTTGTTATTTACAAATGCATTGAAGCCTTTAGAGTCTTTTTTGCATGCCAATCTGTACTCTAGCTTGATTTTCTCTTTTTTTATTAATGATTTAAGCAATCTCTGTTGTGACCTATACCATAGCTGATTTGTTAGGGAGGGATTTAATTTATAACCCCTAAAGGCTTTTTGCTTCCTTCTTATTTGTTTTTTTATAGCCTTAGAAAGCCATAGTGGGATATTTCCTTTACTGTTATATTTTATGCACCTGGGAATATGCTGATCCATTATTTCCTGTAGTTTTGTTTTTAATTTAATCCACATATGGCTGACCCCCAAGCCTTCAAAGAAGTCATCCAAATTAATACTAGTAAGGTCATTGATAAGTTTAGACCAGTCAGTTTTTTTATAATTAGGTAAGGATGTATGTCCATTAAATTTAGGTTTAGTAAAGTTAAGAATACATGTCATGGTTTAATGATCACTAGACCCCTAGTGAGCTCCAACCTCAACTTTAATAATACGTTCTTTGCAGTTTGTTATTACTAGATCAAGAATATTCCTGCCTCTAGTTGGACTGTATACAAGCTGTTCACATTTGCAGGAAGATAATGTAGCTGCAAGGACTTGTTTGAACACAGTTACTCCTTTCATCAGACTCCAGGATATTCCTGGTACACTAAAATCACCCACCAGTATAGTGTCACCCAAGTTGCATACAGTGCTTTGCACTGTGCGGGCATGTGTGATTTTGTATTTTCTTGAAACTTGGCTTCCCAGCCAAATGCCCTTTGGGGTAACCCTTGCCTCAGTGTTTGCACACAGAGGTTCTTTGTCTTTTAAATAGTTTTTTATTTTAATGGGTTCACCACAACATAACCCAGACAGACCGTCTTAGGGTAGCTGGTTCATTCCACTGGGGTGTCAAACAGACGAGGTATACTGATGAGTCCTGGTAGGACGAAACACATGTCTATGTCATCTGTTAGCACCCTTTGCAAACTGTGTGAGAGGCCTTTCAGCACCATGCAATTCTGCTTAAAGTTGAACCAGCATAACATTCTGTGGTGATTTGCATATGCAGCCCATGATGCTTTGCATTGTGTGGGCATGTGTGATTTTGTATTTTCTTGAAACTTGGCTTCCCAGCCAAATGCCCTTTGGGGTAACCCTTGCCTCAGTGTTTGCGCACAGAGGTTCTTTGTCTTTTAAATAGTTTTTTATTTTAATGGGTTCACCACAACATAACCCAGACAGACTGTCTTAGGGTAGCTGGTTCATTCCACTGGGGTGTCAAACAGACGAGGCATACTGATGAGTCCTGGTAGGATGAAACACGTGTCTATGTCATCTGTTAGCACCCTTTGCAAACTGTGTGAGAGGCCTTTCGGCACCATGCAATTCTGCTTAAAGTTGAACCAGCATAACATTCTGTGGTGATTTGCATATGCAGCCCATGATGCTTTGCATTGTGTGGGCATGTGTGATTTTGTATTTTCTTGAAACTTGGCTTCCCAGCCAAATGCCTTTGGGGCAACCCTTGCCTCAGTGTTTGCACACAGAGGTTCTTTGTCTTTTGCAGACAATGTTAATTTCATCAATTAATGCTTAGTTACAGCTCTTGTCATTGTTGGGTGATTTGTAAAAAATTCCCAGTCTTCATTTTTGTTTAGCTAGAGCCCTGAGGGGCTCCTCTGATGAGATTGTGGCTTTGGCACTGCTTTTGGCTGTCCCCATCCTCCTCACTAATCTGCTGCTGCCCAGTTGCTGCTCAGCTAGAGCCCTGAGGGGCTCCTTTGCTGGTTGTGGCTTTGGAACTGCTTTTGGCTGGTCCCATCCTCCTTACCAAATGCCCTCTGCCCAACTGCTGCTCAGCTAAATCCCTGAGGGGCTCCTCCACTGAGATTGTGGCTTTGGCACTATTTTCGACTGGCCTCATCCTCCTCATCAGTCTGCTCACTGCCCAGCTGCTGCTCAGCTAGAGCCCTGAGCTGGTTCTCCAATGAGATTGTGGCTTTGGCACTGCTTTTGGCTGGCCCCATTCTCCTCACCAATCTGTCCGCTGCCCAGGTGCCATTCAGGTATGCTTTGCCAGCACTAGGACCACTTAGCTTGTAATTTGACTGGGCCTTCTATGGCTGTTCTAGTCCTCTTTTGGCTGCTACAGGCCCCTTCTGCTTCACTGTTGGATTTATTTATTTATGTATGTCGTTGTTTACCGGGTAAGTGAACTGATCCAGAGGACCATTTTCAGTCATGACCCAGGCCACAGTGTGCCAGACAATACAGAGAACACAGCAGCACATACAGGTAAATACAATCCATGCAGTAAATTCACACCACAGGAATGAGGTGGTGTGGAAAGAAATAAAATAACAGTACAATGGACACAGGGTTAGGCAATGGCCAGACCAAGCAGTGTGAAATAGGGCCATCGTAGCAAAGAAAACATGAAATACAGGAGCTACAAGGTGCAGAAGAACATATACTAACATACTAACATACTAAAATGCCAGCAGAATAGGCCTAACGGTCTTTCGAGTCTGCTCGATTGGTCAGCCCCCACCCTGGGTGCTGACCTTGCTGCCCACCTCGCCTTCTCTGGCTTCTCCCTTCCCAGTTCCAGATATTCTTGCTGCATTGGATTTTGCTTCCAAAACCCTTCCCCTGTACCTGTCCCAGCCCCTATTGAACCCTTCCACCATCTCTGCCTCCACCAACCCTCTAGGCAGTGCATTCCATGGCTCCACCACCCTCTCAGTGAATTAGCTCCTCCTCCTTTCTCCCATGAATCTTCCCCCCTCCAGCTTCCACCCATGCCCTCTAGTGGCCCTCCTCCTTCCTTCAAGCACCCTGACTGTTCCTCCCTATTTACCCTCTTCATGTACTTGAGAGACCTCTATCATGTCCCCAGGTCCCTTCTTCTTCCAATGTGTACATTTTAGCTCTTGAGTCTCTCCTCATGGTCCTGTCCCCAAGCCCCAAATCATTTGGTTGCCCTCTTCTGGACCCTCTCCAGGAGTTTAATGTCCCTCGTTAAGTGTGGCCTCCAAAACTGCGCAGTACTCAAGGTGTGGCCTCACCAAGCAGTTATACAGAGGGAGCATCACTTCCCTCCTTCTGGAGGTGATCCCTCTAGCGATGCATCTCAGCATCCTGTTGGTCTTGGCTGCTGCCCTCCTACAAGTCTCTGAGTTGTTCATTTTGACATCCACCACCACCCCCAGATCCCTCTCAGCCTTCGAGACTTGTAGCATTTCCCCAGGGTGTACACTTGGCCCGGGTTTCTGGCCCCAGGTGGAGTACCTTGCATTTCCCTGCATTGAACCTCAGCTTCCACTTTCTAGACCATCTTTCCAGGCCTCCAGATCCCCTGTGGGCCACCCTCCTCTCCTCCCCATCAACCACCGTCCCCAGTTTTGAGTCATCCACAAGAGACTCATCTCACTCCTGATTCCTGTCCTTATGTCAGAGACGTAGGTGTTGAACAGGAGGGGCCCAAGGACTGATCCCTGTGGGACCCCACTAATGACCCTCTTTGGGGATGAGACTATCCCGCCAACTACGACCCTCTGGGTCCAGTCCTGGAGCCAATTGCCTATCCATCTGATCATCTGGTTCCCCACCCCCATTTCTCCCAGCTTATCCAACAGGCCCATGTGAGGAACAGAGGCAAATGCCTTGCTGAAGTCTAGAAAGAAGACGTCCACTGGTCTACCAAGGTCCAAGGCACTCGTCACCCAGTCATAGAACTCCACAAGGTTTGTCTGACACGATTTCCCCGAGATGAATCCATGCTGTCTATCGTCCAGGCACCCTGACTTTTCCAGGTCCCCCCCAGCCTCTCCTTGACAATGCCCTCCATCACCTTGCCCACCACCGATGTCAGGCTGACAGGCCTGTAGTTCTCTGCCACTTCCCTTGATCACCCCTTGTGGATAGGCACTATATGCACCACCTTCCAGTCCTGGGGCACCCAACCTGTCCTCAGAGAGATGGTGAAAACTCCACCAGGGGTTTCGCCAGGACATCCACAAGTTCCTTCAGCACTCTGGGATGTAATTTATCCGGCCCTGGTGCTTTCTCCATCTTAAGGGAGCTGAGGGCTTCCCTCACTCTCTCTGCTGTGATTTCCACTTCCAGTACCTCTTCTCCCTGCTTAGCCCTCCCCTCCTGCCAGTGATGCCTCCCCCTCTCCCCAGACCCACCGATCGGTGGGGTCCCCCCCTCCTCAGTATGTCTGTCTCCTCCCATGTATGATGCAGCACCCCCATTTTCCTTGGTAGAAACTTAGGTGAAATACTCATTTAGTACCTCAGCCTGCTCCCCTGGGTCTTGTGCCCATCTCTACCATGATTTAATCCTGCTAATCTGCCCCTTCACCCTTCTTTTTTCCCCAATGTATCTAAAGAACCCCTTGTTCCATCTCCTGATTTCCCTGGCCAGGTTCTGCTCCTTCCTTGCCTTAGCTGCCCTCACCACCCTAGTGGCCCTTCTAGCAATCAGCTCATACTCCCCTCGATCCCTAAAAACATGATATGAGACCAGTTAGTAAGGGCCATTAGTAGAGCTGCATGGGTTTATATAGTCAAATTCTCACATCAGGTTCAGGAGGGATTTAGAGAGATACAGAGATGAGAGGGGAGGTAGGTGGAGAGCTGGAGACAATGGAATGGAGACATAGGCATTAGATTGCCAAAATATTAATTACTGGGAGCAGTGGCAGTCTGCACCAACTAGAAGCCTGTGTTTCATTGCCTATTTGAAAGCCAGGTGTGATGGGGATAATTGGACGGACTGTGGGAGCTTGTTCCATATGGAGGGTGCAGAGACGGAGAAAGTTCTGCTCCCCATTGCTGTGGAGATGCAGAGAGTCTCCAGAGGGAAGGTTGAGGATGCCCTAAGTCTTCTAGGAGCCACTCTGTCTGTCAGGAGGAGAGATTAGGGGAATAGGAGTCGGTACCTTAGCGCATTTGTGAAAGTGACCTTGCATAGTGTGCCAGTGCAGGGACTGGTAAAGAGTGCAGTGGTGGGTCTGGTGGGGAGCTTGAAGGGTGAAATGACAGATAGAAACGTAGACTTTGACTTTGACTTAGTCTGCCCATTTCCTTACCTACAGGATAAGCTGCAGATCCTAGTTAAACAACAGCCTAGTTCTTCTTACCCCCCACATGAATTGCCTTATGTCTGTCCCATGTATTCTTGAAGTCTCCACAGTTTTAGACCCACAACCTTCTCACGAGAAGCTGTTCCTGTCCACCACCCTCCCTGTGAAAAATACTTCCTCGCATTGCCACTGAACCGCCCCATCTATAAATGTATCACTTCACAAGGGAGTGAGCAGGACAGAGGCAGAAACTTCTAGACCAGTTAGTTTGACCTCAGTGGTAGGGAAACTAATGGAATCACTTCTGAAGGAAAGAATGGTTGAGTACCTAGAGACCAGTGGGGCACAGGACCCAAGGCAGCATGGATTCACAATGGGAAGGTCATGTCAGACTAATCTAATAGATTTCTTTGACTGGGTGACCAAAGTAGTAGACTAGGGAGGGGCTATGGACATGGCCTACCTAGATTTTAACAAGGCATTTGATACAGTCCCAAACAAAAGATTAATACACAAGTTAGCCAGCCTTGGAGTGGGTCCCCAGGTGGCAGCCTGGATAAAAAAATTGGCTAGACAACAGGATGAAAAGGGTAGTAGTAAATGGAGTCCACAGTGAAGAAAGGAGGGTTACTAGCAGGGTACCGCAGGGTTCAGTACTAGGACCGGTCCTTTTTAATGTCTTCATAAGTGACATTGCAGAGGAACTGGAAGGAAAAGTATGTCTCATTGCAGACAACACAAAGATCTCCAACAGGGTTGATACACAAGATGGAGTGGAAAGGATCTTTGTGTCATCTGCAAGAGGCATACTTTTCAAGTCTCTGCAATGTCTATCAAGGCATTAAAAATGACTGGATCAGTACTGAACCCTGTAGTTACCCTACTAACCCTCTTTCTTCAAGTGGACTCCATTTACTATTACCTTCTGTGTCCTGTTGTCCAGCCAATGTTTTACCTAGCTACCACCCTGGGACCCACTCCAGGCTGGTTAATTGACTATTAATCTTTTTGTGGGACTCTGCCAAATACCTTGCTAAGTCTGGGTAGGCCATTTCACAGCCCCTCCCTGGTCTACTACTTTGGTCACCCAGTCAAGAAATCAATTAGATTCATCTGACATGACCATCCCACTGTGAACCAAGCTGCCTTGGGTCCTGTGCTCACTGGCCTCTGGGTACTCAACAATTCTTTCCTTCAGAAGTGATTCCATCACTTTCCCTACCACAGAGGTCAAACTGACAGAGCTGTAGTTTCCTGCCTCTGTCTTGTTCCCACTTTTGTGAAGGGGAATCACATCCACCTTCCTCCAGTCCTCAGGTACCACACCATCCTCCCATGATTTGCTAAAAAGAGTAGTCAGTGGTTTCACTAGTTCTCCCCTTAATTCTTTTAGAATTCTGTGGTGAATTCCATCAGACACCATTGCTTTTTCCACCTTCAGTTTTAGGAGTTCTTTCAGAGCCCTTTCTTATGTGAAAGGACTGGGATCAACCCCCCCCCCCATCAAGAGTGCTTCTGTTAATTGGATTAGGTACTTCCCTCTCCTCTTCTTTTGTGAATACTGAGCAGAAATATTCATTCAGTATCCCTGCTTTTCACGGTCCTTCTCTCTGCCCATCCGCTGTCCATTCTATTCAGCCTCATTATCCTCCCTTTGTCTTTCTACTTCCTGATGTACCTGTAAAGGTTTTATCACACTTCTTAACTGAGTTGGCTATCTTTCCTCAGTTTGGGCCATTGCTATTCTGGCTTCTCCCCTGCTTCCTTCTGCTTTAACTGGTACAGCTCTCTGTCCTGCTCCTTCTGTGTTTCCTTATTCTTCCTGAATGCTATCTTTTTCTCCCTAACTTTCCTTGCCACCTCTTTTGAGAACCATAGTGGCTTTTTCTTTCATTTTGATTTGTTTATTTGCTTCACACAAAGGCTTGTTGCCTCTGTGATGGCAGATTTGATGTTTCCCCATTGTTGCTCCACCCCTCCTTCTAGCCTGTTTGCTAGTGCTTTTCTAAGGCACTCTCCCATCTTGCCAAAGTTAGCCCTCCTGAAGTCCAGTACCCTCACTTTGTATGGCTTGACTCTGTAGCAGAGTTTATTGTGAACCACACTGTTTCATTGTCACTTGTTCCCAGATGGCAACCCACTTCTAGATCTGAGATCCTCTCACTGTCCCCATTTGACAGTATGAGATCTAAGATTACTCCCTCATGAGTGGGTTCCAAAACTAGCTGTCTGAGACATGCCACTTGTAGAGCAATGAGAATGGCCCTGGTCTTGGATGTGGCTGCAGCAAATGTGCTCCAGTTAACATCTGGCATATTCAGGTTTCCCATCAACAGTATCTCCCCTTTCTCTGCCATCCTAAGAATGCCTTTTATCATATTCTTGTCCATTCCCTCCCCCTGGCATGGGGGTCTATATACAATCCCTGTCTGGATTGTGGTGTAATTTCCAGTCTCTAAGGTGACCCACAGTGCCCCCTGTCCTCCCTTTTTACTCTTTTGTTCAGTTGCTTTTATCCCTTCCTTTATATAGAGAGCTACTCCTCCCCTCTTCTCCTTGTCTCTCCTGAAGGTTATGTACCCTGGTATGTTAACATCCAGTCATGGTTCTCTGTGTACCATGTTTCTGTGACTACTTTGATATCAGGCATCCCTTTTCCATCAAGGCCACCAGTTCAGGAGCTTGTTGCCCAGACTATTGGCATTGGTACTCATTACCCTCCATTTCCTGATGGCCTTACTCCTTTTGCCCTATCCCTGTCCTTATTGCCTTTGTCACTTTCTCCATTTATCCTGCCCTTCTCCCTATCGATATCTCTATCTTGGTGTTTACCTCACTTACTACCCTGACACTTTTGGGGGGCTAGGATTTCCCTTTTCCTTTCCAGTGCCTCCTCCCTTGGCTAGTTTAAATGCTTGCCAATGAAGCATTTAAACCTATCACCTAGGATCCTGGTTCCCCTCCTGGACAGACACAGCCCATCGTGCCAGTATAGGCCTGTATCACTCCAGGTGACCCAGTCCCCAGTGAAGCCAAATCCATGAGCTCTGCACCAGTTTTTCAATCATTGATTGAATCCCATGTTGTGGAGTACCCTAGCCTCACCTACATCATAGACAGGCAGCACCTCGGAGAAGGTTAACATGCGTGCTACTTATCTAAGTCCCCGCCCCAACTCCACAAACTCTTTCTGCACTGCTCTGATCCCTTTCTTAGCCAGGTCATTTGTCCCTAGGTGGACAATGACATCCAGCTCCCTCCCCTGTGCAGCTGCTCCGGTGATCCTGAGGATTCACTCCCTGTCCCTCCAAGCCATGGTGCCAGGCAGGCACCTTAACTCCATTTCCCATTCCTCTCCCAGTTCTACCTTCCTAACAATGGAGTCCACCACCAGGAGTTGTTTCCTTCCCCTGTGGGGCCTCATGCCACCCTCCTGTGGGTCTCCCTTGTGGAGGTTCCCAGCATCCTCCTTGGTCTCCACTGTGGGTGCCTCAATAAAGGAACCACACTTTGCTGGAACAGCATAGGAATTGTGGAGAGGTACAATTGGAGGTATGTGCCTCTGTTCCACCACCCTCACCCTCCCTGAGCCCAGTGTGGTCCAACTGCTTCTCTTTCTTGGCAACCTCTGAGGCAACAGCAGTGGCCCTGGTAGTCCATGGATGGAAGTGGAGGTCCCACAAATCCTGGCCAACTCAGCCTGGATATAAGCAACCTCCTCCCTCAGCCCAGAGAGGTGCCTGCAAATGGGACAACACTGCATCCTCCAGAATGTCTCCTGGAAGACTGCTGCTCCACAGCCACTGCACTGCACTACTCTCATCATGTCTTACTTCTGGCCCCTTCACTGTTGTTTGGAATCCTTACTCTGTTTTTTTTTCTTCTCCCCCTACTTACATACTGCCTCAGTGCACTTTAAGCTCCTGATCGTCCTGTTCTGAGACAAGAAGATGCTATATTTCTCAGTAGACCCCTTACTTGCTCAGAGACAGACCTCCAGTAGCTAGAAGAGGCTGGAGAGCTGCTCTTGCCCTTCTAGGATGGTGAGTCTTTGGTGGCTCTGTGATCACTCACTCACTCCCTGCTCCCACACAGAAAGTTCCTGTTCTCAGTCAAATCCTTTGCCTATAAAAGTAAAACTAGCTTTGGGTTGGATGGTGGAGGGGAGAGAAGGAGGGCAATATAGTCCCAGAAGAGAAGTCCAGTTATACAGCACTCCTTTCTCTGGGTATTCTCTGCCATGCTTTTGCCAGAATCTATATAGGGCAGTGCTTAAATCTAGCTTCCTTCTAGCTAAGCCACTCCCCCTACTTAATAGACCTTTCTACATGTAATTAAGTTGCACAGATAAAATCCTTCAGCCACCTGAGATTTACACCAAGACAACTGCTCAGTTATCTGAGATAATTGCTCAGATAACCATTCACTTCAACTAACTCAGACAAACACACACACTTATTTTTGTTTGCTTTTTTACCCTAAATTGAAGGTCCCAGTAGAAGAGTTCTACTTCTTTAGTCCCAGTAGAGAAGTCCAGTCACACAGCACTCCTTCCTTCTGGTGTACTCTGCCAAGCCTCTGGCAAAATCTATTTAGGGTAGTGTTTACATCTAACTTCGTTCTAGCTAAGCCAGTTCCCCTACTTAATAGATCTTTCTACATGTATTTAAATTGTACAGATAACAATCCCCTTCAGCCACCTGAGATTTACACCTGGATAACTGCTCAGATGACCATTAACATCATCTGGTTCAGACAAACACACTAACTTTTTTGTATCCTAAATTGAAGATTCCAATAGAGGAGTTCTGCTTCTTTAGTCCCAGTAGAGAAGTCCAGTCACACAGCACTCCTTCCTCCTGGTGTTCTTTGCCAAGCCTCTGGCAGAATCTATCTAGGACAGTGTTTAAATCAAGCTTCCTTCTAGCTAAGCCACTCCTCCTACTTAATAGATCTTTCTACATGTAATTAAGTTACACGAATAACAATTCCATTCATCCACTTGAGATTTACACCTAGAGATAACTGCTTCGGTTATCTGAGATAACTGCTCAAATAACCATTCACTTCAGCTAACTCAGACAAACACAATAACTTTTTTACCCTAAATTGAAGGTCCCAGTAGAAGGTTCTACTTCTTTAGTCCCAGTAGAGAAGACCAGTCACACAGCACTCCTTCCTCTGGGTGTTCTCTGGCAGAATCTATCTAGTGCAGTGTTTAGATCTAGCTTTCTTCTAGCTAAGCCACTCCCCCTACTAAATAGATCTTTCTGCAATGTAATTAAGTTGCACAGATAACAATCCCCTTCAGCCCCCTGAGATTTACACCTAGATAACTGCTCAGATAACCATTCACTTCAGCTATCTCAGACAAACACACTGACTTTTTTTTGTGTGTGTTTTTTACCCTAAATTGAAGGTCCCAGTAGAAGAGTTCTAGTCCATTAGTCCCAGTAGAGAAGTCCAGTCACACAGCACTCCTTCCTCCTGATGTTCTCTGCCAAGCTCTGGATTCATCTCTACCCTATATTTCTAGTGCTTGGCACTCCTACTGATGCTGTTTACTTTATCGTCAGTGCCAGACACTCCTTTGTAACTGAAATTGCAGCACAAGGCACCCCTGTAACCTTCTGTGTTTTTTAATTTGAAATAATTTGCTTTCTTGTTCTCTGTAACTCTCTGTACTTTATAATTTAAAACAATTTGCCTAAAGATGTTTTTATTCTGTACTGTGCACCATTATTGATGTTTTATTTTTAGATTAATGTCAAATGTGAGCTGAAAGCCTTACTAGACTGTGCTAGATAACTGTTTGAGTCTCTTCCTCAAGCTTTTGTTTGAACTTAAGTTTAATACAAATGTTAGCTTCTAAACTTAATAGTATATTGTAGGAAACTGTTTGATTACTGCCATAAGCTTTTAATTTCTCTGACTTTTAATTTCTCTATTCCTGACCCCCACACACACACACACTAGCCCTCTGCACTCTTAGCCTCTTGTTTCCCTTGGACATGACTGTCACCTAAAGTCCATTCTACTCCCCACTGGTAATTGCTTCTTTCCCATCCTGCTACACCTCCTTTTGGCACCCACTCTCCTTTAATTTTATCTCTTGTGTTGCCCCCCCCCCTCCAATTTAGCTGGGCTCAGTACTATAATCTTTATATGAGCTTACAGCCTTGCCTTGCTTTCATTTTAGCTAGAGCCCTGAGGGGCTTCTCTGCTGAGATTGTGGCTTTGGCACTGCTTTTGGTTGGCCCCATCCTCCTCACCAATCTGCCCGCTGTCCAGCTGCTGTTCAGGTAAGCTTTGCCAGCACTAGGACCACTTAGCTTGTAATTTGACTGGTCCTTCTATGGCTATTCTAGTCCTGTTTTGGCTGACTTTTAATTTCCCTATTTCTGACCCCTCCTCACTAGCCCTCTGCACTCTCAACCTCCTGTGTCCCTTGGATACCACTGGCATCTAAAGTCCAGTCTACCCCCACTGCTAATTGCTCCTCTCCCATCCTGCTACACCTCCTTTTGGCACTCACTCTCCTTTACTGTTATCTCTTGTGTTGCATACCCCTCAACTGCTATGAATTGTGCATAGCGCTAGATTTTCACACTCAAATTTACCTTCCTTGCTCCACAAAGGTTTACTGATGTTCTAAACAATGTTAGAGCTATTTCTGGACCCTGACCTATTAAACCATTGAACTAAGTTGATAGAAACATTCCTTATCATTAACTATATGGGACCCACTATTTGTAGACATATTATTGTTTAACATAAGAAAGTGCTACACATCCTGGCAATTTGCTATGATTTGTGAAGGCCAGTGCAATGATTTTTGATGCTGAGAGGTTGAGAGGTATGTTTGTTCCCCCAATTTAGCTGGCCTCTGTACTAAAAGCTTTATGTGTGCTTACAGCCTTGCATTGCTTTCATTTTAGCTAGAGCCCTGAGGGGCTCCTCTGCTGAATTGTGTATTTAGTTGGTCCCATCCTACTCATCAATCTGCCCACTGTCCAGCTGCTGCTCAGGTAGCTTTGACAGCACTAGGACCATCCTACTGATGCTGTTTACTGTATCTTCATTTGAGCACTCCTGTGTAACTGAAATTGCAGCACAAGACACTCCTGTAACCCTCTGTGTGTTTGGTTTTTGTGTCCATTTTCCATTAGCAAGTTATACTGTACTGCCACTAGAGGGACATCATCTTTATCTAAAGCAGAGATACTCAGTCATTGTCTGGCTTGGGAGCCACATTAGTATTACTACTTTCCCCAGGAGCCACAACAGGAATACACATCATACATGTGAGATAAAATGACAGACGGACATCAAAGGTATAATTTAAAACACATTTTATTTCAATGTATAACAATTATTTGCTATTACTGTAAGTAAATTTAAAACCTTTAAAAAACTTGAAAAGACTTTCAACTTATATTAAATATAATGGCAGTCAATTATATAAATGACATTCCTTCTTTGAAATAAAATCTCCCACACAAGTCAAACATAAAAGTTAACATAGTATACCCCCACTCTGACAGTATTTTTAGACTGCCCAGCAAAACTAAATGAATACAATGTGTCAGTCACACCCAGTACATTTAAAATGCCAAGCCCAGCAAAAGCAAATATAAAATGTAACAGCATACACACACACACACACACACACACACACACACACAAACACACACAACTGAATAAAATGTGTCACACTATTAGTGCTTTTACACTGACCAGAACAGCAAAATGAAATATCACTACACTGCAAAAAAATCTCACTGTGTACCCTTAAGTAGCTGGGTTACATTGAAGAACAATGTTACATAGCTAAAATAAACATCTCAGAAATGTATCTGCATGTATAAGGAACAAAGTAATGCTTCCATCTGGTAGATGTCAGTGCTGCATTATCCACACCAAGAGAAGTCTGCAGAAATCAGTAAATCTTGCTTCAGTGACCAGAGGACTTGCAGAGATCAGCACAGCATTACCTGTGGCAGGAGAAGTCAGTAAATCTTGCTTATTTGAACGGAGGGCAGGTAGAAAGTCAGCAGCATTATCCACAGAAGGAGAACTTAATTAATCTTGTTTCTGTGACTGGACAGGTAGTAGAAGTCAGTGCAACATGAATCTCACCATGCCACTCAGCTCTCTGTATTTATTCAGATGCTAGGATGCCGATGGAAACCAGTGGTTATTATCAAATTATTTCTGAGTGAATTGCAAATTACCTCTCACCGAGACAGTGATCATTAGACATAAATTCATTACCAACTCCCTCCAATGTGAACAGCGCTAAGTAGGGGATGTTAATTTCAGTTTAGACTAACACTGACAACAACTGATCAAAGCGGGAAGTGGGTGATCGTTCGGGTGGCATTTAAAGAGCAACAACGACATTATAAATCTAGCAGGTGTTAATGAGCTGCATGAAAAGCTGTACAGATCCTCATGTGACTCACGAGCCATGAAGTGAGTACCACTGATCTAAAGTGATCCCTGACTGTTGTTGATATAGATACCTTACTAAACTACAAGCTCCCCTACATCTGACCAGCCCTTCCTCTGCACTCCGCTTAGATGTTCTTACTTCCTGTTCCTAAATCAATTATTCACTACTTCACTGCCTTTATCAACAATGCATCTCTACTCTAGCCTGATGCATCATACGCTGTCCAATTACACCATAACTGATGACAATTAGTGTGGGTTCACTGCAGTTTGGTTGTCCCATCAAGTCTTGATTAAGGGCCTCCTAAATTCAAGGGCTCCTACTGGGTCGAGGCCTCAAGAATGAAGGTATCTGCTATGTGTCCCTTTCTGTCATTACACTTATTTTGTTTTATTGAAACTACTATGATCTCCCAGCCTTATCCTTTTGGTGAGTATGATCATGGCACCACTTTGCATTGCCAGGATCTCTTTGACTTCCCTGATTGGTGCAAATGTACCTTTAAGTTCCCCTCTACTAGAGCTGGGTATACAACTTCCCGGAGGGAAGGAACTTCTACAGAGGCATCTATTAAGGCTATCACTTTATCTTCCTCAGCTTCATTACTACAGCATTCCCTGATTTACATGGTCAGGGTATTAATATTTGTGGCCATAGGTCCTTTAGGTATCAGTCCTGTGGATGCCACCATTTCTGCAATCATTAACCACAGACAGAAACGTTCAAGAGCACTTTGGTTTCTCAGAGGAGCCATTAAGAAGCTTCTTCTCCTTCTACTGTTGTGTTCTGGCAATGTTGAACTTAACTCCTGCTAATATTACAGCCCCAGGTGACTTACCCAGCCTCAAAGGGGTGAGCATTATGCATGTTGTATGTGTGTAGTCTATTAAAAACATGCATCTATCCAGGCCTGGGTCTGTCATACTATGCCTGATGTCCTGGTGGTCATGGAGTCATGGCTCAAACCTGGAATAGCTGATCAGAGGCAAATATCCCTCTTACTACCTTTTTAGAACAGGCAGTTTGACTAGAGGAGGAGGAGGAGTTGCAATTTATGTCAAGGATAAATTCTCTGAATCGGTCACTGACTCAACCTCAATTCATAAAGAGTTCAAAAGTCTGTCCCTCAAACTTGAAATATCTCCCACTACCTCACTCTATGTTATTGGGTGTTAAAGGCCCCTGTCAGCAGGATTTCAGCTTCTGAACCACCTTCTCAGCTCTCTGGGTTCTTCGCCCTCTGAGTTTATCATCTTAGGAGATCTTAACTTGGACTGGTCCTCCAGTACCTCTTTATCACTTAAAAATATCTGTGACACAGTTGGCTTGTCTCAGCTTATTACTGAAGTTACGTGTCCTAATAAGAAGATCCTAACAATAGCACCTAATGAACCTCATTATGGTTAGCAAACCACATCTATTCTCCTACAAGGGTTTTTTCTCTGACATTAGCGACCACTGCTTTATTGCCTGGTAAGATCTAGCCCTAAAATAGCTTCTGCATCAAATTTACCTTTAAAAGATGTTGGTGTAACTTTGACTCTTATGCTTTTATCACAGAGCTATGCTTTTCCTGCACTGGCAAAGTCTGTGAACAGGGCCTACAATATCATCCATGAAATTGTGCTAGGGTACTAACAAACATGCTCCCATAGTTAAAATCTGTGCCAAGAAAAATCATGCCAATGATTCTCAGCACAGTGAAAGTCCACCTTGCTTGAGAGAGGCTCACTCTGGAAAAAGGCCAGGAAAACCAAGCTCCCAGCAGACTGGTTATCATTTAGGAAGGCTAGGAACTATTGCACCAAAATGGTCAGAGAAGCTAAGTCTAACTTCTACTGAGCAGAACGTTGATGCTGTACTTCTAACTGCTCAGCTAAGTTTTGGAGCACCTTAGAGGAAGTGGAAGGTCATTCATCTGGAAGCGCCATCTGCCTTGGAGACATTACAATCTCTGATAAGCCATCCATCCTTGAGTATCTCAACAATCACTTCTCTACTGCAGGCCTAGCCTTTGACTCCTCCCTTGCCAGTGAGCTCCACAAACAAGTTGGTGTACAGGACCTTGAAGTCCCTGTCATGAGATCTTCATTCTCCCTTCAACCTGCATCACTAGAAGAGGTTGAAAATCTTTTGCAGCAACTGGATACTAGGAAAAGTCTGGAGCAGATCTTCTTCCTTAATATTGGTTATCATGTATTGGCTGTGCCACTTACCCACCTTTTTGATCTATCTATCTCTCAGGGTGTCCTTCCTTCCATATGGAAAACTGTGCATGTTATTCCCCTTTATAAATCCGGAGACCCCAGTGACCTAAACAATTATAGACCTATTTCTTTACTCCCCATCCTGTCTAAATTGTTAGGAAAAATTGTGAGCTCACAACTAAGGAATTACTTGGAATTATATAATCTCCTTAACCCTTTGTAGTCTGGCTTCAGACCACAGCATAGCACCATTTTGGCACTTGCTATGGTTACGAATGACTAGCAATGTGAACTTGATGCCAAAACTTTATTTCTGCAGTATTCTTAGACCTTAACAAGGCGTCTAAATACTGTCAACCAAGACCTGCTTCTCCTTTCCTCAGAAACATTGGACTGGATTACCTTTCCATGGGAGATTGTTCGGGTGGCATTTAAAGAGACATAATGACATTATAAATCTAGCAGGTGTTAAGGAGCTGCATGAAAAGCTGTAAAGAGCCACTTGTGGCTTGTGACCTGTGGAGTGAGTACCACTGATCTAATGCAATCCCTGCCTGTTGTTCATATAGATACCTGACAAAACTACAGCTCCCCCTACATCTGACCAGCCCTCTCCTCTGCACTCCCTGCTTAGATGTTCTTCATCTTCCTGTTCCTAAATCAATTATTCACTAATTTCACTGCCTTTATCAACCATGTATCCCTACTCTACCTAGGTACATCATCGCTGTCCAACTGCACCATAACAGATGACAATTAGTGTGGGTCCACTGCAGTTTGGCTGTCCCATTAAGCCTTGATTAAGGGCCTCCTAAATTCATGGGTTCCTACGTGGACCTGACCTCAAGAATGAAGGTCTCTGCTATGTGTCCCTATCTGTCTTTACTCTTATTTTGTTTTATTGAAACTACTATGATCTCCCAGCCTTAACCTTTTAGTGCGTATGATCATGGCACCACTGTGCATTGCCAGTATCTCTTTGACTTCTCTGATTGGTGCAAATGTACCTTTAAGTTCCATCTACAAGAGCTGGGTATACATCTTCTCTAGTGGAATGGAACTTTACAGAGGCATCTATAAACACTGTCACTTTATCTTCCTCGGCTTTGTTACTACAACATTCCTGATTTACACAGTCAGGGTATTAATATTTGTGGCGATAGGTCCTTTATGTATCAGTCCTGGGGATGCCACCATGTCTGCAATTATTAATCACAGACAGAGACGTACAAGAGCACTTGGGTCTCTCAGAGGAGCCATCAAGAAGCTTCTTCTCCTTCTACTGTTGTGTTCTGGCAATGTTGAACTTAACCCAGGTCCCCCTGCTAATATTACAGCCCCAGCTGACTTACCCAGTCTCAAAGGGGTGAGCTTTATGCATATAGTCAGTTAAAAAAACTTGCATCTATCCAGGCTTGAGTCTGTCATACTATGCCTGATGTCCTGGTGGTCACAGAGTCATGGTTCAAACCTGGAATTGCTGACTGGGAGGCAAATATCCCCTTACTCCCTTTTAGAACAGTTTGACTAGAGGAGGAGTTGCAATTTATGTTAAGAATAAATTCTCTGCATCGGTCACTGACTCATCCTCAATTCATAAAGAGTTCAAAGTCTGCCCTCAAACTTGAAATATCCCCACTACCTCAGTCTGTGTTGTTGGGTGCTATTGGCCCCATCGGCAGGATTATAGCTTCTGAACCACCTTCTCAACTCCCTGGGTTCTTCACTCTCTGAATTTATCGTCTTAGGAGATCTTACCTTGGACTGATCCTCCAGTGCCTCTTTAAAGCGTAAAATGTCTGTGACACACTTGGCTTGTCTCTTATTACTGAAGTTACGCATACTAATAAGAAGATCCCTAACAATAGCACCCTACTGGACCTCATTATTGTTAGCAAACCACATCTATTCTCCCACACAGGAGTTTTTTCCTCTGAAATTAGAGACCACTGCTTTATTGCCTCAGTAAGATCTAGCCCTAATATAGCATCTACATCCAAATTTACCTTTAAAAGATGTTGGCATAACATTGATCCTTATGCTTTTATCACTTTTCCCTGCACTGGCATCACATCTACCTGGCAAGTCTGTGAACAGGGCCTACAACATCTTCCATGAAACTGTGCTGGGGATACTAGACAAACATGCTCCCATAGTTAAAATCTGTGCCAAGAAATAATCATGCTACTGATTCTCAGCACTGTTAAAGTCCACCTTGCTTGAGAGAGACCCACTCTGGAAAAAGGCCAGGGAAACCAAGCTCCCAGCAGACTGGTTATCATTTAGGAAGGCTAGGAACTATTGCACCAAAATGGTCAGAGAAGCTAAGGCTAACTTCTATCAAGCAGAACTTGACGCTGCTTCTAACTGCTCAGCTAAGTTTTGGAGCACCTTAAAGGAAGTGGAAGGCCATTCATCTGGAAATGTCCTGCCAGTGAAAATCTGCCTTGGAGATATTACAATCTCTGATAAGCCATCCTTCCATTAGTCTCTCTCAACAATCACTTCTCTACTACAGGTCTAGCCTTTGACTCCTCCCCTGTCAGTGCGCTCCACAAACAAGTTGGTGTACAGGACCTCGAATTCCCTGTCATGAATTCTTCATTCTCCCTTCAACCTGCATCACTAAAAGTGGTTGAAGATCTTTTGCAGCAACTGGATACTAGGAAGAGTGCAGGAGTAGATCAGCTTCACTCCTTCTTCCTTAAGACTGGTTATCATGTCTTGGCTGTGCCAATTACCCACCTTTTTAATGTATCTGTCTCTCAGGGTGTCCTTCCCTCCATATGGAAAACTGTGCATGTTATTCCCCTTTTTAAATCCGGAGACCCAAGTGACCTAAATAATTACAGATCTATTTCTTTACTCCCCATCCTGTCAAAATTGTTACGAAAAATTGTGAGCTCACAACTAAGGAATTACTTTCAATTATATCATCTCCTTAACCCTTTGCAGTCTGGATTCAGACCATGGCATAGCACCATTTCAGAACTTGCTAAGGTTATGAATGACTGGAAAAGTGAACTTGATGCCAAAAACTTTATTTTTTATGGTACTCTTTGACCTTAGCAATATGTTCGATACTGTCAACCATGACTTGCTTCTCCTTTCCCTCAGGAACATTGGACTGGACCACCTTTCCTTGAAATGGTTCTCTAGTTATCTAGTAGATCGATTCCAGCCGGTCAAAGTGGAAGGAACTTTCTTAAGCCCCTCCTGAGAGGCATACTGCAGGGTTTAATACTAGGCCCCTTGTTTTCACAAAATATATTAACAGTATAGATGCCTGCATCAAAATGCCAATATACATCTTTTTGCAGATGATACAGTTCTTTACACAGTAGATCTACCCTTGAGGCTGCTTGCAGTCAACTTCAACAAGTTTTCAATCTCCTGCAACATCAGCTTCTTAACTAAAGCTACTTTAAATGCCAAAAAACTAAGGCAATGTTCTTCTCCCCTTGCACCTTCAAGATATCTGGCTTTACTTGGAACACTGCCTCCAATCACCACCCTTCATGACGGACCTCTGGAGTAGGTATCCAAGTTTAAGTACCTTGGGGTATGGATTGACCACATACTCTTTTCTTGACCACATTGAAGAACTGTGAAAAAGCTTAGACAGAGGTTGGGCCTGTTTTATATGACTCCTGAGTGATCACCTTATGGTTTACATGGTCAGGAAAGTGCACAGACCTGCTAAACACCCTATCGCTCTTCACGAGGCTTATAAATCCCTATGTCTATCTTCCCTTCTAAATGACCTTGCTCACATCGACTGGTTCTTCATTCAGATGGCACCCACTATTGACTATCATTGACATGTTCAGAACCAACTTGCTTGCTGTATGGGATGACCACGCACCCCTAAGATGCAATAGGTTTAGGGCTCCCATCTCCTGGGTCACTACCGACATCATCGGAGATGCTGATCTAGGGACCAGGCCTGGAAAAACACAACCAAACCTGCTCCTAGAATCCTGCAGTGATATCACACCCTCCACATCTCCTGCACCAAATCTATACGGCAGGCAAAAAAGAACTATTTCAAGTCGGCTCTCTCCTTCAACCTTAGCCACCCATCTAACTTCTGGAAAACCATCAAAACCCTTCTTACTCCCCCAGCCCAGCCGCCTACCCAATGCTAAACATCCTCAGCAACACTGTCTCAGACCCTAGCGAAGTTGCCACTGCTTTCAACACCTTCTTTACCAACTGCGCTTCATATCTCCTCACAAACCACCTGATCACCCCACCCATACCCAGTTCCTCATTGCAATCCCAGCACCCCCCCGTCACCACTTTCTCATTCCGCCCAGTCTCCACGGCAGAAGTACTCCATGCCCTATGCTCTCTAGACCCCAACAAAGGCAAATGCCCATTAGGCCTGGACGCCAAACTTCTCCACTTATCAGCCCCGCCATTGCCGCCCCACTAGCTGACCTCCTAATCCTCTCATTTTCCCTGGCTCAAATTCCAGCCACTTAGAAGCAGGCAGTTGTTATCCATCTAACGAAGGGAGGTGATCCATCTGCGCCTGGAAATTACCACCCTATCTCCCTTCTCCCAATACTGGCCAAACTTCAGGAACACCTAGCCCTTGCCCAACTCACTCAATTTCTTGACTCTACCTCCTTCTTCACCCCTTATCAGTCAGGGTTTCATAAATCACACTACACCATCACCGCGCTCTTAAGACTCTCAAATGACATCTCCTCAGGGATGGACAAGGGCATATCACTCAGCTATTTTCATAGATCTGGCCAAGGCCTTCGACGTCGTCTCCCATCCCAAGCTACTTACAAAACTAAATGACGCAGGCCTCTCCAGCCTTGCCACTAGTTGGTTCCAGGCCTACCTGACTGGCAGACAACAATCAGTAAAAATTGGCACACAAGTATCCCTCCACTTCCAGTCACCATGGGGTCCCCAAGGCTATGTCCTGGGCCTTACTATTTCCCATACTTTTAAATGAACTTCCACTGATCTGCTCAAAGTCAGCCATACAAATGAATGTGGACGACACTGTATTGTATGCCTCCTGCCCCTCCACTGGGGACGTGTCTGCTGCTCTCCAACAGGACTTTGATGCCATCCAGAACTGACTCAGGTCCAATCAACTAGTACTAAATCCAAAGAAAACTGTCTCCCTAACCTTCGGCACGCAACCTTGACTCTCCCGCCTAGCTGCTCCCCCTGCTTTCCATACCCTGGACGGTTCCCCCTTGGAGTCTTGCACCTCCTTTAGATACCTGGGAGTATGGCTTGATCAACACCTTGATTTCTCCTCTCATATTGACTCACTACACAAAAAACTGCACCCCAAACTGGGCACACTTTATCACAGTAAAGGGTGCTTTCCCACCACGGTCTGAAGGGAAATAGTGCATAAAATGATTCTCCCTATCATTGACTATGGTGACGTGGTTTACGGTTCAGCACCCTCATCCACCTTGGCATGCCTGAACACCCTCTTTCACTCATTCTGTCACTTCATCCTTGAATGCCCTCCCACAATCCATCACTGTGACCTATACAGCTCCCTAGAACTACACTCACTCGAGTCCCATTGACAGATACACTGTGCAAATTTCATAGCTAAATTCTGGACAAATTCCCCCCCCCCCACTTCAGCTCTGCCTTATCGGCTCAACCCTCCCCGGCCTACTCTCTCAGATCTCTGCCTCCAGGCTCCTCCAAGTCCCATTCATGCACACATCAAAAGGCCAATCCGCCATCAAATATCATTTGACCAAACTTTGGAATGATCTTCATTCTGGTATCAGGCTCACCTCTGCCCCAAGACTCCTTAAACCACTCCTCCATGACCGTTTCTCTGACATATGCAACTGCTACCAGCAACCCAGATCTACAACCAGGTGCATCTAAATGTACCCTGCCATTATAAACTCCTAGCAAAATGACTGTGTACCTGTATGTTCTCTGCCTGTCTATACTCTGTTCCTGGGACTAAACCTTGTAACAGCTGTTGAATTAAATACAAGCTCAGCTTTGTAACTACTTGTACTTTGTTTTATCCCTGTATGTACTTGTCCTGGTTGTATTTCTCTGTAACTCCCAGGTCACATCTGGAAATGACCTGTCCCACACTCAGTATGCCTGCCTGGTAAATCTCTTAAATAAATAAATAAATAAATAAATAAGTATCTTCTTACAAGAGATGCCAAGAAAAGACTTGTCCAAACCACCTTTCTCTCCCTCCTGGATTACACAGACTTTCTGTACAGCCAGGCCCAGCTGCTGCCCTCTCAAAACTGGACATGCTCTATCATAGAGCCCCAAGGTTTATCACTGATCTGCCATACAATATGCACCACTGCTCTCTATACAATGCCATGGGATGGGCATCTCTCTCTTACAGAAGACAGAGAATCACCTCCCTCTGGACCTTCAGAGCTATTGTCAATAAGCTGCCTCAATATATTTTGAGTTGTTTACCCCTTAGCATGATAGGAACATGTACGCTGAGAAGTGTTGCTATGCCTGGATTATGCCCCCTATTGTCCCACATACACTTCACACTGTATTCTTGGTCTGTTATACTGTGATTCTGCTATTTTGCACTTATATATAGATATGAGCACTGCTCATATAAGCATGGGTGCTAGGAATGTGCTTTGTTGCTAACATATGCTATTATTTATCATGCATGATTTATTATACCTCACTATAATACATTTATCTAGATTATGTTTGTCTTTTATAGATAGTCCATATATTATCTACCTATATTATCAACAGGATTCCTGACCCCCAACAGCAAGATTCCCCCACAGAGCTCCCTTCAGGAGCGGATACCATGCAGGCCTGCATTGAGGTAATAAACTACCTCCAGCTGCAGCACCCTTGTGAGGAGGGTTAGCCCATTGACACACTGCGCACATCGACCTGCCCCGCCCATCCCCACCTTAGCTCAGCATTTCCTTTATAGGCACTTTCCTGTGACATCACATCCTGTTTGTTGTTTTACAAGTCCCACTTCTCCATTTGCAGGTTATACCTGCTAGCCACTAGAGGGACTCTATGACCATTTCACCTCAGTCTCCCACCTGAATCCCACCTGAATCCTCTCCTCCTACTTCCTGGAACCACTCTACCTGCTAGGCCACTTCTCCCTACTCCCATCTCTGCCTCTGCCACCTCACCTCACCCAGCCGTCTAGCTAGCCCTACTCGCTGACCCTGCCCTACCACCTGACCCACACCCTGCCTGCTACTAACTCCAGTGACCACTAGGAGTCACTATTTCAACCCCGATTTCTGGCCCAAATCCAGCATGATTAAGTCACCTAGAACCTGGATCCCTGCTCTCTGCCAGGTCATATCTCAACTGCCCTGCCAGGGTCTTGAACCTTGTACCCTGTCCACCAGAGTCCGTGACAGTACCACTACTCCAAAGTGGTATCTATGCTTTCTGAGGGGCAGCCAAGATATTTGAAACTCTCCACCCTGCTACTACCCAGGCGCTACGTTTGTGCACCTCCTCCTCAAATGACTCCCCCTCTTCTTCATGCTAGTACCCACATCCCATCAGCCAAACATTTCACCTGGCCCACATGTACCATCACCCTCTACTCTCCCTGACTTTGGCCGATCCCACCCGACACTGTCCATATACCCTGGCCCACGGCACCCACCCCCTGGAAACCTTTCCACTGCC
This sequence comes from Neoceratodus forsteri, assembly GCA_016271365.2. NCBI lineage: Eukaryota > Metazoa > Chordata > Ceratodontiformes > Ceratodontidae > Neoceratodus > Neoceratodus forsteri. The sequence goes on from CM057455.1 coordinate 610,992,814, forward strand.
TACCCTACCTCCACATGGCCGTTACTTGTCCTTGCCCTCCCTACCCTTTGAACCCTGTCCACTCCTTGTTCCCCCATGGCCTCCTTCCCATCCCTGCGTACCCACAGTAAGCTTACACACTACTACCCCCTGATCAGGGCCTTGGTCTTCCTACTACTTCTATTGAGTAATATACATCCAAACCTGGGCCCAGTCTCCTCCAACCCACCAGCCAGGCACAATGGTCTCCACATGGCCTCCATGAACATATGCAACCTAATGAAAAAATTTGATGCCCTCCAGTGCTGGGTGATGCTGCATCAACTGGACATCATAATCCTGGGTGAAACCTGGCTGTCCAAATCCAACCCTGACTCCTTTGTCTCCCTCCCAGGCTATACCTTATACAGCGAGGACCAAGTAGGCAAACGCGGGGGTGGTTATGTAATCTATACCAGGGACACACTCATCAGACAAGCACTCCCTGCCCCTGCTCTTGTAAATGGGGCCCAGGCCCTCACCCTCAAACTTGCTCCTGAACCCTCCAGGGACCCCCTATATCTCACCACTGCCTACATTCCCACAAAGAACCAGAGCCCAGCACTGATATCCTTAACAGAATATCTTGTGACCCACCACCACAAGGCAGAACAAATCCTAGTGGGGGACCTAAATGTGAACTGGCTCAGATCCTCCTCATCTACTACCTGAGATTCTTTCACTGCCCTAGACCTGACACAACTCATTTCCCAACCCACCAGAGTAAACCCAAAGAGAGGTACCAGTACCCTTCTGGACGTCGTTATCACCAACCGCCCCAATAAAATTCATAAAATCCAGGTCCTCCCAGACTCGCTAAGTGACCACTCCCCTATCCTATTCCTTTGGATGGCCCCCACTCCCAAACCCACAGTCCTGAACACATCCCGCAGGCACCTCCACCCTGGTGGCCTGATGAAACTCAAGCATTTTCTCGCCCAGATCAATGGTCCCCATTCGCCTCACACCCGACATAGACACTGCCCTCGCCTTTTTTCTCCACACCTTTAACAAGGCCTTGACCTCTGTTCACCCCTCACAGGAGGTCGACTCAAAAGCGTAATGCACCTTGCCACTGAAGCAGGACAGCTGATGGATAGACACGCCTACAATGCTGCCCAGAACAAATGCACATGGGCCATCCACAAAGCCAAGGCTGACCATTACCAGGCCACCATAACCTCCTCCTGGGGTGTGCCCAGACTTTCTGGGACAATGTTAAACAATTAAATGGGAAACAGCGCTTCCCCCATACCAGCTCACAATTGATGGCACCACCTTCACCGACCCTGTTTGCATAGCTTACCCCCTAAATACTGCCTTCACCGACCTTAGCTCTGTCCTCCCTAGTAATTTCTTTGACCCTCCCCCTACCCTACCTCCCCCTGACCTGCAACACCCCAGTTTCCATCTACATAGGGTATCTGCCCAGGAAGCCAGACCACTCCTAATTAGAGCTTTAAAAGGCAATAGTTCTCGGCAGCAATTCCTTGGACCCCAGCATTCTCCAGCTGGTGCTGGATGAAGTCCTTGACCCACTCACCAGCTTACTCAACTGGTATCTCTGCCTGGGGCAATTCCCCACTGCTTGGAAAACAGCCACAGTCGCACCCATCCATAAAGGGGGTGACAGGTCCTCCACTGGGAACTACCGACCTATCTCCATCCTTCCTCCCCTCTTCAAAGCCCTGGAAAAAATCGTGTCCATACAAATTACAGAAACTTTTACTAAACATAACATCCTATGCCCAGAGCAGCACGACTTCTGTGCTGGTCACAGTATCGGCACTGCACTAGTTGAGTTCTCCAATTTCCTACACTCCTCCCTGGATGCTAGCTCACTAGCTGGTGCAGTATTCGTTGACCTCTCAAAGGCCTTCAACACTGTCTCCCACCCCCTTCTGCTGAATGCCCTAGGCCACAATGGTTTCTCCACTGGCCTCCTCACTTGGTGCGCAAGCTATCTATCTGCTCACTCCCAATGTGTAAAAATCAATGGAACACTCTCCGTAACCCAATCCATCCACTCAGGGGCACCTCAGGGCTCCATCCTGGGGCCCCTACTCTTCTCTGTCTATCTAAACACCCTGCCTAATGCCTTCTCTGGCAATATTCTTATGCATGCTGATGATGCTGTCATTTTTGCCACCCACCGCAATCCCATCTCACTACAGGACACTCTGCAAAAATCCTACGATGATGCTGTGGCATGGTTTAAAAAGCACAGACTAGTCATTAATCTTAAAAAAAAAAAAACTATGTTTTTCGCCCACCCCCAAAACAAACTCCTCAACTTCCCACTCCATATCCTCCCTAGCACCAATCAACCGCTTGAGCAAGTCAGCTCCTACAAATACCTTGGGGTCACTTTCGACTCAGCCCTCACCTACCACACCCACATTGATGCCCTTGCCTCCACCACCAACACACGGCTTGGCATCCTCTACCGCCATAAAAACTGCCTCCCACCTGACACTTTCCTACTAGCAGTTACATCTTCAGTGCTGTCACTCATTGACTATGGCCTGCCAGTATATGGTGCAGCTGACACCACCGCCCTCAACAAAATTCGACTCACCTAAATAAGGTCTGCAGACTGATTACTGGTGCCCCAGGCTCACACATACTTGTCTTTCTATGATGAAGCAGAATTACTAAACCTTGATGAAAGACTACGCTATCAAATCTGCCTCCTCACTAAGAAAACCCTACTTGGGCTGTCCCCTGTGGTGACAGCCTCCATCCAATTCCCAGCCCTCGATCCCAATCCAACTTCTAGCAAGTCCAGTCTTCTGGTCCCCAGATCCAAGACCACCCATGGACAGAGATCCTTCTGCTACAGAGGCCCATCTTGGTTAACTCTCCCTGCATCCATTTCCAAAGCTCCCACAATCTCCACCCTCAAAAATGCCCTTTGGAGCCAACTGTTTAGCACTTGCAGCTCGCCTGTCCGTAAACAGCACCTTGACCTAAACACACTTGACAATGTCACTTAGGCAGCACTCAAACTCACCCTCCCAAACTCTCCCCACCATATCCTAATGCCTCTGCTATTTACCAGCATGTTATCAGCTGTATCATTGTAGTATCTACCAAATTGTTTAAAATGTACACAACCACTCTATGTAACCCAAAGTATGTAACACTTATGCTGTAAACAAAAATTTATTGTCTTTCTATGGATGTACGTAACACTTTGCTGTAACCAAAATCTACTGTCTGTTTGTCCTCAATGTGACGAGGTACCTTTGGAAATGAGCCTCTGGCTCAAAGGTTGTAAATTGATGTACAAATAAATAAATAAAAAATAAATAATTACTGATAAGATGACTCAGAGGGATCATCAGTGATTATTGTATACTCATATTCTCATATAATTATATGTAGTGTGTTTTGCACTCAGGCAGATATGCCTGTCAGCAGTTCTCTTTGTCTAAGCAAGCTCACAAAGAGAGACAGCTTTATTATGTCTATGTTTTATACTGGCTTAAGTAAGAAATGCCACATGTAGTTTTGAACTGCCAGCATTTCTTTTGTCTAAGCTATAATGCTAATGGAAGCATATTCTGTCTCATATGATACTCATTAGTAATTCTCCTCTAAGTCATTCTCTAATGGAGAATGACTTAGGACAACAATATATTGTTTCTCATATCTGTAACTATGTTGTAATCTCTGTTGCTATGCTGTTATCGTAGTATTTAGCTGTTCAAACCATTGTAGTGCTCTTGAGACACTACTGTAGCTGCTCTAGAAGGAGAGAGGCTGGAGCGCATGGAGAGATAGAAAAGATCTTAGAGAACCTAAAATCTACAATTCTGGAGATGATGTAAATTCTTCAGGAGTTGTGAAAACCCATCTCCTTGTGATTTTCTTTGTTACCTGCTTGGCGTAAGTAGTATAATAAATTTTATTACTACTCCTTGCTTGTTTACGAATGTTTCTTGGCAGACTCGGAGACACAAGAATCTGTATTATTATTATTATTATTTTTTATAGGAAAGGTTCATGATAGTATGAAATATATCCTCCCCACCCACTGCATGGTATACATGATTTTGCTCATTAAGAGTGATTTATATTTACAATATTAAGGATATTGTGAAGGGGTTTGACCTGACAAATGTTCATGTTAATGAATTAATTTCTGCTCACATTAAAGAAGCAGATGAGCTTCACATAGCTAGGAAAGTCTTTTGCACTGCCTACAGTTATTATGTTTTTACAACCCTTTGGTTATCTCTTCCGGGATCTGGAATTAGGACATATCCTTGATCTCATACATGGCAGATGTATGGGTCAGTGCATTGCCACATTTTGAACTTCTTTGCATGTGTTAACAAATGTTTATTTGAATCTAGCATTATTCCTTGTCAATGGCAAGGAACCTTGGATATGTCACCACACACACCAGTATTGATCCATGTTTTGAAACTTATTCCTGTGTAATCCAGGAAGCCATGTTTGTAACTCTCTTAGTGTCATTGCCACATTTCAGCCAGCAACATCCATCTCTGATCGTCTGGCACCATCCATTCTATTGATCATCTTGATTGGAACTTTTATCGTGACAAGGTTAAAACTACCTCCTTTCCTTGTTTACCATGAGGTCTTGGAGCGTGACTGACTCTGAACATTGATGTCGTACCTGAAAGGAACATCACCTTTTATGCAGAATGTGACATCTTCCAACTTGTATTACCAGCTTGTGAATATAGGCCTAATAACTGAAATTAGGCTTCCACTTGTGAACTCTCAAATAAACTGTATTCAGTCCAGCCAATTAAAATTCTATAATCAAGCTCATTGTTATGCATACTATGAAGCTAGTCTGGGGTAGGGGCAATCCCCTAACTCAGCAAGAAGACTCTTCTTCATTTGATCTACAATCAAGAAATCCATTTTCTTCATTGATTGTTTTCCAAGCCTGGCTGGCACCTCATACAAACTGAGTACTGTAATAAACTTTTACACTTTGTGCAGCAGTGTGATCATCTTCAGCTGAACACTGTTGGTATTCCATTGTAAAACTCAATGTGCAATCTAATGCACCCCCTGCTGAGGCCTCTGAAAATAATGCTGCCTCCTGGACATTTTGATCTACATTTGGAAAATCTGAATGCATCAGATATGAACTATGAAACTTCATCTAACACTTGAAGAAACCCTGGATTTATCCCTGGAACTGTTCGTAGTTTATGTCTTGTGGGCATTGACATTCCGTGTCCTGTTCAACTTACCAACTGAAAAATGCTATCCTTCAAGGTGGTATATTCTGCTGATGTGGAACATTGTGTGGTGACCAACTATACATTCCTCTGATATGGACTAAAAGTTATGCAAAGTGAACTTTTCTAACTTCTGTTTTTACTCCCTAAACAGGTAATAGGTTATACGGTAATCACACCTGTTCCCATCCCGGAACCAGATATCATTAAGTCTAGTCCTAACTATCTTGATGCTCTATCTCGATTTTTACTTATTTTTAATATCCATACAGGCAACTTAAGTTTGTCTTTTCAATTTCTTCCCAATAGAACAGATACACATCTGATACATGTACAATTTTTTTTTGATATTGGAAAAATCCATTGTGAAGTTTTATTCCAAATGTTTATAGTAATACAAGGTTTACTAACATTTTCCCTTATAATTACATTTTGTTGTTTAAGGAAATCCCTGAAACACTGCCGTGACCAGTTAACTTCCTCTATCAGGCTCAAGCCTTGGGCCTGTAGACAAATGGTGCCTAACCTGCATCTTTTTGTTGTGTTGCCACTTTTGCAATGAGGGCAACAAAGATGGGATTGTTACACCTGGGTTATGCCCCCTATCATCCCACATACACCTCACATATACCTCACACTGTATTCCTGGTCTTTTATACTGTGATACTGCTATTTTGCACTTGTATATAGATATGAGCACCGATCATATAAGCATGGGTGCTAGGAATGTGCTTTGTAGCTAACATATGCTAATATTTATCATGCATGATGTATTACACCTCACTATAATACATTGATCTAGTTTATGTTTGTCTTTTACAGATATTCCATATATTAGCTACCTAATCACTGATAAGATGACTCAGAGGGATCATCAGTGATTATTGCATACTCATATTCTCATATAATTATATGTAGTGTGTTTTACACTCAGGCAGATATGCCTGACAGCATTTCTCTTTGTCTAAGCAAGCTGACAGAGAGAGAGAGAGAGAGAGAGAGAGACAGATAGCTATGTTTTATACTGGCGTAAGTAAGAATGCTACATGTGGTTCTGAACTGCCAGCATTTCTTTTGTCTAAGCTATAATGCTAATGGAAGCATATTCTGTCTCATATGATACTCATTAGTAATTCTGTCTCTAAGACATTCTCAATGGAGAATGACTTAGGACCAATATATATTGTTTCTCATATCTGTAACTATGTTGTAATCTCTGCTGCTATGCTGTTATCTGTAGTATTTAGTTGTTCTGCAACCCATCGTAGTGCTCTCAAGACACTACTGTAGCTGCTCTAGAAGAGGCAGAGAGTTGTAGCGTGGAGAGATAGAACAAGATCTTAGAGAACCTAAGATCTACAATTCTGGAGATTATGTACATTCTTCAGGAGTTGTGAGAACCCATCTCACTTGTGATTTTCTTTGTCACATGCTTGGTGTAAGTAGTATAATAAACTTTATTAGTACTCCTTGCTTGTTTACAAATGTTGCTTGAAAGACTCTGAGACACAAGAATCTGTATTATTATTATTATTTTTATTGTTTACCCTACACACCAAGAGTGTTTACACAACAGTGTCTCCTGTATCTTCCTGGCAGTGACAAAGGTCAATTCACACTTTGGTAGTGCTTCCATGAGCCATATGTTACCTGTGTGCTGGAACACACTGCAAAAAACCCCTTAAAATCAGCTGATAGCATCATCATATCAACATTTAAAACTCTCTATGCTCGTTCGTTTAAGGAAACCTGCAATTGTTTCTCCTGATCTCCCCCTCACTGCCTCAGTGACTTGCAGTCACCAGTCTGATGAAATATTACATTTATTACCCTTTCTCATTGACCCCTTCCCCTCCCTCTTTAACCTTTTCATAGCATTCCTTTTTGCTTTTCTTATGTAGCCTGCTCCCTTGCATAGGTTTCAGTTGTCTTTTTGTGGTTAATAAGTTTTTTGATTTGACTTATTAAGACAATACAAACATTAAAACAGTCGGATACATTGCAAAAATCTTACAGACTGTTACATATGTCTGTAGAAGCAGAGAACAGAAGATGCTGGCCAAATAGTAATGAACTGAATATACTAGCCAGGTAAGCAGTAGGATAATACTCTGTTCCTGGATGTACAACACCAATCCAGCTGGAGATTAACTTTGAAAGTATTAGCAGTTGGTGCATTGCATTATGACTAACTCATACAAACATATCTTACATGGCCTCATCCTGCTAGTTTCTGCAGTATTTGACAAAGCATTAGAAATTATGAGAGGTCCAGGGCCACTGTCCTCTATTTTAAGCCTACAAAATACAAGAGATCACACACGCAAAGCAAACAGGTCACCATTGTCAGTGAAGATACTATCCTTTACTGATATTATACCTTGTCATCCATAGATCAGAGTCCCCTATAATTCACTAACAAACTCTCCAGCACTTGCCCCTAAATGCACCATGAGAGGACACCATTATAGTAAAGTAGTTGTGCCTATTCAGACGATTGTCTCCCTAGATTTCAAAACAGAAGGAAGGAGTCCAGAGGCAGTATATTTAAAGAGGGTATTAGTCACAGTATGTGATATTCTGGTCCAGTTGGCAACTTGAGCCATGGAGAAAAGTACATCCCTAGGGAGGGATTATCTGGGACTGCCATTTACACAGTGGAGTCTTTAACCTGCATACTGAGTGTCAGAAGTAGTTTCCACTCAGAGAGATGAAGGTGAGGTCCAGGGTCCAGAGTCCTAATAACAGCAACTCAGGGACTGAGGCACAGGCTTCCTAAGTATTTTGGACCACATCTCACAGGTAGCCTGCCATAGGGCTGGATCAGCCTGCAGGACAGTATATGGAACCAGGTCACCAGGGAGTTTCTGACACCTCCAACACAGGTCAGACTGAGCCAGCTTTGCCTTGGGGAGGACTACAGGAGTCCTGTACCAGGAGTGAATTATTTTGTTCTGCATTAACTGACTACTGGTGTCAGGATATGCCCCATGAGCTAGTTTTAGACAAGACTTCCACTCCAGGTTCGTAATAGGGCATGCAGTGCTTTCTTCCATTTATGCTTGGATTCCTCTGCTTGGGACGGGATGGTGTTCTGAATAGCTGCATATACCTGGGTTGTCTGTCCTCTTTCTAGGGCCAGCCATGACTCTACCTGGGAGATTTGTTGCTCTTTGAGCTGCTTATGCCTATACGTAAGGATGGCACTTCTTATTTGAAGGAATCACTAGAAGTCTTTGGGAGAGATCCCATAAGTGCTCCACAGGCCCTCAAAGGAATTAAGGATATTTGTACCAGGAATGAGCATATCTTGAAGCAATGAGATACCACCATGTTCCCATGAGGGCCATGCAATTGGTTGTTTATTGATGGTAATCTCATTATTGCCCCAAAGTGGGGTAAGTCTTATGGGAGATGGGGAGGTGCCCAACTTCTTATGCACCTTGGCCCAATATTCCAGAGAGGGACCTATAGTAGAATGAGAGAGAGTGCCCTTGGGGGATGGTTAAATAACAATAGTGACAAGTGAGTATGCTCACATACCTCTCTCTCCATATCCAGCCACTAGGGAGTGTTGTGTTCAGGGAAAAGGAACCATTTTAACATCTGAGCCAGCTGAAACACCCGTTTATACCCCTCTAACCATGGAAGACCCCAGCCTCCTTCCGACCAATGAGCTCTGAGCTTATTTCTGCTGTACCTAGGTTTCTTACCCTCCCACAAAAAGGATCCCTGCAAGGAGTCTAACTTAGTAAACCAATAATGAGATATTTTCAACGAAATGTGGAAGAAAAGATACATAATTTTTGGTGCTGTGACCATTTTAATTGCGGATATTTTACCTACAATCGACAGTCGAAAAGATTTCCATCTGCCTAGTTCTGTACGAATGGACGCAAAAAGTGGTTTCATATTCAGGTCCCAGATTTTATGCAAATTCGGAGAGATAGTAATGCCCAAGTAGGTAATCCCCTCCGGGGCCCATCGGAGCCCATGCTGAGTAACCATTTGAGAGGTACACTTAGAGTTTAAAGGCAGGACCTCCATCTTGGCCTGGTTAATCCTGAGCCCTGAAAATGTAGAGAAATCTGACAAGGTGGACAGTAGGGAGAGGGAGGAGGTGGCGATATTGGCTATAGGGAGCAACAGGTCATCTGCATACATAAGAGTAGGGTATGCCCTTGTTCCCACCTGGACCCCGGACATTAGAGGATTTTCCTAATAGGGACTGCCAGGGGTTCTACTGCCAATACAAAAAGTAGAGGGGAAAGTGGGTAGCCCTGACGGATACCCCTACCCAGTATGAATGGGGGAGACTGCATTGTATTGGTGAGTATCCGTGCAGCTGGGGATGAATATATTGCCCCAATCCAAGCCTGAAACCCCACCCCCAAGCCCATAGTGCAAAGTTCTTGTTGGACATAGTCCCAATCCAGGGAATCAAAGGCCTTTCTGAAATCTATTGCAATGGCAACAGCAAAGGAAGATAATGTTTGGGCCTTATGGATTAAATTTACCAACAATCTAATATGGTCTGCACTAAAGCATCCCTTAACAAAGCCTACTTGGGATGGGTTGATCAAACTGGGAAGGAGAGGATTAAGTCTGTTAGCTAGTATCTTAGCTAGCACCTTGTTATCAGCATTCAGTAGTGAAATAGGGCAGTAGCTGGATGCTTTAAGAGGGTCTTTACTTTTTTTGGTAGGCTAGTAATAGTTGTCTCCTTAAGGGATGAAGGGAGAGACCCTGCTTGCAATGACTCAGTAAATACTTTTTGCAATACTGGAGAGATTATGGGATGCAACAGCTGCCACACTTCAATAGGGAAACCATTCCCTCCTGTGGCCTTTCCCTTTTTAAGGGAGATGATGATGTCTGCCACCTCCTGGGTTGAGATCAGGGCATCTAGGGCATTAGCCTGAGCTTCCAAGAGTTTGGGGAGATGTAGGGACTCCAGAAATGGGTGGACACCCTGGGGGTCTGGGGCTCTGGAGGATTTATATAACGAAGAGTAAAAATCCATCATTATTTGATTAACACCTTGCACCAAGGTCTGGGTCTTACCCCCTGCATTCTCTAAAGCCGCTATATGCCTTTTGGCTTGCTGCTTTTTGAGACAGTGTGCCATCAGCTTATCCCCCTTTTCTCCCCCTTCCCAATATTTATGCTTGAGTCTAATGATCGAAATCTCTGCCTTTCTAGAAACCAGCTCGTTCACTTGCATCTTCAGAGAGGTGACCTTGTGATCTGCCTCTGACCTAAGAGAAGGAACACGAATGGCCTTAAAAGCAAGCTCTGCTTCTCAGAGTTGTTATTCAAGCCCCCTCAAATGTTTTCCCTCCTCTTTTGGTGCCGGCTCGCATGCCCCATTATCACCCCTCTTAGAGTAGCTTTGAATGCCTCCCATGTGGTACCTGTAGAGGTATCTGCTATGAGTTTATGCCAAAAAAATTCTGTTGCTTCCTTTTGAAGCCAAGGGGGAAAGTCTGGGTCATGAAGTAGCAATGGGTCCAGACTCCAAGCTGGAGACTTAGGGAGAGGGGGGCCCCATGTGAAGGCAAGATGCACAGGGGCATGATCAGAGATAACTAAGGGATGAATAAGGGTATTGACAGTGTTACTAGTAATAGTAGGAGAGGTGAGCCAGAAGTCTATTCTATTAAGAGAACTATGTACTGGGGAATGAAAAGTGTAGTCCCGCTGGGAGGGGTGAAATATTCCCCAGATGTCCGTAAGGGCCAACTCTTGTTGTAATTGAGCCACTGCCATTACAGCCCTGGAGTGGGGCTCAGTATTGGAAGGGGATCTATACAGGACAGGGTTCAGAGTAAGATTAAAATCACCCCCTAATAAAATGGGGGTGTCTTCCGGAAGTATGGATCCCAGCACCTGGGCCAACTTGTGAAAGAAGGAGGGCGAGTCCTCATTCAGAGCGTGTATGTTACCCAGGATCAGAGGGCCTTCCCCAGTATCCATGAGTACCACCACCCATCTACCCTCAGGATCTCTCACTTGCCTCTGCAATTTCCATTGTAGTTGTTTGTGAAGCAGAATCACCACCCCTCTCTTTCTAGAGGAGGCCGAGGCATGTATGACCTGACCTACCCACTCCCTCTTCAGTCTCTCAGGATCCCCCCAAGTAAGGGTTTCAGTTGTCTTAAAGTAGCACTACCTCTTGTTCACATGCCCCCTTTCTCCCTGACTCTGGGGCTTTCACCTTACTGACTACCTCTCCTCACTTCCCTTATCTGGAGCTTGTCCTTACCCATGGACCTGGTATCCCTATTTGCTGCTATGACACTTATGGGTTCCCCTGCCTACCCTCCCCTCCCTCTTTAACCTTCACAACTCGCTTCCTTTTCTTCTCAGCTTCCTAACTTCCCTTGTTGCTCCCCTCACTCGTGTTTGTTCTTCTGCCTTCACCACACCATAGTATCCAATCTTGACTATAACCTATATTTATCTGCTCATGTGTGTATATAGTACTTACGCACTACCACTGTCATTACCCTGTGTATTATATTTAGCCCTGACTATGTTAGTTAGTTACTTAAATATTGTGTGATTTTATTGTGTTCAATGTGCTGTGTAATGTTTTTGTATCCTGTCCAGGTCCATCTCACAAATAAGTTTTGCTCAATGATGTTTGCCTGGTTAAATAAAGATTTTGATTGATTGATTGATTTTTGGGAAATGGGCAAAGAGTAGATTCACCCACAAAGTCTCCGTGACTCTATTGTGGTTACTGAATGCATCTATTTCATGGCATTATATATGCTCAGAAATATAGCAGCATACTTCACATCCTTTCCTATCTATTCTATATTTATAAAGTAACTGATACCCTGGAATGTTGTTGAACCAGTCACTTGTGCCATCCCACCAAGTTTCAGTTACACATACAATAACTACTTCTTGTGTCTGTGGTTTAACCCAAATCTGTCTAGTAGCCCATTACATTTTTTAACATAGGTTCACCCTGTTTTGGTTTCACCCCCAACTGTTTAAAATAACCCTGGAGAGAAACATCATTAGCTTGCTCTGAATGAAAATCATAACCAGTTATCAGTTTAGTTTCAGCATTTTCGTATGTTAACCCCTTATGCACAGCAGTCTTTTGTTGCAACTGCTTCTTCAGGCATCATCTTTTTTTCCTGGACTTCGGGATCAGGAATCAGTGAAAGGAAATCTGAGATTTTCTTTGCCTGAGCTCTTGTCACCACAGCTTCTAAAATATCAGGATTTACTCCTTCTTTGATTAACTCAATAAATCCTTGAAAGTCATTTCCAATGATCACAGGTACAGGTAACTTTGATACTACCCCCACTTTCATTTGATGAGACACCCCATTAATAGTCAAAGTCACTTGTCTGGTGGGATAGTATCAATTGTCCCTATGGATGCAGATGACATCAATATCTGATCCTTTTGGATATTGTTTTCCCCAGCACTTCAGTATACACTAGGGGTTGTCTGCTTCCCAAATCTGTAAGTCTCTTCACAGTCTTATCTCTCACCTTCACATCTGTTAGGTACTTGCCCCAATTTGCTGAGGACAAATCTGCTCCAGTGTCACTCTTCTTACTATGGCACTTTCTTGCAATATGACCTGGCTTATTACAGTTATATCAAATAAAGTCTTTGGGTGCAGATTTGTTGCCCCCACCTGAGTTCTTATCAGACTTGGAATTTAAATGGTAAAAAGAGTGTCTTACCAATGCTTGCCTGTTACCTCACTGCTATGTCATCTGTCTGTTTTTTTGGTAGTATTCAGCCAAAGAAATAGCCTTCTCCCCACTTTCTGGCTGCTATTCTTTTAACCAAAGCTGTATGTCTGTGGTGGGATGTTGATGAACTGCTCTGTTACAAATGTTTCGATGATATGTGGAAGTGTTTTGCCCTCTGGTTGGAGCCATTTCATAAGCAGTTCTCAGAGTTAGGTGAAGGCTTCTTGAGGATTGTCAACTGAGTTGTACTCAGAGACCAAAATCTCTGCCTGTAGGTCTCTTCTGAGATGTCATATCTTTTAAGGGCCTCTCGTTTTACCAGGTCATAGTTTTCTGACTGCGCAGTGTCCATATTGCTATAGGCAAGTTGGGCCTTCCTTATCAGGTAAGGTACCAGTCTGATTGCCGATTGCTGCTTTGGCCACTGGCAGGCTATGACAACCCTTTCAAAAGCTGTCAGGTATGCTTTGATATCATTCAAGGGACACAACTTTGTAAGTTGAATGTATTTTAAGTTGTTTGTGTCTTGTTGCTCTTCTGGACCAGTGCCAGATCCTTCAGCTTTGATAACTTGCAAGGCATTCATCCATCTCTGCATCTCTTCTTTTCTCTACTTCTCGAGTTGTTGCATTTCTTCTTATCTCTGTGCCTCTAAATGTTGAATCTCTTTTAATCTCTGCTGCATCTCCTCTCTTCTCTGTTTCTCTGTCTCTGTTTGTTGTATAGCCCACCATTTGATAAAGACAGTCAGGCTTTCAGGTTCTGTCACTGCCTGTACCTTTTTTCCATCGCTGGTGCTGTCTGTACAGTCTCAGCTTGAACTTCTGTCTCTGCTAGTTTGGCTGACATTCTTCTGGTAATCAGTCCTGGACATGCTGCTGCAGAATCCATACCTTTTGTCTATGCTTCCCTGGTACTAGGTCTAGTGCCCACGCTCAAAACTCTTGGCTTAGAGCATACACAGCATATATCCCACTTAGTCTGACACTATTTGTCATTGAGGCACAGGTCAGGAAGCATAGGAAAACCAGGAGCAGTTTCAAAATTTGCAAATAGCATTTTATTTTTCTCAATAACAGAAAAATGAAAAACAAAAATTATTCTGTTTAACTAGTTACAAAAGCAGTATAAACAGAGAAAACTAAGTTCTTCTTCTGAGGGTATCTCTTAATTTAACATTTCAGTCTCTGTCTCTCACTCTCCTTGTCTCTCTAGCAAAAGCATTCCTGCTCTTTTTATAAGTCTTTTTCTGGGAACTCATTAAGAGAACCTGCTTCTCATAGAATCTTCTTGTGAGTTTACAGAATGTTCTTGTCAGTTTCAATGCAGGTGCAGCAAAAAGAACACTGTGGCCCAGACATGATCTCTTGTTCGCAGCTGTGCAAAGGGCTTAAAAACTGCATCTCAGGTTAACCCCTTGAGTTCCAAATAGCTTTTTGCAATCATTTCAACAGTATGGCTATTTACAGTTTTAAACAAAGGGATCCCAGTATCAGTGCCATTTCCTCATAAAGATTCCCATACATTTTATTACTGCAGATATGCAAGGGGGAGATAAAGAAAGACAAAAACAGCAAGTAAAGGTAGAGAGGTAGCAAGAGGTGGAGAATTGTGAAACTGTCAGAATGATCAGTTCCTAGGTCTCACAAGAAAATTTGGTTGTGCAACCAGACAAGAGACAGAAAAGGAGAAGTGAGGATAGAACAGACCCTTGCATTTAAACTCTTTCTTCATAACAAATGAGGCAGGGTTTTTTTCAACCATGTCACACTAAGCCTTAAGGTACTCTACTGGTTACTCTCCCTACCCCTGAGTGAGTTCTGTTTACCACCAGCCTCTGTCTACCCATTAATGGGTGCACCTAACTGTTGAAAATATTACAGCAATTGGTCGCTTACAGCAACAAATAGACAAGTGACTGTCATTCACTGTAATGGTTGTGTAGACCCCCCGGCACAGCTTCTCTGTGTCTTGCACCCCATCCCCAAAACACCTCCACCATGGAGGTGATTATAGTAAAGTCTAGAGGGTGTAGGGGGCACAGCTGCCCACAGAAAACCTCACTTGTTGTCCAGACCTTTCAAAGTGGACCATGATTGCAGTCAACACTGGGCATATCACTGTAAAGCCAGTCAGCAGATTTACTGATGAACCGGCATGGTGAAACACCCATTAACCAGTTTCTTACCTAGCTAACCACTTTAGGACCCACTGCCAAGCTGCCCAGTTTTCTTATAAGCCTCCTATGTGTCACAGTGTCAAAAGCCTTGGTAAAACTAGTACACCACATCCACTACCCCTCCCTCATAGAGTTCCCTTGTCACCCAGTAAAAGAAATCTAACAGGTTTGTCTGACATGACCTTCTCCTTTGAATACATGTTGCGCTGAGTCATGTAAACCTCTGGATTCAAGATACTTCACACTCCTTTCCTTTAATAGTTACTTCATTTTTCCCCACCACTGTTGTCACTCTAACCAGCCTATAGTTCCCTGCCTCCGCCCTGCTAAAGGTTGTATGAAGTGGGACATCTGCCCTCATCCAGTCCTCTGGTATCATCCCTGTTTCCAGTAAGTTGCTTAACAGGGCTGTCAGAGGTACAGTCAGTACCTCACTGAACTCCATCAACACCTTCTGTGTACCCCACCTGAAAATGTAGCTTTGTCCACTTTCAGATTTACAAGTCTTTTCAGTACTCTGTAAATGGAGTTGTGTCTACCTCCCTCCCCCCAAGTGCATCTGTGGCTTTTTTGTGGTCCATCACCTTCTCCTTCCTCTGTGAAGAAAGAACAAAAGTATCTGTTTACGATATCTGTTTTTTCCTGATCCTCCACTGCACTGACCCATCATAACCTCACAATCCCTACCCTAGTATTCCTCTTTTCACTTACGTACTAAAAAAGGTATTGTATCCTTTACTTAACCTTTGCGCTATTAAAAATAGAAACATATGAACACAGAATTTGACAGCAGATTAGGATCACTTGGTCCACCCAGTCTGCCCATTTTTTTCCTGCACATACTGCCACTACAGACACATTGCTTTGTACCTGCCCCCTTCCCCCTTTGGTTTAAACTAAGATTGCCTTGTGCCTATACTGTGCACATTTGAATCCCACTACTATATTCACCATCCACCACCTCCTCTGGAAGACTTGTCCAGGCATTCACCACTCTTTCAGTGAAGAAGTAGTTCCTCAAATCTCTCTTGAATATACCCCTTTTCAGCTTCATTTTATGTCCCCTTTTCTCATACATCTTTTGTTCTGTAAAATGCCCCTGCTGTACATTGCTTATCCCCATGAGGTATTATATGTCTCTAGCATATTCCTCCCCTTCTCTCTTCCAGGATGTACATACTGAAGTCTTTCAGCATCTCATCATATGACTTTTTGTGCAGACCCTGCAAAATTTTAGTAGCCCTCCTCTGGACTGTCTCCACTCTGTATATGTCCCTCCTGAGTTTGTGCCTTGGTGCTCCTCACTGCTTTCCCTGATTGCTTCTGCTTCTCTTGGTACACCTCCCTATTCTCTCCCCTCTGCATCTCTTTGTACCTCCTGAATGCTAATCTTTTAGCCATTATTTTTTCAGCCACTTCCATGTGCTTGACACTGACTGTAACAATGTGGACAGGGACCATGGGAAGACATTTATCACCAGCTGATATCGATGGGTGATGAGCTAAGTAACATGGGCTGTTAAACTGCAAAATCAAGAATGTTTCTGATACCTAAAGCTTCAGTAGAGAAAAATAAAACAAAAAATAGAGTAAATATTAGAGTAGAAAACAGAAACACTAAAAAGGGATATTCATTCATAAACACTTTGGTCACCTTCTTTAGAAACAATGTTTATAAAGGTGATGGCTTACATTTAAATACGTTGGGGTAAAATTTACTTGATAATATTATAAAGGACTACCTGTCTGGAAGCCATTTAAACTAGTTGGGATTGGGACAGGGTGAACAACAGCTGTACAACAAAGAACACATTTTCCAGCTCATGTTAAGGTCATTACAGTTAAGTGTACAAAAACAAAATAATAATACAACTATTACAACAAATGGAACAAATGACACATAAAATGCATGCTATGCTGGCGACCTGGGTTTGGGAATGGACTAGGGTGGCCGGGGGTCTGCATGGGAGAGGGAGGATAGAGCATCCCAGTGGATGCTCTCCTTTCTCAGGGGTAGGAGACCAAGAACGCACTAGCATTCTGCATCCCTTCAAGCCAGTGGAAGCACTGGCAGTAGCAAGGGATGGAGGCAGCTCCATTCTGTGAAGTTGGGGAGGGAAGACATTGGATGGCACATGAGAGGTAAGGCATGCGTCAGCATGCCACCCCTTGGGACGTACGTCCCAAGTACTGAACATCTCAGAGAGTAGGGGACTACAGGGGGAAAAAACAGAAAAACACCTCTCAGCAGCCTTAGATGAAAGCCGCTCCGGTTCCATCCAAGACCATCGAGAAGGGACAGACCCCGCTGTGCAGGAGGTAACAGAAGGAGGCACTCTAGGGGCAGATCCCAAGAAGGTGGGGTGGTGGAAATGAGTGAATGGAAGGAGTGGGCACCAAGATGAGATAGGAGGAAAACCAAAAAGTAAAAAAAAAAATTCATGCTTTGTGAGGCAAGGAGACTGAATAAAAACAAAGAAGAGCTTGAGGCATTATTAGCATTGTACAAAATTGAGATCATATGGGTCACCAAACCATGGTGGTCACCTCAGAATACATATGGTAGGAATATTGACAGTTACAAATTATACAGCCAAGATTGATCACAAAAAAGAGGGGGTGGCATCACTGTATACACAGTGTACTGCATAAATGTATCATTATGGGCATCTCAAAAAAAAAAATAATTAGGGAGAGGCATGTGATGGACACTTGAATAGACACTTTCTCTCCAGCTCCTGCTCCACTCCTCAATAATACAGATTCTGGACTAATTTTAGCAAATCTAAAACCAAAAACTGGCATGCTCTATCTTCAAAAACCTGCCTAGAACATTGCGGTGCCAAAATCCTAAAAGAATGGAGACTGAAATGTGAGACAGCTTACCTCACCCTACTTCACCAACCACCCGACTTGGGACAAGATTGCAAAGCACTCAAAGACATCTCCTGCAGGGTCAACTGCGGATGCTAACCTCCAAGCTGCACTTACCGAAGAGAAATTCCTGGAAGGTATCTCCCCCTTGAAAGAAACCCTAGACATTTAATCTACATCCATCCAAAATATCACCTCCTCACTGGCATTACTGACTCAATGTACTTCGGATAATGAGAGTCACATATCCTCACTTGATGACTGGAGGACAAGAACAGATCCTGAACTAACTCAATTACGACACTGAATCAAGGCCATGGAAATGAAAATGGAAGACCTTGAAGGGAGGTCTAGAAGAAACAATTTACTGATCCTAGGTCTTCCTGAAGGGGAGGAAGGGTCATCGCCCATCTTATTTATTCAAAAATTGTGCAGTAAACTCACAGGCTCTTCCCCTGATGGTTCTGACTACATAATCGAATTAGCCCATTGATCTTTGAGGCCTGTACCATCACCTGGGGATCCTCCGTGGCCTGTATTTTTCTGTCCACTGAATTTCTGGGATAAACAACACATCCTCAGTAAAACCCGGGATATCAGTGAGCTGTTATGGGAGGGCAGGAGGATCTGAATAACCCAGGACTTGCCAAAGACTGTAAGCCAGAGAAGGACCGAGCTTCACCCAATAGTAGTGAAGCTCATTGTGGCAGGGATCCGCTTTAAAATGAAATATCCTGCTGTGCTCCAAGTGCTTCATGGGGAAGACTGGCATAATTTTGACTCGATTGACCAAGCTACCGAGAGCCTGAGAAAACTATACCCTGTTCTGTTTAAAGGAAGGGAATGAAAGGAAGTATGTTGGAGAATCATCTGTCATTTAGTGAACTGTGTTGATATAAATGCGGCATACAATGTTCTGAACCAAATTCCCATCGTAGTCTGTGATGTGCAGCAATGTTGGTGCTCTGAACCATTCATGGGATAAGAACTACCTGGAATTATTTTCTTTAGTATATTAAAGTTTATGAATATCAGTCTAGCCTTTTGCATTAAGCTGTTTACTGTTTAAATTTGGGAACATGCCACTGAAGCAAAGTGGACCATATTGCAACTAGAGCACTGGATTTTCATGCTCTACAGATGCCTGTCCCAGATATGACCACGCTGTAGGTAGTTCCCTACCAGCTCTAAAGGGAACAGCAAACATTAGTCTGCTACCTGAAAGACTTTGTGAGAGTATATATCTCAGTGTTCTGTCTACCTCGGCTGCACTGACACTAATTCTCATCCCTGGAGAGGGTGTCCAAGAATTGATAGATCCAATATATAAGGGTATAAGGGGGAACCTGTTTTATTTGAATATACCTGCCTCATGGATTACTTTATCTAACTAACTGGCACAACCTCCCTACTGAAGAATTCAGTAGCATTTTAAATGATAGATTCTGTTTTCCTTACAGTAACTTCCTCTTCCTAGAACCCCGGCGGGATTAGCATGTACCACATGAATGCAATGCAATATTTAATTTCTTGTGTTTTTTTCTTCTTTTACCCTTTTGTGTCGCTGACTCCAGGAGAAGCCCCTTCTGTTTCATTTGTTTAATTTGAATTATATTTACTGAATCAACCCCCTATTGAAATTCATTACCAACCACTTAATTTTGATTCATACAGTAGTAACCACAGACATTGCCACTATTTCCAGATATTTCACAACATTTCTAAAGAGTTTCTCTCTGGTGCCCCAACTGTGGAAATGCAGAAAGCAGGAGATTTCTCTAGACATATCACAGACATTTTGGGAAATAGCTAGCAATGTCTGTTGCTACTACTGTAGCACACCTTCTTAAATACATAAACTGAAAAAATGTCTGATGTACCCAACAGGAGTGATATATAATTGCTATTGGTTGAAATCCATGTTACAGGAATGTTACTATATTATCAAAATTAGATAGTTTTTTATTCATATGGGAGTGGGGTGGGGAAGGGGTTTAATAACTGTTCAGGAGGGAATGATAACATTGTGACCCAGCACTGCATAGCAATCTGGTTTTACAGACCAGAAGGAGAAGAGTGTGATCTGACATTTCTTTGTTTTTTCTTGGAGAAAGGGAAATTACCTTTTTGGGAATTTTATGGTTAGGAAATGGGATTTATGGGAGGGTAAGATACTATATCAAAGAACTGCAAGGGTTTATCCAAATTCAAAAGACCTGGGGACTATCTATAGAGGGTTGACACAATATGAAACATATATCATGGAATGTCAAAGGAGTACGATCTAACAATAAGCTGCACCAGATATTAAGACACTTGCAGATTCTACAATTTCACATAGCCTTTCTCCAAGAAACTCACCTCTTGGCCTCAGAGAATCTCTTTCTCAGATGCCAATGGGTAGGACAGAATTATACAGCTGGAAACTCCACCAATCAGCAGGGAGAAGCCATTCTCTTCCTAAAGGGAATAAACCTCCACTTATGCACGGTCATTGAGGACCCTGATGGAAGGTACCACTTCCTTCATGGTGCTCTAGACCACACAGAATTACTTATGGGATGCATCTATGGCCCAAATACCCCGTCACCAGAATTTTTTTCTGGTCTAATAAATGTGTTTTCCTGATTTGTACATCTCCCTTTAATTATTGCTGGTGACTGGAACATTACTATTACCTCCAACTTAGACAAATCGAATGGCCAGGTCACTAGACCATCATCCGCATAATGAGCTCTACAAGAACTTATAACAACCATAGAAGGCCTCTGTGATCCCTGGAGGACTTTTCACCTGACAAGTTGTAAATATACCTTTTACTCTCCAGTACATAAATCTTCCTCCCAGATTGACTACTATTTAGTTAGCATTGAGACCCTGCCTAATATCCCAGACACTGGAATAGCTTCCAAAGTATTGCCAGATCACTCTCCAGTCTGGCTTATATATTACCCCATCCGAATGTTAGACAGGATACAATTTGGAAACTAAACTCATAACTCCTCAAAGACCCTTGGGACATAGATAAATTGCAGTCACTTATTCAGAACTTCTGGCAGTCTAACATAGGCTCTAGTACCGATGTAGATAAAATATGGGGGCTCTAAAATGTGTACTCCTGGGGGAATGTATTTGGATTGCATTTATCCATAAAAGGAAGACAGAGTTCTCTCTCTGCCCTACTAATGCAAATAGAGGTATTAGAACATAGCCCAACCTTAGAGACCTCTGAATGAGAGCAGATTGAGCTCACTAAACAAAGGCAGCAATATGCAGGTTTGCTAAGGGAAAAGTCTGAATACACCTATTAAAGACACACTCCACCTATATAAATTCTACCCCCCCCCAAAAAAATCAGGGTACTTATAGAGGTAAACACCAAGATAGTGCAGTCTATAGGGAGAAGGGCAGGGGTAAATGGAGAAAAAGACAAAGGCAGTAAGGACAGGGATGGGGCAAAAAGAAATAAAGCCATAAAAAATGGAGGGTAATGGGTACCAATGCCCATAGTATAGGTAAAAAGCTCCCTGAAATGGTGGCCTTGATGGAAGATGGATGCCTGGATATTGTGGTAGTCACAGAAACATGGTTCACAGAGAACGATGACTGGGATGTCTACATACCAAGGTACACAATCTACAGGAGGGACAGGGAGGGAAGAAGAGGAGGAGGAGTAGCTCTATACAAGGGAAGGGGTCAAAGCAACAGAACTAAAGGGTAAACAGGGAGGAGAGTAGGCACTGTGGGTGACCCTGGAGAGTGGAAATGGCTCAAAAATCTGCACAGATGTTATATGCAGACCCCCGTCTCAGGGGGAGGAAATAGACAAGGGAATGATAGAAGGCATCCTTGGGATGGCAGAGAAAGGGGAGATATTGCTGATGGGGGACCTGAATATGCCAGATGTTAACTGGAGCACCTTTGCTGCAGCCACATCCAAGAGCAGGGCCATTCTTGATGCCCTACAGGGGGCATGCCTCAGACAGTTAGTTCTGGAACACACTCGGGAAGGAGCAATCTTAGACCTGGTACTCTCAAATGGGGATGGAGAGAGGATCACTGATCTTGAAGTTGGTAGCCATCTGGGAACAAGCGACTACCAAACAGTGTGGTTCATGATAAACTTAGCTGTAGAGTCAAGCCAGACAAAAGTGAAGATACTGGACTTCAGGAGGGCTGATTTTGTCAAAATGGGAGAGTGTCTCAGAAAAGCACTAGCAAACAGGCAAGAAGGTGGGGTGGAGCAACAATGGGGGAACATCAAAACTGCCATCACAGAGGCAACAAGCCTTTGTGTTAAGCAAATAAACAAAATCAAAACAAAAGAAAAAACTTCTATGGTTCTCAAAAGAAGTGGCAGGGAAGGTAAGGGAGAAAGAGATAATATTTAGGAAGTATAAGGAAACACAGAAGGAGCAGGACAGAGAACTATACCAGTTGAAGTAGAAGGAAGTGGGGAAAGCAGTCAGAATAGTAAAGGCCCAAACCGAGGAAAAGATAGCCAACTCAGTTAAGAAGGGGGATAAAACCTTTCATAGGTACATTAGGGGGCAAAGAAAGACTAAGGCAGGGATACTGAGGCTGAATAAAGAGGAAGGTGGTTGGGCAGAGGGTGACAGTGAAAAAGCAGGGATACTGAACAAATACTTCTGCTCAGTATTCACAATGGAAAAGCAGGGGGAAATACCTAATCCAGTCTATAGAAGCACTCTGGATAGGGGTTTGATATTAGTCTTTCACAGAAGAAAGGGATATGAAAGAACTCTTAAAACTGAAGGTGGATAAAGCAATGGGACCTGATGGGATTCACCCAAGAATTCTAAAAGAACTAGGGAAGAACTAGTGACACCACTGACTACCCTTTTTAATAAATTATGGGAGGATGGTGTGGTACCTGAGGACTGGAGGAGGGTGGATGTGATTCCCCTTCACAAAAGTGGGAACAAGACAGAGGCAGGAAATTACAGACCTGTCTGTCTGACCTCTAGTAGAAAAAATGATAGAATCACTTCTGAAGCAAAGAATTGTTGAGTACCTAGAGGCCAGTGGGGCATAGGACCCAAAGCAGCATGGATTCTCAGCAGGAAGGTCATGTCAGACACATCTAATTGATTTCTTTGACTGGGTGACCAAATTAGCAGACCAGGGAGGGGCTGTGGACATGACCTACCTAGAATTAGCAAGGCATTTGACACAGTCCCGCACAAAAGATTAATAAACAAATTAGCCAGCCTGGGAGTCAGTCCCAGGGTGGTAGCCTGGGTAAAACACTGGCTGGACAACAGGACACAGTGGGTAATAATAAATTTAGTCCACAGTGAAAAAAGGAGGGTTACTAGTGGGGTACTGCAGAGTTCAGTACTGGGGCTAGTCCTTTTTAATGTCTTTATAAGTGACATTGCAGAGGGACTGGAAGGGAAAGTATGCCTCTTTGCAGATGACACAAAGATCTGCAACAGGGTTGATATGCAAGGTGGAGTGGAAAGGATGAAAAGGGACTTGACAAGGTTGGGGGAATGGTCAAATGTATGGCAGCTTAGATTCAACTCAAAGAAGTGCAAAGTAATGCACCTGCGAAATAAAATCCCAGGGGAAAAGTACACAATGGGAGGTGAGATACTGGCAATAACAAAAATGGAAAGGGACCTGGGGGTAGTCATATCAGATGACCTAAAGGTGGGCCAGCAATGTGAGAAGGCAGTAAGGAGGGCTGGAGGTATACTGGGATACATAGGGAGAAGCATCACCAGTAGAAAACAGGAAGTTGTTGACCCTCTGTACAGACAGTTGGTAAGACCACATCTGGAGTACTGTCTACAGTTCTGGAGACCCCATCTCCACAAAGACATAGACAGTGTGAAGGCTGTCCAGAGAAGGGCAACCAAAATGGTGCAGGCTCTAAAGCAGAAGACATATGAAGAAAGACTAAAGGAGCTTAAGATGTATAGCCTCGAGGAAAGGAAGGAGAGGGGGGACATGACAGAAATTTTCAAATACCTCAAGGGAATCAACAAAGTCCAAGAGAGTAGCATCTTTCAGAAAAAGAGATGTGCAAGAACGAAAGGCACAATTTGAAGATGGGGGGGTCAGCTCAGAGTTAATGTGAAGAGGTATTTCTTCAGAAAGAGGGTTGTAGATGCATGGAACAGCCTTCCTGAGGAGGTCATAGAGTCAAAAACAGTGGGGGAATTCAAGAATGCATGGGACAGACATAAGGCAATTCTAGTGGGGGGAAGGAGGAAGTAGGCTGTTGGTTAACTAGCATCTGCAGCTTATCCATTAGGTAGGGAAATGGGCAGACTAGGTGGGCCATGAGGTCCTTATCTGCTATCAAATTTTATGTTCCTATGTTTCTATAGACCAGGGAGATAAAGCAGGACATTTGCTGGCTATGAGGCATAGGGAACAAGAGGCTTCCTGCCTGGTGAAGGCTATCTCCTCCCAACTCAATGGTATCCTTAAAACCACCCCCATGGAGATTGCCCAAGAGTTCGACAGATTCTATTAACAGCTGTATTGCCCTCCTCCAAATACTCCCTCAAAACCGGATATTCAAGAATATTTGAGGAATATCCCAGTTCCACAACTATCCCATGAACAACAAAACCTCCTAACCCAGCCAATATCTCAACCAGAAATCTTAACTGCCATCCAGTCCCTTGCATCAGATAAATCTCCAGGCCTAGATGGCTTTCCCACTAACCTCTACAAAGCCCTGGCTGAGGACTTAGTCCCCATTCTTGCTCAAGTTTTCTCTTACCTATGTGAAAAAGGGATATCTGACTCCTCTCTCCTGATGGCTTTTATAATTGTCTTATCTAAACCCAATAAATCCCCAGACAAAGTAGCCAATTATCGTCCCACATCTCTCATGAACTGTGATACGATAACTTACTAAAATTTTAGCCACTAGGATAATGCAAGTTTGGGAAGAACTTATAGGGCCTGAAGAGATAGGGCTTATGAAAGGAAGATCCCTTATGGACCACCTACGTAAGCTGGAGCCTGTCTTCTCCATTTCCAGAGACTCCTCTGACCCTATGGCTTTGGTGTCTCTGGACGTGGAGATGAGTGCATTGGGACTTTCTTCCTGACAATGGGAAGATTTGGTTTCCCTGCAACTTTCATCATGTGGATATAAATCCTATATACTGACCCAAATGCTAAGGTATACTATAATGGTATTCTTTCAAAGGGATTCTTCCTTCACTCAGGAACATGTCAGGGATGCCTCCTCTCCCCATTCCTGTTTAATATTTATTTAGAGCCCTTAATTAGACTTCTAAATTCCTCCCCACACATTCAAGGTATCCCATTAGGCCCCTTTGAGATTAAAATCTCAGTTTTTGCAGATGACATCCTGCTACATTTATCACACCCTGCCACTTCGATACCAGCGGCTCTCCGTATAATCTCCCATTTTGGAAAGTACTCTAATTACAAGCTGAATTTGGACAAAACTACCCTCATGCCCTTAAACCGCTATGTACTCCCCACAGATTACACACCATTAGGCCTGGGATGGACATCTAGACTCACCTATTTGGGGGTAACTCTTACACAGAGACAGAGAAAGAGGTTAACTATGGATAACCTTGTAGTACCCATTGCATGAGATTTAGACAGATAGAACATACTCCCCATATCACTATAAGCCCGGATCAGTGTTATTAAAATGAATATCCTCCCCCGTATTTTTTGTCCCATATATATGCTTAACCTCTATATTCCATTCACATGGTTTAAAAAAATTTCATGCACTAATGTCTCATTTCCTCTGGATAAAGAAGTGCCCACACAGATCCTATATAAAGCTCAGTGCTCCCAAACATTTGAGGGGGCTCAAACTACCAAATCTTTATTTATATTACTGAGTCACATTTCAAAACATGCTCACTGGACTTCAAGCCCAGCACCGAAGTACCCCTCAATATATGTGCCCATTTGGCTACAGGTTGAAAGGCATTTGATTAGGTCAATGGGGATTTCCCCAGATTCCATGTACTTTGTGTCTCCGAACAGATTGCCTCTACAACTGAGAAACACAGTTATAGGCACAGCTATCAAAGTACATACTCAACTCTGTAGGTCTATGAAGTATAAAAATATGCAAGATATTTCCCAGCCAATATGCAGAAATTTAAACTCCAGGGTGTTAACTATCCATATACCAGAATTAATGGCGAAACATGTCTCTGATCTTATACTTTGGGGGGGGGGGGGTGAATACCTGAAAGTCTAACCTCATTGCGTGGTCTTGGGCTCCCACAATCACAAATTTCTAAGGTATGTCAGATCCACCACATGTTGATAGAGTGATTTGGGACAGCGGACTAGTACACTAATCGAGGAGACTTTCTCTCCCTTATACAATCCCTTACTTGGTCACTCCACTCAGTCTCACAATTAGTGGCCTTTATCTTCCCCCATATTTATCCTAATGTAACTGGGGTCTCCTATTATTGGGATAGGACACTGCCTGCACTGCCCAAAGAATGGCACCATATCTGGTTTGATCTTTACCAATACTTAACTAATGACAGGTTATGCCTTACCCAATTTTACATCCTTCATAACATATATTTTACCCCAGTACACCTACATAGAATGAAAAAACTTCCCACAACAACATGTACCAGATGTGCATCCACTGAGGGTTCATTGTTTCATATCCTGCGGGAGTGCAGTAAAGTAACCCAACTATGGGAGAAAATAAAGAATGCAATAGACCCCCTATTAGGGCTAACAGAATACTTTTTCCCTGAAATTTGTATTGTAGGAACCCTTTCATTAATCCCTATCAAGGAAAGAAGGTTTCATATTTCTTCAATTTCCTCAACGGTCAAGTGATTGGTATTATGCCACTGGCTTGACCAAGATGAAATTTCATACTTGGAGTGGTTAAAAGAAATTTTACACAGCTTAAGGATTGAGAAAAACAATAGCTAGTCTTAGGGACCGCCCTCAAGCGTATAACAAGAAATGGAGCAAATTGGAGACTCTGTTACTGGTGCAAGCAACCCCTTAAATGATGAATGTACAACACGCCACACCTACATAGTATTATTATTCTAATAATGGTCAAATATGTCCTTTGAAGGTTCAATACAATCATTGTAAACACAAGATAAATACTTTTCTTGTACCTTTGGTATCTGTGGGAAGGGGGAAGGGAGTCAAAAAGGGAGGGGAAGGTCAGGGGGGAGAGGTATACTTGTAACACTTGTACAGCTATCTCTTTAAACATGTTTCGTCTTTTCATGTCATGTAATGCAAAATCTAACTGCACAAGATAAAATTAATAAAGATGATTAAATAAAAAAAAATATTAAAGGGGAAATCACTAAAGCTGAGCTCTTATGAATACAATGATTAAACTAAAATTCCAAAGGTAAAAAAAAATGGCTTGTGTTACAGTCCCACAGATTCTGAGACTTAAATAGAAAATGCAATCCTACAAGAACTTGAGCATGCATATGATTCAGAAGAAGTGGTCCTGGGACCTTAACATAGTGAACTTGACTATGCAAACATAACAGCAACAATTAAAACAAGTAAGACATTTCTGAAAATAACTACAGCATTAAACCTTGTCCAACGCATTGTTCAACCAATTGTGGCAACACATGTCTGGATATTGTACTTAGTTCTGAACAGCTACAAATATCAGACTGTCACATAAAAGCACAGTGGCCGCCCAGCCCGGTGGCGCTGAGGGTTGAGGTGCTGGACGCCACACCTCGCACCATGCTGGCGACCCGGTTCGGGAATGGACTCAGGCCACAGGGGGAAGGAGGATTGAGCATCCCCACGGATGCTCTCCTCCTTTGGGGAGGGATACCAGGGGTGTGTCAACACACACAATGTCCAAGAGAGCCGGTGGAAGCACTGACTCTTGGGACAATGGCGGCTTCCTTTGGGGGAGCCGGGGAGGGGAGGACGCCATCAAGGCACTTGGCAAGCATGCGCACGCACGTTCCACCCGAGCCAGGCATCTTCAGTGGAAGGGAGAGGAAGGGACAAGAAAAAAGTAGAAAAAAACCTCGGCGCTCCTGGGTGATGGCTGTTCCAGCCTTCCAGTCTGCATCATGGGCAGACCCCGCTGTTCAGGTGCTCAGTGGAGGAAGAAGTAGGTAGGAGCCACTAAGAGGCACTCTAGGAGCAGACTCCATGAGGGATGGGAGACATTGAGTACCCGATTGAGTGGAATGGCAAGGGTGACAGGAGGGAAAAATGTAATTTAAAAAAAAAAGCACAGTGGCCGTAATCTCATCACTTTCGGTTGCAAAATCACTAATTTAGTAACCCAAGATATCACTGAAATATACATTTATAATACAGCCACTATAACTAAAATAAAGAATTTAATAAACAAAATTGTAAAGAAGAATTTAAAAATGAATCAGTCAACCAGATGTGGATATGTGTCAAACATACAGTACTAGCAATCTTAGATTATCATATCACTAAAATAAAAAAACAAGACATCCTTAAAACATAATGGTTAAATAAGAGTGTAAAAATATTAGTTAAAAAGAAACAAAGGGCATGCAAAATATTTAAAAGTAGAAACTCTAGAAGTATGGAATCAATGCAAATCATATTGGAAAATTTAAGAATGCTAGCCGGCCTGGTGGTGTGGATGGATAAAGTGCTAATATAGAAACATAAGAAACATAGAATTTGACGTCAGATAAGGACCGCTTGGCCCACCCAGTCTACCCATTTCCCTACCTAATGGATAAGCTGCAGATCCTAGTTAACCAGCATCCTACTTCTTTCTACCCCCACCCCTTAGAATTGCCTTATGACTGTCCCATGCATGCTTGAATTCAACCACTGTTTTTGACTCCTCAACCTCCTCCGGAAGGCCATTCCATGCATCCACAACCCTCTCTGTGAAAAAATACTTCCTTATATTACCTCTGAGCCACCCCCCCATCTTCAAATTGTGCCTTCTTGTTCTTGCACACCTCTTTTTCTGAAAGATGCTACCTTCTTGGACTTTGTTGATTCCCTTGAGGTACTTGAAAGTTTCTATCATGTCCCCCCTCTCCCTCCTTTCCTCGAGGCAATACACATTAAGCTCCTTTAGTCTCTCTTCATATGTCTTCTGGTGCAGACCCTGCACCATTTTAGTTGCCCTCCTCTGGACAGCTTCCATCTTGTCTATGTCTTTGTGGAGACTGGGTCTCCAGAACTGCACACAGTACTCCAGATGGGGTCTCACCAGCTGTCTGTAAAGAGGGATAACAACTTCCTGTTTTCTACTGGTGATACCTCTCCCTATGCATCCCAGTATCTCCCCAGCCCTCCTTACTGCCTTCTCACATTGCTTGCCCACCTTTAAGTCATCTGATATGACTACCCCCAGGTCCCTTTCCATTTTTGTTGTTAGTATCTCACCCCCCATTGTGTACTCTTCCCTTGGGTTTTTGTTTCCCAGGTGCATTACCTTGCACTTCTTAGCATTGAATCTAAGCTGCCATACATTTGACCATTCCTCTAACCTTGCCAAGTCCCTTCTCATCCTTTCCACCCCACCTTGTGCGTCAACTCTATTGCAGATCTTTGTGTCATCTGCAAAGAGACATACTTTTCCTTCCAGTCCCTCTGCAATGTCGCTTATAAAGACATTGAAGAGGACCGGTCCTAATACTGAACCCTGCGATGCCCCACTAGTAACCCCCCTTTCTTCAGAGTGGACTCCATTTACTATTACCCTCTGTGTCCTTTTCTCTAGCCAATTCTTTACCCAGGCTATCATCTTGGGACCCACATCCAGACTGGCTAACTTGTATATTAATCTTTTGTGTGGGACTGATTCAAATGTCTTGCTAAAGTCTAGGTAGGCCATGTCCACAGCCCCTCCCTGATTTACTGCTTTGGTCACCCAGTCAAAGAAAACTATTAGATTTGTCTGGCATGACCTTTCCACTGTGAATCCATGCTGCCTTGGGTCCTGTGCCCCTCTGGCCTCTAGGTACTTGACAATTCTTTCCTTCAGAAGTGATTCCATCATTTTCCCTATCACTGAGGTTAAACTAACAGGTCTGTAGTTTCCTGCTTCTGCCCTGCTCCCACTTTTGTGAAGGGGAATCACATCTGCCCTTCTCCAGTCCTCAAGTACCACCCATCCTCCCATGATTTGTTAAAGAGTGTAGTCAGTGGTGTCACTAGTTCTACCCTTAGTTCTTTTAGAATTCTGGGATGAATCCCATCAGGCCCCATTGCTTTGTCCACCTTCAGTTTTAAGAGTTCTTTCAGAACCCTTTCTTCTGTAAATAGGCTGGTATCAACTTCTGTATCCAGAGTGTTTCTATTGTTTGTTTTAGGTACCTCCCCCTCTTCATTTGTAAATACTGGGCAAAAATATTTGCTTAGTATCTCTGCCTTTTCACCATCACCCTCTGCCCACTCCTTCCCCTTTATTAAGCCTCACTATCCCTCCCTTAGTCTTCCTTCGCTCCCTGATGTACCTAAAAAAGGTTTTATCCCCCTTCTTAACTGAGTTGGCTATCTTTTCCTCAGTTCAGGCCTTTGCTGTTCTGACTGCCTTTCCAGCTTCCTTTTGCTTTAACTGATACAATTCTCTGTCCTGCTCCTTCTGTGATTCCTTGTACCTAATGCCTTACCACCTGCTATGCTGGCAACATGGGTTTGAGAATAAACTCAGGCTGTCAGGGGTTGGACAGGTCAAGAGAGGACTGAGCATCTGTGGGGCATGCTCTTCTCTCCCAGTGTAGGGGAGGCATGTTAGCCCAGAATTCGTTTGCCACTAGGTGGAGGCCTCAACACTGTCCCAGTGCTCTAAAAGAAATTTCTAAAGGACATTTTTTCTATACTCATAGAATGGTAAATCCTTGGAATAAATTACCAACAGATGTCAGTATAAGTAAATCCAAATCAGAATTTAAATCAAGAATAAATAAGCTCATATTAGAAGGTACTAATATGAGATACTATCATTAAATGGTACAGGAGCTACAAATGGGCTTGTGCTTTCTCAGCTTCTTGGATCTTTAGTATGACTTTTAATAAATGAATCCAATGAAGTACAGCATGTTTAATATGGAGGACTGACTTTCTAGTTTTCAATGGATTTGATAAGACAATAGGTTGACAGATGACAAATACAGTAAACTTGAATAAGTATATGAGTATGCATTGGATAAATGTAAGTCTGTGAATTTCATGATACATCAGTGAATCAATAAATCTATATAAGCCTTCAAAAAAGAAAGTGCATTGAACAAACAACAATCTTTTTCAGTTATGTCACCTCTAAAAGAGTGAGTACACGGTAAACCCAAGTTTCAGAATTGTGCAGTACTGTACATAAAATACATTTATAGAAATGTATTAATAGGAATGTTACATACAGGTAACATTTAAAAAGATTTACCAAGTTGTGGATATGCACCTCAAATAGAGATACCTTATCTGTGCGAAAAGGTTTTTTGCCATAGCTCACTTCAAATGTCCTATTAGTTTTGATGCACGATTACTCATAAAATCTCCAGCACCTGGTCCCGATGACTTTCTGGAGTGAAAAGCCACCGGTGCTCTGTCTTCATGCACAGCAAACTTATGACAAGATCCTAGGGAGAGTGCGGTGGCACACTCTATTATACTGAATGGATGGTAGCTTTCTGATCACTTTTTTATGCTATAATGGTCACTTGATAATGAAACTTGGGCACTGGTCGTCTAACAATGCCCTTATTAGTCAACTAGTGCCATGTTTCATCACCAAGTTACCATTACAGCACAAAAAAAATTATCAGAAAGCTAACATCTATTCATTATAATGGAGCACACCCCCGCGTTCTCCATAGGATTGAGTCATAAGTTTGCTGTGCGCGGGGGTGGAGCATGGGTGGCTCTTCAGTTCAGGAACTCATTGGGACCAGATGCTGGAGATTTTATGAGTAATCATGCATCAAAACTAATGGGACAATTGAAGTGAGCTATGGCTAAAGACCTTTTTGCAGAAGTAAGGTACCACTATGTGAGGGTGCATATCTTACTTCAGTTACCTTGGCGAATCTATTTGAAGATTAAAACACATTGCATCATTATGCATAGAATCTGTTTTACTATTATGTTCAGGTATGTATGCGAGTTTTGCTGTTACATTCATTGACTAGGGGTCTCTAAGAAAGGACCAACAGGGGTAGCAAAAAGGTTGAACAAAACCTTGGGTGAAAAGGTCATGAATTTCAAAACATTTTTTTATTTTTTTTTTTTTTTATTTTTTTAATTAACACTTTGGAATTAATCTCTGAGCTATGAGCTTTTTTACAAAGGTTCCATGCCAAGAGACAATACAACAGTTACAACAGTACAATTCACATAGACAGAAACACTGGTATCTTGCATAGGAATACTAGCTGGACAGGACAGTAGCTTTGTTGTCGATTACAAGCAGTCACAATTAACAAGTGTGAGAGGTATAACCATCTGCCTTGGGAACAGGCATTGTCACAAGTTTCAGGTACTAAATTCTCAAAATATTTGAAGGTTAAGGGAGGATGGAGAGGGGTGCAGGAACAAGGGATTAACAGTCACTGTCCCGGAGAGGAACTGGAAAAATTGGAGCTAGAAAAGCAGCTGGTGACAGATGAAGTAAAGTGGAGGTGAGTATGAAGAAAGGGCAGCTCTGGGTGGTAGACAGTAGTGAGGGGGAGAGGAAATGAAGGGGTAGGAGCAGGTTGAGAGTCACAGTGATGAGCTTGAATTAATGGAGCTCAGGCATGCAGAAAGAGGGGCGGGGAGGTACAAGGTGGGAGTAAGGGCTAATCTACAGTGGATTAAAATCCTATCAGGTGAATTTAGGGAGTCTGATTTCATAGAAACATAGAAACATAGAAGTTGACAGCAGATAAGGAACGCGAGGCCCATCCTGTCTGCCCATTTCTTTTTCTACCTTATGAATGTGCCATAGGCCTTTGCTCTGTCAATGGCCTATCTATTCATACTCATATGTATTGCTTCCTTATGCCTATCCCATGCCTGTTTGAAGCCCTGCACTGTATTCATATCCACCACTTCCTGAGGTAGGCTGTTCCATGCATCCACCACCCTTTCTGTGAAAAATAACTTCCTCACATTACCCCTTAATCGGCCTCCCTCTAATCCAATGCTGTGTTCTCTTGTCCTGCTATTTTTCTTATGTTGAAACATATTAGATTCTTTCACCTTTTTAATATCCTTCAGGTGTTTGAATGTTTCAATCATATCACCTCTCTCCCTACTTTGCTCTAGGGTATACATATTGAGTTCAGTTAATCTGTCCTCATATGTTTTCTGATGCAGTCCCTGCACCATTTTGGTTGCCCTTCTCTGGACTGCCTTAATTTGGTTAATGTCCTTGTGAAAGTGTGGCCTCCAGTACTGCACGCAGTACTCCAGATGGAGCCTAACCAGTGTCTTGTAAAGAGGGATTATTGCCTCCCTCTTCCAACTTGTGATACCCCTACTAATACACCACAACATCTCTCTAGCCTTACCTACTGCTTTAGAGATCTGCTTGGATGATTTCAGGTCATCGGTGATGACAGTGATTTCCCACAGTGGAGTGGGATTGTTAAAGTCAAATGTGGCAGAAGAGAGTAGATCTGATGGACTATTCTTGACCATAAGCATGTCCAAGATGCACTGGGAAACCTTGTGGGCCACATACATATTGTACATCATCTTGGAGAGGTGACTGTGTGTTCACTAAGGGGGGCTTAACCAAACTCTTTGTACAGGGAACAATGATGAGTAGCTTGGGAGGTGAATAAGATGAAATGCTGCAATCTGATATATACTGAATCCAGCCTAGCAAGGATGGTTTTGAATGTGTTCTTATATAAGAACGCACCATGGTCAGAGGTGACATGGCAGTTGCAGTAACCTAACTAGCTACACTTCTTGAGATAAGCTATGTTTATGCCTTAAAAAGTAACATCATTTAGGCACAAACTTTTTAATTGTTTTCTGAAATACTCCTTTCCCATTTAATCAGAGCCAAAAAATTCTATAACTGGAAAATTGCTCAATATTTTTCCACAAAACACAGGAATGTTCAGATTTGTCTTACAATTTCTGACCTTTGGCTCTGAGCCAAACAAAATGACCTGGGTCTTAGAATTTAGTACCAGGCTGCTTCTTGCTAGGTAACACTGCTTATTTTCAAATTTCACACATAGGTATGACCTAACAGTATCACCATTTGTTTCACTGTAGTGAAGAACAATGTCATTAATATCTTAAAAAAACCTGATAAAGCTGCTAACTGATGCAGTGCAGAATATGATGTCTTAAAAGAAAGACATATTCATGTTGCTCTGCTCAAGATACACTGCTGAAATCAAAAAAGTAAGTACAAAAACTGTTAACATGAAAGTTGTTACTGTGATTAGAAGTATGCTGGCAGTAACAATCTCAGAGCAGGTCATTTCCATGGATTAATAACAAGCTGGAGAGAGGTGTTCCTCTGCTTCCCCTTGGGCCACCCATCCCACTTCTGGTCATTAATCTAGCAGAACAGATCGACAATTTGGGGGTTTATTGCTTGACTGGAAGCTTGATATTTGTGAGCAACTCCTGATTGCAACTACTTGGAGGGTTAGGGCATGACAGGGTGCAAATAAGATGCATAGAATGTATATTAGACAGAAACATGTACTCACAAGCTACCCGTTTGTGCTCTCTAAGATATGACTGGCTAAAAGTACTTTAACCAATGCAAAATAAATGTAGAGCCCATTACAAACACGTATGTGTACTGTACAAGGTGTGTAAATACTCTTATTATTTTCAAGTGAATACATTTTTTCCTCAAGCAAAATGTTGTTTCAAAATTATGCAGACCAAAAATAAAGCATCAGCAGTTCACAGATACAGTATACAAAGTTTAATTATTTTTTTGTGCAGTATTTCAATAAAGGGCATAGAAAAATGCAACTCACAATGAAGAATCCAACAGTCAAACCTGCCAGAATGATATGCAGTGTCACAGTTTCCTGCATGACAAATGGGATTACTGCCATAGAAATATTATTGGTTCTTCCAGTATCTCTGCTGCATAATGCTGCAGAATTGTGTTTTGTCATGGCGAGTTTCTTGATACATAAGGACAGACACGAGCACACCAATGGCCCTACCAGTTTCACTAGTGGCATGGCTTCTTTAGAGCTTGAAGATCACAGAACACATCACCACACTTAACAATTTAGGTTCAGGTTATCAGGTAGTCAGTGAGCCATCTAGTTGTCTCAGATGACAGACACAGCTCCATGAGTTTTTTGTTTTTTTTATTATGAGATCATGACTTACTAGGTCAAATACTTTAGATAATGTGGTACTAGCTAGGATGCAATGCAGTTATGTTGCAGTATATCACAAAATGCTACAGTATGCTGCATGAAACAATGTAATTCAGAGGCAATTATGCTCTTTTGTCATGCAGTATTTTGTGACATGTCACTTACTGCAAGTTATTGCATTGCATTGTGACTGACTCAGGACAGAGGGGAGCGGGGTGGTGGTCACTACCTGCTGGGGTGAGGGAGTGGGGAGCCAGTAGACCACAAATGAAGATGGCATTATTAAATATTATTATGACAGGGACATCAGGGTTCGGGAAGGGGGGCCACTAGACCACCCATGAAAGGGACATTATTCAAAGATATTATTATGGGAACATCAAGGACTGGGGAGGAGGGCCATTAGACCACCAATGAAATGGGCTTTATTATATGTTATATATATGGGCGACATCAGGAATCAGGAAGGGGTTACCATGACACATTGCCAAACTGGGAACTTTCCCAGAGGAGTATTTTTCAAGTACCCTTAGACCAGCCCTGGCTAGTCTAAGAGTACTTAAAATTTCTACCACTATGAACATTCTGAGAATCCTACAATAGGGGATGTGGCAGCTTGCATCTGCCATATGCCCCCTAGTGCCACACGGGAGCCCGTTTTTGGATGTACGGGCAGTGCAAGCCCCAATTCAGGCTACCATTAAGAATTGGTCCCAGTGCATTGTTTGGTGCAAGGGGCACATTCATTGTGCGGCATGCCCCTTCCGCTGCACTGGGAGCTTTGAGAATCGAGCCCAGAATGATTTTCTCTTTGATGTTCTCTAGTTCTACTGGGTATGCCTGCACTGAAGTCATATATCTCTGCTTCTGACATCCCAATATATAGCTGTGGAAATCATTCTGATGTTACAAATTTAGGATCATTGTTTAAGACAGGTATAAACAACAAGGACAGATTTAAGGGAAAGATCATGTTGCCATGCACATTCTTTTATTAATAAGAATTGCATGTCTTGAATTTTTTTTAATACTGTGAGATTGATTCTTGCTGATGCCAACTGCCCTGCTGATGCCAACTGCCACTCCTTTGCAGAAATCTGAATAATTTAATTTTGCAAGAGTTAGAGTTACGATATTTTTATTATTACTTTTTTAAGTTT
Organism: Neoceratodus forsteri; assembly: GCA_016271365.2. Classification (NCBI taxonomy): domain Eukaryota; kingdom Metazoa; phylum Chordata; order Ceratodontiformes; family Ceratodontidae; genus Neoceratodus; species Neoceratodus forsteri. The sequence goes on from CM057455.1 coordinate 611,029,316, forward strand.
TAGTTTAGTTTTAATTGTATTTTATGATTACATATTTGAGGTATGTTTTAATAATGTTATTTGTTTGTATTTTAAATTGTTGTACAGGCACCTCAAACAGTTTTGAAAGGCTCCTTTTATAAATTAAGTTGAATTGAATTGAAAAAAAAGTTTAATTCACCCCATTATCCCACCATTTATTTTCTGGGTCCATCTTCCTGACACATAGGGCCAAACAAATGTCTGGCAAGAAGTTGCTTTCACAGCTAATGCTGTGACCGCTCTTGGTGAGCTTGGGGGTGAGGCCAGACAGCATTTATTTTTTTTCTGAGAAATGTGTACCAATTTCATAATAAGCTCACCCCAGGCAGTCCAAGAATGGCTGCCTAGGACTTGCACATGAACTCCCACCTCCAAACAGATAGCACATTTCTACTGCTGCCCTGCCACTGAATTGGCACCCATCTGTTTAGAAGAGAGGGAGTCACCATTAGTCTGTGTGGTTTCAGGTGCATATTGGACAAGAAGAGCTGAGCATGAAAATGCATGTTCTTGACTTCAAAAAGGTGGATTTTGTACACATGGGGATGATGCTAGAGAGAAGACTATGGGAAATCAGTGAGGACATAGGTGTGGAGGAAAGATGGGCTCTAATTAAGGAGGTTGCCCAAGCAATCACTTCAACCTGCCTTAAGCAAAGTATACAAGGAACAAAGGAGGAAGTCCGTGTGGTTTACACAGGAGGTAGAAAAAACAATGAGGGATGAAGGAGCTGCTTACAGGAAATACAAGATGTCCCAGAAGGAAGAGGACAGGGCAAAACACACATGGTAGCTGCAATCAACTCACAGGATGGTAAGTAAGGTCAAGGTGGAGACAGAATTAAAAACAGATGGGGGGTCAAGCATGATAACAGAACCTTCTTCTGACACATGCTGGAGCAAGAATAACAAAATAATAAATAATGAAGCTGAGAAGAGGAACAGGGTAAGTGAAGAAAAACAGGGACAATGCAGTGGTACTGAATGAATTCTTCCTCTCAGGCTTTACTGAAGAGTGGTATGGGCAACAACCACAGGAGAAATGGGGGGTGTGGGTCGTGGGAATGAGGGAGGAAGCAATAACAAAAGACAGAGTCTTCAAATGGCCAAGGCCCTCAGGGTAGACAAGTCCCCTGGGCTAGAGGTGCTGAGAGTGCTGACAGCAGACATGCAGAAGACCTGACTGGCATGTGCAACTACTCTCTGGACACAGGGGTGGTTTCATGTGAGTGGAGGACAGCAGATGTGGTGCCCTTGCACAGGAGTAGACCAAGGGTAAAACTGGGTAACAAGACCAGTCCTTTTTGCATGAATTGCTGGCAAGCTATTGGAAACCTTCCAAAAGGAGTGGTTGGCTGAGTTTCTTAGGGCAGAAAATTTTCTCCAGGAAAGCAGGGAGAATAGGTTCTTAGCATGGAGGTCATGACAAAGAAATTTGATCAGCTACCTCATTTGGGCACTAAGCAGTAGACAAGGGCCAAGCAGTGAACATAATACACCTGGACTTCAGCAAGACCTTTGACAGTCCCCAGCAAAAGGATGATCAATAAACTGGTGGATATAAGGACAGTGAAGAAACTAACCAGGAGGGTACCAAACTGACTAGGGCAGGAAATCAGCAAGGGGATTGGGGGGGGGGGCACCCTGGAATGAGAAAAGTTATAAGAAAGGCAACATGGGGATTAGTGCTGGGTTCATTGTTGTTCATTGTGTTCTTTAGTGACATTAAGAATGGCATCCAAGGCAAGATGTGTCTTTCTCAGATGATACCGAGCTCTGTGAGGGGAGTTTATACCAAGAAAGATGTCAAGTAACTAAGGGAGGATCTGGCAAAGTAAGAAAGGCGGTCTGGAATCTAGCAATTTGGGTTCAATGATAAAAAATGCATGCAAATTGCATAGGCCATAAGAAACCCATGGCTGAGTACAGTCTCATGAGGCTGAAGGTAACACTCTTATATGAAGAGAAAGACTTGGGAACAGCAATTACATGTGACATGAAACTGCCAATACAGTGCAAGAAGGTAGTGGGGAAGGTGAACAGGATGTTGGGATGCATAACAAGATGGAGGAAAAAGGCACTTTTTCAAATGTACAAGTCCACAATGGGTCCCTGTCTGGAGTACAGTATGCAGAACTGGAGCCCTACCTTAAGAAAGACATAAACCAAATGAAGGAATTACAGAGAAGGGGTAACAAGAGGATTCATAAGCAGCAGAATATACTGAATGAACAGAGGCTGGTGAACCTGAACATGTACTCATTGGAGGAGAATTAGGGGGCATGACAAAGACCTTCAAATACCTTAAAGGCATTAACAAGATTGACATAGGGTGTCTTTATTTTTTTTTTTTTGTAAAAGTCAAAACATACGTACCAGAGAGTGAAATTCAAATGCTGTGCCTTTGATTCAATGTGTGGCAGCAGCCAGCCATGCCCCCTACCTTAGCTATTTAAGCCAGCTTCCTCCAGCTTCAATCACAAGCATTGTTTCTTTGCTGTAGCAAGAGGTTCTCTGCCACCCCCCCTTCTCCCAGTGTATGTCTCCCACTTCTCTTCATGCTTAGCACATTTTGCTTGACTTGTACAGTGAAGCCCGCCAGGATGAAGTGCAGTGTCAGTTTCCTGCATGACAAAAGGGACTAATTCCCATTAAATTACATTGTTTACTGCAGTAACTCTGCTGCAGTATGCTGCAGAATTTGTTTTGATCCTGGTGAGCTTCACTGTGCCTTCTGTAGCTTTCTAGGCCATAGAAAGAGTGGAGGTGGTTCAGAGAAGGGCGACTAAGATGGTGCAGGGCTTGCAACAGAAGACTTATGAGGAGAAATTAAAAGACCCCAATATGTATACACAGGGAGAGAGGAGGGAATGGGGAGATATGATAGAAATCTTTAAGTATCTTAAGGGCATAAACATGTTGTTAGTGTGAGACATATTTCAGTACAGGAGAGGTACAAGAAGAAGGGGGCATGATACAAGATTGGAGGAATGTAGGATAAGGAGCAATGTGAGTATGTTCTTTTTCACAGAAAGGGTGGTGGATGCATGGAATAGCCTGCCCCAAGAGGTGGTAGGAGTGTGCATAGTGGCAGGATTCAAACATGCATGGGGTAGGCTTAAGGAAACCCTAGAGGTGGGAAGGAGAAGCTAAAGTCGATGACCAAGTAGGGTCAATGGCCACTGATACCGGTAGAATATATGGGCAAACTGGATGGGCCTAGGAGTTCTTATCTGCCATCAACTTCAATGTTTCTATGTTTCTTACCTTCCTGGCTGCAGTTTGTGCTTCTCTCAGTGAACTGCTTCTGCTGCTCTTCTGTTCTCATACACTTTGAGTTTCTTCTGTTTTGGTTTTGTGTGCTTCTAGTTTTCACAGTGTCCTGCCTTTGTCATTTTTCTTTTGACTTGTGCATTTCAGGCTCTCATGTTTGCTATTTTTTTCATACCATTTACAATCTCCAAGTCTGACTATAATCCTTAAATTTTTACACCTCTTTTCTAGACAGGCAGCTGCTCCTTTTTGTGTTCTGTTGGCTTAATTAGTTGTTCACCTCAGCATCATACCATTTTCTAGTTTTCAGTTCCCATATGTTCCTGCTTTTCTCTAGCAGTTTCATTTGTTGATCTCTACTGCCTCAATCTACCTGGTCTACAGTGCATCAGCTACAAACACTTTTCACCCTTATGGAACTGGTTGGCATGCATTTACCATTCAGTCTAAGTCCATATCATTCAGTCTCATACAATATCATACTTGTTATTTCATGTCTCAATCAGTCATTCAGCCTGGCCTACATTTTGTTTCTACCTTGTTCTCATGGCCAACAGGTGTGACCAATTGCTTCCTACTACTCCTGCACTTGGACACATTATAACATTGTCGCGCTGGTGGGGTATTACACCACCAGTACCTATATACAACCAGGTAGGTGCAGCACCTACACAGACAATAAACACAGTTGAACCACCAGTAGGTTCTTTGCCTCTCTTCCACCCACAACCATTGAGTTGGTTACACACACAGGAACCTCTAAAATTACCTCCCTAAACAGCTGTGGAATCTGTGTGGGAGAGAAAGGGGCTGCACTGGACTGGAAGCACCAAGTTTGGTAGACAATAAATCTGTTGACCACCTGCACAGCTACGGCACAATACCGACACAGGTATTGTGCTGCCCAAGCCCCCAGTGTTTTCTGTGGGGGCTGCTCACCCAACACCCCCCTCACCCCCCTGACTTTAGGATTCCCAACTTCAGGTTGAAGTTGGTCAGGGAAGGGGGCAGGACACTGGGGAAAAGCAAAATATGGAATCAGACCATTACAGTGACTGTCATTGTAGAGGTCATCTTCTGTGTTTCGCCGTCGGGGTGTCAGGCAAAGGGGGGCCACCCCACTGGACTGACCCCAGAGACCACAGGTATGTGAGACTGTGACAACTTCAAAGCAAGACTCATTTTCAAAGTGAAAATTAAGGTAAGCTTTACTGACATGATTTGCCAACTTACAAGCACAGTTAGAATGAAAGAAAGTAATAACTTTTAGCAACAGTAACACATTCACTTTGTATTGACATTGCATCATCAAATAACTTTATTAATAATTCTTTATGTTCCATAGTCCTAAGCCCAAAAATCTCTGGATACTGCAGGCTAATGCAACACCCATCAGCCCTCCAGCTACCTTATACTTTTCCTAGCACTAAGCCATGCCTTGGGCCTCAGTCACTGCACATACAAAATGACTTAGCCTTAAGGGCATGCAGTGGCTACAGGACCTTTTCCCAGCTCATTCATCCCACTCACCCTTCACTACCAGATACTTAAAAGTTAACCCAGAAGTAGTCACACCTCAGACCTCACTTGCTGCACATATGGATTACTTTGACTTAAGGGTGTGCAGTGGCTACTAGGTCTTTACCCAACTCAATCAGCCCACTCACCCCTTTACTACCAGATGCCTTCCCTAGTATCTAACATGGTAACTTTAAAACACTTAGACATTCTAGTCAGTTAAACTCCAGTCCACACATTCACATTAACATTTACTTTGTATCACACATCATTTACTCGGTAAATTTCAGAACTTTTACCCCATAGTTTTTAAGATTTAATCCTTCAGCACTTGGCAGTAGTCCTTGAAGTAGCAAGGATTCCAGTATTCAAAAGACAAATGAGTGTCCCTCTTGAACTAGTCCCATGACGAAAATAAAACGTTACTGTACCACTTCCCTTCATGACTGAAGAAATGGTGCCCTGAACCTTGCAGAGACAGCAGCAGATATGGTGTGGATGATCCTTGGAGATGACCTGGATACATGAAGCAGTCGCACTCCAGGCAAAAGAAGCTGAAGACACTTGTGCAAAAACAGATATTTGAAGCAGCAGGCTCATTTATACTTTCCCTGCTCTCACTCACTGCCCTACTATCCCTAACACTGGGATGCAGGTGATCCCATATAGATGATTCACTTAACTGAGTGCTAGTTCCCCACACCCTACCAAACTAGGAGGCTGGACACCCGCTGGACAGGTCTGGTCCTTTCAGGTTGCTCTCCCTTCTCAAACTCCCCAAAATGAGCTCTGTAGCTCTAGTTATACCTTTTCAACATTCTATTTTACATACTCCTGGTGACTGAGTTGACAAAACCCTGTTCCAACCCTCAGCACCAATCAAATTAAATTCCAGCTTGGAATTCTGCAGCAGCATAAGCCCCAACAGGATCCTAATTTTTGAATCTCAGCTGCCTTTCTGAAAATTCTGAGGCTGCTCTGCTTTGTCAGCCTGGATTTCACACAATTAACACAAAACATTTAGCAGAATTAAATTACTGTAGCACAAAGTTTAAGCACTTTTACACCTTTCCCATCTGAAAGCTTCCATTTCTGGTTTGTCCCAGTGTACTTTTCTAAGAAATAGAGTTATGAGAACCTGAAGTCTCTAAGTATTAAAGTTCCCAACTTTATCCCCACACTAACTTACTACAAAAATAAGCTATTTCTCCTTTAAAATACTTCTTTGCATAAGTCCTGATCTCAGATAATTTAAGTATTAATGTGTGTGTTTTAAACTATTTCCTGTGGCTGTCCCACTGGCATCTGTAACACCTCCTGCCTGAGAGCACACAGAATTTCCTGGCTCCTCCTCCACCCTGCCTTTCTGCAATATAGATCCTGAGCTACAATCACACCACCTTTCCAGGTTAGCAGCCCCTCTTTCCTGAACTTTCATTCGAATAAAGCTATTTTTCCTCTGTACAGCACACCTAACTCTACAACACTGGCAAGTTTGGTGCAGAGCAGCATTAAAATGTCTTGGCAGTATACTTTAGAAAATAAATGGCACATTTTACTGCACTTTGAATTATGAGATTCATTCTCTCTGCACTAATATACTTCAAAGAGATCTGTTTTAAAAATTACAAGATTGTGTAATAAAAATTGCACATGGTTGTATTTATTGGACTCTAAGCTAGCACCTTGTGACATTCATTTATTTATTGAAATGGTCTATTGTAATGTGTATTTCCTTTGAGTGATTTCACTCTGTCGCTTTATCACCAAGCAGCCTTCCCTGGCACTGGATATGGTACCTGGATTGCACTTTGTGTGTGGGAGCCGATCCCCATTTCATAAAGTACAAACCATTTTATTTTGTTAATAAATTTTAATAGTAGCAAGTCTGTAAGTTTAATTGTTATGGTGCTTGCCGTCTACCAACTATTTAATTAAATAGAAAGAAACTATCTGGTCTCCTGGCAGTGAGAGGTATACATAGTAGAATGTCTCCCCTCTTGAATGAATTACGCTTCAGCAGACTTCGAGGCTGAAGTCACAGTTTTACACAGCCACTCCTCAGCTGTTGCATTGGGATTCCCCACTAGTGCGCTAGTGATAGACTGCAGAACCATGGCTTGGCTCTCCCTCTCCATTTCACTTGCTTGCTCTTGGCTCCTGGTTACCATGCAGCAGCTGCTCTGCAATTTAAAACTAGCAGCAGTGTGGCACAATGATTTTAAAACAGGACACAGCTTATTTCAGTAATAAAAAAAATAACATTTTTCTGATCTTGATCCAGGATGGCCCACATTACCACTGGACCACCAAGGCTACTCTAGCAAGCCAGGGCAACCTATTTACCAGCCCTTTGCTACCACTGCTGAACCTATAATTACTATTAACATAAGGTGACAGGCAATCTACGTAGATTATCAATACATGCAGTATGTATGAACTTGTATAGAATGGGCAGGCAATCACTCTCTCACTCCCCTTAGCTTATTGTTCCACCAGTGTTACTAATATTATGCTTCAGCTTTCTCTGTTTCTATTACAGGGACTACCCTTCCTCCAGGCAGATCCCCAGCTTTGAACCTCGAACCAGGTGACCTCCTAATAGCTAAGGTATGAAACATTACATTTTCTTGTTGAATAGTCATTTCACGACTGTTACATCTTTGCCCCCTTCTTAAGGTCAACAACTTTGACTGAGGCCTCCGCTAGTTAGAAAAGCCTTGCTATTTTAAGTTTACATACTGTATATATACCTATACAATTTCAACAAGATTTCTACATAACTAACTATATACAAATTTTTATCATTCATGCATTTTTTTACATCAATTTGTATGGGCAAGGCTGACCCACTAGGATTGAGTACCCTTGGAATTTACGGTTCTCTGATCCACATTCCTCCTTAACCAAAAACTATAACTCAGTGCATTTTGGCATACCAGAATTTGTGCTTCTTGTGGCTCATCTGAAGAAGTTGCACATCTATTGAACCCCCAGAATTCATTTCTGTGTAGTCAGTAGTATCCCTAACCCTAAAGTGCCTAAGATGACTAATGTGGTGTACCTCCTTGTATAGACCTGTTATTGGGTCCTTGAGAAGGTACGTGACTTCAGAACATCTCTTGACAATCACATGTGGTCCTTCCCATATTCTTGCTAGCTTGGCTGAATACTTATTAGTAGAGACCCATGTTTTTCCTAAATAAGAAATAACAAGAAGTAGCAAGAATTCAAGGTATAAAAAGAAATAACAAGAAATTTAAGGTAAAACAAGAAATAACAAGAAATTCAACATATAAAAAGAATAAACAAAAAAAAAAGACATGAATAAAAACTAAATAAATGCTTTCAGCAGTCGTTGTTTAGGCTTCATTGTTACCACAGTGACAGTCCACAAGGAAGCGACAGTGGAATTGTTTTATTCACAAAACCTTTCAAGACCATAGCATAATGCTGCTTAATACAATGCAGTATACTAGGAATGTGATTTCTAGTGTGTATAAGTTCATTTTGAGGTTGTTTATAAATGTAAATGTAATAACAAGAAATAAAACTACACTTTCAATGAATAAAAAGAAATAACAAGAAATTCCAGAAATTAAAAAGAAAAATTACAAAAAAATAAAAAGAATTTCACAGGTCTCTACTTACTAGCTTTATCTGAATATGGATGTCTTCTCAAATGTACCATTTCTCCACATTCCAAGAATTCTTCTGTTTTTGTCATAATACTATTTTGATGCTTTGGGATATTCTTTGTGCTTTAAGTGGCAACCATCTAGTATTTTCTCATACTGTCTTTTAAAGTTGCTGTGTACTCCGGTGTTTTTTCCATCATTTCTGGCTCTCCTGACAATGCTCTATGCACTGGTAACACCATTTTTCTTCCATACTCAGCAATTCTAGACTACATCCTGTAGAATCTTGTACCACACTCCTCAGTGCCATCAACTTCCTGGGCAAATAATGATCCAATCTCTGCTGATTGTCGTGAACATAAGTTCTCGTGTATGATTTAATATTTTGATTGGTTCTCACTGTCCAGTTAGATAGCAGATGATTGGGTGTTGTATAAATTGTATTTACTCTCCAAGCACTGCACAATTGCTCCCACTGCTTTAACTTGAACTGTGGTCCATTACCTGACACAGGGGTGGGATATTCAGACTGCGCCAAAAAGATGTGCAATAGTGGGAGCAGGCACAAGAGCAGTGTACCATTGTGCAACGTGCATGATATTCAAACCAAGCGCAGGCCAAGGTGCACCTGCACAACACAGCTGAATATCACACCCGATGTGTCATGGCAAAACCAGGGATGTGCAGTGGAGCTAGGCCAATGCGCAGTAGCACATCCAGGGATGTGCAGGGACAAGGACAGGAAGCAGGGATGCACTAGCCATGGATGCGCCATTAGTGGAGGAGCATGCAGCAGATCAGACAGATCAACCCCCCCCCAAGACCCCCCATGAGCTGCACATCCAGAGGTGAGCTGAACGGACCACCAGCCCATGAACCCCAGCACCTATCCAACAGCAGACACGGGTCAGCTGTCCACACCCACAGGGCAAGGTGCCCCAGCACACTCCCCCAGCAAACAGTGACCACAACACAAGGAGGGCTGGACCCTCCCATGCCACAGCACCACACCAATGCTGACCACCCCCTGTACAATGATCCCAAGGCACCCGGCCCAGAAGCATTACCAAACAGTGCATGGCACTGAAGGTATGCCACCACCGTGACAATGCAACCCTGTGCCCCATGGCGCCATGCATGACAGCTCCACCATGATCCCCCCACAGCAGGCAACACCAGACACTGATGCCACCGCAGCATACATAATGCCCCCCTGCATAGCCCCCACAGTGGTATAGCAAAGAGGTCAACCTTGCATCAGTACCCGAGGGATCCCGCATGTAACAAGGCTCGCCCTGGATGCCACCACCAGCAGGACAACACCCTGCACACCCACCCATGCACACACCCTGTCCCAGTACTGGCCCCACCAGACAGCACAGCAGCCCACAGTGGTGCATGGAGGCATGCACCACACAGGATGCAACACAGGGCATGAAAAATTCCCCCACCCAGTCCCAAGGTTACCCAGTCACAGAGCCACACATAGTGGGGCAACAGATGCCGCTGTCACGTGTCCAATGTTGCCATGTACCCACAGCCTGCACACCACCATTGCACTGGAAAGCTAGCCAAGTGGTGGGTGCACCATGAACCTGTCCACCACCAGCATGCAGCTGGAGCACACATGACAGACAGCAGACCACAGGCACCACCCAGACACCATCAACAGCATGGAGTGGGACAACAACAGCACCGCCCACATTGTCACCTGAGGCAGACGTGCAATAGACCTGGAGTCAGGATGCCACCTGCCAGGGTGCCATGCTCAGAGGGTGGCTGGCATGGACTGCCACCAATGTCACGTCAGCAGACATGCATGTGGTGGAGGGGTCGGCATGACCATTTATACCACAGACACACATGAGGCACAGCCACATGGGCCAAGCATACACTGCCAGGGGCGACTGGGACACAGCACATGGACCATAAACTGATGCACATAGGCATACAGTGCAAAGGGCACAACACACATACCATAGACAGGGACCATGGCCCCCTCCCACACCAGTGGAGGGGCCCTGGCAGACACACCCACAACCAGGCTGACACCACCCCCAGACACCATGAACACCACTGCAGCAAGGCAGCAGATGCCCGCTGCAAATCAGAGACCACCACAGTTGTAGTATGAAACATATCTATATTTCAAAAGGTAATTGAATGAACAATAACTATATACAGTACTATATACAAAGTGGGGGAGGGGAGGTACAAGGCTACAACTCAGGGGGGGATGGACATGGGGCAAAGAGGAATAGCAAGGAGGGGGACAAAGGGGTGTGAGAGACAGTCCAGGGATGGGAAGGAACAGCACCAGTGCCGCAGGCACTACTGGTGGCCTATCTTGTCCCTGCACTCCCTGTGGCACCTTCTGTGAAGCTGCCAGTCACTCCCCTCCATGCCCTGCAGCAGCTCCAGTGTGGCCTGGGTAACCTGCAGTATCTCCTGAATGTGAATCTCCAGGGTCATCCAGCATTGTCCACTTAGGACAAGAGAGCAGAGTCAGTATGTGTGACTGGCCAGACCCCTGCAGCCCACCCAATGTGCATGGCATACAGCTGTGGTCTTCACCCCTGTGATGGCATGTGACCACCCACAGTGGGTGTGCCCACATTACCCGCCTACCCAGGCACCCATAGCCATGCAAACTGCTGCAGACCCCCACTACCCATGCACTGCACAGCACCAACATGGCCGTACAGTGTCATGGCTATGCAGTGTGATGGCAGTGGCACAGCAAGGTGCCCAGTGCATGTATAGCCCACCTGCGACACCCACCCACACATGTAGTCCCACAGGACAGTGCAGAGTGCACTGTGGGGTGTGCAAGGCAGTGGGGCCATGTTCAGGAGCCATGCCCCACCATCACCCCCCCTGCAACCCACCATGCACAGATGTAAGGGAAACAAGGCATTCACCTGTGTCCTGGTCAGCATGGTGCTGCTGACATCCGGGCACCACCACTGTGCCCTGGCTGCAAGGCCACACCTCTGGTTCCAGTCTGCCCTCCCTACTCACGGGCCAACTGGGCCCTGCAGTGATCCTCTGGGCCTAGAGTGCAAACATGGAGATGGTAACATCAGTACTGGCCAGTAACATAGCCCCCCCCTTGCTGTGTGCATTCCCGCATAGCCCAGCCATGATGCGGTGGTGCAGGGTGTACACAAGGCACCCCCAGCTCCAGCAACACAGGTACAGCCCCCCTCGCAGCATGGCCTGACGACCACAGTGATACCAGGACAGACAGGTACTACCAATGTTGTGAAGGAGCACCTACCTGGCCGTGGCACAGCACCCCACCGGGCATGTGCCTACAGTTGCCCTAGGCAGTCAGGGTCCCACCACTGGAGTTCCCCATAGTAGTGGTGACACTGCAGGGTGGTCCTGCTGCACCCCGTGGCCTCCTCAATGCCCTCTGCCATCTCCTGCCACACTGCTGTCCTTGGCCTCAGGAGGGGGGACCTGGCCAAAGATGGCACCTGCATGGGGCTCCCTAGTGCCACCAGGTTGGCCAGCTCAATTACCGTCCACGTGGGCACTTTGGTGCATGGCATAGTGCTGAAGATAGCGGCCACAAAATGGTGCCCTATAGCACATGTGCCCCACGTGCAGAGGCAGTGCATTACTGCACTGCCAGTCACTATCACACTGGCACCGGACTGCTAAATAGGGGTGTAGCCATGCGTACACATGGTGCCTAGAGGGCAAAGGTCAGCTGCAGGGTCAAGGGTCTGTCCGGGCACAGAGCACCACAGTGCTATTGGGAAGCCCTGCGTGTTGCACAGTAGGGTGCATGTGTGTGGCACCTTGCAGTGGCCTACAGTGCTGTGGCACAATGGTGCCCATGGCGCAGCATGGCACGAGCACCCCTCTGAGCATATAGCACACTTGCGCCACAGGCACAGTGGTGGCTGTGCCATGTACTGCCTCCCGCACACAGCATGTCAGCAGCACTGCTAGCTCCGGCATCAGCACCTCGGGCATGCGTGGTGCGGTGCCGATTGCGCACGTGCACCATAGCCTGAGCATGCTCAACACCATTGCGCGAGATGCAACAGCCCAATATTCAGCCAGGATATGCAAATCAGCTCATAAGCCATTCCACGGCGCATCCACTGCATTAGCATCCCATTACAGTTGTGCCTACTCTCATTTGCATGCATTGCGCTATAAATATGGGACCTGATGCTGCATAGGCCATGGATCAGTATTGCAGTCCTTTGAGGTAGGTTGCATGCTGTAGGGACATGGGGACAGTGGTCTGGGAGGGCTGTATGGGACTGCACAGTTCAAGGTAACACCTGTCCATCCCCCAGACATGAGCATGATGAGCGAGAGGAAGAGGAGGAGCAGGGAAGGGTGTGAAGGAGGAGGCCCAAATTTACCAGGGCAGAATCTGATGCACTGTTCAAGGCATACCTCTACTGGGAGTTGCTGCTTAGCGGACAGTGGGGAATACCACAGACCCATGCTGCAGTGTGGGGTGAGGAGGCACATGCCATCAACCAGCAGGGCAGCCATCAGCGGTCCTTGCAGGAGTGCAAGAAGAAAGTTGGCACAGACAGGAGGCGGATTAAAGATAAGGTGGCCACCATCAGGGTGGCACGTGCTGCCACTGGTGGGGGCCAGCAGGACGTACCCCACCTGACGCCACAGGAGGAGCAGGTGGCCAGCACCATGTGGTGTAGTGCCATCAAGAGTGTTCCTGGTGGTGGCTTCCAGACAGGCAGCAGCCCATCACTACATTGTAGGTCTGGCACTGGCAGTGTGTGGGTGGTAGGGGGGGCAGGTCCCAGGGCCAGGCAAAGCCACTAACGGTACTGTGTTCCTTTACAGCTCCTGAGCATCTGCATGGGGCAGTGGTGGTGGGTATGTCCACCGAAGGGGAGGCCCTGGACATGTGGAAAGCCCATCCACCTCCACAGGTGTCCAAAGGACTGACCGTCTGCAGCCCTGTATGTCTGTCCAGATTGATGCTGGTGGTGTGGGTGCGGACATGGTCCTGTCTGTGTCCCAGCGTGACACTGCCCTCAGTGTCCAGTGTACTGGGACATGGATCGGGGCCAGCTCCAGCACTGATGATGATGTGACACACATTCCAGACAGTGATGTATGTGGGTCACAGGATGGTCCCATGGGTGGCATCTGCCCAAGCGGTTCTGCGGGTAGTGCTGATGTGGCTGCCTGCACAACAGCCCATTCCGAGGCTGCATCTGCATGCTCCAGTGGGGCAACACTGGCATGTGGCCAGGGTGATGGGGCTGTTGCTGCTGCTGCAGCCGTGTCAGTGTTGCCTGGAGATCAGCAACCGGAGGGGCAGCAGCAGCAGATGGCCAATGTCAATGTGGGGACAGGGGCAGGGGCGGTGGCAGTGCACCAAATGTGGACGTACCCCAGAATGGCAGCACTGTGCAGTGCCCACCGTCAAGGGGTGCTGGGCAGCAGGGCCAGGAACACCATGGGGACAGCATGCTGGACATTCAGATGACCACTTGAATGACCACAGCCATCTTCTCCAGGCGTCAGTAGAACAGCAGATGTGACTCATGGTGGAGGTGGATGCGTTCAGTGTGGTTCTGTTCCAGGAAGAGGAGCAGTGCAGCAGGGACCACACCTTGCTCTTGGTAGAGTTGGCCCAGCAGCGGGCAGATGTGACCGCTGCCATTGACAGGCAGACCACTGCAATGGTGACTGTCATGGCTACACTGGCCAACCGGTTGGGTGCCCAGCCACTGCACACCCCACAGAGTGCTATGTCCACCCCCCATTCCCGGTGTCATGTGACCCCTGCTATGTCGATGCTGGGTTCGGCTGTGGGCATACCCAGCACGCCTGGGGTGGGCATGTTTGGTGGCTTGCAGACCTCTGCATGGACATGGTCATGTTCATGCAGCTTCACCCCTGGGGACCCCTTGGTTCCACCCCATGAGGCCACTGGTCAGCCTGGCATGGCTGGCAGGTCTTGGCTGGGCCACCCACGCATCCGTGGCAGCCGTGGTACTGTACCACATGACTGACCCATCTCCCTCCATGGCCACTGTCTGCCACTGCCCTGTGTGCACTGTGCTGTTCTTTGTGTGATGCATGGGTGAAGTGCCTAGCCCTGCACACATATCCCTGTGCACACCCTCCCTGCTGCTGGCCACTGTGGCGTGTGCATGATGATGCCTTCGAAGTGCTGTCCACCACTGTGTAATGGTGCTCAGCATCTGAGGCATGCACAGTGCCAGCCACTGGGCATGGCTGTGTGTGGTCCTGTGTGGGTGTGGGGGTGCCTGTTGGGGTGGGTGTGCCTGTTGCCCTGTGGGCATGTGTTGTGGTGTGTGTGCATGATGTGTGCAGCCCTGCCCGTCCCTGCCTTTGTGTGCGGTCCCCCGCCCATTCCCATGTCCCTGACACCATCTGCCCCAGGTGTCCACCCCTGCCTGTCTGTGGGCTGTACCCTAGCACTTGGTGGTTGCACATGGCCCCATTGCCTACCTATGTTGTCCAAAGTACCCTGGTGCTGTTGTGCCATCCAGGACAGCTGGGGGTCCCTTCACCCAGGGGGTGGCTTCCCCACACCAGCTGGACCAGCATCCTCATTTTCCCCACCACTGTCCCCCTCCTCGACCTCAATGGCTATCTCACAGTCAGTGGTCATGTTGTGCAGGATACAGCAGGCCAGAAATAGCCTGCAGGCCTTTGAGGGGCTGTACTGTAGGGCACCGCCTGACATGTGCAGGCAATGGAACCGTGCCTTCAGCAGCCTGAACACCAACTCGATGACATTCCATGTTGTGGCATGTGCCTCATTTTACTGTTGCTGTGTTGGGGTCATGGGGCGCTGGTATGGTGTAAGCAGCCAGGGCCGTAGCGGGTAACCACTGTCACCTGTGTGTAGAGGGGAGTCGTTGGCATGGTGGTCTGCATCACTGTGCCATGGGCCATCATTGCCATTTCCCATGGCACCCCTGCCAATGCCCCACCCCCCCACATCTGCACCCATCGTCCAGTGTGCTATGCATACTCACCTACCAGATGGCCAGTGGGGATGTCCCACACTCTTAAACCTATGGCACAGTGCAGACTGGTGCCAGATGAAGGCATTGTGTGCTCCTCCAGGGTGCGTGGCACAGAGATTGATTATGCGCCCCTGGCATCGCACACCACCTGGCAGTAGACACTTGGGTAGCCCTTGCGGTTGATGTACGCAGCTCCCTCTGGGCCAGGTGGCATGCAGATGCCTACATGGGAGCAGTCTATGGCCCCGAGCATGCCAGGCATCTGTGCTACCCTGTGAAACTCCTGTATGTGTGCTGTGCTCTCCGCCTGTGTGCTGGGGAAATGGATGTACTCCGCAGCATGTGGCAGCAGTGCACTGAGAAATTGTATAAGTAGTCGTGATGCGGCTGACTGGGTTATGCCTGTTGTGTCCCCTGTTGGTCTCTGGAAGGTGTCTGTGGTGAGCAGGCACATGACAGCTGTGATCTTCGTCTCCACAGACAGTGCATGGCTCCATCATGTGGGTGCCTGCATCTCATCACTGCACAGCTCGCAGAGTTGACTCAGAATTGCCTGGTTCAGGCAGTACCTGCCCACGATATCAGTGTCACTGTACTGTTTGATGGTGGTGTGGGCTCGGTACAGCCTGTTCTGGGTGTACCACCTATGGGCCCTTCCACGGCCGCTCCTCCCTGCTGCCTGCCTTCTTACACCCCTCATTACCACCTCCATCTGGAAGGTGGCACTGGCCATGTCCCTGGTTGGTGTCCCCCCCAGGCGGCTGTCTACCTGTTCCACCTGCTGTGTGTTGCTGGTGCTGCCCCTGCACTGGGTTCAACTCTGTCTGTTCACCTCTGTGTGCCCTGCCTTTTGCCACTGCCCTCCATCCACTGTGGCACTCTCAGGCCCTCTTGCACACACAGGCACACACACACTCCTTCTCTCACGCAGGCACACCACCGGTGGGCCCTGTCCACCTCCTGGCCACACCAGCCCCCTGCTTCCTGTCTTGCCTCCCTACCACTCTGTCTCTGTGCTCCTACCTATGGCTCCTTTGTGACAGATTCATCCTCCCCTCTCTTGCTCCCCTTTATTTTGGCTCATTTCTCCTGGCACACAACTTCCACTTGCTCCACTACTGCGCACATCGCCTACTGATGAATATCGCACTGCGCACATTATGCCTGGTTCCTCCCCCTGCAGTTGTGCATGCATTCATTTCATTTGCATTGTGGCACATTGCATGTTGTGCTGCACTGCCGCTCCCACTGAATATCGCACCATGGCGCATTTCCGCTCATGTGCTGGTGCATGCCTATTGCGCATGGTGCATCTGCTCTGAATATCCCACCCAGTGTGTTTTGGTGTTCCCCATCTGCAGAAAATTTTCATTTCTATTTTATTTTTCAATGACATCTGTGTTTACTCTTCTCAGTGGAAAAGCTTCCAACCACTTGGTGAATTGGTCCATAACAATCAATATGTACTAATTTATTTTGTTTGTTTTAGACAATGGTCTAATTAAATCTGTGGCTATGGTAATCCGTGATCCACTAGGATGGTTGACTGTCATCTGACTCATCAATTTCTGGTTATTTAATTTCACCTCTTGACATGTAATTCATGACTGAACATATTGTATGATATCTTGTCTCATTCCAGGCCAGTTGAATATCTCTCTGATTCTCTCTAGAGTCTTCTTCCTTCCCATATGTCCCGATATGGTATGATTGTGCAATGATTGCATAACATTATTTCTCAAACTTTGTGGTAAAATTACTCTCCATCCTTCTGAGTTAGCTGTGTGCATCATTAACATTTCATCCATTATGAAATACTAATGCTCCTGAATTGGTAATCTCCACTTGGTTTGCAACATCTCCGTTTCTTCTCCTCTCTGTAATAACTCCATGAGTTCTTTGGTTTCAGCATCAATACTCTGAGCATCCATTAACTTGAAACATTTGAAAGGCAAAAAATAAGTCTTCTTCTGAGTCCTTGACTTAAATCAGCTGTAGTCAGACTGCAACATAAAGTAGGGGCTACAAACTCCACGTCAGTGGCATAATCCCCATAACCCTCTTCATCATTCTTTTCCGCTGTCCATGGCAGATGGTCTGCTACTACATTTGAACTTCCTCAACAGTGTTGAATCTTGAAGGCATATTCTTGCAATAGAAGTGACCATCATCCTAGTTTACCATTAGTATCCTTCACTCTGAATAACCATGTCAGTGCACTGTGATCTGTATCTAACATAAAAGGCCTGCTGTCCAAGTATCCTCAATACTGCTTAATGGCCCATACTACGGCTAGGCACACAATTTCTTATCAGGAAAACAAACAAATGATGGCACCATACAGATGTTGTGCAAAATGGCTTTATACAGTTATTATATCGAATGCCAACAGTTACAGACCAAATAATCCTCAACCAGTTTCACAGTTGCTTACTGCATCATCAGGAGGAAATGACATGTCACCAATTAGTTGCATAAAAGAGCTGAATTTAAAGTGATAGTGTATTTAAAATGTACAGATAAACATATTAACATATGTACTACAGGTCTAAAAATATATAAAATGAATTATCTTAAAACAGTTAACTAGTTAATGAGTAAAGGCAGAGGATATGAAAAGCACAAAGAATTGCAACTTGGATTTCTCCAGAATCTAATGGGTGAAATCTAAAGAGCTTTCAACAAGCTTCCCAATCCTAGAAAAGAAATACACATGAAAATGATTATGTTCAAGTCACACTCAATATCTCTATTGCATCCTGCACAAAGAAATACATATTTATCTGTGCATTTCTGTCAAGTGTGTTATTTCTTTTTAATAAGAGGCATAATGTAAATTTTATTATTCAGGCCTGACTTTCTAAGGGCACCCAGTAAATGTATCCAAAAAGCTTCCCTCTCTAATAGCTTCTCATCAACATCACCACCCCTAGATCTCAATCAAGCACGTTCAATCCCACAAAATCTAAAACTGTGGGTAGCACCTCCCCTCCTGTATCTGATACAATGCACTGCTACAGCATCAGTGATATTCTCCCCATGATGTTTCTCAGATGTTTCTCAATCCTCAATTTAAATGGTGTTGAAGTTTTCACAATATAAAAAGCTCCACATACTGTATACTGTACATGTGCAAAATAAACTAAATTATCAATGATGCAACTAAAGAATGTTATCATATGGTATACCTTATTTGCATTTACAGTAGTAAAAGTACTGCTGTTTATGACAGAACTACTGTACACAAATTGGAGTTCACACAAGAACAGGTACCATGAGGTCTAGATGGTAACCATGTATTTCTCATCAAAGAAGCTTCAGATTCTCTTTGTAGACTATGAATCAGTGTGTCCCTTACATTTGAGCCTCTCTAATGCACCATACATGGAGGCACAATAATAGCATCCTTAAGAATGGGATCAGATCTCAAACTATTCCAATCTGACTTGACAATCTCCTCAATTTCCCTAGACTGCCTACAAAACGTACTCACAAAGTTTAACTTCCGTTGTCACTCTTCCCTATTTTGCTGTACTTACAATAAATCCTCCCTAGGGATCTCGAATGCCTGTATAAATGCTTGTTCAACAATTTCTGCATGATAACCCCTTTCTCTGAACCTTTCACACATATGAGACCCATGTATTAGGCAATCAGCATCACTGCTATAATTTCTCCTTGCCTTTAAAAACTGTGTGGATTTTGGAGAAATGCAAGTTATAGTCCTTAGTGCTCATTATACCTGCTGCCATTTAATCATTAACTATATATTGATTTTAAGATTATTCCTTTTATTTATTTTTATTTTTATTTATTTCAGTCTAGGATTACAATAATACCTTTGAGCCAAAGCTCTTTTACAAAGGTTCCATGTCAGTGAGTACAGAATACAGATTTTGTAACCAGTAACCAAACAATAACAATTGACTTACAAGACATGCAGTTACAGAGCACAATAGAGAGCGGGGGATAGCAACAGAGGTAGGAGTACAGTATAAGTGAGGTTGGATAGAAGATTGCAGAGTGAAAGGGGTAGGAGTGAGGAAAAGAGAGGTATGAGGTGCTGGAAGAGAGGTGGAGTAAGAAGGGAGGTGGGGGAAGGAGGGGCAAGAGAGAGAAGAAAGGGGACGTGAGGCAGGGGTGGGTGGCAGGGCAGCCTGTGGGTCTTGTCATGGACAGACAGGTGTAAGTGCCAGAAAAGGGGCAGTGCTTGGTAGTAAGTGCTTGCAGAGGAGGCATGGGTTGCAAGATGTAGGTACTACTTGGACGAGCAGTCACAGGAGCTGGAGGCAAGCAGTGTGAGGTGAAGCCTAGACTTGAAGACACCAAGTGTGGGGGCAGTGCTGATATCACTACCAAGGTATTTAAGCCAGCTGGGTGCCCGGAAGACAAATGATCTTTGGCCTTGGGTTGTACGACACAAGAGGATTTGTAGAGAGTGAGGTTTGGACCTCCTTGTATTGACATTTCTGTGTCTGGGTGTAAGGAGAGCACTGATTCTGGGAGGAGCAAGACCCATTGTTATTTTCTTGGCTGTGATGCAGGTTTGGTATTTTATGTAACTGTCAAGTTGCAGCTACCCAGTTTGAGAGTAGAGGTCCCATGTGTGAGTGAGACGATGGGATCCTGTGATGAGTTGACAGGCTTTATTTAGGGAGATAGTTACACGTTTGAGAGAGGTGGCTGTGGCAGAGCCATAGATGATAATTCCATAATCAATAATGCTTATGATAGAGCTTTGAACGGCGACTGATAATGCTTCAGAGGTTAGGTGTTTGCTGTGCTGGAACAGTAGGCCCAACTGAGTATTGGCAGACTTTACAACATTATTGATGTGTACGGCATAGGAGAGATGGGAGTCAAGGGTGATGACAAGGTACTTGAAAGACTGTGTTTGTTCAAGAGTGACTCCTTGCTTGGTTTCGATGGAGAGGTGGTATTGCTTGTTTTTGTTGTGGGGGCTGCTGAAAATCATGGACTTTTTTTTTTTCTGATTGAGGATCAGTTTATGACTTAAGAACCAGGTCTCAACAAATGAGAAACCCTGCTGGAGTTTTTTTTAGCAATAGTTTAGGGTTGTGGTGTGAGGCAAGGATTACTCCATCAACTGCATAGAGTATGATTTGTTCAGAGCAGCAATCCAGTAGTGAGTTTAGGAACAGGCTAAAGAGGAGGGGTCCCAGGATGGAACCCTGGGAGACACCTGAGAGGACAGGTCTGGGATCCGAGAGAGTATCTGCAATTCTTACTCTTTGGGTCCGATTGTCTAGGTAGTTTTAGAACCATCCAGTGGAGTCAAGTGACAGCCCAGCATTTTGGAGCTGGAGTAGGAGGAGGCGATGGTTAATGGTGTCAAAAGCTTTTGTTAAGTCAATGAAAATGGAGCCAGTTTGCTGATCAGTGTCCAGTGAGTTATGGATGACACCGGTGAATTTGAGTAGTGATGTGGAAGTGCTGTGACCCTTTCTGAACCCATGTTGTTGCTTGCACAGAATGTTGTGCTTATCCAGAAAGTCTGTGAGCTGGTCAGAGACAATACGTTCTAGCGCCTTGGAGGGGAAGGTAGTATGGAGATCGGTCTGAAATTCTCATGGGCAGTTTTGTCACCACTTTTGTGGATCGGGGTGACAGTGGCAGATTTCCACTTGTCCAGGAACTGGCTAAGGCTGAGAGAGAGGTTGAAGATCCTGGTCAAAGGCCCAAGTACAGTTTGAGATCAGGGGAGTCACCTCTAGATCGGGATTTGCTAATGGCTTTGATGACATATTTGCGAACCTGATGTGTCTTGACTGCTTTAAAGTAGAAGCGTGGCTGATTATTTGAGGTAGTGTTTGTGGAGGAGATAGGAACATCATCTTCCTTGAAGAAATCAGGTGGTAGAATTGAGTTGAGGTCAGTAAAAGCTTTATCACAGGTGGCTGCAATGATTTTAGGGTCAAGCGTGGTAATTCCATTTATGTTGAGCATGGATGGAGGAGATTTGGACTGTTTCCCAGTAATTTCTTTTACATTTTTCCAGAAATCTCTTCCATTAGCCCATGAGTTTGTGAGGGCATTCTTAAAATAGGCTGATTTATTTTGTCGGATAGATTTGGTGCAGTTATTCCGCACACGTTTTGTAGTTTAAGATGTCATTTTGCCTACTGGCGTGTCTGGCCAACTCCCAGAGGTGGTCCCTTGTTTTTAGTTGCTTAAGGAGGTCTCCTGTGAGCCAGAGGTTACAGAGTGCTTTTACTTTGCATTTTTTTACAGGATCGTATGTGTCGCAGGCCATAGTGAAGATTTTTATGAAGTGGTCCAGGGCAGTATTCACATTAGTCACTTTGAGGATTGGTGACCAGTCTTGAAGGAGGAGGTGGGATTTGAGATGAGGTAGATGGCCACAAAGTAGAATCCTGCTGGTGATAATTTTTGGGGGTGGTTTAATGAATTTATTTGACCAGATGCAGCTGACAGGGGAGTGGTCACTGAGAGAGTCAGGAAGGACGGAAGTGTTTGAGATCCATGTGGGGTGACTGGCAAGGATCCAGTCCAGGAGGGTACTAGTTCCGGTTCTGTAATTTTTCCTCTTTCATGTGTCCACCATTTGGGTGAGGTTGGCCGCAGCGATGGAGTCCCTATGTGCCCCTGATTCTGCTGTGGACCAGTTTACATTGAAATTGCCTAGGAGGATAGATTCAGTATCCGGTGGAAGTGACTTGATGAAGTCCAGTACTGCAGTTAGACCATTTCCTTGTTCTTTAGGAGGAATGTGGATAGTAGCAACTGTGAGGACTTTGTTTTGCGTACCTACGAGGATTCTAATCGGAAGAATTTGAGCAGTCATAGGCTGGAGAGAAGTATTGATGGGGTGTCCCAAGATTGTATCTTTTAGGTATAAAGCACAACCACCTCCTCTTTTAGACATCCGATCAGGCCTAAAGACATTGTAGCCAGGAAGGCTAATTGCCTGGTCAGGGACTGATGGAGTAAGCCAGGTTTCAACAACTGCCAGAATGTCCGGGCAATGTTGGTTGGTAAAGACCTGCAGGGCATCGATTTTAGGAAGAAGGCTGCAGATGTTAATTGACATTACTGTGAGGGCACCTGAGGGTTTTTGTCTTGATTTGATGTCTTAGCAAAGACTGGGTCAGGGTTTGGATGCACATTGTCAGACAACAGTAGGAGTAGGAGCACAAGTCTCAGGGTGCTCAAACATATTTCCCTGAGTGAGCGCTTTCATCTGCTGGGCATGCAGAAAAGTACCATGGGGTGACAGAGAAGGGTCAGGGTTAGAGTAGAAAGGGAGGATGAGGGGGTTACTCATAGTCCAACAGTAGGAGAAGACAGGCCCTTAGGGGTAGGGGGGACCCTGGGCAGTGGGCTGGACCCAAGGTGAAGAGCACCTAGGTGGCAAAAAGTTGTTTCAGTTTGGTAGCAGTGGAGGGGAGATGGATAACAGGCTCCAGGGGAGTGGATTAGGGGAAGGAGATGAGCAAGGAAGAAAAGAAAGGGAAGAAGAAAGCAGGAAGAGTGCATGGTGAGATTGAAGCAAGGTGAGATAGAAGCAAGGTGGTAGGTAGAGAGTGAGTATATAGGCAGGCAGGTGTGGCTTAGAAAATTAAGGATGGAGAGCAGGGGGAGTAGGTGGAGCAGTTGGAGGTGGATTCACTGCAAGGGTATTAGGCCAGGCAGCATATTTTTAGAGTTGTTGTATATATGTTAATGTGTCTATTTGTACATTTTTAATGCACTACCACATTAAATTCAGCTCTTTTATTGCAGCTGGTAACTGACATGTCATTTCCTCCTGATGATGCAGTAAGGATCTATGAAACTGGTTGAGGATTGTTTAGTACCAAGCTGTTGACGTTTGATATTATCACTAAATAAAGCTGTTTTGCACAACATCTGAATAGTGCTGACATTTGTTTGTTTTCTTGATACTTTGGTGTGCCCGGCTCAATCTTTGTGGGACTGGAGCAGAGATTGCCGTTTTCTGACTATATTCCTTGTTCTCCTGGTCACCCTGGATGGAGTGCGGCATTTTCAAAACATCCAAGAGAGTTTAGCAATATACATAGCAAGTCCGATGCCTTCTCTGGAATTTACATGGGATTGATGGTATCTTGGCTTGTGCCTTTACAGGATATTTGGAAACCAGACATGACATCCCCCATTGCTAAAGTAAGTCAAATACAACCTTTTTGAATTTACATTTTAGGGACGACTCATGCTCGTTGTCAGTATATGTTTTTTTGGCAGCAGGGGAAACTGAATTATTCATTGAGGACTCAGCTAATGATATAAATGAAGTGAAGACAGCAGGTTCTGTAAATACAGAATAAACAGATCCTGCAGATATTGACACTGCTTTTTTTCAACAGGAGCAGGCAACTTTGAGGGGTAGGCACCATTAATGGAACTGCATTTCATCGGAGGCATATCTTAAAATAGGAAGGTAACCATGGGGTATCGGGGTTACAAGAAGCCACAAGTGGGGTACCTCAGGGATCAGTACTGGGGCCAGTCCTCTTCAATATCTTCATCAGTGACATTGCAGATGGACTGGAGGGTAAAGTTTGCCTGTTTGCAGATGACACCAAGATCTTCAGCAGAGTAGATGACCCAGATGAGGTGGGCAGAATGACAAGAGATTTGCCAAAACAGCAAAATTGGCAGAAGAGTGGCAACTGGGATTTAATGCAAAGGAGTGCAAGATCATGCATGTAGGGAGGAGATACCCTGAAATTACCTATAGATTGGGAGGGGAGTTGCTGGCAATCACAAGGGAAAAAAGAGACTTGGGCATCATCATCACAGATGACCTGAAATCATCCTCACAGCCCACTAAAACAGTAGGCAAGGTTAGTGGGATGTTGGGGTGTATTAGTAGGGGTATCACAAGTCATAAGAGGGAGGTAGGTAATAATCTCTCTTTACAAGACACTGGATAGGCCCCATCTTGAGTACTGCATGCAGTACTGGAGGCCACACCTTCACAAGGACATTAACAAAATGGAGACAGTCCAGAGAAGGCAAACAAAGTGGTGCAGTGACTGCATCAGAAAACATATGTGAGTTTTGAGAACAAATTAAAAGAGATCATATTGAAGAAGGACTAGTAGATAAAACAGTGCAAGCTCAAAAAATTCAAACGTGATCGTCTGGACTATATTAATGACTGTGTATTTACATGGAACAGAAACAACAATAGATGCCAGTATCATGGACCTAGCTGAAATATATTTAGTGAGCAAACATCCAGAGCACAACACCCATCACAGCCCATTTCTGAGACATCACTAGTACCCTACTCCATTCTTAAAAATTGTACTAATTCTCCCTCATATTATATCTCCACTAGCAACTCGGACACTGCAGAAGAAGTTTTTTAGTGGAAGATCAGTGGAAACTGATCAACCTCTGAGATACATCAGGTTCAATTTCAGGAATCACACAAGAATGAACAAAGGAACCTGAGACAGGGACTGCGACACAGCAACCTAAGAGGTGTATACGGAGTGGGTGGCAAAAAGCATAAATACAAAAAAAACACCATGAAAGGGAAGTAACTTCAAATTTAGAGTGTATTGTCATAAATATTTCAGACACTGTACTAACAGAAGCCCAGATAAGGTTGCTACAGAAGAGATTATCCTTTGTCCTGACTTGAGACTTTGATCCTTTTGAACTATATATAGAGTTTTACCTTTTTCATGACAAACTCAAATCTTAAGGCATTTTTTGATTAAATCAAAAATTTATAGGGATGATGTTGACATTACTTCTATTTAGGAACAGACGCCATCTACAGCTGCATCACATGTGAATGATAACTTGGACTTCCACCCACCCTCCTGATTCAACCCTCCATAGAATGATACAGTATGTGTTTTTGAATGTACCTTTGAATGCAAATTTGAAGAATTACCACACAAAAGGGAATGGCCTAATTATGTCAATATCACAGCTGATGAGGCTAGAGCATTGAAGGAACTAGAAAAAAGTTCTGCTATCTGGGGAGGGAGGGCAGGGACATTAGCTCAAGCTGTGGACCCTGCAATACGAGCACACTTCATAGACCAAATGGCCTTCTTCTGCTGGCTTCTTCGTATGTTCGTATGTATCATAATTAAGCCTGCAAATAAGGAAGTGGTGCAGTGGTGGTTATGTCCACCCTTGAATATGTACAGGAGGTGAACAATCAACTGAGCATCACTGCCTTCAATTGAAAACTTAGAGGGGACCCCTCAAGTGTGTATAAAACAGAAGGTGATGCAGTTCTACATGACTCTTGATTGGACAGCTATATTACACCTATGGAGCAAAATTTTCTTATGGTTTCTCATCCTAATCGGGCCAGTATTTATATTCTTCCAAAAATTTATTTAAATCTGGAAAATCTCCCAGGATGCCCTATTGTAGCAGGAATAGGTTCTTTGGCTGAGTCCTTGTTCTATTTGTGGATACCCATATTAAGTGCTACGTTCAACATTTGAGATCTTATGTTAGAGACACTACTGATATTTTGGATGTCTGGGGGGATCTTGAACTAGAACCGGAATGGCTTTTGGTACCTACTTCATTGTATACCAATATCCCTCATGTGGGGGAATATGTCTTTCTCAGATGATACCAAGCTCTGTGAGGGGGGATTATTAGCTTTGGAATATTTGTTTGATCATGATGAGACATTTGGAATTGCTAGAAAGCAGTTTTTGATTAATTGTTCAGAATATGTACTGAAGAACAATTACTTCCTGTTTCAAGGGGATTATTTTCTCCAGACTAAAGGGATGGCCATGGGGGCCACATTTGCCCCCATTTATGCTAACCTCTCTCTGGGCTATTGGGAGACATTAGTTGTGTACAATGCACGATTAATCCTTTCTTTCATAAGATTCATTTGTGGTGTTGTTTTATTGGCAATATTCTAATTTTTTATTTTATTTATTTATTGTATAATCGGATTTACAACCTTTGAGCCAGCAGCTCGTTTACAAAGGCACCTCATCACAGAGAGGACACACATGGTTAACATAATTACAGAGTACAGTCAAGACAGAATAACAGATTTTTTACATATTTACAAAATACAGACATATAGAATCACATAGTTTTACACAGGTTGCATAAACAGAAATACATAGTATTACATACAATTGCTTGAACACATGTGTAATTAATAAACATTTCAAGTAGTACCAGCAGGTACTGGCAGAGAGAGAGGGCCGGAGGGTGAGGTGGGGTGGGGTGGGTGGGTGTTCAGCCCAGTGGGCTATGTGAATAGTGCCAGAAGAGCAGCAGAGTATCTTTTAGTGACTGGTTCAGCAGCAGGTGTTGAACAGCAGGTCTCGTAAGGCAGATTTGAAGGGGGCAATTTTGGCAGTGTTGGAAATGGCTGCGGGGAATGAGTTGAACCAGGTTGGAGCTCTATAGCTGAATGAACTCTAAGCCTTGGTCGTTGTAGTTCTGGGCACTAGTAGAGTGACCATGTCCCAAGTTCGGGTGGTGGCTCGGGGGGGGTGGTAAATTGGATGGAGGCAGACACCCGGGGGGGGAGCCCAAGTAGAATCTTCTTGGTTAGCTGGCTGGTTTGGTAGCGGAATAGTTTGTTGAGGTTTAGGAGTTTGGCCATGTCATAGAGTTGACAGGTGTGGGTGAGTCTAGGGGCACTGTTCAGTAGCCTGCAAGCCTTATTTAGCATAAGTCTAATCTTGCTGAGGGCAGTGTAGTCAGCAGCACCATATACTGGGAGGTCGTAATCAATAAGGGACATTACTGCGGATGTGATAGCAAGCCTGAGGGCATCAGGTGGGAGGCAGTCATTGTGCTGGTAGAGGATGCCAAGGCGCGTGTTTGCAGCAGATGCAAGGGCAGTAATGTGAGCATGAAAGGTGAGGGCTGAGTCAAATGTGATTCCAAGGTATTTGTATGAGTAAACTTATTTGAGTGGTTGACAAGTGCTGGGAAAGATTTGGAGAGGACTTTTGCTGGCTTTGTTCTGGTGGTGGGTGAAGAGCATTGCCTTAGTTTTTTTGAGGCTCACTACTAGTCTGCTCTTCTTAAACCAATTCTCAGCATCATTGAAAGAGTGCTGGAAGGAGTCATGGAGGGAGGTGAGATTTTTGTGAGCTGCATAAATCACAGCGTCATCAGCATATAGGAGAATATTGCCAGAACAGGCGCTAGGCAGGGCATTTAGGTACAGACTAAAGAGTAGTGGGCCCAGGATAGAGCCCTGGGGAACCCCATAGTGGATGGGATGGGTTTCTGAGAGCACCCCATTGTTTTTGACACGCTGGGAGTGGGCTGATAGGTAGCTTGTGCACCAGGAGAAGGGGCCAGCAGAGAAACCCCTATGGTTTAGGGCATTTAGTAGGAGTGGGTGAGAGACAGTGTCAAAGGCCTTAGAGAGGTCAATGAACACTGCCCTAACTAGAGAGCCGAGGTCCAGGGAAGCATGTAGGAAAATTAAAGAACTCCATTAAAGCTGTGCCTGTACTGTGACCAGCATGGAAGCCATGCTGTTCTGGACACAGGATGTTATATTTTGCAAGATATTCGGTGAGTTGGATGGCCACCACTTTTTCTAAGGCTTTGGAAAGGGGGGGAAGAATGAAAATTGGATGATAGTTGCTGGGTGCAGACCGGTCATCACCTTTGTGAATAGGTGTGACTGTCGCAGTTTTCCATACCGTGGGGTATTGCCCCAGACAGAGGGATCGGTTCAGTAGATCCGTAAGTGGGACCAGGACTTCATCCAGGACCAGCCGGAGTATTTTTGGGTCCATGGAGTCGCTGCTAGGACTGGAGCCTTTTAGTGCATTAAGCAGGAGTGGTTTGGCTTCCTGAATGGATACCTTGCGTAGGTAGAACTGGGGGCGCCATGGATTTGAAGGCATCAGATTGTGAAAAGGGTCAAAAAAGTTACTCAGGAGGACAGGGCTAAGATCAGTAAAGGAGGAGTTAAGGCAGTTGGCAATGTCGGTGGGGTCAGTGATGGTGGTGCCATTGACTGTAAGGTGGGCTGGGGGGGTGGAGCATGATTTTCCAGTTATTTCTTTTATATTTTCACAGAAGTTCCGGGCACAGCACCATGAGGAGGTGAGGGTGGCCTGGTAGTGGTTAGCCTTGGCTTCATTGATGGCCCATGTGCACCTGTTCCGGGCAGTGTTATATGCCTGTCTGTCAGCAGCCCGACCAGTCTCAGTGGCTATATGCCAATGGCTATCCCTGTCCCTGAGTAGCTGGAGTAGGGCAGGGGTGACCCAGGGTGAATTTTGTTTTTTGGAGCTGATCATGGTCAAGGGTGCAAAAAGATCACAGGCCTTGGTAAAAGCTTGTGAGAATAGGTCGAGGTCAGTGTCAATGCTTGTTGCATGGTGGATGGGAGACCAAGCTATGTGAGTGAGGAACTGCCTGAGTTTTAACAGTCCTCCTGAGCGAAGGCACCTGCGGTGAGTGGTTTGGGCTATGGGTTTGGGGTTGGGGGTAGACCAGAGGAATAGGAGAGGGGAGTGGTCGCTTAAGGAATCTGGGAGTACTTGAATATCTTTAATCTTTTGGGGGCGGTTTGAGACAATGACGTCTAGGAAGGTGCTTGTCCCTGAATTTTGGTTACGTCTGGTGGGTTGTGAAACAAGTTGGGTCAGGTCCAATGCAGCGAATGTGTCTCTTATCAGTGAGGCAGTGGGATTGAGCAAGTTTACATTGACGTCTCCTACTAGGACTTGTTCAGCCTTATGGGGGAGGAAGGAGAGATATTCGGTGAGAGATGATATTGCAGGGGTCTGGTTCCTTGTGGGGATATAGGAGACTGTGAGATGAAGGGGGCTCTTGGATGGGTCTGGGAGAGTTTGAGGGTAAGGGGCTGGACACCATCTACAAGCTTGGGGGCAGGGAGGGCGTGGCCTGCAATGGTGTCATGAGCATAGAGCGCACAACTGCCTACACATTTGCCTACTCCTTCCCCATGATATAGGGTGTAGCCTTGGAGGAAGACAAAGGAGTCTGGGGTGGACTTAGTTAGCTAGGTTTCTACTAGGACTAAGATGTCTAGTTGGTGTGATATAACCCAGCACTGAAGGCAGCAAATTTTTTAAGCAGGCTGCATACGTTCATGGAGGCAATGCGGAGTCCGTTAGACTTAGTTGGTGGATTGGTGGGGGCAGGGCCTGGGTTTGGGTGAATATTACCAGAGAGGAGTAATAGTAAGACTAAGGCTCTAGCCCTGGGGTGGCAGTTTGTTAGTTTCCTGTGGGTACATTGAGGCCTGGCAGGCAGTGGGTGAACAGGGAATGGGCAGGGTTTGGAGGGTCTGGAAGATACAGAGGTGGTGGAGCCAGGGAGCCAGGGTTGGATGTGGGGTTGGGGGTAGCAAGGGGTGGATGCAGGGTCTGGGGTGCATTGACATGGTGGTGGGTGGGTGGGCTACAGTAGTAAGGTATGTGGGTACAATTGACCATGGGCAAGGGCTGAGGTCTGGCTGGTGGGAGGTAAGTTCAGGAAATGTGAAGATGATACATATGAGGTGAGATTAGCACTCATGATGCCAGGCAGCCTTGGGGTTTGAACACAGTGGCTGGGAGGGGCAAAGCTATAAGAGCTGTAGGAACCAAGTCAAGATTATCTTGTCTTGCTGGCTTGGTGAATAGAGCTGCTGATTTCAGTCTCAAGGGTGTTGGGTTTGAGACCTGGGGAGGGACAGTGGAGTGCCTTTTATTTTTAATTTTTTTTATTTTTTTTGGATTAAGGAGCAAAAGATTTAAGAGCTTTAAGATCTAGTAGAATTATGTATTGGCTTGGTGGCCTGGTGATAGAGCTATACACTTCAGTCCCAAAGGGACTGGGTTTGAGACCTGTGGTAGGACAGTAGAGATTTTTGGTAGATTTAAGGAGCAAAAGCTTTAAGAACTTTAAGATCCAATAGAATTATATCTTGGCTTGGTGGCTTAAAGGCAGAGCTTCTGACTTTGGGGCCAGATAACCAGGATTTGAGAACCACAGAGAGTAATTTTCTATCTAACATTATGGTGCCAAGAAGCTTTAAGAGCTTTAAGAAACCAAAGTAGTTTGTATTAGCTTGCTAACATGAGCTCCATCTATGACCAAGATTCAATATTTTGAATTAACACAGATCTTGCAAAAATAGAAGTTGTAGCTCCAGTGTCCACCAAATTTGCATCTTGTATTTAAATACCTAGGAATTTACCTTGATGACACTCTCAATTTCTCCAGTCATATTGACCACCTCATCAAGACCTCCAACATGAAACTGGGTGTTCTGTACTGCTACAACAACTCCCTACCACCTGCAGCTCTGAAATTAGCCATAACTAGCTCGGTACTAGCCACCATTGACTATGGGCTCCCAATCTATGGAGCAGGCTCCGATAATGCCCTCAAGAGAGTCAGCACTATCCTAAACTTGGCCTGTCACTTAACCTTGGGTGCTGATCTCTCTAACCACACTTGCACCCTCTTCAATGAGACAGGGTGGCTCCCACTCCACCTCCGAGCTCAACTGCAAACTTGCATGCTTATCAAAAAAGCCTGCTAGGGCTTATGCCTGAGTCCACTAACAGGCTTTTCTCAAAGGCGTTACCCCTTAAGCAGACTAGGAGCACTGCAAAAGGGGGACTCCTGGTGCCATTCAAGCATACTAAACTGACACAGAGATCACTCACCTTCCTGGGCCCAAAGTGTTTCAATGAGTTGCCTACCATACTCTTGGAATGCACCAAGCTCAAATAGTTCAAAATTGGGCTTTGTTCCAAGCTAGAAGTAAATATAATCTGTGTCTGCCGCACTTAGCCCATGCTCAGGGCCCCTTAGGCTATCCCACCCACCCCTTGGCTCTAACCACCCAACCACTACCCCCTGCACTCTTCCCCCCTGCTTTATTCAACAAATCCCCCTACCCACAATATACCTACGCTGCATAGTATACACTACAATAAACTGTCAACCTCCCACCCCCATTCTCACCCCTGGCCACCACTGATGAGCTCACCCAACCACTCTGGCAACCCTCCATGCTCCACCCCCACTTGCCCCCTGTACTACCCAGTGGCGACTCAATCCCTGGCCTCTCCCTCACTTTCCTGTTTCTAACACTACTATGCCCACACTTACTACTGTTACTTTACAATGTTAGACTCCTATGTACTAGTGAAACTTATAATGTTTGTCTCCTATGTACTAGTGAAACCTAGACTCCTATGTATTAGTTAAACTTAAAAGTATATGCAACTCTCTGTAACCTTATTTTGTAATCCACTGCTGTTCTATGTGTTATGCAGTCTGTGTCTGTTCGTTTAACTGACTTGGAACCTTTGAAGATGAGTCCTTGACTCAAAGGTATTAATCCTAAACTGAAATAAATAAAAATAAATAAATAAAATATCTCTGCATCTCCCAATTTCACTAGCAAATACAACAAGTTTGAACTTGTGACTTTGGTCACCTCTTCATTAGGTTGTTTCTTTTCTACTACCTGAACAGGAATTGTCTGCTCCTCATCCCTCATCAGGGTAGTTGCCACTCTGTTTGTAGGTTGCTGTCTTATTTTCATGACAGCCTGACTTCTTGTGTCCAGTTCAGTACATCCATAACATCTAAGCTTGAATTGATCCCCTCTTCTAGGTAGATAAGATGTCTGCTGTGCATCAGCTGAATGGTTTTGTGCCATGTGTCTCTGAAGTTAGGTCCTCTGTCTTGGAATTTCTCATGTCTCTCATAATGATTACTATTTGCAGGCTTCACTTGACATATATTCTCATGTGAGGTTCTCCCTTTCTGTATGAGCTCTTCAATAGTTTTTGGCTTGTACCCATCAGTAAATTTTGTAACTCTGGATGCAATGTTCCAATACCGAATTCCACAATTTCTGTTTCTTGAGCTCCTGGATACAGGCACTTGTAAATATTCCATTTATCTAAGATTAGCATATCATGTTGATCTCTAGCCTTCTGCAAACAATACAGCTCTCTCCGTAAATATTGTCTACTATGACCTTTGTCAAACTATTCCTGGAACTGGACTCTGCTGTCTCCAATCTCATATCTGCTCCTGCTTGTAGCTCCACCACTTGCTTACTGCACCTTTCATAGCTCTTTTTTGAAATGCTGCAACCACATGTCTTCTGGAACTTGTGCCTGTCTCAGTGTTCTTTCAAATGCTCTCAGAAATTCTAAGACAACTTCCTTCTCCTGTCCTCCAAATACTAAAAGATTGCTTCCAATGCATGGCACAATAATGGGAATGGCTGGCTTTGCTACTCTTTCATAACATTGCGATACATTTTATGTTTGCTGTGGTGTCTCCTGACTTCCATATCTTATCTCCTGTATTCCTGGCATATCATTTCTCCTGGATGGACCTGCAGTTTGTGTACTATCTCTCCTTCCTGGAATTAAACTCAAGTTCTGTATGATATTCAAGACTCTGTCCATGAATACTTCCAGTTTCTGATACATGCATGATTCCAATTTCTGCTCTTTGCATGGTTCCAGTTTCTGACCCATCCTCTTCTTGAACTCCTCCACATCAAGAGGCATCTTTTCTGCAGGCGTTCCTCTTGCAAAGCCTCTGCCAAGTCCCAGAGACATCGTCATGACTACTGTCATTGCTGACTCAGTACTTCTTAGGTTAAATTCGGCTGCATCCAATGTAGGAAAATGTGTTCTGACCCCCTCAACTGGATATAGACCATGTATTTCCTCTAAATCACTAGGTTCCTCATTCTGATCAAACATTGTCAAAAGCCTCTGATCTGTACCTATTTTCACTTTTCACAAGTGACAGATCCAACTTCTCAGTTGTTAGGGCGGAGCAAAGTAGAGCCAACTTCTCTATAATCCTTTCCTCGTACTCACTAGTAGTTTTGCAAGAAATCCACCCTCTTAGTGTCAGACATAACATATAAGTTCCTGTGGAAACACTTTGCAAATTCTCCAACCAAATTCAAAACAAATAATGTTTTAGACTATTACGGTTAGGCATAATCTGGAACAGGTAGTCTTGCTATTGTGTTAAACTTTACACTGAAAGTATTGAACACACTCACAGCACATCCTCATCATTAGGCATCAAGTTTATAACTGTCCTGGTGGCTGGGTATTACAACACAAGTACCTATCTAATAGCAGGTAGATGCAACACCTACCCAGACAGTAAACAGGGCTGCACCACCAGTAGGTTCTTTGCCCTGCCCCTCCCCCAACCATTGAGTTGGGCACACACAGGGACCTAAAAAACTACCTTCCCAATGGAACAGATGCAGGATCTGTGTGGAAGAGATAGATGGGCTGCACAGGACTGACCCAGGAGACAACAGGAATGTGATTCTCAGACAACTTCAAAGCAAGATTCTCACTCAATTTCAAAGTGAAAATTAATGTAAGCTTTACTGAATTGATTTGCCAACTTCCAAGCACAGTTGGCATGAAAGAAAGCAATAACTTTTTGCAACAGCAACACATTCACTTTGCATAGACATTGCATTAGCAAGTAACTTTATTAATAATTCTTTATGTTCCCACAGGTCTGATCCCCAAAATCCCTGGTGACTGCAGGATAATGCACCACCCACCAGCCCTCCAGTTACTTTAAACTTTACCCAGCACTAAGCCATTGCACATACAAAAATTACTTAGCCTTAAGGGTATGCAGTGTCTACAAGACTTTTACTCACCTCTGTCAGACCACTCACCCCTTTACCACCAGATACCTTCCATGGTATCTAACACATTTACTTCAAAATGCTTGAACACTCTAGTTACTTAAACTCAATGAACTCATTAACATTTATGTTGCATCACATGGTATTTACTCAGTAACTTTTATAATACACTTTTTCCCCACAGTCTTTAAGTTTCAGTCCTTTAGCAGTTGAACAGTAGCCCTTGAAGTAATAAAGATTCCAGAATTCGAAAGACAAATGAGTGTCCCTTTTGAACTGCTCCCATGATGAAAATAAAATGTTACTGTACCACTTCCCTTCACAACTGAAAACATGGTGTCCTGGACCCTGAGGAGACAGCAGCAGATTTGGTGTTGATGATCCTTGGAGATGACCTGGATACTTTAAGCAGTCACACTCTGCTCAGAAGAAGCTGAAGACACTTGTAGAAAAACAAGTACTTGAGGCAGCAGGCTAATCTACACTGTCCATGCTCTCACATACTGACCTACTATCCTTAACACTGGGATGCAGGTGAGCCCCTGTAGACTATTCACTTAACTGTGGGGTAGACCCCCAGGCACTATCAAACTGGTAAGCCTCAGCAGGTTGGACTGCCTCTAGACAGATCTGGTCTCTTCAGGTCTCTTTCCCTTCTTGAACTCCCCAAAAATGAGCTGTGCAGCTCCATTTATACCTTTTCAACACTTTATTTTGCAAAATCCTGGTGACTGAGTCGACAAAACCCTGTTCCAACCCTCAGCACCATTCAAATTGAATTTCAGCTTGGAATTCTACAGCAGCATAAGATACAAGGGAATCTTAGTTTTTGAATCTCAGCTGCCTTCCTGAAAATTCTGAGGCTGCTTTGCTCTGTCAGGCTATATTTCAGTGTAATTAATACATAACATTTAGCGTAAATAAATTACTGTACCACAAAGTTTAAGCACTTTCATATCTTTCTCATCTGAAAGCTCCCTTTCTGGCTACCTCCAGTATATTTTTCTAAGAAAAAAGGTTATGAGCACCTGGAGTAATGCTTAAAGCTCCACACTTTATGAAGAAAGATTGCTGTCTGTGTGACTTTCTATACCAAATTACCACAAAAATAAGCCATTTCCCCTTTAATGACTTTTTTTTGGATACGTCTGGAACCCAGATAAGTTAAATATTCATTTTTGAGTTTTAAACTCCTCCCTGGGGCTGTTTCACCCACAGGTGTCTGTACTTCCTCCTGCCAGAGAGCACACATCCTCTCCTGTCTCCTCCTCCACCTGTTTCGCAGCAGCATGGATCCTGAGCTACAGTCACTCCACCTTTCCAGATTAGCAATAGCAACCCCTCTTTTCTGAACACTTATTTGAATAAAAACATTTTTCCTCAGTAGAGCACACCCTACTCTAGAAAACTGCCCAATTTTGGTGCAGATCAGGTTTAAAATACCTTCGCAGTATACTTTAGAAAACAAATGGCACATTTTACTTTGCTTTGACTCATGGGATTCATTCTCTCTGCACTAGTATGCTTAAAAGAGCTCTGTTTTAAAAATTACAAGGTTCTGTAATGAAAATTGCACATGCATGTATTTCTTTCATGCTAAGCTAGTCCCTTGTGGTATTTATTTTTTGAAATGGTCTATTGTAATGTGTATTTTCTTTGAGTGATTTCACACTGTTGCCTTATTACCGAACAGTCTTCCATGCCACTGGATATGGCACCTGGATTGCACTTAGTGTGTGGGAGCCCATCCCCATTTTGTAATGTATGCCCCCTTTTATTTTGTTAATATATTTTAATAGTAGCCACTCCCTAAGTTTACTTTCCTGGTGCTTGTCGCCTGCCATTAATTTAATTAAATGGAATGAAAATATCTGGCCTGTGATATTCAGACTGTGCCAGGCAGTGGCTCAAGCCTGGGTGCATCACAACTGTGATGCACCGGGGCTAGGTCCAGGTGATATTCAATGGGGATGTGCCATGGCATAGCACCATTGAATATGGCATGGTCAGCACACAAATTGCACAGGGCACAGTGGCACTGTGCAGGAGCAAGCCACAGATAGGGAGCACAGGGATGCGCCAGCACAAGTGCAGTTGCACTAGGTGCATCACCCTCGATATTAAGCAGGGGGCATGCAAATGAGGCCATAATATATGCAAGGCATAAATGGGGCCATTTTCCTGTCATTATGGCCCCATTTGCACACCTTGTGCAGGGCAGCCCAGAGACTTGCACCTGGCGCCCTGCACAACATGAAGTATGCTGTGGGGATCCCGGGTCATCCCCAGCCCCATAGCTGTGATCATGTGGTATATGTTTATAAAGAATCCCTGGTAGTCTACCGGCCACCCCTAGTCCCCGATTCCCCAATAAGTCTGATACATGACAATCCCTGGTGGTCTAGTGGTCCCCCCCTCCCACCTGAGTCCCCGATTCCCCGATAAATGACAATATGAATGTCCCTGGTGGTCTAATGGAGCCCCCCCACCCGTTGCTGTGATCACTGTAAAATCCTGTAATGAAATGCCCTGGTGATTGAGTGGCACCCCCAACCCCTCCAACCACACAGAACCCCTTGTCCACCCTGCCCCCCTGTCTTTGGTGGGCGGCTGCATCCCGCCAGCACACCTCCTGGCAACCCACCAAATGACAGGTACAGTAAGGGCTGTAAGCCCATTGGTCCCCAGTGTGGACCAATGGGCTTGCAGAGCATACTGTACTAGACAGTCCCAAATATGTGAATGTCTCAAAGTGCATAACTTTACACTTCTTTGCACTAAATCCCAATTGCCACCTTGCTGACCACTCCTCAAGCCTGGTAAGGTCACCCTGTAGCCTCTGCCACCCCTCTGTGTCATTCACTACAGCTCCCATCTTGGTGTTGTCCGCAAACAGACTGATCCTGCTCTCTAACCCATGTGCTATATCCGATATGAACAGTCCAAACAACACCAGCCCCAGCACAAATCCCTGTGGCACACCACTGGTCACTGGTTTGGGAGATGAGATTTCTCCCCCCACCACCGCTCACTGCAGTCTATCCCCTAGCCAATTCCTGATCCAGCCAGCAATCTTAGCCCCTACCCCTATGTGTTCCAGCTTAACCCCCAGTCACCCATGAGGGACCAAATCAAATGCCTTGCTGAAATCCAAGTATAGGACATCCACTGCATGGCCTTTGTCCAGTTCTCTTGTCATGCAGTCATAGTATTCTATCAGGTTGGTCTGGCATGATCTTCCTGAGATGAATCCATGCTGCTTCCCATCCTAGAGATCATTGACCTCCAGGAAGGTTACCAGTCTCTCCTTCAAGATTGATTCCATTAGTTTGCCCACTATGGAAGTGAGACTGACTGGTCTGTAGTTGCCCAGCTCATCCTTTGGGCAGCTCTTGTGTATAGGCACAACATGAGCCAACTTTCATTCCTGCGGTGCATATCCCGTGTCCAGGGAGGTGTTGAACACGTCAGTCAGTGGTGTGGCCAACACCTCCGCCTTCTCCCTCAACACCCTAGGGTGAATGCCGTCAGGACCTCATGCCTTCAGACCTTCCAATACCCTGCTTACCTGAATTACTTGGTCAGTCCCCTCCTTCCCCTTGTCCCCACTCCTAACGGACCTCCTACCTCCCTCGTGAACATAGAGCAAAAGTATTTTTTCAGTATTTCTGCCTGCTCCCCCTCCTTCTCCACTCACCTCTCACCCTTTTTAATCAGAACAATCTGGTCCTTACAATTTCTTTTTTCTCTTACATACCTAAAGATTTCCTTCTCTCCCTCCATTATGTCCTGGGCCAGCCTCAGCTCCTTGGTGGTCTTGGCCTCCCTTACTAACCTGGTTACTTCCCTGGCCTTCCTAACATACAACTCCTTGTCCTTCCCCTCCCAGTTCTTTTCATTTGCCTAAATTCAGCTCTCTTGGTCCTTACCCTCTCCAATACCCTCCTGGTCATTCAGCATGGTTCTTTGGCCCCGGACTTCAGGCTCAGCATCCTGGTGCATGTTCCAGTAGCTTCTCTCAGGCCAGACTTTATGATCTTCCACTTTTGGTGCACGTCCATTTCTGACCTAATTTCTGCAATGCACCACCTCCGTATTTCCCTCATCCTTCTGAAGTCCACTCATCTGAAGTCCACTACCTTTGTTGCTTACCCCACTGCCTCCCTGCTCATGCTGAGCCTAAGCCCCACTGAAAGGTGGTCACTCCAGGCTAGTGGATCCTCCACCCATAGCTCCTTCATCATATCTCCATTAGATAGTACCAGGTCCAATATGTTGCCCAGTCTGGTTGGCTCACCAACCAACTACACTAGGTGACTATCCTGGAATGCATCCAGAAGTACCTGTACCCTGGCGTTAGAGGTGGCTTGGGATTCCCAGTCCACCCCGGGTAGACTGAGGTTCCAACAATCACCACGCTCACCTTGCTACATGTCCTTCTAATCTGATCCACCAACTCCCTATCCATCTCTTTGCACTGTTCTGGTGGTCTACACACTACCTCTATCCTCAGTTTTCTACCTTCGGATCCAGGAAATGCTTCCACACACTAACAAACACAGAGGCTGTTTCCCTCTTCCTCCTGCCTTGGGTGGTGGGTCTACTTCACAGGGACCCTACTTTAACTGCAGTGAGTAACTATTTGCACCCCGACAGCTTTCCCATTAGAGGGATATAGTGAGAGCCCTTCCTCTAAACTATTTTACCTTGAATTGGAGCTCTGAATTGTGGTAGCTGAGCCATTACTCATTTTATCCCAAGCCTGGAAGGAAGGTGACCAAGGTCTTGGACCCCAGAGGTTTCCTCTTCATTAAGCATGTGCAAAAAAAAAAAAATTCTGTAGGCAGAATTAAAGCGACAATCTGATTTTTTCCTCCGCGAAAGTTCAGAAATCCTTTTCCAAACTTTCACGGAAATTTCACCTGCCCTGCACCCATCTTTATCCCTGTTGTCTAGTGCTCACCTCCACCAGTTGCTGATAATCTGAAATGAATAGAATAAATTCCTAGTGGCTAGCGGTCCCTCCCCCCCACTCAATCACCCACATGGTCCATCCATTAGTAGCCACTAGTCACCTCATCATTTAACCCCCATTATCCCTATCCCCCCATATTGTTAAATATTGGTAGTCTAGTGAATCCCCTCCTATCTCCCTCCATATCCCCAATAGCTGGTATGTTATTTTGTTGTTGTTTGTATCTTATTCCTCCTGGTGGCCTAGTGCCCCCACCCCACCCACCCACCCTGGCAGGTTTGCCCACCCCACTCCCCCATCTTGAAATGGAGTGTGCCACCATCACAGCCCTCCTCTCTCCTCCATGTCTGGCAGCCCAACTGAGCCCTCACTGAATGATCAGGTGCTTGTACAAGCATGCACTCATTCATTGAGAGCTCAGTTGAGCTGCCTTTGTGGAGTAGAGTGGAGGGCTGTGCTGGTGGTCTGCTCCAATTTGGGATGGGGACCGGGGTGGAATAATACGTACCGGGGTGGCGTGGCTGGGGACCCACTAGACCACCATGAAGGGAATAAGTTAAAAAAATACATACTGGGGATCGGGGATAGGGAGGAAGGGAGGGAAGGGGATCACTAGACCAGCAATATTTTACTATATGGGGGACAGGGATGAGGAGTGTTACATGGGGTAACTGGGTTGGGGGAAGATCTGTTAGCCACCAGTTTGTTTTTTTTTTAAATACATGTTGGGTGTGTGGGCAATCGGGTGGGGGACAGAGACCACTAGCCACCAGGTTTTTTCTTTTAAATACATGTCAGACATGCAGGTGATTGGGTAGGGGCAAGGATTTCTAGGTACCCGAGGGGGGTATCAGTTGGGGGGAAGGACCTTATCCACTGTGAGGCTTAGTAACAGGTCAGGCAGGTAGAGCAGGGGGAAATTTCACCCAAACATTCAGATGTTTTCCAATGCGCCATGGGAGGAAACCCGAAAACATCTGTGAAAGTTGCAAAATTTCACAAAAGTTCTGATAAGGCAGAAATTGCAAGTTGCGCCCACCTCTACTCCCCATTTTGTTTTTCCTCTCCTCTATGCCAAAGGTAATAAATATAGGTTAGCCTCTGCAGGAGGAGGAGGTCTGTAATGTAGTACATTTATATTAGCATAGTGTTTATCCAGGTAGGTTTCCACTATGAGTTAGGGTTGGATGACAGCCTTCTTTCCATACTGCCCTTCCCTCTCTTTTTGTGGAAGTCATGCCTCTTATGCTATCAGTTACCAATTACTGTCAGTAACTGCTGAATTCAGTCTCTGTCTGTTATCAGTCATCTCTAGTTGTTGTCAATCTGTCCTCACTCAGGATCTGTATTCACCACTTGCTGTGTAGTATTTTTAGGGTCCTTCCCAAGGTACTTTTAGCCTAAAGGAATTATGTTCATGTGGCACCTCAATGTTTGGAACCCTCATCGAGAGGGTTTCTTTGCCTTCACCGTACCCTGACGGGGTGGTAGTTTGGTTCCCCATGGGACAGAGAGTGTGAGTGGCCAAAGTATCCACATATGACAGTCAATAGAAAATTTACTCACATACATTCAGACCATCAACAAAGTTGCACAAGCATAACTCCTCACTAAGTTGTTTATACCTATTGAATTCAAAGGCTATGTCAATAATTCAGTGGGTGGGAGCAACCAGCCATACCCCTTGTTTGAACTATTTAAGCCAGCATCATCCAGCCTCACTCAGAAGCACTGTTTCTTTGCCCCACCATCCCCCCTGCACTTCCTCCAGTGGCACACCTCTCTCCTTTGGGATCATTTCTAAGGTACCTTTAGCCTAAAGGAACTGTGTTCCCATGGCACCTCTAGGAGTGGAACTCTTCTCAAGAGGGTCCCTTTGCCTTTTTGGTACCCTGACAGGGTGGTAGTTCCTCATGAGACAGAGAGTGCGAATGGCCAAAGTATCCACACATAACAGTCAACAACACATTCAGTCAAATACTTTCAGACTATCAACAAAGTTGCACAAGCATAACTCCTTGTTAAGCTGAGTACACCCAATGAATTACAAATTACAGGGGGAAAAAGTACAAGCAGGAAACTAGAGGGCACGTCTTCACTGAAAGGATGGTGGCAGGATGAAATGCACTGCTAGAGATGGTAGTAAATCACATTACAGATGGGATGGGATGGTTTAAAAAAGGGTGGGATAGATTTAAGGAGAAATTTAGGGTGATGGGGAGGGGGCAGAGCATCATGCAGCACATGTGTATGCGCTCCACAACCAGCACACTCAGTAGATTTTTGAGCCTTCTTCTGCTGGCTTTTCATGTTTGTAGGCTTGTAAAAGTCTTAAAGACATTAACAAGGTCTACACAGAGGATCTCTTTTCTAAAAGTGACAACAGAAACAACAGAGGGTACAACAATAAATTAGCAGTGGGGAACTACAGAAAGGTGACTAAATGGATTTATAGGCTAGGGACACAGTATGGCAAAGGTATCAATGAGAAATTTGAACTCTTGCCATTTGTAAAGAGTAAAAAGAGATATTAGATTGACCTTCTGATCTCCCACCCAAATGGGTGAGTGCCTAAGGAATGCACTAGCAAATGGGCAGGAAGGAGGGGTGGAAGAACAATGGGGAATAATAAAAACTGCCATCACAGAGGTAACAAGCCTTTGTGTGAAGCAAATAAACAAAATAAAACGACGTAAGAAACCACTATGGTTCTCAAAGGAGGTGGCAGTGAAGGTTCAAGAGAAAAAGAAAGCATTCAGAAAGTACAAGGAATCACAGAAGGAGCAGGACAGAGAATTGTATCAGTTAAAGCAAAACGAAGCTTGGAAGGCAGTCAGAACAGCAAAGGCAGGAACCGAGGAAAAGATAGCCAACTCAGTTAAGAAGGGGGATAAAATCTTTTTTAGGTATATCAGGGAGCGAAGGAAGACTAAGGGAGGGATAGTGAGGCTTAATAAAGGGGAGGAGTGGTGGGCAGAGGGTGACAGTGAAAAGGCAGAGATACTAAACAAATATTTTTGCTCAGTATTTACAAATGAAGAGGGGGAGGTACCTAAAACAAACAATAGAAACACTCTGGATACAGAAGTTGATACCAGCCCATTAACAGAAGAAAGGGTTCTGAAAGAACTCTTAAAACTGAAGGTGGACAAAGCAATGGGGCCTGATGGGATTCATCCCAGAATTCTAAAAGAACTAAGGGTAGAACTAGTGACACCACTGACTACCCTCTTTAACAAATCATGGGAGGATGGGGTGGTACCTGAGGACTGGAGGAGGGCAGATGTAATTCCCCTTTACAAAAGTGGGAGCAGGGTAGAAGCAGGAAACTACAGACCTGTTAGTTTAACCTCAGTGATAGGGAAAATTATGGAAACACTTCTGAAGGAAAGAATTGTCGAGTACCTAGAGGCCAGAGGGGCACAGGACCCAAGGCAGCATGGATTAACAGTGGAAAGGTCATGCCAGATGAATCTAATAGATTTCTTTGACTGGGTGACCAAAGTAGTAGATCAGGGAGGGGCTGTGGACATGATCTACCTAGACTTTAGCAAGGCATTTGACACAGTCCCACACAAAAGATTAATATACAAGTTAGCGAGCATGGGGGTCTGTCCCAAGATGATAGTCTGGGTAAAGAATTGGCTGGAGAATAGGACACAGAGGGTAATAGTAAATGGAGTGCACTCTGAAGAAAGGGGGGTTACTAGGGTTCAGTATTAGGACCGGTCCTCTTCAATGTCTTTATAAGCGACATTGGAGAGGGACTGGAAGGAAAAGTATGTCTCTTTGCAGATGACACAAAGATCTGCAACAGAGTTGATGCACAAGGTGGGGTGGAAAGGATGAGAAGGGACTTGGCATGGTTAGAGGAATGGTCAAATATATGGCAGCTTAGATTCAATGCTAAGAAGTGCAAGGTAATGCACCTGGGAAACAAAAACCCAGGGGAAGAGTACACAATGGGGGATGAGATACTAACAACAACAAAAATGGAAAGGGACCTGGGAATAATCATATCAGATGACATAAAGGTGGGCAAGCATGTGAGAGGGCAGCAAGGAGGGCAGGGGGGATATTGGGATGCATAGGGAGAGGCATCACCAGTAGAAAACAGGAAGTTGTTATCCCTCTGTACAGACAGCTGGTGAGACCCCATCTGCAGTACTGTGTGCAGTTCTGGAGACCCAATATCCCCAAGGACATAGACAGGATGGAAGCTGTCCAGAAGAGGGCAACTAAAATGGTGCAGGGTCTGCACCGGAAGACATATGAAGAGATATTAAAGGAGCTTAATATGTATAGCCTCAAGGAAAGGAGGAAGAGGGGGGATATGATATAAACTTTCAAGTACCTCAAGGGAATCATCAAAGTCCAAGAGGGTAGCATCTTTCAAAAAAAGAGGTGTGCAAGAACAAGGGGGCACAATTTGAAGATGGTGGCGTGGCTCAGAGGTAATGTAAGGAAGTATTTTTTCACAGAGAGGGTTGTGGATGCATGGAACGGCCTTCCAGAGGAGGTTGTGGAGTCAAAAACAGTGGTTGAATTCAAGCATGCATGGGACAGTCATAAGGCAATTCTAGGTGGGGTAGAATGAAGTAGGCTGCTGGTTAACTAGGATCTGCAGCTTATCCATTAGGTAGAGAAATGGGCAGACTGGGTGGGCCAAGCGGTCCTTATCTGCTGTCAAATTCTATGTTTCTATGTTTCCACCATTAAAAGGAGCTGGAGGTCACCTGAAGTTTATAAGAAATAAATTTAGTGGTTTACTTATCCTAAGTATGCTGTGCATTACCTTAACACCCATCAGACAAGGACCTCTTTTGTTAGATGAAAATTTTTGGTAGATGAATTTGTCAGAAATACCACAGTTTTAATGAACTTGACCTTTTGACCTTTCTATCTGTCCCAAGTCAAGGCTAATTATTTTTAGATTTTGTGCCACTATAGGGGACTATACCACATACCCTACTGACAATATTGCACTATATAAATCTCACACTTGTCCTGTTATTCATTCAGGTAACCAGGAAACTTATGATACCATGTCCTTAGTGGCAGAAAATCAAGATGAGTCCCTTGGTTACACATGATTCTTTCTAAAGAAAATTATTTTCTGTTTGGCAAATAAGCCACTCAGGATCCTTAAAATATAATTTTCAGGACTATTTCACATTTATTTTTTCCACTAAAATGATGCACTATATAAAGAATCATATGGTATTATATTGTTTAAGTTACAAGGAAAAAAAAAACATGGCACTCTGTATATCTCTTTAAAAAACAATGTTGCGTGGATGTATGTTTTGTTTGTGAGTAATCACCGTTTGATATCATGTGAATAACTATTGGCTAAAAGGGTAATTCATTAATTAATTATGCACACTGTATATAATCACATTGCTAGCAAGTTATATCAGCTCTGAGGAAGCCCAATTATTGGAT
Source organism: Neoceratodus forsteri (assembly GCA_016271365.2). Classification (NCBI taxonomy): domain Eukaryota; kingdom Metazoa; phylum Chordata; order Ceratodontiformes; family Ceratodontidae; genus Neoceratodus; species Neoceratodus forsteri. Next base: position 611,073,859 of record CM057455.1, read on the forward strand.
GAAATGTAGCACGGCGTGAGTAGTGCTTTTTGCACTGCTCGACATGACTGTTTTGCTGTTGGGATGTGAATACACTGTTATTCTTCTGTGATAACACAAGTTTGTTTATTGCTTCCTTCCTTCTGAGTGGTGAGTGCTTCCACCCTGTGCCTTGACTGAACTTTATTTGGAAAATAACACTGTCCCAATGCCACATTCTCATTATCTTGGATTGGTCTCTGATGAATCAATTATTCTTGGTGACCTCAATCTAGACTGGCTTAGCCCAAGATCTAACAGCCAAAAAGAAATGTGCAATGAGCTGGACATGTCTCAACTAATTTCAGAACCCACTAGACACAATACAAAAAAACATAACAAAAGCTCCCTACTAGACCTAGTCTTTACAGTCAGGCCCCATAAAATTTCACACACAGCTGTGTTTCATAAAAACATGAGGGATCACAACATTGTTGTACATACAAGAGAGCTAGAAAACACTGTCCCCTACTCTAAATTTATTACAAAATGAAATTGTTGTGCAGTGTGGAATGTTCTCTCCTGAGTGACTGGGGATGCAGCCCCAGCAGTGACTGGTCGCAGCACTAGAGGGACATGTCATTTTGGGCCTCCCCTGAGGAAGAGGGCATAAAGAGGCGTAAAGTGAACAGTGGTGTATTCTGAGTGGAGAGTCTGTGCATCTCATTCTGAAGCCTTCTGCATACATTTGCATACAACCTTGCTCCAGCATTATTTAAGGGGACAGAAATACCACCTTCTGATAGCTGTGGAATTACAAGCAATGGAGACAGCAGGTACTGCATCCGGAGCCATCCAAGCAGAAAAATTTGTACAGCTAGGTATGTACAATACAGATTTAGAGATTAATGACTTCATGCCAGCACTTCACAACATAAGGACTGTTCAGCTTAGCTTGCCACATAACAGTCATCACTTTTGAGTGCCACTTCTTTGCATACTGTGTTATGCTGTGCCACTGCCAATGTCTATAGCAACAGGCCTATATAGTGACACACCTTACGGTGGCAACACCCCTGCAGGGCTCCCATTTCTTCAAGGAATTCCGTATATCACCAGGGTTTGTAACCATCAACAGAGAGCTTGTGGCCATAGACATGCATAGCCTATGTGGAACTGCAGACCAATCCATCCTCCATGGCATGTACTGTACTTTACAGGGACACAGTGTAAAACTGTTATGGATTGACAGGGACAAACAAGAATATAGCTGCACTCCTGAAACATGTAATGCTTACAATTAAATAAGTCCAGTGAAATTCTTCAAACCTGATTCCTTTAAGTCAAATGACATTTATTTGGTTGCTTCTCACAGTCCACACAGGAGCATTAAAAACAATTGTATGGGTTGGTACTGCTAACCCAGAGCTCAGTGCGAGCTTCCACAGGGGGTGGTATTCTGGTGCAGAGACCACCCTTAAATAGTAACGAAGTTGCTACATCATAGGTCATATATTATAATTATTTTAGTCATTTTGGTAGGGTGGTACTTTTTAAATCATATTGTCTTATAACATTTAAGTTACACTCATTTAATAATCCAACATTCAGTTTAACACAATACATTTTTTTTATTGCAAATCATAATGTAACTGTAAGAAATATAATTAAATGGGAAAAAATGAAACAGACTTCTTATTCAAACATTAGTTGTCCCTTCAGGCTTATCAGCTATAACTGTATCCAAAAAATCATTTCAAATACAAAGACTTAAACTGATTCCTGAAGGCAGGAGAACTTTAGAGGAACAGTCAGGAGCTATTGCATCCAGTGGTAATGTTTGTAGGTTTTCTGCGCTTACCATTTTCCCTGTTGGTTTATAGGGAGGAGGGAGGGTGGAGGGAAAAGAGAAGACAAAAGTGTGAGACACAATGCTTTCTCATGGCATATATGTTACATCAATTCATAAATAATCACAAAGTGAATCAAACATAAAGAAATATGTACATAATATATCTTTCAACAGGACATTTATGTGAATTCATAATACACCCCTAAATCAAAGCGTATAGCATAAAAAGAGTGTAAAAGGAATTCAATAAAGGCAGCATGGAGATGAAGGGTTGTTTCAGATCCCTTTGCTAAATGTTAAGGGTGAAGGTTTTTTTTTGTTGTTGTTTTGTTGTGTTTTTTTTTTTATGTATGATTTGGATTTTAATAGAATATGATTCTCTAAACAAGTAGCTTATGAGTAAGGACTTGGTTGGTCTGAAAGTTTAGGTACTGCTTTCTTTTTGCAACATCAGTGTTGGTCCAATAAAAGGTATCAAACCATTTGCTTCTGGATTTGTTTTTAAGGGAGAGTTTTTTTTTTGGTGGGGGGGATAAAACAGATTAAATGTAACATACAATGCATGATTTACCTGCTTCTTTCAAACATTAGCCAACATAAATGTCATCCTTCATTCATGTGATACCTGGCTAACATCTAACTATCTTCAGGTTTAATGTCCCATGAATTTGTGGGGGACAATCCCAATGGGCCTAGGCCTACCTTTGTCCCTAACCACTGAGTAACCGAGAATATTTATGAGAAAAGATCTGGCTGCAGTATTCAATACTGTCCAGCTCTAAACAGATAAAATAATAATAAATGTTTAAGGATATTCTTACCACAGTTTTTTTGGGGTATAACAAAATTGTCTTTAACACTAGTTGTCAGTATAAATTAATCAGTCTGGTAACACAGAGAAAAGGTGAGTAGTTATTCATATTATGGGCAAGGTAAGGCAGATGTTATTTCTATGGCACCCAATCCCGGAGACTCTGGGCACCTAACAATAAAACATTACAAATAACACCAATTAAAAGGTGATAAAAAAAATAAAACTCAGATCAGCATATACAAAATATTTTAAATTTATAATCAGAGGTACAGGTAATTCAAACTTTCACTTAGGCAGTCAAATATGTCACATGGTGTCCACGGCAAAAGCCAAGTTGAAGCGGTGGGCTTTTAACCTCTTCTTGAACACCCCAATGGAAGGGGCCTCCTGGACTGCAGGTGGTGGCAAGATCCACAGGGTTGGCCTGGTGATACTGAAGGCATGGTCACCCGATGTCACCCAATGACTTGAGCCGAACCCTGGGAACATCCATGAGGCACCTAGATAAGGAGCGGAGGCAGCAGACAGAGATGGCTGGTATAAGGAGTCAGGTAGCCCAAACCCAGTCAGTATAGGGCCTTAAAGGTGTGCAAGCCCACCTTGAAAAGGACCCTCCACCTGATAGGCAGCCAGTGCAGGGCCCACAGGACTGGGGTCACATGACTGGACCTAGACAATCCCGTCAGTAACTGAGTCACTGTGTTCTGCACTACAGTAACTGCAATCTACCGAGGGTCCCTCCAGTGACCCCGAAGTACAATTATTAATATGGTTTAAAATCTGTCTCCTAATTGAAACCATCTGGGGTCAGGACATTCAGAGAACAAATCCAGTAAGTTTCCCTCTGGAGTCGCCTTTCTAGCCTATTACCCCCTCTCAGATTTGATGTATTCTCCATGTGTTACATCACAAAATGTTCAGTAACTAGATTCTCAGATTTCAAATTCCTTGTATTCCTGATGTGTTCCTGGAACCATTGTTTTAAATAACGTACAGTATGGTCCATATACAGTTGTTCACAGGGACACCAAACTGCATACACCACACATGAGGTGATGTATAATATAAATTGTTTAATCATCACTTTTCTCTCACAGTTTCCAAGTGAAAAAAGTTGATCCCTGTACACGTAAATCACAGATGTTACAATTACCACACCTGTGCCTTCTAGATGGTTTCATGGGCAACCATGAGCTTGGGGTTTATTTATTACTGTAGAACTGGCTGTGTACAAGCTTACCTTCTATGTTGTTTCCATGTCTAAATGTTACTAGTGGTTTATTCCAAACATTCTTGCTCAAGGCAGTGTCTCCATGTAGGATTGGCCAATATTTGGTAACAATATTACCTATATTTCCTGCTATTTGGTTACAAGTTGTTGAAAAATACACCATCTCATTCTCAGTGTTGTCTCTCTGTTTTGGCTTCAGAAGAGATCTTCTGTTTGTATTTTTAGCTCTATTTAGAGCTTTGTTCAATACATCTATGCTATAACCCCTTTCTACAAATATTGATTTTGATTCCTTGGACTATGTTAGGAACTTATCAAGTTCTGAACAATTCATCCTTAATCTGAGGAACTGATTGTATGGTAGACTGTCATTTGGAGACCTGGGGCAACAGCTAAGAGAAAGTAAAAAGCTATTTGTTGCTGTGTTTTTTTCTGTCACCCTTGGTAACAATGTTCCCTGCCAAATCAATAGTTAGTGTAAAATCAAGGAAGTTAGTTTCTCTATGATAAATTTTAAAAGTTAATGTCAAATTCAAATGGTTATCATTCAGGTACTGTATGAACACATTTGGCTCATCTTCTGTCCAATATGAAATGCAAAGGGCATCATCTATAATGTGATGGCATTTTTGATTTTGTCCTTAAGTGGAGTTACCTCTGAATAAATAATATCATCCTCCCATTTACCTAGGAACAAATTTGCAAATGAGGGGCCATTGAAGCCCCCATGGCTGTGCCACAATTCTGAAGATAAAAATTGTTGTTAAATTCAAAAAACGTATTAGTTAACATACATTCAAGCCCATTCATAATCAGTTCTTTGGGCATGATGTCAATTACTGAGCGAAGCACCGGGGTCTCTTGAATAGCAGTACCAGCTCACACAATTGTGTTTAATGCTCCTGTGTGGGCTGTGTGAAGCAACCAAGTAAATTTCATTTGATTTAAAGGAACCAGGTTTGAAGAATTTTACTGGACTTATTTCATTGTGAGCATTACATGCTTCAGGAGTGCAACTATATTCTTGTTTATGGTTGAACATTAACAGAGTCAAGCATGGCCCTTTAACTGCACCCCACTCTGTATCAGTGAGCGCTGTATACCATGGTGTGTATAGACTGACAGGGACATTGCCACCTACTGTGGGAGTCCTGCACATGTGTTGTGCACAATGGAAACAGAGCCCAAATACATGAGGCACACAATGTGGCATGAAGTCCACCCACCTTCCATCATGCTGTCCAATATCTGTAGGGGTATGCATGTCTGTCTGGGGGGACTATGTCATGCACCACTGCCTGCATCACATTCTGCCCCCCAGTACTGCTGGGCAATTAACACTTCCCTGTCCACAGTGCAACATGGCTGCCGATCCCATGACAGTGACAGGAACATAGTACTATGTTGTCATCACTCTCTGACACTGAACACTCTGCCATTCGCACAGCATATGAACATACGAACATACAAAATTTGCCAGCAGATAAAGGCCTAGAGGTCTATCAAGTATGCTCGAATGTGCAGCTAGCACCCCTTATTCTGCAGCTGCCCTTCCCGGCCTTCCCCTCCATTGACCCCCCTTGCCCTGTCCCAGACCCTTTTGAAGAAGTCCACTGTTCTACTGGATACCACTTCTGCCCATAACGTATTCCACCCAGCTACCACCCTCTCTGTGAAAAGGTGTCTCCTCATTTCCCTCCTGAACTTTCCTCCCTCCAGTCTCATATCATCGCCCTGGGTGTCCCTCCCCTACCTTACTTTTAACAGCCTCTCTGTACCGGTCTTGTTTATTCCTTTCATGTACTTAAAGGTTTCAGTCATGTCCACCCCTGTCCCTCTGCTCCTCCTGCGAGCACATGTTTAACTCTCTTAGCCTCCTCTCGTATGGTAAGTCCCCCAGCTGCTTGAACATCTTTGTCACCCTGCACTGCACCCCCTCCAGTAACTGAATATCCCTCTTTAGATACAGGTGCCAGTACTACATGCAGTACTCCAGGTGTGGTCTAACTAATGACCCATACAGTGGCAGAATCACCTCCCCCTCCTCAAGGATATGCCCCTTGCAATCCAACACAGCACTTTGTTGGCCTTTGCAGCTACCTTCCTACACTGTGCCAAATTGTTCATTGACCCTGTAATGAACACCCCAAGATCCTTCTCCTCCTCTGTCTTGGCTAGCTGAACTCCCCCAGCTGGTAACTCCTCTTTGGGTTCTTCACCCCAAAATGAGCACCTTGCACTTTTTGGCATTAAACCCCAGTTGCCAGGTGTCTGACCAGGTTTCCAGCTTTGTCAGATCATACTGCAACCCCTACCATCCCCCTAGGTCATCCACCACCACTCCCACTTTGTTGTCATCAGCAAATAGACTGATCTTGTGCTTGATGTCCAGTGAAATGTCTGCAATGAATATACCAAACAACAATGGTCCCAACACCGAGCCCTGTGGAACACCGCTCATCACTACCCTTGGGGGTGAGAGCTCCCCACTCACCCACCACCGCCCTCTGTTGCTTTCCCTGAAGCCAGTTTCCTACACATCTCACCAGCTTTGCACCTGCCCCTGTGCCTTCTAACTTACTTCTCAGCCTCCCATGTGGCACCAAGTCGAATGCCTTACTGAAGTCCAGATACAGGACATCCACTGCATGACTCCTGTCCAATTGCCTAGTTACCCAGTCATAGAACTCTACCAGGTTGGTTTGGCAGTAAGTGCCACATATGAAGTCATGCTGTGTGCTGTCCTGTAGTCCTTTGGCCTCCAGGAGGGCCACCAGCTTCTCCTTCAGGATAGTCTCCATCAGCTTGCCCATCATGGATGTGAGGTTCACCGGTCTGTAGTTCCCTGGTGCATCCTTGGGGCCACTCTTGTGAAGGGGCACCACATGAGCCATCCTCTAATCCTGAAGTACACACTCTGAGTGTAGTGAGGCATTAAATAGGTCTGCCAAAGGTCCCACAGGGACCTCTGCCAACTCCTTCAGTACCATGGGGTGGATGCCATCGGGGCATGGTGCCTTGCTCACCCTCAGTGCCCTCAAACCCTCCAGAACTCTGCCCTCCATGATTTCCCCATCTGTCACCCCTTTCCCCTGTTTCTGCGGTTCCTCCCCCCATGGGTATCACCCCCCTCTTCTCATTAAATACCGAGCAGAAGTAATCATTTAGCACTTCTGCCTTATGGCCCCCTGCTTCTACCCAATCCCCCTCCTTTCTAATCCTTACTATGTGGTCCTTACAGTTCCTTTTCTCCCTGATGTACCTAAAAAAGTCCTTCTCCCCCTTCTTCATGCCTTGTGCCAGCCTAAGCTCCGCCTTGGCTCCGCTTACTACCCGTGACACCTCCTTCGATTCCTTCAGGTACTCCTCCTTGTCCTCCCCCCTCCATGTTTTCTAGTACCTCCTAAAGGCAGCTCTTTTTCTCCTTATCTTTTCCATGACTTCCTTGGTCACCCAGCATGGTTTCTTAGCCCTAGCCTTCTTGCTCTGGGCCTTGCTGCAGGTTCCGTTTGCCTCCACTATCCCCAGCTTTATGAGCTCCCACCTCTGGTTAGTGCTCATACTAGGTTTAATTATGGCAAGATACCCTTTTACCACTTCCCCCAGCCTCTCAAAGTCAGCCCTCCTGAAGTTCAGCACCCTTGTGCCAGATTCCACTCCTTCCTTGCCCATATCCAATGCAAGCCATACTGAGTGGTGGTCACTCCCTGACAGCGGTTCTTCCACCCTAAGTTCCTTCACAAACTCCCAATTTGCCAGCACAAGGGCAAGGGTATTCCCTAACCTGGTTGGTTCACTGACCATTTGCATCAGGAAATTGTCTTGAAAGGCATCCAGCAGTACATTCTTCCTTCTGTTCCAGGTTGTTGGGGTACTACCAGTACACTCCTGGCATGTTGAAGTCCCCCACAATCACCACACTACCCTTCTTGCAGGTCCTCCTGATCTGTCTAGCTAGTTCCCTGTCTAACTCCTTCATCTGAAAGGGTGGCCTGTACCAACACTTTCATTCTGAGAGTCCTAATTTTGGAATCCTGGATTTGCATCCAAAGTGACTCCATACTACCCAACTCCGCTTCCTCCCTTACACACTTTAGTCTGTCCCTCACATATAGTGCCACCCCCCTCCTTTCCCAATCACCCTATCCCTATGAAATAACCTGTACCCTGGTACGGACAGGTCCCAGTCATTGTACTGGGTGGCCCATGTTTCTGTGATGGCTGCAATGTCCACCTCTCCCTCTGCCATGAGTGCCTGTAGCTCTGCAGTTTTCCTCCCAAGGCTCCTAGCATTAAGGGTGATCACCTTCCACCCCTCCCCCCATCCTACCTTCTTTTACTAGCATCACCAATAGTACTTGCCCTTTGTCCTTTGTTCACTGTTATGGGGGCGTAAGCTCATATGGCTTCCCAACCTGTGGTCTCTGCATGTCTCTTGTCCACTTGCAACCCCCCACTCCTAGTTTAAATTCCCAACTTCCCGTATGTACTCCTCCATCCTCTATTTCAACACTTTCTTTCCCTCCTCGCTCAAATGTAGTCTAAGCGACATACAGACTACTGTCCTGAGTCCCTCCACCACGCCACCAGCCATGCCTTGCTTGTGACACCAGGTTTTTAGCCATCCATTAAATTCCTCTATTCTCAGCTTTCTTGTTGTGCTTGCTTTGGGCGCTGGAAGTATCTCTGAAAAAGTTACTGATCTTCCAGCTCCCTCATGTAATTGTCTTAGTTCCTCAAACCTCCTCTGGACTATATCGACCGTCTTGTCAGCCAGGTCATTCACTCCAGATGTATAATTAAATGAGGCTTGTCTCTACCCCTTCTGGTATATTTAAGAACAGATTGTCCCACCCATTCCACTGTCATTCCTGGCATGGTCTCTACCTAAATGTGACTATGCCACTCCTCTTTGCTACCCCACCTGACTCATCTTAGTATTAAGACCCCCACCACTAAGATTCCACCCCTCTAACTCCCTGCTTGCTTCCATTCCTCTCCATCACTCATTCCTGGTTCCTCTTCTTCCTCCTGCACAGTATTTCCCCCTTCTTTCCCTGTTGTATTTCCCACAGCAGAACTTCCTCCTGCTCCAGTTTGGTCCTGGCATTTATCAGTTACTCCTCCAATTTCATCACCTCCCTCCTCCTCCTTCCCATCTAGTACTGCAAAACAATTTTCTGAAGACCCTTCACCAATGCCCACTTCCTCTCTTCTCATAGTAACCTGGTCCCTCCTTTCCACTTATGACTGTTGCCGCTTCTCCTCCTCCCCTCACAAGTCCCTATCTCCTCCTTCCATTTGTCTTTTGTCCCCTGACCTGGTTTCCCTGGTCATTGTTCTTCTTGACCTGGGCCCCATTGTCTCTGCTTTCCTTCTTCTGACCCTCTCCTCAGAACTATTGGCTCAAATTGCCCTCCCTCATTTCTCCTCCCCCCTACCCTCCAGTATTGTGCTACAACCTCCTCTAGTCTGCCTTGTCTGTCTCAGTTCATCCTGCAGACCCTCAATTTCCTTTCTAAGTTTCTGTATGTGGTTGCACACTAAACATCCCCCCACCCTCCAGGCAATTTCTAGAGAGATTGGTGCACCACAGTTGTTGCAACCTACCACCCTACCCATTGCTCTCATTGCCAACCAGTGACCCCCCCACCCTTCCAGATGAAGGATACCAAACACTCCCCCAAGTCTCCCCTCTCCCCCCTCTATCAATGCAAAACATTTTCTCTTTTTCTTAATTTCCCTTACCCCCTTTGTTATGCACTTCTAGGTAAACTGAGCAACTGCTTTTTACATTCCTTTCCCTCCTGTCCACACCCAAAAAGAGACTTTAAGCAACTATTGTACAACCTTCTTCAAACTCCTACCCCTGCTTTCCACAATGAAAATACCAGTGTACACAGGTAACAATGAAAGCTCCTTGTTTTGCAGTTACTTCCCTTCCACGGAGATAGCAGTCACCTCTTCACTCACTGCTGTTCCTTTCCTGGATGTCTGCTTCTACTATGACAGGTGCATGTCCTTTGCCCTTCTGGGGGAAGTGATGTCATGGATGGCATGGATATCTGTCACCATGCCACTGGACTGTGTGCACAATGGATGTGTGTAACCCAGCTCTGGTAGGCCCAATTCATGCCTCACACATGTGATCATGCCTATGAATCTGCTGTCGTGCTGGCCCCAACAGTTTGCGGACAGTGCATGGTGCACCTCACACCAGCAACATGTGTGGTCATTAAAGCCATGGGAGTGCTCCCATTGCACCATAACTACTGTCATCAGCTGCACAGTATTATGTGTATTGACACAACACTGGGGGGGGGACTGTGACAGCATATGCTGCACAGACCTCTCTGATGGATGGGCTTCTGTCACGAGTGCTGCAGGTTATCATACAGTAGCATTGATTTGCAGTGGCATGGTTGCTCATGGATGGTGCCTGAGATATGTAGCTGCATGTAGAAGTCTGATAGAGTGTCACCTTTGGCCCTGTTGGGGAGGCTGGGGGTCTACACTCATTCTGCTGTTCCATACCTATGCTGTGTGTACACTGTGGCCATGGTCCCATGCCATGCACTGGTACAGGATTGGCCACACTCTGCACAAATGCTGAGTGGGTGCCACTGACCTGTCACTTTCAACTCTCCCCAGCAGGTGCTGTGCCAGAGAAGGAGAGACTCAGGGCACATTGTTTCAGCAGAGAAGAGCTGAATGCCCTTACGCAGGTATACAAGGCCTGTGTGTGTCTACCCTCACATGCTAATGCAGCACTAATGCCGCTGTCTGTCAGGCCTGGACTGAGATTGCAGATGAGGTCAACACAGTGGATGGTCAGGGCAGGACAGTCGAAGTTGTGCATTAATGCTTCAGTGACCTCCATTATTGGGACAAAGAATCTAAGGCCACGTGATGGAGGGAAATGCACACCACTGGGGGTGGATGCCCTATGCCCACAATGACATGCTCCCTGGACCTGGCAGAGGAGACAGTAGCATTAGTGCTGCATGCAGTAGAGGTGACCAGGGTGCCTGGCAGAGGTTACCAGTCCCAGGTGCCACCAACAGTTCCAAACAAATACTATGTGGATGGCTCTGTTGTACTAGTATGTAACACACCTGCGGGTGCACATATATGGGTACCACAAAGCACAGATGCAGGCCTCATATAATGTACAAATCCAGCCCTACATGGCAGCTCCCTTCAGTGGACATAAAGACTATAACTGCATATTCCCAATGGGTAGCCTTGGGTTCACTTGCCATATGTTGGAGGGACCTTCTGCACATACATGCATCCAGCTGCAGCAGAGCACTGCATACTGTCACATCAGTTTCCAAAGCTGCCGTAGACACTTGCCTGCCTCAGCCAGCCACATAAAGGAACCAGTCTAGGCTCCTCACCGGGCACTCCTGTCTTCCCATGGCACAACTTCCCATGCTGCTGCAGCCACCCACCTGTCTCAGCCCGCCACATAAAGGAACCAGGTCAGAAAAGGGCTCTTTTCTGCCTTGAGTTTGGCACCTCCTGTTCCTGTCTGCTGATTGTACTGTGCTCTCTAAACTGAGCTGGCCACTGGAGTTGTCTCTAATCCTGTTCTTCTGCTAGCTTGCCGTTTCTGAAAGTCGGCTCCCCACCCACCCTCGCCCTCCTTCCTTACTTCCTTTCTGGACACTTACTTTTATAGGTCTGTCGAGTCACATGACTATGAGAGTGTTTTAATTAAGTTCTGAGCTTCCCATTAGCTTCTTATACTTATCATCCACTAGAGGCACATCAATTACCTGGACTGTACATTCTTTGCTGCCCTCTTCTACTCCCTTGAGTCACTTTCACATTTTACTCCTGTGCCAAACCACTGATAGCTAGTGCACCATACTAATCTGCTACCTTGCACCTTACTACCCCGTTCCATTTCTACTTTAAGCTAGTACTTCCTCCTACTTTTCTGCATCATTATGCGAATGACTCCTCCCTTCCTCCTGCTCTTCCTTCTTCCCATCCTCTCTCTCTTTCCCCTTTCCTATTCACCTAAGCCCAAGCCCAAATGACTCTCCATTACAGTATTCCCTTTTATCTTATACCCCTATGCTCATCCTTGCTATAACTCCTTCCCCTTTCCTTTAAATCTGGTTTTATTTCCCCCACCTCTCCATTGCTTCCCTGACATCCATTTCTAGCACCCTTGCCTTTCTTCTCCTCTTAAAAATCCATTTAGCTCCATCTCCCTTCGTCCCCTATACAGAAATCTCCTGCATCCCAGTTCTGGCATAAAAGTCACAAATTAAGCCACTTCATTATAGCACTCCTTCTCCTCACTTCAGGTGATATCCACCTTAACCCCTTGCCTAATGCTTCCAATGCTACTGGGGCTTCTCACAACATCACTGGTCTTTCCCCGGCTAACCCCGCTGCTCTCCCAAACAACCTCAAAATTCTCCATCTGACTATAGATAGCTTGCTAGCTAAAATTGATCTCCTTCAACCCCTGTTCATCTCGCTCACACCTGATATTATGATCCTCTCAGAAACTTGGCTTATTAATAAGATACCCAACCACTTTATCTCTATCCCTGGCTACTCCATCTCCCGACTAGACCGGGTAGGCAGGAGAGGTGGAGTGGCAATGCATATCACTTCCTTCTTACAATACACCACTACTCTATCTACCTCCCTCCCAGCAGCATATGAGGCTCTGATCATTCGGATTTCCTTGCCCTTCTCTATTTCCATCTTTGTTGCTGGTGTTTTCTGTCATCCCAACCTCCCCTCCACTGTTGCTACAAAACTCACGTCCACCATTGTTTCTCACTCCCATTCAGGTGAGTTATTCATTAGGAGGGAGTTCAACCTAAATTGTCTGTTCTCCTCTCTAAACAAAGCCCGGAACTATGTAGGTGCCCAAAATCTAGCACAGCTAATCCTTGAACTCATCCGTCTGAACCCAAAAACCTCAAATCACTCCCTGTTAGACTGGGCCCTCACCTCCCACCATCACAGGTCCATAAAATCAGGCATCCTACTTGATGCTCTAAGTGATCACCAACTCATCTTAATGGTTCATAAGACCAACAGGCCCAAACCTCCTCAAAAAATGTTGCTAACCCACTCCTTCAAATCCCTGGAACTGGCCCCCTTTTCCCATGACCTCACCAACACCGATTGGGCCCCGTTATCCTCAGCACTCAATGTGGACAAAGCCCTCGCCTACTTCAAAGATTAATTTCTTACCACCTGGAACCACTATGCTCCATTTCAATGCACCAGAGTACATGGAATCCATCTCCCCAGGGTCAGTCCTGAATTACTGGCCTGTCTCAGGACGCAAGCCTGGAGGAAACAAAAAGCTTCTAAACTTCCTAGAGATTATGAAACCTACTGTGCACTTCATAACTCTTGCACCAAAGCAATCCAGTTAACTAAGCCTCATTACTTCCAATATACATTCCATACCAATATAAACAACCCCTCTAAATTCTGGAAAGTTGTCTGTGCCTTATTCTCCCCCTTCCAACCCTCCCAACCCTCTCATCAAAATCAACAACTCCCTTATATCTGACCACACATCAGTTGCAGAGGAATTTAACTCCTACTTCACATTGTGTGCCTCTGCCCTCTTAGCTTCCCTACCCTTCCCCCACCTGTCTTACTCTTCTGTACATGCGAGTACCTCTCATCTGAGCACATCCATTTCTCTTTTACCACAGTCTCGCCTGCTACCACCCTTGATGCTCTCCTGGCCCTTAATCCTTCTAAAGGCAGCTCACCAGATGAACTTGACCCAATGCTTCTTTACCTCTCTGCCCCAGCAACTGCATATCCATTATCTGCAATCCTAAACCTCCCCTTCGGGATTGTAGATGTTCCTATGTCCTGGAAACATGCAGTCATCCACCCACTCCCCAAGGGTGTTGATCCTTCATCCCCTGGCAACTATCACCATATTTTCCTACTTCCTACCCTTGTTAAGCTGCAGGGACACTTGGTTCTATCTCAGATCTCCCCCTCTCTCTTTGACTTCTGTTTCTTCACCACTTACCAATCTGGGTTTCGGACAAATCACTCTACCACTGCCTTCCTACTTAGGCTCACTGATTCTATTCTCTCAGGGATGGACTGTGGCAAAATCACATCAGCAATCTTTGTCAACCTCACCAAGGCTTTTGACACAGTTTCCATCAGCCTGCACCTCCTCTTCCGTCCATATGTACACTGACAACACTGTCTTGTTTACCACTGGCCATGCTCCCTCTGATGTAGCAACCAGACTACAGCATGACTTCGATCAGATTCAGCACTGGCTTGCCTTTCATCAACTCTTTCTAAATGCCAAGAAGACTGGCTCCATGACCATTGGCACTATGCAGAGACTCTCCAGGCTTCCTGACTTGCCCACTTTCTACATCCGGGATGGGACAACTGTTGAGGACTTCTCCTTATTTAGATACCTTGGGGATTGGCTGGACCAACACCTCAACTTCTCTGGACACATTGAAGCCAACCTGAAAAAACTGCACCCCAAGCTTGGTGCCCTATACAGGAACTATAATTGCACCCCTCTTACGGCTTGGTGCTAGCTAGTCCAAAAGATGATCCTCCCCATTTTTGACTACTGTGATGTAACCTACAGTGCTGCTCCCAAGTCTTCCTTAAACAGATCAGATACCCTTTTCAACACCTTCTGCTGTTTTGCTCTGGACTCCCCCTCACGCTTGCGTCACTGCGACCTCTGTCATTCTCTGGCCTTACCAATAAGAAAAAGGAGAACAACTCCAAAATCAGTTAGTACATTTTAGAATCATATGACAGGAACATCATTGTCAGTCACCCAAGGTAAATTCCTCCAATTCAACCTTAATTGAGCACGGTTATATATTCTGGCTTCATATTTATAAATAATTAACAATTCTGAGTGTATTTTCTGCAAAAGTTCTATATAAGAAAGATCCTTCTGCTGTAAAGTAAAAAGACACCTATTTTGCCAAATAAACCATTTAAACACAGCGAAAATAACATGCAATGTACTAGTATCCCACTTTCTCCAGTCCGAAGTATATGAACCATAAATCAGAATATTGTAATTTACATTTTTAAAAACTGGTACATTCCAAACATTATCAACGTAACTCCAGAAATTGGATATACATGGACATAAAAAGTATAAATGCTGCATAGTCTCAAATGCTTGAGAGCAACCAGGATGAGAAAGGTTGCGGTCCTGCAACTGTTTATGAAATTGATTACCCTTAACATTAAGCCTCTAATGACCACACAACCAAGTAACATCCAACAGTTTAGGAGGAATACGTTTGTGGGCTATTAAACCCTGAAGGGAAAAAAGCAGCTCATCTGGACATTTTGGAAATGTAATTGGTTCAGAAAAATATGAGTCAAGAACAGACTGATATAAAATTTTTTTTTGCTTGGAGAGTATCCAATCGCTGGGTATATTCCACTGTCGCAATTTAAGAAAAATCTTGCGCTGATAAGGATTCACGATGGCAAGTGTACTAAGACACCCTAATTGGCCATCCACCCAATCTTTATACCAAGGCCCTATTGTCTGCTGTAAGAGACCTGTCCATAATTTAGGAAAATGTTTTAATAATGGTGAGAAATTAGAAAAAAGGAATTGACAGTAAAAAAACAGCAGGGGATTTATCATGTTCAAACCACCCTGAGATACAGGCAAATAAAGAATATTACGCTTAATAGGATTAAGACGGCTACTCCAAACAGCTTGAAAAAAAAAGGCTAAATAGAGTTGCTTCCCTTTGTTTAGGTGGGGGAAAAATATTACTTAAAAATAAAAATAGAGGTAGCAAATATGTCCGTATCAAATAGATACGTTTAAGCTTAGAAAACTGCCATTTATTCCAGTTCTGTACCATAATTCTGCCTTTTTCCAGTTGAATATCCCAATTATAAATAGCCGGGGTAGGAGAACCAAAAACTATACCCACAATCCGAATGGGGTATAATGTTAAATTTATATCACATATTTGAGCCCGTGCAGGGGTACCTCTACCCAAAGCATATCCAAGGCATTTAGGTATATTTAAAAATGTACCAGAAAGGGAGCCAAAAAAATTACACATATTAACAACTGAGTGAACTGAAGAAACAGTGGAAGTGCAAATACAAATATCATCTGCATAAGCAAGGGCTGAAAAAGGTATTAATACTCTAGGAACAGGAATGGGGGTATCAATTTATTCAGAGTGCGTAACAACGGATCTATACTAAACACATATAATAAAGGGCTAGCTGGGCAACCCTGCCGGACTCCCCATTGTACCAGAAGCATAGGCCCAAGTTGCCCATTAACCAAAGGGGACACTGTCGTGGACTTATAAAGTTTCTGTAACCAAAAAATAAACATAGAGGGAATACCATAATGTTGTAAAGTAAGCCATAAAAATTCATGGTTCACAGAATAAAAGGCTCCCTTTTGGTCCAATGACAAAACAAATCCAGGTAATCCAATTGTATGAGATCTATCAAATATTTCTCGTAGAAAGAGTAACTGATCAATTATAGATCTATTTGGGATCGCAAAAGACTGTGCAGGAGAAATTAAATGTTGAGATACTGTCAAAAATCGTGTATTCAAAATTTTCATTAAAATTTTTAAATCAACATTTAATAGGCTGATTGGTCTCCAATTAGAAAATAGCTTCTTATCACCTTTCTTATGTAGAAAAATTAAAATTCCCCTCATCATTTCCAAAGGAAAATCAGAATGCATCAACAAGTCATTATAAACATTGACAAGTTCCTGAGACAATATAGCTCCGATTAGTTTATAAAACTCGGCATCAAACCATCTGTACCTGGTGCCTTGTTGCAAGAAAGGGAATGAATGGCAGTGAGAACTTCCTGTGATGTAAGAAGATTCACTAAACTAGATAATAGAGATTGAGGACAGTCTGGGACCTCAACATTGTGTAGGTAAGCCCGAGAAGAAACCAAATCAACAGGCTGTTCTTTAAAAAGTGATGCCATGTATGACGTCACCTCAGACATCATATCATGTTGTGAAAATTTCTCCTGACCATCGCACCCCATAAGACTGACAAAAACCTTTTTTCCCACCCTTTCCTTATTACCAAGAAAGGGACAAACAGTAGCAAAATTTCCCTGCGTACCAAATTTCTGTTGAAAATGTAAAACTGTTGATTGATGCTTATGAAAGGGTACCATTTTTTCCTTAAGTATTTTTAGTTGAGATGAAAAGTCATGTTTAGTAGTCTGGGCCATGGACATTAATTTCTGCATCTGTTTCCTGAGTTGTAAATAGGAAAAATAAGCTGCGGAACGCTGAGATTTCCCCAAATATTTTAATAGTGAAATAACATCTGTTTTGGTATCCAGCCACCATAACAGGGGGTCTTCATACATCTCATAAAGAGACTTCCTTGCTGCTACGAAATATTGTAAATGTTGCAAAATGTCCTGATGTAACAGCAATTGAGAGCTGAGTCTCCAGAGGCCCCTACCAAAAGAGAATACTACTGTAGACCCAACTGTTATGCACAAGGCACAATGATCATAAAATTCCACCAGGGTGACCCACGCTGATTGTAAAGGCAAAATGTTATTAATGAAAAAGAAATCTATCCTGGTAGCTAGGGCTCCTTTATAAAAGGTAGGGATAGTATTCTCATGCAAGCGAGCATATGCGTCAACCAAACTTGCAGTCTGGACCACCTTAGCCAAACAGGACATGTCACAAAAAACTTTAGTAGTTTTTACCCCCTTACCCCTATCTCTGTTAGATAAACCACAATTAAAATCACCCCCCCAGATAACATTAAAGGAGGTATGCAAATATGGTTATAGAATCTGGAACAAATCAACCCTTGTTGCTTTAGTTTGAGGTGCATATACATTAATTAATCTGAAACACACCCCCTGGAGTATAACATCCAGAATTAATACCCGACCTGGGACCAGATCAATCAATTTAAAAACTTTCACATCTAGCTCAAAAAGTATTGCTACCCCTGTACAGCATTCTAATCCCAATGGCCAATATGAAACCCCTGTATGCCACCGTTTTGAAGCACCAGAGATTTCAGTAACTGTATGCAATCACGTATCCTGTAAAAAGAACACATTGCAATGTAAGGATTTCAAAAAAGAAAAGAAAGCAGATTGCCGTAACTGGTTTTTGATGCTATTCACATTAAGTGAACAGAAAGTCAATGAAGAAAGCATTTAGACAGTAGGAAACAATTTCATGGAGGCTTACGTTTATTTTTATTCCCCTTTCTTAGCAACTGTGGAGATGCATTTAGATGGGAGAACCGAGGGTGGATCTCCTTCAGATTCTTCTTCCAAAGTTTTCCCCAGGAGGTCTACCCCTGACTGGGAGGATTCAGATTCAGCATCTGATACATCTTGTGCGAGGAGAAGGGCATGGAAACGATTAGTTGTAGGAGTACTAACTAATTTAGGAACTTTTGAAGCTGGCTAAGTATGATAGGTCTTACTCCTCATTTCTCTAGAATGAAAAGGCATTTCTTGAGGAAGCTGGGGGGCCATAGACTGGGTATCAATAGGGATGGAAACCTGGGGTGGAGGGTCAGGTAGCGAGTATTTCAGAGATAATATCCAAAGGGGGTAAGGAAAAGATTCCTGAACAACAGAAAGTTCCAGACCTGGTGATACCAAAGGAGGAGGAACTAAAGGTGGAGTGGAAGCCATAGAGTGAGTGGCTCTGGAGCGCTGTGCAATTGCGATCAACAGTCTCTGTTCTTCAGAGTCCTGTGGGTCTGATTGCCGATGGGCTGCCTCAGGACAAGTAGCATAAGAGTGCCCGAGTGCATTACACAAGGAACAAACTGCTACATCCCTACAGTGTTCACTCACATGCCCCAAAGAATTACAAAGGGTACAGTGTAAACGGTCACAAGCACTACTAATGTGACCTGATTTCCCACATCTATAGCAAGATTTAAGTTGGCCTGCATAGAAAAGAACCCCTCTGTCTTGCCCCAAGAAACCACAATTAGGAAGGCGCTGTAAACCATCCTCTGCAGAGCATAGTATAACCCTGATTCTCCAACCCCCTGTCCAGATATCTTCGGAATCAAAGATTGCCTCTGGGTGTCCCAATACCATGCACCTTTGTTTCATCTAATAAACAAGATCTGTAACACTAACGCCCTCATTTCTAAAGAGAACAGTAATGGTTTTATGTGCTGGTTTAGTAAGGGGGAAAAACATCAAAAGGGGACCACAAAGGAGTCTGTCGTACTTTGCGATATTTAGTCCAAAATTTTTCCAAACCACTATTTAATTTAAAACTAACATCAAAGGTCTTTTCTCCTGAGACATGTATTAAAGCATACATTTCGGTGGAAGTAAATTGCAAACTATCCTTTAATAATGCTTTGCTACAAATTTCCTATCAGGGATAACATCCATCCCTCCTTTGTAAACAAAACAAACTGCATTATGTCTTTTAGCTGAAAAATTAGAAGAACGAATAAAGGAAGCATAAGAACATGGTGTAGTTTGTTCAAGGCCAGGCACAGATCCTGATGAGGGGCCTACAGGGGTGTCCGAGGAGGCCTGGTCATCTATACGCTCCCCAAAAGAAGAGGGTAATGGCCTAGGTGGAAGTTCTTCAGAAAGAGGCAAACATCCCTGCTGTTTAAGACAAAGCTCAGGGTTCTGTGTAAAGGATAATTCAGGAGGAAGGGCCAGGGGAGAACTTGCAGTGTACAAAGAATGATTTTCCATTGAGTAGGCCTAATTAACCATAGAAGTAGTAGGTTCAGTGATCCGTGAAGTAGGCAGACTAGCCCCTTTCATATTTACCCCCGGAATAAGAATTGGGGAAAACCAGAAATCCATTTGCCAGACTCAGGGAGCTGCACCCAGCCCGCCAATGTCAGGGCTTTACTGACTGACCATGAAGCATCAGCGTCGTCTACCTGGTCAGCCCAGGAGCGTTTTTGTTCAGAAATAGCATTTTTAGTCACGGATTTAAATACCCGTTGTTTAGCATCAAAAGAAAAGACTGTGGCGTGCTGCTGGTCTAAAGCAGAAGAAGCATAAACAGTACCTGTAACTGACTTTCCAGGACAAAAAGATTGCGGCGTTGTAGCGGGGGCTGTATTAGCCTGCAGGTTAGTTTCAGTTTTCTGCTGCATAGCAACCTTGCTGTCAGTCTGCAATCCCTCAGCTGTCACAAGGGTTCCAAATGGCGCTTCCGCATTCCGCCGCTTGTTAGGAGGCAAAGACTGCTCCGAAAGACAGGCAGTCAAATCCGTGTGGTATTCTGTAGAAACTTCTGAAGTTGGTAACAAACGCACTATCTGTTTTCCTTTCAGAACCGAAGTATCCATTGAAACTTCTGTGTCAGCAGATGAACCGGGTTCCATAGGTGCTTCAAAAAAAATTTCAGACTCCGTATTCTCCACTGTAGAAACTGTAACTGGCCCCACGGCCTGCAGCACATCTTGCTGCAACAAAGGCTGCTCAACAACTGAGCCCTCCATCCTGACGGTCAGCAAGTCCCCCTACTGGCCAAACAGTAGGGAAATTTCCCTGGTGTCCTGGCCAAATTTCCCTCATTCACTAAAAATACCACCAACAGCTTAATCTGGTTCAAGGTCAGATGGCATCATCTGTATCCCCCTCCCCCGGGTCGTGCCTGAAAATAGGCAGGATTTGTCTAGTGCACTTACCCGGTCAACAAAAACAAAATAAATAAAATGTTCTCAGCCCTAGCTGTATGCTGATATTTTACCTACCTGTATTATTGTGTATGTTCTTGCAGAGTGTATTTTTACTTGGTCTTTACTTTATGCCATACTCCATGTAAAGAATTATACTTTATCACTGTTGGTATCACTTCAAATGTCTTGTTGTTTACTTAACTGTATTAATGTATATGTACTTGATGAGTGTACTGTATTTGGTTTTTGCTTTCTGCCATTTTCCCTGTACCCTTTCCCCCAGGTCACACCGGGAGATGAATAACTTGTTCAGTGTGCCTTCCTGGTGGAACATTTCAATAAATAAATAAATATCACTTTGTAGCTGTAACTACATGATGTGTCCTCCATCACTGTCAGCCATTACTGTACTTGGCTCTGCTACAAACTGTGTGTTGGTCTGGGTTATTGCAGCTCTGTTGTGACAATTGGGTGTGATCAGTTTGATTGTGCATGTCTGGCTGTGCACATATCATGATCTGTGTGACACAGTGGTGGTTTAGTCTTTCACCTGCATCAAAGCATGCTAACACTGTGCCCCTGTACACCTCACTATCAGGCTTACAGAAGAACCTCATCCTGTCGCCTATCCCTGCCATGCATTACAAGCATAACCTTACCTACATGTTTCTCTTCCTGTAGCTCAGTTTCCAGTCTGGCCTATGACAGTGGGTGTATTACCAGTATTAACAATCACTTCCTCCTCTGCCACACAGCCCTCCCTAGCCATAGTCCTCCCCAGTAGTGCTCCCCACACTCAACATAGGCCAGGGTGTCTGCCCTGTCTGGAGATGACACAGTGCAAAGTAGGCAGGGTAGTGCACATCCACCACATCCCCCATGACTAAATAAATAAAGAAACATCACTGTGTAGCTGTGACTACATGATGAGTCCTCCATCATTGTCAGCCATTACTGTACTTGCTCTGTTACAAGCTGTGTGTTGGTCTGGGTTATTGCACCTCTATTGTGCCTATTGGGTGTGATCAGTTTGATTGTGCATGTCTGGGTGTGCACATATCATGATCTGTGTGACACAGTGGTGGTTTAGTCTTTCACTTGCACTAAAGCATGCTAACACTGTGCCCCTGTAAACCTCACTGTCAGGCTTACAGAAGAACCTCCTCCTGTCACCTATCCCTGCCATGCACTACAGGCATACCCTTACCTACATGTTTCTCTCCCTGTAGCTCAGCTCCTGGTCTGGTCTATGACAGTAGGTGTATTACCAGGGCTGCCTAGTGGCATGAGACACCCCCCCAATTACTTATCCAGACCTGTCTGAGGACTGCAATGGAAAGTCCACTGGGAAGAGTGTCATGGAGACCTTTGTGGCCAGCCAAGAGCTCACTTATTTTTCCCAGCTGGAGTGGGCCATTTTGTCGACCACTACCACAGACGAGGTGGCTCAGACTGTAGCAGCAGCCACCACTACCACCATCACTCACAGGCCCTTGCACAGGACCCGGACTTTGCATCTCATACCTCCACAACAATCACTTCATCCTCTGCCACACAGCCCTCCCTAGCTACAGTCCTCCCCAATGGTGCTCTTCACAGTCGACAGAGGCCAGGGTGTCTGCCCTGTCTGGGGATGACATGATCCAAGGTAGGCAGGGTAGTGTACATCCACCACCTCCCCCATGAGTTCCACTGACAGCCATCCGTGTCCTGCACACCCATGGGTATCTACAGCCTGTACGTCTGCCTAATCCTTCTTCAGAACCTGTGCCCACTGTGCTGCAGTGGGATGAGTAGGGCACCCATCAGGTGAGGTACATTGCATTTGACAACCGGGCCATCTCCATCATGGTCCTCGAATAGATCTGGGATGAGCTGCACCAGGATCTCAATCTCCTCCAGCAACAGCAGCACCATGACATGCAGTGTGTCAAGGAGTGTGAGGACCACATCCTGGATGCCATTGGGCAGATGTTTGGGGGCCGTATGAGGATGTTGGAGAATATGGGCAGGCGTTGCTTGACAGACAGCACCATGGTCATAGCCATCTGCACAAAGTGGTCACAGTCCCACATCCCAGATGAGGCAGTGGCACATATAAATACCATGGCGCACAACATAAGACAGTGGCAGCACGCAGGCATCCAGTACCCTGCATGGCTGTGCGTGATCCCAGCCAATGCCTTTGGCCTGTGAGTCCTCAAAGTCAGTGACTCCCTCCTCTGAGGCCACTGCACCCTCTTCCTGTGGTGGAGGTCACCCCACTGTCTGAACCCATGGTTGCTGCAGGCGGACATAGCTGGGTCACCTCCCCCACATTCGGGTCCTGCGCATGGACACCTCCATACATAGGTGTCTGTGCTGAACATACCCCTCCTGAAAGTGTGTTTGCAGGCATACTCACTGTACATATTTTTGTTCATTGATTTCTTTACCTGTCCCATGCCATATAGTGTTAGTTACTATTCTAAGTCCTGTCTGGGGTATTTGTGTTTTTTGTAGTCCACTGAATAGTCTTTCATTCTGTTTACCTGTACATTGGTTTTGAGTTTGAAATGTATCACACTTAAGTTAGATGTGACATTTTGTACATGGTATGTACATTTTGAAATTGTTTGTACTTTACCAGTTCAGTTGTACGTTTTTCAGTTCTGTGTGTGTTCGCGTGCACTGTCAATAAACTTTTAATGGTTGATGACAGAATGTATGTAATAGCTACTCAATGCCTGCTGGCTGTTACATGTTATACGATGTTGTTTCTGTGCTCCTAGGCCCAACATGCCATGCTCAGATCTCTGTGCTGTATCCTCTGTTCTATCTCCTGCTCCTCAAGCTCCATGTCAGTTGTTGTCTGTTCCTCTTGGACCAGCAGCCCTATTTCACAGGAGTGTGCCATGTTGTGTAGCATACAACAGGCAAGAAATATGCCACAGACCTGAGGCATTGTACTGTAGGGCACCACCAGAACTGTCAAGGGAATGGAACTACATTTTGAGCATGCCAAAGACATGCTCAATGATGTTACATGTGGTGGTGTGTGCAACACTGTATCTATCCTCCACCTCAAATGTAAGATGGAGGACAGGTGTGAAGAACCAGGGGCACAGGGGATATGCACTGTCACCTGTAAAAGACACATACATGTGAGACCCTTGCATGATCTTGGTAGTTAACTTCAGCTCATGGTCCAGTAACTATCTTGGGTTTCCCACCCCCAACCTGGGATGCATACCCATGTACTCCATGGGCTATTGCTGTACTGTTCTGTCAGAGCATACTGAATTACCTGTCACCTGTATCAGATACATGCATACTGTATGTGGGACTTGCTGTGATGTTGGCAGTTAACGTCTGCCCACATTCTGGGACCATCTTGGGTTTCTAACCCCCTTCCCCTACCCTGGGACATAACCCAGTGTACCGCACAGGAGATTGCTGGATTGTTCGCAGAGTGTACTCACCCACAAGGTGTTCACTGGGTATATTGCCTCCTTCAGGTCTCTGGTACAGGATGGAATTGTGACAGGTGATCGAGTCATGGGCACTCCCAGGATAGGGCACCAGCATGTTGATGATGCACCCTGGGGCATTGCATACCACCTGGCAGTTTATGGAGTGGTATCATTTTTTGTACATGTAGGCATCCGAATCCAGGCCACGTGGTGCATGGATGGCTACATGGGTGCAGTTGATTGCACTGAGTACTCATGGCAGTCACGCTATCCAGTAAAACTGCTGTATTGTTTCCTTTTGCTGTGCTGTGGTACTAATGAATGCTGTACTATGAATTTACTGGCATGTGTCAGCAGGGGATATACAAATTGGGCCAGCAGGTGCGAGGTGGATGACTGCAACACTCCAGTGATATCCCTAATGGGGTCTAGAAGGTGCCTATTGCCAGGAGACACATGGAAACAGTCAACTTCACCTCAACACTCAGGGCATGGCTATGCTGGGTGGTACTGCACAGGTCTTCATCCAGGAGTTTACACGGCTACCTGAGTATGGCCCGGTTGACATGGTACCATCTGACTAGTTGGTCATCGGTCATTGTCTCAAAGAAACTTGTGGCTGGAACTGTCTGTGTGCAACAGGGCACCTCTGCCAGTGATGGATAGGCTCAGAACATCCCTAATGCCACTGCTCATCCATGAGGGCCTCCCCCACCATAAATAGAAGTTGTGGTGTCATGTCCACCACTATGCTTATGCCTGCAGTACCTAATCCTGCCTATGGGCTTTGCCTGGACTAAGAAGACCTTTTTAGGTGGTATTTAGTGAAATGCAATATGTTGCACAAGGCACTTTATGTGTAGCTAACACTGTGTGAATAGCATTGCACCTGTATGCATAGCCCCTCGCCTCCCTTTACATTGCACATACATTAATTGCTTTTGCGCACACTAAGTGGCTTTTTGTGAATTTTGGTCCCATGTAAACTCTGCTCAATTGGTGCATGAACAATTTGAGTGATTCACAAAGTTTTGTGAATGTGGGCTCAGGTCTTTTTTGTTTAAAATATATGTCATTTGCTTTATATAGTTCCAATCTAAACTTAGTAATGGTAGTCTGTTCACTAGGATTTGATGGATGAGATAAATAAAATTCAAGTCCATGATATACTTTGATATTTCTGTAAAACTTATATAACTTCAAGCTGCTAATTCCAGATTGATCCAAGTAAACTGCCATGTCCCTGCTTTTGGTTTTAACTTCTCTGACTATGTCCTTTTTGGGTCTAATATAGATTTCATATAGCAAGTTACCTAATCCGATTGGCAGCAATTGTTCTCTAATAACTTTAATAATTGGAAAATGAAACCTCAATGTGCATAACTGATTTGTTCTTCCAAGCACTTTCTGGTCAGTCGCCCCTCTGGTAAAAGGAAGCAACCCAATGCAAATATTAGATACCTCTCTCTTATCAGAGAAGATAAAAAAAAACTGCCCCAGCTCTGCTTTCAATATTTCAGCAGGAACTAAATTTAGAACTGATAAGATGTATCATAATATTTTATTTAGGATAATTTCTAAAGGATTAATATTCAAAGATCCCCAGACTTCTGCTGCATATAAAATTCCTGATTTTAATTTCTTATTTAATACTGTTAGGATGCCTTTAACTGAAACATTTCCCAATTTATGATTAAATTTCATGAACGCATTGAAAGCATTTTTTCATTTTGATTTCTGTTAACTCAATGTGTTTGGTCCATAAACCATGTTCTGCAAATCTCACCCCTGGGAAATCAATCCAGTTGCTTCAATAAAATAATTCTTTATATATAATTTAGGCTTTGTCTTTGATCTGTTTCCAAAGATCACTAACTTAGCCGCCCGAGTAATCTCCAATCACTCTCCTATCATGTTGCAGTGTTTGTTGCCAAATATTCTAACAAGATCCCACTCTTGGACACTTAATAACAAATTATTGTCTGACAGTCAAATAGTGGTGCGTTTCCAAGAATTTCTATCAAATTCTATTACCACCAATTGGGGTTCGATCACTGCAACAGACCGGGCTTGGGCTGCGTTGAAAGCCACTTGGAGAAGGGAACTTATCCCCGCATAGCATCGGTGCAGAAAAAGAAAAAAAATAACTTCTTAACTAGCTGTCTAAACAAAATTAAGACCCTGGATAGTAAAGAGGTCGGTACACTTTCCCAACCACAAGAACAAGAGCTCTCTACTCTTAGAGCCATGTATGCTAGTGCTCTCCGGGAATCTGTAGAGAGATCAGCTTCTTTATTAAAAGCCACATATATTGGCCAAGGCAGTAAAGCAGGTAAGCTTCTAGCTTGGCAATTGAAGCAGCACTTGTCCACTAAATGGGTTGCAGCCTTAAAGCATCCTCACACGAATGCTTTGGTCGTGGACCCCGAAAGGAGTATTAGCACTGTTTCACAACTATTATAAAACATTATATTCTGGAGAGCCGAGTACTCTGGAACATGACAACAAAATGTGGGCTTTCCTTGGAAAGATTCCCTTTCCGACTTTGTTAGAGGAAAACAAACTAGTTTTAGAGGCTCCCATCTCAAGCGAGGAAATATCCAAAACCATTGACTCTCTAAAGCCAGACAAAGCGCCGGGTCCCGATGGCTTCAAGGGCCTTTTTTATAAAACCTTTTAAAAATGGCTAATACCCTTGCTACTCCAAGTATACGCATGCTGGTATTCCCAAGGGGTCAGTGATCAAACCCTGTTCGAAGCAAGAATAATCCTTTTGCCTAAACCGGGGAAAACTCCATCTGAAGTGGGCAACTACAGGCCCATCTCGCTCCTTAATGTAGACGTTAAAATATACGCCAAAATTCTGGCTAACAGACTAAGACTAGTATGGGAAGGGTTACTCAGCCCAGAACAAGCTGGGTTCATGGCTGGGCGTTCCTCAGTGAATCATTTTAGGAAGCTGTTCTGTTTAATCTCCGCGGCTGGGGTTCCGGAACTAGAAGCATCTCTGGTATCCTTAGACGTGGAAAAAGCTTTTGATAGAGTAGAATGGTGTTTTATGTTTGCAGTATTACATAAATTTGGTATTCCCCAATGATTCATTGATTACATTCACGTTCTTTATTCATGCCCATTGGCCAGAATTCAATGTAACAATCTTATCTCAGTCGTCTTTCCCCTTTCCCGCGGTACTCGTCAGGGTTGCCCTCTCTCTCCGTTCCTCTTCAATCTGTATATCGAGCCCCTGATAAGGGCCCTGAAGTTGGACAACCTAATACAGGGAATCCATGTTGGTAATCTCGAATGCAAAATATCAGCCTTTGCAGATGACCTGCTTATACATATAGAAAACAGCAGAAAATCCTTACCTCAAATACTCCAGATCATTTCTTGTTTCAGCGTCTTCTCAGGCTATAAACTAAACAGGAACAAAACTAATGTGTATCCCTTATCTCCTCTTCTACCAAAAGACTGGTGTTCCTCCTTGGGCCTACAATGGCAGGGAAACTCCCTGGTTTATTTGGGTGTTAGAATCTCGAAAGACCTTGCTAACCTTACGAACCTTAATCTAATCCCTCTGTTCAAAACTATCAAGGAGGACTTAGAGAGATGGAACAAATTACCCTTATCCTTCTGGGGTAGAGCAAATACTTTAAAAATGGTGGTTTTACCCAAAATTTTTTACCCCCTTTTTAATCTCAACATCTATCTGCCTAAGTCCTTCTTCAAGCCACTTTACAGATGTTGTTCAGATTTTCTGTGGAAAGGCAAAGCCCCACGTCAGGCATATGCAAAACTTACCCGGCCTAGGAAACTAGGGGGGCTGCAGTTGCCTGACTTCTTTGTTTATTACTTAGCTATTCATGCTACGAGATTCTCGCAATGGGTGGCCGCAGCCGAAGTAACCCCAAGTTCTCTCCCCTGGCTAATTCTAGATCGTTCCTCACTTGACAACCTCAAGTTAGACTTGGAAGCTCTTTTATATACCCCCTGGTCTAAGGTTCCCCAAAAATTAAAAAAATACTCCATTAGGTTGGGACGTGAAGGCCCTACACCAGCTCTATTCTTTGATCCATAAACCTTTCTTAAGGGACCTGACACAACCTCTGCTAAAGAACCCAAACTTACAAATAGGTAATCGCCCAATCATTCACTTCATAGGTAAATACTCTTCCAAAGTTCAACTGGCAGACTTTGTTTCAGCCAATTCAATGATCCCTGCACCTGCGCTTGCCACCAAATTCGAGGTGAGTCATAACAACTTATTACGACTGTACCAGGTTCGTCAAAGTGCATGCCTTTTCTTAGGGAAAGGTCCATGGATGGATGGAGCCGGAATTATATTAAAAAAACTGAAGGAATTAGCAGACAGCCGGAAAGCAATTTCTAAGACTTATAAGTTAATTTTGTCAGAAATAATGCACAAATACACCCCCCTACAGCTCATTATTGGGAGTCCAATTTTGCTAAGAGATGGCTGTCCGAAATTTGGGAAAGAATTTGATTAGATTCATATTCTTGTATTAAACAAGATAGACTTAGAAATATCCAATTTAACATCTTACATAACCTTTATTTTTCTCCTGCCAAACTATCCCGGATCTACAAGTCTTCCTCTTCTGCCTGTGTGGACTGTGGAGAACCCTTTGCCACTTTACATCACAAACTTTGGGCTTGTCCAAAAGTTGCTAAATTCTGGGACTTGGTCAAGCAGCGGTTGGTCCCCTTTTGTAATATTTCAGCCTTTTTTTAATGAAAATGTATGCTTACTAGGGATGTATGCTCAAATCCCAACTTGGACTCAAAAGTGGCAGATGGCAATGGTAGCTCTCGTCACCAAGCTGGTGATCCTCCGGCACTGGCAAGGCAGTTGGGAACCCTTGTACAGAGAATGGTGGGACAAACTTTTAAACGCTCTAAATGCCGAAAGATGTGTCACCAATCTCTTTAATTCTGCCGAGAAATTTCAAAAGTGCTGAGGTGGATTTTTTGTACAACGAAAAGACAAGTATGGCTACTAGGGGGGAGTGAGCCTTGAACTCTTCTAACATAGAGCCCCCGGGGAACCAGGTTATCAACATCCCTGGTCGCTCTTCTTTGTCCTTCTCTACCCCTTGGGGTAGGCAAGGATTTTGAAACTGAGTTATTAGAAAGGGTGTCTTTTCATGTCACTTTTTAGAAGTATATCCTCTCCCGTCTCTCAGCCCCCTTTTTTATTCTTTTGATGGTGTTTCCTTCATTGTCTTCCCCTCCTTCAAGGTGAAACTCCAAGACTGAACTAATGTTTTTTTTTTTTTTGCTAGGTTAACTTAAACTTTACTGTCTAAAACCCTACAAGGAAAGTAAACTGTTTGTAAGTCCTAAGCATTTGCTGCCAAGTTGGGGGTGGGTTGAGGTGGGGGATTGTGTGTTTCCTTTTTTCTTTAGACATTGTCATACATAATTGCTGGCTTCCATGTTTTGATAATGGTTGTTTGCTTTGTTTGTATGGTTTTGTACTAGGTGCCTGGAAAATCAAAATAAAATAAAGTTATTTGCAAAAAAAAAAGATCACTAACTTAGTCTTATCTTTATTTATGCTTAAGACATTTTCTGTACATAGCTGAATGAGATGATTATATTTTCTCTGGAGTCCCAGCAAAGAAGTACACGGTAATACAATATAATCGGCGAAAGCTGGTTTGCTAATGTGATTATGACATACCTTAAGAATGGGAAAATCAGAATTAGAAAGTTGAGTTAAATAATAAGGGGGGCAATATGCATTCTTGTCACACTCCTAGGTTTGTTTTGACTTGTCTTGTTAAGTTACCAGTCTGATTAGATTGAACCTGTACCCAAGTATGTTGGTGTAGTCTTATTACTATGTCTAGAGGATAAAGGTCTATACCAAGTGCTCAAAACTTATGCCATAACAGTTGAAGATCAATACTATAAAAAGCTGCCTTGAGATCAACAAAGCAGAAACATACCATTATACCCCTATAACCAAATACTGTATCTGTATATTTCTGTAACTAAATCTGGGTCACCCCTGAATAAGGGACCTTCGGGAGTCAGTGGGCCTACCCTGTTACCAAAATTGAATAAATAAATAGATATTTTGAATGTTTAACTGTGTCACATTTATGTATAAGATGATTAGTGTATAAGATGCATATAAAATTCCTGATTTTAATTTCATATTTAATACTGAATCTGAAATGTGCTTACTACTATATGTTTCCCCTAGCATCAAATTATGTATTTCCCACGTTTGTTTACTATGACAAAAAACTGTACTTTATTTGCCATGTCTCCCTGACTGTTGTTCCTCATGTTGTATTCTCCCGGGTCATTACTGAAAATAAGTATAATACTTGTCTAGTGTACTTACCCAGTAAACAAAAGCTAAATAAATAAATTAATTAATTAAGGACATAGCAATGCTGAGTAGTAGAATGGGTCTGTCAAAAGCCATTTTGAGTTTCTGCTAGGAGATAATTTTGCATTGAAACATAGAAACATAGAATTTGATGGCAGATAAGGACCACTTGGCCCACCTAGTCTACCCATTTCCCTACCTAATGGATAAGCTGCAGATCCTAGTTAACCAGCAGCCTACTTCTTTCTACCCCCACCCCCTAGAATTGCCTTATGACTGTCTCATGCATGCTTGAATTCAACCACTGTTTTTGACTCCACAACCTCCTCCAGAAGGCTGTTCCATGCATCCATAACCCTCTCTGTAAATAAATACTTCCTTACATGACCTCTGAGCTGCCCCCCTCTATCTTCAAATTGTGCCCCCTTGTTCTTGCACACCTCTTTTTCTGAAAGATGCTACCCTCTTGGACTTTGTTGATTCCCTTGAGGTACTTGAAAGTTTCTATCATGTCCCCCCTCTCCCTCCTTTCCTCGAGGCTATACATATTAAGCTCCTTAAGTCTCTCTTCATATGTCTTCTGGTGCAGACCCTGTACCATTTTAGTTGCCCTCCTCTGGACAGCTTCCATCTTGTCTATGTCCTTGCGGAGATTTGGTCTCCAGAACTGCACACAGTACTCCACATGGGGTCTCACCAGCTGTCTGTACAAATGGATAACAACTTCCTGTCTTCTACTGGTGATGCCTCTCCCTATGCATCCCAGTATCCCGCCCAGCCCTCCTTATTGCCCTCTCACATTGCTTGCCCACCTTTAAGTCATCTGATATAACTGCCCCTGGTCCCTTTCCATTTCTGTTGTTGTTAGTATCTCACCTCCCATTGTGTACTCTTCCCCTGGGTTTTTGTTTCCCAGGTGAATTACCTTGCACTTCTCAGCACTGAATCTAAGCTGTCATACATTTAACTATTCCTCTAACCTTGCCAAGTCCCTTCTCATCCTTTCCACCCCACCTTGTGCATCAACTCTGTTACAGATCTTTGTGTCATTTGCAAAGAGACATACTTTTTCTTCCAGTCCCGCTGCAATGCCACTTATAAAGACATTCTGAGACACCCAAGTCTGCAGTCTTTTGAAGATTGATTCTACAAAACAACTTTTGTGAAGTATCCAGGAGGCTAATTGTTCTGTACATTCCTGGATCTGTTATTTGACCCTTTTTATAAATTGGGAATATTATATTATCCCTCCAGCTGTCAGGGAATTCTCCCAGTAGAATTTAATGAAAAATGTTCAGAAAACTAGGAACCCACTATTTGTAGGTCCCATGAAGCTAAATTCACCCTTGTGGTCACCTATTGTCTGACCATTTACTAATAAAAAGTCAAGCCTCACCATAATCACGTTTAAAATGTCACTGTGAGAATTAGTTTTAGTATCTTTTGACTTCCTGTTCTGTATTCAGCTTATTATTGATAATTGCTAACCTTAAATTTAGCTCTTCCTCAGTTTTGTTATCCATTTTGAAATTAGATTGTCAGTGAATCCTAGCGTTAAAATCCCCTGTCACAATAAAGCTGTGTATAGGGAATTTAGTCTTTAAATCATCCAATAGATTTTTCAAATATTGGCATAGAAGTGGAGTTAATACTTTGCTATTTTTGGACAGACATTTATATTAATCAGGATAATTTTAAGTTCAGCATTGTCTAACTTAAGAATTAAGGCAAAATTCTGCTCATACAGAATTTCAATAACTGTAAAGTCTAAGGAAGTCTTAATTACTATGATCAAATCACCTTGGCATCTTACTGTCTTATTATATCTAACAGCATGTGCCATATAGGATGTGTAACCCATGAACCTAGGTAGTGTTGTATGCCACCATGTCTCTTGCAGTAGCAATAAATCAGAGATGGTCATGCAGTTGTATATCCCAAGCTCTGCCATTTTAGAAGCTAAACCGTCCACATTCCAAGACAATTAAGTCAATTTATATAATCAGTTTGCTGTTGATCTAAGTCTAATACCTTGTCATTTAGGCAACCATTAGATAAGTCTTGCAATAGACAAAATCTGTTATAAATTGAGATATCAGATTTCTTTAAAGAAGGAGGATCAAAAATGTTAATGTCAGCTGGATTCTGCTCAGAAATATTATTTATTCCATGAGACATTTTATCCTGTGCACTAAGCAAATCAAGATGGACCAGATAAAATTCAAGTCTGTCCAAAAGTGGACCTGTCAACAGAATCTGAGATGCCAAATTAGAGTCCCTAAACACAATATCAGATTGAGCAGAATCAGTTAGACCATTATCGATCTTAATCCAATCAATTCCATTTTTTTCTAAATGTGTATTTAGGGAATGAGCCAAGAAGATTACATTGTTCCTTTTTATGTTTCCAACAGATTCCCTTGGGTGAATTCTTCAACCAAAAAGTGAGAGTGATCCCTTATTTAGTTGTTTTCATGTCTTAATGTATAGTTGTCCATTACTGATAATATTTTATCCAATTTTGTTTCATCAGTATCTTTTCCAATTTCAATCATTTTCACAGATGCTCTTCATCATATCTAGGAACTCTTTTTGGACAAGTCATAGATATAGTCAATAACTTCAGTAAATCGCTTTTTGTCCAGACCAGGTCCTGACTATCAAAATATAACAACATACAGTCTGAATTATTTAGATTTGGTTGATGTGCATTGAATATTTCACCAGCAAGTTCTAGGAGTAGGTGGCAAACCCAACTTCTAAGTTTTCCACATGTTTCCTATTCCAATTTTCCAGTACCATATAGCTTTATCAACATTTCAGAATCAGTTGCTAGCTTCTAACAATTAATGACATTCTCAGAAGGATTATTTGATTAAGTGTTAGTTTGTTGGTAAGAGATAGATGACTGGAACTTTATCTTATTACTATTCCGTTTTAAAGGTTTCTCCCTGTGATTAATTTGTGAGAGCAAATTATAGTCCTCATGTATTCTCAGGCTTCCATTTTGACAATCAAGAATCATTTGAGGTGATGGAGCAATCATGATTTTGTTTTATTGTGCCTCCCCTAACTTATAGTTTTTGTTCTCCCTCAGCTTTGTTTTTAACTTTCTCTTGCCTTCTTTCACCTTTCTTTTCTTTTTGTTGTTTCCATTTTCATTACTTAAGTAATCTAAGTTCAAGTATGCCAACATATAAACATTTATATATGATTTTTGTGGAAAGATTTACTTGTATACCTTTAATTTCCTTATCTCAGTTTGACTTGAAATTACTTGGATGACTGATTTCACTAAAACTGGCCTATGTGGATGGAAGTGCCATTCTGGTTTCAGCTTTTCAACCCCACACATTTAGTGAATTTCCTTGTGACCATTTACATGCCTGCTGCCATAAGCAGACCCCGCTGAAAAAGGCATATGAGACACAATAGGGATTTTCCTATTGTGTATCAAGAGCCTCTTGGTGGGGGGCTGAAGAAGTTCCTATAAGAACATTGTTCCATTACCCACCATACCCACATTGCATAAAAAACATATGAGATCTTCTTCTCCTCACCAGGTAATAAGAAAAGGGGCTAGGCCACCGAGGTGTGCATGCTAAATGAGCACTGGCGTCACACAGTGACTACACCTTCTGCAGCCTGGTCAAAACTGATACTTCCCCTTAGTGAATATACCAGGGAAGTCTCCCAATCTTCTAAGGACTTCTTGATGTTTTTTCAGTGTTGTGTAATGGTGTAAATGGTCACAAGGAAATTCACTAAATGTGGGGTTTAAAAGCTGAAACCAGAATGGCATTTCCATCCACATAAGCTTTGAGGTAAGATAAATCCCCCTCTGCTTTGATAAGATCTTTTCAACTGGCTTCAGAAAATATTTTTTGAAGAATTTGTTTACTACATAAGTAAAAATGCTTCTTTCTTTTTCAGTTTCCAGACAATAGAATCTATGTAAACAACACATTGGACTTCAATAACAAAAGACATTTGAGAAAGTAATCATAATCATAAAAGATGTTTTGATCAGAATAATTTTTTAAACAGATAGTAAGAAACGCTGTATAAGATAAACGCTGGCCCACCTCCATCTCCATGGCAGACACACCCTTGTGGTATTGTTTTGATATTTGCAGGTCAGTTCCACCTGTGCAGTTATTCATCTAAATTGTTTATTTTGATCATTATGATACTGATACCCAGAAAAATTAAATTCTAAATAAGGTTTATTCATTTTATGTTATACAGAGTTATAGAAAAGCTCCAGAGTCTGATGAAGGAACTAAGGTTCTGAAATGTTATTAGGAAATTAATTCGGAGCAAGAGTTTGTATAAACATATATAATATTTTTTTTGAGCAAAGAAATTGAAATAAAAATGAAAAACATTACATGAACATAATAAAAAGAAATATGATCCAACATGAGAAAGATAATCCATTGTCTGAATTCACTTCTTTGGGGTTGAGAAAATGTCCTTTTGTTTGATGCTTTGAATACATCCATTTTTCACCTTCTCCCCATTTCTTTGGGTATCTGGATTTTATGGAAAATAATTTCCTAAAACATAAAAAGTTACTTATAAAAAACCCTGGGAGACAATCTTTGTGGCACATTTTTTACAGAGTCAGAGGCCTTGCTGATGTCCAGATATGAGACATCAATTGCCCGACCACTATCAAGTGCATTTGACACCAGGTCAAAAAAGTGAACCAGGTTTATTTGACATGATCATCTGGAGATGAACCCATGCTGTTTGTTGTTAATAAGACTGTTCACCTCTAAAAAGGTCACCAACCTTTCTGTTAGGATAGTCTTCATGGCTTATTCATAATGGATGTTAGACTGATTGGTCTATAGTTATCAGGCTCATCCTTGGTACTGCTCTTATGCAGGGGTATGCCATGTGTCATCCTCCAGTCCTAAGGAATGCATCCAGTCTGCAGGGAGGTACTAAACAAGTCTGATAGTGGTGCTGCCAGGAATTAAGCCAGCTCCCTCATAACTCTAGGATGTAGCCCATCCGACCATTGTGCCTTGTCCATATTCAATGACTTAAGGCCGTAAGACACTCTGCTCACAGGGCTCTGCCTATCTATTCTCCTCCCTTCCCTGCTTTGCCATACTCCTGTGGGATTGTTCCATCTCTCGCTCCCTGGTAAAAACTGAACAGAAGTACTCATTGAGTGCCTCTGCCTGTTCATCCCCCTTTTCCATCCACCCTCCATCTTTCCTAATCCTGGTGATTTGCTCCTTGTAGCTCTGCTTCTCTCTTATGTACTTGAAGAATGCCTTGTCACCCTCCTTTATCCACTGTGCAAGCCATAGCTCCTTTAAAGCTTTGGCTGCCCTCACCACCCTGCTCACCTCCCTGATTTTCTTTGCATATTTCTCCCTGTCCACCTCCCTACTGGACCCCTTCCATCTTCTGAAAGCCGCTGATTTCTCCCTCGCTCTTATCTACACATCCTTGGACCACCAGCTTGACTTCTTGCTCCCTGCTTTCTTACTGCATTTCTTTGAGTGAGCATCTGTAGCATCTACCAGATCTGACTTCAGGATGGCCCATTTCTTGATGGTAACCATGTCTGAGCTGATACTAGCCAAATGCTCCCTAAGGAAGTCAGCCCTTTTGAAGTCCACTGTCCTGGTTTTGGTAGCTGTCCCCATCTTAGTCATATCTAGGAAGAACCACACTGTACAGTGGTCACTGCCTGCTAGTGGGTCCTCAGTACCTATGCCCTGCATGTGGTCTCCATGTGTCAGCACAAGATCCAAAATATTCCCTGCTCTGTCAGCTCCTCCATCTTCTGCAACAGGAATACATCTTGTAAGTCATCCAGAATGATCTGTTCCCTAGTGTTCATGGTAGACATGGTTCCCCAATACACCCATGGTAGAATGAAATCCCCGACCACCACACTGCCATCCCTGCTTCAGTGTTTCCTTATCTGATTGCCAGTTCTCTGTCAATGTCCTCAGACTATGCAGGTGGTCCGTACACAACCCCTAGTCTGACCCTTTTTGCCTTTATTGTTCTGCAGTTGAACCCATAGGTTTCCGACCTACCCTCATAACCCTCATCCTTACTACTCATTATCCCCTCCCTCACAAATAAAGCAACCCCTCCACCCTTCCCTACTGTCCTGTCCCTACAATACAGTATGCATCCTGGCATCATGATGTCCAATTCATGGTGCTGGTTGGCCCATGTCTTGGTGACTTATTTACATATTTTATTTACTGAAATCTCAGATTACAACCCATGAGCTTGAAGCTACTTTACAGAGGTTCCACATCATATAAAGTAGATCTACAATTGCAGATTGACAAGTCACTGGCAACAGCAATGGCAAAACCTTTTTACACTGTTAGCAGATTGCACTAAGATACAATATTAGGAATAAGAAACAAAAACACTTAGGAAGGTAGATTTGATACCAAAACATGTGGACAGTTTGACAGGGTTACAAACACAGTGGAAAAAGAAGGTAGGAGAGACATAGGTATAGAGAACCAGAAACTGGTTAACTTTGTCAGGTTGTAGTCCAAGGTACGGGGGAAAGGACTAATGAGGAAGGGGAGAGGAAGGAAGGAGGGTAGAGGGAAGGGAGGAATGAAGGGAGAGAGGTGAAGAGTGGAGAAAGGTGAGGGTGAGGGTGAGGGATCTGATAGGGGAAAAGCTGGGGATTATGGGGGACTTAAGGATAGGGAGTAGCCAAATGAAGTGATGGGTAAGTAGCAAGTTTGGGAAGATGTAGAAGTGCTTATCAGTGAAATTCACAAGAGGTGATGAGAACAGATCATGGAAAACAGGTGCACTTCATTTGGTTCAAGAGGAGTAACCGAAGTTTAAGTTTGTATGGACCAATCTTTGGTTCAATGATTAAATCAGTAGGAAGGGAGGTTAGCAGGAAGGGAACATGGTAGGCAAAGGATCTCCATCTTTGTGAGGTGCATCAGAGTGGTACCTTAAATGGCTTGCTATTTGTTGCCCTAGTCAGTCTTACTGATTCTGTGGGGCAGAGCATGGAACAAGTGCTGGGAGGCATGAGGCCTAAGGCAGCTTTTTTAGCTAGGAGACAAATCTGGTAGCGAATTCTTCCCTCAAAATCAAGCCAGCCTGACTGGCAGTACAGATGACAAGTGTGAGTCAGGCATGGTCCACTTAGGACTAACATACAGGCTTTATTCAGGCTAGTGGCAATGTATTTGAAGGTACTGTCTGAGGCTGCACTATATATAACAAGTCCGTAATAATCTATTACAGATGGAACTGAACTTGTCACAGCTAATTGAAGAGCTGCTTCATTTAGACATTGACAAAGTCTGTAGAGCTGACCTAGTTTGTGATTTGCTGACCTGGCAACAAGGTCAACATGAGAAGAGAAGTAAAGGGAGCAATCTAGGGTGACACCAAGATATTTAAAGTTATTGACCACCTCAAGTGTTTTGTCATTCCTGTTTCTAATGATTATTGAGGATGATTTATGGTGATTTTGGGTTGAGGCAAAAAGCATTATTTTTGTATTTTTGTAATTCAGGAGTAGCCTTGCATTACAGAATCAGTCTTCAATATTTTTAAAATCATGCTGCAGCCTTTGATCTAGAATGGAGGTTGACATGTATAGAACAGCGTCATCAGCATAAAGGAGTATTCTGTATTGACAGGCTGGGGGAATTGACTAAGAAACAGGCTAAACAGTAGTGGACCTAAAATGGATCCTTGGAGAATTCCCGTATTCACAGGTAGTGTGTCGGAGAGAGTGCTGGACATTTTTACCTTCTGTTCATGCCCTGAGAGGTAGCTTCTGAACCAGTCCAGTGATACTGGTGATAACCCTGTGGAATCTATCTGAGCCAAGAGTAGCTCATGGTTGGCTGTATTGAAGGCCTTGGTGAGGTTAATGAAGGTAGTACCCACCAAGTGCCCTCAGTCAAAAGCAGCATGTATGAACCCTTTAAACTCAATTAATGCTGCAGTGGTGCTTTGGAGTTTCCTAAAACCATGTTGTTGATCACATTGTAGCTGGTACTTGTCAAGATAATCAAGTAACTTGTCATAGATTATCCTTTCAAGAGTTTTTGAGTTAGGCGGCAGGATAGAAATCAGTCAATAGTTTCTGTTGAATGTTCTATCCCCATTTTTAAATATAGGGGTCACTACTGCAGCTTTCTATAGCCTTGGGAATTTCCCTTAAATGAGGGCTAGATTAAGAATTCTCATCAAGGGTGTTGTTAGCACATCAAGGGTTAGGGAAAGTAACTTTAGGTCTAAGCCATTGCTACTATTCCTAGATTTTCCTAGCACCTTAGTTATGTATTTCTTGGCTTTTGAGTTTGTGATAATCTTTAGGTAGAATGGAGGGGTCGTGTTCAGTGGGGATGTACATGGTGGTTTTTTATGTCAGCATTGACTGGGTTGAGGAAGTCTGGTGGAAATACCCCGCTGAGGTCAGTGAACACATTGTTAAACATGTTAGCAATGGTTTTCTGATCCAGAGTAATGGCCCCACTGATGTTCAGCATGGGCGGCGCTGTTTTGTCATCTTGTTCAGTAATCATTTTGATGTTTTGCCAGAATTTTCGGCTGTCAGCCCATGAGGTGTTTAATTCAGACCTGAAATAGCTGGCCTTAGCCCAACAGATGACTTGGGTACACTGGTTCCTAGCTGTCTTGTAACTTTGGAGGCCATAGGATAACCCTGTACTTTTATGCTTTTGCCATAGGTGATCTCTTGCCTACATTTGGTCAATAAATTGTGGAGTTATCCATGATTTTTGGGACCCTTTGAGCTTCCATTTGGATATAGGGGCAAAAATGTCACATGTCATGTTAAAAATCTTAATAAAGCTTCCCAGCGTGATGTCGACATCATCGGCTGTGAAGATAGGGGACCAATTCTGCTGCATAAGATCCTGTTTTAGAGGACCTTGTTGTCCTTTTCTCAAAATTCAGGAAGCTATCACATGACTTGATAGTTTTTGGTCCTTATTAATCCGTGAGCAGAGGATGGAAGAGTGGTCACTCATAGAATCAGCAAGAATGAGTAAGTTTGTAATCTGCTCTGGGTGATTTGCAAGCAACCAATCTAATATAGTGCTAGTCCCAGTCTAGTAATTTATTTGTGTAGGTGAGTCCACCAGCTGGTGGCTATTGATTGCCGAGATGGCATCCTTGTAGGGAGTAGAGTCTTGGGACAACCAATTGATATTAAAGGCCTTGGTGATGACAATGAAGGTAGCATCCGCCAAGTGCTCTTGATCAAAAGCATCATGAATGAACCCTGTAAACACAATTAATGCTGTTGTGGAGCTGTGGAGTTTCCTAAAACCATGTTGTTGATCACATCGCAGTTGGTACTTGTTGAGATAATCAAGTAACTTATAATAGACTATCCTTTCAAGAGCTTTTGAGATAGGCGGCAGGATATAGATCAGTTGATAATTTGTGCTGAATGTCCTATACCCATTTTTAAATACAGGTGTCACTACTGTTGCTTTTCATAGCCTTGGG
The DNA here is from genome assembly GCA_016271365.2 of Neoceratodus forsteri. Taxonomy (NCBI): domain Eukaryota; kingdom Metazoa; phylum Chordata; order Ceratodontiformes; family Ceratodontidae; genus Neoceratodus; species Neoceratodus forsteri. The sequence goes on from CM057455.1 coordinate 611,113,734, forward strand.
AATTTCTATGAAATGAGGGCTAGGTTAGGAATTCTTGACAAGGGTGTTATTAGCACATCAAGGGTTAGGGAAAGTAGCTTTAGGTCTAAGCCATTGCCACTATTACTATATCTTCCAAGCACCTTAGTTAGGTGTTTGCAAGCAACCAGTTTAGTATAGTGCTATTCCCAGTATGGTAATTTATTCGTGTAGGTGAGTCCACCAGCTGGTGGATACTGATTGCGGAGATGGTGTCCTTGTAGGAAGCAGAGTCTTGGGACAACCAATTGATATTAAAGTTCCCTAGTACAAGTACTTATGAGTTAGTGCAGAGGTCAGCATGGTATTCAATGAGCACCTTGAAACCCTCAGATTGTTCCTTTGGAGGGATATAGACTGTAATAAGTTTTAAGAACTTGCCATGTGCACCGAGCACTAGTTTGATGGGTAGAATTCGAATGCTTTGCCCAGTTTTTAATGGTGTCAGGACTGTTCCCCGCAGGTGACTTTTTTATATAGGTTAAACAACCACTGCTCCTTTTGCCTTGTCTATCAAGCTGGAAGGAGGTGTGACCAGGGAGTTGAATTTCATTATCTGGTGTCCTTGGGGTCAGCCAGGTCTTGACCACTGACAAGACGTCAGGGTTGTGTTGTGTCATCCAAACTTGCAGTGAAACAAGTTTTGATAGGAGGCTGCATATACTGATAGAGGCTATTGAGAAAGTACCTGTCTGCCTCGTCGGATTTGCTGCTAGGTTTTTAGGGCTGGACTTTGAATGAACATTGTGTGATAATAGTAACAACAACCATATAATCCTAGTGGTCAGCAGTTTAAGTTATTTTAGAGACTGCATGTTGTAATGCCAAGATGAGGATAGTTTTTAATGTGCACAGGTTATAGGGACTGTGTTGAAGGTTAGGGGTAATAGGGTTGTAGGTGGCAGGGGGAGATAGAAACAGCCTGCAAGAGCACTGACAGGCAGCAAATACTGAAGTGTCAGGAGCAGTTGTAGATTTTGGGGATCTGTCCCAGAATGTTGTTTTTATGTTCTGCATCTTGTTAAACAGAGTACTGAGCAGAGAGTTTGGCATAATGAACATTGTAAACACTAACAGGACTACCCAACATGATAGGGGTTGTATGATCTATATATGGCGGGAGATCACACTAGTGCTTGACAATCTCTATGCTATTTGCAGAGTTGAGGAAAAAAGGAGGAGAGGGAGAGAGAGAGAGAGAGAGAGAGAGAGAGAGAGAGAGAGAGAGAGAGAGAAAAGAGTGCTTGCCCCTTTAAGAGGGATGGGATCCTTTTATAAAGAAAGGTAACTCAATTGGGGGCATGACACTGCCAGCAGAAAGTGGATTTAAATAGTGGCAGACCAGGGGTGGGAGGGTGGGAGAAAGTTTAGCCCATAATCAATAACTTCATCCCAGAAATCAACTGGACCACTATCCACACAAATTGCTATAGCAGGGACCTCTGAGATTGGATTGTTGCATGCTAGAGGCCTTAAGGTCAGTTGTAACCTATCAGAGGAATAGCTGCAGGCTCTGGAAGCCAATTCATTCAGCAGTTTTCAAGCCACTTTTAACCCCGAGGTGCTGTGAGGATCACACATGCAGCTTGCTGGCAGAGGCAGGCAGGGAAGTGTAGAGTGGCCAGTCATGGATCATAGCTGGGCTGCTAGCTGAGGAGAAGCCCAGTCAGGGCCTTACCCTACAGCTTGCTGGTAGAGGAGGGCAGGGAAGTGTAGAGTGGCCAGCCATGGATCAGAGCTGGGCCACTAGCTGAGGAGGAGCCAGGTCAGGGGTTTACCCTGTGGCTTGCTGGCAGAGGAGGGCAGGGAAGTGTAGAGTGGCCAGTCGTGGATCAGAGCCAGGCTGCTAGCTGACGAGGAGCTCAGTCAGGGATTATCCTGAAAAAAGAAGAGGGCATCAGTGATGGCAGCTATATCCACCTCCCCTTCTGCCATTAATGCTTGGAGCTCAGGTGTTTTGTTCCCCAAGCTCCTTGCTTTTAGGGAAATCACCCTCCAGAGTTTTCCTTTGCTTACCCCATTACTCCCATCCCTTTTATCATCTCTGCTTTCTGAATGCCACAACTTCCACTCATCACTAGCTGGGGGGGGGGCACATGGCCTCCCTCTCCGTGTGGCTCTGTCTGCTGCCCATGGCTAAGCCTACCCCCTTAATCAGTTTAAATTATATTTGGATGTAAATAACTTGCCAAGTTTCTTTTTCAGAACACTGGAACCCTCCTTGCTCAGGTGGAGCCTGTCTGTGGAGTGCAGATTCTTGTTGTCCCATGTTGCCTCCCCAACCCCCCCAACAATCCAAACCCCATAGTTCCACACCATTCCACTAGCCATATGTTAAATTCCCTGATCCTCTGTTTTCTGGCTGTACAGTACTTGCCTTGGATACTGGTAGGACCTCAGAGAATGCAACTGTTTGCCCCTCAGTGTTGCATAAACTGCCAAATACTCTGAATCTGTCCTGTACTTTCTCCACTTTGTTACCCTCCAGATCATTAGTGCCTAGGTGCACCACTATGGGAGGCTTCATCCCCTGTCTTCTTATACATTCAGCCATAAGTTGTCGCACTCTTCCTGCTGTCATATCTGGCATGCATTCCACCCAAACAGAACTGTTCATGGCTTCCTTGCTCCCCCCATCTGATACCTTTCACTAATGAGTCTCCCAGTATGACGACTGTTATTAGATTTTCTATCATTAGATAAGTTTTCCAGTATCAATTTCTGCTTAAGCTGAGAAAGCATTTTCTGATTATGTGCAACACCTATTGTATGACTCATTAATTATTTTTTTAATGTCCTCAAATTCTCAAGAATTACTACATTAGCTTGGTACAGTAAGGCTCTTTTCTAAAACCTCATAAAGGTCTCAATATGGATGAGGAGGGAATTCATTTTTCCTCCATGGGGACTGTCTGTCTGTCTCTTCAGGGGTTGGATTAAATTTTTAGAGCTAAAAGACTCCCAAACATATTCTAGTGAATCATTTAATGGTAACGTTGGAATAAAAGAGGCTTCTCTGGAGTTTTTGTTCCATTAACTTCACCTTCCTGATAAAAAAGACCATCAGTGGGTAAATTTTAAGCCCAGCAATAGCATTATTTAATTCTTGCATATACAACAGCAAAGCTGCTAAAATTCTGAGGTGGCTTAGGATTCAAACTTTTAGACACATATGTTCCTAATTGCATGTGAGATGAAACAGTTCCAGCCTTGTTATTTGTGTTATTCAAAGAAAATCTGTCACAAGGTGCTAGATCATTATAATTCATTGTTCTCCATCATCCCTGTGTTTACATGAACAAGCAGATACATCACATTGGGAGTTAGAATAGGTATTAACCAACTCAAAATCCAGATCTGCAAGAAAAGATAAGCTTTCACAAGGTATTCTTTCTGGTATAGATTTATTAGTTATATGTGTTATGATCTATGTCTTAGAAGAAAGACTAAGGACATACACCTCTGCATTAGTATAGGTACTGGGTTTGGAAGTAGCAAATTCCATAAACTCTGAAATCTTTGGCTGGGCCACATCCTGCCTCCTGCTTTTCTGATTAGTATTGCCCCTAGTGGCTGATGTGTGACTTACTATGGTCCCACTAGCAGATCTTAATTTTGGCTTACCCCCTGTAACCTTATTTTTCTTATTTGAAGTCTATGGGGAATACAAGCCTGATAGACTTGTGTTCTTACTGTTCCTAGTTCTAACTATCTTAAATTAGATATGGGCCTAACAATCACAATATATTAAATATAAAAATGTGATAATAATCTTAACACAATAAACACAATAATTAAAACAGAACTTCTCACAGTGTCACATTTATCAGATATTGGTCCAACTAGCTAGACTAGGACTTCTTTCTTAAATAAAGTCTGAATAGAGTTCTGGTGCTGCTATATCTTGCATGGTTCTCAATGCAGTATGCAAGGATTCCTGGAGATCACAATACTCAACGGCTCCCAGTGGACTTTCAAAGTTCAGTTAATGAAGTCAAAGTAGAAGGGTTAGTAAGAATCGAAAAAAGTCCATGAAAAATAACTTGTTGATTAAATCTGTGTAATACAATCTGTATAGGTTTTGGCATGAACGTCTCACAAAACCTTGCACTAAAAAAAGAGGTGTGCACTGGTAAATTGTTAGAAACCCCAGAGGTAAAAAAAAAAAAACTTAGGTTTTTAGTAATTGATTTTAAAAGTTCTGAAAATGATCTTCAGCAAAACCTATCAATCAGATAGTCCAATGAGTCACAGTCCTGTAAGGTTAAAATCCTACTAAACTCATTATAAAGGGCTATTCAAGGCAATAACATAAAATATCTGTGCACAAATTATTAGACTAAAAATGATAAATTATGGAAAAAAGTTATAACTTCAATTAGACGTCTTACTTCAATGAGTCGTTATTAATCTAGCCACCTTATGACTTGTCCCCAAGCTACATAAAATGCACCTCACCAGAGATCACAAATGCTCCTCTAGTCAGGATGTCAAAATTAAAAACACAGTAGCATGTAATGTCCTTTTCTTTTCCTGCTACTGTGTTATAACAGATAACCAAACTTGATAGCTGACTTACTCTAGTAATTCTTGCTGACTCTTGCTAGAAATTAACAAAAGGTTGTGAAGGCCCCTGCCGAAGCAGCCCTCCCCAAAATCACTTTGCAAGGCATGGCGGTGTTCTCAGGCAGCTTTCACGGCTGAGATGTTTTCTCCTCTGTTTGAATTTTGGCACACTTTTCAAGACCGAAAGGGACTGCTTTGAGCAATTTTAATTATTGGCACAGATACACAGATAGTTTGTTTGCACTGCATTTATAGCAAAAACATGTTCATTTCTTGCTTATTTTGTGTGGTTCCTTAAAGAGATGTTTAGTGTTTAATCTGTTTTACGTTATTATTTAAACCCTGAATTTGGTTTACTGTTTTTAGTCACCTGCATGTCCTTAATTCATGCTGTGCAATTTACCTAAACTCTGCTGTACTCTGTAAATCACCTTAAGTAATTGGGACTGAGTGCCAGTTTCACTAAATTCCTAACAGTCGAGTACATTATTTAGTACAGGGAACCGTTTTTTTTAGAGCCTGTTTTAAGCTCTAATTTGCCTCTTGGCCAGCTATTAATTGCTATGACGGGCTGCTCAACCACACTCGAGTGCCCCCAACTCTGATATTTGAATTGATCTTAGCTTTGTTCTCTTAGCCATTGCAGCCTTCTGGGCTAGCTCTAACTCTGTATTTATCTCTGCTAACTGAAAGTATCCACTGCCCTTGAAATGCACTCCGACCCTGAGCCTTAAAGAAAACAAGAATAAAAAAATATAGAGTTTTTTGCCCTGGTCCCCACTGAGATAGCTGAGATTTCAGGGCTAGTATTAGTTGGGGTAATTCATTCCTGAACTTGATTTCAACCCAAATTATTTAAAAGTAAAACCTAGCCCCTACTCTTAGCCACAGGAACAGCCTGCCTTAGTGGATTCCTGCTTGCACTCCAAATTCAGTGGCTGAGCTGATTTCCCTCCCCTGTTTTTTGGAGATACCCCTTACCTGTATTTAAGTAGCTCATCACTTTGTTTCTTCTCTCCACAGCTCTGAGCCTGTGCCCATGAGGAGGACTTGAGGGCCCCTACTGAAGCAGCCTTCCCCTAAATCACCATGCAACGTACAGTGGTGTTTTCAGGTGGCTTTCACAGCAAAGACCTTTTCTCCTCTATTTGAATTTTCCCCGCCTCCCCCCCCCACCACCCTTGGTGAGCAACTGATTATATCAGTGCTGTCACATGCTGATAAAAACCAATCAGCCAACTTTTCCACTAGCAGCTTATCTTGACTCACCACTAGATGTTGCTGTTGGCTGCAGTCTCCTCATCTGTGCTCTGGTCTTTCAGCTGTCACAGATTTAAAACCCTATGCTGGTTTCTGTGATTGTGCCCCATTTCTATCTTCTCCTTATTGGACTCTTGCCCACCATCACATCTCTCCCTGAACAGAGTCCTCCCATCTGTCCCCCTACTCCCTCTTTCTATTCTCTCATCTTCCATCATTTCAGCAGTACTTGTTCATCCCAGTACCCCCACTTGTATCAACCTCCCAGTAATACCACACACCAACCCTCCTTCTGCCTCTCCCTCACAGTACTTGTGGCCCTGCACATCAACTCGCTTACTATCCCTGTAGATGGCTCCAATGTTAATACCTCACCCTCAGCTGTTGCCAGGGAACACATGCTCCTTAAGTTAGCCCTAACCCATCACATCCTCCTCCTTCTTCTGCTATCCGGTAATATTCACCCAAACTCTGGGTTAACACCTTTGACACCCTCAACTGGTGATAAAAAGAGGGGCCACCTATTCACCTCCTTAAATATATGTAGCTTATTAAAAAGATTTGACTCTCTTCAAGGTTGGCTTGCACAGCATAAGCCAGGCATCCTGGCTCTCACCGAAACATGGCACTCCTCAAACACCGGGGACTCCCACATGGCCCTGAATGGCTGCTCTATCTTTCAGTCAGATCTTTGGGCAAATGGGGTGGAGGTTGTGCACTTTACATTCAAAACTATCTCCAAGCCATGGTTGTTCCCACCCCTCCCATCCTACATATGGGGCCCAAGTTTTCACTGTAAAGCTTTCTTTGGGAAACCCAGGTAAAACCCTCTATATTATGGTGGTGTATATTCCACCACTTAATCAGAAATAGGCCTTCGCTGCGGTTACAAATTGCCTCTCTTTTCTTCCCCCAAACAATGACATCCTAGTCTTGGTTGACTTTAACACAAACTGGCTAGCATCATCAGCTACCCCCAATAAAGATGCCACCTTGGCCATGGACCTGATTCAAGTCATACAATACCCCACAAGACATAACCACAAGACTGGGACTGAAACTTTGCTTGTCCTAATCTTTCCAAACCACCCTAAAAGAATCCCAAAGGTCTTCATGCTCCCTGATGTCATCAGTGATCACTCACCTGTACTGTGCCGGTGGTCCTATAAGGCCCCCAAGCCACCCACCAAAACTATTTACTGCTGGCAACTGAAGAGTGGAGCACTTGCCCAATTTAAAAACCACCTCTCAAACTATGACTGGTCACCCATAGATTCAGCTGGAAGCACAGATAGTGTCCTTGCCTATTTCATAACCTCCTTCAATTCTGTTTGTGACCTCTTTGCCCCAGTTGTGAAACAGATTGTAAAAAAATGTGATACACCCCGGCTATCTCTGACACTACTCAACCTCATGCACCATTGGCATTGTCTCTGGCATAAAGCCCTTGCTTCAGGTCTGCCTCAGGACAAGCAACTGTACAGGGAAGCAAGGAACAAATGTACCTATGCCCCATGGCAGGCTAAGGCCACTTATTATCATGATGCCCTCACCTCTGCAGGGGGTTCTGGTCATAAATTCTGAGATACCATCATCAACTGAATGGTAAAACTTTATCCCCACCATCCCAGATAACAGTAAATGGGACCATAACACAGGATCCGCTGCAAGTTGCCTGTTGTCTTAAACTCCTCATTTTCTGACCTCAGCAGTGTGCTTCCTCCTAACTTTTTTCACCCCAACCCCCTACTTGTCCCTCTTCCCCAAATGTTCCCCCCTCCCTCACTATTCCACCGTATTTCTGGTTTAGAGTAATATCACTTAGACAGGCATCTCTAGTGTCCTAGGCAAGAGTGGTGACACCCTGGATTTAAAACTCCTCTAACTTGCTCTTGATGCTGTCCTTGTCCCCCTTACTAAAATCCTTAACCACTCCCTCTGTTTGGGTGTGTTACCCACCCCTTGGAAAAGGGCGGTTAACACTCTGCTGCTAAAGGGCGGCAAACATACCTCCTCCTCCTCTAACTACCAGCTCATCCCTATTCTGCTCCCCCCAAGGCCCTCGAAAAAATAGTAGCCAACCAGCTCACTGAACATTTAACAAAATATAACCTCCTGTGTCCTAAGCAGCATGGGTTTCATATGGGCTACAGCACCACCACAGCCCTACTTGAATATTTTCTCCTACATACACTAGGTGCTGGATCAGGGACACTTAATTGGGGCAGTCTACATTGACCTAAGGCCTTTGATACTGTCCATCATGCCCTTCTCCTCAAATCCCTGATCACCATGGAGCTGACTCCCGATACTTCGACCTGATTTGAGAGCCATTTAACTAACAGGCTACAGCAGGTCAAAATTGACTCTACCCTCTCTGCCTTCCTTCCATTTCTCTCTGGGGTCCCTCAAGGCTCTATCCTGGATCCCTTCCTATTTAGCTTTTTCCTTAAACTCCCCACCCAGTGCCTGTTCTGGTCGGTTACTTCTTTATGCTAACAATGCAGCATTTTCTGGAATAATCCACAACTTCTACCCCTGCAGGATGCCTTCCAAAAGTCCTTCACAGAAGCTGAGTCCTAGTTCACAGAGCACAGGCTAGTATTAAACTACAAAAAAACTAAGACAATGATTTTTGTCCACCACCAGAACCCCTACAATGACTCTCCACTGCTTGTCCACACATCCCAAGGCTCCCCGCATGAGCAGGTCACCTCCTTCAAATACCTGGGCATCTCCCTTGACTCCTCCCTTACCTATCATGCACATATCCACCTCCTCTGTAAAACCATCAACACCAGAATTGGCTTTCTATATTGCCTCAAACACTGTCTGCCCAAAGATGCACATCACCTCGCTGTATCATCCTCGGTCCTCTCTGTGCTGGACTACAGAATCATGTTCTACAGTTCAGCAGATAACACTGCTCTCTGGCTCATATGGACAGCTTTAAACAAAGCCTGTCATCTGGTAACAGGTTGCAATAGAATGACCCACACATATGACCTCTACAGTAGCTCAAACTGGCTAAACTCACGCTTACCTCCTAGACAAAAAATTCAATGGAAACTCACCCCGGCTAGCCTGCATTGTCTCATCCAACCTTCCCTCCATTAAAGAGTCTCCAGAAGTACCTCTAAGTCCCCCTTTCCGGTCCCCAGTTGCAGGACAGCTATGGGTCAAAGAGCCTTTTATCACAGGGCCCCTTGCTGGCTAAATGGCCTACCTGCTGCTCTTTCTACTAGCACTAAAATAGGCCTTTTAAAAACCTTAATCAAGGAATTCCTTACTAAGACCTCCACTTGTGATTGTCCTTAGTATCATTACACTAAATAAGCCACTGCTATCTCTTCCCCCACCTTCTAACACAAAGTTATGCTCGTTTACTTTGACTATTTTAATTATGCACACTGACTCTGTTTTCTCTACCAGCTGTATTAGTCTCTGCTTTATAATAATTACTGCGGTTGAACCCTTGCCTTATTTACTATATATACCTGTTCTGCACCTGATGCTGGGCTGTCTCTGCCTTCAGATAAGGAAATTTGGTCAGTTTCGCTACCTTCCTTCCAAGCGAACTTATCTTTGAATGTTTGTTTTGCATCATCATGTGTTATTGTTATTCTGTGATAACTGACAAGGTGACTTTGCAAAAGAGTCTATGACTCAAAGGGTGTAATTCTGATTTCTTGAAAAATAAATAAATGACTCTAGATTTTAAAATAAAAAGGTATATGGTCTCCCTTTCACCAGAGGAGCATCATACAGCAGCAACCAGCAGTGGAATTATCAGACTCTGAAGACAGAATGTTTCTACCACTCTTTTACACTCTTTAGTGAAGTGTCAATTAGCATCAATTAATTAAATGTAGTCTGAGGCACAGGCAAGCAGACAAATTAATTTGTGCTGAAGACTAATCTTAGGTAGAGCTAAATGGAGATGAACCAGTTCCCTATCATGCAATAATAGATTAATTTAAGGCACTTGTTAGTTGTTGATATGCTAATGAAGAAATGAAATGAAACTGAGTACTGTGTCAGTTATCTCATGCTGCCAAGCAGCAAGTAATAAAGTTATGCCAAACCAATTATCTCAGATTGTGCTGTTCTAATTGATCAGTCAATTGCCATGGCTGGGCAACATTTGCCAAGTCCCTAAAAGTGGTAAAATATGCTATATAAATATATAGATATACAGAACCAAATGGAAACTTGATATAGGAAATAAAAATAAAAACAGTATTTTGAAAAAAAGAACAAAACAAAAAACAAACCAAATAAACTTATACCTTTGACTCTGGGGTTGGTAGTGCACAATGCCCAGTATGCACTTCCTTATGTTACCTGACTGCAAATTTAGCTCTAACAATAAAAGCAAAAAGGTTTTCCTCTGTATTAATTTAGAAAACTTGACAAACTAAAAAGGATTTTCACATTATAAGGGAGCTCCTCAGAGACCAATGTAATGACCTATTATCAAATTTAGCCCCACCTCAATATCCTATCACAGTCAGCCTCCCACAGGATTGAATCAGCTGCAACATACATTGCTGGGGCCATCAGATAGTCCACAGAAGTCAATGACTACTGGTACCTAATATATAATTAAAAAAGAAAGCAACTGATAAAAATGGGTTAAGAAATAAAAGATAGATGACAAGCCAATGCCTGCACTAGCCCCCCCTATTTTTCCCATTTCCCCTTCTGATGTTTGACATGAGTCCCCACTGTACATTAAAGCAGTTTCTCCTCTTATTTCTAAAATGAGCCTCTCATTCTATTTAACTCTGATTCTATCTTCAGCCACTTTGGACTCTCCACTCCTTTGTTCTTCACTCCTCTCTGCTCTGCCTCCGAGCTCATGACTCCATACCATCTTGAAAAATTAATCAGGGGCTCCAACGCTCTCCCGATACCCCAGTCACCCCAATCTCCAGCCTCTGTAAACCAAAAAAACAAAAGCTCTTAGTGCAGACAGCAACACAACAGAATAAAATGACTGATTTCAAATAATAAAATTGACAAAATTATCAGCGAACCAGAGCCCAAAAATTTTAGGGCATATAAATGCAGCGTGTCTGCTCCTTGGAATGTCCTCCTCCTCTCAGTAGGCACTTCTGTCCCACAGTCAGCTTAACAATTCGTGGTGTCACTATACAGATTATCAGCCTCCCATTTCCACATAAATATATTTGGATAACTTGGGTCCATAGTGGCCCTCATTGCAGTGGCCATCTCATGTTTACAGTACTGAGATTTAAACATAAACATATTAGAATTCACTACCAGATTTTATAATTCTACCAAATAACTGGTAGGTAGACTGACACAAGGTGTTTCTTCTCTTTTATCCAAAAAAATATGTTAGAGCCTCAAGTCCTTCATTATGAAGAATCACTGTGTTCAAGGAATCTGTGTCAAGGGTAGCAAAAAAAAGCAGCCATCCTGCATATCCAGGTTCTCCACAAGGTTAATGTTCTCTATTCTGTCTGTAATAAATGAAGGCAGATTTTGAACAAGGGGCTGTAATTGTTCACTCAGAAATCTCAAAATGAGTTCACTTAACCAACCATTCCCTGAAATAATTGGATAATGAGGTGGACATAGCACATTTTTGTGAAGTGTTGGTAGAATATATTTCATTTGTATGCCAGGAAGAGATACTATGAATACCCAATATGTATTTTCAGTGACAATGGAGATTTTTAGACCTTTGTAGTTTGCATAGCATAAATATTTTGAGAATGGTACGCAATGCCGCCTCTTCTAGTGGCAGCTGTGTTCTTCACGCTATGCAGGTTGCGCAGTCCACATTCAGTTAGATACTTCAGCTTTCCTTATTTTAACAACATTTACTTAGGTTAGGTACTTTGAAGTATAGAAAGTTGGGGGGATCTGCCCCCCCACTTCCCCCATCTTTCCTTATTTTAATTTTGAGGTGTGAAAACAGAATAAAAAAAGTCATTCAAACACACACACGCAAACAAAAATAAAACAAGACAAAAAAATTACCAGCTCCTGTTCCTAACTCAAACAAACCAATACTGTAATTCAAAAAATATAAAAGAAAACAAATCCAGATTCCTGCATCTGCTGCTGTGTGTGAATGCTAAAATTTATGCTACGCTAGTAACATAGGGGAAAAAGTGGTCCGATAATCTTTTTTTTTTTTCAAATTGTTTAACCAGGTGAGACACACTAAGCTGAAAGCTTATTTACAGGTGCAATCTGGGAGCATAGGGAAGTTAAGTGACTTGCTCAGGGTCACACAGTATGCAAGTGGGGGCTGTGGGATTCAAACCCAGGTCTCCCGATTTGCAGCTCAGAGCCTTAAACCCCTGCGCTATACTGCCTCCCTATCTCCACAATCTCCATATTTCTTGCAAATAACTCTTGAGGTACCCCCTGTTCAAGATGCTGTCTTTCCACTCTTTGTATAGAGGCATGTGGTTGATAGACAATCATGAATAAAACTGAGTATCTGAAACTGCCATAGAATCTTATTTACATATTGAGAGTTATCTGGAATCATGATAGCCCTGCCCTTATCAACAGGCTTAATTGTAATAGATTCATCTTTTGCTAGATGCTGTAAAGCCTGCTTCACTTCAAGTGAACAGTTAACAAAATACCTATTGGGGATGTTATTTAAATTCTTCTAATTCAGTTCCTAAGAAACATACTGACACCAGCACTAAAAGGGGGACAATACTGAGACTTGAGTCTTACCACAGGAAGGCTATTGCCGTGTGTCACGTTTGCATTACTAGTGGATGCACCTGTTGTAACATTTTTTTGTAGAGCAAATAGTCTTAAGAATAAGTTGCCTTGCAAATTTATGCAAATCAATTGTGATTTGAAACAAAAAAATCCAGATTTACTGTAGGTGAAAAAGAGAATCACTTGTTCAAGACTACTTTTACAGTATTTATTAAAATATTGTGTGATATATTATCAATTGAAGACACACAGATTTCCATGGAGAGGTGTGGATAATGTTCCGCAGTACCTTTTGGTGTATCTGTGGCAAGTGATGTATTTAGTGAGAGTTAATGTAATATCTCCCTCTTCCTCTGCCTCTTCCATACCCCCCCTTGTCTTTAATTGTTGTACTGTGTTTGAAAATGGGTAATTTCCAGTCAGTCATTTTATTTGCATATTTCAATAAATGCACTTCCACCTAATATTTTTTGCAATGTGGACATATTGGGCAGGATTTTCAAAACATGGCACAGGGGCTGCACCAAGCCCTGCACCACAACACTGAAGTTCTTTCAGTGTGTCAATCCTGTTACCGCAACTGTGCACAATTCCATAATCGTGGGCACAGTTGCGGCAGTTTTTGTGATTTATGGCAGCTTTTCCCAAATATCTGTAAAAGCTCAATAAAAAAGGCCCCCAAGATTGCCACAAGTTAGAACAGAAAAAGTTGGTCTAACTTGTAACAATTGCCACACAGGCTAGAAACTCCTGTTAGATCACCATAAACCCCCATGCGCCATATTGTCAGTGCACCTGGGGCTTATGGTGATCTAAGCCTTTTGAAAATCCTGCCCCTTGTCTTCAGAGAATGTTTACAGTATGTGCATTTTGTATTGCTTTTCTCACCATGATTTCTACAATAAAATGTAATTTTAATAGTGCTCAGAGCTTTAGTAGGGCTTGGTGGTGCTTGGATAGTGTTTCTGTGCATCCGACTACTCTTCATCAGATAGGGCTGATATCTGCCTCTGAATTCAACCATAATCCTACCAAAGTCACATTTTGAATCTCTGGTTAGGTATCTGAGATTGGATTCATCAGAGATGGATCTGATGATAGGGATACCTAGATCTGGTGATTAGAACCATCAGATCTTAATGGGATCCACAGATTCCTCTGATTCTTATTATGGATCCTAGGATGTCAGATCCTTGTTTGGATGACTATGCCATCCAAGGCCATCTGAAATTCAACAAAAATGGTGATATCCTATGGTATCTGACCTGATAGGATACTATCTGAACAACACTAGAAGATCTCTTATCATATGAACAACAAATACAAGTATTACAGTAAATTATAAATTGGTTATCTGACATGAACCTTTCAAAAATTATTTTGTATACAGCCAGAGGGAAGATTGAAACAGATATTGTAACTACATCCTTATTAAATAGATACTTGTTAGAAATAGTTGTGGGTGACAGTTTCTCAAACCTAACTTCTCCGACCATGTCATCCTCCCTCCCTTCTCTGGATCTCAAGAACTGCATTCCCTTGTGTTCCCTGCCTGACATGATGAAGAAGGAAACTATCTTTCATGAGTAACAAAAACACCTCCCTGATTTCCCTTTCAGCATATTCCACGTTTCAGTCATTGTCAGGTATTTTGAAATGTCCCGTTAAAACAAAACAAATAGTGCAGTTGCCTTATTTGTGCTAGTAAGAACAAATCCAGAAGCAAATAATTTGATACCTTTTATTGGACAAACATAGATGTTCTTTTGTTGTAACATCTATGCTGGTCCAATAAAAGGTATCAAATCATTTGCTTCTGGATTCATAAAAAACAAGGCTGTTTTCATTTTGCATTGTTTCTTTTGACAGTCATGCTCCGCTGTATATCCTAGTGGTCTGTAACAAGCTCCCAGAATAGTCTTCTGACTCCCACAAACTCTATCTCCAACTACAGTACAAGTCATCTGTATGACTTTAATCTCTCCATTCTACTTTTCACATTTGCTTGTGTGTACAGTGCAAAGCGAACATTTGGTTACAATAAGGCCATTTCAGAGTTGTGTCACTGTCGGGTCCAATGGAGCTCAAGCTGCAGTGGGCTCAGTAGTGACAGGCCAGTGATCAGCCAAGTTGTTTGTAAGAGTGTTCTCTGTTTGTTGGGCGAAAACTGCTTGTTGAACAAAAGATCAAATCACTTTTGTTGCTGTCCAGCAAGCAAAGAACATTCCACCTTGGCAAGCTGACTCAGCTGTTCACCGGACACCAACACTGTAATGAAACATGGGACAGCAAAAGTCTCAATTTCGGCTGGCAAACTATGAGGACTTACTTTTAGTACTTTCACTTGCATCTCTGCTGGCTTGGTTACTATGTCATTCTGTCACCTTCTGTTGTTTTCAATGTGTTCCCTTTTATCCCCTAAGGTGTCAGCAAGGTATGGCAATCTGGTAGGGTGCAGTCTGATCCCCTCTGTATGTTTTGCAAATGCAACTTCTCACAGGGGCCTCCCTCTTCTTTTTTTTATTTAATGTACTTTATTTCAAATTTGGTCGTAATACAATACATCCATGGGTATCTTGTAATGACTGAGGAAACAGTACACATGAATAGTAACAATATATGTGGAGTTTGATCCTCAATCCAAGTGAACCGGGACAAAAATGATTACAATACTACCCCATAACTCACCCTGTCAATTATCCCACCCTCCAAACCAACCCTTTGCCAAAGTAAGTAAATTGTAATTACTTCAGTAGCTATGTAGATACACATAGTGAATCTGGGGTGATCTATGGCTTCCAAGCTGTGAGTAAGGCTTCCAACGGACCCCCATCTGTCCTGATAGCCTTAATCTCTATTGGCTAACATGGCTATGTGCTTTTCAAGTTGTAAAGCTAATAACACCTCTCTATGCCGTAGTATATTGTCTTTCCAGTGTTTCATAATAATTAGTTTAGCCACTGCTGAAATCAGAGCTATGTGTGCTTTTCCTCATTTAATGGTCCCTGGGGGGAAACTATTAAGAAGGCAAACTTTGGGAGTAAATAAAGGTTGCAAGCCAAGTAATGGGTCTAATGAAATTTGAATACTCTGCCAAAAGATTGAGATTTTAGAACAGGACCATAACATAAGATAATTAAAGGTCACCTGGAGATTCGGTACATCTATGACACGGGGGGGGGGGATGGAAACCTTCCCATTTTGTACAACTTATCAGTGCAGAAATATAGATTATGCATCAGATTATATTGCACCAACCCGAAGTCTATCTTGTTTGATGAATTTATATATATTGCACCAGAGACAGCACCAGAATGGGACTTCCGATTATAAAGATAATTTATTTACCCAGTAATAGCAGACACCCTTGGGTAAACACTGATCAAGGGTTTGCGATTCCTTGTATACCTTGGATATTGCATGTGGTTGATTTGCCACCAATAATACTGGGTATAATTCAGTAGTAGGAGAAGAAATATGAGCAGTTTTTCCAAAGTAAGACAGGATGACCTGCCAAATTTGCCAATATTTAAAAGGATTTGCATCCTTAATTAATTAATTTATTTTTTTGTCCCAGTCAACATCGGGACATCTGCTCTAGTCACGGCCCCCACCGCCTCCAGATCTCAAATGAGCCGTGCTCCCCCCTTGCCCCCTGGCTTACTCCCCAGGGTGGGGTCACATCACCTGCCTGCCAAGGTGTCAGGGACATTGGTGAGGGTCTGAGGAGCCAGCCTGGAAGCCCAGGGAAGGCATCGAGGAGGGCATCATAGAGGCACTGGCTAGAGATTTTTGTGTCCCCAGGAGGATGTTGTTTTTCCTCAGAGGTGGGGATGTACAATGACTTCCCGCATCTGCCCTGCCCCCCTGGACATCCAGATGCCAGTTGCAGCAGATCCCCCAGCCTCCACCAGGGGTCTGTAGTGCACCAGACATTCATCCCCCTTCCCCTGGAGATGGAGAGCAGTCCAAGAGATGCTCCATCCATCTCCCCCCAGCCGGCCCTCCGGGAACCCAGGTATGTTCCTCAACCTGGGTCACTGGCATAGGCTTGCTGCATCCTTAATTTTAAAATCATGACAAAATTGTAAGAGGGTGAGGATTTTACTTCTAGATGCCAAATCTCCCAGTTTCAAATTCTACAAAGAGGACCAAAAAAGGGGAGAAATGGGGGCCTGAGCAATTTGAAAGTTTGGATTACCAATTAGGAGCTGTTCTAGTGATTTATACCTATTAACATTCCAATGTTTTTGCATTTGGAATAACACCTTAAGAAAACAACCGATTGGAGTGTTTCTCAGAGTCTTAGGTAATAAACAAGAGGGGGACTATAACAATGCAGTCAAGTTACAATGATAGGTGTTTGCTAATACTGTCTCAATGTCCACCCAAAGGGGTTTGAGATAACCAGGAGTCCTTTGGGCTGATGTCAAGATCTAATGTACAAGCTTGCTTATATGCATGGCACAATAGTAGGTGAAAAAGGATGGGAGAGAAAGGCCTCCTTGTAGTTTTAGTGCAGTAAGCTTTAAGGATGCTCGTTGGACCTTTTTTCCCTTCCATAAGTATTGATTAATCAGTGTTTGTAGCTTGCTGAACCAGCACTTTGGAAGGAAAGTGCCCAACATATTTAGGGGGGTTAAGAATGTGAGGTAAAACATTCATTTTAATGGTGATTATTCTGCCCCATAATGAGATTGGTAGAGAGGCCCACCTTGTCAAATCTGTCTTGAGGATCGCCATTAGTAAAGAGAAATTTTCTTTTATTATATGTGGAATTTCTCTAAAAATCTTCAGGCCTAAATATGTTAGGGACTTTGATTCTCACACCAGATTCGTTCCCTCAATATCAGCGGGTAGAAATTTCCTATTCATGTGGATAACTTTCGTTTTGGAGGGATTCAGCTTATAAAAAGAAACTTTAGAAAAAAGGTCAATCTCACTAAATAGGGCAGGGACTCTATAGGCTGGATTTTCTAGGTGTAGTAGTAAATCGTCTGCATAAGCAGAGATAAGATGATGGGAAGTGCCAACCTATATGCTTTGAAGTTCGGGGAAGAAAGTAATTTCCTGATGAAGGGTTTTAAATATAAATTAAAAAGTAGTGGGGATAGGGAACAGCCTTGCCTGGTGCCATGATGCAATGGGAGGAAATCAAATAATAGACCATTACACCAGACACAGGCTGTAGGTGCGTTGTAAAGGAGCTGGACCCAACTGATAAAACTATTAGGGAGACCGAATCTGTCTAAGACTGTAAACAAGAAATCCCAGGAGACTCAATCAAATGCCTTTTCAGCGTCTGAGGAAATCAAAGCATTATGGGCATCTAAGTGATTGGACTGGGAGAGTAGGTGTAGTAAGTGACTAATGTGGTCACTGGAATATCTGCCAGCCATAAACCCAACTTGTTAAGGGACAATTAAGATGCTCATAAGAGGATCTAATCTACTGGTGAGGACGTTTCCCAAAATCTTAACATCAATATTTAAAAGTGATATAGGACGATAGTTTTCTGGGTATTGGGGGTCTCTACCAGGTTTGTGTATAAGAGTAGTATTAGCTTCTTGAAAGTGTTGCTCTGAGAATACTAAACAGGTTGTCACATCAGAAGGAAGTCATGCCCATAGGGAAGAGAAACTCTGAAGCTATCTATAGGCTGGGAGGGGAGTTGCTAGCAGTCACAAGGGAAGAAAGAGACTTGGGCATCATCATCACTGATGACCTGAAATCATCCAAGCAGACCACTAAAGCAGTAGGTAAGACTAGGGGGATGTTAGGGTGTATTAGTAGGGGTATCACAAGTCGGAAGAGGGAGGTAATAATTCCTCTTTACAGGACACTGGTTAGGCCCCATCTGGAGTACTGAGTGTAGTACTGGAGGCCACACCTTCACAAGGACATGAACCATATTGAGGCAGTCCAGAGAAGGGCAACCAAAATGGTGCAGGGACTGCATCAGAAAACATATGAGGACATAGAAACATAGAAACATAGAATTTGACGGCAGATAAGGACCGCTTGGCCCACCCAGTCTGCCCATTTCCCTACCTGATGGATAAGCTGCAGATCCTAGTTAACCAGCAGCCTACTTCTTCCTACCCCAACCCCCTAGAATTGCCTTATGACTGTCCTATGCATGCTTGAATTCCACCACTGTTTTTGACTCCACAAGCTCCTCTGGAAGGCTGTTCCATACATCCACAACCCTTTCTGTGAAAAAATACTTCCTTAAATTACCTCTGAGCCGCCCCCCTTCTATCTTCAAATTGTGCCCCCTTGTTCTTGCACACCTCTTTTTTGAAAGATGCTACCTTCTTGGACTTTGTTGATTCCTTGAGGTACTTGAAAGTTTCTATCATGTCCCCCCTCTCCTCCTTTCCTCGAGGCTATACATATTAAGCTCCTTAAGTCTCTCTTCATATGTCTTCCGGTGCAGACCCTGCACCATTTTAGTTGCCCTCCTCTGGACAGCTTCCATCCTGTCTATGTCTTTGCGGAGATTGGATCTCCAGAACTGCACGCAGTACTCCTGATGTGGTCTCACCAGCTGTCTGTACAGAGGGATAATAACTTCTTGTTTTCTACTGGTGATGCCTCTCCCTATGCATCCCAGTATCCCCCCAGCCCTCCTTGCTGCCCTCTCACATTGCTTGCCCACCTTTAGGTCATCTGATATGACTACCCCCAGGTCCCTTTCCATTTTGTTGTTGTTAGTATCTCACACCCATTGTGTACTCTTCCCCTGGGTTTTTCTTTCCTAGGTGCATTACCTTGCACTTCTTAGCATTGAATCTAAGCTGCCATATATTTGACCATTCCTCTAACCTTGCCAAGTCCCTTCTCATCCTTTCCACCCCACCTTGTGCATCAACTCTGTTGCAGATCTTTGTGTCATCTGCAAAGAGACATACTTTTCCTTCCAGTCCCTCTGCAATGTCGATTATAAAGACATTGAAGAGGACCGGTCCTAATACTGAACCCTGTGGTACCCCACTGCTAACCCCCCTTTTTCAGAGTGGACTCCATTTACTATTACTCTCTGTGTCCTATTCTCCAGCCAATTCTTTACCCAGGCTGTCATCTTGGGACCCACTCCCAGGCTGGCTAACTTGTATATTAATCTTTGTGTGGGACTGTGTCAAATGCCCTACTAAGTCTAGGTAGGCCATGTCCACAGCCCCTCCCCTGATCAACTACTTTGGTCACCCAGTCCAAGAAATCTATCAGATTTGTCTGGCATGACCTTCCGCTGTGAATCCATGCTGCCTTGGGTCCTGTGCCCCTCTGGCCTCTAGATACGCAACAATTCTTTCCTTCAGAAGTGATTCCATACTTTTCCCTACCACTGAGAGTTAAACAACAGGTCTGTAGTTTCCTGCTTCTGCCTTGCTCCCACTTTTGTGAAGGGGAATCACATCTGCCCTCCTCCAGTCCTCTGGTACCACCCCATCCTCCCATGATTTGTTAAAGAGGGTAGTCAGTGGAGTCACTAGTTCTATCCTTAGTTCTTTTAGAATTCTGGGATGAATCCCATCCGGCCCCATTGCTTTGTCCACCTTCAGTTTTAAGAGCTCTTTCAGAACTCTTTCATCTGTAAATGGGCTGGTATCAACTTCTGTATCCAGAGTGTTTCTACTGTTTGTTTTAGGTACCTCCCCCCCCTTCCTTTGTAAATACTGAGCAAAAATATTTTTGTTTAGTATCTCTGCCTTTCACAGTCACCTCTGCCCACCCTCCCTCCCTTTATTAAGCCTCACTATCCCTTCCTTGGTCTTCCTTTGCTCCTGATGTACCTATAAAGGTTTATCCCCTTCTTAACTGAGTTGGCTATCTTTTTCCTCGGTTTGGGCCTTTGCTGTTCTGACTGCCTTTTCCAGCTTTCTTTTGCTTTAACTGTACAGTTCTCTGTCCTGTTCCTTCTGTGATTCCTTGTACTTCCTGAATGCTTTCTTTTTCTCTTGAACCTTCACTGCCACTTCCTTTGAGGAACCATAGTGGTTTCTTACCTCATTTCGTTTTGTTTATTTGCTTTACACAAAGGCTTGTTACTTCTGTGGTGGCAGTTTATTATTCCCATTGTTCTTCCACCCTCCTTCCTGCCCATTTGCTAGTGCATTCCTTAGGCACTCACCCATTTTGGCAAAGTCAGCCCTCCTAAAATCCAGTACCTTTGTCTTTGTATGGCTTGACTCTATTGCTGTGTTTATTGTGAACCATACTGTTCGATGGTCGCTAGTTCCCAGATGGCTACCCACTTCTACATCTGTGATCCTCTCTTCAGCTCCATTTGAGAGAACCAGGTCTAAGATTGCTCCTCTCGAGTGGGCTCCAATACTAGTTGTCTAAGGCATGCCCCTGTAGGGCATCTAGAATAACCCCACTCTTAGAAGTGGCTGCTGAAACTGCACTCCAGTTAACATCTGGCATATTCAGATCACCCATCAGCAATATCTCCCCTTTATCTGCCATTCTAAGTATACTTTCTATCATTTCCTTGTCCATTTCCTCCCCTTGAGAGGGGAGTCTGTATACAACTCCTGTACGGATTGTGGTGCCATTGCCTGCCTCCAAATTGACCCACAGTGCTTCTTCTCCTCCCCGTTTACCCTTTTGTTCTGTTGCTTTGATTTCTTCTTCTTATGTAGAGAGCTACTCCTCCTCCTCTTTTACCCTCCCTGTTCATCCTGTAGATAGTGTATCCTGGTATGTTTACATCCCAGTCATGGTTCTGTGTGTACCATGTTTCTGTGACTGCCACAATATCCAGATCTTCCTCCTCCATCAAGGCCACTAATTCAGGAAGCTTGTTACCCAGACTACGGGCATTGGTACTCATTGCTCTCCATTTTTGATGGCTTTACCTTCTGTGGCAGGCAACCCACTGACCTTTCTACCTTGGTCTTTTTCTCATTTAGTACCCTGTTTGTAGGGGAGGCTGGGATTTTCCTATGCTTATCAGTGCCTCCCCTTGACTAGTTTAAAGGCTTGCCAATGAAGCATTAAACCGATTGCCCAAAAGACTTGTTCCCTTCCTGGACAGATGCAGACCATCCTGCCAGTATAGGCTGGTGGCCCTCCAGGTGGAACCCCAGTCCCCAATGAAGCCAAACCCCTGTGCTCCACACCATTTTTCAACCATTTGTTAAACTGCATGGTGCAAAGTACCCTCGCCCACTCATGCCACTGACAGGCAGCACCTCTGAGAAGGCATCTGTGTGTGCTACTTGTCTTAAGCCCTCCCCAACTCTACAGAGTCCTTTGCACTGCTCTAATCTCATGATGAGCCAAGTCATTTGTCTCTAGGTGGACAATGATGTCCAGCTCAGACTCCGTGCAACTGTTCTCGTGATCCTAAGGATGTGCTTCCTGTCCCTCCAAGCCATGGCACCAGGTAGGCACCTTACTTCCAGTTTTCCTGCCCCCCAGTTCTATCCCCCTAATAACTGAGTCACCACCAGGAGCTGTTTTCTTTCCTGTGGTGCCCTCTGCCTCCTTCCTGAGGGCCTCCTTGTGACAGTTGTCTGCACCCTCCTTAGTCTCCTCTGCAGGTGCATCCATAGGGGAACTATGCTCCCCCAGAATGGTGTATGGATTGTGGAGTGTAACAACTGACTGGGTGTGCCTCTGTTCCACCACCCTTACCCTCCCTGAGCCCACTGTGGTCCAACTGCTGTGCTTTCTTCACAACTTCTGAGGTAGTGGTGGTGGTTGTGGTGCTCCCTGGATGGGGGAGGTTCCCTTGCCACTGTCCAGTGTGGCCTGAAGATGGGCAACTTCCTCCCTCCGGGCAGATAGTTGTCTGCAAACAGGGCAGCATCTCAGCCTCCAGAAAGACTCCTGGAAGACTGCTGCCCCACAGCCATTACATTGTACTACTCCCCACATAACTGTCTACCTTGTTTAGTTTTTTTTGTGCGTGTGTGTGTGTGTGTGTGTGTGATTGGTGTGTTATATAGAAATATATGTATTTATATAATGTGTATGCTTATATTGTCAGTGCAGTGTGCTAGACAGGATATGAGAGTGATGTGTACCTTGCCCTCTTGAGGAAATGATGTCAGAACCCCAGGTATAAATTAACTATTTCCAGGGATGGGGGGTGAGGGGGGGAAGGGGTTGGGCCTAAATTGTGCCTTCATGAAACAATCAGCTAAATGCTCTGACCTACCAATGCGATGAGTGCCTTCTTGTCAGCAAGATGCCATACACGACAATTTGTAATACTGCTTCAAACCAATTTGACAGAGAAAATACCCTGCTAATCAAATAGAGAAAAATCCAAACATCCAAGTCAGACACAGGTAAACCTCCCCAGCCCTGAAAGAGCCTGGTGACTTGTGCTCTGAAAACAGTCAGCCCCAAAACACGTCAGCTGTAGAAGGGCAGACACAGAAACAGTATTTAGCCTATGTGGGTTTAAACTCTTCCTGCACTGAAAACCTTAACACTTGTAACACAAGTAAAGCAAACTCCACCTCCCTCTGTTGATTGAAAGACTGCCTTTTCTGATAATTCTAAGTTGCTTATTTCACCCTTCAGTTAGAAGTATCCTCCACCTGAAGAATATTAACTTTTGCAACAGATTAATTGAACTCAATATGTATACCCTAGAGCAAAGGAGGGAGAAAGGTGATATGATTGAAACATTCAAACACCTTAAGGGCATTAACAAGGTAAAAGAGTCTAACATGTTTCAATATAAGAAAAATAGCGGGACAAGAGGACACAGCATGAGATTAGAGGGAGGTCGATTAAGGGGTAGTGTGAGGAACTTTTTTCACAGAAAGGGTGGTGGATGCATGGAACGACCTACCTCAGGAAGTGGTGGATATGAATACAGTGCAGGTCTTCAAACAGGCATGGGATAGGCATAAAGGAGCAATACAGATGAGTATGAATAGATAGGCCATTGACAGAGCAAAGGCCGATGGCACATTTATAAGGTAGAAAAATAAATGGGCAGACTGGATGGTCCTTGTTGTCCTTATCTGCTGTCAACTTCTATGTGTCTATGTTTCTGTGTAAAACCAATACTTATACACTTCAGTCAGAAAGGGGGCAAGATCTTCAGAGCAGGACTTAAGCAGGTTATTTGTAAGTCTGTCAGGTCCTGTTGATTTGTCTAAAGGGAGTTGACGGACTGCATGCTCCACTTCTGTGGTTTGAATTGGTATACCCAAGGGAGTTGTCACATCATAAGGAATTTTGGAGAGGTCAATGAGGTCTAGATAATTATCTATATCATTCTGGGTAACAACTTCTTCTCTAGGGACAGAATATAAATCTTGAAAATATGATTTGAAAATAGCAACAGTTTGTTGCGGATGGATGGTTACAGGACTGGTGTTGGTTACCTGCAAACTAGCTATACAACGGTTCATTTCTGTCTGTTTAATTCTAATGGCTAGCAGCTTACCTGCCCTTTCCCCTGACTGTAGATTTTTAAGTTTAGTTAGTTTAATGCTAATTCCGCTTGCTGAGACATAAGATAATAAAAATGGGCATTTAAAGTATGCAATTTGACCCAGTCCTCTTCTAGGAAAAAGCAACTAATATTTCTTTCAGTAAACTGAATGTTAAGCAGCAACCTGTCCTTTTTAGCTTTAAACTGTCCAGTTCTTTTGGAAGTAAGACAAATACATTTGCCACGCAACGCACACTTGAGGGCCACCCATACAATATCAAGCCTTGCAACCGAACCTTTGTTAGTTTGAAGAAATTGAGAAACAAAGTCCCTAACATGCAATAAAATAGGTTGTGATTTGAGTAATTGGTTATTCAGGCACCACAAGGAGTCCCTTCATATACCAAGGCCAAGTAGGTAAGAAATGTAAACAGGCGAGTGATCTGAGATCACTCAGGCATGTATCTAGCTGTTGATTATTCCTGGAAGGAGAAAAGAACTAATTAAAAAATAATCAAGCTTGGAGCAGGTGCCGTGGTGGAGAAGAAAAAAAGTGTAGGATTTTTCTGTGGGATGTAATATTCTGCATATATCCACCAACCCCGCTCCATTCATAAGGTCCCTCAGGGCCCTTTGAGCTGGAGACAGTCCAACTCTCTTGGCATCAGATCTCTCTAATTGGAGTTGTAGTGTTAAGTTCCAATCCCCCATCCTGGAAAGTAGCCTCATGCATAAAGGGGGTAATTAAGTTGAGAGAGTGTAAGAAAAACGGGTGAATCTTTATTGGAACCATAAATAGACCCTATCAAGACCGTTCGGGATTGTAGTTCACCAAGCAGTAAAACATATCTACCTTTTACGTCCCATATTTCTTGGACCAGTTTAACTGGGACATTTCTGGCAATTAGGATAGCAACCCCTCCTCGACTAGTAGAGATCCCAGTGCCATATGCTTGCCCTACCCAATTTCTACAAAGTAGAGAGGTATCCTCACTTTTTAAATGTGTTTCTTGTAGACATGCATTTCCCACGTGAAGGTGGGACAGGTGTCTTAAAATACTTGTTGCTTGCACCTATCTCTGGCACCTTGGACATTCCAAGTTGTAATGGTATGTGGACCCCTCATTATGTGATTAACAGTATGGGATAAAACCAAAGAGAGTCAGCTGAGAGAATTTTCTCTGAGCAAATAACATTTAACCAGCTACCATGTAAGAGAAGAAAATTTGGCATGTTCCCCTTCCCCTTAATTATACTCTTAAGTTTCCCCATCCTATTTATTAAACACAATAATTCACAAATAAAACAAATATCTCTGGTTCTACCAACCTCACTAAGTATATTGCCAGGCGATGTTAACTTGCGCCCCTCGATACAGCAATCTCTGCTGCCTATTCCCCGACACCCCTTCCCCCCCCAGAACATACTATACAGTAATTAAACATTATTGAATCAACAAGGTATAGATGTTCAACATTATTAAGCGATAATCCACCCAGGAATAAACATTGTCTGAATAGTATTATTACTCAAACTTAAATTTAGAAAGCTTAATGCAAATATCCAATGTTTGGCAACCATATGGTGCTACAGTATGGTTAAAATAAAATCAAACCTATTTAGGCAAGATAAAACCAAAAAGAAGAAAGAAATAAAAGGGGGAAATCGTAATATATGAGGGATTTCCATCAGTACATGGTCCGAACGGTTTGTTTAATTAAAGTGGAAACAGACGCTAACCGTCCAGAGACATCATCATTCGAAGGGCAACAAAATAATTAAATGTCCACCAATGGGAAAGAAAGGGCTTATAAGAACCATTTATCCAGATTTCAAGTGAGAGCAATCAAATATGGAACCAGCAAGTGCAGTTCCCAGATCATGTCCAGACGTTTGGGTGCATGCTAGCAAATTCCCAGAACTAGACCAGTAATGCAATTTTATCTCTCAAGAGCTCTGGAAAAAAGCTCCTGTCTTTAAGTGATCCCAGATGCCTACTGCAACTGGTAGGGTATTCCAAAGCAACCCTCGATTCTTTAGTCTTTTTACTAGGCTGGCAGGCTTAGAAAATCTGCTTAGCATTCAACGAGAAGGCCCACTCACTTCAACAGATCGGGCAACAGCTTTTTAAGTTCGAGCTGTGCTTGGTCTTGTGTATCAAAGGCATGCCATTGCTCATCGATTCTCACCTGTAGGATGGCTGGGTATCGAACCCGAAACTGTTTGCCAGCCGCAATCACTTTAGAGACAATGGGATGCATCTCCTGTCTCCCCGCTCTCAACGATTGAGGCAGATCTTGGCTGACACATATTTTTTGACCCTCCCATTGCACCTCTTGCAGCATGTTAATTTGGGCCACTATGTTTTGCTTGTCAAGGAAATTCAATAGTTTAAAAATTAGAGGCCTAGGAGGTGATCCGGGTGGTGGCATTGGATGCAGTGCTCTATGAACTCTCTCAATAGTGTAGGTGGTACCATTGGGTGAAGGACCAGCTATTTTTTCACACAGTTTCTGTAAAAATAAAATTGGTGAGCTGCCTTCCTCTCTTTCGGGGATCCCAAGAATAAGCAGGTTATTCCGTTGGCTTCTGCCTCAAGATCCTCCAGCTTCTCCTCCATTTTATTAATCCTTTTCAGCATGATGTTATGATCCAAGTCAGCCTTATCTACCTTTCTTTCTAGAGAGGCAAGACGTGCCTCTGAATCAGAAACTCTTATGGCTAGTAAGTCCATCAAGGAGTGCACTTGCTGTAATTCTTCAGAGATGGCCGCAATCAAGCTCTGAAACGGCTGCATAATTTCTAGAAAGTGGTCCTCTGTGAGGGCTGCTGATCCTGCTGAAGGTTTGCTGCCAGCAGCCGGCTGTTGTTTAGGCCATTTTGTGGCCTTGTCTTTCTCTGGAGTAGGAGGAGGTGATTGGATTGGGGGCGCCTTGCTTATGAATACTTCTATTTCTCTGAGGATTTTCTCTTTCTTTGTATTGTAGAGGTTGAGAAAAACCTATTTCCAGGTAAAATTTAAGTTAGAAAAGGTAGTTTGCAATGAAAATAGTCGGGAGGGATGCAGAGCGAAGGGAGCTAGTTGCTGTTCGTTAGGCTGCCATTACGTGACCGGGCCTCTCTCTTCTTATTCTTACAAATTAATTCCATTCCACACCAATATTTTGTTTTAACTGACTCTGTAGCTCCGGTCCAAGTAAGCCCTTTGACAAGGCTCAGAGGCAGAAAAGGAAGGTGCTGTCCACCAAAGTCCAGGGTGTATAGTGCCTGGGGTTGCACTGGATCTCAAACCTGGCAAAATAAAAACTTTAATGTTGATCTGGGTCATGTAGTGCTTTCACATAGCTATCTGCTGTAAAAACTATTTCCCTTCCCTTCCCCTCTGTCTCAGCAGAGCTGATTAGTAGCCTGTGATGAGGGTGCTTGGTGAAGGGCACTATTCGTAATGGTGATGCCTTCAGGGCGAAATCCTGAATGGAGCTGGGGAGGGGAGGGTGACCAGATATGGGGGTGGGTGAATTGGGTGACAGGATGTCACTATATGTACATGCGCGCAGGGGAGAGTGAGCATGGTGAGCATGGGCTGGGAGGGGATGTAGGGCATGGTGCTGCGGTGGGTTGCTGAGCTGCGCCATGGCATCAGGGGTTGGCCTGCGGCTGAGGTGGGTGAGGTACCGGGTTTTGGTGTGGGCGCTGGTGTGATTTTATGGCACCCATCCCAAACGTTTATTTTTCATACTTTCACCCCCTCAATATGTACCCCCTGGAGTTGAGAATCCTTTAGTAGGGGATGCGGGGCAAAGCCTCTACATGGTGCTGTGTGTGTGTGTGTGCATGTGGGGGGCAGCCTGCCCACAGAAAGCATGAAAATCTAAGTCCTCCCATCATTGTTCCATAAAATGAGGGTGTCAGAGTGCTGAAAAGGTTTTGCCTGACTTCGCTGCGATAACGGTGACTGCTTTTAGGCAGTTGCCATTATCACATGGAACCAGCTGATTGAGCTCACTGGAATTTTGTTGCTGGAAATGTGATTCCTTCCCTCACCCCCTACCCTTTCTGCTGAGCTGACTGAGTTTGTGTCAGGATGAATATGACTTCCCATACTGACACTCCCCTTCCCCTCTCTCGATGTTTCAGCCTGAGCTTATGCTGGGATGATTGCTGGCAGAGCAGACATCTGACCCCTACCTGGGATTCCACTGGCTCCTCCTCCAGCTGATTGCTGACTGAGCTTTGATTCTGCTTGCAGTAATGTAATGCTTTCCAGAGCCTCCAGGTCAGTACTCCTCAAATGAAGGAGATCTCCTATTTTGATCACTTAAATCAGGAAGATGTTCACAAAGCTCTAATGTATATGTCTAACTGAATCTAAGATGCTATAAATGCATTCCTAAAGTCATTAAAGACAGGAGAACAGTTTGTTCTTTAATTCACATGGTTTTAAGGGCATGGACTGGTGCCATAAAAAGCAGGGAGAATGTCAAAAAATGGCAAAATCAGGGAATCTCCCTGAAAATAGGGAGACTTGTAAAGTATGCCTTTCCATTCCCCCATGCCATCTCAGCTGATTGAGCTTGCTCTGAGTCTGCACTTGGCCTCATCTGCCTCTCCGAAACAACCCCCTGCCAGCTTAAACATGGTCATCTGGTCCCTACCTGGAGGCACATTTAAACAAGAAAGCACACAGTCAGCCAGGAAATGTGATGGGCTCCTTTGTTACTTTGGTCTGTTGGTGTACCAGTAGGCAACAGGGGTCCCAGCGGCTTCCTGTGTAATCTACCTCATTCATGAAGGTGCCTGACAGAGTTCTCTTAGGATGTTTAAGGGAGATACTGCAAAAAGTTTAAAACACTGTGTGATTAAATTGGGACCTATTTGATTTCATTTACTAAAAAGAGCAAATAAAACATCTAGGTTACTTTCTCTAAGATAATATTAATGGCATGCTTTCTTGCTTTGTCCTGAAGGTTGGTGACTGGTGGTTATACTTAGTTACCGGTATATTTGCTATATGCTCAATTACTTCCTATTGCATCTGACTGTACTCACAGAGGCTTCTTACTAAAGATTGTCCTGCTCTCTACAGGGAGTTAGCACTACAGTACCAGTACATGACAGGTAAACTACCTTTGATGCACACATGATTACATGAGTGAAGACCATTAGGACAAACAAAATATAACTGGTTTATTCAGCTAGCTCAGCTGGACATAGCTGCTCACTGGCTTTTTCTTCCAGGCTTTATGGCAGAAGGAAACAACTGCTGCTAGTCTTCTGTATCAATTCAAGCTTACGCCCTTACAGAAATGTGTCTGTATTTGCAACAGACACGAATCTGAATTTCAGACAACGCTGTGGGTGCAGACAAGTGTTGTCTCAACAGGCAATATGAAAATACTTGAGGGTTTTCTTTTGTCTTCCACACTGGCACCCCCACACCATCTCTGTTCAGGTAGGATTAGAAAGGGTAGTGCCGGCATGTGTGAGGAATAAGTTGTAGTACTGGGACTTGCTAGTCTTAGCACTGGTCCAGCTTCATTTCTGCCCATCATCACTGTCTGTCCCTCATTAATCCCTCAAAGGAACAACATATGGCTAGGAATCAAGTCAGTTATAAGTGATCTTTTTTAATCTCCCTCTGGTGCCAATGCAGTCAACAGCCACAGACCTACACTGATTTGAGGGCCATAGACATTCAAGATTAAAGACAGTGTGCTTAGTGTGTCTTTTCTTGCCAAAAATTGTAAAATAAAAATAAATTATTATAATGAGGAACACATCCTCAAACATGTAGTCATCTCAGAAAACTATGGAAAAGAACCTGAGCAAAGTTCATTTTTTATTTAACATCGTATTATGAATTTCTGCTTTAACATCTTAATTTAGCACAAAAATTTAGTATGAGCATCACCCTTTCTCATAGGGAACGGATAATGGACAGAGCAATTTTGAGGAGTAAAATGAGGAACATCCCTCATAATCAGGGACAATTCTGAGGTATGGTACAAAGGGGAAGGCAATAGAAGGCATTTGGTGGAAAGTAAGGAGTGGCTTGGCCATCATTTACATTTATATTTATAAAAAGTCTGAAAATAAGTTAAAGATACACAGAGCAGTAAGGATCATTTTCTTATATATTTGAAAGCTGTAGAGTGCAACGACAAGGAGGTCTAAGAGAGCAAAGGCAGAACTGGATCACTACAGGCACCCTGCAATTCTCCAGTTTTGCCTTTGCTTCTTTAAGCTTCTGTTTTTGCACTGTATTGCTTGCAAAAGGAAGCTCTGTTATTAATATATATATATATATATATATATATATATATATATATATATATATACATATCTCTACTCTGCATATCCCTTGCTTATTTTTGATTTTTATACAACTGCAAATTTAAATGACTGGTAAGTCAACCTTACCTACCCCAAACACACAAAATGACCACTACAAATTTCCCCTTATCGCTTCAACTTGATTTAATTAAGTTTGTAAACTTACTTTGCCCAATGTAGCCTTTTGTCTGGGTGTGTGAAAGGGGTGAACTGCAACTATAAAGTCCAATCCTTGTGCAACATTGTGATCTATTTGTATTGCAGGTTCATGTTTGTTGGTATTTTTCCTTTTCCCTTTACTTGGTCACCATGCAGCCTTTTGTTTTGGGAATGAGTGGGATGCTGGTGACTGGGTACTAAAAAAAGGCCCATGTTAATTCAACACTGTAATTCATTTGAGTTGTTTTCAGCACTAGTTGGCATCTTTCCCCCATATTTGATCACCATGCACTGTCTGATAAGGGAAGAGCTGAAGCAGGCATAAAAAGACCAGCAATCAGGTGGACACCAGAAAGCAGGAATTGAAGGTAAAGGAGTAACACCCCACATGTCCCATCACACTTATGTCTATCACTTGAGTGACACTGAGGAGGAATGGAGCATCTTCCTTAAATGCATCTTCAGGTCATATGCAGTGTGATCACAGGTCAACAGAATACTCTGGCAGTGGGGCACCAGAATATGGTAGGAGGTGATAAGTGACGAGTTACTGAATACTGTGACATCCAGCAAAGGGGTAGGTATCTACAGCTTGTATCCATGGTAAAAGGGTGCAAGAGGTAGGAGACTGCTAGGAAAAAGTAGGAACAGGCATGAGGGTAATGGAAGAGAAAGTGGAATACATCCTATTTATGGTGGGGTAACAAACTAGTTCCAGTGGAGCAAAAGGTAAGGTAGAAGTACCAGGGAAGTAGAAAGTTTGCAGAAGGGTAAACTGAACTTGCATAGATAATAAGCAAAGGAAAGTAAGGATGATGGGAGTGATGAAGTGTAATGGTTGTGGGGTCACAGTGTTTCTGGAGACCATCTGGAGACTGAGGTGCTGCCTTTTATGTACTCACCCATTTGGGTTGTGAGCACTGGTTGCTGGACTCTGGAATGAACTGGAAAGTGTAGAAATGATCTCATCCCCCACCTAGGGGCCACCAAATCTGTTGCAGCTCCCCAGAGGATGCTGAGGTAATGGACCTTGAAGCAGAAGCAAAGGAAATGGATGTTGGTGGGTTCCAGGAGGGTGGTATCAGTGGAAAGGGTGCTGGCTACTTCATCTATACTGCTGCAGAACTCCTTCACTGTACTGGTGGGATGGGGTAGCTAAGAGGGAGTACTTGTCGCATAGGGAAGGGGTGAGGTGGGGTACTCAGAAGTGGAGGCCCAGATGAGAGAGTGACCCTCAGCTCAAGCGGATGCAGCTACTGGTGTGGAATCTGTTATACGCAGGATAGACTTGAGAGTATGGGGAGAAGAGGGAGGTGACATACCTGAGTGGCATTTTAGCTTGAAGGGATGGAGACCATGTACAGAGTATCAATAGGGCAGCAGGAGCTGGGAGGGAGCTTGACATCATTATCCATCTGTGGATGAATAACCTGGAAAGGGCTAAGGTAGGAGTAGTGGGAGGTAACTGCAAGGAACTGGGGAGGGGCTTCAAGTTGGGGGTATGCATGGTGAAATCTTCCATGGTGTTACCTGTGTACAGCCAGGAAGAGGCAAAGGTACTCCACAGCAGGGTATTTAATCACTGGTTATAGGCATGGTGCATGAAGAAGAGCTTTGGCTACCTTGAGGACTGGGAACCAGCCTTGGAGAATATGGGCCTCTATAAGGGAGGTGGCCTACATGCTTCGAGGAAGGGGACCTCAGTCCTTAGTGGGAGGTTTAAATGCTACTTGGCTGACCATTTACACAAGCCAGGGAGAAGGCAGTAAAACCTGTGGAAGCAACAACTGCACCCCCCCCCCCCACCGATAGAGCATCAGGGAGGGAGGGAGGGCCCAAAGGGAGAAAAGAGGGTAGAGGCACAGAAAGGCAGGTGTGGGGATATGACAGAAGAAAAAGGGGGTATATAATTCAAGTAAGCCAGGGTTGAGAATTGAAGGAGACAAGGAATGGTGAAGTCAAAAAGGGAAGAGGTGAGTTGGGGGGGGTGTCAAGGAACAACACAGGCAGGAATTGGAAGGGGAAGCATGGCAGTAGGCAGAGAGTTGGAATGTGTGCAGAGCCATATGGACCAATGCAAGGAGTCTTGAAAACAACATTTCAGACCTGGAATCCAATTGTAGTGGCAGCTAAACTGAATTTAGTGACCATAACAGAGTTGTGGTGCTCTAAGCACCACAAATGAAGAAGAACTAACACAAACACTGGGATGAAGTTTAAAAAAATTAATAAATTAAAGCACCCAAGGAGAAATCAAACTAAGCAGTGGAAACTGTATACCATTGTTACAGTGACACTGTAACAACGAACCCCTCACAGCGACACAATCTGTTTGACACTCAGTGTCAAATGGGTTGTCGAAGTGATGAACATATTCATCGACTCCAGAGTTTGGTCAATCACCTCACGAATCCACCCCAACCCCAGAGTTAGATATTTAGAGATCGGGGATGCAGGGGTCACAGCCCCCTGCAAACCATACAAAAATACCCTGATGCTTGAGGCACTGCAACCTTCTATTGACGAGTTTATCAGGCGACATGGTCACCATCAGCAAAATCCTGTCTGTGCTGAACTTTGACAAATTTCTTGTTGAACCGGCTTGGTGAAACCAGCACAAACACCGCTGTGTAGTGGCTTACTGCTAAGGCTTTATCAGAGAGCAGTACATTTACTAGAATTCATACATAATCATAAATTGTGCAACACATTTGCATTTTCCACATGAGATACACTAAACTGAGCACCATAACTGAGACACTGCCATACCCAGCTGCTCTTTGTTCAGGAGACAGGGCAGGGAGGTAGGGAGGAAGAGTTGCATTATATGTGAGAAAGGAAATCGAGACTACAATTTTACAGAGCGCCTAGAAGAAAAAGAGGGGCTGAAGGTTCTGTGGATTATTCTGGAGACCAGCTCTGGTGCTGCTATCCATACTGGAGTAGTGTACTGAACCCCACCACGGGAAGGAGAGTTGGATAAGGATCTTCGAGAAGCCATCATCAGAATGGAAAATAAGAGGGAGGTGCTGCTAATTGGTGACTTCAATCTACCAGACATGGAGTGGAGCCTTCCAACTGCAGCTTCAGCAAAAAGTATTGCTGTGCGAAATTGGAAAATGTTGCCCAGCGAAATATTTTGCATCATTTGTTCCTGGACAAAAGTTCGCCACCCACGGATGAAATGTTTGGCATCTAGAGATCTACCCTCCCCTTGGCCACTCACTGGCCCAA
This sequence comes from Neoceratodus forsteri, assembly GCA_016271365.2. Lineage (NCBI taxonomy): Eukaryota > Metazoa > Chordata > Ceratodontiformes > Ceratodontidae > Neoceratodus > Neoceratodus forsteri. The sequence continues at coordinate 611,147,431 of CM057455.1, forward strand.
ATTCCCATTAAAATGAATTCTCCCTGGTGTCTAGTGGTTCTCCCCCCCCAGCTAATCACTGGCACAAAGTGAACAAAGGAAGCCCCCCCCAGTTAACTCATTATTTTCCCTGATCCCACAGATCCCCAATCCTAAAATAAAATGTCAATCTCCACTCCTCCCTGGCATCTACTGGACCCCCATCATTCAATGAATGAGTGCGTGCTTGTACAAGCACACGCTCATTCATTGAATTGCTCAGTCGGGCTGCTGTCTGTGGAGGTGAGCGGAGGGCTGTGCCGGTGACCCGACTGTGGTTACAGTGGGGGAGCAGGGTGGGTGTTATCTGATGACAGGGTGGGAGGTCCACTAGACACCAGGGAGTGGGGAGTAACTTTTATTTTAGGATTGGGAGTCCAAGGGATCAGGGAAAATAATGAGTTAAGGGGGAGGGAGCTTGTTTTATTCACTTTGGGTTGGTGATTGGCTGGAGGAGGTCCACTAGACACCAGGGAGTGGGGACTGACATTTTGTTTTAGGACCAGGGGTCTGGGGGATCAGGAAAAATAATGAGTTCACTGGGGGGGAGCTTCCTTTTTTCACTTTGGTCCAGTGATCAGTCAGGAGGAGGACCATGAGACACCAGGGAGAAGTTATTTCTGCATCAGGCAAAAGTTTGCATGAAATTTTCAATTTCACTGCAATTTAACAGGTGAAATTTTATTTCATGACATCTCTAGCAAAGAGTGGGACCATTGTTGACTCTATAGAAGGGGGTTTTCTTAGGCAGTTAGACACAGAACCCACTAGGAATAGTGCTGGACCTGGTGCTTAGTAACAGTTACAGCACTGCAAATGTCATAGTGGGCAGTCCTCTGGGCACTAGTGATCTCTGTACAGTGTGGTTTAATATACACAGGAACAGAGACAAACCACACATGGACAAGAGTCCTGGAAGTTAGAAGGCCAGATTCTAAAGAAACAAGAGACTTCCCAGAAGATGCTCGGGGGATTGCCATGGAGGGTTAGAGACATAGTGGGCAAAAATAAGGGAGGGTATTATTAAAGTTAAAGCAACCAGCCTCTGTGTAAAGGAAATGAGTAAAAGCAGAAGGAAAAATATACTGTTATGATTCTCTAAGGAAGAGACAAAGGTGCTGATGAAATAAAGGGTGGCATTCAGGAGGTATAAGGAAACACAGAGGGAGGAGGATTGGGAGGCATACCAAGTAAAACAGAGGGAAAGAAGGCAAGGGGTAAGTGGAGTATTGGACCAGACAGAGGAAAGGATCACTAAAGGGGATAAGATTTTCTTCAGATGCTTAAGTAAGAAGACAAAAGCAGTAAGATGGATAGTGAGGATTAGAAGAGCCCTGCCTTTCACCTTTATTTGATTCCTTCTCCTTGTTCATGCCGTACCAGTCTGGTTTTAGGCAGCCCCACTGTACCTCCAACTCCCTCCTGTGACTCACTGACTCCTGTCAGGTATGAGTCAGGGTCTGGTCACCTCAGTCATTTTTGTTGCCTTTTCCAAAACCTTCAACACTGTTGCCCACACTATCCTTCTGGATAAGTTTAAGGCAGCAGGCCTCTCTGCCTACTCAGCTGAATGGTTCTGCTCCTACCTTTTAGGCAAATATCAAGCTGTCTGTATTGGTGATGCCTTATCCTCTCTCCTTCCTATCTCCTCTGGAGTTCCTCAAGACCCATCATTGGCCCTATTCTATTCCAAACCCACCACCCCACACCTCTGTACCCCTTACTTACCTACCAGGGGTTCAACACCATAATCTTCTCTAGACCAGAGACGTATCTTCCCTCTTTAACGCCGGACAGGGAACTGAGGAAATCAGGTAGATACTATTAATGTATTTCAATGAGTTTTGAACCTGTACTCATAAGTTGGTAATTTTTAGTATTCCTCTCCCCAAAACATTCAAGATGGCATTTTCAGACCCAACCCCATGAACAAGGAAGGTGATGTTTTTCAAATCTGACCCAAAATGTGATTTCACTGTCACTCCACAAAATCACCTTATGGACAGGATTTAAAAATTTTCACCTACTGGGTTCATGAGATGGGGTCATAAGAAGACCAAGATGAAAATGGGGGGTCAAATTATTAAAAATCAGCAAAGTGATGAAGGTGAGTTGATAATGTTCAATTCTCACTGATAACTATGATAAATTTCAATATGTTGACCCCCAAATATGGCCAAAATGTGTTTCCCCACTTGTGGTTCAAAATTACATTTTGGCCAGTATTTTATAAACGACATCTGTCATCTTCAGGAGGGGGGGCACTCATAAAAAGACTATGTTGAAAACGTGAGGTCAAAATGTCACAAAACAATAGTTACAAAGAAACATTGGCATTTTTTTTCAACGTCACATTACGATTTTTGCAGATATTGGCCCCCAGTTTTCAAAATACCCTCTTTTTATCCCACCTTGTGAACATGACAGGTGTCATTTTTCAAATGCCCTCCTAAGCATGTTTTCACATTTGCTTTACAAAGTCGCCTTTCAAATAGAATTTTAAAATTCCACCTACCATGATAAGGTTGGGTCATAAAAAAAAAACAGTGCTGTGAATTCAGGGTCTAAATGTAAAAAAAAACAGCAATGTTATGAGGAAATGATTTATTTTCAATATCTACTCACAACTTTCTGATTTTTGCATATTTTGGCCACAAATGTGTAACGTAGTCCTTTTGTTGCCCCACCTGATGAACTTCACAGGTGTAATTTTTCAAATATTCTCTGAAACATGCCATCTATGAAACCACCTTTCTGAGAGGACTTAAAAACCGTCCACCTCTCCTGAACATAACGTGGTGTCATCAAAAGACTATGTTGAAAATTTGGGGTCAAAACATGAAAAAAATATCATAAGTTATGAAGAAATGTTGAAGTGTTTCAATGTTTACACATAACTTTATTTTTGCAGATTTTGGCCCCTGATGTTCAACAAATCATGTGTGTTACCCCACCTCATGAACATGATGTGTTATTTTTCAAATTTCTTCCAAAGTATGTTTTTGCAGTCACAATGTGAAATCACCTTTCAGATGGGATTTACAAAAATTCCAACTGTCTTGATCATAACGTCAAGTCATAAAAAGGCTATGCTGGAAATTTGGGGTCAGAATGTCGGAGCCCACCAAAAAATTAGATATTTCCTCTCATCTGGCCTATCTAGAATAAACACAGTCTAAAAATGTGTCAAAGCAGGACACCACGGAAAATGAGGTAATGCATTTCATGTACACTACCCTGAGTAAATATTTAATGGAATGTGTAAAACCAGGAATCCAGTACAGCAGAGCCCCCTACCCCAAAATGTGTATCCATGCTATTTTATCTTGGGAAAAATGCAGTGTGAAAGCAGGACCCCACTGAAACTGAGAAATTGCTCTTCAGCTTGGCTATCATAGGTAAATACATTATAAAAACAGATAAAAGGAGGGCCTCACTGAAAATGAGGTATTGCATCTTGGCTGTGCTATCCTAGGTAAATAAATGTAAAAACTGAGAAATGCAGGATTCCACTGAAAAAAAAGATAACATTTTAGCTGTGCTGTCATGGGTAAGTACAGTACAGTACAGTACAATACAAAAATGCATCAAAGCAGGAACACACTAAGAATGAGATACTGCAACTGAGCTGGGATATCCTGGTTAATGAATATTGCAAAACTGTGGAAAAACAGGACCCTACAGTAGGACGGCATTGAAAAGGAGATGTTGCAACACAAATTATATTTCCTGAAATAATACATTATAAAAGCAGTACCCCAATAAAAATGAACTATTGCACCTCAGTTCTACTATACTGGGTAAATACTGTATAAAAATCAGGACCCCATTGAAAATGACATATTGGGCTGGATATTCAAACTGCGCCATTCTGTGGCGCAAGCCCTTGCGCTGCACAAAATAGTTGCGCTGGGGTGTGGCCAGGGCGTTATTCAATGGAGTTACGCTATTGAGCAACTCCTTTGAATATCACCCCCCGGCCACAGCCACTGTGCATGGCACAGTAGAACTTGCGCCACCGCAAGTAGTCAGAGTGGAGCATTCAAGATGAGGTGGCACAAGTTCCATTGCGCCATGCGCAAATTTCCGATATTGAAAAGGTGACATGCAAATGGGGCCATAATTCATGCAAGGCACAGGGGGGGCCATTTGCATCTATTTATGGCCCCATTTGCATGCCATTAGCATGCAGGTGCGCTGATCCCCGAGGACTTGCACCTGGCGCTCTGCCAGGCAGCAGTCATCGGGGACAGACGCCCCCTGCAGTCAATCGCGGGCATAACTGTTGTAATCCCCCCTCCCCTACTGGCCCGATCATGGGCAAACCCATAATCCCCACCCCCACTGGCCCGATCGTGGGCAGAACAGAGTTCAACCCCCCCAAGAACATATCCCTGGTGGTCCAGTGGACCGAAGCCCCATCACTGGCATTAGAGTCCACCACCCCAAGGTCCATGTACCCTGGTGATCTACTGTCCCCACCCCACCCACGGAGCCCCACCACCCCACTCCCCCATCAGCCAGCAGGCATCACCACCAGCCTGCCACCCTACCCCTCGGCCTGACTGCTCATTCACATATCTGGACTGCGTTATGCGGTATGGGCTGCATGTCCATTGGCTCTTGCTCTGAACCAATGGGTGTGCAGCCCTACTGAGCAGTCAGGCGCAAGGTGGCAGGGGTGGATGCTGCCACCAGCCAGCTGACGGGGACCAGAGGTGGGGCTCGTGGGTGGTGGGTGGGTGGGGCCACTAGATCACCAGGGTACGTGGACCTTGGGGGTGATGGACTCTAATGCCAGCGATCGGGCTTCGCGGTCCACTGGAGCACCAGGGATATGTTCTTGGGGGTTGAACTCTGTTCTTGCCCACGATCGGGCTAGTGGGGGGTGGGGATTACTATGGGTTTGCCCGCGCACGGGCCAGTCGGGGAGGGGGTTACTACATGCCCGGATCAGGCCAGTCAGGGGAGGGAGGTTACTACATGCCTCTGATGGGGCCAGTGGAGGGGTTACTACATGTGCCGAGATCAGGCCAGTTGAGGGAAGGGGGAGTTACTACCTGCCTGCGATTGGGCTGCAGGGGGGGCACAGGGAGTAAGTTGAGGGCCACCCACAGGTGGTAGCTGCTGTGTTGTGCCCTGCAATGTGGCAGCTCACTTGTGGGTGGCCCTCGACTTACTCCTTTTTTTTTTTGCTCAAAGTTGTGCAGGCACAGGTTGGGGGTTGCGCCTGCACAACTCTGCACAGCCCGCTGAATATCAGGCTGTGCAGTTAATACATGGTTCATCCCCCTCCAGTTGAGCATGCCTTCATTAGCACTGCGCTGTTGCTCAGCTTGACTTGGGGGGCGCAACTGCCTCCTGCTGAATATGGAAGAATGGTGCAATTCTGGACTTGCACAGGCGCAACCCTGTTGCGCATGGCGCAACCCTTTTGAATATCCAGCCCATTATATCTTATCTGGTCTATCTTGGAGATATATATATATATATATATATGTGGGAGATGGGGCAACCCTAAACATCTCATTTCCTGACTTTTTGTGTTTTAACCCTAAACGATGCATTAACAAAGTTTTTTGCATAGAATTTCCTTGCTATTTGAGAAAGAATAAAAAACTAGCAAGTTGCACAAGTTAGTGGGAGTGCAGCCCTTTTGGCCATGTGCTCCCACCAACTTGTAAATTCCTGCCTAAGGTAAGAGTTCAAGTACTGAATATCATATGTATTGCTGGCAGCGCATATGGTTGGGAGTGTGTTGCCCACCACCTTGAAAGAAAGCAAAGTGTCAGTCATCAAAGTGGCATAATTCAACACCTGTTTACATGTCAGACACCTAACCACTAAAAATTACCTCCATGGCAGTAATGCTAGGCAATCTATAAATATGAAGCCAATACCACAATGCAAAACACCATATGCAAAACATAAAGTGTGTCATGGTGCAGCAAATGAATGTTCCAACACCTAAACAGCATAATTCACAAGGACAGCACATCCCCTCAGCTAGCTCCAAATTTCAATGTAAAAGACCAAACTGTTTCTGAGATATAAAATGTGAAAGTTTCAGGTTCTCATTCATCACACTTGCAGAATTCTATACCTATTTAACATGTTGCACACCTAATGACTAAAAGTACATCTATGGCAGTAAAGCTAGCTACTCTAGTAATTGAAAGCCACTACCACCATGGAAAACGCTGTCAGCAAAATGTAAACTGCCTCCTGCAATATTTCCACAAAAAATATTTTGTCTGACACCTAAGTACTATAATTCACATCTACAGGACATGCCATCAACACCCTCCAAATTTCAAGTTAAAAGACCAAACCATTTCCAAAATATTTAATTTGAAAAATTGATAAAATTGTGCTCTCTGGTCCCTCCCAATCTGGCCATCTAGTCCCCTCCCTCCCTCACGATCAAAGACTCTCACGATCAAAGAATTTGTAGGCTTATGATAAAAGTATTTGCAGGCTCATCGTCAAAGAATAAAAAATGTTAAAACAATTTTTAGAGAAAAATACAAGAAACCACAGCCATGACTTGACAGAACAAAGGGCCTGAGCAGATCCCACCCTAGTTTGTCTTTAGAAGTGACCCCTGTGCTGAGAAAATTACATTTTTCATATGGCCATCTAGTCGCGCCCTCCTGATCAAAGATCGTGGTCAAAGAATCTCGAGATCAAAGAATTTGCAGGGTCATGGTCAAACAATAAAAAAATTTAAAAGTCAATTCTTAGGAAGAAATGCATGAAACCACAACCATGCCTCGATAGAACGAAGCCCCAAAACCCATCCACACATTTGGCTTAATAAGCCAACCCTGATCTGAAAACATTTATTTTTTCAAGTAGCCATCTAGTCACACCCTTGTGATCAAAGATCATGGTCAAAGGATCTTGGTATCAAAGATTTTGTGGGCTTGCGATCAAAGAATTTGCAGGTTGCAATCAAACAAAAAAATTTTAAAAGTCAATTTTTAGGCAGAAATACATGAAACCACAGCCATGCCTCAATAGAACGAAGCCTCTTGAGCAAAACCCAGCCTCATTTGGCTTAATAAGCTATACCTGATTCATGTGGCCATCTAGTCATGCCCTCACAATCAAAGATCGCGGTCAAAGTATCTCTCAATCAAACAATTTTCAGGCTCGCGACTAAAGATCATTAGTGAGCCACGATGAAAGAATAACAAAGTTAAAAACTGTATTTTTTTACCATTTTGAAAGAAACCACAGGTATGGCTTGATAGAGGCAAGGCCCCTGAGCAAAACCCACCATAGTTTCACCTAAGATGTCCCCACTGGGCAGAGATATTTTAATTTTTCCGACCACAAACTAAAAACAAAATGCCAGCCGTCATGATCAAAGAATTCCTTGTGATCTAAGATGCCTTGATTGTGAGCCTGCAAATTCTTTTATTGTGAGGTGGGACTATACGGCCAAAACCTCACTCTTCTTTCTCAAAATAACCATATAAATTTCCCCATTGACTTATAATGGGAAATTAAAACTTTAATAACTTTTGAATGGATTAATATTTTTTCACCAAATGAAAAGTGGCATGTTCCTTGATTCAAGCTCTTTCAGCTGAGAAAAGTTGCAGAGCAGCATGCTACATGACTGCCGTGCAGCACCACAGACAAAATAAAAAAAGCTGCCCACATAACTGCCAAAAAGTGCATTTTCAGCATTTTGTTGTGCAAAAACTGTAAGTCCAACTGAAATGAAATTTGGCACATCAAGAGATCTATGATGCCCCACCATGCTTACCAAATGTCATGCAAATCTGTGGAAAGGGTCCAAAGTTATTAATGTGCAAAATTTTGAGTTTAACATAGAAGAGGCTTCATAACTGTAAATATAGGGGAACGTCCATGCCCCTATAATATATTCCATGACCAAGCATGCTGACATCCTACAGTAAAGGAGAATGGGTGGACATTTAGGCCTCACGACCCCAATGACACACCAAGGCATCTGTCAGACTGTGGAGGATTGGGGTGGTGTGTGTGTGGGGGGGTTAGGGGTTCAGCCCTAATGTCTCATTTCCTGACTTTTTTTGCTTTAACCCTAAATGAAGCATTAACACAGTTTTTTGCATAGGATTTCCTTACGTTTTAAAAAAAATATAATATAAGTAGCAAAAAACACGTATTGGTGGGAGTGCGGAGCCCAGCTCCCACCAAGTTGCCAATTTTTGAATAACAATATGCATCTGGGCGCACACTCCCACTTATGCAAAGCTATGGAGCCATGCAGCAGCAATATAGGGCACCAAACCCTTGTAACAGTAATTTGCATATATCTTGGGAACTGTAAGAGCTAGAAAAAAAAATTCTAGCATCACTGTAATCATGACAGTAAGTGCTTCACACAACATTGAAAGACTGTACCCATATCTCACATCATTTCTGAGCTATGGGCACCAAAAAGCACTGCACAGGCACTCTTTCAACCCTTGTGACAGTACTTTCACAATATCTCATGAACCGTGCAACGTACAAACAAAATTCCACTGCAGGCTTACTCTACAATGTCCCTTTTTTTCCAATGGCCTAGAGGTGATCTAAGCCATCTGCAGCTAAAAGTCTGTATCTCACTTTGTTGCCGAGATAACAGTGCTGAAGGTCATGACACAGACTGCAATGTAATCCTATGGGAAAAATGTCAATTACGTCATTGAATATCTCTGCAAAAAATTATTTTTCCAACACCTAAACAGCATCGTTCACATCTCTATGACATCCCCTCAACACCCTGCAAATTTTGAGTAAAAAGACCAAACTGTTTTTGAGATATGGTCATCCCAGTTTTGGCCATCTCATCTTTCAATAGGGCCATCTGGTCTTTCTCATTAACATTCCAAAAATACATATAGGCCCAGATATTCAAACTACGCCAGGCTGTGGTGCAAGCTTGGACACAGTTCAACTTGGCTGCGCAGGGGTGTGGACTGGGCGATATTCAACGGAGCTGCGCCATGGCACAGCATCGTTGCATATCACACCCTGGCCACCCGCAGTGTGCATGGCGCAGTGGCACTGTGCCAGCTCAAGTGGCCAGAGTGGAGCATGGGGATGCACTAGTGCAAGTTCCATTACGCTATGAACAGCAACCTCGATATTCAAAACATGTCATGCAAATGGGGCCATAATGTATGCAAGGCGCAAATGGGGCCATTGGCATGTCATTATGGCCCCATTTGCATGCAGGTGCGCCGATCCCCGACGACTTGCACCTGGTGCCCTGCCAGGCAGAAGCCGACGGGGACTGATGCCCCCTGCAGCCGGCAATGTGCTCCACAGCTCAATCATGGGCATTTGTATAAATAAATAAATAATTCCAATCTCCCTGGTGGTCCAGTGGCTGCTGTCTGCCTGATCGTGGGCATTTGTATAAATAAATAAGAAATAATTCCAATCTCCCTGGTGGTCCAGTGGACCGCTATCTGCCCGATCATGGGCATCTGTATAATTAAATCAATAAGTCCAGTATCCCTGGTCATCCAGTGGACTGCAATCTGCCCGATCGCGGGCATCTGTATAATTAAATCAATAAGTCCAATATCCCTGGTGATCCAGTGGACTGCTATCTGCCCGATCATGGGCATCTGTATATAAAATCAATAAGTCCAATATCCCTGGTGGTCTAGCGGTACCCCTCTCCCCACCAGCCACTGAGCCCAACTTCCCTGCTCCCTCCGGTCAGCTGGCGGTCGACAGCACCACACCCGCCTGCTGCCCCGCTGCCCACTGACTGACACCGCCGGTAGGGCTGTACGCCCATTGGTTCACAGTGTGAGCCAATGGGCATGCAGCCCGTGCCGTGCTACATTTCAGATATATGAATAATATCTGGAATGTATAAGTACCGATACGGGCTGCACCCCATTGGCTCACGCCAGAACCAATGGGCATACAGCCTCACCAACAGTGGCAGTCGGCGAGCGGTGGGCAGGTAGGTGGGTGGAGTGTTGTTGCCCGCTGGCTGACCAGGGGGCAGCAGGTTGGTGGGGCTTAGTGGGCGGTGGGGAAGGGGGCACCGCGACCACCAGGGATATTGGACTTATTGATTTTTATATACAGATGACCGCAATCGGGCAGATAGTGGTCCACTGGACCACCAGGGATATTGGACTTATTGATTTTTACATACAGATGCCCGCGATTAGGCAGACAGCGGTCCACTGGACCAAAAGGGAGATTGGAATTATTTCTTATTTATTCATACAAATGCCCACGATCGGGCAGACAGCGGTCCACTGGACCACCAGGGATATAGGATGGAATTCTTCTTTTATTTTTACAGATGCCCACGATTAGGCATGGGTGGTGCCGTCAGGTGCAACCGAAGCTCGGGTGGCCACCCACAGGTGGCAGCTGCCGTGTTGCACCCTGCAATGCGGCAGCTCACCTGTGGGTGGCCATCCCTTGTTCCTTTTCTTTTGGATCAACTTTGTGCTGGCACAGGTAGGGGTTGCGCATGCATGGCTCTGCACATCCGGGCTGAATGTCGGGCTGTGCAGGGTATGCGTAAGGCAAACCCCACCTGCACCTGCATACGTACTGATGATGCACTCCGGCGCATCAGGATTTGTACTGCGCACTTTTCCTTTTTGAATATCATGCTAAGGGTGCATCAGTGGGTTGCGCGTAGCGCCCAACACTGTTCTTGCATCATCACACTTAACCCTTTGAATATCTGGGCCATACAATTTACCATATGATATAATGGAATTTCAAATTGTAATAACTTTTGAACGGATTAATATTTTTTCACCAAACAAAAAGCGGCATGTTCCTTCTCCCAATCTCTTTCTTCTTCCTAAGTTTCGGACCAATAGCCCACATGGTGTCCGCACAACACCAGGGACAAAATTGCGGAAAAGTGCATTTTTTGGCACTTTGCTGCCAAAAACCTTATGTCCAACTGAAACACAATTTAGTTAATCAAGAGATCTATCACAACAGACAGTGCATTCCAAATTTTGTGCCAATCTGTTGAATGGTTGCAAAGTTATTAACGTGCACAATGTGAAGTTTAACATTAAAAGTGCCTACCACAATACAAGACTCTATATGCAAAATGTAAAGTGCATCACGCAATATCTCTGAAGCAACTTAATTTTCCAACACCTAAATACCATAATTCACATGTACAGAACATCCCTCAACACCCTGCAAATGTCAATTTAAAAGACCAAACCATGTCCTAGATGTAACATTTTAAAGTTTGAGATTTTCATTGGTCAGAGTGACAGAATTCCACACCTGTTTATATTTTATACACCTAACAACTGAAAAATACGTTCATGGCAGTAAGGCTAGCTACCCTATAAATTTCAAGCCACTACCACAATGCAAAACACTGTCCGCAAAATGTAAACTGAGCAATGCCATATCTCCACAATAAATGTATTTTCTGACACCTAAACACATAATTCACATCTATAGGACATCCCATCAACACCCTCCAAATTTCAAGTTAAAAGACCAAACTGTTTCTGAGATATTTAATTTTAAAAGTTGTTAAAATTGAGCTATATAGTCCCTCCAGATTTGGCCATCTTGTCCCTCCCTCGGGATCAAAGAATCTTTGATAGTGAGCCTGCAAATTCTTTGATCGTGAGGAGGGACCAGATGGCCAAAACCTCATTCTTTGTTCACAAAATAACCATATACATTTTTCCATTGACTTATAATGGGATCTTACAAATGCTGTAACTTTTTAATGCCTCAATATTTTTTCACCAAATGAAAAGCGGCATGTTCGACAAGTGAAGCTCTTTCAAACGAGCCATGTCACAAAGCAGCATGCCACACAATGGCCACACAGCACCACAGACAATATCCCAAAAACTGCCTCCAAAACTGGATAATTTTGCATTTTTCAGCATTTTTGCTTGCAAAGACCGTGAGTCTGGCTGAAACAAAATTTGGCACATCAAGAGATCTACTGTGCCCCACCATGCATACTAAGTGTCAGGCAAATCTGTTGAAGGGGTCCAAAGTTATTAATGTGCAAACTTTTGACTTTAACGTAGAAGTGACATCTCAACCCTAAATATAGTGTCACGACCACGCCACCATACTATAAATATATATAGTAAATATGTGTACCAACAAGGCCGCAGTACAATCGCATGCAAGCAAACATTCAGCAGTGAAAAATGCTTATTTCTTACCCCCAAACATAGTGTGGAAACTGTACCACTATAGTTCACTATATTCCAAATAGAACTACCCAAATAATGTTCACCATAATTACAGTGATTATAGCGCCTTTGTCAAGACTGTGATAGTTTAGATTTCAAGGTACTGTCCTTAGCAAGGCTAATATGATGCCTGCTCTAACCCACATGACCATAAACATGACAACAGACAGGTGATGTCATGTTTCATATAAATTGAGCTCATAACACATTTTTGTGTTTTGAGTAACCACAATGCAGAATGCATCACAGTCAGTAGGAATCCATGAGCCCTATTTTCCCAGCTTATGGTATTTACCTAGGGTAGCACTGGTACAGTTCAACAGCATGTTTTCATTGTGGTTCCACTTCTAGCTATTTGACAACTGAGAAGGCTAAAGCATAACGAGGTCAAATAATTCTAAATATTGGATATATGAAATTTAATATCTAGCTTAGAAATTAGAAAAAAATGAAGTGCCCTAGCTAGGATTATGACTGCATGCAGTATAATTCCACTGCTCTACCAGTTTTTTTAACCGGACAATTGGAGACCTAGGACTGATGTAGACACTCATCTTTGTCAATGTAAAAAACTATCCAAAAGACAAAGAACCTCTGTGCGCAAACACCGAGGCAATGGTTACCCCAAAGGGCATTGAGCTGGGAAGCCAAGTTTCAAGAAAATACAAAACCACACATGCCCCCACAATGCAAAGCATCATGGGCTGCATATGCATGGGCTGCATATGCTGGTCCATTCCACTGGGGTGCCAAACAGACGAGGCATACTGATGAGTCCTGGTAGGACGAAACACATGTCTATGTCTTCTGTTAGCACCCTTTGCAAACTGTGTGAGAGGCCTTTTGGCACCATGCAATTCTGCTTAAAGTTGGACCAGCATAACATTCTGTGGTGATTTGCATATGCAGCCCATGATGCTTTGAATTGTGGGGGCATGTGTGGTTTTGTATTTTCTTGAAGCTTGGCTTCCCAGCCAAATGCCCTTTGGGGTAACCCTTGCCTCGGTGTTTGAGCACAGAGGTTCTTTGTCTTTTGGATATTTTTTTATTTTAATGGGTTCACCACAATATATCCAAGGCACACTGCCTTAAGGGTAACTGGTCCATTCCACTGGGGTGCCAAACAGACGAGGCATACTGATGAGTCCTGGTAGGATGAAACACGTGTCTATGTCTTCTGTTAGCACCCTTTGCAAACTGTGTGAGAGGCCTTTCGGCACCATGCAATTCTGCTTAAAGTTGGACCAGCATAACATTCTGTGGTGATTTGCATATGCAGCCCATGATGCTTTGCATTGTGGGGGCATGTGTGGTTTTATATTTTCTTGAAGCTTGGCTTCCCAGCCAAATGCCCTTTGGGGTAACCCTTGCCTCCGTGTTTGTGCACAGAGGTTCTTTGTCTTTTGGATAGTTTTTTATTTTAATGGGTTCACCACAATATATCCAAGGCACACTGCCTTAAGGGTAGCTGGTCCATTCCACTGGGGTGCCAAACAGATGAGGCATACTGATGAGTCCTGGTAGGACGAAACACATGTCTATGTCTTCTGTTAGCACCCTTTGCAAACTGTGTGAGAGGCCTTTCGGCACCATGCAATTCTGCTTAAAGTTGGACCAGCATAACATTCTGTGGTGATTTGCATATGCAGCCCATGATGCTTTGCATTGTGGGGGCATGTGTTGTTTTGTATTTTCTTGAAGCTTGGCTTCCCAGCCAAATGCCCTTTGGGGTAACCCTTGCCTCGGTGTTTGCGCACAGAGGTTCTTTGTCTTTGTCAATGTACTACCTGAAGCCATACAAGTTAGATTACATTTTTTATTTACAAGTCATGCAACGTGTATATATTTGATATACAGACTAAATGGAACATCGGTCTTTTTCTTCTGTCATTTTTTATGTTTCTATGATTCTACAATTTAAAAATGAGAATGAAATTAAGTGCCCTAGCTGGGATTTGAACTCAGGCCCAGATGCATTAATAGAACGACTGGGGACCAGGGACTGCTATAGACCCTTTTTTTTTCTTTTTTACAATATAACTTGGAACATGCAAATTGAAGAATGTATTCACAAATGATCTAATGAGGCTTGGGCTCAGCCCTTCAATACGGCACTTAAAGAAGCAATATTTGTTAGCTAGCAATAAATCTAATCATATAGGTTTTTTTGTTAGCAAAAACACATTTCTGACATCCTTAGATTTATAATCAGTATATCTTAAATTACTTCAGCTATTTAAAATACATATTTGATAAATATATTTAATTAATGACACAAGCCATTAAAATGGTTGCCATTCACAATATTTAAAAAATGTCTTCTGATGAGGATACCTTTGAACTGTACACACTGAAATTATACTGTGGATATGATGGTGCTAGCTCATTTTTTTCTGATGGAAAATAGCACCATACCTCATCAAGATGTTTAAATTGTTCATGGAGGGCATTGCATGAGAGTAAGAAGTTGTGAAAACTTCAAAACCACATATATCTCAGTTCATGAAGGAAAGCAGGAAAAGAAAGAAACATTGGTACAGTGTTTTTTTTTTCAAAAATCAGTTATACCATACGATGACTGCAGCTTTAGTTTCCTTCTCATTTCTAAATTCTATTTCAAATATGTGCACAACATGTTCCTTTTAAATAAAATTAAATGTTAAGTTAGTTGCTTTATAAGTGACTGCAATAGGGCCACAATTGATGGCTCAGAGGTAGTAGGCACCACTACAATGCTTATGACCCTAGATTTCTGCATTATGGTTGCCAGGGATGAAAGCACTGGCTAAAAAAACATTCTCCATCTCCAGGAAAGAACAAAAAATTGTTCTGTGCTGGCAGTGACACTGTGGCAATGCAAGAAGATGCTTTAAACATTATGTTTTGGCACATCCAGCTTTGGAGGGACTAAAGATGGCAGCATGTCAGTGTGAAAAGTTATGCATTGCAATGTACGCTAGACAGTGATTCAGTGCAGGTGCATAAGTGTCTGATGAATAAGGCTAAAAGGGAAACACAAGACTCACTGCAAGGCCACATCAGCACTAAAATAATTATATAATTTTCCACATCTTGAGCCCCACCTGATAAGACTTCCATTCCACTTCCTACTTAATTTAGGTAGGTGTGCCCTTCCATGTGAGCCAGATATAATGTACCAGCCAGGTTCTGATTCTGTAGCAGGCATGTTAGCACTGAAGCTGGACCTAAGTGAGGCAAGGAAAGAAGGAAACAGTGGTTGATATATGGGCAGCAAAAATCACATACTGTACTTACATAATGCACATCATTAACAGACTCAACATCTTATTATATCCATGGAATACATGAAAAACATGTCATATTTCGTAGGAAAAGATGTAACACATTGGGCTGGATTCACAAAGCTCCCCTGAATGGCACAAGCAGCTTGCACCACAAGGAATGGTGCAAGGTGTGGCTTGCATCACAAGATGCAGTGGGAGTGATTCACAAAAGCAGCCTGCATCAAACACTGGCTGTATGCACCAAAGGGGGCTTGTGCCAGCTTTGCACCACAAAATGGGCTACAGCATGGTGCTAGTGGGGCTTGTGGCTGATGCAAGCTGCCATATCCATTAAATCAGGATTCATGAAACCCTCCCAGTGGGCAAAATTCTATGTACCCTTAGACCAGAGGGTTTGAAACCATGTGCCAATATGACGCAGTTCCCCCACCCCAGCCTCAATCTCCTTTCAGTTAAAAAATCATGTCTCTGGTGATCTAGCAGACCCCCCAAGCTATGATCTGTTCATATATTAAAAGATCTTTCCCTGGTGATCTAGCAGACCCCCCCCCGACCTGATCTGCCCATATAGTGAAAGATATTTCCCTTGTGGTCTAACAGACCACGCCTCCCTATCCCCGATCAGCCCATATAATAGAAATATATATTTTCCTGGTGGTCTAGTGGATCCCACTCCCTATCCCTGATCAGCCCATATAATAGAAATATATATTTCCCTGGTGGTCTAGCAGATCCCACTCCCTATCCCCAATCAGCCCACAAAATAGAAATATATATTTGCCTGGTGGTCTTGTGGACCCCCAGCCCCCACCCCAGCTGACAGTACCCCACCACCCTGATCCCCCATCCCCGACTATCAGCAACTGGCACAGCCCTCCACATTCCACCATAGCCAGCCACCAACTGAACTGTCAAGGAACGCATACTGTATATGCTCATTGATTGACAGAGCTATCAGTCAGTGAGTGCGTACTGTATACAGTACACGATCCTTGACAGTTTACTTGGCAGCTGGTCATGGTGGAGTGTGGAGGGCCTGATGTCAGACACTCTTTCAGAGAAGAACTGAGCAAACTCTTTGAATAAAATGTTTGAAAAGGCTTTTTTCAGCTGAAGACAGGCTGGGTTTAACAGCCTGTCTACAATACGAATGAGCACAGTTGGTCAATTTTTCCCAGCAGCAATCTTCCTGGACAGGAACTCTATCTTCTTATAGTTCATTGCCCCCTGGTACTCACAGTAGTGAGCAGCCGGGCCAGCTTGTCCACCTCCAGGCCTGTCCTCCGTCAGCAGCACTGGAACCTCCAACCCAAAATATTCATCCCCTTGAGCTCCCCATCAAACCACGGAGACCTCAAGTGAAAAGATTTGGGTCATACACGGACCAGTGCAAGGGAGTCAAGCGCCCCAGACAACACATTATTACAGGCAGTGACTGCAGCACAAGTACCCCCATCACATGCAGTGCCCACACTAGATACATCAGCCAACACCAGAAGACTCTTGGGGGTCACACCCCTCAAAGAGTAGTTATTTACCATCTCAGCAGGTGAGGGCTCTCAGAGGGGTGCCCCAAACGAGAACTCTACCGTGCAATGATTGGACCAACTGACCCAATCAGTCTTGAGTTTCTTAATCTCAGGCCCCAATGAGAATACCAGGTTCAACATGCAACCACCCTGATGCATCATGGAGGAAACTTCCTGTGACAAGCCCAGAGGTGACATAGTCTGGAGAAAGTTATAACCAAGCTGATGATTTGTCATCGGGACAAGCATTGAAGTCCCCCAGAATTAAACATCTGGGGGCCTCCAATGTTTTCCCGATGATGAAGTCAGCTACCTCCTGCAGAAACTCTTCCACCACTGCAGGGGGGTGGTAAATTAGGAGAATCCTGCAGCCTGAGCCTGGACCCTCATGAATGGCCACACATTCAAAAGAACCCAATCTTCTCACTGGGTGCATGGTGAATCCCAGCTCAGACCTAAAACAAATGTCAATTCCCCTGTCTACAGTTGCTGCAAGCTGTGGGACTTTGCCTACTGGACCCTACCCAATAGTGAATTGGGTGCAGGGTCCCTGGCACACCAGCAGTCAGTGTAAGCTGCCTTTGGCACAGCTTGTGCCAACCTTCATGAATCAAGCCCTTATCTTGTCTTATATGACTATAGATCAATGCATTTAATTGTATTTCATATGACAACTTGATAAACCATATAACAACATGTCAAAAATGATAGAGGAGGATGTGATTTAGGTAGTCAAAATTAAGAGCCATCTTACAACAATAAACTTGCAGAAATTGTTAAGCAGAGTTCAGTATAGCTGACCCAAACATAGAAACATAGAAACATAGAATTTGATGGCAGATAAGGACCGCTTGGCCCACCTAGTCTGCCCATTTCCCTACTTAACGGATAAGCTGCAGATCCTAGTTAGCCAACAGCCTACTTCCTCCTACCCCCCACTAGAATTGCCTTATGTCTGTCCCATGCATTCTTGAATTCCCCCACTGTTCTTGACTCTACGACCTCCTCAGGAAGGCTGTTCTATGTATTCACAACCCTTTCTGTGAAGAAATACTTCCTCACATTACCTCTGAGCCACCCCCCCCATCTTCAAAATGTGCCCCCTTGTTTTTGCACATCTCTTTTTCTGAAAGATGCTACCCTCTTGGACTTTGTTGATTCCTTTGAGGTATTTGAAAGTTTCTATCATGTCCCCCCGTCCCTCCTTTCCTCAAGGCTATAGAACTTTAGTTCCTTTAGTCTTTCTTCATATGTCTTCTGATGCAGACCCTGCATCATTTTGGTTGCCCTCCTCTGGACAGCCTCCACCCTGTCTATGTCTTTGCAGAGATGAGGTCTCCAGAACTGTACACAGTGCTCCAGATATGGTCTCACCAACTGTCTGTACAGAGGGCCAAGAACTTCCTGTTTTCTACTGGTGATGCCTCTCACTATGCATCCCAGTATCCCCCCAGCCCTCCTTACTGCCTTCTCATATTGCTGGCCCACCTTTAGGTCGTCTGATATGACTTCCCCCAGGTCCCTTTCCATTTTTGTTGTTGTCAGTATCTCACCCTCCATTGTGTACTCTTCCCCTGGGTTTTTGTTTCCCGGGTGCATAACTTTGCACTTCTTTGCATTGAATCTAAGCTGCCATACATTTGACCATTCCTCCAACCTTGCCAAGTCCCTTTTCATCCTTTACACCCCACCTTGTGTATCAACCCTGTTGCAGATCTTTGTGTCATCGGCAAAGAGACATACTTTCCTTCCAGTCCCTCTGCAATGTCACTTATAAAGACATTAAAAAGGACCGGCCCCAGTACTGAACCCTCTGGTACCCCACTAGTAACCCTTCTTTCTTCACTGTGGACTCCATTTACTATTACCCGCTGTGTCCTGTTGTCCTACCAGTGTTTTACCCAGGCAACCACCCTGGAACCCACTCCCAGGCTGGCTAATTTGTTTATTAATCTTTTGTGCGGGACTATGTCAAATGCCTTGCTAATTAATCTTTTGTGCGGGACTGCTAGCTATGGATGAACACAGTCAGGTGGGATTGAAGTTAACATGTCTTTATGCAGAGATTAATAGGGTTGGGAAACTGAATTCCTTAGTAAGTGATAGGTACAGTGTTCAGAGATTCAAGACTAGGATCTCAAAATACCTAAATGTAGAAGATATTAAAGGTTAGCAACAATAACCTTATATTTCTTCTTCCTTTAGGTATTTGGATACCCTAGTCTCCTAGGATATCAGACTTGTACTGAATTTCCATACTTTGTCTCACTAAACCTGTGTACATATATAGTATTTATGTCAGTATATATGTATACTGTATATCTATATATTCACAGTAAAAAGCTACATTAGGGTCAAAGAATGCAAAATAGACAAAGTAACAAAATGAAAGTCATCAGGGTTTAGAATCTCAGGAGTCTTGGTGAATAATTGAAGTGGTTTTCCTTTGAGTTACCAACTGTGATGTCCACCCCCTCCTGTCAGAGGGTGACCCCTGTCAGAGTGTGGTCCCTGGGTAGGAGGTTGAATTCTTCTTTTCTGTTTCACTTTATAACCCCCCTCCAAGAAGGAAGTACTGCTATTAAAGTGCAGATGAATAATGGTGCAATAGTTAGTGCAACTGTACTTTACATATGTAGAGTTAGTAAATAAATTGGAAGCTTTGAAATGCATTAGTGCAGAGGGATTAAAGCACGTAAAGTGCCGAATTAAGTAAAACACTTGCAAATGCAGAGGCTAAGCACAGAGCCCTTATAGGAGAAATATAGAATGGTACTGTCTGTGTTACAAAACCTTTCAAATGAAGTTAGTAGATTTCTACTAGCTAATGTAAGCCTGTTCCTTGCATTGGACTTTCTCATTCTTTAAAATCTATTGTTGCAACAGTTCTGTCCTGTCTTTATACTGTCCTTTATGCTCTTAGTTTAGATGGTTGGCCACCACTAAGCCCCCCCCCCCCCATTTTAAAGCTTTTCGGTCACCACTGTTTTCCAATTTTCCTATGGTCCAAAAATAAGTCTAGGTGCAGTCAAAACATGGTGACAGAAAAGGGCCTGGCATTGTATAATCATCTGGCACAGTTACATATTTGAATGTTTGGTTTTAGAAGCTGCCTCACTGTATTAACAAGTGTGGTAATTTAAAAGCCAGACTAGTACTGTTTGACACAAGCAGCCCGCTTGTGCTCCTGCTGACTAAGCTGTGGGTTTTTTAAAATAAAATAATGTTATTCCCCTGCTGAAATGAAATGGGAGAGGCTATCCCGAGTTACAGCCCCATTAGAGTGTGAAAGTAACAAGCAGGTTGTTAGCTGAAACACAAGCCATCAGGAAGGGGCTAAATAGTTTTACTCCCAAAGAATACTGGTTAAAATGCAGCAGAAACTGCTCTTTTATTTTAAAATCTGAATGTACTTTAAAAGGGAAACTTTCAGGCTGCTAAAGGTTGCATTTCAAAGGGAAAACTCCTTCAGGAGTTTTTAGCTGCTCAACTGTTCTGTCTGGAGCTACATAATTAAGCTTTTCTTATTAGGAAGTGCAGATTAATGCACTGTTGAATCCCAAAGTTTAAAAAACCTCAGCTAGTCTCCTTCACTTGGTAACAAGGCATTCTTGTATTAAAATAATACATAACCAGGCAGAGAGTCAAGAAAGAAAGCAAACTAAGTTAAACTAACTCCCAAAGGAAGTGAAGCTCTGCAGACTCCTGCAAGCAGGGTGTGTGCTCTGTTTGCCAAGTTGCTGTGTGCTCGCATTATAGGGTGGCAGCGGCCTCTTGTGTCTACCTTTATACTGCAACACCTTAACTTAGACCTTAATGAAATGGGTCCTGTTTGAAATTAATGTTCTCCTTAACTAAAAATATATTCTGTTTGCTCAGACCTGATGTAGTGTATATTAATATGAGCTCCCTATGTTATATAAATTAAATGGAGCTCTAAAAACAAACTTATATGAACATGATGATGTTGTAGACACATGACTGTGTGGGTGGGTATAAAAGGGCTAACCTGTTCAGCATTTTTTCAGATAGGGTCAGTGTTTTCTGACCAGGGAGTGAGAAGGGTCAATAAGACCTTATCACACCGGTGGAATCTGAATGCTTAAGTTTACCACAATGGTAAAGAATGTTATTCACTTTATATAGCCTTTATTTTGCTCACAGTTTGAGACTTATCCTCTATTTCCTTTCTGTTGGTGTTGGAACAAATAAACATTGCACCTTGCCAATGGTGCATTGAACTTTATGCCAGACTGTTGTGTCCTTCTGTTATCCCACATCCTATTACACCTCCCCATAACA
Source organism: Neoceratodus forsteri (assembly GCA_016271365.2). Classification (NCBI taxonomy): domain Eukaryota; kingdom Metazoa; phylum Chordata; order Ceratodontiformes; family Ceratodontidae; genus Neoceratodus; species Neoceratodus forsteri. The sequence continues at coordinate 611,168,767 of CM057455.1, forward strand.
AAGAAACATTATCTCTTGCTTCACACAGGGCCCACAGGGACCTCCATAAAGAACGCTATCGCTGATTCTGTTAATTGCTTGTAATGAGACACTTCTATACAATCAAAGAGTGATTCACTATCAGGTACAGACATTGAGCTATACCTTATGCTTTGGACTGTAGTCCATGGGATGAGGAGAGGAGGTGAACATTAGGGTTGACAACCCCAAGGAACGCCACACAACTAATTCTCCAAGACTCCCTAGTCCCTAGAATCCAAAAGTAATGTTTTTTTATTTCCATTCTCTGTCCGCTTTGCATTCTTCAACACTCATATGTGCATTAACATCATTTCTTGCAATGCATTTCCTTTTTAGTGATAATGGAATAATTTCATCATTCACATAGGTCCCTTCAGGACAGGACCTGTGGAAATAGATGCAGACATGCAGGGCCCTCAGAGTCCTGCATCAAGGGAAGAGTTTGAATGCCTATGGAAGTGCAGGGCCCAGTGCATCTACAGATGCACAAAATCTGTGAGGTTGTTTCAGGGGCTGCAGTAGTGCAAGGTCATCTGGGCCCTGCACTTCCATGTGGCTACAAGTGTAGATATGCAGGGCCAAGGGTGTATCTTACTACAGAAGTGACAGGGTCCTGTGGTTGAGTGCAGCATGGATGAAGAGGCACTGGACTCTCTGGACAGTATGCTGAGACAAGAATTCAGTTCACTCTATGATTACTTGTTTTCTATGTGGCCAACACTGGACTGTCCCTCCCCAGGCAGGGAGTAGTGCTGCATGGCATCATTGTCCCATCAGTCTTGACTATTCAGCTTGACACTGAGCTCATCCCCAAACTGAGCTTACTGGCATGTGATTGTAATGTGTAACATGCTTAGCCAACTACCAACTCTGCACACAACATTTTGTCATGATGTGTTTTTTTTTTTTTACTCCAAATTTTCAGTATAGTGTTTTATGACCACCCTTTTGAACATGGCAGGTATTATGTATAAAATACTGTCTATAACATAATTTCATGCCACAAGTATGAAAAAACATTTGGGGCATGATTTGAAAAACACACCAGTCATGTACATGAGGTGGTGTGAAACAATAGCTATGTTGGAAATCAGGGGTCAAAATATTGAAAATTACCAAAGTTATGAGTGAACATTGAAAAATTTCACTCATAACATGGTCATTTTAATATATTTTTTCATCAAATTTTCAACGTAGTTTTTTTATGACCCAGCATCATAAACCTGATGCATGAAATGCTTTAAATGTTACCTGAAAGGTGTTTTTGTAGAGTGACAGCAAAATCACCTTTTGGGAGAGATTAGCAAATATGTCACCTACCTTGTTCATGAGGTGGGGTCTCAAAATGGCTGAATGCTGAATGTCTGATGCAAGCATATTTAAAAATGATAAAATTCTGAGTTGCAGTTCAAAACACATTGGAAATACATCAATGACACTTACCTTGTTTCCCCTGCTCAAGGTCAGGCTTCATGATGTAGGGTGTCTTTTTTGGTGAGAGTATCTCGCAGAGGGACCCTCTGTTTCCAAATAAGGGTGTGGGGTGGGGTGGGGTTGGGTGGGCTGGAGGATCCTGAGTGGGGGTCGAGGGGGTTAAAGATTAATAAGGGACTATTTTCTTCTTTTCAGGTTAAAACAACATAAGTCCTCGATAAGCAGTTTTCTTATTTTCATTTTAACCGAACCTAGGGATTGTGCACCCTACTGTCGACAGAGTATTCAGCAGCATCTGGGGAGGGCACCCTGGTGTTGCTATCTATCCATGGGGGTGGGGGTTCAAACAAGAGAAGACAGGAGAGGGGTGTCACTTAAAGTGGTGCTGGAGATTGGCACAACAATCTGCTTCTTATTCAGAATGGGGGTGGACACCTCAGTGTCAGTCTTCACAAATGTATCCTAAACAGTGGGGATGGGGCACCCACAAGTCATTTTTAGTTTTTTAAAAATAAGTGTCAGGAGGGAGGGGGGATACTGGTAGCAAAATTGAGCACCTGCCATCTGATAATTGTAATGGCGGCAGGAAGGCATTTGGGATGGTTCATTAGCAGTGTTAGTGAATGTGATTTCTTTCACATTATTTTTGTCAACCAGCTGGCAAAGCAGTGTGAGGAAAGTAACTTTGAATGAAATCACTTTTGATTTTATAAATGTGATAAAGCAGTTGAAGAAATCACTTTCACTCAAACTGCTAATGCAAAAATCAACTATCCTAAAAGTGCTGATTTTTTTAACTGAGCATGCTCAGAAAATGGCAGTTTAACCTTATATTTTAGAAACTACTGTGTATAGGAAAAAAACTTGAAACTTGCACAATCATTTACCTTTTGCCAAACTCTATTAAATCAAGTGTCAGGTTTAAAAACAGCACAGTAATTAGTTACACGTGAGGATATACTCCAAATTTGCTTGAATTTTAGTGTTTTTGTACCTCTGTAACATTGCCACTCCAAACCGATTGACACACAATTTGCAAAATCCAGAGAATCTGGCATGGACTACATGGGCCAGCTTCTCAAAGGGTGGGGCAAGCTGAGCCACCAGCAGCTTGCACTGGTGCATCAGGGACCCCCTGCATTGGATTCTCTATTGGGCATGGTCCCAGTGGCAAAGTCCCACAGTATGCAGCAAACATGGCCATTCACCAGAAAGGCTGTGCAACTAGGAGGTTTGCCACAAGCTGTGGGCACAGGCTGGCAGCACCTCTGGAATGGTAGATACCTATTCCAGTATCTGTCACATGTTTACTGCTGCACATAATGCTAGTGAAACAATAATACCTATTGATGCAACCCGAGAATTGCAAGTCTAGTGGCAATCAACACAAAGACCGTAGCACTGTTGTCACATTCCCAAATCAATTATTTAGACCTATTCTTATACACTACATAATAAATTATTACATTATGTAAAATACATAACATACTCTTATTCATCATAGTATCACAGGATACAGATACTCTGATCATACTGCTCCCATATTGTAATGTAATTGTACTGTACACAGCAATTACATGAATATAAATGCATTTTGTATATGCAAAACAATGGTTAAGGTGGCTCCAAACACTTCAAATGTGCACAACCCCAGGAGTGTATGTTAAAGTCAGAAAAGGCAAAACTCAATCTCAAAGTGAGAAGGTTAGCATTGCAATTCAGGCTACAGACCTGCGGTCTCAATTTACAAGTGTACTTTTTTGTCAGCAAAGAGGAGACGAACATCAATGTACATTCACAATACAGCCACAATGGCAAAATAACTTACAAAGTACAAAGTGCAGAAACAACAATGGAACGTAGTTCTCCCACTTACTGATGCTCCATCAACCAGAAATGGCATCTAAAGGCAGGTTGTTGTCATGAAAAGCACAAGATTATTCTCATAGTAACAGAAAAGCAAAACATCAGTTAGTTAACTCTTACTGAGTCAGGTGAAGACGTTACTTTGCAAATTGTTGCTGTGGCAAGAGATTTTCACCATAACTACAACAAGCATTTGTCAGTGCCGAATGTTGGCTTGCTGGCATTGGTAGTGCAGGAGTTAGACAGATGCATCATAGGAATGGCAGTGAAGTATTGAACTGATGCCAACCCACCCCCACCCTGCAGAGAGTGACAAGCATTAGGGTATCCCTTTGGGTGTTTGGTAGTGCAGTGCGGGAAAACATGTCGGGCAGGATGTGAGAAATGACAGCTGCACAGTTCATAAGGAGGTGTAAAAAAATGCCAGTGTTGAAAATGTGGCATGTAAATATACCAAATTTGCGAAGCTACTAGGGTGTGTAGGAAATATGCAATGCACGCTTGCAACACTGCCATTTTATGGGCGTTCGGCACCAAATTTTCAACATAGGCATTTTAGCACCTCTGCTCATGTACAGTGTCACTGTTATTTCCTCAAAGTGTCCCAAGAAGTGATTTCACATAGCAACCACGCTATTCTGCGCCGGAAGTGCGAAAACACATTTTGGGCATGAAATGTCAAATGACGGCTATACTGTTCATCAAGAGGTGTAGAAAAATGGCAATGGTGAAAATCCAGACTGAAAATATTACAAATGCACGACGGTACGAGCGTGCGTGCAATCTCTTAACGCATGCTTTCATACTGAGTTACTTTATGGAGTATCATCACCAAATTTTCAACATAGGCATTTTAGGACCTCTGCTCATGAACTGTGTCACTGTCATTTTCATAATCTGGCCCAAACACTGATTTCCCACAGCGACTGTGCTATTGTTTGGAAGTGCGGAAACACATTTCGGGCAGGATGTGGAAAATGACAGCTATACTGTTCACAAGGAGGTGTACAAAATGACAATGCTGAAAATCAAGCAGTAAATAATTGTGAATCTTGTGAGATTCACGAACCTGCGTAACTGTGCAACGCTCGTAAAACAGGCATTGTTAGTTTTCCACCAGATTTGGAACTTAGGCTTTTTAAGAGGGCACCTCATGAACACCACCACTGTTATTTCGTTAATGGGCCCCAAAAGGTGATTTTGCGCAGTGACTACAAACTCACCTTTCAAGGCCGATAAACACCATGACAGTGACAGAATTCATGAGGAGGGGCCTCAAAAACCCCATGTTGAAAATTTGGTGCAAAGATTCCAAAAAATGCCTGAGATATGCAACAAAGTTGAAAAAACCCTATCTAGCCCATTATAAAGCTTGCCGGCATTTCCTCAGTTCATGGTCGGCTTTGAAGAGTGCAGACGTGTTCCCGGTCCACCGAAGATCATCACGCCAGACTCCGGAGGTAAGTTTGGGGTGAGGGGGGGTGTGGGTAGGCAGGGTGCGCAGTGGGTGGGTGCAGGTTGTGGAGGGGGCAGGGAGAAGGGCCGTGGGACCATTTTTAATTTGCAGGTTTTAAAAAAAAAGACGACGAGGGACATTTGCCACGCTGGGGTGGGCTCCCAGCATGGCAGAATGACAGCTGTGGGTGCGTGGAGCTGATGGGGGATTGGGCACCCCCATCAGTCATGGCATAAGTTGCCACACTGGGGTGGGCTCCCAGCGTGGCACCCTGTACTGGGGGGGACGGCACGCAGTAAAGTGGACATAACTTCTAAATAAAGTGACCCCGCATGACGAGCTTGTCTCTAATTGCAGCGGCACTTTATTTAGAAATTTTGTTCACCCCATAATATTGTGTCAGCTCTAGCATGCTGGCTTATTGGGGAATGAGGGGCGCACCTACAGTCATGCCCTGCATTCGCCCAACAGCAGCCGCACCCCCAAAGCTGCACTCTCCCAATATGTTGACTGCCGCACAAGCGCAGCAAGCCAACATAAAAACCAGACCTGTGTAGCCAAGAAAATAAACCAAAATGCCCAAAACACCCACAGACATGCCGGCAGGTAGCAGTGGAACTTACATGTAAGTTCCATTTATTCTACTGCATGGCTCTAACTATTAAAAGAAACTGATTTGCCCGACTCAATAAGAGTCAACAAATTGCTGCTTTATTTTTCTGCTGTTACGAGCATAATCTTGTGGTTTTCACCAAAACAACTTGACTTTAGAAGCCATCTCTGGATCTCTGAGCTTCAGGGAGTGGGTGAGCATCATTTTCTATATGTAATACTAATATAAACTTTGAAAACTACCTGTGCACAATCACTTTTGACAGACATGTGAACACCATCATGTACCCTCCCACCGAGGGAGGGCTCTGCAGGTGGACACAGACTGTTAGTCCAGCGCTGACTGGTTTAATGGGTGTTTGTTTACATCAGCACCATACACTTTGGAGAATTACAAGAAAGGGGATGTTGCAGCATTACCCTGGCACAAGGATTCTTGTGACATGCCACATCCCATTTTGTGTCACAAAGACATTGCAAGACCTTCTTGGTGCATGCAGCCTGCATTTGAGAATTGCTCTTGGCACATTTTCTGGCACAAACTGAACCTTGCATCATTTCTTTTAATGCAAGTCCCTTGCATCATTTGGGGAAGCTTTGAGAATGGGGCCCCATGACTACCAAATATTGGAAAAATCAGTTGAATGAGGTAAAAGTTATTAAGGTGAAAGTGAGGTTTAACAAAGAAGTGCTTACTCAACCATAATATATAGGCAAAAACATGCCTATATACTATCCCTCTCATTACATGCTAATGTGTGCAACATCACTCTTTTCCAATACAAACTATTTATGAGAAAATGCAAAACTACCACAAGGTAGTTTTAAATCATTATATCCTGTGCATTTTATTTTTCATAAAAATACAGAGGCACCACAAATCAGACTACAAATAGACTTTCAACATTACAATGACATCATTTCAACTGTTCAGATTTAACCATTATTTATGAATCAAGATGCAATAACACTGTGTCCCCAAGTTTAAGTTTGATTCTTCATTTAGTTGGGGCAGGAGGGGAGGAATTCTAACTGGTGAGTTTGTGACTGTGTATTTGTAATTGAATTTGAGGTATTTTCTTAACTGCCATTTCTGTGTGATTTTCCATTTACTTTGGGCAGGATTGAGGGATTCTAGTTGATACATTTGTGACTGTATGTTTGTAATTGGCTGTGTCTGAACTTTAAGTGCAGGCATCATATTATAGGGATTAGTGTTGTTTGAATGTGATATCTTAACTGCCATTTCAGTTTCATTCTTCATTTAGTTGGGGCAGGAGGGTGGAATTCTAGCTAGTGAGTTTGTAACTGTGTTTTTTGTAATTGAATTTGAGGTATTTTCTTAATTGCCATTTCTGTGTGCTTTTCTATTTAGTTTAGGCAGGATTGAGGGATTCTAGCTGAAATGTCTACGACTGTACGTTTGTATTTGGCTGTGTCTGGACCACTGTGAGTGGAGTGAGGAGCCACTGCCAGAGGTCACCTTGATTGATTGTTTTTGGACACAGCCTGTGGTGTAATCCCACCCTCCCACCCATACCCACCCACCCCAGGGTGAGCCCTACATTTATAGGGTGGGTCCCATAGGGCCTTTCAACACCCTGCATCTATACAGAAAGTAGTGAAGGGAGGAAGCATAACAAAAAAAATTCTTGGGGGTAACAAATAGCCATCTTAATCAGAAAGTTGATTGAGGAGGGAAACAGACATGATGAGAGTGTAGTGCAGTGGTTGTGGAGCAGATGTCTTCAGGGAGACATTATAGAGGCTGCGATGCTACCCTATCTGCAGGCACCTCTCTGGGCTGATGGAGGAGGTTCCGTGTCTCCGAGCAGAGGTGACCAAGCTGAAGGTGGCATCTACCCCTGCTCAGAGACCACTGGCTCCACAAACTGTACCTCAAAGGATGCAAGGGAAGAGGAGTGATTTGACTATGGTGGGCTCATGAAGGGTGAGGGAGGGGGGTTGAAAGCACATCCCCCAACCAGTTCTGCTTAGTAACTCCTACACTGTTTTGGAGGACAGGAAAGTCCCACTCAGGAACCTGAGGCAGGGACCAGGAAGAATGGGAGAGTCCTCCAGGATGGAGCCCCAGGGAAGGGAGGCAGGGGACCCTGGAGGAGGGGGAAGCTTCTCCTAGTAGGGACTCTATTGTCCAGGGAGTGGAGTTAGGGACACCTAGCAGGAGAGAGAGATGGAGGTCAAGTGCCTCCCAGGAAGCACTGCATGGAAGGATGGGAAGCGGATCCATAGGATCACTACAGCAATAGCTAGAAGGGAACAGCTGGATGTCATTGTCCACCTGGGGACCAATGACCTGGCCAGGAGAAGGGTGGAATTAGCCACAGTCCAGGAGGATTTCAGGAAGCTGGGGAGAAACCTGAAACAGCACAGTCCATCTCATTCTCGGAGATGCTACCTATCCAGGGCACTGGGAAGCTAGAGTACTCCATATCTGTACCTTCAACTCCTGGTTGAAGGATTGGTGTGGAAGGAAGGGTTTTGGCTTCATGAGGGACTGAGGCCCTTACCTGGGCAGATGCTAGCTTATATAAGGAGGATGGCCTGCATCTGTCTGAGAAAGGACTTTGGTCCTTTGTAAGAAGTTTAAATGTTTCATCTTTGAGCATTTAAACTGGCCATGGGTGGAGACCCAGGAGAGTGAGGAGGTTTAAGAACACCCCCCGATGGAAACATGCAGGTACATAAGTTGACTACAGGAAGAGCTAAAGCAGGCAAGGGAAGAATGAATAATGAGTGATATGGGGGGGCAAGAGCACATAGGAAAGGAAACCATGGTGGGGGAAAGATGCTGGAGAGGGAGAACAAGAGCAGAGGGAGGGAAGACTGAAAAACATGGAAGGTCATGCTAACAAATGCTCATAGCCTAGGAAATAAGGTTCCAGACCTGGAAGCCTTGTTGGCATAGAAACATAGAAACATAGAATTTGATGGCAGATAAGAACCGCTTGGCCCACCTAGTCTGCCCGTTTCCCTACCTAATGGATAAGTTGCAGATCCTAGTTAACCAACAGCTTACTTCCTCCAACCCACCTCTAGAATAGCCTTATGTCTGTCCCATGCATTCTTGAATTGCTCCTCTGTTTTTGACTTCACAGCCTCCTCAGGAAGGCTATTCCATGCATCCACAACCCTCTCCATGAAAAAATACTTAATCACATTACCTCTGAGCCACCCCCTTCTATCTTCAAATTGTGCCCCAATGTTCTTGCAATTGCAGACCTTGACATATCAGGAATAACAGAGACATGGTACTCTGCTAATCATGACTGGGAAGTCAATGAGGAGAGACAGGAAGGGTAAAATGTGTGGTGGAGTGTCCCTGTACATCAGAGATGGTATAATGGCTACAGAAGTTCAGAAAAGACAGGGGGAGGCCGAGACAATGTGTGTCACCCTGGAACCAGAGAATGGAACAGCAATACACACAGGGGTGATCTACAAACCTCCTGCACAGAGGGAGAAAGTAGACAGGGAACTAGTGGAGAACATACATGACATGGCAGCTAAACGTGAAATCCTGCTACTGGGGGATTTCAATATGCCAGATATGGATTGGGCCACTCAGGTGGCTGCTTCAGCCAGAAGCACAGCCATCCTGGAATCCCTGCAGGGGGTTGGACTCAGGCAGCTGGTGCATGAGCCAACCAGGGACAAGTCAATTCTGGACCTGGTATGGACCAATGGGAACAGAGTTGAAGAAATACAGGTGGAAGGGCAGATGGGATCTAGTGACCACCACATGGTGTGGTTCAGAATGGAGACATGGACTCAATTAAGCCACACAAGGGCAAGAGTATTAGATTTCAAGAGGGTGGATTTCACTAAAATTGGTAAATGTATACGAGCAGTTCTGCAGAAGGGAGATGCAATAGAGGGAGTGGAAGAACAATGGAAGAAACTGAAAACAGCCATAGTGGATATAAGAAACCAATATGTTAGGGTAGTGGCCAAAGGCAAACGAAGAAGGAAACCACTATGGTTCTCCAAAGAGGTGGGGGACAAAGTCAGGGCTAAAAGGCTGAGTTTCGAGAAATATAAGGAGAGCCAAAGAAAGGAGGACAGTGGGGTGTTCCTTGAATGTTTAAGGGAAGAAAGGAAGGTTCTAAGGAGGGTAAAGGTGCAGACAGAAGAGGGCTTAGCATGGCATGTAAACAAAGGGGATACGGCATTCTATAGGTACATCAGTGAAAGAAGAAAAAACAGGGAGAATTTTGAGACTCAAAGGGGAGAAGGGAGAGTGTAAGGAGGAGGATCTGGACAAGGCAGAAATACTGGACAAGTACTTCTGCTCAGTATTCACTAAGGAGGGGGAGGGTCAAGGACCACAGTTGGGTTGCAGAGGCAATGGGGCAGGGAGAAGTGGACACCAGTTCATCCACAGTGGAGAGAGTTCTGGAAGGACTCAAAAAGCTGTAGGTGAATAAGGCCATGGTGCCAGACCTCATCCACCCTAGGATATTAAAGGAGCTGCGAAGAGAACTAGCAGCACCTCTGGTGGCCCTGTTCACAGAGCCACTGAACACTGGTGTCATTCCAGAGGACTGGAGGAGGGCACATGTAGTGCCACTGCACAAAAGTGGCAGTAGGGATGAGGTGGGGAACTACAGGCCAGTTAGCCTAACCTCAGTGGTGGGAAAGATCATGGAGACACTGCTGAAAGATAGGATATGGCACATCTGGAATCCAGCAGTGCTCAGGATCTGTGACAACACAGATTCACAGCAGGAAGGTCACGTCAAAAAAATCTAATAGATTTTTTTGATAGGGTGACTAGGGAAATAAATCAGGGAGGAGCAGTAGATGTCACCTACCTAGATTTCAGCAAAGCCTTCGTCACCACCCCACATAGAAGGCTGATTAACAAGATGGGCAGCCTGGGCATGGGAGACAAGGTGGTGAACTGGATTAAGAACTGGTTAACAAAAAGGAGACAGAGGGTGGTGGTAAATGCACTATAATCTGGGGAGAGGGGAGTGACCAGTGGGGTACCACAGGGATCAGTACTAGGACCAGTCATGTAGAATATCTTCATTAGTGACATTGCAGATGGGCTGGAAGGAAACGTGTGTCTGTTTACAGAAGACACCAAGATCTACAACAGGGTGGATATTCAAGAAGGGGTGCAGAAAATGAAGAGGGACCTGGAGAAGCTTGAAAGATGACTGGCAACTGAGGTTCAATGCAAAGAAGTGCAAAATAATGCACCTGAGTAAAGGTAACCCTTGGGAGTGCTACAAGTTGTGGGGAGGATCCGACTGTCACCAAAGAGGAAAGGGACCCATGATTTCACCACCCCTGATGACCTTAAAGAAGTGCACACAAAGCTGTAGGGATGGCCAGTGGCATACTGGGTGCATAGGCAGGGTATCACTGGCAGGAGGCAGGAGGTGGTGATGCCATTATATGAAAGATTGGTAAGGCCTCACCTGGAGTACTATGTGCAGTTCTGGAGGCCACACTTGTGCAAGGACATAGGTAAGGCAGAGACTACCCAGAGAAAGGTAACAAAGATGTTTCAGGGCTTGCACTACAAAACATATAAGGAGAGACTAAGGAACCTCAATATGTACTCACTGGAGGAGAGGAGACAGTGGAGAGACATATTGAAACTTTAAAGTACCTCAAGTGCATGAACAAGGTGCAGGTGAGGACCTTTTCCAAAGTAGAAAAAGTACTACAACAGAGGGGCACAATATGAAACTGGAAGGGTAAATTAAGAAGTATTGTGGGAGGTTTTCTACACAGAAAGGGTAGTTAATGCTTGGAATAGTCTTTCACAGGAGGTAGTGGGGGCAAGCACAGATGAGGGGTTTAATCATGCCTGGGACAGGAACAAGGGAAGCTTGAGAGGGGAGGGAGTGATGAAAAGCCATTGATCACATAGGGTCAGTGGCCACATACAATGTATAGGGCCTATGGGCAGACTGGATGGGGCTAGCAGTCCTTATCTGCCAACAATTTTTATGTTTCTTTATAACTTGTTGTTTTTTATCATTTGCACTCCCTTTCTCCCACACTGAATCACTGCCTTGTGTACTGTTCATTGCAAAACTTCCATTTCCTCAGAGTTGTGTTGCCATTGTTAGTGCTTCCACAGCTAGAGGTGCTGACACATACTATGTGAAGCATCTTCTGGCCTTGACACGCATCACTGCCAGTACAGGACTACTCTATGTGCTCTTCTTTCTTGTGGATGGAGAATATATATTTTTTAGGCAAGGCTTTCACTCTTGCAACCATAATTCCAAGGTCTATGGTCATAAGCACAGTAGTGGTGTGCGCAACCTCTGGGGCAGGCAGTACAGATATTAAAATCTTCAGTTTTATGATACATTTTAATTGCCCCCATATTCATAAATTGTAGATACAACTGAAAAATGTACATACAGGTTGGAGGAGTGGGTACAGTTACTGGGATAGAGGAAGAAATGAACCTGGGGTGGTAATATCTACGATCTGTATATCATCAGCAAAACATGATTAGGCAAAGGGAAGGTGAACAGCATTGGTAGCGGGTTCAGCAGCAGCTGAAAAAAGAGATGACAAAGGTAATGAAGAACCCTGGAAGTCCCACACCTCAAGTATTACATATAACTATTGAATCCTTTCTTAAATAAGGACATTGCCAAGCTGGAAACAGTGTAGATGATGGCAAATAAAATGATTTGGGGGCAGCAGGTGAAAACGTAAGAGCAAAGATTAGAGTGCTACAATATGTTCTCATAAGAAGTCGCAAGGAAGAGGGAGCATGACTGAAATATTGAAATGTATGCTGCATACCAACACATTAGATTCTAGAGGGCTGTATACAATCATTGGCCATTACTTTGGACCTCTTGCTCACTTCCCTGATGATATTAAGCTTGTATGTCATAATATTTATCAAAACATTGAAGCTCTTTATAAGTTGAAACATTTGTTTCCTTTTGAATCACGTAGAGCCATTGCTGTTGGTTCTTTTACCTCATTATGTTGTCTTGCATGTGCAGTGCAGACAACATATTGGGGTTGCTTTTAGTGGACGAGCAGGTTTTGAAGGTGTGGTTGTGTTGTGGCCAGTGGAACTACTGCTTTTTCGGGCTTGGCTGTGTGGCATGAATGAGATTGCATGCTGTCTATGACAGTAGTTGCAAAGCATGCCACCAACTTGAAACATTTTATCTGCTGCAATGAGGGCGCGCCACCTCATTGCAGGGCATGCCTTCCCTGGTGTAACATTTCAATGAGACATGGTGGCAGCTGTGCAGTCTGCCTCTCATAGTCCCCAGAAAACTGACATCATGGGTGCCTAATCCCCCTGTTGGCATCATCATGCCCCTCTCCCCAGTTCATTTGCCAACAGGGAAGCCTAATCCCTTTTGGCATCATGTCCCATGCTAGTTGTTTGCCAAGGAGGTGCCCAATCCCCCTCAGCACTCCCCCACCAAACACCCTTTTTTTTACTGATGGGGTGCCCAATCCCCATGGCTCAAATACCCCACCCCAAAACATGCAGGTGGCATGCTGGGAGCCATCCCTGCATGCCAAATGTACCTGTCAAAAGAAAAACCTTCCTGCAATGTTTAATTTTTTTTACATGTAAAGTAGAAAACGGTCCCTCGCTGTCTGTGAAATTCTCCCAACCCATGCCCACTCCAGTGCGTACTTCAACTCCCCACACCCCTCACTCCATATTTACCTCTGGAGCCCAGCATGACGATCTTTGGTGGACTGGGAACACGTCTGCATTCTTCAAAGCTGACCGTGAACTGAAGAAATGCCGATAAGCTGTATAATGGCATGAATAGGGTTTTTTAAACTTTGATGCATATCTTGGGCATTTTGGGGAATTTTGGCACCAAATTTTCCACATGGGGTTATTGGGACCCTTCCTCATGAAGTTAATCATTGTCATGGCATTATTTTGTCCAGAAAGGTGATTTCATGGTCACTGCACAGAATCACCTTCTGGGACCAATTAATGAAATGACAGTGCCACTGTTCATGAGGCGGGCTCTCAAAAAGTCTATGTTGCAAATTTAGTGAAAAAAAATCCAAAAAATAGCTGTTTTGCAAGTGTGCATTGCGCAGTTTCCACGCATGCTCATAACTTCGCGAGTCTGTAATATTTTCCCCACAGATTTTCAACATTAGCATTTTTTCACTTATCAACAGTACAGCTGTCATTTTTCATATCCTGGCCAAATTGTGTTTTCGCACTTCCCAAGCAGAATAGTGTGGTCACTGTGGGTAATCAGTGTTTGGGACAGATTAAGAAAATCACAGTGACTCTGTTCATGAGCAGAGGTGCTAAAATGCCTGTGTTGAAAATTAGATGACAAATGTCCATAAAATGAGTGTGTTACAAGCGTCTGTTGTGCAGTTTCCATGCACACTTGTAATTTCGATAATTTTTAATATTTTTACTCAAGATTTTCACCATTGCTATTTTTTCACACCTCCTTATGAACAGTACAGCTGTCATTTTCCACATCCTATCCGAAATGTGTTTTCACTCATCCAGCATGCAGTGGCGCAGTTGCTGTAGGAAAACAATGTTCAGAACAGAGTAAGAAAATCATAGTAATACTGTTCATGAACAGAGGTCCCAAAATGCCTATGTTGAAAATTTGGTGAAAAAATTCCATAAAATGACTATGTTACAAGCCTGCATTGTGCAGTGTCCATGCACAGTCGTAACATCGAGAATTTGCAATATTTTCACTCCAGATTTTCAACATTGCATTTTTGCACACCGTATTATGAACAGTACAACTGTCATTTGTCACATCCTGCCCAAAATGTAATTTTGCACATCTGGGGCACAATGGCATGGTCACTGCAGGAAATCAACGTTCGGGGCAGATTAAGATAATCATAGTGCCACTGTTCATGAGTAGAGGTCCCAAAATGGCTATTTTAAAAACTTGTTGAAATACTTCCACTAAATGACTGTGTTACAAGCGTGCGATGCACAGTTTTCACACATGCTTGTAACTTCGAGAATGTTTAATATTTTCTCTCTAGATTTTCAACATTGCCACCTCTTCATACCTCCTTATCAGTGCTGCAGCTGACATTTAATGTGGCGTAGAATGGTGCAGTCACTGTGGAAAATCAATGTTCAAGACAGATTAACAAAATCACAGGGACACTGTTCATGAGCAGAGGTCCCAAATGCCTTCAAGAGGTGGGGTCACAAAAAGGCCATGTTTTAAAATTTGGAGTGCAGATAACAACAAACGCCCATGGCGTTGGGGTTTCTAACCATTACATCCCACCCTGTACAGACTAACAGGCATCTGGGTGTGTATTTTGATTGTCTGCTGTAGTGTTCATGCCATTGGCAGCCACTGACAGGCATCAAGGTGTGCCTTGCACTCTTGAGCCCCAAAGTTCAACTCATTCTCCTATGCTGCACCCATCTCAAAGTACTTCCTTATGAAATGGGGTAAGCATAAGGCCCAATGACCCCAAGGCACAACGCGGCACTTGTCAGACTCTGCAGGTTAGGGTGAGGTGAAATGGCATGAGTGTTATGGCCAGCAACCAAAATGCACACCCCAATACCTGTCACTCTTTGCAGGGTGGGTGGGGTTGACAGTTCAATACCTCACTGCTATTCCTATTATGTGACTCTATAACTCCTGCACTACTAATGCCAACACCAGCAAGACAACATTTGGCATTGGCAAATGCTTGTTTTGATTATGAATCTAGTCTTTTTGTAAATGGACTTTAAGGAGTTACAGAGTCTTTCTAACGTCTACAATAGTATTTGTCATATTGTTTTACTAGCTCCTTCTCATATCCACAATTGTCATGTATTTTCACAAATTGATTGGTTATCCCGGCTACAGTGTATACAATAATTTTTTAGTTGAATAGTTTTAAAAATGTTTTTCACTCTGCCCCTTCACCACTCTCTGATATTCTCTCAGTCAGGAATATGCTGCCTAGTTTGCAGTCATCAGATGGGGTTGTTCTTAATGTTGGATCATGTAAAACCAGGCTTGATTACATGCTTTACTCTTGATGCGTCTCGATTCTGGAATAAGGCTTAAATTAATGTTTACTCATAAACTGTTCTCTTCCAGTTTTTTTAAAGTGACTAAAATTGTATTTGTTTGATTTATGCATTTATAATTGTAACTGAACATTTTGCTATATATTGTACATCTGTGGTATTACATTATTTTCCTGGGTCGAGCCTGAAAATGGACCCTCAGTCTTGTACCCTTACCTGGTTAACAAATTAAAATGAATACATTACTAGAGAGAATAATAAGAAACTAGTTGGGGGGAGGTTCAAAAAGGGCATGAATTGTTTGCTGCTTCCTGAATGCTCAAACCCACATTAATTGGTGCTATTCTGATGAAGAGATTTTGCAAAATAAAATTTTACTGGTGAAATTGCCACAAAATTGACAAGTTCTCCAAACAA
The DNA here is from genome assembly GCA_016271365.2 of Neoceratodus forsteri. Lineage (NCBI taxonomy): Eukaryota > Metazoa > Chordata > Ceratodontiformes > Ceratodontidae > Neoceratodus > Neoceratodus forsteri. Next base: position 611,184,603 of record CM057455.1, read on the forward strand.
AATATTTCTCAAAATTGTGGAATTTTCTCCGCGATCTCACTAGCAAATGGGCATCATTAATTATGATCATATCCTTGGTGTATTGTGTGGTCCCCCCCCAGCTGATCTCCGGCCCACATTTAAGAAAAATAATTTCCCTGGTGTTTATTTTTTGCCCTGGACAATCACCTCACCAACACAAATTGAAGATAGCCCTCCCCAACCCCATCCAAATTTACCCTCCTGTTTTCCCCATCCACCCCGAAGACAAATTTGTAAAAAACAAAAAAAATTCCATTCTCCATTCCCTTGTGCCTAGTGGACCCCCTACCCTGTCATCAGATAGCACCAACCCCGCTTCCCACCTGGTACCCTGATCGGGCCACTGGTACAGCCATCCACTGACCTCCATGGCCAGCATCCCGACTGAGTGCTTCAGTGAATGAGCATGTGTAAGCATGCACTTATTAATTGAAGCACTCAATCAGGTTGCTGGCTGTGAAGGTGAGTGGAGGGCTGTGCCGGTGTCCCAATCGGGGTACTGGGGAGGGAGTGGGTGAGTGATATCTGAAGACAGGGTGGGGGTGTGGTGGGTCCACTAGACACCATGGTGTGTTGATTGAAATTTTGCTTTTTTTACGGATTTGGGATAGGGAAATAATGAGGGCAAATCTAGGCTAGAAGGGGCTTTCGTCAATTTGGGCTGATGATTGTCCGGTGGGAACCACTAGACACCAGGGAGATTCTTTATCTTGAAATTGAGCTAGGGATTGGCTGCGGTAAGACTACTGACACAGCAGCACAGCTAAAGCCAGAGGTCATAGTCTCCAAAAGGGGTGAGAGGCAGCACCCCCCAAATGCTCCAAACAGCCCCCAGAATGGGGGTGCAGTAAACACTGCCCCATGAACATAAGAGTTGGGGTGGGATATAAAAATGAATAAATAAATGAAATGGACAGATTGTAACACCTGGGCAATGCCCTGGAGGCACAAATAAGAATCATTCCACTCAAACCAATCCAACTGCCCATCCAAAGTTCTCAGACTGGAGCATAATATTCTGAAGTAGACACCACCACCAAACACCCCCAGTGTCCCCTTCCCCCAATCAAGGCACTTTCAGACACTCCAAACATGAAGAAGAAAAGTACAGCGATATAGAACAAATAACAAATCCACAAAACCTGCCCCTTGTAAACTTAATAATATCTCTTATTTAGAGGGAGGTCCAGGAGGCAAACAAAAAATATAAAGATAGCAGTAATTATCACACAGCCAAAGCTTCCCTGGTTTCAGACCCAGGAGGCATTAAAGAGCACAACACTTATACCCCCATCCCCCAAAACTATTAATACAGACAGTCCTTGGGGATTACTGATGGTCCCTCTCTAAGGCTACTTAAGACTTTCTCACTAGTAAATGCTGGTATTAATGTCCATATCAGCAGCACCAACTGCCCCACTAGCTTTCAAGTCCAAGCTGTGGTAGTATCCATAATGTCCACTTTCTGTATAGAAGCAAAAAGTGAAGGTTCAGCCCTTCAAGCTGATGGACTCTTAAGAGCAGTAGGATCCAAACTGGATGTAGTAGAGGTCTTGTTTAAGGAGGTAGACTGTTTCAGTTTATGCTGCTGCTTGGGAGACAATTGCGATGATGGAATCTTGGCCAAATCTGGATTGCACTACAAAGTGGGATTCCTAGTCGATGCCTAATTCTTTTTCATAGTAAGATCCTGGTCTGGAGTAAGATAAGCAATGTTAGAGTCAGTTGAAGAAGAAAGCGCATCTCTCGAAGAGGTAGAGGTCTCTAGCGAGCCTCCAACAAAGATCTGCAGAGTAGCTGGTGGGCTGAGAAAACACTTAAAGCCCTTTTTCCTGGCTAAGTCTCTTATCAGGTTGAATGACTTATATCTATCTCCCTCCTGGGGAAGTCCAGTTGAAGTGAGAGCCAGGAGCCCTGCCAAAGTAAATTTTTTTTATGCTTAGCTTTATTGAGAGTAATCTCTCTGTACTGGTACCTTAAAAGATGAAAAATGATTGGGCGAGGCCGGAAGGGTACTGGAGTCAGAGGTGGACCAGAAAGGACTCTTTGTGCCCTATCAGTTTCAATCAGGGATGATTTAATTGATGATTAAAATGGTGAAATTTCACCCACAAGCATGACATTTTGCAACTGTGAAATATTTCCTGAAATGCGTAAATTTTGCAAAATAGTTCATGTAACGAAATGTGCCAATTCCACAAAACACTATTCTGATGCTGTATATTTAGGTATACTGTATGTTGTAATTCTGCACAAGTACAAAATTTTTGTTGCTGTTCCACACCTACTCATATACCTAGAAGTGTGTTTGTTATTTTTCACAGTATTTGCTGCCATACTGTTTTTCTCCCTTGTAACCCCTCCCCCCAGGTCACCACTGGAAACAAGCTACTTTTTTCAGTATGTCCTTCCTGGTAAGACCAAAGAAAGAAAGAAAGAAAGAAAGAAAGAAAGAAAGAAAGAAAGAAAGAAAGAAATGTTACTTTACAGAGGGTTGTAGAGGATGGAGCAAGATTCTCAAAACACTAAGCAGTGTAGAAATTGTGGCAAGCTTTGGAATGGACATAAAGGGTTGGTCAAATGATAGAGGACAGGGGAGAGGGAGGCAAGTCATGACCTCACTGGAGATGTATAACCCCATGAGATAGGGGCAGACTGGATAAACTACAAGTCATTCTTCTCCCTGCAGTTTTCTACATATCTATGTTTCTATCTTTAAAACTATAAAATCAAATTTCATAGCTGTTGCAGGGGTACAGAATGATGCACAAATGGGCTGATTTATGTGCTGTGATATTTAATAGTTCTTTCTAATAGAAAAAGTAATTAAACAATAAATACTGTATAACAACACTACTGTCCTTCAGAGCTATAAAATAGATGATTTTCATAAAATAACATGAGAAGAAACACTATTCAAGATCTAGTTCCACTACATGCTTACCCCACTGCTCTTAATTTTAGTAAGTCTGATATACCCACCAACCACCATTCATTTTTATTTACTGTAAAATATAAAATTATTTCATTCACAAAGGAGCTGGAGGCAGTTGTCACAATAGAATAAGTATACTTGTTGCAGGCACAGAATAAATCAAATAAAATGCCAGAATTCTTTTTGCAAAAAAAGTTCATTTTTACTTGGACTACATACCAAAAGTCATGGCAATAAAGGTCAGTGAGAGAGCCTGCCTTGACACACACGTGAACTGACTTGTTGTAGTTTGTTTGTGGATCAGCACCAAAGTTTGAACCCAGATTAGGACCCATTTTGCCTGTTGTTTGTAAAATTAGCTGCTTCCTCTTCAAACAGCCTACAGTGATATGCTGTTCTTTAGCTTTACTTCAGTCCAGATTCATAGGAGTATAATTTCAAAACAATGTTTGAACAATTCATGTTCACATTTCGACCATGCTTGATTTATTAGGTGATATGCAGTACAAAAATTAATAGGCCTGGAGACGAAGAAACAGAAAAAGAATCAGGTGGATTACTTGAGTTAAACAGGCTGCAGCCATAGCAACATGGTTTCCTGAGGGCAATCATGTCAAACAAATCTCACAGATTTCTTTGACTAGATCAGGGGCTGTCAAACTTTTTTGGTCTGGGGCCCACCTGGCCAAGTGTCAGCCAGGTTGGGAACCCCCTACCAACCAGCTGCTGATTTCATACATCGCTGCATGTTTTGTACTGTTGTTATACATACTTGTATAAAATGTTATCCAAAGAAATACACAAAACAACTGTAAACCAATAAAAAGAACTTTTTTTATTGTTATTATAAATTAATTAAAAGAAGAGTTTTTATTGCTATTGCTATTTCATTCTGCTAGCTGCATTGCTGCATTCTACGTCATTACTACTCCACTGCTGGGGGGTGAGGGGGTGGGGCACAATTAGAACTGGCTGCTGACCAGCATTGAGGTTCATTTCATTTCATTTCATTTTTATTTTATACTGGAAAATCTGTGGGCCAGGCCCATTTTCACAGATGACCAATTATAACAAAATAATACAAAACATGACAAATATTAACAATACAGTGGATAATCAATGAAAATAAACATTATGTAAAACATTTACAAACTGAGTTTGCAGGCATAATATTTCTAAGAACTAGAATTTTGACCAAAGATGGTATAAAAAAATGGAATCAGAAAACCATCCTTACTCTTACTAGCAAGGTAATTATGCAGGCAGGCACAGTTCAACTTATAGTTGATGGGCACAGCTGAACATTGTCAATGGAGTGATCACCAGTAATTACTAATAAAACAAGCTATCACGCTTTCAATTTTGTGGGACCAGTGTGACAAACGTGGTGCTTACCACTTACAGATCATTCGTTTCTGGCACAACTAATCATAGTCATTAACACCTAACTTGCAAACAGTGGTGTTAATGGCTAGGTATTCTCATTATTGTCAAGCTGACAGTGGTGTTAGCTAATGTAAAAACAACTGGAGCAGCACAACCACAACAAGCACTGTTTTCAATGTAATGAAATTGTGGTCAAAGCAAAGCTTTAATAAAAAGAGATTTAGCTCAGTTGTGATTTTCCCTGAATGATCTGTGGCCCCCCCAATGGTCACTCGTTGACCCCCTGTGGGCTGCAGACCACCAGTTGAAAACCCATGGACTAGTTAACTAGGGAGGTTGATCAGGGGAGGGCAGTGGATGTGGCCTGTCTGGATTTCAACAAGTCCTTTGACATTGTGTTTAATAGAAACATAGAAGTTGACAGCAGATAAGGACTGCAAGGCCCATCCAGTCTGCCCATTTCTTTTTCCACCTTACAAATGTGCCATCTGCCTTTGCTCTGTCAAGGGCCTATCTATTCATACTCATCTGTATTGCTTCCTTATGCCTGTACCATGCCTGTTTGAAACACTGCACTGTATTCATGTCCACCACTTCCTGAGGTAGGATGTTCCATGCATCCACCACCCTTTCTGTGAAAAAGAAGTTCCTCACATTACCCCTTGGCACACCAATCTGCTTCTTATTCAGAATGGGGGTGGACACCTCAGTGTCAGTCTTCACAAATGTATCCTAGACAGTTGGGATGGGGCACCCACAAGTCATTTTTAGTTTTTTAAAAATAAGTGTCAGGAGGAAGGGGGGATACTGGTGGCAAAATTGAAAACCTGCCATCTGATAATTGTAATGGCGGCAGGAAGGCATTTGGGATGGTTCATTAGCAGTGTTAGTGAATGTGATTTCTTTCACATTACTTTTGTCAGCCAGCTGGCAAAAGCAGTGTGAGGGAAGTAACTTTGAATGAAATCACTTTTGATTTCCCTTAAATTGCTTTAAACTGATGAAAGCAGTTTGAAGGAAATCACTTTCACTCAAACTGCTAATGCAAAAATCCAACTATCCTAAAAGTGCTGATTTTTTTAATCGAGCATGCTCAGAAAATGGCAGTTTTAACCTTATATTTTAGAAACTACTGTGTATAGGAAAAAAACTTGAAACTTGCACAATCATTTACCTTTCGCCAAACTCTATTAAATCAAGTGTCAGGTTTAAAAACAGCACAGTAATTAGTTACACGTGAGGATATACTCCAAATTTGCTTGAATTTTAGTGTTTTTGTACCTCTGTAACATTGCCACTCCAAACCGATTGACACACAATTTGCAAAATCCAGAGAATCTGGCATGGACTACATGGGCCAGCTTCTCAAAGGGTGGGGCAAGCTGAGCCACCAGCAGCTTGCACTGGTGCATCAGGGATCCCCTGCATTGGATTCTCTATTGGTCATGGTCTAGTGGCAAAGTCCCACAGTATGCAGCAAACATGGCCATTCACCAGAAAGGCTGTGCAACTAGGAGGTTTTCCACAAGCTGTGGGCACAGGTTGGCAGCACCTCTGGAAAGGTAGATACCTATTCCAGTATCTGTCACATGTTTACTGCTGCACGTAATGCTAGTGAAACAATAATACCTATTGATGCAACCCGAGAATTGCAAGTCTAGTGGCAATCAACACAAAGGCTGTAGCACTGTTGTCACATTCCCAAATCAATTATTTAGACCTATTCTTATACACTACATAATAAATTATTACATTATGTAAAATACATAACATACTCTTATTCAACATAGTATCACAGGATACAGATACTCTGATCATACTGCTCCTATATTGTAATGTAATTGTACTGTACACAGCAATTACATGAATATAAATGCATTTTGTATATGCAAAACAATGGTTAAGGGGGCTCCAAACACTTCAAATGTGCACAACCCCAGGAGTGTATGTTAAAGTTGGAAAAGGCAGAACTCAATCTCAAAGTGAGAAGGTTAGCATTGCAATTCAGGCTACAGACCTGCGGTCTCAATTTACAAGTATACTTTTTTGTCAGCAAAGAGGAGACGAACATCAATGTACATTCACAATACAGCCACAATGGCAAAATAACTTACAAAGTACAAAGTGCAGAAACAACAATGGAACGTAGTTCTCCCACTTACTGATGCTCCATCAACCAGAAATGGCATCTAAAGGCAGGTTGTTGTCATGAAAAGCACAAGATTATTCTTGTAGTAACAGAAAAGCAAAACATCAGTTAGTTAACTCTTACTGAGTCAGGTGAAGACGTTACTTTGCAAATTGTTGCTGTGGCAAGAGATTTTCACCATAACTACAACAAGCATTTGTCAATGCCGAATGTTGGCTTGCTGGCATTGGCATTGGTAGTGCAGGAGTTAGAAAGATGCATCATAGGAATAGCAGTGAAGTATTGAACTGATGCCAACCCACTCCCACCCTGCAGAGAGTGACAAGCATTAGGGTGTCCCTTTGGGTGTTTGGTAGTGCAGTGCGGGAAAACATGTCGGGCAGGATGTGAGAAATGACAGCTGCACAGTTCATAAGGAGGTGTAAAAAAATGCCAGTGTTGAAAATGTGGCATGTAAATATACCAAATTTGCGAAGCTACTAGGGTGTGTGGGAAATATGCAATGCACGCTTGCAACACTGCCATTTTATGGGCGTTCGGCACCAAATTTTCAACATAGGCATTTTAGCATCTCCGCTCATGTACAGTGTCACTGTTATTTCCTCAAAGTGTCCCAAGAAGTGATTTACAGTGGCGTGAAAAAGTATTTGCCCCCTTCCTGATTTTCTCTATTATTGCATATTTGTCACACTGGATGTTTTCAGGTCTTTAGACAAAATATAATATTAGATAAAGGGAACCTGAGTGAACAAATAACACTTTTTTTTTTTACTTATTTCATTTATTTAATGAAAAAGTTAACCAACACCAACTGGCACTGTGTGAAAAAGTAATTGCCCCTAGTTAAATCAACCCAATTAAAGGGATAATTAGAGTCAGCTGATTGAACACAGCCAGGCTTGATTACAGCCAGCCCTGCTCAATATAAACCTCACTATTTTGTCCCTTACCACCATCAGAGTCACGTTGCCAGCAAAGATTCAACAAGCACATTATGCCATGATCAAAGGAAGTTCCTGAAAAGATCAGAAAAAAATTTATTGCCCTCTATCAGTCTGGAAAGGGTTACAAAGATATTTCTAAGGCTCTGGGACTCCATGAACCACAGTGAGAGCCATAATCTCAAATGGAGAACACTTGGAACAGTAGTGAACCTTCCAGGAGTGGCGGCCTGCCAAAATTACTCCAAGGCACAGTGTAAAATCATCCAAGAAGTCTCAAAGGATCCTAAAACAACATCCAAAGAACTGCAGGCTACTTGCCTCAGCTAAGGTCAGTGTTCATGACTCCACAATCAGAAAGAGACTGGGCAAAAATGGGCTTCATGTGAGGGTAGCAAAGCGGAAACCACTGCTAACCAAGAAAGAACATAAATGCTCGTCTCTCATTTGCCAAGCAAGCCCTGGATGATCCACAAGCCTTTTGGGAAAATGTTCTATGGACAGATGAGTCAAAGTGGAACTTTTGGACAACATGGATCCCATAATGTCTCGCGTAAAGCAAACACAGCATTCCACAGTAAGAGCACGCCATACCAACAGTCAAACATGGTGGTGGTAGTGTGATGGTGTGGGGATGTATATGCCTAAGGACCTGGATGACTTGCCATAATTAAAGGAACCATGAATTCTGCTCTGTACCAGAAAATTCTTAAGGAGAATGTCCAGTCATCCTTCCGTCAGCTGAAGCTGAAGCGTAGTTGGGTCATGCAGCAAGACAATGATCCAAAACACAAAGCAAGTCCACATCAGAATGGCTAAAAGAAGTAAAATTAAAGTTTTGGAGTGGTCTAGTCAAAGTCCAGACTGAAACCTAATAGAGATGCTGTGGCGGACCTGAACGAGCAGTTCATGCTCGAAAACCTACCAAATGTTACTGAATTAAAGCAGTTCTGCGAGGAAGAGTGGGTTAAAATTCCTCCACAGCGATGTGAAAGACTGATATTGAATTATAGGAAGTGTTTGGTTGCAGTCATTGCAGCTAAATGTGGCATAACCAGTTATTAAGTGTAAGGGGGCAATTACTTTTTCACACAGTGCCAGTTGGTGTTGGTTAACTTTTTTTCATTAAATAAGTGAAATTAAAAAAAAAACAAGTGTTATTTGTTCACTCAGGTTCCCTTTATCTAATATTACATTTTCTCTAAAGACCTGAAAACATCCAGTGTGACAAATATGCAATAATAGAGAAAATCAGGAAGGGGGCAAATACTTTTTCACGCCACTGTAACTTAGCAACCACGCTATTCTGCGCCGGAAGTGCGAAAACACATTTTGGGCATGAAATGTCAAATGACAGCTGTACTGTTCATCAAGAGGTGTAGAAAAATGGCAATGGTGAAAATCCAGACTGAAAATATTACAAATGCATGACGGTACAAGCGTGCATGCAATCTGCCAACACATGCTCGTAACACAGTTACTTTATGGAGTATCATCACCAAATTTTCAACATAGGCATTTTAGGACCTCTGCTCATGAACTGTGTCACTGTCATTTTCATAATCTGGCCCAAACACTGATTTCCCACAGCGACTGCGCTATTGTGCGTCGGAAGTGTGGAAACACATTTCGGGCAGGATGTGGAAAATGACAGCTGTACTGTTCACAAGGAGGTGTACAAGAATGACAATGCTGAAAATCTGGCAGTAAAATAATTTGAATGCGCGAAGTTACAAGCCTGCGGAGCAACTGTGCATCGCACGCACGTAAAACAGGCATTTGTTGAATTTTTTTCCACCAAATTTGGAATGTAGGCTTTTTAAGAGGGCACCTCATGAACACCACCACTGTCATTTCATTAATGGGCCCCGAAAGGTGATTTTGCGCACTGACTACGAAATCACCTTTCAAGGCCGATAAACACCATGACAGTGACAGAATTCATGAGGAGGGCCCAAAACCCCATCTTGAAAATTTGGTGCAAAATTTCAAAATTGCCTGAGATATGCAACAAAGTTGAAAAACCCTATCTAGACCATTATAAAGCTTGCCGGCATTTCCTCAGTTCATGGTCGGCTTTGAAGACTGCAGATGTGTTCCCGGTCCACCGAAGATCATCGCGCCAGACTCAGAGGTAAGTTTGGGGTGAGGGGGTGTGGGTAGGCAGGGTGCGCAATGGGTGGGTGCAGGTTGTGGAGGGGGCAGGGAGAAGGGCCGTGGGACCATTTTTAATTTGCAGGTTTTAAAAAAAAAGACGACAAGGGACATTTGCCACGCTGGGGTGGGCTCCCAGCATGGCAGAATGACAGCTGTGGGTGCGTGGAGCTGATGGGGGATTGGGCACCCCCATCAGTCATGGCATAAGTTGCCACACTGGGGTGGGCTCCAGCGTGGCACCCTGTACTAAGGGGGCGGCCACGCAGTGAAGTGGACATAACTTCTGATAAAGTGACCCGCATGGCGGAGCTTGTCTCTGATTACAGCGGCACTTTGTTTAGAAGTTTTGTTCACTTCGCATAATGTTGGTGTCAGCTCTAGCATGCTTGCTTATTGGGGAAAGAGGGACACACCTACTGATGCATGCCCTGCATTCGCCCAACAGCATCCGCGCACCCAAAGCTGCACTCTCCCAATATGTTGACTGCCGCGCAAGCGCAGCAAGCCAACATAAAAACCAGACCTGTGTAGCCAAGAAAATAAACCAAAATGCCCAAAACACCCACAGACATGCCGGCAGGTAGCAGTGGAACTTACATGTGTAAGTTCCATCGTTACCTGCTGGCATGTCTGCAACAATTTGCAAAGAAACTGATTTGCCCGACTCAATAAGAGTCAACAAATTGCTGCTTTATTTTTCTGCTGTTACGAGCATAATCTTGTGGTTTTCACCAAAACAACTTGCCTTTAGAAGCCATCTCTGGATCTCTGAGCTTCAGGGAGTGGGTGAGCATCATTTTATATATGTAATACTAATATAAACTTTGAAAACTACCTGTGCACAATCACTTTTGGCAGACATGTGAACACCATCATGTACCCTCCCACTGAGGGAGGGCTCTGCAGGTGGACACAGACTGTTAGTCCAGCGCTGACTGGTTTAATGGGTGTTTGTTTACATCAGCACCATACACTTTGGAGAATTACAAGAAAGGGGATGTTGCAGCATTACCCTGGCACAAGGATTCTTGTGACATGCCACATCCCATTTTGTGTCACAAAGACATTGAAAGACCTTCTTGGTGCATGCAGCCTGCATTTGAGAATTGCTCTTGGCACACTTTTTGGCACAAACTGAACCTTGCATCATTTCTTTTAATGCAAGTCCCTTGCATCATTTGGGGAAGCTTTGAGAATGGGGCCCCATGACTACCAAATATTGGAAAAATCAGTTGAATGAGGTAAAAGTTATTAAGGTGAAAGTGAGGTTTAACAAAGAAGTGCTTACTCAACCATAATATATAGGCAAAAACATGCCTATATACTATCCCTCTCATTACATGCTACTGTGTGCAACATCACTCTTTTTCCAATACAAACTATTTATGAGAAAATGCAAAACTACCACCAGGTAGTTTTAAATCATTATATCCTGTGCATTTTATTTTTCATAAAAATACAGAGGCACCACAAATCAGACTACAAATAGACTTTCAACATTACAATGACATCATTTCAACTGTTCAGATTTAACCATTATTTATGAATCAAGATGAAATAACACTGTGTCCCCAAGTTTAAGTTTGATTCTTCATTTAGTTGGGGCAGGAGGGAGGAATTCTAACTGGTGAGTTTGTGACTGTGTATTTGTAATTGAATTTGAGGTATTTTCTTGACTGCCATTTCTGTGTGATTTTCCATTTACTTTGGGCAGGACTGAGGGATTCTAGTTGATACATTTGTGACTGTATGTTTGTAATTGGCTGTGTCTGAACTTTAAGTGCAGGCATCATATTATAGGGATTAGTGTTGTTTGAATGTGATATCTTAACTGCCATTTCAGTTTCATTCTTCATTTAGTTGGGGCAGGAGGGTGGAATTCTAGCTAGTGAGTTTGTAACTGTGCTTTTGTAATTGAATTTGAGGTCTTTTCTTAATTGCCATTTCTGTGTGCTTTTCTATTTAGTTTAGGCAGGATTGAGGGATTCTAGCTGAAATGTCTCTACAACTGATGTTTGTATTGGCTGTGTCTGGACCACTGTGAGTGGGTGAGGAGCCACTGCCAGAGTCACCTTGATTGATTGTTTTGGACACAGCCTGTGGTGTAATCTCACCCTCCCACCCATAACCCACCCACCCCAGGGTGACCCTACATTTATAGGGTGGGTCCCATAGGGCCTTTCAACACCTGCATCTATACAGAAAGTAGTGAAGGGAGGAAGCATAACTAAAAAATACTTGGGAGTAACAAATAGCCATCTTAATCAGAAAGTTGATTGAGGAGGGAAACAGACATGATGAGAGTGGTGTAGTGCAGTGGTTGTGGAGCAGATGTCTTCAGGGAGACATTCTGGAGGCTACGATGCTACCCTATCTGCAGGCACCTCTCTGGGCTGATGGAGGAGGATGCGTGTCTCCGAGCAGAGGTGACCAAGCTGAAGGTGGCATCTACCCCTGCTCAATGACCACTGGCTCCACAAACTGTACCTCAAAGGATGCAAGGGAAGAGGAGTGATTTGACTATGGTGGGCTCATGAAGGGTGAGGGAGGGGGGTTGAAAGCACATCCCCCAACCAGTTCTGCTTAGTAACTCCTACACTGTTTTGGAGGAACAGGAAAGTCCCACTCAGGAACCTGAGGCAGGGACCAGGAAGAATGGGAGAGTCCTCCAGGATGGAGCCCCAGGGAAGGGAGGCAGGGGACCCTGGAGGAGGGGGAAGCTTCTCCTAGTAGGGACTCTATTGTCCAGGGAGTGGAGTTAGGGACACCTAGCAGGAGAGAGAGATGGAGGTCAAGTGCCTCCCAGGAAGCACTGCATGGAAGGATGGGAAGCGGATCCATAGGATCACTACAGCAATAGCTAGAAGGGAACAGCTGGATGTCATTGTCCACCTGGGGACCAATGACCTGGCCAGGAGAAGGGTGGAATTAGTCACAGTCCAGGAGGATTTCAGGAAGCTGGGGAGAAACCTGAAACAGCACAGTCCATCTAATTCTCAGAGGTGCTACCTATCCAGGGCACTGGGAAGCTAGAGAACTCCATATCTGTACCTTCAACTCCTGGTTGAAGGATTGGTGTGGAAGGAAGGGTTTTGGCTTCATAGGGGACTGAGGCCTTACCTGGGCAGATGCTAGCTTATATAAGGAGGATGGCCTGCATCTGTCTGAGAAAGGGACTTTGGTCCTTTGTAAGAAGTTTAAATGTTTCATCTTTGAGCATTTAAACTGGCCATAGTGGGAGACCCAGGAGAGTGAGGGTGCTTAAGAACACCCCGCAATGGAAACATGCAGGTACATAAGTTGACTACAGGAAGAGCTAAAGCAGGCAAGGGAAGAATGAATAATGAGTGATATGGGGGGGCAAGAGCACATAGGAAAGGAAACCATGGAGGGGGAAAGATGCTGGAGAGGGAGAACAAGAGCAGAGGAAGGGAAGGTCATGCTAACAAATGCTCATAGCCTAGGAAATAAGGTTCCAGACCTGGAAGCCTTGTTGGCACAGAAACATAGAAACATAGAATTTGATGGCAGATAAGAACCGCTTGGCCCACCTAGTCTGCCCGTTTCCCTACCTAATGGATAAGTTGCAGATCCTAGTTAACCAACAGCATACTTCCTCCTACCCTCCACTAGAATTTCCTTATGTCTGTCCCATGCATTCTTGAATTGCTCCACTGTTTTTGACTCCACAGCCTCCTCAGGAAGGCTATTCCATGCATCCACAACCCTCTCCATGAAAAAATACTTCCTCACATTACCTCTGAGCCACCCCCTTCTATCTTCAAATTGTGCCCCCTTGTTCTTGCAATTGCAGACCTTGACATATCAGGAATAACAGAGACATGGTACTTTGCTAATCATGACTGGGAAGTCAATGAGGAGAGATAGGAAGGGTAAAATGTGTGGAGGAGTGGCCCTGTACATCAGAGATGGTATAATGGCTACAGAAGTTCAGGAAAGACAGGGGGAGGCCGAGGCAATGTGTCACCCTGGAACCAGAGAAATGGAACAGCACTACACACAGGGTTGATCTACAAACCTCCTGCACAGAGGGAGAAAGTAGACAGGGAACTAGTGGAGAACATACATGACATGGCAGCTAAAGGTGAAATCCTGCTACTGGGGGATTTCAATATGCCAGGCATGGATTGGGCCACTCAGGTGGCTGCTTCAGCCAGAAGCACAGCCATCCTGGAATCCCTGCAGGGGGTTGGACTCAGGCAGCTGCTGCATGAGCCAACCAGGGATAAGTCAATTTTGGACCTGGTATGGACCAATGGGAACAGAGTTGAAGAAATACAGGTGAAAGGGCAGATGGGATCTAGTGACCACCACATGGTATGGTTCAGAATGGAGACATGGACTCAATTAAGCCAGACAAGGGCAAGAGTATTAGATTTCAAGAGGGTGGATTTCACTAAAATTGGTAAATGTATACAAGCAGTTCTGCGGAAGGGAGATGCAATAGAGGGAGTGGAAGAACAATGGAAGAAACTGAAAACAGCCATAGTGGATATAAGAAACCAATATGTTAGGGTAGTGGCCAAAGGCAAATGAAGAAGGAAACCACTATGGTTCTCCAAAGAGGTGGGGGACAAAGTCAGGGCTAAAAGGCTGAGTTTCGAGAAAAATAAGGAGAGCCAAAGAAAGGAGGACAGTGGGGTGTTCCTTCAATGTTTAAGGGAAGAAGGGAAGGTTCTAAGGAGGGTAAAGGTGCAGACAGAAGAGGGCTTAGCATGGCATGTAAACAAAGGGGATAAGGCATTCTATAGGTACATCAGTGAAAGAAGAAAAAACAGGGAGAATTGTGAGACTCAAAGGGGAGAAGGTAGAGTGTAAGGGGGGATCTGGACAAGGCAGAAATACTGAACAAGTACTTCTGCTCAGTATTCTTTAAGGAGGGGGAGGGTCAAGGACCACAGTTGGGTTGCAGGGGCAATGGGGCGTGGAGAAGTGGACACCAGTTCATCCACAGTGGAGAGAATTCTGGAAGGACTCAAAAAGCTGAAGGTGAATAAGGCCATGGGGCCAGACCGCATCCACCCGAGGATGTTAAAGGAGCTGCGAAGAGAACTAGCAGCACCTCTGGTGGCCCTGTTCACAAAGCCACTGAACACTGGTGTCATTCCAGAGGACTGGAGGAGGGCACATGTAGTCCCACTGCACAAAAGTGGCAGTAGGGATGAGGTGGGGAACTACAGGCCAGTTAGCCTAACCTCAGTGGTGGGAAAGATCATGGAGACACTGCTGAAAGATAGGATATGGCACATCTGGAATCCAGCAGTGCTCAGGATCTGTGGCAACACAGATTCACAGCAGGAAGGTCACGTCAAAAAAATCTAATAGATTTTTTTGATTGGGTGACTAGGGAAATAAATCAGGAAGGGGCAGTAGATGTCACCTACCTAGATTTCAGCAAAGCCTTCGACACCACCCCACATACAAGGTTGATTAACAAGATGGGCAGCCTGGGCATGGGAGACAAGGTGGTGAACTGGATTAAGAACTGGTTAACAAAAAGGAGACAGAGGGTGGTGGTAAATGCACTATAATCTGGGGAGAGGGGGGAGACCAGTGGGGTACCACAGGGATCAGTACTAGGACCAGTCATGTAGAATATCTTCATTAGTGACATTGCAGATGGGCTGGAAGGAAACGTGTGTCTGTTTACAGAAGACACCAAGATCTACAACAGGGTGGATATTCAAGAAGGGGTGCAGAAAATGAAGAGGGACCTGGAGAAGCTTGAAAGATGACTGGCAACTGAGGTTCAATGCAAAGAAGTGCAAAATAATGCACCTGAGTAAAGGTAACCCTTGGGAGTGCTACAAGTTGTAGGGGGAGGATCCGACTGTCACCAAAGAGGAAAGGGACCTACGATTTCTCACCCCTGATGACCTTAAAGAAGTGCACAAAAGCGGCAGGGATGGCCAGTGGCATACTGGGGTGCATAGGCAGGGGTATCACTGGCAGGAGGCAGGAGGTGGTGATGCCATTATATGAAAGATTGGTAAGGCCTCACCTGGAGTACTATGTGCAGTTCTGGAGGCCACACTTGTGCAAGGACATAGGTAAGGCAGAGACTATCCAGAGAAAGGTAACAAAGATGTTTCAGGGCTTGCACTACAAAACATATAAGGAGAAACTAAGGAACCTCAATATGTACTCACTGGAGGAGAGGAGACAGTGGAGGGACATATTGCAACTTTAAAGTACCTCAAGTGCATGAACAAGGTGCAGGTGAGGACCTTTTCCAAAGTAGAAAAAGTACTACAACGGGGGGGGAGCACAATATGAAACTGGAAGGGGTAAATTAAGAAGTATTGTGAGGAGGTTTTTCTACACAGAAAGGGTAGTTAATGCTTGGAATAGTCTTTCACAGGAGGTAGTGGGGGCAAGCACAGATGAGGGGTTTAATCATGCCTGGGACAGGAACAAGGGAAGCTTGAGAGGGGAGGGAGTGATGAAAAGCCATTGATCACATAGGGTCAGTGGCCACATACAATGTATAGGGCCTATGGGCAGACTGGATGGGGCTAGCAGTCCTTATCTGCCAACAATTTTATGTTTCTTTATAACTTGTTGTTTTTATCATTTGCACTCCTTTCTCCACACGAATCCTGCCTTGTGTACTGTTCATTGCAAAACTTCCATTTCCTCAGAGTTGTGTTGCCATTGTTAGTGCTTCCACAGCTAGAGGTGCTGACACATACTATGTGAAGCATCTTCTGGCCTTGACACGCATCACTGCCAGTACAGGACTACTCTATGTGCTCTTCTTTCTTGTGGATGGAGAATATATATTTTTTAGGCAAGGCTTTCACTCTTGCAACCATAATTCCAAGGTCTATGGTCATAAGCACAGTAGTGGTGTGCGCATCCTCTGGGGCAGGCAGTACAGATATTAAAATCTTCAGTTTTATGATACATTTTAATTGCCCCCATATTCATAAATTGTAGATACAACTGAAAAATGTACATACAGGTTGGAGGAGTGGGTAACAGTTACTGGGATAGAGGAAGAAATGAACCTGGGGTGGTAATATCTACGATCTGTATATCATCAGCAAAACATGATTAGGCAAAGGGAAGGTGAACAACATTGGTCGCGGGTTCAGCAGCAGCTGAAAAAAGAGACGACAAAGGTAATGAAGAACCCTGGAAGGCCCACACCTCAAGTACTACATATAACTCTTGAATCCTTGCTTAAATAAGGACATTTCCAAGCTGGAGACAGTGTAGATGATGGCAAATAAAATGATTTGGGGGCAGCAGGTGAAAACATAAGAGCAAAGATTAGAGTGCTACAATATGTGCTCATAAGAAGTCGCAAGGAAGAGGGAGCATGACGGAAATATTGAAATGTATGCTACATACCAACACATTAGATTCTAGAGGGCTGTTTACAATCATTGGCCATTACTTTGGACCTCTTGCTCACTTTCCTGATGATATTAAGCTTGTATGTCATAATATTTATCAAAACATTGAAGCTCTTTATAAGTTGAAACATTTGTTTCCTTTTGAATCACGTAGAGCCATTGCTGTTGGTTCTTTTACCTCATTATGTTGTCTTGCATGTGCAGTGCAGACAACATATTGGGGTTGCTTTTATTGGACGAGCAGGTTTTGAAGGTGTGGTTGTGTTGTGGCCAGTGGAACCACTGCTTTTTCGGGCTTGGCTGTGTGGCATGAATGAGATTGCATGCTGTCTATGACAGTAGTTGCAAAGCATGCCACCAACTTGAAACATTTTATCTGCTGCAATGAGGGAGCGCCACCTCATTGCAGGGCATGCCTTCCCTGGTGTAACATTTCAATGAGACATGGTGGCAGCTGTGCAGTCTGCCTCTCATAGTCCCCAGAAAACTGACATCATGGGTGCCTAATCCCCCTGTTGGCATCATCATGCCCCTCTCCCCAGTTCATTTGCCAACAGGGGAGCCCAATCCCTTTTGGCATCATGTCCCATGCCAATTGTTTGCCAAGGAGGTGCCCAATCCCCCTCAGCACCCCCGCCCACCAAACACCCTTTTTTATTTGCTGATGGGGTGCCCAATCCCCATTGGCTCAAGTACCCCCACCCCAAAACATGCAGGTGGCATGCTGGGAGCCAATCCCTGCATGCCAAATGTACCTGTCAAAGGAAAAAACCTTCCTGCAATGTTTAATTTTTTTTTTACATGTAAAGTAGAAAACGGTCCCTCGCTGTCTGTAGCCCCTCCCCCAACCCATGCCCACCCAGTGCGTACCCCAACTCCCCACACCCCCTCACTCCATATTTACCTCTGGAGCCCAGCACGACGATCTTTGGTGGACTGGGAACAAGTCTGCATTCTTCAAAGCTGACCGTGAACTGAAGAAATGCCGATAAGCTGTATAATGGCATGAATAGGGTTTTTTAAACTTTGATGCATATCTTGGGCATTTTGGGGAATTTTGGCACCAAATTTTCCACATGGGGTTATTGGGACCCTTCCTCATGAAGTTAATCATTGTCATGGCATTATTTTGTCCAGAAAGGTGATTTCATGGTCACTGCACAGAATCACCTTCTGGGGCCAATTAATGAAATGACAGTGCCACTGTTCATGAGGTGGGCTCTCATAAAGTCTATGTTGCAAATTTAGTGAAAAAATAATCCAAAAAATAGCTGTTTTGCAGGTGTGCATTGCGCAGTTTCCACGCATGCTCATAACTTTGCGAGTCTGTAATATTTTCACCACAGATTTTCAACATTAGCATTTTTTCACTTATCAACAGTACAGCTGTCATTTTTCACATCCTAGCCAAATTGTGTTTTCGCACTTCCCAAGCAGAATAGTGTGGTCACTGTGGGTAATCAGTGTTTGGGACAGATTAAGAAAATCACAGTGACTCTGTTCATGAGCAGAGGTGCTAAAATGCCTATGTTGAAAATTAGATGACAAATGTCCATAAAATGAGTGTGTTACAAGCGTCTGTTGTGCAGTTTCCATGCACACTTGTAATTTCGATAATTTTTAATATTTTTACTCAAGATTTTCACCATTGCTATTTTTTCACACCTCCTTATGAACAGTACAGCTGTCATTTTCCACATCCTATCCGAAATGTGTTTTCACTCATCCAGCATGCAGTGGCGCAGTTGCTGTAGGAAAACAATGTTCAGAACAGAGTAAGAAAATCATAGTAATACTGTTCATGAACAGAGGTCCCAAAATGCCTATGTTGAAAATTTGGTGAAAAAATTCCATAAAATGACTATGTTACAAGCCTGCATTGTGCAGTGTCCATGCACAGTCGTAACTTCGAGAATTTGCAATATTTTCACTCCAGATTTTCAACATTGCATTTTTGCACACCGTATTATGAACAGTACAGCTGTCATTTGTCACATCCTGCCCAAAATGTAATTTTGCACATCTGGGGCACAATGGCATGGTCACTGTAGGAAATCAACGTTCGGGGCAGATTAAGATAATCATAGTGCCACTGTTCATGAGCAGAGGTCCCAAAATGGCTATGTTAAAAACTTGTTGAAATACTTCCACTAAATGACTGTGTTACAAGCGTGCGATGCACGGTTTTCACACATGCTCGTAACTTCGAGAATGTTTTATATCTTCTCTCTAGATTTTCAACATTGCCACCTCTTCACACCTCCTTATCAGTGCTGCAGCTGACATTTAATGTGGCGTAGAATGGCGCAGTCACTGTGGGAAATCAATGTTCGAGACAGATTAACAAAATCACAGGGACACTGTTCATGAGCAGAGGTCCCAAATGCCTTCATGAGGTGGGGTCACAAGAAGACCATGTTTTAAAATTTGGAGTGCAGATAACAACAAACGCCCATGGCGTTGGGGTTTCTAACCATTACATCCCACCCTGTACAGACTAACAGGCATCGGGGTGTGTATTTTGATTGTCTGCTGTAGTGTTCATGCCATTGGCAGCCACTGACAGGCATCAAGGTGTGCCTTGGACTCTTCAGCCCCAAAGTTCAACTCATTCTCCTATGCTGCAACCATCTAAAAGTACTTCCTTATGAAATGGGGTAAGCATAAGGCTCAATGACCCCAAAGCACAACGCGGCACTTGTCAGACTCTGCAGGTTAGGGTGTGGTGAAATGGCATGAGCGTTATGACCAGCAACCCAAATGCACACCCCAATACCTGTCACTCTCTGCAGGGTGGGTAGGGTTGACAGTTCAGTACTTCACTGCTATTCCTATTATGCGACTCTATAACTCCTGCACTACTAATGCCAACACCAGCAAGACAACATTTGGCATTGGCAAATGCTTGTTTTGAGTATGAATCTAGTCTTTTTGTAAATGGACTCTAAGGAGTTACAGAGTCTTTCTAACGTCTACAATAGTATTTGTCATATTGTTTTACTAGCTTCTTCTCATATCCACAATTGTCATGTATTTTCACAAATTGATTGGTTATCCCGGCTACAGTGTATACAATAATTTTTTGGTTGAATAGTTTTAAAAATGTTTTTCACTCTGCCCCTTCACCACTCTCTGATCTTCTCTCAGTCAGGAATATGCTGCCTAGTTTGCAGTCATCAGATGGGGTTGTTCTTAATGTTGGATCATGTAAAACCAGGCTTGATTACATGCTTTACTCTTGATGCGTTTCGATTCTGGAATAAGGCTTAAATTAATGTTTACTCATAAACTGTTCTCTTCCAGTTTTTTTAAAGTGACTAAAATTGTATTTGTTTGATTTATGCATTTATAATTGTAACTGAACATTTTTCTATATATTGTACATCTGTGGTATTACATTATTTTCCTGGGTCGAGCCTGAAAAAGGACCCTCAGTCTTGTACCCTTACCTGGTTAACAAATTAAAATGAATACATTACTAGAGAGAATAATAAGAAACTAGTTGGGGGGAGGTTCAAAAAGGGCATGAATTGTTTGCTGCTCCCTGAATGCTCAAACCCACCTTAATTGGTGCTATTCTGATGAAGAGATTTTACAAAATAAAATTTTACTGGTGAAATTGCCACAAAATTGGCAAGTTCTCCAAACAAAATATTTCTCAAAAGTGTGGAATTTTCTCTGCAATCTCACTAGCAAATGGGCATCATTAATTATGATCATAACCTTGGTGTATTGTGTGGTCCCCCCAAGCTGATCACCGGCCCACATTTAAGAAAAATAATTTCCCTGGTGTTTATTTTTTGCCCAGGACGATCACCTCACCAACACAAATTGAAGATAGCCCTCCCCACCCATCCAAATTTACCCTCCTGTTTTCCCCATCCACCCGAAGACAAATTTGTAAAAAACAAAAAATTCCATTCTCCATTCCCTTGTGCCTAGTGGACCCCTACCTGTCATCAGATAGCACCCACCGCAACCTAGTACCTAATCAGGCCACTGGTACAGCTATCCACTGACTTCCATGGCCAGCATCCCGACTGAGTGCTTCTGTGAATGAGCATGTGTAAGCATGCACTTATTAATTGAAGCACTCAATCAGGTTTCTGGCTGTGAAGGTGAGTGGAGGGCTGTGCCGGTGTCCTAATCGGGGTACTGGGGAGGGAGTGGGCGAGTGATATCTGAAGACAGGGTGGGGGTGTGTCGGGTCCACTAGGCACCACGGTGTGTTGATTGAAATTTTGCTTTTTTTACAGATTGGGGATAGGGAAATAATGAGGCAAATCAAGGCTAGGAGGGGCTTTCTTCAATTTGGGCTGATGATTGGCCGGTGGGAACCACTAGACACCAGGGAGATTCTTTATCTTGAAATTGAGCTAGGGATTGGCTGGGGTAAGACTACTGACACAGCAGCACAGCTCAAGCCAGAGGTCGTAGTCTCCAAAAGGGGTGAGAGGCTACACCCCCCAAATGCTCCAAACAGCCCCAGAATGGGGTGCAGTAAACACTGCCCCATGAACATAAGAGTTGGGGAGGGATATAAAAAATGAATAAATAAATAAATGAAATGGACAGATTGTAACACCTGGGCAATGCCCTGGAGGCACAAATCAGAATCATTCCACTCAAACCGACCCAACTGCCCATTCAAAGTACTCAGACCGGAGCATAATATTCTGAAGTAGACACCACCACCAAACACCCCCAGTGCCCCCCTCCCCCAAACAAGGCACTTTCAGACACTCCAAACATGAAGAAGAAAAGTACAGCAATATAGAACAAATAACAAATCCACAAAACCTGCCCCTCGTAAACTTAATAATATCTCTTATTTAGGGGGGAGGTCCAGGAGGCAAACAAAAAAAATAAAGATAGCAGTTTTTATCACACAGCCAAAGCTTCCCTGGTTTCAGACCCAGGAGGCATTAAAGAGCAACAACACTTTTACCCCCATCCCCCAAGACTATTAATACAGACAGTCCATGGGGATTACTGATGGTCCCTCTCTAAGGCTACTTAAGACTTTCTCACTAGTAAATGCTGGTATTAATGTCCATATCAGCAGCACCAACTGCCCCACTAGCTTTCAAGTCCAAGCTGTGGTAGTATCCATAATGTCCACCTTCTGTATAGAAGCAAAAAGTGAAGGTTCAGCCCTTCAAGCTGATGGACTCTCAAGAGCAGTAGGATCCAAACTGGATGTAGTAGAGGTCTTGTTTAAGGAGGTAGACTGTTTCAGTTTATGCTGCTGCTTGGGAGACAATTGCGATGATGGAATCTTGGCCAAATCTGGATTGCACTATGAAGTGGGATGCCTAGTCGATGCCTTATTCTTTTTCATAGTAAGATCCTGGTCCGGAGTAAGATAAGCAATGTTAGAGCCAGTTGAAGAAGAAAGCGCATCTCTCAAAGAGGTAGAGGTCTCTAGCGAGCCTCCAACAAAGATCTGCAGAGTAGCTGGTGGGCTGAGAAAACACTTAAAGCCCTTTTTCCTGGCTAAGTCTCTTATCAGGTTGAATGACTTATGTCTATCTATCTCCCTCTTGGGGAAGTCCAGTTGAAGTGAGAGCCAGGAGTCCTGCCAAAGTACATTTTTTTTATGCTTAGCCTTATTGAGAGTAATCTCTCTGTACTGGTACCTTAAAAGATGAAAAATTATTGGGCGAGGCCGGAAGGGTACTGGAGTCAGAGGTGGACCAGACAGGACTCTTTGTACCCTATCAGTTTCAATCAGGGATGATTTAATTGATGATTAAAATGGTGAAATTTCACCCACAAGCACGACATTTTGCAACTGTGAAATATTTCCTGAAATGCGCAGATTTTGCAAAATATTTCATGTAACGAAATGTGCCAATTCCACAAAACACTATTCTGATGCTGTATAATTAGGTATACTGTATTTTGTAATTCTGCACAAGTACAAAATTTTTGTTGCTGTTCCACACCTACTCATATACCTAGAAGAGTGTTTGTTATTTTTTAAAGTATTTGCTGCCATACTGTTTTTCTCCCTTGTAACCCCTCCCCACAGGGCACCACTGGAAACAAGCTACTTTTCTCAGTGTGTCCTTCTTGGTAAGACCAAAGGAAGAAAGAAAGAAAGAAAGAAAGAAAGAAAGAAAGAAAGAAAGAAAGAAAGAAAGAAAAGAAAGAAAGAAATGTTACTTTACAGAGGGTGGTAGAGGATGGAGCAAGATTGTCAAAACACTAAGCAGTGTAGAAATTGTGGCAAGCTTTGGAATGGACATAAAGGGTTGGTCAAATGATAGAGGACAGGGGGGAGAGAGAGGTAAGTCATAACCCCAGTGGAGATGTATAACTCCATGAGATAGGGGCAGACTGGATAAACTACAAGTCATTCTTCTCCCTGCAGTTTTCTACATATCTATGTTTCTATCTTTAAAACTATAAAATCAAATTTCATAGCTGTTGCAGGGGTACAGAATGATGCACAAATGGGCTGATTTATGTGCTGTGATATTTAATAGTTCTTTCTAATAGAAAAAGTAATTAAACTATAAATACTGTATAACAACACTACTGTCCTTCAGAGCTATAAAATAGATGATTTTCATAAAATAACATGAGAAGAAACACTATTCAAGATCTAGTTCCACTACATGCTTACCCTACTCTCTAATTTTAGTAAGTCTGATATACCCACCAACCACCATTCATTTTTATTTACTGTAAAATATAAAATTATTTCATTCACAAAGGAGCTGGAGGCAGTTGTCACAATAGAATAAGTATACTTGTTGCAGGCACAGAATAAATCAAATAAAATGCCAGAATTCTTTTTGCAAAAAAAGTTCATTTTTACTTGGACTACATACCAAAAGTCATGGCAATAAAGGTCAGTGAGAGAGCCTGCCTTGACACACATGTGAACTGACTTGTTGTAGTTTGTTTGTGGATCAGCACCAAAGTTTGAACCCAGATTAGGACCAATTTTGCCTGTTGTTTGTAAAATTAGCTGCTTCCTCTTCAAACAGCCTACAGTGATATGCTGTTCTTTAGCTTAACTTCAGTCCAGATTCATAGGAGTATAATTTCAAAACTATGTTTGAACAATTCATGTTCACATTTAGACCATGCTTGATTTATTAGGTGATATGCAGTACAGAAATTAATAGGCCTGGAGACGAAGAAACAGAAAAGAATCAGGTGGATTACTTGGAGTCAAACAGGCTGCAGCAGCACCAGCAGCATGGTTTCACAAGGGGGCAATCATGTCAAACAAATCTCACAGATTTCTTTGACTAGATCAGGGGCTGTCAAACTTTTTTGGGTCTGGGGCCCACCTGGCCAAGTGTCAGCCAGGTTGGGGAGCCCCTACCAACCAACTGCTGATTTCATACATCGCTGCATGTTTTGTACTGTTGTTATACATACTTGTATAAAATGCTATCCAAAGAAATACACAAAACAACTGTAAACCAATAAAAATAACTTTTTTTATTGTTATTATAAATTAATTAAAAGAAGAGTTTTTATTGCTATTGCTATTTCATTCTGCTAGCTGCATTGCTGCATTCTACGTCATTACTACTCCACTGCTGGGGGGGGGGGCACAATTAGAACTGGCTGCTGACCAGCATTGAGGTTCATTTCATTTCATTTCATTTTTATTTTATACTGGAAAATCTGTGGGCCAGGCCCATTTTCACAGACGACCAATTATAACAAAATAATACAAAACATGACAAATATTAACAATACAGTTGTTAATCAATGAAAATAAACATTATGTAAAACATTTACAAACTGAGTTTGCAAGCATATTATTTCTAAGAATTAGAATTTTGACCAAAGATGGTATAAAAAAATGGAATCAGAAAACCATCCTTACTCTTACTAGCAAGGTATGTATGCAGGCAGGCACAGTTCATCTTATAGTTGATGGGCACAGCTGAACATCGTCAATGGAGTGATCACCAGTAATTACTAATAAAACAAGCTAGGACGCTTTCAATTTTGTGGGACCAGTGTGACAAACGTGGTGCTTACCACTTACAGATCATTCGTTTCTGGCACAACTAATCATAGTCATTAACACCTAACTTGAAAACAGTGGTGTTAATGGCTAGGTATTCTCATTATTGTCAAGCTGATAGTGGTGTTAGCTAATGTAAAAACAACTGGAGCAGCACAACCACAACAAGCACTGTTTTCAATGTAATGAAATTGTGGTCAAAGCAAAGCTTTAATAAAAAGAGATTTAGCTCAGTTGTGATTTTCCCTGAATGATCTGTGGCCCCCCAATGGTCACTCGTTGACCCCCTGTGGGCTGCAGACCACCAGTTGAAAACCCATGGACTAGTTAACTAGGGAGGTTGATCAGGGGAGGGCAGTGGATGTGGCCTATCTGGATTTCAACAAGTCCTTTGACATTGTGTTTCATAGAAACATAGAAGTTGACAGCAGATAAGGACTGCAAGGCCCATCCAGTCTGCCCATTTCTTTTTCCACCTTACAAATGTGCCATCGGCCTTTGCTCTGTCAAGGGCCTATCTATTCATACTCATCTGTATTGCTTCCTTATGTCTGTACCATGCCTGTTTGAAACACTGCACTGTATTCATATCCACCACTTCCTGAGGTAGGACGTTCCATGCATCCACCACCCTTTCTGTGAAAAAGAAGTTCCTCACATTACCCCTTAATCAGCCTCCCTCTCATCTGATGCTGTGTCCTCTTGTCGTGCTATTTTTCTTGTATTGAAACATGTTAGACTCTTTCACCTTGTTAATGCCCTTAAGGTGTTTGAATGTTTCGATCATATCACCTCTCTCCCTCCTTTGCTCTAGGGTATACATATTGAGCTCCATTAATCTGTCCTCATATGTTTTCTGATGCAGTCCCTGCACCATTTTGGTTGCCTTTCTCTGGACTGCCTCAATTTGGTTAATGTCCTTGTGAAGGTGCGGCCTCCCAGTACTGCACACAGTACTCCAGATGGGGACTAACCAGTGTCTTGTGAAGAGGGATTATTACCTCCCTCTTACGATTTGCGATACAGAGGTGGCCTGTAAAGAAACAAAGCAGCCTGGGGTTTTTGAGAAAGTGGTAAGCTGGGTATCAATCTTGTGGAAGGACAGGAGGCAAAGAGTGGTGGTAAACAACAGACACTTGGGGGACTGAAGAGTAACTAGTGGGGCACCACAAGGATCAGTACTGGGGCCTGTCCTTTTCAATGTCTTCATAAGAGATATTGCTCAGAAACGGCAGGGAAATGTGTGTCTCTTTGTGCATGATACAAAAATCTGTAACAGGTGGACACTCAGGAAAGGTTGGAGAGAATGCAAAAGAGATCAAGGAAGACTAGTAAAAGATCTGAGCTGAACATAACATTCTGCTGAGAGAATGCTTTCAGAATTGCCATTCTGATTCTACAGAATTTCACAGAATTTGCAAGAAAATTCTGCAGATGTTTACCAAATTTTAAATTTCATTTTTTTAGTATAAAGAAAATAACAAGCATGAAGCTGCAACATAAACTGCTCTGGTAAAACTGCTTTGCATAATGTGAGTAATAACAGAAGGAAAACATGATTTAAGGCAAAGTACTGAATGAGGTTTTATTTTCTGAGCACAGGTTTCAAAAATACCGGGTTAAACTATGCCTGTAGGAAATAAAGAAATGTGAAAGCTGAACGACAAACTATTCAGGTATTTTTTTAAACTCACGTAGTGTTTAAGTAAACAAGCAAACAAGTAAAGGTAAACAGTTGTTACCGAGGTAAATAAAACATTGTAGGAACATGTTACAGCAGTAGCACTAACAGAAAAGAAGTTAAGTTAAAAGACAGTTAGAAGGAAGAAGTTCTAAATGAAAATAATTATCTGAATGGAGTATTTTTTCTGCCACACAGGTGAATGGATAGAGGACATGCAGATAACCCTAAAAAGGGAAAACAGGCACACTGAGATTTTTAACGAAGGTATGAAATCGATGACATAGAAGAATTTAAGTGGGGTAGCAAAATGAAAAGCAGCATATTTTGTATAGCAATAAGAGTATTAAGTGGGATACTGATTAGAAGCTGATTTAAAATATGAAGTGCATGGTGCTCTTCAGGCTGTGTTGAAGTAGTAGAACAGGCCTACTAGCAGTAATAATTAGAGGCTGGATATGCAGAAAGAAAGCGCCACTGGGTTGTAAAGATTTTTTCATTTATAAGTTAAGCAAGATGTATATACATAAAGCAAATAATGTGATACAGAAAATGTACTTCAGTGGTGTGAAAAGAGAAAATAAGGGAAAGTGTGTCTGCAATTCAATAATCAAATGATATGTAAACAAACAATACTAACTGAAAGTAAACAAATGAAAATTGAAACAAAATAAATTAATTTTTTCTAGCAAACACAGAAGCCCTTTGAAAAAGCATGTAGATGTGAAAGGTCAGGGCATTACAAGAATTTTAATAAAGAGTCTTGGAAAACTGAACACAACCGAGTGGATTTCTCTCCCCATAACACTGAGCTTATTTAAGTCCTGTCAGGGTGAACCATTAAATAAAGAGTTAAAAAAGGATTCCATTTCCCATGGAGTGAAGAACTTTCCACTTCACACACTTCTGGATTACTCACTAGTAAGACCTAACCTAAAAGATTGTGTCCAGTTCTGGATGTAGTACCACATCAAGGACATTGACAGGCTGAAAGTGGTCCAGAGGAGGGCTACCAGAATGGTGTGTGGGTTGCACAAGAAGCCATATGAGAAGTGGCTGCAGGAACTCAACATGCATTCCATGGAAGAGAGAAGAGTGGGAAAGAACATGATTGAAGCCTATAAGCACCTAAGATGGGAGAACAAGGTGCAACTGGGGAGTCTCTTTCAGAGGAGTGAAAAGCCCCAGGACCCAGGGGCATGTAAATAGGCTAAGTGGGAAATTTAAGTTAGATGTGATAAAATACTTCTTCACAGAAATTGTGGTTGACACCTGGAACAACCTGCCAGAAGAGGTGAGTGTGTGTGTGTGTGTGTGTGTGTGTGTGTGTGTGTGTGTGTGTGTGTGTGTGTGTTGGGGGGGACAGTGGGGAGCATCAAGGATTGGTGAGAAAGGCATGCAGGTATAATAAGGAGAGGAAAGGGAGGTGGGAGGGATGCCAGTGATCAAATACGGTCTGCGGTGTCAGAATAGGGAAGGAAAAACAGGGCAGACTGGATTGGCTTACTGGTCCTTTTCTGCCAACAAATTCTATGGTTCTGTGCTTCTGTGCTTCATGCTACTGTATGTCAGAAGATTGAATTCTTTAGATTCCCCAGCTACTTAAACACCCTACATTGTGGAATAACGGTACATCACTTTGCCATGGATATTATCCCATACATAGATACATGAATCCATACAAGTAGAAAATGGCTCATGGCCCATCTAGTCTGCCCAGCGTATAGTGGAATTATGATCTCCCTTTTCCTGCTGGTGATGCCCCTGGCTATGCATCCCAGCATGCTATTTGCTTTACCTGCTGCCTTGTCACACTGTTTCCCTACCTTGAGGTAATCAGAGATGATAACCCCAATGTCCCTTTCCTGCTTGGTGCATATTATATTCTCATCCCCCAACTGATATGTCGTTCCAGGATTTTTGTACCCCATGTGCATTATTTTGCACTTTTTTTAATTAAATTTCAACTGCAAAACCCTTGACCATTCTTCAGGCTTCTGCAGGTCCCTCCTTATTCTGTCTATACCCTCTGGTGATACCCACTCTGTTACAGAGCTTTGTCTCATCAGCGAACAGGGAAATTCTGCCTTCTAGAACCTGTGCAATGTCACCGATGAAGATATTGAATAGGACCCAGCACAGATCTCAGCAGCACCCCACTGGTTATTCTTCCCTCTGTGGAGTGAGAGCCATTAATGACCACCCTCTGTGTCCTGCCTCCCAGCCAACTACCCACCCATGGCACTACTGTCCTGCCCACTCCCATATTCCCCAGTTTGTTTAACAGCCTTCTAAGTGGCACAGTGTCAAAGGCCTTGCTGAAGCCCAGATAGGCCACGTCCACTGCCCTGTGCTGATCCACCACCCTTGTTACCCAGCTATAAAATTCAATGAGGTTGGTCTGGCATGACCTCCCTCTGGTGAAACCAGGCTGCCTTGAGTCCTGTAGTCTGTTGGCAAACAGCTGTTCACCAATTTCTCCTTCAGTAGTGCTTTCATGATCTTCACCACGATTGAGGTCAGGCTGACTGGTCTGTAATTCTCCTCTTCCTCTTTGTTCCCGCTTTTGTACAAGGGGATTACATCTGCTGTCCTCTATCTTTAGGTACCTCCCCTGTTTCCAGTGATTGGCTAAACCTGATTGCCAGAGGTTCAGCCACCACCTCTCTTAGTTCCTTTAGGACCCTGGGGTGCACCCCATCCAGCACCATTGCTTTATCAACTCATTTTCCTTTCAAATCCTTCAGGACCCTTTCCCATGCCAAGGGACATGTGTCCATTTCTGTGCCATTCCTACCCCTTGTACTCCCTTCAGGCCTATTACCCTCCCTTTCCTCGGTAAAGACTAGGCAGAAGTATCTGTTTGGTATGTCAGGTTTACTGTTGTCATCCTTCATGCTGCCCCTGTCCTCCCCCTTCAGTCTCACTATCCCTCCCTTCACCCTTCTTTTTTCACTTATGTACTTCTAAAATGTTTTGTCCCCTCTAACCATGGAATTTGCAATAATCTCCTCTGTCTGAGCTTTGGCTTTCCTTACTGACCTCACTGACTCCCTTGCTTCTCCTGGTGCTTCTCCCTATCCCTTCTGCCTATGTCTTTTTGAATTGCCTGAATGCAATCTTTTTGGCTTTCACTCTCTCTGCTACCTCCTTGGAAAACCATAATGGCCTCCTCTTCCTTTTCCCCTGGCTAACCTGCTTAACACATCATTGTGTTGTTCTTGTAATCCCTGTAACTCAGCAACTCAGTACGACAAGGTAGAAGGAAGCGCTAGACCCATCAAGTCTACCTTCCCTCATTAGTGGGCTATTTAGTCTAGTCCCATAATATATTTATCCAGTCTGTTTTAAACTGCAGTGAATTTTCTGAATCCACAATTTTTTTACATAATCTATTCCATAATCTTATTGCTCTAACAGTGAAATATTTTTTCCATTTATTTCTTGCCCTCTGGACCACTAGTTGTTTAATGTTACATCACAGGTTCAATGGCTTATGTGCATAAGATATATCACACGCTGACATTAAGTGTTTGTCCCCCAATATATTATATAGTAGCAATAAATCTCCCCTTTGTCTTCTTGTTTCCAGATCATATAATATTAATTCTTTAAGTCTTTCTTGATATGGCCAGTTTCTAATTCTAGTGATACGTCTAGTGTTTTTTTCTTTGTGCACTATCAATAAGTTTTTATTCTATGTTAGAAAGGGAACCCAAAAGGATGATGCATAGTCCAAGTGTGGCCTTATGTACAGTAGGACTTACATAATGGTAAAATATATATTTCATGTTTTGATGTAAAAGCTCTTCTAATCGATGCAAAGATCATATTTGCTGTCTGAGCTGCTTGTCTATAATGGTCACTTGCTGTTAGGGAGTTGTTGATAAGTATACCCAAATCTTTTTCAGTTTTAACTTAATTTCATGGGGTCCTATTTAGATACTACTTGGTCTGAGGATTTTTGGCTCCTAGGTGCATAGTAGCACATTTTGCTATATTAAATTCCATCTTGTTTTGTGTAGCCCAGTTTTCCAGAGATACAATGTCTCTCCTAAAGCTATCTAATTTATCATCAGTATCAACATCCTGACAAAGTTTGGTATTGTCAACAAATATTGCCCACTGTTCCTCCACCCCTGATTCCCTCCCCATTCCTATTAGTTCCTCTTTCAAGCATGTCCCCATTTTCCCCAAATCTGCTCTCCTAAAATCCAGGGTATATGTTTTTACATGGTTTGGTTCTGCTCCTTCTGTGATTTCAAACCACAGTGACTGGTGGTCACTCTTCCCAAGGTGCTCCCCCAGTGTTATGCCTATCACACTGTCCCCATTTGTGAGCATGATGTCCAGTATTGCCTTCTGCTGCATTGGTTCCATGCCCAGCTGCTTAAGGAAGGCACCCTGAAGGGAGTCCAGGATAAATCTGCTCCTAGTTGATTCTGCTGCTGGTAAGCTCCAGTCCTCATCTGGAATATTGAAGTCTCCAACCAGCACCACCTCCCCCTTGCCCACGATCCTTTGGATGACTAGCATTAACTTCCTATCTGTCTCTTCCTCCTGGGCTGGTGGTCTGCAGACTGCCCCTGTGTGGATGGCTGACCCTGTTTTCCTTTCCAGCTTAACTCACAGTACCCCCCACCCATTTTGTTCCTCCTAGATCTCTATGTTTTTTATGCCATCTTTCACATAAAGTGCCACTCCTCCTCCCTTCCTGTCTGTGCTGTCTCTTCTGAATATATTGTAGCCAGGTATGGCCATCTCCTACTCATAGTTACCATTACACCAGGTCTCCGTAATGGCCACAATGTTCAGGTCTGACTGTGCCATGGCAGTCTCCAGATCCTCCATCTTGTTGCTAAGGCTCCTGGCATTGGCACCCATGGCTTTCCATGATGTGACCTCCCTGATCTGTTTTGCTGTTCTACTCCAGTCCACTTCCTCTTGTCGTTTATCCCTGGTTCTCAGTGCTGTCTGCCATTCTGTTGTATTTTGTCCTTTTTCTGCCTATATACCCCTTGGGCACCTATCTCCATCTTTTGCACACTGTTTAGTAGTAATATCTCCTCCTTCTGTTCTCTGGTTCCACTGCTAGCTGTAGGGGGTGGGCAATTAGGTACCCTCCTTGCTGACCTGCCCCGCCCCAGCTAGTTTAAATGCTTGTCCATGTAGCATCAAACTTTTTATTGAGTACTTGGATTCCCCTCCAGGATGGATGCAGGCCATCAGGCTTGAACAATCTTCCATCCCTCCAGGTGGGTCCCAGTCACCAATGAATCCAAACCCTTCCTCATAGCATCAGTTCTTCAACCATGTGTTAAAGTTCCTGGTGCATGAGTCCCTATGTGCTCCCATTCCTCTCACAGGTAGTACTTCTGAGAAGATGACAGCTGTAGCAACTTTCTTGAGACCCCCCCATTTTCTAATCTTTTTCTGAACTTCCTTAGACTCCCTGTTTGCAATGTAACTAGTTCCTAGATGGATAATGACATCCATCTCTCCATCCCATCTTGCCTTCCCAGTGATTACCAGGATCTTCCTCCCAACCCTCCATGCTGTGGCAGCTGGTAGGCACCTCACCTCCCTGTCCTCCCCCTCACATGTTCTTAGCTTGATCCCCTATATGACAGAGTCCTCTATCAGGATTTGATTCCTCCTCCTCTCGGGTCCACTGCTCCCCCCATTGAGGTCACCTCCTCAGTTGACCTCAACATCTTTCCCTTGCACTTCTCCAGGTGCCTCTGTTTGGTTGTCCCCATTTACCAGTGTGGCATATGAGTGCTGGAGTGGAATAGGATTTGGGATGTGCATCTTCCTGACCATCCTAACCCTCCTTGAGCCCACCATTGTCAAAGTGTTCCTCATTCTTGGCATTCTTTGAGGCAGTGGCATTGGACTGGGTGGTCTCTGGATGGGGGTGAAAGTACTCCTGACTCAGTTTACCTCTGCTCTGAGTCTGGCTACCTCATCCCACAGTCTAGAGAAATGCCTGCAGATAGGACAGCACCTCAGCATCCAGAAGGTCTTCCTGAATATGGCTGCCCCACATCCACTGCATTGCTCCACTCCCCACAATATTCTGCATTATACAGCTATTACACTATTTGTCTGTTAGTTATTACACTCATTGTCTGTTTCTGAAGCCCTCCTTATAGTTTCCCTAGATGTGTAGCTCTCCTTCTAGGTTCCTGTGTTTGTTTGTTTTTCAAAGTATTTTTACTTGATGTCAGTTTTTATTTCTTTGTGATTTATGCTACAGCAACCCCCGAGTTGACTGCACTTCTATGTTACTTGCTGTGCTGAGGGCAGGCTTACTCTGCCTTATGCCCATCCTGCTCCACATCTCCTGCTATTCCATGTGCTTGGCTTCAGTCAATCAGATTTAACAGGGCATTTAATTAACAATGGGGGTAGGGGTTTGAGCGTGGGAAAACTTTTTTGGCAAGTAAAAACAGCAAGAAAAAAACAGCCCCACTTAAATCACACTGAAATAGGTTTCAAATATTCAACAGCAAGTAAAAACAGCAAGAAAATAACAGCCTCACTTAAATCAAACTGGAATAGGTTTCAAATTTTCAACAGCAAGTAAAAACAGCAAGGCAATTTTCAGCAAGTTAAAACAGCATGGAAATAACAGCCCCACTTAAATCACCCCAAAATTGGTTTCAAATTGTCAACAGCAGGTAAAATCAGCAAAGAAATAACAGCCCCATTTAAATCACACTGAAATAGGTTGCACATTTTCAACAGCAAGTAAAAACAGCAAGGAAATTTGCAGCAAGTAAAAACAGCAAGGAAATAACAGCCCCATTTAAATCACACCAAAATAGGTTTCAAATTTTCAACAGCAAGTAAAAATGGCCAAAAAATAACAGCCCCACTAAAAGCACACCAAAATAGGTTTGCAATTAGAAGAAATAGGTTTCTAATTCAAAGAAATAACAGCCTCACTTAAATGACGCCAAAATAGATTTCAAGTTTTCAACAGCCCCAAAACAATTCCTTATTAGACTCTTTTTTTTTTGTGGATTCTATTTTAGCACCAACCTGGGGAACTCTCTCAGGCATCCTCCGTATCACCCTGCTCTACCTCCGTGCCTGAGAAGCCTCCAATTTCCTGGCACCAGCCTAGCTATTCCCCCGGCTTTAAGCTCCCTTAGGTAGGGCCACCCTATCTGCACAGGGTGCTCTATTTCAATTCAGGCCAGGCTGGGCTCAGCTCAGGAATGAAGGACGACTGGCAGTGGAGTGTGGCTGGGTGGACATATGTACCGTCGCCTATCCCTGAGATGGGGAATTTCTTTGTTATGTTTTCCCAGGAGTGCAGCGTGCTGTGACATCCATGCAAGGCTGCCTGCTGACGTCTGCCGCACTCCCGCCCCCTTAATCTGTCTGGTGATCCCTGCAGTACTCCTGATCTCCATTGGGGGTCATGAGGGCACTGAGCAATCCCAGGAACCCTCCCCAGGGAGAGGAGAGCTGTCCTGTGGACGCTCAATCCTCTTCCTCCCCTGCCAACTCCAGGATCCCTGAGTCCGTCCATGAACCTGAGTTGCTGGCGTGGCATGAGGTGTGATGTCCAGCGCCTCAACCTTCAGCGCCACCAGGCCGGACCTTATTAGACTGTTATAAGAAGTCAAAAAAATCAAACTGCTGCCAAGAGGAATCAATAATAAGCAGTAAAAGAAGCAATAAAAAGCAACAAAGAGCTGTTACTGCACTGAAAAGAATCTGATACCTTCCCCTTCTAGCCTCTTTTTCTCATGCCTTGTTACACTGGGCTGTGGTTTTGAGTTTATCACTAGTTAGTAAAACCACTAGATCCTTTTCTTCTGAGGTCTGCTCCAGACATGCCCCCTCCATGCAATATGTGGTCCTTGGATTACCCTATCACAAGTGCATAAACATGCACTTTTTGGCATTGATGTTCAATTGCCAAACCTTGAATCACCTTTTCAATTTTCCCAATAGTCTTCAATTTACTCCTATCCTACTTACAACCCGCGCTGCCGTATATCACTGTCTTTCATTTATTGTGGACTGTCTGGAACAGTCCTCAAATGGTTTCAATCTTACCTCTCAGACAGGTTTCAGAGGGTTACCACTGGAATTTATTCCTCTGGTGCTCACTCCCTGCCCTGTGGGGTACCGCAGGGTTCCATTTTAGCGCCCATGTTGTTTGCAGTGTATATGCTGCCTTTAGGAGATATCATCAGGTAATACAGCTTGGGTTTTCACTGCTATGCAGATGATACTCAGCTGTATCTGTCCTTTCTGCCCAGGCAAGATGGTGCTTTCTCTCCATGCTAGACAACTGCCTTACTGAGATCAGATTATGGATGAGTTCTAGCTGGTTGAGACTGAATCCTGATAAGACCGAGGTGTTGGTAGTGGACCCGGGTCAGCCAGTGTCGGGTTTGGGGGCTGGCCAACCACCGGGCTTATTGCTCAGTGGTATGTCACTCACTACCTATGATCAGGTACATAACCTGGGTGTTATTTTTGACGACTGCTTGACCTTAAAATCTCAGGTATCAGCCGTGGTCAAATCCTCTTTTTGTCATCTGAGGAATATCGTCCGGATCAAATACCTGGTCTGACCGAGTGATCTGCCAACGTTGGTCCATGCCTTTATCACTACCTGTCTTGACTACTGTAATTCCCTTTAACTAGGGCTATCTGGGGTTGATATCCATAACCTGCAGTTGGTGCAGAACGCTGCAGCAAGGCTTATGACTGGGATCTCTAGATCCAGTTAAATTATGCCTGTGCTCCACGAACTGCACTGGCTGCCTGTTAGGTGGTGGATTACCTATAAGGTTGGTTCACTAACCTTTAAAGCCCTACATGATCAGGGACCAGGCTACCTGAAAGATCTCCTGGTACCCTATTGCCCCCTCTGTCCTCTCCACTTTGCCAATGAGGGATTGCTGGAGATTCCCAGGGTTTGATTAAAAACATCTGGATCTCGTGCTTTTGCTTTTTCAGCACCAACCCTGTGGAATTCTCTACCTCGTTGGTTGAGAGATTGTCCAACCGTCGAGAAATTTAAAAATGAGTTGAAGACATATTTATTTAGTTTAGCTTATCCTAGTTATGGCTATTAATTTTATCATTTTAATTTATGTATTTATGTGAACTTATTGTACAGCACCTTGGTTTTGAAAGGTGCTTTATAAATAAAGATGATTTGATTTGATTTGATTTCAATGAGACCTTTCTCTAGTGTGGTAAATGAATACATTGAAAAGCACCAGGCCCAGGGATATCCATGTGGGAGCCCTCTCAAGACCCTCTTGTCCTCAGAGTATGGCATGAATCATTAAATAATTAAGAACCAGTTTGGTTCTCCTACCCCAACCAGTTCCAAAACCATTTAGTGACTTTCTTTACAACATCTAATTCATCCATTTTCTTTACAAGGCTTTTGTGGGGTGCAGACTCAAAGGACTTACTGAAGTTCAGATAAAGGATAACTATCACTTTTCCCTCTTCCAATTCTTCCATCATGTCATTGAAGAAATCCTCGAGGTTAGTCTGACAGGACGGTCCAGTCACAAAATTATAATGCATGCTATCCTGGAGTCAATGGGACTCTAGGAATTCAACCATCTGCTTCTTAGTTATGGTCTCAAGGAGCTTCTCAACAATGGTAGTGAGGCTAACCAGTCAATAAATCCTTTTGTCCCATCTCCTGTCTTGTACAGAGTATGATATCTACTACCCTCCTTTCCTGGGGGCTAAGCCGGTCTCAAGCAGTTGGACAGGTCAGTCAGGGGTGCTATCATAGTCTGCCCAGCTCCTTGAGTACTCATGAGCACAAACTCTGTGGTCCTAGAGATTTACCCTCCTGCAACCCCTTCAGTCCCTTTAGCACCCTTTCCTCAGTGATGCAAGTGATGCAATCAGTTTCCATATTTGTTCTCAGCTCTACCCAGATGCTGTACTCTGGCAGTGGACCCCCTTCCTTGATGAAGACTGAGCAGAAATTTTCATTCAGAATATGAACTTTCTGCCATCATTCTTCATCCATTCCTCACCTTTTCCCGTTCTCTTGTCCACCATTGTTCCATCTCCTTTTCCTGGAATAACGTAGTCAAAGAAGGCCTTGTCATTTTCCTCACACCTTTTACAGTCTTTGGTTCAGCCTCTGTCTTGGTCCACCTCACTGCCTGCTTTGGTATTGACAAGGCAGAGCTAACTGCTTGTCTCTATCTTTTTGGCCTTATACACTTTGATGTCTACCTTTTTTCATCACTGCTTCCTTGACCTCCCTGGAAAACTGTATAGGCCTTTTATGTCTCTTTCCCCTGCCCACTTCTCTGAGTCAACCTTCATTTACTGCTAGAATATCTTCAGTGACATGTTTCCACTTGTCCTTAGTACCATCTAGCTGTTTTTACTCCACAAGCCCCTCTCTTAGGTCTTCCTTCATCTTCCTGAAGTCGACCCACCAAAATTCCAGGACAATTGTCTGGGTCAACTGCCTCTCTAAATTCAGGGTTATGTCAAACCATTCTGTGTAGTCACTGTTAGACTTTGTTGGCTCTTCCACTGTTAACCACCTGATATCATTTCACTTGCTCAGACCTATGTTGAAAATAGTCCAGTCCTTTGTTTGTTCCTCCAGTAG
The DNA here is from genome assembly GCA_016271365.2 of Neoceratodus forsteri. Classification (NCBI taxonomy): domain Eukaryota; kingdom Metazoa; phylum Chordata; order Ceratodontiformes; family Ceratodontidae; genus Neoceratodus; species Neoceratodus forsteri. Next base: position 611,221,887 of record CM057455.1, read on the forward strand.
CTGAATCAGGAAGCAGGCCTGGAAGGTGTCAACCAATGCTAGATTTGTGGTGCTTCATACCACTGGGATGCTTTAGTCAGTATTTGATATGATAAAGTTTCCTAACAGGGTTACTTCCCTTTTAGCTGCTGCCTTCTTCATGTTTTTGTCTAGGGCCCTGTCCATCTCTTCTGTTTGATTGGGGGAGGGCTTAGATCACTTCCAAGAAGAAAACCCTTATTGTAGCTACTGTAAAATGCACACTTAGTGATTTTGCCATGTCTCAACCTCTGTCTCATTATCCTCCTTCACTCTGACACCTTCCCAGACACACTGTAAAGTGTAGCATCCCATCTCTCCCCTTTACATCATCCCTCCAAAATAACATACAACAATTCAGTCCAAGTCATTGCTTGGTGATGCCCATGTTTCCATCACAGCCATTATTGTCAGGATTGCTGTCTGCTGCCATTGCCTGGCACTCACACATTATATTTCCAAGTCTTCTGGCCTTTCAGTTGTCTACCCCTATGAACTTAGCATGTTGTCTACACTTTGTCTGTTGCCTTTTCCTGTTTTGCTTGTTTTCTGTTAAGCTGAGCCTTCACCTCTGCCAGTTTTGTTACTCTCCTGGCCATGTGGCTTTACACTTTACCCTTTCTGTTATATCTCCAACTCCCTAAATGTGCCACCTATATGGGGGTGTGCTTTCCAGGCCTCCTTGATTGGGTATACTCAGTGAATTATCTCAGCCAAAACCTCTCCATACTAGTTTAACTACCCTGACTTTAACATCTCAAACTTCTGTTCCAGTGCCTTAGTTCCCTCCCCATGGGATGAAGACAATAAAGATTAAATAGGCCTTAGTCCCACCAAAAGATATCCCAGTCCACAAAGAAGTGAGCCCCTATGTGGCCCATTGCTCTTTCAACAAATCATTGACGTGAAGATTTTCAGCCTTCTTGTCTTCCCCTCCTGTGTACTATGAGAACCTCCCTCCCTCTACGAGTACACTATCTGGCTCAGTCTTGCCAGAAGAATCAAATACCAAACATGCCTGCTTGGCATGAAATCTCTCCTAGGTAAAGCTTCATTGGCTTTCAAAGAACTGCTCCAGAGAGGTAGTGCCAGGTACTGCACTAGAGGGCAAACTCGCTGCCCACTTGCCATCCCCTTCAGAAAAATGGCACTTGGCCAATGGTCTTTCTCATACAGGGCTCCTTCTTGGCTAAATTATATCCCAACACTCCTGTTACTCATTAAGAGCCTCTCCATCTTCAAGGCATAAGTAAGACATCACCTGGCCAAGGCTGAGGTCTGTAGCAGCAGGCAACCTGTAACACTACCACCCGGTAGCTTGGAGTCATCCTGCTCCTGGACTGGATTCTCCAGTTGTTACACTGCTGCCCAGTAACCCCTGAGTTTAAATTCTTATTTCCTCCTACTACATGCCAGCCCTTGGACCTGAGCCTCCCACAGCCACAGTCTGTTGACAAGCCTTCTATCTACTGTTCTTAACTCAGCACTTTGTTTTAAGTCCCTCCCCTGCCATTGATTCTGCACAAATGTGATTGTCTCAAAGCACCTGCCTTCCCCCAGCTTATTCTGTATACGGTCCTCACTCACATTGCTCTCTAGTATGCTCCTACTAGGTCAGTCCTGCACAGAAAGTTACCCCCCACCACCCTTGACTAGAATTAATGACAAAGCCTCCTCTTGGCTGCCTTAACATACAGGGTGTGAAAGCTTATGTTGTGTCTTCCCCCCCGACTTTATATGAAATAATGACGATGACTCCGCCAGGCTGCTTTACCTCCTGCTAAATTAGTTTCTTAAACCCACAACACTCACCAAGTACTTTGGGCTGTATTAACTGCAATATGCTGTACCTCTATTTGAGATAGCTTACAACTGTAAGTAGTCAGACCAATTGTTGTTATTTCTTGCATTTTTTGTCTCTGAACTTGTGTACCCATACTCTACAACTACCTTTCTGTGGTGTCCTCCTGTCAAGATGTGGAACCTTTGAAAAAGGGAATTTTACTCAAAGGTTTTGTCTGAATGATGAAATAAATAAATAAAGAACCTTGGGGAAAGTCACAGAACCAGCCAATCCATTCAACCCTGCCACCAGTGCTCCCTTACTTACCCCTAGTACATTCTCGGCCAGATTGTCCCATCATGGACAATAACATTTTCCCTCCTCAAAAAAAAAATCCTAACAAAATCTGTTTATTTTAGGGCATACCCTTTCTGCAGTCATCCCAAAGAGACATCACACAACAGCAAATGCATTCTAACAAAACTGGAAATCAGGACTTGATGGGCTGCATTCCCAAACATCAGCTGCATTCCCTAACTTCATTTAACTACACCTGTGTACTGTATCAAAACTTATCCCTGTGTTTATGTAAAACTGCTTAAAACATTAGCTCCTGTCCCATGAAAAATAGTATCCAAATCTATTACTATGTAGTTTTAAATCCATATGGAATGTGTATTTTATTGTTCATAAGAATTACAGGGCACCAGAACAAGAGCACAAATAGACCTGCAGCTTTAAAATGACAATATTTCATCTGTTCAATTTTGACTACATTAAAGAACCTAGAGGCAAAAAATGTATAATAAACATGAGGATTTTATTACTTGTACTGCCTTTCTAACTTTAAAATTACTCAACCAATTTTCACAGCAACAGCAGGGGTACAAAATTTTACCCAAATGGATTGCATTATGTGCTGTGATATTTGGCAGTTTGATATAGAAACAGCCAGTCAGCCATACAAATTGTACAGCAGTGTTACTTCACCGCACTGCTATAGGACATTCAGACAATGAATTTCAGAAAGTAACTTGAGTAGACAAACTATTATTAATGCTCTAGTTGCACTGCATGCTAACCCCACTGTTCCTAAACCTTAATATAACTGATATGCCTATCAACCATCATTCGTGTTTTAAATGTAAAATATATTGGTTCGCAAAACAGCAGAAGGAATGCACCTCAGCCGAATAAGTATCTGTGTTGCAGGCACACAGGAAAACAGATAAATTGCCAAAAGAACTCCTTGTGCACAAACAGCTTTATTTTATTTGGGATGCATGCATACAAAAAGTTGTGGCAACAACACTCAATAAGAAAATGTTCACACTAATACATGTGTAAGTTTTCTTGTTGTGGTTTGTTTGTGTACCAGTGTTGCATGTTATTCCAGGAAGCAGACCCACTTTATGAATTTATCTAGTTGTTGCTTGATTTAGTGATTTATTCATTGACTGAAAATTGGTAAATGGGAGATGCACACTCTCAGACAGGGCTGGTCCAGAGAAGGTTGAGTAAGATGGTACAGGGCTTGCACCATAAAATCTACGAGGGTAGATGAAGGGACCTCAATATGTACTCACTGAAGGAGAGAATGGAGAGAGGGGACATGATAGAAACATTCAAGTATATCAAGGGCATAAACAAGGTGCAGGGGGGAGACATCTTCCAATATGGAAGGAGTACAAGAACAAGGGGAATGGCATGAAATTGGAAGGTGGCAGGTTAAGAAGGAATATGAGGAAGTTTTTCTTCACAGAGAGGGTGGTGGATGTATGGAATGGTCTACCACAGGATGTGTTGGGAGTAAGCACTGTAGTTGGATTTAAACATGCATGGGACAGGCATAGGGGAACCATAGAGGAAAAGCAGAGGGAGGGTCAGAAGCCGTAAAAAAGTACAGGGATACGGGCAGATTGGATGGGCCTAGTGGTCCTTATCAGCCAACAATTTCTATAGTATGTTTCTATGTTTAAAAGCACAACCCAGGTGAGGGGTACAAAGAAACAAATACATTCAGTGGAAAAGCATAGTCAATATCAACAGAACAGTGTGCTGAAAAATGTAATGACCAAACATCAAAATAAGAAGGCAGGTACAGACAAAATATAAATATCCATAATAAGCAGGCAAAATGAGCAAAGCATGGCAATATAAGCAGTGAGAGATTAATACAGAAAGATAGAATCTGTTGGCAGATAAAGACGAGATGGCCCACTTAGTCTGCTAATTTCCCTACTCACTGCTGCAGCCCCAGATCCTATTTGATCTGTGGCTCTTCTGCTCTCCATAGCTCCAGGCTATCCTTATGTTTATCCCATGCACTCTTGAACCCCTGTAATGTTTTCACCCCCACCACTTCCACTGGAAGGCTGTTCAGTGGCTCCACCACCCTTTCGGTGAAAAAGACCAATTTGTTCAGTGTGGTTGTACTGGCAAAAAAATAATTAAAATACAGAATTATGCATTTGACTGTAAAATAAGCTGCTTTGTCTTCCTCTACAGACAGTGAACTGGGTTGTTCTGGCCCATATCTCAACCTCATACAAGTTTCTTTGGAGTATGATTTTAAAACGTATGTATGTTTGAATGGTACATGTCTGCGTTTACATAGCACTTGATTTTTAACAAGATGATATGCAGTAAAAAGTAAAGCTACTGTAGGCCTGGAAATGAAGAAAAGAGAAACTTATGTAAGGCAGAAGACTGATGCCAATACAGTGTTACATAGTAAGGGAAGGAGGTGGCAAGCTGTGTCAGGAGGCTGAACTCCTTAGATTTTCCCCAACATACAGCATTGCAGAATAATAATATATTAGTTTGTCACTGATATTATTTTATAGAGAGAAAAAGTGTAGGTATAAAAATATGGGAATATAAATTCATAAGTCAAGAACCCCAAGGGAAAACATAAGGATTGTGATAAAGCATCAAAAGACGTTATCACATGCTGATCAGGAAAAAGTAAATCTTAACATGTTAAAGTAATTTCAACACAGATTTGGGATTTGTTGTTTCTACTTTTTAAAGATAATTTTAAAGCTAAACTTCTCATCTAAAATTAAATTAAGTAGATAGTAGATGCACTTACTGCACAGTAAACTGTTAGTTAAAGTTTGTTGTAAGTACAGTTCCATTTTCTTGCTCACCCTGCATGCACATATTTCTTACAGTATGTAAGTCAATCTTCCAAGAGGGGTATTACATTCTTATTGAAATTGCTGCTGTGTATTGCCAACTGTTAGCAGACTTTTGCAGTTAGTGATGTAGTAGTTAAGGGTTGAAATGTACTTTAGGTACATCATGTCTGCCCCCTGCTGCACAAGCAGGAACAAAATTATGCTATACAAAGACATACCAATTTAAAGATATTCCATACCCACTCTGCTACCAAGGGTACCCTCTGATTCACTTTGTAAGCAGACATGTGTCCAGTCGTCCTTAAGGACCTGTACTGTGTTCATGTCTTCTGTCTCCACAGGTAGGTTGTTCCAGAGGTTTAGTACTCTCTGAAGAAAAAGTGCATCCTATTGCTACCCCTGAATTTAACACCCTTCAGCCCAAGGGTGTATCCTTGCATCCTGTTGCAGGACTGTAGATCACACATGCACCATATGACTGTTCAAATCATTCAATACCCATAAGTACTGTAGGAAAAAGACTTAAAATCTGACCCCACTCATTCTCCTTTCTTCCGGGGAAAGATGTTTGGACCCTCCATCCTCTATGCATAGTATTTTCCCACACAACACTATTCATTTTGATGACACTGTGTTGCACCCTTTCACCTCCCTTTATGTCCTTTTTATATTTTGAAGATCAAAACTGTATATGGTAATCTAGGTATGGCATTACTAGGTTCTTGCAAAATGTAAAATTACTTTCCCTGATCAATTGGTCAACTCCTTTGATGAACTCCAGCATTCTGCTCAGCATTTTGGCATTGAATATACTTTGGGATGTAAATATCCATACCCAATACCCAAATAAGGTGACTGTTAATTGTCAATGAGGTAACCCACTATGATTCCCTTTTACGGTGTTTGAGTCACAGCTTACTGTATGAAGAGCAGCTCATGGGTTTAGAAAGTTGTGTGCCCAATGGGATTTATGGTTTTAAAGGGGCAGGGCATGCACTCTTGTCCCTGGACAATCCTGACATGCTCTGTTTATTGTGTTTATTTCAATGTTTTTAGTTTGACTGTGGAACTCTAGCAATTGTGGGGTGTGGAGCATTTGAAGTAGTATCTTATAACTATTATTTCTATGTTATGTTAAAATGCAAGAACACTGATGACCCAGGTTCAGGAGCAACTTCGGGTTGTCAGAGGGATGGCCAGGAGGAGGAGGTTGAATAAGCATCCTGCTTCACCTCCAGTGGGTTGGGATGGTGGCACTCAGCACTTCTTTGATACCCAGTGGGGTCTAAGTGTACACCTTGCCAGGACTACACACATCAAGGTTACAGCAGAGGTGGCTGTTCGCAGATCATGTGTGGGAGCATGTATACCCTTGCCCTGATGCCATTGCATGTTCATGCTGAAGGGGAGCCAACACAATGTGAAACCTTGTGTTGCAGCACTTTATGACAGCCCTCGACCTCCACCGACTGATGCTGCAAAGTGTAAGTTTCGAGTGGACCTCAGGTGGATCTCAGTCTCTCCCTGAGGTGCCCCGCTGTAGGGGACAAGCTATGGGACCTCCAACCTTGGCAGCAGAGTGGGGATGATGATGAGAAGGGCAAGCTGATAGAGATGGGTTAAGTACCTCACCTGCAGCCAGTGAATAAACAAAGTCTAAAAAAATGCAAGGTTAAAAACAGTATGACAATGAAGCAATAATTCTCAAAAGGGTATGTGTAATGCTGGGACAATGTCACACTTTGGGTTGTTGGGCATAAAGCTGCAGGCCAAAGGAGTTCAGTACCAAAGAAGTGACATTATCCCAGAATGACACACAACCTGGAGTGCACCACTGCTTTTATAAGATGGCTCAATTGTAAAGAAATAAAGAAAAGTGATGTACACTGTTTTTTATATTTATACATTTTTGGTTTAGTTTCCATGAGTAGGAATACATTTATAAACAAGTTCTGAGTTGCTGTTTTGGCCAGCAAGTAGTACTGTAGATCATCACTGTAGAGATCTGGATACCTCAAGTGTTTGAATTATAACTGGATCCCCCCCCCCCCCCGACACACACACACACCAGAGAAGATGCCAGTCAGCTTGTATAATGTTTTATTTATTTATTTATTTATTTTATCATTTTTAGCCACATGTTCAGCTGGAGCAGAATGGAGTGAATATTGCTTTAAATGTCCCCAACCACCACTGGACCCGAGTAACCAAACCTGTCCCTCCCCATTCAGTGCAGGCAGCAATGTGCAAGGGTCCTTCCCTTAAAAACATATTTTGTAAAAAATGTTAGAATACATGCAAGCTCACTTTCAGGTGTTTTATTTTCTTTCCACAATGCAGCCACCAGCCAACAAAGAAAAAGGGACCAGGAGCAGGGATCGTGTATAAGGCAGTTGAACTTTGTAATCATCCACCTCCCACTCTTGTTAAGTCAGAGTCTCTTCTACTTCTCCTCTTTACAGTTTGTATCAGGAGAAGATGCCAATAAAGAAGGTTGACACTCCTGATCAGTAAGTAGTGTGTGCTGTCCTGTGAAAGTCGGGGTTGTGAGATGCCACATTTTACAAGAAGTTCTAGCTTTTATTTTACTGGTTAGCATCACATTCCCTGTGCATGTTCTTTGTGAAGTAACAACTGTTTAAAAGCAAACACAATCATAATGTTAAGGGTAGCAGAGTGATGACTGAAGGGAATGAAGCTAATAAAAGTGCTGGCTTCATAACAGATATTTTTTTTTGTTTTCTGAAGACAACATGGAAATAATAGGATACGGTGTTGGATTGAGTTTTGAGTGGCAGGCTCTTGGTGAGGGTTTTAATCTATTGATGAGCAGAGATGCTAAGAAGTTTTACTTCACCAGTGAAGTTCTGGTGAATTTGCCAAATTTTTCTATCTGAATAACTTTGGGAATTGCCTACTTCACCAATTTATCAACTTCACTTGTGAAAACATCACAAAGTCAGCACTTTGCAAATTTGCAAACTTCATGAATTATTTTGTGAAGCAAAGTTTGCCAATTTAGCACATCTCCATTTGTGAAAAGAGGGAATTTTGGTAAAAACCAAAAGCAAAACAGTGAGATACTGGCAAAATTCAGTTTGGGCATGTCCAGATTAGGCAACATAGACATGGAATGTGTTATTTAACCTGTGACATTTCATGTGGTAAGTGGTATGATTGACCTTGATATAGTGATGTTGTGCTAGGATAACATAGAGGATAATGGATGGGCACTGGTTAATAATAATAATGCTGTGTTCCCATTGAAAGATTGTCATGACAATCTAGTAAACTTTGAGAGTATATCTCTAGAGGTTTACAGTTGGTATGATGACCCTGAGACGGGAAATCTGCATTGTTGTTAACTGGTGCCCATCTGTTGACTTTTATAGTGTTTGGGCACCAGTTAAATGAAATTTGTCCTTACTTTACTATACATTTTTTTTGCTTAGTGCCACTCTCTTTCAGGGACAAGTCTCACCACCACGGCCATTCATCATAAGCCGGTAGTTCCAGAGATGCGCATGTGCTAAGTTATCAGCATTATTATGCTATCATTGTGACAGACTCAAGAGGGTATAACAACCTCTTGAAATCACAATAGCATAGCAAGGATAGGAATTCATTGAATTCCATCCTTAATAACCCTCTCCCATACATTATATCACCGTTCAAGCTGGCCACTGAGTAATCAGATTACTGGAAATCTTCTCTGCTGTTATATAATGTTCCTTTCTAACATGTTGTAAAGTTATGTTGTAATGCAAAAAGATGAAAATTAAATTATATGACTTGCAAATTTAGTTACCAAATATTTTTAGTGTACAAAATAATGTTCAAATATGACACTACATACTAGTGACACTGTCATGGCGGGAAGGCCAGAGTGCTGCATAGCTAAACTGTGGGCAGAATAAAGGTTGAGTGTCTTTTAAGTATTGGAGACCGTGAGCCAAAGAGAAAAGTGTACACTAGGGAACTGGCCCAGAGTATTGTATCTCGATGACAAAGAGCACCAGATTCACCATGTGACCAAATTAACAGATAGTTATGGCACTGATACTTTAGATGTGTGAACTGGGAGCTACTGCCACTGGTTCTGCAGGATGCAGGCTGACTGTGTGATCACACCACAGAAAAGAGGGACAAGGGAATGGGTGACAAAACCAGCTACAGTACTTATTTACCATACTTTTCTACTACTTGCATACTGTTGTTGGTGTTTGGGGTATCTTTCTGTGCTGTTATTTAGGTTGTTTTCATCCATAATTAGAACAAGGAGACAACCCTTTCTACTGCTTGTATACTGTTGTTGTTGTTTAGGGTATCTTTCTGAGCTGTTATTTAGTTTATTTTTGTCCATAATTAGAACAGGGGGATACACTTTTCTATGGCTTACATACTGTTGTTGGGTTTGAGGTATCTCTCTGTGCTGTTATTTAGGTTGTTTTCATCCATAACTAGAATGAGGGATAAACTTTTCCAATACTTGCATACTGTTGTTGGATGTGGGCATCTTTCTGTGAAGTCATTTAGGTTGTTATCATCTGTAATTGGAACAAGGGGACAAACATTTCTACTTCTTGCATTATGCATACTGTTGTTTGGTTTGGGGTATCTTTCTGTGCTGTTGTTTAGGTTGTTTTTGACTTTAATTAGAACAGGGGGACAAACTTGTTTGGACTTCAAATCCATCCTTTATATACTCTATTTCTGTGCTGTTGTCCACTGCTACTGTCTTTTGAATTGTACCTCAATGCAGCAATAGATACCAATAGGGGAATCTCTCTTTGTGATGCAGGCAGCATCATAGCCAATAAGAGAGGGATCTAACAAAGGGCACCAGTTTTTGAAATTTGGAAGAGGGCATAAAAGAAAGGAGCCAGCAAAAGTACTATAGCAGATGCCATTGTAGTGGGAAGGTCAGAGGGCTGCTTGGCTAAACTGTGGGCTGAAGGAAGGTCGAGTGTCTTTTGAATATTGGAGACTGGGAGCCAAAGGGAGAGGTATGTTTTGGGGAACCAGCTCAGCTGATTGTTTCTCAACCATAAGGAGCATCAGAAACACCTGCCCTATCTCCCTCCCCATCCCACCCACACAGTGCTGATTTCCCTTTATAGGCACAAGAATACTGAGCAGTGAGAGGATTATGACTTACAGGTCAGCTGAGGAGCATTGGATTCTGGGAGTTCTGAAGGACTTCACATTGTGTTGCTGTGTAGAGTAGCAGCTGTAGCAGGTGTAAGGAAAATGCTTGTTGTTTTTATACAACAGGTATACTATTATTTCCTAAATTGTAATTTGCAATTCCATACACTTTCCAGACTATCTTGTGTCATGGTATTGGTCTGGCCATTCTGTTTCTGTGTTTGACTTTCCATAACAGGAACCTGTGAATGAGGATCCCTGTTGGTGGCTGCCCCTGTCATGCTGTGCACATTAGTACGGGGGTGAGGAGAAGACTCATGCCTGCAGAGGATAAACTGAAGGATCCACAGGGATCCTTAAACCAGAACAGAGAGAGCCAGAGTATGGAGAATGGGGAACAGAGTACAGAGTGTGGAGCAGAAGAAAGCAATGAGAGAAAGCAGAGAGTGGACAGTGGAAAATTAAAAAAATGAATCTTTTTCAGAACTTTGAAAAACTTACAGAATTTGTTTTGGGCAGTGCATAGTGCAAAGCTGTGCAAATTATGCATAGACTTAATGGGATTTTCTCTTTTACAACTTTAATTATCTTAATTTGTATTCTCCCTTATCATTTTATTGTTATTCTGTTTAAGAAAGGTCAATGTATTTCTTTATAATTTTGCCCAGTTTGCTCAGTTTTTACGCTGCAGCATACTACAGGGTTTAAAATTTAATACACGAGTCATGTTGGGGGTGTTTTTAGAGGCTATTTACATTTCTGACCATTTTTTATACAACATCATATATCCCATATCCTGAAATGACCATATGATTTTATTGGGGCTTTAGAACTTAGAGTTTTGAATTTGGTCACGTATTCAGTTTTTTTTTTTTTAAACTGCACATGTGCTGGCATCCTGGAAATGAACTGCAGAGAGGAGAGCAGAGAGTGGAGAAAGCCAACCAAAGCAGTGACCAACACAAATATCTTGTTGAAATCACTTACTGATTTGTTTTACAAGCCCGTTGGCTTGTCTTTTCAAAAATAAGCACTGCATTTTGCAATCTTTTTATCTTAATAGTGATCTCTGTAAGGGAGTGGTGGTGGTTTCCCTTCCTCATACAGCTGTTGATATCGGACTGTTTAGAGGGCCTAGGTGCTAGATAGGTAGACCTAAATTCATGTGCTATTTTACCACCAAAGTAAAATCTATGTAATTTTTATATCACATTAAAATAGTATTTGGTAGGATTAAAGCATCATTCTCTGAAAAAAAAGATAAAATCTGCTTCAATGGCCAAGTCTGTTGTGTCTGTATCAAATATTTAAGTTTGTATCAGCAAAACAAAATAAGAAACAAGAAACTAGAAAAGTGCAGCTGATATTAAAGATTCAGTAGGCATTTGTTCAGATTAAGAAGGGATTTTTAAGGGGCATTGTTCATTAATTGGGAAACCCCATATACCATATTTCACTGTTCAGAAGCTGCAGCTTCTATTGCATTTTTTTGAGCCACAGCTTCTAAATGGGGACAGCTACTATTTGGTAGCAGCTTCAATTGGTAGGCCCAAGCTGTCATCTTGTATTGACTGCCTCTGAACTGATTCCAGACCCTTTTTATCTCAGTTCCCTCTGTTCACTCTCACTCTCACTCTACATTTCAAAACTATCAGCATTTAGTAGGATGCAGTGCTGGGTCCGGTTGGTTCATGGTACTGCTGTGCTGCCCATACCAGTCTCTGTTCTGGGTGGGTGGTGGAGCAGATTTAAGTAAAAGAAAAATGGGTGGGAGAGGTTATGCTAGCTGAGCTAAGTAAAAATATGCAGACTGCTCTTTACACTAGTTGAGCTTTTACTTTAAACTTATCAGTAACAAACTGCAGAGAGTTACAGAAATATAAGACTGCAGTACAGTTACAAAAATATAAAACTCCAGAATCATTTAGCGGCTACTAATGCTGGCACAGAATTAATTAATTATGGTAAGTAAAATAAAAACAAGTAAATACATACAGTTTAGAAGGCAATCAGGGAGAAAATACAGTGAAAAATAATGTTGTAGTAGTAGTGGGAAGTAATTATAGTTACGGTATACTAGAAACTGAGAGATTTCACCGTTTCAAACCAACCACCATTTAGAAGCCACGGCTACAAATCAGGGGCAGCTTCTATTAGTAAACCTGTTTTCAGTTGCGGCTTGTATTCGGGGGTGACTTCAAAATGGTGAAATATGGTAGTATGGTCAGTAGGCCTTAAGTTTTAGCTTGCCTATAATCACCTGATAAGAATCTTTACTTACAGTTAAAACAAGGCACTGTGTCAGAATGTGGTCTGAAAACAATACAAAATGGTTATATTAAATGCACGATGAAAATAGAAACTAGAGTTAAAAATCTACATTTCGACCTTAGGTCTTCTTCAGGAAATATAGTATCTCAAAGAGAAAAAAAACAAAGTTAGTGTCACTTACAGTTGCCTTCCCCTTTTGTAGGAAAACTGTAGGTAAGGACTCTGTGTCATCAGAAAAAGTACTGTTGTTTGGAATTTGGATACTGGAGTGATATTTTGGGTTTGGAAAAAACATTTGGCTCAGCAGCAGTTTTTGAGAGATGGGCTGATAGACTTTTGGCAGAGCTGTTTTCTAAAGCAAAGTATAGAAGGTGATGCAAGAGGATACAAAAGGAGAAGAGGTCATTTTAGATTGATTACAGCAGGTCCCCTTATATAAGAACATTTTGCTGAGAGATATTTGGGAACATCATCATTTTGGACACAGAGAGAGTTATCAAAATCTGACCATTCAGCCTTGGGCATTGGTGTGCTAAATTCTGAAATGCTGAAATTCTGAAATGTATTTATATTAACATCTGCTGAACTGATTAACCCTAGCTGCTGATTCATAAGTGATACCTTAAAGAGAGAGAGAGATGTTAAAGAGAGATTATTGAATATGTATTGCTCCATCTTAAGTCAGAGTACATCCTGGCACTTAGGCTAATAAAAGGAACATTGGGAATAATAATTATTAATGTATACTTACTGGCAGAAGTTAAAATTTTTGGTCACATATGAAATTGCTTTGTTAGTTTTCTGAAGGAAGTTATATTGGACTGTGCACAGGATTCTATTCTTTTGATGGAAGATTTTAACATTAGAGTATTTCTGAGTAATACACTTTCTAACTTATTTGAGGATCTACTACACCACGGTTTTCCAATTATTAATCCCAAGATTGCGTGGGATAGAGATTCAAAAGACAAAAAAATGTAATATGAGAGGCAAAAATATTTTTAAATCATTGTCGGGATTAGGTTTTTGTCTTTTAAATAGTCATCTCCCTAGTGATAGGGTAGGTGAATTTTCTTTTATAGGACCATTGGAAGCCTCAAAAATAGACCTTGTATGGTTTAATTTAAGTGCTGCTAGTTTGATTTGCCATCTCCAGATTTTAGACAACTCAAGACCTGTCCACACTGCAGCCTGAAAACCCTTCCTTAACATTACAGAGGGTGTAAATCACATCTGTAACGGCATGCGTTTACACTGGTAATATTACAGCAGGCATTTTCGCAACCGTTATAGAAACCTGTCAGGAGGTGGTTTCTACAATGGTTACAGAAACAGTCACAGGGCTGTAACGTTACCACCGGCTGTCTAAATGCATGACTGTGTAGTCCCCGGTCAGTTACTAGACCAGCAGACAGTGCACCACAGAGGGGCACATGGGAGGCAAATGAACAAGGAAGTGCCCAGAAAGCAGAGAGGCACACGAGGTCTGGAACCACTGCAGTGAGGTGAAAACGGTGCATGGTAGTGCCTGCACAACATCAGAGGCAAGGAGCCCAGATCCGCTGGGTGTACACACCTGACAGAGGTGCAGCCTGGAGGCACAGTGTGCCAATAGGGAGTGCTGCCTGCATCAGCAGTACATGAACTGTGAGGAGGGAAGAGCACTGGTGCCCAGGGCAAACAGTGGGCACATGCCATAGAGAGGCAGCAACAGACACCAGCACTGTGTGCTAGAGGTGCGAAAGGGGCCCCAACAGCTGCCACAAGACATGACCAGCCCCCAGAGGACAGCAGTGCCAAAGCACACCACCCCAGCCCCATTGCAGAGTGACCCCATCCCCCAAGCACCACCTGTGACTGGTGGAGAGTAGACAGGCCTGTGCCAAGTAGTGACCACAACGGCACACCACCCTGACCACCAGCAGGACCAAGTCAGATTGTGGCGCCACCTGGTCAGATGAGGCCACAAAACTCCTGATGGAGTTATGGACCCAGGAGAAGGTGCAGGCAGCGCTAGCCAGTGCAAAGCACAACACAAAGGTCTATCAAAAGGATTCGGACTACCTGTTCTGGAATGAGGTGGAGTGGATGGCAAAACAACGCCGTGACAAGATCAAGCAACTGAAGGTATGGTACCATTAAACCAGGGACAGCAACAGATGCTCAGGGGGGTGCGGTGTGGCATGCCCCTTCTATGACACATTGGATACCATACTTGGAACACGACCTACCACCAAACCAGCGTTCATCCTGGAGAGCTCACAGGTGGGCAGCCCTGAACTGGACACGGAGGATGATGGGGACACCACCAGGGATGCATGCCGGCACCTGGGGAATAAGGACAATGATGGTGTGCAGCGGGAATGTCCTGACACAGGTACATGCATTGTGCAATGCGTATGTTGGGATATGGCATGCCAGTGGAGGTGTATCCTGGGCACATGGCACATGGTGATGGACATGGAATGGTTGGTGGCACAGGTGCACTTAAGGGAGTTTGCATATGGCACCTATTGTGTCCGTAGGCACACAGGTGCATGGGGGACAGGAACATGGGGCTGGGGTTGGCCGTGGGGGTGGGGTGGGGTACCCACATGTGTGTAATGGTGACAGGTGTGTTCTGCTATTCCAGGGCAAGACCCTGGTGAGGGGACATCGGTGGACACCAACACAGCAGAAGCCTCTCCAGTGTCCTCAGCCCTGCAGGATGTGATGCCAGAAACCTCCAGTGATGGCTCCACTGCGGGAGGAGGCAGCCATGCAAAGCGGCAGGGTGGCCAGTTACCCCTGGTGAACCTCAGGAAGAGAAAGTTGAAGATAGCACAGATGGCAGATATACTTGGGGTGGTGCTAGAACCAATGCATAGAATGATGCAGGAGCACCACAGGGAGCTGATGGACCTGGAGAGGGAGCAGGCATGGGAGGAAAGGGCATTGGAGGAGTGGTTACAGAGACAGGAGGCAGAGCAGACACAGAAGTTCTTCACACAGATGGTCCAATTACTGGCCATGAAATGCCAGCAGCCACCCCCTGCAGTCGCATCACATTGGCCAAGTGCCACCCCTATGGCACACACCACCACAGCCCCAACCCTCTGTGCCCTGTTCCCCCATGGGTGTGCCACCATGCCAATCACCACTGAGACCCCTCAGTGGCATGGCCAACCCTGCCATCATCCACCCATCCACTGCTGGCAGACAGACAGGCTGCATGGCACAGCCAGCCACCACCAGGATGCATCCCCCGGCTATGCCAGCACCCTGTAGGCATGACACCCCACTGCAGGGTGCTGTGTACATGAGTGGTGTCACTGTTCCACCACCCTGCCACCCACATCCCAGGCAACACCAGCTGATTCCAGCATGGCACAGCAGTACCCCACAGATGTCACGCCAGTCACTGCTGGCCTGCGCACAGCACCCCAACCTCCGATGCATGGTGCCACTGCTCTGTACAGTGCTACCCCCTTGGATCCCACAGCAGGCATTCCCAGCTTCACACAGGACCTGTACAGCAATGGGTTCCATTGGACTACCCTGTGATTACCCATGCAGCATGCAGGGGCTGACTGACCAGTGCATCCCACTGGTTGGCATCTGGGACTCCCTGTTTGATTTCCCTCCTATGTTGGGGATGCTGCTGGGGTCTGCCCAGTGACAACAGTGCCTGGTTCATGTTGGCACAGAGGTCTGTGCCGACTGTGGCACTCAGTTGTACAGTGCAATTCCTGGGTCGCATACACTGTTGCATGGTGTCTCTGCAACATGTTGTGTCAGGGGTTTCAATACAGTATGGCCACATGGGTGCCTGGGTTAGGGCACCACCTGTGCATGGTTATGCTTTTCTTTGGTTCAGGTAACAGTACAGTGATCCACACGTAGGTGCCTTTATATGCTGGTGTACACCACCGCCCATATGGTGGCCCGGCATTGTGTATTGCATTGTTCATTCACATGATAGTGTCAGTTTCATTTGGGGATTTGTGGTGTTACACAGCAATGCACATGGTCCACTACATGGCCATGCTGCCACTGCACATTGTTTACTTATGTTATTGCCACCAGTAAACATGGCGGCATTGGATTAAAGGCTGTCTTGTGTCATCATGCTGGTTTGCTTGGGCGGTGTGCATGCATGTGCACATTGCTTTCTGGGGCACAGTGGGGCTTCCAATTCCATGGATTGCTGGTGTGGGGGTTCTGGATGTGTGGCCTGGCTGCACAGTGTATGCTAGGGCACGTAACTTGCATCTGGTGGCAGGGGGGTGTTGTATGCCATTTGCTGGTGGTGCACTGCATGCCTGCCTGTGGGACGCAGTGGGGTCTCTGTACCCAGCATGTGTAGGTGCATCACTGCACGCTTCATGCCATATGTAGGGGGCCTCCCCTCATTTCGGTTCCACACCTTCACCTGCTGCACACCCTTGGTCCCCCACGGGTGCCACTGGGCACACATTGCTGTAGGACACTGTGGCATGTTCTGCCACACTTAGTGTGCCCTGTGTACACTGGCAGCTGGGTGTTCATTCGGGTGGGTTTCTGTCTTCGTAGCTGTCTTCCCCAGGTGCACCATAGGATGCACTCCACATTACAGGAGTTGGGTGCACACACTGTTCACATCTCAATGTGGACAGACTGTGCCCATTCCAGACCATTTTCACACCTGTTCCCTGGCAGTGTGGACACACTGTTACATTTGCAGCCTGTAACTGTTTGGAACCATTTCAACCTTGTTGGATGCAGTGTGGATGGGACCTAGGAGTCTGCTCACACTCCTGTGCTGCTATCTTTTAATTTAACAGACTATACAGAAAATATGCTGAAGGTGGCATTGATACAGATAATCTTGAAATTATTAATAGTCAAAGAATCAGTTGGAATAAAGGTACATTTTCTTCTTTGCTAGAACATCTACTGAGTTATACTATCAGTGACCTTGTTGCTAAAATTCTAAGTTGCAGGGATGGTGAGATATTAAGTAACTGGGATTTATTGAATGCTAATGTTAGGCAGCTTTTGCATACCAATACTTTCAATAAGAAAAAAACAAATCATGTGGTTAAATTGGTCTTCTTTATTGGCAAAAAAGTTTCCATAAATTATTAAGACAAATTAAAAAAGTCGAGGATCAAAACAAATCTGCAAAATGTAAACACATTTTGGAAAGCCTATAAGAAACTTCTTGAGGCTGAAAGAGTTAAGTTCCTCAAAATATGTGGGAATTACTTAGAAAAGCTATATATACAAAAGACATCTGGAAATTCTGGAAATTAGTCAGTAAAAAATACAGCACACATGCAAAGATTATTATGGCCTATATCCCCCTGAATATCTGGGGAAAGCATTTTCAAAAGTTATACTTCTCATTAGAGGAGCTAATGGAATTTCAAGAATTTACACAATATCAAAAGTCTTGTTTATCATATTTTGCCTCTTATTCTAACTCTATCCTAGAAATGGAAATTTACAAAGCAATTAGTAAAGCACATTTAAATAATGCCCCTGGTCCCAACTAGATAGTTACAAATATGTATACATTTTTTTGGATAGGTGGGTGCCCATTTTAAAGATCATATTTAACTATATTGTACAGAGGGATGACCTCCAGGTTAGCTGGTCTATATGCATATATTTTCATTATATTAAAAGGGAGTCTTTCATGACCCAGCTATGTACAGGCCTATTAGTTTAATTAAGGCATCTCAAAAATTGTTTTCATATATCATTTTACAAAGACTTATGACATGGCTAGAAAATAATCAAATATTGAGTAACTATCAAAATAGTTTGAGAGCACAGTGCATCAGCATTATTTTGTAATGTCAGAGCAAATATGGAAAATTACAAGAATCAAAAAGGCTAAACTTTTTTTTTTCGCTTTTGATAGCATTAGCTGCTCTGTACTGTGGAAAAAAACTGAATTTTGGAGTTTAGATTCTGATTTGTTAGATGTCCTTATCTGAATACACTGACCTACCTAGACTTTAGCAAGGCATTTGATACAGTCCCACACGAAAGTTTGATACACAAGTTAGCCAGCCTTGGAGTGGGTCCAAGGTGGAAACCTGGGTAAAAAATTGGCTGGACAACAGGACACAGTGGGTAATAGTAAACAGAGTCCACTCTGAAGAAAGGAGGGTTACTAGCAGGGTACTGCAGGGTTCAGTACTAGAACTGGTCCTCTATAATGTCTTTATAAGTGACATTGCAGTGGAACTAGAAGGAAAAGTATGTCTCTTTGCAGATTACATAAGGATCTGCAAGAGTGTCAATACAGAAGGTGGGGTGGAAAGGATGAGAAGGGACTTGGCAAGGTTTGAGGAATGGTCAAATGTATGGCAGGTTAGCCTCAACACAAAGAAGTGCAACGTAATGCACCTGGGAAACATAAACTCAGAGGAAGAGTACACACTGGGGGGGGTGGGATACTAACAACAACATAAATGGAAAGGGACCTGGGGTTAGTCATATCAGATGACCTAAAGGTGGGCAAGCAATGTGAGAAGGCAGTAAAGAGGACTGTTGGAATACTGGGATTCTTAGGGAGAGGCATCTCCAGTAGAAAACAGGAAGTTGTTATTCCTCTGTACAGACAGTTGGTGAGACCCTATGTGGAGTACGGCATGCAGTTCTGGAGACCCCATCTCCACAAGGACATAGACAGAATGTAGGCTGTCCAGAGGAGGGCAACAAAAAAAGGTGCACAGTCTGCACCAGAAGACATATGAGGAGAGATTAAAGGAGCTTAATATGTATACCTTCGAGTAGAGGAGGGAGAGGGGGGACATGATAGAAACTTTAAAGTACCTCAAGGGAATCAACAAAGTTCAAGAGAGTAGCACCTTTCAGAAAAACAGATATCAAGACCAAGGGGACACAATTTGAAGATAGAGGGGGGGATGGCTCAGGTGTAATGTGAGGAAGTATTTTTTCCTAGAGAGGGTTGTGGATATGTGGAACAGCCTTCCTGAGGAGATAGTGGAGTCAAAAACAGTGGGTGAATTCAAGAATGCATGGGACAGACATAAGACAATTCTAGTTGGGGGTAGGAGAAAGTAGGCTGTTAGTTAACTAGGATCTGCAACTTATCCATTAGGTAGGGAAATGGGGAGAATAGGTGAGCCAAGAGGTCTTTATCTGATGTCAAACTCTATGTTTCTATGTTCCACTCAGAAATTTGGATTATGATGCAGTATGATCATGGAAGGGCAATTACTGCCCAGTGACCACTAATCATGGGGTACAGCAGGGTTGCCTATTGGCACCCACTCTATTCAATATTTATGTAAATGCGATATGACAAAACCTTGATAAATCTGATTTTCATTTTCCAGTAGTCAAAATCAAGAGATATCATGTTTGGCTTATGCTGATGATATTATGTTATTTTCAACTTCCTTGTTGGGCCCCCAAAGGAAAATGAATCACTTTGCTTCACTCTATAAAGAGAATCAACACAATATAATCAAGGCAAAAACCCAACATGATTGTTTTTGGTCATAAAAGGAAAATATACCCCTCTGTATATTTGGAAAATGATAAGTTAGAGACTGCGAAATTTTATGATTATCTGGGAGTAAGAGATGCAAAAATGGATTATTGTCTAAACATATTAATTATACGGTATGTAGTCCAAAGTCAAAACTGCCATTAATGCATTTAACATTTTTAATAAGAAATATGGTAAGGGCAGCTTATTAGGAGTTGTAAATGTATTGAATAGAAAAGTTAAGTGAAGTATTCTATATGCCGCAGAGATCTGGGGCTCTGGAGATACTATATCCTTGGAGATACTGATGAATAACATTTATAGATACCTCCTTTTGGTACCATAATCTGTACCAGCTGCTGTATTGAGACTAGAATTAGGCCAGCATCCTTTACAAACATTGGTTAGTGAAAAACAGATAATTTTTCATCTTAATCTATTTCAACTTCATGAAAATAGACTCCCTAGACTTTGTCTTGAGGAGGAGATAGATTACTCCACAAGGATTTTGCTTTTCCATTTACACAGCTGATAGGGAATACTATTTTTCTATCTGGACTTGGACATTTGATGTATGAAATTTATTTACAACCAAAATAATTAATTATATATCAAATGAAAAGCAGACTAAGAGATATAGCTGTGACCACTGACTTTGGTAGGTTATGATCTTTAAAATGTTTTAAATGGTATAAGATACTTAAAACTGAGCAAAAAGTGGAACCCTATCTCAGACTTATATCCAATCCAGACAAAAGAAGACTTTTTACAAGGTTTACTTTAGAAATCGATATTGCCAAGTATATAGATTCTGGTAAAAAAAAGCCAAATATAATGTCAGTAGATTGTAATTATAATACACAAAATGAGGATGATTTGAAACATGTTATTCTTCAATGCCCACTATATGCAGGAAGACCAAATCATTATTTTTCTTTTTAACACACAGGCTGTTGACATAATTTATAAGATCATTGGCTTTTTGGCCACCTTATACTTTTGAATAATATATTGAGTGATCAGGTAACCATTTTTCAACTAATAGATAGTTGTCCATATGCATAAATAAATTAGCATAGACAATATGTATGTATAGTTATAGTATATTAATGAGTTTGAAAAGCCTTCTTTGGAATGTATTACTATTGATATACTGTATATTAAGAATTTTGCAATCTGTATGTTTCTATATGTGAAGATGTGTTACTGTAAAATGAATCTGTGTCTTTTATTCTGATATTATAATGGCTTATAGAAAAACAGAAACATAGACTTTGATGGCAGATAAGGACCGCTTGGCCCATCTAGTCTGCCCATTTCCCTACCTACAGGAGAGGCCAAAGATCCTAGTTAACCAACAGCCTATTTCTTCCTATCCCCCACAAGAACTGCCTTATGTCTGTCCCATGCATTCTTGAATTCTCCCACAGTTTTAGACCCCACAACCTCCTCAGGAAGGCTGTTCCATGCATCCACTACCCTGTCTGTGAAATAATACTTCCTCACATTGCCCCTGAACCGCCCCCCCTCTATCTTTAAATTGTGTCCCCTTGTTCTTGCATGTCTCTTTTTCTGAAAGATGCTACCCTCTTGGACTTTGTTGATTCCACTGAGGTAATTAAAAGTTTCTATCATGTCCCCCCTTTCCCTCCTTTCCTCAAGGGTATACATATTAAGCTACTTTAGTCTCTCCTCATACGGCTTTTCTTGCAGACCCTGCACCATTTTAGTTGCCCTCTTCTGGACTGCCTCATCCTGTCTATGTCCTTTCGGAGATGGGGTCTCCAGAACTAGACACAGTACTCCAGATGGGGTCTCACCAACTGTCTGTACAGAGGGATAACAACTTCCTGTTTTCTGCTGCTGATGCCTCTCCCTATGCATCCCAGTATACCCCCAGCTCTCCCTACTGCCTTCTCACATTGCTTGCTAACCTTAAGGTCATCTCATATGATTACCCCAGACCCCTTTCCTTTTTTGTTGTTGTTACTACCCCCCATTGTGTATTCTTCCCTTGGGTTCTTGTTTCCCAGGTGCATTATTTTGCACTTCTTTGCATTGAATCCTAGCTGCCATTCTTGACCATTCCTCCAACCTTGCCAAGTCCCTTCTCATCCTTTCCATGCCTCCTTGTGTATCAACCCTGTTGCAGATCATTGTGTCATCTGCAAGAGGCATATTTTCCTTCCAGTCCCTCTGCAATGTCACTTATGAAGACATTAAAAAGGACTGGACCCAATACTGAACCCTCAGGTACCACTAGTAACCCTCTTTCTTCAGAGTGGACTCCATTTACAATTACCTTCTGTGTCTTGTTGTTCAGCCAATGTTTTACCTAGGGCTACCACCCTGGGACCCACTCCCAGGCTGGTTAATTTGACTATTAATCTTTTGTGTGGGACTGTGTCAAATGCCTTGCTAAAGTCTAGGTAGGCCATGTCCACAGCCCCTCCCTGGTCTACTACTTTGGTCATCCAGTCAAAGAAATCTATTAGATTCATCTGACATGACCTTCCCGCTGTGAACCCATGCTGCCTTGGGTCCTGTGCCCCACTGGCCTCTAGGTACTCAACTATTCTTTCCTTCAGAAGTGACTCCATCACTTACCCTACCACAGAGGTCAGACTGACAGGTCTCTAGTTTCCTGCCTCTGTCTTGGTCCCACTTTTGTGAAGGGGAATCACATCCGCCATCCTCCAGTCCTTGGGTACCACACCGTCCTCCCATGATTTATTAAAAAGAGTAGCCAGTGGTTTCACTAGTTTCCCCCTTAATTCTTTTAGAATTTTGGGGTGAATTCCATCAGGCCCCATTGCTTTGTTCACTTCAGTTTTAGGAGTTCTTGCAGAATCCTTTCTTCTGTGAAAGGACTGGGATCGACCCCCCAGCAAGAGTGCTTCTGTTAATTGGATTAGGCACTTCCCCCTCCTCTTTTGTGAATACTGAGCAGAAATATTCATTCAGTATCCATGCTTTTCACTGTCCCACTCTGCCCACCCACCCTTCATTCTATTCAACCTCACTATCCCTCCCTTTGTCTTTCTACACTCGCTGATGTACCTATAAAAGGTTTTATCCCCTTGCTTAACTGAGTTGGGTATTTTTTCCTCAGTTTGGGCCTTTGCTATTCTGACTTCCCTCCCTGCTTCCTTCTGCCTTAACTTGTACAGTTCTCTGTCCTGCTCCTTCTGTGTTTCCTTATACTTCTGGAATGCTGTCTTTTTCTTCCTAACTTTCACAGCCACCTCTTTTGAGAACCATAGTGGCTTTTTCTTTCATTTTGATTTGTTTATTTGCTTCACACAAAGGCTTGTTGTCTCTGTGATGGCAGTTTTGATGATTCCCCATTGTTGCTCCACACCTCCTTCTAGCCTGTTTGCTAGTGCTTTTCTGAGGCACTCTCCCATCTTGCCAAAGTCAGCCCTCTTGAAGTCCAGTACCCTCACTTTTGTATGGCTTGACTCTGTAACTGAGTTTAACGTGAACCACACTGTTTGATGGTCACTTGTTCCCAGATGGCAACCCACTTCTCAATCTGAGATCCTCTCACTGCCTCCGTTTGAGAGTATGAGGTCTAAGATTGCTCCCTCATGAGTGGGTTCCGAAACTAGCTGTCTGAGGCCTGCCACCTGTAGGGCATCAAGAATGGCCCTGCTCTTGGATGTGGCTGCAGCAAATGTGCTCCAGTTAACATCTGGCATATTCAGGTCTCCCATCAGCAGTATCTCCCCTTTATCTGCCATTCTAAGAATGCCTTCTATCATATCCTTGTCCATTCCCTCCCCCTGACATGAGGGTCTGTACACAACCCCTGTGCGTATTGTGGTGCCCTTTCCAGTCTCCAAGGTGACCCACAGTGCCTCTTCTTCTCCCTGTTTACTCTTTTGTTCAGTTGCTTTCATCCCTTCCTTTACATAGAGAGCTACTCCTCCCCCTCTTCTCCCCTGCCTTTCTCTCCTGTAGGTTATGTACAGTGGTATGTTAACATCCCAGTCATGGTTCTCTGTGTACCATGTTTCTGTGACTGCTACGACAATAAAAATATTTGTTTTTATTTTTATTTAAAGTTTATTAGTAATATAACCATAACAGCACACAACAAAACAAAACAAAACAAAACAATAGTAAAATAAAAACATAACAAACCAACCCACCCAGACATCCCAAACAACTCCCTCTTGTCCCCCATCTCACAGACCACTATGCTACAACTATCTCTACTGGATAAGAAAAATGATGAGTAACCAAAGGGCAGCCCAAGGTGGGTAAAACTAGTCTGAGACTGGATGTATAGACAGAAGAGTGTGCCAAGCTTCCAAATGCTGTTGGAAATGATGAAGCCCCTGATGTGATCTAACACCCTGTTTTTCCTCCATAAGAGCATGCAGGAGCTCACTATACCACTCCCTATGCAGGGTCATTTTATCATCCCTCCAGTGTCTTAGTGTTACAACTTTTGTCACAGCAGTAATAAGGGCTATATAGGCCTTATGGTGGCCAGTCAAAGTGAAGGGCTAGTTCCCTACCAAACAATTTTCAGGCATGAAAGCCTCCTCCAGATCAAGAAGTGGGTCCAATGAGGCCTTAATTCTCAAACAGAAGGGAACCACCTTTGAGCATTCTCATAACATATGAAGCAATTGACTTGTGGTGAGACCACAATGGAGGCACAGTGGAGTTTCTGATCTTCCCATTTGGAACAGTTTGTGGGGGGGTATAGTAGAGGTTTTGTAAAATATGAAACAGGGTCCATCTATATTTATTTCTCTTAGTAAATGTATAAAGATTCTGCCAAATGGTTTGCCAACGTGAGCACTCATATTGCCAATTAAAATTGTGCTGCCAATAATAGCATATACCATTTAGGGCAGTGGGATAAACTGTTTGTAAAAAGGAGTAAAAACCAGCCACCAAGTGAGTTTGAGCAGCCAACAAAAGAAGTTGAGACGAAATAGCAGTTTCACGAATTTCCAACGGGGCAGGACTAAGGGGAAACATTAAAGTCTTGGTTATTTGAAAATATTTAAAGGTATTGAATATCAGGATAGAAAGAATATTTTGCAACTGCTCATGGGATATAAACTGACTTTCTCTAAGAGTGATGATATGGAAGCAGTGAGCAGACAAAGACAAAAAGAAACAGAAATCTGATGATCACCAATAGGAATATTACAGTTTGCCAATACAGGTTGAGATAAGAAGCAGGACCAGTCTAGGTGAAGGAACTTTTCCGGCTGCCTACATGCCTGAAGAGTCCACACCACAGGGAAGAGACACAGGGCAGCTGGCAAATAAGATGTTTGAATATACAGCAAATTGTTAAATTGAATACTGGCCTTTTGACAAAAACATGCTTCAATTTGTAATCAAAGAGGTTTATAGCTCCCACTGACCATCTCCTCTGGAGTAGTAGCCCATTGCAAGAATTTAGCATCATGTAAAGCTAAATAATAAACGAAAAAGTCAGGTAGGCACAAACCACCCCTCTCCCTCGGGAAAGTGATTTTAAAATATACACGGCAGTCTGCCCCTTCTTCCAAAGGAAGTGATTTAGAAGTCATTGAAGTGATCCAAATCAGGCTTTGGGCAAAAAAGTCCCCAACATCCCCAGTGGATAAAGCAGTCATAGAAGGACATTCATCTTGATGATTTTAGAATGGTCCCAGAAAGTTAAAGGCAGGGAAACTCATCTTGCTAGGTTATTCTTAATGGATTGAATAAAGGGTGAGAGATTTAAGGGGACGAGTTCCAATAAAAGATGAGGCAAGCAGATGCCCAGGTATTTAAGTGCTGTAGGTTTCCATGACAAACCCAACTCCTCAATCTCCTGATTAGAAAAATGCATATTTAAAAGCATGACTTGGGTCTTGTCAAAGTTCAGTTTATAAACCGCTAATTTGGAAAAGGAACCGATCTCAGCTAGAGATGCTGGAATGGAGGAGATCGGGTCTTCAAGGTGAAGAAACAAATCATCTGCATAAGCAGAGAGTTTATACCTCACCCCCCCCAAGCATGATTCCTTTCATAGTTTGGGAATTCTGCAATTTGTAGAAGCTGATCAGTAAAACATTAATAAAAAAAAAATGAAATGAACACTGAGCAGTTGAAACTTCCTGGTCAGAAGCAGGAAGAGGTAGTAATCGCTAAGGACTTAATCAGGCAGGCACATTGGAGCTGGAATTTTTACATTAGAGGAATTTGTCTTCAAGCTCATCGGCCTTTATAGGGGAGGTGTTGGGTCAGGATTAGTGATTGGTTCACACTGGTGCTACCACAGGACTGATTGATTACTCTTCACAGTTCAAAAGGAAGGACAAGGAAAAGAAGCTAACATGATTAGCCCTGGTAAGGGGGAAAGTCCCAGGGGCTGGGACACACATTATGAAGTGGGGACAAGCTGGAAGGGTGGTAAGAGGTCAGGTAGAGGCATGGGGAGGGTATCAGGTTTCAAAAACTGTGGGACAGCTATCGTTTTAAGGGTCACATGGAGAATAGGGCGATGCCTGGTGTATTGGCAACTTAAACAGCTCGGGGATGAGACTGTGTGGTTAAGGGCAGAGATAAGTAGATGGAGAGGAACAGACTGGTGGAATAGTCCAGGACTGAGGGCACATGGGAGTGCCTCAGAAGATTGTATGCAACCCAGGTCGAGGGGGAGGGGGATGGGGAATATGGACAAATATTGCCACCTCAGGAACCACTGTGTACAGATGAAGGGGAGTAGAGGAGGATACAGTATAGGGGCAGGATTAGCCCTAAAATAGGTATCGAGTATGGGCCTCTCAACAGTATGACAGAGAGGACTCAGAGTAGGGAGTGGGGGAGTCATGCAACAGGTTCTCAAAGCTGGTTACACTTGAGGAGATGAAGCAGGATGACCACGTAGTCAAGGCTGGTAAGGAAGGGATTACTCACAACCCAGAGGGCATTGGTAGGGTGATTAAATGGTACAGGGCTTCAATGAGTAAGGATAAGGGGGTGCGAGCTAGGAGACTTGAGAGAGGGACAGTAGCTAAGGAGAGTGAGAAGGCGGGTATGAGGAGATAAGGGGAGAGATGCATCGGGGGAAGAGGAAGGTGGAGCCCAGTGGAGAAGGGTGGGGAAATCAGGGGATAATGGGAAGGAGGAGGACAGGGGTGGAAGGGGGGACAGTTGCATTGTATTTGGGAACAGAAGACCTGGCAGAAAGGGGTAAGGGATGGACAGAGTGAGCAGCAGAAGTAAACAAGTGTAGGATCTTGGTGCTGAGGGATTCAATTCTGAAGGGGATCAGATGGGGGAGCAAGGGGGAGAGACATAGTAGAACATGAGTGGAGGCCATGCCAGGCATGACAGTGGAGAAGGTGGGGCAATCCATTCTGAAGTATGCTAGGAGGGGTAGGGAGAAATCTCACATAGTTCTGCATTTGGTGACTAATGACCTGGTAGGTAATACAGTAGATGTAGTCCAGGGGAGGTTTGAGGAGCTGGAACTGATTTATGAGGAGGTGGGAAGATCAGTAAACTTCTCAGAGGTGCTTCCTGTAACCAGGGAGAGCACAGCAAGGAAGCCGAGGATAGAGGACTTTAACATGTGGCTAAGGGAATGGTGTCCATCCAAAGGGTATGGGCTGGTGGGGGGGAAGGACACGGAAGGGTAAGAATCTCTATGCAAGGGACAGGCTTCACTTAAGTGGGGATGGAAGGAGGGTCTTGGAACAGAAACCAGAGGAGTGTTAGCAAACAATGAGAATTTAAACTGGTAGTGGGGGGTGGCAAGTGGGCAGGAGTCCACAGGATCTGCAGGCAGGGAAGCCAATTGGGCCTACTCCCCAGGCTGTCACCAGGGGACTTGGGGAGAGGTCAGGAGGGGGTACTAAAAAGGGGAGCAAGAAGGAAGAGGGGCAAAGGAAGCAGGGTGGAGGGTGGTAATCTTCAATGGTAGGATTCTAGGGAAAAACGTGGTGGAGTTACAGGCTCTCATGATGGATGGGGAGGTGAATATGGCATCCATAACCAAGACATGGACCACCCACTACCATGACTGGGACTTGACAGTACCAGGATATAGGATATGTCAGAGGGACAGGGTAAAAGGGAAAGGTGGGGTGCGGCACTGTATGTGAGGGAGGGTCTGAAGTGTGTCAGGGAGGAAGGGGGAAGGAGGGTAACATACAGTCATTTTGGGTGCAGCTCGATGACTCCAAAAATAGGACCATCAGGATGGAAGTGTTGTACAGGCCATTCTCTCAAACTGAGGAGTCAGACTAGGATCTAGCAGGGCAGATCAGAAGGACCAGCGGAAGGGGCAGTCCAGTGATTGTAAGAGACTTCAACCTGCCAGAGGTGGATTGGGGTACCCCAACCACCACAAATAGGAGGGAGCAGGTACTTCTGGATGCCTTCCAGGACAGCTTCATATTGCAGATGGTCAATGAGCCAATCAGGTTAGGGAACACTGTTGGCCTTGTGCTGGTGAATGGGGAGTTTGTCAGGGAGCTGAGGGTGGAGGAAACCACTGGCAGGGAGTGACCACTACTTGGTGTGGTTCAAGATAAACATGGGGAAAGATGGGGTAGGATCAGGCACAAGGGTGTTAGACTTCAGAAGGGATGACTTCAAGAGGATGAGGGAAATAGTGCAGGGATATCTGGCCAGGATCAGTCCAAGCATGGGCACTAATCAGAGATGGGAGGCCATTAAACAGGGTATTGAGGAGGCAACTGCAACATGTACAAATATCCAGAGTAGGAGTGCTAGGCCCAAGAAACCTAGCTGGGTGAGCAGGGGGGTCATGGGGAAAGTAAGAAGAAAAAGAGCCACCTTTAGAAGGTACAAAAAGAATGGAGACAGCATAGGACAGGGAGAAATATCTGAAGGAGTCAAGAGATGTGACAAGGGCAATCAGGGCAGCCAGGGTGTCCCAGGAACTCAGGCTAGCGCACGGCATTAAGGATGGGAAGAAGAAGAACTTCTTCAGGTACATCAGGGAGAAAAGGAGCTGCAAAAACCAAATTGTGAGGATTAAAAGGGGGAGAGGTGGAGACAAGGGCAGAACAGACAGAAGCATTAAATGAGTGCTTCTGCTCAGAATTTACTAAAGTGAAAGGGGGAGCAGTACCCAGGGGCGTGGGCAGGTGGGCATAGAAGGGGAAGAGGAGACAGACAGGAAAATCCCAGTGTCAAGGCTACTGTAGGGCTTGAGGGCACTGAGAGTGGACAAGGCACCAGGGCCAAATGGCATACACCACAGGGTGTTAAGGGAGCTAACAGAAGTCCTGGCAGAACCCCTAACAGACCTGTTTAACTCCCTGAACTCAAGGTGTGTACCACAGGACTAAAGGATAGCACATGTGGTGCTCCTCCACAAGAGCGGCCCCAAGGATGAGCCAGAGAACTACAGACAAGTAAGCTGCACATCCATCTTGGGAAAGTTGATAGAGACAATCTTAAAGGAGAGACTGGTTTCCCTCCTTGAGGCTAATGGGCTGCAAGTTAGCAGGCAGCATGGGTTTGTCTTGGGCAGATCCTGTCAGACTAATCTAGTGGAGAACTATGATTGGGCAATCAGGTAGTTAGACATGGGTCATGCAGTGAATGTCCTGAACCTAGACTTCAGTAAGGTATTTGATTTGGTGCCGCATGGGAGGCTAGGTAGTAAGCTGGAAAGGCACAGGTGCTGGGGCAAAGATGGTGGGATGGGTAGTAAGCTGGCTGCAAGGGAGACAGCAGAGGGTGATGGTAGGAGGGGAGCTCTTGTTGCCCAGGGCTGTGACAAGTGGGGTGCCACAGAGATCTGTACTGGGGCCAGTGTTACTTGGGATTTTCATAGCAGACATTTCAATAGGCATCAATAGCAACAGCAGTCTGTTTGCAGATGACACCAAAATGGGGGCAGTAGTAGATAACCTAGAGGGGTGGCAGGGGTTGTGGAATGATCTGGCAAAATTGGAGGACTGGTCAGACACCTGGCAGCTGGGTTTCAATGGTAAGAAATGCAAGGTGCTACATTTTGGAGCAAAAAACCCAAGGAGGAGCTACCGCCTGGGGGGGGGGGATTCAGCCAGCCAAGATGGAGGAGGAGGAGAAGGATTTTAGGGCAGATCATAATGGGAGCAATGAACAACTCCACACAGTGTAGAAAGGCAGCAGCAAAGGCTAGTCAGATGCAAGGTTGTATTGCCAAAGACATATCCTCCAGGAGGGGGGAGGTGATCCTGCTGTTGTTTAGGTCACTGGTTAGACCACACCTGGAGTACTGTGTGCAGTACTGGTGGCCGCACATGAAGAAGAACATTAGGTTACTGGAGGCAGTGCAGCGTGGGGCAACCAAAATGATCCAGGGGCTTAGGGACTTGCCCTATGACAGTAGGCTGAGGGAGTTGAACATGTACTGCCTGAAGGAGAGGAGGCATAGCGGGACATGATTGAAATCTTCAAGTACATGAAGTGGATAAATATGATGGACATGTAGGGGCTTTTCTAGTTAAGGAGGGGGAGGGACATATGAAGGCAGAATCTGAGATTGTAGGGGGCAAGATTCGGGAGGTAAATGAGGAGACACTTTTTCATGGAGAGGGTGGTGGTGGGGTAGAATGCATTACAAGAGGAAGTGGTATCCTATAATACAGTGGGCTGCTTCAAAGGGGATGGGACAGGGTAAGGGAGAGGTTCACTGGAGGAGTGGAAGGGAAGGAGAGGCAGCTGCAATATAAGGGCTGCTAGCTGCATAATCGAGCTGACTCAACAGACTGAAAGGCCTTTATCTGCTGGCAAGTTCATATGTTCGTATGTCTGTATCAGAGGAAAGAAAGGAAAAAAAACAAACAAACAAAAAAAAACCTCGCTGGGTTAAGAGGTAAATAATACAACCAGGATACTTGTGATTGGCACTAGTACCAGGGGGACACTGTAGTACAATAAGTAAACTACCGTAAGGCAAACAAAAGAGGGTCAAACAGTACAGTTGAGAAAGATGCAGGGAGTGGTGCAGTGCAGTGGCTACAGGGTGACAGTCTTCAGGAGAACATTCTGGATACTGCTTTGCTGCCCCATCTGCAGGCACCTCTCTGAACTGAGGGCAGAGGTTGCTAGTCTCCGGGCTGAGTTAGCTACCATGTTGCAGACCTTTGCCCCCACCCAGAGACCACCATCTCTGCAGCCACTACCTCAATGGTTGCCCTAGAGGAGGAGTGGATGGACCACTGTGGGCTCAGGGAGGGTGGGGGAGGTGGGACAGAGGCACATCCGCATCTGGTAAAACTTTGAATCTCCTTTGCTATTCTGGTGGAGTGGGGGAGTCCTATAAGGACATCTGAGGTTGCAACCTGAGAGGCTGAGCGGGTCCTCCTACAGGGAGACCCAGAGGTGGGGGGCAGTGAACCCCAAGGGAAGAGAAAGTTACTCTTGGTGGGGGACTCAATACTCCGAGGGATGGATTTGGGTACAGTTACCAAGATGGAGAAGTAGGTAAAGTGCTTTCCAGGAGGCACAGCTCAGAGAGATGGGGAGTGAATCCAGAGGATCACTGGAGCAGTAGCAAGTAGGGTGGAGGTCATTGTCCATCTGTGGACAAATGACTTAGCCAGGGACAAGAAAGTGATACAGCAGGTGCAGGAGGCCTTCAGAGAGCTAGGAAGGCACCTTGGAGAGGTAGCAAGCTCAGTGACATTCTCAGAGGTGCTGCTGATCCATGACAGGGGGAGGCTAGGAATCTCAGTACCAGTAACTTCAATACATGGTTGAGGGGATGGTGCAGAGAGAAGGGTTTTGGCTTCATTGGGGTCTGGGGACTCATCTGGAGTGATGTAGGCCTGTACAAGGGCAACAGCCTACACCTGTCCAGGGATGGTTATGGAGATCCTCAATGTACAGCTTGGAAGGTTCATTGGCAAGCATTTAAACTAGCCAAGGGGGTGATGGATGGAAGCAGGAAAACTCAAACTGTCCACATCATAGGTTAGAGCAGCTAACAGGATGAGCAGAAAGCTAGGTTATTGCCAGGAATATCTGAACTTAGAAAAAGAGGTATAGCAAAGGAAGGAGGACAGCAAAAAAAGTAAATAGAGTTAGAAAGAGGACACAAGAAGGAAAAAGTGGGATGAGCTGGGGGCAGGCAGAGATACACAGAAGACCATGTATACAGATGCACGCAGCCTGGGAAGTATAAACCTAGACCTGGTGGCCTTATTAGTGGAGGCTGACCTGGACATAGTAGCAATAATTGAGACATGGGTAACTGGAAGCCACAACTGGGAGGTAGCTGTACCAGTTTAATTCTATTCTGGAGGGACAGAGAAAGTAAAAAGGTGGGGAAGGGGCTGTGTACATCAGGAAAGGTATAAAAGCAACTGCAGTACAGGGTAGGCAGTGGTAGGCAGAGGGTCTGTCGGTCACCCTTTAGTCTGGCTATGGCACAGCAGTTCACATGGGTATGATCTACAGGCCTCCAGCACAGGGGGAGAAGGTGAATAGGGCACTGATAGAAGAAATCTATGGGATGACAGCAAAAGGAGAGGTACTGCTCCTGGGCAATTGTAATATGCCAGATATAAATTGGGCCATCCCGGTGGCTGCCTCAGCCAGGAGCAAAGTCATCTTGGAATCCTTGCAGTGTGCAGGCCTCAGGCACTTCATGCTAAAACCCAACAGGGACTGTGTGATTCTTGATCTAGTACTGACCAACAGGGACAGAATCACAGATATCAAGGTGGAAGGACACCTGGGGTCCAGCGACCACCACACAATCCGGTTTAATATTAGTACAGTGTCACAGTCAAGCCACACAAAGGCAAGGGTCTGAGATTTCAGTAGGGCAGACTTTGCTAGGATAAGGATAAGTATCAAAGAATCCTTGGCAAGAATGGAAGTCAGGTGGGGTTGAGGAACAATGGGCACATCTTTAAGGAGCCATAGAGGAGGTAACAAACCAGTGCATTAGGCAGAGAAATAATGGCAAGAAAAGGAAAAAAAAAACACCATGGCTGTCAAAGGATTAGGCAGAGAAAGCAAGGCCCAAAAAGTTTGATTTCAGAAAATAAAAGAGGACACAAGAGGAAAAAGACAGAGTGGTGTATCTAAATAACCAAAGGTAGGTAGGGAAAGCAGTTAGGAACGTAAAGGCACAAACAGAAAAAAAGATGGCACAGACAGTAAAGAAAGGGGATAAGAGATTCTATAGGTACATCAGTGAAAGAAGAACATCCAGGGGCAGGATTGTAAGGCTCAGAAGGGAAGGGGGATTGGGATTGTGTCGAGAGAGACCTAGAAAAAGTAACAATACTGAACAAATACTTGTGTTCAGTATTCACAGAAGACAGGGAAGGAAAGGAACCATAACTAGGCATCAGAAACAAAGGTGGAAGGGAGATGAACACTTGTACATTTATGGGCAACAGAGTTCTAGAGGAACTCACATAACTGAAGGTGGACAAAGCAACGTGGTCAGATGGCATACATCCCAGGATATCAAAGGAACTATGGGTGGTGCTGGCAGCACCTCCAGCAGCCCTGTTTAGTGAGTCGTTCAATACAGGAGTGGTTCTGGAGGACTGGAGGCGGGCACATGTAGTTTGTCTTCACAAAGGTGGATGCAGGGAGAAGAATGGTATCTATAGTCAAGTCAGCCTCACCTAAGTAGTGGGGAAGATTATGAAACTGATGCTTAAAGAAAAGATTGTGGAACAGTTGGAATCCAGTGGAGTACAGGACCTGAGGCAGCATGGATTCATTACAGGAAGGTCAAGTCAAACAAATCTGAAAGATTTCTTTGATTGGGTGACAAGGGAGGTGGATCAGAGAGGAGAGGTGGATGTCGCCTACCTTCATTTCAGCATGTACTTCGACACCCTTCCACAAAAAAAAGGCTGGTAAGCAAGCTGTTTAGACAGGGATTGGGCCACAAGGTGGTCAACATGTATCAGAAATTGGTATGTGGTCAGAAAGCAGAGGGTGGTGGTAAATGGGGTCCAATCCAAGGAGAGGGAGTGACCATTGGGGTACCACAAGGATCAGACCAGGGCCCAGTCCTTTTTAATGTGTTCATCAGTGACATTACAGAAGGGTTGGAAGGAAACGTTTGCCTATTTGCAGGTAACATCAAGATCTGCAACATTGTAGACACTCCAGCTGGAGTGCAGAAAATGAAGAGGGACATAGGAAAGCTGAAGAAATGGTCTGAAGTGTGGCAACTAAGATTCAATGTGAAGAAATGCGAAGTCATGCACCTGGGACACAGAAACCCTGGTGAAAGCTATAGGATGGGAGGAAGGCACTAAGGGTCACCAAAGGAAGAAAGAGATTTTGCAATGATCATATCAGATGGCCTAAAGGTGTCCAAACAATGTACAAAGGCTATGGGGAGGGCCAGTGGTATATTGGGGTGTATAGGAAGGGGTATCACTTGCAGAAGAAGGAAGGTGGTAATGCTACTGTACAGAACACTGGCAAGGTCTCATCTGGAGTACTGTATACAGTTCTGGAGGCCATATATTTGTAAGGACATAGACTGGGTGGAGATGGTTCAGAGAAAGGCAACTAAAATGGCGCAGGGCTTGCAATAGAAGACATATGAGGAGAGATTAAAGTACCTCAATATGTATACACTGGAAGAGAGGAGAAAACATGGAGATATGATGGAAACTTACCAGTATCTTAGGGGCATAAAGAAGGTTCAAGATAGAGACACTTTTAGTATAAGAGATGTACGAGAATGAGAGGTCATGATATGAGGGGGCAGGATAAAGGGGAATGTGAGAATGTTTTTCTTCACAGAAAGGCTGATAGATGCATGAAATAGCCTACTGCAAGAGGCAGTGGGAGCAAACACAGTGGGAGGATTCAAGGATACATGGGAAAGGCACAAAGGAACCCCATGCTATAAACATATTTTGTAATCACTGTAACGTAATATGTTATCATTTCTTTAAAAAAATCATAGTAAATCAGGGGTAGGAATACAAAGAGACTAATGAATTATGTAATATAAATGCCATAGGCAGAGAGATCAATAGAGGAGCAGAATAAAAATAACCATACTCGCACAATCTTTTTGCTTCTACTGTTAACATATTAGGGGGATTTTCAAAACGGTTAGACACCATCGCAAAAGAATGTACTGTGCCCCAATCTGAATTCAACCAATTGCCTTATGCATGTTCCATGCAATTAACAGAAGGCCCCAGACATTTACAACAGTTTAACTTGATCTGCGGCACCTTGAGTAAAAAAAAAAATGATACAAATGGAGTCAAAAACAGTGGTTGAATTCAAGCATGCATGGGACAGTCATAAGGCAATTCTAGGGGGTGGGACTAGAAAGAAGTAGGCTGCTGGTTAACTAGGATATGCAGCTTATCCATTAGGTAGGGAAATGGGCAGACTGGGTGGGCCAAGCAGTCCTTATCTGCCGTCAAATTCTATGTTTCTAAATCAATTTTTTCGTCATTTTTTGACACAGCTATACAATTTTTGTACATGACTATGTCCAACACATTTGATGCTGGTAGGACATCTAAGGATAAATAGTCTTGCAGTTCAGATTGAAGGAAGCAGCAGGATACAGAAAGATCTGTTTAAAAATCCTGTTCATTTTTTTCAGCTGAAAATACTATTTTTAACTACATGTACTGATGGAAATATATATTTAAATGGTCTTGATCTTGATTGAAGAGCACTTTTTTACTATGGATAAATCTAATGAAGTTTGGTTTTATATTGAATCATTCAAACTCATTCTATTTTAATGATATACAATTCAATGTGTCAGATACTGGAGGTGCAAAGATTTTATTCAGTCATGTACAGCCATTATTAGGAAGTTAACATACATTTACAGACATGGGTAATTGCATTCCATATTGTTTTTTAGGACTGTGAGCAGAGCCTATATCCCATCTGTCATCGATCAGACTGTACCTCAATAAATGGCTTTTTGTGGAACTTCATTTTTAGACATGTGTATGTATTCCTCCACAGCTGCAAGTAGTGCACTCACCCTTTGATTTCTGCTATTTACTGCTCTATGGTAAATGCATCTGAAGGGGTATGCTACTGTATTGTACCTCAGAACTTCTTAGGATATTAACAAAAAATACTTTTTAAACTGCTGTTTCTATCATCCGTCCAGCTCAGTTTAACAGATCTGTTCTATTTATTTCAGCAACTTAGGGTTTAACTCATTTTCTCTTGGATTTTATGAAAATGAATGTCAGACTCAGTGTCAGATTACAGACTGTGGAATTTTTATTTGTTAGCTGTCATTCCTTTTGTCAGGATAGGTTGGAGTAAATCACTGGAAACAGAAGACTGGGTTTTTTTCTCATTTTTTAATATGATGTGCTTAGTGTGTATTTAGTTGCAGGGTCAGGGCCTTGAAGAAAATAATAACATTTATGTAACTCATTTAAGATTCCATCAGGTGGTCAGAAAAAAGTCTGAGAGAATTTGTGTAAAAACTAACAAATGAAAGATGCAAAAAATAGCATGCACACTGGCCTCTGAGACTGAAAGATCAGAAGGCTGTGGGTTCTATCCCCACATTAGGCATGTGGGTTAAAGAACTAGTGTACTGCCTAAAACTAATATTAGATTTTAAAAGCAGACAGCCATTACATTTTATATTTGAGGTACTTTTTTTCTTTTCCCTTTGTTTAATTAGAAGATTGTTTAACTGATGTTAATATGTGTGCTGTGTGGCACAGCACTCTGTGTGGCAGCTGACATAGCTAGCTATACTGCCCCCACTATATCACCAGCATTGTGACCTCACTGACTGCGACATCACTGCTACTTAGGAGCATCAATTCAGTGACTGCCAGGTCATTCACCTGTGATGTCACTGTCAATGAAATCACAATGCTGATGATGAAGTGGGGAGCAGTAGAGCTAAATATGTCAGCTTCTATGCTAAGAGCTGTTCAACACATCCACCACCACATTATGACATGGGAGTCTCTCTGATGGGCAAAAGGAAAAAGAAAAGTACTTCAGAAATAACATTTTATAACTGACTACTTCTTACAATTTATATTATTTTCCTGTCTGCCTGGTTTGGTTCCACTAGCTTTTTAAATCCCAATACTGACATTATAGTGCAGCATGGGGGCGGGAGGGGGTGCTCCTATCTTTTCTATTTGTCTGTTCAGGTAGATGATAAAGATCCTATGGCATTTCTCAAAAATAGTAGGGGAATTCCCATGGTGTCCTGGCCAAATTTCCCCCATTCACTAAAAATACCACCAACAGCTTAATCTGGTTCAAGTAAGGATTTATGCCATGCTACAATTTCAGTTGGTTACCATCTGTATCCCCCCCATCACCCCTGACAAAGGGACTTCAAGTCTTAGTGGGCCTATCTAGTCAACAAAATTCAACAAATAAATAAATTCCCCCATTATACCTTATGGATTCCATATCAATCCAAATCATTCCAAGGCGATCTTGACATATAATTTTAATACCTAACAGCAAATCAAAGTCCTTTTCCTGATAAAAGGCTGCCAACATAATATATTTAAATAAACAACAAAGTCACAAGTAAGGAACTAGTGGCTTATCGAAACATCTACAGGGATTTAAACAGGGATTTGATGCTGTCTCTACAGGGAAAATACAAGAAAAACGAGGGCTTGTTACAGGAAAATGGCTATTTGGATCTTGGAGCACTATGATAATTGTGACTAAGCAGCACTATATAGCACCAAAAAGAAAATAACTTTGTTTATTTGGCAGCTCTTCGAGACCCAATCGGTTCTGGCTAGAACTTGTTTTAAATAGGGTTGTAAACAAGGGCACTGAGATAATTCCCTGTTCTTATTAACATGAAATGGGATCTTTTTGTTTCACCTGTACTATTCCAAAAGACAAACAGAAAGGATCTCAGAACAATGTGTCAATATTAACTGAAGGATACCATCTCCAACAGTGTGGCAGCCCATAATAGTTCACTTCAGGGTCAGCATACTGTGAGAGGAATTTCAAAATGAGGTGCTAGAATTATATAACCTCACTCTATTACAGGTTGTTTAGCAAATAGACTGAGGCATGTTTGTGTTCTCAGAGTGTAGTATTCCTGGTTGCAATATCTTCACATGTGTAAATGGTGGCTCCTTGTGGCTATCAATTCAATAATGATAAATGCCAGCAAAGATCAAACTAGTCAATACAGTATACTATGGAACATGCACTGTTTAATGTACATTAAACATTGAACATAACAGCATGCTACACATAGTTTGTCTAGTAGGATTGTACAGACAGACACACCAAAACTCGGTTCTTCATTTTTCAAAGTTCTTTACCCAAGACACTGCTTGATGTGACTAGACAGGAGGGCACCCAATGCTGGATAACACTGTATTGCTTCCCTGTGGCAGCCTCAGCAATGGGAATGGACACCATGGGATTTGAGTTGTTTCATACACTTAATTCCTCTTATTGAATCGGACTCTTTGTGTATTGTTTTCAGTATAGCTCCAGCTGAAAATCATTCCTATGTTTGCTTGCTCGCATGCACAAGAAACATGTTATGACAGCTTGCTGGAGAAGCAGATTGAGGTGGTACGGTAATCTCATGGCCAATGCCGCCACTGCTTTTGGGAGCTTGTGTCTGCGGCACCATTAAATGAGCATACTGTCTATGACAGCAGCTCAGAAGAATGCCACAACTTGAAATGAGTTTGCCGCTGCAGTGAGGGAGTGCCCCCTCATTGCAGGGCGTGCCTTGCCAGGTGTTACATTTCAATAAACATGGTGATGGCTGTTGCCGTCTGCCTCTCACAGTTCCAGGAAATCCGACATGGGGGGTTCCCAATCCCCCTGTCGGCATAGCCCATCCCCAGTTCATTTGCTGAAGGGAGAGCCCAATCCCCATTGGCATAATGCCACCCCAAACACAGACCCTTTTTCTTCACTGACAGGGTGCCCAATTCCCACTGGCTCCAGTCCCCCTCTCCCCAAAAATATAGGTGGCACACTGGGATCCCACCACAACATGTCAAATGTACCTGTAAAACAAGAAAACCTTCCCACAAAAATTTTTTTTTAACTTGTAAACAAGAAAACAGTCCCTCATTGTCTGCGGTACCCCCTTCCCCCAATCCACACCCACCCTTTGTGCACCCACCTCCCCACACAGCCCCACACCATACTTACCTCCAGAGCCCAGTGCGACAATTTTCAATGAAGCGGGAACACATCTGCACTGCTCAAAGCCTACTGTGAACTGAAGAAATTCCTGTAAGCTGTATAATGGCATAAATGGGGGGGGGGTCAACTAAGGTGGATATCTCAGCCATTTTTGTGACTTTTAACACCAAATTTTCAACATGGGGTTCTTGGGACCCCACCTCATGACCTCAGTCACTGTCATGTCATTATTCAGTCCTGAAAGGTGATTTTGTGCTCACTGTGCGGAACCACCTTCTGGAACTGATTAACGAAACAACAGTGTCACTGTTCATGAGGTGGGTTCCTAAAAAGCCTATACTGCAAATGTGGTGAAAAAATTCCCAAAAATGTAATTGTTACTAGTGTGCATTGTGCAGTTCCCATGCACACTCATCTCTTCAAGATTTTTTAATATTTTCAGTCGAGATTTTCAACATTGCCATTTTTGCACACCTCTTTATGAACAGTACTGCTTTCATTTTTCATATCAGGCCCAAAATGTGTTTTCGCACATGTGGCACACAGTAGTGTGGTTGCTGTGCAAAATCAATGTTCAGGGCATATTAAGAAAAACTCTGTGACAGTGTTTATAAGGAGATGTTCCAAAAAGCCCATGTTGCAAATTTGGTGAAAAAAGTCCCAAAAATGACTGCATTACCAACGTGCATTGAGCAGTTTCTACACACTCTCGTAACTTCATCAGTTTTTTATATTTTTACTCCAGATTTTCAACATTATCATTTTTGCACACTGCCTGATGAACAGCACAGCTGTCATTTTTCACATCCTGCCTGAAACATGTTTTCACACCTGTGGCACACAATAGGCATGGCCACTGTGTGAAATCAATGTTTGGGGCATATTAAGAAAATCACAGTGTCACTGTTCATGAGCAGAGGTCCCAAAATGGCTATGTCAAAAATGTGGTGTAAAAAATCTCCAAAATAATTGCATTACGGGTGTGCATTGCTCAGTTTCTACGCATGCTCGTGACTTCACCAATTTTGTTATATTTTCACTCTAGATTTTCAACATTACCATTTTTTTACACCTCCTCTTGAACAGTACAGTGGTCATTTTTTCACATCCTGTTCAAAATTTGTTTTCGCACTTGTGGTGCCAAATGGCATAGTCACTGTGCAAAATTACCTTTTGGCTAACAAACTGATAGTGTCACTGTTCATGCGGTGGGGTCACAAAAAGCCCATATTGAAAACACCAAGAAATGCACAGGGCATTAGGGTTTCTGACCATAATGCCCTACCCTGAAGGGACAGACAGGCATCAGGGGGTGTGACTTGTGATTGTTGACAGTAATACTCATGCCATTCCACCCTCACCCCCACCCTGCAGCCAGTGACAGGCATCGAGGTGTGCCTTGGACTCTTCACCCCCAAAGTTCACCTCATTTCAACTTATTACCTTATGGAATGGGGTGAGTGTAAAGCCTGAACACCCCAAGGCAGACCTCGACACTTCTCAGTGTCTGCAGGGTAGGGTGAGGTGAGGTGAAATGGCATGAGCGTTATGGGCGATGACCCAAAAGCACACCCCAATGTTTATGCATCTCAGCAGGGTGGGGTTGGGGGTTGGTGTCACTTCAAGACTTCACTGCCTATCCTATTCTACATCTGTCTAACTCCTGCACTTACAATGTAATGCCAGCAAGCAAACATTTGGCTTTATAACATTTTATTCTTTAGTTTTTTATATAGAAACATAGACTTTTATGGCAGATAAGGACCACTTGGCCCACCTAGTCTGCCCATTTCCCTACCTACCTACAGGATAAGCTGCAGATCCTAGTTAACCAACAGTCTATTTCTTCCTACCCCCCACATAAAATGCCTTATCTCTGTCTCATGCATCCTTGAATTCTCCCACGGTTTCAGACCCCACGACCTCCTCAGGAAGGCTGTTCCATGTGTCCACCACCATCTCTGTGAAAAAATACTTCCTCACATTGCTCTTGAACAGCCCCCCCCCCCCACATCTTCAAATTGTGTCCCCTTGTTCTTGCACATTTCTTTTTCTGAAAGATGCTACCATCTTGGACTTTGTTGATTCCACTGAGGTACTTAAACATTTCTATCATGTTCCCCCTCTCTCTCCTTTCCTCAAGGGTATACATATTAAGCTCCTTTTGTCTCTCCTCATATGGCTTCTCTTGCAAACCCTGCACCATTTTAGTTGCCCTCCTCTGGACTGCCTCTATCCTGTCTATGTCCTTGCAGAGATGGGGTTTCCAGAACTGGATACAGTACTCCAGATGGGGTCTCACCGACTGTCTGTACAGAGGGATAACAACTTCTTGATTTCTCCTGGTGATGCCTCTCCCTATACATCCCAGTATCCCCCCAGCCCTCCCTACTGCCTTCTTACATTGCTTGCTAAGCTGAAGGTCATCTGATATGATTACCACCAGGTCCCTTTCCATTTTTGTTATTGTTACTACCCCCCCAACCCCCACTGTGTAATCTTCCTCTAGGTTTTTGTTTTCCAGGTGCATTATTCTGCACTTCTTTGCATTGAACCCAAGCTGCCATACTTCTGACCATTCCTCCAGCCTTGCCAATTCCCTTCTCATCCTTTCTATGCCTCCTTCTGTATCAACTCTGTTGCACATCATTATGTCATCTGCAAAGAGGCATACTTTTAATTCCAGTCCCTCTGTAATGTCACTTATAAAGACATTAAAAAGGACTGGACCCTGTACTGAACCCTGCTGTACCCCACTAGTAACCCCGCTTTCTTCAGAGTGGACTCCATTTACAATTACCTTCTGTGCCCTGTTGTCCAGCCAATGTTTTACCTAGGCTACCACCCTGGGACCCACTCCCAGGCTGGTTAATTTGACTATTAATCTTTTGTGTGGGACTGTGTCAAATGCCTTGCTAAAGTCTAGGTAGGCCATGTCCACAGCCCCTCCCTGGTCTACTACTTTGATCATCCAGTCAAGGAAATCAATTAGATTCATCTGACATAACCTTTCCACTGTGAACCCATGCTACCTTGGGTCCTGTGCTCCACTGGCCTCTAGGTAGTCAACAATTCTTTGCTTCAGAAGTGATTCCATCACGTTCCCTACCACAGAGGTCAAACTGACAGGTCTGTAGTTTCTTGCCTTTCTCTTGGTCCCACTTTTGTGAAGGAGAATCACTTCTGCCTTTCTCCAGTCCTCAGATACCACACCATCCTCCCATGATTTGTTAAAAAGGGTAGTCAGTGGTTTCACTAGTTTGCCCCTTAATTATTTTAGAATCCTGGGGTGAATTGTAATTTGTAATCATAATAACATTTAAATATTATCAGAGTGTTATTTTCTTGAACTCTGTTCATCATGTATGTTTACAGTAAACATTTATGAAGCAAACTGAATTGGGTGGTTAGAACAAAATGTAATAACAATGCCCCTTTTGTTGTACTGTATGTCAATACATTAAATGACTGTCTAAATGGAAGGGAAATTCAATAAAAAAGGTATATATTATGCAAAGTAACCGGAAACAAGAGTACAGTCATACAGTTTAAGCTGATGAAGCCCATAACTAGTTGGATATAGGAAGTACAGCCAAAATATTAGGTATAAGGACCAATGTTATTTTGATAAATAGTGGCCCCTGAGTCAGCCCAAGCCTACTAATCAAAAAAAAAGCCTTATCAAATGTTACAGGTACACATGTGTGCATTACCATTTAAATTTAATAAGTTAGTGCCATGATTAAAATTGAATGAGGTGGCTTATATTGTAGAACCAACATTCTGGAGACATTGGCCTTTATTTAAGATCATTAACACCACTTTACTTGGAAATAACTAACCAATTTTAACAATGTGCCATTGAACAACAATGGATATTCCTGAAGGGAGTTGGGTAATCAGGGGCGTCATTTAGGGGTCACCTGCGACCCCTACGAAAATTATGCGACCCCTATGACAGGGCTTGCGACCCCTGTCCTGCCTGCTGGGCTGGCTCGAGGTTTCAGACAGGGTCGGGAGCCCGACAGTCTGCTGCTGTCCTGTGCTGATAAACGATAAAAATAGCATTAGCACAGGCTGCACAGCACAGACTAGTAATCAGGGAGGGAGGGACGGATGGCGCCAACTGTCTGCAGCTTAGTTTGCACCCCCCCCAGGTGCCACTTACTTTGGTGCTGG
Organism: Neoceratodus forsteri; assembly: GCA_016271365.2. Classification (NCBI taxonomy): domain Eukaryota; kingdom Metazoa; phylum Chordata; order Ceratodontiformes; family Ceratodontidae; genus Neoceratodus; species Neoceratodus forsteri. The sequence goes on from CM057455.1 coordinate 611,265,043, forward strand.
AGCTGGCGCTGCTGCTGCGATTGGCTGGGAGAGGACACTGGAGAGGAATGGGATTGGCTTAGGCACGGTACGTTACGCGCATGCGTGGGGAATGATCGGCGGGATTTTGAGCGGGTCTCGTGCAGTAGGCAGTCGGATGGACAGATTGTACTGTGGACTCGGAATCAGTTAGCCTAGGGCAGGCAGCCAGCAGTAAAAGTGTATCGCGTCGTGGGTACTAGTAGTCTGTGAAGACGAGAGAAGGGAGCGGGAGGATAAGCATCAGCGAGAGCGAGTCAGAGCTGGAGCAGCTGATCCAGGCGGCCGCGGGGCGATGATCCGATTATCCTCCATTTGGCAGAGCACGGGCAGCTGGGGCAGGCACTGTCGGAAGTGGCGGCGCGGCCTGGCAGAGAGAATGAAGAAAGACGAAGACAACAACTGCACAGTGCAAGCAAGTCGGACTGGGACACCTCACACAGACTACTTGTGTTGGCAAAGTCGGCAGCAGTGTGTCTGTGTCTACTGGGGAGACTGGAGAAAGCCTTCGTTTGTCCAGGACAGGTGAGGTGACTGGTCAGGACTGGGTTGGGAGTAGGACTGGAGTCAGAGTCAGTCAGCTAGTCGGGAGGGAGACCAGTGACCACCAGGCACTCCAGTGCTGCAGCTGCAGGGGTGATGCTGGGGTCTACTGGGGAGAGAGAAAATAGGGTGAGTGGGGTCACGGGCCAGGCAGGTGACGATTAGAGCACTCTGCAGGAGGCGGTCAGACTGGATGAAGGGTAAGGTACTTTAAAAAAGAGGTGCCTTCCTCATAAGTACTGTGCTGACTTTTGTCCTCTCTTACTGTTGAGGCCTGACGGTCCTGAAGTCCCCATCCTTTGCCCTTGCCCACTGACCTGATCACCACACTTGCACACAGCTGGGGAGGGTGCTAAGGATTTAGGCATCTGGCAGGTGAGGTGAGACAGCGGAGGAGCAGAAGCCAGCAGTTTTCTTCTGTTGGAGCTGGAGTGGAGCCACGGAGCAGTGAGCGAGCGAGGGGGGAGAAGCTGCAGTAGCAGAGGAGTTGGAGAGCATCCGTCAGCACAGCCAGCCAGCATCACCCAGCAAAGGTGGTAAGGTAAGTAGCAGGCTCGGACATTTTTTTTTCTCACTTGTGTTTGTTTGGACTGAGCTGTGGAATGATGTGGGGTCCCACGCAACCTGAACCTTCTTAGTGGTACAGTATATTGCTCCAGGCAGGGTATAGGTGTAGCCAGACAATATGTATGATAGTGCATGGGGAACAGTTGACAACAGGGCTATTCTTTCACTGAGTTGGCACTGTGATGACGGATTACCTCGAGAGTGCCAACGAGGTGAAAGATGCCCTGTTGTCAACTGTTCCTCATGCACCTTTGTTTATAGTGTATGGTGGAACGTCGTTTTTTTGGGAAAAAAATCACTACAGCATGTTTCTGCTTCAAAACAGTTTTACTGTGTTACTAGAAGGAAAAAAGAACTTTACATTTTGAACGTTTTATCGCTAAACATTAGTACTGCCGCCAACATTACTGGTTTCGCTATGTGTCCTGTCTATGGAGTGAGCCCTTAGCCCTAACTGTCAAATGTTGCTCGAGGACACAGTGTGACGTTCACAGTGCAGTATAAAAAATTGTTCTGCTGCACTGCAAACCTCACTAGTGTGTGACTACAAGGTTTTGACAACGATGGATTTCGTGGAGAAACTGACGCCCACCATAACACTATATACATATGTACGCACACCGTCATCGGAGACTGTGTGTGTGTCCCTGTATGGCACAACGCACAATCAATACGACATTTGTACTCCCTGTTACTGGTTGCTGCCCCCCCCACCATGCATGGGTATATGCAGATGTCATGCATTGTTCCTTGGGAAGCCAATATACCAACCCAGATCCTGTAAAGCTGTATAGTCCCAGGGCTGCAAAAACAGTAGCAGTGGCCAATCCTTCTGGTGCTGAGACATATAAACATACAGAAAGGTTCTGCTGGTTCTGTGTTGTGTCCACGGACTAGGGAATCTGTTCAGGGCCTATATGCTGCCCCCCTTCAATACAAGTATACACTATAGTGTACATGGAGTATGCCTGCCTACACCCACGGCTCCAGGATAGTAGTCCATAATGAAACATCTTAACATTTGCGTCCCCTACTCCTTTCTGCCCAGTTTTACATCTGGGAGAGATTTAAAGCATAAGAAGACCAATTGACCTGCTCAAGGGTTCACTCCAAGCTAGATGTGTCGAGTTGTAGTGGATTTGAACCTGAAGTTTTTGTGCTCTTCTCTAACCACGGGACAACAGTCAGTTTTCCTGCTTCAGCTAAATCTGCCCAAATGATAAGAAATGAGCAAGCAGGACAACTAAGCTTTAGGTGTGTGTGTGTGTGTGTGTTAGTGTGTCTGCTGAGCTGGGCTCTGAACATTTGGCAGCAGCAGTGCAACAGCTTACTCAGTGTAATTGTCACTGTGAAGAGGAATGCAGACACAATTACCCTTTTTATTTGTAACTACACTGCTTCTACAAAAAAGTCCCATGATGTCATGATGCTTTCAGATGATAGCAGCTGTGTTTGGACAAGTGAGAGAAGCCTTTTGTTGTACTGAGCACAGCCATGTTCAACACTTAACCAATAAGGCATGACCGGGGTTATGTTAATGGTCTGTTAATCACCCTCTAGGCGCATAATGTGGCATGAGGCATTGCCAAGTGCCACATGCCCCCCTAGAGAGCGATAACCTCTGGTGTCTTATTGCTGTTATAATAAAACTGTTTTTTTTAAACAGTGTTAAACCTTGTTAAATATATGGGTAAGTTGCATAAGTATGTTAATTAAGCAATTTATCCATCCAGTGTGTGGGCATACTGGAGGATTTACCACAGCTGGTGTGCCTCATGACCGAACCACACCAGTCGTGTTAAGTCCTCCAGTATACCCACACCCTGGTGAGATAAATTTATATTATACGACGCAAATGTAGTTTTATTTAATTTTTTTAGATATGTTGTAAGTAACTGAAGTCTGTACGGTTGGAAGGAAGATGCAATTTTTTTTGTAATATTTACCACGGTGTTTTAGCGAAGCGGCGACAGGACAAATGGTTTCTATCAAAATGAAAGCGACCGGATTGGCATGATATAAGATTGGCTGGTACTTTTTCCAGTGGGTACACTGGAGGATTTACCACACTGGGAAAGGTACCAGCCAACCAATCAGGTTGCAAGATTTTGCCTATCTGATTTACACATCGTATAATAAAGCAATATACCTCCAGGGTGTGGGTATACTGGTGGATTGAGTTACCACGCTGGTGTGGTTCAGTCACGAGGTGCAGCCGGTGACTTAACCACCAGAAGAGGTAATCCACTGGTATACCCACTCCCTGAGGGTATATTGTCTTATGCATTGACTTACATTTTGGTTGACTAAAAATATAGAAATACTTTTTGTTTCTCTTTTAATCATCATTTTGTTATTTTATTGCTCCACCAAAGCTAAATAGTTCCTTGTTGCTAGGCAGAGTTAAATTAGTGGTGATGCCCCCGCCCTCAGTTTTTCTTTTATCTCATTTGTCAAGTCAGCACTGAATTGTGTGTGTGTGGGGGGTTTGTGTTTCTTCTTTTTTTTTTTACTGTGAGGCTGTGAGCATTAAGATTTGCAGTTTGATTTGTTATTTTTTTCGCATCTTGTTTGGATTGTGGCAGTCGGAGTGATTTTTGCGAGGGTTCCTGCTGCAGCTGACTGGAGGCTGGCACCTTTCCAGTGGGTACACTGGAGGATTTAAACGCTGAAAAGGTGCCAGCCAGCCAATCAAAATGCAGGACTGTGAATTTTTTGTGCCTATTGTATACAAGATTATTATAAGTGCTGTTAGAAGTTTATAGCCAATCAGAAAGCTTCATTTCTCAGACCATTGTTATATAATTTTATTTAATAAAACTGAGGAATTAGCTAATGGTGCTTCATGTACACTTATCACATTACCTGAACTATATTCTGAAAATGAAATTCTTCAGAGTGATGCTGTAGGCAGGCAGGCAGCATTGTGCCCCCCAAAAAAAAAAATACCCACTAAAAGAAGAAAATCTCACTGGTAAAGAGGTTGAGAAACTGATGCACGTTATGACTTACTGGGAGACAGTCAGTGGCCCAGTGGTTAGAGCACAGAAATGTGATCCTGAGACCTGGTTTGAATCCTGAACTGACACTTGCTGTGTGACCCTGAGCGAGTAAGTTAACTTCCTCTGCTTAGTGGTCTCTCTGCTTTTTTCTGTGTGCCTCTCAATCTCCCTGAGTCCCTGTGTGCTGAAAGTGGCAGCAACATTATAACATGAAAGGGCACTATTTAAAACCTAGTGGGTCCAAACAAACTACAGTTTTGAGCTGTGTTCAAACAAATTGATGCTGGTAGTTTGTAACCACTCTGTGCTGACCATTTATTAATAAGACACTGATGAGTAGAAATGTCTGGTAGAGTGGACTGAGGACTCAAATTTATTAAAAAAATGCAGTTTTTTTTTCTAGATAAGAATTTCAGGTGCCAACAATATCAAATACTGCTGTCAATTTACTCACCAGTTTTAAAATCGTGAGGAGTAAAACAAAGTGATGCATACAAGTGTATCTGGCAAAACAATGTTACTTTTGAATCACCAGTTATGTTATGTTATGTTATGTTATGAAGCACTATTCTTTGGCGTGGTGGAGGAGTATTTATAAATGTTGGGTGAGTACAGGTACATCATTTAAAAATTTCTGAAGCGTAGTTCCTAAAATGAGGTGGGAGGTAAAAGACTGGCACACACCTTATCTGGAGCCGTGGTTGACTGTGTGGGTAAATGCCATCTGTGACATCATGACTATAGATAAATGTATTTATTCAATGGCTCTGCAGATCTATTACACAGTGGTGAGAATATATGCATTTATCCAATGGTTTGACCACTCACCCCTATTGCATAAATATAAATACATATTTTATTTAAAAACATATGAGGTTGAAGGTATTGTAAGTTGATAAGGACTCGAAAGTCAAAAACAAACCACATAGACCAGTCCGATACCATCTTACATCAACATCTTTAAACATAACCCTTCTCCACTGGTTACAATAAGTACTTCCAAACTGGTCACAATTAATCTACCAAGGGCAATTGGAAACATTAGTGTTTTTAAGACTTAAAGCAGCTTAAAGACGTGGCCAGGGCTCCAGATAAGGTCTGTACCAGCTTATTTTACTCACCTGTCCTCATTTGAGGAAATACGCTCAGAAATTTTTTAATGCTGCATCAGTACTCACCCAACATTTGTACATACTCCACATGCCAAAGAATAGTGCTTCAAATCATAACATAACTGGTGATTCAAAAGTAACATTTTTTGACAGATTTACAGCACTTGTATGCATCCCACTTTTGTTTCATTACAGAAATGTTTTTGCGTCCTTGCATTCATAAGATTATTTTTAAAATTCAGAATTATAATAGACCTTTTTTTTAGGTTCATAGGTACAGTTAAATGTAAAATTTACACCCATATGTTAGTTTTTAATTCCCTGATGTCATCACTGTTTGCAGATTTCGTCACGCACACTGGTGATTTCTTTAGACTGTGTGCACATTTGAATTCATAGCTGTTTTTCAGGGGTTTCAAAACTGATATCTGATTTGCTAATCACTGGGCATAGCTGCTGGCAGGCTGTACATTGCTAAATTTCTTCTTTAGTAGCCTTTACTGATTGAAATTTCTTTGAAGTTGGCTGCTAAATAAGTATTACTGAAATGTCTCTGTCTAAGAAGAAGGCAACCAGTGATCCAAAGCAACCATCGGTGCTTCAGTTATTTGCTAAGAAAAGAATTACAGCAGATACTGCACATGCTGAACATACAGTGAAGAAATCAAGACCTGAAGATAGTGTTCTGTCAGCTGGCATGCATGAATCTGATAGTAGTAGTATAGTTTCAGAGCCTAGTTCTGCTGCTACAGGCCCATTACTTGTTGCTTCGCCTCACCCTCTGATGCATGTGAAAGCACATCTCCGATGCATGTGAAAGCACGTCTTTGCCATCTAGTGAAGGCCACTCATTTTCAATGGGTGAGTGTGTTGATCACGATACTGTGCCAAGTGACATATCTGCTAGTCCTTACCAAGCTCCAGTTCAGCCGAAGTGTGTTTTCCCTGTGACAAAATCACGTAAATTTAATGGTGATTACAAAACTCATAAGTGGGTAGAATATTCAGTACAGAGAGATGCTGTATACTGTTTTGCATGCAGGCATTTTACTAGCACTCGTACTGCACCTGGAGGTGGAGGTCGTGAATGTGGAAATGTTCCTTTTGTCGATATTGGTTTCTGTAAATGGGAAAAAATTGGTCGTGCCTTCAGAAACACAGCGAGTCTGAGAAACACAAAGCATCTGTTGTAGCATGGTGTGAATTTAACCATATACAGTCTTCATCAGGACATCAGTCAGTTGCGAGATGGCTTGAAAAAAATAGGGACATTGAAATTGAAGAAAACAGACGCCATGTTGAATTACTACTACATGCAGTGTGTTACCTAGGACAGCAAGGTCTTGCTTTCAGAGGTGGCTATGAGTCGACAAATTCCGATAACAAAGGCAATTTTATTGAGTTTCTGGAAACATTATCTGCACATGACTCAAAATTAAAAGAAAATGTCTAGGAGATACGGTCATTATACCTCTCCAGAGTATCAAAATGATTTGATTAACATAGTTGCAACATTAATCTGAGAAAATTGTAAGTAAAGTCACAAAATATTTCTCTGTTTTAGTCGATGAAACTAAGGATGTATCACGAAAGAGCAGCTCAGCTTTGTAATCCGTTTGTTGACGGAGATGGTAATATCTGTAAAAACCACTTGGCTGCTACCACATGGATAAACTGGATGCTGGTAGTTTGGCTGGTGCAATCAATCAGGCAGTATGTCAGGCTGGACTGCAGTGGAAGCACTGTGTAGCACAGTGCTATGATGGAGCCTTTGTGATGAGTGGGTGCTTCAGTGGGGTACAAGCAAGAATAAGAGAGATTGCTCCTCAAGCTGTTTATATTCATTGTCATGCACACAGACTGAATCTTGTCTTGGTGCAAACAATCAATAATATATCAGAAGTGAAAGAATTTTTCAGCATCTTACAGGCTGTATATGTATTTATTTCTCAGAGTTCACCAAGACATGAGTTGTTTGTTAAAGCTCAGAAAGAAGAAGGTCTACAAGTTCTGGAACTGGAACGACTGTGTGGTACACGGTGGTTTTACTGGTACAACTGTGTCAAGAAATTTCAGTTGCGTCTAGAGTCCATTATTATAACACTCCATGCTATTCAGTCACAAAACACTGACAAAGAGGCAAGTAGTGAAGCAAAAGGTCATCTGTGTAAAATTCAGAACTTCACCTTTGTAGTAACACTGTACAGCCTAGAAACAATTTTAAGGAAGATACAATCGGTGTCTGAGGAACTTCAGAGAAAAGATCTGGATTTGTCAATGGCTTGTAATCTTGTCCAGTCTTCAGAAGTGAGCTCTTGTCTCTACGTAATGATTCACAGTGGCAGAAGATTTACAAGGAGGCACAACAAGCCGCTGATCACTGTGGCATTGATTATGATGGTAGCTTCACTCAGCACACAGGAAGGCCACTGCACAAACATCAGTTGAGCCGAAAGCTGACAGAATTTTTTGTTTCATCCACTTTGGGGAAACGGACTGCAAATATAGAAATTCAGGACATTTCTACAAGATCTAACAGTGATAGGCTTAAACAGGAAATATACCTGGCCTGCGTTGACAGGTTTGTTACTGAACTTGATTCATGCTTCACAAGTAATCTGGACCTCTTAAAAGCTGTTGCTGCTCTCAACCCAAAGGATGACAGTTTTCTGAATTACTCTGTTTTAAAGGTCCTAGCAGAATCTTACCCAGGAGCAAATATAGACATAATTGTGTTAGAGTCACAGCTGGAATCAGCAAAGGCATACCTACAGAACAAAAATATGCAAAGTATTCATTGTGTCAGACAACAGTTGCAATGCCTTTGTAATGCATTTTCAGAAGTCCTGGAGATTTTGAACCTGGTGCTGGCACTCCTGTGACCACAGCTTCAAATGAACGTTTCTTCTCATGCATGAAAAGAGTGAAAACTTACTTAAGAAACAGTTGTGGTGACAGACGACTCAGTGACTTAATGATGATGGCATGTGAGCCACTGGAGGTGAAGCAGCTAGACCTGTCAGTAGCAATAGACAGATTTGCTCAGATGTGTTCAAGAAGATACCCATTACTGAAGTAACTTTACTATCTACAGTCAGCCATCAGTCATGTGTGCTGCCAGTGTCTCCAGTCAGCCACCAGTCCTGTGTGCCAGTTCTGTCCCAGTCAGCTCAGCAACGAGTCCCATTTGCAACTTGTGCCTCCAGTCAGCAACCAGTCCAGCATATCAGCAGTGTTACCACCAGTCAGCCAACCAGCAGTCCCATCTGCCAGTAGTGTCTCCAGTCAGCCAGCAGTCAGTGTGCCAGTTCTGTCCCGGTCAGCTCAGCAATGAGTCCCGTTTGCAACTTGTGCCTCCAGTCAGCAACCTGTCCAGTATGCCAGCAGTGTTGCCACCAGTCAGCCAACCAGCAGTCCCATCTACCAGTAGTGTCTCCAGTCAGCCAGCAGTCAGTGTGTCAGTTCTGTCCCAGTCAGCTCAGCAACGAGTCCCGTTTGCAACTTGTGCCTCCAGTCAGCAACCAGTCCAGTATGCCAGCAGTGTTACCACCAGTCAGCCAACCAGCAGTCCCATCTGCCAGTAGTGTCTCCAGTCAGCCAGCAGTCAGTGTGCCAGTTCTGTCCCAGTCAGCTCAGCAACGAGTCCCGTTTGCAACTTGTGCCTCCAGTCAGCAACCAGTCCAGTATGCCAGCAGTGTTACCACCAGTCAGCCAACCAGCAGTCCCATCTGCCAGTAGTGTCTCCAGTCAGCCAGCAGTCAGTGTGCCAGTTCTGTCCCAGTCAGCTCAGCAACGAGTCCCGTTTGCAACTTGTGCCTCCAGTCAGCCAGCATTTTCTCCAGTCAGATACCAGTCCAGTGTGCTAGCAGTGTCTCCAATCAGCCAGCAGTGTGCCAGCAGTCTCAACTCAGATACCAGTCCAGTCAGCCAGCAATTCATTGTGCTAGCAGAGTCTGCAGTCAGATATCCGTGTGCCAGCAGTGTCACCAGTCAGCCAGCAGTCCAGTGTACCAACAGCCAGTGTCTCCAGTCAGCTTAGCTACCAGTCCAGAGACAGTTTGCCAGTTTTGTCTCCAGTCAGCTACCAGTCCAGTTTGCCAGCAGTGTCCCCGACTAGTCAGCAGTCTAGTGTGCCAGCAGTCACCTACCATCCCAATCTCCAGTGTGCCAGCAGTGTCTCCAGCCTCCAGGCAGGTAATAACACTCCTATGTCCTTTGCTTTACCACTTTCATGGGTGTTTGGGAGGGAGTTTATGCTCTTTTAAATTATTGTAAGAGGGGGTAGTAGCCTTGGTGTGGAGAGTTAGAGTACTTTCATTTGCTTTGCTGCAGTAATTGGAAGTCTGGAAGACTTTCTTTTGTGTAACCCTGGGACTCAGTTCTTTTTCCTTTTATTACAGTTTTTCTTTACAGGTTTTTTTGGTGTACAATTTTACTAGGATCTTTTCTTTTCTTTTTTTCTTTACAGGTTTTTGGTCGGTGAGTTTTAATTGTTTTTTCCTTTTATTTTTTTCTTTACAGGTTTTGGTGTGATTTTTTTTTTTTCATCAGTTCATTTTCCTTTATTACGCCTTTTACAAGTTTCATTGTGTCATTTATTTTACTAAGCTCTTGTTTCAACAGAGAAGAAGTAAAGTTCTCCCATGGTTCAAGGTTCAGAGTATGCTTTCATAACAGTATTATTTCTCTCATGTTTTGATGTGTGTTTTTATGTACTGTAAGGTATTGGTTTAGAGACGGCTCTTTATTTTTAGCAATGTGTGCCTTAGCTTGTATAGTACCAGTCATTTGACATGAACAGTATGGTAATATTTTTTGGAAACAGTATGGTAATATACAGAGGATAATGCCTGATGTGCAGGTGATAACCATGGTATAATCACTTCAGGTGGTGTCTAGGGCATCAGTAAACCTAGAATGCACAGCTTGAGAGGTTTACAATTGCCCTAGCAACCACGAGAGGATTACACCCTGGTTATCACCTGTACATCATGCATTGTCATTTATAGTGTATGGGACTCGACATGAGAAGTCCCCCAACATAAGTAATTTAGCCTTACCTTATTAATGGATCTGCACTACACCCACATGATTGTTTAGGAAAACAATTTATTAGGATACACGGACTGAATGACAGTGGGCCAAAATAGCACCAGAGCTAAAGTCTCTATCAGACATAGTGATTGCTAGACAATAAACTGTGACAATTGGAATGTTATTTGAATACTGTACTGAGACTAACCATCACATTCTAGGTATGTAGAATACTGAATAACACTGGCATTCCATTTTGTAAACCCACTGCTATGACATAGAGATAGGTTTATAAGGTTCTGACATCACAACAGTGGGATTACAAGGTTGTAATCTGTTTGATTTCAATGGGTAATAAGGGCTAGCCATGCATTAATATTGTTTAATATTTGTACAGTTGAGGAATGGGATTTTCACTATACTGATGATTCCATAATTTGATGAAAACTAGCTATTTAAGTTGAATCAACATCTGTAATGGCCCATTTCAGATTTATACTCAGACTTTACTATCCAATTCATACCCATTTTTATTTTAAATTACTTGGTAACTAGCTCTATGTCACATTGACAAATGCCACCCTCTCTGGCTCCGCCCACACCGTGGCCCCACCCCCACCGTGGCTCCACCCACATCATGCCCACCCCACCTTGCTACCCCTATGATTTTGCTGAAATGACGCCCCTGTGGGTAATATTCCTGAATATAGCCCACTGTGCTCTGATATGCATCCAAAGGATGAAATATGATTAATCCAACTAAATGGATTTAGTCTTTTTTGGGGGGAAAGACAGGAAAGATAATGCTAGAAGTGAGCAGTGTTGTGCTATGTAAATACGAAGATAAAGGTGAAAAATTTATAAAGAAAATTATAAATAAAGACACATTAGATGTTTCATTCCATTTGTAGTGAGAGCTAAAGGTCAGAGAACTGAGCCAGCAATTAATTCAGTTAAGTTTCAAAGTGTGTCACATGAATTCTGTAAAACGAGTCTTCAGTAGAACCACTTTGGATCCAGGTGAAGTAACTGTCTCTCTTCAGGATGGTCGTGAGCTGGCTCCATCTTCTGCACTAGCAGCCCAGCGCTGAACACAGATGGCTGCAGGGCACTCCCCAGCCAACCCTCAAGAGCAAGGATCCAGGATTGCCCTGAGTAGGCTCCATCTTCTGCGCTAGCAGTCTGGCACTGAACACAACTGGCCACAGTGCGCTCCACAGCCTGCCCTCAAGAGCAAGGATCCAGGATTGCCCTGAATGGGTTCCATCTTCTGCGCTGGCAATCCTGCACTGAACCCAGCTGGCCACAGGGTGCCACTCAGCCCGCCCTCAAGAGCAAGGATCCAAGATTTCCCAGAGTGGGCTCCATCTTCTGCACTAGCAGGCCGGCACTGAACACAGTTGGCCACATGGTGTTCCCCAGCCTGCCCTCAAAAGCAATGATCCAGGTACACTATGGGAAAGCAGCTCCAGCCCTGCTTGCTAGCCATGAACTTACAGTAACTGGTGGATGGTGCCTTAACTGGATCTACTATAGGCTGATTCAGGACTCTGTTTCTCCCTGATTGGCTTCAGCTCCTGGAGATTTTGAACTGCTTGGAGCCTTCTCCTGGAGCTCATCTCTCTGCTGCCTAAATTTATTTTCTTTTCCTAGCCTCTGCATTTGAATCTGTAATTAGCCTAATGCACCAACTGCTGAATTTAAATTGTTAGAGCAGGGAACTACAACCATTTTTAAATTGTTTTCCACTTTTCCATTTGCAAGTTATACATCTCTACCACTTGAGGGCACTGCTCCTAAGCCTGCACTACTGAAAGGGCAAGAATCTTTCTATCTTTCTGACACACCACCAGACTTCTAATTAGATTCTTCGTATGGCTTCTACTCCACCATATCCAGAACTGTCACTTAAGTAGGCATTACTGAATTACCTTTCCCTAACCACTCCAAGTCATCTGCAAACAAATAAAATAAACCTTCTTGCCACGTCCTTGCACACCACAAAATGCTGACTTTACAAATAAGCTTTCTACTTCTTCATACTCTCTTCACTATCTCACTTCTTCCCATACCACCTACCCATGCAAAACTCCTAAATAAACCCTCAGTAACCAGTCTTGCTTATTCTCTTCCTCTAATTTCAGCCCCTTTGATCCTAATGTTGGGATCCCCTACTCCATTCCTCCAACTTTAGACTCGGCATACTGTTCTACCCTGTGCTTCCCTCTCTTCTGTCCCTAACTCCTATGTGCTCCTGTGCTCCTTATCTATCCAGTTTGTTTCCTCTTACTATCCACCTACCCCCTATAGCCTAGTCACATCTAAGTCATGGTACAAAAGTTCAAAGTTCTAGTTTATGATTATCTCCCTTCTCCTACTATCCACTGGGAATATAAACACTAACCTTGACTCCCCTCTATCAAACATGTAGGCAGCCTAACTCCCACACACACCTTCCCCTGCCTCCAACATGCCAACCCTCCATCGTGGTCTTAAAATCCTCCACCTTGACATAAGAAGTATACTACCTAAACTATTTCTGCTTCAACCCCTAGCACTATAACTGGCCCCTGATCTCCTCATAATAACTGAAACCTGGTTAAATAATTAAACATCTGACCCCAGTATATACATCACTGGCTTTAATATTACCCAGCAAGACTGTGCAGGTAGGGGCGGTGGTGTAACTATTTACACCTTATTCTCCATTCATACATTCACTAAAAATAACCACCAGCAGCTTATTCTGGTTCAAGGTCAGTTGGCATTCATATCCCCTTCCCCTGGGTCATGCCTGAAAATAGCCATAATTTGTCTAGTGCACTTACCCAGTCAACAAAAACTAAATAAATAAATAAATACTTCCACAGTCCTATCTGTATTGGTCCCCACTGCTTATGAAGCCCTTATCCTTATTTATTTATTTATTGAAATATTTCATCAGAAAGGCACACTGAGCTACAAGTCGCTCATCTCCCGTTACGACCTGGGGGAAAGAGGTACATTAGGAATGAGACATTAAACATTCAAGTTATAAGTTCAACATTAACATACAGTTGTAAGGTAGATGTTACAAACAGTGTTACAACAGTGTTGCACATGATAGGTAAGAGTAGTGGACAATAATAAGTGCTGGGTTAATGAGTAACAAGTGCTTATGTGAAAGAAAAGGGGGAAAAGAGAGGCAGTTTTGAGGTGTGTGGGGAGGGGGAAGAGTTGTGTCCCTGGAGACCACTTCAGGATGTGGGGATCTGCACTGCACAGACCAGAGAGAAGGGGATAAGGAAGTGTCCAAGAGAGACCCCTTCAGGATGGTGGGGGAAGGGAGTAGATAAGAGTTACTGTACAATCCTCTTTGGCTCAACATGCCTTGCTTCATACCAATCTACATTGCTGGGATTTATGGCCGCCCAGTCTTCTCCCCTACTATTGCCTCTAATCTTCTTTCAAATTTCTACCCTCACATCAAATGGCGAACTCTATATACTAGGCAACTTTAATCAAAACTGGCCTGACCAGTCCCTATCAAAGCTGCATAACAACATTGCAGACCTTAACTTAACACAGTTGATCCACAAGCCAACCCTATTAAATACTAAATCAGGCAACCACTCAGTCATCGATTGGGCCCTAACCACACATGTCCACAGAGTAATCAAATCAGACCTCCTCCCGGATGCACTTGGTGACCATCATATGATCTACTTGGTCCGCAAAATCCACCGCTAAAAGCCCCATATAAAACATTGTTTGTCCACTCATATAAATTCCTAGACTTTACCCACCTCCTATATGACCTAGCCTACACTGACTGGTCTCCTATTTCCTCTGTTACCACAGTTAACGAAGCTCTAGACTATTTCCATGGCCTGTTTCCTAACATCTGGAACAAGCACGCAACCTTTAAGCACACTCGAGTAAGTGGAAACCACCTCCGGTGGATTACACAGGAATTGATGGCATGTATGAGAGCTTGAGATTGGGCTTGGAAAGCTCACAAAGTCTCTAAATCAAATGCTAAAATTGACAGATATCAAACCCTCAGAAACGCCTGCTTCAAGGCTACAAGGCTTAGTAAGTCAGAGTACTTTAGATCCACCTTTGACTTTAACATAGTACCCCATAAAAATTTTGGAAAGTTATTAACTCCCTCTTCTCCCCTCCCCCTCTAAATCCCAAACTCCACTCATCTATGTCAATAATGCCCTTATGTCTGCCCACACCTCAGCTGCCACTGAATTCAACTCTTACATTACCTCATGTGCTGCTGCTCTACTAGCTTCTCTTCCTCCTACCCAATCACGTCTGTCCGCAGTCACTCACACCCAAGCACCTTTTCTAGCAACCTCTTCTCCTTCTCTCGAGTCTCACCTGATGATACTCTAAATGATCTCCTTGCTCTCAACTCATCTAAGGGTCTCTCACCTGATGGCCTTGACCCCAAACTTCTCTTCTTCTCTGCTCATGCTATTTGTTGACCACTTTCTGCCTTACTAAACCTTTCCTTCTTGCTGGCCTCCGTCCCTGGCCCATAGAAGCATGTTGTAGTTCTCCCACTACCCAAGAGTGGTGACCTTTCAATGCCAGGGAAATATCAGCCAATCTCTCTATCTTACCTATTCTCACTAAGCTTCAGGAGCACCTGGTCCTCTCCCAACTCTCCTCTTACCTCTCCGATTCTGCCTTTTTCACTCCCTACCAATCTGGTTTTAGGAAAGATCTCTCCACTACCATTTCTTTACCTAGGCTCACTGATTCCATACTATCAGGTATGGACAGTGGACTAATCACATCTGTGATCTTTTTTGACCTTGCAAATGCTATTGACACTGTCTCCCACCTCTCCTCCTATATAATCTGCAATCTGCTGGCCTGTCTGATTCATCCACAAACTGGTTTAGCGCCTACCTAACAGGCCAGACACAGTGAGTCAAAATTGCTGATTTCACTCCCACCCACTCCAGATTAAAGCTGGCATATCCCAAGGCTCCGTCCTTGGCCCCCTACTATTCTATATATTCCTTAATGCTCTCCTGTCAGTGTGCACCTCCTCCTCCATTCATATGTATTCTGATGATACTGTCCATTTCTACTCTGGCCAGTCGTCAACTGATGTCACTTCCACACATCAGCATGACTTTGAGAAAGTTCAGCAATGGCTAAGCTCCCCTCAACTTTCCGTCAACAATAAGAAAACAGTCTCCATGACCTTCGGCACTAGGTAGAGACTCTCTAGGCTAACTAAATTGCCCTCCTTCCACACCCATTATGGCTCTACTCTGGAGGACACCTCCTCCTTTATGTATCTCAGAGTCTGGCTAGACCAGCACCTGAATTTCCCTGAACACAAAGACTCCATCCTGAAAAAGCTGTGCCCCAAATTAGGTGCCCTTTACAGTAACCAAAGCTGCCTTGCTCTACAGGCCAGGTGGGAGATTGTCCAGAAAATGATACTACCCAGCTTTGATTACTGTGACATAGTCTACAGTGCTGCACTGAAGTCATCCTTAACCAGATTAGACATCCTTTTCAATGCTTTCTGTCATTTCACTCTGGATGCCCCTTCCTTTACTCACCACTGAGATCTATATCGCTCTCTAGCTTTTTCTTCCCAGGAAAACCACTGTCAAGCCCACTACATAAAATTTGTCTCTAAATTCTGGTTTGATATGCTCCTCCCTTACCTTGCCTCCTCACTGTCCTCCTGCCCCACTGCCCCTCTCTCCCTCAGATCTAGTGATTCCTGCACACTAGCTATAGCACAATGCACCACCTCTATAAGCTAATTGTTGTTCTCATATAGGTTCCCTAAGCTCTGGAACTCAATGCCGCATTAAATCAAGCACTCCTACTCCCCGTGGTCCACCTTGACCTCCCTCCTCAACTTCCTCTCTCCATCCTGTAGCTGCTCCTAATTTCCCTCTCTGGCTCCTCACCCCTCCTAATTTCCCTGCTGGCTTCCAAATCCCCTTTCCCAGCCTAGCACTTAATGTGATGAGAAACCAATGTACTTTATTGTGCTTCCTTGTCCGCATTGTATGTATTACGTCTGCAGTGCTGTTAATTTGGTCCTCTCACATCAAATCTCAATGTTTATCTAATGTTACTAACTGATGTTTTTTTTTTCACTCTGTTGCTTCTCTGTTTTATATTACCTTTAGAAATGTGTTATTGATTATTGTATATATACTTTTCGAAAATGCTGCATGGAAATGTGCTTTTGATTACTGTACTCTCATGTTCCCCTTCCCCCAGGATGCTCCGTGAGATGAGCATATTTATATTTTTCAGTGTGCCTTTCCTGGTAAAACTTTTCAATAAATAAAATAAATAAATGTAAATCAGACTATAAATAGATGGTAAAGAACAACAGCAAAAAAATACTTTAAGTCAATAATGAATATTCATTACTGTAGCATACCTCTGGCAGGTGGTAATAGCATGGCATCACTGTGTATCGGTGTGTTTTTGGTAGTGTGTCAGAGTATGCAGCCCACATATAGCCCAAATTACTCTATTATTCAAAGGGATAGGATATTGAACAAACGTGGTGGTGGAGTTGCTCTGTACTACAAAAATAATCTGACTGTCTCTCTTTTCGCTATCCCGGATGCTCAATCGGTATGTGAATACTTGCATGCTACCCTTGCGTTGGGATCCAAGAAACTGTATATTATCTGTGCGTATAACCCCCGAGTGGGAGAGATTGCAGGTCTAGAGTACCTGTTGGAAAATACCTCTCAGAATTTTAATCATAATGAGGTTGTCATCTTAGGGGACCTAAACTTAAACTGGCTTGGGGCAGCTCTCAGTTCTCTTCAATCTCTGACTCATAGCTACAACCTGCATCATATGGTAACAGGGAAGACTAGAAGTCTGTCTTCATCACCACTAGGTACACTATTGGATTGGGTGCTGGTAAACTGGATAGAACACATTTCAGCCACTGGTACACTTGCTGATGTCTTAACTGACCACTCTCCTACTTTCTGCATCCTGTCCTTGGGGGCACCTCCATCTCCTCCACCACATCTCATCACTCTCACAAACTTTGCTCACCTAGACCAAGAGGTGCTTCTGTATGACATCTCCAGAATTGATTGGTCGGAGATCTATCACACTTTTCTCAGGATGCTCTTAACCTCTTCATCACTAAATTCCTTACGGTTCAATGTAAACATGCCCCAAACATCACCCAGAGAGTGAGGGGTAAACAAACAAGATGGCTAAACAAAGACTTGTTCAAAAGTTTGCACCTTAGAGATAAACTCTGGAAGTGCTACAAAACATCAGGCCAGCAAATAGATTTCAACACTTACTGTACGCTGTGGAATTCATGTAAAAGACAAGTCAGAGCTGTTAAGAGCAAGTACTGTAAAGACCTACTGATTAACTCGGCTAATGATCCCAGAAAATTATGGTCACAAATCAAATCCTTCCTAGGATCCTCACAGTCAACTACCCCTGGTGATATGCTGATAAATGATGCGCATTGCAATGACTCACAAGTCATAGCTAATTCTTTCAACCTGCATTTCTCTGATCTCTTCCAGTATACCTCTTCCTTCAATCCCACTGCAGTTTCCTCCCACTCCTCATCAGGAACCTGTCTGGATAAGTTGGAAGTGTAGTCCCCTGTGCCTCCTTATACCCCTTCATTCTATTTTAAGGCTGTGTCTAGAAAGGAAGTCCCGAAGCTCCTGAGGTCCATCTCTGATCATACCAGCTCTGGCTCAGACTCCCTTGAACCCCACCTCTTGAAACTTGCAGCTCCCCTTATTGCATCACCGCTCGCCAAAATTTATACGTTATCACTTTCAGGTGGAGAGGTCCTTGACCTCTGGAAAGCTGCTCAGATCACACTTGTACTTAAAAAAGGGGATCCTAAGGTGTCATGAACTACAGACCAATTGCAATACTCTCGGTACTGAGCAAAATCCTGGAGAAAATTGTCACCACTCAGGCAACTGACTACCTATTTAAGCACAGCCTGCTGTCAGATACCCAACATGGCTTTTTTTTTTTTTTTAACCAATTATTTTACCAGGTGAGACACACTAAGCTGAAAGCTTGTTTGCAGGTGCAACCTGGGAGCACAAGGAAGTTAAGTGACTTGCTCAGGGTCACACAGTATGCACCTAGGGGGCTGTGGGATTCAAACCCAGGTCTCCAGATTTGCAGCTCAGAGCCTTAACCCACTGCGCCATACTTCCTCTTCAGGAAAGGACATAGCACAACTACTACACTCCTTAAATTCACCACAGACACTCTTTCAAAAATGGGTACTGGCAATCTGACTTTATTGACCTCACAAAGGCTTTTGACCTTGTTGATCACACTTGCTTCTCTCCTCGCTTTGACACCTGCATTGCTTCTCCTCTGTTGTTGACTGGTATGAAAGCTACCTGACAAATAGAACTCAAGTGGTGAAATTTATTTCCTCTCTATCGAACAATACCACCATTAACACTGGTGTATCTCAGGGCTCCATCCTAGGACCCCTCCTATTCTCTCTTTATATAAATAGCATTGCAGCTGCTCTAAAATCCTGCTCCACTACTCCATATGCTGATGATCTTGTCATCTATACTAGTTCTACTAATATAGACACTATCAACACAACCCTTTCCTCTGACTTTAACAATATCCAAAACTGGCTATATGACCACAAACTGGCTGTCAACACTAGCAAAACTAAAGCCATGCTGATTGGATCAGCCCCAAAGCTCCAGGCTTGCACAACAGCAGTGATGGTGCATGACTTAGAAGGTCAATTACTGGAATGTGCAACCTCTTTCAAGTACCTGGGCATCCTGCTAGATCAATCTCTTGATCTTAATCTTCATGTACAGTCTGTTTGCAGAGCTATCAACTCCAAACTGGGTGTTGCATATAAGACTAGTTATATGCTCATGCCATTGGCTAAAATGGCCATTGTGAGGGGGATTCTGCTCCCCACCCTAACCTATGGGGCTCCCTTATTTGGGGCTGCTTATAATAACTGACCTACTCAGATGGGATATTACGTATAACAACATATGTCGCTATGCCTCTTCTGCTCCTCGGCTTAAACACCACTGTCAGCTTTATAATGATCTTGGTTGGCTGTCTCCACTAGCTAGTAGGAAATACTACCATGGCTCTCTTATTGATTTGATAATTCGAAATCAAACCCCTAGGTGTCTTGCAGCTATGCTTGTTCCTCAGGACACACTCCATGGTCTACGATCAGCTGATAAATCCTTTCTGAATTTGCTGAGGTGTCGCACTAGGAAAGGAACTGTTGCATTGGAGCATGTGGTTCCACAGCTGTGGAATTCCCTTCCCTTGACATTAGACTTTCTAGCTCCCACACATGCTTTAAGAGAAAACTGTGCTTGAATGTGCTGATTGCCAATACCTTTTCCTGCTTTCACCCTACCTAATGACTGATGTCTCTGGCCATACAATAGTATTTCCTCACCTCTATATAACCCTCTTACTGCCTCAGCCTGTCCCGGCTCCCTTTCCCTACCCATATACAATCTTGCACTGCAGGCATCTTCCTTACACTTACATACACTCATATAATCTAATTTCATGGCTTGATCCCCTCTTCCTCACTTACCGACCTTTTCCTTAATTACACCACCTGCTCTCAATGGTTATTTCTTCCTTTTGTATTACCTGTTTTTGTGTACCTTGTTCTGTTCATATGATATGTCACCTGATAATTTATTGTCCAAGGTCTTCTTTGCATAGATAGGCACCTATGAACTTATGAATGGTCTATTCTGTACGTCTCTGATATATTGTATCCATTTTAACTCATTGTATGTAAAGCGCTTTACTGTGTATGTTCTGATATATTGTATCCTCTTTAACTCATTGTATGTAAAGCACTTATAATTTGTTATCCTGTTAAGTTTCTGCATGTCTGTACTCTCCAGGGTCATGCCTGAAAATAGTCATTTTATGGCTAGATAACTTACCTGGTTAACAAAAGCTAAATAAATAAAAATAAAATATACTGCTACAGCCAAGTGCTAGGCATCAGCAATAGTTAATATCCATTGCTATGCTAAGGAATTATGCCTCAATGCAGTCTGTGCTCTACCTTCTTGTCAGTTAGCATGTCCTCTTCACTGGTGGCCCATATAATTGTTAATAATATATTTATATTAATAGTACTGTTTTATATAATTACATTATTTTAAATGTTATCTATTTTAATATGTGTAGTGTTTTAATGTTTGATATTGAACATTACGTTTAACAGATAGTGAAAGAGAATGATGAGTTGGAAGGATGAGGATGAGGACATGATGGAAAACTAAAGTTGTACAAGTTTTAGCTATACTTTACTTGAAGTTTCATAGCAGGATGAATGAAGGCCAGGAGCACTGTCAGGAAGACTAATGCTGTGTGGATTTCAGAACAGTTGAGGGTATGAAGAAGGGAGACAACCACTCTTTTATTACATACAAAATAAGCAAAAAAATAGGAGGAAATAGTTAGATTACAGAATGGAAATGAGTGGGAGGATGAGGGAAATGTAAAGTTGGACATCCTGAACCAATATTTCTGCTCAATGTTCAAAACAGAGGAAAAGAAGCCATTGTTTGACTGTGCAATCAGTGCAAAACGGGGGAGTGAGGGGATGGTGTCAATAAGACTCCAATCTGGGGACAATGGTGCTAGAGGGTTTAATCACTAATTGTGAGTGACACACATGTAATGTAAATAGAATGATAATTGGTGGCTCCATCATCCAATATACAGATTCCATTATTTTCAGCTCAGACAAAATGACCAGTTCTGTAATCTGTCTCTCTTATGCTAGGATAAAGGATGTCTCAACCAGGATTGGTAAGATTATAGAAAATGACAACAGAAACACAGATGTAGTCCTACATCTTACATAGAAACATAGACTGTGATGGCAAACAAGGCCCACTTGGCTCACCTAGTCTGCCCATTTCCCTACCTAATGGATAAGCTGCAGATCCTAGTTAACCAGCAGCCTATTTCCTCCTACCCCAATATTAATTGCCTTATGTTGGTCCCATGCATTCTTGAATTCCCTTACTGTTTTTGACCACACAATCTTCCCAGGAAGACTGTTCCATGCATCCACCACCCTCTCCATGATAAACATACTTCCTCATGTTGCCCCTGAGCCATCCCCCCTCCGTCTTCAAATTGTGCCCCCTTGTTCTTGCGCTTCTCTTTTTCTGAAGATATGCTACCCTCTTGGACTTTGTTGATTCCCTTGATGTACTTGAAAGTTTGAGTCATGTCCCCTCTCTCCCTCCTCTCCTTGAGGGTATATATATTAAGTTCTTTTAGCCTTTCTTCATATGGTTTCTGGTACAGACCTGCATGATCTTGGTTGCCCTATTCTGGACTGCTTAAATCCTGTCTATGTCCTTGAGGGGATGGGGTTTCCAGAACTGCACAAAGTACTCCAGATGGGGTCTCACCAACTATCTGAACAGAGGGATGACAACCTCCTGCTTTCTACTTGTGATGCCTCTCCCTATGCATCCCAGAATCTCCGCAGCCCTCCTTACTGCCTTCTCGCATTGATTGCTTACCTTGGTATTAATGATATAGATAAATCACATGAAGGAGATTTATGTTATGATCTTCTGGCCTTTGGTAAACTGCTAAAATCAAAAGGATGTAGGGTAGCTATATCTGGAATACTATTCGTACCAAGAGCCTGCACTAAAAAACAAATCAAACTGTTGAATGTATAAATACAAGATTATCCAATCTGGTGTAACAAGGAACAAATTATTTTTATAGACAACAGAAATGCATTTACATAACAGCACCACTTGTATGCCATGGATGGTTTTTATCTGAATAAAACAGGTAAACACATTTTAAATTATCTTTACCTGGTTAATTTAAAATAACTTTAAAAGGCATCCTGTAGTCATAAAAGGGTCAATAGGTTCAATAATCATAGTAGGTTTAGTTCTGGTAAAATTAAAATGCAGCATGGTCAAATTTATTATATTATGTCAAATGCAAGAAGTTTTTCAAACAAGATGGATCATTTTATGGCACTTAATGAGGATGGATATTTTAACCTAATAGCAATTACCGAAACCTGGTTGGACAGCACTTGCAAATGGGGAAAATCTTTTTAAGGAATATCTTTACAAGGTTGCAACCTGTATAACCTAAACAGAACCAATAAGCATGGAGGAGAAGATGCTGCATTCATTCATGAAAGGCTGACAACTTTTGAAATATGTACTAAAATAAAACACAGCTCTGTTACAGAAACTTTTTCGGTTAAGTAAACTGCTACGTCCATTCCAACTCTCTTAATTGGAATCTGTTATAGGCCTCCAGCTACTAGTATAGAAACAACATTAGAAATTTTGACTGAACTTGAGAAAGCAAATGAGATGGATGAAGTCATGTTTTTCGGGGGATTTAAATCTAAAGGATACTGACTGATGGAAGATACTGCCTCAAACATGACAGGAAAAAACATAATGTTTATTGAGCAGACTGGATTATTATAGCATGTACACAATCTCACTGAAGGGGACAACATTCTAGACTTTGTTTTAAGTTCTTAAACTATAAATATAAACTCATGCTGTGTTGGCCCCCTCACTTGCTAATAGCAATTATAATTCCATCCTGTTTAATTTCAAGCAGAAAATGCTTAGAATCAAAGAAATATTTCTATATTTCAAAGCAGCTACAAAGAGTATAAATAATGAACTAAATAAATTAGATTGGACCAAGAAATTACTTGACAAAGGAATAAATGAGATGTGAGATGAGTTCAAAACCATATTATTAAAAATCTGCGGCCCATGTATAACAAAAACAAGCAAATACACCACAAATGGCATGAGCCCCTAAATGACTATCAAATAAAATTAAGAATCTCTTAAACAAGACGAACAAAGCTTACAAAAAATGCTTGAAACACAATTCTATGAAGTCATGGGTTAAATATAAGTCCCTGTTGAAAAACAAAATGTAATAAAAAGGCAAAACATTCCATGGAGGTCAAACTGGTCATCATTGCAAATAAATCAAGCAGTAAAGCTTTTTTCAGTTACATAAATTACCTAAAAAAAATGACAATCCATTGGCCCAGTCTCTGTCAATGATCACATTATCTCTGATGCACTGGAAATAGCAAATATTTTCCATTTGCATTTTTGTGAATCTTATGTGAACAAATCCAAACAGCTATCCTCATTTAACAACATAGATTCCACCCAAATCTCTATCTCTATGGAAGATATCAGACAAAACATAAACAAATTAAAAATGGATTCACCACTTTGCCCTGACAATATCACTGCAAAAATTCTTAAGATCTCATCCGAGAGTATTTTAACACCATTACAAATCATCTTTGAATCCCCCTGAGACAAAGGTCCAGTTCCAGCAGATTGGAAAAATGCATATGTTTCACCAATCTATAAAAAGGATATTAAGTATGACCTTAACAACTATAGGCCAATAAGCCTTACCTCTATTCCAGGAAAATGCTGGAAGGTATCATTAAAAGTATTATTGGCTCCTTTATTAAGATTGTCCTTGAATATTATGGATTTATGCCAGGGAAATCCTGTGTTATAGAAACATTGAAAATGACAGCAGATAAAGACCGATAAGCCCACTCAATCTGCCCATTTTCCCTATTTGCTGCAAAAACCACAGACCCTACTTCATTTACAACATTATTCTCTGTCCTATCACTAGGGTTCCTCTATGTCTATCCTATGCATTTTTGAATTCCCCTAGTGAGTTAGTCCCCACCACCGGCTGGCTGCTCCATGCATCCACCACCCTTTCTGTTAAGAAATACTCCCTCACATTATGCCTTAGTCTATCCCCTTCCAGATTCATGTCATGTCTCCTTGTTCTAGAACATTTCTTTTTCTGAAAGATGCTACCCTCCTGTACCTTATTTATGCCCTTGAGATACTTGAAGGTCTCTATCATATCATACACATATTGAGGTCCTCCAGTCTCTCCTTATATGACTTTTGGTGCAGACCTTGCACCATTTTTGTTGCCCTTCTTTGAACTGCCCCTATCCTGTCTGTCCTTAAGCACATGAGGCCTCCAGAATTGGAGACAGTGCTCCAGTTGGCATCTCAATAATGATTTGTACAGTGGCATCACCACATCCTTTCTTCTGCTGGAGATATCTCTCCCTATGCACCCCGGTATCCCACTGGCTGTCACCACAGCTTTGGCACATTGTTTGGCCAGCTTTAGGTCATCTGATATGATTAACCCCAGATCCTTTTCCTGTTTGATGACCGTTAGTATCTCCACGCCCCATCATGTAAGCCTCTCCTGAGTTCCTGAGCTACAAATGGATGATTTTGCACTTCTTTACATTGAATGTTAGCTGCTACACTCTTGACCATTCACCTGGTTTACCAAGGTCCTTCCTCATTTTTTTTCACCCCTCCTGGAGTGTCACCATGTTGCAGATCTTAGTGTCATCTCCAAAGAGGCATAACTTTCCTTCTAGCCCCTTTGCAATGTCACTTATGAAGACATTAAATAGGACTGGCCCCAGAAATTATCCCTGTGGTACTCTGCTTGTCACTCTCTTTTCCTTGGATTGAGCTCCATTTACCATCACCCTCTGTGATCTATCCCTCAACCAATTTCTAACCTAGTTTTCAACCTTGCGACCCATTACCAAACTGCCTAGCTTGTTTACAAGCCTACTAGGTGCAATAGTGCAGAAGGCCTTACTGAAGTCCAGGTAGGCCTCATCCACCACTTTCCCCAATCCACTTCCCTGGTCACCCAGTCAAAGAATTCTATCAGATTTGTTTGACATGACCTTCTCACTGTGAATCCATGCTGCCGCAGAGCCTGTGCTCTGCTGGATTCAAGATGTTCCACAATCCTTGCTTTTAGCAGTGATTCCATTATTTTCCCCACCACCTAGGTCATGCTCACCAGTGTATATTTTTCAGCCTCCTCCTTGCTCCCCCTTTTGGGTAGAGGGACTAAATCTGCTGTCCTCCAGTCCTCCAAAAAACACTCCCATTTCCAGTGATTAATTGAACAGAACTGCCAGTGGTGCTGCCAGCACCTCCCTAAGCTCCTTTAATATTCTAGGATGCATCCCATCTGGTCCCATTATCTTGCCCCTCCTCCTTCAGTTTTGCAATTCCATTAGAACTCCCCTCATCTGTAAATTAATTTGTGTCCACCTACCACCCCTTATTGCTTCTGCCACTAAATTATGGTCCCTCACCTTCCCCCTCTTCTGTGAATACTGAACAAAAATATTTGTTCAGGATTGTTGCTTCTTCTGAGTCCCATTCTGCACATTCCTCTTCTATCCCCCTAAGCTTTACAATCCCTCCCCTTGTCGTCCTCCTTTCACTAACATACCTATAAAAAGTCTTGTCCCCTTTCTTTACTGCTTTGACTATTTTTTCCTCCATTTGTACCTTTGCAATCCTGACTGCATCCCTCTGCTTATCCAGACACACTACCCTGTCCTCCTCCTTCTGCATTTCCTTGTACTTCCTGAAAGCCAACTTTTTACTCTTACCGTCCCAGTCACTTCCTTTGAGAACCACAGAGGTTTTCTTTTTCTCTCTTGCCTTTGTTTATTTGCGAAACACAAAGGTTGGTTACTTCCACTATCGCTCCTCTTTGATTGGCCAACTATTCCTCAACTCCCCATGGCCCTCTCTCCGTCTCTGCTAGGGCTTTCCTGAGACATATCCCTAACTTTGCAAAGTCTGCCCTCCTAAATACCAGGACCCTCACTTTTGTTTGGCTTGACTCTGCCACTATACTCATAATGAACCACATCATGTGATGATCACTGGACCCCAGGTGTCCACCTCATACGACATCTGCAATTCTTTCCCTGTGGGTAAGTACCAGGTCCAAAAGAACACCCTCATGGGTGGGTTCTAGCACTACCTGCCTAAGGCATGTCCCCTGCAGGGAGTCCAATATGTCACTGCTCCTGGCTGAGGCTGCGACTGGTATGCTCCAATAACATCTGTCAGATTGAAGTCACCTACCAGCAGCACTTCCCCTTTAGTTGCCATCTTATGGATGGATTTTACTAGCACCATGTCCAAATCTTCCCCTTTAGCTGGAGATCTGAAGATCATGCCCAAGCGAACAGTGGTGCCACTGCTTGTCTGCTTGGTAACCCACAGGTACTCTGCCCCCCTGCAATCCCTGTACCTCAATTACCTTTATACCTTCCCTGACATAAAGAGCTACTCCTCCTCCCTTTATACCCTTCCTGTCTTTTCTTAATAGAGTATAACCTGGTATAGCTACATTCCAGACATAGTTTCCATTATAGCATGTCTTGGTAATAACAACAATCTTCAGATCAGCCTCTGCCATTGAGGCCACCAGATCTGGGATTTTATTTTCCAGGCTGAAAGCATTAACACAAATGGCCTTCCATATTTTGTTACTTCCCTTCCTGTCATCCTCCTTTTATCCTCATGCCTTCCCTCACTACCCCCGCCTTTAATCCCCCTTCTCTTTTTCTCCAACATTATACCTTTTCCTAGTTTAGTTACCACTGGCAATTTCCCAACCTTATGCTCCTCCCTGCAGAGTACATTAACCTGTTGGGGTGGGCAGTGTGATTCTCCCTGTTTCCTTCCACCACACCCCATGACTATTTAACATCCTTCCCATGAAGCATTTAAACTGCTCACTAAGGACTACGTTCCCCTCTCTGGATGGATGCAAGCTGTCACAGTTTGTAGAGGCCCACATCCCTCCAAGTGGGTCCCCATTCCCCAATGAAGCCAAAACCCTTCTCTCTTTGTCAGTTCCTCAACCATGCATTGAAGTCCCTTGTGTGGCAATCCCTAGCCTCCCCCTTGCAATGGGCAGGCAGCACCTCCGAGAAGGTCACAGAGCTTGCTACCTGCCCAAGGCCCCTCCTCAACTCTCTGAACTTGTCTTGCATTCTTCCTACCCCTGCCTTGTCCCTAGTTAGGTAATTTGTCCCCAGATGGACAATGACATCCAGCTGCCCCTTCCCTGCTGCTGCCATAGTGATCCTCCTGATCCACTCTCCATCCATCCAATGAAAAAATAAGCAGTTGTCTGGTCATTGTTATACTGTGTGATATAATTTATCTTGGTTTCTTCAAGGATTTCAAACTTGTACCACATTAGTCTATAATATAGAAGTTGGTGGAAGAAAATGTAAAAATTGACATATAAACTGGATAGCAAATTTGCACAGCAACAGAAAACAGTGTGTGATAATTAGGGGATACACTTCATGCAGTTATAACATGTCTAGCCATGTTCCACAGGGATCAGTATTGGTGCCCTTTCTTTTCAATATCTTGATTTCAGCCCTAACCAAGTATCTGACCTCATGGGTAATTAAATGCACAAATGACACAAAGTTGGAGGGTAAATGCCTTACTGAGGTTGATCACAAACTAATACAGGATGACCTTGACAAACTAAGCACCAAATGGGAGATGATATTTAATATGGATAAATGCAAAGCAATGCATCTGGGTAGTAAGAAAGAATATAAAGTATTCCTATACACTGTGTAGCAAAATATTGTGTCAGACCAGTAATGAGAAGTATATGGTTATTGTCATGACTAAAAAACTTGACCACACATCCCAGTCATCCCTTGCTATTAATCGTGCTAACAGAGTATTGTGGGCTATAAAAATAAATATAAGATTATAGGATAAGGCAGCACACATTCCTCTTTATAGAGCATATGTGCATCCACATCTCAATTATGCTAACCCAATTCAGTGTCTATATAATTGCAAAGATATTGATTATATTGAAAATGTTAAATGAAAAGTCACTGACGCCGTCCATAGTTTTTGTAAATTATCGTATGAATCTAGACTCGAGCACTTAAATTTCATGACCTTACTACAGCCCTCACTTGATGGGTGATCTCTTAACCTTGTATAATATAATGAAAGATCTATATCTTTTCTCAGAATTGTATTTTAATTTCAAACAAATAACAAAAAATACTGGAGGTCATCTTCCTCAACTAAAGGGGCAAACCTTTAAAACAACTAAAATAAAGTCCTTTTTCATCCAGTGTGTTATCAATCTGTGGAACTCTCTTCCAATTTAAATAATTACAAGCAAAACAAAGACAGAATTTAAACATCGATTAGACAACTTTCTGTTGAATGGTGGTACTCTAAGTTGTTATACAGTATATAACTGTAGTACACTTGCTGCTGTGAAGTGCTGATACATGCTTGATATTTTAACTGCTAAAGGAAACATGAAATACTGAATTGTACTTCTTTATATAATTAAATCTGTGAGAAGGGTATCTTCCTTGTCACAGTACTCTCCTTAACTTTGCTGCATAGGAGTGTGGGATATTAAAGGCCAGTGAGCACTTCCTGAATCCTTCTGGCTCATCTCCTCCCCACTACTCACTGTTTTTAAATCTTAGTAACACTATGTGCTGCTTGCTGCACAATTTACCCCTTTTCACAATGGGTAAGCCTTCTTAAAGGCTATTTTACTCATTTTGGGAAATTTGTGTTAGCGAGAAACCGGAAGTAGTGCAACTAGGCACTTCCAGTGTGCACCATACATAACTACTCACACTAGTGAGTGGGGCGAGCATGCGTGGGGCCGCATGCAGAGACACGCACAGAGACACATGCATTCTGCCTGCGTCTACCATGTCCACTGGGGTCAACAGGTTCAGGGCACCAGACTAAGGCACTATCTAAAAGGTAACTTATAGACTGTCAATTGTTTCTTCCTCTATAGTCTCTTTTCCAGCATTAGTCATGAAGAAAGCAAATAAACTGTGTACATCATGTTTAATGTATACCACTGGTAAGGAAGTAGCTAACTTTGTATGTGACAGGTACATATTGTTGAAAAATCTGCAGGAAGAAGTAAAACGTTTGCAGCCTAAGGAAACTCTTAACTGTGAAATTAAAGCATTAGAGGATTATATTGCTCAGATGTCATTCTTAGTTGACACCAACATGTCTACCACCAAGCACCTAGAAAACTCACACTCCCAAGAAGTATTCTCTAACAACCACCCTGCTTTTAATACTGCAGAGCTACGAATTATTGCCTCACTCCCCTCAACTCATACAACTAATAATGACAACTGGATAACAATTTCCCATAAGAAATACACTAGGAAAAGTAACCATCTTGATAAAATCCAAGCAATCCCCCTACAAAATTCATTTGAGTCCCTTCTACAAATAATTTATAGAGATGCAGATGCTGTATTGGGAGACTGTAGCAAAATAATACCTAAAGATGGTGATCCCAACCTTCCCACTGAAACACCCAATACTATAGAAACAAGCCTTTTACCTACCACATCACAGTCTGGCAAGTTTAGCTAGGGACCTAAAGATCAGGCCCTCAAAGAAATAATTAACAAACCAGAAACAAACTTTGCTTTAGTCACACAACCCATGGCAAACACTTCAGCATTACACCCCCCAGTAGGACCCCATACCAAACAGCAACAGGTAATTGTTATAGGTGATTCAATTATAAAATATCTAGATAGAGCAATATGTAATCCTAGCAAGGAACATAGAACGTGTTCTAGTTTCAGAGGGCCAAAAATCACTGACATTTCATCAATGGTAAAACCTATACTTGTCCTCAGCAGGTGACAATCCCTTAGTAATTATTCATGCAGGAACCAATGATATTGGGGGACCAAAAATCCTACAAATTAAACAAGGCTTTGTTGAATTAAATAACATCTTAACTGAGCGTGGCTGTACTGTCTATATCTCTGAAATACTACCAATCCCAAGAGCTACCAGATATATTACCTCTAAAATAAAAGCCCTGAATGAATGGCTCCATAAATGGTGCTACTGACAAGGAATTAAGTGTATAATACACTGGGAGTAATTTGAGGATAAACCTTCACTCTGCTGTTGGGATGGATGGCATTTAAGTAGAAGAGGCAGTACCATCATGGGCCAAAAGATAACATCATATATAAACACAAATTTAAACTAACAAAAAAGGTGGACACTGGGGAGACACCCTGGTCTCTTATTAATAATCTTTGTCTAAGACATAGCACTAAAGTAAATATTCTCACTTTTAATGCACGATCAATGAATATCTCTAAGTATGCTGAGCTTGAAGTTTTAACTCAGACTCTGGACTTAGCATTAATAGCAATTATGGAAACATGGGGCAATTCAGTAAAAGAATGGATTGCTGAACTTCCTGGTTATAAACATCATTGTAAAAACAGAGAGCATTCAAAAAAAGGTGGTGGGGTTAGCTTATACATAAGAAAAGATAGTCAGTCGTATGAGTTAGAAACAAACACACAAACTGAAAGTATATGGGCGTATATTAGACCCACAGGCACTCATCAACTACTCATAGGAACTTGCTATCGATCACCATCATCTGACATAAACTCCACTAGACAACTAGTTGAAGAGATTAACCAACTAGCACACAAAGACACAGTTCTTATACTGGGGGACTTTAATCTTCCCACCATTAATTGGGATACCCATCTGGTACTAACCAACATGATGAACAACTGCTTTCAGTCATTATAAATTCAGGTCTCCAACATGTTATAAGGGAGCCAAGAAGGAGAAAAAATATTTTTGACTTAGTAATAACAAACTTAGAAACCCTGTATCTGATTCAAGGATTCTAGCTCCCCTAGGCAACAGCGATCATATGTCTTTATTTTTTTAATGCAATTTCCTCTTCAACCCAAAACTAATAAAATCAAAGTAAAACAATATCATAAGGCTAATTTTAACTATATAAACTGTTCTTTAAACTCAATAAACTGGGAACAGACTCTTCTCCCTTTAAGAACTGAGGAAACATGGGACTTCTTAAAAGACAAAATACTTCAACTCAAAAAACAATATGTACCTGAAAAAAACAAACACAATAACAAAGGAAAAATTCCTTAATGGTTCAATAACAATATTAAGAAATTAATTACACACAAAAAAGCTTTTTTTCTAAACTTAAAAAATGTCCACTATCTCAAAAAGACTCAATAATGGTACCATATAGGGAAACAGTCAAAAATTTGAAAAAACTAATTACTATGGCTAAACGCAATTTAGAATTTAAAATAGCGCATACAAAAGATTGTTCTAAGGCACTATATTCTTACCTAAATGAAAAAAAAGGGTTATAACAACTTAATTGGACCATTAATTATTAATCAACAAACAATAACATTGGATATAGCAATGGCAATATAATTAAATAATTATTTCTCTTCAGTTTATGTTCAAGAGTTAGTCCTTTCATTCACTGCAGTAATATCAAATGTTGAAACACATCGGATTTCCATTCAGGACACTTTGACAGTACTGGACACTCTAAAACAACATACTAGTCCAGGTCCAGATAGCATAACTTCAAGATTTCTGATGGAAACAAAGAGCTCCATTATCTTACCTTTAACAATTATCTATAATAAATCTCTTTAAGAATCAATAGTACCTGAGGATTGGTGTTCTGCTATAGTCACACCTATTTATAAAAAGGGGTCCCACTCGGAAACCGAAAACTACCGTCTTATTAGCTTAACTTTGATACCATGTAAGCTAATGGAAAAAATTATTAAACAAAAACTAGAAAACTAAATGTTAATTTTAAATATTAAAGATGAATATCAACATGGGTTCAAACCTGGTTCTTCATGCACTACAAATTTACTCTCCTTTTACAATTATATTAGTTATAATTTAGACTGTAATATTCCTATGGATGTCATTTTGCTAGACTATAGTAAAGCACTCGATAAAGTGTCACATTCTATTGTGATCAATAAGTTTAGTAATATGGGTTTTTCATCTTTGCTAGTTTCATGGATAGGCCAATGGCTGAACAGCAGAACTCAGAAAGTCAGGGTAAACGACGTTCTGTCAGGCACAATGGATGTGACCAGTGGGGTGCCTCAGGGCTCGGTGCTTAGGTCTACTCTGTATAACTTATTTATAAATGATATGTGTATCTTAACCAGCAATATCATGGTCAGATTTGCTGATGACACTAAACTTGGGGGAAAGGTTAACATCCAGAGCAACGGACATGGACTACAAACTGATTTAGCTTTAGTGGAACAGTGGGCACTTATTAATAAAATGCATTTTAAAATATCTAAGTGTGCAGTATTATATCTGGGAAAAAACAATCCCGGACAAACATACTATCTGAACACTACTATCATTAGGACTTCAAAAGCAGAAAAAGATCTGGGAATATTAGCTAATGATAAATTAACCTCAACTACTCACTGTACCAAAATAGCTAATCAGCCAAATGCACTACTCTGCAGAATCACCAAAACCTTTGTGTCTCGATCAGAACAATGTCTTTTGACCCTCTATAGATCTCATATTAGGCCCTTCTTGGATTACGGTTCACCTTTTTGGAGCCCTTATTAAACTTATTCCACACTTAACCTACTTGGATTATAATACTAGACTACAAAAAACAGGACTCTATACTCTTAAGCAATGAAGAATCAGAGGTGATCTACTTCAGCTCTTTAAAATCCTTAGAAACCCGGAACAAATGCTGATAACTGGTACTGAATATTCCACAAGAAAAACTGTGGCAAGACTTCATAATAGACAGTTGGAAGTTATGAGAGCTAATAGTAATAAAAGACTGAACTACTTCACCATCAGAACACCCAGATTATGGAATACATTACCACAGGACATAGTTGATTCACCAAACATTGTAACATTTAAAAAATTAGATAAATGGTTGTTAGGAAGGGTTTTAGGTTAATGTTCCATGTATATGGAGGACAATCATGATGGGCAATCTGCCTCCTTTTGTCCTATGCATCAAAGTACCAAAGTATCAAACATGGGCACACCAACCCCATTGCTTCTTCTCTACCTTTCTACCTTAGTATGAACTCTTAGCACCATAACAGTGGATATGTTTATAGGCCTGTATAGGCTTTATCTCCATTTGCTAAACCAAATTGGGCAGGTCTTTGCTGAGCCACTGACTGAGCTCTTTAACAGTTCACTGTAGACAGGGTTTTGTACCCAGGAACAGGAAGACTTCAAATGTAGTTTCCCTTAAAGAACAGGAGTAAGGATGAACCAGACAACTACAGACCTGCAGTTGAACATGTATGGTGAGTTAGCTGCTGCACATAATAATAAGGGAGAGGGTGGAATGTTTCCAGGGGACAAATGGAGTTCTGTACAAAAGGCAACATGGTTTTATGGGGGGGGGGGTCATGTCAAACAAATCTGATTGATTTCTTGGATTGGGTGATATAGGTAGTGGAAAAGAGACTGGTAATAGACATGCTATATCTTGAATTCAGTAAAGCCTTCAGTTCAGTCCCACATTGGCAAACACAGTAGTAAAGAAATTGCATGACATGGAGTGGGGGATGAGTTGACAAGATGGATGGGAAACTGGCTGAGTGGCAGAATGTAGTGTGTGGTAATTAATGAGAAATTCTCATGAACAGGGTGGTCACTAGTGGTGTATCACTGGGATTAGTCTTGTGTTGGGTTCTCTTCAAAATATTCATCTGCAAATTGGAGAAGGGGTGCAGGTAGTTCTAGGCAAATAGTGAAAATCTGTTTTGCACACATAAAATACACCAGTTTTGTGAATTTTTGCACAAGTTCATTAACTGAGCACAGTATATGGTGCTATGTGACTTATTGATCAACATGAATGAAACTGGGCTGTTAAAATGTAATGTCAAGAAGTGCAAGGTAATGCATATTGTGGAATAAAATCCAAAACTACAGAACAGGGGAAATGGTAGTGGAAAGTGCAACAGAAACAAGGGACATAGGTTTATTACCTTGAGACAATATATTTTTTTATACTTTATCTGAGAGAGAAAAAACAGTAAGAATACATGTTTGCTTAAGTACACAATCATGAAAATTCGTGAGACTACTCTCTTCACAAGTATGTATTTTTTTAAAACATATTTGAGGGGTTGAAAAGCAACTTAAGAAAAATTATATGTTTACATAAGAATGCAGTAGAATTGTATCTCATTTAATTGTACTGCTACTGTATATGCTCAGAGCTTAACACCCCCCTGTAAGCTTTTAATAAATTGATATTTATTCATTTTAGACAAAGCTTAACAGAAGTGTTGCAAATTACTCACAAAGGATAAACCCATCTCATATTAGGAAAGGAATATATACATACATATATATATATATATATATATATATTCATGGCAAAAAAACTGCATTTAATGCATCAGCTAGGGTTAAAGCAACAAACATGAGGAAATGAGATGTTAGGGTTGAGGCCCTAACCCCCACCACACCACACAACCACCATGCACCCATCCTCTACAGACTGACAGATGCTGGGGTGTGCCATGGGGTCATGTGGCCCAACTCTCACCCCATTCCACATGTAAACAGGTTGACATTCTACAATAAAGGAGAATGGGGTGAAAGTTAGGCCTCATGACCCCAACATTTTGTTTTCGAAAAAACTGAAAAACAAGATGGTGGCTCATGGACAAGGAATTTTCTGGCAGTCTGGGAGCTACAAAATTCTGGATTGTGAGCCCAATCT
Source organism: Neoceratodus forsteri (assembly GCA_016271365.2). NCBI lineage: Eukaryota > Metazoa > Chordata > Ceratodontiformes > Ceratodontidae > Neoceratodus > Neoceratodus forsteri. The sequence continues at coordinate 611,299,910 of CM057455.1, forward strand.
TTGTCTGAAAAATAACCATATAAATCTTGGAGTGAACTGAGCATGCTCAGAACCTGAAAATTAAAAATGTAATAACTTTGGGAACGGATTAATATTTTTTTTCCAAGCCAATGCTGAATTGTTCCTTGACCCAACCTCTCTCTATTCAGATCAAAAGGCCACATGGTGTGGTCGCAGTGCCATGGGCAAAAAACATGTCAAACCTGGTGAAAATGCATTTTTTAGCATTTTGCTGCATAGAAACTGGAAGTCAGTCTGCAACACAACTTGGTAAATTAAGAGATCTACCATACCAGACAGGGCATTCCAAATTTTTTGCAAATCCGCTGAACCGTTGCAAAGTTATTAATGTGCAAAAATTGAGGATTAACATTAAAAACATTAAAGTGCCTACTCAACCCAAAAGTAGTACCTACTTAACCCCAAAGTGCCTAATCACCAAAATGTACTTTTCACAATATGGCCAAGTGCTGGCAATGTTCTCTCTGTATTGACAGTGTGGTACATTGTTGCACTGTTTTTGTTTGCGACTTTATGACCCTATGCCATTTTTCCACCAAATAACTTCAGAATCCACTTAATGGAGTCCCAAAGTCCAAGATACATGAATTGGTTTCTCTGTATAACTTCATTTTTGTGGGTTTTCAATTTTCTTTTGAAAAATAGGAAACAAGGTTTTGGCTTGCTAAAAAGGAATATTTTCTTATGAATAAGGATTTTGATCTTGCAAAAGAACAAGGATCTCGTGAAACTGAATCATTTTTTTGCAAGAATACATTTCTCCCTCTATCCTGAAAAGTGCTCTTCCCCATTAAAAACAATGGGAAATGAAAAATCGGTATAACTTTGCAACAGATCAATTTTTTTTCACAAAACGTGGCATGCCTGTTCTGTCATGCAAACTGGTTCTACCATTAAAAAATCACACAAAATTCCACACCGTCTGGGCACTGGGCGATGAGGAAAAACTTGAAAAAAAAAACATGACTTTATGACTTTTTGCAATGTCCAGATCTCAGAATCAAAACATGTAACTGGAACAAAACTTGTCACATCAAGAGATCTACCCAATGGACAGCACATATCAAATGTTGAGCAAATTTATTGATCGGTTACACAGTTATTAAAGTGCAAAATTTGAGGTGTAATATTAAACATGCTACTCAACCCTAACTATAGGGGTGCAACTGTGCCTATGAGATATATATATCTGGAGGTGTCACAGCTGAAATAGCAATCCTGCTGGTGTTTGCCAAGCTTGTTGCTGTCTTTTGGGTAAAAGACCACACGACAGCGACAGAGACCTTATAATCGAAGGTTGACATGGATCTAATTTGAGATTGGCTGTTTCTTTTAGTGACTGTTATAACCAACCAACCACTGAACATAATTAGTGACCCTGCTTTCACCTCTAGCAACTGAGTGTTTGTAGCTGTCATGAAACATTACAGAAAAGCACAAAAAGACTGTGCCAAGCACCATCCAGCCATCAGCAAAACCAATCTTCAGAAATTACAGCTATCTCCAGCCCTGTCCTCCAACACTGCACCCAGCCTCCTATGGAAAGAGTGGCTTGATATTCAACTCTGCATGGCCAGGCATGGCCGTGAAGGGTTAAGACAGCTGATGCCTGACAGCTTCACATTTAAAATACTGTAGATGATGCTGGTCCTGAATATGCAACATTAAAATTCAACGAACACACCAAAAATCACACAGATCAAGCTGAAGTAAATAAAAGTGCCTACCGTGTATTCATATACACTCATCCAGACTCCCCACTCTGCCCAGTGTCCTGTTTAAAAAAGTATGTTAAGGCCAGCATGCTGGAAAGATTCACCACTTCAATGCTGGTGACCCAAGTTCAGGAATGGATTCGGGTATCAAAGGGCTGGCCAAGGAAGCAAAGACTTGAGCATTTGCTGACTGCTTGCTGTCTCTCAGGGACAGGGTGGGATACAGAACCAGTGCCTACTGACTACTGGTGTAGTCTGGGGACACAGCAGCATGCCAGGTATCACTGTCTAAGGAACATGACAGACACCTGCATTTGCCTTGCATCCTGCACGTCATGATCATGGGAGAAAAGTGGAAAATAGCACAGTGGTCGGTAGGGTGATGGATCCCTGGATCCTCACCACTGGAGCTCCTGGACTTCCATCAGCCACCTCAGCTACACGCAAGACCATTGGAATGACTCATTCCCTATGTAGGCAGGGGACTTGCCCGATGAAGGGATACATAGGTGTATCCCGGGTGATTGAGATGTTGGGTGGTGTGGTTGGGAGTAGCAGAGGGGAGGTTCCTGAAAGGACCAAAAGAGGGATTGTTTATGGGGAGGAGAATACAACAAAATTACCTCATTAAGCTCCTGACCGAGGTCCCTGCCTTTTACTGCCACCTGAGGAGACTGACACAGGATTACCTAGATTCTTGCACTAAGTGGTACACCAAAGAACCATTGGGACTGAATTATTTATCAAACTTTAATGGGCAGAATCAGCAAAGAAGCTGGTCTTAGCCGTGTGTACACTAATCACTGCATTAGAGCCACAGCCGTACAGCTCTTGTAGGAATCTGGATTGGAAAATAGACAGACAATGGCCATCACATGGCACCGCAATGAAGCAAGTCTCCAGTCATACTGGTTGGCCTCCTGTAATAACTGAAGGAAATGGAGCAGGATTTTGGGTCAGTGAAATGAGCAAGACCAAGAAAATGAAAGCTGTCAGCAAGCAAACAGTAGCAATCTCACACAAACCAGCACAACACTACCACCTGTTGTCCACACAGCAACATTCAGCCAAGGTTCCTTTAGCTTCACTGGTACAGTAAACTTTAGTGGCCCAGTGCAATTCATCAACTATTGCAAATATTTTTTTTTCCGTGATACCTAATATAAATATAGTGCCTCACAGTGTTTATTACATTTCTGTTGTTTTTGCTCAAAAATAGTTCTTGTTTCACACCCCTCCCCAATTTACAGGGATTATTTTTCTTGGAGGATGAATAATGTATCAAAAAAATACATTCTCTAAATGTTTCAGAACTTGTCTGCCTCTTTCTTTTAATATAATTCTTCACACCTCTTTTATAAGCACAAAAAGACACTCTGGGGTGTGTAGTGAACAGATATTACTGCATGCCCATGGGCTAAAGGCACTCACTCTGCAGCCTTGTGCCTTATTACGCTCCTGGGCATGCAGTAATATCTGTTCACTGCATTTCCCAGAGTATCTTATTGCTTACGTACCAAAGTTATGCATGTGCATAGAACAAATTCTATGGATGCACGTAACTCGGGTATTTTCATGAATTTTCTCACAAAAGTTTCAACATGGCCTTTTGAGGACACCACCTCATGATCACTGGCACTGTAATTTTGTTTAGCCATTCTGAACATTGATTTCTCAGAGCAACTGTGCCATTCTACGTCACAGGTGTGAAAACACATTTTGGGCAGGGTGTAAAAAATGACAGCTGTACTGTTCATGAGGTGGTGTAAACAAAATGGTAATGTTGAAAATCTGGAGTGAAAATGTAAAAAATTGGTGAAGTTATGAGTGTGCATAGAAACTGCACAATGCATGCTCGTAAAATGGCCATTTCTGGGATTTGTTGCACAAAATATTCAACATGAGCTTTTTAGGACGTCCCTTCATGAACACTGGCACTGTCATTTCATTACTCTGTCCCAAAATGGTGATTCTGCACAGTGACCACAAAATCATCTTCAGGAACTGAGTAACTAGATGTTAATGAGGTGGGGTTCCAAAAAGCCCACGTTGAATATTTGGTGCAAAAATGTTTAAAAATGCCTGTGATATCAACATAAGTTCAAAATGCCATCCACAGTGATTATACGGCTCTTACCTTGATTCTTCAGTTCCAGGTTTGGCTTTGAAGAGTGCAGACATGTCCCAGTCCAGAGAAGATCACTGACACCAACCTCTGGAGGTAAGTATGGGGTAAGGGGGGATGCGGGGAGCTGGTTGCACAGAGGGAGGGTGAGAATGGGATAGGTGGTATGGGGAGATGACGAGGGACTGTTTTCTTGTTTACAGGATTAAACAAACAAAAAAAAGACATTGGGGACTGTTTTCTATTTTTTCAGGTATACAATAATTTACAAAGTATTTCTTGATGCTGGGAGTGGGCTACCCAGTGTCAGTACTGCTTCTGGTGATGGGAGTGGGTATAACATTACTGGGGACACTGGGAGTGGGCTACCCAGTGTTCTAACTGGGGGTGTGGGTGACTGCCAACATGGGACTGGGCTCCACATTGTCAGAAATAGGGTATTCTTCTGTTAGGGACACTGGGAGTGGGCTTTCCAGTGTCTCTTACTGGGTTGGGGATGTCTAGTGCCAACAGGGGGATTGGGCACCCTGAAGTCAGCATAAACATTGAATTTGGGGGATTTTCAGCTGAAGACTTAGGATCCTACTTTGTAAATCAGCATCCGAAGTAGGATCCTAGGCTATATTACACGGATATGAAGTAGGATTTAAGTAGTGAAATAAAAGTATCCCCATGCGTAGTGTGACCATGATTGAGCCCTTTCAAAAAGGGTGACTCAGTCACGGTGCCTGTGCAGGGTTGCAACCAGATATGGTGGTGGTAGGCGAATATAGTGACATGATGTCACTATGTATACATGCGTGCTGGGGGGGCCATGCCATGTGATGGACAGAAGGGGAGGGAGGATTTGTGGGGTGAAGTGCAGCAGTATGCTGCCGAGCTGGCCATGTTGCATGGCAGCTAGGTGGCATGCTGGGGTTGGGAGGGTGCCGCATTCAGTTCTGGGCATGATACTGTTTTTGCATCAGGTTGGGCTATTTATTTTTACAGTTTAGCACCCCCCAACATGCATCACCCCCTCCCGCCATAGTTCAGAATTCTTTAGTAGGGGGTGTGGGGAGTGCATAACAAATAGACTGGTGTTCTCTTCCAGTTCGCTGTGAGTGTACATCGCCATAATTAATTTTCGGCCATATACACTCACCCAAATGTCAATCGCTATTCAGCGATCACCATTATCACATGGAACAGAAATAAATAACCATTTCTGTTGTGTTTTGCCAAATTTCTAGAGAATTCACCTAAGGGTTTCAAATAAGCAACCTACATGGGCTGTTTCACCCACAGAATATCATTTGACAAGGTTTCTAAATTATTTTTTACAGTCAAAACTGAAAATAAGATGGCTGTCATAAAAAAGTAGGATTATTCCCGATACAATGCAGGATTCCTACTTTGTTTCATACAGCTATCTTGATGTGCTTACTGAGCATCTCAGAAAATTTTTTTTTTTCAAATTTAAAAATTGCAATAACTTAAAACTGTTTATTCTTTTTACACCAGACTAGCAAAAGGCACATCTGTGTAGTATTCCCTTTCTGACCTGCAAATTTTAGACCAAACAACCAAACCCCCTGTGCTGTAGGCAAGTTCAAAGAAAAATCCAAGCAAAGTCAATCAGCAAAAACATGTTTTATTCATCTCTCATTAACTCAGAGTCAGCACATACAACCTGAATGAAACTTGCCAAATCAAGAGATCTGTCTGACATTGCAGTGCATACCAAATTTTGTGCAAACCTGCAAACAGTTCCAACATTATTAAAGTGCAAAATATTGAGTTTAATACTGAACTCCCTACCATGGCCTATAATATATATATATATATATATATATATATATATATATATATATATATATATGTGAGTATATATATATATATATATATATATATATATATATATATATATACTATATATATATATATATATATATATATATATATATACACATATACACACACATATGCATGTATATATGTATATAAATCTATATTTATCTATATATATATATATATCTCATAATGGCACGGTAGCACCACTATAGTTAGGGCTGAAAAGGCAGTTTAATGTTAAACCTTAAATTGCACACTTTAATAACTTAGCAACCATTCAATGGATTAACACAAAATTTGGTAAGCACTGTCCCGTGCAGGAGGTCTCTTGATGTACCAAGTTTTATTTTGATCTAGTTTGCGGATTTCATACTGAGCATAGTGAAATAACTGTACAAGTCGGTTTTTCCCTATGTTGGATATTTTTTCCACATCACACTATGATCACACTGTTTGGATTTTTGGTCTGACATTTTCAGGTTGGAAAAAGCATGCCACAAAGAACAAGCCAGCATTGGTTTGGTGAAAGAATATGAATATGTTCCAAAGCTATTTAATTTAGAATTTTCAGATTCTGAGCAAGCTTAGCTAAGTTTTTTGGATAGCTGCATGGTGCAAAAAGGGATTTAGGGCTCACAAAAAGGGATTTTGACAGCTCACAAAATGGGATTCATTAAATCCTTCTTCATGACAAAAAATTACCTTTTTGTGAGCCGCCATCTTGCTTTCATTTTTTCAGCCCAAACAAAACATTATAACTTTACCAAGGGATGTCTTCTGGAGACATTAAATTATTTATTTTGCTCATGTGGATGTCCTTTAAAGTTATCAGCCTTTGGTTTATTTTAATGTGGCCCCAGAATGTTTATTTTTGATTTTTAAAATCCCTTTTTGTATTCACTTCTGATCCCTTTGACACCTTGTGAAAAGGGAATTTTGTCTCATGAAAAGGGTTTACCCACAGGGCCATCTGGTCTGACAACTGCAATCCCTTTACGTGAGGTGTCAAAATCCATTTTCATGAGCCGATTCCCTTTTTGCAATGTGTCAAAGTCCCTTTTTGCATTACCAAAAGGGATTTGGATTTGTAGGACCAGATGGCCCTAGCTTAGCAAAAAAGCCATATCTCAAACTGTTTTCGAGATATAGGGGCTGAAAGGAACTGCGTCCATCACAGTGTTATCCTATGGGAAATTTCCAAACTTTGAAATGTTATAAGTATGGAAGCAATGAAAACTGTGTCATCAAACCATCAAAAGTCACATCTGTGGGCAAGCCCTTTCTACCCTGAAAAATCCAGTCTGAAATTCCAAACTGTTTCTTTGCACTGAAATGGCAAAAAAAAAGAGTACATTTTAGAAATCCTTTTTTGAATGCTGTCAAAGTCCCTTTTTATATCATGAAAAGGGATTACTGGCAGGGCTATCTGGTCCCACAAATCCAAACCCCTTTTCATGATGCGAAAAATAATTTTGACACCTTGCAAAAAGGGATTCATCTTGTGGAAAGGAATTTTAACAGCTCATGAAAAGGGATTGGGTTGTCAGGCCAGATGTCCCTGCAGGTAATCCCCTTTCATGATGCAAAAAGGGATTTTGACACCTCACGAAAAGGGATTTGGCTCATAAAAGGATTTTAATACCTCAAAAGAGATAAATTTTCAAACCTTTTGTGAGCTGTCAAAATCTCTTTTCATGAGCCAAATCCCTCTTTGCAAGGTGTCAAAATCCCCTTTGGCATTGTGAAAAGGGATTATGTGCATGGTCATCTGGCCTGACAACTCATATCCCTTTTTGTGAGTTGTCAAAATCCCTTTTTGTGTGCTGAATCCCTTTTCACATCGTGAAAAGGGATTTGGATTTGTGGGACCAGATGTCCCTGCCAGTAATCCCTTTTCATGATGCAAAAAGGGATTTTGACACCTCACAAAAAGGGATTCAGCTCACAAAAAGGGATTTTGACAGCACACAAAAAATAATTTCTAGGGATTGGGGTAGTAGATGGGCAGAGCTTGACACAATGCAGCAAACATGGAGGAGGTAGCAAGTCTCTCCTACTCTCTCCTCTATAGTATGCAGGAGCATTCTAATCTCTTCTAACCCACTCCTATTATTCACTGAAAGAAACAGACCAAAATAGTATGACTCATGGTAAATAAATGTTGCAGTTTTATTTTTACCAAAGCTTTAGAATTGTCTGCGTGGCAGTCTTTCAGATGTGTTTCAAAGTAGTCTTAAGTGGCTGTTGCAAAAAATGGGAGTAAAAAACAAAAGGAAATAAACGACTTGAATAAAATTGCTCACTACCTGCAACCTACACAATTTTAAATGGTTTATGTTACTGCCTGTATGGAAACAAAAAGCAGCTAAGTGTCTTGTAATTTTGTATTTGAATTAAGAGCAAAAACTGCATGGAAAACCCTGTGGGGCCATAAAGATAAAATGACCCCTTGGAAAGAGAACAAAGCAAAATCGTTCTCCAAATCTGTTAACAATTTGAAACCCAAACAAGGTCTAGAGGAAAGTATGAGCCAGCCAAGATTACAGCAAATCTGGAAAGTGAAGATTTCTCTGCCTCGGCACCGAATACTTTCCCTACAAGAATGGAGACTGCAGTGGAGAAGTCCGTGGGGTCTGAGGAAGTGACTTTGATCAGTAGTGTTGCAGCCATGAAGAAATCAGTAACTACAGCCTCAATCTTTCAAAAGAAATACCTTAGCAAAAAGAAGCACATTACTACGCAGGTGGAATGTACCAGTGGGAAAGCCTGGAAGAGAACCAGGTGAAGAGAATTGAGTGAACAGAAATTAACTAACACAGCTGAAGGATAAGAGGTTGTTGGGCCAGTGAGGGTGAACTCCACGGTGATAGCGAGGAAAACACTCGAACTGAGGAGTTCCTGTGATATTCAGGAAACTGTGAATAACACTTCTACATGCCTTGCCTTGTGCTTAAATGTTATGGGAGAAGATGGTCTTTTAGACGGGAGGATGGCTGAAGTTTCTGAGGCTACTGATGAACAGGCCAACACCAATCCAGGTCCAACAGTGAAAGAAACACACAGCATGGAAGATGCAGCTCTTTCTACCTCGGTCACCTTGGTACCAGATTGTGGATCTGAAAAATAGGTAATTTCCACGTCAAACCCTGATAAGGTATGTGCCTTTATTTTAAGTAATGAAATTTGTAAAAATAAATTACTTTAAGAGAACATACTAAAAGAAAATAACAGGACAAGGGAAAGACCAAAGAACAGTTACACTACATACTCTAGTCTCATTAAATTGTGGACAGTATCCTGGCAAGATTAAACCTATACTTCTTACTTTGCAAGAAGAGCGTACAGTGTCAAGCTCAGAAATAGACTCTAATTCAGACTTGGATGAAGAGGGGACTTCAGAGTCCCAGCAAGAACCAAAAAGAAGAAACCAACAAAGTCCACCACATTGGGTTCAATTGATAATAAACTAACAATATTAGAAAAAGCAATGCAGGGGGCTAATGAATCCATGTGTAGTAAAATAGAAAATTTATATTCAACAATGAATTTACTACTGACTGAGAACCAACAATTTAAAAAAAAGAGTTAAAAGCAGCTGAAGATAGTATATCATCTTTGGAAGATGAAGTAGTGCCCCTACAGCACCAGTTAAAAGAGGTAGAAATTAATCAGAAAGACATAGCTACAAAGCTAACTAATTTTGAATCAAGAGCCAGGCAGAAAAATGTTAACATTTTGGGAGTCCCCGAAATATGGGACAGTCAAGGTATGCTCACAAATTCAGTAAACAAAGTCATGGCAGCTTATATGGATATTGAGCTTGACTCTGTCACCTGTGAATTCGATCGTATTCATCAGGTCTTTAAATCCAACAGTAATTTACAAGCATTTCCGTGGCTGATAATAGCAAAATTCTTTAAAGAGGGACTCTAGCCAAAAATGCTACATTGCAGAATTAGAATAAGCATACCCTCGATAAACCTCTTACCAAACATTAGGTTTCTGTGTGCTTCATTTTAAAGTTATGGGATATTTTGTAACCCTGATTTCACTACCTGCTCAAAAAAGGTACGTTCAGTGAAGAGGTGCTGATGATGTCATCTCCTGAGCTCACAGTCTAGCCCTCCCTGTCAGCAAGCTTATAGACCTGTTTCTCCAATGTTAACAGATCGTTCTGCAATGGCTTTTACAAGTAAAACAGGCAACACATTCTAAAAACAGTGCTATAGAATCTTTGTGTTTCAGGTTTTGTAACAAAGGTAACAAATGTGTATTTTAATGCATTTTTGATGTGGTTTATTTCTCCAGAGAACAGCATAACAAGAAATGAGACGTGGCAGCTACGGAAGGAACTGAAGAGGGAGACAATCCAGGAGGAGAGGTGGTACAACCCATGAATGTGATTAATTTGTCAAGATACACACTGAATGAGACTGACATAGGAGTTCTTAACAGGGGATTATCCTTCATACCTACACAGAGGTTCGATCATTTTAATACTATTTTGGATAACAATATATTGGTGAGGAACTTGAGTTTGAAGGCTTTTTTTCATAACGGAGAGCATACTTAGCACTGTGAAAATACAAGTGAGCAAAATGGAAATTATTTGGTTAACATTAACAGTTCTTTTAAACCGATATCTGAATTTTGCCCCCCATGCCTCCAGCCATAACAATGTTCCTCAAATGCTGTGAAACAGACATTGCTAAACTTACCAATTGTCTAATACTACTTATTATGAAAAGTTACATATTGATAAAACTATGGTCTTTAAAAAACAGTTGATGAGGATTTACAATTAGCTAGAGTAAATAAGTGGCTTTCTAATCAAGTGGTGGAATACGTGACAGTTTCACATCCCACCAAAGCCACTTTTTATTGTTTGCCAAAAGTGCACAAAGGCCTGGTTAATCCACCAGGTCACCTGTTGTGTCTGGGAATAACAGTTTAACTGACCCTCTAGCTAAATATGTTGACTCATTTCTTATAGATTCGGTAAGAGAAATTCCATCTGATATAAAGGATACAGGACATGTTTTAAGATTACTTGATGACATTGCCATTGAGGAAGACAGTTTATTAGTTATGATGGACATAGCCTCTCTGTATATGACTATATCACAATGAGATGGTTTAGAGGCTATGGAACACTATTTAAATACACAGCAGTGTGTTAGTCCTCCCACTGAGGTATTGTTCTTGAATATAGTACTTTTTTCTAGAAGAAGGACTTTTTTGTACAGAAGAAGGGTATGGCCATGGGTGTCAGTTTGTCACCCAACTATACCAATCTGTATATAGCATATTGGGAAGAAAAAGTGATCAAACATCCTGATAACGAATATTGTGATAAATTGGACCTATGGAAATGCTTTATCGATGATGTGTTGGTTATATGGAAAGGAACTGAGGATGAATTTTTTGAATTTGTCTCTTATCTAGAATAAAAGTAATGAGAATCTCAGATTTAGTCAGAAGCAGATTAATTTTCTGGATCTCATTATTTATAAGGATGGATAAGGGGTCCTAGCCACTGATTTGTTTCGTAAACCTACTGACTGCAACACTGTACTGATGGCAAGTAGCAACCATCCTGTCCATGTTATTCAAACTATTCCTAAGAGCTGGTATATACGGACTAAAAAGAACTGTAGCCAGGAAGAACATTATGCAGTAAGGGCTAAAGGATTCACAGATAGGCTACTTGAGAGGGGTCATAGCAGTATTTTGCATAATAAAGCAAAGGAAAAGGTGAATGATATGTCCAGGGAAGACCTATTGAGGGTGAAGACTAAGAGTGAGTAATGTGATCCACAAGTAACTCTGGTTACCACCTTTACCACTCAGTCTCATGTGATAGCCACTATATAGCCACTATTATATACACTATATATACACTATTATATCCACTACATAGCGATAGCCACTATTTATCCAGAAACACTTGCACCTGTTGAATAAGGACCATTGACTTAAAAATCTGGATCATAATGGTCCTTAGTTAGTAAATATTGTCCCCAGGTAAAGAAATACCAATACTTTTGTTAATCATGCAACAGGATGGGATGTTAAAGTCAGGGGCATGATCACACGTAATACCTGTGGAGTAGTTTATTTGGCAGAATGTGAATGTGGGCAGTATTACATAGGTAAGACCAAAAGGGCATTGAAAACCAGAATAGAAGAACATATGAGAGTTATTCAAAATGAAGGTAATAAAAATGACCTTTCCATGCACATCAGAAAGGCAAGAAAGAAAGATGAACATGGTTTCATGTTCACAGGCATTGAAAAGACCATTATTCCTAGATGTGGTAGTGATTATGATAATCTTTTATTAATGCATGAACAATATTGGATTTTCTCTTTGAAATCTATGCAATTTCTGGGTCTGAATGACAGAATGGAAATTAAGCCATTTCTCAAGAAAAGATGAATTTTAAAACACTTTTTTGTATCCTGTTAGATTATTTATTTATGTTATTGTCTTTTGTCTCTGTTTTACAGATTCACTAATTGACCAGAAATTCAGATATTGGGTCAAGTACATATATGTCCTGTAATGTTCTTTAAGAACCAGTGCTCCATCCTAGTGCCCTGATTGGTTGGCACAGGTTTTTGTATAAAAAATTGTTTCTAGTGTTTTTACTATTATTATTGTTTGTAAATATTATGTATGTCATGATTGGTCTAATTTTAGTTAGTGTGGACATTTTTAAATTGGTAATATATCTTTAAGACCATCCTTTTTATGGCGATTGTTCATGTCAGCCTTTGACAAAGCATGAGTGATGTGCAAAACACATCAGGCAATGTGATGTCCAGGGGTGGGGCTCTACCTCTCCAGCACCTTCAACCTGTTTACCGGCTGTTTCGGCCCGATTAATTTTACAAGAACTGGACTAGAATGTTTTATGGTGTTGGGCTGTGGAACTCTTTATTGCAGCAAGGATTTTGTATTTCTTCACTGTGAGTGTGCTTTTTATATATTTATATTCATTAAAGCTATTGCACTTGGGAAGAACTTGATTCTCTGCACTTTATTTGGAGCCAAACTAGTGTGTGCATTTAGTGTACTGTATGTGCCCTGTCTCTTGGACTCTGTTTGCAATATATACAAATAGCTTATAGAAGTCATTTAAAAGTCTTTTACTAGCCTTGTTGGCTTGTTTTTTTTTTAAGACAAGCACTGTATTTTGTTATTTTGCCATCTTCATAGTGCTCTCCACAAAGTGGTGGTGGTGGTTTCCTTTTCTCAGCTGGTCATTGATATCAGGTTGCTTTGAGGGCCTAGCTGTTAGAAAAACTGGAAAGGTAGATGTGAAGTTTTACATGCTAATTTAACATTGCATTAGAATGTGAGTATCCTATTTTATATTACATCTAAATAGCATTAGTTAGGATTCGAAAGCTGCTCACTGATATAATCTGATAACATCTGTTACAATTGTGAAGTTTGTTGTGGCTGTTTCAAACATTTACGTTTGTATTAGCAAAACAAAAATTAGAAACTAGAAAGTTCAGATTGTTATCAAGATTTAGGAAGCATTTGCTCAGATTAAGAAGGGATTTTTAAGGGTTATTGTCCAGAAATTGAGCGATCCTGTATTTTATGTTTGGTGGGCTCTAAAGTTTAGCTTACCTGCCTATAATACAGCCTATAATCACTCTGGTAAGAACCCTTACTTACAGTTTCCCTTCTTTTTTGCAGGGAAATGGCAGAAAAGGACCAAGTGCATCACACAAAGTACTGCTGTCTGGAAGTTGGATACCAAAGTGATAGTTTGGGTCTGGAAAAAATGTTTGGTTCAGCAGCATTTCCTGGGGGATGGGCTGACTGTTGTGGACTTGAGGAAGAGCTTATTTTTAAAGGAAAGAAGAGAATGATGAAACCAAGGGAATACAAAAGGAGAAGAGATCATTTTAGACTGATTACAGCAGATTCCCTTATATACTGAGGGCTGGATATTCAGAAATGCACCAAAGGCCAGCGCAAGTCCAATACAGCACAAGTCAGATGCGCCATAGCAAGCTGGGAGTCATATTCAAAAGATGCACCAGTCGAAATGTTCCGGCGCCAGTTGGCTGAATATGGCAAAGATGCGCCATGGTACAACCAGAGATGCACGGAGAAAACCTGAGCACAAACCTTTTGAGCAGGGCAAGAACCACAGGCAGCAGGGACACATAAGCAAGGAACTATAGAGCAATGGACACAGGACCCCCCCCCCAGCAGGGCACACCCATGAACACAGATGCATGTACCTGGAGGGCACACAGAGCACCAGGGGAAGGTGCACAGACAACTGTAGCCAGCCAACCCTGGAACACAACCCTGCACAAAGGCCTGCCACCCCAGCCATGCCAATGGCAGGGACATTAAACAGACACCCACTAGGCAGGCCTACAGTACGCAGAGTGGATGGTGCCAGGGATGAGGCAAACACAAAGAGCAGGTGACCAGGATCAATTGAGCCACAGGCCATCCAGTGCCACACTGGGCACCAGGCAAAGTGGTGAGGAGCACCGCAGCCCTGCCCACAGTGGACATGTTCACCCCCATGAGCAGACGTCAGTCCAGGCAGACAGGTGCACGAAGCGTATGGGCAGACACTGGCCACAATGGCACACAGGGCCATGCACAGGACAGGGAAAAGGCCCACACACCCAGTGACCCCAGGGGCAATGGCACAGGGGGATGGTGAGGGACAACCAGAGATGTGGCAACGCACAGTGGAATGGGGTAGAAACACAGACACACAGAACCACAGAAACCAGATGGCATAAAATGACCACCAGGCACAGCAGAACCACTGAAGGCATCTGGCAGATGGGCAGAACAGATGTAGCAACCCACACAAGCCTGTGGAAACCTGCCCCTTGCACCCCTCCCGAAACCAGACCCATGTGCCCGGCCCATGCCCAAACAAAGCCCTGTATAGTGTCCATCCCCAGCATCACTGACAGGAGCACATACCAGCTGTCCACCACCCTGCCAGTGACAGGAGCTACCAGATGTGTCCCCAACACCAGCCAGCCATCACCAGCAGCACATGCTCCTGGGCCAACAGTGCCCCCATGGCCCAGGATGGGCCACCCCATCCCCTGGTCCAACCACACCAGACAATGAAGAGTCCTGGGCAAATCCCCCCACCCCATCTGTGGTCCAGTGAGTACAAACACAGTCTGCCCAAGCTAGCCCCACACTGCAGGGAATGGAGCTCAGCCACCATCAGAGTCCCACCGGTCAGCACCAGTGCAAGACCCCCGAGGTCATAAGGCACAGGCAAGTGACTCCCCATGAGTGTGGGAGCACATCCATGCACATTGAGGTCCATGTGCTACCAGGCAGACCAGGACCCAGGAAGACAAGGTTCCCATGCAGAGATGCCCACTCCTTCCTGGCTGTCCAACACAGTACATAGCCCCACAATGACCACATGGTGACATACCAAACGTGTCCGACCCACAGTCGGACATGCCATGGACATGTGAACAGTGCTGGCCACAACACGGACCCCAAAGGAACACAGCCCATGATCTGACTTGCCCCTGCGGGGGCACCCTGCACCATGACCACACATCTGCAGCATTTCTCCTCATGCCACCTGCAAAGCAGACATGGACACAGGGCTTTGGCATAACAAAAGTTTATCAAAATGATAATTACAACTCAGTCAGAAAACAAGGGTCAGGGATAGGGAGCTAGAGAGAAGGAAGGGGACAGGGTGCAGGGGCTATACAACATGATGTGGGACAGCAGAGAAACAGGTGTGGTAAAGGAATGTGGGCTATGTAGAGCTGGGGGCACTATAGAGGTGGCCTATCGCTGTCCCCCGACAGACCACTGCAGTTGCTGGATGGCCCGCCCTCAAGGCTGCAGTCTCCTGCAGGTGTCTCTGCGCAGTACTAGGAGCTGTTCTTGAAGGGCCAGGATTCTCCCATGTGCCTGGAGCCAGGGGCATGCAACCCTCCTGGCTACCATCCTGTGACCACCTAGGGGAATGGAAAAGGACAGCCTATCAGTGCAATGCCCCAAATACCCCGGCCCACTCACAGCATGCATTGGACTGTGGGCACACACACCAGTGGGGGACCGCAATGGACCCATGCCTGGAGGGCCATGCCACCCATCCACACAGCACACCACAATGGTGCAGCCAGTTGAACAGTGTAGTGCAGTGTGCCCATGTGTGCACGAGCATGGGCACAAGGCACAGAGCAAGAGTACCATCATAGCACACATAGTAGAGGCTGTGTGCACATCCCCCCACCAGCTGGTGCAACACCGCCAAAGTACGTGCAACAGTGGCACGTACAACAGGCATTGCAACAACCATGGCTGTGCAGACACATGGCCATGGACACCATGCCCGGACCCAGTGCCCACTGCAATACCACTGGTACATGAAATGGCAATGTGACCACACTTACCTGCCATGTGGCACCCATCTGGTGCTGCCCTCTGTGACTTACCATGGCCCCTCATCCCTGTTGCAGCCTCCCTGGCCTGTCTGCAGTCCTCTGGTCCCCGACCATCCTGTGGTCCCCATACTTGCATGACCACAACATGTGCAGCAGCCATGCATGACACACAGCTGCTGACAGGACTGTGTTGAACCTCAGCTACAGTCAGTGCCTTGCAGCCCTACACCCACCACTGATGAGCATCATGGCATGCATGCCACATGCACACACCTACCTGGCTGTGGCACTGCCCCATGCTGCACGCACACTTGCATCATGTGCAGTCTATCAATATCCCTGCGCCTTAGGTCCCTGTACTGGTGTCGACATTGATCTGCACTCCTGGTCACTCCCGTGCTCCTCTCCAGGTACCTGGCTACCTGCACCCACATGTCACCCCTGACCTGTTGCAGTGGCACCACACCAAAGGGTTGCCCCTCAAAAGGCTGCACCACTGTGACCAAATTAACAAACTCAACATCAGTCCAGTTGTAGGCCTGTCATGCTCTGCCCTGTGCCATGGCCACTGTAGACTTGCTATGCCAGTGTGAATGGCTAGGATATCACGCACATGGGTGAGGCACATGGAGGATGCACGATCACGAATGGAATGATGAGATTGTGCAGTATGGTGATGAATGATGTGGGTGCATTGCACAGTCTCAGACATGCACACAAGGCCCTGGCCTTGCAGGTGCCTTGTGTCAAGGGTTGTGACCCTGCACACAATTGCACATGTGCCTGACATGCACAAAGGCACAGCAATGTGCAAGGGATGCCAGTTACGTGATAGACTTGTGCAATGCTGTGCACACATGTGCACTGTGGGAACACGCATGCACTGGACATGTGCCACAGGGTTGCTCCGGTGCACCCCATTGCGAACAGCGCATCTTTGTGATATTCAGCCGCCTTGTGCAAATCACCTCATCAGCCAATGCAGGGCACAGTAGGGTTCATTAGCATATTATTACTATTGCACACAAGCTCATTTGAATGCGATGCTCCTGATAAGTGGCAGTGGACAGCACAGGCTACAGACTGGTATTGCGACCTCTATAGGTAAGTGGATGCTGCCACTGGGCAATAGAGGCCTGCAACAGCAATGTAATGATGGACTGCCACAGACCATGCTGACAATGTACCAACATGTCGTCACTTTCCACAGGTAGCAACATGTCAGAATATGAGGATGAGGAGGGGCATGGGCCTGCCTGGAAGAGAAGGCCCAACTTCACAAAGGCACAGCAGAATGCCCTGTTTGAGGCATACCTCAACAGGGAGGAACTGCTTAGTGGTACCACTGGCACACCCCAGGAGAAGTTGTCAGGGTGGGTTGTGGTGGCGGTGTATGTGAACCAGCAAGGACGGCACCAATGTAGTGCACAGTAGTGTTGGAAAAAAGTCAGCATTGACAGGCGGATGATCAAAGAGAAGGTGGCAGCTATACGGGCCTCTCTTAGTGCGACCGGCGGTGGCCCGGCCACCGTGCCCACCCTGTTAACTACTGAAGTGCTGGTGGTGGCCACCATCAGATGCACAGTGGTTGATGGTGTGCCTGGTGAAGGATTTCAGACAGGTGGCATCCCAACCCTGCATGGTGAGTATGTACTCTACTGACATGTCCGACAGGGGAGGGTATGGACATGTGGGAGTGCCTGACACTGTGTTGCATGCCACCTGCATTTGTTGCTGATGGTGTGCATGACAACAAGGTGGCATTTGGCATTGGCTGCATGCACACCATCTGGGGGAGGCCAGTGCATGGCCGGTACTGCACCACTAACACACTGTTTCTGTCCTGCAGCACCATGATGCCTCCATGGGGAGGATGGAGCAGGTTCAGCCCCAGCCACAGCCATGGAGGACAGACCATCCACCTCTACCAGCATGCATGGCCCAGACAGGCTGAGGGTGAGCCCCGTGGAGCAGGTGGATATCCTTGGCCTGGGGTCGGATGATGCCCTGGCTGGGTTCCTGCATGATGATAGCCTGAGTGTGCTGTGTGTAGAGACCCATCTAGGGGCTGTGTCTGGCTCTGGTAATGATATAACACTGATCCAGGACAGCATAGTGGATGTGTTGCCTGACACACCCCTGCACTCATCAGAGGCATCATCAGAGCATGGCACTGTGCCTGCCACTGCACAGCTGCCACCCGTCCCCATCAGTGAGATGGTATGTGGTGCCACCACTGTGCATGACATGGGTGGTGGTGATGGCATGGTGGCAGAGTATGGCACCACCCAGCGGCCGGTCAAGCGGCAGCAGTAGGATGCGGGTCCCGCAGATTAGTGTGGCACAAGGTCTGCAGCCGGTGCATCTGACAACACTGTACCACTGGTACAGCCCCCTGTTCAGTGTCCACCATAGCAGGAGGCTGGTCTGCATGCCACATTACTCCCAGCAGCCTACTGCCCTGGACAGGAGGAGCAGGATTGCTGAGTGACTGGCAGAGCATACCTGGTTGCTGCGTGCATCTGTGGAGAACTAGGCACTGCTTGCCACGGAGGTGCATGCACTGCATGTGGAGGTGTGCCAGCTGGACAAGCAGCAGGACAAGGGAAATGCACAGCTCATGGATGGGCTCTGCTGGATGTGGGAGGCCATGACCGCATTGATGGACCACATGTCTAGTGCCATTGTGGTGGTAATGGACTGCATGACTGGTACCATTGTGGCAGGGCTTGTTTCAGTGGCAGCCATTGGGTTTGGCCATGCACAGAGAACCCCCCATGGTGCACTGTCCACCCCATAGTCCCGGCACCTGGCAACCACATCACAGCAGGCACCGGGATCTGATGTAGGCATCCCAGTCACCCCAGGGCTGGCCTGTTTGGATGCCTCATCACCCCTGTGCAGACACGGTCATGGTCCCAGACATTAACCACTGGGAAAGTGTTGTATACACACCCCTGTGGTCAATGAGCAGCCTGCATCTGCTGATCAACCCAGGCGCAGTCACCCATGTGGCCTTGGTGCCTGAGGGACCATGTAGTTGGCCTTATGTGCCTGCTGCCCTGCACCATCATTCACTGCTGCAGCCCCGTGCATACATGGGTGGGGGTGGTGTGGCCTGCATGTGTTTGTGCGGATTTGTGTTGTGCCACATGACCCCCGTGTATACTGACTGTGCTGCTGGGCCAATGGCATGGATGTGATGATGGCTGATATGCCCAATGTTGGCTGTGCCTGTGCATCGGTGTCATGACTCTGATCCATGCCATGGTCCACAGTATGTATGTGTGCATGTGCATGCCTGTGCTGTGCATGTGTGTGTCAGTGTGCCAGTGCCTCCCCATGCCTGCTGTGTGACCCATTCTTAGCATGCCTCCCACTGTGCACATCCAGGGCTGTGTGTGGTATGCTGCCCTGTGTGGGCCATGCATGTCTGTCAGTGCACTTACCTGCATTCTCCATAGTGTTCCTGTGCAATGGTATCCTGGTGTTGCCTTACCTGCACTGCCAGGTGGGGGTCCCATCTTCCTTGTGGTGGCTGCCCACCTCCCTCCAGCCCATTCCCACCATCATTCCTGCTACTGTCACCATCATCTGCCTTAACAGCTGTCCCACGGTCAATGGTCATGTTGTGCAGAATGCCGCATTCCAGGAATAGGTCACAGGCTTTTGATGGGCTGAATTGTAGGGCACTTCCTGACCTGTCTAGGCATTGGAAATGCATTTTCAGCATGCCAAAGACATGCTCGATGATGTCGCACATGCTAGCGTGTCCCTTATTGTATCTCTCTTCTGTGGGTGATGATGGTTGCTGGTAGGGGGTAATCCGTCATAGCCTCAGTGGGTATGAGCCGTCACCTGGTTAGGAATGGACATGCTAAGCCCTTCACTGTGCTGTGACACCTCCTTGTCCCTGCAACCCACTGCACACTCCATGCCCACCCTGCCTGCCCTCCCTCACCCCCTTGGCTGTGCTGCATCAGCCCCCCTGGCCCATGCCCTACTCACCCACTAGGTGGCCTATGGGGATCTCCCCACATTCAAATCTTTGGCACAGCACAGAGCTGTGCCAGATGAATGTGTCAAGTGCCTTCCCTGGGTGTGTGGTGCAGACATTGATGATGTGCCCTGTGGCA
The DNA here is from genome assembly GCA_016271365.2 of Neoceratodus forsteri. Taxonomy (NCBI): domain Eukaryota; kingdom Metazoa; phylum Chordata; order Ceratodontiformes; family Ceratodontidae; genus Neoceratodus; species Neoceratodus forsteri. The sequence continues at coordinate 611,320,168 of CM057455.1, forward strand.
TCGCATACCATCTGGCACTTGACTGATGGGTAGCCTTTGCAGGTTATATAGACTGGACCCTCAGGGCCAGGTGGTATGTAGATGCCCACGTGGGTTCAGTCAATGGCCCCAATCATGTCTGACATGCATGCCACCCTGTGCAAGTCCTGCATGTTTGCTGTACACTCAGCCTGTGTGATGGGGAAATGTATGAACTCTGAAGCATGTAGCAGCAGAGTATTGAGGAACTGTGCGAGGAGGTGGGATGGCCAACTGGGTGATCCCAATGGTATCCCCTGTTGGGCTTTGGAAGGTGCCCGTGGCAATAAGGCACATCACTGCAGTCACCTTAGTCTCCACTGACAAGGCATGGCTCCGTCTGGTGGGTTCCTGCAACACCTCACTCAGAATTGCCCTGTTCAGTGGTACTGGCCCACTATCTCCATATCAATATAGTTCTCATATGTAATGCAGGCACGGTACCACCTGTGTTGGGCATACCACCGCTGGGCCCTTCGTCTGCCAAGTTGGTATTCCTCCAGCTTCCTCACACCCCTTATTACCTCCTCCATGAGGAATGGGGAACACTCCATCTCTGTAATAATAATAATAATAATAATAATAATAATAATAATCTTTATTTTTATGGTGCCTTTCAAAAACCAAGGTGCCTAACAAAATTTCAAAACACATCAAACATCTCAGTATCTTAAAAAATATGTAAAACATCTGATACAGTTAGGAAGGAGAAATTAACCACCAAATGCTTGACACCACAGGTATGTTTTAAGGGTCTGTTTAAATCCCTCCATGGTTGTGCACTCCCATAACTGATGGGGTAGAGAATTCGAGAGGGTAGGGGACACATGCATAAATGCCCGGGCCCCAGAACATTTTAAGTACACCCTCAGGATCTCTAGAAACCCCTCATCAGCTGAGTGGAGTGATTGCCCAGGGCAGTAAGGGACCAGGAGCTCTTTCAAGTACTCTGGTCCCTGTCCATGTAGGGCTTTGAAAGTCAGAAGACCAACTTTAAAGGTGATCCACCACTGTACTGGCAGCCAGTGCAGTCCATGCAGCACCAGCAAAATATGACTGGACTGAGAAGTTCCAGTCAAAAGCTGGGGAACTGCATTCTGCACCAGCTGTATGCAATGGATTTCCACCCCAGGTAGCTCTAGGTAAAGGGAATTGCAATAATCCAGACGCGAGGACACAAAGGCATGGACAAGCGAAGGAAGATTGCTGGACAGAACAAGGTGCTTTATCCTGGAGATATTCCTCAGATGATAGAAAGAGGACTTGATGATGGCAGACACCTGTGAATGCAGAGTAAGCCCTTCATCAAAAATTACCTCCAGGTTTCGCACCTGTTCAGAGGTTGGGAGTGATAAGCCCCCAAGGTAAAGCCTGGAGGGTGAACCAACCCCCGCCCCCCCCATCCAGCACGCCAGATCCACAACCAGCACCTCAGTCTTTTCTGAATTCAACTTCAGCCAACTCGAGTCCATCCACTCCTGGATTTCTGTGAGGCAGTTATTAAACACTGAGAGAGCTCCATCCTGGTCAGGTGCAAAAGAAAGGTAGAGCTGGGTATCTTCAGCATAGCAGTGAAACCTCAGCCCATGACTTCTTACAATGTCTCCGAGGGGCAGCATGTACACTGCAGACAACATGGGGACAACACTGAACCCTGAGGAACCCCACAAGACAGAGAAACTGGATTAGAGGAATAAACCACAGACACCAGTCTCTGAGTTCTTCCAGTGAGGTAAGATATAAACCACCTGAGGACTACACCCGATGGTCCACAGATGAACCTCAGGCGATCAAGTAGGACCCCATAGTCTACAGTGTCAAATGCTTATGAGTAATCTAGGAGAACCAAGATGGAATGGTTCTTCTGATCCCTTGCCATCAGGAGATCATTGAGCGCCCAAACCAGTGCTGTCTCACTACTATGCCTCTTTCAAAAACCGGACTGTATGGGTTCATAGATATCATGGATGGCTGTGTGTCACACTGGCTACCTGTCTCTCTCTCTGTCTCTCTTTATCTCTCACTCACTCTCTATGAGCACAGTGTTGTGCATCCCTATCTGTGTGTTTGAGACAGGTTTTTGTAGGCTACAGTCAAGGTGGCGCATCTTGGATTTTGCTCCAGACTTGCATCATGGTTTGTGGTTGATATACCATTGTGCCATGTATTCATGGGATTGCCCCCTACACTTGTACTGCCTACATTATATTTGTGCCATGGTGCAATGGGACTCATGCTGCACAGCCACGGTCTTTGAATATCAGCCGGCAGCGCATTTCCATAGCTGCACCGGTGCAACTCGGTAGTACTGTGCGCAGTTGCTCTGAATATCCAGCCCAATATGTACTTTCTGTTGAGAGGGATATTTAGGAAACTCCATAATTTTAGAAAGATAGAAAGTTGTTGAAATCCGAATATTTAGCCTTGAGCACTGGAGTGATAAATACTGAAACTTTAAAACTTGAAAGCGTGTTTATAGCTACATCTACTGAACTGATTAATTTTGGGCACCAATTCCTGTGTGATACTCCACAGAGGATTTGAGACACAAGTTTTTCCTTACAACTTTATTATTTGTTTACTACCTTCTCCATTATTTGTTACTGTGGGCTATTCTACATAATTTTTTTATTCATTTGTACATCACAAAATTGTTAGATTATTGGTATAATTATTAATATTTAATATCAAGGTCTCTTTTCCATCTACTTATTTCAGCTTGGGGATGCAGTGCAATTGCTTTGTTAGCACTAAATTATAGTAATTCACTATTTAATTATTCGGTACTTGCTTTTCTGCTATTTGTTTCTACTTAGCAGTACTAAAAATATAATTGGTACTATATTAACATCATAATAGCTTCTTTTCTGAAACTGTAGTTTTGTATTTGCTCTGGGGAAAATTACACTTTACACTTCGGTGGGATTAATGTAATTAGTGCAATAATACCATATCTCAAAGATGTTTTTTAGGTTGATTAGCTCATGTACAACCTCTAAGAGACCTGAAAGACAGTCTTATTAAAATATAGTGAATTGACTTAATACTATTTTTGCCTTTTGTATTTTATATTCAAATTTGTATTTTGCACTTTATATATTTTGCATTTTGCACTTCGCAACTTGAGTATTTTTACTGCCTTATATTTATAACAAAATTGGTCTGTACAAGAAGTGGCAAAAATAGTTCCATTTTATAAGTACATGGCATTTCTGAGAATGGCAGAAAAAAGAATTCAAGGGCTCAGTTCAGTTCAGTTTTATTGTTCGGCAAATACACCATTGCAATATGCTAAAAACATTACAATTTCATCACAGGTCATACAAATAAGTTGCATAAGTAAACATATTTTCTTTTTTGAAAAATAGCACCGTTATATAAATAGTTTCAAGGGAATGTAAGCCCTAATAATCTATGAATCATTTTTGACATTCAGTTTAGGAACAAAACCTTGAATTGACTAAACCAAGGCCAATTTTAGATTTGTAAGGATTTAAAATATGTAAAACAATTTATAATATACTCAGGCCCTCCATGGTCTTTCACCAATTTCTATTTCTAAATTATCAAGCTGCCTACAGGATCCAAATCCTTGTATCTTTACATGTTAATCCTATAATCCTACTATAAATAATGAAAAGTTACAGAAGAGAGAACTAAAGTGCTTTACCAATTGAAAGTTTTATCTCACGTACCACACACAAAAATGCAAAGCTTAAATACTGCTGATTTTGACCCTTTTGAGTTTCCACCCTAAGTTTATTTTTTTGAGGCAGGGAGATATTTTTCTTTATACTTCATCACTTGGTGAAAAAACGTTGAGGCCATCATTGCGTCTTCTATTGTATGTGGATATAAAAGCAAAAACAATGGATCATAGTCTGCATTTACATATTTTATAAGAAAATTGTTTAGTAAACTAAGCCGTGGAACTTTGTGTAAGGGGCACTGCACCATAAATAAAATAAAGATTTTCTTCAAAGCCCCTATTGTAACTACATAATTCCATTGCAAAATGCATATTTAGAGCAAATAATTCCCTTCCTTGCCCAAGTTATCATTTTCCTATCTAAAGGGGTAAGAGGTAAGGTTAAATAATTCTCTAGAAATGCTTCTGTCTTGTTTTGGCCTAACCAAATAGCCTGACATTGAGTTCTAAGCAATTCTATTCGTTTTTCCTGAGCAAGCCTCACAATTTTTTTTTTGGCAAATTCCTTGAATAAGGGGGATATTATAATTGATTTTTCCCACTCTAACCAAAGATGGTACGTGGGTATTCTTCCCAAGATACTTTGAAGGGTTTTTACCAAAGGGGATTTATAATTTTGTTTTTGCCAAGAAATCTTTTCCTTCAAGTACAGCAAAGGCAAGCAGTTAACCTGATGATTAATAATTTTTATCCAATAGACCATCATACGTATATCAATTATTATAGCAATGGGAACTCTTCCCAGTTTAGACCTTACTATGACATTAGATGTGGATAATTGCACCTGTAATAAGGATTTGTAAAAAAAAGAGAGAGGAATCTCCAAACATGGAGGGGAATTTATTTCCCAGACCTCTGCTCCGTACCTAAGAATGGGATTAATTTTAGCTTCTCCAGCCACTAGAGCAGGTAAAATCAAGTGTCCTGCACATTTCATGTTAAAGCATAACAAAGCTTTAGCAATCAGTCTTGCCCTTGCTGCTTGGTCCCTCCCGTGCACTGACCATGCTCCATTTAAGATGAACTTAACACCCAGATATATAAGAAGTCACCCTACCTATGGATTGATTATTTAAATAAAACCTGGGTTCCTTTCTTCTATCATGATGTGAACCAAAAATCATAAACTTAGTTTTCTTCATGTTTATTATTAGATCTAATTGCTTACACTTGGGGCCAGATATTCAAAACTTTACACCAGGGCTAAATTAGCACTGACCGGTGGGCAAAGTTAGCCCGGAGCACAAAGCAAGCTATATTCAAAAGGAAATAGCCCAGTGCTAATCCTGCTGAATATAGCAGTCTAAGGAAGCCGGGCAAACTGGTCTGCAAGTGCAGGGCAAAAATAGCCCAGGAATAAGACAGCACTGGATATAGCAACAGGGAAGTGCAAACTGCAACTGCAGCTCATTAGACTCTGTAGCAAGCCGGTGTTGCAGGTAGAGAACATTGTGTTTGATTGCACAGAGATATTTCACAGCTACTGCTAATACACCTCTCAACCCCCTGCCTCATCAATCAGGGACAAGGCTTAAAAACATCAGGGACAAAGATTTAAAATCAGGAACACATCCTAAAAATTGGTGATATCCACTCAGGAAGCTGGTAGGATAAGTGGTGTAGTGTAAAATGCATTTTCTAAGGAAGAACACGTCAGTAACATTAATGCCTGACATTATTTGATGCGTACAACCCCCACTGTTTGGCCACAGAAATACAATGTTTAGGAGGGACAGAGTAAGTTTTTGAGGTAAATTCAGGGACATCCCTGAAAATCAGGGTCTGTTAAGAGGTATGACAGCAAACAACAATGTAAGCCACACACTGCAGAACTGTGCCATGCTGAAGTGAGGTTTGCCTGGGGCTAACCTGATTGCACAGTGCTAACACATTAGCTTGGTGCAAACTGGTTAGCCAGGGCAAATGGGAGCTATATTCAAAGCTCCCATGCAAATGAGCCTACTTAGGTAATCCTTGGGCAAACAGGTACATTTGCATCTCATTAAGTGCTGCTTAGCATACATTACCAAGCAGTTTGCCCGGTGCTACTGCATGGAGCACAAAGCTCCCCCTCTTGGTCAGAATGGAAGTACAGGCTGGACGCTGCAGGCCAAGGCATACACACAGCATCCTCTGTTGGTCAGAATAGAAGTACAGGCTACAAGCAGCAGGAACTATGTGCTGCCAGTCACAGCTGGTGCAGTCCTGACCCATTCACATTCAAATGTAAAGTAATGTCCTTGGTAGTCTAGTGGTCCCCCCACCCCCCTGCAGGAATCCCGACCCGGTTTGCAAAACATTATTGGGGATTTATTGGTTAAAAGGTTTTAATATCATAATACCTAAAGGCCAACACAATTGCTGCAAGATCACTTTCCTTTCGCATAACCACCTCCAGTCTCTTGAAGGATTGGTAACTAAGTAACTAAGAGGGGAGTATAAAATGAAATCAATCACACTCCTACCTACTGGGGAAATAAATGTACTTTCCCCTTCCCGATCCCCCTCCAATCCCCCATTAAGAATCAAGGAATTATAATCCGTGATAAATGTTTGAAAACATCTCCCTGCCTCAGTAACTGTCATGTCTGTCATTTTTTTTAGTTCAAGATCTGGCATGTATAATTGTTCTTGTAAAACCGGTAAATTATCAAAATGTGCTATCCTAGCATTAAAATCACCTGCTAATAATACAGAAACATAGAAACATAGACTTTGATGGCAGATAAGGACCACTTGGCCCACCCAGTCTGCCCATTTCCCTACCTACTGGATAAGCTGCAGATTCTAGTTAACCAACAGCCTACTTCCTGCCACCCCCCCACTACAATTGCCTTATGTCTGTCCCATGCATGTTTGAATTCCCACACTGTTTTAGACCCAACAACCTCCCCAATAAGGCGGTTCTATGCGTCCACCCCTCTCTCCGTGAAAAAACAATTCCTCACATTACCCCTGAGCCGTCCTTACACATCTCTTTTTCTGAAAGATGCTGCCTTCCTGGACTTTGTTGATTCCCTTGAGGTACTTGAATGTTTCTATCATGTACCCCCCTGTTCCTCCTTTCATCAAGGGTATACATATTTAGCTCTCTCAGTCTCTCTTCATATGGTTTCTGATGCAGACCCTGCACCATTTTAGTTGCCTTCCTCGGAACTGCTTCCATCCTGTCTATGTCCTTGCGTACACGAGGTCTCCAAAACTGCACACAGTACTCCAGATGGGGTCTCACCAACTGTCTGTACAGAGGGATAACCACTTCCCTTTTTCTACTTGTGATGCCCCTTCCTATGCATCCCAGTATCCCCCGGCTCTCCTTACTGACTTCTCACATTGCTTACCAAACTTTAGATCATCTGATATGACTACCCCCAGGTCGCTTTCCATTTTTGTTGTTGTTAGTACCTCCCCTGATACTGTGTACTCTTCTCCTGGGTTTTTGTTTCCCAGGTGCATTACTTTGCACTTCTTTGCATTGAATCTAAGTTGCCATATGTCTGACTATTCATCCAATCTTGCCAAGTCCCTTCTCATCCTTTCTACCCCCACGTTGTGTATCAACTCTGTTACAGAATTTTGTGTCATCCGCAAAGAGGCATACCTTTCCCTCCAGACCTTCTGCAATGTCACCTATAAAGATGTTAAAGAGGACTGGACTCGGTACTGAGCCCTGAGGTACTCCACTAGTGACCCCCCTTTCTTTGGAATGTGTTCCATTCACCATTACCTTCTGTGTCCTGTTGTGCAGCCAGTTTTCTACCCAGGCTACCACCCTAGGACCCACTCCAAGGCTGGCTAACTTGAGTATTAATCTTTTGTGCGGGACTGTGTCAAATGCCTTGCTAAAGTCTAGCTAGGCCATATCCACAGCCCCTCCCTGGTCTATTACTTTGTCACCCAGTCAAAGAAATCAATTATATTTGTCTGACATGACCTTCCTGCTGTAAATCCATGTTGCTTTGGGTCCTTTGCCCCGCTGGCCTCTAGGTACTCAACAATTCTTTTTTTCAGAAGTGAGTCCATTATTTTCCCTACCACTGAGGTGAAACTTATAGGTCTGTAGTTTCCTGCTTCTGCCTTGCTCCCACTTTTGTGAAGGGGAATCACATCTGCACTCCTCCAGTCCTCAGGTACCACCCCATCCTACCATGATTTGTTAAAAAGTGTGATCAGTGGTGTCACTAGGTCCTCCCTTAGTTCTTTTATGATTCTGGGGTGAATCCAGTCAGGCCCTATTGCTTTGTCCTCCTTGAGTTTTATGAGTTCTTTCAGGACTCTTTCTTCTGTAAATGGACTGGTGTCAACCCCCCCTAACCAGAGTGCTTCTATTGTCTGATTTAGGCAACTCCTCCTCATCTTCTTTTGTAAATACTGAGCAAAAGTATTCATTCAGTATCTCTGCCTTTTCACTGTCTCCCTCTGCCCACCTCCCCTCTCCCTTATTAATCTTCACTATTCCTCCCATAACCTTTCTATGCTCCCTAATATACCTATAAAAGGTTTTATCCCCCTTCTTAACTGAATTGGCTATTTTTTCCTTGGTTTGGGCCTTTACTATTCTGACTGCCTTCCCCACTTCTTTCTGCTTTAATTGATACAGTTCCCTGTCATGCTCCTTCTGTGATTCCTTATACTTTTTGAATGCAGCCTTTTTCTCCTTAACCTTCCCTGCCACCTCTTTTGAGAACCATAGTGTTTTTTTTACTCTGCTTTGTTTTCTTTATCTCTTTCACACAAAGGCTTGATGCTTCTATGATGTCAGTTTTGATTTTTCTCCATTGTTCTTCCACCCCTCCTTGTTGGCCATTTGCTAGTGTATCCCTCAGGTATTCACCCATTTTGCCAAAGTCAGCCCTTCTAAAGTCCAGTATGTTTGTTTTTGTATAGCTCGTCTCCATGTTTGTGCTTATTGTGAAGCACATTGTGCAGTGGTTGTTTGTTCCCAGATGTCTACTGACTTCTAAATTTGTGATCCTCTCTCCTTTTGAGAGTGCCAGGTCTAGTATTGCTCCCTCCCATATTTAATTGTTTTTAATTGTGTGATTGAATCGATTTCCATAGATAGTTTAAACCAAATATCATATGTAAGGTGAGCATGAAAACTCGGGGGAATGCAAACATTCACAATCAATACTATACTAGAATCCCAATTAACTACTACCATGAGAATTTTGGGGGTAGGGGAATAACTTTTTAGTACCCTTAATCTATCCCTGATTTTTATCAGGGTTGCTAAACCTCCTTTGTTTCTCCCATGCATTTTCCTTTTATTTGCAGGGGCATAATTTGATTTGCAGCCATTGAGATAGGGCTGTGTTGATACCCTTGTTTCTTGAAAAATAATGGCTTTGAATCTAGAAACAAAACTAACCCATTGTGGATCTGCAAATTTGTTATGAAGTCCTGCTATGTTCCAGTTAAGAACATTGCAAGTGACATTACTTATTAACCCCCAATCATGTTCTATTTATATGTCAAAATCTTGACTTTCTGACGGTTGTAGTCATGGTAGAATTAATCTAGCTTGAGCGTGGGTCTCCCACTAATTCGATTCTACCAGATAAATACCCACCTCATCCAACATATATCTGTTTTCTAAAAGTAATGCTGATAATTGTGCAGACCAAATAAAACAATCTGGGTTCCCTCTATACCCTCCAATACCCTTTCTGCCTGAACTAGTTCATCATTATGTATTTGAATTTTAGTAATAGCTGAAAGAATCATCATCAGAAAGGATGCTAAATTAGCAGCAGTTTCTCCCTCCAGTGTATCTATCCCAAAGATAGAAAACATAGAGAATTCAGGAGAGACTCCAAACTCCCAATTCAACTGTGCAAGAGTAGAATTAAATTTGTCATATGATAATATTTTTCCTGGTTTTATCCCATTATAGCTACTTTTCCAAATTGTGGCCCAAGTAACCAGTGATGATAACAACATTCCCAATTAATTTATCAGACTTTGCTTTGCCCACACTTGTTTTGACATATCCATATTAGGTAGCATAACATAAACTGATTTAGAAGGGTTAAGAGTATCCCTAGTTACCATATTAAGTGCAGCAGCAACAGCTGGTAGCCCCAATTCAGTTCTTAACAAATGGACTATCAAGTTCATCAATGAAACATTAGTTTCATAATTTTTAGCATACATCTGATCTAATTTAAAATCTGCTTCATTACCTGTGCACATTAAATTGTAAGCTTTAGGTTCTTCCTTATCAAAGGGATGGGGATCCTCCATCAATAACAATGGATTACGTCCAACACCCATTTTGGACTGGCCACTACTAGTAGAATTCTCTATAGGAGTTATCCTTTCGTCCAGTATGGGGTTACATATTCCCATTCCCTGTCTTTTTGGGGGGATTATTTCCTCTGATGTGGACCTGTTTACTACATCAGTGTTCCCCCTATTCGATGAATGAGGATATTCTTTGACCACCTGTGTCCCATCTAAAATAGTGTGACTATTATTCTCTACCGTTATTAGAGGTCCCATTATCTTACTTTCATTTTTGGGTATTTTATTATTATTTTGTTTCCTGGATTTATTAATTTTGGATTTTCTATTGGGTTTAATCTCCTTTTTTTTCTTATTTAGCCCATCTCTCTTTTCACCTTTTGGGGTCTCAGGTATAATTAATGGTGAAAATGATCAATTGTGCTTTATTCTATGAGCCTCATTTTGTTCAACGAGCTCTGCAATTTGTTGTTCAAGTAAATCAAATCAAATCATAGTTTATTTATATTGTGCTTTTCAAATACCAATGTGCGAGTACATAAAACATAACATCAGTAATAAATAAAAGTAAAAATTAGGCACAGTTAAAAAGACAGCAAAATCTAAACTAATCAAAGGCCGATATAAGCAAGAAACTCTTTAAATAAGCCTTAAAAGATTCTGTGGATGGGCACTCCCTAATCCGACGAGGTAGAGAATTCCACAGGGTTGGAGCCACAAAAGAAAAGGCTCTGGCCCCAGAAGATTGAAGACGAACCCTGGGAATCTCTAGCAATCCATCATTGGTGGAATGGAGTGAGCGGGAAGGGTGGTAGGGCTGAAGGAGATCTTGCAAGTAGCCTGGTCCCTGTCCATGTAGGGTCTTATAGATCAGCAATGTGACCTTGAAGGTAATCCTCCAATGCACTGGCAGCCAGTGCAGTTCATGCAGAACAGGCATGATATGGCAAGTTCTTGGTAGCCCAGTCAACAACCTGGCTGCAGTGTTCTGTACCAGCTGCACACAATGGAGGTCCACCCCCAGTAACCCTAGATATTGAGCATTACAGTAATCTAGACGTGAGGAAACAAAGGCGCAAACCAATACAGGGAGGTCATCGCATGGAACAAGGTGCTTTATCAGGGCTATATTCCTCAGATGGTAGAATGAGGACTTGACAACGGCCGACATATGGGACTTAAGTGTCAGCTCACAGTTAAGTATTATGCCCAGCTTTCATACCTGTTCAGAAGGTCTCAACTGGTTCCCCCCAGCATAAGGCCAGAGGGGAATCCAGAGGTCAGCTTCTCAATGCGGTGACCAGGGTCCACCACCAATACCTCAGTCTTATCCAGATTAAGCCTCAACCAGTTGGCACTCGTCCAGTCCTGGATCTCAGCGAGGCAGTTGTTAAAGACCGTAAGTGCATCATTCTGTTCTGGTACAAAGGATATATAGAGCTGAGTATCATCTGCATAGCAGTGAAAACTCAGCTCAACACCTAATAATGTCTCCTAAAGGTAGCATATACACTGTGAACAACATGGGAGAGGGAACTGAACCCTGTGGCACTCCACAGGGCAGCACAAAGGGAGCAGAGGAAAAGATTCCTGATACTACCCTCTGAGATCTGCCCATGAGAAATGAGTAAAACCATCTGAGGACTGTCCCAGGCAGTTCACAGATAAGCCACAGATGTTCTAACAATATCCCATGGTCCATGGTGTCAAATGCAGCAAAGAGATCAAGGAGAACCAAGATCGAACGTCACCTCCAATCTCTTGCAATTAGGAGGTCATTAAGTACCCAAACTAATGCCGTCTCGGTACTATGCCTCTTCCTGAAACTGGACTGGAGAGGATCATAGATTCCATGGGTGGTAAGAAAGTCATTGAGCTGTAGCGCTACTACTTCCTCAATAACCTTACCCAAAAAAAGCAGGTTAGAGATCGGTCTGTAGTTTGCAAGACAGTCAGGGTCAAGGGAAGGTTTCTTCAAGAGGGGTGTCACAACAGCCTCTTTCAAGGACTCTGGGAACATCCCTCGATCCAAAAAGCACCAGACTATCTCAGCAAGGACTGGCCTGATCACCTCCATGAAACCTATAAGGAGGCATCTGGGGCCATTTTACAAACTACAGCAAGTCGGCCATGAACTCTGGATGATCATCATGATATCCATGATCGCCAGCCAGTCAAAATCTGTCCAGACAGACTGAGGGCCTGTAACCACACATCAATCTCCACCATGCTCATTTGAGCGTATTGTGCAGATGTCTGACCTGATCGTTGACACCTTATCATCAAAGAACTGAGCAAACTCATCACACTTTAATTGTGAAAAAGCTCTACGACCTTGCATGCAGGCTGGATTGCACAGTCTATCTACAGTCCAAAAGAGTGGAGCTAGTCGATTCCTTGATGCAATAATCTCCCTGGACAGGATCTCTGCCTTCTTACAGGAGATTTCTGATTGATAGTTCGAATAACAGGTGATCAATCTAAGCCTGTCACTTTCAAGGCCAGACTTCTGCCAACAATGTTCCAATCTTCACCCCACTCTCCTCAGCTTCCTCAATGTCCCATCAAACCAAAGGGACCGAGGTCAGAGGGAGAGGGGGAAAACTCAGACAGGAGCTATGGAATCCAGATCCTTCAGCACCATATTATTATAGTGCACTACTAAGGCATCTGGTTCCAAGCACTCCACAGGCCAACTTGATAGATCCAACACCACCACCATCAGAACTTCGGGGGTAACACCTCTTAAAGAGCAGTACTGAAACATCTCCACAGGGGTAGGTCTCATGGGGGGGTCCATAAAATTGAACCTTATGGAGTGATGGTCAGACAACCCAACTGGTTCCACCACCAGTCTGATGATCTCCATCCCCAAGGTAAACACTAGATCCAATGAATGACCCTGTATATGGGTAACAGCGGTAACAGCCTGTGTGAAGCCCAACGAATTCATAAGTTGAAGGAAGTTTTGACCAAAATGTGAGAGTTCATTATCAATCTAGGCAATGAAGACCTCCAGGACCAACCACCTGGAGGGTTCCAACACCAGGTCAACAACGAAGTCTGCTACTTCCTGCAGAAAAAACTTTCTCATCACCGGGTGGATGGGAGACAAGTAGAATTCTGCAGCCTTCACCTGCTCCCATAATACATTCAAAGGATCCAGGGGATACCACTGGAACCTCCACAAGGCCCAATTTTGATCTAAAACAGATAGTACCCCCCCGCAATCCAATCTTGGTAACCCCGAGTAAAGTACCCCCCCTGCTATGCAAAAGTGTGACAAGTTTTCCAGGGCTACTTTAATACCATTATATGCTTCTAACAACACAACATTAGACATCACCGGATGAGCTAGAGCCTTAATGGTATATCTCGGTATGGTATTGAGACATTGAGCAAACAAATCCTGACCTAACTGGATGTTCTGTACCTCTCTGTCCATTTTTTCAAAAATCTCATCCGGAGATCCTTTTAAAATTACATTCATAGACTCCTCTTTATTTGCTGTTGAACTAACAACCTCTTCTGAGGTTTCCAGCGGGCTGAATAAATTCATCCCTGATGGGAAACTGGAGATACTTTCATCCTTCATAACAGAGGGCCCTTGATTTGTCCCCTAATGCAAAGAGTGAGCCACTGACTCCCCTGCCCAACATTCTTGGGTTGTTACCCCTAAAGAGTCCATTAGTTTAGCTTGTTTCCTCAAAGAGACCATGGACTGGTCACATAAATATTGTGAGGGAGTCTGACTATTAAATATTTGCCTTGCTGAGGTTTCTTCGTCGTTTTTAGGAAAAAGTCAGTGATTTTCCCTTGACAAGATGATACATCAGAAAAAGAGATTTAATTATTTATTTCCCCCTTGTCAAAAATTGTAACTCCATTATTGGCGGTAATTAATGATATTTTATTATCATCATATGCATAATTTGTACTCCTTTCACCTTCAATAGACTCATTATCTGGTAGTTATACCAAGTCAGCTTGACTTAAATTATCCAGAAGTGGTGGACCCTGCTTCAGGTCCATTTCTTTTCCAGAGATCTGCTCAATGTGATTAAGTTCTGGGTTATATCCAGAAACATCAGGTCTAAAGTCATAAGCAATTTCCTCTTTGATAGTGTAGGCGGAAAAGGAGAATGGAGTTACTCCTGTGAGTTCTTTTGGGGTCAAGACCGTAATGTCTAGATCATGAGTGTATGCACAACAATTATTCTTAACCCTCTGATTACCATTTTGTTGTTTGCCCCTTTACTCTTTCCCATTATTTCTTGTCCACCACCTTACCACTATGTGTATACATAACATAAATTTAACTAGTTAATACTCAAGAAAGCAAGTCCCCAAACTGTTTTCTTACTCTTGATAATGAGGTAAAATACCACTGAGAAGGGGAACCAGTCACCCAATAGGAGCAAAAAGAAAAGGTAGGTAAATTAAGTAATTATTATGGTAAATGTTATAATTAACTGCTGGTAGAGCAGCCAATTAAGGTATATCAGGCTATCTATATGACAGTGGTAAAGATACAATAAAAAGACGCAGTAAAAAAAAGGGGGTTTCTTGAGAGTTTCCATTTCCCAAATACAGTCAGAGATGTGCAATGCAGTCTATTAGTCTATGAGATTTTCAGATCTTGCAAGGAAAACCTGAATCTCCAGAAATTCAAAGGCTAAAAAGGCAAATTGGGATGTTCATGCTCCAGCTCAGATGTCTCAAAGATAAATGAAATTCATTCAGTGCCAGGAATACCCAACGTATAGTCAAAAATTCACTTGAATGATCAATGGAAAGTATCTTCCACAATAGGGAACCAAGAAAGCCCTTTAAATATGTCCCAGCAGGTATTAAAATGTCCAAATACTCTCTGCATAGACTTTAAGTTTTCACTACGCTCTTCATCTGCCACTAAAAACAACAAACAGACAAAAGGCTGTTAAAATCAAAGAAATAAAACTGAACGTTAACAGTACATTCACTACTACAAAAAATACTCCTTATAAAATGCTGAGCTACTAGGGCTAGTTCCTAAAGAGATAAAAATAATTTTATATTGAACAGGTTGCATGTAAGATGCCTTCAAATGCCTTCAGTGCAAAATTAATTAACTCACTTGCAGAAAGATTGAGTTTGTCATGGAGTTATTAGAAATGTCTAAGCATCTCACACAGTTGAGAAACACGCTACAATAAGCCAGTTCAAGGAAGGATTGAGAGCTACTCGCAATTTACAATATTTTGTCAACGAATGCCGATGGAGTTTTTGACCAAACAACCAAAGTGCAGGATACAAAAATAATGGCCGATAATGCAGCAAATGCTCACACTCTCTCTTCCAGATTAAATAACTGACTTCCAGTGATCCCATCTCAGGGAGATGGGTGTGCCTTCTAAATACACAAGTGCGTTGTGATGTTCAATTATGGAACAAAAAACATAAAGCACAAACAGATATATGACTTCTAAATGTCTTCTAAACTAAATTAAAAAAAATATAGAAATAATACATCAGTTAAAAATAATACCAGCCCTCAAGCTGTCTGCAAAAAAGAAAATAATGGGATTAAACAGAGTACGGTAGTTACTCATAGTTATGCCATCCGCCTGCCATGGTTTATAAAAACTACAGGCTCAGGGTAATAGACTACTATTAAAAATGAGTTGCTAGGCTCTTTAAAAAAAAAGTTTCAGCTCTCAACTTGCAGCTCACAGAACCTCCCAGTGACTCTGCAGCCACTGTCAATCCAATGGGTCACTAAATACTGTAGTCACTGAATCTCCAAAGCATATTCAGATAGACACAAGATCAAAAAATCACATCCACACTTCAACAGCAGAAAAGGCACACTTTCCTTCTTCCTTTTTTCTTTTTTCTTTTTCACTCTTTCATTTCGTTTCTCCTCTCATGGTCATCCTTTGTTTGCCCTTATAAGCCCCCTGTGGGGTATTTGGAGCTCAGTCATCTGGTGAGGCTTTCTTCACCAAAATAATCTCCTAGACCTGGAGGCTGAAAAACAAAAGGACAATCAAGGAGGACTGGCGGTGGTCACGCAAGTCAGTCTGGAAAGATTTACTCACTTAGTAAAAAATCAGGCAACAGTGGCATACCTTTCAAGAAGGAGTATTAAGCATTGAGTAAAATCCTGCTACAGCAGCTCCATGCAGCTGCTCAGCTTGCAGCGGTCATCCGCTTCCACACTGTGGAGTGTTCCTTATTGGACATGGGAATCATGACCCATTCTCCTGCTCACAGATGTAATACAAACTAAGCACTCACCAAAAGGCTACTGCTCCCTTTAGATCAGTGTTGAAATTTGCAGCTTGCTCAACTTTTATGAATTCAAGGTCTAATGAAAGAAAATTGATTGATATTGGTAGTTTAGATAGTCAGAAAGATCAATCAACAATGCCTCTGATACAAGCTAAAATTACAAAGATTTTTTTTTCTAATTCATCATCAAAAAAGGCTGTTTTTCAATGTTCTAACTTATCTTCTACATCAGTATTAGACTTTCAGGATGACAGAAGGATGTGTCATTTTGAGGACTAAAGTATTAGTAGGAAAATGAGTCTACTTACCCCTGAAATAGAGAAAAATGGTCAGGAAGTATCCACAGTAATTATCCCATGTTTTTCACAAGAAGGAAGTAATCTACATTTCTATGACTTAGATTCTCAAAATGTGTATAATTTGTCAACATCCTTTCTGGATACGACTAATTTGGAATCTGATCTGCAATAGCTGACTCTTCTTTATGGACATTCTCTCCTGAGGAGTCATCTATTGCAATAATTGAAACTGATATAGTACAGAAGGATTTATTTAGGCAGCAAACTTTTAAACAAGGAGAACATTGCCAGATCAAAAGTACAAATCAGAACAGCCTTGCTCCAGTCATCAATGATCTTAGTTATGCAATTGATGGACTGAAAACGTTAGTTCCTGAGTCAGAGTCTAGTCCTGGAAATCCAGAGAAGACTCCTGGCATGCTCGTTCAGCAAACTTCTGGAGACCTTTTAGATCTAAATCCCCCACATATAGATTATAATAAGGATTATTTTACTAATGATGGTAATTTCTCATCTTCCTCCACCCTATCTAAACAGATTTTGGAAATTATAAGGAACCCTTATTATGCTAATGTGGTGCTTCTAGAAAACATTGGAGTATTAAAGGAAGAGTTAGCAAATTTAAGAGCAGACATTTTCTATAAACAGGCTTTTCTAAAACAATTAGGACAAAATGTGCAGAGACATTTGAATTCCACTGATGTTTCAGAAGAAAGGACAATGGAAAAAGAATGGGCAGATAAGGCCATTCAGGCATCTTTGCCCCCTCCTTTTGATAAAAACAGTCTCTGAACCACAAAATGTCCTCTGATTGTATTAAAAATTAAAAGAAAAATAAAAGATCAGGAAAATATAAGAAACAATCAGCCCCTCCCCCCCAAAAAAACTTAGAACAACAAGCAGATACAATTAAGGAAACTAGCAATGTAATGATAACCATGACTGGGAGATGGCCATACCTGGCTACAACATATTCAGAAGAGACAGAGCAGGCAGGAAGGGAGGAGGAGTGGCACTGTATGTGAAAAATGACATAAGGGCCACACAGATCCAGGAGGAACAAAATGGGGGAGAGATACTGTGGGTTAAGCTGGAAAGGAAAATGGGGCCAGCCATCCGCACAGGTGTGGTCTATAGACCACCAGCCCAGGAGGAAGAAACAGATAGGAGTTGATGCTAGCCATCCAAAGGATGGCAGACAACGGTGAGGTAGTACTGGTTGAGACTTCAATATACCAGACGTGGACTGAAGCATCCCAGCAGCAGCATCAACTAGAGCAGATTTATCCTGGACTCCTTCAGGGTGCCTTCCTCAAGCAACTGGTCATGGAACCAACTCGGCAGAAGGCAATACTGGACCTTGTGCTCACAAACAGGGACAGTGTGATGGGGGGTAACAGTGGGGAGCACCTGGGTAACAGTGACCACCAGTCATTGTGGTTTGAAATCACAGAAAGAGCAGAACCAAACCACACAAAAACACGTATCCTGGATTTTAGGGGCAGACTTTGGGAAAATGGGAGATGCTTGAAAGACGCATTAAGGGAATGGGACAGGAATCAGGGATTGAGGAACAGTGGGCAGTATTTAAAATGGGGATTATAAGAACAACAGAATTATGCATTAAGCAGGTTAGCAAGAGGAAAAAGAAAGAGAGACCATTATGGTTTTCCAAAGAGGTAGCAAAGAAAGTGAAAGCTAAAAAGATTGCATTCATGCAATACAAAAGACACAGGCAGAAGGGATAGGAGAAGTACCAAGAGAAACAAGGGAGGCAGGGAAGTCAGTAAGGAAGCCAAAGCTCAGACAGAAGAACACATTGCAAAATCAGTGGTTAAAGGGGACAAAACCTTTACAGGTACATAAGTGAAAAAGAAGGACAAAGGGAGGGATAGTGAGACTGAAGGGGAGGATGGGAGCCGCGTGGAGGATGACAACAGTAAAGCTGACATATTGAACAGGTATTCTGCTCAGTCTTTACTAAGGAAGAGGGGGTAATGGGTCTGAAGGGAGTACAAGGGTGAGAATAGTTGCAGAAATGGACACAAGTCCCTTTACCCGAGAAAGGGTCCTGAAGGAACTGGAAGTAATAAGAGCTGATAAAGCAATGGGGCCAGATGGGGTGCACCCTAGGGTCCTAAAGAACTAAGAGAGGTGGTGGCTGAACCTCTGGCTATCCTGTTCAGCCAATCACTGGAAACAGGGAGGTACCCAAAGACTGGAGGACAGCAGATGTAGTCCCCTTATACAAAAGTGGGAACAAAAGAGGAAGCAAGGAACTAGACCAGTCAGCCTCACCTCGGTAGTGGGAAAGATCATGGAAGCACTACTGAAGGAGAGACTGGTGGAACATCTGGTTGTCAATGGACTACAGGACCCAAGGCAGCATGGTTTCACCAGGGGAGGTCATGTCAGACCAACCTCATTGAATTTTTGACTGGGTGACTAGGGAGGTGGATCAGGGAGGGCAGTGGACATGGCCTATCTGGACTTCAGCAAGGCCTTTGACACTGTGTCACATAGAAGACTATTACACAAACTGGGGAATATGGGTGGGCAGGACAGTAGTGTGGTGGGTAGGTAACTGGCTGGGTGGCAGGACACAGAGGGTGGTGGTAAATGGTTGTCACTCCTCAGAGGAAGAGTGACCTGTGGGTACCACAGGATCAGTGCTGGGACCGGTCCTATTCAATATCTTCATCAGTGACATTGCACGGGATATAGAAGGCAGAATTTCACTGTTCACTGATGACACAAAGCTCTGTAACAGAGTAGACACACCAGAGGGTGTAGACAGAATGAGAAGGGACCTGCAGAAACTTGAAGAATGGTCAAGGGTTTGGCAGTTGAAATTCAATGCAAAGAAGTGCAAGATAATGCATATGGGGCACAAAAACCATGGCACAATATATCAGTTGGGGGGTGAGGATATAGCATGCACCAAGCAGGAAAGGGATCTTGGGGTTGTCATCTCTGATGACCTCAAGGTAGGGAAACAGTGTGACAAGGCATCAGGTAAAGCAAATAGGATGCTGGGATGCATAGCAGGGCCATCACCAGCAGGAAAAGGGAGGTCATAATTCCGCTATACAAGACACTATTGAGGCCCCACCTGGAGTACAGTGTACAGTTCTGGAGACCATACCTACGTAAGGACATAGACAGGGTAGAGAAGGTTCAGAGGAGGGCAACAAAGATGGTGCATGGGTTGCATCACAAGTCCTATGAAGACAGGTTGAAGGAACTGAACATGTACTCCTGGAGGAGAGGAGGGAGAGAGGGATATGATAGAGACATACAAGTATCTTACAGGGAGGAACAGGGTGCAGGAAAACACTATTTTAGCGAAAAAGATGTTTCAGGACTAGAGGGCATGGGATGAAGTTGGAGGGAGGACGATTCAGAGGAAACATGAGAAAGAATTTCTTCACAGAACGGGTGGTGGACAAGTGGAACACCCTGCCAGAGGAAGTGGTGGGGGCTGAAACAATCACGGGATTTAAGAATGCATGGGATAGACATAAAGGAATTCTAGAGGTCAGGGGTAAGGGGAAATAGACTTCTAGGAAAACAAACTGAACTTACAAGCTCAAATGGGCAGACTAGGTGGGCCATAGGCCCTTATCTGCCGACACTGTCTATGTATCTATGTATCTATGTACAGAGATTATCTCATCAGATAGTGAAATAATTCAAGATAGAGAAATCCAGAATGATTATGGTAACAGCTGTCCAACAAGTGGTCTTTGTACTCATACAAAGACAGTTCTTAAAGTGGTGGAAAATGACCAGAATTTAAATAATGTGGTTAGACAGGGTACTTTGGAAGCAGATTTGGGGCTCTACGACACTGCAGCATCAACATCTTCCTGACACAATTCTACAGTGATGGATTTATGTCGACCACAATTTGCAGTTGACATAAATCCATCACATAACCTCTTTGTGTTTAGCAAGTATGGTTTCACCCCTGAACCCTTGGGGGGGTTCTGCAATCCACTACACCCCCAGACTTAGGGATTATTAACTCTGAGTTGTAGTTGATTCAGGAAAGGGGTGCAGGACTAGGGAAAGAGTGCCAGGGTCCTGGGAAGACTTTACAGTGAACTGTCAATGTTATCAGCATCGATGTGTTTGCTGTAATGGTTTCACGTCGGCATAGGTATATGCAGATTTCGTCATGAGGGAGGCCAAAACCCTTCTTGTGGAGGCTGTTATTACCCCAATAATAAATCAAACTCAAAATGTGTCCCAAATAGTAAAAGAAGATAAGAAGTCTGGAGAGAATGAGATTAAAGTTAAGAGTATTGATACATAAAGAGGTTATACCTCGCATTGGTAATTCTAATCAGTATTATGAATATATGCTGGAAATATATGAGATAGGCCAACCTAATAATGAGACTCTAGAAAGTCTATTACAACTAGTGAAATGCCTGTTCCTAATTCCAACAGACGAGCGAGATCTACAGTAGTAGTGGTCAAAAAGTTTCCTACCTCGAGGTACCTCAAGGTACCACCGAAGTACCACTGAGGTAATTTGTATTGACTGTAATGTGATCCTGCCTCATTCTGCCTCAGTATACCTAGGTATACCTCAGTGCTGCAAAACATTTCTATGATTACCACTGTATTTGTTATGAGATCTCCAAATCAAAAGGTTCCTGATTGTACTAATGTATCACAGTCTTGAAAAAGCAATTCATGAACTATTGCATAAAGTAATATTACTTTACCCATTGGGAATTAGAGCTCTACCTCCAGTTCGAGTTCCCATGACAAATATTTTTTTTTAAAAGCCGGAGGAAAATTTCTATTCTAAGGAGCAGAGAGGTGAGAATAACGCCAGACTGAATAGAGTCTTGAAAGCTATAACAAAACTTGAATCTGGATAACTGTTTGAATGGAAAAGTAAAACACTGTTGTTTTTTTGATTGGGAAAGAGATAGCAAAAAAACCATAGGGAAACTTAAGGATGATCTTGCAAACTTTCTATCATGATCATTAAATATTGGTAGCTCACATAGTTCCATAACTTGGATTAGAGTCCATAGTGAACTGACTGATTTATCAAAGATATTGATACAGTTTGAAAGTGTTAAATTGATGGGTTTGAAAATGAATTTGGCCCATCTTTTAGACAGTCTTGGTATCTTTATAGTAGAATCCAATTTTCTAATTACACCTTGCAGGGATGAACAATGTTTGAGTCTAAATTTGAATTCTGATGAAAACAATAGGAATCAAGCAAATCAGTACTCTTTCCTGACTCCAAATGTTATGTTATGACAAAATAAAAGTACTACTAACACTAATAATTCAGATACAACTGAGAGAGGCTTGAATTACTGTCTTGGAATACTGAAGAAATGTCATTTAAATTTGCTGATAAGGAATCCTATAGTTTTCTGTAAAATTTCGATATACTGTGTTTCCAGGAGACATGGAGTGCAGCAACTCTATTAATTCTATGATTTACAGAATTTATTGTATCAGCAATTAAAAGTAAAATAGCATGGGAGAAATTAAGTAGGATTGGCCACATACTGTATATTAGAATCACTCTGAATTTTAAATATATATTGCTACTGACTACATCCTGGCACTTAGTCAAAAAAATTTAAAACTGGGAATAATAATTGCTAATGTATATTTCCAGGCTGAAGTTAACATTTTTGATCATGTATGGAATTGTTTTGTCAGTTTCCTGAAGCAAATTGTATAGGACTTTGCACATGATTCTATTCTTTTGATAGGAGATTTTAACTTGAGAGTATTTCTGAGCAATACATTTTCTCTAACATATACAGTATGAGGAACTACTACAAGATTTCCAAATTGAGGTTGCCTGGGGCAGAGGTTCAAAATATAAAAAAGGTAGCATAATAGGTACAAACATTTTTAAATCACTGCCGCAATAGGGTTTTTGTCTTTTAAGTAGTATTCTCCACATTCTACAGGGTAGGTGACTGCACCTTTATAGGACCACTAGGAGCCTCAATAATAGACCCTGCATGGGTTAATTTAAGTGCTGCTAGTTTAATTAGTAATCTCCAGATTTTACACCACTCAGAGTCTGTGGATGCCCCTGTGCTGCTATCTCTTAATTTGAGAAATCATATAGAAAAATATGCTGAAGGTGGCATTGACACAGATAATCTCAAAATTATCAGTAGTAAAATAATCAGTTGGAATAATGGTGCATTGTCTTCCTTCTTAGAACATTTACAGAGTTATACTATTAATGACCTTGCTGCTAAAATCCTATGTTGCAGGACCAGTGAGATATTGAGAAATTGGGATCTATTAAATGCTTATTATTAGGGCACTTTTGCACACCAACATTTTTTAAAAGAAAAAACAAATCATGTGATTTAATAGGACCTGTTTATTGGCAAAAAGAGATCTTCATAAATGAATAAGACAAAATAAAAAGTTGAGGACTAAAGAAAATCTGCAAAACTTAAACAAATCTCAAAAAGTGTATAAGAAACTTCTTGAGGCTGAATGAGCAAAGTTCCACAAACAAAATGTGTGAATCACATAGAGAAGCTGTATATAAAAAAGGCATTAAAATATTTTGGAAATTAGTCAATCAAGGATATGGCACACATGCAATAGATTTTATGGCTTATATCCCCTTGAATATGTGGGAAAAGCATTTTCAAAAACTATACTTCTCATCGGAGGAGTCATTGGAATTCCAAAAATATATACAGTACAACACTGAAAGGCTTGTGTATCATATTTTGCCCCTTATCCTATCTATATCACAGAAATGGAAATTTATGAAGGAATTAGTATGGCACATTTAAATAATGCCCCTGGTCCCAACCAGATAGCTATAAATATGTACATTTTTTTGTGGATTGGTGTGTCCAATTTTAAAGATCCTATTTAATTATGTTGCACAGAGGTATAATCTCCCAGTTAGTTGGTCAGGAAGTATAATTTTTCCTTCATATAAAAAAAGGAGACTCTCATGACCAGGCTATGTACAGGCCTATTAGTTCACACGATGCAACTCAAAAGTTGTTTTCTTATATCATTTTACAAAGTCTTATGACATGGCTAGAAAATGATCAAATACTGATTGAGTATCAAAATGGTTTTAGAGCAGGGCGCTCTTCCACATGGCACCGTTTTTTAATTTTACATTTAATATGGACATACGCAAGACTCAAAAAGGCTAAACACTTCTGTGATTTTGCAGATTTTTTTCTGCTTTTTATAGTATTAGCCACACACTACTGTGGAAAAAAATAGAATTTTTCAGTTCAGACTCTGAGTTGTTAGATATCCTTATCTGACTACATTCACAAACTTGGATCACGGTACAGTATGATCACAGAAGGGCAACTACTGACCCAGTGATCACTAATCATGGGGTATGGCAGGGTTGCCTATTGGCTCCCACTCTATTCAATATTTATATAAATGTAATAATAAAAAAAACTTGATAATTCTGATTTTCATGCCCCAATAGTCAAAGAAAAGAGGATAACATGATTGGCTTATGCCAAAGATATTGTATTATTTCCAACTTTCTATTAGGCCTGCAAAGGAAAATTAATCATGTTGCTTTGCTCTGTAAAGAGAATCAATTTAGTATTAATAAGGCAAAAAAAAAGATTATTTTTGATTTTAAAAGGAAAATATACCCCAATGTATATATGGAAAGGATAAGCTAGAGGCTGTGAAATGTATGATTATTAGGGAGTAAGATACTATGAAATAGGCTTATGGTCTACACATATTCATTGTATGTACTCCAAACTCAGAACTACTACTTATGCATTTAAAATCTTTAATAAAAAATAAGGTAAGGTCAGTACACTAGAAGCTCTAAATGTAGTGAATGCAAAAGTTAAGTCAAGCATTCTCTATGCCGCAGAGATCTTGGGCTTTGGCGATAGTACATCTTTGGAGATATTGATGAATACAATTTATAGATATCTCCTTTTGGTTCACAATTCATACCAGCTGCTGTATTAAGACTGTTACTAGGCTAGTATCCTTTACAAACATTAATTAAAGAAAGACAGATATTTTTTCATATTAATTTATTCCAACTTCAAGAAAATGGACTCCCTATACTTTGTTTTGAGGAGGAGATAGATTACTCCACAAGGGTTTTGCTTTTCCATTTACACAGCTGATAGAGAATACTATTTTTCCATTTGGACTTGGGCATTTGCTCTATGAAATTTATTTACAACCAAAATAATTAATTATATACCAAGTAAAAAAAAAACTGAGAGACATACCCTTGGCCACTGACTTTGGTATATTAAGATCTTTAATTTTTTAAATGGTATAACATACTTTAAACTGAGCAAAAAGTGGAATCTTATCTCAGACTTATATCCGATACAAAGGACAGCTTTTTCCCAGGTTTAGGTTAGAAATGTATAAAGCCAAATATATACATTATGGTCAAAAAAGACCAAATGTAATGTCAGCATACTGTAATTGCAAGACACAAAATAAGGATGCTTTGAAACATGTCATTCTTCTATGTCCACTATATGGAGAAAGAAGACAGGAATGGCTTGGTTCTGTTCTTGATGATCTTTGCCTCCCTCCTGACCAAATCATTCCCTTTCTTTTTAATCCACAGGTTGTTGACATTATTTCTAAGATTACTGGCTTATTGGTAACCTTAGACCTGTGAATAATATATAGGGTGACTGGGTAATGTTTTTTAACTAACAGAGAGTGGTACATTTGTATAGATAAATGAGTATAGATAATATATGCTGCCATCATATGCTGCCAAGAAACCTGGCATGAAACTGAAAAGAATGTGGCATTTAATGGATATAACATATAACAGAGCAGTGCATGTAGGGGCAAGAAATATGGAAGAACATCAGGTGGTTTAATAACATATACCAAAGTGGGAACAGTAGAAAGTCACCAAAAATGTTACCTAATAAAAACTTTATTGTGCCTTTATTGAAATCAATAGATACATGATTCATTCTGGTGAATGCTTATATACCCCCAGACAGTTCAAAATATTCCTGAGACAATGTCTGGGATGCTTTAGATGCAACTATTATGGACTTGCAATTCAAATTTGTTAACTTTAATATTTTAATAGTGGGTGATTCAAATGCACAAATTGGTACATATGATGGATTACTTAATAACTTCCTTTTCAGACACTTACATCTTAAGGAGGCTTATGAAAGAAAGACATCAGACAAAAAAATAAATCTGGACAGAAACTTATAAATATATTGGACAAGTATAATATATACCCACTTTATGGAAGATTTAATCTGGACCATCAGGGTAGCTATACATATGTAAAAGCTAAAGGGGACATATTATTAGCTCTCTTCACCAGGCTTGCCCTTGATTGGGCGCTTCACTCCTAGTGGCCATGGCTGAAACTATCAGTTGGCCGCTCCCACCCTACCAACCCACTGGCAAGCTCTCCTAGCTGGGTAAGATTGCTTCCATTCATCAGGAACTCTCTTCGGGGCTCTGATTGGCTGTGGCTCAGCCTGGATGTTTTCTGATTGGCTGACAGCTTTATAGCTTTTATGCTGATCACTTGTGGCATTTTTTAGACTTTCAAACCTCTCCTGGCTCTACTGTGTTGCTGTATTTCTCTCTCCTACTGTATTTGGGGAAGTTGTATGTCTGGGGGGCTGAATATTTGCTAAAAAAAAACATAATTTGCATTACTGCTATTTTAGGGATGCAAACTACTTTGCTTAGCTTAGGATTCTTGCATAATTACTACAAGAAAGTGTGCCTGTATGTTTCCTCACTCTACACCTGCTCTAACTTATCCTTCTTTTTCTACCCTTACTCTCCACTTTTTCAAGCTACCTTTTATAAATAATTCTTATCTGTGTCCTCACATTGTTCCTATACTTGGTCCCCTCTCTAAATCTACTTTGTATTCTATACTTCTCTGTATTCTCCCCTGCCACCACTCCCCCGGCTATAATCTATTTATTCATTTACTCTGAAGCCTTGCATTTGGATATAGTGGTGCTTCCTGAAATCAGCCCCATTACCACTGTTTGGCTTCCCACCCTCCTCCCTCCTTGCTAAACAGCTCTTTCTTTGTGGACACAGCTCCTATCCAAACCTCCCAATTTAGCCTTCCAATCTATTCTTTGTGCCTGCATTAAATCTAACCCCCTTCTTTGCTATCTCCCTCAGGCTTGCCCTTAATCTGGCACTTCACTTCCAGCAGCCATGATGGAAACCATCAGCTGGCCGCTCCCATCCTCTCAGCCCACAGGCAAGCTCTCCTCACTGGTTAAGACTGCTTCCATTCACCGGGAATGCCCTTTAGGGCTCCAATTGGCCACAGCTCACCCTGGTTGTTTTCTGATTGGTTGATGGCTTTATGGCATTTATGCTGATAGGTTGTGGCATGTTTTAGACTTTCAAACCTCTCCTGGCTGATCTGTATTGCTGTATTTCTCTCTGCTGCTGTATTTGGACCCTACCCCACCCCGGCCCTTAATAAATATACCTTTGCTCCTCCTTCTTTCCCCTTACTTTATCTCTATTGGCCATGATTACTCTGCCCCTGAATCTTAAAGATGCTGATAGCTTATTACCTCTGCCATGCTCTTAGGTCCTGTTCTGCTGCAGCCTTAATCTTGCCTTTCATAGCAAACTGCTTTTTAGTCTTGTTTTATCTGGGTTTCTGTCTCCTATTCTCCTGGATCATTTGCTCATTTGCCTCTTGGTGGCCCTTTCATTATCCTGCTACAAAATGGGTTGCTCTGGCTGGCTTGTAAACCTATCCTGCCTTATCCTATTTTTGCTGTGCTGACCAGTTTACTGCCTTTCCCTGCGAGACCCACCCCGGGACAGTAATCCTACTCCAATGAGTTATACATGGCCTGACTCTCCTCGGGTGCTTATATATATTCCAACTCTTCTGAAGACTGATATCACAATCTTAGGAATCTAGCTCCATATGCAACTGCGTGTTCTCTCTGCATCAGCTGTCCTAGTAAGTGTACCTCCCAATGTCTCTTTCTGGGTATGCTTGTCCATCCTCCTTCTGCTAACCCATGCAGGGGACATTAAGCTGAATCCTTGAGCTCCCTGCTCAACCCCTAATCAAACTCATATGTCTATCACACAATCTCACCCCAAAGGCCTAAATATCACACGTATGAATATTCATAGTCTGCACCCAAAAATGGCTGAATTGGAAGCATGGATCATCCATACAACCCCTGACATCCTATGTATCTCTGAATCCTGTCTGGAGCCCACTATCAAACAGCATGAGGTAGCATTATTAGGTTACAGCTGCTTCAGGGAGCATAGGCTAGGCAAAAGGGGTGGTGGTGGTATCCTTATCTATACCCGATCTGATACGGATGCTACTGAGCTCCTTGATCTTAACTTTGGATCTCAATCTGTGGAATTCCTATTCCTCTCTCTGACCCTAGGTATTGTGAAGAAGCTTATCATTGGTTGTGCCTATCTTCCACCCAACAATCATTCCCTAGAACTCCCATCATTCATCACTTTCCTCTCCAATCTCCCTCATCATGGCCTTGTGCTCTGTGATGACGTTAATTGTGACTGGCTTAGTCCTGCCACTGATAAATTGCATTTTTTCACTAGCTGACTCTAACCTAGCTCAAGTTGTCCTAGACCCTACTCGCATCAATACCAAAGCCAGCACACACTCTTTGCTTGACTTTGTGCTTATTAAGTGCCCACTGAAAATAAAAGATGTGCATGTACTCTCTGATTGTATAAGTGACCATTCTCCCATTCTTTATGTCTGGAGAAATAACTGAACCAAGCCCCCCCCCCCCAAGATCTCACTTATCTGTGACATATCCAGACTTGATACTGACAGCTTTATTAGTACTATTTCTAATATTGACTGAGGACCTATCGAAACCCTCCCTGATATCAACCTGGCTCTGGATTTCTTTATATCCACCATTACACAAATTGTAGATAAGCATGATCCCTTGAGAAAATGCAGGACCAAGGGTGTCAAGGCACCATGGCTCAATAAGGACCTCTGGATGCTTATGTCCTCTCATGACCATGCTTGGCAGATATACAAAAAAAGTAGACTGTCTTCTGACTAGGAGCTCCACAAGCAAATCAGGAACAAATGACAAAACTCCCTAAATAAAGCTAAATTTCACCACTTTCAGTCATTGCAGACTGAACACCTTTGCAATCCTAAAGCATTCTGGAGACAGATCAGTTCATTGGTCAAAGGGAAAGTTACTGAGCCCCTGAGTTCCCTCACTGCCCAGGGCACTACCCATTTGTACCCCCTATCAATAGCCACTGAAATCAATGAATTCTTCATGAACCTTGACAGATACACCTCACTCTTTAATAACTCTCCATTGTCCCCCTCAGCCTCAATCACCCCCAACTACCGATGGACTCACCCCTCTTTCCAGCTGAAACTGGCCAAAACCAAGAAGGTCTAGAGGCTTCTGGCTAATTTGAAGGCTGAGAGCATGCCTGGTCATGACAACCTTGAACCAAAGTTCCTCAAGCTAGGTACACCTGCCCTTGCTCACTCTGCATGCAATCTTTTTAATTGCTCCTTCCTTTCAAGTACTGACCTGGACAAGTGGAAGGTAGAGTAGTCATACATGTGCATAAGTGGGGACCCAACTCATTTTCTGAAAACTTTAGGCCAAGCTCCATCCTGTGCCCCCTGGCTAAAATACAGGAACTCGTAGTTTATAATCATTTACAGAGACGTCAGGAACACCACAATCTACTCTCTCCCTACCAGAACGGATTCAGGAAGAATCACAGTACTCTCACTGCCTTAATTAAAGTAACCATGGACTTAATCTAGGCCATTGATAAGGGTTCTGCAAAATGTGCCATCTTTGTTGACTTGACAGAAGCATTCGGCCTTGAGAATCATGGTCCTCTGCTACAAAGGCTTCATGTGCTTGGTCTAGATAATAGTGCCTTGGATTGGGTCCAGAGCTACAGTATCTGTCCTGCCATTCACAAAGGGTTAAGTGGGCTGGTGCCCTATCCACCCTCAGACCAGTGACTCATGGGGTGCCACAGGACTAATCTTGGGCCAATATTGTTCTCCCTATTTATTAATGACCTACCCAGTAACTGTGGTGGTGTATCTGTGCACCTATGTGCTGACAATGCAATCATTTACTGCTCATCTCCTGATGTTAATCAAATTGACTGTGACCATGCCTTTGACTTTCTGAACTAGAAAGTTGGTTCAGGTGTAATCATCTCATCGTTAGCACAAAAAAAACCCTAAAAGTATGTTATTCTCATTCTCATCCTCCTTTCGTAGTACACTACCCCTACTTAATATCACATGTCTGTATGGGGATCTCCTTGAAAATGTCCACACCTTTAAATATCTGGGCATCACACTTGACTCCTCTCTTTCCTTTAAATATCCATGCTTCTAATATAGTTAAATCCCTGAACCAAATGTTAGGTCTCCTCTACCATATCTGTCCCTTCCTCACCTCTACAGCTTACTCTAAGCTAGCATCCTCATCACTCCTCCCTCTCCTTATCTATGGTGCTCCCTTATTACTATCTAACAATGCCACTACCATGTCTCTCCTGACTAAAGCTTATAATAGAGTGGGTAGGTTCACCCTGGGGGTCAATGCCCCTCATCACCATTATGACATCATTTCTTCCTTGGGATGGCCACAGTATGAATCAAAACTGAGGTATATCACCCTGAGCCTCCTGCATAAGTTGGTCTATAAAGTTACCCTACCCTGCCTCAGTGAGATTGTCCACTGTAGACAAGCTCCTCAAGCTCTCAGATCCACTTCCTTCCCCCTTCTCCAGTGGCCTAACTTGAGACTAGCTAAAGCTCGTAAGTCCTTTGCTTTTGCAGCAGTGTCTGATTGGAACTCCCTTCCTCCATCTGTCCTATCATGCCTCTCTCTTCCCATTTTCCAATCCAACTTGCTCACCACTCTCTCTCTTCTGCTGCTACATGCTCATGCTTTCGATGATATCTCTCCTACTCCTACCTTGTTGTTTTCCCTTTACTCTGTTCTCCTTTCTCCCCTCCTATACGTCACTCCTCTACCCTCTACCCTGACTCACCTTTTTACCATTTTGCATTTGTATCTGCACTTATGGCTTGTTGGTACATGCTAATGTGTAATGACCTGACAAATTTGATGCACCTAGCCTTCTTGTTATTTTACATTGTTTGCCATTGCTGCATTTTTGCTGTGCTGAATTTAATTATTCTTCTGCTATGATGTGTGTTTCTGCTGTAATTATCTTCCTATGAAATTGTATTGTATTAGGAATTTTCACTGTGAATTTGTTGTAATTGTTCTGTACTGTGTTTCTCTGGTTGCTCTCCCGGGTCGCCCCTGAAGATGGGACTGCATTGTCTCAGTGGACTTACCCGGTTACCAAATTCAAATGAAATAAAATATTAGACTTAGCATTTTGGACGGGAGATCCTCAATATTGGACAAACTTAGAGATTCCCACAAGAGTAGAAAGTGACCATCTTCCTTTGGTCCTGAAGTGCTATTTTAACACCAAACTATGGGCTGAACAGGAGAATTTTTCAGAAACACTTATTACAAAAATTAGGTATAATAAAAGATTAAGATGGAATGATTACATGGGAATCTTATTAGTTGGTATAATAGAAGATCATTCGAACAGAGATACTGCCTGCCAGCTACCAAATAGTTCTAGTAAAGAGATAATTAAATGCATTTATAACATCTTTGAAGATCTAAAACAGATATTGTATATGCAACAGATCAAGAGGCCATCTACAGTACTAAAAACAAGGAAACCTGGTTTGATAATGACTGTAAACTAAGTAAAGCCAAATTATAGTCTCTATCCAGGAAAACAAGAAGATCAAAAAATTAAAATGGTTTTCTTTTACTAAAAAAAGAGAAAGCTAAGTACATACTATAATTAAAAACAAAGAAAGTAAAATTCTATAATGATAATTTGCTTAAAATGTTGGACGTGATTGCCACAGGGGATTCTAAGGAATTCTAGGCCCTTGTGGCAACTGGTACTAATAATAAAAAGTTGACTTTGGATACATATATTCATGAACAAGTATGACTAGAACATTTTACCCAGATGTATTCCAATGTGAATATACTGTAAGTAATAACATACAATATATTAATGAGCATCCAATTAATATTTCCATTATAAGACAAGAGGTTTATTTTGCCAATAAGGCATTGAAATTAAACAAGGCACCAGGACCAGACCAAATAACGGCAGAGGTGTTTCTGGCTAATATCAGTGCCTGGGCAGATGTATTCACATTACCTTTTTACAAATACATCAAAGAAGAAATATTTCCAGAAACTTGGATGGGATCAATTGTTGTACCGATTCATAAGAAAGGAAATATAATAGACCCACTGATGTCCAGACCTATCAGTTTACTAAATAGTAGTCTAAATGTATTTTTGAAGGTAATATTAAAAAGATTAATAGCTGAAATTGAAATACCTGGAGGGTTCCATAACTCTCAAGCAGGGTTCAGAGCAGGTTATAATACTCTGGATAATTGTTTTGTATTAACTCACTTAATTGAAACATACACAGTAATAAGAAAACATATTCTATATGTACTGTATGTTGATTACAAGGCAGCATTTGACATGGTAAGCAGAGTCATCTTATGAGAAATTATGTTCACAAGAGGAATTGATCCTCAGTAGTTTCATATTATTAGGAGGCCATAAGAAAATTCCTGGGCCAAGGTATGTATCAGTCCAAATGGGAAGCTATCTGAAATGATACCTATAGATAGAGAAGTGAGGCAAGGGTGTTTTATGGCATCCACTTTGTTTTCTTCATACATTGATGGTCTACTTAGTAAACTGGAAAAAAAAAACTGAATATGATTTTCTTAGTGTTATGCAAACCAAATGTGGAGCCCTGGTGTATGCAAACAATATTATTCTGCTTTCTTTAACAAAATATGGTCTCCAAAACAAGTTGAGCCTTTTGGAGACTGAATCCAGGGCCCTAAAGTTACAGATAAATGCCACAAAAATGCAAGTTTCCATATCTGGTAAAGACTCAATGATAGGAAACTGGTATCTAGGGAATAGAAAATTGAAGTTGTTAAAGAATATCCCTATTTGAAATTAATACTTTCTTCAAAAAGTGACTGGAAAAAGTACATGGTTAATAAAATTGAGAAACTGAAAAAGACAGCATATAGATTAGAAAAATTCAATCATGTATACGGTGGTTTGACAATTAGTCCACTAGTTGAAGCAATAAAGAAGAAATACTTTCCTCAGGCAACATACAGTGCTGAAATCTGGGACTCTAAAAAAGCTGAGGATTTAACAATTCCTATCTATAAAGTACTTAGGAGAAGTATTGGAGTTGGTCATTCCTTCCCAGCAGTCTATTTGAGAGCATAATTGGGCATACATTATATAATTGCAATATAAGATATTAAATATATATATATATATATATATATATATATATATATATATATATATATATATATATATTATATATATATATATATATATATATATATATATATATATATATATATATATATACTGGATTAGACTAATTAATTTAAATGAGCAAAGATTAGTTAAAAACTGCTTAAGGAAAAGGAAAATTGGAAACAAAGGGAATGTTTTAGTTCACCTTGGCTTAAAGAGGGACTCTGGCCAAAAGTGCTACTTTCCATAATTCGAATAAGCACACCCCCAATAAATTTCATACCAAAAATTATGTTTCTGTTTCACTTCATTTTAACTATTTTGTAACTCTGATTTCACTACCTGGTCAAAAAAGCCAGTTTCAGTGAAGAGCTGCTGATGATGTCATCTCCAGAACTCACAATCTAGTCTTCCCTGTCAGCAAGCTGACAGAACCTGTTTATCCAAAGTTTAAAATCCTGTGCAATGGTTTTTACACGTAAAAGAGGCAACAACAGTCCAAATTGTTTTTTTTATAAAAACTATGTGTGTTTCAGTTTTGGAATAAAGTTGACAAATTCATATTTTGATGCCTTTTTGATGTGGTCCATTTCTCCAGGCTGCTGATACCATTTGGGGTGCTACTGTACTGTGTTTCTTAGGAAATTGTATTGCTACTAGTATTGCATAATGTTAGTAACTTCACAGCTGTTTGTCAGTGCCTGCTTTATAACAAGTTTTAAAGAGCACCTTCCCCAGTCCTTTTGACTTTAAAGCATAAATTACACCTTCTTGAATTGATTCTGTAATTGTATTTCATTACTGTCCTCTACAATAAGTTTTGCATTCTGCAAAATGAATGAAATGCAGTTCCAGAATCAATGTAAGAAGGGATAATATACACTAGGCATAAAGTTAAATGGACTGGGGAAGTTGCTCTAAATCTCAATCTCTAACGCTCAACAAAATATTGCTGTTTTATAATATGTCCTTTCCTGGCAGTTGAAACTCAGCCTCCTCTTCTTGTAAGTTTCATGTCACGTCTTTTGCAAAATGGGGTAATTTTTGCATGAAAGTCAAAAGGACTGGGAAAGATGCTGACAGCAACTGTTATCTTCTCTCATTCCCCATGCTATGTTACCAAGGCTGAAGAAAGCTAATGAAAAAAAAAAAAACTTTGACAAGGCATTTGGATTTTGGCATAATGCATTGCTAACAGGGTGTATTGGGGAAGGGGGGACATAGTATGTACATTGAGCACTGGTTGTTTTCCCTTGCAAAATTGCTGTGACTGCACTGTACTACATGGTGTGAGTCATGACTCTGCCCTACAGTGATATCATTGGGAGCCAGAAGCCCTGCTGCTGAACAGCATAGGCAAATGCAAGAGGGCTAAAGCAGGGCTCAAAAACATATCCAAATTATGGAAGGCAGAGTAAACCTTGGCCAAAAATAACAAATGCCCACACCCTTTCAGTTTTAGTACTTCATAAAATGACTGCAAGATGTAACTTTTTGGACCATCATCAAAGGTGCTCTTTAACAGGGGCCTAATACTGTATGTGTTAATTCCTGCTAGTGATGGAAGTGTTAGCCCTGGTAAAATTAAAATTTTAATGTGGAATACAGCCTAGATGAGTCTGAATGTAGGTTAAGTAACAGCTTGTCAGGGAGAAAACACTTGGGGCCAGATATTCAAAACTTTGCACCTGATGCAAATTGATTGTGCCACAGTTGCACCAGAGTGCTATATTCAAAAGGCCAAATAGCACCCGGTGCAATATGATAGCTCCAACGCTATGAGATAATGTATGTGTGGTGCTAAGTGAGGGGTGGGAACATGCTTACAGGTGCAATGGTATATTCAAAAGTATAGTGCCGTGAAGTGTGCATTAGAGCAACATGTAGCGCAGTGCAAATTACTGATGAAGATCACAGGACAGTATGACAGTGGTGTCCACTGTCAGACCATACCTTCCAGCTGTGCTTGTCACCGTGTAGATGGCACCAGTCACTGTTGCCCGACAGACCATAAGTATTACTGTGTACCCACAGTATTGCCTACTATGGTACAGTACTGTCTGATAAACACTGTGGCAGGAACAACAATTTGTCTCTGGCATGCAGCACAACCACCTGTTCCTGTAGTGCTACTCCTCTGTGCCACATTAATCTTTACATCTGTGTCCAAATTAAGACTGCAGCTAATGTTCTGTGAGCTGTGAGCAAACAATGAATGTGGCAGCCAACTTGTAATACCAGTCGGACCTACAGGTGGAGCTGTGAGCACAGAAAGAAATGAGGCTTCCAACCTATAATTCCAGTCAGACCTACAGGTGGAGCTTTGTACACCATGTTATAGAGTCAGGCAATCCATATGCAAAGCAGGCTGTAATGAAATGCTAATGTGGCTGTTTGCCCATAGATTGCCTGAGTAGGCTCATTTGCATTGCAGTTTTGAATATAGCAAACTTTAGCATGTGGCCAGAGGGTATTGCACTGGGCAAACATGTCAACGCTGCGGAATACTGTAATATTCCATTATATGATTCTGCAGTTTTTGGCCTGCACTGTTGTTTGCTGTTGTTGTGCTCTACTGCTTTGCTAGCACACACACTGCCCACATTGTTCAGCATTACATCACTCCACCTGTGTGTGCACTAGGCCACTGTTGCAGTTTGCACTGCTCTCAGTTGTTATATTCAGTGTTTTCTTATTTGCTGGGCTATTTTTGAACTGCACTCTCAGCCCTGTTTGCAAGCCTTCATTTGCACACAACATTCAACTCATTTTGCCCCAGGGCTATTCCTTTGAAGATGGTGTGCAAATGACACCGGTCTAATTTTGCCCACTATGCAGTGTTAATTTTACCTTGGGGTAACGGTTTGAATGTCTGGCCCTAGGTTGGCTGGGTTGGCTACTGTAAAGAAACTCATAGTAAGGTTTCAAAACAGCATTATCACTCCCACCCCCATTCACAGGGAGGTAGAATAATTGTTTTAAAGTGCCATCCTGAGAAATCACCTCAATTGAATGACAGGTGTGAATGATCACAGCCTTCCATCACATCAGAAAATGATTCAGCCTTCAGACCTCACCAGTGAAAGCAGGAAATGTTGCTCACATGCCTTTCCAGTATAAAAAAAAAATGATTGAAACTGACACCAAAGTTCACTGCAGTGTGCTATGATCCAGCATTCTGCAACCCTGGAGAAAGGGATCATGGCATAAAGGCACCAAAATAAATAAATAAAAAAGAATACATTTTTGTTTACTTTTTTACAAAACCTGAAACACACAGTTTTTATAGCAATGTTTTTTGAATGTTGCTGCCTGTTTTACTTGTGAAAACTATTGCACATGAACTCCAACCTTTAAAGAAACAGGTTCTATAAGTTTGTTGAGAGGGAAGACTAGACTCTGAGTTCTGGAGATGACATCATCATCAGCTCTTCACTGAAACTATCTTTTTTGAACAGGCAGTGAATTTAGGGTTGTAAAATAACATGTAACTTTTAAACAAAGTAACTTAGAGATCTCAATTTTGGCATGAGGCTGATTGGGGCTATGCTGATCCAAATTCTGAAATTGATTGATGCCAGAAATTTTGACAGCAGTCCCTCTTTAATACACTACTGTCTTTACTTAAAAAAAGACCAATATTTATTAAGATATTATAAAAACCAAGTTACAATCAGCAGAAAATATGGCCAATTCATCAGCCAGAAAATTAGAAGTTACTGGAATGAAACAAATTTACAAAAAAATCAGGGTCTCTAAGTACTCCAAGTAAGAAACATAGAAACATAGACTTTGACGGCAGAAAAGGACCACTTGGCCCACCCAGTCCGCCCATTTCCCTACCTACTGGATAAGCTGCAGATTCTAGTTAACCAACAGCCTGTTTCCTGCAACCCCGCACTATAATTGCTTTGTGTCTGTCCCATGCATGTTTGAATTCCCCCACTGTTTTAGACCCAACGACCTCCTCAGGAAGGCTGTTCCATGTGTCCACCACTCTCTCCATGAAAAAGAATTTCCTCACATTACCCCTGAGCTGTCCCCCCTCTATCTTTAAACTGTGCCCCCTTGTTCTTACACATCTCTTTTTCTGAAAGATGCTACCCTCCTGGACTTTGTTGATTCCCTTGAGGTACTTGAAGCGTTTCTATCATGTCCCCCCTGTCCCTCCTTTCATCAAGGGTATACATATTTAGCTCTCTCAGTCTCTCTTCATATGGTTTCTGATGTAGACCCTGCACCATTTTAGTTGCCCTCCTCTGGACTGCTTCTATCCTGTCTATGTCCTTGCGTAGATGAGGTCTCCAAAACTGCACACAGTACTCCAGATGGGGTATCACCAACTGTCTGTATAGAAGGATAATCACTTCCCTTTTTCTACTTGTGATGCCCCTTCCTATGCATCCCAGTATCCCCCTGGCTCTCCTTACTGACTTTTCACATTGCTTACCCACCTTTAGGCCATCTGATATGACTACTCCCAGGTCCTTTTCCATTTTTGTTGTTGTTAGTACCTCCCCTGCTATTGTGTACTCTTCTCCTGGGTTTTTGTTTCCCAGGTACATTACTTTGCACTTCTTTGCATTGAATCTAAGTTGCCATATGTCTGACCATTCCTCCAACCTTGCCAAGTCCCTTCTCATCTTTTCTACCCCTCTTGTGTATCAACTCTGTTACAGATCTTTGTGTCATCTGCAAAGAGGCATACCTTTCCCTCCAGACCCTCTGCAATGTCACTTATAAAGATGTTAAAGAGGATTGGACCCAGTACTGAGCCCTGAGGTACTCCACTAGTAACCCCCCTTTCTTTGGAATGTGTTCCATTCACTATTACCTTCTGTGTCCTGTTGTGCAGCCAGTTCGCTACCCAGGCTACCACCCTGGCACCCACTCCCAGGCTGGCTAACTTGATTATTAATCTTTTGTGCGGGACTGTGTCAAATGCCTTGCTAAAGTCTAGCTAGGCCATATCCACAGCCCCTCCCTGGTCTATTACTTTGGTCACCCAGTCAAAGAAATCAATTAGATTAGTCTGACATGACCTTCCTGCTGTAACTCCATGTTGCTTTGGGTCCTGTGCCCTGCTGGCCTCTAGGTGCTCAACAATTCTTTCTTTCAGAGTGATTCCATCATTTTCCTACCACTGAGGTCAAACTTACAGGTCTGTAGTTTCCTGCTTCTGCCTTGCTCCCACTTTTGTAAAGGGGAATCACATCTGCCCTCCTCCAGTCCTCAAGTACCACCACATCCTGCCATGATTTGTTAAAAAGTGTGGTCAGTGGTGTCACTAGGTCCCCCCTTAGTTCTTTTAGGAGTCTGGTTTAGGTAACTGCTCCTCATCTTCTTTTGTGAATACTGAGCAAAAGTATTCATTCAGTATCTCTGCCTTTTCACTGTCTCCCTCTGCCCACATCCCCTCTCCTTTATTAATCTTCACTATCCCTCCCTTAACCTTTCTATGCACCCTAATGTACCTATAAAAGGTTTTATCCCCCTTTTTGAACGAGTTGGCTATTTTTTCCTCGGTTTGTGCCTTTGCTATTCTGACTGCCTTTCCTACTTCTTTCTGCTTTAATTGATACAGTTCCCTGTCGTGCTCCCTCTGTGATTCCTTATACTTTTTGAATGCAGCCTTTTTCTCCTTAACCTTCCCTGCCACCTCTTTTGAGAACCATAGTGGTTTTTTACTCCGCTTTGTTTTCTTTATTTGTTTTACACGAAGACTTGTTGCCTCTATGATGCCAGTTTTGATTTTTCTCCATTGTTCTTCCACCCCTCCTATTTGGCCATTTGCTAGTGCATTCTTCAGGTGTTCACCCATTTTGCCAAAGTCAGCCCTTCTAAAATCCAGTATCCTTGTTTTTGTGTGGCTTATCTCCATGGTTGTGCTCATTGTGAAGCACACTGTGCAGTGATCGCTTGTTCCCAGATGTCTACTGACTTCTAAATTTGTGATCCTCTCTCCATTTGAGGGTACCAGGTCTAGTATTGCTCCTCCGAGTGGGTTCCAGCACTAGCTGTCCATGGTCTGCCTCTGCAGGGCATTGAGAATGACCCTGCTCTTGGATGTGGCTGCAGTACATGTCCTCCAGTTAACATCTGGCATATTCAGGTCCCCATCAACAGTATCTCCCCTTTTCAGCCATTTTGAGAATGTCCTCTATCATTTCTTGTCCATTTCCTCCCTTGAGACGGGGTCTGTATACAACCCTGTGCGGATTGCGATGCCATTCCCCATCTCCAAGGTAACCCAGAGTGCCTCTTGTCCTCCCCTTTACTTTTTAGTTCTGTAGCTTTGATCCCTTCCCTTATGTATAGAGCTACTCCACCTCTTCTTTTGCCTTCCCTGTCCCTTCTGTAGATTGTGTAACCTGGTATGTTGACATCCCATTCATGGTTCTCGGTGTACCATGTTTCTGTGACTGCCACAATATTCAATTGTTCATCTTCCATCAAAGCTACTAGCTCAGAAAGCTTGTTTCCCAGACTACGGGCATTAGTAGTTATTGCCCTCCATTTAATGTTGGCTTGATCCTTTTTTCCCCCATCCCTGCTCTTATTGCTCTTATCTATTTTACCATTTACCCCCATCCTGCCCTGTGTTGAGCTCTGTACCTTAGTGTTTACCCTACTACCTGCCTTGTTTTTGTGGGGGCTTGACTTTTCCTGCCTTTTACCAGTACCTCCCCTTATCTAGTTTAAAAAGCTTGCCAGGAAGCATTTAAACCTGTCTCGGAGCTTGGTCCCCTTTGTGGACAAATGCAGACCGTCATACCAGTATAGACCTTTATCTCTCCAGGTGGACCCCAGTCCCCAATGAAGCTAAAGCCTTGTGCTCTGCACCAGTTTTGCAACCATTCATTAAACTGCATGGTTTGCAGTACCCTAGCCTCATTCCTGCCATGGACTGGTAGCACCTCTGAGAAGGTTACTGTGCTTGCTACCCGTCTGAGGCCCTCTCCAACTCCACAAATTCATTCTGCACTGCACTGATCCCATGCCTAGCTAGGTCATTTGTTCCAAGGTGGACAATGATATCTAGTTCTGTCTCCTGTGATGCTGCTTCTACAATTGTGAGGATTCGCTTCTTGTCCCTCCAAGCCATGGCACCAGGCAGGCAGCTTACTTCCTTCTCTCCCTTCCCCAGTTCTATCCCCCTAACAATTGAGTCCCCTATCAGTAGCTGTTTCCTTCCCCTGTGGTGTCCCTTGCCACCCTTTTGTGGGTCTCCCTTGTGGATGTCCTCAACATTCTTCTGGGTCTCCACTGAGGGTGCCATCATAGAGGAACCTTGCTCTGCCAGAATGGCATCTGATTTGTGTAGAGGTACAACTGGGGGGCTTCACCTCTGGTCCACCACCCGCACCCTCCCAGAACCCACTGTGGTCC
This sequence comes from Neoceratodus forsteri, assembly GCA_016271365.2. Taxonomy (NCBI): domain Eukaryota; kingdom Metazoa; phylum Chordata; order Ceratodontiformes; family Ceratodontidae; genus Neoceratodus; species Neoceratodus forsteri. The sequence continues at coordinate 611,360,568 of CM057455.1, forward strand.
TATTGCTCTTCATACTCTGAAACCTCTGACTCAGTGGTTGTGGCAGTGGTGCTCTTTGGGAGGGGGAGGCCTCCTTAGTCCTTGCTAGTTCAGCCTGGAGGTGGGCAACCTACTCTCTCAGAGCTGACAGTTGCCTACAAATAGGACAGCAATTCAGTTTCCAGAATGTTTCCCGGAAAACTGCTGCCCCACAGCCAGTGCATTGCACCACTCCCCACATGTCCTGCTCCCTTATTCTATACAATATGTAATTATATATGTATTATTATTTGTTTTGTGTAACTACTCTTTATGCACGTTGCAGGGTTATTAGGAATATGACAGTTCTGCCCCAAGACCTGTTGAGGAAGTGATGTCAGAACTGTGGCTATAAAGGAAATGCCACGCCTGGGTGGGTGGGTAGTACACAGCCACTGGTGACTGTTAGAAACAATCAAATACACAATTGCTCCACCGCCCTGGTGAGTACTGTCCTTTATAGTAATACAACTAACACCACAATTTACTAGACCACGGCTCCAACACAAACCACTCTACTGAGTCCAGGGATAAAAATGAACTCACTCCTCAGCCAGCAGGACACTTAAAATGTTACAAAAATATCCTTCCAAATGCTAGGTCTCAACCCCCGCACTCAAGCAAATTCAGTTGTATCTCACTCACTCTGGTTATAAAATTACTACCCTTTTAAAGGAATCCTGCAATTCTCTGCTTAATGCCAATAAGGAAAAATAAAAATAAAACTTTTTGTAGAAAGTGTATCTCCCCTTCTTACCCAGTGCTCTGCAGTATTATGCTTTAATCAGGTTTCCAGGTCCTAAATGGAGTTGCAGTTTGTTCTTTGCAGTAAGTTTTAGCTTCCAACAGACACTTTAAAGTCAGTGTGACTGGCTTCTAACTGTGAAGGATGTCTAAGATAAGCACAGTGATGAAACTCCATCCAGAGCCAATTGATTGACTAGTGACACCTGTGATGTAAGCAGGCCTTTCAATGCAGGCAGACTGCTATGTCTGATTCCAATACACAAAACCTTTCAGTGAAACCAGGGCTAAAAAATTAACTTCTCAGCCAGCAGGACACTTAAAATGTTACAAAAATATCCTTCCAAATGCTAGGTCTCAACCTCCGCACTCAAGCAAATTCAGTTGTATCTCACTCACTCTGGTTATAAAATGACTACCCTTTTAATGGACTCCTGCAATTCTCTGCTTAATGCCAATAAGGAAAAATAAAAATAAAACTTTTTGTAGAAAGTGTATCTCCCCTTCTTACCCAGTGCTCTGCAGTATTATGCCTTAATCAGGTTTCCAGGTCCTAAATGGAGTTGCAGTTTATTCTTTGCAGTAAGTTTGAGCTTCCAACAGACACTTTAAAGTCAGTGTGACTAGTATGCCAATAGTGGAGTCAAGCATGAGTTTAAGACATATCTTTGAGTGCTAATGGATAAGAAATTAAGGTTTGCTTATATTAGATACAAATTTGAGATTTTTGATAGTAATGCTCTCCAGGCTAGATATGATAAATTGCAAAACCGGACTGTGAACTGCTTTTGTGGTGAAGGCAGTCCAGAGGATCTGTTTCATGTAATATGGTAATGTAACGGGCATAAGGCAAACCAACAATACTTATTGGATACACTAGGGGTAGAATATTCAGAATGTTCCAGGCAGGGGTGCAAGCCTAGTGCAGTACAACTGGATGTGCCAGGGAGTGTGCTAGGTGTTATTCAACGGTGCTGCGCCAAGGCTCAGCACAATTGAATATGGCAACATGGCCGCTCGCATTGCACATGGTGTAGTGGCACTGCACCAGCACAAGTGGCAGAAGATGAGCAGGGGGATGTGCCAGCACAAGTGCAGTTGTTCTAGGCTCAGGGACCATGATATTCAGCGGTGGATATGCAAATGGGGCCATAATGCATGCAATGCACAACTGGGGCCATTAGCATGTCATTATGGCCCCATTTGCATGCAGGTGCGCCAATCCCTGATGACTTGCACCTGGTGCCCTGACAGGCTGCAGCCATCGGGGACCGAGGTCTGAGTGGGCAGGTGGGGACGGGATACCGCTGGACCACCAAGGATATTGGAACTGCATTTTATTATGCTTATGCCCATAATTGGGCATGGGGAGGGTGTGACGCCGACATACCCTGGCTCTGGAGCTCGGGTGGCCACCCACAGCTGGTGGCTGCCGTGTTGTGCCCTGCAATATGGCAGCTCACCTGTGAGTGGCCAGCCCTTGCTCCTTTATTTTTGGTTCCAACTTTGCGCACTAGTGTGCAGCGCAAGTAGGGGTTGCACCTGCATATGTTCAGCACATCCCGGGCTGAATATCGGGATGTGCTGAGTATGCATGGGCATGCCTCCTGCGCTTGCACTGCATACATTACTGATGCATCCCGGTGCATCAGGATTTAAGCAGTGCATCATCCACTTCTGAATATCGCACCGGGGCGCATCAGTGGGTTTTGCCTGGTGCAACACTGTTGCACCATGCGCAACCCCTTTGAATATCCAGTCCTCGGTCTGAATATACAAGAGAATACTGTAGAATCAGACAAATTATGGATAATGAACATTTTACTTACAACAGAAGATCGGTATACAATTAAATGGCCAATTTCTTTTTATCAATTTCCAAAAGGATGTGCAATATAGAATGAGCAACTCTTCTAATACAGTATTTAGGGAACAGTAGGCATGTTGGCAGATTTTTATTGTAATTTATAGTAGCTGAATGTTATTTGTGAAGCTTACTGTTTTAAGGAAGATATATTTTGTATTTTTGTTTCTGTATTTTGTAAGAAACTATTGATATGTATGTAATCTTGAATTGAGACATTATCTTACTATTTTGTAATTAAGTCATGTGACAACCATGTGTTGACCAATAAATTTACTACACACATATAGTCTATATTAAAGAGTTTTAAGAGCCTCCTCTGGTATGTATTATTGTTGAAATATACTAAGAAGTTTTTAAATTTAATGATTTTATATGTGAAGATACGTGGCTGTAAAATGTATTTGCACTTTCTACCTCAATATTGTAATGGCTTATAGTTGATCAATAAAAACATAAATGAAAACAAATGGTATCATATACTGTGATGTTTTGTATATTAGAACATACCAGTATATGATACAACTCACAGTTTGTGTTAAGTTTTCCACGGTTTCTAGTGACCCTCCACTCTCCGATTGCTGTACCCAATGTAATTGTTGGTTCTGCCTGAGTGTGGAAAACCACTCATCCCCTCAATGGCAGAAAAGCTTTCCCTTGTCTTGGGGAAAAGAACTGATCTATCAAGTGAGCTATGCCTTCTACTACTTCTTTTGCATTCAGACATTTTTGTGCAGCCATTTAACGATATGTTGAAATCAGTCAAAAGTAGAAATTGGCAGTGAGATAGCAGAGCTCTAAAACTTGTGTGTAGCCATGTTTGCTTTCACCACCTCCCCCATTTTTAGACAATCTAAAGACAAAAGCACAATGCAATAGAACAATAAAATAGGCAAATGTGATGGTGGGGTTCATGGGAGGGATCAGCAGCCAGAGAAAGGAGATGCCTCTACCACTGTGTAGGCCATTGGTTCATTGTCACCTGGAATACTGTTTACAGTTTTGGGGCCACATTTGAGAAAGGACAGGTATAGAGTAGAGGCAGTGCACAGGAGTATAACCAAGCTGATCCAAAGATAGCTGGGAGGGGCATACAAGGAGAAACTGGAAGACCTAAACATGTACACACTGGGGGTGAGAAGGGAGAGAAGGAACATGACTGACATACAAATACAGAACATCTATGGATAAAAAATGATAGATATTGGAGATTTGTTCAAACAGAGAAGGAGCACAATCACCAGGGGTACAAATGTTATTGCCAACAAACTGCTAGTTATGATACCTTTTAAGCATTGTTGAGAAAGTATTATGCTGAGTTTTTTAAATGTAACTGCTCTGAATGTTGTTACATTCTCATACCTGTTGTTTGTAATATATTGTATTTTTGTTTATAACAACATGACTGTATTTGTTATGGTCCTGGGTTACATTTGAAAACGGGTCTTGGTTCATATTGCTTATCTGGTAAACAAATGTTTAAATAAAAGCATAGACACATAGAAGTTGATGGCAGATAAGGATCTCAAGGCCCATCCAGTCTGTTCATTTTTTTCTACCTTATGAATGTGTCATAGGCCTGTACTCTGTCAATGGCCTATCTATTCATACTCATCTGTATTGCTCCCTTATGTCTATCCCATGCCTGTTTGAAGCCCTGCACTGTATTCATATCCACCACTTCCTGAGGTAGGACGTTCCATGCATCCACCACCCTTTCTGTGAAAAGAAGTTCTCCACATTACCCCTTAATCATCCTCCTCTAATCTCATGCTGTGTCCTCTTGTCCTACTATTTTTCTTATATTGAAACATGTTATACTCTTTCACCTTGTTAATGCCCTTAAAGGTGTTTAAATGTTTGATCATATCACCTCTCTCCCTCCTTTGCTCTAGGGTATACATATCGAGCTCCGTTAATCTGTCCTCATATGTTTTCTGATGCAGTCCCTGCACCATTTTGGTTGTCCTTCTCTGGATTGCCTCCATTTTGTTAATGTCCTTGTGAAGGTGCGACCTCCAGTACTGCATGCAGTACTCCAGATGGGGCCTAACCAGTGTCTTATAAAGAAGGATTATTACCTCCCTCTTATGACTTGTGATACCCCCACTAATACTCCCCAACATCCCTCTAGCCTTACCTACTGCTTTAGTGGTCTTCTTGGATGATTTTAGGTTATCTGTTATGAAGATGCCCAAGTTTCTTTGTTCCCTTGTGATTGACCCTTCCAACCTAAAGGTGGTTTCAGACTTTCTCTTCCCTATCTGCATGATCTTGCACTTCTGTGCATTAAACCCCAGTTGCCACTCTTCCGACCATTTTGCCAGTTTATTCAGATCTCTTCTCATTCTTCCCACTCCATCTGGATCATCTACTCTTTTACAGATCTTAGTGTCATCTGCAAACAGACAAACCTTACCCTCCAGTCCATCTGCAATGTCACTGATGAAGATATTGAAGAGGACTGGCCAGAGGACTGATCCCTGAGGTACCCCACTTGTGACTTGCATCTCTTCTGACTTATATCATTTACTACCATGCTCTGTTTTCTGCCCCCAACCAGTTTGCCACCCAGTTGTCCAACATTTGACCCACCCCAAGCCTACCCAGTTTATTAATCAATCTTCTATGTGGAGCAGTATCAAAAGCCTTGCTGAAATCAAGGTCGGCGACATCAACTGCACCCCCTTGGTCCACCACTCTGGTTAGCCAGTCAAAGAAATCTATGAGATTAGTTTGACAGGACCTTTCTGTTGTAAACCCATGCTGTCTTAGATCTTGTGCTGCTATGGATTCCAGGTGTTGCACTATCCTTTCCTTAAGGAGTTCCTCCATAATCCTGACTACTACTGAGGTAAGACTGACTGGTCTATAGTTCCTTGCCTCCTCCCTGCTATCACTCTTGTGGAGCGGGATCACATTAGCCCTTCTCCTGTCTTCTGGGACCTCTCCTGTGCTCAGAGACTCACTAAACAGTTCCGATAATGGTTATGCTAGTTCCTCCCTTAAAAAAATAAAAAATAAACCTCCAGGAAGCTGGTGGATGCAAATTTAAAAGGGATATCAGAAAGTATTTTTTTAATAGAAAGTGTGATAGAAAGGTGGAATAGGCTGACAGAAAAAGTGGTCTTTGTGAAAACCAGTGTGAGGATGCAAACAAACTGCAGATACTTGTTTTTCATAAAAAAGTGCATAGTAGCAAAACAGGAGGGTAGAGGTGATGTAATGAGCCCTCCTCCATTCCACATTAGATAGCTAGGATTGGGCAGACATGATTGGCATTTTTTTGCCACCAAATTTTATGTTTCCTTGTTTCTAAACTGATGATTTGAGCACTTATGAAGCCTATGCAGTGACCCATCCTGTTCCAATTCACAGGCCAGTGTAATATGAACTTATTTGAGTAACAGAATATTGAGCTAGTTGGTGATGACATTGCCATGCCTGGTATTGGCATCGACAGTTAAAGAAGCAGTGGAGCATGATCCAATGGCGTGCACATTCTTGTATTTAACAATATTTGTCACCTTGATCCCCTGAAATCAGCCACACTCACACCTTTGTCTTGTTTTAACCACTGAAAATGTTATTGGGTAAATTTGTACCATATTCAATACATTTTATTATTGTATTCCTTTAAAATACATTTTTCCATACTACCAATTCTTAGATAGTTCCATTTATTTACAAACAAACACTTGAGTTGCCCTTTATTTACATGACTGAATATTTTCATAATTCATTTTCATTGGCTCAGTTGTACTGATCCAACCCCTCTTCATCATAGATCTTCAGTCTGGGTTCAGGTGTCCTACCTGTCCCCTGGGGTGACTGCCCCATGGGGAGCCTTCTTCTGCTAGGCCATACCTCATTCTGGCTGGGCCCCATTTTTTCCTCACCCAGCCACCTTCTTTCAGCCGGGCCCCATCTCTCACCCTTCACAGACCTGTTGCTCTCAACAGCAACCCACTATCCTGTGAAGTTTCCTGTTGCCCTCACCTGGCAACCCATCACTTTTGAGCCTTCTTTTTATTCTGATGGGTGAATGGGATCTCCTGTAAACAGCTGCAGAAAAGAGGGAGATCCCTCTCTCTGCAGTCCCTTATGTACCCCTTTAGCCCCCTCCCCTACCTAGCCTACCACCCAATGGCCCATTGCCAGCTAACCTAGCCTAGCCCCTCCCCCTTTCATGACCTTACTTTCTTGTGACCTCATCGTTCATCCCCAGCTCTGCCCCACCGGGGTGCTTCCCCATGGGGAGCTCTCCCCTGCCCGGCCATACCTCATTCTGGCTGGTGTCCATTTTTTCCCTTAGACATTGGGGTCAGCCATGGTCTGCCCGAGGGCTTCACTCCACTAAAAACTAGGCAAATAGTGTCCCAAGACCCTGGCAGGCCTCAATAGCTTCCCGAATGTCCCCGTTGAGCACTGTATTCCCTACTACAGACATGTGTACCCCATCCAATCTGTACATACCTGGTATATCATATGTGATTAAACTTTGCCTGATGTATAACCCCCCGGATGCTCTGGTCCATGCTACCAGCTTCCTGTTGATCCTCTTATGAGCCCTCTCATTGGTAAGCACCTCTTTTGCTTGCCTCCAATTTCTCCTGAAGATGTTCTGTGACCTCCCCAGCTAAACTTGCAGCCACCATGACATTATAATATCAAAGTCTGTCAAAATCATCTGCACCAAGGCCACCCATGGTGTGTTCCCCAAGTTGTTCTCCCCCTGCATGTATAATGATTATGTCCAGAGTGGGCCAGGTCTGACTTTTTTCATTGATAAGCGGTAACAGTTGTCTCCAGCAGAGTCCCTTTTTCCTGCACCACTTAATCAGTGTCTTGCTTGGGTCATGTCCCAGTTGCTATCCACCCTTTGTCATCAGTGCCCACAGCTCAGCCCAGTGAATGAACGAGTGTCTGATAAGCCACAACACCCTGCACTGTCTATTTCCTGATAACAAAAATTAGAAAGTTAGATCTTATTCCTGATGTATTTCCTACATGCCTGTGATGACTAGTGGTGAGCGAAGTAGCCAAAATTCGCTCTGCAAAGTGATTCGTGGAGCAACACAGAATCTGTGAAGTATTCCACAGCACGAAGCAGAGTACTTCACGTTATAACGGGGAACGCAAAGTCCATTGAGAACAATGACTTTGCATTATTCTGCCTTCCTAAACCACTTCTCCACCAATTTTAAGGCTAAGTACATTGAGATCAATGTACTTCGTCTCACTTCACCTTGTTTTTGAGCTCCAAAGGTGAATTTTGCAGTGCTTCATGGGATTGCAGGTCACATCGGATCTAGATTGTGATGCCCCTGGTCAGACCCAACTCAATCCAACTCTCTGGCCACCTTTCTGAGATCCATCTGCTTTGGAAATATGCACCCATGCTATTACCCCCCATGTCTCGTTATTTCCTTTCCACTGATCTTGCCAAAAAGTGACCCCCTCTAGGCATCCCTCCCAGGATAGAAAGTCCTCCTGAACTCCTGCGTTGATGTCTACCCAATGGTGAGGAAGCTTGGCCCTGGTTGTAGCCCTGGTCAGCTGCCTCATGAAGACCCTGCCTGGTGCCACTACTTTGCAGGTGAAGTTCATGTGTCCCAGCACCTGCTGCACTACCTTCAATTGGACCTGCTTGCCCTTTTGCTCTTTGATGAGCTTAGCAAGCTTGGCCACCTTAATGGCTGTGAGCAGAAAATACTGCTTTTCGACATCAAGCTTGATGCCCAGGAACTCTTGCTTCCTACCAGTTCACTTGGTCTTCTCCCTGCAAGCGGATCCCCCAACTCTCTGCACGTTGCCTTGAACCTCCTGACCATGCCCAAGGTCTCATCCTTGCCTTTGACTATAAACAAAATGTCATACAAATAGTGGACTACCGCCTCCCTCCTGTGCTGGACTGAAAAGGCCCATTGCAGCCAGATACTCAAAACCTCAAAAGTGGCAGAAGATACTAAACACCCCATGGGCATGGCCTTATCAAAGTTGAATCTCCCTTGAAATTGGAAACCTAGAAGCTCCCAATCCTCCTGTCTCACAGGCAGCAACCAGAACACTGACTCAGTGACAGTCTTAGTGAGCCAGACCGCCTTTTCTGCCCAGATGGAGTCCACCACATGTTCTAGTGTAGCATATGACACTGTGCACCACCAGCATTCCTCTGACACCTTTTTTGGAATTATGCCTAAAGGTGACACCCTGAAGCATGGAAAAGGTGGGGGCATTGAATGGACATGCCATTCTACCAGCCTCCAACTCCTTTCTAATCTTCCTCTCAACTATGTCCTCCTTTCTCTTAATGGATGCCAGATTCTTAGACCTCATACATTTTCTACTGCCGGTCAAGTACAAGCTAACCCCCCAGCAAAACCATCCCACAGCATGTCCCTAGCCTCATGATTAGGGTAAAAGTCTGTCCAAACCTTTAAAATGTCCACTTTTATGGGGGATGATGCCTTCTGTAAGGCATTTCTTGGGCCCTTTTCCCCATGAGGATCCCTACCTCCCACCAAAACCTCCAGTCCAGTTCTGCCACCTATAATTGTGCCCTTGTCCACTGAAACCTCCTCTACCCCTCCACCCCTCTAAATGGTATGACCCTGTGACTGAAATCCCCCCTTGTCCACTTGTGTCCTGCAATGGGTGACTGGGTGGATTCTACCTCACCCGTAACAGGCCTGCTTAAACTTGCAACTGGGCGATGTGCAATTGGCCTTGTTGTATGCCCAGAAAGCCTTGGTTGTTGAAGCCCCAGTCCCTTTTTTCCACTTGTTATTACTCCCACCCTGTGCCAACAGCTTCCTTATCCAAAGCTTGGATAAACTGACATCCCCCCTCATGTCATCATGAGATGCCATCCTCTGCCTAAACATTTCACTGTATATGAGCCAGCCATACCCACTCTTGACTCTATAGGCATCCCCATACAGTGGCCGAATAGGTAAGCAATGGTGTTGCCAGCTATGGCTTCTTTTGAAGCATGATGGCAATAAAGTGCATGAAACCCTCCATCCACACCCTGAATGTGTGCCCTTATAGTGGACCTCCTCATTATTCTTGCCCATGATGGCCAATGCCACCGCCGTCTCTGTATTGCCTACAGACTCTTTCTGCTCATATTTTTTTTGCAGTGTCCTTTTCTATCAAGGCAAACATATAAATGTACTCCCCATTCCAAATCTTCTCTTTTAGCGCCTGGTACACATTGTCTCCCAGTGTCATCGCAGCAGCCACCAGTATTCCCCCCCCTTATTTGCCCCCTCCCTGGTTCCCACCCCTTGATCTCCTTTGTCCTCCCCTTTCTTCTCTGCCTTCAAGGCCTGCCATGCTTAGTCTACCTCTTCCTGCCCTTTCTCACCTTTTTCATCCATCAAACCTGCCAAGTAGTCCTTGAGACTACCTTTGACCGACAAAGCCACTGTCGGTGCCTTACCCTCATCCATCTGCAGTTCAACCTTGCCCTTTGGTTTGCTCCTGGTTACCTTCTTCTTAGGTGGATCCTTCTGGGGGGGCTTCTTTCACTTGTCTGCCTGCCTCTCCTTCTCCTCTGCTTCTCTTGACTCCTTAATGATGGCCTGGACCTGGTTCATAAGTTCGGCAGCTTTCTGGTCCAGCACCTCTCTGGTCTTGTGCTTCGGGGTCACTGCTTATTGGGATCCATCCTGAAACTGCAATAATAGGCATCAGTATAAATAGCCTGTCTCCAACTCTCAAGGTGCTTCCCCCCATTCCCTTCATGTCCCTCCTTTTCCTGTCCTGGCTTTCCACCCCACCCCCATCCCACTGTGGCCCCTTGCCTCTGGTCCTTTGTGCTTCTTTGTTCAGGACGAAGAAGAAATTGTTTGCCTTGCCTCTGTCCTCTGTATCATTCCCCCCATCTTGATGGACAGATCCCCCCCAAAAAATGATCTGCACATATGCATCACCCACTGGTCAGTGTAATCCAATCACGTCCCATGTACCCCTGCAGGAGTAGTCACCCCTTTTTCCTTTCCTTATTTATTTTAACATGCCCTTACTAGGCCACTGGGGTCCGAAGTCTCTGAACCATCAAATCCTGTGATTGCACTCTGCCCTGCTTGTACACTCTCTGTCCTCTCTTGTTCCACAATTCTGTTTATATATATATATATATATATATATATTGCATTAGCCTTTGGCTGATACTACTGCTGCCACTATGTTGGTGGGCTGCCAACCTATAAATTCATTGCTTGTGCTCCTCCAACCCTCTGGAGGTGGCCCGCACCTAAAATGATAGCCACTCAACTGGAAAATCCCCTCTGCAAAATGGCAGGCCCTTTTGGCCTGGGTGAGCCCAAACAGCAGAAAATGCAGCTGGGCCCCACTTTGTGTCATTTCCTGGGCACAAGGCTCCTAAATACTGGCTCTGCCACCCTCCGCAGCCAGCAAAAAGCAGCAAACAACCTCCACAAATTGTACTAGGTCTCCATATGCCCCCCACCCAACAGCTGGAAGAAACCAAAAACCTCCCACCCAGTGTTCTCCTCCTGAAAACAAATCGCCCTCCCAGATAGCTCTTAGGCACACACCCTAGGGAAGCACACTTGGCTTCCCCACTAATTCTGTCCCCCCTTTTTAAAAAAAAGCCCCACCAGGAAAACAACCATGTACCCAGCTGCTCACCTTGAAGCTGAATAGATGCTAAAAAAACCTGCAACCTCCTTTGCCACACTAGTGCTCCCAGTGCTCCAGTTGGCTGCCCAAAAAATCGGAAGGGGCCCAAGGCCCACTGCTCCTGAGCAACCCCCATGCTCCAGCATTGCTGTGTCTCATGGCTGGCCAACTGATGGCCTGCAACCCTTGGCCCATCGTTGTACATTCAAATCCAAGATAAACAGAACTGGAATAAAACTTGGAAGCTGGGGAGACTACAAAGAGTAATAAAACAGGGCTGTGAGGCAAAACATTTCCCGTCTTGCCTCCCGTTATGCCTGATTGTTCTGCTTGGGCCTCCACAATAGGAAGTGCCCATCCCCGCAATGTGGGGACCCCCCCACCAGCTGGATGCCATGTGCCCCAGGCATACTTAGGCTGCACACCTCCTGCTCCCCGGTGAGCATCTGCAGCCACAAAAGCCAACTCCATTCATTGAAAAAGCCAGAAATTTGAGCCGGGAGGACTGGTGCTTATTAGGGTGCATACCAGAGTTGAACCTGCCCCTTGGTGTGCCAGATGGAGACCACCTGTTCTCCAATTCTTCCTGGGGCAGACTCAAGCAGGCCCGGCACCACTCCAGATAAACCAGTGTCCAGAATCATTCATCCCACAGCCAGAACTAAGCTCCTAGCAGCAAGCAAGTGCTTCCCTGTCCCGTTGCCAAAGAAATCTTTTCTTTTTACTCTGCTCCCATACAATTCTGAGCGAAAACCTTACTACAGAAACAACAAATTTCAGGCCCTCATAAACGACTCTGTGCACCAGTATCTTATCCACATAAATACATACAAAGTCTTCAGAAAAGAGCATAATAGGTCAGAGACATGAAATTTAAGCACAATTTCTATGAAAACAAAATTTCTATACAGAAAAAAACAAGTCCCACTAACTCCTAGAATCAGGAATGGCCTCGGCTGTAGAGGCCTGGGCCTGCCACACTTACCAAAAACCTATACAAATCTACCCAGAAAATTAACCGCAGTCTTGTGCAGCTGAAGAGCAGTATCTCCTGAAAATAGCTGCAGAAAAGAGGGATATCGCTCTCTCTGCAGTCCCTTGTCTATCCCTTTAGCCCCTTCCCCTATCTAACCGACCACCCAGTGGCCCTTTGCCAGCTCACCTAACCTAGTCATCCCCCTTTCTTGACTTTACTTTCTTGTATCATTCCTCCCCTAAAATCCCTGCCCCACCCTCCCCAACCTCTACTTTCTGCTTAAGTCCTCCCAGCTCCTAGGCAAACCCTCCTCCTCCCCACCTGTCTAGCTCCCTGGCCTGCTAATCCTAGGCCACACTATTAAAAGGGCATTAGCCATTGCCAACATAGTTGTTGTTGTTATTGTTGTTTATTAGGAATAACCATTGAGCTTGCACTCATTCACAATGGCAACCTAGTTCAAACTTTAAACTCATACAAATGACCGTACTTACATCAACAAAGTCATACAATATTCAATAAACATGATTACAACGTAATTCAAACATTAAATCATTCCAACACAATACATACATCCACAAAGTCATACAATATTCAATGTGCAATATATCCGCATTTACTGTAGCTAAAACAGTTGCAAATTTGAACATTAGAGAACAGGAATTTCTTACGTGTGGAAACAGCCGGAGGTTTAGAGTGAAAATCTCTAAAATAGGGTGGGAGTTTATTCCAAAACTTCAGGACCAGGTTGCTAAAATATTGTAACAACCTTTTTGTATGAATCGTAGGGACAATTAGCTGGGAAGTTGTGAATTTCTTAAAGATGGCCCAATATACTGAGAAGAAAGCCTATCTCTCAAGTATTTAAGTATAAGACCCAGGCTGGACTTATATGCAAATATGCTAGTGTGAATACACCTCCAATTTGTCAAGGAAACCCAACCCAAAGATTTATATAAATTACAATGGTGGGTAGTTATAGGACATTTCAGGATTGTAAAGTACATCTAACATGTATAATCTACAGTATCTTGTGAGACCCTACCATATAATATATCACCATAATCAAATAATGGCAAAAATTGTACTTCAATGATGCATTTCATTGTATGAGAATCTAAACATTTTTGATTTCTAAATAAACAATCTACCCCCTTACCCACTTGGCCAATTAATTTATCCACGTGACTGTCCCCTGTACCCAACTGATCCAACCAATAGCCTAAATATTTATACATTTTAACAGATTCTAAATGCCTGATGAGTCAGAAATCTCAAGTTTCAAGTCCAATTTCAATTTGGAAGATGGGCCAAACAAGATGGATTTTGTTTTAGATGTGTTTAGCTTGAACTTTAAATGTCAAAAATATTTTTGCAATGAGTCAAATCTAGACTGCAAACTAGACTGGATTTCCGTTACAGAACTATTGGAATAATAACAAATCACCATCCACGTAGAGGTGGTAATTAACCCCCTTCACACTTCTACCAATATCTTTTAGATAAATGAAAAAGAAGAGTGGTCCCAGCACTGAACCTTGTGGAATGCCTAGAGGTGTGTGAAAAAAAAATCCTCCCTATGGAATTTCGGCAAAATGCGGATTTTTATTTCCGTGAAAGTACAGAAATCATTTTGCCAACTTTCGTGGCACTTCCACTGAAAACTGTGGAATACATTTAAGAAATGCGGGTTAATGTATAAAACTGCTGGAAAAAACTCTGCAGAACTGCTAACTGTCAGTGTTCTGTTCTGCAGCTTACGAATTAAACTGCAGGAAAAAAACTCTGCCGAACTGAGTACATCACACAAAAGGAATATTCATTTTTGTTGAACAAATACTCCAACATTAGTATTTTTTGCAGAAAAACTGGTAGAATCCCACTGTGTTAAATTCTGAAAAGGTACAGTGATGGAGAAAAGACAGAGAGCAAATACAGAGGAGGGAGACAGAGCATATATGTTACAGAATATGCAAGTGTGTCTACAACCTTGGTCACACACAGCATTTTCATTTACATGCTTCCCAACCTCCTCCACCATTGGTTTGTGTCCCGAAGCTCATGATTAGACTGACATCTGTAGACCAATAACTCAGTATCCCGACATGTGTTTTATAGCAATTGCAGTGTCTCCTGAGTCTTATAGTCACAAGCATCCCCATGGGGAGGAGCTGGAAAAATGAGTATCCAGTTGTCCACCTTGCTAGCATACAACAGGGAAAAACACAGTAATAATGCATGTGCAGTAAACATGCAAAGGGCACATCTTGAGCTCAGCAAGCATATCCATCCACAGTCATTTGACGAACACAGTTTGTACATTCCATGCCCCTCCTCCACCCACTGGGTGAAGAAATTTGTACCTATGTACAATTCTACACAACATGTGTGGTGGTCAGATGATCATCATCAGCAGCAGCAGTAGGAACAGTGTCTCTGGGCCTAGTAGTTTCTTATTAGATCTATTTATTATGTCTGTATTGTCAGTGGCTGCAGCATGCAGGCTTTAATGGAATAGCTGGAGTGTAGAGTTGGGTGAAGTGGCCAAAATTCGCTCTGCGAAGCATTTTGAGGAGTAATGCGGAATCCACAAAGTAATCCACAATGCGAAGTGGAGTACTTTGCGTCATAATGATGAACGCAAAGTCCATTGATAACAATGACTTTGCATTACTCTGCCTTCCCGAAACCACTTCTGCACCAATTTTAATGCGAAGTACATATAAATCAATTTACTTTGCATTACTTTGCCTTGTTATTGAGCTCCAAGGCGAATTTTGAAGTGATTCATAAGATTGCAGGTCACATGGACTCTAAATTGTTCTGCACAGCCTCAGTTCTGTGTAGTCTGTGTGAGTAGTGGTAGATGGAGACAGTTTCCTCTCAGAGCTCTGTGATACAAATCCTCTGAAAGCTATTAAAAAAGCATTTTTGAGCCATTTTTTTCTCAAAATTTAGTACATCGATTGTAGGAAACCCTCCTGTGCTCATATCAACGAGTGTTTATTGTTTGTGTGTAGATGTTTAATGTTAATTTAGAACATTCAGTCTGTGTACTGACAGACACCTGAAGTGTAGGTAGGTTACAACTGGGACGAAAAAGGCAGTCTTTCTGTTTTGGTTCTATTTTTCTTGTATAACTGTGTTAATGTACAAACAGTAATATTTTCAGTAATTCTTGACATTTTTTTTGCTGATTGTTGTGGTGCAGCAGTGCGTAATTTCAGTTTGTTTAAAAGATTTGGTTATATTACTGAAGATTTCAATTTGCTATGCATTATTTGTAGAATGTGTGTGAGTGTGTATGCGACAAGTGCCATCAAATCAGACACATTTTATTGTGCCACAGAGTAATTGCAGCAGTGTGAACCTGCCATCCACCGCACCTGTGTGATTTTGTACTGCTTTGTGGTATCTTGGCTTTGGACTGTTACTGCAGTGCACCCCCCAACCAGCAAAAGTTATTCTTTTCCATATTGGATTGTGACTTGTGAGCACTGGTTAAGGTATTGTTGTGACTTTTCATCTGAATCTCTCCTTGATTGCACAGTGCAATCTTAATCTGTTGGTGCTTTTGCATCTGTTTAGTGTCCAATCTCCATCTGCAAGCCACAGTTGTTTTTTTTTTGGCTTCACATCCACCGGCCCAGATTGAAAGTTCAGAAGCCTAATTTGTTTAGAATTTTCTTGGTGCTCCCCCAAAATGCCTGCAAAGAGACGTGCAAGCAAAGCTGGCTATTCCTTCTGGACACAGTTACCACTTACCTAGTATTGGAGGGGGCATTCTGGTCCCAAGACATTGCAAGGCCCCAGTGTTCAAATATAGGTGTGGTTGTTATGTAGGAGATGTGCAGATTAGGTGGGCCAAGCGGTCCTTATTTGCCATCAAATTCTATGTTTCTATGTGACAACTATGTTCAGGTGTTCACTTTAGCTGTGGGCTGGCTATTCTTTATGGACACTGCAAGTAGTGGTGGTCGAAGTGGGCTCAATCCGGAAGCGATTCACAGAGCAAAGGCGGATTCGCGGAATGTTCTGCAATGTGAAGCAGAGTACTTTGCGTTATAATGAGGAACACAAAGACGAAGTGCATTGCAGGCAATGCACTTCACCTCACTTCACCTTGTTTTTGAGCTCTGAAGGTGAATTTTGCAGTGATTCATGGGATTTCAGGTCACATGGGCTCCATATTGATCTGTACAGCCTCAGTTCGGGGTAGTATGAGTAGGAAGGAGTAGGAGACAATGTACTCCAATAGCTGTCTGTGATAGGAATCTTGTAAAAGCTGTTTAAAACGCATGTTTGCATTTTTTGGGGGATCCAGCTTTAGTTCATCAATTGTAGGAAACCCTCCTGTGCTGATATCATCGAGTGTTTTTGCTTTTGTGTGGATTTTGAATGTTAATTTACCACATTGAATGTGTGTGGTGAAAGACAGTGAAAGTGTGCTTTGGGGGAGGGGCATATCTGTGGTGTTGGTAGATTTAGGTTGGAGAAATAGTGATTTCTTTGTTATTTGGTTATATTTTTGTTATATAACTGGCTGTGTTACTGTACACACAGTAATATTGTCAGTAATAGTAGAAATTTTCTTACTGTTTGTTGTTCGGTTGTGGTGCAGCAGTTCATAATTTCAGGTTGTTTACATTATAAATTTACAATATGTAACGTGGCATAGTGAACTTTTGCATTTGCTATGCATTCCTTGTTCAGCATTGTACACAAACTGTTCTGTGTATGAGTGTGTGTGCAGTGTTGCTTGCATCAAATAATACACCTTTTATTGTGCCACAGACTAGTGTAATTGTAGGCGCAGCAGTGTGAACCTGCTATCCACTGCAGCTGCCTGATTTTATACTGTGATCGTGGTATCTGTTCTTAGTTTTGCATCTTGTAGTGCCGTAAAAATCTGCACTGTTTGCTTCAGTGCTCCCCCCGACCCCCACATTCAAAAGGTATTTTTTACCAGATTGGATTGTTTCTGTGACCTCATCAGCACCACTGTTTACTGAAGTTGTTTTAATTTTGAGACAGTCTCAGAGTAGTCTCTTATCTGTTGCTGAAGCCACAGTTGATTATTTGGTGTCACATCCAGTGTCCCTCTAATCAGAGAGTGAACATATCAAAATCTGAATTTGGTTATAATAATGTGGTTGATCACCCAAAATGCCTGCAAAGAGATGTGCAAGCAAAGCTGTTTCTTGCCATGGCAATGTTTGCAGTAAAATGGTCTGTGGGCATGGTAGTAGTACGCAGATGCAGAAGTGCATTGCTGATGTGAGGAAAGGTATTTCTCCTGCAATGTTTTTTACAGCTCAATCAGTAGCTTCTCTCATAGTTGGAGGAGATGATGTTTTCCCAGCTGGTAGTGTTAGTGTTACTGGTGTTAGTGGTGGTGGATGTAGTATTAGTATTGTTGCATCAAGTTCTAATTCTGACCAGTGTATCATATCCAGAAATATTGAGTGTGAAGCAGTGCAAGTGAGTGGCAGCATAGATGATGTCATACTTCCCAGTAACATCCCAGTAACTGAACCTGAGGATTCTGATAATCATGTCAACGATAGCATACAATGTGATATTCCATCCACCGTGGCACTTAACATCACGCATTTTCCATGCAGTGATTCACAGTGAGATGAAAAAATATTAGGTGATGGTGGTGTAGATGATGATGATGATGATGTTGCTGTTGTTGCAAGATGCAGTCCACATGCTAGCATCCAAGCAGAAGATGTGGATGTGTGTGACGTTGCTGGATATGATGATCATGTAATTGACTACAGTTGGGAACTGGAGAAAAAGAAATTCAAAGTGGCTGTGTATGAGTCTGTTTGCAGGAATTCCCCTCTCCCAATAAAAACTTGTGATCTATCGGTTTTAGTTAATGATGATGATGACCAAGTAATCAATATGATAGGTGGTCGTGGTGCTCAGTTGCAGTCCAGGTGTGCAGTGCCTGAAACATCACGTGCCTCCTCCCATTTCAGTGCTTAAAATAATGGACTTAAATAAGCCACATCATGGACATGTTAAAAGCAGAGCACCACAATCCCTTGTTTGGGATTTTTTTTGTTCAAGATGCAAATGATGAGTCAGTTGCAATCTGCCAGGTTTGCCATGTGTGTGTGAGTCAAGGTAAAAAGGGGAGCCATCTGGGCACAGGAAGACAGCATACTCATCTGAAGAATAGACACTTGGCACTGTGGACCTAGCACAAGCTGGCAGCTAATACCAGAGCAGGGCGTTAACCCTCATCACCGGCAACCATAGTTAGCATGTTATCCCCTTCCATGAGTGTTAAGTCCAGTAAGAAATTAAATGTGTGCAGTAGTGCAGTAATAAGAACAGAGGATTACTACAGGCACGATGAGGTGGAGGACCATAATGACTTTGAAATGTTGTCTAGTGCTGGTGAGAGTAGCAGTTTTTGTGGTGGTGGTGGTGAATGCAGTATGTCTAGTGCAAGTGGTACATCAACCCCAGTTGGCAAATCTGGCAAAATAACAGCATTTCTGGGTTTGTCATCATCACATGTGCAACCATCTTCATCAAATGTCCACACTCCTCCCCCTGCCAATGCCATTTATCACAGATCACAACCATTTGTGATCAACACACCCAGTGTAAAACGTTTAAGTCCACCTATGTTACAGAGTGTTTTTGCGCATAAGCTGAAGTACCCCAGGAATCATACAGTGTCACGTAAACTTAATGCTGCTGTAGTGGAAACGCTGGCAACTGATCTTTTGCCCTTCTCCTTTGTGGAGAATTCTGGGTTCCGGTGGTTTGCTGCACATGCCTGTTCAAAATGAAAAGTCCTATCCAGGACATACTTTTCTACCCATGCTGTCCCCGAGTTGTTCCACACTGTGTCCAACTCATTAAGACATGCCCTTCAACATTCCTCCTCTCCATTCATCCATTTAAGTATGGATATGTGGACAAGTGACAAAACAGCGGGGAGTTCATATTTGTGTATAACTGCACACTGGGCACAGGTGATGGGGGTTGTTTGTGATGCTGGTAGTGTGAATAATCAGTGCAGTAAGGTGGATTGTCACGGTAGCAATCTTCCAGGAATTCAACAGCATGCAATGATTGCTATGCGCAATGTGACTTGTTCATGCACTGGTGAGAACATGTTGGATGTGGTTCTGACTGAAATTGACAGATGGCTAAACCCTCTGTCCCCTAGAGCTGAGTTCATAACAAGTGACAATGGGTCAAATGTGGTGAAATGCATCATGAATGGTGTTTTTTTTTTGTGTTCCATGCATGGCCCACTGTTTAAATCTTGTGGTTCAGGAGTTTCTGCAGCACCCTGATAAAAAGGAAATGCTGACCATTGCACAATATATCTGCTCTCACTTTTCAAGATCTGGAAAGAGCCGTGACCAACTCCGGCAGTTGCAGATACAAAACAGCCTGCCTCAGCACCGCTTGAAGCTGGAGGTTGTCACCCAATGGAACTCCACTTTATATATGGCAGAGAGGTTGTATGAATAATACAAAGCCATCTCAGAATATCTTGTTATGCACACTAGCCGTGACAGTTCTGGGGCCTCCATGTCTATGACTACTGAACAGTGGTGCCTCATGGACTCTGTAATAACAATTTTGAGTCCTTTTGAACATGCCACACAGGCAGTGAGTGGTGAGTCTACCTCCATTAGCCAATCAATTCCACTGCTGCAGGTGCTGAGGCAGACACTGTTGAATGTACGGCATAGCCTTGATGTTGCCGGAGACGGTGGTAGCAGTATGTTGCTGCAACACATGCTGACAGTATTCGACCAAAATCGTCACATTGTGAGCATTCAGCATAGTGACAATTTTGCCATAGCAACAATGCTGGTCCCACGATACAAACATGGAATTGCATCAGTACTGGAGGGAGGGCCTGAACGGGTAACACATATCAGTGGTCGACTTGTGTGCTTGGTTCATGGGGCACAGATGTCACATGCCAAGGTCAGCAAACCTCAGCAGCATAATCCAGCTGAAGGTGTAGCTGGAGGACCAGCATGCATATCCTGCAAGGGGAAAGGACTGCAGTTCCAGGTGGTCTGTCATCCAAAGTGGCTGGCATCAACCCGCATTGGCAGGCTTTGTCCCAAGTGGGTATTTGTGAAATAAATGATTCGGGAGAACAGGATGATGCATCAACAACTGGACTTGGTGTGGCACAGAGAATGGTTGAGTCATATCTGTCTGAATACATGCATCTGACAATAACTGAAGATCCTCTTTTGTACTGGAGTGGAAAGGTCAGTGAATGGCCAGAGCTGACTGCAGTGGCACTAAAGTACCTCACATGCCCACTCTCCAGTGTAAGTGTTGAGAGGGTATTCAGCTCAGCAGGTGCAATAGTCAGGGATCGTCGGACAAACCTATCTCCTGTAAATGCTAGTTTGCTAAAATTCATTAAAATGAATGAGAGGCACATACAGGCACAGACAGCAACCTCAATCTTTGTACCCTGGCCTAGTCATGGTGGTCTTGCTGATGTGGAAATGGAGCATCCTGTTGGCACCAGCAGTGGCTGCCTGAAACGGCCCACCACTGATGTAGATGATGACACAATGGAGAATGAATTTCCCAGTGGTCAGACTTCAGACATCGATGACTGTGAGGGCAGCTTTCTTTGTGAGAATGATGATATGGTTAATGTTGGCAGGTTTAAACTGAAGTTTTTCAAAGGCGGTGTGCCCCCACCAGATCAACACCACCGGGACTGACATTAGCCACTGCCACCACTGAGCTTGAGTCTGTCCACCCCCTAGACCACCACCACCAGAACTGATGTTAACCACTGCCAACACTGAGGCTGATTCGATCCACCACCCGGACCACCACCACCGGGAATGATGTTAGCCACTGCCACCACTGAGCCTCAGTCTGTCCACCCCCCGGTCCACCACCAGAAATGATGTTAGCCACTGCCACCACTGACCCTGAGTCTGTCCACCCCCTGTACCACTATCACAGGGAATGATGTTAGCCACTGCCACCACTGAGCCTGAGTCTGTCCATCCCCAGACCACCACCACTGGGAATGATGCTAGCCAATGCCACCACTGAGCCTGAGTCTGTCCACCCCCCAGACCACCACCACTGGGAATGATGTTAGCCACTGCCACCATGTAGCCTGAGTCTGTCCACCCACCTGACCACCACCACCAATGGTAATGATGTTAGCCACTGCCACCACTGAGCCTGAGTCTGTTTACCCCCTAGACCACTACCACAGGGAATGATGTTAGCCACTGCCACCACAGAGTCTGAGACTGTCCGCCCCCCAGACCACCACCACCGGGACTAATGTTAGCCACTGCCACCACTGAGGCTGATTCTGTCCACCACCCCGGACAACCACTGGGAATGATGTTAGCCACTGCCACCACTGGGCCTGAGTCTGTCCACCCCCTGGACCACTACCACAGGGAATGATGTTAGCCACTGCCACCACTGAGCCTGAGTCTGTCCACCCCAGACCATGACCACTGGGAATGATGTTAGCCACTGCCACCACTGAGCCTGAGTCTGTCCACCTGGACCACTACCACAGGGAATGATGTTAGCCACTGCCACCACTGAGCCTGAGTCTGTTCACCCCCCAGACCACCACCACAGGGAATGATGTTAGCCACTGCCACCACTGAGCCTGAGTCTGTCCACCCCCAGACCACCACCACAGGGAATGATGTTAGCCACTGCCACCACTGAATCTGAGTCTGTCCACCCCAGACCACTACCACTGGGACTGATGTTAGCCACTGTCACCACTGAGCCTGAATCTGTCCACCCTGCAGACCACCACTGCTGGGAATGATGTTAGCCACTGCCACCATGGAGCCTGAGTCTGTCCACCCCTGGACCACCACCACCGGGAATGATGCTAGCCAATGCCACCACTGAGCCTGAGTCTGTCCACCCCCAGACCACCACCACTGGGAATGATGTTGGCCACTGCCAACATGGAGCCTGAGTCTGTCCACCCCCCTGACCACCACCACCACCAGGAAAGATGTTAGCCACTGCCACCACTAAGCCTGAGTCTGTCCACCCCCTGGACTATTATCACCGGGAATGACGTTAGCCACTGCCACCACTGAGGCTGATTCTGTCCACCCCCCGGACCACCACCGGGAATGAAGTTAGCCACTGCCACCACTGAGCCTGAGTCTGTCCACCCCCTGGACCACTACCACAGGGAATGATGTTAGCTACTGCCACCACTGAGCCTCAGTCTGTCCACTCCCCAGACCAACACCACAGGGAATGATGTTAGCCACTGCCACCACTGAATCTGAGTCTGTACACCCCAGACCACTACCACTGGGACTGATGTTAGCCACTGTCACCACTGAGCATGAGTCTGTCCACCCCCCGACCACCACCAGGAATGATGTTAGCCACTGCCATCAATGAGCCTGAGTCTGTTCACCCAGCTGACCACCACCACCGGGAATGATGTTAGCCACTGACACCATGGACCCTGAGTCTGTCCACCCCCGAACCACCACCACCGGGAATGATGCTAGCCAATGCCACCACTGAGCCTGAGTCTGTCCACCCCTCCAGACCAACACCACTGGGAAAGATGTTAGCCACTCCCACCATGGAGCCTGAGACTGTCCATCCCCCTGACCACCACCACCACCAGGAATGATATTATCTACTGCCACCACTGAGCCTGAATCTGTCCACCCTGCAGACCACCACCGCTGGGAATGATGTTAGCCACTGCCACCATGGAGCCTGAGTCTGTCCACCCCTGGACCACCACCACCGGGAATGATGCTAGCCAATGCCACCACTGAGCCTGAGTCTGTCCACCCCAGACCACCACCACTGGGAATGATGTTGGCCACTACCAACATGGAGCCTGAGTCTGTCCACCTCCTGTCCACCACCACCACCAGGAATGATGTTAGCCACTGCCACCACTAAGCCTGAGTCTGTCCACCCCCTGGACTATTATCACCGGGAATGATGTTAGCCACTGCCACCACTGAGGCTGATTCTGTCCACCCCCCGGACCACCACTGGGAATGAAGTTAGCCACTGCCACCACTGAATCTGAGTCTGTCCACCCCAGACCATGACCACTGGGACTGATGTTAGCCACTGCCACCACTGAATCTGAGTCTCTCAACCCCCATACCATGACCACTGGGACTGATGTTAGCCACTGCTACCACTGAGCCTGAGTCTGTCCCCCCCCAGATCACCACCGGGAATGATGTTAGCCACTGCCACCACTGAGCCTGAGTCTGTCCACCCTGCAGACCACCACCACTGGGAATGATGTTAGCCACTGCCACCATGGAGCCTGAGTCTGTCCACCCCCGGACCACCACCACCGGGAATGATGCTAGCCAATGCCACCACTGAGCCTGAGTCTCTCCACCCCCATACCACGACCACTGGGACTGATGTTAGCCACTGCTACCACTGAGCCTGAGTCTGTCCACCCCCCCAGATCACCACCGGGAATGATGCTAGCCAATGCCACCACTGGGCCTGAGTCTGTCCACCCCCCAGACCACCACCACCAGGAATGATGTTAGCCACTGCCACCACTGAGCCTGAGTCTGTCCACCCCCTGGACCACTATCACTGGGAATGATGTTAGCCACTGCCACCACAGAGTCTGAGTCTGTCTGCCCCCCAGACCACCACCACCAGCACTGATGTTAGCCACTGCCACCACTGAGGCTGATTCTGTCCACCCCCCAGACCACCACCAGGAATGATGTTAGCCTCTGCCACCACTGAGCCTGAGTCTGTCCACCCCCTGGACCACTACCACAGGGAATGATGTTAGCCACTGCCACCACTGAGCCTGAGTCTGTCCACCCCCCAGACCAACACCACTGGGAATGATGTTAGCCACTGCCACCACTGAATCTGAGTCTGTCCACCCCCAGACAATGACCACTGGGACTGATGTTAGCCACTGCCACCACTGAGCCTGAGTCTGTCCACCCCCCCAGACCACCACCTGGAATGATGTTAGCCACTGCCACCACAGAGTCTGAGTCTGTCTGCCCCCCAGACCACCACCACTGGGACTGATGTTAGCCACTGCCACCACTGAGGCTGATTCTGTCCACCCCCAGACCACCAATGGGAATGATGTTAGCCACTGTCACCATGGACCCTGAGTCTGTCCACCCGCAGACCACCACCACCGGGAATGATGCTAGCCAATGCCACCACTGAACCTGAGTTAGTCCATCCCCCAGACCACCACCACTGGGAATGATGTTAGCCACTGCCACCATGAAGCCTGAGTCTGTCCACCCCCTGACCACCACCACCACCGGGAATGATGTTAGCCACTGCCACCACTGAGCCTGAGTCTGTCCACCCCCCCGGACCATCACCATCAGGACTGATGTTAGCCACTGCCACCACTGAGCCTGAGTCTGTTCAGACCACCACATCCATCAGCCACAGACACAAAGCTTATTAATATTTAAATCATAAAGTGAATATGTGTACTCATGTTTGTTATGCTGCTTCACTTCCTTAAGTTTTATGTTTTGTTTTCTGTAGCTTTTCAGAGCCACAATGGTAAAACACATATGGTACACTTTGTTTCTTTTACAGGGTAACAAAAAAAGGTTCCACCACTAAAACTCATTGGGAATGGTACTGTAGCTGTACCGTACAGAGAGGAAGTGATGTAATATGCATGTGAAATCCATTCTGGTAAGTATGATGATTTTATTTAATCCGTTTCATTGTTTTGGAAAGACTGCAGCAAATATTGCACACAGGTTGTGTTACTTGACAAGATGTGGGTTTGAAATGTAACTTGACTTGCAATTGAGATTTGAGAACCAGGGAGGGACACATGACATTTAAGTTGTAAGAAGTCATTCATTTCTTTGTTTAGGAAACTTCCAGATGCTTTGTCGTTCTGTCAAAGTGGTCTTATCCCAAAAAGTTCTTCAACATCAGGCACCCCCTCTCCCAAGCTTGTGCACACATGCAACACGCAGAAGTTGTTTCATTAGATGACAATGACCATACTAAGAACTGGACTCCAGAAGGTTGCTGATGAAATCTGTGAAGAAGTAACAAAATAAGAAACGATTACAAACAAACCTGCATATATGATTCACGCCACCCCACAAAAAAAATACTTACCTTCATGTGCTTGAGAGTTATCCGTTTGCAATTTCAGTGCAGAAAATTCTAATTGAGCACTGGAATGTGCATGCCAACAGTTTCTGTGTGACCTGTAATGCAGAACAATACCATGAGTACATGTCCATGTCAGCCCCCATCCTCACCTACAAAATACACAACCATGTATCTATATACACATATATCTACTCACCAAGGCTACTATTAGTGCACAGCCAAAGGGTACCCTTCAATCCAGTTGAGATTATCACATTGCATTTGTTCAAATCGTCTCACAGAACACATTGAACTAGCAAAACGATGCTCACAGTCATCATTTTATACTGGGGTATGTGCTAAAACACTCTCATTCCCCTGTGTTAACACTTGTCAATTTTCTGCACACAAGCAGGATGCATTTTGGGCCTGCAGAATAAATCTGGGACTCTGTGCCACCACTGTGCGCATGACTGAGTGTGCCATTAATTCTGGGGGACTTTGTATGTGCTGAAACACTCCCATTCCACTGTGTTAACACTTGTCAATTTTCTGCACAAAAGCAGGATGCATTTTGAGCATGCAGAAAAAATCTGGGGACTCTGTGCCACCACTGCATGCACAACTGAGTGCACCATTAATTCTGGGAGACTTTATATGTGCCGAAACACCCCCATTCCAGTGTATTAATACTTGTCAATTTTCTGCACAAAAGCAGGATGTATTTTGGGCCTGCAGAAAATATCTGGGGACTCTCTGCCATCACTGTGCACATGACTGAGTGCGCCATTAATTCTGGGGGACTTTGTATGTCCTGAAACACTCCCATTCTACTGTGTTAACACTTGTCAATGTTCTGCACACAAGCAGGATGCATTTTGGGCCTCCAGAAAAAATCTGGGGAGTCTGTGCCACTTTTGTGTGTTCTGTGATTGTTGCTGTGAGCTCATGATGTCATACTGACATTTTTACAATTAAAGCAGCATTGCAAAAATGTCCTCACAGTTCTGAACTGTACTTTTTATGCTACTTTACACTGCCACAGCCACCACTAGTTACCTCTGAGTCGTGACTTGAATGATATGCTTCTTTTCACAATTCATGTCTGTTTTACTTACTTGACTACTTTTTTTCACGTATGAAAAAAAAATGTGCACGCCTTCCAATATTGTTCGGACCAGGTTTGTATTTATTTGCAGCTGCTTTTCAATAACTATTGTTCCATGATATCATAAAACACTGCCTGCTGCATATGTGTTAACTAACAACAGAAGTGATATATAACAACTCATTGATGTGATGGAGAAAAACAGAGGAAAACAATGACAAAGACCTGGTCAGCACCAATTTAAAAGAAATGTTCATTTCACTATTTCATACATCAAAAAAGGTAGTACAGCAGACTCAACTACTGCAAATTCACGTATCATTCCAGTCAGTCAGGATGTAAGTAAAGGAAGTTGTAACATAGCATTAAAAAATATAGGTCAGAGTTCTCAACAGATTGTTGCACTGCTGCTTTACAGAGATTCACCACATTACATAATTATGGTGATGCACATAAACTAATATGTGGGGGCATTACTCCCACTGGAATATTTCTTGCTCCACAGAGTGCAATATATTTCTGTGAAAAACTCCCATAATTTCATTACAGTGTGTCATGTGACTGAGGAATTACCGATCAGAAAAGCCACCTACATTATGCCCCCCTTTCTCAGCAACATTAGGACGTGATGTCAGGGGGAGTGCAGGTTCATGCTCCACTATAGTGAATGTCTGGCAGCTATCCCAATGTTTCCTATGTTATAAGGTTGACTTTGTGGTTAAATGTGGGAATGTTTCCACTAACAAGGCTCTTCTTACTGGAAACGTGCCCACACGTTTCACCACAAACTGGCCATTATAACATAAAGAAACATTTGGAAAGCTGCCGGACAATCGGATATTCACTGTAAGAAGCAAGCACACGTGCTCTCCCTGCCATCACATCCTAACATTGCTGAGAAGGGAGGCAGAATGTGGGCAGATTTTCAGAACGGGAATTCCTCCATCACGTGACACACTGCAATGAAATTATGGGTGGTTTTCACACAAATATATTGCACTATGTGGTGCAAGAAAGATTCCCCTGGAAGGGAAAAGGTATATGATTAAGCAACAACAAAGAAAAAACACACAAAAACAGTACAATAGTAGTGGGGTGGGGGGGCAGAAAACAATCCCCTAACTTACTGTGGCCGTGGGATGCTGTGGTGGTCCAGCAGCAGGTACAGCATTGAAACTATTTGCTGATGCTGTTGTTCTATTTTGTTCACTTGCTGCTGCAAAGCACCGAACCACTTACTGTTTTCTTCAAGAGCTGCCCACACCAGGGTGATGTCAGACTGTGTTGCAGGGACTGTGCCGGGAATCACTGCAGCAGGGAATCCAGGTAGTGGGGGTGGTGGTGGAGAGGATGGTGCTGGTGGCTGTGGTGGCAGTGGTGGTGGTGGAGCAGCTGCTGTACTAGCCCTCCTCCTGCTGCGGTGGTGAAGAGGCACAACTCCCACCCCAGAAGCACCCTCGGCCACTGCCACGGAAGGGCCAGCAAGTGGACACCTGGCCCCTTTCATGGCAGCCTGCCACTCTGCCCTCTGGTGGTTCAGCATGTGGGTGCGCTGGCCACTGGTTGCCAGATGTGTCCCATGGGGGCCACGGTGAACCATCACACCACAGAGATGGCACACCACCACTGTGCTGTCTCCCCCCATGGACTTAAAAAACTCCTACACTGGGGAGCTGCAGGGGGGAGCAGATGCAGTCCTCTCATGAGTCCCTCCACCTACATTTTCTAGGGCCACCTCCTGTGGCTGTGGAGGTGGTGGAGGGGGTGCTGCTGGAGCCCCTTCAGCTACTACTACTGGTGGTGGTGGTAGTAGCAGAGAAGGTGGATGCACAGCAGCCACCGATGGCACTGGTGCTGCTGCTGAAGCTGCTCCTGTTGCTTGAACATGGGGGAAAGCAACACACAGGAGCCGGGAGCAGTCCAGCATGACATGACCGCCCGGCCCCCCATGTGCCCTCATTCC
The DNA here is from genome assembly GCA_016271365.2 of Neoceratodus forsteri. Classification (NCBI taxonomy): domain Eukaryota; kingdom Metazoa; phylum Chordata; order Ceratodontiformes; family Ceratodontidae; genus Neoceratodus; species Neoceratodus forsteri. The sequence goes on from CM057455.1 coordinate 611,389,033, forward strand.
CCTCTGACTGCACCCATGGGCCAGCGACTCACCTTCTCCTCGGCCCATCCTGACATACCCAGCAAGTCCCTGGGCTGACACATACACACTGACACTCACAGTCAGTCACACACACAAAACAAAACCAAACTTATACAAAATAATTCACTAACAAAAAAAAAACACAAATACAATACAAAAACTAAATAAAGTTATAGCTTTTAAAAAAGCTGTTGGTTTTCTTCTGAAATGCAAGTGGCAAGGCAATCAAGTACTTTAACTACTAGTCTCCTCTCACAATGCTTTCTCCCTCTACAAATGCAAAGGAGAAAGTGAAACTGCTTCTCTGACTCACTTCCTTCCTGCCTGGCTAAAGCATGTGACTTACAGTACTGTAAGCCATGTGATGTGTGGGGGGCTGCCTATTCTCTTCTTACTTTGCCTTACTTCGCATTAAAACATAATGGCAATGTGAAGTGGCAATGATAATGATGCAAAGTGAGCACCATGCAGTGCCCACTTTACATTGTGCTCCACAGATGCGAAGTGGCCACTTTGAGTCCACTTCATCTGCAGATTAATAATTCGCTGCATCTCTAACAGCAAGGTCCCAGTGTTCAAACATAGGTGTGGTTGTTATCTGGGAGATGTGACAGCAATGTTTGAGTATTCAATCAATCAATCAAAATCTTTATTTTGCCAGGCGGAACATCATTGGGACAAGCTCATTTACAAGGTGGACCTGGGGCAAAACAATTGCCAACAGGGTTAAGACATAACAGGTTGAGTGAACGTACATAACAATTACACAGTAATAATAATAACATAATAACTTATAACCATCACATGTAACAAGATACTTCCATCAGAACATAGCAATAGGTTCAACAGGAGGTAGTGCCATTTAAATACAATTGCATAGACACAGATATATTGATGTAAGGTAATGAGCAAAAGTTTATACAGTAAACATCATTGGAGGAGTTATAGTGAGCAGGACTAGCAGTTCCTCTGGAGTCAAAGTGCAAAGAAGATTGAGATGTAAGAGTCCTTTGGTAAGTACTGTAGGTATGGCCTGTCAAGTGGGGTGGGAAGGGGAGGGGGTATAGGGAGTGGGGAGGAAAGTTCATATGAGATAGGAGAGGGTTGGACATGTCAGCCTAGGGAGGAAGGACTGTTCTAAGGAAGAAACATGACAGATGCCACAGGCAATGGCTGGGGGTTAAGTCCAATATTTGAAGCAAAGACAGATCGTGATGTTGGGACCTTGATTTGAACAATGACAGAAGGGAGGACTCATATGATACTTCAGGCAGTGGTTGAGGTTTAAGCCCAGAATTTAAAGCTGTGGGCTGGCTGTTCCTTCTGGACACAGTTACCACTTACCTGGTGTGGGTGGGGGTGAGCATTCCAAGCCTGGGACACTGCAAGGTCCCAGTGTTCAAAAATAGGTGTGATTGTTGTCTGGGAGATGTGACAACAATGTTCAGGTATTCAATTTGGCTCTTGGCTGGCTGTTCCTTCTGGACACAGTTACCACTTACCTGGTGATGGGGGATGGGCATTCTGGGCCCGAAACACTGCAAGATACCAGTGTTCAAACATAAGTGTGGCTGTCATCTGAGAGATGTGATGGCAATGCTCAAGTGTTTAATTTGGCTGTGGGCTGGCTGTTCCTTCTGGACACAGTTATCACGTACATGGTGTTGGGAGGTAGGCATTTTGGGCTTGAGACACTGCAAGATCCCAGTGTTCAAATATAGGTGTGGTTGTTATCTGGGAGATGTGACAGCAATGTCTGGATGTTCAATTTGGCTGTGGGCTGGCTGTTCCTTCTGAACACAGTTATCACTTACCTGGTGTTTCTTGGGGAGGATTCACTTGCCTTAACCCAAACCCTATCCTTAACCCTTCCCTCACCATCCTTTGTTTGGATATTGCAGCACCTGTGACAGCAAGCATGGCTGTACAAGAAGAACAGGCTGAACAGCATGTAGAGGAGGGGGAGATGCAGGTGCCAAACATGCCTCTGAAAAACCGGCATCGTAACAACAGATTATGTAAAATCCAGAAGGAGCTGGAAAGAATAGCAGCAATGGAGAAGAAGGTAGAAGATGCCACACAGCAGCAGCATGCCCAGGAAGGGCAACAAGACATTGGCCAACTGACCAATACTGAGACTGTTCACGGTGGGGCCCATCCTCCTCCTCCACCACCACCACCAGGACAGCATGTCTAGGAGCAGCAGGCTGTCCAAATTAAGAAACTTGTTAAAAAATACTTTTTTTTTTTAAAAGGGTAACTCCTTGGAGGATCACATTGTAAAAATGGAGGGTGGGATCAACCAGTTATTAAAGCTATCTTACCATCGCAGGCAGGCAGGAGGTGCTCTCAGGTGCAGTCCTTTTGGCATAGTCTGCTGCAGGTGCAGACAACGCTATCTTGTGTCTGACTGAGTTTTACTATAAATAGTTTTAAATTAGTTCTATTTTTTCATTGGTGTTATTGTTGTTGTTCACTTGTTCACTGTTATTAACAATGTAAATAGTTAATGTGAGATTTTGTTGTTGTTAAAATTTAACATTGTTATGGTTTTAATGAAAAATATAAAAAGTTATCTTTTCATAACACTGTTGTCTTGCTTGTCTTGGTTTTGGGTTATTGACCGACTGTATCTCAAGGTGGTTAAGAAAATCTTGGGCTGCCATATTTGCTGGTGCGCCACACAGGCACTTTTGCTACGCAAGACTGTGACCTCTTATCAGACATTATGAACACTTTCTTAGATACATACAGTGCTATCTTTGATTGCCAACTGTGACTGCCTAATCCATCAACTGTCATAAAATGTTCTCAGTCCTCCACCTTGTGTGTGCCCCCCCAACAACCACTCACTTGCTACCCCTACAACACCTTCTACATCTTGAGGAATGACAGTAAGAATAGCACCAGTACAATACTTACCTGATTCCCTGGCTGACGTTGACAGAAAAAGACCAAGGATATAAAATAGAAAGGTTTTAAAAAAATATCTTACCTGGTCAGTTGTGATGATGAACACATCATGAGGAAACATGATAGCAGCGTCAGGAATGATCCTGGCATCAACAGCAACTGCAGCAGCATGTGACAGGCCTGGAAAGGAAATAAGTTATGGTTACATAGTTAAAGAAACAAAGGCAATTTTGCTAGCCAAGACTGTGACCTCTTGTCTTATCAGGCTTTCTGAACAGTTTCTTACATATGGTACTATCATTGCATGCATTGTCAACTGTGCCTACCCTAACACCAACTATCCTAAATCTTCCTAAGACCTCCACCTTGTGTGTGCCCCCCCAAACACTCACTACCCTTAAAACATGCTGCACATCTTGAGGAATGACAGTAGGAATAACTCTGCAATACTTACCTGCTTCAGTGACTGACATACAGAGAAAAAGATCAAAGGTATTAAATAGATTGGTTTCCCTACAATATATCTCACCTGGATAGTTGTGATGGACGCATCATGAAGAAACAATCAAAAGCAGCATCAGCTATGATCCAGGCAGCAACAACAGCAGCAGCAGCAGTAGCAGTAGCAGCAGCAGTGTATGACAGGCCTGGAAAGGCAATAAGTCAGGGTGACTCACAGAAACAAAAGCAATTTTGATATCCCACACTATGCCCAAATTGTCATCTCGTCAGGCTTCATGAAACATTTCTTAGATACATGACTAACTATCATTGTCAATGCCTGCCATTCCTGTCAACTATGACTGCCTATGTGAAGGAAAAAATACAATGACAATGTTGTAGAAATAGCAGTACCTAGAACCTCCACAAGATGGCGGCGAAAGTGAAACTTAAGAAGGTAAAATGGTGGAGAAAATGAAACCTAAGACAAGCATTTCCCTGAAGTCATGTGAACATTTCTTGTTTTTCTTCATGTAACGAAATGCCAACCCACTGCAGCAAATTGTAGCCAATAGACAATGACAAGCAACAGTGTAATATAAGCTTTGTGCAACTGTGAACTTGCTGAGTTCTGCTTGAGTTTGTGTTTTATGATGAATTCCCATATGCATTTGTATTAAAACTTTCTTTTTACTACACGCAGTGTTCCTGAGCTGATTTTAAATTTTCCACAACAATTTTGGTGTAGTCAGCAGGATTAGCACCGACTGGACCTGGAGTAGTCCCAGTCGGGGATGAAGTCCCAAGACTTCTGGTGAAAGTACCAAAATCAGAGGGAAATCCGCCTCCAGTGTTGTATACGGCAAGCGGAGCCAGGGAGGGACAGTCCCCGATCGCAGAGGATTCTCTTGGGACCCAGACGGCGCTGATCACTGTAAGTACCTGCACTCAGGCCACTGCATGTAATGAAAAAGAAAGAAAATTGCTTGTATAAGTTGTAACTGATATCAGGATAGTTTGAGCCTGAAAAAGTGGCAAAAGTAACTATTAGTCTGAGCCTGAAAAAGTGGCAAAAGTGACTAGGCGCCATAAGATAGGTTCGGTTAAAAGTAATCGAGGGAGTTTGAGTCTGCCTAGGGAAAGAACTTTGGAGGGGGTCAAAAGAGCCTTTAAGTAGGTTGAGCACCCTCCTATGAGAAACCTAAGCAGGAGATAGGGCAAGTCAAAAGTAACTCCCAGAGTTTGAAACCGACCAAGCAAGTATAGAAAAAAAAAAAAAAACTATGGGGACAAGTCAGAGTAAGAAATCTGTAAGAGAAGCAATATGTGCTGGTCCGGTAAAATGCATGTTGGAAAAATATGGGCAGAATTCAGTTTTGGAGGTGGGACGTTGGCATACCCTGACAAGAGGCTTATTTCCATTAACGGGGACATTTAGTATAGACGTGTTAAAGGAAGTGAGAATCACTCTAGAAGAGAAAGAAAAAACAAAGAAAAAGCCAAAGATTGATTGGACAAGGTTTTGTAGATGGGAGAGAGAGGCAGAACGTAGGCAGGAGAGCCAGACAAAGGGACTAATGGTTAAACAGGAAAGTGAAGAGACAAAAAAAGTAAAGTTTGCAAGACATGACACTCCACCTCCCTAGAGACCCCCGCCACAAGCGCTACCACAGGCTGCTCCCCCACCACAGGCTCCCCTTTATCCAGATCCACCACAGTAGCCGGACCCCGTGCCAGCCCATGCACCACAACAGGAGCAAGTGCCCCTCATAGATTTGCAACCACCCCCAGTAGAACCCCCGCCATTGCAGCCCCAGCAGCTGAGAAGGGAGGAAACCCATTTTTGCCAGATCTATCCCCTCAGCAACAACAACCAACTCCGGTACCCCCTCCATTATCACCACCGCCTCCTTTGTTACCACCTAGCCCACCTAACCCCTCTATACCTAGGCCATTGTCGTGGCTCCCAAACCTGCCCTGTTGGTGGTTTAGACCATCTGATCAGGAGTTGCAAGATACCCCAAGGTGACCACCAGTGAAAACTGAGCTTGAGGGAGATGTGAGAAGCCATTATCAATTAAGACCCCGACAGGTGGTAGCACAAATGCCTCTAATACAGTATCCCAACCCGAATGTGGCAGCGGTGGCACAGACTCCCTATATAGAGGTAAACAGACCATGGAATCCAGATGAGCTTCGGGAGGCTCTAAAGGACATTCCTAAGCCACGAGATAATATTGAAGAATATGAAAAGGAATTAAGAAACCTGACTGTTATGTACAAACTTTCCACAATGGAAGTAGAGGAGTGTTTTATGCACACATTAAAGGGTGTCTGGGAAGAAGTAAAAGGCGGTTGGGACCCAGCAAAACCTTATAACGAGATAGGTGATCAAGTAAATGCAGTGTTCGTGGCCCTACGACAGAAGTTTAAAAAAGTCACAGATTGGCCCCGAATAAAGAACACCAAGCAAGGACCACATGAGTCAGTGCAGGAGTACAAGGAGAGACTTGAGACTGTGTTTAAACAGTACTCTGGTATTGACAGAGGCAATCCGGCATCGAGCACCAGCTTGGAATGGTGTTCTGCTCAGGACTGAGAGAGCAAATAAGAACTGGGGTCACAACAGTGTGTATAGGTTGGGAAATGAAGACAATGGCAGAAATCATGCCTTTTGCTGAGTATGCTGAGAGACAGCAGCTTGAGACCAAAGAGAAAACCAAGGAGAAGTTAGAAAAGGCCCAGTTAATGTACTTTGAGGGAGGAGGCAGGGGAGGAAGAGGTGGAAAAGGAGGAAGGGGAAGAGGACGAGGACACGGGGCACAGGGAAGACCCCAGCAGAGAGAAGGAGCAGGGCGGGGCAACTACGCAAATTATGCCTGTTATACTTGTGGAGGTCGAGGCCACATAGCCCGTAACTGCCCGAATAACCAAGGACAAACAGCCCAACCTTATCCACCACCCCCTCCTCCCCAGAGGGCCCGTGATTATGATCAACAACAGGATCAACAGTGGGGCACTGACAGCTAGGAATTAATGGAACAGCACCAGATACTTCTGACTGCCTCGCAGCACCCTAGCGACGAACCAAAAATGACACTGTTAGTAAATGGCAAAAAACTTTCCTTCCTCATAGACACGGGTGCCTCAATGTCTGTGATCAGAGACACCGACATAAAACTAAAACCAACAGAGAAGACTAGCTAAACTGTGGGAGCCTTAGAGGTTGTAATTCATGAAAAATTAACCCAGCCACTAGAAGTAAAATGTAAGGAAGCAGTCATACAGCATACCTTTCTGTATAGTGGAGTCTGCCCTGTGAACCTCATGGGAAGGGATCTCCTGGCTAAGCTCAATGCCCACACAATCTGTACAGAAGGGGGGTTGGAACTTAAATCCCAAGTAGCCGGGTTGTATCCCTTAGCTGAAATGGGTAGTAGCGATTGGCTGTACTGCTGGAAGTTGACAGCAGAAACAGAGAAAGAGTGGCTATTGGGCTGGGCAGATGCTATTACACATACTCTGCAGGTACAAACAGATCTGCATTGCACCACACACTACTCAATAGGGACAAGAGACAGCGAGTAAGAGTGTGGGGAATGGGGAAGACAGCCAGTGGAGCAGACCATATGCATTTCCGAGATATATGTGGCTGAAGATTGCTGTGCAGCAGCGGTGGAGTTAAGCCAAAAACAACAGAAGGTATTCCAAGTTCCAGGGTCATACCCACACATATCACTGGCTAGGGACCCCTCCATTCCCTGGAAGGAGTTGGGGCCATGGATAAAGTATGTGAGACAGGTGGACGACTGGGTGTGTCAGAGAGACAAGTGGACATCAGAAAAAGGAAGATGTGCAAAATATGTAATTAAAACGAAGGTAACAGTGCAAGTAGAAGAGAGGGAAGTGAAAGTAGAAAGAGGGGAGATGAGTGAGGAGAAGGAGCAACAATCAGAGACACTAGATTGGGTTAAGGAAGTACCCACACATCTGTGGACAACATCAAAATATGATGTGGGGTTAATAAAAAATGTGCAGCCCCTGTCAGTGAAACCAAAGTCCTCCTTTAGGCCACATAAGCACCAATACCCATTGGGAAAAGAAGCAGAGGAAGGCATAGCACCAGTCCATGTGGCACTGGTAGAGAGGGGGGTAATTGTTCCGTGCCCTTATGCCACAGTGAATACCCCCATATTGCCTGTGAAAAAAACAACCGGAACGTATAGGTTTGTGCAAGATCTTAGGGCAGTAAATGAGGCAGTTCACGTGAGAACCCCCGTAGTTCCAAATCCAATAACCATATTGTCATCCGTACCACATGATAGTTGCTATTTTATTGTGATAGACCTGGCAAATGCTTTCTTTAGTATCCCCATGGAACCAGACAGCCAAGAATGGTTTGCTTTCACATACAAGGGCAAGAAGTGGACGTGGACCCGCATGCCACAGGGGTATGCGGAATCCCCGGCAGTGTTCTCAGCCCAAATGAGCGATAATCTGTCTGCCTTTGTGCCCCCATTGGGCAGCACCCTAGTCTAATATGTGGACGACTTGCTACTGGCATCCTCCAGTAAAGAAGCAAGTGAACAAGATACGAGGGCACTGTTGTTCTTCTTAGCTGAAAATGGACACAAAGTGTCCAGGGAAAACTTACAGCTGTGCAAAGAACAAGTAAAATATTTGGGCCATGTATTGTCAGGGAGTGGGAGAAAATTAGCCCCAGAGCGAATTGAGGTGGTAACAAAATTACCGCAACCAATCACTAAACAACAAATCAGGTCTTTCCTGGGCATGACCGTCTACTGCAGAGCCTGGATAATAGAATATGCCTTACTAGCACAGCCCCTCCATGAAGCTATATATGGGAAAAAGATGCAAATGCATGAGAAAGTTACATGGACAGAAGGACTAGGAGAGTCCTTCAATACCCTGAAAATAGCCCTGGCCACAGCCCCTTGCCTGGGACTGCCAGACTATAACAAGCCATTTGACATGTATGTGAATGGGAGAAGTGGATATATGTCGGCAGTCCTAACCCAGAAGCACGGGATGCCAGGCCCAGTAGCTTACTACTCAAAGCGCTTAGACTCAGTGGTGAGGGGAATGGTGTCATGCTTGCAGTCTGTTGTAGCTGCTACTGAAGCAGTTCTGGCTTGTTTGGATCTGGTGGGTTTCTCCTCTCTAACTGTGCATGTACCTTATGCTGTCCATTCTATCATACTCCAGGCTCGCACAACACATCTAACACCTGCTCGATTGCTGCAATACCAGAATGTTCTACTAACCATGTCTAATGTAACTTTAAAAAGGTGCACGACTTTAAACCAGGCAACTTTGGTGCCCACTCAGGAGGGTGGAGAGGAACATGACTGTGGACAGGTAATAGATCTGGACTGTAAACCCCGACCTGACATTACTGATGTGCCAATAGTAAATGCTGACGTGGAGTTTTTTGTGGATGGGTCAGCCCAAAGAGATAACAAGGGAAACACCTTAGTGGGATATGCTGTGTGCACACAAAATAGTCTTGTGGAAGGTGCTAAGCTGCCTCCACGAACGTCGGCCCAAGCAGCCGAATTAATTGCATTGATCAGAGCCTGCATACTTGCAGAAGGGAAAATTGTCAATATTTACACGGATAGTCGGTACGCATTTGGGGTAGCTCATGATTTTGGCACCTTGTGGAAACGCAGGGGATTCCTGACTGCGGCAGGAAAACCTATTGCTCATGTGAACCTGGTAAGACTTATTAGATGCTATACAGAAACCAAAGCAAATTGCTATTATCAAATGTCAAACCCATACGTCTGATACAGACTTAGTGTCATTGGGTAATGCGAGGGCAGATGCAGCTGCGAAAAGAAGCAGCCCTTTCTGGTGGTGTTCCAAAATTCTTAATGTTGTCTGTTACCACTAACCGACTTGATTTATTTTCAGCCAAGGATGTTGTTACATTGCAACAGTCAGCCAGTGCAAAGGAGAAGTGGAACTGGCAGGCAAATTGTAAATATGATGTTGATGCTAAGATAGGGATAGCCCCCAATGGCAGGCTTTGCCTGCCTTCGGCAGTATTTCCTTTTTTGGCCAAGTTGGCCCATGGGGCCGATCATGTCTCAAAAAGTGGAATGGTAGACCTTGTAAATAAATACTGGTATGTTGTAGGATTCACTGTACCTGCTGAAGAATTTTGTAAGAGGTGTGTTATATGTATGCAAAATAATATTGGCAGAGGACTCCAAGTAACCCCCTCTGCCCACTCTTCTCCTACAGGACCTTTTGAGCACCTAATAATTGACTTTATTGAGTTAAATCCATGTGAAGGGTACAAATATTGTTTAGTAATTGTAGACATGTTTTCAAAATGTGTAGAGGCCTTCCCGGTTAGGAAAACCACAGCATGCACGGTGGCAAAGGCCCTGATAAGGGAAATCATTCCCCGGTGGGGTATCCCCACCAAGCTCTCTAGTGATAATGGGTCACATTTTTCAAATGAGGTAATTAAAACCCTGTGTGAAGCATTGCAAGTAAATCTGAGGATGCACTGTGCCTACCACCCCCAATCGGGAGGAGTTGTGGAAAGGGCAAACCAGACCCTAAAAGTAAAGTTGACCAAAATCATGGCAGAAACTGGTCTCAGCTGGGTGAAGGCACTACCTCTGGCACTTGTGAGCATGAAAGGGAGGCCCATGCACATGGAATTATCACCACATGAGATTTTAATGGGAAGGCCTTTCAGAATGACAAATGTTCCATTTCACCAAAATAGAATGACATTGCATGGAGTAGACAATTAAATGATTGCCTATTGCCTATCCCTTAACGCTGTGTTGAGATCTTTCTATCCTAGGGTTAAAGCAGCTTTATCTACACCCTTGGAGGGCCCACTCCATCAGATCAAGCCAGGAGATTTCATTGTGGTGAAGGACTTTCGGAGAAAGAAGTGGTGTGCTCCGAGGTGGAGAGGACCGTTCCAAGTGCTACTTACAACAGCCACAGCGGTCAAGATCGGCGAAAGAGAGACATGGATCCATGCTTCCCATTGCCGGTTGGTGGAAAAATGAAGATAAGGACTGTGTTACTTACTGCAGGGGTGGTATGTGTACTGGGAACCGCTATGGTTCTCCTGGCTCAAATGACTGTTAAAGCAAACCACAAGACTGTAAGATACAGCCGTAGCCTCGGACCTCTGCAAGTTACAAATACTTGGTGGACTTTAATGAAATTGCATGCTAATAATGCAAACATATCAAATTGTTATGTGTGTACCCATTCCCCGTTCTCTGCATCCATAGGACTCCACCTAAAACCCAGGCCTTTAAATGGGTCCGAGGTCAACGAAATCTTAATTGCAGTGACAGGGAGGGACATTAATGGCGGGAATTACTCCACGCACAAAGTGCAAAACCTTTCTGTATTTAAGGCTCATAACTTTGCCACTTGGTACAGCCCGCCAAATAAGACAGTTGCTCCAAGCCCTTTGCACTTAGATGTCAGGCAAGTGAACACGACCGCCCCACTCTGTCTGTGCAACAAAGAGTCAAAAGGGGGGCTGGGGCCATTAGGCTGGTCCACTTGCTGGTCCTGCCGGTGCACTGGAGAGCATAACAGCGTGTCTACATGCCAGAACTGCTCTCGGGAAAATTGCACCATAGTGCACCCAGATTACACCTCAGTGGGTGGACTGTCTGGTCTCTACTGGGTGTGCAGTGATAAGGCTTATGTGTTTCTGCCGACAGGGTGGACGGGTTGTTGTTACCTGGCCACGTTGCACCCGGCAGCCCGCATATACTTGTACCAAAAATCCAATGTATATAGAGACGCCTCCCAAAATAACGGGCTCTCTGGCAGAAAGAGACGAGAGCTAGATTCGGACATGCCAAAGGGACAAAAACGCGTCCCAGTAGGAGAAAAGTTTGAAGCAGGCATTTTCCCTTGGTGGGGAGTGGTTCAGAGCATGCATTACATAGATCAATTAAGCTATGAATTAGAAACATTGGTAAACATGACAGAGACTGGATTACAGCTGCTAAATGCCGAGACTAAAGCCCTTAGACTAGTGACTTTACAAAACCGAGCAGCATTAGATTATGTATTAGCAAAGCAAGGGGGTGTCTGTGCCATAATAAATGGAGAATTCTGCACTTACATTCCTGATGTTAATAATGATCTTGCTGAAGTAATAAACCAGGTAACATCTCTAAAAAATAGAATAGTAGGAGAGCACGCAAGTAAAGACGAGGGTTGGGACCCATGGTCCTGGTTTAAATCCCTGTTTGGAGACTGGGGGGCCACCATAATATCATATCTAATTGCTATCGCTGGTATTTTTATAGTTATCGATCTTCTCCTACTATGTCTCCACCTCAGTGTTTCGAGGCTATGCGTGACTACACAAAACGAAAAAACCCCAGTAATGGCCCCTTTGCTCACCAACCAGGAAATAAATGGACAACTGCCATTTTATAATGATATATTGTAAGATTGATACAGAGTATCAAAAGGGGGGAGTGTGAAGGAAAAAATACAATGACAATGCTGTAGAAATAGCAGTACCTAGAACTTCCACAAGATGGCGGCAAAAGTGAAACTTAAGAAGGTAAAATGGTGGAGAAAATGAAACCTAAGACAAGCATTTCCCTGAAGTCATGTGAACATTTCTTGTTTTTCTTCATGTAATGAAATGCCAACCCACTGCAGCAAATTGTAGCCAATAGACAATGACAAGCAACAGTGTACTATAAGCTTTGTGCAACTGTGAACTTGTTGAGTTCTGCTTGAGTTTGTGTTCTATGATGAACTCCCGTATGCATATGTACTAAAACTTTCTTTTTACTACACGCAGTGTTCCTGAGCCTGATTTTAAACAAGTGTTAAAGAATATATATATTTTTTTTCACGACACCTACCACACTGACTATCATAGTTCGTCCTATACCTTGTGTATTCCAACCCTCCTTCACTATGCATAATAACACATTCCTGTAGTACGACAGAATTAGGATAATAATAATGCAATACCTACCTGATTACCTCCTGTTTTTCATTTTGGAAAAAAACATTATTAAGTAACCATAGTGAGAATTACTTGGCAATGAACAATTCCACAAAACACATTCAATGGCCGCAAAAAGTCTGAAACTGAATGTTGGTCTGATCATCACATGAAATGGGAGCAGAGTAGCAGAAGCAACATCAATGACCATATCGTGACCTACCATATAAATAAGGAAAAATCTTTTTATGAAAGCAGTGACATTATTGATTATAACAGTGGTTAACAGCAGTTTAAACATTATGTAAGTGCTACACACATCTCTCTACAATCAAAGAGATGATTATGACATACTATGCATACTGAAACAAAGTACTGACGCACTCCCCTCCCTGGCCCTGATGTCAGTGTCTGCACACAACCCCCCCACAGTACACCAAAAATGCATTTTTCAATAGGATAACCTCTTAGATGACTTGACTAAAATTAAGAATACAGTATTTACTTTTATTAACAAAATTACTTTACTACTTAACATGATGTGAAAAGAATGAACTGACAAAGTGATAATGCAAACGTGGTATGGTTGTAGATTAAAATCATCAGTAGCATCTGGATTCAACAGCTTTACTGGAATAGTGAGTCATGGTACTGTAGTTTCTCTTTCTGTTTTTCTTTGTTATAACAATAACAAGATCAACACTGGTGGATAATTTGATGACCATGAATATCTCAATATAAGATGAAGTATATTTTGGTCATATTATTTTCTTTTTCTATAGTTGTATGCAGCGTCATACACATCATGGTGGTGATGATGGGTTCCAGAAATTGGTCATCAGCCAGCTTACTGCTGCATATTACTTTCTTTGGATGTTGCTATTTGGAATGACAAACATGATCCAAGGGTATAGTGTCTGCAAGAAATGGATCATCAACAGAATGTATGTAGTGCACAGTAAATCCTGTGGATGTTGCTATTCATATTTGGTATGGCAGGATTCACAGTGGTTTCAGATTTGGTTAATCTATCAGTATCAGCTGTAGTATCATTTATTATGGTGGACAGTGCTTACTCAGTTTGTCTTCCTGCAGTGCAGTATGCATTTAAAACAGGGTCACTCACAAAAGGTTTGCAGTATTCATGTTTTTCTTTTATTCCAACTGTAGGACTTGGAGCAACCAGTGGCAAAACAGTGTAAATAGTTTGAAATGTACTGTTTCCAGTGTTTGCAACAGGAATAATAGATATGCGGTTGCACTAACATCACGGTATACAGCTAAACACTTCAAACACTGTTCAAAACATTATTTGGGGATAATTATGTGTGTTTTCAGTTTGGGAGGGAGAAGTGACATGAAGGTTGGAAAACTTGGAAAGGTGCTGCAGGAGCACCAGTTTACTAAACATTAAGAGTAGTTGTAAATAACCAATAAAGGACAAGCAAAGATGTGTCTGGTAAATTTGTGGGGGTATTTCTAATTTTTATTTTTAGGGACGTGGGCCATCAACATCAGCCAACTTGGGAACATTAACAAGTAGCTGAGTATTTCCCTCAGCAAGTGGCGTACACCTCAACAGGATCCACACCATGAACAATAACAACAGATAAGTCAACATGTGTCTGGAAAATGTTTTTTGGTATTTCAATCTATTTTTTTAGGTGAGGGAGGGCCATCAACATCGGCCAACTTGGAGACTAACTGAAAACTGACTGTTGCACACAGCAAGTGGTGCACCACAGAACACAGCAATCATCATTATAAGTAAGGACAAATGTGTCCTAGGAATTATTTTGGTATTTATGTTTTTTTGTAAGGGTAGAGGGGGAGGGCCATGAACATTGCCCAACTGGGAGAGCAATTGGAAGATGACTGTTGCGTGTTGCCCCCAGCAAGTGGTGCACCACAGAACACAGAAACCATCATTAACAGTAGAAACAAGCAAACATTTGTCCTCCAAATGTTTTTGATATTTATGTTTTTCTTATGGGTGGAGGGGGAGGGCCAGGAACATCGGCCAACTTGGACAGTAACCAGTCGCAACAGGTGGAAATTGGACTGAATACACTTTGGCGACAATGGCACTCATATAACAGTTGCAGTCAACACATCCCTGCAGGTTGCAGACACATGATCTATGTCTTTCTCCTACTGAGGAGAACTCAAACCCCTCAGCTGTGTCTTCATTGGGGGCACTGCTAAACTCTCTCTTCATCCTCTAATGACTCCTGCTGCTCAATGCCTTCTTCACCGGGGTCATGGGATCTTTGTGTTGTTGAAAACGTGTACTGCTTTGGGAAGAAATGGGAGTTCATTTTAACAAATGTTAGGTACTCCACATTACATTCAGACAAGCAGTTTCGGAGGTCAGTCACAATTGAACCAGCAGCACTAAAAACTCTTTCTGAGCTTATGCTGCCACAGGGCAGCTGAGGTACTTAATGGCAATAGCAGCAAGTGCAGGCCAGATTTGGAGCTTGTTTCACCAATACTCAAGGGGTTCATCCTCAATACTTAGCACCTGTGGGTCATCAAGATATGGCTGCTCAATGGCTTGCAGACAGCTGAAGCTCTGTGCTTCCCTCAGGTGGCTGACGTGTAGTGACACCAATGTCCTTCAGCATGGACTAGTGAGGGTTTGTGCCACCACTGCTTACTCAGGATGATGAGGGTGATGGAGCAGACACTGTGCTGGTGGAGGAGAATGATACTGGGTGCAAGGTAGTTGATGCTTGATGTTTGTCTCCTGCTATTGTTTTTTCCACCCTTACCTCACACTTACTCATCCAGTTTTCGATCTTGCCACACAGGATGACTAAATAATGATCCAGATCATCCTTTCCACCAGGATGAACTGAAGTCATATCCTGCTTCTACCTGGGATCCAGCAGGATTGCTAGGATGTATGCCTGGCAGTTGTTAAAATGAATGACACAGGGATCATTGTCACAAAGATGCATGATGAGGTCAGCAAGCTCAACTTCAACTTGAGTCTGGAGTCACTTCAATTTGACTCCTTACATTGTACAGTGCATAGCGTACAATGCACAGCAATGGTATCACCTGGCTCAAACATGTGTTGTCTGTGCTCACCTCCTGTGTCACTTGTTCCAGTGATCATAGTGCCTGGATAACACTATCCATCAAAAACCACTGGGATGGAGTCAGCATGACTGACTGTGTTCCCAATCCTGCATGTGCATGATATACTTGTGGAGTGGCTTGTACTGTTCATACAACCACTCAAGCATATAGAGTGTGTAATTCCAAAGAGTTGGCACATTGAGCTTAGCAGTGCTGTGGTACATTATTTGCCTTCTGTAGAGCATGAAGATCTGCTCTAACCAGTGCCGAATGACTGAAATGGTTGCATATTTTATGATTGACTGCTAACACGGCATGAACTGATTCATGCTCCAGAAAGGACCTCACAATTAGATTCAGCACATGCGCAAATCAGGGGACATGATAAAAGCAGCCATCAGTGATGGCTTTGATGATGTTACTGGCACTGGGGCTGGCAATATATATGCAATCAATAACACATGATGAGGTGTGGGTTATGTGCCAATAAGAGCACGCCCAGGGGTGTACTAAGGCACAAGGTGCTTGCGCCAAGTGTCTTATGCCCCTGGGCGTGCTCTTATCAGCACGTGACTCACATCTCGGAATGTGTTATTGCACTTATAAAATGGGCCCTTGTAGTAGTTATTTAATGAGTAAAAAGAAAAAAATATAAATAAGTCAAAAATATGAAAAAAAGAGAGCCAGCATGTGTTTTGAATCAGAGGTGCCATGTTGTTTGCTTAAGCTGCTGCATGTCTGGTGCCTTCCTCCGAGTCATGAAACCTTGAGTGAGAAATAAAGAATGGGAGAAATAAAGAACACATATTTTATTTAATTTTTACAGTACTTTTCTTTTGAAGATAGGTAGTGAAGTCGCAGATTTGAAAGTGGTGTCACGAGCAAGATTGGTCTTTGCTTTGCATTTTTGTTATTTAAATGGAGAGAGTTGTGCTTTGAATTAGAGCCTGCATGTGTTTTGACTCAGAGGTGCCACCATTGCTACATCTCTGTGCCCCAGTCCCCGTAGCTAGAGTGAGAAATATTATTTCATTCTTATAGGGTTTTTTCAAAAATATAGGAAGAAATTGTGACTTGCTAGCGGTATCAGGAGTGAACTTGTTGTTTGCTGATGGCTGCGAGTGAGCGTGTCCATTAGCGGGTGCCGTAGACAACAGTTTGCTGCTTTTCTTTGAACCATAGTGGAGAGTGTGCAAAAATAACAGTTTTGTTTTATAGGAGAGGTATTCTGCTAGTCGTGTTATTTTTCTGTTGTCAAGCTGTGATTTACTGGAGATGATGGATCCCTAGCTGGTTTGAAAGAGGTGGCACGTGACAGGCTGCCGTTTCACCGATGTGAACTGTGCCAGCTTGTGTTTCTGTTTAGGGTTGGCACAGCTCACTGATTTTCTGCTGTACTAGGGCTCAGGAGTGGAGGGTAGTGCCGGTTGACTACAATATCTTCTGATAAGGACACAGCTCAGAAGATGTTGTAGCCAATCAGGTTACAGGATTTCTTGAGCCCATTTTATACGCTGCATTGAATCCATGGGGCTTTATCCAGAGTGTGATGGTATCATTGATGTGAGTGAGAATTCTATCCAATGTATGGGACCCATGCATACTCTCCATGCTTAATGTGGCATGCTGTCAACAATGAGTAGCACTGGTACTGCTGCCAGTACTCAGGGGACAAATAGATGATGGGGGACTGGGGTGCAGAGCATATACATGAGGAAAACATCCCAATGTACAGTAATGCACATATAACTAACACCTAATGATGGGCCACTGTTCCAGATGTCCATGGTGAGGTGAATGCTGGCTAATGTTGAGTGTGTCAGAGCATGGAACACCATGCATGCAAGGCCATTGTACATAGCTGGAATAGCCTTAGTGCTAAGATACGTTTGACTAGGAACTTTATATTTAGGCATAGCCTTCTCCATCAAATTCTCCAAAACTCTTGTTCTCAACAAATGAAAATGGCAAAAGGTCTTTCACCAGCATCTTGGAAACAGCTGTATTGAGCTCCTTTGTCACCGGGTGTTTACGATGACATTTTGTGTGCTTACTTAATGCTGACTTGATATATAGCTTCTTAAGCCTTGGAGTATGCAGGACTGTGGGTTGTGGTTTGGCTTTGCTAAGTATGGTCATGCGACTTTGGCTGACTTCGGTGGTAGCAGGAACATGCTGCAGAAACCTCCTTATGGGTACAGAAGGATCACCTTGACTACTACCTACACTTGTATCTGCAAGTGTAAAGGTAGAACACAATAAGGAGTCAAATGTTACATCATCTACTGCCTGGGGACCCTCACTTTCAGTAGTAGAAGTAGCCAAAGTGGGTATGGATGACAACCTCTTATGTTGTGTCCACTTAAAGAGTTGCTTTGTTTGCACTTGCCTATGCATGTCAGTCATCCCATAGTTTGAACCCAGTTTGCCATGGCTAATCTTGGAACAACAGATGTTGCACACCATAACACTGTTATCAGACTCATCAATTAAAAATAAATCCCACACCAATGGATGTCCTCTCACACACCAGATTTTTGTGGGTGGTTGGGAAGATGGGGATGGTGACACAAACATAGGGGTGGGTAAAACTGTTATCTTTGCATGGTGCTGCTTTTCCATAGATCCTATATTTGTCACTTGCTGACCCTTGAGCATGACAGATTTCTGCTTCAAGACTGATGGACGAGGGATTACTCTCCCTTTGCCAATAACAGTTTTGGTTGCTGCTTGTGGATGGGGTGGTGCCAACTAGGGTGTACTGCTGGATCATCACCCTCACAACCATAATCACTTCTACCCTCCATGCTTTCTGCCATTTCCATTGGACAATGTAAATGCTGACTATATACAAGGTCTGCTTTCTCAATGACATTCTCTGCAACATGAACACTGCCACTAACAGTGTGTTTGCCAGAAGAATGTTTGTGCTCCTCAGACACATTTAAAAGATGTATCTGTTGTTCATTATCTCCTCCCCCACAGCAACTGCTCCTGCAAGACCCTTACTGTCATCGTCTGTCATACTGCCTGCAACTGTACTAAAACCCTCTTTGCTCTTACTCACTACCAGTTCTTGAGTTAAATCATGGGTCTCCTAGGACTGAGACAGTTGATTATTTTCAGGATCATCCTGAGACCCCTGGGACTCCTCACATAACAGGGTGGCAACATCAAATGCATTCTTTTTAGACTAAGACTCAGAGCGATGAACTACACCTGCACTGGGAGCAGCAGTACTGTGCTGAGTGCCAAAGAAGCTTGAGGGTTTGATTCCCTGTGAAGCCAACACTGGCACAGCATGTAGTATGAATGGCATTGCAGCACCAGTAGAACTTGCAGTGCTGCTACTAGTAACACCTTCCGCAGCACCTTCTCCATGCCTTTGTGATGCCCTTCTGACTGATGCAGTACCTACCCCACTTTCCACATCCTACACAATTCCCAGTCCCTTTACCTGACATGTTCTACTGCCTGTACTTTGCCGGACCTTAAAATACCAGGAAGTATTAAAGAAATAAAAGAGACACTAATACACAGACTAAAGAAGAAGAAGTAACACAAGATATTGTGTTATCAAAATGATCCAGAACTTTATGAAATATCTGTGACACAGCAGTCAAAGTACAGATAACAACAACTTATATTTCTTCATCTGAAGAAAACTGGTGGATTCAATCACTCCAAAAGCCTGTTCTGTGCCGTAGAACAAATACAGCTCTTCCCTCTTCAGATATCAACTGCATAGTGGGTAGCTACACAGTAAGAAATGTGTGCTACCTCCTCTCCCTCCCCCTGTACCGCAAGTAGCTGTACAGCTGAAAGATATGTGATCAGAGCTAGTTGTTGTGTAATTTGACCTTTCCATGGGATTTCAGTGCTTAAACACAGAATTTGCACAGAGCCACAACATTTTAACTAACCAGGCTCCACACCATGTGAATGCAGAACTGAAAACACATGATTAGAGGTACTTGCAGAAAAATTGGCATATATGCAAGATTTCTGAGCATAACTGCAAAATTCCAGGCTGCACACCATCTGACTGCAAAACTGAAAATCATGTGATCAGAGGTACATGTGTAGAAAATTGACATTTCTGTGAGATTTTGGTGCTAATTGCAGATCTTTTACAATACCACGGAATTCTAAGAAGCTCAATATCCACAAATAAACAATATTTTGGTGAAAAAACTTAAATAAGAAACCACACAAACAATTAATTTCAAGCAACACAGTTAAGGTGCTCAACAGACAAGGTGATTACATTCAGTATGTGACCATTGCAATTATGATACTACCTTCAGAAAATGAAATATGGACACACATAGATGGTGGGAAAAAAATACCACATAATCACATTTAAATCACTGAAAAATACATGATACAGCAAAATTATTAACAAGAAACATTAATTCCGCAGTTTTCAACAAAAAGTCTGCAGTTTATAAGTGACTTGTATGGAGAACTTGGTGAAAATCTGCAGTAAATTTGTGAAAGTTCTGAATTCCACCACAGGTGAAAGAGGGGAAAATTCTGTGCAATTTTGAAAATTGCGTGGAGTTTCCATGATGGTGGAAATCCGCACTTTTGCCCACTACTAGGTACGCCCCTTACCACTTTCAGAGAAGTGGAACCTATACCATTAACCCTGCTAAATTGATAACGGTTACTTAAGTAAGAGCAGAACCAGACAAAAAGCATTTCTGCTTAGTCCTAGCTCAGATAACTGCTGTAACATGGACTGGTGGTCCACCATGTCGAAGGCCCTGGACAAATCAATCAGTATGGCTCCCATATAAAACTGCAAATCATTTGCCTTACCAATTTCGTACAAGATCCTCGACACGGAGACTACTGTACCATGTACCTTACGAAATCCAGACTGAAATTCTTCAAAGAGATTCAGCCTTGGTAAATAATTGACCAATTGGCCCACCAGAATCCTGTCAAAAATGTTACTAACAATGGGAAGCAATGATATTGGTCTGAAATTAGAAAGTGAACCAGGGCTGCCCCCCCAAAAAAAATGGGTACGACCCTCTCACACGTCCAAGCCTGAGGAAAAACACCATGAGTAATAGGCAAGTTAAATAGATAAGTCAGGGGGGGGGCTATATTCAAAACAGAGAATTTCAACATTGTAGAAGAGATACCATCAGAACCACTACTTTCACTCCTCTTGAGTCCCAACAATTTCTCCATAACGTCATAGCATTCCACTTCTTTAAAAGAAAAAAAAAAAACATTAAATTGTTTCCTGAGTTGTTACTTACATTAATGTCTAGGATATATAGTGAATTTACAGAATCACCAAATAAATGTACAGATTCAATAAAGAAGATATTGAACCTATCTACAACAATATGCCCAGATGCATATGTTTCCTCAGGAGCTAATTTGATATTGTGTTTAAGACTAACAGTGCAATTTAAATATTTACTGAAAGACCAAAACGTCGATGGATTTCCCTTGGCCTCAGAGATTTTTGTCCTAAAGTGACTTTTTGTTTGTTTCCCTGACACCTGCCACATATTTATGCCTAAGTTTTTGATATTTCTGCCAATCTGACACAGTGCCTGACTGCCAAACAATATTCCATGCTTTATTTTTCCCTTTTTAAATGTCTGCAATGAAGAGGAAAACCACACTGCTGAAATAGCTTTCACCCTTTTAGATTTTACAGGCAAATGTCTGTCACAAACCTTTATCAATTCCTCCTGGAAATATTCCCAGGCTAAATCCAAGTCAGGAATTAATTCTAAACTTCCCCAGTTTAATCTCTCCAGGTCTGCCATAAACTTAAAATAATCAAAGTTTTTTTTTTTTTTAAAGATCGAAAGGTTATATATCTAGCTGGTCCCTATACTCTACTGTTTCCTCTGATACAAAATACCATATTATGATCACTAAACATATCTGCAAAAACACCAGATTCCTTGTAGAAATTGGGATAATTAGTTAAAATTACATCTTGTAGGGCAGAGCCTTTAGGGTTCTTTATATTAACTCAGGTAGGTTTGTTTATAAGTTATGATAAACCCAAATTTAGCGCTATATTTCTTAGATGTTCAGATTTAAGGGGACACAACCAATCTTCATTTGGATCACCAAAGAGTAAAAGTTCATGGGTTAAGGCAAAAGGAGAAAAAGCAGCCAAAAGAGAGGGTAGTTGCAACATAGGAAAATGAGGTGGTCTATAGCCACCAAAAACCAATAATGGTTTTCCCATGTAAAGCTTTACTTCTACGGTTATGTATTCACAACTATTAGGGCCCACATCCAGATAAAGACATTTTGCAGTAAATTTGTCTGAGTAATAAAAGACTAATAACCCTCCACTTTTGTTTCTATCTGCCCTCATTTTATTGCAATCATTTAGGTCTATCATAGCATCCACAATTTGTGCACTCAACCAGGTTTCTGTAAACAACATAAAGTCTGGATTATTATCCACCACAAAATCCCTAATCACATCCATTTTTGGTAGAATGCTTCTCACATTGGAATGGAAAAAGATATACCTTTTTTGGTTTTAAAACATGTAGACAAGGGCCCAGGATTAGGAGAAGCATCACCACTCAAAAGCAACCCCATTAAAATGCAGATCCTGGAAGGTAAAGATGCTACAAAATTAAATAAATTAATACAGGATTTATCATAAATCACAACATGACCCATATACCATCCCGATCCTGTCTTTAGATAATATGTTTTAGCCAGAGTTACTAAATCAATATGATTGTAAATCTGGAATGAGGCCTAGACACTGTCAAAAGTCAAGCAGTGGTGCCTGCAAATGTTAATTGGCAATCAGTGTTTGACTTTGGCCTTTCTAGCACCAGGCCATTTAATTGCACATCCCTAAAATATCAGGTACTTACAACCTATCAGGGTACAAAAACTAAGCAATGACACAATGAATATAATATAAAAACATCCACCCATCATTACTAAAAACTAGCAACTTTAAGCAAAAATTCAGCCCCAGATTACCCCAGATCTGCTGTTGTGTAAATATTTCTGAGTGGTACTCACGCTACTCACACTCGCGTCCAGCGCTCACATTGTAGTATGGCTCAGGGATTTAAAGAGCTGGAACCCATCCCACAGAAACAAACCCACTTAATGATTGGCTCACTGCTGAGCCCCCTCATTCAATGGGAAAGTCAAGAACACAGCCCCTTTTGGGGCCCCTTTCAAACTTTTTTTCCAACATACAATGCCCCCCCAAAACACAGTTTGTCAGTCTATTGCAACAGAAGGAAGAAAGTTAGGTATGGTTGCAGGATCACACACAGATCAGTGTAGACAAGCTGACAAATGTCCAGTTGCACACCCTCTGTAGAAGCATTCAGAGCAATCCTTCCAGAATGATGCTATTTCAAGCACACTGATGACAGGTAGGGACTGGATGCAGGAAACTGGCTTCCCCTCTGAATCTCACTCAGTAGGAATGCAGGGCTGCAGATGGAAAGGGGATTTTAGGGGCTGTAGTATGGCTTAGTGTCTCACTAACATCACTTTACACCCTGTATGCAGGGAAGGATCACAAAATGCCATATGTGATTTGAGTGAATCTCTAACCCATTAGCAACAAGCTCTGAAACATAATGATGCACCTATGCAAAGCAGCTGATAGTACCTTGCATATAGGCACACCAGCATGCTGGTAATTGTGGAGTAGCAAGAACTAGCCCATAGTGCAGTACTAATTACCATCACCCAGAGCCAGGTCTTACAGCCTGCAAATGCTACCTACCCTCCATGCTACCTGATCATCCCACTGGTAGCTTGAGTCAAATTCCCTAGCGTTTGGTTGTCCCCCACCTCATGATCAAGCCACCCACAGTTAGAGTCAATCTTCCCAGTTCCAGTGGTCCCCCCACACCCTCAAATGTTTGAATCTCACATACCTCACCAGCCTCTTCAGGCCCCTCTGATACCACCAACTGGCCTCCTGACTTTGTTATCTGTGCACCCCCTTTGGTAATCTGTCAAGACCCTCTGCTCACCTCTGTGGCCAGCCATAATCTGTACTGTCATGTATATTGTGCCTTTAGCGCCTTTTGTATGCCACCTATACTATAACTTATGGATGTTTCAATTTTGCACATAAGTCTCTGTACTTCAGTATTGTCAGTATAGTGCTGATATATGTAAGATTGCTCTTTGTATGAGTGTTCCTTTGTACCATTGTTTATTTATTGTTTGTAGTTCTCCATGGTCATGCCTACAAGTAGGCATTGTATTTGCTTAGTGCACCTACCTGGTAAGCAAAAACTAAATAAATAAATAATATATGCCTGCTCTGTTAACAGCTGTTTACATTAGGTCTGCAACTGTGAACTGTCAGTTGGTGGCAGACAACAGAAGTAAATGGAGAGTCTTTGCTGGTCACTTTCAGTGGATACGTGGATATTGTAAGTGGGGGGTGGTAGTGGTGGGGCCTGAGCAAGTGGGCCATGTGGGGTTCATTAAGCATATGAGGGAGCATGAGGACTACTCTCTATATCAGACATTTTCTCTAACTGTCAGTGGGGTGATCAGGAGGACAGGGAGGACCACTGGCCACCAAAGAGATAGGCTCTAGGGCTCTATCAGTTTGTATGATATTGGGGAATGGATGACCACTAGCCACCAGAGAAACTGGCTCCATCTCTTGCAAGGTTGGGGGGCAGGGGGGTTATTGTCCAACAAGGATATTGGCTCTAACTGCCGGGGTGGTGATCAAGATAAGTAGGACAACTGGACATCAGTGATGGGTACTACATTTCATGGGTTGGCAGCCTGAGTGGCAACATGGGGGGGGTGAGGGTTGCAAAACATTTTCCCTTGGCCTGTAATGAGGCCATAATGAATTGCAAATGACTCTATTGCATTCTTCTAGTGACACAGGGTCGTTTCCATGTTAGGGTACAAATATGGCAGATTGCTCCATTTGAGAAATCATCATCGGTGGGCCCTAACAGCTGGACTGCTGTAATGATTTCAAAAATTTTTTCCAATCCCCACAGTACCCAATTGGCCTCTTATCTCCTGTGGCAAATAGGCTGTTGGGGTTTGTGACTGCAGTCAGGATAGTGCCTGGCTAGTATATTAGAATGGGTCTTTACCTCTCACAAAGTACCCCAGCATGCTCTAATATACCTAAGGTTTACACCAGGCACTAATTGTCTCCTGGAGCAAACATATAGTGGGCCCAAACCCAGATGTTTGAATATGCTGGCTCTAGCCTCTCTTTGCAGCAGCCTACTTTACTTAGTTTTTCCCATAAACAAAAATAAAATAAAATAAAAAAGATAAATTAATTGAAGAAAAATAAAGAAGGATTTCTGTTCCTTGTCTGCACCATCAGCAGTAAGTAAAACCAACAAACTCTGGTCAGAGACAGCATGGCTGCAGTAGCACTTTAAGAGCACTCATGAGGACAGAAAAAAGAGCTTACAGAGCTTACAGCAGAAAAGTCCACTGTGCCCAAGACTCACTGGTTCAGAAAAAAAATGGCTCATGAAGCTCTTGATGGAAATGTCCACCATGCCCAAAATAGCTGCCAGCGTTCTGTGCTCATATGTGACTGCATGACAACTATGGAAGCGAACTCATTCATGCGCAACTGTGAAAGTGAAGTTGCTTATGTGCACTGAGCTCCAGCAGCCATCTTGGGCATAGCGGACTATTCTATTGTGACCTGCATGCACATGCACCACTTCACTGCAACTGCAGAAATTAAATCCTGCATACACAACTGCTGAACTGCAGTCATGCATGCACACTAAGCTTCAGTGACCATCTCTGACATGGTGAACTGTGAAAGATAAGGGCAGACTATGGGGGGGGGGTTACTGTGGCCATGAAGGGGAGAGGTGGGGGAAACAACACCAATGAGTGCAGCAGTGTGGAAGATGACAGCAGCACTGTGGATGTGAACAGGGACAGTCCCCCTGCACCTTCCTAGACTGCTAAATTCACTCTGTCCTCCTCCAGCTGCATGGGTTACTGCAGCTGCCATTGCAGGCTCACATACTGGGCACTATCATGTCTTCTGTAGCACAATTTCCCTGGTCTTCTTGCCTGAAATAACAATTAAATATTGTACCTGGGATGATGCAGGATTCCCTGGAGATTTCTAACTTTCTCTGATCAAAAGTCCTTCATTTGAAAATAAAACAAGCTTATTTCTGTAGCCAGGCATTTTCCCTGTGAGATAGAGCAAGAAAGAGATGAAAAATGCACTGAGAACTGCACAATGTGAGACATTCTAGATCTCTGGCATTGCTGATAGGATACAACAGATCATGTTGCTTGGCAACAACTTAAATATGCTCAGAATGTGCTCCCTGTCAAATGTTCTGTGCATTATCATCAAAGTGCCAGACTGCCAAATGAAATCAAGTTACTTCAGGTCGACTTCAGTATACTGTACCTCCATGTAAAGTTTTAACAACTTTACACTTTTTATAGTAAATCACAACGTATACAACTTTATGCTGCATTTCCCTGTGTGATTTGTTAGGTACACACTTAATGCACCCAATAAATGCAAAGTTCATACTTTGTTTAAAGAAAACAAAATATCCAAAGTGTCCTAAGTTGTCACTTCATGGCTACGCTTTACAGTGAAGTGGTGAAGTTTAACTTCACAACAGGCCTCTATATTTCTATGTTTCACCAGCATAAAAAATGTTGGATTTCAGCATGTTCACTGAATGCAAATTTGACATTGACTTGGTAATAGTGGAAGCTCTATATCCCCTACAATCTGCTGATATGGAATTAATAACTAATTACCTAAAGTTTTCCTTGGATGACAAAAAGAAACAAATTCCCTTATACAGGTGTGGCTATCGAGGGACCCTTTAATAGGTTACCCATTAGATCCTTTCCGAGCACCTGTGAATTAGTTTGTATTTTGCAAAGTTAATGAAAGTGATATGATCCTGGATTTAATACTAACCAGTCCCAATCAGTCTGAGGTGCAACTGCCTGTACTTCTCTCTTTTGGGTTATCAGGCCACAGTATAAATGTTATGGAAAGAAAATCAGCATTCATTATATAGTTTTTTAGCAATAACAAATGTCTGGAAAAACATTGATACACCCAATTTACATTCATTTAATTTCATTCTTGAATTGAGCTATGCAGTTTTGAAGTTTATTAAAGTAAGCGAGGGAAGGCAAGACAAGTTTTATTTGCATGGCGCCCATTCCGTAGGCTCTGAGCGCCTCATAGAAAAATAAGAGTAAACATACAATGCATAAATATCAAATAACATCATACAATTAAAAAAAACTAAAATATGAAACACCTAAAAACTGATAAAGTATCATACAGAGGGACTAGGCAATATGTTGTTATTCAGAATTCATTAAATGCCAGGCCAAAAATGTGTGCCTTCAACCTCTGCTTAAAAACCTTTGCCGAGGGGGCCTACTTGACTGTAGATGGTAATGTATTCCACAGGGCCGGACTAGAAATGCTAAAAGCATGATCTCCAGAAGTCTTGAACCATACCCTGGGAACAACCAAGAGGCCCTTCGAAGAGGCATGGAGGGAGCAGACAGAGGTCACTGGTGTCAGGAGCTCTAACAGATAGCCTGGGCCCAGTCCATTTAGGGCCTTATAGGTGAGAAGCCCCACCTTGAAAAGGGCCTCCAACTGACCGGTAGCCAGTGCAGAGCACACAGAACAGGGGTCACATGACTAAACCTAGAAAGGCCAGTCAGTAACCGAGCTGCTGCATTCTGCATTAGCTGCAGCCTGCCGAGGGTCCGTCCCATGACCATGAAGTAAAGAGCATTGCAGTGGTCGAGTCTAGAGAGAACAAAGGCATGCAGTAGCATAGGCAGGTCCTCCGGCGGAACGAGGGCTTTAACCGGGCAATGTTCAGTAGATGGTAAAAAAACACTGCTGACAACAGATGACATTTGATCTTCAAAAGTCAGCCTGCTGTCAAGGATCACACATAGATTTCACACCCTCAGGAAAGCTGTCAATGGAGAAGAACCCAGAACAAGACCAGAATCAGCCCCAGACAGCAACCCATCACGCCCATGACCAGGCTCGATCACCAGCACCTCCATCTTAGCTGGGTCGAGTCTCAGCCTGCTGGAAGTCATCCAGTCACTGATTTTAGCCAGACAGATGTTAAGCACATCCAAAGCTGCTGATGTTCCAGGAGAAAAAGACAAATACAGTTGGGTATCATCTGTGTAAAAGTGAAACTCCATACTGTATTATAAAATGATCTCACCCAGGGACAGTATATAAACTGCGAAAATCATTGGTGACAGGATCATGTCCTGTGGGACTCCACATGACAGAGGCATTGGGAAGGAGGAGAAATTCTCCATCACCACCTGCTGCACCCTGTCTGAGAGATAGGACTCAAACCACCTGATGACAGTTCCAGTGAGTCCACAAAACTTACAGAGCCAATCCAATAACATGACATGGTCCACACTGTCAAAAGCTGATTAGAGATCAAAGAGCACAAGAACTGACTTGTCTCCTCTATCTCTAGCCCTGAGCAGATCATTATGCACCCTCTACTACTGCTGTTTCAGTGTGTGTCTAGCCCAAAAATCCTACTGAAAAGGCTCATAAATGTCTGAGGACACCAGGTGATCCTCGAGCTGCTGTGCCACTAATTTCTCAACAACCTTGCTCAAAAAAGGCTGGTTGGAGATAGGATGGTAATTCACCAAGACATCAGGGTTGAGGGAAGATTTCTTAAGGAGGGGCCTCACCAGCACCTCTTTTATGGCAGCTGGGAGAACCCCCTCTGTAATTGAGCACCTGACAATCCTGGTGAACACCAGGCCAACATCCTCGACACATCCCATTAAGAAAAGTGTCGGGGCTGGGTCCAGTTCACAAAACATGTGCTTCAGCTCTACGATCACATTATTCACGTTGGACACCTCAACTGACCTAAACTCTTCCCAGATAGGCGGAGTACCTCTATTCCTCTCAGCCCAACCACTGCTAGGCCAAGGCCAAACTAGCGGAATCCCCGACTGAATGGCCAACACTCTGTCAGAGAAAAACAGAGCAAACTCTTCACACAAAGTGGCTGAAAAGGCTTTTTTTTCGACTGCAGACAGACAGGATGTAAAAGCCTGTCTACAATTTGAAACAGCTGAAAAAGTCTATTCCTCACTGCAGCAATCTTCCTGGACAGGAATTATGCCTTCTTAAGGGAGATTGCTTCCTGGTACTCACCATAGTGTGCAGGCAGGACCAGCTTGTCAGACTCCAGCTGGATCCTCCATTAGCAACACTCCGACTTCTGACCCCTGATCTTCATCACTCTGAGATCCCTGTCAAACCACAGGAATTTCACTTGAGAAGACCTGGGTCATAAATGAACTTGTGAGATGGTATCCAGAGCCTCGGAAATCACACTATTATAGGTGGCAACCACTTCTATGTAGCCAATCGCATGTGCCACGTCAACCCTAGATAAATCAGCTACCACCAACAGTCCCACTTTGTGCAAACCCCTAAAAGGGTAATAGCTGACCATTTCTGCAGGAAAGGGACATTCGGGGGGCCCTGAACGTGAACTCCATGGTGTAATGATCAGACCAAATGACCTGATCAGTCTTGAGGTTATCAGCCTCGAGACCCAGCTGGAACACCAGATCGAGTGTGTGGCTGAGCTGGTGGGTAAAAGAAGCAACTGCTTGTGACAGTCCCAGAGACTGCATCAACTGGAGGAGGTCATAATCAAAATGCAAGGATTCATCGTCGATCCAAACTTTGAAGTCCCAAAAAATTAAACATCTGTGGGATTCCAATACTTGGTCAATGAGGAAGTCTGCTACGTCTTGCAGGAATTCTCCCACCGCCTCTGGGGGGTGGTAAATAAGGAGAATCCTGCAGCCTGCACCTGTACCACCAAGAATGGTGATGCACTAAAAAGATTTGGTACTACCAACTGGGTGCACTGAGAAGCCCAGGCTGGATCAAAAAATAATGGCCACTCCCCCACCCTTGCGATCCTTCCTCGGGCAGTGTGCCACGGATTACCCAGAGGGAATGGTGACTGCAAGAAGTGGGCCAGCATTGTCACCCAGCCAGGTCTAAGTAATGCACGCCAGGTCGACAGAGGAAATCAAGTCCAAGAAAATAGTGGTCTTGTTCCTCATTGATCTGGCATTGCACAGCACTGCCCAAAAAGGATTATAGGATGCAGCCTGCCCTCTAGCTACCTGACCACTCAGTCCAGTGGGAACCCTGGGCACGGAAACCAAACACGTCTGGTTTCTCCCCTGACACCGCTTACACCCAGGGCATCTTCTGCACTGGATGACTTCAATATCACTAACCACCCCCTCTTCTGCTGCCCAAAACCCATGGACCCTCTGTCACCTAATTATCCTGACCTCCCTGCGCACCTTGCTGCGGTAGCTGAAACTGGGAGGTCAATAAAGGGGTGAAGGTCCCAGAGCAGGGCAGCACCATAACTAATGCAGACTGGGTTGTGGCACAAACATATCCTGATCTAGCAATTCAGTTCCTCAAATAAGGCAAACCCCCAACAACACCTCAGACAATATTGTCAACAAAAAGACTCACAATCAATCAATAATACCACTCCCCTGAAACTATGCACACTAATTCATACAAAAATCTTGACTATAAAAGCATACACTCCCAACCACAACACACACCCGACACACCACTCAAACAATTAAAACACCACACACACCCTCCCACACAAACGCCCCCAAACTCCTCACACAATTCAGATGACTAAAATAACAGTCTTTAAAGGATAAATCAAAATAATTAAGTATGCTGCAGTAGGAGTTCCAATTTACTGCTAACATTGGGGAAAAAAGTCAGTCTAGTGCAATAAAGAAATCAAATGGGCAGAAATCAGTCACCCAGTCCAGCAGTAAGATTTTTCCAAAGCTAGCATTAGGCATTTAAATGCAGACAGACTGAGGTTCTCACACCACCACAGTCAGGACTAATCTGGCTACACATTTAAAAGCAAAGTTTTAAAGTCTTAAGAAGCCAGCCATGAATACAGTTTTGATGCAGCACTCCTCTCACTAGTTTCTCCTTCCACAACTGAGAGTTTTAACAACATGCATGCACCCCAAGAGATTAGGGATACAACTCCAGACACAGAAGGAAAAATGCTCTCACCAAGTTCCACATTCTCTATCTGGTGCTTTAAAGAAGAGGTAAGTCCAACCCAACAGTCTGAGGTTCAAATGAGTAGTCCACTTGTACTGGAGATCCAGAGGAGTCAGGAAGATGAAAACATCCAAAACAAGGACAGGATAGTGAGACCAACAGGTGTTGCTTGTACCTGCAGAGTCAGGGCAGAGATGGGCCACTTCTCTCAGGCCCAATGATTGACTTTACCACAGAACCAGTACAATGGGAGACAGATGGGGTTCTCTCAGGGGGCAGCAGAGCTCCCACCTCATGCCATGCTGGTTAACCCCACTGCTCAACCACCACCCCTTCACAGATGCTCCTTCCTCAGTGCTTAGAATGACCACCTCAAGCCTTCTTCCTTGATGTAGCTAGTAAGCTTAGCAGGTGTTGCTCATACCTGCAGAGTCAGGACAGAAATGGGCCACTTATCTTGGGCCCAATGATCAACTTTTACGCAGAATCAGTACAAAGGGAGGCAAATGGGGTTTTCCAAGGAGGCAGCAGAGCTCCCACCTCATGCCACACCAGTTACCCCCACCACTCACCCACTGCCCCTTCACAGATACTCCTTCCTCAGCACTTAGAATGACCACCACAAGCCTTTCTCCTTGATGTAGTCACTCCAAGGCAGCCAACGCTGAGACAGTGTTCTGTTCCTCCTCCCGTGTCCTCTCTTCTTAACCACCTCAAGCAGTAGTAGGTAAATGCCCAGATTATTCAAACTGGCTCCTTAATTCAACAAAATGTAAATATAGCAACTACAGCACACTGAGCTTTAGGATTCAACATTTTTAAAAAGAAAACCTAACACTCCTGTTCTTCCTTACTTCATGTACCCTGCCTCATACTATTCCTCTAAACTAATATAAAAGAAAAACAAAACAAAAAAGGTGCAAAGTATTGACTCTCCCACCAACTATAAAAGCTCTCTTGAAATTTAATCAAAAGAGAGTATAACTTTTAAAAGAAGAGGCAAACATAGACATGAGTTAGAACCTGTGCAGACAGCAGCCTAACATGGTCACCATCTTGCCTAAGGGGCCAGCTTGCCTAAGGGGATGTGCTTTTTAGCATGCCCACCCAGAAAAACAAAACATATTGATGTAGTGTAGTACTGTTTACCACAAAGAATATGTGCTTGCATCATCCTAATACATGTACAGCATGAATACAGTTTTTACAGTTAAAACATACCCTAAAGAGAAGAGATTTTTACAAATTGCTAGCAGCAGCCATACTTTTTCATGAGTCATTAACATACGAAACTAGTAATATTTTATTTATTTATTGAAAAGTTTCAACAGGAAAGATATACTGAGCAACAGGATGCTCATCTCATGGTACGTCCTGGGGAAGGGTACAGGGATACATAGCCATTATGAGTACAACACTTGAGTAAGGAGGAACTACAATGTATAAACAGTACAGGAGGAAGGGTACTAGGATGCAGATCATTTTACATACATTTTGCAAGTATTTGAAGAGGAACACAGAATATAACAGTGAAGAGAATACATACAGTGCAGTGAATTTATACAGGCTACAGAATACTGTAATATACAATCTTAGAACTTGTAATAGGTGAGAAAAGGGTAGGGTGGGCTATACTGAGTATGGAACTGCAAGAGGATAGGATGGGAAAGTGAGGGAAGGGGAGATAAGTGCAAGGAAGTGCTGTTAGGGGGGAGGGGGAAGTTTGAAGAGCTTGTAAAGGGGGCATATAAATACTGAGCTCAATATGCACCAGGGAGATTAACGGCAGACACAATTTGTGACTAGTAAATTCGAGAGCAAGGAGGAGAGGGAACCACTGGAGAAGGAGTGCCTAATCTGGGAGGGGAGCTGGCTCTAAAGTTTGGGGAGGCAATGGGAGAATGCCAGCTGTCCAGAAGTAGTGTGAGGGAGGTGCAGGGACCGTGTGTCCGCTAATCTTAAGGAATAGAAGGAGGAGGGTGAATAGGAGGGATGAGATGTAGGAGGGGAGGGAACCAAGCCAGAATTTTGAGATGAATTTTGGAGCATGAAGTGTGCATCTGTTAGCAAGGATAGCAAAGTTTAAAGACAGTAAAGGGTACAGTGATGGGTTATAGGAGAAGAATCTGCAGCAAAGTGGCAGAAGGAGTTAAAGAGGGGGTCCAGTCTAGTAAGGGTGGACAGTGGGGTGGCACTGTAGACTATATTACAGTAGTCAAATATTGGTAGAATCATTTTCTGTACTAGCTCACACCTGGCTAATAGTGGGATGCAGCTGCAGTTTATATAGAGGGCACCAAGTTTGGGCAGGAGTTTCTTCAGAATAGCATCTATGTGTACAGAACAGGAGAGGTGCTGGTTGAGGCAGACACCAAGGTATCTAAATGAGGTGGTGTCCTCAAGAACTGTCCCATCAAGGGTGTGGAAGGTGGGCTGGGCTGTAAGCCTTGCCAGCTTCTGCCTAGTGCTGAAGGTCATGGAGACTGTCTTTTTAGCACTGAGGAAGAGATGATGGTCCCTAAGCCACAGTTGGAGGTTTATTAAGTCTAACTGAAGTCTGGTAGTGACATTGGAGACTGATCTGCCAGAAGTAAAGATTACTGTGTCATCAGCATACATATGCATGATGGATGATGAACAAATCAGAGGGAGGTCATTTAGCAGGATGGAGAACAGGACGGGGCAAAGTACAGATCCTTAGGGACTCCAGAAATGATTGGAATTGGGGGAGATGTGGCATCAGTAATACGGACTGATTGTGACCTGTTGGACAGGTAAGCCTTGAACCAATCAGTGGCTGCAGAGGATTGCCCCGCTTAAGAGAGGCTGCTCAGTAGAGAGGTGTGAGAGATGGTATTGAAGGTTTTGGCCAGATCAATAAAAGTGGCTGAGGTAATAAGGCCTTGTTCCACACCAGTAAAGATGGAATTAGTCAACCTAAGGAGGGAAGTGGCAGTAGAGTGGTTTTTCCCAAAGCCAGACTGGAAAGTGGTGAAGAAGGCAGAGTCAGTGAGATAAGCAGAGAGCTGCTCAAGAACAAGGTGTTCTTGGAGCTTGGATAAGGAAGGTAGGAGAGAGACAGGGCAGTAGTTACTAAGGGGAAGAGGTGTCACTTGCCTTAGGTAGGGGGAGCATGACAACATGCTTCCAGGCAGATGAGACAGTTGCAGATGCAAAGGACAAATTTATTAGGTGAGAAACTGGATAGGCTATTGCAGGAGCAGACAGGAATAGTAGCTTAGGGTCCAGCCCATCAGGGGAGGAGCCTTTGGTGTGGTTGATAGACAGTAGAGCCTGTAAGGCAACAGCCTGAGAGATAGGAGTAAATGAGAGTAGGATAGGAGAGGAGGGTAGGGAGAAGGATGAGGTGGAAGAGGAGGAGAAGTGAGCAGGAGCAGGGCTTGGGGTGGTAGTGGGAGGGGGCAGGAGGAAGGGGGGAGGTTTGGCGGACAGCATGATGAGGAGGAAGAAGAAGCCAGAAGGAGAAGGAAGGAAGGAAACATATTCAATTCAGTGCTTTAGAGTAACTGGTAATTGCTATTTTCCTTTTAAATTTAGATGGTAGGCTTGTAGTGACACTATACTTCCTTTGTTGTCTTTACTTAAAATTGTTTTTGGGCTGTTGAAAATTTAAAACATAGTGGTGGTGTAATTCTGTGCTGTCTTTAATTGCTGCAAATTTTATCTTGGCTTGTCTGACTGTCCTGTAGTTGGGTGAAGGGTGTTAATTGTCTGGCCTCTGACCTCAGCTACGTGATAACTGGAGGTGGGGCTTAGTCAGAGTTAAATTAGCAAGCATAGGTTTATTTTCTCAGAAGAAGCCATAAGGGGAAGGAAGTAACCATATTCAATTCAGTGCTTTAGAGTAACTGGTAATTGCTATTTTTCTTTTAAACTTAGATTGTGGGCTTGTAGTGACACTATACTTTCTTTGTTGTCTTTACTTAAAATTGTTTTTGGGCTGTTGAAAATTTAAAACATAGCAGTGGTGTAATTCTGCGCTGTCTTTAATTGCTGCAAATTTTATCTTGGCTTGTCTGACTGTCCTGTAGTTGGGTGAAGGGTGTTAATTGTCTGGCCTCTGACCTCAGCTACGTGATAACTGGAGGTGGGGCTTAGTCAGAGTTAAAGTAGCAAGCAGAGGTTTATTTTCTCAGAAGAAGCCAGAAGGGGAAAGAAGGAAACATATTCAGTTCAGTGCTTTAGAGTAACTGGTAATTGCTATTTTTCTTTTAAACTTAGATTGTGGGCTTGTAGTGACACTATACTTTCTTTGTTGTCTTTACTTAAAATTGTTTTTGGGCTGTTGAAAATTTAAAACATAGTGGTGGTGTAATTCTGTGCTGTCTTGAATTGCTGCAAATTTTATCTTGGCTTGTCTGACTGTCCTGTAGTTGGGTGAAGGGTGTTAATTGTCTGGCCTCTGACCTCAGCTACGTGATAACTGGAGGTGGGGCTTAGTCAGAGTTAAAGTATCAAGCAGAGGTTTATTTTCTCAGAAGAAGCCAGAAGGGGGAAAGAAGGAACATATTCAGTTCAGTGCTTTAGAGAGTAACTGGTAATTGCTATTTTTCTTTAAACTTAGATTGTGGGCTTGTAGTGACACTATACTTTCTTTGTTGTCTTTACTTAAAATTGTTTTGGGCTGTTGAAAATTTAAAACATAGCAGTGGTGTAATTCTGTGCTGTCTTTAATTGTGCAAATTTTCCTCCCTCCCTCCCCTTCCCCAACACTTTATTATATACCCTGATAAATCTGATTGACAGGAGCTAAACACAGGGTATAGTAAGAGGTGTGAAGTAGGAGGGGCATAAGGGGGAAGAAGCCCACCCTCAGCACGACAAGTGTTTTGACTCATTTATTTATTTATTGGTTTCTTTTCCTTAAAAAAAATTATCTGAGGATCAGTGACAGGATTTTTAGTACAGTAAATTAATAAAAAGAGAACTAGGAGAGCTTCAGTAGCAGACAAGTAGTGGAATTGCAGTATAATATGGGAGTGGTGCAATGCAGTGGCTGTGGGCAGCCATATTCAGGCAGACCTTCTGGACACTGAGGTGCTGCCCTATCTGCATGCATCTCTCTGGACTGCAGGATGAGGTAGCCAGACTCAGAGCGGAAGTAAACTGGGTCAGGAGTACCATCACCCCTATCCAGGGACCACCCAGTCCAATGCAGCTTCCTCAAAGGATGCAGAGAACGAGGAGCACTTGGATGACAGTGGGCTCAGGGAGGGTTAGAGCAGTCAGGCAGAGGCACATCCCAGATCCTATTCCACTGAAGAACTCATATGCTACACTGGCAAATGAGGACAACCAAATAGAGGTACCCAGAGAAGTGGAAGGAAAGGATGTGGAGGTTAGCCAAGGAGGTGACCTCAGTGGGAAAGCAGGGGACCCCAGAGGAGGAGGAAGCATCCTGGTGGGGACTCCATCAAGAGGGATCCAGCTAGGAACACAGGAGGGGAGGACAGGGAGGTGAGGTGCCTACCAGGTGCCACAGCATGGAGGGATGGAAGGAAGATACTGGGGATCACTGGAAGACAAGACAGGAGGGTGAGCTGGATGTCATTATCCACCTAGGTACTAATGACTTGGCAAATGGGGAGCCAAAGGAAGTTCAGGAAGAGTTTAGGAAACTGGGAGGGGTCTCAAGCAAGTAGCTACTTCTGTCACTTTCTCAGAAGTACTACCTGTGAGAGGCAAGGGAAAGATAGGAGTGCATGCACCAGGAACTTTAACTCATGGTTGAAGAATTGGTGCTGTGAGGAAGGGTTTGATTCATTGGTGACTTGGGACCCACCTGGAGGATGGAGGTTTGTTCAAGCCTGATGGCCTGCATCCATCCTGGAGGGAATCAAGCACTCAATGATAAGTTTAAATGCTACATTGACAGGCATTTAAACTAGCAAAGGGGGGTGGCAGGCCAGCAAGGAGGGTACCTACATGCTCACCCCCCACAGCTAGCAGTGGAACCAGTGAACCAGAGGAGTGGCTATCTCTGCAAAGCAGTGTGCAAAAGATGGAGATTAGTGCCCAAGAGGTGGATAAGCAGAAAAGGGGCAAAATTCAGCAGAAGGGCAGACAGCAAGGAGAACCAGGGATAAATGACAACCAAGGAAGGGGCTGGAGTAGAACAGTGAAGCAGTCTAGGGAGGTCAAATCATGGAAAGCCATGTGTGCAAATGCCAGGAGCCTTAGCAACAAGATGGAAGATCTGGAGGCTGTCATGGTACAGTCAGACCTGGACATTGTGGCCATCACTGAGACCTGGTGTAATGAAAACCATGACTGGGAGACGGCCATACCTGGCTACAACATATTCAGAAGAGACAGAGCAGGCAGGAAGGGAGGAGGAGTGGCACTGTATGTGAAAAATGACATAAGGGACACAGAGATCCAGGAGGAACAAAATGGGGGAGAGATACTGTGGGTTAAGCAGGAAAGGAAAATGGGGACAGCCATCCGCACAGGTGTGGTCTATAGACCACCAGCCCAGGAGGAAGAAACAGATAGGAGCTGATGCTAGCCATCCAAAGGATGGCAGACAAGGGTGAGGTAGTACTGGTTGGAGACTTCAATATTCCAGACGTGGACTGGAGCATCCCAGCAGCAGCAGCATCAACTAGGAGCAGATTTATCCTGGACTCCTTCAGGTGCCTTCCTCAAGCAACTGGTCATGGAACCAACTCGCAGAAGGCAATACTGGACCTTGTGCTCAACAAACAGGGACAGTGTGATGGGGGTAACAGTGGGGGAGCACCTGGGTAACAGTGACCACCAGTCATTGTGGTTTGAAATCACAGAAAGAGCAGAACCAAACCACACAAAAACACGTATCCTGAATTTTAGGGGGGCAGACTTTGGGAAAATGGGGAGATACTTGAAAGAGGCATTAAGGGGAATGGGACAGGAATCAGGGGTTGAGGAACAGTGGGCAGTATTTAAAATGGGGATTATAAGAACAACAGAATTATGCATTAAGCAGGTTAGCAAGAGGAAAAGGAAGAGGAGACTATTATGGTTTTCCAAAGAGGTAGCAAAGAAAGTGAAAGTCAAAAAGATTGCATTCAGGCAATGCAAAAAGACACAGGCAGAAGGGGATAGGGAGAAGTACCAGGAGAAGCAAATGGAGGCAGGGAAGTCAGTAAGGGAAGCCAAAGTTCAGACAGAAGAACACATTGCAAAATCAGTGGGTAAAGGGGACAAAACCTTTTACAGGTACATAAGTGAAAAAAGAAAGACAAAGGGAGGGATAGTGAGACTGAAGGGGATGATGGGAGCATGGAGGATGACAACAGTAAAGCTGACATATTGAACAGGTATTTCTGCTCAGTCTTTACTGAGGAAGGAGAGGGTAATGGGTCTGAAGGGAGTACAAGGGTGAGAATGGTGCAGAAATGGACACAAGACCCTTTACAGAAAGGGTCCTGAAGGAACTGGAAGTAATAAGAGTTGATAAAACAATGGGGCCAAGACAGGTGCACCCCAAGGTCCTTAAAGAACTAAGAGAGGTGGTGGCTGAACCTCTGGCTATCCTGTTTAGCCGATCAGTGGAATCAGGGAGGTACCCAAAGACTGAGGACAGCAGATGTAGTCCCCTTATACAAAAGTGGGAACAAAGAGGAAGCAGGGAACTACAGACCAGTCAGCCTCACCTCGGTAGTGGGGAAGATCATGGAAGCACTACTGAAGGAGAGATTGGTGGAACATCTGGTTGTCAATGGACTACAGGACCCAAGGCAGCATGGTTTCACCAGGGGAGGTCATGTCAGACCAACCTCGTGAATTTTTGACGGGTGACTAGGAGGTGGATCGGAGGCAGTGGACATGGCCTATCTGGACTTCAGCAAGGCCTTTGATACTGTGCCACATAGAAGACTATTACACAAACTGGGGAATATGGGTGTGGGCAGGACAGTAGTGTGGTTAGGTAGGTAACTGGCTGGGTGGCAGGACACAGAGGGTGGTGGTAAATGGCTGTCACTCCACAGAGGGAAGAGTGACCAGTGGGGTACCACAGGGATCAGTGCTGGGACCGGTCCTATTCAACATCTTCATCGGTGACATTGTGCAGGATCTAGAAGGCAGAATTTCACTGTTCGCTGATGACACAAAGCTCTGTAACAAGTAGACACACCAGAGGTGTAGACAGAATGAGAAGCGACCTGCAGAAACTTGAAGAATGGTCAGGGATTTGGCAGTTGAAATTCAATGCAAAGAAGTGCAAGATAATGCATATGGGGCACAAAAACCCTGGCACAATATATCAGTTGGGGGGTGAGGATATAGCATGCACCAAGCTGGAAAGGGATCTTGGGGTTGTCATCTCTGATGACCTCAAGGTAGGGAAACAGTGTGACAAGGCAGCAGGTAAAGCAAATAGGATGCTGGGAGGTATAGGCAGGGGCATCACCAGCAGGAAAAGGGAGGTCATAATTCCGCTATACAAGACACTAGTGAGGCCCCACCTGGAGTATAGTGTACAGTTCTGGAGACCATACCTACGTAAGGACATAGACAAGGTAGAGAAGGTTCAGAGGAGGCAACAAAGATGGTGCATGGATTGCATCACAAGTCCTATGAAGACAGGTTGAAGGAACTGAACATGTACTCCTGGAGGAGAGGAGGGAGAGGGATATGATAGAGACATACAAGTATCTTACAGGGAGGAACAGGGCAGGAAAACACTATTTTTAAGCGAAAAGATGTTCCAGGACTAGAGGGCATGGGATGAAGTTGGAGGAAGACGATTCAGAGGAAACATGAGAAAGAATTTCTTCACAGAACGGGTGGTGGACAAGTGAAACACCCTGCCAGAGGAAGTGGTGGGGCTGAAACAATCACGGATTTAAGAATGCATGGGATAGACATAAAGGAATTCTAGAGGTCAGGGGTAAGGGGAAACAGACTTCTAGGAAAACAAACTGAACTTACAAGCTCAAATGGGCAGACTGGGTGGGCCATAGGCCCTTATCTGCTGACACTGTCTATGTATCTATGAGGGGAGGGGCAGGGAAGGGGTGAGGGGAAGGAGAGGGGAGGGATGCCAGAAGTGGGAGGGGATGGACAAGAGGTGGGCACTGGTGGGGCTGCCAAGAGTGCTAGGGCACAGGTCGTGAAGTGGGTGTTGAAGCACTGCGCAACCTCCAAGGGGTTAGTAATGGTAGCTTGATTTAGTTTGAGGATGGGGAAGGGGGCTTGCCTACAGGAGAGAATAGGGAATGGATGACCTTCCAAAATTTTGATGGTTTATTTGTGTTTATTGCGAAGTTAGTTGGTAATGTTCAGCTTTGGCTAGACAGATAGCTTTTGTGCATGCATTGCACAGCTTCCTATAATGTTTGAGATCACTAGGACAGCCCGTCACCTTATGTCTACACCAAGCTGAGTCCTGTACTCTTTGGCAAGCCAAGAGCTCTGGGGTAACCCAGGGGAGATGGTTACCATGGACACGCATTTGCATGGGGGGGGGCAAAATGGTTACATATGAGGATAATTGTATCGGTAAAGGATTGAAGGGCAGCATCAATGGACAGGTTTGAGGCTGTGGAGGACCAGTCTGAGGTGCTGAGGTCATAGAGGAAGAGTTGAAGGTCTAATGAGGCATAGGATCCTGTGAGAAGAATTTTATGTGGAGTCTTGGCCTGTAGATCTTGCGTACCACTTAGATTATGTGGTAGTCCCTTACAGCATCCAGTAGCAGACCAGACGGCACTATTCTATGTGGGTGGGATGTCAGAGCAAGGTCCAGGAGGGAGTGGTTATGAGTTTTGTTGTTAATACATGTGGGTTTCTGAATTAGCTGTGTTAAGTTCGTTGCCTCCAAGTGTGAGTGGGTTTTGGCCTGTGAGGGGGACAGCCAGTTTATGTTCAAGTCTCCCAGGATGTAAAGTTCACCAGTGTAGGTGAGGTCTGTAAGGGTTTTGATGAGGTCATTAACTTGGGAGGGTGGTTGCCCAGGGCGACATTAGACTCTATCTATGAATAACAGGGAAGTCAATGGCAGTGAGAGATTTATTAGGATTGCTTCATGGGAGGAGGTGACCAAGGCAGTAAGAACATTAGTAAATTTGAGTGAGGTGGTAACGTAGATGGCAACGCCTCCTCCCCAGCCTTCTCAGTACATTCAATTTAAAGAGATGTCAGGAATGGAGATAGCTTGGTCAGGGATATGTACGGTTAGCCAGGTTTTGGAGATGATAACAATGTCTGGAGAATAATCTAGGACCACGGACTGCAGCAAGGGAAGTATGTTTATGAGACTATGGATATTAAGGTGTATGATTTGTAATCCATTAGGGAGGGTTGGGGGAGGAACAGGGTTGGGGGCAGTGGTGGTAGGGGTTTGTGCACCAGGGTTTGGGTGAACATCACCTGCTAGCAGGAGGAGAAGCAGTATATCGAGGAGTCTGGACTTGCTGGTGTTATGCCTTTTGGAGGGGGGACGGGAAGTTTTTATGCATAAAGGTTCTTGCAGGGGGGGAGTGGAGGCAACTGCAAGAATTGTGACCAGCAGCTCAGACATGGCTGTTAGCGGGGGCTAGGTAGCTGTTGGCAGTGAGAGTGGTGGACTAGAAATGGTGTCAGCATATGGAACAATGTTCCAGAGTAATGTACAGTGAAGGTGTCAGGCTTTGAGACAGGAGGGCCATTAAAGGAAATGGAAGGGGTCAGACGACTGGTGAGCATTGTTAGGAATATAAATAAAACAGTAGTCAGGCGGGGAAGCAGTCAAGGATAAGGTGGCAGCATGGCAAAGGAGGGTTAGGTGGAATAAGGCTGATCATAGGGGGCTGGTAAGGTGGCAGATGAGTTACAGTACGCCGATAAGCTGGATGGTAAGATCAGCCCTCT
This sequence comes from Neoceratodus forsteri, assembly GCA_016271365.2. Lineage (NCBI taxonomy): Eukaryota > Metazoa > Chordata > Ceratodontiformes > Ceratodontidae > Neoceratodus > Neoceratodus forsteri. The sequence goes on from CM057455.1 coordinate 611,430,498, forward strand.
GGTGGTAGGAGATTATATGGAACCAAAGGGGAAGTGGGCTGTTAGAAAAAATTAGCCATCAGGTGACCACTGGTAGCAATAAATAAGAGTGAGCTAGGGTGGGAGGGTGGGGGGCGGTGTGCAGTGCGGCTGGATAATAGGTTGGCAGCTAGTGCGTGCACCTTGTAAGCTGGAGATCCAGGCTGGAGGTCTTGGGCAGAGGCTAGAGAGGTACCGTCAGTCCGTGGGCCAAGTCTGGCTCAGTAGTGGAGCTTGAGAGCCCTGGTAAGGGGGACTCAGCAAAAGGAAACAGAAGAGAGGGGACAATTATATGCTGGCCATGCACAATGGAACAGACAGCCCACTGGGGAGCCCAATTTGCAAGACAAAGGAGTGTTTGGTTTGGGCATCAAAAGTCTCGAGCCAGAGAACAGAAATGCAAGGGAAGGTCTGTAATCACTGTATGCTTTAACAACAGGTCAAAATTTGAAAAACAATACAGGCTGTAGCTAGGCAGACATTTTTAGCACCAAAGTTGAAAAAAAAAACACATTTATGCTATTATACAGCTTACCAGCATTTCTTCAGTTTGTGGTCAGCTTTAAAGAGTGCAGACATGTTCCAGGTCCACCGAAGATCATTGCGCTGGGCTCTGGAGGTAAGTGTGGGGTGATGGTGTGTGTGGGGAGGTGGGGTACTCATAGGGTGGGTGCAGGTTGGGGAGGGGGCAGGAGAATCAACAAGGGACTTTTTTTTCTTGAAGGTGGGGGACCTTTGCCATGCTGGGGTGGGCTCTCAGCGTGGCACCGGCAGTTTGTTTGGGAGGGCAGTGGAGCCAATGGGTGATTGGGCACCCCCATCAGCCATACTGTGTGCTGGGGGATGCATTATGCCGATAGGGATTGGGCTTTCCCCCATCAGCAAATGAACTGGGGAGGGGTCATGCTGACAGGGGGATTGGGCACCCTGTCAGCTTTTTTTAAAATTTATTTATTGAAATGTTTCACCAGGAAGGCACACTGAACGATGAGCAGTGGCTTTCCGTTGGCTTCCTGGGGACTGTGAGACGCCAACGGAGAAGCCGTCGCCATGGGGACACCACGCAATCAGCTATTTTGGTAGCTGTGAGAGGCCATCAGAGAAGCCATCACCATGGGGACATCACACAATCAGCTGTTTTGGTAGCTTGTGATGCACAAAAACAGCTGATTGTGTGGTGACGTAGCTGAATTTCTTGTCACATTTAGGCATGCTCCCTATCTGCTGAAACCGATGTGCTTCTTGCACATGCATGGAAGCAACACAAAAGGGTTAGTAGGGGAGGAATATCAGCAAGCACAGGATGATGCAGGGAGTAGTGCAGTGCTCTGGCTGTAGCTCAGCACTCCTCAAAAAAACATTCTGGTTACTGCAGTTCAGTTGCCACTCTCCGAGTCAAGCAGGCAGGAATACTAGGGACTTTCTCCCCCACCCAGAGGCCACCAGGTCTGCCAATGCCACAATGGCCACCCAAGTAGATTGTAGGATGGACTATGGTGGGCTCAGGAAGATTCAGGGAGATGGGGAAAAGACACATCCCCCATCCAGTCCAGCTCAAGAACACCTACACAGCATTGAAGGAATGGAAAAGACCTGCAAAGGAACCCAAGGTTGAGACCAGGGAGGAGGTGAGGATCGTACAGCAGGGAGGCTGAGTGGCAGGAGGAAGCGAACCCCATGGGAAGAAGTTACTTCTGTTGGGGACTCAGTTGTCTGGGGAATAGATTTGGGCACAGATAGTAGAGAGGAAAGAGAGGTAAAGTGCCTTCCAGGAGACACAGCTCAGAAAGAGGGAGAGCACATCCAGAGGACTGCTGAAGCTGCCGCAAGCAGGGGAGAGCTGGAGGTCATTATCCACTTGGGGACAAATGACCTATCCAAGGATAAGGCAAGCTTGGAGCAGGTGAAGGAGGACTTTACATGGTTGGAAGGATGCCTGGGGACGGTAACAAGCGCCGTGACATTTTCAGAGGTGCTGTCAGTCCATGGAAGTGGTGGTGGGGGAATCTCTGCATTGGTAACTTCAACACATGGTTGAAAGGCTGGTGCAATGAGAATGGGTATGGCTTCAATGGGGCCTAGAGACTGACCTGGACTTATGCAGCCCTGTACATTTGGGATGGATGGCATCTGTCCAGCAAGGGGAAGGCCGACCTCAATTAATAGTTTAAATGCTTTGCTGATGAGCATTTAAACTAGCCATGGGGGAGGGCAACAGGAGCAGAGATACTGAGGCAGCCCACCCCCACGTGGTAGAGAAAGCAGAACAATGCAGCTGGAAGAGGAGTTGATATCAAGGTCATCAGAGTTGGGCAGAAGTGGAGTAGGAAAGGAATCGGGAACACAAGAAAAAATTATCAGGAAAGGAGGAAAAGATGCAGTGGACCCAAAACAGGAAGAGAGAGAGGTCAGGCAGTAAAACTTGAAAGATCATATTTGCAAATGCACGCAGCCTGGGAAATAAAGTGCCAGACATGGAGGTCTTAATAATTGATGGAGACCTGGACACTGTAGCAATAACTGAAACCAGGTACACAGCTAATCATGAGTGAGAAACACATGCACCAGGATATGTTCAATTCAGGATGGATATGGAGGGCAAAAAGGGAGGTGCAGTAGCCCTGTATGTCAGAGAGGGTAAAATGACAACACAGGTACAGGGTAGGCATGGGGAGGCCAAAGCACTGTGGGTCACCCTTCAACCTGAAAATGGCACAGCAATATGCACTGGGTTGATATACATGCCTCCAGGATAGGGAGAGGAACTGGACAGGGAGCAAGTGGAGGAAATATATGAGATGGCATTGAAATGTTAAATTCTATCAATGGGGGATTTCAATATGCCAGACATGGATTGGAACACCAGTATAGCTGCTTCAGCCAGAAGCAGAGGCATCCTTGATTCACTCCAGGAGGCTGGACTCAGGCAGCTTATGCTTGATTCCACCAGAGACAGGGTAATTCTAGATCTAGTAATGATCTACGAGGATCGAATCACAGATGACCAGGTAGAAGGGCAACTGGGACCCAGTGATCACAACATTGTGTGGTTCAGCATACGGATGGAGACTCAATCAAGTCATACTAGGACAAAGGTTTTGGATTTCAAAAATGCTGACTTCGCTAAAATGGGGAGGGGTAACAAAAGAGCCCTAGAGAGAACAGGGGCACGAGGGGAAGTGGAAGAACAGTGAAAGCAATTAAAGGAAACCTTACTGAAAGTAACAAACCAATGCATCAGATTGGTATCCAAAGGCAAAAGAAGGAGAAAGCCACTGTGGTTCTCAAGGCGGTGGCAGTAAAGATTAGGGCAAAAAGGAAAGGGTTCAGGAAATATAAGGTGACCCAAAGGGAGGAGAACAGGGATGAGTACCTAGAGTGTCTAAGGGACGTGGGAAAGGCAGTAAGAAGACCAAAGGCACAGACTGAGGAAGGTTTAGCATAGTCAGTTAAGAAAGGGGACAAGACATTCTTCAAGTACATCAGCGAAAGGAGGTAAAACAAGGGGGAATTGCAAGGTTTAAAGCAGATGGAGAGGAATGCAAGGAGGGTGACATTGAAAAGGCAGAAATACTGAATAAATATTTCTATTCAGTATTCACAGAAGAGGGGGAGGGGCAGGTGCTACAGCAATACAGTAGTTGTCAAGGGGGTGAAGAGCTGGACAATAGTCCATTCACAAGGGAAAGAGTCCTGCAGGAGCTCACTAAATTGAAGGTGGACAGAACGATGGGACCAGATGCCATATACCCAAGGATATTAAGAGAACTGTGAAGGGAGATAGCAGAACCTCTGGCAACCATGTTCACCAAGTCATTCAACACAGGGCTAGTACCAGAGGCTTGAAGGAGGACACATCTGGTCCCTATGCAGAAATTTGGCAGCAGGGAGGAGGGAGGGAACTATAGGCTCATCAGCCTCATGCCAGTAGTGGGGAAGATTATGGAGTCATTGCTTAAAGAAAGGATAGAGGGGCATCTAGCAGCCATCAGAGCCCAGGACAATAGGCAACAGTGATTCACAGTGGGGAGGCCATGTCAGACAAATCTGGTTGATTTCTTCGACTAGGTGACAAAGGAAGTAAATCAAGTTAGGGCAGTGGACATGGTATACCTTGCTTTCAGCAAAGCCTTTGAAACCATACCACATAAGAGGCTGATAAACAAGCTGGGTAGGCTGAGCATGGGGGACAGGGTGATAAACTTGGTTAGAATCTGGCTATTATAGAGGAGGCAGAGGGTGGTGGTAAATGGGGTGCGGTCTGGGGTGAGGGGGTGACCAGTGGGGTACCTCAGGGATCGGTTCTGGGGCCAGTCCTGTTCAATATCTTCATTAGCAACATTGCAGAAGAGCTTTAGAGAAAGGTCTGCCTGTTTGCAGATGACACCAAGATCTGTAACAGACTGGATACCGGGGAATGAGGAGGGATCTGGGTAGTTTGAAAAATGGTCTGAGGACTGGCAACTGAAGTTTAATTCAAAAAAGTGCAAAATTATGCACCTGGGTCACAGTAACCCCGGGGAAAGCTACAGGATGGGGGGAGTTGCTGACAATCACAAAGGAGGAAAGGGACCTGTGGGTTATTGTTTCAGATTACCTGAAAATGTCAATGCAGAGTGCTAGGGCAGCTAGGAGGGCCAGCGGCATGCTGTGGTGCATAGGCAGGGGTATCACAAGCAGGAGGCAGGTAGTGATGCCATTATATAAAACCATAGTCAGGCCTCACATGGAGTGCTGTGTGCAGTGCTGGAGGCCTCACCTTCGTAGAATATTAACAGGCTGGAGACAGTCCAGAGAAGGGTGACTAAGATGGTACAGGGCTTGTAACACAAGACTTGTCCTGGCAGTGGAGCGCACTCACTGTTTCTAGCCTACAGGCTCCTCAACTTACCATACAGTTGCACTGGACTATGAATGCATTGTATTATGTATAAGACAAGGACTCCCCAAAGCGGTTTACTACCAGCTCATATCAGCATTGCTTTAGCTACTAGTTGTATAGGTCTTAACCTCTCATTAGGTAAATATGTCGCAAGCTCTGCCCTGTTTTAGCTACCAAATGTATAGGCATTAACCAGTGCTCATTGTACTTATACTCTGTATGATTGCTCTCCCACATTTATTCTATGTATGTACTGTATGAATGTCTATGTTTTATTCTAAAATGGAGCCTTTGGAAACGAGTCTATGACTCAAAGTGTTGTAATTCTGATTTCCTAAATAAATAAATATTAGGAGAGATTAAGGGACCTCAATATGTACTCATTGGAAGAGAGGAGGGAAAGAGGGGACATGATAGAAACATTCAGGTATCTCATGGATATAAACAAGGTGCAAGGGGGAGACATTTTCCAAAACAGGAGGAGCACAAGAATGAGGGGGCATAACCTGAACTTGGAAGTTGGGAGGTTAAGAGGGAATGTAAGGAAGTTCTTCTTCACAGAGAGGGTGGAGGACACATGGAATGATCTGCTTCAGGAGGTGGTGGGAGAGAGCACTGTGGATGAATTCAAGCATGCCTGGGACAGGTATAGGGGAACCATAGAGGCAGTGGGTGGATCAGAAGAAGTAATGCAGTACAAAGGCTTACGAGGAGACTAGATGGGCCAGATGGTTCTTTTCTGCTGACAATTTCTATGTTTCTATGTTTCTAAGTTTAAGACAGGGAGGGTAAAAGAGGAGGAGGAGGAGTAGCTCTTTACATAAGGGAAGGAATAAAAGCAACAGAACAAAAGGGTAAACAGGGAGGAGGAGAAGAAGCACTGTGGGTAAATTTGGAGACAGGCAATGGCACCACAATCTGCACAGGGGTTGTATACAGACCCCCTTCTCAGGGGAAGGAAATGGACAAGGAAATGATAGCAAGTATACTTAGAATGGCAGAAAAAGGGGAGATATTGCTGATGGGTGATCTGAAATTGCCAGATGTTAACTGGAGTGCAGCTGCAGCAGCCACTTCAAAGAGTGGGATTATTCTAGATGCCCTACAGGGGGCATGCCTTAGACAACTAGTATTGGAGCCCACTTGAGAGGGAGCAATCTTAGACCTGGTTCTCTCAAATGGAGATGGAGAGAGGATCACAGATGTAGAAGTGGGTAGCCATCTGGGAACTAGCTACCATCGAACGGTATGGTTCACACAAACACAGCAATAGAGTCAAGCTACAAAGGCAAAAGTACTGGACTTTAGGAGGGCTGACTTTGCCAAAATGGGTGAGTGCCTAAGGAATGCACTAGCAAATGGGCAGGAAGGCAGGGTGGAAGAACAATGGGGAATAATAAAAACTGCCATCACAGAGGTAACAAGCCTTTGTGTGAAGCAAATAAACAAAACAATACAATGTAAGAAACCACTATGGTTCTCAAAGGAAGTGGCAGTGAAGGTTCAAGAGAAAAAGAAAGCATTCAGGAAGTACAAGGATTCGCAGAAGGAGCAGGATAGAGAACTGTATCAGTTAAAGCAAAAGAAAGCTGGGAAGGCAGTCAGAACAGCAAAGGCCCAAACCGAGGAAAAGATAGCCAACTCAGTTAAGAAGGGGATAAACCTTTTATAGATACATCAGGAGCAAAGGAAGACCAAGGGAGGGATAGTGAGGCTTAATAAAGGGAGGAGGTGGGCAGAGGGAGACTGTGAAAGGCAGAGATACTAAACAAATATTTTTGCTCAGTATTTACAAATGAAGAGGAGGTACCTAAAACAAACAGTAGAAACACTCTGGATGCAGAAGTTGATACCAGCCCATTTACAGAAGAAAGGGTTATGAAAGAACTCTTAAAACTGAAGGTGGACAAAGCAATGGGGCCTGATGGGATTCATCCCAGAATTCTAAAAGAATTAAGGTAGAACTAGTGACACCACTGACTATCCTCTTTAACAAATCATGGGAGGATGGGGTGGTACCCGAGGACTGGAGGAGGGCAGATGTGATTCTCCTTCACAAAAGTGGGAGCAAGGCAGAAGCAGAAAACCACAGACCTGTTAGTTTAACCTCAGTGATAGGGAAAATGATGGAATCACTTCTGATGGAAAGAATTGTCAAGTATCTAGAGGCCAGAGGGGCACAGGACCCTAGACAGCATGGATTCACAGTGGGAAGGTCATGCCAGACAAATCTGATAGATTTCTTTGACTGGGTCACCAAAGTAGTAGATCAGGCTGCGGACATGGCCTACCTAGACTTTAGCAAGGCATTTGACACAGCCCACACAAAAGATTAATATACTAGTTAGCCAGCCTAGGAGTGGGTTCCAAGATGACAGCCTGGATAAAGAATTGGCTGGAGAATAGGACACAGAGAGTACTAGTAAATGGAGTCCACTCAGAAGAAAGAGGGGTTACTAGTGGGGTACCGCAGGGTTCAGTATTAGGACCGGTCCTCTTCAATGTCTTTATAAGTGACATTGCAGAGGGACTGGAAGGAAAGTATGTCTCTTGTAGATGACACAAAGATCTGCAACAGAGTTGATGCACAAGGTGGGGTGGAAAGAATGAGAAGGGACTTGGCAAGGTTAGAGGAATGGTCAAAATGGCAGCTCAGATTCAATGCTAAGAAGGTAGTAATGCACCTGGGAAACAGAAACCCAGGGAAGAGTACACAATGGGGATGAGATACTAACAACAACAAAATGGAAGGGACCTGGGGTAGTCATATCAGATGACCTAAAGGTGGGCAAGCAATGTGAGAGGGCAGCAAGAAAGGCTGGGGGGAATACTGGGATGCATAGGGAGAGGCATCACCAGTAGAAAACAGGAAGTTTTTATCCCTCTGTACAGATAGCTGGTCAGACCCCATCTGGAGTACTGCGTGCAGTTCTGGAGACCCAATCTCCGCAAAGACATAGACAGGATGGAAGCTGTCCAGAGGAGGGCAACTAAAATGGTGCAGGGTCTGCAGCAGAAGACATATGAAGAGAGACTAAAGGAGCTTAATATGTAGCCTCGAGGAAAGGAGGAGGGGGACATGATAGAAACATTCAAGTACCTCAAGGGAATCAACAAAGTCCAAGAGGGTAGCATCTTTCAAAAAAAGAGGTGTGCAAGAACAAGGAGGCACAATTTGGATATAGAGGGGGGGGCAGCTCAGAGGTAATTTAAGGAAGTATATTTTCACAGAGAGGGTTGTGGATGCATGGAATGGCCTTCTGGAGGAGGTTGTGGAGTCAAAAACAGTGGTGGAATTCTAGCATGCATGGTACAGTCATAAGTCTATTCTAGGGGGTGGGGGTAGGAAGAAGTAGGCTGCTTGTTAACTAGGATCTGCAGCTTATCCAGTAGGTAGGAAAATGGGTAGACTGGTTTGGCCAAGTGGTCCTTATCTGCAGTCAAATTCTATGTTTCTATGTTTCTATGTAATTGGGCTTGAGGAATGTGAGTGAAAGAGAAGGGGAAGAACCTGACTTCTCTTTCACTCATGCTCGGTATAATTACTCTGCTTCATGATTATTATTAAAGTCGATTATACAAGCAGACAAACATTGCAGTTTAATAAAACTCCTTCTCACCATTGTATCACCTAATATGTGTATTATTCTGTGCAATGCATAAATGTTAGTACAATTATGGGACAGGAAAGTTTAAGATATGTTAAGATTAGACACAATATCTTAAGATATATTGTCCTTATTTCAATATGTCTTTAGATATCACGTCTTAAGATATGATATGTTAAGATATTGTATCTTAAAGATCATAGGCAAATACATGTAGCAGGCTTTGTTGTGAATTTAAACTTCCCTCACAGTGTAAGGATGCATACAACAATTTTGCATTCTTTATGTTCACATATGATGCCTAATTTTATGCAAAATGAGCTTTTGCATTTTTTTCATTCCTGAATTGCTGGCACTATCATGTTCAGTCCATCCCTACACAGTGCTGGCAATCTGTTGCTACTGCACATCACTGAGGGTAGAAACACAGAAACATAGAATTTGATGGCAGATAAGGACTGCATGGCCCACCTAGTCTGCCCATTTCCCTACCTAACAGACAAGCTGCAGATCCTAGTTAACCAACAGCCTACTTCCTCCTACCCCCCCCACTATAACTGCCTTATGTCTGTCCCATGCATTCTTTAATTCCCCCCACAGTTTTTGACTCTACAACCTCCTCAGGAAGGCTGTTCCATGCATCTACAACCCTCTCTGTGAAGAAATACTTCCTCACATTACCTTTGAGCTGTCCCCCCTCTATCTTCAAATTGTGCCCCCTTGTTCTTGCACATCTCTTTTTCTGAAAGATGCTACCCTCTTGGACTTTGTTGATTCCCTTGAGGTATTTGAAAGTTTCTATCATGTCCCCCTCTCCCTCCTTTCCTTGAGGCTATATATCTTAAGCTCCTTTGGTCTTTCTTCATATGTCTTCTGGTGCAGACCCTGCACCATTTTGGTTGACCTCCTCTGGACAGCCACCACCCTGTCTATGTCTTTGCAGAAATGGGGTCTCCAGAACTGCACACAGTACTCCAGATGTGGTCTTACCAACTGTCTGTATGGAGGGCCAACAACTTCCTGTTTTCTACTGGTGATGCCTCTCCCTATGCATCCCGGTATCTCCCCAGCTCTCCTTACTGCCTTCTCACATTGCTGGCCCACCTTTAGGTAATCTGATATGACTACCCCCAGGTCCCTTTCCATTTTTGTTGCTGTCAGTATCTCACCCCCATTGTGTACTCTTCCCTGGTTTTGTTTCCCAGGTGCATTACTTTGCACTTCTTTGCATTGAATATAAGCTGCCATACATTTGACCATTACTCCAACCTTGCCAAGTCTCTTTTCATCCTTTCCACCCCACCTTGCATATCAACCCTGTTGCAGATCTTTGTGTCATCAGCAAAGAGACATAATTTCCCTTCTAGTCCCTCTGTAATGTCACGTATAAAGACATTAAAAAGGACTAGCCCCAGTACTGAACCCTGTGGTACCCCGCTAGTAACCCTCCTTTCTTCACTGTGAATTCCATTTACTATTACCCGCTGTGTCCTGTTGTCCAGACAGTGTTTTACCCAGACTACCACCCTGGGACCCACTTCCAGGCTGGCTAATTTGTTTATTAATCTTTTGTGCGGGACTGTGTCAAATGCCTTGCTAAAGTCTAGGTGACCATGTCCACAGCCCCTCCCTGGTCTACTACTTTGGTCACCCAATCAAAGAAATCAATTAGGTTTGTCTGACATGACCTTCCTGCTGTGAATCCATGCTGCCTTGGGTCCTGTGCCCCACTGACCTCTAGGTACTCAATAATTCTTTCCTTCAGCAGTAATTCCATCATTTTCCCTACCACTGAGGTCAAACTGATGGGTCTGTAGTTTTCTGCCTCTGTCTTGCTCCCACTTTTGTGATTGGGGAATCACATCTACTGTCCTCCAGTCCTCAGGTACCACACCACTCTCCCATGATTTATTAAAAAGGGTAGTCAGTGGTGTTACTAGTTCTTCCCTTAGTTCTTTTAGAATTATGTGGTGAATTTCATCAGGCCCCATTGCTTTATCCACCTTCAGTTTTAAGAGTTCTTTCAGAACCCTTTCTTCTGTGAAAGGACTAATATCAACCCACCTATCCAGAATGCTTCTATTAACTGGATTAGGTATCTCCTCCTGCTTTTCCATTGTGAATACCGAACAGATCTTTCAGTATCCCTGCTTTTTCACTGTTGCTCTCTGCCCAACCACCTTCCTCCTTATTCAGCCTCAGTATCCCTGCCTTAGTCTTTCTTTGCTCCCTAATGTACCTATAAAAGGTTTTATCTCCTTTCTTAACCCAGTTGGCTATCTTTTCCTTGGTTTGGGCCTTTGTTATTCTGACTGCCTTCCCTGCTTCCTTCTGCTTTAACTGGTACAATTCTCTGTCCTGCTCCTTCTGTGTTTCCTTATACTTCCTGAGTGCTATCTCTTTTTCCCTTACCTTCCCTGCTACTTCTTTAGAGAACCATAGAGGTTTCTTCTTTTGTTTTGATTTGTTTATTTGCTTCAAACAAAGACTTGTTGCCTCTGTGATGGCGATTTTAATGTTTCCCCATTGTTGCTCCACCCCACCTTCTTGCATGTTTGCTAGTGCTTTTCTGAGGCACTCTCCCATTTTGACAAAATCAGCCCTCCTGAAGTCCAGTACCTTCACTTTTGTGTGGCTTGACTCTACAGCTAAGTTTATCATGAACCACACTGTTTGGTGGTCTCTTGTTCCCAGATGGCTACCCACTTCAAGATCAGATATCCTCTCTCCATCCCCATTTGAGAGTACCAGGTCTAAGATTGCTCCCTCCTGAGTGGGTTCCAAAACCTGCTGTCTGAGGCATGCCTTCTGTAGGGCATCGAGAATGGCCCTGTTCTTGGATGTGGCTGCTGCAAAGGTGCTCCAGTTATCATCTGGCATATTCAGGTCCCCCATCAGCAATACCTCCCCTTTCTCTGCCATCCCAAGGATGCCTTCTATCATTTCCTTTTCTATTTCCTCCCCCTTTAACAGGGGTCTGTATACAACCCCTGTGCAGATTGTGGAGCTATTTCCAGTCTCCATAGTGACCCACAGTGCGTCCTCTCCTCCCTTTTTACCATTTAGTTTTGTTGCTTTGATCTCTTCCCTTACATAGAGAGCTACCCCTCCTCCTCTTCTTCCCTCCCTGTCCCTCCTGTAGATTGTGTACCATGGTATGTTGACATCCCAGTCATGGTTCTCTGTGTACCACATTTCTTTGACTGCTATGATATCCAGGCATCCCTCTTCCATCAAGGCCACCATTTTGGGAAGATTTTTACCTAGATTATGGGCATTGGTGCTCATTACCTTCCATTTTTTATGGCTTTATTTCTATTTGTCCCATCCCTTTCCTTACTGCCTTTGTCTTTTTCTCCATTTACCCCTGCCTTTCTCCCTTTTGACTTCTCTGTCTTGGTGTTTACCTCTTTAACTACCCTGATTTTTTTGGGGGGGTATTATTTCCATTCTCCTTTTCAGTGCCTCCCCCCTTGGCTAGTTTAAATGCTAGCCAATGAAGCATTTAATCCTATCACCTAGGATCCTGGTTCCCCTCCTGGATAAATGCAGACCATGGCACCTGTATAGGCCTGCATCCCTCCAGGAGGAGCCCCAGTCCACAATGAAGCCAAATCCCAGAGCGCTTCACCAGTTTTTCAACCAGTCATTGAATTCCATGGTGCAGAGTACCCTAGCCTCATCCCTGCCATAGACAGGTAGCACTTCTGAGAAAGTTACCATGTGTGCTACTTGTCTAAGCCCCTCCCCAACTCCACAAACTCCTGTTGTACTGCTCTGATCCCATTCTCAGCCAGGTCATTCGTCCATACGTGAATAATGACATCAAGCTCCCTCCCCCTTGCAGCTGCTCCCACGAACCTGAGAATTCATTTCCTGTCCCTCCAAGCCATGGTGCCAGGCAGGCACCTTACCTCTCTTTCCCCTCCTTCCCCCCAGTTCTAACCCCCTAACAAATGAGTCCCTCACCAGGAGTAGAGATGCAGTGAATTTAAAATTTGCTGGTGAAGTGCACGTGAAGTGGGCACTTCACATAGCGGAGTGGGCAATGCAAAGTGCTCACTTCGCCTTGTCATTATCACTTTGCGTTGGCATAATGAGAACATGAAGTAAGGCAAAGTAATTGTTTTTAATGGACTTCACATTCCTCATTATGATTCTAAGTGATCCACTTGGTGTTTCAGACTTGGCAGCCACCCCACAGATCACATGGCTTACAGTACTGTAAGTCACATGCTCTCTAGCCAGGTAGGAAGGAAGTGAGTCACACAGACAGTTTCACTTTCTCCTGTGCAGACTGAGAGAGAGGAGTGTGTGTGTACTAGAGAAAGGAGTGTTTTTTTGATTGCAGAGAGAGTTAAAATTTGATACTTAACCCAACAGCTTTTTTAAAAGCTAAATTTGTTTGTCTTTTCTGTACTGTCTTTTACTTAATTTGTTCTTTCTGTAAATTTTGTTTTTCTTACCTACTTAGTTGTTTGTCTGTGTGTGTGTGACTGTGTGTGTGTTGTGCTTGTGTCGTGAGATGGAGCAGGGTGAGGGAATGTCGGGGGCTGGGCAGCTCTTGGAGAGCGTGGTAGTATGCGTCGTCGCACCGTGTGCATGTGTGGGGTGCATGGGCACTCATTTGTGTTGGACCACTCTAAACTTATGAGTGTCCAACCCCCGGAAGCAGGACCAGCACCGCTTCCTGACTGTGAGGCAGTTCAACCACCACCACCATCATCACCACAAAGTCCAGCACAAGGTGCTTTGGAGCAGGATGTGCCTGTTCCCCCAGGCCCAGGTGTGGATCCCACCATCAGAACAGTTGAGCAGTGTGAGCAGCCTACTGCCACTTCATCTGGCCCTCCCCTGCCTGTGCCTGGTCCTCCCTGCACCTCTGTGGTTTGGCAGTTTTTTGACTGTGTCGGGGGGACAGCAGTGTGGTTAAGTGTTGCCTATGTGCAGTGGAGGTGCGCTGTGGCTCCTGGGAGAGTCACCAGGGACTGGGTGCCAGCACACCCATATGCTTAATCACCACCAGTTGGAGTGGCAGGCTGCCACAGAATGGACCATGTCTGCACCTGCTGGCCATTCTGTTGCAGAGGGTGCCACTGTGCATAGCGGGTGCTGCATCACTAAGAAGAGGAGGGCCACAGCAGCACCTGTTGCTCCACCAGCACCCCCACCATCACCACCACCACCAGCAGGTCACCCTGTCAAAAGAGTGGATGCCAGAGAAGTGCATGTAACACTGTCTGACTTGGCAGTTCTCTGGAGTGCTGTTGAGGAGAACAGTGAGATGATGAGTGCTGTGCAGCAGCAGCTGGATGACATAGAGGGACATCAGCTTCAAATTATGTCCATGTTGGAACTGCTGCTGGATCACCTTAGGATCCCACATTGGTTTTGTTTCCTCACACCATGTTCCCCCCACCTTCCTTGCTGTGCCATAAAATGTATTCCTCCACCATCCCAGACCCTTGTATATAATTATGCCTTTCATTTGTTGTCTTCAGTATGCGTTACACTTTGTATTCTGGGGCACCTTCCTTCTGTTAAGAGTCTGTGTGTTTTGTGTATGTGTGCTGTTTTGGTGCCTCATTTTTCTGCATCCGCAAAAGGCATCTGTCTTGTGTCCAGAAAAATTGATAAGTGGTAACACAGTGAAATGAGACTGTTTCAGCACATACAAAGTCCCCAAGAATTTAAGGCGCACTCAGTCATGCACACAGCAGTGGCACAGAGTCGGCAAATTTTTTCTACAGTCCCAGAATGCATCCTCCATATGTCCAGAAAATTGACAAGTGGTAACACAGTGAAATGAGACTGTTTCAGCACATACAAAGTCCCCTAGAATTTATGGCACACTCAGTCATGCACACAACAGTGGCACAGAGTCCCCAGATTTTTCCGAGGCCTAGAATGCATCATCCTTGTGTGCAGAGAAGTGAAAAGTGATCATCTCAACTGGATTGAAGGTGCCCTTTGGATGTACAGTAATAGTAGCCTTGGTGAGTATATATATATATATATATATATATATATATATATATATATATATATATATATATATTTATATATATATATATATATATATTGGTAGCACGGTAGTGCTACCATAGTTAGGATTGAGGAGCCATTTACATGTTAAACTCAAAATTTTGCACCTTAATAACTTTGTAACTGTTCTACAGATTTGCCTGAAATTTGGCATACAGAATCAAGATCCACACTCCTTGGGATCTGCCATGTTTTATACCAGTTGGATATACAGCTGCGGAGTTATTAAACGTGATCTGTGCATGCATTTACGCTTTTTTTGGAATTCTACGGTCACACCTACAGGTCACACAGTTCGTGTGACCAGTTCAAAATCTTCAGGAAATGTGCAGCCGGGTCCCCGATGTGCCTTTGGAAGATTTCGTGAACAAATATTAAACGGTTTAAAAATTATTTAAAAAACAAGTTCCCATTATAAGTCAATGGGAAAAGTTAACAAAAAGTTCAACACTTTCGCAAATGCATTTTTACTGTCACAAATGACCCTTTTGCTGCCACAAATCCACCATTTTGTTTTCAGTTAGTGATCAGAAAAATGCTTGACATTTAAAATTGAGACCCTGTAGCAACCTAATTCTTTTTGTATTTATCTAGTCGGGCCCTGAGGATGCTAGCCATGTCTTTATTTTGGGGTAAAACACCCCAGAAATATGTTTTTCAGATTTCTGGCAAAAGTACTTTCACAAAGTAGTGTCGCACTCACGAGAGTGTCGCAAATTTTTGTGAAAGCTTTTGCAAATCAAGACACTACTTTTCGACACTATGCCCAAAATAACAGTAATTCTTTGGCATCCCGGTGCAGAAGAACGGTTTGGAGTTTTGGGCTGCAATTTGGAGGGAAAGCAGCCAACATCTCAAAGATGTGCCTTACAGTATTTTGTTGAAAAAATATTACACGGCAGCAAAGTTACACTACTCCAAAGTTAACGCTTTTTCCCATAGGATAACATTACGGCGTACGACGCATTGCAGCAATCGTTTGGCGCCCTGCTGCAAAATAATGGTTTGGTCTTTTGAGCTGAAATTTGCAGGGATCACAGCCAACATTCCACAGATGTGCCTTTCAGTGGTTTGGTGAAAAAATATTACAGGGAGGCAAAGTTATGGCACTCCGAACTTCTGTTTTTTTTTCCCATAGGATAACATTACGGCATTTGCCGTGCCTTTCAGGGCCCGTATCTGCGAGATACGGACTTTTCGTCAAAACATTTCTTAGCCCCCTCATGGGGGCTAAGTACAAAACTAGCCAGAAAAGTGATAATTCATATGACTTTTACATTTTTTTTGCTATGTCGTACAGTTACTGAGGTATAAGCAATTTACTATTCCAAGTCCTCATTTTTGTGTTCCGAGACTCATTATTTTGCATACTTTCTTTGTACTCACTGTCTTTCTCTATACAGCTTTTGGAGAAAACCATCCTGTGCGCTTACATTACTGTTACCATTACCATTTCCGCTTGTGGTTCTTTACCAGTTTCACTTACCGTTCACGTTTACGCCACCATGTGCGTTACCCTTTGCGTTTTCATTTGCGGTTGCGTTTGCGTTGTTTTTCACATTTCTGTCTACAGTACTGTTTCTCTTTCTGTTTTGCTTTGCGTCACCATGCGCATTATGATTTGCGTTTGTGGGCAAAATGTTACTATGTGACAAGACATCATGTGGCAGGACCGTGCTCCTGCAGCTGCATTACGTGGCAAGAGCAAGGGGCCCAAAGGCCCTGTGCTCCCGCCGCCACATTACATTCACTATTTCTCATTATCATTCTCAAAAAGAAGGGAAATTAGAGGCAAAAAACTCTGTTTAATGCATCAGTTAGGGTTCTTCCACAGCGACAAAAGCGAGGAAGTTCGATGTTAGGGTTGAAACCCCCTTTGCACCTCTCCAGCCCACCCCTCCAACTGGAATCAGGGTGCACATTGGGGTCATCGGTCCTAACTGTCATCCCATTCTCCTATTCCTCAGCTTCTTTCCACATGTGATGGGGTGACAGTTAGGGCTGACAACCCCAATGTGCACCCAATTTCAGTTGGAGGGTGGGCTGTAGGGGTGCAAAGGGGTTTCAACCCCAATATTGAATTTCCTCACTTTTGTTGCTGTGGAAGAACCCTAACTGATGCATTAAATGGAGTTTTTGGCTCTCTAATATATATATATATATATATATATATATATATATATATATATATATAGTATATAGATATATGGTTGTGTATTTTGTAGGTGATGATGAGGGGGGTTGAACTTGACATGGACATGTATTCATGCTATTCATGCTATTGTTCTGCATCATACACAGGTGACTCCGTCTCCGAACTGTTGCTGTGCACCGTCCAGTGCTCAATGAGAATTTTTTGCACTTAAATGGAACTGGATAACTCTCAAGCACATGAAGGTAAGTATTTCTTTTTTTGGGGGGGGAGAATCATATTTTCAGTTTTGTCTGTAATGGCTTGTTATTTTTTTATTTCTTCACAGTTTTCATCAGCATTCTTCTGGAGTCCGGTTCTTAATGATGGTCATGGTCCTGGAATGAAACGACTTCTGGGGTGTTGCAGGTGTGCCGAAGCTCGGGTCGGGGAGAGATGTGCCTGATCATGTTGATGTACTTCTTTGGATAAGGCCACTTTGACAGAACAACAAAGTATCATGAATTTTCCTAAAAAAAGAAATGAATGACTTCTTTAAAGTTACAACTTTATTGTTATGTGTCCCTCCCTGTTAATCAAATCTCAATCCCTATTGTCATCTAAGTTGCATTTCAGAGACACATCTGGTCAAGTACTAAGATAACCTGTTGTTTGCAATATTTGCAGCAGTCTTTACAAAGCAATGAAATGAATGAAATAAAATCTTCATACTTACCAGAATGGATTTCACATGGACATTACATCGCTTCCTCTCTGTCTGTACGGTATAGCTACAGCATCTTTCCCAACAAGTAATATTACCTATGCAGCCTGTTTTTGTTCTCCTGTAAAAGAAACAAAATAAGTGTACTGTTTGTGTTTTGCCAGTGCAGCTCTGAAAAGCTACAGAAAACAAAACAGACAACTTAAGGAAGTGAGGCAACATAACAAACATGAGTGCACATACTCACTTATGGTTTAAATATTAAGAAGCTGGTGGTGGTGGTGGTGCACTAGTAGACTGATGGTCCGTGGTGGGCAGACAGACTCATGGTGGCAGCAGATGTGGATAACATCAGTCCCAGTGGTGGTGGTCCGGGGTGAGCAGACAGACTCATGGTGGCAGCAGACTTGGATAACATCAGTCCCAGTGGTGGTGGTGGTCCATTGGAGACAGACATACTCATGGTGGCAGCAGACTTGGATAACATCAGTCCTGGTGGTGGTGGTGGTCCAGAGTGGGCAGACAGACTCATGGTGGCTGAAGACTTGGATAACATCAGTTCTGGTGGTGGTGGTGGTCCATGGGGGGCAGACAGACTCATGGTGGCAGCAGACTTGGATAACATCAGTCCCGGTGATGGTGGTGGTGGCCCATGGGGGGCAGACAGACTCATGGTTGCAGCAGACTTGGATAACATCAGTCCTGGTGGTGGTGGTATGGGGTGGGGGGGTACACCACCTTTTAAATACTGCAGTTAAAACCTGCTAACATTAACCAGATCATCATCCTCATAAAAAAAACTGCCCTCACAGTCATTGACGTCTGAAGTCTGACCACTGGGAAATTCTTTCTCCATTGTGTCATCACCTACATCAGTGGTGGGCCATTCCAGGCAGCCACTACCAGTGCCAACAGGATGCTCCATTTCCATATCAGCAAGGCCACCATGACTAGGCCGAGGTATGAATAGCAAGGTTGCAGTCTGTGCTGGTATGTGCTTCTCATTCATTTTAATGAATGTAAACAAACTAACATTTGCAGGAGACAGGTTTGTCCAACGATCCCTGACTATTGCACCTGCTGAGCTGAATACCCTCTCAACACTTACACTGGAGGGTGGGCATGTGAGGTACTTCAGTGCCACTGCAGTCAAGCTCTGGCCATTCACTGACCTTTCCATTCCAGTACAAAAGAGAATCTTCACTTATTGTCAGATGCCTATTTTCAGACAAATATGACTCAACCATTCTCTGTGCCACACTAAGTCTGATTGTTGATGCATCAGCCTGTTCCCCAGAATCATTGATGTCACAAATACCCACTTGGGACAAAGCCTCCCAAAGTGGGTTGACGCCAACCACTTTGGATGACAGACCACCAGGAACTACAGTCCCCTTACCCTTGCATGATATGCTTGCTGGTCCTCCAGCTACACCTTCAGCTGGATTATGCTGCTGAGGTTTGCAAACCTTGGCACATGACTTCTGTGCCCCATGAACCAAGTGAACCAGTTGACCACTGATATTTTTTACCTCTTCAGGCCCTCCCTCCAGTACTGATGCAATTCCATGCTTGTATCGTGGGTCCAGCATTGTTGCCATGGCAAAGTTGTCACTACGCTGAATGCTCACAATGTGACGATTCTGGTCGAATATTGTCAGCATGTATTGCAGCAACATACTGCTACCACCGTCTCCAGCAACATCAAGGCTGTGCTGTACATTCACCAATGTCTGCCTCAGCACCCGCAGCAGTGGAACTGATTGGCTAATGGAGGCAGACTCGCCACTCACTACCTGTGTGGCGTGTTCAAAAGGCTGCAAAATTGTTATTACAGAGTCCATGAGGCACCACTGTTCAATCATCATAGACATGGAGGCTCCAGAACTGTCACGGCTAGTGTGCATAACAAGATATTCTCTGATGGCATTGTATTGTTCATACACCCTCTCTGCCATGTATAATGTGGAGTTCCATCAGGTGACAACTTCCAGCTTCAAGCGGTGCTGAGGCAGGTTGTTTTGTATCTGCAACTGCCGCAGTTGGTCATGGGCCTTTCCAGATCTTGAAAAGTGAGAGCAGATACATCATGAAATGGTCATCATTTCCTTTATGTCAGGGTGCTGCAGAAACTCCTGAACCACAATATTTAAACAGTGGGCCATGCATGGAACACAAAAAAACCCCACCATTTGTGATGCATTTCACCACATTTGACCCATTGTCACTTCCTATGAACCCAGCTCTCAGGGACAAAGGGTTTAGTCATCTGCCAGTTTCAGTCAGTACCATGTCCAACATGTTCTCACCAGTGTGTGAATAGGTCACACTGCGCATAGCAATTGTTGCATGCTGGCGAATTCCAGGAAGTTTGCTACCATGACAATCCACCTTCCTGCACTGATTATTCACACTACCAGCATTACAAACAACCCCCGGCACCTGTGCCCAGTGTGCAGTTATACACAGATACGAACTCCCTGCTGTTTTGCCACTTGTCCACATATCCATACTTAAATGGATGAAGGAGAGAAGGAATGTTGAAGGGCATGTCTTACTGAGTCTGAGACAGTGCGGAACAACTCAGGAACAGCATGGGTAGAAAAGTATGTCCTGGATGGGACTTTCCATTTTGGACAGGCATGGGCAGAAAACCGCTGGAACCCAGAATTCTCCACAAAGGAGAAGGGCAAAAAGATCGATTGCCAGCATTTCTGCTACAGCAGTATTAAGTTCTCGTGACACTGTATGATTGGGGGGGTACTTCAGCTTATGTGCAAAAACACTCTGTAACGTGGGCTGACTTAAACCATTTTACGGGGTGTGTGTTGGTTACAAATGGTTGTGCTCTGTGATGAATGGCATTGGCAGGGGGTGGAGTGAGGACATTTGATGAAGACGGTTGCACAGGTGATGATGACAAACCCAGAAATTATGTTATTTTTCCAGATTTGCCAACCAAGGTTGATGTACCACTTGCACTAGACATACTGCATTCACCACCACCACCACCAACACAAAAACTGCTACTCTTACCAGCACTGGACAACATTTCAAAGTCATTATGGTCCTCCACCTCATCATCATCATGCCTGTAGTAATCCTCTGCTCTTATTGCCACACTACTGCACACATTTAATTTCCTATGGGCTTAATAGTCATGGAAGGGCATAACATGCTGGCTATGGTTGCCGCCGGTGATACGGGTGAACACCCAAGTCTGGTATTAGCTGCCAGCTTGTGCTGAGTCCACAGAGCCAAGTGCCTATTCTTAAGATGCATATGCTGTCCTCCTGTCCCAAGATGGCTCCCCTTTTTACCTCAACTCACACACACACGGCAAACCTGGCAGATTGCAACTGAATCATCATTTGCATCTTGAATAAAAAAATCCCAAACAAGGGACTGCGATGCTCTGCTTTTAATATGTCCATGATGATGTGGCTTATCTAAGTCTGTTATTTTAAGCACTGAAGTGGAGGGGGGGCACGTGATGTTTCTGGCACTGAACACCTGGACTGCAACTGACCACCACGACTACCTATCATATTGAGTACTGGGTCATCATCATCATCATCATCCACTAAAACCGGTACATCACAAGATTTTACAGGGGGATTCCTGCAAACAGATTCAGAAATTTCAGACACAGCCACTTTTAATTTCTTTTTCTCCAGTTCCCAACTGGGGTCAATTAAATCATCATCATATTCATCAACGTCATACACATCCACATCTTCTGCTTGGACGCTAACATGTGGACTGCATGTTGCAACAACAGCAACATCATCATCAGCAGCAGCATCACATTCATCATCAGCATCTACACCACCATCACCTGATACTTTTTTATCACACTGTGAATCACTGCATGGAAAATGAGTGAAGTTAAGTGCCACGGTGGATGGAATATCACATTGTATGCTATCATTGACATGATCATCAGAATCAGGTTCAGTTAATGGGATGTTACTGGGAAGTATGACATCATCTACGCTGTCACTCACTTGCACTGCTTCACACTTAATATGTTTGGATATGGTACACTGGTCAGAATTAGAACTTGACACAACAATGCTAATACTACCTCCACCACCACTAACACCAGTAACACTAACACCATCAGCTGGGAAAACATCATCTCCTCCGACTTTCAGTGAAGCTACTTATTCGGCTGTAAAAAACATTGCAGTAGAAATACCTTTCCTCACATCACCAATGCACTTCTCCGTCCGTGTACTACTGCCACGTCCACAGACCCTCTTACTGCCAACATTGTCATGGCCAGAAACAGCTTTACTTGCACGTCTCTTTGCAGGCATTTTGGGCGATCAACCACAATATTATTACCAAATTTAGATTTTGATACATTCACTTTCTGACTGGAGGATCGCTACTCATTACTATCGCTAGCTGGATGTGAAGCAAAATAAACAACTGTGGCTTCAGCAACAGATAAGGGGACTACTGTGTTGTGACACTGTCATGGAATTAAAACAACTTCAGTAACCAGTGGTGCTGATGGGGTCACAAAAACAATCCAGTCTGGCAAAAAAATATCTTTTCAACGTGGGGGGGTACTGAATACAGACAGTGCTGATTTTTTACAGCACTACAAACAGCAACATTAAGAACAGAGAACACGATCGCAGTACAAAATCAGGCAGCTGCAGTGGATAGCAGGTTCACACTGCTGCTCTTAGTTGCACTTACACTGATCTGTGTCACAAATTTTAAAAGGTGTATTATATTTGATGCATGCAACACTGCACGCACAATACAGAAACTTTGTGTACAATGCTGAATGAGGAATGTGATGCAAATGCAAAAGTTCAGTGTACTCAGTGCCACGTAATGTAAATTTGTAAGTTAAACAACCTGACCTTATGAAATGCTGCACCACATTCACACAACAAGCAGCAAGAAAATTTGTACTACCACTGACAATTTTACTATGTGTACAGTAACACAGTCAATTATATAAAAAAAATATTGCCAAAACACAAAGAAATCACCAGTTCTCCAACTTAAATCTACCTACACACAGATACGCCCCTCCCCCATACAGCACACTTTACTGTCATTCACCACACACACTCAATATTGTAAATTTACATTCAAAATCCACACACAAACAAAAATGCTTGATGATGTGAGCACAGGAGGGTTTCCTACAATCGATGAACTACAGTTGGATCCCCAAAAAAAAGCAAAAATGCTTTTTGAACAGCTTTTAAAAGATTCCTACAGACAGCTATCAGAACACACTGTCTCCTACTCCTTCCTTCTCATACTACCTCAAACTGAGGCTGTGCAGATCAATATAGAGCCCATATGACCTAAACTCCCATGAATCACTGCAAAATCCTTCTTTGGAGCTCAAAAACAAGGCAAAGTGAGGCGAAGTGAACTGCCACCAATGTACCTCGTCTTAAAAATTGAAAGAGAAGTGACCAGTGGAGGCGGAGTAATGCAAAGTAGCTGTATTCAATGCACTTCGCGTTCCTCATTATAACGTGAAGCACTCCGCTTCGCATTGCGGAGCACTCCGAGAATCCACCTTTGCTCCGCAAATCACTTCTCGGAGTGGATTGAGCCCACTTTGCCCACCACTAACCAGGAGTTGCTGCTTTCCCCTGTGGGTAATTTGCATATTGTGTTTCCATGGAGACTTTCTTGGTAGCTTGAATGCCTGCAGTGTTTTGAATCTCTGCTCTTTTATTTTCTTTAGAGGCTGTGATGGTTTTGACAGAAAATTCTGTCATTAATTCAAAATGTTGGATGAAAGCAAGGAATAAGAGTATATCCTGATACAAATTACTACTACATGTGCACATATGAGCCAGCACCACTTCATCACATTTCTGAATCTGGTTCATCTTGTGTGACTAGTGAGCCTGAGGTTTTTTTTATAAATTTACTGGCAGTTGCCTTAGGGCTAATTTATAAGATTGTTGCATAATTTATTGTTGTTTTTCACGTGGCTTGTTAAAAACAATGTTGTACATTGCAACTGTGGATGGTGAGGTAAAATCAGCCTTTGGAAAGATGTTCCAAGAAATTCAGGATGCTTTAATCAAGTTTCCTTGAATTCATTGATATTACAGTCCTAGAAAGTTGCAGTCGGAAGTGAGATAAGGGTGGAAGGTAAGTAGAATGGGAGCAAATCAGGAAGTTTGGTGCTACAGACAGTTTAGGCATTTTGTTTTACACACAGACAAGAAAAAAGATCCATTGGACAAGTTCCAGTTAGGAGTATACCAGAAATGATAATCTGTTAATTTGAAGTTATTGCAAAAATAGCCAGCACAGCATTTCAGATGGGAGCTTGTAGCATGCAAAACAATAGAGCAGGTAAATTGATTGTATCAACGCAATTAATTTAAAAAAAGAACATAGTACTGTAGAACCATGCCAAAATGTTTATTACTGCAAAAATGCATTTTTCATAATCGCAAAGAAAGTGGAGAAAAATACGCTAGTGTGGCAGTAGTAATACACTGAACACATGATCACTGCCCCACTAAATGATGTCAAATCACACATGTGGTCCCATTCACAAAAACATATTTGACATCAAAAGCCACAGAACCTAATGGCAACTGTAAAAGTACTCCTATTCTGCTGATTCAAAAAGAGATGAGTGCCACCACACCATGGTAAGCTATGCGTTATTTTAATCATGGAGATATAAACATCTCTTTTTCATGAGATTAATCCATTAAATGAACTCCAACTCACTGGATCAAGCAATTTGCCAATTATCTTTAATATATGATAAGATATGACATCTTAAGATATCATATCTTAGTATATCATATGTTAAGATATATTAAGATACGACATCTTAAGATATTGTAAGATATCTTTATCCTAGCTTAACATATGTTAACATATTGTATCTTATCTTAATATACCTTAAGATATTGTTGATATGCTTTGAACAGTATAACCAAAATAAAATATGAAGAAATCGTATGGCATTCAGCAGCCTCATAGCCCCACTGCTCCTCGCTGATGCTGACAGTTCATTGCCATGTGGGAACACTTTTTAAACTAATTACAAGTTTGCTAGACACTGAAAGTCAACCTTGATATTGCACTACTGTCCACCTCAGACTCCTAGTATGTTAATTCATGGTTTTCCTGCAGCTCACTGGTGCCAAAAACTGAAGTGATCCCATTAGTGCTACACCTCTGTATAGAGTAAAGAATTCAAACGACAGGTTTTATTAGTACTGTGGGTTTTTTTGGTTTTAATTTCATGAATGAATGTCTTAGGTCATTTACAGTGACTCCATTTACTCTGCAGAATCCTGCTTGTATTCACACTGCATTTTCTGGTCATGAATTACACATAGCTCTACATTCATTGATACTTATTTAAAAAAGGTGATAAAATACAATAACATTAAGATGCCGCATCAAGATTTTTGTTTACATTATTAATTGTTCAGTTATTCCACACATTATATGTTTATGTTGCATGTTCTGATAATAGGACATCCCTCCCCAAAATCAACTTGATCTCATTTTCTTGCATATCCCTCAGTCCTATCTCATATTACTTAGATGAGTCACAATTTTGGTTGATGTCATGCATTCAACATAGCAATGATAAAAAGTATTTAATCTGTGTATGCACACATGCAACTTTACTGCATCTGCTCTACTCTCCTGTAGTTGGCTGAATTAAAAAAATATGGAGTACTAGAAAAACCTGATGTTTGAAATCTGTGCTCTATGCCGAGGTGTAACGCTAATGGGACTGCTCTAGTCTATTCCATCGGCAAGTGGCAGAAAACCTGTGAGTTATATGACACTCACACAGTACAAACTTCTTCTTGGTATTTTGGCTTCATGACTGCTAACTGAAGAATCAGACCTCAGTTTAACTTATTAAGAGTTTCAGGTGGAGAGTGATGCAATATCAGGGCTGACTAGAAGTGACTAGAAAAGTTTTGCAATTAGTTTAAAAAGTGTTCCCATGTAGCAAAGAACTGTCAACATCAGTGAGGAGCAGTGGAGCTAAGAAACAGTTGAAGTCTGTAAGATTTTTCAAATTTTATTTTGGGTATACTGTGCAAAGCATATAAATGTGGCAACAAATACTTGAAGTGACTAGTAAACGTTTGCCAAGAAACTCACATTGAATTTCTTACGATGGTGTTTTGACCATAACATTCTTACGCTGCTGCCATTGACATCAGTCCTTGAATGACATCAATGGCAGACAGCTCTCAGCTGAGATTTTAAATAAAATGAAGACATTTTCTGTGACTGAGATGTCAGAAACATCAACTTGCTTCAAAGGATGTAGGGAAAATAGTCTCAGCATACAGAATGGAATGGTTTACACATAACATTATTTATTAAACAAGCCAAAAACAAAGCACAGACATAACTTTTTAATTTCTGTCTTTGTCATTGATCTTTAAAATATCACGTTAATATATATAGATAAGATATACCTTAACATATCTTAATATATCATATCTTATCTCAATCTATATTAAGGTATTGTAAGTCAAGATACACTATCTTAATTTTGAAATAAAAATGTGGACATTATTATGATCACAGATATGTAATTCAATAATGTTAGGCTTCTAAAGAGGAAATATTAGCGTTCACTAGACATGTAATACATTTCAATATATTCCAAATAATAATAATAAGAAACCTCAAATCCAGAGCACAATCACTGTGATGGAGATGCAGGTTCAAATCCCACCACAGCCACATTCTCTTTGGGATATTTCAACCTTCTTATGCTCTAAAGTCAGGGATTTGTTAGCAATGTAAGTGTTTGTTCTTGATATTAATAAGAATAATCTTTGCACCTCAGTCTAAATCCACAGCAAACAGCCATTTTTTAGCAGAAAAAAAGAGACAACAATGAAAGGAACAAGATAAGGAGTTTATGATTTCAGATGTTTCAGACAATATTCTATAAAGCCCACATGTCATCTTTATAAGAGGAGTCATAAAATTACTATCTTGAAAAACTGGGGTCAAAATAAAAAAAAAATAATATAATTATTAAGAAACTTTGGGTGTAGTGCCAGTTTTCACTCCAGTGGTTATACTTTGTGATCCCATGCCGGTGAGGTGCGTTCAGGGGTCAGCTCAGTGGCTGAGGTACATGGGGTGAGTGTACTGTGATGGCACTCTTATGTGACATTCCTGCCCCAGCCTGGGAATTAAAGCTGCAGAGTTTTCCACATGGATGGGCCTTGTGGTCCTTATCTGCTGTCAACTTCTATATTTATATGTTTCTATGGCCAGGGTACCATACAGTGAATAGAGCTGTTCTCTTGGCATAGGACCCTGATTCTGCATGCATGGGTGGCACAGGCCTGTACATTAGCTTACAGATGGACTGTTTGTTCTGTGCATCTGTATCTCTAGCCAAATGCCAGAGCAGGAACCAGAGGGCTCTACACTTCCACTGCCTATCAGAGAGCCCCATGAATTGTTCACATGCACTGCTGCACAGAAGGACTGGGCCTGGAATGGCCCACCACTTCCGTGGGTGGTCAGAGCCTTCTCTTGGAACAAGTCCTAAAGGTCTGCATCTGTTGTTGCAGGTCCCTTCGGGACTGGTGAGAATGAGGATACAATTCCACTCTCTCAAAAAGAAAGGAAATTATTTGCAAAAAACTACATTAATGCACAAGGTACAGTTCAATGTAATGCCACAAAAGTAGTGAAATGTGGCATTAGGGTTTCCAATAATAACTCCCCAACCCCAACTCCCAAGCAGCAAAATTAAAAAAGCATTAGGATTTGGGGTCTCTGAATTCTTAACAAATCAGTGGTGAGGTATCTCTTGGAGTTTTCAATCCTAATGCCCAGTCCATTCCCAGAACATAAAATGTCAGATGTAATGTCAGACTTTGGATCAGAGCAACAGAACTAAAGGGCAAACATGGAGGAGAGGAGGCACTGTGTGTCACCTTGGAAACAGAAAATGGCATCACAATCTGCACAGGGGTTGTATACAGACCCTCATCTCTGGGGGAGGAAATGGACAAGGAAATGATAGGAGCATCCTTAGAATGGCAGAAAAAGGGGAGCTATTGTTGCTGGGGGACCTGAATATGCAAGATGTTAACTGGAGTACATTTGCTGCAGCCACATCCAAGAGCAGAGTCATTCTCGATGCCCTACAGGGGGCATGCCTCAGGCAGCTAGTGTTGGAACTGACTTGGGAGGGAGCAGTCTTAAACCTGGCACTCTCAAATGGGGATGATGAGAGGATCTCGGACTTTGAACTGGGTAGCCATCTGAGAACAAGCGACTACCAGACAGTGTGGTTCACAATAAACACAGCCATGGAGCCAAGCCATACAAAAGCAAGGGCATGGACTTTCGGAGGGCTGACTTTGGCAGAATGGGAGATTGCCTAAGGAATGCACTAGCAAAAGTGCAGAAAGGAGGGGTGGAGGGACAATGGGGAAAAATCAGAAATGCCATCAGAGGCAACAAGCCTTTGTGTGGAGCAAATAAACAAAACAAA
Organism: Neoceratodus forsteri; assembly: GCA_016271365.2. Classification (NCBI taxonomy): domain Eukaryota; kingdom Metazoa; phylum Chordata; order Ceratodontiformes; family Ceratodontidae; genus Neoceratodus; species Neoceratodus forsteri. The sequence goes on from CM057455.1 coordinate 611,458,428, forward strand.
ATGAAGGAAAAAACACTATTGTTCTCTAAAGAGGTGGTGGGGATGGTTAGGGAGAAAAAAGATAGCATTCAGATAGTATAAGGAATCACAGAAGGAGTGGGAAAGAGAACTCTATCAGTTAAAGCAGAAGGAAGCAGGGAAGATAGTCAGAATAGCAAAGGCTCAAACTGAGGAAAATATAGCCAGCTCAGTTAAGAAGGGGGATAAAACCTTTTATAGGTACATTAGTGAGTGAAGAAAGATCAAGGGACAGTGAGGCTTAACAAAAGTGGAGGGGGTGGGCAGAGGGTAACAGTGAAAAGGCAGAGATATTGAACAAATACTTTTGTTCAGTATTCACAAAAGAAGAGGAGGGGGACATATCTAAACCAAACAATAGAAGCACTCTGGATAGGGTGGGTCAATGCCAGTCCATTCACAGTCCTGAAAGAACTCCTAAAACTCAAGGTGGACAAGGCAATGGTCCTGATGGGATTCAAAACAGAATTCTAAAAGAACTAAGATGAGAACCAGTGACTACACTGAATACCCTTTTTAACAAATCATAGGAGGATGGTGTGGTACCTGAGGACTGGAGGAAGGTGGATGTGATTCCCCTTCACAAAAGTGGGAGCAAGGCAGAGGCAGGAAACTACAGACCTGTTAGTTTGACCTCAGTAGTAGGGAAAATGATGGAATTACTTTTGAAAGAAAGAATTGTTGAGTACCTGGGTTGAGGAGACATGGTACATGGTGACACAAAGCACCAGTATCAGGGGGTTGAGGAAATGTGGGATATAGTGAAGCAATATGCAAGTATCAGGGTTAGACAACAATGGGTTGCTGCAACTTCTTCCCTGTTCTGCAACAGTTGAAGCTTCTTTGTTTATGGCATAATGGTGCTCATTCTCCTCAAAAGGTGAGATTGCCCAGAAGGATGATTTCTGGATCATATAAGGCCAGCTGATGTAAAAGAGATTTGCACATGGCAAGTACTGTGCTTCTGGTTTGAGGTGGTTTGTGTATGATGTTCAGGGCAAACTGTAGTTTTAGCGGGTCAATCAACCGGCGAGCCCAGCACATTGGTATAGTGGCAGAATGCATCTTTTTATGGTAACGCAGTCCCCTTCACCATTTAATTCTTTACATATGGCAGCAGTAGTGGTCCAGCCCTGTTGCAGCCAGAATTGGCCCAGACAATATGGAGTATAATTCCTTTCCTTGTGCTACATGCCGCTTAAGTGCATAAACCGGAAAGAAATTAGAGGGTGAGCAGTTTACAGAAGAGCTGCAGGTATTCTGAAAGAGCAATGACCTGCAAGGATGCCAAAGAGATGCCAAATTGTTATCTTCAAGATGACAAGTATTTACAGCTTTTATTCGTGCTCAGCGCTGCTTCTATATATTGATTGGCGTTTAACGATTGAATTTGAGTGCATGATTTATTTGGAATTGACATCACAATATGCTGTTATATGGCCTTGCTGACCATAATAAATGAAAAACTAAACTGCTGTGTTTTTTTAGCTATATGAGTAATAGAGAAATGAAGAGACTATCTAAAATAATCCATATTACAGGACAGAACCTTAAGAGCAATATGTCTTCTGATATCCCTGATAAGGTCACTCCTCCAAAGTCTAGCAATGAGGTGTGTGACAGGAAACTTAAACAACTGACATTACCTTTTAAAAATTGTTGTGATCCAGTGGACCTAAGACCAGCTAAAATGAATCCCGAAGTGGATCCTGAGAAAAAAAGAAAAAAAGGGGAAAGCCGATACCCAATCTATTAAAAATATACTTCCTTCAGGTGCTGATGAGTGCCATCCATCTAACAAAACAGCAGATAACCAAACCCCACATACATCAGGGAGGGAATAACTTGCATGTGGGAGGAGTCAGAGGAAGGGAAGGTGGAGGCATTATGGGTTCAGTTAAGGTCCAATAGAGGGAGAAAGGTGAAGCTAGGGTGGTTTACAGACCACTCAGTCAGGATGAAGAGAGAGACAGGGAACTGAGCTCACAAATATTGGAAGCTGAGGGGAAAGGAGATGTGGTAATTGTGGGGGAATTCAACCTGCCCAAGGTGGACTGGAGCATACCCTCTACAACATGTGATAGAAGTCAGGTGATCCTATAAGGACTGCAGAGTGGGATTCTGACTCAGGGCATCACTGAAACAACAAGAGCTGAGGCAATTCTTGATTTGGTGCTCACAAATGGGGAGCATGTACAGGAAATAATGGTCAGGGAGACACTGGGTGGAAGTGACCACTGCACAATGTGGTTCCAATTGGATATGGGCAGGAAAAACATCCCAACTAAAATGAAAATATTAGATTTCAGGAGGGCAGACTTCAGAAAAATAGGTGAAGTGCTTTGGAGCCATTTGGTGGGCATCATAGCAGATATGGGGATGGACCAAAGGTAATCCATCATTAAGGAAGGAATACTGTTTGTGACAGATGAGTGTGTTAGGCACAGGGGGAAGAACACAAGGGCCAAAGTGCCCAGCTGGTTCAATTCTGTGGTTGCCAAGGAAGAAAGGGAAAACAGGTTGGCCTATAGAAAATTTATAAAGACCAAGAGAGAGGTGGATAGGAAAAATTACCTAAGGTTGGCTAGTGAGGCAAGTAAGGAAGTCTGGCAAGCAAAGGCACAGAAGGGGCAGCAGATAGCTGAAGGAATTAAGAAGGGGGAGAAGGCTTTCTTTCACTATATATATTTTAGGCATAAGAAAGGGATGGAGTGGATTTAGGATAATGGGGGAAAAGCAGAGACACTAAATGAATATTTCTGTTCCATCTTCACCGGGGAGAAGGATGGACCAGTGCCTTCAGAAGGGGAAAAGAGTAGTGGGGGGAGACGAACACAGATGTAGTGATAGAGGAGGATGGAGAGAGGAGAGGTGCTGGCATTGAAGGTGGACAAATCACCAGGCCTGGACAGAGTACATCCAAGGGTACTAAAGGAACTGGCTGAGGAGCTGGCAGAGCCACTGGCAGACCTACAGTATTTAATGGTTTACTAGAGTCAGGCATGGTACTGCAGGACTGGAGAACAGCATACGGTATGTAGTGCACCTCCACAAAAGCGGTCCCAAGGATGACCCAGAGAATTACAGACCAGTCAGTCTGTCCTTCATTGTGGGCAAGCTCATGGAGATCATACTAAAGGAAAGGTTGGTTGAATATCGTGAGGAGCATGGTCTCCAGGATACAAGACAGCATGAGTTCATGGGGGGAGATCATGTCAAACAAATCTGATTGACTTCTTTGACCGTGTCACCAAGACAGTAGACAGGTGCCAAGTGGTAGACATCCTCTATCTTGATTCAGCAAGGCCTTTGACTCTGTACACCACAAAAGGTTGATCAGGAAGTTGGTATATCTCTGGGATAAGGAAAAGATGGCCAGATGGGTGGAAAACAGGCTGAGGGACAGAACCTAGAGGGTGGTTGTGGGGGGAGAGTGATCTGGCACCAGGGAGTGAACCAGTGGAGTACCACAGGGCTCCGTGCTGGGATTGGTGTTGTTCAATGTCTTCATCAATGACATTGGGAATGGCATTAAGGGCAAAATGTGCCTATTCACAGATGACACCAAGCTCTGCAGGAGAGTGGACACAGCTGAAGGGATACAGGACCTATAGGAAGATTTGGAAAAGCTTGGGAGGTGATCCAGGATCTGGCAGCTTGGCTTCAATGCCAAGAAATGAAAAGTTATTCATATTGGAGCCAAGAATCCAAGGACAGAGTACTACCTGGGTGGAGTTCATGTATCTGCATCAGAGGAGGAGAAGGACCCGGGGGTGATGATCAATAGTGAGTTAAAGCACTCTACACAGTGCAAGAAAGCAGTAGAAAAGGCAAACAAGATGCTGGGATGCATATCTAGGGGGATCGGTAGTAGGAGAGATTATGTTATACTGCCCTTGTACAGTCACTGGTAAGGCTGCATCTAGAGTATGGAGTTCAGTACTGGTGCCCACACCTCAAAAAGGACATTAACCTGCTGGAGAAGGCCCAACAGAGGGCTATAAAGACATTAGCTGAAGCTGTGGACCCTGCAATATGAGCAGACTTAATAGACCAAATGGCCTTCTTCTGCTGGCTTCTTCGTATGTTTGTATGTTCATATCAGAGGAAAATCCAACAGAAATCACTTCAGAGGAGCCTATCAATGCAGACAAATGAGCACAGAGGGAGGTTTGTATGCAACAGTTTCAAATTCACCTGAAACCTCACATGAAACACCTACTGAATGATCTCAACAGCTCTTAAAAATGGTGGGGAGTCTTCAAACTTCAATTGCTAACTTACAATCACTGCCAGACTCAATAGATGGATTTATACTAAAGATTCAGAAATTAGACACTAATCTGGAGCAAGGAATGAAGCGCATCCTGGAACTTGAGAAGAGACAGTCCAAGCTAGAAGATAAGTTTTCCCCATTGGCCACTGAGGTCAAAGATGTTAAAGTTCAGCAAAACTTCTAAAAGAAATCATCGATGATCAAGACAACCACGCCAGAAGGAAAAATATAACCATTTTTGGGATAATCAAAGATTTGGAAAAAGAAAAATAACTTAAAGATATTTTGCTGGATGTCTTTACTAACATTCTGACTTCTGGGGTGGATCTTCCTGCAACAGATGGAGCACATTAGCTGGGGCAAGCCCAGACTGGTCAAAAATCAAGGATAACAATAGTGAAAATGCTAACAACTGATGGCAAAGATTCTATTATGAGAGTCTTCTAAGAGAAAAAAAAAACTTCGCTTCCAGGGAGCAACCAATTTATTTTAGAAATGACTTTTCTATAACATTATGACATCAAAGGAAAATGTTTGTTGGGATACAGCAGAAATTATGGAATAGTAATGTTAAAGCATATGTTGTTTTCCCAGCTAGACTAAAGGTTTTATTACAGTAAATAATCAGACCCTGATTTATGAATCACCACACAAAGCTTTGGTTGATCTAACTTATGCTCCTGCTCTATTTTCCAGTTTTGAGAATGGTTAAGGGCCACTGCAACTTACAAACTCAAATTTATTTTTGTAAATGGCAAATAATGGCTCCAAAATGATTCTGAAGATTTTTATGGGGGCTGGCTCTGATTCTGGCATTGTTACCTGGTTTTGAGGGGGGTGATGGGCCCGACCTAGGTCTTTGGCAAAGATGGGGAAGAGGGCAAGGGATTTATATGAAGGTTGTAGGAGAGCGCTAAGGGAAAGAAGGGACTCGTCTTAGGGATAAAGGAAGGAGGAGGTCAATTATGAACTATGGCCCTATTTTGATTAGGTACATGGAATGTCAATGGTATAAATTCACCAGTGAAACGTTCAAGGATACTGACAAGAATTAAAAAAATATGAGGTCTGATATTAGCTTGATACAGGAAATTTTCCTGAATAGTGAAAAATTGGACAGACTTAAGAAAATATACTTTGGTCAAACGTTTGCTTCCCTAGGCGACTTCAACAGAAGTGCTGGAGTTCCGATTCTTTTGGACAAAAAATTTAAAGGAGAAGTGACAGCACCCGTATCTGACAGTCAGGGTAACACAATCCTGGTTAATATTAAGTAAGAGCATTACCCAGATATAATTATAGGTTCACTGTATGGTCCTTTTAAAGGATACACAAACTTTTGAGCAGAATTAGGCAGATTAATGCACATCTGGGATAGTGATCTCTTTAGTTTGGGTGGAGAACTAAACTGTGTATTGAACACATAATTGGATAACACATCAAAAGGTTGCAGTTGGGATAACTATAAATCTAAACTTTTGAATAATTTTCTGACCTCGAACAACCTAAATGATATTTGGAGAGATATCCGTTGAAATAGTATGGACTACACATACTTTTACCCTAGACATAAGAGCTATTCACAGCTTGACTATCTTTTTGTATCCAGAGAACTTCTTGTAGACACTCTGGGGATTACAACCACAACTAAGGCTAGGTTAATATCAAATTATAGCAGTGGCCTATGTGATCTAATTATGGACACAGGTCTTAAGCATAAGAATAATGGGATGTGACATTTTAATAACAATCTATTAAAAGATAGAACGTTTGTTAATAAAATTTCCCAAGATATTGATTGGTTTATTCTAGATAACTCAACATCTGATCTGGGGATAATAAATTGTTGAGATGCTTTAAAAGCTACTTTAAGAGGAGCATTAATTTCAGACGCCACTTAGAGGAACAGGCAAAGAATCAAAAAACAAATGTTGGATAAAGCAGTGAAAGATGGAGATAATACTAAATTAACTGAAATGCTAGAACTTAGAAATCTCCTAGAGTCTACTGAGTATTTAAATATAAAAAAAAATGGACCAAGTCTAACAAAAACTGGAAGGTTAATAGCAAAGTAAAAGGGAAAACATTAGCAAAAAGATTACAACAGTTGGAGGAAGGAAAGCAAGAAATAACATCAATTCAAACTTTGGATGGGCAGACAGTCATTACCCAAGATGAGATTTTATTTGAAGTTTTAGATTCTTTTCTTCATTTTATACCTCTGAATGGCATCCAACCAAATCAGATCTACATTACTGCAATGGATTAATTGATAATAAATTAACAGATCTAGAAGACCTCAGCTTGAACCTTCACATTACATCTTCTGGAATTGGGGATGCTCTGAAGCAGATGGCTAATTCCACAATGCCTGGGACAGATGGTTTCACTTTACAAAATGTCTAGCCTTTGAAAATCAGCTTATCCCACCTTTTGGTAAACTACTCAGTCAGATCCAATTTTAAAAAATATCCCTCCTTCCTTCACTCAGGCCTTATATCACTAATCTTGAAATAAGGAAAATGCAGCACTTAAGTTGAAAGTTACAGACATATAGCTACAGTAGCAGCCGCAGACACTGTCAGCTATTTCCTGAAATTTCTGTGATATTTCCAGATATATCTAATGCTTTTTCCATTTCTACAGTAGAGGCAGCAGAGAGAAACTCTTTAGAAATTTAGCAAAATATCTGGAAATAGCTTGCAATGTCTGTGGCTACTACTGTATATTAAATACTGATTATAAGCTACAAAACACCAGTCATGGAGCTTACCGCAATGTCTCCACTGGGGTGACCACACAGAGATCTAATGTTTCAACTCTAATGAGTCTTTGATAAAGACTTGTTAGAGCTGAACCATCAGATCTCTTTGTGGTCTCCCCAGTGGAGACATTGCAGTGTGTTAAGCAGATAAATGAAGGAAGTCTAATCGACTCTACATTTGTCAGACTTTTCTTTGTGTGGATATATGCCCTGGGTAAGTGCTGTGACTGGTGTTTAGCTGCTTTTGATTTTTAACAGAGCATCCCAGGCCACTGTGCAGTGGCTCTTTCTTTTTCAACCGATTTTAAGCTGTTTACAAAAATCTTAAATAACAGAATACTTACACATCTAGAGAATCTGGTTCATGAAAATCAAACTGGTTTTATTCCTAGCAGATCAATAAAATCTGGCCTAGTCAAACACTAATTCCTGATAGAATATATGGGAAGGACCAATGTACCAACAGTATTTATGGCCCTGGATGCTTCTAAAGCATTTGACATGTTGGAGTGGCCATATTTATTCAGCATCCTCTTATCCTCTTATCCTTTGGTTTTCCATCAGATTTTGTACAAGTTATTCAAGCAATATATGTAAATCCAACAGCTCAATTAAAGTAAATGAACATATTTCAAATGCCATATCACTACATGGGAGTATATCAAGGTTGTACTCTTTCTCCTCATGTTTTATATTGGGTTTAGAACCATTCTTAAGGGACATTAGACTTATCAGCCAAATTCAGGGAGTCTTATCATGTTCCGTTCGATTTAAATTGAATGCTTTTGTAGATGATGTCTTGTCTTATTAACACTAAAAGAGCTTGTCTTAAGTATAAAAAAATTCCCCAATGTGACTGGATATAAAGTGAACAAAAATAAAATTTAAATGATTACATTTCATGTACAAGATATTGGTGTTATTAAAAAAAAACACATTAACACCATGGAAAAACACAAGGTATGAGATACTTAGGCATCTATATAAACAATAATATCCAAAAATTATTCAACTTGGATTTCAAGGAACTGTCTGACATCTTAAAAGATAGGCTGGGTTTTGGGGGCAAAATATCTTTATCCTTATGGGGTAAGATTCAAATACTTAAGATGTTAGCAGTCCCAAATTTATCATATAGAATGCAAATGGTACATGTCCCCATTCCACAGACCTGGTTTCAGAAAATTAAAAGAGAATTTAGAAAATGTACACAGATTGGAAAACCCACAAAATCTCATGGGACAAATTATGCCTTCCAACAAATCAGGGTGGTCTGGTATGCCCTGATTTGGAAAAAATAAGCCTGCCTATACAATGAAACTAAGCACAGAATGGGCTTGCGATAGTGGAAAAGATTAGTCAACAGTACACTGTGTCAATAATGTTTTGAGGACCTTCCATGTAATCCTGAAGACATAAAATACATTTTGTTTATAGCCACAAGGTTTATACAAGCTGATAGTTTCTTAATAAGATCCCGAGCTGACTGTATAATCAAATATTCAAAGAAAATAAAATGGATATTCAGTGGTCCCCAGATAATAAAATATGGGAAAATCCAAATTATAAATTGAAGGGGACACCATTAAAAAGCAAAAGATGGGAGGCCAACAGTATAAGGAAATGGGATGATCTTTATGGAGGGAAGGGTCAGAATGAACTGGTCTGCCTTCAAAGCTAAATATGATTTGGGACCTCATCAGTCTCTGTATTTCAATGAACTAGCTAGTTTGTACAACAATGATTATACCTGATGGGAAAGGGCACCAGACAATAAAAGCATAAAACATAGTTTAAAGATTGTGTTAAGGATAAGACCACCAAGTTATATACTTGGTTAGTGGGTCCACTAGCCATGTTTTAATATATACAAACAATTTCTAAAATGGGAAAATTAACTTAATAATTCTTGTACAGCAAAAAAAATGGGAACTGACCTGGGGAATATTAAGAAGTATAAAGTAACCAGAGACAAGGCCATACAGTATAAGGTGCTGAACATAGCCTATTTCTCCCACATAAACTATATAGGATGAAATTAATTTCCAATAATCACTCTTGGCACTGTGGGGCTTTTGGTGCAGATATCTGCATTCTTTTGGAATTGCATTAAAATTAAAACTTGGTGGTCTAGGTCCTTTCAAATACTGGATCAGATAGGTTTTAAATATCCACATTTGAATGATCCCAAATTTGTTTTCTTAGAAATGTTTAATAATAGCAGCTATACTAAAGAACATGGCCAGATTTTGAAGGCTAATCTGATGGCAGTAAAAAAAAAAAATAGTTAAAAAAAACTGGAAAAATGATACTATTGTGATTAGCTTTCTGATGAATAATAGGAGACAACATTTTTTAGCTGCACATTGTAATAATGATTTCTTCCATAATTCTGATCCAGTATTGAGTTTATTTATTAAACCTGTAAACCAATGGTCTAAAATAGACTTTACAGACTGAAACAACAATATATCATGCTGTTTACATCATCATCTGTGTGTAACTGGTGAACAGATACTACAATGTTTATGTACTTATTGACCTCTACACTTTTATGTATAAAAGCTGTTGTCTTGTTAGCAGTTCCCTCCCCTTTCCTTTTCAAAGTATGTACAAATGTTTATATATGAACTTCAACCTTCAATAAAAATTATTAATGGCAAGAGAATTGTTGAGTACCTAGAGGCAGAGGGGCACAGGACCCAAGGCAGCACGGATTCACAGTGGGAAGGTCATGTCAGACAAATCTAATAGATTTATTTGACTGGGTGACTAAAGTAGTAGACCACAGAGGAGCTGTGGACATGGCTCTACTTAGATTTTAGCTAAGGCATTTGACACAGTCCCACACAAAAGATTTATAAACAAGTTAGTCAGCCTGGGAGTGGATTCCAGGGTGGTAGTCCAGGTACAAATATGGCTGGACAACAGGACACAGAGGGTAATAGTAAATGGAGTCCACACCAAAGAAAGGGGGTACTGCAGGATTCAGTAGTGGGCTGGTCTTCTTTAATGTCTTTATAAGTGATATTGCAGGGGACTGAAGGAAGTATGCATCTTTGCACATGACACAAAGATCTGCAAAAGGGTTGCTACATAAGGGAGGGGTGGATAGGTGAGAAGGGACTTGCAAGGTTGGAGAAATGGTCACAGGTATAGCAGCTTAGAGTCAATGCAAAGAAGTGCAGTAATGAAGTCTGCCCTTTAAGGGCAGACCAAGTTATCCTGGTGGACCTCCCTAGTGACAGAGATGGTTGCTCAGAAGGGAGGGGTGGAAGAAATTACAGGACAATGGGCAGGCATGCAGGAAGAGGAGGAGCCAAAAAAGGCAAGTGAGGATAGGATGAAAGGGAAGTAGGAGGGGGGATATGGAGTACATAATGGGCAGCACAGAGGTATACAGCCTCTTTTGCTGTAAATTTTTATTGGATCTTGTTCAATAGAAGCAGCACGTCAGATTGGTATTCGACTGGGCAAGAGAAATTTTAGCAACCAGTCAGTGAAAAGGTTTGTGGATGTGGAGTTTGTTCGGAAGGTAAAAAAAAAAAAAAAAAAGTTATAATGCAAGACAGATGAAATAATAGGTGGTTACTCTCTGCTAAAGCTAAAGGTGTGGAGCATAAGCAGCATTTTGAGATGCACTGAGCAAGTTCTATGTAGGGCTTGGGGGTTGCATGGGCCATGGGCCTGGATCGTTTGTATCTCGTGGAGCATCGGGTCATTGGTGCAAGGAGCAGAAGCTTGCTTGAGTGGCAATAGGAGTCCATGGCAAGAAAGACTTTGGGGGGCAGCTGCAGGAATAAGAACGAGCGGATTGTTTGGTGGGTGAAGCGTGAGTACTGGGTGAGCAGCCAGAGGTCATGCATCCTGAGGGAAGCAGGGCAATGGGGGGGGTTGGGCCAAAAAAGAAGGGTTGGATCTGGGTAGAGGGCCAGATATGGCTGTGCTGAGGGAGAATGGATAAGTTAAGAAGTGTAGTTTTGTGAAAAAGGAATTTGGGATAGCAGAAGGGGCCGAAAGATTTTGGGGAGAGTTTCGGCCTAGCAAAAAGAAGCCACGCGGTTGGCGTAATGGCAGCTGACGCCACACTGCATGGCTGGGGGGACACTGAGGAGAGCCAATGAGGGCCTCAAGCTTGGTTGGCAGCATGGATGTTTAGTAAGGATATACAACAGAAACCCGAATTTGTGGGGATTTTGATTACTTTTAACTGGTGAGACTGGAGGTTTTTTCCCCATCCAAAAATGAACAGAAGGAGTCGCATCTTGAGTTACAAGAAGGTTTAGAGCGTTCTGAGATGCTCATTGTATCCTGCACTTTCACACACACATTGGGGGAAAATGTGAAATACTAATGTAGGTCTAGTGTCTCCAGAAGGTGGAGTGGAGACAATGAGTTTATATGGCTTGTTTATTCTAGGGGAAGTTTTTCATAAGAGCAGTGGAGTTTTTCATTTAACAAGGAAGGAGAGACATTCTAAGAGGGGCAAGGTGGACAATGATGCTTGGTTTAAATGTGCAGCAGAAATGGTGGGAGCAGGTGAGACAGGCCTAGTTTTGGGTTGCCTGATGCTGGTTGCACTGTGAAGTGGGAGAACGAGAGCAGGGACTCGGGTAACCTGGGAGGTAACTGAGATGGAGGGGGATGATGTTTGACAAAGAGTGTGGCCATGCACAGAGTTGACAGGGGGCAGGGTGACATCATAGGTGGTTGGGGGCCTGTCTATAGTGGTTTGCTATGTTCTGACGAGTACTTCATGTGCTTAGCATAACAGTGGGTTGAGGAAAACCCCAGTACCCTGCACTTTCATCAAAAAGGCGCCAGGTGATGAGAGGGCTGTATTAAAAAGTTGCTAGCAATTGTATCTTGTCAGATTTATTCACAGTGGTTTTTGTGCAGGCATAATTGGGAAAAGTATGGCACCTAAGAAGAACAAGCCCTCAAGAGCAGAGACATATAAGGCGGTTATGGAGCTGGCAGAGAAGGCCAGTATGATGTGGCAGCTGGTGGAAGGAGCAGAACCGGGGAGGTCAGTGGAGAAGCAGATAGTGGAAAAAGGAAAAGGGGGTGGTGGGAAATGACCAACGGGAGAGGCCGCATAGTCCAAAAAGGACACAGCCACTAGCAGTGGTTCCTCCTCCTCGTGCGGTCAGTCCACTACCTCTGCCACCTTGCTTACCGGAACTGTTAGTACCTCTCCTGGAACTAATCAGGTTGCCACCAGCAGAACCCAGGCAGGAGCCCTCGGCCATAGTGGCCCCATTGCCTCCAATGCCTCAACCAGTGAGCCCATCCCAAGAAACTGGACCAGTGCAGCTCAGCAACAGCAGGCCACATGGAGAGGACAGACCAACAAGTAGTGTATCAGGCTCCATCGGAGATAGTATCAAGGAGTACATTGGGCAAATTATAGTGGTTCTCGATGCAGAGGGGCTAGGGGCAGATGAATACAGCACTGACGGAGATTAAGTCTGATAAAGAAATGACAGTGGTGGTAGATAAGGGAGTGGACAGTGCAGGAAAAGGAAAGAGAGAAATAGGATACCCGGTGATGAGGATAGGGGAACATGTGCTGCTGGCCACGAAGGAGAAAATATGGAAAGGTGAGAATGTGGACATATTTGCTCTCATAAGTAGATAGTCAGCAGCCAAATATGAGGAGAAAGAGAGTATAGAGAAGAGTGACATAGCGTAACTGTAACTGTGGTATTATTGGGGAAGAAAGAGGAGGATAAATTTACAAAAGGTAAGACGTGGGACAGGAGGTTTGTGGGTTTCGCCATATATTCAGCCATAGTGATGGAAAAGAAACCACAGCTGGGTATTCCCACTGATCACGTATTCCCTGATCATATGGCAGGCAAAAGCCAAGGGTGGGGTGGGGCAGATATATTATGACTAATTTTTTCACCAAAGGATGGCAAAATATGGGGATGTGAGATGGGACATGAAACAGCTGCACTCATGGACAGACTATGTGAATGATCAATCCACATCAGAAGGTGAAATGGGAAGGTGGGGATACTCCAGAAGTGTTGTTGGGGATATAACAGGGCATTTTGTTCATGGCCTCAGTGTCGATTTCTGCACTCATGCTGGAGATGTGTGGGTTCTCACCTGGCGGCAAGATGCAGGACTCATGGTCCTAGGGGGCCCAGGTGGAAGGAACACAGGGGATGGTCCAACAGCCTTTTTGGGAGGGGCAGGCTTATAGAGGGCAGACATGGAGCAGAGAGGCAAGAGGTGGGGGGGGTAATGGAGCCCAGGCTTATTGAAGACAGAGACAGGGAAGGAATAGCCGGGGGTGACAAGTGGCGGGGGTCGGGAGCAAGGGAGAAGAGAACAATTTCAGGCCACAAAGACTCCCATCAAGATAGAGGCTTAGGAAAAGTGGCTCACAAAGTACCTGAACAGGGGGTTAGTGGAAACCATAAAGAGGGGGTTTAGATTAGGGTTTTCTTTACAGTGCAAAGTGCCAAGACAGGCAAGGTAGGCTAATAACTTGGGATCAGTCAGAGATAAGGAAGACATTTTGAGGCAGAAAATAGAAAAGAAAAAATCAGCAGGGAGGGTGGAGGGGCCGTATCTGTTTTCCCCTTGAGACAACCTGAGAATTTCTCCTTTTGGTTTGGTCCCTAAAAAAACAAGAAGGGGGATATTGAGTGATCCACCTGTCATTCCCAGAGGGAGACTTTGTTAATGACTTTATAGGGGAAGAGCACAGCAGGGTGACCTATGCCATGTTGGAGGAGGCAGTACAGATCATCCAGGCATCCCCCGATGTATGGCTAACCAACACTGATATAAAGTCAGCTTTCCAGTTGCTCCCAATTAGAAGGAGGACTGGGATTTACTGGGTTTTAAAATAGGGGATCAGTATTATTTTGACAGGGCTATGCCTATGGGTTGTTTCTATAGCCTGTGCTACATTTGAAACATGCAGCACCTGCCTGCAGTGGATCTTCCAGCAAAAACAGGTTACAAGACAGTCATACACTACTTGGATGACTTTTGTTAGTAGGCAGTGGACGACGGTGATGGAGAAGATGCTACCTAGCTTTCAGGAGTTATAGGTGAACTCAGTGTCCCATTGCCACTGGAACAAAAAGAAGGCCCCAGTAACATGTTGGAGTTTCTGGGGATTGAGGTAGATGTACAGGGGGAGGTATTTAGGTTACCAAACAGTAAAGTGCAGAAGCTTAGAGGGCTGATTTAGGAGCACATGAGCAGGAGGCGAGTACAATTCAGGCTGGTGCAAGAAGTATTGGGGCATTTGAATTTTGTTTGCAGGACAATCGGGCCAGGAAGGACATTCACAAGGCAGTTAGCAAGGGCCACAGCAGGGTTAGTGAGACCACACCACTGTGTGGATATAACGAAAGAAGTAAAAGAAGACTTTAAAGTATGGGAAGAATTTTTAGACAGCTATAATGGCCTTTCCTTTTGGCAGGAAGAGTGGGGCAATAACACGGACTTGGAATTGCATACGGACGCGGGGGGTTAGGAATGGGGGTATTTGAGAGGGAAATGGTTTTCAGAGCCACGGCCAGCTGTCTGGATAAGAGGCAGAAGGGTAAAGGACATTACATTGTTGGAAATCATGCCAATTTGGGCCTGCGCCCTGGTATGGGGAGAGGAATTACAGAATGAGAAGGTTACATTCTGGTGACAACAAGGCAGTGGTGGATGTTCTGAACAACAGGGAAGCTAGGTCCATGCCAGTGATGAGGTGTTGAGGCAGGTAGTTTTAAGGGCTTACAACTGAACATTTCATTCAGGGCCAGGCACATAGAGGGTGTGAGAAATATCCTAGCTGACAGCCTTCCTCCTGTCTGCAGCTGGATCGCTTCTGGGCGCTGGTACCAACAGCAGAGGAACAGAAATGCCCATTCCAACTAACATCTGGGACTTTGGCAAGTGGGAGTTGAAATGCTGTTTTGCAACTCATGGTCACCATGGACCTTGATGGCCTATGAAGGGGCATGGTGGAGACTGCAAACGTTCAGGGAAGCACACTGCATGAAGGTAAGTGGGCCAGTTACGGAGAAGCAGTTAGGAAAGTTTACGGTAGATCAGTGGCAAAAAGGGATAGCTCACGCTATAATGGAGGTGTACCTAGCTGGGATCAGCTTAGTCTGTAGCCTAAGAAAATGGGTGAATCCCACAAAATCAATGCTGATACAGGGATGATGCAAGGTTGTAGTAGGTTGAAGCAAAGAACCATGGATAGGTGGCAACTAATAGCGGATCATTGGTTAGCTAAATTAGGGGATATTGCCTGCAATTTGTAAATCCAAGGATGAGGCACAGCTATTCCATACAATTTATGTGGTGATGTTCATAGAGGCCTTGAGAGTGAGTGAGGCAGTGGAGCATGGCAGAAAAGATGAAGACAGAGGGCTGGAGGAGAGATATAACCTGGGGACCAAGGAAATACAAATCATAATTAGGAGGTCCAAGACAGATCAGGCGGAAAGGTGTGTCATATTCATTAAAGGTCACTCTGTCGGACCTTGTGCCCGGTGAAGGCTTTGTGGGCTTACGCCACAGAACAATATAATAAGGAAGGGAGACTATTTGTACATGGAGATGGAAAGAATGTGACGAGTTATCACAAGCAACATGTTACACAAAAAGGTATGGAGTTTTTGGGTGCAGACCCAGCTACTTTTTCTTCCCATTCCTTTTGGATAGGGGCTGCTTCAAAATGGGCATCTGAAGGGGAGTCAGAGGGCAGCTTGTTGGAAAAGGGACTTTGGCAGTCTGCCAGCTACAAGAGGTACATTTGTGCTTTTAAGGTTTGAGAGTAACATGTCATCTGTGTTTGTTTTGCAGGAACAGAGCCTAAGCCAGGGGTACAATTGGGGGAGGGTGAATGGGAGAGGGACTAAAAGGGGAGGCAACAGAAGAAACAGAAGAGTGAACAGGTTTAAGATGGTCAATATGTTAAGAAATATTTTGTTTGATTTAATATGTAGAGGGAGTATCACAGCAGTATGGATCTGCGGGCACTCCTACATTTACTGGGCAGAAAGGAGAGCGAAAAAAAAAAGACTGGGGGAAAGCAGCTGTACCAAGATGTCAGACATTGTAGGCTGATGTGGCAAAGCATTTGAGGGATGAAAAGGGCGCAATTACTCCCCACCCTGATAGAGATGAAAGAATGGCAGCCCACCCCAGATTTAATCATTATACACCTGGATGTAATGACATTGGGGAAGCAATGGCCTATTACTGATAAAGGTAAAGCGGATCTTAAGAAAGTAAAACAATGGTGGCCGGGTTAGCCTGGCATTGTCTGATATGATGCCAAAGAGGATGTGGAGACATGCACACAGCCATGTAGCAGTGAATAGAACCAGAAGGAAGATGAACAGGAGGGTGGAGACGTTGATATGGAACAGGGGAGGGCATGTAATATTGAGGGGAGTGGAAGAGTGGGTAGATGATTTTTACAGATCAGATGGGGTACATTTATCAGACCTAGTGATAGACATGTTCAACAAAGGGATGTTGGGATTTATTGAGGCCTGGAGGAGACAAGAAGGGAGATAGGAGGAGGGGGGATAATGGAAGGAAGAGGAGAAGGCAAGTCATCCAACACGAGCTGGAGACAGGCTATGGGGAAAAAAGGGGGGGAAGGAGGGAAGGGGAGGGGGGAATGATATAGAAATATGAGGAGAAGGAGAAACAACAGAAGGACAGAAAAATGGTCTCGGCTTTCACTGTTACCTACAAGGAAAGAGAAGAAGAAAGCACCCAAGTTTTCACCTGGGGAGGTGAGAAGAAGCTGAAGAAAGAGGAGGGGTTGAACTGAAATTGATATGTAATACAATATAAACAAAGATTTGTAAAAAGACAATAATAAGAAATTATGATGGTATTTTAAAATGTAAATATGAAATATAATAAATTGATTGCCAATCTGAACACAACAACACACAGGTGGTCTTTCCTTTTGTGTTTTGTGGGGGAAAGGAGAGAATCAGGGACAATGAAGTTTGCCCTTTAAGGGGCAGACCAAGTTGTCCTGGTGGACCCCATCCCCTAGTGACAGAGATGGTTGCTCAGAAGAGGGGGTGGTGGGAGGATCCGCAGGACAATGGGCAGGCGTGCAGGAAGAGGAGGAGCAGAAAAAGGAACAAGAGAGTGATAGGATGAAAGGGAAGAAGTAGGAGGGAGAAATATGGAGTAGATAATGGGCAGCACAGAGGGAAACAACCTCTTTTGCTGTAGATTTTTGTTGCCTCCCACCCACCTGTCAAAAGTAGGATGGGGAAAGGGGATTTGGGGATCGGAAGGTCTGTCATAGGTGGATGGCAGAAGGTGTCCAGTTGGCCGGTGGTGGTCTGCCAAAGGTGGATGACAGGGGGGAAAGGGGGGGAAAGAGGGAAGGGGGAATGATAAAGGTATATGAGGAGAAGGAGAAGTAACAGAAGGAGAGAAAAGTGGTCTCAGTGTTCACCGTTACCTACAAGGAAAGAGAAGAAGAAGGCACCCAGGTTTTCACCTGGGGAGATGAGAAGAAGCTGAAGAAAGAGGAGGGGTTGAACTGAGATTGATATGTAATGCAACATAAACAAAGATTTGTGAAAAGACAATAATAAGAAATGGTGATGGTATTTTAAAATATAAATATGAAATATAATATATTGATTGGCAATCTGAGCAAAACAACACACAGGTGGTCTGTCCTTTGTGGGGAAAGGGAGAATCTCGACAATGCACCTGGGAAACAAACACCCAGGGAAGAGAACACAATGGGGGGTACTAACAACATTAAAATGGAAAGGGACCTGGAGGAAGTCATATCAGATGACCTAAAGTTAGGCAAGCAATGTGAGAAGGCAGTAAAGAGGGTTGGTGGATACTGGGATGCATAGGAGAGGCATCACCAGTAGAAAACAGGAAGTTGTCATCCTCTGTACAGACAGTTGATGAGACCCCATCAGGAGTACTGTGTGCAGTTCTGGAGACCCCACATCTCTGCATGGACATAGACAGGACGGAGGCAGTCCAGAGAAGGGTAACTAAAATGGTGCAAGTGCTGCACCAGAATAAAGAAAGACTAAAGGAGCTAATATGTATATCCCCGAGGAAAGGAGGGAGAGGGGGACATGATAGAAACTTTCAAGTACCTCAAGGGAATCAACAAAGTCCAAAAGGGTAGCATTTTTCAGAAAAGGGAGCACAGTTTGATGATAGAGGAGGGACGGCTCAGGGGCAACATGAGGGAATATTTTTTCACAGAGAGGGTGGGGCATGCATGGAACAGCCTTCCTGAGCAGGTTGTGGGGTCAAAAACAGTGGACAGACATAATGCAATTATAGTGGTGGGTAGGAAGAAGTAGGCTGTTGGTTAACTAAGATCTGCAGCTTATTCAATAGGTAGGGAAATGAGCTGATTGGGTGGACCAAACAGTCCTTATCTGCCATCAAAGTCTATGTTTCTATGTTTCTCTGCAATGAAGACCCCACCATTGATTCACCAAAATGCCAGAGATACAAAATCTTAATATTTTTCCCTTTGATTCTTGGGGTGGAGGTGGGGATTTAAGTCTGAAATCATACACCATTTCCCTACTTTTGTGGCATTAAGTGGAACACAAAATAGTGCATCAAAATATTTTTTGTAAATAATCTCCTTTGGATTGGCTGTTTCCTAATGAACAATGAATAGCTGTGACTGAAGAAATGAATGATTCTGTGGAAAGGGCCTGCATTAAAAAATGGGATTGTAATTTAGCTTTTTTTATTTAGTATGTGGGATTTTGTATGTGTTACATTTACAGTATGGCCCAGATATTCAAAAGAGCGGAGACATGCACAATAGGGTTGCGCCTGCGTAAGTCCGAAATTGCGCCATTCTGCAATATTCAGCAGGACGCAGTTGTGCCCCCCAAATCATGCTGAGAAACAGCGCAATGCTAATGAAGGCATGCTCAACCAAAGGGGGAGGAACCATGCATAAACTGCACAGCCCGATATTCAGCCGGGCCGTGCAGAGTTATGCAGGCGCAACCCCCTACCTGCGCCTGCACAACTTTAAGCCAAAAAAAAAAGGATCAAGTCGAGGGCCACCCACAGGTGAGCTGCCATATTGCAGGGCGCAACACAGCAGCTGCCACCTGTGAGTGGCCCTCCACTTGTTCCCGGCGCCCCCCCTGCAGCCCGATCGCGGGCAACAGAGTATTCCCCCCCGCAGCAGTCTGATCATGCACATAACGAAGTTTAACCCCCACCACTCAGCCCAATCGCTGGCATAACATAGTTTAAAACACCTTAACTAGCTCGATCGCAGGCATAACATAGTTTAAACCCTCATTACTACTCGATCGGCATATCAGTTTAAACCTTCAACTAGCCCAATCATGGGCATAACATAAGTTTAACCGGCCGCTAGCTCCACTGTAGGCAATCGAGAATCTCAACCTTCGACAGGGCATAATATCAACCCCCACCAGCCTGATCGCTGGATAACGTGTTTAAATCCAATCAGCATTATTCAGGTTCAGTGACGCAGCCGATCGCTGGCATAACGTTAACTCACCCTCAAAGTCTGGTCTCGGTGAGCCCAGTATTTCACTCACCCACGAGCCGGTAGCAGCATCATGCCAGGCGGCCGCCCGCCGACCGACAGCTCGGGTGGAGACTGCATGCCCATTGGTCGAGCAAGAGCCACCAAGGCAGTAGCTCATTATCGGTATAGCAGTCCAGATATGTGAATTCTATTCACATATCTGACTGCCTGTACGGTGGCTGCACGCCCATTGGCTCTTGCCTGAACCAATGGACGGCAGTCCTACCGAGCTGTCAGTCGGGCGGGCGCGGGCGGCAGGCGGTGGTGCTGTTGCCTGCCGCTGACGGGGGGAGCGGGGTGGTGGAGTCGTGGTGGGTGGGTGGGGGCCACTAGATCACCAGGGATATTGGACTTTGGGGTGGGTTTGACCTATGCCCGCGATCGGGCTTTGGCGTCCACTGACCACCAGGATATTGGTCCTTGGGGGTTTAAACTACATTATGCCAGCAATTGGGATAGTGGAGGGGTTGACGCTATGCCCATGATCGGGCTAGTTGGGGGTTTAACTATGTTATGCCCGGCGATTGGGCTAGTGGGGAGTTGACGCTATGCCCGCGATCGGGCTAGTCAGTGGGGTTTAAATCACGTTATGCCCACGATCAGGCTGGGGTCAGGAAGGGTTAAACCACGCTATGCCTGTGATCAGGCTGTAGGGGGCGCCAGTCCGCGATGGCTGCTGCCTGGCAGGGTGCCAGATGCAAGTCATCGGGATCAGCACACTCAGAGCAGCATTGCATAAATGGGGCGTAATTGATGCAATTAGCCTCTACGCGCGCCTTGTATAAATTATGGCCCCATTTGCATGCCACCTTTTGAATATCGAGATTTGAGCATGGTGCAATGGAACTTGTGCCACCGCATCTGAATGCTCCACTCTGACCACTTGCAGTGGCGCAAGTTCCACTGTGCCATGCACAGTGGCTGTGGCCAGGGGGTGATATTCAAAGGAGTTGCTCAATAGTGCAACTCCATTGAATATCGGCCTGGCCACACCCCTGCGCAACTTTTTTGAGCAGTGCAAGGGTTTGCGCCACAGAATGGCGCAGTTTGAATATATGGCCCTATGTGTATTAGTTAACTTCAGCTGGGTGTTGAATGGGTCATAGCACAGTCCCCAAAAGTTATTCTCAGACCTTTTTTTTAGTTTCCCAACTTCAGAGTATTTACTCTTCTTCCAGTTGATAACACTGATTCACATTTAACCATCTCACATAGTCTTCCATTTTGTATTGTCAGATACACAGTACTCGGTTGGACCAAGTGATACTATCATGCAAAGAATAACAAATTGCTGACAAATAGTATTCACAATCTTTCTTTAGTACTCAAAACTGTTACATTGCATGGGTTTCTTCATTTGTCAAGTCCAAGACACTCCTCATCATGTCATGTAAGGTATTCATTTCACAAGCATATTGTTTGCTGAATATTTGTTTTTTATTCTGTTATTGTTAACTGATATTAATGGGAATTACTTCTAATGATCACACCAAATAGCATAAAATAAAGTTTCTACAAAAAAAACTATCAAGAAAGTATTCCTTGGTGGAGCCCCAAATCTTCAGATATCAAACATATAATTTGAAATGATGACAGGAAATTATCAGTCTAGTTGATCCCCAAAAGCAAGAACTTTCATTTTTTATGAACACTTGCTATCCACATGGCTTGCAGGTATTAAATCCAACTATTATCTGCTATAAATTTAAATTGGATCTACACTACCCAACTCTCTAGGTAGCCAGCAGACTGCATGTTAAGCAGGTTTTATCTATCCTGAACAGGGAATTTAAAAAGTGAAATAAACTGAAATAAAGAAAATGTTATCTAGTTGAAAACATTTATTTTAGAGATGGCCCCTGCTATGATGAAACTAAAAAGTCATTGTGCTACATATAAAATAATCTTCACAATTCAATACTTCCCTTACATTAATACTGTTTATTGACAACATACATGTTTGAGCAAAACTTTTTCCTTCTACATTTTAAACTTATATGCCTTCCCTCTCCAACTCAGCTGCTCAGTCACCACCACCCACTGCCAATATCAAATCATTCTAAGTCTTCCACCCACCTGCTCAGTCATCTTTCCTTCTCAGATTCTAATGTTATTTCAAATCACTGTTCCCTGCCCAGTGGCACCAGCAGTAGTTCATTGCACTATCATTTGGAACACATAGGACTGTACCATTTCTGAACTCACAGTACTTAGCAGATGGAATCTTGGGAGCACAGTGATTTGAAATTTTGGGGAGAGCACTGGAACCCTAATAATACATGAATGTCTCCTATAAAGGCGGTCCCACAGGTGATAGGGAGTTCACTTCTGGGGAAGAAATTGTCAATACCTTTAGCAATAGTCCCAGTGACACAGAGTTTAATATGCTCCTGATTCTTATTCCTACTGTGCATGTAAACAATGTTTATGACTGATTCTCTGACACCAAAACAAACCCTGCAATGAAGGTTTACTGGGGGGTGCAGTGATGAGAGGCAGTGGGCTAACCATTATTACCTGTGGGTGTGAGTAGCCCAATGAACATGTGCCTGGGGAAGAGCCTGACTAAGCAGTAGGGGTGTGCAAATACCTTATCTCAATTATACAGGCCAAATAATGTATTCAGGCCCCTGAGTATCTCAGAGTTTGGTATTCATGTTCATTATTAGGGTGATTTAATAAAAGAGAAAACAAAAAAAAAGAAAAAGAAACAGACCACCCACCTTCTTCCCCAGCTCAAATCCTGGAATACAGTCCCAATCTCCCACCTTCCATTTAAATCCCAATAATACCTCTAACACCCATAATTTGATATTTTAATGGATATTTTAAACATAAACGTCCACAATAGGGGACCAGCACAACCTGGTCTTCTCTACAGTGGGCCTCTGTCTTTCGGTGCTCATTTCTAATAAAACAAATATTATGTCAGTGTATGTTGAAGTTTCAGAGCTGAGCTCACATAGAACCTTCAGCTTTTAGTGGCTCACAAAAAGATCTTTGTGCCACAGGATTATAGGCCCAATTTTTAAAAGGATCTCTTCCATTCTGTATGGCAAAAATCTTTTGAAAACAGAACCTTGTAATTGTTATATGTAAGTGCAAGAGGAACTAGGTAGTGGAACAATGGGAAAATATAAGGGAGGATGAAATTAAGGCAAACCAGCCTGTGAAGGAAGGAAGCCAGCAAAAGGAAGAAAAGAGAACATTATGGTAGACTACAAAGGTGGCCATCATGGTGAAAGAAAAAAGGATGGCATTCTAGAGATATAAGGAAACACAGAGGGAGGAAAACAGAGAGGTGTACAAGGTAAAATGGAGGGAAACAGCTAAGGCCATGAAGGCAGAAAAGGTGCAGACAGAGGAAAGAATAGCCAAAGGGTTACCAAATGGAGATCAGACTTTCTTCAGGAGCATACTGTAACTGAGAAAACGAAAGCAAGTGGAGGAATAGTGAGTATAAGGAGGGCAGCAGAGGAGACTGTGCATAATATGACCAAGAAAAAGCTCACATCCTGAACAGTACTCCTGCTCAGTCTTCACAGTAGAACAAGGGAGATGGACCACCAGTGATCAGCTGGATAAAAGGGGAATAGAAGGTGGACTAAAGTCCATTTTCAGATGAAAGAATCTTGAAGTTACTTGCAGCTCTGAAAGTATACAAGGCTATGGGAAGGGAGAGGATATACCCAAGGGTACTGAATGAACTCACTGAGGAGCTGGCTGCCTGTGGATGGCCTTATTCGACAACTAACTGGAAACAGCCATGACTCCAGAGAACTAGAGGAGAGAAAATGTGATCCCTTTACATAAGGGTGGCAGCAAGGAAGAAGCTAGTAACTACAGGTTGGTTGCCTCAGCGGTGGGGAAATTAATGGAAACACTGTTAAGGGAAAGGATGGCAAAGCATTTTGAAACTAATGGACTGCAAGATCAACGACAGCATGAATTCATAGAGGAAAGGTCATGTCAGGCATATCTCACAGTTCTTTGACTGAGTGACTAGGGAAATATATCAGGGGAGGGCAGTGGACATGGCCTTTTTGAACTTTAGCAGTGGCTTTGATACTGTGCCACACAGGAGAGTGATAAAGAAATTGAGCAGCCTATTGGTGGGATCCAGTGTGGTGAATTGAGTTAGAAACTGGTAAACAGAAATCAAACATAGAGTTGTGGTTAACTGCATTCAATCTAATGATGGGACAGTGACCTGTGGGGTATGCAGGCTCTGTACTAGACCTGGGCCTCTTCAATGTCTTCATAAGTGACATTGCAGATGAACAGGAAGGGAAGGTGTCCCTTTTTGATGATGATACCAACCGCTGTAATAGGCTGTGAAATTAGGAAGGTGTGGAAAGACTGCATAGGGATCTTGGGAAATGCAAGGAGTGGTCAAGAGCATGGTAGTTGGGATTCGATGACAAAAAGTGGAAAATCATGCACTTAGGGTGTAGGAACCCAAGAAACGAGTGAAGAATGTGGGACAATGTAAGTCATCAGGCAGGAAAAACCTTAGGGTTATCATATCTTATGACCTCAAGGGGCTGGTCAGTGTGACAAAGTAACATGTAGGGCCAGTGAGATGATGGGATGCATAGGAAGTGGTACCCCCAGCAGGAGGAGGGAGGTCGTGTTGCAACTATATCACTCACTGGTGAGACCCCACCAGGAATGTTGTACCTAGTTATGAAGGATGCACTTTAGAAAGGACATTTCTATTTTATTTATTTATTTGAATTTTAGTAACTAGGTAAGCCCACAGACACAATGCAGTCCTTTTTTTAGTGGCGACCCGGGTCTAGGGTACAAAGCATAAGAACATGTGTCAATATTTATACAAAGTAATTGAAAAAATAGCCAGCATATATACACAATAGTACAAAGTAGGTGTAAAAAATGTA
The DNA here is from genome assembly GCA_016271365.2 of Neoceratodus forsteri. Lineage (NCBI taxonomy): Eukaryota > Metazoa > Chordata > Ceratodontiformes > Ceratodontidae > Neoceratodus > Neoceratodus forsteri. The sequence goes on from CM057455.1 coordinate 611,482,967, forward strand.
TGCAGCATATATACATTAGTACATCATGACTATAGCAAACATTGCAATAAATATGCCATGCAGAATAGATCAAAGCAGAATCTCATATGTTCAGTAGATGGAGAACCAACACTTGAACATGCATACCCAAAACAATTGACCATGGATATTGACCAAAAAGTATTCGAAGGTAGCAAGCAATTGCAAAAAGAAAAGACTACAAAAACAGAATTCTTTCAATTAAGCTGTTTGTTTCAGTGATTAGGCAAAGCAGGTACAGGACTTAGGTTGCAATAAGTACTAATAGAGGGAGCAATTGAACATATCGTGAAAGGAGAGGGAGAGGGTAGATAAGGGAAGTGCATTCCAAGTGATTTGTTTGTGTGTTTGTTTGATTTTTATTTTTAACCAGGAAAAAATGACTGTGCACAGCCATTTTTCAGTCATGCCTGACAGATAACGTATAACATTACAACATCTTACAAAAATCTTATAAAAAACATAGGATAATGCAACACAATTACATATAATAAATGAGTATAAGTGGTGGGTGCAGAGTAGCCAAATCAATGCTTGCCGATAGCCAGGTGGGGACAAGGAGTGTTCAGCAGAGGGCCCGAGGAAGACCTGAGTAGACCTAGAGAGGGTTTACATTTCAGTAAGTCACTGAGACAAGGGGGAGAGAATAGGAAGGTAAGTTTGTAGATAAAGCAAAGGGAAGAAGACTGCAATCTTTGGTCATAGTCAGGCCATCCTAGAGACACTAACACCTCACAGTTGTGGCAGTGTGAGTTGACTCCAAGAGTGAATCATCCCAACCTGTAGTAAAGCAATCTGAGACAGGACAGTGTGGTGGACACTAGTAGAGAGTTGCCATAGAAAAGTACGGTGAGGGGAGGAGGAAGTGGCAGTCTTTTGACAGAAGGCATGAAGGAGAAGGGGGTGAAGTTGGTAGAACAAACTGAGTTGCTGATTGAGTTTTTTGTAGTCTGTTAAATGCTGCTCAATAGAGAGAGAGCGGGGTTAGCAAGATACCTAAGTATTTGAATGATTGAACAGATTCAAGGGTTTCCACTGTAGTATAATGAATATGAATTGCACTTTGGGGAGCCACTTTCATGGAGGGATTGAAAAAAAACACTGATTTGTTTTATTTTGGTGTTAAGGACTATGTAATTATAAGGAACCATTTCTTAAGTGTATGGAAGTCAGATTCCAAGTTATGATTATGCCATTAGATATCACAAGAAGATCAGTATAAAACAGCATCATTATCATAACGTTGCACCAAGGACCCGATATAGTGCAGGGGTAAATTATTTATAAATAGAACAAAAAGGACCCCAGGATTGATCCCTGGGGTATGCCAAGAGTTATAGTTTTAAATGATGACAGAGACCCTGACCATTTTATTCCTTGGGAGTGGCAGAATAGTTAGTTATGGAACCAAGAGAGTGATTGTTTGTCCATGCCCAGAGAGTGTAGCTTTTGCAACAGAAGATTATGCTTGCCAAAGCAAAGAACTTCGTTAGATCTACAGGTATGTCCCTGGTATAAAGCCCTTTGTCGAGTGAGCCAAGGATATCTGTGGATACCTTGGTATGAGCTATGAGGGTGCTATAATTCTTTCTGAAACCATGCTGACAGTCAGTTAGGAGGTGATGACATTCCAGTTAAGATTGAAGTTATTTGAAAATTAGACATTCTTGTATCTTCACTATGGGGTAGATTGATACGGGTCAGAGGTTTTTAACTGCATATATTCCACCCTTGTGCAGCAAAATGACTATTGCTACTTTCCATTTAGCTGGCATGCTCCCAGTGATAAAAGACTTGTTTATCATTTTACAAATGGGAACATCAAAGGCTGAAGCACCTAGTTTTAGAAAATTAGGTTCTAAGAAGTCGAAACCTGGGGAACTATTTTTCTTTAACTTTAATAGTAGCTGCAAAACTTCTTTGAGGGTTGCCAGTTTGAGGTGAAACTCTGGGCGAGAAATCTAAATCTAAAGAGGGGGAAAAGTGTGAGGTATATCTAACAAGATCAGTGAAATAGTGGTTTAAACCATCCACAATAGACTGGGGGTCAGAAAGAGTAGTACCTCCAGCTTGTAGGGTGCTGGGGGTGACCAGAGAGTTGCCTTTTTTTTTTTTTGCATTATGTGTTTATACCCTCCTCCCGTGCTTCATTGTCCCCCACTCCTTCAGGCTACACAAGCTCCCTTCGTCCCCACTGACTGTAGCCAGCCCTCCTCAGGTCCTCAGATCAAAGCCGACCCCCGGGATATCCCGGTGTATCCCTATCCCCGGGTGGGTCCCCCTCCTCCGAGGGGGAAGGGCACCAGGAAGGGGGAAGGACCCCAGCACACACTCCATTAGGGCCCGGGGATGCTGCTGAGGAACAGGAGACCCTGGCCAGGTACTGGGAGCACTCTGGGAACGGAGATCTGTCATCTTGGTGGGCAGCGAGCAGATTTTCCGCTTTTCCTGTGGGGAAGTGACGTCTGACATCAAGGCGTACGCTGATGTCTGCCACCGCCCCCCTTGAACACCATGCCCCGGCTGTATGCTGCACTCCCAGCCTCCATCAGGAGTCAGCCTACGTGAGTATGCATCCCCCGCCCACCCTCCGGAGAAAGAGCGCTGTCCCTGGACACTCTATCCTCTCCTCCTGGCCGCCTCCGCAACCCGAGTCCGCTCTCAACCCGGGTCACCAGCGCCACAGGCGGAAATCAACTGCTGCTCCGACGGGCAGAGAGTTGCCTTTAATTAATGTGCTGACTTGCTTCCAGAACATCTTAGTGTTACTAAGACATTCAGTCTTCAAGAAACGATAATACATTCACTTGGCATTGCAGAGCTTACTCTTACATGAGTTATGAAGCTGCCTGAAAGTCTGCCAATTGAGGTTGCCACTCTTCTTAAAGTTTTCCATGCTGAATTTCAAAGGAACATGAGATGCCTCAGGTCCTTGCTTAGCAAAGGTGCTGTTAAACCTTTTGACCTCCTTTTTGTAAGGGGAGCATGTTGATTAATTATAGCATTCAGTGTATTAATAAAGTAGCCTAAGGGCTGATCAACATCTGACATAGATTTAATAGGGCCCCAATCAGCAGTAAAGAGAGATGACAGGAAGGCTGATAAGTCAGAGAATGACATATTTCTGAATTCTGTAATTTTGTGTGGGGGGGTTACTCCATAAGCAGAGAGCTGGGGAGTCATCGCTAATACAATCAGAAAGTACTCTACCAGACTGTACCCTAGGAGTGCAATTGGAAACTATCCAGTCCAGTAGGGAGTGATTACATTACTTGGGTATTCAATCTAGTAGGTTTGGAGATATGTTGAGTAAGGTTGGAATCAACTAATATCAAATGAGCTTTATTTTTACTTTGGTTCAGTTAATCGAGGTTGACATCTCCACGGAGTATGGGATTGTGGCTGGGAGGTCAGAAAGGGAAGCTATAAGGGATGGAGGACATTATTATCATCATCCTTGGGAGGGAAGGAAGACGCTTCCTACAATTAGTCATTTAACATTACCCAGGGTTAAGGTAAGGAAGAAGCATTCTGCAAGAGGAGGAATAGTGAAGGAATAAGCAACTTCAGAAGCTGCAATGCTGGATCTAACATAAATGAGAACATCACCCCCCTTTTTTACCTGATCTGTCCCATCTAAAGCAGGAGTAGCCATGCAAAACTACTTAATGAGGTAGGATACTAGGTTTGAGCCACTACTCAGTAATGCCTAAAAATTCAGGGTTATGACATGTATCCCAGGCCTCCACCTCAGATTTTTGGGCACAGACCAAGCACTGACATAGGCAGAACATAGGTAGTCCAGAAAAGGGCAATTAAAATGGTGCAGGTGTTACACCACAAGCTCTATAAGGCAGGAATGATGAACTCAATAAGTATACCCGGCAAAACAAGAGAGTGAGAGGAAAATTATGGAGACCTACAAGTAACTCAAGGGATGAATATTTTGAGGACAGGAGTCTTTCTGAAATGATGAAGAGCACTGGAATCAGAAGGCATGCTATAAAGGTGGAGCGGGGGGTTTAGGAGGGATGTGAGTAAGCATTACAGTACTTCACTGAAAGAATGATGGTCACATGGAAAAGACTTCTAGTGGAAGTGGTGGATGTGAAAACGGTATAGAAGGATTCAAGCATGTGTGGGTTAGATATAGTGTAGGGGAATATTAAGAAATGGGCAGAGAGGTGAGATGATCACTGAGGACCCATTAGGGTCTTTGGAGACAGACTAGGCATGGATCATCTGGGCAGACAGAGTGGCCAGGCAATGCTTTTCTACTGACACATTCTATATTTCAGTGTTTCTAAATGACATTCTCCCAGATAACATTCAATGTCCAAGAGAGCTACAGTTGAATTGAAGAAGGCCTTTCTCTGCATAACAACTGAAAGGGACTCTAATCCTCTCACAGCCCCTGCAGTCCTGAAAAGGTAATAATAATAAAAGAACATTTGCCTCTAAAAATTTACTTTTGTTACAGGAAAGATTATTAAACATTTAGCACAGAACGGTTACACTAGAACATACCATATCAGTAGATCTTAAAGAGAATCTTGTCCATTAGGCCAACGCTTTGAAAATATAAGACATCAGCAGTAGAATCTCTTGAAACCTTTGCTAGTTGGGGGCTGCCCACAATGATGTGAATTATCTATGTGTAAATACGTGTGGGTAGCCCCATCACTTGTCAGTTCCCCACTGGAGATTAGCCTCAGAACACCTTCAACCATGAGGAACCAGGAGATGAGAGCAGCATCAGGTGTACAAAAAAGGCATGGGGCTAGAGACAGGATGCATGGGGTAGGTTTTAGGCACAGCATTTAATATGACCTGCACTCAAATCGAAAAGGGGGAAGGAGGATACAGCATGGCCCAACGGAGGATATTCTCTTGCAGATCTACTGTTATGGTAATTTATTTATTTTATTTATTGAAAAGTTTCACCAGGAAGGCACACTGAGCAACAAGTAGCTAGTCTCCTGGTCTGACCTGGGGGGAAGGGGTACAATAGGGATGAGACATCAAACATTCATGTTAAATAGATCAACATTAACATAAAGTTACTTAAGGCACATGTTACAAAGAGTGCTACGTATAGTGGGTAGATTGAGAGGACAATAAGAAGTGCAGGTGTAATAAGTGAACAAGTGCTTGTGTGAAAGGAAAGGGTGAAAGGAGAGGGAGGGACTGAGATGAGGGAAACTGGGAAGAGTAATGTCCCAGAGAGACAACCATTCAGGATATAGGGAACCACGCAAGGGGACTGGAGGGGCTGGAGAGAAGGGGGATAAAACATAAAATTTGATGGCAGATAAGGACAGCTTGGCCCACCTAGTCTGCAAGGTAGTGGGGATTTATAGAGGGAGGGGAGAGATGGAGGAGGTGTGATTTAACACATAGGAGAGGGGAATAGGGTCTAACCCAAGAGAGAACCCTTCAGGAGGCAGAGAAGCACTGCAAAGGGGTAGGGAAAGGCCAGTAGATAGGGATTTGAGAGAGAGGAGGGGGGAATGACTTAATACTAAGGAGGGGGAATAGGGCCTAACACAAGTGAGAACCCTTCAGGATTTGGGGGAAACTCTGTAAGGGGTAGGGAAAGGCCAGTAGATAGGGGGTTTAGAGAGGGATAAGAGGGAGGGAGGGAGTGAGCATTACTTAATATGGTAAGTTCATATGCAACTGCTCTGTCTTCTTCAAGGATATCTCCTCCGTAGGCCACAGTTTTGGAATGATTCCCTATTAGTACAAAGTAAACTGGGAGGATGGCACAGTCTTATATCTAAACAAGACAGAAGGCCTTGCAGTAAAACAAGCCCAAAGCCAGCACGTCTATGAGAGACAATGTCCAGAGACTGTAAAGTTTATTGAAAGTATGAACTGTGCTCAATATGACTGCAGCACATATGTCAGCAGCAGGAACATTTTTGAAATAAGCAGCAGAAGTGTCCATATCCCTTGTGGATTGATCATAAAAAGTATCAGGAAGTTCCTTACCTTGCTTCCCATAACAGAACATAATTCAGTATGCCAGCCATTTGGATGCACTTTGTTTAGCTACAAGAGCTCCCTCTTTCTGAGGGACAAATGAAACAAAAAGTTGAAAAGACTTTCTGCAATCATTATTCTGAGCAATATAGTATCATAGTATTATATATATATCCAATGTATGGAGCAGTGAGTCACCCTGGTTGGCATGATCAGGATAATATATGTGAAGGCATATCATTTGCTTTTGTATCAATTCAGGTACCACCTTTGGTAAAATTGGGATTCATATGCAGAGACAGGTTTTCTGAAAATCAAATAAGGAGGCTGAAAACTAGAGCCTGATTTTGGAAATCCTTTGTGCAGAGGTCATCACAACTAAAAATGTTTGCCATGACAGAAAACAAACTCACAACTTGTAGCAGGCTCAAAAGGAGTCAATGTCAATTTCAAAAATGAAATTCAAGTCCCAAGGCAGGTTTGGATTATGGATAGGAGGTTTCATATGAAGAATGCCTCTCAGAAACATAGGGGAAATATTTAATTAGGCAACTGTACGATCATTAATAGAGGCAGGAAAAAATTATATAGAGGCCAAATGCACCCTAAGTGAGGAATACTGCAGACCAGAGTCAGACAAGGAAAGCAAGTATTCCAACAAAACATTCACAAGAAATGTAAAAGGGCCCATATTCCATGAAGCAGTCCACAAATTGAAATACTTCCATTTCAGGAAAAAAGCATGCCTGGCAGAAGGCTTCCTAGATGCAATAAGGACATCAGCTACCTTAGGGAATACCCTGAAACGTGCAATGGCTATGTCTTCAGGAGCCATGCATGCAAATGTAGGGCCAACAAATCTGTATGGACCAGAGATCCTTTGCCCAGTGACAACAGACCCTGACACAGAGATAAGAGCACAGAATGCTCCGCTGCCTGATGTTGAAGGAGTGGAAATCATGTTTGGTGATGCCAGAATGGAGCAATGAAGGTGAGAGTGGCACTCTGAACCCTGTTTGAACAGGACCTTCTGTATTAGAGGAATGGGGGTGGATGCATATAGGAATTTCAATTTCCAGGCAAGCAAGAACGTGTCTTGCCAAAAAACTCAATGCCCTTGAGTGCACAAGTAGAAATGTGGTATTTTTGCACTGTGTAGGGACAAAAAAAGCTCCAGGTCTGGACAATCCCATCTTGTGAAGAGGTCATTTGCTATGGAGGACAGCAGTTCTCATTCATGACCCTTGACTGGAACCTGCTTAACCTGTCTACCAAGACATTTTAGAGACTGGGTAGAAACACTGCGAATAGCTGAAGGTTGTGAGACAGAACTCTGTACCATGCTGTCATTGCTTCCCTACATAGGAGATAGCCATTAATGTGCCCTTGTTTGTTACTGTAATGCATAACACCGACACCCATGTGGATTAACAGAGGACCGGGGCAGAGATAATTCTAAAATGCCTGGAGGCTGAACAGACCAGCCCACATTTCCAAGACATTTATGTGCAGCTCAGCCTCCAACTTGATTAATGACTGCTGTGTTTTGTAAAGGCTGAGGTGGGCACGCAGCCAGAGTCTGATGTATCTGTGGTGAGGATCTGTATAGGAGGTGGTACAAGGAATGGAAAGTCCTTCAGTAGGTTGTCATGATCCATCCACTACAGAAACTCTTTGTGAAGAGGAAATGCATCGAGAACCATTTGGTCCAGCTCATCCGTCAACTGGTCCTTAAGTGTCCACTGAGGTATCTCATGTTATGACATTCCAATGGAACAGTTACTAAGGCTGCAGCCATGAGACCTAGGAGATGTAACCTTTTTCCACAGAGACATAGTGCCTCCAGTATACCAAGTGTGCCTGAGTAGCCAATGTTGCCCTCTCCTGTGGCAGGAGAGTATAACCTTCTCTGTTTCCAAGGCCACCTATCTACATTGCAGTCTCTGACACAGAGTCAACACAGACTTTGGCACACTCACTGTGACCCCAAAGTCATCAGAAAATTGATATTTCTGAGACTAGGGTGTAGCACAACTTCCTGGAGCCAGCCTTCAGTAGCCAATCATCCAGACAGGTGAAAACAGACAGGCCTTCTCTGCAATGGTCTGCTGTAACTACTGGCAAGAATTTTGTAGAGACCAGTGGCACAGAAAGGGCAATATTTAGAACTGACAGTGTTCTCCCTCCAGCATAAAGAAAACATATCATCTGTGGGATCTCTTGACCTTTACATGAAGGTATACATACATTAATTTAGAACCCAACGTTCAGAGTATGTTTTTAGTTGTAGGATTCCTATGATTTGGAATTATCTTCCTTCCCAGTTTTGTTTGGTTAATAGAAACAAAGAAACACATAGAAACATATAATCATAGACATTGACTGCAGATAAGGACCACTTGGCCCACCTAGTCTGCCTATTTCCCTATCTACTGGATATGCCTACTGGATATGCTGCAGATCCTAGTTAATAACCTTCTTCTTCCTACCCTCTTAAAGACAAATCCCCTTATTTAAAAGTAATCAAACAATGGTTTATGAATACTGTAACTGCACAAATCAAGTCTTGCTGCACTCATTAACATTTTAGTATGTATAATATTGATATATAATTTATGTAAGGTTGTTGTTGTTATTGTCTTTTTATAGAGGGCTGTTATCTTGTAATTGTATTTACTATGTGATGATGGGTCACCATTTTAAATGAGTTTTACTCAGTGGTCCAACCTCAATAAAATGAATGAAAAAAATGAATGAAAGAGAACAGAGTCAGTCCCTGTTTGCAGAAGGAAATCAGAGCTTGCAGGATACCATTCGAAAGGAAGGAGGCAGAAGATGATGTGCAGGAATTTGTAACAACTCAGATCATGCTCTCTTACAAATATCTCCAGAATCCACTGATCTGTACTAATCTCCAGACATTGTTTCAGATGCAGGAAGATCCTGCCTCCACCTCACCCTTGGAGGTAACAGCTGAGGTGGGGAGAGACACAAAAGAGTCTGGCAGAACTGGGGTAGGCAGGGCCACTGGAACCAATTCCTTTGGGTGCTTTTATGTGGGCAACAGGAGGCAGGGATCTGGAAAGGGGCTAATTCCTATGCCACGGCCTTGCTGATGGGAGGCATGACTACCTCAGAAAGCAAATGGAAGAAAGGAACCCAGACCACTATCTCTTGCAGGAGCGCAGTACAGGGACTTTACAGATCTTAGAGTCATTTTTGAAGTTTAGAGTCTACGTAGGGTCTCTTCAAAATCATAGCCTAACAGTTTTAATCCTTTAAAGGAAGCATTGAAAACTGTCTGCTGCACATCATAGGCAATGGAAAGAATATCTCTTCATGCAAATGCCACAAGCTGTAGACCTAGCAGAAGCATCAGGTACATCATAAGCTGAGTGACACACATGTTTACCAACCTCTGCTCCAGCAGACAAAGTTGTTAGGAGATCTGTCCTGGCAGAGTCATCAGGCAATGCCAGAGCAGCAGTATGAGCAGCTATCCACAGGCTGTTCTGATATTTAATTCTGTAGGCCTGGTAGTTTGCAGTCCTAATGTCCAGTGATGTTAATGCATATGTACATTTCCCATCACATCTAAACTCCTACACTCCCTGTCAGGAAGCAAAGTATTCATATGTCTAGGGACTCTAGAACCATCAGCAGTAGCCATGATGACCACAGAGTCAGTTTATGGCAGGTTAGCACAATAAAGCTTAGCAGATTGTGTTGGATGCTGCATATCAGTCTTTCTAGGAATAGCAGGCAGGGTGTTCTGTCTGTACCATGCAGCCAAAGTAGAGTCCTCTAATGCAAGATATATAGATGGTATGATAATGGAGGGGGAGCAGGACAACTCCAAAAATTCCATGACATTCCTTTTAGTGGAATCTTCCACTTCCACAGCAAAGCCTATGGCAGACTGCATTTTCTGCATCATGGCTTGAAAAGTTGGATCCTCAGGAGAAGCTCTTGAAGAATAAATGACAGTGTCCTCACCACAGGATGAAAGAGAAGAACTAGAGTGAAAAAGGACATTCCAGAATCATTTCTCCTTCAGATTCCTCTTCTAAATCATCTTCTAAGTGGATGGGGTCAGGATTATATTCCATTTCATCATCCTCACAACCAATGATGGGATCTACATAATGGACCAGCGAGGCTGGTAGCGGCTGAGAGGCAGGAATCTGTGGCATGCTATTGTAAACCATAAACCATTAAAGGGGGGTCTTTTGGTAGAATAAATGCTTGCATTGGCAACCATGACAACACCAGAGCCACCACCACTACCTCAGAGGTTGCGAAGAAAGCACAACAGTTGGACCACAGTGGGCTCAGGGGAGGGTGAGGATGGTGGAACAGAGGCACACCCAGTCAGTTGTTCCACACCACAATCCATACACCATTCTGGCGGAGCATAGCTTCCCTATGGATGCACCCACAGAGGAGACTAAGGAGGCTGAGGACAACTGTCACAAGGGAGGCCCACAGGAAGGAGGCAGAGGACACCACAAGGAAAGGAAGCAGCTCCTGGTGGGGGACTCAATTATTAGGGGCTAGAACTGGGGGGAGCAGGGAAAACTGAAGTAAGGTGCCTGCCTGGTGCCATGGCTTGGAGAGACAGGAAGCGCATCCTCAGGATCACGAGAACAGCTGCACGGGAGTCTGAGCTGGACGTCATTGTCCACCTAGGGACAAATGACTTGGCTCATCATGAGATTAGAGCAGTGCAGAAGGACTTTGTAGGATTGGGAAGGGGCCTATGGCAAGTAGCACACGCAATATCCTTCTCTGAGGTGCTGCCTGTCAATGGCATGAGTGAGGTGAGGGTACTTTGCACCATGCAGTTTAATGAATGGTTGAAAAAATGGCGTGGAGCACAGGGGTTTGGCTTCATTGGGACTGGGGTTCCACCTGGAGGGACACCAGCCTATACTGGCAGGATGGTCTGCATCTGTCCAGGAAGGAACAAGTCTTTGAGCAATTGGTTTAAATGCTTCATTGGCAAGCTTTTAAACTAGTCAAGGGGGGAGGCACTGATAAGCAGCAGAAAAATTCCAGCCTCTCCCTACAAAACAGGGTACTAAATGAGAAAAAGACCGAGGTAGAAAGGTCAGTGGGGGATTCTGCAAAAGAAGGTAAAGTCATCAAAAAATGGAGAGCAATGAGTACCAATGCCCGTAGTCTGAGTAACAAGCTTCCTGAATTAATGGCCTTGATGGAGGAGGAACATCTGGATATCGTGGCAGTCACAGAAACATGGTACACACAAAACCATGACTGGGACGTAAACATACCAGGATACACTATCTACAGGAGGGACAGGGAGGGTAAAAGAGGAGGAGAAGTAGCTCTTTGCATAAGGGAAGGAATCAAAGCAACAGGAGAAAAGGGAAAACAGGGAGGAGAAGAAGCACTGTGGGTAAAGTTTTGAGACCGGCAATGGCACCACAATCCTCACAGTGGTTGTATACAGACCCCTTTCTCAGGGGGAGGAAATGGACAAGGAAATGATAGAAAGAATACTTAGAATGGCAGAAAAAGGGGAGATATTGCTGATGGGTGATCTGAAAATGCCAGATGTTAACTGGAGTGCAGTTGCAGCAGCCACTTCGAAGAGTGGGGTTATTCTAGATGCCCTACAGGGGGCATGCCTAAGACAACTAGTATTGGAGCCCACTCAAGAGGGAGCAATCTTAGACCTGGTTCTCTCAAATGGAGATGAAGAAAGGATCACAGATGTAGAAGTGGGTAGCCATCTGGGAACTAGCGACCATCGAACAGTATAGTTCACAATAAACACAGCAATAGAGTCAAGCCATACAAAGGCAAAAGTATTGGACTTTAGGAGAGCTGACTTTACAAATGGGTGAGTGCCTAAGGAATGCACTAGCAAATGGGCAGGAAGGAGGGTGGAAGAACAATGGGGAATAATAAAACTGCCATCACAGAGGTAACAAGCTTTGTGTGAAGCAAATACACAAAACAAAACGATGTAAGAAACCACTATGGTTCTCAAAGGAAGTGGCAGCGAAGGGTTCAAGAGAAAAAGAAAGCATTCAGGAAGTACAAGGAATCACAGAAGAAGCAGGACAGAGAACTATATCAGTTAAAGCAAAAGGAAGTTGGGAAGGCAGTCAGAACAGCAAAGGCCCAAACCGAGGAAAAGATAGCCAACTCAGTTAAGAATGGGGATAAAACCTTTTATAGGTACATCAGTGAACGAAGGAAGACCAAGGAAGGGTTAGTGAAGCTTAATAAAGGGGAAGGAGGGTGGGCAGAGGGTGACTGTGAAAAGGCAGAGATACTAAACAAATATTTTTGCTCAGTATTTACAAAGGAAGTGGGGGAGGTACCTAAAACAAACAGTAGAAACACTCTGGATACAGAAGTTGATACCAGCCCATTTACAGAAGAAAGGGTTATGAAAGAACTCTTAAAACTGAAGGTGGACAAAGCAATGGGGCCTGATGGGATTCATCCCAGAATTCGAAAAGAACTAAGGGTAGAACTAGTGACACCATTGACTACCCTCTTTCAACAAATCATGGGAGGATGGAGTGGTACCCAAGGACTGGAGGAGGGCAGATGTGATTCCCCTTCACAAAAGTGGGAGCAAAGCAGAAGCAGGAAACTACAGACCTGTTAGTTTAACCTCAGTGGTAGGGAAAATGATGAAATCACTTCTGAAGGAAAGAACTGTTGAGTATCTAGACACCAGAGGGGCACAGGACCCAAGGCAGCATGGATTCACAGCGGGAAGATCATGCCAGACAAATCTGATAGATTTCTTTGACTGGGTGACCAACATAGTAGATCAGGGAGGGGCTGAGGACATGGCCTACCTAGACTTTAGAAAGGCATTTGACACAGTCCCACACAAAAGATTAATATACAAGTTAGCCAGCCTGGGAGTGGGTCCCAAAATGACAGCCTGGGTAAAGAATTGGCTGGAGAATAGGACACAGAGAGTAATAGTAAATGGAGTCCACTCTGAAGAAAAGGGGATTACTAGTGGTGTACTGCAGGGTTCAGTATTAGGACCGGTCCTCTTCAATGTCTTTATAAGCGACATTGCAGAGCGACTGGAAGGAAAAGTATGTCTCTTTGCAGATGACACAATGATCTGCAACAGAGTTGATGCACAAGATGAGGTGCAAAGGATGAGAAGGGACTTGGCAAGGTTAGAGGAATGGTCGAATGAATGGCAGCTTAGATTCAATGCTAAGAAGTGCAAGGTAATGCAACTGGGAAACAAAAACCCAGGGGAAGAGTACACAATGGGGGATGAGATACTAACAACAACAAAAATGGAAAGGGACCTGGGGTAGTCATATCAGATGACCTAAAGGTGGGCAAGCAATGTGAGAGGGCAGTAAGGAGGGCTGGGGGGATACTGGGATGCATAGGGAGAGGCATCACCAGTAGAAAACAGGAAGTTATTATCCCTCTGTACAGACAGTTGGTGAGACCCCATCTGGAGTACTGCGTGCAGTTCTGGAGACCCAATCTCCGCAAAGACATAGACAGGATGGAAGCTGTCCAGAGGAGGGCAACTAAAATGGTGCAGGGTCTGCACCAGAAGACATGTGAAGAGATTTAAGGTGCTAAATATGTATAGCCTCGAGGAAAGGAGGGAGAGGGGGGACATGATAGAAACTTTCAAGTACCTCAAGGGAATCAACAAAGTCCAAGAGGGTAGCATCTTTCAAAAAAAGAGGTGTGCAAGAACAAGGGGGCACAATTTGAAGATAGAAGGGGGGCAGCTCAGAGGTAATTTAAGGAAGTATATTTTCACAGAGAGGATTGTGGATGCATGGAACGGCCTTCCGGGGGTGGTTGTGGAGTCAAAAACAGTGGTGGAATTCAAGCATGCATGGGACAGACATTAGGCAATTCTAGGGGTGGGGTAGGAAGAAGTAGGCTGCTGGTTAACTAGGATTTGCAGCTTATCCATTAGGTAGGAAATGGGCAGATGGGTGGGCCAAGCGGTCCTTATTCGCCGTCAAAATCTATGTTTCTATGTTTCTATGTTTAATGCATTGAATCATTTCAGAAAACAACACCAGCACAGCCTGGGACTCAAAAGCACCTTGCAAAAGGGATCAGAAGTACCTGCATTGACGGGTCATGGCCCAATGACAATGGCATCATACTGTCAGTAGTAGGAATGGCAGCACCTTGGCCAAGTCTTGATCTTGGTGTCTCAATGACAGCCGGGGAGGCTATAGTTGACTCCGCTGGATCAGGAGTTGATGAGAATATACCTTTTCTCAGTGGTGACTGGGACCTAGCCTGCAAAGCGGATGTGCCCATTTCTCTGTGTTTTCACTTATGTCTAGACAAGGAGGAGACCTATGATGATGACCATTCCTTGTCCCTATCCTTAGATTTTTATGGCAGCTTTTCAGTCGGAGGTGACGGAGAAGCAGATTTTGAACCTTTATCCTTTTCTTTTTTGTACAAGAAGATTTTATTGAGTATTCAGAAAACCAAACAGCTACATATTAACGCAGGATAAAAATCAGATAGTCATACAAGGTGGAAACACATAACTGGAGAACTGAATGCCATAAAAATATCAAACTAGGAGACTATGAGTTGACAAAAAATGTATATACAATAACTGGAAATATGGACAGAAAATGGACCATAGAAAGTATTGAACTGACGCTTTACAAGAAGACAAAGGGAAATCATAAATACTGTCTTGTTCTTAATGCAGGCCATATCTGTAATAGAAGAAATATAAAGTTAGCAGACATAGATATCTTCCATGAAACCAAAGTCAGTACTGTATTAACAAATTAATTGACCCTATCTTGTAGAAAGTCCTATAGTCATGTTCAGCAGGGCATGCACTTTTATTAACAGTGATAAGAGGGGCATAAGCTGCACCTTAATTGTGACTGCTTATCAGGAAGAGGGTAAAGTAGAGAGAGTGGTTAGCAACTATATAGACATGCATGGGATGGGCAATAAGCATAAAGGGGGAAAAGGGAGCGTGTTAGCACTAGATGTGAAGCAATCAGATTTTACAGTTCTTGCAGGGTATCAATTGACTGCTCTCATTTTATATAACCATGGTTTTTCAAGTTTCAAAACTTTTGAGAGGGTTCCCCAATGCCAGTGCCATACCTGTAAGTAAGAGGCATTGTTTGATAAAGCACAAATTCACTGTGTGACATTTGTAAGGTGAGGTTTCCTCCACTGCAATAGGAGTTGGCATTTGGCTTCAAGTGCCACTGTAAGCAGAAAAGGCTTATAATAGAGCATTTCTGGGGACAACAATCTGGAATCCCCAAGGATACAAAACCAGGAGATTCTGGAACCTTTATCCTTTTCCATTGCTTTCCATGTCCTTAATACTAGAACATTTTCTAGAGGTTTCTTATAGCGTCACCTCATAGCCTGGTTGAACCTCAGGCAAATCTCACAAGCCTTCATGCTGTGAGACATGCCTACATATCACAAACAAACCAAATGTGTATCCTCTTTATAAATCTTTTCTCCACACTTACAAGACTGAAATAAAGGGACTCTCAACATTGGAGGCATACAGAGATGACAATAGAACATTAATAAAATGTAAAAAAGTGAACAGCAATGACTGCGTTGACAGTGTTTCCTTCAGAGGGTCTGACAAGGATGATTGATGGAAGAAGAAAGAGGTGAGGAGTGATGGGACATTCCATGTTTATGTACACGTAGACACTGTATGTCATTTTGGGTGGCCCCCCCCCACTTGCAAATGTTTTTGAGTTGTCCTAATGCTGACAGTTTATAGTTACAAAAGTGTGGCCTAATGGAGGAGGTATCCTCAGAAAAGAACTGCCATTCCTTTTATATCAGCACATGGAACTGTACATCTGGAGCTGCTGTGCTGACTCACTGTCAGAGCTGGGTGGGGCGGGGCGGGGCTCAATAATTGAATCCTTTAGACTGACAGACAGAATCCAAAATATGCACACAAATTACTTTCTTTTAACATATTCATGCATTGTCTAAGGCGGCTGGAGATCCATATGATTTGGTGTGTAGAGCTGTTTTGTTTTAGTACTATTAAATGTTATCAGTAGTCCTGTTCCTGGTAAGCAATTAGTTTACCTCTGGGGTCTAGCTATTTTGTACACATTGTTCAATGTTCTTGACTGGCTCATTGCTAGTATGTCCCTGCAAGCCAGCAGATTTGGCTAGACAGGCTAATTTCTAGGTAAGAGACATGCAGGCACTTGCTCTATCTCTGCGCCTGTTTGTGACTCTTCTTCTCACATATTGGTTGTGCACTCTCTGATCTTGGCTTGCAGGCACACTGATGCCCACTGTACCTGTGGCTCCACTAAACTATTGTGTTCATGATTGTGCTGTTTATACAGATTGAGAGCTCACATTCACAAAGACTTAGTGCATTCTTGAAAGAGTCACCACTCACTTCCATAGATCTCTTGCACACTCATAATCACACCCATACATACTGTACTACACACAGATAACCCCATCCTAATAAACACACACAGATATATAAGATGTTTTATTTACTTACCTTTATACTATTCTGTTTGCTCTTTTTGAGGTTCTCCTCTGAAGCACTTCTGGACTCATGTAGATTGATTTTCAAAACCCCATGAATGCTGTAAACCCCTGGTGCACAGACCATTTGATGCATGGGGCTTGCTGCAGTCTCCCAGCTGGTGAATGGGATTTTCAATCCCGAAAAGCAATGCAACAAATTAGACCAGCTTTTACCTCGTCTAACTTGTGCCATTTCGGGACCCTTTACGGGTTTGTGCCACATCTTTGGTGAAAGCTGCCATAAAGTGAGAACACTGTTGCAACTGCACCAGATGTACTAAAATTGGGTGCAGTTGCATCAAAGGAGTTTGGGGCAACTGTGCCAAAATAGGGACTGATAGGCTTGAAACAAGCCCCACATCACCCTTTGAAAATTGAGCCCATGGTTCTGGTTGTTGGTGGAGTTCCTTTGGCACTTACTAGTGCTGAACATGGCTGGGTGGTTAGCAAGACAGTAGCAGTAACTAGTCTTTTTGGATAGCTAAGGGTTGGTTGGGTGGTGAATGGGACAGCAGCAGGAGGGAGTTGTTTGAGTGGCAGATGTATATTTGGGTGATTTGGGTGATAGATGAGTGAGCAGGAGGAGGGAGTTGTCTATGTGGCTGAGATGAATTGAGTGGTGGGTGGGCTGCAGTGCACCAGACTTTATATGGTTAGATCTGGTGTGGCTATACCAGCAGCATGAAGTTTCTTGTAGGGCCAGGGCTTTGTTGGTGGATGGTAGACTGGACACAGGAATACATTGCAAATGGGCTGGCTGGAGGCAGCAGTTGGTAGAAGCTGATTTTGGCTGAGAATAGATTAGGTGGTGTGTGAGCTAGCTAGCAACAGGAGCAATTTGAGTGACTGTGACTGGGTTATGTTGTGGACAGGCCAGCAGTGGGATGGCATTTCTTGTGGGGCCCAGTCCTTTCCAGGTGGCGTGTGAGCCAGCAGCAATGGAAGGGAGTTGTGTTTGTGGCCTGGGCCATGTCAGCTATTGTCAACTATGGTAGGGAGCTTTTTGTGGGTTAGACAGCAGCAGTACCAGGAAGGAACTTGCTGTGGTGTCATGAATAGGTCAAGTAAAGAAAATATTAACAATATTGGAGTACAATCCAGCCAAATTATAGACACAAATTTGTAAACAAACCATAAGGTAGTTTGCAAAAATTATATATATATATATATATAAATATTCTCATAGCAAACAAAACTATGTTAATACTAACATTAGTGTTGAACTACAGAAAGTGTACAAAATAGGGAAATCAGAAATAAATCATGAAAGGCTAAGGACATATGATATAGGCTAACAGTCTTGTGAGGTCCTTGTTTGAGTTGAATCTCAACCCAAAACCCCGCCCAACCCCAACCACCAACACAACAACTCCACTTGCAGAAAACCCTAGCCTTCTGACCTAAGTATAACATGCAGATGCTTGGCATGTTACACACAGTCTGACCTTGCTGCAATGTGCCTTTACTTCAACAGTTGGGGTCTAACTACACTCTGAGGTGATGTTACTAGAAATTTAAAAATAATATTGATCTAATAGCAAATTAGTTGCCCTTTACACAATGTGAACTATTTTGCAATATACTGTACATATTTCTTTTGATACACAGTGTGATAGGAGATAAGTTCAGGTAAGACAACAGTAAAAGGAATGTCTCAGTATATGAAATGGTTTATGTATCTGAATGTGTGGTACAAAATCAAACACATATTTACATTCATGGCATTTTTACTGGGTGAATACATTTTAATTGGCTGTAGCTATAGTTATGTTGAAGACTAATAAACATATGCTAGTTATATTACAAAACTATGTTTTGGACTATATAGTTAGATATATTATCTTACACACATACATCTTACTTGAGAAAGTTTATTCAGTCTGTAAAGTCAAGTATACCTACTCTTTTTTGGGGGAAATACAATCATAAATTATTAAACAGTGCATAGTACATAGCAGAACAGATTAAACTTTATTACATTGCCATACTGTATACAAAGCTACATGTACACAAGAATCTGATGCATATGATATGCTTAGGAGGCTTTGTGTCAAAAGATACATCTGTCTGTTACATGTATTGCAACTGTTTATCAGACCATGTGACACAAACTATATGTACTGTGGGCATATGACATTTGTATTTGTGCCACACCTTACTACACATTGTAAAGTATTGTATGGTTTAATCTGATAAGATACATAAATGTAAGTAGAATGCATTTTAGTAACATTTGTATTCTTATCAATAAAAAAAGCCCTATTTTTAATATGAGATAGCACATACTGTAACAGATATTTCCCAGCTATATTAAAGTAACATCCTTTATTTTCTTATGTTATTGATCTAAAGTATCAAAACAAATTTTCAAACAAGTAATACATTTATATGGAACACAACATACTAATTAATGGACACTGCAACTCTTGAAGTAAATGTGCATTGCAGCAAGGTCAGACTGTATGTGGCATGCTGAGTATCTACATGTTATACTTAGGTCACAACGGTAGGGTTTTGTGTAGGTGGAGTGGTTGTGTTAGTGGTTGGGGGTGGGTAGGGATTAAGGTTTAGATTCATCACAAACAAGGACCTCACAAAAGGTGTTAGCCTATATCATATGCCCCTTGCCCCTAAAGATTTATTTCTGAGTTCCCTGGTTTGTATGCTTTCTGTAGTTTAACCCTAATGTAAGCATTTACAAAGTTTTTTGCTATGAAATTCCTTACTTTTTGAAAAAGTCATGTTATGTCTTATGATGTTATACATTATACTTTTTTTGCAGTGAATAGCACATTTTTAGTCAACATGAATCTATATTATAGAGTATACTTGAAAGAAATGAGACAGCTGTCAGCCTGCACATAAATAACAAACCCATATTTATTTTTCTACAAAGAAACAGATCTAGTTAATGTGTATTTTTGCAAAATAAAATCATTTTTCATCAGAAAGATAAAATGCAATGTGATTTGCTTAACATTCAAATTGTTAAAGAACTGTATTTACATAAAGACACTTTGTGTATTGCATCATACACAGTTAAAATCACCACAAATATAATCAAACACAGAAACTTAGGAAAGAAAGTATGGTGTGAAATAATAAATTAACCAAATATTAAACCTGTATTACTAAATAAATAACATGTTCCAGCTGTGTAACTATGCATAATAAACTGCAATCCAAATAATTAACTGTTTACAGTCCTTAATCACAAAAAAAAAATATGTATTGTCAATGATTGTGGTTTTGCAGAAAAAACTAAACTAAACAACATTCCTACTTCATCATATATACAACATCATTGAAATGTAAGAATGAGTATCCATAGGTCCAAGTAACAAAAAGCTCTGTATTAATGCAAACTGAACTGTAGAAGTAATGAGTGAACATAAATGTAGAAAATACACAAGTGCTTATAATCAAAACAACAAATAAAAATTATTTTAGGTGTTTCATTAGCCAATGCCATACCTTCTGGGATAAAGTTGTGCAGGAACTGCCTGGCCATGATGTGCAGATGCCATAGAAACACTATTAAAGGGCTGCTGACATCTGAAAGAAAACTGCAGACTTTAAGTCATCGTAGAACTGGAGATAGAATTGTGTAGCTAATTTTTTATACTGTGCTACTTCTGTTTTCACTCTAAATTACTTGCTACCTTAAGGACAGGAATGGTGGTAGAATTATGTAGCTACAGTATTTTCCTCCCTGTTTTCAGACTTAAATCTTGTTAGCTTAAGATCAGCCCCCTACTTTGGGATTTACTGCTGATTTTCATTTGCTTTTACACCACCTCAGAAATTAATTCTCCTTTTTACTGAAGCACCTTTACAATATATTCTCTAGCTGGAATGAGCACAAATTCAATGTGGTGCTGGCATTTTATTAGTCAGGCCCCATTTAATCATTTAGCTTAGTTACAGCCCAGTACTGCAGTAGAACCAGGCTAGTTCTAATTAGTTCAAATAATTCAACTTTGTTGCGCCAGAATGTTTTCTAACTATTTATCATCACCCCAGTGCTGGCTTATTTGTTTAGCAAGTTTCTACATTGCACTTCCTCTGGTGGCTCTTCTCAAATTAATTTAATCCAGTCCTTCCCCCTGTTAAGCCATCCCCCTATCCCTGCTATTTAATGTGCTCATCTTCTGCTCCTCTTTCCACAGCACACCGCTCCCAGAGGTCATGTGGGCCCCTGAAGCTGCCCTCCCTTGGTCTGCTCATGGACCACCCAGCAAGAAGGTATGACACTATGCATGATGGTTACAGCTGCTTACTCAGGGAAAGGATTACCCCGCCAACATTGCGCAATGGGTACCCCACCACCAACCTTAGTGAGCCACTTAATATATAGTCCAGGTCACATGACTTGTAGAACATATCAGACAACTTTCCCCTAGCAAGCTAGCTTCTTCTACTGCTAGTGGTCGCTATATTCATATAACTTGTAACAAAGCTACCACTAGATGTAAACCATAAACTGTTAAGTTACACTGCCTCTGTCCCTAGTAATAATCACTTCTCTCCTACCCTCAACGCACTCCCCTACCAGCTGCCCTATGTAAAAGTTTGAGTTCTAAGCTTTCAAAGCTAAGAGTTTGAGACATTAGCATAAGGTCTATGTGAAAGTCTGAGTTCTAAGCTGCTTCTGCACTAAGTCAGGAAACATACACAAACCAGTGGCTAGATTCTGCTTACAAGTTTTGTTCTTTATAGCCTATTTAGAAGTGTGCCTATTTACTAGGTCACTAGCCTAGCTCTCTGCAACCTCGTTAGCAGTGTGCTTACTTAATCACAAGTGCTGGGAATACATGCTACAGAGTTAAACCAGTTGTCCCTAGTACTGTGGTAGATATAATACTGTTGCACTCTGGCTCATGGGTTTATCTGGTTGAAACCAAGCAGTTACCACAGAGCAGCAGGACATATACAACCAAAATACTTCTAACGCAGGACCTAGCACAGACCATGCATGCTTAATCCTGAGTCTAGGAGGCTCTAGTGCACCCCAACCCCTCCACACTGGCTAACAAACCCTAAATGCTTGCCAATCAGTGGTGTCCTTATAGCCAGTATATACATCTGCTCCATTCTGTGAGTAGACAGGCTAATGGGCATCCACAACACCAGCTACCCCACCCGGGGCCCACAGGTCCACCACACACAGTACTTACCCTACTTCCCTACTAAGCATATAGTATACTCACTGCTAGTGCAACACAAGCTAACAAAAAACAGGGCCTGCTACTTTCTGCTCCATGGAGCTAGGGGTCATGGGGCTAGAGATGCGCGTTCTATAATACACAAAGCTTTATGCTTAATATCTGTATTTTTCCCCCTTGTGGGAGACATTGAATCCAACTCTGGACCCCTTGTGCCCAACTACAACAATGACTCCCTACAAGACCAAAATTGGATCTGCCCCAGGGTTATAAAAATAGCCCATATGAATGTCTGTAGTATGCACCCCAAAATACATAAAGTCTGCAGTTGGGTGGACCTCGACAAACCAGACATTTTGGCAGTATCAGAAACATGACTAGAACCACATATCTAAACCCATGAAATCGATCTTCCATGGTACAATGCATTCAGGAAGGGCAGGGATGACAAAAGAGGGGCCGGGGTCCTTATAGAAACATAGATACATTGAATTTGATGGCAGATAAGAACCGCTTGGCCCACCCAGTCTGCCCATTTCCCTACCTAATGGATAAGCTGCAGATCCAAGATCCAAAGTCAAAGAGGGTAGCATCTTTCAGAAAAAGAGATGTGCAAGAACAAGGGGACACAATTTGAAGATAGAGGGGGGATGGCTCAGGGGTAATGTGAGGAAGTATTTTTTTTCCTGAGGAGGTTGTGGGGTCTAAAACTGTGGGAGAATTCAAGAATGCATGGGACAGACATAAGGCAATTTTGTGGGGGATAGGAAGAAATAGGCTTTTAGTTAAATAGGAACTGCAGCTTATCATCCAGGTAGGGAAATGGGCAGAATAGGTGGGCCAAGCGGTCCTTATCTACCGTCAAAGTCTATGTTTCTATGTTTCTATCCTAGTTAACCAACAGCCTACTTCTTCCTACCCCCACCCCCTAAAATTGCCTTATGACTGTCCCATGCATTCTTGAAATCCACCACTGTTTTGAGTCCATTAACCTTTTCAGAAAGGCTGTTCCATGCATGCACAACCCTTTCTGTGAAAAAATATTTCCTCATTACCTCTGGAGCCATCCCCCCTCAATCTTCAAATTGTGCCCCCCCTTGTTCTTGCACACCTCTTTTTCTGAAAGATGCTACCCTTTTGGACTTTGTTGATTCCCTTGAGGTACTTGAAAATTTCTGTCATGTCTCCCCTCTCCCTCCTTTCCTCGAGGCTATACATTTTAAGCTCCTTAATTCTCTCTTCAAATGTCTTCTGGTGCAGATCCTGCACCATTTTAGTTGCTCTCCTCTGGACTGCCTCCATCCTGTCTATGTCTTTGCAGAGATTGGGTCTCCAGAACTGCACGCAGTACTCCAGATGGGGTCTCACCAGCTGTCTGTACAGAGGGATAACAACTTCCTGTTTTCTACTGGTGATGCCTCTCCCTATGCATACCAGTATCCCCCCAGCCCTCCTTACTGCCCTCACATTGCCTGCCCACCTTTAGGTCATCTGATATGACTACCCCAGGTCCCTTTCCATTTTTGTTGGTTTTAGTATCTCACCCCATTGTGTACTCTTCCCCTGGGTTTTTATTTCCCAGGTGCATTGCTTTGCACTTCTTAGCATTGAATCTAAGCTGCCATACATTTGACAACTCCTCCAGCCTTGCTAAGTCCCTTCTCATCCTTTCCACCCCAGCTTGTGCATCAACTCTGTTGCAGATCTAAAATAATCCATATTACAGGACAGAACCTTAAGAGCAATCTGTCTTCTGATATCCCTGATAAGGTCACTCCTCCAAAGTCTAGCAATGAGGTGTGTGACAGGAAACTTAAACAACTGACATTACCTTTTAAAAATTGTTGTGATCCAGTGGACCTAAGACCAGCTAAAATGAATCCCGAAGTGGATCCTGAGAAAAAAAGAAAAAAAGGGGAAAGCCGATACCCAATCTATTAAAAATATACTTCCTTCAGGTGCTGATGAGTGCCATCCATCTAACAAAACAGCAGATAACCAAACCCCACATACATCAGGGAGGGAATAACTTGCATGTGGGAGGAGTCAGAGGAAGGGAAGGTGGAGGCATTATGGGTTCAGTTAAGGTCCATAGAGGAGAAAAGGTGAAGCTAGGGTGGTTTACAGACCACTCAGTCAGGATGAAGAGAGAGACAGGAACTGAGCTCACAAATATTGGAAGCTGAGGGGAAGGAGATGTGGTAATTGTGGGGAATTCAACCTGCCCAAGGTGGACTGGAGCATACCCTCTACAACATGTGATAGAAGTCAGGTGATCCTATAAGGACTGCAGAGTGGGATTCTGACTCAGGGCATCACTGAAACAACAAGAGCTGAGGCAATTCTTGATTTGGTGCTCACAAATGGGGAGCATGTACAGGAAATAATGGTCAGGGAGACACTGGGTGGAAGTGACCACTGCACAATGTGGTTCCAATTGGATATGGGCAGGAAAAACATCCCAACTAAAATGAAAATATTAGATTTCAGGAGGGCAGACTTCAGAAAAATAGGTGAAGTGCTTTGGAGCCATTTGGTGGGCATCATAGCAGATATGGGGATGGACCAAAGGTAATCCATCATTAAGGAAGGAATACTGTTTGTGACAGATGAGTGTGTTAGGCACAGGGGGAAGAACACAAGGGCCAAAGTGCCCAGCTGGTTCAATTCTGTGGTTGCCAAGGAAGAAAGGGAAAACAGGTTGGCCTATAGAAAATTTATAAAGACCAAGAGAGAGTGGATAGGAAAATTACCTAAGGTTGGCTAGTGAGGCAAGTAAGGAAGTCTGGCAAGCAAAGGCACAGAAGGGCAGCAGATAGCTGAAGGAATTAAGAAGGGGAGAAGGCTTTCTTTCACTATATATATTTTAGGCATAAGAAAGGGATGGAGTGGATTTAGGATAATGGGGGAAAAGCAGAGACACTAAATGAATATTTCTGTTCCATCTTCACCGGGGAGAAGGATGGACCAGTGCCTTCAGAAGGGGAAAAGAGTAGTGGGGGGAGACGAACACAGATGTAGTGATAGAGGAGGATGGAGAGAGGAGAGGCTGCTGGCATTGAAGGTGGACAAATCACCAGGCCTGGACAGAGTACATCCAAGGGTACTAAAGGAACTGGCTGAGGAGCTGGCAGAGCCACTGGCAGACCTACAGTATTTAATGGTTTACTAGAGTCAGGCATGGTACTGCAGGACTGGAGAACAGCATACGGTATGTAGTGCACCTCCACAAAAGCGGTCCCAAGGATGACCCAGAGAATTACAGACCAGTCAGTCTGTCCTTCATTGTGGGCAAGCTCATGGAGATCATACTAAAGGAAAGGTTGGTTGAATATCGTGAGGAGCATGGTCTCCAGGATACAAGACAGCATGAGTTCATGGGGGGAGATCATGTCAAACAAATCTGATTGACTTCTTTGACCGTGTCACCAAGACAGTAGACAGGTGCCAAGTGGTAGACATCCTCTATCTTGATTCAGCAAGGCCTTTGACTCTGTACACCACAAAAGGTTGATCAGGAAGTTGGTATATCTCTGGGATAAGGAAAAGATGGCCAGATGGGTGGAAAACAGGCTGAGGGACAGAACCTAGAGGGTGGTTGTGGGGAGAGTGATCTGGCACCAGGAGTGAACCAGTGGAGTACCACAGGGCTCCGTGCTGGGATTGGTGTTGTTCAATGTCTTCATCAATGACATTGGGAATGGCATTAAGGGCAAAATGTGCCTATTCACAGATGACACCAAGCTCTGCAGGAGAGTGGACACAGCTGAAGGATACAGGACCTATAGGAAGATTTGGAAAAGCTTGGGAGGTGATCCAGGATCTGGCAGCTTGGCTTCAATGCCAAGAAATGAAAAGTTATTCATATTGGAGCCAAGAATCCAAGGACAGAGTACTACCTGGGTGGAGTTCATGTATCTGCATCAGAGGAGGAGAAGGACCCGGGGGTGATGATCAATAGTGAGTTAAAGCACTCTACACAGTGCAAGAAAGCAGTAGAAAAGGCAAACAAGATGCTGGGATGCATATCTAGGGGGATCGGTAGTAGGAGAGATTATGTTATACTGCCCTTGTACAGTCACTGGTAAGGCTGCATCTAGAGTATGGAGTTCAGTACTGGTGCCCACACCTCAAAAAGGACATTAACCTGCTGGAGAAGGCCCAACAGAGGGCTATAAAGACATTAGCTGAAGCTGTGGACCCTGCAATATGAGCAGACTTAATAGACCAAATGGCCTTCTTCTGCTGGCTTCTTCGTATGTTTGTATGTTCATATCAGAGGAAAATCCAACAGAAATCACTTCAGAGGAGCCTATCAATGCAGACAAATGAGCACAGAGGGAGGTTTTATGCAACAGTTTCAAATTCACCTGAAACCTCACATGAAACACCTACTGAATGATCTCAACAGCTCTTAAAAATGGTGGGGAGTCTTCAAACTTCAATTGCTAACTTACAATCACTGCCAGACTCAATAGATGGATTTATACTAAAGATTCAGAAATTAGACACTAATCTGGAGCAAGGAATGAAGCGCATCCTGGAACTTGAGAAGAGACAGTCCAAGCTAGAAGATAAGTTTTCCCCATTGGCCACTGAGGTCAAAGATGTTAAAGTTCAGCAAAAACTTCTAAAAGAAATCATCGATGATCAAGACAACCACGCCAGAAGGAAAAATATAACCATTTTTGGGATAATCAAAGATTTGGAAAAAGAAAAATAACTTAAAGATATTTTGCTGGATGTCTTTACTAACATTCTGACTTCTGGGGTGGATCTTCCTGCAACAGATGGAGCACATTAGCTGGGGCAAGCCCAGACTGGTCAAAAATCAAGGATAACAATAGTGAAAATGCTAACAACTGATGGCAAAGATTCTATTATGAGAGTCTTCTAAGAGAAAAAAAAAACTTCGCTTCCAGGGAGCAACCAATTTATTTTAGAAATGACTTTTCTATAACATTATGACATCAAAGGAAAATGTTTGTTGGGATACAGCAGAAATTATGGAATAGTAATGTTAAAGCATATGTTGTTTTCCCAGCTAGACTAAAGGTTTTATTACAGTAAATAATCAGACCCTGATTTATGAATCACCACACAAAGCTTTGGTTGATCTAACTTATGCTCCCTGCTCTATTTTCCAGTTTTGAGAATGGTTAAGGGCCACGGCAACTTACAAACTCAAATTTATTTTTGTAAATGGCGAAATAATGGCTCCAAAATGATTCTGAAGATTTTTTGCGGGGGGGGGGGCTGGCTTCTGATTCTGGCATTGTTACCTGGTTTTGAGGGGGGTGATGGGCCCGACCTAGGTCTTTGGCAAAGATGGGGAAGAGGGCAAGGGATTTATATGAAGGTTGTAGGAGAGCGCTCAGGGAAAGAAGGGACTCGTCTTAGGGATAAAGGAAGGAGGAGGTCAATTATGAACTATGGCCCTATTTTGATTAGGTACATGGAATGTCAATGGTATAAATTCACCAGTGAAACGTTCAAGGATACTGACAAGAATTAAAAAAATATGAGGTCTGATATTAGCTTGATACAGGAAATTTTCCTGAATAGTGAAAAATTGGACAGACTTAAGAAAATATACTTTGGTCAAGCGTTTGCTTCCTAAGCGACTTCAACAGAAGTGCTGGAGTTCGATTCTTTTGGACAAAAATTTAAAGGAAGTGACAGCACCCGTATCTGACAGTCAGGGTAACACAATCCTGGTTAATATTAAGTAAGAGCATTACCCAGATATAATTATAGGTTCACTGTATGGTCCTTTTAAAGGATACACAAACTTTTGAGCAGAATTAGGCAGATTAATGCACATCTGGGATAGTGATCTCTTTAGTTTGGGTGGAGAACTAAACTGTGTATTGAACACATAATTGGATAACACATCAAAAGGTTGCAGTTGGGATAACTATAAATCTAAACTTTTGAATAATTTTCTGACCTCGAACAACCTAAATGATATTTGGAGAGATATCCGTTGAAATAGTATGGACTACACATACTTTTACCCTAGACATAAGAGCTATTCACAGCTTGACTATCTTTTGTATCCAGAGAACTTCTTGTAACACTCTGGGGATTACAACCACAACTAAGGCTAGGTTAATATCAAATTATAGCAGTGGCCTATGTGATCTAATTATGGACACAGGTCTTAAGCATAAGAATAATGGGATGTGACATTTTAATAACAATCTATTAAAAGATAGAACGTTTGTTAATAAAATTTCCCAAGATATTGATTGGTTTATTCTAGATAACTCAACATCTGATCTGGGGATAATAAATTGTTGAGATGCTTTAAAAGCTACTTTAAGAGGAGCATTAATTTCAGACGCCACTTAGAGGAACAGGCAAAGAATCAAAAAACAAATGTTGGATAAAGCAGTGAAAGATGGAGATAATACTAAATTAACTGAAATGCTAGAACTTAGAAATCTCCTAGAGTCTACTGAGTATTTAAATATAAAAAAAAATGGACCAAGTCTAACAAAAACTGGAAGGTTAATAGCAAAGTAAAAGGGAAAACATTAGCAAAAAGATTACAACAGTTGGAGGAAGGAAAGCAAGAAATAACATCAATTCAAACTTTGGATGGGCAGACAGTCATTACCCAAGATGAGATTTTATTTGAAGTTTTAGATTCTTTTCTTCATTTTATACCTCTGAATGGCATCCAACCAAATCAGATCTACATTACTGCAATGGATTAATTGATAATAAATTAACAGATCTAGAAGACCTCAGCTTGAACCTTCACATTACATCTTCTGGAATTGGGGATGCTCTGAAGCAGATGGCTAATTCCACAATGCCTGGGACAGATGGTTTCACTTTACAAAAATGTCTAGCCTTTGAAAATCAGCTTATCCCACCTCTTGGTAAACTACTCAGTCAGATCCAATTTTAAAAAAAAATATCCCTCCTTCCTTCACTCAGGCCCTTATATCACTAATCTTGAAATAAGGAAAATGCAGCACTTAAGTTGAAAGTTACAGACATATAGCTACAGTAGCAGCCGCAGACACTGTCAGCTATTTCCTGAAATTTCTGTGATATTTCCAGATATATCTAATGCTTTTTCCATTTCTACAGTAGAGGCAGCAGAGAGAAACTCTTTAGAAATTTAGCAAAATATCTGGAAATAGCTTGCAATGTCTGTGGCTACTACTGTATATTAAATACTGATTATAAGCTACAAAACACCAGTCATGGCACTTACCGCAATGTCTCCACTGGGGTGACCACACAGAGATCTAATGTTTCAACTCTAATGAGTCTTTGATAAAGACTTGTTAGAGCTGAACCATCAGATCTCTTTGTCGTCTCCCCAGTGGAGACATTGCAGTGTGTCAAGCAGATAAATGAAGGAAGTCTAATCGACTCTACATTTGTCAGACTTTTCTTTGTGTGGATATATGCCCTGGGTAAGTGCTGTGACTGGTGTTTAGCTGCTTTTGATTTTTAACAGAGCATCCCAGGCCACTGTGCAGTGGCTCTTTCTTTTCAACCGATTTTAAGCTGTTTACAAAAATCTTAAATAACAGAATATTACACATCTAGAGAATCTGGTTCATGAAAATCAAACTGGTTTTATTCTAGCAGATCAATAAAATCTGGCCTAGTCAAACACTAATTCCTGATAGAATATATGGGAAGGACCAATGTACCAACAGTATTTATGGCCCTGGATGCTTCTAAAGCATTTGACATGTTGGAGTGGCCATATTTATTCAGCATCCTCTTATCCTCTTATCCTTTGGTTTTCCATCAGATTTTGTACAAGTTATTCAAGCAATATATGTAAATCCAACAGCTCAATTAAAAGTAAATGAACATATTTCAAATGCCATATCACTACATGGGGAGTATATCAAGGTTGTACTCTTTCTCCCTCATGTTTTATATTGGGTTTAGAACCATTCTTAAGGGACATTAGACTTATCAGCCAAATTCAGGGAGTCTTATCATGTTCCGTTCGATTTAAATTGAATGCTTTTGTAGATGATGTCTTGTCTTATTAACACTAAAAGAGCTTGTCTTAAGTATAAAAAAATTCCCCAATGTGACTGGATATAAAGTGAACAAAAATAAAATTTAAATGATTACATTTCATGTACAAGATATTGGTGTTATTAAAAAAAAACACATTAACACCATGGAAAAACACAAGGTATGAGATACTTAGGCATCTATATAAACAATAATATCCAAAAATTATTCAACTTGGATTTCAGGAACTGTCTGACATCTTAAAAGATAGGCTGGGTTTTGGGGCAAAATATCTTTATCCTTATGGGGTAAGATTCAAATACTTAAGATGTTAGCAGTCCCAAATTTATCATATAGAATGCAAATGGTACATGTCCCCATTCCACAGACCTGGTTTCAGAAAATTAAAAGAGAATTTAGAAAATGTACACAGATTGGAAAACCCACAAAATCTCATGGGACAAATTATGCCTTCCAACAAATCAGGGTGGTCTGGTATGCCCTGATTTGGAAAAAATAAGCCTGCCTATACAATGAAACTAAGCACAGAATGGGCTTGCGATAGTGGAAAAGATTAGTCAACAGTACACTGTGTCAATAATGTTTTGAGGACCTTTCCATGTAATCCTGAAGACATAAAATACATTTTGTTTATAGCCACAAGGTTTATACAAGCTGATAGTTTCTTAATAAGATCCCGAGCTGACTGTATAATCAAATATTCAAAGAAAATAAAATGGGATATTCAGTGGTCCCCAGATAATAAAATATGGGAAAATCCAAATTATAAATTGAAGGGGACACCATTAAAAAGCAAAAGATGGGAGGCCAACAGTATAAGGAAATGGGATGATCTTTATGAGGGAAGGGTCAGAATGAACTGGTCTGCCTTCAAAGCTAAATATGATTTGGGACCTCATCAGTCTCTGTATTTCAATGAACTAGCTAGTTTGTACAACAATGATTATACCTGATGGGAAAGGGCACCAGACAATAAAAGCATAAAACATAGTTTAAAGATTGTGTTAAGGGATAAGACCACCAAGTTATATACTTGGTTAGTGGGTCCACAAGCCATGTTTTAATATATACAAACAATTTCTAAATGGGAAAATTAACTTAATAATTCTTGTACAGCAAAAAAAAAATGGGAACTGACCTGGGGGAATATTAAGAAGTATAAAGTAACCAGAGACAAGGCCATACAGTATAAGGTGCTGAACATAGCCTATTTCTCCCCACATAAACTATATAGGATGAAATTAATTTCCAATAATCACTCTTGGCACTGTGGGGCTTTTGGTGCAGATACTGTGCATTCTTTTTGGAATTGCATTAAAATTAAAACTTGGTGGTCTAGGTCCTTTCAAATACTGGATCAGATAGGTTTTAAATATCCACATTTGAATGATCCCAAATTTGTTTTCTTAGAAATGTTTAATAATAGCAGCTATACTAAAGAACATGGCCAGATTTTGAAGGCTAATCTGATGGCAAAAAAAAAAATAGTTAAAAAAAACTGGAAAAATGATACTATTGTGATTAGCTTTCTGATGAATAATAGGAGACAACATTTTTTAGCTGCACATTGTAATAATGATTTCTTCCATAATTCTGATCCAGTATTGAGTTTATTTATTAAAC
The DNA here is from genome assembly GCA_016271365.2 of Neoceratodus forsteri. NCBI lineage: Eukaryota > Metazoa > Chordata > Ceratodontiformes > Ceratodontidae > Neoceratodus > Neoceratodus forsteri. The sequence goes on from CM057455.1 coordinate 611,514,349, forward strand.
CTGTAAACCAATGGTCTAAAATAGACTTTACAGACTGAAACAACAATATATCATGCTGTTTACATCATCATCTGTGTGTAACTGGTGAACAGATACGACAATGTTTATGTACCTTACTCTTGACCTCTACACTTTTATGTATAAAAGCTGTTGTCTTGTTAGCAGTTCCTTCCCCCCTTTCCTTTTCAAAGTATGTACAAATGTTTATATATGAACTTCAACCTTCAATAAAAATTATTAATGGCAAGAGAATTGTTGAGTACCTAGAGGCCAGCGGGGCACAGGACCCAAGGCAGCACGGATTCACAGTGGGAAGGTCATGTCAGACAAATCTAATAGATTTATTTGACTGGGTGACTAAAGTAGTAGACCACAGAGGAGCTGTGGACATGGCCTACTTAGATTTTAGCAAGGCATTTGACACAGTCCCACACAAAAGATTTATAAACAAGTTAGTCAGCCTGGGAGTGGATTCCAGGGTGGTAGTCCAGGTACAAATATGGCTGGACAACAGGACACAGAGGGTAATAGTAAATGGAGTCCACACCAAAGAAAGGGGGGTACTGCAGGATTCAGTAGTGGGGCTGGTCTTCTTTAATGTCTTTATAAGTGATATTGCAGGGGGACTGGAAGGAAAAGTATGCATCTTTGCACATGACACAAAGATCTGCAAAAGGGTTGCTACATAAGGGAGGGGTGGATAGGTGAGAAGGGACTTGCAAGGTTGGAGAAATGGTCACAGGTATAGCAGCTTAGAGTCAATGCAAAGAAGTGCAAAGTAATGAAGTCTGCCCTTTAAGGGGCAGACCAAGTTATCCTGGTGGACCTCTCCCCTAGTGACAGAGATGGTTGCTCAGAAGGGAGGGGGTGGAAGAAATTACAGGACAATGGGCAGGCATGCAGGAAGAGGAGGAGCCAAAAAAGGAGCAAGTGAGGGATAGGATGAAAGGGAAGTAGGAGGGGGGGATATGGAGTACATAATGGGCAGCACAGAGGTATACAGCCTCTTTTGCTGTAAATTTTTATTGGATCTTGTTCAATAGAAGCAGCACGTCAGATTGGTATTCGACTGGGCAAGAGAAATTTTAGCAACCAGTCAGTGAAAAGGTTTGTGGATGTGGAGTTTGTTCGGAAGGTAAAAAAAAAAAAAAAAAAGTTATAATGCAAGACAGATGAAATAATAGGTGGTTACTCTCTGCTAAAGCTAAAGGTGTGGAGCATAAGCAGCATTTTGAGATGCACTGAGCAAGTTCTATGTAGGGCTTGGGGGTTGCATGGGCCATGGGCCTGGATCGTTTGTATCTCGTGGAGCATCGGGTCATTGGTGCAAGGAACAGAAGCTTGCTTGAGTGGCAATAGGAGTCCATGGCAAGAAAGACTCTGGGGGGCAGCTGCAGGAATAAGAACGAGCGGATTGTTTGGTGGGTGAAGCGTGAGTACTGGGTGAGCAGCCAGAGGTCATGCATCCTGAGGGAAGCAGGGCAATGGGGGGGGTTGGGCCAAAAAAGAAGGGTTGGATCTGGGTAGAGGGCCAGATATGGCTGTGCTGAGGGAGAATGGATAAGTTAAGAAGTGTAGTTTTGTGAAAAAGGAATTTGGGATAGCAGAAGGGGCGAAAGATTTTGGGAGAGTTTCAACCTATGCGCTCTGGTTGGCGTGGCAAGCTGATATCACTGCATGGCTGGGGGACACTGAGGAGAGCCAATGAGGGCCTCAAGCTTGGTTGGCAGCATGGATGTTTAGTAAGGATATACAACAGAAACCCGAATTTGTGGGGATTTTGATTACTTTTAACTGGTGAGACTGGAGGTTTTTCCCCATCCAAAATGAACAGAAGGAGTCTGATCTTGAGTTACAAGAAGGTTTAGAGCTGCTCTGAGATGCTCATTGTATCCTGCACTTTCACACACATTGGGGAAAATGTGAAATACTAATGTAGGTCTAGTGTCTCCAGAAGGTGGAGTGGAGACAATGAGTTTATATGGCTTGTTTATTCTAGGGGAAGTTTTTCATAAGAGCAGTGGAGTTTTTCATTTAACAAGGAAGGAGAGACATTCTAAGAGGGGCAAGGTGGACAATGATGCTTGGTTTAAATGTGCAGCAGAAATGGTGGGAGCAGGTGAGACAGGCCTAGTTTTGGGTTGCCTGATGCTGGTTGCACTGTGAAGTGGGAGAACGAGAGCAGGGACTCGGGTAACCTGGGAGGTAACTGAGATGGAGGGGGATGATGTTTGACAAAAGTGTGGCCATGCACAGAGTTGACAGGGGCAGGGTGACATCATAGGTGGTTGGGGGCCTGTCTATAGTGGTTTGCTATGTTCTAGCCAGTACTTCATGTGCTTAGCATAACAGTGGGTTGAGGAAAACCCCAGTACCTGCACTTTCATCAAAAAGGCGCCAGGTGATGAGAGGGCTGTATTAAAAAGTTGCTAGCAATTGTATCTTGTCAGATTTATTCACAGTGGTTTTTAGCAGGCATAATTGGGAAAAGTATGGGCACCTAAGAAGAACAAGCCCTCAAGAGCAGAGACATATAAGGCGGTTATGGAGCTGGCAGAGAAGGCCAGTATGATGTGGCAGCTGGTGGAAGGAGCAGAACCCGGGAGGTCAGTGGAGAAGCAGATAGTGGAAAAGGAAAAGGGGTGGTGGGAAATGACCAGCGGAGGCCGCATAGTCCAAAAAGGACACAGCCACTAGCAGTGGTTCCTCCTCCTCGTGCGGTCAGTCCACTACCTCTGCCACCTTGCTTACCGGAACTGTTAGTACCTCTCCTGGAACTAATCAGGTTGCCACCAGCAGAACCCAGGCAGGAGCCCTCGGCCATAGTGGCCCCATTGCCTCCAATGCCTCAACCAGTGAGCCCATCCCAAGAAACTGGACCAGTGCAGCTCAGCAACAGCAGGCCACATGGAGAGGACAGACCAACAAGTAGTGTATCAGGCTCCATCGGAGATAGTATCAAGGAGTACATTGGGCAAATTATAGTGGTTCTCGATGCAGAGGGGCTAGGGCAGATGAATACAGCACTGACGGAGATTAAGTCTGATAAAGAAATGACAGTGGTGGTAGATAAGGGAGTGGACAGTGCAGGAAAAGGAAGAGAGAAATAGGATACCGGTGATGAGGATAGGGGAACATGTGCTGCTGGCCACGAAGGAGAAAATATGGAAAGGTGAGAATGTGGACATATTTGCTCTCATAAGTAGATAGTCAGCAGCCAAATATGAGGAGAAAGAGAGTATAGAGAAGAGTGACATAGCGTAACTGTAACTGTGGTATTATTGGGGAAGAAAGAGGAGGATAAATTTACAAAAGGTAAGACGTGGGACAGGAGGTTTGTGGGTTTCGCCATATATTCAGCCATAGTGATGGAAAAGAAACCACAGCTGGGTATTCCCACTGATCACGTATTCCCTGATCATATGGCAGGCAAAAGCCAAGGGTGGGGTGGGGCAGATATATTATGACTAATTTTTTCACCAAAGGATGGCAAATATGGGGATGTGAGATGGGACATGAAACAGCTGCACTCATGGACAGACTATGTGAATGATCAATCCACATCAGAAGGTGAAATGGGAAGGTGGGATACTCCAGAAGTGTTGTTGGGGATATAACAGGGCATTTTGTTCATGGCCTCAGTGTCGATTTCTGCACTCATGCTGGAGATGTGTGGGTTCTCACCTGGCGGCAAGATGCAGGACTCATGGTCCTAGGGGGCCCAGGTGGAAGGAACACAGGGGATGGTCCAACAGCCTTTTTGGGAGGGGCAGGCTTATAGAGGGCAGACATGGAGCAGAGAGGCAAGAGGTGGGGGGTAATGGAGCCCAGGCTTATTGAAGACAGAGACAGGGAAGGAATAGCCGGGGGGGTGACAAGTGGCGGGGGGTCGGGGAGCAAGGGGAGAAGAGAACAATTTCAGGCCACAAAGACTCCCATCAAGATAGAGGCTTAGGAAAAGTGGCTCACAAAGTACCTGAACAGGGGGTTAGTGGAAACCATAAAGAGGGGGTTTAGATTAGGGTTTTCTTTACAGTGCAAAGTGCCAAGACAGGCAAGGTAGGCTAATAACTTGGGATCAGTCAGAGATAAGGAAGACATTTTGAGGCAGAAAATAGAAAAGAAAAAATCAGCAGGGAGGGTGGAGGGGCCGTATCTGTTTTCCCCTTGAGACAACCTGAGAATTTCTCCTTTTGGTTTGGTCCTTAAAAAAACAAGAAGGGGGATATTGAGTGATCCACCTTCTGTCATTCCCAGAGGGAGACTTTGTTAATGACTTTATAGGGGAAGAGCACAGCAGGGTGACCTATGCCATGTTGGAGGAGGCAGTACAGATCATCCAGGCATCCCCCGATGTATGGCTAACCAACACTGATATAAAGTCAGCTTTCCAGTTGCTCCCAATTAGAAGGGAGGACTGGGATTTACTGGGTTTTAAAATAGGGGATCAGTATTATTTTGACAGGGCTATGCCTATGGGTTGCTCTATAGCCTGTGCTACATTTGAAACATGCAGCACCTGCCTGCAGTGGATCTTCCAGCAAAAAACAGGTTACAAGACAGTCATACACTACTTGGATGACTTCTTGTTAGTAGGCAGTGGACGCACGGTGATGGAGAAGATGCTACCTAGCTTTCAGGAGTTATGCGGTGAACTCAGTGTCCCATTGCCACTGGAACAAAACAGAAGGCCCCAGTAACATGTTGGAGTTTCTGGGGATTGAGGTAGATGTACAGGGGGAGGTATTTAGGTTACCAAACAGTAAAGTGCAGAAGCTTAGAGGGCTGATTTAGGAGCACATGAGCAGGAGGCGAGTACAATTCAGGCTGGTGCAAGAAGTATTGGGGCATTTGAATTTTGTTTGCAGGACAATCGGGCCAGGAAGGACATTCACAAGGCAGTTAGCAAGGGCCACAGCAGGGTTAGTGAGACCACACCACTGTGTGGATATAACGAAAGAAGTAAAGAAGACTTTAAAGTATGGGAAGAATTTTTAGACAGCTATAATGGCCTTTCCTTTTGGCAGGAAGAGTGGGGCAATAACACGGACTTGGAATTGCATACGGACGCGGGGGGGGGTTAGGAATGGGGGGGTATTTGAGAGGGAAATGGTTTTCAGAGCCACGGCCAGCTGTCTGGATAAGAGGCAGAAGGGTAAAGGACATTACATTGTTGGAAATCATGCCAATTTGGGCCTGCGCCCTGGTATGGGGAGAGGAATTACAGAATGAGAAGGTTACATTCTGGTGTGACAACAAGGCAGTGGTGGATGTTCTGAACAACAGGGAAGCTAGGTCCATGCCAGTGATGAGGGTGTTGAGGCAGGTAGTTTTAAGGGGCTTACAACTGAACATTTCATTCAGGGCCAGGCACATAGAGGGTGTGAGAAATATCCTAGCTGACAGCCTTTCCTGTCTGCAGCTGGATCGTTTCTGGGCGCTGGTACCAACAGCAGAGGAACAGAAAATGCCCATTCCAACTAACATCTGGGACTTTGGCAAGTGGGAGTTGAAATGCTGTTTTGCAACTCATGGTCACCATGGACCTTGATGGCCTATGAAGGGGCATGGTGGAGACTGCAAACGTTCAGGGAAGCACACTGCATGAAGGTAAGTGGGCCAGTTACGGAGAAGCAGTTAGGAAAGTTTACGGTAGATCAGTGGCAAAAAGGGATAGCTCACGCTATAATGGAGGTGTACCTAGCTGGGATCAGCTTAGTCTGTAGCCTAAGAAAATGGGTGAATCCCACAAAATCAATGCTGATACAGCGGATGATGCAAGGTTGTAGTAGGTTGAAGCAAAGAACCATGGATAGGTGGCAACTAATAGCGGATCATTGGTTAGCTAAATTAGGGGGGATATTGCCTGCAATTTGTAAATCCAAGGATGAGGCACAGCTATTCCATACAATTTATGTGGTGATGTTCATAGAGGCCTTGAGAGTGAGTGAGGCAGTGGAGCATGGCAGAAAAGATGAAGACAGAGGGCTGGAGTGGAGAGATATAACCTGGGGACCAAGGGAAATACAAATCATAATTAGGAGGTCCAAGACAGATCAGGCGGGAAAGGGGTGTGTCATATTCATTAAAGGTCACTCTGTCGGGACCTTGTGCCCGGTGAAGGCTTTGTGGGCTTACGCCACAGAACAATATAATAAGGAAGGGAGACTATTTGTACATGGAGATGGAAAGAATGTGACGAGTTACCAAGTAACAGCCATACTCAAAAAAGGTATGGAGTTTTTGGGTGCAGACCCAGCTACTTTTTCTTCCCATTCCTTTTGGATAGGGGCTGCTTCAAAATGGGCATCTGAAGGGGAGTCAGAGGGCAGCTTGTTGGAAAAGGGACTTTGGCAGTCTGCCAGCTACAAGAGGTACATTTGTGCTTTTAAGGTTTGAGAGTAACATGTCATCTGTGTTTGTTTTGCAGGAACAGAGCCTAAGCCAGGGGTACAATTGGGGGAGGGTGAATGGGGAGAGGGACTAAAAGGGGGAGGCAACAGAAGAAACAGAAGAGTGAACAGGTTTAAGATGGTCAATATGTTAAGAAATATTTTGTTTGATTTAATATGTAGAGGGAGTATCACAGCAGTATGGATCTGCGGGCACTCCTACATTTACTGGGCAGAAAGGAGAGCGAAAAAAAAAAGACTGGGGGAAAGCAGCTGTACCAAGATGTCAGACATTGTAGGCTGATGTGGCAAAGCATTTGAGGGATGAAAAGGGCGCAATTACTCCCCACCCTGATAGAGATGAAAGAATGGCAGCCCACCCCAGATTTAATCATTATACACCTGGATGTAATGACATTGGGGAAGCAATGGGTCGACACGTATTTAAAGGTAAAGCGGGATCTTAAGAAAGTAAAACAATGGTGGCCGGGGGTTAGCCTGGCATTGTCTGATATGATGCCAAAGAGGATGTGGAGACATGCACACAGCCATGTAGCAGTGAATAGAACCAGAAGGAAGATGAACAGGAGGGTGGAGACGTTGATATGGAACAGGGGAGGGCATGTAATATTGAGGGGAGTGGAAGAGTGGGTAGATGATTTTTACAGATCAGATGGGGTACATTTATCAGACCTAGTGATAGACATGTTCAACAAAGGGATGTTGGGATTTATTGAGGCCTGGAGGAGACAAGAAGGGAGATAGGAGGAGGGGGGGATAATGGAAGGAAGAGGAGAAGGCAAGTCATCCAACACGAGCTGGAGACAGGCTATGGGGAAAAAGGGGGGAAGGAGGGGGAGGAGGGAATGATATAGAAATATGAGGAGAAGGAGAAACAGAAGGACAGAAAATGGTCTCGGCTTTCACTGTTACCTACAAGGAAAGAGAAGAAGAAAGCACCAAGTTTTCACCTGGGAGGTGAGAAGAAGCTGAAGAAAGAGGAGGGGTTGAACTGAAATTGATATGTAATACAATATAAACAAAGATTTGTAAAAAGACAATAATAAGAAATTATGATGGTATTTTAAAATGTAAATATGAAATATAATAAATTGATTGCCAATCTGAACACAACAACACACAGGTGGTCTTTCCTTTTGTGTTTTGTGGGGGAAAGGAGAGAATCAGGGACAATGAAGTTTGCCCTTTAAGGGGCAGACCAAGTTGTCCTGGTGGACCCCATCCCCTAGTGACAGAGATGGTTGCTCAGAAGAGGGGGTGGTGGGAGGATCCGCAGGACAATGGGCAGGCGTGCAGGAAGAGGAGGAGCAGAAAAAGGAACAAGAGAGTGATAGGATGAAAGGGAAGAAGTAGGAGGGAGAAATATGGAGTAGATAATGGGCAGCACAGAGGGAAACAACCTCTTTTGCTGTAGATTTTTGTTGCCTCCCACCCACCTGTCAAAAGTAGGATGGGGAAAGGGGATTTGGGGGGATCGGGAAGGTCTGTCATAGGTGGATGGCAGAAGGTGTCCAGTTGGCCGGTGGTGGTCTGCCAAAGGTGGATGACAGGGGAAAGGGGAAAGAGGGAGGGGAATGATAAAGGTATATGAGGAGAAGGAGAGTAACAGAAGGAGAGAAAAGTGGTCTCAGTGTTCACCGTTACCTACAAGGAAAGAGAAGAAGAAGGCACCCAGGTTTTCACCTGGGGAGATGAGAAGAAGCTGAAGAAAGAGGAGGGGTTGAACTGAGATTGATATGTAATGCAACATAAACAAAGATTTGTGAAAAGACAATAATAAGAAATGGTGATGGTATTTTAAAATATAAATATGAAATATAATATATTGATTGGCAATCTGAGCAAAACAACACACAGGTGGTCTGTCCTTTTGTGGGGGAAAGGGGAGAATCCTGGACAATGCACCTGGGAAACAAACACCCAGGGGAAGAGAACACAATGGGGGGGTACTAACAACATTAAAAATGGAAAGGGACCTGGAGGAAGTCATATCAGATGACCTAAAGTTAGGCAAGCAATGTGAGAAGGCAGTAAAGAGGGCTGGGTGGATACTGGGATGCATAGGGAGAGGCATCACCAGTAGAAAACAGGAAGTTGTCATCCTCTGTACAGACAGTTGATGAGACCCCATCAGGAGTACTGTGTGCAGTTCTGGAGACCCCCATCTCTGCATGGACATAGACAGGACGGAGGCAGTCCAGAGAAGGGTAACTAAAATGGTGCAAGTGCTGCACCAGAAGACATAAGAAGAAAGACTAAAGGAGCTTAATATGTATATCCTCGAGGAAAGGAGGGAGAGGGGGGACATGATAGAAACTTTCAAGTACCTCAAGGGAATCAACAAAGTCCAAAAGGGTAGCATTTTTCAGAAAAGGGAGCACAGTTTGATGATAGAGGAGGGACGGCTCAGGGGCAACATGAGGGAATATTTTTTCACAGAGAGGGTGGGGCATGCATGGAACAGCCTTCCTGAGCAGGTTGTGGGGTCAAAAACAGTGGACAGACATAATGCAATTATAGTGGTGGGTAGGAAGAAGTAGGCTGTTGGTTAACTAAGATCTGCAGCTTATTCAATAGGTAGGGAAATGAGCTGATTGGGTGGACCAAACAGTCCTTATCTGCCATCAAAGTCTATGTTTCTATGTTTCTCTGCAATGAAGACCCCACCATTGATTCACCAAAATGCCAGAGATACAAAATCTTAATATTTTTTCCTTTTGATTCTTGGGGGGTGGAGGTGGGGATTTAAGTCTGGAAATCATAACACCACATTTCCCTACTTTTGTGGCATTAAGTGGAACACAAAATAGTGCATCAAAATATTTTTTTTGTAAATAATCTCCTTTTGGATTGGCTGTTTCCCTAATGAACAATGAATAGCTGTGACTGAAGAAATGAATGATTCTGTGGAAAGGGCCTGCATTAAAAAATGGGATTGTAATTTAGCTTTTTTTATTTAGTATGTGGGATTTTGTATGTGTTACATTTACAGTATGGCCCAGATATTCAAAAGAGCGGAGACATGCACAATAGGGTTGCGCCTGCGTAAGTCCGAAATTGCGCCATTCTGCAATATTCAGCAGGACGCAGTTGTGCCCCCCAAATCATGCTGAGAAACAGCGCAATGCTAATGAAGGCATGCTCAACCAAAGGGGAGGAACCATGCATAAACTGCACAGCCGATATTCAGCGGGCCGTGCAGAGTTATCTGGCGCCAACCCTGCGCCTGCACAACTTTAAGCCAAAAAAAAGGATCAAGTCGAGGCCACCCACAGGTGAGCTGCCATATTGCAGGCGCAACACAGCAGCTGCCACCTGTGAGTGGCCCTCCACTTGTTCCCGGCGCCCCTGCAGCCCGATCGCGGCAGCAGAGTATTCCCCCCAGCAGTCTGATCATGCACATAACGAGTTTAACCCCCACCACCAGCCCAATCGCTGGCATAACATAGTTTAAAACACCCTCAACTGCTCGATCGCAGGCATAACATAGTTTAAACCCTCACTAGCTCATCGGCATATCAGTTTAAACCTTCCAACTAGCCCAATCATGGGCATAACATAAGCTTAACCGGCCGCTAGCTCCACCGTAGGCATCGAGAATTCTCAACTTCGACAGGGCATAATATCAACCCCCACCAGCCCGGTCGCTGGAATAACGTGTTTAAATCCTCAGCATTATTCAGGTCCAGTGACGCAGCCGATCGCTGGCATAACGTTAACTCACCCTCAAAGTCTGGTCTCGGTGAGCCCAGTATTTCACTCACCCACGAGCCGGCAGCAGCATCATGCCAGGCGGCCGCCCGCCGACCGACAGTCGGGTAGGGACTGCATGCCCATTGGTCGAGCAAGAGCCACCAAGGCAGAAGCTCATTATCGGTATAGCAGGTCCAGATATGTGAATTCTATTCACATATCTGACTGCCTGTACGGTGGTGGCTGCACGCCCATTGGCTCTTGCCTGAACCAATGGACGGCAGTCCTACCGAGCTGTCAGTCGGGCGGGCGGCGGGGCGGCAGGCGGTGGGTGCTGTTGCCTGCCGGCTGACGGGGGGAGCGGGGTGGTGGAGTCTGGGTGGGTGGGGTGGGGCCACCAGATCACCAGGGATATTGGACTTTGGGGTGGGTTTGACCTATGCCCGCGATCGGGCTTTGGCGTCCACTGACCACCAGGATATTGGTCTTTGGGGGTTTAAAACTACATTATGCCAGCAATTGGGATAGTGGAGGGGGTTGACGTTATGCCCATGATCGGGCTAGTTGGGGGGGTTTAAACTATGTTATGCCCGCGATTGGGCTAGTGGGGGGAGTTGACGTTATGCCCGCGATCGGGCTAGTCAGTGGGGTTTAAACTACGTTATGCCCACGATCAGGCTAGTCAGGAAGGGTTAAACTACGTTATGCCTGTGATCAGGCTGTAGGGGGCGTCAGTCCGCGATGGCTGCTGCCTGGCAGGGTGCCAGATGCAAGTCATCGGGGATCAGCACACTCAGACAGCATGACAAATGGGGCATAATTAGATGCAACTAGCCCCCCATGCGCCTTGCATAAATTATGGCCCCATTTGCATGCCACCTTTTGAATATCGCAGATTTGAGCATGGTGCAATGGAACTTGTGCCACCGCATCTGAATGCTCCACTCTGACCACTTGCAGTGGCGCAAGTTCCACTGTGCCATGCACAGTGGCTGTGGCCAGGGGGTGATATTCAAAGGAGTTGCTCAATAGTGCAACTCCATTGAATATCGGCCTGGCCACACCCCTGCGCAACTTTTTTGAGCAGTGCAAGGGTTTGCGCCACAGAATGGCGCAGTTTGAATATATGGCCCTATGTGTATTAGTTAACTTCAGCTGGGTGTTGAATGGGTCATAGCACAGTCCCCAAAAGTTATTCTCAGACCTTTTTTTTAGTTTCCCAACTTCAGAGTATTTACTCTTCTTCCAGTTGATAACACTGATTCACATTTAACCATCTCACATAGTCTTCCATTTTGTATTGTCAGATACACAGTACTCGGTTGGACCAAGTGATACTATCATGCAAAGAATAACAAATTGCTGACAAATAGTATTCACAATCTTTCTTTAGTACTCAAAACTGTTACATTGCATGGGTTTCTTCATTTGTCAAGTCCAAGACACTCCTCATCATGTCATGTAAGGTATTCATTTCACAAGCATATTGTTTGCTGAATATTTGTTTTTTATTCTGTTATTGTTAACTGATATTAATGGGAATTACTTCTAATGATCACACCAAATAGCATAAAATAAAGTTTCTACAAAAAAAACTATCAAGAAAGTATTCCTTGGTGGAGCCCCAAATCTTCAGATATCAAACATATAATTTGAAATGATGACAGGAAATTATCAGTCTAGTTGATCCCCAAAAGCAAGAACTTTCATTTTTTATGAACACTTGCTATCCACATGGCTTGCAGGTATTAAATCCAACTATTATCTGCTATAAATTTAAATTGGATCTACACTACCCAACTCTAGGTAGCCAGCAGACTGCATGTTAAGCAGGTTTATCTATCCTGAACAGGAATTTAAAAGTGAAATAAACTGAAATAAAGAAAATGTTATCTAGTTGAAAACATTTATTTTAGAGATGGCCCCTGCTATGATGAAACTAAAAAGTCATTGTGCTACATATAAAATAATCTTCACAATTCAATACTTCCCTTACATTAATACTGTTTATTGACAACATACATGTTTGAGCAAAACTTTTTCCTTCTACATTTTAAACTTATATGCCTTCCCTCTCCAACTCAGCTGCTCAGTCACCACCACCCACTGCCAATATCAAATCATTCTAAGTCTTCCACCCACCTGCTCAGTCATCTTTCCTTCTCAGATTCTAATGTTATTTCAAATCACTGTTCCTGCCCAGTGGCACCAGCAGTAGTTCATTGCACTATCATTTGGAACACATAGGACTGTACCATTTCTGAACTCACAGTACTTAGCAGATGGAATCTTGGGAGCACAGTGATTTGAAATTCTGGGGAGAGCACTGGAACCCTAATAATACATGAATGTCTCCTATAAAGGCGGTCCCACAGGTGATAGGGAGTTCACTTCTGGGGAAGAAATTGTCAATACCTTTAGCAATAGTCCCAGTGACACAGAGTTTAATATGCTCCTGATTCTTATTCCTACTGTGCATGTAAACAATGTTTATGACTGATTCTCTGACACCAAAACAAACCCTGCAATGAAGGTTTACTGGGGGGTGCAGTGATGAGAGGCAGTGGGCTAACCATTATTACCTGTGGGTGTGAGTAGCCCAATGAACATGTGCCTGGGGAAGAGCCTGACTAAGCAGTAGGGGTGTGCAAATACCTTATCTCAATTATACAGGCCAAATAATGTATTCAGGCCCCTGAGTATCTCAGAGTTTGGTATTCATGTTCATTATTAGGGTGATTTAATAAAAGAGAAAACAAAAAAAAAGAAAAAGAAACAGACCACCCACCTTCTTCCCCAGCTCAAATCCTGGAATACAGTCCCAATCTCCCACCTTCCATTTAAATCCCAATAATACCTCTAACACCCATAATTTGATATTTTAATGGATATTTTAAACATAAACGTCCACAATAGGGGACCAGCACAACCTGGTCTTCTCTACAGTGGGCCTCTGTCTTTCGGTGCTCATTTCTAATAAAACAAATATTATGTCAGTGTATGTTGAAGTTTCAGAGCTGAGCTCACATAGAACCTTCAGCTTTTAGTGGCTCACAAAAAGATCTTTGTGCCACAGGATTATAGGCCCAATTTTTAAAAGGATCTCTTCCATTCTGTATGGCAAAAATCTTTTGAAAACAGAACCTTGTAATTGTTATATGTAAGTGCAAGAGGAACTAGGTAGTGGAACAATGGGAAAATATAAGGGAGGATGAAATTAAGGCAAACCAGCCTGTGAAGGAAGGAAGCCAGCAAAAGGAAGAAAAGAGAACATTATGGTAGACTACAAAGGTGGCCATCATGGTGAAAGAAAAAAGGATGGCATTCTAGAGATATAAGGAAACACAGAGGGAGGAAAACAGAGAGGTGTACAAGGTAAAATGGAGGGGAAACAGCTAAGGCCATGAAGGCAGAAAAGGTGCAGACAGAGGAAAGAATAGCCAAAGGGTTACCAAATGGAGATCAGACTTTCTTCAGGAGCATACTGTAACTGAGAAAACGAAAGCAAGTGGAGGAATAGTGAGTATAAGGAGGGCAGCAGAGGAGACTGTGCATAATATGACCAAGAAAAAGCTCACATCCTGAACAGTACTCCTGCTCAGTCTTCACAGTAGAACAAGGGAGATGGACCACCAGTGATCAGCTGGAAAAAAGGGGAATAGAAGGTGGACTAAAGTCCATTTTCAGATGAAAGAATCTTGAAGTTACTTGCAGCTCTGAAAGTATACAAGGCTATGGGAAGGGGAGAGGATATACCCAAGGGTACTGAATGAACTCACTGAGGAGCTGGCTGCCTGTGGATGGCCTTATTCGACAACTAACTGGAAACAGCCATGACTCCAGAGAACTAGAGGAGAGAAAATGTGATCCCTTTACATAAGGGTGGCAGCAAGGAAGAAGCTAGTAACTACAGGTTGGTTGCCTCAGCGGTGGGGAAATTAATGGAAACACTGTTAAGGGAAAGGATGGCAAAGCATTTTGAAACTAATGGACTGCAAGATCAACGACAGCATGAATTCATAGAGGAAAGGTCATGTCAGGCATATCTCACAGTTCTTTGACTGAGTGACTAGGGAAATATATCAGGGGAGGGCAGTGGACATGGCCTTTTTGAACTTTAGCAGTGGCTTTGATACTGTGCCACACAGGAGAGTGATAAAGAAATTGAGCAGCCTATTGGTGGGATCCAGTGTGGTGAATTGAGTTAGAAACTGGTAAACAGAAATCAAACATAGAGTTGTGGTTAACTGCATTCAATCTAATGATGGGACAGTGACCTGTGGGGTATGCAGGCTCTGTACTAGACCTGGGCCTCTTCAATGTCTTCATAAGTGACATTGCAGATGAACAGGAAGGGAAGGTGTCCCTTTTTGATGATGATACCAACCGCTGTAATAGGCTGTGAAATTAGGAAGGTGTGGAAAGACTGCATAGGGATCTTGGGAAATGCAAGGAGTGGTCAAGAGCATGGTAGTTGGGATTCGATGACAAAAAGTGGAAAATCATGCACTTAGGGTGTAGGAACCCAAGAAACGAGTGAAGAATGTGGGACAATGTAAGTCATCAGGCAGGAAAAAACCTTAGGGTTATCATATCTTATGACCTCAAGGGGCTGGTCAGTGTGACAAAGTAACATGTAGGGCCAGTGAGATGATGGGATGCATAGGAAGTGGTACCCCCAGCAGGAGGAGGGAGGTCGTGTTGCAACTATATCACTCACTGGTGAGACCCCACCAGGAATGTTGTACCTAGTTATGAAGGATGCACTTTAGAAAGGACATTTCTATTTTATTTATTTATTTGAATTTTAGTAACTAGGTAAGCCCACAGACACAATGCAGTCCTTTTTAGTGGCGAACCGGGTCTAGGGTACAAAGCATAAGAACATGTGTCAATATTTATACAAAGTAATTGAAAAATAGCCAGCATATATACACAATAGTACAAAGTAGGTGTAAAAAATGTATGCAGCATATATACATTAGTACATCATGACTATAGCAAACATTGCAATAAATATGCCATGCAGAATAGATCAAAGCAGAATCTCATATGTTCAGTAGATGGAGAACCAACACTTGAACATGCATACCCAAAACAATTGACCATGGATATTGACCAAAAAGTATTCGAAGGTAGCAAGCAATTGCAAAAAGAAAAGACTACAAAAACAGAATTCTTTCAATTAAGCTGTTTGTTTCAGTGATTAGGCAAAGCAGGTACAGGACTTGGTTGCAATAAGTACTAATAGAGACAATTGAACATATCGTGAAAGGAGAGGAGAGGGTAGATAAGGGAAGTGCATTCAAGTGATTTGTTTGTGTGTTTGTTTGATTTTATTTTAACCAGGAAAAATGACTGTGCACAGCCATTTTCAGTCATGCCTGACAGATAACGTATAACATTACAACATCTTACAAAAATCTTATAAAAACATAGGATAATGCAACACAATTACATATAATAAATGAGTATAAGTGGTGGGTGCAGAGTAGCCAAATCAATGCTTGCCGATAGCCAGGTGGGGACAAGGAGTGTTCAGCAGAGGCCGAGGAAGACCTGAGTAGACCTAGAGAGGTTTACATTTCAGTAAGTCACTGAGACAAGGGGGAGAGAATAGGAAGGTAAGTTTGTAGATAAAGCAAAGGGAAGAAGACTGCAATCTTTGGTCATAGTCAGGCCATCCTAGAGACACTAACACCTCACAGTTGTGGCAGTGTGAGTTGACTCCAAGAGTGAATCATCCCAACCTGTAGTAAAGCAATCTGAGACAGGACAGTGTGGTGGACACTAGTAGAGAGTTGCCATAGAAAAGTACGGTGAGGGGAGGAGGAAGTGGCAGTCTTTTGACAGAAGGCATGAAGGAGAAGGGGGTGAAGTTGGTAGAACAAACTGAGTTGCTGATTGAGTTTTTTGTAGTCTGTTAAATGCTGCTCAATAGAGAGAGAGCGGGGTTAGCAAGATACCTAAGTATTTGAATGATTGAACAGATTCAAGGGTTTCCACTGTAGTATAATGAATATGAATTGCACTTTGGGGAGCCACTTTCATGGAGGGATTGAAAAAAAACACTGATTTGTTTTATTTTGGTGTTAAGGACTATGTAATTATAAGGAACCATTTCTTAAGTGTATGGAAGTCAGATTCAAGTTATGATTATGCCATTAGATATCACAAGAAGATCAGTATAAAACAGCATCATTATCATAACGTTGCACCAAGGACCCGATATAGTGCAGGGTAAATTATTTATAAATAGAACAAAAGGACCCCAGGATTGATCCCTGGGGTATGCCAAGTTATAGTTTTAAATGATGACAGAGACCCTGACCATTTTATTCCTTGGGAGTGGCAGAATAGTTAGTTATGGAACCAAGAGGTGATTGTTTGTCCATGCCCAGAGAGTGTAGCTTTTGCAACAGAAGATTATGCTTGCCAAAGCAAAGAACTAGTTAGATCTACAGGTATGTCCCTGGTATAAAGCCCTTTGTCGAGTGAGCCAAGGATATCTGTGGATACCTTGGTATGAGCTATGAGGGTGCTATAATTCTTTCTGAAACCATGCTGACAGTCAGTTAGGAGGTGATGACATTCCAGTTAAGATTGAAGTTATTTGAAAATTAGACATTCTTGTATCTTCACTATGGGGTAGATTGATACGGGTCAGAGGTTTTTAACTGCATATATTCCACCCTTGTGCAGCAAAATGACTATTGCTACTTTCCATTTAGCTGGCATGCTCCCAGTGATAAAAGACTTGTTTATCATTTTACAAATGGGAACATCAAAGGCTGAAGCACCTAGTTTTAGAAAATTAGGTTCTAAGAAGTCGAAACCTGGGGAACTATTTTTCTTTAACTTTAATAGTAGCTGCAAAACTTCTTTGAGGGTTGCCAGTTTGAGGTGAAACTCTGGGCGAGAAATCTAAATCTAAAGAGGGGGAAAAGTGTGAGGTATATCTAACAAGATCAGTGAAATAGTGGTTTAAACCATCCACAATAGACTGGGGGTCAGAAAGAGTAGTACCTCCAGCTTGTAGGGTGCTGGGGGTGACCAGAGAGTTGCCTTTTTTTTTTTTTGCATTATGTGTTTATACCCTCCTCCCGTGCTTCATTGTCCCCCACTCCTTCAGGCTACACAAGCTCCCTTCGTCCCCACTGACTGTAGCCAGCCCTCCTCAGGTCCTCCAGATCAAAGCCGACCCCGGGATATCGGTGTATCCCTATCCCGGGTGGGTCCCCTCCTCCGAGGGGAAGGGCACCAGGAGAGGGGACCCCAGCACACACTCCATTAGGGCCGGGGATGCTGCTGAGGAACAGGAGACCCTGGCCAGGTACTGGGAGCACTCTGGGAACGGAGATCTGTCATCTTGGTGGGCAGCGAGCAGATTTTCCGCTTTTCCTGTGGGGAAGTGACGTCTGACATCAAGGCGTACGCTGATGTCTGCCACCGCCCCCCTTGAACACCATGCCCCGGCTGTATGCTGCACTCCCAGCCTCCATCAGGAGTCAGCCTACGTGAGTATGCATCCCCCGCCCACCCTCCGGAGAAAGAGCGCTGTCCCTGGACACTCTATCCTCTCCTCCTGGCCGGCCCTCCGGCAACCCGAGTCCGTTCCCGAACCCGGGTCACCAGCGTCACAGGCGGAAATCCAACTGCTGCTCCGACGGGCAGAGAGTTGCCTTTAATTAATGTGCTGACTTGCTTCCAGAACATCTTAGTGTTACTAAGACATTCAGTCTTCAAGAAACGATAATACATTCACTTGGCATTGCAGAGCTTACTCTTACATGAGTTATGAAGCTGCCTGAAAGTCTGCCAATTGAAGGGGTTGCCACTCTTCTTAAAGTTTTCCATGCTGAATTTCAAAGGAACATGAGATGCCTCAGGTCCTTGCTTAGCAAAGGTGCTGTTAAACCTTTTGACCTCCTTTTTGTAAGGGGAGCATGTTGATTAATTATAGCATTCAGTGTATTAATAAAGTAGCCTAAGGGCTGATCAACATCTGACATAGATTTAATAGGGCCCCAATCAGCAGTAAAGAGAGATGACAGGAAGGCTGATAAGTCAGAGAATGACATATTTCTGAATTCTGTAATTTTGTGTGGGGGGGTTACTCCATAAGCAGAGAGCTGGGGAGTCATCGCTAATACAATCAGAAAGTACTCTACCAGACTGTACCCTAGGAGTGCAATTGGAAACTATCCAGTCCAGTAGGGAGTGATTACATTACTTGGGTATTCAATCTAGTAGGTTTGGAGATATGTTGAGTAAGGTTGGAATCAACTAATATCAAATGAGCTTTATTTTTACTTTGGTTCAGTTAATCGAGGTTGACATCTCCACGGAGTATGGGATTGTGGCTGGGAGGTCAGAAAGGGAAGCTATAAGGGATGGGAGGACATTATTATCATCATCCTTGGGAGGGAAGGAAGACGCTTCCTACAATTAGTCATTTAACATTACCCAGGGTTAAGGTAAGGAAGAAGCATTCTGCAAGAGGAGGAATAGTGAAGGAATAAGCAACTTCAGAAGCTGCAATGCTGGATCTAACATAAATGAGAACATCACCCCCCTTTTTTACCTGATCTGTCCCATCTAAAGCAGGAGTAGCCATGCAAAACTACTTAATGAGGTAGGATACTAGGTTTAAGCCACTACTCAGTAATGCCTAAAAATTCAGGGTTATGACATGTATCCCAGGCCTCCACCTCAGATTTTTGGGCACAGACCAAGCACTGACATAGGCAGAACATAGGTAGTCCAGAAAAGGGCAATTAAAATGGTGCAGGTGTTACACCACAAGCTCTATAAGGCAGGAATGATGAACTCAATAAGTATACCCGGCAAAACAAGAGAGTGAGAGGGAAAATTATGGAGACCTACAAGTAACTCAAGGGGATGAATATTTTGCAGGACAGGAGTCTTTCTGAAATGATGAAGAGCACTGGAATCAGAAGGCATGCTATAAAGGTGGAGCGGGGGGTTTAGGAGGGATGTGAGTAAGCATTACAGTACTTCACTGAAAGAATGATGGTCACATGGAAAAGACTTCTAGTGGAAGTGGTGGATGTGAAAACGGTATAGAAGGATTCAAGCATGTGTGGGTTAGATATAGTGTAGGGGAATATTAAGAAATGGGCAGAGAGGTGAGATGATCACTGAGGACCCATTAGGGTCTTTGGAGACAGACTAGGCATGGATCATCTGGGCAGACAGAGTGGCCAGGCAATGCTTATCTACTGACACATTCTATATTTCAGTGTTTCTAAATGACATTCTCCCAGATAACATTCAATGTCCAAGAGAGCTACAGTTGAATTGAAGAAGGCCTTTCTCTGCATAACAACTGAAAGGGACTCTAATCCTCTCACAGCCTGCAGTCCTGAAAAGGTAATAATAATAAAGAACATTTGCCTCTAAAATTTACTTTTTGTTACAGGAAAGATTATTAAACATTTAGCACAGAACGGTTACACTAGAACATACCATATCAGTAGATCTTAAAGAGAATCTTGTCCATTAGGCCAACGCTTTGAAAATATAAGACATCAGCAGTAGAATCTCTTGAAACCTTTGCTAGTTGGGGGCTGCCCACAATGATGTGAATTATCTATGTGTAAATACGTGTGGGTAGCCCCATCACTTGTCAGTTCCCCACTGGAGATTAGCCTCAGAACACCTTCAACCATGAGGAACCAGGAGATGAGAGCAGCATCAGGTGTTACAAAAAGGCATGGGGCTAGAGACAGGATGCATGGGGTAGGTTTAGGCACAGCATTTAATATGACCTGCACTCAAATCGAAAAGGGGAAGGAGGATACAGCATGGCCTAACGGAGGATATTCTCTTGCAGATCTACTGTTATGGTAATTTATTTATTTTATTTATTGAAAAGTTTCACCAGGAAGGCACACTGAGCAACAAGTAGCTAGTCTCCTGGTCTGACCTGGGGGAAGGGGTACAATAGGGATGAGACATCAAACATTCATGTTAAATAGATCAACATTAACATAAAGTTACCTAAGGCACATGTTACAAAGAGTGCTACGTATAGTGGGTAGATTGAGAGGACAATAAGAAGTGCAGGTGTAATAAGTGAACAAGTGCTTGTGTGAAAGGAAAGGAGTGAAAGGAGAGGGAGGGACTGAGATGAGGGAAACTGGGAAGAGTAATGTCCCAGAGACACCATTCAGGATATAGGGAACCACGCAAGGGGACTGGAGGGGCTGGAGAGAAGGGGGATAAAACATAAAATTTGATGGCAGATAAGGACAGCTTGGCCCACCTAGTCTGCAAGGTAGTGGGGATTTATAGAGGAAGGGGAGAGATGGAGGAGGTGTGATTTAACACATAGGAGAGGGGAATAGGGTCTAACCCAAGAGAGAACCCTTCAGGAGGCAGAGAAGCACTGCAAAGGGGTAGGGAAAGGCCAGTAGATAGGGATTTGAGAGAGAGGAGGGGGGAATGACTTAATACTAAGGAGGGGGAATAGGGCCTAACACAAGTGAGAACCCTTCAGGATTTGGGGAAACTCTGTAAGGGGTAGGGAAAGGCCAGTAGATAGGGGGTTTAGAGAGGGATAAGAGGGAGGGAGGGAGTGAGCATTACTTAATATGGTAAGTTCATATGCAACTGCTCTGTCTTCTTCAAGGATATCTCCTCCGTAGGCCACAGTTTTGGAATGATTCCTATTAGTACAAAGTAAACTGGGAGGATGGCACAGTCTTATATCTAAATAAGACAGAAGGCCTTGCAGTAAAACAAGCCCAAAGCCAGCACGTCTATGAGAGACAATGTCCAGAGACTGTAAAGTTTATTGAAAGTATGAACTGTGCTCAATATGACTGCAGCACATATGTCAGCAGCAGGAACATTTTTGAAATAAGCAGCAGAAGTGTCCATATCCCTTGTGGATTGATCATAAAAGTATCAGGAAGTTCCTTACCTTGCTTCCCATAACAGAACATAATTCAGTATGCCAGCCATTTGGATGCACTTTGTTTAGCTACAAGAGCTCCCTCTTTCTGAGGGACAAATGAAACAAAAAGTTGAAAAGACTTTCTGCAATCATTATTCTGAGCAATATAGTATCATAGTATTATATATATATCCAATGTATGGAGCAGTGAGTCACCCTGGTTGGCATGATCAGGATAATATATGTGAAGGCATATCATTTGCTTTTGTATCAATTCAGGTACCACCTTTGGTAAAAATTGGGATTCATATGCAGAGACAGGTTTTCTGAAAAATCAAATAAGGAGGCTGAAAACTAGAGCCTGATTTTTGGAAATCCTTTGTGCAGAGGTCATCACAACTAAAAATGTTTGCCATGACAGAAAACAAAACTCACAACTTGTAGCAGGCTCAAAAGGAGTCAATGTCAATTTCCAAAAAATGAAATTCAAGTCCCAAGGCAGGTTTGGATTATGGATAGGAGGTTTCATATGAAGAATGCCTCTCAGAAACATAGGGGAAATATTTAATTAGGCAACTGTACGATCATTAATAGAGGCAGGAAAAAATTATATAGAGGCCAAATGCACCCTAAGTGAGGAATACTGCAGACCAGAGTCAGACAAGGAAAGCAAGTATTCCAACAAAACATTCACAAGAAATGTAAAAGGGCCCATATTCCATGAAGCAGTCCACAATTGAAATACTTCCATTTCAGGAAAAAGCATGCCTGGCAGAAGGCTTCCTAGATGCAATAAGGACATCAGCTACCTTAGGGAATACCCTGAAACGTGCAATGGCTATGTCTTCAGGAGCCATGCATGCAAATGTAGGGCCAACAAATCTGTATGGACCAGAGATCCTTTGCCCAGTGACAACAGACCCTGACACAGAGATAAGAGCACAGAATGCTCCGCTGCCTGATGTTGAAGGAGTGGAAATCATGTTTGGTGATGCCAGAATGGAGCAATGAAGGTGAGAGTGGCACTCTGAACCCTGTTTGAACAGGACCTTCTGTATTAGAGGAATGGGGGTGGATGCATATAGGAATTTCAATTTCCAGGCAAGCAAGAACGTGTCTTGCCAAAAAACTCAATGCCCTTGAGTGCACAAGTAGAAATGTGGTATTTTTGCACTGTGTAGGGACAAAAAAAGCTCTAGGTCTGGACAATCCCATCTTGTGAAGAGGTCATTTGCTATGGAGGACAGCAGTTCTCATTCATGACCCTTGACTGGAACCTGCTTAACCTGTCTACCAAGACATTTTAGAGACTGGGTAGAAACACTGCGAATAGCTGAAGGTTGTGAGACAGAACTCTGTACCATGCTGTCATTGCTTCCCTACATAGGAGATAGCCATTAATGTGCCCTTGTTTGTTACTGTAATGCATAACACCGACACCCATGTGGATTAACAGAGGACCGGGGCAGAGATAATTCTAAAATGCCTGGAGGCTGAACAGACCAGCCCACATTTCCAAGACATTTATGTGCAGCTCAGCCTCCAACTTGATTAATGACTGCTGTGTTTTGTAAAGGCTGAGGTGGGCACGCAGCCAGAGTCTGATGTATCTGTGGTGAGGATCTGTATAGGAGGTGTACAAGGAATGGAAAGTCCTTCAGTAGGTTGTCATGATCCATCCACTACAGAAACTCTTTGTGAAGAGGAAATGCATCGAGAACCATTTGGTCCAGCTCATCCGTCAACTGGTCCTTAAGTGTCCACTGAGGTATCTCATGTTATGACATTCCAATGGAACAGTTACTAAGGCTGCAGCCATGAGACCTAGGAGATGTAACCTTTTTTCCACAGAGACATAGTGCCTCCAGTATACCAAGTGTGCCTGAGTAGCCAAAATGTTGCCCTCTCCTGTGGCAGGAGAGTATAACCTTTCTCTGTTTCCAAGGCCACCTATCTACATTGCAGTCTCTGACACAGAGTCAACACAGACTTTGGCACACTCACTGTGACCCCAAAGTCATCAGAAAATTGATATTTCTGAGACTAGGTGTGTAGCACAACTTCCCTGGAGCCAGCCTTCAGTAGCCAATCATCCAGACAGGTGAAAACAGACAGGCCTTCTCTGCAATGGTCTGCTGTAACTACTGGCAAGAATTTTGTAGAGACCAGTGGCACAGAAAGGGCAATATTTAGAACTGACAGTGTTCTCCCTCCAGCATAAAGAAAACATATCATCTGTGGGATCTCTTGACCTTTACATGAAGGTATACATACATTAATTTAGAACCCAACGTTCAGAGTATGTTTTTAGTTGTAGGATTCTATGATTTGGAATTATCTTCCTTCCCAGTTTTGTTTGGTTAATAGAAACAAAGAAACACATAGAAACATATAATCATAGACATTGACTGCAGATAAGGACCACTTGGCCCACCTAGTCTGCCTATTTCCCTATCTACTGGATATGCCTACTGGATATGCTGCAGATCCTAGTTAATAACCTTCTTCTTCCTACCCTCTTAAAGACAAATCCCCTTATTTAAAAGTAATCAAACAATGGTTTATGAATACTGTAACTGCACAAATCAAGTCTTGCTGCACTCATTAACATTTTAGTATGTATAATATTGATATATAATTTATGTAAGGTTGTTGTTGTTATTGTCTTTTATATAGAGGGCTGTTATCTTGTAATTGTATTTACTATGTGATGACATGGGTCACCATTTTAAATGAGTTTTACTCAGTGGTCCAACCTCAATAAAAATGAATGAAAAAAAAAATGAATGAAAGAGAACAGAGTCAGTCCCCTGTTTGCAGAAGGGAAATCAGAGCTTGCAGGGATACCATTCGAAAGGAAGGAGGCAGAAGATGATGTGCAGGAATTTGTAACAACTCCAGATCATGCTCTCTTACAAATATCTCCAGAATCCACTGATCTGTACTAATCTCCAGACATTGTTTCAGATGCAGGAAGATCCTGCCCTCCACTCTCACCCTTGGAGGTAACAGCTGAGGTGGGGGAGAGACACAAAAGAGTCTGGCAGAACTGGGGTAGGCAGGGCCACTGGAACCAATTCCTTTGGGTGCTTTTATGTGGGCAACAGGAGGCAGGGATCTGGAAAGGGGCTAATTCCTATGCCACGGCCTTGCTGATGGGAGGCATGACTACCTCAGAAAGCAAATGGAAGAAAGGAACCCAGACCACTATCTCTTGCAGGAGCGCAGTACAGGGACTTTACAGATCTTAGAGTCATTTTTGAAGTTTAGAGTCTACGTAGGGTCTCTTCAAAATCATAGCCTAACAGTTTTAATCCTTTAAAGGAAGCATTGAAAACTGTCTGCTGCACATCATAGGCAATGGAAAGAATATCTCTTCATGCAAATGCCACAAGCTGTAGACCTAGCAGAAGCATCAGGTACATCATAAGCTGAGTGACACACATGTTTACCAACCTCTGCTCCAGCAGACAAAGTTGTAGGAGATCTGTCCTGGCAGAGTCATCAGGCAATGCCAGAGCAGCAGTATGAGCAGCTATCCACAGGCTGTTCTGATATTTAATTCTGTAGGCCTGGTAGTTTGCAGTCCTAATGTCCAGTGATGTTAATATGCATATGTACATTTCCCATCACATCTAAACTCCTACACTCCCTGTCAGGAAGCAAAGTATTCATATGTCTAGGGACTCCTAGAACCATCAGCAGTAGCCATGATGACCACAGAGTCAGTTTATGGCAGGTTAGCACAATAAAGCTTAGCAGATTGTGTTGGATGCTGCATATCAGTCTTTCTAGGAATAGCAGGCAGGGTGTTCTGTCTGTACCATGCAGCCAAAGTAGAGTCCTCTAATGCAAGATATATAGATGGTATGATAATGGAGGGGGAGCAGGACAACTCCAAAAATTCCATGACATTCCTTTTAGTGGAATCTTCCACTTCCACAGCAAAGCCCATGGCAGACTGCATTTTCTGCATCATGGCTTGAAAAGTTGGATCCTCAGGAGAAGCTCTTGAAGAATAAATGACAGTGTCCTCACCACAGGATGAAAGAGAAGAACTAGAGTGAAAAAGGACATTCCAGAATCATTTCTCCTTCAGATTCCTCTTCTAAATCATCTTCTAAGTGGATGGGGTCAGGATTATATTCCATTTCATCATCCTCACAACCAATGATGGGATCTACATAATGGACCAGCGAGGCTGGTAGCGGCTGAGAGGCAGGAATCTGTGGCATGCTATTGTAAACCATAAACCATTAAAGGGGGGTCTTTTGGTAGAATAAATGCTTGCATTGGCAACCATGACAACACCAGAGCCACCACCACTACCTCAGAGGTTGCGAAGAAAGCACAACAGTTGGACCACAGTGGGCTCAGGGGAGGGTGAGGATGGTGGAACAGAGGCACACCCAGTCAGTTGTTCCACACCACAATCCATACACCATTCTGGCGGAGCATAGCTTCCCTATGGATGCACCCACAGAGGAGACTAAGGAGGCTGAGGACAACTGTCACAAGGGAGGCCCACAGGAAGGAGGCAGAGGACACCACAAGGAAAGGAAGCAGCTCCTGGTGGGGACTCAATATGAGGGGCTAGAACTGGGGAGCAGGGAAACTGAAGTAAGGTGCCTGCCTGGTGCCATGGCTTGGAGAGACAGGAAGCGCATCCTCAGGATCACGAGAACAGCTGCACGGGGTCTGAGGCTGGGCGTCATTGTCCACCTAGGGACAAATGACTTGGCTCATCATGAGATTAGAGCAGTGCAGAAGGACTTTGTAGGATTGGGAAGGGGCCTATGGCAAGTAGCACACGCAATATCCTTCTCTGAGGTGCTGCCTGTCAATGGCATGAGTGAGGTGAGGGTACTTTGCACCATGCAGTTTAATGAATGGTTGAAAAAATGGCGTGGAGCACAGGGGTTTGGCTTCATTGGGGACTGGGGTTCCACCTGGAGGGACACCAGCCTATACTGGCAGGATGGTCTGCATCTGTCCAGGAAGGGAACAAGTCTTTTGAGCAATTGGTTTAAATGCTTCATTGGCAAGCTTTTAAACTAGTCAAGGGGGGAGGCACTGATAAGCAGCAGAAAATTCCAGCCTCTCCTACAAAACAGGGTACTAAATGAGAAAAGACCGGTAGAAAGGTCAGTGGGGGATGCTGCAAAAGAAGGTAAAGTCATCAAAAAATGGAGAGCAATGAGTACCAATGCCCGTAGTCTGAGTAACAAGCTTCCTGAATTAATGGCCTTGATGGAGGAGGAACATCTGGATATCGTGGCAGTCACAGAAACATGGTACACACAAAACCATGACTGGGACGTAAACATACCAGGATACACTATCTACAGGAGGGACAGGGAGGGTAAAAGAGGAGGAGAAGTAGCTCTTTGCATAAGGGAAGGAATCAAAGCAACAGGAGAAAAGGGAAAACAGGGAGGAGAAGAAGCACTGTGGGTAAAGTTTTGAGACCGGCAATGGCACCACAATCCTCACAGTGGTTGTATACAGACCCCTTTCTCAGGGGGAGGAAATGGACAAGGAAATGATAGAAAGAATACTTAGAATGGCAGAAAAAGGGGAGATATTGCTGATGGGTGATCTGAAAATGCCAGATGTTAACTGGAGTGCAGTTGCAGCAGCCACTTCGAAGAGTGGGGTTATTCTAGATGCCCTACAGGGGGCATGCCTAAGACAACTAGTATTGGAGCCCACTCAAGAGGGAGCAATCTTAGACCTGGTTCTCTCAAATGGAGATGAAGAAAGGATCACAGATGTAGAAGTGGGTAGCCATCTGGGAACTAGCGACCATCGAACAGTATAGTTCACAATAAACACAGCAATAGAGTCAAGCCATACAAAGGCAAAAGTATTGGACTTTAGGAGAGCTGACTTTGCCAAAATGGGTGAGTGCCTAAGGAATGCACTAGCAAATGGGCAGGAAGGAGGGGTGGAAGAACAATGGGGAATAATAAAAACTGCCATCACAGAGGTAACAAGCCTTTGTGTGAAGCAAATACACAAAACAAAACGATGTAAGAAACCACTATGGTTCTCAAAGGAAGTGGCAGCGAAGGTTCAAGAGAAAAAGAAAGCATTCAGGAAGTACAAGGAATCACAGAAGAAGCAGGACAGAGAACTATATCAGTTAAAGCAAAAGGAAGTTGGGAAGGCAGTCAGAACAGCAAAGGCCCAAACCGAGGAAAAGATAGCCAACTCAGTTAAGAATGGGGATAAAACCTTTTATAGGTACATCAGTGAACGAAGGAAGACCAAGGGAGGGTTAGTGAAGCTTAATAAAGGGGAAGGAGGGTGGGCAGAGGGTGACTGTGAAAAGGCAGAGATACTAAACAAATATTTTTGCTCAGTATTTACAAAGGAAGTGGGGGAGGTACCTAAAACAAACAGTAGAAACACTCTGGATACAGAAGTTGATACCAGCCCATTTACAGAAGAAAGGGTTATGAAAGAACTCTTAAAACTGAAGGTGGACAAAGCAATGGGGCCTGATGGGATTCATCCCAGAATTCGAAAAGAACTAAGGGTAGAACTAGTGACACCATTGACTACCCTCTTTCAACAAATCATGGGAGGATGGAGTGGTACCCAAGGACTGGAGGAGGGCAGATGTGATTCCCCTTCACAAAAGTGGGAGCAAAGCAGAAGCAGGAAACTACAGACCTGTTAGTTTAACCTCAGTGGTAGGGAAAATGATGAAATCACTTCTGAAGGAAAGAACTGTTGAGTATCTAGACACCAGAGGGGCACAGGACCCAAGGCAGCATGGATTCACAGCGGGAAGATCATGCCAGACAAATCTGATAGATTTCTTTGACTGGGTGACCAACATAGTAGATCAGGGAGGGGCTGAGGACATGGCCTACCTAGACTTTAGAAAGGCATTTGACACAGTCCCACACAAAAGATTAATATACAAGTTAGCCAGCCTGGGAGTGGGTCCCAAAATGACAGCCTGGGTAAAGAATTGGCTGGAGAATAGGACACAGAGAGTAATAGTAAATGGAGTCCACTCTGAAGAAAAGGGGATTACTAGTGGTGTACTGCAGGGTTCAGTATTAGGACCGGTCCTCTTCAATGTCTTTATAAGCGACATTGCAGAGCGACTGGAAGGAAAAGTATGTCTCTTTGCAGATGACACAATGATCTGCAACAGAGTTGATGCACAAGATGAGGTGCAAAGGATGAGAAGGGACTTGGCAAGGTTAGAGGAATGGTCGAATGAATGGCAGCTTAGATTCAATGCTAAGAAGTGCAAGGTAATGCAACTGGGAAACAAAAACCCAGGGGAAGAGTACACAATGGGGGATGAGATACTAACAACAACAAAAATGGAAAGGGACCTGGGGTAGTCATATCAGATGACCTAAAGGTGGGCAAGCAATGTGAGAGGGCAGTAAGGAGGGCTGGGGGGATACTGGGATGCATAGGAGAGGCATCACCAGTAGAAAACAGGAAGTTATTATCCCTCTGTACAGACAGTTGGTGAGACCCCATCTGGAGTACTGCGTGCAGTTCTGGAGACCCAATCTCCGCAAAGACATAGACAGGATGGAAGCTGTCCAGAGGAGGGCAACTAAAATGGTGCAGGGTCTGCACCAGAAGACATGTGAAGAGATTTAAGGTGCTAAATATGTATAGCCTCGAGGAAAGGAGGGAGAGGGGGGACATGATAGAAACTTTCAAGTACCTCAAGGGAATCAACAAAGTCCAAGAGGGTAGCATCTTTCAAAAAAAGAGGTGTGCAAGAACAAGGGGGCACAATTTGAAGATAGAGGGGGCAGCTCAGAGGTAATTTAAGGAAGTATATTTTCACAGAGAGGATTGTGGATGCATGGAACGGCCTTCCGGAGGTGGTTGTGGAGTCAAAAACAGTGGTGGAATTCAAGCATGCATGGGACAGACATTAGGCAATTCTAGGGGGTGGGGGTAGGAAGAAGTAGGCTGCTGGTTAACTAGGATTTGCAGCTTATCCATTAGGTAGGGAAATGGGCAGACTGGGTGGGCCAAGCGGTCCTTATCTGCCGTCAAAATCTATGTTTCTATGTTTCTATGTTTAATGCATTGAATCATTTCAGAAAACAACACCAGCACAGCCTGGGACTCAAAAGCACCTTGCAAAAGGGATCAGAAGTACCTGCATTGACGGGTCATGGCCCAATGACAATGGCATCATACTGTCAGTAGTAGGAATGGCAGCACCTTGGCCAAGTCTTGATCTTGGTGTCTCAATGACAGCCGGGGAGGCTATAGTTGACTCCGCTGGATCAGGAGTTGATGAGAATATACCTTTTCTCAGTGGTGACTGGGACCTAGCCTGCAAAGCGGATGTGCCCATTTCTCTGTGTTTT
Organism: Neoceratodus forsteri; assembly: GCA_016271365.2. Classification (NCBI taxonomy): domain Eukaryota; kingdom Metazoa; phylum Chordata; order Ceratodontiformes; family Ceratodontidae; genus Neoceratodus; species Neoceratodus forsteri. The sequence continues at coordinate 611,543,742 of CM057455.1, forward strand.
CACTTATGTCTAGACAAGGAGGAGACCTATGATGATGACCATTCCTTGTCCCTATCCTTAGATTTTTATGGCAGCTTTTCAGTCGGAGGTGACGGAGAAGCAGATTTTGAACCTTTATCCTTTTCTTTTTTGTACAAGAAGATTTTATTGAGTATTCAGAAAACCAAACAGCTACATATTAACGCAGGATAAAAATCAGATAGTCATACAAGGTGGAAACACATAACTGGAGAACTGAATGCCATAAAAATATCAAACTAGGAGACTATGAGTTGACAAAAAATGTATATACAATAACTGGAAATATGGACAGAAAATGGACCATAGAAAGTATTGAACTGCGCTTTTTCGCAAGACAAAGGGAAATCATAAATACTGTCTTGTTCTTAATGCAGGCCATATCTGTAATAGAAGAAATATAAAGTTAGCAGACATAGATATCTTCCATGAAACCAAAGTCAGTACTGTATTAACAAATTAATTGACCCTATCTTGTAGAAAGTCCTATAGTCATGTTCAGCAGGGCATGCACTTTTATTAACAGTGATAAGAGGGGCATAAGCTGCACCTTAATTGTGACTGCTTATCAGGAAGAGGGTAAAGTAGAGAGTGGTTAGCAACTATATAGACATGCATGGGATGGGCAATAAGCATAAAAGGGGAAAAGGGGCGTGTTAGCACTAGATGTGAAGCAATCAGATTTTACAGTTCTTGCAGGGTATCAATTGACTGCTCTCATTTTATATAACCATGGTTTTCAAGTTTCAAAACTTTTGAGAGGGTTCCCCAATGCCAGTGCCATACCTGTAAGTAAGAGGCATTGTTTGATAAAAGCACAAATTCACTGTGTGACATTTGTAAGGTGAGTTCCTCCACTGCAATAGGAGTTGGCATTTGGCTTCAAGTGCCACTGTAAGCAAAAAGGCTTATAATAGAGCATTTCTGGGGACAACAATCTGGAATCCCCAAGGATACAAAACCAGGAGATTCTGGAACCTTTATCCTTTCCATTGCTTTCCATGTCCTTAATACTAGAACATTTTCTAGAGGTTTCTTATAAGCGTCACCTCATAGCCTGGTTGAACCTCAGGCAAATCTCACAAGCCTTCATGCTGTGAGACATGCCTCATATCACAAACAAACCAAATGTGTATCCTCTTTATAAATCTTTTCTCCACTTACAAGACTGAAATAAAGGGACTCTCAACATTGGAGGCATACAGAGATGACAATAGAACATTAATAAAATGTAAAAAGTGAACAGCAATGACTGCGTTGACAGTGTTTCCTTCAGAGGGTCTGACAAGGATGATTGATGGAAGAAGAAAGAGGTGAGAGTGATGGGACATTCCATGTTTATGTACACGTAGACACTGTATGTCATTTGGGTGGCCCCCACTTGCAAATGTTTTTGAGTTGTCCTAATGCTGACAGTTTATAGTTACAAAAGTGTGGCCTAATGGAGGAGGTATCCTCAGAAAAGAACTGCCATTCCTTTTATATCAGCACATGGAACTGTACATCTGGAGCTGCTGTGCTGACTCACTGTCAGAGCTGGGTGGGACGGGGCTCAATAATTGAATCCTTTAGACTGACAGACAGAATCCAAAATATGCACACAAATTACTTTCTTTTAACATATTCATGCATTGTCTAAGGCGGCTGGAGATCCATATGATTTGGTGTGTAGAGCTGTTTTGTTTTAGTACTATTAAATGTTATCAGTAGTCCTGTTCCTGGTAAGCAATTAGTTTACCTCTGGGGTCTAGCTATTTTGTACACATTGTTCAATGTTCTTGACTGGCTCATTGCTAGTATGTCCCTGCAAGCCAGCAGATTTGGCTAGACAGGCTAATTTCTAGGTAAGAGACATGCAGGCACTTGCTCTATCTCTGCGCCTGTTTGTGACTCTTCTTCTCACATATTGGTTGTGCACTCTCTGATCTTGGCTTGCAGGCACACTGATGCCCACTGTACCTGTGGCTCCACTAAACTATTGTGTTCATGATTGTGCTGTTTATACAGATTGAGAGCTCACATTCACAAAGACTTAGTGCATTCTTGAAAGAGTCACCACTCACTTCCATAGATCTCTTGCACACTCATCACCCATACATACTGTACTACACACAGATAACCCCATCCTAATAAACACACACAGATATATAAGATGTTTTATTTACTTACCTTTATACTATTCTGTTTGCTCTTTTTGAGGTTCTCCTCTGAAGCACTTCTGGACTCATGTAGATTGATTTTCAAAACCCCATGAATGCTGTAAACCCCTGGTGCACAGACCATTTGATGCATGGGGCTTGCTGCAGTCTCCCAGCTGGTGAATGGGATTTTCAATCCCGAGTGCCAAATGCAACAAATTAGACCAGCTTTTACCTCGTCTAACTTGTGCCATTTCGGGGACCCCTTTACGGGTTTTGTGCCACATCTTTGGTGAAAGCTGCCATAAAGTGAGAACACTGTTGCAACTGCACCAGATGTACTAAAATTGGGTGCAGTTGCATCAAAGGAGTTTGGGGCAACTGTGCCAAAACAGGGGACTGATAGGGCTTGAAACAAGCCCTACATCACCCTTTGAAAATTGAGCCCATGGTTCTGGTTGTTGGTGGGAGTTCCTTTTGGCACTTACTAGTGCTGAACATGGGCTGGGTGGTTAGCAAGACAGTAGCAGTAACTAGTCTTTTTGGATAGCTAAGGGTTGGTTGGGTGGTGAATGGGACAGCAGCAGGAGGGAGTTGTTTGAGTGGCAGATGTATATTTGGGTGATTTGGGTGATAGATGAGTGAGCAGGAGGAGGGAGTTGTCTATGTGGCTGAGATGAATTGAGTGGTGGGTGGGCTGCAGTGCACCAGACTTTATATGGTTAGATCTGGTGTGGCTATACCAGCAGCATGAAGTTTCTTGTAGGGCCAGGGCTTTGTTGGTGGATGGTAGACTGGACACAGGAATACATTGCAAATGGGCTGGCTGGAGGCAGCAGTTGGTAGAAGCTGATTTTGGCTGAGAATAGATTAGGTGGTGTGTGAGCTAGCTAGCAACAGGAGCAATTTGAGTGACTGTGACTGGGTTATGTTGTGGACAGGCCAGCAGTGGGATGGCATTTCTTGTGGGGCCCAGTCCTTTCCAGGTGGCGTGTGAGCCAGCAGCAATGGAAGGGAGTTGTGTTTGTGGCCTGGGCCATGTCAGCTATTGTCAACTATGGTAGGGAGCTTTTTGTGGGTTAGACAGCAGCAGTACCAGGAAGGAACTTGCTGTGGTGTCATGAATAGGTCAAGTAAAGAAAAATATTAACAATATTGGAGTACAATCCAGCCAAATTATAGACACAAATTTGTAAACAAACCATAAGGTAGTTTGCAAAATTATATATATATATATATATAAATATTCTCATAGCAAACAAAACTATGTTAATACTAACATTAGTGTTGAACTACAGAAAGTGTACAAAATAGGAAATCAGAAATAAATCATGAAAGGCTAAGGACATATGATATAGGCTAACAGTCTTGTGAGGTCCTTGTTTGAGTTGAATCTCAACCCAAAACCCCGCCCAACCCCAACCACCAACACAACAACTCCACTTGCAGAAAACCCTAGCCTTCTGACCTAAGTATAACATGCAGATGCTTGGCATGTTACACACAGTCTGACCTTGCTGCAATGTGCCTTTACTTCAACAGTTGGGGTCTAACTACACTCTGAGGTGATGTTACTAGAAATTTAAAAATAATATTGATCTAATAGCAAATTAGTTGCCCTTTACACAATGTGAACTATTTTGCAATATACTGTACATATTTCTTTTGATACACAGTGTGATAGGAGATAAGTTCAGGTAAGACAACAGTAAAAGGAATGTCTCAGTATATGAAATGGTTTATGTATCTGAATGTGTGGTGTACAAAATCAAACACATATTTACATTCATGGCATTTTTACTGGGTGAATACATTTTAATTGGCTGTAGCTATAGTTATGTTGAAGACTAATAAACATATGCTAAGTTATATTACAAAACTATGTTTTGGACTATATAGTTAGATATATTATCTTACACACATACATCTTACTTGAGAAAGTTTATTCAGTCTGTAAAGTCAAGTATACCTACTCTTTTTTGGGGGAAATACAATCATAAATTATTAAACAGTGCATAGTACATAGCAGAACAGATTAAACTTTATTACATTGCCATACTGTATACAAAGCTACATGTACACAAGAATCTGATGCATATGATAATGCTTAGGAGGCTTTGTGTCAAAAGATACATCTGTCTGTTACATGTATTGCAACTGTTTATCAGACCATGTGACACAAACTATATGTACTGTGGGCATATGACATTTGTATTTGTGCCACACCTTACTACACATTGTAAAGTATTGTATGGTTTAATCTGATAAGATACATAAATGTAAGTAGAATGCATTTTAGTAACATTTGTATTCTTATCAATAAAAAAAGCCCTATTTTTAATATGAGATAGCACATACTGTAACAGATATTTCCCAGCTATATTAAAGTAACATCCTTTATTTTCTTATGTTATTGATCTAAAGTATCAAAACAAATTTTCAAACAAGTAATACATTTATATGGAACACAACATACTAATTAATGGACACTGCAACTCTTGAAGTAAATGTGCATTGCAGCAAGGTCAGACTGTATGTGGCATGCTGAGTATCTACATGTTATACTTAGGTCACAACGGTAGGGTTTTGTGTAGGTGGAGTGGTTGTGTTAGTGGTTGGGGGTGGGTAGGGATTAAGGTTTAGATTCATCACAAACAAGGACCTCACAAAAGGTGTTAGCCTATATCATATGCCCCTTGCCCCTAAAGATTTATTTCTGAGTTCCCTGGTTTGTATGCTTTCTGTAGTTTAACCCTAATGTAAGCATTTACAAAGTTTTTTGCTATGAAATTCCTTACTTTTTGAAAAAGTCATGTTATGTCTTATGATGTTATACATTATACTTTTTTTGCAGTGAATAGCACATTTTTAGTCAACATGAATCTATATTATAGAGTATACTTGAAAGAAATGAGACAGCTGTCAGCCTGCACATAAATAACAAACCCATATTTATTTTTCTACAAAGAAACAGATCTAGTTAATGTGTATTTTTGCAAAATAAAATCATTTTTCATCAGAAAGATAAAATGCAATGTGATTTGCTTAACATTCAAATTGTTAAAGAACTGTATTTACATAAGACACTTTGTGTATTGCATCATACACAGTTAAAATCACCACAAATATAATCAAACACAGAAACTTAGGAAAGAAAGTATGGTGTGAAATAATAAATTAACCAAATATTAAACCTGTATTACTAAATAAATAACATGTTCCAGCTGTGTAACTATGCATAATAAACTGCAATCCAAATAATTAACTGTTTACAGTCCTTAATCACAAAAAAAAAATATGTATTGTCAATGATTGTGGTTTTGCAGAAAAAACTAAACTAAACAACATTCCTACTTCATCATATATACAACATCATTGAAATGTAAGAATGAGTATCCATAGGTCCGTTAAGCAAAAAGCTCTGTATTAATGCAAACTGAACTGTAGAAGTAATGAGTGTGAACATAAATGTAGAAAATACACAAAGTGCTTATAATCAAAACAACAAATAAAAATTATTTTAGGTGTTTCATTAGCCAATGCCATACCTTCTGGGATAAAGTTGTGCAGGAACTGCCTGGCCATGATGTGCAGATGCCATAGAAACACTATTAAAGGGCTGCTGACATCTGAAAGAAAACTGCAGACTTTAAGTCATCGTAGAACTGGAGATAGAATTGTGTAGCTAATTTTTTATACTGTGCTACTTCTGTTTTCACTCTAAATTACTTGCTACCTTAAGGACAGGAATGGTGGTAGAATTATGTAGCTACAGTATTTTCCTCCCTGTTTTCAGACTTAAATCTTGTTAGCTTAAGATCAGCCCCCTACTTTGGGATTTACTGCTGATTTTCATTTGCTTTTACACCACCTCAGAAATTAATTCTCCTTTTTACTGAAGCACCTTTACAATATATTCTCTAGCTGGAATGAGCACAAATTCAATGTGGTGCTGGTGCATTTTATTAGTCAGGCCCCATTTAATCATTTAGCTTAGTTACAGCCCAGTACTGCAGTAGAACCAGGCTAGTTCTAATTAGTTCAAATAATTCAACTTTGTTGCGCCAGAATGTTTTCTAACTATTTATCATCACCCCAGTGCTGGCTTATTTGTTTAGCAAGTTTCTACATTGCACTTCCTCTGGTGGCTCTTCTCAAATTAATTTAATCCAGTCCTTCCCCCTGTTAAGCCATCCCCTATCCCTGCTATTTAATGTGCTCATCTTCTGCTCTCTTTCACACACGCCTCCCAGAGGTCATGTGGGCCCCTGAAGCTGCCCTCCCTTGGTCTGCTCATGGACCACCCAGCAAGAAGGTATGACACTATGCATGATGGTTACAGCTGCTTACTCAGGGAAAGGATTACCCGCCAACATGCGCAATGGGTACCCCACCACCAACCTTAGTGAGCCACTTAATATATAGTCCAGGTCACATGACTTGTAGAACATATCAGACAACTTTCCCCTAGCAAGCTAGCTTCTTCTACTGCTAGTGGTCGCTATATTCATATAACTTGTAACAAAGCTACCACTAGATGTAAACCATAAACTGTTAAGTTACACTGCCTCTGTCCCTAGTAATAATCACTTCTCTCCTACCCTCAACGTCACTCCCCCCTACCAGCTGCCCTATGTAAAAGTTTGAGTTCTAAGCTTTTCAAAGCTAAGAGTTTGAGACATTAGCATAAGGTCTATGTGAAAGTCTGAGTTCTAAGCTGCTTCTGCACTAAGTCAGGAAACATACACAAACCAGTGGCTAGATTCTGCTTACAAGTTTTGTTCTTTATAGCCTATTTAGAAGTGTGCCTATTTACTAGGTCACTAGCCTAGCTCTCTGCAACCTCGTTAGCAGTGTGCTTACTTAATCACAAGTGCTGGGAATACATGCTACAGAGTTAAACCAGTTGTCCCTAGTACTGTGGTAGATATAATACTGTTGCACTCTGGCTCATGGGTTTATCTGGTTGAAACCAAGCAGTTACCACAGAGCAGCAGGACATATACAACCAAAATACTTCTAACGCAGGACCTAGCACAGACCATGCATGCTTAATCCTGAGTCTAGGAGGCTCTAGTGCACCCCAACCCCTCCACACTGGCTAACAAACCCTAAATGCTTGCCAATCAGTGGTGTCCTTATAGCCAGTATATACATCTGCTCCATTCTGTGAGTAGACAGGCTAATGGGCATCCACAACACCAGCTACCCAACCCGGGGCCCACAGGTCCACCACACACAGTACTTACCCTACTTCCCTACTAAGCATATAGTATACTCACTGCTAGTGCAACACAAGCTAACAAAAAACAGGGCCTGCTACTTTCTGCTCCATGGAGCTAGGGGTCATGGGGCTAGAGATGCGCGTTCTATAATACACAAAGCTTTATGCTTAATATCTGTATTTTTCCCCCTTGTGGGAGACATTGAATCCAACTCTGGACCCCTTGTGCCCAACTACAACAATGACTCCCTACAAGACCAAAATTGGATCTGCCCCAGGGTTATAAAATAGCCCATATGAATGTCTGTAGTATACCCAAAATACATAAAGTCTGCAGTTGGGTGGACCTCGACAAACCAGACATTTGGCAGTATCAGAAACATGACTAGAACCACATATCTAAACCCATGAAATCGATCTTCCATGGTACAATGCATTCAGGAAGGGCAGGGATGACAAAAGAGGGCGGGTCCTATAGAAACATAGATACATTGAATTTGATGGCAGATAAGAACCACTAGCCACCCAGTCTGCCCATTTCCTACCTAATGGATAAGCTGCAGATCCAAGATCCAAAGTCAAAGAGGGTAGCATCTTTCAGAAAAAGAGATGTGCAAGAACAAGGGGACACAATTTGAAGATAGAGGGGGGATGGCTCAGGGGTAATGTGAGGAAGTATTTTTTTTCCTGAGGAGGTTGTGGGGTCTAAAACTGTGGGAGAATTCAAGAATGCATGGGACAGACATAAGGCAATTTTTGTGGGGGATAGGAAGAAATAGGCTTTTAGTTAAATAGGAACTGCAGCTTATCATCCAGGTAGGGAAATGGGCAGAATAGGTGGGCCAAGCGGTCCTTATCTACCGTCAAAGTCTATGTTTCTATGTTTCTATCCTAGTTAACCAACAGCCTACTTCTTCCTACCCCAACCCCCTAAAATTGCCTTATGACTGTCCCATGCATTCTTGAAATCCACCACTGTTTTTGAGTCCACAACCTTTTCAGAAAGGCTGTTCCATGCATGCACAACCCTTTCTGTGAAAAAAATACTTCCTCACATTACCTCTGAGCCATCCCCCCTCAATCTTCAAATTGTGCCCCCTTGTTCTTGCACACCTCTTTTTCTGAAAGATGCTACCCTTTTGGACTTTGTTGATTCCCTTGAGGTACTTGAAAATTTCTGTCATGTCTCCCCTCTCCCTCCTTTCCTCGAGGCTATACATTTTAAGCTCCTTAATTCTCTCTTCAAATGTCTTCTGGTGCAGATCCTGCACCATTTTAGTTGCTCTCCTCTGGACTGCCTCCATCCTGTCTATGTCTTTGCAGAGATTGGGTCTCCAGAACTGCACGCAGTACTCCAGATGGGGTCTCACCAGCTGTCTGTACAGAGGGATAACAACTTCCTGTTTTCTACTGGTGATGCCTCTCCCTATGCATACCAGTATCCCCCCAGCCCTCCTTACTGCCCTCACATTGCCTGCCCACCTTTAGGTCATCTGATATGACTACCCCAGGTCCCTTTCCATTTTTGTTGGTTTTAGTATCTCACCCCATTGTGTACTCTTCCCCTGGGTTTTTATTTCCCAGGTGCATTGCTTTGCACTTCTTAGCATTGAATCTAAGCTGCCATACATTTGACAACTCCTCCAGCCTTGCTAAGTCCCTTCTCATCCTTTCCACCCCAGCTTGTGCATCAACTCTGTTGCAGATCTTTTTGTCATCTGCAAAGAGACATACTTTTCCTTCCAATCCCTCTGCAATGTCGCTTATAAAGATAGTGAAGAGGACCGTTCCTAGTACTGAACCCTGCGGTACCCCACTAGTCGCCCCCCTTTCTTCAGAGTGGACTCCATTTACTATTACCCTCTGTGTCATATCTTCCAGCCAATTCTTTACCCAGGCTACCTTCTTGGGACCCACTCCCAGGCTGGCCAGCTTGTATATTAATCTTTTGTGTGGGACTGTGTCAAATGCCTTGCCAAAGTCTAGGTAGGCCATGTCCACATCCCTTTCTTGATCTATTACTTTGGTCACCCACAGAAATCTATTAGATTCATCTGACATGACCTTCCCACTGTGAATCCATGCTGCCTTGGGTCCTGTGCCCCTCTAGCCTCTAGGTACTCAACAATTCTTTCCTTCAGCAGTGATTCCATCATTTTCCCAATCGCTGAGGTTAAACTAACAGGTCTGTAGTTTCCTGCTTCTGCCCTGCTCCCACTTTTGTGACATGAAATAACATCTGCCCTCCTCCAATCCTCAGGTACCACCCCATCCTCCCCTGATTTGTTAAAGAGGGTAGTCAGTAGTGTCACTAGTTCTACCTTTAGTTTTTTTAGAATTCTTAGATGAATCCCATCAGACCCCATTGCTTTGTCCACCTTCAGTTTTAAGAGTTTTTTCAGAACCCTTTCTTCTGTGAATGGGCTGGTATCAAGCCCATACCTAAAGTGTTTCTATTGTTTGGTTTCAGTATTTCCCCCTCTTCATTTGTGAATACTGAGTAAAACTATTTGTTTAGTATCTCTGTCTTTTCACAGTCACCGTCTGTCCACCCCTTCCCCTTTCTTATGCCTCACTAGCCCTCCCTTGGTCTTCCTTCACTCCCTGATGTACCTATAAAAGGTTTTATCACCTTCTTAACTGAGTTGGCTATCCTTTCCTTGGTTTGGGCCTTTTCTGTTCTCAAGGACTCCCTAGAAGCATCTCTAACCTTCCTCCCCAACACTGACCACACTGGGTGTCAGTCAATATTCGTCCAGATCACCCTTGGTCTCACCAAGCACCTAATGATGGGCTGCCTATTCAACCCTTCCAAGGCCACCCCCTCTCCCAAGACCTAGAGGCACTAACCAAGGCAGTGACTGAGAACATCCTCTCTGAGCTGTTAATACTTGGAGACTTTAAACTAAAATTTTCTCCTGACACTGAGCTAGCCATCAAGGCTACCCTCCTGGACACCAGTCTTTCCCAGGTCATCTCTGACACTACTAGACACAATGTCAGAACTGGGAACCACTTGATCATCGACTGGGTTCTGGCCTCTAATCCCTCAAACATTCAAGTGGCCAGCACTATGGCAGATGCCCTGAGTGACTACTCTCCACTCTTCTGTGTTTGGAAGAACAAGATCTCCAGGAGTCCACCACTACTCCTTATAGTCAGCAACTACACTAAGTTTTCTGTTGCGCTCTTCCAGGAGCACATGGGCAAATTGGACTGGAGCCCTGTCCAGTTTCTTCCAAGTCTAGATGAAACCCTGGAGTTCTTCCAAACCACTTCCATTTCTGTGGCCAATCTCCATGCTCCAATAAAGAAACTAAGAACAAAAGGCTGCTGCTACAAGAGGATCACTCCTGAGTTAAAATCCATGATGATAAATCGGGACAAGTCCTGGAAAACCTTGTAACCTACAGGACCCTCAGGAACCATTGTAAATGCACTGCAAAGGACAGAAAGTGGCAGTATGTCAAGAACCTCCAACAGGCTAACCTGTCGGATCCTAGGTCCTTCTGGTCACACATCAATGCCTTGATAAAAGGCAGTGATAAACCAGCCCAAGGCCATATACACTGTCATGGTCAAACTCTCAGCGATGCTCAAGAAGTAGCTGCTGCCTTTAAAAAGTTCTTCACTGATCTCAAAGGATATAAGGCAAGCCTATCCCTAGTACCCCTGACCAACTTAGTCCCAAGAATCTGAGTTTACCATGCCCACTTTTCCCCTATGGATGGTAAGACCAAAATAAGTACTTCCCCTTCTAAAGTCCATTAAAGCTATTGGCTCAGATGGGCCATATGGCCTTGACCCAAAGCTACTTAAAGTGGCTACCCCAGCCATAGTACTGCCAGTCACATGGCTCATCAAAAGGTCCCTGTTGCAAGGAACAGTACCTAACATGTGGAAGCAGGCTTATGTGGTACCAGTCCATAAGGGTGGCCCTGGGGAGCCTATGGGAAAATACAGGCCCATATCCCTCTAATGAATCCTCTCAAAAATACAGGAAAGGCTGGTCTATTGTCAACTCTGAGACTACTTGGATGCAAATCAGTTCCTAGTGGATACCCAGTAAGAGTTTAGAAGAAACCATGGGACTGATTTGGTACTCATCAGATTCTCCAATGATGTCCTTAAGACCTTAGATGACAGCACCCCTACCTGGGCAATCTTCATAGACCTGACCAAGGTCTTTGATCTTGTAGACCACAGCATCCTACTAAACAAGCTGAGTAATCTCAGCCTTGATCACCACTCCTTAACCTGGTTCTGTTACTACCTGACCAAATGGTCACAGCGGGTTAAATGGAGAGGGACTTCCTCAGAAACACTACCTCAGAAATACTTCCCCTCAAGGAAGGATACCACTGGGATCAATACTGGGCCCCTCCTGTTCTCTTTGTTTGTGAATGACCTGAACAGTCACTGCAGAGGTAGCTTAGTGGTCCAGTATGCCAACAATGCTATTATTTACAGAACCTCATCTAATCCTGCTGACCTGAGTCCTCAACTACAGTTGGACTTCACATAGCTAGCATTATGGCTCAAAGATAACAGGCTGTTCTTAAACACCAAAAAACCCAAATCCATTCTAACCGGGCCAGGAACCCTAGGCCATGACAGGAGCTCCCTACTCCCCTTGATCTCCTCCTTGGGCATGCTGATAGAGGTAGTGAAGTCCTTTTAGTACCTAGGCTTGATGATTGACCAAGACCTCACACTGAAACCACAAGTAGACCAAGTGACTAGAAATATACACCACAAATTAGGACTACTCTTTCTCCTGACTGGCCAATTGACCCCTGAAACAAGGATCACCATAGCAAAAAGCATACTCCTCCCAACCCTGACTTTTAATGCATTGGTAGAGGATGCAAATGCTTTACAATAAAATAGCGAACTTTGCCATGATGTCCCACCCAAGGCGACATCACTGCAAAGCATTGGCATCCCTGAACAGGCCATTTTCCTGCTTCTGACTACAACACCCCATATTATGCAACACATTCAAACGCCTTACTGACCACCCCCTAGCAAGCCTAACCAGCCTATTAGCCCCAAAGTGCTCTGGTAGGCAACTCAGGGCAATGTCTCCTGGAAGTTCCAAGGGTAAGAACTGCAACTAACTGCAAATCCTTCACTTATGCAGCTCCTGCACTGTGGGACAAGCTCTCTGACCACCTTCAGAGGGCTACCTCCCTGGGCACCTTTTGCAAAGAGCTCCATGAGCATCAGCTAGGCAAGAGCACCTGCTTCTGTACCTGAGTTCAGTAAAACAAACTTACTAGTGGCACCGCAAACCCAAAGATTAGTCTTTCCTGTACCCGTAGCCATCTTGTAGACTCCTCTCATCAACCCAAAGATGCAACATTTTTACCACTTGCTCTTGCTCCTACTAACCACATCCCAGCCTAGAAATCTAGTCCTTCTGGGTCCATGCACTGAATGTGCCTACGGTGAGCTGACCCAATGCTACAACTCCATGGACTCACTGACTGCAAACTCTCTGTCGCACTGTTGTGAAATGTCTAGACTGTACTCAAATATGGCCTGCCTTTTTATATACTGTATTGCTGTTGCACTCTTATTATATGTCTTGACTATATCAATATGTGGCCTGCTCTTTCATGTACTGAATTAGCCATATGCATCTTACTTTCTGTATCTAATTCCAGGTCGCCCCTGAAAAAAGGGACCCTTGGAGCCCAGTCGGCCTAACCGGTCAGTCAAAATTGAATAACTACTTAAATAAATAAACAAATACACTTCAAAAAATATATAATATAGCTATGATTCAGCTTGCATTCCATATATATTCAATAGATTTTTCCTCTCTGTTATTTATAATTGAGCAAATTAGCATGAATACGAGTTTTATCTCTTGAAATTCATTTGCCTCTATAGCATACTCCCTTCTTGAGATAACAATCCTGTTATGACTTCACATTCTATCATCATGGGTAGTAACTATGATGTCACAATTAGTGCATTGAGACTTAAAAAAGGGAGAAAGCGGCAGGAACTGATGAACTCCTCTGGAGCAGAGATCCTGTTTTCATGCAAATGACCTTAGTAATAAAGAATGGGGAGGATAAATTCAGGACTAGTGTAAAATACAAGCTGAACTGTGTCTAAATATTATGTTTGTTAAAGTTCTCCTGAAGGTGTCAGCTGCTCTTTAACTAATCATTACCAGAGAAAAGGTCTGGGGTAGTAATCCAATATGGTACACATCCTAGTTATTTTAGCAAAAAAAAGATTTAAGAGTGAACAAGTATCAAAGTGAAAAGAGGTAACCTACGTGAAGATTTTTATAAATGAAAGATCCTACATAATCAGAAATTTAAGTAAACAAGACAAGCTCAATTACATTTCTATAAGCAGCAGCATATAAGTAAGTATACATTTCTCTTAAAAATTAATCAAAGAAATATGGGAGCCATGCTGCTCCAGTTGTAGATGGAATATTAGCAGGAAGAGGAGGCAGAGAAGTTGGTGGTGAGTTTGTCAAGGGTGGGAAAAACTCAAAGCCAGGAGGGGAAGACTGAATATTGTGTGTTTCTTCATACATAGCATCAGTATTACTAGGCATATCAATACCACTTCCAGAGGTACTACCATATTCGGAGGATGGCAAGAACATCACCAGCTGCTGAAGTGGTGTAGAAGTGGACATTGATGAAGAACTGCCAGGGGTTTCAACCAATTGAAATGTTTCACTTACAACATGGTCAAGTCTGAGTCTCAAGAGATATTAAAGCAGGAGCCGACTTAAATAAATCTACAAAAAACATAGAAACATAGAAACATAGAATTTGACGGCAGATAAGGACCGCTTGGCCCACCCAGTCTGCCCATTTCCCTGCCTACTGGATAAGCTGCAGATCCTAGTTAACCAGCAGCCTACTTTTTCCTACCCCCATCCCCTAGAATTGCCTTATGACTGTCCCATGCATGCTTGAATTCCACCACTGTTTTGACTCCACGACCTTCTCCGAATGCCGCTCCATGCATCCTCAACCCTCTCTGTGAAAAATACTTCTTAAATTACCTCTGAGCCGCCCTCTATCTTCAAATTGTGCCCCTTGTTCTTGCACACCTCTTTTTGAAAGATGCTACCCTCTTGGACTTTGTTGATTCCCTTGAGGTACTTGAAAGTTTCTATCATGTCCCCTCTCCTCCTTTCCTCGAGGCATACATATTAAGCTTCTTTAGTCTCTCTTCATATGCCTCCGTGCAGACCCTGCACCATTTTAGTTGCCCTCCTCTGGACAGCTTCCATCCTGTCTATGTCTTTATGAAGACTGGGTCTCCAGAACTGCACGCAGTACTCCAGATGGGGTCTGACCAGCTGTCTGTACAGAGGAATAATAACTTCCTGTTTTCTACTGGTGATGCCTCTTCCTATGCATCCCAATATCCCCCCAGCCCTCATTGCTGCCCTCTCACATTGCTTGCCCACCTTTAGGTCATCTGATATGACTACCCCCAGGTCCCTTTCCATTTTTGTTACTGTTAGTATCTCACCCCCCATTGTGTACTCTTCCCCTGGGTTTTTGGTTCCTTAGTGCATTACCTTGCACTTCTTAGCATTGAATCTAAGCTGCCATACATCTGACCATTCTTCTAACCTTGCCAAGTCCCTTTTCATCCTTTCCACCCTACCTTGTGCATCAACTCTGTTGCAGATCTTTGTGTCATCTGCAAAGAGACATACTTTTCCTTCCAGTCCCTCTGCAATGTCACTTATAAAGACATTGAAGAGGACTGGTCCTAATCTTTGAACCCTGTGGTACCCACTAGTAACCCCCTTTCATCAGAGTGGACTCCATTTACTATTACTCTCTGTGTCCTATTTTCCAGCCAATTTTTCACCCAGGCTGTCATCTTGGGACCCACTCCCAGGCTAGCTAACTTGTATATTAATCTTTTGTGTGGGACTGTGTCAAATGCCTTGCTAAAGTCTAGTTAGGCCATGTCCACAGCCCCTCCCTGATCTACTACTTTGGTCACCCAGTCAAAGAAATCTATCAGATTTGTCTGGCATGACCTTCCTGCTGTGAATCCATGCTGCCTTGGGTCCTGTGCCCCTCTGGCCTCTAGATACTTGACAATTCTTTCCTTCAGAAGTGATTCCATCATTTTCCCTACCACTGAGGTTAAACTAACAGGTCTGTAGTTTCCTGCTTCTGCCTTACTCCCACTTTTGTGAAGGGGAATCACATCTGCCCTCCTCCAGTCCTCGGGTACTACCCCATCCTCCCATGATTTGTTAAACAGGGTAGTCAGTGGTGTCACTAATTCTACCCTTAGTTCTTTTAGAATTCTTAGATGAATCCCATCAGGCCCCATTGCTTTGTCCACCTTCAGTTTTAACAGTTATTTCAGAACCCTTTCTTCTGTAAATGGGATGGTATCAACTTCTGTATCCAGTGTGTTTCTACTGTTTGTTCTAGGTACCCCCCCCTTCCTTTGTAAATACTGAGCAAAAATATTTGTTTAGTATCTCTGCCTTTTCACAGTCTCCTCTGCCCACCCCCCTTTATTAAGCCTCACTATCCCTCCTTGGTCTTCCTTCGCTCTCTGATGTACCTATAAAGGTTTTATCCCTTCTTAACTGAGTTGGCTATCTTTTCCTCGGTTTGGGCCTTTGCTGTTCTGATTGCCTTCCCAGCTTCCTTTTGCTTTAACTGATACAGTTCTCTGTCCTGCTCCTTCTGCGATTCCTTGTACTTCCTGAAAGCTTTCTTTTTCTCTTGAACCTTCACTGCCACTTCCTTTGAGAACCATAGTGGCTTCTTACATCATTTAGTTTTGTTTATTTGCTTCACGCAAAGGCTTGTTGCCTCTATGATGGCAGTTTTTACTATTCCCCATTGTTCTTCCACTCCTCCTTCCTGCCCATGTGCTAGTGCATTCCTTAGGCACTTACCCATGTTGGCAAAGTCAGCCCTCCTAAAGTCCAGTACTTTTGCCTTTGTATGGCTTGACTCTATTGCTGTGTTTATTGTGAACCATACTGTTCGATGGTCGCTAGTTCACAGATGGCTACCCACTTCTACATCTGTGATCCTCTCTTCATCTCCATTTGAGAGAACCAGGTCTAAGATTGCTCCCTCTTGAGTGGGCTCCAATACTAGTTGTCTAAGGCATGCCCCCTGTAGGGCATCTAGAATAACCCCACTCTTCGAAGTGGCTGTGGCAACTGCACTCCAGTTAAAATCTGGCATATTCAGATCACCCATCAGCAATATCTCCCCTTTTTTTGCCATACTAAGTATACTTTCTATCATTTCCTTGTCCATTTCCTCCCCCTGAGAAAGGGGTCTGTATACAACCCCTGTGCGGATTGTGGTGCCATTGCCGGTCTCCAAATTTACCCACAGTGCTTCTTCTCCTCCTCCCTGTTTTCTCTTTGTTCTGTTACTTTGATTCCTTCCTATGTAAAGAGCTACTCCTCCTCCTTTTACCCTCCCTGTCCCTCCTGTGATAGTGTATCCTGGTATGTTTATGTCCCAGTCATGGTTTTGTGCGAACCATGTTTCTGTGACTGCCACGATATCCAGATGTTCCTCCTCCATCAAGGCCACTAATTCAGGAAGCTTGTTACTCAGACTACGTGCATTGGTACTCATTGCTCTCCATTTTTTGATGGCTTTACTTTCCGTTGCAGCATCCCCCACTGACCTTTCTGCCTCTGTCTTTTTCTCATTTAGTACCCTGTTTTGTAGGGAGAGGCTGGGATTTTCCTGCTGCTCATCAGTGCCTCCCCCCCCTTGACTAGTTTAGAAGCTTGCCAATGAAGCATTTAAACCGATTGCTCAAAAGACTTGTTCCCTTCCTGGACAGATGCAGACCATCCTGCCAGTATAGGCTGGTGTCCCTCCAGGTGGAACCCCAGTCCCCAATGAAGCCAAACCCCTGTGCTCCACACCATTTTTTCAACCACTCATTAAACTGCTTGGTGCAAAGTACCCTTGCCTCACTCAGGCCATTTACAGGCAGCACCTCTGAGAAGGTTACTGTGTGTGCTACTTGTCTTAGTCCCCTCCCCAGTTCTAAAAAGTCCTTCTGCACTGCTCTAATCTCATGTTGAGCCAAGTCATTTGTCCCTAGGTGGACAATGACATCCAGCTCAGACTCCCGTGCAGCTGTTCTCGTGATCCTGAGGATGCGCTTCCTGTCCCTACAAGCCATGGCACCAGGCAGGCACTTTACTTCAGTTTTCCCTGCTCCCCCCAGTTCTATCCCCCTAATAATTGAGTCCCCCCACCAGGAGCTGCTTCCTTTCCTTGTGGCATCCTTTGCCTCCCTCCTGTGGGCCTCCCTTGTGACAGGTGTCCTCAGCCTCCTTAATCTCCTCCGTGGGTGCATCCATAGGGGAGCTGTGCTCCCCCAGAATGGTGTATGGATTGTGGAGTGGAACAACTGACTGGGTGCACCTCTGTTCCACCCTCCTCACCCTCCCTGAGCCCACTGTGGTCCAACTGCTGTGCTTTCTTTGCAACCTCTGAGGTAGTGGTGGTGGCTCTGGTGCTCCCTGGATGGGGGGTGCCCTTCTTACCATCAAGTCTGGCCTGGGGGAAGGTTCTCTTACTGCTGTCCAGTGTGGCCTGAAGATGGGCAACTTCCTCCCTCAGGGCAGAGAGTTGTCTGCAAATAGGGCAGCATCTCAGCCTCCAGAAAGACTCCCGGAAGACTGCTGCCCCACAGCCATTACATTGCACTACTCCCCACATAACTATGTACTTTTTTTTTGTGTGTGTGTGCTTGTGTGTGTGATTGGTTTGTTATATAGAAATATATATATATTATATAATGTGTATGCGTATATTTTCAGTGCTGTGTGCTAGAGAGGATATGACATTGATATGCACCTTGCACTCTTGAGGAAATGATGTCAGAACCCTAGGTATAAAGGAACTATTTCCAGGGGGTTGGGGGTGGTTGGGCCTAAACTGTGCCCTCACAAAACAATCTGCTAAGAGCTCTGACCCACCGCTGCTATGAGTGCCTTCCTGTCTGCAAGATACTATACACAACAATTTGACAGAGAAAATCCCCTGCTAATCAAACAGAGAAAAATCCAGACATACAAGTCAGACACAGGTAAACCTCCCCAGCCCCAAAACAGCCTCGTGGTTTGTGCTCTGAAAAGCAGTCAGCCCCAAAATAAGTCAGCTGTGCTTTGAACTCTTCCTGCACTGAAAATCTTAAGAATTGTAACAAGACTGTCTTTTCCTGATAATTGTAAATTCCTTCTTTCACCTTTCAGTTAGAAGCAGCCTCCACCTGCAGTATATCTGCTACAAACCACAGACAATTGAAAGGTTCCCCTCCCTCTGTTGTGAGCACAACTCGCTTTCTTGAAAATCCTATGTTCAATATTGCAGCTCCCAACAAGAGATAGTTTGGCTAGGAAAAATATTAGCAAGTTTGTGATTCAGATCTTGCAGTTGTAACGTTACACCTTGATTCATTGAATCAACATTTGTGGCTAAATGTGTTACTGCTGTATTAACATTTTGCAATGTGACCTTCAAAGAGTCTAGCTTTCCTGAGATGCTCATTAAATTAGTATGTGTCTCCTCACGGCCAGTAAGCGTATCATAGAAGGCATAACGCAAAAGTTGTGACATTGACCGAACTTCCAATAATTCCCTGTTCCATCTCTCTGACTGTGTCTCATGTTTTCTAGTAGGACTCTTATCTAAATGAGACACAAATATTAATGAATAAAGAGTCTTTAGCTGGCCCAATGGCACTGAGGGTTGAGGTGCTGGATGCCACACCTCATGCCATGCTTGCAACCCGCGTTCGGGAGGAAGCACGGGTTATTGGGGGTTGGCACAGAGGGGAGGGGTGTGAGCAGGATGGACCAGCTGTCAAGCAAGCTCTCCTCTCCTCTCTCAGGGAGGGTTTTGTGGCTCCCAGTGCCATAGCAGCATCCAGTGGTGACTGGATGCCCCTACAGCTGGGACCACTCGGGACTGGGTACAGGAGGAGGTGGAGGTCTATATAGGTCACACAGGATTGTATGATATGATGTGCTAGTGTCATTGCAAATCCTCCTCCTTAGGGGCTCTAAGCAGAAAACCCCCTCATGAGTGAGCACTGTGTTGACCCCGATGGACTCCTGCTCCTTCCAGCAGAACAAAGCCCTGCATATGACAGGACTGGGGTTCCAGGGTAATGTTGGTCTCCCCCCATTCCTCCCCAGTGGGGCCACTCCTTGGGGTGGTAAGCCAAGGTCCTTCCTGTCCCAATAGCTGAGACGGAGACTGACCAGAAGAGTGTTGAGGGTCCTCGTAACAGAGCGGACAAGAGGGATACCTCCCACGCCAATAGCGAGGAGACAAAAATAGAGCTAAAAAAATAAAAAGATTTTGTTTTGAAAGAAGCAGTACCATGGTGCAGCATTATCGAAAGTAAAGTACTTCATCAGTATCGAATTCTATCAACATAAATCCAGAGTGCTACACAAATAAAAGTTAAAGTCAACATGGCACACCTGTGTCAACTATCTATCTGTCTTCCACATAAAAGTTATCTACCTAACTAATGAGTTCATGTGACTGAATTCCACTAATCACAGTACAGTATTTCTCTCACTCATTTTATAATCTTTTGTTAAAATACATGTACAACATATTCACATGGTGGCCTATTCACAAAGGTGAAGCGTAGACCATGTACCACGCAACTGGGCTGCAGATCCCAATCTGCACCCACTCGGTCCCCGCATGCATTCGCTGTTCACATATGCCCCCCCAACACAACTAATCCCCCGGCTGATCATGGAGCTCCACACAGTAGTGGGCCTGGGGCAGTGCAGGGAGGGGACAAGCCAGCACCCCACACATTCACTACATTACAGAGCGCTGTGCATAGGAAGTGTGTTGCCAGAGTGACACCACAATCCTGACACTGTCATAGCGATGGGCATACACTCAACCGCCACAACAGCAACAAATGACAGCAGCCAACATGCCCCCACAATGGCAGCAAGTGCACCAGTGGTGACTACAAGGTAGACCACAATAGCTGCAGACCTGAGTGCACTGGATGGGCCACCCTTACCCCCTGTGGAATATGCACTCTGTCATCTGCCTACCATTGACCCCTGCCCACATCCTGACCTGTTGCTTTACTGTCCATTGAGACCTCCATGGTGGGGGGACATGTTATTGGGTCCATCGTTGCAGTGGCAGTCAGTGCCGGTGCATTGTTGCAGTGACTGGGCATCTAACAGTAACATCAGTGTCTCTGTTGCAGCTACAGTGTTGGGTTGCCAGTGATCAGTTTGTAGAGCATCATGGTCAATTGAAGAAGTTTCTGGGAGTCGCTGTGGGGGCTGTCAGCAATGTTGCTCTTGGTAACCTGTAGTACTTCCCTGTGTATGGGGGCTGCTGGCTCCATGTCTGAAAGGCAGTCATAAAACACTGGGGCCAGTTACATGCCCCCCCCGGGGGAGCTGTCACCAGACATGGCAGACTTGGCTAGGGGCAATGGCCCCCCCAATAATGTTGCCCCTGCTGTCGGGGCACACCAGGAGTTTGGGAGTCAGGCAGCTGGAGTACCCCTCCACATCGGTACAATCAGTGCTCTGCGAGCCGGCCAACAACATGGCATCCCATGGGAGAAGGGATCCACTGCAAGTCCCTACCAGGACAGTTAATTGACTGCGAACACAGATTCACCACTCTGCATCCACCTGCCGACAGTGAACTTGACTGCCGGGGGGGTGATGCCACATGTGGGAGCCAGGCAGAAGCAGGTGTTAGTGAATGCTGCTACCGCATGGAAATCCCACTGGTGTGGAGCAGCTTGCCTGGATATGCACCTTTAGTGTGCAGTTCTGTGAATAGGGACCAAGGTGAACAAGTGTTAACAGTGCTTTAAAAGCTGTTTGTGATAATAGGAATTAGGAGCTCTCAGTGGTTATGTTACTGGTCAGTACTCACTGACTAAAGGCATGTGACAATCTACTACATCACATTCAATATTCCCCCACTAGTAGGTGATTAACAGAAAAGTAACTTAATCCTTGCTCATGACTTATTACTTAATTATGCATATGGTTGACCTTTGTTCTGTATGAAAATCAGCCTGCTCAAAAACCTTGTTGTGCACATTCTAAACTATTGTGCTCATCCCAAGGTGCTGTTGTGCACATTCCAAGCAGTTGTTCATCACAGTTCTAACGTCATCAGATTTTAAATTCCTCATTCACTCAGCACATAGCTGATTACTAGCCACCCAGTGCCCACATTTTTACCTTTTAACTTGTAAACATCTATAAATTGAATTTTGATCATAAAACAGAACAAAGAAATGCCAAGTTTTTTTGTGTATTTACTTGAGTTTTTATTTAAAGAGCTGCTGACGCCTCAACGAAAACTTTGAAAAACGTAATATTTAGGTACAATTCAGCTTGCATTGCATACACTATGTATTCTATAGATTTCCTCTTTATATTATTTATTACTGAGGAAATTTGCATCAATACATGATCTTTATACATCTGAGTTCATTTGCATCTATAGCTTACTCCATTCTTCATGTCATAATCCTCTGCTGTGGCATAATAATATGTTTCCATGGGAGTAACTGTGATGTCACAAGCAATGAATTATGACTTCAGGGAAGGAGAAAGCAACAGGAATACATGAACTCTTGAGGAGCAAAAATCCTGTTTTCATGCAACTTACACCAGCAATGAATAATGGAAAGAAGGAATGCAGAACTAATATGAAATACAAGCTGAATTGTATCTAAATATTATGTTTTGTTTATGTTCTCCTGAAGGCGTCAGCTGCTCTTTAAGGAGGTAACACTTCTGTGAGTTCTGTGTACGGAACCATATACTATATAAAATAAAATATGGGCAAACACATACAACTTGGCATGTGTTGTCATCTTGGGGTTTAGATGACAGCATGGACTTCTTGAGCTTCACTCTCAAGATCCATAGGTTGTCATCTCAACCCCTTGATGGAAACACGGCCTTGTTGTGCATGGTTGCCCATATATTATTCTCTACATTTTGCAAGAAACCGATGTGTTAATTTCACCATCTATGCCACCAGTGTTATTTTATAGCACACAAATTGAAACTTTTGTAAACAACGCTAAGCATAAGGCAACAATGCACACACTGTAAGCAGTTTACTATAGTAAAAGTAACACTATTTAACAATTACTTATGGTGGATCGAATGAAAGATGTCAAAACTCTGCAAATATACAGAAAGTGTATGGTTCAGTAGATGTAGTAGATATCAGTACAATGGCAGCCATAATACAATTTTATCTCATGAGCGTGAACACGAGTACTGCTGCAAAATATACTGTTAAAATGTAACATATATTATTGAGTCTCCACTATCATAGCAGCAACATAAATAGTATGAAAAATGTTAAACAGTATTATCCAAATCTTAATTGTTTTTATACATACAGTACTATGTGTAGACAAGACCAAAGGGAAATATATACAATAGCAATATATGTTATGAAACGGTGGTCTTCATAAGGTAACTAAGTGTAAGACACTATTATGTAGCACAGTAACAGTGACTATTATATTAGACCAAACATGGCACCTCAGTTGTGCACAAGCAAAAGTCTTGTGGCTTATGCTTAAACTGTTATGAGGTGAGCAGTTACCAAACCATTATGCTGTCCCTATAGTCCATTTTGTGAAAAATGCAACAGGTTATTTCTTGCATTATAATTTCTATATTCTTCAAAACATACTTTTGTTGATCTGCTTTTTGGTGCAATGTTGTAAAAGTACAATGGTGCAACAGCCTTGTTAGTTTAGTCACTCTGGTAACAGCATTTTGTTTTTGATGCATTGAACTGCATCAGATTAAGATATCAAATCTATCCATTGTGTATATCTTACCTATATAGAATTATAGAACTGCACATCTATTGTAATCACAAACTGTAATGCTAGGCATGATATGTATTTACAATACAGAACTCTCACAAAGACATGCTTTAGTTTCATTTAGAAAATGAGTTTTTTCCTTGCTGGACTCTGATTGGCCAGTACCCCTAAGAAAGGGGTACATTAACTTTCAATAGATGACCAGCAAGGAAAAACTCCTGTCCACCTGACCAAAACACCAGCTGAGATATCAAAGTGCCGCACCGTCAATTTATTCAAACCTGGTGAGGCGAGGGGAAAATCAGCTGGCACCTCAAAAATGTCCGATCACTATCCTGTCAATTTTGACCTGCTAAACTTCCTAAAAAGAAACAGGGTACTCACTGAGGATGAGGAATGTGAACTGGAGCCGAAAAAATCTCAACCTGACAAAAACAAAAAACAAAAGTAAGTGAGCGTTACGTAGCGCAAAGTGACAAACAGCTAGACATCATAGAAAGCGAACGGCAAGAGCTAAATGCAGTAAAAAATACTAAGTGGGCTATATTAGTTTTTGAACAGTGGGCTAACTATAATAAAATTAAAATTGATTGGCAAACAATAAGTTTTGAAACCCTCAACGAATACCTCAGGCGCTTCTACGTCGAGGTCCACACCACAAGCGGCTCTGAGTACTCCGTGGCCAGCTACTGTGCTCTGTGAGCAGGCATAAACCACCACTTAGGCACCACGGATGTTAGAATGCCCATAAGCATCATCAGAGACCCAGTGATTAAATCATCTAACAACGTCCTGCAAGCTGTCTTAAAACAGCTACGGAAACAGCACAAAGATACCTCCACACATTACCCTGCACTCACAGAAGCCGACCTCCAAAAGTTATGTGCCAGTCCAGTCCTAGATCCTGAAACCGCACCTGGGCTAGTAAAAAAAGTGTGGTTTGATGTACAACTACACATGGCCAGGCGCGCCGGGGAAGGACTAAGAGAGTTAACCAGAGACAGTTTTGTTGTAAAACAAGACGAAGCAGGCAATCGTTATATCAGCTTAAGTCACATTTGGGAAACTAAGAACCACAAAAACCCTCAGGAAATTAATAAAGAAAATACCAGAGGTTTCATCTTCAAGCAGAGAAACAGCCCACTCTGCCCTGTCACCTTGTTCTTAAAATACATCGAAAAGTGCCCACCTGACACCACAGGTTTCTACCTCCACCCCAAACGCCCAAACGCCTACCACAAGAAAAGCTCAACCATCTAACCTATTGGTACAGCAAAGAAGCAATAGGCAAAAATTACTTGGGATCCTTGATGCCAAAGTGAAGAAGCAAACCTATCTCAGCGCTATACTAACCATAGTATACGCGCCACAGCAGTGCAGTTCCTCTCATAAGCAGGTCTCAAGAAGAAGGAAATTGTTGCAGTTACCGGGCACCGATCAGAGCAAAGTCTCACCACGTACTGGGCACCATCCACATCAGACCGAAAAGTGTGGAGCTCTATATTAAGTGCAGCAAACGGAAATCGGAACCAAGACTCTTCATGTGAAGCACCAGAACAGGAGAAGAATCACCAAGCAAACCAGACCAGTTGCAGCAGCCTGCCACCTACAGATGGATCATAGGTAGGAACAAGCAACGTTTTCTAGCCCTCCAACTGCACATTTAACAGCCCAATCCAGTTCATCACCTACCAAAAATAAATGAAACCCTCACCAATTTCTTGTTTTGTCCACACCCTAAAGTTAAAAGTTTAAAAAAACGTGGTTCACCAGCGTTTATGTTTATTTGAAGTGTCCCAAAAAGGGACTATTTTTTTCTTTAACACAGTTTTACTCATTACATTGAAAAAATTAAAAAGTATTTATAATTCACACTGCAAACCTTGACTCTGTCTATTTATTTTGTGAAGAACCCCTATTTTTCGTGCTAATAATCCTTCCAGGGTAGTAGTATGGTAATACCGACCGCCTAGGGTTATAAGGTTTCCTCCGCCATGTATCAGGCCTCATTACACCCCTGGTGGACCAGTATTGCCCAATACTGCCCACCCTGTGGGGCATTATTGCCTGCGTATACCACGACAAGAGATTTTGGACATAAATACTTTGCTACTAGAATGACATTATGAGGTAATGTTATGTGTTTTACTTACTTTGCTTTTTATGTTCTGCCTTGTTACTTGGTAGAGGCCAGAGAACTCTGAACAAAGGTAGGTCTTGCATTTCATACTCTATGAAAGGTAGCAGGCAACAGTTATAAAGTTAAGTACTAGTTCTATGTTGCTCCAGTAGCTACCAAGTGCAGTAATCACATAAAGTTTTCTAAGTGTGTTGACACAATGCAGTGTGCAGGGTTAACATAATACATTTAGAATTACATAACCATATTTATAGTACAGCTTGTACAATCATTAAATGTATAATAAACGTATTTAAACCAAATCATGAGTAGGTATTATGTGTAGGGCATATTAAACACATGGTTAGATAAAGCACGGATGCTAATACTTGCTGTACTTATGTTTCAGTGTTTATAGACACATGTAACGCTTCATTTCTTATAGTATTGCTATAAGAATGATACAAACGTTAAGACACAACTGCTACATAATTAAATTTCAATACATTAATCCATTTTCATATTTACACAGCATAGCCACAAAGTGCCATACTGAAAATGGCAAGTTCTATTACATATTGAGCAGACAGTGCACAACAGTTTACGTGATGTACACATATGGGTGTTTTACTGTAGGCAGAGAATGTTATTGAAATATTTATTAACTGTTTTAAAATGTTACCCTCCCATTTTTCCCCATAGCCTGTCTCCAGCTTGCGTCCGATGGCTTGTAAAATTTTCCTTCTTGCCATGTGAAAACAGCATCTGACATCATGCCATCTGGCCTGTATTTACCAGTCTCCTCCATCCTCATCTGCATCCCCTTCTCCAGGCTCTCTTTGTTCTTTCCTTTTTAAATTGTACATGCTCCCCAACCCGGTTTTTTTTTTTTGGTCATTCTCTCAGCCTGCCCTGAGCCCCCCCTCATCGAGCTAACGGCAACCAAAACGCTGTGCCATGAGGCCTCTTAGGCCTTTTATTCCACAAAAGCGTCTTTCTTACCACGAGGTACCTCACCACCTTTGCATTTTCCGCCACCTATATGATCGTCTAAGCCTACTCATTCTCCCCTTTTCCTTCCTTGCAGGCCTCAGGCCTGACCACGTGGCCCACAGGCACTGCCCTCGACCCCCCTCGACAAGTCGGTGGCATCTGATGTCACCACTGGGAAGTTTCTTGGCTCTCCTGATCTCGGCAGCCACTTCTCAGTCCCAGCATCCTGTTTTCAGCAGAAAAACTCATGAACTCTCTCCTCTGGGCCTCTGCCTAGACACTACCTCTCGTCTTCATTTGTCTCGGCATGTGATGCTATGCCACGTGGCCTCACCCTGCCTGCTGCATTCCAGCCATTCCAATTGGGCCTTGGCCCAGCGGTTCTCCTGGTTTTTCCCTGCTCACACGGCCCCTCTGTAGCTGAAATACCTAACCAAGGCTTCTCATGCTCCTGTTTAATTCCTTTCTGCCCAAATCATACCTATCATTCTTTTCTTTGGCACAGAGTGTGACGTCACACCACGTGGCTTCTTTCTGCTTGCTGCCTTCCAGCCATTCCAGTCAGGCCTCATCCCAGCAGTCCTCCTGTTTTTTTATCCCCACTCCCAAGGCCCCTCTGTAGCTTAAATAACCTAAACAAGGTTTCACCTATTCCTGTTCATTCTCCCCTTCAATGCAGAGATTCTTTTTCTTTTCTTTTTTTCTAAAACGTGTCCCGCATTTCATAAGAGGGAACATTCCTCCTCTCGGGTCCTACTCATTCTTTCTCCCCAAGCTGCACTCTCCTTTTTTTACTCTGCCCCCCCCCAGGCCTCCTGCTCATAAAGGCCCCATCCACAGCCTACACACGTGGCCTACACACCACCTCTTAGCCACAACAAGCCACTTGCTCCCGGGCTCAGCCTCACAAATAAGCATTTTCTTGTGTTATGCCTTTTGCCTAGGGATCCCATTACTCCGAGTGTTCCCCCATGGCCTCTCAAGCACTTCTTAACCCATTTCCTGGCTACATGCCATCTCCATCCTCCCGTCTAGGCCCCAACCCCATACACAATGACTTCATCGCTCATTGCATGCTGCACATAAGCTACAATTCAATCAGCATTTTCAAATACAATCAATCACCACAATCCCAAGGCCTTTCACATTATACCTTAAGAATATATGTCCAACCACACACAGTTTATAAATATATATTCAGAAATCATCTCACATGATTGCCCATGTATTACTTCCTGTGCTTACCTTCCAAGTGCTCTTAGTGCACAAACCTCAGTCACTGCTCCCAAAATTCTCCACGTACCAATCTGATGTTCTGCAGTTTTCAGAATCCTAACAAAAACTTCAGAAAAAATGGCTGAACCACCACTGTGCTGACCTTTTTGTACCCCCTTTAGCCCCTCCCTTTCCTGCCTGCTTGCCTATTGTCCTCGCTCCTAGTCCCTCCCCTTACGTTCCCCCTTTCCTTCCTGAGCAAATCACTTCCAACAACAAAAGGGGGAAGGGATGCACTAGGACAACTTGGTCTGCCCATGAAAGGGCAAACTCCATTGCACTGAAAATTACAGAGTATATTGAGGTGCTTAATAATAACTTGCTATGACAACACATGTGCAAAACACACTAGATTTGAGAACTATATTATTTGTTCAAAAGCACATAGTACTGCATGTAACAAACTATAAACACTTACATGGTATGGATGGCTCACCCTTTTCATCTGTACCTAATAAAAGATCAAACAGGTAAAAAAGTAGATTTGTGGCAGCATATAGCAAGAATGCAGTAAGACAACAAAATTATTTACTACACAAATAATTAACATTTTGTATCTACTATGGTCTAGGAAACTGCTTTGTCCTGATTGAATGAGACTTATTTCTATGTCATGGCAGAAAGACAGTACCAACAACCTATAAAAAGTAAGTTCATGCCAACAAGACTTACTAATTAATTATAACTGAATTCCAAACTCTCATTACAAACATTATTATGGCCTGTACTAACATACAGATAAACGCAACTAGGGCCTAAGAATAAAATGCCATTGAATTAAATAAACAGAAAAAAAAATGTAATGTTATGTATAGTTATGAGGCACACACACACACACACACACATTTTTGAAAACAAGGACAGTTCAGAGTTTTCATTTCTCATTATTCTTTAGTACACATGTAAAAATACCCTTCCTATCCCAACCACTTTGTAGATAAATCACTGCTCCTTACCTGTCAACAGATACAGCAGAGGTTCAGGCTCCACCTGAGTCCTGTGTCTATGTTTTTGTGTGTATGACAGTGTAACTATGAAGAGTTTTCTAAATCTGAAATGTATCTTATCATTATGTGTGTGTGTGGGGGGCCAGGATTGTACTTCTAGAATAATAGATAGCTTTGAGATATGCTTAACACATACCTTCTTCACGAAGATCAATAAACTTATTGTCCTCCTTCTTGCCGGCAACATCCACAGCAACCTTGCCATCATCAGTTTGCATATGTGTGTCCTCCAACAAATGATGTTCAGGTTCAATGGTTTGTTCTGGAGCAGCTTCCTGAGTGGTAGTTGTATTGTCATTGGCTTGGCTAATTTCTGTTGGTGGTAGCACTAGTTTTTCGAGGACTGGTACAGGTAAATCCTCAGTGACAGAGGTACTGGCTTCTTCATTGTCCTTTGTGATGTCTTCTTTTTTTTCCAACTGGCTTTCCTCATAGGGGGCTGACTCTGAAAATAGTAGCAGATATAATAATGTATGTCTATACTGTCCATTTTTATTATTACTTGTGATAGAATTGTACAAATATCAAGCAGCAGCAATAAACATTAAAATATATAATTTCATTTAATGCAAACATTAGTAGTGATGCAGTATTACTGCCAAATGTCCTAATTGAACTTTTTAAATGCTACAATAACATTGCACTGGAAGCCACATATCTAACAGTAGCTATATCCTAGTTAAAAAACTAATCCAAACAAGTGCGTAATCAGTAAACATCACAATCCTAACATTTACATACAGCAACAGTATTGTATCAGTATCGAGTACTGTAGCTCAACAACTAATAAAATATAATTGGTCATCATGCTATGCTTTTGTACAAATGCACTAATCATTTACCATAGCTGCATGTACGATGTAGTTGTACTTCAGTTAGGAAAGTTTCTGCATGCACAAATACCGCACATCTGAATTTTAATATGAAACAACAGTTTTGTACAGTTCTATGGCCATGCTACTTTGTAAAACTCTCAATTTCATACATAAAGTACATGGTTAGAAATACATTTGTGGATGAGCTTTTTATTGCAACTGTATACAAAATTCTTTTGTACTGTTTTGAAACGTAGTACACAACAGTGACTGTATCATTAACTTATGAGGGCAAGTAATATGTCAATATAGTTACAAGGCCTACAATATTATACAACATATGCTGTCATTCATAAGATGACAGTACATATATGTGATGTAGTCAAAAAGGGGGAGCGATGATATCATGTGGCAGAGGTTTAATCTGTCATACTATTATGCACTTTATGTAAACACTGTTTATTAAACACGACAACATGTTGTACATTATTCCCACAGCATCATTTTTTTCAGCCATATACACATGTCATTCTCCTCACGACACAGTTATGCGTTTTCAGAGATGTGATGTATGCTGTCCTCAAGATAAAATGTACCTGAATATGTTGTACAATGGTATGCAGTAATTTGACAGGCCACTGTTTATGCACAACATTTAGCACAGTGTCATTGATGCAATACTTATATTGCAACTATGTAATAGTATGTATTACCAAATAGAAAGTTTTCAATGCTGTTTTGTACAACTATATAACTATACAAAATATTTCTTGGTATTGAAATTCAACGCCAGGAAATGTAAAGTTATGCACCTGGGGAGAAAGAACCTAGGCTGGAAATCTATCCTGGGGGGGAACAGCTGACTGAAACTAAGGTAGAGAGGGATCTGGAGTACTTGTGTCTGATTATTTAAGGACAACCATGCAATGCGAAAATGTGGCACAAAAAGCCAGCGGCATTCTCAGATGCATAGGTAGAGGTATCACAAGTAGGAAACACAAAGTGATAATCCCACTTTAGAGGTCCTTAGTGAGGCCTCACCTGGAGTACTGCATCCAGTTCTGGAGACTGTACCTCAAGAAGGACAAGGAACACCTAAAAACCATGCAGAGGAGAGCTATGAAGATGATACACGAACTGCACAAAGAACCTTACAAATCAACATTAAACCATCTCAGGATGGAAAGGAGACAGGTCAGAGGGCATATGCTACATACATTTAAATATCTCAAAAGAATCAACTCAGTTCAAATACAGGATCTCTTCATACTGTAGAAAACACAACTTCATGAACAAGGGGGCACAACATGTGCCTGAAGGGAGATAGTTTCAGAATAAACAGCAGTAAGTTTTTCTTCACAGAAAGGGTGGGGGAGCCCTGGAACAGTCTTCCTCCAGAGGTAGTGGCAGCAAAAACAGTAGGGAGTTCAAGCTAGCATGGGATAAGCACTGTGGAAACCTAAGACAGGAAAGAGACTAGGAAGGGGGTAGCTTACACGGGCAGACTAAATGGATCACAAGGTCCCATTCTGCTGGCACTTTCTTATGTTCTAATGTTCTAATATACCAACATCAAGTGACCTGCACATACACAATGCTGACGTGTGTGTTTATAGTAATAATTCATATGCAATGTTCCGTATAGTGGTACTACCTATTATGTGACACAATTTTGTACAACGTTTTCTATCACTGTATGAATGTACAAATCCAAAACGAAATACATGTTACATAGATACATAGAAACTGATAGCAGATAAAGACCTTTGGCCCAGCTAGTCTGCCCAATTGCGCATGTAATTTTGCCTCTTCAAGCTTCTCTTAAACTGGGTTGTCACCTTCCCCAAACTGCTAGAATCCCTTTATGCCTATCCCATGCATTCTTGAATTCTGTAATCATTTTAGCCTCCATCATCT
Organism: Neoceratodus forsteri; assembly: GCA_016271365.2. Lineage (NCBI taxonomy): Eukaryota > Metazoa > Chordata > Ceratodontiformes > Ceratodontidae > Neoceratodus > Neoceratodus forsteri. Next base: position 611,575,139 of record CM057455.1, read on the forward strand.
CCTCTGGCAGGGCATTCCACTTGTCCATCACCCTTTCCATGAAGAAATATTTGTTCAGGTTACCTCTAGACTCCCCCCCCCCCTTCAGTTTCATCCTATCACCCCTAGTCCTCGAACATCTCTTCCTCAGAAAAATGGTGTTTTTCTGCACCTTGTTCCTTCCTGTGAGATACTTGCACAGTAGTAGCCACACACATGGTCAGATATTTCCAGATATTTTGTGAAATTTTTGAAAAGTTTCTCTCTGCTGCCCCTACTGTGGAAATGCAGAAATCAGGAGATTTCTCTAGAAATATCACAGAAATTTCAGGAAATATCTGACCATGTCTTTGGCTGTGACTGTAAATCTCTATCATATCCCCTCCTCCAAGGAGTACATACTGTATTCAAGTCCTTCAGCCTTTCCTTGTAGGACTTGTGATGCAAACCCTGTACCATCTTGGTTGCCCTCCTCTGAACTGTCTCCACACTGTTTATAGCCTTAAATAGGTCAGGCCTCCAGAACTAGACACTTTACTCCAGGTGTGGCCTCACTAATGTCTTGTACACTGGAATTATGACCTCCATTTTCCTGCTGTTGATGCCCCTGCCTATGCATCCCAGCATCCTATTTGCTTTATTCACCAGCTTACCGCACTGACTCACAACCTTTAGGTTATCAGAGATGATAATGCCTAGATCCTTTTCCTGCTTGGAGCTTGCTATACCCCTCCCATCTGATATGTTGTTCCAGGGATTTTGTGTCCCATGTGTATTATTCTGCACTTTTTTGCATTAAATCTCAACTGTCACATCCTTGACCATTCCTCAAGCTTCTGCAAGTCTCTCCTCATTCTGTCCACTCCCTCTGGTGTGTCCACTCTGTTACAGAGTTTTGTGTCATCAAAAAAAGGGGAAAAGGACATGATTTGAATTGTTGATGTGTATTTTTATAGTAATGCCTTATACGGCAATTTACCATACAGTGCTATTAAGGATGATGTAACACTGATTTCTCATTGTTTTCTATAGCTGTATGAATGTAAAAATGTGAAACTTGCCACTCACACAGGATGTTGTTGTGTGAGTTCACAGTAACATATTATATGACAATGTTAATTGTTCTCATATTCCGTATTATGAATGGCATTATACCATGCAATGACATGGCATATCAATTTATGTAGGTGAAGTTTATGTACGATTACTGATTTCACAATATTAATGTGGGTATCAAACATGTACCATATGTTACTTTTCACACAGTTTGCATTCACACTCGTTCTGTGAAGTAATGTGTTTACATTCATATTTATTTCCTACAAATATATACAAGTTTGTTATTATGTAGTGTGCACCCAGATATAAAAATAATGTGTTACTTAAGTAAACAGTACTACTGAAAGTAACTGTAATACCTCATTTATTAAAAAATGCAAAGCGTTAGCAATAGTAGAGACACACACCTTATAGAAAATACACACAGCCATAGGTGGTGATTAAGAATTAACTATTAATTTTAATACCATAATGATTAGGTATTACGGTATGAAACCAAAATGTAAACAAATTTTATGAAAAAATATCAAGCCTATCAGTATGGAAAATAATTACACAATGGATAAGATAATGTAATTTCAGATACTGCCCCCCCCCCCCCCGAGACAGAGAAAACCAATGCACAATTCTGTGTGCTATAATGCACTACATGGCATGGGTATACTGGACATTAATGCATGCTCCGGGTGCATTGTGAGATACAAGGGTGAAGACTGTGAAGGGCATTAATGAATAGTATACCCATGGGCCTGTAGTGGGTGATTGCACTTACACAATTAACTTTTTATTGTGTTAATAATTCAGCTTATATTTTATCTTATAAATTCTGTTTTTATATTCTATAGCAAAATATATAAGTTGAAAGTTAAAACATTGCTAAATGTAGATTCTGTAATGATATATTAATTTTCTTGGATTTTTGCACATATCTATATTGTTATCATATTTATTACATAAATAGTTTCATTATAAAAAAAACATTTTTTCGTTTTATTCACCTGTCCTTAAGAATTCAAGCACATACTTTTTTTTATTGATGCCTACAGTTATTACTGTGCATCAAAGACTTACAGTTTGACTATTTAAATAAAAACCAACAGAACTAAACAGAGCACTTTGTTTAATTCTCAGTTTGTCAGGCTAAAGATTTATGTGCATTTAAGACATGCTACAAGAAAGATATTTTTGAATGCAAAGTTTGATTTAACAAGTATTATTCAATGGATAGGTGACATTGTCTGACCAATGATTTTCCTCAGGTTCATGTTTTGATTTACTGAACATTTTATAAATATCAGGGCCCAGATATTCAAAAGGGTTGCACCACGCGCAATAGGGTTGCTCCAGCACAAGTCTGAAAATGCGCCATTCTGCGATATTCAGTGGGAGGCAGATGCGCCCGCCCCAAATCACACTGCGCAAGAGCGCAATGATAATGAATGCATGCGCAACTGAAGGGGGAGGAAACATGCATAAATGGCACAGTGCAATATTCAACAACATGCACCATGCGCAATAGGGGAGCAAGCGGAAGTTGCGCGATATTGGAAATGAGCCAAAATAAAAAGGAACAAGAGAGAGGCGCAAGAACGCTAAAGGGAAGGCACATGTTGCTGAACCATAGCCAGCCACACAGGAAACACACACACACAGGGTAGGACAGAGAAAGGGCACCTGGAACCCACAGGCACAGGGAAGGTGTGGGGAGCCACAGCCACAGCCACAGTGCAGAAGGGGGAAGTGCCACACAGCACTGAGGCCACCAGAGGAAGGTGTTCCCGGTGCAGGGGAAGTAGCAGCCAGCATAGCGGGGGCACAGAAATAGCTGAAGGGGGAACACAAGCCAGGGACATGGCCAGTGCCACCATCCAGATGGAGGCAGTTATGAGGGGGTGAGAAGGCAGGCAACATGGGGATGCGGCCGTGGAAGGGCCCGTTAGCGGTATGCCCCCAACAGGCAGTACTGAGCCCGTACCAGCTTTGAGCTGTACATGGATTCTGAGATCGTGGGCTGGTACCACCTGAACCTGGCAATTCTGAGGTGGGTCTGTGAGCTGTGCAGTGATGTGATGCAGGCACCCACATGACAGAGCCATGCTCTGTTAGTGGAGACAAAAGTGACAGCTTGCTGTGCCTGCTCACCACGGGTACTTCCAGAGACCAACAGGGGACACCACAGGCATAACCCAGTCAGCCACGTCAAGCCACATCACCCAATTCCTCAGCGCACTGCTGCCACATGCTGCGGAGTACATCCATTTCCCCAGCACACTGGTGGAGTGCACAGCAAACATACAGGAGTTACACAGGGTAGCATGTATGCCTGGCATGCTAGGGGCAATAGACTGCACCCATGTGGCCATCTGCACACCACCTGGCCCCAAAGGGGCAGCATATATCAATCAGAAGGACTATGCAAGCATCAACTGCCAGGTGGTGTGAGATGCCAGGGGGTGCATAATCAATGTCTGTGCCACGCACCCTGGGGGAGCACATGATGCCTTCATCTGGCACCAGTCAGCACTGTGACACAGATCCGAGAGTGGGGACATCCCCACTTGCCAATTAGTGGGTGAGTATGCAAACCATGCAGAAAGACATAGAGCTTGGGAGGGGCATAGTCAGAGGTGACATGGGTATAGGCCTAGATGGCCCAAGACAGGACAACGCTGACCACCAAACTAACCTCCACCCTCTACACACAGGTGACAGTGGATATCCACTCCATCCCTGGCTGCTCACACCATACTGGTGGCCCGCAACCCCATCGCAGCAATGCTACAATGAGGCACATGCCACCACACGAATGTCATTAAGCGGGTGTTCGGGATGCTGAAGGCACGTTTCCGTTGCCTGGATACATCTGGCAGTGCCCTACAGTACAGCCCCTCAAAGGTCCGTGGGCTATTCCTGGCCTGTTGCATCCTGCACAACATGGCCAATGACTGTGGGATAGCCGTACAGGTCAAAGAGGGGACAGCTATGGGGACGATGAGGACGCTGGTGAAGATGGTGATGGGCAGCCCCCCCTTGGGTGATGGGACCCCAACTGATCTGGCTGGCACAGCTGCACAGGGACACCATCATGGAAGAGCACTTCAGCCAACCCAGGTAAGTCATGGGGTCATGTGCAACCACCAGTGGCAAAGGCACAACCCACAAACATGCATGGACAAACACCAAGGGTGCATGCTGTCAAGGAAAGTGGCCGAGCATGGAACCGCACACACCGCCAGGGATGGCAAGGTCTAACATGGCACACAGTCACACACACACACATACACACCTCACAAGACATGCACAAAGGGTAGGAGGCACACCGACCCCGACCGCCACCCCTAGCCACACACACGTCCACAGACCACCACGCCCACTGCCTGTCGTGCATGTGTCAAATGCTGGACACCATTGCACAGTGGTGGACAGTGTAATGCAGGCCTCATCATGCATGCACCACAGTGGACAGCAGCCAGGAAGGTGTGCAAATGGAACATGTGTGTGCGTGCAGGGCCGGGTACCCCACCGCTGAACAACACAATGCACACAGGGCAGCATCAGACATTATCCGTGCTGGGAGACAGGTCAGTCACATGCCACAGTGCCACGGCTGCCACAGATGTGTGGGTGGCCCTGCCAAGACCCGCCAGCAGTGACAGGCTGATCAATGGCCTCATGGGGTGGCACCGACGGTCCCCCAGGGTTTTACTGCGTGAACATGATCGTGCTCATGCAGGGGTCTGCAGCACATTGAACATGCCTGTGCCAGGTGTGCTTGGGATGCCCACAGCTGAACCCAGTGTCGACAAGGAGGGTGTCGCATGACGCCGGGAATGGGGGGATGGACATTGCACTGCATGGTGTCTGCGACGCATGGGCAAATCACTGTGTGCCCATTGTGGCCATGGCAGCTGTGATTGCCTCTGTCTACCTGTTAATGGCAGAGGTCACATCCTCCCGCAACCAGTCCATCCCTGCCAGGAGCAGAGCAGTGTCTCTGCTGTGCCACTCCTCTGCCTGGCGCAGAGCCGCACTGAGTGCATCCACCGCCATCACAAGCCACAACTGCTGATTGACTGATGCTTGGAGTATGTGGGTGTGCTCATCTAAGAGGTCATCTGCCTGATCAGCATGTTGTCCCTCATGGTGTTCACAGCCCTGATGGTCAGCACCCCTTGAGGGTGGGCGCTGCACACCAGGGCCAGGCCTGGGCATGTTCACAGGTGGTGCACTGACGCCACCCCATGACAATGTACCCCTCTGGCCATTGGCCGACTGCTGATACTGCCCCTCTGGCTGCCGCTCTCCAGGGCTCAATGGTGCTGCCGCAGTGGCCGCAACAGCCCCACTGTCCTGGACACACACCAGTGCTGCCCCACTGGTGCAGAAAGGCACAGGCTGGGACTGTGATGTCACGCAGGCCTCCACAGTGTCACCACCCACAGCCACGCCCATGATGTCACCTGCTGTGTGGCCATCCTGTGGCCCACACGTCTCACTGCCCATGACGTTAGCTCCATCATCATCGGTGATGGATCCGGCACCAGCCTGAGTCTCAACATGCAGGCATCCATGGATGCTGGCATGCTGGGACACGGGCAGGTCCTCCTCCACACCTGCTCCACCAATATCATTCCGGACATCCAGGCAGGCCCACTGTCACCCTGATCCCTGTATGCCTGTGGAGGTGGACGGGCCCTCCTCCATCACCATGCTACCACCCTCAGTGGAGAAGCCCACCATTGCTGACCCATTTAGATGCTCAGGAGCTGTAAGGGAAAAACAGTAGCATTAATGTATGTGACCTACCCTGTCCCCCCTATTGGCAGACCAGGACCTACCATGCAGTGACTGGCTACCACCTGTCTGGAATCCACCACCCAGAACACCCTCAATGGCGCAACGCTGCATGCTGCCAGCAACCCGCTCTTCTTGTGTGGTCAGGAGTTGCACCTCTGGCTGTCCCCCGCTGGTCGCAGATCATGCTGCCCTGATGGCAGCCACCTTCTCCTTAATTCTCCACCTGTCCATGCCCATCTTCTTTTTGCACTCCTGCATGGAGAGCTGGAGGCTGCCATGCAGGTTGACAGCACGTGCAACCTCTTCCCATGCAGCAGCATGGGCCTGTGGTGTTCCCTGGCATCTGCAGAGCAGCAGCACCTGGTCGAGGTAGGCCTCAAACAGGCCATCTGTTACTGCCTTGGTGAAGTTCGGCCTCCTCTTCCTCCCACGTCTCTGTTCCTCTTCCTCCACCTCACGATTGGTCATTATTCCTCCTGTGAGAATGACAGGTGTTACCTGTGACTGTGCAGTCCCATGCATGTCCCAAACACCACAGTTCACACTCCCAAAGAGCATGCAACTCACCGCAATAGACTGCAGTAACCGACTATGGCCAATGCAGCCCAATGCCGCATTTTTTACAGCGCAACGCATGCAAATGAGGTGAGGAGCATTTTTAAGTGCATGCAAATGCAGTGACTGTGCCTTTGAATGACTGATAACTGATTTGCATATGCCGGCTGAATATTGCGCTGTTGCGCTTTGCGCAATTGTGTTGAATGTGCTGAGCCAAGGGCGCAGTTCTGTGATATGCGCAGTACACACCTAACTGTGCATGCCCGGGTTGATGACGCAGGCGCCTGCCACTCTGCTGATGTGCTGTGCATGGGAGGCAATGCAGGGCATGGCCACCATTGTGCCAGTGGTGCTACTGCGCTGTTTACATATATGGTGCTGTGGCACTGGGGCACCATAGGTGCACTGGGGAAACAGTGCTGTAGGCTGCTAGAGGAGGTGGCACACAGGCACCCAATCATGCTACATGCATTAGGTTCCAATCGCGCTGTGGCTGTCCATGCGTGAGAGATCCTTGACCCTGTGCCCGACCTTTGCCCCCTAGGCACCATGCATCAGGCATGAGTGCACCACTATCCACTGTTCGGTGACAGCACGATAGAGAATGGCAGCGCTGTACTGCGCAGCATCTGCATGTGGCAGGACCATGCTGCCGAGCGCCATTTTGAATCCACCACTTTGCTGAGATGGCGCAGAGAAGGGCAGTGATGTGGAGCCAGGTGGAGCTTGCCAACCTGGTGGCAATTGTAGAGCCCCATGCTGGGGCTCTATATAATGATGCACCCCTGGATGGGGCCAGGAGTGCAGTTTGGCAGGAGGTGGCTGATGCTCTGGAGGAGGCCACTGGTATGGGGCGCACGGCGGAGCAGTGTCACCACCATTACAGGGACCTCAGGCGCAGGCACCCAGACCTGTTTGCCCACCTGTGGGCATGTGCCAGGAGGGGAACAGTGCCACAGCCAATTAGGTGCCCCATCCGTACACTGTTATCGTCCATACAGGTATCACGGTTGCATGTGTCCGGCACATGGGGGGCCATCCAGTGTTGGCCGTGGTGGTAGTATCGGGGTGTGGGGTGAATGGGTATGGCTGTGTGGGATTGCACACACATGGGGCAGGGGGACTTTGCTACCAGATTGTACTGATGTTCCTCTCTCCATGTTTGCACCTTAGGCCCAGAAGAGCGCAGACAGGTGAGGGAGCAGAGGCGCCACCTGGAGGACCAGCAGGACAGGAGGGCTGAAGGTCTGCAGTGGTGCAGGGATCAGCCTGATGATGGTGAGTGCCTTACATCCATGATTACTATTGCATGCTGTATAACTTGGTGGGCAGTGGGGCATGGCCACCATTCATTGACACCACTGCCATGCACGCAACTTGTTACAGTCAGCACTGTCCAGTGGCACTGCATGTCTGGGAGTGCATCAATGGTAGTCCATGCATGCACCGGGCACATGGCTGTGCCACTGCCTTCACACCGCATAGCCAAGTCACTGTACTGACACGTTGGTGCTGTGCAGGTCATGGACAGTGGGTGTGTGCAGTGGTCCACATGGCTGTGGCTGCCTAGGTAGGCAGGTCTTGTGGACAAGGTCAGTGTGGGTGGTCGCACACCATCACAGGGGCGTGGCACATGGCTGTATGCTATGCACAATGGGTGGGCTGCAGGGGGCTGGACAGTCACACTTATTGACTCTGCTCCCTCGTCCTAGGTGGACGGCAACTCCAGGCACTGGATCGAGGACTGCAGGAGCTGCTCCAGGTGGTGAGGGTGACCCTGGAGCTCCTGCAAAGAATGGACTGCCATGGGGTGAGGAGGAGCAGATGACATAGACATCACATGGAGGAGGACCGGGGTAGATGATGATCACTCCATGCCCCTAATTACACCTTCCACCCCTGGACCCACTCTCACACCCCTTCTTCCCTCTCCCATATGTTCACCCCTGCCCCTTACCCTCCCCCACCTGGTATGTGGCCCTTCCCCCCCATTGTATATAATTGTATATAGTTTTTGTATTTCCTTGTTTTAAATGCATTTGTTTTGTTATGACAACTGTGGTGGTCTCTGATTTGCAGCGGGCTACAGGTGCACAGCTTCAGTGGTGTGCATGACATCAGGTGTGGTGCACGCATGGGTGTGTGTGTGTGTGTGCAGAGGTGAACCACCTATGGTGTGGGCAGGGGGATCAGTCACTGTCTGTGGTTTGTGTGTTGTACTCTGTGCACTGGATGCCTGTGTGCAGTGGTCCACGGGGCCTGCACTGTGTGCATGGAACCCCTGTCAGACCATCCATGGCCTGTGCAGCTGACACCCTTGCATGTCTGTGATATGCATGGTCTGCTGGCATGTCAGTGGTGGCTGTCCATGCTGAATAACAACTGTACCTGGCACAATGCCAGGTTGCCTTCCATTACCAGTATGGTGCATGTCTGCCTCCGGTGGCACTGTGACCTCTGCTGTTGTTGTCCCCCCTCCATGCTGTCTCTTGTGTCTGTTGCAGGGGATGTGCTCCAGTGTCTGTCACTTGTGCTCCGGCAGCATGCTGGTGGCATACAGCTTCATGGTGCCTGCTCAGGGTGGCTGGCACACCTGTGCAATGTAGGGGTGCTGGCCATGTGTACACATCAGCCGTAGCCACATGCCAGTGGCTTGGTTGACCTGCTACTGTGTCCTTGTGTTGGTGTGCCCTTGGGTATGGGTGGGTGGTTGTCCATACACTGTGTTGCATCCTGTGTGGTGCATGCTTCCATGCAACACTGTCCGTGTCTGTGCTTGCTGTTGTGGCGAGTGCTGTGACAGTATGTGTCCTTGGGAGGGTGTGCAGGGTGCTGTACTGCTGGTGGTGGGGTCTGGGGCATGCCCTGTCGCATGTGGGGTACCTCATGTGGCAATGCATGGTCAGTCTCTCAGCTGTACCTCGGGGGGATGTGCAGAGTGGCACTGTGTATGCTGTTGTTGCATTGCTGTCTGCTGTCACCCTCAGCAGGGTGCATATGGTGGGGCTGCCTTGCATGGCTCTGTGGTGCATAGGGTTGCATTGTCACAGTGGGGGCGGTGGCATGCATAGGGTGTCCTGCACTGTTGGGCGCTACTCCTAGAAAGGGTGTATGGTGATCGTGGTGCAGGATGTGCTCTGCATTGGTGGGATGGTGTGGCACGGAGAGGTTGGCCCTCCTTGTGTGCCAGTCACAGCTTGCCAGTGGGTGTGCTGGGGCACCACGGCCCGGCTGTGGGTTGGTTGCTGGTATCCATGGGCCAGTGGTTATTCCAGCTCTCCCTCAGTTGTGCAGGGTATGGGGTGTGGGGGTTGATTTCTGTTCTTCTGTGTGCTCCTCTGCCCATCTGTGGCATGGGTTGTGGGCCCCTGCATCCCTGGTTGTGCTGTTGCATTGCTGCCCTGCTCCAGGGGGCGTCCCTGGTTGCACTACGTCACATCAGATATGTGCAACTTCACATCCCTGGTTGCACTATGATGCAGGTGGTGCAATATTCAGTCATCTGCCGTAGGCGCATCTTGGCCTGTGCAGTTTTTGAATATTTTGCTTCTTGTGCATGGGCGCAGTGGACTTGCGCTTGCTCCTGCTGTTGCGCACTTTTTGGGTGCAGTTTGAATATCTGGGCCCAGATACCCTACTTTAAGTATCTATATAATTACAGTTAATATAGTTCTTTTTTGTGCATTGGTAAAATTCATTCTCGACTCCAAAAGCATGGCAGTCTTGTGATAGAATGGGGAATTTATTTACTAACATACTAACATATTAAAATGCCAGCAGAATAGGCCTAATGGTCTTTCGAGTCTGCTCGATTGGTCAGCCCCCACCCTGGGTGCTGACCTTGCTGCCCCCCTCGCCTTCTCTGGCTTCTCCCTTCCCAGTTCCAGATATTCTTGCAGCATTGGATTTTGCTTCCAGAACCCTTCCCCTGTACCTGTCCCAGCCCCTCTTGAACCCCTCCATTGTCTCTGCCTCCACCAACCCCCTAGGCAGTGCATTCCATGGCTCCACCACCCTCTCAGTGAAGTAGCACCTCCTCCTTTCTCCCCTGAATCTTCCCCCCTCCAGCTTCCACCCATTTGTTGTAGCATCTTATTCGTTTACCTGCACAAGAAAAGTAGTTTCAACTGTATTCAGTATTCTATGTAATTGTTCCAATATTACACACATATAAGTAACTGACAACATGGTATGAATACTTTTCATATCTAATTTCAATAAATTACACTACAGTCTCATAAAATAAATATGAGGCAGTTAACGTGTTCCTGTACAATACAACCCTGCATTGCATGATATTCATAACAAGTAATCATGTACCTTTCATTGAGTCACATCTTATTAGTGTAACATAAACAGTACTTTCCTTAAGGCCAGTGTTACTTGTTGACCACTTACTGTAACAACAGGAGCAGTTTGTAACTCAGATAATGTTTGAATTTGCACATCTTAATGACAGTTTTATATACAGTATGCCCAGTTTATTAACCTGTGTTAAAACAGATATCTGCTTTGTACCTATAGGCATGACTTAATTTTATGTAATAGAACCTGCATGTCCCTTTTTTGTCTACTCCTCAATAGCAATACTTTAATTGTTTAAGTACAACATCTGCATTTTTCATATTTTTGGGTAATCTACCCGTATACTGTATGTACGGTTTGTGTCATTGCACTCTACCCAATCATTTCCATGTCTCAGTAAAATAATGTAATGACCAGACCAAGCTGTTGTACTTTCATGCTATATTATGTATAGTACTTCACCTCATAGTGTACAGCTGAAATCACAACACTCCATGCTGCAAAGTCTGTCACAGGTGTGTGCCCCTTATTGCCATGAACATTAAAACAATTAAATAGTATGATGAGGTACTCAGAACTACATCTTATCTATAGAGCTGACACACACTCTCCATTGCAATTGTTGCACTTGAAACCAGTAACTGCTTTTTCAAGATTCAAGAACTGTTATTGATCAACATATAAAAAGTCATTATAGTACATCATTGCACAAAAAAGAAAAGAAAACCAAGCAACAGACACATTATCATACATCAATCATTTCATATAGATATTTTCTTTATAAAAAAGACCCAGAACAAAATAAAACCTTAAATATTGCATTAAGTTAATCCCCCATTGAATTTATTGGATCATGCAAGAGTTCATGTTACTTAGATAACTTGATTACTATCCAAGTTTAAACAGAGCTCTGTCCCAATGCTGCACTTTTCACCCTCTTGCCACCCTTCCTACATTACTTCTACCCCGTACCCTCTTCCCTCTCCCTATGACTCTGGCACTTCTTATCTGTTGTCTATTTTCTCTGACAAATGCCGCTGGCTGCCTTGTTACAATGCTACCCTTGAACTGTATTAATCTGTACTCTGTTTGCAATGTCCACATTGTTGTAATGCCTGTCTTGATGTTCCCCATAATTTGTATTTCTCTGACGTGGAACCTTTGTAAAAGAGCCATGGCTCAAAGGTATTTGTAATCCTAGACTTGATAAATAAACAAATTTGTCTGTCAGATTTGGGTATAGTTACCTACATTTCCCATAGTGTCTTTAAATCTGTACTCCCTATTCCTACATTGAGCTGATGCCTATTCAGACTTAAAAGTAAGATGGACTATTGTGTGACCTTTATTAAATATTCAGAGAGATTACTTATGTCATCATACATTATTACAGAAGTTTTTCCTCCACTATATGTAACTTCTTTCCCTATATTTTCCTTAGAAGAGATGTCACAGGGTTCAACACTTGTTTTTTTTTTTACTTCAACATATGTGTTACTAGATGACATGGTTCCTATTCTAGACCTTTCAAAAGGTCCCCAAGTATATTTCTCCAATAATTTTCATACAAAGTGCACAGTCTCATTAGGTGGACCAGATCATCCTTACCTAGTTTGCATGTACACCTACTTTCATATTTACCCTTTTCTTTTCCCTTATTAAATAATTCACTTCTCCAATTACTTGTGAAACTTTCAAATCTAAATCTTGTGATCAATTTCCTACTACTGGGGTTATTCATTTCTGTAAGGTAAGTTTTTAGTTTATTATCTCTTTTGTTTTTAACCATCCATTTACTTACTTTATACTGTTTACATGTTGCCATGTCTTTTTGAATGCATATATCTCTCACCCTTCATTTGAAACACAAAATCTTGGTATCCTGAACATATCTGTTACACAGTCTAACATTTCAAAGGGTTTAATAATATTTTCTACTATAGAAAAACCAAGGAAAACTTTATTTTGTGTTAGACAGTTACTCACTCTTCAATACATTTTCTGGGAAGCCTTTTTTCTTCCATCCCATAAGCCTTAAGCCAATAATTAACTATCCTTTGTTTAATCTGGCATGTATTAGAAGAATTATTCAGTTTAAAGACAAAATCATCACCCACACCAGACTAAATTAATCCAATTGTCTTGAAAGAAGTGGCAAATGATCTAGCAAATCCACTTTTGTTTCTGTTTAATAAGTCCCTACAAACTGGATGTGTTCCATCTGACTGGAGGAGGGCTACTGTTATTCTGATACATAAAAAAGGGCAAATGGTCCAATATCTCAAACCTTAGACCAGTATGTCTCACATCAATAGTATGTAAAATCTTAGATAGACTTATTAAAAAAGAAATAGACAGGGCAATTCAAAACCTAAGGATAGATGATCCCCTACAGCATGGTTTTCAAAGGGGTAATCATGTGTTACCAATTTGGTATCCTTTTATGAATATGTAAGTGACCATATGGATAAGGGCAAGCTAGTGGACATTATTTTACTAGACATAGGAAAGGCCTTTGATACTGTCCCTCATAGCTTATTAATAAATAAACTTATAAATATGGGAATAAACAAATTCATTGTGAGGTGGATTAAACATTGGTTAGCTAATCACTCCCAATTAGTAAGGATCAATGGAGCTATATCAGATGATGTACTGGTTACCAGTGGGGTCCCTCAGGGATTGATATTGGGGCCAGTTCTATTCGGCCTGTACATTAGTTATATAGGTTCCAGACTAATAAGTAGAGTATCAAAATTTGCTGATGATACCAAAATAGGGGGTACAGTTAAAGCATTAAATGATCATCAGATCCTTTCAAATGACCTCAAACAAATTGAATTATAGGGTAAGACAAATAAAATGAAATGTAATCCCTAAAATGTACGGTTCTGCACATTGGGCATATAAATCCAGAACATGTATACAATCTGGATGGGCAAATACTAAGATCATCCAAAACTGGAAAAGATCTTGGAATCTGGATAAATAGAGACCTTACATCTGGTGATCACTGCAGACATATTACATTGACAGTAAACAGATTAATTTGTTCTATTAAAAAAAATTCATAACAAGAAATAGTAATTGTATCCTACAATTATACAAAACATATATCATTCCACATCTGGATTTTGGTTCCCCAGTTTGGACCCTATATCACAAATGAGATATAAATTTGCTTGAAAAAAAAAACAGCAGAAACTTACCAAATCTATTAGGGGGCTTAAAACAGTAAGTTATGAAGAAAGAATGAAGGTATTGTCATTATTTCCTCTAGAAACAAGAAGAAAAAGGGGAGACATTTTGCTTCTATATAAAATCCTGAAAAATAAGGAGCTAATAAATCAGTGTGGGCTGAGATATAACTACAGACAAAATAACCCTAGATCCCATAATAAACAATTGATTATCCCTAAGATAAATACTGTTAAGAGACTTAACTTCTACACTATTAGATCCATACAATACTGAAATTCACTGCCAAGGGAAATTGTGGAGATGCCCACATTTGAGAGCTTTAAGCAAAAAATGGATACACTATTCATCAGATCCTTGTATTATACATAAACCCACATGGTGTGGGAGACAATTCAATGGTCTATTGCCTGCTTTGTCTAGCATTACCAAGTATTACTGGTATTTGGCCTAATTCTGCTCCTTCTAGCACTGGTGGAGCTCCACTCAGTAATCCTAATAGTTTTTTTTTTTTTTTATAAAATGTATTTAAACCTACTTCTAAATTTATTTTTGACTCTAGCCCCCACAGCGCCATGCCTTAGCGCAGTTGATTTCTGATCTTAGCATTAATTACTTTTATATTACCCTTCACAGTTCCCCCATATTTATAAGAGAATAATAATAATAATAATTTCATTTATAAGGTGCCTTTCAATTGCCAAGGTGCCGTACATAAATACAGATTAAAACAATACAAATCGTTAAAAAATACAGCTTTGTCAAAACAATGTTTACAATCAATATTCTAAAAATGCAGTTTTCCATACAAAAGTCTTCAAACCTCTCTTAAAGGCCTCCACAGAAGTGCATTCCCTCAACCGACAGATACAGAATTCTAAAGAGTGGGGACCACATACACAAAAGCCCGAGCACCCGAAGATTTCAAATTCACCCTTGGAGCATCTAGCAACCCCTCATTGGCTGAGTGGAGTGATCAATTAGGGTGATAGGGAACCAGAAATTCTTTCAGATAGACTGGTCCCAGATCGTGTAGAGCTTTGAAAGTCAGCGATCTGACTTTAAAGGTGAGTTGCCACCTAATTGGCAGCCAGTGCAGGTCATGCAGCACTGGAGAAATGTGACAGGACCTACTAGAACCTGTCAAAAGCTGGGCTTCAGCATTCTGCACTAGCTGCAGGTGACGGATTTCAACCCCAGAAAGCCCTAGGTAGAGGGAGTTGCAATAATCCAAGAGCGAGGACATGAAGGCATGGACTAGTGTTGGCAGGTCGCTAGACGGAACAAGATGCCAAATCCTGGTGATGTTCCTAAGATGATAAAAGGAAGTCTTGATGACTGCCAACACCTGTGAATGCAGTGTCAGCCCGTCATCAAGAACTACCCCCAGGTTCTGCACCTGTTCAGATGTCGGGAGAGAAACTCCTCTAAGAAGAATTCCGGAAGACACACCATCACCCAACCCCCCTATCTGTCAACCCGGGTCCACAACCAGTACCTCAGTCTTATCAGAGTTCAACCTCAGCCAGCTAGAATTCATCCACTCCTGGATTTCTTTTAGAAGCTATTAAAGACCGAGACAGCTCCCTCCTGGTTGGGGGCAAAAGAAAGGTAGAGCTGGGTATCATCTGCGTAACAGTGAAACCTCAGCCTATACCTCCTTACAATGTCTTTGATGGGTAGCATATACACCGCAAATAACATGGGTGACAGTATTGAACCCTGAGGCACCCCACACAACAAAGCCGTTGAATCCAAGGAAAAAAACCCAGACACAACTCTTTGTGATCTCCCAGTGAAAAATGATGTGAACCATCTTAAGATGGTTTCAGATATTCCACAGAACAGCCTCAGGCATTTTATCAACACCATGTGATCTACAGTGTCAAAAGCTGAATAAAGGTTGATAAGAACCAAAATTGAACGACTCTTCTGATCTCTGGCCATCAGGAGATCATTGAGCACCCGAACCAGCGCTGTCTCGGTACTATGTCTTTTACGAAAACTGGACTGGAGGGGTTCATAGACTTCATGGATGGTCAAATGGTCTTCCAGTTGTGCAGCCACTACTTTCTCAATCACCTTCCCAACAAAGGGAAGGTTAGAGATGGGTCTGTAGTTTGCGAGACAGTCAGGGTCCAAGGTAGCTTTCTTCAAGATGGGTGTCACCACCACCTCTTTCAGGGAGCTGGAAAACTCACCAGATTCCAGGGAGCACCTGACTATCTGCATAAGGACTGGACCAATGATGTCAATACAACCCAAAATTAGGGAGGTTGGTCCAGGGTCCAAACTACAGCACGTAGGGTGCATATACTCATGACATCAACGAACTCCAGCTGACTGAAGGAACTCCAGGCAAGCCGAGGCACCGTGATCTCACACCAGTTCATGGCAACCCCCTAGAGTGTGATGGCAGCAGTTCAGCCCTAATGTCGGCCACCTTATTTACAAAGAACTGATCAAGTCCATTGCACTCCAATTGCGAAAAGACTTTCTGAACTTGCAGACAGGCTGGGTTGCACAGTCTGTCCACAGTTCGAAGCAGCTGAGCTGGTTGATTCCAAGCAGCCGCAATCTCCCTGGACAGGAACTCTGCCTTCTTACAGGTGATTGCAGATTGATAGATCAAATAATGATCCATCAATCTAAGGAAGTCGGCATCAAGGGCGGACTTTCGCCAGCAATGCGCTAACCTTCACCCCTGTCTCTGCATCTCCCTCAATGTCCCATCAAACCAAGGGGACTTGGGGTGAAGGGAGAGGGGCAAACTCGAACTGGAGCAATGGAATCCAGAGCCCCCACAATGGCTGTGTTATAGACCGACATGAGGGTCTCTGGATCACTGCTAGCCAACGTGGGGGACGAGAGGGAGAATGAAGACGTTATTGGTATAAAAATTTTTGCTTTTCTTTTCAACTCTAGAACATGTCTGTTCCAGGGTCCTTCCTGTGTAACTATTAATCCCAAATAACAAAACTCTTTCACTATCTCCTACTTTTGTGTAGTAACAAAATAACTATATTTTTTATTATGTCCTCTAAATACCAATACCTTAGTTTTATCATACTTTATTTGCAAATCAGCTTTTTCACATTCCTTTTGAAATTTGTTTAACATTCTTTTTAAACCAATAGCACTAGCAGAGAGAAGGGCAACATCATCAATGTACGCCAGATAAGAGCACAGCCTATCTACTGTCTTAGGCATATAACAATTAGGATCATAAATTGACCACAGTATTGTATCAAAAAAAATATATATCAAACAATATAGGTGATAGGCTGCAACCTTGTTTTACTCCTACATTAGTACCAAATGTTTCACTTAAATACCCATTCTTGCTGTATCTTATACAAGTACAGTTATCACCAGTCCAACATTATTTTGTATTAATTATTGCCTGATCTAGTTTCAACCGTCCCAACATTTCCCACGGTTTTATTCTATTAACATTATCAAATGCTGCTTTTAGGCCTATGAAAGTGTAATATAATTTTATGTATTGCCTTATACTTATGAACCGAATGTGCTAATACAAAACATTGGTCCATTGTCAAATAATGTGCAATGAAGCCTGCTTGTGATTCATCCGGTATATTATTTTCATTGACCCATTCAACAATTCTACTACAGTGCAGCCCTCTTAAATGTATACCCTTAGGACCAGCAAAAAGTATGTGTTTAAGAGGGATATGTGTTTATCAGATGTTGTATTCTTTTAATGGTGAGCGTAACTTTCACTGTCTGTCAGGGGGCTAGATGGGGAAAAGAAATGCCCGTAGCACTCAAGTGCTTCTTTGTTGGGATAAAGTGATTTGTGGCATGCTGTGGCATTCTTTGATCTGATTCCTGTGTGAAGGAGGGTGATTCAGAGATTCATGTATAGTGCTTCTGTGACATTCTTTTGGGTTCTTTGCTTTGATTATAGTGTGAGAAGGTGCTTCTGGACGTGGGTTTGATGGCTAAAATGCTGAAATTGGTGATTAACACCTCTTTGTTAATAGTAAGGCAGCTACAGGAAGTGTCAGTAAAATTGGGACAGTCAGTCTACACTTGAGCAACAAAACTGAGGAAAAAATATGCATTTAAAAGGGATTCATATGTGCATATAACAGGTCTATTTGACTTAAGAAGTACAGGAAACAACTGGGACTTGGAAATTCTATATGTTTATCAGGTATGCATTTAAGTGGGATGCACTGCTTTTATAATTATGGTGAAAACTTTTTCTGCACAGTCTATTAACCTAATCAGCCAGTAACAGCTCTGGTCCCCCCCACCCTTTTACATATAGGGACTATTATATTTGTTTAACAACTACAGGGCACATTTCCAGTTTCAATTATATATTTAAACAATAAATATAGGAAGGGAATTAATAATTCTTTAGTTTTCCAAATCACATCCAGGGGTACATCATCAGACCCAGGGGTTTTATGAGCCAAAAATGAGTTTAAAGCTATAATTATCTCATTTTCTGTAATTAGTTCTTTTAATTAGATTCACTCTAATCCTACCCTATGTACCTCCAATTTTGCATTATAGTCCTTATTATTATTAAAGAAGAGATTTCTCAAGTGCTTTATCCATATATCTGCTTCTGTATTTGAATCTATTTCTTCCTGATAGTTCTTTGTTCCCTTACTGACAATCCTCCAAAATTTCTTATTATCCTTACAACATACTACATTTTTGAGTTCTGTCCATAAATCATTGATGTTAGATATCCATAAATCATGTGGCCCTGATTGAATTCATCAGAACATTCTTAATAATATGGAAGAACACACTGGTGGGATCCCTGGCATTATTGCTCAATAAGTCATTGGAGATAGGAGAAGCATTAAAAGAGTGGAAACTTGCTTGTATTATACCCTTACATAAAGGTGGTGATAAAGTTAGAGTGGAAAGTTATTGCTCTATTACTATAACCTCTGTTGTGGGTAAAATAATGGAAAGCTTCATAAAGACTAGCTTAGAAGAAAATTTGCAACATTTAGGACAGATAGATGGCACATGATATGGGTTTGTACAGGGTAGATCCTGTATTAGCAATCTTATGGACTTTTTTGAGCTGGTAAGCACTGGTCCAAGGCATGCCTGTAGATGTGGTGTATCTGGATTACACTAAAGTGTTCAACTCAGTTTCTCATGATATTTTAATACAGACTCTCCTAGAGAAGGGAGTGGACAAAGGTTTAATTTTATGGATATAATCCTGGTTAGAGGACAGGATGAAGATGGTTCAGGTTAAGGGTCACCAGTCTAGTTTGGGCAGGGTTTCTAGTGGGGTCTCACAGGGATCAATTCTGGAATCCATGTTGTTTGCCACCGTTGTACCAAGCATGCAATTACCTGGTGGGGCCTGGTTACGGAAGTACGCCGATTATACAAAAGTGGGGGTGATTGTAAATAATGCTGATTCCATCAATAGCTTTCAAAAACAACTTGAAGATCTAGAGTTATGGGTGAATAGGCACAAATTACAATTGAATGAGAGCAAGTGCAGGGTTATGCACTTTGGCTTTAATAATCCTTGTGCACAGCATACAATAAACAACAAAATTATATCCAGCACTGATAATGAACAGGATCCGGGTGTGATAATCACTAATAAATTAAGTTTTGTCATGCATAATAAATATATAATAATAAGAGCTAGTAGGATAATGGGTAACATCTTAAGAAATATAAAAAGTAGAATCAGGGATGTGTTGGTGCCCTTGTATAGATATCTGATCAGACCAATGCTGGAGTATGGTGACCCTTTTTCTATCCACCAAAGTATAGGCTGCACAAGGTTGATGGAGGGGGTGCAGAGAAGGTTTACTAAGAAAATCAAATCAGTAAAAAGTAAACCCTATGATGACAGACTACAGGACATGGGCTTGTACTATTTAGCATATAGAAAAATTAGAAGGGTTTTATGTTACATGTATAAGGCTTATAAGAGCGGGTAATTTGAGAATCTGCAGGCCTCAATAAAAAAAGAAGGATAATGGAAGGGAATCTAGAGCACACCAGTATCAATTAAAAGGAGAATTACATAAAATCAATGGGGAGGGGGATTGTGGTTTAATCAAAGGGTGGTGGATGTATGGAATGCACTTCCATTCGGGGTGGTTGAAGCACCTAGTAAGACTTCTTTTAAAAATTTATTAGACAAGTATATGGGAGATAAAACCAGGGAATATTACCACTGATATAGTGGCAAGTCTGATATGACTCTAGTAGCTGCTTGACTTGAAACCATTTACCTATGAATCTATGTATTTTTTCCTTATTTATATTCAGAATTTTTCTGTAATCCTTCCTTAGTTTATTCATCACCTTGTTAATATTTAAACTCAGATTGTGTTTCAGAAATTTTAATTATTTATTTAAGTGGGTTTACCTATGCTGATGCGACAACATTCTTGTTAACATTCGGCATAGAGACATCCCCGATGTCGACTGGTGAAATTTCGCCTGTCAGACATTAATCTGTTTTCTATTGGGAAGCTGCACCAACTGAACCCCCCCACGATAGGGGCAAAGCCCCCCTCACCCCCCTTCGACAGATTGTTAACTCCAGTCAGAGTTAACTGGAGGGGGTGGTGAAAGTCAAAGAAAGGGAGAAATGTCACCAGCAGGTACGCCCACAGTGACAATCTCGAAATTCAGAGTTTTGCTCTTGAGTTATTATACCATTTAAGTGTATTCTTGCAGACCTGCATTCTTCATTATACCATACCTGCCCAATTTATTTCCTAATATTAACTTGTTTATTGATGACCTTAGCAATCCTCCTCATTATATTTTCATATTCACTGATGATATTTTTATTCTCTTCTTTTTTCTAGACTATTCTTTAGGTCTACAATAATACCTTTATCTTCTAATGAAGCTTTAAAATCCTTTCCGTCAGTCATTTGCCATCCAGTGCACATTTTCTTTATTCTATCAATTGGTACAGTTTTAATGTTTTTATCTACCCTTGTCTCATTATTTTAGAAACATAGAAACATAGACTTTGACAGCAGATAAGGACAACATGGCCCATCCAGTCTGCCCATTTCCTTACCTATTGGATAGGCTGCAGATCCTAGTTAACCAACAATCTACTTCCACCTACCCCCCCCACTAGAATTGCTTTATGTCTGTCCCTTTTGTTTTACTTCCTTTTCTAATCAGTAACTGCTTTGTGATGTAGTTCTCAAAATGTGATACTTGACCTCTTTGGAATGGGTAATGAAATCCACAGTATAAACTGACATATGTCACATCAGACAGACTTCTAACTGCTGTCCATTCATCCTCTATGCTGTTAATTAATGTCATGAGGAACTCTGAAGCATCTGTTGATTAAGTGCAAAGTTTCTGTAAGAATGACATGATGACAGTGAAGTCCAAAGAGGTGTACAGCTGTGTACAATCTGTTAACATTAACAAAATTACATAGAGACTTTGGTGCTCCTATAACTGGTTGGTTTCAAGCATTCTGTATTGCGGACACAAATGTGTTGATTTGCAAAAGCACTTGCATATACACATTAGCATACAGTAACAATTCACACCTGCCATTTTTTTCAAATCCAGGTACATCAACTGTAGTCTCCAAACTACTCCTTTTGGTGACATGTACTGAAGTTATTAGCTGTGGCACTGGACATCGAGTACCTATTCATGTCCTGATTCTTGATGATCTCTGAGCAGACTCTTGGGTCACAGCTGTCTTCCTGTGTCCAACTAGATACCTATATGGATTGCATATTGGAAAGAGAGGCACCTCTGGTCTAAATGTACTACAAAACCTATTATACTCATTTTAACATCTGTTTTCAGTTTTTATTTTGCTTAGGTCAAGTTGTATAACAGTTATCCAGCAAGACTTTTAACCCTTGAAAGTGCAGCACATGACATCCCTGCTTTGGAATAGTTTCAACCATAACATTCTGTTCATCATACTTAAAGTCAATAATATGACACATTGCTCTTTTGACAAAGCCTAGTTCAATTGAAAGATTACGGCACAACATTACACAAGCATTTTTGCATAGTGGTAATAATACACTCTCTAGCCCAGCTGTCCTTGAAACATCTATGTTTAGCTCACATCATCTTTCAGATATCTTTTCCATAAGCTTCCTACCAATACAAAAAAAAATCAATTTGATCTATACAGTTGACCTGTACAATAGTATTCCCTTCAGCATCTAACATCAACTTGTTAAATACATCGCAATCAGCCAAAATTACCATAAGACACTCTACAGTATGTTGTTATGTGTCTCAACAAAGTTTGTCAACAATGTCACAGCAGCATTTAAAGTAACATCGTCAACAGGGATTTTTCTGGAAATCAGTGTTGCTGCAATGCTGTCTGACACATGTCTAATATGAACATTGTTTAACAAATTACAATATTGTTCATCTCCACTTTGGTGCATATTTTACGTGAGTTCACCATATGTGAAGTAATTCCACAAATTAACACTCCCCACTGAACTGACAGATTTCTTTGCTTCAGAGATAGTCAGCTGTTGGAATATTGGGCTTCTGTGTACTGGACTGAGTTGCAGCAGATCACCAAGCACAATAACATATTTGCCTGCAAAAAGAACATTGTCATGGGTACCAAGCACTTCCTGAAGGTGCAGATGAATGAATGCTAGCATAAGATTAGAAACCATAATGACTTCATTTGTTATGATCACATTCATTTTTTCAAATGACTTTCATATTTCAGAAGCAACCTCCTAAGACAACTTACGGTACTCAACTGATTTTCCCTGTTCAACAGGAAGCATACAAAGTCTGTGCAATGTAACCCCACCAATGTTATATGCAGTTAAACCAGTAGGTGCTGCAACAGCACAAGACATTGCCAAACCAGTCTGGCTCCTAATATTAGCATAGATAGCATGAATCAAAGCACCTTTACCTATACCAGCTGGCCCACTAACATAAATACAGTATTAAGGCATTGATACTCAGTGCTCTTGTGTAGCTTCTGATCATGGCTTAGTTCATGAGTTACATGCTCTGTAACAGTGTTATACACTCTTCTTTGATCAGATTTCAAATGTGATTCTACTGCTAACATATCGATTTGTAAATGATGACTTAACACCATGGCAGCCTCTTCTTCTGCCATAGCAACCACTGCATCATTCACAGGAACTGCATTACCCAAAACAATATGTGATTCCTCATTACACATTTCTTGTGTCAGTAGGTGTATCACAATCAATAGCAGCCCTAGTTTGTGATTCTTGTTCTTTCTGTATTTCAAGTTGCCTAATATGTTGTTCAGATTTAGATGACTTAAACAATTCAAATGTTGCTTGAAAAGTAGCTTCATAAAAGTCATAATCACCTTTCAACTCAGAATCTGCTCTCCATGGTTTGAAAAGCAACATTACTGCATAGTAGTAGTGTTCATTCTTTTCAAGAATCTTCAATGACAATTTCAGATGATCAATGAGCCCAGGTTTCTGTCTTTTTACAAAGCAACCATGTATTCCCTCTACTTTGTAATACCCTTTTTCATGATTTTCTTCCTTACCCTGTTTGAAATCATACCAATGACAAATTTCAAACAAATAAACGCTGTCAAGTAGAGTATGTCTATTAGGATAGAATGTGTCAACAAGGTTATCTCCAAGTATATTTGTTGATGTTGGTCTGCGGGATGCTAGTTCCTCAATCTGATCATACATCTTCAAAATACATTTATGATTGCTCTTGTAGTTAACATCAGCATACCTAATTGCAGTGGACTTTTCATACAAGTTTGTTCCAATAAGGCAGTCACTGGCCAAGTAAGACCTACACTCTCTTTGAGAAGGTGTTTTTAAGTCTAGGGACCACAGTCTACAATTCAGTGACCTAGTGTCAGACATTTCTTCTCACATTGCCTATAGCACTGTTTATTTATGTTTTGTGACATATTCAGTGATATAGTGAGCAAGTGCCATAGAATTATCTGCAGCAAACTGCACATCATTATTTGCCTGCCACAGTAATAGAATAACTGGATTATAGTCATTAATGTTTACTTTGCTGTCTGAACATGGCAGGTTATAGACTGTCTTAGTCGATTTAGCCTTCAGATGATAACGTATGGCAGAAAACAAATCACTAATCTTTGCACAGTTTGATATCCTTCATGGGAATCCAAACATAAACATGTAGTACCAATGAATACCAGCCCTGACTTTTTTTTCAATAAGAGTTGTATTTGTGAAGCTGAAACTGTTCAACTAGTCTGCATAGTGTTGGACTAACCAACACATGAGGGAGTTCACATGTGCATACTTCTGGAACATTTCAGAATGTCACTATTTTCATCTTCACCAATTCTAGGAGCATCTTTCGCCCACAGTAACATGTGTACATGTGGTGCCTCTCTAGATTGGTACTCTACTCTCCAGAAATGTTACTTAACAAGATTCAAAGGAGAGTTGATCTTCAAAAGTATAAATTTCAGTAGTGCATTGAAATGATAATGAAAATGCCCTGACACTGACACAGGGTCAATGGCACACAGCTTCCTAGTGTCATATTAGATATGGAAGTAAGATCTGAGTTTGCACATTTTAACAGTTCTGCTAATTCATCCCAACTGTAATCAGCACTCCTAAGTGTCAGAAACCATGTAGGTCATTCAAACTCTCTGAGCATACACATAACCTCAGAATGCCTGTGGAACCAGTACTCCTCCATTCCATGCATGTGTGCCTTTATGGAACCTAAATTTACCTGCAGTTCTTCATCCTTTTTCCAATCCACTTCATAAGCTGTACAGCATTCATTACAATGACATCAGTTGTCATGCGTAGTGTATGAGCAATACTAGCAGACAGTTTACTTAACTCACTTTCTCACAATAAATGAAACAGTTACTGAATGTTCCTTTTAAACAAAGGATTAGAGCTTAATAACCTAGATGTTTGATATTCAGCTCCAGGTATGGCAGACTGGATGGGCCTTGCAGTCCTTATCTGCCATCAACTTCTATGTTTCTATGTTTCTAGGTGTGCTTAGATCCCTTGTATCAAGACAATCTCCTGTCCCACATGGAAACAGATCCAGAAACAATGTGCTTCTAAAATATAATCCCAAACACTTACAGGTGTATCTTCAACATGTGTCATCTGATACAACTCAAGGTTATCACCAACAGGGTCATAACCATGCAGTGGATGAACTGTGCACTGTGCATATGCACGCGTATCTGTGATTGCATCTGACTTTTCAAGGATAGCCTTTTTACATATGTCAATTTTGTCAAACTGCATTGTTTGTGACATACTGTCAATAGTTTAGCCAAGCTATTTTGCAATGCCCTAACATCACATATTTTTTGAACAAATTGACACATCCCACTTTGATGTCCTGCTAAGAGCAGCATGTGATGGAAGAAACTTTCACAAGCTCCTGTGTGTAGACATGCTAGTTATTGTCCCATTACTGTGTAAAAGACTGTATCTGACAGTTATCTATATTTTTAGAAAGTGTAATCTGTCTTTGTAATTTTCTGATGCAAATTTATTAATAAATTGTGTCACATTTAGAAATGAAATTACCCTTATGTTACATGTTGTACTACAACCCCACTGTTTACATATTGACATTTGTCTGCCACTATCTGACACATCCTGTGGTGATTCATTAGTACTTGTCTGTGATGTAAATACTCTTATGACTGAATGTTCAATTCATTGCTCATCAAACACTAACTGTCTCTGAGCTTGTGCTGTGTAAGTGTTTTCCCAAAAGAATGCCTCTGAATGTTGTGTATGAAGTCAATTACTACCAAACACAGCAGTAAATGTACTTCTGTCCAAGGTACTCATCTTTCTATCTCTGTTTTTAGTGCCTTAACCCAATCTGTAAGTAACTGTGTTGCTCACCACAACTTCTTTTGTAAGCGTTTCCTGACGGTGAAAAGCATAATTAAAAATCTACGTATCTGTGCTCTAAGCTGGAGTAGTACTGCAGTATTCTTTATTTTTTTGCCTCTATTCCTCAAAACAACTGCGATACATTGACTAATCTTTGCATTTTCTGCCACATTACTGAAGTAAAATTTCCTTTTATCATGGACATGTTGACACAATATAGTTCTTTCTATGACTACCCTCTCTCGTTCTGAACTTGCATGTGGTCCTCAGCTACATTTTATATTACTTAGACCAGTCACTACAGAAGTATGAACAACATTTGTGCTTGAAATATCTGTTATATTCTGGTTAAGAGCACCACTTTTGTGTTGTGTGTTTTTAGTCTTTCTCTGAAGCAGTCATGTTTTCTTTAAATAATGCTTATCATTTCCCATTTTCCTTTTGGTTTCATCCTTTACACATTCAACAGCACTCCCAATGTGACGTTGAAGGTGCTTTTTTCTTGATACCTGCTTTTTTGTTGACATAATTGTTACAATTTGGCAGCTTGTCAGGTGTAACCTGTGTGCAAAACAGAAAAAATCAAATGTTAATCAGTGTACGTATGACACACGCCATTCCATTTAATATTACAAGAACTATACAGTGCAGTTATTATGTCTTAAATATACTGAAAATGCAATATGACACAGCTGTCAATATTAAAAGGCAGCTGTGGTGCATACAGCAATAACAGTACTACACACCTATCATTTAATAAAGGTGTCAGTGTCATATAGTTCAAGTACCATATGATACAACTATTGTTTATCTAATACAAATTGGCATATTGTGCAAGTATTATATGACAGATGTGTTTAACAAGCAGGTGTGTCATATTGTACAAGAATTATACATCATAACTATCCCTAATATGTGACAGAACTGTCACATACTACAACTACTATACCACACAGTTGTTGTTTAGTATGGATACTGCAAGTGTGGTATGACACAGATGTAAATAAGAAAAGAAAGCTGTGTCATAGACTGCAGTAACCACAGGACACACCTGTCATTTAATAAACATGGCAATGTTGTATAGTACAAGTTCTATATGAGACAGCTGTTGCTTATTAATGACAGATTGTCATATTGTAAAAGTACTACATGACACTGCTATGTCCTACAAATGAAATTACTCTTGTATAGTACAAGTATTGTAAGACACATGTATTTAACAGACAGCTGTTCAGTATTGTACAAGTACTAAACATTATAACTATCTGTGATATAACATAGTAATGACATATAGTACAAGTTCTATATGACACCGTTGTTATTTCCTAACAATACTGAAATTGGAATATGACACAGCTGTCAATAGCAAAAAAACAGCTGTGTTGTGTACTGCAGTAACCATAAGAAACACTTGTGGATTAATACATTCAGCAGAGACATGTACTACAAGTACCATATGACACAACTATAGTTTATCAAATACAGATTGCTGTATTGTGCAAGTATTGCATGACAGCTCTGTTTAACAGACAGGTGTGTCATATTGTGTAAGTACTATACCTCATACTTCTCTCTAATATACATCAGTACTATTGTATGGTACAACTACTATACCACACAGTTGTTGCTTAATATGGATACTGTAAGTGTGGTAAGACACTGCTGTAAATAATAAATGAGAGCTGTGTTATAGACTGCAGTAACATAGACACACCTGTCATTTAATAAACATGGCAGTGTCATATAGTACAAGGTCTGTATGACACAGCTGTCGGTTATTGAAGACAGTTTGTCATACTGTAGAAGTACTATATGACACTGCTATGTCATGTACATGAAATTACTTTTATATAGTACAAGCACTGTATGACACCTGTATTTAACAGACAGTCGTGCTGTATTGTACAAGTACTAAACGTCAAAAGTGTCTGTGATATAGGATAGTACTGTCATATAGTCCAAGTACTTTACAACACAGTTGTTGAATGCTAAGGATACTGCAAATGCAGTATGACACAGCTCTCAATATTAAAAGGCAGCTGTGTCATGTACTGCAGAACCATAGGACACACCTGATGTTTAATGAAGATGGCAATGTCATATATTACAAGTACCATACAACACAGCTGTCCATTACAAAAGACAGATTGTAGTGTTGTGAAAATATTATACTACACTGGTATCTCAGGAACATGAAATCAGTGGCATATAGTGCAAGTACTATACAATACCTGTATCGTATTGTACAAGTACTATACATCATAGCTATCTCTGCCATATGACAGTTATGTTGTATGTTATAAGCACTATGTGACACAGTGTGCTGATCATTACAGACAGCTGTGTAATATTGCACAACTCCAACATGACACAAGTATCTGTGCTGTGTGACAGCACTGTAGAAAAGTGTAATACCTATACAACACACCTGTCATTGAGTTAGGATACTGCACATGCAGTACCATAATATTGTGCAACCCCAAGTAACACTACTATCTGTATGATACAACATTGCTCCTTTATTAAAGACACTTGTTCTGTATACTGAAACTACAATAAAACAATACTGTCAATAATATATGACAACTGTGGTGCATACTGCAGTTAGTATAACAACACAGCTGATGTTGAATAAAGATATACAACACAGTCATCCCTGTACAATTATCATACGTCACAACTGCCTACTTTCACTATACAACACAATTTTCTTTAACCAGCAACAGATATGTCATACTTCAAGTACTATATGGCCCAGCTTTCTCTCATAAATGGAAGATCTGTAGTATAGTGTTTACTAAAGACAACTGTATCATGCTGTTGAGACAGCTGCTGTAGTGACATACGACGCATCATTCATTTACAAACATTCACAGTACTGCACCATACTAAACAATGTAATTTCAGGATACACATAATTACCATCATACTTACTTAAACAATCACTGACATAAACAGCACAATAGGAAATCACACGGCGTAGTGCAATGTTTTACAAATGTTGATGTACCGTATTATACAAATACATTTCTATGCAGTGTAGTACTTTATATAAAACACTTCTAATACTTGTTCATAACACATCACCATACTACACAACTACCTAATACTACAGTACTGGCTGGCTTTTGCAAAATACTATACATGTATTACATTATACACCTACACCTCCATATCACATCATGTTTTAAATAGATTTAAATATATAGCATACTATTATATGGCATAACTCCACACAACAAAAGACTACATCTTGAGGTATTCTATAGCTACCTATTGTTCGTATTGGACAACATTAGCAATAGATTAATCTGTGTAACTGCCCCAGGTTGACATCCATTTCTATTTGAAAAACATATATTAGTAAATTATTTACTCTCACTGACACTACATATGAAAAACATGCAACACCTAACTAACAATAGATATGTAATTAAACAATTACTATTGTTATACATGCCACCAACAACACATAGCAGACCCTTCCCTCATAGGATGCCACTGACAGCTCTGATTTCCACAGAAACACAGATCAGTTATACAGGCTGGAACAGCCAATGAAATCATAGCTGTACTGCTCCTTCCTAACTATTAACCAATCATGATCTGAGACAATTACATCATACAGTTTAAAGAATGATGTAATACTAACACCACCAGTGATAGCAATAATCAATAAACAACCAAAACACATTACCCAATCACTGAACAATAACAAAACATATACCTAGCACTAACTGACAAGTGCAAATGGCAGTTGTAAATACAGTAGCAGCCACCAGACACTGCCAGCTATTTCTTGAAATTTCTGTGATATTTCCAGAAATATCTCCTGCTTTCTGCATTTCCACAGTAGGGGCAGCAGAGAAAAACTCTTCAGAAATTTCATGAAATATCTGTAAACAGCTGGGAATGTCTGTGGCTGCTACTGTAACATAGCCTAACATCTGATGTAGTACCAAGTGACAGCAGCATAACAACAACCAATCACAACTGAAAATACAGTACACTAACCAATCACACAACAGTTATAATTAGCTAAGTGTAGTGCTGTGGACAGTTCACATGCCAGTACTTACCTGCTAACATGGTAACTACTCCTAAGAAAGTGTGGACTGTGGGAAGCTCACTGGTGAGGCATGGGGGTGATTTTGCCAGAAAAAGCCACTTTACAAACAACCTATGTGCGTCTAACTGTAGGATAAAATGGTTTAGTAAAGGAGGTATAAGGTGAGCTCAACTGCTTCCCACCTTACAACATCTACAATATGTATATTTCATACCAGATGTTCTAATAATACATGTTGGTGTGAATGATTTATGATACAGAATGAGTCTTAATCTGATATTACAGGCTAAATCAAATTTATGTAAAATAATGCACATGTTTCCAGACAACATTATGCTGTATTCTGACATTGTAGCTCAGAGAATATGAAGAGGACAAACCCATAAACCTGGCCTAGAAAAATCTTGGAAACAAGTAAATGTTCAAATAGTTGGTTTTCTTAATGACTACAGTATGGGAGTGATACGACATCATACAGTATGACATTCAAATGAATGGATATTCCTAAAAGACGGTGTGTACTTAATTGGCAGTGGCAACAAAATATTCCTCACAGATTTCCAACGTGTGTTAAAAGAACTATAGTTGTATGAAAAACAACACTACATACAGTACAGCCAGAAAACAAACAAAACAGTTCTTTTCAGAACCACCTTTGTTGATGTCAATAATAAAAAAAATTACACAACCCGCAGTTACACATTAACTCATTGCAGTAACAAACAATATACAACAATAAAAGTGAGTGATGACAACATGCAAAGACACCACATGACACATTGGCATGACTCACATGTTGCATTTAAATCAATACAGTATGGACACTGAATGTACCATAACTTTAATATGTATACAAGATAGTTAAAACCCATGCTGTGTCTCATGATGGTGGATGAGGATGGATGGTGGAGGGGGAAAGTCAAAATAATGGTGTGTCTTTCTCTTTGAGTGTCTTGTAGGGATACAGGAATCCAACAAGAAAGCCATAAAACAGCAATACAACACATGCACTTCACACATTACCGCCACTGTAACTATACAATACTAAAATGCAAGTGACAACAATGTACACTTACACTTCACGATAACAACTGTGTTGTATGCTACTTGCACTATAACACACAGCTGTTGTTTCTTAAAAGGCAGCATAGTGCAGTGGTTTAAGGCTCTGAGCTGCAAACCTGGAGACCTGGGTTTGAATCCCACAGTTCCCACTTGCATACTGCGTGACCCTAAGCAAGTCACTTCACTTCCTTGCACTCCCAAGTCGCACCAATAAACAAGCTTCAGCTTAGTGTCTCTCCTAGTTAAACACATACAAAAAACTGTGTCAAATAGTGCAAACTACTACTTTCTAAAAAAAGTCAGTTATAAATATAGCAGTTATTTTTTGAACTGTGCATGCTCAGAATCATAACATTTTTCATTACATATTGGTAAAGCTACTTAAAAGCAGGATCCAAAAACCACAACACTGAATGTTAGTGCCACAGATAGTTAAAGATCAATGGTCACTTCTATGTTAAACTCTAAATTGTGCACTTTAATACAGTAACTTATAACCTCTACTATAACTATATGGACCAAAACCACAAGTGAAGACAACATACACTTTAACGTTACAGCGATACTGTAACAGTATTGTATCATATAATAGCTATACAACACAGCTGTCATATATTAAAGACAGCTGTGTTGTATAGTGCAGCCTGCTGCTTTCACAAAAATTCAGTTATGAATAGAACGCTGATTATTTGAACTGTGCATGCTCAGAAAAGGAACATTTTTATTAAATATTTTAGAAACTACTTAACTGTGAGACCTGAAAACCACAAAAGCACACAACAGGAACTTCCTGTTTGGGAGAAGGGAGTGATCACAGAGGCACAAAAGAATCACCGTCCTTAAAGGAAAAAAGTAGCTCTCCATCACCCTCTAGCTACTGGAGGTCTGACTCAGAGCAAGTAAGAAGGAGACTACTGAGGAATATAGGAACTAACTGTCCCAGAACAAGAAAATCAGGAGCTTTAAGGGCATGGAGGCAGTAGGAAAGTAGGGGGAAAAAATATATATACATAAAAAAATAAATAAATAAAATAAACAAAGAGAGGAAAGAGTAAGAATACAAAACAAAAGTTAAGGGATCACAAATAAAGACATGATGGGAGTAGTGCAGTGCAGTGACTGTGCAGCAGTAGTCTTCCAGTAGATTTTCTGTAGGGTGCGGTGTTGTCTCAACTGCAGGCACCTCTCTGGGCTGAGGGAGAAGGTTGCTCATCTCCAGTCTGAGTTAACCAGGATTCAGGGGACCTCCTTTTCCACCCAGGGACCACCAGGGCCACTGCCACTGCCTCAGAGGTTGCCAAGAAAGAGGAGTGTTTGGACCACAGTGGGCTCAGGGAGGGTGAGGGTGGTGGAACAGAGGTGCATCCCTCCAGTTGTACCTCTCCAAAATTCATATGCCATTCTGGCAGATTGTGTTTCTTTTATGGAGGCAAATGAAGTGGAGACCAAGGAGGATGCTTGCAACCTCAACAAAGGAGACCCACAGGAGGATGGCATGGGACCCCACAGGGGAAGGAAACAACTCCTGGAGGGGGACTTCATTAATTAGGAGGGTACAGCTGGGGGAGGGAGGGGAGAGGGAGGTAAGGTGCCTGCCTGGTGCCATGGCTTGGAGGTACAGGGAGCGAATCCTCAGGATCGTGGGATCAGCTGCATGGGGGAGGGAGCTGGATGTCATTGTCCACCTAAGGACAAATGACCTGGCTGGGAAATGGATTGGAGCAGTGCAGGAGGAGTTTGTGGAGTTGGGGAGGGGCCTTAGACAAGTAGCACGCATGGTAACCTTCTCGGAGGTGCTGCCTGTCTATAGTGTGGGTGAGGCTATGGTATTCCACACCATGGGATTCAATCAATGGTTGAAAAACTGGGGCAGAGCTCAGGATTTCAGCTTCATTGGGGACTGGGGTCCACCTGAAGGGATACAGGCCTATACTGGTGTGATGGTCTGCATCTGTCCAGAAGGGGAAACAGGATCCTAGGTGATAGGTTTAAATGTTTCATTGGCAAGCATTTAAACTAGCCAAGGGGGAGGCACTGAAAAAGAGAAGGGAAATCCCAGCCCCCCCCAAAATCAGGGTAGTTAGTGAGGTAAACACCAAGATAGATCAGTCAATAGGGAGAAGGGCAGGGGTAAATGGAGAAAAAGACAAAGGCAGTAACGACAGGGGTAGGGCAAAAAGTAATAAGGCCATAAAAAAATGGAGGGCTATGAGTACCAATGCCCGTAGACTAGGTAACAAGCTCCCTGAACTGGTGGCCTTGATGAAGGAGGGATGCCTGGATATCATGACAGTCACAGAAACATGGTACACAGAGAACCATGACTGGGATGTCAACATACCACGGTACACAATCCACAGGAGGGACAGGAAGGGTAGAAGAAGAGGATGAGTAGCTATCTATGTAAGGGAAAGGATCAAAGCAATGGAACTAAAGGGTAAACAGGGAGGAGATGAGGTACCATGGGTCACCCTGGAGACTGGAAATGGCACCACAATCCACACAGGGGTTGTATACAGACCGCCGTCTCAGTGGGAGGAAATGGACAAGAAAATGATAGAAGACATCCTTAGGAAAGCAAAGAAAAAGGGAAATATTGCTGATGGGGGACCTGAATATGCTAGATGTAAACTGGAGTGCCTTTGCTGCAGCCACATCCAAGAGCAGGGCCATTCTTTATGCCCTACAGGGGGCATGTCTCAGACAGATAGTTTTGGAACCCACTCGGGAGGGAGAAACCTTAGACCTGGTATTCTCAAATGGGGATGGAGAGAGGATCTCAGATCTAGAAGTGGGTAGCAATCTGGGAACAAGTAACCACCGAACAGTGTGGTTCATGATAAACTTAGCTGTAGAGCCAAGCCATACAAAAGTGAAGGTACTGGACTCAGGAGGGCTGGTTTTGTCAAAATGGAAGAGTGCCTAAGAAAAGCACTAGCAAACAGGCAAGAAGGAGGGGTGGAGGAACAACGGGGAAAACATCAAAACTGCGATCACAGAGGCAACAAGCCTTTGTGTGAAGCAAATAAATCAAAATGAAAGAAAACAACACTATGGTTCTCAAAAGAAGTGGCAGGGAAGGTTAGGGAGAAAAAGATAGCATTCAGGAAGTATAAGGAAACACAGAAGGAGCAGGACAGAGAACTATATCAGTCAAAGCAGAAGGAAGTGGAGAAGGCAGTAAGACTAGCAAAGGCCCAAACCAAGGAAAAGATAGCCAACTCAGTTAAGAAGGGGGAGAAAACCTTGTATAGGTACATTAGGGAGCAAAGAAAGGTTAAGGCAGGGATACTGAGGCTGAATAAAGAGGATGGTGGTTGGGGAGAGAGGGACAGTGAAAAAAGCAGGGATACTGAATGGATATTTCTGCTCAGTATTCACAAAGGAAGAGAGGGGAAGGTACCTTATCCAGTCAATATAACCACTCTGGATAGTGGATTTCATATCAGTCCTTTCACAGAAGAAAGGGTTCTGAAAGAACTCTTAAAACTGAAGGTGGATAAAGCAGTGGTGCCTGATGGGACTCACCCCAGAATTCTAAAAGAACTAAGGGGAGAACTGGTAACACCACTGCCCACCTTTTTTAACAAATCATAGGAGGACAGTGTGGTACCTGCAGACTGGAGGAGGACAGATGTGATTCCCCTTGACAAAAGTGGGAGCAAGACAGAGACAGGAAACTACAGACCTGTTAATTTGACCTTAGTGGCAGGGAAAATGATGTAATGACTTCTGAAGGAAAGAATTGTTGAGTACCTAGAGGCCAGTGGGGCACAGGACCCAAGGCAGCATGGATTCACAGCAGGAAGGTCATGTCAGATGAAGCTAATCAATTTCTTTGACTGGGTGACCAAAGTAATAGACCAGGGAGGGGCTGTGGACATGGTCTTCCTAGACTTTAGCAAGGCATTTGACACAGTCCCACACAAAAGATTAGTAAACAAATTAGTCAGCCTGGGAGTGGGTTCCAGGGTGTAGCCTGGGTAAAACATTGGCTGGACAAAAGGACACAGAAGGTAATAGTAAACAGAGTCCACAGTGAAGAAAGGGGGTTACTAGTGGGGTATCAGGGTTCAGTACTGGGGCCAGTTCTTTTTCTTTTTAATGTCTTTATAAGTTGAATTGCAAGAGGGACTGGAAGGAAAAGTATGTCTCTTTGCAGACCACACAAAGATCTGCAACAGGGTTGATACACAAGGTGGGTTGGAAAGGATGATAAGGGACTTGGCAAGGTTGGAGGAATGGTCAAATGTATGGCAGTTTAGATTCAATGCAAAGAAGTGCAAAGTAATGCACTTGGGAAACAAAAATCCAGGTGAAGAGTACACAGTGGGGGGTGAGATACTGACAACAACAAAAATGAAAAGGGACCTGGTGGTAGTTATATCAGATGACCTAAAGGTGGGCAAGCAATGTGAGAAAGAAGTAAAGAGGTCTGGGGGGATACTAGGATGCATAGGGAGATGCATCACCAGTAGAAAACAGGAAGCTGTTATCCCTCTGTACAGGCAGTTGGTGGGACCACATCTGGAGTATTGCGTGCAGTTCTGGAGACCCCATCTCCACGAAGATATAGACAGGGTGGAGGCTGTCCAGAGGAGGGCAACCAAAATGGTGCAGGGTCTGCACTGATAGACATATAAAGAAAGACTAAAGGAGCTTAATACGTATAGCTTTGAGGAAAGGAGGAAGAGCGGGGACATGATAGAAACTTTCAAGTACCTCAAGGGAATTAACAAAGTCCAAGAGGGTAACATCTTTCAGAAAAAGAGATGTGCAAGAACAAGGGGGCACAATTTGAAGATAGAGGGGGACAGCTCAGAGGTAATGTGAGGAAATATTTCTTCATGGAGAGGGTTGTAGATGCATGGAACAGTCTTACTGAATAGGTTATACAGTCAAGAACAGTGGGGGAATTCAATAATGCATGGGACAGACATAAGGCAATTCTAATGGGGGGTAGGAGGAAGTAGGATGTTGCTTAACTAGGAACTGCAGCTTATCAGTTATGTACGGAAATGGGCAGACTAGGTGGGTCAAGCTGTCCTTATCTGCCATCAAATTCTATATTTCTACATTGGTCCAATATCTATCAAACCTTAAACCTTCAGATTTCAAACCCTATGATTTTTTAAGTTATAGGTTGTCAAAAAAAGTCTTAAACTTTTTAAAAACAGAGACTTTTGCATTTTTTTCCACCTATGTATCTTTATGTCCTCTGAACTGATCTACATAAAAGTGACAGGATCAAGAGTTCCTGGCCCAGAGACTGTGATTTACAAGTTTAAGGTAAATCAATTGAATTGAGGCTAAGTTATTAAGGTACTAAAATCTGGATTTAACAAAGAAATGCTTGTGCAACCCTAATATACAGGCACAATCGTGCCTGTATATTGTATATATGTTTTTAAAAATGGGTCAAGATGGCCAACACAAATACAGCTGATGGACAATTCATTTCACCTGCCGTGCCTACTGTGTTTAATTTTATATGCCAAAATTTGTGACAGAAAACTATTTCACAAGTGCAGTAATACACAACATGGTTCTGTGTTTATTGAGAGGTAAAGGCATTCCTGTGGTGTGTTCTGATGAGAACTCACCCTCCAGCCTTGTGCCTCAGCACACAAGAGGCATGCTTATACTGTTTATCTTATCTAATGAACCCCTGTGAGTTTTTGCTCTCCTGTACACATGATATATAGAATGTATGTGCTCCTTGGGTCTGTTGGGTTATGTGACACCTTGGGGAAGCTAATGAGCAGCAGTGACTCTAGACTTTGTTGGTTAACAGGGCACAGGCAAGGCACTAATATATTGTTGCTATGGGGCAATCATTGCACCACATGGAGCTCCAACCAGGCCACTACTAATTAGATTGTGAAATTCAAACCAGGACCTCTTTTACTATGGCCATCTGGGCCTGCTGTGGATATCAGGACTGACTGTTTCATGACTTGTCTGTGCTAAAATCTCTTCAGGTAGTACCCCATTTCAAACTCTGCAGCTTTGCACTGCATTTATTCTACAATTCTGTTTTTACCTATGTGATGTATTTTCCCATGTACCCTTCCCTGGGTCACACTTGGAAATGAACCTTGACTCAATGTGCCTTTTCCAGTCACCATTGTTTTAAATAAATATATTATCTGTCCTATGTCTGGAACCTCATGGACTACTCACTTTCCTGCTGACTACTCTGCTGCCACAGCTGTCTCTGGTAATGCTGTAGTTTAACTGTTCTCTTTTCTGGCAGTTGAAACCTGGTCTGTTCTATACTGTGACACAACACTTTCTTCCTGCTGCTGTTGCTTGCAGGTCTTAAAAAAAACTCTCTGCTTCCACCGATGGTGCTCCACTTGAGCCCTCTCTCCTAAGTAGAGATGCAGAGAAATTTTATTTCGCTGACGAAAATCTGTTGAAGTCACCGATTTCACCTTGTGAAACATTTTGCTTAATTATGGCCTTTCAGTGAAATTTCGTCTCCCAGTTTCACCTTGAATTTAGCCTTGCACTTATATATGATGAAATAAGGTGAAATTGGGCTTTTCTCTATGCTGGTGGTCACATGGTTGAGTCTAAACAGGCAGTAAGTGAGTGGTTCATTTCCTGTGCTACATGTCTTTAGAGGAAGCAGGCAGCATCTAGACTCAGACTCAGAGACCACCTTACGGATCTCAAAATAATGCTTCTGCCACCATTTACCAAGGATTACAGGCTTAATCTTGGTGCCACCACTGCCGAACGTGCCCCAGAAGTCTAGAAATGTTTCCTAAAAAATGTTCAAGTAAATTGAGACTGAAATCTGGTGTACGTCATTCTGTTATATGGTTCACATCCACCATCAGGACCGAAATCTGCTGTTTTCTGCACCGTTTACACCAGTTTTCAGGCCTAATCTTGGTGCTGCCACTGCCAAACAGGTACGGGGTCATAATGTCACAAGACATTATGCTGCATGCATATACTGTGTTGCCAATACAGTGCAATATATTGCATGTGGCATAAGTCTTTTTTTGCAGGGGGCTGGGCCCACGGCACACCCTGTTACTGGGGATTGTGCCCCCACACACCCCATTACCTAAACCCCCCCCAACTAAAATAACTAATTCCAGTGAGAAGGGTTAAAGTAAATATCACACAAAGTGTGAAAAAAGGAAAATTTCCATGCGTCTGGGACCGGAAATTGAACCCAGACCCAAATGCTCTGCTTGCATCTCTTACTGTCAGTTGCTCATCTCGTCGAGCCACAGTAGCTGCACGGCTGGAGCCTGTCCCAACTGAGGTCTTATCTTCTGCTTGGGACAGTGAGAGGGTGCAGTACCATGCAGAGAACCATTCGCAATATTGCACCCTCTTGCTATTATATACCATGCTGTTTCTTTTCTGGGGTTTTGTAGTATGCTACTAAGCGTATGACATATTGACCTGGTAGGTGCCAAACATGCCCCAGAAGTCTAGAAACATTTCCCAAAAAATATTCAAGTTAATTGAGACAGAAACCTGGTGTCAGTCATGCTGTTATATAGTTCACATCCACCACCAGAACTGAAATCTGCTTTTCTCTGCATGTTTTCAATGGTTTTCATGCCTAATCTTGGTACTGCCACTGCCGAACATGCCCCAGAAGTACAGAAATGTTTCCCAAGAAATGTTCAAGTAAATTTTTACAGAAATTTGGTGTCAGTCATGCTGTTATATGGTGTCTCCCCACCTCACGGACCTTAGAATGAAGCTTCTGCCACCTTTCACCAAAGATTACAAGCTTAATCTTGGTGCTGCCACTGCCGAATATGCCCCAGAAGTCCAGAAATGTTTCCCAAGGCATGTTCAAGTAAATTGAGACAGAAATCTGGTGTCAGTCATGCTGTTATATGGTGTCCCTCCACCTCACAGACCTCAACTCAAGGGAGTGGCAGCTCCACTGCTACTTTTCCCACTGCTCGAAAGAGAAAAAAAATGCTCACACTTCATCTCCACTCACCCACTCAGCCCTCCCTCCTCCTCCTCCTCTATTGCACTGCTGTCACTAACATTAGGCTTGACAAGAGATGTCTCACCAACAGCTCTGGTATCTTTCCGGTGTTGGTGCCAGCACAGTGTATGCTTGTTTTTCATGTGGGTGTGCTGGCCACCGGTGCCTATGTGGTTGCCCTTTGTTCTATGAATGGCACATGCTTGACACAGCTGACATATCACTATGGTCTCATTAGCTGCATCAAGCATGAAAAATCCCCAGACTATGGACATTGCAACTCTAGATTTGACATAGTACTGGGACTTGGACAGCAGAGCAAAAGGTATGGACATTTTTGCTTTTTGGGCCACTTGCATGACTTCCACCATGCTAGGTTTGCAAGCGGGGTTACAGGTCTGCCTGCTGATAGCCTCACCCTCAGGCTTGGCATCTAAATTGGCTATATCATCACCCTTTAGCTTTTTCACTTCTGGCTCCCACAGGGGATCCAACACCACATCATCATCTGTACCAAACATATTATATCTCATTCTCCTTCTCCCTATCACTGTCTGCTTCCAGATAAACTTTTCCCTTCTCTGGCATCTCCTCACTGTGTGTGTGTGTGGGGGGGGGGCTGAGTTTCCTTATCTCCTTCTTTAGGAGAAACAGACTTTAGCTGGACAGTATCACCCTCACCACCATTAGT
This sequence comes from Neoceratodus forsteri, assembly GCA_016271365.2. Classification (NCBI taxonomy): domain Eukaryota; kingdom Metazoa; phylum Chordata; order Ceratodontiformes; family Ceratodontidae; genus Neoceratodus; species Neoceratodus forsteri. Next base: position 611,614,726 of record CM057455.1, read on the forward strand.
TCCACCTTCAGTAGGAACAACAATCACACCAACAACTTTTTCCACCTCCATCTGGACCTCTGTGCCTCCACTGGCATGAGTGTCTCCCTTACTCCCAGTATCATCCTCAACAAGCATGCTAGCTACAAACTGGGCAGTAAAAATCTGAGTTAAAGACTTGAAGCCACTTCTAACTTCAATTTTGCTGGTACTGGCTGCCACAGCAGCCACAGAAGGCACTGATTTAGAAATAGGTTTGCTTACTGAAAGTGGAACTGTATTTCAACTTTTTCCAACTGACTTCTTTCAGACACCTCCCACCCGGGCACCCTTCCCTGAACTAGAACATCTCTTGGCAGGCATATTTATATGCTTGTTCCATTTGCCTTCTTCTGGAAGTATATGAATATATATATTTTTATTGAATAAGTGTGATTTTAACAGTTGCAGTGCTATCTGCAAAGGGCAAGCAGAAATCAGAACAGGTAGCAGCACTGTAGTCTATTCAACTACCTACAATACTACTGTAGCCTATTTGAGTGTTAAAACACTATTTTATTTTTTCAATTACAAAAACATGAATTAAGTAACATGGGGTAATAGGAGGACAGAAGTAAGAGACTTTAAATACCAAACCGACAGAGAACCCCACCACAACAAGGATGTGCAGCAACTCTGAAAAATACTTATGTAGTTCTTAATAAAATGTCAATTTTTAAATGGAATGGTTATTACACAACCCAATAATAACCAAGTAGGTAGAGGAAGGTTCACGCAAACTAAATTGTAAACCAACCACACAGAACATTTCAAAGTCAAAATACAATCTATGGTCCAGACAAGTGGTGACTGAAGAAAGCAAGTACTGCAATGTGTTAGTACTTACTGAAAACAATTTTGGCTTATAGATATATCAGATGGAAGGGACAACAAGATTTGAAATGAACAAGTAAAGTTGCCTCCAACAGTCATTCAGGGATCACCACTCTCTTGAAAACTGTGTCATTTTTATATAGTATGAATCAGGTAGTAAACAGCAGTGGTATAAGAGGGAGGAAAGGGTTAATATGGTAAGCAAATTAAACAAAAAAAAAACAGGAACGCTGCAATGCAGAGGCTAGATCACAATATTAATTTCAGTGAGCAATTCAACAATGCAGTGTACCTGAATATGGACAAGTGTTCAATGTACACTAATACTTCCAATAAAAAAATAAAGCAGAAAAGTGATTAAGTAAAGGAAAACAGGAACAGAATAATTCAGAATGAGTAACTGTTCAGACAAAGTTATCCAAAAAAGGGTGAATATGTGAGAAAAATATAACAAATGAGTAACACACCAACAAAAATAATAGGACTTAGAAGAAATTACAGAAACTCACTCACAACTTCTGAGAAATCTGCCAAATATTAGGAACTAGCCTATTCTGCTTTCACATACATACGCTCACACACATGGTCGACACTCCCAACTCAACTCCCTCACAGACACAGAGAAAACTGAAAACACTACCTAAGTTTAACTAAGTATTATCCAAAGATACCAGAACAAAATAATGTTCACTAGCAGCACTAGGAACTAAATTTAGATTTTGGGAGTAATTAATTCTCAAAAATCACAAAGAGGTTTTTGAAGGGTTTATTGGCTGGTATGCACCATACTGAACGGCTCTCCGAATCAACAGACATTATACTGAGCAGAAAATAGCCTGCATGTGATATATCAGCTATTTGCCCACAACGCATTGCAAATTCTTAGGCAAAATTTAAAAACACTGGTGAAATTGTACGAAATGTTGCAATACATGAAAGTGAAATCAGAGGCAATATTATGTTTCGCCTAGGCAAAACATTTTGCGTAATGTGGAAATTACATGAAATATTTTGCTAGGTGAAATCTTCCACTTTTGCACATCTCGACTCCTAAGGAACATTGCAACACCTCTTCTCTTACCTTTGCTTCAAAATCTGGTGCAGGTTTTACATTACAAGCACTGACCTCCTGAGGAGTGCTCATTCCCTTCCCTGGATACTGTTAGTGTCCTGCATAGCTCCCCAGACTTCTCTTTCTGGATGCACATGCCCCATGATTGCACAATTTACCTAGCCTCTGTCCATACTCTCCTCATGGCTACTTCCTTGACCTTGAAGCACTGCCTTCCCTTATTTCCCCCCTCTCTTCTACCAGCTCTCTCAGTGTCCCCATACTTCTCCTCTATTCACACCTGCATCTACTCCTGATCAGTCAGGTAGGTAGGTAGGTAAAATGTATTTTTATACAGGTAGGTAGGACACACCCATGAGGCACCCATGCTTTTTGCAGCCTACTGTCTAGAATCCCAGCATTCTATTTTTTTTTTTTTACCTGTGCTATTGAAATGAAAGTTCTTGGCCATCACCAAAATGGACCTGCAGGTCAAATAAACTTGAGGCCAATCATTGGGGGAACATCCATTAGGGGGCACTACCTGATTTAGGTGCTATCTTTCAGATGAGTTGTTAAACTGAGGTCTCTTTTGCCCATGTCTGGTGGCTGCATAGGTGGACATTTTAGATCCCATGTTACTTATCCCATGGCATTGGCATATATCATTAGAGTAGGGATTTCCTCTGTGTTCTGGAAGTCATGCATCCTATGTGGGAAACAAAGACACGTGGAATATATGGTAAGTGGAAAGGAAAGCAATCACTGCTTTTAGATACTGCAAGCTTCTCCTGCAATCCCAGCTTGGCTTTCTGTTACAACACCTGTGTGCAGCATCAATGTTTGTAATGGGGCAATTTACAGTATATTGTAAATGATGACTGATCTTTACTGCTGTTCCAGAAAAATATGAGATTAGTGAGGAACATGAGAAAAAAAATATAACTAACACTTGATAAATTATGGAGAAAATCAGGAGATCATGTCAAGAACTCTTTTCAATTTCAAAATGAGAAATATTTGAGAAACATGAGACAAGGAAATTTATTTTTTTTACAATGAGACAAATTGAGAACCATGAGTAACCACAAACTTACTATACAATGGCAAGGAATGAATCCTGGGCTCTGACTGATTAGTTTGAGACTAGACCTGTGATGTTATCCCAGTACAACATCACGGGTCTAGTCCAAACACACACACGGATGACTGCACCAAGTGTTACGGAAATCATTCCTTGCAACCTAGTTCAGTGATCCCTGACAGCATGTTTCACTCATTCCCTCTCTTGCCACCACTCCGAGCAACCGAGCTGTAAAATACTTCACCCCCCAACCCCCAGTATCACCCATAAGTGAAACACTCAGACCAAATAACATACTGCTTCATACACAATAAAAATAATTGTAATGCCTGATTTGTTGTATGAAATGAGTGGCTTCACTGAACTGTGCAGACTGTAACTGCCGGTCACACAGTTCAAAGAAGCCACCCACTTCAAAGTGTGGAAGCATGTCATCCACTTCAATATTGACAAGGCTGTAACAGACAGTGCCCCCACTCTGGCTGCTAAAACATTTATTTTCAAGAACCCAACTCTTTCTCATTTTCAGCCCATAGCCCCTGCCAACAACTTCTCCAGTGTACTTATTGAGGGATCCATGATAATGACAGGAAACACAGAAGTCTCCACTCAGCTTCTTCCAGTCAAACCCTAGTTTTAGCACATTGTAGTTTCAAAGAAGGCAGCAATTCCTCAGCAGTGAAAGAGAGTTTAACAATTAAAAAAAAGAAAGAAACACAGTAAAAGGTGTGTGAACTGAGAGCTGTGCAGCACCACCTACTGAGGAAATCAGAAACTGTGGATTTTTTTTACCATACTTCCACATCACAAAATTAATAAAAAAAATATTTAAAACATTCTTTTTACATCTTTTTTTTTAAATAAATGAGCCATTGTATAATAGCAATAAGGCACTCCGGGGTGTGTGTTATTGTGTAATAACATCAATTTTCGGTGTTGAATGCACTCGACCTTTGGCTTCATGCTTCAACAACCCGAGGCATGGCATTATTACACACTAACACAAACCCTGTCATGACTTATTGCTCAATTAGCATCTCATTTATTGCTATATTTTATGTTGAAGGCTGAAAAAAAACAACAGGACTGTGATCTCACACTTCCCTGTGGGTTGGTTTACCAGTATTAGGCAGTGTACAAAACATTTCAGATATTTGTTCACCTGCATAGTGGAGCAGTAATGCAGGTTTTCTAGTATCATTACAAATGACTAAAGCAGCAATATATTTTCTAAATGTGTTAACTATTTCTCCCAGCAAACACCTAATGCACAGTAAATTTTGATTCATGCACATCAAATATGGTAAAATTGAGTAACCCAGAAGCTGCCATGCCTACTTTACAATACATACCCCTGCCTAGTGCTTTCTTTGCATCTGAGCAGGCAGACTTGAAAAATTCAGATGTGCATAGTTTCAGCCACTAAATGGAGAATGATCAAGACAAAACAGCACTGAAAGTACTTACATGTATTTACACTAAGCGCTTCACCCAAGTCACCAGATATAGTGTTTTCCTGAGAGACTAACTATAGGAAATAGAGAGACAGAGAGGGAGGGAGAGAGAGAGAGAGAGAGAGAGAGACAGAGAGAGAGAGAGAGAGAGAGAGAGAGAGCTATCCACACTGCTGCTTAGCAAGGTGCCTTTTAACAACTAACTTTGTTCAATCATTTTTCACTCTATGCACATCATGAACACTGTAGAGTACATTATTCTCTTTGGCCACCAAATGGCAAAGTATATAATGTCAGGCTTCTGACCTCCACTAATCAGATTATAGAACTCCCAGGTTATGCTCTGTGTGCTGACTGCCATTTAGATTGTGATCTGACTGCAGGGTTCTGTTTTTAATAGGGAAGAGGGGTGCAATATTCATGTTTTCTTTTTTTTCACCTCCATGTGCTTCAGACCCTCCTCAGTCCCAGAAGAGGTATATAATTTAAACAAGTTATATTCAAGATCCATAACATACGACAAAGGATAGCTGGGGATTGAACCTTTATTGAGACTACCACAGTCCTGTTTTGTTAAGGGGGTTTCAGTTAGCCCAAGTGGCTATTGCATTATATCCTGCAGGCGTGGCACCACAGGAGTCAGGCATTCCCTAACCTGGAATAATCCACCCAGATTTAATTTTCCATCTCAATATATATACAGTATTTATGTGTTAGTACTCTATGCAGTCTATGCAGAGACCACAGGTTGGGAAACCATATGAGTTTACCCCCCATAATAGTGACAAAGGACAAATAGCAAGTACTATTGGTGATGCTAGTAAAGGAGGGTAAGTTGGGAGAGGGGGGAAGGGTGGAAGGTGGTTACCCTTAATGCTAGGAGCCTTGGGAGGAAAACTGCAGTTACAGGTGCTCATGGCAGAGGGAGAGGTGGACATTGCAGCCATCACAGAAACATGGGCCACCCAATACAATGACTGGGACCTGTTTGTACCAGGGTACAGGTTATTTTGTAGGGACAGGGTGATTGGGAAAGGAGGGGTTGTGGCACTATATGTGAAGGAAGGACTGAAGTGTGTAAGGGAGGAAGAGGAGGAGGGTAGTACGGAGTCACTTTGGATGCAAATCCAGGATTCCAAGAATGTGATTCTTAGAATTGGAGTAGCATACAGGCCGCCATCTCAGATGGAGGAGTTAGACAGGGAATTAGCAGGACAGATCAGGAGGACCTGCGAGAAGGGTAGTGTGGTGATTGTGGGGGACTTCAACATGCCAGGAGTGGACTGGAGTACCCCAACAACCAGGAACAGAAGGGAGCAGGTACTGTTGGATGCCTTCCAGGACAGCTTCCTGCTGCAAATGGTCAGTGAACCAACCAGGTTAGGGAATACCCTTGACCTTGTGCTGGCAAATAGGGACTTTGTGAGAGAACTTACAGTGGAGGAACCGCTGTCAGGGAGTGACCACCACTCAGTATGGCTCACATTGGATATGGGCAAGGAAGGAGTGGAATCTGGCACAAGAGTGCTGGACTTCAGAAGGGCCAACTTTGGGAGGATAGGGGAAGTGGTAAAAGGGTACTTGGCCAGAATTCAATCTAGTATGGGTGCTAACCAGAGGTGGGAGCTCATAAAGCTGGGGATAGTGGAGGCAACCAAAACCTGCTGTAAGGCCCAGAGCAAGAAGGCTAGGGCTAAGAAACCAAGCTGGTTGAGCAAGGAGGTCATGGAAAAGGTAAGGAGGAAAGAGCTGCCTTTACAAAGTACAAGAAAACAGGGAGAGGGGAGGGGAGGACAGGGAGGAGTACTTGACGGAATTGAAAGAGGTGAAAAGGGCAGTAAGGGGAGCCAAGGCATCTATGGAACTCAGTCTGGCACATTGCATTAAGAAGGGGGAGAAGGACTTCTTTAGGTACATCAGGGAGAAAAGGAGCTGTAAGGACCACATAGTAAGGATTAGGAAGGAGGGGGGTTGGGTGGAAGCAGGGTGCTATAAGGCAGAAGCACTAAATGAGTACTTCTGCTCAATATTTACTAAAGAGAAGGGGGGGTGACACCCAAGGGGGGAGAAATGGCAGAAACAGTGGGAGGGGTGACAGATGGGGAAATCATGGAGGGCAGAGTTCAGCAGGGTTTGAAGGTACTGAGGGTGGATAAGGCACCAGGCCCAGATGGCATCCACCCCAGGGTACCGAAGGAGCTGGCAGAGGTCCTTGCAGGACCTTTGGCAGACCTATTTAATGCCTCACTACATTTGGGTTGTGTACCTCAGGACTGGAGGATGGCTCATGTGCTACCCCTCCACAGGAGTGGCCCCATGGATGAACTGGGAAATTACAGACCAGTGAGCCTCACATCCATCGTGGGTAAGCTAATGAAGATTATCCTGAAGGAGAGGTTGGTGGGCCTCCTAGAGGCCAATGGAATACAGGACAGCAGACAGCATGGCTTCATATGGGGCAGATCCAGCCAAACCAACCTGGTGGAGTTCTATGACTGGGTAACTAGGCAACTGGACAGGGGCCATGCAGTGGACGTCCTGTATCTGGACTTCAGTAGGGCATTCGACTCGGTGCAGCATGGATGGCTGAGAAGTAAGTTAGTAGGCACAGGGGCAGGTGCAAACCTGGTGAGATGGGTAGGGAACTGGCTTCAGGGAAGGCGACAGAGGGTGGTATGGTTGTGGGTGGGGAGCTCTCACACCCAAGGGTAGTGACAAGTGGTGTTCCACAGGGCTTGGTGTTGGGATCAGTGTTGTTTGGGATATTCATTGCAGACATATCATTGGACATCAAGAGCAAGATCAGTCTGTTTGCTGTTGATACCAAGGTAGGAGTGGTGGTTGATGACCTAGGGGGATGGCAGGGGCTGCAGGATGATCTGGCAAAGCTTGAAACCTCATCAGACACCTGTCAACTGGGGTTTAATGCCAAAAAGTGCGAGGTGCTGCATTTTGGGATGAAGAACCCAAGGAGGAGCTACCAGCTGGGGGAAGTGCAGCTAGCCCAGACAGAGGAGGAGAAGGATCTGGGGGTACTCATTACAGGCTCAATGAACAACTCAGCAAAATATAGGAAGGCAGCTGTAAAGGCCAACAAAATGCTGGGTTGTATTGCAAGGGGTATATCCTCGAGGAGGGAGGAGGTAATCCTGCCACTGTATAGGTCAATTAGTTAGACCACACCTGGAGTACTGTGCGCAGTACTGGTGCCCGTATCCCTGAAGAGGGACATTAAGTTACTGGAGAGGGTGCAGCGCAGGGCGACAAAGATGATCAAGGGGCTGGGGGACTTATCATATGAGAGGAGGCTGAGGGAGTTGAACATGTACTCACTGGAAGAGAGGAAGGAAAGCGGGGACATGATTGAAACCTTTAAGTACACGAAAGGAATAAACAAGACAGGTACAGAGGGGCTGTTCAAAGTAAGGGAGGGGTGGGACACCAGGGGCCATGATATGAGACTGGAGGGAGGAAGGTTCAGGAGGGAGATGAGGAGACACTTTTTTACAGAGAGGGTGGTGGGCTGGGTGGAATGCGTTACCTGCAGAAGTGGTATCCAGTAGAACAGTGGACTGCTTCAGAAGGGGATGAGACAGGGGAAGGGGGAGTGTCAATGAAGGGGAAGGGTGAAAGGGAGGGGCAGCTGCAGAATAAGGGGTGCTAGCTGCACATTCGAGCAGACTTGATAGACCTCTAGGCCTTTATCTGCTGGCAAGTTTTGTATGTTCGTATTAGTAATGTTGTCAAATGACTTGTAGTACTCAACAGTTATTTGCTGTGTACCGGCTCATGTTATACTGTGTTGGAGCACTCAGGCTGTGGAAGGGTGCACTATTGAATAAAATTCTACTAAAATTGTGCTGCATCGCTATCACAAACCCAACTATGGAAAATTCTTAGATATTACAAACAGCAGCAGTGGTCCAAACTGAAAAGCAAGTGAAGATGTCGAAACTAAAATTTATTTGAAATTTCTCTCTACAGATTGCAACCGCGTCTCTTACTGCATGGAAAAGCAACTTCACTCATCAGCTTGCATGTGTCTGATGATCTGAATTAGAAATTAGATTTTATTTAAATTATTAATCATCTTAAATTGGTGAGTTTACTGGTTCCTGCTATATCAATACATGTTAAATTGTGCTAGTGTTCTGGTGAATGGTAGATGGCAGCAGCACAGCAGCATGAAGCAGATTATAGATCTTCTTTCATATGCCCAGAATGTTACAAGAAAAAACTGGACTCAAACATAAAACCATAACTGAATTCATGCACAAAATATGAATTATGGCAGCAATAATTGAAACTAGAGATGGGTGAAGTGGTCTCAATTGACTCCTCGGAGTGAAGGTGAATTCACAGAGTGGTCCGCAATGCAAAGCAGAGTACTTTGTGTTATAATGGGTAATGTGAAGTCCATTGAAAACAATGACTTTACATTACTCCACCTTCCTAAACCACTACTCCACCAATCTTTAAGGTGAAATACATTGAAAACAATGTACTTCACCTCACTTCGCCTTGTTTTTAAGCTCCAAAGACGAATTTTGCAGTGATTCATCGGATTTCAGATCACATGGGTTCTAGACTGTTCTGCACTGCCTCAGTTCGGGGTAGTGTGTGTAGGAAGCTGTAGGAGACAGTCTGCTCTGAGAGCTCTCTGTGATTCAAACCTTGTAAAAGCTGTTAAAAAAGCCTTTTTGAGTAATTTTTTTGCAGAAACTTTAGTTCATCGATTGTAGGAAACCCTCCTGTGCTCATATCATCGAGCGTTTATTGTTTGTGTATGGATTTTGAATGTTAATGTACAACATTCAGTCTGTGTACTGAGAGACAGTGAAATTGTGCTTTGTGGGAGGGGCATATCTGTGGTATAGATAGATTAACTTGGAGAAAAAAACAGTTCTTTTTGTTTTGGTGATATTTTTCTTGTATAACTGTGTTAATGTACACACAGTAATATTTTCAATAATTCTTGACATATTTTTGCTGATTGTTGTGGTGCAGCAGTGCATAATTTTAGTTTATTTAAAATACGTGGTTATATTACTGAAGTTTTCAATTTGCTACACATTACTTAGTGTCTGTGTGAGTATGTGTGACATGTGTCATCAAATCAGACACTTTTTATTGTGCCACATAGTAATTTCAGCAATGTGAACCTGCTATCCACTGCAGTTGTGTGATTTTTGTACTTCTTTGTGGTATCTTTACTGGTACTAGCACTAGTGACTGTTACTGCAGTACACTGCCCCCCCCGTGGCCCCCTCCAACCGACAAAGGTATTCTTTTCCAGATTTGAATTTCTGATGGTGAGCACTGGTTAGTTGTTGTGCCTTTGCGTCTGCATCTCTTCAGTGTGCAGCACAATCTTACTCTGTCTGTGCATTTGCATCTGTTTCGGGCCCAATCTCCATCTGTAACTTAAGTCACAGTTGTTTCTTTGGCTTCTTTGTAAAGTACTGGACTGGTGTGGTGCATATCTCTGCATGAACATTGTACTAGTTAATATGCGTTTTTAAGTCAGGGCCATCATCATGAGTCACTCATGATACAAATCACATTCTTCATCATCATGATCACAAATGTAGCCACAAATTGTGATTCACGATCACATCACGACTCACAACATTAATTTCTTTACTAGTTACTTGCATGTATTGTAAGCCTGTTTTGTAGTATGTCTCCAGGCTTCACCACTCCACCATTGTACTCATTAATAAGTGTTTTTAAATTGGGGAGTTTTGTGCTACAGCTCATTGGGGAAGTACAGCTGTAGGCATTCGTGTTCCCATACAGTTTCATATTGGTTATCTCAGTCACACCGAATCACGTTGTTCATTATCACGGTCACAAATGCAGTCACAAATTATGATTCACGACTCACGATCACATCACGAATCACAACATTAATTTTTTTACTAGTTATTTGCATGTATTGTAAGCCTGTTTTGTAGTATCTCTCCAGGCTTCACCACCCCACCACTGTACTCATTAATAAGATTTTAAAATTGGGGAGTTTTGTGCAACAGCTCATCGGGGAAGTACAGCCGTAGGCATTTGCATTCCTTCCTGTATAGCATGTGAGTTACAGTACTGTAACTAGTGGTGGGTGAAGTGGCCCCAATTCACTCTGTGAAGTGATTCATGGGGTAATGTGGAATCTGTGGAGTACTCTGCAATGTGAAGCGGAGTACTTCGCTTCATAATGAGGAATGCGAAGTCCATTGAAACCAATGACTTTGCATTATTCCACCTTCCTCAAACCACTTCTCCACCAATTTTAAGGCAAAGTACATTGAAATCAATGTAATTCCCCCTCACTTCACCTTGCAATTGAGCTCCAAATGAAATAATGCAGTGATTCATGGGATTGCAGGTCACATGGGCTCCAGATTGTTCTGCACAGTCTTAGTTCAGCCTGGGTAGTGTGTGTGTGTCTGTGTGTAGTGGTAGCTGGAGACAGTTTTCTGTCAGAGCTCTGTGATGCAAAACCTCTAAAAGCTGTTTAAAAAGCCTTTTTGAGTCATTTGTTTTGCTCAAAATTTAGTACATTGATTGTAGGAAACCCTTCTGTGCTCATGTCATCTAGTGTTTATTGTTGTGTGTGGATTTTGAATGTTAATTTACAACAGTCAGTTGGTGTACTGTGAACTGTGCTTTGGAGGAGGGGCATATTTGTGGGGTAGGTGCATTAACTGGGAGAAAAGGGCAGTCTTTCTGTTTTGGTTATATTTTTATTGTATAACTGTGTTAATGTACACACAGTAATATTTTCAGTAATTTTTGAAATTTATTTACCTATTGTTGTGGTGCAGCAGTGTATAATTTGTGTGTTTAAAACATTTGGTTATATTACTAAAGGTTTTCAATTTGCTATGAATTACTTGTAGTGTGCATGTGAGTATGTATGCAATGTGTGCAATTAAATCAGACACCTTTTAATGTGCCACGGAGTAATTGCAGTAGTGTGAACCTGCTATCCACTGCAATTGCATGAATTTTTTATACTGCTTTGTGTTATCTTTACTGGTAGTGGAGTGTTACTGCCGTGTACTAATCCCCCAGCTGGCAAAAGTTATTCTTTTCCAGATTTTGATTTGTGACTTGGTTGTGAGCACTGGTTAGGTGTTGTTGTGCCTTTTCGTATACATCTCTTGAGTGCACAGTACAGTCTTAATCTGTCTGTGCATTTGCAGTGCACCATTAATTCTGGGAGACTGCATTTCTTGTTGCACACTCATTTCACTTTGTCAGCACTGGGGAATTTTCTGGACACAAGACAATAGCATTTTGGGGATGCACATAATTTATTTATTTATTCATTGAATTTTGTTGACCCAGTAAGCCCACTGGGCCTAGAAGTCCCTTTTTCAGGGTTGACCGGGGGAAAGGGGATACAAATGGTAAGCAACTGAAAATGAACCAGATTAAGCTGTTGGTGGCATTTTTAGTAAATGGAGAAATTTGGCCAGGACACTGGGAAATTCCCCTACTCTGCCTGCAGGAGTGCTGTCACTTCCTGTAGACAGGATGGAGGGACCCAGTTTGCAGCTGGACACAGGAGGAGAGGAGGAGGAAGTGCTGATGTGGCAGGGAGGCTGGAACTATCAAGGAAGGTTGTACCTCCAGTAGAAGAAGAAACACCAAAGCTGGATCCTCAAGATGCCAACATCAAACTAATCCTGCATAAGTAAGGTTGCAGAATGATTTACTACAGACTGAATTGCACCTAGACATTTTGTTATCAGAATCTGAATCCAGTTTTGAGTTAGGATTGTCAGATTTAAATACTGAAGATGAGAAAATGGAAAGACATGAATTGAGTCCAGATGCTATACCTGCAAAAAAAAGTTTTTTTCATGAAGCACCTCCTGCATCCCTACCTGGGTCCTTTTCACAGGACTCTATTTTACTGCCCTTTTCAGCAATTGAGGCAGACTGGAAACCAGAATTTGCTTTATCTAGGGTGGTTTGGATATACCAAGAAAATAAATGGATTCCTGATCTTACTATTCCTCTAGCAGGAATGGATTTACAGAAAAACAAGTCATCATCTCTGATTCTACTTGCTGAGCAAGATGAAGTTGAAACAGAAGGACAACAACCTACAGATAGCTTATCATTGGCAAAATCAAAGGGTGCAGCACCTGCCTTTGATGCTACTGCATCAGACGCTATCCATGACAACAGCAACAAGCTGTCACCCAAAAACATCCAAATCTGAGGAACTAGGCAGAAACAAATGGAAGGACACCTACAGCCTCAACAGGTCCACAAATATGCCAGGTGATCTCTTCTCTTTTCAAAACCTACTATGAATACTGGGGAACAGAGTAGGGCAGGAGGAAATGACAGACCTACAAGTTTTACAAATTTATTTCAAAAGTCAGACAAAACTGCCTGAAGGTGTTTTGCTGTTTACATTTACTACAAAGGAGGATTAGACTTACCTCCAGACAGAAATTATGCTGGGAAAAAGTTGATTATAGACTCATTGCATTTTACTCCATCTGAAATTTATGTTTTTATCCATGCACCAGAAAAGCAAAACTTTGATGTGATCTTTAGGTCTGCTGCATTACTGGAGAGATTCTGGGAAATCTACTATGAAATAAGACATATACCACTTTTTATAACCATTTGTTGCTATTCCTATTACTAGACCAACTGCAAAAATCATTACAGTACTTTTCAGGAATGAAGGGGTTAATGTTTTAGATATTGTTTACTGGTTAGAGCAATGATGCACAGTGAATGGGATTCCTAATGCAATTCTGGATGAATATGGTTTTTGGACCGGGGGCTGGAAATTCTCTGTACAATTGAAACTAACTGAGGATGGGTTACAACATCTGCCCAATTGTTTTTGCAGTACATTGGAAGAGACAGGGGTATACTTTTTTATCCAGGCTAACCCTGTTCATGTTATAGGTGTGGGTCAGCTACACACCTTAATTCAGATTGTACAGCAATGAAATGTTATGTTTTCGGGGACTTAGGCCATTCTGCAACAACTTGCAGTCTCTTGCAATCTATGTGGAGCTGAGGATCATGTCTTTGCTTCCTGCCCATGGGCAGCTCATAGTACTACAGACTTTATGGAACATGATTTTTCCATAATTAAGCTACTTGATCACAAACTTCAATAACAAATCAAACTGGAAACAAGAGACCCCCACAGAAGTAGCAACAACCAACTTCTGAACCATTTCAGCAACCAGCTGCATGTCCAAAAGAACATCACAATTCTGCTCCATGGCCTTCAACTTCAATGCCTCCCTCCTGCTCCTACTCAATAGAAAATAATTCAGATGCCTCCACCTCAAACAGAAGGATGCAGACTTTCAACCTGTACTGAAAAGAGAACTTTCACAAAGAAACTTTTGAAAACCACTGTGAATCCTCCTGTTACTATGACCAACCAATGTGAGCCTTTACAAAGCTGAGGTGATATTATGGAGGAAGAAGATTTAGATGCATCCATGCATTCCATCCAGAGTGACCACACATTTGAAAAGCCTGACCACCAACAAGAGAAACCCCCAACTCAAAAAGAGTCACCAGATCTTGCATGAAAAATATTCCTGACTCCCACCCTAAACAGTGACTGCTATACCATTAAGAATTGCTAGTTTAAATGTAAATAGTATCAGATCAGATTTAAAAGTAAACAACTATATACTGCATTACAATCATTAATGCATGATATGTATTTTTTGCAGGCTACAAGGTTATTCTCAAACCAGGACATGTCACAAGCCTCAAAGGCGTGGTTCACAGGAGATTCCTTTTGGTCATTAGGACAAGATGTTTGTTCAGGTCTTGGTATTTGTTTCACTATGCATGATTTATTAGTAGAAAAACTAGTTGATATAGAGCCTGGAATGGCCTTACAGCTTAATGTCAGTATTCAAGGTATTTTCACAGGTTAATAAATATATACGGCTTGCAGAAAGCAGTCAGGATTGATCTTTTAAATAAAATAAACCTTCCTGTCCACTAGCAGGCAAGTCATCTGGGAGGAGATTTTAACATTAATATTCATACTAAAATTAATTGCAAAACATATTGTGACATACATGAATTCAAAATTACTTAAACAGGTTTCAATTTCACAGATGGGTTAATTCTAGAATAATCACTCTTTTTTAGAGCCCTTTTAATATCCTGAATTAATTACATTTTGTTTCCAACTCAGCTTCCAATTTCTTACAAGCAGAGCTTCAGTGAAAGAATCCTCAGACCATTGTTTATGAAGTCTCAGAATCACACTCCTATTTTAACTCCATTCCTGGTAGAGGTCTATGGAGATTTAATATGATATTACTTGAAAACTTGAATTCATTCAAAAATGAATAGACGTTATAAATGATAGAGTATCGGTAGCCTTTTTATGTAATACAATCTTAGATTGGTGGGCAGATACTAAAATTTGTCTAAGTGATTTTGTAAATATCAAGCAGGAGCTCTAGCAAGGAAAAAATAATAGAAATATATTGGTTTAAGGGAGCAACTACAATAATCTACACTCATTGATAAATAAGGGAAAATAGTTGCTAATAATGAAGTAGTAAGGATTAAACATAAATTAACTAATGTACAGTATGATAGGCAGAAATCTTTATTTAAAGAACAACATTTTGGTACACAAGGTAGACAAAACTAAACCAACCCCTTTGTTGATTGTAAAAAAAGAATGCAGCAAAAATATATGGAAGCCACAAAAAATGATTTAGGGTTTTTAGTTTCAGGAAAGGATATGCTACCAGCTTTAGAAAATGATATAACTGGTAAGTTTAGTCATTCCTTCCCAATTTCAGAGGATATGTCCCTGCTTTTACAAGTGGCAAATCTTCCTAAACTTACTCAAAACAGAAATCATCTTTAATAAAGGATTTTACTTTAGAAGAATTAGATACAGTGATAAAGGTCTTCTTAATAACATGGACCATGAGCTGATAGATTTTCATCTGAATTTTATAGATTTCTATGGTCCCATATACCATCTTTTTGCTTTTATTATATGATTCCATTCTGCAGAATATAGGCTAGCAGAGTCTATGTACTATATGAGGGCCTTAGGATATTTTTGTATAAAAAGGGATCAAACTTTAATAGAAAATTGGTACCCTATTACCCTATTGAATATTGATTTCAACATGTTTTCCAAATTACTCTGCAATAGAATAATAAAGACTATGGACTGTATAATTTGTCCTTCACAGTTTTGTTCAATACCAGGCCAGAACATACAGGGACCCTTCTTTGATACTATTAAAATAACTTTCTTTACTTTTGCTTCTGAAAATGCTGCTAATTTGGTATATAATCAATTTTGATCATGCTAAAGCCTTTGATAAAATATCACAGGAATTTTTTATGGTTGACATTACAATCATACAGTTTTCCATTTTAATTTGTAAATTGGATCATACTATGTTACACTTTAGCATATGTAAGACCTTATGTTAATGGTTGAGTGGGGAATATCTGTTTCACGAGAAGAAGGGTTCGCCCAAGGATGCCCCTCAGTCTGATATTATTTTTGTTTTAGCCTTTAGACCCAATCATTAGGACATTGAACAAATCTACTTTAGTAAATGTTATACTGCATCCAGGATTAGTATCCTAAAGACAATAGGATATGCAGATGATTTATGCTTTTGCTTCCTGAAAACATACAGGGATACTAATTTGTAAAGTACTTGTTGCATTATTGCATATAATTGGCTGTAGTATAAATAAAAATAAAAGTATTTGTCTCAGCTTAAATGACAGTAAAAATAATATATCTAGTATTAGGGACATCATTATCTCAGAATCACCACAAAAGATTTTAGGTATATTTTGGAACCATAAATATGAACGAGTAAAATGGGAATTATATATAAACAAAGGGAAAGAAAGAGTAAGTTCATGGTCAAAATGGAAATATAAGAAAATAGATATTTATAATTAAAACTTTTTATCCTTATCCTCACTTCACTGCTGTTTTAAGCTCCAGCACAATTTTGCAGGATTCATCAGATTTCAGATCACATGGGTTCTAGACTGTTCCCCACTGCCTCAGTTCGGGGTAGTAGGAAGTCAGGAGACAGTCTGCTCTGAGAGCCTTCAGATTCAAACCTTGTAAGCCGTTAAAAAGCCTTTTGAGTAATTTTTGCAGAAACTTTAGTTCATCGACAGTAGGAAACCCTCCTGTGCTCATATCCTTGACGCTTATTATTTGTGTATGGATTTTGAATGTACAAATTCAGTCTGTGTACTGAGAGACAGTGAAATAGCTTGTGGGAGGGGCATATCTGTATAGATAGATTAACGGAGAAAAAGTTCTTTTTGTTTTGTGATATTTTCTTGTATAACTGTGTTAATGTACACAGTAATATTTTCAATAATTTTGACATATTTTTGCTGATTGTTGTGGCAGCAGTGATAATTTTAGTTATTTAAAATCGTGGTTTATATTACTGAAGTTTTCAATTTGCTACACTACTTAGTGTCTGTGTGAGTATGTGTGACATGTGTCATCAAATCAGACACTTTTAGTGTGCCACATAGTAATTTCAGCAGTAATGAACCTGCTATCCACTGCAGTTGTGTGATTTTTGTACTTCTTTGTGGTATCTTTACTGGTACTAGCACTAGTGACTGTTGCAGTACACTGCCCCCAGTGGCCCCTCAACCGACAAAGGTATTCTTTTCCAGATTTGAATTTCTGATGGTGAGCACTGGTTAGTTGTGTGCTGCGTCTGCATCTCTTCAGTGTGCAGCACAATCTTACTCTGTCTGTGCATTTGCATCTGTTTCAGGCCCAATCTCCATCTGTAACTTAAGTCACAGTTGTTTCTTTAGCTTCTTTGTAAAGTACTGGACTGGTGTGGTGCATATCTCTGCATGAACATTGTACTCTCGTTAATATGCGTTTTTAAGTCAGGGCCAACATCACTGAGTCACTCATGATACAAATCACATTCTTCATCATCATGATCACAAATGTAGCCACAAATTGTGATTCACGATCACATCACGACTCACAACATTAATTTCCTTTACTAGTTACTGGCATGTATTGTAAGCCTGTTTTGTAGTATGTCTCCAGCTTCACCACTCCACCATTGTACCTCATTAATAAGTGTTTTTAAATTGGGGTTTTGTGCTACAGCTCATTGGGGAAGTACAGCTGTAGGCATTCGTGTTCCCATACAGTTTCATATTGGTTATCTCAGTCACACGAATCACGTTGTTCATTATCACAGTCACAAATGCAGTCACAAATTATGATTCACGACTCACGATCACATCACGAATCACAACATTAATTTTTTACTAGTTGTTGCATGTATTGTAAGCCTGTTTTGTAGTATCTCTCCACTACACACCCCACCACTGTACTCATTAATAAGATTTTAAAATTGGGGAGTTTGTGCAACAGCTCATCGGGGAAGTACAGCCGTAGGCATTTGCATTCCTTCCTGTATAAGCATGTGAGTTACAGTACTGTAACTAGTGGTGGGTGAAGTGGCCCCAATTCACTCTGTGAAGTGATTCATGAGGTAATGTGGAATCTGTGGGTACTCTGCAATGTGAAGCGGAGTACCCGGCTTCATAATGAGGAATCTAAGATCCATTGAAACCAATGACTTTGCATTATTCCCCTTCCTCAAACCACTTCTCCACCAATTTTAAGGCAAAGTACATTGAAATCAATGTAATTCCCCCTCACTTCACCTTGCAATTGAGCTCCAAATGAAATAATGCAGTGATTCATGGGATTGCAGGTCACATGGGCTCAGATTGTTCTGCACAGTCTTAGTTCAGCCTGGGTAGTGTGTGTGTGTCTGTGTAGTGGTAGCTGGAGACAGTTTTCTGTCAGAGCTCTGTGATGCAAAACCTCTAAAAGCTGTTTAAAAGCCTTTTTGAGTCATTTGTTTTGCTCAAAATTTAGTACATTGATTGTAGGAAACCCTTCTGTGCTCATGTCATCTAGTGTTTATTGTTGTGTGTGGATTTTGAATGTTAATTTACAATAGTCAGTTGGTGTACTGTGAACTGTGCTTTGGAGGAGGGCATATTTGTGGGGTAGGTGCATTAACTGGGAGAAAAGGGCAGTCTTTCTGTTTTGGTTATATTTTATTGTATAACTGTGTTAATGTACACACAGTAATATTTTCAGTAATTTTGAAATTTATTTACCTATTGTTGTGGTGCAGCAGTGTATAATTTGTGTGTTTAAAACATTTGGTTATATTACTAAAGGTTTTCAATTTGTATGAATTACTTGTAGTGTGCATGTGAGTATGTATGCAATGTGTGTCAATTAAATCAGACACCCTTTAATGTGCCACGGAGTAATTGCAGTAGTGTGAACCTGCTATCCACTGCAATTGCATGAATTTTTATACTGCTTTGTGTTATCTTTACTGGTAGTGGAGTGTTACTGCCGTGTACTAATCCCCAGCTGGCAAAAGTTATTCTTTTCCAGATTTTGATTTGTGACTTGGTTGTGAGCACTGGTTAGGTGTTGTTGTGCCTTTTCAGATACATCTCTTGAGTGCACAGTACAGTCTTAATCTGTCTGTGCATTTGCAGTCACCATTAATTCTGGGAGACTGCATTTCTTGTTGCACACTCATTTCACTTTGTCACGCACTAGAGAATTTCTGGACACAAGACAATAGCATTTTGGGGATGCACATAATTTATTTATTTATTCATTGAATTTTGTTGACCAGTAAGCCCACTCGGCCTAGAAGTCCCTTTTCAGGGTTGACCGGGGAAAGGGGATACAAATGGTAAGCAACTGAAAATGAACCAGATTAAGCTGTTGGTGGCATTTTTAGTAAATGGGAGAAATTTGGCCAGGACACTGGGAAATTCCCTACTCTGCCTGCAGGAGTGCTGTCACTTCCTGTAGACAGGATGGAGGGACCCAGTTTGCAGCTGGACACAGGAGGAGGAGGAGGAGGAAGTGCTGATGTGGCAGGGGAGGCTGGAACTATCAAGGGAAGGTTGTACTCCTCCAGTAGAAGAAGAAACACCAAAGCTGGATCCTCAAGATGCCAACATCAAACTAATCCTGCATAAGTAAGGTTGCAGAATGATTTACTACAGACTGAATTGCACCTAGACATTTGTTATCAGAATCTGAATCCAGTTTTGAGTTAGGATTGTCAGATTTAAATACTGAAGATGAGAAAAATGGAAAAGACATGAATTGAGTCCAGATGCTATACCTGCAAAAAGTTTTTTTCATGAAGCACCTCCTGCATCCCTACCTGGGTCCTTTTCACAGGACTCTATTTTACTGCCCTTTTCAGCAATTGAGGCAGACTGAAACCAGAATTTGCTTTATCTAGGGTGGTTTGATATACCAAGAAAATAAATGGATTCCTGATCTTACTATTCCTCTAGCAGGAATTGGATTTACAGAAAAACAAGTCATCATCTCTGATTCTACTTGCTGAGCAAGATGAAGTTGAAACAGAAGGACAACAACCTACAGATAGCTTATCATTGGCAAAATCAAAGGGTGCAGCACCTGCCTTTGATGCTACTGCATCAGACGCTATCCGTGACAACAGCAACAAGCTGTCACCCAAAACATCCAAATCTGAGGAACTAGGCAGAAACAAATGGAAGGACACCTACAGCCTCAACAGGTCCACAAAATATGCCAGGTGATCCTTCTTCCTCTTTTCAAAAACCTACTATGAATACTGGGGAACAGAGTAGGGCAGGAGGAAATGACAGACCTACAAGTTTTACAAATTTATTTCAAAAGTCAGACAAAACTGCCTGAAGGTGTTTTGCTGTTTACATTTACTACAAAGGAGGATTAGACTTACCTCCAGACAGAAATTATGCTGGGAAAAAGTTGATTATAGACTCATTGCATTTTACTCCATCTGAAATTTATGTTTTATCCATGCACCAGAAAAGCAAAACTTTGATGTGATCTTTAGGTCTGCTGCATTACTGAGAGATTCTGGAGAAATCTACTATGAAATAAGACATATACCACTTTTTATAACCATTTGTTGCTATTCCTATTACTAGACCAACTGCAAAAATCATTACAGTACTTTTCAGGAATGAAGGGGTTAATGTTTTAGATATTGTTTACTGGTTAGAGCAATGATGCACAGTGAATGGGATTCCTAATGCAATTCTGGATGAATATGGTTTTGGACCGGGGCTGGAAATTCTCTGTACAATTGAAACTAACTGAGGATGGTTATAAACATCTGCCCAATTGTTTTGCAGTACATTGGAAGAGACAGGGGTATACTTTTTATCCAGGCTAACCCTGTTCATGTTATAGGTGTGGGTCAGCTACACACCTTAATTCAGATTGTACAGCAAATGAAATGTTATGTTTAGTGACTTAGGCCATTCTGCAACAACTTGCAGTCTCTTGCAATCTATGTGGAGCTGAGGATCATGTCTTTGCTTCCTGCCCATGGGCAGCTCATAGTACTACAGACTTTATGGAACATGATTTTTCCATAATTAAAGCTACTTGATCACAAACTTCAATAACAAATCAAACTGGAAACAAGAGACCCCCACAGAAGTAGCAACAACCAACTTCTGAACCATTTCAACAACCAGCTGCATGTCCAAAAGAACATCACAATTCTGCTCCATGGCCTTCAACTTCAATGCCTCCCTCCTGCTCCTACTCAAATAGAAAATAATTCAGATGCCTCCACCTCCAAACAGAAGGATGCAGACTTTCAACCTGTACTGAAAAAGAGAACTTTCACAAAGAAACTTTTGAAAACCACTGTGAATCCTCCTGTTACTATGACCAACCAATGTGAGCCTTTACAAAGCTGAGGTGATATTATGGAGGAAGAAGATTTAGATGCATCCATGCATTCCATCCAGAGTGACCACACATTTGAAAAGCCTGACCACCAACAAGAGAAACCCCAACTCAAAAAGAGTCACCAGATCTTGCATGAAAAATATTCCTGACTCCCACCCTAAACAGTGACTGCTATACCATTAAGAATTGCTAGTTTAAATGTAAATAGTATCAGATCAGATTTAAAAAGCAAACAACATATACTGCATTACAATCATTAATGCATGATATGTATTTTTGCAGGCTACAAGGTTATTCTCAAACCAGGACATGTCACAAGCCTCAAAGGCGTGGTTCACAGGAGATTCCTTTGGTCATTAGGACAAGATGTTTGTTCAGGTCTTGGTATTTGTTTCACTATGCATGATTTATTAGTAGAAAAACTAGTTGATATAGAGCCTGGAATGGCCTTACAGCTTAATGTCAGTATTCAAGGTATTTTCTACAGGTTAATAAATATATACGGGCTTCAGCAGAAAGCAGCCAGGATTGATCTTTTAAATAAAATAAAACCCTTCCTATTCACTAGCAGGCAAGTCATCTGGGAGGAGATTTTAACATTAATATTCATACTAAAATTAATTGCAAAACATATTGTGACATACATGAATTAAAACGATTACTTAAACAGGCTTCACTCACAGATGGGTTAATTCAGAATACCAATCACACTTTTTTAGAGCCCTTTTAATATCCTGAATTAATTACATTTTTGTTTCCAACCAGCTTCCAATTTCACAAGCAGAGCTTCAGTAATAGAATCCTCAGACCATTGTTTATGAAGTCTCAGAATCACACCTATTTTAACTCCATTCCTGGTAGAGGTCTATGGAGATTTAATATGATATTACTTGAAAATCCTGAATTCATTCAAAAATGAATAGACGTTATAAATGATAGAGTATCGGTAGCCTTTTATGTAATACAATCTTAGATTGGTGGGCAGATACTAAAATTTGTCTAAGTGATTTTGTAAACATCAAGCAGGAGCTCTAGCAAGGAAAAATAACAGAAATATATTGGTTTAAGGGAGCAACTAAATAATCTACACTCATTGATAAATAAGGGAAAATAGTTGCTAATAATGAAGTAGTAAGGATTAAACATAAATTAACTAATGTACAGTATGATAGGCAGAAATCTTTATTTAAAGAACAACATTTTGGTACACAAGGTAGACAAAACTAAACCAACCCCTTTGTTGATTGTAAAAAGAATGCAGAAAAATATATGGAAGCCACAAAAATGATTTAGGGTTTTAGTTTCAGGAAAGGATATGCTACCAGCTTTAGAAATGATATAACTGGTAAGTTTAGTCATTCCTTCCCAATTTCAGAGGATATGTCCCTGCTTTTACAAGTGGCAAATCTTCCTAAACTTACTCAAAACAGAAATCATCTTTAATAAAGGATTTTACTTTAGAAGAATTAGATACAGTGATAAAAGGTCTTCTTAATAACATGGCACCATGAGCTGATAGATTTTCATCTGAATTTTATAGATTTCTATGGTCCCATATACCATCTTTTGCTTTTATTATATGATTCCATTCTGGCAGAATATAGGCTAGCAGAGTCTATGTACTATATGAGGGCCTTAGGATATTTTTGTATAAAAGGGGATCAAACTTTAATAGAAAATTGGTACCCTATTACCCTATTGAATATTGATTTCAACATGTTTTCCAAATTACTCTGCAATAGAATAATAAAGACTATGGACTGTATAATTTGTCCTTCACAGTTTTGTTCAATACCAGGCCAGAACATACAGGACCCCTTGATACTATTAAAATAACTTTTTACTTTTGCCTCTGAAAATGTTAATTCTGGGTATATAATCAATTTTGATCAGGCTAAAGCCTTTGATAAAATATCACAGGAATTTTTATGGTTGACATTACAATCATACAGTTTTCCATTTTAATTTGTAAATTGGATCATACTATGTTACACTTTAGCATATGTAAGACCTTATGTTAATGGTTGAGTAGAATATCTGTTTCACGAGAAGAAGGGTTCAGCCAAGGATGCCCCTCAGTCTGATATTATTTGTTTTAGCCTTAGACCCAATCATTAGGACATTGAACAAATCTACTTTAGTAAATGTAATACTGCATCCAGGATTAGGTATCCTAAAGACAATAGGATATGCAGATGATTTATGCTTTTGCTTCCTGAAAAACATACAGGGATACTAATTTGTAAAGTACTTGTTGCATTATTGCATATAATTGGCTGTAGTATAAATAAAAATAAAAGTATTTGTCTCAGCTTAAATGACAGTAAAAATAATATATCTAGTATTAGGGACATCATTATCTCAGAATCACCACAAAAGATTTTAGGGGTATATTTTGGAACCATAAATATGAACGAGTAAAAATGGGAATTATATATAAACAAAGGAAAGAAAGAGTAAGTTCATGGTCAAAATGGAAAATGAGTAAGAAAAATAGATATTTATAATTAAAACTTTTTATCCTTATTTTCTTATTTGTAAGCCATATAATTTTATTACCCAGAAAGATTGAGACTGCTTTATTAGCTTGTTTTTCTTCTGGATTTTGGGGTAGCAGGCTAAACCCAATAAAAGATGTATTTTATATTTGGATATTAGTTAGGAGGAATCAATATGATTCACCCTGTAGTATTTTCCAACCACTTTTTGGTATCTAATTTGCAACCCATAGTAAAAGGCATGGGAAAACCATGGCAACCACATATTGCTAATCACTTACAAGATATCTTATTAGAATGGCAAACATTGTCATTCATTCATAAAAATAAAAGGAAATATAAATTATAATTAGAATGGAATGCACTTTTGTCTATGTGCGATATGGCACATAATATATACAGATGTAGTTCAGTCCTCTAGGAAACAGCTATATCAGTCTATTCTGAAAATTAATTATATTGAAACACCATTTTCAGAATTTTCAGATTTAGAGAAGAAAAAATAACTGCACGTCTCGTTGATACTAGAATCCCAAACATATGTGAGATATTGTTTGTCTATGTGTTCACAATAAGATAAATACAAAGGGAAAACATAAACATAAACTTTTTCAGAGCAGTTCTGTCTCAAGAATTCTTGTATTCTACAAGTGGAATCTGTACAACACTTATATTTTGAATGCCCCTTTATAAAAGAATTCTGGGGTTAATGGAAAGATCAATGGAATCATTTCCTTTTCTATATGGTTAGATAAACAATTGTTTTGTGTTTTTTTCAGTATCATGGCAGAAATATAATGCTAGTACCCTTAATTTAATTGTAGCTCATATTTTATATTGGACTTGACAAGTGAGTTGTAAGTTTATCTTTCAGCAACAAGAACTTTCACCTGCTACTTTGCTTTCTTTCATTAATGATGGTATTGTACATCTCAGAAACATAGAGTTTGTGTCCTCAAAAGAGGTATTTGGGAAAGATATTGGTGTTTTTTTCCCTAAACATATAACTCATATCTATGGTATTGAGACCTTTGAGATTTTATAACTGATTGCGTAATTACCAAATCTCTCTGGTAATATCCCTTACATTTTCAGTTGATAGAAGATAGAAATATCAATTCATAAGTATGAGTTTTTCCAGATTTTTAGTTTAATTCCCTACTCCTCAAATGGGAGAGGGGGATTGATATTTATTTGGGTTTATCAATTTTACTGAGACTTGTTTAGAGCATTCCTTTTATACAGGAATGTTTTTCAAATACTGAATAACATATTTCCATATATTTTCAGTAGGGAGAGGGAAGGAGGGAGGTATGGTTTATAATTTTGATGTTCTTGTCTAAACCTATTGTATGATGTAATACTGATGTATTTGTCTGTAATATTTTTCATATATGTATTTTCCTATAGGATATAAATACCCCTGCTCTGCTCTGTGTGTGTGGGGGGTGAGGGGTTGGGAGTTCAAATTAGTTTAGGATTTCCTCTTTGGGCTTTGCAGCTTTGCATATTTATTTGTTAGCAACCTAGAAAATGTATAACTACAATCCTTATTTGATTTATCTTACATTTTTAATTATGTTTTCTTGGTTTATGATTTATGAATGATTCTGTATGAATTAACACTGTTACCTTCAGTAATTCTCTTTATGTCTAGGGTTAATTATGAATTAATGGTCTATTGTGTTTTTTTTTCCTTTATGTTTTGTGTATTTCTGTTTACGTTTTCCAGTATGAAGTAATACTCTTTGAGTTTCTGTTTTTCTCTTTTATGATTTTGTATGAGGAAATACTGTTTTGTTTATATGTTCTTTAAGATATAAATAAAAAATCCCTACTCTTTTTGATAAGTGCTATGGAATCTTTAACATCCACCTGAACTACCACCAAAACAAGCAGATGGGACCTCAGTTTAACATCTCATCCGAAAAATGACACCTCAGAAGTGCAGCACCCCTCATACTGCACTACAGTGTCAGTATTGGGATATTAACCCAAGTGCCAGATGTGGGAACTGAACCCACAGCCCTCTGATCTCCTAGCATCAGTGGTGAGTGTGCTACCTTCTGAGCCACTGATACCATGCATGACTTAATTCTGGTGACTCTGTGTGTGACCACTGCGGCATGACTGAGTGCACCATCAATTCTGGAACACTTTGCATTTCACTTCATCAGCACTGGTGAGTTTTCTGGACACAAGACAGCAGCACTTTGGGGATGCACATTAATTCTGGTGACTGTGTGTGGGAGTGCTGCCAATATTGTGCTCACTCCACCTTACTTTGTGTTAGGTGAAATGACAGCAGCGAGTAATAATCCTCAAGGCAAGTGAGCCTTCCTATGGGGCACTCCACGAGTGAAGTGCCAACACAAGTATCCACTTCGCGGCACTTCACAGGTGGAATTTAAATTTGCTGCATCTCTAGTTGAAACTGCCTGATAAGTTTTTAAAATGTGTTTGTACTTCTGATTAAAATGCATCTCTTTACACTTGCTCACAGCTAATGCCGCTTTTTTCTGAATGCTCCTTTGACATTATGACATGTCAGAATAAAGAATGCTTGCATTGGCTCTTTTGTTCTTTGTTATTTTGAGGGAGCACCGTACTGCTACTACAAAATGGTCCCAATATTCTCAGATTGCAGTGTCTAGAGTTCAAGAAGCCAAGCATCAGTAATTTATTTGAGATTTCAATAGTACAATTTCATTTTATAACAATAACAAAAACAATTCAACACTAAATAAGAGAACATCTTTATTTCTAATATTTGTAAGAAATTCAGGCAGAATACCTTCTACTTATGATGTACTATTATAATATGCAAAAAAGTACAGTAACTACTTCATATACATATATTTAAAATAATGAGGTTGTAATGGTGTTAGATAATCCCTGTAAAATCTAAAACATGAATGTGATTTGTACAATTACCCAACTGCACATAATAAGGGTCTAACACTATAAAAGGGTGCTGGTGACATTTATGAACAACAAGTCTGAAGGTCAAGAGATTTGTACAGTATTCATCAGCAAAACAGGTATCCCCATCATAACAGTGACTGCACTTGAGTGACTCACATATGGTGGCTCCAGGTTCAGTGCTCGTTATGTTAGTGATCCTGAAAGGGTAGCGATGGGTGAAGAGAAGGCAAACAGAAGGACAGGAAGGGGATGGAATAGGAGGGATGGTAAGTGGGAGGTAGTGCAGTGAAAGGCTACCAAACTGGCAGTGTGGCATTGTGGTGAAGGTGGCTGGCTACAGTAGGGAGGATGCAGGCTTCAGGGCTGGGGTGGCAAATACCATTTTGTGGGTGGGAGTATTTTTTTTTTTTGAAGTTTCATCCACTCTCTGACATGCACCCCTGGAGTTGATAATATTTAGTAAGGTGGGAGGCACAGCCCCAGCATAAACTGAGATGTTTGTTTGCTCAGTTATGTTTGTTTGGCATGTAGATCACCATTTTAATTTCAGCGATGTACACTCGCCCTAACGGCGATCATGGTTTTGTGAGCTCCATTATCACATGGACCAGCAAAACACCAGATAACTAATACCCTTATTTTGGGTATGGTCGAGCATAGTTTATTCATTAGGCCTCATATATAGCTAGCAGTGCCTACTCTGCACTTGCACTAGTGCTAGCAGAAGTACACTGCCATGGGGATGTTCAGAAAATTGCCCCATCACTAACCCTTTGAATTTTGAGCTTCAACATAGTACACATGCAGTACAAATAAGTGCTAGCCAGAATTGGAATTCTGCGAAATTAGCAATGAATGACGATTCCACTGGCAGAATTTCCACTGGAACTTCTCTGTTTTTCTCAGAATTCTACTTACTGTGATCCACGGAATAATATTACGTGGAACAGCATTTTGACATGGAAAATTATTATGCAACAATTTCCACAGAAGAGATTGAGATCCACAAACTAATAGTCCCCGAATAGCATTTTATCTGTGGAAATCATTCTGCAACTATTTTTCTGCTGCAGAAATCCACCAATCCATTTCTGGTGAAATTCAGCAGAATTTCAGTAGAATTTTGAAAATTCCACGGAATTTCATTCCACTGGAATTTGAAAATTCCACACAGCACTAGTGCAAATGCATAGTGTTGATGCAATGCTATGCACTTTTGCAGCACTGAATATAGCACTGTACATGGGTACAGCACTGGGAGGATGTCAGTGTGAGAGGATGTACCAATGAAAGACACACAACACAGCAGCATATGTATCAAAATAAACTTTACTATTTACAATGGACAACAATACATAAGGAAAACCAAAAGAAAAATACATATAAATCAAGGACAACTACTCATAGAAAAATGGGGGAGTGGCATAACATGCATTACAGATGTACAACCAGATGATACATGGGCAACCATGCTACACTTACTGAAGGTGAGGGACTCAAACAGGTGCAATGGGATTGTGCGGCATACCAGAGACAGCACTGTGGACTTGAACAGTAGACAACCACACATACTGTACAATGAGTGTGCCATGCTGCAATGAAGCATGACTGAGCTGTGCATGTAACACATGACACCTGCAGGCATGCCAGATGTGGAAACCAGCACATGCAACAGCAGTGCCAACTAGAATGTGATAGGCAATGTAATGGCCCAAGTGGCTAGGCGTCACTTTGCAACCCTAAACCCTGTAAACAAGACATCCAGCATGCAAGCAAACACAGTTGTGCAGTACAAGAGACATCCATGGTGTACCCTGGTCTGCAACTAAATGCAGGTACAGGCATGCGACGCGAAGCAGAAGCGCCAAGCACACACACACACACGGTACACACAGCACAGTTGTATAAGGGTCAGAGAGCTCTGGAATGGCTTACCATACACCCTTCACTCACTAGGTCACTTCCACCTCTTCAAATCACATTTTAGAAACACCCTCTTAACCACCACGGTTTGCAAGTGCCCTTCCTGATATGGGGTGGGTGGGCAGGTTTCCTAATACAAAACTCCATTGTTTGTTCTTTCTCTCTAAGCTACATTAGCATGCAATTAGCCAACTATTGGTTACAATGTGCTTTATTAGTCTACCTCACTGTGGTCATCCAACCACATGCCCTCACTTTGGTTTCATTGTTTGAATTGCTCGGATTGTTTGTATCACCTCCACTGGTATGTTGATTCTAATGTTCTGATTAGTTGTTTGAATTGTCATATTATATGTAACAGCTTCTCTGCTGGTCACAAGGCCAACCTCAGCTTCCTCCCTGCAGCTGTGTTGCCCACCACCCGCAATTTCAATCAGCTTCCTGCTGATCAATAGGCCAACTCTGGCTGCTCTCCCTGAAGTTGCATTGCCCACGCCCATAATTTCAATCAGGTACAGAGATCAGAATTTACACAGTGGAACACCACTTTAGGCACCATTTTCAAACCTCAGACTGCTCCGCTTGAGCCTTCTTCAGCTACGATGCTGTTTTGAAAGTGGCTGAGGGATTTCAGTTGATACAGTACTACAGGCTGTTTTTCAGCTTGATTTTAACTATAAAAATGTTTACATTTTACAGCGTTATTGAGGAGCTATAAGAATTGTGCTATGGGAATTCTTATAATCAGATGGTGCTTTAAGTAACTCCATTGGGCTAGTAACATTGTTCTAATAGTATTTAGTTTGAGTAGTAACTACAGTGCTTGTTAACTAATTAATAATAATCATTTGCAGTGAGCAATACAAGCATTCCAGGATGATTTTGTATTAATCTTAAAGCTACAATTAATCTTAAAGCTACAAATTTCAAAAGCCTAGCTCCAAGGGAAATTAAACAATTGCTCTTTCCCATCACTCTCTCAGACCCTCCTCCAAGCTGCAGGTATTAATTCTCCTTACCCTGCTCTTTCTGTTGCCAGCTTCCTGCTGGTCATGAGGGTCAATATTGGCTGCCTTCGAGCTGCATTGCCCACCACCAATTTCAATCAGGTACAAAGATCAAAATTCGCACAGTGGAGCACCACTTTAG
Source organism: Neoceratodus forsteri (assembly GCA_016271365.2). Lineage (NCBI taxonomy): Eukaryota > Metazoa > Chordata > Ceratodontiformes > Ceratodontidae > Neoceratodus > Neoceratodus forsteri. The sequence goes on from CM057455.1 coordinate 611,644,496, forward strand.
GCACCATTTTCAAATCTCATACTGCTCTGTGCAAGCCTTTCTTCAGCAACTTTGCTGCTTTGCAAGCAGCTAAGGATCCCAGCGCAGCCAATGCATTGGCTGCCCAACTGCCCCTCCACCCTTGGTGAGCTTGTCAATTTATAGTGTGGCTCACGTGGACCGCTTAGAATTTATCGTCATTTCTCCTTTTAGGCAGGTTATCAGGGCCCACCACTAGTGGCCACTGTAAGCAGTATTTATCCTATACCTGCTCCCAGCAGTTTCAGCATGCTGCCTCTCGGTCTTCTGATAGTCACTTTTCTTACACCCCTAGCATTCCTACCTCCCTCCTCCTCCTACCCCAAACACCTCACACTTAGTACAGTAATTGACTTCCTGGAGCTTCCCCACATCTCTCTACTACCTCTACTCCTTGATTGCCTCCCACAGGCCCCAGTTTCACTTTGACTGATTGGTCCTAGTATTCTACCACCTCTTTTTGTGCTGCACTGATAGCTCTGAAATTCCCAGCCAGGGACACCTCTGTGCTTCCCTATCAAGCCCCAGTCACAGATTACAAATCTCTGCTGGCCGTCCATAATCTCAAGGTGTTACTGACACTACTACTACTACTACAATCATGGAATGTAGAGCCAAACCCTGGGCCAAATACACCACATGGCTCTAACTCTTCCACCACCTTCCAGCTACCTTGGGTTTAAAAATTGCTCACCTAAATATATGCAGCCTCCCACATAAGCTAACCCTGCTTCAACCCAATGTCCCAGCTTTAAAACCAGATGTCATGATTGTCTCCGAAACCTGGCTAAAGCTGCATTACCCTGTTGCTGAATTATCAATTCTGTGATACACTATCCTCCACCATTACCGACCAGGAACCAAAGAGGTGGCGGCATGGCCATATACATCTCCTCATTGCTACAGTTCTCCCCAGTTCTGATATCTTCGTCACACAGACTATTGATGCTTTTAAATAAAATTGCTCTTCCACACTCAGCCCCTATATTTTTAGCTGGTTCAGACTGCTCCCCAACTCTCCTACATCCTATGTCCTTGAGCCCTGACCGCCTAAAATCTCAAGCATATGGGGGTGAGATTTACATCCTAGGTGATTTCAATTTGAACTGGCTTTCCAAAGCCAGTTCTAAGTTCACAGTCAGGTGGCCTCTCATAACCTGTCCCAACAGATTACAGAGCCCACCCACCTGAACACTAGATCCCTAAACCACTCCCATCTTGATTGGGCCCTTACCTCCCACTATCATCGTGATAACTGCCTCCGGCCTCTATGGACTGCCTTAGCGATCACCACATGATTTACCTGGTAAGAAAAATATGCAAACCCAAGGAACTTCCCCCAGAGTAATACTTACCAGGTCCTTTAAATCCCTAAACCTTGCCTCTCTTATATGACCTGGCAAATACAGATTGGTCCTATGCCTCCCATGCCATGTCATAGATTCAGCCCAGGGAATGTTTCAAATCTAGGTTCTTGGAGGTCTGGGACTGCCACTCACCTCTCAGGCAGGCTAAGTGAGGGCGCCCATCTGCCCTGGATCTCAGCTGATCTTATGGATCACCTCAGGGCCAAGGACCAGGTGTGAAAGTCCCACAAGGCCTCCAGAAATCCAACGGATCATCTAAAATATTGTTCTCTCCAAAATGCCTGCACGAGACTTGTATGCCAGGAAAAGCAAATCACTTCAAAGCTTCCTTCCATAAATCTAAACCACCTGTCTAAGTTCAGGAAGGTGGTTAAATCAATTTCTTGCCCCTGCCCAGCTTCCCACCCTTCTCATCATCGGTGGCCACTCTGTTTCTGACCGTCTTGCATTGACCACCTAGTTTAATGCATTTTTGCTAATTGTACATCGGCACTTTTATCTCTCATCCAACAGTCCACCTAATGCCACTAACCCTCCCCGTCCAACGGCCAATCTCCAACTCTTCACCTTCCTTCACCTTTCACCTTGTCACCACATCCAATATATACTCACAGAACTCCTCGTTCTTAACCCTCCAAAGGGAAATGCCTTTGGGTCTGACTCCAAAATGCTCTATTTGTCAGCCTCCACTATTGACAGCCCCTGGCTGCTCTCTTTAACCTCTCTTCTCCCTCAGTCCCATCCTGTTGGAGTGGAAGCACAGCATAGTTATCCTTCTTCCTAAGGGAAGTGACCCTCCTCTCCTGGTAACTACCGCCCATTTCACTCCTTCCTATATTAGCTAAGATGCAGGAGCACCTCATCCTCTCACAACTCTCCTCCTTTCTTAGCTCCTCTTCCTTCTTCTCTCTTTACCAGTGTGGATTTAAGAAATCCCACTCCATCTACACCTCCTCCTAAAGCTCACAGATGCTATCCTTACAGGTATGGATAAAGGTCATATAACCTCGGCTATTTTTGTCAGTCTGTCAAAAGCTTTCAAAACTGTCTCCACTCCCTCCCCCTAACTAAGGTCTCCCTCGCAGGACTTTCTAGTGAAGCCATCAGCTGGTTCCACTCCTACCTGGAAAGCAGGTCCCAATCTGTTAGAATTGGTAGTAACACCTCTGCTGTTCTCCCTGTAACCACCGGTGTTCCACAAGGCTCAGTCCTTGGCCTGCTCCTGTTCTTGATTTTCCTGAATGATTTGGCTTCTGCCTGCCCAAACTCTTCCATTCACATGTATGCAGATGATATTGTGATGAATAAGTCCAGACCCACAATTCCTGATGTGGTGACCAGACTGCAGAAGGACTTCAATGAAGTCCAACTCTGGCTTTGCTCAAATCAGCTGTTTCTCAATGCCAAGAAAACAGTCTCCCTAACCTTTGTCATGAAGCAGAGACTTTCTTGGCTCCCTCCATCCCTCTTTCCACACCCTGGACAGATCTTCTCTGGAGGCATGCTCCTTCTTTAGATATCTCCAGATCTGGCTAGAGCAGCATCTCAACTTCTCTGTACATGTCGAAGATATCCATAGAAAGCTACATCCTGTGGGCACCTTATACCGCAACTGGGGTTGCATCCTGCTGCTGGCATATCAAGAAATTGTACAGAATACGATTTTCTCAATCTTTGACTATGGTGATGTAGTCTCTAGTGCTGCTCCCAAGTCCACCTAGCCAGATTGGACTCTCTCTTCCACTCCTTCTGTTGTTAATGCCCTTGACTGCCCCCTCGACTCATCACTGTGCCCTATACAAGACTCTTGACCTCCCTCCCTTCTGAATCAGAGACAGTCCCTGCATAAGTATCACAGCCAAATTCTGGTCCCAAACCTTTCCCCTACCTCAGCGCTGTACTGTCAGCACAAGCGCTCCAGTGTATGCACTCAGGAACTTTGATTCTCACCTTCTGTGTTTTCCACTCATGTCCACTGCCACTGGTCAGGCAGCCTTCTCATTTTGGATGCCCAAACTGTGAACGCCCTTCCTGAGGCTATGTAGCACCTACCTCCTCTCAACACCTTAACCACCTCCTTAAAATACACTTCACCACCACCTGCACATGCACTTTAACAACTGTCTAAACAGGGCCTATTAGTCTACATGCACAGTGATTACCAACTACTGCATCAACTAATATTGCACCATGTTTTGCCATAACCGTCAACTCTTTATTTGCACTGTGTAATGTATAAACTGTTTTCTTATTGTATTCTTTATGGTGCACCTCAAATTGTATTCCCCACCCCTTTTCCCCAGGGTGCATCTGGAATCGAACAGTAGACTGCTCAGTATACCTTCCTGGTAAAACGTTTAAATAAATAAATAAAATGTGTTCACCTCCAGCTGAATGTTGATACTATTGTACTGTATGCTAAATCTCATGTATTTCATGTGCCATCTAGATGGCCCAGGTTATTCCTGAAAACAGTCTCTCAGATCAGTGTAGCTACCGGTTATCCAATAAATAAATATGGATGGTACCCTCAAGTAGCACTGTATACAGCAGACAAGGTAACACACAAGTACAGTGGTGTTGCGCACATGTGGGCACCTGACATACTATTACGTGGTCACCACAACATTGGTGTGAGATGCAGAGCCACCTGAAGACATCCTCATTCCAGCAGATTACCAGTGCAGGACATTGGTGGTGTGAATATCCAGTTGTGTTTTAACATATGCATGGCTGCCTGTGTCTCATGGAATGCTCACACTGTGGACATCACTGTGTAGACACTGTCAAGTATGCATCACAATGATGATCAAATATGGTAAGGTACGTTTAATACCAGTCAGTGACTCACCCTGCCTTTGACCCATGCCGCATAAGGCTGGTTATGATGGGATGCAGTAGATGACACCCAGTGCATACAGCACTGAGATGGCACTGATTCAGGCAGACTGCCATGGTGCTATATGCTGCACATGCCATGTCACAGAGGTCCCGTGCTTACAGTACCACTACTAGACAGATATGCACACCTTTTCCTGACCATGTTGCACAACAGAACTGACTGACAATTACTACCTGGCTCTATGAGCATTACTGACAACACAATGGTGTAGCAGGTCTGTGGCACAGAGAACATCTACCACATTGTAATGCATGCCAAGGCACAGTACCCACACAGGAGCACTTCTGTCACAACTGCAATGAAACAGTAGGCTTACAGCCCTGACACACCAGTGTCAATGGTGGGACCATGCTCCAAGGGCCAGGTGAGTGTAAACAACCACAAGTGAATAGGTGCTGCCCCACCAGGCATACCTGTAACCTGGTGAGTTACACATGGACATCCTTCTCCAACATCAGAAGGATAGAACATAGTGCAGACATGCAATACAGACTACAAAGTACACAAATGCAGGGCCCATATGTGGATGCATGTGCAAGGACTGTCTTTCCATGATCTGGGCATGCCAGGCCTCATCATGACAGGGCAAATCATCCCACTGTCATTGGTCCTGGCAGGCCCACTCCTGCTGTTGATCATTGGCTTGCCCTGGGTCCTGTGTCTGAGAAGGAGGGAAAAGGTGACTTGTTATCCATAGTACACAGCAGAACATACGCCACATTACCATAAACCCTAAACAGTACACCAGAATGTAACAGCAATGCATTATACACCAGTACTGTGCAGCAGCAGCCACATGTGCATAGTGGGGATGGATGGGACAATGCTGGGGCATTTCTTACAATTATGCATGGTCATAGCACCCCAGACAGACAGGTGTGCTATGACCCAGGCCCATTCTCAATGCTACATGCCAGTGTTGTAGCTATGGTCTAGCAATGTGTATGCAATGCCCTTTAGTGCCCCTATTCAACTGTTCCCACCACCCATGTCCAACATGCCCATACATGTCAGCTACTCATCATGTACACCTCATATTATATAATAGGATGCATGTAGCTTCATGTCACATAAAGAGGAACACAGAAGCACATCTATACAACAGTAGGGTGGAAATTGTACCACAGTTGTAGCCCAACCCAATGGCAGACCCTAGAATGGCACACATGACTTCAATATAATAGAATACTATGCATTATGTAGCATGTTTGTACCAACACCCATGCTACATAACATGGATAGTGTACACAGAACAGACAGTGGCCTCAGATAATTGTTGTTAGGTATACCTGTCATCCTGGCTATAAGCAGACCTCATGCCACATGACATATTCTTCCAACCTGATGCAGCACCAATAGACAGACAGTGAGCACACCACTGTGGAAGAACACACCATTGGTGTTATGGCAAATGAATGGCTCTGATATTCACTGAAGATCTGTATTGTTCTGGGCAATGGGGACATCTATTGGGATGGTGGTCCCATACATCTGCATTGGTTATATAGGGCTATACAGTGGAGAAGGTCCTATAGAACAGAGTGGATACAATCAAGTCACACAGGAACAATGCTCATTTCTCAAAGACAGTAATCCAGAAGTGCTGCATCACGGAACCAGTATTGCACACAAGACACAACGCAACCATTCATACAGCTGGCTATACTTACCTGACCATGGCACAGTGCCATTCTCTGCCATAGCTCTGAGCTGCTGCAGGCAACTGGGCTCTCTGTACCACATGTCATTGAACCTGTGAAAGTACTGGTCCCCTGTCTAAAATATTCTGGTACACAGTGCTAGGGACCTGCACACAGAGGCCCAGACTTCATACCTGAGCCTGTCTGCTGCTCCATTCCCCACTCCCAGGAACTGGTCTTCCTGGTGACCACCAAATCAACAAGGTAGGCCAGCTTTGGGCCAACCACTGAATGTCCCTCTGGTAAACAGCCCTCCTATTCCTTCTATCTGCCATTATTGCTATTGTCCTAGTACTAGCCCTCATATCCAGCTAGTGACAAGTCTATGGCTCTGTGTGTGGCCTGTTATGTGTGCAACACATTTCAGTGTTAGCGCTGCACTAACATACAATAGCACAGTGCTCTGTCTATTTCTAGTTGGGAGGGCCATCTGCATTTGACAGAAACTAAGTTGCATATTCACAGGGTACACATGTGCTGTACCATACTGCAATGTGCAATGCCATAGTGCTACATCATAGCACTATATTTTCACAACATCATGACATATACAATGTTGTGTGACATCATATCTGTTCCACATTGGGGATGTAGCACTAGTGCCATATCAGTGCTAGTGCTATCACTAGTGCTAATACATTAGTGCTTGGGGTAAACCTGCAATATTGAAACAGTGTATGCAAATGAGCTAATTTCACAGTTAGAGGGCAAAATCCACATTTGCTTGTCATTACTTGATGGTATTCATTCCTTTACATGCCTAATTTCATCTGGAGTATATAAAAGGAGTAAAAGGCACCAAAACAGATTCCACAGAGGTATTGCAAGTGTGTAGAGTAAAGTGTATTGTGGAATAGCCTGCATTAGGAACATGGGTGATCATAGCCCTGTGTTATGCTGTACACTTACTTGCTGTATATGCACATGGTCAATGGCTGTGTTAGGCAGACAGTTAGCAGTCTGTTGGGCCCAGCTATGCAGGGACTCATACTTGTCTTGGCAAGGGTGCAGTGGAGCCTGCACATTTACCACTGTACATTTGCTCTGTGCTCTTCTATGTGTATACAATGCTTAACGCTGTGTGTCCTCCCTGTTTCCAACTGGTACCATGGATGAATTTGAGAGGCAGCAAAAATGCATGTTATCGGAGGTGTTGTCCCTGGCCCAGGCCTATGTAGCATGGGTGAGCCTCATTAGGAAGAGGAGGGGACAAGGGACTTGATACGAACTGCCTGGGCAGAGATGACACAGCCTGTGATATCTGTTTGGGGACAAGACAGATTAGTAGTGGAGGATAATCAGAGTGGTTAACTGACCTCAAAAGCAGGACTAAAGAGAGCCAAGCCCAGGGCCATACAAACCTCCAGGAAACAGATGGTGGTCCCATTAGTGCGGTGCCCCAGCCCCTGCCAAGGAAATGATGGCTGCCACCGTGTGCCAGGTGGAAGTGACTGGCATCCTAGGAGCTGGGTTTGAGAAGCAGGTTAGATGGGCAAAGAGATGTGAATAACCATAGAAACATGAAACATAGAATTTGATGGTGGATAAGGACCACATGGCCCACCTAGTCTGCCCATTTTCCTACCTAACAGATAAGCTGCAAATCCTAGTTAACCAATAGCCTACTTCCTCCTACTCCCCCACTTGACTGCCTTATGTCACTCCCATGCATTCTTGAATTTCCACTGTTCTTGACTCTATGACCTCCTCAGGAAAGCTGTTCCATTCATCCGCAACCCTCTCCATGAAAAATACTTCCTCACATTACCTTTGCTTATCCACCCCTATCTTCAAATTGTGCCCCTTGTTCTTGCACATCTCTTTTTCTGAAAGATATTACCCTCTTGGACTTTGTTGATTCCTTGAGGTACTTGAAAGTTTCTATCATGTCCCTCCTCTCCTTCTTTCCTCAAGCGTATACATATAAGCTCCTTTATTCTTTCTTCGTATGTCTTCTGATGGAGACCTTGCACCATTTGGTTGCCCTCCTCTGGACAGCCTCCACTCTGTCTATGTCTTTGCGGAGATGTTGTCTCCAGAATTGCACACAGTACTCCAGATGGGGTCTCACCAACTGCCTGTACAGAGGGATAACAACTTCCTGTTTTCTACTGGTGATGCTTCTCCCAATGCATCCCAGTATCCCCAACCTTCCTTACTGCATTCTCACACTGCTTGTCCACGTTTAGGTCATCTGATATAGTTACCCAGGTCCCTTTCCATTTTACTGTTGTCAGTATCTCACCCCATTGTGTACTCTTCCCTGGGTTTTGTTTCCAGTTGCATTACCTTGCACTTCTTTGCGCTGAATCTAAGCTGCCATACAATTGACCATTCCTCTAACTCCTGCTAAGGCCCTTCTCATCCTTTCCACTCCATCTTTTGTATCAACCCTGTTGCAGATCTCTGTGTCATCTGCAAAGTGACATACTTTTCCTTCCAGTTCCTCTGCAATGTCACTTATAAAGACATTAAAAGGACTGGACCCAGTACTGAACCCCGTGGTATAGCGCTAGTAACCCTCCTTTCTTCACTGTGGACTCCTTTTACTACTACCCTTGCGTCCTGCTGTCCAGCAAATTTTTATCCAGGCTACCACATTGGGATCCACTCCAAGGCTGGCTAACTGTGTATTAATCTTTCGTGTGGAACTGTATAAAATGCCTTGCTAAAACTAGATAGGCCATGTCCACAGCCCTCCCTGGTCTACTACTTTGGTCACCCAGTCAAAGAAATCTATTAGATTCATCTGACATGACCTTCCCAATGTGAATCCATGCTGCCTTGGGTCCTGTGCCCTCTGGTCTCTAGGTACTCAACAATTCTTTCCTTCAGAAGTGATTCCATCATTTCCCTACCACTGAGGTCAAACTAACTGGTCTGTATTTTCCTGCCTCTGCCCTGCTCCCACTTTTGTGAAGAGGAATCACATCCACCCTCCTCCTCCAGTCCTCATGTACCACCCCATCCTCCCATGATTTGTTAAAGAGAGTAGTCAGTGTTGTCACTAGTTCTACCCTTCGTTCTTTTAGAATTCTTGGGTGAATCCCATCAGGCCCCATTGCTTTGTCCACCTTCAATTTTACTAGTTCTTTTAGAACCCTTTTTGTGTAAATGGACTGGTACTGACCCCCATCTCCAGAGTGTTTCTCTTGTTTGGTTTAGGTACCTTCCCTCCTCTTCCTTTCTGAATACTGAGCAGATATATTCATTCCATATCCCTGCTTTTCACTGTCATCTCTGCCCGCATTCCTCCCTTTATTAAGCCTCAGTATCCCTCCCTTGGTCTTTCTTCACTCCCTAATGTACCTATAAAAGGTCTTATCTCTTCTTAACAGAGTTGGCTATCCTTTCCTCGGTTTGGGCCTTTGCTATTCTGATTGCTCCTGCCTCTTTCTGCTTTAACTGATAAAAGTTCTCTGTCCTGCTCCCTTCTGTGTTTCCTTATATTTCCTGAATGCTAGCCTTTTCTCTTTAACATTTCCTGCCACCTCTTTTGATAAACATAGCGTATTTTTCCTTTGCTGTGTTTTGTTGATTTGCTTCACATAAAGACTTGTTGCCTCTGTGATAGCTGTTTTGATTACTCCCCATTGTTTCTCTGCCTCCTTCTTGCCTGTTTGCTAGTGCTTTTCTGAGGCACTCTCTCATTTTCCAAAGTCAGCCCTCCTAAAGTCCAATACTCTTGCTTTTGTTATGGCTTGACTCTATGGCTGTGTTTATGATGAACCACACTGTTTGGTGGTCGCTTTTCTCAGATGGCTATTCACTTCTAAATCTGAGATTCTTTCTCCATCCCCATATGAGAGTACCAGGTCTAAGACTACTCCCTCCCGAGCGTGTTTCAATACTAGCTGTCTGAGGCATGCACATTGTAGGGCATCAAGAATGACCCTGGTATTGGATGTGCCTGCAGCAAAGGTGCTCCAGTTAACATCTAGCATATTCAGGTCCCAAATCAGCAATAACTCCTCTTTTTCTGCCATTCTAAGGATGCCTTCCATCATTTTCTTGTCCATTCCTCCCTGAGATGGGGTCTGTATACAACCCCATGCTGATTGTGGTGCCATTTCCTGTCTCCAGGGTGACCCATAGTGCCTCATCTGCTCCCTGTTTAGTCTTTAGTTCTGTTGCTTTAACCATGTTAGTCCCACTTCACACTAGAGATGCAGCAAAGTTTAAATCCATCAGCAAAGTAGGGGTGAAGTGGACACTCTGCATTACTCTTCAGCTATGTGAAGTGCCCTTAGAAAACCTCTACTTTGTCACTTTGCCTTGTAATTATGACTTTGCATTGTTCACTTCAACTTACTTCGCTTTGAAGGTGGAGTGAAAGTTACACATCACATGGCTCACACAGTGTAGGTCACATGCTTCAGGCAGTAAGTGAATCATGCAAGAAAGCAAGTTTCATTTTCATCTTGTAGCAAAAGAGCTTGTTGAATAGAGGGAGAGAGGAGAATAAATCCAAAACTACTATAAACCTTTTAATTTTTATGCTAATTATGATTTCTTTTTGTATTTTAAAAGCCTATTTGTTTCTGGATTTGTGTTTGTGCAGTATTTCAGTGTAGTATTTGTTAATTGTTAATTTTTGTATGTGTCTGTGAGAGAGAGAAGAGACCAGACGGGGGAGGTGATTTTCGCTGATATAGTGGAGGAGATCATGTAGGTGTGTGCACACGTGGTGGCAGGCTGCATTTGAACCAGAGCACCATCTTGACTAGTGTCCCTCCCCTGAAGCAGGAAGTAGTGAACTTTTGCCAAGGAAGCACCACCTCTGGTAGCATCTACCGGAGCCCCCATGACACCTCCTGCTATGGCTCTTATGGCAGTGGTTCAGCAGCAGAAAGTCAGGGTGGAGGGTCCATAGCAGTCGCAGCAACAGCAGAAGCAGCAGCAGGTCACCACACCCCCAGCCCCAATTGTGCAACAGCAGACTCCAGCTCCAACAACACCACCTGGGCCCCCGTCTGTGCCTGGTCCTCCCTGCACCTCATTAGTCTGGGAGTTTTTCACCACTGCCTTTGGACAGCAGTGTAGTGAAATGTAATCTTGTGATGTGGTCTTGTGCCATGGCCCCAAAGGCACTCACCTTAGCACAGGTGATCAGCGACCCACCTGTACAACCACCACCATGTCAGTGGCAGGCCAAGGTTGCAGAACAGGGCAGTAATGCACCTGCTGGCCCTGCTGGGCAGAGGTGGCAGCACGGATGTCCACCTGCACATGGTGGTGTGAAGCAGGGGGGCCATGGATCAGCGGCTGCTCCACCACCACAATCTGCAGCAGGTGATGGTGGCAACCCTATCCAACTACCTGCCACACAGACCAAAATGAACCTGATGTGGAGTGAGTTGGAGGCTGTTAACCACCATCTTGACAATGTTGAGCAGCAGTTGGAGCCAGTTGAGGGCACCAGCTACAAATTATGGGGATGCTTCAACTGCTGCTATCCCAGAATAACGTTGATCATTAGTTTTACTTTGTCCTTACACCCACCACCGTCTCTGTGAAAAAATTGTTCCAGATGTTCACCCTGATCTGTCCTCTCTATATTCAAGTGTTGGCCCCTTCTTTGTGCACATCTCTTTTTCTGGATTATGCTACCCTCTTGTATGTTGTCGAATTCCCTTTAAGTACTTGATCTTTTCTCGTACTCCCATAATGTCCTTTACTGTCTCTTTGGCTTCTGGCGCATACCCTACAACATTTTAGTTGCCCTCCTTTGTACAGCCTCCAGCCTGTCTATGTCCTTGCAGAGATATGCTCTCCATGACTGCATGCTGTACTCCAGATGAGGTCTCACCAAATATCTGTACATAGGAAAAGAACTTCCAGTTTTATGCTTGATTTTAGGGTGATGCCTCTCGTCTCCAATGCATCACAGTATCCCCAGCCCTCCTTACTGCCTTCTGTCATTTCTTACCTATCTTTAAGTCATCTGATACAGGTCACTTTCCATTTTGTTATTGTTAGTACCCCCCACATTGTGCACTGTTTGGTGTATAATTTTAAGTTTGTGTTCCATCTTTCTTTCCCATAATCTTCTACTGACCAAAATTGTAAGAACAATGGCCAAAACAGTTTAAAGAAAACAACCTGAAAAATGGTGTCCTTCCTTCCTTATACTCCTATTAATAATCTCTGTTCATCAACAGGAAATATTTTTGGGGTTCAGTAATGTTTCTTCCTGTCGTGGAGGTGTTTGTGGAAAAGCAGCAGTGAGCAGTTCAATAATCTGCTAAACGGCATGGCGCACTATCAGGTGCCCACTGCTCAGCCCCTGAAAACATTTATGATAGCTGTTTTGGTCCACTGTTGATGATGGTAGAAATAATATGTATGGTATATATTATTTATACCATCATGTAATAAGTAAGACACTGGGACAGTGCATGTCACATGCGCCACCTATTTTATAAATAAAAGTTACTGTTTTGTAATGTTTCCTGTGATTGGGAGAAGAATTTTTTCCTTGTTGTGAGTGGCCATCGATTTTGCAGTTCCATTTGGTTTGAGTGGGATTACGGCACCACAGAACCCTCTGTAACCACAAGTGTTCTCCTTTCGTGCTTGTGTGTCTATATTAATAAAATGTGACAGCCTTTCAAACCATTAACTTAAATACCAGCAATATCCACCTCATCCTCATCAAACAGGAAACTGCCCTCACAGTCATCAAGGTCTGAATTGTGCTCAGTAGGAAATTTTTTGTCCATGATTGCATCATCAACCTCAACGGTCAGCCATTTGATGCTGTCACCAGGATGGTCTGCTTCTCCCACATCATCAGCACAACCATCAATGTGAAGTGGTACAAACACAGATGTGGTATTTTGATGTGATATGTGATCTTCATTCATTTTATGTTTGCTTGCGCATGTGCAAGAAACATAGTGCCTTCATCGGAGATTTCAGAGGTGTGTCACCTCCTCCTCCAATTCAGTCAGTGTGTTGGCAGGCGAGGCTCCTGTAAGCCAATGCATGCTGGGAGCTGTCTATGACAAGCTCCAAAATGCAGTGGCATACAGTTGAAAGGGGAGCTATGCTTGGAGTGAGCAGCGATAAGATATCGGCTGCTCATGTGCAACTCCCCAACACAGGCATGCATGGTATCACGCACCCAGCTCCCATACGCATGCACTGTATAGCCGACGGGTGCCAATTCCCGTCGGCTGAGCCACTGCCTCCGCCTCCTCCCCAAAGCCTTCTGAAATGCCACACTGGGTGCCCACCCCAGAATGGCAACTAATGATATAACCGACGGGGTGCCCAATCCCCCATTGGCTCCACTGTCCTAACCCCCAGTAGTAAGTGCCACGCTGGGAGCCCACCCCAGCATGGCAAGCGATCCTAGGCTGAGGGGTGCCAATCCCGCTGGCTGAATGCCCCCAACTGTCCTTGTGCCACGCTAGGAGCCCACCCCAGTGTGGCAAACATCCCACGTCGCCCATTTTTTTTATCTGTAAAAAAACGGTCCCACGTAGTCCCCCTGGCCCTCCCATGGCCCACACCCACCCACTGTGCACCCAGCTCCCACACCCCTCACCCCACACTTACCTCCGGAGCTCAGCGTGACGATCCTCGTGGACTGGAACACGCTTGCACTCTTCAAAGCCGACTGCGAACTGAGGAAATGCCGGTAAGCTGTATAATGGGTTAGTTAGGGGGTTTCAACTGTTGCATATCTCAGGCATTTTTGGAATTTTGCACCATTTTCAACATAGGGTTTGGGACCCTTCTCATAATTGATGTCACTGTCATGGCGTTATTCGGGCCTGAAGGGTGATTCTGCAGTCACTGCACAAAATCACCCTCTGGGCCTGAATAATGCCATGACAATGTTATCATTCATGAAGGGGTCCCAAACCAAGTTGAAAATTTGGTGCCAAATCAAAATGACTGTTTTACGAGCTTAGCATTGCACAGTTCCTATGCAGGCTCGTGAGTTCACAAATTTCCAATATTTTCACTCCAGATTTTCAACATTGCCATTTTACCACACCTTCTTATGAGTAGTACAGCTGTCATTTTTCACATCTCACCCAAAATGTGTTTCCGCCCATGTAGCGCACAATGGCGCAGTCGGTGTGCAAGATCACTGTACAAGACAAATTAAGAAAATCACAGTGACACTGTTCATGAGCAGAGGTCTTAAAATGGCTATGTTGAAAAATTTCCAGAAAAATTCTCAAATGACTGTTTATTTAGCCGCAGCATCATGCAGTTCCCACGCACACTGTGAAGGTCACAATTTTCAATATTTTCACTCCAGAGTTTCAACATTGCTATTTTCACTACATTCTTATGAGTAGTACAGCTGTCATTTTTCACATCTCACCTAAAACGAGCTTCCGCCTCATGAGAGCATAATGGCGCAGTCGTGTGCTAAATCAATGTACGGATAATTAAGAAAATCACAGTGACACTGTTCATGAGCAAAGGTCTTAAAATTGCTATGTTGAAAATTTGGTGAAAAAATTCAAAAATGACTGTTTTAGAGCGTCGTTGTACAGTTCCTACGCACGCTTGTAAGTTCGCGGATTTTCAATATTTTCACTCCAGATTTTCAACATTGCCATTTTATTACACTTCCTTATGAACAGTACAGCTGCATTTTTCATATGTTGCCCAAAATGTGTTTTTGCACATGTAGCATAATGGTGCTGTTGGTGTCGTGAAGCAATGTTTAGGACAGATTAAGAAAATCACAGTTACACTGTTCACGAGCAGAGATCTTAAAATGGCTATGTTGAAAATTTGGTGACAAAAGTCCCTAAAATTACTGTGATACGAGTGAGCATTGCAGTTCCACACACCCTTGTTACTTCATGACTTTGTAATATTTTCAGTCCAGATTTTCACTAGTGACATTTTTCCACACTTCCTTATGAACAGTACAGTTGTCATTTTTCACAACCATGGCTGAAGTGTGTTTTCACAGTTTCAGCGTAGAGATGCGTGGTCGCTGGGGAAATCATTGTTTGGCACTGATAAAGAAATACACAGTGACACTGTTCATGATCGAAGGCACCAAAATGCCTGAGTTAACAATCTGCTGTAAAAATCCCCAACCTAATAATATTATAGATTGTGCGTTGCACAGTTTCCATATGCGCTCGTGACTTCACCATTTTTAAAATATTTTTACTACAGATTTGCAACATTGCCATTTTTACACCTCCCATGAACAGTACAGCTGTCATTTTTACATCCTGTTCGAATGTTTTGCACCTGTGGTGCTAAATGCCGTAGTCACTGTGCATAAGCAGCTTTTGACTAACAAACTGATATTCCCCTGTTCATGAGGTGGGGTCACAAAATAAACATGTTGAAGATTTGGAGTGAAAATACCAACGAATGCCTGAGGTATTAGGGTTTCCAACTACAACACCCAACCCTGTGAGAATGACAGGCATCAGGGGTGTGACTTGGGATTCTTGCCAGTGATGCTCATACCATTCCACACCCTGCTGTCAGTGAGAGGCATCGAGGTATGCCTTGGACTCTTCACCCCAAACTTCACCCCATTCTCCTATATCACACCCATCTCACCATATTTCCTAATGAAATGGGGTGCGCATAAGGCCAAAGGTTGGGGTGTGGTGAAATGGCATGGCCGTTATGCCTGATGATCCAAGCATACCCCAATGCCTGTCACTCTGCAGGGTGGTGGTGGGGTTGGCTTCAGTTCAATACTTCACTGCCATTCCTATTATGCAGCTCTGTAACTTCTACACTACCACTGCAATGCCAGCAAGCAAACATTCGGCATTGACAAATGCTTGTTATGAATGTCAGCATGCTGACATTTGTCGGCGAAGGTTGGTACAATGGTCACAAACTATTGCCCCCACAGAACTTAATATCCTCTAAACACTTACACTAGAGGGTTGGCTGGTCAGGTATTTCAGTGCCACTGAAGCCAACTCTGGCCATTCACTCACCTTTCCACTTCAATGCAGCAGTGGATTGTCAATTACTGACAGATGCCTTTTTTCAGACAAATATGAGTCAACCATTCTCTCTGCTGTATGCAGTCCTGTTGTTGATTTATCCTCCTGTTCACTGTATTCATTGATGTCACAGATTCTCACTTGGGACATGGCACCCCAAAGTGGGTTAATGGCAACCAGTTTTGCTGACATCCCACCTAGACCTGCAGTCATCTTACTGGATGTGCCTAGTAGTCCACAGTGACATTCAACCTTGTCATGTTGTGATTTGCTGAACTTGGCATGTGACTTCTCTGCCTCATAAACCAATCGCACCAGCTGTCCACTGAGATTTTAACCTGTTCAGGCCCTCCCTCTAGTAAGGATGCAATTCCATGTTTGTTTCATGGGTTCAGCATTGTTGCTACTCCAAATCTGACTTTTGCAGAAGACTTGCGATGTGGCGATTGCAGTCCAACACTGTCAGCATGAGTTTAAGTAATGCAATGCTTGAACAATCTCTGGACACATCAAGGCTATTCTGCAGATTCAACAAAGTCTGCATCAGCACCCACAGCAGTGGAATGACTTTGCCTATGGAGGTACTCACTGCCTGTGTGGCATCTTCAAAGGGCATCAAAATTGATGTTACCAAGTCCATGAGGCACCACTGTTCTGTTGTCATAGACATCGAGGCCCCAAAGTGCCACAGCTAGTGTGCATGACTAGGTATTCTGAGATGGCTTTGTACTGCTCATACAACCTTTCTGCCATGTAAAGAGTTGAGTTCAGCGTGTGACAACTTCCAGTTTGAAGCAGTGCTGGGGGCTGTTTTGAATCTGCAGTTGCGAAGATTGTCACTGGCCTTTCCAGAGTGTGAAAAGTGTGCACAGATGTGGCATGCAACTGACAACATTTCCTTATTGTCAGGATGCTGCAGAAACTCCTGGACCATGAGATTTAAACAGTGGGCCTTGCATGGAACCCAAACAAAGACACCATTGATGATACATTTCACCACATTTGAGCCATTGTCACTGGCTATAAGCTAGCTTTCAGGGACAGAGGGTTCAGCCACTCATCAGTTTTGGTCAGTAGCAAGTCAAGCATGTGTTCACCACTGTGAGAACCAGCCACTCTGTGCATTGCAAGTGTTGCATGCTGTCGAATTCCAGGAAGGTTGCTACCAAGACACTCTGCCTTACTACACTGATTTTCAATACCGCCAGCACAGACAACCCCTGGTACCTGCACCCAATAAGCAGTAATATACAAATATGAAATGCCTGCCATTTGCCACATGTCCACATATCCATACTTAAGTGGATAAATGGTGAGGAGGAATGTTGAAGGGCATGTCTTACAGACTCTGTCACAGTATGGTATAACTCTGGGACAGCATGAGTGGAAAAGTATGTCCTGGACCAGGGTGGATCCATTAGTCCTATAGATGGGGAGCTCAAATCAGATAAAAAATAAAAATAATAGGCCTGGGGTGCATTCTGGTGCATTATGGAGGGTATTTCTAATGCAATTTCGCATTTCCTCCTCCCCTGCTTTGTGAGTTGCATGCTAGCACCATCCCCAGAGTCCCCACAGTCCACATGGCAGTACAGTATGTTGCCCAAAATACCCTCCACCCCAAAATAAAACAAAATACCAAAAGACTGCAGCTGGGCAGCAGCACATCCGAAACACATAACAATGAAACATGTTGAAAAGGCTTAGTGATAGACAAACTGCAGACAAATTAAATGACAGTCCAAGTAAACAAGTTCACAAATGTCACTCACTCAAGCACATTATGACATTACCATCAAGCCAACCCATCCCAGTTTGTCCTGCAGTACAGATTAACCTATTCCCCAACCTTACCTTATCACAGAAATTCTGGGAACTAGCTGGCAGTGTCTGTGGCTGCTACTGTATAGAAATATGGGAAAAAGTCACTTTGTAATCTAGTTTCTGAAAATATAATTTCAAGTGTGCTTGCTATTTTGCAAAACAGATTTGATTCTATAGAGCAACTTATTCCAAAAATGCATTTTAAATAAATAGAATATTTTTATTGTTTTAAAGTTTCCTTTACTGGGATAACCCCATGGTATGAGGCATCTCATTTTATGACAGTCCCAAGAAGTCAGTAAGCAGACAGCAGAACACAGTTTTTAATCAAATATAAAAATGCATTTTTATTAGCAACAGCATTTGCTTGGGTACATCACAACTTGCACCCCAACACATATAACTATATAAACTAAATATTTGATTCTATCACTTTTTCTCCGGTTTTGTAACTACCTGTGTCAATGTGCCAAACAAGGTCTTATGATTTCTGTGGCTAGTTTTGCTCTCAAAGCATACATAAACTCCTGTATATCCATAATATAAAGCAGAACACCTTCAAACCCCTATGTCTATTAATTCCTCTGTGCTCATTCACACTGCACAACCACGACTGAAAAGATCACACAGATTAGACATACCAACTTTTTTCCCCAGTTCACAGGTCTCATGTACCAGTTTCTCTTCTGGTTCATGCTGTTGCTTAGACCAGACCTGCCCCAGCATTAGTTTTGTACCTTTCCTAGCATGCTACCGGAGGGCACTACCCTCCAACTACATCGCTGTGAATCCACACCAAAATCAATTTGCCATATAGGACAAAACCAGCAGTAACCTTAAACTATTTTAATATCATGAATTTAATCTCTCCATACTAGAAATGAATAACACTAGTACAATTGCACACCCAGTTTGATGAACACTAATGCCCTGTCCGATCCCAACAGCCACCTCCAACTCACCATAGTTTGAGACTGTGAAAGCCATTTTTTTAAAGCAAAAATACCTGATTAAAAGAAGACTTGATCCTTTTCAGCAGGTTGAAGTCTATGGGCCCCTAGTTGAGCACTGTCTCTAGTCACCTGGCCACCAAACTCTTTCTCTCTAGACAGCACACACTGACCCAATGACTTCTAATGAGCAGAGCTCTCAGCTACAGCTTGCTTCAGCTACCGGAAGATAACCTGAACCTCACTCCAACTCCTTTTGCTGATTTACCAAGGACAAACTGACCCTGCATTACTGAACTGCTGCTGCCTGAAACCCCAGGCTCTGTTCTTCACTTGTGGGTTCTGCTCTCTCTCTCTCTCTCTGTTTGCTTCTTAGTGGTACACTCACTCCTTCTCTTGCTTCATTGTTAATCTTCTGAGTGAAGGAATTACAGCTCACTCTTGTTTCAGCAGCTCAGACATTCAAAGAATGTGACTCTTACAAGCCACATCCACTGCTGGACACAACAGCAAATCAGAAGCAGTGAGTACCAGGTGACCTGGTTGAGATCTGTATTGTTAAGGTCCACTCCACTTTGCTGCAGCTGTAGCCCCTGTGCATGAACCCCTTGCACATGAACAAAGGAGCTGAACCAAGCCTGCAAAAGTAGAGAACGAATGCTCAGGCTCACCAAGGCAAGACCAGCTGCTGCCACAGTGCTGGGACCTGACCACATGGTGCAGGATATTAAGAAATTCATGCTGGAGACTGGCTTTTCTGGGAGGTCAACTGTGTAATATGGGTGGGATGGTTGTTTACTGCACTATCAGGACACTGAAGGACAGATGAGACAGATGTGGCTCAGGCTTCTTTCATGGAGGCATTAGTGCATACCGATTAAGAATGGAGCACAGTGTATTACTACTAGAGGAGCTTAATGATGGGGAGCTATAGCACCCTTAGCTCCCCTCTAAATCCACCTATGTGGATGGGACTTTCCATTTGGGACAGACATGTGCTGCAAAATGCCAGAATCTGGAATTTTCCACAAAGGGAAAGGCAAGAAGCCCATTGCCAACATTTCTGCTACAGCAGCATTCAGTTCATGTGACACCACATGATTGGGTGGTATTTCATTTTCCAGGCAAAAGACTCTGCAACATATGCTGAGTTGTTACCTGTTTTGCACATGGTGTGCTAAATAACTCTTCTCTGTGAATGGCTATTGGTGTGGCACTTTTACCATGTGATGAAGAGGAGTGCACAGGTGACACTGACAGGACCACAAACAATGTTATTTTACTCATTTTAAGCATGGGGGTGATGTTGGACTAAGTACTGCTGCATAGACCACCACCACTGGTGATACTCTGACCAGCACTTGACAACAATTCAAAATCCTCCTCCTCCTCATGCCTGTGGTAATCCTCAGCTGTTATTTCACCACTTCTACAGACATGGCTACTTGGGCTACTTACAGTCATGGAAGGGGATAACATGCTTAATAAGGTGGAGGGTGAATGCCCCACTATGGCAGCATTAGCTCCCCTCTGGTGCCAAGTCCACAATGCCATGTTCCTGTTCTTCAAATTTATATGCTGGTCCCAAGTGCCCAGATAACCACCCTTTTTACCATGTCTGACGCATGCTTGGAAAAGCTGGCAGATTGCCACTGATTTATCTCTTGGATCTTGTACAAAAATCCCAAATAAGGGATTTAGATCCTGCTTTTATCTTTCACAGGTCCCTGATGCTGCAAATTGGACACCATTTTTTAGACAATGACATTGTTGAATCTGAGCGCCTGGCCAAAACACTTGATTCCTATGTCCTTTAAGAGGTTAAATTAAACTAAGAGTCAAATATTTAAAGGTTATGTAACAAGTTTTATTTTTAATCCTATAACAAGCATAAATTTCCTACTCAAGCATAGAATTAAAAACAGTCCTAATTTACCTAGCGTAGATGTTGATCACTCACCATATGCAGGCTATGACAAACATGTGTTGGCTTTTAGATGTCTTCTTCCTTCTCTTCTCTTCTCTTCTCTTCTCTTCTCTTCTCTTCTCTTCTCTTCTCTTCTCTTCTCTTCTCTTCTCTTCTCTTCTCTTCTCTTCTCTTCTCCTCTCTAACAACCCAGCACAAATGTGTGACTTTTTCTTTAGCTGACCTTACTCTTTGAGTGATCACTAGGTCCTTGGACCAATAATAATGTCAGTGTAAGGTTTTTACCAAATTTGGCATGTGCCTTAAACTTTAAGAATTGCTGGCAAATGCTGATTGGTTGCAGCTAATTACTGCATAGTTACATGATAGCTAAGGGGTTACAGCCTCCATAATTGGTGAGTGATCACACTGGTCATTAGATGGCAGCAGCGCTCCATTTACTATAATAGCTAGTGTCTTATTTTGACACAGTATGGTTTGGCTTGCATTGAAACATACAACAAATTGATATTAAGCCTTATCCTACATAATTAAGCTAAACATACATTTATCACTTGAGTAATCCATATATCTATCTATCTATCTATCTATCTATCTATCTATCTATCTATATATATATATATATATATATATATATATATAAATATATATATATATATATATATAATTGTAGGGACATTGCTTGGGATTTATTGGATTTTGAACCACTCTGCAGTGTCTTGATGAAACTCTGATGTACGCACACCTTGGGCAGTTGGCGCCCTCGAGCCTGCAGACTCCTGCGTACAATGCACACCAAGGTGTGCGTATATCAAAGCGTGACCGCACACCTCAGAGTGGTTTATCTATTATATATATATATATATATATATATATACACACACACACACACATAAAGCATACATGCATAATCACAGTTTGTACAAAACATTTACACATTGGGTAACAACACTGACAGACACAAGGTTGTAACTTTTCAGTGGAATTGAGACCAGACAATTTAGAATAAGTATCTATAGTGTTTAAAGTACCAGAACTGTAACTTCTTTTCAGAGCATTTGCATTTCTTTGTACAGAGTATCAAGAATTAGCTCTAGTTAAACAGTTTAGTAACAGAAATGGATATAGCCCTACACTTATACAGGGTTGAATTGATTTTACCAAAAGACATTGCATTTACAAGAAGAGCATATTTATACAGAGATAATTGAGGGTAGTGAAAACCAGTACTATATACTATATCTCAGAAACACCACAAATACAGAAATAAGTTGGTCTAAACATTTGGATATTAACACAAGATCCCAGAAATTACTTTTACATGACCCAGAAGAAACCAATGGACCCAATATTGTCTTACTCAGCAAAAACTGAGAATTGTCATGTTGAGAAATGGTTTCAGTTGAGATGTTTTAGATATGCATTATTGGAAGTAATGCTAAACATCCCTGGTAATTCAGGGTCAGTGTTTACTTGGCATGGACAAATGGACAAAAGCCATAAAAGTTGCTTTCAAAGATCACCATTGAGATATGAATAAGGTCACCTGCTTGCTACTTATACAAGATCCACTCCAATCTTTGGTTTTGATCAAAGACTTTTGTTTACAGATGGGTCCTGTAGTTTGGGAAAACATGCAGTTGATGGTAAAGCTGCTTAATTGGTTCATTCATAACATTCCCTGACCTCGGTGTTTTCTCCACAGTGAGGAGATTTTAAATGTCATGTGTAGTTTATCATCTACCCTGAATATAAGTAGATATAAACCTTTAGTTTTACCAGAAAACAATATGTCAGCAAACCACTTTTATTGGTTTAAACTGAACTGCTGCTTAATCCAACAGTCCCCACCTTGATGCCAGCAAAGCAATGCATCATGATTACTTTAGCTTGGTTAGTGTGCTGTTTGTAAAAATCAAAAGTTATTTTAGTGTGTGTGTACTTTAAACAGCATATTATGCATATGTGAATGAAATGAGAATTAATTATTGAAGAACAGTTAGGGCATTATGCATGGATTCATCCAAATATTTTCAACCTTATGTGCATAACTGCTAATTTTAGTCAGGTGTGTATTTTCATAATCCAACAAAGTTACAAATTTCAGGACAAGGATCAATATGCACATTGAAACAGGTATCTACCTGTTAGCATCCTCCTGGTGGTTAGGTTTACTTGAATGACAGACTCATCATGCATGGGATGGGGTGATCACAGTCTGGCCAATACTGGTATGCTCATGAGGGATAAAACCAAGATTTTGGGTGACGACATCACAAGAGAGGGACCCATAAAGATATTTTTCATAAATAGGAACAATACAGTACTGGTCCTCAATGTTATAAATGACTGTGACATTCAGCAGACACCATTTAGTCAGCTGGACTGGACAAGAGCTGGTGAGGTTTAATTGCATTCAGCCAGTTGCTTTAGCATCTGTCTGCTTTTTCTGGTACATAACCACAGGCAGGAATAGCAACTTCAAACACCTAACATATACACATACCTGCACCCTTTACAGTGCAATATGCAGTATGTGAGGCTCTCCACATCTGTGTTTTAGGGTGAAACACCAGGAGCTGTGATAGATTCAGCTGTTCCATGTACATGTCCTTCTAAGTGTCCTATGGTGTGGACAGTGGCCAGTTTAATAAATACTGATATGGCAGGGTCAAAATGAACAAAGACACAGTGAAGCATGTCCCTGATCAAGCATGATCCTTGAGTATAATGTGGGCCTCTGTTGAGATGTGACGTTACTGACCCCAGGTTCTGGGCAATGCTAAACAAAGGCCTCAGGCAATTTGTTTAGCACAAGTCCAGTCTATTTTACCACACATGTAGCCACACTGGGAGCAATACCCATTCATTTTTTATGAGATTTGGGACATGGCCATTTTCCACATCCTGCAGTAATGTAGTTACTTTAGTTAGAACACAACCACCATAGGCTGTGCAAATGATCTCTTGACCTTGTTTATTTTTTTCTATTATTGATATAAACCAGTTTGGTTATCTTTGCTTGATCCTCATTAAATATATTAGCAATGCTGTTATGATACAGCAACAGCTGCAAAGTTAGTACAAGTGAAGTAATATGCACATTTAAGGTTAGAGCATAATGTATAATTAGTTTGATGACCAGGTTCACTAGGAAGATATTTCTTCTTGTGAAGTGGCTTTATTAGGATAACCACTTGACCAATGACAGCAGCTTAGGTAACAACATTTGGTCAAGTAGTTATTTGAGATGAGTCCAGGGAAGTGCCCTTGTTTCCACATCTCATGAGCAAATTATAAATTATGAGAACGTAGTTCTCATAGGATATGCACATTACTTGTTTACCCATATGTTTGTATTGGCCTTTTAAATATTGTCTGTAAACTAAGACCTTGACATTGGTTTGTGAACAGTACAATAGTGTACACTGTGGAACCAGTAACAAACTTTTAGGCCTCAACACACCTTTTTTATAGATAAACCATTATGACCCTGCATCTTAGGCTTACTAGTTTTAAAATGCATATTAAATGAAAGCATAAAATAAGGACATATTTGTTTGGACACAGTGTCCTAATTTTGCCATTTTAAGAATGACAGACACATGCCTAAACCAAGCATTTCAAAAGAAACATATTTTAAATCATGCTTAAACTAAACATTTTAAAAGAGACATATTTTAGGAAAAACAAACATTTAACATAGAAAATGAAATGAACATTTCAAATTTAAGAATTGAACATTTTAGGTAATAACAGGTGCAGGTACCTAACTGATCAAAGTCTCTGGGTAGAAGCAAAGTGAAACCACTGGATGGAAACAGGTGCAACTGTGCATAACTGATTAAAGTCTCTGGGGTAGGAGCAGAGTGACACCACTGAATGGATGCAGTTGCATTTTAAAGTCTTGTACAGTCTTGTATGAAAAGGAGACATTTCAGCACTGTTGATAGAGTTTATGATGTGTATAATGTTTAATGATGGTTTGTCATGGTTAGTACAGTCTTTTTTCAGTACCAGCCACTGATTTATGTGAGCTGTCATTGTGAATGTTTCACATACAGCAAGAAGAGGGACCTCTTTTGTATCCATAGACACTGTCCTTACCCCTGGGAGTTGTTTGGATTCTAGGGCCTCACACTATAACTTCTATGGCCCTCTGGCTACTGTTACTGGAAGAAGTATGGTGTCAACTTGGATCAGCATTATGGACCACTGGGACTTCATCCACCTACATTTTATCCTGTATCCTGAAATGACAGAAGAACAAATTGGAGTGGAGGGGGTTGGTTCCCCTGTTTTCTCAAAGATTAGTTTGTTTTTCTTTAACTATAACAGACAGGAACCATTTATTTGTTGGCCCTGTTTTTCTTGTCCTAATGACTGCAGATGGAAGGTAATGTGAATTTTTCTTGATCCTAAATAAGTACATTGTCTGCTGCATTTCAGCTCCCACACAAAAGATGCCTCATTGTTCTCTATCTGTAAGGGCATCTATGGGCTTTTTGTGGAGGTGAGTTGTTTACCATCCGACCTCTGGTACCTCCTTTCTGGCAAGCCCACATATTTCCCCTTAAGGTTCCCTTCTGTAAATCTATGGACTTGATATGGAGGTTAGTTGATTGCCACTACAACTTCCAGTACCTCACCATTGGGCCTGCCCCACATATTTTTCTTTCAGGTGCCCCACTGTAAATATGGGGGCTTTATGGCAATGTAACAAAGTAGTTTGAAATGTGTTAATCACTTACCATTTGGGGAGCGGAAGTCCATCTGTTTTACACTGAAAGAACCTTAGGACATTACACTTTAAATTGAATCATACTGTTGCTGCCAGTTGTTTGCCCTTAGTAATTCTGATTTCATAAATTGAGAGACTACACTTATTTAGAGAGTAGAATGGTCCTTCCCTCAGTTATGCTGCAGAAGGTGCTCTGGAGTGCCATAGCATTTGACCATAACCTTTGACCTCCCTGCCATTTCATTTGTCAACACAACTTTGTACAAATACTAATCAGTTTGAGAGCTTTATTGTTCCCAAAACTGTATTTTCCCAAATTACGGCAGCAAACAAATGCACTTTCCTTCCATAATTGTCTCCTTGTGTGAAACATATTAAAAACAAACGTTTAACATATTTAAACTTAAACGACATCCTTATTAACATATTCCCCACCTGCAAAACACTTGACAAAGCAAATTTTTGCAAGAAAGTTTGTGGTGGCAGTTTTAACTGAGAAAAAAAAGTTAGTGATCATTAAAATAAATGTACTACCCATAGAGATTGGTACCAAAATAAAATTGCAGTTGAGTTTAAACAGTAGAGGGTTACCATACTTAACCTTTGCTTGACATGGAAAGGAAAACATGCATTAGTAATGTTTTAGCTTAACAAGAACATGATGACTATTTTTTTCTAGAAAGCTGAAAGGCACATACTGAAGTGAAAATGTTTATGCAATAAATTTGCAAAACATAGCTTTTAAGTTTAGTGTTTGCACAGCATGCATTCTGAAACCTTAAGCAGTGAGTTAATTACAGTATGCTCAAATGATGATTATAAAAAAACATTGTAATTGTTGACTTTTTTAATGCACATGAATATGTCACTTTATTATGGCTATTAAGAGGAAAAAGCTTAACCACAATTTAAAGATAAATCTTTTCCATAAACTTACTACCTGAAGATGATAATCATTATAATTAGTGTTTTAGTAAGCAATTTAAAAAGAACTAATGTTCACAGACCCAGAAAGCAAATCGGTAGGCTAGTTCAGGAGACAGCAGAAAGCTGAGTAATTGAATTTAGATTTAGCCAACTGGTCAAACAGAGAAAATGTTAAAGATTCAAAACAAATATATATGGCTATAACTGCAGCATATTGTTTGGACTTATAGTGACAATACTGCACATTATTTCCACGTGGCACATACAGTATGACTGTAAAGTTTGGCAAACAGTTTGTTTTAAATTCAACACATTTTAAAAGACAGTTTTGCAACCAATAAGAAGAAAAACAAGTAATACCAGTTTGACATTGGCAATGCTAATTGCTGTTATCCTCTATGTAGCCCAAAATACAGGCATGATACTGAGCTGTTGCAACTAAGACGTGCATTCCTTTAGCTAATTACTCATGATTACAGCATTTGCCTCAGGTAATAATACATACGGAGCAGTTTGTAAATAAGTTACCCTTTGACAACACCAAGGCTAGCTTGAGAAGTAAATTATACATTTTGTATGATTTCTGTAGATTAAAACAAACCTTAAATGTTGAAACATTTTAAGGCACATACCTCTAATTTATAAAGTTTAATTACAACATGTTACTTGTTGAAACCCAGAGTGCTTTTCACCCAACAGACAAAAGGCAAACATTCTTTTTCTTATGACACAACAAACTTTGCCCAACTTTTAAACTAAGCAAATGTATGCAATTTACAGTGTAAGAAACATTGCATTTAGTACAGAGAAAATAAAATAAAGACCAGCATTTTAAAACAAAACAATTGTCCCTGAATCCCTTCCAGAAATGATAGCCGCTACACTTCAATTAACTTTTGGTTGCTCATTGGCAAATTTATTTTGGCACAAAGAATATTTACATCATCAATGTTCATAGTTCAATCGCCACATATAACATTTCATTCAAATATTTTCAAGGTTTCCGCCTCTTCCTTCTTCCAGCTGTTCATCCATCTTGACTTTTCCAGTTCGGACACTCTGAATCCAGCCCCTCCTCCACACCAGAACTAGGCTGGTTCCATCTACCCAGGCCTTCGCCTCCAGGCCGGACAATTCTGAATTTGGCACCTGGACCTACCTCCCCTACCCACTTTAACCCCATGTCTGGGTTCCATGTCCCAAGCCCATGTAGACTACCCCTCCTTTGCCTCCCTCTCCTCCTTTCTTTCTCCCACCCCTCTCCTTTCCATCGGGCCACACTGCCCTCCTTCCAAAGGGCTATGACCCAGCACCTTGGGCCTACAGCTGCCTCCACAGCCAACCACAACTGGCCCCTTGCCCAGGGCCCCAGGGCATACACAATACCCACCACCTATCTCTGTGCCAAACCTTGCCCCCAGTGCCTTCCTTAATAAAGCGGGTGGGTGGGAAAAGTTCCAGCAAAAGAGGCTGTCCTGTCAGAATCCTGACCTAATATACTGCCCAAGGACCCCTGGATCAGGACCCCTGAGGCTCTGCCCTGAGGCTCCGCCCCCAGCCAATCCCTGGGGTTCAGGCGTTGCCATGTCATATTACCCTACCTGACTTGGTGATGTCATCAGCCCCCCCTCTACATGTTCTTCCTCCCCACCCCTCCCTTTTGTCCCTTCCTGGCGGGGGTCATCAGACAACCAGGCCTGCTTTTATTGGCAAGCCCCATTTTCCCTGAACCGCTCCCAGGAATGATGAATGCCACACTTCAATTAACTTTTGGTTGCTCGTTGGCAAATTTATTTTGCACAAATAATATTAACATCATCAATGTTCATAGTTCAATCTCCACATATAACACTTCATTCAAATATTTTCCTGGTTCCTGCCTCTTCATTCTTCCAGCTTTTCATCCATCTTGACTTTTCCAGGTCCAGACTCTGTGAATCCAGCCCTTCCTCCACACAGAACCAGGCCGGTTCCACCTACCCAAGCCTTCTCCTCCAGGCCCAGACAATTCTGAATATTGTGCCTGGACCTACCCCCACTATAACCCCATGTCTGGGTTGCTTGTCCCCAGCCTGTGTATCCTCCCTTCCCCGCTCCTGCTTTTCTTTTCCACCACCCCTCCTCCAGCTTGTGACGGACAAAGGCTCCCCCTTGCAGGCTAGGACTAGTACCTCAAACATTTTTTGTTTATTTGTCCCCTAATTCCTCAGTTAGCCTCAGGAACAGGTACATACCAAACTCTGATAAATGTACCCCATATGACCTGTGCACTGCAGCCTGGTCAGCGGAATTGTCCTTGTGCTGTGGGTGCATGCCCCCATCTCAATTACTGGCCTTGCTACCTCCGATTTAAGTGCTTCCTGACCTTTTCAATTAGCCTGATGTCTTTGACCCCCTCCAGATTGTTGGGAGGCAATGTCAGACCAGCCGATAATCACCCTTGGCCACCATCCTTTATCCTTTCCAAATTCCCCAGCATGTGTTGCCCCAGTTCACCCCATGGCAGACCCCCATGTCATTGTCCCCAGGTGTATTAAATGCAGTCTGGTGTACCCCACTGCACCCTTAATTCTTCTACCAGTGGCAAAGCTGCCCTTACCTCATGTCCCTAATGTCTTTCCACTGCACTCTGGCATGCTTAGTGTTGAATCACAATTCTGCTCCTCTGGAGGTGGTGACCACAAACCTTTCTGCCCAATAGATGAAGGAGTGCCCCACTATCCACACTTTCCTCTTGGAACCTGCCATGGAGACAACATAAACAGCATGAGTTGCTATTATAGGCACCTGACATACCTCTTGTAGGTGCTAGACTTCCAGCACCCCACTTTCATTACCTCCTCCACTGCAGCCCTTTTCTGCTGCCTCTGTGGCTGCCCCAATCTGAAAGGAATGTGAAGTAAAATCACCTGGCTCCTTCCCAATGAAAGCCAGTGCCTTCTTGAGTACCACCCCACCTGAAAACCAGTGACCGGAGACCCGTCCCTGTGCCAGAACAAGGCCCCCAGCCTTCCCTTGGGTGCTCATGTATGCTTCTAGTGCCCCCACTGCACAGGTGTGCTAGGGCTGTGGTTGCCTCACCAATGCCACCTGGGCCCCTTTTCCCTCTGGTCTGTTTTAGACCTGACCAGGTTCATGACCACCTGTTCCACCCCACAAAATGTCCTTGTGCTGCAAGGCCTGACCACTGCCATCTTCCGTGGGGCCACCACCTCCCATCAGGAAGGCCCCTGCTCCCATGATCACAAAATTGACCCAGATTAGGACTGCCTCCTACACCGAGATGCATACGTGCTGTGTTACCCCATCACCTTTTCCAGCATCTGCCCCTTTATGGAGTGCCTCCCATCCACCCTGGCACTTGTCCCCCTGCCAGCCTGTGACCATACTCTTTTCTGTCCTGCTGGCTGCTACATCATGCCAGGCCATGACCTGGCACACCCAGCTGATGTCAGCCAGGTGGACCCACCACTGTTGCATGTGCCAGCCCCTCTTCCCACTTCTCCACTGTAAACCTCTTTACCTGTTCCTCCCAGACTGGTTCTTCCCTATCCTACCTGTGTTTCCTTCTGAATTCCTGAAACCTTGTCCACCCTGCTTCATAGGCCCTCAATGTGTTGGCATCCCAGGCCCCCTGTACAGCGCCCGGCTGTGTCCTCCAACTTCCCAAAACTGATCTGGGATCCTGGTCCTGTGCATTGCTGCCTGTGGTCTCAGCTCCTGAAACCTTGCGAGCTGTAAACAGGAAAGATTGTTAGCCACCTCGTTCCTCAATCCTTCAATATGTTGTGCTTTGAAAGACAGGTTCAGTTGTAGCCCCAACAAAATCACGTGCCTGAGCAGTCTGCCCACTGTCTCAGTCTTTCCCCTGTCAAATTATAACCTCCACCACCCTTTTGTTATCACACCAAATCAGGATGTACTTCCCTTCATCCCAGTGCCCCCACCTCCATAGTCACCCATATCGGGACTATTTCAAAATGTAATGTCCTTCAACAGGCCCCCTCCTTCCATTGCCCTGGCCAAGCCTCTGACATCAATTCACCCTGGAAGTATGCCCTCATCCCAGGGTGCCTGAGGCATCTGTGAACAACTCCAAGTCTATATTCTGCTCCCAATCATCCTGCCAAAAGTACCACTTTATAACTGTCTAGGAACTCTTCCCAGACCTGGAAGTCCTCCCACACCACTTTTGACACATCTAACCAGTGTACGCAGCCTAGCCTTCTCCATGGCCCTCCCTAGCATCCTTGTAAATGCCCTGCCTGGGCTGATGGTCTTGCTGGTGAAATTAAGGTGTCCCAGCAGTTGCTGCATTTGTACCAGCGGCACCTTCCTCCTCATCATCATCTGGGCCAGCAGGCCCTTGAGGCATGCCACTTTTTCCACAGGAAGCCTAATATAGTCATTTTCCATGTCCACCTCTATGCCCAAACTCTAATCTCTGGGTGGGCCCTCTGTCTTGCATTGCGCCAGTGGTATACCTATCTGCTGACACATCTCTTTGAAATCCTGCAACATCTTCAGCACCTCACCTCTTGACTCGCGATGAGGAGGAAGTCATTCAGGTAGTGCAACACCCTCTTGTGCCCATACCTGGCCCTGAATACCCACTGCACCCAGGTGCTGGAATGCCTCAAAGGTGGAACAAGCCACTGAGCACCCCATCGGCATGGCTTTGATGAAATAGATGTCCCTTGAATTGGAAGCCCAGCAGTTCCCAATCTGCTGGCCTGACAGGCAAGAGCTGAAATGCCGACTCAATGTCCATCTTCATGAACCATGCCCCTTGATTGCCCAGATCAGTGCTATGGCCTGCTCCAATGAGGCACAGGACACTGCCTGAAGGTGGTCCGAATGCCATCATTCACTGATGATCCCTCAGGGTAGGACAAGTGGTGGATCAGGTGGAATTCCCTTCCACCTTCTTGGGTACAATGCCCAACTGGAACACCTGGAAGTGCATGCATGGGGGGCCCTGAGTGGCCCCTCCACCCAATCTGCCTTGATTTCCTTCTCAATCTTGGCCTTTACTATCCCTTCCTTCCCCTTCACTGACCCAAGATTCTTAGCCCACATCCTTGTTCACCCCGAAAGCCCAGTGGAAACCTGCCTGGAAGTCATTCCTCAGCAGCCCCACCACTTCCTTATCCGGTAACCCATGGTCCACTCCTTCACCACCATTAGGGAATAGGGTGTCTGCACCAGAGCATACCCCACCCCTCCCCTGGCTCTTTCCTAATGCCAGCAGTTGTTGGCATAGTGCTGTCCTGTGGCTGCACCTCACCCCTGCCCTAGCCCCTGTGCACCCCAAAAGGGCTGCTCCTGGTACTGTGCACCACATTCTCCTCCCTGTCACCCCTTGACAGAAGCTGTGGACTGGATGCACCCCCACACTTTGAACATGCATTCCTGAATTTACAATTGCCCCAGGTGCATATGGCATTGTTAAAGCCCCAGCAGGTTTGGATGCTTCTTCACTTGCTTCCACCTGGTCCCTCCCCTCCCCAAAGAGGGTCCTTACCCATGACTCTGAATGGGTACAGTCCCATCCAGGTCCCCTTTCACTGCCATTCTCTTCTGAAATGCCTTGAGCCACCCCATCCCACCTTCTTCTTGTACACATCTCTGATGATGGACATGTATGTCAACAAGGGGATGGCCAGCTCAACTGCTTCTCCAGTACCAATGCGCTGTAGACAATGAACCCCCTTGCCAATTATCTATGGTCTTCCCCTTAAAATTTGCCTCATTGGCCTTGTACCTCCACCGCTAGGGCCCACCAACTATGACTTCCCCACCAACTACTTCTGTTCATATTTCATGGCCGTGTCTTCGTCCACTAGCCCGAATATGACAAAATATTCCCCTTCCAAATTTTTTCTTTGATTGAGGTCGGACGTGGTCCCCTACTGATCAACCTGGAGGCCCTTCGTACAATTTTTATTTGCTGCCTTGGCCACTTTCATTTCCTGCCCCATCCCTTTAGTTTTCAGATCCTGCAAGGTCCACTCCATTTCTCCACCCTGTGTCCCCATGCCATCAGTAGCCCTTCTAAATAATCCTTCAAACTGCTCTCATCCATGAGATCCACATCATTCTTACCCCCATCTGGACTCTCCTCATCCGGTTCCAGTGTGGGCAGAGATGCTGGGATGGGCATGGGGGCAGAATTTCTACCTTGGTCTCTTGCCTCCTTTCCCCTGTCCAGGCACTCCTCTCACTCCTTAAGCTTTCTCTGCACTCCTCCTCAGCCTCTTTCTGCTTCACCACTGCCACAAGCTCGGACATCTGCCCCATCAATTTTGTTGCTTTCTGCATCAACTTTTCACTGGACATCTGTGGTCACTTGGGTGCCATTGTATTTCCTTCATCATTGTATGCATAAATGGGTGAAATAATGTTCAGACTGGTGTATAACATTTTAACCCTGCTGGCCCAAGGCCATGGGTACCATCCAGCACCATCCCCATCTGTCCGGGCCCCAATGCACATCTGACACTCCTAGGAGCACTGCTCCACTACCCCTAGTGGACTGCACCTCAGACCAGTCCATTCCTATTTTATCATAGGGGCCAACCCAGTCTCTCCCACCCAGCCAGTATTGCAGCCTTGGCTAGCCCTATATATTCATTTATCTATTTTCTTCTTTTATTTTTGTATCCCCTGACCCTTTTATTTCCTCAGCCTACCCAGCCCTTGGTCACTGGTGTCCAAAGTGTGGCCTCCCTTGGTGTGCAGCCACTGCCTTCTCACAAAACAGCCCACCCAGGGCCCCTCACCAGGTTCTGCCCTTCACTGTGAGGCCCCAGAAAAGCATTTTTGGAGTGCTGTTGAATACACATCCACTGTTTTGTGCCCTGCACTAGCTGCAATGTTTTCCTTTGTCCTGTATTATTTCTTTTTTTCAGTTATATTTAAGCAAAACAGCCCAAATTCCAAACAATGCAGATCTCGATCCCACTCAGGACCTGCTACGCTTATTTTCTCCCTCGATCCCCTTTGTCCTGCTGGTCAGCTCCATAGGCCTGTCTCACCCGTGACCCCAGAGGCCTTGCGTTTGATATCCTCCTGTGACCGCCAAACCTGCCAGACAGCCCATCCATCTCCCCATGCCACACCGCCTTGTGGCTGCAGCGCCTAACCTGCATTTACAATGCTGCAAATGGCTCTATCTGGCCCAGCCTGCTCCATTGGGACTGCCCAAAGCACCACCACCTTGCATTCCCCACAAAAACCTGAGTACCTTGACCTCATATCGCCAATGCTGCCCATTCTCACCATGCTTTCGTGAAAGAAACAAGAAATCCCCCTGCAACTGTGCAGAGGGACATGCCCATCCTCTATCCCAGGCCACACTGCCCCATGTGGTCTCTCAGCCTATATGCTGCCAAAACACCATGAGAGCCTCCCTCATCACCATGCTATCCACCACATGCCATGTTGGCCCTGTGTCCAA
The DNA here is from genome assembly GCA_016271365.2 of Neoceratodus forsteri. Classification (NCBI taxonomy): domain Eukaryota; kingdom Metazoa; phylum Chordata; order Ceratodontiformes; family Ceratodontidae; genus Neoceratodus; species Neoceratodus forsteri. Next base: position 611,678,270 of record CM057455.1, read on the forward strand.
ACAATCCCTGGTTCGACCCACACAGTAAAGTACCCTTGTTTGGCTTTTTTTTTTTTTAATTACCGTGACTAGAGAAGCAGGTGATCAAGCCCATGCAGGTACCGCTGTCACAATACACCCCAAGTGAGCATATCGTCCCCAGCATCCAATCTTTCCCTCTTCCCCAGCACCAAGGAGAAATTCTGCCATGCATCAAGTGAGGGCTTCCAGCTCAGCAAACCCACCGAGCGCACCCCAGATGCTCCGCTTCGTATTCCTTTCTCTCTATTTTTTGTTTTCATTTGGCACCAGCCAGCCCTGAAAACAAATGAAAACTCCCAATCTGCAAGGCCCAGGCCACTGCTGCTGTGCGGGCCCCCAGACAATGTCATGCTCCTGAGAAAACAAATCTTGCTGCCCGTCCAGCCCAAGGCCTGCGAGCACAAACCAAAACCCTCACCCACCAGAACTTCTGGGATTCAAACTCAGCAGCTCCCACCACTGTGGGTTCCCACCTGTGCTCCACATTGAAACTAAAAAAATGCCTAGCTGAACCTGCAAGCAAACGGCGTAATTCCAGCCATGTTTTTTTTTTTACGTTCAGCAAAATCACCTAAACAGCTCACACCAAACCTCAAATGCCATTTTAGCCAATAAAACACTGAGGGTCCCCAGCAACCCAAGCTAGGCTAACCAGGCATCTCCCCAGCCCCACACACCAGGACAGAACACACTATCATCTAGCCATGCTGTACACTACCTAACAAAACACCCTGCTCCTTAACACCATTTAAACCAAAACAGTAAGAAATGATCAGACCAAGAGCATTATGTACTTCTCTTAACCCAGGCTTTCTCAACATGTAACATACAATCAGAGTACCATAATCAACTCTAAGCCAGCCACCTGGTACACATGGCCCCTAGGCCTAACCCCCATGTGCCTTACCTCAAGTTTTGTCAATGATGTGCTGAGTTCTTCACTCCAAAAGTTCCTAGCAAAAGAGGCCATCCAGTGGGAATCTTGTCCTAATATACCCCAGGGACCACTGGATCAGGACCACTGAGGCTCCACCCCAGCCAATACCTGGGGCTCTGGCATTGCCTTGTCATGTTGCCCTACCTGGCTTGGTGATGTCACCAGCCCCTCCCTCTACCTGTTCTTCCCTCCCCACCCCTCCCCTCTGTGTTCCTTCCTGGCAGGGGTCATCAGATAACCAGGCCTGCCTTTTATTGGCAAGCCCCATTGTCAATACAGTTTGTAAATGTGATTACACATTTTAAATAACAAAACAGTATCAAATGTTTTGATACCTTAGTTACTCTTTATTTAAAGCTAATGCTGTTTATTTTATTTTCTTTGGTGGGTGTGGCTAGTTGCACTTTAGCCCTATATTTTTCCTTTAAGGTAAGAAAATCTTGTTATAATATTTTCTTTTTGCAACAGGCACCATCTTTTGCAAATGGTATAAACATACTGTAGCACAAAGTCAATACACTTTTGTTTTATTACCTTACTGCTCTAAGTCATGCATGTAACTTATTGCAAAGATGTGAATGTGTGTGGTGGGGCAGAAAAAAGAGTTATGAAAAGAAGGCTAGCATAGAAAAGTCCACATTAAAGTTAAGTCTAGCATACTGTGGTTTTTATTTTTGAGCTGGAGATTTTAATTTTCAGCATGCCAGTGTTTACTTTTTATTTGCCTAACCATGATCATTCAGTGCTTCTCCTGGCAATCTGTCACACTTTGGGGTCCACTTTACTATTGTTTTAGGGCTTGATACTATTGGTGAAGGCTCTGTAGTTACAGACTGAAACTCTCCATTCCACCCTTTTCCTCTTTCTCCATATGTATGCCTGACTCATAATTCACTTTTGGGTGGAGGGTTGGAGTCTTTGCATTATAGGGTGATGGGGCTGTGGCTACAGACATTATTTCTGGTGCTGTAACAACCACTGTTCTCTCTCAGCCTTAATTTTTTCTTTGACCTCCTGCTGTTCGTACCCCTGAGTTTGTTTTAGTCCTATACCTTGCTGGAGATGTACAATTATGTTACTCTGCAAAACAAAATGGTTATATTAAATGCACGCTGAAAATAGAAAATAGAGTTAAAATCTACGTTTCAATCTTTAGGTCTTCTTCAGGAAATATCAAAAAGAAAAAAACAAGTTAGTGTAGAGGAGAGGTAAAATGAGAGAGATATATATGTGGAGAAAGAAGAAGGGGAGCAAAGGGAGAATAAGTGATAAATGATAAGATTAAGAGAGAATCTGTGAAACAAAAGGTGATGATGGAAAGATAAAACATAATGGAGAGAAACAGCTGGGGAAGATCCCAGGTAGACACTGATTAACAGAGCCTTGTAAGAAGGCTGAAAGGTGACAAATGTGTGAGAAGGAGACAGAAATGGAGACATATGGTGAAAATGAAAATAAATCAGTACAAAACAAATTGACTTTAGGGAAAAAAGGGAGGCTGAAAGGACCTTTGGCAGACCTATTTAATGCCTCACTACATTTGGGGTGTATTCCTCAGGACTGGAGGATGGGTCATGTGGTGCCCTCCACAAGAGTGGCCCAAGGATGAACCGAAACTACAGACCAGTAAGCCTCACATCCATCGTGAGTAAGCTAATGGAGACTATCCTGCAGGAGAGGCTGGTGGCCCTCCTAGAGGCCAAGGACTACAGGACAGCAGACAGCATGGCTTCATACGTGGCAGATCCTGCCAAACCAACCTGGTCAAGTTCTATGAATAGGTAACTAGGCAACTGGACAGGGCCATGCAGTGGATGTCCTGTATCTGGACTTCAGTAAGGCATTCGACTCGGTGCCACATGGAAGGCTGGGAAGGAAGTTAGTAGGCACAGGGTCGGGTGCAAAACTGGTGAGATGGGTAGGAAACTGGCTGCAGGGAAGGCAACAGAGGGTGGTTGTGGGTGGGGAGCTCTCACACCCAAGGGCAGTGATGAGCAGTGTCCCACAGGGCTCGTGTTGGGACCAGTGTTGTTTGGGATATTCATTGCAGCCCTCATGGGACATCAAGAGCAAGATCAGTCTGTTTGCTGATGATACCAAGGTTGGTGCGGTGGTGGATGACCTAGGGGATGGCAGGGGTTGCAGGATGATCTGGCAAAGCTTGAAACATGGTCAGACACCTGGCAACTGGGGTTTAATGCCAAAAGTGCAAGGTGCTGCATTTTGGGATGAAGAACCCAAGGAGGAGTTACCAGCTAGGGAGTGCAGCTAGCCCAGACAGAGGAGGAGAAGGATCTGGGTGTGCTCATTACAGGGTCAATGAACAACTCAGCACAATGTAGGAAGGCAGCTGCAAAGAGCCAACAAAATGCTGGGTTGTATTGCAAGGGTATATCCTAGAGGAGGAGGAGGTGATTCTGCCACTGTATAGGTCATTAGTTAGACCACACCTGGAGTACTGCATGCAGTACTGGCATCTGTATCTGAAGGGACATTAAGTTACTGGAGGGTGCAGCGCAGGGCAACAAAGATGATCAAGGGCTGGGGACTTATCATACGAGAGGAGATTGAAGGAGTTGAACATGTACTCCTGGAGGAGAGGAGACAGGGATGACATGATTGAAACCTTTAAATACATGAAAGGAATAAACAAGATGGGTACAGCGGGGCTGTTCAAAGTAAGGGACGGAGGGCCACCAGGGGCCATGATATGAGACTGGAGTGAGGAAGGTTCAGGAGGGAGATGAGGAGACACTTTTTACAGAAGGGTGGTGGCTGGGTGGAATCGTTACCTGCAGAAGTGGTATGCAGTAGAATAGTGGACTGCTTCAAGCGAGGATGGGACAGGACAAGGGGAGGGTTAATGAAGGGGAAGGGTGGAAGGAGAGGCAGCTGCAGAATACGGGTGCTAGCTGCACATTCAAGCAGACTTGATACACCTCTAGGCCTTTATCTGTTGGCAAATTTCGTATATTTTTATATTCGTATGCAAGCTTCTTTTAAATTTTACTTTTTTCTCCTCAAATCTGTTTTTCTTCTCTAAATTTTTCTGACTCATTTTGCAAGTTATTGTTAGAACACTGGACATCATTGAGCTGAGCTATAGCTTGCATTTTGTAGTGTTGGGCATACTATTTTTCCTACAATTCACAATTCAGACTGGCTGCCTTGTACTCCTGCCATAGCCAGTATAAAGGGCCATGAGGGACCTATCTTGTCCTCTTCTTCACTTTCTTTACATGTTCCCTTTCTGTGTGTTCCTGGCTGGGGTTGGAACACAGTTGTTGATGCTGGTCCTCACTGTAGGGTGGCAGAACAGTTGGGACCACTGATTCACTGGTACCATCATCCCTTGTGCCACTGCCACAGCAACTACACCCCTATGGACTTGCATTTCACTTTGCAGTTGTTTTATCTGCTGATAATAATGCACATGGTCTATTTCTGAACCCTTTCTCATTTATGTTACCATTTCTATTTATTTTCTTAAGCGGCTTTTAAGTCAGCATTTTCCCTGTATAATTGATCTCTTTTAGCTTGTATTTGTTCTAGTTGCTGATTAGAGATGCAGTGAATTTAAATCCACGGTGAAGTGAATGCAGTGGCCACTTTGCATTGGCACTTCACTGCAGTGCCCAATTGGAAGGCTCCCGCCTTGTTATTCTTCACGTTGTCATTCCACCTAAAAATGCAAGTAAGGCAGAGTGACAACAATATTGGCAGCATCCTAATCACACAGTCACCAGAATGAATGTGCATCCCCAAAGTGCTACTGGCTTGTGTCCAGAAAACTCCGCAGTGCTGATGAAGTGAAATGAGAGTGTAACAAGAAATGCAAAGTCTCCCAGAATTAATGGCGACTCAGTCATGCGTGTCGTGGTCAGGTCACACACAGAGTCACCAGAACTAATTTGCATCCCCAATATGCTTCTGTCTTTGTCCAGAAAATTCCCAGTGCTGATGAAGTGAAATGAGAGCAGAACAAGAAATGCAGTCTCCAGAATTAATGGTATCATGCAAATGCACAGACAGATTAAGATTGTGCTGCACAGTCAAGGGATGCATACAAAAGGCACGACACCTAACCAGTGCTCACAAGTCACAAATCCAAATCTGGAAAGGAATACATTTTGCCAGTTGGGGATTAGTGCATGGCAGTAACAATCCACTATCAGTAAAGATACCACAAAGCAGTAGAAAAAACTCATGCAGGTGCGGTGGATAGCAGGTTCACACTGCTGCAATTACTCTGTAACACAATAAAAGGTGTCTGATTTAATCACACACACTCTCACACGCACACTCAAGTAACGTAGCAAATTGAAAACCTTAGCAATATAACCAAATGTTTTAAACAGACAAATTCTACACTGCTGCACCACAACAATCAGCAAAAAATTTGAAGAATTACTGAAAATATTACTGTGTGTACATTAACACAGTTATACAAGAAAAATATAACCAAAACAGAAAGACTGCCTTTTTCTCCCAGTTAATCTACCTACACCACAAATACACCCTCCCTCAAAGCACACTTCACAGTACACAGACCAACTGTTCTAAATTAACATTGTGCTCCCAGGTCGCTCCTGTAAAAAGCTTTCAGCTTAGTGTGCTATACCTGGTTAAACAACTAAAAAAAAAAAAAATAAAAATAAACATTATTCAAAATCCACACACAACAATAAACACTCGATGATATGAACACAGAAGGGTCTCCTACAATCGATGTACTAAATTTTGAGCAAAATGTTACTCAAAAGCATTTTAAAAAGCTTTTAGAGGTTTTCAGTTGCAGCGCTCTTAAAGCAAACTGTCTCCAGCTACCACTGCACACACACTACCCAGGCCAGAACTGAGGCTGTGCTGAACAATCTAGAGCCCATGTGACCTGTAATCCCATGATTAACTGTAGAATTTCATTTGGAGCTCAATTATAGGGTGAAGTGAGGTGAATTACCTTGATTTCAATGTACTTCACCTTAAAATTGTTGGAGAAGTGGTTTGGGAAGGCAGAATAACTCAAAGTCATTGGTTTCAATGGACTTTGCATTCCTCATTATGAAGCAAAGTACTCCGGCTTCACATTGTAGAGTTCTCTGTGGATTACTGGCGTTACTCAGTGAATCACTTCATGGAGCAAATTAGGGCCACTTTGCCTACCTCTACTTACAGTATTGTACCTCACATGCTGTATGGGAAGAATCGAATGCCTATGGCTGTACTTCCCCGATGAGCTGTAGCACAAACTCCCCAACTAAAAACGCTATTAATGAGTACAATGGTGGAGTGGTGAAGCCTGGAGAATTACTGAAAAACTTGCTTACAATACATCCAATTAACTAGTAAAAACATTAATGTGATTCATGATGTGATCGTGAATCGTGATTTGTGACTGTATTTGTGACCATGATGATGAAGAACATGATTCAGTGTTGACGGTGTGAGATAAACAATATGGAACTGTACTGGGAGCATAAATGCCTACTGACTGTACTTCCTCGATTAGCTGTAGCACAAACTCTCTGACTTAAAATGCTCACTAAAGTACAACGGTGCAGTGGTGAAGCCAGGAGATACTACAAAACATGCTTACAATACATCAAAGTAACTATTCAAAAAATTAGTGTTGTGATTCATGGCGTGATCGTGAATCGTGATTTGTGACTGCATTTGTGACCCGTGATGATGAAGAACGTGATTTGTATCATGAGTGACTCATGGTGATGGTCCTGACTTAAAACACATATTAATGAGTACAGTGTTCATGCAGAATTATGCACCACACCTGTCCAGTACTCTGAAGGGAAGCCAAAGAAACAACTGTGACTTAAGTTACAGATGGAGATTGAGCCAAAAGAGATGCAAATGCACAGACAGATTAAGATTGTGCTGTACACTGAAGAGATGCAGACACAAAGACACAACACCTAACCAGTGCTCACCATCAGAAATTCAAATCTGGAAAAGAATACCTTTGCCAGTTGGGCAGGCCACGGGGGCAGTGTACTGCACTGCTGCAGTAACAATCACTAGTACTAGTACCAGTAAAGATACCACAAAAGTGCAAAAATCACACAGTTGCAGTGGATAGCAGCTTCACATTGCTGAAATTATTGTGGCACAATAAAAGGTGTCTGATTTGATGACACATCACACACATACTCACATACACACTAAGCAATGCATAACAAATTGAAAACTTCAGTAATATAACCAGATATTTTAAACAAACTAAAATTATGCACTGCTGCACCATAGCAATCAGCAAAAATGGCAAGACTAATTAAAAATGTCACTGTGTGTACATTAACACAGTAATACAAGAAAATATCACCAAAACAGAAAGCAGTCTTTTCTCCAAGTTAATCTACCTACACCACAGATACATCCCTCCCCAAAGTACATTTCCACTGTCCCTCAGTACACAGACTGAATGTTATACATTAACATTCAAAATCCACACACAAACAATAAACACTTGATGATATGAGCACAGGAAGGTTTCCTATTATCGATGAACTAAAGTTTCAGGAAAAAATGACTCAAAAAGGCTTTGTTAACAGCTTTGAGAAGGTTTGAATCACAGGAAGCTCTCAGAGCAGATTGTCTCCTACAGCTTCCTACACACACTACCCCAAACTGAGACTGTGCAGAACAATCTAGAGCCATGTGACCTGAAATCCCATGAATCATTGCAAAATTCACCTTTGGAGCTTAAACAAGACAAAATGAGGCGAAGTACATTGTTTTCAATGTACTTCACTTTAAGTGGTGGAGTAGTGGTTTGGGAAGGCGAAGTAATGTGAAGTCATTGTTTTCAATGGACTTGCGTTACCCACTATAAGGAAAAGTACTCCACTTCATGTTGCAGAGCACTCTGCAAATTCACCTTCACTCCACAACCGCTTCGCTGGAGCGTAATGGGGGCCACTATCCATCTCTATTGCTGATGCATGGTATCGCTAGAACACCATGCATTGGTTAGCTGATTAGTAAGACTGCATTGCATTAGTGTAGATGGAAGTTCTTTTGTTTTGTTTCTTCCACTTGTTTTGTAAGTCCAAATTGATAGATTTGAAATCTAAGGCTTTCTTTTTATGCATTTAAATGTTTCCTCTAAACTGACTACTGTGACATACAACTCTTGAATACTGGTAGCCTTTTTTTGTTTGTCTTTGATTTTCTTTGTCAATTCTTCCTGAATTGTTCTTTCACATAACCCCAACCATCACTTTTATGCTCTAGCATCTTGCAAAATTCTTGTCCTTTGTGTGGAAATTACAAAATTTGTAATGTATTGTTCCATGTTTCAATAACTTAAGTATTTTTATTTTATTATATATATTTTTAAAACTTTTTATGGTGTACTGTTTCATGTTACAATAACCTGTATATGTACCTATTTAAGACTGGGTCTCATTAGACAAGATCTTGGATCAACTGCTGTGGTCAACAGATTGACTAGAACTTTTACTGCAGATAGGTTATGAACCTTTTCCAACAGCAAAACTGGATCCAAATATGGGTTTCCTGTAGGAACATTTTCCCAAAATTACAAATAATTACTCATTAGCGCCCTGTATCTGCCGATTACACCAGTTGTTGAATTTGAGAGCCTGGCCAAAGCATTTGATTCCCTAGGTCCTTTAAGAGGTTAAATTAAACTAAGAGTCAAATATTTAAAGGTTATGAAACCAGTTTGATTTTTTAATCCTATAACAAGCATAGACTTCCTACTCAAGCATAGAATTAAAAAGCAGTCTAATTTACCTAACACAGGTGTTGATCACTCACCACATGCAGGCTATGACAGACAGGTTATGGCTTTTAGACTTCTTCTTCCTTCTCTTCTCTTCTCTTCTCTTCTCTTCTCTTCTCTTCTCTTCTCTTCTCTTCTCTTCTCTTCTCTTCTCTTCTCTTCTCTTCTCTTCTCTAACAACCCAGCACAAATGTACAACTTTTATATTTTAGCTGAACTTACTCTTTGAGTGACCACAGGTCCTTGGACCAATCATAATGTTAGTATAAGGTTTTAACCAAATTTGGCATGTGCCTTAAGCGTTAAGAATTGTTGGCAATTGCTGATTGGTTGCAGATAATTACTGCATAGTTACGTCATAGCTTAGGGTTACAGCCTCCATAACTGGTGAGTGATCACACTGGCCATTAGATAGCAGCAGTGCTCCATTTAAAACAATAGCTAAGGTCTTGTTTTGACACAGTATGGTATGGCTTGCATTTTTTTTGCAGATTCTATTTATGCACCCTTACCTTTCAGGGCATCTCTTAGGGTCCCATCTGCAGCAGCTGTACAACTGCCCACCTGAACTGAACTGCTACAGGGCTACATTGGTACTCAAGGTCAGGGCACCTCCCAGCCCAAGGGTGGCCTCAGACCCCAAGGAGAAGTGGAGAATCAACTGACATTGGGCACGCAGGTGGTAGGTCAGTCTGCCTATGTTAGCCATCACCTCACCCGAAGGAAGGGGGACTTTTTGTTTTTTTCACCCTGAGCACGGACGTGCAATGATGTCCCACCCAGCATGCACTTCCGCAGGTACCTGGAAGATGTCCACCACTGTTCCAGTCCCAAAGCTTCTGCTGCCATGCACTGCAGTAGCCCAGCCTGCATCAGGGATCACCAGTGCATCGAAGGATCCCAAAATCCTCCCCAGGACTAGGAGAGCTGTCTAAGGATGCTCGATCCTAGTCCTCCTGTGACCCCGACAACCCGAGCTTGTTCCCAAACTCGGGTGCAGTGAAGTGTGGTGTGGCATCCAGTGCCTCAACCCTCAGTGCAACTGGGCCGGCTTTGGCTTGCATTGAAACATGCAATAAATTAATATTAACCCTTATCCTACACAATTAAGCTAAACATACATTTTCACTTGATTAATCCATGTATATGTTATATATATATATATATATATATATATATATATATATACACACACACACACATAAATCATACAGACATAATCACAGTTTGTACAAAACATTTACACATTGGGTAAACAACATTGACAGACATAAGGTTTTAACTTTTCAGTGGACTGAGACCAGACAATTTAGAACAAGTATCTACAATGCTTAAAGTACCAGAACTGTGACTTCTTTTCAGAACATTTGCATTTCTTTGTACACAGTATCAAGAATTAGCTGTAGTTAAACAGTTTAGTAACAGAAATGGGTATAGCCCTACACTTATACAGGGTTAAATTGATTTTACCAAAAGATATTGTATTTACAAGAAGATCGTATTTATACAGAGATAATTGAGGGTAGTGAAAACCAGTACTATATACCATATCTCAGAAACACCACAAATACAGAACTAAGTTGGTCTAAACATTTGGTTATTAACACAAGGTACCAGAAATTACTTTACATGACCCAGAAGAAACCAATGGACCCTGCATTTGTCTTATTCAGCAAAAACTGAGAATTGGCATGTTGGGCAATGGTTTCCAGTTGAGATGTTTCTTAGATATGCATTATTGGAGTAATGCTAAACCTTCATGCTAATTACAGGGTCAGTGTTTGCTTGGCATGGACAAATGGACAAAAGCCATAAAGTTACTTTCAAAGATCGCCGTTGAGATTGAATTGCATCACCTGCTTGTTAATTATACAGGACCCACTCCAATCTTTGGTTTTGATCAAAGACATTTGTTTACAGATGGGTCCTGTAGTTTGGGAAAACATGCAGTTGATGGTAAAGCTGTAACTGGTTCATTCAAAACATTCCATGACCCCTGGTGTTTTCTCCACAGTGAAGAGATTTTGAAAGGTCATGTGTAGTTTATCATCTACCCTGAATATAAGTAGATATAAACCTTTAGTTTTACCAGAAAAACTATGTCAGCAAACCCTTTTATTGGTTTAAACTGAACTGCTGCTTAATCCAACAACATGGAGGTGTGCTACTACATGATTTCTGTTGTTGGCTACACTTGTGCTCTACTGGCCTATCACTATCTATGATGACTACTACTGGGTCATAATCATCAACAGAAACCACCACATCACAACTTTGAAGAGGGGTGATTTAACACTGAAAAACTGAGACTGTTAACTCACAGTCACCTTAATTTCTTTTCTGCTGTTCCCAACTTGGATCACTAAAATCATCATCATATTCCTCATCTGCATCCACAATGTCAGCTTGGATGCTGTCCTGTAGAGAACAAGTACAAACCATAACATCATCATAATCATACAATATTTTTCTCCAACATTTGAAGGGTTGGATGGCACAGGCATGACCTCATCAACAGCACTGGAAACATGAGATTGTGATGACTTTTCATTAGCATCAGAATCATGTTCAACCAATGTGTGGATGGGATGTTAGGGAGTGTGATGTCTATTACACTCTGACTCATGGTCACGGCTTTAGACTCTACAATATTTGGGAAACCAGTTAACTTGTTGGCAGGGTTGAACTTGTGGCAATACTCATGCCATCAACAATTTCACTACCACCAGTGGGGACAACACCATCTTCAACCATGACTGAAGCTACTGATTGTGCTGTGAAAATATAGTCGGAGAAATCCTCTACTGGCATCAACTAGGCACTTCTGCTGTGTACTACTATCATGCCCAGCCACTCTTGCCACTGGCAACAGTGCCATGGCCGAAACATCTTTGCATGAACGTCTCTTTGCAGGCATTTTGGAATTACATAGAAAATTCACAACAAATTGAGATTTCTGAAATTTAGGGTGGATGGGAAGCCAAAACACAACTGTGGCTTACAGATACTGACTGATTGGCCACTAAACAGATGCAAACAAGCAGACACAGATTGCACACTCTAAAGAGATGCAGTCACACAGGCACAAAAACACCATAACCAGTGGTCACACAAATCAAAAACTGGAAAAATGAATTATACCTTTTGATGGTTTGTGGGGGCGCTGCAGTAGCAGCTCACTATCTAGACAGAAGGAATCAGTAAAAGTACCACAGATGAATAACCGATTCAGAGTGCGGTGATTACAGTGTGGCACAATAAAATATGTATGACATGATGCCATGCACACACTCACACACTACAGGTAATGTGCAGAAAATTTAACAGTGCAGAACGATATAGCAAATCTTTAAACAGAATGAAAATATGCACTGCACCACAACAAACAGAAAATAATTATCAAAAATTATCTCAAGCATTACTGTGTGTACATAGACACAAATACTGACACACACTAGTAAAAACAGAATGACTGCCTTTCTCATATGAATCTCACTGCAGAATCTTATACCCCTCCCCCAAAGCACACGTCAACAGTGTCTGTCAGTACACAGGCTGAATGTTGTAAATTAGCAATTAAAATGCACAGAAACACAATCGACACTCGATGATCTAAGCACAGGAGGGTTTCCTACAGTAAATATACTAAACTTGGACCAAAAGAATTGGATCAAAAGTGATTTTTAAAGCTTTTTGAAGGTTTGATTCTCAGTGATCTGACAGCAAACTGTCTCCAGCTTTCTACTACACACACTATGCAGAACTGAGGCTGTGCAAGACAATATAGAGCCCATGTGACCTGCCATCCCATGAATCAATGCAAAATTCACCTCACATAGCAATAAACAGGTGAAGTAAGACAAAGTCCATTCAAATCAATGGCACTGCGTTAAAATTTAGGGAAGGCTGTATTACAATGCAAAGTAGAGCGCAGTGCATTAAAAACATACACTTTGCATTCAAATTAGCAGGTGAAGTACTACGCTTTGTGTTGTGAAGCACTGCACAGATTGAGGAACAATATGCAAATTGCTCCCTGTGAGAAGCAGGAGCACTTGCCATCTCTACATCACACTGGGCTTGTGAATGTATAAACAGGTGATGCTGAGGTTCACATGACTGTGGGAGGGTGGGAGTGAAGGTATTATGGGCCATAGCCAATGTGTTCAGGCACAAGATGTACTGCACAGATCTATGGTCTGCATACACAGCCTACTGTAGCCCTATGCATGCATCCTGCATGGTACAAAGGACATCAGGCACGTGGGATATCACTGTTACATGCCCTATCTGTAATGGTGTGCCTGTCTGTAGGGTTAAACTGGTCCACTAGGATATCTTAACATTTCCATGTCCCTCCCCTGTGTTGGGTTTCTTGTCACTTTCTACTCTCTAGAGCTCCTTGCATTTATCATTTATTTAAAGATAGTATTTGTGGCATTGCAGATATATGTCTGAGGCACACACAGAGCTAGTATACCACAGTTATATGGAACATCCACATGTGTGTGTCACCTGGGCCCTCCCATTAATTTCTGCAATTGGCCACAGTATCAGCATTGCAGGCTGGACCCTGAGCACCACCAGCACCCATGACTGACCCTGACTTTTGTCAACAAAGCATACAACATATCATATGTACAGTAGGTCAAGACTAGAGATATGATGAAACTGTTACATAGAGAACTCAACAAATCACCACAGAACAGGGATACAAAGCTGGTGTCATCTACTTCAGCCATATCAGTCTAGGTGATGGGTAGATTTCTGTGTGAGTATGCTGGTGATGGGGGCTACAGTCTTCCCACAACACAAAAAGCAACAGAACTATATACAGTACAAAGCTCAAACATACAATGATGTCTTAGAATTAGGGAAACAGTTCTTTTTTCTGGAAAATTGAGGTATATGGGTAGTGGTATGGGTACAGGGAACCTAACAGCTGGGTCAGAAATGACCTAAACAGATGGGATATTTATCATCCAACACCTGTTCTTGGTGGCTGATTTATGTCTTGAGCAGGAGCAGATGTGCTTTCTTCTGATGCCTTCAGGTAAGACAGATAATGAGAATACGTATCCGAGTACCAGATCAGGGTACTAGAGTAGAGGTGTGACAGATGTTTGTAGTGAGCTATCTGGTCCAGAAATGTCGAAGCTCTTTCACAGATGGGGATTCCATAGAGTGCCATTTACACAGAAGGAGACATTTGACTTCAGTGCTTGCTTTGGTGAGTCAGTCCAGATAAGGGTCTTGGTAATGGGGAGCCTCCGTCAGGAGCCAGGAAGGAGAAGAGCTGGAGAATCCAGGATTGGGGTTTACAGGACCCTGCTGATCATGCTCCTGACCAGTTCTCACTACTGCATTAACCTTGGGCAGGACCAGTGTACATGGTAGATGTCTCATCCAGCTTGTCCACATCTCCAGCAGTTATTGTTTATGAGAGATGTGCTGTATGTAGCACTGCAGTGGTTTGATACCATTGGAAAAGTATCTTATTTTGCAATAGTCTGCTACAGATTCCTTGGTGTATGGGCAGTGTGAATGTGCGGGATAATAACTGATACAACAAAGCAGGGATCAAGTGCATAAAAATGCCAAATGCATTCATCAATTTATTTTTTAGAAAAATGCAAATATTTACAAAAAGAAAAGTCAAATAATTAGTCCTGTACAAAGAAATTCAGACCGCTGCTTCCTTCAGCAGAGTCTGCAACTTTGCTTCAGCCCAGATAGGCCAATGAATACCTTTCTCATGTAACCTGGTGAAATTCATACACACATACTAACTGTAGGGATTACCTTACTCACTGTCAGCACTAGACTGACTTGACTATCTAGCATTCCCCTAGTGGTGAGCCCTTTTTATAGCTCCAAGGTCTGACATCAAAGTTTTGGGCTCCTCCCATTGGTTGTGACTTCCTGGATCTAAATGCATAAATAGGACCATTCTGGCCAGCCAGCCCTATATGAGGAGCTAAAATTACAGCAGGGCCCTCAGGTAAATAGCATTTTATTATAAATTATAATGACTGGCATCAGGCATCTCTGATTTGGAAAGGGAATGGGAGATTGAGGTGCGCTCCTCATCTCCCTTCTCCTGCCAGCTCAGGAGACCTATAATAAACACAAATGTCTGTAATGTAACAAAACATAATGCACTTTCTCAAAGCTTTATTCAGTCCTATGGGGCCAGAAATTCAAGCATAGCACAGCGGGCAAACTATTAGTGTGGGAATAGTGAGGGTGTCCATATTCAAAAGGACCTGTTAAGCACACAAACCACTGTAGTCTTGAGGCAAACTGATGTGTATGCAAGGGGAAAAAGAGGAGACCTGCATACACGCAAAGGATATTCAAAGCAATAACTCCAGTGCTAGGACACATAGCGCAACACCTAGCACAGTGCTAGCTACCACCTGTAAAAAGGCTGGTCTTAACCCAGGGCAAAACACCTGGAGGAGAGACCACAACAGGAAGTGGGAATGAGTGCTGTACCAGTAGCAGTGATGCTGCCAGCAGTAGAGGAGGAGGAGGGGAGGGCAGGCCCAACATGGGCCTAGCATGAGCCGAGGGCAGTATGCTGCAAACAGGTGGTACCGGCCCAGGGTCTCCTTCGAGACCCTGCCAGATGAAACATCACTGGCCAGTACAGGATGAACTGGGAATGTTGAGGCTGCTATGTGAACTCCTGCATGAGCAGCTGCACCCAAACACCAGACGCAGCCATGCCATGACAATGGAGGAGAAGGTGACAGCAGCGATGTGCTTCCTAGCCACAGGGACGTTTCAATGACCAACGGGGACACCATTGGGGTATCGCAGTCTGCAACCTCATGCCTCCTGATCCAGTTCCTAGAGGCTTTCCTGCCACATGCTAGTGAGTTCATAGTATTCCCCAGCACAGCAGCAGAACACAGAGAAACAATGCAGCAATTCCATCGAGTTGCACACCTACCAGCAGTACTGGGTGCCATTGACTGCTCCCATATCCCCATCCACACACCACCTGGTGATGGCAGTGACATCTACATAAACAGGAAGGGTACCACTCCATCAATTGCTAGGTGGTGTGCAATGCGGTGGGTGCATCAGCAATGTCTATGCACAGTACCCCGGTAGTGCCCAAGACACCTTCATCTCGCACTAGTCCCAGCTGTGCCAGACATTTGAGGAGGGCAGGATGCCAGTAGGCACCTAGTCAGTGAGTGGCAGCTGACAAGGCACACACACCACAGCATGGATGGGGACAGGCATGGGAGGTGTGGGAGGATAACACAGGGATGCATGATGGCAACAGGTAGACAGCAGTACAACACTAATAGGTGCATATCTCTTGACATGGGACAGCGCCTATCCCCATGACCCTGGCTGCTGACACCAGTACACCAGCCAGCCACAGTAGCCAAACAGCTGTACAATGAGGCGCATGCCAGCACGGACGTCATAGAGAGGTGTTCGGCATACTGAAAGATGCACTTCTAATGCCTAGACACATCAGGTGGTGCCCTACAGTACAGGCCTCAGAAGGTATGCTGTATCTTCCTAGCCTGCTACATGTTGCACAACGTGGTGAAGAACCATGGGATACAGTCACCTGAACCTGATGAACAGGCCGACAGTGACCCAGAGCCAGCGGTCAGGGAGAGTGGAGCAACTCGAGAGGAGGATCCTCGCATGGCCTGCAGGGCCATAGAACACAGAGGCCAGCATAATCAGGGCACTGTCACAGGCCAGAGGGTGAGTACAGACTGCACAGCAACATGAAACAGTACAATGGTGTATGATTTAATGTGAACAAAAAACCACAACAGTGACATCACTAATCAGAGCAGGTGCACAACAAACTGGATCAGAGTGCATTTGAGTGTGTGCGGTGTGATGTGAGGGTGCCGGTCACACGGAAAGTGGACACACAGCCATGGCATGGTGGAATGGTCAATGCCTGATGTGTGGTGGCACTGTGGTGGGACTCCATGGCTGTGCCAGTGAGGTGGTGCATGTGAAGGAATGCGGGAGGTGTATGTCTGTGTGTGTGTGTGCATGTGTGTACAAGGGGTGTGGGTGTGCCAATGTGCACACAGGGGTGGTAACTGTGCACAGGCATGGGTTGGCCATTCTGATCAATGGCAACTACCACCACGCACACAGCCACACCACGGAGTGGGTCACAGAACCAGGGTACTCTGTGCTGAGGACACATTGGGGAGGACCACGGCCAGGCAGGCAGGGTGGACCGCCCATGCCCCATCGACTGGCGGAACCCGACAAGGCAGTTGGACAGCCATGTTGGCACTGGGTGCCTGTAGATCTGTCTGATGCATTCATTCTGGAGCCAGTTGCAGCTCTGCGGCTATGTGTGGCATGCCTGTGAGACCCTGTGCCATGGTCGCCCTGCCCTCCCTGCACATCCTGGTGACCACCATGCACCCTGTGCAGCACAGTGGTGAGGTCAACCACTGCAGCTGTGAGCTCCGCAAAGCCTCGGTCCAGCGCAGCAACCACGTAGCCCACCCTGTTCTCGGCACGCTGTTCTGCACAGCAAAGCCCAGGGCAGGACTCATGCAGCAGCAGCTCATGCCTGAGATCCTTCACAGGCCATGCAGGTCCATCTGAGCCTCCTGCTGTAATGTCAGGGCAGCCTGTAGCAGTGGGCAGGCCCCTGGGTAACCTGCTCCAGGGTGCAGCCCCCTATGGCAGATGGCACTGGGGCCTGCATCTCAACAGGGTTGGGATGCTGGTGCACTGCAGCATGTCCTGTCACTGTAGACCACTGGCGAGGTGCTGTTGCACCAGCGAGACCTGCCCACATCCTGTGGGGGACACCAATGTCCAGCAGTTCACACATCCCCACACAGCCAACCATCGGCTGCATGGGAGCACCCATGCCAGCAAGGCCGACCACTCCCCAGTGCCTGTGCTATGTCCTGCTCCTAGCCACATCCCTGTGCCCCTCCACAGACCCGTCCATGGGCAGGAGGAAGGAATCCTCTGACACATCTGTGTCAGTTTCACTAATCACAGTCAGGAGGATCACCTGCCCACCACCCAGATTCTCAACCTGGGCATCCTCCATGGTGGCACAGTAGTCCAGTACCCTCCTCCAACAGGGCCCCATCCCTGTCAGCTGTATCAATCCTCCATGTGAGTGCCACACATGGTGCAGCCCTGGGTGTACCCATCCGCCACCTAGGCCAGATGTCGATGGCAGGATGACTGCCACCTCCTCCTCCTCCTCTCTGGTCTCATGGCTGCCATCCTGGCATGGTCCTGGTGCACGCTGGTCCTGCACATACTGCTGTGGATGAAAACAGGAAAGGGTCGGTCACCCATACACGCAATGTGCACCCCACCACCACCACCGCCACCCAAACATGCACACGCTAGGACACGTGCCACCCACTGTAGACATGCCCACCCCAGACACCACACCCATGGCAATATCATGTGGCCACATGCACCCAACCACCCATAGTTCATATGCATACCTATCCCTTGTGCATAATGTACAGCACTGCAGCTCCACAGTGCACCCCAGGCTCAGCCCAGCACAAACACCCTGTGCCCCACACCATGCAGGGTACACAAATGCAGTTACAGACTTGCCCTGGGTGGTGTGAGGCATCTCACACCCACCACCCTGTACACCAGCGACAGCCACTGGGTGCAGTGTGGATGCCACCAGCGGCGATGAGGGTCCTCCTCCTGCTGCTGTGCTGGTTGGGGCCACCACCGATTCTCATCCTTTCCCATAGATGCTGTGCCCCTTCCTCTTTTGCCCTGTGCAGCAGGTTGCTCCAGCACTTGCCCACTGCCTCAGTTGTCCTGCCACAACCACTGACTGCATTCAACCCGGCGGTGACCTCCTCCGATGACTGGTGCACCACCTCAACCGTGGCCTTGTGTTGCTTCAGCACTTGTTCCTCTCCTTCATGCCATGCACCATGGTCCTCAGTTCCTCCTTTGAGAAGCGATGAGCACGTATCCACTCAGGCTGTTCCACACCACCTATGGGTGAGATGGAAAGGGACATGTGTCACCAGCTGTTGCATGCCTGTGTTGTGTCGCACATGCACAACTGCACATGCATGCCACCACCTAGTGTGGCATAGGATGCATGGATCAGGCACTGGCCAGCATGTGCGTGTATGGCGCACACAGCCACAATGTGCTAAGGCCACCCTGTGCACTGTGCCACTGCACAGCTGTCGGTGTCCGGACGGCACACAATGGACCCACAAGGGCACTGCCATCGCCATGGCTGACATGTGTACCCCAGGACGGGTCCACCCCAATGGCTGCCACCTTAAACAGTACCGTGCACCCCTAGGGAACATGGGCACTGCACACAGGGTGAGGACACAGGGACTGGCATGCAATGGCAGGCTACCAGGAACAGGCCACACGGAGCCCTCGGCAACACACTGCTGGGACCCTGTGACTCCTGTTCCATAGCTGTCTACCACTGATGGAGAGTTTGCGAACCTCCATGTCCCACATCCAGGGCAGCAACCGAGGTGTCATGGACCCCATGGCAGCCAGCCACAGTTGCGGTGCACACCCACAGTCCGTGGTGGGCCCCCACGCACCTGCCTGGCACCCACAGTTGCAGGTGGTCCCACCCAGTGCAGGTTGATGCAGGGGCACGGTCATGGTGCTAGGTCAGGTGTGCTGGACTGCCAACCTTATGGCTCTGTGCACCACTGTGCAGTACCATGCATGCCTCTGGTCCTGCGGTTGATGGACCTGTCCCCAGCGGTACAGCCAAGGACAGCAGGTAAGCAGTGCATATACCCCAACACTGTGTTGCTCCAGTGTCATTCCAACACATCTCCAGCAGCTATACAGACCTTCCACCCGCTGCTATCCCTCCTGTTGCATGTCTACTTCAGTGTCGTTCTCTGTACTGTAGTGTCTGCTGTATGCTGCATTCCTACAACACAACACGGTGGAGCACTGATTGCCTTTTATAGCTCAGCTGGGCAATCCAGTCTGTTATGCATACAAATCATTGGATAATGATATGTTAATCACAGTGTTTGCACCATGCATGCACAAGTACCCTCATTGCATGTTCCAGTTGAATATGGACCTGATTAGCACTGGGCTAACAGCTTAGCGCTGTGCAAATGGCAAAGCTGGGCAATATGGAGACCAGTGCTGCGCTGTTCTGGTAACGGCACTATGTGGCATAGCGCAGCATCCACGCATGCCCATGAGGCCCCTGTTCCATGTTATTGTTAGGTATAGCACGCATAGCGCAGTGCTATCCCATACAGTGCAGAACACAGAGCATGCATGGTGTTGTGGCCCAGGGTCATCTGGGTCATGCACATGCATTGGGGCGCTTCCGGGTAGTGTCATGCTACATCACATGATAGCGCGGTGCTATGGCACTTTGCTTGTGGAGCAGTGGTGGTACTGTCAGTACAGTGGTACAGGTGGCAGGCGGTGTGCGATCCATTGACAATGCCAGCGGGTAGGTGGCAATGGGCGGTGGTGCACTGGGACAGGCAGTGGGGAGGTGGAGACAGCCAACCTGGTTGAGCTGGTCTGGAAGAGGCACCAGTGGCTTTGTGGGGAGGTCAGGAGACCTCCATGCATGCAGGTGCAGGCCTCAGTCACTAGTAAGCTGTGTGCGCATGGGACTCTCCTGTGATGCAGAAGTGTAGGCACATACACTGACCTGCGATGGAGGCAACAACAGCATCTTGAGTGCTACAAGTGCATGGTGCTCGAAGGCACTGTGCCTGTGCCAGGTAAGTGGCTTTGCGTTGACACCGACTATCATGTGCGTGTCAGGCTGCAAGTGTGCTTGTGCATGTGTGCGTGTGTGCACACATGTGTGTGCCACTCTGCCTGGTGCTTGGGTGCATGTGGCACTGGTGGGGACTCACAAGTTGGCCCCCCTAGGGGCATCACAGTACAGGGTGTGTGGCATGCACTGTGAGCACAGTGCATGCTGTGGCCTTGGGTGTGGAGCAGGTATGTGTGGCGGGTTGGGACATGGTTGATGGCAGGTCCTGGAGCAACACCAGCCTGCGGCTGATGACTCTGTGGTTCAGGGTCCTGCTCCTGGATGATTATCGACCTACACACACGGGTGTGCGAATATCGCAGGACAGCAGTGACTGGCACTGTTGCACCACTGCACCGCCTTGATGACATGTCGTGTGCTTGGCAAATGCTCCATGGGCCATGCCACCCTCTGTGTGGGTGTTCTCCATGTTCACTCACTGACCGTGGGTGTCCCTGCAAATGCAGTGTTGTTGGGGTTGCATGTGCATCTTGCTGTGCTGCATGTGGTATATGCTGTGTCATGCTCTAACGCCAATGTTTTACCTGTCCACTGTAGAACAGATCGAGCATCCCATGGCTGGAGGAGGGGAGAACATGACCCAGGAGCAGCAGAGAGGCAGCCTGAGGGTGCAATCCATGCCACAGTGGGTGCAGGAGAGCAGCCATGAGTGCAGTGGTGTGTTGCATGTACCTGTCTTGTTGCTCTGTGCTATGTGCTATTTCACTGTGCTATGTGTTTCATTATGTGCCCTGCCACTGACTTGTCCGGTGGCATGGCTGCAATGAGTAGTGGGCCAGTGGTGTTGTGGCAATGTGCTGTGCTGCACACCTGTGTTGCAAATACAACCGGGTGATGGCTGTCTGGCGCTGTGCCCTGGGGGATGTGGGACACTGTTGGCTTGCATTGCTGTGAAGGTGTCAGATGGTGGTGGGGCTCTGGCAGCAGGTGTTCAGAGGGCTCACACGCTGTCGGTTGTCATGCCCACCTATGTGATGTAGTGTGCTCCGTCCCTCCAGCCACCCACAGATCGTCCACATGTGCACAGTTGGCATTACCTTGCTATCCTGGGCTTCACTGGACAGGCCTGCATAGCGCCGCCTGCGTGCCTGTTGTTGTGGCTGTGGGGCACCGCCCCATGCCTCCCAGGCATACCTCTCATCCTTTGTCCAACAACCGTGGAATATTGCCTGTCATACTGTGGTACATATTGACGATGTGGCACACTTAGTGGAATACTTACCTGGGTATCTCATGACACTGTTACTGTGTTGCATTTATGTTCGAGGGTCTGTTATTACTTTACTAATATATTATGTGCATCATTTACTATGGAGTGTTGCATTACAATGTTGACCTTGACTGTGGAACATGTCCTCACAGGGTGGAACAGGGCTTTTGCCCATGGTTTGAGAGGCGTTCTTGCTGTGGTACAGTTGTGAAGTATGCTTTCAGTGGCCTTGCTTGGTGGCATGTGTCAGCCCATCACTGCCAGCATCTGTGCCCTGGCTGCCTGTTATCCCCTGGCCTGGGTCGGTCATTGGAGCCACTATCACAGTATAGTGCTGCTCCAACATGCCTTTTGTTGTTGTTGTTACTGTGCTCTACATTATGGCACATTGCCATCTGTCAGTGGGCAGCATGTTCTGACATGTGGGTTCCCTATTGCATGTTGTGGAATGGCCTTGCACCCAGCTCTCAGGTCTCTGGCTGTGTGTCTGCCCTGTCTGGCTGTGTGCTGAGCAGGGGTGGGCAGTGTCACCTGTGCCCTGGTGCTGTCAGGCTTGTTGTCATCATGTATGTTGGGGTTTGTGTTGGTGCCTGTGTCACCCAGGCCGCTGTATGCACACCTTCCAGGTTGGCCTACCAGTGATGCACTCACCTCCACTCAAGATTGTCCATCGGGACATGCTGTCCATCCTGTATGGCCACCTGTGGCTGCTGTCTGCCTCCTGGCTGGTGTCCCATCCTCACAGTCTCCCTCTTCCTTTTGTAGGTCCACTCTGGGCATCACTGTGGGTGACCAGGCCAGAGGAGTCAGAGGGATGGAGGACCTGCTGAGCTGAATCATCCACCAACAGAGGTCTGTAATCGAGCTGCAGGCCATCTTGATCACGGAGACAGGAGGGTGGCAGCTGTGTTGAGTCTTGGCTCCCAGATCCGGAGGGCAGTTAACCTTGCCCTTCTACCCATTCTGTGTTGTCTCCCCACCAGGCATTGTTTTTGTCCCCTGGCCCCTGTTCCGGTGTCCCTGTGTGCAACCCTCCCTTTGCACCCTTCTCCTGTGCCTTAGCGTACATTGTACATAGTTGTATATATGTTTGCCATTGCTGGCTTGAGGTACTCATTGTTTTTCCGTGTTGCTGTTCCAGTGGTGGTCTTCTTGTTGCTTGGGTTGGGTGTTAGCGGGGCATAGCTTGTCATATTGTGGGTGTTGTTACATTGTCTTTCTTTGGTATGGGGTGGGTTGGCGGAGGTGGTTGAGGCATATTTTGTTTGTCATTTGGGTTTGACTTCCATTTACTGTTGCATTTCTTCACTGTTCTGTTCCCTTTACCATTTTATTTGCTTTTTAGTATTACATTTCATTTATTACATTCTACTGTGTCCTGTGTCATTCTTGGGTGCTGGGGTTTCACTTGGTTTGTGCTGTTCCTTGGGTTCCCACATGGCTCCAGGTATTTGCTTGCCATTCCTGTGCATGTGTCACCATCTGGGATGTGCACTGTGCTCTGCACCTGGGGCCTCATTCCAGCCTGTATTTCATTGCATGTCCCAGGGTCAGGCTATCTCGCTCTTCACTGTGTTCCTTTGTGTGTTTGCACTGCCTGCCTGGGTGCTATATTCAGTGCTGTCTTATTTGCTATATTCATTATTGTCTTATTCCTGGACTATGTTTTTCCTGCACTCCTGGCCCTGTTTGCCCAGCTTCCTATGATTGCTATATTCAGCTGGCTTTGCACAGTGCTATTCCTTTTGAATATAGCTTGCATTTTGCTCCAGGAATACGTTTGCCGCTCGGCAGTGCTAATCTTGAGCGGGCAAGCTTTGACTATCTGGCCCATAACCTGCTATGAATACTCTTACTGTGGTCCCTTTATTTCTTTCAGTTCAGCCTTTATTTGGGGCACTATTCACATATCTAGAGATTCTCCTACATGTTCCGATGGCTGAAATTGTCAGCCATTGGGTTCCAATTTCAAATGGCCCTTTTCAGCCACCAGAAGCAAGGATTCAGTTCAGCCAACCTCGGTAGAAACAAAAATGGTATATGTGAAAGAGGGGTGGCTCACTACCAATCAAGACTCATGAACAAACTAGGAAATTGGTAGAAAAGGAGCTGACTCACCAAATATAAATAATATTTTAGATTATTTTTATTAATATTCTCAGTTATTTTCATCCATATTTCATAAGGTATAGTGTACATTTAACCCACAAATGTTTCAGACACAGTCCTTCATCAGTGTAGTACACCCAATAACTAAACATAAAAACAAAGTTCATATAAAACTCCAGTAAAGCCATCTAAATTTAATTATGATCTGCCTGAACTAGAGTCATCTCACCTTTAACAGCTTTCCTTATAATACTGAACCTGTTAATCACAAAATCCCATCCTGGCATGTACTGTAAATAAAGAACACACTATAAAACAAAAATATTTTAGAAAAATGATTCCATGGGCAAAACAAATAATACCAAAGTTTCAAATTCTCTTACTTATTTATGCCATCATGTACTTATTGCTAACATAACGTTCTCAAGATTCAGCCAGAAAACATTGCTGCACTTCTAAACTGAACTATATTGTGCATTTATAGTTTCATGCAGACACCATTTTACAACAGAATTGCAGTCGAGTACTGATCAACATTCCTACCCTAGTTTACATTTCAACTACTCAATTTCCATGTATGTACCTTAGTACTTTTCTTTCTTTGTAAATCCCCTTTAAAGATAATCTGAAAAAACTTTGCATTTTAAGCTAGCCTCCTTATTTTTAACTGGAGGCCCCATTAATCTCTCCATTTAGGCTTATACAGCCTTTCTAGGGCCAGACGTCTATAGGCAGACACTATGGGGCTTAATTACATCCTGCCCCTTTTGTCACTTGCTGCAACTTTCTGTGTGCTTCTTTATTTTAGCTCCACACAAGGAGCATTTCTGTCACACTATGGGCGACATCTGCTAATGGGCAATTTGGTTCCATTCAGGAGAGAAAACCTTGCCACATTACATTATTCTTTATTTCTAAGCCACAGCATGCGGCACTTCGACCACGGAGCCTTTTTTGCTCTGAGCTAGGGCAATCCTAAGTCACATCCTGTGACTAGTACTCGACTGGCACCGAGCCGATTTCAGCAGCAGAGGCTCAGGAACTCAGTACCTATGGAGTGGCCACAAGTAAACCATATTCGGGCATCAGTTTCTTTATTAATACAGCACCATGCACAGCTTTCTATAACCCCTAATTAGAAGCATAATGCTACTTGCATTATGTGCATAAAAGAGGGAGTAAGGAGAATAATAGCAGAGTTATAGGAAATTGCCAGGTTGACCACCCTGACAAGAATGAAAGAAAAGGCAGAAGGAGATAAAGAAAAGAAAAGAGTGAGAGAAATTTGGGGAGGAAATTGCACATATTTCACATTTAGATAGGTCCTTAAAATCATAACAGGTTCTCCCTGTTACAGGCCATCTTCCAGCATATGCTCTATTCATTGTCAGGAATGGAGCACCCTTGGGTTGTGGTCCAGCATTTCTTTTTCTTTTTTATTTTTTCCATATAGAGCTGTTTCTTCCCAGCCGCCACCTTCACCTGCTTCATTCTTATTGCTTGGCACCCCAATCCCAGCCACCACACTTCCCAGCAACTCACCAGTGGGAATTCACAAGGGTGAGACTCAAGGGTAATGGCACTGCCATCCTTCACCTTTTCTTTCAGTTCCCCTGAAAATGAATTGAGTGCAATGACAGGCATTCTCCTGCAGATGCATTCATATCACTTGCATCTGCATCAGTCCCTTCCTATGGTGCTCACCTGGTACATCACACAGCCTCCTCTAGGTGGTGACAGTTCAGTGAGATGAACCATTCCTTTCCCAAAATGAGAAGAGCTGTTTGTGGGATGTTCAGTCCTCCTTCCACCTGCTGGCCTCTGAGAAACCATGGTCCATTCACTGAATCCGAGTCACCTGTATGGCAACTGGATAGATGCCAGCACCTCAGCCCTCCATGCCATTGGGCTAGCAGCCAAGCTTTTCTGGCTGAGGATGACTGGTCTAGGATGTGCTTCCTATTAATAAATTGCATCTGGTTTGCCTTTAAACTGGGACAACCAGAGAGAAAAGGATGGTCTCCAGTTTGGACACAGCCTCCTTATGTATTTATTTATTTATTTATTTATTAGCTCATCGGTTTACAGACCTTTGAGTCATAGACTTATTTACAAAGGCACCTCATCAAGAGAGCAATACATCACAGCAAACAAACAGTACAGTACATAACACTTAGATTAGAAAAGCAACCAGTGTGGTAGGGCGCAGGGATATGTGGGCAGTCAGATAGAAGAAAAATGTCTCACCAGTCCTTGTATATATGTTGTATTTAATTTATTCTTTTCAGCTGTTATTTCAACAGGAGAATTTCAGATTAGCAGTGTTTTTGTTCTTTTAGATATTTTCAGCTCACACTTCCATTTGGACAGTAGATACCAGAGTAGACAAAATCTTCTGACAATTCTAAATCTTCACTGCAAAGCAGTAAATACCATAGTTCATCATAACTCCATAGAGCACATCTCAGCAGTTTCAGAGCATACCTCCAGTCCCACAGCAAAACGGAATCTAATCTCTTATCCCACACAATCTAAATTTATACCCCAAAGGAGTCATGTGATTATTTAACTCCACCCCAGCAGAACATTTTAAAATTAATTTCATTAAACACTGCATCATTATTTAATTTACATAACCTAAACACATTTTGTTACTCTAGCTACTTTCATGCTGTCAACAAAATAAAATATAATAATTTCAAATGTGTTTGTATTCAATTTCTAGCATGAAAAGAACCACCCTTTAGCAATGGTATAAAGGAATTCAGGGCGGCCGCCAACTCCCAAAATAGCACCAAATGCCAAAGAGCCCGGACACCAGGAACTCCAAAACCCAACTACAAAAACTATCCTCGCTCCCCAAACACCAAAACAACAGGAAAACACTCACCTCAACTAAGGAGGGTATGTAAAATTCCATCTAAATTTCTGCATCTAAAATAAATTAAAGAGCTAAATACCCTCGCAACAGTGTGCATATCTAAATGGGAAAAGGGTTAACAGCGCTCACATTCGCACTGCCACATAGCTTTTATAAAAGAAAAGGTTACACTACGCTATAATATGGACTAAAAATAATTATTTGAATAAGAAATGCTGCATTGCAACACGCCAGCCTTTATGCTAAACGCCAGCTTATTAACGGACAAAATTTTAGAATCCGAGTCTGGAGCCCACAAACAAAGTCACAGACCGAGGGGTTTCTAAATAAAGAACACCTTTATTTAATCGCAAAGCGAACCCCGGTCACGTCCCAGTAAACAAAAATCCACTCTCCAGCCTCTCGTGCGCTCGAGAGGTACAACTGCAAAAAGGGCATCAAAGAAAATCTCCCAATGGGAGAACAACATGAAGAAAAAAGAAGGACATGATTCCATAATGAACTCCACCTCGCATGCCCGCGAGGCAGAATCAAACAAACTATCCGGACTAAAATGAGTCCCCTGTCCAACAGAACAGCAGACAAAGAACGAGAACCCCAACAATCACAAATGACAGGGACACTTGAACAATTCAAATCACCCAGCACTCCAAAGCGAGCGCCCGAATGAGAGAGGGGGAACAGGTTTGACACAAAAGCTAACTAAACAATTCGAGAATACAGCAAGGAAAAAAACACATGCGAAAGCATGATATGTAGGTGGCCAGTCTCACACACACGCAAGAAGGGTAGTTATTTTCTACCAAGAATAAAAAGAAGCTATTGCACAACTAACTTAAAAAGAATAGCATAAAGCAAACCAACTGCAACTATAACCATCCCTCATTCATTATCATTTTTTTTGTTTTCTAAATTTAAACATAAACTCCTTTACTCAAACGCCTAATTTTAAACTTTACCCCATGACTTCTCCCAACACAAAAGCCAAAAGAAAAATATCTAACAAAATTTCTGAGGCCCCTTTTCATCACAGAGGCACTCTGTGACACTCCTCCCACCTAAGAGGGCAACCATTCCTTTAGTTGACCTATCTCTTCAAACCCATTTAAACTCAAGAGGGAGGATATTTTATGGAGCTCTAAATCACCCCAAACACAAATCCACTTAACAGCCCCAAACGACCCGCGAACTATAGTCCAGCCCTGGTTCTATCCTTCCTTCTGTTAACTACTATTGCATTCCAGAAGGAGTACACTTATTTCCAGAACGGGAAAATTTCAGCTCCGACTCTCACCTTCCCACTATTAATCTACCTATTTAGACTTGCAAAATATAATGATATCAGGGTTAGCGACAGTGCAGAGCAGCGGCAAAGATTTACTGCTCGAACGCCGCGACTATCGTGAAGAAACGCCCAAAACGCAAGGC
Source organism: Neoceratodus forsteri (assembly GCA_016271365.2). Classification (NCBI taxonomy): domain Eukaryota; kingdom Metazoa; phylum Chordata; order Ceratodontiformes; family Ceratodontidae; genus Neoceratodus; species Neoceratodus forsteri. The sequence continues at coordinate 611,706,436 of CM057455.1, forward strand.
AGCAAAGGAAGCTCACAGCCTCACAACTAGGCTATGACTAACTGTGTCCCACTACAGAGGCACCCATGGCAACCATTTCTTTTGGGTGTCCTAATACTAAATACGGTATTATGAGGGAGGGAGTTTATATAACTCCAAACCACCCACACTCTCGTGCTCCATCCCCAGCTCCCATAGCAAACTAATTTTATCCCCACGGTCTATACAGTACACTACCCTGGGGTTACATTTTAAACAGAAGTAACAGAATCACCATAATAAGTGATACTTATAAGGCATAGTACTAGTACATTTCCATTTCCATTCCTACATTTACCACTTCTTAAGCAGAATACATCAAAAACAAATAAAGCTACATCAGAATATGAATATAAAATGAAATAGAAATATATGAATAATGTTTAGCAATCCTATTATATTCATACAGTATTGCAGCACATTCTTCAAACTTCAGCATTTTATGTCTTATCCATTTAATCACTATTCAGACAGTTTTTCCACCTATGGGCATTTTAACATCCCACAAAACAACTTATACCTTAATATCCTTTATACTTTCTTCCCCAATGATATCCAAAGATATAATACCTGTCTTCTACGGAAGGATAACCCACACCATCCTAACTGGCATTAACCCTCGGACAACTACCATCTACTACCCATACTACCTAACAACTTCCCTTTTCTCCATGGTAACCATTTATTTAAACTGTCATCCCTCTGTATATTGCCTTTCCCATACTTATTGATAAACCCCATCATTCCACATAAATTCACCTGCCAATACATACCCGGCCAGTGGTAGTAAGGGACAAGTTATTCAAAAGTTTCATGTTGTAACTGCTTACTTCTTTTACAATGTCATTTAAACCCTTCTCTATACTTATAAGGTACTACCACCCTTACCTGTACCTTTTAGTACGAGGGTTTGGTTTGACATGGTAGAGGGTACCTCCCTTAACCTCATACTACCATAAGGGTTTATCCCTTGTAATTCCATGATTCTGAGCAGCATATTTGCTCAACTGAATAATTTCAGGATCCCTTCCTGTAGTAAGCCCCAATCAACCTTCAAAAATCACATTTATCCTCATCAGTTTTAATATAGGTCCCTTCATCAGTTTTAATATAAGTCCTTTCAGCAATTATAGCCTCTTCCATCTTGGCAGGTAGTTTCACCCCATAATTCATACCAATCTCACCTGAGGACTTATATATATTCTGCTGTTCTTCATCCTCTATCCAATACATCCCATCAAATAGAGGTAAAACAGGGAGTTCACACATGCTACAATCGGCTTCTCTGTCTTCACCCAAAGTTCAAAATAGTCTCACCTGGGGACTTATCCATGCTCTCTTCCATCCTCTGTCCAATATAATCCATCGAATAAGGGTAACACAGGAGATCATCACCAGTTGTACCAGGCCTCTCCTCCTCCAATTTTATAGTCCCTTCAAGGTTAGTTACTTCTGCAAACACTGCCAGGCATCTCAATATTTCCTGATACCGTTGTTCAACAGTTTTCCACCTGTTTTCCATATCCTTCCAACGGAAAACATCCACCGAAATAACTGCACCTGTGCCAGTCCATAAATACACCAGGCCCTTTCTTCATCCATCAGCTTTGATGCCTCTGGTTCCATCACTGGACAGCACACAAAACGTAGCTTCTCTAGTCAGAATACTCACAACTCCAACCTTTGACCTCATTGTGTCACAGATGGCACTGCCCACTTGGTCCTTGGTCAGGCCCACTGCACAGCATCCCACTTCTGACACCAAATGTGGTAGGGCGGGGATATGTGGGCAGTCAGATAGAAGAAAAATGTCTCACCAGTCCTTGTATATATGTTGAATTTAATTTATTCTTTTCAGCTGTTATTTCAACAGGAGAATTTCAGATTAGCAGTGTTTTGTTCTTTTAGATATTTTTCAGCTCACACTTCCATTTGGACAGTAGATATCAGAGTAGACAAAATCTTCTGACAATTCTAAATCTTCACTTCAAAGCAATAAATACCACAGTTCATCATAACTCCATAGAGCACTTTTCAGCAGTTTCCAGAGCATACCTCCAGTCCCACAGCAAAACAGAATCTAATCTCTTATCCCACACAATCTAAATTTATACCCAAAGGAGTCATGTGATTATTTAACTTCACCCCAGCAGAACATTTTCAAATTAATTTCATTAAACACTGCATCATTATTTAATTTACATAACCTAAACATATTTTTGTTACTCTAGCTACTTTCATGCTATCAACAAAATAAAATATAATAATTTCAAATGTGTTTGTATTCAATTTCTAGCATGAAAAGAACCACCCTTTAGCAATGGTATAAAGGAATTCAGGGAGTGGCCGCCAACTCCCAAAATAGCACCAAATGCCAAAGAGCCCGGACACCAGGAACTCCAAAACGCCAACTCCAAAACTATCCTTGCTCCCCAAAACACCAAAACAACAGGAAAACACCTCACCTCAACTAAGGAGGGTATGTAAAATTCCATCTAAATTTCTGCATCTAAAATAAATTAAAGGGCTAAATACCCTCGCAACAGTGCACATATCTAAATGGAAAAGGTTAACAGAGCTCACATTCGCACTGTCACATAGCTTTATAAAAAGAAAAGGTTACACACGCTATAATATGGACTAAAATAATTATTTGAATAAGAAATGCCGCATTGCAACACGCCAGCCTTTATGCTAAACGGCCGAGCTTATTAGCGGACAAAAATTTTAGAATCAGTCTGAGCCCACAAAACAAAGTCACAGACCGAGGGGTTTCTAAATAAAAGAAACCTTTATTTAAGCGCAACGAATCCCCAGTCACGCCCGAGTAAACAAAAATCCACTCTCCAGCCCTCTCGCATGCTCAAGAGGTACAACTGCAAAAGGGCATCCTAAAGAAAATCTCCCCATGGGAGAACAACATGGAAGAAAAAGAAGGACATGATTTCCATATAGAACTCCACCTTGCATGCCCGCAAGGCAGAATCAAACAAACTATCCGGACCAAAATGAGTCCTCTGTCCAACAGAACAGCAGACAAAGAATGAGAACCCCAACAATCACAAATGACAGGGACACTTGAACAATTCAAATCACCCAGCACTCCAAAGCAGCTGAATGAGAGGGGGCCGGGTTTTGACACAAAAGCTAACTAAACAATTCGAGAATACAGCAAGGAAACAAAATGCATGAAAGCATGATATGTAGGTGGCCAGTCTACACACACAAGAAGGGTAGTTATTTTCTACCAAGAATAAAGAAGCTATTGCACAACTAACTTAAAAGAATAGCATAAAGCAAACCCACTACAACTATAACCATCCCTCATTCATTATCATTTTTTTGTTTTCTAAATTTAAGCATAAACTCCTTTACTCAAACGCCTAATTTTAAACTTTACCCCATGACTTCTCCCAACACAAGAGCCAAAGAAAAATATCTAACAAATTTCTGAGCCCTCTTTTCATCACAGAGGCACTCTGTGACACAGTGTTACAGGCATTCACTTGTGATACATGCTTGGTAATAGGTAAATCACAGTAGTCATAATATAGGTACATGAGTACCACATCAGGTAACAACCAGAGATATTTTATTACATTAGTCAACAGATGTTGCATGATACCCCAGGTATATACAGCAAAAGTAGACAGGGCAGACCCAGCTTAGGGGTAAGGTGAGGGGCAGGTGGGGGATTATGTGCAGTTGCAGCAGCGAGTGCTTGTCAGATGGCTTCTGAGGGAGTCCTTGAAAGGACCAAGCTTAGTGGAGTCAGCTATTTTGGCTGGCAGGAACTGAACCAGAAGAGAGCCTGATGGCAAAAGGATCTCTGGCCATAGAGGTACTTACCCTGGAGGCAATAAGGGAAATTTTGACAGTGCTGCGGTGGAGACTGAGGGAGACACGCTGCAGGAGGTAGCAACCAGGGTGGATAGCCCTAGCAGGGTCTTTTTAACAAGAAGGCAGGTTTGAAGCGGAGTCTTTCTTCAAGGTTGAGCAAGTTAGTGGTGGAGTACAGCAGGCAGGTATGGTGCGCCTAGGGTACCCAGCATTAGCCTGTAGGCCTTGTTTATAGAGAGCTGAATTCTTGCAAGTGCAGTGTTGTCGGCTGCAGCATAGATGGGCAGCCCATAGTCAATGAGCAACAGGACAGAGGAGGTGATTTCCAATCTAAGGGCCTTTGTGGTAGGCAGTCCCTATAGTGGTATAACAGTTCAATCCTGACATTAGTGGCAGCAGAAAGGGCATTGATATAGGAATGGAAGGAGATTTCCGAATCAAAGGTAATGCCCAGATACTTGTGGAGGAAACCTGCTCAATGGGGTTTAGTGTGCTAGGCAGTATCATGAGAGGGGCACCACTGGCTTTGCTTTGGCAATGTGAGAAGAGCATAGCTTTGGTCTTTTTAGGTTCAGAACTAGCCGTCGTGATGTGAACCAATGCTCCAGCTCTATCAAAAGCTTGTTGGAGGGTGGCCTGGAGTGTGTTGGGGTTGGGGTCAGCGCCGAACAGCCTAGGGTCCTTAGTATGTGGCCAGTAAGTTTTGTAGTTACAGAACTCTCAAAATTCAGATTTGGGTACATCAAACTGACTTTGCAGACCCTGGAATGACTCCAGCATATTTGGATGGTGGAAGCACATCGAGAGGGTGGCTACTGCAGCTTGTTGCCATGACGGTAAAGCAATGCCTTTATTCCCAATATAAAAGGAGGCATGGTTCCTTAAGGGGTTAATCCTTGGATGGACAAAATCCATACCTAACCACTTCAAGTTCAAGTTTATTTTACCAGAAAATGACTCCATTGAGCAAGCTCATTTTCATGGAGGCACTGGGTTGGACCACATAAAGAACAGGTAAATACAATTAGAAAAAATACAAAACAGTTGAAGAGCATTGAGATACAGCTGCAGTTCCATAGCTGATCAACAATATATACCATGTCAGTGTTACCAGATTATAATAAAACAGTAATGGTAATCTAAATGCAATTCAGAACTGAATAAACAAAATATAATAAAATAATTTAAACATAGGACATGCGAATATTCAAGAATTTTTAAGAGTTTCATTAATAGATACAACCTTGCTTACTCATTATAGTTACAGAAATATCTAATTTTGCATTCAATTTCCAGCAATGATTTAAAGACACCTCAGTCTGGATATTCCAAGCATTTGCACATGGTGCAACTCAGTTAGCGCCCGATGCAGAAGTCGTGCTGCTCAGGAGGCGATATTCATCAGAGCCAGTACTCAGCGCAAATCTCATTGTGCCAATTGCCAATTATAATAAATATAGGATTGCAAGTGCAGGTGTGCCTATGACTATCCAGTGCAGTGCGATATTCAACCATGAAACCATGGCGCAAGTGTGAGTAAATCAGAGATGCGCCGAGCAGACTTGTACCTATAAATACAGGGCACAAGCACACAGAAAGCACTTGCACCAGGTGAGAGGCAGTGAGAGAGAAGAGAGAGAAAGAGAAAGAAAGGCAGACAGAAAGACAGAGAGAGAGTGAGACTGACAGACAGATAAACAGACAGACAGACCAAGGCAGACAAAGAGAGGGACAGAAGTGGCAATGGAGAGGAGACAGGGAGAGAGAGACTGTGACAGACATGCAGACACACTGCCAGGCAGTGCACCAGGGTGGCACACAGCCCACAGCAGCCAACTGCCCAGGGGATAGAGGACAGCAAGGCCATGGATCATGCACCCTTCATTATGGAGGCCATAATGAGGTATGAGGAGCAACAGGAACAGTGCGTGGTCATGGAAGGGCCTGTTGACAGTATGCCCGACACAGGTGGTACCGTGTCAGCATCACCTTAGAACGCAGTACAGTGACATGGAGATTATGGGTCAGTACCACAAGAACAGGGCCATTCTGAGGCAGCTCTGTGAGCTGTGCAGTGAGGAGATGCAGGCACCCACCAGATAGAGCTACACCATATCCGTGGAGATGAAGGTGACAGCTGTCATGTGCCTGCTCACCACGGGTACATTCCAGAGACCAACAGGGGACACCACAGGCATAACCCAGGCGACCATGTCCGCCTTCTCACACAGTTCCTCAATGCTCTGCTGCATCATGCATCAGAATACATCCATTTCCCCAGCACACAGGCAGAGCGTACAGCAACCATACATGACTTCCACAGGGTAGCACATATGCCTGGCATGATTGGGGCCATTGAAACTACCTGTGTGGCATCCGCATGCCACCTGACCCCAAGGGTGTGGCATACATCAATAAGAAGGAAACCCAAGTGTCAACTGCCAGGTGGTGTGTGATGCCATGGGTGCATAACAGTGTCTGCGCCACACACCCTGAGAGTGCACATGATGCATCCATCTGGCACAGCTCTGCACTGTGCCACAGGTTTGAATGTGGGATATTCCCATGGGCCACCTAGTGGGTGCGTATGGCATGGGCAAGGGCGATGGGCAGAGCATACCATGGGATGGGAGAGGGCAGGGTGTGTATGTTGGCATGGTCAGCAGGGACAGGCAAGGGGCAGAGCCTAGCATAGCAGAGGGCTAACCATGTCATTATCCACACAGGGATGGCACCTATCCACCGTGGCGCCTCTCACCCCTTATCAGCGCCTGTCATCCCCAGCAGTGGAACACTGCAATGAGGCACATGCCAGCAAGCGCAGCGTCATCAAGTGTCTTTGGCATGCTGAAAGCATGGTTATGTTGCCCTAGACAGGTCAGGCGCTCTGTACACCCCCTCGAAAGCCTGTTTCCTATTCCTGGCCTGCTGCATACTGCACAACATGGCCATTGACCATGGAATACCTTTCGAGGCTGATGAGGGTGACAGTAGTGGGGACAATGGAGGCAATGGGCTGGAGGGAGTTGGACAAACACCCCTGGGCAGAGGGATCCCCAGCTGATCCAGCAGGCAAGACGGCACAGGGACACCATAGCATGGGAGCACTTTGGTGGACACAAATAGGTGGTATGAAACACTAGACCACACAAACAGGTACAGTACACATGCAGGGGCATGCATGGCAATGGGCATGCACACACTGAGGCAGAAAGCAGAGGTAAGGGTGACGGGGCACACACCAACACAGCTGCCCTTTGGCCCCCCACACTGACACACACCACACAGTTGTGGGTATGTGGCATGGATCATATGCATCACACAGGTGCACAGAAGCAACTGGTGCAGGACTGCTGTCATCATGCCCATGCCACATGCCAGTGGCCGGCAAGCATGCACACAGGCAGCGTGTGGCATGACACATAGACTCCACACCTGCGACAAGCACACACACCGACCCATGCACTCACTGGGCAGCAGCTTCAGACTGCAGGTGGGTGGGCTGCACATCAGTGCCACTGCACAGAACCATGGCCACCATAGTCATGAGACTGCCATGCCTGGGGCCAATCGGCAGCCACTGTACATCAGCCATGGGAGGTGTTCCAAAGCCCCGGTTGTGGAACTGTGGGATCATGACTTTGTCTGCATGGGTGTGTTGAGGCACCCAAACAGCCCAGCCCAGGGTGTGCCTGGGATGCCGACATGTGAGCCCAGCCTCGACTGTGAAGGGGTCACCCGACACCAAAGTGCGTGTGGTGGATTGTGCACTGGGGGGTCATCTGTGCCAAGCCATGCCCTGTGGCATCCAGCAGTGCAAGCCATCTGAGATCACAGTGGCAGTGTGATCCAAGGAGGTGGTCATGGTCTCCTGCATGTGCTGCATCCCACCAGGATCTGTGCAGTGCCCTGTCCTGCTGCTTGGCTAACTAGCACCTCTGCACACAGTACATGCACCCCCAGTGGTGAGCAGCACCTGTTGCTGAATGGACTCCAGCAGCAAATGGGTGTGCTCAGCCAGCGGCTAGCGTCCTGGGGCTTCCAGGCCAGGTGCCAATCTCCATGTGATGACTGGCCATGCTGCACAGCCCCTCTCTGGTGGAAGCCACACAGTGGGGCCTGCAGTGGTGGTGGGCAGCTGTTCTGCTGCCTGCAGGGTGCTGAGCTTGCTGCCTATGCAAGTGGCCAGCAGGGTCATCTCACCCACAATGGTGGCCATGCTGTCCAGGATGAGTGTTACATCATCATCGGTGTCGGACTCCACCCAGATCTGTGTCTCTGTGAACAGGACCCCAAGGCTGGCATCCTGCAGGAACACATACAGGGCCTCATCAGACCCCAGGTCCAGGACATCTTCCTGCACAGCAGTAGTGAGCAGCATCCTGTCAGGCCCCCAGATGCCTGTGGAGGTGGAAGGCTGGTCCTCGAGGCTGGTCCAGTGGCCATGGTTGCTGCTACCACCGCCACCCCATCATCCACATGGAGGCGTGCTGGTGCTGCAAGAGAAAGAGAGGCGTGTTAGTGATGCATTGCCGACATGTGCCCCCACTTCCACTGCCTGTGCTGTGCAGCATGGCATGCGCTGGTGTACACACATGCATGACAGGCATGCTGACTGCACACACACCAGCACGCGGTCATGTCTGCACCCTCCATGCCTTCACCTGTGTGTGGTTGACATACTTAGCATGCAGTGATGGGATGCCACCCATCTGGAATCCACCGCCAGGCACAACCTCTACCATGCTGCGGTGCATGGTGGCTGCCACCAACTCCTTCTACACTGTGAGAGGTGGAGCAGCTGCAGACCCTCTCCCGGTGACATTCTGAGTGGCACAGATGGCCACCACCTCTCCTTGATGTGCCTCTTGTCCATACACACCTTCTTCCTGCACTCCTGCGCTGAGTGCTGGTGGTTGTCCTGCTGGTTCACACGTGCCACCACCTCCACCCAGGCCCGAGCCCTGGCCTGTGGTGTGCCTGTGGCACCACTCAACAGGGATCCCTGTCAAGGTTGGCCTCGAACAGGTCAACTGTCTCCACCTTAGTGAAATTAGACCTGCGCTTGCCAGCAGGTCCACGCTTCTCACCCTCCTCACATTCCAACATGTTGCTTCCTGTGGACATGGACAGCACAGTGTGTCAGTGGCAGCAGCACCTGTTCTGTCCCCCTGCTGTGCTGGCTGCACCCAGTGTGCTACAGCAACATGCAACTTACCTAAAAGCGATGCAACACTGGTCCAAGGCCTGTTGCTGATCCGCGTGGTGCTTTTATAGTGCATCGCATTCAAATGAGCTTTGGTGCAATGGAATGACATGCTAATTCCCGCAGTGCACCTTGCATTGGCTGATGAGCTCAGTTGCATGTAGTGGCTGAATATCATGATTTTGCTCCTTGGGCAATGAGTTTGCTCTGGAGCAAGTCGCAGGCATGATGCTTGCGCACTGTCGCCAGTGTGCAGGGCTACAGTGCACATGTGCGGACAGTTTAATGTTACAAATTAGTTGAAGCCAGTCACACTGACTTTAAATTGTCTGTTGGAAGCTGAGAAACTTACTGCAAAGAACAAACTGCAACTCCATTTAGGACCTGGAAACCTGAATAAGGCATAATACTGCAGAGCACTTGGTAAGAAGGGAGCTACACTTTCTACAAAAAGTTTTATTTGTATTTTTCCTTATTGGCATTAAGCAGAGAATTGCAGGATTCCTTTAAAAGTGTAGTAATTTTATAACCAGAGGGTGAGATACAACTGAATTTGCTTGAGTGCTGGGGTTGAGACCTAGGATTTGGAAGGATATTTTTGTAACATTTTAAGTGTCCTGCTGGCTGAGAAGTTAAGTTTTTATCCCTGGTTTCACTGAAAGGTTTTGTGTATTGGAATCAGACATAGCAGTCTGCCTGCATTGAAAGGCCTGCTTACATCACAGGTGTCACTAGTCAATCAATTGGCTCTGGGTGGGTTTCATCACTGTGCTTATCTTAGGCATCCTTCACATTTAGAAGACAGTCACACTGACTTTAAATTGTCTGTTGGAAGCTGAGAAATTTACTGCAAAGAACAAACTGCAACTCCATTTAGGACCTGGAAACCTGATTAAGGCATAATACTGCAGAGCACTTGGTAAGAAGGGAGCTACGCTTTCTACAAAAGTTTTATTTGTATTTTTCCTTATCGGCATTAAGCAGAGAATTGCAGGATTCCTTTAAAAGTGTAGTAATTTTATAACCAGAGGGAGTGAGATACAACTGAATTTGCTTGAGTGCTGGGGTTGAGACCTAGGATTTGGAAGGATATTTTTGTAACATTTTAAGCGTCCTGCTGGCTGAGGTGAGTTCATTTTATCCCTGGACTCAGTAGAGTGGTTTGTGTTGGAGCTGTGGTCTAGTAAATTGGTGTTAGTTGTATTACTATAAAGGACAGTACTCACCAGGGTGGTGGAGCGGTTGTGTGTTGATTGTTTCTAATAGTCACCACAGGCTGTGCACTACCCACCCACCCTTCCCCACCCCCAGGCGTGGCATTTCCTTTATAGCCAAAGTTCTGACATCACTTCCTCAACAGGTCTTGGGGAAGAACTGTCATATTCCTAATAACCCTGCAATGTGCATAAAGAGTAGGTACACAAAACAAATAATAATACATATATATATATAATTACATATTGTATATAATAAGGGAGTGGGACATGTGGGGAGTGGTGCAATGCACTGGCTGTGGGGCAGCAGTTTTCCTGGAGACATTCTGGAAACTGCATTGCTGTCCTATTTGTAGGCAACTGTCATCTCTGAGAGAGTAGGTTGCCCACCTCCAGGCTGAACTAGCAAGGACTAAGGAGCCTCCCCTCCCAAAGAGCACCACTGCCACAACCACTGAGTCAGAGGTTTCCAGAGTATGAAGAGCAGTTGGACCACAGTGGGTTCTGGGAGGCTGCGGGTGGTGGATCAGTGGTGAAGTCCCCTAGTTGTACCTCTACACAAATCGTATGCCATTCTGGCAGAGCAAGGTTCCTCTATGGTGGCACCTCAGTGGAGGCCCAGAAGAATGCTGAGGACATCCACAAGGGAGACCCACAAAGGTGGCAAGGGACACCACAGGGAAGGAAACAACTACTGATAGGGGACTCAATTGTTAGGGAGGTAGAACTGGGGAAAGGAGAGAAGGAAGTAAGCTGCCTGCCTGATGCCATGGCTTGGAGGGACAAGAAGTGAATCCTCACAATTGCAGAAGCAGCATCACAGGAGAGAAAACTAGGTATCATTGTCCACCTTGGGACAAATGACCTAGCTAGGCATGGGATCAGTGCAGTGCAGAATGAATTTGTGGAGTTGGGGAGGGCCTCAAATGGGTAGCAAGCACAGTAACCTTCTCAGAGGTGCTACCAGTCCATGGCAGGAGTGAGGCTAGGGTACTGCACACCATGCAGTTTAATGAATGGTTGCAAAACTGGTGCAGAGCACAGGGCTTTGGCTTCATTGGGGACTGAGTCCACCTGGAGATAAAGGTCTATATTGGTGTGACGGTCTGCATTTGTCCACAAAGGGATCAAGCTCCTAGGTGACAGGTTTAAATGCTTCCTTGGCAAGCTTTAAACTAGATAAGGGGAGGTACTGATAAAAGGCAAGAAAAGTCAAGCCTCCCCACAAAACATAACGCAGGTAGTAGGGTAAACACTGAGGTACAGAGCTCAACACAGGGCAGGATGGGGTAAATGGTAAAATAGATAAGAGCAATAAGAGAATGGATGGGGAAAAATGGATAAAGCCAACATTAAATGGAGGCAATGACTACCAATGCCCGTAGTCCGAGAAAACAAGCTTTCTGAGCTAGTAGCTTTGATGGAAGATGAACAATTGGATATTGTGGCAGTCAGAGAAACATGGTACACCGAGAACCATGAATGGGATGTCAACATACCAGGGTACACAATCTACAGAAGGGACAGTGAAGGTAAAGAGGAGGTGGAGTAGCTCTATACATAAGGAAGGGATCAAAGCTACAGAACTCAAAAGTAAGGGGAGGACAAGAGGCACTCTGGGTCACCTTGGAGATGGGGAATGGCATCGCAATCCACACAGGGGTTGTATACAGACCCCCATCTCAAGGGAGGAAATGGACAAGAAAATGATAGAGGACATTCTCAAAATGGCTGAAAAGGGAGATACTGTTGATGGGGACCTGAATATGCCAGATGTTAACTGGAGGACATGTACTGCAGCCACATCCAAGAGCAGGGTCATTCTCGATGCTCTGCAGGGGGCAGACCTTAGACAGCTAGTGCTGGAACCCACTCAGGAGGGAGCAATACTAGACCTGGTACTCTCAAATGGAGAGAGGATCACAAATTTAGAAGTCAGTAGACATCTGGAACAAGCGACCACTGCACAGTGTGCTTCACAATGAGCACAACCATGGAGATAAGCCATACAAAAACAAGGATACTGGACTTTAGAAGGGCTGACTTTGGCAAAATGGGTGAACACCTGAAGAATGCACTAGCAAATGGCCAAATAGGAGGGTGGAAGAACAATGGAGAAAAATCAAAACTGCCATCATAGAGGCAACAAGTCTTTGTGTAAAACAAATAAAGAAAACAAAGCGGAGTAAAAACCACTATGGTTCTCAAAAGAGGTGGCAGGGAAGGTTAAGGAGAAAAAGGCTGCATTCAAAAGTATAAGGAATCACAGAGCGAGCACAACAGGGAACTGTATCAATTAAAGCAGAAAGAAGTAGGAAAGGCAGTCAGAATAGCAAAGGCACAAACCGAGGAAAAATGGCCAACTCTGTCAAAGGGGATAAAACCTTTATAGGTGCATTAGGAGCATAGAAAGGTTAAGGAGGGATAGTGAAGATTAATAAAGGAGAGGAGGTGGGCAGAGGAGACAGTGAAAAGGCAGAGATACTGAATGAATACTTTTGCTCAGTATTCACAAAAGAAGATGAGGAGCAGTTACCTAAACCAGACAATAGAAGCACTCTGGGTAGGGGTTGACACCAGTCCATTCACAGAAGAAAGAGTCCTGAAAGAACTCCTAAAACTCAAGGTGGACAAAGCAATGAGGCCTGAGGATTCACCCCAGAATCCTAAAAGAACTAAGGGGACCTAGTGACACCACTGACCACACTTTTAACAAATCATGGCAAGATGGGTGGTACCTGGGGACTGAAGGAGGCAGATTTGATTCTCCTTTACAAAAGTGGGAGCAAGGCAGAAGCAGGAAACTACAGACCTGTAAGTTTGACCTCAGTGGTAGGAAAATGATGGAATCACTTCTGAAAGAAAGAATTGTTGAGTACCTAGAGGCCAGTGGGGCTGGGACCCAAAGCAGCATGGATTTACAGCAGGAAGGTCATGTCAGACTAATCTAATTGATTTCTTTGACTGGGTGACCAAAGTAATAGACCAGAGAGGGGCTGTGGATATGGCCTACCTAGACTTTAGCAAGGCATTTGACACAGTCCCACACAAAGATTAATAATCAAGTTAGCCAGCCTGGGAGTGGGTCCCAGGGTGGTAGCCTGGGCAGCGAACTGGCTGCACAACAGGACACAGAAGGTAATAGTGAATGGAACACATTCTGAAGAAAGGGGTTACTAGTGGAGTACCTCAGGGCTCAGTACTGGGTCCAATCCTCTTTAACATCTTTATAAGTGACATTGCAGAGGGTCTGGAGGAAAGGTATGCCTCTTTGCAGATGACACAAAGATCTGTAACAGAGTTAATACACAAGAGGGGTAGAAAAGATGAGAAGGGACTTGGCAAGGTTGGAGGAATGGTCAGACTTATGGCAACTTAGATTCAATGCAAAGAAGTGCAAAGTAATGCCTGGGAAACAAAACCCAGAAGAAGAGTACACAATAGCAGGGGAGGTACTAACAACAACAAAATGGAAAGGGACCTGGGGTAGTCATATCAGATGACCTAAGGTGGGTAAGCAATGTGAAAAGTCGGTAAGAGAGCCAGGGGAAACTGGGATGCATAGGAAGGGCATCACAAGTAGAAAAAGGAAGTGGTTATCCCTCTATACAGACAATTGGTGAGACCCCATCTGGAGTACTGTGTTCAGTTTTGGAAACCTCATCTACGCAAGGACATAGACAGGATGGAAGCAGTCCAGAGGAGGGCAACTAAAATGGTGCAGGGTCTACATCAGAAACCATATAAAGAGAGACTGAGAGAGCTTAATATGTATACCCTTGATGAAAGGAGGGACAGGAGGGACATGATAGAAACGTTCAAGTACCTCAAGGGAATCAACAAAGTCCAGGAGGTAGCATCTTTCAGAAACAGAGATGTGAAGAACAAGGGGCACAGTTTAAAGATAGAGGGGATGGCTCAGAGGTAATGTGAGGAAATTCTTTTCATGGAGAGAGTGGTGGATAAATGGAACAGCCTTCCTGAGGAGGTTGTTGGGTCTAAAACAGTGAGGAATTCAAACATGCATGGGACAGACACAAAGCAATTATAGTGGGAGGTTGCAGGAAGCAGGCTGTTGGTTAACTAGAATCTGCAGCTTATCCAGAAGGTAGGAAATGGGCAGACTGGGTGGGCCAAGTGGTCCTTATCTGCCATCAAAGTCTATGTTTCTGTGTTTCTAATTGCACTGTGTGCCGCCTGTGAGATAGGGGCCATGGTGCATGGTGTGCCAGGCCTGCTATTGCACATGTGTGCACTGGGTGGCAGCCAAACCTTGACCCCTGCTGTGACCTCTGACCCTGGGTGACTCCGCACCCATGAGCCCTCCTAGCCACACCCATGCTGTGTATCTCCAAGACTGCATGATGGGAAGACACAGTGCATGTCCCCATGGCCGCCCATCTGGCACCTGCAGTAGCCACATGTGCTTTTCACCGCTATTTTGCTCACCGACTCACACTTGCACCATGGCACAGCAGAGAGCACCATGGGCAGCTAACTGGATGCAGATTGAACTGGTCAACTTGAACTCCTGCATCCAGCCCTGCACCAACTATTAGGGCAGGTGCCACTGCAGCAGCCCGGGTAGCGAGTGTGGCAGGGCATTACTACCACACTGCAGCAGCACACAGGGGTGGCCAGGATGAGGAGCAGTGTCGCCACCGCTATGGTGACCTGGCACGGAGGAACCAGAGCACCTCAGGAGGTTGGTGGTGCATGTCAGATGTGGGGTTGTGCCACAGCCAGGTGAGTAGGCCCATAAAGCATGTGTGCCTGATGCTGTACTGTGGTGTTGACTAGGCTGCCTGGCATGCTCTGCAGGGTGATGCACTGCTGGTGTGCACATCACTGGGTGACGCCGCCCCACCACCGCTTGCGTTGAGGTGCCACTGTGCAGGACATATCGGGCAGCGGCTCCACCCTGTGCACAGGGGTGGGGGTGGTGGGCAGCTGCTGTGGTTGGTTACTGATGTGTACCTGTCTCTGTTACATTCCCTGGGCCTGAAAACAGTAGGAGGCAGCAGCAGTGGTGGGCCGACAGGCAGCAGCAGGCCAGGGTGGTGGTGGAGGAGCAGCTCGGCGCCAGTGGGGCCACAGAGAGCAGGTAGGCACTGGCATAGTCTTTCACACCGTAAGTGGGGGTGGCGGGGTGTGGGGTGTGGGCATGGCTGCCTGTGCCATGTGCCATGGCAGCTGTGTGTGTTGCACTGTCGTGGTGCCTGCCACTGTGGTGCATCTATTGGACACATGTGCCAGCTGTTAGTGGGGTGGGAGTGCACCGGCTGCCAATGACATTGCTGTGGTGTTGCCAGAGCTCTGTGCCATGTGACTGCCATAGCGCAGTGGGGTGGGCACTGTGCAGCGGAGACCACCACTGTGCACTGTTGTAGTGTGCCACGTTGCTGGTAGGCATTGACACCCCCTGCGGGTGGCCTGTATGGGTCCTCTGGGGATGTGTGATCCCATTGCCCATTGCACTCTGTGGATGGGCATGGTTCTTTGGGACATTGCACTGATCACCTGTCCTGTCCCTTGTCCTAGGTGTTCAGCAGTGGCCCAGGAGGCCCCTCTACTGCCGGCTGCTCAGCCAACTCATATTGATTACCTCAGCAACCACAGAGGCAGTGCTGCAGGTCTGAAGGATGCTGCTGGCAGACAGGAGGCAGTGAAGACTGCAAGGGCAGCAGACCATATCAGCCACTAGCCAGGCCCTGAATTCCCCTGCATCCCTAGCTGTACCTCCCCTCCAGTCCCTCTTCCCACTGTACAGTCCCTGTCCCTATCCCCTTCCCTTACTTTTCTACCCTCCCACACCCTTCTATTGTACATAGTTGCATTGCTCAATGTACATATCTTTTGACACACCTGCCTGTGTCTGTGTCTGGTGGCATGAGGAGCTATGCTGCAGTGGCCCAGTGCCTCTCCTTGTGGTGTGCATGTGTCGGGTGTGTATTGTGCTTCTGTGGATCACTGCTGTGTGCTGAGATGTGTCCCACTGTGGTGGTATCCCTCCCCTCAGTATGAGGCTGTGCCTTGAGGTGCCCATGGGGAGGCTGACAGGGGTGTGTGGCAGTGTGTGTGCTTGGCTGTGTGGTCCTGGGTGTTACCTGCTCTGATCTGGGTGTGTAGGGGCATGGTCTGCAGCTTGCATGGGGTATCCCATGGTGGCCCTCCATTCACCATTGGCACCTCCTGTTGCCTACTGTCTGTGCCACTGTTGTGTTCTGTGGTGGGGATCTGGGTGCCTGTGTGTACCCTGCTGTGCCCAGCTGGTGGTGTCCTCCTGTGGCCTGTCCCTGTGCTTTCTGGCTCTGCCCCTGGATCACCCCTCTGTGCTGTGCTGCCCTCTGTTGCTCTGTTGCTCTGCTCCCATGACTACCCTTGGGCTTCTCTGTCTGCATCATGATGCACCTGTGTTTGTGCCATGGCACACCTGTGGTTGTGCCATGGTGCATCAGACTGCATTCTGCTGGACTTGCACCAGCCTTTGGTGCATTTCTGAATATCTGGGCCTTAGACTCACTAAGTTGACAAGTTTGACTGTATTTTGAAGTTTACTCTAAGCTCTAGGATTGACATTATTGATGGCTGACTTTCAGTAGACAGTGATGAACATAGGAGTTTCTAATAACACATAAGAATGCCTTCTCAGTGAATAACTACTATGTGAGTAAGAGAGGAGTTCTGTGATATATTGCAGCAGTTTATCAGTTAATAGCCTATAGGCCAATATGCAGAGATTTTACGTCTCCTTGTGTCCAATGACATCCATCCCATTGCATAGTATAGGGAGAAATGGTGCATTCTGGGTGGAGAGTTTGTGACAAATTGAAGTGCCCTATGATACAATACATCTAATTCACTTAGGTAAGTAATAGGGCAGTGACTAGGAATCAAGTCTGTGTAATCCAGCAGTGGAAGGAATGTGGTTTGCTCCAACTGTTTTCAAATATCAAATAACGATACTTATTTTTTATGAAAATCCCAACCTCATTCTTAATTTTTATAGATGTTCTCTACATGATTAATAAAGGATAAGTGTTGGTCCAGCCATATGCCCAGATATTTATAACTAGCCACTATTTCAGGTGTGTGCTCCAGAAGTGTGAAAATGGTAGGGTCGACTTTTGGAGGAGACTGTCTTATTTGAAGACTGGAAGAACATTATTTATTTATTTATTTTAGTCATTTATTTATTTATTGAAATGTTTCACCAGGAGGGCACACTGAGCAACAAGTTGCTCATCTCACAATGTGACCTGGGGGAGGGGGCTACAAAGGGTTGTGAAGGATGATCAGTTACAATAGTATGTGGGTAGTACAAACAATACAACATTGTAAGAATTGATGTGAGAATTGAAAGAATATTACTTTTGTCTTTTTGCATTTAAAAGCAGCTTAGATTGTAGACGATTCATTTGTAAAGGTTAAATTCAGCTTGGAGGTCAGAACATACTGTCTAGGGTTGGTCTGGATAAATAAAGGACAGTGTCATTGGCAAAAGATTTAGTTGTCTTTTCAGTATTCCTACTGAGGTCGTTTACTTACAGTAAATTCTAAACAACTGGTGACCCAAGATAAACCCTTGTGGTGCTCCTCTTGGTAGATTTGATAAAGGTGGCTACTCCTTCTGCATTGATTTGCTGGTGTCTATCCATAAGGTAGGTAGCAAACCATGAAAGTGCAGAGGTGCCCAGGCCAGTTACTTTTAGCTTATGTAATAGTACTGTATATCATGATCTACTATATGGTCCTGGCTTCTGGATAATGATGAAAGCAATAGTTTTATGTGAATTTATGATGTAATTGCATATGTTGTTCTGTGACTTATTTATTTATCGTATGACTTTTTGTACTTTATCTGCTTGTATGTGAATACCGTATTTATGTTTGTATACATATTAACTTGTCATATATGAAAATGGGCAGATATGCTCATTATGCATAAAGTATAAAATAAATGTAATAAAAAATGCTTTCACAGGTCAAGGAACACAGCTTCTGTGGCTGTTTACAGTCTAAGGATGTTAGCCAATCATTAGTTGTCTTGGCAAGTGCTGTAATTGTACTATGCTTTGTCCTCAATTCTGATTGAATAGGGTTTATGCTATTAGTAGCTTCCAAATAGTCCCATAGTTGGTTATTAAATAATTTTCTAACAGTTTGGCTAAAATAAGGACTATCAAAATGGGTCTATAATTATTTAGGTTGCATCGTCCCCAGCTTTGAAGACAGGAATAATATGGGCAGTTTTTCAAATGACTGGGAGTTCATTGCTGTGGCATGATAAATTAAAGAAAGTGTTGTGGATGCCGTAAGATGATAATAGCCAGTTTTAAAATATTGAGTCTAACCTGTCAGCCCCAGCACTTTTCTTAACATTAAGGTTAAGTAATAAGTTGTCCACTTGTTTAAGTGTAAAAGGATGGAGAGAAAACACGTTTTTTGCCCCTGTTTCAGAAGTCCTAGTTTCTGACCTAAAGATAGGATTAGGATACATGACAAGGAATTATTAGAGATGCCCAGGCTATGTTTAAAAACATGTGGAGAAGATCTTTTCCCTTTATGGCTCCGACCCTGTGGAATTCTCGACCTCATCAAATATGAGATAGCCTGACCGTCGAGGGTTTAAAACTGCCTTCAGAACATATTTGTTCCTACAGGCCTTTGAGGGACTTCAGAGTGTTCTTAAAGAAGAACCGTGTAGAAACATGTTATAGCTGTATTTTTATTATAGCATTTATTTTAATGATGTTTATGTCTGTTTATATGTACTGTTAAAGGTGCCTGAGCATTGGAAGGGTTGCCTAATATAAATAAAGTTATGATGATGATTATGATACTGTGTTGCAGGTGAACTGTCAAATGCCAATCCTGCTTTGGCGAAGTGGATATTTAGTTTTTCTAAGATCATTTGTCTGTCTGTTAGAAATACACCTTGCCAATCTATCTTGATAGGGAGGGATGGAGAGTCACTTTTCCTTCAATTTTCTTTAAGACCTTCCATATTTTGGTTGCATTACCTTTTGAGTTATCCAAGGCTTTCAAATGAAGTTTGCTTTTGTTTCCATTATTAGTTTTGTGCATGCATTCCTTGCCATTTGCCCAGGTGCACCATATGATAACAAATTATGAATAGTGGGATATGGAATGGTTTAGATTCAGATTTAAGTTTATTTTAAAGTATGTATAAAACACTTTGTTACATACAAAAATCATTACACATAAAAGGCAGGAAACTTGCATACAATATAAATATTAAAAACATTTCATTACAGGCATCCATGCCGCTATGCTTCATAAAGTCTGCAGGGCTTGTGCAGAAAAATTTACAGTAGCATAAACATTTTGTTACTATCAGTAATTAAAATGGCTTCTAAGTATTTCACTTATTGCCTAGGGCTTCCAGCTTTTAAATGCTAGACTAGGCAATTTTATTCTTAAATCTTTTGTCACTGGACAATTGAAAACGAAGTGTTCCACAGTTAACCTTTTCTTTGCATTACATTTACATGCAGCTAAATTAATTCTCCATCTCCTATGCCATATATTGTATTAGGCTCTAACATTGCCATTCTTAGTCAGCACATTGTATGCCTATGTTTGACCCTTTCAGATTATTGTGAAGTAAAGTGGTGTTTCACCAAAATGTGTATGATCTCTATACATTTTTCTGCCATCAATGTCATATAACTTTGCCCTTTGTGTTTGACAAAATACATCAAACACTCTTTGTTTCACCTCACTCAAATGAGTCAACATTCTGGAGTACACAGGATCCCAAAGATCCAGTAGCCCAAGTTTGTTTTAGGCTAGTGTTTAATTTTGTAAACTATGACTCCATATGTGGTTTCTGTATATAATCTAGCCAGGCAATTTTGGCTACCTGTCTTGTTCCATTTATTATTTTACCCCAAGGTCCAGATATTCAAAGGGCTGCACATAGCATAACAGTGTTGTGCCATGCACAACCACTGATGTGACCGCGATATTCAAAAAGGAAAAGTCGCACAAATCCCGATGCACGGGCGCATCAGTAATCTATGCAGGCACAGGTGAAGTGTGCCATGCATACTCTGCACAGCCCGATATTCAGCCTGGGATGTGCGGAGTCATGCATGCAACCCCTACCTGCGCCAAGCACAAAGTTGATCAAAAAAAAAGGAACAACGGATAGCCACCCACAGGTAAGCTGTCGCATTGCAGGGTGCAACACTGCAGTTGCCACCTGTGGGTGGCCACCGAACTGCACCACCTCTGTGGTGGTGCCCCTCATGCCAATTGGGCATCAGTAAAGGACTAATCCTAAATCCCGGGTGGTCCAGTGGACGCTGCCTGCCCGATCACGGGCTAAGTAAGAGAGATTAATCCTATATCGCTGGTAGTCCAGTGGACTGCTGCCCACCTGATTGTGGGCTAAGTTAAAAAGTAACCTATATCCCTGGTGGTCCAGTGGACCTGTCTGCCCGATCATGGGCTGAATTAAAAAAAAGAAACCTATTATCCCTGGTGGTCCAGTGGACCTGTCTGCCTGATCTCGGGCTGAATTAAAAAAAAGAAAACTATTATCCCTGGTGGTCCAGTGGACCTGTCTGCCCGATCGTGGGCTGAAGTAAAATGAAAGAACCTATTATCCCTGGTGGTCCAGTGGACCCCCCTCCCACCCTCCCAGTAATCCCCACCCCGCCCTTATGCCCCGGTCAATGGAGGCAGCAGCACCACCCGCCTGCTGCCCGCTGCCTGCCCAACTGACACCGTCAATCAGACTCGCCCGGTGGTCCACAGCATAAGCCAATGGGCGTGCAGCCCTCTACGTAGTACCACGTTCCAAATATGTGAATGGATCCATTCACATATCTGGAATGTAGTACATAGTGTAGTATAGTATGGGCTGCGCCCATTGATGCTCATTTCAATTCAATCTCAATTTTAGACATAATTCATTGTTTATGCTGGAATCCTTATATGTTGGTCTAATGTGCTCTTCCCATTGTTTTGAGTTTATTGTTGCCTAATATATATTCCCTGTTCCTGTTCTTAGACAACTAGTTGCCAGAAGGTTTTCATGTCTTTTAAAAAGTCTTTTGTATTTTTGTATATTTCAAAATGGCCCTTCTAAACTGTATATTATTACTCCTTTGGTTTTCTTGCCTAATCTACCCATTACTTTTCTGAGGTTATGACAATCCTTATCATACCATGGGTTATCAGTGCCAAACATAAACTGCTTATATCTGTCTGTTGAGGTTGTTTGATTTAATAACTGCTCAGTTATGTAATTAAAATTTGGAAAGTTCTTTCTTAGTGTCATCCCATTCCAACAATATTGGGTGCTATGCACTATTAGGGCCAGAAGGTACACCAAAGGTATGTACCCTGCCTGCATAGCTCTGGCACCGGACAGGTGCAGGGTGCATGGTATGCACAACTGCATGCATCTGCACTGCACCTGTCTGTAGCCCCCCTGGTGCCCAGGTTCATTGGGGACAGCCTGGTGCAGAGGGTGGACCCAGTCAGAATCTAATTGGATGCCCAACCAGGGCTCCTGGGATACCTTGTGCCCATGAAGTGTGTGGCTGGTGATGGAACAGATCCAAGTAAATACATTTATTCCAGTAAAGTACAGGCACTCTTCTGAATATCTACCATGCCCTCCTCAACTGCTTACTGGGCAGGGCAGAAGGAGGAGTTGGATCCCAGTCCTGCCATGATCAGCAGACATTTTTAATGGGGGCACGCTGGGTTGGGGCCGAGTCCCAGCTACCCTCCCTGTGCCTGCTTCTACTTTCCCAGTGAATGGTGCCTAGCAGACACACAGCCCCAGCACTCCTCTCTACTTCCCTAGTGCATTGCTGTCTGCCCAACTGGGGATCAGGCATGTATCTGTCTTGTGCATCATGGTGAATTTCACCAGGGTCCATGGAACCCCACTGCGTGGCATTCCCAACTGAGGGTTGCCTATGCACATCGACAACTTTTTTTGTGCATAGGCACCATTAATTGTACATCTGGCGAATCAATGTCTATTTGAGTGTCCTAAATATTTAGAAATGTTTCCATCATATTGAGATTCCAGCATATTTTTTATGGTTACACATAATCATATTTTCTTTATTTCTTTTCCATATACATATTTTTCTTTACCAGATATATCAGTGGACGAAACCAATGTCACTAAAGGGAAGTAATTACTCTCCCACACATCCTGAACTATACTTTTCTTGATGAGAATCCATTTCTAATTAATGTAATACAACACTAGTATTGATTCTTTATTTTATTTATTTATTTATTTTGTTTTATTTTTTTTAACCAGGAGACACACCAAACTGAAAGCTTGTTTGGGTGCAACCTGGGAACAAAGGACCAAGTGATGTGCTCAGAGTCACACAGTGTGCCTGTCTCTCTCTCTCTCTCTCTCTCTCTCTCTCTATATATATATATATATATATGTGTCATCATCCTTGTAAAGTATATGTCATTTCTAGGATTCTAACATACTCTGCTATCTTCTTTGATTCTGCTTTTCCTGGACATGGACATCTGATTTTTCTTTCCATTTTTTAGCCTTGTTGTTCCTTATAGTTTTATTGTCTGTTTTTTGTTTTATGTTGTTTCTTTTATCTCTTTCAAAGATTTCATCTGTGTCACTTGCTGCTTTAATACCAAGGGGCAGCACTAATCAGCTGTTTGCAATATCAGTTATTTTGTTTTGTTATTGTTTCTCACTAGACACACAAGCCCTTCCATTTTACCAGTATACTATCTGTACACCAATTTTAAATCATTCCACTTTATTTTGTCCACTAGCATGCCTTTGTATAGATTGCAAATCATTGTCCCGGATTTTCCTTTCCCCCACAAAGACACAGGCCACTATACGTTGTTGTGCTCAGATTGGCAATCAATTTATCATATATACCATGATTTCATTTTCATCTCATTTCTTTATTCTTATATTTTCACCATTGCATTTTATTGCATCCATATATCTATTTTGATCCTCGCTCCCCAGGTGAAAACCTGGGTGCCTTCTTCTTCTTTTCCTATTAGGTAATGGTGAGAACTGAGACTATTTTTCTCCTTCAGCTGCTCCTTCTTTCCATCCTCTTCCTTTTCTTCCCATCCCCCCTTTTTCCCATTAGCCAGCCTCCAGCTTGCCTTGGATGGCTGGCTTTCCTCAAAATTGGCTAGGGAAATTCCTTTTCTTTCCTTTTTTTTATATGTACCATCTGCTTGTCTTTTCCATGCCTCTACAAAGCCCATAATTTCTGTATTAAACATATCTATGGCTAGATCTGACAGGTGCACTCCATCTGACCTATAAAATCTTCTACCCACTCCTCCACCCCTGTCATATTACCCCTCATTTTCTTTATCAGTGTTCCCACTCTCCTGTTCATTTTTTCTAGCCCTGTCTAAATCTCTATGGCTGTGCTTATATCTCCAGACCCTCCTTGGGACTATGTCCAGCCAGACAAGGCATACCCCTGGCCACCATTGTTGGATTTTTCTAAATCCTTTTACCTGCATATATGTGTCCACCCATGGCTTTCCCCAATGTCATTGCCCCTAGATGTACAATAATTAGGTCCAGAACTGGCCGCTCTTTTCATCTCTTAGTGTAGGAAGTAGCTGCACCCATATCATCCCTCGGATGCCACGCCAAGCCAACCTACATTGTCGCACATCCTGGTATAACTGTTTTCCCCGGCTTTTTCTCCACTCTTTTTCTGCCCAATAAAGGTATGAGTGGCCACAGAACCATACTTCCTGATCCTCCCTTTTCGTATGGAAATTAAGCAGAATATAATACTTAAGAATGTTTTTGTTCACATCCATTCCTTTTCTTGCCCCCCACCTTTTGGTCTTGTACCTGAAGCGAAAACAGATGACCCGTTAGTCTCCACACTGCAATGCCTGAATATATCTTTTGTAACTGGCAGACTGCCAGCACCCTTTTCTGACGTGTTTGTCACTGTCTCCCTGCAGCTGCCCACTGTGATGCAGCTCCTATCCAAAAGAGTGGGAGGAGTAATTGCCTGGGCCTCGCCCAGAAATTGCATGCCTTTCTTGAGCATGGCTGTAACTTGGCAACTGGTGACTCTTTTTCCATCCCCATGAATAAATAAACTCCTGTTCTTTCTCCCTGCTCTGCAGCATAAGCCCACAAAGCTTTTACCGGGCACACTGAGTCTTCCTCTGAGACTTCAAAGTCACCGCAACCTGCCCCCTTTGATCTGTCTTTGACTTCTTTATTAGTATGTGTATCTCCTTCGTCCCCAGCTATATCTTCCTATTCCAGCCCCTCTTCTTCCTCTTTTGCCATGCTCCACCGATTCACTCACCTCAGGGCCCCTGCAAACATTAACATGTAAATTGCGTGAAACAACCATGCCTCGTCTTTTGATCTGCAGACCACCGGCAATGCCCTTTTAATTTTGCCAGCCAATGTTCTCCTATCTGTCATCTACTATCCAGCGGGTCTTCGCTTCTGTCTTCCCCATCCTTGCATCATTCTGCAGATCAACATGGACTTTGTTGGGTTCCCACATTTCTTAAGGCTGCAGATTAGCTAATTCCTGCTAGGTAGACCTCCATTGTGTTGTGAACTGTGCTCTCTCCCACTGATCTACTGTAAACTTCCCTAACTGTTCTTCTGTGATTGGCCACTTACCTCCATGTGGCGCATGGCCCTGAATATTTGGAACACCTGCCATGCCCTTCATAGGCCTTATAAAGTCTGTGGTGCCCTGAGCTGCGAAACAGCAATTCTGCTCCTTTCGCCAAAGTCCCAGATGTTTGTTGGTACTGGTGTTCTCCAATCCTCTGCTGCTGGTGCCAGCATCTGGAAATGGTCCATCTGCAGATGGGAAGGCTGACAGCTAGGATGTTTTGTATCCCTTCTATGTTTTGCCCTGAATGAGATGTTCAATTGCAGGGCCCTTAAAACTAGCTTTCTCAACACCCCCATGACTGTGTTTGATCTGGCTCCCCTGTTTTTTAAAATGTCCACCACTGCCTTGTTGTCACACAAAATGTGACCTTCGTGTTATGCAACTCCTCTCCCCACACCATGGTACAAGTCCATATGGGCATGATTTCCAGCAGTGTGATATCCTTATTTTTCCCATCTTTCACCCAGTTTGCTGTCCAGGTTCCCCAAACCATTTCCTTTTAAATAGCCTCCCATACCCAGTCCCCTGCTGCATCCGTGTAAAGCTCCAGATCCATGTTATATACCCACTCATCTTGCCAAAGGAACAGCCATTATAGGTATTGAGGAACGTCTCCCATACCGTGAAATCCTCTCTTATTCCCTTTGTTATGTCTACCCAGTGGTGCGGTTTTGATACCCCGCTGTTGCCCTTGTCAGTCATTTTGTGAAAGCCCTACCTGGTCGATTGCTCTGCATGCAAAGTTCAAATGACCCATGACCTGTTGCACCTGTTTTAACTGCACCCTTCTCCTCCCCATGTCCCTTCTAATCAGCTCCTTCAGTTTCACTACTTTGTTATCTTGTAACCTAAAGAGTTCATTTTCCTGGCATCTACTTCTATGCCTAAGAATTCTAAAACCTTACTGTGCCCTTCTGTTTTATCTGGAGCCAGCAGGCCCCTAATTCTCCACATAACTCTTGAAAGATGGCTAACAATTTTCTGTCTCACTCTTCCCGCTACCTATTAACAGTAAATCATCCAAGTAGTGTATTACCGCTTTATACCAGCTCTGCTCCTGAAATATCCACTGTAAACACGCTAAATGCCTGAATGTCACGCATGCTATGGAGCACCCATGGGCATTGCCTTGTCAAAATAGTATTGTTCCCCAATCTTAAAGCCCAGTAGGTCCCAATCTTCCCTCCTAACCGAAAGCAATCTGAATGCGGACTCTATGTCTATTTTGCCATCCAGGCATCCTTGGTTGCCCAGATGATTTGCACCGCCTCTTCTAATATGGTGTAGCTCACCTTACTATGTTCCTCGCTATGAAATCATTCACTGATTCCCCTTCTGGAAATGACAGGTGGTGAATCACTTGTATTCCCCAGTTGTTTTTGGGAACTAACCCCAATGGAGATATTCTCATGTTCTGCAGTGGCATTTTTTGTATGGTCCTTCTACCCTACCTGCCGCCTTTTCTTTTTCTATTTTTGTCTTAAGATGTCCTCTTTTACCCTTACTGAACCCAGATTATTCACCTCTTGCTTGCCATAGGCCTTCACATTGAAACAGGAAGCCCCTCACAAACCCTGTCCTAGCGACTCCGCCACCTCCCCATCGGGATATTTTCTTAACCAATTTTTCCACACTTCTGTCTTAATAGGGTTCTTGCTGCTTTGAACTGATCCCTTGTCCCCCTGTTACACGAGGTCCCTGCACCCTAATTGATACCCTCAGAGGTACAGCGTAGACAGCTAATGCTTAGGTATAGGTTATACTAATACTTAGGGCTAAGGGCATCTACAGTATAAGAGTAGATGTCAGGACATGAATGCATATTGTTGTAATCCACTTTGCTTGCTAATGCACACATATTTTACCATGCATTTTCTGTCTATTTCTTACTTGTCAGATGCCAAGACACCTGTCCTTGAAGTAATTATAATATGTAAGGCAACATTGCCATCCTTTGGTGATGTGCACCACTACACTTGTTATGTAAGACTCTGTCTAAGAAATTCTTTGTTCTAAAACTGATGATTTTACAGAATTATATAATGTTATCTTGGACCGTGGAGCCACCTCTAATTTAGCCAATAGGGCTCATCTCTGTAACTAGAAATGTTTCTATCTTTTGGTAACCACAGTAATTATCACAGGTATATAATGTTATGCACAGGCTTTACACATGAGACCCGAGAGACCCCAAGAGACTATAAAAACCTCGAGGTGTGAGGCAGCTAGCATTGGCTCCCGGTTTGTATTGGTAAGAACTGCTTAGGGCAACTGTGATTTATCCCTCTGGTAGTAATAAACTTGTTTATTACTCTAATGCTAACGTGTTTGTGATTACTTGCATTCCTAATATCGTGAAGAACCGAAAGTGAGGTTTAGACCTCTTGACAAATTGGCGACCGCGTGCAGGTGATATTTGGTGCTTGTAAGTTTTCACTTGTTGCTTAAACTTTTCCCTTTCCCAGGGACAGTAGGTGTACATTCCGTACATCTCTCCCATTTAAAACCAAGTTTGTAGTTGCTTGCAAAGTCTGGCTGACTTTTGGGTGTGGTCGATGCCATCTTGACCCAGTCCATAGCAGCTTTGAATTGCAAGCCTACAACTCATACAGTAACCTGCTGTGTTTAAGTACTCGTGCTGTGGATGGATACACGACGCTGTCTGTCTTCACAGCTTGAATTTCATTCCCTCCCCATAATGGCCACAGTATCAGATATTTGCGCAGCACTGAGATTTGATGTCTCTAACTTCCTTGCCTCCCATGAAGGATGGGCTGACTTGCGTGGGACACAAGTCAACCTGAAAACCCTGTACTGGGATTTCAACCCAGTAAGCAGAGACGTGACAATCAACCAATAAGTGTCACGCTAAAGAGTTTATGGTCGCCACTCTAAGCTGCTTTGGAAGCCTCCAAGTGAGGTTTCAAACCCTTGATCTGCAGATTTCATCTCTTAAGCAAGAGATGGGTTTGCAGGAAACAGAATGTATAGACTGCAGCAGAACTTGGAGTCTGAACTCCAAACTCTGTGGAATGAAAAGGATTCACTATTGCATCATTCAGCCCGGGCTGGTGAACAAGAATTATGTATGTTGAAGAGGAGTGTGAAAGTTTGAGACAGGATAAGAGTCAGGTTGTGCAAATGAATGATTTGCTGAGTGCTGCGAATGCTCAGTTGAGTGATGAAATGGGTGAGCTTCAGGATGAGATCAAGCAGGTATGTAATGACTTAGAGGTAGCTTACAGGGACAATCGCGAATTGAGCACCGCTGTACGAGTTTGCAGAAGCAAAAGCAAGGATGAGGTTGATATGGATGTTACAAGTGTGAATCATGATGAATGTAGAATTAAGATGGTGACACTGCGCCATCAGTGAGAGGTTCTGGCTGGACGTGTTAAGGCAATGGGAGGCGTAGCCCTGCCTTTCATTCGTCATCAGAAGGGGAGTTATCTGATGATGATGTTTCACAATACAACGCCCAGTCATGCCCCTACTATGGCCCAGACTCCCACCCAGCCATCCACAGCATGGCGGGTCCCCTCCCCAATCCACAGGTCACCGCGTCGACGACGTTGTGACACTCATCATGGGAACGCAACATGTCGGTGCCCATGATGGGGGAGCAGGCTCAAGCCTGGTCCCGACGGCACCTCTGGTAGCCGTTATTAATGTGGAAGACAGGCAAGAGATAGAAACCATGACTGATAGAGCGTTAGACAATGTTCCTCTTCCTGAAAGAAGCATGAAAGCTATTAAGAGTCAGATTAGACAGATTTTCCAAGAAGCTGGCACTCAGGAAGGTATTGTCTGCACTGCAGCTGAAGCTGCAACGCAGCAGCCTTGGATGGTGCGTGAGACACTTTACCTTTGCCTGATCGACCACCTACTAATCCCTTACAAATGGCCTACACTGTTCAGCAAATTGCTGACAGTATCAGTCGGATGAGCCCATCCGACAACCTCAGCTGTCACTTGAGAAAGGTGCGTTCTAAATGCGAGATGTAGCCTCACTGCAGAATATCAGGTCCAAATACTATGCCAGACCATTGATCCTGGTTTGTGGGCCAAACTCCCGAAGCTGTTAGCCAGGATGGGAAAGCCACCTTTGACGAGGTTGCAGCTGAGCTCATTTCTGCTCACAGTCCAGGTGTGGTAGGAGTGATGCTAGCATATCCCTGTAAGCAGAATGCAAAAGAAAGCCCAGCGACTTACCACCACGAGACTCTGGATGGCCTACTGAGCAGGAAAACACCTGGCATGAGAAGCTGTGGATGTAGATCTTATTGAATATAAGACCTTGTTCCTTAGGAACATGATTCCAGCAGTACTAGAAAAGGTAGAGCGAACTACCTACCCAAACATGGACAGGTTTACCAATATTCTTTGGGAAAACAGAGGGTGTACCAACTGTATATCCATGATTTGTGCGCGGTTCCAAGAAGGTAGCTGCCGTGGAACCCGCTTCTGGGACCACGACACACTACACAGTAAGGCAGGCTCAGCATTCGTCAGCCCCTCCAGCCGTAACCAACACCCCAACAGGCCCAACAACAACCACATGCACAACAGCAATGGGGTGGGAACCGGAATTGGCACAAGAACAGGAAGCATAAGGGTAAAGGTAAACCACAACAGAGAACGGGTCCTTCATATAGGAGATAGCTGAAGAAAATCGAAATTTCAAGAGCTCCAGGGACAAGTGCACTCTGTGGCAAATGCTGTTCCACTCAGACTCTTGCGGCAGTACAACCGGCAGCCAGGCCACAACCGCCATGGAGACACCGGAGTACAGGCCCTCAGGCTCATACAGGCCTGAACCCAGAAGCTCCACCCTATATAGCATCAGTACAGCATGGTGAAGTCATTCACGTAAGTCAGGCCCAGCCTCTGCATGCTTCTGGTAATCGGATTGACAATTACAGGCCCCAGTCCGTATTGTAAACAAGCTGGTCTTGGTACAAATGGAAGGCCCTGCACCGAGGCCGAGGTCGGGGCCACCAACTGTAGTCTTACTAGATACAGGTACAGCTGTATCTGTGCTACATGATGAACACCGGACATGTCTCCTTGGTCTACTGGATGGAAGACCAATATGTCAGGAGTTGATGGTACTAGGCTGCCTGCATACTGTTCTCTACCCTTACCGGTGGAGTTAGGCCACATAAAGGCCTCACACACTTTCCAACTGATGGTACTGCATGATCATCCTAGTATTGTAGGGAATCGACTTCGTTGCATCACACGGCTGTGTGGTGGACTTGGCTAACAAGCTACTGATACAGATTCAGGGTCAGTATCACACCATTCTGATTCCTGACTCACATGTCGTGACAACGATATCTGCCAATGACAAGGAGTATAACGTCATAGATTTGTTCAAGAATCACAAACTTTTCCCAAAACTCCTACCCATTCTGCAATGACATTGGAAGTGTTTGCAGTTAACAAACATGATTGTGGTAGAATGCACATGTCATTGAAGTGCCAGACCTTGCATGAAAGGCAAAGGCAATATCCTTTCCCAACTGAGGCCTTGCCTTCCATTCAGGAGACAATCAAGTCACTCCTCAATCAAGGAGTAATCAGAACTTGTGTTTCCACTGCCAACTCCCAGTGTGGCCTGTGAAGAAACCCACAGGCACCTGGAGACTTACTATTGACTACAGGAAACTGAATCAGGTCACTCCCAGTTGTTTCCCAACTGTCACACCGGCACCAGATGTGCTCCAACTTCTAAACCCTGACCAGAAATGGTTCAGTGCCCTGGATATTTCCAATGGTTTTGGTCATTGCCATTGGCCCTTAAGAGTCAATATAAGTTTGCCTTCACCTTTGAAGGAAGACTGTACATGTGGACTTGCTTGCCACAAGGATTCCATAACAGTCCATCCCTCTTCCATCTTCACATGATGGATGCCCTCGAGAGTTCTCTACCCCACAATGTCTCCTACAATATGTGGAAGATTTGTTGTTGGCCACAGCCACACAGGAACAACATTTGGATCTCTTGGACGAACTACTGACTCTCATTCAGAGAGCAGGCCTGAAATGTAACCCAGCAAAACACAATTGTGTCAGAAAAATTACTCTTTCTGGGTCTAAAAATAACTGACCAAGGTCAAAGCCCTACCTGGAAGAAGGTACAGGGTTGCAGGACTTGCCATTACTGACCAGTGTGGCAACTCTTGAAGGTTCTAGGTATGGTAAACTATTCAAGAGATTTCATTTGTGATTTTGCTCAGAAAGCTGCTCCTCTGTATGAATTGCTCAAAAGGAGGTACCATGGACTTGGGGCCCCATTCACACCCAGGCTGTGATGTCACTGAAGCAGACCTTGGCCTCCGCCCCCAGTACTACCATTCCATCTGGAGTGTGCCACCTCTGACATTGCCATGTAAGCAGTGTTGGCCCAGAAGGTGCATGGCACCTTGAGACCCATTGCATATGCCTCACAGCTCTTGACCCCAGTGGAACTGAAGTACGGCCTTTGTGAAAGGAACCTTCTGGCCACCTACTGGGCTGTCAAGCACTTCTTGTATATCATTGGGTACTCACCACTGATCATTAACACCAACCATACACCAATGACCTTTTGCTCTCAGACAGAGTGAAGGATGGATCAATCTCTAACACCAGGCTGACACACTAGTCACTTCTTCTCCAGGACAGGAACATACAGATCCACCTGACTAAAGTTCCATCTATGCTAGCTCATGGTCTCCTTTTCAAGGAGAACCCCATGACTGTTCACTACAGTCACCTGATCTTCCAGATCCAGGTCCTTTCTTCCTGCCACGCCACAAGCGCTCAAGAGTATTTCCTTGTGCTGTATTCTTACTGATGGTTCAGCATCCTACTATCAGGAGAACAGATTGCAGGGATGGGTATTTTGATTGATATACCCTTATGGGAACACTGTCAAGCTATCTAAGCGCTGTAGTGTAGATTCATCACAATACACAGAGATGGCAGCGGTGGCCTGTGCCCTGGGTTTATCCAATGTGGAACCCAGGATACCATCATCTTTACAGACTCTAATTGGGTTTGTTGTTCCTTACAGAATTTCTTCTCTTCTGGCAGAAGAACTCCTTCCTCTCTTCTGATGGCAGTCCAGTGAAGTACAAAGAATTGGTAATATACATACAGGCACTGGCACAGAAGTTTGCACACAAACTTTATGTACACAAGCTTAAAGCGCCATTCTACTCATGACCCTATCATGCCTTCAATGACACAGCAGACACCCTTGCTAAGGAAGGGGTCCGAGGGGGAGCCATCTGGTTGATGGAGCATCCAGAGCTAATGCAGCTGTACACATTGCAGCACTCAAGAATAAATCTGAATCTTTTTCTCCCTTGGACCTCTCTGCAGCCCAACAGCTGGACACTGAACTCAAAGAGGTGTTCAGATTCCTTGATAAAGGGCACTGAAGAAAGACTCTCACACATAACCCTTATCGGAGACATGAAGGTAAGTTACACTTGTCACCAGATGACAAGCTCATTTGGTTCCAACCAGATGATTCTCCCAACAAATTGTGGGTCATCCCCAGACACTTAAGATCTGAATTCCTACACCAAGTGCATGACACCCTACTGGTGGACACCAGGAAGCAGAAAATACCTCCAGCTACTCAAGACCACCAACTGGTGGCCTGGTATCACCAAAGATGTTAAACAATACATA
Source organism: Neoceratodus forsteri (assembly GCA_016271365.2). NCBI lineage: Eukaryota > Metazoa > Chordata > Ceratodontiformes > Ceratodontidae > Neoceratodus > Neoceratodus forsteri. The sequence continues at coordinate 611,739,078 of CM057455.1, forward strand.
GACAACTGCCTTGTCTATGCACAAAACAACCCATCCCAACCAAACGAAATGCAAAACTCTTACCACAACAACATTCTGGATCTTGGCATGCCATCCAAATTGACTTTATTGGCACTCTGACCAATACCAGCAGAAATAATAGAGTATGCTCTTGTGGTAACTGACCTTTTCTCAAAGTGGGTTGAGCTTTCCCCACTAAGACATGTACAGCGAAGACTACTGCCAAAATCCTGGTGGAACAGATTTTCTCCAGGTGGAGCTCTACTCCCTAAAGGTAGACTCTGACAAAGGAACCAGTTTTACAGGTGAGTTGATGAAAGAATCCCTTGAACTCCTTGGAGTTCAGCAGAAGTTCCACATACCTACACATCCTCAATCTTCAGGTCAGTAGAAAGAGCCAACAGATGGATTAAGCAAATGCTTTCCAAATTCATTGAGGACAATCCCAAAACATGGGATTCCCTATTGCCTTACTCCTTATGGCAATTAGGGGCACACTCAGCCACCACCCAGCTCATGCCCTTTGAGGTGATGACTGGTAGACAGATGAGATTACCGAACACCTGTTGTTTGACCTGCACACCCCTACTGCAGACCGTGTGTCTGTGGATCAGTATGTGGAAAACTCAGAAAAGACCTCATACACACACACTTGTATGCTGCCAATTGCATGGGCAAAGCCCAGCAACAATCAAAATACAATTTGACAAACACGCATAAGAAGTGGATTGGCAGTTGGAGATCAGGTAATGGTACTTGATTTGCACATCCCACCCATTCCTTCTCCAATAAGTGGGAAGGCCCAAACCCCATTGTCAACAAGATCAGTCCAGCAGTCTAACAAGTTAGACTCCTCACAACAACAAGTTGACTGACAAATGGTTACATGCAAACCAGCTGAAACTGTATAAAGGAGCTTAATTACTTTTCCTCACCCCATTGGGCGGAATAGTACTAACATACTAATCTTTGATCTTCCTTTTCAGATACACTGACAAGATGGCTATCTTGTTCCTTTATTCCTCCTCCTCTCAGGAGTGATCCCCTGCATCCAAGGCAGCGGTACCGGTCCTCCTATGACACTTCGACCTCCAGCACCTCCTTCAGAGGAGTATCCATCAAAATACCAGATACCATGATCACTGTCCAGGAAGGTTCCAATGCTTACCTCATTGCCACAGTTGTTGTTCCTGACAAATCTACCCTTCAAATTGAGTGGCAAACCACATCACAAGGACAAATTCTCCTGTGGCCAAACTCTCCAAAGGCACTTTCCAGTGTTGGACCAATGTTAAATTATCCCAAAATGGTTCACTGTCCTTGTTACAAACTGCATTACTACATTCTGGTTTGTACAATATAACTGCCTTAATAGATCCTTCTTACTGTAATTCTTTGTCCAAGGATTCTGCTTGCAGATTTTGTGCTATACCACATGGCTTCTCAGCCATGTACCTCTCTGTGTTACCAGCCACTGATAAACAGCTTTGGAATGCCCAAAGCACAACCCTGGTCCCGGTAGTGGTCTCACAGCTACTGCCCTCCCAGGTTCTTTGATTAATAATTTACAGTTTATGCATATACCTGTTTTGTTTAACTTATTTATTGGAATATGAAAGAGTTTGGTATGTGTCACAATACTAATACATCAGCATTTTATAGTTCATTATTGCTTGATAGTTTAGCTGCATTTCAAATTCGTACACAAGATCCTTTTACTGGTGTCTATTCAACTGAACATAGAGGCAAATTCAGGAGGAAACTCCTCCTGGTGATTTGAATCATAAACTAAACAGATGTGAGGTTGACAGTTCTGATGTCACAGGTGCAACAGGTACTGTCACAGGTCTTTTAGTACGGCTATGTCTATTTGGAATAAAGCAGACATTGCTGCTATCAAAAGCCATTCCACAAAGTTCTCCACTGGCTTGGTTAATAGCGTTTTACCCCATTATTGCATGGTGTGGATGGCCTTAGTCAGGAAGAAAGATACACTATATGCAACATGCACGACATTGCTAAAGCATTCACTGATTCTAAAGATAAGATAAATGCACTTATACAACAGAACAATAGAGAAGCAGATAAACAATACATTGCTAGGGAAATACTCTGCTCTGCTTATGGCTCCTACATTATTACAACCATCAACAACCTCTTCCGTGATTTAGAATCTAAGAATTCTCGACATCATACATGATAGACACCTTTCCAAATGGTAATGTCCAAATGTAAAACCTCTAGCTGTGTTTCCATGTGTATGCAACAGACTTTGTCTATTCCTCTTTCCACAGCTAGGAATTGGGGTTTGTGACCAGACACCCTAATACTGGTTCCTGTTTCACTACTAAGAAATGTTCCATAACAGATACCATGTTTGTTTCTTTCACTGTCTCCTTACCACTTTGATCCTACTACAGCTTTGTTCGACAAGCTTGCACTGGTCCATTCAATAGGGCATTTGGACGAAGACATCTACAGAGAACGCCTGGATCTACCACCTCTACTGGTCTATCATTCTTTCCTGGATGTCTGGGTGGCTCTGCACACGGACTGCTGTGCCAAAAGCAATACATCTATCTGTGCCACTGTGATGTGTTTGATGTTATATGCCCGTTTGTGGCTACTCTCCAGAGAGCATTGATTGGACTTTCACCATGGATGATGACATCACTGAAAATGGCACCAACTCTTTGACTCAACTTTGGCTCCAGATCAGCTGTATCAATCCTATCTGTGAGGAAGCTCATCGCCTGTCAACACGGATTTCAAGACGACCTACACCTGCCCTGTCCAGTTGCAAAAGTGGAGACTGCCTACTGTGCGTTCACAGTACAATTCTGATGGAGAATACTACGTTGTCACTAATCATAAGACTTATACATATGGTTCTGTTACTTGTGCTATTGATTATCCCAATTTCTGTTTTGTTCCCCACCAGAAGACTGTTATTGGACATACTGTTTTGACCCCGCCCCTTATGGATGCTGATATTACTGATGGTAACCCAGATTATCTACTTACACTATCGGAGTACTTGCCATATTTTAATGTACACATAGACCCACTTACAATTACACTGAAATCACTTTTAGACAGGAAAGACACACATCTCATCCACATTAGCAATAATATTATCAAAGCCAACAAAGCTGTTCCTGACCTGATTAATGATGGAGATATGAATAACGCATTAACTAACACCTGGTTAGAAATTACTTTTAAAGGTTTTGTTATTATACAAGCATTTTTGATTTTCACTTTGATTATTATGCTTTGCTGCTTATGATGTACATTACGCCAACACCATGAGCAGCTTGAGTTCCTTACAAGGCTCACACATCGGGATTGTAAATGACCACTGCTCCTGTCCTTTCCTAGGCATTTTCCTGTGTTGCCCTTGGAGGCAACAAGGGGATTGTCACACGAGGTCCCTGCACCTAATTGATACCCTCAGAGGTACAGCGTAGACAGCTAATGCTAGGTATAGGTTATACTAATACTTAGGGCTAAGGGCATCTACCGTATAAGAGTAGATGTCAGGACATGTATTCATATTGTTGTAATCCACTTTGCTTGCTAATGCACATATTTTACCATACATTTTCTGTCTATTTCTTACTTGTCAGATGCCAAGACACCTGTCCTTGAAGTAATTATAATATGTAAGGCAAAATTGCCATCCCTTGGTGATGTGCACCACTACACTTGTTATGTAAGACTCTGTCTAAGAATTCTTTGTTCTAAAACTGATGACTTTACAGAATTATATAATGTTATCTTGGACCATGGAGCCACCTCTAATTTAGCCAATAGGGCTCATCTCTGTAACTAGAAATGTTTCTATCTTTTGGTAACCATAGTAATTATCACAGGTATATAATGTTATGCACAGGCTTTACACCTCGGAGACCCGAGAGACCCCAAGAGACTGCAGAGAAACCTCGAGGTGTGAGGGAATGCTTAGCATTGGCTTCCGTTCGTGTTGGTAAGAACTGCTTAGGGCAACTGTGATTTATCCCTCTGGTAGTAATAAACTTGTCTATTACTCTAATGCAATGTGTTTGTGATTACTTGCATTCCCAATATCGTCAAGAACCTGAAAGTGAGGTTTAGCCTCTTGACACCCCCTTCTAGTATACCCCCATTTTCAACCCCTTTCTGGTTCTCTGCATTCAGTAACTCTGGCTCCCTCTGCCTGCATGCCTCCTACCCCTCACCCCTTATTCCAAGTCTTCCCCTATATCCCTGTCCTCCTGAAAAAACTGTTGGCCTGTGCCTTGCCCCTGTCCCTTGCAGTCCCTTGTGCCAATGTTGTTCTGAATCTGCTCATTGGGTGTGACCCCCACATTTTGAACAGGCATGCTGAAAATGGCATTGGGGCAAGAGCAGAAAGCCCTATTGTAAGCTCAACAACACCTCTGAGGTGCCCTCCCTTTTCCCATCTTCACTTCCGGTGTAGACTGATTGGTTACATAATCTGTCCACAGATCCAACTGTTTTGTATCCCATCTTACATCCCCATAGGTCACCATCCTTTGTCTGAAGAATGTTTCATAATATATCCAGCCTACCCCACCTTTTGCCTTTGCTCATCTTATTATCAGAATACGTGAGCAATGGCATGCCCAGTTCAGGTTTCTTTTCCAGCACTATAGCTGAGTAAGTAGCAAAACCTACAAACCATCCATCCCATGTCTTCCTTTGATAAATTATCATCCTCTTTCTTGCCCAACAAAACCACTGATGCTGCAATCTCACACTTCCTATATTCTCAGTTTCCTCATATTTTGCTGCTGCATCCGGCTCACTAAAGCAAATATGTTCACATACGCCCTTCCAAATCTTCTTTTTGGCCAATGGTACATGCTCCCTATTCACATTCCCGGCTTCCTATCTCCCTTGTTCCTTTTCCTGTCTTTCCCACCCTTTCTCATCCCCTACTGCTGTCACTGAATCTGACCTAATTTCTGCCAGTGCAGATTCCATTGGACCCAACCCCTGACCTGAGTGCTGCAATAATTTGACCTCTGTTTCTTTTATGCTTTCTCTACCGCCTGGCTACTTTACCTGTTGCCTTGTCGGTTTTTGCAGCCTGTTGGACTCTGGATACCCTGAGTTGTCCAGTTGCACTGTTGGCTGTGGGAGGCTGGTGTGCTCTGGGGATCTGGTCTGGGTTCCACTGGAGGAACCGCCACCTGTTCTTGGGAGGTACTGACGGGGAGGGACCTGGGGCTAGCAGTACTGGGCTGGCCACTCTGGAAGGTACCTCCATCGGGGCTGCAACCTGGTAGGGCTGCTTGGTCTCCCTTGCTGGCCTCTTCCCGCCCCTTTCCCTTTCCCACTTTCTGTTTCTCCCGGATCTCCCAGGCCCTCCTTCCACCATCTGCCACACTCTGTTGGCCTTCTCTCGAGCTCCATTATGGCCTGTAGGAATCCTCCTTAGACAGCTTGCTCTTCCTCAGTGTCATGTCTTTGTATTGGTCTGTGGAACTGTAGAGACACTGGCAAAAACCAAGAAAAGTGAAAATCTCATTAATCCCTTAAACTGAAATAACCCTGCATATATATATTTATTAAAAAATGTTTGTTTTTTGGTCATTCCCTCTGGCCTTCTGGGCTGCACGTGACCCTTGCAGCCTTCTAGGCCCCCAAATTCTCCACTCTCCATCATCCTCCTCTGGGGCCTTGCTGCCCTCTTCCGAATGCCTGTGGTCACCTGGTCTACTATCCTCAGTCTCCTGGGTACCACTGGTCTCCCCACATGACCCTCTAGGCCTCCACTCTCTCCCTCCATGCATTAATGACTGGGCCAAATCACAAGGCCTTTCCTTGTTCTCTCCCTCTGTCACCTTCTCTGCTCTCGATCTCTCCTGAGGTACTGCTCATCAGCAGCCTCCCCCACCATGTGACCACCCCATTTGGTCCTTGCACCTGTGCCTGCTGTCCACTTCTTCCTAGTCTCCAACTGCAGACATGGCATTGCTCCCCCTGTGCCTCCCACCTGAAGGCTTCCACTGAGCCCCTCTACTCCCCTTTTGTCCCCCATTTCACTTTTGGCCTTGCTCCATGGCATGTGCCACGTGCCATGTGGCTGCCCAATCTGCACACTTCCCCACCACTCTTCTCGCTTGAACATAGCCCCAAAAGCTTTTTGCATAAAACAGCCCACTGGCATCTGAGGGCACCACCTGTCCCTCACTCCTTCCTTGTACCCTGTTCATCTCGAGGCCTCACCCCACTGTATGTGATGTCATACTGCAGGCTGATTCTGATGGCTGCACTGTCCTGCTCCCCAGGCTGTTGCTATGCGTCAATGCCCTTTGCAGACTGCATTGTAAACCACTAGCTTCTGAGGGCTGCCTGATGCCCACCCTTTCCTGTGGCCTGCCTATTTCCGGGGCTCCCTCCCACAGTGTGTGACATCATCCCACGTGGCCTAGTGTGTTGGCTTCGCTCGGGACCCTCCGCTCTCTTCGTGAGCCAGCACTTGCGCTGCCTCTTCTAACCATCCTCATGATCTCTTTCTTTCCCCAAACCCATTCTGAGTCCCGTTCACCTCTCCCGTCCATCGCGGCCAGAACGCCATTCAAAGGAGCTTCTCCAGCCCCAAACCCTACACAGCTTGCTTCGCCCAAAAACCCGTAATGAAAACTTCCTCATTCCATACTAAGGCCCAGAAGAGTCTATTCTCTGCCTTTTCCAGTCAACTCCATTAAAAATGCAGCAAAACAGGCCCTGCTTACTGCAGGGGAAACCCAAGCACCACCATTGCGCCTCTTCCTAACCGCTGCCCGGCCTCTACCAGCCACAACTTTAGGCCCTGCCATTCCATCAACAGACAACACATGTGTATCAATGCTCTGCCCCCCACCACAGCAAAAATACACCCGTTTGGACCAACAATTTGTACTTCTACTCTTTTCTATGAGCCATTTAATTTTAAAACAAACCAGGGCCATGCCTACCGATTGAACATGGTACCACCACAGTAGTGCGATCTCTCCTTTCTTCCAATTGTTGTCTGTTCTCACTAGCAAGGATTCTATCTTTTTTTTTCTTTTTTTATAATGTGTTTCTACTACTTCTGGTTCCTACCTCACCTGGCCTGACACAATTTCACTGAATAAAATTCATGGTTATTATTATTTTTTCACCATATACATCCTTCACTTTAGCCTTGGCTCTCACAGTTGTTTGTTTCTTACCTGAATATTTCACCAACCTTTGTTCCAATCGATGCCAATCTGATGTGCTGCAGTTTAGAATGATCAAAACTTCAACAAAGTGGCTGAACCACTCCTGTGCTGCATTATGTACCTCCTTTAGCCCCTCCCCTTCCTGTTCCTGCCTATTTTTCTGTCCCTTGCTCCTCCCCTTCCATTCCCTCCTCCCTCTGATCACACCATCTTCAGGTAAGGTGAAGGGTGCACTAGGACAACTTGGTCTGCCCTTAAAGGGCAAACTCCATTTTCCCAATGGTCTCAGGGATCTCAGTTTTATTTTTGGAACCATTTCGGAAAATAGTTGGCAACCTATATTCTTTTTCTATTTCTCTTTCCTGCCATTTTCAATGGAATCATCAAACATGCCTTTAATTTTCCTTTCATTTGATTTTGTGGTTGTTATCTTACTTTCCTTTTTGGGGAGGTGCTACTACCTACACTGTGTACCTCTACCTCATTGTTTGTACCGCCTTTTAAAATCAATCACATGGTTTCTTCCTATCTTCTTATTAGCTTCAGACTCTTTCACTTGCTTTTCTATCTCTAATGCCCCTCTGTGAATTGTTCAGTCATCCTTCTAATTTCCTCTCTAGTATTGATAAGTTTTGATGGTGATTCGATTTACCATTGTCCATTCTGTTTGTTTCTTTTCAGCCATCATTTTTAGTAATGAGACCATTTGAACCATAAATTCATTATTTTGGCCATCTCTTTTCTAATTTGATGTAAGTCAATTTGAATCAATTGTAGTTGAATATCATTATTCTGTGGCTATTTTACCTGTCTCATTTGTTTCACTGTCCAAATTTTTATTTTGAATTAAACTCTCCATTAGCTCTCTATTTGTAATATAAATGTGATATATCTGGCAGATACCTAGTTGGTGGTTTCAGAGAAAGTCTATTTTACATAGGAGATAAGAACTGTTTGAAATTTTGTAAAAAAAGATTTTGTATTTCATTTTGATGAATTTCTTGCTTATCCATCATCATTTATATCACTAAGGATCACTAAGGAAAGGGAAGGAACAAAAGGCAAATAACCATTTAGAGCTATTGGCATTTACCCATAATAGCATAATGAACAGTTTGGATGCGTAAAGCTGTCTAATCTATTTTAAATTCAACTTGAATCACTAATAACAACAAAGTTGTTAAATAATTCCGTAATGATGATTCTTTGAGAAAAGAAAGTATGCCGGCATTTGAAAAAACCATTACGAGCTATTTGTAAAGGTTGATCCTGGTGTTAAAAATTAATTTGCTTGAAGTCTAGACCATCTCAGACATAAGGCTTTGGTCCTTAGTACTCTCCACATTAACATAAGGTCCCTCATAATCCTCAAGTCTCCAAGGACTTGAAACCAATTTTCAAGCCTTTCTTCATAACTAAAACATAGCATCTTGCACATAGTTGGTTATTTTCACTGAAGTTTTTCTGTGCTTGCAATATCCTTTTTTTTTGTAACAAATTATCATTTTCTGACTCCTCTGGTAGATTACATAGAAACATAGACTTTGACGGATAAGGACCACTTGGCCGCCTAGTCTTCCCATTCTCTACCTACAGATAAGCTGCAGATCCTAGTTAACCAACAGCCTATTTCTTCTTACTCCCCACAAGAATTGCTCTTGTCTGTCCCATGTATTCTTGAATTCTCCCAGAGTTTTAGACCCCACAACCTCCTCAAAAGGCTGTTCCATGCATCCACCACCTCTCTGTGAAAAAATACTTCCTCACATTGCCCTGGAGCTGTCCCACCCTCTATCTTTAAATGGTGTCCCTTGTTCTTGCACATCTCTTTTGTGAAAGATGCTACCCTCTTGGACATTGTTGATTCCACTGAGGTACTTAAAAGTTTCTATCATGTCCCCGCCTCCTCCTTTCCTCAAGGGTATACATATTAAGCTCCTTAGTCTCTCCTCGTATGGCTTCTTGCAGACCCTGCACCATTTTAGTTGCCCTCCTGACTGCCTCATCCTGTCTATGTCCTTGTGGAGATGGGGTCTCCAGAACTGGATGCAGTACTCAGATGGGGTCTCACCAGTTGTCTGTACAGAGGATAACAACTTCCTGCTTTCTGCTGGTGATGCCTCCCTATACATCCCAGTATACCCCAACCCTCCCTACTGCCTTCTCACATTGCTTGCTAACCTTAAGGTCATCTGATATGATTACCCCAGGTCCCTTCCCATTTTGTTGTTGTTACTAACCCCATTGTGTAATCTTCCTGGGTTTTGTTTCCCAGATGCATTATTTAGCACTTCTTTACATTGAATCCAAGCTGCCATACTTTGACCATTCCTCCAACCTTGCAAGTCCCTTCTCATCTTTTCCACTCTCCTTGTGTATCAACCCTGTTGCAGATCTTTGTGTCATCTGCAAAGAGGCATACTTTTCCTTCCAGTCCCTCTGCAATGTCACTTATAAAACATTAAAAAGACTGGACCAGTACTGAACCTGCACCCCACTAGTAACCCTCTTTTTCAGAGTGGACTCCATTTACAATTACCTCCTGTGTCCTGTTGTCCAGCCAATGTTTTACCCAGGCTACCACCCTGGGACCCACTCCAGGCTGGTTAATTTGACTATTAATCTTTGTGTGGACTGTGTCAAATGCCTTGCTAAAGTCTAGGTAGGCCATGTCCACAGCCCCTCCCTGGTCTACTACTTTGGTCACCCAGTCAAAAAATCAATTAGATTTGTCTGACATGACCTTCCGCCAGAACCCATGCTGCCTTGGCTCCTGTGTCCCACTGACATCTAGGTACTCAACAATTCTTTCCTTCAGAAGTGATTCCATCACTTTCCCTACCACAGATGTCAAACTGACAGGTCTGTAGTTTCCTGCCTCTGTCTTGGTCCCACTTTGTGAAGGGGAATCACATCCACCTTCCTCCAGTCCTCAGGTACCACACCATCCTCCCATGATTTGTTAAACACGTAATCAATGGTTTAATAGTTCTCCCCTAATTCTTTTAGAATTCTGGGTGAATTCCATCAGGCCCATTGCTTTGTTCACCTTCAGTTTTAGGAATTCTTTCAGAGCCCTTTCTTCTGTGAAAGGACTGGGATCAACCCCCATCAAGAGTGCTTTTCTGTTAATTGGATTAGGCACCCCTTCCTCTTTGTGAAAACTGAGCAGAAATATTCATTTAGTATCCCTGCTTTTTCACTGTCCCTCTGCCCACCCACCGTCCATTCTATTCAGACTCACTATCCCTCCCTTTGTCTTTTCACGCCCCTGATGTACCTATAAAAGGTTTTATCCCTCTTGACTGAGTTGGCTATCTTTACTCAGTTTGGGCTTTTGCTATTCTGACTTCCCTCCTTGCTTCCTTCTGCCTTAACTGGTACAGCTCTCTGTTCTGCTCCTTCTGTGTTTCCTTATACTTCCTGAATGCTATCTTTTCTCCCTGACTTTCCCCACCACCTCTTTTGAGAATCAGAGTAGCTTTTTCTTTTGTTTTGATTTATTTGCTTGACACAAGGCTTGTTGCCACTGTGATGGCTGTTTTGATGCTTCCCATTGTTGCTCCACACCTCCTTCTAGCCTGTTTGCTAGTGCTTTTCTAAGGCACTCTCCCATCTTGCCAAAGTCAGCCTCCTGAAGTCCAGTACCCACACTTTTATATGGCTTGACTCTGTAGCTGAGTTTATCGTGAACCACACTGTTTGATGGTCACTTGTTCCCAGATGGCAACCCACTTCTAGATCTGAGATCCTCTCACTGTCCCCATTTGAGAGTATGAGGTCTAAGATTGCTCCCTCATGAGTGGGTTCTGAAACTAGCTGTCTAAGGCATGCCACCTGTAGGGCATTGAGAATGGCCTGGTCTTTGGATATGGCTGCAGCAAATGTGCTCCACTTAACATCTGGCATATTGTGGTCTCCCATCAACAGCATCTCCTTTCTCTGCCATGCTAAGAATGCCTTCTATCATATCCTTGTCCATCTCTCCCCTGACATGTGGGTCTGTATACAGCTCCTGTACAGACTGTGATGCCATTTCCAGTCTTTAAGGTGATCCACAGTGCCTCCTCTCCCTGTTTACTCTTTTGTTCAGTTGCTTTTATCCCTTCCTTTACATAGAGAGCAGTCCCTCCCCCTCTTCTGCCCTGTCTCTCTATAGGTTATGTACCCTGGTATGTTAACATTCCAGTCATGGTTCTCTGTGTACCATGTTTCTGTGATTGATACGATATCCAGGCATCCCTCTTCCATCAAGGCCACCAGTTAAGGGAGCTTGTTGCCCAGACTATGGGCATTGGTACTCATTGCCCTCCATTTCCTGATGGCCTTACTCCTTTTGCCCCATCCCTGTCCTTATTGCCTTTGTCACTTTCTCCATTTACCCCTGCCCTTCTCCCTGTCAACATCTCTATCTTGGTGTTCACCTCAATTACTACCTGACTTTTTTTTTTTTTGGGGGCTAGAGTTTCCCTGCTCCTTTCCAGTGCCTCTCCCATTGGCTAGTTTAAATGCTTGCCAATGAAGCATTTAAACCTATCACCTAGGATCCTGGTTCCTCCTGACAGATGCAGCCCATCATGCCAGTATAGGCCTGCATAACTCCAAGTGGACCTCCAGTCCCCAATGAAGCCAAATCTCTAAGCACTGCACTGGTTTTTCAACCACTGATTGAATTATATGGTGTGAGCACCTAACCTCACTCACGCCATAGACAGGCAGCATGTCCGAGAAGGTTACCATGCAAGCTACTTGTCTAAGACCCTCCTCAACTCCATAAACTCTTCCTGCACTGCTCAGATCCCTTTCTTAGCCAGGTCATTCATCCCTAGGTGGACAATGACATGCAGCTCCCTGCCCTGTGCAGCTGCTCTGGTGATCCTGAGGATTTTCTCCATGTCCTCCAAGGCATGGCACAAGGCAGGCACCTTACCTCCCTCTCCCTTCCTCTCCCAGTTCTACCTTCCTAACAGTGGAGTCCCTACCAGGAGTTGTTTCCTTCCCTGTGGGGTCCCATGCCACACTCTTGTGGATCTCCCTTGTGGAGGTTCCCAGCATCCTCCTTGGTCTCCACTGTGGTGCCTCCATAGAGGATCCACACTTTTCCAGAATGGCATATGAATTGTGGAGAGATACAACTGGAGATATGCACCTCTGTTCCATCACCCTCACCCTCCGTGAGCCCACTGTGGTCTAACCCCCTTTCCTGGCAACCTCTGAGGCAACGGCAGTGGCCCTGGTCCCTGGATAAGAGGAGGTCCCACAAATCCTGGCCAACTCAGCCCAGAGATGAGCAACCTCCTCAGCCCAGAGAGGTGCCTGCAGATGGAACAACACCACATCCTCCAGAACGTCTCCCGAATACTGCTGATCCACAGCCACTGCACTGCACCACTCCCATCATGTCTTATTTCTGGCCCCTTTACTGTTGTTTGGAATCCTTACTCTTTCCTCTTTTTCTTCTCTCCCTACTTATTTACTACCTCTGTGCCCTTTAAGCTCCTGTTCATCCTGTTCTGAAACAAGAAGACCATATATTTCTCAGTAGACCCCTTACTTGCTCAGAGGCAGACCTCCAGCAGCTGGAGGGGGCCCGAGAGCTACTCTTGCCCTTCTAGGATGGTGAGTCTTGGTGGGTCTGTGATCACTCACTTCCTGCTCCCAAACAGGAAGTTCCTGTTGTCAGTATAATCCTGTGCCTATGAAAGTAGAATAGCTTTGGGTGGAGGGTGGTGTGGAGGGAAGGAGGGCAATATAGTCCCAGTAGAGAAATCAGTCACACAGCACTCCTTCCTCCTTGTGTTCTCTGCAAAGCCACTGGCAGAATCTATCTAGGGCAGTGTATAAATCTAGATTACTGCTAGCCCTGTATAGCTTGTTTCTTTACCTTTTCTTATTGCATTTCTTTCTTGGGCCCTTTGTTTTTGTCTGTCCTACTGCTTACTATGTTGGCATCCCTCTACATCTATCATTATTTGTGAGGCTTGCAGATCATGTATTCCAATAACAGATGTCTGTTTTAAAAGAAGTGAGTGACCAACTCTTACTGGTGATGAAGTATTTTTGGGGACCAAAAGCCTTTCATTTTTCTTCTTTTTTTGCCTATCAAATCTATTTGGTTTTCTTGTGTAATAAAATAGTTTGAAATCTTTTTGCAATCTTGTTTTATTTCATCTGTTTTTTATTTGCACATGTCTCTTTTATTTGTCCCTATCTGTTCTATAATGGCTTTCCTTTCTCTGCCATGCATAGTCCTTTTCTTAAAAAGAAGAATCAAAACATGCTGCGTTCCTGCCAATTTAAAATAATACAGTATTTAGTATAAAACCTATAAAATCTATCAGCAGATGAGGCTCACATATTGTAACATGATTTAATCCACAAAAGTGATAATGGCTGAACAATATCACTACCCTGAAGTTATAATTATGCCAAAACAATACAGTATCAATAACAAAAATCCAATCAGTAGTGCAATGAATTATCTAGAAAGCTCCCTTGCTCAACTGGTATTTGACTACTGACTTTAGCAATTCAAGTTGTCTGAAGGAGAATTTAACTTCACAACATGTATAAACAGCAAAAAGAAAATGTTCTATTTTTCTATTAAACAATAAAAATGTTGGCAATTTGATTATTGACACTGAAATTACCAGATGCTGAGACTTTTCAGCATGTTTAATTGTGCAAGGTGTCCTCTTCACCCTGGCAGTAAGGCTTTATAAATGGTCTAAAATCAACATGACATACAGCCTTTTAAAATGAGTTACTGATTAGCTATGGCATAATTATTAGCTAGCCAGAAGGAATGAAAATATGTTTAAATCAACCAACAGTTAGTACTAAATTCAATTAGTAAAAGCAACAAAAAAGTGTTAGAAATGCAAGAAAAGGGAAAGCTGATTTTCAGTTTTAAGGGACTTTTAGAATTGATGTGCAAACCCAAATCCTCAAAAAACTTTTATACAAATGTCTCAGTTTGAATACCTCTATTCAAGGAGGGTTCAAATGGAGCAACTATTAAGCCACTTTTAAACTTCTCTCACCCATCCCTTCTTCCCTTCTCTCCACTCTCCTGGGTTTCAATCAGAACGTTCAATGTCTGAATCTGTCAATAAGTAGCTGTTTTCTCCATGCCATTTAATTCCCTCCAACTCTGGTTCTGTCATCAACTATATCAGCACCACACCAGCTCTGCTGCAAGACTCTATTCTCTCTTATTCTTCTGCTCCTCTTAACTTCTCTGTACCTCTTGATGGCCACCATGCTGGGTATGCTGGTGAGATAGCAGCAGACTTGTCTCTGTTTTTTCTGTGTTTTAGTACGCTTTATAGACGTTTTAAGTCTTTTTAGGCTGTAATTTGTGTTAACTCCATTTGGAATTTAGTTGTAGTTAGATTGTCAGGGATTCACAGTGAAGAAGTTAGAGTGCTGAGCATCCTCGGGAGAGTTACACCTCGAAGTGTACACTGGAACTGTAGGGTCAGTTCCGATGGCGCATAGATCTGCAGGTGCTAGGGGAGCTGAAAGCTGTAGACCCTAAAACAGGAAATCAGCAAAAATTCAGATCAATATAAATGTAATTACTTATTGATGTTGCATTGTCCTCTTGAAGAATACACCATTTGAGTGGAGGAGGTGGAGTGGTGCAGACAGAGCTTTTGTAGAGCCAGAGGAGCCTGAAACCAAACCAAAAGCTGAAGGCAGATCCTGGGACCATTACTGTGAGGACGTGCCTGGGGAACATTTATATGGAACGATGGTTTCTGGCTGGGTGAGAGCTCAGCCAGACCAAACAAAAGGACATATACTGAGGGCATTTTCAATCCGTACCAGACAAAGGAAGTATTTCTGGAAAGTGAGTAAGAAGAGACCACAGCAACAGCAGCACCCGATTGGCCCTTTCTGAGACCTAGAAACAGTTCGACCCCGGCCCAGAGAGAGGGAAGCTGCAGCCACCACCAGAGGGTGGTAGGATCCGCCTCTCTCTGGTGGATCGAGGGACCCATCAGAGGGTGGGTCAGCCTTGGGCCACTGAGAAGGTCTGGGGAGCTGGATTCACCTAAAGAAATGCCTCTGTAAGGTTGGAAGGAGTGCCAGTATATGCTAGGGAAGGAAAGCTGAATGTGGATGTCCATCATGAAGGTAGGTAGCAGGAATGCTCAAAGAACTCGGTTTAAGTGATGTGCTAGGGAGCTAGGAGCATGGTCAGGCAGTACTCCCCTCGAGACAGAGGGATCTTTGTCCTTTGATTGTCCCCTGCTTCCTTTTGAGGTGTTTAGTAGATTCCAGGCCTCCGGCATATTAAGGAGATGGAGGGTGGAGGATCCTGGAACTCTCAAGGGGATGGGAGAGGAGTGGGCAGATTGAGACAGTGGGAACCAGGAGGCACTCTGGGGTAAAATGAGTACAGGAATGAGGTCCTCCTTGCCTTGTGCATACTCAAGGGTCCTGACTTAGTCAGGCAGGAATTGGGACCATCCTTATCCCTCTTGGGTGGTGTTATGCAATGCCAGATCAATTAGGAATAAGACTGCAGTGGTGATGGATCTTGTTGCCTGAGCTGACCTTGCTTGCATCAATGAGACCTGGCTTGATATGAATGCGGTCCTATTTTAGAATCTGTTGTTCCAGTTGGTTTCAGTGATACACCACCTGAGAATGGACTGTAGGGGTGGGAGTTGCAGTGTGTTTTAGACAGGAACAGGAGATCAGAGAGGTGCTAGATGAAGCTACCAACTCCTTCAATGCACAGTGAGTGTGGTGCAGGCTACAGGATCCTTCTCATGTACTATCCACCAGGTGATGGGAGGGTGTTCCTGAAGGAGGCTGTGGACTTCATTGTCGAGATGGTATAGGAGGTCCCCAGATGGTTGATTCTGGGAGACTTCAATGCCTCGGTCAACGATGAACTATCACCTTTGAACAGAACCTCCTCCAATTGATGGAATCATTGGGCCTGACATGGGTTATTACCATTGCAAAACACATCGGGAGCACTCATTGGACCTAGTGTTCCACCTGGGATGGAAATCTCTTATATGGAGGTGCAACCTATTGGGTGGTCTGACCATCATGCCCTGAGATTCAGTTTGCAGGCCCCAAAATCTTCCTAAATGCCAAGAAAACAGTGACCATGAAATTCGGCATGTGACAGAAACTGTCAAGGCTTCCATCTCCCCACCTTCACTACCCTCAATGGGCAGCTATAGATGCCACAGCATCTTTCAGGTATCTGGGCATTTGGCTGGATCAACATCTCACTTTCTCGGACCATATAGATGCTATAATGAAAAGCTTCACCCAAAACTCAGTGCCTTATATAGAAACCGCTCCTGCCCCAGGCAAGGCAAGAACTGATCAAAAAATGATCCTCCTGATTTTCAATTACGCGATATCATCTACTGCTGTGCTCCTGCCACCTCCTTAGCTAACTTGGATACACTTTTCAACTCCTTCTGTCGGTTTGTCCTGGATGCAGTTCCCCTTCCCATCACTGTCACCTGTATCGAGCTTTAGCCTTCCCATCCATAGCAAATAGGTGACTGCATCATCTGCAAATTTCATCTCTAAGTACTGGCTTGGCACACTCCCTTATCTTACTTCCTTAATCTCCCCCACCTTTTGCCTTCTAAGATCCCATGACCACAGAACTCTGTCAGTTCCTGGAGATCCACCTCAACTGGCCAGTCCTCATTCTCCTATCATCTCCTAAACTGTGGAATGCTCTTCCTACACAAATCTGATCCTTCTTCTCTCCTAGCACATTAAATAAAGCACTACATGATCACGTGATGCAGTGTGCCTGGTGCTAGCTCATTTATCTCTCCAGCCACCCGACTACTTAAATCTCTATTTTAAAACTATTTAGCAACTGAAAGGAGTCAAGAACTGGATTGGTGGACTTACCAGAACATAGTCTTTCATTTCTCACCTCAATATTGTAGTGATGGCCATTAAAATGCGGCATGCTCTGCCTGAGTATACACCACCTACTACACCAGAAAAGGCTCCAAAAAGCCTAGGGCTGCCAATACAGCAGACTCGGAGAGAACCTTTCATCTGCCTCAGGAATCAAAACCCCAGGCGTTAGCGGACTTTCAAGCAGAATTTCATCCGTTCCAAGAAGAATTAAGAGAGATTACTACAGATATCAAATCACTAATCCAAACCATGGAAGAAGTCTCGAGAAGAATGTCCAACTCGGAAGCAAGAATTACCTCATTGGAAAAACATGTTGAGAAGATTGATCCTGAACTCGTACTTACCAGTCAGAAGCTGGTAAAATGGAAATGAAAGTTGAGGACCTTGATGGCCTCAGATGCAGGAATAATGTGGTCATCATCAGTCTCCTGGAAGCTGAAGAAGGTCTGGACACTATACTATTCATACAGAAGTTAATTGAAAAACTCTGAGGCCCCTCTTCATATGGTCCACACTATGTCATAGAAAGAACGCATAGGGCCTCCATCCGATCCCACCACGGAACTCCTCCGAGGCCTTTAATTTTCAAATTTCTAAATTATTTAAAATTACAGCACTTTATCTCTAAAATCAAAGAGCTGCAAGAGGTTCAGTGGGGTGGCGCTAAAATCCGGGTTGCCCAAGAATCTGCAGCTGACTGTCTGATATCTCGAATGGCATTCCACCATTGGTTACAAAACTAATTGCTGCTGGAGTCCGTTTCCAAATGAATTACCCAGCGAGGCTGCAGGTTCTGATTGCAGGCACCTGGCAAAGTTTGAAGATGCCGAGGCTGCTCACGTCAGGCTCAAGACTAGCCTCCTGATCTTTTCTGTGATAAATGAATTGGGGATGGCCACATCGGAGAGATACCTCCAAGATTATAGAAAGCATGGTTTTTTCTGCAGCAGGTGTTTGAACCTAATCTGGTAAGATCTTAAATAAGCCTCCTCTCTATCTCTGCATCTTGTCCTATAATGGGATTAAGCCACAGTGGATTTGGAATTCCTGGCAAGTATAGACCTGATTGATAGAATGGCAGTCGTTCTACCAAGGTTTGGACTATATTCTACATGTTTCAGCTTCGTTATCAGCCATTTAAAGCATTGAGACACAAGTGAACAGCTGCTGCACTTCCAAGTCACCATAAGAGGAGCCTGAATATTGTATTATCCTCAATCTTCCTGGTTTGCTACATGGCTTGGAAATCTGTTTAATAACCTGCTTTTGAGTCCAGGACTAATGCATTAAAACTGCCCTCGATTTCATTTAAAATGGTTTGTCCTGGCAGTGACTGTCTGTTCTTTTTCTTGTTTTGTGGGGTTGTTTTATTTTTAATATAGAAGAGTTAGATTGTTTTTCCTATTGCTCTAATACAAGGTTGTTTGGTTCTCTAACCAACCGCATCAGAGTGGTACATTAGAGCGCCTCCAATTTCCACAGGTTGAAAAAGAACAGATCTGACTAGATGCTATGAGAGAGAGAGGATAGGGTAGTAGTTTAGCTTACTTAGAGTTGTGTTTCCCTTTTTGGGGAATCTTTCTTACTTGTTGTTCTTTGATAGATTTAGAATAAATACAATGGGCTTCTGATATTTGATGAGTTCTTAGTCAGCCTATTACGTTGAAGCCTAAATCTCCTGGATGTCCCTTTTTCAGTATATGTTTGGCTTGCAAAAGGGACAGATCGGGTGGTTGAAGAGAGGAGCTGTTGTGAAGGGTTCTGTTTAACGATGTCCATAATAGTAGAGGAGGGGTGGTCTGGAACAAATAAAACAGGTGGGTTTGAAGGTCAAGTGTTGTTATTTTTGAGGAGCAAAGGAGCAAGCTTGGAGGGAATGAAGGGTGGGGTAGAGGGAGGGATTTAACACAGACATTAAATTGAATATGTTGCTAGTATATAGTAGATATGAGTTGAGGTCACACTCCATATCACAAGTATATTATTAAATGGCCAATGATTTCAAATTTGCATCATGGGATGTCAAAGGGGTCCAGAAAAAACTGAAGCAATACAAGATGCTAAAGTACTTAAATCTTTAGCTATAGATGTAATATTTGTTCAGAAATCCCACCTGTTAGACTGGGAAGTCCTGCAACTATGTAGGCAGCAAATATGTCATGTTTTCTCGGTGGGGAGTTCTACCCAGAGCTGTGGTGTCATGATATTGCTCTCCAGGAAAGTTCAATTCTCCCCTTCCCAGGTGATTCAAGACCCTCAGGGCAGTTTTATTTTGGTTCAGGGATCAATTAATGCGGTGGAAGTAGTGTTAGGTAGTATCTATGGGCCTAATGTGGATGCACCGGGATTTTTGTGCAGCTGATTGAACTTCTGACTCCTTTTTCTTCCCTACCAGCCATCCTGGGAGGCGATCTAAATCTGGTGTTCAATCCAGCATGGATCACTCTAAAGGGGTCCCTAAGGGCTGTCCCTGCTCAAAGAGCATTAAGGGAGTTAATAGATCAGGTGGGCCTCCGTGATGTATGGAGGTACTTAACCCCACAGAAAGAGGTTATACCTTCACTTCTCCACTTCATCAAAAGGTTTCTAGCATTGATTATATACTTTTGTCCCAAATACTCCTTCTGGGAGTTTTGGAATCTTCTATCCAACCGGCCCTCATCAGATCATTCTCTGTTGTGGGTCACCTTTCTCCCTCTTCCTAAGATAGAGACACGGTTGAAGATGAATAATCAGTTGCTGAAGGACCCTGAGGTAACCAAGTATCTCTCTGCACAGATTGACTAATTTATTACTATTTATATTAATTTTATATCAAGACCGATATTGAATGGTGTCTCTTAAGGCTTTCCTAAGGGAATTCTAATCAGTCTGAGCTCCAAAAGAAAAAGAAAAGAACAGAAAATGTAAAGCCTCCTTACTCAAATTAGAAAACAGAGACACTCATAGCTCCTCATTCATCAGATACCCTAAGACAAGAACTAACAAAATTGAGGGACACCTATTTGGATATATTAAGAGAATTGGCAGAAATGGCAGTTCTGAGAACAAAAGCATCCTACACAGATCAAGGTGAAAAGGGTCATCTCTTGGCCCTCAGAATAAAGCAACAAGAATCTGCCAGATTCATAGCATCTATCCACTCCCTAAGGGATGACTTTTGAAGACGTCCCCAAGGGACATTATTGCAAAATTTACTGCCTATTTTACAACTCTATATAGTCCTATGTCTGATCCCCCTCTCGCTAATCGTTGGATGATTATCTGTCAGAGTCCCATCTGCCTTCCCTCAGCGAAACACAACACCGCAGTCTGCTAGCTCCTATCTCCAGATCAGAACTGCTCAGAGTTATTAATAGTCTCCCAGTTGATAAAACCCTGGGACTGGATGGATTTTCATCTAATTTTTATAAGAAATGTAAAATTATTTGATACCTCTATTGTTACCATTGTACCAACATATATTATCAGGAGCCCATACTGATAAGACTTTATTTGAAGCCTTAATTTTTCTCATACCAAAACTGACAAGAACCTGGAATTAGTAACGAGTTACCGACTCATATTCTTATTGAATCAGGATCTGGAAATTTTAACCAAATTACTGGCTGATCACATTAGTATCATTCTCCTGGAGATCATTGGCCTTGAACAGGTAGGATTTATGAAGACAAGATCATCCCAGGACCATCTAAGAATGTTAGCTCATGTTTTCTCGGCACCTAGGGATGCCCATGCACCAACTGCCTTGGTATCTCTGGATGCTGAGAACCTTATGATAGTGGATTGGAATTTTGTTTTGAACCCTTGCAGCCTTTAACTTCCCCACAATTTCAGAAATGGATACAAACACTCAATCATTGTCCATCGGCACATTTCATGGGCAATGGAATCATTCTGCTCTTTTCCCCTTGCATTCAGGTACCAGACAAGGTTGCCCATTGTCCCCATTGCTCTTTAATATTTATGTGGAACCTCTTATCCACCATCTCTTAATCTGTGAGAGTATTCATCTTGGACCAGGAGACCAAGGTCTCGGCCTATGCAGATGACCACCTTTACAGATATCTCAACCATCTGTTTTACCACCAATGTTGGATCTCATAGCAAAATACAGCAAAATGTCCAGTTATAAGTTGAATTTGGATAAAACAGCTGTATTTTCACTTAACCATAAGGTTTTCAAACAATCTATTGTTGCTCCAGGCCCTCTTGGAAGCAAATGTCCATCAGATATCTGGGTATTGAACTAACCTGAAACTTAGCTTCCACCAGAAGCTAAATCTGGATTCTTAGTGCAGGTCATTGACAAGACCTAGATAGGCGGTCTAAGCTCCCGATCTCCTTATGGGGCAAGATTAATCTTATAAAGATGAATCTGCCCCAGGCTTTTCTACCCACTTAATGCACTCAACATCTGGATTCCCCTTTCCTGGTTCAAAAAGTTAATGGCCTAATTACACAGTTTATTTGGTCTGGTAAACATCTTAGAATAGCCTATCACAAGTTAGCTGTCCTAAATGTAAAGGAGGAATACGTCTGCCCCATCTTGCTTTTTATCACTGGGCAAGTCATTCTGCTAAATATCTTAGGTGGCTGTCTTTGGACAATCCAGATCGTTCCCCTACATTTTCACCATTATGGCTAAGACTCAAATTAGCTCTTATCAAGTCCTGCAGCCTATCCCCAAAGCACTTCTTCATATCAAAACATCTGCACTGTCATTGAGTTTACTAAGATCTCCCATAGCAATCTTGATACAGGTTCATATGCAGATGTGTGCTGCCCTTAATTATAATCATCTTCTAGATTTAGAACAGTCCATATGGGGTAACCTCATTTTAGGATTGATAACAGAGTACTTACTGTCCAATGGATGCCCTGCTGGAGAAGGCAAAATCTTGCACTTTATAACTGAAAGAGGATCCTGGCTTACTGCTGCAGAGCTCGTGATGAAGTATTGCATTCTGAATCATAATGTGTTTGAAGTTTTCAATTGAAATATCTTCTGTTGAAAGTGCTGGTGGCAAGCCCTCCTTTATCTGCCAAAATATCTATTAAATTGGAGTTAGGTCATTTGGCAGGTTTCAAGGAGCTGTTTCCAAGATATATAGAATCTTATATGATTAGGCTAATCCAAATACCTTCGATCCATGACATTTTGGGCTTTTTTCCCAATCTGGAACTGGACTGGCCATCTTTATGGTGAAAACTCACAAATTCATAACTCAAGACAGTCTACATCTTATGCAATTTCATATCCTCCATACTCTATATTATACCCCGCAGAGATTGACTAAATTTGGTATCATCCCTCACCACTCTGTACCAGATGCCCATTAGAGGAAGGCTCAATTTATCATGTCCTTTGGACCTGTACCAAAGTAACTCCTTTATGGTCTAGTATACAGCAAAATATGGATCCTCTTCTAGGTCTAGAAGCACTTTTCACACCGGAAATATGTTTATTGCAGGACTTTTCCAAAATTACTGTGCTTAATCGCAGTATCACATGGCCCTAATATCCCTGTCGGTTAAAAAGTGGTCTTGCATCACTGGAAGGATGATGAAGATATTTCCTATGTTGAGTGGCTCAATGAGCTTTGGCCAATCTCAGAACAGAGAAAGCAATTGCTAGTCTTAATAATGAAGAATGAATAAGTACAAGAGGATATGGGACCCTTTACATACCTTTGTTCAATATAATTATATAACATGATAATTGCTCATTAGTTGAATACTCTTGTGTAATATGTCTGTGTGGGGAGGTAGGTTGGCAAAAGAAGGATGGGGGAGTGGGAGGAGGAGGAAGAGAATTAATTCTGCTATGTTATTATTGCCCTCTCAAGTATACATTGAAACTCTATGATCCATTCTCTGGAAGCTAAAACTAATAAACTTTGAATTGAAAAAAAATAAAGCACTACATAATTTCCTCTGCTAACTGCATTTGCCCCTAGCTCCCCGAGTCCTACATCCTGACTGATGCCCCATTTGTCTAAGCATAACCTAGTCAATGTACTTACAGATTTAGAGCTTAGTTTTGCTCCTCGTGTGTGTGTTTGCTGCAATCTTCTCTCAAATTGTCTATCTCCTCAGCCTGTGGGACTCACCCTGGCCTCTAGCTCGATCTCTGTCACATTGTTATTTTCCTCTCATGCTGCTTTTACTACCTAGTCCTCATATTGCAGGCCATTGGGCACATTTGTAATTACTTTAGCTAATATCTGTCTCACCCACAAGGTCACCATGTAGGTTTAAACTATTCTACCCTGTAATATTTGCTTTTTATGGTATTGTATAAATTGTTTGTAATCTATGCTTTCTATGCTGTTGTGTAAATTGTGTGTACTCAATGATACTATGTAACTCCCATTACCCTCTCCCCAGGTCATGCGGGAGACGAGTAACTTGTTGTTCAGTGTACCTTACCTGGTGAAACTTTCAATAAATAAATAAATAAATAATAGCCCTGCCCAAAGGAGTTTGTTCGGTATCATCCATTGAGAGGAGTTATCTCAGAGGGCCTAATGATGGTACTGGACATCTCAGGAATTAACTGGATAGCACTGACCCAGGGCCCCTGGTATTAGCCTATAACAGGGCTGTTACTGGGACCCTTGATGTCATTGCTCTGGTATGTGTAATTGCAGCAGCAGAGAATAGGCCAGCCCTGCTCTTCCGGACTGTAGACAGACTGTGCAATCCAGCCTGTCTACACTATGGTCGAGGTTTTCACAGGAAAAGTGTGAGGTGTTTGCACAGTTTTTCACTGATAAGGTGTCATCCATCAGGGATGAGATCAGCCAGTGCCTCCCATTAGACCTTGCATTGATCAATCACATAGTACTAATGCCCAGTTGACCTGGTCCACCTTTAGCCAACCGGTAGTCTTAGATATAGTGAGAATCATCCAGACTCTGCGGCCAACTTGCTGCAGTTTGGATCCAGGCCCAACCCACTACCTAGTAGGGTGTATCGAGATCATTGGCCCAGTCCTTGCTGGGATAGTGAGAGTTTATCTAGAGAAAGGGATCTTCCCAGATCCCCAAAGGAGGTGATAGCAGCCCTCCAAAAAAACTCTCCTTGACCCCGACTGTCCCAGAAAACTACAGACCAGTCTCAAACTTACCCTTCATATGGAAGGTTATTGAGAAGGTGGTTGCTCTGCAAATGGAAGATCATTTAACAATCCACAATATCTATGACCCTCTCTAGTTTGGCTTTAGGAAGAGGCATAGCACCGAGACTGCCCCGGTATGGCTGCTAAGCGATCTTCTAATGATGAGGGATCAGAGAGCCTGTTCCATCTAGGTTCTCCTGGATCTTTCAGTGGCATTTGACGCTGTAGACCATGGGGTGCTGCTCGAGCACCTATGTTTTTCTGTGGACTGAGGGGAGCAGTCTTCAGCTAGTTTTGATCTTTCCTTGAAGGCAGATCCCAGGCAGTGGTATAAGATATTCATTCCTTGGCTCCTCGCTGTCTGCCCTATGGGGTACCACAGGGCTCAGTGTTTTCCACATTTTGTTTGCAGTGTATATACTGCCATTGGGGGATCTTATAAGATGGTTTGGACTGAGTTTTCACTGCTATGCAGATGACTCTCAGCTATACATGTCTTTGCGCCCAAACAGGAATTAGATTCTGTCTTAGTGTTTGACAACTGCCTGTTGGAATTACAGAACTGGATGAGTGCTGGTTGGCTAAGGTTGAACTCGGGAAAAACGGAGGTATTGGTAGTGGACCCTGATCATAGGATGACTGAGGCATGGGTGGGACAACCTTGGGTTTACATCTTGGAGGAGTCCCACTGAATGCCTCGCCAGGTGCGTAACCTTGGCATGATATTTGATGAAGGCCTGACCCTGAGGGTGCAGGTTTCGCCATGGTCAAATCTTTCTTCTATCATCTTAGGAATATAGCTAGGGTGAAGCACCTGGTCCCCGCTGAAGATCTTCCTACTTTACTCCATGCCTTTGTCACCAGTCATTTTGATTACTACAATGCCCTTTACCTAGGCCTCACTGGGGTGGACATCCGCATTTTGCAGCTAGTGCAGAACACAATGGCCAGGTTGTTAACTAGAACCCTAGATCCAGTCATATAACACCTGTGCTGCGTGAACTGCACTGGCTGTCAATACAATGGCAGATCACCTCAAGGTCATTTTGTTGACCCATAAGGCCCTACATGACCAGGGACACCCTCAACATTAAAGAACTCCTGTTTTCCCTACTGCCCCACCTGCTCACTCCGATCATCTGGTGAGGGATTGCTAGTGATTCCCAGGGTATCCGTGAAAAACATCAGGAGGAAAATCTTTTGCCTTTATGGCTTCTACCCTGTGGAACTCTCTACTGCACTGGATATGAGATAGCCTGACCTTGGTAGGTTTTAAAAATCTTTGAAGGTATATCTTTTTCAGCCAGCCTTCAAAGGGACCTAGTAAACTATTGTACATATGGTGGATTTTATTGCTGTTTAAATGTATGATGGAGATTATATGTTCTTATTTGGTTTTATATTGTTGTTAAGTCATCCTGCCTTGAAGGGCGCTTCTTACAAATAAAATCTTACTACCTCTCTGAACCTCTGTGCCTCTTCCTTGATGTGTGGTTAGGCAGCCAGTTTGAATCCAGAGCTCCTGGTACCACTCTACGGTAACTCTCTTTGTAACTTCTTTAATTCAACAGCAGTCTCTATGTCTCCATAGAGAAAGAGAAAGAGAAAGACTATCTCCAAGTGCAGGCTACATTATGTACTCATCAAGAAAAAAGAGATATATAGAATCAACTATAATTATGTATACCAGAACATAACATCTCATTTGCCTTGCATGCTATTTGCAGGCCACTTCTCCTCTCCTCACAGACACAGCTCAACACAACACAACACAGCACAACAAGCCAGAACTAGAACTACTCAGCATGCAGCAAATGATTCATTTGGGTGGGAATAAACAGACATATGGATGGTGAACTTCCATCAAGCATCTGTGTTTCAATTCCCAACCAAAGAGGAGCACTGAGCAGGATACAAAACCAATGGCAGGTTTGCTCAATGCAGGCAGCCCAGCAGTACCCTTTAAACCAAGGAAGTCCCCACTTTCACTTGCCCTAGTGTGTCCAAAATGTCAGGCAGCTGAATTGCATTTGTTTGCCTTCCAGTAGGAAGCCCCTACAACATGTCCCTCTGGTCAAACCAGGTGGTGGGAATGTACATATGATAGGATGTGAGAATGTTTTGTTGCAGTGATAATTTTTAGTGCTTTATTTTGTCCTCCTTGGACAGCTAATGTGTCCTCCAGGGTCCAGCTCCATTTTGAGCTCATTCAGCAAAGGATAAAGTTAGTCTCATAAGTTTTTCCCACCTGCATGGTAATTATAAGGCCAAGATATGACATGTAGTCTGTATCCCACTGCAAGCCCAGAGTCTGGAATGTGTGATAGGCACTTCTTGTTAGGGGCTAGGAACTCTGTTTTCCCTAAATGTATTTGGATACCAGAGACTGTGGAAAATGTGTGCAGCAGGTCCATCTTGGGGCAAATGCTATCATGAGCAATACTCATTATGACCATTAAATCTTCTGCATGCAATAATGTTTTATATTGGTCCCTTCCTATTGTAACTCCCAATGTGTCAGAGTGCTGGCATATGGCCTCTGCAAGGACTTATGGCCAATACAAAAAAGGAGTGGGGAAAGGGGCAGCCTTGCCTGGTGCCCTGTAAGTAGCTGAATGGAGGTGACAGGGTGTCATTAATGAGGACCTGTGCATGAGGTGCAGTTTACAAAGGACAGATATATGGTGGGAAGTGCTCTCCAAATACTAAGTGGATTAAAGTCTTGCACAGGTAACCCCTCACCACAAAACCAAAAGCCTTCTTAAAATCAATGGCTATGGCTGGCTGTGAAGAGATTGTCATTAGCCAATGGTGATCAGGTTAAACAGGGATGGTAAATGGCCTGAGCTCAGTCATCCCCATATGAATGCTACCTGTCAAGGGTGCAGGATGGAAGGTAGGAGTTAGTCAAGCCTGTTAGACAATAATTTAGTATATAACTTGCTATCCAATTAAATCAGCAAGATTCTGCATAGCTGGCAGGTTTAGTGTTTTTTTTCCCTTTTAGGTAAGACTGTTATGGTAGCAGTGACCATTGTGTGGGGGACTAAGCTGGTGACACTGACATCCTGGATGAACTGTTGGTGCACTGAGCAGATGACTTGAGAGAGTATCTGGTAGAATTCGATCAAGAAGCCATGGTCCACCAGGAGCTTTCCAGAGGTTGAGACCCTTCAGGGCCTTCTCTATTTCAGATACTGAAAAGAAGAGTTCAAGAGAGTTCACTTGTTATGGTGTAACATGAGGAAAGTGGAGTGTGGAGAGGAAGGCCTTTACTGCATGAGTCTGGGGGTTGCAAGGACTGCTAGAAAAGGGCATATAGTCCACCCTTGCAGACATAATCTCCAGGAATTTGGTGTACAGCACCCCTGGGTGTTGCACAGGGCACCTATGTGCTGTTCAGCCTGCTTCTTCTTGGGCCAGTAGGCAAGGAGAATTCCACTCTTCTTGTCACCTTCACAGTACCAATGGCAAACTGTATTATCACCAGGTCATCATTATGGATGATGATAACATTCTTGTCTGTGCACAGTTTCAGGACATCTTTGTGGGTTTAGGAACAGGCTCCTGCTTTTGGATCTCTTTGAACTCAGCTTCTTTCAATTTAAGATGGGCCTTCAGGTCAGCAAGTTCCCTCTCCTTTCCTTGCCCCTGTTGATGTATCCCATAATCTGATCACAAATAATGGCTTCTGCTGCCTCCAGAGGATAGTCAGTCATGTGAGCCCTGTATCATTGTTTTAGAAGTACTCAGGTGACCTTCTCTTTGAGCCATGGCTGGAATTGAGGGTCATGCATCTGAAGATGATTAAGGCACCAGCCAAGGCAGTGGCAAGTGAACTGCCCCAGCAGGAGGTCCAACTGAACTGGAGCATGGTCAGGGCTCATGATGGGTGGTAATGACTGACATCACCATACATGTGGCCTGCTGAGATGTAAGACATGGGCTGCAGATTAGCAGATATAATCCCTCACCCATGGATTGTGGACTTGCCATGTGTCATAAAAGAGCTTGATCCTGAAGCCATAGCGAGACAGCCTGGGCTGCATTTTAAAGGGACTCTTGTTTGCTGTAGCTCCTGTCCAACATGAGATTAAGGTCCCTCCAATGATAAGGGTGCCTGTGACTCGTTGAACTGTGTCACCTTGTTTGCCATGTCGTGGAAGAAACTTAGGAGTCATCATTTGAGGCACATAGATTTCCCTCCTAGAGGGCCGTGGGTAGTGTCAAATGGGGCAAGGGTTCATTCTTCTGTGTCAACTGACTTTTAGCAATCTCCACTCTGAGGACTTATGGACCAGGATGGGAACAACTCTCATTTTGGTCTTTGCAGCACTGTGCCTCTAGGATAGGAAGCTTTGTCTCCTGGAGTAGGATCAATTGGGTACACGTGGCAGGTGGGTCATTACCTGCTTGTGTCTGATCAAGGAATCTAATCCTCAAATGTTCCAGCTGCAACAATGGGTATTAGATGTCATGGGGTGGCTGTAAGAGAAAATCACAAAATGGGGTGCATAGTGAGAACAGCAGCAGGTAATGCTCCACCTGTCATGGAGTAGGGCCAACTGTATACTCGAGGTAGTGTGCATTTAGGGACTTCTTGAGGTATCTTACCACAGTCTCTGGGAAAATAGTAGGTCAACCCGGAAGGTGCCACTGTAATAGTATATTATTTATTTATTTCAAAGTGTCACCAGTAGAGACATACTGAGCTAAACAGTTCATTTCTAGATGCATCCTGGGCAGATGTGGTAAGGGAGGGCAATAAGGGCATACAAGACAAAATTACACAATAACAGATAATGTATACAGGCATCATATAAAAACAGAAGGGTAACATTTAAACAAGATAAGTCCAAAGCATGAACTTCAATTGATAACAAGAAATTGTTCATGATACAAAGTTAACTTATGCAGGTAGAAGGCAGAGAGAGCTAATTTGGTGAGTGTCAAAAGAACATAGATCAAAGTGGAAAGATAGTGGGGTTTGAAGGTGTACTCAAGAGCAGGAGGCAAGGGTTTGGAGAGAGGGAGAGTAGTGGGTGGGTAGACTGTAGGGGTAGAAGAGCAGAGTAAGGTACGGTATCAGGTGATGTTGTAGAAGTGCTCAAAGAAATTGTGAGAAGAGTAGCTAGACAGCATTGAGAAGTTGCGAGCAGATAGAAAGGGATGGCAGTTCCATATTTTGGGTACATTGTAGGAGAAAATAGCCTGGCCTGTTGATGATTTTCTGTAAGGTAGGACAGGGGAGCCAAAACCAGAGCTATGAAAGGAGTAAGTGGAGGGTGGGGAGGAGAGAAGACAGGTAAGGTATGGAGGGAGATAGTGAGCAAAGCCAGTATTTGGAGATAAAGGAGGCACAATGAGTGAGGTGTCTGAAGGCCAAGAAAAGGGAAGGTAGAGGGAAGAATAGATGGAGTATGGTATGCTCTGGGCATACAGCCCAGAGCAAAGAGACAGAAGGAGGAAAGAGGGTATCCAATCTGGCCAGAGTGGTCTTAGGAGCAGCACTGTAGGCAACGTCACCAAAGTTGAAGATGGAAAAGATCATCTTCTGACAATTGCACAGTCAACATGAGGAAGAATGCAACCTCTATTCCTGTATATTACTCCTAGTTTGGGGTTGAGATTGTTGTATATGGCATCCACATGCCCAGAAAAATCAAGGTGCTGGTCAAGCCAAACCCCGAGGTACTTACATGATGTAACATCATCAATGGTAGCCTCTTCAGGGGTGTTGAACGAGGGAAAGACAGAGAGCCTAGCAAGCTTCTACATAGCACCAAAGGTAATTTGAGAACATTTTATCACTGTTGAGGCATAAGTGATTTGAACAGAACCAATGCTGAATGCTGTTGGAGTCCAACTGAACCCTGGCTATGATATTAGAGAGGAGTATCCTGAGGCAAATGGAACAGTGCCATCTGCATACATGTGGATGGACTCAGAGGAGCAAGCAGTGGAAGTCATTCAGAAAGACTGAAAAGAGAATTGGGCCAAGGATGGAGCCTGAGGGACACCAGTGATAATAGGAAGTGTAGGGTGAAATGGAATCGCCATTTCACACAGATTGAGAACTACCCTCAAGGTGGCAGAAGAATCACTTGGTAGAGGAGTTAGAAATCCCCTTTGCCTTGAGCTCATCAAGGAGACGTGGGTGAGATAAAGTGTTGAAGGCTTTGGCCAAGTCAACAAAGATGACCGAGGTGATAAGGCCCTGATCCATGCCTGAGAAAATGAAGTCTGTAAGCCAGACGAGATAGGAGGAGATGGAGTGGAAATTACAGAAGCCACTATATCACACCACTGAGGAAAAACAAAGCATGAGAACCTATAAACCACATCAGTGCTAGTGCTAAGAACAAGAACATTGAGATATACAATTACCTTTGCAGGATACCTTGGGCCAGATACCAGAAGTATCCCAGACTCACCCGTGTCCCTTGAGGGTGGCAACTAAATCTGGTAAATAGAAACAAAAATGAATGGTGGGTGAACTGCATACAGACGATTAACTATTCACCCTAAAACTGCAATGCCACAACTCAGGTGGGAGAGTGGAATGTGTAACATTCCCTTGAAAGTGGAGCTGAGATGCCCTGTCATCAATCCGGGTCAGGAGTCACCATGTCTCATCCCTTAAGGGAGTGGCCAGAGCACCATGGGGGCCAACCAAAGCTAGATAGGTTAGGTGGCCCAATGTATGGGGGAGTGGAAATGAGGCTACAGTCATGGCCTCATGGGGGAAGGGGAGTTGAGGAGAGGGCAAAACACAATGGAGGGAGAGAGAAAATGGGGAGATGACTAGGTAGGCTGGCACATATTGTGATGTACGTGGGATCTGTTGAGCATTGCCTTGGCATGCTTAGGCCAAAAGTGAAGTATATTCCTGATACTTCCTGCTGCTAGGAGAAAAACATGAAAGGAGACCAGGTAGCATACGTAGTTCAGTAATGGAGACTCTGCGCTGATGCTTTACAACCTGAAGGTTGTTTAAGTGTGGTGTTCCTGCTTCCAGCCCAGGTTAGCAGGTAGCAACAGGTAGGGTAGAACAGGCACTGCTGTGGGTGTAAATAGCAGTCTCGCTATTGATGGGCAGCTTCCTATGAGGAGGGGTACCAGCTGTGGACCAACCTTCTGGTTTCTGTAACTCATACTGTCAGAGAACTGCTCACCTCCAGTCATGTTAAACTGAGTGCCTCATTTTAGTTGAGCTTTTATTTCTTATGTTGTTCTGTGAAGAAAAAATGATATTTTCTTTAGGAAGATGACATGTTTGAATGTAAATCATTTCAACTTCTCAATGGAAGTGCATCAGGGTGAAACATGATGAACATACTTTAGTAGAGATTCTTAAGGAAAGACATTTTAATAATTAGGAACATTTCACAGTGCCCATCTGTTACTGTTTGCTAGTGAAACTTTTCTTAATAAAGATCCCATTAATGAGACCTGGATAGATGTTAGGTCACAGGGTTGGGTAGGCAACCATGAGCAGACTAGATGAAACATTGATCTTTTTCTGCCACCACAGTCTATGTTTCTATGTTTCTATCTTAAACCATCCATACATTAATTGGGTCAAGCCTTTGCTGTGCCGTACATATTCGACAGACTAAAGGTTCAGGAATACTTAGCCAGATACACACTGAGTCCCACTGCCATGGTTGGTGAAGATCAGGGGGTCAAGGTAAGGGGAGGCAACACCAAAGGATACATGGGGAATGGGTTCTTCAAGTTAAATTAAAGTAGGCAGAGATAAGGGCACCAACTTGAGTAAGCTCAATCTTGGAGCCCAGCTGAGAGTCCGTTGCTCACTAGATCACTGCTGTGCCACAGAATGTGTCTCCTGTGTCATGTACTAAGGCCTGTCAGCTTTGGGGCAGGGTCAGATAACCCAGTCAAATAACCACATTAAATGCTAGACACCTGAATAACTTACAATTGCTTATTAAAAATAACAACTAAAGCAACGTATGCTTTGTGCTTGTATTGTCTGTATATCTGCCTGTAATTAATCCCGATCACCCTGAAAAGTGACTCTGGTCTCAGTGGGCCTACCCAGTTAACAAAATTACACATATAAAAAAAAAATGTACTGCAACAAACAAATTCAATATATCCATTCCAAAGTGGTGGCAAAAGGGCACTGATCCATTAATGAAAATCTAGCATTCCTTAAGAAACTACAGACAGATTGTGGTGCTCAATGTGAACACATCAATTGAAGAACATGGATCTGGGCACTGCCAGATCATTAAAATGTGTACTCCAAATTAAAAAAAGAATTTGTAACATCTGATGCATTTTGGAATTGCTTCCTTTCTCAAAGGTCTACAGGCTATGACTGCTGTCACTCCTTATATAGCAGGGATGACATCACAATTAACAGACAATAACGCATAAATAGACTAATTCACCCCAATAATTGATAAGCAAGCAACAAGACACCAGCAAATAATTACATAAAAACATAACTGTGAGCTAAATTAACATAACCATTATAGTAGAATAAAACTACAAACTATAAATATGACATAAAGAACCCATACAATTTTTGTCTGAATAGCATAGCAAACCTTTAAAAATAGCAACATTTCTGTACTGCAGTAAACATGCTATAATTGCTTTACGGTATATTAAAAGCAGTTCTATAATTAATACAAAATGTAACCAGAATACTGTATAAACTGAGGGAGATTCAAAGAGGAAAAATAAATGGGAGAGAAGCAGGTGATGGGATTGGGGAAGAAGGGGAGAAAAGAGAGGTGAAAAGCAGAACCATATTGGGGAAAAACCAGGAACATGACAAATAAAAAGGAATATGGGTGAAAACCTGCTACTGCAAGCAGTAAGGTATATTCTTAATGGTGCGGAACACCTAAAAGAGAAATGAAAAAGGAAAATGTCCAAAAATATAAATCACGATGACAATAAGCATATAAAAACAGATAAGGATTGCAAATGTGAACATATAGCAAGTTATTTTCCACTTTATTTAAAAAGGGAGCTAAATTGAAATGATCATTTAATCCTGGAAAGTGAGAAGTTCAAAGCTATAGATTCAAAAGCTTCCCATTTGAGCAAAAGATTATCAAGATATCTGCCACTTGGGTTAGGGGTTAACTTTGTCAATGGTTGTAAGGAGAAGCTATTTTCCCTAGATTCATTGCATATTTAACGTGTTTAGCTGTAGCATACAAATTCATTCCTGCTATTAATCACCCTGCAATGCTCCCAAACCCTGGTTTTGAAAAAGGCACTTGGTCTTACTCACATAAAAAACACCACATTTGCAGGTAGCTACATAAATAACTCCTGCTGAGTAACAAGTAATAAACTGTTGTATCTCATACGATCTGTTATTGTGGGGATTACAAAATGTATTGCTCTGAGATATAACACTGCAATACATGCATGTTTTAAAAAGAAACATCCACAAAGGTTGTTAGCCAGTTACTGGCATTGCATATGGATTTTCTGCTGTGTACTAATATGTCTGAAATCATAGGTGCCTTTCAGCACGCGCCATCCTGTGTGGTGCTGTATTAATCTCTGATAAATCAGGATCACCTTCAGCATGTGCCAGTGTAGCTTAATGATTTTTTCCAAATAATTGGTATTTGCTGAGTATGTGGTAACAAAATTAAATCTATTTGTTGAGCTACACTGTACATATAGATGCAGTGTTATATATGAGTGCAGTACTATTGAAGTCTCGCTGCACTTTCAGCATTAGCTATAACTTCCTTGCTGTATCCCTTCCAAAAACCTCTCATTAAGATCAGCTGCTGCTGTCTCAAAGTCATCCCAGTTATAATTTTGTCTGATTCTCAAAAATTGACCCTTGGAAATGTTAATCACAGTATGACATGGATGACAACTTGAGGCAAGCAGAAATGTATTTCTGTATCTTTCCTATACACATTTGTGCACAAATTCGTCCTACCATCTTTGAAAATCTGAAGATCCAAAAATGAATCATGTGCCTGTCTGCTTTGTATGTAAACCTTAAATTGCTTTTTAGTAGTGTGGAAATATGCTGCCAATGCATCAAACTCGGTAAGGGTACCATTCTATATAATAAATATGTCATTAATAAACCACAATGACATTATTGAAAAAGATGTATGTCACTGTCTTGGATAAACTGAGCCTCTCATAAGTTAACATAAAGTTTGGCCAAGCTGGTAAAATGTTGCCACCATTGCAGTCCCTTTAATCGGTTGATAAAATCTGTTCTGAAAAGTGAAAACATTAAACTTCAGGACAAATTCTGATAATTTTAAAAGGAACTCAGTGGGTGGCACAGCATTATTACCCCATTGATTAAGGAAATGGGCCAAACTATCCAGAGCATCTTCTTGAGGAATATTGGTGTACAGGAACCAGATATCCATGCAGATGAAATATAAGTCCCTTCCCACCTCTATATCCTACAAACGTTGTAAAACATTATTAGTGTCTTTCAAATAAGATTTTAAATAACTAACAAAAGCCTTATATGCACATCAACATATTGAGATAAAGGCTCAGTAAAGCTGCCAATACCATTGACAATGGGGCGACCTGGTGGTGCTATGAGAGATTTATGTATTTTGGGAAGCATATATATAGTATGTTGAATAGGATAATCAATAATAAAGAAATCTCTAATGTTCATCAATAAACCACTGGTCAAATGCTTCATTAACTGTCTGGTCAATAGACCACTTGAAAATCATAGTAGATCAGAGTCTAATCTGATGTAAAATTGTTCATTATTTAACTGTCTTAGTACTTCATTCTCATAATTTCCCGTCTAATATAACTATGGCTCCACCTTTATCCAGAAGTTTGATTGTAATAGTATGGTCCTTCTTTAAGGATTCCAGTGTTTGTCTCTCTTCCCTTAACAAATTGTTACAGGGTAACTCTGGTAAATCTCGAAATAATGTTTGCAAATCCTGCTCATAACACT
This sequence comes from Neoceratodus forsteri, assembly GCA_016271365.2. NCBI lineage: Eukaryota > Metazoa > Chordata > Ceratodontiformes > Ceratodontidae > Neoceratodus > Neoceratodus forsteri. The sequence goes on from CM057455.1 coordinate 611,774,281, forward strand.
TTTAGAGGTCAGGATGGCAGCACTGGTTGTGGTGTAAAAGTAGATTTTCTTCTTTTCCGGTACCAATATTATGAAGTCCCTCTGATTCAGATGGCTTCCATTGTTCCATATTGGTGTGCACACAGATATATGAACTATGGCCCATTCCTTGTGTTTGTTATAGAAGGATTTTAAACTAAGATTCCTGCAAGGTTTAAGCAAGTCCACATGCATCTTAGATTTGTTAATACTGACTGTAGGGGCAAATGAATGGCCTTTGTTGAATAAACGTTCTTCAGGAACAGTTAAAATATGTTTTGAAAGATTAATTTCCTTTGTTGATAGCCTCTGTATCTGATGCCATGCTGGCACCTGTTGTTGGGGCTCTGAAGTTCCTATGCCTGCTGTTCCTGTCAGTTTATACCTCCTGCTGCGTCTCATCTTCCAGTTCTTCGCCACTTGTTGGTCTGAATCCCTTGGTATCTGCTGCGTGAGTTCTCCTCCTGAATTGTTGGGGCAGTTCTGATGTGGACCCTCCTCTTAATAAAAAAAAACAATCCTGTATCTGTTTCAGATTCATCTGTCTCTGTGCTGCCTTGACCAGTGAAAAGGTTGAATAAAACCTGTTTTTTCAAAATGCCATTCTGACTATGTTTTCTTTTCCAGCTTTATACCCTGTCAAGTTCATAATCCTCCTTGTCTCTTTGAAACTTACATTGCTTAATTGCTCTTATTTCTGAATCAGCTTTTGCAATAGTTTCCTTCAGTTTCTTATTGAGATTATCAAATTTTACATGATTAACAAAAGTGGCTATAACATTTTCTTCAGCTTTAATTTCTTTTGCTAACTCTGTTTACCTTTTTCCCATATTAAATAATTATGTGCATCGATTTATTTGATGCCTTATTTAAGATGTCATTCCACTCATTCATAAATTCACCTTATCTTGCCCATAGGAATGATTCATAACAATTCTCAATCCTCTGGGAACACTAGAGATCTGCAGATAAGCATTAAGGCTCAACTGTTTCCAATTAACTTGTTTTCTTTTCCAGCTGCTACGAACTGAGAAGCCTTTCCTGATTTCTCTGTTTGTTCCTAAGGTCAGGATGCACTTTGTGCAGCAGCCATAAGTTATGCTTTTTCTGTGTTATGGAAGAACTTGCAAAAGACTGTAAAGCTTGTAGTACCAGTAAGTATGTCCTCTTTAAGGCACTGTTTCACTGCAAGATCAGCGAAACCTGTGAATGTTATAATTAGATTCCTTCCTGTGAACCCTACTTTCCTTACCTAGCCTGGTCCTCCTAGTACTTATCCTACCCATCCCTCTCTCCCTAATTCTGTGTCCTCCCTGTATCCATCCATGTGACCTCTCCATGTCCCTGCCCTTAGCCTCTCTGCCCCTCCTCTTTAATTGTCTCAGTTCCCTTACACCCCCTCGTGACTCTCTAGACCCCTTCCACCTCTGTTCTCACTGTGCCCAACACCTATATACCATACTGGGTATACAAAGTATCCTCAATAGTACCTTATATGTATTATCGTGTAATCACTTGTTTGTATAGCGACGCTTTGTATTTACTGTCAGTCATCTGTGATTATCTCCTATAGAAGAATCTGTTGGTATGCTGTATTGTCTTCCTTGTAGTTTGCTTTGTTTTTATTCATGTTTACTTGCTCTGAACTATTCTGTCTGTTGTATTCTCACCTGTAAAAATTAGATTTTTGTGAACCATTTCTGATTCATTCAGGTACACCTTGTAAATGAACATATCTCAATGGTGTTTTGCCTGATAAAATAAAGATGATTGATTGATTGATTAATCCTTGAAATTAATTTTTCAACGTTTTTTAAAGGCTTCTTGCAATTAGTGTACTTTCTCACTATTAGAGAGAACTTCATAAGTCTCTTGCAAAACTGATTATCAGTACTGGCAGATTGTAAAGGTGAATCAATATAAAATAATGGATCAGAAGAAAGAGAGGGTACATGCATTCAAAATTTGAAGCAGTATAGCCAGTGGTCTAAGGCTCTGAGCTGCAAATCTGGTGACATCCAGCAGACCAGACCTGGTTTGAATCCAACAGCTTCCACTTGTATACTGTGTGACCTTGAGCAAGTCACTTAACCTTCTTGTGCTCCCAGGTCACTCCTGTAAAAAGCTTTCAGCTTAGTGTGCTATACCTGGTTAAACAACTAAATAAAAAAAAATTGGTGCTGCCTCCAAAGACATTTTGGTTCATGTAGAGAAACAAAGTCCTTGGATTTTGGATAACTGAAACCACAAACCAATTGCATGTATAATAGGAGTGTTATGCAGTCTGTAACAACACAATAATCTGGCTGGCTGTTTCTGCAACCTGTGTGTCTGCTTCACATAAATAGCACAACATTCCTTACAGAAGCTGCTCATGGATTGTGGTGCTCATGGTGAACACATCAGTTGAAGAATATGGAACTGCACTCACCGTCCTGACAATAATCACATGCTGATCTGTCAGATAATTAAAATGTGGTTTATTCAGTACTCCTAATTGAAAAAGAACTTGTAATGCCTGACGCGTTTCAGAATTGCTTCCTTTCTCAAAGACTTACAAATCATGACTGGTACCACTTCTTATATAGTAGATGTGATGTCACAATTAACAGACAATGACACATACTGTAAATAGACTAATACTGTAATAGACTAATCCACCCCAAATAACGGATAAACAAGCAACAAGACACCAGAACGTGATTACATAAAACATAAGTGTAAGCTAAATTAACAAGAAAGGAAGGAACTCTGAAATGCATCAGGTGTTACACATTTTTAATTTCAATTTGGAGTACTGAATAAACCACTTTTAATTTCAATTAATGAAAGTCTGCAGAGTGATAGCCATAGAGCAGGAGACTACTATGTAAAATGGGCAAAAATCCCTGTGTCCTGTTAGGCTGAGACTTGGTTCTAGCCTTGGCAGTAAGACAGCACCACCAAAGGCTAAAACAAGTCCCTGCCAACCAGGGCAACTCACAGAATTCATAAGCCACTTACTTGCTAATTTCAATCACACACATGGCTGGAAACCTTTACTCATACAGTATATACAAAATTCAACTATGTCATAAAAATAAAAGTCCATACAATTAAATAAAGTAATTAAATAATTTAATGTTGTTTTCATTCAAGAGCCCCTTTCTACATACATACACAATTTTAAAAGTGAAGTGCTATTCAGGGTTTACATTGTTGTTGTTTCTTTGATGTGTGCCAGAGAACTTCTTGCTTCTTACCTGGCAACAGATAAAACTGAGGTTCTGGTTCCACTTGAGGCGTTTGTGTGTGAGTGTGTGTGTGTGTGTGTGTGTGTGTGTGTGTCTGTCTGTCTGTCTGTATGCCAGTGGAATTCTGAAGAATTTTGAATTCATGTATTTCATGTTACCTTTCCGGGTCTGTGTGTGTGTGGGGGGGCATTCTACTACTGGAATAATGCAGAGCTTTGAGTTCTTCTATTCCATGGTAAGCAATCACAAATGTATTGAGTGTGAAGAAAGATAGATGACTATCAGGTAGAAAACATCTGTGGAGGGACTAGTTTACATTATTTAGCAACATTTCATAATGTTTTTCGTGGGTTTTAAAACTTTTGCAATTTTCATTTTTTAATAGTTGCCTATTGGCCCATTTTATATAAGCAATAATTCACTCCAGGTCCATCGGTGGTACTAGGTTTCCTCCACAACAGGGGCTGAAGGCACTTGGCTTCACCTCATGCATCACTGCAACTCTGACTGTGGAGAGAACCTGTACCACCAAAAGCCCAATTGTGCCTTGCTTAAGGAACAAAGCACAAATGGTGGAGGATGCGGCTAGTTAGCCTGCAAGGAATGATGAGGTTGTGGTGTCAGGTCTAACCCGGCAGTATGCAGTGTCTCTGCTTGGGGAGCATCTGACAAACCAGAGCAGAGAGATTCAAGTCTGAAACTGGTTCATGAGGAGATAATACTGAACTGGGGAGGGTGCAGTCCAAACACAGTACCTGTGAAACTATTTTGATTTCTTTCAGTCTCTGCAAAACATAGTCAAACAGAGCTTCTAGATGCTTGGCAGAGAGTACCACTGTCATGCTGAGACCCAGGCTGTGCGGGCAAATACAGTTGATTGGGTGCAATTCCATTGTCACACCTTTACTTGCAGGCAGGTCCAATTTATGAGAAAAAGTTATCAGGCTGTAGCAGACACTTTTCTCTACCAGTGCACATTGAGAAGTAGCCCTATGAACAGGGGATGCTGGATGCCTCGAGATAGAAGTCTGTGGTGAAGGAGCCTGCAGATTAGGTGAGCATCCTCCACTGGCTCTACGCAGCCCATTTATCATGACATTTTGGATATGTTACACAATGGATGTAGGCCGCATAATGGTATTGAGTTATCCTGGTAGTGGGGCTGCACGTTGACCAGTTACCTACTGTGCCACTTGTTTGTTGTCTACCGTGTGATCACTGGTAATGGGGTGTGTGTAATGTGTACATCACTAGAGATGTATTGGCACTACACTACATGGGTGGCATGCGTTGTGGTACCCTTTACACTGTGCCTGCATACTGCAATGGTCAGCACCCAGGTATGTACTGTACCTTACTTTGCAGCATCACTTTTGTCTCACAACAGTCCAGTCCATGGGGATGGCTTAGCACCTTCTCGATGGTAGCTGCCCATCTGGCCCACCTGCGCTGGGACAGACAACGACTTCAGCAGCAAGAAGGAAGCAGACAATGAGAACCTGTGTGAGTCTTCATGGAGGAATGGAGGAGAAAGGGTCCAGTTCAGACCAGGAGGGCTGCCAATCCCTGCAGAATCCCACTGCCAATGGTACCCAGCCACTCACCTCCCTGGCACAGCCATTGCCTTGCCACCCCCAGTTACTGACCTAGGCATATGCTGCCTTGCGAATGCCAGGACCCAGCATGTCCACCACTCTACCTCACAGACCATTCCCACTGGCCCAGCCACAGCTGTGCTGCTCTGGACCAAAGATCCATTTGCAGCACTGACTATGGCACAACACCAGCCCAGACAATGGGCAACAGTGCACCCTGACTCTGTCCCCTTGGACAGTCCATTCTGGAAGCAGAGGGCTGCCAACAGGCAGCTGTTGCAGTCTGCTGTGGGGGCACAGGAGGGTGTGCAAGTTGAAATGGGCTGCATATGCTGCATGCTGCAGGACCATGAGTAGTGTGTGGAGGCTCACAGTGTGGAGCACATGGCAGCCATGGGTTGACTGCAGTAATGCCTCTCTGGCAGCATTGATGCTGGCTTCAGGAGACTGAGGCAATCCTTTACAGCTGACATGGATGGAATGTCCAACACCATGCTTCAGGCTGCAGTCAGGGTCTCTGGCACTGTAGGTGCCTGCCACAGCACTAGCCATTCCGGTGAGGGAGCGTTACCACAAGGCAGATGCCTTGGTTTCATAGCACTCCCCAGCAGTGTGATCAACCAGATTTCCTGTACACCCAGAAAACCCAGGGCACTGCACATACTGGCACATGGCAAGATACCATGCACCCATGGCCACGGCTTGCTCCTCAGAGGGGCCAGTACCCACAAGACCATGTCAATGGGTGGCTAACACCATCCCACACCCTCCTCCACTGGTGGAGGTTTACCCATCCACTTCCTTCTAGATACAGTGCCTGCACAACGTCTTTGTCTATTCCTCTCAACCTTAAACCAAATGTGCCCCTCATGCTTCCCCTTACAATACCCATGTCTCCCCACCTGAATGGCTTTCATTTTGTTCCTTCATCCCTTGTAACCCCCACCAGGATAGCATCTTATTAATTTCATCCCTTTATACCCCCAGTCTGGATGGCATATCATGCACTGTCCACTGTTCACCAGACGAAGCTTCACCTTGACACGATTAAGTCTGCCCTCAAGCAGCCAGATGGACCCTTCTATCCGTCGGCTGCGCCTTCCTCGCTGCACTGCCTGCTGTTCACCAGACCAAAGCTTCACCCTTGACATGGGTGCGTCTGCTGCCCCAAGCAGCCGGGCGGACCCTTCTGTCCACCAGCTGCCTTCCTTGCTGCACTGCCCACTGTTCACTAGACCAAGGTACGCTGCAGAAACTGCACTGTCCAGAACCATCGACTCTGCCTGCTGATGGGCTGCTGCAGTTCTTTAATTCTTTGCTACTGCTGTTTCCTCTCTGGACCTTAAGCTAATGTTATATTCTGATTGTGGTACTTGTTAAGTCTCTCAAATTATCTTGTAAATCCTAACTAGCGCGAACCTAAGCTTGTTTACAGCAATTTTGCACTGTAAGGTAGTTTGAAGTGCCAGTTCATTTAGGCTGCAGGTTTGTAGATTGTAAAATCTTTTTGTTTTAAGGTCCAGTGGTGAGCTACCCTGGATCAGAAAGTAAGTTAAAGTGATACAGTTTTTCTATTTAGACCAGATTCCATTTGGGTCACAGTTGTAAGCTTTGCCCTGCAAATAATTAAATTTCTCTTTCACTTTCAGTCCTTCTGTCTCCTTGCTGCTTGAATTTTTATGCCCACGCCCCATCCCCACCTCCAGCCTTTATTAAATACTCCGCTCCCCCTCGGCACAACCTCTAGCAATGTTCATCCTCCCCTCTCTCTAATATTGCAACTCCTCTTAAAGATACAGAGTGATATTCTTGCCTTTACAGACATTTTCCTATTTTCACCACCTGCTTACCTATCAGCATTGTTTAGTTTCTGCTCTGCTATCTGCTGTCCCAACGCCTTCAACTACTGCAAGATGCTGGCGAGAGGAGGGAGGTGTGGGTGACCTATACCGAGGTCCCCCCAGCAGCTAGTTGTGGTGATCTGTTCCTTTGGGGCCCTACCATACAGGGTGTCCTGGTTTGCCCTTTACAGGTTTCCAGGAGCCCTGGTTTGCTCCTTTCTAGGTCTCCAGTTGCCTATAATCTGTGGGGTGGTTACTACTGTCCTTACCATGGAAGAACTGGAAGCTACCTCTCCTATGTTCAGGAGGGCGGCAGGTCAGTTTACGACACTAATAATTATTATACTGGCCCTGGGGCTAGTCCTCCTTTATTGTGCTACCTCGACTCCTAGCCTATTTATTGACCCAGGGTTGTGGCCTCCTCCCATGATGATACTGATTTCTCCTTTTCCAACCTACTTGTAACTAAGGTAATGCACTCATGATACTTTCCTTAGCCTTGACACTAGATGCCTTATGTGTGCGGTCAGGGTGAAGAAAGTCCGAAGCATGCACAGGCCTGGAGGTAGGCCGCTGTAAGATTGTTCCTCCTGGCTAGCCCTACTCTCACTTCTCATGGCTGGAGATATTGAGCTCAATCCTGGGCCATCTAAGCTGATCTCTAATATTCCTGCCACCTGGAATGGGAATAAGGGACTAAAAATAGTGCATATGAATATTAGGAGCTTGCTTCCTAACTGAGACGATCTCCTAAGCGTGAACTGAGCTATACAAGCCAGACATCCTAGGGATAACTGAGACTTGGCTCAAACCCTCGATTCCTGACTCTGCCTGCTTCCTAACAGGATATGAGTTCATTCGTCTAGACAGGACTGGGGGTAGGAAGGGGTGGCACCCTCATCTACTACAGATCCCATCTGAAAATCTCCCTGGTGGCACAGAGTAAACCTGATCATCCACCTTGTGAGTTTCTTCATGTGCTCCTGCTGCTTGGCGATGCTAAGAAGCTGCACTTGGTGAGCACCTATAACCCGCCTGGGGGTCTGACAGGACTCACTTACCTCTTAGATGCAGTTAGGCCCAGTATAGGTGACAATGAACTCATTATTATGGGTGATATCAACATGAACTGGGAGTGTGGCAATATTAGGAAATGCAAATAACAACTTGCCTGCCTATCCCTTAACCAACTAATCCATGACCCGACGAGACAGGCAGCCAATGGTTCCTCAAGTTCCCTGATGGACTGGATCCTGACCAACCAGCGGAGGATTGCCTCATCAGGCTCGCTATCAGACTCCATATCTGACCACTGCCGGTATACTGTGTCTGGAACATCCCTCACCTAGAATTCCACACAAAATCATTCAAGTCAGAAAATACTCCGGTTTTGACCCTGAGGCTTTCCTGGCCGATCTAGGATGTACTGACTGGACCAGGGTGCTTAAGCCTCTGACTCCTCAGTGGCAGCCTCCTGCTTCATACATTCCTTTGGTGTTCTCCAAGATAGACACGCCCTCAGGGTCATGCAGTGTGAGGGGAACAGCCACCTTCTGGCTGAATGGTGACTTACTTGCCTAGATGCGGAGAGAGACAAATGCTGGGCAAGTACTAAGGGTTCCAGAGATCCTGCTAATCTCCTGAGACATCGCAACTCAGGAATCAGTATAAAAAGCCATTAGGGCTGCCAAAAGCAACTTCTGTAAATCGGCACTACTTAGCTCTGTCAGAGATCCTAGGAGGTTCTGGAGGAACATTAAATCCCTCGTCAGTGGGCCCTCTCACTCGGGTGTCGTGGACATGATTATTGAGGAGTCTCGTGCAATAATCCCCAAACTATAGCCGACCACCTCAATCTCCACTTCTCCAACCTTTTGGCCCTCACCTCTTGTTTCACAACTGATGGGGTCACTAGCAATATCCCTCCGATGCAGAGTGAACATCCTCCTCGAGAGTATTTAATCTTAAGGCCGTGTCTGTCCTTGATGTTCGGAACTGCTTGGCTGCCCTCCCAGCACTCCAGTGCAGGGCCTGACAACCTTGGCCCAGGCTTCTCAAGCTGGGAGCAGCTTACATTGCCCCTCTGATTGCCTATATCTTTAACCTATCCCTTAGCTGGGGATAATCCTGACATCTGGAAGGAGGCAAGGATAGTCCCTGTTCTGAAGTAGGGAAATCCCAAACTCCTGACAACTATCGCCCTATTGCTATTCTCCCATCCCTTGGTAAACTCCTGGAAAAGGTTGTGGCGGAGCAACTCTCGGATCGTGGATACCCATGAGCTGCTTTCTGGGGCCCAACATGGTTTCCAGAAGGGTCATAGTACCACTACTGCCCTGATTACTGTAATCTCTAGTATTAGATCCACCATAGATCAGGGCAAACTGTCAGGTGCTATATTTATTGACTTGTCAAAAGCTTTTGACCTTGTCAACCATGACTTACTGGGGAGCAGCTCAGGGCTCTCGGTTCTCTCCACATGCCATGAGTTGGATGATGGGCTACCTAATGGGTGAAAGCAGCACACCTGCTTTAACAAGGTTCTCTCAGAGCCTAGGGCTGTGACCATGGGAGTTCCCCAGGGATCGGTACTTGGACCTCTCCTATTCTCACTTTTATTAATCAACTCCCACGGGTGACCTCTGTTGCCAAGTCACGCTTTATGCAGATGACCTTGTGCTAGTGGCCCATGCTCGTAATGCTGCTGACCTTAACCAGTGCCTATCTGAAGACTTCAGCAGAGTCTCGGCCTGGATTACCAACCATAGACTGGTATTGAATCCTAACAAAACTCAGGCCATGCTCTTTGGTTCCACGGCCAAGTTAAAAGCCCCATCAGCTATGCTTAAAATAGCTTGTGATGGAGGCCCTGTGTTGCCAACAGCGAGCTCAATTAAATATCTTGGGGTCACCCTTGACCCACAACTTGACATGAGAAGCCATATCCAAAACATCTGCAGAGCCACCAGGTGTAAGCTTGGCCTTGCCTACAGGCCAAATACAACCTGACCCGGGAGCAGGTTGGCACCTCAAGTAGGGAGTGCTTCTCCCTCCCTTAGTTATGGATACCACCTATTTGCCAGGTCACCTCAAATCCATCTTAATCGGTAGAACACGGCATATAATGATATCTGTCGGTTTGCACTTGCTGCTCCCAAACTCACCCACCGATGTGAGCTCTATGACAAACTCAACTGGCTCCCCCTGCGGAATTCCTGATCCTTGTGTAGGAAACTTCACCAGAAAAGTGCTTGCCACGAAAGCATACTGTCGAGACTGGGCGCATCTCCTCCCAAAACTAGACGCCATCCCCTACCAGCTCAGGTCACAGACCGCCAGTTGTTAAAGTCCCCCTACTCTGACCCTTATGGGAGATCGTGACTTTGCCGCTTTTGTGACTAGGCTCTGGAACTCCATTCGTACTCTGTTCGCTCTGCCCTTCCATGGGACCTTTCGCTCCTCCCTGTGGTCCCACCTAAAACTAACGACAAGATGTGACTGCTCCTAGTCTCTGTAATGTAATACTCTGCAGTCCACTATTGTCCACTCTGAGTCCATGATGGTCTATGAAATATGTATTCAGTGATTCTAATGTCTATCTATGTCCTGTAACAATTTGTACTATGTATGGCAGTATCTCTGCCCTTATACAAGCGTTGTTATAGCTGTTTTTACTGTATCATGCTGTTTCTCCAATGTTGCCGTGTATGTATACTGTATGTTTGTGCTCTCCCGGTCGTTCCTGAAAATAGGCATACTACTTGTTTAGTGTACTTACCCGGTAAACAAAAGCTAAATAAATAAATAAATAAATCATTAACTTTAATCACCATTATCCACCCCTTGCCTGGCTGGCTTGCTTGTTATTTGTTTTCAACACCCTTTATACCTCCCCACCTGGATGGCATATTATTTACTTTCATTCCCATTTATACCACCCACCTGGATGACATATTATTTACTTTATCACCCATTATATCCCCCACCCAGATGGCTTATAATTTCTGTTAATCTCTGCTATTTTCTGCATGTTATTATTTGTAAATACAAATAAAAGTGTATGGTATAGCACAGCTAGAGCTAATAAGCATTGGGGCTTGGTCTAGACAAGTTATCTTAAATTGGAGCAAGCTACTAGGCACATTAGAGGGAAGGGCTAAACAAGAGACAGGGAAAACCAACAAGAAACAGCGGGAACCCAGAAAATTGTGGCAAATCTACTGGCTAACTTAGGCAAATGAGAAGAGATAACACCCTATACAGAACAAGAAAAGAGAGGAAAAGGGTTCATAGAGCATGCTATAACTAAGAAAGGATAAATAGCATAGAAAGGAAGATGATGGGAGTGATGCAATGGCTGTGGGGTGGCAGTTTTCAGGATGACCTTCTGGATGCTGCAGTGCTACCCCATCTGTAGGAACATCTCTGTCCTGAGGCAGAGGTTGCTAATCTCCTGGCCAAGTTGGCTGGAATTCAGGAACTTTCTCCCTCACCAAGGCTACCTAGTCAGCCTCTGCTAACTCAAAGATTGCCCAGCAGAGGGAGTGGCTGAACTACGGTGGGCTCAGGAGAATGAAGGTAGTGGCATACAGGCACATCCCATCCAGTGACACTATAGAACTACTACACAGTGTTGGAGGAGCTGGAAGGTCCCATGGTGACACCTGAGGTAGTGACCACTTGGGATATGAGGTCATCTAGAATGGATCCCCAAGGGTGGGCAGCAGAGGATCCAAGAGGAGGAGGAAGCAACTCCTGGTGGGGACTCCATTGTCAGGCAAATAAGTTGGGAACAAATAGCAAGGGGAGATGGAGGTTATGTGCCTACCTGGAGGCATGGCTCAGAGTGATGGGGAGTGGATCCTGAGGATAACAAGGGCCATAGCAAAGAGGGAACTGGATGTCATTGTCCACATGGGGACAAATGATCTGGCAGGGGATGAGGAAGGGATAGAAAGAATAAAGGAGGAGTTTAGAGTTGGGAGGGCCTTAAACAGGCAGCAAGCTCTGTGACCTTCTCAGAGGTACTGCCTGTCCGTGGCAAAGGGGACAAGGGCACTCTGTATAAAAATGCAACACATGGTTGAAGGAATGGTGCAGAGAGGAGATGTTGGCTTCGTGGAGGACTGGGGCCCACCTGGAGGGATGGGGCCTGTACAAGGGTAACAGCATGTATCCTCCTGGGAGAGGACAGTGGTCCTAAGTAAACAGTTTGAACTAACCAAAGGGAGAGGTGGAGGGTGGAAGAAAGACAGACTATGCACCCAGCCCTCAAGATCACAGGAACAACAATGGGAGACAGGTGAGAGAAAGATCAAAAAGTACACAAATAAAAATGTAGTCATGAAGCTGGAAAAATACATACTACTAAAAGGACAGTGTAGGAATGGGCAAAATGGAAAAGGGGGGACAACCTGAAATCCATATGAATAAATGCTCGAAGTCTGAGAAACAAGATAGGAGACCTACAGGCTACCATAGCGGAAGCAGACCTGGACATTGTAGTCATCACAGAGACCTGGTTCTAAGAGAACCAAGACTGGAAGTGGCCATACCAGTTACAATATTTTCAGGAGGAACAGGGTAGACAGGAAAGGGGTGGTGTGGCCCTTTATGTGAGAGATAATATAAAGGCCAGAGAAATACAAGGTAAACAGGGATGACAGGATATACTGTGGGTCATACTGGAAGGAGAAAAGGGGCAGCTATTTGCACAGGAGTGATCTTCAGACATCCAGCACAGGGAAGGAGGTAGATAAGGAAATGATGCTAGCAATTCAAAGGATGGCACATAGGGAAGAAGTGCTGCTGGTAGAGATTTCAATCTAATGAATGTGTACTGGAGCCTCCCCACTGTAACAACAGCCAGAAGCAGGAATATCTTGGACTCCTACAGAGGGCATTCCTGAAACAACTGGTCATGGAACCCACTCATGAGGGGGCACTGCTGGACCTTGTACTTACAAACAGGTACATGGTGGCAAAGGTTACAGTAGGGAACACCTCAGGAACAGTGATCAGTGTACAGTGTGGTTTGATATAATAGATGGGTCAGAATCACCACGACATGAGGATAAGAATCCTGTACTTTAGGAGGGCTGATTTCAGAAAATGGGAGAACACTTGAAAAACACTCTAGCAGCAGTAGGGAATATGGGGAGTAGAGGAACAGTGAACAACTATTAAAGAGGAATTGGCTTAATGACACAACTATATCAAGCAGATCAGCAAAGGCAAGAGGAGAAAGAGACAGCCATGGTTCTCTAAGGAAGTAGCAGAAAAGTAAAAGCAAAAAGATTGCATTTAGAAAATACCAACGAACACAGGAGGATGGGGATAGGGATTGTTTCAAGAAAAGCAAAGGGAGGCAGGAAGGCAGTTAGGAGTGCTAAGGCACAAACAGAGAACACATTGCAAATTCAGTGAAAAAAGGATAAAAGTTTTATAGGTACAAAAGTGAAAAGAGGAAGGCAAGGGATGGATAGTAAGGCTGGAAGAAGAAGGAAGGGGCCTCATGGAGGTAGACTACCAAAAAGCAGACATACTAATCAAATACTTCTGTCAGTATTCACAGAGGAGGTGGCAAGTAACAGGCGAATGATAATGGACAAAGGCATAAAGGATCTAGAGGTGGACATAAGTCCTTTTCAGGAGAAAAGGTCCTTAGGGAACTAATGGCACTAAAAATTGATAAGGCAACGGGATCAGATGGGGTGCACCCCAGGATACTAAGGAACTAAAGGAGATACTGGCTGTACCTCTGACAGCCCTATTCAACCTGTCAATGGAAATGGGGAGTACGGGGGAACTGGAGGAGGGCAGATGTAGTCCCTCTGTACAAATGTGGAAATAAGGAGGAGATGGGAAACTACAGGCAAGTCAGCCTGACCTCCGTGGTGGGCAAGATAATGGAAGCACTACTGAAGGAAAGGATTGTGTAACACCTGGTTGTCAATGGTCTGCAAGACCCATGCAGAATTTTCACTGGGGAGGCCGTGCCATTCAAACCTCATAGAGTTCTTCAACTGTGTAACCAGCGAAGTGGATCAGGCGTTGGATGTGGTCTACCTAGATTTTTATTAAGGCCTTTGACACCATTCCACGTAGAAAGCTGAGAAACAAGCTGGGCAACCGAGGAGTAGGTACTAAAGTAGTGAAATGGGTAGAGAATTGGCTGAACAATAGGACTCAGAGGGTGGTGGTAAATGGCATGCTCTCTGGAGTAGGAGGGTGACCAGTAGGGTGCACAAGGATCAATGTTGGGCCCAGTCCTCTTTAGTTTCTTTATCAGTGACATTGCAGAGGGTCTAGGCGGACAGTATGCCTGTTCGTGGATGACACAAAGCTCTGCAAGAGAGTGGGCACACCAGGGGCATGGGAGGGGTGGATAGTATGAGGGAGACCTAAAAATTCTAGAGGACTGATCAAAGATTGGCATTTGGGGTTCATCACTAAAAAGTGCAAAATAATGCACATGGGACACAGAAACCTGGGGCAACATACCACCTTGGAGGGAGGCAATAGCAAGCTTAAGGTAGGAAAGGGACCTACTGTAGTGGTAGTCACCTCTGATGACCTGAAGATAACTAAGCAGTGTGACAAGGAAGCAGGGAATGCTAGCAGAATGCTGGGATGCATAAACAGGAATCGCCAGCACAAGGAGGAAGATAATAATACTACTATATAGATCATTAGTGAGGCCACACCTTGAGTACTGTAGTCCAGTTTTGGAGGCCCCATCATCGAAAGGACATAAACAGGGTGGAGGCGGTTCAAAGAAGGGCAAGCAAAATGGTGTGGGACCTGCATCAAAACCCTATGAGGAAAGGCTTAAGGAAATAATGTGTACTCCCTGGAAGAAAGGAATGAAAGGGGGATATAATTCAAACATTCAAATACCTCACAGGGAAGAACAAAGGTACAGGTGGGTATTGTTTTCCAATGAAAAAGATGCTCAAGGACAAGGGGCACAATATGAAGTTGGAGTAGGGTTGGTTCAGAGGAAATGTAAGGAAAAACTTCTTCATGCAGAGGGTGGTGGACACGTGGAACACTCTACTGGAGGAAGTGGTGGGGGTGGAAACAGTTGCAGGATTCAAGAACACATGGGATAGACGCCAAGGGATCTTGAAAGTTAAATGGCGGGGGCCTTAGGTTGATTAGGGCGGCAGTGTCATTGTAGGTAGGGAAAATAGGGCAGACTAAATGGGCCTGGAGGAACTTATCTGCTGACAACATTTATGTTTCCATTCCTATTTTGTTAAAACATTAGTCTCCTGTGTACTCTGTATTTAAAGTCTGGGACGAAGAGGTCTGTGATGAGGAAGGCTCTCTTTTCCCATGACCTCCTGGTCATCCTGGTGTCATGCTGGTTGAGCTGCTCTTGCAGCCCCTATGTCTGCTCAATCTACATCTGTTGCAGTGTTCCCATTGAGGCTGGCAAGCACATGCCATGACAGAGTGCCATGGTGTATAGTACACAACAGGCAAGGAATATGGCACAGGTCTTCTGAGGGTTGTATTGTAGGTCACCAACAGAATGGTCAAGGCACTTTAAATGCATTTTTAGCATGCCAAAAATCTGGTTGATGACATTGCATGTAAAATGTGTACCACATTGTACATTTTCTCTGTAATGGATGCAGAGTATAGGACACATGTTAGCAGCCAGGGATGGAAGGGATATGCACTATCATCTTTGTACAGTAAGTAGTGGGCATTGATTAGTGACATCATTGGTGGCTGTGCAACAGGGGCATTGGACTTATATTCACTGATGAGGTGCCCAATAGGTATATACCTGCCTTCAAACATCTGGCACAGGATGGAACTGTGCCAGATGAAACTCATAGGCACTGCCAGAGTGATGTGCCAGGATACTGATGATGCCTCCTACTGCATTCCTCACAACCTGGCAGTTGATGGAGTGGAAGCTCTTTCTATTCATAGTGCTTCTACTCCATGGCTTGTGGATGCACTGACGGCAACATGGGTGCAGTATGGCCATTGTGTGCACAACTCAACAGAATTGTGCATGGTTGCTTTTGCTCTGCTGCTGTGATAGAGAATAGGATGGACTCCCCAACATTGGCCAGTAGGGCATTTAGGAACTGTCCCAAAAGGGGCAAGGTGGCAGACTGATAGCAGTGGTGTTACCTACTGGTATCTGGAATGTTCTGTGGACAGAAAATACAGTGCTTCAATCACCTTGCGATGTACAGACATTGCATGGTTGTGGTGGGTGTCTGTCCCAAGTAGAGAAGTTATGAAGTTTAAATTAGCTGGTGAAGTTTCAATGAAGTCACCCACTCTGCCTCCATGGAGAAATCTGCAAAATTTTCACTATTAGTTTAAAATTCACCTACCCTGTATGTGACTTCGCGGGAATGTCAACTGCGAATGGCGAATTTTGCCAGTGAACACAGGAATTCTGCCTGCAAAGGATGGAATTTTGCCCTTGAATGGAGGAATTTCACCCTCGAATGGAAAAATTCTGCCATTTGCTGGTGAAATTCCACCATTCATGGCCAAAATTCTGTACTTCATTGGTGGAAATTTGCAGTTTGTGGATTGATCTGCATTCTGCAAATTGCGCTAAATTTGTGGATTAATTAGCTGAGTGAATTTTGCCAGCTTCACTCATCTCTAGTCCCAAGCTGATCATGCAACAGCTCTCACAGCTACTTGAGCATGGACATGTTGAGCCAGTACCAACTCATGATTTGTTTGTCACTGAGGACTTTGAACATTATTAATGGGCCGGTACAGCCTGTTTGCAGCATAGCATCTCTGAGGCTTGAGCAAGGCGCGAGATGTGGCAAAGCCTGCTCCACACCCTCCATGACTGGCTGCATCAGTTACACAATATGTGCCATTTTGTTTTTGCTGTGTCCTGCTATGCCTCTCCCCACCTCAGGGGTCTTACCAGAGTTAAAACCAGCATTTTGTAGTCCTTATGTTGCACTGCACTATGTTGTGATCAAGGTCACTAAACCATTGAATATAGCACTGTGCTGAATATGCATGCCATCGCTACACTTTCCACTGCTGCATGCACTAATTTTCAGTCAGCCACTAGTGCTCCAAACTGGCACAGCACAATTAGAGATGCAGCGAGTTAAATTCCGCCTGCAAGGTAGATGCAAAGTAGCTGACTTGTGTTATTTTCAGGCTACACGAAGTGCCATTAAAACTGCTACTTAGCCACTTCGTCTTGTGATAATGCTGATAATGACTTTATGTTGCTCACTCCACCTTACTTCATTTTAAAGGTGGAGTGAGAATTTACAGCAGACCACACACATCACATGGCTTACACAGTCTAGGTCACCCCGGCCCAGTTGTGCAGCAGCATCCCTGGCTCCAACAACACCTGGGGTCCCCCTGCCTGTGCCTGGCCTTCCTCGCACCTCATTAATGTGGGGTTCTTTACTACACTGCCTTGGGACAGCAGTGTAGTGAAATGTAATCTGTGTGGTGTTCAGGTACGCTGTGTCCCCGAAGGAACTCACTTAGGCACAGGCGGTCAGTGCACCCACCTGTACAACCACCACCGTGTACAGTGGCAGGCCAAGTTTACAGGACAGGGCAGTAATACACCTGCTGGCCCTGCTGGGGAAGAGGGGCAGCACAGTGTCCACCTGCATGTGGTGGTGTGAAGTGGGGAGGGCCATGATTAACTGGCTGCTCCACCACCACAACCTGCAGTACGTGACAGTGGCAACCTGTCAAACTACCTGCCACATAGGCCGATTTGAGCATAATGTGGAGTGAGTTGGAGCTGTTAACCACCGTCTTGACAACGTTGAGCAGCAGTTAAAGTGAGTTGAGTGGCACCAGCTACAAATTATGGGGATGCTTCAACTTCTGCTGTACCATCAGAATGTTGATCCTTAGTTTTAGTTTGTCCTTGCACTCACACCCTCTGTGTGAAAAAATGGTTCCTTATTTTGCCCGATCTTCAAAATTTGGGCCCTTCTTCATGCACATCTCCTTTTCTGGATGGCTACTCTCTTGTATGTTGTGGATTCCTTTAGCGTCTTGATAGTTTCTATCATGCACCCAACTTTTTGTGTTTATATGTAATGTCCTTTAGTGTCTCTTCATCTGGCTTCTTTCTGGTGCATACTCTTCAACATTTTAGTTGCCCTCCTTTGTACAGCCTCCATCCTGTATATATCTTGCAGAGATATGCTCTCATCACTACACGCTGTACCTAAGATGAGGTCTTATCAAATATATGTACATAGGGATAAGCACATCCATTTTGGACTTCGTTTTAATGTGATGGCTCTCACTGCATTCAGTATACCCCAGCCCTCCTTACTGCCTTCTTGAATTTCTTGCATATCTTTAGGTCATCTGACATAGGTCACTGTCCATTTTGTTGTTGTTAGTCTCCCCCATTGTGCACTGTTATGTGTATAATGTTAAGTGTGTGTTCCGTCTTTCTTTTGCATAACCTCATTTACCTCCCAAAATGGTACGAACCATGCCCCAAAACAGCTGAAATAAAATAAAGTACAAAAGTGGTGTCCTTGCCTTCATTATATTCCTACTTATCACAACCAGAAAGCTAGCATTCCAGATAAATAAATGCCAAGAAAAATAGCAAAACAAGCCACACAAATGACCCCTGCACTTCGGCAGTTAGGCCTTCATCAGGGTGCACTGTAAAATTAATTGGTCAGAAGTGGAACTTGGCACAGCAATACTCATGTCAGCAACAACTGCACTAACACCACCAGCGGGAACATCATTTCCTCCAACTATCAGTGAAGTAACAGATTGCACCGTTAAAAACATTGATGGAGAAACCCTTTACTGGCATCATCTATGCACTTCTGCATACTACCATGCCATGGCCAGTCATGCTACTGGCAGCAGTGCCATGGCCAGAAACAGCTTTGCTTGCATGTCTCTTTGCAGGCATTTTGGGGATCACCAAGAAAATTCTAAACAAATTTAGATTTCTGAACTTTCAGTCTTGGCCAGTGGATGGGAAGCCAAAACAACAACTGTGGTTTGCAGATGGAGATTGGGCACCAAACAGATGCAAACACACAGATAAATTGGGATTGCACTGTGCACTCAACAGATGCAGATACAAAGGCACAACAACACCTTAACCTGTGCTCACAAATCACAAATCAAATCTGGAAAAGAATACCTATTGCGGTATCCAGCCAGGATCATCATGGACAACAACATTGCCAGACATTGCAATGCAGGCATAAAAATGCTGCCACGCAATGTCAGTATACAAAATAACACGGAGGGAGCAGTGCATGTAGTGTCTCATGCAGACACCAATGCCACCAGTGGCAAATGTCACCATGACCCACCTGCACCAGCAGGACACCCCCATGGGCTGGTAGATGAAGCCCCCACCTCAGCAGCCATGCCCAGTACAGCAGCCCCCAGACCACCAAACCATGCCATGCCTGTACCCTGCTGATTCGGGTTGCCCCTCTGAGGAGAGTGTTCCCTGCCCAGACAGATATTCCTGTCCCTCCCATCAGTAGCAGACATTAAGGTGCCAATAAAGTTCCAGCCATCGGTTTCCCTATACTGTTGCTTGCACCACAACCCCTTCTGCTGGTCTGCACTGTTGCCCAGTCCCATTCCAGCACCCTGGTGGCTCCTCCACCATCGCTCTGTTCTTTTCCATCCCATCGGAGATCACACACAGCTGACACTGTTGCTCCTTCATGCTCCATGCCGAACCTATACCTCTGCCCTGGCAGCTGTTACTCTACCGCACAGGTCGTCCTCTGTCCTCACCTCATCATGCGCTACAATGGTGTGGTGCACATCATTCATCAGGGCAATGTTTTTAACCCATGCTTTATTTTGTCCATTACAATATTGTTACCTGCGTTGTTCTGTCCGTGGTATTTTCTCTGCAATATTCTGTCTGCGATGTTCCTGGCGGATCCTTTTGCTAGTTGGGGAGTGCACTGCAGTAACAGTCCACTACCAAAATACCAAAAACAGTACAAAATATGGCAGACAGATAGCAGATTCACAGTGCTGCAATTACTGTGTGGCACAATAAAATGCATCTGATCTGATGGCATGCATCGCACACACACGCACACACACACACTACAGGCAATGCACAGCAAATTGAAAACTTCAGTAATATAACCAAATCTTTTAAACAAAGTGAAATTATGCACTGCACCCCAACAATCAGCAAATAAATGTCAAAATTACTGAAAATATGATGTGTTATGCAAGAAAAATATAACAAAACAGAAAGACTGCCTTTCTCCCAGTTAATCTACTTCCACCACAAACGTCCCTCCCCAAGCACACTTCAAGTGTCTGTCAGTACACAGACTGAATGTTCTAAATTAACTTTCAAAATCACACACAAACAATAAACACTCAACGATATGAGCACAGGAGGGTTTTCTACAATCAATGTACTAAATTTTGAGCAAACAAAATGGCTCAAAAAAGCATTTTAAATGTTTTTAGAGGGTTTGAATCTCAGATCTTTGAGAGCAAGCTGTCTCCAGGTACCACTACACACATACTACACTGAACTGAGGCTGTGCAGAACAATCTAGAGCCCATGTGACCTGTAATCCCATGAATCACTGCAAAATTCGCCTTGGAGCTCACAAGCAAGGTGAAGGGATGCAAGTACATTGATTTCTATGTACTTTGCATTAAAATTAACTTTGAAGTTGTGGAAAGGCAGAGTAACATGAAGTCATTGTTTCCAATGGACTTTGCAATCCTAACTATAAGGCAGAGTACTCGCTTTGCATTGCAGATTACTTCATGGATTCCACCTTCATGAATTGCTTCGCATAGCAGAGTTTGACGACTTGGGCACCTCTAAGCACAATACAGCACAAAACTGGATAGAGCAAGGGCAGTCCATTAGCACTGGATGCAAATTGAATCTGGGGCCCTTTGACTTGTAACAGAAACATAGAAACATAGAAGGAAGAAAAAGACCACTGGTCCGACTATTTTGCCTATAATACCCTATCCTACTCATGAGACCTAGTGTCTATACAGGGCTTATCCCAAACTATTTTTCCTGTCTTGCTGCTACTCCCAGTGCATCCCTTGGGCCTTCTCGGTTGATAGTTTTAAGCGGGCATTAAAGCATTATCTTTTATAATAAGCTTACCCTACTGTTTCTAACCTGTTCTTATGTAAATGGCACTATTTATTGTATTCATTATGTTTATATATATATATGTAAGGTGTCCATAGCCTGGGGTTTGGGTGCCAATAAAATAAATATACCAGTAGTAATACAGTTAAGCCCTTAACTCCATCTCAGCAATATTTGAAGCTGTTAATGTTCTTGGCACCCACCACCAAAACCAGAAGTCTATTTCATGGCTCAATCACTCTCTCCCTAAAAAGAACTTCCTGACATTTCTCCTGAATTTCCTCTTTCAGCTTCCACTCATGTACCCATTTTCTAGATGTGCTTTTCCTGTTGAATAATTCCTCAGTTTACCTTTTTCAGTCATTTCAGGAACTTGATGGTCTCTATCATATCACCCATCTCCCTTCTGAGCTCCAGCGAGTATATGTTCAGTGCCCTAAGCTGATATTCGTTGGATCTGTCATGCAGGCAATGAATCATTTTTGTTACAGTATGCTGCACTGTTCCAACCAGTCCCTAGATTTCCTCAAGTAAGGGCTCCATAGCTAGGTGTAGTACTCCAGGTGTAATATCTGCAATCTGTGGGTTCCAGTCTGGGCTGCTCTCCTTGTTTGTTTATGTCCTCTCAGGAACTTCAACCTGCTTCCCTTAGTTTTATATGCCACACAGGACTCATTTAATTTCTAATGCTGCTCTACTAATGCTCATTAATGACCTAATGCTACCAATGATCATTACAGGTAGCTCTAACTATTGTAACACTTGACTTCTTCATCTCCACTTGAGAACTCATCATGCTCCCAGTTCAGCTCCCACATCAGTATTCAGTCATTTAAAGCCCTGTTGGGTGCTTTCATTGAGCTTCAGAAACAGCTTCCACTTTGCTGCTGCACATGAGGCTGCGGCATCTGGTCCCACAGGAGGCATGTAAAATAGCTGCCAGACTGTCTACCACATTTTGGCTCCTGACTCCTGATTGAGAGCCCAATAATGCTGCAGGGCAGCTTTCACATTATAACAGTTCCAACCATACATGCCACTCTTCCTTCCTCTTCCCATCAAGCCTCTAGCAACTGGAACCTTGGGGTGTGTAAAGATGCACTGAGCATTTTTTAAATCAAGGGTGGTATGAAAACTGTTTGAACAACCTGATTTAATTAAAGTCATAATTTGTTTGAACTTATGTTTTGAAAATGAAATCTAAAGTAGATAAAATAAAATGTTATATCACAAAAATATTCAGTGACTGCCATGCAGTCCATGAATCATTTTGCTGTTAAAACTATGGACACATTACACACACACACACACACACACACACACACACACACATATATATATATATATATATATATATATATATATATATATATAAACAATAACATAACAGCAACATAACGAATGCAATAAATAGTGCCATTTACATAAGAACAGGTTAGGAAACAGTAGGATAAGCTATTATAAAAGATAATGCTTTATCGCCCACTTAAAACTATCATACCGGAACATTTAGCACATTACATGCATAGCCTCTAGCTATCTCATTTTATTTACAACAGTTGCCTCATTCAGGCTGCACATAATAGTCCTGCAAATTCAATTTTTTATAGGTGTAACTGTTCACTTTGCATTATATATAGTTACTTCAATAAAATCAATATTTTCTTTTTCAGAATTATGGATTTCTACAGAATGACCTGAAAATATCCTGTTCTTTCTTTGGTATTTGTTAAGTGCATATACCATTAGCTTTATTAAAGTAACAATGCATATATTTTAGATAGACTTATTGTCCAGAATCAATGCCACTAATGGTGCATATGCTTCTGTACATTTATGCTGTCTGCTATTAGGTGTGCCTACAGTCGTGTCATTATTTCTGTATTTAGCAATTATTCTGGTTTGACCCTAAAGTAAAATATTATAAACTTACATCTACATACTACGGTATATAACCTACAGGGTACCAAGAGTCAAACTGTAAGTAGGTAAGAAGGACTTACTTGAGTAGCTGTGGATTGTTATAATATATTATACAATGGAAAGAAAGAATCCTGGCTCCTGATTGGTCAGTTAGCTATCACAGCAGGGATGTTATCCTGGCATAACATCCCTGCTGATATTATCATTGAGGACATAGAGCACCTAGAGCATCTTTTCTTAAAAAAATTAAACACTAAATCAAATTCTTTAAAATTCTTGTTTTCTGTATAAAACAATGAGCCTTTGAATAATAGGAATAATACCCTGCAGGGTGGGTGTTATGCTGGGATAACATCCCTTCTCGGGTGTTGGATGCCCTCAGCTGGTGGCCTTGGGCCCAACCAACCGAGGTGGGATATCCTGCATAAACTCACCCTGTCAGGCATTATTCCTTTAATAATGTAATCTTTGAACTAATAAACCCCATTATCCAGACATTCCTAAATAATGGACTGATAGCATGTCTCCCAAGTGAATACTCTCAAAACATTGTAATCCTAGTTTTACGGACTCCTATTATCCAAACTAATTTTGTGTCTCCCAAGCAGTCTGGATAATTGAGACTGTACTGTATAAGGAGAAAATCAGCTGAACCTCATGTCTGTTTCAACAACTTTATGAAACTCAAACACACCAGCAAATACACAACTTTCCTTCATTAAGTTAGTAACATTGCAAGACTGCAAGATTATGTTGGTGGTTCAATTCTGACAAGAATATTGCTAAAAGTGCACATTAACCCACCGTTCACAGTTTCTGTATAATTTGATGCATTTTTTATTATGCCATGTTTCATTTCTAGTGCCATACTCAAGGCCTCCTTGTAAATTAGATGATGCATCACATGGTATACATCAGTCATTAAATAAATGACTTAGATTGTGATTTCATAATTTATTTAATAATAGTAACTAGTTTGATGTCTTGCTCATCAGCTTTTAAAAGCAGTAGACTGCTGTTATTCACAGGTATGACATCAGAATTCCTGTTCTACACAGTTGTGATGACATCCACATTAGTGCTGTGTACTGAGATTTTGGAATGCTGAAAACGGCTGTGTTTTTTCTTTTTTCTTTCCACCTGCTTTTACTCCTTCCCTCACATATTTAAAATTGAATATGCCTTTACAAAACACCCTCACACAGATGTGACTCCAACTACAAGACTCATTGGAAGGTTTAAATTTAGTTTTGTGATAATTATTTTTGTTTTTAATGAACTTAAAAAGTAATATGAAATTAAACATGGGTAATTTGAAAAAACAGTTAGGATACAATATTTTCTTATGCATCTTCTGTGATACCCTTTTTCACTACTCAAGCTTTGCTTTCTTCTTTTTATGAGACTGTTCCAATCTTGAGTGTGCAAATGGCTTGTTATATATGTCTCATCTTACATTATTCTATACTTTATTCAGAAGAACCCAACTGATATGCAGCCTCTTATTTTCACAGTTTGTTTTACTTCCAATTAACTTTATAGCTAGTTAGACTGAAGTTCAGAAAACCAAAATGGTTGACCAATACACTATCACCAAGGACATGCGCTAATAAAAGAGCCAACACAGGTTGCAAACCTTTTCAGTTTCCATTTTGGTGACCTTGATCAATATAATCCCCAACTATCAATGCAACACACAAAGTCCAGACCCTTCCCCCAACCCCTCTCTATAACCAGCCCCCACCCTAGTTTGGGCTAGACTTGGGCATCATCATCACCAATGACCAGAAATCATCCAGGCAGACCACTAAAGCAGTAGGTAAGGCTGGGGATGTTAGGTGTATTGGTAGGGGTATCACAAGTTGAAAGAGGAGGTAATAATCCCTCTTTACAAGACACTGGTTGGCCCCATCTGGAGTACTGCGTGCAGTATTGGAGGCCACACCTTCACAAGGACATTAACCAAATTGAGGCAGTCCAGAGAAGGGCACCAAAATGGTGCAGGGACTGCAACAGAAATCATATGAGGACAGATTAAAGGCTCAATATGTATACCCTATAGCAAAGGAGGAGAGAGGTGTAATGATCGAAACATTCAAACATCTTAAGGCATTAACAAGGTGAAAGAGTCTAACATGTTTCAATATAAGAAAAATAGCAGGACAAGAGGACACAGCATGAGATTAGAGGAAGCCGATTAAGTGGTAATGTGAGGTAGTTATTTTTCAAAGAAAGGGTAGTGGATGCATGGAATAGTCTACTTCAGGAAGCGGTGGATATGAATACAGTGCAGGGCTTCAAACAGGCATGGGATAGGCATAAGGCAGCAGTACAGATGAGTATAAATAGATAGGCCATTGACAGAGCAAAGGCCGTTGGCACATTATAAGGTAGAAAAAATGGCAGACTGAATGGGCTTTGTGGTCCTTATGGCCATCAACTTCTATATTTCTAAGTTTGTTTCTATGTTTCTATGTAAGTTTCCATTTCTGCTTTCTCTATCCCTCTTATGTAACTGACTACACACAGAAGAATTACCCAAAGCCTTTCCTCTCGCAGGTGGCATTGACTACCACATTCTAAAACTTGCATGTAATCACATAGATATACCTCTCACAAACATTCTCAACTATTTCCTCTGCACAGGTACCTTGTCCCATAAATGAAAATGTGCCACCATCACATCCCTCCATAAATCTGGCTCTAGGACTAATGTTACCAACTATAGACCTATATCTCTGCTTGCCTCCTCTCCAAAATCCTCAAGAAAATTGCACTTGACCGAACCATTAAATAATTTGAAATATATAATCTTCTCTCTGACTCACAGCACAGTTTCAGGTCATGCCACAATGCAGAACTGACCTTGTGAAGCTTACCCTCTACATCAACAAGGCCAACAATGATGATCTATACTGTGGCTCTGTTTTTATGGATCTTACCAAGGCCTTTGACTTTTCAATAACAACATACTCCTCACAACTCTATCCCAACTCAGCTTCTCTTATGAAGTTATGGACTGGTTTAAACACTACCTCAGTGACAGAACACACACTACCATTATTGAAGATCAACACTCTGATGTCCAACTCATTAAATATGGTGTCCTTCAAAGCTCCATTATGGGCCACCTGCTGTTCTCCCTAGCAATAAATCCCCTCTCATATATCTGCACTCACACACCAAATTCGTACTATATGCTGATGACGCAGCTCTGCTCTGCAAAGACAGATGCCCCACTCTCTTCTCAACAAACTACAGAAGGAATTCTGTAAGCTCCACTCCTGGTTCTCTACTCATGGTCTAGTCCTTAATGCTAAAAACAAAATCCATGTTTTCTCCAGCCTCAGAAAAAACTTACTTTGACTTCACATTCACAAACAACAATGGTAACTGTATTAAGAGAGTAACTGAATTTATGTTTTAGGCATTTACCTACACCGCCACCTCTCCTAAAAATTCCACATCTTCCAACACATCAGAAAATCCACCAAAGGCTTGGAATGCTTTTCAGAATCAATCAATTCCTCATCCATGAAACTCAGACTCTTGTTGCTGTCTCCTGTGTCCTCTCTTGACTACAGCTCCCTTATCTATTCTTCCACCCCATCTCAAGACTCTCAGTAAGCTCCATACCACATACCATAACATCTTAAGATTCCTCACCAGACTCCTAGATGCACCCATCACTGCCTCCTCTACAAGGTTGCACATTGACTCTCTGATAAAGACAGAATCAACCTCAGAATCCTGACCATTTTCTTTAAAGTCCACCAGGGACTGCTCCTTAAAAGCATCACTTACTGCTTCAGATTCTTCCCAGGGTTTGAACCACTAGGTCCTCTTCCGCCTACTCCTTTCTAGTCCTTTTCTTCCACAGCCCTTGGACTCTATTATCTCTCCTCTAGAGGCACTAGACTCTTTAACAGCCTCCCTCAACCTCTTGTGGAATGTCCATATCTTGGATCCTTCAAATATAACACCAAACATTACCTCCTTCAGAATTCTGTCTGTTTCTGCACACTCCAATGACCTCCCTCTAAGTTTGCCTTCATCTGTTACCATGGTCATTGGTGTAACCTTAACTTCTTTTATAGCTGCAGTGGGTGGAGCCCTGTAGCCATTTGGGACCATTCAGAAAAAGGAGCTGACTGGATACTGTTAGCACCTTTTTCTTTGACTTCTGATCTTTGAGGAGGATTCATGTCACCACACTACTTTTTGGTGGCCAAAGCACATCACTTTTCGTCATGTCCAATATGGCCACTGGTGCTGACTGTGCATGGGTGAGTTGCCGCTCATGCACAGATAACTCTGGCCATATGCTTAATGCACATGAATGAGAATTTAATGTTGTTACATTAAACTGCAGCTACTCCCCAAAGTACCTTACCTAAGCTTTCCAGAGCCCATCTAGAGCACAGGCATGTGGGACAGATGAAGCACCCTTGTCAGCTAGAAATGCATCACTATTGAATTACTAGTTCATCATGTGCATCACATTCCAAATTACCCCATAGAGACCGCTGTCTTATGTGCCATCGGTGCTCACCCTGCAACAAGGAAGGACTGCAGAAGTGGGACTTACACTTCTATGTCTGCCCACATGAATTAAGTTATTAGTAGAACATGGAGCATCATGGGCTCCAGTTGGTGAGGGCTGACATTCCGGTGAGTTTTATTTGAGGTCGTGTGACAATGGTACAGATATGCTGCCTGTTTTCTGACCTGGAGTTCTACAAATAACCTGCCTGATGGTAAGGGCATAAAAGCAGGTTTGTCCTTGAGACATTCATAATTGCTGGGTTAAGTGTTCTGCCTCGCTGTATCCTTCAACACCTGTTCTCCATGGCTGAAGGCTGCTCTTTGAGAGCTGCAGGGCTGCTCTTCATTATTCTGTCTCTTTTGTGGTCAGTAGAAGTGCACTGACCAAGTTTCTGAGAAATCAAGTCCGTCACAGAACACAGTCGGCTCAGGTGGTGTATTCTTGTTACTTTAGGATGGTACAGAGGACTGGTACTGGGGAAGAGTCTGAATGGATCTGGTCTTCTGCTGTCCTCCTGTGTTTGGCATCATCTGTTGAGGGACTTTCTACAGAGGACAGCTCTGTCAATCAACCTAAGGTACATTTCACTTTAAGTGCAGTAAAAGGAACAAAACATTGTTGCCAATGTCTTTTCCACCATTTGATGTAGGATTGAACATACCTCACAGGGATCTAGAGACATGTTTCTGCCTCATATATTGCATTTTACACTTTATTCAATTTTTCGTAATTAGAGGGCTACAGTCCACATACATAGCAACCATTCCCCATTGTGCTCCTGTTTATTTTCTGTGTTTGTTTTGGTTTTGTTTTGCTCTTCTTGTAATGAGTTTCCTGTAAATGAGCTACAGTGTTTTCCTGCAGTTAGCGGGTCCTGAGGAAGTTGAGAAGCACAAGTTCACAAAAAGCAGAATGGTAATTGTGCCCACATTTTCCTGGTGGAAATTAAATTTCCACAAAGCACTACTCCAGACTAACATATCCTCAACCATTAACACAGGATCGATTCACTACCAGCTCTGATCCTGGGCCAGTATATTGTATTAAGAATATTATACATTACTAACATACTAAAATGTCAGTAGAATAGATGTAATGGTCACTTGAGTCTGCTTGATTTTCAGCACCAGCACTGAGGGCTGATTTTGGTGTCCCCTCCCTTGGGTTATACTGTCCCCAGTCCCAGATGTTCCACCTGTATTAGCCTGATCAGATTTACCCTCCCTGCACCTGCCCCATCCCTCTTAAACCCGTCCACAGTCTCCATGTCTACCAGCTCCCTGGGCAGTGCATTCTATGGCTCCACCACCCTTTCAGTGAAATAACATCTCCTCCTCTCCCCTCTGAGCCTGCCCCATCCAGCTTACATCCATAACCTCTTGTTGCCTCACCCTCCTTCCTTTGGAACACCCTGACTGGGCCTCCTTTATTGATCCCTTTATGTACTTAAAGACCTCTATCATGTCCCCCATCCCTCCTCTCCTCCAGGGTGTACATGTCGAGCTCCTTGAGCCTCTGCTCATAGGTCCTGTCTCCCAGGCCCTAGATCATTGTGGTTGCTCTCCTTTGGACCCTCTCTGGGAGTGTAATGTCCCTCTTTAAATGTGGTCTCCAAAACTGTACACAATACTCGAGGTGTGGCCTAACCAAGCAGTTGTACAGTGGAAGGATCACTTCCACCTTTCTGGAGGTAATCCCCTGGTGATGCATCCCAGTATCCTATTTTCCTTGCAGCTGCCCTCCTACAGGTCTCTGAGTTGTTCATTTTGACATCTACCACTACCCTCAGGTCCCTGTCACCTCCATGACTTGAATCATGTCTCTTCCCAGGGTATACCCCTGGC
This sequence comes from Neoceratodus forsteri, assembly GCA_016271365.2. NCBI lineage: Eukaryota > Metazoa > Chordata > Ceratodontiformes > Ceratodontidae > Neoceratodus > Neoceratodus forsteri. The sequence goes on from CM057455.1 coordinate 611,803,421, forward strand.
CTGGATTTCTGACTCCCAGGTGCAGAACCTTCAATTCCCTGCATTGAATTTTAGTTTCCATTTTCCCGACCACCTTTCCTGAGCCACCAGGTCCTCCTGCAAGCCACCCTCCCTCCTCCCTATCCACCACTGCACCCAGTTTGAGTCATCTGTAAAGAGACTCATCTCACTCCTGATCCCCTCCTGATGTCATACTTTAAAGCCATTCTTTCTAATACTTTACTCCCTTCAGTGAGATTCACTACTCCAGTTTTACCCTATTATGGCTCAACACTGTGATGAAAGTTGATATTAAAGAAAATGTGAAATATGCTTACTCATGGGAAGGGGAATCAGGATTCAAATCCAGATCTCCTGGTTTGCAGACCTGTGCTACAGTATTATAAATCATTAACTAGGCTATACCAGCTGCTGCTCTGCTTGTTTGTGAGGACATGTCTTAGAAATATTTTGGACAACAGGCGTGCATGTGGTAAACTGATCCTGGTTCAGTAGTCATGAGGACAATCTAACTCCACCAATAAGAATTGATAGTAATAATAGATTTTATAATGAAAATAGATATGCTGCACAATACAAACTGGGTTTGGGATTTAAAACTAATTAGCCCATAAGTGCACAGCATCGTCCCCTCTGTGCAACAGAGCAGCTAAGCTCCAATTGCCTGATGTGAAACCTAAACTATAACTTTAAATCAAGATCTCCTGGTTTGCAGACCTGTGCTGCAGTATTATATAGAAAATAATGGATGGGTATGGTAAGGCAAGGCAAGGTAAAGTTTATTTAAAAGACATCCATCCCGGAGGCTCTGGGTGCCGAACAAGTTAAAATCACATACAAATAACACCAACAATATAATTATATACAAATAACACCAACAATATAATAAACATAATAATAAAATACTACAATGTAACTCATTATTATAAAATTTATAAATACTATACTTAGAAATAAATACAAAAACCAGGGACAGAAATTAAAGCACAGAAGTCAGGCATCAGATAAAATTATAAATCAAAGTCCGGGAAGGCCTGATTGTACAGAAAGGCCTTGTTATAATGTCTTTATAATGAGGATTTTACACACCCCAGAGGTGTGGGATGCCACTAAACCCTGACAGTGGAGCTCAAGAGGTTTATTAAGGCATGCCGCACCAATGGTGGGGTAAATTCGTGTTTTGGCCACCTACCCATCCTTTATATTCCTGCATTTTGAGGTGCACTGTTACACATTTGGGGTTGTCACAGTGAGAGATGTGATCATCCTGCTAAGGCCCTCTCAGCCTATGTACATCACATTCTCATCAATGCTTTCTCTCTTGTCAAGGTTGGCGCTATGTATTTTGACAATGCCCCACTTATACTGGCACCTCCATGCTGCTGTATTTTGGAAAGGCAGTGTTTTCCAGCTGAATGCCACGAGTGCAGCTAGTGAGTGTCACTGTCTCCTGTGGTGACTTTTCTTTCATGTTGGGTTACCTGGACCTCAGCCTCCTTTCTCTACTCCCCACCGATTAACACCCACAACAGAACATGCTGGAGCCATCATCCGCTGCCGTAGGCTAGCTTGAGGATCATGGTATGGAGCCATCAGCCTGCAGATAAGGAGTCAAGGAGTTGGCATGTTGCTGATAGACAGGGAGTGCAGCTCAGGGGTCCCAGCATGATGACAGCCAACTGGGTGACTTGGGGATGGAAGCAACTGCTTTAGGAGGAGCCTGCTGCTGGCTGCAGATGAGTGAGATGGTGCGGTGTCCTTGCAATGACCCACCTCGGTTACTGCCAAGGAAGATTCAGGGCCTAGTTCTTCTATGAGGGTGGACTGGTGGCATGGGGCAGCCCAGACCCTGACCTTATGGGGACTGTGCATGCAGGCACTGCTGGAGCCCTGGTCTCTTCTAGCCCAGTTGGTTTTATTGGTTTATACTGCATACCAAAATCAGAACTGTAACACTGGGCAAAGGGAAGTAAGTTATGTAAGTCACAGTGGAGACTATGCATGGTGTGGTAATGTGGATGGGTGGTCTTTTCATCTTCTGTTTGTTCATTTATAAAAATGTAAGTAGATCAGGCTACAGCAATAGCTGACAGACTTTCATTTCCAGCTGCGACCGCAGGTAGGGATCATACTTTGTATGGCGGGTGGTAATAACCTTTCGTAACAGTCTTCCAAAAGTGGTTCTTTTACTGCACAACACCACTCAGCTCAGATGGTGTCTAAGAGATAACTGCAGGGTGCAAAGGGTTTGGGGCTGGTGAGCAAGGAACAAGACCCTACCAGTGCATCTCACTAAAAGACCTTGGGGTACCTTCACCAAACTGCTGTGGCCTATTTTCTACCCAGCTAATGACACTGCGGGAGAGTTAATCAAACATGGTTAAATCAGGGTCTGACTAAGATACAGAGGGCCCACCTGGAAAATGAATCAGTGAGGGTCCCACTAGGACTACAACAATTGTGCAGAGTATTTTCATGCTTATGGTGTCCCATTCCTTTGATTGCAATTAGGAATTTGTTTTAGATTTGCCTACTTGTTTTAGGGCTACTGGTACCTCCATTCATGTATCTTTTATTACCTTTCCTTTTCTCACAATGCTTCCTGTCTTATGTGACAGTTATGCATCGGAGACCATTGAGTCACTTGAGTGCTTGTTTACTGTCCTGTCTGCAGCACCACTGTGCTGTTGGAAGCTTGCTGATCTGGTCTCAAATTACCTTCTAATCTATTATTTTGTTTTCTAGGTGTAGGTCCAGCTAGCAGTAGGAAATGTTTGTTTTAAAGCTTTTCTTTTCAGCAAACACACACAGTCAAAAAGCACACCCATCACACAAGTCATCAGTTCTGTAATTAGTGAAGACTGTAGCTGTCTCCAAAGAAGAACAGTACCCACCCAAACCAAAAACCCTAGGTTAGGCTTTTCGGCCTCCAGAATATATTTTCTTTTATTTACCTGCCTGCTGTAATATTTGGTCCACTCTGGGGACTGTAATGTGAACACTCCCGGGCTGTGTGGCACCATTTCCCACTGCCAGCACTGCACTGAGAATGGCAATTGTGCCATGCAGCTCCTGGAGTGTTTATGGCCCTAGAATGGATTAAAAATCACAGCAGGCAGGTGAAAAACATTATTATGGGAGCTGAAAAGCCTAATCAAGGATTGGGTTTGGTACAGGGTAATGGGGGCAGGTGTTTTCCTTTAAAAACACCTTTCCAACACTTTTAGATGTAGAAAACAAGCAAGAAAGGAAGCCGTCTTAGCTGCATAGCAGTTTCTCTGTGGTTGTTTTATTTTTTTAAATGCCTCCCCGGAGACTAGCCATGTGATCCTTCCACTTCCCTATTGCCAGGCTCACCCCCATGCTCAGACATTTTGTGACACCCCTATAGGAGAGAGTGCAGGCAGTTCCAACTGCATAGAATGTATTTTTGAATGCTTATTTACTGAATTTAAATGGGCTTTTAGTGAAATTGAAGCCAGAGCTCATCTAAGAAAAGTCTTGTTAGTTGACCCTTGGATTTGAGTTTTACAAGTAAATAATCATTCAAAAGACAATCCATAAAGTTGAATGGAGAATGGAAGTGCTCCTGCACTCTCCCTGTAGGAATGGATCCAGAGATAAGGAAGTGGATGGGATCACAAGGCTAGTCCTCTGGGGCAGTTATTTATTTTATTTAATTTTATTAATTGTCTTGTGATCACTTCCTTGGAAAGCATTTAAAAGTTTTTTTAAACAGTCTGAGGAACTTGCAAGCACCTAAGGGAGCATCCTCTTTCTTTGGAGTACCAAGAAGGGTGCTCTTTGAAGAGTAAGCCACTCAGTTTCTCAGGTGTTTGACAAACTGTGAATGCAGCCTTTATTAGTGCTCATTGGATAAGGAGAGGCAATTAAGCAGCACATTTCTCTGTATATTTCAAAACAGTGAATCTCCCTTACACAGATGAGGTTCCACTCATACAAATTTTAAAATACAAGATCTGCCCTCCAAGGAAGGAAGGAATCATATTTCACCCCAAGGGGCTAACCACTCGATCACTTCCACTTCCTGACATGCTGAGCGTCCCTGTGCCTCCTCGTTTTGTAATGTCAATATAGGACCAGTGTGGGGACATGCTCCATGCAAGTCTATGAAGCATCATTTAAAGCAATTTTCACTGTTTTAATTGGGATTTTGGTATAAATCAAAGACAGTATTCCAAGAAAGCCTTATTCAAGTAAGCCTTGTTACTTGAATATCGGCTTTGATTTATACCAAAGGACTGATTAAAATAGTGAAAATTGCAGTTAAAATGATGCTCCATAGACTTTCATTGAATATGTCCCCATGTTGGTCCTATAGTGACATCACAAAATGAGGAAGCGTAGGGACAGCTTGGCAAGTTGGGAAGTGGAAGGAATTAAGGGTTAGCCTCGAGGACAAATGAAATCTCTTCCCTTCCTTAGGGTGCACATCATATCATTTTAAAACTGGTATGGAGGAACTCCCATTCAGGTAAGGGAGCCTCTATTTGTTAAAACTTCAGAGTGAGAACAGCACCAAAAGGTGCTCTACTACTGTAAACTGAACAGTGACTATTACTTACTGAATCAATGGTCTCCAGACCATCACTATCACAAGGGACAGGTGACACTGTAGAAAGGAAAGGCAATAAGAAAAATTACTCACAGTAGTGATGTTGTTCTCAAGGATCCAACAATGAGCTTTACAGAAAACCATCATCCTGCTAGTGTGATGCCCCAGAGATAAAACTTTGTTACTGAATTTAGAATACAAGTTCAAACTTCGATCATATTCCCCTGCTGTTCCAGCATCAGATTTGGAGACAATGGGAGCAGTAGCAACTAAAACTAGCTAAATGACTACCAAAATGTTTTAAAATTTCCTTTAACATTTTGAAAAATACAATTAAACTGAAGCAGACATCAAGTAAGGCTAAAATGGTAAAATTTTGACAGTTGCTGAGGACCAGCAGTAAGTAATGTGCTCAAGCAACCTTAAGATAACAGATTCAGGGTCTGGGCTCATAGATAGATCCCTGAGAAGAAATAACATTATTGCAGTGAGTAATTGTTTTCTTCAAACAGGAATCCATCAAGGATGCCTTACAAAAACTTGGGAGTATGGGTTTAGAATCTACTTAGGAAAAGGTTCTGCAAGATAGCAGTTTCAGAACTGGCATCACATGTGTCCAGGAAGTAGTGCTTTGTAAACGTGTGCACTGTTTTCCTGATAGCAGCTTTACAAATTACTAGGAAGGAAATGCCCCTTGTAACTACCATGGTCTAGGTACCTCTTAGTGGAATGTGCCGTGAAACCTGTATGATGGCCCACCCACTACTGCATTAACCTCTGACCAGTGACTGGACCATTCCACACAGAGATAGGTGACATCAAGGATTCTTTGTTCTTTTCCTGTGACAGCCACATTCCCAGTAAGGTACTGCCCTTATAAAATAATTATATGAAATGTTTTCATGCTGTGCACATAAACTACCCATGTGAGGGTCATGTGATGGCAGCCTAACTGTAGACAGCAAGCTCCTAGCTCTCTGTTCTACTTCCTTATAAAACCGCTGTTAAACCACTTAATTGGAGGAAGATTTACTAACCCAACTGCTAGAAAAGTATACAAAGACCTGCTGGTACCTGCAGCTTCGAAATGGAAGCTTATATGCAAGCGCCACTGTGGCACTCTCCACCACCGTCTCCTGAGAAAGATAAAGCTCCCAAGCGACCAAAGCAGCAAGCAACAAAGGCGACAACTGGGCCTACACTGCCACAGAAGAAAGATTTTAGAAATAATGCAGCAGATACAGGATTCCATTTCCAGCACTAATGATGAACTGCACCACATTAAAACTACAACTGACTCTCTCACTGAAAGGGTTGGAGATTCTGAAGCTGACTGTCCTATGTAGAAAAAAACAAGATAAAATGGCACTTGATTATACTATTGCTACCAGGAGAGTCAAAAATGGAGAAAAAACAGAGGATTTAGAGGGCAGAAGCCGAAGAAACAACCTCTTAGTTATAGGAATACCTGAGCTAGAAGAAGGTAGTTCCCCAGTCCTTTTTCTACAAAAACTTTGTGAAAAGTTGCAGGCCCCTCACTGAATGGGCCCAACTATGCGATTGAGAGAGCTCATCAGGCACTTCAGCCACAACCACTGCCTGGTTCCTCACCTCGCCTCTTATTTTCAAGCTGCTCAACTTTTTAAATAAGCAGCATATTTTGGCCAAATAAAAAAACAATTCAGGAGGTACAGTGGGAAGGTAAAACAAATTGTATTATGCAAGATTTACCACAATTAATCCGCATCAAACATCAGGAATTGCACCCACTCGTGTCTAAACTAATCACCACAGGAAATCATTTTGAGTGAAATACCCTACGATTCTTCAAGCTAAAGTTGGAGATCAACGGCATTCTTAAGACACAGAAGACCAAGCCCAGCATGAGCTAAAGAAGGCATTTCCTGGTTTGTTTGGGTCATTTCATTGTTTTGACTTGATAGGATTTGACATGAAAAATGACACTGGGAGTCCACAAGGGCAGCGGCTAAATGACATTCCGGGATCCAAATATCAATGCAGAGAACAATCAGAGTTTAACACCCTGTGGTATCATTTGCTTGTAAATTCATTTGGATGAACAGACTGAGCCGATCACTGTAGTAAAGACAATCCTATACATGTTATTGCCATGTAACAGCAGAGTTTACTTCAGCTAAGTGCTCAAAATGCCTTTATTTCATTAATTTCGAACTTTAGGAACTGTGACCTTCTTTGAATATCTTTAGAAGGCATATTTGATTCGAACTCCTGCGATCTGATATGATGCCTTGCTTTGTTACGTTTAGATGTTTTTTTATTCTTACTATTACTTGTATATCACTTTTGATGTTGCTTATTTCCTCAAGGCTCATAAGGGGTAAAGGTGGAAAACAAGGAAAACCCCTATAACTCAGTGAACTTACCCTATTAGCTTATTACTAAGGTTCTGTTCTTTAATGTGCAAGAGAAACACAGGAGGAAAGTCATTCTGATTTACCTAACTTGTCCTTAAAGTTAAATATGAGCTAGATGGCATACAAGAATTCAGTAATGAAGATTACCTCTTAGTTACAAAGCGGGAATGGGAGGGACAGGGGGTGAATACTTTGGGTTTGCATTGCAACATCACTTAAAAAGAATTAATCAGTCAATGAAGTTAAAAGAACTGGGGTAGTTATTACTTTTACTTTGATAGGGATTTTGGGGAGGGTTGAAGGGACAGGGACAGGAAACCATGTTACTATCTTACTGGATTAAAATGGTTACCATGTGTTTAAACATAGAGATACTGAGATCCATTTTCTTCCTTTTATTATTCGTCTTACTGATTTATTAATACCAAATGAGTGGTTTATGTACTATAGTTAGTTGGAATGTTAAAGGGCCAGAGACAGATGCAAAAGGCAAGTCATCCTAAAACATCTACTGCATTTAAACACCAGTATTGCATGTTTACAGGAAACACACCTCAAGAGGGAAAATACTCCATTACTGGGCAAAGTTGGTCGGACAAGCTTTTGGGGCGTGAAAGTCAACTAATTGGGGAGGAGTAGCTATACTGATCAATAAAAAGTCTCCTTTAAATTAAAGCAAGAGATATGGGATCCTAACGGATGCTACCTGCTTGTTTGTGGGTCACTATACTCCCACCAGATACTGCTAGGTTCCATATACAGGTCCTAATGTGGACTCTCTCAAATTATTTACATCCTTATTGGACCTGGTAATTAGTAATTCACTGGGCACTGCTTTCCTGGGTGGAGACTGGACATTACCCCTCAACTCCAATTGGATAGATCAGGCCCTATAAGGTCTGGCTGGTACCAGGACCCTCATTGACTGGGTCTTAGCTAGCTCACTGACTCAATTCTCCGAACTCAGGGTTCTCCTGACATGCTGAGTGACCACTCCCCAATCTCCTTTATATGGACCACTAAACTTGCCAAAGTCCACCCCACCTCATCGAGGCAGGGTTCTGCGGAAGGCAAACTTGGATCCCTCAAATTGGCCCTAGCTGCCTACAACTGGTCCCCATCAACTAGGCACCTATGCTGGACCAGGCCCTTAGTTTTTACTGGGGCTTCAATTCCATCTGTGATATCTATGCACCATGCACAAAATGGAAAATTCGGGGGTTAACAGCTGGATTGATGGCAAGCTCCTCTCCTCCTAAGGAGAGGCACTGCCTCTGGGAAAAACCTTAAACTCAGTCAGCAAGCATGACCTACAGTGCTACAAAATGGCTAGAAATCGATGCACCAAACTTATCAGGCTGCAAAAGCCAATTTCCATAAGACCCAGCTTAACAACACATGGGAGATGGAAAGAAGTTTTGGGACAACATCAAGAACATTCTTGGTAAAGATCAAAAGCAGCACCCTAAGATGCTCAACATTAATAAATCTTCCTCCTCAGATTGCCATTGAAACATAGAACATAGAAACATAGAATTTGATGGCAGATAAGGACGCTTGGCCCACCCAGTCTGCCCATTTCCTACCTACTGGATAAGCTGCAGATCCTAGTTAACCAGCAGCCTACTTCTTCCTACCCCACCCCTAAATTGCCTTATGACTGTCCCATGCATGCTTGAGTCCACCACTGTTTTTGACTCCACAACCTCCTCTGGAAGGCTGTTCCATGCATCCACAACCTCTCTGTGAAAAAAATACTTCCTTAAATTACCTCTGAGACACCCCCATCTTCAAATTGTTCCCCTTGTTCTTGCACACCTCTTTTTAAAAGATGCTACCCTCTTGACTTTGTTGATTCCTTGAGGTACTTGAAAGTTTCTATCATGTCCCGCTCACTCCTTTCCTCAAGGCTATACATATTAAGCTCCTTAAGTCTCTCTTCATATGTCTTCGGTGCAGACCCTGCACAATTTTAGTTGCCCTCCTCTGGACAGCTTCCATCCTGTCTATGTCTTTGCAGAGATTGGGTCTCTGGAACTGCACACAGTACTCCAGATGGGGTCTCACCAGCTGTCTGTACAGAGGAATAATAACTTCCTGTTTTCTACTGGTGATGACTCTCCTATCCATCCCAGTATCCCCCAACCCTCCTTGCTGCCCTCTCACATTGCTTGCCCACCTTTAGGTCATCTGATATGACTACCCCAGGTCCCTTTCCATTTTTGTTGTTGTTAGTATCTTACCCCCATTGTGTACTCTTCCGCTGGGTTTTGTTTCCCAGGTGCATTACCTTGCACTTCCTAGCATTGAATCTAAGCTGCCATACATTTGACCATTCCTCTAACCTTGCCAAGTCCCTTCTCATCCTTTCCACCACACCTTGTGCATCAACTCTGTTACAGATCTTTGTGTCATCTGCAAAGAGACATACTTTTCCTTCAGTCCTTCCGCAATGTTGCTTATAAAGACATTGAAGAGGACCCGGTCCTAATGAACCCTCTTGGTACCCCACTAGTAACCCTCCTTTCTTCTGAGTGGACTCCATTTACTATTACTCTCTGTGTTCTATTCTCCAGCCAATTCTTTGCCCAGGTTGTCGTCTTTGGACCCACTCCCAGGCTGGCTAACTTGTATATTAATCTTTGTGTGGGACTGTGTCAAATGCCTTGCTAAAGTCTAGGTAGACCATGTCCACAGCCCTCCTGATCTACTACTTTGGTCACCCAGTCAAAGAAATCTATCAGATTTGTCTGTATAGTCAGGCTTATGCCCCTCCCCTGTGAAGCTGACCTGCACATCCCCACACTCAGGCACATTATGACATAGGGCAAGGGGAGTGCAGAGGTGCTAATAAGAATGAATGAGGTATTTTTGTTACTGTTTTATACTATTTATGGAGAGTTTGAGATTAATGAAGGCCACTGCTCAACTAACAAGGGCCTTGTCTGTAGAACAGTGGTCTTCATTATTCTCCAACTCATCATCTTAATGTATAACATAGTAATCAAAATAACTCCATTCATTCAAGGGAGATTACACCCAACACTCTGATCAATGGACATCATCTCTTAAAGGCTCCTGCCTCTTGCTCCCTAGTACTCAAATAAGAAACTAGAGTGTGTGTGCATGGGGGGACTTGACATGTGGGTGAGTGTCAAGTTATTACTATTGTTGTGTTTTCCCCTTAAAGTCTGTTTGTGTGGAAGCATTCACAACTGTAGAGAGAAAATAATAGGAGTACAGGCCAGACAGAAGTAATTAAAGTAGTTTTGTGGGCAAATGTGTGTGTTGGAGGTGGGAGAACCACATGTGTTTTCATTGGCATGTGTGCTACAGTTCAAATCAGCTGTGCAGGTGAGATGAAGGGGACAAGGAAACTAAAAAGTATAACAGTGGCTATAAACATGCCGCATGTGTGCAAATATATTCAGGGGTGTATTAAAGTACAAGTGAGCCACATCTGTGCAGGCAGTATGGCTTAGTGGTTAAAGGTGCTGAACTACAAACCATGAGACTTGGAGACACGAAGACCTCGGTTTGAATTTTGTCAATACCCACTTATATATGGTAGGATCCTGAGCAAGTGATTTAATTTTATGTGTGCAGTTATCAGTGACCACTTGCTTTTGCATGCTTTGGAATGAAGTAGTGGAGAAATCAGGACAACTTTGTTTTTGAGAGGCAACTTCAGCCAGGAAAAAAAACTGGCTAGTAACTAGGTGGGTATAAGCCCAAATCTGATGCAATGCTCCGAGCTATAGACATGTGAATCTTGTAGATTTTAATTTTCCTGATTTGCATATCACTTTTCAGTCACAACAAATAACTTTACCTTTTAGAGATGTTCCAGACATTCCTGAGCTTGCCAGCCAGATCCTAGTTAACCAGCAGCCTACTTCTTTTACCCCACCCCAGAATTGCCTTATGACTGTCCCATGCATGCTTGAATTCCACCACTGATTTTGACTCCACAACCTCCTCCGGAAGGCCGTTCCATGCATCACAACCTCTCTGTGAAAAAATACTTCCTTAAATTACCTCTGAGCTACCCCTCTATCTTCAAATTGTGCCCCTTTTCTTGCACACCTCTTTTTGAATGATGCTACCCTCTTGGACTTTGTTGATTCCCTTGAGGTACTTGAAAGTATCTATCATGTCCCCTCTCCCTCCTTTCCTCGAGGCTATACATATTAGCTCCTTAAGTCTCACTTCATATGTCTCCGGTGCAGACCCTGCACCATTTTAGTTGCCCTCCTCTGGACAGCTTCCATCCTGTCTATGTCTTTGCGGAGATTGGGTCTCCAGAACTGCACGCAGTACTCCAGATGTGGTCTCACCAGCTGTCTGTACAGAGGGATAATAACTTCTTGTTTTCTGCTGGTGATGCCTCTCCCTATGCATCCCAGTATCCCCCAACCCTCCTTGCTGCCCTCTCACATTGCTTGCCCACCTTTAGGTCATCTGATATGACTACTCCCAGGTCCTTTCCATTTTATTGTTGTTAGTATCTCACCCCCATTGTGTACTCTTCCCTGGGTTTTGTTTCCCAGGTGCATTACCTTGCACTTCTTAGCATTGAATCTAAGCTGCCATACATTTGACCATTCCTCTAACCTTGCCAAGTCCCTTCTCATCCTTTCCACCCCACCTTGTGCATCAACTCTGTTGCAGATCTTTGTGTCATCTGCAAAGAGACATACTTTTCCTTCCAGTCCCTCTGCAATGTCGCTTATAAAGACATTGAAGAGGACCGAGTCTAATCTTGAACCCTGTGGTACCCCACTGCTAACCCCTTTTTCAGAGTGGACTCCATTTCTATTACTCTCTGTGTCCTATTCTCCAGCCAATTCTTTACCCAGGCTGTCATCTTGGGACCCACTCCCAGGCTGGCTAACTTGTATATTAATATTTTGTGTGGGACTGTGTCAAATGCCTTGCTAAAGTCTAGGTAGGCCATATCCACAGCCCCTCCCTGATCAACTACTTTGGTCACCCAGTCAAAGAAATCTATCAGATTTGTCTGGCGTGACCTTCCCTGTGAATCCATGCTGCCTTGGGTCCTGTGCCCCTCTGGCATCTAGATACGCAACAATTAACAAAGAAGAGTCTGACACTTGTGTAGATGAGCAAAAGGTAAAAGTTTACTGAAAATATTAGAGAACTTCTTGTAATTACAGCCACAAATGGCACAGTTTGAAAACAGACAAAAACAACAATCCATATGCATCAGTCACTTTTCTTATACTCTATGTATTCCATCAAGGTACCTCCACCCCACTATTGACTAGGAAATTACCCTGAGATTGCAGCACTCATCTCCCACCAGCCCTCCGGATAGCACCCTTTCCCAGGAAAATCACCCACCTAGTCCTTCGTCCCTGAGCATTCTGTACTGTAGAACTAAAGCAATCAGTGACTACTGGGCCATACCTCTGACCAGTTAGTCCACCAACCCTTCTTCCAGATACCCTCCATAGTATCCAATTACTGTGTACACTGCATTTTAGAACTAAGGCAATCAGTGACTACTGGACCATACTTCTGATCAGTCAGTCCACCAATTCCTTCTGCCAGATACCCCTGGTATCTAATTACTGTGACCTTAAGGGCAAACAGTGACTACTAGGCCTACCTACCTCAGTCAGCCCACTGATCCCTTCTGCCTGATACTCCCAGTATCCAAATCTATTCACTTAACTGCATCTTATACTCTAAAAATAATTAAAATCAGTTAACATTTTATACACATTCATTTCTAGAGACATTAAAACAAAGTAATGACATTAAAAAGTGTTACATACTGGTGCATTAAAAGTTGTGACAAGAATCCTCCTCAGTCCTTTCAGGTTCAGTCCTTCACTTTGAAAGAGTCTCTTAAATTCAGAAGGACTGAGGTAAATTCTCTGTAAAACAGTGTCACTGTGGCTTTTAAATGTAACCCCAATTTGTAGCAGCAAGGTTTTACTACCACACTCCTCTGGAAATAATGAAGACATTCTGTAGAGATGGAGCAGCTTGATGTAGTTGGAGGCCCTCTGTTGAGTCAGCGGGTTACAGATGAGAACAATGATTTCTTCAGATTTGTAGATTCTTTTCTGTGGAAACTGGTTACACAGGAACAGCAGGCACTTGGAGCAACAAGCTTTCAACACTAGGCCCTGTTCTCACTTGCTGCCCTGTTCTGTCCCCATTCTGGGATACAGGTGATCCCTATCCTTACACTGTAATTAAACTAAACTAGTTCTGTCAGGCTTTCTTTCTTTCTTCAGCTGGCCTCTTCAGACAGACACCCCTTGGCAGAGGCACCTTCCTTGCTGGTCAGTCTCCCTGCTCAGATAGACTGTGCACTGACTGTGCAGCTCTTTTGTAGTCAAAATCTTATCAGCATATTTAAATTCATGGTTACTGAGCAGACACTGACCAGTCCAGCAGCTCAGCACCAATCAAATTCCTCCCTGCAGCAGCACATCATACAATGGAATCCTCAGTTTTGAAGCTCAGCTGCCCTCTTAAGGCTTCCCCTGTTTTTTCTACTTTTGGTCATTTTAAAATGCAATTTCTTTGTCACTCAGAATTCACATTTTCTTAAGTGTCACGTGCTTTTCCACTATAATGGGGAGACAGCTGACTTTCTAAGCTTTCTGCTGAATTTGTTCTATTCACAATGACCTTTAGGAAAGCAGAGTCACCAAGATTTCCATTTTTTAACAATAAACACTTAAATAATGACTTCTGAAAACTTTCCTATTTTTTTATCTAAATAGTCATTCCTCTTTTACTTGTGCTGATCACAAGAAGTTTTCCTCTCGGCTATTAGTTATGCATTTTCCCATATTAAGCACCACATCTAGTGTAACTGCCTGCATGGATTTAGCTTCACCAAGGACCACTCTCCTTTGAAAGGTTACCCTTAGTTTACATACTACACTGCTCAAACTATGTCCCATGTGTAGGCCACTGTTCTGAACATGTGCCAAGTCTGGTTCAGTTTCATTAAAATTTGGCTTGGCAGCACATTGCTGAACATGTAAAATGCAGGCATCAACTAGAAAAGGATCACTACCGCTGTCATAACTTAATTAATCAGTATAACAGGCTTTGGGGCTCCTTCAATGAGTATATTAAATCCGAAGAGTTTTGTGGGCTTTGATGTACAGTAGTTGTGCAATTTTGATTTGTGAATTGATTTAGTCTACTTTGAATTATATAAAGTTAGGTCATTGATTCCATTCGCACCAGTCAGGATTGCTTTGTTGACTCCTTTATACTCTGTTAGCACATTTTGCGATTATACTTATTTATTAATGGGATGTATTTACTGTACATTTGAGTTTTCTATTGTATTGTGGCTGTATTGTTACTGTTTTAAATGTTTTGCAATAAAAAGCGTAAAATGCATTCTGACTTTGTGCTTCATGTTCTGGCTGTCGCTATGTTTAAAATGCTTCATTTTGGATTCTGTACATATTTGTAAGCAACCAATGTTTGTATGCTGTGCCCAGAAATCCTTTAACCTCTGCATGAGCTTTCATTTATTTATTTTACTAAAATTGGTGTGTTTTTAATGCCGTGAAGCCGTGGCGCCGTGCTCAATCACCCATTTTACTGAACAAAATGGCTCCTGTGAGCTTGTATTTATCCTGTTGTGCTTTTTCTTCTGTGGCTACTCCATGAGCCCCAATTCCCAGAGTGTGCTCTTTTAATATATATATACATATATATATATATATATTTTAATTCTTAGAGTTAGTCCTAATGTCACATTCCTAACACTTTTCACCTTGCCAACTACATGTGAGGAATTAGTTATCTGGTTGATCTTGCCATGAGAAGAGTGCATTGGGCTGCTACCTCTTGACACTTTGTGAACAAAGACACACTGCTAGGCAAAGCCTATTCTTCATCTGACTACAGAGTGAGGTGGCTGTCCAAGGCAAGCCTAGGATTCCTTATTGAGCACATCACACTCTGTTGGTGAGATCGATGCTCAGTCTCTCACTCATTTTTTGTCTAGTAGCACCCGTAGTTGACACCCTGCATACACTTATTTACTTCAGAGTAGCAAGACTTTTTGTTTACAGGAGTGATTATCTACTAAAACAAAATACAATACTAAAAATCACCACAGGCATCTCTGGCAGCACAATTATACACTGGCTGTCCAGTGCTTGGAGTCACTATCTTAGGCGCTTCATTTACCAGCCCACTGGCCATCAGCATATAGAGTCTGTATTTTACCATAAAAATATATTATGTTTTCACATAACAGTGCCAGTCACTACATTTATGTGTAAAACTGCCTGTGTGTGAGAAATGGCAAACCTGGAGTCCTTTCCTCTTCCCCCTGCGCTGCACCACACTGTCACAATAATAATATGCTCACAGAGTATCTTACAATCAAAGTAATTTTAAAAGCTAATTTTATTATATGACAATTATGGAAGCTAAGTCTAGAAACACAGAAACATAGTTTCTGATGGCAAATAAGGACCGCTTGTCCACCTAGTCTGCCCATTTCCCTACTGAATGGATAAGCTGCAGATCCTAGTTAACCAACAGCCTACTTCCTCCTACTCCCCACTAGAATTGCCTTATGTCTCTCCCAAGCATTCTTGAATTCCCCAGTGTTTTTGATTCTACAGTCTCCTCAGAAAGGCAGTTCCATGCATCTAAAACTCTCTCTTTGAAGAAATACTTCCTCACATTTCCCCTGATCCATCCAACTCTGTCTTCAAATTGTGCCTCCTTGTTCTTGCACATCTCTTTTCTGAAAGATGCTACCCTCTTGGACTTTGTTGATTCCCTTGAGGTATTTGAAAGTTTCTATCATGTCTCTCTCTCTCCTTTCCTCAAGGCTATACATCTTAAGCTCCTTTAGTTTTTTTCATATGTCTTCTGGTGCAGGCGCTGCACAATTTTGGTTGCCCTCCTCTGGTCAGCTGCCACCCTGTCTATGTCTTCTAGGAGATGGGGTCTCCAGAACTGTACATAATACTCCAGATGTGGTCTTATCTACTGTCTTTACAGAGGGCCAACAACTTCCTATTTTCTACTCATGGTGCCATTCCTATGCATCCCAGAATCCCCAGCCCTCCTTACTATCTTCTCACATTGCTGGCCCACATTTAAGTCATCTGATATGACTACCCCAAGTCCCTTTCCACTGTTGATGTTGTCAGTATCTCACCTCAATTGTGTACTCTTCCCTGGATTTTTGTTTCCCAGGTTCATTCTTTTGCACTTCTTTGCATTGAGTCTAAGCTGCCATACATTAGACCATTCCTCCAACCTTGCCATGTCCTTTTCATCTTTTCCACCCCACCTTGCGTATCAACCCTGCTGCAGATCTTTGTATCATCTGCAAAAGACATACTTTTCTTTCAGTCCCTCTGCAATGTCACTTATAAAGACATTAAAATGGACTGGCCCCATTACAGAACCATGGGACACCACTAGTAACCCCACCCTTCTTCACTGTGGGCTCCATTTACTATTACCCTCTGTGTCCTATTGTCCAGCCAGTGCTTTACCTAGGCTACTACCCTGGGACCCACTCCCAGGCTGGCTAATTTATTTATTAATCTTTTGTGTTGGACTGTGTCAAGTGCCTTGCTAAATTCTAGGTAGGCCATGTCCACAGCGCCTCCCCGTCTACTACTTTGGTCACCCAGTCAAAGAAATCAATTAGATTCACCTAACATGACCTTGCTGCTGTGAATCCATGTTGCCTCAGGTCCTGTGCCTCACTGGCCTCTAGGTACTCAACAATTCTTTCCTTCAGCAGTGAGTCTATCATTTCCCCTACCACTGAGGTCAAACTGACAGGTCTGTAGTTTCCTACCTCTGTCCTGCTCCCACTTTTGTGAAGGTAAATCACATCTGCCCTCCTCCAGTCATCTGGTACCACACCATCCTCCAATGATTTATTACTAGGATTACTAGGATTTTTATTGTCATAAGGGATCTTAGAAGCCCATTATATATGTCTCCACATAAGTGGGATAATTAAACCAATAAGTTTTTATTATAATATATACAATATAAATTATTTTAAATCTATCCAGACTAGTACTATCAATGACATCCTGAGTAAGGTTTGTTCCATAAAAATGGTGTCTTAACAGTAAAGAACTAATCCCTTTTAAATGTATTGGACTTTTCAACCATTATTTTTGGTTATGGGAGCGAAGGTCATTTCTTGTATTGCTATAATGCATATTAAAAGTTTTAAGCCATCTGTACTATGTATTATTTTACAAAATAATAAAAGATCCCCTCTTTGCCTTCTTGCTTCTAATGCTACCCAGTCTCTTGTAGTCTCTTGGAATAATGTTTAGTTTTAATCTGGGAATATATCTGGTGACATTTCTTTGCACACCTTCCAATAAAGTATATCCTTCCTTATATATGGGGACCAAAACTGGAGCCATAATCTAAAACAGGTTCGGACATAGGTTTTATATAATGGTAGAATAAGATGTTCTGATCTACCAATAAAGGTTTGTCTAATTTTTGTAAGTAGGGACTGAGTACTATGTGTTAATTTTCTACACTGAGTATTTGATGTAAAACTATAATTTACCACAATTCCAAAATCTTTAACACAACTAGATGGTTTAATTAAAGTTTGATTTAGGATGTAAGAATATCCTGGATTATTTTTACCTATGTGTAGAACTACACATTTATCAATATTAAATCGCATATTTTCACATGCCCATTTTTCAATTTCTGCAGGATCAGAGATCAATTGGAAGTGTTTCTCCAAGGTATTTACTTCACTACCCAATTTTGTATCATCTGCAAACTTGCTTAAATGGGATTTGATATTTTATTCAGGTCAGCGACATAAATATTGAATAAGAGGGACCCAGAACAGAACCCTGGGGCACTCCACTAGACACATCTCCCTCCACCGACAACTCACTATTTATGCACAACCTTTGGTTTCTATTAAACAACCAATTTTGAATCCAATTTATCAGATAACTATTCACTTTTAAGGAAATTAGATTTATAATTAATCATGATCTACTCTATCAAATGCTTTGGAAAAATCCAACAAGATTACATCAGTTGGAATCCCAGCATCAAACTTTTACTAATACTATCATAAAAGTAATCAAATTTGTAGTACAGGATCTCCCTTAACAAAACCATGTTGCTTAATATCAATTTGGTTTGTATCTTCTAAATGCAACTGCAGTTTGTGTTTAATCAATCTTTCCAGTAATTCACACAGTGAGAAATAAGGCTAATTGACCTATAATTATCAACTATAAGTCCCCAGCCTTATAAATAGGTACAACCAGTGCTTCTCTCAATCATCTGGTATACAC
The DNA here is from genome assembly GCA_016271365.2 of Neoceratodus forsteri. Taxonomy (NCBI): domain Eukaryota; kingdom Metazoa; phylum Chordata; order Ceratodontiformes; family Ceratodontidae; genus Neoceratodus; species Neoceratodus forsteri. The sequence continues at coordinate 611,821,732 of CM057455.1, forward strand.
CATTTAGCCACTGACATATTGAAAAGTAGGGAAGGTGAGTGGCTAAAAATGTACTAGCCTCTTTAAGAAGTATAGTATTTATACCATCTGGTCCTACACAGGAATAGTTATTTAACTGGGTTAAGAGATTCATGACATCATCCTCTAAGAAATGTATTTCTTCAGATTTTATAATATTGGGTATTATGGAATGTGACCCTTTAGAAAAAACTGAACAAAAATAGGTATTACATTTATTTACAGCTGATTTATCATCTGTTATTTCTTGTTTATTATCTTTAATTGGTCCCACAGTTTGGACCCTATTTCGACAGTTTGTATTAATATAAGAATATAATAATTTCCTGTTATTTGTGTTTTCTATTTGTATTTCCAATTTCATTTCTGTGATCGGATAGTTTATTTTAACAATTTTGTGATTTCAAATATTTGTCCCATTTTTCTTCAGAGGGTTTAGACTTAAATTTGTAAAACAGTCTCTGTTTGGTTTTAATTAACTTTTAATTTTGTTATTCATCCAAACTGGCATTTTACCTTTGGTATTATATTTAATTCTAATAGGTACAAAAGTATCTTTGATTTCTAGTAGTAAGGTTTTAAAATTGTTCCAAGCTTGTTGAATAGATACTTAATCTGGGCTAAATCCCAATTAATATTTTGTAGTCTAGAGCAGATTAAAGAGAAATCTGCTCTTCAGTAATCTTTCTCAGTAACTAAGGATTTGAAAATATGTCTACCAATATTTAAATGAAATCTGATAGTAAAATGATCACTATTTCCCAGAGCTGGTACTATACTTATGTTTTCCAGTTCTTCATCTATATTAGTTAATAACAGATCTAAAAGATTATTTGCCCTAGTTGGGGAATCAATCATTTGTTTTAACCCAATATTTATACAAAGATCTATGAAATCATTTTCTTTAATATCATAACCACCTAAATCAATCCAGTTTATTTCTGGGTAATTATAATCACCCATCACTATCAAATCACCCAATGCACTCATATCTGATATTTCATCATTAAGAGCTTTATTATATTCTTGATTTGCAGTTGGTGGTCTATAACAATTTCCCAGAATGATGGGTGATCTACCTAAGGGTGTAATTTTAACCCAAATTGATTCTAATTTTCCTTTATTGCCCAGAGTTGAATCTATACTACTAGATTTGATAGAGTCATGTACATAAATGCAAACACCTCCACCTTTTTATTTCTGTCCCTATTTTATTATAGAGCTTATAACCAGAGATATTCATAGTACCATCTGAATCATTGTCCCACCAGGTTTCAGTTATTGCTACTATATGAAGACTAAAAGGGACATTAAAGCTTCTATTTCAAGTTTTTGACCAGATTTAAACTTCTTGCATTTGTAAAAAGAACATTACAACCCTCTGTTCTAATTATATTATTATGTAATTTTCCCTCCCGTTACACAGTTTAAAGTATTAGAGATAACTTTCAAGAATTTTTAGCCAACAAACTACCTCTTTTACTCAAGTGCAATTCATCTCATGCAAACAGATGTTGCCTATCATTAAATTCCTCTCAATGTAACACAATTAAAGCCATTATCGAGACACCATTGACGTAACTAAATATTGACTGATTTTATTTTATCGTCATTGCATTTGTTGCATGTGGAACAGGTAAAATCTCAGAAAAGGAAATAATACAATGTTTTGCTTTCAGTTTATCACTTAGATTAACAAAGTCTTTCTTAATATCCTCTTGTTTAGTTCTGTTGATATTATTTGTGCCAGTGTGAATAATTACAATAGGTTTATTTCCACAGTTCAACAATATATCAGTGGTCATTTGTGTAATATCAGATATAATGGCTCCTCTAAAGCTACTAGATGTTCTATTTTGCTTGTCAGGATTACAAATATGCCTATTTATCTGTTTTATCATGGAGTCTCCAAGTACAAAACTTGTTGTGTTTCTACGTTATCCAGAGGATTTTGCATGGGGAACTCAGATATAGGAGTATTAATATCAGAATGGGGGATTTGAACATGTGCATTGATATCCATGGCAAGTTCATTCACTGAAGTTAGAGTGAATGGGTTTTGTTTAATGTTTTTGTTGCAGGTTTCAGAGACAGGGCTACTATTTGAAATTGTCTCATTTACCATATTAGGAACATCCTCCATAATAATGCTATCATCCCAGTCACTCAGGATAGAATACTGATTTTTAAGTGGTATCGAAAAATCCATAGCCATTCTACCTCTTTTAGATTTATTCCCAGTAACAGTAGACCATTCAAGACTATCATCATCAGACCACTCAAGATCAGTTTCCTTCCTTTTAGTGCCTCCATCCCCAAGAATAGTTTGTGCAACCATTTTATCTGGTACAGAAACAAGATTTACCATCCTGTCATTACCTCCCAGAAAACTATCCTGTTTTGTAAGCTGACTAGATGATACAGGGTTTAGCATATTAGTTATAATCTTCCTAATGTTTTCTTGATTACTTATGACATCATTTATTTTAAATCTTATTTCTGCTAACTCTTTTTGTAATGTAGTTACATAGAGACATTTAGAACAAGCAGGGCCCTTATCTGGTCAATCCTTTGTTACAAATGTAAACATTCCACAATCTTGACATTTAACAGCTAAAAAGTCAATAATTCTGATATCCATTTTATAAATCTAGATTTACTTTCATTACCACTTTTAGCAGACCCACACTCTATTGGAATATAACAAGAAATATTTACTCACAGCTACACTTGCTACCAGTGCGGACACTGCAGACATGTGCAGATGCACGTCGCGTATCTTTGCACGCTCTTCGGAATGCTCGCCTGCTCACAGAGCTTATGTTTAAGTAGCCTGGACCCAGAAGTCAGACTGGTTGCCTAGATACAGCTTGGTTTACTAAAACAAATTAAAGGTAATTTAAAGCCCTAACTGATGCCCTTAATTTAAATATTACTGTGCAATTTAACTGGAGGTCTTTCAAGCCACGAATGACTCACAGGTTATTAGGATATTTCAGTACCTGTTTCACCTAAAGTGCAGTACTAAAACACACTCACCATTTAACCCCTAAGGTTACACACCAGCTAAGCTAGTGCTAAATGGATTTTTCCCCAAATAACTAACTAAAAGCTTTTTGCAACAAAACAAATTATAGTGCTTGCTTCTGCTGTCTGTACTGTCTCACCACACAATGGAGGTCGTACAGCATAGGCACAGTAGTGTAGTCGGCATCTGCAGAGTGTATATTAAGTAGCGTGACCTGGAAGTCAGACTGGTTGCCTAGATACAGCTTGGTTTACTAAAACAAATTAAAAGGTAATTTAAAGCCCCAACTGATGCCCTTAATTTAAATATTACTGTGCAATTTAACTGGAGGTCTTTCAGCCATGAATGACTCACAGGTTATAAGGATATTTCAGTACCTGTTTCACCTAAATTGCAGTACTAAAACACACTCACTATTTAACCCCAAGGTTACACACCAGCTAAGCTTAGTGCTAAATCGATTTTTTTCCCAAATAACTAGCTAAAAGCTTTTCACAACAAAACAAATTATAGTGCTTGCTTCTGCTGTCCGTACTGTCTCATCACACAATGGAGGTCACACAGCATAGGCACAGTAGTGTAGTCAGCACTCGTGGAGCCTATGTTTAAGTAACGTGGACCCGAAGTCAGACTGGTTGCTTAGATACAGATTGGTTTACTAAAACAAATTAAAAGGTAATTTAAAGCCCCAACTGATGCCCTTAATTTAAATATTACTGCGATTTAACTGGAGGTCTTTCAAGCCACGACTGACTCACAGGCTGTAAGGATATTTCAGTACCTGTTTCATCTAAAGTACAGTACTAAAAACATTCAATATTTAACCCCAAGGTTACACACCAGTTAAGCTAGTGCTAAATGGATTTTTCCCCAAATAACTAGCTAAAAAGCTTTTGCAACAAAACAAATTATAATGCTCGCTTCTGCTGACTGTACTGTCTCACCACACAACAGAGGTCACACAGCATAGGCATTACGCATTAAGCATTAAAAGGGTAGTCAGTGGTGTTACTAGTTCTTCCTTAGTTCTTTTAGAATTCTGGAGTGAATCCATCAGGCCCCATTGCTTTATCCACCTTCAGTTTTAAGAGTTCTTTCAGAACCCTTTCTTCTGCGAAAGGATTAATATCAACCCCCTATCTAGAGTGCTTCTATTGACTGGATTAGGTATCTCCTGCTCTTCCTTTTGTGAATACTGAGTAGAAGTATTCATTCAGTATTCCTGCTTTACTATTGCTTTCTGTCCAACCACCTTCCTCTTTATTCAGCCTCAGTATCCCTGTCATAGTCTTTCGTTGGTCCCTAATGTACCCATAAAATATTTTATCCCCATCTTAACTGACTTGGCTATGTTTTCCTTGGTTTGGGCCTTTGCTAGTTTGACTGCCTTCCCTGCTTTCTTCTGCTTTAACTGGTACAGTTCTCTGTCCTGCTCCTTCTGTGTTTCCTTATACTTCAGAATGCTGTCCTTTTCTCCCAAACCTTCCCGCCACTTCTTTCATGAACCACAGTGTTTTTTTTTTATTTTGATTTGTTTATTTGTTTCACACAAAGGCTTTTTGCCTCTGAGATGCCGATTTAAATGTTTCCCATTGTAGCTTCACCCCACCTTCTTCCCTGTTTGCTAGTGCTTTTCTGAGGCACTCTCCTATTTTGTCAAAATCAGCCATCCTGAAGTCCAATACCTTATCTTTTGTATGGCTTGACTCTACAGCTAACTTTGCCATAAAGCACACTGTTTGGTGGTCGTTAGTTCCCAGATGGCTACCCACCTCAAGACTGGAGATCTCTCTCTGTCTGCATTTGAGAGTACCAGGTCTAAGATTGCTCCCTCCCAAGTTGGTTCCAAAACTAACTGTCTGAGGCATGCCCCTGTAGGGCATCAGGAATGGCTCTGCTCTTGGATGTGGCTGCAACAAAGGTGCTCAAGTTAACATCTGGTGTATTCAGGTCCCCGATTAGCAAAATCTCCCTTTCTCTGCCATCCTAAGGATGCCTTCTATCATTTCCTTGTCCATTTCCTCCCCTAAGATGGGGGTCTGTATACAAACCCTGTACTGATTGTTTTGCCATTTCCAGTCTCCACAGTGACCCACAGTGCTCCTCTCCTCCCTGTTTAGACTTTAGTTCTGTTACTTTGATTCCTTCCCTTACATAGAGAGCTCCTCCTCCTCATCTTCCCTCCCTGTCTATCCTGTAGATTATGTACCTTGGTATGTTGACATCCCAGTCATAGTTCTCTGTTTTCCATGTTTCTGTGATGCCACGATATCCAGGGATCCCTCTTCCATCAAGGCCACCATTATGGGGGCTTTTTATCTAGACTATAGGCATTGGTACTCATTACCTCCATTTTATATGGCTTCATTTCTTTTGCCCTTCCCTGTCCTTACTGCCTTTGTGTTTTCTCCATTTCCCCTGCCCTTCTGCTTAAAGACTGCTATATCTTGGTGTTTACCTCACTAACAACCCTGATTTTTTGGGGGGCTAGGATTTCCCTTCTTCTTTTCAATTGCCTTCCCTTGGCTAGTTTAAATGCTTGCCAATGAAGCTGCTTAAACTATCACCTTGGATCCTAGTTCCTCTCCTGGATAGATGCAGATCATTGCACCATCATATGCCTGCATCCATCCAGGTGGAGCCACAGTTCCCAATGAAGCCAAATCCTTGAGTTTTGCACCAGTTTTCAACCAGTCATTGAATCCCATGGTGCGGAGTACCCAGCCTCATCCACACCATAGATAGGTAGCACTTCCAAAAAGTTACAGTGTGTGTTACTTGTTCAAGGCCTGTCTCCAACTCCACAAGCTCTTGTTGCACTGCTCTGATCCCATTCTCAGCCAGGTAATTTGTCCCTAGGTGGATAATGACATCCAGCTCACTCCCCTTGAAGCTGCTCCCATAATCCTGAGGATTCATTTCCTGTCCCTCCAGCCATGGCGCCAGGCAGGCATCTTACTTCCCTTTACCCTCCCTCCCCAGTTCTACCCTCTAACAATTGAGTCCCCTACCAGGAGTTGTTTCTTTCCTGTGGGTTCCTGTGCCACCCTCCTGTGGGTCTCCATTGTGGAGGTTCCCAGCATCCTCCTTGGTCTCCACTGCAGGTACTTCCATACAGGAACCATGATCTGCCAGGTGGCAAATGAATTGTGGAGAAGCACACCTGGCGGGATGCACCTCTGTTCCACCACTCACCCTCCCTGAGCCCACTCGTGGTCCAAATCCACCTCTTTTTGTCAACCTCTGAGGTAGTGGTGGTGGTCTGTGTGGTCCCTGGGTGGGAAGCAGGTTTCCAGAATCCTTGCCAGGTCAGCATGGAGATGAACAACCTACTCCCCAGACCAAAAGGTGCCTGCAAATAAGGCAGCAACACAGTCTCCAGAATGTCTCCTGGAAGACTGCTACCCACAGCCAGTGCATTGCACCACTCACCACATGTCTGTTTCCTTCCTGTTACAGATGCTTTCTTTTTTTGTTTTAATTTGTGCAAGCTTGTGGTGTCTTTACCCCATTTTCAGTGTGCTGTGCCTATAAGGATATGAACAGGTGTATGTTGTTAACAGTTTTGGGAAGTGATGTCAGAACCCTTGCAATAAAGGAAGTTTCTGCAGGGACTGGCCTCTGGATCTCTGGTAGCTTCTACCTATTGTAGGTTTTGAACCTGTGTCCTTAACTATTAAATATATGACTACAATGAATCTGATAGGCTTTTCTATTCTCTCGGTGGAACAGGCTTTCTGAGGCTGTTACACCTCTACAGGGCATTTTGCCACCTTTTTCATAGCAGAACTGTCTACAGAAGACTATCTAATGAAAAGTAGTCCTCCTAGCTGCTGGTTTACCTTCGCCAACCTCTCTGTAGTCCAAATAAAGCTGTCTGCTCTGGGACCTGACATCCCTTGTCCGTCCTATAGTGATCTAGTGCCTTTTTTCCACTCAGACAGTGCAATCTTTGTTCACCTGTACTTGAATGCTTCAGGACAGAGCAGTGCTCCCATTCATGTATTTTATTTTTTTTTATTTATTTATTACTAGGATTACAAATATCTTTGAACCAATGGTTCTTTTACAAAGTTCGATCAGCAATGGGTGCAAGCAAAACAGTGGTAAGATACAATACAGGACCAGGAGGTTAACATAGAAGTAAGCAGAGGTAAGATACAATATAGGTCAGGAGGTTAACGTAGTAGTAAAAGAGAGTACATGTGTATAGACTAGCACAGTAGCAAACAGTCAGTGGCAAATATCAATGCACAATTAACAATACAGTGTGTATATAACAAGACACAAATACAAATAAAAAACATCCTAGGGGTGACATAAGTGGAGCAAGGGGTGGGATAAAGGGGAGGATGAGGAAAGGGTGTAGGCAGTCAAGGGTTTAACATTGTCATAAGTGCAAGAACAGAAAGATAAGTGCTAGGTAGTCTGGGGTCGAGCAACAAGAGATAGGGTGATAGGGAGGGAAAGACAGGAGCAGAGGAGCGTGAGAAGGGTGAAATGGTAGGTGGGACATGAGAGGGGTAGAATGGTAGGTGGAGGTCAGAGAGATACGAGGAGTGGTAGGGGATGAAGGGTGAGAGAAGTGGGGAGGTTAGCAAGGAGGAGAAGAGGAGGGAGAGGTGAAACAAAGTCGCTAGAAATGTATGTGAAACACTCAAGGAATTAGAAGTTCAAGTACATCACAAGGTCCATGGAGGTACATCTACTGTACGCAAGGAAATCTTTGGATCCATGACACTTATACACAAAAGAAATGGCTGCAGTCACAAACTGTACCTTTTCAAAACAGCCATGGTGAGTACAGAGCCCTCCCTAAACAGCAGGATGTCATGGGAACTCTGGGATAGAGTATTGGAAGGGTGACTGACTGGTTCAGTTGAAATTCAGACACCACCTTAAGTAGGAACTTCATATTGGTCTGAAGAACAACTTAATCCATGAGAAAGATATCATTTGATCTGTACAGAGAGCTTGCAGCTCACTTACCCTCCTGGCAGACGTCGTGGCTATCAAGAAAACTGTTTTCCTTGTGTTTTAAACTATAACTCTAGGTTCAGAAAGCCTCCATTGGTTGGTCAAGACAGATATTTAAGTTCCACAGAAACTGGGTCCCTTATAGGTGGTACAGGTGGCTGAGGCCCTTAAAGAACTGTTTACAAACAGGTTGTGAGGCCACGATGTGCAGGATAACAGAATTCTTATCAGGCTTATTAGCATTTTCAGAGTTTAAAATTGTGTTTAGGAGTAGCTTTCTTTTGCCAGTGTTCCTATGTTAGGATTTGCTTAAATCTTTGTGGTCTTGGTCCATATTTCAGTGTTCCCTGTCATTATTGTAGCGCTAGGGCCACCACAATATAATTTTCGACTACCATTTATATTTTTTACCCTGTGATATATTTTTACCATCATCCTATATTTTTGGCTAGTACTCTAATTGTTTTTATGAAATACTCCAAAACAGTCTTTTATCCACATTTGTTATTACACTCTAGCCCTGTTTTGATTCCGATGCATTATACTATGCTTAAAATCCACTTTACACATGTACAGTGTATATAGGAGGTCTAAAGAATAATGCATCCTTTGATCGATCACTAACCCACAGCCTTACATTCTCTGATAGCTGGGAACCCAAGTGTCTACTAGCCTGTTATTTTTGCTTGTTCCTGCTTCTAGTATTAGGCTCCTGGGATGATAGGGGAGATTAGGTGTTATTCTTTGTTACAATAAAAATGTATTATTTGTATTTATTTTCTGTAGCCTCCTTTTAAGCACATGATTCATACCCTCCCCCTCCTGGCTTTGTGCATTCACTCACACTTCCTAGCTGGCATCGCCCTCCGCACTTCATCACATGACACGCTGACCACTGGCTTGCAGCCCTCACATCCACTTCAGCGTATGATGTGCTTTCTGTCCTCAAGTTTTAACCATCCTTCCTCCCACTTTAGGCATGACTCCTACATGCTTCAGAATTTCAACTCCTTGCAAGGGCAGACTGTCAAAGCTTTTTTAAAGAATTTAGGTCTACAACATGACTTTATAAATTATAAGCCCTATCATAGTTTTTGCCCAAAACTTAATTTAAAAGGGTAAACATTTTCAAAAGAAGCATTCCTTCTTAGTCTGCCTCTTTATCACTTACAAATAATAAAACAGGCTCTGAGGTTGGTCCCAACAATGGTTAAAAGCACGCATCTGAAGGGTCCATCCTCATGTACAATAGCAAATAATGTAACAGATGACAAGAAAAATGTAACATTGCACAGCCATCAGAAGGGTTTGGTAATGATGGTTTAGATATCAGGGTTTCAAAAGGTGAATCCTGAATCCAGAGATGGCACAAAAAGACCCTTAAGCAGCCACTAGAAACTGTGTCTGCCCCCAAAATTTAAAGAATGTGTCACTGCTGCTCCTCATGCATGGAGAAAGGAGCAGGCAGATGGCACAGGGGAAAAAATGCCCTCATTAGAGGGCATATCAAAATGTGGCACTTTGACAGGCCATGGGAAGTTTCAAAAGATACCTGCAACAACGCTGACCCTCACCTCGCTCAGACTCCAACCTGTCTGCCTGCTGAGAAGGAGGAAGAAGAATATTACGCATGTGGTTGAAAGTGACACCATGGAGTTAGAGGCACACCTGAGCAAGAATTCAAACCTCCTCCAAGGTAAATTGAGAATTAATCATAATTTTTTCCTCATTAGTCAGACAAATGGTTGATGTCCTCAACATCACTCTCCCCCACTAGAAACAGAGGAGGATGATGAAGAAATGCTGATTTTGTGGACTTGCTTGGAGTAGCTCCATCAGGAAGGATAGTACTTCCCATACATAAACCACTTCAAAAGGCCATAAAAAGCCTTCCTCCACCCACTTCAGCTGCAGTCATCAACAAAAAGTTTGAGAGAAAAATATCAGGTGGACAAGCAGAGTGGAAACATAAAACATAGAATTTGATGGCAAATAAGGACCGCTTGGCCCACCCAGTCTGCCCATTTCCTACCTAATAGATAAGCTGCAGATCCTAGTTGACCAGCAGCCTACTTCTTCCTACCTCCACCCCTAGAATTGCCTTAAATGACTGTCCCATGCATGCTTGAATTCCACCACTGTTTTTGACTCCACAACCTCCTCCGGAAGGCTGTTCCATACATCCACAACCCTCTCTGTGAAAAATACTCTTAAATTACCTCTGAGCTGCCTCTATCTTCAAATTGTGCCCTTGTTCTGGTACACCTCTTTTTGAAAGATGCTACCTCCTTGGACTTTGTTGATTCCCTTGAGGTACTTGAAAGTTTCTATCATGTCCCCCTCCCTCCTTTCCTCGAGGCTACAATATTAAGCTCCTTTCTCTTCATGTGTCTTCCGTGCAGACCCTGCACCATTTTAGTTGCCCTCCTCTGGACAGCTTCCTCCTGTCTATGTCTTTGCAGAGATTGGGTCTCAGAACTGCACATAATACTCCAGATGGGGTCTCACCAGCTGTCTGTACAGAGGGATAATAACTTCCTGTTTTCTACTGGTGATGTCTCTCCTGTGCATCCCAGTATCCCCCAGCCCTCCTTGCTGCCCTCTCACATTGCTTGCCCACCTTTAGGTCATCTGATATGACTACCCCAGGTCCCTTTCCATTTTTGTTGTTGTTAGTATCTCACCCCGCATTGTGTACTCTTCCGCTGGGTTTGTTTCCCAGGTGCTTTACCTTGCACTCTTAGCATTGAATCTAAGCTGCCATACATTTGACCATTCCTCTAACCTTGCCAAGTCCCTTCTCATCCTTTCCACCCACCTTGTGCATCAACTCTGTTGCAGATCTTTGTGTCATCTGCAAAGAGACATATATTTCTTCCAGTCCCTCTGCAATGTCACTTTTAAAGACATTGAAGAGGACCGTCTAATACTGAACCCCTGCGGTACCCCACTAGTAACCCCTTCTTTCTAGAGTGGACTCCATTTACTATAACCTCTGTGTCCTATTCTCCAGCCAATTCTTTACCCAGGCTGTCATCTTGGGACCCAATCCCAGGCTGGCTAACTTATATATTAATCTTTGTGTGGGACTGTGTCAAATGCTTTGCTAAAGTCTAGGTAGGCCATGTCCTCAGCCCCTCCCTGATCTACTACTTTGGTCACCCAGTCAAAGAAATCTATCAGATTCATCTGGCATGACCTTCCCACTGTGAATCCATGCTGCCTTGGGTCCTGTGTCCTCTGACCTCTAGATACTTGACAATTCTTTTCTTTCAGAAGTGATTCCATCATTTTCCCTATCACTGAGGTTAAACTAACAGGTCTGTCATTTTCTGCTTCTTCCTTGCTCCCACTTTTGTGAAGGGAATCACATCTGCCCTCCTCCAGTCCTCAGGTACCACCCCACCCATCCTCCATGATTTGTTAAAAGATGGTAGTCAGTGGTGTCACTAGTTCTACCCTTAGTTCTTTTAGAATTCTGGGATGAACCATCAGGCCCCATTGCTTTGTCCACCCTCAATTTTAAGAGTTCTTTCAGAACCCTTTCTTCTGTAAATGGGCTGTTATCAACTTCTGCATCCAGAGTGTTTCTATTGTTTGTTTTAGGTACCTCCCCTCTCATTTGTAAATACTGAGCAAACATATTTGTTTGGTATATCTGCCTTTTCTGTATCTGTGTGCCCATCCAGATCATCATAGGGTAGTCCAGGCTGCTGCTTGTGATAGCAAAAATCACTCTATCTGTGCAGCCCTTGAGAAAGCCTCTAAATATTAGGTAGTATGGCAGAAAAGGTTTATACAACAGCTTTCCTGCTTATTAGGCAGGCAGTTTATTCAGCATGTAACACAGTACAAGAAAGCACTTTGGAACACAATTCTACACAATTCTGGCACTGGCAGAAAGAGCAGAGGATGGTTTGTCACAGGACCTGATTGCTACAGCAAGATCAGCCCTGAATACCACAAAATATAATGCCCACACTGTGGTGGACACCAATGACACTGCTGCTACAGTTCTGGCTCATGCAGTGTCCTAAAGAAGTTTTTCCCAGCTGAGGACTACCATCCTTTCCCAGGACACTCAAAACAAGGATGGAGTTCTCCTTTGAATGAGACTCATTTGGTAACAAAACAGAGGCCTGTGTGAAAAGTGGATGAATGCAAAACACTTTCAAAAGTTACAATGAGACAGAAAGGCTTTTACTCCTGCAGGTAATAAGGAATGGGAGGCAAAGGCAGGTGATACTTCCCAAGAGTTCATGTCTCTTACACCCCTATGAGTACCAGTGACAGAGGTTACTATAGGGAAGGGCAAAATGGCTTCCAGGCATAATGCTGCAGCTCCAGCAGCTAAGCCAAAAACAAAACCGGACAGTTTTTCCAGGTGTCCCAACCTTTGCCAGTGGGAAGAAGACTGACACACTACTTCCAGGAATGGGAAAACATTACCATGGACAAGTGAATACTGGAAGTAATGGGAAAGATCTTATGTCTGCAGTTCAGACACTTCCCAAACCTGCAGAAACACAGAAGTTTTCAGCTCACTGTTTCACAGAAAAGTGTGGTGAACTGAAAGTTAATTTCAAAGCTATAGAATCCATCTAACTGGATTCTAATCTCAGGTACTATTTTGACTTATTTTTTTCCTCTGGTTGTACCCCGAGTAGTAATAGTAAATCCCCCTAACCAATGGAGTAATATATAGTGTGTGTACATATATATATTATGGTAGCACGGTAGTGCTACCATAGTTAGGGTTGAGGAGCCATTTCCATGTTAAACCCAAAATTTTGCACCTTAATAACTTTTGCAACTGTTTGATGGATTTGCCTGAAATTTGAATGTCTGATCAAGACCCATAGGCCTTGGGATCTGCCAAGTTTTGTACTGATCAGATATACGGTTGTGGAGTTATTAAGCATGATCTGTGCTATGCGCTTACGCTTTTCTGGAATTCTGTGGTCGCCTACAGGTTATACGGTTTTGTGACCAGCCCGAAATCTTCAGGAACGTGCAGCCAGGGTCCCATGTGCCTTTCAAGATTTCGTGAAAAAATATTAAACGGTTCAAAAGTTATTCAAAAACAGTTTCCATTATAAGTCAATGGAAAAGTTAACAAAAGTTCAACACTTTCGCAAATGCATTTTACTTTCGCAAATGGGCCTGTTACTTTACAAATCGGCCATTTTGTTTTCAGTTGGTGATCAGAAAAATGGTTGGCATTTAAATTTGGGACCCTCTAGCAATCTAATTTTTTTGTATTCACCTAGTCGGTCCCTGAGGATGCTTGCCATGTCTTTATTTTGTGGTAAAACACCCAGAAATATGTTTTCAAATTTCTGGAAAAAGTATTTCATAAATTACTTTTGTGCTCACGAAAGTGTGATGAAATTTTATGAAAGCTTTAAATTATGTTACAGTAATTTTCTAGTCTGTGGGAAAATGACAGCAATTCTTTGGCACTGCACTGCAAAATAACGTCTGGGAGTTTTGGGCTGAAATTTGGAGGAAAGCAGCTGACATCTCACAGATGTGCCTTTCAGTGTTGTATTGAAAAATATTACATGGCGGCAAAGTTATGGCACTCCAAAGTTGACAGTTTTTCCCATAGGATAACATTACGGCTCAAGCATTACAGGAATCCTTTGGCACCCTGCTGCAAAATAACGGTTTGGTCTTTTTCCTGAAATTTGGAGGAAAGACAGCCAACAGTACACAGATGTGCTTTCAGTAGCTTGGTGAAAAATATCACATGGAGGCAAAGTTACGGCACTCCAAAATTGACTGTTATTCCATAGGATAACATTATGGCGCCCGACACTTAACAGAAATCATTTGGAGCCTTGCTGCAAAATAACGGTTTGGTCTTTTTTCCTGAAATTTGAGGGAAGACAGCCAACAGCCCACAGATGTGCCTTTCAGTAGTTTGGTGAAAAACATTACAGGGAGGCAAAGTTATGGCGCTCCGAACTTTTCTTTTTTCCCATAGGATAACATTACAGCGTGTCGCTGCTCTTTCAGGGCCTGTATCTCGGAAACGGTGCGAGATACGGACTTTCTGTCGAAAATGTCTTAGCCTCTTACTGGGGCTAAGACTCAAATTAGCCAGGACAGCTGTAAATAATATGACTTTTAAATGTTTTTCTACGTTGTACGGTTCCTGAGATATAATGTATTTAGTATTCCAAGATCTCATTTTCTGCGCGATGCTCATTATTTTGCATACATTATTTGTACTCACTGTCTTTCTCAATGCAGGTTTTGGGGAAAACCAGCCTGTGCAATTACATTACTGTTACTGTTGCCCTTTCCGCTATGGATCCGTCACTGCTTCACTTACCATTGACGCCTGGCGCCACCATGTGCGTTATCCTTTATGCTTTCATTTGCGCTATGCTTTCTGTTATTTTTTGCCATTTCTGTCTACAGTACTGTTTATCTTACTGTTTCACTTTACATCACCATGCCCATTGACATTTCTGTTTGCAGGCACCATGTTACTATGTGACAACACATCACGTGGCAGACCATTCCGCCTACGCCACCATGTGTGTTACCCTTTCTGTTCTCATTCGTGCTTGTGTTACCATGTGCGCCACTGTTAGCATTTCTGTTTGCGTTGTTGTCCCTGTTAGTATGCCACAACACATCATGTGGTGGGAGTGGGGCCCTTTGGGCCCCAGGCTCGCTAACGATATGCAGCGGGAGCATGGGGCCTGAAGGGCCCTGCGCCCCACCGCTGCATTACATTCACTATTTCTCGTTATCATTCTCAAAAGAAGGAAATTAGAGGCAAAACTCCATTTAATGCATTAGTTAGGTTGTTCCACAGCGACAAAAGTGAGGAAATTATTGTTAGGTTGAAAACCCTTGACCTCTACCACCCTCTACCGCATTGGGGTGCGCATTGGGATCGTGGGTCCTAACTCTCACCCCATTCTCCCTATACTTCTGCTGATTTACACATGTCATGGGGTGAGAGTTAGGCTGACGATCCCAATGCGCACTCCCAATACCGGTTGGGGGTGGCGGGGGTCCAAGGGGATTTCAACCCTAACAGCGAATTTCCTCACTTTTGTCAGTGTGGAACAACCCTAACTAATGCATTAAATGGAGTTTTTGCCTCTAATATATATATATTATGGTAGCACGGTAGTGCTACCATAGTTAGGTTGAGGAGCCATTTCCATGTTAAACCTAAAGTTTGCACCTTAATAACTTTGCAACTGTTTGATGGATTTTCCTGAAATCTGGAATGTATGATCAAGACCACCCATAGGCCTTGGGATCTGCCAAGTTTCATACTGATCGGATATACAGTTGCGGAGTTATTAAGTGTGATCTGTGCATGTGCCACGCTTTTCTGAATTCTGTGGTCGCGCCTACAGGTCGTATAGTTTAGTGGACCGGCCCAAAATCTTCAGGGAACTGCAGCCGGGTCCCGATGTGCCTTTCAAGATTTCGTGAAAAATATTAAATGGTTCAAAAGTTATTCAAAAACAGTTTCCATTATAAGTCAATGGGAAAAGTTAACAAAAGTTCAACACTTTCGCAATGCATTTTTACTTTCGAATGGGCCTGTTACTTTCGCAATCGGCCATTTTGTTTTCAGTTGGTGATCAGAAAAATGATTGGCATTTAAATTTGGGACCTCTAGCAACCTAATTTTTTTGTATTCACCTAGTCGGGCCCTGAGGATGCTTGCCATGTCTTTATTTTGTGGTTAAACACCCCAGAAATATGTTTTCAAATTTCTGGAAAAGTACTTTTTCATAAATTACTTTCGTGCTCCGCAGAAAGATGTTGCAAAACCACAAACTTTAAGCAAATTAGAACAGTAGTTTTCTAGTCTGTGGGAAAATGACAGCAATTCTTTGGCACTGCGCTGCAAAAGAACCGTTGGGAGTTTTGAGCTGAAATTTGAGGAACGGAGCCGACATCTCACAGATGTGCCTTTCAGTGTTGTATTGAAAAATATTACATGGCGGCAAAGTTACGGCACTCCAAAGTTGACAGGTTTTCCCATAGGATAACATTACGGCGCCCGACGACATAGAAACTTTGGCACCCTTCTGCAAAATAACAGTTTGGTCTTTTTTCCTGAAATTTGGAGGGAAGACAGCCAACAGCCCACAGATGTGCTTTCAGTAGTTTGGTGAAAAATATCACACGGTGGCAAAGTTACGGCACTCAAAGTTGACATTTTTCCCATAGGATAACATTACGACGCTCTAACGATAACAGAAATCCTTTGGATCCCTGCTGCAAAATAACGGTTTGGTCTTTTTCCTGAAATTTGGAGGAAGACAGCCAACAGCCCACAGATGTGCCTTTCAGTGGTTTTGTGAAAAACATTACAGGAAGGCAAAGTTATGGCACTCTGAACTTTTCTTTTTTCCCATAGGATAACATTACGGCATTTGTCAGACTTTCAGGGCCTGTATCTCGAAACAGTATGAGATACGGACTTTCTGTCGAACTTCTTTAGCCCCCTAATGGGGCTAAGATTCAAATTAGCCAGACAGTTGTAAATAATATGACTTTTAAATTTTTTTCTCGTCGTACGGTTCCTGAGATATAATGTATTTAGTATTCCAAGATCTCATTTTTCTGCTCGATACTCATTATTTTGCATACATTATTTGTACTCACTGTCTTTCTCAATGCAGGTTTTGGGAAAACCAGCCTGTGCACTTACATTACTGTTACTGTTGCCCTTTCCGCTTGTGGTTCCGTGACTGTTTCACTTACCGTTGACGCCTGCGCCACCATGTGCGTTATCCTTTTATGCTTTCATTTGCGCTATGCTTTCTGTTATTTTTGCCATTTTCTGTCTACAGTACTGTTTATCTTTCTGTTTCACTTTACATCACCATGCCCATTGACAGTTCTGTTTGCAGGCACCATGTTACTTATGTGACAACACATCACGTGGCAGACCATTCCGTCGCCACCATGTTAATGATACCCTTTCTGTTCTCATTAGGTGCTTGTGTTACCATGTGCGCCACTGTTAGCATTTCTGTTTGCATTGCTGTCCCTGTTAGTATGCCATAAGACATCATGTGGCGGGGCGTGGGGCCCAGAGGGCACCGTGCTCCGCTGCTGCATTACATTCACTATTTCTTATCATTCTCAAAAAGAAGGGAAATTAGAGGCAAAAACTCAGTTTAATGCATTAGTTAGAGTTGTTCCACAGCGACAAAAGTGAGGAAATTCGCTGTTAGGGTTGAAAAACTTGCACCCCACCCACCCCCAACCGGCATTGGGGTGTGCATTGGGATCATGAGTCCTAACTCTCACCCCATTCTCCTATACTTCTGCCGCTTTACACAGGTAATGGGGTGAGAGTTAGGGCTGATGATCCCAATGCACACCCCAATGCTACCACGCATCATCCTTTATGCTTTCATTTGCGCTATGCTTTGTTACTTTTTGCCATTGTGTGTACCGCACTGTTTCTCTTTCTGTTTCACTTTGCGTCACCATGCCTATTGACATTTCCATTTGCAGGCACCATGTTACTATGTGACAGACATCACGTGCGCACACCGTTCCCGTCTACGCCACCGTGTGGGTTACCCTTTCTGTTATCATTCAGCTTGTGTTACCATGTGTGCCACTGTTAGCATTTCTGTTTGCATTGCTGCTCCTGTTACTATGCCACAAGACATCATATGGCGGAGCGGGGCCCTACCACATTACATTCACTATTTCTCAATATCATTCTCAAAAAAAGGGAAATTAGAGGCAAAAACTCCGTTTAATGCATTAGTTAGGGTTGTTCCATAGCTATAAAAGTGAGGAATTCGCTGTTAGGTTCAAAACCCTAACTCCGAATTCACCCCCAACACCACACACACACAGACAAACACACACATTTAAGTATGGGGAGGACCAAGACAACACAACCAATGACAGACATCCAGCAGCAGGTGACAGAAATAACAAACAATTGTCTAAATGTACTACGAGACATCCCCACCCACCTGACCAGGTACTGCATGCTCAGTGGAGATCAACAGCAAAACTGAGGCCATGTACACCAAACGTACACATCCCTGATTGCAGCTGCACACAACGTACTCACACTTAGTAGTTGCATGGCCTTACCTACCGATGCCTCACACCACACCACAACTGGTACTGTGCTGTTATTCAATATAAATGCTGAAGGTGCATGATGACAGTTGTAGAAAGGTTTAACACTACTGAGTATACATTAATTAAGAGAAGCACATGAATTAACTACAAGACACTAGCATGCTCAAGATAAAAGTAGTGATACATTTAGTAGGTGATTTACATAGTAGTACATTTACTGCAATGATTTACTCCACATAGAGAGGCTGATGTAAACGTATGGAAAAGTATTGCCTGTTCAACGCTAGTGAAATTGGTACTGCCAGTATCACATGCATTCTTACTGATGAAGGTGTACTGCTGATGTACATACATAGACCTTCAGTGTGTTTCAATACTAAAGATGCAGTAAGTATTCTTTGTAAGAAAGATTGTAATTGCATGGATCGGCCAAACAACTTCTAAATATCATAGCACTACTGAGCCAACAATGATGTACCTGTATCGGACGTGTATATAGGATAGATTTTCCTGTAGGCACTTACTGAGTATGATGTACCTGATAAAGACAATCTCATTGCATCTGTGATGACTAACTTCTTCAAATAGTAATACATTTACTATTGTTGCAATGAGTGATCTATGCCACTTATGGACACAGTGTGATTTTTTAACAGTTGTTTCATACTCAGGCTGTATGCCTGCTGTTTGGGTTTGCCACACTTCTGTCACTGATGCTATCAAAGTGATAACTATGTTAATTCTGCTACAACAGGAATCAAGTAGGTATGGTGTAGATATAAACAGAATGTCTTTTAGTATTGATTTAACTCATAATGGGGTAAATGTACTAGGACAGCAGGGGTTATCCTCTATCACTGAGTCTGTCAGTTATAATCACACTAGGGTTTCGATGACTGTAATGATCAAGTTACACTGTTCATCTTCATGAGATCATATTCACAGCCATTCTCCAGCAACTAGACAGTGTATGGTGTAACTGGTGACACTGTGTTGCAAAGCTGCTGCAGTGCCTAGCAGAGGGAGAGTATCTACTCAAAAGACAATTAAGCTATAAGGCATGACCAACAGTTATGTTAAATGGTCTGTTAATCACCCTGTAGGGGTTTAATGTTGAATGAGGCATATCCAAGTGCCACATGTCGCTAGACAGTGATAAACTGACCATTAACATAATACCTGGGAGTAGCTTATTGCTATCATAATAAAACTGTTTTTAAACAACATTAAACCATGTTCATCATATGGTTAGGCTCTACATGTATGTTAATAAAACTAAACATAAGGCTGTTACAATGTTTACAGTCAATTAGAAAGCTGCATTTCTCAAACCCTTGTTAAATCAGAGATATTATACCTGTACAACTCCTTGGTTTTGCTTAACTCTATTGTTCAGGTGGCCCACCACAAGTGGTGTGGTGTGGTGGGGCATCGATAGGTAAGGCCATGCAACTACTAAGTGTGGTACGTTGTGCAGCTGCAACCAGGGATGTGTACGTTTGGTGTACATGGCCTCAGTTTTGCTGTTGATCTCCACTGAGCATGCAGTACCTGGTCAGGTGGGTGGGGATGTCTCGTAGTACATTTAGACAATTGTTTGTTATTTCTGTCACCTGCTGCTGGATGTCTGTCATTGGTTGTGTTGACTTGGTCCTCCCCATACTTGAATGTGTGTGTGTGTCTGTGTGTGTGTGGTGTTGGGGGTGAATTCAGAGTTAGGGTTTTCAACCCTAACAGCGAATTTCCTCACTTTTGTCGATGTGGAACAACCCTAACTAATGCATTAAATGGAGTTTTTTGTTCTATATATATATATATATATATATATATATATATATACTGTATATATATATATATATATATATACTGTATATACACACATATATATATATATATATATAACATAGATAGGTATATAGATATAAATAAATATGTAGATGTATAATTTTATGGAGGCGAGGGGGCATAAACCCCTGCAGAACATTCCTGAAAGACATGTTGTTTATGTTACTTACTGCTGATAGTTGGATTTCTTTTTAATGGTATCTGAAGTTACAACTGCAGGCACTCTATAAATCTGCTCCCATGGCCAACCTTCTCCCTCCTCCCATCCTCCACAGAGTTTTCTTAGTAAATCTGTACCCCGGAGTTCCATTAGTAAATCTGCCAACCTGGAACTTTCGCCTTTGCTGAGTCTGGTTTGTGGCTTGCAAAACCATCTGCCTCTCCACAGTGTTATTCACAATCTCTGTGGCTGTTGCTATATTTTCTCACTGTTGTTTTATTTGCACTGTTCTGAATGCACGGTTATGGACTGTGTTGTCTTGTATATGTTATTTTGACCTAGACCCAAGCTAAACACCTTAGAGAAAGCTTTCGCATGCCAGAGTTACAGCTTTGATAGCAACAGCAGAGTCTTTCATAGAATGCTAGAGACTTCTTACAGTTACTAGGTCACATGACTGCATCCATAGCTGCAGTTCCATGGACCAGGTTCCAAATGAAAGATACCCAGTATCACCTAAGCGACTGCTGGTCTCAAAGATGGGATTCATTTATTTATTTATTTATTGAATTTTGTTGACTGGTAGTCCCACTGGGCCCCAGAGGTCCCTTTTCAGGGGTGACCGTGGTAAAATATAACATACAGGTAAGCAGAAAATACATACAGGTAAACAGAGCAGTACAAATTGGTAACATACAGGTAAGCAGAAAGTACATACAGGTAAACAGAGCAGTACATAGTGGGTAAATTACATATTGTCTAACAGTGAAAGCCATCGGGCAAAAACAGATTAAATATATATTTTTTATGGCTAGATGGGAGGGAAGACTACTCGCCCCCTGTGAGGGAGGGGCCCTGCTGTACGGTCAGATCCTAAGGCATTGACAAGTGCTCCTGTCGAGCAGGTGTGCTTTGAGCTTAGACCAGAAGTAGGGCCTGACCCTGCCTCCTGTACCTCCAGCGGGAGTTTGTTCCAGAAGGAAGGGGCTGAGAAAGCAAAGGACCTGGACCCAGCGTTGGTCTTTGTTTTGGGGACTACAAGGAGATTTTGACCTGAGGAACGAAGACACCTCAAATTGGATTTTACCCTAACTATTCCTTTGAGACTAGGGGAGATGAGGGCCCCAGAAGCTTGAATGTGAGGCATAGTGTTGGGCAGATGAGGCAGGCTTCCAATGATGGCCAGCTGAGCTTAGATTGAGCCTCGAGTGGTGGGTCCTGGGGTGTGATAATGTGGCAAATCGGACAATCTTCTTGTGTGGGGTCTTGAGCCTGCTAAGTTCCATAGAGGCAACACCTTGGAGAACAGGTGCCGCTGTAAGTAAGGCTAGGAAGAAGGACACTTGTTGTAGCAGCTCTGGCTTCAGGGATAATCTGGTCCTTTAATCTGTAGAGGATACTGAGTTTCCCATGTATGGTTTTGGTGAGTTGGTCAACATGATATTTTAGGGTGAAGTCTTGGTCCAGGGTTAGCCCCAGGTATTTAGTGGAGGTAACCACCTCTAGTTTAGCACCCTCTGGACTGCAGCTGGAGGAGCAGCGACCTCTCGGTTCCCAAGGATCTGGGTCCAAACAACATCGCCTTAGTTTTACTGGTATTTAATACCATTTTGTTCTGGGTGAGCTAGTCCTCCATCTGAAGGATGTCCCTTGAAGGGCATGCTTCAGTTCTCCTAAGTTAGGGAGGCTCGGTAAGTGACAGCATCGTCCCTGTATTGGATGATGCTGCTCCCAGCAATGTAAGTGCAGATCATTTATAAAGAGAGTAAAGAGAAGGGGCCAAGTATTGAACCCTGAGGTACCCCTTCTTTGAGCGGTGCCGACTTGGAGACATAGTCTTTCCACTTGACCCTCTGGTACGTCCCGTGAGGTAACTCACAAACCATCCTAGGGCATGTGTGCCCAGGCCAAGAGAGCCCATTTTTGTAAAAGGAGGTTGTGGTTTACCAGGTCAAATGCTTTAGAGAGGTCTATGAAGACCACTCCTGTGCTAACCCCTGAGTCATTATTGCACAGGATTTCTACCGAAAATTTGGTTAGTGCAGTGTCGGTCCCATGCTTAGCTCTGAAGCCGTGCTGAGATGAAGAGATTATCTGGTGAGTTTCCAGATATTCACGTAGTTGGGAGTAGACTATCTTCTCTTGTATTTTTGCTATAGCGCACAACAAGGAGATAGGCCTATAGTTCCCAATAGGTTCGGTAGACCCTCCCTTGTGAATGGGGATCACTAGGGCCTGCTTCCAAGGCTCAGGGACAGACCCCTCTGCAATGGACCGGTTTATCAGACAAGTTAGAGGCTTGGCTAATGCTGGGGCACACTCCTTGAGGATTCGAGTCTGGATCCCATCAGGGCCCCAGAGCCTCTCGCCCGCAGGGATTTAAGGCTGAGCAGAACCTCCCTAACCCTAACCAGCCGAGATGAAACAGAGGGGCGGTCAAGTTCACAGGGCAGGGCAAGTAAGGCTCAATCCTGTTATCTAAGGGTCCTGCCTTGTACGCATCAAGATTTGTGAAGTAGCCGTTTAGGGCCTCTGCTATGAGTGGCGCCTCTTGAGTAGTTGCCCGTTCGCCAGAATCGGGCCAGTTGTTGTTTTCGTATGTCCTTTTAAGAGTTTGTTAATGTGTGACCAAAAGTGTCTAGGGTTTGCCAGGTTAGTTTTTTGGAGATTAGTGATATATTCTTTCTTAGTTTTCTTTATGGCCAGTTTGCATTGGTTCCTAAGGTCCCTGTATCTAGTAAAGTCCACAGGAAACTTTGTTGTCCTGAATTTTTCCATGCTTTGTTCCGAGTAGCCATCAGGGCTTTCAGGGGTGGTGAGATCCACTTATAACAGCTACCCTTAACCCTATGGGTTTTCATAGGGGCAACGAGGTCAGTGACTCTAGTAAGGGTGGCTTGGAAAAATTTTAACAGCTTCCTCCAGGTTAGGTAGGTGTCTGATGGGGCTCCAATCAATACTATTAAGGTAGCCTATAAGTTGATCAGGGTGGAAGTTGGAGTAGACCCTAGTAGTAAAAAGTTCTAGGAGGGATTTTGATACCACTATTCTTCCAAATCGCAAATATAGGTGAATGGTCACTGCATCGCCCAGGATCCCGCCAGCTTTACATTACTTGGGGATGAGGTCAGGACCCAGTCTATTGTAGCGTGCCTACCCGGTTTTGTGGTTCATTCTGGTCGGAAGGGTAATAATTTGAGCTAGGTGGGAGTCGTGCACCATTTCGTTGATGGCGGACTTCACTTCAAGTCCCCAGTTTAAATTGAAGTCACCTAAGAGGATAATCTCAGATGCAGTGTCAACCACTGGGCTCTTCAGGAGTGCATCCAGAGAGCCGAGAGCATTAGGAGGGGGCTGTATACACAGCCAATAGTGAGGTGTTTAGCACTACCTATTATGAGCTGTATGAAGATTGCTTCAGCGTCCAGGGACATGTCAAGGGCAGCCTGATGAGGAGGAAGGGATAGTGTCCTTAACATATATTAGCACACCGCCTCTTTTTAGAGGATCTATCCTGTCTGAAAAGGACGTAATCGGAGATTTCTACTTCATGATCCAGAATGTGGAGTTTTAGCCAGGTCTCCAAGACTGCTAATAGATCCGGTTTGTAGACTGACAGCCATGCCTATACCTCTGAGATCTTCGGTCTCAGGCTGCAAAATGTTCATGTGCACCAGCCTCAGACCCTTGGCTCCATTCCAAGCTGTATCAAGGAGGGAGGAGACAGAGACATTAGATGTCGCTGGGCCAGGGTTAGGCTGGATATCTCCTGCCATTAGTAGCAGGGCAGCTAGTGAGCTCAGGAGAGTGAGGGTTGGAAGTGGAATGGACAGGATGACCTGACAAGGGGTTGGCTCCTACTAAAGAGAAGGACCCTGTAGAGGACCCTTTCTGAGAGAATTCATGAGCTGCTAGGAGAAGTAAGTTACACCTTAGGGAGGCACATGAAAAGTGTCCGATCATGCCCCTCTTGACCCCCATGGGGTCATGGGAGACAGAAGGCATTCTAGCGAGGGAGTCAGACCCTAGTTGCACCAGAATGAAAATTGTTATGAGGATAGTGCCCTATTCCACTTGGGGGGACAATAGGGCTTATCTGTACTACTCCTTTGATATCAAGTACAGGGCCAGGAGGCAAAGGGATTGTTACAGATGGTAGAGCCTATGTCTAAGTTCCCTAGTACAACACTACCACTGCTAGTGCACAGGGTAAGTTCAGCACCCAGACAGATACATATGGCAAGAGCAGTTAATGCGCTTGAAACAGGTTCCCAGAGACTTAGTAATGTGCGTAGGTCTTTAGCGGAAGAGACCACTAACACAGGCACACCAGCAGGGGTATAATATGCGGTTACTGCCTCGGGAGATAAGATCAAAATACTGGCAGGAGTCACTAAGCATCAAGGTTGCTTGTGAAACCTACTGCAACACAATGTCTTGCAATAGAAGAAAGCAGGATTAGATCTTACAACACAGTACCACCTATAATGTGTAGGTTCTGCAATAAGATTGACTAACAATTGGCTGCAAATACAGAACTTAGTTTTTATGTGTTATTTACCACAGGCTAACGTTATAAGTCATTTGTAATGCTATAGAGAGAACAGGATTAAAGCTAGCAACACAGTATCACGGGTAATGTGTAGGATCATCAGTATTATAGACTAACAGGTAGGCTCGGATACAGAGTGTTGGTTTTCTGTATTATTAAACACAGGCTAACGTTGCTGGTACAAAATGTAGTTTTATGTATTATTAAACACAGGCTAACGTTATAAGTCCTTAAGGTGCGATTATGACCAGCCCTTAGTTACAGTGACAGTGGAATACAGTAGGATGAGGATTAGATTTGTTGCAGCAAGAATAGGACTAACAAAGGCTAGCAGTACAAGTTGACCTTATGCACAGCGACAGTAGGAGACAGAAAGAGACAAGTTACGTTTGCTACCATTAGAGATTATAGCAAAAAGTCAAGCAAAATTGTCCAGCAGGAAAATACAATGTGGTGGTTAGGCTAACGCTAATTTGAAAGGAATCAGTCCCAGGGGAAAAACAGGGTGCACTCCAATGTGCCTGCATGAGAAAGTTACTTTGAGGGTTGAAATATCACTTGCTTGAGAGGCTAGATCTCAGGGGGAAAACAGAGTACACACAAGTACCTGGCGGCGGCAGGAGTGAAAGCTAGTGACAGTGACACACACTAGTGGAACCATTACAGTAGTGAAAGGAAGAAAAGCAACCTCGGAGAGGGCATTCCATTCCTGAAGCAATCACTAGTTTTAATTTAGGGGTCATTCCAGGCAGATTCCTGTACTAGACTCTACTGTCATCAGAAACCCATGGTGGGAGAAAGTGAGACAGGAGTATTTGGGAGCTCCCCAAACCATGCTTCCACACCACAGTTGACAATAACTTCTTTTGGAAGGTGTACAGGAAAGCTGGCAGCACCCCAAACCCATGCGCCCAAACCTTTCATCTGTATTGTACACATCGTATCAAGCTTTTTGATAAAATGTCTGCTTAAAATACCCTAAAGAAAATCCACATTTTATTGTAATAGACACTGAAAAAACTAGAAATCACTTTTAGTGCCCTTCAGGAAAATCATTCCCATCAAGCAGGAAATGCTGTTGGCTATTTATACTAACCCATTTTCTCTTTATTTCTACCAGTCTGACAGAATGCTAACCCTATGTCACCAACCCTGCCTATCAGATAAGTATTCCTTAATTGTAAATTTCCCATCTGTCCTGTTTTCTCCTAAAGAACAATGGATCCTTTGCAACCCATCTCTATTTTTCTTTTACAGGTATGACTAGAGGTGCCCCCAAGACCTCAAGCCAGGCTTTCCAAAGCCCAGGTAGGAAATCCTATTTACTAATTAGTAGGCTATACCTGTGGTTCAATGGACAAGCAGCCAGCCACTCCCCTTCTTGTGCTGCATAAGCAGTTCCTCTGAGCCTCTGTCTCAAGCACTTTTTCTTTGCTGCTGGAGGTTCTGTCGGTCTGTTCTTTTGCAGCTGCTGGGCTTTCCTCCCCTGCATTGCTGTGTTTGGTCTCTGTTTTTGCTGGACTTCTGTTTCTGTTCTCCTGCATTTGGTTTGTATTGCTTGCCTCCAGCTGTGTGCTTCTTTATGTTATTTGTTCCCTGTTCTGTGTTATTTGTGTCTTTGTTTTGCATTCTTTTGGGGCTTTTGTTTCTGAGCTCCTTGTATTTTGCTAATCCAGAGCTCATGCTACTTGCTCCCATTTACTCACAATGCAACAGCAATTGTTGTCTGTGTGTTTCAGCTCAAGCTGCTTCCTTGCTGCTGTTCTTCATACTATGCACCTTAATTGCTTTTCAACTGGTTCAGGCTCACTCTGAAACCCTAGCCCTTGCTGCTCAATATTGCTTCCTGAATTTATACCACATACCTCATTGCTGCTGTTTTCACTACACTGCCTAGCCAATTTTTTACTTTCAGAGTTTTGCCTCCTACAGTCTATGTTAATTCGATTGCTACCCCTATAACTCATAGTTATTCAATACTGATACTTTTCTATTATGTTTGCACACTGCTATTATTCTCTGGAGGTCAGCTGAACTACCACTGATACTGTAAACTAGTTTAATATCTGCATGCGGGTCATGGTGCTTTCCACCACTTTCTTGTTTTTCCTATGGCAAGGACTGGAGATGTTGTTGGGGAGTCATTGCCCCATGTAGCATATTAACTCATGTTCAAATCCTGCTTTCAGTACTAAAATTCTTGAAGTATTTTGTCACCTTTCATTGGCTTTCTCCATGGCCTGGCTGGCTTGCCCACTATTCATATTTGCTGCTCCTTTGACCTCTGTGCAGATCCAACCATTTGCTTACCCTGCTTACTGACCTACTGCAGGTCCATCATTCCTTATGCAGTTCATTTGCTCAACACTCACTACTACGATGTCTCAACCTATGTGAAGGTCTCAGCACTCAATGCTTCATTCAACTCCTCCTCAAGGCCTCCCTGCAGCCAACGGTCTTGCTCTGCACCTATGAAGTCTGCATCTTGAGTGTGCCTGACTTGGGGTGGGGTCCTTCTCAAGGTCCATAGCAGGGAATGTCTTTGCTCCAGGCCTGACTTTTAGCCATTTGAGACTTCATGTCAGCTTCTGTTGTAGAATTTAGCACTAACCATGAAAGATGGTTACAGCAATCTCCTTTGGCTCTAGTATTCTACTAACAAGAGCATCTTCACTGCATTCTCCTCGACTGCCTCTGGTTCACTCTGGTTTGTTTTTAGGGTGGGTAGGCCTTGCGAGTGCCTCAGTAGTTATTGCTCTCCTCCTCTCACTTTGGTTGCCCATGATGTTGTAGAGCACTCTACAACCTTCCACGGCATTCCCGTTAGAGGGATCGAGTGAGAGTTTTCCACCGAATTGGAATATTTTCCACCCCTATAATTGGGTTTCTAAATTGCAGCAGCAGAGCTCTCACTAAAAAAACATTCCAAGACTGGAGGAAGGTGACCTTGGCCTTGGATCCCCAGAGATTTCCTCTTCAAAGGGTTTTTTTCTCCTCTGTGGCTCAGGTCATAAACATTAGTTAGCCTTAGTTAGTGTTCCTAGTTCCTTTAGGTAGATTCTGCTGTTGGATGGAGGTGGATGGTGTCCCTACTTGC
Organism: Neoceratodus forsteri; assembly: GCA_016271365.2. Classification (NCBI taxonomy): domain Eukaryota; kingdom Metazoa; phylum Chordata; order Ceratodontiformes; family Ceratodontidae; genus Neoceratodus; species Neoceratodus forsteri. The sequence continues at coordinate 611,849,513 of CM057455.1, forward strand.
CATTCCCTCTCTCCTTAGGAGGCACCCTCAATCTCAAGCACAACCCATCATACTCATGCCATTGCTAACCTGCACATCTCTTTACATTATCAAGCTGCCTGCTGCTAATCTACTACTATGCCTCACAGCTACTGATTGATAACGTGCTTTTGTACTACTACTTTTCTTTATGGGATGCTTTCAAAGGTACCGTTTACTTTTGTACCCCTACAGGGTGGTAATTCCTCTGGAATAGAGACCACAAATGACCAAAACCAGTAACACAGTTGCACAAGCATTACATCATACTGGCTGCGTAGACCACTCCAATTGAAAGGCAAAGCCAGTGGTTCAATGGACAAGCAGTCAGCTCCTCCTTCCTGTGCTACATAAGCAGTTCCTCTGTGCCTCTTCTCAAGCACATTTTCTTTGCACCACCATCCTTCCCTCCTCCTCCAGTGGCATTGCCTCTGTCCTTGGTATGATTCCTAAGGTACTTTTAGCCAAGGGAATCATTCCGTGGCACCTCTAGGTGTGGGACCCTCTTCAAGTGTTCCTTACATTTGTTACCCACAGGGTGATAATTCCTCGGGAATAGAGAGGTGAATGGCCAAAACCAAGTAACGCAGTTGCACAAGCATTACATCATACTGGCTGCATAGGCAATTGAATTATGATAAGTGGAAAAGAAAAGTGAAGACAAGCTGCAACACCCCCACTGGAAACAACATTTTTCATGTCAGTTGGTTACTCTGAAGCAATAAATTGTTAAAAAAGAACTGTGTTAACTGCTGGCTTTTCCTGGCCTTCCTCCCTTTGTAGGCAGTGTGGTCTACTGCAAGATCACTGTTGGGAACTGGGAGATCTCAACAGTTTAAACACTGCTACAGCAAAATTCTCACTGTGTGACCCTGAGCAACCCATCTAACCTACCTGTGCTTCATTCAATTAAGCTAGGAGGATCAGACTTTGTGGCTGGTGTTTATTTAGTTGGTATGTTGTGTGTAGCTAAATTGATGTTTGTTGCAGTTGATGTAGTTAGATGGTGAATAGCTTCATTCCTTTAACTCATTTGATCTCTGTAATTGAGTATGTCATGGTTCAAAAGTTTTATATATCAGACACTATTCAGCATCTACAGTAACTACCATTTCACCCTCAGCTGACAGTTCTTCTTCTGTCTTAACCATCAATCACCAGCTTGTTCAGAATCTTATTTTGCTAGTGTGTTGTTTTAATTCCATATATTCTGCATATTTGTTATTTCTGGATTTGCTCTTATGTCTGTTTCTAAAGTTCTTAGTCTATTTTCTTACTTGTTACTTTTCTGCTTTCATATTTTATTTAACCAAAGCGCTTGTGAGTTTACAGAACCACTTATTGATGCCTTAAAAGTGTCCTGGCATTGTAAGACTGTCATATTGGTTTTAAATCATCATACCAAAATGTATTTTACTTGATTTTGTTAACTGGGTAGGCCCACTAAGAATAGAAGTTCCTTTTCCAGGGGCAACCCATAATTCATTACATACAGTAGTCATATACAAGGGCAATAACAACACAAGGTAAGATAATTCAGCGATAACAGTAAATGCATAATACAGACAGTGATTTCAGAACACATTACAAGTATTACTAGATCAGTATCATGGCACATACTGTAGTGTTTACTTCATTTTGAATATCACAAAATCCAGTGTGTTTTAGTAACATTGTTTAAACTCCATGAATTCTCTTTCATTTTATGTTCAGATAATGATAGTGATGAAAAACACAAGACTGGGGTCAGAGAGACAGTTTGGTTCTATTTCACAGATAAAGAGATTAAAATTCACCTAACATCTTTTTAAAAAACAGAATGATCTATCCTGTAGAAACATTATGGGGTTTGAATAATGTGTATATTTTCTTTCTGTTGGGTGTGTCTAACTCCATGCATCAAACAGATAATTTTCCTATAAAAAAGGTTTCAGATATTGTATTTATAGTTCCCATGATGTTGCTTTATTAGATTTTTCTCTATCCGCTAAAGTGGTCAGCATAGGGGAAAAAAGTGGCCAGCCTAGGGGTGTCAAGGGCTGAGGTGCTGGCACTTATCTCCTGCCACACTGGCAACATGGGTTAGAGAATGGAATGGGGTTGCTCAGGTGTCGGCAGGGGAGGAAGGATCGAGCATCCCAAGACAGCTCTACTTTCATTTGGTGTGGGTATGAGAGGGTGCACTGCTTGCCTGCCACCTAGCTATGGCCGAGTGGCAGCACATGCACATCACCATGCAGGGAAGGGAACCCACATACAGGGTGCTGGGGCCATCTCCACAGAAGCAGAGCTCAGACATTGCATTCATTGCACATATGCTGGCTTAGGGGAGAAAATGGAGAAAACACACAAGCAGTAGGATGAATGACTGCGCCCACCCCCCCACCACAGATCCCACACTGGTGGCTCGGCATAGGCACAATTCCTGTGGCAGAGGATCATAAAGGTGTATATGTATTAATCAATGTGTGTGTGTGTGTGTGTGTGTGTGTGTGTGTGTGTGAATAATAACAATTAGAAAGTGCAGTTAGCTGACTCAGTGGTTAGCACAAAACTGCATTTACATTTTTCACTGACAACAATACCATGACTGTCGCAGTCAGTATTGGTTCTTGCTAGAATTTGTTATTTTAGCTATACATATCCCTATAAATATGTATCTCTGTAAAATTCATTGCTATGTTGTTTGTAATCCTTAATGTCTCTTTATTATATTATACACATATCCTGTAAATCTGTATTCCTTATGAATATCATCTTTTTAGTAGTATGAAGACTGGGCACTTGTGAAAGTGGTCACTTTTACTCACATGCCTTTCAGTATAATCAATAAAATGAAATGAAATGAAATGTGAAATACTCAAAGTCTAACAGTGAGTTAGTAACAGTCATGAAATTTAAAATAGGGATGTCTTGGTAGACAGATAAGCACTGTAACCATTGGATTTCACTATGTTTTTATTTTTCAGTGGTTTGTCACAAGTAGACATGTTAGAATTCTGAGCAAGAGTCCCAGACAGGGTAAAGTAAATGTGATTTAAAATGGGATGGAAATTATGCAACATCTGCAGTTGCAGCATTATTTAAAAGCACTTGCAGTCAGCCTTCATTAATGCCTAAGGGAAGAAATATGACTGAAGAGATGAAAAGTAAAGGGCATTTTTCTTTATGTGAAAGAAGACAAGTTATCTACTGTACTGTATCCAGAGTCATTCCTTCTTTATAATGATGGAAGGAAAATACTCATGTGACAAATGATACTGTAGGTATAATGGAAGTCTGTCCAAAAGCAAGGCCAAACCTGTCTCAGAACAAGTTTTAGTTCAGCTCTGCAACTGCTTACTACCCAGAATTTTTAGATAGCACTTATTTTTAATGGCAGGTGGCACTGCAAGCACCCAAATAATCCTCTTGTGTCCTAAAACTGCTGCACACCTAATTTTCACAAAAAATAAACTAGTAAATGTCCCACAGTAAACCTTTGCTCCTTTATCATGCCTGGATTTGGTACATGAAAAGAATATCAGTGGCAATGCCTCATGTTGAAGCAAGGACTGAGGTTGATACACTTGAAACAGTAACAACTATAGGGGATCCAAATGCTGCAGGCATAACAACAGCATCCGAGTGCCAGCTCCAAGTGTGCAAGCAATTCATCTCAGGTGCAAAAAGGAAAATAAATGAAAAAGAAATCTTGGACAGTGGAGACCAGGGGTAGAATTATTTCATGTCAGGCCCCAATTAGACTTCCTTTCTCAGCCATCACTTCAGTAGTCAGAGAGACAGCCATGGTAAAACATGTTCATACTTTTTAATTGACTTAGCTATTGTTGTCATGCTAGATAGATAGATAGATAGATAGATAGATAGATAGACAGACAGACAGACAGATAGACAGACAGACATACAGACAGACAGACAGGTAGATAGATAGGTAGACAGACAGACAGACAGACAGACAGACAGACAGACAGACAGATAGATAGATAGATAAATAGATAGATAGATAGATAGATAGATAGATAGATAGATAGATAGATAGATAGATAGATAGATAGATAGATAGGCAAACAGACAGACAGACAGACAGACAGAGTATGCACATAGAATGGCGGACCTGGAATTGACATCTACATGATTATGACTTGTTATTTCAGGCAGGGTAAAAATCTATACAAAGACAACATTGTGTACTTTTTCTGCTCCTAACCTAAATGTAAAGACTTGTTTTGAATCAATTAATAATGCAAAATGCAAATTTGATATAGATTTCTGTCAAACAACTCTACTTTCAGACTGCTTGTTGTATAAAAATGTGGTGCTCCTTCTGGGCTGAGCTGCAAGTATCATAGGAAAATGTGCATATTTATTCTTATAAAAATGATCAATTAAGAAAATAATATAATGGTTTATGCAGAACCCTTCTAATGAGAAAGTAATGGAAACACATTAAACAGCTAGTGGTCACTAGATCCTCAGGGCATGGAAACAATATTATGGAGTTAAGGAGAAGATCCATGTTAACCTACTTTATAAAATGGCAAGAAAAATCTAGAAATCTCATCGGCCAAGAGACATCAGCTGACTGTACATTAAATCTCCATATACATACAGTTATCCTGGTCCTAAACCACATTACAAATGAACAAATCAATCCTCCTACAACCAGAACTATCTTCCTTCAGTCCCTCTGCAACCAGAACTGATCTTCCATCACAAACATGGCTGCTACTTTTACATAGTAAAGAAACTTCAACTTGGCCCTAAAAATAAAACTACCTTAAATAAAAAATAAAACAAATTAATTAAACATTGTTTCTCTGATCATCACACTCTCCATACACACATAAACAAATTAAAAACATGAAGTACTCTTTATAGTTTTCATTACAGCAGTGTCTTTACTAACAGTGAAAATTCCCTTTGTCCTTACCTGCTCATGAGGAAATCTCATCTGCGTGCCCTGACAGTGAAATAATTGAGTCACTGGCTTTAAAACAGGCCTTTGTTATCTGTGTGACAGTATGTTAGGAGAGTAACATTCTACCAGCAAACTGAGCAGAATTTCGAATCCCTGTATTCCATGGTAAACATTCCATGATAAACATTCTTTGTCTTAAATCAGGGAAAATAGAAAAAACAGGATGAAGGAAGAAGGCAATACAGTAATACTTTATAAACAAAGACAAACAGTAGGAAAACACAGTTATATAGGTAGAGACAGACCCAAACTGCTCAAATAATACATTGCTGTCCCTCCAACTCACTGGTTTAGTATTTTCAGTGAGTTGCTATTCAATCAATTTTATCATTCCTCTACCCAAGTATAGGGACTATTTTTCACCACATTTAAATAAAATACCATGTTATTATTACATCTTTAATAATGTGTGCAGAGTTTTGTTTAATTGTTATAGAAATAGTTGTTACCCATTTATAAGAGCAATAAGACAATTCGGTGTGGTTTGTTAATTGATAAGCTCACTACCCAGTTGCTATAGTTACTCGGCACAAGCACCTCATGCCTAACGGCGCACCTGGAGGCACATGCTCTTATCAATCAGTAACACACACCCTGTTGTGTCTTATTGCTTTTGTATAGTTACTGTTAAACCTTCATTGTCAGAGTATCTACTCCCCAAAATAAACTGCACCACACCTTTGATTGGGTGCTCAGTTGGCTTCTGTTTATGAAATCACTCTTCTTCCATTTCCTTTACATATTAATATCCTTGAAGCATATTTTCATATCCTTTACACGTGCATGTCCATTTTTCATATTCCTTTTATGCATCACACATGGTCATTGCTTATTACCCACATTCCATTTAAACCTTTTTCTTTCTTCCAGTTCTGTTTCTCTGGGTGAGTGAAAACCTGATAGGGGTTGGGTGAAAACCTGACACCCCTCTTTGTCCACTGAGGTGGAAAACACAAGTTTCCCAGACATATCTGAGTGTAAACGTGGCCCATGTCCGATTTCTCAGCACCTCCATGTGCCCCTATTGTCCTGTTCCTGTGTCTCCTATTCCCCTTCAGCCCCCTTTTTCTCCTTATTCTTTCCTACTTCCTGATCCATTTTACTGCTGCATTCCCAGCAGTCCCTTACAGCATCTGCATGTTTATTATCTTCTATCACCATCAGCAGTTCTGACCGTTCAACTGCTGTTCTTCCTACTAACTCATGTGGCCCCCATACATACCTTACTCCTGCTGCCCGTTCTGGCAGCCAGGCCCTGAACTGCTGCCTGCTTTCAGTCAGTTTTAGCAGCCCCATGTTATTGATATATTCAGTCCAGCTGCTGCCCTCTGCAGCTCCTTTTCAGTCCTCACCAACCCCCTTCTGTAAAACTGGATGGGCAAACCAGCTTTCTAGCAGTTGCAGAAGGTGGATTCTACTTCTGCTTCTGTTTATATAGCCTTCCCCTGCAAGCCCCTTCTCTCTTTTCCTCCAATAATATGCTTCCTCCTAACTCCTCCCCTTCTGCCATCCCTGTCTTCCACAAGTCCCTGGTGCTGCCCATAATCTTCTTCTTATCCAAGACTCTCCAGCTACTGCATACCTGACTAGCCACCTCTGCTACTTTGCTGGGTGACCCTGACAATAGGGCCTGCTCTTTGATTTAACAAGTCACCTTGTCAGGGTATCTTCCCTCAAAATAAACCACACCACACCTTTTATTGGGTTCTCAGTTGGCTTCAATTTATGAAATCTCCTTCTTTGATTTCCATTACATATTAATGGTAACACAAAATGAACACCAAAGGAACAGTGTGGTATCAGGGAGTGAGGCAGAAAGCACTAAAACAGGAAGGGCAAGCACACATAAATGGAGGAGGACAGCACAAAACAAAAATCTCTGCATCTCTATAAGGCACCCCATGCACAGCAAACAGCAGACATGACTCCAGTAGGCCCGCAGAGCAGAGGAGGTACCACAGGCAGACAGACATGACTGAACAACGAGCTAAGGACAGCACGCACAGCAGGCTGTAGCCAGTGGTGGCAGCAGGAGGCAATGGGTGAGCAACTGGTAGAATGCACAGGGGACAGCACCACCGCAGAGACACACACGAAAGGCACCACAGGTGGTGCACAGAGCGCAGAGGAGCAGTGGTGCGAGCCTGCACCACCTGGCTGCAGCAGGGCCACACTCACTGACAAGGTGCAGTGCAACACCCCCAACCCCATTGACACCACAGCACACACTGATACTTACTACACTGGGCAGAACATGGAAGGACGGGTGTAGGGAACTGCACAGGCACAGGGGCAACACAGATGATGGTGGTGATCCACAGTGAGAATGGCCCAAAGGCATGGTGGCGATGGGGAAGAGGGCATGGCACAACATCACCTGATATGCAGCACAGGCAGGAAGGGGGCGTGGTCCAGCAGAAACTGGGCAGGGGCACTTGGTGCCCATATCAATGGCAGCCACAGCACACTCGGCAGATGTGTCAACATCTACACCATGGAGGTGTGTTATGTGCAGAGCCAGAAGGGCAGCACATGGCTGTCCACAATGGCTTTATTACCGCGAGATAAGGGAGGACCTACAAGGTATATTGTAGGTGTGCGAGGCTAGGAAGTACCACCACATGGCATGCCTGCACACAGCTGTAGACATGGTGGTAGCCACCATCAGGGAGCATAATCACCCCCAATGTGGCAGACGTGGATGTGGTGTGTCTTGGAAATGCAGCGGGTCAGGACATGACATAGCATGGAAACTGCTTTGCAAGTAGTCATGGCAAGCATGTCGGCATTCTCATGTCGGGCCAGTCACCCCGCCAGGAGTGCATCTTTTTTCGACAGTACAGTGTGTGCGACACGGGCCCATAGCTGACCATCCACAATCCATGGAAACCATTATCATTCCAGAGGAGTACACCCTTGCAGAAGATGGCACACACTTCCTCCTGTATGATAGTGGGGGAGTGAGACTGCATCATCTATGTCATGGACTCTGGCCTGCAGCAGCTGGGCAGCAGCATGGACTGGTGCATGGATGGCACATTCAGGGTGTGCCCAGCCCTGTTTGTTCAGCTCTATATAATACACACCACCCAGTCTGGCACAATCCTGCCCAATGTCTATGCCTGACATGCACCAGGTGGGCACAGATGTACATCCGATTACTTGTCCTGCTCAAACTGCACAACCCAGCCATTACACCTGCCACAGTCCTGATGAATTTCGAGCATGCCAGCTGGCATGAGGTCACCATCGTATTTCCCAAGGCATGGGTCAGGGGCTGCTTCTTCCATTTCACCCAGGCCCTATGGTGCAATGTGCAGCAGCTGCTGGATGTCCTGGCACGGTACACCAACAACCCCGACGTTGCACTGCATGTATGGATACTGCTGGTGTTGGCATTCCTGCCACCTGTTGACATGCCAGTGGTCTTCGAGGAGCTGCAGGAATGGGAGTACATTACCACCAATGAGGATGTCCTTCAGCCACTGCTGGACTATGTGGAGGACATGTGTGTCAGCCGCCCCACGGGCGGTCAGGGCACCAGTGTGCCCCATTCCGGTCGAGAAGTGGAACTGTTCCAAGTCCACCCTCCAGGGCCTGACAAGAACAAACTATGCGGTGGAAGGATGGTACAGGGCCTTTAACACCCGGGTTGGTGCCTGCCACCCCAGCATCTGGTGCCTTCTCAAGTGCCTGAGGGAGGAGAAGCATCTAACAGCTTAGCGATCTGAGATTCTGGTGTCAGGGGCAGAGGCACAACAACCCTGGAGAAAGTATTGCAACCTTGAAGTTAGGATCTGCCCCATTGTGTTCGACTATGCAACCAGAAGCCACTATGACTACTTTCATAGGCTGGTGCATAACATCATCTTCCACGTGTGACCTGCCACAGAGTCGCCTCTGGCATGCACCAGCCACTGCTGCTGATGTCCATCCTGGGCAGTGTGGCCTTGTGCAGTACTGCACCAACACACAGTGTGCCCTCCAATACTCGCTGCATGGGTATGCCCTTCCAGGGCTGCCCATACATCCACTGCCTCCCTTGTAGTCACCCTTTCACCCATCGTGCTTGCCAGGGCTCTCACACATCTGCTGCACGCTGGGGGTCAGCATCATGGTGGGTTTCTGCACTACCTCTCAGCTGCACCCCCTGGCATTCTGGCCATCCCCTGTGCCACTATGCTTGCCATATGCAAAGCTCCCTGTCCCTGGGAGCTGGCCGCTGCCACCAGCCCATGCCTTCCATGTGTCGTGCCCAGCCTTGTCCATCTCTGGCCACTCATGCACCCAGACTCTCTCTATCTCTCTCTCTCTCTCTCTGTGGGGCGTCTTTCCCGGTCAGGCCACATCACAGCATGGTTTGTCTCCTCTGCCTTGCAGGGTGTGTTGTGTGCTCAGTGCCCTTCCATCGACCCCTGCTGCTGTCGCCATTTCGGTGGTCGGTGCTACTGTGCAGTTGCCTTTGTGGCATTCACTCTGTCTCTCCTGCTATTGCAGGAAGCACATTAGCGGACGTGCCCATATCACATTAAACCATATTAATATCCTTGAATCATACTCACATATCCTTTGCACATGCACATCCATTTTTCCCATTCCTTGTATGCATCGCTAATGGCATTGCTTATTACCATTATTCCATGTAAACCTTCTTCTTTCTTCCTGTTCCTTTTCTCTGGGCTTTAGTGAAAAACAACAGCCAGGCTCAGGTGAAAACTCAACACCCCCTCTTTGTTCCCTGAGGTGCAAAACTCCCACAAGTTTCCCAGGCATATCTGGACTTAAACCTGGTCCATGTCCTGATTTCCCAGCACCCCCATGGGCTCCTACTATCCTGTGTCTCCTATTTCCTCCCCTTTGTCTCACCCTTTTATTCCCCTTTTCTTCCTTTCTTCCTATAGCCCATCTCCAATTATTAGCGAATGATAAGGTTCTCCTGTAGGCCTCTGCTCATGCCCCATTCCTCCCGTGCCCTTCCAATTGCAAATTGAACATGTCAAGACCTATGTCACTAAGATGTACCCCATCCTGAATATAAAACCTGCCAGTTTATGTGAAATGTCCATGTGTGTTATGCTGATCCCTCCTTTCCTTTAAACAGCTTTGCAATCCTGTTATTTAGTTTCTTTCTAGCCCTTTCTACTGCCCTGATGTCCCTTGCATACTACCATACCCTTCTTGGAATCATTTCTGACCATGCTAGTACCACTTCTGGCCACCATCCCTTAATTATCTCCACATCCTTTTGATGTCATTCCATAAATCAATCCACAGTTTCATTCTCAAATAACCCCACCCCACCCCCAAGTAATGTACAATCAGAAAGTCCAGTTGTGGCAGTCTGGTGTTCAATTCCTTCAGTAGTGGCAGCAACTGTGAACATTACATTCCCCTTAAGCTCTTCCAGTGCACTCTGGTTGTGCTCTCATCCATCCTCAATTGTCTCTCCTCCTGGGTCGGATTGCTGTTTACCTTTCAGCCCAATAAATAAATTAATGACCCCATAATCCATACACAGCTCTTTTAGTCAGTTTCTAAGGCAAGAAAACACACCACATGTTAATTCATCAGGTCTCTCATATTTTTTATAAGAGTTTGATTTTCTCTTCTCACCTCTCTATGTCCTCCTATGACAGCCCCTTTGCGGCCTCTTCCAATGATGCCCAAATCAAAATGAATGTCAAGAGAACCTTTCCGGATCCTCCATCAAAACCTCATTCCATTCTTCAAAATTGCCACCACTTGGAATGCAGATACAGGTTCCCCATTCCCAAGGGTAAGCAAGCTGCCCCTGCCATCCCTCTGACCTCCCTATACTCCATCATGGCCCACGCATATCCACCATTCCCACCTTATCCTATTTTTACCCACATTTCTCAGCCTGCTTAATCTGTCTTGGATCTGCTTACCCATACCTCAGTTCTCTCCTTACCCCACAGAATGTTCTCCCTTCGCAATCCCCATGGCATCTTGTTTCTCCATGCCACCACCTCGCTCAATTCGGAAACAAAACCTTTAACATGACTAAAAGATAATGGTGAACAATTGTACTTCATAATGTGTGCTACAAATATTCCCTAAGACCCCAATTAATCTTCCCAGCAGAGCAGCAGATACTGGCTATTTCTTCTCTGGTGTTTCTCCTTTTAACCTCTGCCACACTTGCAATATTCTTCTTACCACTGGAGTTCTACATTGTTCATCCCACCTCTTTTGGATGCAAACAAACCCTATTCCAGTCAAATATATCCCCATAGTTGAGTACGATATCCCTCATCCCACTTCCTTACCACAAACTTCATCACTTGTTCCTCCATTATTGGCCCTTACCTCCCTGCAGCACTTGATTGAAAGTCTTGAATAACTTCAAAGTCCCATCGTATGACTTCAACATCCTTGGCACCCAGGGCTCCTGTAGTAGCAGCAGAATCTTCCCATCCAATCACTCATAACTTGGGTGGAACCTCCTTTTCCTTGTTTTCTGCCCTCAACATCAGATGCCTGAACCTGTCCAACTGAAAATGGGAAAGGCTGTCATCCACCAGGTTCCTGACCCGTTTATGTACCCTAGCCTTAAATGACATGTTCAGTTGTAGGCCTTGCAGTACCATCTGTCTCAGTACCTGCAGCACTGGCTCAGTCATTGCCATCTGCCTGTTCAACACCTCCACTACTCCTTGTTATCACATAAGAAAATGACCACATTTTTGTTTCTCAGCCCCCACCAATATAGGGACAATTTCCAGCAGTGTAATGTCCCTCATCAATCCCATCTCCATCCAATTTGGGAAGCCATGCCCTAGATATCCATTTCCCTTTAAAGTATACCTTCATACTCCAGGTCCCTGATACATCTGTGTATAATTCCAGGTCTGTATTAAACACCAAGTCCTCCTGCAAGAAAGTACCTCATTGTACTCATCCAGGAATTGTTCCCCAGAACTCCTAATCCTGTCTTATCCCTTTTGCTATGTCGGACCCAGCGGTGGGCAACCTGGACCCTTTTGTAGTCCTTGCTAACTGCCAGGTAACAGCCATCCCCAGTGCCACTGTTCTGCAGGCGAAATTCAGGTGTCTTAATAATTGTTGTGCTACTGCAAAGGGGACACGGCACTTCCCTTACTTTCCATAGCAACTCCCTCAGTTTCTCCACCTTGTCCTTTGGCAACCTGAAGGCCCCTGCATTGATGTCTAACTCAGTTCCCAGAAATTCTAATTTCTAAGCCGGTCCCTCCGTCTTCTCCCCTGCTAATGGGACACATAGCTTACTACCCATTTCTTGAAAGTCTGTTAGCATTCTAGCCATTCCCCTTTTCCCTTCACCTTTTAGCAAGAAACCATCCAGGTAATGTACTACTGCCTTGTGCCCATACCACTCCCCTAATTCCCACCTCAACCATGTCCTAAATGTCAAAAGGCTGCGCATGCCACCAAACAGCCCATGGGCATCGCTTTGTCAAAGTACTACTGATCCTAAAATATGTTGTTAAATTCTGACATAAAAATGTTGGCTAAAGTTCTGGCAAATCATCTTTTCCAAGTATGGTGCAGTCTTATTAATTCTACCAGGTTGGCTTTGTATATGTCAGTCTTCTAGCGATCACCTCCCCGGGTTGTTACATTTGATTTCTGCATCTAGGGAGATCAAGATTCCTGCAACTTTGCTCTCCTAAGATGCAAGAAAACATTTGATAGGGTCTCTTGGCCCTTCCTGTTCACTAATCTGCACCGTTTGATTTTCCAACACCTTTTGTGCTTGGCTGAAGGTATTATATTGTTGTACATCTGCTAGAATCCATTGTAACGGGCGTTATCTACTGTATGCCCCTTCATATTATTGCTTGGTACAAGGCAAGGCTGTCCCTCTCTCCCTTTCTTTTTAATCTTTATTGAGAATCTCTTCCATTTGATTCAATTGAATTCTGACATTAAAGAGATCCAAGTGGGAGGTTGTGGTTATAGGATATCCGTATATGCAGATAATCTCCTCTTACATGTGGAAGACCACCAGATGTCTATTTCAGCATCTCTTGATGAGATCAGGAAATTCTCTCAAGTACTGGGGTATAAACTAAATGTAAACAAATCCAAGGTACTGCCCTTGAATTCTTTAGTCCTGAAACAGGATAGAGATGGGCCGCTGTTGGGAACCAAAGACCTCTTACATATTTGGGGATCCAGATTACCTGCTCTCTCTCCGACTTGATTAAATATACTTTATCCCACCTTTTAGGCTCTTAAATTAGACGTTCAGCCCTGGATGGCACTCACTCTCTCCCTATGAGTGAGTGTTATTAAAATGAATATTCTGAAATGGCTGCTATATCAGCTTGATATGACTGGACCATTCCTCCTTAAATCCTTATTTTTATAGCTTCAGAGTCTGCTGTTGAATTCTCTGTGGAAAGGTGGTGTTCTCTAGGGCTTTTCTTAAGTTAACTATTCCTAAGGTATATGGAGGTCTCCATTTATCTAATTTTTTTTGTATTATTGTGCAATTCATTGCCGTAAATTATTTCAATGAGGCTGTACCTGCTAATAGAATCTGACCGTTGTCCCTTATGGTCTCCATAGAGAGACAGTTATGCTTACAGCATGACTTGCATCTCCTAGGTTTATTATATGTCAAGCCTGTTACTCTTCCCAAGCATCTTTTGTTCTTCCCTTTACTATGGTCTCTCAATGCTGTATGCCAGAATGGGATTAATGTAGGTCAGATTAGAGCAGGCACCTGCCACAGCCAGTTATCGGTAACCCAAACATCTAAATCACAAGTCGGCCAATACCTTTTAACTTCTGCCAGTCTCTTAGACAGGCTTTTTGTCTTCCTGATTGAGGATATGATATTTACCTTGGCAAGTAAACTCCAAAGTGTTTGACATTCCCATACTACCCCTTTAAACATTTGCAACTCTCTGGAGCTGTGACTACTTTCTTGGGCTCCCCACCTTAGTCTCAGCAATCCAATTCAGTATTATAGGGCAATTCTAGTGGGAGGTAGGAAGAAGTAGGCTGTTGGCAAAACTAGGATCTGCAGCTTATCCGTTAGGTAGGGAAATGGGCAGACTGGCTCGACCAAGTTGTCCTTATCTCGTCAAAGTCTATGTTTTATGTTTCTTTTGACCATTGCAGAGCAGTGCCATCCCATCTCAGGATACTACACTCAGCTCCAGAGATAAGATCCTAGGAATCTGAAAGGATATGTTTTTATTGGCAGCAGGTACTGGCTCTGTGATTTGAATATTAAAGGCTTGGCAGTCGATTTGGAGGAATATGTATAAATTCTGTATCTCAAACAAGATCATTACCAGCTGTTGCAATTTCATGTCTTGCATAATCTATATTTTACTCTTCTTAGATCATATAGAATGGGCAGAACTGGATCTCCAATTTGCATCTGTTGTGGACTTGCTGAGGGATGTTAAAATACATTTTATGGGACTGTTCCAAGGTGGTCCCTTCCTGCAGGCCATTCATTCAACTCTAGATCTCTTGTTAGATCTGGATGCATTCTTTACTCCACAGATCTTCTTGGTGGGCCACTACTCAGCAGAACTTTTGGAGTTTCAGAGGGCCCATATGGGAATGATTTCTCATCACTGCCAAGATGACCATTGTGCTGATTGGGTTAATGAGTCCTTACCTTTCTCCAAGAATGGCATCTGTAAATATTGCAGGCCTTTGATACAGAGAAACATATATAGCAATGATCGTACAAAAGTTTATCACTACTGAGGTATACCTCAGTGGTACTGAGACAAGATCACATTACAGTCAATGTAAATTGAACTTGGGCACCTCGAGGTACCTCGAGGTATACCTCAGTACTGATAAAAATTTGCACAATCACCACTGTAGTCACCGACAGAACAGATATGACAAGTTCATGTCTGGTTGAGTGCCTGTGTTGGCTTTGCTACTCGGCAGGTCCTTAAGATGGAACAGGTTGGACCAGTTAATATAGGCTCAATTTCAGTTTTCAATATGGCTTCCAGTTTCCAGTTTTAATTTGTTTGCCTCTTATGTGGTGCTCTGAGGAGGGGGTATTGGTTAGTCGACATGGTGTGGGTGGTCTCAGGTAGGTTGTTTTGTTGATGTGATTAGAGCTGTTTTGAATTTTATGTCTACTGAATCTGTTTAATGTATTGTATTTATGTTTTGTGAACCTTAATAAAGTGTATTAGATGATAAAAGAAAATACTGCTCTTGAAACCTGAAACCCAACAACTCTCAATCTTCTGCTTTCACCAGTAGCAAATGGAAAGCTGCCTCAATGTCCATTTTCACTAACCATGCCCCATCCACTGCCTTGATCATCTCCACTGCATTGTTTAATGTAGTGTATAACAAAAAGACTTGTCCAGTTCGCCATAACATCAGAAAAAGTTTAAACACTTTATGTTAGTAGCAATTTTGGAGAGGACTCTTAATACCAGTAAAAGCTGATGCTAAGAATGCAAATGATTCTGGTGTGTAAAGGTCACTCACCTAAACAAATCACTAAATATAAGCGTCAATGTACCACTTTAATAATTCCTCAGTCAATAATTCTTATCAACATTTTGGGTAAAAGGAGTGATTGAAGGAGTATCTATAAGTAAACATTATGAAATAAATTCCAGTGGATTTCTGATGAAGGGTTTCACCTGAAACATCAATATGAATTATTGACTGGGAGTTATTAAAGTGATATGTTGACACAAGCTATATTTAGTGATTTATTTAGGTGAGTGAGACCTTTACACACCAGTATAATTTGTATTCTGTGGCATATAATATTAACTGTTGCTCCTCCCTATGAAATCCTTAACTGATTCCCCATCCAGGTACGCAGATGATGTATCAGTCGGTATTCCCTTTCTGTTTTTTGGGCACTAACCCCAGCTTTGACACTCATAGCCTTTCCAAAGGGGCTCCTGAATGGGCTCTCCACTCTATCTGACTTCACCTCTTTCAGGATTTTCTTGTCCACTATGTCTTCTTTTCAAAGCACTGACAAAGGTTCATAGACCTCATTGCATTCCACTGGCCCTCGTATTGTAGATTAAAGCCTGATGTGAATCACTCCTATAATATCTCCCCCACTTTTAGTCCAGGTATACCCCAACCATTCCCCCAGTACTTCCATCCTTACCAGAGTCTTAGCTAGTTTAACTCCCCTTTCTCTGTTTCTGTATTGCCTCTCCTATCTGCCCATATTGCTTGTCCTGAATCCCTCCTCCCAAATCCTCTCTGCCCAACCCTCTTCCCTCACCCCCAAATTCTCCCAAAAGGCCTGTCCCCCATGTTTTGTCCCCTGAAATTCTCACACCCACTCCTGCACCTTACAGTGGATGGGTTCACACATTTGGAGCAGACATGCTGGAATTTGCATCCTGCCCAAGTACTTTGTTATTTGTTGTAACTCTGACACAACTTGTGCTGATGTTCTGCCTCCAACCTCCTTCTTTCACCCCCAAAACCTGTGTGCACCATCATGATTTCAAACCATATGTCCAGGTACCTGGTATGTCACTTTACATCCCCATGTGAGGCCATTTTCTGCCTAAATTTCTCATTGTACAACAATCGCCATATCCCCACATCCTATGAGTGGTACGCACTATCTGAGTGTATAACAGTAATGGTACAGCCAGCTCTGGTTATTTCTTCAAGAGAATAGTTTTAAAGTATATGAAGCCTGTCATCTAGGACTCCATAATCTTCCTTTGTAAAATTTATCTTCCTGCACCTTCCTAACAAAACTAGTGCTGCCACCATTTTGGTTTTGATTAACTGCTCTTTTCCTCATATTTCATTACCATGTCCTTCTCTACTAGGACAAAGATAACCACATATTCCTTCTTTCATATCTTGTCTTTAATCATCAGAATATGGTCCCCCTCATTACACCTGGTGTCATGTTTTTCTCGTGATCGCGTAAGCCCCATCCCTTCTTTGGCTCTTCCCAGTCAATACCCTTAATTTCCTTCAGCACTTGTTCTATCCTCTCTATACTGTTATTCCCCAGTTCTTCAGTCACCCTCTCCAGGAACTCCCTTAGGTTCCCTGTATTAGAGGTCAACAACGTTTGTCTTACACTTTCTCCCACTGGCACTTTTGCAGCGTTTCCTTGGTCATTCGTCATCCCTGCAAGAGTTCCCTCAGGCACTTTCATTTTCCCTGTGATATCTTCTGGGTCCCACCTGGCTGCTGGGCAGAATCTGTCATGGCCTGAAGCTGGCACATCACATCCATTGCTTGCTGCATGACCGCTGCATTATCTGCCCGAGCTCCATTGCTGCTTTTTCCTCTTGCTTCCATTTGTAACTCATCAAACATTACATGGTTATGATTTTCTTGGTGTTTTTTTTTTTGTGCCCCTAGATTGCTGCCCTGCCTGCTGGTACCCCATGTCCTTCTGATCCACCCCTGCCTTGAGTGGTTGCTCCAATGCATCTACTAAGCAGTGTCTCCAAATACCCCAAGACCAGTTGCAAAATAAATCCTTCCTTGTACCCAGCCTGCATTACTTTTATTGTCTTCTTGTTTTATTTTTTTTACCTACACTTCTATGGCTGTGAACATTCCTGCCCCTTACGACTGTTAAGTGTAATTTCCTTCAGGCTGAAATATTGTTTCTTTTACCTTTAATCTGCTAGCACTTAATCTGGTAGGGCATCTTCTTTTTTAACTGCCATCATTAGCTTCCCTTTGCTGCTTGCCTCGGTTATTAAAACCCAGTGAGAGACTTATTCCTGTCCATGGACTTGTTAAATGATATGAATGCCTGCAATAACTGGATAGGTTTAGTGGTGGGTGAAGTGGGCTCAAGCCACTCTGTGAAGTGATTCATGGAGTAAAGGTGGATTCACAGAGTACTCCAGAATGTAAAGTGGAGTACTTCGTGTTATAATGGGAAACGCAAAGCCCATTGCAAGTGATAACTTTGCATTACCCACCTTCCCAGACCATTACTCCACCAGCCTTAGAAGTGAAGTGCATCGGAAACAATGCACTTCGCCTTAATTTTGCCTTGTTTTTTAAGCTCTGATTGTGAATTTTGCAGTGATTCATGGGATTTCAGGTCACATGGGCTCTATATTGATCTGCACACCTCAGTTTGGGGTAGGGGGTGTAGGAAGCTTTAGGAGATAGTGTGCTCTGAGAGCTGTTTGTGATTCAAACCTTCTAAAAGCTGTTAAAAAGGTGTTTTGAGTTGTTTTTTTTACTCAAACTTTAATTCATCGAGTGTAGGAAACCCTCCTGCTCATATCATCAAGCGCTTATATTTGTGTGTGGATTTTGAATGTTAATGTACAACGCTGAGTGTGTGTAATAAAAGACAGTGAAAGTGTGCTTTGGGGAGGGGTGTATCTGTGGTGTAGGTAGATTCTAAGTTAGAGAAATATGGATTTCTTGTTTTTTTGGTTATATTTTGTTATATAACTGACTGTGTTAATGTACACACAGTAATATTGTCAGTAATTATTGAAATTTCATTGCTGATTGTGTGTTGTGTGAATCTGGTGCAGCAGTTCATAATTTCAGGTTGTTTACAATACGTGGCATATTACTGAACTTTTCAATTTGCTACGCATTACTGCTTCACCATTGCAGAAAAACTGTTCTGTATGTCTTTGTGTGAGGCGTGTGCGGTGTTGGAGTGAGATCAAATAACACACCTTTCATTGTGCCACAGTGTAATTGCAGGTGCAGCAGTGGACCTGCTATCCACTGTAGCTGCCTGATTTTGTACTGCCATCGTGTTATCTGTTCTTTGTTTTGCTGCTTGTACTGCCAAAAAATCTGCAGTCAGTGCCTACCCCCAACGGCAAAAGGAATTTTTTCCAGATTGATTGTTTGTGACCTCAGCACCACTGGTTGCTGAAGGTGTTTTCACTTGTGAATTTGCGTCACTCATCTCTGTCTGTTGCTGAAGGCACAGTTGTTTTTGGCTTCACATCCAGCCCACCCCAAACAGAGAGCAAATGTACCAAAATCTAAATTTGTTTGGAATATTGTTGTTGATCCCCAAAATGCCCCCAAAGAGATGTGCAA
The DNA here is from genome assembly GCA_016271365.2 of Neoceratodus forsteri. NCBI lineage: Eukaryota > Metazoa > Chordata > Ceratodontiformes > Ceratodontidae > Neoceratodus > Neoceratodus forsteri. Next base: position 611,868,552 of record CM057455.1, read on the forward strand.
ACAAAGCTGGTTCTCACCATGGCACTGCTGCAAGTAAGATAGTCTGTGGGCATGGTAGTGCAGAGCATGAAGTGCATTGCTGATGTGAGGAAAGGTATTTCTCCTGCAATGATTTTATAGCCCAATCAGTTGATTCACGCATAGTTGGAGGAGAGGATGTTTTCCCAGCCGGTGGTGTTAGTGCCGTTGTGGGTGGTGTTAGTCAAGTATTGCTGCCTCAAGTTCGAATTCTGACCAGTGTACCATATCCAAAAATATAGTGAAGTGTGAAGCAGTGCAAGTGAGTGGCAGTGTAGTTGATGTCATACTTCCCAGTAACATCCCAGTAACTGAATCTGAGGATTCTGATAATCATGTCAACGATAGTATACAATAGTATACGATGTGATATTTCAAAAGAAATACAAAAGCAATGTGATATTTCGTCCACTGCAGTTCATGTCACGCATTTTCCATGCGGTGATTCACAATGTGGTGAAAGCATATCAGATGATGGTGGTGTTGATGATGATGATGAATGTGATGATGGTGATGTTATTTCTGTGGCTGCAACATGCAGTCCACATGCCAGCATCCAAGTAGAAGATGTGGATGTGTGTGATGTTGATGAATAAGATGATGATGTAATTGACTCCAGTTGGGAAGCGGAGAAAAGAAATTCAAGACTGTGTCTGAGTCTGTTTGCATTAATCCCACCTCCAGTAAAAACTTGTGATTTACCAGTTTCAGTTGATGATGATAATGATGACCCAGTAATAATGATAGGTAGTCATGGTGGTCAGTTGCAGTCCAGATGTGTGGTGCTCAAAACATCATGTAACCCCCCCACTTCAGTGCTTAAAAGAACAGAGTTCAACACGCAGCATCATGAACATGTTAAAGTAGAGCATCACAATCCTTGTTTGGGATTTTTTGTTCAAGATGCAAATGATGATTCTGTTGCAATCTGCCAGGTTTGGCAATGGTGGAGTCGAGGTAAAAGGGGAACAATCTGGGCACAGGAGGATAGCATACTGTCTTAAGAATAGGCACATGGCACTGTGGACCCAGCACAAGATGGCAGCTAATACCACAGTGGGCGGTCACCTCGTTAGCAACCATATCCCCTTCCATGAGTATTAAGTACAGTAGGAAATTAAATGCGTGCAGTAGTGAGGAAATAAGAGCAGAGGATTACTACAGGCATGATGAGGTGTGGATAATAATGATTTTGAAACGTTGTCCAGTGCTGGTGAGAGAAGCAGTTTTGTGGTGGTGGTGGTGGTGGTGATGAATGCAGTATGTCTAGTGCAAGTGGTACATCAACTCCGGTTGGCAAGTCAGGCAAAATAACTGCATTTCTAGGTTTGTCATCATCACTCCACCCTTTGCCAATGTTATTAATCACTGAGCAGAACAATTTGTCATCACAACCTGTGTAAAACATTTAAGTCAGCCATCGTTACAGAGTGGTTTTGCACATAAGCTGAAGTACCCCCAATGAAACAGTGTCACGTGAACTTAATGCTGCTGTAGCTGAAATGCAGACAATTGATCTTTTGCCCTTCTCCTTTGTGGATAATTCTCGGTTATGGCAGTTTGCTGAACGTGCCTGTCCAAAATGGAAAGTCCCATCCAGGACATACCTTTCAACCTGTGCTGTCCCCGAGGAAGGGACTGCAGTTCCAGGTGTTCTGTCATCCAAAGTGGCTGGCATCAACCCGCTTTGGGAGGCTTTGTCCCAAGTGGGATTTGTGAAATAAATAATTCGGTGAACAGGATGATGCATCAGCCACTGGACTTAGTGTGGCACAGAGAATGGCTGAGTCATATTTGTCTGAAAACAGGCATCTGACAATAACTGATGATCCTTTTTGTACTGGAGTGGAAAGGTCAGTGAATGGCCAGAGCTGATTGGAGTGGCACTGAAGTACCTCACATGCCCACCCTCCAGTGTAAGTGTCAAGAAGGTATTCAGCTCAGCAAGTGCAATAGTCAGGATCATCGGACAAACATCTCTCCTGCAAATGTTAGTTTGCTAACATTCATAAAAATGAATGAGAGGCACATACCAGCACAGACTGCAACCTCGGTATTCGTACCCTGGCTTAGTCATGGTGGTTTTGGTTATGTGGAAATAGACCATCCTGGTGACACTGGCAGTGGCAGCATGAAACAGCCCAACACTGACGTACATGATGACACAATGGAGAAAGAATTTCCCAGTGGTCAGACTTCAGACATAGATGACTGTGAGAGCAGCTTTTTGAGGATGATGATGTGGTTAATGTTGGCAGGTTTTAACTGACCACCACCACCAGGACTGATGTTAGCCACTTCCACCACTGAGCATGAGTTTGTCCGCCCGGGACCACCATCACGACTGATGTTAGCCACTGCCACCATTGAGCATGAGTTTGTCCAACCATGAACCACCACCACTGGGACTGATGTTAGCCACTGCTGCCACTGAACATGAGTTTGTCCACCCCAGACCACCACCACCACCAGGACTGATGTTAGCCACTGCCATCACTGAGTATGAGGTTGTCCACCCCTGGACCACCACCATCACCACCACGGGACTGATGTTAGCCACTGCCACCATTGAGCATGAGTTTGTCCACCCCTGGACCACCACCACCGGACTGATGTTAGCCACTGCCACCACTGAGCATGAGTTTGTCTGGCCCAGGACCACCACCACCAGGACTGATGTTAGCCACTGCCACCACTGAGCATGAGTTTGTCTACCCCCAGACCACCACCACCAGGACTGATGTTAGCCACTGCCACCACTGAGCATGAGTTTGTCCCTCCCCTGACTACCACCACCACTGGGACCAATGTTATCCACTGCCACCACCACCAGATGCAGGAAGATATAACAGAGAATGTAATTATGTGCCACAGCTATCACCACCAGCACCCACCACCAGTGTCATTCAGACAATATTTCCCATTACATTTACATTTCCCATACCAAGGCAGAGGCAGTCGAACAGGAGACCACATCCATTAGCCACAGATACAAAGCTTCTTAATATTTAAACTATAAAGTGAGTATGTGTACTAATGTTTTTATTCTGTTTAACTTCCTTTAGCTGTATGTTTTGTTTTCTGTATCTTTTCTGAGCTGCAATGGTTAAACGATATGGTAAACTTATTTTTTTTTTTTTTTACAGATTAACAAAAAAACTTCCTTCACTGAAAGTCGGTATGAATGGTACTGCAGCTGTATGTACATAGGAACCTATGGAATATCCATTTGAAATCCATACTGCTAAATATCAAGATTTTATTTCATCTGTTCAATTTGTTTTAAAGAATGCAAATGCAACTGAGTGCGATTCATAAACTAGGTGACATGTATCCATCACCAAAACTGTTTCTGTAAGATATCATGTACTGTATTCTGAACTTGCAGCTGTGCAGCCCTGACCATGCAATGTTGAAAAGTTGCACACAGGTTGTGTTACTTGACAAGATGTGGTTTTGAAATGTAACTTGACTTGAGATTGAGAACCAGGGACAAATTACAATCAAGTTGTAAGAAGTCATTCATTTTTAAGGAACTTCCAGATGCTTTGTTGTTGTGTCAAGTGGCCCTATCCAAAGAAGTTCTTCAACATCAGGCCCCCTCCCGGGTTGGAGACATGACAACATGCAGAAGTCGTGTCATTCAACTTCTGTATGTTGACCATCATTGACAACCAGACTTGAGAAGGATGCAGATGAAATATATGAAGAAGTAACCAAGTAAGAAACCATTAGAGACAAACCTGCAAATATGCTTCCCCCACCCACCAAATAAAAAATACTGACCTTCATTTTCTTGAGAGTTATCCATTTCAAATTTCTACACAAAAGTTGTCATCGAGCACTGGAATGTGCACACCACAGTATCTGTGACCTGTGGTAAAACAATACAATGAGTACATGTCCATGTCTATCCCCCACCTACAAAGTACACAAATATATATCTATATATATCAACTCACCAAGGCTACTATTATTGTACAGAAAAAGGCACCTTCCACCCAGTTGAAATGATCACATTGCATTTGCTTGGAATCGCAGCACACATTGGACCAGCAACAGTTCTCTCATGGTCATCATTTTATTCTGGGGACTTTGTATGTGGTGTAACGCTCACATTTACCTTTGTCACCACTTGTCAATTTTCTGGACACAAGGCAGCTGTATTTTGGGCATGCAGAAAAATCTGGGGACTCTAGTGACTACTGCATGACTGAGTGCGTCATTAATTCTGGGGAGTTGCTATTTCATGTTATGCTCCCATTTCACTTTCTTACAACTTGTCAATTTTTGGACACAAGACATATGCATTTTGGGATTGAGAATTCTGGTGAGTCTGGTAAATATTTCTGGAACCTCAGTAATGTTTACTTTCTGTCATGATATCTTGAAGTATTTGTCAAAAGCAGGACTGAGCACGTCAATTATACTGTGCTAAACTCATGTGTGCAATCCATCTTCTTTCCTGTGTGTGCAGACACTATCCAGCATCAAGTTGCAAACATATATATGCTGAATGAGGCTGACTTGTTGCACTGTTCATGGTGATTGTATAAAGAATAAAGATTATATATTTTTTGTACCATCAACGCAGCAGACAAAGTTATATGTTTTCAGACATCTTGGGCAACTGTGCACCTCAATCACTTGTCACACAGACACAGTGCACACATGACTTTGCAGAGATAATAGCACAAAAATCATGCTTTTAAAGAAACCATCCCAACGGACATAAAATAGTGCTGAGGCACCCAAAATATTTTATGGTGTACAGACATGTTGAAGTAAGAGGCCCAGATATTCAAACTGCTCCCAAAAAGTGCACAACAGCAGAAGCAAGCACAAGTCCATTAGCCCATATTGCAAGAAGGCGATATTCAAAAACTACTTGAGCCAGAATCGCCTACAGCCAACGACTGAATATCGTACCACCTGCGCAATAGCGCCAACTAGGGAAGTGAAGCTGAGCATATCTGATGTGTCATAGCGCAACAAGGGATGTTCAGCTGAGCAGTCCAGATGCGCCATAGCACAACCAGGGACGCCCCAGCAGAAGGGCAGTAATGCAACAGCACAACCAGGGATGCAGGGGCCCACCACCCATGCCACAGATGGACAGAGGAACACACAGCAGAACAGACATCGCCCCCACACCCTATGCATTGCACAACTGGGGAGGCTGGAATAACCACTGGCCCATGGAGACCAGCAAACAACCCACAGCCGGGCCATGGTGCCCCATCACACCTCCTGGCAAGCTGTGACCTGCACACAAGGATGGCCGACCACCCCGCACTCACAATTATCCCACCAATGCAGAGCACACCCTGCACCATGATCCCCATACACCCTGCCCAGGAGTAGCACCCAACAGTGCAGGACACCCCATGCATGCCATCACCCCCACTGTGACAATGCAACCCTGAGCACCAAGGAGCCATGCAAGGCAGCCCCACCATGGGCACCCTGCAGTGGGCAGCAGCAGACAGTGATGCAACAGATGCATACACAGTGCCACCCTGCATGTACCCCCGAGGTATAGCTGAGAGACCGACCATGTGTCAGCACACACAGTCCCCACATGTGACAGGGCATGCCCCAGACCCCACCTCCAGCAGTACAGCACCCTGCACACCCTCCCAAGGACACATCCCATCCCAGCACTAGCCACAGCAGCCACCACTAACACACCAGCAGACCATGCATATCACAGACATGCAAGGGTGTCAGCTGCGCAGGCCATGGATGGTCTGACAGGGTTCCATGCACACAGTGCAGGCCCCATGGACCACTGCACACAGGCATCCAGTGCACAGAGTACAACACACAAACCACAGACAGTGACTGATCCCCTGCCCACACCATAGGCAGTTCACCTCTGCACACACACACACCCATGTGCACCACCCCTGACGCATGCACACCACTGCAGCTGAGCACCTGTAGCCCACTGCAAATCAGAGACCACCACAGTTGTTATAACAAAATGTATGTATTAAAATATAACAACTATGTAACATATTTACAAATATACAAGGGGGAGGATCACAAACGAGGTGGGCGGGCATGGGGCAGGGGTGTAGAAATGGGAAAGGGAAGAAGGGGTGTGAGGGTGGGTCCAGGGGTATGGTTGTCAGGGGTCATGGAGGGCCTATTCCTGCCCTGCTCTTCACTCCTGTGGTGCCTCTGTGTTCTCCTCCTCTGGACCCCATGTCTCTCCAACCTCTCCAAGGCTGCCAGGGATGCCCGTGCCAGCTGCAGGATTTCCTGTATCGCCTGTTCCAGGGCCATCCAGCGTTGTCCACCTAGGACAAGGAAGCAGAGTCAATACGTGACTGTCCAGTCCCCTGCAGCAAACCCATTGTGCATGGCATACAGCCATGTGACACATCCCTGTGATGATGTGCGACCACCCACAGTGACCGTGTACACAAGACCTGCCTACCCAGGCAGCCACAGCCATGTGGACCACTGCACACACTCACTGCTCATGCCCTGCACAGCACCACCATGGCCATACAGTGACTTGGATATGCGGTGTAAAGGAAGTGGCACAGACATGTGCCCGTGCATGCATGGACCATCATTGACGCACTCCCAGACATGCAGTGCCACTGGACAGTGCTGACTGTACAGAAGTTGCATGCATGGCAGTGGTGTCAATGGATGGTGGCTATGCCCTGCTGCCCACCCTGTTACACAGCATGCAATAGTAATCATGAATGTAAGGCACTCACCATCATCAGGCTGGTCCCTGTGCCTCTGAGGACCTTTGCCCATCCCGACTGATGGTCCTCCTGCTGGTGCTTCTTCTCCTCACCAGCCTGCGCTCGTCTGGGCCTAAGGTGCAAACATGGAGAGAGGAACATCAGTACAATCCTGTAGCAAAGTCCCCCACCCCATGTGTGTCCAATCCCACACAGCCAGACCCACCAACCCCACACCCTGATAACACCACCATGGCCAACACGGACACCCTCCCCATGTGCCGGACACATGCAACCATGATACCCATATGGAAGATAAAGTGTTGGATGTTGCACCTACCTGGCTGTGGCATTGTACCCTCCTGGCATGTGCCTACAGGTGGGCAAGCAGGTCTGGGTCTCTCCACCAGGTCCCCATATCGGTGGCAGCACTGCTCTGCCATCTGCCCCATACCAGTGGCCTCCTCCAGGGTGTCGGCCACCTCCTGCCACACCTGACTCCTGGCCCCTGTCCAGGGTGCCTCACCAAATAGTGGGCCAACATTGGCTCCACAATGGCAATCAAGTTTGCCAGCTCCACCTGGCTCCACTGTACAGCTCTCCTCCGTGCCATCTCTACTGCTCAGTTAAGTCAAATTGTGCTCTGCAGCACGGTTCCACCACATGCAGATGCTGTGTGGTACAGCAGTGCCATTCCCTATCACATTGTCACCGAACAGCACGATAGTGGTGCACCCATGCCTGACCTGTAGCACCTAGGGGACAAAGGTCAGGCACAGGGTCAAGGGTCTCAGCACATGGACAGCCACTGAGCAATTGGAACCCATTGTGTTCAGCACGATTAGGTGCCTGTGTGCCACCTTCTGTAGCGGCTCACCGCGCTGTTGCCCCAGTGCACCTAAGACCCCAGTGCCACAGCGCCATATTGGTGAACAGTGCTGTAGCACCACTGGCACAATGGCAGCCGTGTTCTGCATTGCCTCCTCATGCACAGCACGTCAGCAGTGCAGGAGGCACCTCGTGCTATCAATCCGGCATGCGCGAGTTAGGTGTGTACTGCGATGTCACAGAACCGCGCCTGGCTCAGCACGCTCAACACAATGTGCAAAGCGCAACAGCGATATTCAGCCATCATATGCAAATCAGCTAATCAGCCATTCAATGGGTGCAGTCACTGCATTTGCATCCACTTAAAGATGTGCCTCACCTCATTTGCATGGGTTACACTATAAAGTGCGACATTGGGCTGCACTGGCCATAGTCGGTTACTGCAGTCAATTGGTGAATTGCATTCTGTTTGGGAGTGTGGACTGTGGATTTTTGGGACATGTATGGGACTGCACAGTCACAGATAACACCTGTCATTCTCACAGGCTGAATCGTTACTGAGCAAGTTGTGGAGGAAGAGGAACAGAGTTGTGGGAGGAGGAGGAGGAGGAGGCCAAATTTCATGAAGGCCGAGATGGATGCCCTGTTCGAGGCCTACCTAGACCAGGAGCCGCTCTCAGCAGACATCAGGAACACCACAGACCTGTGCTGCTGCATGGAAGGAGGTGGCGATGCTGTAAACCTGCATGGCAGCCACCAGTGCTCCATGCAGGAGTGCAAGAAGAAGATGGGCACAGACAGGAGGAGGATTAAGAAGAAGGTGGCTGCCATCAGAGCAGCACGGTTCGCAACAGGTGGGGACAGCTGGAGGTTCTATGCCTGACCCCACAGGAGGAGAAGGTTGCTGGCAGCATGCAGCATTGCACCATTGAGGGTGTTCCGGTGGTGGATTCCAGATGGGTGGTAGCCCATCACTGCATGGTAGGCCATGGTCTGTCTATTGGGGACAGGGTAGGTCACATGCAGTAATGCAACTTTGTTTTCCCTTACAGCTCCTGAGTGTCTGCATGGGTCAGCAGTGATGAGCTCCACTGAGGCTAGTCAGATGGAGATGGAGGCTGACCCATCCACCTCCACAGGAATACACAGCTCAGGATGACAGTGGGCCCACCTGGATGTCCAGACTGATGTTGTTGGAGCAGGTGCGGAGGAGGCCCTGCCCGTGTCCACGCCGGCCAGTGTCCACGGATGCCAGCATGCTGGGACTCGGGCTGGTGCCGGGTCTGTCACCGGTGATGATGTTAAGTAACGCTATGGGCAGTGATATGTGTGCTACAGGATGGCCTCACAGCAGGTAACATCGTGGCCATTGCTGTGGGTGGTGCTGCAGTGAGGCCTGCATGTCATCACTGTCCCAGACTGTGCTGTCGGCACCAGTGGGGCAGCACTGGTGTGTGTACAGGACAGTGGGACTGTTGTGGCCACTGCGGCAGCACCATTGAGCCCTGGGAAGTGGCAGCCGAGGAGCAGCATCAGTAGTCGGCCAATGGGCTTGGGGTACAGTGTCAGGGGACAGCATCAGTTCACCACCTGTGAACATGCCCAGACCTGGCCCTGGTGTGCAGCGCCACCCTCAAGGGGTGATGAGCATCAGGCCATGAACACCCTGAGGGACAGCATGCCGATCAGGCAGATGACCTCTTGGATGAGCACACCCACATACTGCAAGCATTAGTCAATCAGCAGGTGCGGCTTGTGATGGCGGTGGATACACTGAGTGCGGCTCTGCCTGCAGGCAGAGGAGCGCCGCAGCAGAGAAACTGCTCTGCTCCTGGCAGGATGGACCGATGCGGAGGATGTGACTGCCGCTATTGACAGGCTGACACATACAATCACAGTTGCTATGGCCAGGGGGCATACGGTTATTTGCCCATGCATCGCAGACACCGCTGCAGTGCAATGACCACTTCCATTCCCAGCATCGTGCAACACCATCCTTGTTGGACACAGGGTTCAGCTGTGGGCATCCTGAGCATGCCTGGCGCAGGCATGTTGGTGTGTTGCAGACCCCTGCGTGAGCACGGTCGTGTTCACACAGTGGAACCCCTGGGGACCATCTGTGCCACCCCTATGAGGCCAGTGGTCACCTGTCACCGCTGGCAGGTCTTGACGGGCCGCCCATATCCGTGGTGGCCGGAGCACTGTGGCACATGATTGACCTGTCTCCCAGCATGGCTACTGTCTGATACTGCCCTGTGTGCATTGTGCCATTCAGCGGGCAATGCACGGGTGGATATCCAGCCCTGCATGCACACACACAGTCCATCTGCACACCCTTCCGGTGCTGTCCAGCTGCGTGTGCATGATGATGCCTGCATTGGCGCTGTACGCCAATGTGCAATGGTGCCCAGTGTCTGACACACGCATAATGACAGGCAGTGGGCGTGGTGGTCTGTGGACATGTGTGTGCTAGGGGTGCATTCTGGTTCGGTGTGCCTCCTACCCTTTGTGCATGTCTGGTGAGTGTTGTGTGTGCAAGTGTGTGTGTGTCTGTCTGCATGCCATGTTAGACCTCACCCATCCTCGTGGTGTGTGTGGTTCCTGCCAGACCACTTCCTTGATGGCATGCACCCTGGTGTGTGTCCATGCGTGTTGTGGGTTGTGCCTTTGCCACTGGTGGCTGCATGGCCCGATGACTTACCTGTTGGTTGAAGTGCTCCTCCGTGATGGTGTCCCGCAGCTGTGCCAGCCGGCAGTCGGAGTCCGCTCGCTCAAGGGGCTACCCATCACCATTGTCACTGGCGTCTCATCATCCCCATCGCTGTCCCCTCTTCGACCTGTACAGCTATCCCACATTCGTTGGCCATGTTGTGCAGGGATGCAACAGGCCAGGAATAGCCCGCAGGCCTTTGAGGGCTGTACTGTAGGGCACCGCGGAGGTGTCCAGGCAATGGAAATGTGCCTTCAGCATACTTGAACATCCACCTCGATGACATTACGTATGGTGGCATGTGCCTCATTGCAGCATTGCTACAATGGGGTCGCGGGCTACCGTATGGTGTGAGCAGCCAGGATGGAGTGGGTATCACTGTCACCTGTGTGTAAAGGTGGAGGTTAGTTTGGTGAACAGCATCGCCTGCCCCAGGCCATGTAGTCCACTACCCATGTCACCTCTGACCATGCCCTCCTAAGCCCTATGTTTGTCCTTGTGGTTTGCATACTCACCCACTAAGTGCCAGTAGGGATGTCCCCACTCGAATCTGTGGCACAGTGCCAACTGGTGCCAGATGAAGGCATCATGTGCTCCCCAAGGGTGCGTGGCATGACATTGATTATGCACCCTGGCATGCACACCACCTGGCAGTTGATTCTAGCATAGCCCTTGCAATTGCTGTATGCGGCCCCCTCGGGCCAGGTGGTGTGCGGATTGGCCACATGGGTGCAAGTCTATTGACCCTTGGCATGCCAGGCATATGTGCTACCCTGTGGAACTCCTGTATGTTTGCTGTGCGCCTGCCAGTGTGCTAGGAAAATGAATGTATTCCACAGCATGTGGCAGCAGTGTGCTGGAGGAATTGATGAGGTGGCATGACACGCCGACTGAGTTATGCCTGTGTTGTCCCCTGTTGGTCTCTGGAAGAAGTGTACCCATGGTGAGCAAGCACATGCAGCTGTCATTTAGTCTCCACTGACAGAGCATGGCTCTGTCGTGTGGGTGCCTGCATCACATCACCGCACAGCTCACAGAGCCACCCAGAATTGCCCATCTCAGGCGGTGTACCAGCCCACGCATCTCAGTATCACTGTACAGCTCGAAGCTGGTGCAGGCTCGGTACTGCCTGTTGGGGCCATTCCACTGACAGGCCCTTCCACGGCCTGTGCCCCCTGCTGCCTGCCTTCTCACCTCCCTCATTACTGCCTCCATCTGGATGGTGGCACTGGCCATGTCCCTGGCTTGTGTTCACCCCCACTGGCAGCTGTTTCTGTGTTCCCTGCTGTCCTGGCTGCCACTTCCCCTGTACCGGGAACACCTAACTGTGCTGGCCTCAGTGCTGTGTGCACTTCCCTTCTGCACTGTGGCTGTGGCCTCACACCTTCCTGGAGCCTGTGGGTTCCAGGTGCCTTTCACCGTCCTGCCCTGTGTGTGTGTGTGTGTGTGTGTGTGTGTGTGTGTGTTGCCTGTGTGGCTGGCTATAGTTCAGCAACATGTGCCTTCCCTGTAGCGTTCTTGCACCTCTGCCTTGTTCCTTTTTATTTTGGCTCATTTCCACTATCACAACTTCCGCTTGCTCCTCTATTGCACTTGGCACATGTTGTTGATTATCTTTCTCATACATTTATGCATGGTTTCTCCCCCTTCAGTTGTGCATACCTTCGTTATCATTGTGCTATTGCTCAAGCGTGATTTGGGGAGCAACTGCTCCCACTGAATATCGCGACAGTGGTGCATTTTCGGCCTTGCGCTGGTGCAACCCTATTGCGCATTGTGCAAACCATATTTTGAATATCTGGGCCAGAATACATAACAGGTCCAGCAGTACACTGCTACCACACTGTGCTACGCTGGTGCTGTCATGTTATGGCGCTACATCAACTTGCTGAAACACTGATACTGCCAGTGTAAACTAGAAAGACATATTCCAGAACAAATAATGAAAAAAGGAATGTGGTAGTACAGTGTGGTAGCAGTGAACTGGACCTTATAAATTTTCTGATTTTATAATGTCTGTACCATGAAATATTTTGGTGCATCAGCAATACTTATGTCTGTTAGATACAGTTTGTCGAAAAGCAAGATTTTTAGTTGCTATGAACTCCTAACAAAATATACATTACACATTCTTATCTTTATTCTTATACCATAAGCACAGCAACAAGTCGGATAACAATCAGCATGTATATGTTTGCAAGATGCTGGACAGTGTCTGCAGTACATACACACACAGGAAAGAAGACTGACTGCACACATGCAGTTTAGCACAGGATAACTTGATTTCTTAGTCTGCTTTTCCACAAAACTCTGTGAAAGAAAGTAAACATTAATAAGGCACCAAAGCAGCACACACACACACACACACACACACTCACTCTTGACAAACACACACAGACACTTAACAGAAGGAAGTGGGCCAGAATACAAAGTGGCATGCATATGGAAGACAACAAAAAGGGCATGTTACATACAAGGGTCGGAGTTGGTGGAGGAATACATTTTATGACACAGCAAGGAAGGTGTGGGGCACATGGTGTGAGGAAACAAAACTAAGGTGGGATCCCATGGTGTTCTAGCAACAGTTCCAGCATGGACATAATTTGCAACTGATGTCCCTCTATGGGGTCCAGCCACTGCTCCACAGCACTCACCCTCTCATTTTCTCGACAGCACTCCAGAGAGCTGCCAAGTCAGCTTGTGTTACATGTAGTTTTCTGGGGTCCACATGTTCTACAGGCTGACCTTCTGGGGGTGGTGGGGTGTTGGTGAGCAGCAGGTGCTGCTGTGGCCTCTCTCTTAGGGGCTGCCGCCATGCACAGCTGCACGCCTCTGCCATAGAACGCCAGCAGGTGCAGGCATGGTCTGTTCTGTGGCAGCCTACAACTCCAACTGGTGGTGATTGAGCATATGGGTGCGCTGGCCTCCAGTCCCCAGGTGAGTCCCCTGGGGGCCATGGTGCACCTCTTCCTCACATAGGTGGCACTTGACCACACTGCTGTCCCCCCAACACAGTCAAAAACTGCCAAACAACAGAGGAATGGGGAGGACCAGGCACAGGCAGGGAGGGCCAGATGAACTGGCAGCCAGCTGGTCATGGTGCTTACCACGGATGGGATCCACACCTGGGCCCTGGAGAACAGATCCTGCTCCAGAGGACCTGGTGCTGGACTGGTAGTGGTGGTGGTGGTTCAGCTGCCTCAGAGTCAGGAGGTGGTGCTGGTCCTGCTTCTGGGGGGCACTCAGAAGTTTCAAGCAGTCCAACAGGAATGGGCGTCCATGCCCCCCATGCATGCACACAGTATGATGGTTACCAGTACCATGCTCTCCCAGAGCTGCCCCTGCCCAGACATTCCCTCACCCTGGTCCATCTCTCCACTGCACTCCCTCAGTCCAAGCAATCACTACTCACACTGTCACAGAACACACACATAATCACACAGACACAGACAGACAACTAACTACTTACAAAGGTAAGAAAAATGAAATTTACAGAAAGAACAAATTAAGCAAAAAGAGTACAGAAAAGACAAAAATGTAGCTTTAAAAAGCTGATGGGTCTAAATCAAAGTTTAAATCTCCTCCTTGCTCTGATCTCAAAGTATCAGCAGTCACAAAACACACTCTCTCTCTCTCTCGCCATCTGCACAGGAGAAAGTGAAAATGTCTGCTTGTATGACTCACTTCCTTCCTTCCTGGCTAAAGAGCATGTGACTTACAGTACTATAAGCCATGTGATGTGTAGGGGCTACCAAATCTGAAATACAAAGTGGATCACTTAGAATCATAATGAGGACATGAAGTCCATTAAAAACAATGACTCCACCTTACTTTGTATTGACATTCTGCCTATGTGAAGTGGTAATGACAAGGTGGAGTGAGCTTTGTATTGCCCATTCCGCCAGAACGGAGAGTGCAATGCTGGCGCCCACTTTGTTCACATCGCCATGGAATTTAAATTCGCTACATCTTTAGATAGGTTCCTTTACTACTGTGTGCTGCTTCTGCACATTATAATATGTCTAACCCACACACTGCCATACCCTAAAATGACAGCTAATCTGCTTCACACATATGTCATGTGTCTCCTTGCTATTTACAAAATGGCAGCTCCCATCATCTGCACAGCGTGATAGGCCCCACTGCCCTAATTAAGATGGTGGCCCCGCCTACTCCATGCATGTGCCACGTGTCATCTTGTGCTGTTTTCAAAATAGTGGCTCTCTGTCAGTCCCGCATGCAACTGACCAACTGCTGTACCTAAGATGGAAGCTAGTAGCATGCATGCACTGCATCCACGACCAACGTGGCCATCTGGCCCCAAAGATTTTAACCTTGCATCCTTCTTCCTTAATTTATTTCACTTTCTTTGCCAAAAATGTCTCCTCCTGTGCCACCTCTGCTCCTTGCCACTTCGCTTCACTATCCCTGCTCAGCCTAATTCTCTACCACAGCTTCCCTGTTGCTGAATGCATCATTGCACATGCATGTCATCTTACCAAGCCCCAAAGTTTTTCTCTGCCTCCTGCTTCCTATTATTATTTCACTTTTTATTCTTGTGCCATTTTTGACCCTCTTGTTTCACTTCAGCTCCTTGCCACTCATTAACCCTGCTCAGCCTAGTTCTGCCATGGCCCTTCACTGAATGTGCCATTGCGCTTGTGTGGCATCCTGCTCATGTGGCCCACCGACCTGCTGCTTTCAAACTTGGACTGTAACCTGCCAGTCACCACTACTGCTTTACCTCCTGTCCCATCTACTTTTTTTTCTTTTGTTTGAGTTATCGACCATAATCCCTGCTCTCTTGTCTATATAGCCCCTTCTGTGCTATACCACCTCAAGTGAAGCAGACATACCATTTTTAACTAATGACTTCCACTGTGTGCTATTTTGCCCTCTAATCCCTCCTCTGAAAAGATGTGCACTATCCACTGGGCTGCTGAGGATGTCCTGATTTCTCAAACCAGCAACTAAAGCAAAACTAATGAATTCTTATCTCCTTAAAGCCAGCATACCTGCTTGTAAAATAAAAACCCAAGCCCCAGCTACTTTGACCCCAATCAAGCCAGGATACCATTTAAGAAACCCCAGAAAACAGGACTGGTGTGGGGTACATGGACCTCTGAGCGACATAAACACCACACTATGTAGACTTGATAGACCACAAAGTCTTCCTATACTGGCACACTTCTGTTTCATGTACCATTTAGTTTCTATTACAGTATTTAATTATTGAATTCCTATTGCACTGCTTTCCAGTACATATTCTAGTTTCAACATATTTCTTGCTGCATTTATTTATTTTTGCCAAATCTTTTATTGAATTATCAATACCTTTGTGACAAATTGGAAGTAAAATGCATGCTCACAATTTACAAGATATAAATTTAAGAAATGTTGTATCCCAAAATTTAAAACACATACAGTGTAGATAGGATATGGAATGCTCTAAAATCAGAAATAAATAATTTCAAGATGTGAAATCATTCTCAACCAGTCTAAAGTTAAAATTAAGAGTAAGGCATAAATGTTATAGCCAGGAAATAGAGCACTTCTTAACTCTACCCAGAATAGAATAGTGCAATATATGTATAATTAGGGTTATTGTTTAAATGTATTAATGTTGAATGATATCTTGGATTCATTTATTTGTGTTGTTATATAGAATGGATTAGTATTGTATATTCTGCTATCTTGATATTGTTATTGTATTAAGTCCTAATTGTTTTAAACTTTATATAACATGATCATCTTGTAAATAGGACTTTGTCCTAATGATGTCTTATTCCATCTACTTTCCTGTCTAAAAATAAAGGTTTTTACTACTACTAAAAATATAAAGCAGTGTCCTTTTCTATGGGCTACTCTTTGTCAATTATATAATGACACTGCAGTCAATGTGTATGCATATGTGTCATGTTGTATCTTCTTTATGTACCTGGCTATGTCTGATATTATCTTTCAAACTTAATAAAAATAATTAACTAAAGAAAAAAAATAAAGCTCATTGCTATACATACAGTATAGGCACATTACTGAACATACAGTAATAAATCCATATCTTGTTACAGAGCATACAGTAATAAAGAATCTATATCTGTTACAAGTGTATTACCAGCTGATAACCACATATTATAACTTACAATTCTGTCATTCCTCTCAAATAGCTTATTTTATATACGGAGAAAGAAAAAGACAAAAACAAATGTCTAGCAGAACACACATTTAATTTTATTTATATTTTTGCTGTGCTTCTCCTTCTCTTCCATATATCTACTGCCCCCTTGTACCTGAGAATGAGCCTTGACTTAGTATGCATTTCTGAGAGACCAGCTTGTAAATAAATAAATCAATGACTAGGGCAGACACCCTCATCCTCTTTCCCATGCATGCCTCAGAGTTAAGTCTGTCAGCTGGCACTGCAGGGTGGGGCATTCAATTAAACAAGCAGGATTTTCCTATAGCACCATTATAAATTGGATGTGGTAGAATGACATCATCTGCTAGATTTTGAAAACAAGTGCGTAGGATCAGGACAGGAAAGACGTTTAAAACATGGTTTTCAGTGGAGGCAAGGCTGTCAGGAGGATGCCATATTAAGTTTTAACCCTTAGACTGCCAACAGAATTAGTACATATAGGAGTTCTGGAGTGATATATCAGTCTGTGGCTCATCACAGGTTAATAAGTGGGAGGACAAGGGAGGTAGGTGGGATCAGAGATGACTTAGAAAGGTGGGTAGCTTGAAGACTATCACTGGCCATATTAAATGAGGGAGACAGACCTTTTTAACAGTTGCTGCACCATTTTATCATAAATAATGAATACTGAATGATGAATAATATTTGTCCCAAGCATGAATATTCATGAGAAAGTTCTCACAAACCTCCACTCTGAACATTGCATGCTCTTTATGGTCTGCATTCTTCCTACAGTATATCTCTAACCAATTCTTATCATGTGCCCCACCCTGCTTATTAAGAGCTGTTGGGGAAGTGCTAATAGTTATTCCGGTGAACAGATCAACAAAGGAGAGGGCAAAGCATTTGTTTCCTTTGACCTAAAATACTGGAATGAAGCAGCATGGTCTAGTGGATAGTGTCCTGTCTTGGCATCCAAGAGATCTAAATTCAAATCCACCAGAGCCACTTACTGTAAATGTGTCCCTGAGCAAGTCACTTAACCTCTTAGTGATTCAATGCACCCAGTAGTACAAATGGGCAACAACATGACTCAATGAACATGATATATTGGATTTCAACTGGCTACCTTGAGTAAGTAAACTATAAAAATAAAATACCCTCTCCACCAATATAAAACACACACACAGCCAGTTGAAAAAATCTCCTTAGAAAGTTGTTCTTATTGCAGTGCCTACTTTTCCAGTGGTAGAACCTAAACACATAGCAATTGGAAAGAGTCAGAAGGCTTGATAAAGAGGTTCCAAGTGAAACTCAAAGCCAAGATTATACAGACAGAGCTGAGAGGAAGTCAAGGAGCACCAAGTCTGTTGGAAAGGTGTTTCCAGAATGGAGGGATTGCACATAATGCTGTGGTGAGACATTGCTGTAAGCATTAGAAGTGTAAGAAAAACTCACAAAAGTCGAAGTGATTGATATGTATTATTTTATTGACTGATTTGTTTTCCAATTGTTTAACTAGGAATGGTACACTAAGCTGAAAGCTTGTTCACAGGTGTAACCTGGGGTACAGGAAGTTAAGCAACTTGCTCAGGGTCATACAGTAAGCAAAGCGGGGGCTGTGATTCAAACCAGGTCTCCAGATTTGCAGCTCAGAGCCTTAACAATTGCACTATACCGCTCCAATACTGATCGATTGATTTCAAACGCTTAATCAAAAAATACCTAATGAGCTGGTAGCATCTCATTCCAGGTGTGCCACATGTCAGGCGATAGGAGAAACAGTGAGAAACAGTAAGAACAATAATGAATATAACAGGTATATAAACATGTATACAACACCAGTGAAAATAGCTTTGGCAAGGTAACAATATCTTTGTAGCTGACCTCACGATATCATGATATCATGTTGGTGCATCTGACAAGCCACGGCAGTGTGTGTTGTCTGATAAACACATAGCATGAGTGCACAGTGAGGCACTGAGTGTCTTCAGCACCTGGAGAATGTGTTTTCAGACACACGACCAACACCCTGGAGTGACATATTGCTCTAAAAAATGGGTCCCTGGAGTTAATATTGTAAGATATATGTAAGCATAAAAATATTAACGTAAAAAAAAACAATAAAGGTTTTACATTAACAATGAGTGACAGTTTTCCAGTAGAGGGCACCTGAACCAATTACATTTTGGCACTCTTTCCCACCCATGTTTTTTTCACCCCTTCACCTCCTAGTTTCCCCTTCCCTCCCAAATTGTTTATTCTGGGTGTGTGTGTGGGTAATAACTTTCATGTAAACTCAGGAATGGCAGCTTTCAGTGACAGAGTGATAATGAAAACTGCTGATGGTTAGTGAGTGAGTGCATAACCGATTGAAGAAATATCTCATGGTTGCTTTTGTGTTGGCACACCTTTGTACTTTACATGTTGCCTGGTAAAACTCTTTATAAATAATTTTTTGTTTGTTTTGTTATTTGAAAACCATAGACTGTATAAAAAAACGGTGGCTAGGCAACCATACACAACTCTTGTATTCCCATCACTCTCAAGCCCCTTTGTTGTGGTAAGAGTCATGGGATCACATTGGCACATGCCTGCTAGAGGATGTCAGATGCTGAGATTTCAGTTATACAGAATGGCCAAAAGAAGTGGGTAGGTGTTGCTGAATCTCCTAATTACCCATTATGGCCCATTGATAGCAACACAATCTTGTTGTGCCTGGGTGCCCATATATCATATCTTTCAGCCCTTGAAAATGTGACAGCTGTCATTTTCAAATCCTGGCCAATGTTTTTTGTTGGTTTTTACATCCTAAAAGGTGATTTTGCAATCTCTGCACAAAATCACCTTTCCATCAGGAGTTGAAAATTTTCTCTGCCTTTGTTAATAAAGTGGGGTCCTTAAAACTATATTTGGAAACTTGGAGTAAAACATTAAAAACTAAAAGTTACAAGCCTACATTGATTTTGTGAATGCAGGCTAGTATGTTTGACAATATTCAATATTTTCACCCCAAATTTTCAACATAGTCATTTCTTTACAGCACCTCAAGAATGTGACAGTTGTCATTTTCAACTCCTGCCCCAAATTAGTTTTTGCATCCTGAAAACTGATTTCACAATCCCTTTACAAAAAACACCTTTAAGCGGGAGTTGCACATTTTGTCTGCCCGTCTTCATGAGGCATGGTCATAACAAGGCTATGTTGAAAAATACATTTATGAGTCTATGTTACATTTTGCAATTACACTTGTAACTTTGATAATTTAAAATATTTTTACCCCAAAGTCCCCAGTTGCAGACCTACTCGGCTCTGGCTAGATCTTGTATTAACTCTAGGGGCATCACATAAATTGCCTATAAAGTAGTCTAGCATTCTTCAAGCAGCCAAAACTGATTGCTTAATCAAGGCCTATTATTTTAGGAGCCTAGTTTCTAAATAGTAATAACTGGGAAATGAGGCAGTTAACTAGGAGGTAAAGGAAGGAGCAATACTGCACTCCTTAAACTAAATACTAAAAAAAAAAAAAAAACATAAAATGCTCTTCGAGCAAGGTCCTGTGGAGAAAAAGAGACTATTGGCCAGAGGGTTTAAAATGAACTATAGAGTTTTGACACAAAGGATTGTGCAAGCAAACTGTGAATGATTGAGAACATGTGTGACAGTTTAAAATGGACAAAAGTGGTAAGCATGTGGGGTAATATACTTTAAAGGACACAAGCTACTTTAAACCATTTAGGTTATGGGCAAAATGGAATAATTTAAACCTGGGGGCAGGTGATTAATTCATAGACATATAAATTCAATCTCGAGGCATAAGACAAAATATTTTTAAAGTAGTCTAGGATTAAGCAAAAAGCTAAAACTGATAGTCCAAATCACAGAACAATGACATACACTGCTTTATATGCCAAGTACTAAGTGAGTCAGTCACTAATGGTCACCTCACAAATAAGCACAAGGCAAACAGAACCTATCATTCCATAAACATGGCCTAGTTATTACATATCAGCTATGATGAGAGGACTTCATTTCCTAAAAGTGAGACAAGGAAATCAGATAGAATGTTTGCAGAGAAAAGAATGAAACAGTAGTACATCATGTCTTACCAGTTAGGTAAAGGCGAAAATAGATTGGTATTGTGTAGAACCTGACCTACTGTACTATAACTGTGTCACTGTAAAGTGGTCATTGGGCTCATTCAAAGCTCACCTAATCAAAAAGCTGTTTAAAGCAAGACAGTATGAAAAGAAGCCTCAATTACAAGCATTTTGGTGAATTATATTTTTTAGGAAGGAACTGGATTTGCTTGTTTATTGATATTTGCCGCACAACAAAAGCACCCTTGGAAATATGATTGAATTTATTTTATTAGCTAGTGTGAGCAGTTTACATCTTGAATTTTAAATGACTAGAGACTATTATATTGAAAACATCTCCTAGACAGCATGGAACACCATTAGGGCTGCACTGAACTGTATAAAATTGAGACAAAGGAAGGTAAAATGGATTGAACTCTCTGTCATGGGCAGTTTCTGTTTCCCATTTCACCAGATAAAGGTTTGTCCTTCTTTCTAATTTCAGGCTGGATACTGGCTGCAGATTAAAGGTACTACAATGGGTGCTACTTTTGCATCAAACTACAAAAACATTTATCTGGTGAAATGAGATATTATTTTAGCATACATGGTGGAAACATGAGGGTCCCCTTGAAAATACCTTGACTAAAACCAGCCAGGATGTTCTGCATGTTGGACCTCCAACCCATTGCTACTACTGCTGCTTTGTGAGTTTTTCTACATCATTCCACCATGGCACTTTGCATTATAATTTATTAAAATTGGCATATTTTGCACTCAGATCCATGACTGGTATTGGCTTTTGTGATCTGATGACCATTTTGAAAATGAACTGTACCTGAAGAAATTGCATTAAAAATCAACTGCAACTTTTGAAACTCTGAAGAGTATTTTTAATGATTACAATGAGAGTGATTAGTACAAAGTTGGACTGCAGTTAGAAGCCTTTTCCTTATATTCCCTACTCTATTTCGGGGAGTGAGGCGAGGTAAATGTGAAACTGGCAATGCTGGTTTGACATCAGCTTGGACCCTGCAGTCAAATAAAAAAAAACTCAGTCAGCACCTGCCACAATGAGAGGAGCTGGATTTTTTTAAATATATAAAATGTCTGTAGAGGGAGGTTAAGTGTTGGAAATGTCAAGGTGGGTAAAGAGGTGGTCATGCAAATAGCCTGAAGTCTTAGGAAGGGTTTAAGTGTTTTTAATTAACTGGTTGAAGGTTGAAGAGTTCCCAAAGTAGCATAAACTTTCAGTTTAGCTAAATCAAAAGTAAAAGGACACATTTCAGCACATTCACTAAAAACACATTGACATTGGCTCATCCTTACTGATTGATAGCATTCATGCTTGCAATCAATGCATTACATAGGACCACATCAGGTGAAGACATCATGTTTAGAACAATGTCATTGGAGTGCATTTTTCTTCAGGCCATCCCCTTAGTGAAATAAGCCATTGCACCCAAAGATCCCATTATGAACCATGGCTGTGAGCCAACCATTACTAAAACCATGATAACATTAACTTAACCTACATTACTGGACTGTTGGTGTAGTCTTGGGTAACTTACTGGATTTTGTTTGTTCATCGATGTTAGCCAACCACCACACCAACAGCATGCTTACTAATATGATATATTGATTCTATTAGCCTTGGCGATCATGTTGCATCAGGCAGGCTGGCTTTCATTTTTTATCAATTCTGGAAGAGTGTGTCATTGAACCATAGAAACATAGAAACATAGACTTTGACAGCAGATAAGGACCACTCGCCCATCTAGTCTGCCTATTTCCCTACCTACAGGATAAGCTGTAGATCCTAGATAACCAAAAGTCTATTTCTTCCTATTCTTCCTACCCCCACAAGAATTGTCTTATGTCTGTCCCATGCAATCTTGAATTCTCCCACAGTTTTAGACCCCACAACCTCCTCAGGAAGGCTGTTCCATGTGTCCACCACCTCTCTCTGTGAAAAATACTCCCTCACATTACCCGGAGCTGCCCCCCATCTTCAAATTGTGTCCCCTTGTTCTTGAACATCTCTTTTCTGAAAGATTCTACCCTCTTGATTTTGTTGATGTTACTCAAGATTTTGTTGAAATGAACAAAAATGGCACCAGGAAAACCAAGGCAACTAAGGAGGACATGTACAGTGCTGTTATGGAACTTGTTGATGGCACAGAAGTTATTAGAGAGTGCAAAAGAGGACCAGCAGGGACATGGAGAAAAAGTGGAAGGCAGACAAAGGGTGAGGTGAGAAGGGTAACAAGATAGCCCCAAAGGTTCCCTTCATGGTCTGAGTGCCACCATGGGCATTGGTACCTTGACCCGATCCTCCTCCAACACAGGTCACAGAACCTCTGTCCAAGCCTGCCCCTCACCCACACCCCAACCAGCTCATCAGGACTCCTTAGGGCCCCCATTGGTGTGCCTGTGCCTCCTACTCCTCAAACAGATCCCATTCCTCCAGACAACAGCCTGCCAAATGTCCAGAAGCACCAGTGCCAGCCCTGGTACTGGAACCCCAGAAAACAGGTAAGGTGGAATTCACACTGGAAAGTAGCACTAAAGAATATGTGGAGCAGGTGCTAACCTCCATGGTGGATAATAGGATTGGCCAGCTGGAGAGGTATTGGAGGAGATTAAAAAGGGAAAGGGGAGAAGCCAGGAGATGCAAAGGCAGAGCGGAGAAGGCAAAAGTTGAGGGGGGCAGAGATAGGGACACCAGGGGTTACAATTGGGGATCATGGAAGCCACTGGCAATAAAATAAAAATTTGGGACTGGGGAGTGTGTCGATGTATTTGCTTTAGCCAGTCTAGATGCCATAGACAAGGTATGATGAAATGGAAAGATTTGAAAAAAAGGATATGGCAGTAGCAGTGGTACTTCTGGGAAAAGGAGGCAGATAAGACATTTAAGGGAAAAACTTGGGATGCATGGTCCACTGGTTTCATGTATTATACAGCCATTGCCATTGAAAAGAAGCCTGACATGCCCACCCCTTGCTGACCTATTCCTTGATAGTAAAAAGGTGAAAACATTTAGGAAGTGAATGGCAAATTTGAGGGATGTGAACTAGGACACTAGACAGATAGATTGTGGCTGGAGACATTGGTGACATAAGCAGAAGTGAGGTGAGTGTCATAAAAACAGAGGCCCTGCTGAAATGTTACTGGGGTTACAACAGGGATATTGCTCCTGGCCTCACTGCCATTTTAGGCATGCTTGTTTGAAGTGTGGTGGAACTCATCCAGCCTCAAAATGTAGGTCCTTTTGGGACAAAATAACAATAATAGTCATTAAACTAAGTCTTTTGGGCTGGTCACTCCAGGTTTCAGGAGGCAAACCTGGAGGAGGGGTAGAGGGAGATGCAAGGAGGGGAGGACACACACAGTATGGGGTCATCAAGACAACTGAAGAGTGTGGCATAAAAGCATTTAGGATGTGAAAACACCAATAAAGACGCATGTATTGGCAGAATGGTTTAGTCATTACCTGAATAGGGAAGCAGCTAAGAAATTGAGGTGGAGTTTTCAATGGGGATTCAGCCTACAAATCCGGGGAAAAGTATAGGGACAAAGGCAAAACTCTGGGGTCAATCAAAGGAAGGAAGACCTTCTAGAGAAGAAAATAAAAAGAGATAGAGGCAGGCAGAGTAGAGGGACCATTCACTGCACCCCCTTGCCTGACTTGAGTGTTTCCACTTTGGGTTTACTACCAAAGAAGCAGGTGGAGGAATTGGGTTATACATCACCTGTCTGACCCTGAAGGGAATTTGATGAATGATCACACAGATGAAGAAGACAGCAGGGTCACATATGCCACACTGGAAGAAGCAGTACATTTGATAAGGGTGACCCCAGAGGCATGGTTAGCAAAAAACAGATATTGAGGCAGCTTTCAGACTACTACTAGTAATGGAGGACTGGGCTTCATTAGGTTGTCAGGTAGCGACAGTACTATTTTGGCAAATAATTCCAGTAGGTTGTTGCATTGCATTACCTACGTTTGAGATGTTTATCACATGATTGCAAAAGGATATTTCAGGAGAAATATGGGTATAGCTCAGTCATCCATTATTTGAATGAACTCCTTCTAATTGGGAGGTAAGAGACTGAAAGGATGCTAAGCAGTTTGGGAAGATGTGTCAAGAATTGGGAATACCTTTGGCACCAGACAAGATAGAAGGCCCGAGCCGGTGAACTTAATTTTTGGGATAGAGATAAATACAGAAGCTGAGTTGTTTAGGTTGCCTGATTCAGGGCGAAAACTGAAGGTTTCGGTTGACTCAGTCAAACTACACAGGAGAGTGCAGTTGCAACAGGTGCAGCAACTCATGGAGCACCTGAACTTACCTGTAGGGCAACTGTGCTAGGGGATGTATGTTTACACATCATCTGGCCAGGGACACCAGAGAGGCGCCACTGCCGCATCACTGGGTGGGACTTTTTCCAAGGGTACAGGATATAATCTGGAGATCAGGGAGGCATTTCTAAAAGATTATGATGGTAAGACTTTTGGCAAGAAGACTAGATATTCAACACTGACCTTCAGTTGGATACTGATAAAGCAGGAGGGTTTGGAATGGGGGCTTATTTTCAGAGGAAGTGGTTCTCAGAAGCATGGCAAGCAGAATGGTTCAGGTTGGGCTTTACAGAGAGACATCACTTTCTTAGAAATCTTTCCATATGGGTGGCCACCTCAGTGTGTAGGGGGAGGAAGGAACTAAGAAATCAGAAGGTCACATTTTGGTGTGACAACAGAGTGGTAGTTGAAGTTTTGAACAAAAGGGAGCAATGTCTGAGACTTTGATGAGGGTATTGAGGCAGCTATTTATACAGGGTCTAAGACTGAATATGGCATTTAGTGCCAGGCATAGAGACGGGGAGTAACACAATAGCTGACAGCTCATCTACAGTTGGATAGGTTCCATGCCACTGTGCCAGGAGCAGAATACATGTACAGCCAGTACCAACATACATATGGGTGATTGGTTGGAAGGACCTGGATTGTTATTCCACAACTCCTTCTGTCTCCCCAGGACTTTAAGGTGCCTATGATGGGTCTTGGAGAGTATTCCAGGCCTCGGGAGAGTCATGGCATTGAGGTAAGTGGGGGCTGTGATGGAAGAAAAAGGTGACAACATTTGTGGTACTGGGTTGGAAAAGGCAGATTGCACATGCAACCATGCTGGTACATTTGTCAGCTATAGGACTAGTTTGTTGTCTAAAAGGCTGGGGTGACCTGCCAGAGGGCAATCTGGTTAGGTTAATGATGCAAGGGTGGCTGAGAGTAACAGGCAAGGTACCAGACAGCAGGTGGCCAATCACTGAGGCACTGCTAGAGAGGCTATTGAGGCACAGCCAAAGATATGCTGGTCTAGTAATGAGGCAACTTTATTTCGGTGGTATATAAAACCATGTATCATGGAGCTTCAGGTTAGTGAGGTGTAGGCCATGGAAAGGAGACAAGCAAGGGGACTTGAGATTGGCTGATACAATGTGGAGGGTCGAGGTAATCAGCATGATATTTAGAATATAAAAACAGACCAGGGTGGGAATAGGGGTCAGCACTGTATTAAGAAAGCATCAAACAGGTGGTTTATGCCCAGTAAACACATTGCCAGCAAAAGCTGCAAAGGACGGGGACAGTGGAACCATTGTTCATACATGGAGACAGCACTACGTGTAACTAGCATGCAGGTAGATCCCATATTGAAAAAGGGCTGGAATTTGGAAGGAGGATCCGCAGGGTTACTCATCCCATTCCATCAGGATAGGGCGCACCATCAGAGGTTGCTGCACATGGTGGGACAAGTGAGTAGATTGAAAAGAAAAGTGGGCCTCCAGTTGTTTTAAGAGATATGTTCAGAATGTTAAAATAAGACACTAACTACATCTCTCTTTATTTCCATTACAGAACAAGGTGCTGGAATAAGTATGTGATAGATTTATAAAAAAAAAGTGGGGTCAAGTTTACAAGGGTTAGATAAGAGTTAGGTACAATGGCAAAAACTCTGTTTATTTTACCCAAGAAATTGAAAACAGAGGTAAGAAGTTTGGATCTGTGTGCACTCCTTTATATTTTGGGCAGAGAAAAGGACATCCAGATGGCTCTGGGGTCGCCAGCTATATCAGGATCTGATCCAGATTAAGTTGACCTGGAGAGGAGTATATGAATGCATTGGCCCAGCTGCTGCCACACTCATAAAATGAGGGCAGAGAATGTGAGCCTGAAATTGTCATAATACATCTGGGAGGAAATTACCTAGGGACCAGGATATGGCTGGACATTTCTTTCAAATAAAAGTGGACATTACAAAAGATAAAGGGTGGTGGCTTAATGTCACCTTGGTATGGTCAGCGATGGTCCCTAGGAGGGTGTGGTGCCATGTGCATAACATAGGGCCATTGAGGAAGGCAGAAGGAGGTGGATGAGACAGAGGTAGGCACCATGTTCATGGCAGCTGGAGGAAGGGTCATAATAAGGGGGTAGAAGAAAGTCTAGAGAGTTCTATATAGGGGATAGGGTTCACCTCTCAGGTATGGATCTAGATTTATTTAATTCTGAAATGGTGGATAATGATAGAACGTTGGCTAAAGAAAGTTAAAAGAAGGAAGGGGGTGGAGATGCCTAAAGGGTGGGAGTCCACCTTTCTGTGCAAGCTGGAGGTGTGCTAGTGGAAGAAAAAGAAAAGGGTGACGGAAGGTGGTGGTGGTGGGACAATCAGACCCAGAGGGCTGCAGAATAACACAGGACAGAAGAGGGCTACAGGCATACACATGTACACAATGCCCCAAGTGCAGGGCAAGGGTTTGGACTACAAAGAATGGCACAAAGTGCCCTTGTGTACTGTCATTCACTGAGTGTGTATACAGTACATACAGTATGCGCCATTCAGATCTCAGTTGGTGGCTGGGCCACAGATGTGAGCAGTGGGCTGAGACAGTCACCAGCTTGATTACAGGATGGGCACTGTGGGATGGGGGGTGGGGTCCCACTGAACCACCTCGTATTCAGGCTATACATTTGCAAAGGATGGGGGATGGAGCATGCCACTGGACACCAGTAATTGTTTAATACTTATTATGGGAGATTGAGGCTGGGGGGCACTAGACTACCAGGAATGATGTACATTTATTTATTTCAGCAGGGATCTGGGATGGGAGCACTATACCACCACAAGGGGGGTCATGTTATTTATTATTTAATACAAGCAGCATTGGGGATAGGTGAGGGGCATATTATATTAATAAATATGGCACCATCAGGGATCGGGGAGGAGGCATTGTATTATGTACTGAAAGGGCAACATCGGGATAGGGAGGGGCCATTTTAAAAATTCAATCACATAGGCAGCATTGAGGTTCAGGAGGGACATTTTATTATGTACATAACTGGCAGCATCAGGGATCTAGAGATGGGCGAAGTGGCAAAATTTGCTCTGCAAAGCATTCACGGAGCAATGCAGAGAATCTGCTATAATACGCAATGTGAAGTGGAGATTCTGATCATAATGAGGAATGTAAAAGTCCATTGATAACAACGACTTTGCATTACTTTGCTTTCTGCCAACCACTTCTGCACCAATTTTAATGAAGTAGATAGAAATCAATGTACCGATCACTTAGCTTCTTGTTATTGAGCTCCAAGGTGAATTTTGCAGTGATCTGTGGGATTGCAGGTCACGTGGGCTCAAGATTGTTCTGCACAGCCTCAGTTCTGTGTAGTGTGTGTGTGTGCAGTGGTTGATGGAGACAGTTTCCTCTCAGAGCTGTGTTATTCAAATCCTCTAAAACTGTTAAAAAGCCTTTGGAGCCTTTTTTTTACCAAATTTTAGTACATCGATTGTAGGAAACCCTCCTGTGCTCCTATCATTGAGTGTTTGTTGATTGTCTGTGTATTTTGAATGTTAATTTAGAACATTCAGTCTGTGTACTGACAGACAGTTGAAGTGTGCTTTGTGGAGGGCGTATATGTGGTGGGTACATTAAAACTGGGAGAAAAAGGCAGTCTTTCTGTTTTGGTTATATTTTTCTTGTATGACTGTGTTAATGTACACACAGTAATATTTTCAGTAATTCTTTACATTTTTGTTGTTGATTGTTGTGGTGCAGCAGTGCTTAATTTCAGTTTGTTTAAAAGATTTGGTTACTTGTAGTGTGTGAGTGTATGTGATGTGTGCCATCAAATCAGACACATTTACTGTTCAACAGAGTAATTGCAGCAATGTGAAACTTGCTATCACCGCATCTGTGTGATTTGTACTGCTTCTTGGTATCTTGGTTTGGGACTGTTACAGCAGTGACTGCACTGTCCCCAAAAAAAACAGCAAAAGGTATTAATTTCTAGACTGGATTGTGACTTGTGAGCACTGGTTAAGGTGTTGTTGTGACTTCTTATTTATTTATTTATTTATTAAATTCTAGGATTACAATACCATTGAGCAGAAACTGCTCATTTACAAAGGTTCCACGTCAAAGGATGAGGGTCAACATACATACATAGGTGAGAAAAGAATGCACAATAAACAACCAAAACAACTAAAAGAAACAATAAAGATACTCAGTTATAGCACACTTTGAGATAATATTCATATAACAAGTAGCTTGAGTAGGCAGCTGGCTGCGGTAAAATAAGAGATAGGGGGCTCCATAGGCAGTTAGTATTGCAGGCGTATGACCAGGAGAGGAAGTTGGCAGGCTAATGGGCCACTGGCCGATGGTGGTGAAAATGTCTTGTACCAGTGGAGATGGGGAAGCAGGAAAGGAGTCACAAGGAAGGCCCGTGCCAATGAGAATGAGACTGGGAAAGGGCGGCTATGAGACATGAGTGAGCTGGGAGGTGTTTAGAGAGATCTCTGTTCAGAGAAGCAGTCACATTGAGTGGTAGAGGTGAGGTAAAGTTTGAGATTCCTTTTGAAGGGTCCAAGTGTAGTAGAGGAAAGTGCTTCTTTATTGAGGAATTGAACCATTGAGCGCTCTATAGATAAAGAAACCACTGACCCATGGAGGTATGACATCTGGGAACCTGAAAGGTTAGAGATTGGGCACCACATGTTTGTTGAGTGCCACTGTAGGTAGTAAGGAGTGAGTTAACACCAGGTGGCAAGAGACCGAGGAGAATCTTTTGGTAAGTAAGCAGGTCTGGTATTGTATTCTGCTGCGAGGGGTAGCCAGCTGGCCTGTGCATAGAGGTCACAGGTGTGAATTTGTCGGGCCACACCCATTAGTAGTCTACAGGCTTTGTTGAGAGAAACTGAGATCCCGCGGAGGCACTTGTTGAGGCAGAGCCAAGATGGCAAGGCCGTAGTAAATGATAGAGGTGACAGAGCTGTAGATGGCTAGTTTAAGGGCATCCACAGGCATACAGTGCTTGTTGTTGTAGTAGTCCAATCCGAATATTGGCAGTCTTGACAAGGCAAGTCAATATGCCTAGTGTAGGAGAGGGTACTATCCAGGGTAATACCAAGGTACTTGAACTCCTTTGACATGTTCAATGGGTTCCTCAGTGTGGTTCTTCATGGTGAGGGACAGAGAGTTGTGCCTGCTCCGTTGGTTACAGAAGGACATGGCTTTAGTCTTGCTGTGGTTCAGGACAAGTTTATGAGAATTGAACCAGTCTTCGTCATGCGCGAAGTCGAGCTGCAGCTGGGATTCAAGGACTGTAATGTGATGGTGCTGGAAAACAGGACTGCATCGTCTGTGTATAGTAATATTTTTGGTGGCAGTCACTGGGGAGATTGTTGATGAAGACGGAGAAGAGTAGAGGGCAGAATAGACCCTGGGGACTCGGAGCAGACCAGTTTTTCATCCGAAGAGATCCCTGCAATCCTTACACGTTGGATCTGATTATCAAGGTAGCTGGTGAACCATGGAAGGGCATGCTGGAGATCCCATGCATCTGCATGTCTTCTTGATTGAGCAGTGGAATCTTAATCTGTCTGCAGGGCCGATTTTAGGATTTTGGGGACTCCATCAAACCCATTGACAGGGGCCCCAGTCAGGGCCCACAGTTATCTTTTATACATGGCCCATATTTTAAGACATTGAAATTCTAATGCTTACTTGGGTGCTAAATCACAGATGAATGCCTAGAAACAAACCATCAAAAATCTTTGTAAGAAGCACCAAGTCAGGCTTTAGAGCATGTGTTCACAGTCCCATCTCCTATGAAGGACTGTAGTGGAGATACAAAAAAATTTAAGTAGCAGTACCATGACAAGAAAATCTGCACTTTTTCAATAGTTTATTCTCAGTGCTCTGCTGAGCATGTACCTGGTACTATTTCCCACCAGCAATGCACTGTCACCCTGTAATTTGCTCAGTTATCCTCCATGTTTGTTTGTTTACATTTCTGCTGCCTGCTGCATTGACAGCAGTAGTACTAAACAGCAGCCACCATATGGTTTGTGGCATTACAAGGGTCGTAATGGATCACTTCCTGGTTAGGTAGTACTGCTGCTTTACAACACTGACTTCAGGGTGAGTCCTTTCCTGCCATTTATTTAAAGGGACATTGTCAAACCTGTTAGCCTCAAAGTGTTCCTAGTTTAAAAATACATTATGGTTGTTGACATTCTATAGAATGTTATAGCTAGTAGTTTAATTCAGACCCCTTCTTGTAAAAGTCAAAAAACTAAGTGCTCACCATACTGGTGTTATCACACCAAAACATGTTTTCTTGACCAACTCCCCACATGATCTTTCCTGGACTCAGGAACACCTCAACAAAAATCTAGTCACTCATTGTGCAGTGCAAGTTGGGGAGACTATGGTATTATCAGTGGCTGCACTGACTGAGGGTGTTTCTGTGTTCCAGAAGTATGCAATAAGAGTAGTAAAATCATTTGAAAGAAGCAGATAAAGCAACACAAAAAATCAAGAATAGATAAGGTAGCAATTATAAAATGTTTTTTTTTTATTTTACTTACAAATATTATGATGCTTAAAAGGTTGACAGTGTCCCTTTAACAGAGGCAGAGCAGCAAGCATCACTTCTAGATAGCTGGGTAATTAAACACCTTTAATGTTCACCTGGTGTGTGATTCTTACCAGGCTCATCCAAGCAGCTGCTAATGAGTTCAAATCAAAACTTAAGCTGTCTGCATTTTTACTTTGTCCTACAGATTCTGCCAGGTGCTCATAACAAATAGCTGCTAATGAGTGCACATACATTTGCTCAGATGGATACTTGGGACAGTGTCTTAAAAAATATAAGACCAGCTTGCAATTTAAACTTCTGAGAGGATGATCTAGAGGTTTAGGTGATGTTATTATTGAGTTTTTTTTTTAGAGATGACACATCTATCGTCATGACATTTGCTTCATTTTTTCCACAAATACAAAAATTAAGAGTAAATTGCCAATACTATGACACCTTCTGGAACCAATATTCCTAAAAAGGGAGGCACACATCACTTGTAATGCTGCTTGCTTCATTTTTCCACAAACACAAAAAATAGAGTAAATTACCAATTCTATCAAACCCTCTAGAACCAATATTCCTCAAAAATGGGGTGATCTATGTTTTACATACAACAATTTCAACCCACGTCATGTTCATAGAACTTTGACGGATGTAGAATAGGGTTATGTATATAGAAACAAAGAAATGTGGGTTGCTATGCTTCATGGAGTTAAATGCAACCATTATATTGAAATTAATTAGAGAAAAATAAATGGGTAGGTGTTTATAATGAGGATTTTACCCCCAAGGGTAGGATGCCTCATAAACCCCTGAGAGTGAAGCTTGAGGGTTCATTTATTAAGGCATCCTACCCGAGGCTCCCATTTTACCATATAGGAAACTGTGGCATAATTTGCTGTTATAAAGGAGTGTTTATAACAGCACACGCCGCATGATTTCTCTCCTCACTTACATTGCCTGCCAGAGTTCGCCACTTCTCGAACATGCCGCTTGTCTGCTCAACAAAAGTGAACTGCCATCCACCAGAGTAACTTAGCGGTAAGTTAAATCATTGTTTTCAAATTTACAGGGACGAATGAACAGCATGGACCCTTTTAAATCTGGCACATCACCGACAAAAAAAAAAACTGAGCACGGTCACTGGCCAGAATCTCTGCTACTTCATGTAATTGCTGTGGTGAAAAATGGGAACCAACAATTATATAAAATAAAATATGGGATGTTGTGTAAACTCAAAGTTTACACACACCCTCAGGGTTAGATGCTTGCACAACCTAGCTTAATTCTCGGGTTTATGTAGCATCTAGCCCCTCGGGTGTATGGAAACTTCTCGTTACATCCACCACCCTATACTTCATTCTCTATATTACAACCTGGTTTCCTATGGAAAAATGAGAGCCAGTTATTATTAACTAATAAACCCCAATCTGATAAGGCAAAGAAAAACAGAAATAAATTGATGCCCAGTTGTTGAATTAAAGTGCCACAAAAAAATGAGCCAAGGATTACAAATTAATTCTTACTGGTGGGGAAATATGTTGCAGCCTAAGATTAAACACAAACAGTACCCTATGCATGATGCATTAAAATAAACATGTTCAAGTGGAAAGATTTTTAAAGTTCACCCAAAAAGGTACATACCAGCAACAAAATGAAGCAAGATGTTGGACTAACTCACTCAGGGAGGGTTACTTTTAAAATATATACGAAAGCAGGAATGTTCACAAACCCTGCCAAAATGTAACATAACTTGTAGATTACTCAGTCTCAAATTAAATTTAAGAATATTTGAGGGCTATACTTCAATAAAACTAATAGTTCACAATTTCAAGTGAATTTCTGCAAGCTAACTCCAAGTAGTTCAAGGCTGGCTATACATCACTAACTTGAGAGGCAAATTCAAATTTCCTTTATAAAAATATTAATAAATTCTATCTCACTCTTGAGTGTCCAGGAGCTGGAACCCTATTATAGTACTGCATCTGCTTTTCTTGTGAATATCATGCTCCTCTAAATCTAATCTACCTAAGCTATATCCTCTGTCCCACTACTATTTTCTTATAACCCTTTAGAGAAAGGATACAGCCTAGGTTGAGCAGAGTTCAGCTTGAAAAATAATTTGATTTAGAGGAGTAATGTGCAATGCATTAAAGTAATGAAACAAAAAAAAAAAACAGTTTGATTCAATGATGATCGTCCATTACTTAAGTAACATACCTAAAAGAGAAAGAAGCAAAGGCAAGGAGGCACTGGTCTCTCTAACTAATCATGGTGATGGTCGGCTGATCTGATCTCATCTCCTCCAGGCAAGGACTGTTGGCACTGATCACTGGATGACTGCTGCTGGCATGCTGCTTAGCTCTCTTTAAAGAATTACAACTTTCGGCAGGTTAACAGCAGAAAGTAAGAGTGGCAGCCTCAGATTGTCTATTAGTGGCAGAAGGTTGGAACTGAAGGGTCTTCTGGCTCCCGTGCCTCTCTCTCTCCTTGAGGGTGAGTTGTTTTAGCGACTGCACTTGCAAATACTCTCTGGTGCTCTGGAACTTGTCCTCAGCTGTGTTTTATAAGCGCCAAAGGAACCATTTTATGCACCAGGCATGGGACTGGAAACGAAGATCAGGTCAGAGTGGGCAGAGGTGCAAGAAACATCAACAGATGGAATGGAGCCCTGTCATTGGTTTCACCTATGTCAGCACCTTTAACTTCAATACTCTGTGTGACACAATAAGGGAACATGGGGAACCACATAAAGAACATGCGTGGACCATGGTTTGTGGAAATTGGTCAGCCACAAACTGGAGCATTTTGGGATGGCAGGAATAGAGAAACCAGCCACAATTTACAAATCAGGACATCAGACAAATGGAAAATCAGGGAGAATGTCAAAGTATATTTGTTATGCTGAGGGGGTCACCCGCTGGTCCTGCAACATGCAGTGGGCCCCTAGTGCCGCAGGTTCTCTGGGTGCCTAATGCCGGCCCTGTCTGTCTGTGCTTTTGCATCTGTTTAGTGCCCAGTCTCCATCTAAAAGCCACAGTTGTTGTTTTTTTTTTGGCTTCACAATCATCCACTGGCCCAGACTGAAAGTTCAGAAATCTAAATTTAGTTTAGAATTTTCTTGATGATCCCCAAAATGCCTGCAAACAGACATGCAAACAAAGCTGTTTGTGGCCATGGCACTGCTGCCAGTGGCAAGATTGTCCATGGGTGTGGTAGTATGCAGAAGTGCACAGCTGATGTCAGTAAAGGATTTCTCCATCAATGTTTTTAAAGTGCAATCTTTGCTTCTCTCCTAGTTGGAGGAGATGATGTGTCCCAGCTGGTGGTGTTAGTGCAGTTTCTGCTGGCATGAGTATTACTTCCTCAAGTTCCACTTCTGACTAGTTAACTATTTCAAAAATATAGTTGAGTCTAAAGCTATAACTGACAGTGTAGATGATTTCATATTCCCCATTAACATCCCCATGGTAGTTGAACATGATTCTGATGCTAGCAAGCTAACTCAAACTGTCACATTTCTTCCAGCATTGTTGAAGTCATGCCTTTTTTTACTTATTTATTCATTTATTGATATCTAGGAATACAAATATCTTTGAGCAGGAACTGCTCATTTTCAAAGGTTCCACGTTGAAGAAATGGAAGGTAAACATACATACATACAAAGGTCGACAGGATTATTCATAGTTACACAGTAAAAGGAAACATAGAAACATAGAATTTGACAGCAGATAAGGACCGCTTGGCCCACCTAGTCTGCCGATTTCCTACCTAACAGATAAATGCAGATCCTAGTTAACCAATAGCCTACTTCCTCCCACCCCACTAGAATAGCCTTATGTCTGTCCCACGCATTCTTGAATTGCCCCATTGTTTTTGACTCTGTGACCTTCTCAGGAAGGCTGTTCCATGTATCTACAACCCTCTCTGTGAAGAAATACTTCCTCACATTACCTCTGAGCCATCCCCCTCTATCTTCAAATTGTGCCCCTTCTTCTTGCACATCTCTTTTCTGAAAGATGCTGCCTTCTTGGACTTTGTTGATTCCATTGAGGTATTTGAAAGTTTCTATCATGTCCCCCTTTCCTCGAGGCTATACATCGTAAGCTCCTTTAGTCTTTCTTCATATGTCTTCTGGTGCAGACCCTGCACCATTTAGGTTGCCCTCCTCTGGACAGCCTCCACCCTGTCTATGTCTTTGCAGAGATGGGGTCTCCGAGCTGTGCATAGTACTCCAGATGTGGTCTTACCAATTGTCTGTACAGAGGATAACAACTTCATGTTTTCTACTGGTGATGCCTCTCCCTATGCATCCCAGTATCCCGCCAGCCCTCCTTACTTCCTCCTCACATTGCTGGCTCACCTTTAGGTCATTTGATATGACTACCCCAGGTCCCTTTCCATTTTGTTGTTGTCAGTATCTCACCCCCATTGTGTACTCTTGCCCTGGGTTTTGTTTCCCAGTTTGTACTTGACTTCTTTGCATTGAATCTAAGCTGCCATACATTTGACCATTTCTCCAACCTTGCCAAGTCCCTTTTCATCCTTTCCACTCCACCTTGTGTATCAACCCAGTTGCAGATCTTTGTGTCATCTGCAAAGAGACATACCTTCCCCTCCAGTCCTAACGCAGTGTCACTTATAAAGACATTACAAAGGACCAGCCCCAGTACTGAACCCTGCAGTACCCCACTAGTAACCCTCCTTTCTTCACTGTGGACTCCATTTACTATTACCCGCTGCATCCTGTTGTCCAGCCAGTGTTTTACCCAGGCTACCACCTTGGGACCCACTCCTAGGCTGGCTAATTTGTTTATTAATCTTTTATGCAGGACTGTGTCAAATGCCTTGCTAAAGTCTAGGTAATTAATGTCCACAGCCCCTCCTGGTCTGCTAATTTGGTCACATAGTAAAAGAAATCAATTAGATTTATTTAACATGACCTTCCTGCTGGGAATCCATGCTGCCTTGGGTCCTGGTGCCCCATTGGCCTCTAGGTACTCAACAATTCTTTCCTTCAGAAGTGATTTCATCATTTCCCTATCACTGAGGTCAAACAGACAGGTCTGTAGTTTCCTGCCTCTGTCTTGCTCCCACTTTTGTGAAGGGAAATCACATCTGCCCTTCTCCAGTCCTCAGGTACCACCACATCCTCCCATGATTTATTAAAAGGGTAGTCAGTGGTGTTACTAGTTCTTCCCTTAGTTCTTTTAGAATTCTGGGGTTAATCCCATCAGGCCCCAAGCTTTATCCACCTTCAGTTTTAAGAGTTCTTTCAGAACCCTTTCTTCTGTGAAAGGACTATTATCAACCCCCACCCAGAGTGCTTCTATTGACTATATTAGGTCTCCCTCCCTGCTTTCCATTGTGAATACTGAGGAGAAATATTTGTTCAGTATCCCTGCTTTTCAGTGTTGCTTTCTGCCCAACGACCTTCCTCTTTATTCAGCCTCAGTGTCCCTGCCTTCATCTTTTCTTTGCTCCCTCATGTACTTATAAAGATTTTATCCTCCTTCTTAACCTAGTTGGCTATTTTTTCCTCAGTTTTGGCCTTTGCTATTCTGACTGCCTTCCTGCTTCCTTCTGCTTTAACTTGTACAGTTCTCTGTCCTGCTCCTTCTGTGTTTCCTTATACTTCCTGAATGCTATATTTTTCTCCTTACCTTCCCTGCCCACTTCTATTGAGAACCACAGTGTTTTTTTTTCTTTCATTTTGATTTGTTTATTTGCTTCACACAAAGGTTTGTTGCCTCTGTGATGCCAGTTTGACGTTTCCCATTGTTGCTCCACCCCACCTTCTTGCTTGTTGGCTAGTGCTTTTGTGAGGCACTCTCTCATTTTAACAAAATCAGCCCTCCTGAAGCCCAGTACCTTCACTTTTGTGTGGCTTGACTCTACAGCTAACTTTATCATGAATCACACTGTTTGGTGGTCGTTTGTTCCCAGATAGCTACCCACTTCAGGATCAGAGATCCTCTCTCCATCCCCATTTGAGAGTACCAGGTCTAAGATTGCTCCCTCCTAAGTGGGTTCCAAAACTACCTGTCTGAGGCATGCCCCCTGTAGGGCATTGAGAATGGCCCTGCTCTTGGAAGTAACTGTAGCAAAGGTGCTCCAGTTAACATCTGGCATATTCAGGTCCCCATCAGCAATATCTCACCTTTCTCTGCCATCCCAAGGATGCCTTCAATCATTTCCTTGTCCATTTCCTCCCTGAGATGGCTGTCTGTATACAACCCCGTGTGGATTGTAGCCATTCAGTCTCCAGGGTGACCCACAGTGCCTCCTTTCCTCCCTGTTTACCATTTAGTTCTGTTGCTTTGATCCCTTCCCTTACATAGAGAGCAACTCCTCCTCCTCTTCTTCTCTTCCTGTCCCTTCTGTAGATTGTGTACCCTGGTATGTTGACATCCCAGTCATGGTTCCCTGCGTACCATGTTTCTATGACTGCCACAATATCCAGGCATCCCTTCTCCATCAAGGCCACCATTTCAGGGAGCTTTTTATCTAGACTATGGGCATTGGTACTCATTACCCTCCATTTTTTATGGCTTTATTTCATTTTGCCCCATCCCTGTCCTTACTGCTTTGTCTTTCTCTTCTCTCCATTTACCCTGCCCTTATCCCTGTTGACTGCTTTATCTTGGTGTTCACCTCACTAACTACCCTGATTTTTGGTGGGGCTAGGATTTCCCTTCTCCTTTTCAGTGCCTCCTCCCTTGGCTAGTTTAAATGCTTGCCAGTGAAGCATTTAAACCTATCACCTAGGATCCTGGTTCCCTCCAGGACAGATGCAGATCATCGCCCCTGTAGGCCTGCATCCTTCCAGGTGGAGCCCCAGTCCCCATTAAAGCCAAATCCCTGTGCTCTGCACCAGTTTTCAACCAGTCATTAAATCCCATGGTGTGGAGTACCCTAGCCTCATCCATGCCATAGACAGGTAGCATTTCCGGTAAGTTACCATGTGTGCTACTTGTTCAAGGCCCTCCCCAACTCCACAAACTCTTGTTGCACTGCTTTGATCCCATTCTCAGCCAGGTCATTCATCCCTAGGTGGATAATGACATCCAGCTCACTCCCTCTTGCAGCTGCTCCTACGGTCCTGAGGATTTGTTTCCTGTCCTCAAGCCATGGTGCTGAGGCAGGCACCCACCTCCCTTTCCTTCCCTCTACCAGATCTGCCCCCACTCTTCCACCAGAAGCAAGAGGCTGAGGCATAGTTAATTACAGTACCTCAAAATGTGCCAATGTTAAGTAGAAAGACACAACATCCAAGGGCAAACTTAAAAATAAATTTAGAAATAAGCGCTGCTGGTTAGAGGGTAGGGAGGGTGGGGGTATGCAGGCAGGAAGGCCATTGTCATATGGTAAGTGGTGGTTATAAAAGCACTCAAAGGGAGGGAGGGGAGGGATAGTTGTCAGTAAGTGCCAGGGAAGGGTGTGAGGGAGGAGAGTGGGGATGGGATGTGCAGGGGAGGCAGGAGAGGAGGCATGACATAGTAGTTGACCTTTCTACAGTAGAGGTCAGTGAATATGGGGCCCCAGATTAGTTGAAGCAGTTACAATGACTAGTTGAGCTGAGATGAAGTCGGAGTTGTCTTTTAAATGGGCCAAGAGCAGCAGCTGTAAGAGTTTCTTTGTTGAGTATATTGTGCCACTGTGGAGCTCTGTGAGCAAAGCCCTCTGTCCCATTGCAGTCTTGCACTCGGGGACAAGGAACATTTGTTGTTGTGAACTTCTAGTTTGCTACATGCTGTGTTGGTCTATGAGGAGCTTTTCAACGCCTGGGGCATGATCCCAAGAAGGACTTTTTGCTAAGAGGCAGGTTTGATACTGGGTCTGGCTGATGAGAGAAAGCCATCCTGCCTGAATGTACAGATCACAAGTGTGTGTAGTCAGTCAGCCCCAGTTAGAAGCCTGAATGCTTTGTTGAGTCACGATCATAATTCTGCGGAGGTGCAGAGGCAGAGGTGGAGCCATAGATTGCTATCCTGTAATCAATGATGAGGTGACAGAGCTATTAATAGCCAACGGAGTGTGTCCAGAGGCATGCAGTGTTTGTGCCTATTGAACTGGTCTATACGGATATTGGCGGGTTTGGTGACAGAATCAAGTGCCGATGGTAGGGAAGGAACTGTCCAATGTGATTTGTAGGTTATAAATTCAGGAACGTGTTCAAGTATGGTTTCTGGTTTTTGATGGTGAGGTCATGGGATTTGTACTTGCTCCTGGCATTGTAGAAAGTCATTACTTTTGTTTTGCTGTAGTTCAGGACCAGTTTGTGTATCCTAAACCATTCTTGATGTGCATGAAGTTAAGCTGTAATTGTTTCTGAAGGAGCTCCGTGTTTGTCATCCAATGATTCAAAGTGTGGCACAAAAATATTGGGTGATGATCATGATGATGATGATGCTGTGATTGGAACATGTTCTCCACATGACAGCATCCAAGTTGAAAATGTGGATGCGGATGATGTTGATGAATATGATAATGATGTCAGTGACCCCCTTTGGGAACTGGAGAAAAGAAAGTCAATGTGGCTGTGTCTCGGTCTGTTTGCGTTAAATCCCACCCTCCTCAAAGAGTTGTGATTTAGTGGTTCCTGTTGTTGATAATGATAATGACCCAGTAATAATCATAGGTAGTCATTGTGGTCAGTTGGAGTTCGAGTGTGTCCAGCCTGAAAAATCATGTAGCACACTCCCATTTCAGGGGTTAAAAAACAGAGTCCAATAAGCAGCATCAGGGACATGTTAAAAGTAGGGATCACAATCCCTTGTTTGGGATTTTCTGTCCAAGATGCAAATGATGAGTCAGTTGCAATCTGCCAGGTTTGCCGTGTGTGTGAGTTGAGGTAAAAGGAGTCGACTGGGCATGGGGCCCAGCATACACATCTTAAGAACAGGCACATGGCACTGTGAACCTGGCACCAGGTGGCAGCTGATGACATTGTGGGGCGTTCACCCTCATCATCAACCTTACTGAGCATGTTATCCCTTCCATGAGTGTAAGACCAAGTAGACATGTCTGCAGTAGTGATGAAATAACACCAGAGGATTACTACAAGCATGATAAGGGGAGGATTATGATTTAGAAATCTTGTCCAGTGGTGGTCAGAGTAGCAGTGGTGGTAGTCAATGCAGTATGTCTAGTGCAAGTGGTACATCAACCCTGTACATAAAACAGGAAAATAACTTAATTTGTGGACTTGTCACCTGTGCACCCCTCTTCATAACACATCCACACCCCATTCAGGCCATTCACAGAGCCAAGCCATTTGTCACACCCCATGCAAAATGTGTAAGTCAGCCCACATTGGAGAGTGTGTTGGTTGCAACTCCTGCCTGCCTGAAGCATGTGACCCACGCTGTAAGCCATGTGATGTTTGTGGGCTGCCTGTCAATTATCACTTGCTTTAAAGTGGAATAACATACTAACATACTAAAATGCCAGCAGAATAGGCTAACGGTCTTCGCTTCTGCTCATTTGGTCAGCCCCACCCCGGAGCTGACCTTGCCCCCTCACCTTCTCTGGTTTCTCCTTTTCCAGTTCCGGATATTCTCGCTGCATTGGATTTTGCTTCCAGAACCCTTCCCTGTACCTGTCCCACCTCCTCTTGAACCCCTCCACCGTCTCTGCCTCCACCAGCCCCTAGGCAGTGCATTCCATGGCTCCACCACCCTCTCAGTGAAGTAGCACCTCCTCCTTTCTCCCTGAATCTTTCCCCTCCAGCTTCCACCAATGCCCTTTAGTGGCCCCTCATCCTTCCTTCAAAGCACCCTGACTGTTCCTCCCCTATTTACCCCCTTCATGTACCTGAAGACCTCTATCATGCCCCCCGGTCCCTTCTCTCTTCCAATGTGTACATATTTAGCTCTTGAGCCTCTCCTCATAGCTCCTGTCCCCAAGCCCCAAATAATTCACGTTGCCCTCCTCTGGACCCTCTCCAGGAGTTTAATGTCCCTCTTTAAGTGTGGCCTTCC
The DNA here is from genome assembly GCA_016271365.2 of Neoceratodus forsteri. Taxonomy (NCBI): domain Eukaryota; kingdom Metazoa; phylum Chordata; order Ceratodontiformes; family Ceratodontidae; genus Neoceratodus; species Neoceratodus forsteri. Next base: position 611,909,943 of record CM057455.1, read on the forward strand.
AAAACTGCATGTGCAGTACTTGAGGCGGCCTCACCAAGAAGTTATACAGAGGGAGTATCACTTCCTCTTCTGGAGGTGATCCCCTAGCGATGCATCCCAGCATCCTGTTGGCCTTGGCTGCTGCCCTCCCACAAATCTCCGAGTTGTTCATCTTGACATCCACCACCACCCCAGGTCCCTCACAGCCATCAAGACTTGTAGCATTCCCTCCCCAGGGTGTACACTTGGCCCAGTTTTCTGGCCCCAGGTGCAATTACCTTGCATTTCCTGCATTGAACCTCAGCTTCCACTTTCTAGACCATCTTTCCAGAGTCCCTGTAGGGCCACCCTCCCTCCTCCCCATCCACCACCACCCCCATAAGGCAGAGTTCACAACACAAAGTCATAATTACTAAAACAAAGTGGTGAAGTGAGGGTTTAAAATGGCACTCCACATAGTAGAATACTAACATGAAGTAGCCTCTTCGAACCACTTTGTGGGTGGAATTTACTTCCCTGCATCTCTACAGGATTGGGGCATTTTATTACATACTTGACAGTGCAGTATCGAGATCAGAAGGGGACATTTATTACTTACATCAAATTGGCAGCAATGGGGTTCGGGGAGGGGTGCTATAACCACCAGGCAAGGATTTTATTTAATGTACTTGGGGATCGGAGATGGGGAAGACCATTTATGTTTACCACAGGAGGCCAGCAGCATACCCTTCCCATGCGCCAGGTGTTTGCCACATGGGAGGGTTGCTCAAAGTGTGAGATGTAGGCACGGGACACCTCCTGTAACAGAATCTGGTTCAGGGTCAATCAAGCACCAGACTTCAGCACACTGTTGTTTGCTGTAGCTAGTGCTGATCCTGGCACTTTTGAGAATTGATCCTCTTTGTGGTGGGAGGACTAGGTGCTATTTAACCAAGTAGGCAGGGGTTGGGATTTCTTTATAAAAGTATTTTAAAACTTTCTCATGCAAGTCCTTGACAAAGTTGGGAACTTTGTGAAGCCTTGCAAAATGTTTGTTCCTGTCTTCACATCAATTTATAAGCAGAATTAAACTCCCTATCTCTAGAGGGAATCCACACACATTAAACAATTTAGCACTGAACACAACTCAAAAATAGGATTTAGTTTACCATAGGGACTTATGTTAATGTCATTGAAAATGTATTTCTGCTCTGTCAGATACATTTGAACTACTTATACACATTAAAGGAACTTGTTTGAATAATTGGTTTTAGGTGTTACAGACAATATACTGTATATGTAATAGATAAACCACTTTGAGGTATCGGTCATGCTCTGATACATCACACCTTGGTGTGCATTGCTACCACACAAGACCGCCAGGCTGAATGCATCAACCACCTAAGATGTGGTATGTATCAGAGCGCACCGTGATACCCCAGAGTGGTTTATCTATTTTATAAAATGTCAAAATAGTTTTGAGGGGGTTAAAAGTGAAGTGTGCAGTCACGCCTGATATACGATGATCATGTGATGTATTTTATACAATCAGAAGTTTGGATTTGGAAGATATTATCATCTTTATAAATTTAATTAGAAGATACCCTTGAATATAAGCTGCAATCACTAATCATGCCAGATAAATGCAGTACCTTGACTTGACTTTGCACTAAACTTACAGTTTCTTTCTAGCTGCTGTTTAATGGTGTGAACTCCCTTTAATGTTTACCTCTGCAAATATTTTTATATATATTTCTCTTTATTCCTCCTATTGTCCCATTGCAGCTGCACCATTGGAGTTACCTATGAAGTCTGACCCTGCGGTGCCCTACCTGACAGTCTCCGGTCCCTCCATCTGGCTCGCAAACCCTCCCGGTGGGGTCCAGGGGTGGGGCAGAACCCTGAATCTTGCAATGGCTGGGAACATAGGATCTGTCTGGGCATCCCACACAGCTGAGTATTTTAGTCCACCCACCCTGATTGCTTCAGTAACCAGGATAGAATGGAGGCAGGAGGCCAATCTGAGGGCATCTGGGTGGGGTGGGGTTTCAGTAAAGGAAGGAGACAGCTACTAAGTTGCAAGAACTTCCAATGGTCTTGACTAGGAAGCCCAGGGTGATACAGAGCTGTTGAATGTATGGCAGCTTTCTAGAGTTAGGCAGGAGCAACTCTTGTATATGATGGATGCACTTTTGAGCCCAGGCTTTCCAGAAAATAGGTTTGCCATCAGTTGTAATCTTCAGATTTTTCCAAAGGGTTAAGTTCCATAAGGCATAAGTTAACATGTAATAACCTGCTAATAATAATAACTTTATTTTTTTGAGCTTTCAAATGCCAAGACACTTTAAAGTGTTAAAACCTACCATCAAAATATTACAATTAATAAATAAAACAGCAATAAAACCATAACAATTCACAAAAAGCCTGACTCCACAAAAGTCTTGAGTTCCTGTTTAAAGCTCCCCATGGTCATGCATTCCCAGAGCTGGCCAGGGGCAGAGAATTCAGAGAGTGGGGCCACAAACATAAAAAGCACAGGCCTAGAGGATTTCAAAGTAACCCTCGGATCTCCAGCAACCCCTCGTCAGCTGAGCGGAGCTGTTGCACAGGGTGTAAGGAATCAGAAGCTCTTGAAGTAGTTTGGCCAAGTCCATGTAGGGCTTTGTAGGTCACTAAACCTACCTTAAAGGTGATCCACCACTGGATCGGCAGCCAGTGCAGATAATGCAGCACAGGGTGATATGTGACCTCCTGGACACCCCTGTCAATAATCAAGCAGCAGCGTTCTGCTCTTCCTGCTAGTGGTGGATATCAACCCCAGGAAGCCCCAAGTAAAGGGAGTTGCAGTAGTCAAGGCGTAAGGTCACAAAGGCATGGACCAACACAGGCAGATCGCAGGACGGAACAAGGTGTTTGACCCGGCAATGTTCCTAAGATGATAAAAGGCTGACTTAATGACTGCTGACATCTGATAATGAAGGTCAGCCCATCATCAAGCACCACCTCAGGTCACGCCCATTCTGAGGTAAGGATCTGAGCGCCCCAGAAATAATCCATAGGGCTGATCAGCCCTCAGCCCTCTATCCTGTGACCTGGGTCCACAACCATAACCTCAGTCTTTCCCATGTTCAACTTTAACCAGCTCAAATTCATCCAGTCTTGGATTTCAGCAAGGCAGTTCTTAAATATTGGGAGACCACTGGCCTGGTCGAGGGCAAAGACAGTAAGAGCTGGGTATCATCAGTATAGCAGTGAAACCTCAACCCATATTGTCTTACAATGTCTCCAAGGGTAGTATATACACTGCAAACAACATAGGGGACAACACTGAGCTCTGAAGAACCCTACAAGACAGAGGGAAAGAGTCAGAAGAAAAATCCCGACACAATCTCTCTGTGTTCTGCCAGTTAGGAAAGATGTAACCCATCTGAAGCACTGTACTCGACAGACCACAGGTGGACCTCAGGTGCTCGAGCAGTACCCTATGGTCTACAGTGTCAAAGGCTGAAGAAAGATCAAGGAGTACCAGAATGGAATGGTTTCTCTGATCTCTCACCATCAGGAGATCATTGAGCACCTGAACCAGAGCAGTCTCAGTACTATGCCTCTACTTAAAACCAGACTGGAGAGGTTCGTAGACATTATGGATGGTCAAAAGTTCTCCAGATGAATTGCCACTACTTTCTCAATAACTTTTCTATAAAGGGAAGGTTCAAGATAGGTCTGTAGTTAGCTAAAGTGTCTGGGTCCAACAAAGCTTCTTCAGAAGGGTGTAGCCACTGCCTCCTTCAGAGAGATTGGAAACTCACCTGATTCCAAGGAGCACTGGACAATTTGAGCCATAACTGGGCCAATGGTCTCATAACAACCCAAAATCAGGATGTTGGGCCTGGATCTAAACCACAGCATGTAGGGCACATCCCTGGACAATCTGCATAATATCCTCAAACTCTGGAAGGTCAAAGGTACTCCAGGAAGAACGAGGTACAGTGACCGAGCACAGACCAACCACATCCCCATAGAGTGAGTCAAGTGGATTCTGACCTGATGTCGGCCACCTTATTCGCAGAAAGAATCAAGAAAGCTCATCACACTCCTTTGTGAAAAAGCTAGACAGAGCTGCAGACTGGCTGGGTAGCACAACCTGTCCACAGTTCAAAAGAGTTGAGCTGGTCGATTCTGAGCAAGAGCGATCTCCTGGACAGGAACTCTGCCTTCTCGCGGAGATCGCTGATTGGTAGAACTGGTAATGCTCCACCAAACTAAGATGGTCAGCCTCCAGGGCAGATTTCTGCCAACGACATTCTAACCTTCATCCCAACCGCCGCAACTCCTCAAAGACCCATCAAACAAAGGGCCCTAGGGCGGAGGGAAGTGGATGAACCCAGACAGGAGCGATCAGGTCTAGAGCTGAGGAAATGGCCTTATTATAGGCTAGAACCAACAGTTCCGGACTTGAGCTGGCATCAGGAAACTCTGGGAGGTCAATCACTGCTGCCAGGTCTTCAGGGCTCACATCCTGCAAAGGGCAGTAACTGACCATCTCCACGGGCAGACCTACAAAGGGGGGCACAAAGCTGAGCCTCATGGTGTAATGATCGGACTAACCCACAGGTTCCATCCCCAGCCAGAGGCCCCTAGTCCCCAGGAGGAAACCAGATCCGGAGAATGACCATGATTATGGGTAGCTGAAGAAATAATCTGTTTGAAGTCCAGTGATGTCATCAAAGGAGGAGTAAGGTCCAAAGGTAAAAGTCTGGTCAAGACCCAGACAGTTGCCCAGAACCATCAGTCTGGGCGACTCAATGCCATGTCGATGGTGAAGTCTGCCACTTCCTGCAGGAATTGCCTTTCGTCCCCGAGTAGATGGTAGACAAAGAGCTATCCTGCAGCCCACACCAGCTACCACAGTAAATTCAAAGGATCTAGCTTCCTCTATTGATACACCAGTGAGACCCAACTCGGTCTTGAAAAACGCCACCCCACTGCGTGTCCAATCTCAGGTGGTGTATCACTGAGTACCGAATGGAATTGCTACTTCCAGAATGGGACCAGCATTTTATCCAGCCAGGTCTCGGTGATGCAAGCCAGATCAGCTGTTCCAACAAAATCTGCGATAATTGCAATTTGTTATTAATAGATCTGGCATTGCATAACACCGCCTGAGTTGGATGGGTTCATGAGCCGCTCCAGCTACTTGCCAATCAAAAGAGATGGTGCCCTTGGGTATGGGGGCTAGTCATGGACTACCACTTCAAGGCTCTATTTCAGCCCTGGGCATCTTCTGGACCCTAACCAACCCTATGCAAGAGGACTGCTCCTTCGACCTCCAATGTCCGCCCCAACATGCCCATCCCATCCCTCCACGTAAAATGCCCAGCGCCCGCAGTGCTGGTAGATAGAGAAAGGCAGAGGAGGGGGAAATGGGTGGAGAGAAGAGGACAATAGCATAAGACTGGGGGCAAACAGGCACATTCCATGGGCTAATAACTACCAACTAGAGCCAAAGCTCCAGAACAAAAATCTAATTTTCTTATAAAATAACTACCCTAAAAATAGTTTCAGTACCCAATAAAACTAAAAACCAAATAAACCCACACAAATCCCAACCTTCTCCCTTACACAAATAATTCTAAAATCATAACCCTAGAAATACATCAAGTAATAATTACAATGTAAAACCCTACATAACAAGACTTCCCACTCCAAAATCCTCTCACAACCTCAGAGGTGAACAAAATAAACTATACTAAAATAACTAAACAAAACAAATATAAGCATAACATCAATAAATATAAAAAGCAAAACAGTAAATAATGCAGTCATAGAAAGTGTATTAAAGAGAAAACAGATGGTCCTGTCACTACCAGCAGGACTATCAGAATCCTCAGGACCTCACACCCAGGACAGATGAATATAAGCAGTCTTTTTCCAACAGTAATGTCAAAAATCCCCAGGCCTCTGGTGCTTTCACTACCAGGGCCTAGGGACATACTGTTTATGGCACTCTTCCTGCCACCAGATGATAAAATGAAATTTAACCATCATCCAGAATAACAGACAAAAAACAAAGTATCTGACAAATTAACTGCCAGAACTTTACGAATGTTGTTTAAGGCATCTCACTGTCCAAAAGGAGATAAAATAAAAGTCTGACCGTAACCAGATTCAGGAAAGGAATCCAAGTAATCCTATTCAGGACCCGTCAGCTCTACAGCTGGGGAGAGCCCCGAAAATCTAGTCCAGGGTCTGCAACTGGCCACGCTTAGCTACAAAGAGATCCCCACCAGAACCCAACACAATAGGGTCCCCTGGGATCCCTAGAGAACAGAGTTCCAACCACCAACTCCCCAGCGGATAGAGCATGGACCTCCATACTGCCACAGACCACAACATCGGCCACCAGCCAGATCAGGCCTACTTACCGACTGCAAATTGAGCCACTGTAGTCCCCAAATCCACCACCGCATATCCACCACCGCAGATCCGGGAATAGGTTTCAAAATTACAAACTTCAAATGGCAAGTTCAGTGTCCATTCAAATCCTTAAATCCACAAACTTCTGGCAACAATCTTCAATGGGACAATCCACCTACAAATCGCTTCCCAATCCATTCAATCCAGCCAAAGAAAATAACTGTCTGACACTGTGTGTGGCGATATGCAGCATTAAAAATGAAGAGTACATCCTAACCACTGTGAAATCGGGCACTGATAAGGGTCTTCTATTCTACTATAGAGATTTTAATGATAGGAATTGTAGAACACACCTTAGGAGGAGGGCCATAGAGTGCTATGCTAAGAGATTTATTAGAATTCATAGAGGATTTAATTATGACCCATGCGGGCAGGGTGTTCTGCAGTGTCCTGAGCTAGCTATAGGTTTACAAGTCAATGAATGCTAGATGTTAGGCTTTACACCAGGATAGGCCCCAAGCTCCTCTCATCCAGTGGGCATGATGTTTGGCCATATTACGCTTGAGGTGGGGTGCTTGCCAAACAAAGGAACTGATGCATTTATCTAGCTTGTCAAACCAGGCATTAGACAGAGGAAGGGCAGGTTGCAGGGAGGTACACGATTCTGGGATTGTCATTAGCACACAGCCTCTATTTTACCTACAAAAGATAGACAGAGTGCCATCCTCCTATCAAATTCAGTTTACATTGTTTATGGAAGAGGCTCAAGTTGGTGCAAGATATCGCAGCCAGATCCATTTTGATCTGGATCCCTAAGTAGGTGATGCTTTGTGGTGACCATTTGAGGACAGCAGTCAAAAGGAATGCTGGGGAAGCCTCTCTACAGTGGTCAGCACTATCTTCACCACCCATAGCTCTAGTAAGGCCACCTTTCCACGTACCCAGAACCAAGACCCCTCTGCCCAGAGATCTTTTTTCTACTGAGCCCCCACCTGGTTCAACTCCATCCCTAGCGGTATTCCAACTTGCCCAAAATTGGATCCTTCAAAACTAACCTTCGAACCATCTCTTTAATATCCACTGTTATAGGTACAACTAACCCCTGGCACACCTCGTAGTATCCTGCAGGACCCACCCACCTTTCCCCTGTTTTGACAACGTCCACTGACAGCCATTTCCCTCACTCCTGACCCACACCTCCTACCTTACTAGGTCTTATAGGGATATAACACGGATCCTTTGTGGACCTACTATATCCATGTTTGTAACATACAATTTGTAACCTAAATCTACCTATATGTTAAATGTGTCTTCATTACTGCACTGTATAGTTATCCACTGTTGTTAACTTGCACTATGTTTTATTGTCTGCCCTCCTGCAACGAGGTGTTTTGTAAATGAGTCTCTGACTCCAATGGTTGTAAGCCCGACTTGTAATAAATAAATAAATAAATAAGTGTGGAGCCAGAGGAAGGACATGGGTCTTGTATTTTAGTTGGAGGTCAGAAAGCTCTGAAAAGTTGTGCAGAACTTGCATTAAGGGTGGTACTGATGTACTGGGGTAGAGGTGAGTACCAGGAGATCATCTGCGTAAAGTAAGGTGGTTTGGGATCCAATAGCTGATCCTATTAGATGGCTGGGTGAGAGCGGATTGCAGCCACTAAGAAAGACAGTTTTTCATTTGAACAAAAGTATCAAACGGAAAAGGATTCTTGAAATGAAAAATAATCTGAAAATATCTAATTCCAAAATCTTTTTGTAGCAAGGATCCTTTTCATTTGAATAAACAAAGATGAATGAATGAGACCACCAAAAAAAGAGCATGTCCTATGTCTTTTACATCACACAGGATCCTGTTTCATTTATATGAAAAAGCCTAAATGAAAAAAGTGGAATCAAGTACAAAACACATTTAAAATATTAAAACAAAGACATTTCTGGGTCATTCTCCAATAGCAAAGTGCAGAATCTATCTAATGGAGTCCCAAGAGCAATACATGTTTTGGTGTCTCTGTAGGATGCCATTTTGGGATTTAGAATAAAAAATAAACAGAAATCAAGATGGCTGCTAATGAAAAATGAACTTTCCTCATGAAAATGGATGGGTCCCAAATGAAAAAGATCCTTTTTGTTTTACCAAATTCATTTTCATTGCAGACATCTATCCAAAAGACTGTATTGCCCATTGACAGAAACTGACATTTTCGGATTTAATAACTTTGGAACAGATTAAGATTTTTCACAAAACAAGAAAGGCACATCTGAAACCCAAGCCCTTTCTACGCTAAGAATTTCAGACCAACATTTCAAACCATCTGATGTAAGGGATGACAAAAACAGCAAACAACAGTGATTTTTTTTCTTACCTCATCTCAGAATCTGCATATCTGACCACAACACAACTTGCCATGTCAAAAGATCTACCCAACAAGACCACACATGCAACAACATTTCATGCAAATCCATTGAACGGTTGTGAAGACATTATAGTTTGAAATCTGAGGAATAAATACAAAGCCCTGCTCAACCCTAAATATAGGAGCACTACTGCACTCTTATAATATATGTAATATTTATTTATTTATTTTGTTTTTGTTTTTCTTGACTGGAAAGTAGGACTAGACAATTCTGCCCATTTTCAGCCTCATCCTGGGGAGCAGGATACAGATGGATGCCAACTGACATTGAACCAGATTAAGCTGTTGGTGGTATTTCTAGGAATGGGGAAATTTAGCCAGGACAAAGTAGGAAATTCTCTACCCTGCTATAGGGGAAGTGCTGGCTGTCTGCCAAGATGGCCTCTTAGCAACGGACTCAGAGTGCACAGATGTGCGGAGGCTGGGGAGCTGGTCTCCTCCCTACCTCCAAAATCCTAGAGACCAAAGATTCTGTTGCTGTCTCTTATTCTCCTGAAATTGTGGAGAATTTGCTATGGGGACGATATCGAACTCAACTGAAGTAGACAACATTCTGATGGAAGTGGAAATAGAAACATTTCAGTTGGATACTGTATGGTCAGATTCTCATTCAGTTCATGTGAAAATTAAGAGTTGCGAGTTGAAATTTCTTCGGTCAAGCACAACAGCACCGAATCCTGAAATCACCGAAATGTAAGATTGTGTTTTACCACTGGTGAGCTAAACTTTACTTCCTTCTGATGTGGATAATGGCATGCAGCAACAGCGAGTGGCTGCCGCACCCTGTATTCCACCATTTGCTGATGTGGCGGTTCTACCTACCGTGTGGCAGGGAGTTTGAACAATGATTCAGACTTTTATGTTTAGCCTAGGGTTTACTGTAGAAGAAAACTCTGGATGTTCAGAATTGGAGACCTATGCCTGAGTAGTGTGGTGCCCTGCGCCACGCTCAAAATGCAGGTTGGGTTTCTGAAAAAGATGGCTCATGGAAGCTGAATCCTTTGAATCATGCAGTCGCTCAATTTACTAATACTGAGATTAATAGTACTGGTAAATTAATTAAATCTCCTAAATCAGCTGTACCTCACTCTGTTGCTCCGGGAATGTCTATTCAATATGTAATTTACAGCAATGTACTACCAGAAACCAATAATGTTAAGGGAGTCTTATGTAGTGAAAGTGACGGTCTAGTACAAACACACCTAGATACATCTAGTAGTGGTTCAAAACTGACTGAAGGGGAATAAACAAAAACTTCCATGTCCTTTTTTCTGGTTTTGAGCAGATCAGGCAGGAAGAAACTTTGTCTATTGGACTTGGGGAACAATATCTGCAAGATCCTAATAAAGAACATTTTTAAACCTATGATCTGCATGACTGATCTGTTTAAAAATAAGGGTGAATGAGCACCAAGAAGAAATGCTCTAGATTACTCTATAAGGGTGTCTTAGAACTCTCCAGACAGGGTTTACATAGGAAGAACTTATTAAAGGACTCTATAAAATTCTATGCATTTGAGATCTTTGTTTAATCCATACTAATGAATACAACTACGATGTCAGCTTTAAAACCGTAGAGGCTTTGGATAGATTTTGGGTTAAATATAATGACTGTAAGAATTCACCTCTTTGGTCCCCATTTTGCCTATACAATCTAAACTAAACCAGCGGTACACACCATTACCATTATCTTTAAGAATAAGGGTGTAAATATTTCTGACATCTTATATTGGTTAAAAGAGATATGAAATTTTGGAACAACCAATTCCAGTGATGGACATGGAACAAATCTGGACAGAAGGATGGCGGTGAAATGTAAATCGTTCATGTTAAACACAGGATATCTTCTGGGCTGTTTCTTCCTGGGGAAGGATAAGGGCTCCTGTTTTACGAGGTCAGCCCAAATCCTATCATTGTTGTGGCTCACGGCTTCATTTAAGTAATGCTTGTGACACTCAGAAATGTACACACTGTTTGAACTTGGACATCTTGCAACTGCCTGTATCAATACTTTCCGATGCAATTTATGTGAAGAAAAAGGCCACTCATATGTTAAGTGTCCATAGGCTTCACATAATGGAGAAGATGTTATGACACATGAAGCCTTAATTACTCAAGCACAGAAGAGAGGTGTGTGGTGGTCTCTGAGAAAAGAATGCAGGAACGTGTAGGCAGAAAGCAAAAGATACTGACAAGAATGTCAACAAGATTACTAGTGTACTTGATGGCCAGCCTATCCAAACATCAGTTTGACAGTTAAACTGTCAGATGACAGTTTACCTCTGAAAGGTCACGGACATGATATCCATCTTATAGCCCAAGAAGTTGCCTCTACCACAAGATGGTATTGATTTAAATTCCATGGAACAAGATACATTTATGATTTCTCAACAAGATGTGGCACACCCTATAGTTTCTGATCCTATGCCCCTCCAGTGGACACAGACTCTCCTTTTATTACAGTGTCCTAATAAAAAGGCCTCGTACTAAAACCAATAGCAAAACTGATTCAAAAGGAAAGGCAGGAAAACTTCTCAAGGTAGACCTAAATGGACTGCAGTGAATCAATACAAGGCTTTATCAGTTGAAGACTGGATGATGCTGATTCTGATTCCTCTTCTAGGTCTTCCGTGTCTAGGGATGCTTCATTGGAAATTGAGGAAACAGGTTCCACAGATACTGCAGAAAAGAAATGGATAACAAGGTCACAAAAGTAGGGGATGACTATACACCGTGGACAATAATTCAGAGCAGGGCACCACCTTGCCATATAATGTTATCCTCAGGTTTTCACTTTAAATGTTAACAGTATTAAAAATAGTAAACACAGGGTGACAGTTCTAACGGCTTTATCTCAATATGGGGTGGACCTTTATGTTTACAGGACACTAGACTCAAAACCCTATCTGAGGTTGCCCAAGCCACTCAGTTTTGGGACAAAGGAGTTTCCTTTGTCTCAGGGACTGTGTGATGGTCTGGGGTCTTATTTCTAAATCCTGATCTAATAGTCTCCAGATTAGTGGAGATAGAATTAGGGAGGGCTTTATTACTGGATATTCAATATAATCACACTAGATTGAGAGTGATAAATATATATGCCCTCAGGGAAAGGTAAATCAAATAGAATTATTTAAGAAAGTGCAACCTTATTTGCATATTGCCAGAATTATTATCTGGGAGGGATTTTAATTGTAGCTTATCTATAGTGGATAGGGGTTAACTACAAATAAGATATTTGCATAGCAATACCCTAGCTGACATTATTTCTACTTCCAACTTGAAGGATTCATTTAGCACTGTTCATAACACTGGAGGTTTTACCTATATTAGATGGTCTCACTCTACTAGAATTGATTTTTTCTTGTTTTGGGTTTTAGATGTCACTGATGGGAAGATGTGGGACCTTTCTTTTCTGATCATAGAGCCATTGAGATTACCATATGTTGAGTACTACTACCCCTTGTGGAAAGGCCCTTGGAGACTCAATGCTTTATTGTTGAAAATGAAACTATAAATGTGACATGGGGACATTTATGGTTAGCCAGAAAATCTGTTATCTGTATGTATGATTCATATGTTGATTGATGGGAAGACTTAAAACAACACTTTAGAATTTTATTCCAGAAATGAGCAAAAAACAAAATACACATCTTTACTTGCACTATTTGAATCTTAGAAAACAACTACATTCTTGATTTCCAGAACAGAACTTTAGGAATAGATTACACAAAGCAAATTACTTTTCTCAAGAAATAAATGTACCAAATCCAGTACAGCAGAGCTCGATCCCTATAAAATGAATTGCAATTTGGTACTGAAGGTAGAAACAAACCTTTGACCCTTATAAGGACAATAAAAAGGGTTGGTAAATAAAAGAATTACACAGTTGAACGATACTGCAGGTCATCTGTATAATACTAAAAGGGATATTTTGTATATTGTATACCAATATGTGAGTGATACTTTAGGTACACCTCCAAATGTAAGTACTGTAGAATGCCTTTTCCCAACAATTCGACCTCCTCAGTTATCTGATCTACAGAAACAAGGATTGTACAGCCAATATCTCCAATGGAGGTACAATTCACAATTTCTTCTTTATCAAATGGTATGGTCCCTGGGGTAGATGGTTTGACCTCTGAATTTTATAAACATTACAAAACACAACTGCTTCCAGAATTAATAAATGTATTTAATGAGTTACTGCAGTCTGATCAAATTTCTGACAGCATCTATTGCTGAATTGATCCTTTTGTATAAAAAGGTGACAAAGAACCCTAAATGAATCGGAAACCTATTTGTATCTTAAACATAGATTTTAAAATATTGGGAAAATTTTGGCCAAATGGCTACTTGCAGTCACTAATACTTTAATAAGTCTGGTACAAAACATGTTCTATTGAGAAATGGGGATATATGATAACTTAATCACTTCATGGGAACTGTTTCATAAAACTCAAACTGATGTAGTGGAAGGTTTTGCTGCGTTTGGATCAGCAAAAGGCCTTCGACTCCATTGCCCATAGTTATTTGTTCACTACTCTAAGGTTTTTTGGTATACCAGACGTTTTGTGGCATGGATTGAGCATATGTATAACTCAACTAAAGTTATACCTAGAGTAAATGGGTGGATGGGCCCATCAGTACAGATCAAAAGAGGGTGCAACAAGGTTGCCCCTTAGTCCCTTACTTTAAGTATTCTGCATTGACCCCTGTTGAGAATGATACAGTGCAATAATAGGACTATTGGTTTCCATCTAACAATAAATACAAGCCCAATATTCATTATGGTATGGATGACATTGTTTTGACCCTTAAAAATTGACAGAAAAACGAGGTTGTACGACTATTGAAAGAATACTTAGAGATTTCAGGATCTCATGTTAACTTGGAAAAATATGTTGGGCTACAGCTGGGTGGAAGGATTTGTTACAAACCTCTTATGCAGGCATACGATTATCACAAGTCCTTATCCCTATTTTCAAAATTTTATTCAGTCCTAGGAATCTACCTTGTTTAAACTGGAAAATAAAATTGTGTATAGCAGATAATTTATCTAAATCATGGGCTAATAGACAAATTTCCAAAAGGAAGAGAATATTATTAATTAAAACTTTGTTGATTCCTATTTTGTTTATATTAGTACTATTTTTCCTCCCCAGTGCAAATTGAGACGAGACTATTTAGTATTTTTAGGGCATTTTGGGAAGTTGTAAACCCCATAAAGAGAGCTGTGACCTATAGGCCCATTAAGGAATGTGATATAGGAAATGATTAACTCCTGATTTTTTATTACAGTTTATTTCTGTATGTTAATGTAATCAGCTGGAATGGCCAAATGACTAAAATTTGGCAGGAAAATATTTCAGAATGGGTTAAAATTGGCCTAGATGCATGGGCACAAGGAAGAGTAGATTATTAACAAGAGTACACATCATACCGCCATTTGATAAACCTATTTTCCAGAAATTAATAAAATGGAAGATTTCTGATACACAACTTTTATCAGCTCCCAAACAACGAGTATACCCTACAATTCTGACAGCTGTCTGTCAAGAGGTGGTGACACCTACCTATGTGTCCTGATGAAGGAATGACAAAGGCAATTTCTCATTGACAAATGAAAGAATTCCAGACTTTTCTTGGGATTTACTGTGGTTGACCATTCACGGTAGATTAAATGTAAAAAAAATAATAAGCATAAATCTAAAGAAGAAAGATTCTGCCTGAGACATACATGTCCGAACATATTGGAAACTCAAGAACACATATTTTTGATTGTATCTATGTGCAACAGTTGTGGGATGAGATCATTCGATTTGGAAAATTCTGTGGTTATTTTCCTTGACCTACACAGAACTGATTTTTCAATATATTTTCATGTTGGAATCCCTGCTCTGCAAAACCTTACAAGTAATCTTTGCCATTATTAAATATTATATCTGGCAATCCAGATGTATATGGGTATTACAGCAATGGCATGTAGTTAAGGATGTATTTATTAATAATGTACAGGTCTCATTACAGCATTTATGACTTAGATGTGAAAAGTATTCAAAGACACAGATGAATGAGTTATGGTTCACCTGTACTTCTTTACTATGAGAAGTTGGACACAGTGTGAGAAAACGCTAAGTCTCTGAGTCGAAGGAACATGAGAACAAATAAAAACGGACAGTTAAACTGGAACTTCATGACAATGGATAAGTCTGACCTTGTTTTTTTTTCTCCTGACTGGAACATTTCAGTTCAGAAATGGATTGTTTTTGAATTATACTTTTCCTGTTTTCCCTAAAATTTTCCTACTCACAGGTAGGGGAACCTGACATCCTGGTTCTCGGATCTGAGATGGCGGATGCTATGCAGGAGCAGGGTGTGGAGCTGGAAGTGAAACAGGGTATGGAACACGCTTCAGCGACCATGGATACTAGTGTTGTGCCACCTCGATGGATTTCTCTAAAAATCCCATGAAGTGTTCTGGTGACTTACTTTGTGGATCGTTTGAAGACAGATGTTGTGTTAGTGGGTCGTGATCATGTCGTTATTGACCCAACACTTTTTTCCAGAGACCGACGGAGATACTCTGCATACAGAAACTTTGAGCCCCGAGATATTGGCTTTACTACGCAGGAAGAGGAGGGGCATCAGGCAGTCCACTGAGCGCTTTTGGCAGGCTTACTTCCTCAACCGATGTCTGCACAGCCCGCGCCGCTGCTCCAGAGAAACAAAGTTTGGGAGCTCCATCTCCCACCCCAGGACTTGTTGGTTTCGCCTTCTGTACCACTCGCATTGATCATCAGGTTAGTGTCCCAGAAAATTTGCCTGGTGTGGTTTCAGCTTGCTCTGGGTCATAGTTCAATTTGTCTCCTGCATCTATGCCATCTGACAACATTTTACCTGAGGCTACTCGATCCGGTTTGATCCTTCTATTGTTCCACCCTTTCAGCTGCATTACTGGCAGCTTCCTGGAGACTTAAAACCGGCTTTTTCGGGATGAAGCAGTGCCTTTAGCCCAAGATATGGTCACTACTGCTGCCTGGTCTGTGGAACAGGCTTTGCTAGTGCAGGATGGGAGCGTGGTTCCACAAGCAGTCAGTGGGTTTTGGGAGCTTCTCTATCTGGATCCTCCTGACTGTATCGCTTGTAAGAACAGCGTCTCGCAGTTCACCAGTCGGGGATCACATCTTCACCATTGCAGCTGCCGGATGAATTACTTATGACCCAGAACCCGGTACTGGTGTTACCTGGTGCTGCTGGAGGACTCAATGACAACTCCTTTGGAGACAGTCCCCACTCCTTTTTGGATTCTAAGGTGTCTTATTTAGCAGTGGCCTCTCGGTCTCTCGCTTCAAAGAGACCCCTCCCCAAGGCCCAGTGCTGCCTGCCAAATGACACAATGCAGTGCAGCTGCATCATATTGGGGTATGACTGAAGTCCCTGATAGGATTTTTGTGGCTCAGACTTTACCTCAATGAATCTTTTACATTTTTTGCAATGAGATACATGCTTTATCACATGTCTCAGGGGAATCCACCTTTGATATCAGTTTTAAGACCCAACAGGGCCTAGAACATTTTTGGTTAAATATCAGAAGGCCCAGAAATCCCTTATGGGCCCCTTTCTTGGTTCTACCCATGTCATGACCCACCCAGAAAATGGTTACTGTTCTGTTCCATAGTGAGGGGGTCAGCATGTCTGATTTGACTCATTGCCTTAAGGCTAGATGTACTGTTCTCTCAGAACCTGAGGCTATATTTGATTCTGAGTACTTATGGACTGAGGGTTGGAGGGTATGAGTTATGCTCAAAATGGCAGACTCCGTATATATATCTTCCCAACAACTTTTTGGGGATGGGACAGGGAGTCCTTTTTATCTGGGACAGCCCAAAGCATGCTATCGGTGTGGGCCGGTCTCATTTGAGTAGTGCCTGTGAGCAGATTTAGTGCACGGTCTGTGGGGATTTGGGCCATTCTGGTTTTCACTGTGTAGAACAAGAACGTTGCAACTTATGTGACACGCTGGGCCATAATTTTCAATCTTGTAGATGGGCAGCTATAATATCCCGAATATGGCTGATGGTGCAGATCAGCATCTTCATATTACTTTGCACAAAAGAAAATAATTTTTGCCCAAAAGGAACAGATGGATGTGCACAATGAGGGTCGCCGCGGTCGCTTTGAGGGGGACAATGTTGTGGACCCTGCTGTTCAAGTGGATCAGACCACAAGTGGTGTGCCCTTGACATCCTGTTCTATGGTTTCTGATGCATCTATGCCTCCATTACCTGTTGAGCATGTTGCTCAACCTCTGGCTGATGATTTTACATCCAAGACTGGCCTTCCTATGGAACAATCTCCTAATAGTCTGGTTGTTTCAAATATTGTCACCTTCTCCCCAAACATCTTTTGCCTACAGTTCCTCTGGACTTGGGATAATGGGACCACCCTCCACCTTATCAACCTGGCTCAGCCCCAGTTGTTGCCCGGTGACTCGTAGCAAGAAATTATTAGACTCTGGCTCACCTTGAGGACACTCCTCCTCTCCAATAAATTTGATCTCCTGCAGTCTACAGGGACTCTTCTGAAGATTCTGGTTCTTCCTCCCTGCCATCTAACATGCCAGATCATTCCACTTATACAGAAGCCCTGATTGAGTACACTGGAAAGCGGAAGGCTAAAACTAAACATAAGGGTTCTGTCTCCCACAAAGAGAGATTGAAATGAGGGAGATTATGTTTTTTTTCTCTTTTCCTGGTTTGCTGATGCTGTCTACTGGGCATACTTTTCATTCCCTTAATGTGAGTAGTATTAAGAATTCAGCAAACATGATTTGACTTTTCTCCTATTTAATGCTTTCTGTTTCAGGTGCTGTTTTTTTGCAGGATGTTCATTTTCATACTCTGCCTGAAGTTATGTAAGCCATTAGGCCTGGTACCGGGGCCCTCATTTTGGTCTACTGGTCAGGAAACTGCTTCTGGGTGGGTATTCTGTTTTGATCCTCAGAGATGCAGTTAATTAAACTGTGTGATTTGGTCCCGGTCGTGTTCTTATTCTAGATGTCTGGTTTCATAATATTTTTACCATCTTATTAACTGTTATGCCCTCAAACTAAGGCCCTCCAGATTGAGCTGTTTAAAAGTATTCATCCTTTCTTACATACCTCACAGTTTGTTATTTCTGGTGGTGATTTTAATTGTGTTTTATCATTTCACAACAGAACACATACTTCTAAGTCTACTAAACTGTATTCTATTCTATTTTTTAGCCTCTTTGATTAAAACAGCTAATCTAATCGACTCTTATTGTTTTCATGCTGGCTTACGATACACCAACTTTTATAAGGGTAATTTGGCTATAATGGATTGATTTTTTTTCATTTCCTTTTTTATCTATTCGGACAGTGGTGGTTCAATTGGCTGAATTCTCTGATCATGGAAGGTATCTCTTACTCTTGGTGAGGTTGATGGTATCCGAGGGGCCCTGGTACCTGGAAGATGAATATTTCTGTTCTATTGATGCTGACTTTACATTGCTTCTGAGGGATTTTGTGGTGGGCAGGAAATTGGTCTTTCTATTATACGATGCTGCTGTACAATGGTGGATGGACACTAAGCATGATTTGGTTTATTTCTTGAAACAGTACAGTAGGGCTGTCTGCATGTCTCGATACAAGAATTACTTATCCTTATGGACCTGCCTGCAGAGACTATTTACCCTGTCCCTTACAACAGGCTTTGACTATACCTCCCAGATCCAGTATTTCAAGACCCATATGCAAAAATTTCATTCAGAAATAACGGAATACAATACGTCCACCAGCAATAATTTGGTACCAAGGTTCTTTGGCCTCAGTATGCCCCTTTGAGGCCTGTAATTCCCATGTCAGCCATAAAGACATGTTCTTCTATATGATTCTGTAGGTCAGACTGTTCTGACTCAATTTGCACTAATATCAATTGTTGCTGAATATACTGAAAGTAAATTTGCACCTTGCTCTTTGACCTTGTGAAGGCTAAGATTTTCCTCTCTCAGATTGATTTCCTATGCTTTTTTACAGGATGGTTCCAGTCTGATGTCTGATTTTCTTCCTCGGAGGTTATGAATGATATTTGGTCTTTAAAACGAGTATGGCCCCTGGCCCTGATGGTTTGCCATTGGAAATTTATAAATTTGTTGCCTAAGATTGGGGGATGAACTGACCCAGGTATGTAACAGTCTTTACTTGGCACCTCTTTGCCTTTATCTTTTAATATGGGTTTTCTGCTTAATTTGTTTACATTGGGTGACCAGCAGGCATTGACTAATTGGCAGCCAATCTGTTTATTGAATACTGATTTTAAGTTACTCTCTAAGATTTTGGCTAAATGTTTGCTGTCTGTAGCCATGGACTTGATTTCAGTTAGTCAGACATCCTCTGTCCCAGCACGCTCTATTCAAGATAATTTATTGGTGCTCATAGAAATTTTCGATAAAGGTTTTTAAATTTGGTACATGGTTATGTATTGTCTTTAGATTAGAAACAGGCCTATATATTTTCCGCCCTCAAGGGTTGGTGAGATGAGATTACTAAGTTTTTTTTCAGGTATGTATGGGGCAGTAGAACCCTTATACAATGTAATAAATTATACCTTCCTATTCCTCAAGGAGGGTTGAACATGATATACCCTTTATTCTTCTATAATAGCATTTTTTAATGGCTAATCTTTGCCCACTTTTCATTCTTTCTAATAGAGGTTGGGAGCCTTGGGTGTTGGATACACTTCAGTTTAGGTTTAGATTATGGGAGGGAGGCACTTTGAGAGTGGTTAAGCAAATACCTACTGCCCCTCTTTATTGGAAAGATACTTTTGCTAGATTACGACAATGGAAGGTACCTACTTCTGGATTATTTCTGGTCAAAGGAAATGCTTGTATTTTATGTTATTAGATATTATTTGTCATGTTCCTGTTATGTTTGATCATTCTCCCACTAATAAACGGGCACGTGTTTTATAATTTTTATGAATCCTAGGTTTCCCACCTGGATATGGGATATGCACTGGCTTAGTTGTCATGATAAACTGAACGTGAAAAGCAATCATAAGCATAAACAACTAAGTGAGAGGTATTGCAGTAGACCAGGCTGCTTTTCAACACTCAAAACCGTGAATCACCTTTTTTTTCATTGTTCCTTTATAATTGGATTTTGGAATTTTCTGGCCACCACATGGCAAATCCAGTTTTGATTTTGTTCTCTTGATAATTTAATGTATGGAGAGACTTCTGGTCCCTGGCAAAGTTGGGATGGGGAGACTTTGGAAGTTATATTTACTGTGTGTAAATGGCACACTTGGTCTGCTTGGTGTTTATTCACCTTGCAAAACAAAACAGTCTTCACATCTGGAATTAGTAGGACAGATTACCAAAGATCTAAGATTGATTTGTGCTTCTGAGTGTGAATCCCTGCAAGATGCTTTATGGTTGGCTAAGTGAGGGGATTGCCTTGTATTATAGATTCCGATGCTTCTATTACTTGAAGGCTACATTGTTTTTATTGTTTTTGCCTTTGGACCTGATTTCCTTTTCTTTTTGTTTTTTTTATTCTTCACTCTAAGGCTATATTTTTATGCATGAATTTAATGCTGTATTTTCTTTAAGAGTTATTTAGACTATTGTACCTATGTTTTATTTTTCTGTTGTTTTGTCTTTAGTTTTATTTCTAATAAATGTTTCCTACTAGACTGTAGGAGGAACCCTTGTCCGCAAAATCCAAAATGGTGGACAGTCAAGCAGAAGGTAGGAAAAACAGGCAGCAGGACTGGATTTGCTCATCTTGTTTTTGAAGAAAGTCTGATCAAGGAAAAGGAAGATATTGGTTTAACCTCTTCTACTGGCTTGGAACAAGAAAAACAAAATGATGCTCAGGAACAGGTAGAATGTTCTTTAAATAATACAAGTACTGAATCCACAGATGTTGATATACAGCATAATGTGGCCCCATGTACTCTTACTGAAGAAGCCTTGTTGAGAAATGCATTAAGATCAAATAAGGAGTACCTACTAAAATTGTTGAATGAGGAAGAAAGTATTTCTAAGCTCACAGACAACATTTCTTTTAGAAGCGAGTCCTGCTCACCTCAGTTATCAATTCCTTCATAACTTTCCACACTTGAGATGGAGAAGCCATCTCAAATGTCAAAACTGTTGCAGCCTATTTCTCTCTGTGGTACCTCTATTCTTCCTCCAGAAAGACTGCCCAGAGGATCCCTACAAATGTATGATAATTGAACCTGAAGCAGCACTGCATACTGCAGGATGGAAACAGGATGAGGAAAGCTCTACCAGGTCCTCGTCTTGCCCAGTTACTGCCACAGAAATTAAATAGGCTTACAACTTGGAAGAAATGAAAGCACTCTGGATCAAATGTCCAAATCATAGAAACAACAGCAGATGTTGCACTGGGCAGCTCTTCTGAGCATACTGGGCACTTCAGGCTCCAACTCTACACAAACATCACTGTCCCAGAACATGAAGAAGAATCAACATGTCAATATGCACCTGAAGAACCAAAAGACTACACATATGTCTGACATTTTTAAAAATAAGGGTGAACCTGCACAGCACAAATGCAGTAAGATTGAAATTTACTGGTAACATTGATTTAGCACCTGACAGAAAAGTTCTGTTGCATAAAATGTTAAAGGTGGGTACGGAATCCAGCCTCATGAGCTCTTTGCAGCAATACATGTGAAAGGTGAACCAATATATGATGTGAGTTTTAAAACTAACCAAACATTGGAAAGATTTTCAGCTAAAATACCCTCAGGTGTCTAATACCAATTTGCGGTGCCCTTTTTTCCTATTCCATTAACAAAACCCACAATAAAAATGGTAACATTATTATTTAGAAATGAAAATGTATTTCAGATGTACAGTGCTGGTTGAGACAACATTGTTCTATTCTTGAGGCCCCATCCCCATCCTAGATGAAGATTTAGTGTGGACATGGTATCCAACATCTCCCAGTGAGTTTTTTTTTATTGGGAGGACAGAGGTTTGTGTTTCTAGTGGGGCAATCAAGAACTTGTCACAATGTGGGTCATGCACACACCTAAGCTCTGTGTGCATAAACTAAGATGCAACCTTTGCTTAGGATATGGGCATGTAAATTTAGGTTGCCCAAACCCCTTGAAGTGCAACCTCTGTGAGGAAGATGGCCATTCCTATTAAGGCTGTCCTTGGGCAGAGAAAACAGGCTAGACAGAGCACAACAAGACCCTGTCAATTTACTTGATAGGTGTCAAGCACAAGAAGCAAAAAGAAATCCAGGGTTCAGATTTCCAGGACACTGAATTGCACAATCCTCTTTAGACACACCTTTACTTGTCAGACAGACAAGGAGCCCTTCCCCAGATGATTCTCAAATACAGGACAAGGCAAAAGGCAAAGGTAAGGCAAAATTTATTTAAAAGACGCCCAATCCCGGAGGCTCTGGGCACCGCATAAGAGCATTTAAACAACATATTTAATATAATAAATATATAAATTTACATATAAATACAGATCATTACAAAAATTAAGTCTAACGATAAATCCATATCTAAGCATTAAATGCCTTAGAAAAAGAAAAAAAAACCTTTAACTGGGCACTCTTAAAACATCCACCGATGAAGCCTCTCTGAACATAGTTGGTAAGGAATTCCACAGAACGGGGCTGCACTGAGTGCTCTCATAGCCGGCTGTTTTCAGCCTAGTTCTGGGAATGGTCAGGAGGCATTCACTGAGGAACGAAGAGGGCACGAGGAGAGGGCAGGTGACAGAAGGTCTAACAGGTAACCAGGGCCTGTCCATGTAGGGCCTTATACGGAGAAGACCCACCTTGAAGAGGACTCTCCACCTGACTGGCAGCCAGTGCAATCCATGCAAAACTGGTGTAATGTGACAAAACTTTTGCTGCCCGGTCAACAATCGGGCAGCTGCATTTTGCACCAGCTGCAATCTACGAGAATCCTCCCGTGACCCTCGAGATAGAGTGCATTACAGTAATCAATCCTAGATGTGACTAAGGCATGTATCAAAGTAGGAGGTCCAGAGACGGAACAAGGGTTTAATTCTGGCAATGTTTCTGAGATGGTAAAACAGGTATGAACCACAGAGGATATTTGAGCCTCCATGGTTAAACCTCTGTCCAGAATCACACCAAGATTATGCACCCAAGAGGAGGTTTTCAATGGCACAGACCCTAGGACAAGCCCAGTTTCTGTGTCAGAGGCCATCCTGTCACAAACTCTGTTTGACTCCACTACTAATACCTCCGCCTTATCGGGTTCAGCCGCACCAGCTGGAGGCCATCCAGTCGCTAATCTCGCCAGACAGATATTAAGCATGTCCACTGCATTGGATGTTCCTGGGCGAAGGAAAATATAGCTGAGTATCATCTGGCATAGCAATGAAAACTCAAGCCATACTTCCTAATGATCCCACCCAGAGGCAGCATATACACTGCGAACAACATTGGAGCCAATACTGATCCCTGAGGAACTCCACAGAGAAGCAGACTGGGTGTAGATGAGAAATTTCCCATCATAACCCACTGCCTCCTGTTAGTTAGAAAGGACTCAAACCATTTGATGACATTGCCAGTGAGTCCACACAGGTCTTCAAGGATAGCAAGCAGTACACAATGGTCCACAGTCTCAAAGCTGATGAGTGATCGAGAAGAACAAGAATTGTCTTGTCTCCTTGATCTCTAGCCCTGAGTAAGTCATTCTGCACCGAACAAGTGCAGTTTCAGTGCTGTGTCTGGCATGAAAGCCGACTGGAAAGGTTCATACAACTCGGGATATGAGGTGCTCTTCCAATTGAAGCGCTACCACTTTCTCAATAACCTTTCCTAAAATGGAAGGTTAGAGATTGACGTAATTTGCCCTGATCTCCGGGTCCAAAGATGGCTTCTTTAAGAGGGGTCTCATCAGAGCCTCCTTCAAGGCATCCGAAAGACACCCTTGGACAGGAGCACTGTACAATCATGGCAAACACCGGGCCAACAGAGCCGACGATCTCTTTAAGAAACGCATTGGCACTGGGTCCAGTTCTGCAAAAGGTGTGCCTCACATTGGTTGCTACCTCAATAACTCTCACTATCCTCCACTGGTCTAAACTTCCCCAACCAGATGGAGTGCACTCAGAACACATCAGATGATCACTGCCAGCTGTAACATTACTGGCTGAAGGAGCCACCGCGGATCGCAGACACCCTGTCCGAAAAGAACAGAGCGAAATCCTCACAATCGTGCTAGAAAAACCCCGAGCCATAGACAGACAGGATGTAAAAGTCTATCAATGGTCCGAAGAGTGAGGCTGGTCGGTTCCTTCCGCAGCAATCTCCCCAGACAAAACACTGTCTTCTTATGGTTTATTGCCTCCTGGTAGCCAACATAATGGGCACGCAGGGTCAGTTTGTCCGATCCAGATGGGATCTCTCCATCAGTGTTCCAATCTCCCGACCCAGTTTTTCATCTCCTGAGCTCACCATCAAACCATGGTGGCCTCAGGTAAGAAGTCCTGGTCGACATACGGACAGGTGCGAGGGAGTTTATGTGCCGGATAACACCTCATTATAGGTATCAACTCTGACCACAACACCTCCCACGCATGCATCACCCACTCTAGACAAATTTTCCACCACCAGAAAACCCTCAGGGATCAAACCCCGTAAAAGGGCGACAGCTAATCATCTCAACAGGGAAGGGCTTATGGCAGGAGCCCCAAGCATGAACTGGACCATGCAATGATCAGACCAGAGAACTGGATTGATCTTAAGATCACTAATATCAAGTCCCAGTGAGAACACCAGGTCCAACATGTGGTCATCCCGATGAGTCGGTAAAGTGACTGCCTGCATCAGACCAAGGGAGGACATGATCTGGGAAAGTTCATAACCATGTCCATGATTCACATCGTCGAACCAAACATTGAAATCCCCAGAAAACACATCTGGGGATTCCAATGATGCAACGGCAACGAAATATGCGACCTTCTGCAGGAACTTCCCATCGACCCAGGAGGGCGATAAATAAGAAAGATCCTGCAGCCCACATCAGGTCCTCCTCTGGATGGCCACACATTCAAAAAGAACCCAGAGCTCTCACTGGGGTACAGTGAAGGTCAGCTGGATCTAAAACAGATGGCTACACCGCCACCCCTGTGCTCCACTCTGGGGCAGTGCACCACGGTATACCCAGGGGACTGCAGCCTCAAAAATTGGGCCCACATCATCTCCCACCCAGGTTTCCATGATAAACACCAGATTGACCAATGAAATCAAGGCAGCAATAATTGCTGTCTTATTTCTGATCGATCTGGCATTACAAAGCACTGCCTTCAGGGATTTGGGGTGATGCAGCCCCACAGGTTACCTGGCCATTTGATCTAATATGCTCCTGGGGATGGACACCAAACATGACTGGTATCTCCCATGTGCCCAGCGCAACCCAGGGCACCTCCTGGACCTGACAACTTCAATTCTCCCATAACCCAAACTGGGATTTTCTTGATAGTGCATGACCAGCACTATCCCTACCAATCCCACCTCCCAACAACGCCTGATAGTAACATCAGAAACTGGAAGGGGATGAAAGGGCGGAGGTCAGCAACATCAGTTGTCATAAACTATTCTAGCCCTCTCATCCTCCCATATCTATTTAGGCACAGCAAATACAAAACTATCTAAATAAAAATAATGACTAAGTAAAAATAACCCACCAAGCCTAGCCTCTAAAATATAACAAACTTACAAATAGGTTAAATAGTTAAAATATTTCAATTTCAGAAACAACATGTTAAAACAAAGCCTAACCCTCCTACATCAACTAAACATTTCAGTGCCGAATGATGCTCGCGTTTACTCACCACGCCTGGCTATGAGTGGTGCGAGATGTTATCAAATTTGCCTGAGGACACACGGGTCCTAGCTCCCCAGTTCACTACAGCAATGCTCCCAAACAACACTTAACACCTGCTTGCAGTCTCTCACACTGTGCAGGTATAACAGTCCCAGAGACGTTTTGTAGGATCGCCAGATAAACGGACCAGTTTCTGCTCTTCAAGACCTCCCAGCTACCAATTACAGTAGCAGAGGTCTCTGTTCAACACACACTATGAGCCGCTTGCAGCAGTGTGAGATGTTATCGACCCGCCTCAGGACACGGGTCCCAGCTCCTCCCAGTTCACCCAGCAACGCTCCCAACAACACGTAACACCTGCTTGCAGTCTCACACTGTGCAGGTATAACAGTCCCAGAGGCCTCCTGACCAGGGTCAGAAGACTTGAGACAGCAACTATGTTGCCCCCACACCTTCAGAGTATTCTCAGTTTAACCTAGTTAGTGGAAAAGAAAAAAGAAGTAAAGAAAGGAAGAACAAACTCCCCAAAGGTTTCTTCAATTGTAACAAGAAATAAATGTCAGCCACTTGCAAAGAGACGCAATGGGGAGACATGGTGGAAGATGTGGGGGCTCAGATTCTCCTCTTCCTCAAGAATGGAGAGTTTTTGGACCCCAGACCTCTTAGATGGGTAAACAAAACATACCTATCATAGGAAGGTCCCTTGAATACTCCCTCATAACTAAATATGGAAAGGGACAGTGGCTTTCTATCCTTACATTGAATGTTTGCAGCATTAAAAACTATAGAAAGAGGCTTTCCACTTTTAAATACTAAAAGATCTTCCTAATAGTATTATTTTCCTTCATGACACTAGGTTAAAACATCATATGAAATACAACAAGCAAGAAAATCCTGGAAAATAGGTTCATCTTTTTGTCCTAAGGCCCAGACACCCGCGATGGAGTAGATATTCTCCTAAGGGGATTTGAATTTTCATTACACAGAATTTGGACATCTGCCCAGGAATAGCAATATTGCTGAATGGCTATTTGGGTCAACTTTCCTTTAGGCTAGTGAACTTTTACACTCCTCAGTCATATTGCTTTGAAATCAGAACTTTTGACACTTCCAGCTGTATTTGCATACTAACAAACATATAGTACTAGGAAGGGATTTTAATTGCACACTCACTCTAGCAGACATGGGAGGATGAACAACAAAGCTTTTGGGGACACAAACTGTTTGAACAACATTTTAAAACAGCTGATTTAAAAGATAGCTACACAGAAATACATAATGTGAGGGCAAAACTTTTATAAAGGGCCCATTAGCTACAAGACTCGATTATGTTTTTCTCAAAAATCTTAGGACAATCCAGGCCTCGACTATCCCTAGTGAGACTTCTGATCATCTAGCTGTTTCAATCTGTTGTGGTCTCCTTTTGGGGAGCAATATAGAAAGAGAAAGAGAAAATCCTCAGGTAGCAGTAAAATAATCAACTTTTAGTAATACCCAATATTGAAAAGAAATGTTTTCTTTGTTAACATCTAGATAGACAGTTCTGGAGGCATTTGATTCCATAAAAGATTGGTGGGTAGTTACAAAAAATGAATGTAGGAATTTTTATCCAAAATGCAGAAAAATTTCAAAATCAAAATATTTCCAGTATCTGGGCCTAAGAGAGAAACCTTTTAGTCATTTCATGCTCATATGAGAAAGGCACAGATTTAACCAGAGAAAGATTCAAGAAATCAGATTAAAAATGGCAAAAGTACAATATAATAGAGCAGGGACTCTAAAAACAAAAAGCACAGTTTGGCACACAAGACTCTAAACCTTCACGGATATTTACAAAAGCTGTCAAGATAGAGGTAGTCACACACTCTGGATCAAGTGCAAGAACCTTTTTCAGGAGAACTCTTTTCTGACTGGTCCAGTATACAAAACATTGCCCAAAAACATATTCTTAACATATTTGGAATCCTCTAATGCAAAATGGGATGACGCCTATCTGAATGATGTAGATATCCCTCCCTGGATCCAAGTCTAGTGTCTAATGTATCTGCCCCAATTACCCTGAAAGAAACCTATACAGCTTTATCGAGGTTAAAGAAAATACAGCCCCAGGACCAGATGGCCTTGACTACAGATTTTATACTGCATTCTCTAAGTATTTGGTCCCTATATTAATGGATGGCTATGCTGATATTGTATAATCACATTCTCTTCTAAAAGAACTATCCCAGGCATTAGTGATTTTATTGTACAAAAATGAGACAAAAGTGATTTCAGAAACTGGCATCCCATAAGTCTTTTAAATGTGGATTATAAGATACTGGTCACTATTCTATTAAACAGATTATCAATAGTATCAGAAACAATTATTAGTCCAATGCAGTCTTGTGTTTACAGAAGAGATCCATGTACCATAATTTGGCACTTGAGAGAGGTAGTATCACAAAAAGGATGGGGACACAAAGTACCTTATTCTAACTCTGGACCAGGAAAAGGCTTTGATAGGGTAAATCACCACTAACTGTTTCAAGTCTTGAAAAATATGGTATTCCAGACTCTTTTATTTTGTGGAATAAAATGTTATATGAATCATATTTCATTACTCCATATATTAATGGGGTTCAGGAAAACCTTCAAAAGTCTGAAAGAAGTTTGGCAAGGTTGCCCTATGAGTCCTTTATTATATGCATTTCAAAAATATTCTTTTCTAAGAAGAATCTCAAATTGTAGAAGCATTCCCAGAATCAGTTTCAAAGGAAGTGGAGCTATTTCAAATATTTGTTCATATGCAGATCATGTATGTATCTACTCTATACCAAATTTAGATGAATCTGCACTTATTAGTGAGATTTTGAATTTTGAAAATATATTTAGGCTTAAAACTAAGCTATAACAAGGTTATGGGCAGATATACCTTATGAGGCAGTTCAAGATCCAAATCCTGCAGTTTTCTCTGTAAACATTAACAGTGTCTACAAATCCAGTACAAATTTTATGCTTAAAATTTAGAAGCCAAGACAATGCTTCCTTAAATTGGGCATACGCAATACAAAAACAGAACATACAGTGGCAGCCTGGAGAAACAAGACTATTTCCAAAAGAAATTGTGTTTCCCTACTATAGTCTTTAGTAGTTCCAACATTTTGGCATATTGCACACATTTCTCCATTACCAGTCCAACTTGAAGTGAAGGTAATGAATGTCTTTTTTGTGGCTTTTGGGGAGCAGGTTAAATCCAATGAAAAGGATGTACACCTATCAGGACTATAGTTTTGGAGGGTAGAATGATCCACCCAGTATTGTTCTTTATCTGCATTTTTATTTATCAAAACATTGTCCCTATCCTTTTGACTCGATGTCCCATATGGTTGAATCATTTAAAAATTATATTACAGGATTTTATAATAAACTGGACTTCTCCCTAGGTTTACCTAAATCATTAAAAAACTAAATCTTCCTTGTTTTTATCCCGGTTTGCAATAAAATCAAAGGGTGGAACATTTCTGTACAACAGCTTGCTAAGAATTCCAGAAGAGCCTTTTATTCTGCTATGATAGCAGAACACTTTTTGGAAACCCCAGCTAAACTCTTACCCTCTGAAGACCACCTGTATAGCAAATTCAAACAATTCAGATAAACACCTTCTTCTTAAGGTATGGGATATATCTTGGCTTTCCTGCCATGACAAGGTAGGGGTAGGGAGTTCCCATAAGCATAAACAGATAGAAGAATGCATGTGCCCCAGAGTATCTTGCTCAGGGATATTAGAAACTCAGGAGCACTTTTATCTTGCATGTCATTTTCCCAAAGATTCTGGTCTTAAATTTCAAGGGCTTGGGGTGATAAGAAGATCACTCAAATATCATATGAGATGGTTGTGTTAGGTTTATTCCTGACATGTTTGAATATTTTTAATTCCAATACATCAAGAAAGTGTTTTTCCTTTGTAGGTTTTATTTGTGGCTTGGCGAGGTGTGCCTAATATTACAACAAAAAGAATATGGAGTACACCAGAGTCGAGTGCAAGGTAGCACAGAATTTAGGGATACATATGATAAAGAGAATGTGAGAAATAACTCAAAATCTCTCAGATTTGTGGAAACATTTTTTATGGTTTAAAAGTATATGAAGGTAGTGGAACAATGGATGGGTGAACAAAGAACTCTAAAGCCAAAACATTATTATTTTTATGGCTCAAAAGACAAATGTACAAAGTGTTGTTACTGTAACTAGATAAACATAGTGGAAAAATGATTTTCCTTTTGAAAACAAGTTTGTAATGCTCACTGTGTTAATGCACTATTATTTTGATTAATAACAATGCCCCTACTCTGTCAGATGAGGTGTTGTTGGCCCATCTGATGGAGGTCTCAGTAGTGACTGAGCAGTGTGAGGAGCAGCAGCATGGATTTTCGTCCTCTGCCTCAGCTGTTGGAGCAAAGAGGACAAAATCATTTTGATATAGAAATCTCTGATGCCGATACAGATGGATCAGAGGAGGAAGAATATGTTTAGTGCAATACTGAGGTGGAAGCGGGTACTGGGGAGACCACCCAGGAGAACATAACGAGGGCTGGAACTCAGCCCGAGGGAGCTGGATGCTTGGTGGACAATACATTTCAAGTTGCTTGCAGAGGATGAGGAACAATATTCAAAAAGGAAATTACCAGGAAAATGAATGGAGAGGCTTGAGGCACTGGAGTCAATGGTTGGAACTTGGCAGTTTGGCTGGCAGTATAGCCTAGTGGTTAGAGGAATGAGGTGTGAATGAGCTTGTTACATCCAGCAGACCAGACCTGAGTTTGATTCTCACAACCTCCACTTGCTTACTGTGTGACTCTGAGCAAGTCACTTAACCACCCAGTGCTCCCAGGCCACCCTGAAAACAGGCACTTGTGCCTAGTGGGCAACACCTGGTTACCAAAGACTAAAATAAAAAAAAACTTATGGAACCAAGGAGGCAGATGGCGTGGCTATAGAAGTCTGTCAGAAGGAGTAAAGAGGTGAAGAGACAGACATAATGTCAGCGCAAGAGCTCATCATGAAAATCCAGCCTGCTGCTCATCAGTGCAAGAGCTCTACAGTACTATAAGCATGTGGTTTATAGCAGATTCATCAGAAAAGCTAATATTTTCAGGTGAAGCTACCTCTGGCTGGAAGCTCAATACTGACCTTAGGATCTGCAAGAAAGCGAGTTGTGCTCACAACAGAGGGAGGTGAACTTACAATTTATAATTGTCTTTGGTTTGTAGCAGATTCATCAGAAAAGCTACTAGTCTTCAGGTGGAGGCTACTTCTAACTGAAAAGTGAAATAAGGAACTTAGAATTATCAGGAAAGGCAGTCTTTTAATCAACAGAGGAGGTGGACCTTGCTTTACTTTTGTTAAAATTGCTAATATTTTCAGTGTAGGAAGAGTTTAAACCCAGAGGGACTAAATACTGTTTACTGTGTTGTCCTTGTGCACAGCTGACTTGATTGGAATTATTGATTGAATGTTTGCATTGCAATATTTGTAATACTGTGAGTTATTCACTGGGCTAAATTTGTCTTAAGTCCTGAAGTGAGTGCAGGTTACAGGCTGTGTATTTGACCAGACAGTGCCCCAGGGTGGAAACTGTTTTTGTGTTTATCTCTGTGTGCCTTAAAAGGTAGTTTGGGGCTGACTGCTTTCAGAGCACAAATCACCAGGCTGTTTTGGGGCTGGGGACGTTTACCTGTGTCTGACCTGGATGTCTGGATTTTCTCTGTTTGATTAGCAGAGTATTTTCTATCAAATTGTCATGTAGGGCATCTTGCTGACAGGAAGGCACCCATCGCAGCCGGGGTCAGAATTTAGCTGATCGTTGTGAGGGCACAGTTTAGGTCCAAACCCTACCTACCCTCACCCCATCCACCCTGGAAATAGTTCATTTATACCTGGGGTTCTGACATCATTTCCTCAAGACAGCAAGGTGCATATCACTGTCATATCCTTTCTAGCACACTGTACTGACAATATAAGCATACACATTGTATAATATATATATTTCTATATAACAAACCAATCACACACACACACACACACAAAAATAAAACAGGATAAACAAGAAGGTAGACAGACATGTGGGGAGTAGTGCAATGTAATGGCTGGGGCAGCAGTCTTCCAGGAATCTTTCTGGGCTGAGATGCTGCCCTATTTACAGACAACTCTCTGCCCTGAGGGAGGAATTTGCCCATCTTCAGGCCACACTGGATGGTAGTAAGGAACATCCCCATCCAGGGAGCACCAGAGCCACCACCACTACCTCAGAGGTTGTGAAGAAAGCACAGCAGTTGGACCACAGTGGGCTCAGGGAGATTGAGGGTGGTGGAACAGAGGCACACCCAGTCAGTTGTTCCACCCTCAATCCATACATTCTGGGGAGCATATTTCCCATGGATGCTCCCGCAGAGGAGACTAAGGAGGTTGCAGACAATTGTCACAGGAGGCCCACAGGAAGGAGGCAGAGGACACCACAGGGAAGAGCAGCTCTTGGTGAGGGACTCAATTGTATTGGGGGATAGAACCAGGGGAGCAGAGAAAAACTGAAGTAAGGTGCCTGCCTGGTTCCATGGCTTGGAGGGACAGGAAGGGCCTCCTTAGAACTACGAGAACAGCTGCAAGATAGTCTGAGCTGGACGTCATTGTCCACCTAGGACAAATGACTTGACACATCATGAGATTAAAGCAGTGCAGGATGACTTTGTAGAGTTGGGGAGGGGCCTAAGACAAGTAGCACAACAGTATCTTTCTCAGAGGTGCTGCCTGTCTATGGCATGGGTGAGGCGAGGGTACTTTGCACCATGCGATTTAATGAATGGTTGAAAAATGGTGTGGGCACATGGTTTGGCTTTCACTGGGTACTGGGGTTCCACCTGGATGGACACCAGCCTATACTGGCAGGATGGTCTGCATCTGTCCAGGAAGGGAACAAGTCTTTGGGCAATTGGTTTAAATGCTTCATTGGCAAGCTTTTAAACTAGTCAAGGGGAGGCACTGATAAGCAGAAGGAAATTCCCAGCCTCCTCCTGCAAAACAGGGTACTAAATGAGAAAAGACTGAAGTAGAAAGGTCAGTAGGGGATGATGCTACAAAACGCAAAACCATAAAAAAATTGAGAGCAATGAGTACCAATGCCCATAGTCTGGGTAACAAGCTTCCTGAATTAGTGGCCTTGATGGAGAAGGAACATCTGGATATAGTGGCAGTCACAGAAACATAGTACACACAGAACCATGACTGGGACGTAAACATACCAGGACACACTATCTACAGGAGGGACAGGGAGGGTAAAAGAGGAGGAGGAGTAGCTCTGTACATAAGGGAAGGAATCAAAGCAACAGAACAAAAGGGTAAACAGGAGGAGAAGAAGCACTGTGGGTCAATTTGGAGACAGGCAATGGAACCACAATCCACACAGAAGTTGTATATAGACTCCTTCGGGGAGGAAATGGACAAGGAAATTATAGAAAATATACTTACAATGGCAGAAAAGGGAGATATTGCTGATGGGTTATCTGAATATGCCAGATGTTAACTGGAGTGCAATTGCAGCAGCCACTTCCAAGAGTGGGTTATTCTAGATGCCCTACAGGGGCATGCCTTAGACAACTAGTACTGGAACTGACTTAAGAGGGAGCAATCTTAGACCTGGTTCTCTCAAATGGAGATGGAGAGGATCACAGATGTAGAAGTGGGTAGCCATCTGGGAACTAGCGACCATCGAATAGTATGGTTCACAATAAACACAGCAGCAGAGTCAAGCCACACAAAGGCAAAAGTACTAGACTTTAGGAGGCCTGACTTTGCCAAATGGGTGACTGCCTAAGGAATGCACTAGCAAATGGGCAGGAAGGAGGGTGGAAGAACAGTGGGGAATAATAAAACTGCCAATCACAGAGGTAACAAGCCTTTGTGTGAAGCAAATAAACAAAACAAAACAAAACAATGTAAAAACCACTATGGTTCTCAAAGGAGGTGGCAGTGAAGGTTCAAGAGAAAAAGAAAGCATTCACAAGTACAAGGAATCACAGAAGGAGCAGGACATAGAATTGTATCAGTTAAAGCAAAGGAAGCTGGGAAGGTAGTCAGAACAGCAAAGGCCCAAACCAAGGAAAAGGTAGCCAACTCAGTTAAGAAGGGATAAAACCTTTATAGGTACATCAGGGAGTGAAGGAAGACCAAGGAGGGATAGTGAGGCTTAATATAGGGAGGGGTGGGCAGAGGGTGACTGTGAAAGGCAGAGATACTAAACAAATATTTTTGCTCAGTATTTACAAATGAAGAGGGGAGGTACCTAAACCAAAACAATAGGAACACTCTGATACAGAAGTTGATACCAGCCCATTTACAGAAAAAGGGTTCTGAAAGAACTCTTAAAACTGAAGGTGGACATAGCAATGGGGCTTGATGGGATTTATCCCAGAATTCTAAAAGAACTAAGGGTAGAACTAGTGATACCACTGACTACCCTCTTTAACAAATCATGCAAGGATGGGTGGTACCTGAGGACTGGAGGAGTGCAGATGTGATTCCACTTCACAAAAGTTGGAGCAGGGCAGAAGCAGAAACTACAGACCTGTTAGTTTAACCTCAGTGTTAGGGAAAATGATGGAATCACTTCTGAAGGAAAGAATTGTCGAGTACCTAGAGGCCAGAGGGCACAGGACCCAGGGCAGCATGGATTCACAGTGGGAAGGTCATGCCAGATGAATCTAATAGATTTCTTTGACTGGGTGACCAAAGTAGTTGATCAGGGAGGGCTTTGGACATGGCCTACCTAGACTTTAGCAAGACATTTGACACAGTCCCACACAAAAGATTAATATACAAGTTAGCCAGCCTGGGAGTGGGTCCAAAGATGATAGCCTGGGTAAAGAAATGGCTGGAGAACAGGGCACAGAAGATAATAGTAAATGGAGTCCACTCTGAAGAAAGGGGAGTTACTAGTGGGGTACCACAGGGTTCAGTATTAGGACCAGTCCTCTTCAATGTCTTTATAAGTGGCGTTGCAGAGGACTGGAAGGAAAAGTATGTCCCTTTGCAGATGACACAGATCTGCAACAGAGTTGATGCACAAGGTGGGGTGGGAGGGATGAGAAGTGACTTGGCAAGGTTAGAGGAATGGTCAAATGTATGGCAGCTTAGATTTAATGCTAAGAAGTGCAAGTAATGCACCTGGGAAACAAAACCAGGGAAGAGTAAACAATGGGGTGAGGTACTAACAACAACAAAATGGAAAGGGACCTGGGGTAGTCATATCAATTGATCTAAAGGTGGGCAAGCAATGTGAGAGGACAGTAAGTAGGGCTGGGGGATATTGGGATGCATTGGGAGAGGCATCACCAGTAGAAAACAAACAGTTATTATCCCACTGTACAGACAGTTGGTGAGACCCCATCTGAGTACTGCATGCAGTTCTGGAGACCCAATCTCCGCAAAGACATAGACAGGATGGAAGCTGTCCAGAGGAGGGCAACTAAATGGCGCAGGCTCCACAAATGAACCATGCACAAGGTTACTGTGGTGCTCAGCTCAACATAATTATTTCCAACAAAGCTGCTGCACACACACCTCAATAATGTTTGGAGCCAAATCTTCTTTATGTATTTATTCACCAACTGCACACCACACCTGACACGTTTCGGACAAAAGTCCTTTATCAAAGGCTAAAACACCAAACTCCATTAAACCAATTTATATTAAATAACCTATGACATCATAATGATGAAATACAAATTCATTGGTTCACCCATCAGTGATAAAGTGCCAGTACCTTTATGATTACATACCATATTGAAGTATAATCACACGTTAATAATCTAAACTTTTATACTGCTAATAATAAACCTTTAATAAATACTAATTATACTAAACAGTCTATCTGACAGAAATCGTTAAGAACTCCTTTTATAATACTTAATATCATAGCTGAAACCTAAAACGTAATATAACAACTCAATATCTACATTCCAAATAAGGTTTGAGTTCTAAATGTGCATTAATGCCTGGCTGTTTATAGGCATTTAATCTAAGAATCCACTCATTTCAGAATTTGATTTCGATAGTTACCCCTCTTGGGCCATAAAAGACTTTTCAATGGCCACAAATTTAAAATCATGTTTTCTGTTTTCTCTCGTTCTCAAAATATGTGCTGCTGTGGCATAAGTCAAATCTTTCTTATTTATAGCTCACATATGTTCTAATACTCTAATTTTAAAAGTTCTTTCGGTTTTCCGACATAAAAAGCTCCACAACTACATTGCCATATAAATAATCCCTTGTGTGTTACATGTTATCAATTGTCTTATGGTAAATGTTTTGTTCCTCCATCCAGCTACATTAAACTCTCTTGCTTTTACTATATAGTTACATGCACTGCAGTTTTTACACTGTGTGCAACCTATGGAGTTTCTTAACCAACTACTGGTGTGTTTCACTACAGGCGTAAATGACTTCTGACTAGTGTGTCTTTTAAAGTTGGCGATGTCTGTAGGTTAGAATCAGAGGCTATGAGGAAACCTCCTGTAATTCTGGATCAACAGCTAGTACATATCAATGTCTTTAATAATTTGTCCCACCTGCCAACTTTGGGCACTTTATGAAGTAACAAAATGAAATCTATTGGTATTCTCGGTACCATTTTTTGTCTTTAACATTCATTTCTGTCTGTTGCAACAGCAGCCTGATATCCCTTTCTATCACTTTATTGGTATATCCCTACTGTTAAGGCGGCTTTTAAACCCTTGCCTCAGTCTCAAAATCGAGTCCTTACTACAGTTCCTTTTAATTCTCAGGAACTGACCTTTTGATATATTTTCTATTATATGTGTGGGATGGCAACTTGTGGCATATAGTAAAAGTATTACCGCCAGTGGCTTTTCTACATAAATTACTACTTAGTTGCCCTTCTTCTTCCGAATAATCTGTAGGTCTAAATAATTTCACGAATTTGCACTCACATGGTATGAAAATCTCAAATTTTCATTAGTATCATGTAAATAATCGAAGAATTCTACCAACATTGTTTCATCTCCTTTCCAAATTAGTAAAATATCATCAATAAAACGTTTCCATAATAAAACATTATAATAAAATGGGTTCCTCTGATCATTAAAGACAACATCATGTTCCCAATGACCTACATATAGACTAGCCACTGATGGAGCACAAGTGGCCCCATTGCAGTCCCTTTTATTTGTCTATAGATATTACCATCAAAAGTAAAAATATTTTTGTTAATACATGTTCAAGCAATTTCAAAATTAATTCCACCTCCTCATTTGTTTTATCTCTAGAATGATTTAAAAATATGCAGCAGTATCCAAGGCCCGTCATGAGTACATTAGTATAGAGGATTCAATATCAAGTGTAACCAACAGGCAATCCTCTCCAATCGATGTCTCATCTAACAATTTCAAAATATCCTTAGAATCTTTTATATATGATTGTAGTTGTTTAACATAATTATTAAGGGTGGAGTCACATATCGAAAAAGAGGTTCAGTTAAACTCCCTAGGCCACTGACTATTGACGTGCCTGGGGTAGTCTGGCTATCTTATGTACTTTCGCAATATATAGAAAGTAGGCCGTACCGGAATTCAACTTTCAAAAACTTGCTCACTTGAGATGTTATAACAGCTTTTCCCAATGCCTCTACTATTGTTTCATCTATACAGGTTTTATACTCCCACGTTGGATCATAATTCAATTTTTCATAAACACTGTATTATTTAGTTGCCTCATCACTTCCTGTTTATATTTACATACATCCCACAGTACTATACATCCCTATTTATCTGCTTGTTTAATGATAAGACTGGAGCCACTTTGTAAAAGTCTCAGAGCCTCATGTTCTTCTTTAGTCAGATCATTAAACTCGAAACATGGTGGGGTTTCAAATAACTTCTCAAAGACTCGCTCACATAAATCTCAAACACACTCACTGCATTGCAGAGGGTGGGTTGAAGACAGAATTCGGTCTGAAAGGCATTGGAACAGTCAATTGTTCTGGAGCAGATTCTCTATCATTACGTTTATTAAAGAACGCTTAACATCCAAATTACAACACATCAAGTGTAAATCAATAATAGTTTGCTCAGGGTTCAGTGAAATTGTTGGGGAGAAGGTTAAACCCTTCTTTAACAATAGTGTCTCTGATTCAGTTAATGTATGTTCTGTGATATTAATAACTTGAATGTCCTGACTCACCTCCTCGCTTGTTCTGGCATTCCACCTGTTGCCATTCCTCTTCCAAGCATACCGTCCCTCTGCTCACGATACACCGAAAGAACTTTTAAACTTAGAGTACTAGAACATATGCGAGCTATAAATAAGCAGGATTTGACTTATGCCACAGCAGCACATATTTTGAGAACAGAGAGAAAACTGAAAACATGATTTTAAGTTTGTGGGAATTGAAAAGTCTTTATGGCTCAAGAGGGTTAACTATCAAATCAAATTCTGAAAAAGAAAATGAGTGGATTCTTAGATTAAATGCCTATAAACAGCCAGGCATTAATGCACATTTAGAACTCAAACCTTATTTGGAATGTAAATATTGAGCTGTAATATTACGTTTTAGGTTTCAGCTATGATATTAAGTATTATAAAAGGAGTTCTTAACGATTTCTGTCAGATAGATTGTTTAGTGTAATTAGTATTTATTAAAGGTTTATTATTTAGCAGTATAAAAGTTTAGATTATTAACATGTGATTATACTTTAATATGGTATGTAATCATAAGGGTACTGGCACTTTATCACTGATGGGAGAACCAATGAATTTGTATTTCATCATTATGACATCATAGGTTATTTAATATAAATTGGTATCATGGAGTTTGGTGTTTTAGCCTTTGATAAAGGACTTTGTCCGAAACGGTCAGGTGTGGTGTGCAGTTGGTGAATAAATACATAAAAGAAGATTTGGCTCCAAACATTATTGAGTGTGTGTGTGCAGCAGCTTTTGTTGGAAATAAAATGGTGCAGGGTCTGCACCAGAAGACATATGAAGAGAGACTTAAGGTGCTTAATATGTATAGCCTCTAGGAAAAGAGGCAGAGGGGGGACATGATAGAAACTTTCAAGTACCTCAAGGGAATCAACAAAGTCCAAGAGCATAGCATCTTTCAGAAAAAGAGGTGTGCAAGAACAAGGGGCACAATTTGAAGATGGGGGTGGATCAGAGGTAATGTAAGGAAGTATTTTTCATAGACAGGGTTGTGGATGCATGGAACGGCCTTCTGGAGGAGGTTGTGGAGTCAAAAACAGTGGTGGAATTCAAGCATGCATGGGACAGTCATAAGGCAATTCTAGGGGTGGGGTAAAAGAAGTAGGCTGTTGGTTAACTAGGATCTGCAGCTTATCCATTAGGTAGGGAAATGGACTGACTGGGTGGGTCAGCGGTCCTTATCTGCCATCAAATTCTATGTTTCTATGTTTCTATCTGGCAGGCATTTGGCACCACAGCAGAGCCGGAGATAGAGCAGCAATGATCACCTGAAAGAGCTTTGAGGGTGGTGACAGGTCTCTATGGGGCGATGGTTCCCAGATTCGCTTACAGCTTTTTGAAGTCAGATGAAAATTCCAGAAGCTAGAGATCCAGACCGGAGGAAGATCCTGTCAACTCGATTAGAGTCACAGGTGACTTGGCAGAGGTCAGGAAAGGGAAGGTATTTTGAAAAATTGCACAGTACGGGACAGCGGCACAATTGGGAAACGCTGCAACTGAAAGACAGCTGAGCTGCAGGCTTAATGGCACAGGCTATGTGTTAGAGGTCAATGATGCTATGTCTGTAGCAGGAGCTGCAACTGAGGGAAGTGGATCCCCTAAGACACGAGGAGGAGAAGCCCTCTCATGTGGGCCCAGAGGCCCGAACCTAGGAAAAATACTCAGGCATGGGGTTATGAACACAAGGAGAGAACACAGGCCTCTGAACAAGAAGCACTTACTCCTTCCAGTTACTTACAATCACTGTGTGGGAAATCAAGGAGAGATGCCTAGAACCCCATCCCCACTGGGTAAATAGGCTCCTGTTTGCGGATCTCTTCAACTCTGTAGAAGGAGCCCCAAGATGCAACACAGTGAGACTATGCTATGGAGGGTTTAGCTATCAATCAGATACATATTACGTGGGCAAACATTTGATAAAAGACTCTATGCACTTTGTGACATTGGAGGTGTATGACTTAATTCACTTTTCAGGGAGGAGAATTTTGACATAAGTTTAGGTCTCCCCATGTGTTGGAGGGTTTTGGACAAAACACAATCAATTAAAGTTTTCCGTTGTGGATTCCCTTTATATGTATGCCCATGACCAGGCCTACCATCAAATATGTCACCATCATGTTTGTAACGAAGGTGTCCATGTGAGTAACATCATTCTCTGGGTACAGCAAAGGTGCAAAGTTCTGAGCACTCCTAAGGATGTTGTAGATGAAGAATTCTTCTGGACAGGAAGTTCAGTGTTAAACTGCGACAGGAAATAGAGGGTACTGTATATCTTCCAAACAGTTTTTTTCATTGGGAGAGACATAGGGTTCTCTTCTGCAGGCCAGCCAAAGGCCCGCCACAAATATGGCAATAGAGCACATCTGGCTACCTTATGTGATAAGGTGCACTGTGGTGTGTGTAATGAAATTGGCCACATTAGCATGCAGTGCCAACCACGCTACTGTAATCTGTGCGATAAGTATGGGCAAATTTTCAGAACTATCCATGGGCTGCCCATTATAAAGCACATAGGTGGATCAGAATGATTTAATAAAAAGCCCAACAGACTACAAACATGCCATGCCCACCCAGCTCCCCTTTCCCTCATGCCCCCTTCTGCATCCTCAGGTCCTACAAAGACACAACCAAAGGACAAGGGTGCAGAGCAAGATCAAAGGCCCCAAGTGGCTGAAGATCTGGCAACCTTGGATCCATCATCTCCAGCCCAGCCCATGGATCAGGGCATGGATGCGTTAGAGAGCCATCCTGGGAGGCCTATTCAGGGAGCAAGCTCATGGATCTAAGGAAAATCTGGAAGTTAAGGCCAGCCAACAGTCAGGAATTCCTTCTTCCCCAGAGTGGAAAATTCCTTATCCCAGGTGACACAGCCTGAGACTCCAGAAAGCTCCCTCAATGGAGATGGACCTGGGAAATCCTTTCAAGGTTCTAGGATCCTCAAGTGGGGTCTATGGATTTGGGTGATCAGGACCTGATACATCCTCTTCACAATCAATTTCCTCTGAGAAAGAGAGTGTCCCTAGAGTGAGAAAAAGGGAAAGAAAAAAAGAAAAGAAGAGTTGAGAACTAAAATATTTTGAACTTCTGTTATGTCTTCTTTTTCTATCTTGTCACTAAATGTGCATAGCATTGTAAACAAGAGTAAAAGAAGAGCTGTTTTTGCCTACATGCATGGCACAAATGTTGACATTTTCTTTTCACAGGAAACGTGGTTTTCTACAGTCCATTCAATATCTTCTGCCTGGGGACCCTCTTATTGATCCTTTGGGGAGGACAGGGTGGACGGTGTTGGTGTTTGATTTGTGGGTTCTAATTTCATGTTCAAAAGCTTGTTGACCAGGTACCAGGCAGAGTTTTGATTTTGGATTGGATTTGGCAGGGCACATCCAGTAGAGTCCTTACAATTTAGGGGCCCCAGACAAAAGCAGCCGGGTGCAGATATTGGAGGATTTACAGCCATATCTTGCTACAGCAAGATATGTTTACTTTGCTGGGGACTTTAATTGTTCCCTGGATATATTTACACATACGGCACAAGGAAAAAGTGTACTATGTTTCCACAGCTTTAAAAACATGCGTGGTGTCTGCTGGTCTGATTGATTGCAGCATGGAGGCAATGCCAGAGATAAAATATACCTTTGTCTGGGGTCTTTTACCACAAAAATTATTATATTTTCCCCTTAAAACATATACATGTGAAGAACACTAGAGGGATACCAGTGTTTTTCTAAGCATATAGCTGTTAATGCTACACTTGAACCAGAGTCAGGAGGCATTACTGTGCCTCACAGATGGAAAATGAATACAGAGGGTTTAGCATTGCCAGAGGCAAAAATAGTGGTACTGGATACTCTAATGAATATAGTATCCATTATTGCACTATCTGAAGATCTGGGGAGATGGTGGATAGACACTAAGGCAGATGTACGATGGCTGCAAAAATTTGGGAAAAGTAGGGCTACCATTAGAGGTTTTGGTATAGCTTTACAGACACAATTATATAAATTAATGACTGTTACATATGAGCAGCATATGGACTTAGGAGACCAAATAAGGAATATGAAGCAGGAAATGTTGGAGGTACAATATAATAGGAGGCTTCTCTGCAGGTTAACTTAACATTTCAGGAAAAAAAGACACCATATAGTGACCCACGTGTGGCTTGTAAGGAGTGATTAGAAACAGTACAGTTTTCAGCACTCATGGATGATGAGGGGTGAGGCAAGAGGGGTTTAGGGAATTATACATATTTTGGAAACTTATTTAAAACATTTTACTCAATGGTATGAGTTAGACTTACATAGGATGGAGGCATATTTAGAGGGCCTTCAAGTTTCAAATGTGGATCAGTCTATTTTGCAAAGTTTGGAAACTGATATACAGGATGAGGAGGTATTACAGGTTATTAATTTTTGAAATTGAATATTGCTCTTGGAGAGGATGGGATACCAAATGAGTGGTATAAAATGTATCCAGCTATCATGGCAGCCTTACTTAGTAAAGTCTTTAGATTTCTACTAGCTGCAGACACCCTTCCGAAGTGTTTACACACGGTTTGGTGATGTATTTATTTAAACGGATAGAGAACAAATTAGTAATTGGAGACCAATCTGCTTGTTAAATGTAGATTTTAAAATCCTTGCCTTCATTATACAGAAATGTTTTGAAGAGATAACTAA
Organism: Neoceratodus forsteri; assembly: GCA_016271365.2. Classification (NCBI taxonomy): domain Eukaryota; kingdom Metazoa; phylum Chordata; order Ceratodontiformes; family Ceratodontidae; genus Neoceratodus; species Neoceratodus forsteri. The sequence goes on from CM057455.1 coordinate 611,952,545, forward strand.
GGAAGCTATCCATCCAGATCAGACTTGCGCCTTACCTGGGAGGCACATCCAGAACAATTTATGCATTACATGGGATGTTTATGACTACTTAGAGCAAAATGGAGTGACTGGGTTTTATTATCTTTAGACCAATACAAAGCATTTGATAGGAGTAAACCATAGTTTCATACTTAAAGTCCTGCAGAAGCATATGGCAAATAAGGTATAAAGCATATAAGCGTATAGCCTTGAGGAAAGGAGGGAGAGGGGGACATGATAGAAACTTTCAAGTCTCAAGGGAATCAATGTTCCTTCAAGGTTAATACACTGGATGCATTTGTATATAAAAATGCAGTCATTTCATCTATATTGACTGGTTCACAAGAGAAAAGATTTTGATACAAAAGGCTGCGAGACAGGGCTTTCCCTTGAGCCCCCTATTATATCTGTTTCTGCTTTGTCACTTTACCCAGAGGTGATGCTGAATGGTGGCATACAGGGTATTGCAGGTACATGAGAAAGGTCAGAGGTGAAGGTAATAGCTTCCGCAGATGAGGTATGTGTATCAAAACAGAAGGGGTAAAATATTTTTACAGGAAATGTAGGAATTTGAGATGGTATCAGAGCAAGCTTAAACCTCCTGAAAAGAAAATCCTTGCCATTAGGGGTGGGGTGGTCACCCAATAACAGGTACCTGGCATTAAAATCTCAGAGGTACCCATTAAGATTTTGGGTTATATTACGGGCTGGGATATGACCAAACATAACTGGAACAATCCCTACAACTGGGGAGAGAAAGGTAGACAGATGAAAGTAGTGGAAAATGTCAAAATTGAAAAGGATATATGACATAAAACACTTTTTACTACCTGTTCATTTATACATCAGTGCTGTGTATCCCTTTCTCTATGCCTGGAAACAAGTGTTTTCCGTGCTTTTTTCAACTACTTTTGGGAGTCTCCTCAACCCCAGTAAGAGAAAGGTGACATATTTGCCTATACAGGAAGGGGAGCTGGAATGATAAACCCAGTGTTTTTTCCATTGTTTATTTTGAGTTAGTAACATTGAATCGATTTTCTTATGTAAAACAAATTTGGTAAAGTTATGGCTATTACAACCTTTTAAGGGACTTTATCAACTTGGATAAACCAACCAATATGGGTGATGGGAGGAATAAAACTGGCAAATTATTGGAAATGTACTTTTCAAAGGATGTTTAAATGGAAGGTGTCGAAACAAATGATATTATGGATGCCACAAAGACAATTATAGCAGGAGGTTTTGAATCTCCAGCGTCGGAGAACCAGTTTTTAAACACTGCCAAGAGCGGAGGCAGGCTGTGGTGTATAAACAATTAACAGATCTTAGACTTCCGATACAGATGTGGGACATCCAGTGGTTATGTGCTCATGAAAAGGCAGGAATGAGTAAGAATCAAAAGCTCAAGGCGTGAGGATAGGAATTGTTTATACCTAGATTGTGAAAATGAACTGGAAACACAAGAACATTTTCTAACAAAATGTTCATATTCCACAGGTTTATGGCAACATTTAGCAGTCACATGGAAGATTCCATGATTGAAGCAGGTGACATATGAAATTGTATCTTTAGGAGATTTTCTCCAGTTTCTGACGAGGTATGATACAAGCACTTTAAAAGTTTTCTTCACCTGTTTAAAGTATTATCTTTGGCAAAGTAGATACCAGTTTTGGTCCGCAAAAGATCATGGTATAAACCAACGTTTTGTACATTATGTGGAATTGCACTGGGGAAGTTTATTGAAGGGATTTATGATACATCCAAGGGCACGTGTGTTGGGTGGTGGAGGGCATTTCTTTATTCAGAAGTATGGTTAAATTAGAGGGTAAAGGATAAAATGACATTTTCTTGCATACAAATAAATGCTGTGGGATTGTGGTGATGGTTGGAAATGATGAGGGGCAGTGAGGGGGCATACATATTTCGCTTTTGGGTGAGAGGTGATGGTAATTTGACAGTTGCACTGTATTAATGTATGTTATGGATTTGTTTCAATAAAATCACCCCTACTTTGTTGGCAGATGGTGCTGACCTCTGCTTGCAGAGATGGCCACTCGTCTGGAGCACTGGAGAGTATGGACGGCGGGAGGAGAGAGCCAGTCCTCCCGTGCCTCTGACCTGCAACAGACTGAATGCTTCTATGATGCTCCTGGGGTAGTGGAGCAGACAGACTATCTAAGGAATATACCAGGAAAAAGCTGCTGGAAAATAAGGATGTGTTAGCTTCGAGACAAACACTCGACAGTCTGCAATGCAGTCAGTGCAAGAATCTAGCACAGCATCTCATACCATGCAACAGTTGTAAAATTATTGACTGGAGGAGCTAGAGCACTCAGAATTATGGCAGAAAGAGTTTCAAGCTACAATACATTCCCAATCAGATTTGCAGCAGTCTGAGGAGGGATATGCCCCACTGCAACATAGGTCCAGATGTGACCTGCTGGCACAGCAGGAGGAAAGGCAAGGGCTGCACGGACGGCAGTACAGGCAGCATCAGTAGCGGAATAAAATTCTAAAGAAACTTTACCAAAGAGAGCTGCAGAGACAAGAGCAGCAGGTAAGCAACCTTTCAGTTTTAAACCTGGGACTAGTGGAGAACCACCTTTATATTTATGGGCAATAGAAATAAATGTTTGAAGTGCTCCACCTGGAGTGGCAGCTATTTGTATGGAAACACCTGACCTAAGATGGGGCACTGTCGCAAATACAAATGACAATATGTCTCAAGCAGAAGGATGGTCTGTTGATGCAGCTCTTATCACTGTGGGACAGGAAAAGCAAGTGGGAACAGATAAATAGGTATCAGGGACATCCCCACTGGACATCCCTATCAGAACTGTGATACCGACAAACCTTGATGCTGAAACACAGAGGGACACTGAGGAAGAAAGCATGGAGGGCATTAATGTAGCCCCAATAAATCTGATTAAATCCCTTTATATATAACACAAGTACTGGAACTCAATGCTTCTCCTAGAATACAGTTTGCAGAAAATAGCACAAGTCAAAATATGGAAAGGGGCACCCCAACAGATGCAATTACAAAACATGCTTTTCAAACAAATGAAGAAAGACAGTCATCCCATACTGAAGGACAAAACATTATTGGTGCTGGAGGGCATGCCCTAGATCTTATGCATCCTTTTAGGGCTCCAATATACCAAGCAAAAATACACAATGCTATAAGTCTATTGTATAAAGATGGTTTGGACTTGTTTCCAGACAGAAAATTCATTGCAAGATCATTACTGATGGATACTATGGACCAGATATTCAGAAATGCACCAAAGACTGGCACAAGTCTGGCGCGGTGCAAGAGAGATGCGCCATGGTACAGCAGGAGCCATATTCAGAAGGTGTGCCATTGAAAAAGCAGTAGCGCAAGCCATCTGAATATGGCAAAGATGCACCATGGTGCAACCAGGGATGCTCTGGCACAACCATGGCTGCGGTGAGCAAACCTGTGCACAAGCACAGGAGCAGTGCAAAGGTAGAGGACCCAGATACAGCACAGAAAGCACAGTGCCAATGACACAGGACCCGACCTGCAGGGCACACACAGTGCACACACCAGCAGAGAGCAGTTGGGAACTACAGGCAGCATGGGATGGAACAGAGCCAACACCCAAGGCACAGAGCAGCACACCAACCAGAGCCCTCCCACAGGTGTGCATCAGGGCATGCACCACACCAGCAGCACAACACATAAGGAGACCCAGACAGCAGGGTACAGGTGTGTACACACCACAGGGCACCCCCACAGCCACCGTGGCCCCCTGCAGGCCAACAGCTAGCTGGCCATGGCCAATGCCACACGGTGGGTGCACCCTCCCTTACAGCTCTGGACCAAAACACACATGCCACACACCCCAGAGGCAGCAGCCACTAGAACCCAGGCAGGTGGCCAGAAAAGATGGCCCTGGAAGGCAACAGGGGACCCAGATGTCCACACCCCTTCTGGCCAAAGTGCCCGATAGGACAAGCATGCCCATGCACCACCCCTATGCCCCCAAACACCACAGGATGCCACTGAATCACACAGCACACCCACCACCTCTGGGGAACCCCTAGTTGGGCTACTGCATGATAACAGCCTGGGGTACTGTGTGTGGAGATCCGGCTAAGGATGTTGTCCGACACTGATGATGATGACATTACATTGATACTTTAGAGCATAGGGAGGTAGCCCAACACACCCCTACTACTACACAGGCATGGGCATTGCCCAGCGCCAGGTGCCCCAGAGCCACCCCTCCATCCCCGCCAGTGCAGCCATGGGAGGCAACACAGCTGTGTCTGGTGTTGGTGGCAGTGGTGCTGTGGTTGTGGCAGAGGTGCTGGGTGCTGCTCAGCAGACAGTCAGGCAGTGGCAGCAGGATGCAGGTGACATAGAGCCGTGTACCACGGTGCCCACTTCGTCGCTGGACAACACTGTGCCCCTGTACTGCCTGCTGTGCAGCCTCCACCTGAGTGAGAAGCTGTGCAGCAGCATGTCATGTTCCCCAGTCCCACGGATGGACCAGGAGGGCAGTCCACTGAGGGGCTGTGGTAGCACACCTGGTTATTGCTTGCCTCCATGGAGAACCAGGCATTGCTTGCTCATGATGTGCACGCACTGTGGACAGAGGTGTGACAGTTGGCTGAGTGGCAGGACGGGTGAGGCCAGTCTCATGGACAGGCTCACACAGATGCAGAAGGCCATGACTGCGGCACTGGACCACATGGCCAGTGCCATTGTGGCATAGTGGACCACATGGCTGGTACCATTGCAGCTGGGTTTGCATCTGTGGTGGCCACTGGGCTTGGCCATGTGCAAATGACCCTGCAGTTTGATGTCCACCCCATGGTCCTGGCATATGGTGACAACAGAACAATGGATGCTGGACTTGGATATCAGCATCTCTGACACCCCTGGGGCAGGCCTGCTTGGTCATCTGCTACCCCAGCACGGACTCGGTCATGGTCCAGCACGTCAACCCCTGGGAGGGCATCTGACATGCCTCCTGTGGCCGATGCACAGTTGGAGTTTGCTGTTCAGCTCAGGTGTGGCTGTCTTCATGGCCGTGGCAGTTGTGGGACTGTGTGGCTGGAGTGACATGCCCACAGCCATAACCTGCCATCCACTGCCGCTCACATGCCCATGGGGAGGCAGCATGCATGTGGTGGTGCACATGTGTGTTGCGCTGCCTACCCTGTGTGTGTGTGTGTGTGTGTGTGTGTGTGTGTGTGTGTGTGTGGACCATGCTGCTGGGATGTGTGGCCTGGATGTGATGAGGCTGCCCAGCACCAGTGTCACCTATGCTATGGTGTCATGCTTCTGATCCATGCCATGTCCCTCGCCATGTGTGCATGTGGCTGTGTGTGAGTTTGAGTGTGTGTGCCTGTACACATGCCAGTGCTGTGTGTGTCTCAGTGTGCATGCCTATGTGTCAGTGTCTCCACCATGTCTATCATACTCCCTGGCCATGCATACATACCGCTGTGCAAATTCCATGCCCTATGGTGTATACATGCATGTGGGTCATGCCCATGTTACTGTGTACTCACCTTGGTTGTCCGTAATGCTCCCTTGCCAATGTGTTCCAGGTGCCGTGGCCTTCCTGCACCAGTCTGAGGTCCCTCCTTCTGGGTGGTGACTGCCCACCACCCTGGACCTTCTCCACCATCATCCCCGCTGCTGTCACCATCATCTGCCTCATCAACTATTCCACGGTCAATGGCCATGCTGTGCAAGATGCAGCAGGCCAGGAATATGCCATAGGCTTTGAATGGGCTGTTTTGCTGGGCACCACCTGATCTTTCTAGGCAATGGAATCACATCTTTAACATGCCAAAGACATGCTCAATGATGTTGCGTGTGCTGGCATGTGCCTCATTGTATCTCTCCTCTGCAGGGACAATGGTCACCGGTAGGGGTTGAGCAGCCATGTCCTCAGTGGGTATGCACTGTTGCCTGTAGAGGAGACATGGTTATCCCTGCACTGTGTTATGCTGAAACCCAATCCCTCACCCACCGCACATCACTGCACCTGCCCCATCCTCCCTTGCCCACCCTACAGCCATGCCTCTTGACCACCCTGGCACACATCCTAATCACCAAAGGTGGCCCATGGGGATGTCTCCCTACTTGAACCATTGGCATAGTGCAGAGCTGCGCCATATGAAGGCATCATGTGCATTTCCGCCATGTGGCACAGACATTGATGATGCACCACATGGCATCACACACCACCTGGCAGTTGATGGCTGTGTATCCCTTGCAGTTGTAGTATACTGCACCCTCTGGGCCAGGTGGTGGCAGATGCCAACATGCATGCAGTCTATTGTGGTGGAACTCCTGCATGTTTGTTGTATGCTCTGCCTGTGTGCTGGGGAAATGGATGTACTCAAAAGAATGTGGCAGCAGAGCACTGAGGAACTGGTTGAGGAGGCAGGACGGGCCAACTGGGTGATACCCATGGTATCATCTGTTGGTCTCTGGAAGGTTCCCGTGATGAGCAGGCACATCACAGCTGTCACCTTCATCTCCACTGTCATGGCATCACTCTGTCTAGTGGGTGTCTGCATCTCATCACTGCACAGCTCACAAAGCTGCCTCAGAACTGCCCTGTTCAGACGGTACCAGCCCACTAACTCTGTATCACTGAAGTTCTCATATGTGATCCTGGCATGATACCACCTGTGTCAGGCATACCACAGATGGGACCTTTGTTGCCATGCTGCTGTTCCTCCTGCCTCCTCACATCCTCATTACAGCATCCATCAGAATGGGCCACTATCCATTTCTCAGTCACTGGGTCTTCCTGGACTCAGACTCACTCTGTCTGTCCATTGGTTTGTGTCAGTCTCTCTCCATGTCTGTCTGTCTGTCTTTCTCTCTTTCATGCCTCTCCTCTCTCTCTCTCTCTCTCACTGTGCTCAGTGGTTAGCATCTGCTGTCTGTGTGTTTTTCCTATATTCATTGGCACAAGTCAAGCACATCCTTTGGTTAGCTTCTGACTTGTGCACTGCTCTCTGGTTGAATATGCCATTGTGCCACTTATTTATGGGCATGCCCCTGCACTTATTGCTGCATGCATTATGGTTGCTGATGGCACAATGGCTTTGTGCTGTGCCGGTGCACCCTTTAAATATTGCTCACTGCTGCATCTTCGCACTTGTGCAGGCACAATTCTATTGCACCTGCACAAGTGCTCTGAATATCCGCCCTTGAATTTTACTGTGCAAGAGGTCTATTGCACATTTATGTTTCAGGAGAAACAACATTTGACATTAGCTTTAAACTGAATACTGGGTTGCAAAAATTCTGGTCTAAATACCAGCTGTTAAAGAAATCACCACTATGGATTCCTTTTGAAGAATACCATTATCCATTACGGCCTTATTCAGGAATGAAGGTGTAAGTGTGACTGACTTACTATACTGGCTAAGCCAAAATGTACAGTACAAGGCAACCCAGAGGCTGTTTTTGATGAAGACAATATTTGGACTGGAGGGTAGAAAGTTAGTGTTCTTTTAAACAGCACTGATGAAGGATTGCAGTATTTACCTGTTTCTTTTTAGGAAAAGACAGAGGTGTTTTGTTTTATGAAGGACAGCCTAAAGCCTTCTACCATTGTGGGGTTACAGGGCACATTAGTAGCCTGTGTGACATGCTTAAATGCTCTATATGTTATCAAACTGGGCACACAAGTGGTTCTGTAGGAACAAACAAAAATGTAACATGTGTGATGTAGTGGGGCATACATACCATACATGTCCATGGCTGGCTCGCAGTCAACCACAGCAGGCTGACAGAGAACAGCAAAGATTGTTGATAGCAAATGCCCAAAGAAGTAAAGCTAGGCAGCAGGCTCAGAAATCATCTTCCAGAACCTCTACTGCTACACAGGAGCATGGCCATAGGGAGGTGAGATATAGGCCTCCTGCCACTAGTGAAAATATAGAAGCCTTTATTACCCTAGAAGTGGAGGCAGAAAACAGACAGGTAGAAACTGAAAAGGAAATATCTATTCAGAAAGAAGCAGAAGAAAGTATGGCAAGTCAAGGCTGTGGAGAAGGGATGAGTATAACAGCACAGACTTCAGCTATGCCTCCCAATTCATGGTCAAGTACAGGAAGCTGGAACAAAATGCTCACTCAACACAGACAAACCTGGGGAGTGCTAGCATCAAAAATGCCAAAACTGTGGAAACATCTATTTTGACTGGTACAATATGCTTGCAGAAAACACAAGGAATCAGACAATGAGTTGGATGACTCATCTTTATGATCATCTTTGCCTGACCCCAGGTCTGAAAGGGAGGAACCTCCACCTGACCAGGAATCATTACCCATGAATATTCAGCAACCTGAGAAACCCAAGCAGAAGCACTTTCGCCCTGAAAGGTAGAAAATAAACCACCCAATTAAAATGTACTGAGACAATTTGAAAGTCAGTAAGCTGCACATCTAAGAACCCAATGATGGGACCATCCACACTGCTATTCCATAAATGTAAATAGCATTAAAAGCTACAAAAAGGATTGCCATGATAGCTGAGCTAAAACGTTGAGAGAAGGGATTTTTTCTCCAAGACACTAGATTACATACCACCATGGAAATAAAACAGGCAATAAGACAATGGGCCTTTGGACCAACTTATTGGTCTTAGGCCACTGATACATGTTCAGGGGTAGCTATTTTATTCCATCAGATTCAGTTTACTTTAATAAAACTTACAGATCTCATACCAGGAAGGGTTCTAATTTCTGAGGTAGAGATATGGAATAGGTTATATAGATTAATTGTTTATGCTCCACAAACAAAAGCTGCAAGAATAGAATTGTTCCAAGGTGTACAACCTTTTCACATTCATCATAAAATGTAAATCTGGGGGCAATTTTAATTGTGGACTAAATATCTCATAGAGGGAAAAAGACAGTAACTAAAAACATTTTTTCTGACATAACCTTTTAAAAAAACATGATGCAAATGTTAATTTAGCAGATGCCTATAATAAAACATACAGGACAATAAAATCCAAAATTTCAAAAAGAATACCTGGCAACCAGGATAGATTTATTTTGATCACACAGACATTATCCATAAGGCAGGTAACTATATAACCAGCTGAATTTTCTGACATTAATATGCTGTGTCTACAAATTGGGGAAGACCAGGGGTTAAGTAATGGACTAGGAGACTGGAAGTTTAATTCATCATTATTATTGAAGGAAGACCTACAAACAAATCTAAAATATGTTATACAGGCATTTAAATCTGTATATTTTATGTAGTCAGATCACATAATATTGTGGGAAGAATCACTTCATTACCTTAAAACTAAATTAAAGCAGTACAGTAAAAAATAAAAAACAGTAAACATAGAATACCAACACAATAGAAGGAAATTATAACACTTATTAACAACTGAATATGCAACTGGTCAAAATCTGAAAGACCAAATACAGTTGATTAAAAAGAGATAACAAAAATCATATACAACAAGAACAGAGCTTATTATATCAGCAAAAATATGGCATACAAGAAATAAAGGAAAATATGTCTTTATGAAAATAATAAATCTAAAATAAAACAAAAACATATGAATGCTTTAAAAAATTTCCAAAATCAAGAATGTACTAGTCAAAAGAGACAATGAATGTGTTGACAGAACATTATGTGTAGCTATTTAGCACTACCTCACAGCATCTACAGGAGTCAGAATCCTTCTTTCAGATATTTCAGGTCCCTGGGTGACAAAAGCACAAAAGCACAAATGACATGTTAGAATTAGATATACAGCCAAGCTTAAATAGAAAGGGCTATTTCTTCTCTACAGAATAATAAAACACCAGGAGGAGATTGACTCACAGCAGAAATAAATAAATGTTGAGGAAAGGAGTTGGTCAATGAATTGGCTGAGGTCTTTACCTTATCTTAAACAATCAAAACCCTATTTTGAGGATGTTAAATAGCAGATCTATATATTTATTTAAGAAAGTTGATAGACAGGACATTGGTAAGTGGTGGCCAATCAGTTTATTAAATACTTATTTTAAACTATTGACAAAAATATTAAACACTAGGTTAAAAAGGTGGCAAAATCAGTAATTACAGAGGCTCAGATCTGTGCAGTCCCTGGCAGGTCTATCATAGAACATTTCATTCTAATAAGGGAGCTTCTGTCCAAAAATACCAGGGTAACATTCAAGGTTTTATACTTTCACTTGACCAAATAAAAACATTTGATTCTGTTAGTCATGCATTTGTTTGAATAACTTTACTAGAATACAAAATCTCATCAAAATGTATAGGTTGGATCAAATGTTTAGATAAAAATGCTACCATAACACCTGTAGTAAGTGGATGGCTAAGACCCTGATTTCAGTTCTCAGAGGGTAAGGCAGGATGCCCTTTAAGTCCCCTGCTATATGCATTTTCAATGACCCACTCACCAAGATTAATATCTAAAGAAACAGTAGCAGGTAGACTATTACATACAGCTTAGCATATGCAGATGACTTGTGTACTCTACTCAAGATATGCAATCAGCTGAAGAGTGTATAACATATGTAACTAATACAATAAAGTCTCAGGGACAGAGTTAAATAAGGAAAAGTGTATAGGTATCTACTACGCACCCCAGAGCAACATATTAGGAGACTGCAGTTGTTTTATTATCAGAAGGGTCAACTAATATGTTGGGCATCAGCTATGGAACTACAAAAGATGATGTGGTAAACTGGGAGGACAAAGTAATGCATGGACAGTCTTTGGTACAACAAAGAAATAAATGGAAGTTTAGTAAGAAAAAGAAGAGTCTAATCAAACCTATCTTATACCAGTTTTCTATATATAAGCTACATCTTTCCTCCACCAAAAAGTTGGAAACCATGATTTTAAGTATTTTTCCAGGCAGCCTGGGACAGCAGACTCAATCCTATAAAGAGAAACATCTTTATTTACCCATAAAACAAGGATGCTTAGGTAAGGTAAATCCCATATCCTTCTTTATAGCATATTCATTTTTACAAATATACAACCTTTACTGCAGAATAAAGGGTATATCTGGACACCTTTAGCACACAATGCTTGTCAGGGGTGGTCTGGACAATGGGACTAAGGTAGACCAGGCCCCATTAAAAGGTGTAGTACTACTCAGAAATATTTAAGAGACAATTTTGTAAAAACAAGAGCTAGAAAATGTTTAACCAGTTTATAATAACAAGGACTAGAAAGGCTTCATATGCTTGGATTCAAGAACATAATTTTCGTGAAACAGAAGTCATTCCCAAGTGCCCCCCAATACGTTTCAGACCTACAACATCTGTTAAAAGAAAAGAATACCCCCAAAGTTGTGGGATATACACTGGTTGAATTGTCACCAAAACTAAATGTAGAAAGTAATCAAAAGCATAAAACTATGAAAGAAAGAATGTACAGCAGGCCACTCTGTAATCAGGAACTTGAATCTGAAGAACACCTGTTTTTACATGTTCATATATCTTAGGATTCTGAAAGGCTTTGGCAGATAATTGGTCATCACCGTGGTTTGCTACAGTAACTCAGGAAACCATAATGTATGGAGTTATACAGAAACAGCACATAACTGGGAGAAAAGTACTGTACACATTACGATGCTGTGCATAAAATGGTACATTTAGAATGCTAGGATTTTGTTTCATTTACAACAAAACATATGTATCACCAGGAACTTATTGGTAAAATTATTTCTGAATTGAAATCTATATACATAATGGAAAAAATGCATAGTAATAAAAGGATTTTGGATAGGATCTGGAGAATTTAACTTGGCTTATGGATTCTGATGTACCTATAACTTAAAAGAAATGAGATGTAAACAAAGGGTTTGATTCTCAAAGCTTCATGCATGAAACTTGACTTGCACCAAAAATAAATGGCACAAGCAAGTTATGCCAGCAGTTGTGACACACAGTATTCGGCAAAGCAGCCAGCGACATGTTGCAGGCTGTTTGCGCTAAAATGGACTTATGCCACCAGTTTCACCATAAACCCCTGTGATATGGTGCTAGGGGTGTATGACAGCAGATGCGCCTTGTTCTGGAAGGGCAGCCTTCAACTCCCTAATTTGCTATTCTAAAACAACCCCTGGAGGATATCCGTCAAAGTACAATTACACCAGCAACTAGCTGGTATAAGTGTACTTGCTTCCTGGGGATTGCGCCAGTGTGCTGATAGCCCTAGTCACCCAGATATGCAACCCCCAGTCCCATCCCCAAATAAGTAGAAAAGCCCCTCATGCTATCGAACCCCACCACCCCAGTTTCACAATGATGTGTAAATAAAACCCAGTAGGGCTATGGGATCCCCAGCCCTGATCCCCATTACTGATTAAAACTGCCCCACAGGGCTATCGAACCCCCAGTCCCAATCACCATGTATAGGTAACAGCCCCATATGGCTGATCTTGCCCCAACAAGCCTTGATCCACAATCCCGAATCCAAGTCCTTGCAGTACTGTAAAAAGTAAAATGAATAATCATATCCCCTTATCCCTGGTAGACTAGTAGCCCCACCCCTCTGCCTGGCAGTGCCAAACCACCCTACCCCCCACCCATTCCCAGCTGGCAACTGACACAGCCCAGCTCTCACTACCATGGCCAGCTTCTGATTGAGCTCCATATAAGCATACTACTATAAATAGTGCGACTCAATGAATGAACTGGGGCTTTTATTTAAGTGTTATTAGGTAACTGGGGTGGGGGTTCAGATAGCCCTGCAGGTCTTTTATAATCAGTATTGGGGATTAGGGCTGGGGAATTTTCAGGCTTGGGGACCAGGGCTGGGGTGGGGCTACATCGGCAGTGTGCATGTCATGAGCTTGCAGCCAACTGTTCAGGTATGCCTCTGGGCGTACCTGTCACGGTTAGCACAAGTCCTGAGACTTAGCCACTGGGACCCTGCCCTTACAGAATTGGGCACAGGGTCCTTGAGCAACTGCACCCCTTGCATGTTGCAACTCATGAAATGCGAGGGGTGCTTCTAGAATCAGGCCCAAAGGTTTTGGAATAAATATAAAAGATTGGGAACTTTTCCTAGTCACAATTTAGTATACATGTATAGTTTCTTTTTAGTACAACCTTGTATTGTTCTTTTCTTTCTTTTGTTGGTTTCTTATGGTATACAACATTGACTTTAACTGTATTATATGTATGGATTTGATTTTCTTGGTGATGCATCTTGATTTATTTCCTTCAATAAAAACCCTGCTCTTTTCAAGAAGTGCCATAGTATCTTTAACATCCGCCTAAACTTCAACCAAAACAGGCAGATGGGACCTTGGTTTAATGTCTCATCCAAAGACAGCACCTCAGGAGTGCAGCACTTCATGCTGCACAACAGTGTCAGTATTGGGATTTAATCCAAGTGTCAGGTGTGCAAATAGAACCCACAGTCTGTCTGTCTGTCTCATCTATCTATCTATCTATCTATCTGTCTGTCTGTCTGTCTATCTATCTATCTATCTATCTATATAGAGAGAGTCTGAATCAGTGATGAACAAAGGGTGACTGTGTTTCTGTTTCTTTTGTTTTTGGGGTGTCAGGTTGTAAAGATTTATACTAACTCCTGTTAAAAAAAAAAAAATACAGTGAGGCCCAAAAATGGAGTGAAGCTTGCTTGCTGTGTAGGACTCAGCAACAGAGATTTTGTTGTTTATCTTCCATGGATTACAGTTGTGGAGGTTGACAGTTGCTCTTCGCGTGTGCACATGTCAGGATGCTAGATGTGTGTCTTTGTTTTCTCTCTGACAGTATGTAATAGTTATTATAAAATGGGCAAACAATTTCCATAAATCTGACAGCACACTTCAGCCATGTCCTTACCAGGCCATAATTGTCCAACCAGCACTACTGGTGCTAGGAAAGCCCCATAATCATGGGTATCACTGTGCCACTGAACCTTGCTCAGCGATCTCACTTCAGAAACCCAACTGTGATCTCCAAAGTCCACAGTGCTATCCCAAGCTTGACCCAAAACTGAGGTCGGTCCTCAGTGGTCGGTTCACTCAGCTGTCAGCTGTACAAGTAAATTGTGTCACGTGTCCACTTTCCTGAAGAAAATGAAATAGACACCATACAAAAATTAATCACTTCAGGAAATCTGACCACAGTGCTGACTGCAGTCTCAAAAGCTCACCGAGAACTGGAAGTAACTAATCACCAGTGGACTCAATCAATCGTGAACAGTAAATCTTCAGAACAAATGTTTTATCTTTTCCTTTTCAAAGCAGAGAAAACACTAAACACGGAACAGAAAAACAATCACACACACAAAAAATAAAAATAAATAAATTCTCGAGGGAGGGGTGAAAGTCACTTCCAAGGCCAGTTCATTCAATGGTTGTTAGCAAATGTTCACAGGCTATTATTCATATTAAATCAGCTGGCTGCTGTGCCAGTGGAGTATTAATAGTATGTGGGGGGGCGGCTGTGGTAGATTAACCCTTGTTTTGCTGCCGCATGTATACATGTCCTAAAACTTAAACATTTTAAATCTTCTGGCAGCCTAAGGTTAACAGTTAATGAACAGGGAAGACAACCTTACCAGTATCTGTGTGTTTTTTTTTGGGGGCATGTTGTGGACATCACACACCACAGAAAGTACAGAGATAGAGGGACTATTTAACTACTTCACTTATTAAAACCTCAGTTTTAAAATATTTTTGCCATGTCTTTTACTCTTTTCTGTTTTTCTTAAACAGTTATTTGAGAACCATTTTATAAGTGCAATAACAGACGACAAGAGTATGGAGTATGAACTCATAAGGGCACTTTCATGTGCATAAGGCACTTAGCACAGGTACCTCATGCCTTAGACCACACTTAGGCATGCTCTTATCAGGACATAACCAACACCTCATCATGTTTTATTGCTTGCTTAATGCTCTGCAAGTTATGATTAGGTGTGTAAAGTCCACAAAATTTGCTCTGCAAGTTAATTTGCAGAGTTCATGGAGCGATTTTGACAAAGGAAGTAATGCGGCATGCAAAAAAATCAGAGCACACAGGACTTTGATGAAAAAATGAAGTCCTTTTATTTAAATGCAAAACTGCATGTTACATTTGCAACAAGTCCCAAAAATGAGTGGTAAAAGCTGTACCAACACTAACGTTTCCTGACTACTGTCAGGCATCATCAGAGTGAATCTAAACATTACAACAGTGCCTCCATATAAATAGTGATATAATTACATGTCACTAATTAATTCTAAACAATCATGAACTAAAAACAATTTAGTTTTATTGTTTAAAAGCAGTTTTCAATAAACAACACTAGTTACCATTCATTCAAACTTGAAATAGCAGCAAGGCTTTTTGGAACTTTAAACTGCACATTTAAATCACACTTTTGTCATTTAAACGGGTTACCATGCTCATGCATTGCTAGTTGCAACACCTTAATTTGTTACATATTGATACCTCATATTTCATTTAAATATTTCTAACCTACAATCCACATAGAGAATCAAATACAATTATGAATAGAGGAAAAGAGGGTGCAACTACAGCAAATGTCTTGAGCTATTTGTTGTGAGGTTTAAATAAAACCATGTTGGGCTCCAACCCATCTATTTAAATAGCACTATTGCCCTTTAAAACTAAAACAATTACCACGCTCATGCATTGCTATTTATTTATTAAGGAATTGGATACACCTTTGAACCAGGGACTCTTTTACAGAGGTTTCACGTCAGGTTACATGAAACATTAGGACAGTCAGTGGTTACATGCAAAGAAGAAATAAACATAGCAGCCAGAGGGCTTTGTCAATTACCAACACATCACAATTGTGTAATGCACTTCAATAACAATTTAAACAATACAGATTTGTATAAGTAGCCATCCAACAGAGGAAGGTGAGGCCAGAGACTAGTGGAAAGAAAGAGAAAGAGAGGGAGTGGGGTGGGTCTGGGGCAGGGTCAGTGAGAATGTGTGTGAAGAAAGTTGGGGAGAGGAGGGAGGGAGGAGGTGGTTCTAGGGCAGGGTGAGGGAGAGTGTGTGTGGAGAGGGTAGGGGAGGAGGGAAGGAGTAGGGGGAAGGGTGAGGTTGCAGCTAGTCGCAGCTCCTCATTTTATTGTATTTTGCTACCTCATATTTTATTTAAATATTTCTAACCTATGATCCATATACAGAATCAAATAAATCCACAAATGGAAGAAAAAGAGGTGCAATTACAGTGAATGTCTTGATCTAATTATTTAATATGAGGTTAAATGGAAATCTATATTAGGTTCTAACCCATCTGTTTAATATATAATGTTCCACAAAGTTACCAATGAATTAGTTTGTTTTATTTCCCTCAAGTACAACCCCATCTTATAAATCATGAAACCTTTGCAGTTACAATACACAAAATGAGCTGCTATTACAGGAACTCCACTTACTATGTTGAGGATGCAACTACGCTTTACAAAATTAATGTGCAATATCCACTAAACATTTTTGGTATTTATTAACCTTTGTACCTTAAACCAAAATAGAAAAGTCACCATCACATATCATGTTGCACCTCAATCACAAAAGAACTGGACATGTATGAAACATTTTCTTAAAAACATTCTGGAATTATCAGAACTCATTGTATATGTTAGCTATTTCACCCAACTTCATGGTACAAATTATTTCTTCCTGAATTTCTTTAGAAATGATGCTGAATCACTGGCATCATTTAAACCCTGTCCATATCTGCTACCCATTTCGTAAATCAAAACATTTCTCATCTGCCAATCATTTGTTCAATGCCCCTCCTCTCAAACCAAGTCTAACCACTTCTAACCGACAAAGTTAATCTTGTGGTTCACTCTATTATTACCTTTTATGTGCTGAGCTACAAGCATAAGTCATATTATTTTTAACTAGGGCACAAACATGTTCTCCTATTCTTATTTTTAAACTTTTACTGTCCATCCCACATAGTCTTGTGGTTCACTCTATTATTACCTTTTATGTGCTGAACTATGGCATAAGTCATAAGGATAGGAGAGCATGTTCTGCTGGTTACCTGTTAATGGAGCACAGGTTTCTTCAAGAAGAAGAGTAAAAAGTTAATCAGTGAGCACTGTTGAATTGGTGCACATCTAAGAACTATACTTGAACATTTAACTGCATAGCTGCATCATTTGAATGAATGGATGGCACCCTGACTGATTCCTGAGTGTTTTATAAATTAGCCTGTCTCAAGCAGTTAGTTTTGGGATGAAATGGGAACCAGGAATGAGTTAATGAGGAGGTCACCACTTCTATACCCATTGGCGGATTTGCTAATAGAATCTTTTCTGGGACTGGACATGGAAACCCCATTTGGGACAAGTAACAGAAGTAGCTGCACTGACCACAGAGGTTCAGACCAAATACTATTTCGGAACTTGGAGAGACTTGTTCTAAAAGTAGGAGGATGTTTTGGTATAAAGCTACCTTAGAAGCATATTTATCTGTTAAAAGAGTACCACAGGGTATTCTGATTTTACAGAAGCCAGCTCATGGCAGTGATGATTTAACATTAATGACTAAATGGCATCTAACATGGAGGAGGCATCTTTGAAAAATATAGAATTAATTTTGGACTATGCTAAATCAGCTCTGGAATAATTGATTTCAGAGATAGCAAAGGCAGAAAGCAGTTTTAAATCACAGACTACAACTGAAGAATTTGCCAAATTCAATAAACTTTATTTGATAAAGTAACATGCTTTGACAACCAATTGAAAAGCATAAATAAAAAAAAAAGTTTACAAGGGATGAAAATGATTATAAATTAAATCAAGTTTATGATTGGCATGTAAAAAGAAAGAACACAGTAAAACCCCAAATCCATACTGAAAATGGGAGCTGGTATGAACAATAAAGAAGAGGACACTAACACTGTATTAGATTATACTACTACTTCAGATACTGATGGATCAGAAACAGATCCTGTAGCAGAGGAAGATCTGGGTGATACACGAAAGAGCCCCAGGGTTACAGAATTTGGAAATACAAGAAGCAATAAATGAGTGACCCATTTTCAGGATTTTCAACCACCGTGGGGAAAGGATGGGGGCTTGTTGTGGAAGAAAAGAAAAGCAGACTATTATTACATCAATATATGGAATCAGTTAATCCCCCACCCAGGAAAAGAAACCCGTGATTAACATTTCAGATTATGACCTGCCTGTTGATGAAGAAAAAGTACTTAGTAAAGGACTTTCATTCACCAACTTCTGATGTCAATTTTGTCAGCACTAATGTTGATTTGCATATTTTGTCTAGGAACTTAACCCTCAAATGTCTGTATTCTGAGAAAGCTATTGAAGAGTTAGATGGTACGGAGGTGATAACCAATGTTGTTCAGAGCAATTTCAGACTGGTTCTTTGTACTGCCCTGAAATAAACTCTGAAGTTTCTATGTTCATCAAAAAAATGTGAGTTAGACCTTGAACAGATTTGAAATTTGGGAGCAGTGCATGGTTTCACGAATTGCAGTCAGGCGGTGTTCTTGGCCATTAAATCCCTCTCAGAAAATAAATTTGTAACTATAAAATCAGCTGACAAGGAGGAGCCATTATGATACGAACATCACAGACTATGTCTGTGAAATTGAATGGCAGCTCTCTGACACTGATTTTTATCAGATGTTGAACAGGAAAAGCATTTCCACTTATAATAATGATATTGATAAAATATTAAACTCTGGATTTTGAAAGGTTACATCTCTGATACTGACTATAAAGTTCTAACAGTCAGCCATCTCATTATTCCACTATTTACATTTTGCCCAAAATCCACAAGAGTTTAACCAATTCACCAGGCAGGCCAATCATATTGGATAGGGGTGGCTGACTGAGATACTATTGATTTTGTGGACCAACATTTACAGCCCCTAGTGCAAAATCTTTGGTCCTATATCCAGGACTCAACAGAGGTGGTACAATTGATGGAGGACCTGGATATGGACGAAAAGTGGTATTTGCAACCATTGATGTAAACTCCTTTATACAGCAATACCACATGGTGAAGGATTGGCAGCTATGCAGCACCTTTAAACACTAGAAATGAAATACAAGTGGAAATCCCACTGCTTTTTGGTGCAGTTAGTTGGCAAAGTGTTAAAACAAAGTGTTTTTATTTCTGTAACAAGTTTACCTCCAAATAAGAGGCTCCATGATGGGGCCACAATTGCCCCATCCTATGCCTATCTGTATGTGGGGCATTGGGAATGTTTGCATCTCTATGACGCTACCACAAATCCATTCTAGATGAAGTGGATTTGTTATGGGAGCTTTATAGATGATATACTTGTATTGTGGAGAGGGACAGTGGAAGAATTTTGTGATTTTGTGCAGTGGATGGAAAATACAAGCAGTAGTTTATGTTACAAGTATGAAATACATTCATCTGAGATTACTTTCCTGGACTTGAAAATTTATAGGAATATGAATGGAGACATATGTACAACACCTTTTCAGAAGGAAATGGATCAAAATAGCATTTTAAAATTTGAAAGTTGCCATCCATTCCATGTTAAGTACAACATTCCTAAGGGCCAATGTATGATACTCTAAGAAATAGCACAGAGGACAGTGAATTTAAAATAAAATGTGCAACACAAGTAAAAGATTTAAAGAATGAGGGTACAACAATCAGAGTATAGTAGATGCTATAGTAAGTGTAAATTTTATGAAACGTGAAGAGACATTGCTGTATAGAAATAGGAGCACAAGTTAAAAGCAGTTGCTCACTGTCCTTTTATCATCACATATTCTAAACAAAGTGACAAAAAGGAAATTATAACTAATAATTGGCCCATACTGCAATTAGAGATGAAATTAAAAGAAGTGGTACAGGAGGATCCTAAAATAGTATTCAGGAAGAGTAAAACCCCAAAAGAGCGTATTGGTAACTAACTCAGTTCAAAGTCCAGAACCTCTACACAAGTAATTTAGTCTGCCTCTCAAGGGTACATATAGATGTGTAGGTGCATTTACTGCAAATACATGCATACATGTCGGGGATTTGTTAATCCACGATGTACAAATTAAAGATTTTATCAATTGTGACACTAAATGTGTAGTCCATTTACTTCAATGCAGCTGTGGGAGTTATTATGTGGGATGGACAACAAGAAGTTTAAAATAAGGATAGGAGATCATGTTCGTACCCTAGCTAAAATGATATGACTTATGCCATAGTTCAGCACATAAAAGGTAATAATGGAGTGTAACACAAGATTAACTTGTCAGTTAGAAGTGGTTAGATTTGGTTTGAGAGGGAGGGACATTGAACAAATGATTGACAGATGAGAGCATTTTTGGATTTATGAACTGAGGAGCAGATATGTAGGGTTTAAATGATGCCATTGATTTGGCATCATTTTAAAGAAATTCAGGAAGAAATAATTTGGACCATGAAGATGGGGTGAAATAGCTAACATATACAATGAGTTCCAATAGTTCCAAAATATTTTTAAGAAAATGTTTCGTACATGTCCAGTTCTTTTGTGATTGAGGTGCAACATGATACACAATGGTGACCTATCTATTTTGGTTTAAGGCACAAAGGTTAATAAGTATCAAAAATATTTAGTGGATATTGCACATTAATTTTGTAAAGTGTAGTTGCATCCTCAACACAGTAAGTGCAGTGCCTGTAATAGCAGCTCATTTTTGTGTATTGTAACTGCAAAGGTTTTGTGATTTATAAGATGGGGTTGTACTTGAGGAAAATAAAACAAAATAATTCATTGGTAACTTTGTGGAACATTATATATTAAACAGATGGGTTGGAACCTAACATAGGTTTCCATTTAACCTCAATAAATAGTTATGCTCAAGATATCTCGCCAGTAGTTGCACCCTCTTTCCTCCATTTATGGATTTATTTGCTTCTGTATGTGGATCGTAGGTTAGAAATATTTAAATAAAATATGAGGTAGCAAAATACAATAAAATGAGGTGCTGCAACTAGCAATGCATGAGCGTAATTGTTTTAGTTTTAAAGGGCAATAGTGCAATTTAAATAGTTGGATTGGAGCCCAGCATAGATTTTTATTTAAACCTCACAACAAATAGTTAGCTCAAGACATTTGCTGTAGTTGTACCCTCTTTTTCCTCTATTCATAGTTTTATTTGATTCTCTATATGGATCATAGGTTAGAAATATTTAAATGAAATACGAGGCAGCAATATGTAATAAAATGAGGTGTTGCAACTAGCAATGCATGAGCGTGGTAACCCATTTAAATGACATGAGCGTGGTTTAAATGTGCAGTTTAAAGTTCCACAAAAACATTGCTGCTATTTCAAGTTCGAATGAATGGTAACTAGTGTTGTTGATTGAAAACTGCTTTTAAACAATAAAACTAAATTGTTTTTATGCCACGATTGGTTAGAATTAATTAGTTACATGTAGTTTTTCACTATTTATATAGAGCACTATTGTAATGTTTTAGATTCACTCTGATGATGCCTGACAGTGGTCAGGGAAACATTAGTGTTGGTACAGTTCTTACCGCTTATTTTTGGGACTTGTTGCAAATGTAACATGCAGTTTTGTATTTAAATAAAAGGACTTCATTTTTTCATCAAAGTCCTGTGCCCTATGATTTTGTGGGTGCTTGCATTACTTCCTTTGTTACTTTTGTTCAAAATGAGCACCACAGTAAATTGCCTGGTGCTCCACTTCGCTGTTTTTCTGTGGAGCAATTTTGCAGAATTTGCAGCCACAATTTCTGGATTTCACTGCAGAGTGTGAAATTTTACCCGTGAATTTGTTGTTCCATCCACAAAATTCACACTTTGCATTAAAAGAAGATGAATTTTATCAAACATTTTGCACAAATTGAAGCTTCATACTGTTCCAAAAACTCTGTGAATTTCACAAAGTGCAAATTTTGGTGCTTCATGTGAACTTTATGGGTGAACTTTAACTTTGCAACACCTCAAGTTATGATGCCATGAGATCTGCTGGACATCACTTGGTGGCATGTCACTATCAGTCTTTGAATACTTGTTTTTCTGGTTGAATGATTTTGTTATTTGCTTGTTTTGGTAATCCAGAATCAAGTTTCATTTCTGTCATCATGGACCTCAGTGTATTCATTCTGATGTTCATGTTCCTGTACTATAGTGAACCTTCTAACATATTTATGTTCAATGGTATGTAAAATGGTGTGTGAAGCAATAGTGTAGGAGCAGTATGATTTCTTTAGTAAATCTGATATCTTTTAAGGGTGTTACACTTCGGATTGGTGACATTTTCATTCATATGAGGCTTTACTGGATAAACAGCACACAGATTTAGTTTGGTTTTATTGTGCCTTTTATTGTACTCCACATAACTTACCCCGATTATCTTTCCCTTCTACAACATCTACCTAGCATATATATTGAGTTATGGTGACAGATATTCACAACTTAGCCACTGGTCAAAATTAGCACTGCTCTGTGTGCTACAGTAAATTAGCTCAGAACCATTTGCATGCTATATTCAAAGGAATAGCCATGGGGTTAAAGCAGCTGAATATAGCGTGTATATGAAGCCATGCAAACAGGGCAGGGAGTGCAGTGCAATAATAACCTGGCAGATGAGACAGCTGTGAATATAGCATCCAGGAAGTGCAAACCACAACAGCAACCCAGTGCACATGGACGTGGAGGAATGTAAAGGTGTACTACATGGATAATGTGGTATAGCAAAGAAGTGGATGCACTAAAGCTGCAAGCAACAGTGCAGGCCAAATACTGCAGAACTGTGTTATGGTTCAGACAGGTTTCTGCAGTGCAAATACATTTGTGCATCATTTGTACAGGGCTAACATGTTTGCCTGGTGCTAGGACATTTGCCCAGGGCAAAATTTGCTATTTTCAAAAGTGACATACAAATGAGCCTACATAGGCAGTCCATGGGCAGACATCCTTATTAGCATGTCCTTATGAACTGATTTGCTAATAGATTGCCCATTGTTATTGCAGGGTCCCACAACTCCACCTGTAGGTCAGTCTGAAAGCACAGGGACATGCTGGGTCTGCTCACAGCTCCACCTGTTGGCCAGTCTGGAAGTACAGGGCAGGCTGGGTCTGCTCACAGCTCCACCAGTAGGTCAGTCTGGAAGAGCATAGTGGTAGCTGCAGGCTATGTTTGTACATGGCTGCATGGACTATTGTGCCCCAGGGGACTACACAACACAGGCACAGGTGGTGGTGCTGCATGCAATAGTCAAACTGTAGTTCCTGCTACAGTGCATAGCAGACGCTAAAGTAGCAAGATGGTTGATAGTGTGAGGGCACATCAATGCCTATGGTGTGTGCACAGCAATGACTGCTGCACTTCACACAATGACAGGCCCATCTGGCAGGTTAGTTGTGACAGTGGATATCACTGTCATGCTGCTGTCTGACCCACAGATGCTGCACCACTGGCATGTGATACTCACAGTGACATGCACATGGCTGGCTGTGTGTGCTGTGATGTCCGTGCAGATGTGCTTATGTAGCAAGGGAGGAGCATACCATCAGGCAGGCACACTGTTGTTGGGGTATTACATACACTGAACCATTTGTACTGCGTGGATGGTCCCAGCCTTGTGGCAGCATCCAGCATGTGGTGTAGCCTGGTCACCTGTACACCTCCCTCAACACTCTCTGTGCCTCCAGTGCTGCATGTGTGTGCTGGATTGTGTTGCTGTACCACAGTAGGGGACTGAAGGTGTGAGCTTTATGGAGACACTACCATGGTGTCCACTGGGCACTGAGGGCATCCAACAATGCCTGGCATGGTTGGGACCAGTGCTAGATGATAGTAACATAGAAGGTGTCATCTGTGTGCAGCGTGTTTTTTCCATGTCTGGTTTCTTTCTTTGTTTAATATTTACTGGTTAGAGTCAATAAACCATCACTGGCAGACCCTCACAAACTCCATAACTTGACACTTTATATAGAGTTCCATAAACCATGGTACTATGTCACGCAGTTGTGCAAAGTCACGCAAAGTCACTTTTGAGCTACGGTAGTCAACAGTGAATATAAAAGGTAAAACATGGGAGTTACACTATGCAGGGAATGGACTAGCAGTCTGATTCATCTGCCCAGTCACCCGCCCTAATTAAGTTAAAATTTTCAAAAAAGCGGCATTTAAGAAAAACTTCATCCTACCTAATCATGGTTTATACCGGAAGCTGTTTATCTGGGGACCCCGATAAATGGAAGTTGAGATGAAGAAATCACCGTGAAGCACCTCCACCTTCATCACCAGCAAAGGCCGTAGAAAAATCAAAGGCCCCTCCATCTGCTGGCTGCCCAGAGATGGACCATACTGCTTCAGAACATGAACTGCTCACCTTAGCATGATTCCTAGTGGAATTCAAGGCATTTAGAGAGCTTCACACTCTCACAGAGGAGCTGAAATCAGTAACTATATCCCTAGAGGACATTTGAGAAGGCCAGCAACACTGAAGCCCGTATGGTATCAGTGGAAAGAAGGTTGAAAAGCAAGCATCAGAGCTTGTGGCGCTCAGACAAAGCTAAATATATTGGAGAACAAGAACGAGGATCTTGAAGGAGAAGTAGACAGAATAATGCTGTACTTATTGGTCTCCCAGAGAGGGAAGAGGAGCTGATCCCATTGTCTTTACTCAAAACTGCTTGTTAAATTGTCAGGCCCCACTCCCTTTGGCCCCAATTATGTGATCAAATGAGCTCATAGAGTGCTTAGAGCAATGCCTCTACCGGCCCCCACCTCGGCCCTTCATTTTCTGCTTTCTGAACTATTTCAAAAGGCAACATTTCTTTAATAAAATAAAAGATCCAAGAGACTAAATGTGAAGGGGCCACAATTAGGGTAGCTCAAGATCTCCCAGTCTCAGTACATCAAAGGAGGTTCACCTACCACCTGCTGGGTGGTCAAGCTGATTGCTTCAGGAATTTGATTCCGTATAGGGGTACCGGTCAGACTCAAAGTTCTTTGTCCGGATCTTGGGCAGCTACGAGGATGCAAGCTCTGCAACAGAAGGGTTCAAACAGGCCCTTCCAGAACTGTTTAAAGATCACGGCGATCCCAGCTCTACATGAGGTACTGTAGATAGCCATAAGTTGGGCAAGATACTGTATGCTGCTCAATACCAAAGTCTGTCCATGATCTAACTGATGTACCCAACATGTTTACCTTTGTGAACTTTTGAGTTTTGAATGGTTATAGGGTGATGGACAGACTGAACTGACTGTGAATGGCATATTTTCTGAGGTAACAACTCCAGAGTGGTTATTGGGGTTGTCAGCCTGTCAAATATGCTTTCCACTACCTGATTGCTGTTTGTCTCCCTCATGGGGTAAATAGCATTAAGATGGACTGCCAATCACTTGCACATTCATGTAGCAATCTCCTTATCACTGCAGTGAGAACAATAACCTTTCATACCCGCTAGAGGACCGGAACACTATGTGTCTCATGGCACTGCAAGTACAGTATCTGTGGACAGTGTTATCTTTACTTTGCCTGCTTTGGCTCTGGCACTAGCTACATGTCTTAGTAGGGGCACTGAAGTAACAATCCCATGTTTAGTTGGAAACCTCCTTAGACTAACATGTTTATCTCGTTTGGAAAGATTTTATTTTAGACAAATTTGACAATTTGGGAGTGAACAACAGCAAACTTCATTTTTGGAAAGAGCATCTCTTATCTGGATATTTAACATTTTGATTCTACTGGATTAAGTTTGGGAACAGTTTGGACATTTTCTATTTTCTGTTACCTTGTTACCTCCCCCTTTTTCATTTTTCTTTTCTTTAAACATTATTCAGAGTTTTATGCTCCAAGTTCCACCAAATAATATGGGCTCCCCTGGATATTTTGCTCGGCTCCTCAATTTGGATATGAGGCATGTCAAAATGAACAGAGAATTTGTGTTTAAAATAAATTGCAGTTTATGTTTTGTAGGAGGCAAGTTATATCTCTAAATGATTTAAATTAGCAGCTATTGTTTGAGAAAACTAAAGGTGCAAACTTTTGAGGATTATATTATTGGAAGCAGAGGTTACTCGGGATTTGGGACTACATTGATAAGGGGTCTGACAGCCTTTAAGATGGGAGGGTCCTCTGAAGAGGCTAGAACATTATAGTAATCCTAGCCTTTTATTTGCAGAAACAGCTAGTGATCCAATTAGCCTCTCTATTGCCAAGAGCCAGGTTCATATAGCTGGTAAAGTGTGTGAGGAGCAACCAGAGCTGGAATAGTCTGGGATTCCTTAATGTATAGGAGAGGGCCTCCTAGCCTATCCAGAGTCCCTAATATGGGGAATTTGAGGGTGTGATGACTCTAAGAGGAAGGACCTCATGACGGTTATGTCTCACTTAGTAGACCCATGGAGTTAAGCCTACAGTAATTTTAATAGTAGGTTACTAGTTGGGATGGAAACAGGTTTCTTTTTTTTCTTTTTGCATTGTTGCAAAATAGGGATGATTAGATGGGTGGGATGCATGGAGAGGAGATGGGTGAGTGGTTTGATCTGGTGATGTCCAGCCAATAGTATTTGTGTTGGGTGAGCAGGAGGACGAGACTTTTGTAATGTTCTCTCTCTCAGTGTTTTGCCCTAATTTTACCTAGGGATGGGCTATGGGATAGGGATATGGGTGACTGGATACAATGGTCAGGTTTACATGCTTATTGGTTAGGGCAAGGGTGGGAGAGGTATGAAGGGGGAGGGCGCCTTGCATATAGTTCAGTAATGGAAAGAGACACCATCAGGAGGAAGGTATGGTGGAGTATAGGTTCAAAGAGTGTTTATTAGGTGTACTCAGAGATAATTGCAGAAGAGGAGATTGCACCATGGGGAGTAATTATGTGTGGATTTCATGGAATGTGAAAGGCTCCAGGAACAAAACCAAAAGATATAAGCTTATTAAACATTTAAAATTACTCAAAGGGAATGTGATTTGTTTACAGGAAATGCATATGCTTGAGTCGAAGCTAATCTCGTTAGAAGACAGTTTGCTGGTCGGTTATTCATGGCAGGGGATAGTTCAACCAGTAGAGGGTTTTCAGTTTTAATTTCTAGGCCAATCCTTTTGTATGTGAACAAAGCATAATATATCCCATGGGGCACTACATACTAGTTATGGGTCTTTTAGACAGAACAAAAGTATTAGTGAGTAGCATATGTGGACCTAATTTAGACTCACCAGATTTTTCATGAATCTGCTGGATGTCCTGTCTCCTTTTGTAAACCTCCCCATTATTTTGGGAGGTAACTGGATCTTCCCTTTCTTCTGATCTTGACAAGGAAGGGAGGAGGTCCGGATGACTGACTGCAGCTCTGAGAGCTATCGAGACATGATAGACCAGACAGGTTTGTGTGATCCATGGAAGGTATTACACCCTTTTCTCAGGAGTTTACATTCACTTTGCAGGTTCATAAAACCAGACTGAGAATCGACTACTTTCTAATGAGTAATACTCTCATTTTGACCCTCTCAGAGTGTGTTTATAGATCCTGGAGTTATTCAGACTACTCCTTGGTCAGGTGTTCTCTATGTCTTAGCCCCAACCTTTCCAAACAATCTATTTGGAAATTGAATAACCAGCTACTTAGATCCAGTCAGATTATGGAGAAATCAAGCAGAGAATAGACTTATACTTTAAAGACAATCTTAACTCTACAGGAGAGGGTTAGAGAATGGGAACCCTCAAGTGCAGTTTAAGAGGAGAATTAATCAAAATTGCAGCTACAAGGAAGAAGGATAGGGAGGAACAGCCTTGCATCTCGTAGAACAAATTAGGATATAGAAAAACTCTTTCACCCACCACTCCAGAGGAAATCAGAGAGCAGTTAATACATCTTAGAAGCCAGTATAGTGAAACTCTTAGGGACAAAGTAGATATGCCATCATTAAAACAAAAGCAACATGCCTGGACCAAGGAGAAAAATCAGGACACCTACTGGCCATGAGACTCAGAGCAGTAGAATCCTCTAAAATTATACAGTGCATCAGATCCCAGAGAAATAATTCTGTAAAATTGCTCCCCAGAGACATAGTGGAGGAGTTCAAAATCTATTATAGAGAACTATATAGCCCTATGAGCTCTCAACCTAACATAGAAACTGTCAAGGAATATTTATCCTCTATCCAGATGCCAGTAATTCAAATGACCTAAAAGAAGGGTTGGTTTCTCCCATCTCAGAGTCTGAAATTTTGGAGGCCATTAAATCCTTATCCCCAAACAAAGCTCCAGGCCTGGATGGGTCTTCCTAAATTTTTAAATGCTTTGCTAAGCAGCTGGTTCCTGGGCTAAAAAGCTATTCTATAGTGTACATGAGTCTGATATAATTGATAGACACTTACTAGAAGCCCTCATAGTAGTCATCCCCAAACCAGGAAAGGAGCCAGATAGAGTCACTAACTATCACCCTATTTCCTGATTAATTGCAATGTTAAAATTCTGGCCACAATTTTAGCAAAATGGCTGATTAAGGTCATGCCTCACATCATTCATCAGGATCAAGTAGGGTTCATGATAGGGAGAACATCATCAGGTCACCTCTGTAAACTGTCCCATGTTTTTCTATGTCCAGGATTCAGACTCTCCTTATGGGCTGATGTCCCTGGATGCAGAGAAGGCATTTGACAGGGTGGACTGGCAATTCCTGTTTGCTGTCATGTATAGAATGGAGTTTCCCCTATTTATATCAAGTGGGTTTTGTCATTATACAACCATCCAAGTGCTCAGATCTATTGTAATGGGCTCTTTTCCTCCACTTTCCCATTGTTTTCAGGTACAAGGCAGGGCTACCCCACATCCCACTTCTTTTCAACATATATCTGAGCCTCTCCTCTGGGGCTCAGGCTCAATCCTAGGATACTGGGGTGATGATTGATACCCAGGAGTTCAAAGTGTCTGCATATATGGATGACATCCTTCTGCATCTCTGACACCCCAGGAGACCTTCCCTTGGTCTTGGAGATCATAGAGGAATACAGCAAAGTATCCAATTATAGAATAAATGTAGGAAAACCACAGTTTTCCCTCAGTGGAAAATTACAGAAAACCAACATCTCTAAAATGGGTCTTCAATGGGTCAGTATTCACTAAAATATTTAGGTATCATGCTGGCGAGGAGTGAGTCCAGGATGATTCAACTAATTGGATTAGGTCATACATGACTTAAGACAGGATTTGGACAGATGGTGGAAACTCTCCCTGTCACTCTGGGGTCACATAAATTTAATTAAAATGACTGTCCTGCAGGGTGTTTTATCCTATTAACATGCTTAATGTTTGGCTGCCCTTAAAGTGGTTTTCAAAGACCCATTCAATAATTTCCTACTTCATTTAGCAGGAAAAGCTCCCTGTAGAGCCTATCATAAATTTACTGCTCCCAAAGCCAAAGGGTGTTTTATGGTTACCCCTTTTGGTCTGTATTATTGGGCTAGCAATGCTAGCAAATATTCAAAATGGCTGCTGACACCAGGGAAGAAATTTCTTTGCCCTATGTCCCCTCATAGTTGAAACTGGAAATTGGGATGATTAGAGGGTAGGTCTTGACCCAACTGCTCTTTATACTGCAATCAAAATGCCTTCCTAAGGAACTGGCACTTACTCCAATAGCCACCTCAGTGAAAATTCATGCCCAGCTATGCTCCTTTGTCAGATATACTCCATGCCAATGATCAAAATCAACCTCTTTGTAGAAATCCAAATTTGAAGATGGGGCAAAGCGATCACTGATATAGGGTTCCCTCATTGAGTGGGTTGAGGTCAAAGATGTTTTGCATGATGGGTGTGTTGCTAGGGGTGCAGTTGATTCTTGCGACATAGGAGTGGGCCCCTAACCAAATATTTAGGTGTTTCAAATAAGACACTTGCTGGCCCAAGTACAAGGTGAGTTGAAGACAGGAGGGTCCCAGAGAGGTATTCTGAATCCTTGTCCAAGGTAGTATGGGAACCACATTTTATATCTAGATTATACTCATCATTATTTGACCACGCATATGTGGATCCTGTGGGACTCCTAAATACTGGGAAGAGCAGCTTCAGAGTAGACATCTGAGTGGTGTATTCTCTGGTGAAACCTACAGATACATTATCCAGGACAGGCTTAGGGTGATGGAACTCCAATTATTGAATAACATGTTCTGGACACCAATTAAGCTTCATAAAATAGGATGGATTCTTAGCCCTACAGTACCTGAAACAGATGTCATCAGGAAGTGGGTGCCCTTTGTCACATATTTTGGGAATGCCCACCAGTGAAGGCCCTTTGGGACATGATTAAATCAAGGTGGACCCACTGCTCGGCATTGAAGAATACTTCTCACCAGAAATTTGTTTAATTGGGGATTATTATAGAATAGATGTGAAGTTAAGAAGGTATTATATGGCTGCCATATCCTCCTCACTTAAAAGGGTGGCATTAAGACACTGGCTTGATGACCTCATGTGAAGTTACTCGGAGTGGCCTCTGGAGTTCTTATTTAATTTGGGAGTGGAGAAATGGGAGCCAGCATTAAGAACTGCTTCCCAAGATATTCAAAACTTAGGAGACCTTGCACTCTTTGTTTCTGTTACAAACAGGTGACTCATCTCCCTGATGGCTTCAGAATAGCTATTCAGCAGTGGGGTTTACTCAGTATCATGGAATAAAGGCAAATGTGCCTCTATAGTGATGTGTACTGAAGATTGTATGCAAGGCTAGGGGGTATGGGAGTGAAAGGAGTTGGGCATGGCAGGGCAAGTTGGTTACTGACACTGCCAATATTTGTACTCTGATACCATTGTACTATCCACAACTTGCTCTGTAACTGTGAAACAATAAACCTGCATTTCAAAAAAAAAGGTAAAACATGGGAAGTCTGGGAACTCAGATTTTATTTATACCATTGGTGTGTGATGCCCAGAGATACACCTCTCAAGCTTCGCCCTCGGTATTTATGGGGCATCACACATCTGAGGTGTGTATAAAATTCTCATTAACCACACTTTCCCATGCATTATTCTATATTTTATCACCTTGTTGTCAGGGTAAGCTCAGCACATTGTCATTAACAGCCCAGAGTCACTCGTGTGCGGCTGTGAGTTGATATAGAGTACACTAAATACATACCATTAACAACACACAGTTCACAATGAGCAACATAGTGTCACATTGCAAACCCTTTCTGCTGAAGGTGCTGTTTCATCTCAGTTCTATCAATAACAGGATGGTTGACTTCAATATTACTGCATTGTATTCCACAGTTTGGCTGCCTGTGCATATGGAGTAGCCCAGGGTGGCTGACCCCCCACACTGCCTCCTAATTGGCTGCATACAGCCTTGTACCCTGTCGCTGTGTCCACTCCCCAATCTTGGTTTGCCCAGAGTTAAGACTACCTTTTTCTGGATGTTAATTTTCACCGTGCAATGTGTCACACAAAGTCACACAAACACTTCGTGGTGCTAATGCACTGAATATAGCATAGCACCTGAATTCATGTACACCCCTTTGCACATTGCTTACATTATACCTTTGCCTGGCACTAATGCAGTTTTCCATGCTATTTTGCCTTTTGAATAGGGGTCCTAGGCAAACCCTGTACAAACCTGTAGTGCAAATGGTTTAAGCCCAGCACAAAGTTTTGAATATCTCATTCCTTTTATTCCTAATGCAAACCGACTTCCAATATTAAATAACATGAAGTTTATAAAACCTGTGAGGTTGTTGACAGAGTGCCAGAGCTGCACAATACATTAATATGTTCATCAGATGATTGCTGTGCTTTCTATATTTTTGCCTTTGCCTAGCCTTTTAAAGTGTTTTGTTTGGCAGTCAGTTTTTTTGCCTCCACAAAATCTGTTTGTGTAACTTTAATATATAATTAGGGTATTTGTGCTTCTGTAGGTAAAGATCAGTGCTGGCAATGATGCCTCTAACTGTATCCAGCTCATATTCTAAAGCCATCTGCTGTTTTCAAGCAATAGATAAAATTTGTTAAGATGTTGTCCAGTTCTTTCATTGGTACTGTAGTTCAATGAATCTCAAACTTTCCCCACTTTTTAAGAAACTGTTAAAACAGTTTCAGATCAACCTGTGTCTTTAATTGGTGTTCCTGTTTTCTACTTTTCTCTGAAGCACTGTTATTCTGGTAATGCCAGGGGAGATCTGAGGTGTGTCATCACAGTTGTGAACCATGATATAGACATGGCAAGGTGAGGCAAGGCAATTTTATTTCCTGATCTCCTTTCCCACAGGGTTCAGGGCTCCATAGAAATCAAACACATACACAGAAAAATTACAAAATAAAATAAACATTTCACAAACTGTAGATAAACCTTCCCAACCGATTAAAACATATTCCTTCCTAGTTTCTAGTTTATATAAATGTAAATAAACAAATAACAATAAATAAATAACTAAAATAAATTAAAATAGGCAAGGCAATAGGCAAGATAAAAAGATAGTTCAGTGCACCTTTGAAGGCCCCACCATGGCAGATCCAATATGGGCTTGCAAAGCACTGTAAAGACCAGGTCCTGCCACTTTAAAAATCTGTCTCAAGAGAGGTTCAGCCTGGACCGTGGACAAAAGAGTAAGCCAGCATCGGTGAATTGGAGAGGGTGGACAGAGATAAGTGGGGTCAGGATCTTCTTGATATGAGCCATGATCACTTTACCAAAGAGAAATGACATTGATCGATCAGATTTCTTTTGGATTGTGGCGGGGAGGATTTTAACTTCTTTTTATTTTTTTTTATTTTATGAAGCTCTGTTTGACAGAAAACCACCATTTGAGGTACTGCTGCTCTTAAGACAGAGACACAATGTGTTTTGAACACAGCTGCTTTCTGTGCTGGTGCATGTTTACTGTAATGACTGGATGGATATTATGACAAATAATTACTGGCCATCACCATAAAAAATTGATGGCCAGTCATTATATCTATTTCAATGTTTATATTATTTTCTGGAAAGGGAGCTACAATGGATATTTTTGGGGTGGAATTCAAATTGATCCTTCAGTGGTGCATTTAATGAGAAGGAAAGTAGAGGCAAAGGCACTATACAGAAGCAAACTTATATAACCCTTATTACACCCATATTTTTAAAACATAGCTGCACCACATCCAAGTACAAAACAGCACATAATGTAAAATAGACAAATTCACATATGGTATGCAATGCCATTCACAATGCCAACTACAGCCATTGAACCTGGACCAGAAGTTTTCCAATGCCCAAACTACTGCCAATAATAGTGGTATGCTGTCATCAAACAGCTGCGCTGAGTGCACTCATTGTGA
Organism: Neoceratodus forsteri; assembly: GCA_016271365.2. Lineage (NCBI taxonomy): Eukaryota > Metazoa > Chordata > Ceratodontiformes > Ceratodontidae > Neoceratodus > Neoceratodus forsteri. The sequence goes on from CM057455.1 coordinate 611,985,833, forward strand.
AAGGATGAATATCAGCATGGGAACAAATCATCATGAGGATATCACAAGAGTGCAGATGTATGGATGGGTTTGCCATTAGACAACCAGAGACAGTCTTATAATAGGAATTGGGCAAGGACCAACTAGACTACAAAGGAGACTGGCAGTGATATGATCATTGATGGAGTCAAAGTGCTGAGAGGGTGCTTGTTGTATAGATCAATCAGCAGGGACTAGGTAGTGGTGATGGGACGACACTTACACACAAACACATGTACGTGCATAGCAGTGTGTAAAGTGCATACATGTCTGGGTTTTTCTGTATGCTTTTTACCTTTCATAGAACATGTTTGCACACAATAAGAGATGGATGTCTCAGTTTAAATATCAGTATCTGTGCTAATAGTTTTCTGCTCCCCTAACACAGAAAAAAGGTTTACAGTATTGCATAGTTTTTCTTTGATGCAATGGGTGCACCTTGCACCAGATTTCCTGCTGTTAAAAATGGCAGTAGAGAACTTGATTCCATAATTTTGAAGTCCCATAGTTTTATAGGGATACACACATCCCCAAAGGTATAGACAGAACTTCTGGGGTACGATTCTCATAGCTCTTGGCATAGCATAAGGAGCTTGTTTGACAAATAATGACACAAAGTGTCCCTTGCACCAAAAGATGTGCTGGGAGTGATTCTAAAGGCAGAATGCATCTACCACAGACTGCAGGCACCAAAGGGTTCTTGCGCTGTCCATAATTGATTACAGCATTGCGCTAGGGTTTGCAGCAGATGTGGGCAAATCCCTAAATCAGAATTCTGAAAACTATCCCAGAGAGCAAATTTCTTAATAGGTCTAAGGGTACTTAACATGCTCTGGGAGGTTTATCATCCTGAGCCAACATGCCGCAGTTCCCCTCCAAAGCCCTGATCCCCATAGTAATACAGTAATTACTGTCCCTGTTGGTCTAGGGGTCCCCCAGCCCAGTCCTCTTATTAATATAATATTTACAGTCCCTGGTTGTCTGGAAGTCCCAACCACAGCCCTGATCCTCTTATTAATTATAAAATTAATACCCATGGTGGTCTAGTGGTCCCCCAAGCCCCAATCTGCCTACATATGACAATGTTCATACAAGTGTTCCTTGATGGTCTATTAGACTCCACCCCACCCCTGAAGGTAGTGCCCACCACCTACCCCATCCCAAACACTAAGTCAGTGACCAGCACAGCCTCCTCTCAACACCATGACCGCCACTGACTGAACTGTCACTGAGCACATACTGTATAATGCAGTACACACTAGTTGATTGACAGCTCACTGTCTGAGCTGTCAATCAATGACCATGTACTGTATTATTCAGTACACACTCAGTGACAGTTCCAGTCAGTGGCTAGCCGTGATGCTGAGAGGAGGGCTGTGCTGATCACTGGCTCGAGGTTGGGATAGAGATCAAGATGGTGTGCACTACCTGCAAGGGTAGGAATGGACATCCACAACACCACCAGGGAACACTTATATGAACATTGTCACATATGGGCATATCAGAACTTGGGGGGGACTGCTAGACCACTAGGAATTAATTTAATAACATTGTAATATATGGGCATATCAGGCTGGGGGACCTCCAGATCACCAGGGACATACATTTGTACAATTAATAAGAAGATCAAGGCTTTGGACAGAACTGATAGACCACCATGGACAGTAATTATATTATTAATAAGAGGATTGGTGCCAGGACAGGACCGCTAGACCATTAGGGACAGTAAGTAGAGTTACACTGCAGCTGTGTACATCTTTTATGCCATCAGACTGCTACAAGAACTGTAGCCACTTGCCTGTCCCTGAGCGCAGAAGAAACTGTCATCTGCACTAAGCAACTGAGTGCCCCATTAGCCCAGTAAACAACACACTTACCGATCCGGTGAAGGAGGAACCAAGTCAGCATCAGAGGAGGGGCAGCTGAACATAAAAAGCCTGTGTCAGTCATGGCAGTTTAGGTATGCTGTAGCTGTGTTCATCTGTTTTACCATCAGCCTGCTACAAGTACTGTTGCTGTCTGCCCATCCCTGAGCACCAAAGAAACTGTTATCTGCACTAACCAACTGAGTTCACCAGTAGCTAAGTAAAACAACACACTTACTGTCCAGTGAGGAGGACCTAAGTCAGCTTCAGCATTGGAGGAGGAGCAACTGAACACAAAAAGCTTGTACGATCATGGTGTGTTTGCCATGGTGCAAGCACCACTTGGGAAGAAAAATACTTTTTAAATGACTGAATTTAGCACAATAAGTCATCTAGAAGGCTAGGATAGATCAAAACAGTATACATTTTGGCTTACTGCTAACTGCTTTAAATGAGTACAGTAAAAATGAATTGTTTTCCACAAAAATGCATTGATTGTATATTTTAAATTGTAGCAATAACATATAGCTTTACTCAGTACAGTGTTTTTTATGTTTTAAGTTACAAAACAATCTGTGTCCATGTTTATTAAGCCTTAGTATTATGGCACCTTACTGAAGTGTTTTTAAAATCAAGCATTTGTCTGTGCTGAATGTTGATTGCGTTGGTCCATTGAGCTCGCTCACTGCCCCTGTGTTACTCGCTCATTCTGTTTCTCCCTGTGCTGCAGGCTGCTCTTTTGTACTGGGCTCCTGCCTGCTTTGGCATGTTTTTCTGTCCACAAAGAAATCTGCAGCTGTCCTGACAGAGCTCCATTGAAGTGGGTCACTCCCCTATCTCACTTGTTCATTTTGTTTCTGCTGGAGCTGCAGGCTGGCTTTTGTACTGGGCTTCTGCCTGGATTGCCTCCTCTTTCTGATCAGAAATAAATCCACAACAGTCATGTTGAGCTCGCTCGCTCCCCCTCTCTCACTCGCTCATTCCCGTTTCTGCCGGTGCTGCAGGCTGACCTTTGTACTGGGTTCCTGCATGTTTGCCTCCTTTTTCTGCCCACAAAGAAATCCACAGCAGTCACGATAGAGTTCCATTGAGCTCACTCACTCCCCTCTCTCACTCACTCATTATGTTTCTCCTGGTGCTACAGGCTGCCCTTTGTACTGGGCTTCTGCCTGCATTGGCAACTTTTTATTCCCACAAACAAATCTGCAGCTGTCCCGACAGAGCAACGTTGAGGTTGCTCATGCCACCTGTCTTATTCTGTTTCTCCTGGCACTGCAGGCTAACATTTTGTAGTGAGCTCCTGCCTCTGTTGGCATCTTCCTCTGCCCACAAGAAATCTGCTGCAGCAGTCCCAACAGAGCTTGTTGAGCTCGCTCCTCCCCTCTCTCACTCACTCATTCCATTTCTGTTGGCACTGCATTCTGCCCTTTTGTACTGGGCTCCTACCTGCATTGCTGTCTTCTTCTGGCCACAAAGAAATCTGCAGCATCACGATATAGCTCTGTTGCTCGCTCACTCCCCTCCTCTCTCACTCATTCGTTCTGTTTCTCCCATGCAGCAGGTTGCCCTTTTGTACTGGGCCCTGCATGCATTGCTGCCTTTTTCTCCCACAAAGAAATCTGAAGCAGTCCCACCAGAGCTCCGTTGAGCTCACTCACTCCTCCTCCTTCACTCACTAGTTCTGTGTCTCCTGTTGCTGCAGGCTGCCCTTTTGTACTGATTTCCTGCCTGTGTTGGTGGCTTTTTCTGCACACAAAGACATCTGCAGCAGTCCTAACACAGCTCCGTTGAGGTTGCTCACTACCCCTCTCTCACTCACTTGTTCTGTTTCTGACAGCACTGCAGGCTGTCATTTTGTACTGGTTCCTGCCTTTGTTGCTGCCTTTTCCTGCCACAAAGAAATCTGCGCTGTCCGACAGAGCTCCACTGGTCACTCACTCCCCATGTCTCACTCACTCATTTTGTTTCTCCTGGTGCTACAGGCTACCCTTTTGTACTGGGTTCCTGCCTGCATTGGCACCTTTTCCTGCCCACAAGAAATCTGCAACTGTCTCGACAGAGCTCCATAGAGGTTGCTCACTCCCCTGTCTCACTCACTCATTCTGTTTCTCCTGGCGCTGAAGGCTGCCCTTTTGCACTAGGCTCCTGCCTCTGTTGGCATCTTTCTGCCCATAAAGAAATCCGTAGCAGTCCCAAAACTGCTCCGTTGAGCTCACTCACTCCCTTCCCTCACTCACTCATTCTGTGTCTCCCAGTACTGCAGGCTGCCCTTTTGTACTGGGCTCCTTCCTCGTTGGTGCCGTTTCCTGCCCACAAACAAATCTGCAGCAAAATGAAAGCTGTACTGATCATAATGAGGTGTGAAAATGGCAATGTTGAAAATCTGGAGTGAAAATATTGTAAAGTTGTGAGAGAATGCGGCGTGCATGGAAACTGCATAATGCACATTAAGTAACACACTCATTTATGGACTTTCATCACCAAATTTTCAACATAGGCATTTTAGTACCTCTACTAATGAACAGCATCACTGTCATTTTCATAATGTGCCCCTAACATGGATTCCCACAGTGACCGTGCTATTCTGTGCGGAACTGCAAAACACATTTCAGCCAGGATGTGAAAATGACAGCTGTACTGTTCATAAGGAGGTCAGAAGAAAGGCAATATTGAAAATCTGGAGTTAAAATATTATTAATTTGTGAAATTATGAGCATGTGTGCAAACTGCACAGTGCATACTCAGTAACACAGTCATTTTATGGAGTATCATGACCAAATTTTCAACATAGGCATTTTAGGACCATTGCTCATGAACAGTGTTAATATGGTTTTCTTAATGTGTCCCAAACAATGATTTCACACAGTGACTCTACTATCCTGTGCCAGAAGTGTGAAACACATTTCAGGCCAAGGTGTGGAAAATGTGAACTCTACTGTTCAAAGGAGGTCTAAAACATGTCAGTGTTGAAAATCTGGCATGAAAATATTACAAATTCAAAAGTTACCAGCGTCCTGAAACAACTGTCAACCTACGCTCATAAAATAGTCATTTTCTTTCATTTTTTCCACCAAATTTTCAACACTGGCTTTTTTGAGAGCCCACCTCATGAACACCTGCCACTGTTATTTCATTCCAAGGTAGCCCCCAAAGGGGATTTCACACAGTGACCCGTGAAATCACTTTTCAGGGCCGAATAATGCAAATGACAGTGCCAGAATTCATGAGGAGGGTCCCAAAACCCCATGTTGAAAAGTTGGTGCCAAAATTCTAAAAATGCCTGAGATATGCATCAAAGTTGAAAAAATGATTTATTCCATTAAACAGCTTACGGCATTTCCTTGGATTCATGATCGGCTTTGAAGACTAGACGTGTTCTTGGTCTATCAAAGATGGTTGCGCCAGACTCCGGAGGTAAGTATGGGGTGAGGGGGTGTGAGGAGGCAGGGTGCACAGTGGGTGGGTGCGGTTGTGGGAGGGGGGCAGGGAGACCGAGGAACGTTTTCTTTTCTTTCTTGCAGTTAATTTGTTTTATTAAGTTTTATCCATAACATATAGTACAATAAACGTTTCTTGAAGTAAGTAAAATCTTGCATTTATAATAGGTAGTACAGTTAAGAATATACATTAACACATTGTTATGTCAGATTATCAATATATTAAATTGTATGTATAACACCCTAAAGCTAAAGGGTTTTGTATATTTACTTAATACAATGTATTTATCACAGCTTGTGCTATACTAGAACTGTAATAAAAGAAAGAAGGAAAGAAAGCAAAGCAAAAAAGAACAGTTCTACTTAACATATTTATTGATTTTGTGCTAAATGTAAGGAGCTGCATCAAAGGTAAGTTATACATCTGAGTCCATACTAGCAATATGTCTATTTAGAAAGAGAGGAAGAGAATTAAACAATTCTATTACTTATGAATCTGAAGAAAGTTTGAATAATCCTGCCAGCACATATAAAACTCATTGAGTCGGTCTGTTATCAGATATGAAATTCTTTCCAGCAAGCAATTGAGTCATATTATTTAGAATGTCCTTGAGACTAGGTATTATTTGAGTTTTCCAATGGATTAAGATCATTCTTTTGACTTACATGAATAAGATCTGCAGCCATTTATGTAGTTATTTCGTTAAATTAATGTCATTATTTATAATACCTAAAAGGCAAAATTTAGGTTCAAATATAACGTCACGTCCAATAATCTTAACTACTAAATTATGGACCTCTTGCCACAAGTTAAATATGGATTTACATGACCACAATATATGTAGAAGGTCCCATTTGGTGAATTACAATGCCAGCAATTATTATTGGGTAGTAAACCTATATTGTGTAGATGAGACGGTGTTTTATACCATAAATGTAAGATTTTGAATTGAATCAACCTACTACGCATATCTTTAAAGGAGTCATGACAAAGCTTCCAACACTTGTCCCAATGGGAGTTTGATATATTTACATTTAATATCCGATTCCATCTGTCTCAAGCAGAAAGAGTTGATTTGGTAATAAGTCTCTGATCTGGTTGTATATTTTACTGACTAAGCTAGAAGGTATTGATCCACAAATTTATGTATGGGCGGGATGATACAGACTTATTAGTTTGTTGAGGGTTAGAGAGTATAGCAGTTCAGATTTGTAAGTATTTCCAGAATTCTTTTCTGGGGATATTCCATTTTGTTTGAAGATTGGTAAAATAATTTAGTGTGTTACCATTGTCAGTCAGGATATCATTCAAAATAGAATGTTCTTGTACATCCAGGATTTGCTATATATTGGTTTATTCTCTAGTAAAGTTTCGGATTGCCCAAATGGGTGTGAAAGATAAAGGAGTGGGATCAGATTTAAGCTATTTGTGCATTTTGAACCAATAATGAATAGATGTATTAATTGTGGGATGCTTTTTAATTTAGAGGATAATGTAAAATAGATGAAACTATTCGGTGTATGTCCTGGGGACAGGGAAGCTTCCATGTCATACCATAATGGTACATTATAATTAGGTTTAAAAAACATTTGATAGTTTGTGAGGCTCTAAATTCCATAGGTAAGCCGTATACCATGGTAGTCCAAATCCACCATGGGTCCAGTGACAGCGTAGTTTAATACGGTTGAACCTTGGTATGTGACCTTCCATAGAAAGTTTCCTATAACTTTGTCAATCTTATTCAAAAGAAGGAGATATCTTAAGTGGAATACAAGCAAACAGATAGAGAATTTTAGGTGTGATATTCATCTTAATTGCAGATATTTTGCCAAATAGGGATAGGTTCAGATTTTCCATTTATCTAGATCTGTTTTAATATTTGCAAGTAAGGGACGTAAGTTGTTATCCCACATTTTATCTAAATCAGTTGATATTTTTATCCCTCAGTAAGTAATGCCTTGTGGAGACCAGTGAAATCAAGATGTGTATTCATAAAAGATTTGCAATGTTTATTTAGTGGTAGTACCTCAGATTTTGAATAATTAACTGTAAGTCCAGAGAGCCTGGAAAAGAAATTGAGAATATTATTGATGATCACCAGATATTTTTAAGTCTTCTAACAAGATTAGCATATCATCCACATATGATAATGTTGTATATTGTCTATGTCCAAATATATGTCCTTTATATCATTGCTCCTGTCTGAGGGAGGCGGCAAGAGTTTCAAAAGCTAAGATAAGAGGGATGGTGAAGAGGGCATCCTTGCCTGGTACCCCTTTCTAATATAAAGGACTGTGACAATGTAGTATTGGTAAGTACCTGGCATGAGGTTTTGTATAGAGAAGTTTAACCCAAGAACAGAATTGGTTGCTGAAGCCAAATCGGGATAATACCAAATAGAGAAAATTCCAGTCCAAAGAATCAAATGCTTTTTCAAAATCTATAGCAATGGCTGTTGCTGAGATTTAAGAGACATGGCCCTGTAAATAAGATTAATTAGGGAGCGAAATGATCAGAGCCCATCCTTCCTTAACAAAGCCCACTTGAGATTTGTGAATAAGCTTGGGAATATATGATTCTATACGATTAGCCAAAATCTTAGCAAAATCTTACCATCTGTATTAAGTAGAGATATTGACGATAGTTAGCAGGGATGGTTGTGTCCTTGTCTTTTTGGGAGAATTGTGATAATTGCATCTGTCATAGATTGTGGTAGATAACCTGTAGTAGAATATTCATGGAAAACCTTACATAATAAGGGGCACAATTGTTCAGCAAGAAGCTTATAAAACTCAACAGGAAAGCCATCGCCACTCGGAGAATGCCCAGATTTAAGAGAATGAATTGTCTTTTTATTTCTTCTACAGTGAAAGGTGTATCTAAGAGTGCATTACATCTTGTGAAAGACAAGGGAGTGCTAGTTTATCTAGGAAAGAAGAGACATCTAAAGATGATGATAAGCGAGAAGAAGAATAGAGTTTTTATAGAAGGATGTCATTATCTGGTTAATAGTAGACGCATTAGTTTGAATTTTCCCTGTCTGATCTTTTAAAGCAGCAATATGACATTCCATTTGTTGCATTCTAAGTCTATATGAAAGTATTTACTCCCTTTCTCCCTCCTTCCCAAAATTTTTGTTTTATTCTTAGTAGTGCAATTTCTGTTTTCCTAGATATTAACTCATTAATTTGCATTAACAATTGTAAAATTTTGTAATGCAAATTAGAGGAAAATCGAGGATGAAATTGTTAGAATATAATATCTGTTTTGTTTTCAATAGATTTTCAAGGTTATTGATTTGTTGTTCCCTAAGTTTCCTCCTGTAGCGCATAGCTAATAATTTTACCCGTAATGTAACTTAAGCGCTTCCCATGTAGTGCCCATAGAGGTATCCTTTGGATCATTGAGGTCTACATTCTTCTATTTGTGTTCTAATCCAAGGTAAGAACTCTGGGTCTTTAAGCAATAAAGGGTTTAATCTCCATGTGGAGGACTTTGTAGGGGGATCCCCAAGTAAATAAGAGCTTGACTGGAGCATGATCCGATATAATTAATTAAAGGATGTCAACTTCTATTGTATTGGCCATTATTGCAGGAGAGGTTAACCAGTAATCTATTCTACAATAAGACTGATGACATGAAGAATAAAAGTATATCTCTCTCTCTGTGGTGGCAGGTTCTCCATATATCGGATAGGACCATGTCTTGCATTAACTGAGAAATTGTAACTAAACTTTTGGGGTGACAATCTAGTGAGCCATTACTCCTGTCCATATATGTATCTAAGGTAAAATTAAAGTCCTCCAATCAATACTGGATAGTTAACTATATTTAATGAAATTAGCAATTGAGGTCAAATTCTGAAAAAATTGAGGGTAATCTGAGTTTGGTGCATAGATATTGATTATAGTTAATGGCCCTGAAGGGTATCAAACGTTATAATAATCCATCTACCATCTGAGTCTTTCTGAATATTAGAGGATCCATCTCAGCTTTTATGTATTAATATAGCAACACCTCTTTTTTTTGTTGTGGCAGATGCTGATATACTTGACCAACCCAGTCACGTTTTAGTCTATCACTGTCTGTATCCAGCAATTTGGTTTCTTGCAACAATGCAATTTGTACTTTGTGTTTCTTAAGATGGTTTAGAACCTGTTTGTGTTTATTCGCGCATTGAGTCCCTTGACATTCCATGTACATAATGCAAAATTAGCCATCTTATATTGGTTATTAATCTACTATATACTAAATGTCGTGCCAGGGACTACAATGCTGACTTGTATTTAACAATGGGATACAGAACAGTTTGTGATAGATATTATTTACATTAAGTATCTGGCAGGATTTTTAAAGGCTGACAAACTGAGAAATATACTCTCTATCTGTTTCTCTTCGATGCAGCTCTCTCCAACCATTGTAATCCTAACATTATTAAACATCGAAAAATTGTAACAATAAAATAAGACCATCATCTAAGATGTACAGAGTGGGAAAGGTCGGTCTAAGTATCGGAAGTAAAAAAAAAACAAAAAGCCTGAGACCAAGACCACCTCTCTGTATTCTAGGATGTAGCTTATCAATCAGGAAGTGGGTAGTCCCAAATAAATGAGGAGAAATGCTATCCAGACTTCCTTAAAACAGTCACTCAACCTGAAAATCTCCAACAATATCTAAATACTATGGTTTGTAATAAACCCTAAAGTAGGGTAATTATTATATGTGTCTTTACCCTTATAAAATCAAAGGTAGTGGTTTCCAATAGTGTTACTAAATCTAGCATCACCTCTGGTAAAGAGAAAGAAAGAAGAAGAAAAAAATCCATAGCAAAGATATAAATGTCATAAAATAAAGAATTCCAAGTAATTCCATACTATTAATCTATTGCCTATTACGAGGAAAATAAAATGTTTACAATATTTCACAACCCTTCACATTAAATTATGACCATTATAGCGATTTTACCAGGAATTTCCTATGAATTTTAAACTTTATTCATATAGGTACACTCTCCTGATTGGAACTCATTATGTGGCTGGAACATAGAGGATAGCTCTTACAGTGGAGTGCAACATCAGAAAGATAAAGATTCCATTTAAAATTATTATAATTAGAAGCTAATCTCTCTATGCACAGCCCATCTATCCACGTTCGAGATGTGCATTGTACAAATCGACCTCCTCTGACAGACCCAGCCAACAAATCAATGTTACCAAGGTACATTGAGGAGGTTCAATTCCCAGTGCACGGGCATTTACAGATACAGTGCAGCAATCAGTGGGGTGTTTTTCTGGCATAGTTCCGTGTTCAAGTCCCACCACAGCCACTTTGGTCCTATTACCAAGATAAAGCCTCCGAGTCTACAGGTGTCTTAGCTTTGTGCAAAGTAAACAGAGTAGGATATAATCTGGAGACCGATATAAAGGGTCGGGATACCAATTGCCTGATATCGTGTTGTGTGATTGCTGCACCGTCCAGAGGGACGAGAACAAAATGTACCGGTATGTTAAATACCCATAAGAGCAATTATCTGGAGTGTTTTGAAGAGTGAGTCTCCTGTATTTGCTCTTGCCATGACGCTTTTCTTCGGGGCTCTATGGATTTGACTGGGAGCTCTCACCTCACATGCCCAGGAGACATCTAATCGATCACAGTCTGCCTTGTCCTTCACCAAAACACCTGACTCTGCCTGAAAATTGCACTGAATGAAGGTAAATCCTGAAGTATTGTGTATTTATTTTGAACAGAAACATTTGGAATTGCACGTTCCTCAGAAGTAGATTTGGAGGCACTTGTAGGTGTTTCAGGGCTGCGATTTCATCTTGCAGGATGATCTGTGACAATAGTTGACTCGTTATGTGCAGAACTATTCTGCCTCATCCGTGACTTGTCGAGAAGACCAGACTAATACCCGTTTCCTTGAGGTATTTATGCTGCATATTTTATCAGTCATGGTATTTATCAGGGGCTCAGGTGTGGATTGTACTTGTCGGTCATAGTATCACTGTTACTGTTTACTGAATAGTTATTCAAAAGGACCGAGACTCTGGGTTATAAAGTCTTGAAAGAGTTTCCAATGTAGATCCCATAGTACTTGAGGTACCTTAGGGTGCGAAGTCCCAATCGTTGCATAAGTCGTCTGGCATCAGTATAGGCCCTCCGTTTCAAAGACAATTCTTTTGAAAAGTCTCAATATATATAAATGTTATGTTCGTGCCAAGTAAATTGTCCGATTTCCCTTGCTTTCTGTAGAATTAACTCAATATTGGCATAGTTAAGGAATTTTACGATTATAGGTCTCGGTCTTTGTTCGGAGAAGGTTTTGGGCTAATGATCGGTGAGAGCTTTCTATTGTAAGCTCATTACCGTTGGAGAGCGCAGTATGTGTGGCAACTCACGTAGTAAAAATGCTGTGGTATTCTTAGCCTCTACGCCTTCAGGAATCCAAATATCTGGAGATTATTTCTTGGTTTCTATTTTCTAGATCTCTATTTTTGACTGTAGTTCTTTAATCACCCAGTCTTGAGATCTGATAGTCATTTTAAATCTTGTATAGATTCCTCACTGAGTCGATTTTATTTTCTGTGAAATCAGCGAGTCAATGGTTTCCATCATCTGAGTATTATGCTGAGTAGCAATTTTAACTCGCTCATATCCATAGGTAGTTTGTTAAACATTTCTTCAATTTTCTCGAGTAGATGTGGTTGTTTATCAGAGTGGGCCATTGTGAGGCCTTGCAGAGAATCTTCAGGATCTATAGAAATGCTAAGGATTGTAAATATGTCTTATACAAAAATATTCACAACAGCTGTATTACCTCTCCTTACTTTGTTCTCATGAAAAGATGATGTTTATGACTTAGATAGCAGAGGATGATGCTAGATGTAGTTTATTAGTGAGGAGCTCTGCAGTTAAGCCTCCATCTTGCTTGGTGTCAGGCCACTCCCCCGTTTTCTTTTTCCACAGGGGAAAAAACAAAAAAAATTGCAGGACCATTTTTGTTTTAATAGCATGTGGCATGCTGGGTGGGCTCCTGCATGCCAACAGAGTCTTTCTTTGGGGCAGCTGTAGCCGATGGGGATTGGGCACCTCCATCCGCACACAACAAAGGGGGTTACTATTACGCTGATGGGATTTGGCACCCCATCAGCATACAACAAAAATGGGGGTGACATTATGCTGATAATGATTGGGCACCCTGTTGATACACAACAAAAGTAGGGGGTTACATAATGCCAATGGGGGTAGGATCCCCCTTGACAACATCAACCTTGGAGCACTAAAGCTGGCGGGATTGGGGCCCCGTCAGCAAACAACTCGAGGGGCACATGCTGCCAAGAGATTGAGCATCCCTTGGCAGGGGCTATATTGTTTATGAACATGGTGGCAAGCCACCGCCATGTTCACAAACAGTATCACTATAACAAGGTTCCGACCAGCAATGGTCACTTCCTCATTGCAGTGAATGGCTTATGCTGCAATGACGAGGCAGCCCCTGATTGCAGCGGCTGAAACCTTACAAGCTTGTGGCATGCTGGCTGAACTAGTGGCAGCATCAGCATGCCATGGCATTGGGGAAAACAGGCCAAGCTTTTAAAGGCTGTGGGGGCATTGGCCACAACAGTGCCGCACCTCCACAACCTGCTTCTGAAAGCTGCTGCAATATGTTTCTTGTGCATGCATGCAATCAACATAAAAGGTGTCCCCTATAAATTAAGCACAAGTTTGGTAATTACATCAGTGCATAATATGTTGGTATAAACAGGTGAACTAGTGGTACAATATAATAAGTAAACCAACTTGGGAGCTTGACTCTAGTGTTTATTAAATTAATAGAACCTGTTCAAACTTAATCTCAAAATGTCCAAAAGCCCTCAAGGGCAAAGTGACCTATTAGCCTAATATATTTGACTTTTGATTTGGCTTAATCATTTTGGTAACCTTTGCTTGATGCTCCTGATTCCCATTCCTATCTGGTTGAGCTGTATTATTTTTTTTCCGCTAGTATAATACTGAAATGATGTTGATAATGCAGCAGAAGAGCATTGCAGTTTTGTATTATATGCATTTTTTTTTGCTCATTTGACATATTACTTCAGAAGATAGAGCGGTAGAAAAATGGTAATTTTGAAAACAGATTAAAACTGAAGTTGGTCTCTGAAGTTAATCCATTAGACATTGGTCAACAAGCATCAAGTGTTTAAAAATAGGAAATGCGGAAGTTAGATTATTACTTAAATTCAAGTGTACTAAATCACTGTTCGATAGACTTAACACTGCAGAGATTACTTGAATCAGGAGATTTTGAAGAAAACGGTGGCCTACAGGATAATAATGAAGCAACAAAATGGTTTAATATTGAGGGGTTGAAACTAGCACATTTAAATATACTGTATGTAGCCTACTACCTAGAAAGCACAAATTGGAAGCTTGGGTCTCTGTACAGGATCCTGACCAAATATTAGTAACAAAATCATGATTAAAACCTAAGGTTGAGAATAACTTATTACAGGTTTTGGGTTATCATTTTCTATGTAAGGATAGGCAAGGAAAAAGGGTGGGGGGCTAATAATCTACTTTAATGAATACCTAATAGTAAGGAGTTAACAACCCTAATATTAGATTCTGGTTGCAAAGTCTTTTCTTGAACTTATATTTGGTAAAACAAAGAAAATCACAGTGAGTTGTATTTTCAAACCACCAAAATATAAAACACAAGGTTTGGAAGAACTAATGACTGTGTGGAAGACCTTAAAATAAGGAACTAATACCGATCGGTGACCTTAACTTAAATTATTTGGTAAATGAGGTAAACAAATATACAAAACTATTTAAAAGGTTAATTTGGAGCAAACAATAACCGAAGGTACAAGGCTGAGGAGCAAAACAAAATAGTTAACATTATTGGATTGGGTACTAGTAAGCAATGAAAAAAACAATAGCGCATCAGAAGTGTTAATGGACACAATAAGCAATCATCTACCAATCTATTGCATCTGGAGTAATACAAGACTAAACAGTAAATGTAAAATAGTGATACATAGGGCCCTAAATGAAGATACACTACTAAATATAAAACAAGATTTGTCAGAAGTAGATTGCAAACAACTGCATGGTATTAAAGATGTGAATGTGGTGACTGATGATGTGTTTTGGGAAATTTGATATAGTATAATAAATTTTAGAACACCCAAGAGAAGAACAAGATATTATATTTTTATTTATCACATAATCAGAATTACAACCTTCGAGTCATAGACTCATTTGCAAAGGATCACGTCAGTATTACAGATATACTGTAGAATAATGTGCACAACAATGTAATGAAGTACACAAAAGTACAAAAAATAGTACAAAACATATAGCCTGGAAGACCACGCATTCAACAGTACAGTGTATACATTAATATACAATCTAAGTTAAATAGTTTAACCTAACATCAAGCAAGGTCATATTCCTTCTACAGAGACACAATGACATAAGGAGCCCTGGGAGGGTTCCAGGATTGGAAGTCAGTGGGTAGGATGGGGGCTAGGGCAGTCACAGGATGAAAGTTCAAGAAGATGGTTTTAGGTTCATTTTAAAGAGGCTGAGCTTGGGTTCTATCGAGATGGAGGCAGGAGGCCATTTAGCCAAGGGGGGACTTGGTGGAGGAAAGACCTTTGGCACAAGGAGGTCCTGCAGTGGGGCACAGCAAGGCAGGACCTGGTGGGACTTATAGAAGCTCTGCCTGGCAAGGCTGGCAGTATAAGTGAGTGGAGTCCCAGTGGGGCTTGCTTGAGAAGTATTTTCTTGGCAAGGAGACAAGAGTGATATTTAAATCTGCCATCAAATTTAACCAATTTGTAATCCTGTAGAGATCATAGTTATGCATGAGTCTGTCACTTCCCAACAAAGGGCAGTAGAGTCAGCAGTGCAGTATATTGCTATACTGTAGTCCAGCAGGTAGAGGACCGAGGAGGATATGGCAAGGCTGATAGCATCAGGGCTATGGCAGTGCTTGAGGTGATAAAGGAGACCTAGTCTGGAGCTGAGGGCAGTGGAGAAATGCTGAATGTGAGAGTAATATGTGAGGGATGTGTCCAGGGTTATACCTAGGTACTTGAAGGCTGAGTTGTCCTCTAGTGGGATATCTAGTGAGTTAAGGATGTTTAGGCTGTAGTCACAGTACTGATTCTGGCGGTGAGTGAAGATCAGCATTTTGGTTTTCTTGTAATTGAGGATTAGTCTGTGGGCATGAAACCAGGATTCAACTTCATTAAACAGGTTCTGGAGGGTATGTTGAGGCATGGGGGTTAGGATTGGCTTTAGAAAATCATGGCGTTTTCCATGTAGAAGTAGTTTACCAGAGCAGGAGTTGGGAAGGAGTTGAGAAACAGACTAAAGAGGAGGCCAAGTAAAGAGCCTTGAGAAACTCAAGAGAGAACAGGCGGCTAGAGGAAACTGTGATGCCAATCTTAACTTGTTGTGTTCTACCGAGGTAGTTCTTGAACGAGGATAAGGACTCCTGGGCTAGGTCCAATGAGGGAGCGAGTTGAGGAGTAAGGCATGGTTGATGATGTTGAATGCCTTGATAAGGTCAATGTGGACTGATCAACGAATGTCCGTTATTGAGGAAGTGGTGTATGTAGGCTATATATTCAAGCAGAGCTGTAGTGGTGCTGTGGCCCCTATGGAAACCATGTTGTGTGGGGTGTAACAGGTTATGTTTAGACAGCTAGAAAGCATTCTTATGTAGGTTAGCTTATTGTTTATTTGTCATTTTGCACTTGGATGTATTGCTGCAATTTTGTCAAGTTCTGAATGTTATAAAATACATAGTAATCTGCAACCGTCAGTGTTTTGCCTCTACTTTTCTTCTCCTTGAATGCACCACATTTTTTTGATTGATTGGGGCTAGCCACCTTCTTCAGTGTACCAAGATCCTGCACCATGTCATAACCACTCTCTTTGTTTGTACTCTAAATTATTAGTCAAACATTGTCAGCAGATGGCATGCAGACTCTATATTCAGAACACTTCTTTCAACTATCTGATAGGGATATCTTGCACGTTCCCATAAACATTGGCTCAATTCCTCCAGACATGGGACTACATGGGACTACAGGTGTACCAGTTTACTGACTTGTTGACATTGAGCCCAATTCATAAAGTTCGGGAATGCCACGAGCCCCAGGTATGCTGAACATATGGTGCTTGGGGCTTGCAGCATTCAGGCCAGCGATTAGGATTCTTGATCCCATGTGTGATTGCTGCAAGTTAGACAAGCTTTTCTGGCTAACTTGTGGAAATCTTGGGTTCCTTTTTATTGGCCTTCGCTAAATATTTGTCATAAGCTGCCATAAATTGGGAACAGTGTCACAAATGCACGCAATCTTCTTGAATTAGGCACAGTTTGCAGTGAAGACTTTGATGCAACTGTGCCAAGAAATGGGCCTGACACAAGACTTGGACGCAAGTCCTGCATCACCCTTTGTGAGTCGGTCCAATTGTCTGCAAGGGCATAGCTTCCATTGCTTTGAACTATAGCTCTTATATGCTTACCAACCATTTGTTTTAGTTTGCTCCTCACATAAAATGCACAATTAGGCAAAGGCCTAGTAAATAACGTAAGTGCTGTCTTGCCATGTGGGTGGGATTGGGGGTGTTACATTTCTGCAACTTGGGTTTCTCATGTAAAATTCTTTTCAGTATATCTCAGACCTTATCTGCTCTGCATTAGGGTATTTGCTTCCATTTAATTTGAGTGCTGGGCCCTTATGTAGACTAGATTTAAAGTAGCCTTGAGCATCAGTGTGTTTTGAATGGTCCTGTCACAGTAGTTAATATCTTCTTATGCTGTTACATGCATAGCCTGGGAAAGCATGTTAATATCTGAGGTTTATCCAAAGAGGTTAGGAGCATTTATGTGTTGCAATTAAATTATTTTAGAAACACATTTTAAAAACGTAGTATAGGATGGGAGGTACTGGTAGTCCCTAAACAGGAAAGGAAGCTTGGGATCTTCCTGAAAGGGTTGTACATACCTGGAACAGACTGCCAGCAGAATTAATGGAGGCAAAACAGTGGGGAACTTGAAGCATTCCTGAAGTAGACATAGGGTGTGTTAGAAAACAATCAGTAGGAGGAGAGTTATAGGAGACCAGTTAGGGTCTGCAGAGCTTGATTAGGCAGAGCACAGCTGGGCAGACTGGATGACCAAGCTGTTCTTTTCTGCTGACAAATTGTATGTTTCTATGTTAAAACAAAAAGTGCACCAGTGTTTTTCATTTTGCTTCTACTAACACAAAGCCAAACTGATAGTGCCAATGGACCACTTCTTTCACTATTACTTCACAGTGGACACATACAAAAGTATTTTACTCTTGACCTGAAATGCTAATTCTGTAAGAACTGCAGCATCAGTGGAGATAGTAGTGGCAGATGTTATGAAACTACAAGGCAGATATAGGCCTAAGGCAACTGTGTATAAACTGAATAATGCAAAGGCAGTTACCACATTTCTGACGTGATAAACTGTGACATAAACACTTGAATATAAATTCAGGAATAAGGTTTGTTAAAACTGCAGAAAATAGTGTACTGAGAGGGCCTGTTGTTCAATGGTGGGTGCAGTATTTGGGGAGACACAAGAGAATTCAAAGGAAATCAAAACAAAATGTGTGAGCCTAATTGATGATAACGATAAATACAGGTCCCAATTGAACTGCTGCTATTGAATATGTGCTCAAGGAAAGCAGTCATCCACACTTATTTCATGAATTAAAGTCAAATATAATTTACAGGCATGTGTTCTAGCTTTATTTGCTGTCGAGAGAATTCAGATCTGGTTTGCTTGGGCAAAACACTTTTCTTCAGTGCTTTTGCAGTGTATGAATTGGGGTTACTAGATACAAATGATAATTTTATCTCACATGATTGGATCTCTTTGAAAACACAGAACACATTTTCATAACAAAAACCATGCCAGTGTTATTTGCTTTTGCTTCTGCAGTGTATATTGACCAAAATGCAAAACTGTTAAATAAAGTGGGCCTGATTTTCAAACAATTTGGTGTAATGCACGGTGCTTGCACCAACAAGGAATATAAAGGAAATCTTGTGCCGTTCCATGTACTATTCCTGATTTTCAGTCATAGCCTGTGATGGATGGTGGGCTGCTTGCAACTGCCAGAGTCATGCTGTGCCTTGCAGCGTTACACAGCTGTGCCATGGCAGATGGAGGCTTGCACCACCACATGGCTGCAGTAACCCTGTATTTAGGATTTTCAAAGACTCGACATCCCTAGCCAGAGCTGGTCTAATGCCCCATGCATTGCAACTGTGCTTATCTATCATGTTGCATCCTGCAGCAGCCATTGTCAGGCAGCATAAGAAACATGGAAGATGCTGGGGCTCCCACAGCTGCCACATCATCAAGGCGTGTCCTTTAATTCCTTGGGTGCTGGAGCACTACAATGGAGAGTACTGTACCCACCACTCAGCTGCTGAACAGTGGGCATGGCTATCATCAGGCATGCCTGTGTCGTGTGCTGTAGTGCATCACAGTATAGAGTTTATGCACACTGTGGCACGCTATGCAGGCTGAATCCTGTAGTGTCAGGTGCTACAATGCCTTCAGGATAGCCAAGTGGAGCTGCTACATCATGGTTGCATTGGGTTCCTGCTGTCACCCAGGCATCAGCTGAGAGGTTATGTGACATGTCTTGGGTCACACAGTAAAAGCGTGACTGTGGTGGAATGTGACCTGGGCCCCTAGTTCCAAAGGCTGTGCTACAGTATGTGGACCATGCTGCCTCTATGGTACCAACGTCTACTCTGGAAAGTTCACTAGTCCCATTGGATGTGTTGGCAGGTATCAGAGCTCACACATGCCACTAACATTGGACTCATCACAGACCTCTTCTCAATCCGTGGTGTTCATGATGCCTTGTGTCCTCAGGTCAATATTGTGGTGACATTGCTGTGGATCTGGTGGGCATGAGACACTTGTGCTTGCCAGTTTCTGCCCTGGCTGTCATACTGATAACTTGCATTGCAGCTTCTGTCCTACTGTACCAGTGAATCCTGTATAGGATGCAGTGGTTCACTTGCAGTGACCATGGGGACTTTGTGGCTGGACCAGCTTTTCTTTCAGAATCCTGCTCAGGTCCTTGGTGCACAGACATTGTTACAAGTGACTCCTTTCATCACGTAAATGGGCCATCTGTAAATCAGGTCCAGTATTTTTAATTAACAAAAATTTTCTTTTATTTATACATTTTCATTATATTAATACAGTGAAGATATACCAACAGAATATATCAATACACATTGACCACGCTTTAATAAAAGCATTAATGTTGCCAAAGTTTGCCCTTTTAAGGATAATGACCTGGATTTCTAAAGCTTTTGGGCATAATTTTGTCATACTTTCACTAATTATAACATTACTGTTAGACTACATAAAATGTGATCCTACTTCATGTTGTGTCTGTAGTTGCACATCAAAAATGACAGATGCAGCAAAATAATTATGTTGCCTCAGTTTTGTGCAATAAAGTGAAGGCATGCCACAAAATGTCTGCAAGTCACATGCAAACATTTTGGTGCATTTGCTGTGATGCAGCTGTAGCAGAACAACTGCCACAACTCCTGCATCATTAGTTCTGAAAAGCAGCCCAATAACTTCAAAAGAGTTAACTTTAGAAATATAAGGGCAAGAAACGTCATTTGTTTTGAAATGGAAGCTTGGAATTAGTTCAATAGAACTACATTACGTCCATGTTGATATATTTTAAATACATCAATATGCTGAAAATGAACCTTTAGTATATGTTGCTGGTCAAAACGTATGGCTAAATAAGTAAATAAAAATTAATATAAGAGAGGTGGAATAGGTTGATTGAAATGTTAACCTGAAAGGTTTTGTAACGGGAACAGAGGAAAGGGTAATGGGAATAAACTGAATACCCAAGAACATTTGAGGTGGAATAAGAAATGAGATGGATGAATAATCAGTCAGTATAATTGTATACAGTACCATTAAGTAATAAGGTGTTAAGAGTTTGACATAGTTTGTCATAAATTCAAAGACTTGATTGAGTCTGATATATTTAGTTACATTGTTTGACATATTTCAATTTGCCTCCTTCTCTCCTCTGTGTTTTCAAGTTGACTCTTAGTATTAGGACAGACTCATCTGAGAGAGAGAGAGAGAGAGAGAGAGAGAGAGAGAGAGGTCTGGTTGGGAAAAGTGCTGGCCTGGTGGTGTGTTGATAACCTTGATTAATATTATTGTAACAATAATGGTTATTCCTGGTTTGCAATGGTTGCCTTGTTCCCCTATATACAGTGGCATCCATTTGGCACTTTATATAAATTAGGCACTGTAAACTACATTACTTTATTTGTATTTGCAGAATCCATTTTTATTTTATTGTGCCATTGTTTTTGTTTCAGTGGTGTGTGGGTGCATGTTGTCACATGGTGTTGTTCCAAGCATTTCACAGTTATTTTGATCTGCAGGAGTGCTCCACAGACTATTATGTTAGAATGATTGGAGATTTCTTGCAGGCAATGACAGGTGGTTCAGGAAAATGTACTTAATTTATTCATCTTCCTTGGCATAGGTCACAGTTCTTTAATCATTTTCTGAAGGTGTGTTAGCATGGAGCTGTATGTGTCAACTAGGGATAACTGATTAGTCTGATATTTTTGCCTGTACTTCAGAAGATTTTTCTATTGGTATTTGTATAATATGTTCCATTTCTCTGTCTAGTTGTGTTGGGGAGGCCCTGCTAGATGAAAGAATTACTGACTGTGGTGAGCTGTCTATTTCTTATCAGATATGTTTCTTATTGTGACACAAACTCCTGTCTGGGGCAAAATATTTCATTAGCACTTCTGTATTTATGATCATCTCTGATTCTGAGGAAACCTGATATACACATTGGCATGTGTGCAGGACTAAGGACTAGTTGGTCAGCTATGCAACCTATCCTGTAGTACTCAAATATGTAATAGGTTGTCTATTAGTTCTATGGTAGTACTATGGGACAATTAGTGCAAGGAGACTTTGGACTCTGCTATTGCTCTGCTATCTGCTACTGCAGTGTGAGCAGCAGTGTTCATAGCACAACATGGAAAACTGACTCACTACCCAATTAAAAAATTGGGGTTGCAGGAGCCCCAGTTTTGTTATTTAGGGGTCTCCTCCCCGCCCCTCCCTGCAAATCTCAGCCGGAGGGATGGATTTCAGTATGTTAATACCATAGTATGGGATTCACACAATGCCTTCTGTTGGGTCCTTAGTCATCTACTTATGCCATATACTTTTCCATGTACCACCCTGCATCTTGAGGTGTTATCTTCACAGTTTTCTTTTAAGTTAAGGAAAGTAATTTGGGTATATTTTGGAATTGTGGTATTTTTCTGAACTATGTAGGACACATTCCTGTTTTAAGTAAGGGCCAGTGCTGTTTTATATGTACACTACATTTTTGGCCACGGTGGTATTCCAATTGGGTGTTTTCTGTCATATTGTAGATATTAAAGTATAGAAAATTTCTAATTAGACTGTACATGCTTGTGCTATCTACACTTACTCAGTCTGAAGTCATTGCCTGGCTATAACTAGCAAGAATGTTTTTAGACTGGACTGAGCACTAAATTTGATAATGTAGTTCATCACCTTTAAAGAACCCCTGACAACATTGGGACTACTTTGATCAAATCTAATATTTAGATACAATTCCATTCATATTTCATATTTGTTTCTGTAGTTTTTACCCTATATCTTTATGACTTGGGGAATTTTGTGTGAAAACAGGTCTCTGCTGTATCTGCACTGGCTGCTAGTCTACACCTGGGGCAGAGTCACAAAACTTTGCCCAGGCATAAACTCAGTTTCTTCAGTGCAAGCTGGGTTTTGCTCCAAGTTGATATTCACAAAGCTCCATTTGTGTGCAGAAACCAGGTTTGTGACAGGAGCAAAGTGCAGAGGGCTGCAATTCAAATGGGGGGGACTTGCATATAGCGCAGTCAATATACAAAGCATTTCCTCTGCACAAGGGCCTTTTGCAGGTCCTTGCATTGAACAAATATCACCAACCAAGACCTTGCATTAATCCACTGCATTCCTAGTGGTTGGCTGAGTACAGCAGTGCACTCCGCCAACACGCCTGAGTATCTAAGAATATATTTCCATGGTGTCCAGTTGTTCCCCAACCTGATCACCTTCCCAAGAAGAAAATAATGTTCCCCTGGTGTCTAGTGGTCTCTCTCCCACCCAATTACCTGACCAATGTTGCAATCATATTTCCTGGTGTCTGTGTAACCCTACCCAAACCCAATCCCTGTATAGTATATGTAATCATTTCCCTGATGTCTAGCAGACCTCACCCTCCCTAAACCCAATCCCTGTAGAGTGAATGGAACCCTTTCCCTGGTGGTCTAGTACACCCCCACTGTTGATGGTAGCAACCCACCACCATGCTTCCCAACCAGCAACTGGCATAGACCTCCTCTTTCCACTAGGGCTAACTGTCAACTAAACTGTCACTAAACGCTTACTGTGTACAGTATGCACTCATTGACTGACAGCACAATCTGGACTGCTAGCCACCAGGAAAACTTTCTTGGTTTACTGGGACTTGTTATCGGCAATTGTGGGGGCAGGGCACTAGATACCATGGAGACTGTTTCTGTTCCCTGGGCTGGTGATCGGTGATCATGGGTGGGTGCTGGCACGAGGACTGTGGCAGGGTATTGGTCAGGGGCTGGAGGCGCTGCACTATTCTCCTTGCAGCCTATACAAGTGGGCCCATAATAGAAATGCAAATGGCCACCTAGCACCATGCATACCCAATGGGCTCATTTACATGGTTGTCTTTGAATTAGAAATAACCCCTGCTCTATTCATTGTGGGACCATGCTCCTGGCTACATGTCAACAGGTGCTACTGGGGTAGTACTGGTGATACTGGGGTGTCCACTGCCTCAGGCTTGCCTATTCACAGTTGGATTGTGCGGTGTGCTCTCCAGCTGTAGGCAGCACTTTGGTCCCCTAGGCAATCACAAAGCGCAATGTAAAATTTTGTGTTGTTTTGTGATTTTTTGTTAATCTTGCTGCTGATGTCACAGTTCTGTTTATGACATCACAATATGTTGCCGTGGAGATAATCATGATGTCATGAAGAAGGATTATTATGCCAGATGTAGTCCAGCTGCCAGGACAGAAATAGTCTAGGTGACGGTGATCCTATTTTCATGCAGCAGTCTTCATTTTCAGTTCAGTTTCATAATTCCACTGTGAGCAGAAGCATTTGCTCTGCTTAAGAGATTCTAAACTTTTCCATTCACTCCAGCCCTTACTAGGCCACCATTAAATACATGTTGGCCCCACTCACCAGTTCCTCATAACTACTTTCATTTGACAATACTCTTAGCTGCCTGCTACTCATCACCCCAAGTGCAAAGCTAAATCTTTCTACCTTGACTAGCTCTCCATTTCCAGGTGTTGTTAATCTAATTCTGCCAAGGCTAGTCCCACTGCTGGGTGCTTTTAACCACTTCTAACTCTACAAACTCTACATCTCTGGGTGCACCTCATGAGAAGCCCGCTCCTACAACTTCTGTTATGAACACCTAGCTAGATTTAGTATTCCTAGCTTGTTAGTCCCTACAACTCAAGTACATCTCTAGTATTTTGGCACTTATTGCATCTCTGTGCTCTTATAGACCTTCTCCTAATTCATAATTCAAGCAATGATGCTCCTACATTTAACAGCCAGCCTGCTGCTGCTCTACTGTCTATTAATATGTCACACGGACTTCTCTATGCAGCCTGGATGAGGCACTGTCAACCACATTCCCCTTGTTCCCCTCTTGCTCCCCTGTTATATGATGCACACAAGCACATCCACAGCCAACCAAGGAACTGTAGCAGTTGCCTTGCATGCTAAAACTACCTTGAGTGTGCCATGGTCCTGGAGCAACACAAGTCCCTCTTAGCAAGTCTGCCTGTTATCCATTCCTGACTATGCATACTCCTGCTCTCTAGTGACATCAAATTAAACCCTGGTCCCCTGGAAGGACAGGCTATGCCCTGTAACATGACTCCTGGTTCCTCATGGACAGAGACACAAGGGTTCAAGATAGCCCATATGAAGGTTCAAAGTCTCCATGGTAAAATGCCTGAACTAGAAGGCTGGACTCACCAATACAAACCAGATGTCCTATGTTTACGAGTCATGGCTAAAACCCTCTGTGCATTCCCACGAGGTTGCTCTCCCAGGCTAATCTTTCTGCCACAGAGACAATCCCAGAAAGAAAGGAGGAGGTGTACTGATATACACTAGAGTTGACCTGGTTGTCAGTGAACTGCCTGACATAACCATTGACCAAAACATCGATCACTTATTCATCGCCATCACCCTTTGTCAAATGATATGCATAAATATTGGATGTATCTACTTACCCCTCCCCAAAATTTGCAGCTTCCTCCTACACTGAACTCTTCACCAGTCTTGATGTGCTACACCACGGTAATGCCATAATATGCGGTGACTTCAACCACGACTGGCACGGCCCCAAGAATGCCATCTACCTGTTGGCTATATCAGATGTGTAATTCGAACAACATATAGAACAACCAACCTGACTAATTATGAGATCAGGAACCACACACTCCTTGACTGAGTGTTATCTAACCACAAGTCTTGTATCAGGGCCACGGGTGTCCTCCCAGGTGCACTAAGTGATCACTCCCCAACCTTCTGTATCTGGAAAAATAACTCTGCCCCCTCCGAAAATCTAAAAACTAGGGATCTAACTTATTTTAATGCCTTGACTTCATACAAAGCCTTGAAGCTTAAGATTGGTCTCCTTTCACCACCATTCCTGATATTAATCAGGCCCTTGACTACTTCATCCTGACTTCCACTGCCACTCTAGATCTACATGCCCCTTCAAACTAAGAAGGGCTAAGGAATTCACTCTCCCTGGCTCTCCCAGAAGCTATGGAGCCTGATGCACTCCAGAGACAAAGCATGGAAGTCCTACAAAAGACAGGACTCTTTTCTGACTGGAACTCTTACGGAAGTTGTGGAGCGTAAGCAAAACCGAGGTATCCAGAGCCAAGAGGTGATGTCTTCAGACCCTCCAGGCTAACAATCTTAGTGATCCAAAATGCTCCTGGAAGCAAATTAACACCATCCTTAAGGGTCATGAACGGATAACCTGCCAGACCATGATGCTGAAGGGTTCAGAGCTTACCAAGCCATCTGAGATTGCAGAAGGAATTAATTAATTCTTTACTGACCTAGATGCTTACAAAACATGTCTCCCAGGTGCCCACCTCCATCAGAATCCCTTCCAAATGAAACCCACTGCTCTCCATTTCACCTTAATCTCACCTCTCAAAAGAAAGTCCTAAGGCTCCTCATGGGACTAAATCCAGACAGTTCCTCTGGCTATGGCACCCTGCATCCTAGATTACTTAGAATTGATGCCACTGTGCTGGCTCATCCAATTGCTGTTTTGATCAATAGATCCTTCACTACTCGGACTATCCCAGACAAATGGAAAACTGCAACTGTTGCCCCTGTCCACAAATTGGGTCCAACCAACATGGTAGAAAACTACAGGCCCATTTCCATCTTGTGTCCCATTGCTAAACTCCAAGAAAGGATACTATATAATCACCTGTACTCCTTTCTTGAACAGTCAAACACCCTAACACATCATCAACATAGCTTCAGAAAAGTATGTGGAACAGAAACTCCTCTTATAAAGGTCACTACCAACATATACCATGTCCTAGACCATGCTAATGCCACAGGGCTGTCTTCATCGACCTCTCAAAGGCCTTTGTCCATGTTAACCATACCCTTTTAATCTCAAAGTTACAATCACTAGGCCTCGATAACAACCCCTCTCTTAGATATCAAATTAGCTATCCAACAAATTCCAGTGTGTAAAATGAGCCAGGACTCTTTCCTATCTCTCTCCAATTACAGCGGAGTCCCTCAAGGATCCATTCTGGGGCCCCTGTTTTCTCCATCTTTATAAATGACCTGCCCCAAAACTGTGGACAAGGATCAGTACAGCTGTACACTGATGATGCCATCCTTTACTGTCATGGCACTAATGTCTCCTCCATTAGTGTTAAGTTGGAAAACGACTTTCAGCAACTGGAAACCTGGTTCAAAGAGAACCTGCTAGTGCTAAATACTAAAAGACCAAATTCCCTCATGCTTTTTCACCATACATCTTTTAATGCAACCTCTCAGTCTTTGATTATCAGGACATCCTCTGGTAAAATTCTAGAAGGGTGGATTCCTTCAAATACCTGGGCCTGACACTTGACAGACACCTATCCTTTGGCACACATGTAACAACATCATCAAGACTTCTAAACAGAAATCGGCCTCCTCCATTGAACCTCCTCTATCCTACTCCTTGTACAAGGAAGATTATCTCCATGGCACCCTGTTCTCAGTCTTATTCTACTGTGCACCACTAATTCACTCAGCCAGGACAACCACCCTTGCCAAAATCAAACTGGCCTACCACAGCATCTCCCGCTTCACTGGCACAGCCCATTCTAGGAACTCCACTAAGATGTTCTCAAAGCCCTAAACTGGCCATCCTTTGAGCCAAGAAGGGACTTCCCTGTACTTTGCACCATATTCAAACTAACCCACTTGCCTCCACCACCAGCACTCACTGGGATACTCACCCAGAAATCCTTTGCCCGAACCCTTGATACTCCCACCTTCCACTGCTGTCTCCACCAAAAGCTTGTCTAGCCATTGGCAGAAGATCCTTTACCTACTCTGCTTCTTTAAATGGAACTCCCACCCACACAGACTACTCTCCTGTATCTCTCTTCTCCTGTTCAAAGATTATACAAACAGATCTTCTTTCCCCACCTTTGTGCAGTGGTAAGTTTACTTAACTCCCATCCATCGAATTATCACCGCACTCCCACTCACCTACATCCTTAATATACATTCTCTCATAGTTTTTTCTCATCAACCTGGCTTTCCTATATCTGTACTCTCCTCTCCCCATTCCCTCATTCTATCCAAATATTGTATTATGCAAATATGGTCAATTAATAATAGTGTAAATAAT
Organism: Neoceratodus forsteri; assembly: GCA_016271365.2. Taxonomy (NCBI): domain Eukaryota; kingdom Metazoa; phylum Chordata; order Ceratodontiformes; family Ceratodontidae; genus Neoceratodus; species Neoceratodus forsteri. The sequence goes on from CM057455.1 coordinate 612,013,272, forward strand.
CTTGGTAATACTAGTATTGTAAATAATTTGTCATTATGTGCAAATGTTGATGATTGATGCCTGATTCTCAAGTTGTACCACATTCACATTTACCTGTACCTGTACCTATACTATTCTACTGAATGAATTACCTGTACATATTCTATGTAATGAGTTACCTAATGGTTAATGTATCTAGCTGTGGAATTACTTTATTCTCCAGGTCACCCCTGAAAAAGGATTTGTGTGTCTCAGTGGGCTTACCCAGTTATCAAAATTCAAATAAATAAATAAATAATAAAGAAAATGGGAAAAAAATACAGAAAATATATGATCCATATATTTGTGCCTAAATCTTACATTTTCAAAGTTTCCAAACTGTGTCAGACGCTCTTTAAATCTTTCTGTACAAAATGGATATTACTCAGGTAGAACCTCTTTGAAAAGTCCAGTAGCCATTAGATGAAACGTAAGGCATTCCTTTGCCAGCTTGATGTGATCATAGTCTGCTACATGTGTGAGGCCTGTGATGTCCCGAACCACTGATATTGCACATGATTTTTAACACAACAATAAAACAGTAAGAATTTTGCAAAATTTATCATCTGACTGTTTACTTGGTAGTTGGGGTGTGAATGGGGCTTGATAGCAGGATACAATCACCAGGCAGACAACCAATTTTTGTGCATAAAAGTGCTTTTGTGACATGTATCATTTTATTTTCTCAGAAAAAGATGATTTGTCCAGAAGTTAAAGTTAGGCATAGTTCATCAGGTTAATCCAAATGCAATTGTCTTTGAAAGTCCAATATGATGCCCAGCAATGGCACTCTTTCTTAGTTAGTTCGAGGCTGACCCTCCTCTCTCACAGTCAGTGCTAACCATGGCTGTAACCTGCTAACCATGGCTGTAACCTGCTCACTCACCTGAAACTACTCTGTAACCCAAGTCTTTTCTGTATGAAAATATGTATTGTTATCCCAGTTAAGCCCCTGAAAAGGGACCTTTGGGGCTCAGTGGGCCTACCGGTCACCAAAATTTTAAATAAATAAATAAATAAATAAAACTGACTCCTGTCTAAATTTTTGTCTCTAGTGGAAGCTTTTATATTACAACACTCTTATGACATCACTGTCATGTGACATCCATTTAGTTTATAATTAGTATCTTTACAAGTCCCTAGGCTCACAGCCTGCACCTATAAAAACACAAAAGGTTGCTTCTAAGCCAAGTTTCTTATAATAAGCACTTTATCATAGTAACATCCTATCACATACTTCTGGTCAGTAAAATGCTTTTACATACTTAATTTGCTTGCATTACTGTAGGTTCCTCCCTCTGGTAATAATTAATTGGAACCAGTGTTGTATAAATATAGACCACTAGGGCTGCTGCTTTCCTGTAGCCTTTCTTCAGTCTGTAGGAGCCTGCCTGGGAACAGGTCAGTCTATAGTACACCGTTTACTAAAATTATTAGAATTTTTTTTGTACTTCATGTTTATTATTATATATACAATCCACATACAGTAGCATTCACAGACTTTGGTATTACATTTTGTAGTTTAAACCAGGAGGGTGCCAGTCCTCTTAATAATTTCTTTTGATCCACCAAAAGCTAAAATATACATCATATGGGGTATCCTTTGTTGAACATTTAAACAAAATTGCTTAGAAAAGTCTGCAACTATGAAATGAGCCCAAGAGCTGCATGGTATTTTCTGCAGTGTGTAGTAAAAAATACTGTTCGTATGTCTTAGTCTCTGCTCGAGAGCAGAAAGAGTCCACCATGTTTCTCAAAAGTGAAGGCACAAAAACTGTGCAATAACATTAAAAAGAATAAGCCCACTTTATCTGCAAGCTATTTACCATTTAAGGCTCTTATTAAATACTTCAATGTATACTTAAACATTTTAAGAACTGCTTGAACATGGGAAAATCCATAGAGAAAGCCCTGGAACAAGGCACCTTATATTAAGTGTAAAGACAACAATTTATGTCATTAATACAAAAATGTGCTAGTGACTAACAACAGATCATGATTCAGAAATAGGGTTTTTATTATCCAGTCCATTCTTAAGGAAGTGAAAGAAAGGAAATTTGTATTGGGAACAATGTTTTAACTGCAATCTAACTCCTCTTAAAAGAAAAACCTGTTAGGCAGTCTAAGAATGTCTTTTTTCAAGTTTACTCATCTTCAGAAGATGAATCCTCTCTCTGATTCTCCCATGGTTTGATTGCATTCTTATGGCACCATTTCAATGCATCTTCAGGGTCTGGGAAGAGGAACACCTTTCCCCTGTGCACAGTTTGGAGTCTAGCTGGAAACACCATTGCGTGGGAGATCACGCCTCACAGGGCATGGCCCCATCAAATCAGTTACACTTCTGCCTGACTGCATAGCTGATATTGGGAATATTAAAATATGTTGACCATCCAGCAGGAGAGATAGTTTTGCCTCACCATTGCCATTAGGTAGTCCGAGATCCCACAGCATCCGAGATGACAATGACTGTCCATGCACTTCAGGGTTGTCGGGTGGCCCTTGAAGTGACCGGTAAGCTTTCTGAAATTTTTGGACCACAGGCACTAACTCTTCTCCTAATTGTTGAGTTAACCAGTCCTACTGGAAAAACATTAAAATGTCCACTTCACAACGTTCTGGAAGCCTGATTAGTCTCAAATTTGCTGCTGTCGAATCTGGTTTTCTAGTGTTTGAAGTCTGGATCTCATGTGCCCGTTCTCCTTAATCACGGAGGTTACTGACCCCATTGCCACATCTGCCCATTTATTGGCATCCAATGTCACTAGGGTGACTGATTCCATCATAGATTCAATACTAGACATCCTGTTAGTCAGTCCATCAAATTTATCAGCTAGTCCTGCAACTGTAGTAATTAGCCTAGTAATCTTTAGGCCCAGCGTCTGCAGAGTTTCTTCTCCCTGAACTTCAGGAGGTTTGAGGTTGCGGTCATGGTTAGATCTCGTGGTCTGGGATCCTGTTTGTATCTTGGCTCTAGCTCCATCTCCCGTGGCCTGATCCTACTTAGGGTTTCCCATATTGATAAGCAGTGGAAGATATAACCCTCAGAGTAACTTGGATCTGTCTGGCTTTCAAATAATCAAGTTTTTATCGATATTTAGTTCAGGTAAAGCAGAGCTCTATCTCAATGTAGCCATCTTGCTCGGGCTCACAGTGCCCCCTCCAACTTTATTTTCTAATGAACAGCCCTGTATTTTATTATTTCCTCACAGGACTTTACTGAAAGGAAAGACACCTTTGAGACACACACTGTCTCAATCCCTTTATTTTAACCACAGTCTGCTATGTACTCATTTTCATTCTTTCATTTTGTGTCAACTGTTTTATCTGGGGACAAAAGCACAGAAACACAGACTTTGACGTAACACGTGTCTATGTCTTCTGTTGGCACCCTTTGCAAACTGTGTGAGAGGCCTTTCGGCACCATGCATTTCTGCTTAAAGTTGAACCACCATAATATTCTGTGGTAATTTGCATATACAGCCATGATGTTTTGCATTGTGGGGGCATGTGTGATTTTATATTTCTTTGAAATCTGGCTTCACAGCCAAATGCACTTTAGGGTAACCATTGCCTCAGTGCTTGCATACAGAAGTTTTTGTCTTTTAAATTATTTTTGTTTTAATTGGGTTCACCACAACATTACTCAGATAGACCATCTTTGGGTAGTTGGTTCATTCCACTGGGGTGTCAAACAGATGAAACATACTGATGAGTCCTGATAGGATGAAACACATGTCTATGTCTTCTGTTGGCTCTCTTTGCAAACTGTGTGAGAGGCCTGCAGCACCATGCATTTCTGCTTAAAGTTGAACCAGCGTAGTATTTTGTGGTGATTTGCATATGCAGCCCATGATGTTTTGCATTGTGGGGGCATGTGTGATTTTATATTTCTATATATATATATATATATATATATATATATATATATATGCATGAAATTTACCTCAATGGCAAATGGAATCTTCATTGTAAACAGCAATGTGCTAAGAGTAAGATATAGCTAAAAGCATTAACATGTTTTAATTCCAAATTCAGTAATAATACCATATTGCCAGCCCTTTGGGAAGGAAGCCAAATTAAATGCAATTCTTTTATTTTATCATCATCATGTTTATTATTTATTGCTAAAATAAGCTGTTACAAATATAAATTCCATCTACAAATGTTTCATATATGCAAATATAAATAGCAAATGTTCACAGCTATTCCTAAATAGGAAAAAAATCTTGCTTTCTTTCGGTTGCAACCACAGCTCTCCGCTTAGTTTCACCCCTCCTTCCTAACCTTAGATGGTGCCCCCCTGAGTCCTGCACCTCATTCAGATACCTGGGAGTCTGGCTTGACCAATACCTAGATTTCTCCACCCATATTGATTCATTACACAGAAAGCTACACCCAAAACTTGGTGCTCTATATTACAACAAGCACTGTATGCCCAAGCAAGTCCGGAGCAAAATTGTTCATAAAATGATTCTCCACTGCTTGACTATGGTGATGTGGTATATGGAGCCACACCCTCATCTAATCTGGACAGTCTGGACACACTTTTCCACTCCTTCTGTCATTTCATCCTGGATTGCCCACCATTGACCCACCACTGCAACCCACAGACAGATCCACTGCTCCAGAGTCATTGCCAAATTCTGGTCACAAACCCTTCCCCTTATCTCGATTCTGCCATATTGGCTCAGCCTTCCCAGCCTTCTCACTCAGAAGTACAGACACCAGGCTTCTCCAAGTCCCATTCATGCACACCTCCAAGGACCAATCAGCTTTCAAATATTTCATGCTCAAACAATGGAATGACTTGCCTGCAACATCAGGCACTCCACAAACCCCAGACATCTCAACCCACTCCTCCATGCACACTTCACTGCCACTTGCACATGCTCTTGGAAACCAAATACACATGTCCTCATGCTGTCTGGTTCCTGCTACCGATAGTCATGCCATAATCAGCTGCTACACTGTAGGGTCCTAAAGGTTAATTGATGTCTGTTCTTTATGCTGTAGATAATGCACAATTATGTCAAAAACAGTGTCCTCAATGTCATTGTTCTTCAGCCCTCTGGGTATATATTCTGTATACTTTTAAATCCTGTACTGTATGTAGTAATCATCCTATGTTCCCCAGACCCCAATCTCCCCAGGTCGTATCTGAAACAAGTGGTTCTCCATTCAGTCGCCTGCCTAGTTAAACTCTTAAATAACTAAATAAATATAAATAAATAAACATATAAAAAGAACTATATATACATATCATAAATAGCTATCAAAATGGCATATTAGTTCCAATAGACATATACAATTGCTTAAAATGTGTACATAGTGTTTTGTTTTTATTGCACATCTTAGATTTTACAGGATCGTAATGTTTTTCTTTATGTTATTGATTGCCTGAAAATAATAAGTTAAGAGATTTTTATCAATCTGATAGATGTTATTATAAATGGTTTAAGCCAATAAACTCTTGGATTATTATACCATGAGCAATACCATTACATGATCAAGATCTTCAATCCCTCTATGGCTGAATCGCAGGCACCAGATAATATACCTTCTTTTTTGTACCTATAAAGGAGCACATTACTTGTAGAATTGCTCAAATTTAAAATTGAAAATAACAATCTCAATTTAGGAGCCTCTAAAATCTCCAAATAAGATTTAAATCCAAAAGATGTATTGTTTTGTACAAACCACTTAAAATATTTTGATCCTGCTATTTGTTGTAGGTCCCCATTATTCCAATAATTATTTATTTTTACATATATTTTTTGTACTTATTACTTAATGTAATCCTGTAATCCCTATATCAACAGCCTTTTTTAGATTTGTTAGATTATACTTCTATCAATAGGAGGACATAATCGGATACCACAACCCATCCTTATACCCTAACTGAAACCATTCCTCTTTTCCTTCAAGCATTGTTCAGCTAAAGTGTCCGCTGTTATTCTAGTTAGTCTTAACCAATACTTGAGTTTGCCTACCCATATATGACTTAATGTTAGTAAACTCTATCTCTGATCTAATATAGGTTTCAGAACAAGAATGGCCCACTTTGGTATATTTAAGTGATAAAATGCAATTGCTTGGGATATGAAGCAAACCAGCTTTTGTGGATGATTAAATGCGAGGTGAAGCTGAGGGATTTAATCATTCACAAAAGCCGGTTATTAGAGTACGCCCAAGCAACTGAATGTTATCACTATTATATGACTTGGAGTTATGTAGATGTGAGGTAAAATAGAAGTATGAATACATTTTGGGTGGCCTGTCGGAAAGCTGAGTGGCACACATTCACTTAATGCAGCAGTGCAGAGCTGAGGAATAGTCATTCAAAGAGTTACACATTTTTGATAAAACAGAAGTACACCATAGTTTTTCATAGATATAGCAGCAAGAATAGCATAAATGTACTCAGAGCCACAAACGAGCAATGTAATGCTATGTATTTTCTGCTGAAAAAACGAACCGAGATTCTAGGCATGCGCTAGCAGAGAAGTTAATGCTCATGTCTAGAATCCCTGTTCAGTTTTTGGACAGACAAATACATAACTTCACAGTGCTTATGTCAGGGTGTGAGTACATTTATGCTATTTTGTGGTGCTATGTGTACAAAAAGCATGGAGTAGTGGTATTTTATAAACAATGTGTAACTCATTTACAAACAAGTTTTTACTGGCGCTGCGGTGCTGCAGAGAGTGAACAGTGAGTGAACACAGGTCAGTGAGCCAGCGACAGTTAATAATATTGAAAATTAAAAGGAGCTCAGGATAGATTTAAAAGGAGATTTGTATTTTAAATTATCAGTTGGTGGTGCAGACATTTTAAATTGTTCTGAATGTTGAGCATGTTCATGTGTGGACTTGGGATAATTTAATTAGGACTATGGCGTGGTTAAATTTGATTAACCGACTGTGGGTGGGTTAATGTTTCATTAAACGACTGTGGGTGGGGTTGTTTTATTAAATTATTGTAGGTGGGGTTTGAGTAAATAACTGACTCTGGGGGATGTTTTGTAGTTTGTGAGACAATAACCGACAGGTGTTCCTGTTTGTGATTGGCTGAGAACAGGTACCTGTCATATAATTCAAAATAATCTAAAGACTGGTGACATAGGTTCATTGACATTTTCAAGTCCCAAATTTCTACTCTGCATAATATTTCTGCCTCAAATTTAGCTCTAATAGCTTCAACAAGTGGTTTAATTGTCATTCCTCCAAATTTCAGATTAAATCTTATTAGTCCTGCCAATGTATCTTTTAGCTTATTTACCAAAAGACTTTGTGTGAATTCCACTTTGTGTTATTCAGGAACATTATTTCCAAGTAAAGATATTTGTCCACTACCTCCAACCTTTCTTTCAAAGTACCATTTATGTGTTTTTGCAGTTACTGAAAATCATTATTTTTGTCTTATTTAAATTAATTTTTAACTTTAGTTGTTCTGATTTCTGATGAATATAGTCCAGCTTTGTCTGTAGTCTTTTTTTTTTGTTAGTGACAATAAAATTAGTGTCCGTATATGCAGGAATTGAGCAAAATGTATTTTTGATTTTGGAAGAATCAATATTTAGAGTATCAATGTCTTCCAACATTTTTCCAGATAAAGAAAAACAAAACTGGTGCTAAGACACACCCTTGTCTCACATTCCTGTTTATATTAAATTGTGCAGATAGTTGCCTTCAGTACTCAGTCTTATTCTAGCCCAAGTTCGGAATGTAATTCCACTATAATAGCCACTAATGTGTGATTGATACCGCTTTTAAGCATTAAATCCCATAGAATTTCCCTAGATATGCAGTCAAATGCTGAAGAGTAATCAATAAAGACAGCAAAGACTTTTTACTAATTTTTACATATTGCTCCAGAATATGGCTATGGAGTAGAAGTCTGGGGAACACAATCAACTTTAAACCCAGAAGCCACTCTTTTATATGTTTGTAAGTCAATATTGCAAGTTCCTTCATCAATGTCTCCAGCCACAGTAAGATCAAAACTAGCATGATTGACATAGCAACTCTGATAGAACTTTGAATTGCAACATACTGGCTATGTATAATAAATAACCCTTTAACACTCTCCCAATGGAATACCTGACAGAAAAAAAAGGAACTGGCTCACTATGGGGTATCATCATGCTGGTTAAAACATTGCTAGCACTCTTAAAAAAAACACTCCATCTTCAGAATGACTTTAAAAGGTTATACAAATTGCTGTACAGTATAAAATACCATTAAAAGAAACTCTTTAATCTGGCACTAATAAAGAGATTGAACTAGTCAAACACCAAAAACAGGTTTTATGGTACTGTACCAACAAACTGGTACATGGTATAGAAGATTTATTACATCCCATCCACAATTCAAGAAACGTGTCACTTGGACAAGATAAGGTATTATTACATACAAATATACTTATTTTAATTAAATAGAAAAAAAAAATATTTAACATTAGCTAACCTATGTGCCTGCAAAAAAAGAATTCCAAACCATAGTACACATGATTTTCCAATGTCCTCTTTTATAATATACCTAGAAATAAAATACTGAAGGAATTCATTATGAAAATGTGGATCTTAATTATGACCTAGTCTTCATTCTTCTGTATCTCAAAACACAAGAGAAAATAGAGATGACTGCAAAATATTTACTTGCTATTATTATAAATAAAAGAAAATGAATTTTTAAACTATGCTTTTCTGGCCTAGTGGATAGGGTCCTCTTCTGGCCTAGTGAATAAAGACACTTCCTTGTTAATCAGAGGTTGTGGTATCAAATCCTCTGTGAGGTAAAAACACTGGTTGTTTCAATGCTTCAGTTTTAAGGTTTGAGGAATGGTCAGAGTATGGCAGCTAGGATTCAATGCAAAGAAGTGCAAAATAATGCACCTGGGAAACAAAACCCAGGGAAGAGTACACAATGGGGAGGCAGTAACAAAAACAAAAAGAAAAGAGACCTGGGGGTAATCGTATCAGATGACCTTAAGGTTAGCAAGCAATGTGAGAAGGCAGTAGGGAGAGCTGGGGGTATACTGGGATGCATAGGAGAGGCATCACCAGCAGAATACTGAAGTTGTTATCCCTCTGTACAGACAGTTGGTGAGACCCCATCTGAGTACTGCATCCAGTTCTGGAGACCCCATCTCGCAAGGACATAGACAGGATGGAGGCAGTTCAGGGGAGGGCAACTAAAATGGTGCAGGGTCTGCAAGAGAAGCCATCAGAGGAGAGACTAAGGCTTAATATGTATACCCTTGAGGAAAGGAGGAGGGGACATGTTAGAAACATTTAAGTACCTCAGTGGAATCCACAAAGTCCAAGAGGGTAGTATCTTTCAGAAAAAGAGATGTGCAAGAACAAGGGGACACAATTTGAGGATAGAGGGGACGGCTCAGGGGCAATGTGAGAAGTATTTTTTCACAGAGAGGTAGTGGATGCATGGAACAGCCTTCCTGAGGAGGTTGTGGGGTCTAAAACTGTGGGAGAATTCAAGAATACATGGGACAGACATAAGGCAATTCTTGTGGGGGTAGAAATAGGCTATTAGTCAACTAGGATCTGTGGCTTATCCTGTAGGTAGGAAATGTGCAGACTAGGTGGGCCAAGCGGTCCTTATCTGCCATCAAAGTCTGTTTCTATGTTACAGCACAACTGCACTTTCTGTATGAATTTGTTGAACATGCCTATACTTAAAATATATCCTAAAACTTTTAATATATGTATTTTCTTTTTATATAATATGTATGAGCATAATGTCATTAATATATTTTTGGATGAACAATAAACATTACTAATACTAGTCCCAAATATAAGCATATGTCCTTGTGTCTTCCTAGAAATAAACTGCTTAGGAGGTGGTGGATTCCTGATTCAAGCCACAGTTTTCCCTAAACTTCCAGCCAACAGTCCATAGTTGTTCTATGTCTGTGATTGGGTCAGGCACTCCTAATACCTCACAGCTGTGAGTAAGCCTGCACTGTATGTAAAACATACTGTCCCCTTCATTTTTAAAATAAGATTGTTAAGATTTTGTATGCCAGTTTTCTCAGTGGGTGCTGTAAATGATGACCATAAGGTGTTTTTCTTTCCAGTTCATTTTATTTTGATCACATCCTTTCTAGGGAGGTTAAGGATATGAAACTGCATTATGTGTGACAGCACACATTTCAGATGCATATAACTTTAGTGAGTCTTTAGAAGGGTCTGACCCATGTAAATTCAGTCTATTGGTATTGCCAACCTGCCCGTGTATCTGGGTCTTGCTGAATTTGGAACTGACTGCAGGTGGTTCTGACAGGGTTTGGAAAAGATCAGCCAGTTTAAAGCCTGGTATTTCATTAGACAATAAAACGGTGCCACACACCTCCTCCAAGACACACCTGAAAACAGTGTATCAAAGCTTAGTGTTCCTTTTCTGGTAAAAAAATTACAAACACATGAAACATTAATAATAATAAAATGAGTATCTGCATTTAAATGAAAGCTTGGAGTAAGGTAAATATAGGGTCAGTTCCTGAAATGGGGATACCAATGTAACAAATATTTAGTGCATGAATTAAAAAATAAAAATAGTTACTGCAGTTTTAGTCAATGAATTTAAAAGGTGGTCACAAGTACAGATACATTGCATCTGTTGAGAAGCTCAGAGGCAGATCGGGAGTGGAGCGGGGCAGCAAGATGGATGTGCTGCTCCCTGCTCCTCACCTGGGCTCTAATTCTTCTCTGTTTCTGAGCTACGAACTTCCTTATTTCTCAAAAGTGACATTATTTAAGAGTTTAAAAGCTGGATTTCAGTTTTGCATACTTTGGTCTGATTTCTGGTTATGATAATCGGTAATTTTGTAGTGGACCTACACAGAACTGTCTATGGCTGTGGGCGATTTTGGCATTTCAGGTGTTCAGTTGTGCTCAGGCAGTAATGGAACATTTTTCAAGAGAAAGTAGCATCTGAGATACCTTGAACTACAGTGGTGTAGCTTTGGACTGTAGTAGATGAACTGGACTGAGTACCGAATGATGTGGTTCCTTATTTTGGGACTTATTTTGGGACTGAATCTTGTGGTTGTGACAAGCCCATGTGCTTGTGAGTATAAATGTATCCACGACTCTTAAAAAGGTATGCTATAGTTGTCTAGGGCTGGGGATCCACAGATTCATCATGAAGTTATGAGATTTACTGTCCTCCGTGGAATATGCTTTTATTCTCTTTTACAGGTGATTCTGGCACAGATGGCACATGCAAAGATGTTAAAGGAATAGTCCACCCACAACTTGCAAAAAGCATACATTGGGCAGAGTGTTTTGATTTGTATGTTAAGTTATTGTGTGTCCATCCTCTGTCTGCTATTAAGAGTTTTTCCTAAATTAACCTGCTATCTTTAGGTAGTTTTATGACCCTGGAGATCTCCATATGAAACAGCTAAATGGTATTCCTTTGTCCTACAATGCACATTGTTTCATGTGACAGTGATGTAGCAGAGACCATAAACCCAGCAGAAAACATTGCTTTACAATCAGTTCACAACAATAGAGATGGCTATATTTTAAAATCTATAGAATTCAGCTTAGTGACTACCATCAACGTAAAGGTCTTAACTGTCCTGAAGAACTTTGCTGCTGGTAATTTTGTGCAGCTTGTAAAGCTTCCAAGATCTTTAGTTTGTTTGGTATGTGTGTGCTGAATGTTGGGTCTCTGCTATATCACTGTCACATGAGACAAGATGCACTGTGGGAATAAGGAATACAATTAAGCTGTCTCATATGGAGATCTCCAGGGGTCGTAAACTACCCTAAAGCTAGCATGCTAATTTAGGAAAACCCCTAATAGCAGTCAAAGGGAAGAAAACACTAGAACTTCACATACAAATGAAAATACTCTGCACAACATATATTTTTGCAAGTTGTGGGTGGACTACCCTTTAAAGATGGCCAAAGGAGATTGGGAAAGAATGAGTCCTTGATTACAGGCAAGTTTAACAAGGATACCAGTGTAAAGCTGTAATCTGGATTAATAGTCATACAGGAACTCCATGAAAAGGGAGACCTGTTCCAGCAATCCCAAAGATTATAAAAGTGACTTCATTTGTTAGCAATAGAGCTGTAGAAAATGTTGGAACTACTCTGACATATTCTTCCTCTGGCCTTCCTATACCAGGTAAAACATTTATAGCCTTTCAGAAGTGCCTTCTCAGATACTATTGTTGGATCCACAGTACTATGGCATTTTGTTATGGCTGGGCATACTATGCTTAAATAGTCTATTCCTTTGATGCCCAGAGTTCTGAACCACTCTCCTAATAAGGCAGATAAAGCATTGAGCTTGCATAGTTGCACACCTAAGTGCTAAACTGGAACAGTATAATGACTTTTTCTGTGTGCTTTCAAAAGGTTTGGCAGCTGGACTCCATTTCTAAAGGAGCAATGTTGTTGTCACTCGTTAGCAGCACATTTGTGAATAAAATCGGGTGGAATTAAGACTATCTTAATGTATATTTGAATGTCTGTCAGCCGGACTCCCTCACACAAATGCATAGTGCTGCAAATGCTGTGCTTGAAATTAGATTTCTGTGTCTTCTTCTGTGGAGAAGTATATGAACTGCTGTTATTCTAAATGTATTCGATGAGCCACAGCAATTATATAAATGCTCCTATGTGTTAGATTCTTCACAGTCTAATTTTAGGAGCTGCTTTATGCTTGAGAATAACTGATGAAGTCTTTTCATACTAATGTCTGTCTATTTATTTATATATTTATTTATCTTCCATATAAACTAATTCACACTTTGTAAACTGGAGAGAATAATCAAACCCTTAATAGGGATGCACCTTAATGGACTGCAGTTATGACTCAATGACTATTGATAATCAACAGCTTTTCTTGTGGAATCTAATTAGAGCAAACAGTTGAAACAACCTAATTAAAGGGCAGGACTTGGAGCTTTATTGGGAATTTAGTTAAAGTATTTCACCCTGAAAAGGCCATTTTGTATATTTGCTTCTGAAATTTAATCATTTAGCAACTTGTAATGCCAGTTTTCCATTTAGTTAGCTGGGAGTACTACCTCAGAAATACTGTGACAGGCCCAAATCTAAACCTACACTATCTGTTAAAGAATCTAACAACAGCTAATGGAAAATGATTTTCCCACTGGAGGACTAGTAACGGTCATATACACAAGCCACATAAAGGCGGTTCGTGGCGGCTTGCACTTAGGAGCAATTGGAATGGACCTGTGAATAACCAAATGAAAGGCTGCTATTATTTTCTGAGGTCCTGATCAATGAGTTGCCATGCAAATGCTGGGTTAGACATAGTTACATATTTATATGGTCAACCTTTGTTCCCTGGCCTTGAGTAACTATATGAGCCCTAAATAGGATTGCGTGTTATATGAACTGTGTTTGTGTGGATTGATGCAGTTTTAAATGTATTGTAGACTGTATTATGTTATAATTGTTTATTAACGGATCAACAATAAACTTGAACTTGAGAAGCCCAAGTGAAGCCATTTTAGTATTTTTTTTTTTAATGTCCAACTCCAAAATCCCACAGATTTCTATCAACAAAACGTGACATTCAAAACTACAGTATATTCCACTGCTTCTATTTAAACTTTCTTCTAGTTGCACATCGGTAAAATTATTTTAAAACTTCCTCAGGTGTTGTCTTTTGTTAATGAAAGCATTCTTCCCTACTTTTAAATGCATGAAACATTCCTGGTTCACTCAAAGTTTCTGGGTTGCATGTAACCTGTGGTGTCTCATCAAGTTAAATGTTTTTATGCCTCTACAAATTTCAGCAAAAGCATGCAACTTTTTTTGGAAGAGTGAATCGTCTTACGGACTCATGTCTAAAAGTGGTGTAAAACATTTGTGAGCAAGGATCCAGGTGATGATTTCTGAACAGTTGTCTGGTGCCCAGTAGTACATTGTTACATTGCAGCATTTTTTGGTGTTGACTGTTACACATGCAATAATTAGGTTGCTTTTCACAAGTCTCTGCTGTTGAGTTACCTCAAAACATGATTCCTTTTTCACATTTGGGTCACAGTGTCTGGAAATACCTAATAAAGTCAAGTCAAGCCACCTTTTTTTTTACCATAAACAGCTGTGTGGTGTCCATTGTTCCTTGTGCAATGCTGTGGTGTCCAATGTTGCATGCACAATGTTGAAGATGCTTTTTCTCAAGTTTCTGTTAGAGGATTATCTCACAGTGTGGTCCTTTTTTTCCAGTGTGGGTGACAGTGTCTTGAAAAACTTATTAAAAGTAATCTACTCTGGATCTGAAAAATTGACAGTCTTGTCACACTTAGGTAACTCTTTTTCATGACATGCCCTATAATTACATCCTTATGGTAATTCTTACTAAGCATAATTGCTTTAAAAGGTTAACATCACGACCATAAGGGCTAAAACCTATATTTTTAATTAAAGCTTGAAGTCAGTAGGATACATTTATATAATGTTGATTCGGGTTCATTGAATTGATACACATTAATATACTGTACATCAGCATGGTATTTTCATTATACAATACACTGAATGCATATCAACAGCAATGATCTATACTGCCCTGACTTTAAGCTTTCATTTTAAAACAATGGTTCAAAAACAGACCTTTCTAAAAATAGTTGCTGCAAAAGATCCAACTCTGGAGTCATAATCAGTGTATAATAACTGGGTAGGATTTTTTCCCTAAGAAACTGGCTTATAATGAGTGTTTACTCACCTGGTAAAAGGTGATTGTGTTGGTTGGCATCATGGCACTCCAGACATTACCTCTGGGTTACAGCCCACCTGATAGGCTAATGATGTACATGACCCAGATCAGATTTCAGTATATCCAGGTCCCAGGAACCCCTGCTCTCCAGTTTTGAATTGTGCATCTGAACAGGCAAGAAGCATACCAGGGACCCCTGTCTGCTCTTATACAAGGTAGGAACCAGAAATCTAATTCTTTTTGTGCAGTTAGTTGCTCTTCTGCTGCTCACTATAATGAAATGACCTAATTAGCAGAGCTCTCCTTAAGAGCCAGTTATATTGTAAATTATGAAAGTTTTTATGAAAGTTTTTATGAAAGTTTTTATTAGCCTGCTAATAAATGCCTGAAAGTTTTGTCTAGCTGGCATATCCTGCATAAGAACGCTGTTTTTCTGTGCTAAAAGGCTACTGAGGCTCCTGTGCTTGAGCCCCTAATCTGTGTCTCTCCCTGAGGTTCTCCTCCCTTAAAAGGGCTAATTTTTTTTTATTCTTTGTTTGTGCCTGGCCCCGTTGGCACTCAGCCCGTGCAGCTCCTCTGCCCCGATGTGTGGCCTGGCTATCGCGAGTGCCCCAACCACCGCTTCTCGGTGTGTTTGTTGCTTCCCCGGTCCCCAAGGCCACGTGGTGTGCTTTCTAGCCTAGGGCCCCTCACTACCACGCCACCGGGCCCGCTTGAAAGGCCGAGGCCTCCATTCCTCGGGTACCTGCGCAGCGCGGTGGCTGAGACTCCTCCCTTGTGGTGTCTCCACGGGCCGAATGCAGCCTGCTGCCTCAGGCGCCGGTCCGGCCACTCTCAGTAGGCCGCCCGCCTACCTCCTCCCCACCAACGCAGGCTTCCTGGGAGGAAGCAGGCCCAGTCATCTCTTCGGGAGGCCAGGCAGCCTACCGATACCCAGCGCCCTCCGCCTCCTTCTCTCGTGAGGCCGCTTTTCCTCGAGGCGGAGAGGCATTTTTCTGGCAGCTGTCCGCGGGTCCTCTCCTCTGACGTGACAAGGGCAAGGCCCTTCAGCACATTCCTCTCGGACCTCCTCCATCGCCCCATCTCTCAAAAAAAAAAAAATTTTTAATAATATATAGGGGCACAAAGGGCAGAAAACCAGGGGTTCTCCGGCCAGCAGTCATTCCTCTCTCAGAAGCCGGCTGGTGGGCAAGTTAACGCTGGGTCCTATGAGGGAGCAATCGGGGACCACAGCAATCCTCCAGACCTCCGTTTTTAAACCTACAGCCCCCTTGGAGCAGTATAGCGCAGTGGTCTAAGGCTCTGAACTGCAAAAAATTGGTGACATCCAGCAGACCAGACCCCTCCTCTTCTCAGTGGTTTTATGTTTTTTTTTAAAAAAAAGGGGCGTACCATTCTAACCTGCTTGGGTCCCTCCCATAGAGACCCCAGTAGAGTCTTGCGGAGTGCCTCTCTCCACATGGTGGCCCCGCCCCCTCCCACAGCGGGCCTCGGCTCCACCAAGGAAAGAAACATGGCTTCCTCCTACTTGCTGCGATGAGGGGTCCTCACATAGCACCCCTGCCTCAGACACCCCTCAGTCCCCTCCTGCCACCCGTCCCCTGGTCCAGAGGGGACGAACGAACGGCAGAGTGGATATTCTTACAAAGGGACAAAGAGGGGAAAAAGCGGAGTTATTGGCCTCTTCACAAGTCAACCTTTTTCTCTCTAATTCCAGATGGTAAAGGCAAAGAAGTGCTCGCATGCAGCACCAACCTCCTCCCCAAACCCCGGGCCCTTGTGCGCGGCCTGCCTTTTGGACGACGATCTTTCCTCAATGGAAAGGACACACCTCTGGCACCTTCCCACCCGCCCCAGCAATTCAACGTGGGTGGACCCAGGTTCTCTATTCATCCAGAACCAGCAGGCAGCAGTGGCCATGATGGAGAGCCAACAGAACTTCATGCTCAAGATCATGGCGAAGCTGGAGCCCTCACCCAACACAGAGCGAGACCACCCAGTCCGGAACACCCCGGCCGAGGAGTTCACCAGAGGAACCGTCCATTCCTGAGACTCCCACCCTGTCACACCACACGATGGCATGCCAGAGGAAGAGGAGAAGGACGACTGAGACGAGGAAGAGGAGGAGGAGGCTGGATTGGATTCAGACACAGAGGACATGGACCTGCAAGCAACTCTGTCCTTGACTTCCAAACTGTGCTCCTCGACACCATTCCCGGCTCATGAAGATCATCAAAGCCACCATGGGGCTGTCCACTGAGGAGCCGGAAGAGGGCAAGCCGGGTCGAAGCTCGATCCCATGATCCAGCTAAGACCCACAACCATAGAGACATTCCCAGTATGCCCGGCCATCGAAGAGGTTGTTAACACGGAATGGCAGTCCCCGACCGGGCAGAATGCCGAACTGCAGGAACTTGAACAGAATGTACCGGTACAGGGCGACAAATCCGATGTTTGGTGCAAGGCACCCACCATTGATCCACAAGTGGCGGCCTTGAGCAAAAGACTGTGCTACCATGTGGCACCATAGCCTCAAGGACCCAACGGACAAGAGAATTGAGGACATGCTCAAGAGGACCTTCGAGATCGAGGGAACCATGGCCAAGGCAATGACCACTGCCATCTACACCTCTCGGGCTCAAATTGCTGGCTCGAGGAGCTCCAGGAACAGGCTATCCCAAGTCTAAAGAGGCAGAACTACTGGACTACACCCTGGATGCAGCAAAATACCTGGCTGATATGGCAGTGGACTCTCTATGCCTTCAGGCCAGGACCGCCGCCATCATCAACGGGCCTGCAGAGCCTTGTGGTTAAAGCTCTGGGACGATTCAGAATCAAAGGCATTATTACAGAACTTACCACTCAAGGGATCCATGTCTTTGGGAGGGACTCCAGAACTATCTGAAACAGAGGGAGGAAGGTAGGGACCTCCTTAGGAATAGGTCAAAATCCTCCTATCTGCCCTCCAGAAGACGGAGGTTTCGGGCCGGGATCAAGGGCCAAACCATAGAGACTCCTTTCCTGAGGGCCACTCCTTTCGGGGTAGGGCCTCCCTTCCAGCTCATGGCCTCCTTTCACAGTTACCAGTCCGCCTCCTTCAGACCCCGGGGACAAAAATCCAGAAGTCGAGGTAGAGGCTTCAGAGGAAAACAGTGACTCTCAACCGCCCAACTTTGCGATCAGGACCTGCACTTCGGTAGTCAACACTAGCCCTGTTCGCCCACCGCTGGTCGGCCACCACATCGGACATGTGGGTCGACGTAGTCTCCAAGGGATACGCCATCGAGCTATCCCATTCCTCTGTACCGCACCGGTTCGTCTCATCACCAGTCTCCAGAAGGAGAGCCTCCCCACCAGGTTCAGCGGATTCTAGCAGAGCTAATCCAGAACAGGCCATCCAGCCTGTCCGAGCCAGGAACAAGGAATGGGCATGTACTCCATCTTCTTTCTGGTCCCCAAAAGTCGGGGAACTAGGCCCATCCTGGACCTAAAACCACTGAACCGACATGCGGTCCCTCACTGGTTCAAGATGGAGACCATCCGGTCCACCTTACAGGGCATCAGGGTGAGCGACTTCATGACATCCATTGATCTGAAGGATGCCTACCTCACATCCCCATCATCAGAGGACACAGGCAGTTCCTCCGCTTCACATTCTAGGACACCATTTCAATACAAGCGCCCCTTGGCCTGTCTTGCACTCCAGAGTCTTCACCAAGGTCTCTATAACTCTGGTGGCCAGACTCAGGGAACAGGGGCTGGACATCGTCCGTGCTTGGACGATTGGCTCATCCGCGCCCGTTCCGAGGACCAGGCGCGACGCATCGGAACTCACCTTGCAGGCCCTCGAGGATCATGGCTGGGTGGTGAATTGGGAAAAAAGCCACCTCCACCCCACCCAACAGATAGAGCACCTGGGGCCATCATCAACTCGACCGAAGGATGGGCAAAACCATCACCGGCCAGTCCGCAACTTACGGAATTGGCGCGCGAGTTGAAGTCGCACACTCACACCACGGTGGGAAGGTGGCGACTTCTGGGCTCATGGCCTCCTGCATCGAACCTCATGCCCTGGGCCAGGTGGCACATGCGCCCCCAGAACTCACGTCCTATCTAGGCGCAAACGAGAACAACCTCAAGTGCGTGGTGCCACTGCCCATAGTGGTAATCATCCCTGGGCTGGTGGACGGCACTGGAGAATCTGACCAGGGAGTCCCTGGAGGCCCCTCGCCCGATCCCCATAGAGACGGACGCAAGTCTCTCCGGCTGGGGGCCTGGCTTAGGGACAGCGTCAGCACAGGAACGTGGTCTCCTGAGTCTCAACTCTCCATCAATGTTCTGAAATGGAGCAGTATTCCACGCCCTGAGGACATTCAGTCATCTCATCCTGGGCGCTGGTCTTGATCAAGTCCGACAATCACGTGACGGTGGCCTACAGGAAACTGGCTTATAATTCGCTTTTATAACTAGGGCTGTGCATGGACCGAATAGTATTTTCAAATACCACAAATAGTAGGCTTCCTGAATATTCGGATGCCTTTTCTGAATAGTTCACTATTCAGCCACTGTTTGGGAACTACTATTCGTGAGATTTCCAAGTCTCGCAGTGCCTTGTTGGCTAATCAAGAACTGTTTCTTGAGCTCACAGGCAAGCACACCATGTGACTTCTTCACTCTGAGCTGGTAGAAGACAGGAAACAGTGATTTCTGAGAGCTGCCTGCAGTACTTCTGAGACCTTCAACTTGCTGAAAAGAAATAGATTTTTGCTTCAAAGGCTTTTTGGGTCAGTATAGTTTGTTTGATCAGTGTCAAAAAGTTATGTTTGGCTTTCTGACAGGTATTTTGTCCTTATTTGTGTACTCAGTTATAGGGACTAGAAGGGCTGTCTCTTAACCCCTTCTCTGCTGCTGTCTGACGTAGCTCCTGTGTGATTTTTTAGGTGAAGCACATTTTATTATTGTGTTTTGCTTTTGCTGTTGTCTGGTTCCAGGCTTGGTTCCCTGCATGACTGATGAGGGTGTCTGTGAATTCCCTCCTGCAGGTCATTGCTCATGATATTCTGTATACATGCATAATATTTGATTTTGTGAGGGTTTGCCCTGTATGTGCATGCTTAATGTATTTTTCATGAGGTAGGCTACACGTGTCACAGCTGAGTGCACACAAGTTTTGAAATAAACTTCTTCAGTTCTAAGCCAGTCAGTCTTGACTCACTGATTATTATTGTTAGCCCTCTGTTTCTGGGCTTGGATCCTGAGGACTGTGTTACTGACTCTCCCCACACTTCCACAACCCACTGCACACAATTAACCTGTGCATGTGAAATATATCCCTCTCCCCGAGTCTCTGTTCCTGTGTGTACACAGCTGTGTACATGCATTTTTTGTTTGTATGTTGTTGTTTTGTTAATTAAACCATTGTGCATAGTGGGCAGGCTTGTTTCATTGAGTTGACTGTATGTCATCTGTCAGTTTGTTGCTCAGTTCCATGTTTGACAAAAAAGGTTGCCCTTTTCTTCCCTTTCTTAGTCGCAGTGTTTTTATTTGCTACTACTTTTTTGTGGTACAGTGTAACTGGTAAGGTTGGTGTATTACTGTAGTTCCACAAGCAGTAAGTAAACATCACACACACAGGTGCTGTGTAATAATAGTTCATGTTTTACACAGTAACCACTAGTGACCTGATCCATCATGTCTTCAGCAACCTTGCAAACATGCTTGATCCAGCCCCAGTAAAGCAGCTGTACCTGGCCTCCAAGTGGTGAGTGACAGGATGATAGACACAAATGTACACATCCAGGCAATTACTGCTGGTGTTGACCCTGTGCCAACTCCCAAACAATCGATGTAGAACAAAGGAAGCACTCGGGGAGGGTACAGTAACAAAATACAGTTAAGAGTAGTGGAGCATAAAGTTGCCAATACATTTATTTGTGCTAAGGCTGCAGGATGCCAATAAAGCCTGGTGCTTTGATCAGAACCTGATCTTTATCAGGGTACATGTCTGGAACATACAAACACACTATGAATATACAAGCCTTAAAGAAACACACGCCATAAATAAGTGAAGTTAAAATGAATGAAACGGAGATGCCCTTGTAACAAAACAATCCAAAACTAACATACCCAAGGATGAAGTACTGCATCAAGAATATAAAACATAGTTAGCACAGTGGGGCCAGACAGTATGCATGCAGTATCTTGCAAAACTACTGCAAAATGTTGAAGTAAGCTGCAAGAAGCAGTGTAATTTAATGGCATTACGCCTCTTGTCATCCAATATTTTGTGACATGCCATTTACTGCAAACTACTGAACTGCATCTTGTCGTGGCTCCACTGTATATTATTTATACATATTACGCATTCCAGAAGGTGGTGAGATAGACTACATAGACAATGCCAGACAGGTGTCTCTGTATTCAGCAGGCTCAAATATTTTCTCCCAAGCAAGTCTTTTAGTTCTTGTAGCATTGGGAATAGTACTACTACTACTAATACTGTACCACCAGCAGTACTACTACTACTACTGGTGTCATCACCTATTCCATTTGTAAGTTTACTGTCATATCATTTTGTGCAGTAGTAGGGGCATTAGACCATACATGCTTTGTGCAGGAAGCAGCAGACACCACCACCAGTATTCCCTAATGCTACCACTATGGCTGCTACATCCACAGCCAGTGTGCTTCCCACCACCACCGTGCCATTTTGCAGCAGACATCCTTTCAGTTATCACCACTACTGCAGCCACTGCTACCACTATTCCTATGCCATGCGGCTAAAGCACCTTATACCCATGTCTGTGATCATGAACACCCTCTAGTGCTGATCCACTGCAATGCTTGACATCATTTTCAGAGTGCTATGTGTGTGGTGGGGTGAATCGAGTGTGCCACATGAAGCATGTGTTGCATTAGTGAGAGCTCTATGTTAGTGGCTGAAGTGTCATTGAGATGTATATGGTATATCAGGTTCAATAGGTGATTATGCTGTTGTTGAAGTGATTTTTAAAGTTTCCTTAAAAACACCTTTTCTGTCCGAATAGCTAATACTGAATACTGTACCTGGGACTCAAATACCTAATATTCGGCCTAATATTTGGGAAAAGGTATTCGACAGCTCTAGTTATAACTAGCTGGTTATAATGGTGAACACATGCTGGGTTTCCTCAGTCCACGCATGCACCAGCCACTGCTCTTCCCTTCCTCTGTGCCATTCCTTATCACCAGAGAGTTCACTTCCATCACACTTGGTGGTATGTTACATTTAAAAACATTAACTAGGCTTTTTTCTCCTGTTACGCTTAAGCTTTAAAAAAAAAGAAAAGGGAAACATTTTGTTTTGCCACCCGCTTCCAACTGTGTTGAAACCTGACCCGTGCATGGCTCCACGGGGATGTCTGGATCAGTGATCAATGGATCAGGGAAGAGTCGTAGAGCTGGGTAAATGGCAGGTAGATCTGGCCTACCTGGAATTCAGTAAGGCCTTCAACACTGTTCTACATACAAAACTGGTGAACAAGCTGACTTGTGTGGAGTGGCTCAAAAGTTATAAACTGGGTAAGTAACTGCTTAAGCAACAGGAATCAGAGGGTGGTAAATGGTGTCCACTCTGGGGAAGGCAAGAAAACCAGTGGGGTGCCTCAAGGCTCAGTACTAGACCTGGTCCTCTTCAGTGTCTTTATTAGCAACAATGCAGAAGGGCTAGCAGGGAAGTATGCCGGTCTGCGGATGACACAAAATCTGCAAACAGAGTAGACACAACTGGGAGGGTGGTGGAAAAACGAGGGATGATTTGAAAACGTTGGAAGAATGATCAAGAGTTAGAAAACTGGGTTTCAATGCAAAAAGTGCAAAATCATGCACTTGGGGCACAGAAGCCCAATGGCTATGTACTAACTGGATGGAAGTACTGGCAACCACCAAATAGGAAAGGGACCTTGGGGTAATCACTTTTGATTATCTGAAGGTAGCCAAGCAGTGTGATAAGGCAGTGAGGAAGGCCAGCAGGATGATCTGGTGCAAAGGGAAGGGTATCACCAGTGGGAAGAAGGAGGTAATATTACTCCTGTACAGATCATTGGTAAGACTCCACCTCATGCATTGTGTCCAGTTCTGGAGGCCCCACCTCAGAAGGACATTGAAACGGTGGAGGCAATACAAAGAAGGCTACCAAAATGGTGCAGAGCCTGCATCAAAAGCCCTATGAGGAGAGACTCAAAGAACTGAATATGTACTCTCTGTAGGAGAGGCGGAAAAGGGGATATGACAGAAACATTCAAATACATAATAAGTATTAATAAAGTACAGAAAAGTAGGATTTTCCACATAAAAAGAAGCTCGAGGACAAGGGTCATTATATGAAGTTGGGGAGGGGACTCAGAGGAAATGTGAGGAAATATTTCTTCATGGAGAAGGTGGCGATGCCTATTACAGCCTTCCAATGGAGGTGTTGGGTTCTGAAATGGTGACAGGATTCAAGCATGCATGGGACAAATACAAGGGGACCCTGATAGTAAGGCAAGGGAAGGAGACAACAAGAGATTAGAGTAGGGTCTGCGGTGGCACAGTAGGCAGGGAAAACTGAGCAGACTAGGTGGGTGAAGAGGTCCTTATCTGCCAACAACTTCTTAGTTATGTTTCTATGTTTATTTATATAGTATAATTGTTGTGGCAAAAACACTCCTTAGCAATTATATAAAATAAGGGCTGGGTAGGTGTTTAACTCAAATTTTACACACACTCGTGTGGATGTCTGTATAAACCCCTCAAGCTTTGCTCTTGGGGTTTATGTGACATCCTGCATCTCAGGTGTGTGTAAAAGTATCATTATAAGCACTTACTCAGCCATTGTTCTACTGTATATTAAATTAAATTAAATTAAAGCTTGGCGTCGGTTCAACGCGGCTGTTTCCTGTCAATACAGTTATCTTTTGCCAGTATACTTTGAAGTACTGCACATGAATTCACTTTAACCATACAGTTGTTTAGTTTAAAAAGACAGCACACTTCAAATATATATAAAAAGGCAGATCCAAATTCTTCAGATGGAAGTAGCCAACACTTGATATAAAATTGTTTATTCACTGAAAGATACTAGTGGTGTTCCATAAAGGAGAAGCAGTTTTCTCATTTACTTATTAACCTGAAACTTCGTCAGACAGACTGTAGGATTTTCACTTGAGGTACAATGTTTTATTTTATTAGGGGACCCTTGTACTTCCAGGTACAGTAAGTATTTATATGAACATATGAAGAAGCCAGCAGAAAGAAGGACATTTGGTCTATCAAGTCTGCTCGTGTTGCAGGGTTCACAGCTTGAGCATCACTAGCTCGTTTCCAGAGTCGATCCTGGGGAAAACAAAGTTACATATACATAGAGTGAAGTATAGACATGCAACCTAATACATTTAAAAGTACTTAATTTATAGTGCAGTATAATAAGATACAGACGTGCTAGTTCAAAAGGATACTGAAAGACAAGTCCAGTACTTGCATAGTTTTACAAAGCTCATGACAATAGTGGAGAACAATTTTGATAATATAGCAGTACCGGATGATAGACTCAAATACTGAGAGCTGTTCTTTTACACACAGGCACTGCTGAGAGTTGAAAGGTAGGTGGGTGCTAAAATTCTATACAACTCATTAACTAGTTCAGGGGTGAAAAGTGGAGGACTTAGGTGAGACCGGATCTACTGTACATGGATAATTGAACAGATCACGTACAGCATACAGACTGTGGGAAGTTAGGAGACATTAATGAGGGGCAGTAGGCTATTCCATTTTGCAGGGCCTGAGAAGGATAAATCCCATTTATAAAGTCGCTTGATTCAAACAAACAATCTGAGTCATCAAAACTGGTCACTTGTAGAGGTGGTGAGAAAGTTATTTTTCTCTGAAGCAGAACCCACAAAATTTGCACCTTCACAGAAGTTTCTGAATTTCCACTTACGGTGAATTGGAAAACTGCCTAAGGTTTGGGGTGAAATTTCACCTGTTCCACTCACCTAGAGGTGGAAGAAAGCAAAAAACAAAGTAACCTGTGGTGTCCAGTGCCGTCCCCCAAAGCCATGCCTGAAATAAAAATAAAAAATCCCAGATGGCTAGCAGGCCTTCCCAATACCCAATCACCTACCCATATTTAAAAAATCCTCTGTAATCCTGGTTCCTCCACCAACTCGATCACTCACCACATATTAAAAAAATACCACTGTAATCTCTGGGCTGTTGGTCCCTCCCCCCACCTGATCACCCACTGCCCGACCAGTCCAGGACATCAGGCCCTTCCAGTTAACACCCCCTATCCTGATCAACTGTCATATAGTGAAAAATAGCAACAAAACATTTCTCCCTGGTGGTAAGTGACCCTCCCTCCCTCACTATATTCAATCAGTGAATTAAAGTTGTACCCCAGGTGGTCTAGTGTACCTCGTGCCCTCCACCACTCAGAAATGTCCCATCTCACCCCCATTCAAGACCCAGAGCAGGTGACCAGCATGGCCCTCCTCTCTCCTCCGTGGCCAGCAGTCCACTGAAATATCAATGAATGAGTGTGTGCTTGTACAAGCATGTGCTCATTCATTGATAGCTTAGTGGGCTGCTTGCCATGGAGGAAGAGAGAGTGCTGTGCCAGTTGCCTGCTCACATTTGGGATAGGGGAGTGGGGAGGTGGGACATTGCTTCCAGGGTGGGGGGCAGTGGGTACACAAGACCACCATGGATAAAACTTTTAATTCATGGATTGGGGATAGGAGGAGGGTTACTAGACCAACAGGGAGAATTTTTTTTCTTTGTTTGTTTGTTTTTACTTTATGGAGAGGGATAGGGATGGGGACTGTTAACTGAAGGGCACTCCATGTCCTGACTGATCTGGTGGGGGTGAGGGACCACTTGCCACCAGGGATTACAGGATTTTTTTTTAAATGTGGACAAGGTGATCAGGTGGGGTTAGTGAATGCTAGCCACCAGAGATTACAGGAGATTTTTTTAAAATATGGGTTGAGTGATCGCTTGGGAGAGGTCCACTAGCCACCAGAGAATTACTTTAATTATATATCAGACAGTGATGCAGGGAGGTAGAATTTCTGTGAAAGTTCAGAAATGGATTTCCAAACTTTTGCAGAAGCGAATGTTTGACTTTTATTTCAATTCCATGAAGTGAAAGTTTTTGCATGCGCCTCTAGTTACATGACCGTACATTACTTTCAGTTACTCACATCTCAAGCTTTACATTCTTTTTTAGAAACATAGAATTTGACAGCATAAGGACCGCTGGCCCACCCAATCTGCTCATTTCCCTATCTGATGGATACGCTGCAGATTCTAGTTAATCAACAGGTTACTTCCTCCTGCCCCCACTAGAAATGCCTTATGCCAGTCCCATGCATTCTTGAATTCTCCCACTGTTTCTGACTCCACAACCTCCTCAGGAAGGTGGTTCTATGCATCCCCAACTTTCTCTGTGAAAAATGTTTCTAAAATTACCTGTAGTATTACACTGAGCTGTCCCCTCTATCTTCAAATTGTGCCCCTTGTTCTTGCACATTTCTTCTTCTGAAGATACTACCTCTTAAACCTTGTTAATTCCTTGAGATACTTGGAAGTTTCTATCATGTCCCTCTCTTCCTCCTTTCCTCAGGGTATACATAAACTGCTTTAGTCTCTCCTCATATGTCTTCTGGTACAGACCTTGCACCGTTGTATTGCCCTCCTCTGAACAGCCTCCCTCTGTCTACATCTTTCACAGATGGGGTCCCAGAGTGCACATAGTACTCCAGATGGGGTCTCACTAAATGTCTGTAGAGAGGGATAACAACTCTCCTGTTTTCTACTGTTGATGCCTCTCCCTATGCATCCCAGTATCCTCTCCAGCCCTCCTTACTGCCTTCTCACATTGCTTGCCCACCTTTAGGTCATCTGATATACTGTAATTACTCCTAGGTCTCTTTCAGTTTTTGTTATTGTTATTAACTCACCCCCCATTGTGTACTCTTCCCTGGGTTTTGTTTCCCAGATGTATTACCTTGCAGTTCTTTGCACTGAATCTGAGCTGCCACATATTTAACCATTCCTCCAACCTTGCCAAGTCCCTTTTAATTCTATCCACCCCACCTTGTGTATCAACTCTGTTGCAGATCTTAGTGTCATCTGCAAAGAGACATACCTTTCCTTCCAGGTGCTCTCAATATCACTTATAAAGATATTAAAGAAGACTGGTCCCAGTACAAGCCTGCGGTACCCCACTAGTTACCCTCCTTTCTTCACTGTGGACTCATTTACTATTACCTTTTGCGACCTGTTGTCAGGCCAATTTTTATCCAGGCTACCACCTTGGGATCCAATCCAAGACTGGCTACATGTATATTAATCTTTTGTGTGAGACTGTGTCGAATGTCTTGCTAAAATCTAGGTAGGCCATATCCACAGCCCCTCCCTGGTCTACTACTTGGTCACCCAGTCAAAGAAATCTATTAGGTTCATCTGACATGACCTTCCTGCTGTGAAACCATGCTGCCTTGGGTCCTGTGCCCCACTGGCCTCTAGGTACTCAACAGTTCTTTCCTTCAGAAGTGATTCCATCATTTTCCTACCACTGAAGTCAAACTAACTGGTCTGTAGTTTCCTGCCTCTGCCCTGCTCCCACTTTTGTGAAGTGGAATCACATTTGCCTTCCTCAGTCCTCAGGTACCACTCCATCCTCCCATGATTTATTAAAGACAGTATTCAATGGTGTTATGAGTTCTACCCTTAGTTCTTTTAGTATTCTTGGGTGAACCCCATCAGGCCCCATTGCTTTGTCCACCCTCAGTTTCAAGAGTTCTTTCAAAACCCTTTCTTCTGTGAGTGGATTGGTATTGAACACCCTATTCAGATATCAGGTGGGATATTTTTTCCTTTTTTGAACTTTTAACACCACTTTATAAGTGCAAAACACACCCAAATTGTGTGGTAATACCATAAATAACTGTACTTCCGTGTGGTTGAAGGCACTTGGCTGTGCCTCTGCCTCACACTCACCTGGGGCATGCAGTAATTTAGCATTACTGCACACCCTGTCAATATTAGTGCTCACTTACTAAAGTAATTTTAGTATTTGGGTAAATTTCAACCCTTACTGAAAAATGTTATGTTAATGCCTGATCTTACATGGTTTGCAAAAATAACATAAGAAAACGTACTTAGGGTGGGATATTCAGAGTGTTGCACATGGTGCAACACAGTTCGCATGTACAACCCACTGATGCACCCAGTTGCAATATTCAAAAGGAGAAAGTGTGGCACAAATCTACGATGTGGGCACATCAGTAATGTATCTGGTGCAAGTGGGCGTGCCCCATGCATACCCAGCAATCCCGATATTCAGCCGGGATGTGCGGATCTCAGCAGGTGCAACCCTACATGTGCTGCATACAGTTGTTCCAAAAATAAAGGAGCAACAGCCGGCCACCCACAGGTGAGCTGCCGTATTGCAGGGTGCAACACGGCAGCTGCCATCTGTGGTGCACCAGCTTTAGCGGCACCATCTGTCGGTTAGCACCCCCATGCCCGATTGCAGGCAGATGTAGTAAAATAAACAGTCTGAATCCCTGGTGGTCCAGTGACTCTTGCAGTTCGATCACGGCAGAAGTATGATTAAAGTGATTAGTCTTCATTTGGTGGTTCAGCTGCCCTCCCTCACCTCACACCTGATCCCCGCCGCTTGCTCATCAGCGGCGCAGTTTCACCTGAAGTCAGCGGCCGCCCAGACCAATGACGTGCAGACCATGCCATACTGCAGAGTCCAGATATGTGAATGAATCCATTCCATATCTGGACGCTGTGTAATGCGGTATAGTCTGCATACCAGCCAATGACACGCTAATGGACCAATGGGCATACAGCTGTACTGTACACAGTCAGTTGGCTGGTGGCCGGGTGTCTGCGGTAAGGGAGCTGCCTGCCGCCGCTGACCGGGGTGAGAGTGGGATGGTGGGACTCAGTGGGAGGTGGGAAAAGAGGCTTTCCGCTGACCACCAGGATGACATGTAATCTTTTGCATAAATCTCGCCATCAGGCTGCGGGTGGTCCACTGACCACCAGGATGGATTTAATTCCTTTAGTCATACTTCTGCCCGTGATCAGGCTGCGAGCGGTCTGCTGGACCACCAGGGATGGGATTTAATCCCTTTAGTCATACTTCTGCCCGCGATCAGGCTGCGGCGGTCCACTGGACCACCACTGATTTTGTACTTTATTTTAATATGCATTCCACGATCGGGCTGGAAGTGGTCCACTGGACCACCAGGATTTTGGACTTTCATTTTCAATACATATGCCCTGATCAGGCAGTGGGGCACTTTGCTGCTGTGCAGGGGTTGTCAGTCCCGATGGCTGCAGCCTGGCAAGGCGCCAGGTGCAAGTCACCAGGGATCGGCACACCTGCATGCAAATGGAGCCATGATGACATGCAAATGGCCACATTTGTGCCTTACATACATTATGGCCCCATTGTATGTGCACTTTTGAATATTGTGGTTGCTGCATCTAGCGCCAATGGCACTTGTCTAATGCATCCCCTGCTCCTCTCTGCCCACTTGCATTGGTGCAGTGACACTGGGCCGTGCACAGTGAGGGTGGCTACAGATCGATATTCAATGGTGCTGAGCCGCACAGCACCATTGAATATCACCCTGTCAGCCGCCGTGGCACATCCGAGTTGTGCTGCGCCCAGGTTTGTGCCACAGCCTGGCGAGTCTGAATATCCCACCCTTAGTGTCAGTATTACTGTTCTTTGCATGTTTGTGCAAGAATTTTTCTTGCATGAATAAATGCAAATTTATTGCAATTACATGTAAGGTTTCTGTAAGTCCACAATATAAGTTTTAACACTAGTTAAGCACAGGATTGTTTTATTGCACTCTTCTTACAAAAATGTATACATTTTTGTAAGAAGAGTGGAAGAAAAAGTCCTGAGCTGGATTTTCAGTCGACACTGGGACAATGTCCTACAATGCAAGAGTCACTCCAGACTGAAATCTCTACCTGTGGAGTTCCCTATCTTCAGCCAGCACAGCAGCATGGGATGGGATAAGTGTCTTCTTTCTCATTTGCAAATTATACTACATAGCTACTAGAGGGCTGCAACAGCTGTCTTTTCTGTTAAGAGAAAACATTATATTTTCTACTTCCTCTTCTGCTTGTAGTGGACCTGGGATACCTCTCTTTCTGAGGACCATCCCCAGGGTTTTCTGTCTGTTTCTCAGGCCGAACCATGCTCATCCACTAAGGCTGCAAGACTGGAGCAGCCTGTCCCCACTCCCATTCTGTACTGGTGGAGCAGGACCAGAAACAGAAATGAAAGCTACAGACCAATCTTGCCACACCGATTCCAACCTTGAACCACCTCACTGGCTCAGCTGCAAGAGTTGTTCCACAGGTACATCAGCACCAAAACCACCTCTCCAGCCAACAAAAGGATTTTGAACTTATGACACCTGATTGCCGATTTGTCTAGGCTTCTAATGACTTTTACTGCTGTTGTGGCATTTAGATCTGTCATGGGTAGTTACAGCTGGTTCCTCGGTGTGTTACTAGCTTTTCAAGCACTCCGCTCAATTCTTCAGAACCCTCATCCCTGCCTAAGCGGAATGACCCTTGCGCTTCTCCTGTCCTGTGTCCAACAGCTCCTTTCAGGTAGCCATTCTGGACTATTGGGCTTCTCAGCTGTCTCGGCTGGGGGGTGGGACATCTCCTGAGCTGCCTCTGCAGATTATTCCCCCATCTGACTTCGAGACTTCCTACTCTGGCAAATTCCTGTTGGGACACTAGTGGCTGCAACACTAGGCCAGTCTAACACCAGGAAAGGTACAGGCCTCCCATCAACACAGTCTCCCCTATCACCAAAAAATAGTGTTTACAAATTACAGTTCGCTGCCTTAAAAGAATCCTGCTGCTTTTACTATTGTGCTCAAGCAATGTTGAACTCAGCCCAGGACCATTAGATACCCTGCTTCTCCATCAGACCTGGCAGGTATCAAAGGAATGACTTTTATGCATCTTAATGCCTGAAGTTTGCTGAAAAAGTTCACCCTTATCCAGGCTTGGGTGAGCCACACCTACCTGACGTCTAGTGATCACTGAGACCTGACTTAGGCCAGCCACCCCAGACAATGAAATCAATATCCCAAATTATTTACTCTTTCGAGCAGACAGGCAATCAAAGAGGAGGTGGGGTGGCAATTTATGTCAGGGACAAATACTCAACCACGTGCATAGGCATCATCCTCCCTCAAAGAATTCGGTGCTTGACCCTAAAGATTGAACTTTCTCCTTCCAGTGCACTCTGTGTAATAGGCTGCTACAGGCCCCTTCTGCCAGGCTTCATCTCCTGTCTCACCTCAGTTCTGTACTGGGGCTCAGTTCCTTGGAATCCATTACTCTTGGCAGCTGAACTACGATTGGCTATCAAGTGCATCAGCTCCCTTGAAATCCGTTTTGACACTTTAGGGTTGGTAAAACTCATTGGCGAACCTACTCACCCAAATAAAAGAACCTTGACAACAGTTCCCTATTAGATGTAATTTTTGTTAGCAAGCCACATCTGTCCTCTCATGAATGAACATTTTCTCAGACATTAGCGATCATTGTATAATCACCACCATTAGATCCATGCACAACCTGCAGTTTGTGGTAAGTTCTCTCTCAAGAGTTGCAAGCATAACCTGATTTGTTTGCATCGTCCACGACGGAAACATTCACCACGATGGCTGGAATTCTTCCTAGCCAAAACAGTTAACAGGGCATATACTATTTTTACGATATTTTAAGTGAGGCTTTAAAGAAGCATGCACCCTTGGTTAAAGTGCGGGTCAGAAGCAGCACCTGCCATTGGCTCTCATCTGAGCTCAAAGCTTTCCTGTTAGAAAAGGATACTTTATGGAAAAAGCCAGAAGCAAGAACAACTCAGGCGGGTGTCTTTTTAAGAGACACGTAACAAGTGCACCAAGTTGGTCAGAGCAGCCAAGGCTGCCCACTATCGTTCGGACTAGCCTCTGCCTCAAGAAATCCTTCAAAGCTCTGGAAAACATTAAAGACATGTCTGGGCACACACCTGGTAATTCCATTACAGCAAAAATTAAGTCCGGTGGCAGCGTTATCTCTAACTGATCAGAGATATTGGAAGCCTTCAATAACCATTTTGCAATGGCAGAGCTAGCATTTGATACTTCCCTGCCAATGACCTCTGCACAGCTCAGGGCCCACCAACCCATGAGTCCCCCTCACCAAGGAGGCCTTCTCCCTCCTGCCTGTCTCTCTAAAAGAGGTGGAAGACCTACTGCTGCAACTGGACACCAGGAAGGGAGCAGGCTCCGACTTCATAGAGCCATACTATCTGAAATGTGCCTACCATGTGCTTGCAGTGCCAATCACCCACCTATTCAACATGTCACTCTCCCAGGGTAGCCTCCCCTCAATGGAAAATAGTCCATGTCATCACTCTATTAAAAGCAGGTGACCTCTGTGATCTAAATAATTACAGACCATTCTCCCTCCTCCCCATCCTGTCTAAATTACTAGAAAAAATAGTGTGTGGCCAGCTAGGGGTATACTTAGAATCCAGAAGCCTATTAAATCTGGTTCAGTCTAGATTCAGAGCAAAGCACAGCACCATAACAGCCCTGTCTAAGGTGACCAATGATTGGCTCCTAGACCTTGACAACATGAAGCATGTCTGTGCCATTTCTTGGATCTTAGTAAGGCATTGACACAATTAATCAAAGCATGCTTCTTTCCTCCCTAAGCACCTTAGGCCTGGACCATAAATCTATGCTGGTTTGCAGACTACCTCAGAGAACGGAAACAGCAGGTTAAAGCTGAAGATGATCTTTCCCCATTAAAATCTATGCTGAGGGCATGCCCCAGGGCTCTATCCTTGGTCCCCTCCTCTTTGCAGTCTACATTACCAAGATCAATGACCCCATCAAAAGCCAACATCCACTTATTCACAGCTGACACTGTACTGTACTTGAGTCGTCCCAGGGAAGCCTGTGAAGACCTCAAACTGAATTTAACCTTCTACAATACCAGCTCACAAACAAAAGCTTTTGCTCATTGTGAAAAAGACAAAAGCCATGCTCTTCTCCCCCTCCTTGCATGTGGCAATTCCTGCTGGAGGGGGCTACACAAATTACCACTGTTTTTGGAGAAACACTACAGTATGTAGCTAAATTCTAATATCTAGGAGTTTGGCTCCATCATAAACTTTCCTTCGTGACCATCTCGAAGAACTACAGAAGAAATTAAAGCAAAGTTTAGCATTATTCTACAGAATTAATCACCTGCTCACAAAGAAGGCCAAGATTCAACTGGTTCAAGCTACCTTCCTATCTTTAATATATTACGCGGACCTGCTCTACAGCCACTGCACTGCCTCTGCACTGGCTAAGTTGGACACCCTCTACCACAGAGCTATCAGGTTCATTACTGGTCTTCCACTTTCCACACACCACTGCTCCCTGTACTCATCATTAGGCTGGACTTCCTTCACTATATAAGGAATAGAAGCCGCCCTATGGGCCTTCAGGCGGTGACCAACAAGCTCCCCTCATATGTCTCCAGATTGTATTCCCCAGAGTGTGTTGGGTACCCTCACGCTCAAGGAGCTATTCCCTAATTGCCCTCAAGTTCCAAGGGTCAACACTCTCGTTTCAGCAAAGCTGCTCTAAGCTTCTCTTTACCCCATTGTGGAATGGTTTACAAAGGAACTTGAAGCTGAGCTGCCCTGTTAGCCTGAATATCTTCAAGGCTCTCGATCGCTTCATGAAAGCACCTTGCAAATGTTTTCCCCACCGCTAGCCCACTAATCCGCAACTCCCCTTTCCATCCTGACGCCGCCATGTTTCTACCCTTGGCTCTCACTCTTTTCCTATTAACTCTTCCTGCTGCACCCACCCTTCCCTGTCTGCTCCAGCCTAGCTAACATCCAACCCCATCCATAGTAGTGTCCCAATTATCTACCCTCCTCCGTCATTATCATAATAAACAAGTACATGACAGCCATCGTCATTTCTGTGGTTTTAGCCCAATTTTTCATAGTCGTCTGTAATATATCCCTCCTCTTCTTTACCTTCTAACCTGCCACCCCATACACAGCCTCTTTCTCCTATATGTGTAGTTGCTGGCTGCCTCACTCAAAATATCTCTGCTTATAACCCCTGTATGCCTATGGTTGATTGCACATCTGCTGACTTCTTCAACTGTAAAATAATGCTGTTTTTATTATTTAGTTCAACCTTGTACTGTACTGTATACACTGTATATACTTTTTCTTCCTTGTATATTATTGCTTTTGTATACCTGCTTCTGTACTGTACTTTGATGTATTTATGACCAGGTTCACTTGCAAATGAGCCTTGCTCAATGGTGCCCGCCTGGATAAATAAAGATTTTTGATTGACTGATTGATTGATTGATCGATACCAAGTTTCACCAGACATAATGTTTCCCACAGCTGTGCCAAAAGTCATCTGCAAGCTACCATAAGTCAGGGAACCAGTCACAAACTGGCTCTCCCTTTGAAAATACGTGGCTGTGGGAAAAACTGCAGCTCCACAAGTGGAGACCAACACCAGTTTTTTTCCTGCAGCCACAGGACTGACAGGGGTTTTGGAAATCTAGCCCCCTGTCTTACACAAAATAAGAAACATGCAGGTATAAAATGTGGTTTTAAGGATATATGATAACTTGTAAGAATTCTGCAAGCAACATTGCTTTACTTGGTATACAGTACATATACTGTAAGTAAGAACCATGTCTTCATTATGCTGTTACACATCTTTAGGTACAATCTGAATTGTAATAAGCTGCAAGCACATCAGGAAATATTTTTAAAGCATATTATTTAGGCACTATTCCTCTACAATTACATATTTCTTTCTTAGATGTCTTCTTCTCATACTGAGGAACATTGCATGAAAACAGGGTGTTATTCTGTTACAGTTTATCTACCCTTGTTTCTTATTCCTCAGGTGAATTCATATCCCTTGCAGCTACATCATAATTAGTCATATAATGACTGCAATAACAAATGTAGAATACAGCATTATGACCTCAAGGGCATGATATTCAAATGTTTGCACAGGTGCTAATGAGTCTTTGTCCATGCAGACCATGATTTGTGCAGGAGTCTCATATTAAAAAGGCCTGTTGCACTGGCAGAAAGGGTTAGCACCCATGCAAAACATAA
This sequence comes from Neoceratodus forsteri, assembly GCA_016271365.2. Classification (NCBI taxonomy): domain Eukaryota; kingdom Metazoa; phylum Chordata; order Ceratodontiformes; family Ceratodontidae; genus Neoceratodus; species Neoceratodus forsteri. The sequence goes on from CM057455.1 coordinate 612,048,243, forward strand.
TGTATGTGTGCGGGCAAGGAGAGCAAAAGGGTTTAGCACAGCCCTTTGCACAGTGCAAATACTCCAAACAAAACCCTGACTTAACTCTGGGCAAGTCTAATGGCTACCAGAGAGGTAATGCAACCACACAGCCAGTTGGTCTTCTTGGGGAGCACAACTTCCTGTGGTTCCATGCAGCCCCTTGCTGATCACCAGCCCTGTAGTATGTGTACAGATTCCTGGTGCTAGTCATCTCCCCCACCTCCAATCCTCAGCCATGCAGTACCTATGCAGATCCCTGGTGCTAGTGGTCCCCTCTCTGATCCCCAGCCCATTGCTTTCCAATCCATTCCCTGGTGGTAGTTGTGCCTCCTCTCTCCCTCAATTCCCAGCCCCATACCTTGTAATACATTTGCTGCTGGTAGTGATTCCACCTCCCATCACCAGCACAGAGGTACAAACAAGGCCTCCCTGACATCCAGTGGTTCCTCCCCGTGGCACTGCCCCCCACACTCACCATATCTTCATCAGTGGTACTGTGGGTGCATAAGGTGATTGGCACGCCCACCTCACACTCCTGGCTGGTTACCATATGTGTGACAGGGAGCATGCCTCTTATTTATTGGACAAGATGACTGTCCCTGTCCTTCAAATAAGAAGCTGGCTCCCTCTGCTGTACATATGGTGGCTGGTGAGGAGAGTGTGAGGGAGGGCTGTGGTAGTCACTATATGCCACCCTTAGCACTCAATGATGAGGATATGGTGAGTAGTGTGAGGGCCTGGTGCCGCTTGAGGGGGACCACTGGATGCCAGGGAGAGGTTGTTTATACTTTCCTGCTGCCATTTGCGGGTGACCATTAGCACCAGTGAATGTATTACAAAGTATGGGGGCTGGGATTGGGGAGGGAGGGCACCACTACCATAAGGAAATGGATTGCAAAGTGCAGTGCTGGGGATTGGGGAGGGAGGGCACCGCTACCACCAGTGAATGTATTACAAAGTATGGGGCTGGGTAAAGGGAGGAAGGAAGGCACCACTAACACCTGGAATATCTACACATCTGGGAATGGGCAATTAGGGGCAGTGCCATGCTAACCTGTCTTGCTAATATATCCATGCAAATGAGCTCACAATGGGCATGCAAATGGACCCTTAGCGCCTTGCATGCCCAATGGGGTCATTGCTTGGTCCTTCTGAATATTGCAAATAGCGTTCCAGTACTATCCATTCTGGTGGTGTACTTCAGCAGCCCTGTCGGGGCAGCACTAAGTGGCTTAGGACTGGACCGACATGACCCTATATTAACATTGAATAGTGCGGTGCACTGTACAAATCAATATAGCATCTTCAGGAAGAGAAGCAGCAAAGTTTTAATTCACCAGTGGAGTTCTGGCAATGTTGCTGGCTCCACCTCCATGGAGCAGGTCGCAAAGTCAAGCATCTTGCCCAGAAATTTGCCTATGACTTCTCTGGTAACTTCACCTTTAGATGCGCTGGCTAAGTTGGCAGAAACCTGTCAGTTTCCTGTCTGGAAAATCTTGGTCACATGATAAGATCTCTGGAGGTCATGTGGTATTATGTGCCTGGGGTAGTTTCACTTTTGCAGGTGTGATCAGGAGTGGAAGGAGGTTGTTTTACACAGCAAAAAAAAATGTAGCTTTTTTGGGTTCATTTTTCCCACATTCATTATTCCTATATTGTTCATTTACTTTAGTGTTTACTAATTTCAGCATTTCTGTGCATTTTCCCTTTTTGTTTTACTTTTTCACCTCTTTTAGTTTTCTTTTGTTGTTAAAGAAGATGAATGAGCGAGGGAGAGGGATAAAGAGAGAGAGAGAGAGAGAGAGAGAGAGAGATAGAGAGAGGGCCTGGAGGAGAGGTGGGTGCAGGCAGCAGGGCACAAGGTTGAGGTTTCATTTGAGAAGGAGACTGAATGCCTGTAGCAGCACCAGCAGCATTCTCTCCCACCCCTCACAGTGCAGGACCACCAACCCCAGGAGGTGATGGTACCACCACCACCACCATCATTGCCCCAACTGTTACATGACTACCAACACCAGCAGCAGCAGCACGTGCTCAGCAGGAGGAGGACCAGCAGCAGCCAGGGTCATCTAGTTCCTCCCCTCAAGCAGCAGGCAAAGTCCCTCATATGGGACTTTTTTGTGAAGGACCCCAATGACAACAGTGTGGCAACATGCAAATTGTGCTGCACTGTTGTTCACCATGGAAAACCTGGCACCCACATTTGCAGAGGTGCCAGCATACCTACCTGTGGGGAGGTACCCAAGAGAGGGGCCAACCATTTAAGAGAGAGAGAGAGAGCTTGTCGAGGGTTGCAAGTTGTGTCCCTAAGGAGTCAGAATCAGGAAGTGGCTGTGTAAGTGATGTGGTGGTGAGGAGGAGGAGGAGGGGAACAGAGTAGGACTGTGAGACTGACCAGCAGTTGGACGGTTCAGTGGAGGGTTCCACCTGAGAGATCATCTGCTGATCCTGACAGATCCACCTGGCAGGAAGTGTGGGAGCTCAGCAGGAAGGTGAGGAGCTCTGTGCCAGGTTGCAAAGTTAAAGGAATTGGTGGTGGAGATGCTCCACTGCAAACAGCAGCAGATGCAAAACAAATAATCCTGTGTGGTTTGGCACCTTTACTCCTCATGCCACAACCCTTGATAACCCTGTCCTGTTTATTCTTCTTATAGTCTTTGTTTCTGTGCACTCTCTATTTCTTAGCTATCCTTTTTGTTTCTACCTTCAAAACAATATATATAATTTCCTAATCCTATCAATGTTTCTTTTTCTGAAACTCAAGTTTTTCTCCATTCTTTTTCCTTTCCTCATGTTTCAGATTTTTACTATTTCTTCTGAGATTTTCTCAGCAGCTATCAAAATAAATATGTCACTCTGGTGGCTTAAGCACTGCCCTCTTCCCTCTTGGACAGTCTGTGTTGCCAAGCCCTTTTGTACATGAAGTACTGCTAAATATATAATTGCTATCATTTACTGCACTAAGAAAGTAGGCCAAATTCCAACATTCCCAAGAACCACATGAAAATGTATGTTGCTGCTTAACATAAGGTGATGTTGAGCAGCCCATCCCCACAAGGCCAAAGCCTTCACTGCAGAACATAGTGGAAATGCCACAGAAAAATGAAGTAGGACACATTCTGGCATTCCCAGAACATCAAAATGCATTTTGCGGCTACATTGCATAACATGGAGCTGTGCTGGCCCCACATACCTTCACTACACAGGTTTGTGCAAATCCTACTGAAAATTAACGTAGGCCAGATTTGGGGTGGGTAGTCCCACAATGTGAGCCAAGTGAAGAAAAGTGGAATGAACACGTATATATCAGTATACTGTATCCCAAAAGCGCTCTACAAGCTACATTTGCTGAGTGCAGTAAGGCACCTCTCCCAGAGCTCCAAACTGAATGGAAGTGAGCTGAGCCTCAAAACAGAAACAGTGTAGTGAACCCAGTTGATGCGTGATAATTAGGTGTCATGATTCGTGGATCGTGATGCTTCATGCTGCTGTTGAGTAAGTCAGGACAAGAAGTGGACAAGAAGGATGAGAAGGAAAAGATAGAAAGATAGACAGAAAGATATATAGATAGATAGAGAGATAGATAGACAGAAACTTTATTTATATAACACCCTTCCAGGAGGCTCAGAGCACTTGACAATATTTAAAAACAATCCATACATAGCACATAACACACTTTAAAACATAATACAGAGATCAATATAAAATTCTATCTATCATTAATTAAAACAACTCAATAATACAACATCAGTTAGTTCATTTTTCAATCTTCAGCTTAAATCAAACACCTGATTAAAAGGAGCATTTGTAATCCTTTTATGTTGTCTTGTGCCTGCTCAAGAAACATGTTATGGTAACTTTGGAATAGCAAGTTTTGGAGGCAGGGTCATGTTGTGGCCAGTGGAACCACTGCTTTTGGCACTGGGATACATAGCACGAATTAGATTGCACACTGTGTATGACAGCAATGCAAAACATGCCACCAACTTTAAATGTTTTAGCCGCTCGATGAGGAGCTCTCCACCTCATTGCAGGGCTGTGCCTTCCTGGGAAACATTTCAATCAGACATGGCAGCTTGCCAAACACAGCTTGCACAGTCCCCAGAAACACTGATGACAGGGTGCCCAATCTCCTGTCGGCATCATCATGCCCCCTCCTGAGTTCAGTTGCTGATGGGCAGCCCAATCCCTGTCGGCATCATGTTCCATGCCAGTTGTTCACTGAGGGGGTGCCCAAACCCCTCGGAATCATCCCCCACCAAACATCTTTTATTTGCCAATGGGGTGCTCAGTCCCCATTGGCTGCAGTCATCCACCCCAAAACACACAGGTGACATGCTGTGAGCCCACCCCAGCGTGTCAAATGTACCCGTACCTATGGAAAAAAGCAACCTTCCATGATATTTTTTTTTTTTTAACCCTGTAAAGTAGAAAATGGTCCCTCACTGTCTGTGCCCCCAACCTGCACCCACCCACTGTATGCCCTACCTCCCCACAGATACCTCTCACCCTATACTTATTTCTTGGAGCCCAGCACAACAATCTTTGGTGGGCTTGGGAACAAGTCTACACTCTTCAAAGCTGACCGTGAACTGAAGAAATGCTGGTAAGCTGTATATTGACATAAATAGGGTTTTTAAGCTTTGATGCATATCTCTAGCATTTTGGGATTTTGGCACCAAATTTTCAACATGGGTTATTGGGACCCCTCCTCATAAAGTCAGTCACTGTCATTGCGTTATTCCATCCTGAAAGGTGATTTTGCGGTCACTGCGCGAGATCACCCTTTGGGACAGATTAAAGAACCGACAGTACCATGTTCATGAGGTGGGTTTCTCAAAAGCCTATGTTGCAAATTTGCTGAATATATTTTAAAATGACTGTTTTACGAGCATGCATTGTGCAGTTTCCATGCAATCTCGTAACTTCACAAATCTGTAATATTTCCTCCAGATTTTCAACACTGGCATTTTTACACATCCTTATGAACAGTACAGCTGTCATTTTTCACATCCTGGCCAAATTGTGTTTTCACACTTCCCGCACAGAATAGCATGGTTGCTGTGGCAAATCAGTGTTTGGGACAGATTAAGAAAATGACAGTGATTCTGTTCATGAGCAGAGGTCCTAAAATGCCTATGTTGAAAATTAGGTGACAAACGTCCATAAAATGACCGTGTTACAAGTGTGTGTTGTGCAGCTTCCAGGCATGCTTGTAACTTTGATAATTTTTAATATTTTTACTACAGATTTCACCATTGCCATTTTTTCACACCTCCTTATGAACAGTATAGCTTTCATTTTCCACATCCTACCCAAACTGTGTTTTCATACATCCGCACGCAGTGGCGCAGTTGCTATAGGAAAACAATGTTCAGAATAGAGTAAGAAAATCACAGTACCACTGTTCATGAGCAGAGGTCCCAAAAAGCCTATGTTGAAAATTTGGTGAAAAAGTCCATAAAATGACTATGTCACAAGCGTGTGTTGTGCAGTGTCCATACACAGTTGTAACTTTGAGAATTTGTAATATTTTCACTCCAGATTTTCAATATTGTTAATCCTGCCCGAATGTAGTTTTGCACATCTGACACACAATCGCATGGTGGCTGTGGGAAATCAACGTCGAGGCAGATTAAGATAATCATAGTGCCACTATTCATGAGCAGAGGTCCCAAATGGCTATGTTAAACATTTGGTGAAATAATTCCACTAAAAGACTATGTTACAGGCATGTGATTCCAGTTTTCACACATGCTCATAACTTCAAGAATGTTTAATATGTTCAATACAGATTTTCAACATTGCCATCTCTTCACATCTCCTTATCAATGGTGCAGCTGACATTTTAATGTGGTGCAGAATGGCACTGTCACTGTAGGAAATGAACATTTGAGACAGATTAATAAAATCACAGGGACACTATTCATGAGCAGAGTACAAAAATACTTTCATGAGGTGGGGTCACAAAAGGCCATGTTTTAAAATTTGGAGTGCAAATACCAACACATACCCAGGGCGTTAGGGTTTCAAACCATTACGTGCCACCCTGTACAGACTAACAGGCATCACGGGCATCTCTTAGGATTGTCTGCTCTATTGCTCTCTGGTCCTCCTCCCCCACCCTACAGCCACTGACAGGCATGTGCCTTGGACTCTTCAGGCCCTTAGTTCAATCCATTCTCCTATGCAGCACTCATCTCAATGTACTTCCTTATGAAATGGGGTGAGCATAATGCCAGATGAGCCCAAGGCACAATGCAATGCTTGTCAGAATCTGCAGGGTAGGGTGAGGTGAAATAGCATGAGCGTTATAGCCAGCGACCCAATGCACACCCCTGCCTCTCGCCTGCAGGGTGGGTGGGGCTCACGCCGGTTCTATACTTCACTGCTATTCCTATTATGCATCTCTATAACTCCTCCACTACTAAAGCCAACACCAGCAAGACAACATTCGGCATTGACAAATGTTTATTTATGTTTGTTTGCATGCATGCGCAAGAAACATTATGTGACAGCTTAGGAGACAAGCAGGTTGTGAAGGTGTGGCACTGTGGTGATCAATGCTGCCACTGCATTTGCGGGCTTGGCCCTCATTATCCAATGTGGTGGCACGCTGCTGACACTACTTCAGCAAGCATGCCACCAACTTGAAAGAATTGCCCGCTGCAATGAGGAGTGCCCGCCATTGCAGGGTGTGCCTTGCCTGCTAAAATATTTCTGTTGACCCCACTCCCACCATTCTCCATTGTGGCACCAGGAGTGCAACTAAACCCTCCTGCCCCTCCCACTGTATGTTGCCTGCCCCGATCCCTGTTCAGGCACTCGAGTGTAAATAAACCCTCCCGCTCCCTCCCACTGCATGCTGTCCACCCACTCCATTCCCCATCCAGGCACTAGAGTGTAAATTAACCCGCTGTCTCTCCCACTACATGTTGTCTACTCTGCTCCTCTATTCCCTATCCAGGCACCCAAGTGTAAATAAACCTCCTGCTCCCTCCCACTGCATCCAGGCACTGTGTGCTGACTGCACCGCTCCTCTGTTTCCCTGCCCCAGAACCCAGAGCCAGGGTTCAGTAGAGTCTGATTAAACCCCAGATATCCGGTTAGGCTTCAATCGATGTACTGCTGCAGAGCGGAGGCTGAGAGTTGGGCTCTGTCATCAGGAGGTCAAATTTAATGTAACTTATGATAGTTTAGTGTACATCACTTTATTAAGTAGAAATTTAAGTCTGCCATCTACCTAGCACTGAGCATTGAATATAAGTAGTAACATTCGCTACCTCTTGTAACCCTTGCTTTATGCCTCAAACTTGCTTGACATTACTTCTTTTTAATGCTTTACCTTTTTCTCAAGACAGAGATTCCCTTGTTGAAATGGTATATTCATATTTTTGCCGTCTGCATAAAAGCTGTAGTGTGAATGTGGTAAAAGCATGTTTTGGCATTTAGTGTCCCAAGAGTATAAGATGGACAGCCAAATTTTGGTCAGTAATAGAAAATGTGCTTTCTACTTGAAGGACTACTAACAATGAGAAGGATGCTTGAAAATTATGGAGGCACTAATAGTGTCAATAGGCTTGCATAGCCTTATAAAAGGAGCAGACACTCCAAAATCAGTAGAAGAGAGACGTGACTGACGAAGGAATGCTAGAACTGAATATTTATCTGCACATCTAAAACCTCATTTATTGAAGTTTTGACCTGTTTAAAATGGAGAACAGCAGAGTTCAATGTGAGGGAGGAGGCCAACTCAGGATATGGTTGTATTTCAGGCAGCTCTGAGTCTTTAGATAAAACAGAAAAGAATTGAACAGATTCTTGGAATTCACCAATGGTGCTTCTCACTCGGAGATCTAGGAAATATGTTCTCAAGTGTTGTATTAACTATATTGCAGTCATGCAGGAGGTACATCCTCCACTAGGTTCCTTTTTCTTTTATTATTTCAAATATGGCACCTTTTAGATCTTATAAGGATGCTAATGTGGCACTGAGTGTGCTTGCCATATGGGAACCTATAATTTCCGTGTGTATCTCCATATGAATTTTGTGGGTACCAAAGCCACTGAAGTTATTTGTTTTACTTGACACCCGATGGTCACTTGAATATGCAATAGAGACTTTTTCCTATGGGCTCTGTATATGGACAGCATCGAACTTGAAGTGTACAAGGATGGGTGTCAGTATATTTTTCCGTTTAAGTTTGCTGGTTCAAAATGAACAAGGAAACTTATTCTTCCCAAGATATTTATGGTGTAGCCTGTGTAACATTTTTTCAATGCTGCAGGATTATAGTATAATATTCTGTTCAGTTTGGGTCTTTCTATGTGATGGGACTACTTATGCAAATCTAATTTTCATCGTTTAAAGTACCTTTTTAAATTACATATTACCATATAGGACTCCTTGCATGGAGCTGGAATGATGCATAAGACTCCTTACATGGAGTGGAATTAAAGATATTGGTATGCTCAAGCCAGAAATCTGATTGAGAGGGCCTCAAGTGCAGGATCATTGTAATTTTATTGGGTCCAAGGTTCAGGATGAACTCTTTTATTGAGTGTGTATTGGTATTTTATTAGTAGCAGCTGGACTCCAATGTTTGTGTACTGGAGATGTTGATATTCTAATTAGTATACTATATGAATGAAACTGAGGACTCCAGGTTGAATGGAGCCAACAACAGTGCCAAATTAAAATCTGTACAAAAGACGGACTCTGGCAGTAACCTGGAGCCTTTTGTTGTTATGTTGCTCTGGAACTGGTTTGCGATTTTTATCCTTATGTCTTAGTCCCAAGGTATGTTACCTGACACTGGATCTTGAAGTAATTTAAAAGCCACCTAGTCTCCTGCTCAGTCTGGAGTTAACTCAGAGCTCCTACCTTAACAACACTTGGTGCTCTGCTGGCGCACTTCTCCGACTGTGCAATGACACCACTCATCTGACCACATCAGCTTTCTCATCGGCTCTCTGAATTTCCCACAGCCTGTTATGCGGCTGCCCCACCCAACTCCCACCACTCCCACCCTTAGCCATCATCAGTTATATAGCGTAATGCTTAGGCTAGACCATGCCCAGGAGAAAATTAACTATCTCCTCACTTTCTCACTAGCAGGCTATATTTCTGTACCACTAGAGAGCGTTTGAATATTTGTCTCAAATCCTTCCTGCCTCCTCAAATACAACCTGCAACTAAACCCTGAATAGCTTGTTTTCTGCTTAAATCCTCTAATCAGATCTAATACTGTTGTATTTAAATCTAGTCTACCCTCCTACATACAGATGGATATCTTATCAAACAACTACATGACTATAAACCCATGTGTAATTTTCATGCTACTTTCTATCTTTACTACCCTCATCTGGTTTCCCCTTACTATTCTGCCCACCTTCCATGAACTTTCACTACACCTATCCGAGAACTCAGGGCTGTCCAACAAGCTCATGCTATCGCACATGCCATTGCCACCTCACCACTATTAATCCACTATAAGTTCTTATACCACCTAGCCTTCACCTTGCAGAAATCTCCATCTACCCTGTTCATCCACTGTAAACTGTGGTACCTGCTAATCCTAACTTTAATGTTAGCTGGGGACATTGAACTAAACCCAGGGCCCGTAAATAACTTACCGCACTCTGATGCAACCTGGAGGGACACTAAGGGCCTCTGCATTCTTCACCTGAATATAGGGAGCCTTCATCACAGTTTCACAGAACTTGAGGTGTGGGTTGTTCAATATAACCCTGATATCCTTTGCCTATCTGAAACATTGACTAAACCCTCCACCCCATCACCTCTTCTCTATATGGAATTACAGCTTAATTATGGAAGTCAGGCCCTCATCAAAGCATGAAGGCAGTGTTGTATCTTCTACAAAGCTCATCTGTTACTATCCCATGATGTCTTACCACCCTCTCGCACTTTAGAAGCGATTCATGCAACCTTGCCACTTGGGCTCTAAGAAATTACACATTGTCTGCGCCTATAGCCCTCCTGGTGGTGGTATTCCTGGTCTTGAGGAACTCCTCTCCCACGTGGATAACACCATCAGATGGAATAAGTCCTTATATTGGGGTACTTCAACCTAAACTGGACAGGTAGATCTCAGCAGTCCTCTCACACAGTGGTACAAGACCACAACCTGCACCAAATAGTTACTGACCCAACTAGGATCATGGCTCCACCTCAGTCCAGCACACTTATCGACTGGGCCCTTACAATCTGCACTGATAGTATAGTCTGTGCAGGTACTCTTGCTGATGCAATAAGTGATCACTCACCAATCTACTGTATCTGGTGCTCCACTAGTAGACCATCTTCTCTCAAAACTCATCACCTTCCATAACCTGGCTAACTTTAACCTTCACACAGTTTATGCATGATTTTCCATGATTGACTGGTCACCCATCTATACCTCAGCTGATGCCCAGGCAGCCTAGACTACTTCCTGGACTGGTTTGGTTCTCTGCAAGACACCCAGGCTCCCCCATCACATCCACTTTCATGGAACCCAAACAAGGAGGTTAACTAAAGACCATCTCACTCAAATAAGGAAAGGGACAAAACATGGCAATGTTTCAAGGCCTCAGGGTATCAGTCCAGCTACAATGGCTATAGACTACTGAGAAATGCATACAAAAGAAACATTTGATTAGCAAAAGCTCTTTCTGCAAAGACCTAACAAAAGCCACAGGTGACTCCAAGCAATTCTGGTCAACCATAAAAACCTCCTCAGAGCTAATCATACAGCCACTGCTACTGACATGCTGCTAAATGGCATACACTGCAATAACCCTGCTACCATTACCAACTTCATCAATCGCCATTTCTCTGACCTATCTATCTACCTTCCTGCCCTCCTTCCCATCAGGACACATTGCTTTCCCACAGGAATACTGAACCTCTTCTCACACATCCTTCGAGCTGAAGTTCTAAAGCTGCTACTCTCCATCCCTGACAGCACCAGCGAGGGTCCAATGGTTTGGAGCCTAGGCTCCTGAAAGCTGCTGCACCTCTCATAGCCTCCCCTAACAAAAGTCTTCAACCTATCACTATGCCATGGCACAGTTCCTAACATCTGGAAAATTGCTAAAATGACACCCATTCCTAAAAAGGTGATCCTAAAGAAATCACTAATTACTGACCCATAGCTATCCTCTCTGTGCTTAGCAAAATCTTGGGAAAATTGGTGGCAACTCAATCCATAGATTATCTTCAGAAGTGCAATCTTCTTTTGCTCCCAGCATGGTTTCATGAAAGGCCACAGCAATTCCACTGCAATCCTAAAACTCACAAATGACATTGTTGCTTCTATGCATCAGCTTCCTCACAGGTGTGGTTTTCATTGATTTAACTAAGGCATTCGATCCAGTTAACCATCCCCTTCTCCTTGTGAAACTACATTCTACAGGCTTCTCTGCCGATGTAGTGGCCTGGTTTAATAGCTATCTGCCTGATGGAAAACAGGCTGTAGTTTTCAACTTAGCCATCTTTTATTTATTTATTTTTATTTCTTTTTTATTTGGAGGGTCCCTACAGTTAACCCTCAGCCCTGGTCATGGCCCATGGACTTTCATCACCATCAATGGCTGTCTTTTTCCCCAGTTACCCACAGCTTGCCCCCTGAGGGTGGGGCATTGGACCCGGTATCTGAGCCATGGAACTAGTGACTGGTTGGGGAATGACAGTGATGATAGCTAATTGAGGGCCCAGGAAGGCTTCACCAAGACAGTGGACCCTCCCGCCTACTCCTTTTTTATGCTTTTCTGTTTCAGAGGTGGGGACATGCAATGATGCCAGCATCCACCCAACCTCCCACACTGTCAAGCGCTGGTAGCGTGAGTGACTCTGACCTCTGCCAGGGGTTCCCTTGCACTGGACACTACCTCACCCTCCCCTGGAGAAGGAGAGCCATCTATGGGATGCTCCAGCCTTCTTCCCACGGCCGCCCTCCAATGAACCAGGTCCATTCCCGAACCTGGGTCACCGCATCGCAAGCCATAATCCAACCACTGCACCGATGTGCCGGCCCCAACTCAGCCATATCTGACCTCTTTTCTATGCATGTTGGTGTTCCCCAGGGCTCCATACTTGGCCTTTCCTTTTCTCAATCTTCATTAATGACCTCCCACTGATTGCGCCAACCTGTTCATCTCTGCTCTATGTGACGACCTTGTCATTAATCACAGTGAAAGAAATATCTTGAAAATAAATCACTCTCTTGCCTTGGATTTCTTAAGCATTCAGTCCTGGCTAATAGAGAACAACCTCATTCTCAATACAAGCAGACACAATCCATGCTTTTTGGCTCACCTGCCAGACTTAAAGCTAACCAAAGCTCCCTCAAATTATCATGTGCTGACAGTTCCCCACTGGCTAGCACTAGCTCCTTTAAATGTCTGGGCATTCTTCTTGACTAATCTCTAGATTTTGATCTGCACATCACCACCACCTGTAAATCTGTCAATGCTAAGATAGGAGGTGCCTATCACACTAACTATGCCTCACCCCATCGGATAGACTAGCTGTGGCACAGGCTTTCTGCTCCCAGCCCTGGCCTATGGCTCAGCCACCTAACTCTCTGCCACAAAGACCTCCGTCCATAAATGGGACACTACCTATAATTCTATCTGCCGCTATGGCTATGCATCTGCACAATACCGACACCATTGCTAGCTCTATGCTGACCTAAATTGGCCCAGCCCTCTGCCCATCAACTCCAGTCCTATGGCTTTCTAATTGATGGTATTGCTAGATCAGACCTCCCTAATCTGTCTCTCTGCTTCCTCACAACCCCCTCTTCTATGAGCTTCGATATGCAGTGAAAACTAAGTCTGGTACCAAAGGGCCTCACCCAAAAATTATAATTTTTTTTTGCTACATCAAAATACAATCCAGAGAACAAACGTTTAGAATAATCCTTCTTCAGTGTTCAGACTGCATCTATAATAATAACATTTAATAAATATCACTTAATATCAAAATCAAAATATTTATATAAGATACACAATGGTTGAAATGCTCACCTATGTGTGCACTTAAATGTATACACAGTTAGGTAGCCACAGCTACTATCATACGTACTCTATGAAAAAATATATTCTTTTAGATTATTTAATCAACCAATACATTTTTATCTGGTAAATTATTTCTAATAACTATTTATTCTGTGTTAAATGCTTTAAACATATCTCCCATTGAATATTGGACTACGCTTATTCTGTTGAGTTAAAATGAAAATTTTGTAATGTGCTACCTTATCCTTGTCATTCATTATTTCATGTTACTAAAACAGTTAATCCAATACTGTTCTATATATTTAAATACATTATTATCAACAAGCATCAAGAAGCATAAGCTCTTACATTTGTTCACTCTCCACCTTATAATATATAAGTATGTCAAACATCAAATTAGTCACCATTCTAATTCATAATAATATACAAATATTTTCACCTTCAATTTTCTTTATCCAGGTAATTAATTTATCCCACCATGGGACGTTAATGTGAGCTTTTTTCTATAAACAAAAATACTTGTATATTAGCCCAATCCAATATTAATGTTGCTGTCATTGTTTTAAACTCCTTTAACACCAACTTATAACTTTCAGTAATTATTACTTGCTTAGATAATCATCAGAACATGGACTGTGGCATGACCTCCATGCTGTCTGTCTTTACTAAGGTGTCCTGCCTGTTCCTTTGCTCATCTAAATATTTGCAGGTATGGAATCAGGTGCTGATAAACACCTAGCATTACGAATACCTCAGCGATACTTGTGATCTCTCTGGCACCTGACCCGCCACTTCCAAAGTATTTTTTCTGAAACATCAGCCTCTTGCCAAAGCAAAGGTGTCCAGTTTGAAGTCCATTTAGGAAATTAAATAACATTACTTATAAGGGGACCCTATATAAATATTATGTTTAGACTTCTCCTAATCCGGTGAACATATGTCGATGGATCTTTAAGTTTAAATATATTACTCTTATGAACATATTACTTCATCCTCTTTATCTCCATGTAATAATATATTTCGCCATAAAAGTGCTGTCCTAAGTCGCTCACCTATAAACACAAAATATACTCCTGCATTGGTCTAGTCAAACTTTGTGTAATTCTACTATTTTAATCCCCAATAGCCACTGCTTTTGAAGTAAAAGTGTACTTACTTATTTAAATGGTAGAGCATGGGCTGTGGTGAGACCTCCTACTCTCTCTATGTATGGAGGTGTCTAGCCCACTCTATTGTCAGTTTAAATACCTAAGGTCATGGAATCAGGCGCAGCTGATAACGCATCACCGCGAGAAACTCACAATACTTGCGCTCTCCCTGTGCCTGACCCGCCATTCAAAAAAGACTTTCTGTCAAGGCGGCACCTTGCAAAGCAAAGGTGTCCAGACTACAGTCCATTTCTAAAAGTTACATTATGAAACTTGCAAAAGGACCCTGTTATGAATTTTAGACATAGAATTTAACCTAAATATACAAAAAATCATTTGTTATATAGAAATTTAACCACCACATAGTGTGAGGTATACAGAACAAAATATTTAAAGTTATATTACCCATTTCTACATTAAATTAAGTTTTACCAAAAGTCAAACATTAATCATTCATTAAAGAACATTGCTTATAGATGTTTCATTTATAATATTGGCTGCCAATCTATACTTTCATTTAGTCCAAATCTTGGGTTCGTGGCTTCGAATCTAGCTATATAATATGCTTCTCTGGTTAGAATTTTAGTTCTAAAATCACCTCCCTAGTGTCTGATATAACTTTTTCTATACCAAAAATCGTAATTGTGGTAATTGATATCCATGTTCTATAAAATGTCTTGCTACAGGTGATGTTAAGTCCTGCCTTCTAATGTCAGATTTATGTTCACTAATACGTGTTTTCAACATCCATTCTGTCTTTCCTACACAAATTTTGTCACATGGACATTTCAATAATTATATAACATCGGCTGTAGAACAATTTATAAATTGGTTAATTATTATTTCTTCATCTTTAGCAGTATTAGTTATTTTCTTTATTTTATAAGTATTATTGCAATGTATACAATGACCACACAAAAGTTTCTTTCACTTCATTTAAGTTTAAGAAATGTCATACTCCAGTGTCTGGGATTTTATGTTCTGTTTTCATTAATCTATTGCCCAGTGTTCTATTTCTTTTTGTAACCACACAAGGAGGAATTTCAAAGATTTTTGTGTTATTGAGGTTGCCTGTAATATCTGCAATGTCTGATAAAAATGTTCTTAATTTTGAAAAATATTTCATTGTGTCTTGTGGAGAATACAATTCTGTCTTCCTTAAAATCAGATGGTCTACCTTGAACACTTAATAGGGTCTCTCTCTCCTCCTTGCTGCTTTCTCCACTGCTAAAGCTAGTATCTTGCCTATAGCTCTCTGTTTAAATCTCTGTATCATCTCTGTCTGTGTTTTATTAAATTCTTGTGGATCTGTACAATTTTGTTTTGCTCTTAAAATTTGCCCATATGGAATTGATTCAATTAATCTCTTGGGGTGAAAGCTATTTGCATGTAAGATTTCATTTTTATCAGTTTCTTTACAAAAAGTTTTACTGCTAACTTATTTTGGTTTTTATAAATACTCAAGTCCAAATAAGAAATCTTTGTCTGACTGTGATTCATTACAAAAGTTAAATGATCCATACAATTACTTAAATACTGATTAAATTGATCTAATTCTTCCTCAGATCTAGTCCAAATAGTAATAATGTCATCAATAAAGCATTTCCATAAAACAAGCTTTATTTTTAAATGTATTCCTGTCATTAAAGACATATTCTTTTTCAAAATAATTCATGTAGATATTCGCATAGGAGGGTGCCATACTAGATCCCATTGCTGTCCCTTTTACTTATAAATAATACTTTTTTTCAAATATAAAACAGTTCTGTGTTAAGACAATCTCAGTCCACTTAACTAGTAGGTTATTTGATGGTTTATCTTCTGTACGTTCATCATCCAAAATATCTGCAATGTTTTACATCCTTGTCTATGAGGTATAGATGTATATAGATCCTTTAAATCCCATGTAACTAATATACAATACTTAACATCTATATTTTCTTCTAAATTTTCCAATTGTACAATAATATCCATTGAATCCCTTATATAGGATGTAGTTTTTTCAACTAAAGGTCTGATATGATGATCTATATAAATAGACAAAGGTTTTGACTAGACCAATACAGGAGTATATTTTGTGTTTATAGGTGAGCGACTTAGGACAGCACTTTATGGTGAAATATATTATTACATGGAAATAAAGAGGATGAAGTAATATGTTTGTTAAGAGTAATATATTTAAACTTGTAAAGATCCATTGCATATGTCCACCAGATTAGGGAGAAGTCTAAACATAATATTTATATAGGGTCCCCTTATAAGTATTGTTATTTAATTTCCTAAATGGACTTCAGACTGGACATCTTTGCTTTGTCAAGATGCTGATGTTTCAGAAAAATATTTTGAAGTGGATGGGAATGGTGCGAGAGATCGCAAGTATCATGAGGTATTCGCAATACTAGGTGTTTACCAGCACCATTCCATACCTGCAAGTTTTTAAATGAGCAAAGGAAGAGGCAGGAAACCTCAGTAAAGAGAGACAGCATGAGGTTGCGCCACAGTCCATGTTCTGATAATTAACTAAGCAAGTAATAATTACTGAAAGTTATAAGTTGGTGTTAAAGGGTTTAAAACAATGAGAGCAACATTAATATTGGATTGGGCTAATATACAAGTATTTTGTTTATAGGAAAAAGCTTCACATTAACGTCTCATGGTGGGATAAACTAATTACCTGGATAAAAGAAAATTGAAGGTGAAAATATTTGTAAATTATTATGAATTAGAATGGTGACTAATTTGATGTTTGACATACTTATATATTATAAGGTGGAGAGGAACAAATGTAAGAGCTTATGCTTGTTGATGCTTGTTGATAATAATGTATTTAAATATATAGAACAGTATTGGGTTAACTGTTTTAGTAACATGAAATAATGAATGACAAGGATAAGGTAGCACATTACAAAATTTTCATTTTAACTCAACAGAATAAGTGTAGTCCAATATTCAATGGGAGATATGTTTAAAGCATTTAATATAGAATAAATAGTTATTAGAAATAATTTACCAGATAAAAATGTATTGGCTGATTAAATAATCTAAAAAAATATATTTTTCATAGAGTACATATGATAGTAGCTGTGGCTACCTAACTGTGTATACATTTAGTGCACACATAGGTGAGCATTTCAACCACTGTGTATTTTAGTTAAATATTTTGATTTTGATATTAAGGATATTTATTAAATGTTATTATTGATATAGATGCAGTCTGAACACTGAAGAAGGATTATTTCCAAAATGTTTGTTCTTTGGATTGTATCTTGATATAGTAAAATAAAAATGATAATTTTTGGTGAGTGGGCCCTTTGTACCAATTTAGTTTTTGTGTGATGTTTGGCATATAATTGGTATGGGCCTCTCCTGATGAGTATTATTATTACTTTTTTCTGAGGTTGGCTGTGCTGGATCCAGACTAATTTGGACACTTTGATCTACTGACCAATCCCCTCTCCATATCCCCAGATGCAAAACCAATATGGGTGCACGTGCTTTCCCACATGGCTCCAAAGTACTGGAACCCCATACCCTAAACTATCCATCAAGCTCCCACCCGTGCTAGCTTTAAGAAACTTCACCATGATCATCTGTGTGCTACTAGTTTCTGCACTTGCTTTCATCCACCATAGTCTATCCTTCTCTCTGCCCTTGCCCCTAGGCAACTACTCCTCTGATACCTTTCTCCTCCTCTCTCATAACCATCCTTTGGATCCTTTCTATCATCCCTACCCTCTTCCTCTGCTTTCCCACTACTTATCCCCTCCCTCTCCTCTCTGTTTCTACTCTTCCCTAAGCCTTTTGGTCACATAATGGCACTTATTGTATATTATACATGCTTTTGAAATGAAAGTTTTCTCAAATGTTCTTTGCATTTCTTGCTTTTCTTTGACTGTCAAATCTGTATTGACTGTATCATGCTGAAGAATGTTTCTCCAAACCTATAGCTGATTGTGTGTGATCCTCTCCTCACTATGTAAAATATTGCAGGTATTTCTTATTGTATCCTCCCAGGTCATGCCTAAAAATAGGCATTCTTATGCCTAGTGCACCCACCTGGTTACCAAAAGCAAATAAATAAATTTTACGTTGATATATGGACCCTACCGGGCTAACAATGAAATTGAGGACTTTAAGAAGAACCCTAACCTACACATTTATTTATTTATTTTATTTATTTATTTAGTTTTGTTAACTGGGTAAGTGCGCTAGTCAGCAAGTGACTGTTTTCAGGCACGACCCGGATGTACAATTACAACACACAAAGAGTACAGCCAGATTATTAAGACAACGAGTACAAAAATGCAGAGAGAAATACATATGGCAATGTAACATACATTAGTAAACAAAATATACTTTAGCACTTGATCATGGAACATACTCAAAATGTGAATAGTAGAAGGCAGAAAATAAGAGAGGATAGGCATCAGTAGAAAAGACACAAGGAAGGAAAACTGGCAAAGGATGGGAGGTAGAGATTAAGTGGAAAGGAGGTGCCGTCAGATAAGGCAACAGCGGGTGAGGTACCAACCTGCGCCGGGCCTATGGAACCAAAAGACGGCAGGTGAAGAGAGGGTGGTAGGGGAGCGACAGTAGACGCAACAGCGGTAGGAGGTAGGAAAATACAGCCGGGCTGGTGGAACCGATAGACGGCAGGGCTAGAGTGAGGATGCCGATGAGAGGGGGACAAAGGCGGAGGAGTTATGGCAATAGCGGCAAAAGTGTCAAAGTCAAGCCGAGCCAGTGGAACCAAGAGACAGCAGGGCAGGGAAGGGGTGGTCTGTGGAGACGGTGGGAGTAGGCGGTAGTAGGTAGAGAGAGGTGACTAAGCACAGCCAGGAGGGTGGGAACCAAGGAGGGCATGGATGAGGTAGGAACAGGTAAAGGTGAGTTTGGTGGGGAGTGGCAAAAGGGGGAAGAGGATATAACAGAAGAAGGGAGAGCAGCAGTGGGGTTAAGTGAGGAGAGGCTGTGAAGTGAAGATAAGAATGTCATGGAGTAGAATAGCGACTTACAATTGTCAACAGCTAACATTAGGCTTATAAAGAAACAGGTTAATGCAACATTAATTACAAGGCACAAAATAAAACATTAATTACAAGGCACAGTATAGAACACCCATTTGACAGGCAAAAGTGCTAGCAATGAGGAAACAGTACAAATGCAGTGGATCAGGTAGGGTCAAAGCAAACACATTTGTCCATAGTAGTGAGGAAAGTCCTGAGTTTGCTCTTAAAAGTCACATGAGTAGAGACATCTCTTAGATCCTGAGGTAGTAGGTTCCATAGGTGGGGGCAGCATGATGGAAGGAGCCCATGCCCTTTTAGTCCGACAAAGGGGATGGATAGTAAGGTCTGATCAGCTGATCTAAGATTCCTTGTGGAAATGGCCGGCCTGAGGAGATCAGACAGGATAGCAGGCTTGGACGTCCTTAGGATGGAATCAACTAAATTGTACAAGTAGTACTGTCTGGTAGAGGAAGGAGACAGCCAACCAAGGTCCTGATATAAGAGACAATGATGCTGCAGCAAGGTGTTTTGGTTGCATACCTGCAAACATTATTGAAGGTAGTATCCCAGTTGCAGTGAAGATTTGGTGGCCAAGGACAGGATGGGACACCCATATGTAAGGGTTGGCAATAGAATGCCTCTGGCTATCGCCAATTTAGCAGCAGGGGTGAGCAGGTATTTGGTTCTGTAGGCAGCCCCAATTTGCAGTTAATTGACTTGCAGGTTTCCTGTATATGTGCTTTCAGGTCCAAGGTTTGATCCAGGTGGATGCCAAGGTAACGAAAGGAAGTGACAGTTTCTATAGGGTCCCCATCGATCACATATTTTAGAATAGCTGATATTTTAAATGTTAATTATTTAAACCTTGTCCTTGCCAAGCTATGCAATTCATGGATGTGTATTTATTGTAAATTTGAATCTCGGTATCAGAGCAGGAAAAACGTGGACCCCTGATTTAACAGAGTCTTAACTTTGTTCATATGAAATTTACCTTTGTACTTTTTGCTAAACCAATAGCTTAGTTGGCATATAATGAGGCTTTATATAACTGTTTTAGGATTTTGTATTGCTGTTGCATGAATCTAAGAACATGGACTAATCAATAATGTCCTTAAATGGTATCGATCACGGGTTTAATTTAGATGTGTAAATGAACATACATACTGGTGGAACACTGTGAAAATCTTCTGCTGTTTTTATGTTGATCATTTGCAATGGCCTTTTGGCTGAACAAATAAAATAAACTAAATGGGGGTCAAATACTTCTTTTAGAAGCCTCCTGGGACCATATGCAGGTAATGGGGATGAGATGGGGTTATAGTGTGAAATGGCATTCCTATACTGCTATTGTCTCAAATCTGTCTAGGAGAGACCACCATGTGGGTGAGAAGTAAGCAAGACTCTATTGAAAGTCAGTGTTTAGTGTCCTATGTAAACCTGCCAACTAGAGCACCGATGGCAATACTGACTTTTTATGTGGGCGCTTGTCTACAACTGAGATCTCCTCAAGTCAATTCATATCCAGAGAACAGCTAGCAGATTGACTGGTGACCTCTCTGATCAGAACCATTGACATTTGGTGAAAGGCTGTATAACCCAATGCCAAAACTCTAAGCCAGTTAGTTCCACCATTAATCTTGCATGTACTGCACCTAACATCATTTGAAAGACAAGGTATATTCACATAACATTTGAATTGTTTTTGTTCCTTCATAGCTGCAATTCAGATATTGTGAGTAAAGATGAGCAAATTTAATTTCCGCTGGTGAAGTGAAGCGAAGAAGGCACTTCACGTTGTCAATCTGCTGTGGAGTGGGTAATGCAAAGTGCTCACTCTGCTTTGTCATTACCACTTTGCATTAAGGCAGAATGGCAAAGCGATGTAAGTAAGTCATTGCTTTTAATGGACTTCGTGATTCCTCATTATAGATTCTAAAACACTTGGTGTTTCAGATTTGGCAGCCCCCACACATCACACTGCTTGTAGTACTGTAAGTCACATGCTCTTTAACTAGGCAGGAAGAAAGCAGTCATACAAGCAGACACTTTTACTTTCTCCTGTGCAGATGGAGAGAGTAGTGTGTTTGTGACTGCTGATACTTTGAGATCAGAGCGAGGAGGAGATTTAAACTTTGATTTAGACCCAACAGGTTTTTAAAAGCTACATTTTTGTCCTTTCTGTACTTCTTTTACTTAATTTGTTCTTTCTGTAAATTTTATTTTTCTTACCTTTATAAGTAGTTACTGTAGTTGTTTGTCTGTGTGACTGTGTGTGTGTGTTGTGTGACAGTGTGAGTAGTAATTGCTCGTCTGAGGGAGCTCAGTAGGAGAGATGGACCAGGGTGAGGAAATGTCTGGGGTGGGGCAGCTCTGGAAGAGTGTGGTAGTGGTAAGCATCTGCATGACGCATGTGTGGAGGGCATGGGCACCCATTCCTGTTGGACCGCCTCATACTTGTGAGTGTCCCCCACCCAGAAGCAGGACTAGCACCACCTCATGTCCTGACTCTGAGGCAGTTGAACCACCACCACCAAGTCCAGGTTCTCTGGAGCAGGATGTGCCTTTGCCCCAGCCCAGGTGTGGATCCCACCCCTGTTCAGCACTGTGACCAGCCGGCTGCCAGTTCATCTGGCCATCCCTGCCGGTGCCTGGTCCTACCCGCACCTCCATTGTTTGGCAGTTTTTTATCGCGTGGAGGGACAGCAGTGTGGTCGGCTACCGCTCTATGTGAGGTGGAGGTGCACCGTGGCCCCTGGGGGACTCACCAGGGGACTGAGGGCCAGTGCACCCCATGCTCAATCACCAGCAGTTGGAGTAGCAGGCTGCTACAGAACAGACCATGCCTGCACCCTACTGGCCATTCTGTGACAGAGGGTGCAGCTGTGCATTACAGTATCCCTAAGAAGAGGAGGAGGCCACAGCAGCACCTGCTGTTCCACCAGCACCCCCCACCACCACCACCACCAGCAGGTCAGCCTGTAGAATTCAGGAACCCCAGAGAACTGCATGTAACACAGGCTGACTTGGCAGTTCTCTGGTGTGCTGTTGAGGATAACAATGAGAGGGTGAGTGCTGTGGAGCAGCGGCTCAGTCACATAGAGGAACATCAGTTGCAAATTATGTCCATGTTGAACTGCTGCTGGATCACCATGTGATCCCACATAATTTTTTTCCTCACACCATGTGCCCCCCACATCTTCCTTGCTGTGTTATAAAATGTATTCCTCCACCATCCCCGACCCTTGAATGTAATTATGCCCTTTTTGGTTGTCTTCCATATGCATGACACTTTGTATTCTGAGTAGTGCAAGTATACTGTACTAAACTGCATGTGTACATTCAGTCTTCTTTCCAGTTTGTTTATGTACTGCAGACACTGTCCAACTCCCTGACTTAAAACAAACATTAATGAGTACAATGGTGGGGTGGTGAAGCATGGAGAGATACTACAAAACAGGCTTACAATACATCCAAGTAACTATTAAAAATTAATTTTGTGATTCATGACGGATCGTGAATCATGATTTGTGACTGCATTCATGACCGTGATGATGAAGAAACGTGAATGCCTACCGCCCACGGCTGTACTTTCCCAATCAGCTGTAGCTTAAAACTCCCAGACTTAAAAACACGTATCAATGAGTACAATGGTGGGGTGGTGAAACCTGGAGAGATACTACAAAACAGGCTTACAATACACCCAAGTAACTAGAAAAAATTAATGTTGTGATTCATAATGTGAATGATCATGAATCGTGATTTGTGACTGCATTTGTGACCGTGATGATGAAGAATGTGATTTATATCACGAGTGACTCGTGATGATGGTCCTGACTTAAAATGCATATTAATGAGTACAATGTTCATGCAGAATTAAGCACCACACCTGTCAAGTACTCTAAAGGAAGTCAAAGAAACAACTGTGACTTAAGCTACAGATGGAGATTGGGCCCTAAAGAGATGCAAATGCACAGACAGATTAAGATTGCACTGTGCACTGAAGACAAGAGACACAAAGGCACAACACCTAGCCAGTGCTCACCATCAGAAATTCAGATCTGGAAAAGAATACCTTGCCAGTTGGGGGGTTATGGGGGCAGTGTAATGCACTGCTGCAGTAACAGTCACAAGTACTAGTACCAGTAAAGATACCACAAGGAAGTACAAAAATCAGACAGCTGCAGAGGATAGCAGCTTCACATTGCTGAAATTATTATGTGGCACAATAAAAGGTGTCTGATTTGATGACACGCACACACATACTACACACACACACACACACTAAGTAATGCATGCAAATTCAAAACTTCAGTAATATAATCACATATTTTAAACAAACTAAAATTATGCACTGCTGCACCACAACAATCATCAAAAAATTGCAAGAAATATTGAAAATATTACTGTGTGTATGTTAACACAGTTATACAAGAAATATATTACCAAAACAGAAAGAACTGTCTTTTGCTCCAAGTTAATCTACCTACATCACAGATGCACCCTCCCTCAAAGCACACTTCCACTGTCTCTCAGTACACAGACTGAATGTTGTACATTAACATTCAAAATCTGTACACAAACAATAAACGCTTGATGATATGAGCTCAGGAGGGTTTCCTATAATCGATGAACTAAAGTTTCAGCAAAAATGACTCAAAAAGGTTTTTTAACAGCTTTTGAAGGTCTGAATTGCAGAGAGCTCTCAGAGCATATTGTCTCCTACAGCTTCCTACACACACTACCCCAAACTGAGGTTGTGCAGAGCCTATCTAGAGCCCATGTGACCTGAAATCTCATGAAACACTGCAAAATTTGCCTTTGGAGCTTAAAACAGGTGAAGTAAGGCAAAGTACATTGTTTTCAATGTACTTCACCTTAAGAATTGGTGGGAGTAGTGGTTTGGCAAGGTGGAGTAATGTAAGTCATTGTTTTCAATGGATTTATGCTACTCATCAATAACATGTAAGTACTCCCTTCGATATGGAGCACTCCAAAATCACTCTGTGGAGAGAATTAGCCACTTTGCCCATCGCTACTTGTGAGTGCACTGGGTGACTGTCTGTTAAAATAAAAAGAAAGATGTGTTTGCAGAATAATGTACAAATGGGACTTAGATAAACCCACAGGCATATAAATGTGTACAGTTATGTTAAATGATTATTATACAACTTTAGTTTTCCATAATACAGTATTTCATCTTTTTATCATGCCTATTTTAAAAGGGGTCATGTATGTATTTAGATAGCAATTTAAGGATGGCGGAAAGATGTGACCCATGTGTCACCATATCAATCTGAACGTTCTTTGTTTATTTTTCAGCCTAGATGACCCAACTGAAATGTAACATCTTCTTTTCAATGGTGTCTTCTTCTGACCAATTGTTTTATCTGGGAGTTACACAGGAAGCTAAATGACTTACTCAAGGTCATAAATTGAGAAAAAGGCAATGCAGGGATCTAAGTTATGTTCTTGGTTCCCAAACCTACACATAACATCTACACCCCACTGCCTTTTATGTTTGCTTGCACGCAGTGCAAGAAACACATTGCATCAGCTTCCTTCACAAGCGGGTTGTGGAGGCACGCCAGTATTCTGGCAAATGGCAACAGTCCATTCTGGGCCTGGTCTCAGCCACAGTGAATAGAGGAGCATGCTGTCAATTATGGCAATTAATGAGCGTGCCACTGTGCTCAAAGAAACAGGCCACTGCAATCAGGGAGCTCCCATCACTATGCAATCAGCTGTTTTACTGCTGGTGGTCCCTGACTACAGCAGCCAATTACAGCTGCATTGTCTGGTTTTACAGATAGTTTGGCCATTTGAAATTTTCCCTAATCATTTTAACTTTTTGCCCTTGAGTTTTGAGGCAGGAGACTGAGAACTATGTTTGCACGAGAAGGATTATTTTTCACCTACCATGCATGCTGAAACAGTGCAACGCTTTTGCTTGGTTTTCAAAATAAGGCATTACTGCGCTTTGCATTTTGCTTGGGACAGCAACTTGGGCATAATGAGTTTAACCCTGCTAGTATCTCAATGTGGTTTGACAGTGCTTTTGTTCTGCTTTTTACACAAAAAGTGGCTTCTGGTATAAATGTCGATCTCTGTGCAAGGAACATTTACTGACTGTACAGGTCAACTCTCATCTCCGATATTGTATCTTTCTCACCTGCATTTCTGCTCCTCCTCTCAAAATGCTGTAACCTCTTGCTGAAACAGTAAGCAAAAGCAACAAGATCAGATGCGAGAAATAAAATCACATGGAATAGTGCTACCTGGTTGGGAACTGACACGTTGCAGAACCTGAGCAGAATCACATTTGGGTTTTCCTAAACATTCTGCCGACCACTTTCCTTGTCATGTGGGCTAGACCATAAAAACATCAATATGTGTACACAGACCCTTTCATTTAAGAATCTATGCACATAAAATAAGCTATTTCAAAACATTGTGCTTTTTATTCATTTTTACACAGATGAAACAAGCAATGTATACATACATGCCGGTAACAACATTTTACTTTTGAAACTGGGACGTCTGACTACAGTTTTAATATATTGGTGGTCTCAGAATGAAGGATTTCACCTGCATGCAGGAAGGAGTATTTGTGAAGAAGGATCAGATTTGCTCTGGGTGGTCATCCCACACCCCTACCCCCATTGCTGATAAATGTTGGTGTTGTGCATGTCCAGCCAATGGCATCACTGACAAGCTTGTTCACAATGTGGGAGGAAACCTGCATTACTTATCGATTCAAATATGTTTTTTATTAAGACTTTCCTAATTTGCACAGTGAATTTGTTTTCTAGATCTGAATGTATACAACAGCATTGTTGTCCTGAAACTCAGGTTTTAATCCCACTACTATCACTTTCTCACTGAGTGACACTGAGCAAGTCACCTGGCTGGGTCTAGTATCCCTGCTCTGTCTTTCTCTTTTGGCAAAACATTGAAAAATATGAATGCTGCTTATGTTTTATACATTTTAGTTTTATTTTCTGTGTGCATTACTGGGGAACATTTCATGAAAAAATGTCTTTGCCCATTTACCTGAAAAACAGAAAACGGTCCCTTGCAGTCTCTCATGCCTTCTCCCCAACCTGTGCCCACATTCTATGCACCCTACCTCCCCACACCCCACCTCACCCATACTTACCTCCAGAGCCTGGCACAATGATCTTCGTGGACCAGGAACACGCCTGGGTACTTTAACGCCAGCCTCGAATTGAAGAAATGTCAGTAAGCTGTAGAATGGCATAAATAGTGTTTTTCCCATAAGGTGTATATCTCAGTTATTTTGGGAATGTTTTCACCAAATTTTCAACATGGGGTTCTTGGGACCCCCCATCATGAGTTTAGTCACTGTCATTTTGTTATTCAGTCCCAAAGGTGAATTTGGTGGTTACTGAGCAGAACCACCTTTGGGATGGATTAACAAAACAACAGTGTCACAGTTTATGAGGTAGGCCTTCAAAACCTATGTTGAAAGTCTGTGTAAAAATTCCCAAATAATTACACTACTGATGTGTGTTGCACAGTTTCTATGCACGCCGTGACTTCACCAATTTTTAATTTTACTCCAGATTTTCAACAGCAACATTTTTACACCTCCTTATGAACAGTACAGCTGTCATTTTCACATCCTGTTTGAAATGTGTTTTTGCACCTGTGGCACCAAATGGTGCAGTCTCAGCAAAATCACCTTTCACTAACAAACTAATAGTGTCACTGTTCATGCGGTGGGGTCACAAAAAGCCCATGTTGAAAACTTGGAGTAAAAATACCAAGAAACGCCCAGGGCATTAGGGTTTCTGACTATAATGCCCTACCCTGTATGGACTGACAGGCATCAGGGGTGTGACTTGGGATTGTTAACAGTAATGCTCATGCCATTCCACCCCATCCCCACCCTGCAGTCAGTGACAGGCATTGAGGTGCGCCTTGGACTCTTCCGCCCAGAGTCCACATTCTATTCTCCTATACTGCACCCATTTCAGCATATTTCCTTATGGAATGAGGTGAGTGTAAAGCCTGAACAAGGCACACCTCGACATTTGTCAGTGTCTGCAG
The DNA here is from genome assembly GCA_016271365.2 of Neoceratodus forsteri. Classification (NCBI taxonomy): domain Eukaryota; kingdom Metazoa; phylum Chordata; order Ceratodontiformes; family Ceratodontidae; genus Neoceratodus; species Neoceratodus forsteri. The sequence goes on from CM057455.1 coordinate 612,075,514, forward strand.
GGTAGGGTAGGTAGGTGAAATGTCGTGACTGTTTTGGGTGACTACCCAAAGGTGCACCCCAATGCCTTTCCATCTCTGCTGTGTGGGTGGAGCTGGCGTCAGTTCAATACTTCACTGCCATTCCTGCTGTATACTGCATCTGTTTAACTCCTGTACTTCCACTGCTAATGCCAGAAAGCAAATATTCGGCATTGACAAATGCTTGTTTTTCTTTGACTGTTAGATTGTCTGCCAGAAAGGAATATGGATGACTTGCAGTCAGTCTTTTGTGGTATTTGAGACTGTGAATTTAGTGATGAATTGTTCTCGTGCATTCAGTTTTAAGGTAGGAAAGAATCCGCTAATGTCATTTATATTGCTAATGTAATCATTCAGTGGTCTCTAAGATTCTTCAGTGATTTTTCTCTGTTTAACAAATAGAGAAACTTGTTGGGCAGCATTGCACAACCAGACTGTGATACCACAGAGGGGTTCTGTTAGGATGAAACCTTGAGAGTGAAGCTTGAAAGATCCGATGTAACCTAAAGTCCAAAGTGATAAATCAGTCTGTGGGCATGGTTGCCCATTCAGTATTTCTTAAATGTATACTGCTTTTTTATGTTTGCTTGTGTGCATGCACAAGAAACATTATGTGGCAGCTTAAGAAAGAAGAGGATTGTGGAGGTGCGGCTCTGTGGCTGCACAATGCCACAACTGCATTTGTGGGCTTTTGCCTTCATTATCCAATGTGGTGGCATGCTGCTGCAGACACTAGTTCAGCAAGTGTGCCACCAACTTGAAAGGAATTGGCCCACTGCAATGAGGGAGTGCCCCATCATTGCAGGGCAAGCTGCTCTGGTCCCTGAACTGCGGCAGAATGGAGGCTGAGAGCCGGCCCTGTCTTTGGGGAGGTCAAATACTTCTTTAGAAGTCTCCCAGGACCATATGCAGGTAATGGGGATGAGGTGGGGTTATATTGTGAAACGGCAGGGTTTTCTGCAGTTACAAACAAGTGTCCCCTCAATTTGCTTCTGGCCTGCAGCAATGGGCACTGCTATGTTATTGTATAGTTAGGCTGCCCTTGCAAGCAAAAAGATTTAAAGGGGCACAGCATTTATAACCATCGTTGTTCTCTCCCATTTCACCAGTATTTTCACTTTGTCATCTCCTACATAAATACTGAGACATGCTACTCAGCCTAAGGTTAATCCAGTATACATTAGCAATGTATATCAGTGCTCCAAGAGGATCACCAGTCGGAAGTAGGCTAGTTTTAGCTGTACTTCCTGGGTGGCAAATCAATTAGCAAACCAAAAGAACCCAAGGAAAAAAGCTGCCAAAAGTTGATGTAGGCTGATGAAAAGCTTAAAGAAGGGCTTTTATCATTTTATTGAAGACATCCTGAGTTGAAGTTCAAGGCTGTGGCTGGAGTATGCAGCTTGATGTTGGCTGTGGCTACTAGTGTGTACTGTGACTGACCAATGGGGTGAGGGTGGAGGGGTGAGCTTGACTGCAGATAGCATTCTCTTTGGTTGGTTCTGTTATCCCAGTAGGTGTTCAGTCCTCCCTCTCTATACCAGTCTCAGCTGCCAGCCAGCACAAAGTGTTGTTTATGTTTATTTACAAATAATTTATTGGTGGAGCTAATGTTGACTCTGGTTGATTTGAGTTTTTCATAGATGGCTATCTGTTTGTGTGATGTGGCTGTTGTGAGGGTATATAAGGCTTCATGTTTAAATGTTATTTAGGTTTTAAAGCATGATGTGGGATATACTGTTTCATGTTTAATGTTGTTTGGGGTAGAAGCTTGACCGGTATGCAGCAAGACAATACTGGGTCAGTCATAGGCACTGTGGTATTAAGAAACTTGCTACCAGTATAACCCAGTTTAGATGTAATGGTAATAGGCATTTTTACTGTTATTTCCAGCTGGAGGGCACTGCTTTACATTTAAATGTTGGGAGCTCAGTGCGTAGCAGACAGCATTAGTCAGTCACAGGCACTGTGGTGTTGAGAAAATTGTTGCTAGGCTTTCTAGGCACTAACACATTTAAGCTGCATTGTCTGTATATCCCATTATTAACCACTGACATGCTTCTGTGTACCATGTTAAAGGTGTTATAAAACAGGAGCTCTGGGTTCAGTTCCCAGCTATTATTTACAGTCTAGTTTCTCAGTATAGCCCAGCTTAGATGTAGTATGTTGTTTTACTGGGGCCTTGTTTTTCTCAATGTTTACAACTGAATGAAAGTGAAAGGTCAACTAACTTGCTCAGGTTAACACGGCTGTATAAGGAGCTCTGATGAGATTTGAATCTAGGTCTCCTAAGTGCCTAGATCAATGTCATGCAGTTGTTTTTTTTAACCAGGAGAGATACATTTAGCTGTACGCTTGTTTACAGGTGTGACTTGGGGAGCACAAGGAAGTTAAATGAGTTGCTCAGTGTCCCAGTATGCAAGTGGGTGCTGCGAGATTCAAACCCAGGTTCCACATTTGCAGCTTAGAGCCTTACAGCACTATGCTATACTGCTTGGGTTAACCACTGATTATGGCAGAATTTGAACCTGATTTTCCAGGTTCATAATTCAGTGCCTTGATCACCTAACCACACTGTCATAATGCTATAAAATAGAATTTGTTTTATATAGCACTTTCTTACACACTGTATCCTAGAGTGCTTTACAAAGCAATGACTTAGACACTAGTAGTGCTGGGACTATATGCGGAATACATGCTGTGGCCAGTGAGTGTGCTCTTACCATCCAAACAGCCATATTGTATTAGAACTGGCTTCACTCATATGGATCTTTACTCTTCCACCTAGACAGTCACCAGGAGTGCAAGAAGGGTCCTGTTTAACTGCCTCATCTGAAGGATGTACCTCTGCGGAGCAGCACCCACCCTCAAGTGCAGCATAGCAGCTCCAGTCTCAGGCTGCTCAAATACCTTGTGTGAGACTTGAACTGTCCACCCAGGGATTTGGGTGCTACCAACTCAGCCAGCCCACTGAGAATCTTCATGGAAAGTTGCCACTGCAGCTTGTTGTACTGAGAAATGCAGCATTAGGCTAGATATCAGGGTAATGCTCAGCATATGATGGAAAATGCCTTTGAATCTTACCTTTCATCTGGAACCACCACAGGAAATGAGCAGAAGGGACTTAAATATATTCCCATCCAAGGGATGCAACCTCAAACCTGCCACCATTTGTTAGACCTGCACTGCAATTTTAGCTTTAGGTATAGGCCTAGGTCAATGTTTTTCAAATGGTGAGGCCAGCCTCTCAGGACAGGCCCCAGTCTGTTCAAGGGGAGGTAAAAGCAAGCCTGAGAATCTACTGTATCAATTAATCTCATGGTTTAATTGTTAATGTTAATGTTAATATAATCTATGAGATTTTTACAGCAAACTTCCTCTGTAATTGTATTACTATAAAGCTTTAATTGTTTAGTGGGTAATTGTATAAAAGGTGATTAAATTAGAGGAATATTTTCTTAGCAGACATGGGGTACTGTTTATAATGTGTATTGTTTGTATTTTCCAACCATTGTTAGTGTTAGAATTAGGCTGTACAGCTAATTATGAGGGTACTTTGAGTTTTGACTTTAGTTGTTCATGGTGGTATTACCAATGGGCAATTATGTCCAGAGCATAATACTCTTCTTATATATGATGGTAAAATGTATTATGAAATAGGAAGTTATTATATGGTTTATAAGTTAAAGAAAATGTCTTGGTTACATACCTGTTATAATGTGGGAAGAAATATATTTTAATAATGGGGATAAACAGAAATTCCTTCCTGGAAAATATGGGGATAAAAGTTTAGGGGTTAAATGGTTATTATTGATGTTATTAATGTTATCTGAACAGTTCACCCTAATCCTGGGCCAATCAATTATATAGATAAGGGTGTTAATTCTTTTTTGAAAATAGGACATTTAAATATACAGAGTCTATTACCTAAAAAGATTTATTAGAAGGATGGTTGGTTGAAACTTCTTTTGATATTTTGGCTTTGACAGAGACCTGGTTAACTGATAGAGTAACTGATGATGAAGTTAGGATAGAGGGGTACTGTATATAGAAAGGATAGAAAAGGAAAAGGGTGGTGGTTGTTTAATTTATGTTAAGAGTAATTTATCAATTAATATGAATACTGTTGGTCAGGACAGTTGTTATTATGAGTCCCTGGTAATTGATTTAGTTTTAGGTGGAAATAAGGTGCTCACTTTAATTGATGTGTATGTACCTGCTTTGAATGTTAGCAAGGGAATTGAAGCTTTTTTTTCATGATCTATCTTTCCTTCCTCTAGAGAATTGTTAATTTTGGGTGATTTTAATTTGATTGGTCTTCAAATCAAGCAATTGATGTTAGAAATTTGGTTTTAGATTTGGGTATGTTCCAGTTGGTGACCGAATCCACTAGATATAATTATCGAACTGGGTATGAGTCACTAATTGATTGGATTATTACTAATTGTCTGGATCATGTAGTTAAGTCAGAGTTTATCCAGATTGTCTTAGTGACCATTGTGCAATTTACTGTGAATGGTCTGTGAAATATTTTAAAGAACCGCATAGAACTTTGCAGTATCGGAAAGTTTCGGACCTTAATATGCAGTCTTTTTCAGACGAAGTTCAGTTAATTGATTGGTCTTTCTTAGATGTTATTGATGACATTGATGATGCCTTTCATAGGTTTTGTAGTTACTTTGTTGGTATTTGTGATAAGTTATTGCTGTTTAAGACTGTTAAATTGAAAGCCAAGGAGAAAATATGGTTCAATTGTGAACTAAGGAAAATTATAAGGGATAGAAATAAGGTTTGGAATAAGTTTAGGAAGCATAAGACAATTGGTTTGCAACAGGAATATAAGAGATTACGTAATCTATGTAAGGCAAAGGTTAGGAAGCGAAAAGGACTACTTGCTAAATAAATTGGGTAAGGGTTGTGTGATACTAAGGCCCTTTGGAAAGTTTTGAATGATTTAATGGGAAGGAGTAAGGGTTTGGATAATATTACGTTGCAATTAGATGGACAATTGGTTAGTGATCCAATAAAAGTAGTTAATGGGTTTAATGCACATTTTACTGATTTGGAAAGGTTTAATATTCAAGGACGTGTTACAAGTTTGGAATTAGAGGAATTACTTGAGGAAAATTATGTGGATGGGGGTGTCTAAATTTCATTTTCGGGAGCTTACTGAAAATGAGGTTTTGATGTATATTTTGAAGACTGATCCTAGGCCATACTTGGGGCAGATGGAATAGATTATAGAATTTTAAAAAGTTGGGTCAATAATTGTTCCAATGTTGACAAAAGTTTTAATTTTTCCTTGTTAATAATATATACCCTTCAAAGTGGAAATGTGGTGTTGTAAGGCCAATTTATAAAACAGGTAGTAAAATTAATGTTAATAATTACAGACCCATAACATTACTGGCTCCTTTATCCAAATTATTAGAGAGTATTGTTTCCATCAGGTTAAAGTTTATTTAGATCAAAATTTTCTATGGTCTCCTTCACAGCATGGATTTAGGCAGGGATTTAGTACTGAAACTGCCTTGGTGAGGTTCACGGGCAGGTGTATAATGCCTTAGATGAGGGTAAAATAGTAGCTGCTGGCTTTGTGGACCTCACCAAGGCGTTTGATTTGGTTGACCATAGGAAGTTGTTAATGAGTTTGTTGGAGGTTAATTTTCAAAGGAAGTGATATTATGGTTTAATAATTATTTAACTGGTAGGTGCAGAAAACTATGATGAATGGCGATTATCTGATGAGGGCATTTTGATGTGTGGTGTCCTCAAGGGTCTGTATTGGGTCCTTTGTTGTTTACCTTATTTTTAAATTCTCTGCATAAAATATGTAAAGAAACAGAGCTTATTTTGTTTGCAGATGATGCAGTTTTATTATGTATTGGTAATACTTTACAGGTTGTACAGCAACAGTTACAGGATGATTTTAGTTTGACGATGGTTGGTTAATGAAGAAAATTTAATGTTAAACCATGTAAAACAAAATGTATGGTATTTAATAATACAAGATCTAATGTGAATTCTGAGCTAACTCTAAAGGATAATTATGGAAATAATATAGAAAGGGTTACTGAAATTTGTTACCTAGGCCTGGTTATTGACTGTAACTTATCATTTGAAATATATATTCTGAAATTAATAGGCAAGTTACATAGAAGATTAGGAATGCTTTATCGATTGAAAAGTATTTAACAGATGAGGTTAGGATAATTTTGGTTAAAAGTTTATTGTTTTCAGTTATTGATTATGGATTAATTATATATTTTTTACTTCAGTTAGAATGCGTAATAAGTTGGAATCTACTTATCATAGTATTATTAGATTTGCTACAGGACAGAAGAAAAGAACTCATCATTGTTTACTATATAGTTCTTTAGGGTGTTTGTCATTAGTTGATAGGTTTAGATTACGTGTCTTAGTATTTCTTCAAAAAATTAAATTAGAAATTTTTTCTGGTGTTATTTGTGATATGTTTTCTAAATTGATTAATGGTGTAAGAACCATGTCACAGGTTAATTTAAATTTTAAATTTCGGATTCCCTATTATAAAAGTGTGTTTGCTCAGAATTCCTTCAATTTTATGTGGTGAAATTGTATAATGAATTACCCTCTAATATTATGCAATGTGTTACAATTTTGTCATTTAAGAGGGTTTAAAGAAATTTTTGGTTGTTAATTCAAAGTGTTGTTGTTTTAAATAATGTATTTTTATATGTATGTGTGTTTTATATTTATATGTTTGTATATTATTTATGTATGTTTTATGTTGTGACTGGGCATCAGTGAAAATGGGCATTTAGCTCACTGATTATACAGAATAAAAATAAACAAACAAACAAACAAACAAATGTTAAGTGTTAAAAGATGGGGCAAACTGCAAGCAAATAATGTCATTTGAATAAACTCAGCCACTTATACAAAGGCATTTAAATTGGCACAATGTGAACATTACTGCATGGTACTGTTTGAAAGGGAGCATCAATGATGGTTGCTGTCTCTGAATTTTCCCAGAGGTACCATCCCCAAAGTTCATATTTTAAAACTCCCATTCTTACATATTTCCTGGGCCCCTTACAGAGTTGAGCACAGTTTCCTTTGTGTCCAGTCAGTTGGGGTGGATAAGGATATTTATTTATTTATTTTTTTTAATTTAGTTGTTTAACCAGGTATAGCACACTAAGCTGAAAGCTTTTTACAGGAGCGACCTGGGAGCACAAGGAGGTTAAGTGACTTGCTCAGGGTCACATAGTATGCAAGTGGAAGCTGGGATTCAAACCCAGGTCTGGTCTGCTGGATGTCACCAGATTTGCAGCTCAGAGCCTTAGACCACTGCACTATACTGCCACCATTTGTTAGACCTGCACTGCAATTTTAGCTCCTGATATATCCCTGGTATGTGGTGCATGCCAATTGCTCACTCCATTGAGGGATGCAGCCCCTTTAGTGTGTGGCATGGAAAACATAGAAACATAGAAACATAGATTTTGATGGCAGATAAGGACTGCTTGGCCCACCCAGTCTGCCCATTTCCCTACTAATTGGATAAGCTGCAGATCCTAGTTAACCAGCAGCCTACTTCTTCCTACCCCCACCCCTAGAATTGCCTTTATGACTGTCCCATGCATGCTTGAATTCCACCACTGTTTTTGACTCCACAACCTCCTCCGAAGGCCATTCCATGCATCCACAACCCTCTCTGTGAAAAAATACTTCCTAAATTACCTCTGAGTCGCCTCTTCTATTTCAAATTGTTCCCCTTGTTCTTGCACACCTCTTTTTTAAAGATGCTACCCTCTGGACTTTATTGATTCCTTGAGATACTTGAAAGTTTCTATCATGTCCCCCTCTCTCTCCTTTCCTCAAGGCTATACATATTCAGCACCTTAAATCTCTCTCTTCATATGTCTTCTGGTGCAGGCCCTGCACCATTTTAGTTGCCCTCCTCTGAACAGCCTCCATCCTGTCTATATCCTTGCAGAGATTGGGTCTCAGAACTGCACACAGTACTTCAGATGGGGTCTCACCAACTGTCTGTACAGAGGGATAATAACTTCCTGTTTTCTGCTGGTGATGCCTCTCCTATGCATCCCAGTATCCCCAGCCCTCCTTGCTGCCCTGTCACATTGCCTGCCTACCTTTAGGTCATCTGATATGACTACCCCAGGTCCCTTTCATTTTATTGTTGTTAGTATCTCACCCCCATTGTGTACTCTTCCCTGGGTTTTAGTTTCCCAGGTGCATTACCTTGCACTTCTTAGCATTGAATCTAAGCTGCCATACATTTGACCATTCCTCTAACCTTGCCAAGTCCCTTCTCATCCTTTCCACCTCTACCTTGTGCATCAACTCTGTTGCAGATCTTTGTGTCATCTGCAAAGAGGCATACTTTTCCTTCCAGTCCCTCTGCAATATCACTTATAAAGACATTGAAGAGGACCGGTCCTAATACTGAACCCTGTGGTACCCTACTAGTAACCCCCTTCTTCAGAATGGACTCCATTTACTATTACCTCTGTGTCCTATTCTCCAGACATTTCTTTACCCAGGCTGTCATCTTGGGACCCATTCCCAGCCTGGCTAACTTGTATATTAATCTTTGTGTGGGACTGTGTCAAGTGCCTTGCTAAAGTCTAGGTAGGCCATGTCCACAGCCCCTCCCTGCTCTACTACTTTGGTCACCCAAAGAAATCTATCAGATTTGTCTGGCATGACCTTCCTGCTGGAATCCATGCTGCCTTGGGTCCTGAGCCCTCTGGCCTCTAGATACTCAACAATTCTTTCCTTCAGAAGTGATTCCATCATTTTCCTACCACTGAGGTTAAACTAACAGGTCTGTAGTTTTCTGCTTCTGCCTTGCTCCCACTTTTGTGAAGGGAATCACATCTGCCCTTCTCCAGTCCTCGGAGCCACTCCTGTGACAGTGTAATGCATCAAAGATTTTGCTTTGGCTCCCTCACTTACTCCCAGTCCCAGGGACAGGAGAGCAATGGTGCTGGCAGCTAGTGCTATGGGGTAGACTTTTGAAGCCATTAAAGCCAGCATCCACAGTAAGGGGTGACCTATGTAATACAGTATGTAATACTTATTGAGGCTGATTATTGGGAAAATTGCTTCTGCCATTTTTATGTTTGCTTGCATGCATGAGCAAGAAACATTATGTGACAGCTTAGGAGAGAGAAGTGGGTAGTGGAGGTGTGGCACAGTGGCGCCAGTGCACAAACTGCATTTGCAGGCTTGGCCCTCATTATCCAATGTGGTGGCACATTGCTGCTGACATTAGTTCAGCAAGCATGCCACTAACAGAAAGAAATTGGTGCGGCTGCAATGAGGGAGCACCCCATCATTGCAAGGCATGCCCTAAAGAAATTGGCTGCTGCAATGAGAGAGTGCCCATCATTGCAGGGCATGCTCTGCCTGCCAAAACATTTCTGTTCACCCCACTCCTCTGTTCCCATCCCAGCACCAGGAGTGCAACCTTCCGCCCTTCCACTGTGTGCTGTCTGCCCCACACCCTCCATTCCCCGTCCAGGCACCCAGAGTGTAAATGAACCCTCCTGCTCCCTCCCACTGTGTACAGGCACTGTGTGCTGTCTGCCCGCTCCCTCCATTCCTGTCCTGGCACTCAGAGCCAGGGTTCAAAAGAGTCCAAAGAAACTCCTAGATATCCTGCCAGGCTTCAATGAATGTCAGCTCTCATAAACTTGATGATGGAGACCTTGAATGGGAAAGTGATCTCAAGGGATGGAATTACAGCTCCAGCTTCCAGAGATCAGCCGATGATCTCACCCTTGGCCAAGAGTTGAACATTTCTCGGTCCCTGAACTGCTGCAGAATGGAGGCTGAGAGCTGGGACCTGTCATGGGGAGGTCAAATACTTCTTTTAGAAGCCTCCCTGGACCATATGCAGGTAATGGGGATAAGGTTAGTTATAGTTTGAAGCGGTGAGGTTTTCTGTAGTTAAAACAAGTAACCCCTTTCCCCACGAGTTTGCTTCTGGGCAGCAATGGGCACCGCCATGTTATTGTTTGGTTAGGCTGCCCTTGCTAGCAGAAGATTTAAAGGGGTGCACATTTTTACCCATTGTTGTTCTCTTGTTTCACCAGTATTTTCACTTTGTCATCTCCCTACATAAATACTGAGACATGCCACCCAGCCCAGGGTTAATCCAGTGCACATTAGCAATATACATCAATGCCCCAAGAAGATCACTAAGCATGGTAAACTCCTCACACTGGTAAGTAAAAATAGAAGGAGGGGCTATTGCTTTACAGCATGCCATACAGCATCTACATAGTACCCTGTACCCTTAAGGCAAAACACCCTGCAGGGGTCAGCATTTACAATAGGGGCATGAGATCAGATGCACCTTGATAGGATGGCCCTGTAGGATCCCCTCCCAGATCAGAACAGTCAGGACCCCTGAACCCTGATTTCCAGATGAGGTATGATAATGGGGTATGGTAGAGATTACATTCACATCCCTGGTGGAGCATGGGTCAAGCACGCTATTCCAATTGGTTTTGTAGAGGAGAGAACTATTACTTTCCTCTTAAAACTGCAGTTTGCACACAATGGGGCTTGAATTTTAATGTGGAGAGATGTATAGAGTGAACTGTTTCCACAGATAGGAACCCCCTAACCCCGTGATCACTGCCAGCATCTGGGCTACTTGTTAGCTGATGAGGAAGGTGTATGCTGGTCCTGAAGGAAGGTTAGAAGGTGTTGTTACACACTGTTTTAATTTATCTTATAGTTGTTGCTGCATGAATAATTGTATCCTACTTGTTGTGTTTAACTTTTAAGTGTTTGAGGGTAGCTAAAAAGTGCTCAAGGGAAACAACAGAAGGTATTGTACAGATAAGAGATCAGATGTATTATCTTCAAGGGGTTTGCAATGGAGCACAGGTGGTGACACTCTTCCCATGTCTTATGGTCCAAAGGTACTTAGCTAATTAGCTGTTGATTGCCCGACCAAGAATGGAGGTCAGCATGGTGTCTTGCAATGTCAGGGGCTCAACTCTACAATAAAAGGAAGAAAGTGTGACACAGCTTAAGAAATTGAGCTCCCAGATAGTTTTCTCTAAGAGACCAAGTCCTCCTTAAGGGAAGCTGTGAAATTAAAAGGGATGGTAGGAGTGTTTCTGTGTTGTAGCAGAAGGGTCTGGGTTGTTGCTAGCAGACTTTAATAAATGGAGGATGATTTCGATGAGAAGGATTTATGTGGAAGGAGATAGTCCAGGATATTTGGTTCCAGAGCTTCATAATTGGGACCTAATATGTGCTGTAGGCATATCTAATTTGAATGGGTATACTTCTCCCACAGCAATGGGAACACAGCAGATCATCACAGTAACAAAATCGACAGTTTGCTGTGATGGTCTGCGGTTCTGACACTGTTTTCTCTAGGGTGTTCCCCCTCCCTGAACCAACTCTGCCTCAGAGTTGGTTATCTAAAGAATCGTGAGGGTGTGGTGGTCTTTGCCCCAGCAAAATATACTTTGCATAGCGACGGAAATTGCCAGTTAGTGGCGTTGTGCCATCACTATAGTGACGGTCCACATACTTCGTGTCACTACAGCACAGTGGAGCCATTTAAAGGTATCTCCAGTGGTGGTGTTGGGATACAGTGAATTGTTCTTTCAGCTGTTGGAAGTCCTTCTTATGAATTGGTTTACCTTGAATTAATATTCTGTGTTTTCCCCAGATTGGCAGGATAAGCACTTCTCATGTTTCCATCCTGTAAACTTTTGTTGCACGTGCCACTCCAGGTAAGGGTTGGCAATAGTTGGTTGCAATTTTAGTGGTTTGGGTATGTTGTCAAACAAGTGCCATGAATGAAGGGTTTCCAGAAGGATTTCTTTTTGTTTGTTTATTAAGTTTGTTTCCCAGTCTCCTGGCAACCCCATCTAATTGACCACCTCCAGACCCATCACCTGTCTCCTCCAGGACTTACTTCCACCTGTTGTCCTCTGCCACAAGACTGTGACGGTGCCCAGCCACTAGTGTAGTGCCTACATGGGGGAAGTTGATTGTTATCCTACCACCGAGGTTGTTTTCCACTGTTTTTTCTGCCTCCTCCCATTGCTGGGGCACGACACATCAGTGAGCATTTGTGGAGGTGTAAGCACACTGCAGAGTCCCACAGCACCCTCACTTCACTGGTGTCCCTGACCTATTCTGCCTTCAGGCCTCCACCTGCTGGCAGTCATTCGTCCAGGATTGTCAAGCCACCCTGCCCAGGAGAGGAGAGCTGTCCTCTTGATGCTCAATCTCTCTCCTATGCCAACCCCCAGTAACCCACTCGCACTGTGAACACAGATCACCTGCATTGCAGGAGGTAAGACACTAGTGCCTCAACCTCCATGCCACTCAGCTGGCCCTCAGAAGGGTTTCCTTTACACTGTATCCAATTTGATGGATCTTGGTCCTCAATGTCTGGGCAAGCAGTGTATATAAATGTAATGCCTGCACTGTGTGCTGAAGGGTGAAGGGTGAAGTCTGGGAGGTACATGCCTCCTTTGAAAAGTTCTTGGGTAAGTTTCTTATAGCTAAGGTTCCTGTGTTCTGACTTCCAGAAGAAGGACAGCACATCATTACAGATCTTTTGAAGTGGTTTAGAGTCAATGGCATGAAGAGGTTATCTATGAGGTATTACATTTTGAGGAAGCCATCATTTTAAAGGCATGTGCACTCCCAGTGTGAAAGGTGTGTGAGTAACCATCTCGCTAGATACACTTTAATAGATTCTTTGCTGGGTAAGATTATACTTTTACATATTATGGAGGTTCCACCTGGAGTTGGTGCCCAAGTATTTAATACATCTTTAGGCTTTCAGTGAGGTTCCAGGGAAGCCTGGTAGCGAGATATTGATTCATGTGAAGTAAGTATGATAGACATGGCAACGTTGACCTTACAGCTGGACAGAGCACTGTATTCCTGTATAAGGTTGAAAAGGACACGGATGAATTCCTGTGAGTTTTGTGCCATTAGAATTACTGTACATCATCCACAAAAGGTTAGGGGTTTATACTCCTGCCCGGGTAGAGCTCTTGTGATGTTTGGTAGATTGCCTGGTGGAGAGGTTCCAGGGTGAGGATGAAAGAATAGGGAAAGAGGGTGTTGTCTTGTCCATCTTGACAAAGGATAAGGGGAGACATGGGGTCATTGTTTTAGCCATGGAAGAAAGGCTCCACTGTACAAGGTAGAAATCCAGCTGATAACACCAGGAACAAATCCATGCTGAGGTAAGACTTAAAAGAGAAAACCCTACTCTACCTGGCCAAAATGCTTTTCAGCATCCAGGGATTAGAGGACTGTAGGAGACTGGGTGGTTAGGAGGGGGTGAGAGGCTTTCTATAGCAGATTTAAGATGCATCTGGTGATATCTGATCCTTTTGTCCTTGGACGAAGCCTTCCTGGGCATTCCTGATGAGCTGGCAGAGAACAGTTTTCATCCCTACTGCAATCATTTTTGCAAAGATCTTGCAATCTACTGAGATCAAAGAGATTGGCTGTAGCTGCTACATTGTAGATCTTTCCTTTAGCTTGGGGAGGAGGGAATTTGCACAGTGCACATGGAGGAGAGAGAGTACCTTTGTGCATTCCTCCTTTAGGGAATTGAACTGTGGTGCTAATAAGACTGACTGAAAATAAGAGTAAAGTCTTCCAGTAGCCCATCTCCCCTGGAACGTTTTCTTCGTCGGCATACCAGCCACTGCTGAAGCTAACTCTGTGGCTGTGAAAGGGAGTCCAGAATGGCACATTGCTCTTGGTTAAGGCATGGAGGGAGAGTTTGTTCATAGAAACATAGAAACTAATGGCAGATATGGCCACATGGCCCAAACAGTCGGATTCTATTTTGTTGCATTGCTTACTTTGAAGACTTTTCAGGTTTACTGCATTATCTTTACCACCCTTTAACTATCCCTTATGATTTCCACGTGCTTATCCTAGGCTTTTTTAATTTGCCACTGTTTTTGCCTCCACCATCTCCATTGGAAGACTATTCCAGGCATCCACCACCCTTTCTGTGAAGAAGTATTTCCTCACATCTCCTGAACCTATCCCCTCCAGCTTCACATCATGGCCCCTTGTTCTGGATCACTCTTCTTCTGAAAACACCTCCCACTTGTACCTTATTTCACTCTGTTGAGGTATTTAAAGGTGTCTATCATATCCCCAACTCTCTCTCTTCTACTTGGGATGTACATGTTTGGTCCGCTTTAGCCTCCATGTGGGATGTGTGATGTAGACTCAACTATCTTGGTAGCCCTCCTTTGACGGCCTCCACCTTATGTCCTTCCAGAGATGTGGGCTCCAAAACTGGACATATTACTGACCAGGTAACGGTCTTACCAAAGACCTATACAGTGACAACACCAGTTCTCTTCCTGCTGGTAATACTCTGATCTATACTCCCCAGCATCCCACTGACTCTCCCAATTGCTTTTTGGGTGTTGTATTGCTACCTTCAGGTCATCTGATGGCGCTTACCCCTGTGTCCATTTCCTGGGATTGGTTATTGTTACAGTATCTCTCTCTATTATTTTATACTGCACCCCAAGTCTCTGTGACCCAAGTGCATTATTGAACTTTGCATTGGAACCTTGCTGCCAACTATTTGACCAAGTCTTCAATCATTTTAAATCTCCATCCTTTGTAATCACCTGGAGGGTCCACTTAGTTGCAGATCTTGGTGTCTTCTCACAAAGAGACAGACCTTCCTTCCAGTTCCTCTGCTATGCCGCTAATGAAGGTATTAAAGAGGACTGGCCCCAGTATGACCCCCAGCAACCTCACCTGATCACTGTTCCTTCTTCAGTGCGGCTCCATTTACTACCACTTCTGCCTCCTATCCCTTAACCAGTTTTGTGCCCAGATTACTACACACAATTGCCTCACCCCATGCTACCCAACTTGTTTATCAATCTCCTATATGGAACAGTGTCAGAGGCCTTGCAAGTCCAAGTAGCCAACGCCCACCACCCTCCCTGATTGAACACCTTGGTAACACAGTCCAAAAATTCTATCAGATTTGTTTGGTACAACCTCCCTCTGTAAGCCATGCTGCCTCGGGTCCTGCAGTCTGTTGGAATTCCTGGTGCTTCATTATTCTTTCCTTTAATACTGTTTCCATTAATTTCCCTATTATAGATGTCAGGTTGAAGGCCTGCACACCTCCTCCGTTACATTTTTGTGAAGTGGAACAATGTCCACTCTTTTCCAGTCTTCAGGGACCACACTGCTCTCCAATGAACTGTCAAACAAGTCTGTCAGGGGAGCAGATAGCACTTCCCTTAGTTTCTTTAGTATCTCATGGATGCTCTCCGTCCAGCCTCATGGCTTTGTCCACCTTCAGATTACCAAGTGCTTTCTGACCTCTCTTCAGAAAGGGAACTGTATCCACACCTCTTTTCCGAGGCTTACTTTTGTACCTTTCTTCCTCAATCAGAATACTAAGTAGAAAGATTTGTTCAAGATGTTTGCTTTTCTTGGTCCTCCAGCACAGACTCCTCCCTCATTATTTAACCTTGCAATACCTCCAACCCTGTTTTTCCTATATTGCTTTTTGCTCCCTGTTACCACTTCCACCTTACTTGGCAATAGGTTCATAGCACAGTTACAAGTTCTAGGGTGTGAACTCATTTATGAACTCAGTGTCATTGATCTGATAGCAGAATTTAAATTTTCTATTTCCATATACCAGTCTAGATTACATTTAAATTGGTCCATAGTAGTACTGTTAACAACAGTAGCTGGCAAGGAATTCAGAGACATGGGGACTGCTAGTAATGAAATTGTTTATTTTAGTTGTATAATTTATCTTAGTTTGTAATTTTAAATTATGTGATTTAGTATTCTTAATATTGTCCGCAAATTGTAAACATAATGTTTCAAGCAAAGCTGGATTTCTAGTGGCCCTACATATTAGGCAAAGGTCGCCCTTTATGGTTGTGATATTCAAGTGAGTAAAGACCCAAGGATTTCAATCTTTCCTCATAAGTACTGTATAATTATGTACATTCTTGACATTTTTGTCAGTCTCCTTTGCACTTTTTCTACAGCAGTTTTAGTACTAATAGTAGTTGGACCACAGAAAGCTGAGCAATAGTCAATATTTGATCATACCAGACTAGTAAATAATAGAACAAGTACTTCAGCTTCTCGGCTCTTAATATGTTTAGAAATACAGGCTGTGATACCTGCACACTTTTTTATTGTTTTATTTATGTGTGTAGAAAATGTTTAATCATTGGATATTGTTACTCCCAGATCAATTTCAGTTGCAACTGTTTTAAATAAAATATTATTCAATGTGTTTATTATATGTTTATTGTTAGTACCAAAATGCATAACTTTGCATTTATTTATATTAAAGGTCATTTTGTGTTGTTCTGCCCAACAAGATAGATTGTCCAAATTGTTTTGTAATTCCATTATTAATTTAGCATCGTTAGTAATATGCCAATCTTGCTGTCATCAGTATACTTATTTATCCATACCCATTAGACGTTTCCATAGTGGATATTAATATGTTAAATAATACAGGCCCCAGGACACATCCTGTGGTACACCACTTGTGACCTCTTGGCTAGTTGAAATTGATCCTTAATTGTTACCTATCATTTTCTATCTTTTAACCAAGAATTCACCCATTTGATGATATAAGGGTTTAATTGTATTCTTATAAGTTGTTGTAAAAGAATAGCATGTGACACAGTATCAAATGCCGTTTTATAGTCAAGATAGATGACATCCACAGATAGACCCCTGTCAAGTGCAAAACTAACAGGCTTGAAAAAATTATTAAATTTGTTTGATAGGATCTGCCATCTGCAAAACCATGTTGTGCAATATCAATATTTTTGGTATCAAGGAGATGACACTTAATCTTTGTAATGATAATTTTTCCATCAATTTACCAACATGAGACATAAGACTAATGGGTCTAGAATTACCTGTACTCTGTCTGCTGCCCTTTTATGGATAGGAATCAAGATGCAAGTTTCCAATCCATTGGTACAATACCTCACTAATTGATTTGTTAAATAAACTGGTTAACATTCCAGATAGCTCAGCTGATAATTGTTTAAGGAAAAAGGCTATATATTATCAGGCCCGGAGATTAATTATTTTTCATAGTTAATATTGCATTAGTAATGTCTGTAGGAGTAAAGAAGATTGGGACATTCATGCTAATATGATTGTCTAGGTGTATCTCAGTTTTGCTTTAATAGATACTACAAAAGTAGGAGTTTAACTCCTCCATTATTTCCTTTTCATCAGTTATAATGTCTTGATTTACTTGTGAGAGCCAATTCTTGTGGATTTCCTTTATAGAACCAATATAATTATAAAAACGTTTTTGTTATTTTTGTACTGATGCTAAGTTCATTTCTAAACTTTTTAGCCTTTCTTATAGCTTTTCGGTTAGTTTGGCTTTTGCTTTGAATTTAAGCCACCTGTCTGGTGTAGGATATTTTTATATTTATCATAAGTTGTTTTTTCAATTTTATCAACTTTTTATCTTTGTGTTTAACCATAATGGAGTCCTTCTTTTCTACTGTTATATTTTTTACAGTATGGTACCCAATGATGAATACAGAAATCAATTTTTTCCTTAATTTTACTCCAAATGCTCTCAGTGTTAAGATCCTCAATTTCAGTTATCCAATCCCAAGAGTTAAAATAATTTTGATTTGAGGAAAATAGCTTATTGAAGTTCTTCTTTACTGTAATGCCTTAGTTATATTATAAGAATATTTAAATGACCATAGTATTGTATTATGGTCACTATCCTAGTGGCATTAACACTTTTGGTGATGAATCGAAAATTTTAATATTTGTAAGTATAAGGTCAAGTATTGCGTTTGACCTAGTTGGTTCTTTAACAATTTGATTCAGATTCAGATGAAGAGGTAACATTTACAAATTTATTTTCAAGGAAACCTTTCCCTTGTAATCATTTCCAGCAAATGTTTGGTGATTAAAATCCACCATTATAATCAAATCATCATTTGTTTCAAGATTTTCTAAAGTACTGATAAAAGCTTTATTACCTTACTATCCAGGTTTGGTGGTCGATAATACAAACCTATAATTAGCCATTTTGTTGTAGTTTTGATTCTGGCCTATACTATTTCTGTTGAG
This sequence comes from Neoceratodus forsteri, assembly GCA_016271365.2. NCBI lineage: Eukaryota > Metazoa > Chordata > Ceratodontiformes > Ceratodontidae > Neoceratodus > Neoceratodus forsteri. The sequence goes on from CM057455.1 coordinate 612,093,682, forward strand.
TTAACTGTTTTTTTGATTTCATAACAACTTAGTTTTTCATTTATAAACAAAGCTATACCACCCCTATAGTGTGCTGATGATTTTTTGAAAAGATTGATATGCTTTTATATCCTGTTCCTAATCAGAATCAAGTTTCAGTTACTGCATATATCTACTTGATTTTCTATAGGAAGACTCTGTAATTCACCCATCTTATTTCTCAAGCTCCTAGCATTTAGAAGGAGAATTTTAAGTTCAGATACATATTTAACTGAGGGATTGTTATCCTGATTAGATATTTTATGAGAATTATTAATTTTGTTTATTAGAGGTGTTATATTAGTAACTACTGATTCAATTATAATTTCTAAATGCATAGGATAATTAACTTGATACCTTCCCCTCCCGGATCAGTTTGAAACATCCCCAATGTAGTTGTTCAAATGACTATCCAGCAATAATGTACCCAATATAGTTGGGAGTAGCCCGTCATTACTGATGAGATCGTGTCTGTATTCAGATTCCTCCCAGTGAGTTATACAATCAATTTGCTGCCTCATACACCATGTACGCAACCAGTTGTTAATATGTTTAATTTTTCTATATTGGTAAATATCAGCTCTAGGTACCAGTGGAATTTCAGAAAATGCTATTTTGCATTTTAGATCTGTCAATACATTTGTCATGCCAACATACTCTGCTTAATACTTTGTATACTTTGGTGAGCAATATTGTTGACTCCAGCATGTATAATAACCTAGGGGGTGTCTCCTCCATTGGAGAGGATTTTCTAACTATCCTTGTGATGCCACTGATTTTGGCACCTCTAAAACAAGATAGCATTTGATTGCTATTATCTGGGTTGCATATCACCCTATCAAGTTGTTTGATTATGGAGTCCCCTAACACATACATTTGCCTGGGGTTCATGGTGTTATTTCCTTCAAATTGTATTTGATTTTCAGGAGTTACATGAGGTTCAAGTAAGGGGACTAGGTTTTGAACAGTTTCATGGATTTCAACAGAGAACCATTATTAGGGGCACAGATAAGCTAGTATTAGTAAGTGTGTTATAATCATTACAAATTCCTTGTCCCAATTGTATTAAATTTTCAGGAGTTACATGAGGTTCAAATAATGGAACTAAGTTTTGAACAGCTTCCGTGAATTTCAACAGAAGATCAATTTTAGGGGCCACAGACAAGTTAGTATTAGTAACTGTGTCATAAGCAGTACTAATTTCATGTCCCTCACTTAAGGGGTCGAAATGATTAAAGAGTCTAAGATCAAATTGGGTGGCCTTTCTGCCTTTTTTAGCTGCTTTATTGATTTGAACCAGATACCAGTCATTTTCTTCATTTGGTTTATCTTCCTCATCTCTTGATCTCTTTTTACAATGTAATCTTGAAGCCTCAGAAGAGTCTTCTAAGGTTTTATTAAAGATAGAAATATTCTTTAGTGGGGGTGGAAGGGGTTAATAGTTTCAGTCATAGAAAGTCTTTTAGGGGTTTCGGTTGGCATAATTCTAGATCATGCAGCCTTAAACTAAACAATGCAATTTTTGTGTAAGATCCTCATTTTGTCTGCATTTTAAATATTTAAATTCAGTATTTGCTAAAACTGTAGAATTAAAGCAAAACATATGACATGTCATGCACTTAAAGCCTTCATGAATGATACTACTGTTATACATAATGAAGTATAACAACTTGGTGTCTGTCAATATATTATAATTAAGTTTAGAAGACAGAAGGGCTTACCAATATATAGATTAGAAAAGAGTTTGCTGTGACCTGCTAACCACTGCAAAACATGCTAAAACATGAGCTGACGTAATGGGGAGACATTAGTTACTTGTTTATTCCCCACTGTCCAGGAACCCTGAATCATGGTCACGCATGCACATGGAGGCACACATGCGCTCCACTACCTTAGTAGAAATCCTCCTCCAACCTCTGGCCTTGAGCTTGGGTTCCTGTGACTTGGCATTGCCACCTAGCCTTCACCGTGAGGCAGCCAAGAGCCAGGAACCTACATGTCCCTCCCGGGAGGAGAGGGAGGAGAGGAGAGCTACCTTGGCCGCTCAACCAACTCTGCACCCTGGCCTGACCTCTAGGGGCCCAAGCTTGCTCCCGAACTCAGGTTGCCAGCATGATGTTTAATGCCTCAACCTTCAGCACCACTGGGCTGGCTGCAGTCCCTCCCTTGATCTTCTCTTTTCTTGCTGATATACCTGAAAAATGTCTTGTCTCCCTTGTTTACTGTCTGGGCTATTCTTTTCTCAGTTAGACCTTTGCATTCCTTACTGCCTTGCCTGCCTCCTTCCATTTCCCCAGATGCACTTCTCTGTCCCCCTTTGTCTGGGTCTCCTTATACTTTCTGAATGCCGCTGTTTTTGTCCTTACCTTTTCTGCCACTTCCTTTGAGAACTGTAATGGTCTCCTCTTTCTTCTGCTTTTGATCATTTCCCTGACATACAGGTTCATTGCTTTTATTATGCTCTCTTGTAGTCTGGCCCAATTTAAACATATCAACTCCAAAAGTGTATCCAAATATACCAGAACTAGTGACACAATTCTGTAGTATTCAAGAAAGCATTGTACTACCAATAAAAGATTAAAGTAACAAACAATTCATTACATTACATTACAATACTTACAGGTAGGGTAGAGCTGTGTGCTGCTTGTCTGCTGATGGCTGTGCTACAAACATGGTGTGTGTTTCTCAACAGGAGGTGCTAAGTGTTGTAACTTGCAGGGAGAGCAAAAAGAGTGAGAAAAGCATTTAAATATCTGAGTTTTGGAAAATGTATCCTCTGTATGACTTTGACAGAGCAAGATAAGCACAAATACAAGTTGTTGCCCACAAGTGTACTGAATAGTATTGTAGTGCAGTACTATCAAACCCCTCACGTATTATCATTTGTGAAAGATTTTCTCTGTTTGACTTTCAGACACTGAATCCTCTCTATGACACCCTTTTGCTGAAAGCACACTAAACATTTCAATGACTAATTATAGTTTCCCTTGATATAACGAATGATTTAGGAGCCAAGTTCAGCATCTGTTGTAGTACGTTCGTTATTTCTTTATTTAGCTTTTGTTAACTGGGTAAGCACACTAGACAAGAAATGCCTATTTTAGGAGTGACCCTGGAGGTACAGGATAAAATTTACACACAGGACAGCATAACGAAGAAGTGTAGTACAGGCATTGAACAGTGTAAACAATAGACATATACAATAGTGGTAAAACCAGGCAAGCAGTAAATGGGTATATACATATCATGCAATGGTACAAGAACATTAATGTAACACAGTAAACATGTCATGAAATGGATACAAGAGCACTTTGGGCAGGACATGGTGCATGAGCCTATGCTTAAGAGCAAGTGCTTTGGTGCCAGGGAGCAAAAAGGGAAGGGTGGTCTTTCATAGGTTAGAGGGTTAGTGGTCCGATGGACAGGATGATGAGGTAAGTACTCTAAGGTAGTAGAAGAGACACCAGGCAATTTAGGGACAGTTACAGGCAGAGATGGATTTCAAGTGAGACCACATGGAGTTCTGAAACAGCGATGGGAGGAGAACATCTGGTGGATGCGGGAAGGGAGTTTCAGAGATGGGGGTGCAGACAACAAAGGTGCGCCCACCTGACAAAATACAGTTTTGGGGACAAGGAGTGACAGCGTATCTGTAGATCTGAGTTGGTATGATGGTTGTGCAGGCGGGAGTAGCTGAGACAGGGAAGAAGGGAGGCATTGCAGACAATTTTGTCTATGACTATCGTGGGATGCGGAAAAAAGCCAATAACAGTTTTGTGGTTAAACTGTATTCTTACTTGAAACATACATACACATATGATAATGAACTTAAGAATGAACTTCATAAAGGAGGCTACGATCGATGAACTGGAGCCTGATCGCTAGAAATGGAGAAAGAGGTCAGTTCTTGTTTACCAAAACAAAATGGTCAACTTTTTAAAACAAATTGTGTTGGTGCTTCAGTACCAACGTCACATAAAGTCAGCTGGTTTGGAGAGGCAGTTTCTAGCTTAAAAATTAAACTGTGACATGCAGTGGGTGAGTGAAGTAGAATGGAGATGGAAAGGCACAGACTGCGACTCTGTCAAAGAGTGCATACACAGATCTACACTCCTTCCATGCCAGCTTACGTTTCCTAATGTTGGCATCACCCAAAGTTAATTTAAATGGGCTGCAATTCATTTAGAAACAGACATTGGAGAGTACCACTCCATATGGCACAGCCGACATGAGGCAAGGAAACCACCAAATATGGCATATTAAGAATTGTACAGATAAAGGTACAGTAATTGTAATTAACATAACCTGCCTGTCAATCAGCCTGATAAGCCTGGCAATCAGCTGTGACAATCAGGTAAGCAAAGCTGCAGTACTGACAGTCAGCTCATCAGACAGCTGGAAAATGGGAGCCATTATGAGCATTCTTTATAACGGATTGTTCATTGTACTGGGGTTCATAATAGTGAGAGAAGAATGTATATGTATCCAGTTATTCAGTTAGTGAAAGAATATTTTACAATTGTATAAATCAATCTGTCTAATTCTAAGAAGAAAAAATATTAATGATACTTACGTCAGAGCTAGTGCTCCCGAGGCCTGTGTGTGCCAGCCAGTGCCACTCAGATGGTTTTAGTGTAGGATTCAGACCAGGCACTGTAACCTGAAGAGGAGGAAAAACAGAGAGAAAATCATTTAAGGATCTGAGGTTCAGAAGACATGTCATCTTCTGCATGACCCAACGGTGACGAGACAGATAATCTGAAATACAACTTGTTGCCCACAAATGTAATAGTGAAGCATTACTAAGTACTATCAAACTTGTCACATCACTTGTATTATGCTAGAAACATTTTCTCTTTTGACTTTCAGACAATATTACTGTATCCTTTCTATGGTACCCCTTGGTGAAAACACAGTGAATATTTCAAAGCCAAATTACATGTATCCATGCTAATACTTAATCACAGAATTCTTAACTATTGTAATATGTCCAATTGTAAAAATAACAAATTCATAATGATACTTAAGTCCAAGCTACTAGCCATGTGCGTGCCACTCAGACAGTGTAGAATTCAGGACAGGTGTTAACCTGCAGGAAACCAAATGACAGGCAAAAAAATGTAAAAACTGCGAGGCAGTGGACTGCAGTCCCCAGTGGCAATAGCAATAAGAACTGAATCCATAGTGACAGTGTCTTACTTTCACAGTGGTGAATGATAGGTCTTGCTGGGGCTGAGCGAGGTCTTGCTTCCTTGATGTCTGTGCTGGTTCAATCACTGAAGGGCATCTGTCAAGTTACGCAGTTCCAAACCAGGCACTGCTACTGCTGGTGCTGCAGTTTACCTGCTGTGATTGTACCATCCCCAGTATTGATTCTGAATTGCAAAACTATTTTTAGTGCTCCGCACTGGGGCAGGGTTGCTCATGCTCATTTCAAAATCCTGGACATAGTCTTGGGGCAGGATGAACATTGAGGGAGGTACTAAAACTGCTACATGATCAAGCCAAACAGCATTTCCTCAGTGCCATAGCTTCATCAGTGCAGGGAGTAGACTATGATGTTTAATGCAGGCCCCAAGCAGACCAAACCAGAGGAGGAGGAGCTTGTTCTATACTGCTACGTAGAGCTGGCATTCTATGTCTGGTTATTAAAATGCCATTTCAAGGAAAGGGAGGCAGTGAGGAGTGTTGTTGACTGGAGCAGGCATCATCTGTACTGTAATGACATCTCACTGAGGTGGTGGAGGAGGCATGTAATCAATTAGTGAAAGGAAACAGCAGCACAATAGTTTGGGAGGGTGAACAGTAAAGAAAAAGAAAATAACAGAAACTCTTGAAACATTTTATAAAGGATTACACTGAGGGTGGGGAAAAAGGAAACAAAAATCTTATTTTTCATTCATGAACATCTTCCAGAAAGCAGCCCTCACAGTTTCCAAGACTGGAGTTGTAACCACATTGGAATTTGCGTTCTGCTAATGAGTGATCAACCTTGGTGGTAGTAGTAGACAATTTCTCTTTCCAGTTCCAACCACATCTTGCTCTTCATCCTCCTCGGAAGATCCACTGTCATGATGTGGTAAGAACATGGAAGTCATAGCCTTGTGTGGAATGAGGGCCTGATTCATTTTGATGAATGTTAGAATTTCAACATATTTGGGAGAGAGGTTTGTGGGCCTGTCACAAGCAATGGCACCAGAAGAACTGAACACACGTTCAACACTGACACTCAAGGGTGGGCAGCTAAGATATTTTTACAACTGAGGTCAGTGCTGGTCTCTCATTGATCTTGCTTGCCCAGTACAACAAGGGCTCATCAGCATTGGCAACGTGTTTTTGGTCTGATAAATAACAGCTGACCATATGTTGTGCTGCTCGCAGTCCTGCTTCCTCATCGGGCTCTTCCTCCTGTTCTTCCATGACAGCAGCTCCAACCTTGCTTAACACATCCCAGATGGGATTGGTTATTTTTTTTTTTCTCACTTTTGCCATGTGATGTCACTGATGTAGTGGTGGTGGTAGTAACAACATCAGGTGCCCTAGATACATGGGGTTTCAGTATCTGTTCCCCATGTTCCTTTCTGACAAGAAGCTCGGTCACATTTTGTACCTTCTGATGACCACCTTCTATTATTGATTACAGCCCATGCTTATAGCGTGGTCAAGCATGGTGACAATGCCAAAGTCCTCAGACTGTAGAATTCCACAAACATGCGTGCTGGAATCCAATTCGTGGAACATGTGCTCCATCAAGGCACAACTTGCACTGTTACCACCTGCCTCCAGCGATTGCTGCACATTAAGCAGTATCACCTTAGCACACACAGTAAGGAATGGACTGACTGATACAGGCACTGTCGCCACTCACTGCCTGTGTTGCATGTTCAAACGGCCGTAGAATAGTTATCAGTCCATCCATTAGCCGCCACTGTACTGTAGTCAAACACATGGACACCCCAGCACTGTCAGAACTATGTGCAGCAGCAGATAGTCTGATACAGCTTTGTGTGCTCACACAACTGTTCCATCATGTACAGTGTGGAGTTCCATATGGTGTCCACATCCAACTTCATACAGTGCTCAGACAGTTGTTTTTTTTTTTTTTTTTATCTGAAGCTGGCGGAGCTGGTCACGGGCCTTCCCGGCACAGGCAAAGTGGACACAGATGCAGTGGGCCACGATCAAAATGTCCTTCATATCAGGATGGCTCAAAAATGCTAGATAAAGAGAATAAGGCAGTATGGCAGGCATGGCACCCTTAACCCCTCCCCCATTACTTGTACATTTGAACACATTCGAGCCGTTATCACTCACAATGAATCCGGCTTTCATGGACTTTGGGTGAAGCCACTCATCAGTTTCATCAAGGAGCACTGCAAGCATTTTCTCACCTATGTGTGATCCAGGTATGTTTTCACTGTAAGCGTGGCATGCTGCGAATACCTGTAATGTTACTTCCAGCACAGTTTGGGTTACTGCACTCTCCCCACTGAGCCCAGAATCAAATACCACTCCAAGTACCTGTACTCAGTGTGCCGTAATGCACATACAGGAGCTACCAGCTCTTCTCCCACTGGTCCCATATTCATACTCAAATGGATTGATGGTGATGAATGCTTCAGGCCATGGGCCACTGCCTCTTTACTGTCCCATGCAACTCAGGAGCATCAGGTTTGGCAAAGTATGTCCTTGATGGTACTTTCAGAGCTCCAGATAAGGTGAGTACTGATCTATTTTACTCACCTCATTTTAGGAAATACTCTTCAAAAACTTTTTATTGAGTACCAATACCCACCAACACTTGCAAATGCTCCACACTCCATAGAATAGTGCTTCACAACATAACTTGCAATTCAAAACAAGCAGTCTTTTGACAGATTTACAGCACTTGTATGCAGCCCACTTTTATGTTAAAATTGGTGGATAAATTAGTCCTACCTGTCAACATTATCTGGAGCACTGTTAGCACCTGATCAGTTCTTATCTAGAAAAAGTACATTTTTTTAAAGATGTACTTCTCACACCACTCTGACCAGACATTTGTATGCATCTGAATTTGGTTTTACTCATCTCATTTTTAAATGAGAAGTACAGTACTCATCCCCAAAAATCTTAACTGGAGCCCTGGGTACATTCTATTTGGACAGGCATGGGCAGCAAAACTCTGAAAGCCTTCATTCTCAACAAAAGAGAATGTCAGCAGATCTATTGCAAGCATTTTCCACAGCAGCTGCACTAAGCTCACATGCAGTAGCATGATTCAGATAGTGTTTCCTGTAATGCTCAAACATACTGTGCAGTGTTGGCTTTACTTTTTGGGGGTTGGGCTAGAAAATAGACGGCCTCATCATGGTGGCCCAGTTGGGATGGTCTTTGACTCCATCAACATATGTGGTGCTGATCTAGTGACACCACACATTTTAAGAGTTTTCTACATTGGCGTTACTATGATCTTGGGGTACTACTTGATCCATAACTGCTGCTTGGCCCAGTACTAGCCACCAGCTCCACATCCTCCTCTTCTACAATGTACTGCCCTCATTGGCCCCTCCTAATAATGAGTATGAGGGACTAGGACCCCTGCACTGGCTTCTTTCTGGTGTTTAAGCAAGCAGAGAAGGAGCCTGTTCTTTAGTGCATGTGTTGCCTGTCTGTGCCTAGGTGACTGCCCTTCTTCCACCTACTGACCTGTGCTTGCCTGAGCTGACATATAGCCACCTTTTCATCAGCCAGTATACAGAAGTCCAAAACTAGGGATTTGTAGGCTTTTGCCATGCTACCTAGACCGGGAGAGTGGATGGAAATGGCCATTGTGGGGGATACTGTTTTTGTGACTGCCTCATGACATCAAGAATATTACAGAGCTTGGAGGTAAACTTCGGTTGTTAAATCAATACTGCACACAACACCCCTGCACTGTCACCACCTTTCTGTTTCTTCTTTTCTGGCTCCCATATGGATTCAACACATCATCATCATTATCATCCTCATCATCCTCATGACAGGCATTGATGTCCTTCTCCCGGTCTTCAACCTCCTGAATCTCAATGTCAACAGGCTCTGTGATCATCTCATCATCATCAATACTAGGGTCTGACCCCATTTTGTAACTTTCTAACCTTGCCCTCAACCACTGACTCTATAGTATCAGGATGAACAACACCACTACCACAAACAGCAATGGAGACAGCAACATGCTTCTCCTCCTGTTCCTGTATTACTGTTACTGGTGTGCTGGTGCAGTTTCTTCCACCCTTGCCACCTCCCACTATGTCACCCACCACCATGGCTGCCATAAAGGTTGCAAAAAACTTTTGCTGAAGGAAAGCCAGTGCAAGAAAATGCTGCATTGCTACTGCTAGCCACGGTCCCGGAGACCATAGAACTTGGTGCTGCCACTTGGTCTGAAGACATTGCTTCCTTAACAGTTTCCTTATCACAACTTTCCCCTGAGATTTTAAACTCTTTCCTGCCTCACTCAAACCTCTCCCTTTATTGTTTCTCTTCCCAGGTATTCTTCTACTCTTACAATGTTTTGCAACCAGAAAAAGTTACAGGAATTGCATCAACAGGTCACATGGTAAGAGAGGTACTTTGTATAACCCAGTTCTTTTTTTGCCTGTTTCTAACAGAACAGGGAGTATAATGACAGGGAGGCTAGGCTAGGAGGGTTAACCTATAAAGTTGTATACAGGGTTGTTTTTTTTTGCACACAGAGCAGTAATACAACACAAGTTGGGTTACCAAGGGTACAGTATTTACTATATCACACCTCAAGATCAATCAAGAACACAGTTAGGGATGCATGGTGGGTTGGGGATTACAGGTTTGATTTGAGTTAGCTGAAAAGCACTGATCAATACTACAAAAAACATAGGGATAACAAGATTATTCACTACGTAACACGCTGGATCACAGTTAGGGACGGGGAGTGTCTTGCAAACAAAGACAAAACAAAGTGGAACACAAATCTACTGCTGGCAGGGATATTTACTCAAACACACAGCCAAGGACAACACAAACTTTTTTAATTTTTCTTTCTTTAAATAGCACAGGGATTACAACAAGGAAAGGGAGGAAGAAAGGATTATAAAAAAGGCTCACTCCCAAACAGTCCCTCCCTTGCCACACACTGATTCAAACAAAAGTAAAACTAAAAGTATTAAACTGAACACAACACTATAAAACTGCACTCTAAATTAACTCTAAAGTAGGAGTATATAAGGTTAGCAAAGATTTACAGGTAAGCAGTAACCGTGACAGGGCATGGGTTGGCAAAGTTAATCCACACTTCAGGTACATTGTGAGGCACAAGGCCACAGGCCAAGTTCCCTCACAGCACCCATCATGGGATTAACTGCCAATAACCCATACACTGGAGTGGATTATTGTGATTATAACAGGGTTAACAAGAACAGTGACAGGATTAAGACAGATGTGCTAGTAACTTTTGAAAAGTGGAAGGTTTATTAAGTGTGCCTCCACCAACAAAATAGTTCCACAGTGGAACAGCTGTAAGGTCTGCTAAGAACAACAGGAACGAGAAAGCTGCCATGCAATCAACAATGTCTGTGGTGTGCAATCAACAGTCACAAACTGAAGCACTATTGCATATGGGATGGTATTGACTGCTGTATATGGGATGGTACCAAGTGCTGTATATGGGATGTGCTGCTCCAACAAGCGGGACTTCAAGAAAAACATAGCACTTTGTAAGGAACACTATTCAACTTGCATAGTCTGCAAACATAACACAGCACTTTTCTCGGCAACACTGGTCAACATCACAGTCTTATACTAGACTTAGCACTTCGGACATCAAACATTCACTGCTCATAAAGCATGGCAGACTGACGAGTGTTGCAGAGATAACACAGATGTGTCCTGGGACTTTAAAGGATGCCGCTGTCCACGTACAAGCGGGACTGCTCAGATTAAGTGGAGTGGTAACATGAACATGACACTGGCAATGTTACTTAACAGACAGACTTTGAAGATGAAAGCCAGGAAGTGGCAACAGTCATATCAAAGTGGCAACATTGTATCACACATGGGAGAGATTGAAGAGTTAACATTGCAGTGTTCTAACATTATTTCACAGAGACACATCACACATCAAAGCCAGAAACTGGCAACATTAACATCAGTGTGGCAACAGTATTTCATACATTGTATACATGTAAAGTTCAGCGGCAAAAGGAACAATAATACCACAGTTCAACAGCAGCCAGCGACATGGTGTATCTTTCACTTGCTGTGGTAATGGGACGGAACAAGACCATTAATTGCAAACTTGTGAAGGCTAAAGCCAGGGATCATCAACGCCTTGTTGGGAGTCATCATGCTGCAGGTTGGTGTGCTGTCTTGCAAGGTGGGCTTTTATGCAGGTGGCTATTACTTTGTTTGGGGGGCATTGTCCATACTGCTTCCACACTGTGTCTGTCTTCTCAGGTCTTGTGGCACTAATTTCAATGCATGCATGCTGCTGTCTCTGTCTGGTGACTGTTGTGCTAGGATGATGCTGCTAGTCACCGGTGGGCACTGGTGATTGCCAGTTACTCTAGCCAAACTCAGGAGTGTGCTCCACTTCTCTTGGTCAGCATTGGAGGTGCTCCACTAGTTGTATAGGTTTGTCTCAGACTGGTTCCATGTCACACTCATGATTTTCCCTGGAAAACAGGCCTCGTTGGATAAGATTTGCACAGCAGTACTACAAATGCAGTGGTTCAAATACCACTGTGACAACCCCACTTCTGCCAAGATTTTGACATGAGGTCTCTAAGATAATTAACACCCATTGGTTGGTGGGTGGGTGGGTGTACCAATACTGATTGTGGGGATATACCACTCATTTGGGGTGAAAGTATAGGGCATGTGTGTTGGGTGGGCATCTGCTAATGCACTTTATGTAGACTTGCACAGGGCTGTTGGGGATTGTGGAGTCAGTGAGAGAAAGCCCGCTGGCTTTCTTCATTTATATCATGCATATCATGGTGGGTTTTAGTGTGTTGATTAATGGCAAAGGCCAAATACTCTTTGCCATTGGGATCAATGCTTCACTTTAAATGAGTCTGGTTTCAGCTGCTGGACTCCTCTCTCCCACGATGAGTGAATTTTGAACCACAGGTGCTTGTCCAGTCTGAATGCTGTATGGGAGATAAAACATATGATACCAGCTGGATTTGTAATTCTGCCTGGATGATTGCTGGTGGTGTGCAGCATGGTCTGGGACATCTTTCCAGAACTGCTTTACAACCACAATAAACACATTGTTAGTGGACTGAAACACTGGATGGCTCATTATACTGATTTGTCTGTTGTTCTCTGGGCTGCTGAGGTATCGATTGATCCCTGGTCTGAGCAGTAAGAGGGAGCTCACTGTGTACACCTTTCCTGAAACCCTTGCATGCTCACATCGAATTCATGGAGTAGGGCACTCAGGGTTTTGATTGGCACCTCTTTGTAATTTACTGTCTCTTTGCAGAGAGCCAGTCCTCCAGGATGCTGATAGCCCATGCTGTAGTTTTGGTTGTGCTGGGCTCATTCTTTGCTTTCTTTAAGTGGTCCAGATCTGTGCTACACAGTGTGACATGTGATCAGACTGAGAAGTAGTTGGAAAAGTGGCAAATGAGCTTCAATGCAAAGAAGTGCAAGGTTATGCACTTCGGAACAAGGAACCCATGGAGGAGCTACCAGTTGGGAAGGATTCAGGCAGAGGTCACAAAGGAGGAGAAGGACCTAGGGGTGATCATAACAGGTAACATTAATAACTCAGCTCAGAGCAGGAAGGTGGCAGCTAAGGCCAAAAGATGCTGGGGTGTATTGTGAGAGGAATCTTATCCAGAAATAGGGATGTGATCCTGCCGCTGTACGGGTCACTAGTCAGGCCACATTTGGAGTACTACATGCAGTTCTAGCATCCCTTTCTGAAGAAGGATATCAGATTGCTGGAGGGTGCAGCATAGGGCAACTAAGGTGATCCAGAGGCTGGAGGGCAAAACCTATGAGGACAGGCTGACTGAGTTGAATATGTACACCCCGGAGGAAAGAAGGATCGGGAGATATGATTCAGACCTTCAAATATTTGAAGAGAATAGACAAAACAGGCACAGAAGGAATATTTAAGCTGAGGAGGAAAGGACACGAGAGGCATGGTCTAAGGTTGGAGGGTTGAAGTTATTGGAGAGAGAGATGGAGGCATTTTTTCACAGAAAGGGTGGTGGAGAAATGGAACACTCTGCCCAAGGAGATGGCATCCTGTAGCACAGTGGGCAGTTTAAAAGGGCATGGGACAGGGTGTGAGGAGAGATAAAGGTGGTGTTGGGTTACTGCAATATAAGGTGCTAGCTGCGCATTCCAGCAGCTAACTTGATAGACCGTAAGGCCTGTTTCTGCTGGCAGAGTCGTATGTTCATTTGTTTGTATGCCTACTGCTGCTCTACACTGCAGTTCCTCTCCTGACTTTTGTTTTTCATTGGCTCACTAACGGAAAGCATCGCTTTAGCCCTGGTTTATTGTCAGATGCCAGAAGACTGACAAATTCAGTTGTATGCCCTCCATTTCCTTGCTTGCCTCCTATGTGCAACAGGAACAATGACTGTTGCTCATTGCTTAGTTCTGGCACTGTGAGTGATCTGCTTGCTGTCTCCTAATAACAACTGTGCCTTTACTAGCAGTTAATGCATGGTCACCTGATGTTGTTTAGTCAATTGAGTTGGTGTCTGCTCTATCCCATGTTATAAAGGTTTATAAATGAATATAAAGGTTTGTTTTCAGGATCAAGCACATAATTTCCACACTACTGTGTCCTCCTGCTCACTGTCTGAATACTACATTTAGGAACAGCCCCTCAGCTTTCTATAGGCTGTTCAGCAATATGTGACCTCTGTTTAACAACATGTGACCTCCAATACCACAATACAGTGCAAACTTCACCTGTAGTGGCAAACTTCACCAATGAAGTTGCACTTTTGCCGTGCTCTCATGCTTTGCATCTATGGCTTGTGGCACACTGAAGTCTTGCTTCTCACTTGATGGCAAAGTTAGTTTCTTGGTGAAGTGCAGACTTCATCCAGCAGAAGTAATTCATGAAATGCTGCAAATTCATGAATTGCTACATGGAGCAAATACTGCCACTCGCACATCAAGTATCTTGAACGCAGCGTGCAGGCACAAAGGTATAGAAACAAATTTTTTGCACTCCGACTTTGCACGTATTTAAACATCTGGCCCCAGGTGTATTTTAAAATACAGATGTGGAGACAACTCTAAGAGTTGTAAGAGTGGTCTTGTACATTCAAATCAAAAATGCTTGAAGCAGGATGAAGGCATTTCCTTTTAGGAATGGAAGAAATATGTCAGACATTTATCAAGATATTTGCTTACATATCTGTTTATATGTTTTTGAAACACTTGAACAACACTGTGTCAGTGACTCAGTAGGTTGCACACCTTCCTTTGGAGTTAGAATGTTGTAGTTTATAGCCTCACATCTGGATGTAAAGCTAATGCTGTAGTGCAGTAACCCCCACACACCCACACACACCATTTTTCTTTCATCTCAATACATTTGCAGGATTTTGTCTTGCAGGAAACAAGGAATTTCTCTTGCATTCGTCATGCAATAAAAGTATCACAGTCCTCATATTCTTTGCATATAATTCAGACATAAAAACTTGTGTAAAGATGTGTTTGTAGTTTGCATATGCCAGCATATATTTCTATATGATTACCAGTCAAAATACTTACAAGTCATTGCCTTTTTGGTAAGGAACTATCTGCCTTTGTTGATTTAAGGGACTAAGAGGGACAGTGGTAATATGTAATATAAGGAAAAAGTGGGCTGAGGAATGAATGCATTCATGGAGGAGTGTGTACAGATGATTATTACTGCCAGTGGTGTAACTTAGCCAATACAGTTGGCTATTCAGCAGCCATCAGTGTGTCTTTGAGTCTCAGAATGGTGATGGTCTGTTATATAGGACACCCAAACAGTCCATCAAAATGTGTAAAATTTCACCATTAAGATATTTTCATATTTGCTTCATAAATTACATGGCATGGTGCAAGTAGAAACCTTAATACACCCACATCATAGAGTGTGGCCTACCAAGCTCCTGGAACATAGAACAAGTCACGAGGAGGTCAATCCCATACACCCTCAGAAATCTGCAATCCAGTTCAATGGAGAGACAATCCACTCATCAGTTGTAAATGTTATCGTTTATTCACATGCAAATCAACCAAGGTCAACGGTCAACATTTTGTGGTGTATGTAGCCACACTTCATCAGGAGCAAGGTTTGTGTCTGTACATAGACATAACAATATCTGAGGATAATGATAAGGCAAAACAGAGATCTGCTTCTAAAGCCAATAGTATAATAAAACAGTCTTAAGTCACAAATCACTACTAGGGTAAGATTCATCAGACACACACATCTAACAACTGCATTACTTAAAGGGACACTGTCAACCTTTTGTATCCTATTATTTCTAGGTGAAAACCACATTTTATGATTGCTTAAATTCTCTATAATTCATTGATGTTGCTGGTTGTTTAATCTGCCTTCTTGCTTATTAGAACTGAAATGCATATGGATGTATAGTTATACACAGCTTTCTTTTGCTTAAAATTGTTTACCTAAGCTACTACATACTTCCTAAACATTAGAAACACCCTCAAACGGTGCAGCCACTCTTGATACAATAATCTTATCTACTCCACTCCTAACGAGTAGTTAGTGCTTGGGAGTTCCTTAGACCAAGAAAGATGCAGCTGTAATTGGTCAAGAAATGAAAACAAACATGTTTTGGTGTGATAACACTAGTATGGTTAACACTCAGGTTTTACTTTTTAAAAGGAAAAGGAGTCTGAATCAAACAACCAGCTACATCAGTAGTCTCTATAGAATGAGAACAATCATAAAATGTGTTTTTAGACTAGAAACACTTTGAGGACAAATGGAGTTGTCGGTGTCCTTTAAAACAGCCTGATAAAGTTTCCAATTCACAGATACCAGGTTATGTCTTTATGTACATACGCCCACCATGCAAGACATTGTTTGTAACGTTTGACATTATGATATTTGTTATGTAATATTATTTGAAGATTTAAGGGTTATTTTTATATGAGTAATATTCTATTATTTTATATTTGTGCCATTTGAAATGTTTGTGACAATGACTGTGTTATTTGTAATCTCTGCTCTGTACTCGTGCCCTGGACCTCTGGGGAAGATGCCATAATTAAATAAAATCTACTACTACTACTACTATGAAACATTCATAGAAACACTAAATTATAGACAATGACAGCAGAAAAAGACCAATGTTCCATCTTGTCTTCCCCTTGAGTTGAATAGCATTAAATATGAGTTTCATTAGTCTTTAGAATGCAGCATTAGTTGACAAGCATATCAACCATACTCAAATAAAAAAGTCAACATACCCAGGATTCAGTACTCTAATCACTCATGAAGATTTATTTTACAATTCTGATTCTGGTTAAGGCAAAGGTGCTTTTGTTCAGCATCACATTTAATGGAACTGCTTCTATAATAGTTATTCTGCACGTAATACACCCAAGCTACAGTATGCATATTCCTGCACCATTCATGTTACTATATAAAATTTAACATCATAGCAATTAGATAAGAGAGCAGAGTTAAGAGCACTTTATTAAGATTTAAATACTTAATGAAGCTTCTAGCTTCTTTCGAGCCCTCACTACACAAAAGGCAAAATGGAGGATATAAAGTTTAAAACTGATTTTGGCTTTTGAGTATCATGTATTTCTGATTTATATTAGTTTCCTCCTTCATTCCCCATACTCCTACTACTTAATATTCACATGTATAACTTCACATATTGCAAGCTTCCTAAAACCAGTGTAGCTCAGTCCTGGGCCTGCCTCATCACACACTGAACCACCATTTGCAAGCGTAGCTGGAGCAGTCCTTATCAACACCCAACACCCCACACTTTATATTACTCACTGAAACATAGAAACATAGACTTTGATGGCAGATAGGACGCTTGGCCCACCTAGTCTGCCCATTTTCCTACCTACAGGATAAGCGCAGATCCTAGTCAACCAAAACCTATTTCTTCCTACCCCAACAAGAATTGCCTTAAGTCTGTCCCATGAATTCTTGAATTCTCCACAGTTCTAGACCCCCACAACCTCCTCAGGAAGGCTGTTCCATGTATCCACTAGTATCTCTGTGAAAAATACTTCTCACATTGCCCCGAACTGCCCCCCATCTTTAAATTGTGTCCCTTTGTTCTTGCATGTCTTTTTTCTGAAAGATGCTACCCTCTTGGACTTTGTTGATTCCACTGAGGTACTTAAATGTTTCTATCATGTCCCCTCTCCCTCCTTTTCTCAAGGTATACATATTAAGCTCTTTTAGTCTCTCCTTTATGGCTTCTCTTGAAGACCTTGCACCATTCTAGTTGCCCTCCTCTGGACTGCCTCAATCCTGTATATGTCCTTGTGAGATGGGGTCTCAGAACTGGACGCAGTACTCCAGATGGGGTTTCACCAAGTGTCTGTACAAAGGATAACAACTTCCTGTTTTCTGCTGGTGATGCCTCTCCTATGTATCCCAGTATGACCCCAGCTCTCCCTACTGCCTTCTTACATTGCTTGCTAACCTTAGGTCATCGATATGGTTATCCCCAGGTCCCTTTCCTTTTTGTTTTCGTTACTACCCCCATTGTGTAATCTTCCCTGGGTTTTGTTTCCCAGGTGCATTATTTTACACTTCTTTGAATTGAATCTAGCTGCCATACTTCGACCATTCTCCAGCCTTCAAAGTCCCTTCTCATCCTTGCCATGCCTACTTGTGTATCAACCCTGTTGCAGATCTTTGTGTCATCTGCAAAGAGGCATTTTTTCCTTCCAGTCCCTCTGCAATGTCACTTATAAAGACATTAAAGGACTGGACCCAGTCTGAACCCTGCTGTACCCCACTAGTAACCCCTCTTTCTTCAGAGTGGACTCCATTTACAATTATCGTCTGTGTCCTCTGTCCAGCCAATATTTTACAGGCTACACCCTGGGACCCTCAAGGCTGGTTAATTTGACTATTAATATTTTGTGTGGGACTGTATCAATGCCTTGCTAAAGTTCTAGGTAGGCCATGTCACAGCCCCCTCCTGGTCTATTACTTTGGTCACCCAGTCAAATAAATCAATTAGATTCGTCTGACATGACCTTCTCAGCCTGTAACCCATGCTGCCTTCGTCCTGCGCCCCACTGGCCTCTAGGTACTCAACAATTCTTTCCTTCAGAAGTGATTCCATCACTTTCCCTACCACAGAGGTCAAACTGACAGGTCTGTAGTTTCCTGCCTCTGTCTTGGTCCCACTTTTGTGAAGGGGATCACATCTGCCTTCCTCCAGTCCTCAGGTACCACACATCCTCCACATGATTTGTTAAAAGGGTGGTCAATGGTTTCACTAGTTTTTCCCCTTAATTCTTTTAGAATTATGGGGGTGAATTCCATCAGGCCCCATTGCTTTGTCCACCTTCAGTTTTAGGAGTTCTTTCAGAACCCTTCTTCTGTGAAAGGACTGGGATTGACCTCTATCCTGAGTGCTTCTGTTAATTGGATTAGGCATCTCCCTCCTTTTTGTGAATACTGAGCAGAAATATTCGTTCAGTATCCCTGCTTTTCACTGTCCCCTCTGCCCACCCACTGTTCATTCTATTCAGCCTCACTATCCCTCCTTTGTCTTTCTGCACTCCTGATGTACCTATAAAAGGTATGAAGTGTAACAAAGATTCAGAGCAGGTTCCTCCTGCCCCCCCCACCGGTAGGTCAGAAAGGCAGATAAAAGCATTAGACCTATGTTTGCAGGAAATCTTGTTTACTGTGTATGCAGAGTTCAGCAATAAAACACTTTAAACACTTGTTAATATGTATTTGGATTTGAGAATATACTGTAATAGAGCGTTAGTCTGTTCATCAAAGGGTATTTACCCAGCCAGGATTGATAAGGTACACAAAGTTTTGAGAAATGCTGTAATGATGTGACATGGTTATGTACAATGTGTTATGAGTGCGCACAATCATGGCAGTCGATCTGACAGGATTTTTGTTTTGAAAATATGAAATCTCAATAAAAAATATGAATTACAAAAAGTGTAACTTATAGAATAAAAATAGTGATTTATTGTTCAATCTTCTCTTCCAAAGGCTTTGCTACATTCTTTGTATTACACATTCTTTAAAATACTACATCCCCCAAAATGATTATGAATCCTTAAAAATGTTCTGGGTACTGCAATGATTTGCCTTTCATTTTAGATATAGCTTTTTTGCTCTGCTTACCTATAGTCAAATGCAGCTTATAAGACTGCTGTGCTCATTCATTTGCTATCTTAGCACTCTCCCTCTTGTGTTGCAGGGTACACAGAAACACACTTATCTGTCTTTGATGTTTCCTTATTTGTGGGGTGCGGCTGCCTAGATTGCATCCCATAAATAGAATGCATTCACTATGAGAATATAAAAAGCACACCGAGCTAGTGTCAGTGCATTGTGGTGTTAAACTCATTGGGGTTGGATTTTCAAAGGGCCCTTAGGCCGATGCCAGATGTATCAAACAACCACCTTGCATCAAACAGGTAGTACAAATACTGTACATCTTATTTTTGTAGAAAAGCATTCACTGTGGCAACGTCCCCCAAAATGATGCAAGTGGACCAAGCATCAAAAATATGACACATGGGTAAGAAGGATGCAAGCTAAGAATGACACAAGTTGATTTAAAAATATGATGCATGGAATGAGATGCAGCAAAAAAGGTGCAAACTGAGTCAAAATATGGGGCTCAATTTTCAAATGAAAACTTTGAGGCAAAGAGCTTGTGCCAACTGTGTATATTTTAGTGACACCTTGTGTCAAAGTTTGTGGCAGTCCTGATTTTCAAATGCTGGCTGCAACGAAATTAGGATGCTGTCATAAAGCCCCACTGTGCCACCCTTGCTTAAAATGCCCATGCCAAGTTGCAAGGGGCTTGTGCCATGTTGGGCTGCATGATCCCTTTATACTATTCTACAAGCCTCACCATGGTCAAAACAGGGGCTCCCTCGACCAGTCAGGAGGTGTTCTAAGGGCCATGCACCAATGCCGGGCAGGGCAGTGTGGGGCTGCAAGGAGGGATGGGGCAGAAGAAGCAAGGGTGCCTAGGGTGACAGGGCATGGCAGCAATGTTTCCGGGGATGAGATGCCCAGTGCTACTACATGCAGCCAATTAAGATTGGGTACAGGGGCTGGTAGAAAGGACTGGGACCCAGCCTCTGGAGGATACAGCCCTGGAACCTTCACCATAAGTGTCACTAACACTAACACTGTTGGTGGGTAGCAGTGGCTGCAGGTTCCAGGATGCAAGAGGTGGTTGAGAGTGGTCTCTGGGCACCACAGTACTCCCATGGTACCAGGTCTCCTGCATAGGAAAGCCTACTACTCACCAATGGTGCTGGGATCAGTGGCGCTTACAGGGCAGGTGCCAAGGCTGTGTGCTCCTGAGGCTGGCTGTCAGCCCTTTCTGCCATCCCCTGTAACCAGTGTGATCAGCTGTATGTAGTAGAACAGGGCATCCCCACAGAATGATACCTCATATCCCACACATTGCCGCCAGACCCCTCAGTTGCTCCCTAAGGCATCCCCCATACTCTTCTGCTCCCAGTCCCTCTTGGCAGGTGTATTCCCCCACCTTCAAGGCCCCTTGAGTGTTGCACCAGCTAGTGTTGGTTGACAGATCCTTCAGTCAAACCCTGCAGGTGCAACATTTCTTAAGCAAAACCCTGTGGGTGCAGCAAATCTTGGGTTTTGGGTGCAGGAATCCTCATTGTTTTAAAATATAGCACAGAGTCCTGATGTACCCCGAGATTGTCATAGCCCTAGAACAATGCAACTTGCAGCTATCTAAGGGATGTTTCAAAATCAAACCCACAATGTCTGGAGTGAGATGGAGCAAAAATCATGCAAGTTGAGTCAAAATGCCATGCCTGGATTGAGATGGCGCAAAAAGGTGCAGGTTGAGTCAAAAATACAATGCATGATAAAGATGGTGAAAATTATGCAGTCTGAGTCACAAAGACATGGGAAAAATGATGCAAGTTGAGTCAAAATATGATGCATGAGTGAGAGGGCAAAAATGATATAAGTTGATTCAGAAGGCAGAATAGCTTAGAGGTTAATGTAATGAGCTGTGGATAAGCTTGGCACATCAAGCAAATCTGGGTTTGATACCCACAACCTCCACTTGCATACTGTGTGACTCTGAGCAAGTCACTTAGCCTCCTCAGTTCTGTCAGGTCACCCCTGAAAACAGACATGTGTGCCTGATGGACCTAACCCAGTTACCAAAGACTAAAAATCTAAAGACTGAAAAAAATGGTGACACAAATGGTGCAAGTTAAGTCAAAAATATGATGCATGAGTGAGATGGAGGAAAATGATGCAAGATAAGTCAGAAATTATGGTGACTGAACTGGCTCCTAGATGCACTATTTTACATGCTACAAACTGCATTCTGATGTCTACAGTGCAGTACTCTTGAAGCAAAATGCCATACATAGTACCATAGTTAGGTCTGTCTCACCTGCTGTGGGCCTCTGTATGTGCTTTAGTGCCATTAGACCAGCTCTGGATGGTCTAACAGTGGTATACATCTTTGACCCAGTGTCGACAGCTGCCACCCTAGAAAATCCCCAAAAGGGAATGGTGCATACTTTTTGATGCAAGCCCCATTGTGACATGACAGACCCATTTTAATGCAAGTCTGTGAAAACCACAGGCAGTTCTGCTTTAGACTCAAGCAGTATTAGAAATCAGAAGTGACACAAGTTTTGACACAGTTTTCTCCTTGCATCATTTGTTTCTGGTGCAAGCACCTTATGTCATTCTCGGCCCTTTGAAAATCTAGCCTATGGTTTAAAAATCTAATTGTGGTTATCCAGTTAGAACATAAAATTCAGTTCTTACAATGCTCTCTTCTTTTGGTCTACTTATTCTAGTCCCAGTCAATGAACACCTGTATTGACTCTTTGTCCATCTAAGGTTACAAAGCTTTATTCTGTAGAAAGTGACTCATTGAAGGCATTTTAAATACTTCTAAAAGAGATTTTTAATTTCCACTGTTGCCTGACTTTTGTATTGCTCAAACACAGGAAACAAATTGACTAGATGTAGCTGCTGTCAACCTTTAGTAAATTAACATTTACTTTTGAAAAGAAACTTTTGAAGACATTTTGAACAGAGTACTTCTCAGTGAAACAGTGTTAATGGTTTTGGAACATTATACGACTTACTCCTTTGCCCTGTCAGAATGGACTTTTGGAGCCATTTCTGATGCATTCTTACTACTGTCAGCTTGTGATGACACTTGCTGTACAGTACTTTTAGTCTGACCACCTCATCAAAAGCAAATCAGTGGCTAAATGCAGCTGCTTTAAACTTTTCATACATTATTAATTTATACTCAATGAAAATGGACTATTGGAACTGTTTTACAATAATTCATATCTGAGTTCTTCAATGCGTGCTCGCTTCTCTAGAAGCCCTGTTTATTATGCTTTAATATCTCAATGAATACAGTAGTGCTACTTCTCTTGTACCATATTTTGCAATAATAAAACCCATCTTATAAGCAAGATATATTTGGACCCTTGTTCATTAACTTTATTTACAGTTTACTAAACCAGAAATTGGGGTGGTGGGGAGCAGGGGCTTGGTAGGGATTAAGATGTGTATCTCCATTATACTTCAACTCCTATGGTGGGTAGTTGATGTAATGCATCTAGTTGAGCCCTCTGGGAGCTCAGAGGCCAAATCAAGACCCAGTGTTTGCCTGAAAAGGCATGCTTTTGGTCCTGACCCATCTGTCCCCAGGTAGCAAAATGCACACCAAACAAAGCACCGCAGAACAGCAGTGCAGATGTCTGGTAGTTAGCCAACCCATTGCCATTCCCTTTACAGTTCTGGAATTCAGAGCAAACACTAAGACACTGGTACAAAGAAACATTAAAGGGGCACTACCATGCTCTTATATTTAGGGCTTAGTAGGCTGTTCAGTGTTAAACCCAAATGTTTGGATCTTTATAACTTTGCGGCATTTGACAAAAAGCACATAATTCGGCATGCACAGTCAAGCTATCAAGTCTCAAGATGTGAAAAGTTTTATGATGGAATCTTTATATATATACAGTAGCCAGTAGCCCCTTATTACAGTGAACCCCACTGTAGCGAATTCTCTGATATAATGAATGTGCTGATTGGCTCCCTCATTGACACTGACAATCAGTTGTTTTACTTGTCTCACTGCTTGTTACTGTCAATCATACGAACATATGAATTTCAAAGAATCATGGAAACCTGATGGCAGATAAAGACTTCATGACCCTTACAGTCTGCCAGTAAGACCCCTCTCACTAAGATGCCTCCTTTTCCCCATTCCTGATCAGCCTCTGCCCATCAGGCCCATGTGCAGTTTCCAGGCCTCTTGAATTTCTCCAGCAGATCTACTGTACATCTACCACCCAATCCATCAGCTCATTTCCATGGCGTGCCACCCTCTCAGAGAAAAATCCCCGATGTACCCTCTGAATCGCCCCCCAGCTTGAAGATATACCCCTAGTGGAGTTAGTCTTACTCATCTTAAAGATGCTGTCTACCCTTACCCTGTTAATGCCTTTCAAATATTTGAATTTCTCCACCATATCCCCCCTCTCCCTTTTCTCCTCCAGTGTGTACAGACCCAGTTCACCCAACCTTTCTTCATGCAACTTCCCTACATCCCACTCAGCATCTTGGCTGCCCTTCTCCGGACCCTTTCCAGCCTGTCCTTGTCTTCTTGCCAGTAAGGCCTCCAGAACTGGACCCCATATTCCATGTGTGGCCTGACCATGGTTTTGTATAGTGGCAGGAGAGCCTCCTTCTTTCTGCTAGTGATCCTCTCCCAATGCATGCCAGCAATTTGAGTGCCTGCCCAGCTGCTCTGTCACACTGACCCCAGACCTTCAGACTGTCTGAGACAGTGATCTCAGTCACCTCTCTGTGCTACCACCTCCAATTCTCCCCCCCAAGCTGGTATGTTACCTTTGGGTTTTAAGACCTATGTGCATAATCCTGCACTTCTTCGACCACTCCTCCAGCCTAAACAGATCCATCCTCATTTAGTCCACCCCAACTCCATATCAACTCTATTACTGTAGATCTTCATATAATCAGCAAACATACATCTTCCCCACAGACCCTCCCTTATGTCTCCTATGTATATGTTGAAGTGTATGGCTCCCAAGACAGACCCCTGGGGAACCCCAGTCATCACTCTCACTTCCTGGAATGCACCCCATTTACCACCTCTGGGTCATTCCCTTCAGGCAATCTTCAGCCCATTTTTGAGCTTGTTTGCAACTCCCAAAATGTCTGCCTTGCCTACCAGTCTCCTATGGGGATGGTGTTGAATTTTTGCTAAAGTCCAGGTAGGCCATGTCCATTGTCCCTCCCTGGTTGCATATCTCTGTCCTCTGCCAAAGAATTCAATCAGATTGGTCTGGCATGACCTACCACCTGTGAATCCATGTGGGCTGTCATTTAGGAGGCCCTCCCCTTTCAGATATTGGACCAGCCTTTCCTTTATGAGTGCCTCCATTGGTTTACCGACCACCTGAGTAAGGCTAACTGGGTAGTTGTTTCCCAGTTCCTTCCTTTCTCCCCTTTGTGTGGGGTACTACATTGGCCATCTTCCATTCCCCAGGGACCTTGCCCATGTGCAGTGAGAGGTTAAATAGCTTCATGAGCAGTGCCACTAGTTCCTGCTTTAGTTCCTGAGTACCCTCAAGTTGGATCCCATCTGGGCCCATTGCCTTATCCATCCACAGCCTTCCTAATTCCTCCAATACCCTATCTACCATGAAGGACTGGAGTCCACCTCCCAACCCATTCTTCCCCTGCTTTCCAACCGGCCCTCCCCTCGTTCACTGTGAAAACTAAAATTGAAATATTTATTCAGAACCTCGCTTTATCTATATCCATCTCCACCGGATCCCTCCACTCCCTCGAGTTTCATGATCCCACGTCCCTTCCGCCTGTCACTCACATATCTGAAGAACCCTCTTGGCCTCCCTTGCTTTTGCTCCTCCATTTCTGCCTTTGCCTGCTGAATCACCCTCCCAGCCTCCTGCTGCCTTTTCGCTGTATGCCTCCTCTCCATCTCCCTCTGTGATGTTTTGTATATCTTAAATGCCCTCCTTTTTTCCCTGACTACAGTCCTCACTTCTGTTCTGAAGTAGAGTGGGTTAATTCTCTTCTTCCTTTGCCCACTGTCTTAATGCATAGTTCCATCACCTTTAAAATTCCTCCTTTAATTCTCTTCCATAATTTTCCACATCCTCCGGGTCCCCCCTCCCAGTTCCTCCTGTACCACTGACATCATCCTCCTGAAATCTGCTCTTCTAAAGTCCAGTACCCTCGTACTGGATCTGTTCTATCTAGACCCTTCCTGATCTGGAATTTTACTGACCTATGATCACTATCCACTCAAGTGCTCCCCACTTGACCCCCTCGATGCTGTCCCCATTAGTTAAGGTCAAGTAAGGCTCTTCCCTTGGTGGGTTCCACTACTAGCTGGGTGATGAACACCTCCTGTAAGGTTCCCATTATCTCCCTGCTCCTCTCTTTGGATGTCGCATTGATTCCCCAATCCACATCTGGCAGATTTGGATCACCCACCACCACCACTGCTTCTCCTTTGCTGGATATCTCCTGTATCTCCTCTCCATCTGCTTGTCTCTCCTCCTCCTAACTGGGCAGTCTGTACATTATCTCTAGCTTACTGGTTTTCCTCCCTCCTGCCCAACTTGACCCAAAGGGTCTCTGCAAATCCCTCCTTCTCACATTCCATCAACTTAATCCCTTCCTTTGCATACAGGGCCACTCACCCCTCATTTCTCCATTTTGTCTGTCCTGTAGAGCACATGCAGGTAATTCCACCTCCTAACTCTGTTTATTGATCCACCAGTTTTCCATGACTGCCACTAGGTCTAGGTCATCCTCCACCATCACCATCTGCAGGTCACCCAATTTCTTCCCTAGGCTCCTGGCGTTCATCAGTAATCCCTTCCAGTATATCCTCTTCTGTCTTCCCCCTTTTGGTTTCCCTGCCCCCTTCTGTGGAGAGAGCAAAACTGGCAGTACCTTCCACCATTCTTCCCAGCCTGCCCTAGCGTCACCTTTCCCTTTCCTAGTTTAACTCACTCTCTAGTATTTTATCTATGTATCCCTGCCATCTATCCTTCAGAAGTTTAGCCCCTCACCATTAATATATAATCTGTCTCTCACATACAAACTCTGGTCCACCCAAGTGCTCCCCTAATCCCCTATGTATTCATAGCCCTCCTCATGCACCACTGCCTTAGCCAGTGGTTGAAGTCCTTGATTCTTGTCTGGCAGTGCTGGCACAGTGCACCAGCAGAACTTCTGAAAAGAGCTATTAAACCTATCAACCCCTGGCACACTTGCTGATTTTCAAATTTCCTCTGGACCTCCTCCACCTCCTCCACGGCCAGGTCATTTGTAACAAGGTGCAAAACCAAGTAAGGCTTTCCCGATCCACCTGATGCACCCCTTAATTCTTGGGAGTGCCCTGTTCACCTCCATCCCGGCTCACAGAAAATCGGCCTCCCTCTAAAAGTTACTCCCTTCTTTACCAATGGATCCCTTTGATAATGGAGTCTCCACACTCCATCACCTGTGCTATCCCAAAGGTGCCTCTGAGCCTGCTGATTTTTTATTTCAGTTCCCTGCCCCCCAGTCCTACGCATCTCCCCTATCCACTTTTCTCATTGTCTTACTGGATGATGCTCCCTGCCTCCTCTCTCCTCTGTGCCCCCTCCTCGCTCCCCATCCATTTTCATTTCTGCTATCCCTCTCCCTCCTGTAACCCATCCCTCCCTGAACACCTGTACACAATGCCCTTCCCTCGTCTCCCTCCAGGTCACTCCTCCAGTTGACCCCTTTTGTCTCCTGACTGGTCCAAATTTTCCCCTTACCCTCTTCCCCTTTTCCTGGACAATCCTTCTTCCCGGACTAGCATGGCCTGATCAGCGATTATTTCTGACTCCTCCTGCATATCTTGGCATTGTTTCTTATTGCCTCCAGTCCTTGTCTCTTGACTGCCTCACCCCCCAGCCCTGTTGAGGCCAGTACTTGTTAGAGCTGGTTGTATCTACACTTGTCACACACCACCTTGTCCATTTGCCCCTGTCACCTAACCTGGACCTTCCCCCATCCTCCTGCGTGACCTGATCCCTCCTCTTCTGGTTCCCCTAGTCTGCGTGCCCATCTTCCTCCAGCTGAATTCCTCTGTGATTCTCCTTTTCTAGTCCCATCTTTGCCCAGGACAGCTCCTCACATAACCATGCTAGCTCAGCATCCAGTCCCACCAGCCACTGACTAACTGGGCAAGCCCCAGCCTCCATAGGGCAACCATGAACACTGCTTTGCCACATGAATTGCACACCACAATACTGCCTCCTCTCTGTCCTCCTATCCTCCCCACCCTGATTCTTCCTACTTTTTGCTGCCCAGGCCCACATTCTGTCGTATCTCTCTGTACTGCCCCCACCCTGCTGCTGCCATTGCCCTTCCCTATGCGTATTCTTTCCATCTGCTCCATCCTCCATCTCCAACCCCACTTTTCCAACCACAGACTCCCCTCATTTCTTTCCTTCCTGCAGTGTCATGCCTCTAGTAAACTATTTCTAGCCCAAAGCAACCCCTTCTCTGTGCAACCTTTAACAGTAGTAACAGTAATAAGAATCTCTAGAGCAGCCTTTTGCCAGCAGAAACAGGCCACATGATCTATCAGTTCTGTGCGAGTGTGCAGTTAGCACCCTTACTTTGCAGCTGCCCCACCCCTCCCTTCACAAGCACCTCCCTCTCACCCTGTCCCATCCCATTTGAAACTACCCACTGTCTTACAGGATACTACCTTCTGTAGCAGAGTATTCCATTCAGCCACAACCCTATCCATGAAAAAGTGTCTCCTGATTTCCTTCTATATCTTCCACCCACCAACCTAAGACCATGCCTCTCATGTCCCTCCTCCTCCTTAGCTTAAATATCCCTTCAGTACCTGTCTTGTCTATCACATTTAAGTACTTAAAGGTCTCAGTCTTATCCCCGATCCTTCTCTCCTCCAGGAGTATATTTTCAACTCACTTAGCCTCTCCACATATGTCCTGTCCCTCAGTCCCTGGATCATCTTAGTTGCTCTGCGCTGTACCCTCCAGTAATCTGATATTCTTCTTCAGATATGGGCACCAGTACTGCATGCAGTGCTCCAGGTGTGCCTGACCAGTGACTTGCAATCACTTATCACCCGTGCCATGCATCACACAATATAGTACCAGTTCTGCAATAAAAATACCAGTTCATTCACTTATTAGTGCCACATTAAAAGAATGTTCACTGCCTGTTCTATCATTTCTGTTCTGTTCACCAAATGAACCACAGCTATGAAGCACTCCAGATATTCTGTGTTAACCAAACTGTCAGTGATGGATCATCTAAAAAATGGTGAAAGTTTGGCCAAGTTGTCTCTGGAAACAGGATATTCCAAAATCTCTATCTGTACATGGAAAAACAGGATCAGTCACTTAGAATTTTGTCAGTGATTGTGGTGACACAGATGGAATGCAATGGAAGAAAATGGAGCAGCCAGATGAGAACAAAGTGGATAAGGCAACATCGCTGTGGTTCACCCAGCAACGGATCAATCAAATCAATCAATCTAAAATCTTTATTTATTCAGGCGGACCTCATTGAGCAAAGCTTGTTTGCAAGATGGACCTGATAAGGTCAAGGTTCAATTGTAGGTACAGCAGCAGATATATACAAAACACTTGTATTTAAACAGATACAGTAATATAAACATATATACAAAAATCCAAGGATAGAGGATGCTAAAACCTAACAGGACAAGATAGGATACAATAAAAATATACTAGAAAATCCAGTAGGAACAAGTCCCAGCAGAGGAGCCAGAGCAAGCAGAACATAAGGTACCCGGAGTTACAGGCTCCAGGGCAAACTAAAGCAGACAAACAGATATAATGATTGAATGACTGCAACAAGTGGTGATAATAGCCTCTGATGAATGACATGGAGGGGCCGTGAGAGATTCAGATAGGGGCTATGGCTAGTAGTAGGAGGAGGTATGGGGAGTAATTGGGTTGGAGGTAAGTGTCAGGAGTTGATGTGGGATCATAGGCTGGGGAAGCAAAATGTAAAAAATGGTATGATAGGGGGCTGAGGGTATCAATAAGGGGGCTGCATAGGAGGGAAAACTAAGGGATAATTTATGGGAGAGCTGCAATTATAATTGCTGACTGAAAGCGGGAGGGTTGTGAATGTGACTGGACTAGGCCTTATGGTAGTGGTTGCATTTCTCTGGGAAGAGACTTATGCAGAGCTTTTTAAAGGATGCTAGAGGTATAAAGTTGGTCAACTTTAGGGTCTTCTGTAGAGAATTCCATGCCATTGCTAGAGAGTAGCTGATTGCAGACCTCCCATGCCGGGTGTAGGCTTTGCGATCTTTAGAGTGATAATATTGTTGTTTCTTAGGGCATAGGACCTAGCTGTGGCTAGTGTAAAGCAATCTAAAATACAGATTGGAAGTTTATTAGACAAAGCTTTGTAAATCCATAGTGCAGCATTTCTGTTCCTTCTGAGGTGTAGGGTATATCCAACCAACTGCAGCATAGAGAGAGCAATGATGAGTGTTGAATGGAAGATCTGTAATAAACCTTAGTGCTCGTGATACAAAGTATCCAATTTGCTTAAATAGGAAATAGGACAGTGACCATAAAGGAAGTCTGCATAGTCGATAAGTGAAAGAAATGAGGCCTGAATTAGTCTCAACCTTGAGTCTCTGGTTAGAAAATGTTTAATTCTGAAGAATAGGCCGAGCCTCTGGTGAAGTTTTTTCAGAAGTTCTTCAATGCGATATGTGTAGTCAAGCCTGCTGTCAATCCATACTCCTAAGTATTTGAATTTATCTACAAAGTCCAGGCTTTCTCCAAGGATGGTAGATAACTGGGGAAGATTGCTTAGTGAGGAGGTGTTAGTGTAGGTATGAGGGAGAAGAACATTGCTTTTGTTTCTTTGCATTTAAGAGGAGCTTTTTCAAGCAGTTGATGTTGCAAAAGGAATTCTGCTTGTAAATTTCACAGGCCATTGCAGGCGTATGGATTACTGACATACAAATCAGTGTCATCTGCAAAGAGGTGAACATTGGCTTTGGTGAGATTTGAGTTAATGTTGTTAATGTAAATGGCAAAAGGATAGGGCCCAGGACAGATCCCTGTTGAACTCCTCTTAGGAGTGGTTTTAGTGAGGATAGGTCACCTTCAGCTTTCACCTGCTATGACCTATCAGTAAGGTAACACCTGAACCACTTAAGAGAGGGTGGGTCTAAGCCTATGGAGTGCAATGAAGAGAGTAGTAGCTCATGGTCCACAATGTCGAATGCTTTGCTTAGATCAAGGAATACAGCACATACACTGTTCTTTGTGTCTAGTTCAGTTTGCCAGTTATTTGTGACTTTGGCCAGTGCAGAGATAGTGTTGTTCTGGCCCTAAATCCAGATTCAGCTGGATTTAAGAGGTTAGTAACTTCAAGGTAATCACTTAATTGGATGCTCACTAATTTCTAGCATCTTGGATAGCACTGGAAGAATGGATATGGGCCTGTAATTGTTGAGGTCCATGGGGTCCCCTGATTTTAGGAGGGGATCACTTGGGCTGTTTTCCACATTGAAGGAATAGAGCCAGAGGTTAATGATAGATTAAAAAGATGTGTTAAGGGAACTGCAAGCACATGAATTGCAATTTTAGAAAATAGGGGTCGAGAGAGTCTGCACTTGTGCTTTTTTAGTGTCCAGTTGCAGCATTAGGTCCTCTACTTGCTTCAGCAATACCGCTTGAAGGAGAAGGAAGAATCAGCCCTCTGAGCCTCAGTATACTGGGAGTTAAGTTTTGCCCTGCAGTAGATTAGCTGGAGAGGTGTCAAAAGCAAGGCCAGCCATTGTGAAATGATTATTGAAAGCATCCAGTATTTCCTGTTTATCAGAGATAGCACCTTATTATGGTGCACTTGAGATGGCAGAGATGTGCTAGATTCCTGCCCTATTATCCCTTGATGGTGCCCCAGAATCTAGCAGGATTGTGATAAGAGGCATCAAGTTCAGCCATGTAAAAAGCAGCCTTAGCATCCCTTACTTTTTGGTGCAGCTATTTCTGGCCTTCCTGAACAGCATCCAATCATTTGGTTCTTAGTCTTTCTTGCCAGTTTCATAGCTTATCTCTTTCCAACAGTGCAGATTTAAAGTCAGCTGAAACCAGTGGACAATTTGCTTTTGTTCTAACACTAGTGATTGGTGCATGAGTATTAAGGCACCTATTATGCTGTTTAACACCTGGTGTGCTTTTTTCCACAGAATTGCTTAAGATAGAACTCCTGCCAGCATGTAGAGTGACTTAGGTCATGGAGATATCCCTCAATATTAAGGTTTTTCTTGGATCTTCTCAGAAGGAATTTTGCTGGGGTAGCTGGTTTGCCGGATGATCTTATTCCTGCAATGAGACAGTGGTCACTTATGTCACTGAAAAGCACTCCAGTGTGTGAGAATAGGTGGGGTTTGTTTACCAGAATGATGTCAAGTAGTGTGCTGTTACTTCTATTCTTTGTTGATTCTTGTTGGTTCATTTATCAGTTGTGTAAACCCATGTGTATCACAGAATGATACTAGAGGCAGCTGACTTGGAGAGCAGTTTAGGTTTAGATCACCTAGGATTATGATTTCTTCAGGGCCCGGTTTGATTAGGTTCCCCAGGTGGGATAAAAGCTTGTGGTCAGCAGAGGGGGGGCTGTAGAACCAACTAGCTGAAAAGCTACCGTATAGGAGAGAGTTATTTTGAGGGATATACATTCGAATTCTTTGGGCATCGATGTTGCACAAAGGCAAGATGCAGATATATTTGACTTTACATATATAGCTACACCACTACCCCTTGTCTGGCGATCTGCTCTGAATATTTAGTAATTGGGTAGATTTACTTCCCTGTCTGTTGTGGCAGGTTTGAGCCATGTCTGGATACTACAAGAAAGTCTGGCAAGGTATGGGCAACCCAGACTTGTGTTAATGAAAGCTTTTCAGGAGGCTGCATGCATTGATATGTAGGAAACTTAGTCCTTTGATGGCGGCTAGGTCTGCTGGGAGGTGATGCTCTCCGAGGGCCTGGATTGATTTCCACATTACCAGTACAACTCAGCAAAAGAATAAGAGTTTCATAAGGGCTTGAGAGGCAGGAAGAGGGACTGTCTTTGGACCTTCTTCTTGCTCGGTGGCCACTGTTTTGAGGTGGTCCACCTGGGGTTGTGACTTTGTATCTTGTCACAGAGTAATAATTTGTGGGAAGGTGTAAGGGGAACTGTATACCCAATAATGGAGCATCGAGTGGAATAAGTACATGACAAGTAGCATCCCTTTTGGGGGTTACCCCACTGATTATGATGTGGCATTGGTAGGGCATATATGAGGATCCGGTCAATATCTACTGAGGGTATAGCAGAGAGGCTAGGCTGGTGGGTCGATTATTCAGTGTGGTAAGGATCGGGATGACTTCTTCCTCATTGAACACCATGAAAGAAAGAGAAAGAAACAATAAAAGGAGTCTCCCAATTTTGAAGGTGGTATTAGTGGTTATCTACAATGAGAACAGGGGAAGGACTGCTGACTAGCTGGCACCGCAGGGGCCAATGACAGATTATTGGTTAGAATATCACTGGAGCGGAGGTACGAAAACTGCGGGAAGATGCCTATAAAAGTAACACACAGGAGGGGCAGGGTGGGTGGGCAAAATTTTATGGCTTTCCCTGCACCTTCCTGGCTGTCTCTCCCGCCTCCTGGTCCCCTTGGCAGCCTTAGGTCACCAACCGCCTGCTGACAAAGCGTAGCCCCAGCGCCACTGGGTACTGAGGGCAGGGAAGGCTTGACTGGATGAAGACAGGAAAATACAGCAATTAAAGAAATAGCAGAAAACAAGTGTTTCTGCAAGGCAGTGTGAATTAATTTACACAACAAAGGCTGGGGGTGGGCGCGGCGCGCTCTGGCCCTAAAATCCCACCAGAAGGCTGTAAATCACATTTCAGGTTAAACTTTAACAGATTCCTTTAATACTGTAGCTATACAGGAAAACAGCTCTTTTGGACAGTTTAGTTAAGAAAAGAAACATAATCCCTGACCAGCTTCAGCAGTGTAAAATCAATACAAGTCTATGGAGCAGGAGGACCAATCGGCTGCAAGACTTAGTCAGCTCGCCTCCCAATTGGCTGCTGCTTTCCATACCTTCCTGGCTGTCTCTCCTGCCTTCTGGCCCTTTGGTCAGCCTAGCGGTCACCAACCGCCCATTGGTGGAGCGAGCCCGGCGCTCACTGGGTGCTGAGGGCAGGGAAGGCTTGACTTTCTGGCTGTCTCTCCGGCCTCCTGGACCCTTGGTCAGCCTTGTGGTCACCCGACCACCCGCTGGTGGAGCATAAACCCTGGCGCTCACTGGGTGCTGAGGGCAGGAAGGCTTGACTTCCTGGTTGTCTCTCCCGCCTCCTGGTCCCTTGGTCGGCCTTGTGGTCACCGAGCGCCCACTGGTGGAGCGTGAGCCCGGCGCTCACTGGGTGCTGAGAGCAGGGAAGGCTTGACTGGGGTGCCTATGTCTGGTCCGATAGTACAACAGAAAGCAGAACATTTTGCCCATGAAATACATGGCCCAGAGTCAAATTTCAAGTCATCTTCAGGATGGTTGTGGCACTTTCAGCACCATCATGACATTCATCATGTCTGCATAACCAGCAAACAGTAGTCATGCGATGCCGCTGCTGCCAATGAGTTCTTGCCAAAATTAAAGGACATTATAGAGCATAGAGGGTACTGACCAGAACAACTGGATAGATAGATAGATAGATAGATAGATAGATAGATAGATAGATAGATAGATAGATAGATAGATAGATAGATAGACAGACACCTTTATTGTTTAACAGGAAATAACTTTTAGGACTGTAAGGCCATTTTAAAAGTTGTCCTGTAATAAGATTATGGTTGCATAGAAAGCAGCAAAACTTGTAATACACAGATTGCACTTAGGACATGTGATAATTTATAGTGAAAACATGTAAATGCAAGGATCTGTACAAAGACGAACCCCATGTCAGGTCACCCCTAAAACAGACCCCAGACATATCCACAAAATGGTTCATACACATCATAATTATAACATAAATAGAAGTAGATCCTATGGAGGAGACAAGAAGGGAAGACCAAAGAGCACTATACACAAAAGCAAAACATATGCAGTTGTCTTCCAAACTAAATCCAGACACCGTTTAAATAGTCTTTAGTTTTTGCATTACAAATTTCTGGGTCTAACTCATTTCACAATTTTGACAAATAAAATCTTCTTTGCATTATACTATAAATGTTAATATGTAGTGGAATTTTTAAACAGCTATGTTTTTTTTATTTATTTTTTTATTTTATCTATATTTGTGCCCCTGGATGGCCCCATCTAACCAATGCTCCCAGCTCCATCACCCAGAATTGCTGGGACTTACCTTACACCGGTCTGGGAGTGGTGCCTGCGGGAGACAGTCATCATTCTGCAGCCAGTATTTTCATCCACCATTTTTCTTCTGAGGGTCCCAGGAGAAGGACGCATGGCGTGAGGCACTCATGCGTTGCAACCCCCAGTAACGACCTCTTCTGCCTACCCCACTAGCCTAATGCCAGCCACCCTGCCTGTGCAGCCTCCTGACCTCCACCAAGGGCAGTCATTCAGTGAGGGATGCATTCCACCACCCTGGAGAGAGAGCTGCCTGCAGGTCACTTCATCCAGCTCTGCCCCTTCCCATGCTGACCTCCAGTGACCCAGGCTGTCTCCCAAACCGGCCTCCAGTGTGCCACAAGGTGAGACATCCAGTGTCTCAGCCCTCTGCACCACCAGTCCAGCTAAACATCTATGTTTTAAATCTTTAAATTAAATTTGGTAGGAACTTGTAGATGTTTGATTACTTTACATTGTCTTCTTCATATTCTATATATGCTTTATTCCCAGTACATTTTTTACTCTGATTTTCAAGAGAATCACAGTTCAATTGTTGTAGGAGACTATAGTGATGAGTGGAATAGGGCATTTTAAAACATGTCTTGCCATTTTATAGTATATTTTGTCAAGTTTATTTACTTAAGTCTTGGAAGCATGCTGATATATCAAGCTACTGTATTCTAATATCGGCAAAAGTAGTTGCAGAGCTGCCCTGTTCCTAGTTTCTCTAGGAAAATTTAAGTTTTTCTTCTGAGCACTCCCAGTCTAATGTTGATCTTGCAAGCAACACTGGTTACATGCTCTGCAAAGGTAAGGCTGTTATCCATATGCACCCCAGGTACTTATATAACGCTGATGAGACTGGCTTGTTCTAGAGGTGTTTACCTGATGTGACCTTGCAGGACGAATGAGAAAAATGCTAGTAAAGGATTTAAAGTTTGCAAGGATAGGGTCACTTTGCTGTTGTATTGCAACAGAACTAACTCCCACCAAATCACCCCATTAGTGATCAGAAAACTTGCCAAACCCAAATGTTTCCACCACACCCACATTGCATCAATGTCTATCACCTATGATCATAGCTGCAATGCCTGGATGACCTCCGATATCTTCAGGAATTTTTTTTTTTTTTTCAGATTTGTGCCACCAGTCAGATCAAACCTTCATAAGATCAAGTTGCCAGTGAAAGCTCTTACTCCTATTAGATCAGTGCCTTGCACACCCAGATGAAACTGAGCTGTGTTCAAGGGATGGAAAGATTAAAAGATTATTCCTCCTAAAAATGCAACCTCCTGTATCCAATCCCTTGATGGAGGCATCATCTAAAAACTATAGGCAGTGCTTATTTTCTGATTTAGTTGCCACTGACAGTGCACAAGTCACAGACTTTCTCAACAATGTCCTTGAAAGATGGTGCACTTCTGTGTGGTGAGGCATGGACAAATGTTTCAGAGGCAACAATTTGCCAGTGCTGGATTGCCACATTAGGGCCAGCTTCTGGAGATGCTTTGCAGGTGGAAACAATCAGGAGGAGACTGAAGCCAATGACACCACTGAAACTGCCAGCCTAGCTCATCAATTGAACTTAATTCCAGAGGATGACAGAGTTGCTGACAGAATCGATGACTGGCTGTGCGTATGATGGTGCTCTCACATGACCAGCTGATCGACAACGAAATCCTGTGTGTCATCACAAACTCCAAGCAAACAGAAGAGGAGGAACAAGAAGAGGAGCCCAAGGATGACAAGGAGTGTGTGCCGATGCCCACCTACTGACATGCGATTTTAGCCCGGAGCAAGGATGCAGTGGATGCAATCCCAGAACACAGACCCAGTGAAAGTTCTCCAGCTCAGTAACGCTATGTCTCATGCATGAGACACAGCCATAACACAGAGTGCCACAAAGTCTAAAATCACCACCTTCTTTCAGGCAGCTGCCATCAATAGTGCAACAAAAGTACTGTGGAACATTACAGTGCTGGACTGAATTTACGACTTACTGACTTGTTGCTTTATTAATTGTTAATTTCACAGAAGTGCTAAATGCAATGAACTACAGAATTTTTTATTTGGTTAAAATAAAGTTTACTTTAGTGAAATACAACAACCATACTGCTTTTGTTTTATCTAATTTAATGTGAAACAGGCACTTGTATAATGCAAAATAAGGTAGTACGTGACTCTGCTATAACAAATTTCCTAATACTGTATGACAAATGGATTTAGGCTCCCACAATGTTTGTTATTTTTTTAATTCGAATTTTATTGTATTTAAACATACAGAACAAAAACTTTCCAAAGACATTGTATTTCTTGATAACACTTATCATAAAATAAAAGAGCAAAGCTATTTTCTCCCCCCTCCGTCACCCCCCACCCTTTACCTCCCTATCAATCTCCCCCTTTAAACTAAAACTCTGAAGGAAGATCTGTTCACCAATATTCCGTTATTATACTACCTTCCTGCATTCGGCCTAGATTGAGAAGGTATAGCTTTGAAACAACTCCATATCTTTTCATGCATCGTAGTTTCATCTCTTCTCCCTGCTCCCAATTTCTTCATATTCAAATTAAATAACATCTCCTGCAACCACTCCATGTAAGTGATTGAGGTGTCTTCTAGCCAATGTCTTAACACTACCTTTTTAAGCAAAGATGATATCAGAGCCATATAATATCTTCAGCACTTTAAACTTGATGCCAGAATAATCCCTCATCAGACAAATTTCCGGGTAAAATACTGATCAATGCCCAGTAATGGGTCTGTCTTCTATTTAATTTGGTTCCACAACATTTTATCGATGGGCATTCCCAAAAATGTGATACAAATCACCACTGCCTGATGACATCGAAACAGTTTTGGTCAGATCTACGACCAATTTTATATAGCTTGAAGGGGTCCAATATAAGTTGTTCAGAAAATGAAACTGCATTACCGCAGCCGATCTTGAGTAACATATCTATATATATGACTCCAAATGCTATCCCAGTTCCTCTCTTGGTCCCCGAACCTGCCTATCCAGAACCTAGGCTTGTAATCTAGGTCCACATATACTTGTTCAAACAATGTTTTGTATATTCTGGAGACAACATGCAGTTCCCATACTATCTAATGCAACGATTCAAACCAACTCCCGCTCAGTATCCCATCTCTAAGTTTGATCCTAACTTGCTCCAATAAGTGTGTGAGCTGATACACCTTGAAAATCTGCCTATGTTCTATTTCATACCTAGCTAATATTTCTCTTATTGGAGTACGATCCCCCATATAATATCCTCTATCCATAATCCTTTAATCTGGGGAGCCAACATTCTGATATCATTTTCCCTCCTATCCTCAAATTGGGATTATGACAAATTGGTTGATGTTTATCCCTATTTGAAAGTAACCTAAAAACACCTAACTGTCTATGAATATGTAGGGACTTCATTATTGGGGTAGTTGCTATCTTAGGAGGCAGTGCCTTTGATGTGGAGTAAAGCAGGGCTATCGGGTCTATCCCAGCCTCCTTTATCATCTCTATTTCCAATTTAACCCATGAAGGTACATAAGTCAAAGATTCAAGTTTTATGGTGGGTACTAGCCATCTCAGATACTTACAGAGATTGCTTGCCCAGTAATATAGTCCAAATGTGGTAATCTCAACCCGCTCTCTCCCTGGGATGCCAATTTAAAGTAGCCCTACAGGGTGTTTTCCTTCCAAATAAAATCTGAAATGATTGAATG
This sequence comes from Neoceratodus forsteri, assembly GCA_016271365.2. NCBI lineage: Eukaryota > Metazoa > Chordata > Ceratodontiformes > Ceratodontidae > Neoceratodus > Neoceratodus forsteri. The sequence goes on from CM057455.1 coordinate 612,132,101, forward strand.
TAACTCCTTAAACCATTTTAGGGGCAGCCACATTAACCATATTAGTGGGTAATAAATCCTAGGTAAAATTTTCATTTTAACTATATTACTCCTCCCCAGAGATAGAAGGCAGTCTGACCCACCTCTTTAGATCCTGTTTAATAATATTCCTAGTGGCGTCCAGATTAAGTTTCATTAATTTTGAGTCAATTCTTGCCAAAAATTCCCAGATACTTCAAAGTATGCTGAGCCCATTGCATACCCATAGCCGTTGCATCTGACCTGTATACTTTCATATTGGCGGAAATATCTGGGTTTTCTCACATTGATCTCGTAATTAGATAATCTGCTATATTCCTCAATATTTACCATCACCACTGGAATTGAGCTTCGGGGTGGGTGACATGAAGCAGAATGTCATCTGCTTACGCAGAAATTTTAAGATCCTGCGACCCAACCTTTATTCCCATAACCCTGGGTCTCGTCTAACTTTAGAAAGGAGAGGCTCTAAATATAGATTGAATAAAAGAGTGATGGGGCAGCCTTGTCTAGTACCAGCATGAAGAGAAACCTTGTCGAGAATACTCCATTACAATATATTTTACTCTGGATCTTATATAGGCAAAAACGCTATTAATAAACGAGAGCGGAAGCCAAATTTCTCCATAGTGATAGATAAAACCTCAAGTCCACTCTGTCAAAGTCTTCTCTGCATCCACTGACATCAACCCACATGGAAGTGTACTATCCCTAGATGCAGAGAAGATGTGAGATAACTCACGAGATGGTCTGAAGCCATCCTGCCATTCATAAACCCAACTTGATAGTGATGGATTAATTTAGGCATGACCTTAGCCAGCCGAGTCGCCAGAATTTTCGCCAAGATTTTAATATCATAGTTAATCAAAGAAATAGGCCTGTAATTTGTAACCTTATCTAGTTCTTTCCCTTCTTTTGGAATGAGCACTATCAGAGCCTCAAATAGATAACCGTCTACTGCGTCCAAAGTCAGTATACTCTGAAATAATCTTTATAAACCAGAGCATAACAGGGTCTAAAACATTTATAAAAATTTGGTGAAAATCCATCTGTCCCGGAGCCTTGTCACTTGAAAGCATCCGGATTGCACCCAGAATCTCCGCTTCCGAGATGGGTAGTGAGAGCTCTCCTTCTGGTCCTCTGCCACCTGGGGCAACTTACAAGAAGAAAGATATTCCCCACCTTTTCCGTACTGGGTCTAGGAGTCATAGGGCTATATAAGGCCTTATAATACTCCTCAAATTCCTTAACAATTTCAATAGGTGAGGTTTTGATGGACCCATCTGCTCAAGAAGTAATACTTGGACAATTCTGTATGCCTCCGCTGCCCTCAAATGCATAGCCAGAAGCCTTCCTGATTTCTCACCCTGATCCAAATATAACGCCTTTTTTATTAACTGCATACTCTGCTTTTTCTCTCAAAATCTCATCGTACTTAAGACACAATTTAACTAACCTCTCTGATCTCACCCGATGTATTCTCCGACACTCTCCTCTCTATTTTCTAATTTGTGCCAACAAATGCCTGGCCCTATCCTCTCTTTTTTTCCTTGCAACCGCCAGTTGAATAAATTCTCATGTAATACGACTTTAGTGCACTCCATTCTATGTCCCCTATCTGTTGAATTTCGTTCTTTTCTCAATTGTTCGATCCTCTGACCAATATAGTCCTTTATCTCCGCTGAGTAAAGGAGCTGATTATTAGCTTCCAGATGGTCTGTCTGGGAGTGTTAGGGGCCAAATTAAGGAGCAGTTTACCATAGAATGATCCGAGATGATCCCGAATAATATTACTATGTGCTAATCCAGGAAGCATACATCGACTCATCAAAAATAATCAATTTGGTATCTGGACTTGTGGACCTCCGATGAGCTTGTATACTCCTACTTGAAGGAGACAACACCTCCATGGGTCACACAAGCCCAGATTATCCGACAGATCCCTAATAGCTCTCTGTACTGGTGATAAGCCTTTGTTTAGCTTACCTTCTTTGTCCAATTCTGGAGTAAATGGTAAGTTCCAATCTCCACCCAGTAGCATAGGAAGGTGATGAAACGGAGATAGAACTTTTAACAATTCCATAAAAACCGGTGTATCTGCATTTGGGCCATATACACTACCTAACACTATTCTTGTCTGATTCAAAAGCCCTATTACAATTATATAATGGCCCCAGGATCTGCTATTTGCTTCTCACACACAAACGCAATGCTCCTGTGAATTAGTAACGCTACCCCTGCTAGCTGTACTGTTCCCAGCTACATATACCTGGCCAATGAACTGACATCTAAACAGATTTGGCTCCTTTTCAAGTAAATGTGTTTTGCAAACATATTATCTGGCCCCTTTGCGACTGTAAATGCTTCAATATTTTGTATCTCTTTATTTTTGTCTTGCTCCTTTGATGTTCCATGTAAGAAATTCATGTGTGCTACCCATTCTCTAAGTAACCAATGTAAAACCATCAACCCTTATTGTCTATCACCTCCTTCCTACTGCTTTTGACTCTATTGGGTGAACAGATCTTCCGTTACCTTTCCCATTTAACCCACTTCTACTAATCCCCCTCTCGGTCCCGCATCTCCTTAAAGATCCCAAAATTACCTTTCTATCCCTATTACCCATACCTAGGAAAACTACCATGTTCCCTACATGTTTCGGTGCTCTGTACCCCTCCCCCAAACCCTTCCAATCTACCTACTGGCCCATGATATCCACAGTTCCATTCGCCCTGATCTCTCTCTTCAGCCCCCATGTAACCTGTAAATACCTAACTCCACACTAAGCAATCCTCCTTATAACCTATTATGTGCCTACCAACTCACCCACAAAACGAGAGAAAAAAAAACATCCTATATTAAAAGGACAGTTCACCTCATTAACTAATACTGAGAAACACCTTTATCATGCACTATTACGCTTAAATCAGTTTCCTAAACAACTTGAATCTGGGACTACTCTCCACTTCCGCTTATCTTTACCCCTCTCTATTTTCTTAATCTTGCCCTAAACCTTTAGGGGTTAACCTCTCAGTGAAACCGAATCTATTATATAGAAGAAGAAGGAAAATAGAACACCTTTGAATCACTCTATACTGTAAACATAACAGTACTGAAAGCAAAACCAACAACACTACATATGAATGGTGAAGGAATCCCTCTAGTGGCTAAAGCCCATTATACATCCAGTCTTGAGGTGCGCTAACCACGAGCCTTCATTTCAGGAGATTCTTTATTTAATAGCACCTTGAGATCCAGTCTCATACCACTTGGCGCATTATTTCCCTCTTCCTCTGATCTCTGCTTAGTTGTTAATTTACCCAGCCGCCAGGCACTTTTGTAATGGTTCATAATCCTGATTCCAAAATGGGCATCCTATTCTACCTTTGGGTCGAGCCTGGCTCCAACAGTCCCACAAACAAATGAGCTCATAAGAAGAAGTGCCTGCTACAATTCAGGATCCGGAAAAACAAAGACCTGTAATCGGGTTAGAGCATTGCTGGCTTCTGTGGCTTCCGCCTCTACTCCAACCCCACTATAGGTGTTATGTGCCCAGCTCTCCTAGTTCCTGGTTAAAACTTGCCCCCCAGGTCTTCTGCTGGCATTATTTACTTCCTTTCTCCGGATTCCTACAAGCTCCCTTCAGGTTCCAATCGCTGCAAGGACCTCTCGCTGGTGAGGCCTTTTCTTTCTTCAGACTTCCGAACTAAAAATTGCACCCTTGCAGCCATTGTCAAAACAAATTAAATTACTTTAATGAATTCGTGACTCCCTGTTATTGGTTGGTGGACTATTATTATTAACTCTGTCCAACTTACTAGCCTACATCCACTACCTCATTCTTCCTTAAGTTTTACTTAAATAAGTCTGGGAGGGCTTCGATAGCCCTTTCTTCATGGTCTGAACATCCTCAAAACTGGTCCATTGTCCGGACAGACAAACTTGCAACTCTTGGTATCCCATTCTAAAGTACCAGCAGCTATTAATTTTGTAACAACTGGGTGATACTCGGCTCTTCTTTGGCGCACCGTCAGTAGTGGCAGGTCCTGTGTGATTCTTTTGGGACCCTTTCCATCTCACCTCCTTGAGTTCTTTGACTTTAGACAGTACAAATTGTCATTCCTGAAAGTTCAGAGCACATTATCAGAGTGCACGGAGGTGACCCAGATGGTGAGATCGCACGCAGTGCCCGTGAGCTCCTTTCTATTGTGTAATTTTTTCCAAGGCATGGGGCCCGCAATCTTCTTTAAAATTTATGGACGAACAAAATTACGCCTGTGCCCTCTTTCTTTTTCAGGAAGACCAATAATAATCATATTATTCCTTCTACTCCATCCTTCCAGATCTTCAATTTTCATCTCCATCTTATTTTTTGTCTCAAATTCACTATCTCCGGTTCTTGTTTAGCTACTCGTTTTTCTAATGAGGTGACCTTAATTCTGTGTCCCCGCACGACGGGATAATTCCTCCAATGCCTGGGTTACTGCCTTCAACTCCTCGGTCACCGTATAAAGCTCCATATGAAAAGGCTTAAATTCAGCGAGAAATTGTGCTAAAGTCAAGGTTCCTTCTCCGGATTAGTGTTTTCACCTTCAGGCCTCCTGTAAAAATGGAGACACTAGCTTTTTTTGGCAGGGCCTTCACGGGAAGCTGGCGGGGTTGTTTGGGTGTAATTCTTTTCATTTCTGCTTCCATCTGCACCCAATTCCAGCCCAAGATATACTGGAGTCCTTAGCTGAATCAATCTGCTTTAAATATTGTTGTTAATATTCTGAAATACCTTTAAATAGAGGTTTTAATGAGGTAGGAGACTGGAGCTATTCGACCAGGCTGCTATCACGAATCTGTATCACGTGATTCTACAATGTTTGTTATAGCAAGGGTTACTGTATACATTTAGCATTGCCTATTTCTTGCTCTCACCTACAGCCTAGACAGTGTGGATTTTTTTCAGGAAATTTTCAGCTTTATAGGGACATATGCAAGGGGTGTGCCTTTCTAAGATGTCGTGAAAAAAATTATACAGCTATAGAGTTATAGTGATTTTTCGTTATCATTCATGTTTGACCGGTAAAAAAACAAACTTCACAAATTCTTTTTCATGATTTACCTCTCAAGTTGAAAAAATACTGATCATGTCAGCTGCCATTTTTTCTTTTCAAATTCATAAACATTGAAAGTGCATTAAAATAATCTGTGTTTCATTTTAACTTTTTGTTTATTCTCCTCCCTCATCCCGGAGCTGCGCTTCTTAGGAATCACCTAGACCCCCTCACAGCTGGCCTTACCTTGAGTCCTCGGAGGTTACCCCATGGAGCTGTGGCTATACCCCAAGGCAGGTACGGGGCCTCTAGGACCCGATATCTTCAAATCTCATTAGGTCCCCGTGGCTGGGGTCAGGCAGCTGTAATTAGGGTCAGGTCAGCCAGTCTACACGTGTCTCGGGATGCTTTTTCCTCCATGTTCTCCCTACATGCAGTGTGTACACCCTGACATCAAGTTGCCACATGTTGAAGTCCACCGCTTGTCATTGAACAGTCCCTCCTGTGACTGCAGGACTTATCATACCTCAAGCCTCCACCTGGGGTCAGGCAATTTGCAGACCTTGGTCCTCACCTCCCTCCCAGAGAAGACAAGCAGTCATGGGATGGTCAAGTCTTCTCCCTTGCCAGCGCCGAGTGGCTCGGCTCACTCCTGAACCTGGGTCATTGACATCACTAGTGGAAATCCAACAGCTGGCTCGAAGGCCAGCCAAATAATCTGTTTTAAAAACAAACACCTAAACCTAGTTAAACAGGACCCACTTAGTTAGATTCTGCTGTTTTTTTTTTGTTTTGTTTTTTTAAAGCCACAGATACCTTTTCTGGTCACCTCAAAATCCAGGGCACCCAGTTTAGCAAGAGGAGCCATTCACCTGCATTCTTTGTATGAGAATAGTAAGACTTTCTTGAGTTCTGCAGCCACAGCTGGAAGTTGTGCTATGGGCTACAGTAAGAGCAGTCTGGCTGCATTTGTCTCTCTCTTTAACTGTATCTATCTATTTATATGTCTGTCTGTCTATCTATCTATCTATCTATCTATCTATATATATATCTATCTATCTATCTCTCTCTCTCTCTCTATTGCTCTCTCTCCCTAGCTATCTGTCTAGCTGTCTCTCTGTCTGTCGGTCTATCTTTTATTAAGGGGACCATGGTGCCCACCCTACAGTACTGATTCTTTGTCACCCCCTTTCAGGTAGCCTTCCCAATGCTTTTTTAATATTTAGGTGGACCAGGGTGCCCAACTCTGGTAACACTTTTGCAGACCCCCCACCTCCAGGATAACCACCCTCATTTGCCCAGAAGCTGAAATAAGGAAAACAGCCCATCAATGTTTTTATTGTTTGTTTTTAACCTGTAGAAAGAAAATGGCCCCTTGCTGATCTGACCCCTTCCACCCCACCTCCCACTCATTACTCACCACCCCATGCATCCTCACTCACTTGCAGATGTTCCATGGTGAAGATCCACATTCCATTCGATGATACGTCTTGCTGCTGGAACTGCTGACTGCAATATGAGAACTAAGGTAAGTGTAGTTCAATGTATTTCAATGGGGTTTTGAACTATGATACATAACTTTTAATTTTGCATATTTTGACCCCAAATGTTCAATATGGCCTTTTGGAACCTCACCTCATGAACAGGTGTGCTGCAATTATTCAAATAAGGCCCAAAAGACAATTTAGTGCTCACTTTGGTGAAATCACCTTTCAGGTGGGATTTGGACATTTTTTTAATTTATTTTATTTATTTAACATACTTTAGGATTACAACCTTTAAGTCAGAGACTCATTTACAAAGGCTTGGTGTCAGAGTACAGAAAACAGAACATACAAAATACATAGTAACAGCATGATGGAATTACGGGTTACATACAAAATTATATTAACAACAGGAGTACATGATTAAAGTTGCATACAGTCATGTTCACGTTACATTTTGGAAAAACATTAGGCAGAGTTTGGCAGTTGTCATAACAGATCTCAAATTGGCTGGATTAGCAAAGTAAACATATGAAAGCAGTCACAAGGCCTTGTCAGGAGGTTGACAGTGATGTAGCAGTAAGGTGTAGGCTAACTAGTTGGTGCATAGGCATCGCCAAGAGGGGAGTATGTGTTCTTTGAGTGCTACTTTGAAGGGACCTAAATTGGGGATGGAGGATATATCCAAGGAGAGTTCATTGTACCAAGTAGGTGCCCTGAAGGAGAAGGACCTTGGGCTAATGAAGTCCTGACCCTTGGGGTCGACCATATCTTTTGCTGGTGGTGTGGTTATTTATCATGGTATGGGAGGATTGGAGTGAGGCAGATACCCCCAATGGGGAGAGGCCCAGATGAATTTTTTATGTGAGGAGGCAGGTTTGGTAACGTAGTCTCTCATCCAGGTCTAGGAGGTTTGTCATGGAACAGGGTGCAGGTGTATGTACACTTATCTGCCCTGATAGGAGTCTGCACACCTTATTTATGGGCATATGGATTTTGTTCAGTGCCATGTGATCAGTGGCTGAGTAAATGGTAAGCCCATAGTCGACAAGAGAGAGAGAGAGAAGCTAGTCGGTAACAGCCAGGCTAAGAGCTTCAGGAAGTAGACAGGTCTTGGGCCTAAACAGTAGCCCTATATGGGCATTGATGGCAGAAGACAGGTTATTTAAGTGCAAGTGGGAGGAAAGGTGGGAGCCAAAAGTTACACCTAGGTATTTATATGTGTGTACCTGCTAAAGAGGAAGTACAGAGTGGGAGAGGATTGTAAATTGCATATTCTTGGCCTTATTTTGATGATGGGCAAAGATTATGGATTTAGTTATTTTCACATTGACTATGAGACTTTGGTCTATGAACCAGTTTTCAATCTGGTTAAATGCATATTGGAGGGATGGTTGCAGAGAACTCGGATCTTGGTGTGAGGCAAAGAGAACTGAGTCATCTGCATACAGTAATACATTACCGAACATGACTTGGGCAAGGGCCTGACACGGTTGGGTGCACACCCAGCCCATGTACTGTTTCTGGTTCTGCAAGGAGAAGGTTAACATTGGGGAAGGGCAAGGAGTAGAAAAACAGGCAGATGGGGAGAAAGAGGAATGAAATAAGGTTTTGACTAAGGTTACAGACAAGGAGGGAGAAGAGTAGAGAAGGAGAGGTAGACAATTCTTCCCTCTGGGGTGCAAACCTCATAAGGTCCAGACATGGCTGGGTGCACACCCACTTTGTGTACTGGCTTTCTGGCTACAAAGTAGAAAGTAGGAGCATAGAATGGCAACATAGTGAAAGAAACAGGCAGGAGGAAGAAAGTGGGTGGGTAGGGCTAAGATTGCAAATTATTTTCAGTGTTGCAGAATGACGCTCACCCAAGGATTTGAAAATGTTCACTTACAGGGTTCATGAGATGGGGTAATAAGAAGGTTATGCTAAAAATGTGGTGTACAAATATAGTAAGATGCCTAGAATTCATGAGATGGGGTAATAAGAAGGTTGTGCTAAAAATGTGGTGTACAAATATAATAAGATGACTAGGTAATGAGTGAACATTGCTGTATTTCAATGTTCACTCATAATTTTACTCAGTTTCAATATTTTGACTCCAAATTACTCCAACCTTTCAACATAGCCATTTTTTTCACACCACCTCATAAACATGATGTGTAATTTTCTAAATCCTGGACAAAATGTGTCTTCATACTTGGTGTGAAATGACAGTTCATCTAAATATTCTATGAATGGTACAGTACATGTCATCTTCATAAGGCAAATCATAAAAAGAGTATCTTGAATATTTGTGGTCAAAATTAAAAACATGTATACAGTTTTAACAAACTTTGTGTGTAGTACAAATTTTGACCCCAGGTATGCTGGGTGATCCCATGGGGTAAGTTGAGTTCAGTGGTAAGCTCAGTGACCCAGCTGGATGTGGTGAGGGTGAGGGGATGGCATTGTTATATGGTATGATATCCCTACCCAGCCAGGGATTTAAAGGTGCAGGGTTGTCTGCATGGCCCAGATACCATAAAGTGAAGATAATTATTCTTTTCACATAGGACCATGCACCTCTCCTCCCATGAATGGCAGAGAGCCTTGTGCATTGGCTGCCAGATGCACTCTTTGCCCTGTACATCTGTATCTGCAGCCACATAGAAGCACAGGAACCACATGGCTCTCCACTTCCACAGCCCATCAACTAGCCCCATGAACTGATCACATCCATCTCTGCATGGAATTGCAGGGTCTGCAAGGGTCCCACACACATCTGTAGGTAAATGGAGTCTTCCCTTTGTGCAGGGCATCTGCATGAGGATATGATTCCATTATCTCAGAAGGAAAATCAATTATTAGAATGTTGTTAATGCACCAGTTAGAATAACTTAACACCATAAAAGTAGAGAAATGAGGCTTTAGGGTTTCTGACACTAGCTCCTCATTCCCACCTCCCAAACAGCAAAAGGACAAACACTTTGGGTTTTGTGTCTCTGGAGTCTTGGCAAATCAATGATGGTCTCCTTGGGATTGTCAACCCTAGTGTCCCCCATTCCCTGAACAAACAACTTCATTACGATATCCTTTTCTTCATGCAGTGCCCACAGGGCCCCTGTAAAATAGTGCAACAAATGTTGTTGCCAACATGATGAGGCATAGTTCTCTACATTTGAAGAGTGTATTACTATGAGAATATTGTCTTGGAGCTGTACCTTGGTCTTTTGATTAGATGAAATGGGCTGAGAGAGGGAGGGGACTATTAGGGTATAAACCCCAAAGGAAGACTCCACCACTGATTCTTCAAGACTCCAGAGACCCAAACCCCTAATGTTTTTCCATTTTGCTGCCTGGGAGTTGGATAGGAAATTGGGGTTGGAAAGGCTAATGCCATATTTCCTACTTTGTGTCGTTAAGTTACCCTAACTGGTATATTAACTATGCTTTTGCAAAGAAGATATATAATATACAGGCAAGAACCATTTTAGATTTGAATTAAAACGCAAAGCAATGGGATCCAGCATGTCCCCTAGTTATGCTAATATATTCATCAACAGTTTTGAATAAATGTATGTCTACAATGATAACACAAACAAGTAGTAAGCTAAAATTACCCTGTGGAAGCACCATATAGATGACATTGTGTGCATCTGGTTAAGAACAGAGGAAGAACTGTTTGAATTTTACAATTATTAGAATAATTGTGCAGAATATCTTAACTTTTTATTGCCTTTGATAAAATGTCAGTTTTTGGAGCTGTGTATCTTTAAAGATGAGACCGACTCAATATACATAACCTTTTCCAGAAAGAAACTGACTAGAATGTATTACTTCATGCTAGGAGTTTCCACAAAAAGGACACCATAGACAATATTCCTTATGGGCAGATGGTGAGGATCAAAAGAAACTGCTTAATGGATAAGGATTACAACCAGGTGGTTGATGAACTTGAGGTGTGATTTAGTAGTAGTAAAATGTTTATTTATACAGGAGCTAGAAATTGACACAATTGTAGGGCTTTAAATACCCTATTTACATGGTGTTCCTGTGTTTACAGGTTACAGATAAAACAATATATGTACAAACATGGTTAGATATTATTTAAGAAATATAAACAAAATAATCATAAACAAATTTAAATACATGGAATGCTGCAAGTCTCTAGAATTCATTTAAAATACAGCTCTCCTGCTGCATACACATCTAAAGCACAATTTTGTTTCACATTGCAATTTTAAAAGACATTGGTGGAAATGTCTGTCTTGCTAGTGTTGTCATTAACTCATTCAGTTCCATGTAAAAATTGTGACTACAAAATAGCAAGTGGCAATTGTGCAGTATTTAATAGCAAGATAAATAATAGCTACTAGTCTTTGTCACACCTCTATATTAGCGCCAATGTAATATCCATAAATGTAATTCTGCAACTACCAATAAGGCACAAAGGCACTTCTCTGACTTCCTGTATCACAGAATGCACTAGCACAGGTAGCACAAGTGATGCCCATTTCCAAAACTGGATATATGGCTCTGTTTTTGTGGTCTTTCCTCAACACTGCTGTAAGGAGATCAACTGATTCAGATTAAAAATGGTAGGCCCCTTGCTCTGTTTGGAGGGTTTCTTTATCAGAAAGACAAAGAGACAGCCTGGAAAGTGTGATGGCAATGTCACGATTCTCATAAATATAGCTGCCTGGCTTGACTACATACCATGGCAAATAAGGTAACTGCTTAAATTAAGAAACCCAATCATGTAGCTGATGTGGCTGACATTGGGGTGCGAAAGGTAATGGCTAGCGTTAGGGAACAAGCCTGTGGCAGTGAAAAGTACCTCACAGGTTGTACGTCAGTGTACTACCAGACTTAGTTGCTGGCCATTTACCATGGTTCCACTTATAAAAGAAAAGTCTGAATAATCCAGCAGATGGAGCATGGGTGTCCTACGATTCCTAGCTCTGTCATTGAACTTGTAATACCTCCTGAGTTCACTGTCACTACTTCTGGTGAGCTGTTCCTACTATTTGACTGCAGTAAGGAGCAGGAACGCTTCCTATGTTTGCAACAAATGCAAATGTGCAGTTCCTCAGAGAGTGCAATGACTGGATGTTGGCTGGGACATTTCAATCTTGTCCATCTTTGTTTGACCAACTTTACACCATACATGGCCAAAAGTCAGAGTCTGTTGTCACAGCACTTTTGTGCTTATGTGTTTGGGAAAAACTGCTACTGTACCTATTCCTGGGTTTTAATCAGTTAAAATCAATTTGCCCTGCACTGCAACCAATAACTCTGATCATGGATTTTGAAATCAGCATAGAAGCCTTTGCTTCATCTTTCCCAAGAATGGATTTAAGGGGATGTTTCTTCCATTTTGCACAAGCAGTATGGAGGAAAATATAGAAACACCTCTTGTGCAGGAAAGGTATTGTGAGAACCCAGACTTTATGCTACATCTACACATGTTATTGTCTCTTTCCTTTGTTCCACCACATGATGTAGACAGTGTATTTGACTAAATGCAAGAGTTTACATTTTTTCAAAGTAACAAATAAATGTTATTACCACTGGTGGATTACTTTGAAGTGATATGATTGGAAGACCAAAGGGAAGGTCTGGTAGAAGAAGAGCTGCTTTCCTCCAGATCAGTGGAATTGCAACGATGCCACAGCCAGAGGTCTAGACCGCATAACCTAATGTGGTGGAAGGCTGGCATCATGGTTTTAATAGTCATCTGGGGGCATGTCACTTGAGTCTGTGGAGGCTTATACAGTGCCTCCAAGAAGAGAAAAGAATGACAGAATTAAAACTGGAACAGATTGTATCTGGGCACGTGGATGTGGTAGTAAGTGAAAATACAAGGACTCTAATGAAAGGGTTCAGACCATTGTGTCACAGTATGAAACAAGAAGCTACTATGACTTCCTAAGAGGACTCGTATATAATTTCCAATTATACTGCAGGTGTGAGGCATGTCATTGTAGCTCAACAGCATGCATAGTGTGAATTGTTTACACTAGCAGTAGCAAATAACTGCAATTGCATCTGTTGGCTGTTTTCTACTATTTGGCTTTTGCCCTAATTGCATCCCATAATCTATGATGAGCATACTTAATCGAGTGTATAGGTAGGTCCTCATATAAAATGAAAAGTCCCTTTGCCAAAATTACACACAGCGTGACTTGCAGGCTCTGTGTTTGTCCTTATACACATGGTAAGATTTGAGGGCTCTATATGTGTACAGGTAGGTTGAGAGACCACCAGTCTTTATATGTTTATGATTAATAATATATACGATTAGCTTGCAGGTGTTGCCACCTCTTCTTGTTTCTTCTTCCTCACTCCCCTCCTTGTTCTAGTTAGGAAATATGTTTTCCTTATTCTCCTACTTCCCTGGCTTGTATTGTGCGGTCTAGATCTCCATTGTCCCTGTGAAAAAAACGGTCTGTTCATTGATCTGCTACGTCCCCTTTCATCACCTCCATCACTGTTAGTTCTTGATGACACATCTTGGCCATCTATTCTAAAATCAGTATATTTATTAGTGAACATTGCTACTAGTTTTTTCTGGCCATGTCAATGGTATAGTGTTTGGTGTAGCCACCCATGGCAATGTGTGCCACCCAAAACATGAAAAAATAAAGAAGATTCTGGAAGGATCATGCTCCAAAAGTCCCCAAACTAAACTCTGATGTGAGCAATTGAAAAACTCAGACCCATTCATAGAAACATAGAAGTTGGCGGCAGATAAGGACCATGAGGCCCATCCAGTCTGTCCTTTTCTTTTCTACCTTATGAATGTGCCATCAGCTTTTATTTTGTAAATAGCCTATTTATTCATACTCATCTGTATTGCTCCCTTATGTCTATCCCATGCCTGTTTGAAGCCCTACACTGTATTCATATCCTTCACTCATGAGGTATGCTATTCTATGTTCACCACCTTTCTGTGAAAAGAACTTCCTCATATTACCCCTTAATCAGCCTCCTCTAATCTCATGAAGTGTCCTATTGTCCTGCTATTTTTCTCATACTGAAACATGTTAGACTCTTTCCCTTGTTAATGCCCTTAAGATATTTGAATGTTTCGATCATATCACCTTTCTCCCTCCTTTGTTCTAGGGTATACATATTGAGCTCCATTAATCTGTTCTCATATGTTTTCTAATGCAGTCCGGCACCATTTGGTTGCCCTTCTCTGGACTGCCTCCATTTTATTAATGTCCTTGTGCAGATCGGCCTCCAGTACTGCATGCAGTACTCCCAATGGGGCTTAACCAATGTCTTGTAAAGAGGGATTATTAACTCTCTCTTATGACTTGTGACACTCCTACTAATACACATCAACATCCTCTAGCCTTACCTACTGCTTTAGTGGTTTGCTTGGATGATTTCAGGTCATCTGTGATGATGATGCCCAAGTCTCTTTTTCCCTTGTGATTGCTAGCAACTCCTCCTAACCTATAGAGTAGCATCAGGTTTCTCTCCCCATGTGCATGATCTTGCACCTCTTTTCTTAAACTCCAGTTGCCACTCTTCAGACCATTTGCCAGTTTTCCAGATCTTTCTCATTTCTGCCCACCCCATCTGGATCATCTACTCTGTTGCAGATCTTGGTGTCATCTGCAAAAGGCAAACCTTACCCTCCAGTCCATCTGTAATGTTACTAATGAAGATATTGAAGAGGACTGGCCCCAGGACCGATCCCTGAGGTACCCCACTTGAGACTTGCATCTCTTCTGACTGTATACCATTTACCACCACTTTCTGTTTCCTGCCTGCTATCCAGTTTGCCACCCAGTTGACCAACTTCTGACCCAACCCAAGCTAACCTAGCTTATTAATCAATCTTCTATGTGGAACATTATTGAAAGCCTTGCTGAAGTCAAGGTAGGTGATATTAGCTGCACCACCTTGCTCCACCACTCTGGTTAACCAGTCAAAGAAATCTATAAGATCAGTTTGACAGGACTTTCCTGTTGTAAACCCATGCTGTCTTGGATCCTGTGCTCTATGGATTCCAGATATTGCACTATTCTTTCCTTAAGGGTACCTTCATAATCTTGCCCACTAGTGAGGTAGACTGACTGGTCTATGGTTCTCTGCCTCCTTCCTGCTAACACTATTGTGGAGCAGGCTCACAGAACGCTTCTCTGGTCTTCTGGATCTTCTCCTGTGCTCAGTGGCTCACTGAACAGTCCTGATAATGGCTCTGCTAGTTCCATCCTTAGCTCCTTTAGTATCCTGAGATGTATGCCATTGTGTCCCATTGCCTTGTCTTCCTGAGCTTAATGAACTCTTGTAGGACCCTTTCTTTTGTGAATGGACTTGTGCACACCTCTCTCCTTCTCACCTGTGTCCATGGTGCTGAGCTGTGGGCCCTGCCCTCCTTCTCCTCAGTAAATACTAAACATAAGTATCTATTTAGGATATATGCATTCCTTGGTTCTCCTCCAGACACTACCCTTATCCCTTTGATCTTAGCAATACCCCTCTGGACTTTCTCCTTTCACTAATGCATCTATAGAAAGTCATGTCACCTTCTTTTACTGTTTGTGCTATGTTACCTTGGTTTGGGCCTTTGCATGCCTTACTGCCTTCCCAGCTTTCCTTAGGGAAATTTGATATGCCTCCTATCTTCATCCCACTGCATTCCCTTATATTTCCTGAATGCCAGCCTTTTGGCTCCTACCTTTCTGCTACTGTTTTTGAGAACCAAAGTGGTTTCCTCCTTTTTGCTCTTGATTTTCTCCCTAACACAATGGGATGTTGCTTCTAGTATTGCGTCTTTAATGCTTGCCCACTCTGTCTGTACCCCACACCTGTAGTTCTTCTTGCCAGGGCTAGCTTAAGTCTGTTGACCATCTTATCAAAGTTAGCTCCCTTGAGTCCCATAGTGTTGCCTTGGAATGGGATGATTAAGTTTAGTGGCCAAACTGAACCATACCATGTGATGTTCACTGCCCCCAGGTGACCTTCTACCTGGAGATCTGTGATCTTTTCCTGTTATTCAGCACTAGATCTAAGATAGCCCTGTCTCTTGTGAGTTGTTGTACCAATTGTTTGAGGCTCTCCCCTGAAGAGAATCCACTATGTGCCTAGTCCTGGCAGATGTTCTTGCTGGTATTGATCAATCTATATCTGGCATGTTGAAATCTCCCATTAGCAGAACCTCCCTTTAGCTGTCATGTTTTATATATCTGCTAACAGTAATATGACCATGTCCTCTCCTGGTCTGGAGGCCTGTAGACAACCCTGTTTGTATGGCTATCCCATTTCCTGTTTCCACAATGACTCACAGTCCTTCTGGCTCCTTATCTGTATTCTGAATTTCTATAGCTTTGATATTTTCATTGACATAAATGGCCACTCCACCCCCCACCTTGGTCTCTTCCGAACAATACATAACCAGGTACTGTAGTCTTACAAGTGTGGTTACTGGTTAACCATGTCACGCTAAAGGCTACTATGTCTACTTAGCCTCTGTTATTGTTGCCTCCAGGTCTGGAATCTTGTTGTCACGGATTTGAAATTAATATATTTATTTAAACACCATCTTTCATATGGATCAATGTTTCATGGTTATCTCACTACTTCTTCAGGATCTATATTTAATAGGTTTACAAAGTCATTTATTACTACTCTTTATGACCTTAATATTGTTCTCTAAAATGTCATATTAATTTAATAATCAATATATATGACCTCTTATTTTCATCACATTCATATTCCTCAATGAAAAGGAAACATCCATTCTTGCATTCTCAGATATTTATACCATCAGTTTTACATGTATTCTAATTCAAAATCATTTTAAAATTAAAACTTGTTAACATCCCACCTTGATTATGTGATATTTATTTGATTCTAACTTTCACATAGTTTTCAATCAACAGTGCTCTATAAACATGAAGAAAGGACAGGTTGGTTCAACTTAGTTTCTATTGGTTAATAACATAAACAATATTTTGGTACAGTAAACTTATTCACATTTACCACTTTATGTAAAAGGGAGTTGACCTTTTGTTACTCTTTCTCTTACATCTAATTAAGCTGTTGTTAGATAGAGAGTAAATTCTTTGGTTATATTTCTAGTTTTCTTTTTTTAGTTCCATAAATCTATATTTTAGGTTAATATTTATTTTACCTTTTAAATGGAAAGCATACTTGCTTCTTCCATCATCCGACTAAATAACAGCTTTGGAACCAAAATTAAGACAAAAATTGACAAATTATAACTACATAGCAAATTCATCAAGCTCCCTCAAAAATAATCTGCTACAGGGTGTTAAAGCAGGGCAACTTGAGGCTGCTAAAAGCACATCTGTAGCGACTGGACTGGTCATCACTTGACTCAGCCAATGATACTGACCAAGCCCTGACTTGTTCATCAACTGCTTTACTGCAGCCTGCATATCTATGCACCAATGAAAAGATGAAGGTAAAAGGAAGGACCAGCCCATGGATAACTGCAGAGCTAACTACTCATCTTAAACAAAAGGATCATCTCTGGCACTGTGCTCAGGCCACTTCTAAGTAAGGGACATTCAAAAATACAAAGCAGCAAGGAATGACTGCACATGAGCAAAAAGGAACTCTAAAAGCAAACACTTCAGGAAGCACTCTCCAATACCTGGGGAATGGGAAAAATTTGGGAGTAACATGAAAGACCTCAGTGGAATTGACCCTAAGAATCCACTCACAATGCTCAATATCAATGGTGCACCAATGTCAGACCTGTTACAATCTCCAACAACTTTAACAATGTGTTTTCTAAACTTGTAGTGTCCTTCCACCAGACTTCTTCGATGACCCTACCACAAGTGCCCACTCTGATGTGGTGCCCCATCTTCACACAGCACAGCAATTCTATTTCAAGGAGATCCCAGTGCACCTAGCCAGAAAATACATTGGAAAACCATCTGCAAAACTGGTTACAGTGGCAACTCCCTCAATATGAAGCACTAGTCTTAGAAGAAATCCTGGAACCCTTGACAAGGTATTCAACCTATCACTTGGGACTGCCCAATTCCCAGCAATATGGAAAGAGTAGACTATCAAACCAGTTCACAAAAGTGGAGAGAGATTACTGCACACTAACTACAGGCCTATCTCTATCCCTGACCCCCCATTCAAAGCTCTGGAGTGAAGAGTATTGGACCAGCTAGTCAAGAACCTATAAAAATATGAAATGCAATGCCCTGAAAAGCATGGCTTCAGAAAGAGCACAGCACCACCACTGCACTGTTGAAATTTACAGGAATTATTCACGGCACTCTAGAACAAGGAAATCTGTGGAGCACTGTTCATTGATCTAACTAAAGTCTTTGATATCATAAATCATTCACTCCTACTCAGGCAGCTGTCAATATCTGACTTTCCAAAGATACACTGCTCTGGTTTCAAGTTACCTCGGGAGGGTCCAGAATGTTAGGATCGATGGTGTCACCTCAAATGGAAACCCAGTCCTCTCAGGAGTTCCTCAGGGGTCCATTCTGGGACCACTACTATTTAGTCTCTTCCTGAACAGTCTCTCCTAGTGTCTGCCACCAGAACATACTGCTCTATGAATGATGCTGTCATATTCACAAATCACCACAACACTAAGCTTCTGGCGGGCAGCTGCAGCATGACTTCAAGTGTGCTGGGGACTGGTTTAGCTCACACAAACTGGTCCTGAACTACAGCAAAACAAAAGTTATGTCATTCTGCAATGCTCAAAGCAAGTATAACTCTCGACCCCTCACCATCAAGAACCATGTGGGGACTATACTAAACCAGTTCCAGAGTTTAAGTTTCTTGGTATCAACCTGGACAGTTTCTTTCCTTTGATTGGCACATCAACAATGTAGCAAAGGCCACAAATATTTGAATAGGCCTTCTCCACAGGTGTAAACACTGCAAGACAGTTGATGCCTTAGACTGGCTATTAACAGCTCTGTAACCTCTGTCATTGACTATGGCCTAGCCATCTACGGCTCAGCTTCCACTACTGCCCCTAGCAGGATATTGATAGCACCTACCAAATCTTGCTGACTCCTAATGGTGCTGCCCATCTAACACACACCTGTGGTCTTTACACCCAGGCCAGGTGGCTACCACTCCTCAGCAAAATACAATACCAGACCTGCCTAGTAACCAACAAGGTTCTCCTCGGGCTTATACCGTCAGGTGTTGAAAAGTTTCTTACTATATACAGCAGCTCCCAGCATACCAGAAATGAGCAACACCAAACCTACCAGGTCCCCAGATGCTGGACCACTATGGGTTAGAGGTCTTTCACCTACAGAGCCCCTCTGTGGTTCAATTCACTCAACAAAGAAACACTTACCACTGCTACACTTGGCACCTTCAAGAAGCAACTCCAACAACACCTAACTTTAATCAGTCATACTGATTGCTTCCAATATGAGGCTTACCTCTCCTGCCTCACTGGCCCAAGCTGTCCAGTAACCCTTCCTTGGGGTTGCAGTACTATGGCTCCTGCTTCATCCTTTTGCATCCCTCCCTCCCTTCCTGTAACCCCTTCCATATCCACCCACCTCATCCTTAGTCATTTCTTGGATGTTGGTCCCTTCCTACTACTATCAGATATGCACTTCTACTACCCTCCCTTCCCTTAAACAATGGCCATTCAGCCTGCCTACTCTTTTCCCTACCCCACTTACCCTACCCTCACTAACTCCTTTGCTCATGTGTTATTTTCACTTGGTAACCTGCATTAATCTAGATGTTGTTGTCTCTTTCCTGAATGACTGTATTATTAGTCTAGCCTTCACCGTGTATCAAGTCTGTCTAACATTGTCGACCTTTGTATGTATGTTTACCCTCCATCCTCTGATGTGGAACCTTTGAACAGTTCCTGCTTGAAAGTATTTGTAATCTTAGCGTTTAATAAATAAAAATGTCCAAATATTGAATTTGAGGAACAGAAAACTTAAGTGAATAACAATATTGTAAAATACAAAACTGAACTCATCAGCTACAAACAGAGAAAACTTATAAGAGATGAGAATGATTATAAAAGCGAGAACAGTATACAATTGGCATGGCCAGAAAACAAAACAAGTAGCAATGTTTACTAATAGGTATACTGATTTTAGAATAGATAGCCAAGATGTGTTAACAGGACCTGACAGTGATAGAGGTGATGAAGGGGCAGAGTAGATCAACTAACAGAAAGGAGAATTGGGAAGAGAAACAGGAAAGGTGGCAGAGGAAGGAGAGGTCTGAGGTCAAGAGGCAGATGCCAATGGAACCAAGTCCAGAGATCATCCAGGACGAGAAACACAAATTGGCAGTCATAAACCTCCGTTACATGGAATTAACAGGATCACATGTTAATATCCTGAGTAAAAGCCTGATCTTTGTACCTAGTAACTTAGAGTCCTATTCATGACTCGAGTCTGGGGTGGCTATGCACACGTGACCTCTGGCACATAGCCACCCTGGCCCACCCAGCCCTCTTCCCCTCAGTGGCATGCACAAAACTGGTAAGCCTCCCTGTTCACTGAATCCCTGGCCAAGCATAGAGCTCCATGTGGGCTGGCTGGGGTCTCCACGGGGGTGTGCTAGCACCTGCACCATTCACAAAAGTGTGGAGTGCCATAAATGGGGCCATCAGCTATGCATCTTGATGGCATCTGCAACAGATATGTGTCCCTCTCAGATGCTGCCACCAGACCCACTGGTACAGGTTGGGTCATCTGACCCACAGGATGGGGCCGATGGTGTTGGGGACAGTGGTTGGGTTGGGGTGGGTGGCCAGAAAATTCCCCTGACAGCATGAACATCATGCTCCATGCCCTGCAATATGATGCAATACCAGCACAAGTGATCCACTGCTGACCTGAGTAGGG
Source organism: Neoceratodus forsteri (assembly GCA_016271365.2). NCBI lineage: Eukaryota > Metazoa > Chordata > Ceratodontiformes > Ceratodontidae > Neoceratodus > Neoceratodus forsteri. The sequence continues at coordinate 612,152,486 of CM057455.1, forward strand.
CAGCTGATTGGGCGCCAATGCAGGGTCTGCAACCCCACCCCCCACAACTTTTACTCAAGGGGTGCAGGAATGCAAAAGAGAGCTGGGCAGGGACTAATACTTCATGAATGCAGTCTCTGCATGGATCTCCTGGGGTAGAGCAGCATGCGCCTTTATGTATCAACTCTGCACCCTTCGTGAATAGAGCCCCATGTGAATAATTTTAAAGTGTAAGTGAACCTTTCTGAGTTTTTAGAAGTTTACATCTAAAAGCATTTTTAAAGATAATCCACAAATGAGAGAAGAAGTAGAACAATCTAATAAAGAGAACACCCCTTCAAAAAATAATCAACATTCTGCCGTACCTCTAACAAACCCACCATCACAACATTGTAATTTATTAAAGAGACATGAATGAACTGCTAACTAACACCAAAACTAATTCCAAACAAAATATTGCAGCCAAAGAATGCAGATGTCTAAAAGAGCTACAGGAGATGGAACACATAGAGATCAAACCAGCTGATAAGGATGGAGCAGTTGTCATATGGGGACATGAGGAATACCCACTGAAGCCAAAAGACAACTTTCTAACCCCAACTTCTATAAGAAAACTGAAACTAGACCCATCTAATGAAATACCTAAAAGATCAGATTTGATTAATCTAGGATTTAATATGGATGGATCACTGACAAAGAGGCTTAGTTTACTAAAATAAGGCATCTGAAAAACAGCCTTTACATACTGCCAAAAGTGCACAAAGCATTACACCTGTACCAAGAAGACCTATCTTGTCAGCCATTGATTCCATAACTGAACCAATATCAAAGTGTGTAGACTTCTATATAAAAAATGTTTGTGAGGCTCAAATCATACATGAAAGACACAAATGACACTTTACTCAGACTGAAAATATATAGAGTAACAGAAACAGATAGGTTAGTTACAATTTATGCAGAAAGCCTTTATTTGAATATTCCCCATGGGGCTGCAAGCTCTAGAAACAGATCTTGAATAAAGGAGGGGCTGCTCTGCCTAACACTTACATCAAAGATTTAACAAGATTTGTACTGGAAGCTAACTACTTTGTTTTTGAGGATCACTTCTTTGCACAATACAAAGGAACAGCTATGGTATCACCTTCACCCACAGTCTATAAGGGGTGTGGAAGACCAATACATGTATGATGGAACAATGAATGAGTTTTGGCTAACATTAAATTATGGAAAATGTTATTTAGATGATTGCCTGTTCATATGGAGTGGCAGTTTAGAAAGACTTCTGAGATTTCTAAAATACATCAATGTAAAATCTGAACATCTCAATTTTATGCATACTATTTATTTCCTGAAAAGTCCATTCCTAGATATACTGCTATATAAAGAAAATGAGAAATTGGAATCTAGACTATAGAAAATCCCTTTCTAGGAACACCATAAATAATAAAGATCAGACCTGAAAAGGACCTTTGGTCCAGTGTCCTTACCAGTTAACAAATTGAAAAATAAAAATTAATAAAGTTGCCACCGAAAACAGTGGTTAATAACATACACGACAGACAATATATCACAGCAAGGAGAATATGCTCTATAAAAGAAGGATGTGAGGAAGCAGCAGATGGATTAAAGACAAGTGACAGGATTCTCAAAGAACAGCAAAAATCCTGCAGCTTCTTGGGAAAAGGTTTGCAGCACTACTTGAAATACAGTTGTGTGATATTCTTAAAGAAAATCTCGCAGCTGAGGGAATTTTGTATCCCCACCGCTGCAGAATTCCCAGAGCTGTGGAATTTCTGCAAGTGCTGCGTAATCAAGAGCGCTGTGGATCTGCAGCCGTGGAAATGGCTGATGAGGCACAGTAATAGTACAAAAAGTAGCTGAGCAGCAGACATTAACATTGCTGCCATAGTATGAGGCTGGCACATCCACAAACATACCAGCAACCAGTTCCTCAACTGGATGACTGTAGAAAGACCACAGGTGCCAGCAATACCATGGCCCCACAGTGGCCTACTGTCACCGCTGGTCGTCCTCCCTGGGACCCACTGTATCAGTTTTCTTAATCCCTTTAAGAACTTAAAATTTTGATCATATCCCATTCCTCCTCTCCTCCAGCGAATACATGTTTAGCTCACCCAGCCTGTCCTCGTGAGGACTTACCCTCTAGACCCTAGATCATCTTTTTCACCCGTGCTGTACCCCCAGTAAAAATCTGATGTCTTTCTTCAGGAAAGTCACAGGTACTGCACACAGTATTCCAGGTGTGATCTGACCAGTGATCTGTACAGGGAAGGATCACCTCCTATTCCTGGAAGAGATACCCTTGCTATACATCCCAGCATTTTGCCACACTACTAGTTGTTGCTGTTGTTGTTGCCACAACTGCCAAAAGGAAACTTTAGGTGTGGTCACTGTACACTGTTCAAATATCTTTAACACTCATAGTTTCACACATCCTAGATCTGGAAAGAAATTCACTATTGACCAGTTTATAAAGTAGCTGTGGAGTAATTTATCTTCTAACTGCCACCTGTGGAATGGGGTATGATAAAAACCAAAAGAACATTAAAATTTAGGATAGGTGAGCACAAGGCTGCCATTAGGAATGGTAACTATAAGCATGCTATGGCCAAACACTATAAAGAGGCAGGACATGGGTCAGCAGCATCTTTACAATTTGTTGGACTAGAAAAATAGCTCTAAATGCAAGATTAGGTGATCTAAGTTAAAGCTTCTCCAAAGAGAAGCTTTTGATATATACTTTAAGCGCCACGCCTCTTGGACTGAACAAAGAAATACCCTTGTGTAGCTCTCTGTAAAATATCTCTTTATTATTTGTGCACATGGTAAGACTTGCAGGCTCTATATATGTATTTACACAGGGCAAGCCATATGGGAACTAGCGACCATCAAACAGTATGGTTCACAATAAACACAGCAATAGAGTCAAGCCATACAAAAGACAAAGGTACTGGATTTTAGGAGGGCTGACTTTTGCCAAAATGGGTGAGTGCCTAAGGAATGCACTAGCAAATGGGCAGGAAGGAGGTGGAAGAACAATGGGGAATAATAAAACTGCCATCACAGAGGTAACAAGCCTTTGTGTAAAGCAAATAAACAAAATGAAACAAGGTAGAAACCACTATGGTTCTCAAAGGAAGTGGCAGTGAAGGTTCAAGAGAAAAGAAAGCATTCAGGAAGTACAAGGAATCACAGAAGGAACAGGACAGACAGCTGAATCAGTTAAAGCAAAAGGAAGCTGGAAAGGCAGTCAGAACAGCAAAGGCCCAAACCGAGAAAAGATAGCCAAATCAGTTAAGAAGGGGGATAAAACCTTTATAGGTACATCAGGAGCCAAGGAAGACCAAGGAGGGATAGTGAGGCTTAATAAAGGGGTGGTAGGGTGGGCAGAGGGTGACTGTGAAAAGGCAGAGATACTAAACAAATATTTTGCTCAGTATTTACAAAGGAAGAGGGGAGGTACCTAAAACAAACAGTAGAAACACTCTGGATGTAGAGGTTGATGCCAGCCCATTTACAGAGAAAGGGTTCTGAAAGAGCTCTTTGAAGCTGAGGGTGGACAAAGCGATAGGGCCTGATGGGATTCATCCCAGAATTCTAAAAGAACTAAGGGTAGAACTAGTGACACCACTGACTACCTCTTTAACAAATCATGGGAGGATGGGGTGGTACCTGAGGACTGGAGGAGGGAAGATGTGATTCCCTTCACAAAAGTGGGGGCAAGGCAGAAGCAGGAAACTATAGACCTGTTAGTTTAACCTCAGTGGTAGGAAAATGATGGAATCACTTCTGAAGGAAAGAATTGTTGAGTATCTAGAGGCCAGAGGGCACAGGACCCAAGGCAGCATGGATTCACAGCGGGAAGGTCATGCCAGACAAATCTGATAGATTTCTTGACTGGGTGACCAAAGTAGTTGATCAGGGAGGGGCTGTGGGCATGGCCTACCTAGACTTTAGCAAGGCATTTGACACAGTCCCACACAAAAGATTAATATACAAGTTAGCCAGCCTGGGAGTGGGTCCCAGGATGACAGCCTGGGTAAAGAATTGGCTGAAGAATAGGACACAGAGAGTAATAGTAAATGGAGTCCACTCTGAAAAAGGGGGTTAGTAGTAGGGTACCGCAGGGTTCAGTTTTAGGACGGTCCTCTTCAATGTCTTTATAAGCGACATTGCAGAGGGACTAGAAGGAAAGTATGTCTCTTTGCAGATGACACAAAGATCTGCAACAGAGTTGATGCACAGGGTGGGGTGGAAAGGATGAGAAGGGACTTGGCAAGGTTAGAGGAATGGTCAAATGTATGGCAGCTTAGAGTCAATGCTAAGAAGGGTAGTAATGCACCTGGGAAACAAAAACCCAGGGAAGAGTACACAATGGGGGTGAGATACTAACAACAACAAAAATGGAAAGGGACCTGGGTAGTCATATCAGATGACCTAAAAGGTGGGCAAGCAATGTGAGATGGCAGCAAGGAGGGCTGTCGGAATACTGGGATGCATAGGAGAGCATCACCAGTAGAAAACGAAGTTATTATCCCTCTGTACAGACAGCTGGTGAGACCACATCTGGAGTACTGTGTGACGTTCTGGAGACCCAATATCCACAAAGACATAGACAGGATGGAAGCTGTCCAGAGAAGGCAACTAAAATGGTGCAGGGTCTGCACGGAGACATATGAAGAGAGACTTAGGAGCTTAATATGTATAGTCTTGAGGAAAGGAGGAGAGGGGACATGATAGAAACTTTCAAGTACCTCAAGGAGTTCAACAAAGTCCAAGAGGTAGCATCTTTCAAAAAGAGGTGTACAGAACAAGGGGCACAATTTGAAGATAGAGAGCGCTCAGAGGTAATTTAAGGAAGTATTTTTCACAGAGAGGTTGTGGATGTATGGAACAGCCTCCAGAGGAGGTTGTGGAGTCAAAACAGTGGTGGAATTCAAGCATGCATGGGACAGTCATAAGGCAATTCTAGGGGTGGGGGTAGGAAGAAGTAGGCTGCTGGTTAACTAGGATCTGCAACTTATCCATCAGGTAGGGAAATGGGCAGACTGGGTGGGCCAAGCGGTCCTTATCTGTCGTCAAATGCATATGTTCTATGTTAAGAATTGCAGGCTCTGCCTGTGTATAGGTAGGTCCTCATATAAAATGAAAAGTCCCTTTGACAAAATTACATACAGCATGACTTGTAGGCTCTGTGTGTGTGTCCTCATACACATGGTAAGATTTGAGGGTTCTACATGTGTGTATTGGTAAGTTGAGAGACCACCAGTCTTCATATGTTTTTGATTAGTAATAAATACAACCTACTTGCAGGTATTGTACACATGCTGTGCTCTTCAAAATGGAAAAAGTGAATAGACATTCCTTAGAGTTCTTAAAAAGGCTGGAATTGCATTTATCTAACAACCTCTATGATAAAAATGCAATTCTGATTGAAGAAGGTGTTTGTGGATTTGAAGGATTATTGACTATGCACCAAAATAGAGCCTTGTATCAGCTAACATCATGCAACAGTGGGACTAGATAAAACAGCATTGCATGTTTGGATTCATTCTTAAAATCAAGTGTTTACTTTTTAATCTAACTAAATTAATTGTGCACATGGTTTGTGGGTGCCTGACATTATGTATCGCCCATAGTAATGCATTTTTGGTTACTGTTGCTTTAAGAAAGAGCGGATAAAATGCAGGCATTATCGAGTAGAATCATGCTCTAATGATGACTCTGGTCGATATATAAGCATATGTGAATCAAACGAGATGAGAGACAAGAAGGCAAGGAGCAACCACAAACAGGTGAAATATATGCTATTCTGAACAGAGTTAAACTGCATGTTTTTGAGGGAGGTAAAAGCACCATGCAGATTGCAATTCCAGGAGTCAGATCATATGCAGTGCTGTAAAAAACACCCTACTTGCCACAAGAAGAGAAGTGTCAAGCCTGATATGAATAAACACCAACCAGTAAGCCAGCAACACCAGGTGAGCATACCTAAGTTTATTTGTCCTCAGACAAACTTTACAAAATGTCTTGTCTTTTCTACATCTTGGCTAATTAAATTTAAGCATGATAGCAACATGAGGGGCTGATGATAAATGCCGTGCCTTTTGAACTTGCTTGAAGTAGATGGTGATTAATTTTGAACAGAACAGAATAGTCTCTGTACAAGTTCATTTGGGAAGACCACCATTTTAACGTTTAACATTTTTTTAAATAAAATGAGCACTTTTTGAATGTGCTTTGCCTACAAGCTTCTTTTTTTTCTCAAGGTGCTGACCTTAGCTTCTCCATGATTGAAGAATTCTGTGGTATATTAATTGTGTTTTCTTTGCATTAATTATTAATTTTGAAAAATAACCCATTCCTGCATTATGAAAACATCTGACTGTAGTTTATGTTCTACCTCTCTAAGATCTTCCCTCAGATTCTAATACTGTGTCATCGGCACATAGTATTATTCTCATGTGGTTCATGTAATTTAGTACATCATTTAAATAGATGAGAAATAATAGTGGGCCTAATATATACCACTGAGGCATGCCCCATGCCACAGGTGATATGTTTGATTGTTTCCCTCACAGTAACCAGCTGAGACTGATTTGAAGGATAAAATTGAAACCATTTACAGGGTTCTTCTGCTGATCCTGTTGTTTAAATCTATCCATAAGAATCTTATGATCTATGAGATCAAAAGCTTTGACAATTCCACGAACACTGCGTCCAGGGCTCCAGCTTCCCCAAGTGGAGTAGCCACCAGATCAGTGAAGTCTCTGAGTGTGGTGCCCATGGAGAGTACTTTCTAAAATCCTGATTGCTGTTAGACAGTTTATTTTACTCTCAAAGTAATCATATAACTGTCCATAAACTATTCTTTCCATTATTTTAGAGATCACTGAAAGTAATGCAATTGATGGAATAGGGTAGCAACAAACAAATTTGAAGAAGAAGCAAGGAGAAACTGTGATACTAAGCTGAGACAAGACTTGATAAACAAAAATAGGAAGAACAAACAAAACCTGGAAAGAACTACACCAGCTTTTCACCAGTTATGGATTTCAGTGATGATTTTGGACAGATTAAATCTATTGTCAACAAACACTGGTAGGGCAGGTGTAATTCTACAACCAGTGAAATTCTGGTGAAATGCTGATCTGCTTCCTAACAACCTTTGTGAAATTTTACCAGAATTGTAATTTCAGTCATTTCCATCTAATTTAACAAGTGTTAGCCTACAAATGCATTACATTTGGTATGCTTACTTTACCAAAGCTTATTCACATGTGTACCATGTTGCAGATCTCTGTCCTTAAAGTTGACTGAGTTAGAAGCCTCCAACCTTTCAGGAATTTTAAAATTACTTTTTACAATTGTGTAAACTGCAGCATTGTATAATTATTTGTCCAAATTGCACCATATTTGTTATTTGTAATTTACCATGGCCCCTACAGAAGTGTACCAACTTTTAGATATCTATCCTTAAAGGTGACTGAGTCATAAACCTCAAACTTTTGTAAATTTTAAAATTACATTTCACAATTAGTAAACTGCAGAATTTAAGTCCTATAACTTCAATACTAGAGAATGGAATATCACCAATGTTGTTATGGTCACTGACCCCAAATATTAGGCTTTTAGACCTCCACCAAGGCTGTGCAGCAGAGCATCATGCAGCCATGCTGACGATGTGGGTCTGAAAATGATGATACATATATGCCCTCAGGTCAGACAACTCATGGTGAGGAGCTGCTTGCCCAAGGACTTAAATCACACATAGTTTTAGATTTTTCAATGTAGCAGTTATAATAATATGAAGTTATATTACCCACAATCTGATTTCTGTGTTCAACAAAGCCGTTCAGCTCGCACCATGGCCCATCCCTAAAATCAGCGTTTTTATTTTATTTTAGTCTTTGTTAACCAGGTAGGCCCACTAGGCACAAGTGCCTGTTTTCAGGGGTGGCCTAGGAGCATTGGGAGGTTAAGTGACTTGCTCAGAGTCACACAGTATGCAAGTGGAGGCTGTGAGACTCAGACTCAGGTCTGGGCTGCTGGATGTACCAAGCTCATTCACGCCTCATTCCTCTAACCTCTAGGCTATACTGCCAGCCACAATATTGATAACACTAAGTAGTGAAGAGGGTTGCATGACTTCACTTTTTTCATGTACTGTTAATCCTTCTTGGCCTGCAGGCAATCTTCCACCTCCTCCAGTCATCTGGCTTCCACTCCTTGTTGGCACTCCCGAATCCTATATCCCCCATAGATTAATCCCCCATGGTGGAGCAGGAAGTGGGAGGCCATCTCCCACCCGCATAAACATATCCAGAGTGGGCTATTTTAGGGACATGCCTGAGCAGCGCCGGCTTCCTGAGGGGCTTCATGAACCTTGCAGTCATCTTTTCATGTTTTTTTTTTGTCCCTCCCTTGTGGCCATGAAAATGCGATGTGGATGTGAGTAGGCATCATGAAGCCACACTTCAATGTCTCCTGTAGTCTAGCACTGCCCCTCTCCACCACCATGAAGCAGCCAAGGGTGGGAAGACATGCCCACTCTTCCCCAGGAGAGAGGAGAGCTGTCATCGGACTCTCAATCCTCTCCCTCTGCTTCCGACTCCCAGCAGCCTGAGTAAGCTCCTGAACCCGGGTTGTCTGCATGTCGTGAAGTGTACATCAGGCACCTTAATCCTCAGCACCAACAGGCCAGCTTGGACTGCATGGTTTCTAATGGCTATAGATAACAGTCAGGAGCAGTGGTACCCTACAAATCCAGATAGTTTTATGCACTACACATATTAAAGGGGTATATAAATGTAATACTGCCCCTTAACATGTGTAAGTGCCTACATCATAAACTATGTGAATTTGCATAGTGATGCTGCTCTCAGTTGCTATCTATGGTCATTAAAACCATACAGCCCCTTCCCTACTCAGCATCATCAAAACATTGATTTAACGTGTTGCACTCAGGGCCTCATGTCTTCTGCGATTCTGTGGTTGCAGCAGTGGCTGCAGAAATCAGGGCTGACCGCAGAAATCAGTGCTTCAGCAGAAATCAGAAACCCAGCCACACAGCAGCAGAAATGCTAGCTGTGCTATGCAGTCACACAAGACAAGGCATAGCTACTGATATGTTAAGTATGCCATGACATATATGCTTTTCAGAAGAGGCAGCAAACTGATGCCATCCTCTACAAAGCTGAAATGCTAGTGGCTGCATGGCAACTTGACTCAGCTGGCTTTTGTTACATAACTCCGCCTAACCAGTACTGGGGCGGGGGACTGACACAAGAGTAGCAGAGCTTGATTAGGTCCCTGGCAGTTATGATTTGCTGCTGTGTAGGTGTGGGTAGCTCAGCCATGTTAGTTTTTCATTGTGAGGCAGCTCATGGTATTTGCTGAATCCTTGGAAGATGAATTTGGAAGGAAGAACCAGAAGGTGAGCTGTAGTCAAGAAGTGAGAAGATTCAGTGGTGCCTGTGCAGGTGGAATCTATCTTGGTGTGGTGACAGGTATTGGAGGAGGAGCTGATAGCAGAAACATAAGGCTGGCGGCAGACTGAGCAGAGGACTCCATCCCCACTGGTGGACATCAGTCCCAGTTTTGATTTGTGGGCTGCATTTCTGTATCTGCAAGTGTGTCAGTAATTTCTTGTCTAATTTGAACCTGCAGCCTAAGTGGTGGCATCAAGCTCAGTTCTTAGAAGGCCAAGTTGCCCAGCTGCAGCAGAGCTGGGGACCAGGGTATACTAGAACTGAAGCAAGCAGGTATGGAAAAATCAGAATGACAAGTTTGATTGCTGCTATACATAAATGAAAATGAGGGTCACTGACCGAAGAACACCACAGCCCCTGAGTTGCGAGCAGAAGAAAACATGATAACCAAGATTACTCCAGCTTAATAAGAATGGTTTGCTTGCATTTTTAGCGCGTCCCCAAAAGAAAAATCAGGAGTCAGCAAATCCTACAGACATTGCAAGGAACACCCTTCTTCACTGTTATTGGAAGACAATCCCCATAACACACAGATTTGCACTGCACTCAACATGTCTGTTGCAAGACAGCTAGAAGTATTCCTAGTTTAATAAAAATGATCTAAAAGGATGTTGATTAAAATCAGAAAAAAAAATGGCTTTCAAGTTGGAGTCTCTTTTATATCTGCTAACTGCAAATACAAAGCAGAAGAAATCCAAGCTGGCTTTGCCTTCTGTGTAATTTTAGCTATGTGTATATCCTCCTCTGATTATAACCTAGGAGAACAGCAAAGACCACTAATTTCCAGAAGAACAGATGAGCCTTCAAATTCAGGGTGGGAGGGAAAATTCATTAAAAGAGAACACTGATGCCCATGACTGTGCCAGACTTCGGTTGTTGCAGTTTAATATTTGTGATAAGAAGACTACACACTGTTAAATGGCCTGCTGTTCCACTTTCAGTGTAGCAGCGTGGTTGCATAAAAGGCAGTCAAGGGTTAACAAAAGACTTAATCCCTTTGAAGGTATACTGTTTAGCCATAATTTATCTGCCAAAAAACGCGCAAAATCAGAAGTTGGTCTGCCGTGGAAAATATGAAGTCCTGCTGCAGAATGCGGGTCCATTTTGCCGCAGTAAACACAGGGCCCTGGTTACACTGCAGGGAGCTGAGCTGCTTACTTGAATGCTGATGTGAGGTCATGGATAATGTAACTTCATTTTCTTATAAGTGTTTTCATTAAAAACCTCAAACGTTGTGTGATTTAGGTATTGAGGTCAGGCAACTCCTTTTCAGGAGTTGCCTAACTCAAGGTGTCAGTAGATCTTTAAAGTTGAATTTTATGAGCTTTTGTAAAATTCTGGAATGCTATGATACTTTTGTCGCATATACATTTTATCCAGTAATACACTTGAGCTGCCATTGCAGAGGAAGGTAAAAGCTGTGTAATGTGACAACAAGGCAGCAGCCATAGGAGTCTCTATAGTAAAATTATTGTGATACCAAACGTCAGGTCACTATCTTGAGTGACAAACTATGAAGAATAGTCATGGAAGACACTGTGCACGAACCTTGATTCTTGCAGTATGCCAGATAACCACTGCAGCTCAGTGACTTAATGACTTGTGGAAGCACATGCACGTGCAGCATTATTTCAGTACAATCCCACCTGCTGACTCTGTAAGGACCCTATAGGTAACAATGTATATTTTACTATTTGAAAATAGTTGACCAAGTGATACCAAGGTTTACAACTAGTTGTGACTTTAGCCATTGCGACGAAGTATCTGGATACCTTTAGTCATGACAGAGAACAATGCTGTGCATCACTTTTGCAGGAGTATTAGAGGGATATTGCAGGGCCATGATGTTAGTGCCAGTAAGCTGATCCACTGGTAACAAGTGCTTTCTGAAGTTAAATTCCACAAGTGGAACTTTACTGGCATTACCTATTACGTGTCCATGAATTTGGAGCAAATCTTGCCAGTTAGTAATTTCTAAAGTATCAGAAATAAATGTTAAACTTACTAAACCACATTTTCCAGTTAATTTTATTCAAGACATGTTTACTTTGGTATGCAGGTGAAATCTTGTGTATATCTGCAATAGTAATGGAGCTATAAACATTAAAATATTTTGAAATTTTCCTTAATTTAACAAATGGATCTAAAATCTTGAGTGCCTGTAACATACAATGTATGTAACAAATTACTTTTCTATTTAGCAGTTTCTATGACTTCTAGGAAAGCATGCACACATTTTAAATTATCTAGCTCAGAATGTGCTAAGCTGTGAGCATAAAATATTTTCTGAAGTTTTCACATGAAAAATAAACTGCAAGACTTTGAACCACTATAACAGTCCCTCCCTCTTGCAAATGTGAAACTTGGCAGCTGTTTAGGGCCTCCTCCACTAAATATGGTCTCCTACACTAAATAATTTGCCAAAATATAGATTGATAGCTAAACACTGATCACGTTATGACTCATTAAATAATTTCAGAACCTTCCAAAAATATTTTGCAAAATGTTGTGGAATTTCTTTAAAAGTCCTCAAAATCTGAATTTGTTAATTTCTCTCAGCCCAAACACTGGCATGTATTACAAGTTACAGAAGTTGGTAGGCAGGCTTTTAAGAGAAACCGCTTATAAGAGCCCAGAAAATAAAAAAGTATTAATGAAAGATTATGTCAATCTTTTCAGAAACACTGGGAAAAAGAAGATAAAAATTTTCAGGGCAGGCAACGTATTGTAGGGAACTATCCTGGTGCTGCTGTCAGACTTGCCAAAGTACAAGGAGGACAAAGATAGTCTATAATCCATGTAATGAGGAGGAGATCTAGATCAGGGACCTTATCACGTATCAGACAGACAAAGTTATCTATTTACTCAGATGACCCTGTGAGCTGGTATACATACTTTTGGTTAAACTATGAGCCCTCTCAGAATTAAGCTAAATGAGCACAAAAGCGATACTAGGTGAGAGGATATGAAATCAGTAGTAGCAAGACATTTTGAAGCATGCCAACACAATGTATCCTCACTCAGGTTAGTGTGACTATAAAAAGTAGTAGCCTCTGTAAGAATGCAAGATGTCAGTAAGAAGCTTCTCATGAGAGAAACATACTGGGTGGACCGGTTTGGAATTCTAGATCCTAAATATGGTATAACAAATGAGATCATCAGGTAATTGTTTTATAATCTAGAGGTATATTGATGTCTCCTCACTTTACAAGAAGGTTGACACCCTCAGCAACCAGATAGTGCCCCTTTACAACCAATTTAGCCTCCCGGCCTGTTCGTCTACCATTTCATTCCTACCCCAGGCCATTCCTAGGGGCCCTTAGTTGTTGTCACATATGCTTCTGTTTATCAGTGTTTAAGTGTATTCACTGATTTCCAGAACTTGGAATGGAACACCAAAAAGTTGGCCAACCATGAGATATCATCACTGCAGTTCTGCAGTGCTCTTTTTGGTGGCTATTTTGACCCTTACCAGGGTTTAGTGGGTCAGGAGCAAGGCAAGGGCATTTCCTTTCAGTCAAACAGTGATTCCCAATTTGGCCTCTGAACTCCCACAGCTAAACTAGATTACTACCTCTACTACCTAGTGTAGCTGTTGAGGTATAACAATGACGCATATCTTTACACACCTCTATTTTGGTATAATAAAATTATAAATTATTTCAATTTTCCAGAGGAAGGCAACTAAAATGATACAGGGTCTGCACCAGAAACCATACACAGACAAAAGAAGCTTAATATGTATGCCCTCAAGGAAAGGAGGGAGAAGGGGACATGATAGAAATGTTCAAGTACCTCAAGGGAATCAGAAAAATGTTGTAGGTCCTTTTAAGAACAGATCCAGAAACAAATGATTTGATACCTTTTATTGGACCAACATGGATGTTACAGAAAGAACAACGTGCTCTAGCTTTTGAACCTACCCTGTCCTTCTTCAGAAGCTTCATGGCAGTTATTTTGAAAATCCCATACTATTAACACCAGATTATGTTGAAAATCAGAAATAATTCTCATTGGTTTAACATATACATTTAAAACATAACAGAAGAATACGTCAGAGAAGCTAATTAACACCAGTATGCTTTTAACTAAGGAGCCTTAGAAGGGCAAAGGTATCAAGAATTCTCAACAACCAGAGTTCTTCTCGCTAAATTATAAAATGTCTCTGTATGCTAAGAAAGCATTCTAGTGATAAAAAACCTTGAGCTAGCATTCTCTCTAATACATGTAAGATGAGGTTACAACTTACATTCCGAGTGTCCTGGTGTATTAAACAACAGATAATGAGAGACAAAATCCTGAAATTAGAGTATAACTGCTAGTTGAAAAGAGCCCCAAATTAAACATACAAATATATACAGTACATGATGCATGATAGTATCACTTGTAAGTGTAGTGCCAAATAAAAATCTTGTCAAGGACCATAGAAAATGAGACCATGAGCCCGATAAGTGCAGATTTTAACACAGAGTCAGTGTATAACAAAATGCACAGAATCAGTCTAAGGAGCCTAAATGAAAACTTCCAAGGATGAAATCCTCCAGGCCCTTCCTTTTTTTTCTCCCCTTTCTCTCCTTCTCTTTCTCCTTGGGAAATATACTGTAACTAGTAGGAATGAGATATACTGTATGTGCAAGAGTCATAATACAGCATCATTCATACCAATATTAATCGTTACCCAAAGGTATTACACCTTTATGAACCCCCAAGTAAATGTGATATGCATCTTAATATGAGCAGATTTAAAAATGTGACAGTGTGTAATCCATCCACTGAAAACTAGTTGAAGGAAGTAAATGTACACTATATGTGAAAACTAAGTGTCTTACTTAGCCACATAACAATTGTCCCATGCAGCGCTCCCCCACACAGATATGTGTACAGACCCACCACCACCAAACACACACACACACACACACACACACCTGCACACCACACAACCACAACACACAACAAATATAACAAACACAGCCACACATACCACACCACACTGCACACACAAACAAAACACACATACACACACCACCATACCCACAACACAAAAAACACAACACATACAAAACACACACAAACACACACATACATACATACATACATCAATACATACACACACTCACACACTCACATACACTTACCACAGTGTTAAGGTGAGAAGTCAACATGTAGATAACCATAACCTTACAAATCAAAGGCCCACTGAAGAACTAAAGTATTTATGTCATTCTTTTAAAGTAAAGGTCTGTGTAAGTTTAGTGGAATAATGTATCATATAACCAACAACAATTTCAATCCATCCATCACCATATTGAGAAGTAAAATAAGTCTAATTTCAGAAGCCCGTCTCTGTTGTGTACTGTTGAAATGTCCTTTTAAGAGCATCACAGACATATCTGAGATTGAGTGGCCATCCTGGGAGAAGTGGCAGGCTACTGGTTTCTCAGTCTTTTGTGATTAATAGAATGTCTGTATGAATTCATTCTAGTGCAGAGTTGTTGGCTTGTCTCCCCACATAACCTGTGCAAGGACATTTCTTGCATTGGATAAAACAGACATGACATACATGATGTACATGTATAATTCCCTGCATCCTGAATAGTCTGTTTTGTGATGTAACCACATAGTCTGAAGTGGAAACAAGGTTCATATCTTACATGCGTTGATGACAGGGTTGTGTATCATATGATGTCATGGTATTCTGTTCCAGTTCAAATTGACTCCTAATAATCAGGTTGACTAAATTAGATGGTTATTTAAAAGATAGTAGTGGTAGATCTTGAAAAATACGATTACGGGTTTCATCCTCACTAATTATTGGATGGAGATCCTTAATAATCTACGTAGAAGTTCAAGGTCAGAATGGTATGTGACTACTAAGGGTATTCTGTGGTAGTCATCCATTCCTTATATTGCAATAGTTGTTCTCTTGGGACCTGTGTTGCATGTTCCACTGCTCTGTCAATTTCCTGGATGAGTGTCACTGCTCCAATAAAGGTGTTTTTCAACATCGCAGATGTGTGTCTCTATCTTCCTCATTTGAACAGAGCGATGATACCAAAGTGTGTTGACTATATATGACAGATTTCTTTGTGTGGCTCAGGTGATTACTTTTCTTGTGTAAGTATCTCTGTCTGTCTGTTTGTTTCCTGTAAGACAGGTATGCAGGGTTCCATCCTTAACAGTGACAGTGGTATCCAAAAATGTATACTGGTGGCAGAATATTCCAGGAAAGCTTTATAGTTGGGTGGAGGTTATTAAGTTCCGATGAAAATCTTCAAGTGTGTCAGTGCCCTCTGTCCAAATTATAAACAAATCATCAATGTAACGGAAATAAGTGAGTGATTTATGTGTACAGTGCCTTGAAAATCCTCCTCCAAATTCACCATAAAAGATTAGCATATTGTGGAGCCATTCTGGTTCCCATTGCTGTTCCATAGTTTGAACATAAAGTTTACCATTGAAGCTGAAGTTGTTGTATCAGAATACATTCAGTGAGTTTACCCACAACTTCAGGGTCAATGTTGGGATCAATTCTTTGTCTTGCAGGTATTTGAGGCAGGCTGAAATGCCATCTCTGTGTGGAATATTAGTGTAGAGGAGGTTACATCCATTGTGGCTACAAGGGTAAGATTTGGACCCCAACATTGACCCTGGAGTTGTGGGTAAACTCACTGAATTCATTCTGACACATAACTTCAGCTTCAATGGTAAACACTATGTTCAAACTATGGGAACAGCAATGGGAACCAGGATGGCTGCACAGTATGCTAATCTTTTATGGCGAATTTGGAGGAAGATTTTTAAGGCACTGTACACATAAACCACTCACTTATTTCGCTACATTGATGATTTGTTTATAATTTGGACAGAGGCACTGACACACTCAAAGATTTTCATCGGAACTTAATAACCTCCACCCAGCTATAAAGCTTTCCCTCGATATTCTGCTGCCACCAGTGTACATTTTCTGGATACCACTGTCACTGTTAAGGATGGAAACCTACATACCTGTCTTTACAGGAAACCAACAGACAGACAGAGGTACTTACATAAGAAAGTAATCACCCGAGCCACACAAAGAAATCTGTCATATACAGTCAAGCACCAGTCCATGTCCTTAGCACAGACCACTGTCTCCTCCCTTTGGAATGCAAGTCAACCAGACCCACTCCTCCAGGGCATAAAAACTGGCACAACCTATAGGTCACAAGACACTCTTAAAGGTACAGAGCTCCTGAGGGGCTACATAATGAACAGAGTTTTGAGTGCATCCTTCTTGTAAGATAGGGTTTTATTATTGTAAAATGTAGTACAAGAAGGGTGATACTATAGTAGTCACTGGACCACAGTGTACCAAAATTACTGAACAGGACCTCTAGAGAAAGAGAGAGAGCTCGTATGAAAGAACTCCAGATATGAATACGGTAATCCTAAAATGGCTCCAGTAGTACATTTTTTTAAGTTATACAGTATGAATGGTATAGAGTAGCTGTTTCTAGCCACTGATTTACTTTAGAGAGTGGTCAGAATAGAAAGTATAGTAGCAGCATTATCCTGAAATGTCAGTAGTAGGACTGCATTAACAATGAATACAAATGTCCATTCTGGCAAGACAAAGGAGTAAGATTTATGAAGGGCTAAAGTTATTACATTGTTATGCTGTAGGAAGTGGGCATCATGAGGAGGCAGGATGGTAAGTGGCATGGAGTGGGTGCTCCACTGCTGGGCTTTATGTAAGCAATAATACCCAACAGGGTGTTATGGCCGGACCGCCTCAGGGGCGTAATGAGACACAATGCTACCAGGCGGAGGCCTTATAGCCCCTGGAAGGTCCAGTATAGCACAATACCGCCCACCCTGAGAGGGTATTATTGCGCTTTAGAAATGGGCACCGTCAAAAATTACCTTAATAAGATAAATGTTAATGAAAATTTTATTTCAAGTAAGATTTGTCACAAAATAGTTCCTCCGCCTGCATTTTGGAGGTGGTTGCCATGGCACACACACACACACACACACACACACACAATCATCTTTCAGACTTACTTGCCCCCCCAAATGAGGATTTACTATTGTCCAGATCCAGTTTAAACCCAGAAACACAAGCAGGACTGTGGAGTATATCTGGCATTTAGATGGTGACCTCAGAAATCACGAACGTCTGTCTGCCTTGTCAACGGATCATACCTGCTGCAAAAAGCAGCATACAAAAAACATTCGGTTTTGGCGACGGTTACTGAGGAGAGGGTGTTCTGGTTGATTTTAGGCGTTTGCGTTTAAAATGGGGCACAGAATCACAGTGGGCGCGTGTCTCAGATTTAAAATTTACATCGGAGAGCAGCTGAGGTGGCAGGCAGCGGCAAGGACGCTGTACATCAGCCAAAGTACAGACATCAGCGGAAGAGTCCGTAGGTTTTGTGGGAGGAGGTCGAGCGAGGTGAAAGAGAAAATAAACCTCGAGAAAGCAGGTACATTACGTGAGCTTTGTGAGCTTTTGGTGGCTGGCGAAGCCAGTGGGAGAGGACTTGCACAAGGAAGCCGACAGGACCAATGGCTTTCATTTACTCTTTGTCACTGTGACAGTGTGAGATTGTGGTCAGGAGGTGGTGCCATACTACATAATATGGCTGTGACAATTTCTTATCTCTCCCAGATGCAGAATGAGTGTGCTTTTTTTTTTTTAATGAAGAAGCAAGTAAGTAGTGTTGGGGCTGTAGCTCTCTGCTAGCAGGAGAAACAACATGGTGGAGATTTGTAGTTTTCTGGGTGCTTTCAGCCAATTACAAAAGCAGGCTGGCACCACTGGAGAATGGTATTTGGTGAAGGGCACTGTTGGCTGGCTCTCATTTTAGGTGGGCATCTATTGTCTGATAGATGCCCACCTAAAATGTCTCAACCAATCAGGAGACAAATTGTCTTTGTCCATTTTCTAAAGAGTAGTAAGGACCATGAGACACCCAGGGTGAAATGGGACAGAGAGAATACCAGACATGGCTTGTTCCCGAACCAGGATTCCCACCAGACTGAGTGGACAGGTAGCGGAAGGCAAGTAGTCTCCACTTGTCCCCTATGAGCAGTGTTATACAATTCAAGATCAAGGAAAACAAGTAATTGATTATATTGAACTCAGTTTATATGGTCAATCTGACTTGCGTTGTGAAAATCTGGTTGGGTGATGATGCGAGGCCAGTTCAGGAGGTGTTGCTCCCTGCTGGTTTCTCTGTAATTCACTTCCACAAAGGGATCATGGGGGGGCATCTGTTTTAAATCTGAGTTGAACTTATTGTTCATCAAGCGTGAGATACTTTATCATTTGAATACATGACCATATATGTAGGATCCTTTTTGTGTACCAGCCTCAGGGGTACAAGAAGGTTTCTACAGCAAATCCGAATTTTGTCACCTAGAGGCTTTGGAGCCAATCAGATGTTTATTATGGTGACTTCAATGCCTTGGTCAATGGCAGACTCTTGCAGTTTGGTTAAGATTTCTCCAGTTAATGTTATCACAGGGCCTCGCACAAGTTGTTACTGCTGCAATCCACCAACATGGTCACACCTTGGACCTAGTATTCTCATGGAGGATTGAGATAAATAATCTCAGGATTGATCCAGTCAATTGGTTGAATCACTGCACTGTTTAGGGCCCTCCTAAGTTTTCCTCCCCAGTGGAGATGGTCTGTTTTTCCCTTTAAAGGGGTTGTCCCTATCAGGATATCAGGTGATTTTGGATCTCTCAGGTGTAATGGCTGAATGTGAGAATGGATCAGGGAAGAGGTGATAGCCTATAATAAGGCTAAGGCTGCTGCCTCGAATTCAATTCAATTGCACCAGGTCATATAGATCTTCATGGTTTAATGGGAGTTTAGGGAGTTGAAGGTTCTGGGTCACAGATCAGTATTTTGTTGGTGGAAATCTAGGGCAAATAGTGATATACTGGCTCTAAGAATATAGTGTGGAGAATATTAGAGGGCAATCTCATGTAAAAAGGTGGCATTCCTGTCCAGGATCATTGTGGAGGGAGGAAAAGACAGACCGTCTCAGCTCTTCTGGATGGTGAACAAACTGTTATATCCTGCATATCTCCAACCAGTAGAAGTATTTTCTTCCACTCAGTACAAAGAGTTCACTACATTTTTCCAGTGGACTGCATGCCATTATGTCTGGGATAACCCAACTGGGCTGGTGTAGCCCAGCAGTGCTGAGGAGGTTGTGTCAGGGAGAAGTCCCTTGTCTAGTGTAAGTTTAGGCTGGTTTCAGTGAAGGAGGTGTGAGTTGATTTCTGAGCAGTGACCCACTTACTGTGAACTGGACCTGGGCCAGACAAGTTTCCTAATGAATTATGTTTGATTCCTGGGCCCAGTGTTTGCTAAGATGGTCTGGTGTTCCCATTCAGTGGGGTCTTTTGAAGCCATTGAAAGATGTGCTGGTGAGACCCTCCTGAAAAAAACATCTCTGTTCCCAGACTGGTTGGTAAATTTTTGATTGATATGTAACTGTCCTTTTTAGGAAAGGTTATTGAGAAAATAGTAGCTCTGCAGATTGAGGCCCACCTCACAGCCTTTAACATCAATGAGCCACTCTAGTCAGTTTTAGATCCAGACAAGATATAAAGATAGTGTTGATCAGGGTGTATAATGACCTCCTCAGGACTAGAGATAGAGGGAATGGTCAATTCCCATTCTATTCAATCTATCATCATACTGTGGATCATAGGCTGCTATTGCATAATCTCAGGTAGTACTGTTGACTGTGCTGGCAGGGTCATGGGCTGGTTTGAGTACTTTCTCATTGGCAGAATGCAGAGGGTGGTGCTGAGAAATTTCTCTTCACTCCTGAAGTTTCTGCTCTGTGATGTACCCCAGGGTTTGATTCTCTCACCTATGCAATTCACAGTATACATTATGCTGCCCTGGTGACATCATCAGATGGCATGGCTTGGGTTTCACTGCTATGCAGATGATACCCAGTTGTACCTCTCATTTGCACTCTGGATGATGGAGTGGTTGATGTGGTAGGTTTATGTCTGGTCAAAATCTAGGACTGTACATCCTCTAGCCGGCTATGACTCAACCTGGACAAGATGGAAGTACTAGTGATTCAGTCTGGTTGACAGGAGGGATGGTGAGGCAGTAATGGAAAGCACCAATTTGGTTCTTGGTTCCTCTAGTCTGTGGCCTCTACCAAGGCAAATAATCTGGGCATCATTCTGCATGAAAGACTGACATTGGAGTCTCAGGTGATGTCTATAGTCTGTATTGGCTTTTACCATCTCTGTATCATCTCCAGATAAAAGTTTTGATCCTGACAGAAGACCTGACCTCACTGGTGCATGCCTTTGTGACCTCCAGTCTTGACTACTATAATGCTTTGAATCTGGAGGTAGGTGGAATGGTCCTAAAACATCCACAGTTTGTGAAGAATACCATGGTCAGGTTGTTGATGAGCCTTCGAGGTCCTATCATGTGACCCTGGTCCTTTGTGATCTGCACTGGCTGCAGGTGAAGAGATGACTCTCCTTCACGGTCCATGTGCTAGCCTGCAAAGCCATACTGTATATGGTTTGAGCCCAAGTTGTCTGACACAAAAAAGACCAGTGACAACAAGATGTTTGCTGAGCCACAAACACATAAAATTTGAATCAAATAAAAGAACAAACTCAGGCAGCACTGTGTGAAGAAACAACCCATATGCTTGGGTGTCTGATTCAAAATGTCAATATTTTATTGTTAAAAAGGAGCTGCACAACACTAAATCACCAAACATATTTGACACCTCTCTGTGCTTTCTCAAGGCATTATCTGTACAAGCTCCTGTCTCCTTTCTGTCTAGTTCATCCCTCCGCTCCTCCAAGGGAGTCTCCTAGCAGTCCCTAGGTCAAGGCTGAAGACATCGGTTGACCACACATTTGAGGTAACTAGGTCAGCCCTGTGAACATGTTTCCCAGGTCTCTGAGGAGGCTCCTTGGTGGATGCTTTTAAGACAGGCATAAACATCCACCTCTTAAGACAACCATTTGATTAAGCAATAATGCATGACAGAGTGTGTGTCATGCTGGAATAATTCACACCTTGGGTGGCTGAAGCAAGAGGCAGCAGACCAAATGCATTCAGCACTCGAGAAGTGATGTTATCCCACACAACACACCCCTGGAGTGCATTATTGCTATAATACAATGGCTCGTTTAAACACTGAATTAAAAACAAAAATAGAATAAATACCATTTATTTATTTGTTGTTGTTCTTTTAATTTATTAGTGTGGAAGCATATATTTTTAGTTATATAAAGAGTTCCATTTATTATTTATTCACTAGGTGGAGCTGTCCCAACTGAGTTGTTTAATTTAATGCCTTGTCTTTGCTTGTCTCTGTCTGCCACCCCACTCCACCCAGGAAATGCTGTTCTGTTTGCTTTGGTTAAGAAATGTTTAAGGGATGACTGTTCAATTCTTTCTATGTGAAATAGTTAAGGTTCATTCACTGAGGGTGTTTAAATGAAAATAAATCCCTGAAGCCAGTGATCAAGTTGCAGGTGCCCACTCACAGACATGAAAATGAAAGTGTGAGCACTGCAAACAGATTGCTTTCCGTTTCTCCACTGCACTTCACAAGGGAATGTGGTGCTGTCTGTGCTGGTGGAAAGTTACTGATGTTGTAATCTGCATTGATTAAGGCATTATTTAAAATGGAATGGCAAAATCTGATGAACCACGTCTGCTCAGTTATGTCTACTGAGATACATCTTTGAAGCTGCTCATGTAGTAGCAGAGTTTAAAAAGATTTGTAGTTTGCTGTAGCATTGTGAAGCTGCTTGTGCAACAGTTTGAAAAAAAGATATGTGGTTTGCTTTGCCTTGGGGAGTCGTGGTCTGCTAAGTCTGGGTAGTTGTGAGCTGTCAAGACATTTTCGGGGTGGCTGTATGACATTATGGGGGCTTGGGAGGGAGTGTGTGGAGTAATATGACGTGAGACTGGGTCATGTGTGTACTGGGAGTTGAAACAATGATGTTATGCTTGGATAGCATCACTGTCTCAGACATACAGTGACCAGTCAGAATTAAGAAATGTTCTTGCCATTGTATAATTTAATTTAACAACAATGGTCTTTAATATTTAATGTATCCACCTCCTGAGTTTACACTATTACGTTTTATGTTGTCTGCATTTATTATATTATTTTGGTTATTTTTTTTTGTTATACAGCACCCAGAGCCTCTGGGATTGGGCTCTAAATAAATAAAATTACTACTACACTGTTTCACTGTGGACTACTCTATAGAAATTGTACTCAAAAGTTCACTTTTGAAGAGCAAATGTTAATAGTTTATGTTGGCAATAACCCATGGCAGAATCTGGTCTTATAGGTAATAATGCACACCAGGGTGTGTTATGCGGCATGAAGATGCAAGCCGAGTATCCTTAGAGCACTCCAGACATGCATTAAATGCCTATAACCCCATACAGAGGGTTGAGGCAGCCACATCTAATCACTATTTTCTTTCCTATGTATGAGACAATCTAGAAAGCTGGGCACAGTGGTAATAAAAGCTGTGACTTAGAAAGTATTTAAAGCAGATTCAATTAGTCCATTTTACAGAATAAAGTTTAGTGCCTTAGAAGGACAAAGAGCCAATACAGGGGTTCATTGGCAATAGAATAAGTAGACACAAAAGAGACTATTGTAAGAGCAGAATTACATGTGCTAAATAATGTGGATAAGCACACTAGATTTTGAAACAGAGGCCTGGATATTCAAACTCGCCAGGCAGAGGCAGAAGCCCAGGCACAGCACAACTGGGCTGTGCCAGGGCTTGACCTGGTGATATTCAATGGTGCTGCACCACAGCCCAGCACCACTGAATATGACACTGAGGGTGCATGCACTGCTGCATGGCACAGTGGCACTGCTCCAGCGCAAGTGACAGAATGTGAGCAGGTGGATGCACCAAGCGCAAATCACGGTTGATCTAGGTGCATCACCCGCGATATTCAGCACTAGGCTGGCAAATGAGGCCATTATGCATACAAGGTGCAAATGGGGCCATTTGCTGTCATTATAGCCCCATTTGCATGTGGTGCACTGATCCCGGGCAACTTGCGCCTGGCGCCCTGCCAGGCTGCAGCCATCGGGATCGACTCCTGCAGTTCCATGGCAGTCCCCTCCCATTCATGGACATAAATAGAAAGGAACCACCTGGTGGTCCAGTGGACTGCTCCCCATCACCTGATCGTGGGCATCTGTAACATAAATCCCTGGTGATCCAGTGGACCCCCGGCAGTGCTCGATCGCATTCATATGTAAAGAAATGTCCCTGGTGGTTCAGTGAAACCCTTCCTAGCAGCACCCAATCACAGGCATAAGTAAAGGAATGTTCATGGTGGACCAGTGGAAACCACCCCAGTGCCTAATCTCAGGTGGAAATAGCGAAAGAAACCCTGGTGGTCCAGTGGTACCCCCCACCCTCCCACTGAGGTCCCCCACCTTCCACCCCAGTCAGCGGCGGGTGGCAGCTCCCACTGACTGACTATGTACAGTACAGTCTGTAAGCCTATTGGTCCACTGCTTGAACCAATGGGCATGCAGACATACTGTACTACACAGGTCTGCTATGAGCAGTCACAACAGCTGAGGTCAGTGAGGTGCTGGCGGAGTTTACATTTGAATGGGCCAAGCTTGTTTTTGGCTGCAATACCAGGGGAAGATTGTTTAGCAGCAGGGGACCCTGGTGTGGAAAACACATTGAGCCTGGTTGGTATGGCAGAATAGAGCGATAAACATTGGTTTGAGGAACTGCTCATAAAATGTGCAGTGACTGCAGGCAACATTAAGGCATGAGTTGCAGGGGTGTGAGGTTAAGACAAATTTTATTAGCCAGTAGGCAGGTCTGGTAGGTAAGTCTACTATTTAGATTGAGCCAGTTGGATTGCTTGTAGAGATCATAGGTATGCGTATGCTTTCCTGCACCAGTGAGAAGTCTAGAGTATTTGTTAAGGGCTGTTTTTTCCCATTTTAGGTGGTATCAACAGCAGCCCACAGAAAACAAGCCCGTAATCAATGACGGGTAGGACTGAGGCAGTTATGGCTGCTTGCATAGCTCCTTTGGTAAGACAGTGATGGTGGCAATAGAGGACCCCAGTTCTTGAGTAGACTGATTTTGAGATGTGTTGAACATGTGTGCTGAAAGACATCGTTCAATCATGGGTAATACAAAAGTATTTAAACTCCTACACTTGTTAAAGTGGCTGTTCAAGTTCATTATGTATGGTGAAGTTTATGGATCTGTATTTGCTGTGAGAGCTATGGAACAGCATGGACTTTATTATTCTGTAATTCATCAACAGCTTATGTTGGAGAAGCCAGGTTTCAACTAGGCTGAAGTTTGTCTGTAGTACCTTGAGTGAGACAGGGTCAGTATGGGAGGTAAAGAGGACTGTCATCGGCATAGAGTATTAAGTTATTATTGCAAGCTGCAGGAAGAGTATTGATGAAAAGGCTGAAAAGTAGAGGCCCATGGATGGAACCCTGTGGTACATCAGAGCAGACAGGAAGGCACATTAGAGAGAGTCAATGTTTCTGACTTTCTGGCTCCTTACCAAGCGGTAGATTTCAAACCATTTAGTTACATCATTAGATAGTCCATGGGAAGACAGTGAGTGACGCTGAAGCTGGTGGTTCATGATGTCAAATGCCTTGGTCAAATTAATGAACACCACTCCCAGTAGGTGGCCAGTGTCAATGCCTTATGAATTTGGCTGGTGAAGTCAAGCAGGGCAGTGGTAGTACAATGGGCTTTTCTAAATCCATGTTGTTGCAGGCAGTAAGTTATATTTGTTGGGGTGTTCAGACAACTGGTCAGCTACAATTCATTCCAACATGTGGAGGTGGTGGGAGGATAGAGATAGGGCAGTAGTTAGAGAGAAGAGACCTGTCACCATTTTATGAATGGGTGTGACCACTGCTGATTTCCAGAGCTGAGGAATTATTTATGAGAGAGTGAGAGAGATTCAGAAGCTTAGTGAGAGACTGAGGACAAAGTCAAGGGTATCGCTGCTGAAACTGGCTTTATTAGCACTTGTTTAAGATAATCATTTAGTCAGACATGGATACCCTCTTAATGTAGGACGGAGGGTATTACTGTGGAAATTGATCTTATTATTGAGGCAGTGCTGTCAAAGAAGTTGGGGGAGGACACTGCTAAGATCAGTGAATGTGAGATTAAAGGAGTCCACTATTTCTTTGGTGTCCTGTAAAGTGGAGCGTTAACCTCAATCATAGTGAGAGAGGTTTGCTTGGTTTACCCGTGAGCCTCTTGATGTTCTCCCAGAAGGGTTTGCTATTTCTCAAGGAGTTAGTAAGTTCCTGGTTGTAGAAGACTTGCTTGGCTCTGTGTATAGTTAATATGCACTGGTTCCTAGCTGCCTTATAGAGCTGCATAACGTGTGGTATCCCTGAGTCCATGGCCCAGTGCCAGAGGTTATCTCAGTTTCACATCATGGAGATGATTTCTGAGTTAATCCAGTGATTAGTGGTACATTGAGTTTGCATTTACTTAGTTGGCACAACTGTTACAAACTTTGTTAAACTGGGCAATGAAGAAGTCAAATGATTGGTCAACCCTGCTCAAGAGTCAAGGGTGTCCAGTCAACCATTGACAGGGCAGCAAGGAATTGTGGAAGCTTTCCTTTGTTAAGATTTTTTTATAGGAGAAAAAAGACTTAGGTTTAGGTGCTTGTTTGACCAGTGGCAAATAACTGGGGCGTGATCACTGAGGGCATCTGGGAGAACTTCCATGTTAGTGATTCTGCTGGGATAAGAGGTGAGGATCAGGTCCAGTAAGGAGCTACTACCAGACTTATAATTAAACCTAGTGGAGAGGTGACCATTTGAGCAATGTCTAGGGCAGCAATGGCTTCCTTATATGGGTTGGCTTCTGGAGCTAGCCAGTTAACATTTAGGTCACCCATTACAATTGTCTCACATGGGACGTGCTGTCATCCATGAAGTCTGTGATCATTTAGAAGCCTGTAACATGTTCATGCAGGGGATGTATACTGATGCAACTGTGAGGATTTTCCTGCTGGCCCATGATTATTTTAACTGCTAGGATTTGAGAGTTGTTTGCAGAGGGAGGTAATGGGATGACTAGCCCTTTAAGAGTGTCCTCAAATAAATTGTGCAGCACTCCATCTCTTGGCAATTCTGTCGAGTCGGAACAAGGCATAGCCCAGATTGGATACTGTCTGGGACCATAGGAGAGAGCCAAGTTTCATGGAGGCTATAACGTCCGCCTATGTTGTAACACCCAGACTTGGAGTGCATTGAGCTTAGCTGGCAGGCTACAGATGTTAAAAGTCACCAGTTTGATGGAGCCTTGTTTCTTGTGTCGTTCGTATGCTGAGGTTGGCGGACTGGGGTTTGGGTGTACTTTCCCAGCTAGCAGCAGGAGGAGAAGTACAGTCTCAAGATAGTGAGCAAGGAGCTTGTGAGCTGAACACCATCTACTTCTGATGGATTTTTAGCAGGCGTGTTACTGCAGGGTGTGAGTAATTGAAGGAGAAGGGGTAATCAGGATGGGAGGAGATTTATCTTGGTTATTAATGAGGGAGGCTAGCATGGGAGCACGGTAGTGTGTTTGATGATGGTAGGGTACACAAGGATAAATCCCAACATAGGTGACAATGCTGGTAAATGAGGTGGGGTACCAGTACTAGTGGAGTTGAGGGGTATGAAAAACAGAAGTAGAGGCAGCATTAGAAAAGTGTTTATGGACATAGTGAAAAGAGGTTCAAGTGTCCAAAGCAGAGGGTAAGGAAAGAGTGGAGAGCTATGAAGCTAGGGAGGTGGAGGGAGTAGAACAGGGCTGAGTGTTAGACAACATGAGGTGATCCAAAAGCACAGGCCTTGACAGAAGTAGAAGAGGAGGCCAAAGACTGATGAATAGTGATAGACTGACCACATAATAAGTGAAATGAGACAGGAATTGATTGGATTGGGTAAGTGTGCTTATAACTGGGCCCTCTAATGGCTACAAGATATAATCTACTAATTTAGGCAGCAGAGAGATGCTGGAGCTACTTTCCCGAAGCATACCTGGGATCTTGCTCTTGAGGGCAGGCTGAGGAGCACCCTGTAGCTGGCTGAGTTCAGCACCAGACCGCTAGTGCAGAAGATGGAATCCCTCAGGGAATCCTGAAGAGAGAAAGAGAGAAGGGAAAATCAGCTTATATGCACCAACAGAACAAAGGCTTCAAAGTTTGGGAGGCTGGGTAAATAAGGAAACAAAGAATTCTGTAACAAGGTGAAATTAAGGGTGCTAAGTTAGCAGAGAGGAGAGAATGGCTGTGGGAGTCGCTTGTATTAACCACCAGCAGCTTCTCCAGTATACAGAGGAAATGAAAGTGGGGTTTGGGGGAGGAATGGGAGAAACAGCAATTTAGCAGTTAGACAAAGCAGTTTTTAACTTTGAACTTTGTTAATACTTAAATAGCTAAGGCAGTTGAAACACTCCAAAATTGCTATAGTTTCTACTCTTAACAATTCAAAAATGGTTGTAGTTCCCTACTAACAATTCAAATTCAGCAGTGGACACAAGGCACATCACATATGTAGTTGCAGAGGTTAGGAAAAAAGAAATTTAGGCAGCAGAGATGAGCTCCAGGGGATGGTGCCAGGCAGTTCAAATCTCCTGGAGCTGAAGCCAGTCAGGGAGAGACAGTGCTGAATCTACTTATAGTAGATGCAATTTCACGCCGCCATCCATCGAGTTCACGGGCTAGCAGGCTGGACTGGAACTGCTTTCCCAAAGTGTACCTGGAATCTTGCTCTTGATGGCAGGCTGGAGAATATTTATTTATTTAGCTTTTGTTTATCGAGTAAGTACACTAGCCAGAAAGACTATTTTAGGCATGCCGGAGAGTACAAAGACAAACTTCAAGAGAAACAATCATGAATACAAAACTCAGTTACATGGCAGTATAGCCTAGAGGTTAGAGAAACGAGATGTGAATGAGCTTGATACATCCAGCAGACCAGACCTGAATTTGATTCTCACAACCTCCACTTGCATACTGTGTGACTCTGAGCAAGACACTTAACCGCCCAGTGCTCCTGGTCACCTCTGAAAATAGGCACTTGTGCCTAGTAGGCCTTACCCGTTATCAAAGACTGAAATAAAAATAAATAAATAAATAAACATGTAGATATTAGAGTATAACAATGGTCATTTTGACAAGGAATTTTAGGTAGCAAAACCAACAAACAACAAAATACAGTATTCAGGTTACATAAGGCAACAAATCACTCAACTTAAAACATACAGATACTGATTTAAAAGTGGTATAAAGTGCTAAAGAGTGATACCAGTTTGGTAGAAATAGATGAGGTGGAGCCAGAGAGAGGTGAGAGGAGTAGGAGGCAACAGTGCCAGTGGTATAGACAATGAGAGATACAGAGTTTGAAGAGGGTGAAGTAACTATGTTTATGCTGGAGAGGACGGGAAAATAGAGGATGAGAAAGTAAGAGCTAGGAAGTGAAGCAAAGAAGAAGGTGCCAGGTGGGTGGACTCTAGCACCTATGGTGATGACAGCGAGGGGTGGGTTTAGAGATTAAGGACTAAGGTGGTTTAAAACATGAGCATATGTGGGATGAGATGAGATGGTGTCTAAGTTCTCTCTTACAGGAGATATAGGAAGTAGATTGATGAAGTGTTAGAGGTAGAATTTCAGAATTAGGGTGCATGATAGGCAAAGGCACTACTACCTTTTTGTACGATGTCTCAGGATAAGGACAGGCGTATTTTCTGCAGAGCATAGCATATAGGTTTTCTGGTAGAGAAGGAGACAGGCCAGAGGTTTGGGTGTATGAGATCTAATAATGTTATCAATGATGGACCCGGGTGCAAGAACTTTAGTTCTTTGGCGAGAACCATCCAAGATCTGAGTAGAGAAGGCAGTGATGTTTCAACCATGGGGAGCTAGAGGCAAAATGACAGATGTTACTATAAGTAACAGCCCACATCTGAAGACAAGAGGTGCTGGCTGTCGCATATGTAGCAACCCGTAAGTGAGAGAAGGAAGTATATACCCAGGGCATTAGCAAGTCTAGCTGAGGAGTGAGAGCATAACTAGCCCGTAGGCTACCAAGCTTGCTGCCTACCTGTTTACAGATAGATTGAATATGGATGTCAAAATTCAGGATGGGTCAAGGGTGACCCCTACATATTTAAATGAGGTTACCACCTCAACAGATGTTCCATCAAGGGAGGAGACATTAAATTGAGCTTGGGAGTGTTTACAGTACATAGAAACATAGAAACATAGACTTTGATGGCAGATAAGGACCGCTTGGCCCACCTAGTCTGCCCATTTCCCTACGTGATGGATAAGCTGCAGATCCTAGTTAACCAACAGCCTATTTCTTCCTGCCCCCACCCTAGAATTGCTTATGACTGTCCGATGCATGCTTGAATTCCATACTGTTTTGACTCCACACCTCCGGAAGGCCGTTCCATGCATCCACAACCTCTCTGTGAAAAATACTTCTTAAATTACCTCTGAGCCGCCTCCCTCTATCTTCAAATTGTGCCCCTTGTTCTTGCACACCTCTTTTTGAAAGATGCTACCCTCTTGGACTTTGTTGATTCCCTTGAGGTACTTGAAAGTTTCTATCATGTCCCCTCTCCCCCTTTCCTTGAGGCTATACTATTAAGCTCCTTAAGTCTCTCTTCATATGTCTTCCGATGCAGACCCTGCACCATTTTTGATTGCCCTCCTCTGGACAGCTTCCATACTGTCTGTCTTTGGTGAGATTGGGTCTCAGAACTGCACGTAGTACTCCAGATGGGGTCTGACCAGCTGTCTGTACAGAGGGATAATAACTTCTGTTTTCTACTGGTGATGCCTCTCTAAGCATCCCAGTATCCCCCAGCCCTCCTTGCTGCCCTCTAACATTGCTTGCCCACCTTTAGGTCATCTGATATGACTACCCCAGGTCCCTTTCCATTTTGTTGTTGTTAGTATCTCACCCCATTGTGTACTCTTCTCCTGGTTTTTGTTTCCAGGTGCATTCTTGCACTTCTTAGCATTGACTCTAAGCTGCCATACATTTGACCATTCCTCTAACCTTGCCAAGTCCCTTCTCATCCTTTCCACCCCACCTTGTGCATCAACTCTGTTGCAGATCTTTGTGTCATCTGCAAAGAGACATACTTTTCCTTCAGTCCCTCTGCAATGTAAACATAAAGACATTGAAGAGGACGATCTAATACTGAACCCTGCTGTGCCCACTAGCCCTTTCTTCAGGTGGAATCAATTTACTATTACTCTCTGTGTCCCATTCTCCAGCCAATTCTTTACCAGGCTGTCATCTTGGGACCCACTTCCAGGCTGGCTAACTTGTATATTAATCTTTAGGTAATGGGACTGTAATCAGAATGCCTTGCTAAAGTCTGGGTAGGCCATTTCCACAGCCCTCCTGATCTACTACTTTGGTCACCCAGTCAAAGAAATCTATCAGATTTGTCTGACATGACCTTCCCGCTATGAATCCTTGCTGCCTTGGGTTCTGTGCCCTCTGGCCTCTAGATACTAGACAATTCTTTCCTTCAGAAGTGATTCATCATTTTCCTACCACTGAGGTTAAACTAACAGGTCTGTAGTTTCCTGCTTCTGCCTTGCTCCCACTTTTGTGAAAGGAATCACATCTGCCCTCCTCCAGTCCTCAGGTACCACCCATCCTCCCATGATTTGTTAAAGAGGGTAGTCAGTGGTGTCACTAGTTCTGCCCTTAGTTCTTTTAAATTTTGGGATGAATCTCATCAGGCCCCATTGCTTTGTCCACCTTCAGTTTTAAGAGTTCTTTCAGAACCTTTTTTCTGTAAATGGCTGCTATCAACTTCTGTATCCAGAGTGTTTCTACTGTTTGTTTTAGGTACTCCTCTCTTCCTTTGTAAATACTGAGCAAAATATTTGTTTAGTATCTCTGCCTTTTCACAGTCACCCTCTGCCCACCCTCCTCCCTTTATTAAGCCTCACTATCCCTCCCTTGGTCTTCCTTTGCTCCTGATGTACCTATAAAAGGTTTTATCACCCTTCTTAACTAAGTTGGCTATCTTTTCCTCAGTTTGGGCCTTTGCCGTTCTGACTGCCTTCCCAGCATCCTTTTGCTTTAACTGATACAGTTCTCTGTCCTGCTCCTTCTGTGATTCCTTGTACTTCCTGAATGCTTTCTTTTCTCTTGAACCTTAACTGCCACTTCCTTTGAGAACCATAGTGGTTTCTTACATCATTTTGTTTTGTTTATTTGCTTCACACAAAGGCTTGTTACCTCTGTGATAGCAGTTTTATTATTCTCCATTGTTCTTCCACCCTCCTTCCTGCCCATTTGCTAGGGCATTCCTTAAGCACTCACCCATTTGGCAAAGTCAGCCCCCTAAAGTCCAGTACTTTTGCCTTTGTATGACTTGACTCTATTGCTGTGTTTATTGTGAACCATACTGTTCGATGGTCACTAGTTCCCAGATGGCTACCCACTTCTACATCTGTGATCCTTCTTCATCTCCATTTGAAAGAACCAGGTCTAAGATTGCTCCCTCGAGTGGGCTCCAATACTAGTTGTCTAAGGCATGCCCCTGTAGAGCATCTAGAATAACCCCACTCTTCAAAGTGGCTGCTGCAACTGCACTCCAGTTAACATCTGGCATATTCAGATCACCCATCAGCAATATCTCCCTTTTCTGCCATTCTAAGTATACTTTCTATCATTTCCTTGTCCATTTCCTCCCCTGAGAAGAGTCTGTATCTAACCCTGTGCAGATTGTGGTTCCATTGCGGTCTCAAATTTACCCACAGTGCTTCTTCTCCTCCTGTTTTCCCTTTTGTTCTGTTGCTTTGATTCCTTCCTTATGTAAAAGCTACTCTTCCTCCTCTTTTACCTACCCTGTCCCTCCTGTAGATAGTGTATCCTGGTATGTTTGCGTTCCAGTCATGGTTTTGTGTGTACCATGTTTCTGTGACTGCCACGATATCAGATGTTCCTCCTCTATCAAGACCACTAATTCAGGAAGCTTTTTACCAGACTACGAGCATTGGTACTCATTGCTCTCCATTTTTGATGGCTTTACCTTCTGTTGCAGCATCCCCCACTGACCTTTCTACCTCGGTCTTTTTCTCATTTAGTACCCTGTTTTGTGGGAAGAGGCTGGGATTTTCCTGCTGCTTATCAGTTCTTCCCATGACTAGTTTAAAAGCTTGCCAATGAAGCATTTAAACAGAATGTTTGATTTTGAGACTGGGGCCAAATAGTATTGCTTGGGTCTTGGTTTTATTTAGTACAAGTTTGTGATTTGTAAGCCACAGTTGGATAAGCTGATAATCATGGGACAGTTAGAGTTTATGTCCTCAATACTATTTAAGCTTGAATATTGAACAATGTCATCCATAAAGTAAATAGGAAGTACTAAGTAGATTAGTGGTAATACTATTGATGAAAATAGAGAAAGCAGAGGACCTAAGGTAGACCCTTGGGGTACACCAGTGTTTATGGTGACCTTGTCAGAGAGGGTGGAGTTAAATTTCCCTATTGGGACCTCTCTGTCAGATGACTGTTAAACCATTTTACAACATTTGGTGAGGAACCTAGAGAGTTTAGGGTAGCATCTAGGATGGAATGGTCAACTAGATCAAATGCTTTGGTCATGTCAATAAAATGGCCCTGTGAGCTTACCAGAGTCCATAGCCACTAGGGTGTCAGACGAAAGTTTGAGTAGGGCAGTTGTAGTACTATGTCCCTTGCAGAAACCAAGTTAATCATCTGTTAGGAGGTCATGTTTCAGAGACAGGAAGTAGTTTTGGTGGCCACAAGTTTCTCAAGAATTTTACTGAGAACAGATAGTATGACAATGGGTCTGTAATTAGATGAGTCAAGCGGATCACCTTTTTAAATACTGGGTAATTCTAGCATTTTCCAGATCTCGGGACAGTGCAGTCACAGAGGAGGGTAAAATCTTAGCCAGGGGAGCAGCTATGTAAGGGGCAACCAATCTTAGGAGCTTAGATTCCCACTTATCAGACCCAACTGCTGTATGCTCTGAGATGTTACTAAGGAGTCAGAGAACCTCACTTTTTCAGATATACTTGAAATGGAGAGTTGGTCCTGTGGTATTTGCTGGAGAGATGGAGTTTGATGGGGAAGTGAAGGTGGAGGTGTAAAGAGTAAGGTCAGCAGTTGCCTGTTAAAGAAATTAGCAATTGTGAGAGGATTGTTGCAGTGGATGCAATTGAGAGACATATTATTCAGGGCGTTGGACTGGCTAGATCAAGGAAGAATTTGAAATGGGACCAATGTTTTTGGGTCCCCTTGGGAGTCATTTAGAAGGTCTCTGCAGTATAAACTTTTAGTTTGTTTGATTTCTTTCTTACAGGCATTTCTCAAAGCTCTGTAGGAATTAAACTCAACAGGAGAGCAAGATTTCTTGTAATGAAGCCATGTTTTGTCCCTCTGCCGTACTTTAGATAATAAGTCAAATTTGAACAGCTGGTCTGTCTATTTCTAACCCGCCTAGTCACAAATTGACAGTGGAATTCTTGTAAGGCTAGGAATCTGGACAAGAAAATGTTTAGAGCAGTCTGAACATCCGATGAGCTATAGAGAGCCCTAGTCAATGCAGGCAACGTCAGACAGGAAGGCCTCTGGGTCAAAGTTTGCATAATTACAGAAAGTAATGAAGCATGGCTTCATTGGATCCAGGCAGCCTTTACCCTAGACACAGAAAGTGGGGAGTGGTTAAAGATGGCATCAGCTAGGACTCCAATGTCAACAATGTTTTCGGGTGGTTAGTCATGAGTCATTCCAACAAGGTGCTGGTATTTGAATGAGGCACGGTATGAGAAGGTACAGAGATGAGCTGATGTAGGTTGAAACTTTGAAGTTTAGTAGAGGTGTCATTTGAGTTTTCCCAGCCAGTTTATATTAATGTCTCTAATATAAGAACTTCATTATTTCCAGAGTGAATAGCTGAATGGTCAAGTAGCTCTTCCAAACCTTTCAGGCCACTGGTAGAGGATTATATGCACAGACAATATTCAATTTCTTTGAGCCGAGGTGAGTAGGACATGAAGTGTCTCACAGTAATTTAAGGGGTTGGAGCTGATTAATGAGAGCTGGAGGTGTGATTTGAAGTAAATGCTGTACCTTCCCCTTTTCAGGGCCGGTCTATCATTTCTCAGAAGAGTATAGGATGCCAGGTAGTACCGAGAGTCAGAGATGGATGGCTTCAGCCAGATTTCAGTAAGGCACAGTATGTCCGGTTTGTAGAGCTTGGTCCAGGATTCAAGTTCCATTAAGTTTCTCTCAAGGATCCTGATATTATAGTGGATTATAAGTAGGCCTTTTGCATTTGAAATATGGGCATTTGCAGGGGTCAAGGGCCCAGGGTTGGGCTGTACAGCACCAGATAGCAGAATGGCCAGTAAGAGGAAGTACCAGAGCTTACAATGGTAGGGAGATAGTGTGTGAGTTCGTGGGAGCTACATTTGAGGGCAAGAGCAACCAGATAGATCCATGCCTTGTTTGGGAGTAAAGTGGGATCACACCATGTGGCAGGTACCACTAATATATTTGAGAATGTAAAGTCGTGTTCTGGGGTGGGTGGAAGAACATGTTCAGGGGCTCCGGGTTGATAGATGTAGTAAAAGGCAGGGTAGATGGGAGAAATAAGAGCAGCAACTGTTTATGCATTTTAATAAGCCCTGGACGAAGGATTCCAAGAGGAAAATTAGGCAAGCAGGGCAAGCAATAGCAAGGGAGGGAAGAAGGACAGAGACTGGATCATAAATTAGGAAAATAATGATAATATAGGAACTTGGGTGCCTGAGAGGGAGGCGGAGATAATCACAGCAGTTCAAGGGAAAATAGACCAGACTGTGTACTAGAATGGGTAGGAAGAGATGTGACATAACCCAGCAGTCTACAGGGCCGAAAGAGAACAGATGACTTGAAAGAGGCAGTTAGATAGGACAAACAGATAAGTAGCCAAAATAAGTAGAATCTGAGTCACACTAGGAGATTAGAGGATCAGGCAAAGGAAAGGGTGGCAAACAGCACAGTTACGTCTACTGAAGGCTAAGATAGACACCACATGGCAGGGAGGGAGAAACGGCAAGAGCAAGTAGAAACTGAATAAGCCGAGAAAGGCTTATAGTGAGAACAGAGGAGGAAACTAATATAAATAACAAGTACAGGACACTCGACAACCAAAATCAGTTTTAAACTTTAAAATGTCCTCCATTTTACCATTCAGATAGTGAGGGCAGAAAAAGAGCAAGTAGCTTCATGAAGTATGTAAATCATGATAAAATGCTTTTAGCCCTGCACACTTAGCTAATTGCTATGCTGTTAAGCATTTATATAGTAACATAAATGAGTCAGGAAAATGTGCACTGTAACATGGATGTATTAATTACTGAATAACTGTTACAGAAGCAGTTCCATTAAAAGTGACGCTGAACAAAAGCACCTTTGTATTGCCAGAACCGGAATTGTAAAAATTAACATTTATGAGTGATTAGAGGACTGATTCTTGTGTATATTGACTTTTGTTTGATAATATGATTGATACATTTATGCACTAAAGCTATGCAGCAACTAATGAACTCTTATTTAATGCTACGGTATTTATAAGAAAGCTTCATGAGCAATATCTTGCATGAGTGGAAGTACATACATAAAACATAGGCCAGTGTCTGAATTACAAACTTTTCTCACACTGTTTTAGGTAGTGCAGTACTTGGATGTGTGTTTTGTGATTCCTTGCTGGGTGTAGTTTATGACCAGAAATTGTTTTATTATACCTGTACTTTAGATCAGATATCTATTTTTGTCAACATTGTGCCAAAATAAAGTTATCTGTGTACCGAGAGAGACATTGGTCCTGATGAAGTGGTAAGAGAACACACTACAAAATATAGACCTTTGATATTTGGTTGATTTACATTTGAATAAATGGTAAAACTTAAAACCCGTGAGTGGGTTATGTCTACATTGAGCTGGATTGCAAGTAGAAACTTGTATTGTAATTTTGTTATAATTGCATCACAATTGCAGTAATGTAAATGATGCAAACTTGTGATTGGTTAATATTGTCCAAAGTGCCCTGGGCATCTGTCTATTCATATTAACTTGTGATTTGACTGTTTCTCACTATGTATGTCACTTGTGTATTCTATTATTGTAATCACTTTCATATAGTAATCTACTTTGTTGCTTTTATACCTGCCAAGTGACTAAACCCTCTTTAGCAGTCCAACATTTGTGTCATAATTGTGGCTCAAATATTTTATGCAAGTATTGAAAATTGCTGTGAGTCATACTTCTGACAGAAGTAGATAAATAAATACATAGCATCTGATGTCAGGAGATGAAAGATCCATCTAGTCTACCAAATTAATATTATCTCACCTTATTTATTGTCCTAATGAGGGTTTATATTCCCTACCATATCATAACACAGTGGCTTATTACACATCTTTCAGCATGTTTGCCCTTTTGCCCTATCCCAACCATGCTTAAACCTGTTAATGGTTGCTGCCCCCATGACTTATGACATGGTTGCTAAACTGTTCAAGGAGCCACCTTTTTCTGAATAGAACTTTCTCTTAAATTTGCCACATCGGCCTCCAATCATGGCATCTACTAACAGCATACTTACTTCTTATAAATATAACCCACTACTTATGTTATGCATGCCCTAAAAAATGTATGTGTTTCATTCATATCCCTTCTGTCATCTGGTCTCTAGTGAATACATATTTAGGTCCTCCAGCTACTCCTCATATGATTTAAACTGTTGCCCTTGTATTATTGTGTTGATCCTATGCTGCACAAATTCAAGTCTGTCAATATTCCTCCTCAGATGAGGGTTACAGAACTGAGCTCAATACTCCAGATGAGTTCTCAAACAGAATCTGTAAAGAGACAGGATTATCTCACATCTCCTGCTGTCAGAACCACTTGCTATTCAGCTCCGCATCCTTGAAGCCTTGCTGTATGTTTTGTTAGACTGGCATGTTTGTTTAGGGAGTCACCAATTATGAACACTAAATCTCTCTCTTCTGATGTGCTAGTCAATTGAACTACACCTATCAAGTGTTCATTGTGAGGATTGTGTATACCTACGTACAGTTCAATACTTGATAAATTTCTTGGCATTAAACCTCAACCACCATACCTTAGTCCATCTTTCCAGTATTATAGGTATTTTTGGGGCTCCTGCACTCCCTCCTCATGATGTAGCCTTCCACACAGTTTTGTTTAATCTCGAATAGACAGGGAGGCAGGGTGAAAAAGACAATGTTGAGGTTGAGGAACATAGGAGGGGTGGACATAGTATGAATTATCATCGTGAGTAAACTGGGACATTAAAGTAGGATTGCAGAACATATGGAGAGATAGAAGAGGTGGAAGGAAGGCGAACAGTGGGAGGAATGTTACGGATCGTAAGCCACGGGACAGGAAGGGACAGGCTTGGAAGTGATAGAGAGGAATAAATTCATCCTAATGATGTCGAAAACAATTGCATTTTCCTTGATAAGCCTTGAGTAGAGGATTTAAAGGATGTAATGGATATAGGTATACTCAGTTTTAATGTTTTCTGCAGTTTGTTCCATAGGGAGGCAACGTGAAACTAATGGATGTCCTTCCAAAATTACAATAGACTTTGGGCACCTTGAATAGGATGGAAGAGTAGCTTTTAGGGCATATTTACTTACAATGATTTGTGTGAAGCAGTCTGAGACATATTGTGGTAATTGCTTGGATATAGCTCTGAATATCCTAAAGGCAGCATTTCTGTCAGTTCTGAACTGAAGTGAGGTCCATCCAATGGCTGCATATAGAGAGCAATGAAGAGTGTTGAATGGTAATCATGTAATAAAACTCTGTGCCCTATGATAGGTGTATCCAATTTTCAAGGTAGGAGGTGGGGCAATGACTGTATAGGAAATCAGCATAGTCGATTACAGAAAGAAATGTGGCCTGGACCAGCCTTAACTAACATTACTTGTGAGAAAGTGTTTGATTCTAAAGTAAAGACCAAGTCTCTGATAAAGTTTTTTTAGTAGTTCTTCCATGTGTTCTATGAAGGAGAGCCTATTGTCAAGCCAGACTCCCAGATACTTTAATTTTGAGACAAATTTAAGTTTTCTACCAAGGATAGTGGATATATGTTTTTATTTATTTATTTAAATCTCAGATTACAAATACATTTGAGCTAGGAGCAACTCATTTACAAAGGTTCCATGTCAAAAGAAAGGGTTACAATAAGGTTGGGAAGTACAGACAACATTCATGGTATCATCGGAGCATAGCAAGTCAACTAGTAACTAAATGAGAACAGTGCTACACACTCAAGATTACAAGCAAGCATAGAAAACCATAAGGTACATTTGTGGAAGTGTTCTTGAACTGAGTGGATATCCCTCATGTGTGTTGGGAGAAAAACATTGCCTTTGTTTTCTTTGCATTGAGCAGGAGTTTTTGCTCAGGAATTGATGTTGGAGTAGATTGAACTCTGTTTGTAAATCTTTGCTGGCTGCCTCTGGTGATGGGCAGCTGACATAGAGCACCGTTCATCGGCAAATAGGTGTACAGTGGCCTTGGTGATGCTATCATCAATGTTGTTGATACAGATGGCGAAAAGAATCAGACCACCAAGTGTTCCTTCAGGATGGTCTCCATCAGCTTACTTAATATAAAGGTAAGACTGACAGGCCTATAGTTATCCATTTCTTCCTCCCCTTATTGAAATTGCACTACATCAGCAGATATCAATCTACTGATACCACTCCTGACTGTAATGAGTTATTAAATATACTTGTTGAGGGCTCTGCCAATCTGTTGCCAATTCCTAAGCACTCTAGGATGCAGACCTTCTGAGCCCAGCTCAGTGTTGCTTTGAGTCACTCATCCTTTTTAAGGTTGTGGGCAGAGCCTAGAGCCCTATTGGGATCAGTTGGTAACTCTAAAATGACCGATCATGGAACCTTCCATTGGACATTTGGAAGTATTCTTCCTAATGCCCATTGGAGCTTCAAAGCCTCCTCCACAATCGGATGCTTTGGAATAACAGCCACACTATTTCAGCTGTTACTTTCTCATTTCAGGGCATGAACTCATGCACATGCACAGTTCAGCTGGCACCATCATGTTGTGAATGGCAAAATGCCATTCCCCACAACTATGCATGCATGAGTGTCATGCATGTGATGATGTACCACCAGCAGAAAATCCTCCCACTGCTGCTGTCTTCCACGAGCCACGACAACGCGTGATCCCCAGTGCCCATGTCGGCATTATGTAGCCCCCACTCCAACTTATGTGGCACACTAGGCACACACCTCAGTGTGCACAAAATGTACATATTTGCCATGTATTGACACCAGGTGCCCAATCTCTCTGCCGGCACTATGTGCCCCCAATCTACAAATGTGGCACACTGGGAGCCCACCCCAGTGTGCCCAAATGTTTGTTTTTCTTCCCCCACCAACATTGGGTGCCCAATCCCCATGTTGCATTGCATACCTCCCCAACTCATGTGGCACAGTGGAGCCCACTGCAGTGTACCAGATGTTTACATTTTGTTTTCCTGTAAATAAAGAAAACCTTCCCCTGATGTGTTTTTCTTTTTAAACTGTAAAAAGAAAATGGTCCCTTGTCATCGCCCCATTCCCCCTCCCAATCCCCACCTTCCCACTGAGCAACCACCTCCCTGCACCCCTTACCCCATACTTACCACTGGAGGTCAGCGTTGTCATCTTCTTTGGAGCAGGACACGTCCGCACTATTCAAAGCCAGACCATAAACTGAAGAATCAAAGGTAAGCATGCTATAATGGCATTTAATGGGGTTTTCAACTTAAGCTGATAAATCATCCATTTTTGAATTTGGCCCAAATTTTCAACATGAGGTACTTAGGACCACCTTGTGAACAGTGTCACTGTCATTTTGTTACTTTGTCCTGAAAGGTGATTTCTCAGTATCTGCATTGGAATCACCTTTGGGAAATGATTAGCGAA
Source organism: Neoceratodus forsteri (assembly GCA_016271365.2). NCBI lineage: Eukaryota > Metazoa > Chordata > Ceratodontiformes > Ceratodontidae > Neoceratodus > Neoceratodus forsteri. Next base: position 612,193,040 of record CM057455.1, read on the forward strand.
ATGACAGTTAATGTTCATTAGGTGGAACCCAAAAGTTTATGTTATATTTGGTGAAGAAAGTCCAAAAATGACTGCGCTTAAGAGCTTGCATTGCACACTTTCTACCACGCCCTAACCACCAGTTTTTTTATATTTTCCTCCAGAGTTTTAGTATTGCCATTTTTGCATTCCTCCTTTTAACAGTACAGATATAATTTCACATCTGCCCAAAACATGCTTTTGCACCTGTAGAACAGAACAGCATGATCACTGTGTGAAATCACCTTTTGGGACAAGTGAACAAAATGACATTGGCACTTTTCATGAGGGGTCCCAAAAGACCATCTTGGAAAATTTGGTGCAACACCTCCACAAAATGGCCAAGTTACACCCAGACTTTCAATAATTTCTATGCACATGTGTAACTTTGGTCCTTGGCAGCTCTTCACAGCCCTAACGGCTCTGACCAGAATTTGTTTTGTTTGCTATGACTATTGAAATATGCATTACACCCATATTTTGATCCTCCCCTTATGTCAACCTTTATAAAATGGTTAGGAAAAATACTGCATGTTGTTAGCCTTGCACTAGAAGTGCTGACAGCATAGAAGCAGGTCATGATAGAAATCCTTGTGCCACCCTTAAATTTTAAATAAATGTGATTGCTGCCACCCCTCCCCACACACATACACACACTAAGAGAGAGAGTCCATACCCTAACTCTTCTGTTTGTGGTACATAAGTTACTTCTTTTGCACACACTGTGGAAATTGACACACTATGTGAAAATGAAAGGAACTGACAAAGTAATACTTTTCTGAAATAGTCTTTTTTACGGCTGCAATAGGTGGAGCCTGCAGATGTTTTGCATGTACAAAGGGCTGATGTCATGTTATCTGTCCATGGAACTGACTGAAGGTGTAAATAGTCTCCTCCACCTTACCATCCTCCAAGAAATGCTTTCCGCTGTCAAATAAATACTCTTTCATGATAGTCAATGGCTGCAGGGTGCCATTTTCTTTCTTAAATGGGAGGTACAAGGACTGGAACCTGAGTAGTGGGAGGCAGCATTAGTTTTTGGAGAGTAGATCCGCCCCCACCTCCACCAGAAGCTCCTAAAGATCCACCCCACCCTACTATTTTTGGTTCACTTGGGAGGGGCATGAGGTGGATCTATCATGTTGGAACAACTAACAATTAGTGCTGCCTGGAAGTAATTGAGGAGTTCCTGAAACTGCATCTAGGCATATCCGCCCAACACACACTCATAGACATCATGATTTTTTTTAACTCTAAGCATGTCAGTATTTGGCTTTATATGTATGGGTAAGTTGGACATAAAAATAAAACAGAAAAAGGATCGAGCAGGTGCCTTTTCCTTTGTCAGATACATGCAGACAGAAGGTTACAAATCCTGTATGACAAGTTCATTATACAGTGGTAACTGCAGACATTGCTTGCTATTTCCATATATTTGCGTAAATTAAGAGTTTCTCTGCTGCCCCTACTGTTTAAATGCAAAAGCATCAGATATTTCTGGAAATGTCACAGAAATTTCAGAATAGCTGATAGTGTCTGTGGCTACTACTGCATGGATGTTTTCCACGTAAAACCGAAATGTTGTTATTGCTGTGTCTGTATCGTTTGTAGCCAGAAACTATTATTTACATAGGTACTGTAAATGACAGGTTTTCATTCAGAAATCCAGCCTTGATCAATTTGTTTTTTAGCAGTTCTGTAAGATTTATGTCTCTCTGATGTAAGAATGCATAGCATAAAAACAAAAGATTTGACAAATTGATTGTTTGCATGAGAAGAGGTGCGACAGTGGCATGCAAGAGTGAAGTCTAACAATTGTTTCTTGGCCATTCTGGGACCTGAAGTTTCAGTAATGTGTGAAGAGAATAAATGTGTGTGTTTGTGCATCTGAATATGTGTAATGCTTGAAGTTAAAAGATATAAATCCTGATGATTTATTTATTGATGTGTAAGATTTTAAGTGTAGTTCTGCCTAGGTCACAGACACATAAGCTATAAAAAGTACATTTAAGGATGGATGTATTAGTCAAAGCTTGTAGTAGCAAAATAAAGCAAGAACAATAATATATTGTGTTTTTCTTTCTTTCTTTCAATTGTTTAACCAGGAGTGGCACACTAAGCTGAAAGCTTGTTTACAGGCCATCCTGGGAGCACATGGAAGTTAAATGACTTGCTCTGGATCATCTAGTATGCAAGTGGGGTTGTGGGATTCAAACCCAGATCTCCAGATTTGCAGCTCAGAGCCTTAAACCACTATGCTACACTGCCTCCCTATTTATGGCAGTCATCTCTTTTATGGATCATGATGTTGGTATAGTAAGCAGCAGTACATTGCATAGCAGGTGTCAAATGTCAATAAGTAGGTCATGCAATAGATGTGCTGAGCAGTTACTGAAGCAAGACATGTATCCGGGGTTGCAGTTTGTGACATACCCTCAGGTTACGCCCTTCCTTCGGTGTACTTGGGTGAATGTAGCCACAGGACATAGCCAAGGGGACCCTGTCCCTTCCAGATTTGGGTGCAGGTCCTTTTGAACACACCGTATCTTCTTTACATGTCGCAAGTTACATGCAGAGGTGTAATCAGAATCGGGCCCCAATATTTTGCGGTGTTTGTTGCTTTTTGTGACCTTTTGGACACAGCTCTATTGCTTCAAGGACCAACCCTTGAACATTCTTTATTCTTTTCCAACCCCTCTATCTGGTTAATATCTGATAACTTTTCACTACCTACTGTAAAACCTTAATTTTTCCAAAATCTTCTTTCTTGAAGTTTTGACCAAATATGGTGTAAGTCTTTTTGACACAAATGTGGCATGATAGTGTAACCCAGGCACCACCTCCCAATGGGCAACTTCACCCTGCCTACTGCTCTAAATGCAGTTTGAGAGGCCTGGGTTCTGATTTAACTAGCACAAGGGGTCAATACCAAACATAATGCTATTTAAGTGGGTGCTGCCACCCAGAGTAATTTTCAAGTGGGTTAGATATTAGCTAGCACAACCCTCTGGGATGTTGTACTTACCCACAGCCACAACCAGTGGTCCCACCTATAGAGTTGCCCAAAACACTTTTCTTTGCATTCAGTTACACAAGATGTTGGTGAGTGCTACTAATATGCTCAAAGGCATCACTTACCAATAGGATGATTTGCAACAACAACAATACACATTTAGACTTTTCATAGTGACCCAGCACTCAATAATAATATGTTCAGGGGCTAACATAACATTCAAAAAATAACTGATTTATTTAGGGATTTGAACATGGGAAGGGACGTGAATCAAACTTTACTTTAAAGAAAGCTTTTGATTTTTTTAGAGTCATTTGCATTCATTTAACCCACTGGACAGTCCATTTGCAGCTCCTGGATGCCCAGAGTCTTACTAGGTGCAGGCCTGAAGAATTGCCAGGTGTTGGCCAGCGTTGCAGCTGGTTGAAGCCATAAATAAAGACATAGTTAATGCTCTTTTTTGTATTTGGCTGTAGCAACATAAACAACTTTTGAGCGTCCAGAAATTGTAATTCTCAGGCCGATGGCCCAAAAAAGTCTAAACCACAATGAGAACTTAGCAAGCAAATCAAATGGTAAAGCAATGTTATCCTATGTTGCAGGGTTAACCCTGTTGTACTCACTGAACCAGGACCTTGGGATCTGGGTTGATTTCAGGCTGTCTCCCCTTGATGCAGGATTTGTCTCTCTGGCATGTGGCTGTAGGCTGCAGGACTTCATCCTTTCTGGCAAGGACCAGGGTACAGGAACAAGACTAATACAACTCACCCCATGTCGCTTATCCCCAAAGGGTGCCAGCAACCTGCGATGATCTCCTCTGCAGAAGCTGACTCTCCACATTGGATTTCTAGCAGCTTTGGTTTTACAGGCAACAACAGTCATTTAGAAATGTTATTTGACATCACAGGCTTAACTTTGCTAAAGTTCTGGCATCGCCACACAGCTTACTTTCTTGCAAACTACAGTCTTTGAAGCATAAGCTAGCACAATTAAACTCGGGTCTCCCCTTCAACAGATGTGCTGGAGACAGTTCCAGTGACCCAGGCTTTAGGATTAGGCTACAGTCTTACAGGCAAAACAGTTTCTCACCACACTTCAGCTTGGAACTCTCAGCACCCTGTACCACTTCAGACTGGAATCTCAGCTCAGACAAAATTACTTGTTTTTCCAGATTTTGGAGTCTCTTAGGCAATCTGCACCTTGGCAGTCTCAGGCAATCACTTAGGATCTCTGGCTGAGGAGAGAAAAGAGGTCTGTCCCAGAATTTAACAAGATGAACACAGAGCCTCCTTTCTTCTTGGAAGCTTCAGCTGGCCTCTCTAGTTCAAACAGTCCCTCTAAACTGAGACAGAGCTTCTGAAATCTGGTTGGCTGCCCACTGTGTTAATCATAGACAAGTCTGCATGATACATCCTGGCTCCTGACTGACTGGAAGGCTGCAAATATGGCTGCTGTTAGCAGAGTCTCCAAGCAGTCCATACAGTCCTCCACTTTTAATGTTCTGGTGCAGCCAGTACAGTAGCTTTTGTTTGTAAATACCACTATTCAATAGCCCTACTTGTGCCCTATTGAATGGTGCTGTTATTAATCATTTATTTTCTTTCCTGCCCTGTCGCTGCCACCAAAGACAGTGTTTCTAGGCAGCAGGCAGGCTTCTTCATTAATATTCATGGGGCACTCATTACAATGCATTAACCCCAAACATGTCCCAATTAAAACTCAATATTTATAATATTCAGAGGCTTCTCACCAGCCTCATTCATGTCATCAACCCCGATTAAGTGACCTGGGGACTGTGACTACTAAACCACTGTTTGACTGCTACGGCAGTACAAAATGAAAGCTCTTATGCACATGAGCAACTGCCAGCCAGAGTGCTGTGACTGGAAAATGCTGGTGGGTTGCAATCTAGCTCCTATGGCCCTGTTGTTGTAAGTATTAAATACAGAGGCCGTTCGGGCATCAGGGGCACATAAAAAGACTCAGGCAGTGGTGGTGATGCACATCAGGAAACAACAGGGACGCCACTGCAGGAAAGGGCAGACAGGAGACGGGGTAATTTAAGGAAAGCCCAACTGGGGGTCACCCTATCCCCTGCCAAGGAAACTTGCTGTCTGAGCCAAGTCTATAAAAGACTGGTAACCATAATGACACTTTACTATATACTGTACACAGTCTGCTATGTACAAAGTCAGGCCTGACATGTAATAACTATATACAGTATAGCATGCTATCACATCACATCACATTTTCTTACATTGTCATGACACTTCTGGAATATACCATAGTACACATCAACAGTTTAGCAATCACATTGTCAGTTAATTATTATTTTATGTTATCTCTTTCTGCTTGACCTACCTGGTCTGCTCCTATTCCTGGCAACTCTTTGGGACTCCATGCACCATTCAACAACCCCGCACTCCTTATAGGGTCCTTTCCTGTTTCCGCTGTGGATTACCCCACAGTGGGGTGGTAGAGACCAGCACTCACCCACCCTGTCCAGATCCAGATTTGGCAACTTCCCCAGAGCGGTGTTCTGTTGGATGGCCATCAAGCCATCCAACCAGGAGGACTACCTTTTTCCTAATTTTTCTCCCGGAGCTAATGGCGTGCCATGATGCCGTTGGTAGGGAGTGCTCCGCATCTGCATGCACTCCCTCCCGGCGTCTGTCAACTCCTCCCGAGTACAGCATAGTGTCTTGGCCTCCAGCCTCCACCAGGGGCAATAAGGCACCTACTGTTGTGGTCCCCCTCCCTGCAGAAGGAGAGCAGTGCATTGAACACTCAATTCTTCTCCTCTCCTGCTGACCCCCAGTGACCCGTGCTTGTTTTCTGAACATGGGTCACCAGTATGATCTTGAGGTAAGGTGACCATGCCTCAGCACCACCTAGCTAGTAGTGCATTTCACCGTATTCCCCTCTTTTTCATATAAGTCCATTTTTATACTGGGTGGGAGCTTTGGTTTTGTTGGAGGCAGTGAATAAAATTCTGGGCAAGAGTTTGACGTAACATGCACTCCTTGGTGCACAGCATTCATGGACAGATTAACAGCCTCTCCTGGAGTATCATATGTGAGCCTAAATACAGGTTTCACAGATCTTTCCGAGTGACATGGCAAATCTGGACTGCACTGGCACTTGCACTTCCGCTTCAGCATTTGGGGTGATCAGTCCGGTTAATTGTTCAGAAATAAAACAGTTTTGGAAGAAATGGGTACAACTGCACTTAATTGGTTCTCATTATGTCCCTCTTGCACATCACTATCACTCTCAGGCTCTTGAGACTCATCCTCATCTGTAAGAGGTATTTCTACAAAACTGAAATCATCAGGACACAATTTGCGGTTTCTGGAACAGCGGTACTTTCTCTGGAATGGAACTGTTTACTTAGGCCACCCCTGTGGAGATGGTCAGGTACCGCTCTTTATGGGAAGTGAGCCTGATAGCCTTGTGGCAGTACTTGACCCTATCGGATATTCTTTGGCAAGTGGGCCAGAGGGCCTTGTTCAGGCCTACAATAAAAGCTGTCACCACTGCCCTTGGACTCTATTGCTCCTGTCCGTGTCCGTCCTCTTCCTTTCGCCTCAGTTCCCTTGGTTTAATGGGACCTTGAGGGAGTTGCATCGACAAGGATGAAGGGTAGAGAACTGCTGGCAGAAATCTGCCCAGAAGGTCGACCATCTTAGATTGAAGGAATATTACCAAGTCTATCAATCAACAATCACCCGTAAGAGGCAGAGTTCCTGTCTGGGGAGTTGCTCTTGCTCAGAACTGAGTGGCTCAGCTCTTTGAATTATTGGACATGGTTGTGCAGCCAGGCCTGTCTTCAGTCCCAAAGAGCTTTGTCAATTTGAGTATGGTGAGCTTGAGCTTCCTTTGGTTCTTTTGCTGATAAGTGGCCAGCATCTGGGCGAGATCCAACCAGCACACTGTATGGGGGTTGCTAGTGATCGGTGTTTGGCCACTCTCCTCACTTTGCTGGAGTTCCTTCGACAAGCTGGAGTCCACGGATGTTATGCAGATTGTCCATAGTATGCACCCTACATGCAGTAGTTTGGATCCAGGTCCAACTTCTCTGATTATGGGTTGTTGTGACACCATTGGCCTGGTCCTCACAGGGATAGTCTGATGCTCCCTGGGTTGGGTGGGTTTCTAGCTCCTGAAGGGTCAGTAATGACACCTCTCCTAAAGAAAGCTTCTCTGGACCCAGGCTGCCCCTGCTAACTACAGACCTATCTCTAACCTTCCCTTTGTAGGGAATGTGATTGGGAAGGTAGTGGCACTGCAGTTGGAGAGCCATTTGATCATCAGTGACATCTGAACTTCTCCAATCCGGTTTGAAAAGAGGCACAGGACCAAGACCATGCTGGTTTGGGTGCTCAGTGATCTCTTGATGGCAAGAGATCAGAAGCACCATCCCATCTTGGTGCTTCTTGATCTCTCCTCAGCTTTCGACACCATCGACCATGGGTATTGCTCGAGCACCTGAGGTTCATCTGTGGCCTGTCCAGTACAGTTCTCAGGTGGTATAAGTACTTCCTCACTGGCAGAACACAGCGGGCGGTGTTGGGGTTTTCTCCTCTGACCCATTATCTCTCTGACATGTGGGGTCCCTCAGGGCACAGTGTTGTCTCCCATGTTGTTTGTGTGTACATGCTGCCTCAGAGACATTGTAAGATGGTATGGGCTGAGACTTCACTGCTATACTGATGATACCCAGCTGTACATGTCTTTCGCACCCGACCAGAATAGTGCACTCTCGGCATTTAATAACTGCCTCAGTGAAATCCAGGATTGGATGAATTCCAGCTGATGTAAGTTGAACTTGGGAAAGACAGAGGTGATGATTGTGGATCTGGGTCACTGGATAGAGCAGTTGGGACCTGGTCAGCCTACTGGACTTAACTGGGGGCTCCCAGCTTCTTACCTCTGAATGGGTGCAGGACCTGGGGTGATTCTTGATGATGAGCTGACACTCGATCCCAGTGCTGGCAGTCGTGAAGTCCTCTTTACCATCTGAGGAGCATCTCCAGTGTCAAGCATCTAGTACCCTCAGGCGATCTTCCTACATTGATCCATACCTTTGTGACCTCATGCCTTGATTACGCAACTCACTTTACTTAGGGCTGCCAGGGATTGATATTCACCACTTGCAGCTGGTGCAGAACTCTGCAACCTGATTGTTGACAGGGATCCCTTGGGCATGTCATATTACACCTGTGCTGCGCAGACTGCACTGGCTGCCTATTCAGTGGTGGATCACCTTCAAGGTTGGGCTTCTGACTACAAAAGCCCTACATGGACAGAGGCCTGGGATACCTGAAGAGCTCCTGTCTCCCTCCTGCCCAGGCGACTGCTCTTCTTGGCTGATGAGGGGTTGCTAGAGATTCAAGGGTATCCTTAAAATCATCGGGGCCCTGCATTTATGCACGTGGCCTCAGACCTGTGGAATTCTCTACCCTGTCAGCTATGGAAGTGACGACCATGGGGTTTTAAGCAGACCTTAAAACCCATTTATGAGTATAAACCTACTTGAACTAATTTTATGGATTTCACTGATTTTATGCATATTGTATTCTGTTTTTATTGTTTTAATTTATTTAATTGCTAATTTATCTTCTGTTAAAGCGCCTTGATAACTTGAAGGCGCTCAATAAATAAAGTTAATTATTATTATTATTATTATTAATCCATCTATTGCAGTTGTATTTTCTGATTCACTAGAGTGTCACTGGCTTTAGTACTGGGTTCAGTACAGGGAAAGGTCACAGCAAGCATGAAGGAGTGGTGCAGCACAGTGTTTGTGGAGAGGCAGTCTTCAGAGAGATGTTGTGGAGGCTGTGATGCTGCCTATCAGCAGGCACCTCTCTGAGTTGAGAGAGGGAGGTCAACTGTCTCGGCTGAGTCAGCAAGGTTATAGGGGTCTTTCATCCCAAACCAGAGCCACGGGTCCACAACCTGAACCTCAGTGGATGTCCAGGAGGAGAAACGGTTGGATCACGGTGAGCTCAAGGAGGGTGAGGAGTGGAGTCTGAGACACATCCTCCAACCAGTCTAGCTATATAATTCCTATGCTGTTTTGGAGGAGAGGAGACCCCCAGATGCACCCACAGCCGAGACCTGGGAGGATTAGCTGGGCACCTATGATGGAGCCCAAGGGAAGGGGTAGAGGACCCCAGAGTAGGAGAAAGCTTCTAGTGGTAGGAGGACTCAATTGTCCAGGGAGTTACTTTGGGAGAACCTAGTAGGAAGTACAGGAGATCAAATGCATCCTAGGAAGCATGGCATGGAGAGATGGGAAGCGGATCCATGGGATCACATGGACAATAGGAGGGAGAACTAGAAGTCATCATCCACCTGTGGATGAATGACATGAGTATAAGACAGGGTGGAGATAGGCAGAATCCATGAGGATTTCAGGAGCAGGGGGGGGCCTGAAGCAGGTAGCACACTCCGTCTCCTTTTTGGAGGTTCTACCTGTCCATGGCAGGGGTGAGCCTAGGACACTCCGCATTGGAAATTCAACTCTTTTGAAGGAATGGTGTGAAGTGAGGGGTTTGGCTCATGAGGGACTGAGGCCCCACCTGGATGGATACAGGTCTGTATAAGGATGATGGCCTGCATCTATCCAGGAAGGGACCATGATCCTGAGTGAGAAGTTTGAATGCTTCAGCAGCAAGCATTTAAGCTGGCCAGGGAAGCAGGAGTGTCAGGAGGCTTAGTATAACCCTGCCCAAGAGCAAATGCAGGAAAGTAAATTGGAAGAAAGTACAACTGAAGTAGTCAAGGGACAAATTGCTGGAACCGGGACCTCACAAGAAAGGAAACAGGTCTGGGAAGAAAGCAGGGAGTAGGAACAGGGACAATGGGGGTAATCTAAGATACACAACATGGAAAGCCATGGATAATGCCCGAAGCCTGGAAATAAAGTCCCAGACAGGAGGCCTTGATAGTAGAGGCAGACCTGGACATAGTAGCAATAACTGAAACCAGGTGCACTCCAAATCATGGGTGGTACATAAATGGACTGGGTCATACTCTGTTCAGGAGGGATGAGGGGGCAAAAAGTGTGTGGGGGGTTGCCCTGTATGTCAGAGAGGATATTAAAGCAACACAGGTACAGAGTAAGCAGGTGGAGCCAATGCACTGTGGGTCACTCTTGAACCTGGAAATGGCAAAGCAATATGCACAGGGAGATATACAGTCCTCCAGGACAGGGGCAGTAAGTGGAGAGGGAACTAGTAGATTAAATACATGAGATGGCAATGAAAGGTGAAATTCTGATAATGGGTGATTTCAATATGCCAGATGTAGAGTAGACTATCAGGCAGCTGCTTTGGCCAGAAACAGGAGCATCCTAGATTCCCTACAGGATGCAGGACTCAGGCAGCTTGTACTTCATCCCACCAGGGAAGGGCATTTCTAAATCTAATGATGACCAATGGGGATAGAATCGCAGATGTCCAGGTAGAAGAGCAACTGGGATCCAGCGATCACCACGTTGTGTGGTTCAGATGAAGACAGGGATTCATTCAAGTCACACTAGGGCAAAAGTTTTGGATTTCAAAAAGCAGGCGTCACTGAAATGGGGAAAGGTATCAAAATAGCTCTGATGAAAAAGGGGATACAAGGGTTGGAGATCAGTGGGAGCACCTAAAATGAGTCATAGTGGAAGTGAAACACAATTCATCAGATTGATATCTAAAGGCAAGAGAAGGAGAAAGCCACTATGGTTCTCAAAAGAGGAGGCAGATAAAGTAAGGGCTAAAAGAGCAGGGTTCAGAAAATATAAGGAGATCCAAAGGAGAATGACAGGGAGGTGTACCTAGAGTGTCTAAGGAAAGCAGGAGGGTGGTAAAAGCAAAGGCACAGATGGAGGAAGGATTAGAGCATACAGTAAAGAAAGGGACAAAGACATTCTACAGGTACATCAGCGAAAGAAGAGAAAACCGGGGTTGTTGTTAGGCTAAAAGAAGAGGAAGGGGACTGTAACAAGGAAGACATGGATAAGGTGGAAATACTAAATAAATACTTGTTCGGTATTCATGGAAGAGGGGGCGGGACAGGGACTACAGCTGAGCAACAGATGCCAAGGGAGGGTGGGGAGAGGTGGACAACAGTCCATTCAGAGGAGAGAGTCCTGCAGGAACTCACTAAACTTAAAGTGGACAAAGCGAGAGGCCAGATGACATACACCCAAAGATGTTACTGGAGCTGCAAAGAGAGCCAGCAGAACCTCTGGCAGCCTTGTTCACTGAGTCACTCAACACAGGAGTGGTGCCAGAGAGGATTGGAGCAGGGCACAGCTGATCCCTTTAATGTGATCCCTTTATACAAATCCGACGGTAGGGAGGTGGTGGGGAACTATAGCCAGTCAGCCTCACCTCAGTAGTGGGAAAGATCATGGAGGCACTGCTTAAAGAAAGGATAGTGGGACATCTAGAATCCATCGGTGCTCAGGACCCTAGGACGGTATGGATTTACAGTGAGTAGGTAGTGTCAGACAAATCTAATAGATTTCTTTGACTGGATGACGAGGAAGTAAATCAAGGGGGCATTGAACATTGCCTACCTCAATTTCGCAGTCCTTTGACACCATCCAACATAAGAGGCTGGTCAACAAGATGGGTAGTCTGGGTATGGGGACAAGGTAGTAAACTGGGTTAAGAACTGGCTAATGGACAGGAGACAGTGGGTGATGATAAATGGGGCAAAATCCGGGAGAGTGGTAACCAGTGGGGTAATTCAGGGATCAGTACTTGCAGTCCTGTTCAATGTCTTCATTAGTGACATTGCAGAGGGGTTAGGAGGAAATATTTGCCTGTTTGCAGATGGCACCAAGATCTAAAACAGGTAGATACCCCAGAAGGGTGGAGATAATAAGGAAGGGCCTGGCAAAGCTTGAGAAATGGTCTGAAGAGTGGCAACTGAGGTTTAAATTAAAATAAGTGCAAAATTATGCACCTGTGGCATAGAAACCCTGGTGAGAGCTTACAGGATTGGGGGATTTGCAGACAGTCACCAAGGAAGAAAGTGACCTTGTGGTTATTAATTCAGATGACCGAAAATGTCAAAGCCAGTGGCATGCTGGGGTGCATAGGCAGGGGTATCACCAGCAGAAGGTGGGAGGTAGTGATGCATTATATAAAACCCTGGTCAAGCCTCTCATGGAGTACTGTGTGCAGTTCTGGAGGCTGCACCTTGGAAAGGACATTAGCACGCTGGAGTCATTCCAGAGAAGGGCAACTAAGATGGTACAGGGCTTGTACCACAGTGTGTATGAGGAGAGATTAAGGACCTCAATTTGTACTCACTGGAGGAGAGAATGGAGAGAGGGACATGATAGAAATATTCAAGTACCTTAAAGGCATAAACAAGGTGCAGGGGAGACATCTTCCAATAAAGGAGGAGTACAAGACGAGAGGGCATGACAGTTCTTTTTGAATGTTCTGTAGTCTACTCACATTCTCACTGTGCCTTGTTTCTTTCCTACTACTATGACTGAGGATGCATACAGACTCTGTGACTCCTGGATTATTCCAGCAGTTAGTATTTCTTGCAAATGGCACCTCACATTGTCTGTCAGCCGGCGCCAATCTTGGGGTATCTCAAGGTTGATCATCATGAAGACTAATATGGTGCTCAGCATGAGTAACACACCCAACAACCCCATCTTTTAGGAGAAACACCTTACAGATTTGACAGCCAGAATGCAATGCAGAAATGCTCAAAATATCACAAAATGCAGCAGTTTACTCCAGGGGCCATTGTAAGTCAGCGGAAATTAAGTCTTTTTGTCATGCAGGATTTTGTGACACGTCATTACTGCAAGTTACTATGCTTCATCGAGGCTGACTCACTTTAGTTCTCTTGGGCAGTTTTTGACTGATTCAGGCTTTTCAACCCCTGGGATGGGTGGAACATCCAAAATCAAACTTATCAGCAAACGCCACATTCTTCCCTGCTCTAGCACTTGGAGAGCAGTACAGCAGTGTCAGCAGTAGATTCTAGCTAGGGTGCAACATCTGTGCACCTTGATATCTCAGTTGGTAACATTCTGGATTTGGACCACCACTCTTCGGCATAAGCATGAGCACAAACAGGGAGTACACTAGGCTTAACTAGTTATCCTTCAGGTAGTTTATCATCTTCTGGGGCATCCAGCATAAGTGTCTGATTGGTCACATGTTTTTTCAACCAAACTTCTAAACTGATGCTGCATTCAGTGTTTGGGGGCAGCATAATAACAGAGGATCTTCCTTCCATACGATACCCACAGGCTCATCCTTGTCATCTTCTCTAGGCTTTCTTTACCATGGCATGGAAGTGCAGGGCTCTACCAGTCCATTTCTGCTGTCTTTCTTGACATAATTGGGCTAGGCAGTCAAATATGTGGGCATTAGTGCCAATATACTGAATACCATCATACAGACCAGAGGGAGGACACACTTAAGTTGGAGTCTCTACAGGATCTCCCACACCAGCAACAGAAGAGGGAAAAGACAACCAGATTTTGAGGTAACCAAGATATGGATATGATTTATCACTCAGTCCCCACATGTAGTCCATCAAGGGGTTGCAATGGGTAGTTAGATAACTGCTGATCATACAGTCTTTGAAAATTATGGTTATCTGTGAACCACTGTCTAGCACACTCTGGCAGGACTCTTCTTTTGTACACAGTAGTCTCCACAGAGGGCCTACCAACTCTGACCAGTCGAGAGGTATTTTCAGGAGCATTAACAGATAACTTTGCAACAAAATTCTTAACAGATGATTTTGCAACAAAGGCTTGGCCTTTCAACAAACCAAGGTGCCTAACAATAAGATAAAACAACACGATAAAACAATAAGTGCAATCCCTTATAAAATTCAGATAGCAGACAGGATAAAATCAAACAAGGTAGGCTTGATGCTATAAGTGGTTTTAAGGGCCTGTTTAAATCCCTCCATGGTCATGCATTCCCGTAGCTGACAGAGTAGAGAATTCCACGGGGCTGGGGCCATGTACATAAATGCATGGGTCCCAGAAGATATTAAAGAAACCCTTGGAATCTCTAGCAACCCCTCGTCAGATGAGCGGCGATCACCTGGGGAAGTAAGGAACCAGAAGTTCTTTCATGTAGTCTGGGCTCTGTCCATGTAGGGCTTTATAATGCCAGAAGTCTGACTTTAAAGGTGATCTGCCACTGCACTGGCAGCCAGTGCAGTTGCATAGCTCAGAGAGATGTGACAAGACCGAGGAGTTCCTGTCAATAACCGGGATGCAGCATTCTGCACCAGCTGCAAGTGGTGGTTATCCACCCCAGGTAGCCATAGATAAAGGGAGTTGCAGTAATCAAGGCACAAGGTCACAATGGCATGGACCAAAGTAGGGAGGTCGCCAGACAGAACTAGGTGCTTAACCCTGGAGATGTTTCTCAAATGGTAGAAAGAGGATTTGATCACTGTCAACACCTGCGATTGCAGTGTCAGCCCTTTATCACAAATTACCCCAGGTTTCTCACCAGTTCAGAGGTAAGGATCTGGGAGCCCCAAGAAAAGTCCTGAAGGCAGACCAGTCCCAACCTCTATCTGGTGCACTGGGTCCATGACCAACACCTCAGTCTTTTCGAGTTCAACCTCAGCCAGCTCAAATTCATCCAGCCCTGTATTTCAGTGAGGCAGTTGTAAAATACTGAGAGAGCTCTATCCTGGTCAGGTGCAAAGAAAGGTAGAACTGGATATCATCAGCATAGTTGTGAAACTTAAGCATAGCCTTCTTACAATGCCTCCAAGGGTAGCATGTACACTGCGTAACAACATGGGGACAATACCAAACTCTATGTACCCCACATGACAGATAGACTGGTTCAGAGGAATGAATCCCCAACACCACCCTCTGAGTTCTGCTAGTGAGGAAAATGTAAACCATCTGAGGACTGTACCTGACCTGCCACAGATGAACCTCAGGCATTCAAGAAGAACCCCATAGTCCACAGTGTCAGATGCTGATGAGAGATCTAGAAGAACCAGAATGGAATGATTTTTCCGATCTCTTTCCATCAGGAGATGATTGAGCACTTGAACCAGTGCTATCTCGGTACTATGCCTCTTTCAGAAACTGGATTGAGAGGTTCATAAACGTAGAAACATAGAAACATAGACTTTGACGGCAGATAAGGACCACTTGGCCCACCTAGTCTGCCCATTTCCCTACAGGATAAAGCTGTAGATCCTATTTAACCAACTGCCTATTTCTTCCTACCCATAGATGTCATGGATGGTCAAAAGGTTCTCCATTTGTAGGGCCATTGCATTCTCAATTACCTTCCTACAAAGGGAAGGTTAGAGATGGTCTGTAGTTAGCAGGCAGTCTGAGTCCAAAGAAGCATTCTTCAGGAGAGGTGTCACCACAGCCTCCATCAGGGAGCTAGGAAACTCACCTGTCTCCAAGGAGCACCAGACTATCTATGCTAGGACCAGGCCAATGATATCACAACATCCCATAACCAGGAGTAGTTGGGCCCAGGTCCAAACTACAGCACACAGGCACATACTCTGGACAATCTGCATGACATCAGTGAGCTGGTCAAAGGTACTTCAAGAAAATTTGGGGTCGGTGACAGCGTCGATCCAAAGCATCTCCATAGAGTGTGTGCTGGTTGAAGCTCCACCCTGATGTTGGCTACCTTAGCTGCAAAGAATCGAGCAAGCTTATCACTCTCCACTTGTGAAAAGCTCTTTGAGTCTGCAGGCAGGCTGGGTTGCACAGTCTGTCTACAGTTGAAAGAGCTGAGCTGGTTGGTTCTGAGCAGCCACAATCCCCCTGGACAGGAACTCTGCCTTCTTACAGTTGATTGCAGATTGATAGACCGACAGTGTTCCCTCAGTCTAAGGTGGTCAGCATCCAGGGTGGATTTCCACCAGCAGCACTCTAACCTGTGTCCTAGTTACTGCATCTTCATCAAGGTCCTGTCAAATCAAGGGGACCAAGGGTGAAGGGAGAGAAGACAAACATGAGTAGGAGCAATGACATCCAGAGCCACAGAAATGGCCTTATTATAAGCCACAACTAAAGCCTCTGGGTCACTATTTGCCCCTGGATGCACCAATAGGTCAAGCACCACTGCAAGGCATTTGAGCTTACATCTCGTAAGGGCCGTACCTGACCATCTCCACAGGGGTAGGCCTACAAGGGGTGCACAGAAACTGAACCCCACAGTGCAGTGATCAGACCATTCTACAGGTTCCACCCCAATTCAAGGCTTGATCCCCAGAAGGAAGACTAGGTCAAAAGAGTGACCGTGTTTATGAGTAGCAGTAGTAACAATCTGTGTGAGGCTCAAAGATGTCATCAACTGGAAGAAGTGTTATCCACTTGCGAGAGATCGTCATTGGACCCAGGCATTAAAGTTGTACAGAACCATCAGCCTGGACAACTCAAATGCCATGTCAATCACGAAGTCCATTACTTCTTGAAGGAATGCTTCTGTCCCCAGGTGGATGGTAGATGAGGCTATCCTACAACTTCAGCACAAAGTTTAGTGCTTTTTTGTTTAACTTGATTTAACAACTTAGCGTTTACCTTTCTTAAGTCTTCGAGTGACTGACATGTCCTTCTGGTATGGTCCTTCCCAGAGTGATAACAGAAGATACCAGACTTAGGATGTTATGAACAAGCAGTTTCATTGGTTAGTTTGCTACTAGGGTATTTCTCCTTGTTTTGCCGATAGTGATGCTTATACCGATCAGGCCTTCACCTGGGTGCGCTTTGGTTGGAAGATTGAGCAAGGTCACTTACTAGGATCTCAACTCTCTCATCTCCCTCAAAATGTCATTTTAGCATCTTTTTAGGAATTTTAACACTGGCACTGATTGCAGAGAACTGAGCCTCACTGGAAACTTCAGCAACATTAATTTGGCCAATATGACCTTTTACCATCTCTCCAGCATTTTATAATTTACTTTAATTCTCTCAATTCTTTTTAGCAATGATTCAACTGCTGTGAATCAGTAACAGTCTCTTTATGCCCGCTGGTCTCCCATCACCCCTTTGAACTTTAATTTCCTGCATCCTATCAATGGTGCAGGCAACAGCTGGAGGTATGATATGATCCCCAACATCCTCTTCTTTCTGTTCAGCTTTCTGGACTTCCTTATCAATACTGGCAGGAAAGTTGGTTTATTTATTTATTTATTTGTTTATTTATGTATGTATTTATTTGAACTCGATAACACCTTGAGCTAAAAAGTTAATTTACAAAGGTTCCACGTTGTAAGGCAATAGACAAGGTATGTAGACATTACAAAACTGATAGGTGTATATACAGCAGGCACATTATTGTACATACAGATACAGATTCAAGCAAGTACAGTTAAAATACATCAGGTAGGAGAGGTCAACTTTATTGCAACAGTACTAGGAGGATACCTAAGGTGGACAAGCAATTTATAGTGGTAGCTGAGCTTTAGAGTGTGCAGGTAGAGTTATGGAGGGTCAGAAGTGGTGGTGACCAAAGGAGGGGAGGACAGAATAGATGAGAGCAGGGAGGCTGGGGTAGAGACAAGGGGTAACAGAATAGCAGGTTCAGTAGACAGAGGGGTGGGACTGGATAGGAATCTATCCAGGAGGTTACATAAGTAGGTGAAGGCAGGGCTGGGTGATGTGGGGAGATAGGGATAGGGATAGAGAAGGGTTTTAAAGTGGGGGGTGGGGTGAGGAGGAAAATGGGGGAGGGTAGAAAAGTGGGGTGATTAATATTTGAGAGAAGAGAAAGCAGGAAGGTGTGAGATAAGAGGAGGTGTGGGTAAGTGTTCGGTGGGGTCACCAAACAGGGAAGGAGAGTGGGGAGAGATGGGTGCTATGCAGGACAGATAAGCTATCAATAACAGTAGGATTATGCACAGGTCCCACAGTCGCAGTTACTAAGAGTGGCCAGCTACTGCAGCAGCTTGGCCTTAAATGGGTGTAGTTTCATTTCCTCAATCAGCTCAGAGTTAAGGAATTTAGCCAACAGGGGCCTGCATTCCAAGGACTGTTGCCTAGTGAGGTCCTGCGGAATGGTATAATAAAAGCAGCTTTCCTCAATCCCCTAGTTAGTCTGAAGGAAGTGGAGTTTCTTAGCAATTGCCTCACTCCAGGAGGAGTAAGATCTAGGGTGGATTTTTTAGCTAATAGATAGAACTTGGTACTGAATTCTGCTTTTCAGGTTTAACCAACACATTATTGAGTATAGTTAATAAGTGTGAGTAAACAGTCCACACCAGGACTAGTCTGCAGGTTTTGATTAAGACAGTCTTGATTCGCTAAGGGCTGTATCGGCATGGCTCAGTAGACTACCAGTCTATAATCTATGATAGAGAGCACGGAGCTGTTAACTGCAAGCTTGATGGGACTTTTGGTGAGGCACTGCCTATGCTGGTAGAGCTGACCTAGTCAGGAACCAGTTGTCTTAGCAACATGGTCTATGTGCTGGCTGTAGGAGAGAGAGCTGTCAAGGTAGACACCAAGGTATTCAAAGGTGGTGGCCATTTCGAGTGTATCAAACCTGTTATTGTAGATATTGAGGTGATGGGACTTATGACAGTTTTGTTGGGAGGCAAACAATTGTTTTAGTCTTAGTGTAGTTGAGCAAGAGCTTAGACTGAAGGAACCATTTTCCACAGAAGTAAAGTCATTTTGCATGCCATTTTCCAGCTCTTTTGGACTAGAGTGACATGTTAGAGAATAACATCATCTGCATATAGAAGGATCTTATTATGGCAGACTTTGGGGAGTTCATTTTAGAAACAGGCTGAACAGCAGGGGCCCAAAATGGAACCTTGGGGTACCCCTGTGTTGACATGCCAATGGTCAGATAGAATGTCAGAATCTTGACCTGCTGGGTCCTGTTAGAGGTAACTCTGGAACTAGCCTAGAGAGACAGAGGATATACCAATGTTAGAGAGTTGTGTGAGAAGCAAGTCATGGTGAGCCGTAGTCGAAGGCCTTGGTGGAGGTCAATGAAAGATGCCCCCACCAAGAGCCCTCGTCAAGTGCTTCATGGATATGAATGGTAAACTCAACCAATGCCGTTGAAGTACTATGTGCCTTCTGAAAGCCATGCTGTTCCTGGCTTTGAAGGTTGTACTTATCAAGTGCGTACCTAACTGATCATATACTATCCTCTCTAGTGCCTTGGCGGGGGCAGAATTGAGATTGGCCTGTTGTTGGCCAGGCAGGTTCTTTCTCAGCTTTTAAAGACCATGGTGATCACTGCAGCTTTCCAGCATTGAGGAGAAAATGCCAGTGGTTAGTGAGAGAGTTAGGATCCAGGTTAGAGGAAAGTAACACATACAGGGTGAGAGCCACAATCTTTAGGTTAGCGAGTCCCCACTGGATCTAGTGTTCCTGAGAACTTTCTCCAAGTATTTTTACCTCAGTTCTAGAGATAACCTTCAGGTAGAAGGGAGGTGCTGTGTGTGTTGGAGGGATGTCAGTACAACTAGTGGCAGAGCTAGGCACAGGTTGAAGATAGTCTGGAGGAAGGACCCCACTAAGCTCTGTGAAAGCCTTGTTGAAGCCACCTGTGATAGTTTTGGGATCCTGGGTAATTGCACCTCAAAGTTTATTAGCAATGGTGGTGATTTACTTGCTCTGCCTGTTGGGGTTTTATTTTGTCCCAGAATCTGTGGCTGTTGCACCAAGAATTGTCGGTTCACTTTTAAAGTAAGATCTTTTGCAGGCGGATGGCTTGAGTGCATTATATGTACTGCTTTGTATTTCTGTATGTCAGAGGGGACCCAGTGCTCTTAGCCCTATGCCACAGGTTATCCCTGACCCCCATGAGCTCAAGGAGCTATGGTGTGATTCATGATTTGCTGGTTCTTTTGATTTTCCTCACTTTTATGGGGCAATGAAGTTGCAGGCTGAGTTAAACTTGTTGATAAAGCACTCAAGAGCAGCATGCATGTTGGCGACAGCATAGACCCCTCCCAGTTTAGCTGGTGGAGGTAGGATTTTAGTGTTGCAAGATGTCTAGCTTTTATAAATCTGGAGGTTATTGTCTTTTTGGTGGGGTTCAGGGTCTTGTTTGTCCAGGAGCATAAGACTGTCAAGTGGTTACTGATAGAGTCAGCTAGCACAGTGGTTCTAGTTATTCTTTGACCAGTTGGTTAGTACCCAGTCTATTGAGAGTACTTGAACAGCTGCTGATAGTTTACACGAGTTGGGGATTGAATGAGTTGGACCATGTCTATGGCCACTATTGCATCCTGGTAAGGTGCAGTATCTGGGGATAACCAATTTATATTAAAGTCCCCTAACATTATGATTTCAGATTGATGGCAATTACTAGATAAATAATCAAGTGCTAGTTTGAAACCAGCCTCTTGATCTTTGGGGTATGTACACAGAGTTTATAGTTAAACACTTTCCCTGGGATCCAAGTTGAACCTGGATGGAGAAATTTGTGATCTTCCAAAGTGGGGTGGGATGGGGAGTTCCTGAACTGAACTGAGTCATTAAGATAAATGGCACATCCTCCCCTTGTTCCCCTTGCCTGTCCACCCTGAAAGTTGTGTAGACCTCAAGCTGGATAGCAGAGTCAGGGTTCTAGGAGTGAGCCAGGTCTCCATGACTGAGATGACATCTGGTTTATGTTGGGCCATCCATACCTAGAGAGCATCAAATTTTGCTAGCAGGCTGCATATGCTAAAAGATGCAATAGTTATTGCACCAGCTTTGTGGTCTATTGGTGGTATTAAGGTACAGTACTAGCTCCAGGGTTTGGGAGAACGTTCTCAAGAGTAGAAGGAATAGCCTGGCAATTCTAAGAGCTTGTAGCTTTAAATGTTTCTTAAGACAGGACTTGCTGTGGGAGTTGGCTATTTTTTCTTCACTTTTGTGGTGACTATCAACATATTCAGCTGAGCCAGCACGATAGTGACGTATGTTTAACTGTGTTCCTGCTCTTGTGGGATGGCAGAGGGTGGCATAGTGGGATTGCCAGAAGTGGTCTCGGAGCACCTCGTATCTGGGGTCGGAAGTTGGATTGCATTCCACATTATTTTGGAGAAGGGTAAGTCAAGTGTATGATCCTGTGCATTGCTTAGGAAGGCTTTGTTTGGTTGTTTGCCTTGGATACTATCAAGGGCAGTGGTGCGGGAGTTTGGTGGGAAGTGGAAGTTGATCAGAGCAGATAATACTACCCTAGCAGAAAGGGTAAGGGGGTCTTCTGAGAATGTTGGGCAGTGGGAGGTGTGAAGGGTTGGACATGTTTAAGGATTACTGCCTTTTGAGGGAGTTAACTGGGTGGCAGACACCATTGAGCTTATTTTCAGTCCTATAAGAGGGCTGTCTCTCTTCTCCTCAAAATGAAGCTTAAGGATCAATATAGTAGACTGGCTAGCTGTCTCAAGATATGCTCTATCTTCATTTAGTTCGGGTACTGGGGGCCATGGCTCCTCCGAAACACTCACTGCAAAGATTTCTCTAACAATCCAAAAAAGCAGGCAAGGGCTCTCCTTGCCACTGGCGCAGTAAGTTTAAATTTCAACCAAACATCCTCACTGGATTCCGTGATCCAAACACATCTTCCAAAGTGGCCAAATACTCTTAGGCAGATGCATCTGGATCAGTGGTTCAGAAGACCTGATCGGCATCTAAGGCTGGGCCTCAGAGGCTCTCCATAATTCTCTTCCTTATCTCATCCTCTACACTGCCATTCTTGCACAAGAAGTGAGGAATAATCCATCCAGGTCTCCACATCATCCTCCCATTAGGCATGGGAAAGGTACCAGAAAACATCTGCACCTTGCAGTAAGAATCATGACTGAGGGCACATGCATAGGTACAGGTGCTGGTACTGGTGCAGGCACAGGGGCTGGTGCAGGTGCAGGTCATGAGGGTGGGGTGCCTCCAGGGTCCCAAGCAATTTTTCAAGTCCTCAAGGTTTCACCCTCAGCCTGTAACAGTTCATCAAGCTTTTCTTTTAGTCCTTCAGATTTAGGGGACCCTTCAGGTGTAGATGTCATGCTATACATTGTTTATCACTTTCCAAGCCACTGGAGACCATCATAAACAGTGACTTTGGGCACCCTAGTAATGTCCAATTGATTTTACATTCTACTAAACCTACTAGAGTC
Source organism: Neoceratodus forsteri (assembly GCA_016271365.2). Lineage (NCBI taxonomy): Eukaryota > Metazoa > Chordata > Ceratodontiformes > Ceratodontidae > Neoceratodus > Neoceratodus forsteri. Next base: position 612,215,181 of record CM057455.1, read on the forward strand.
TGTGTGGCCCTACCAGTATGATGACCCGAACTATAGCTAGACCTAAACACTTTATTGTGAAGAGAACATTTTCTATGGTGCCCTTGTCAGTACCCAGGGGTATGTGCAGGAACAATACAGCCTTCTGAGGGTTAACCACTTCTGCCTCATACCAACCAAACAATCAGCATACAGCCATTTCATTGGGGAAATTCAAAAGCAGACCTGGTAACACACTCCATACTGGTGGGAGTCTCCATGTGTGACCCAACTGGAATTTTGTGGTTTGGACACTAGGGAGCAGTCATCCCAGTGGTGCCTCCAAAGATGTAACCTGGTCACCACCTCCCAATAGGCTACTACTCCTGCCTTCTTCCTAAATGCAGGATGAGGGCTTGGGTTCTGATTTATCTAGCACAAGGGCTCAATACAAAAATAAAGATATTTGTGTGATGCCTCCCATCAGAGTTTTTCCAAGAGTGCTAGATATTAAGCTAGTACAACCCTCTGGAAGTTGTTTGTACCCACAGCCTCAACCAGTGGTCCCACACATGGTGTTTGATGAGTGCTACTAATATGCTCACAGTTACCATTTACCAGCAGGGTCTGGAACTCTTGCATGCACCCTGTGCATCTGTAAGAATGATCTGCAACAACAATACACCTTTAGATTTTCCTAGTAATCCAGCACTCAATAATTAATATGCTCAGGGGCCAATATAACATTCAAACAAAAAGCATTCATTTATGGATTTGAACTGGGGAAGGAAGCATGAATCAAACTTTACTTTAAAGACACCTTTAGGTTTTCTTTAAGTTATTTACATTTATTTAACCCACCGGACAGCAGTCACAACTGCCGGGTACCCAGAGTTTTTCTAGGTGCAGGCCTGAAGCATTGCTGCTGCTTGGCCAGCATTGCAACTGGTTGGGGCCCTTAAATAAATAAATGGTTAATACTCTTTTTTATAATTGGCTGTACCAACATAAACAACTTTTGAACATGAAAAGTTATGATCCTCAGACCTAATGGCTTGCAAAACAGTCTAAACCACAATGAGAACTTAGCAAGCACATGAAATGATAAAGCACTTTTATTCTATGTTGCTGGGTTACCCTATTGTACTCACTGAACCAGGACCTCGGAATCTGGGTTTAGAGCTGAATTCCCTTTGAGGCAGTATTTGGCTCTTTGGCATGTGGCTGTAGGTTGCAGGACTTTGTTCCTTCTGGCAATGACCAAGATACAGAGAACAGAGGCTAACACAACTCACCCCACATCACGCTTATCCCCAAAGGGTGGTCGCAACCCTCAGTGATCTTTTCCAAAGGAGCTGTCTCCCTACACTGGACTTCTAGCAGCTCTGGTGTCATAGGCAGCAACAGTCTTTTAGAAACATTGTTTGGAATCACATGCTTAACTTTTGGTACAGTTCTGGCACAGGCCGCAGGCTTACCTACTTGCAAACTGCAGTCTTTGAAGCATAAGCTGGCACAGTTGAAACTCAGGTCTTCCCTTCAACAAATAGGCTGGAGACAATTCGGTGATCCCAGCCTTTAGAATTAGGCTACAGCCCCAGAGCCAAAACAGTTTCTCACCACACTGCAGTTTGGAGCTATCTCAGCTCTCTGGACCACTTCAGACAGCAATCTCAGCCCAGATGAAATTACTTCTTTTCTGTGGATATTTGAGTCTCTTATGCAGTCCGCACCCTTGGCAGTCTCAGAAAATCCACTTAGGATCTCAGGCTGAGGAGAGAAATGGCCCTCCCAAATTCAGCGAGATAAAGAAAGAGTCTCTTTCCTTCTTGGAAGCTCCAGCTGGTCTCTCTAGTTCAAACAGTCCCTCTAAACTGAAGAAAAACATTTCTGAAATCTGGCTGGCTGCTCAAACTGTTAATCACAGTCCCAGTCTTTTAACTGGCTAAAATCTGGGCCAAGAATTGCCTACATTCCCCAAAGTCTCTGGCACAGTCCCAAGAGTCTCTGTGATAATTCCTGGCTCCTGATTGGCTGAAAGGCTACAAACATGGCTGCTGTTAGCACAGTCCCCAAGCAGTCCATACAGTTCTCCACATTGAAAGGTCTGGTGCAGCCAGTACAGTAGTTTTTATTTCTAAATACCCCAATGTTCAATAGCCTCACTTGTACCCTGTTGAATACTACCATTATTAAACATTTATTTTCTTTCCTGCACCAGTCACTGCTGACCAAATACAATGTCCCTAGGTGGCAGGCAGGCTTCCTCATTATTATTCATGGAGCACTCATTAATATGCATTAAACCCATACATGCCCCAATTAAAACTCAATATTTACAATACACAGGTGCTTTTACCAGCCTCATTCAGGTCACCAGCCCCCAATTAAGTGATCTGGGGACCAGGACCACTAGAAAACCTCTTATTTGACCACTACGGTGAATGCAGAATATAAAAGCACTTATGTGCATGCATGGCCACCAGCCAGACAGGCCGTGACTGGGAAATGCTGGCAGCTTCCCGATCTAGCTCCTTCGGCACTGTTTTAGGCAAATATCAAATACAGAGGCTGCTCTGTCCGGGCATCGGGGCACATAAAAAGACTTGGGCTGTGGTGGTGATACACATGGGGGATGCCACCAGCAGCAACAGGCAGATGTGAGATATGTGGCAATTTAAGGTAATGCTCACAGAGGGGTTACAATAGTGATGCAAGCACAGATGCAGAAGATAGTGACACAACTATCTTTTGGTGGTTACAGCTCATCTTGACTCTGGTGCACCTGTTATTTGCATTCATGCTCAACTCTTTGAAAATCCATGCCCACTTCTCCACATTCAAAAGGTAGAACGAGTTGTTTAATAACTTGCATCCTCATAAGAGAATTTAATCAGTTCCTGGCCCGTAAAGAGCTCCTATCTTTGGACAAACTGGAAGCAGTGATGATATCTTCTTGCTTATAGTAGGTGAGTTGTAGATCAGGTTCTGCATATCTTTAAATAAAAGTACCTATTTAGAATCTAGGTTACCTTTACTGTGGATTGAGAAGGAGGTATCCAGTTTGTGGATGTAAGGATGGTTGCCAAAGACCATCACTTAGTCTTTGGCATAGAGATTGAGATTGGGGATCTCATTTAGCCCAGCTTCTTCTTTTACAAAGTTGTACTGGTGCTGGTTCTCAATGCCAGCCAGTGTGGGGCCATTGCTACAGCAATTTGTGTTGTCACTTCAGAATTTAGTACAGTGCATCTGTACTATGATTTGGACATCACAAGGTGGGTAGAAAACCAAACATATGATGAAAGCAGGGGCTTTTAAATTCTTAAATTTGATTTGAGGTTTAAAATAGACATTTGGTGTGCATTTGTAGGTAAATTCAGGAAGCGACCAGATTTCCCTGTTATACAGTATGTGTAGCTCCATTTACAGTATCTCTGCAACTGAGCTTTGTTGATCTTAATAAATGCTGGTGCACCCTATTGTGACAAAACCCAAGTGTAAATGTCCCAGTTGAATTCTGCATATAACCTGCGTCCTTTTCATTTCCCCATGCATGAGGCATAATTGAGCGTACTGCCGTAGTACTGCTTTTGATGGGTTTGACACTGTTTGTCCAATGCAGAGCAGGGTTTTAGGGGCTATTCAGTATCACATCAATCATCAGCAAGACTTAGTATGACAGCGTTCTGATTGCTGGGCAGAGAGGGCACAAAATTGAAAAGGAATAGCTGATCCAGTCAGGGGTCATCTATTCCCTTTGATCTATGCTGCCAAGCAAGTGAAGGTGATCTGTCAAAGTCAGCCTGGCATGCATGGAATGTCTGCCAGCTGTAAGAGTAAACCATGCTCCACACATGTGCGGTTGCATCTCCGTGGGTCATGTTTTATTTTTCCTGTCTCCACCACCCAACCAACTCTCTCAGCACCCCCAAACATAACAGTGACACTGGGTACTCAATCCCCAGTGTTGTCACCTGGTATGTGACACTTCTCAAGAGTACCACACATGCACAGTCACATCTCCTGTGTCTTTCTTGTTTTTTTATCCCGACTCCTGACCCTTCCTCTCAAAAACACCACCCCCTCACCCCACAAACATAACAGTGACATTGATGGTGTCCAGTCCCCTGTGTTGTGATTCAGAATCATCCATCATTCCCCACCCCGGTTGAGAACCATGAGGCGCTTTCATCCACCCACCCCAGAATCATCCATCCTTTTTTTTTAACCTGTGAAAATAAAGCCATCCATCTATGTTTTGCATTCATTATTGCCCCCACCGACCCTCAAACACATCACTCACCTCCAGCTGAAGCCCTTACCCACCAGGAGTCTAATGCCATCATCTTCTATAGACCACATACACATCTTCCCTCTTCAAAGCTGGATCACGAACTGAAGAATCAGGTATGCAGTTCAATGTATCTCAATGGGGTATGAGATCAGTATCATCAATTATCCATTTCTGCATAGTTTGGCCAACATTTTCAACATGTCTTTATTGGGACCCCACCTCATGAACAATTGCACTAAGATTATGCAAATCTGTCCTAAAGGATGAATTTGCGGTTCCTGCACGAAATTGCCCTTTGGGTAGGAGCTGAAATATTTCTCTGCCATTGCTCACGTGAGGGTCAAAATAAACTACATTGAGAATTGGTGTCAAAATATTAAAAGCAACAAAGTTATGAACCTACATTGAATTATACAAATGCAGGCCCGTAACTTTCGATCATTTTCAATATTTTACCAAACTTTTCAAAATAGCCATTTCTTTACATCACCTCATGAATGTGACAGCTGTTATTTTTCAGATCTTGGCCAAAATGTTTTTGCATCCTGAAAGGTGATTTCATGGTACCTGTGCAAAGTCACCTTTTGGGCTGAAGTTCAAAATTTTCTGTGCAATTGTTCATGAAGTGGAGTCATAAGAAGTTTATGTTGAAAATTTGGTGTAAAACAAAACAAAACAAAAAGATGGGCAACATTTTAAAAGGAGATGCACGGTGCATCTCCAGATGCACTAGGCTCATCCCAACATATGCACTGCAGTGTGGTATTCAAAGGACAGAGATGCATTGTGCATCTCCAGATGTGCTGAAGCACATCTATAATGTATGTGGTGCATGTGGAGGAGGTGTTTCTATGAATGCTCTGTGAATCCCAATATTCAGCCAAAATGAGCGGCACAAGTGTGGTGCATCCTGAAGATGCGCTGCCCAAAGTTAGGCATAAAAGAAACATGCCTAAGTGCAAGCCATTGACAGGTAGCAAGCTAAATAGCAACAGCCACAGCCATGGATAGCTCAGCCTTTCTGATGGCAGCTGTCATGAGGGGTTTGAGGAGATGGTAATAACAACAGTGTGGCCTGGGAAGGGCCCATAGGCATTATGCCCAACAAAAGCAGTACTGTGCCCATGTCACATCTGAACAACTCAGTGACACATAGATCGTGGGCCAGTACCGACTCAACAGAGCAATACTGAGACAGCTCTGGGAGTTGGCCCACGATGAACTGCAGGCACCAACACACAGGAATCACACCCTGTTGGTGGAGACAAATATGACAGAAGCACTGTGCCTGCTCACCACGGGCACCTTCCAGATACCAATGGGTGACACCACTGGTATCAAACCTAATCCCTCACTGCTCTGCTGCCACATGCTACAGAGTTCATCTCTTTCCTAGCACACAGGCAGAGTGGACAGAAATCATGCAGCACTTCCACAGGGTGGCATGCAAGCCAGGCATGATAGGGGCCATCAACTGCACCCATGTAGCAATCAGGGCATCACCTGGCCCTGATGGTGACACCCATCAATAGGAAGGGATACCACTCTGTAAACTGCCAGGTGTGTGCAATGCCATAGGGTCCATCATCAATGTCTGTGCCACACTACCTGGAAGTACACTTGATGCCTACATCTGGCATCAGTTAGCCCACTGCTGGCCACTAGGGCACAGTGACACAGGGGCACAATTGTGGAGAAGCACTTTTGGGACCCCAGGTGAGTAACTGTGCATAACCAAACTAGGAATTCACAAACACACAGGAGGTAGAAGAGGATACACACTTGCACAGGTAAGCAGACACAGTACAGATGCTGACTGCAATGGAGAGTGCACACAACCATGCACAGGTGACCACTGCAGTGCCAGCATGGACGGGGGCACATTGTTGCATAGTGGGGAATGGCATGGATCAGAAGGACTCTACTGGCAGACATGCACAATGGACACACAAGGCTGCACTCATCATGCCCATGCCACACAATACAACTCCAGTGCTCCCACCCATGCCCAGTACACCAAACAGACAATACAGACATGCTTGCCACTGCAGCATGCATGTGCCACAACATGCAGCCTCGGCAGTAACAGCTGGGAGTGTGGACAGAAACATCCATAGGGTGAAATTGCCATGTCGACTGCATCCAGGAGGCATCATTGTGTGCCACTATTTACACCACGGACACATGGGTGGCCATGTTCTGGCTGGGTGAACCCTCTGGGGTGTCACCTACTACAGAGGTGAAATCCACCCTAGCTGGAGTCAATCCCATGTTACCATGACTGGGTGCTTGAGGGTGTTGCGGTACTGAACTACAGATAGGAACTAGGGGTGTTGGAGATCTTGTTGGCAGGGGCAACACCAGAAACAAATGAGTCACACTATGCCCTGGTGTGGGAGTGCTGGTGGTACTGCATGTGGTGCGGTGGGAAACACTGTGGTCATGGGACCCCAGGGCTGCACAGCCCACTTCAATGGCCTGTGCAATCCTCTCAAGACCCACTGTTATATCTGCCTGCAGTAGGCATAGCTCGCCAATCATCTGGGTGTGTGTCACAGTGCAGTCTTATCCATGAGGCCCACCTGCACCCGCAGTCAATGACACATCTTCCTAAGTGCTGCCTGGTGCTCCATGGATGTCTACAAGAGCCAGGTGTGCTCATCCAGCCTGTCAGCAGGGACATGTCTAGTGCTGGGGGCTGATGGACTAGTGTACCGCCTGCTATGCCACATCTACAGGCCATGGATATTGCATGACAGGTCACTGTTTGGCCAGAGACTGTGATGCGAGCAGGCACAGTGGACCCTGGGACAGTAATGCCAAGGGCCCCTGCTGGACGATGCTGCTGCACAGCACCTGCTATATGATGGTGACAGCTCCATGTCCCACAGCAGCACCTCTACCCCAGGCCACCCACAGCTGTCACAGTAGCAGACAGAGTGTGTGTGCAGTTTGGGAGGGTCATGTGAAGGGCCAGGGTGCCGCACACCACCTGATGCTGTCCGTGTGGCAACAGAGACAGTGGGTGTGACACTGATGTGCATGTGCTCCCCAGCTGGGTGGCATTCTCTGCATCATCATCATCCTCCTCCATGGCCGATGCAAGCAGAATGAGATCCTACGACAAGTCAAGGATAGGCAGGACATCTAGCTCAGCAAGCCAGTGAAGACAAAGGTTTCAACTGCCGCTATGAGACAAAATGCAGCACCTTAAACAGAAATACAAAAACAAGCAAAAAGGTGTGCAAAGGAAGGTGACAAAATGCCAAATAGTATTGCTGAGTGCCAAGGATTTATTAGAAGTGCAAAAACATTGAATAGGACAAGCCTCAGTGCATTGAGCTGCTTGCAGGCTCTTCATCGGGAGAGGCAAATAGGATTACAGACATTCATTATATAGGTAAATCAATGACATCATAATTAAAGGAAAAGCTCACAAAAGACTTATAACTTGTTTTTGGTAAATTCATATGTAAAAATGCTAATAAATGCTGTGTCGGTACAGGTTGATAAAGAAAAAGTATTTAGATTTTGAACCTACATTCTGTGAAATTACACCACAATGTGTAGGCTAATTATTGTTAGAAAAGTAATTTAATCTATCTTGTATAAGTAAGCACTCCATTCACTAAAAGGACTGGAACAGACAAAGTAAGGACTGCATTAAATTTATAAAGTCCAGGATCCCTGGAAAGGTGGCACTGGTCTAGGCACCAGGAAAAAAAGAAGATAATTTAAATATATAAAATGGTAGACAATCAATAATATAGGAGAAACGAGCATTTGTCAATATCAAAAGTTCACTGCATTACCTAAGGAACAGCAAGGAGGCACTCCATAGAGTTTAATGGGCAATTTGTAAAGTTGAGTTTATATTTCCAGTGATGATTTTGTCAAAGAAAAGGCAGTCGCTAACTAACGAGGACCTTCTTAGGTAAGCACTGTATTTCTTTGACATAATCGTCAGTGGAAAGTATAACAAGCATTTGTCAATACTAAATGTTTGCTTGCTGGCATTGGTAGTGCAGGAGTTAGAGAGACACATAATCAGAATAGCAGTGAAGTATTGAACTGACGCCAACCCCAGATCCACCCTGCTGAGGCAGACAGCCAATAGGGGTGTGCCTTGGGTCATTGGCCATACGCTAATGCCATTTCACCTCACCCTACCCTGCAGACAATGACAGGTGTCACGGTGTTCCTTGAGTCTTCAGGCCTTATGCTCACCCTGTTCCATAAGGAAATATGCTGAGATGGGTGCGTATAGGAGAATGGGGGTGACGTTGGGGCTGAAGACTCCAAGGCACACCTCAATGCCTGTCACTGTTGCAGGGTGGAGGTGGAATAGCATGAACATTAGGACCGATGATCCCAAGTCACACCCCGATGCCTGTCAGTCTCTACTAACATACAACATTTGCCAACAAATAAAGGCCTAGTGGTCTATCAAGTCTGCTCAATTGTGCAGCTAGCTCCCTTATTTTACAGCTGTCTATCCCTCCAACTCTTCCCTCCCTTGACCCTCCCTCTTGCCCCGTCCCAGCCCCTTTGAGCGGTCCACTGTTCCACTGGATACTACTTCTGCCGGTAACATTCCACCTAACCACCACCCTCTCTGTAAAAGTTTCTCCTCATCTCCTTCCTGAACCTTCCTCCCTCCAGTCTCATAACATGGCCTTGGGTGTCCCTTGCCTCCCTTACTTTGAATAGCCCTCCATACCTATCTTGTTTATTCCTTTCATGTACTTGAAGGTTTCAATCATATCCTCCATTCCCTCCTCTCTTCCAGCAGTACAAATTCAACTCCCTCAGGCTCCTTTCATATATTAAGTCCCCCAGCCCCTTGATCATCTTTGTTACCCTGCCTGCACCCTCCAGTAACCAATGTCCCTCTTCAGATATGGGTGACAGTACTGCCATGCAGTACTCCAGGTGCGGTCTAACTACTGATCTATACAGTGGCAGAATCACCTTCCCATCCTCGAGTATATACCTTGCAAGGCAACCCAGCATTTTTTTGGCCTTTGTAGCTGCCTTACTACATTGTGCGGAGTTGTTCACTGACCCCATAATGAGCACCCCAGATCCTTCTCCTCCTGGTCTTGGCCAGCTGCACTCCCCAGCTGGTAACTCCTCTTGGGCTTTTCACCCCAGAATGCAGCACCTTGCACAATTTGGCACTGAACCCCAGTTGCCAGATGTCCAACCAGGTTTCCAGCTTTGCCAGACCATCCTGCAAACCCTGCCATCCCCTAGGTCACCCATCACTGCTCCCATCTTGGTGTCATCAGCAAACAGACTTATCCTTCTCTTTATACCCAATGATATGTCCCAATAAATATCACAAATAACACCGGTCCCAACACCAATCCCTGCTGGACACCACTCATCACTACCCTTGGGGATGAGAACCCCCACCCATCACCATCTTCTGTTGCCTTTCCTGAAGTCAGTTCCCACCCATCTCACCAGCTCTGTACCTGCCCTGTGCCTTCTAACTTACTTTCCAGCCTCCCATGCAGCACTGAGTCAAATGCCTTACTAAGTCGGTGAGAGCATCCTGCATGGCCACCATTCAATTGCCTAGATACCCAGTCATAGAACTCCACCCAGTTGGATTGGCAGGATCTGCCACTTATGAAGTCTGCTGTCCTGTAGTCCTTTGGCATCCAGGAAGCCACCAGCCCCTCCTTCAGGATAGTCTCCATCTGCTTACCCAAGATGGATGTGAGGCTCACTGATCTGAAGTTCCTGATTCATTCTTGGGGCCATTCTTGTGGAGGGCACCACATGAGCCATCCTCTGATCCTGAGGTACACACCCTGAGTGTGAGACAGGCATTAAATAAGTCTGCCAAAGTTCCTGCCAGGACCTCTGCCAGCTCCTTCAGTACCCTGGGGTGGATGCCATCTTAGCATGGCACCTTGTCCACCTTCAGTGCCATCAAACCCTCCAGAACCCTGCCTTCAGTGGTTTCCCATCCATCACCCTTCCCCCTCTGTTTCTGCCCTCCTTCCCTTTGGGTATCATCCCTCTTCTCCTTAGTAAATACTGAGCAGAAATAATCATTTAGTGTTCCTGTCTTATAACCCCTGCTTCCACCCAAACCCTGCCCCCCACCTAATCCTTACTATGTGGTCCTTACAGTTTCTTTTCTCCCTAATGGCCATGAAAAAGTAATTTTCCCTCTTCTTAGCGCCATGAGCCAGCTGAGCTCCGTGAGACTCCTTGGCTGCCCTTACATCCTTGTCACCTCCTTTGATTCCTTCAGATACTATTCCCTGTCCTCCCCCCTCCCTGTTTTCTACCTTCTAAAGGTAGCTCTTTCCTCCTTACCTTTTCCATGACCTCCTTGCTCACCCAGCTAGGTTTCTTTGCCCTAGCCTTCTTGCTCTGGGCCTTGCTGCAGGTTCTGGTTGCCTCCACTATTCCCAGCTTTAAGAGTTCCCACCTCTGGTTAGTGCCCAGACTAGGTTGAATTCTGGCCAGGTACCATTTACCTCTTTCTCCATCTTCCTGACGTTGTCCCTCCTGAATTCCAGCACCCTTGTGATGAATTCCACTCCTTCCTTACGCATATCCGATGTGAACCATACTGTGTGGTCACTCCCCGAGTAGTTCTTCCACCCTAAGTTCCTCACAGACTCCCCATTTGCCAGCGTGAGGTCAGGGTATTCCCTAACCTGCTTGGTTCACTGACCATTTACGTCAGGAAGCTGTTCTGGAACACAGCCAGTAGTCCTGCTCCTTTCTATTCCTGGTTGTTGATGTACTGCAATGGTTCTATGTCATAACAGCGATCGTGAAATAGTGATTGCCATTACGGTGAGTGTACATAGCCAAAATGAATTTCAGTGATGCACACTCATGGCAACTGGGAAGAGGGTGCCCAAGATGCACTGATGTGTTTTTAATGTGGAGGCTGTGCTCCTGTACCCTCCTGAGGCTTCACTCCAAACACCCTCGTAGTAAAGGATTCTCAACTCAGGGGTGTATTTCGAGGAGGTGAAATACTTGTGAAATAAAAAGTCAGCTGCTGGCAAAAAAAACAATACACCACGCCAGACCCGAACCCTGTATCCTACACTCCCAAGTGACCACCACCCCACTATGCTAGAGATCCAGCTCAGCAGCTGCCCACCACACCCCCTACCATACCTTCCCTCCTCTTCCTCCCCTGCAACATGTACTGGCATATGTTGCGGCTACCTAATGGGATAAGCCTGCACGGCTATAGAGTCAACTTTAACACTGTGCAGAGCTGCAGCATAAATCCTGAGACCCTTTTACTTTTCTTTTTCCTATTATGTAAAGAACTGTTACAACAACACTTCTAACTCATTCCTTGCTGTCTGCTCCTATGTTTCGTAGGCAGGTAGCTACCTGCCTAACTTTCTGACTATCCCTTTCTGGTGGTCTTCCCTTTTTGTGCTGTGGTTTGCTCTATCGCCTTCATGATCGTGCGCACAATTGCCTTCTCGAATGTCGCATGATCGCCTATGCAAACGTAGCATGCAACACGCCAATAGCGTAATTGAAAAGTAAAATTGTTAGTATGCATTACTCTGGCCAGTATTGTGTGCCCTTATGAATGAAGTGTTCAGAAAGGCTAATTACGCTTCTTAGCCCCCCAAAGCTGTAAACAGAATTCTAAGTAAACACTGTAATTAGCCAAGTTGCAATGTTCTAATGTTTAGTTCCGTCCCCTAAATCTGTTTCTGGTGCAGAGAACAGAATGGTGAGCTTTGCAAAGGGCTAGGGATCTTTAGAAATTATTTGTCAGTCCCATTCTCACTTGGAGCTAAAATGAAGCGTTTCTAGCTGTATATTTGAAGCAATCTGTAAAGTGCTGGCCTCTGATATGCAGAGCTTGCGTCTAGTCCTCTGCAAACTCACGCTTTAACTTGCCCTTTCAACCATTTTAATGTTCCTAAAGCATGCCTGTGTACTGCAGGAAAAACAAAATACCTGTATTTGCAGCATTAAAACGCGGTGCTGACTCTGGGCTTGACTGTAGCAATGCACTGCTGCTCTATAGAGCTGGTGAGCTCTCCTCTCCCATTATTATAGGCAGGTTTAGTGGGAGGAGACTAGTTATGATTGACAGGAAGTTATTATATCCTAAACTGTAAGATAGCCACTCAAATTATGTCTTCTGAGTACTCTGAAACTGAGGGAATAATACATAATAACGTGTGGTTTGGGAATATAACAATACAAAGTGAAACATTTGGAGTTTATAGGAAAAGTAGGTAAAAATAAGGGGTGGGAAATCCTATACCACATGGTAATCCAGCATTATAAAAGGCTGACAATTTGTTAAGTCAGTTCAGTTCATTTTGGGCTCAGCAGGACGCTGCATCCTCTGCCTTTCTGGTTCCTTCCAGCTCGATATATGGTGCCAAAGTAGTCTTGTTGATTATGTCTATACGGATGCTTGGAATCATTTTTATTTCTTTTCACTTATAAGACGCACTGTACGCATAAAGTCATTTTTATTTTGTTTGGAATTCATCAAATAAAGACGTCTTGAGGTTATACTCCAACTGGTGTCTTTGTGTGTATCCGACGCTGTGTTCAATCACAGAATATAATTCTATAGCCCCTAAAATAGACAGTTCACTTAAACAGTTTGGGGACATTCTCCAAGTAGCTCCTGACCTGAAGGACAACGTAGAAGATTCACCAATTGTAGTTTACAAAAGAGATGGAGCATTGAGGACAGCGTTACTAGCAGACATTTTCTGCTATCCTCCCACTCCCAATACTTTCATTCCTGGGCCCCATGCAGGCTTACACCGTTTGGTAACTGCAAGATATGCCAATACATGTTGCAGAGTAACCAGTTCACCAGCTGCACCAATGGTTTTCAGTATCTAGTTCATGACTTTATTACCTGCAGAACTCCTTCATTGTTTATGCCATGTGCTGTGATAGTCCCACAATCTGTGTGGGCATGACAACCCTTCCTCTCAAGCACATGATCCAAGAACAAGTTTGATCCATCCTAAACCAATGAGAAGATACCCCATTGATAATCACTGTTGTATTAAACATCATGCTTCACCTAGTTGGGCGTGATGTGCTAGTGCCGACAGGCGTGCAGGCGCTTCTCCGGGCTGACTCAACCTCTAGATCAATTTAAAATCCCCGACTATCGCTAACGGCTGATAAATTGTTTTGGAACTGGCAGCTGTTTACTTTGAACTTACTGAAAATCCGCTCGGTTCTTTTTTCCGCTTTAGCTGCGCGAGTGTACCCTCCTGTGCTGCAGTACCGAGGGGATGGATCCAGGAAGCCCCGAACTCGCTGACGCACAGGCACCGCCCTCCAAACACTTGAAACCCCTCTCGCCAATGCCAGAAGACCAGGAGGCATGCATGGGTGCGGAGGAGAAAGGCCAGAACCCTCAGGACGATTTAGAAGAAATTAAATCACTCCTACGGGGCTGGTAACTGATTTTGCTACTATTAAGCCTACTCTTAACGTTTTGGCACAGAGAGTAGGGGATCTGGAAGCTAGAGCTGCCTCTCAAGATAGAAAAACATCTACACACGAGCAGGAGTTGGTGGCCCTAAGGAGACAAGTGAAAAACTGGAGGAGAGAGAGCGATCAAGAATCGCGCAGCAGAAGGAATAATTTAATTCTGGCTGGTCTGTCAGAGCGCTCCGAGGTGCGGACTGTATCACTTTTATTCAGGGACTGCTGTTAAGATCCTGGGCCCTACTCCTTATGGAGGCATATAATATTGAGAGGCACATCGGTCTCTGAGAGAGACCCCCAGGGGCTCGACCCAGGGTTATCATAATCGCTTCTTGAATTTTAGGAGAAGACCCACGTTCTTATGAGAGCGAGCACTTAAAAACTTGCACTGGAATGGAGCTGCAATTTGGCTTTTTCAGGACCAGACACCTGCCATACGTGAAAACAGAAAGAATATATTGATATTAAAAAGAAGCTCTATTTAGCAGGTGTGAAATTTCGGATGCAACATCCTGCTACTCTGGTGGTCAAGTTGCAAGCAGGGGACGGAGGTTTTGACAGGGAAGGATGCTCGGAGGGCTGAAAGCTGAACTTCCAGATCTGTTCAGGGCGCAACCTGAATCTATGGCTTCGGGACAAGTCCGTGGATGTGGCTGAACTCTGTTTTCCTAGTTATGACACTTTGGAATAAGGATTCCTACAAAGATACAACACAATTTCACCTGAGGATGGTGGTGACTGAGACTATTGATATAAAGCCTTAATGAAGGTGGAGTTATAAGTTGGGACCTCAGAAGAAGTATGAGAGGGAGGAAGGAGCTTACAAATAAAAATTTGATTTGCTGCGTAAAGGGAATAGATACTTGTTTTGGGTTATTTAGAGGCTGGAGGGTCCAGAGAATGCGCTCAGTGACTGGCTCATCTCGTTCTCGACAATGGTTAGGAGACGATCAGTGGATCGGGGTAGTGATAAAAGGGGTGGGGTTTGGGGGAGGGAAGAGAGAGATCCAAACTGCAGATTTTGAATGTTTTGTTTCTTTTTTCCTTAGCGGGCAGCCGGGGCTGGGAGGTATGGGGTAATACATGAATATGTTTACGGTTAACATTTTATCCTGGAATGTCAAAGGCCTTAGAGGGAGGAAAAAGAGGTTATTGATTCTGAAATTTATTTCACAGATAGGGCTCATATAGCTTTGCTGCAGGAGACACACCTCTTAAAAGAAGAGTTATTGCTTTTGAGAAGGCTTTGGGTAGGTCAAGTTTTGGAGAGGGCATGCCAAAGCCTCAGAGGCGTTGCTATCTTGATTGCAAAGAGCTGTCCGTTTACTCCTGTGCAATATAAAACCCGGGAGGATGCGCGGGGAGTTTTATCTGTCAGTACTATTATGGGAGGCTAATAACAATAAGCGTCTGTATACGTGCCAACCCCCTAACCCTGAATTTTTTCCTCCTGAGATTAGACTCATCAGCTTCTCAGCTCACCCCTAATTATGGCAGGGATTGGAATCTTTGCTTTAGTAACTTGGTGGATAGGAACCCCTCTAAAAACCGCCTTCTAGAGCACAGGTATCCTTGGCCAGATTTCTAGAGGTGGCAGCACTGACAGACCCTTTTGGAAGTTTAAACAAGGAAATGGTATAATGACCTTCTATTCAGGGTGCATAAAACTCAAACACATCTTGATTTTCTTGGTTAATCAGGAGGCCTTACGAGGGTTGAAGCTGTTTACTCACAGTAGAAGTTTGTCTGACCATTCTCCATTACAGATGTGTTGGATATTGGAGTCTGTTCCGACAAAACCGTTCAGGTGGAGATTGGATGAATCCTTTATTTAGAAGACAACATGTTATCTCATTTGGAGGAAACTCTTAAAGATATTATTCGACCCAGATCCCTACCCTGGACAATAAGAACTTAGCATGGCCTACTTGTAAAGTCCTATATTCCAGTATAGCCCAGACCCTTTCCATTAGGAGGAATAAGTTGAGGAAGCAAGGAGGAATTCATTGAGGGTGCTATTAACTCACTTACCCCACTTGAGGGATCTGGTGAGGAGGTGGATAGAGAACTCGTGAACTGAGGGATGAGCTGACGGGATATTATGTATGTCAAATTGGAGGCTTGGACTGAAAGGCTTCATGCTGAATACCTTTTGCAGGGGACCTGCCCAGCAGGCTTCTTGCAAGCCGGGTTAGAGAGTGGGAAGCAGCTGCACGATACCATACCTGGAATACCGGGGACCTGATCACAGACCCTCAGGATATGGCAGATGCTTTTGCCGACTATTTCATAGATTTATATCAGGGGCATCAGACAGCACTGAGGAAGGTGCGTGGGATTTTCTGGAGAGTATTGCATTACCTAGACTGGACCAAGAACAGGCCCAGGCCCTGGTAACACCTATAGCGGAGGCTGAAATATGTGATGCAATTAACACTATGCCTAGGGGCAAGACTCCAGGTCAGAGCGGTCTTTCAGCTGGGTTTTACAACCCATCTGAAGAGTCTTTTACCTTTACTCCATGAGCTTTTCTCTGGTATTTTGTCTGAGGAATCCCCATTTGCCGTTATATCAGGCTTATATTACACTTATTCCTAAACCAGATAAGCCCGAGAATCACCAGGTAGTTACAGACCTATTGCCCTCTTGAACCAGGACATCAAATTGTTAACTAAAATATTGGCTAATAGAATTTTTAAAGATAGCTCCTCGGATTATTAGCCAAGACCAGGTTGGTTTTATGCCGGGCAGGGGCTCATGATGCTCGTAAGCTTCACCATATCCTTGTGGCCTCTACCTCTTGTCTGGATATGGCCCTTTTCTCCTTGGATGCCGAAGGCCTTTGACACGGGTCTCCATCCCTTTCTATTTGCCACCATGGAGAGGATGGGCTTCCCGGAGGACCTTCTCAGGATATAGGAATCTTTATGCTATACCTACGGCCAGGGTCCTATGTAATGGTTTTTGTCAAGGAATTCCATCTGGATAATGGGACCAGGCAGGGTTGCCCTCTCCCCAATTTTATTTAATATTTATCTGGATCCTCTTTTGAGAGTGATTCAATCAGACCCTAAATACAGGGGATGAGGTTATGGGTAGGGAACTGAAGTTTTGGTTTTGCAGATGATATTCTGCTGCATCTATACGACCAGTGAAGAGTTTTGATAGGGTTCTGGAGATTATAAAGAGATTTTTGGTAGTTTCAAACTATAAGTTAAATTTACCAAGACCAGGTTCTCCCCTAACCACATGTATTTAAGGCAGATTTTGACCATCTTCACCTAAAATGGGCTCCAGATGGTATTGACTATTTGGGATTCAGGTTACTTCTAATTTCCAGCAAGGTGCTGAAGCAAACCTGGACAAAATATTCGCAGCAGCTAGGGCTGATTTGGATAGGTGGAACAAACTTCCCTTAAATTCGACAGCTAGAATAGGATTAATTAAAATGAATCTATTACCTAGATTTTTATATCCTATATATTTGTCCCCTATAATATTTCCAAGTCTTGGTTTATTAGAATACAAAACTTTTCTCCAACTTTTTATGGAATTCCAAGCCTCGAGGAGGAAACATGTGTTTTGCGATTACCCTCTACTTCAGGGGCTTGGAATTCCAGATATCTTCCTATACTATGTTGCTGGGCAATTATCGATAATGACACGATGGAATAGTACTCAGGAGGGAGAGGGCTATACGTAACTTGGCTACATATTGAACAGCAAATTTTAAGATAAAGGGTATTTCTCCTGAGTCTTTGCTCTTTACTAATCCGGATCCCTCCCTGATGTGGGTAAGGATTCCCAATAGTTAAGACAGTCATGGCTTAGTGGGCTCTTTTGTCCCCACTTCGTAGAAGCTTCAGAAGAGCTGTAGAGGTCAACCTATTTTAGGTAATCCGAACATGGCTATTGGTGGCCGACTTATTAGGGTCTCCTGGGCTCCACAGTTAGCTAATTGTGTTTGGTCAGACTTGATTCTAGGCGATAAAGTCATGTTTCCGCCTCAATGTAGTGGTATTAATTTCTTTAGAGTTACAGATTACCAAAAGCGTTACAGAGAATGCAAAGGGAAAATAGTAGTCGAAGGGACTCCATTCACTTGGGATAATCTTAAGGAATTAATTGCGTTGAAAGCCTCTGTCAACAATGTATAAGGTGCTTCTCGATTTCCTCAGCAAAGAAGTCTCGTGACGTGGCCTACTGGGAGAAGAAGGATACCCTACGGAAGCGGACTGGGAGACAATATGGAAAAGTGTGGCCTACATAACTATACCCAAATTCAGAACTATGCAATTTTTCATTTTTCTAATTTGTATTTCACCCCGCCAAACTCTGTGCTAGGAAGCTTGGACAGACAGATCTATGTTTCAGGTGTGGTTTGAATTCCGGGGATACATTACATATATTTTGGGACTGCCCTAGGATATACACAATTTGGGTTTTAATTAAGCAGAATATGGACCCCTTCTAAATTATGTAGATTACATTGCACGGAGGTCTGTATTTTAGAGTTTGACTCAGATCCCAGGTTACAGATTAAGTATCATATTGCCCTGATGTCCGCCCTGGTTAAAGCTTATGTGTTGAGGCACTGGAAAAGTGAATGCATTTATTCATATGACTGCGCTAGCTTGGATCTTGATGAGGGTACTAGGGAGGATTAAGCCACTTGTCTCGGAATGGGAAAAGGAATTTACGATAAGAGGTGGCTAATTTTAGAGGCTGTCTACTCGACCCAGCTCTAGCCTCCTTGCCATCGGTCTGTCTGTTAAGTGTAGCTTATTGAAGCGGTGGGTTTTATATTTTAATATTTTCTTATGACTGGTTGTTTATATTGGAATACTCTAGTTTTCTCTATCTCTAGATCTAGAGACCTGTAGGTTTTAGAACTAATTTTTCTTCTCCTTTTTTATTTTCCTGTAATATTGTATATTAATAAGATAAGACCTGGACTGCCAAGCAAAGGATTTTATTTTATTTTTGGGGCTCTCTCTCTTTCCTGGGACACAGCTGCGGGAACACCCTCCACTGGACTAGAGGGTTTTGGGAACTATGGGATTGGTGGACTAATCCTAAGTCTTTACACTTTGGGGTTCTTGTTTGTCGTTAATATCCAGTCCCAAGCTACTACTTTTTGTTCTTTCCCCTCAAGGCGGGGAGTGGAGTCCTGGTTTTCATGTCTGGATAGGCGGGCGGTTCTCTGCAGCTGTGATTGTATATTGTTTCTTGTACATAGTTCGCCTACTCAGTTATAGGGTGGGCACCGGGCTCCAGGTTGGTATGTATGAGTGTTTGTATGTTTATGCAAAATACAATAAAGATACTTTTAAAAAAACAAAAAAAACATCATGCTTCACCTAGCAACTTCAAATGTATGGGCATTCCCATATCAAAGCTCTCATCAGAGGAGGAATAGACATGAAAACTTGGACAACTCAAAAGTAGATTGATATTTACCCTGGGTTCATTATAACAAGGGGCCTCAATGATGGGACATTTTGCCTTATCTTTAATTTTCTCTGTTTTCCACTGTCTGGTGTCAGCATCGGCCTCATCTAATTTTATTAATTATACATTTTCTCTCTTATATTTTTGATTGTCCACCATTTTAGATATTTTACTGATCTTTTTTCCAGGTGCCTGGACTAGTGCACCTTTCAGTGATCCTGGACTTTATGAATTTAATGCAGTCCCTTACTTCGTCTGTTCCAGTCCTTTTAGTGAATGGAGTGCTTTCTTAAACAAGAAAGATGAAATTACTTTTCTAACAATAATTAGCCTACACATTGTGATGTAATTTCACAGAATGTAAGGTTCAAAATCTAAATAAGTTTTCATTCCAGCCTGTACTGACACAGCATTTATTAGCATGTTTACATATACATTTGCCAAAAAGCAAGTTATAAGTCTTTTGTGAGTGTTCCCTTTAATTATGATGTCTTAACTGATACACCTATATAATGAGCGTCTGTAGTCCTATTGCCCCTCCCCTGATGAAAAGCCTGCATGAGGCTGGGCTGCACAGAGGTGTGTACTGTTCGATGTTTTCGCACTTCTTATAAACCCTTGGCACTCAGCATTTCTATTTGGCATTTGCCACCCTTCCTGCACACCTTTTTGCTTGTTTTGGTAACTCAGCAAGCCCAAGACGTCCTTCAACAGATGTGCTCCATGAGCAGCGTCCATGGCTCTAGCGAATGTGGATAGTCAGGGGTCGTCCTCCACTGGTCCCACCAGATGTGCCCTGGACCCTGCAGCACCCTTGAGTGTGATGGAGCTGAAAGGCAGAATGGACAGCATAATCAGGGATGCCGGCCATGGTGCTGGATGACAGGTGGACACGGGAAGTGTGCATGTGCACCACAGGTGTGCAGATTCTGCCACACAGGCCAGGGGCCACCATTGTGGCCTGTGCTGCACACACTCAATGATGACATGTGCACTGCACATCTGCTGTGCCATGCACACAGGACAGAATGTGGTACATGGCCTCAAGGACCAAGCTGTGTTCGGCAAAGCCCCCTCAATGGTATTGCCACAGGCACCGTGGCTGCCATGTGGACCAACTGTCCATGGTGGCTGCAAGTGCAGTTGCCCTACATTGCCAGTGAGGTGTACACACACACAAGGCACACATGCCATTGTGGTCATGGTCGACCACTGGTGTCCTCTGCAGCTGACAGGCCTCCATCCCTTGTTGCCCGCCATGACACTGGGCCAGCAATAAACCACCCTAGGGACCATATTTGCCTATGGCAGAGCTGTGCTCTGTCAGCAGCTCTGCTCAGCACAATGTGGACACAGTGAATTGCCATCGTGGCATACCATGCACTCCATGACTGACAAATGCAGCCATCCACATAACATGACAGATGCATACTCACAGTGCTGCGAAGGACTATCTCCATTCTGGAACCCACCACCAGGGACACCTTCAGAGAGACATGGGCTATAGTGGCAGGAGAAGCTCCTCCCATGCTATCAGTGGTGGCACTGTGTGCGCCCCAGTAGCCTGCATGGATGCCTTCATGGTGGCCAGCCGCTCCTGGCTCTGGTCAGCTCACCATTCATACTTTTAATGCACTCTATGGAGTGCAGTTGTACACTGTGGGCATTAATGGCCTCTGCCACCTCATTCCAGCCCTTGACATGCTCCAGCTGGGTGCCCATTTGTTTATCAGCAGGTGCTCATGAAGGAAGTATGCAGTTATGATGACTTAGAGTTCATCCTAAGTGAGTTTGTCTGCCTCCCTTTCTTCCCTCCTTGGCTACCATTATGGTGCCTGTAGAGTAAGATGATAATCATCACCCAGGTTCATCACAAGTGGTAAGTGTTGCATGTCAAACTGGATTCATTGCACAAACGCTGTAACAGATAAAATGTAAATAAAACCACCTCCGGTCAGTCACCTATGGGGTGGGGTGATACTGGGCCTATTTGTAGCTCAGTACATGCAAATGAGGTGGAGTGCTGCCTGTAATGAAATTCTAATGTGTGGACTTGGGTCAGGATTGGGCAATGAGGCAATTTGCATACCCTAGTTGAATATTGCAGATTTGCACCTAGTCCATCTCAATGTGCACAGTGCATCTATTTGGACTGTGCATCTCCACAATGCACATTTCCATGCATGTATGATAGGCCATACCACCACTGACTTGAGTGGCAGCACATGTATGATGGCATTGGCTATGCATTCCACATATCCACCATTTACCTATAATGCACCGTTTGCATCCATGAAAAGTTGTCACAACTTTGCACCGTGTGGATGGCTTCAGATGTAGCATTGGCTGACCTCAACAATATGGCCCTCACTCAGCTGCACATGTGTGTTGCATGGGGCTATGACCCTGATCTCCCATGCAGCCATGCACTACATCGTATGTGCTGTAATGAGCCATTGTTTGGCAATTGTGCATCCCTATGTCTCATGCGCGGTTTGCGTGGTGCAATGCGTGAGCCTATCATGTATCTGTTGTGACTTAGCCATGTTGCTCACCTCCTTCCTGCCACACCTGTATCCTGTAGTCAACCATGCCTAATGCCCAGGCAGTAGGCCCAGCCCCTGAACTGGACTGATGTGGAGCTGTCAAACCTGATAGCCCTTGTTGCTCCACTGGAGATGTAGTCATTTGAGTCAGAGGCCCTACAGGGGCCCAGGCCTAGAGTGTGAGCAAGGGTGACTGGGTGCCTGGAGGGAGAACAGGCATCCCATGGTCTAGGGAGCAGGGTAGGCACCGGTATGGTGACTTTCAGAGAAGGGACCAGATAGGCTGCATCACCTGCAGGACCAGGCTCACATGGAGCTTTCCATGTCCAGGTACATATGTGCTGTGTGTGCAAGCTTCCTGCTTGCTAATGAGGAGGATGGGGTGTGGCAGGGCAAGCAGCACTGCCCACATGGTTCACATGGCCCAGGTCACAGGACCAGGGCAATAGCACCATGTACTTCACTGTATAGCCCTGGGAGCAGTGGTGGCCTGCAGTGCTGATGCCATGTCAGTGCTGGTCCCCTTTGTGTCGTGCTTGTCACAGGGCATGCATTGCGGCACAGTGCTTCATCATGTCACTGTTGTGCTCCGAGGGGTGGGGGTTGTATTCCTGCATGCTGCTCACTGTGCTTTTGTATTGTGTCCCACTTGCAGGTTAGGAGGAGCAGTGACAGGTGCAGGAATGCACAGCAGGCGACAGGATGATGGAAGTGCTGGACTGTCTGTCACTGGCACACCGCCACATGTGCCACGCTGTGTCAGGTAAGTGTGCTGTTTTGCTGCATATATGTTTTCAGGGATTTGGGGGGTTGCATTGCCTACAGGCCATTCCCTGCTTGCTGTGCATGCCCATGTGGTGTCAGCCACACATTGATTGTTGGCTTGGCACCATGTGGTGGACCCACTGTGCAACTAACACCTGTGTGTTTCCCCATTTTGTGTGTCAGTTCAGGACCGTGGATGCCCATCGATGCTTGCATGGGGTTGCCACAGGGCCTGCACACATGTGCATGCAACTGTCAGGTTCACATTCTGTTGGGAACATGGTCACATGTCCCTTGGCAACATCCAGTGCATCGCATACCAACATTGCCTGTTCCTGTCCCACATCCCATTCACTGTGTGGCTCTTGTGCAAGGCATATTGCCAGTCCATTGTCTGTGTGGTGTGTTGTCAGGCCAATGCAAGGGTCCTGGCTATGTCAGACATGTGAGTCCAATCCATCTGGGGGGCACTGTGTCTGGGTGGGCTGTGTGTGTTCTCTGTTTCCCCATAGATCATCAGCATGCCAGTGCTACACGCGGAGGCTGCGGAGGAGGATGGTGCTGCAAGGAAGGGCCGTCTCCAGCCAGGACCTAGCAGTGGCCATATTCCAGCAGCAGGGAGCTATATTCAGGAGGCAGGGGTCCATCCTACAGGCTGTGCAGGATATCCTGTAGCAGCTGCTGATGCCTGATGGCTACACAGGGGACTGGTGCAGGACCACCAGGGGCACTAGGCCAGTGCAGGGGCACTAGACCAGTGTGGCCCATTGGACTGCTTCTTGTTTAGTTAGCCCAATTTATAACAAACCCAAACCCTGTTCTTCCCACTGTACATAGTCCCCACTCGCATTCCCTGTTCCACATTCCACCTGCCCACACCCATTTTATAGTGTTTCTGGGTCTTTTTACTTTGCTGTTTGACCTGTTGTTATTTGTATTTGTGTTTACTATTAAATATTGTTGACTCTGTCATTGTCTGTGTCTGTGGTCCTTTCTTAGCTGTTGTCATTACCTGTTGTGTTGCATGGCTGGCTCACAGCTTGGTTATCAAATCTCATCTGTGTGTGTGTGCCGTTGTGCACCTGTATGCCCTGTCCATGCTGTTTGGCTCCACAGTGATTGTCATGGTTTCCCCAGGGCTGCCTCTGATGTGTCCATCATTGCTGCCCACATTGTCACTGCACTATGCCACTGTTCAGGTGTTTTGCATGCCTCTGCTATTCTCCTGGTCCTCATAGTACTGTGCAGCAGTATTTGCAGTCCTGTGTAATAAGCGGACGTGTGCCACAGTGTGACCCTGCAGCCGCTGGCCTGTGCCATTATGCCTGTGGTCTGGCTACCACATCCACCCTGCTTGGCTCCTCAGCACTGTTTTCTTGGTACCTCCCAGGCCATGCTATCCTTTGTCATCTCTGGCACAGTGGCACTTCGTCCATGCCCTCCTGTGTGCCATGCCTACTGTGCCTGTTACAACCCTTGGCTGGTGATCTGTGTGTGGTGCTTAGTACTCTACCCATGGTGGCAGTGTATTTACTAGTTTACACTGTTGCGTGCCACTCTCCTCCCCATTGGCTTAGGCAGCTGCTCTTCTTGTTTGTGCTGCTGCATACTGCTCATTTCCATATTCAGTCCTGCCTGTAGTTCCGCTGTCCCAGGCTGGGTTCACCATTTCCAGTACTCAGTCCTGCCCTGATGCATGCCGCATGTACAGTTGCATGATGGTGCATTTCTGGTATATTCAGCCAGGGATGCGCTAGAGCATCTTATGGTACATCTGAAGAATACTGCATTTACTTGAGGCAGTGCATCTCTGATGTGCTGTGCAGGCACTTGAGTGTATTTCTAGGGACTTTGAATATGGGGTCAACATTATGAGGCTACCTTGAATTATGCAAATGCAGGCTCATAAGTGTGGTAATTTTCAATATTTTTACCCCAAATTTTCAACATAGCCATTTTATTACAGCACTTCACAAATGTGACAGTTGTCATTTTTCAACTCCTGGCCAAAATGTGTTTTGCATCCAGAAGGGTGATTTTGCAGTCCTTGTGTGAAATCACCATTCAGACAGGAGTTGAATATTTTCTCTGCACCTTTTCATGTGGTGTGGTCATAAGAAGACAATGTTGGCAATTTACGATAAAAATATTACAACATAACAAAGTTATAGCCTGTCTTCAAATTTACAAATGCAGCCTTCTAACTTTGGTAATATATAACCCACATAGTACACAACAACAGGTATACTACCCTTGCTATCTTTTCTATAATTTGGTTGTGACTTCCTCCAACTAATGATTTTGTTGGACCTTAAACAAATTGTTACCTCCACAACCCACACTGGAGGTCACTCATTGGATCTGGTGTTCCTCTAGGGGATAGAGATTTCCAGCTTGGTGGTGGAACCAGTCAGATGGTTTGACCATCACACCATAGGGTTCAGTTGTGTGTCTCCTCAATATGCCTGCCCCTATGGAAGTGGTTCACTGCTGCCCTTTGAAGAGTGTGACCCTAGATGGCCTGACAATGATGCTGGATCTATCAGGTATGTCGAGGGTGCATGAATCCAGGAGATCTGATGCTTGCCTATAATATGGTGGTAATGGAAGCCCTAGATTCTATTGCTCCTGTTCGTGTTCACCCCTTACCTTGTGCCCAAAGTCCTCATAGTTTGATGGGACATTGAAGGAGCTGAAGAGAGTAGGATGAAGGTTAGAGATAACCTGGTGGAAGTCGGGCCTAGAGGGTGACTGGCTTAGATTGATGGAACATTATGCAATCTATCAATTGACAATCATCCATATTGTAGAAGGCAAAATTCCTGTCCAGGAAGATTGCGGCTGCACATAATTGACCAGTCCAGCTCTTTTGGACTGTGGACAGATTATGCAATCCAATTTGTCTTCAGTCTTGTTGAGCTTTTCATAAGAGAAGTGTGATGCGTTTGCTCAATTTTTGAGAATAAGGTTTGCCGCCATCAGGTCCGAGGTTGGCCAGACTCCCTCTACTGGGTGCTGCAGTGGTCAGTGGGAAGTCACAGATGCCTGTTTTCTGGACAGACTTTAGCAGGCCAGAATTCATTTACATCATAAGCGACATCCAGCTATAGTTTGGATCCAGGCACCAGCGACACCTTGTGGAGTCGCGTGAGATGAAATCGACCCAATCCTTGCCAAAATAGTCTGGAGTTCATTGAGAGGCGAGTTTTCCCGATCCCTAAAGGAGGCAGTCATTTGACCGATCTTGAAAAAACATCCCTTGACCTGGACTGTCTGGCCAACTAAAGACCTGTCTCTAACCTGCATTTTGTTGGCATGGTTATTGAGAAGGCGGTTGCACTGCAGTTGGATGACCATCTTACCACCCACCATGTTTATGATTCTCTCAAGTCTGGATCTGGAAAGAGACATAGTACTGAGGCGGCCCTTGTCTGGGTAGTTAATGATCTTCTAATAGTGAGAGATCAGAGGTCTCATTCCATCTTGGTACTCCTTGATCTCTGCAACATTTGACACTGTGGATCATGGTGTGCCATTGGAGCACCTACGGTTCATCTGTGGACTATCTGGTATGGTCCTCAGATGGTTTAGATTTTCCTTAAGGGTAGAACTCAGAGAGTTTTCACTGGGATTTATTCCTCTGACACTGTCCTTCTATCCTGCTGGGTGCCGCAGGGCTCCATTTTCACCCATGTTGTTTACACTGTATAGGCTGCTGTTGGGAGAACTTGTCAGGCAGTGCGGTTTGAGTTTCCACTGCTGAGCAGATGATAATAAACTGTACCTGTCCTTTGTGGTGGGGCAGGAGGATGCAGTCTCAGTATTTAAGAGCAGTTTCCAGAGATCCAGAACTGGATGAGTGTCAGCTGGCTGAAGCTGAATCCAGATAAGATTGAGATGTTGGTGGTGGACCCAGATCATTAGGTGGTGGGTGTGTTAGCTGGACAATCAACTGGGCTTTGCCTCAGGAATACTCAGCTGACCACCTGACATCAGCAGTAACTTGGGTGTTATATTTGACAATGAGCTAACTCTGAAATCTCAGGTGTCAGCTGTTGTCAAGACCTTGTTTTACAATCTGGGAATATTACCTGGGTGAAACACTTGCTTTCTCCAAAGATCTTTCTACCCTGGTCCATGCCTTTGTGACCACCTGCCTTGAATACTGCAATTCCCTATATCGTGGGGCTACCGGGGTTGATATCTGCCATTTGCAACTAGTGCAGAATGCGGTGGTCAGGTTTTGTGACTGGTACTCCAGGGCCAGTCACATTATGCTGTGCTCTGCTGACTGCACTGGCTGCCTGTACAGTGGTGGATCATATTTAAGGTTTGCTTGCTGACCCATAAAGCCCAATATGAGCAAGGACCCCTTACCTGAAAGAACTCCTTTGTCCCTATTGCCCCTCCCGACCAGTTTGATCCACTGATGAGGATTGCTAAAGATTCCCATGGTGCGTTTAAGACATCCGTGGCTCGTTCTTTTGCATCTGCTGCCCTGCTCTGTGGAATTTCTACCTCACTGGGTGAGTAAGTGCCTGACCATCCAGAGTTTTAAGTCAGCTCTCAATACACACTTATTTAGCCTAGCTTTCCCGACAGTCCCAGCTGATAACATTGTTAATTAATGCTGCTATTGATTATTTACAGATTTGATTGTTTGATTTTCTTTATCTGATTTTCTTAAATACTTTGTATATGTTGTTTTAGTAATGTGTTTTATTTAAATTTTGTTTAGCGCTTTGATCTTGGGAAAGGTGCTTTATAAATAAAGTTGTTTATTATTATTATTATTATTGTCATTATTATTATTATTATTACTATTACTATACCAGTGGCAAACATCCGGCATTGACAAATGATTGTTATTTAATGCTACAGCTTTGAATGTGCTGCTTTTGTGTGGTTACTTTTGTTTTCTTCAAGATATAGAGAACAGAATATGTATGCATTATGATTTAGGGAATAATCTAATTTTTTAAGACTGTTTATGCTTCTTCTTTCAACAACCTGTCATGATCCACTGATACCCAGCACCATCACCCACCTCTCATTGCCTCTGTATCTAGGGATGCCCTCTCTAGTGGTGCTGTGGTGGTAGCCAGTGCCCCTAAAAACAAATTTAAGTAGCAAAGGGTGCTAAGGTTGACCTGTAGGGCTTGTGGGAGACCAACATCATCTCCACTGCAGTCAGGGCATTTGCACTTTTTCTTCTCCACACCTTGGGATGGCAGCAATAAAGGTGCACAAGCACATACACACAAGGGTGCTAGCATGCAGGCCTACTCACACCCACCTCCCTAGCAGTGCCAACTGCAGCTCCTCTTGTTGTCACACAGCTGCTGATTGCATGGCAACATCAATCTCCCAACCGACCCAGATTAGTAGACAGTCATTTATGATGTGCACTCCTTTTGTCCCCAGCCATGCCTTGAAGATCTGGGCTCATTCTGAAACATGGATGCCAGTAGCTAGCTGCTGCAGTGCTACTCACCAGTATGTACCTTCATTTAGTAAGGTTTTATACACTGTACCTCATAGGGAATTATTACTGAAATTACAGCAGATGGGGATTCCATATTGCATAACTAACTGATTCAATAATTGGTTAATATACAGAATTCAGCATGTAAGAATCAGTGGTGATTTATCAGAGTGGAACAGGGTTATTTTGTGAATACCTCAGGGTTCAGTCTTGGGACAATCTTGTTTTAATGTCTTCAAGCAGTGACATGCATACTGGGTTAAGCTGCTGTATGAACATGTCAGCAGATGATGCAGTGAAGTACTAGGTAACATTCTATCAAGTTCAACATATTGTATTAGTATATAAAATTACCATACTATATTGGGGATCTAGACTGCAAAATCAAAAATGAAGTTTATTATTAATAAATGATGGCTGGCAGTATTGCCTAGATGTTAGAGGAATGAGGTGTGAATGAGCTTGATACATTCAGCAGACCAGATCTGAGTTTGATTCTCACAACCTCCACTTGCACATTGTGTGACTCTGAGCAAGTCACTTAACTCGCCAGTGCTCCCATGTCACCCTGAAAACAGGCACTTGTGTCTAGTGGGCCTTACCTGGTTACCAAAGACTAAAATAAAAAAAAACAATGATTAATCATCCACTTAGGTGCCAAGATCTCAGCCCTGAGTACAGTTTGATAGGTCAGATTCTGAGAAGTTCTACCAGTGAGAGTGATGTGGGTGTAATAGTGACAGATAATCTAAAATGGGAACAACCGTGTAAGTGACCACAAAGGAATGTATTTTTTTTACCTAGAAAGGAGGACTAGAAAAGTGTGCCTATTTTCAGCCTTGTCCTGGGAATGGAGGGATATAGATGAGCAGCAGCTGACATTGAACTAGATTTAGCCATTGGTGGTATTTTTAGTGAAATGGGGAAATTTGACCAAGATAACTGGGACAATCCTTCTACTGTTTTTGAGAAGCACTTGTGCAACCTCGTATTGAATATAGTGCTCATCTTTGGTGTTCGTATTTGGTTAGGGTGTGGAATGGTAGGTGTGGGTGCAAAGAAGATAAACCAAGATCAGCAAAGGCACAAAATACATATCATATGAAGACAAATTAGATGACTTGGGATTGTTCTGTTTAAAAGACAGGGGTACAGAGTGTGTGCCATGATATTGATGTACAGTGCATTTAGAGACAGACCCTTGAATAACTTATGTTTAACAGACAGAACAACTCTAGCAGATATCAGGGACAGTCTTCATTTATTTATTTGAAATTACTCCATTCAGGATACCATCATGAAATTCAATGGGCAGACTAGGTAGGACAAGTGGTCCTTATCCATTGATAAATGATATGTTTCTATGCAGCATTTCATTTCAGGTGGTCTCAGGAGGATAGCAGCATTCAAGAGGTTGACATACTCCAGCAGAAATAGTTACTGTACATACAGACTAAAACATAGTTATGGCTGTGATGTAGATAGCCAGTTCTGAGTGCTGTATCATTTTGTAATATAAAATGCATTACTGACTGTCACTGCTAAAATCTGATGCTCTTAGAATGACCTCAATCATCCCCACCCCCGCCAGGTTTCAGCTGAAAGATGCAAGCCTGAGAAAATACTGACACAGCATCTGTATCACACTCACTCAGGCTTTAGAGACAATGTGTTACATGTGAGGCTTTAATCAAGGATCCTGTTTGTCTGAGTTAATTACAGCTGTAGTTGCTATATCATATCCATTTTATGATATTGGAGGAAAACCCCAGGTTATTACATAGAAGTGTGAAAATCATAAAGATGCTTTCATGTCCTGGAAGGAGGAAGCTTATTATGAGATCAAAAGAAGTGTCATTTGAAGGACATGAATTGTGCAGAAGTTGCAGACTGTAATACTTTAAAAAATACATCCTGTTTTGTATAAGATTTTTTATATATAAACTGACAGAGGAGGAGCTAGCTGACCTCATACAAAAAGGGGTTGTCCAATACAGTTGTTAACTAATACTCTGTTTTGCTAGACACTTTCACCTAGACTCTGACTAAAAAACATCTTTGGAGCACTTGTAAACAGGTAGTTAGAAAGAGATTAAAATCTAAGTACTGTAAGTAGGAATTTGCATTGCTTAAACCTTGTTCTTTTAAAATATTTCTGTGTCTTGTGATAAAAGTGTTCTGTATTTTGTGTTTTACATATTTTAACTATTTTAGTAAAATTATTTTAGAACTTACTTGGTGTGTCTTTCACTTCTTTTTAGTTGTAAGAAAAGTGTATGGTTATTGCAGATTGAAACATAAGCTTGAATGGTGATCCCAATCTGGAAGAGAAGCATTTTAAATCTGAGGTCTTTATTAAAGTTTTATGGTTCATCTATGTACACCTGGTTAGGTGCCCATAGGCAAAGATATCTGGCCCCCAAAGACAGAAATATCTGAGCCTGTGCATTGGGTACACTAGCAAGAGGTTCACAGTTTGAATCCCTCCAAGACTTGAGACCAAATGTTGATCTGAACTCACAAAACAGACAAGAGGGTTACCTTGTTCTTTTAAACTGTTCACAAGACTGCACTCAGAGGTTGGCACTTTAGGAGTAGAGGGCCTGACCTGCTGAGTGGGTTTGTGACAGATTGGTAGGCAGCAGTGACTTAATTTTGGTATCACAAGCTTTTATTATCTGTCAGCTGAGACCATAAGCTCTCTTGCAAAGAAATAAAAGGCAGAGTTTTATTTTAAAAAGGAAACATAACTATATATTACTTAGTCTACAGTCAAGTTCCTACCCATTTTTTTAAGTGCAGTCAGAGTAGCAGTAGTCAGGAAAGATGACTTCTAACTACAGAAGGCACACTATAGATTACTTAAGGCAGTTGTTTGGGAACAGAGGAGTCCCGTTTGAGGTGAAGGCAAGTAAGCAGAACCTTATAGATGCCCTGATGGTAGCAGATACCAGAGTAGTGAGTCACCAACCGTGACTGGAAAGGACCAAACCTCAAGTGTGGAAGGGCTAGTGGCCAGTGAAGGGTCCAGAGCCAATGAGGAAGACAGCAGGGCCACTGTCAGTGAAGGGCTACAGCAGCAGGGGAAGATCACCAGTATCCTGAATCCAGAGGTACTCAGGCTGCAAATTGAGTTGTGCAGGATGGAACTGGAGGTAGAGTGAGAACAGAGGGAGGTGGAATGTGGGGCAGAGTGAGAATGCCAAGAGGCAGAGCGAGAGAAGAGAGGCAGACCGTGAGGCAGATCGAGAAAGTGAGAGGTGGACCATGAAGCAGAGACAGAACGCCATGATGCAGAGTGAGAATGCAGAGAGGCAGAGTGGGAACAGTGAGACGTGGACCGTTAGGAGCATGAGTACTAGCGAGATGCAGAGAAGAAGAGAGAGGAGCCAGGGGAACAATGAACTGAAAAGCTATGACTCCTGACCAGCTGCATCAGAGCAGTTAAGTGGCTTGGGTTTAACTGGGACTGCAGGACTGGATTACAAATTGAACTACAAATTAGTAGCTGATTTTAAGGGGATATGGACACTTTTTTAATTCTTTTGAAAAAGTTTTTATGCAAGCTAAAATTCCTAGAGAGTCCTGGAGCTTCCAGCTATCCCTGCTTCTTACTGGGAAAGCTCAGGATGCATTGGGTCAAATTAACAATGATGACAGCAATGATTACAGGAAGCTAAAAGCTGCACTGTTAAAAAGGTTTGAATTAACTGCTAAATCATACAGAGCTAAATTCCATATGCTCAGGAGAAGCCCTGGTATAAGCTACGAGGAGCTAGCCATGAAACAACATCAGTTTTTAAAATGTTGCTGGGAAGGAATTGAGGCAAACTCTGTTGATAAAATTGAAAATGTGATTTAATTAGAACAGTTTTATTGGGCTTGCCCAGCAGAGCTGAAAACTTGACTAAAGGACCGAGATCCAAAACAGTGCAAGAGGCTGCTGAACTCTCAGAACGCTACGTCTAGAGCAGACCTGCTCTGAGAGCAATGGGCAGGAGTGGCAGGGCAGAAAGGGAAAGATGCCTTCAAGGCAGCTAAAACCCTCACTGCCTCCACTGAAACCATTTAGCCTCAGGTTTCAAAGAAAAGATTTCTCTGAGAGAAGAAATGAACGTTGGTGTGCAAGGAAACTAGGCATATTGCCAGTCAGTGTCCCAAAACGGCAAGCCATAATACACAACCGGTGCAAGAAAAGAAGTGTGTTGTTGTGTGTCCCTGGAAGCATGCCGGTGAACATGAAGGAATACATGCACCCAGTCATGGTAAATGGTGTGCAGACACAAGGGTTAAGGGACACAGGGCATTCCGATGTTAGCAAGGGGATCTGGTACAGCCTGGTCAGCTTATACCCAATAAATATGTCACAGTACAAGGGTTTATTGGTGAAGAAAACATTGCCACTGGCTAGTATTCCTTAGACTGGGGTGAAACAGGAGAATTGTGCAACAGGTGGCTGTAGCCAAAACACTAGCAGTCGATGTGATCCTGGGTAACAATCTCCAACAGGGATGGTATGTGCAGTTACCCATAGCCAAGTGGCAAGGAAAATTTTGTTTGCTGAACCCCACAGAAGCCATTGTGGAAACCACTGAGAGGCTGATTCCCAGCCTGTGTCTCCAGATGGGAGACTGATAAAGAGGGTAGAAATTTCCCGGTAGCAAGTGACCACACAGCTATGGAAGGCTACTTCAAAGAGGGAGGGCTGACCCATTGTCAGAGGGATGGGATTGACCATAATCCTGAGGTCCCTGATGCTAGTGCTAGGGACCCTAGTTAATCGACTGAAGGGACCTGTCCCATGAATTGGGAATGTGTGAGAGGTTCACAGCTGCTCAGAGAAGTGATCCTAGTTTAGAGAAGCTGAGAGTTTGGGCAGACTCACACAGCACAGGAGGTGATGGCAGACATAAGGTTTATTGGGAAAATGGACTTATGTATACTCAGGCAGTACAGAGGGAGGGATGCTGGGCAGCAGCTTGTCGTTCCCCAGGGGTATCGTGAGCATTTGCTCAAGATTGCACATGATATTCCCTTGGCTGGTCATCTTGGAATCATGCTCACAACACAGGTTTTGGCCCAGAATTTCTACTGGCCTAACTTCATCCAGCAGGTGAAGGAGTATTGCAGGTCTTGTCACTGGTGCCAAGAAATAGGGAAGGCAGGCAAGAAACCCAAGCCACCCTGATTCCATTGCCCATAGTGGAGGAGCCATTCCAGAGGGTGGGGATGGATATTGTGGGCCCTTTAAATACCCCCAACTCCAAAGGAAAGAGATTCATCCTGACTGTGGTGGATTATGCCACCGGTACCCAGAGGCAGTGCCCTATCCTCACTGAGGATGGACAAAGTGGCAGATGCCTTACTTGGGATTTTCTCCCATGTTGGGTTTCTGCAGGAGTTTATCATTGATAGAGGTGGTTCTTTCATGTTGGACCTGATGATATGTTTATGGAAGAAGTATGGTTGGTGCAGAGATGCACCACACTGTATCACCCACAAGCCAATGGACTTGTGGAACGATTCAATGGTACCCTAAAATCAATGCTCCAGGCATTTGTTGAACAGCATGGGAGGGATTGGGAGAAATACCTTCCCACCT
Source organism: Neoceratodus forsteri (assembly GCA_016271365.2). Taxonomy (NCBI): domain Eukaryota; kingdom Metazoa; phylum Chordata; order Ceratodontiformes; family Ceratodontidae; genus Neoceratodus; species Neoceratodus forsteri. Next base: position 612,248,768 of record CM057455.1, read on the forward strand.
GTTGTTTGCATACAGGAGGTGCCCCAAAGTCGACAGAATTTTCCCCTTCGAACTCTTATATCGACAATGGGTACATGGGCCGCTAGACTTGATCCAGGAGGACTGGAAAGGCAAGCACGCCACCCAGAGAACTCCCACTGTGGATTATGTCCTTAGGTTAAGGGAGAGGCTAAAGTATCTTATAGGGACAGCCCAGAGCAACCTAACAGCTGTCCAACAGAAACAAAAGTGTGGTATGACCGCTTGCTCATACATGGTGGGACAGGAAGTCATGATCCTTATTCGGTCACAGAAAAACAAGCTGCAAGTTGAGTGGGCAGGACCGTACAAAGTGGTTAGGAAGGTAAATGACGTGAATGACATTGTGGAGGTACCTGACAGAAGACAGACAGAAAGGATGTACCATGTCAACATGATGAAGCCATATGCAAATAGGGCAGACATTGTGTTTGCAGTGTGTAGTCATGGGGATGGGACAGATGAAGGAGACCCCTTCTGGACTTGCTTGAGAAAAGCAAGCGGAGTCCTCTGTGAAGGTAGCAAAATTGTCTCCCAGCTGACCCCGGATCAAGTCCAGAAAGTAAGGGAGGCTTTAGCAGACTTTTGCCCGTTGTTTAGCACCAAGTCTGGACTAACCCACTTAGTGACACACGATGTGGAGACAGGGACACAGACACCTACACGCGGACAGCATATCGGTGTTAGAGGCTGTCCAAAAAGACATCAGGAGGGAAGTGGAGAGATGTGGGCTTAGGGGTAATCCAGAGATCCCACAGCCCCTGGGCCTCACCCATAGTCCTTTACCTAAGCCAGATGGCTTCTACTCATTTCTGTGTGGACTATCATGGACTGCATGCAGTCATGAATTCCGGCAGCCACCCACTGCCCCAGACAGATGAACTCCTGGACAAGTTGGGAGGGTGACCTACCTTACGACTATTGACCTGACCAAGGGATATTGGCAGGTAGAATTGACAGACAGAGCTAGGGAGAGGTCAGCCTTCATCACTCCGTTAGGATTATTTGAGTTTAAAGTAATGCCTTTTGGAATGAAGAATGCCCTGGCCACTTTCCAAAGGTTTGTGAACCAGGTGTTAAATGGTGCTGAGGAGTACGCCATGGCATACCTGGATGACATTGCCATCTTTAGTTCCAGCTGGAGGAACACCTATCCCACCTTAGGGAAGTGCTGGGCAGGATACAGATGGCCTGGCTCACTGTCAAAGCCGAGAAGTGCCAGGTGGCCATGGGAGAAATGGCATACCTCAGGCATGTGGTAGGCCGGGACAGCTCCATCCTAACCAAATAAAGATAGAGGTGATCCAGGCATGGCCCCAGACCAGAAACCCAGAAGCAGGTCAGGAGCTTTCCAGGGATCGCAGGGTACTACAGGAAATTTGTACCCAATTACAGTGCCCTGGCTGCCCCCATCTGACCTGACAAAGAAAAGATGCCAAAGAAAATTACCTGGGGCCCATCCTGTGAGGAAGCCTTTACTAGAGTGAAGGAGGCACTGTGCAGTGCTCCTGTTTTGACAAGTCCTGACTATAGCAAACCTTTATAGTTCAGACGACACTTCAGATGTCGGTATTGGGGCAGTATTGAGCCAGACATCTAGCCAAGGACAGATCAGCCAGTACTGTTTCTGAGCAGGAAGCTACTTCTCAGGGAACAAGCTTACTCCATGGTGGAAAAGAATGTCTTGCCATATTGTGGGCCCCTAAAGAGCTAGATCCATACTTGTATGGGCAGCATTTTGTGGTGCAGACTGACCACAACCTCCTGGTTTGTCTGGCATAGATGGGGAAAACAACAGCGGACTACTAAGATGGAGTCTTGCTTTACAAGGGTGTGATCTAAAAATCATACATAGGGATGGAGCAAGAATGAGAACTCAGATGGGCTGTCTAGGGTTTATGAGGAGTGAACTGATTTGGGAAGCTCATACCATGTAGGGATAGAACCCCAAATTCAGTCTTGATGGGAGGAATTGTGATGTAGACAGCCAGTTCTGAGTGTTGTATCATTTTTAATATAAAATGTATTGATGACTGTCACTGCTGAAAATCTGATGCTCTTAAAATGACTTCACTCATACCTCCCCAGTTTTCAGCTGAAAGATGCAAGCCTGAAAAAATAGTGACACAGCATGTGTATCGCACACACTCAAGTTTTAGAGACAGTATGTTACATATAAGGCTTTAATCTAGGATCCTGTTTGTCTGAGTTAATTACAGCTGTAGTTGCCATATCATATCCATTTTATGACGTTGGGAGGAAAACCCCAGGTTATTACATAGAAGTGCAAAAATTATAAAGATGCTCTCATGTCCTGGAAGGAGGAAGTTTATTATGAGATCAAAAGAAGTGTAATTTGAATGACATGAGTTGTGCTGAAGTTGCAGAATGTAATACTTTAAAAAACACCCTGTTTTGTATAAGATATGTATTTTTTATATATAAAATCTGACAGAGGAGGAGCTAGCTGACCTCACACAAAAAAGGGATTGTCCAATACAGTTTTATGAATACTCTGTTTTACTTAGACACACTTTTACCTAGACTCTGACTAAGAAAACATCTTTGGAGCACTTGCAAACTGGTAGTTAGAAAGATATTCAAATCTAAGAACTCTGAGTAGGAATTGGCACTGTTTAAACCTTGTTCTTTTAAAAGATTTCTATGTCTTGTGACATAAGAGTTCTGTATTTTGTGTTTTACATATTTTTAACTATTACAGTAAAATTCTTTTTAGAACTTACTTGGTGTGTCTTTCACTTCTTTTAGTTGTAAGAAAGTATATGGTTATTGCAGATACCAAACATAAACTTGAATGGTGATACCAAACTGGAAAGAGAAGCGTTTTAAATCTGAGGTCTTTAATAATGTTTAAGTGTTCATCTCTGTACACCTGGTTAGGTGCCTTTAGGTAAAGATATCTGGCCCACCGAAGACAGAAATATCTGAGCCTGTGCATTAGGAGCCGCTAGCAAGAGGTTCACAGTTTGAATCCTCCAACACTTGAGACCAAAGATGGATCCAACTCACAAAACAATCAAGAGGGTTACTTTGTTCTGTTAAACTGTTCACAAGACTGCACTCTGAGGTTGGCACTTTGGGAGCAAAGGCCTGACCTGCTCAATGGGTTTGTGGCAATAACATTGTGACTCTTATACTCTCACATACTGTCCAATTTATTCTTTGTCTATCCATGGAGTGATTTATGCAATCACTTCTTTAAAATGTAACAAAAGTGCCTGGGCTAGATTTGATTTTACCTGAGGTGTACATGCAGGCACCTTTAATTTGGGCCAATTTATTTCATTTTTTTAAATAAATGTTTAAAGAATGTTTTTCCTGATTCTTGATGGGGTGCAGAAATTGTTCCAATCTTCAAAAAGGCAATAAGTCAGATCCTAAACTGTATCAGCCAATTAGTCTGCTGGATATACTATATCTGACAAAATATTTCTAGAATCATTCTTACTCACTTCCATGAGCAACTCACTTCTCTTGACAAACATTCACCCTTACTGTTTGATTCCAGGAGAATTGTTCCACTATAGGTAATTGTGTTCTTCGTAGACACCTATGGAAAAATACTGTCTGGTTCGAGGCCAGAAGTTATACATAACTTTTCTTTTGAATCAATTATAACAAGTAAATTGTGGCATATAATGCTGGATAAAGGCAGTGAGTATGCCCTTACGTCTGTTATTTCTAAACAATATAGTGAAACATGCACTAGGATGAGATTAGGCCCTTCTGGCAATGTCTCCAATAAATTATCAATTAGTAAAGGGGTTTGCCAGGAGTGTCTGTTGGTTCCTACCCTTTTCAATATCTACAAGAATAATCTACTTGAAGCTACTAAGTGTTTTCCATCTGATTCATCTAAAATCGCATCACTGGCTGTACCTACATTGACATATGCTGACAATTTACTTCTTTCTCTTTCACAGTCTGGTCTTCAAAATAAATTAGTCTGTTTGCCCAGGTATTCTCATCGATTATCATTGACCATTACCAGTAATAAAAGTCAGGTGATGATTTTTGGTAGGGGAATTTATCCCCAAAACAGAAAAGGAAACTTGGGGATTTATTTATGCAAACAGTGAATAAAGATGTTTAGTTATGGTTAACAATCTCCGTCAATGGTTCATTGGTGCTTTATGTTACTAGTGCTAGGAACAAATTTGAAAAATGCATTGGGTCTTAAAAATGTGTAATATGGTGGCAATGGTATTAGACCACTGATCCAAATCATTTCTTCAAAATTTAATCTACAAGCCCTTTGCTGTGGAAATCTATGTGCCATACTGTACATGGTATCAGAATTGGAGAATACTCCAATCCAGCTTATCAAATCCCTGTGGGATAGAATAAGTCTGTCCTCATGTCCCACATTAGAGGTGAACTTAGTTTAGACAGCTATGAAACTCTTGGCTGATTTTCTAGTCTTTGTGCTCTTGGGTTAAATGTACAAGAGCCCTCCTGGAAGGTTTTACAGTCTGTTCTTGAGGAAAAAGAAAATCAGGGATGTTAGGCTGTAGAAGTTCACCTTGGTTACTACATGTGCATTTCTTATTGGAAGAATATCCTCATACTTTTCTTCATAATTATGTTAAAAAGGGAATTTTCATTAGTTGGAAATATGAGAAATATATTAAGAATACAATTAGAATCCATAACCAAGGTAAGGATTTGGAGGCTATTTCAAGGTACAGGTTCTTTTTTTAAGTTGTTTAACCAGATATAGCACACTAAGTTAGAAGCTTTTTACAGGAGTGACCTGGGAGCACAAGTGACTTGCTCAGGGCTACACAGTATGCAAGTGGAAGCTGTGAGATTCAAACCCAGGTCTTGTGTGCTGGATGGCACTAGTTTGCAGCGCAGAGCCTTAGACCACCGCGCTTATACTGCTTCCTCAAAGTTCTTACCTTGAAATGCTCTAAATTATCTTTTGGTTTGGTTACAGAATCTATCTGGACCACATCTTGGATCCTAGAAAGAGAACTTACTATGTGTGTTATAAGTTTGAAATTTTTCCTAGTAACATACTCTTTTACTAGATTTGCCCATATTCCCAATGCTTCTGAAACTCCCTGTTTATGCACTGTAGGAGGTATAGAAAATCCGTATCATGTTCTTTTTAAAAGTTTAAGGTATAAAAGTTTTGTATTACATGGTTAAACAGTATATTGCCAGATTTAGGCTATATTCAGAAGCTCATCTTAGCTTTCTTTTATAGTGAATGATAGTATTATTATTATTCATTATTATTATTAATAACAATAAACTTGAAAACTAGTTCTATATCATTAAAAAGGTTAGGACGGGTAAACTTCTTATGTAACAGACTAAAGCTTTGACTGGTTAAAATTATGTTTTGTTGGAATCAGGATTAGGTTTGAGCCCTAAGGGACATCTTTCCATGTTTAAGATTTCCAAATTAAAGGGAGGAGGGGTCTTCTCTCTTCTCTCTTCCTATTTGGATTACATGCAGTTCATTGCATCTTCTAATGCTTTGCCACTATGGGAATTTATATATGAATAATGTTGGGGTCCCACAGGGTCACATATGTTTTGTCCCAATCAGTTCTTCTTTCATTAGGAGTTGTGATTATCAGACAAACTCTGATTTACATTCCTTTATGATAGACATCTGTCTTAGCCCAGTTCCAACATCTGCATTAGGAATTAAACTGATATGATATTGTGAATTACTGCTTTTACCTGTATGTGTATTATTTATTATATGGAAGACCCTGATATACTGTGTGTTTTTATTCTTTAATGATCTTTGTTAGGACTCTTTCTTATATATGGTTTAATTTGTATTTATGTATTTTGTACTAAGTGTTGCTGATCAGTAAAGCTTTTTTTTTTTTGACTGATTGACTAAACTATACAAAGCAAAAAAAAACTGTAAAGGTAATTACATCAAACAGTAATAAAGCAAGTTAACAAAGGAAGCAAAGAGCATGAGCATTGTTATGGATAGTCATCATGATCATAGACTGAGGGGTGGGGATTCTGAACCAAAACAAATACAGTGAGTTTGGAGGTGGTTATAAAGGATGGACTTGAACACTTGCAAGCTAGGAGCATTCCTCAGCTTGAGATGGAGTTTATTCTCAGGTGGCAGGTGTTGCAAACTCAAAGGCCTTTCTAGCACAATCATGTTTCATTCTGGGGACTGAGAAAGTAAGTGCCGATGTTCAATGAAGTGAGTAGGCACTGCTTGCCTGAGGTGGATAAACAGATAAGGGTCAGTGTTAGTCATGCCTGCTTGAGGGATTTGTCCAGTTAAACAGGTCATACAGCAGACAATGGTGGGTACACATTGACAGGAGGGTAAACTCTGAGAATTTGTTGTGCAAACAATCTAGGGGCAGCAGAGTGGCTTTATTTGCACAGTGGTATACAGTATGATATCTTTGAAATCAGTGGAAGGAGCAGGAAGTAGGAGACCACCTGCATTGTCATGTTAACATTGAGGCAGCATTTTAGTCTGTAAATAAAGTACAGCTTTTGCTCTAAGCTATTTAGATGTTATTCTCATCAGGTCCCTGAGAGCTACTCAAAATTAAACAAAGGTGACACTTGTTCATGCAGAGAGTTGTCTCTGTATGGAACAGACATCTGGCAGAAGTGGTAGACAGCAAAAATACTGCCATCTTTAAACATAGGTTAGATGATTATATGGATAGTAAGGGTACATGTGACTATATAGTTTCACACAATCAGGCAATATTAGGCTTTTAGTCTCCTTTTGTCTGTACATATTCTGTATTACTACAGTTCTATGTTCATGCTGAATGTACCACTATGTCACAGGGCATGTAAAATTAACTTGTTTTGTTTAAAAGAAGACACTGTTGTATTTTCTAGTAATCACAATATCTGTTATGGCCAGATTAATATCAAGATAAAATTATCTTCCTGCTCTTCTGGAATACAATAGCTATAGTAGAAACGTAGAAACATATATTTATCAGCAGAAAAGGGATACCTGGCCCATTTATTCTGCCCAGACGTTCTCTGCCAAGTCTGTCTCAACAGACCCTAACTTGTCTCTGTTGACCAGTTTATAAATGTCAGTGCTTTTCACATTCAATGTATCTCAGTGCCTTGCAAACCATTGTGTTAGATGCTACTTGTGGAATGGCCGAATTTATCAGAGGTGCCCTTAAAGGATATATTATGAGATCTTGACACCGAAAAGCCAAATGCTGACAATCCTGTTGCCAAAATCCTGATGGACAGAATCCCAAAGACAGAGGTCCACACTCCCAATGACACTGTGGGGTGCTTTGCCCCATGTACAACCCCACTGGTAAATATATACAGTATAGACAAAATCCAGGTCACAAGCATAGGGAATGTGGCTTTCAGGAGGTCTGCATACTATTGAGATTCTGTCCATCAAGATTTAGGAGCTGGGATTGTCAGCGTTAGGCTTTTGAGTGTCAGGATCTCATAAGGATATCTCCTTGAAGGACACTCTCAGCCCCCACAGGCCTCAAATCGTCCTGTGTTTAAAAACACAGTTTACCTCAATGTCAATATACAGAAGGAATGGATTGAAAGAATCCAACACCTTATTACTACCTTCATCTGGCCTGGAAAGAAACTTAGATGTGATTTTTGGAGATCAGTACCACCGAATAACCAGGGTGGCCTTAAATTCCACAGACATTAGATTATATATTGTTTTGCCAGGCAACCACACAACACAGTTACTGGGCTGCTGGATGTATAGCATCTGCCTCCCACGTATATCCTGACATGGAGACAGAAAGGGACATATACTGCACAGCCAACTTGGATATTCTCTCCTTATTTCATTGCTCTTTGGACCCAGCTTTGAAAAAATGGTCTATATTTTATAAGCATCAAACACTTTGTAAAGCAACCAATGCTACCAGAGTAGACCTCTGATATGTTTTTACTCAACCTCTTTTGAGTTATAACAATTTTAAAATCAACAGCTGCATGGTTGACCAGGAATTCCTGGATGGAGCAAGGTATCCTAACAGTGGCACAACTGCTTATGAATGCGAAATTTGTTACCCTTCAGGGACCTCCAGGCCAGTTTTGATCTTTTGCCCCACTGATGCCTTTTGTTGCAAGTCCAACATGCTATATAAACACATTGGGGCTGTAGACAAATAGAAAGCATGAAGGATAAATGGACCATAGAATTTCTCATGCACTTGCAAGGTGGTGTTCTATTTTGCAATGGTATGCTGTATTGATTAAAAGATTATATGGAACAACAGATGAATACAAACTTTGGTGGAGTGTCCCTTATTAAAGTTACATTGCAATGGAATTGTAATGCCATTTTGGAATTTTACAGGAATACAATACTTAAAAATCCAGCTATATAAGATCATTAGCAACTTGTCCCCACAAAGGTGTTCATAATGATGAGACAACCTACTCCACTCTGTCCCAAATGTAATAAAGAACAAGGTATCCTAATGCATGTCTTGTGGGACAGCCCTGCAATCAGAACCTTCTGGAATGAAATAAAAGGCAAACTCCACATGCCGCTAGGGTTATACAACCTGTTAACCCCAGAGATTTATATTGTAGGAAATGTCTTAATGCAGATGTTGCAGAAAGCAGACACCACTACATATACCTGATCGCTAATATTGCAAAATGGCAGATCTGAACATTATGTTTAGAACTGAGGACACCAACCAATCACGGATGGCTTTAGTATCTGATTAAAACACTCCATTTGGAGAGATTGCACATTTTTACAGCATGGGTATCCTGCATATCTATGGAAATTTGGCCAGCTAGATGTGCATGTGAACTATTCCAACTGATAGAAATTGACACTATGCATTATACCAGTGATGCACTGACCATTACTTCTCGACTCATTCTTGTGCCACCTTCTTGTACCATCCCCATATGTAGACTCCCCATGGTCTAGGTGATCACATTCTTATTATAACTATCTGGTATAATTTTCTGTTGGAATAGCACATACCCCAGATAGAGCGCCTTGTATTTACAAATGGTAATGGCTGAATTAGATTGCTATTACTACACTCATATCTGCTATCCTGAAGTTATTAGACAATATCCCTTTACATTTCTGCTGATTTTGTCATGCAATTTGTTTTCATATAAATCTTTGTACGGACCCTTAATTTCAATTGGTGGCTGAACTGTTACCTTTACATAAGGGAAGAGTTCACAGATTCTTTACTTATTAGGGTTGCCATGATGATTTGGATATGTCTTATTTATATTTCAGATACTGTTATTTGATATTTTACTTGTTGATGAACTTATTGTTTTTTTCATGATAACCTTAGCTATTTTGACACTTGTGGTCTATTCATATTATTTGCTAAACTTTAAAAAGTGTTTGAGAAAAACACAGTTTTGATTGCTCACATTTTCTAGAATTTGCTGATGTAGATGGTAGTTTGATAGTGTTTCCTTTTTCTTCTTAAAAGTGAAAAAGACTGCCCACCTAATGATGTTAAGATACAAAACATTTCAACTCCCACTGCTTCCTGTACACAATTCTTGAACAATTCCCACGGCTTCTTTTCTGCACATGGGAACATCTACAACACAGTCTAGACACTACAGATATAGTGGAAAGAGAGGGCTATTGTAGCATGAATGGCTGCACTGTTTTGGGCATGTTTCTAATGTTCAGGAAGAATGCAGTAAGAGTAGATCATGGATATGGGATATGGGGCTGTCAGTATAGCCTAGATGTTATCGTAACAAGCTGTGAATGAGCTTGGCACATCCAGCAGGCCTGGGTTTGATTCCCACAATCTCCACTTGCATACTGTGTGACTCTGAGCAAGTCACTTAACCTCCCAGTGCTCCCAGGTCACCCCTGAAAACATGCACTTGTGCCTATTGGGCCTTTCTCAGTTACCAAAGACTTAAACAAATATGAAGCAAAATAAACAAGGTTAGGTAACAGTCCCATGCTTTTCAGTTCATCTAATGAAGGAAGCAGATAAAACAACCAAAACATAAATGAATAGATTTTCAACATGAGATAACATGATGCAAAATGCTTAACAATATGTCTTTATGCACTTACTTATAGCTTTACTTAGACAGATACTTAGCCCTTATTTTTAGGCCAGGACATTTATGGATTTTCCTACTGTTTTAGAGGCACTGTGGCCTAGTTCTTTGGAGTGCAGAATGATGAAACCAGAAAGCTGGATTTGAATCCCCACACCACCTTCTACAGTACCTTCTACAGTACTTATTGTATGATACTGACCAAGGCACTCTACCTCCCTGCATTAAACTTCCTGTCTCCATCTCTGTATAGTCGTTCTGAGTAATGGTGTGCATAAATGAAATTCTGCAGATGGAATTAGTCCTGAATGGCAACTCCACTTCAAAATGCTTTTTTGAATTTCTTTTGAATTTTTTTTGAAATTTAAATTTTATTGCAACAAACACATATCATAAACACAATACATAATACAAAGAACATTTTATAACCTCTCAACAGATCAATCAATCAATCAATCAAAATCTTTATTTATTCAGGCGAACATCATTGAGCAAGGCTCATTTACAAGATGGACCTGAGTGGTCATACAAATGAGGATACAAGTATTATTACATAGACAAGAATAGAATAAATAGCAATACAATGGCATGAAATGATTATATACAACAATTTACATATATACAAGTAACAATAGAACCATTTAGCCTGTAGGAAAAAAGAGGACAAAGGGTATAGCAGTCCTAAAATATAAGTTATATGGTCTAAACTAGTTTTAAGTGAATATAATAGGTGATTCGGAAGAAAGAAATTGAGTTAATATAATGGATAGAAAAAGGGAGGTTTAGTTGGGTCAGATAGGTGGGGGATTATGCTTTATAAAAGCAATTGCAGAGCTCTGGAAAAAGGGCGGAGAACAATCTTTGAAGGATGCCAGAGGTAGGCTATCTAGCTTCATGGATTTTTGAGAGAGTTCCATGCAGCTGCTAAGGAATAGCTGAAAGCAGCCCTCCCATACCGGTGCAGGCATTGGGGACCCTTAATGTGATGAGTTTACTGATCCTTAAGGTGTATGGCCTGGTTGTAATTTGGGTAAAGCAATCAGTGATATAGGTCGGTAGTTTGCCTGTTAACGCTTTGAGTATCCAGATAACAGCATTCCTATTTCTTCTGTGTTGCAATGATGTCCAGTTGACTGCCATATAAAAGGAGCAATGATGGGTGTTGGAGGGAAGGTCAGTAATAAATCTTATGGACCTGTGATACAGGGTGTCCAGCTTATGTAGAGATGACTTGAACAATGGCAGTAGAGAAAATCAGCATAATCAATGAGGGATAGGAATGAGGCCTGAATTAACCTTTTTTGGAATCACTGTTTAGGTAATGTTTTATTCTAAAAATAGTCCGAGCCTCTGTCTTAGCTTTTTAAGTAACTCTTCAATATGGACAGAATAGTCAAGCCTGTTATCTATCCAGACTCCAAGGTATTTGAAGTTATCAACAAATTCAAGTTTCTCTCAAGTAAGGTGGATATATGTAGGGTGTTGGATGCTGGGGTAGTGGTAGTACAACTCTTTGTGGTAAAGAACATAGCTTTTGTTTTTTGCATTTAGAAGTAGTTTTTGTCAAGTAGATTGTCTGCAGAATGGAGAATTCGGATTGTAGAAGTTCACAGGCTTTGGAAGGTGAGGATTGCTGACATACAATACAGTATCATCAGCAAACAGATGAATGTTAGATTGAGTGAGGTTGGCATCAATATTGTTTATATAAATAGCAAGAGGATAGGGCCAAGAATAGAGCCTTGTGGTACACCCCTTAGCAGAGGTTTTGAGGTGGATAGGTAATTTCCATTTCTAACCAGTTGCGACCTATCTGAAAGGTAATCCTTAAACCAGTTGAGTGATAGGGAATCCAGGCCTAATGAGTTAAGGAGGTGAGTAATAAGTCATGATCCACTGTGTCAAAGGCTTTACTCAAATCCAGAAACACAGCACAGGTAAAATTTTTTGTCCAAATTAGTCTGCCAATCGTTGGTTACCTTGGCTAAGGGCAGTAATGGTGTTATGCTTTGATCTAAATCCAGATTGTGCAGAATTTAGAAGGTTATTGTTATCCAGATAGTCCCTTAACTGAGAGTTTACTAGTTTTTCGAGCATCTTAGATAGTACTGGTAGGATGGAGATAGGTCTGTAATTGTTGAGATCCCTAGTATCACCAGATTTGAGTAATGGAACTACTTGAGCTGTTTTCCAAGTAGATGGAATGGATCCAGTAGTTAGGAAAGATTGAAGAGATGAGTAAGGGGGGCAGATAAGACATGTGAAGCAATTTTCAGGAAATAGGATCCAGGGAGTCTGCACCTGCACTTTTAGTTGTGTCTAAATTAGAGAGGAGATCTTCCACTTTTCACGGATATTGGGAAGGAAAAAGTTGAAGTGGCCATTTGTCCCACAGTAGTTTGCAGGTTCAAGGAAGATCTCAGGATATTTGCAGGTGATGAGTCAAATCTAGGCCAGCAGTGGTGAAGTGAACATTGAAGGTATTTAAGATTTCTTGTTTACCTGTAATTTCTGTGTCATTTAGTAGCAATTTGGTGGTTAAGGCAGGAGTAGAATTCTGGCCCAGAAGTCCTTTTATTGTACCCCAGAGTCTGGATGGGTTATTGTAGGAGGCATCCAATTCAGCTGTATAGTAGGCAGTTTTGGCAGTTCTTTTTTTGTACATGAATTCCTTGCTTTTCTGAAATTTAGCCAATCACTGGTGTCCTTTGTTTTCTTGCCTTTTTCCACAGCTTGTCTCTGGTTCTCAAGGCTGCTTTAAGCTCAGAGGTGAACCAAGGGCAGGATTTTACCTTAGTTCTGATACTGGTGATAGGTGCATGAATATTGAGAACATTGGTGATAATATCCTTTAAAGTCTGGAGTGCTGTTTCAACAGAGGTTGTAAGATAGAAATCTTGCCAATATATTGTAGTACTCAGGTCATGGAGGTAACCTGAGATATTGAAATTCTTTTTGACCTTTGAGGATAAATTCTGCAGGATTTGGTGGTTTGAGTGTGGATCTTATGCCAGCTATAGGGTAATGGTCACTCACATCACTTGGCAGTACTCCTGCATGTGAGTATAAGGGAGGCTTGTTTACCAACATAATATCCAGGAGTGAGCTGTTGCTGGAATTTCTTCGGTTAATCCTAGTTGGGTCTTTAATCAGCTGTGTGAATCCATAGGTGTCACAAAAGGTTATCAAAGGTGCAGATACATTAGACAACCAGTTTAAATTCAAATCACCAAGGATGACGGTATCTTCAGGGCCTTGGTTGAGAATTGACCCTAGGTGAGAAAGCAGTTTAAGGCCTGCAGAGGGGGCCTATAGCATCCAATCAGTTTAAATGGAGACGAATTAGAAGGCAAATTTTGATTGATAAACATTCAAATTCATTTGGCTCAGATGTGTTGATGAGGCAGGTTGCAGAGATGGTGTCCTTAATGTATATGGCCACCCCACCACCCTGGAAGGCGATCTGCTCTGAAGAGCTGGTAATTGGGAAGGTTTACAACACTGTCTTTTGTTGTAGGCCTGAGCCAAGATTCAGAGATGACCAGGAAGTCTGGAAGAGTATGTGCCATCCAAGCCTGTATTAAGATGAACTTTTTAGGAGGCTGCAAGCATTGAAGTGTATGAAGCTTAGTCCTTTTATGGTAGTCAGCTCAGAAGGGAAGATAAATTGACAATGGGGCCAGGATTAATCTCAATGGTGCCAATGCATAAAAGGAGGTAGAAGATTAATTTGACTAGGGCTCCAAGGGATAGGGATAGAGAGTGATCAGAGCATTTCCTCTTAATCCTAGATGCACACTGTGTAGTGGGAGATGGTGCTGTTATATAGGTGTGTCTTTTATCATAACATAGGAGTCTGATGGACAGGCATAGAGGGTTTTATAGATCCAGGATACATGTAAAGGGCTAGGGAGAGCTGGATTGTTAGAGAGGCTTTATGGGATACCTCAGGGGTTGCAGTGTAATAGTGGTTCAAAGTGAATAAGGAATAGATGGTTGTACATTGTGATGGCAGTGGAGAGCAGAACATACTCATTAACTTATTCGTCATGACAGGGGGTATAATATGATTATCATAATGGAATGGGGAGATGAGAGGCTAAGGAGCAAAAGGAAACAAGTTAGCATTGTGCGGGTAGGTATGGGTTAACAGAAGGGAATTAGATGTGGCGTGTGATGAGAGAAATGGCGGAAAGAGTGTATAAATACAATTAACCAAGAGGGGGGAGGGGCGGGCAAAATTTTGCGACTTTTGCCGTACTTTTCACACTGCTTCTCCCGGCCTCCTGGAACTCTTGGTCGGCTGGAGGTCACCGCCCGCTGGCGGCTCGGAGCCCCTCTCGGCTGGAGCTGGAGGGCAATGCCGCTGCAAGTCAGGGGACAGAGGAGAAGGCAGTGAGAAGGCAATTTATTGCAGGCAATCTGCAATTAGGTGCAAGAAACAAGAATCTGCACAACAAAGACTGGGAGGGTTTGGGGAGTAAGCGCCTAGCCGCTAGCCCACACAGATCCCCAGAAAAGCTGAATCACTAGCAAACATCACATCAAAACATGTTTAAATTACCCACAATTTAAGTAAAACATCTCTTTTAAGGAAATTAACACAAGTTACAGCTAATCAGAAAAATCCCATCCAGAAAAGTGTTGCAGAGTCCAGCTAAAGTCAATGGGAAAGGCGCTGCAATCGAAGCAAGGCAGAGACAGCGGTCGCTTCCGATTGGTTGCGGCTTTGCCATACCTTCACCTGCTTCTCCCGGCCTCCTGGAACTCTTGGTCGGCTGGAGGTCACCGCCGCCCGCTGGCTCGGAGCCCTTCTGCGGCTGGAGCTGAGGGCAATGCCGGCTGCAAGTCAGGGGACAGAGGAGAAGGCAGTGAGAAGGCAATTTATTGCAGGCAATCTGCAATTGGGTGCAAGAAACAAGAATCTGCACAACAAAAGACTGGGAGGGTTTGGGGGGGTTAGCTCGCCAAGCCCACACAGATCCCAGAAAAGGCTGAATCACTAGCAAACATCACATCAAACATGTTTAAATTACCCACAATTTTAAGTAAAACAGCTCTTTTAAGGAAATTAACACAAGTTACAGCTAATCAGAAAAATCCCATCCAGAAAGTGTTGCAGAGTCCAGCTAAAGTCAATGGGAAAGGCGCACCAATCGGAAGCAAGGCAGAGACAGCTGATCGCTCTCGATTGGTTGCTGACTTTGCCCGTACCTTTCACACTGCTTCTCCCGGCCTCCTGGAACTCTTGGTCGGCTGGAGGTCACCGCTGCCCGCTGGCGGCTCGGAGCCCTTCTGCGGCTGGAGCTGGAGGGCAATGCCGGCTGCAAGTCAGGGACAGAGGAGAAGGCAGTGAGAAGGCAATTTTATTGCAGGCAATCTGCAATTAGGTGCAAGAAACAAGAATCTGCACAACAAAAGACTGGAGGGTTTGGGAGGTTAGGCCTAGCGTCTAGCCCACAGATCCCAGAAAAGGCTGAATCACTAGCAAACATCACATCAAAACATGTTTAAATTACCCACAATTTTAAGTAAAAACAGCTCTTTTAAGGAAATTAAACAAGTTACTGCTAATCAGAAAATCCCATCCAGAAAAGTGTTGCAGAGTCCAGCTAAAGTCAATGGAAAGGCGCACTAATCGGAAGCAAGGCAGAGACAGCGGTCGCTTCCCGATTGGTTGCGGCTTTGCTCTGCACTTTCACACTGCTTCTCCCGGCCTCCTGGAACTCTTGGTCGGCTGGAGGTCACTGCCAGGCCTGCTGGCGGCTCGGAGCCCCTTCTGCGGCTGGAGCTGGAGGGCAATGCCGGCTGCAAGTCAGGGGACAGAGAGAAGGCAGTGAGAAGGCAATTTTATTGCAGGCAATCTGCAATTAGGTGCAAGAAACAAGAATCTGCACAACAAAAGACTGGGAGGGTTTGGGGGGTTAGCGCCTAAGCGTCTAGCCCACAGTTCCCAGAAAAGGCTGAATCACTAGCAACATCACATCAAAACATGTTTAAATTACCCACAATTTAAGTAAAACAGCTCTTTAAGGAAATTAACACAAGTTACAGCTAATCAGAAAAATCCCATCCAGAAAAGTGTTGCAGAGTCCAGCTAAAGTCAATGGGAAAGGCGCACAATCGGAAGCAAGGCAGAGACAGCGGTCGCTTCCGATTGGTTGCGACTTTGCCCTGCCTTTCACACTGCTTCTCCTGGCCTCCTGGAACTCTTGGTCGGCTGGAGGTCACCGCCCACGCTGGCGGCTCGAGCCTTCTGCGGCTGGAGCTGGAGGGCAATGCCGAGCTTCACACTGCTTCTCCCGGCCTCCTGAACTCTTGGTCGGCTGGAGGTCACCTGCCCGCTGGCGGCTCGGAGCCCTTCTGCGGCTGGAGCTGGAGGGAAATGCCGCTTTCACACTGCTTCTCCCGCCTCCTGGAACTCTTGGTCGGCTGGAGGTCACGCGCCCGGCTCGCTGCCTGGAGCCCTTCCCGCGGCTGGAGCTGGAGGGCAATGCCGCTTTCACACTGCTTCTCCCGCCTCCTGGAACTCTTGGTCGGTTGGAGGTCACCGCTGCTCATATGCTCGGAGCCCTTCCAGATGACCTAAATTGAGTCAAATACCCAACAGCCCCCTCCCCATCTCCCCAGAGAAAATCTCCTCCCCCACTTTACCACCCTATACTATACTACAAACCCTCTAGGAAGATCCGCTCACCCACCATCCTCTCTACCCTACTTAACCACTACTGCTCATCCCTGGGGAGGTATAGTGCTTGAAAAGCTCCAAATCTTCATATATATGAAACCGATTATCCCTTCCGCCTCCCTAATTTTTCCATGTTTAAATTAAACAACATCTCTTGTAACCATTCCATATACGTAATAAGGAATCTGACATCCAGTATCGCAAGACTACCTTTTAAGCGAGCCGGAGATCAGGGCCATGTAAAATCTACGCCCTTGACTGTGATGCCGGAGTAATCTCCTATCAAATATATATCTGGAGTGAAATATTGATCAATACCAGCAATGGGTCTGCCCTCTGTTTAATCTGTGTCCACAACTGCTTTATCAGTGGACATTCCCAAAAATGTGATACAAATTTCCAGTTGCCTGGTGGCACCGATAACACTTTTGATCAGGTCTACTACCCACTTTATGTAGTTTGGAAGGGGTCCAAAATAGGTTATTCAAGAAAAAACTGCATCACCCTCAATCTATCCTGTTTAACATATTTGTACACGTGACTCAAACAGTCTCCCAGTCCCGCCCCTGTTCCCCAGACATCTAGTCCAATACCTGGGCTTGAAGTCCGTGTCGACAAGAACTTGGTCAAGGAGTACCTTATATACCCTAGAAATCACATGTGATTCCCATACAGCTTGAGCTAATGACTCAAACCAACTCCCATCCACACGCCTCACCGAAAATTAGTCCCCACCTGACCTAGTAAATGGGTAACCTGGAATACTTTGGAAACTTGCTTCGAGTCTATGTTGTACTTTTCCAGAATATCCTTTATTGGGAGAACACAACCATCCCCATTAAATCCTCTACACGTAATCCTTCTAGTTGGGGTAACCATTCCCCGTATCATTTTCCCCCAATTTTCAAATTGGTATTTTGACATACGGTTGATGCATGTCCCTATCCGAACATAATCTAATCTACTACAAATCTGTCATGAATACGCAAAGAATTTACTATTGGGTTAACAGTCAGTTTAGGAGGCACCTTCTGGGGGCGGAATAAAGCAGTGTGAATGGATTTATTCCGGCCTCTTAACCGCCTCCATTTCCAATCCAACCCAGGAGGGACATAGGGCAAAGATTCAAGTTTGCTTGCAGGAGCCAGCCATTTTAGATATTTACAGAGGTTACTTGCCCAATAATATAAACCAAGTGTGGAAGTCTCAGTCCCGCTCTCTCCCTAGGGGCTGCCAACCTATTATAAGCTCTACGGGCCTCTTCCCTTTCCAAATAAACTCCGTTATCAATAAATGTAATTCTTTGAACCATTTTAGTGGTATTACTACATTAAGCATATTGAGGGGTAGAAAAACCTAGGTAGAATATTCATTTTAACTATGTTAACCCTGCCCCAGAGAGAGAGCGAGACCATTCCACCTTTGCAGGTCCTGTTTAATGGTATTCTAATGGCATCCAAATTGAGTCTAACCAACTTCCGATCAGTTCTGGCCAAGTAGATACCCAAGTACTGCAAAACATGCGGAGTCCATTTCATGCCCAACTCTAAAACCTCAAACTTATGTACTCTCATATTTAATGGAAAAATTTGGTTTTCTCCACATTAATCCTATAATTGGACAATCTACTATACTCTCCAATTATAGCCATCACCGTCCTAATTGAGCTACCTGGCTGAGCGACATTAAACAAGATATCATCCGCATATGCTGAAAACTTTGAGCTCTTGTGACCCTATTCTGATACCCACCACCCTGGATCTAATCTCATATTGGTGAGGAGAGGCTCCAGATATAAATTAAATAAAAGAGGTGATAAGGGACAACCCTGTCTAGTGCCGAGTTGAGATGAAAACTTGCAGAGAATACGCCATTGCAATATACTTTAGCTTTGGGATTCCTATATAAAGCAAATACATAGTTTATAAACTGGGCAGGAAGACCAAATTTCTCCATGGCAATAGCTAAAAATCTCCAATCCACTCTGTCAAATGCCTTCTCTGCGTCCACCGACATCAAACACATGGAAATTTACAATCCCTGGAGACCGAGAAGACATGAGACAGTTTATGCAGGTGGTCCGACGCCAACCTGCCCTTCATAAACCCAACCTGATCATGGTGAACTAACCTAGGCATGACCTTGGACAACCGTGAGGCTAGGATCTTCGCCAGAATCTTAATGTCGTAGTTGATCAAAGAGATAGGCCTGTAACTTGTGACTTTATCTAACTCTTTCCTTCTTTCGGGATAAGCACTATCAAAGCCTCAAATAAGTAGTCATCTACTGCGTCCAAAGGTCAATATACTCTGAAATAATCTTCTCAAGCTGGGACATAACAGGGTCGCAAAACATTTATAAAAGTTAGGTGAGAACCCATCTGGACCGGGAGCCTTGTCATTGGAAAGCGCTTGTATTGCCTCCAAAATCTCCGCTTCAGAGATGGGAAGTGAGAGCTTCTCTTCTGATTTTCTGAGACCTGGGGAAGGTTACAAGTAGCTAAATAATCTTCCATCTCTGACTTATTAGGCCTAGGGGTCATTGGCTATATAATGCTTTGTAATAGTCCTCGAACTCCCTAACAATATCCATGGGTGAGGTTTTAACTGACCCATCAACACGGGACGTGATACTTGTACTATTCTAGATGCCTCTGCTGCCCTTAGGCGCATAGCCAAAACCTGCCAGACTTCTCTCCTTGATTCAAATAAAGGGCCTTGGTTTTCTTAATCGCTTATTCTGCCTTCTCACCCAGAATCCCATCGTATTCATGACCAATTTAATCAATAGTTCCTAGATTCCTCTGGGGTGCTCTGTGACAGAGCCCTCTCTAAATCCTGATTCGCTCCAACAAAGACCTAATCCTTTCCTCCCCTTCTTTTCCTTGCAACCGCTAACTGAATAAATTCTCCTCTTAACACACACTTTAGGTACACCACCACAAGTCCCCCTAATAGTTGAATGATTATTCTCCGCTTGTATTGTTCAATCCTGCGTCTGATATACTCCTTTATTTCTATAGAGCAAAGTATTTGGTTATTAAACTTCCAAATAGTCTGTCTAGGAGTATTAGGGACCAAATTGAGGGAGCAACGGACTATAGAATGATCTGACAAAATCCCAGGGTGATACTACTATTCAATAGTCCTGACAACAACCCTCTACTCACGAAAAATAATCTATCCTGGATCTAGACTTATGGACCTCTGATATAAAGGTGTACTCCTGCATGATGGGTGCAAAGCTCTCCACAGGTCACATAAACCCAAATTGTCAACTAGATCCCTGACCGCCTCTGAGCCGGAGAAAGCCCTTATTTCGCTTACCATCCTTGTCCAAACTGGAGTAAATGGTAAGTTCCAATCTCCCCAACAGTATCGGAAGATGCTGAAACGGACTTAATATTTTAGTAAATCCATAAAAACCCAGGGTGTCCACATTGGGTCCATATATACTTCCCAGTGCTAATCTTGTTTGGTTTAAAAGCCCTACCACAATTATATAACGGCCTGCCTGATCTACTATTTCCTCCTCGCACAAAAAGCCACACTCCTATGAAACAAGAGTGCAACCCTCTACCAGATGTACTAAAACCAGCCCCAAATACCTGGCCAGTGAACTGGCATCTAAGCATAGTCAGCTCTCTGCCAAGCAAATGCGTTTCTTGTAAACATATTATCTGTCCCTTTAATAATTGCAAGTGTTTTAATATTTTATATCTCTTTATTTTTGCCTGACCCCTTTCACATTCCACGTGAAAACTCAAACAAACTACCCATTCTCCGCTAATCTTCGAAAACCTCCTATTTACCATCACTACCGCCTCCATCACTCTCACGTCCCAAACCTTCGGGTGAGCGGATCTTCCCTACCTATCTCCTCTAAGCCCTTACTAATCCACCCTCCCCTCTCCCCGACATTTGCCCATAATCCCATATTAATCCTAGTACATACATCAATATCTAATACAATTATAATCCCAACACTCTGAAAAACACTCTCCCAACACCTCCCACCCCTCCCTCCCCCAAAAACACATTGGTCCATGATATCCTTAGCTCGTTAACCCCAACCTTCCTCCAGCCCCCGACAGTATCACTAAGTACCAAACTCAGACTAACCTAAACCACTACTAAACTCTATACTTCAGCTCGCTGTCCAACCATAGATTTATACCACAAAACCCTCTCTTGGTTGGTTGAACCCATCATACTCTAACCCCCACCCCAATACCCAACTTATTTCCATACAGCAGCCCATGTAATTATAAATTAAGTAACATCCACAGTTCTTATAATAAATTCACATTGTCCAATGCTGCAAAGAAGAGAGAAAGAGAAAAGAAAAAAACACCCACTCCCCACGGGGATTGAAAATAGTCTTATCTGTGAGAGTTCCAACCCTGGAGACCGTGTATTCACCAAGCATACAGTCCCAGCAAATGGCGTTGAGAATTTATA
This sequence comes from Neoceratodus forsteri, assembly GCA_016271365.2. Lineage (NCBI taxonomy): Eukaryota > Metazoa > Chordata > Ceratodontiformes > Ceratodontidae > Neoceratodus > Neoceratodus forsteri. The sequence goes on from CM057455.1 coordinate 612,270,002, forward strand.
CATACTGATGAATCAAGTCCACCAAAATGAATCCAAGTCCCCTAAGTCCCTCTGATGGGCCAGTCCCCAGTTTACACTCTTTCCTCCGGTCCGGAGGCCACAGCTGATGGCATAACATCCCCAAATTCCAAACGATGGACTCAGACTCAATACCTTAGCGATCTAGATGAGATCGAGGAGGTTCGATCACACCCACATCAACAAATAGGCAGGGATAGGAAGAGCAGTCCCTTCATCTTAAACTGCTTACTACCACGTTATAGCTGCGATAATAGAACCAGACACCATCATGCACAGAGTCCCACAGTAATACTTGAGGTTAGCCTTTCCCTTTCTCCCTGTGGCTTTCCTCGCGCCAGAGAGTCTGTACATTCCGGGGTCAAGATCTATGGGCCCGATCGATAACAAAAACTGCTCTCCACGCAAGCAAAAGCAAAAAAATAAATAAAAGGGTTTGAAGCCGAGAGTAATCTACTAACTTTGTCTCCAGGCAACGGCAACAAAAATAAGAACCTTATCAGTGTTCTACATTCCTATGAGCAGTTCGATCCAGTAACTTAAAGCCACAAACAGGTGCACAAACCTGGTAGCCGGCAGCAGATAACCGATCACCCTGACCCAGGGTTATCTAAAGAGATCCGGGAGGGCAGTAGCCAAATTCTTCCTGGCAGCATCTGCATCCTCAAACGTTATCCACTGGCCAGCGATCAAGACCTGCAGCTTGGCTGGATAAAGCACTTTAAATTTGATACCCTCAGGAATTAACTTCGATACCATCGGGTGATACTCCGCTCTTCTCTGACGTACAGCCACCGTAGGTCCTGAGTTATTCTAATAGAGACCCCTTCCACCTTATATCCTTGATCTCTCTGCCTTCAGGATCACTACTTGACGCTCCTGAAAATTTAAGAAGCGGACTATAAAGACCTGCTGGGAGCACTGGGTGGAGGAGTCCACGTAAGGCCCGATGAGCCCGCTCGATAATAAATTTATCCCCAAAAGGCGTCGGGCCTACCACCTCCTTGAAAATGTCTGCTCAAATGAAATCGGGTCGATCCTCTTCGTGTCTCGAAGACCGACTACAACCAAGTTATTCCTCCGACTCCGACCCTCTCAAATCTTCAATCTTTGCTTCCATTTTAACAATTTTCTGCCTTAAATTGACAATTTCTGGCTCCTGTTTCGTTAGTCTCTTCTCTGTTGAGGAAACTTTTGCCTCTGTGTCCACCGTGTGCCGAGATAGGTCCTCCAGAGCTACGGTGACCGCTTTAGCTCATCGGTGACCTCACATAGCTCTTCCCGAAAAGGTTTAAATTCGGCCAGGAACTGCGCTTAGCGTTAGAGGCTCGTTCATGAGCTGAGCTTTCACTTTCAGGGCCTTCAGCGCCTGCACCCACTCGCCTTTCTTGATTGGGCCTTCTGCCAGAGACTGGCGTGTGTGTGTCGGGGCATTCCGCATTTACACCTCCATATACTCCGATTTCTCCACCAAAACAGTACACAGTCAGGCTTAGCAAACCAATTGAGCCGAACGTGTTAACCAAACTCCTCTGAAATTGGCAAAATATAAACTTTAAGTCAGCAGGAGGCTGGAGCTGAAGGATCAGGCTGCACCTACAGAGCTAGCATCACGTGACTCCCTTCTTTTGAATTTTATGGCATCCTAATTATAACTTTCTGTGGATTACGTAAACCACAGAATAATATTTTGCAGATTGAGAAAAAAAGAAACTGGGGATAATAAATACTGTATGGGAAAAGACCTTGCAATTCAAAGTTGCTACTACTTGGAATAACTTGCCTCAGGAGAACCTTTAAATTGTCTGTTAATGCATTTGAAGATGTAATGAAGCAAGAGTTATAATTCTGATGTATTTGTAATAGATGAATATTGTACAAACTGTCTGAGCTGCACCAATAACCAGTTAATTGAATATAGTCTGTTTTGTAATTTTGTACTTAATGTGTATACATGTTCTGTTACTACTATGTGTAAAATTGTGAAACAAATTTGTAACATCTACAGGACACCTTGTAAACAGGACAGTTATTGCTCTAATGGTGTATGTAAACCTATTAATCCTGTATAAATAAATATTTTTACTACTACATGGATTAATAATCCAGGAAAACATTATGCTTTCAGAATTTCAAAATTTCATTACTAATGGAATTACAAACATCTTGAACATACATAAGCGCCAACAGAAACAGGCCTCATAGTCTATTGAGTCTGCTCAATTGTGCAGCTAGCCCCTCAGTTTGTGGCTGCCTCAGCCACCCTCCCTTTCATAGTTAACCCCCCACTCACTCTGTCCCATCTAGTGGTGGGCAAGTGCATTAAATTTGCTGCTTGTAGTATTTTGTGTATAACCCAAACTTTGGGTCATACTATAGGTAGCAGCAAACACGATCCAGAAGTAACACAAAGTTCCCATTTTTGTGGGTACTTTCTGTTACTTTGCGATGCTTAAAAGCTTTTATTTTGTTTCCTGGTGTCCTGTGGCCCCTCACCCTGTCCCCAACTCTGAGTCGGATCCATATAAAATATATATTATTTTCCTGGTGTCTAGTGACTTTACTCCCCCCTCCTGACAGGTAGTATCCCACACCACTCCACCCAACCCCGACTGGAGTGGGCCACCGCACATCACTCCACTCACCTCATCGGCAGGCAGCCCACCCGACTCAGCTCAATAAATGAGCATGTGCTTTTACAAGCACACGCTTATTCACTGATAAGTCGCTGTCACTTTCTGAGTCCTGCATTGTTGTTCAGAAGGGTAGGGCTGCTCCGGCACTGACAGGGTAGTGGATGGGGAAGGTGTTGTGAATCCTGCCCCTGATCCTGCCCCTGTGAGATACTGAGCAGCCCTCCCTTCTGTACACCCCCAGAAGAACTCCAAAATTACTAAAACTTGTCAATGAATGCGCATGCTTGTTCATTGAGCTGAGTCGGGTGGGCTGCCAGCAATGGAGGTGAGAGTGGAGGGATGGTTGGTGCCCCACTCCGCACGGGGTTGGGGAGTGGGGAAGCACGACAGGATGGGGATCACTAGACACTAGGAAAGTGATTTTCTTTTATACGGATCCAACTTGGGTTGGTTGGGAAGGGCTATACTATCTGTCAGGGTGTGGAGTGGGGGCCACTAGACACCAGAGAAAATAATATATATTTTTTATATGGATTCAAGTTAAGGTTGGGAGGGAGGGAGTGGGTTTGGGGTACTATCTGACATGGTGGGGCCACCAGACACCAGGATAAATCAGGGTGGTGTTGGAGGATTATCTACTTATGATCTCTATTTGCTTTGGGGTTTTTAAGTCCAATTTGCACTTAAAACCCCCAAAGCAAGGCAAAGTCACAAGTGGTGAATTATGGGTTATTTTGGAAAATAACGTGAGTGCTTTGTGGGTCGAAATTGGTGACTTTGTGGCAATTTCACCCACGTGTAAACCTTGCTGCATCTCTAATCCCATTCCTCTTAAAACATGTAATGTGCTACAGGCTACTGCCTCCTCAGACAGAGTATTCCACTTATCCACCACCATCTCTGTGAAATAATGTATCTGGACTTCCTCCTAAATCTTTCCTCTCCACTCTCAGTTGGTACCGTGACCCCCCTTCTAATCTGGAAAATCCCTTCCGTCCTAGTCTTATTAATCCCATTTAAGTATTTAAAGGTTTCAGTCATGTACCCCCTATCCCTTCTCTCCTCCAGGGAATACATGTTCGGCTCGCACAGCCTCTCCTCATAGGAGTATCCTTCTAATCCCTGGATCATCTTTGTCACCTTCCGCTGTACACCCTCGATCAATCTGATGTCCTTCAGGAATGAGTGCCAGTATTTTATGCAGTATTCCAGGTGTGCCTGACCAGTGACCTGTATAAAGGTTGGATCACCTCCTGTTTTTGGAAGAGATTTTCCTCACTATGCACCCCAGCATCTTTTGGCTTTTGCTCACCTTCCTGCACTGCACTGAGTTGTTCATACTCCTGTTATCAGCACTGCTAGATATTTTTTTCTTCAGTGCATTCCAGCTCAACCCCCAGCTGGTAGCTCCTCCCCAGGTTATTAGCCCTGAAGTGCAATACCTTGCACTTTTGACACTAAACCCCAACTGCCATGCATTCGACCACTCCTGTAGTTTGATCAGTTCCTCCTGCAGCCCTTACACCCTTCAATGTCATCTACCACCATCTTACTCTGGACCCCATAGGAAATATCAACTATGAATATCCTGAACAAAACTAGTCCCAATATAGATCCCTGAGCCACCCTGCTCATCACATCCCTCAGAGAAGAGAGTTCCCCACCCACAGCCATCCTTTGCTGCCTTCCTTCAGCCAGTTTGTAGATCCAGTTAATCATCTTTGTTCCCACCCTGCATATTCCAGCCCCCACCAGTCTCCCATGAAAGACAGAATCAAAGGCCTTGCTGAAATCCAAATACAGGATATCCACCACATGGCTTTGTCCAGTTGCCTTGTCACCTAGTCGTGGAACTCAATCAGTTAAATTCTGCAGAAGTAGGCAAAATTTTCTTAAATTCTGTGAAATTCTGTGTTGTTGGAATTTGAAAATTCTGCACAGCCCTCATTCTGTTACCCTCCTTAATTTTACTGAAGAAGAAGAATTTGCATTTGTATAGTGCTTTTCATACACAATGTATCCCAAAGCACTTTACAGGCAATGACAGACTGAAGTAGAGTGATTTAAACATGCAGTGGCAACCATTTTACATATCAACACCCATGCATAGCCTTGGACAAGTTTCTGATGCAAATGTATGGGAAGTGGAATATCGGTCAGGACACTGGGGAAATCCTTTTCTCTTACAGAAAGTGTCTAGGTTTATTTTACTTCCTCCAGGACGCCACTAGGACACTACCAGAGATGTGGAGAAAGGACCTCAGTTTAGTGTATCACCCATGAGACTGCATATACCAACAGTATATTATCATTCTAGTACTTCACCAGGTCACAGCATTTCAAATATGAGTCTAGTAACAGAGTGGGATTAGAACCCATGACCTTGTGGTCCAGAGGCAGATGCTCTCCCAAATGAACCATGCTAATACCCTTTGTGTGCACCTGTTTGCTGTCATAATGGTTGGTCCATTGATTTTAAAGCATCTTGGCATGCAAAATATGCTGAATAAATAGTTTTACTGTATTTAAAATGTAATTATTTTCCTTTTAAAAGAAACCATGGAATGTATTACCACTGCTGTAAATTAATATCACCAAGAGTAAGCAGTAGAAACATCTTCTGAACTTTTCACCTGATGGATGGAATCTTGTAGACTCCTACTGCACTACTGTGTAGGACCCCAGAAAATTGTATTGCAATGTCAACACTGCGAATGCATATTGAATTTTCAATTTGCTATTTGGTAAATACTGTATGTTAATTGTAATATTTGTATTGGACCACATGCATTATATTTTGCAATACAGTGCAACATGATCTGCAAGTTTAAAATAAACTGGTAGGAGGTTCACTTACAACATTTGTTCATTGGTGCTAACACTGCATATCAACAGGCTCTAACAGAATTATTTAATTTATGCCATGTAAGCTGGTAAAGCAGCTGTTGAGCTGTAGCCTACAGACTGTCACTATATTGTAGGGTGCATGACATGTTAATTACATAACTCAGTAGGGTGTATGAAATGTTAGTAAAATAACTTTAGCACTTGTCTATTTTACTTCTTGCTCTCTCTCCCTCTCTCACCAGTAGTTGCATGGCCTAGTGATTAGACAGCAGTGTTGTGACACTGGGGACCCAGGTATGAACTCCATTACCATTGCTTGCTCACTGTGTAATGGTAAGCACGTCAGTTAGCTTCTATACTTTATATCAAAAATATTTCTTGCTCTGTGTTTAGTGTACCGTCGCATTACCTCACCCATATTTTTTCCTATCTAGTAGTGATTAAATTGGCTGAAACCCAGAGGAACTAGTTCCCCACCTCTACAAAGTTTTGTGAAAATTACAGCATTTCTATCTTCTTTCTCTACCATCAATATAGGAGAGTTCCACCACCTACAGAATACAATTCCAACTGATAAAGATTTAAAGTTGACAGCTACTTTATCTAAACATTTTCAATTTAACCACTGCTCTCTATGTACAGTACTCTGGCCTCTACATGTCATACTTCCAGCGTATTCATCACAAGAAACTATGTTAGGTATAGTTATGTTTGACTCATGTAGTGTCAAAGTCAGACAAAAGCCATATTATAGCAAAACAAGTCCCCGAATGCTTGGTGAATGTGTTATTACTTGGACTCTGAATAATCGTTCAGTATAGTGTTGGCATTACATTAACTGTAGCACTTTTTTATAGCACAGAAATTTATTCACACTCAAGCTTTGAGAGGCTATGCCAAAGAGGTATTTTGATTTCTTTCCAATCTACTGTAAATGGAGTGTACCAGCTCTGAAAATGGCATCTGAAAATTATGACAATTTTAATTCATACTTTAGCTAAAGTATTTGCTTACATCTGTAACCTGTCAAATACAACTGTTGCTGTATTTTCTATATGAAAAACAATCATTATATCCTAATCTTCAAGTCTGGGGACAAAACCTGTGTAATTCATTATGAATCAGTACCTATACTCCTTTCATTAACTAAATTACTAGAATGAAATTATTAGTTCTCGGTTAGTAATTTGCCTGAAACAATATCAGTTGCCATCTACATAGCATACAAAGCAACATGGATTCAGAAAAATAAAACAACAGTACTACCAGAGTCATATTGCCTCTCTCCTCTGAAATCAGTAATTCACTGGATAGTGGGAGCAACTTTATGGACCTACAAAGGGCCTTTTACCTAATGAGACACTACCAATTAATAAAGAGACTTCTCAACATTTGTAAGGTGATATATTCTTTGACTGATTCACAGAGATTACTTGACCAGCAACAGTGGTAGGGCTACTGCTCACGCCGCTGGTACCCTGAGTTAGGAATCTGTCTGGACATTGAGTGCTGTTTATGGATAGGAGGATTGAGCATCTCAGCAGATACTCTTCTCCTCCTGGAAGGGAGGGTGAAAGACGCCACTATACAAGTGCCAACTAGGTGACCACAGATAGAACTGTAGGTGGCACTGCTAGAGGAGGGGTAAAGTTAGCTGGTGCCATGTGTTACCACCCCTGTGTGTATGTGCACGTGCACTCTCACTATCAACAGAAACTTGGAAACATAGACAATGACAGCAGAAAAAGATCAGTGGTCCATCCAGTCTGCCTGTCTTTTTTTGCAATGGGACCTACCTCTCCTCCAAGACATTAGGCCTCCCATCCTTATCCCCAATTCATCTCCCATTTCTGCCACCTCTAGCAACCACTGTACCTTTCATTTGATCCCAACTGTGCTTGAAACCACAAATAGTTTTAGCACCTGCTAATCCAAGGAAAGGAAAGAACACTAGAAAAGCACCCTGTTTGATGCAAAATGAAGTTGGCCTCCAGCAGGCCCAACACCTGCAAATGTGGAACCCATTTAAATGGATTTAGTCTCCAAAGAGACTTGGGGAACCCTGATGGCAATGTGACTGGAATAAACCATGGGGACAGAGGAAAGGGTAAGTCTGGGAGAAGGCAGTAAAAGGTCTGGGGAGGCCAGCTGAAGGGGCAATTCAGAGAGGAAGGGGCATAAGCAGAAAAACAACATGTTTATAATGTATTTTCCTAGGGCAGATCATCTTAGATGCAACTTCTCCTTTCAGTGAAGTTCTGCTGTACGGTTCTGTTTTTAAACAATTTTGTAATACATTTATACAGGATATCCCAGCTGAGTTGCAATATCTTATTTTCAATAGGGTCCTGCTTTCACACATTTTATACTGTATCTACACAGGATAGCATGGCTCAGATGCAATCTTGTTTTCAGTGGGATCCTGCTTTTTGCAATTTTACACTGTATTTACCCAGTATACCACAGCCAAGATGTGATATCTCATTTTGATGAGTGCCCTACTTTGAGCCATTTTACAATTAATTTACCCAGTATAGTTTAGAGACAAGTTACATTTTCAGAGGCTTCCAGCTTTTGCAAAGTTTTTTTCCCAGGACAGAGCAGCATAGATGCACAGTTCAGCATGACCTCTGCTGTACTGTGGTCCTGCATTTACACATTTTGTTATCTATTTACCCAGGATAGAACAGATGAGATGCAGTATCTTATTTTCAGTGGTGTCTTGCTTAAACTAATTTTTAGATTGTTTTACGCAGGATAGGCCAGCTTAGAGAAATACATAATCTTCAGCTGGCTCCGCATTTTATCCGCAAATTTCAACATAGTCTTTTTATGTCCTGACATTATGAGCAGGAAAAGTGGAAGTTCTTAAATTCCATCCAAAAGGTGATTTTTCAGTGTGACTATGACAGACAGGATATGAAAATGGCACTTGTCATGTTCAAGAAGTGGAGTAACAAAGGGATGAATTGAAAATTAGGAGCCAAAATCTGCAGAAATAAAGTCACAAGTAAATACTGGAAAAAGTCAACGTTTCTTCATAACTTAGTTGTTGTTTTTCACACTTTGACCGCAAATTTCAACATAGTCATCTGTCATGCAACTGATATTGACTCTGCCCTCGTCTGCTTCATCAGTGCCTTCAGCAAGGCCTGTGACCTTTTCAGCCCCATACCAGAATCCATACTAAAAACAAATGCTGCATGGATCCCCCATCCCTTATCCAAAAACTTAAGCATAGGGAAAATCTCTGGCACATCGCTATCAAATCAGACAAGTTGGCTGATAGACAAGCCTACAACATGGTGCATAATCAGTGTACCTGGGCCATTAGATGGGCCAAGGCAGAGCACTATCAGACCACCCTGCATCCACCTGGGTTCCACCCTGACTTTCTGGGACAGCATGAAAGAGCTTACTGGGAAGACCCACTCCCCCCACCATCCTAGCTCTCCACTGATGGCACCGCTACTACAGACCCAACTCACATAGCTGATTGCCTCAATACTACCTTCTATGACGTAAGCTTTGTCCTCCCAAACAACTTTTTGACCCAATCCCCACCTCTATCCTCCCTGCCTTGATGGCCCTCCTTTTACTTGCACACTATCCCCCCAAGTATCCAGGCCACACCTGCTAAAAGCCCTTGGTAGCAACAACCCCAGCTGTGACCCCAAGACTCCCGGATCCTCTGCCTGGTCTTAGATGTCATCCTCTGCTAGATCCTAGTGTGTGAAGATAAATGGCTCTCGTCCAATACCCAACCCGTTCGTTCCAGGGTACCCCAGGGCTCCATTCTGAGCCCTGAACTTTCAGGCTCTACCTCAACACTCTCCCCAGCTCTTGCACAGAAAAATGCTCCTCTTTGCTGATGATGCAGTTCTCTTTGCATCCCACTCCAATCCTCTTCTTTCCTGGTATCTTTCAGCACACCTACAACCAAGCTGTAAAGTGATTCCTTGACCACTGATGTGTCATTAACCTAAAGAAGACTAAGTCAATGCTCTTCTCCCATCACCAAAACAAGGCCAAGAATGCCCCCTCTTCATTCTCCCCAGCACTCTGCACCCGCTGGAGCAAGTGACCTCTTACAAATATCTAGGCATCACTTTCAACTCAGCTCTCACCTTCCACACCCACATCAATGTCCTATCCTCCACCATAAATTCTCAGATAGGTCTACTGTCTCATCATAGAGATTGCCTCCCAAGTTGCCTCCAGCTGGCCATCACTTCTTCCGTCCTGTTACTAGTGGACTATGGCTTGCCCATTTATGCTGTGGTGGACAATACGGGCTTGACTAAAATCCAGCTCTCAATCAATAAGGCCTGCAGACTTCTGACCAGAGCCCCTAGCTGCACTCACACTTGCCTGCTCTATGCCACCACCAACCTGCTCACCTTTGAGGAGCTTCTACACTACCAGATCTGCCTACTCACAAAACATTATCTTCTAGGGCCTCCCTCAGGGGTCTCTGCTTCCCTACAGCATGCATCCTCATCTGTTTCCACACATAGCTCTGTCAAGGCCACCTTTCTGGTGCCCAGAACCAAGACCTTCTAGCCCAGAGGTCCTTCCATTACCAAGCCCCTGTTTGGTTCAACTCCCTCCCACGCTGCATCACAGACATTACCAAAATTATTCACTTCAAAATTGCCCTCCAGAACCATCTCTTCAATGCTTGTTGCTGTAAATGCACCTAATTAATCCCACTGTGGGCCTCTCCTGTCAGGCCTCCCTGAATTGACAATGTCCTCTGGACAGCCTATCCTCTCCCCTCCTTCCACCCCACTCTCCATCCTTACCTCCACCATCTCCAGGTATTATCTAGGTATGTCCAGGGCTGTACCCCAATGTAACCCTTGGGTACCTTGTATTTGACTGCAACCTATTATAAGTAACATTATTATGTAACCTATGTGTACTCTATATTTAATGTTCTTCACCTGTACTGTTCTCACTGTTGTAACCACACTATGTAACTCTGTATACCCGCTGCGATGAGGTGCTTTTGTAAATGAGTCCATGACTCAAAGGTTGCAAATCTGACTTTGCTAATAAATAAATAAATAAATACATAAAATAAAATAAATAATAAATGACCCCATGTTATGATCAAGACAGTTTTTTTTTATATAAATCCTGTCCAAAAGGTGGTTTCACAGAGGGTATGCAAAACATGTCTTAAAGGGATTTGAAAAATGACACCTGCCATGTTCACCAGGTGGGGTAACAAAAGACTACTTGTGCCATTCAAGGCCATAATCTGCAAAATCATCAGTGTTATGAGTAAATGTTAAAAACATGTGATATTTCTTCATAACTTCATTGTTTTGTGACATTTTGACCCCCAAATTTCAAATTAGTCTTTTATGACCTTTCTTCTATACTGTATATGAGAGGTGTCATTTATAAAATACTGGCTTATATGTCAGTATGTGCCACAAGTGAGAAAACACATTTTGTTAAGATTTGAAAATGACATCTGTCATATATTTTTTTTTAATTTAGTTACTTAACCAGGAGTAGCACACTAAGCTGAAAGCTTTTTTACAGGAGTGACCTGGGAGCACAGGGAAGTTAAGTGACTTGCTCAGGGTCACACAGTATGCAAGTGGAAGCTGTGGGATTGGAACCCAGGTCTGGTCTGCTGGATGTCACCAGATTTGCAGCTCAGAGCCTTAAACCACTGTGCTATACTGCCTCAAATATTCATACGGTTGTGTAAAAATGACTATGGTGAAAATTTGGGACAAAATATTGAAAACTACGAAGCAGGCTTGAGCGTTGAAAAAAATTCAATGTACCATCTTAACTTTGTTGTTTTTAAAATATTTATACTCATTCTCAAGTTTTCAACAAAATCTTCTCATGACCCAGCCTTATGAACCCGATAGATACAAATTTTCAAATCCCACCAGAAATGTGATTCAATGAAGTGACTATAAAATCACGCCTTGAAACAGATTTGAAAAAATTCACCTACTGTACCTTGTTCATGAGGTGGTGTCCCAAAAAGGTCATGTTGAAAGTTTTGAGGAAAAATACTAAAATGGCCATGTTACAAGTATGAGTTCAAACCACATTAAAATACATTGACACGCTTATTTGATTTCCTCAATTCTCAGTCCAGAATTGAAGAGTGAAAACATGTTTCCAGTCCAGAGAGGATTACAGTGTTTGATCCATTGTAGGTAAGCAAGGTATAGGGGTGTGGAGTGGTGGGTGCTGAATGTGGAGGGTAATGGTGGCAGAAACAGACATCAGTGAAGCATTTCTTTTTTTGGGTGAGAAGAATAACATCTGACAGCTATATATGTGAACAGCTGCATTATCAAGACATTAAACTGAGGTTTAATTAATGAGTGTCCAAACAGACTTCATTCTCTCTGGTCCAGAGCATTGTTCTGAGCATGACATGAAGGTAGAAGGGACTAGCTGGACAGTCTTTCAGTCTTATGGCCATTGGTGAGAGGCAAAGGTTAGGTAGTCATAAGCCATCTCAGTGATTGAGCATAGATCAGTACTGATTTATCACAACCTGGGCATGATGTGGTTAACTGTTACACAAGACACCTTATTTGTGAAATTGCACAGGCCTCTATGGAAAGTGAAACAGAAGTATGCAGGAAGCTGAGGAGCTATCAAATCTTTGTGGGAAGTTGACAGCCAAAATGCCACAGGAGTGGTGTGTATTGTCCTGCATCTTTCCACTAACTCAAAGTTCCCCACATCCATTTTGTTTCTGGAAGCTTAGAAGTCATAAGATATTGTGTCAGGCTGTAATCAGATTGCTGTTTGGGTGTCACTGGGCATCAGACTGTCATGTTGTGCAGGTCCAAAAGTGTACGGTTTACAAGGTGACTGTCAGATTAAGAATACTAATGGTTCCATAATGATAGGGGCAAGGTATCAGGCTGTGTGCACACTACTGTCCTATAGCAAGATCTGAGTCAGTATGTTATGATGCTGCTCAGCTGCCTACTGTGTGGCTTCATGCAGATGAAAGCACTGAGGTGCTCTTTCATAGAAGAGAAGTTTCTGCCCAGCAAGCTGTGATTATTGTCATGATCAGAATGCCTGGTCATTGGTGTGCCAATGTTGAGCACACTGCAGCTTGAGCTGCATTGGACCCCACAGTGACAGTGACACACCTCTGGAAAGGGGTTCTTTGTAACAAAATGTCTGCTGCACACGCATGTATGCAAACATAAAAGGTCCATATTACACTGCAGTCCAACTTTAACTCCTCCAAAATGGGCTATGTCAAAATTTGTTAGCTTCTCCAACTATTTTCACTCTGTGGTCACTTGCTCCAGACTATTAGCTCTGTTGTCATTCAGCTCCCACATCAATTGTTGCCAGATAATTCACCCCATCATAAATATAATAAAATAAACTCCAGGCTGGTGCATTCACCCACCAGATGAGGGTTGTAGAAGTGGAAGTCATACTGCAATTATTGTTAGTACCGTGACTCCATGTAGTTGGAGTGAATTGTATGGGGACCAATTGGACATGGGAGCCAATTGATGCCAGGCGCTAATAGTTCATGCGTGAGTTTTCATGGAGTGAAATGATCAGGACAATTTGTTGAGTTCCTCCAAATGGTTTAAGTAAAACATGCTTGTATTAAATGAATTTCAACAAGACTAATCTTTTGATACTGCTAGAAGCTGTTTCAGGATGAAGAAGTACTGTCTGTCCCAGGTATACATGCATCAAACTGGAACCAGTACGGCCTTTTAAATACATAATATTTTCTTCAGCCACACCTAGTATTTCACCTAGACAAACCAGTGACCCTTGAGTTTCACATAGACTCTGTAAAAATCAGGTCTTCTATTGGAATCTGAACACCTTCACCAATGAACTATGACTTACCATTGCTAAAATGTGCTGTTTCTGATCTTAGACTATGCCAACTGTCTATACTACAGCTACCCAATACTAACTGTAAACAAAAATAAAATAATTTAAAATGAAGTTTAGATTTTAACTGTAGATCTTCACTAGAGTTTCCTTCATACAACCATACAACCATACATATTGAACTATAAGCCACTAGTGTCAGAGACACTTAGAAATCAATTCCAAATCTATTCCTAATTGGGCCACTCATCAAGGTATACATTGGTTGTGCATTTATGAGTGACTTACATACATCCTCAGTTTCACATAGAGACAAATTTGGAGTTTTAAAAGTCTGAGAGAAATAGGAGGACAAAACCACAACCAGGCTAACAGGAGATGTGGTCAAACAGAGAGTCCATTGAGAAGACAGCAGAGAGAAGACCAAAATGCACCAATAATCAGGTCTTCAACAGTATTCCACCTGAAAATACAGTAGGGGCATTGTTGGGTAGGTGTAGAGCTTTAGATCTGGAGATGATTCTCTCAAAGATCTACTGTTACTAGTAAACAACTAAACTATCTTCTTTGTGTGCAGGCGAAACTATAGGAGTAACACCATTCAAATGTAGGAGATAACACATTACTGCGCTATGGTACAGTACAAGTTGCATTAAACTCTCTCACCAATGAGTTGGTTTAACATTGATTTTACAGTTAGCAATGCACTGCCAACTAATACTGCATTGTTTTTTAATGCTTGATGAGCTCAAGAACAGTGTTTGTAAAACGTTTTGCAACTCAGTTGAAATTCATATACAATCCAGCCACAATGCAATGCAAAACTGCATTTTAACTCTTAAAGAACAGTTTGTACTAGGCTTTGTACTGGATCTAGCAACACTATAACTCAGTCAGAAATGCTAAAGCAACTCACTGGAGGTGTTACATGAGGTCCTTGCACCCTAATTGGTACCCTCAGTGGTACACCATAGACAGCTAGTGCTTAAGCATATGTTATACTAACATATAGGGCTAAGGGCATCTACCGTACAAGAGTAGATGTCAGGATATGTACGATATTGTTGTAATACACGCTGTTTGCTAATACATATATATTCTTCTATGTATTTTCTGTGCATTTCACTTGTAAGATGCCAAGACACTTGTGTCCTTGTAATAATTATGATATGTAAGTCAGCATTGCCACCTTTTGGTGATTTGTACTACTACACTGAGTTATGTAAGACTCTGTATAAGAACTATTTTGTTTCACAAACTGATGACTACTACAAAATTGTATAATATTATCTTGGACCATGGAGACGCCTCTAATTTAGCCAATAGGGCTCATCTCTGTAACTAGAAATGTTTCTATCTTACAGTAACCATAGTAGTTATCATAGGTATATAATGTGAAACACTAGTCTTGTACCTCGGAGATCCCAAGAGACACCAAGAAACCTCGAGGTATAGGAACGCTTAGCACTGGCTCCTGGTTCGTATTGGTAAGAACTGCTTAGGGCAACTGTGATTTTATCCTTTTGGTAGTAATAAACAAGTTTATTACTCTTATGCAATGTGTCTGTGGTTACTTGCATTCCCGATATTGCCAAGAACTTGAAAGTGAGGTTTAGACCTCCTGACAATATGCACACGTGCAGGCGATATTTAGTGTTTGTAAGTTTTCACTTGTTGCTATAACTTTTCCCTTTCCCATGGGGAGAGTAGGTGTACATTCCTGATCACCTCTCCTGTTTTAAAACCAGTTTGTAGTCACTTACAAAGTCTGTCTGTCTTCCTTTCGGGTGTGGTCGATGCCGACTGACTCACTCCATTACAGCTTTGAATTGTAAGTCTACAACTTATGCAGTAGCCCGGCTGTCTATAAAGTGATCCTGCTGTGGATCGATACATAGCATGGCGCCTTTTTCACAGTTTGATTTTCGTCTCCTCCCACACAATGGCTACCGTATCAAATATCTGCCCAGACCTGAGACTCGATGTCTCAAACTTCCTTACCTCCCATGGAGGATGGGCTGACTTGTGGATGCAAGTCAATCTGAAACCCTATACTGAGGATTTCAACCCAGTACACAGAGACAAGACAATCAACCAATAAGTGTCAGGCTAAAGGGTTGATGGTAATGGCTCTCTATGCTGCTCTGGAAGCCTCTGAAGTAAGGTTTCGAACCCTTGATCTGCAAATTTCATCTCTTAAGCAACAGATAGGTTTGCAGGAAATGGAAAGTGTTAGACTGCAGCAGAACTTGGAGTCTGAACTCCAAACTCTGGGAACGAAAAGGATTCACTTTGCATCATTCAGCTCAAGCTGGAGAACAGGAACTTTGTATGTTGAAGCAGGAGTGTGAAAGTTTGAGACAGGATAAGGGACAGGCATTGCATATGAATGATTTGCTAAGTGCTGCAAATACTCAGTTGAGTGAGGAGATGGGAGAGCTGCAAAACAAGATGAACCAGATACATAATGACTTAGAAGTGGCTACTAGGGACAATCGAAAACTAAGCGTCTCAGATAGAGTGTTGCAGAAGCAAATGCAAGATGAGGTTGATATGGACGCTGTAATTGTGAGTCATTCTGAATGTAAAACCAAGACAGCGAAACTGCACCATCAGTGGGAGGTTCTGGCTGGACATGTTAGGTGATGGGAGGCGTGAGCCCTGCCTTACACATGTCATCTGAAGGAGAGGTATCAGATGATGACATCTTTTATTATAATGCCCAGTCACAACCCTACTATGGCCCAGAAACCCCACCCAACCAACCACAACATGGTAGGTCCTCAATCCACTCACCATGTCATATGTCATCAACATCATGACGCCCATCACAGGAGATGTCAACGTGGTGGCTCCCATGATAGGGGAGCAGTCCCAGGCCTGGTCCCGATGGCACCACTGATAGCTGTTATTAATGTAGAAGATAGGCAAGAGATAGAAACGATGATTGAAACTGCAATAGGCAATGAACCTCTTCCTGAGAGAAGTAAATGGGCTATTAAAACCCAGATTAGGCAGCTTCTGCAGGAGGCTGGCACTCAGGATGGTATTGTTCATACTGCGGCCAAGGCTGCAGCTTGGCTGCACTAGACGGCACCTGAGACAATCCACCTCTGCCTGATTGACCCAGTAATCCCCTACAGATGGCCTACTCTGTTCAGCAAATAGCTGACAGTATTGGTTGGATGAACCCGTCCGACAACCTCAGCTGTCACTTAGAAAAGGTGCGTTTTAAATGTGAGATGCTTAGCCTCGCTGCAGAATACCAGGTCCAAATACTACGCCAGACCATCGATCCTAGTTTGTGGGCCAAACTCCCGATGCCATCTGCCAGGATGGGAATGCCACCTTGATGAGGTTGCAACTGAACTCATTTCTGCTCACAGCTCAGGTGTAGTATGAGTGATGCTTGCATACCCTGTAAAACAGAATGCAAAGGAAAATCCAGTGACTTACCACCAGGGACTTTGGATGGCCTACCGAGCCGGAAAGCACCTGCCACAAGAAGCTGTGGATGTAGATCTTATTGAGTATAAGACCCTGTTCCTTAGGAACATAATTCCTCCAGTACAAGAAAAGGTAGCGCCAACCACCTACCCCAATATAGATAGGTTTGCTGACATCCTTCAGAAAACTGAGAGAGTTTACCAACTCTATATCCGTGATCTGGGCTCCAGTTCCAAGAAGGTAGTCACCATGGAGCCTGCTTCAGAGGCCACGACGCACTACACTGTGGAAGGGCAGGACCAACACCAACAGGCCCAATATTAGCAGACCCTCCAGCTGATAACCAACACCTCCAACAGACCCAACACCAACAACAACTGCAACAGAAGCAACATTGGGGTGGGGACCGGAATTGGCATAAGAATAAAAGCATAAGGGTAAAGGTAAACCACAACAACAAAGAACAGGCCCTTCATATAGGAGATAGCCAAGAGCATTGGAAATTCGAGAGCTCCTGGGACAAGTGCACTCTGTAGCAGACGCTGTTCCCACAGGCCCTTGCAGCAGTACAACCGTGACCAAGACCCCAACAGGTCATGGGGATACTGGAAGTGCAGGCCTTCAGGCCCATACAGGCCTGAACCCAGAACCTCCTCCCTATAGCATCAGTGCAGCATGATGAAGTGATTCAGGAGTCAGGCCCAACCTCTCCATGCTCCCAGTAGTACAGATTGACAATTACAGGCCCCAGTCCGGATTGTAAACAAGCTGGTCTTGGATACAAACGGAAGGCCCTGCACTGAGGCTGAGGTTGGGGATGCCTACTAGTAGTCTTGTTAGATACAGGTGCAGCTGTATCTGTATTACATGATGAACATCCAGACATCCCTTGGTCCACTGAATGGAGGACCAACATGTCAGGAGTTGATGGTACTAGGCTACCTGCATACCTTTCTCTACCCCACCGTAGAGAGCTAGGCTATCTAAGGACTCACACACTTTCCAACAGATGGTAATGCATGATCATCCTAGTATCATAGGAATTTATTTCCTTGCAACACGGCTGTGTTGTGGATCTAGCTAACATGCTACTGCTACAGATACAGGGTCAGTACCATACCATTTTGATCCCTGATTCACATGTTGTGGCGACATTCTCTGCCAATGACAAGGAGTATGACGTCATAGATTTGTTCAAAGGTTATGAGCTTTTCCCAAAGTTTCTCCCCATTTTGCAATGACATCTGGAGGCATTTTCAATTAACAAACATGACTGTGGCAGACTGCACACTGTCATCGAAGTGCCAGGCCCAGCACATGAGAGGCGGAAAGCAGTACCCTTTTCCAACTGAGACCTTGCCTCCTCTTAGATAAACAATCAAGTCACCCTCAAGCAAGGAGTAATCAGAACTTGTGTTTCTACTGCTAACTCCCCAGTGTGGCCCATGAGAACCCCCACAGGCATCTGGAGACTTACCATTGACTACAGGAAACTGAATCATGTCACCCCAGTTGTTCCCCATCTGTGGAATCAGCACCGATGTGCTACGACTCTTAACCCTGACCTGAAATGGTTCAGCGCCTGATATTTCTAATGGTTTTGGTCATTACCATTGGCCCTAAGAGTCAATATAAGTTTGTCTTCACCTTTGAAGGAAGACAGTACATGTGGACTTGCTTGCTGCAAGGATTCCATAATAGCCCGCCCCTGTTTCAGCTGCACATGATGGACACCTCGAGAGTTTCGCTACTCCTCAATGTCTCTTGCAACATGTGGACAACCTGTTGCTGGCAACAGCCACACAGGAACAACATCTGGATCTCTTGGATGAACTACTGACTCTCATCCAGAGACCAGGCCTGAAATGCAATCCTGCAACAGCATTAACTATGTCAGAAAGAAGTACTCTTTCTGGGTCTGAAAATAACTGACCAAGGTCAAAGCCCTACCTGGAAGAAGATACAGGATTGTAAGACTTGCCATTGCCTACCAGCATGGCAATGTTTCGAAGGTTTCAAGGTATGGTGAACTATTCGAGAGATTTTATTTGTGATTTTGCTCAGAAAGCTACTCCTCTGTATGAGCTACTCAAAAGGACATCCCATGGACTTGGGGCCCTAAACACACCCAGTCTGTGATGTCACTGAAGCAGGCCCTGGCCTCTGCCCCAGCTCTGGTCAGCCCCGATCCATCACTACTATTTCATCTGAATGTGCCACCTCTGACATCGCCATGTCAGCAGTGTTGGCCCAGAAGGTTCATGGCACCCTGAGACCCATTGCATATGCATCAGCTCTTGACCCCAGTAGACCAGAAGTACAGCCTTTGTGAAAGGAACCTTCTGGTCACCTACTGGGCTGTCAAGCACATCCTGTATATCATTGGGTACTCTGCACTGATCATCAATACCAATCATACCCCAACCATCTTTCTGCTCTCAGACAGAGTGAAGGCGGTCAGTCTCTAATACCAGGCTGACACACTGGTCACTTCTTCTCCAGGATAGAGACACATAGGTACACCCAACAAAATTCCATCTATGCTGGCTCATGGACTCCTTTCAAAAGGAGAACCCCATGACTGTACACTGCAGTCACCTGATCTTCCAGATCCAGGTCCTTTCCTCCATGCCACGCCACAAATACTTGACAACACCTCTTTGTGTCGCGGCCTTTACTGATGGTTCAGCATCCTTCTATCAGGAGAATAAATCACAGGATGGGCATTCTAGTGATTTACCTTTATGGAATCACTGTTAAAATATCTAAGGGCTGCAGTGTACCATCATCACAGTATGCAGAGATGGCAGCGCTGGACTGTGCCCTCGAGTTCATCCAGCATGGGACCGAGGATACTATCTTTTACAGACTCTAACTGTGTTTGTTGTTCTCTTAAAGAATTTCTTCCTTTCTGGCAGAAGAACCTCTCCTCTGATGGCAACCCAGTGAAGTACAAGGAATTGGTAATATACATACATTCAATGGCACAAAAATTTGCACACAAACTCTGTGTACATAAAGTCAAAGCTCATCTCTCCATGACCCCTATCATGCCTTCAATGACACAGCAGACACCCTTGCCAAGGAAGGAACCAAGGGAGGGACACCTGGATGATGGATCATCCAGAGGCCAATGCGATCTTACAAATTGCAGCACTCAGGCAGAAACCTGAACCCTTTCCCTGGACCTCTCAGCAGCCCAACATGTTGATACTGAATTCAAAGAAGTGTTCAGATTCCTTGACAAGAGTACTGAAGAGAAACTTCCCACATACAACCCCTATCAGAGGCATGAAGGTAAGTTACACTTGTCACCAGATGACAAGCTCATCTGGTACCAACCAGATGATTCCACCACCAAGTTGTGGGTGGTCCCAGACACCTCAGGTATGAATTCTGCACCAAGTGCATGACACACCCACTGGCGGACACCAGGAGTAGAAAAACCCTCCCAAGGCTTAAGACCACTGCCTGGTGGCCTGGTGTCACCAAAGATGTTAAACAGTACTTAGACAATTGTCTCATTTGTGTGCAAAACAACCCATCCCTACCAAGTGAAATGCCAAACTCTTACCACAACAACACTCTGGACCTTGGCATGCCATACAGATTGATTTTATTGGCTCCCTGACCAACACCAGCATAAATAATAAGTATGCACTTGTAACTGATCTCTTCTCTAAGTGGGTAGAAGCTTTCCCTTTAAGACATGCACTGCTAAGACCACTGCCAAAATCCTGGTGGAATAGATTTTCTCCAGGTAGGCCTACCTCTCAAGGTAGACTCTGACACAGGAACCAGTTTTATGGGTGAGTTGATGAAAGTATCCTCAAACCCCTTGGAGTTCAACAGAAGTTCCAACATACCTTACCACCCCAATCCTCAGGTCAAGTAGAAAGAGCCTATAGATGGATTAAGCAAATGCTTTCCAAATTCATTGAGGATTATCCCAAAACCTGGGATTCCCTACTACTGTTACTTCTGATGGCAATTGAGTACACCTTCTGCCACTACCCAGCTCACACCCTTTGAGGTGATGACTGGAAGACAGATGAGATTACCTGGACACCTGTTGTTTGACCTGCACACCCCACTGCTGACAATGTGTCTGTAGACCAATATGTGGAAAGACTCAGAAAAACCTTATACACACACACTTGTATGCTGCCAACTGCATGGACAAGGCCCAGCAACAATCCAAAATACAGTTTAACAAACACACACAAGAAGTGAATTGGCAGGTTGGCGATCGGGTAATGGTACTCCGATTTGCACATCCCACCCATTCCTTCTCCAGTAAGTGGAAGGCCCATACCCTATTATCAATAAGCTCAGTCCAGCAGTCTATCAGGTTAGACTCCTGCATAACAATAAGTTGACTGACAAATGGTTACATGCAAACCAGCTGAAACTGTATAAAGGAACTTAATTACTTTTCCTCCTAACCCATTGGGTGGAATAGTACTAACTTACTAATGTCTGATTTTTTCTTTTCAGATACACTGACAAGGTGGCTATCTTGTTCCATTATCTCCTCATCTCAGGAGTTATCCCCTGCATCCAAGGCATGGTACCGAACCTCCTACCACACCTTGATCATCCAGCATCTCCTTCAGAGGGAGTATCCATCAATATACCCGATAGTCTGATTACTGTCCAGGAAGGTTCCAGTGCTTACCTCACCTGCCTCGGTTGTTGCTCCTGATAAATCTCCCTACAAATTGAGTGGCAAACCACATCATAAGGACAAATTCTCCCTGTGGCCAAACTCCAAAGACTTTCCAGGTTTGGCCCAATGCTAAATTATCCCCAAATAGTTCTCTGTCCTTGTTACAAACTGCATTAAGACATTCTGGTCTGTACAACATTGCTGCCTTAACTGATTCTTCAAACTGTAATTCATTGTCTAAGGATTCTGCTCAATAATTTTGTGTTACACTCACATGGCTTCTGCAGCCATGTATCTCTCTGTGTTACCACCACTGATAAACAGCTTTTGGAATGCCCAAAGCACACCCTTGGTCCCTGTAGTGGTCTAACAGCCACTGTCCTCCCTGGTTCTTTGACTAATAACTTACAGTTTATGCATATACCTGTTTTGTTTTATCTTGCTTAATGGAATATGAAAGAATTTGGTATGTGTCACAATACTGATATATCAGCATTTTATAGTTCACTATTGCTTTATAGTTTAATAATAATAATAATGTCATTTATAATGGCCCTTTTCAATTGCCAAGGCACGGCATATAAATAACAGATCAAAACAATAAAAATCATTAAAAAATACAGCTGGATCAAAGCAATCCTTTTCAGTCAATGTTCTAAAAATGCAGTTTCCATAAAAAGTCTTCAAACTCTCTTGAAGCCCTCCACAGAAGTGCACTCTCGCAACTGATGGGGAGAAAGTTCCAAAGGGTGGGGCCACCTGCGCAAAAGCCAGAGCACCCAAAAGATTTCAAATTCACCCTTGAACCTCTAGCAACCCTCATCAGCTGAGTGGAGTGATCGATTATGGTGATAAGGAACCAGAAGTTCTTTCAGATAGATTGGGCCAAGATCGGTAGAGCTTTGTAAGTCAGCAATCCGATTTTAAAGGTGATCCACCACCGACTGACAGCCAGTGCAGTTCATGCAGCACTGGAGTAATGTGACAGAATCTACTAGAACCTGTAAAAGCCAGGTTGCAGCATTCTGCACTAGCTACAGGTGACTGATTTCAACCCCAGAAAGCCCTAGATAAAGGGAGTTGCACTAATCCAAGCGGAGGACACGAAGGCATGGACCAACATTGACAGGTCAGCAGATGGAGAAAGATGCGAATCCCAGCGAGTTCTAAGATGGTAAAGGAATTCTTGACGACTGCTGACACCTGCAAATGCAGCGCCAACCCATTGTCAAGAACTACCCCCAGGTTCCGCAGCCATTCAGAGGTCGGAAAGAAACGCCTCAAGAAAAAAATCGAAGACACACCACAGCACCACCCTATCTGTCGACCCGGTCCACAACCAGTACCTTAGTCTTATCAGAGTTCAACCTCAGCCAGCTAGAATTCATCCACTCCTGGATTTCTTTTGAGACAGCTATTAAAGACCGAGAGAGCTGCCTCCTGGTCGGTGGCAAAAGAAAGGTAGGCTGGGTATCTGCGTAACAGTGAAACCTCGGCCCATATCTCCTTACAATGTCTCCATGGGTAGCATATACACTGCAAATAACATGGGTGACAGTACTGAACCCTGAGGTGCCCCACATGACAAAGCTATTGAATCTGAGCAAAACCCCAGACACAACTCTTCGTGATCTCCCAGTGAGGAATGATGTGAACCATCTTAAGACGGTTCCAGATATTCCACAAACAGCCTCAGGTGTTCTATCAACACCAT
The DNA here is from genome assembly GCA_016271365.2 of Neoceratodus forsteri. NCBI lineage: Eukaryota > Metazoa > Chordata > Ceratodontiformes > Ceratodontidae > Neoceratodus > Neoceratodus forsteri. The sequence goes on from CM057455.1 coordinate 612,293,205, forward strand.
GTGATCTATGGTGTCAAAAGCTGAAGAAAGGTTGAGGAGAACCAAAATGGAATGACTCTTCTGATCTCTAGCCATCAAGAGATCATTGAGCACCAGAACCAGCACTGTCTCGGGTACTATGTCTTTACGAAACTGGACTGGAGAGGTTCATAGACATCATTGATGGTCAAATGGCCTTCCAGTTGTGCAGCCACTACTTTTCAATCACCTTCCCAACAAAGGGAAGGTTAGAGCTAGGTCTGTAGTTTTCAAGACAGTCAGGGTCTGTAGTAGCTTTCTTCAAGAGGGGTGTCACCACCGCCTCTTTCAGGGAGCTGAGAAACTCACCAGATTCTAGGAGCACCTGACTGTCTGCATAAGGACTGGACCAAAGATGTCAATACAACCCAAAATTAGGGAGGTTGGTCAAGGGTCCAAACTACAGCACATAGGGTGCATGTGGGATGATCCTCATGACATCAATGAACTCCAGCTGACCAAAGGAACTCCAGGAAAACAGAGGCACCGTGATCTCACCCCGGTTCACAGCAATCCCCATAGAGCATGATGGCAGCAGCTCAGCCCCTAATGTCGGCCACCTTGTTTACGAAGAACTGAGCAAGATCATCGCACTCAACTGCGAAAAGACTTCAATTTGCAGACAGGCTAGGTTGCACAGTCTGTCCACAGTTCAAAACAGTTGAGCTGGTCAATTCAGAGCAACCGCAATCTTCCTGGACAGGAACTCTGCCTTCTTGGTGATTGCAGATCGATAGACCAAATAATGATCCATCAATCTATGGTGGTCGGCATCGAGGTGGACTTTTGCCAGCAACGCCTAATCATCGCCACTGTCTCCACATCTCCTCAACATCCCATTAAACCAAGGGACTTGGGGCGAAGGGAGAGGGTGAACACAAATGGAGCAATGAAACCGGAGCCCCTGCAATGGCTGTATTATAGGCCGACATGAGGGTCTCTGGATCACTGCTTGCCAATGCGGTGGACGAGAGGTCAAGCACGAGTTTAGCTGCATTTCAGATTCGTACTCAAGAACCCATTGCCACGGTCCATTCTACTGAACATAGAGGCAACTTCAGGAGAAACCCACTCCTGATTTTCAAACTCATAAATGTAAGACATGTGAAGTTGACAGTTCTGATGTCACAGGTGCAACAGGTACTGTCACAGGCCTTTTGGTATAGCTATGTCTATTTGGAATAAAGCAGACATTGCTGCTATCAAATTTCATTCTGCCAAGTTCTCCACTGGCCTGGTTAACAATATGCTACCCCATTATTGCATGGTGGATGGCCTTAGTCAGGAAGAAAGATACACTGTATACAACATGCACAACATTGCCAAGGCATTCACTGATTCGAAGACAAGATTAACGCACTCATAAAACAAAACAACAAAGAAGCAGATAAACAATACATTGCTAGAGAAATCCTTTGCTCTGCCTATGGCTTATATATCATCACTACTAGCAACAATCTCTTCCTTGATCTAGAATCTGAAGGATCCCTGATCTCAAACATGACAGATGCATTTCCAAATGGTATTGACCACGATGTAAAATCCTAGCTGAATTGCTATGTTTATGCAACAGACTTTAACCATTCCTCTCTCACACCTAGGAACTTGGGGTTTGTGACCAGACACCATAACACTGGTCCTAGTTTCACTACTAAGAAATGTTCCATAAGAGATACTATGTTTGTTTCTTTACTGTTTCTTTACCATGTTTTGATCCCACTACAGCCTTGTTCTACAAGCTTGCACTGGTACACTCCATTGGGCATTTGGATGAAGATATCTACAGATAACGCCTGGATCTACCACCTCTTCTGGTTTCCATCCTTTCCTGGACTCCGGGTGGCTCCGCACACGGACTGCTGTGCGAAGAAGCAATACATTTACTTGTGCCGATGTGATGTATTTAATGTTATTCAACCTGTTTGTGGTTATTCTTCAGATAGCATTGACTGGACTTTTACCATGGATGATGACATCACCAAGAATGGCACAGATTCCTTGGATTCAACTTTGGCCCGGATAAGCTCTACCAATCATATCGTGAGGAGGTTCATCGCCTGTCAACATGGATTTCGAGGATGGCTTACACCTGTTCTGTCCAGTTGCAAAGTGGAGACTCCTATTGTTCACTCTCAGCATAATTCTGATGGGGAGTATTGTGTGGTAACTAACTTTAAAAGCTATACTTATGGATTTGTGACATATGTTATTGATAACCCCAATTTTGTTTTGTCCCCAGCAAAGACTGTGATTGGACATACCGTCATAACTCCCCATCCCCTCATTGATGCAGACATCATTGATGGTAACCCGATTATCTGCTCACACTGTCTGAATCCTTATCATATTTTAATGTACACATAGACCCACTCACACTTACAATAAAATCACTTTTAGACAGGAAAGACACACACCTCATCCACATCAGCAATAATATGACCAAGGCCAATGAAGCTATCCTCTCATTGATTAATGAGGGTGACATGAATGGCGATTGACTAACACCTGGTTGGAAATTACTTTAAAGGTTTTGTTGTTATACAAGCATTTTTTAATCTTTATTTTGATTACTATGCTCTGCTATGGAGCACATTAAGCCAACACCTTGAGCAGCTTGAGTTCTTTACAAAACTCGCAAGATCGGGTTTGTAAATGACCACTGCTCTCTGGCCTTTCCATGGATTTACCTGTGTTGCCCTTGGAGGCAACAAGGGGGAATGTTACACTAGGTCCCTGCACCCCTAATTGGTACCCTCAGAGGTACACCGTGAGACAGCTAGTGCTTAAGGATATGTTATACCTAACATATAGGGCTAAGGGCATCTACCGTACAAGATTAGATGTCAGGATATGTACGCATATTGTTGCAATACACTTTGCTTTGCTAATACATATACCCTCCTATGAATTTTCTGTGTATTTCTTACTTGTAAGTTGCCAAGGCACCTGTGTCCTTGGAAAAATTATGATATGTATGTTGGCATTGCCACTTTATGGTGATTTGTACTACTACACTGAGTTATGTAAGACTCTGTATAATAACTCTTTATTTCCAAATTGATGACTACTACAAAATTGTATAATGTTATCTTGGACCGTGGGGACTCTAATTTAGCCAATAGGGCTCATCTCTGTAACTAGAAATGTTTGTATCTTACAGTAACAATAGTAATTATCATAGGTAAATAATGTGATACACTAGTCTTGTACCTCGGAGATCCCAAGAGACACAAAGAAACCTCAAGTATAGAGAATGCTTAGCACTGGCTCCTGGTTCATATTGGTAAGAACTGCTTAGGGCAACTGTGATTTTATCCTTTTGTAGTAATAAACAAGTGTATTACTCTTATGCAATGTGTTTGTGGTTACTTTTTTTTTTTTATTTAGTTGTTTAACCAGGTATAGCACACTAAGCTGAAAGCTTTTTACAGGAGTGACCTGGGAGCACATGGAGGTTAAGTGACTGTCTAGGGTCACACAGTATGCAAGTGGAAGCTGTGGGATTCAAACCCAGGTCTGGTCTGCTGGATATCACCAAATTTGCAGCTCAGAGCCTAGACCACTGTGCTATACTGCCTCCTACTTGCATTCCCAATTTTGCCAGGAACCTGAAAATGAGGTTTAGACCTCCTGACAGAGGAACAGTTTAATGTGACTTGTACTGTATACTGAAACAGTCAGCTTCAGGGTAGGTAGATACAGGTAGTGTGTTAGCATCTAGTGAGTAAGGAGTAATGACACCAGGATAACATATAGGCATGGGTGGCAGAGTTGAAAATGGAATTAGAGACACCCTATACAGGTCAGAGTAATGAATAAGGTTCAGGCAAGGAGGTAAGAAGTAATAGACACCCAGAGTAAGTTAGGCACTGGTAAGTGGGAATGAAAAAGGAAAATAAGGGACACCCTATTGAGACATAGGGTACCAAATAAACTTTAAACAATCAAAGGAAAGGTATGAATTCAATGGGCATATAAAGGTGGCAGTAAGGAACAGGGAAGTTTGAAAAGCCACTAAGGTAAAAGAAGCAAAGAGTAATGGAGTGGCTTAGTGTAACAGCTGTGAAACAGTCTTTGGGGCCCTTTCTGTAACTGAGGTTCTGCCCCATTTCTACTCACCACTCTGGGTTGAAGACAGAGGTTGCTGGACTCAAGAATAAACTGGCAAGGGTGCAGAGAAACGTTTGCCCCACCAAGGGGTCACTAAGTCAGCTGCCACTTCCCAGAGGATATCTAGACAGAGGCAAAGCAGTTGGAAAATAGTGGACTTTGGGAAGGTGGACGAGCAGGAATGACGCATTACTTTCAGCCTGTAACACTGTTGAATTCCTTTGCCATACTGGAAGGAAGGGCAGCTGGGATGAGACACCTGTAGCAGTGAAAAGGGAGGTAGTGGGTGGGCTCTATTGTTGGGGGTAACCTTAGAGTGGAGGGATGAAGAGAAAGGGAGGTGAGTGGTGCTTGGGTTGGAAAGTTGAAGAGTTGTCAAGTCGGTCACTAAAGCAGCAGGATATGATAGTGAGCTAGATGCCATTGTCAGACTAATGACATGGCAAGAAACAGGGCAGGGAAGTGCAGCAAAATTTCAGGAGCTGGGGAGAGGCCTCAAACAGTTGGCATGCCCAGTGGCTTTGCCAAGGTGTTGCTTATGCACAGCTGAGGAGAGGAAAGGACACTCCACATCAGGGCTTTTAACAATTACTTGAAGGCATGGTGCATTGAGGAGGGCTTCAGCTACATTGTGGAATGGAGGTCAACCTGAAAAATATTGGCATCTATGGGGAGATGGCCTATATCTTTCCAAAAGGGACAACAGCCCTAGAGGGAGATTTAAATGTTACTCAGATGAGCATTTAAGGTAGCCAATGAGGAGGATGTAGAACTAAAGGAGGCAACAATTGTCCCAGATAGTGAAGCAGCATGGAGGGAGGGTCTAAGTGGAGTAAGCTCATCTTGGGAAGGGGTGGAAGAAGACAGAGATGGGGACAAGGCAGAGGATGGGAGTATAAACTCGGAAGCAAGATGGAAGAAGTAAAGGATACAGGTAACAAAGAAGGTAACAAGAGGGGGGTCAGAAAGTGAATCAGCGAATAGAACAGGAAGGAGGGGAAGCAGGCAAAGAGGGAATAAGGTATGGTGAGTCATGTGCCAATGCAAGAAGTCTAGGAAATAAAATTCCAGAACCAGAGGAAATCACAGTGGAGGCTAGCCTGGATTTGGTGGCCCTACCAGAGTAATGAAGTGCACTGACAGCCACAGCTGGGACATTCTGCGCTACTCTGTTCAGGAGCAACAGAGAAGGGAGGAGGGAGATGGGGTTGTACTATATGGACGGAGGTAATCAATACCACAGAAGTGCAGGGGCACCTGAAGGCAAAGAAAGGGCTGGAGGTGCTGTGGTTTTTCCTTGAGACAGACACAGAGGCCAAAATCCATATATGGTGGTATACCATTTTCCAGCAAACACAGAGAATTTGTACATGGTGCTTGGGAAGCCATATTCAAGATGGCAAGTATGGAGGAGGTGCTGCTGGTTGATGACTTCAGTCTGCAAGATGTGGTTTGAGGCTTCCAGCTGCAGCTTCAGCAATGAGCAGGGCTGTCTTTGACTCCTACAAATGGCTTTTCTCAGGCAGCTAGTCAATGAACCCACTAGGAACAGGATAGTGCCGTACCCAGTGCTTAAAAACAGGGATGGCATTGCAGATGTCAGACTGGCAGTCCCATTATTACCAGTGATTACCTTTGGTGTGCTTTAACAGTAAGACAGGAACAAAGGCAAATCACACATGGACAAGGGTACTGGAATTTATGGGGAGGATTTTAAAGAAATGGGAGACTGCTTCCAGAAGCCACTTTGTGTGTGTGTGTGTGTGGCGGGGACTGCTAGGGAGGGGTACAGGTACAGTGGGAAAAATAAGGAGGACATAACTGAGGCAATCAGCCTCTGCATCAAATAAGTCAGTAAAAGTAGAAGGAAAAAAGACTGTTATGGATGTCTCGGGAGTGGCCAAAATTGTTGAAGGAAAACATGATGGCATTCAGGAGCTACTGTAAAAGGAAAACAGGGAGGAAAACAGGAGGTGTATCAAGTAAAACAGAAGGAAGCAGGGAAGCCAGCAAATGAAGTAATGGTGTACATAGAGGAAAGGATAGCCAAGATGATATCTAAGGGGTTAAGACTTTCAGGAACTTAAGTGACAAGAGGAAGACAGGTGGAGAGATAGTGAGGATAATGAGGGAGGCAAGGGGACTGCACAGAAGAGGACCAAGAAAAAGCAGACATCATAGAAGGGTGGATGGTGGATACAGGTACAAGTTCATTTGCTGAGGAAGGAGCCTGAAGGGTTTGAAGCTCTGATAGCGGACAAGACTATGGGATTGGATGGGATATACCCAAGGGTACTAAAGGATCTCAGGAAGGTGCTAGCTGTCCCACTGTTGGCCTTATTCGACATCTCTGTAAACAGTGTAAATTGGGAGCCTGGAGGAGAACAGAAGTCTGATTACATCAAAGTGGTGGGAGGGAGGAGGAAGCTAGCAACTATTGGCTGGTCAGTTTCACCTCAGTAATGGGGAATTTAATGGAAACCATGTTAATGCAAAGGTTGGTAAAGTATCTTGAATCCAATGGGCTGGAAGACAACAGGCATCATGGATTTACTGGTGGGGGGGTCATGCCAGAAGAATCTGATTTATTTCTTTGGCTGGGTGACCAGTGAAATAAATCAGTGGAGGGAGGAATGGATGTAGCCAGTCTGGACTTTAGCAATGCCTTCATCACTGTGCTGCACAAGAGACTGATAAAGAAATTGAGCAGCCTAGGCGTGGTATCCAAAGTGGGAACAGGTTCAGACATTGGCTAGTGCATAGGAGACAGAGGGTGATTGTTAACAGCACTCAATGTATTGATGGGAGCATGACCACTGAGGTGTCGCAGGGCTTAGTACTGGGACAGGTCCTCTTCAACATCCTTATAATCAACATTGCAGAACAGCTGAAAGGAAGGTGCCTTTTGCACATGACACCAAATCTGTAACAGGATGGACAATGACATTTAGCAGGGTATGAGAATGTGTGTAGGATCTTGGGAAACTTGAGGAGTGGTAAATGCATGACAGTTTGTGTTCAGTGCCAAATGTGCAAAATCATGCACCTAGGGCATGAAGAGCAGAAACAGAGTATATGATGGGTAAAGTACTGACAGTCACTAAACAGGAAAAGGACCTTGGAGTAACAAATTCTGCTGACCTCAAAGTGGCAAGGCAGCGTGACAAGGCAGCTGATTAGGGCAGTATGATGCTGGAATGCATTGGGTGAGGTATTCCATCAGCTGGAGGAAGGTAATGTTGCCATATTGCTTGTTGCTGAGACCCCACCTGAACTATTGTGTCAAGTGTTGGCATCCACACCTAAGAAAGGACATAGAGAGGGTGAGACAATCTAGAGGAGGGTTAGGGAAAATGGTGCAGGGATTGCACCAAAACCATATGAGGAGCGGCTGAGGGATGTCATTATATGCACCTGGAAGACATGAGGGAAGAAGGGACATGATAGAGACCTACTAGTACCTCATAGGGGTGAACAGGGTGCAAGCGAGAATCTCTTTCTAATAAGTAAGAGCATCAGAACTAGAGGGAATGTGACAAAGCAGGAGGTAGGGAGCTTTAGAGGGATATGAAGAGCTGCTATTTGACTGAAATAGCTGTGGACACCTGAATAGGCTGCCAGCAGAAGTGGCTGAGGGAAAACAGTAGGGGTCTCAAGCATGTATGGGCCACAGACAGGGGAATATTAGTAAATAGGCATTGAGGAGGAATGGTCACCAGACACCAGTTAGGTCTGCAGAGATAGATTAGGCAGAGACCATCTGGACAGACTGCATGATCCAAGCGTCCTTTTCTGCCAATTGTTTCTATGTTTCTGTGCTACTTTGAGGAACTCTGTCTTTCTCTCTCTCTCTCTCTCTCTCTCCAAAAAACACATATATTAAATAATTCTAAGCAGTTCTGCACTGCTGTGCATAAGGGTGGCTGGCAGAGACATTGACTAACTAGTAAGCCTTGGAGAGTGGCACAGCCAAAGCCATCCATTCTACTGCAGACCATCTCCAAACTGTAATGTCTAGTGAAAGCATGGATTCTACTTTATGTACTGGCAGAGCAAATGTCAGCTAAATTAGATGGAAGTAGGCCATTAAAGTGGTTATAATATGATGGCATTTGCATGAATAGTACCTCAACTCTCTTTACCACACTTCTGCTAGCCAAAGGAAATGCAGGATGCCTACAATTTATAAAAGCACTGCATAGAAAAAGGCACCTTTCTACCATCCTGGCATCACATTGATAACATTGCTGCTTGTAGAGCCAATGAACCGGGTTCACATGTGAACTTAGGACATCAGAGGATTAGCCAAGAGGAAGAGGACTAGGTGTTTGATGGACTGCTCTTCTCCACCAGGGAGGGTGTGGTGCAGACCCCAGTGTTAGCCTTGCCATTAGCAGTGGCTGTGGTGTAGGGAGCATGGACCACAAGAGATGGAATGGCAGAGTCTGAATCACCATGCGGAAGTGTGCATGGTGCTGACATTGACTCCATCAATCACACACTCTTCAGTGCCAATGGGAAAGGAAATAAAAACAAGAAAATGCCTCAGCCATCAGGATGACTTCTGCACACTCAGACCCTGTACCTGATGATCAGATCCTGCTGTGAGAAACTGAATGGTGGTTGGAGATCCTTCCACACCCTTGGGGAGAGGGATATGCCCTGGAGCAAGATGCAGGCAGGATAGGCCCTGGAGAAGTAAAGTGACAAGGCCAGGGTGGCTGGCATGAAGGGAGTCACTCTGTGCTCAGGGATAAAACACAATAACTAATAAAAAGTGAAAAGGACACCTGCCATCCTGAGACCAAAAAAGAGAAAGCTGAGAGGAATGCCTACAGTGCTTTGTGGGATCCAAATGGAAGTGTAATGCTCGATGGATGTCCAGAGAATGCAGAATAACATCTCCAGGATTCTGTGAGCAATGGAGGAAGCACAAGAAGGTGACTTGTCTGATTCAGCGTAATTGCAGACACCACCTTGGGAAGGAACTGAGGTTGGGTCAAAAGTGAAACCCAATCTGGAAAAAAACAAGGTGTTGAGGATCCATGGTCAACACCTCCAGAACAGAAACCCTCTAAGCTAAGGTGATAACCACCAGAAAAACACGTTACATGAGAGAAAGCATAGCTCGCAGGCTACAATAGGTTTGAAAGTAGCTAAAGAAAGGGATTCTAGAACAAAATTAAGGTCCCAGAGTGGAACAGCGTGACAGACCAGGGGACCCAGATACAGGAAATGTACCACAGTTCTGACCTGTAAGTGGGCATGAAAGGTAAAATGTGCTACATAACTCTAGGGAGATGGCAGATAGCTTTTGAAGTTTTATGTAGATACAAACAGAAGAACTTATGAAAAACTTGCAATTTATGTATTCTGGAGTGTTCTCTGTATGTTTATTATTGTATATCTTGTTACTTCTTGTAATGTATGTATATCTGATGTGGAGCTTTTGTTACACGAGGTCCCTGCACCCTAATCGGTACCCCAGAGGTACACTGCAGACAGTTATCATTTAGGTATATGTTATACTAACATATAGGGCTAAGGACATTATTTATTTATTTTAAAATTGATGACTGGGAAAGGCACACTGAGCCGAGGCTCGTTTCAGTGCGACCGGTACAGTGTGTACAGAGAGAAAGAAGAGTAACAATAGGGGAAGGAGTACATACAGTATAAAGAAACATTTTACAAAGAATATAATACATTTCTAACAAACTATAACTAGCTGACATGCATAGTAAATAATGCAGTGAGGCAAGAGTACACTGTACACTAAGGGCATCTACCATATAAGAGTAGATGTCAGGATATGTAAGCACGCATTTGCTATACACACTCACTTTATTTTCCAATATACACATATATTTCTTACTTACAAGATGTTATTACACCTGTGTCCTTGTAAAGATTATGATATATGAGTTGGCATTGCCATCTTATGATGATTTGTATTACTACACGGCTAAATACAACTGTACCTCTTTGTTTCCACAAAGTGATGACTATAACAGAATTGTAAAATGTTATCTTGAACTGCAGAGCCACCTCTAAGTTAGCCAATAGGGCTCATCTCTGTAACTAGAAATGTTTCAGTCTTACAGTAACCATGGTAATTATCTTAAGTATATAATAGAAGACATTATGTCTTCTACCTCGAGACCCCAGGAGACACAGATATTCTTGAAATATAGGGAATGCTAGCACTAGCTCCAGTTTCTAATGGTAGAACTGCTTAGGGCAACTGTGACTTTCTCTTTTGGTAGTAATAAACAAACTTTATTACTCTTATACAATGTGTCTGTGATTCCTTGCATGCCCATTATTGCCAAGAACCTGAGAGTGAGGTTTAGACCTCCTGACAACTGGTGACCGACGCAGGCAATACTTGGAGTTTGCAAAGTTTTCACTTGTTGCTACAACTTTCCTTTCCCAATGGAGACAGTAAGAGTGCACACCCCATCATCTCTCCCATTTTTCACTGACTTTGTAATCACTTGCAAAGTCTGGCTGCGTACTAGGTGTGGTGGATGCTGACTCACTTCACCTCACACCAGTTTTGAACTGCAAGTTTACAAGTGCACAGTAGCATGCTCGGAACTAGTGCACCTATTGTGGATTGATACACAGCACGTGCCTTTTCACAGTTTGATTTTTTCATTCCCTCCCACACAATGGCCACCATATTAAATATCTGTGCAACCTGAGACTCGATGTCTCAAACTCCTTGCCACCCATGGAGGATGGGCTGACTTCACATGGGAAATGAGTCAATCTAAAACCCCATACTGGGGATTTCACCCAGTAGTCAGAGACAAGACAAACAGCAGAAAGCGAGACGCTAAAGGGCTGTTGGTCATAGCTCTTATTCTGCTTTGGAAGCCTCTGAAGCTAGGTTTCAACCCTTGAACTGCAAATCTCATCTCTTAAGCAGGAGATGGGATTGCAGGAAACTGAATGTAAGACGTGAGCAGGATTTGGAGTCTGAGCTACAAACTCTGTGAAATGAAAAGGATTCCCTTTGCACCATTCTGCTCAAGCTGGAGCTTTGTATGTTAAAGTAGGAGTGTGAAAGTTTGAATCAGGATAAAGGGCAGGCTTTGCAAATGAATGACTTGTTAAGTAGAATGAATGATCAGATGTGTGAGGAGTTGGGAGAGTTACAGGATGAGATAAACCAGGTACATAATGACTTAGGAGTAGCTACTAGGGACATCTGCAAATTGATCACCAAGTATAGAATGTTACAGAAGCAGATGCAGGATGATGTGGATCAGAATGTTGCAAAAGTGAGTCATGAGGATTGTGAATATAAATTGGTGAAACTGCGCCATCAGCGAGAGGTGCTGGCTGGTCACGTCAAGGCGATGGGAGGTGTAGCCCTGCCTTGTCAACATCATCTGAGGAGGAGGAGGAGTCAGATGATGACATCTCCAGTGCAATGCCCAGTCACACCCCTACTATGGCCCAGAAACTCCTCCCGCCATCCACATCATGGCGGACCCCATTACATGACACCACGCCCCTGCATCACCAATGGCATGATGCTCATCATGGCTGAAGCTAACATGGTGACCCCTGATAGGGGTGAGCAGGCCCAGGCCTAGTCCCAATGACATAATCAATCACCATTATTAATCTGGACGACAGCAGGAGGTAGAGAAATGATTGAGAATGCCTTAGAAAACATGACCATCACCGAGAAAACAAATGGGTCCTCCAGACCCATATTAAGCAGCTCCTACTAGAGGCTGGTACTAAGGAGGAATGGTCCATACTGTGGCTGAAGCCACAGCTCAGACAGCCCTGTACAGAGCCCGGAGGTAATTTACCTCCTCTTGGTCATCCCAACAGTCCTCACAAATGGCCCACTCTGCTCAGCAAATTGCTGACAGCATTGGTCGGATGAGGCCATCTGACAATCTCAGTTGCAAATTGGAAAGGTGCATGCAAAATGTGAAATGCTTAGTCTTGCTGCAGACTACCGGGTCCAGATCCTACGCCAGACCATCACTCTTGGCCTGTGGGCAAAACCTCTGATGCAGTCCGCCAGGATGGCCATGCCACCTTTGATGAAGTAGCAGCTGAACTCATTACTGCACACAACCCAGTTATGGTAGGAGTGATGCTCACATACCTTGTGAAACAGAATGTGAAGGAAAGTTCAGTGACCGTCCACCAGAGGCCTAATAAGCAGGAAGCACCTTGCAGGAGAAGCTGCGATGCGGACCTCATTAAGTACAAGACCCTGTTCTTTAGGAACATGATCCCTGCAGTAAGACAGAAGGTAGAGCCAACCACCTATCCCAACACAGAAAGGTTTGCCGATATTCTTTCAGAAAACAGAGAGTTCTAGAAGCTCTACATCCGTGACTCATCTCAGGCTCCAAGAAGGTAACTGCTGTGAAGCCATTCCGGAGCCCATGACGCTACACGGTGGAGGGGCAGGTCTAAGAGGAACAGCCCCACCCCACAGACAGCCAACACCCCAGCAGGCCCAACAACAACAACAGCAATCCTGTGGTGAGAACTGGAACTACCATAAGAATAAGAAACACCACAAGAACAAAAGGATAAACAACAGAGACCAGGCCCTTCATATTGGGAAACAGCGGATGAGAACCACAATCTCCGAAACCTCGTTAGAAAGTGTTCTCCATAATGGATGCTTTTCCAGTACCAGCCCTTGCTGCAATACAACCAGGAGAGCAGGCTCACAGGCTGTGGGGATGCAGGAAGTCCAGGCTTTCAGCCTCCCACAAGCCTGAACCTGCAAGTGGCTCCTTATATATCATCAGCACTGCATGGTGAGATGGTTCATAGGAACCAGGCCCAGACCCTCTTTCACGATCTTCCCATGTTTCCACTGGTATAGATTGACAATTACAGGCCCCAGTCCATATTGTAAACAAGCTGGTCTTGGATACAAATGGAAGGCCCTGCACAGAGGAGGAGGTCGAGCCAATCCATTGACAGTACTACTGGATAAGGCACAGCTGTGTCTGTATTACAAGACAACAGACCAGACACATGACATTGGCTTACCGTATGGAGGACCACTATGTCTGGAGTAGACGGAACTAGGTTACCTGCATACCACCCTGCCACTACCTATGACACTGGGACACCTGAAGGCATATCGCACCTTTCAGCAGATGGTATTGCATGATCACCCTAGTATAATTGAATTGACTTTTTGGCACCACGTGGCTGTGTGGTAGACCTAGCCAACATGCTACTGATACAAATTCAGGGACAATATCACACCATCATGATCTCTGACTCACATGTGGTTGAGACAATTTCTGCAAACAACAAAGAGTATGATGTCATAGATTTGTTTAAGAACCATGAGCTTTCCCAAAGCTCCTTCCATCCTACAAAGACATCTGGAGGCATTTTCCACTAACAAGCATGATTGTGGCAGGATGCACACTGTTATTGAAGTGAGAGGCCCAGCGATGAGAGGCAATGGCAATACTGCTTCCCATGTGAGGCCTTTGCCTCTTAGGAAACAATTAAATCACCCTCAAGCAAGGTGTAATCAAGACATGTGTTTCCACTGCAAAATCCCAGTGCAGACTGTGAAAAACCCACAGGTGCCTGGAGACTACTATTGACCAGGAGACTAAACCAGGTCACCACTAGTTGCGCCCACCAGTGGCATCAGCACCAGACGTGCGCAACTACTGACCCTGACCAACAATGGTTTAGTGCCCTGGACATCTCCAATGGCTTTTGGTCATCACGCCATTGGCCCCCAAAAGTCAATAAAAGTTTCCGTTCTCACCTTCAAGGAAAGGCAGTACACATGACCTGCTTACCACAGGGGTTCCATAACAGCCCCTCCTGTTCCATCTGCACATAATGGATGCCCTTGAGGGTTTCTCTGTGCCCTAGTGTCTCTTGCAGTATGTGAATGATCTGTTGTTGGCTACATTCACACAGGAACAACATCTGGATCTCTTAGATGAACTACTGACCTCATTCAGAGGCAGGCCTCAAATATAACCCAACAAAAGCACAGCTCTGTCAGAAGAGGTAGTCTTTCTGGGCCTGAAGTAACAGATCAAGGCCGAGCCCTACCTTGAAGAAGATATAGGATTGCAAGATCTGCCACTGCTCACTAGAGTGGCCACCCTTAGAAGGTTTCTAGGTATGGCAGATTATTCTAGAGATTTTATTTATGATTTTTGCTCAGAAGGCTGCCCTCTGTATGAACTACTGAAAAGGACATCCCCTGGATTTGGGGCCCTATTCACATTTAAGGCGAGCAACACTACAGGGCTTGGCCAGAGTTCAGCATTGGTGAACCCAAATCTAGCCTTGCTATTCCATCTGGAATCACACCTCTAACATTGCTATGTCTGCAGTGCTGGCCCAGAAGGACAGGGAGCGAATCCTCAGGATTGCCAGAGCAGCTGCACAGGGAGGGAGCTGGATGTCATTGTCCACCTAGGACAAATGACCTGGCTAAGAAAGGGATTAGAGAAGTGCAGGAAGAGTTTGTGGAATTGGGAGGGGTCTTAGTCAAGTTGCACGCACGTAACCTTCTCGGAGGTGCTACCCATCTATGGCATAGGAGAGGCTAGGGTGTTCCGTACTATGGGATTCAATCAGTGGTTGAAAAACTGGTGTGGAGCTCAGGGATTTGGCTTCATTGGGGACTGGGGGTCCACCTGGAGTGATGCAAGCCTATACTGGCATGATGGGCTGCATCTGTCCGGGAGGGGAACCAGGATCCTAGGTGATAGGTTTAAATGCTTCATTGGCAAGCTTTTTAAACTAGCCAAGGGGAGTACTGGAAGGAGCAGGAAAATCCTAGCCCCTCAAACAATCATGGTAGTAGTGTGGCAGACACCAACATGGAGGTGTCGATAGGAGAAAGAGCAGGGTAAATGGAGAAAGTGACAAAGGCAAGGAGGACAGGATGGGGTAAAAGGGGGTAAGGCCATCAGGAAATGGAGGGTAATGAGTACCAATGCCCATAGTCTGGGCAACAAGCTCCTGAGCTGGTGGCCTTAATGGAAGAGGGATGCCTGGATATTGTAGCAGTCACAGAAACATGGTACACAGAGAACCATGACTGGGATGTTAACATACCAGGGTACATAACTTACAGGAGAGACAGGCAGGGGAGAAGAGGGGAGGAGTAGCTCTCTATGTAAAGGAAGGATAAAAGCAACTGAACAAAAGAGTAAACAGGGAGGAGAGGAGGCACTGTGGGTCACCTTGAGACTGGAAAGGGCACCACAATCCGCACAGGGTTGTGTACAGACCCCATGTCAGGGGAAGGAATGGACAAGGATATGATGGAAGGCATTCTTAGAATGGCAGAGAAAGGGAGATACTGTTGATGGGAGACCTGAATATGCCAGATGTTAACTGGAGCACATTTGCTGCAGCCACATCCAAGAACAGGGCCATTCTTGATGCCCTACAGGTGGCAGGCATTAGACAGCTAGTTTCAGAACCCACTGTGAGGAGTAATCTTAGACCTCGTACTCTCAAATCGGGGCAGTGAGAGGATTCAGATCTAGGAAGTAGGTTGCCATCTGGGGACAAGTGACCATCAAACAGTGTGGTTCACGTTAAACTCAGCTACAGAGTCAAGCCATACAAAAGTGAGGGTACTGGACTTTAGGAGGGCTGACTTTGGCAAGATGGGAGAGTACCTCAGAAAAGCACTAGCAAACAGGCTAGAAGGAGGTGTGGAGCAACAATGGGGAATTATCAAAACTGCCATCATAGAGGCAACAAGCCTTTGTGTGAAGCAAATAAACAAATCAAAATGAAAGAAAAGTACTATGGTTCTCAAGAGAGGTGGCTGTGAAAGAGAAAAAGATAGTATTCGCAAGTATAAGGAAACACAGAAGGAGCAGGACAAGAGCTGTACCAGTTAAGGCAGAAAGAAGCAGGGAGGAAGTCAGACAAAGGCCCAAACTGAGGAAAAGATAGCCAACTCAGTTAAGAAGGAAAAGCCTTTTATAGGTACATCAGCGAGCATAGTAAGACAAAGGAGGGATAGTGAGGCTGAATAGAATGAACGGTGGTGGGCAGAGGGGGACAGGAAAAAGCAGGAATACTGAATGAATATTTCTGCTCAGTATTCAAAAAGAGGAGGGAGTGCCTAATCCATTAACAGAAGCACTCTTGATAGGGGTCGATCCCAGTCCTTTCACAGAAGAAAGGGTTCTGCAAGAACTCCTAAAACTGAAGGTGGACAAAGCAATGGGTCCTGATGGAATTCACCCCAGAATTCTAAAAGAATTAAGGAAGGAACAGTGAAACCACTGGCTGCTCTTTTAATAAATCATGGAGGATGGTGTGGTACCCGAGGACTGGAGGAAGGCGGATGTGATTCCCTTCACAAAAGTGGGACCAAGACAGAGGCAGGAAACTACAGACCTGTCAGTCTGACCTCTGTGGTAGGGAAAGTGATGGAGTCACTTGAAGGAAAGAATAGTTGAGTACCTAGAGGTCA
This sequence comes from Neoceratodus forsteri, assembly GCA_016271365.2. Lineage (NCBI taxonomy): Eukaryota > Metazoa > Chordata > Ceratodontiformes > Ceratodontidae > Neoceratodus > Neoceratodus forsteri. The sequence goes on from CM057455.1 coordinate 612,309,817, forward strand.
GTGGAGCACAGGATCCAAGGCAGCATGGGTTCACAGTGGAAGGTCATGACAGACGAATCTAATAGATTTCTTTGACTGGGTGACCAAAGTAGTAGACCAGGAGGGGCTGTGACATGGCCTACCTAGACTTTAGCAAGGCATTTGACACAGTCTCACACAAGATTGATAGTCAAATTAACCAGCCTTGGAGTGGGTCCCAGGGTGGTAGCCTGGGTAAAACATTGGCTGGACAACAGGACACAGAAGGTAATTGTAAATGGAGTCCTCTCTGAAGAAAGGGTGGTTACCAGTGGGTACCGCAGGTTCAGTATTGAGTCCAGTCCTTTAATGTCTTCATCAGTGACATTGCAGAGGGACTGGAAGGAAAGTATGCCTTTTGCAGATGACAAAAGACCTGCAACAGGGTTGATACACAAGGAGGCGTGGAAAGGATGAAAAGGGACTTGGCAAGGTTGGAGGAATGGTCAGACGATGGCAGCTAGGATTCAATGCAAAAAGTGCAAATAATGCACCTGGGAAACAAGAACCAGGGAAGAATACACAATGGGTGGGAGGTAGTAACAACAACAAAACAGGAAAGGGACCGAGGTAATCATATCAGATGACCTTAAGGTTAGCAAGCAATGTGAGAAGGCAGTAGGGAGGGCCGGGGGTATACTGGGATGTATAGGAGAGGCATCAGCAGCAGAAAACAGGAAGTTGTTATCCTCTGTACAGACAGTTGGTGAGACCCCATCTGGAATACTGTGTCCAGTTCTGGAGACCCCATCTCCACAAGGACATAGACAGGATAGAGGCAGTCCAGAGGAGGGCAACTAAAATGGTGCAGGGTCTGCAAGAGAAGCCATATGAGGAGAGACTAAAGGAGCTAATATGTATACCCTTGAGGAAAGAAGGGAGAGGGGGACATGATAGAAACTTTCAAGTACCTCAAGGAATCAACAAAGTCCAAGAGGGTAGCATCTTTCAGAAAAAGAGACTTGCAAGAACAAGAGGACAATTTAAAGATAGAAGGAGGGTGGTCTCAGGGCAATGTGAGGAAGATTATTTCACAGAGAGGGTAGTGGATGCATGGAACAGCCTTCCTGAGGAAGTTGTGGGGTCTAAAACTGTGGAGAATTCAAGAATGCAGTGGGACAGACATAAGGCAATTCTTGTGGGGGTAGACAGATATAGGTCTGTTTGTTAACTAGGATCTGCGTGCCTATCCTGTAGGTAGGAAATGGGCAGACTAGATAGGCCTAGCGTGTCCTTATCTGCGTCAAAGTCTATGTTTCTATGTTTCTATGGCACCATGAGACCCATTGCATGTGCATCACAGCTCTTGACTCCAGTGGAACAGAAGTACAGCCTTTGTGAAACAACCTTCTGGCCATCTACTAGGCTGTCAAACACTTTTTATATCACTGGGTACTCCCCATGATTATTAATAAAACCACACCCCAACAATCTTTTTGCTATCAGTTATAGAGTTAGAGGAAGGATGGGTCAGGTCTAATACCAGACAGACACACTGGTCCCTTCTTTTCCAGAACAGAGACATCAAGGTCTACCCAACCAAAATGCTATCCATGCAGGCACATGGTCTCTTTTTCAAGGAGAACCCTGTGACTGTACATCTGCAGCCACTGGATCTACCAGATCCAGGTCCTTTCTTCCTGCTATACCACAACTACTTGAGAACACCTCATTGTGCCGTGTCTTTAAAATGGATCAGCTTCCTCATTATCAGGAGAACAGATATGCAGGAATGGGCATATTAGTAATTTCACCTTTTGGTAACATTGTTAAGATTTCCAAATGTTGCAGTGTGTGGCATCATCACAGTATGCGGAGATGGCAGTGGTGGCCTGTGCCTCGGGTTCATCCGGCATAGAACCAAGTATACCATCATCTTCATAAACTTCAACTGGGTTTATTGCTCCTACAGAATTCCTTCCTTTCTGCCAGAAGAACTCCTTTGTCTCTTCTGATGGCACCCCAGTGAAACACAAGGAACTGGTAATAGACATCCATTCACAGGCACAAGATTTGCACACAAGCTCTATATACATAAGGTTAAGGCCCACTCTGTACATGATCCCTGTCATGCCTTAAATGGCACTTCTGACACCCTTTACAAAGGAAGGGACCTGAGAGGTGACACCTGGATGATGGACCATCCAGAGGCCAGAGCAGCCGTATATAGCAGCTGTCAGGAAGAAACCTGAACTCGTCTCATCCTTGATTTGTCAGATGCCCAGCATGCTGACTCTGATCTCAAAGATGTGTTCAGATTCCTTGACCAAGTGCTAGAAGACCTTACCACCCATAACCCTACAAAAGACATGAAGGTAAGTTATACCTGTCCCCAGATGACAAGCCTGATTTGGTACCAACCAGAGGACACTCACACCAACTTTTGGGTAGTTCTCCATCATTGCAGATCATAATTTTTGCAGCAAGTGCATGATATCCCCACTGGTGGACACCAGAGAGAGAAACATACTCCAAAGGGTTAAGACCACTGCCTGGTGGCCTATAGTGTCACCAAAGATGTTAAATAGTACAGACAACCGCCTCATTCAGTACAAAATAACCTCTATCACTACTAAACAAAATGTCAAACTACTACCACAATGTCATTCTGGCCCTTGGCATACCATACAGATTGATTTTATTTTCCCCTAACCAATACCAGCAGAAACAACAAACTATGACCTAGCGGTAACTGGGATCTGTTTTCAAAGTGGTTTCAGCTTCCCCCACTAAGACATGCACTGCGAAAACTATTGCCAAACCCTTGTGAAATAGATTTTCTCCAGGTGGCTACCTCTCAAGGTAGATTCAGACAAGGAATCAGTTTTACAGGTGAGTTGATGAGAGAAGCCCTTGAATTCCTTGAGGTTCATCAGAAGTTCCACATACCATATCAACACAATCATCAGGTCAAGTAGAGAGGGCCAACCGACAGATTAAGCAAATGCTTTCCAATTCATTGAGGACAATCCCAAGGATTGGGATTCCTACTGCTGTGCTGCTTATGGCAAGAAGGGCACTGGCACTCCTCAGCCACCACCCAGTTGACACCCTTTGAGGTGATGACTGGTAGAAATATGGGATTACCTGAATACCTATTGTTTGACCTGCACACCCCAACTGCAGACCATGTGTCTCTGTGTACCAATTTGTGTAAAACTCAGAAAGACCTCATACACACTCATTTGTATGCTGCCAACTGCATGGGTAAGGCCCACCAACAGTCCAAAATTCAGTTTGACAAACATGCACAAGAAGTTGATTGACAAGTTGAGATCAGGTAATGGTTCTTAGATTTGCGATCCAACACATTCCTTCTCCAATAATTGAGAAACGACCCTACCCAATTCAGTCCGGCAGTCTATCAGGTTAGACTTAAGCAAAACAACAAACTGACTGACAAATGGTTACATGCAAACCAGTAGAAACTGTATAAAGGAGTATAATTAGTTTTCTCATCCCATTGGGTGGAATAGTACTAATTTGCAGATGTTTGATTTTCCTTTTCAGATACACTACAAGATGGCTATCTTGTTCCATTTTTTCCTCATCTCAGGAGTTATCCCTGCATCCAAGGCACGGTAAAAGCCTCCTTCCTCACCTTAATCCACCTGCAGCTACCCCAGAGGAAGTCTCCATCAATATTCCTGACAATTTGATTACTGTCCAGGAAGGTTCAGATGCCTGCCTCAATGTCTCAGTTGTTGCTCCTGATAAATCTACCCTACAAATTGAGTGGCAAACCAAGTCTCAAAGACAAGTACTTCCATGGCTAAACTTTCCAAGGGAACTTTCCATGGATGGCCCAATGCAAAATTATCCCCAAATGGTACTTTGTCCTTGCACCAGACCTCTGTTAGACATTCTGGTTTATATAATATCACTGCCTTAATTGACCCATTATATTGTGATTCATTGTCTAATGATTCTGCTAAGAAATTTGTGCCCTGCACAACATGACCTCAGCCGCTATGTATTTATCTGTGTTACCCCTACTGAGAAACAGCTTTTGAATGTCCAAAACAAACCCCTGGTCCTCGTAGTAGTCTCACAGCCACTGCTTTACCTGGCTCAATTAATTAACAACTTAACAATATATGCATATACCTTTTTTGTTTAACTTGACTTACAGGAATATGGAAAGAATTTGGTATGTGTCACACTACTAATACATCACTGTTTTATAGTACTTTGTTATTTGATAGCTTAGCAGCTTTTCAGATTCGTAATCAAGACCCTATTGCTGGGTACACACCACCGAGCATAGAGGCAATTTCAGGAGGAAACCCAATCCGATGATCAAAGTCAAAAAGGAATATACGTGGCACATCTGATGTCACTGTTGCCACAGGTACACTCACTGGTGTTCTTTGGTTCTGCAATGTCTATCTGGAATAAAGCAGACATTGCCACTATCAGAGCACATTCACAGAAGTTTGAAACAAGTATGATCAATGACATCATACCCCATTATTGCATTGTGTGGATGGCCTTAGTCAGAAAGAATTATATACTGTATATAATATGCATGGCATTGCTAAGGCATTTACATATTCTAAAGATAAGATTAACACCCTCATTGCACAAAACAATAAGAGCAGATAACAATACATTGCCTGTGAAATATTATGCTCTGCCTATGGATCATCTATTATCACAACCATAAATAACCTCTCCGTGATCTAGAATCCGAAGAATCACTGACATCATACATGATAGACGATTTTCAAATGGTATTGTCCTCAGTACAAACTCTAACTGTGTTGATATGTATGTTACAGTCTCTGACTATTCCTGTTTAAACTACTAGAAATTTAGGATTCGTGATCAGGCACCCTAATACTGGTCCTTGCTTTACTTCTAAGAAATGTTCAATTAAGGACACTAAGAGTGGCGTGAAAAGTATTTGCCCCTTCCTGATTTTCTCATTATTGCATATTTGTCACACTGGATGTTTTCAGGTCTTTAGAGAAAATGTAATATTAGATAAAGGGAACCTGAGTGAACAAATAACACTTGTTTTTTTTTACTTTCACTTATTTAATGAAAAAGTTAACCAACACCAACTGGCACTGTGTGAAAAGTAATTGCCCTTTACACTTAATAACTGGTTATGCCACATTTAGCTGCAATGACTGCAACCAAACACTTCCTATAATTCAATATCAGTCTTTCACATCGCTGTGGAGGAATTTTAACCACTCTTCCTCATAGAACTGCTTTAATTCAATAACATTTGGTAGGTTTTCGAGCATGAACTGCTCGTTTCAGGTCCTGCCACAGCATCTCTATTAGGTTTCAGTCTGGACTTTGACTAGGCCACTCCAAAACTTTAATTTTACTTCTTTTTAGCCATTCTGATGTGGACTTGCTTTTGTGTTTTGGATCATTGTCTTGCTGCATGACCAACCACGCTTCAGCTTTCAGCTGACGGAAGGATGACTGGACATTCTCCTAAGAATTTTCTGGTACAGAGCAGATCATGGTTCCTTTAATTATGGCAAGTCATCCAGGTCCTTAGGCAGAAGATCCCCAAACCATCACACTACCACCACCATGTTTGACTGTTGGTATGGTGTTCTTACTGTGGAATGCTGTGTTTGCTTTACGCGAGATTATGGGATCCATGTTGTCCAAAAGTTCCACTTTGACTCATCTGTCCATAGAACATTTTCCTAAAGGCTTGTGGATCATCCAGGTGCTTATTGGCAAATGAGAGACGAGCATTTATGTTCTTCTTGGTTACAGTGGTTTTCCTTTTACTACTCACATGAAGCCCATTTTTGCCCAGTCTCTTTCTGATTGTGGAGTCATGAACACTGACTTTAGCTGAGGCAAGAGTAGCCTGCAGTTCTTTGGATGTTGTTTAGGATCCTTTGAGACTTCTTGGATGATTTTACACTGTGCCCTTGGAGTAATTTTGGCAGGTCGCCCACTCCTGGCAAGGTTCACTACTGTTCCAAGTGTTCTCCATTTGAGATTATGGCTCTCACTGTGGTTCGATGGAGTCCCAGAGCCTTAGAAATAGCTTTTGTAACCCTTTCCAGACTGATAGAGGGCAACAAATTTTTTCTGATCTTTTCAGGAACTTCCTTTGATCATGGCATAATGTGCTTGTTGAATCTTTGTGCTGGCAACGTGACTCTGATGGTAAGGGCCAAAATAAGTGAGGTTTATATTGAGCAGGGCTGGCTGCAATCAAGCCTGGCTGTGTTCAATCAGCTGACTCTAATTATCCCTTTAATTGGGTTGATTTAACTAGGGGCAATTACTTTTCACACAGTGCCAGTTGGTGTTGGTTAACTTTTTCATTAAATAAATGAAATAAGTAAAAAAAAAAAGTGTTATTTGTTCACTCAGGTTCCCTTTATCTAATATTATATTTTGTCTAAAGACCTGAAAACATCCAGTGTGACAAATATGCAATAATAGAGAAAATCAGGAAGGGGCAAATACTTTTCACGCACTGTATGTCTGTCTTTACTGTTTCTTTACTACGTTTTGATCCTACTACAGCTATATTTGATAAACTAGCATCTATACACTCCATTGGGCACCTTGATGACAACATCTACAGAGAATGCCTTGACTTACCACCTCTGCTGGTTTTTCATCCTTCTGCATGTGTGGTCACTCCACACGGATTGCTGTGTGAAGAAAAGGTATATTTATTTGTGTCGATGTGATGTATTTGATGTTAATAAACCTGTATGTGGATATTCCCCAAACAGTACCAATTGGTCCTTTTCATGGACAATGACATCACCACCAATGGCACAGAATACCAGGACACACATCTGCTCCAGACACTTTGTACCAGTCTTATCAGAAGGAGGTTCACACCCGTCAACACAGATTTCCAAACAGACTTATACTTGCCCAGTACAACTACAAAATGGAGACTGCCTACTGGTAAAATGCAATATAATTTGGATGGCGAATTTTGTGTGGTAACAAATTTTAAACAATTCATGATGGGGAAAAGACATGTTCTATTAATACTACTAATTTGCTTTATACCTCACCAGACCACTATTATCGGGACACATTTACTACATCTGTCCCCATTATGGACCACGATATCATTGATTGTAACCCCGATTATCTGCTTATCTTTCAGAGTACTTACCCTATTTTAATGTACACATTGACCCTTTAACTCTGACATTAAAATCACTTTTAGACAGGAAGGACATCCATCTCATCCACATCAGCAATAATATCTCCAAAGCTGATTAAGCCGTATATGCTCTTAGTAATGATGGTGACTTCATGTGCACTTACTAACACTTGATTAGAGATTACCTTTAAGGTTTTGTAATTATACAAGCATTTTTATATTTTTCTTATTATTATGCTTTGCTGCCTATGGCGCACACTACACCAACACTGTGATCAGCTGTAGTACCTTTACAAGACTCATGCGTCGGGTCTGTAAATGACCCCTGCTCTCTCTCTCTCTCTCTCTCTCCACCTCCTTACTCCTGGCTTGTGGCCCCTTATGAGGCCACAAGGGCAGGTTACAATGTCCCTACCCCTAATTGGTACCCCAAGGATACTTCAGACAGCTAGCATTTAGGTATATGTTATACTAACATATAAGACTAAGGGCATCTACTGTACAAGAGCAGATGACAGGATATGTATGCACATAATTGCTATACACTTAACTTTCAAATATACACATGTATTCTTGCTTATAAGATTTTAGGACACCTGTGTCCTTGTAATGATTATGATATACAAGTTGGCATTGCCATCTTCTGATGATTTGTACTACTACATGGCTATGTACAAACTGCACCTCTTTGTTTCCACAAAGTGATGACTATAACACAATTGTATAATGTTATCTTGAACTGAGGAGCCACCTGTAATTTAGCCTATAGGGCTCATCTCTGTAACTGAAAATGTTTGTAACTGAAAATGTTTCTATCTTACAGTAACCATGGCAATTATCTTAAGTATATAATGGAAGACATTACGTCTTCTACCTCAGAGACCCCAGGAGACACAATGATTCCTCAATATACTGTATAGGGAATGCTTAGCATTGGCTCCCAGTTCCTAATTGTAAGAACTGCTTAGGGCAACTGTGATTTTCCTTTTGGTAGTAATAAACAAGCTTTATTACTCTTATGCAAAGTGTCTATGATTCCTTGCATGCCCATTATTGCCAAGAAACTGAGAGTGAGCTTTAGACATCCTGGCATTTTACAAAGGTGTCCTTGACCCAAAAGCTATAATTCCAATTCCTTCAATAAAAATAAAATAAAAGCCAGCAGAAGAAACCATCAGTCTACCAATTCTGCTTGGTAAGTGATCACAGCTCTGTCCTTACAATTTATGCCAATGACTCAGCCCCCAACCATCCCTTTCTCTTCTCCCTTCTCCCTTCCTTGCTCCCAAAGGGTTCCCTTTGTGCTTGCCCAGCCTCTCTTGAATGCTCCCACCATCCTTGCCGATACCACCTCCTCTGGCAGCTCATTCCAGGTGAACACCACTCTCTCAATATAGAAATGCTTCCACATATCCCTTCTGAGCCTCCCTCAGCAATTGTAGGCAGTGTCCCTAGTGTTGCTGTTGCCACTCATTTTAAAGAGACCCTCCATTTTCACTCTTTTAATTCCCTTCATGTACTTGAAGATATCTGTCATATCACCCTCTGCTTCCTCTCTTCCAGGGAGTACATCCCAGGGCTCCTAGCCTCTCCTCATAGGACTTATACTGTAGCCCTGTGATTATATTGGCTGCTCTCCTCTGGACCCCCACCAACATGCTGATATCCTTCTTAAAGTAAGGATGTCAGTACTCACCCGTATTCTAAATGTGGCTCACCAATGACCTGTACAGTGGTAAAATGACCTCACCCCCACCTACTACTGAATCCCTTGCAATACACCCCAGCATCTTGTTAGTACTCATCACTATATTTTTACACTGAGAGGTGCATTTTAATTCACTTGTAATCATTAACCCTAGATATTTTTCCTCTTCAGAAGCAGTTACCTGAACTCCTCCTATCTAATTCTCTGTTCTAGGGTTCTTTGACCCTATGTGCATCACTTTACACTTGTTGGCATTAAAACTAAGCTGCCAGATTCCTGACCATCTCTGTAGTCTGGCGAGGTCCTCCAGCAGGTCCTGTATCACCTTCTAGGTGTCCACTCTCCCACAGAGTTTGGTGCCATCCGCAAACAGACACATTCTGCCTGTAATGCTTTCCCGATATCACTTATGCAGAACTTTAACAACACTGGCCCCTGCATCGATCCCTGAGGGACCCTGCTGGTGACCTCCTTAGTGTGGAGAACTTATCCCCAACCACTACTCCCTCTGTTCTAACACTCACCAGTTCTCAACCCATTTTACCATATTATCCCTACCTCAAGATCCCTCAGTTTTATCAACTTTTTGTGTGGTACAGAATCGAAAGGCCTTGCTAAAGTCCAAGAATAGGATGTCCACCACCTGGCCTTTTTCCACTGCCCTCATGACCAATCGAAGAACTCAATCAGGTTTGTTTGACATAATCTGCCTGCTACAAACCCATGCTGTGTTTCATCCTGTAGACCATTCTCCTCTACATACCTCCCCAGTCTTTCCTTTAGTATGGTCTCCATGAGTTTACACATATATCGAGATCAGACTGACTCACCTATTTACCTGGCTCATTCTTGGGTCTGCTCTTTGGAGTGGCACCACATGTGCCATTTTCCATTCCAGTTGCACCAATCCTGACTGCAGAGATCTATTGAAAAGAATAGCCAGTGGCCCCACCAGGTCCTCTGATATCTCTTTCAGCACACTGGGGTGTATTTCATCTGATCCTGGGATTTGTCCATCCTCAGGGCCATCAGCCCCTCACTCACTCTTTCAATCCTGATTATCCCTATGGCTTCCATCCCAGTTCCATCCTTCCTACTCCCTACATATGGCACTGGTCCATCCTTTTTCTTTACAAAATGGAGCAAAAGAATTCATTTAATACCTTCATTTTGTCCCGTCTTCATCAGCCCAATCATCCCCATCCTCAGTCTAAGAATGCCACCTTAGATCCCTCCTTTTGCTTATGTAACTAAAGAAGGTATTTTCCCATTCTTTATTCCTTCAGCTAATTGGAGCTCTTTCCTGCATTTGCCTGCTTCACCTGCCTTCTTGCCACCTTATATAGCCTCCAGTATTCTTCTTCATCCTCTTCTTTTGCTGATCTTTTCAATTTTCTATAGGCTGCCCTCTTTTCCCTTACCATTCTGGCACCTCCCATTAAACCAGGTTGGTGGTCTGGCTTATTTTATCATTTAAGATTTTATAAGGTTTTAGTGTATTGTACAGGAAATACTATAGCCAGATATGTCACTGTCAGTGTCAGTGGCTCAGTAGGTCACACTCGCCTCTGAGGCCGGGAGATCAGAGGGCTATGGGTTCAGTTCCCACATCTGGTGCTTGGGTTAATATCCCAATACTGACACTGTAGTGCAGCATGAGAGGGGTGCTGCACTTGTTAGCGCTGTCTTTCAGATGAGATGTTAAACCGAGGTCTCATCTGCCTGGATTGGTGGTAGTTCAGGTGGATGTTAAAGATCCCATGGCACTTATCGAAAGAGTAGGGAATTTCCCCATTGTCCTGACCAAATTTCCTCATTCACTAAAAATACCACAAACAGCTTAATCTGGTTCAAGGTCAGTAGTCATTCATCTGTATCCCTTCCCCGGTCGTGCTTGAAAATAGGCAGGATTTGTCTAGTGCACTTACCGGTCAACAAAACTAAATAAAATAAATAAATAAATATCTTTACAGAACATGTACATAGGACTGAGCATATCCAAGACCAATACTATCATGTCTGTATATAGGCAAATACTAAAATATATAGCCACAATGAGCAAAACAACAGAAGCAATCATAACAAATGGATCAGATGCTTACACCTTCTATGAGTGGGCAATAACAAAGCAATAGCTGAGGTGAAATACCTATAAGAACTGTGTGCATATGGGGGATTTGCAGGTGGGGCAGGAAGTTTATAAAGGTCAGACTGTAGGTACAGTTCCCACTTAGATTGATAGCAGTGCATGTTATTCCCTTGGGTGTGTGACAGCCTTTCAAAGAGTCAGATGAGCTAGTGCTGCATGCCAGGCTTTCCGGATGAGGGGGCCACTTGGTGCCAGTGCATAAGAAGGAGGCACTTTACTTCCAGTAGAGCTAGGAGCACCCAGTCTTGGAGAGGTTTAGATATGTTGGCCAGGGAGGTAATGTCACCGAAGAGTAGCTTAGGTTCTGTAAAAGTGGTTTGGGACTTAAAGACCTTAGAGAGATCAGAGGCAACTATGTTCCAAAGTGAGATAAGTTGTAGGCATGTCCAAAGTATATGCAGGAGGTGGGAACCAGGCTGTGAACTTCGCCAGCACTGAGTGTGACTGAGCAGACCCCATGTGTGGAGGGCCACAGGAGTACAATGCCAAATCAGCAAGATTTTGAATTGAAGAAAACAACTTTTAGTATCTCTATAAAAGTGGAGGGCATCTTTGAGGTAAAGAGTCCATTGATCTCAGAGATAGGGGAAACCAGCTGCTCCACACACTTTAATTTGCACGAGGAGGTGGCATTCAGTTGGGCCTCTTTCCAGGTTGTATAGAAGCAACTAAGCAGGCTCCTTGGTCATGGGCTGTCTATGAAGGGCATCCAGCCAGCGCCAAGGTGTACTGGAGAGACAACTAATGAGGAGGGGTGTAGGAGACTATGAATCTGTAGGTATCTCCAGAAGTCCTTATGAGGAAAGGAGAATTTAGCCTGCAGTTGAGCAAAGGACAAAAGGGAGGTAGCATCAGGGAAGCAGAGGTCCTGCACTGTTCAGATTCTGCCTCTCTGCCATGAAGGCCAGAACAACAAGGTCCCATCAATTTGGAAGTTGGCATTATGCCGTAATGGGGAATATCAAATTGGGGCAAGCCTGTTTTGGTGTGTGTGACTTAAGCATAAGGATTCTCAAGGTGTGAATTGTGTTGGTGATCATGGGGGAAGAGATTGTACCAGGGGAACCGAAACTTAAGAAGGAATAGAGAGCAGTCCCTCTGCAAGGCCAATTTCCAGTTGGACCCAGGAAGGAGGGCCCAGAGGGCTGGGTATAAGCCATTTGGTCACATGAGCTGCCATACAGGCAAGGTGATAGCCCAGGAACCAAGGGATGTTGAGGCCCCCCATGACCAGTGCACTCTCAGCTTTTGCTTGTTCCATCTGGGTGGTTTATTATCCCACAGAAAGCTGGAGACTAGGCATTCCAGTGAGATAGCTTGGGGAGAGGGATATGGGCAGGTTATTAAAGAGGTACAGGGCCCAGGGAAAAGAATCATATGAACTGCAGCTAATCTACCAGGCAGGGAGAGTTACAATTGCACCATTTCTCTATATCTGTGATGAGTTGTGCTAGTAGGGGAGAAAAATTAACCCATTTGAGGGTGGATCTTTTAGTGGGGGCTGAATACTGAGGTAAGTAAAGCCCTGGGCAGCCCACGAGATTAGTGCCCTAAAGACAGGCGCTTGCACACCCAGAATTGGGAGGCAAGGGTGGTCTTCCTTTGATTGACCCTGAGGTCTGAGAGGACCGCAAAGTCATCAAGGACCCTGAGTGTTGCTGGGATTGATTGTTAAGGACTAGAAAGTGTAAAGAAGAGGTCATCTGCATACACCACCACTAGGTAGATGTGACCAGCTACTCCATACCATAGATCTGGGGTGAGGCAATAAGAACTCGAATTAAAGGGTCCAAGGCTACCAGAAAAGGAGGGGAAAGGGGCAGCCCTCTGGTGCCTCTATTAAGGGGAAAGGAGTGAGAGATGTCACTATTAGTGAGAATGCAGGCCATGGGAGAACAGTAGAGTGTGTGCACCCACTGTCTAAAATAGACACCAAATCCATAGAGGTGGAGGATCTCATAGAGATAATCCCATTCTTTGGAATCAAATGCCTTAGAAAAATCAATTGCCAAGGCCACCATAGGGAGGGATGAATTAAAAGTAAACATTTAAGGTTAAATAGGAGTCTGGTATTATCTGCTCCGGTCTTGCCCTGCATGAAACCTGCTTGTGTGGGATGGATGATCAACGGGAGGACAGACATCATTTGGAAGCCAGGGCTTTGGCTAGGATCTTACTGTTGACTGATAATAGGGATATGGGCTGAAAGTTGGCACAATCCAGTGGATCAGAAAATTTTTAGGGAGTAAGGTGATAAGCGTGTCCGATGGTGTCAGGTCCCAGGACCTGATATAGCTCCACTGACATGCCATCTACTCCATGAGCTTTTCCTCGAGCCATCCTGGACAGCGCTATGCAAAGTTCTTTGCAAGAGAGGGGAAGTGAGTTGAGCCACCTGATCGGGGTAAGGACTGGGAGAGGAGTGTGTTGGCTAAAGGCTGAAATGCCTTGGGAGAGCTGTGGTCTTGAATTGGAGGAGTGGGATTGATAGAGAGCTTCATGAAATTATTTCATGGTGGTGTTAAAGTCATTAGGGCTACAGGCTATGACACCAGCTTGGATGCGAAGGGCATGGATCCGAGTGGCTGCCCATAGCTTATGGAGTCAAAGGCAAGGAGCTTGCTGAATTTCTTCCACTGTCCAATATGCATGTTTGGACCTGAGCAAAACTCATTCAGCTTTCTTGTGCAGGACAACATTGATCTATTACTTAAACCTCAAGATTTGACAGAGCAGGGCACTATCCATGGAGGCAGGTGAAGTAGCCTTGAAGTGCTGTTCCAGTGTGGACAGGTCCATTTGCAATTTGGTCAGATTAACTCATGGCCTTATCTCAAGCTACTGAGAAGGCAATGATGTGGTCCTGAGTGACTGCCTTAAAGCCTCCCAGATTGTGCCATGTGAGACTCCCCAGTCAGAGCAGAGAGAAAGTAATCTTTTGTGGCCTGGATCAGCATAGGATGGAAGTTTGCGGTGGTCTGGCTTTTGATTTCTTCTCCCTCAGTTTGATACAACTGCTCATGGCCTTCTGAATGGTTTCCCAAATGATGGTCCATAACTGGTCCATCTGGTGGCATCAGTCACATACTGAGTCATTAAGACATCCTGGATTGCAATAGGGAATTCCTGCTTCTGGTGAAGGATATGGGACTTTCTCAATCCACTTTAAGCAGGTTACAATCATCCACCACTACCACCTCCCTTTTCTGCCTTTGATCCTCAACTGGGAACACAGTTATCTGTCCTTGTCCTTACCCTGGTTGGAGGTCTTTATACAACCACCATCGTGATCTTCCTTCCTCTGCTAGCCTGCAACTGGAGCCACAATGTTTCTATGTTCCCTTTCTTCCTCCTTCATGCAAATTATTCCCTCACTGATGTATGCTGTCAACTCCTCCTTTTCCTATCTCTATCCCTTCTGCATAACTTGTAACTGGATACAGAGATCCCAACTGTGGTGTGCTGTAACCCATGTTTTGGTAACTGTCTATATCCAACTTACCTCCACTAAGAGGGCATGCATTTCTGCCATCTTTTTCCTGAGACTGTGGGCATTCAGCTACACTACTCTTCTCTTTGTTCCTGTTATACCTTGGCTTTTCATTCAATAACTTTGCCCTGGCTTGCCCTCCTCCCTCCTCCTCTCTCCCATTCCTTAGTTGTCCCCTTCTCCTCCTGCCTTATTTGTTGTTACTGCCTTTGTGGGGTGGGGTCTACTGATATCGCTTTTCAAATTGAGTGAAATTCAAGCCCCTCCTCCTCCTTAGCAGTTTAAACCATGTTCCTTTCCTATATATTCCCCAGCCTGTCCTTTAGTATGTTGCTTCCCTCCCAACTAATGTGCAGCTCTCTGGACAATAAAGCCCTTTGTTTGAACATGTGTCCCCACCCCCATATATGACTGTACCTCTCCTTTTACACCAAACACCCTCAGATCTGTATAGGGCAGAAGTAAATATAGGTCATGAAGGTAACATTGAAGCTTTCTGTAGGACATTCAGCTACCCACACTGTCAGAGGAAAAAGAACAATTTTGAAGGGCAAAATACAAAGGAAGGAACGTGGCAAGGTTATCAAACTACTTAAAATGGCAAGGTCCCAGGCTTGATGGATTCACAGGGAATTTTACAAGGTTTGCCCTGATTTAGGACCCCCTACTCTTAGATACATTTGCAGTTGTGAGAAAGCCAAGGTGGTGCTAGACTCCTGGGAGGGAGAGACCCTGATTTCAGTCATTCCCAAATAAAGCAAAGATACTGGAGCACATGGAACTATCTCCCATCTACTTATTAAATCAAGATGTAAAACTGTTCACAAATACCTCAGCAAATAGACTGCAAAAGTTATAAGAAAACTTATACTCCCAAAGTAAACAGGCTTCATACTCACCAGGCATCTTAAAGATAATGTCAAATGATTGTTAGATATCACAGTAGTTTGTAAAACAGGAGAGGGCACCAGTTGGAATGCCCTCAACAGGCCAAAGTAGGATTCTTAGGGGCTACATTAAAAACATTACATTTTGGTGAGAACTTCTATAGCACGATACAATCCCTGTACAAAACACTGAAGGTCAAAATCAGAATAAATGATGTGATATGGGTCAGCTGTCCATATAGAAAGTCAAAGTAGGGTGCCTCTCTCACCTCTGGTCTTCACCATCCACATAGAGCCCCTTGCTTAGGTGGTAAGAGTCGCTGAGATTACAGACATAAGAGATGGGAGAGGAACACAAGAGATTGATGTGTATAGATGATGCATTGTACTTGGGTAACCCATTGGGGTTGTACTTTTATTTACAAAAAGCTGCTAGATAGATACCACAACAGTGTTGAGGTTCAAGATCAATAAAAATAAATATGAAGTCCTTTGGTTAAATAAGAGAGTAGATCCAGAAGTACAAAACATATCCCACTTAAATGGCAGAAGGCAACATAAGGTACTTGGGAATATAGATTACTACTAAGCTTGAGAATTTATACAAAGCAAATTTCCACCTCTTGATATCAGATAAGGTCAAACATTGATAGATGGCAAATCCTCCCAGTCTCACATGGGGTAAGACAGAATGGTACGATGAATGTGCTTTCCAGATTTCTCTTATTTACTAATCTTCCAATAAAGATACCCGAAGAATTATGGGAAGAAATGAGAAAAGTGCTTCCCAAATTTGTATGGGGAAGAGTGTCAATAAGGCAAAAGTGACAGGAAGCACTAGCAAGGAAAATAAATGTGGAATGGGTCTTCCATAGCTAAAGATATACTATTTAGTAGAACAATTGACTGCTCTCGTGTCATACCTAGTGGAAGATGAAGACACAGATTTGTAGTAAAGGTGGAGAGCTGCTGACTTGGAAAATCCTAAACTCTCCTGACCAATAAATTGTTAAATTAAGAGATCAGGGTGATTGGAAATTCATGGGTCAGAAAATGCTGTTAACTTGGCTGGAGATAGCAACCATATTCAACCTAGCCAATGGCATCTCCAATTTCACACAACTCATTAACTGTCTGGACTTTGCCTGGGCAAATAACCCTGTTTCTACAGATGGTGCAAAATGGGTTTAGTGACAGTAGGTCAGTTATATAAGAAGAGAACCTAAATGTTTTAAGCTATGAAACAAGAATTGTCCTACAAAACCAATACTTTTTCAGGGTGCTTCAATGTACAAATTTATTTATTTTATTTATTGAAGAGTTTCTCCAGAAAAGCACACTGAACAACACGTTGCTTGTCTCCCAGTGCGTTCTGGAAGAGAGGTAGCTGGAGCATCATAAACATAGTATACAACATATACAGAATAGTAAAGAACAGGTACAGTGAAGATAATATTATACAATTGGTAGAATGCAAGATAAGTATTATACTATACTGTACTTGAATGGAACTTTGGAGAAAATTACATACATCAAAATAAGTGCTTGCTTTGGAATTCACATAACAGTCTAGATAATATGAATGGTAGCTAAAGAAAACCATGACTGAGAATACAGAGCAAGATTGGGAGGGATAGGAAGGGGGACACTAGTGGCAGGTGTCTGGAATGGAAAAAGGAATGACTGCAGGAAGTAGGGGGAAGGAAATCTGTGGTAATTTAGAGGCACGAGCAATTTACTGAGAGGAACTTGTGTAGTGCTCGGGAGATGTAGTGGAGGGGGAGAGGTGTATTTGGTGAGGGAGAGTGTTCCAGAGTTTGGGAAACCATTTGAGAATGCAGTTTGGCCAATTGAGGTAGAAAGGGGGGCAGCCAGTATGATTGAAGGGCATGTGCAGAAGGAGAGGGCAATGCTAAAGTGGAGGCGTAGATGGAAAGGTAGAGAGCCCAACCTAAATTTGCAGATGAATTTAGCACTATGTTGGAGATGTCGGTTTTCCAGAGAGAGAATCCCAGAGAGCAATAGAGATTGCAGTGATATGTGTGGGGGGCCCAAGATGAAGTTGCAGATGGAGTTGAAGAGATTGTCCAATCTGGATAAGGAAGACTTGGGAGCAGCACTGTAAACTACATTGTAGTAGTAGTAGAGAATCAGGATCAGCTTCTGGACAAGTTCACATCTTGCCGATAGAGGTAGAGGTCTGCGGTTCATACTACTAAGGTTCATACTACTAGAGGGCACCTAGCTTGGGGTGCAGTTTTTAAGGATGGCATCAACATGATCAAAGAAGCTGAGGTGTTGGTCTAGCCAGACCCCAAGGTATCTGAAAGAGTTGGTGTCCTTGAGGGTAGTCCCATCCAGGGTGTGGAAGGATGGCAAGGATGTGAGCATTGAAAGTCTCTGCCTAGTGCCAAAGGTCATGAAGACTGTCTTCTGTTGGTGTTGAGAAAGAGTTGGTGTGAGCAAAACCAGTGCTGAACATTTTGAAGTCCTTCTGCTGTCTGGTCACTGCTTCAGAAGAAGACTGACCTGAGGTGAAGAGAAGCATGTAATTGCATACATATGGATAAAGGCTGAGGAGAAAACAGATGGTACGTCATTTAAGAATATGGAGAAAAGTCTGGGACCCAGCACAGAACCTTGTGGTACACCAGTGTTGATTGGGAGGGCGAGGATATGGAATCAGCAATTTAAACTGATTGGGTCCTTCCAACAAGACTGGCTCAGAATTCAATTTATGGAAGTCAGATAGTCCAGCTGAAGAGAAGGATTCAAGGAGGAGGGAGTGGAGACACTGTTGAAGGCCTTGACAAGGCCGATAAATATGGCTGAAGTGATTAGACCACTGTCCATCCCTGAGAGGATACAGACAGTGAGTCTAAGCAGTGAGGTAGTAGTTTAGTGATTCTTCAGGAACCCAAATTGAAAAGGTGCGAGGAAGTTGGAGACAGCAAAATAACAAGAGAGTTTTGAGAGAACCAGGTGCCTCTGAAGTTTAGCTAAGGCTAGGGAGGAGGATATAGGATGGAAGTTCCTTGGAGATGTGGGATCACCTCCCTAGGAAGGGGTATCACAGTGGCATGTTTTCAATAAGTTTGTACAGCTACCAGTGTGAAAGAGAGATTTAGGAGGCTGGACAGTGGAGTGGAGATAGCAGGTGCAGATAGATAATGTAGTTTGGGGTCCAAGGCATCTGAAGAGCAACCCTTAGATGGGTTGATTGCAAGAAGGGCTTTCAAGGTTCCTGCAGGGGTCATACAGGACAAGGAGAATAGGACATGGGGGATGAGTATTTGATGGGTTGGTAGGATGGGAGGGCAGATGGAGGAGGAGAAGGTAAGGAGGCCAGGAGAACAGAGACACATGAGGAAAAGTTGAAGTTAAACTTTTGGCTACTGCATGATTGTCAGTAATAATAGAGTTATTTATATTTAGTACAGGTGTGGAGGCTTAGAAGGGGAAAGATTGAGTGGACAATGTTCCAGAATTTAGAGTGGCAATTTATGTTGGATTCGAAGGTACAGCTGAAATGGCCAGCTTTTAGCATGCAGGTGGCTGTTTTACATGCATTACAGAGTAAACGATAGGTTTCAAGTCTCTAGGATGTTTGGAGGCTTTATGGATTTTCCATGTTTGGTCACGCACTCTTGGCACACCAGGAGTTCAGGGATTATCTAGAAAGATGGTTTCCAGGCACTATAGTCCTCCTGAGAGGGGCATGGTGGTTCCAGATGTTGAGAATTACGTTTTCAAGTAGTCCAGTGTATCGTTGATTGAATTGGCTGCTATTACAGGGGTCCAACTTGAGTGTGCTAGGTCATGAAGTAGAGGGGAGAGGTCTAATGACTTGTACAACCTAATTTCTAGTGTTTTTGGTGGGCTTTAAGTGTGTGAATTTTATGTACCATAAAGGTCATATGGTGGTCAATAATGGCATCCAATAGTAGTCTAGATTTAATGATTCTGTGAGGATGTGAGGTAAGGCCCAGTCAAACAAGGAGTGTTTTTTTTTTTGTTTTATGATTCAACTTTGTGGGGGTCTAGGATGAGCTTATGATAGGTTGAGAGCAGCAGCTTCATTACGGGCCTTGTTTAGTGAAGGTGATAGCCAATTCTGGTTGTAGTTACCCATTATATAAACTTCACCAGAAAATGTGAGGAGACAATATTGCTGATGAGGTTGGATGACTACTTTGAGGGAGACCTGTGGTAGTAAACACCCACTACAAAGATAGGTACAGAGAAAGGTAAGGATAGTTTCTGGGTGAGTATCTCATAGGCTGAAAGGACAGAGGTGGACTGAATGGTGCTAAATTTGATGGAGGAGGAGATGTAGACTGTCACCACCACCCTACTCTCCCAGTCCTGTCGAGATAATGTAGCCTGGGATAGAGAGGAGGGTTACTTATTTTATTTGTAAGCAGTTTCAGAAAAGATTAAGACATTGAGGGCAAGTGAAACCACCAAAGGCTGTAACAGGCCCAGTTTCTACCCCATTGCACTTAATCTGGAACTAGCTCACTTGAACTAATTACTTGCACCTTTGTTCTGCCTAGGCTACTCCCAGCTTGCACTCAGCTATTGCTAACGTGCCCCTCACAGCTGATCTTCATTTCTACTCTGGCTATGCTACCCCATCTTATTAGCCCTCTTTCTCTCAGCTGGCATCCCTGCCCACCCACTCCTAGATGACTTTTTGCTGCACCCTTTCTCTGCTGTCGATCATCTCCCTCTTAATTGGCAATGCAGTCTTTTAGGGGTTCACTTCATTGCAAATCAAAATTCTGTACAATAATCCTCAGCTATGCCAAATGTGCTGTATATATACTCCATGATATGTTAAACATTAGTTGTATGTTAAATATTAACTGTTCTGGTCTTATCACAAGTACAATTGTATGTAGGTATGTTATTTTTCTCAACAATGTAAATGTAAAATCTATGTTTAGTCAATCACCCAATTGTACCCCTCACCCTAGGTCTCACTGGGAGATGAGCAACTTGTTGTTCAGTGTGCCTTCCTGTTGAAACATTTCAATAAATTAAAATAAACAAATTTAGTTAGTAACTCGTGTATTTAGGTGAAGGAGTTTTAAGCCATGTAGGGAGGATGGAAGGGTCTGATATCGATGAGATTGCATTGGCACATGGTGTGGCAGGGCCATGGACTGATGAGGTCCTGGGTTCAGATTGATGTCACCAGCGGATAGTAGTAGTAGAACTATAATGATGTAGTGCAGCTTAGTGAACTTGTACCATGGCTGCAATCTAAGTAGCTTTGTGTATGTAGGATGGTATGTGTAGTGTGGAGCTGGAATTTTAGTAGTAGTAAGGAATGGGAGTTGGATATGGAAAGAGGTGAGCACAGGAAGGATAGGGCAGTGAGACCAGGAGAAAGAGATGGGGATGGGGAGAGCATAAGCGAACACAGGAGTTTGGAGGACAGGAAAGGTGTTATGGTCAGGCAGAAAGGTGGAAGAGTCTGAGGAGTAGACAGGATTAGGAGAGAAAGGAAGGTTGCAGCTAGGAGTAGGAAATAAGAATAGGTTAAGGGCAGTGAAGGGATAAGGACTGAAATTTAGGAGAGATTAGCACCCTGTAAAATTAGTGCAGTGTTTTTATAATGAACAGGCAAGGAGCTGTGGATAGGGCAGGAGTATAGGCTAGCAAGGGAGGTAGAGCAGTAAATTAAGAGGGTGATAACAGGAAACAGCAGGTCAAGGAGTAGAATATACTGTAGAATAGTAAAAGAATAGCCTGAGCAGAAATTGCATTATAGTCTTCTGTGTATGAGTAGGAGGGATAAATTAGGCAACCAGTAAGATGATTCATGTTAAGTTACTATTAGAGAAGATACACTTCTGGGTGGAGTCCAGAGTGCAACAAGTGGATTTAAAGAGTGTCGGGTGGGGAAGGTGGGTGGGAGACAATTTCAGGTTGTTGTCTAGAGAAATAAATAAAGCAGCCAGGAGCCAGGATAAAGAGCAGCTGAAAAGGCCTTTGCAGTCAGACAGCTTTGGCTTGTGCAGGAGCCAATCAGAAGCAGGTTTCGATAGGACACAGACAATAAGGTAGTGGTAGAATTCAGAGTGGCAGAAATTGAAAACTCTGGTGCACCAGGGAGGATTCATACCTTGCGCAGCAGCAGCAGCCTGAAGAAAGCCTGTATGTGAAGCGGTGGTCAGCTTGATGAGATGCTGCACCACTAAAGCAATGAGCTCCCGGTCAAGGGGCAGAATGCTGTGAAAAGAAGGATAAGAGGAGTTACAGAAAATCAAGACTAGAAACGAATGGGTGGAGGTAGAAAGTAACAAGAGACTGCAGAGCAGCAGGGTGCCAAAGGCTAAAGTGTGCAATTAGACAAATGGGGGCAGAGACTAAAATCAGAAGAGGTAGAGAAAGGAAGCAGGGGCAGGGCATGTCAGCATCTAGCATGGGGGACTGGTCCTTGAAGGAGAAAGGAAAAGAGTGAAAAGACTTAGCAAAGCAATTAGGACTACAGAAGTGAAAATTAAACGTTTCAGTAACTAACAGCAGTACAATTTAGCAAAGCATTACAGTAAATGGAACAACACAGTTAAAGTAAACAAGCATTTGTCAATGCCAAATGGTGTCTTGCTGGCATTGGCATTGGCAGTGCAGGAGTTAGAGAGATGCATAATAGGTATAACAGTGAAGTATTGAACTGATGCTAACCCACCCCACCCTGCAGAGACTGACAGGCATTGGGGTGTCCTTTGGGTGTTTGGTAGTGCGTGGGAAAACATTTTAGTCAGAATGTGAAAATGACAGCAGTACAGTTCATAAGGAGGTGTAAAAAATGCCAGTGTTGAAAATGTGGCATGTAAATAAAAGCAAATTTGTGAAGTTACAAGGATGCATGGGAAATATGCAACACACGCTAGCAACACTGCCATTTTATGGGTTGCGCACCAGATTTTCAACACAGGCATTTTAGCACCTCTGCTCATGTACAGTGTCACTGTTATTTCCTCAATGTCCTAAGAAGTGATTTAAGACAGCGCATCACGCTTATTCTGCGCCGGAAGTGTGAAACACATTTTGAGCAGGATATGTGAAATGACGTTGAATTGTTCATCAAGAGGTGTGTAAAATGGCAATGGTGAAAATCCAGAGTGAAAATATCACAAATGCCCGATGGTACGAGCGCAAGCAATCTGCCAATGCACGCTTGTAACACAGTCATTTTATGGAGTATCATCACCAAATTTTCAACACAGGCATTTTAGGACCTCTACTCATAAACTGTGTCATTGTCATTTTCATAATCTGGCCCAAACACTGATTTCACAGCGACTGCGCTATTGTGCACCGGAAGTGCAGAAACACATTTTGAGCAGGATGTGGAAAATGACAACTGTACTGTTTACAAGGAGGTATACAAAAATGGCAATGTTGAAAATGTGGCGTTAAAATATTGCGAATTTGCAAAGATATGAGCCTGCGTAGCAACTGCACAATGCAGCACAAAACAGGCATTTGTTGGATTTTTCACCAAATTTGAAACATAGGCTTTTGAGAGGCCACCTCATGAACACTGGCACTGTCATTTCATTAATGGGTTCTGAAAGGTGATTTCTCAGTGACTGTGAAATCACCTTTCGAGGCCGATTAATGCCATGACAGTGATAGAATTCATGAGGAGGGGCCCTAAACCCCATGTTGAAAATTTGGTGCCAAAATTCCAACAAATGCCCAAGATATGCAGCAAAGTTGAAAAACCCTATTCATTCCGTATACAGCTTACTGGCATTTCCTCAGTTCTGGTCGGCTTTGAAGAGTGCAGATGTGTTCCTGGTCCACTGAAGATTGTCGGCCAGACTCCAGGGTAAGTATGGGATGAGGGGTGAGGGGTGGGGGGCCTGGGGAGGCAAGGTGCGCAGTGGGTGGGTGAAGGTGGGGTCAGGGGACCATTTTTATGTTACAGGGAGAAAAAAAACTAACATCTTGGGACAGTTTTTTTTTCAGGGGACTTGCATGCTGGAGTGGGCTCCAGTATGCCACCTAACTGTTTGAGGGAGGGGGTGCTGCAGCCAATGGGGATTAGGCACCCTCGTTGGCAGACAATGGGGTTAATTTATGCCGACGGGATTGGAGCACCTGCTGGCACATAATGACAGCCAGGGGAGGCAAGAGCCGGGGATTGGGCACCCCTCGACATATAGGAAATGGGGGCTGCTGTATGTCGATGGGGAGTGGGGTCCCCTTCAGCAAATGTGCTGCCACAGTAAGCCGGCTGGGGGATTTGGCACCCCGGGTCGTGGCCACGGGCGGCCGCCCACCATGCCATGTACGTGCGAAAGCACACACTAAGGGGTCCGCTGCATCTGGTGAGCTTTTCTCGGATTGCAGCTGACCTTTCCTTAGATGTGCTCACCATTAGCATGCATGGTGGTTGCCGCATGCAGGCTGATTTGGGAATGAGGATGCACCTTCTGATGCATACCCTGCATTCACCCAACAGCGCCACGCCTGCAAAGTTGCATTATTAATAAGATGTTAACTTGCACGAAGCGGCAAGTCAACATAAAAAATCAGTGGATGCGTAAAAACAAATAAACAGTACTACATTGTATTCAGGCCATATAACAGTTATAAAAATTTCAGGTTGTTCTCTAGGGAAATAAATAAAGCAGCCAGGAGCTGGGATAGAAAGAACTAACAAAAGGTTTCTACAGTCAGACAGCTTTGACTTGTGCAGGAGCCAATCAGCAGCACATAGTGGTAGAATTCGGAGCATCAGAAATTGAAAACTCCAGTGCTCCTGGGAGGATTCATACCTTGGCAGCAGCCTGAAGAGAGTCTGAGGGTAAAGCTGGCAGCTAGCTTGATGAGTTGCCACACCATTAGAGTGATGAGCTCCAGTCAGTGGGTCAGAATGCTTGCAGTAGCATCAACTGCCTGAAGACAGGGAAAGGGGCAGGAAGTATTTAACCAGGAAAGGCACACTAAGCTGAAGCTTGTTCTCCAGGTGTGACCTGGGAGCATGAGAAAGTTAAGTGACTTGCTCAGAGTCACACAGTAAGCAATTGGGGCTGTGGGTTTCAATCCCAGGTCTCCAGGTTTGCAGCTCAGAGCCCTAAACCATTGTACTATACCACCTCCAAGACAGCCTAAGGGTAAAGTGAGGGCCAGCTTGATGTGATGCCACACTGCTAGAGCTATGAGCTATGAGCTCCTGGTCAAGAGGGCACAATGCTGTGGATAAATTTTCTGTCCTTCAGAATGGTGAAAGCTCAGATTTAAGTCCCAGGTAATCCCACAGTGGCCATCCTAATGCAAATGGCTAAAAATCCTAATTCATACAAGCAGATATCCACATTGGAGGCTCTCTGAGCAGCAATCAGCTCACACATGAAACAAGGCTTAAGAATACTGGGAAAAAACTTCCACCTTCATTAAACTTCCATACAGTGGAAAGAGATATGGGAGGATTTGCAAAATCAGGCACAGTTACAGGGGAAGGGTTTGGTGCATTGCTAGAACCAAAGTGGGAGGCAGTATAGCGCAGTGATTTAGGGCTCTGAGCTACAGATCTGTTGACATTGAGCAGACCAGACCTGGGTTTGAATCTCATAGCTTCCACTTAATACTGTGTGACCCTGAGCAAGTCACTTAACTTCCTGTGCTCCCAGGCCACACCTGTAAAAAGCTTTTAGCTTAGTGTCCTACTCCTTGTTAAACAACTAAAACAAACAAGAGTATTGTGGCACAGGGCTGGATGCAAGCCCTGCACCACATTTTGAAAATTCTGCCCTTTGTCTATGTTGCTGGCTAGAGTCCCAAAAGCTGCAATGTTCATCTGCAGGCAGGAATGGAGTGGTTATCTCCTTGCTTGTTGAGGTGATGCATGATACTGATTGTCTGCTTACAGCAGAAAATAGAAACACATCATTTGACAGCAGATAAGGACCACTTGGCCCACATAATCTGCCAATTTGTCCTTGTCTATACTGTTACTGCAGACCCTACCTGATCTCTGGCTATCCTTCCTCCATTCCCAAAATTTTCTTGTGCTTATCACATTTTTATTTAGTTGTTTAACCAGGTATAGCACACTGTTGAAAGCTTTTTACAGGAGGACCTGGGAGCACAAGAGGTTAAGTGACTTGCTCAGGGTCACACAGTATGCAAGTGGAAGCTATGGGATTCAAACCCAGGTGAGGTCTGCTGATGTCACCAAAGTTGCAGCTCAGAGCCTTAGACCACTGCGCCATACTGCCCACATGCTTGTTAATGCTCACCACTGTTCTCAGCCCTTTATTTCTGCTGAAAGACAGTTTTAGGCATCTATCACTCTTTCAGTGAAGAAATACTTCCTCACATCCAAATTAAATTTTCCTCCTTTCAGGTTCATTGCATGTCCCTTGTTTTTTGCACATTCTCCTCTGAAAATACTCTCTTTCTCCTCCTGTACCCCATTTAACTCCATGAAGATAGGTCTGTATCATTCTTCTCCTTTCACAGTGTGCATACCAAGTCCTCAGCTCTCCTTCCTGTGGCTTCTTATGCAGCCCTTTACTATTTTAGTTGCCCTTTATGCACAGTCTCTACCCTGTCTATTCCATCCCTGAGATGATAACTCCAGAACTGGACACAGTACTCTAGGTGGGGGTCTCAGCAATGATCTATACAGTGGCAACATCACCTCCATACTTATGCTGGTGATAACCTTCCTATGCACTCCCAGCATCCTACTGGGCCTACCAACTGCCTGGTTGCACTGCCTCGCTACCTTGAAGTAATCAGATATGATTGCTTGAAGATCCCTTTCCTGTTTCGTGACTGTCAATATGTCTTCCACATTTTATACTCTGCCTCTGCATTCCTGTGCTCTAGGTGCATGATTTTCACTTTTTTACATTGAAGCCCAACTGCCATATCCTTGACCACTTCTCAAGTGTTGTTAAGTCTCTGCACATTCTCTCAACTCCTTCTGGTGTGTCCACCCTACTGCAGATTTTGGTATCATCTGTAAGAGGCATACCTTCTCTCCCAAATCTTCTGTGATGTCACCAATAAAGATTTTAAGAGGACTGGTCCCAGTGCTGAGCCCTGAGGAATCCACTGGTCACTATCCCTTTCCTGGAGTACCTTCCACTTACCACCACCCTCTGCCACTTATCCATCACCCAATTACATACCCAGTTAATCACTCCATATTGATCAGTTTCCATATGTGCTCCTATGTGGTACATTTAACCCCATTTTGTCTGTTCATCTTTTTTTTACTGAACATACTCTGTACCTACTGTTCCCCATGTTCTGCACTTTGTCTACAACGCATGAATTATCTCACTATAATTAATGTTTTACAATCTTTTGTACCATTTACTTGCATTTATACTGTATAATTGTTGTACTCATAATTGACATCATTTGTTGATCTTACCTAAATTGTAATTTGATGTACACATACTTGAAATTGTATGTTGATTTCCCTATATTGTATTACCTTATTGTTTGTCCCAGGTCCACCTTGAAAATGAGCTTACTCAATGGTGCTCCTTGGTTACATAAAGATTTTGATTGATTGATTGATTGATTGATTGTCAAAGGCCTTGCTAAAGTTTAACTAGGCCACATGAGCTGCCCCACATTGATCTATTTCACTGGTCAACCAGATGCAGAAATCAATCTGGTTTGTCTGAGATGACCTCCACCATGAATCTGTGCTGCCTTGGGTCTAGTAACCTGCTGGATTCAAGATGCTCCACAATCCTTTAATTTAACAGCCTCTCCAATAGCTTCCACACCACTGTTGTCAGACTGGCCAGTCTAAAGTTGCCAACCTCCTCCCTGCTACGACTGTTATGAAGTGGGACTACATCTGCCCTCCTCTAGTCCTCTGGAACCACTTCTCTTTGCAAGGCGTTGTTGAATAGGAGGTGAAGCCAGTACTTCCTAAGCTTTCTGAACACCTTAGATGTACCTCATCTGACCCTTATAGCTTTGCCCACATTCAGATTTGCAAGTCTTTTAGGAATAGTATGATCCTGAATGTGTGGGAGAGGGCCTAGAGGCCAACAAGAACAGCCCCATTTCCAGAACTTTGATGTGCAGAAAGCAGCAAATTTAGGACCAATTACCCTGATTCCTTAATAGATTTGAACAATTCAGATTTACCACAGTCCAAGAGGCCTCAAACATTCTGTTATGCATAGCATGAGTCCAAACCAAATTCTCCATAAATAACTAGGTTCAGTTTCTATTCTAAACAGGATGCCTTTTGTTGAATTTCTTTGTCTCCTTGGCAGTGACCAACTTAACAATTTTCAGGAAACCATGTGGGGCGGGTGCTGAGGAAAAAATGCAAGCATTTACTAAACTTTCAACCTGCATTATGCTGAATTTCTTCACTTGCCATGCAACAGTAACAGAGGAAGAATGCAGGTGGTGGCTCTCAGTTTCTGACTCCTGTTTAATAATTGTTGTGAATCAATTCTGTGAAACAACATTAACCTAAGTAATACCATTACCTACCATAGAAACATACTTAAAGAATACTTAAAGAAAAATAAACCTATATTCTCTTTCTGCAGCTGCAAAGTGGGGAATAGAAAATAGAACAAAGTTGGGGGTGAGGTCTGGTCTGAAAGACTGTCAGCAGATAGCCTCAAACACACCCCATCTCAAAGGGACAATTTGAGATGAGGGAGGCAGATACATTTTTTTTGCATTAGCAAAAGAGAAAAAGATATAACATCACAAACTAAAATAAATAAATAAATCCAGAAAGTAGTTTGCATGTGAATGAGGGAAGGAGGGTAGTATCTGTCCCAGGCAGAGACAGGGTCTTTGTAAACAAAAAGTTGCTTATGCACAGGTTGTACTGAGGATTTTGTAAGAAGCTCCACACTCAAACAGAGATCAGGCACATGCTGCAATATTGCAAAATTTAAAAAAGCTTAATTGTGGAAAATCCTTTAAATACCCACAACTCGTCATGGTCCCCACCAATCAGGTGCACCAGTTACATTCAAATCTTAATTGCAGGTACTTGTGGAGTTCAAACCTATGAAAGCAGAATACATACTGTTACAAGTAATGAATCAATAAAACAATCATAAACATTCAATCATCTTAACTAATAAAAGGTTAAAAAATTTTTTCCACATTACTTGATACCTTACAAATATGTGTGTATATCCTTAGCATATTAGCAAATAACATTTAGGATACATACTTATCTTATAAATAATACATTTCTAGATACTGTATTTCATGCATTCACTTATTCTTATCAAATTCTGTATATTTGAATTTAGGTAATGTCTTGTTAAAAATTCAGTTACAAAATAAACTAAGATGTGAGACCAAAGAGTATAGTAATTCGGATCACTGAGTTTCATTTTGGATAGAATTAAATGTTTTTTGTAAACTTACTTGCAGTAAGCCAGAAAAAAGTCAAATTCATAAATATGGTTTCAAATCCCATTCTTGATTTAAACCCCAGATCTCAGAAATTTTGATGGAATATTCGATAGGTTTCCCTTTGAGTAATTTTTATGTTGGCTCACATGCACAGCCAACATATTGCGGTAGTAGCAGATTTGGAGGTGTGGTCACTGTTGGTAATGCAGGCACGCATCAGTAGGTGCGCCCTCATTCCCCAATCAGCATGTATGCCGGTGCCACACCATGCATACTTAATGTGGCGATCACAAATGAAAGGTCCCTGCAAAGTGAACAAAGCTTGTCATACGCAGCTGACCTCCAGAAGTGCTTTCCCTGGTGAAAAAGAATATAACATGGCAGCACTGCCTGCCATAATGCTGACTTGGGGTTCCCAATCCTCCTGTTGGCATGCCCTGCCCCAATGTATGTGCTGACTGGGATACCCACTCATGGCATCATGCACCCCCATTGTTATTGCTGAGGGGATGCCCAATACCCTCGGCTCTTGCCCCGCTTTCGTTGTGTACTGACAGGGTGCCCAATCCCTGGTCGGCTATAGCATCCCCCAAAAACACTTAGGTGGCACATTGGGAGCTCACCCCAGAGTGCCAAATCACTCTGAAAAGAAAACTGTCCTGCGATGTTTTTTTATTTTAACCCTGTGAAAGAAGAAAATGGTCCCTCATGGTCTCCCGCCCTTCCCACAACCCACTCCCATGCTCAACACACCCTACCTCCCCACACCCTTTCCTCATCCTATACTTACCTCCGAGCCAGCACGATGATCTTCGTGGACCGGGACACATCTGCACTCTTCAAAGCCGACCGTGAACTGAGGAAATGTCGTAAGCTGTATAAATAGGGTTTTCCAACTTTGGTGCATATTCAGGCAGTTTTGGATTTGTGCACCAAATTTTCAACATGGGGTTATTGGGACCCTCCTCATGAATTCTGTTACTGTCTTGGCATTATTCAGTCGTGAAAGGTAATTGCGTGGTCACTGCATGGAATCACCTTTTGGGACCGAGTAATGAAACAACAGTGCCAATGTTCATTAGGGGCTCTCAAAAAGCCTATATTGAAATTTGGTGAAAAAATCAAAAAATGGCTGTTCTGGCGTGCATTGTGCTATTTTCATGACGCTCATAACTTCATAATTTGTAATATTTTCACTCCAGATTTTCAAAATTGGTATTTTTCCACAGCTCTTTATTAACAGTATAGCTGTCATTTTACATATCCTGGCTGAAATGTGTTTCCACATCCAGTGCAGAATAAGCGCAGTTGCTGTGTGAAATCTATTTTTGGGATGATTTGAGAAAATGATGGTGATGCTGTTCATGAACAGAAGTCCTAAAATGCCCATGTTGAAAATTTGTTGTGAAAAGTTCATAAAATGACTGTGTTACAAGCGTACATTGCGCAGTTTCCATGCACCATTGTAACTTTCCAAATTTGCAATATTTTCATGCCAGATTTTCAACACTGGCATTTTTTCACCACCTTATCAACAGTATATCTGTCATTTTCACAGTCTGCCCAAATGTGTTTCCATACCTGTGGTGCACAATGGTGTGGTCGCTGTGGGAAATCAACTTTTGGGACAGATTAACAAAATCACAGTGCCACTATTCATGGGGAGGTACCAAAATGCCTATGTTGAAAATGTGCTAAAATACTCCCAAAATAATTGGGTTACAGACATGTGTTGCGCAGTTTCTGTGCATGCTCATGACTTCACCAATTTTTCTAATTTTCACTCAGATTTTCAATGTTGCCATTTTTACACCTCTTCATAACCAATACAGTTGTCATTTTCCACATCCTGCCCAATATGTGTTTTCACCCCTGTGTCACCAAATGGCATAGCCGCTGTGCAAAACCACCTTTCAGCTAACAAACTGATTGTGTCGCTCTTCGTGAGGTGGGGTCACAAGCAGCCTATGTTGAAAATTTAGAGTGATAATACCAACAAACGCCTATGTCGGTTAGGGTTTCCAACTGTAACACTCACTTCTGTAGAGACTGCCAGGCATCGGGTGTGACTTGGGATCATTGGCTGTAATGATCATGCCATTCCACCACCAACCCCTTCCTGCAGCCAGTGACAGACATCGTGATCTGCCTTGGACTATTCAGCCCTAATGTTCACCCCATTCTCCTATACTGCACCCACCTCAGCATATTTCCTATGGAATGGGGTAAGTATAATGCCTAAAGACCCCAAAGCACACCACAACACTTGTCAGTGTCTACAGAGTAGGAGAGGTACAATGGCATGCGCGTTATAGCTGATGCCCCAAAGGCACTACCCAATGCCTATCAGTCTCGAGAGTGGGGGTGGGGTTGGTGTCCTTCAATACTTCACTGCCATTCCTACTATGCATCTCTAACTCCAGCACTACCAATGCCAATGCCAGTTAGACAACATTCGGCATTGACAAATGCTTGTTAATGTCTGTTACACATCTCCATTCAGCCCTTACATGTTCAATACCCATAAATTTTAAACACTCAGGATCACTGTTACGAACATTTCAAAATGTTCATTAACTGACAATTCCAGTTTCAGACTTTTATATCATAGATATGTTCTTGTACCTCTGTCATAATGCTCTGACAGTCTTGCCTTGCGTACATTTTCATACATCAGCACCATAGTACATAAACTACAAACTCTGTTCCACATGTACTAAATTCATAAATATCTATTGGTTTCT
This sequence comes from Neoceratodus forsteri, assembly GCA_016271365.2. NCBI lineage: Eukaryota > Metazoa > Chordata > Ceratodontiformes > Ceratodontidae > Neoceratodus > Neoceratodus forsteri. Next base: position 612,341,328 of record CM057455.1, read on the forward strand.
CAGAGTCTTGTTATTTTAAAACCTTTCCTTGATGGCAGTTTCTACAGATGCTGCATTGCTGCATCTGTGCATTCCTATGGGTTTGAGGGTAGCCAATTTTGTGTGACTAGGTGGCTTTGTGTATGAGTGAACCTGCTATGCACAATTTTATCACCAATATTAGGAGTTCTTTTGAAATAAATCACCAGACCCCTCCCCCACCACCACCATCTTCAGTTTGGAGACACTAATCAGAATTTTCCAGTTTATTTTTCCATAATAGAGCCAAGTTTCCCTGCAGCATTAATAAAATCCGTCACAAAACACATTCTATACCTAACATCATTTTATTCCTAGTTTTAGGAATCATAGTTATTTTCTCTAAGTTTCACATGTTTTGATTACCCTTTGAATGTCACTTTCCCTATAGCCTCTTTCTCTGACACACTGTTTTACTCCTCTGCCTGTTCCCTAAAGTTATCATTGCTGGGACAGTTTCATTTTAATCTAATAAACTGGCCACAGGAATTGATTTGATTAATGATCTGGGGTGGGCGCTATCTGCATATAATAGTGCATTTGTTGCTGTGTTCCTTCTGAATGTTTTTGCCTCCACATTTTCCTCTTCCTTTTCACCAATGTAATGTCTAAAAGTTCAATACCCTATTATTAATATGGGCAGTAAATCTGAGACCAAACTCATTTACGTTCAACCAGCTAGTAAATTCCTTGGCTTTTCCAGGGTACCATCCACATACACAGACCATGTCATCAATAACAGATGGCCATTTAATAATGTGGTCTGTGTATGGGGTTTTGTTACATTCAAGTGGTTATCAAAAACATGTGATAGGATAGAAGATCCTACACACAAGATTTTAAAAAGAAGTCAAGAAATTTGCAAGATTGTATGTTAATGAGTTAGTTACTGAGACAATCGGTCTGCCAGGTGACCTTGTGTACAGGACCTCCCATCATATCTAAGAGATACTATTGATTTGTTAGATAAATTTCAAAACTTCAAATGGAAGAAAAGTTATCTATGGATAGGGTGGATGTTGAGTCCCTGTACACATCGATTGATCACAAACAATGTTTGAGATCCAGTGAAGTCTTTACAAAATTCCCATTGCATAATGAAATCCTATAGACTTTTTGCTACAAGGACTGGAATTTGTGCTCCCATACAATTACTTTGAGTCTGCTGGCAATTTCTTTCTACAAAACAGGGGTAGCTATGGGCCACTATGGCCCTCCTATACCAATTTATTTTAGAATATTGGGGAAAAACTGTTTCTAAACAGCAACTAAAACTCTTACACAGACCACGTTGTTAAATGGTTGCACTTTATTGATGACATGGTCTGGGTATGGGATGACTCCTGGAAGAAGCCCCAGTATACATATTCTTTGTGTGTGTACACTTGGAGTCATGTGCATGTGAACAAATATATTGGAACATTAATGACTGATAACTTTAGCACTGTAAAACAAACATCTGAAGCAGTATTAAAGGCAAATAAAATATGTTGGACAGTGAGAAAAGATATATAGAGGAAAGTAACATTTTGGTCCTCCTATATAGAGCCTATGTATGACCACAACTAGAATACTCTTCTCAGTTATGGAATCCTTGTAGAAAGGAAGAGTATCTTAGCATGGAAAGAATATGAAAAAATATTGTAAATGATAAAGGGACAAAATGGAAAAGAATATGAGGAGAGACTGAGTTTAGTAAACTCGAGGTCTTGGAGAGAAGGTGCACCAAAGGCTATATTCTGTTTATGTATCACAGTGCAGGACCCAATATTTTTAGCAGAACTGGAAACTGAGTTTAAATCAGGAGAAACTGAAACTAGAGGGCATCCTCTGCAAATAAAAGGAAAGGAAAGAGATTGAGAAGTAACAAAAGGAAGTATTTTTGCATCCAGAGTTGTCAATGTATGAAACACCTTGCCAATGGAGGTGGTGATAAGCAGAACAAAGTCAGAATTTAAAATAAAACTCGACAAATAGATTTAAATAGGAGCAGTTTAAAGATATTATTTGTGAACAAAGTATAGGAGCACAAATGAGCTCAATGCCTTTTAAGCTCCTCACTTTCTATAGTATGATCCATAGTATGAATTATTTCCAATCCAAATTTGAGGCCAATCCAATCGGAGGAGGGCAGGAAAATATGTTCTTATCCCTGCATGAAAACTAAGAGGTTATATCTATAGTGTGGAATAACTGTATTTTAATCCTGACAAAATGACATCTGTCATGCTATATGTGCACTGTGTAAAAGGTTGTCAGCAGAGGTAGGAAATGTTAGCGATTTCAGCACATCAACTTTGATAAGGCACTTGCTTCAATTATAGTCAAACTGGAGCACACAGTTAATGGCAGAGAGGGAGGGCATATCACCAGTATGAAGGAACTAACCAGACATCCACTATCTCAAAGAAATATCGTATATTATTATATAAATTCTAAGAAAGAACCTGAAGGGTGCTTCATTGCCCATCTCACCTAGTAGTATCTTTTCTTTCTCTGTCTGAAGGGTCATTTAGGTTCACTGGTTAGCCTGGTTCAGTCAAAGAAATATTTTACTACCTTCAGCTTCAAGTATCCCACACTGCCAATACCACTCACTGTAAGGATAAGTGAATAATTTGGAATGCCTTTCAAACATGAGCAAAGTCATCCAATGGCACAAATGTTCATCAAGGCAACTGCACTAAAGGTAGCAGTGGATTTATATTCCTTCTCATGCAGAGGCTGTTGTTTTTTTTTTTTTTTTTAGTTGTTTAACCAGGTATAGCACACTAAGCTGAAAGCTTTTTTACAGGAGCGACCTGGGAGCACAATTTAGCACATAATGTGTACTTGAGTGAACTGCTACCAGGTGTCATCACTTTTGTTTTTTCTAGAAAAGCAATACTAAATATTGTATGTACCATGAACTGCATCAGCAAGTTAATGCTTTTATATAGAGTGTGTGTCCCAAAATACACATTAAAACAGATATATAGACAAGTAATTGAGGACTATGCAACAGTGACTGCCCATTGGTTTCCTTTACCACTATTTTGCCTCAGTTTCCAGCCCAACTGCTAGCAGCAACATGCATCAGTCTTTCAAAGAAATAGGCTGCCTGGATATTACTGAAAGGTCACTCAGGCTCAAACATATAAAATAACATAAACAGTTGATTTTGGATGGCTGTCCCTCATGCTCTGTAAGCTAGCTTGATAGCATTTGGTAATAGTAATAACCTACTAAAAGCAATGCAGTTTGGCACATTCACATTTGTTCTGGGTTTTGCACATACTCTGAAATTAGAGGTGTATGATTTTCTTAAGAAACACCATGGAATACAGAATGTGCTTGCTGTTGTCAACAAAATATGTTTGCATTTTAGCCAGCTAACCAGAAATAGCTTGCAAGATCTTGCAAGCCCTAAAAAGAAGAGCAATCTCCTACCTTAGTAGCAAATGCAAGAAGTCATTACTTGGGGAACTCAGCCCCACATGCCATAGAGATTTCTTGAGCAGTGGAAAGTACTATAACAGTATACAATGAAGAACCAGATAAGAAAGTGCATGGGGAATTACAGCATGCAAAGTGGTCATTTGAGGCAGCCATCTGCTAGATAGCACAGCCAGACAAACATGGCACATTGGAAGTCAGCTCAGACAGTACCACTCTCAAACAAATTATAACCCTTGTATGCATGCTGAGAAAGAAATCAGAAATACAGAAACTGAGATTTTAGCAGGAACTTGGCTTGTTCTGCTGCACCATAAGCTGGTGACCTTGTAGACTGTTTATCTCTAGAAATGAAAATACAGTCTAGAATTGAGAAAATGTAAATGTCGGAACATGCTATACTAGCTATAGTGTTAGACTCATGGTTTAAACACAACCTAGTATTTTCCTTAAACATGATATTGATATTAACAAATACAGGGACATTTTGATTCTAAAACATGCAGCTGAAATGAAAAAGTTGAACTTATAAGACTGAGAAAACATTATGTCTTCTTACCAAAACAGAACAGAAGACAGATTATCACCATATGTCACAGTAAGAAAATCAAGACATGCATCTCAATCTCATGAAACAAGATCATTCTCTTGTGTCTGATAATGTTGATTAAGAAAAATTATAACATGGGTTGCTAAACTAGTCATCTGATTGGTTTAGATTGATCAGGTGTCCATACATTAATCCAGCATATGTGCACATTTAGGATGAGTAGGCTAAAGTAAATCATTACTTCTTTCTAACTGTAATTAAGTGGCAAAGTTGGATCTTGTCTCACTCAGTGGCCCAGATATTCAAACTGCACTAGGCTGTGGCACAAGCTTGGGCGCAGTGCAACTTACGCACAGGGTGTGGACTGATAATATTCAACAGAGCTGCGCCATGGCTTAGCAGCTTTGAATATCACTACCTGGCCACCCCAGTGTACATGGCACAGTGGCACTGCACCAGTGCAAGTGGCCAGAGTGAGCATGGGGATGCACTAGCTAGTTCCATTGTGCTATGCACAACAACCGCGATATTCAAAACTTAACATGCAAATGGGGCCATAATGTATGCAAGGTGCACATGGGACCATTTGCTTGTCATTATGGCCCCATTTGCATGCAGGTGCGTCGATCCTCAATGACTTGCACCTGGCACCCTGCCAGGCAGCAGCCTCGAGGACCAACGCCTTGCTGTCCGATTGCGGGCATCTGTATACAAAGAAACATTCCCAATATCCCTGGTGGTCCAGTGGACAAACTTTCTGCCCGATTGCAGGCATTTGTAAAACAAAAATACTTTGTCCAATATCCCTGGTGGTCCAGTGGAACGCTATGTGCTCGATCGTGGGCATCTGAATAAAGAAAGACAAATCCATCCAATATCCCTTGTGGTCCAATGGACGCTGTCTGCCCGATTGTGGCATTTAGAAAAAATAATTCCAATATCCATGGTGGTCTAGTGGTACCCCCACCAGCCCACTGAGCCCCACCACCCCACTCCCCAGTCAGCTGGCGGCGGCAGCACCCCACCCGCCTGCCACCCTGCCTCCCGCCGACTGACACCTCGGTAGGGCTGCACGCCCATTGGTCACAGTGTGAGCCAATGGCGTAGCGTTCTCATTTATTACACATTCCAGATATGTGAATGAATCATCCACATATCTGGAAATGTGTAGTACGTACCACTGATCACTCCGGATATTGGACGGATATTTATTTCTTTTATACAGATGCCCACGTATCAGGTAGATAGTGGTCCACTGGACCACCACGGATTTTGGATGGATTTTTCTTTCTTTATACAGATGCCTCGATCGGGCAGATAGCGTCCACTGGACCACCAGGATAAAGGACGCAATTCTTCTTTTCTATTACAAATGCCCGCGATCGACTGATAGTGGTCCACTGGACCACCAGGATGTTGGAATTCATATTTTTTACAAATGCCCACGATCGGGCATGGGGACACCACCAGGTGCAGTCAGAACTCAGGTGGCCACCCACAGTTGGCAGCTGCCATGTTGCACCCTGCAATGTGGCAGCTCACCTGTGGGTGGCCATCATTGTTTATTTTTTTTGGCATAACTTTGTGCTGGCACAGAGTATGGGTTGCGCAGTGCATGGCTCTGCATCCCGGGCTGAATATCGGGCTGTGCAGAGTACGCATGTGCCCCCCACCTGTGCCTGAATACAATACTGATGTGCTCTTGGCGCATCGGGATTTGTGCCGCGACTTTTCCCTTTGAATATCATGCCAGGCATCAGTGGGTGTGCATGGTGCAACAGAATTGCGCCATGTGCAACCCTTTTGAATATCTAGGCCAGTATCTATAAAGGTAGTCAGATGCAACATTGAGTACAGTAATTTCCTACCAACCCACCCACCCAGGCAATGTCAGGTATTCTCCTGTATGTCAATTGTCATATTTTTCTATTGTGACAGATACAGAGACAGAGTAGTGAAACAGAGTAAATAATTTTCCCACTCACCTGCCCCGGCAATCTGTTATTTTCTCAACTAAATCTGTGACTCTCAATGTAGTGACTGCAAAGTGTACCATTTCCTTCAGAAAGGGAGCAGAGACAGTGAAAGAAACAATATCCTAGGCACCCACTCCGGTGATGTAAACTTTCCCTGTTGTCTTTCTGTCTTGCCATTTACAGACAAAGTGCCTACACTGAAATACTGATAGAAGTGTTGGAGCCTTCATGCTTATGTTACTTCTTTGTCTGTAGTGCAGGTGGTGCAACAATGTTATTTGTGTGTGTTATGATTGTTGGAATCTCTCTCTCTCTCTCTCTCTCTCTCTCTCTGTCTCTGTCTCTCTCTATCTCTCTGTCTCTCTCTCTCTCTCTCTCCCATAGACACACACTAACAGAATGAGTTTGAAAGAGAGTTTATTGCTGCACTAAGCTGCCACTAAAAAACAGGAGTAAAAGCAATAAAATAAAAAAAGAGCAGCAGTCTGTTCACCTGAACTATTCCACATATACTGCTGGTACAGACATGGAATAGCAGCAGTTTGCATGTTTAATATGTTAAAGAGGTGCACTTACGGTTATGCTGCACTTGAATTGCCACTACAAAACCAGCAGTAAAACTTGCTCATACAGGCCAGTAAAATAAAAAAAAATAGCAGTTTGTTTAGCTGAATAGTTCTACATATACTGCTCAGACAGATGTGAAATAAAGAAAAAGCAGCAGTTTCCTCTGCTGTACTGTTCTCGTAATGAGGTGGAACTAAAATGTATGTGCTGTTCCCATACTGCTGACTTTGTTAGAACCAAAAACAATTACAGCTCAGCAGCAAAGAGGGTGCACATTAAAACAACAAGATGCAAAACTACAAAATCCACACTCCTCAGCCAGAGACTGGTGCAAATGATTTAAAATTTGTTAGGTGCTAAACGCCATGGTGGGTGCAACAAAATAGGCTGATAACCTCGACCAGTTTTGTACACCTAGTACATTATCAAGACTTTGTTAGAGCACAAGGGAGTAACCATAAATATGTTCTCTCCTGAAATGCTCCCGTTATAATAACAGTGTGTTATAATAAGCCTGGAACAACATGATTAAGGACGCTTTCTTTCTTTACTGTAAAAATAACTGAAAGATGTTGTTACTGCATTTATGTTGTTGTTGAATCTTGAAGGAGCGAACAGGAATATGTTTGTTAATGAACATCTACAGTATAATGAAGAAGTGTTGAATTCCTGTAAACTGACCTTCCAACAGGTATTTGTTAGAAAGTTGTTTACAATCAAAATGATGTGTAAAACTCATGTATGCCCACAAAGATAATACTGTATTTAACTATAACACGATGCAAGAATAAAGCAACACAGACCAAAACGTGATTCAGTAAATGGACTACTTTATTAGGAGAAAAGATACATTGCAAAATGAATACATTTGAACCATTTTAACATTGCAAGTAATATTTTCCCATTCTTGTAACCCCATGTTATAAGTGCAATAGCTCGGCTTCAGGTGGTGGTTACTGGGATTAATCAAGTCTCCAGGTGCTGTGAGGGCACTCAACTTTGCCTCATGCCTTACAATGCACCCATGGTGTTGACTAATCCCCAGTAACCACACACCTTGAAAGTGAGTTATTGCTTGAAAATGTTGTCTGTGTTGAAAATTAAGTATCAAAATCTCAAAAACACAGTAACATTATGAAGAAGTGTTGACATTTTTCAACATGTTCTTATAACTTTATTTGTTGAGATGCTGAAACCAAATGTTCAATATAACCATTTTACCACACCACATGAAAATTACACCTATCATTTTTCAAATCTTGTACAAATCAAGTTTCATGATCATGTTGTAAAATTATTTATTTGGCAGGATTTCATAAATGGCATCTGCCATGTTCATAAAGTGGGTAAAATGAAGTGATAAATCTAAAAAAAAATCAACAAAGTCACAAAGAAACTAAATAGTTCAATGTTTGTAATATTCCACTTCTTTTATTTTTGAATGCAAATTTTCAAGTAATCTTTTTTTACCCACTTCATAAACATGGCAAGAGTAATTTTCAAATCCTCCCACACCTGTTTTTCAGTCATTCCATTAAAATCATGTATTGGGTGAGAGTTCTAAATAACATCTTTCGTGTTCATATGCTGGGGTAATAAAATTACTAACTTGAAAATCTAGGTTCACATTCTAAGAAAACAACAACTTTACGTGTGAACCACTTCATTTCAAAATCATGACAATCTGATTATTAAAGGGAAAGAGTCAGCACAAAGGGACACACACACAGAAGTGAGGGCTAGTCACAATGTACACTTTGCATGCAAACACATTTTTTTACTTGATGTTAACTTGTAGTATAGTACATTGTACCAGACTAATATTGTTTGCTTCTAGCATGATGTCTTTTGTAACTACATATCCCAGACCCCCTGCAGTTGGCATCAGTGCAGGGCTGCACGAGTGGGTGGCTCAATAGCTTGCAGTGCATGTGCAGTCTCTTGACCTGTTTTGTATGCTTGATTTGTGTTGCATACTTGTAATTTATTATTGTTTCTTTTTCGTATGGTGGTTGACCATGTAAATGGGCTTACTAACCCATGAACTAACCAAAGTTTAAATAAATAAACCAAATCAAAACAAAGCACCTTATTATGTGGCTCAAGCACAAAATGGAGGCAAAGCTTGGTTTAAGGTGTGTTGTTACCATGGTGGAAAAGAATGAATGGGTGGGGTAGATAATATCAACATTAGCACTATGAAGAGCAAAACTACTTTTGTTAATGTAGTCACAAGCACTTTTGCCAGTAAAGTTGTACAGTCCGTATTTTACTGTTTTTCCAAAGTATAACTACTTAAGAGTCCTATCACTAGCATTAAAAGGTTGCACATAATTCAGTATAGGTACATATCAGGTATTGAAGTTCTTAATCAATTTTTAAACCATATAAATGCCATATCTTGTACAACTTGTATGTTACATTTTATAACTTACCTTATGTGTTTTTATGCATTCATTTCCTCAATCACTCTGTGAAAACTGAACATATGTGCACAATATGCTTTAAAATATTATGTAATGCATTTTAACTTTGCAAATGTATTGGTCTATCACCAACTGTGCCTATTTTGTGTTAAGCAAGCTTTAATCCACAAGTACACCGTCATCTGGTTCTGTGCCCCAAGAACAAACAGCAAGATAATAGACACTATCTAAGCACGGTAAATATCACAGTAACTGCTCAGTGACAAGAGAACTGAATGATTTCTTAACACAAATGCTACAGTAGCAAAGGATTTACTGCCACACTAACTTGTGGAAAATCCTACTTTTAGACACTTAGTGAGTAGGGCTGCCCCAAAATGAAACATACTGTACCATCACGTATATCATTTTCTGCTATGGTTGTCTCAGAGTTTTATCTTGACCCCTACGCATAACTCAATGGGAAAATCCTGCACATTCCAAATGAAATTTCTAGAGTTCAAGACACCTTTATTGACCTCAAAGTAGATGTGACCTGGCCTTCAGGAAGCAAAGTGGGTGTATTTAAATTTAACTTCACCCACTTGTTTCCATGGAACATTCATATAATGCTTGTGCAATGATTTTACTTAGAATAATGTGGATCCACTGAACACAGTTCTACCATTTGCAAGCTGGCTGAATTCTGGAGCAAGAATCTCAGAATTCTGACAGAAATTCTTCCACTGGAATGGCCATTAATTCTGCACTACCTCCACCAGCAGAATTCTACATTTCACACAGCACTACCTATGGAATATTTGATGTGGCTCCCCATCACATAAGCTGTGATTAGACTTTCTATTTGGTTTGTTTCATAAACATATTAGTCCTGAGAGATTTTTTTTTTTCAGTCTTCTTGTTACAGTTTCCAAACTGGCTCTGTAAGGGATGTTTCATATTTGATCTGGTTCTCCCAAACTCCGGCCTTCAAAAGGACTTACCGTATTTTTAGTGTGAGTCTCTAAACAATTTAGCCCAAAGAGTGTTTCTGATTTTTAATCTGGTTGAAAAAATATTGGTCCTTAAAGGGCTGTTATATCTAGATAAATCTGGTTCCTTAGAAACTTCTTTGCAAAAACTATGTTAATGCACCATTTAGGGTGCCATAATGTCAAAAGTCAGGAAATGGGGTTTTAGGGTTTCCAACTCTAACTCCCACCCCAAATTAGGGTTTCCAGACCTAACTCTCCACCCAACCTGCAGGCAACAACATGAAAACCATTATGGTTTCAACTCTCTTGAGTCTTTGCAAATCTGGTGTGGGGTGTGCCTTGAGTTGTCAGCCCTAATCCTCACCACATTTCATATACTGTACCAATCTCCAGTTTATTTACTGTTGGAATGGGGTGAGTGTTAGAGCTGACAACCCTGAGGCACACCACACGCCAGACTTGGTGAAGACTCAAGAGAGGTGAACCATAATGGTTTTTCCTGTTGCTGTCTGCAGGGTGGGGGTATGGAGTTCAGGTTGGAAACCCTAATTTGGGATTTGTAGTTAGGTTTGGAAACCCCAATGACCTCTTTCCTGTCTTTTTTGTCATTAAGAAACCCTAACTGGTGCATTAACTGGAAAGATAACTTTTACATACCATGATGCTTCATTATGGAACTCATTACTAACAAAGTTTAAGCACCTCCCTTTGTTAGGCTATTCACTTCATCTGTTACTCAACACTTCAAAACATAAATGCATATTTATGTGAGCATTAAGAATTTGTTCACATTTTGTTTTACTAATTGTTTTATTCTATTCTGTAGTGTGTCCTGTATAAGTTCTCTTGTTGATATTATCATGACTGAATGTAACCTGGGGCTTACCTTAATTGCTCCATTGACTCCCATTTCCTCTCGCTACCTCCTGTTTCTGGTTAGTGTCCTCCGAGTTCTCTGGTGCCCATAAATCCTCCCCAAATAGCCCTGTGACAGGCTTCAGCCCATTTTGGGCTTAACATGCTAAACTGCAATTGCCACTGTTTTATTTGCACTGTGGTGCAAGTGGCTATCATGCATGTGCCTAACAGAGCCTTTGATGTGCCAACTGCCAGTTTTGTGGTTAACCAAAAGTGTTTCAGTGGTCATGGCACCCTGGTCAGCAAATTGGGGCCAGTGACCAGAATAAGGAGGTGAATAGCCTCTATGGGGTAAATAGTGAGTTTGAGAATGGACATAAGTTGAGGGCTCATATATATTCATGGCCCTTATGAATATTAATTAGCTGCTGCCTGCCTACCTGGGGGTCTGTATAGTGGTGGCAGGACAGAGACACAATTGTAAATAAATGTTTAAGAGTGGGCTTGATTGACAAGCACAGTTGAGCTATTGTACTGAGGGGTTAAATTCAATAAAAGTAATTTACCTGGCTGCACCTGAACTTCAAAGTGGGAACTGTGTAAACTGCTATAAAAACTGCACCTCAGCAGCCATTTTGGCCATCAGCCAGCCAATCACGATCCTGGATTTCAGTCAGAGACTCTAGAGATTCCCAAAGGCTTTTGGGGAAAAAGGAGGTACAATCCTTGGCACACAAAATCTAACCAATCAGAGAACTGGGACTATGATTAACAATTTGGGCAGCCAACCAAATTTAATAACTCTGTCTTCCATTTGGAGAGGGACTGTTTTGAATCAGTCAATCCAAGGAGAGCTTCCAGAGAATGAGGAGGCTCAGGAGCCCCATTGAGCTATCGAGGTGAAGGAGCCTGTGTGGCTTATCTGCAGACCTGCAGGGGAAAGGCCTGTTTTTGCCTCTCTGTTGAACTCTAGACTGCCTGAAAGCAGCAAAGGGATCATGTGTTCAGCTGCTAGGCTGAGAGAAAGAGGACGTTTTCCAGAAAAATGCTCTCTTGTCAGAAGTGGATAAATTAAGGGACTGTTGTGCAAACTTCACATTTAAAGGAATCCATTGCCATTTGGAGCCTGTGGATGTTGTGTCTGTCTCCTGCCACATTTATTTAAGGGGAGACATGTTGCCAGTTGTTACTGTTTGTTTCTGAACAAAGTTAAGTCAGTCTGCAAGCTGCAAGCTGAGTAAGTTAAGTCAGTCTGCAAGCTGCAAGCTGAGTAAGTTTTCCAAACTGTATCCAAAGTTAAAATTCATGTACTGTGCCTGTGCCAGCAGCAGCCCAAATGACTGTTACTGCACCTGATTCACTATATGCCTGGAGAGACCAGACTTGGGAAGGTAGCCCCTGCAGAGAAGCCAATTGCAGGTTGTGGCCACCTTCAAGGAAAGGCTGTGAAGTGAAGGTGAGTTGTGTCAGCCCCAGTCCCCATCAGCATCGTGGAAAGCCAGCCAGTCCATGGTGTCTTCAGCCAATCCTTCAATCTGTCTGGGTGCAGTGAGTATAAAATGGTAGCCCCTGCAACAACCAAATAATTGTTTTTGTCATCTGAGTTGCCTTATAATTTCTCATTTGGGTTTTCAACTGTGGTTACAGGCCATCAGACCTGGGATTACAAACATCCTACGTTGGCAAGTCTTTTATCTAATAACACCCTTCTCTCCATCAAAAGCCCCAACCAGCTGCAGTGCCAGCCAACCCACGGCAATACTTTAGGTCTGCTACGGTTCCACTCTGGGTACCCAGCAGCTGGTTAAACTGATTAATTCAGGGACTAATGTGATAAATAATAAATTTTGTTTAAATATAGTGATGCAATAATTAAGCTAAATTCTCACTCCTCCCTTGTTCAAGTCCCTTAATAAACCAGATGTTTGATCTTAAGCTGGGCTGTGAGCATATTGTTACTCAGTGTCCAGTTACTGAGTTATTCAAGAAGTGCAGTGATAAGTGCTGTGATACTGTTGAAGCTGTTCTTTTGTAGGGGACACAAGGTGTATCCCAGAAGACCAGGCGCTGTTGGTAAGTGTAACGCTGGTGAGCATATTATTAGCACTAGCCATTAAATGTATTATTGCAAGAAAAGTACATTGCTTATTTTCAGTCTGTGCGGTGGGCCACTAGCTGGGGTTGTGGGTAGGTATAGCTTCCAGAGGGCTGTACCAGTTTGGTAATTTACCCATTTAATTATTACTCTGGGTTAAAGCACCATAATTCAAACCAGGACCCTCAACCTGCAGTTTGAAAAGCAGACAAGGGTAGTAGTCATTGGTATAATGGCACCAGGGTTACATTAGGATTATCATACCCTAGTGGCCAGACCACCAAATTTCTAGTTTTACCCCAACATTAAGTTTGGTATCAAAATGGAGACTGTTACTGACCCTAGTGCTGAAATTGCTGCTATGAACATTTCTTTGATTTGGTGTGGAGGCAGAGGAGGTTGATCCCCGAAAGGATCTAATGCTACTGGACCTTCCACTGGACACTAACAAAGCTACACTTGATGGAGTCTTAGGTAATGTTAAATGCCTTGGTAAATCTGTGGTGAAGACCTGTCACATTGATTGGGCTACTCAAAGTTTAATGGCCCTAGTGGAATGTAGTCTTCCAATAGATCTCTTGAGCGTCACTTGAGATTGTGTTTGATGAGCCCAGAGTAATGGGAGGGTCATACATATGTACAGTGTGATGCCCAGGTCTGAAGAGTCCCCCAAACTGAAGGGATCAAAGACAAGTTCATCAAACTGTTACAGGCAAGGAGCCAAACCCTTGAGGACTTAAAAGGTTGTTTGAAACCCCTCAAGATAACCCTCATCTGGGACTTGCTCCTACATCTGCAGTTTCCTTTCACTTGCACCTGCTCCTGCATCTGCACCTGTTCCAATGCTGGCCCCAGCACCTTCACTTGTGCCTGTACCTATGCCTGTGCCCTCAATCAGTCATGACTATTACCGCAAGTTTAGAGTGTTCTCTGGTACCATTCCCACACCCCAGGGAAAGATGATTTAGAGACTTGGATGGACTATGCATCTCTCCTGGTCCAAGAGTGGCAGTGTGCAGAAGCAGAAAAATGGAAAAGGATCATGGAAAGTTTAAGGGTCCTGCACTTGAAGCAATTAGATTTTTGAGGTTCACAAGCCCTGATGCTTTAGCCCAAGAATATTTGTCTGCACTGGATGGTGGTTTGTGTACAGTAGTACTGAATCTGGGGAAGATTTAATGTGGAAGGTGCACACTTGTCTGGTTTTGTTACTCATTTGGAAAGGGCCTTACAGAGTGTGCGCACAGAAACGGTGGGGTATTGGTCAGTGACTTTAATCATATGAGACTAGATCATATACTCAAATCGACCAGATATTCTAGTTTGCTAATGCTCAAACTAAAGTTCCAGTATAGGGAGGTTTTCTCCCTGCTTATTGTGGGCTGATGAAAGAACTCAGGGAGGTTGAAAGTGAGGAGGAAGTTTGGGAGCCTTATGCAGGTGCAGCTAGAGTAGCTCCAGCACCTGAAAGGCCCAGTGAGAAAGAGACTGTTAGTGACTTGCAGCAGTTAAAAGACTTACTGACAAAGTTGGGAGAAATAACTGCAAGTGCACAAAGTGCCGGAGATATGGTTAAAGGGCAAGATATCTGTCAGAACGGCACTGCTATGGGAGTGGGAGGGCATACCCTGGTGCCCCTGTGCATGGAGGTTTAGAAACCCAGATAAATGAACTGTCTGGTATAGGAAAATAATTGATGGGGCATAGTGTGCAAACCCCACAAGGACCCACTGCTGACAGTGCCCATGACCAATTTTTCAAATACGTGTTCTGCACTGCCCCCTAGCCATTAATGTAGACCCACCTCCAAGGTAATGCCACAACTGAGATAACCCAGAGAAGGTGTGTTTTGATATAAATGAGGAAAGGATGGAGGAGTGCCAATCTGGGGAGGATCCAGCCATGGCAAGAGATAGACTGTATGCAGAAAAGCACCCAAGGCAAAGTAGTTCCAGTGGAGCCCGGTCCAATCTTGATACAACTTATTTGTAGCAAAGTCATTCATTTCAGCTCCTGAAATTCCTGCAAATACCCTGCTGGACTGGTCTGAGTTGGTAGGCCCATCCATGGAAACTACTGCATACATTGAAGGAATTCTATTAGGAAGGCTCCTGAGAAGGCTGTAAACCATTTATTATAATTTATTTGGGCAAATTCAAACTGTAACACACTGCGCCTTGCTAAGGGAACTCTGTTAACTTCCGGACTCGGACTCCTATTTAAGTCTGCCAGTCGGCATGTAGAAGTGTCTAGGTTAGTGCTGAGCTGCTAGGATCTCCTATCTCTAGCTGTAGTCCTGGGTGTTGTGCTTATATACCTTACCTGTGAATGAAACTGTATTTTAATTTGTCAAAGTGTGTTTCTGAGCCCTGATTTTTCAAGCAGGTAGAGGGTGAGTGGCTGTTCACTGAGCACTGTAATAGTGCAGCAAGCTGTTTACTTGCCGCTTGCATAATTCCAGGACTGTGACAGTTTGGGGAACAGAGCCTGCCCAATTTAAAGCCCGAGAAGGCTGTAAAAGCATTTATTATAATTTATTTGGGCATCAAACTCTAACACACTGCGCCTCGCTAAGGGAACTCTGTTAACTTCTGGGACTCAGACTCCTATTTAAGTCCACCCAGCGGCGAGCGGGTTGAGCCGAGGAGAGCACACATGGAGACATGCTCAAAGACACACACATCTACGCATGTCTGCGGTGATAGCGGGATACAGGGCCTAGTTTGCTAACCTCTCTTCAGTAAGTTTAATTACTGTAATACTTCTGTTTGCTTGCTGCAGTCAGTGTACTGGAAAGTTCTTTTGAAAATGGATACACCTAGCAATTGCTGTTCATCCTGCCTTATGTTTGGTATGGGTCCTCAGACTGTTGATTTCATCTGTAGCAAATGTTTAATGATAGAAACATTGCAAGAGGAAATTGGCCATTTACTGGCAATGTCAGTAGTTAGCCCTGAGATTGAGGCCTTAGAGAACTACATTGACTCCATGTTAGACCACTCTTTACCTTTGAGTCCCTCAGTTCCTCCTGTAGTTTCACCAAGTGCTAAGTTTAATGCTTCCAGTATCCCTTTGATATCTGTTCTGCCCCAGATGAATTGGAACAATGGGCAGTTGTTACTAGAGTGTAAAACTAAATGAGCGGAGAGCAAATATGTAATAATGATACAACATTATCAGTGTTTAACAAATTTAATGTTCTAGAGCATGAAACTGCTGTCTTTCCTATTGAAGACTCTCCCTGGTTACTCAGGAGAGTCCTTTTGTTCAGTCCTCCTACAATATTAGTAAGTAATACTAGTAAGGTATCCTCGCAGCCAAATAATTCTCAGACTGTTTCTGGGAACTTTGATGAAGAACTTAAGACACTACCCCATCCCACAAAGGCAGAACCTCTTCTTCCCGAGACAAATATATGTTATAGGTGACTCCATTATTAAGCATTTGGATCATCCTATCTGCAACGTTGACAAGTTTAATCGTACCTGCTCAAATTTAAAAGGGCAAGAGTTTCAGACATTACACCTGTTGTTAAAGAAATATTAGCAGGGACTACAGAAAACTCCTAGTTTGTAATACATGCTGGACTAACGATGTTACTAGATCAAGTCTTGAAGAGTTTAAACGTGACATTATTGTACTCAATAATGTGTTAGCAGAGAAGAACAGCCTTGTGTGCTTTTCTGAGATTTTACCTGTACCTAGAGCTACCAATGCTATCAATACTAAGATCAAAGCCTTTAATGACTGGCTGGAGACATTGGTGTCTCTAGCAGGGCACCTATGTTTAGCTCACTGAGAAACCTTCTATTTAAAAAATTCTTTGTTTTGCTGGGATGGACTCCATCTCAGTCATAGGTGAAGTACCTTATTGGGTAGAAATGTAAACTCAGCTATTAACAAGCTTTTAAACTGAAACCGGGGAAAATGGGATTTCGTCCTGTTCTCTAAAAAGGGTCGATAGTGATTCTTCTGAGTATAAGCTTCTTTCTCTCAATGCTAGATCCTTGAATTTGGTTAAAATGGCTGAACTCAAAGCTAAGTGCCTATTAGCTAATTATGGACTTATTTCTATTACTGAAACCTGGTGGGATCCGGATACTATGTGGATTCGAATCTTCCAGGATATAAGCTATTTCACAAGGTTCACAAGGCCAGATTGGGGAGGATATGCCTCTTTGTTAGGAAGATATAACCTCATTTCAGCTGCCCTTCTTAGTGATATGGAATCCATATGGGTTAATATTCAGTTTAAAGGACAACCCCAACTTTTGGTTGGTACCTGTTATAGGCCTCCTACATCTAACTTGGACTACACTCTACGTTTACATAAAGAAATTTCTGACATGGCCCCTAAAGGCAATATTCTTGTTTTGGGTGATTTTAATATGCCTCTATTATTTGGACTTCCTAACTGGTAGCTCTTAGCAGAAAAAGGCCTAATCACTCTTATAGTGGATTTGGGCCTTGAACAACTTATAAGTGAACCCACATGTAGAGAGAATATATTAGATTTAGTCATTATTAATATAGGGAGCTCAATATCTGATATTCAAGTTGGTGCCCTCTAGGTACTAGTGACCATAACTCAATTTCTTTTTCATTATTATTTCTTCAGCAAAATTGAATCATACTGAATTTAAAAATTATAGTAAAGCTAACTTTAAAATATTAATGACCATTTAAATTCTATTTCCTGGGAAGAAATTTGATCCCTTTATCTCTTGAGAAATCATGGAACTATTTGAAATCATTAATTTACCATTTGAGGACTTATTTGTTCCACATATAAAAAATATAACAAAAATGGGAACATCCTTATGGTTCAATAAAACTATTAAAAATGTAATCAAAATAAACAAAAGCTCTTTTTCTTGTCAAAAAGTGAGGAGACATAAAAGAACAATTGCTTAACAAATACAGGAAAATTTTAAAACTTTTGAAACAGGCTATTTTACAATCTAAAGAAATTGGAGTTTCCTTGGCTCACTCTAAAGATAGTTACAAATCATTATTTTCCTATCTTAATAATAAGAAAATGAATGGTAGATATATGGGTCCTCTATGTAAACAATTCTACTATTTCTACCGATAGGATACTGCTAATACATTTAATAATCAGTTTTGTTCTGTATTTACAAAAAAGCAGTTCCTAAACTTTTATGCAAACACATAAGAACTCTCCTGTCTATATTATTACTGAAATGATACCCTTGAGGCAATTGCTCCTCAAACAAACTACTAGCCCAGGACCAGATAATATTAATTCCACTTTTCTATTAGAAACAGCAGAAGCTATAACTAAGCCTTTGACCTCATTTTAACAAATCTTTAGGTGAAGGGGTTATTCCTCATGATTGGGCAATGGCTATTGTTATACCAATATTTAAGAAAGGTAATCATTCACAGCCTGAGAATTATCGCTCGATAAGTTTAACCTCGGTCATTAGTAAATTAATGGAGAAATTATCAAAACAGAATCCCTATGGATGTGGTACTCTTGACTATAGTAAAGCTTTGGAGATGGTTCCTCATTATTTGCTGCTTGATAAAATGGTCGAACTTGGATTTTCACAGTATATAATTAAGTGGGTTTATGGATGGTTATTCAACAGAGAACAGTGCGTCAGAATAAATGGTGTTCTTTTGAAGTTCATAGTGTGACTAGTGGGGTTCCTCAGGGTTCAGTTCTCGACCTACTCTGTTTAATATTTTATAACCGATTTACAGGTTAACTCTGACAATCTCCTCTCCAAATTTGCTGATGATACCAAATTGGGAGGGCCTGTATCTACATTTTTAGATAGGGAATCCATTGCAAATAACCTAAAATCATTGAAAAATGGGCTGATGCAAATAAGATGTTACTCAATCCTGACAAATGTCATGTTTTGCATTTTGGAAGGAACAATCCTAAACAGACATATTACTTAAATAATTCTCCCTTAAGGTATCAATAGTAGAGCGTGACCTAGGAATACTAGTTAATAATAAACTATCTTCAACTGATCATTGTGCAAGGATAGCTAACATATCTAACGCGATACTTACCAGAATACAAAGATCTTTTGTGACTAGGATGCAGGAATGTATTATTCCTTTGTTTAGATCTCATGTGAGGCCATATTCTGATTATGGTTCTCAGTTTTGGAGTCCATACTTAAGGCAAGATATTAATAGAATGGAAAAATTCAGATGAGAGCAACTAAAATGGTTCCATATTTGTCCAAGATGGACTATTGGAATAGATTGCAAAAACTGGGTTACATTCACTAGAATTTAGACATACAAGAGATGATCTACTTCTTTTATATAAAATCCACAATTCCCAGGACCTAATGCAACAATGCGGATTAAAATATTCACAGAGAAGGATATCCTCTCATCTCCATAATAAACAAATTGATGTGGATAAATCTATAAGGAACAAAAGGCTAAATTACTTTACGGTGAGAACTCCTAGAATTTGGAACAAGCTTCCTCAACATTTGGTGGAATGTAGTTCTAACCTTTCATTTAAAAGGTCTGGATCTTTGGATGAAGTCTTATTACTCCCGGTATAACTTTTCCTACCATGGTGGTGGGGACAACTCGATGGGCAGTAGCTTTCTTTGTCCTAATTAACCAAGTAAACCAAGTAGTAGACAGTGAGTCTCAAGTCACAATAATATTTAAAGATTGATATGACTAGCACTCTCTGACCATCCCTTACAGGTTCTGGATGGACTGCATGTGTTGGGGTTAAGTGATAAATTGTATCCCTATCTTGGTTTTCTACAAGTGTGGCTTTCTTTCCCTCCTGTGTGGCAGGTGTAGGAGATCCCATGGAGACCATAGCTCTAGTGTGTCCTCCCTCTGGCCTGTACAATGAGATTGCAGTATTAATTGGTACCGATGCATATACAGTATGTTCAGCCAACTTGCACAGCTATATGAGGAAAGACAGCTAAAGAAGGCTGGGAGAGCCCTGCATGTTCAAACCATAATCAAAAAGGCATATGAGAGAAGAATACACCCTGAAGATGGTGGCAGAAATGGGCCTGTGGGTCTGCTTGGAAAAAGACTCTTCGACTCTTGCTCTTCCCCAAATGCAGTTTAGTGTCAGTGGAGAAGTGCGATTGCAAAGGACGAACTAATAAAATTTAATGCTGGCCGCCCCAGAAGAGGGACAATTTCCAGAAGGACTTCTAGTTAAACTCAGTGTGCTGCCTATTTGTGCTCATGCCTATGCTCAGAGAATGGTGAACCAAATTGAAAATTTGACAGGCTGAGACATCACATTGCCCAGAGGTTGCACCCTGGTTAAGATCTATTGTGTGGATACTGCTGTCTTGCCAACTGAGTGCCAGACTGAAGAAGAGTGTGATTTATCACCTGACATGTTTGATTTCAGGAGTCTCCAATCCCTGATAGCTGGAGGGACAGAATCCGCCAGGAGTTGGCTCGGTGAACAAAGATATTCTCCCTTAAAGAGTGGTATATCGGTTGTGTTACCAGTACTGAACACCATATCCACCTACATGACAAAAGGCCCTTCAGGGAAAGATCTAGATGCCTAGCTCCTGCTGACATTGATGACATAAAGCACCACTTGCAAGAGATGCTAGCAGCTGCCATTATACAGGAATCATGCAGCCCTTACATCACCCCAGTCATCATAGTGAGAAAGAAGAATGGCTCCATCTGCATGTGCATGGACTTCAGAACCCTCAATAAGAGAACAATACCCAATCAATATACCATGCCATACATACAAGATGCTAAGACTGTCTAAGTGGGAACAAGTGGTTTTCAGTCCTGACCTTTACAGTGGATATTATCAGACCCCAATGGCTCTAGAAGACAGGAAGAAAAACAGTATTTATTTGTCCTTTGGGCTTCTATGAATTCCTCTGCATGGCCATAGACATTTCAGGTGCACCAGCAACCTTCCGGAGACTAATGGAGGTGCTGTGAGAGATATGAACCTCCTTGAGTGTCTGGTTTATCTCGATGATGTCATCATCTTTGGAAAACTCTTGAGCAGCATGAGACTCACCGGTTTAAAGTACTGATAGACTGGATGAATTTGGCCTGAAGCTGTCAATAGACAAATGTCATTTTTTCAAAGCACTGTAAAGTATGTAGATCATATTGTTTCTCCTGAGGATATCCAGATCAACCCCAGCAAGGTGGTTTGTAAACTAGCTAGTCAAAGCCAACAACTTAAAAGAACATGAAAGATTTCTGTTTCTGTGGCTGCTACCACTGCTTTGTTAAAGACTACACTAAGGTAGTGCGGCCTTTGTTAAATTTGAGAAAATGGTACCCACCTACCAAGAAAAGTTAAAAGAGCACCAAAGAGATTGTAAAAGTCTCAGTATTTAAGACCTGACAAACTCTTTGGTCAGAGATGGATTCCTGATTGAAATATTGATTTCCTTGAAATTATTTATCAGCTCATTCACGCACCTGTGCTTGCATATGCTGACCCATCTAAACCTTATGTGCTGCTCACAGACACCAGCCTGAGTGGCCTAGGGGCTGTGATTTACCAAGACTACACAAGTGGTTGCTCCCAGTAGCTTTTGCAAGCAGAAGTCTGACATCTTCAGAGAAATTACCAGTACATAAATCAGAATTTCTCCCTCTCAAGTGGCGATCATGGAACAGTTTCACTAATACTTGTATGGTGCAAAGATCTTGGTCAAGATTGACAAAATCCATTGACCTACGTCCAGACCTCTGCAAAATTAGATGCCACTTGGCAACAGTGGCTCTCATCTTTATCTACATATGATTATGTGATGGAGTACCGACCGCCTGAACCACATCGATGCCGAAGCTCTTTCACGAAGACCTGCCTCAAGTCAAGAAGTCAAGCCCACTCGAGAGAGAGAGAAATTCTGGTTTATGTACTGGGTAATTTCTCTATGAAGATGTCAACAGATATTCCTGAACAGTCAGGAAAAGCAGTATGCCACAAGTTTGATCGGGATGAAACTCCCCATCCTAAAACTGTAAACTGCTAGGCTAATCGTTTGGGGCCTCCTGATACTTGTCTACTTGTAACCTATTGTAATTTTGCAGCTTTAGACTTAAGTGCTTACCACAACTAACCCCAGCTGACATCCAGAAAGAACAGTATTATGACCCAGTGCTAAACCAGTTCTGTTTACTTTAAGGAAGGGTGAAGACATTTCTAAACTGTGGTCCAGTGATCCCAAAACTGCTTTACTTTTATGAGAAGGGCCTAAACTTAAGCTATGTGAACAGTTGCTGATATTTTATTTATTTATTTGTATTTATTTAGTGATTCAGAAAAGTCCTTTGAGCGCAAGCTCATTTACAAAGGTTCCACTATAGATTGCAAAACAAAGTACAATAGGAGAAAGCAAAGGTACATTACAATGAATGATACAGCTTGTATTCAGAACTTACAGAATAACTCAAAACATAGGTACAGGTTAAATAACAAGAAAACACTTTATGGGGGTAAGCAGCCACAAAGTACCTTGTTAGTAGTCCAGAGAGACGGGGATAGCTGGCAGGGGTCAAGAAAGGAGGTAGGAGAGAGAAGTAAGTACTGCAGTGGCAGTAAAGGGTGGGGAAAAGGGCGATAAGGTATAGGGAGAAATGGTGGGGTGAGGAGAGGCTGAGTGGAGAGGACATGCTAGAGTAAAATGATGGGGTGTGAGGGGCATGGTCAGGCAGTCAACATTAGTAGTGACTGTTAGTGAAATTCACAGGACTGTGAGTCGGGGGGGGAGGGGTGAGGGTGCCAAAGAAGCATGACGAAACTGATTGCTGGGGCAAGTCATGAGAAAGGACAGAGGAAGGGGGTACCTGAGGCCTGCCTGTGCTTGCTGGGGCAGAGAGAGCAGGTGTGGCTGGACTCGGGGGCAGGTACATACAGAGTGTTATTTGGTACTGTTTGAGGTCAGTTTTGAATTGTGCCAGACAATTGGTGGCCAAGAGGTGCCTAAGGAGTTCATTCATCTATGGGGCCCAGTAGACAAATGCACATTGCCCAAGTGAGGTGCAATAGAAGGGGATAGCCAAGGTCCCTCTGGTCCTCCCTCTGGTGACCTGTAACGAGTTGGCTGCCTTGATCAAATTGCTTACACAAGGTGGTGTTTTACCAACAGAGCTTTCTTCCTAGGTTTCAAGTCTGAATCTGACCTTGTTTCTTAATGACAACCTGTTTGCATGTTCCTACGGAATACAGGTGTGAGTGCCACACTCAGTATCCAGGATGAGTCTGCAGGCTTTGTTGAGTGCAGTCTGAACCTCTTGAGTGCTGTATCCATTGCCACCCCATAGACTACTAGTCCACAGTCAATAGTAAATATCATTGAACTGTGGATTGAGAGATGAAGGGCCCCTAGAGAGAGGTATTGCCTGTGCCTGTACAGGACACCAATCTTGGTATTGACTGTTTTGGCCAGAGAGTCAATATGGTGCTCAAAATGTGAGTGTATCATCTATTAGGATCCCCAGATACTTGAACAAGTGAACTTGTTCCAGCGGCTCACTGCATGAGTTGGAGATGATGAGGGGTGGTGCTTATTTTTGTTGTGGGGGCTGGACAGAAGCATGGCCTTGGTCTTCTTGTAGTTTAGTAGCAACTTATGACTACAGAACCAGTCCTCGAGTTTGGAGAAGGAGTTCTGTAGCTCAGATTGTAGTGTAGCCTGAGATGTGCTGCTGCTCAGGGCACAGCATCATCTTTATTCCTCTGCATATAGTATGAGTTTGGTGTTGCAGGCTGTGGGAAGGTCATTTAAGAAGAGGCTGAACAGTAAGGGCCCAGTATTGATCCCTGAGGTACCCATAATGATACCTCTCTTGTGCTGGATGCTGTTTGCCCAATTTTAACACATTGATTTCTCCGTATCTGGTAATCTTGGAACCAGCAAAGGGTATTGGGCGCCACACCCATGTTTTTGCAGTTGAGTCTAGTAACAGGGGTGATTGATCAGAATAAAGGCTTTGGTGAGGTCAGAAAGACAGACCCCACCAGTTTGCCTTCATCCAGGGCCTTATGTGCATAGTTTGTGTAGTCCAGCAGGGCAGTGGTGGTACTATGATTTTGTCTGAAGCCATGCTGGTTAGGGCATATTAGATTATACTTATTGAGGTGAGTCGATGAGTTGACCCACCACAATCTTTCCAGTGCCTTGGACAGGGGAGAGGATCGAGATGGGTCTGTAGTTGGCTACCAAAGGCTTGTCACCTCCTTTATGCACTGGCATAACTAGGGCCTGCTTCCCAACCACTGGGAATTGGCCAGGGCCTTATTGCACAGTGGTAATGGGCACTATAAGAACATCCAGGGTGAGGGATAGAAGTTTTATGTCTATCCCATCACTGCCCAGTCTGGTCTTACCTAGTATTTTCTTGACCATAGTAAGGGCCTCCTTCACGTTACCTTTTAAAGTGGAAGGTCTGGTGGGAACACTTAGTAGATACATTGTTGGAGTGGTTCAAACCAGGTTGAAACAGGCAGGTGGAAGCACTGGGGTAAAATCAGTGAAGGCCTTATTGAAGGCTTCTGCAATAGCTAGAGGGTCTGTAGTGGGGTGTTACTGATACTGAGCAGCTGAGGGTGCTTCTTTTCCTCCTTTCCAGGGATACTTTTGATGTTATCCCAGAATCTTTTCCCATCAGTCCAAGAATTGCAAAGCTGGGCCTTATGATAGTTGGCTTTGGCGAGCCGGATTAGCTTGGTGCAGCAGTTTCTGGATGTTCTTTAGCACTGGTAGTCATGCTTGTACCTGTGTTTCTGACTTTCTCCCAGAGTATGTCCCTTTCTTTCAGGTGGGAGAGGAGCTCCCATCAATCAAGCCATTTGCCTGCCCCTGAATTTTCTTTTTGTAAGTGGGGCATAGATGTCACAGATGGAGCTAAAGCCCTTAATGAAGTAACTGAGGGCCTGATCAAGGGTAGGTGCCAGGTCGATAGGAGTCCAGTCATGCCTGGCAAAGGCTGATTTGAGGGCTTCAAGTTTACCCTTCCTCAAGTCCCTGTTTTCAATGAGGGTGGGTGGCTTTTTGTAAATTTATTAGACGACAGTAAGGTGATTGGGGAGTGGTCACTTAGTGTGTCTGGGAGAACCTTGATCTCAGAGATCTGGGCTGGTGAGCTTGCTAGGACCCAGTCGAGGAGGGTACTGTTTCTTATAGCTCTGCCTGGTGGGCAGGTAACAAGTTATGCCAGGTTGCAGGTGGCTATCAGATCCCTGAAAGGGGCAGCCGCCTTCCCATCCCAACTTATGTTAGCACCCAGTAATGACAAGCTCAATCCCTTTGGGAGGGTGCCGATAAAGTCCATAATTGTTAGAAAGCCTGCTGTGGCTTTTTGGGGGTAAGTAAATTGTGGCAAGGATTAGAGTTTTGCCGTTCTGACCGACCTGTGCCTTTATCACTATTGTCTCATGGTCCTTAGCCACCCTGGTTCCAGGGAGGATGGTGCACTGTAGAGAGTCCCTGGCATAGATGAGGCAGAGAGTTGTCTGACAGTCAAGGGAAGTTGTGAGAAAGCAATTGGTGTTGACTGACAGTCATGGGGAAGTTGTGAGAAAGCAGTTGGTGTTGCCATCAAAATTCAAATATGTTGTGTTACATGCTCTTCATGACAACATGGGACACTTAGGTGGCGAACAAATTCTGGACTTGGCCTGTGCACATTTCTACTGGCCTAAATGTGTCTGGACATTGATCAGTATGTCAAAACTTGCAGTAGATGTCTTGAGCAAAAGGTTCGACCTCAAAGGGCAGCTCCCCTAGTTAACATAACTACTAGTGCACCAACTACTAGTGCACCAATGGAACTAGTCTGCATTGATTTCTAGAGTTTGGATCCAGATTCCAAAACATCGCCTAATGTGTTCATACTAACTGATCACGCCACAGAGTATGCTCAGATTTATCCAATATGGGACCAAAAGGCCACCACTGTAGCAAAAGTCCTGTGGAAAGTTATTTGCCCACTATGGTGCTCCTCAGAGAATCCATTAGGATCAAGGCCAAGACTTTGAGAGATTACTCATTTTATTTATTTATTTATTTATTTATTTATTTATTGAAATGTTTCACCAGGAAGGCACACCAACAACAAGTTGCTCATCTCCAGATGTGACCTGGGGACAATTGGATGAAGAATTAGACATAGAGTTTAACATTTATCATATCTGAGAAAATAAACATTCAATTACATTTGTAACAAGAAATACAGTTAAAAATATCAAATAATCATAGAGTCGTATTCAGTAACATAACATACAATTAAATGGGCATTCCTCCACCCATGGCCGTAGCCACAGGAGCTGCTCCTGCCCTCTCAAGGGCTGAAAACAGGTATGTCTACCCAACTGATAGAGTGCTCCCTCCAGCAGTAAATTTTAAATCTGGCACCATTTCTTGGATCTTTGTGAGCCTGAGCATTTACTCCTTCCTTGAACCAAAGAGCTGTGAGGTCACCTGCAATCCCTAACTTAGCAACTGAATATTTAATAGTTAGTTTTATTACCTCTCCTTAAGCAGCTTTCTAAATCAAGCTTGTTGCACACTGAGGGACCTTTGTGCCAGAACCTGCTCTCACTTGATTGTTTGCACACCCTACCCTCCCTGTTCTCTGACAGTTTTTATGTAGTCTCTGTCCAGGAACTTCTCCCACTGAAATCTCAACCTTCCTTCTCTGATAGTTTATTATATAGTCTCTGTCCAGGAACCTCCCACAGGAAATTCTCCCACTGGTATCCCACAGTCACCTGGTTTTCATCCCTGAAACCACACCCTCTCCTAAGGAGATCAAACCTAAATCGCTATTTCTCCTCTCTTTCCTCTCCAAACCCAGCCCTATCCAGCCCCGTGTAATCTCCACATCTCCTCCACTAGGCTCTAAGACACCCTCTCCTGGTGTATTCAAACCTGGGACCTCCTGCATCAAAGTCAGTAACACTATCACTACTCTACAGTGGCAGTCACCCTCACTGAAGTTCAGCTATCGCCCTTATCATTCATTATAAGCATAGAACTATGGCACTCACACTTCCTTGCTAGGTCTTCTCACCCTTACCCTCTTGGTTCAAACCTCCCCCAACCTGAGCTCCCACCCATTACATCAGGCACCTCACCATAAGTTACCCCAGTATGACCCAGCCACCTCACCTTGGACTCACTCCTAACTCCCCAGCACCCATCCCCTGCCTACAGCCCCACCCCCCTGCCCTCCTGGGCCCACCCTGACCCACCTGTCTCTCTGCCACCCACCCTTCATGCTCTACTTATCCCCTGTACCCTTATCACCAGGTCCTCACCCAGATGCTAAATCAAGGGCCCCTACCACCACCATCCTCTAATCAGAATAATCCCATTGCTACTCTTACTGTCTGAGAATGTACACCGCATTCCTGGACCTTTTCTGTCAGTCTGCCCAAATCCTGTACCACTACTGGTCTCCGCCTTGCATCCCTTAACATATGTAGCCTCCAAAAGAAAACTGCTGCTCTCCAGTGCTGGGTCACCTAGCATTAACCTGATATTCTTGCTCTGGTAGAGACTTGGCTTTCTAGTCCACCCCTGACTCCGCTATCTCCTCTGGATACACCTTATTCAGGGAAGACCGTATAGGCAAATGCGGTGGTCGGTGCGCTGTATTCATGCGGGACACCTAATAGGTCATGCAGTCCCTGCCCCAAACTTGACTATGGTGACCAGGCCCTCCACGCTAAAAGTTATCCCTGACCCCACCAGAGGCCCTCTTTTTTTCACTGTCTCCTACATACTCCCAAGGAACCAGAACTCAGCAGTTCAGTCCCTCATTACTACCTCACATCCCTCCTGCACAAAGTCGAGCAGGTCATCCTTGGTGATCTTAATGTTAACTGGTTTGCTTCCACCACATCTCAAACCAGGGACTCCTTCACTGGCCTGGATATGTCTCAACTAGTCTCACAGCCCACCAGGTTCAAATGATTCAGTGGAACCAACACCCTCCTAGACATTATCTTATCAAACTGCCCCTTTAAATCTGTACATCACTGTCCTCCCGAGTCACTTAGTGATCACTCCCCAGTCATCTGTTCCTGGTCATCCTCCTCTCCAAAACCAGTGTCCCAGGCTACACTGCGCTGGCAGCTACACCCTAGTGGCCTAAAAAGTTGAAACAGCACCTAGCCCAGCTAGACTGGTCCCCTATCTGACATGCCCGGATATCGACTCAGCTCTTCACTTTCCACAAGAGCCTTCTGCAAGGCCTGTGACCTCTTCCTCCCTCCACCAGGATCCATACAAAGAAATGCAGCCCCTTGGATCACCCTTCCTCTTCCAGAAACTTAAGAATAGGGACAATCTGGCAAATCACTGTAGATTCAGGCAATCCATCTGACAGACAAGCCTACAAAGCAGAGCACAATAAGTGCACCTGGGCCTTCAGACGGGCCAAGGCAGAGCACTACCAGGCCACCCTCATCTCCACTTGGGGCTCGGCCTGGACCTTCTGGGATAGCATTAAAGACTAAATGGGAAGACCCACTCCCTCCACCATCTCAGCTCGATGGCGCTGCCTCCTCTGATCCATTACCTATAGCTGACTGCCTCAACACCACTTTCTCTGATCTAAGCTCTGTCCTCACCAGCAGCTTTTTGATCCAATCCTCCTCACCCCCTGCCCTGCATTGCCCCCCTTTCTACCTGCCCACCCCTATCCCCCCATGAAGTCAGGCCATACCTGCTAAAAGCCCTTGGACGTATAACCCAGCAATGACCCCCCGACTCCAGGATCCTCGGTCTGGTTCTGGATGTTGTTCTAGTCCCCCAACGGACCTACTCAAATGGTCCCTATGCCTTGGACAGTTCCCCAGTGTGAGGAAAACTGCTGACATCACTCCAATACACAAGAGCAGTGATCGATCCTCCCCCAGCAACTATCGGCCAATCTCAATCCTCCCCCACTCTCCAAAGCCTCGGAAAGTGGTGTCTATCCAACTACTTGGCTAAGTATGACATTATCTGCCCAGAGTAGCACGGCTTCTGCCCAGGACACAGTACAACCACTGCTCTCCTGGAGTTCTCCCAATACCTGCACTATACCTCAACTCCGACAACCTGGCCAGTGCAGTGTTCATTGACCTCTCCAAGGCCTTTGACACTGTCTGTCACCCTCCTACTCGACTCTCTCCACCAACTCAGTTTCTCTGCTGGTTCCTTGTTTGGTTTTCCAGCAACTCTCTGCTAGATCCCAGTGTGCAAAATCAATGACTCCTCTCCAACATTTGACCCATTAGCTCCATGGTCCCACAGGGCTCAATCCTGGGTCCCATTCTCTTCAGTCTCTACCTCAACCCTCCCCCAGCTCTGCAATGGCAAGATGCTCCTCTAGGCAGGCAATGCAGTTCCCTTTGCCTGACACCCAGATCCTTCCACTTCCAATCATCCTCCAACTCGCCTACAACCAAACAGAAAGATGGTTTCTAAACACAGACTAGTCATAAGCCTTAAGAAAACCAAATCAATGCTTTTGTCTCACCACCAAAAATAAGCTAGACGTGCCCACCTCCTGATTACCCCAACTCGCAGCTCTCATTAGAGCAAGTGCCCACGACAAATACCTAGGCATCACTTTGATACTGCCCTCATCTTCCACACCACAACAATGCTCTTCCTCCACCATAAACCGTCGGATTGGCCTATTTACTGCCATAGCAATTGCCTGCCCTCGCTGCCCTCCAGCTGGCCATCACTTCTCCATCTTGTCCCTAGTGGATTACGGCTTGCCCATCTATGCTGCAGCTGATAACACTCCCTCTCTAAAATCCAGCCTCCATTAATAATAATAATAATAATCTTTATTTCTAAGGCGCCTTCAGATATCAAGGTGCGTACATTAAAACAATCATCAGATGATAAAAAGGATATAAAATAATAAAATCCATTATAATTCTGGGAATGGCAATATCCACAAGAACATTTTCAGTGCCTGCTTAAAGCCCCCAACGGTCATGCACTCCGAGCTGACGTGGAAGAGATTCCAGAGGTGGAAATACAAAAGCAAAAAGCATGGGCCCTAGAAGATTTCAAAATAACCTTCAGAATCTCCAGCAGCCCCTCATCAGCTGAGAGGAGCTGCTCGCACAGGGCTGTAGGGAATCCTTGACCAGCCTCCAGCTGTACTCACACCTGCTTGCTCTATTCCTCTACCAACCTGCTCAACTTCAAGGAACATCTGCAGTATCAGACCTGCGTTCTTGCTAAGAAAGCTCTGCTCGGACTCTTCCCCACTGGAGTCTCTGCCTCCTACCACAGTCATCCTCATCCATTTCCACCTGCAGCTCTGTGAAAACCACCTTCAAAGTGTCCAGAACCAAGACCTCCATTGCCCAGAGGTTCTTCTTTTATAGAGCCTTGCCTGGCTCAACTCCCTCTACCTGCATCACAAACACTGCCAAATTTGGTCCCTTCACACCACCTCCGGAACCATCTCTTTAATGTCCGCTGCTGTAGGTGCAACTAACTTTGCCCTCCTCAATCCCACTGCGGACTATTCCCTGCCTGGCACCTCCTAATCTCGACAAGGTCCCTGGACTGCTGATCCATCTTCCCACTACCCATTTTACCTACTCCTTAGGTTTATACAAGGATGTATTCCACTGCAACTCCAGAGAAATTGTACATCTTTAATTGTAAATCTGTGTTTTATACCAACATGTAGCTAAGAATTCTGTGTTCAATGTCTGTATCTGTAATGTTGTCCACTGTTGTATCTGCACCATGTTCTATTGTCTTGCTCTCCTCATGATGAAGTGCTTTTGTAAATGAGTCCCTGACTCAAAGGTTGTAAATCTGACTTGTTCAAATAAATAAATAAATGTATCATACCTGTGGAATATGCATTTAATTACAGTGGCATATCTGAGGAACATAGCACAGAAATGTAATGTAGCTTTGAAGCCAACTCCTCGAGGAATGCATCACAGTTAAAAGCAGATTATTTTGCAATTATTGAATAAATGAGGTCCAGTTAGGGACATCAAGGAGGGTAATGGGGTATAAAGGAAAACAAGATGGGGAAGGAGAGGATAAAGATGGGGAGGAACATTACTGGAGAAGAGTGAGTAAAAAATCAATTGTGAAGGGCAGGTTAACACAGTGCTAGTGCAATCTGGGAGCACCTCAGAAAGAACGAAAAGTGCAAATTATTAGCTCACATGAACTAATTCCTTTGATTAAGTGCAGGTAGGTAGAGAGGGGCAGGAGAGGTGGGGTAGAGAATAGAGAAGGGAAAGATGAGTCATACTTGGAACTGGTCCCTTCAGAGTGCTGAGATAGCTGCCAGTGGTGGAATGAGGTGAGGACTTAGTGGCAGGATTAGGCAGGACAAGTTGGATAGAGATAATAGAGGAGATGGTAAAGGGAAGGAGGAGGAGGGTGGGATAAACTTGCCTAAGAATAGGCCTCTTTCAGGATGCTGAGAACCCTGCCAGAGAGCAGAGTCAAGCGAGGATGAGTTATGAAGAGAGGATGGAGGGAAGGGAGGGAGGGAAGAAGAGTTATTTCCAGTACTGAACCCCTCCAGGATGTTGGAAAACTCTGCCAGGAGGCAGAACTAGGTGAGGACAAGTTGGGAAGAG
This sequence comes from Neoceratodus forsteri, assembly GCA_016271365.2. Lineage (NCBI taxonomy): Eukaryota > Metazoa > Chordata > Ceratodontiformes > Ceratodontidae > Neoceratodus > Neoceratodus forsteri. The sequence continues at coordinate 612,372,837 of CM057455.1, forward strand.
AGAAAGAAAAGATGAAGAGAAAGGAGGAAGATGCAGGAAAGTGGAAGCTATTTAAGACTAGGCCACCCAGGATGCTGAGAGCCCTGCCAGAGCACAAGAATCAGGTGAGGACTAGTTGGGTAGAAAGGATATAGGAGGGGAGGTAGAAGAATAATTGCCCAGTGCTGGGTCCCCCAGAATACAGAGAACCCTTCGCTAGATTGAATTAGGTGAGGACACATTGGGCAGAGGAATAGGGGGGATAGAAGAGGAAAGAAAAGAAGGAGGGAGGGAAGAAAACTTACCTGAAAGTAGACATCGCCAGGATGCTAAGAATCTGGACAGAAGGCAGATTTAAGAGAGACAAGTTGAGTAGAAAGGAGAGAGGGGAAGGGGCAGAGAAGGAGGAGGCTTGCTCAGCATAAGACCACCCAGGGTGCTGAGAACCCTGCCAGAGGTCAAAACCAAGGAGGGCAATTTGGTAATGGGAAAAAAGTTAGGTAAGAGTGAGGGGGTAAGTGGTGAAGTGAGAGGAGAGTGTGCTGAGATGCAGGCTCAGAAGAAGAAAGGTTTGTTAGGGGATGTGAGTCATGGAGAGGAGCAGAGGCATAGGAGGACAGTTAAGGAGGGTTAAGGCAGGAGCAGTTAGATGAGAGAAAGTTATGTAAGCAGAGGTAAGGGAGTAAGAAGAGGAGGAGTGCTAATTTGGGAGGGGGTCGATTTGTGGGAAATGATGGATAAAGCCTGACTGACCCAAGAGAGTGGTTTGACAGGGACCAACAAACTGTGAGTGTCAGAGGATCTGAGGGAGCGGAGGAGGAGGGGAGGGGAGAAAAGAGTGAGCATGAGAAATAGGAGGAAATTCTCCTAACCAAAATTTAGAAGTGAGTTTGGCACAATGAGTGAGGTGCCTTTGGCAAGTGGGGAAAGGAACAGGGCATGGCAGAAGTCACAGTGATTAGTGCATCATTAAGGAGTTGTTGTCCTTCAGGGCATAAGAAAGTCCAGGACTACCCCTCACCATCTGCAGGGAGTTCCACAACCTGGAGGTTTAATCAAATGTTGCTCGATATGCTAAGCACTCTGCATCCTAAAGATAAGCCAAGGAGGAGCCAGCAAATCAGTGCACTTGTACATGCTTATAATTGTACTAAACGATGCAACAGATCTTTCACCCTATCACCTCATGTTTGGCCGAGAAGCTCGCCTTTCTGTTGAAGCATATTTTGGAATCTCCTGTGATGGTCTCAGTCAGATAACTACCTGTAATATTTCAAAAGTTAAAAGCTGGCTGGCTCGTTACACTGAGTACTGAGGCACTAGTGCCTTACCTTGTGCTATGCTGGTGACACATGTTCAGGAATGATCATGGGCTGCCGGGTGTTGGCAAGGATGGTGATGGATTGAGCATCCAACGGACTGCTCTTCATCTCCGTGAGGGGGGAGTTTGGCGGCCGGTGCACACCTGACCCCTGGTGGAGGCTGGGGCTCGCACCACAGAGCCACTACTGCATGGGTGGTGTGGCAGACACTTTAATGGGCTGTGCACAGAAGCATGCATGACCCAGTCACAGGTGTCATTGCATGCCACATGACCACAGCGGCATGAAAAACAGGAAACAGCTCCGGAGGATGACAGGGGAGCTTGCAGGCCCCACACCTGGCTAGCCACAGTGCAAAACATAGATCCGGTTTTGGTAGGGAGGGCCCCTCTGCCACCCCATGGTGAGGGGTAAGCCCTGGAGCAAGCACCAGATGGTAGATTCCAGGGTGATGGGACTGGGGCTCCACCAGAATAAGAGGGTCATGGAACAAAGGAATATAAATACCATAAAAAAGAAAGTTAAAAGCTCAACTGAATCATACATACCAGCTTGCAAACACCATGGCAGCAAAGAAAACCCAGCCAACAAAACTGTAATGACAAACATGTTAAGTCCCAAGAACTTAAAGCAGGAGACTGTGTGTGATGATGCACCATCTGGGTTTCAGGAAAACACAAAATAGCTGATCAATGGAGCCATATTCCATATATTGTTATCTGCAAGTTAAATGACATGCTGGTGTAGAAATTGTACCCTGAAGGGGATCCTTGTACTGTAAAGGCTATCCACAGAAATCACCTTCTGTCAATCAGGCAAATAGTTTCAAATACAGTGCCACAAACTGCAGCTCCCACAGGGCCTGTAACCAGATCTGCTACTCATAATAAGCAATCATACCAGCCTCCTGCTGACCAACATCAGAGCAGCCTTCCAACAGTGCCACAGCTGACCATGACTGCAATTCTGAAGATAGTGACAGTGAGTTGGGTGCAGCTTTCACCCTTCTCTTGAACTAGCCCAGTTGTTCCAAGGAGCTCCTCATAACTTAGTAATGGCTCTAACCATCCAGAAACCCTTGACAATCCGGGCGCCTCAACTATCCCTGAACCTCTAGAGAGTGATGTCCAAAGTGTAACCTCTGAAATCGCAGACTCTTTCTGTATGGTGGAGTTATCTGACCTCAGTGATTCTTAACCTTAAGAAATGCATAGTGAACATGCTAGTGAACTTAAAAGTGATGCTTATCAAAAGGCTAAGTGAACCGTTTCATGCTGAAGAGAGTGTTGCTGGTCCTGAAACTATTAGTTGTATTGTGGATGAGACCTATTTCATGGAAATACCTCTTCCCAGCCAGGATGAGTCTGGGGATCCAATAGTAGTGGTAATCTTCAAAATGTTGATCCTATTTCATGTTCTGATTCTCAAGAAAGTGCAGAGGTTCCCCTTTCATCAGAAGCTGCTTTATTGGTGACACAAAACCAGGAGTCATGAACCCGAAAGCTAAAGTTGTAAGCCAAGTGCCAATGACCTTCTATACCTAGGTGATCAGAAAGAGCTGTAAAACCTGTTGTTCAGCTTACTTATGACTAGAGATGCAGCTAAGTTTTACTACTCCCACAGTTAACACGAGTGCATAACTTCGAATTTGTATATAATTACACAGTTTCCAAGAAATGGTAGAAATTGCCCATGATAGACTTCGTGTTATGAACTTCAATTAACTTCAGGTTACATTTTGAGAAGTCAAAGTTTGAGATAACAGCCCGCAGATCACATGTCTGACTGTCTGCAGGGAGAAAGTGAATCAAGCTTAACTTCGACCTTCTGTTTGTTAAATGAGGAGCTGTGTGGAGATGATTGTCTAGTGCTTGTGTGCCTGTGTGTGTGAGAAGTAATAGTTTTGAGAGATGTTTAGTGCTTTGATCCTTTTTCTGTCATCATCCTGACTCTGTTTTAAACTTCTTTCATCATAGAGCCCATTTTAATTTTTTATCTGATTCAGTTACTCTGTTTTTCTCTTTGTTTACTTTTAATACTTCTATTAATTTTTGTTTCTTAATGGAGAGGTGGGGTTCCTGCCGGGAGTCATGGCCTAAGGATGCATGGTGGTGTGAGGTGAACTATTCACCTCAACCATGGGAACTTGTTCCCATCCAGTGCTTCCCTCCCTGAAAATGTTGTTTCCACTGGCAGTGGAAGTGATGTTCCAGAAGCATCAACAGCAGCAACTGCTGCTTTGGATGTTAGTGGTGCCAGCTAAGCAGCACAGATGGCTAGTACTGGCCCACCACAGCAGGCCAGGAGCAACAACAGCAGCAGCAGAAGCGGAAGAACAACAGCAGCAGCTTGCCCTCACCAACTATAGAGCAGCCTAGTACATCTGAGGTCCCACCACTGTGCCTGGTCCTCCATGTAGCTCAGCATTGTGGCATTTCTTCAGCATACTGCCAGAGGACCCGACTGTGGTGACATGCAAGATCTGTGGCATGATGTGCATTGTGGTCACATTTGGGAACAGGTGGCCAGAGAACACACCTGACTGTGCATCAACGTACAGAGTGGGAGTCCAAGGTGACTGAACTAGCATCAACCACTCCTGCAGTGGAGAGTGCAGTGCATGAGGTGGCAGCATGGCATCAGCCTGCACGGCATCCAAAGTGCAGCAGAAGGAAACTGTTGAAGAAGTGGTGGCTTCCACAGCTGCATGTGAGTGTGACCCTTCTGAAATTCCAGCCACATAGGGTGATCTTGTCATTCTGTGAAGTGAGGTCGACCACCTAGGTAACATTGTTGACACAATGCCCCAGCAGTTGGACCAAATGGAGGGTTAACAATTGCAAATCATTGCTATGATCCAAATTCTAATTGGTCAGACTCAGAACCAGGCCGAGTAGACTTTTGTTTTCTTTCTTAACATGTACAGTATTCTGTGTTCTGCCTTTATTTTCCTCACTTTCTCCCCCAAAAATATTAAAACACACCCCAAAATTATGAAAGGAAAAACAAACAAAAAATCCTGTCATATGCTTTCCTTCTTTTCCTACTTAATAATCTTTTACATAGAGAAAAGTATTTAATTTTTTTGCATTAATGTTTTCTTCCTGTTGTATTGTGTTAAAGCAGCTGAGCAATAATATGGTAACAATTTTGACCTATACTGTTTTAATCCATTTTCAATTGTTCCTTATCTACTGACTGATTTGATTCTGCATTATAAAATGGGCATTAATGAAAGGTCAAATAATGACTTGCCATTGGGCAGAAAGTGCCACCTGACCATTCATTCATGCCCCAGTAGACCAACAGTTAGCATGCTGATTGTAAAAGTTTTTATTTTTTTTTATTTTACAGTTTGCTAGCCTGTTTTATATGTGCGATAACCCACTACAGCGAGATTGATGTATCAGGGCATTAATTCACTTCCTGGCTGGTTGAATCACTCTGGTAAGCCCTTGTGTCTCAGTCACAATGCACCCAGAGCATGCATTGATGTCCCGATACACCCATGGTCTGTCATGGGTTACAGCATCCTTACTCCCTATTTTTAGATATGAAATAATAAAAGTAGTGCTCCTTTTAATATTGTTCAGAGCTGGTTTTCATCAGTATACCCAGCTGTTTTCGAACAGCTACTGCTCCATAAGGTCATAGTGGTGGACCACTGCCTGCTGGATTTCATGCTAGTTCATTTTAGTCATAAAAGAAATGATTTTAAACAATAGATGTACAAAAACAAGTGGGAATACTGATAAAATCGAATGCAAGCCAGATTAAAAGGAGCACTCTGTTATTATTTCAGATGTGAAAAAGGAATCCAGCAGCTGAAAATTGTGGAAAGAAGGGTATCATATAGACAAGTCAGTAGATAAGTACCAATTGAAAATAGAATACAACAAGCATTTGTCAATGCCAGATGTTGTCTTGCTGGCGTTGGCATTGGTAGTGCAGAAGTTAGAGAGAGAGAGATGCATAATAGGAATGGCAGTGTAGTATGGAACTGACGTCAACCCCACCCCATCCTGCAGAGACTGACAGGCATTGAGGTGTGCTTTTGGGTCATCGGCAATAGCACTCATGCCATTTCACCTCACCCTACCCTGCAGACTCTGACAGGTGTCGCACTGTACTTTGGAGTCATAGGGCCTTATGCTCACCTCATTCAATAAGGAAGTATGTTGAGATGGGTGCAGTACAGAAGAATGGGGTGATGTTTGGGGCTGAAGAGTCCAAGGCACACCTTGATGCCTGTGACTGGCTGCAGGGTGGGGTGGAGGTGGAATGGCATGAGCATTACAGCTGACAATCCGAAGAAACACCCTGATGCCTGTCAATCTCTATAGGGTGGACGTTATGGTTAGAATCCCTAATGTCCCGGCATTAGTTGGTATTGCACTCCAAATTTTCAACATGGCCTTTTGTAACCCCACCTCATGAAAGCATTTGGGACCTCCGCTCATGAACATTGGCACTGTGAGTTTGTTAATCTGTCCTGAATGCTGATTTCCCACACCAACCACGCCATTCTGTGCCAGATGTGTGAAAACACATTTCAGGCAGTTTGTGAAAAATGACAGCTGCACCATTCATAAGGAGGTGTAAAAGAATGACAAAGTTGAAAATCTGGAGTGAAAATATAAAAATTCTCAAAGTTACGAAGTGCACATGGAAACTGCACAATGCATGCTCTTAACACAGTCATTTTGTGGAATTCTTTCACCAGATTTTCAACATAGGCATTTTGAGACCTCTGCTCATGAACAGTGTCCATGTGATTTTCTTAATCTGTCCCAAACATTGATTTCCCACACCGACTGTGCCATTGTGAGCCAGATGTATGAAAACACATTTCCGGCAGAATGTGAAAATGATAGCTATACTGTTCATAAGGAGGTGTGAAAAAATGTCAATGTTGAAAATCTGGAGTGAAAATATTAAAATACTCAAACCTATGAGTGTGCATGGAAACTGGTTAATGCACACTCATAACACAGTCATTTTTGGAATTTTGTCACCAAATTTGCAACATAGGCATTTTGGGAGCCCTTCTCATGAACAGTGACACTGTCCAAAAGTGATTCTACGAGTGACCACAAAATCACCTTTTGGGACAGAATAATGACATGACAGTGACTGAGTTCATGGGTGGGTCCCCAAGAGCCCCATGTTGAAAATTTGGAGCCAAAAGTCACAAAATGGGCAAGATATCCACCTAAGTTTACTACCCCCATGCCATTTATACAGCTTACCGGTGTTTCTTCAGTTTGCGGTCAGCTTCAAGAGGTGCAGACATGTTCACACTCCACCAAAGATCATCGTGCCAGGCTCCAAAGATAAGTATGGGATGAGGGGGGTGCGGGTATGTGTGGTATATAGAGAGTGGGTCTGGGTTGGGGGGGGCATTGGAGAAAATGAGGGACCATTTCTCTTTTAAGGTAAAACAAAAAGACATTGCAGGGCAGATTTTTTACAGGTGTGTTTTGGCACACTGGATGGCTCCAGTGTGTCACCTGTGTGTTTTTGGGAGGACTGAAGCCAATAGGATTGGACCCCCCTGTCAGCACCACAAAACATGTCTGTGCTTAGGGGGTGCATGATGCCGGGGATTGGGCACCCCACTGCATATAAATTAAATAAACAGGGGACATTATGACAATGGGGATTGGGATCCCTGTTAGCAAATAAACTTGGGAGGGGCATGCCAATGGGGAATTGGGCACCCCTGATGTCGGCTTTGAGGCGGACTGTGAGAGGTGAATGGCGTATAGCCATCACCATGTTTATTGAAATGTTACACCAGGCAAGCTATGCCCTGCAATGATGGGTCACTCCCTCATTGCAGCAGCGAAATTCTTTCAAGTTGGTGGCATGCTTTTGACTGCTGTCATGGAGAGCATGCTATTTCATTGATGCCGCGAGTGCCCAGCCTGAAAAAGCAGTGAGTCGACCACAACATGACTGCACCTCCAAAACCTGCTATTCCAAGCTACCAAAATATGTTGTTTGCGCCTGCATGCAAGACAACATAAAAATATAGGTAAAATTGTCACCTGATTATTGCACTGCAGCTATTTGTGTTGTCACTCTATTTTACTTTTTGTTACTGTTGACTGTGTTAAGTTTTCTTAGCACACCCACAACTACAATCAAAATACCCTAACATCACATACAATTGCAATCCCCCAAAAATTCCTATTTTTGTGACTGTAGCATGCTTATACTGCTGTCTTGCTACATCATTTAACATGCAGTATTAGTGCCCCAATGAAGAATAATCACATGAGAAACTGTTCAGAAAAGTCACAAGTATTTCTTGACTGCTAAAAGCATGCACCTAGAGTCAGAACTCTGCATAAGTGTTCGAGTAAGAAAATGGCTTGCTGGTGCCTACTGCTGCTGTTTAAATGTAATAAAAGGACTATGAAGAAAAATCACAGAGAAACTGTTCAGAAAAGTCATAAGTATTTCTTGATGGATTGCTAAAAGCATGCAACTATAGCCAGAACTCTGCATAACTGTCCCAAGTGAGAAAATGGCTTGCTTGCACCTGCTGCTGCTGCTGCTGTTGTCCTGCTGTTTTCTGCTGCTGCTGATCTACAGCATGTTGCTAAATGATGATAGCTGCAGATGACCATGTGTTGAACTATAATTTGATGTTCTGGAAAATTCTTCTGCTGCACTGATGGAAACATGCTGCCCTATGTGTGTGTATTAATATCAACAATGGTATACCCTAGAGCAAAGGAGGGAGAGAGGATATAATCAAAACATTCAAACACCTTAGAGCATTAACAAAGTGAAAGAGTCTAACTGTTTTCAATATAAGAATAATAGGAGAACAAGAGGCCACAGCATGAGATTACAGGGAGGCCGATTAAGGGTAATGTGAGGAAGTTCTTTTCACAGAAAGGGTGATGGATGCATGGAATGGCCTACCTCAGGAAGTGGTGGATATGAATACAGCGCAGGGCTTCAGACAGGCATGGGATAGACATAAGGAACAATACAGGTGAGTATGACTAAATAGACCATTGACAGAGCAAATGTCAATGGCACATCTATAAGGTAGAAAAGAAATGGGTAGACTGGATGGACCTTGCGGTCCATATCTGCCATCAATTTCTTTGTTTCTATGTAGTTAGTGTACATGCCATTGTCATGTTTTTTCAGAGACACTACCATTTAATTTGCATTGAATCTTGTTTTTGTTGTAAGCAGTCTGTCATGTTGTTCCTTTGCAGGAATCATCATCATGCATGGTGAATGTTTCCCTTCACCGTGTGTTGACCATGGTCACATTCACATGCTATACATATGTACCACCATCTAATGTGGTACTGTAAAATTTAGATTGTTTCGGGGAGTACTGCTGTGAGGAGTGAAATATAAGCATTTCTTATTACTGTTCTTTATTTTACATTCTCAGGTCACAGCACAGAGATTCATAACTGTAGTGATGAAACCATGTTGCCACTGCATTATTAACTGATTATTAACTTCAGCTGTACTAACAATGTCAATCCATGAAAGGTAAAAATTTAGTGTTTTTTTGGGGGATTGCATGCATCATTTGGAAAACAATTTTCATTAATATTTTGTCTTCTTTCCAGGTCTTCAGTGTATACAAAATGTTGTCTGTCTTCAGATTGAAACATACCACCAGTCCACAACACCTCAATGCTACCTGCAAACAGATGAAGAAGAAATTATTCTGAGTTCATTCCAGTACCCCATTCAGTATCAGTACCCTGTGGTGCTGTCCCTATCTTTTGTTATATCCATCATCTGGCCTCTATGTCAATGCTGTTAAATACTTTACACCTGTGAAAACAAGGAAACAAAAAAGAAAGAAAAAAAAGGAAAGCAGCCCTCACAATCCCTCAATGCAGAGTTGTACCCTCTTGGAAATTCTTTTCCATGGCTGCATCAACAACCTCAATGGTACACCATTTTACACTGCCACTAGGATGGTCTGCTTCACCTGCATTATTCAGTACCACTGTCATTGTGATTGGGTACAAACATTGGTGTGATTGTCCTGCTTGGTATCTTGGACAAAAAAGTTGAAGTGGTGTGATTTGTAATCATGAAGGCGTAGAACGTGATTAGTCTTGTGACTCGTGATTGTGACATGACATGAGTACAGTGTTCACACAGAGATAATATCACCACCACTGGTACTCTGAAGACTACTGGAACATTGAAAGTCATCCTCCTCATGCCTGTAGTAAACCTCCAGTGTTAATTCACAACTTTTCCCTACTTGACTACTGTTACTTGACGACTGACTGGCAGATTTAATTTCAGACACACACACATAATTCATTTCACACACCACCTACACTAAGATCTTATGACTCGTAATTGTGAGATGACGTGAGACATGGTGAACTTCTTGGAACTGTATAATGTTCATGTCGAGATAATATCTACAGGATTAAATATGGCGGCTTCTTGTGAGGACAAAGATTCGAGAGGGGCATCCTACAGAAAGTGAACACAAACAGAAGCATTATAAGTCAAGTCAAGTCAAGTCAAATTTATTTAAAAGATGCCCAATCCGGAGGCTCTGGCGCCGTACAAATTTTAAAAGAGCATAATACATAAAATAAATGAAATAACAGATAATAAATACATTATGGTCTCATGTAGTCTAAACATCAAAAGCCTGAGAGAATAAAAAGTTTTCAGGCGGATCTTAAAGATATTTACAGTTGAGGCCTCTCTGACCGTAGCTGGTAGTAGGTTCCATAGGGTGGGAGCACAGCGCTAAAAGCTCGGTCACCGGCTGACTTCAGCCTCGCCCTAGGAACGGTCAGGAGGCCACTACTGGAGGATCACAGAGGGCGGACCGATGGAACAGGTGTCAGGAGGACTGACAGGTAACCAGGGCCCTGCCCGTGTAGAGCCTTAAGGTGAGAAGACCCACCTTAAAGAGGACTCTCCACCTGACCGGCAGCCAGTGCAATTCGCAGTACCGTGTAATATGGCGACTTATACTGCCCAGTCAGTAACTGGGCAGCTGCATTCTGCACCAACTGCAGTCTGCGGAGAAGCCCTCCTGTGACCCCAAGATAGAGCCATTACAGTAGTCCAGCCTAGATGTGACTAAGACATGTATCAAGGTAGGGAGGTCCAGAGACGGAACAAGGGGCCTAATCCTGGCAATGTTTCTGAGATGGAAAAACAGGTACGAACCACAGAAGATACTTGAGTCTCCATGGTCAAGTTCCTGTCCAGAATCACTCCAAGACTACGCACCCCTAGAGGAGGCCTTCAATGAGACAGTCCCAAGAACAAGTCCAGTTGCTGAATCAGAGACCTCCATATCACGAACTCTGTTCGACTCACTACCAATACCTCCGTCTTGTTGGGGTTCAGTCGCAACCAGCTGGAGGCCATCCAGTCACTTATCTCGGTCAGAAAGATGTTTAGCACATCCACTGCATTGGATGTTCCTGGGGCAAAGGAAAGTATAGCTGAGTATCATCAGCATAGCAATGAAAACTCAGACCATACCTCCTAATGATCCCGCCTAGGGCAGCATGTACACTGCGAACAAACATTGGGGCCAGTACTGAACCCTGAGGGACTCCACAAGAAAGGAGATTGGGTGTAGATGAGAAATTACCCATCATAACCCGTTGCCTCCTGTTTGTAAGAAAGGACTCAAACCAGTTGATGACAGTACCGGTGAGTCCACATAAATCCCTAAGGCGAACTAGCAACACACTATGGCCCACAGTGTCAAATGCCAAAGAGAGATCGAGAAGAACAAGAATTGTCCTGTCCCCGATCTCTAGCCCTGAGGAGATCATTCTGCACCCATACAAGAGCAGTTTCTGTACTATGTCTGGCCCGAAAAGCCGACTGGAAGGGATCGTACAACTCGTGAGTCACGAGGTGCTCTTCCAATTGAAGCGCTACAACCTTCTCCACCACCTTCCCCAAGAATGAGAGGTTGGAGATCGGACGGTAATTCGCCATGATCTCCGGGTCCAAAGATGGTTTCTTTAAAGGGTCTTACCAGAGCCTCCTTCAAGGCATCGGAAAGACTCCCTCAGATAAGGAACACCGTCACGATCATGGCGAACACCGGGCCAACAGACCAAGGATCTTCAGTGATGTGACATGATAACTGGGTGTCCTCCATTCATGATTCATGATGAAACTGAAGATTTAAAATAAATGCCAGGGTTGGACCAAAAGTTAAAGTGGTGTGATTCGTGATCACAGCGATGAATAACATGATTTGTCTTGTGACTTGTGATTGTGACATGATGTGAGTGCATTGTTCGCACTGAGATAATATGCACCACACCATTGGTACTCTGAACTTTACTGGAACATTCAAAGTCATCCTCCTCATGCCTGTAGAAACCCTCCATGTTAATTTGCAACTTTTACCTACATGGCTACTTGCTGTTACTTGATGATTAGCTGGCAGATTTTATTTCAGACACGGTGACGAGGAGCTCCTGCCACTCTTGAGGACTGACCTTTTCTTAAATCTGTTGCAACAGTTCTTCTATCTCTTAGTCTATTCTATCCTTTACAATTTCTAGTCCATAAGGTTGGCCACCATTGGCACCCCTCCCTTTCTTGACTATGCTATAGTGTCCTCTTTAATTTTCCTTTTCCCTCTCAGGTCCTCATACAGGGGTTATTGCTGTGACCTCCAAGAGTATGTAACACAGGTTGTGTTTATTGTTGTTAGATTTAGTATGTAATAACACTATGTCATAATATACCTTATGTTTATGAAACCTGTAAATTTTGAAAATACCATGGCACTAGGCGTTTTTTGATAATGGTAAAAAGTACTAGATGACTATCATAGAAATAAGTTACTTGTGCTATTAACATGCATGTAAATTGCTGTAAACTTAACATGTCTGAAATGTCATGGTGGTTTGCTTTTATCCCATGATGCTTTGCATTATGGCAGTTTGTTGAAGTTGTATTTCTTTGAAACTTGATTTGTTGCCAGTGCCCTTTGGGGTAACCCATGTTTCAGTGCTTCTGCACTGTCGTTCTTTGTTTTATCTTGTTTTGTTTTTTTTCCTTTTGAGCCCCCACTACACAAGCAAACGGGCCCATAGAGATAAGGGGTTTCACTGAAAGTGGTTAGATCAGTGATCAGTGTCAGTAGGTGCTGGTTAAGTGCAGAAAATGGACATACATAGTCTGCTGCTGCAAGCTAATGTACTGAAGAAGGAATGTGCTATTACTAAAGCTTATTTCATGTATTCTGAATAAACATCACACAAAGATTGTCTGGTGTCTGTTTGGTGTCCAGTCTATCTGTTATCCCACAAACCCTCCACAGATTTTGTGTGAGAGGTGGGAAAACTTGCAGGAAGCAGCTGAACTGGCCAAAGTGGGACATTGTCTGGTGGATATCTCCCAGGTGGACCACTGCACCAGGAGTTCTGGCCAGAACCATGACTGACAGATGGAGAGAAGCTACTACCTGGACTGGACCTGGGAACTAGGAGGAAGGTCAAGCCTGAAGGCAATGAAGAGATGCTAAAGTCAAGGCAGACTGGAGTGCGAGAGACAGCATGCAGGAGGTGGAGACCCTGATGAGGATGAGCCACTGCATGTGTGAGCAATGGCTGCAGACAGACCAACTATGCAGAGAGATGGAACACCAATTCCAGGTGCTCAAGAGGTCCCTGCCAGAGAGTTTGGATAAAGAGTCAGAGGAGGATTTGTCATGAGCTCAGTTTGAGAAGGATCCCCTGAATGAGCAGGATATTCCTTTGTTTCCCATGTTCCCAGGATGTTACCTGTTGGAGGTTGGAGATGCAAGTATCGAGCGTGAATGTGAGACCCCAGGTAAGATTGTGTCCAGTGATACTGTGCTGGGGTTGAAAACTCCAAACAAGCAAAAAGAAGCCTATGAGGCTGAAGGACTTTTGTTGTATTAATGCAGCTAAATCTATTAACAGTACTGACTGGGGTATACTGCAGGCTAAAGATGCTAATATTACCAAAATGTTACAACATGTTAAGATTAAGGAGGTGGCACATGTGTTTTATTTTTATGAAAAACTATAAAGTAGGAGGTGGTAGAAAATGGATAAGAACCGTATCAGGGTAACACCTAGGTGTCTACCTCAGGTGTCTGTATCTGTAGCAAGTGAAGTGAATCAAGAGACATAGTGGGTTAATGTAGAGGGGTTGAACCTAGGACTGGGCCACTGCTTAAAACTTGACATGTCTGGTGGGGTTAGAGAGGTAATTACTCACTCCAGAGAAATTGTTTCTATGGTACTGGACTTTCCAGCTGTCTAGATTTTTGTCAAAAATATAACATACTTTCCCTAAAGGGATAGTTCAGGAAAGGTGGTGTTAGTCTCTGCTGAGAAATGTGTTAAGGCCTCAGGGTAAAGAATGATGATATTCACTATGTTTGTGATGGAATGTTTATCATTAATAGGAACCCTGAGACAGAGCTTCTGAAGCTGGATGGATGGAAGCTCCATCCCTTCCTGGGACAGGAAGGTGGTAAGCAGTCTGCAATAACTCCTTCTCTCTTAAGGTGGAGGATATGTGACAGGAACTCTTGCCACTCTTGAGGACTGACATTTTCTTGAATCTGTTGCAACAGTTCTTCTATTTCTTAGTCTATTCTATTCTTTACAGTTTATAATCCATAATGTTAGCCACCTATGGGCACCCCTCCCTTTCTTGACTATGCTATGGTGTCCTCTTTAATATTCCTTTTCCCTCTCAGGTCCTCGTACAGGAAGTTATTGCAACCTCCAAGCATATGTAAAACAGGTTGTGTTTATTGTTGTTGGACTTAGTATGTAATAGCACTATGTCATAATAAACTTTACGTTTATGAAACCTCTAAATGTTGAAAATACCATGGCACTAGGTGTTTTTGATAATGGTAAAAGCACTAAGTTACTATTATAGAAATTAAGTTAATCATGCTATTTAAAATGCATGTACATTGCTGTAAACTGAACAAGCCTGAAATTGCACGATAATTTGCCTATATCCCATGATGCTTTGCATTATGGAAGTATATATGATGTTGTATTTCCTTGAATCTTGATTTGTTGCCAATGCCCTTTGGGTAACCCATGTTTCAGTGTTTCTGCACTGAGGTTCTTTGTATTTAGTTTTTTTTTTTTTCATTTTGAGCCCCACAACCCAAGCAAATGGAACCCACATAGGGATGAAGGGTTTTCACTGAAAAGTAGTTAGATCAGAGATCAGTGTCAGTAGGTGCTGGTTAAGTGCAAAGAAAGGACATACATAGTCTGTTGCTGCAAACTGATGTACTGAAGGAAAAATATGATATTGCTGAAGTTTATTTCCTGTATTCTGAATAAACATCTCACAGATATTGTGTGTTGAACCTGAAGTTTGGTGTCTGGTCCATCTGTTATCCCACAACTCCTCCACATGCACACACATAATTAATTTCACACACCACCTATGCCACGGGTGATGCTACAGGCACTGCTGCTACCCACACAGATTCAGGGACCTTGCCTTACCTAACCCTCTCTGACACAGTACTTTTTCCCTTCAAGGAATTTTACTTTTTATTTATTCCACATGATGTGACAGAATGCCCTGCCCAGAGAGCCAAAGTTTATACTCCACTGACTTATGTGGCTCATACGTTACAGTCAGAAAGACCTGTGCGGGCTTTGTCTTTGTAGGCATTTTTAGATTACAGAGTCATCAAGAAAAAAACACATTTACTGCAAATAGTAATTTTCCTAGTTTTGTGGGTTGCTAACAAATTTGAGAGAATTCACAAGACAGCACAATGCCAAAAATGCTGCAATAGGTATGTTTCTTTATTATGTCTTTTTATTTTGGTTAAATGTTATAATATGCAATGAATGACAGTATTCAATCATGGTACTATGGGAAACACACAATAGTGGTACAGTGACAACAATTTCAACAGACTGAACAGAGACAGAGGCAATTAACAGCAACATTATACTTATTCAGTTTTTGGTCAATGGGAAGCCAAAAATCAACAGTGACTTCCAGATGGAAATTGAGCACTAAACAGATGTAGCAGCACAGGCACAACAAGACCTTAACCAGTCTTCAGAAATCCTGCAGTGGAACAACAATACCTTATTTTGGGCGGGATTTACAGCAGTAGCTACATAGAAGTGGAAAAAAGTACTACAGATGGGCTAAGAAATTAAGAGTACTGCTATTACAGTAGTGCAATAAAATGCGTCTGACTAGACAGCATGCACACAGACTAAAGGTAATGTGCAGAAACATTATCAGTTCAGTAAACTACAACACAGTCTTTTAAACAGACTGAAAAATGTACAGCAGCATAGCAAACAGCAAAATCTGATAACAACATACTAGAAGTATTCGGTGTGTACATAAACACAAAATACTAAAACACTAACCAACAGTTGGAAAAACTGCCTTTCTCCTGTGAATCTCATTTCTACAATCCACACTGCAGATCCATCCCTCCCTGAAGCACACTTCTACAATGTCTGTCAATAGACAACGAAGGACCCAATATTCTAAACTTTGCGCTGGGCGCAAACCATTTAAAACAGGTTTAGCACCGGGTTAGTGTGGGTCTGCAATATTCAAAAGGGCCAACATGCACAAACAGTAGTAGCGCTGGGCAAAATGATAATGTATGCAAGGGAAAACTGAGGGAGCAGCACAGCACAATGCTATATTTAGTGAATAGCGCCATGCTAAATACTTTCCGCGACTTAGCGCAACACATTGTGAGGGACGAATAACAGCCCAGGAAAAGGTGGTTTTTACTCTGGGCAAACAAGCTTTTGCACAACTTTGTGGCTGCGTGACTTTTGTGTGGCTTTATGGACCCTAACCAATATGTGCTGTATGACACATAGCAATAAGCCAGACACAGAAGAAATGTGCTGCCCACTGATGGCATCACTATGATGACATCATCTGCCACCAGTCCCAGCTATGCCAGGCAGTAGTGGTGACCCGGCCCCCAGTGGACACCATGGAATTGTGGCCATACAACACACACCTTCACACCTCCTGCTGTGGACACCAACAGATGCCAGCACACATAGTTGCACTGGGGGCATGGAGGTGTACAGGTGACTTGTCTGCACACATACTGGTTGCAGCCACATGGCTGGACAAGCCCCATAAGCGCACATGGTCTGGTGTGAGGAATACCCCAACACCTGTGTGCCTGTCGGATGGTAAGGCCCCACAGCCACATACCACAGCTGTACAGACACCACAGCACACACATCCAGCAACACAGGAGCGTAGCCAGGAATATTAAACATGTACTCAAAACAGCTGCACTGTTGCCCCCAACCAGTATGTACACATATGCCAAAGTATGTGCTGCCATGCCACACCAACAATAGCCCCTCCTCTGTCTGCCATGTTTGAGGTCCAGTACATGGTTTCTTCCTCTAATCCTCCCACCTTTGTGATTCCACCTGCCTGGACGTTGTTCATGTTTGTGTATGTGGCTGGTGGCATAAGTTCCCATAGTGAACAACAAAGGCAAAGGGCTCAGCATAACACAGACACAGTGTGACTCACAATGTCCTTGCTTCCCTCAGTGTGGTGCCCCTGCCTGATGTTTGTACTGTACTCTGCTGAGTACAGTGCATATGCCTGCTGGACACCCTGCCCAGCAATGTATATGTCACTGTGGGCATCCCATGCCAGTAGTGCAGCATCTGTGGGTCGCATAGCAGCAGTACTGTACTGTCCACTGTCGGTACACACCTGCAAGATAGGGTGTCAGTGTGTACAGTGCTGCAGATGGTGCTGCCCACCACACCATAGGCAGTGCTGTGTGTCCCACACCTCACTCGCCCTTGTGTCACTGTACTGTCTGTTGTGCACTGTATAGCAGGACCTAAATTTGGACTATTGCTTCCACACCACCACCAGTGCCTGTGGTGTGCAGTCCCTGGGCACATTATTCTATGCAGGTCTGTACATTTTTGCCTGCAGCTACAACCATGCTCCTCCTGATCGACCTACAGTGGAGCTGTGAGCAGACCCAGCTGGCCCTCTACTGCCAGACTGACAGGAGCTGTGGGACCCTGTAGTAGCATCGGGCAAGCTGCATGCAAATCAGGGCATAATGAGATACTAATCTGGATGTTTGTCCACTGCTTACCTAAGTAGGCTCATTTGTATATAACTTTTGAATATACAGTAGCAGATTTTGCCCCAGGCTAATTTGATAGTGCTGGGCCAATGGCTTAGCACCGCACAAGACTCCGCGAATGTCTTTGCACCATGCAAACGCCACAGAATCATTTTTCATTTCTGCACACTGTACATTCATATATGCTGATGCTTGCAGCTCTACTGACTCCTCCTTTGCTGGCATACACATTGGCCACATATTTGACCTCTGCAGTCCTTCTGGTCACTGTGCACTGGGTTGCTGTTGTGGTTTGCACTTCCTAGTTGCTATGTAAAGGGCTGTTTTATTCCCAGGCTATGTTTGCCCTGCACTCCCAGCCCAGTTTGCCCGGCATCCTTTGCATGCTATATTCAGCAGGGTTAGCCTGGGCTGTTCCTTTGAATACAGCAATCTATTGGGTATGGGCTAGATTTGCACACCAGGCAGGGCAAATTTTGGCCAGGGACAAAGTTTGAATATTAGGCCCTAAATGTACTAAATTAACATTCAATATTCACAGAAAATCAATAAATCCTTGATGATATAAACATACAAGGGATTACTACAATAGATGTACTAACTTTTTACACAAAGTTTGTGGCAAAATACATTTTCAAAGGTTTCTCGATGGTCTGATTCTCAGAGTTCTGAGAGCAAACTGTCTCCAGCTTTCCACTACACACTATGCTGAACTGAAACTGTGCAAGACAATATAGAGCCCATGTGATCTTACATCCCATGAATCACTGCAAAATTTGCTTAAAGAGCCCCCAAAAAAGTGAAGTAGCGCAAAGTCAATAGAGAACAATGGGAACTTCCTGTTACTTTGAGATATGAAGATATTCGCTTTGCTTTGCAGAATATTGCACAGAACTAGAGTTCTGTGTGAAATACAATGTGTAGCAAATTTTAGGCACTTTACCCACCTCTACAGTACTACGAAACACCTGGAATACCTGTCAGCTTGTCCATGAATGTTGTCCACAAGGGAGTGTACGTCACAGCCTACTCTCTGACCAAAATAGTGTTCACTGCCTCCTCCCAAATCAGAATCAAAACCTCTAACCAGTATAAAAGGGTCATAGATACAAAATAAAAGTGATTGTCTGAATGTACATGCTGGTTTGGTACAGGATCACTATAGCATGACACAAAACCATGCATGAAGAACTGCACTGTCTTAAGCGCATATGGAAGTATAGCAAGAGGGATTTTAGAGTGATACAAAAATATCGATACTCCTGTCATTGTGGAAAAGAAGATGGAAGAGGTGAAAGCATGTTGAGCACTGCTAGTAGGCAAGGTGGGGACCAGGGTGCAAATCCTTGCTTGAGGGGAAATTTGTTTTACTCCCTTCAGTGTGTGGCCATGAGTAAGTGCCCTGTTAGGAATTTTAACTTGCCCCTCTGTCCACACCCCATCTGAGTTGATTATAATTATTCTGGGGGTAGAATTCATTGGCTGTGCAAAGATTTTGTGCAGTCAGCATTATAATACTGCCACTGTGTTGCTGCATGCTGTTGTCGTTGCATAGTGTTTCTTTGCGATTTCATCCATGACATTATGACCACATGCCGCTGGTTTATGATATAACAAAAGTAATGTCTAAGGGTTAAAATGTAAAGTTTCAAATGTCATTGCTTATGGTTAACTCAATGCAAAGGGTGTGGCGTTTACATGTAAAATGCCATGACAGGTTGCAAGTAATTAAACCATACAAAGTATTAACAAAGGTACTATTTTAAGTGATAGCATGTTATACTGCATATAGTTGTTATGTACCAGGCCTGATATAGTATATATTTAATAGTGTATGTAGTAAAGTGTTATTATAATTGCTCATTTTTATAGACTTTGTACAGATGCCAAGTTTTGCAGGCTGAGGAGAGATTTAACCCCACTTTGGGGACTTACCTTAATTGCCCCATTGTCTCCTGTTTCCTCCCACTGCCTCCCCTTTCTGACTGGTGTCCCCAAGTTCTCTGGTGCCCATAAATCCTCCCTGAACAGCCCTACACAATGCTTCAGCCCATTTGAAGCTCAAATGCTAAACCATGATCGCCGCTGTTTTGTTTGCCCTGCACTGTGAGAGGCAATCGCACATGTGCTTAAAGTGCCTTTGATGTGCTGACCATCAGTTTTGCAGTTGACTGAAAGGTGTTACAGCTGTCCCGCTCCTTGGTCAGCAAACTGGGGACAATGACCAGAATAAGGGAGGAGAGAAGCCTCTGGGGGTAAACAGAGATTCTGAGAACAGGCATAAGTCATGGATTATAAATATTCATGAACCTCATGAATATTAATTATCTGCTGCCTGCTGCCTGGGGTCTGTATTGTGGCAACAGTGACAGAGCAATGATTGTATATAAATGTGTAAGAGTGGGCTTTATTGACAGGGCAGCGTTGGGGCTATTATGCGGAGGGGTTTAATTTCAATAAAGTTATTTCCCTGGCTGCAGCAGAATTTAAAGTGGGGAACTGTGTGAACCGCTATACAAATTGTACCTCAGCAGCCATTTTGGCCATCAGACAGCCAATCATGATCCTGGATCTTAGCCAGAGACTCTTGGAACATTGCCAAAGGCTTTTGGGAGAAAAGGAAGCACAATTCTTGGAGTACAAAATCTAACCAATCAGAGAACTGAGACAGTGATTAACAATTTGGACAGCCAACTGGTTTTCTGAACTCTGCCTTCAGTTTGGAGAGGACCATTTTGAACCAATCAGTCTGAGAGAGCTTCCAGAGAATGAGGAGGCTTAGGAGCCCTGCTTAAGTCACTAAGGTGAAGGAGCCTGTGTGGCTCATCTGCAGACCTGCAGGGAAAGGCCTGTTTTGCCTCCCTGCTGAACTCTAGACTGCCTGAAAGCAGCAAAGGATTGTGTGATCAGCTGCCAGGTTGAGAGAAAGAGGACAATTTGCCAGAAAACTTCTCTCTTGCCAAAGTGGCTAAATTAAGGGACTGTTGTGCGAACTTCAAGTTTAAAGGACTCCATTGCCATTTGGAGCCTGTGGATGTTGTGTCTTCGCTCCTGCCATGTTTAATAACTGGGGAGACCTGTTGCCATTTGTTGCTGTTTGTTTCATAACAAAGTTAAGCCAGTCTGCAAGCTGCAAGCTGAGTGAGTTTTCGAACTGTATCCAAAGCTGAACTTCATGTACTGGGCCTGTTCCAGCTGCAGTCCAAGAGACTGCCCCTGTACCTGATTCACCGTCTGCATGGAGAGACCAGCCTTGGGAGTTAGCCCTGCGGAGAAGCCAATCACAGGTTA
The DNA here is from genome assembly GCA_016271365.2 of Neoceratodus forsteri. Lineage (NCBI taxonomy): Eukaryota > Metazoa > Chordata > Ceratodontiformes > Ceratodontidae > Neoceratodus > Neoceratodus forsteri. The sequence continues at coordinate 612,393,576 of CM057455.1, forward strand.
TGACCACCTACAGAGAAAGGCCATGAAGTGGAGGTGAGTTGTGTCAGCCCAGGTCCCCATCAGCATCATGGAAAGCCAGCCAGTCCATGGTATATTCAGCCAATTCTTCAGTCTGTCTGGATGCAGGGAGTACAAACAGGGTAGCCCAGCAACAGCCAAATAACTGTATGATGTCATCTGGTTTGCCATATAATTTTTCATTTGGGTATTCAACTGTGGTTACGGACAATCTGGCCTGGGATTACAAACATCCTACCATTGGCAAGTATTTTTATCTGTTTAGTAACAACCTTCTCTCGTCCAATGGCCTCAACCAGCTGTAATGCCGCCAACCCATGGCAACATTTCAGGCCTGCTACCTACACATATTCCACTATGGATATGCAGCAGCTGGTTAAACTGATTAATTTAGGGACTAATGTGATAAATAGTATATGTGATCTGTTTAAATACTGTGCTGCCATAATAAAGCTAAATTATTGCTCCTCCCTTGTTCAAGTCCTCTTAATAAACCAGATTTACTGTTTGATGTTAATTTGGGCTGTGGCGTATTATTGCTCAGTGTCCAGTTACTGAGTCATTCAAGGGTACAGTTATAAGTGCTGTGTTATTGTTGAAGCTGCTCTTTGCAGAGACACAGGGCATATCCCAGAAGTCAAGGTCCTTTTTGTAAGTGTAGAGCTGGTGAGCATATTATTAGCTCTAGCCAGTAAATTTGGTATTACAGGAAAAGTACATTGCTTATTTTCAGTTTGTGTGGTGGGCCACTAGCTGGGGTTGTGGCTAGGTCTAGCATTCAGAGGGCTGTACTAGTTTGGTAATTTACCCACTTAATTGTTACTTTGGGTGGAGCACCATAATTCAAACCAGACCCCTCAACCTGCAGTTGGAAAAGCAGGCAAGGTGGTAGCCCTTGGTATAACCAGCGCCAGGGTTACATGAAATGGAATGTTTTATTCCAGTGTACCTTCCTGCAATTCAAATAAATGAAATGAAAAACGAAATGACATGAAATGAAACGTATTATTTTGCAAAGAATTTCCTTTCTTTTTCAGACAGTGGAATCGTATCTAAGTTCAGCTTATTTATTTATATAGCACACTTTTGATTTGTGATTCAAGGTGCTGTACAAGTGATAAATACAGAAAAACAAATTAAAACATAAGCAATGTCTACAAAATAATATCAGCTCAGGTTAATCAGCTAAAGGAAAAGCTTCCTAAAAGAAATGTTTTAGCTCTCTCTTGAGGACATTTACTGATGGGCCCTTTCTGAGAGATCAATGAAGTAAATTCCACAGGGTTGGTGCTGTGAATGAAAATGCCAGGGCGCCAGAAGATTTCAAACATATCCTGGGAATCACCAAGAGACCCTCATTGGCTGACTGGAGGGATGGAGTGAGATGTAGGTCTGTAGAAGGTCTTGCAGGTGTCTGGGCCCCACTGTTGATCAGAGACCTGAGAAAACTATAGGAGTGGTCAAGGGTGTGGCAGCTGTATTTCAATGCAAAAAAGTGCAAAATAATGCACCTGGGGCACAGAAACCCAGGAGGCAGAGTACAAAATGGATGGAGTGGTATTGACAACTTCCAAACAGGAAAGAGACCTGGGTGTAATCATTTCTGATTACCTGAAGGAGGCCAGGCAGTGCGACAAGGCACTTGGGAGGCTAGTGGGATGATGGGGAGCATAGGGATCGGTATCACCAGCAGAGGAGGAGGTGGTGTTGGTCTGTATACATCACTGGTAATACTCCATCTAGAGTTTGTGTCCAGTTCTGGAGACCTGGGCTCTATTTTCATGCTGCCAGTGCTGGGCCTTATATGTTAGCAAGCCAAGCTTTAAGGTGATCCACCACCCAACAGACAGCCAGTGCAGAGAGCAGAGCACAGGTATAATATGACTAGAGATGCAAAGAATTTAAATTCCGCCAGCAAAGTGAATCAAAGTGGGCACTTTCCATTGTCACTCCGCTACATGGAGTGGGCAATGCAAAGTGCTCATTCATTGTCATTACCACTCCGTGTTAGGTGGAATGGCAATGCAAGTAAGGCAAAGTCTTTGTTTTTAATGGACTTACGCTCCACATTAAGTGATCCACTTGGTGTTTCAGATCTGGCAGCCCCCACACATCACATGGCTTACAGTACTATAAGTCACATGCTCTTTAGCTAGGCAGGAAGGAAGTGAGTCATACAAGCAGACACTTTTACTTTCTCCTGTGCAGACGGAGAGAGAGGTGTGTTTTGTGACTGCTGATACTTTGAGATCAGAGCAAGGAGGAGATTTAAACTTTGATTTAGACCCAACAGCTTTTTAAAAGCTACATTTTTTGTCTTTTCTGTACTCTTTTTACTTAATTTGTTCTTTCTGTAAATTTTATTTTCTTACCTTTATAAGTACTTAGTTGTTTCTCTGTGACTGTATGTGTGTTGTGTGACAGTGTGAGTAGTGAATGCTCAGACTGAGGGAGCTCAGTATGAGAGATGGACCAGAGTAAGGGAATGTCTGTGGGGAGGCAGCTCTGGGAGAGCATGGTAGTGGTAAGCATCATGCCGTGTTCATGCATGGGGGCATGGACACCCATTCCTGTTGGACCGCTCGAAACTTGTGAGTGCCCCCACAAGCAGAACCAGCACTGCCTCCTGACTCTGAGGTAGTTGAACCACCACCACTACCACCACCAAGTCCAGCACCAGGTCCTCTGGAGCAGGATGTGCCTGTTCCCCCGCCCAGGTGTGGATTCCATCTCTGTTCAGCACCATGACCAGCAGGCTGCTAATTCATCTGGCCCTCCCTGCCTGTGCCTGGTCCTCCCCACACCTCCATTGTTTGGTAGGTTTTTGACTGTGTCTGGGGGACAGCAGTGTTGTCGATGCCGCCTATGTGAGGTGGAGGTGCACCGTGGCCCCTGGGGACTTACCTGGGGACTGGGGCCAGCGCACTCATATGCTCAATCACCACCAGTTGGAGTGGCAGGCTGCCACAGAATGGACCATGCCTGCACTGCTGGCCCTTCTGTGGCAGAGGGTGTAGCTGTGCATGGCGGCAGGCCTAAGAAGAGGAGGACAAGAGCAGCACCTGCTGCCCACCACCAGCACCCAAACCACCACCACCACTACCAGCAGGTCAGTCTGTGAATATATGGATCCCAGAGACTAGTGTAATGCAGGCTGACTTGGCAGTTCTCTGGAGTGCTGTTGAGGAGAACAATAAGAGGCAGAATGCTATCGAGCAGGAGTTGGATCGCAAAGAGGAACATCAATTCCAAATTATGTCCATGCTAGAACTGCTGCTGGATCACCATGGGATCCCACATTATTTTTTCCCCTCACACCATGTGCCCCCACACCTTCCTTGCGTTGTAAAATGTATTCCTCCACCATCCCTGACTCTTGTAAGTAATCATTTTTTATTGTCTTCCGTGATGTGTAACACTTTGTATTCTGAGCAGTGCAAGTATCCTCGCTAAACTGCATGTGTGCAGTCAGTCTTCTTTCCAGTCTGTGTACGTACTGCAGACACTGTCCAACTCCTGACTTAAAAACACTCATTAATGAGTACAATGGTGGGATGGTGAAGCCTGGAGAGATACTGCAAAACAGGCTTACAATACATCCAAGTAATTAGTAAAAATTAGCGTTGTGATATGTGACATGATCGTAAATCGTGATTTGTGACTGCATTTGTGACCATGATGATGAAAACGCGAATGCCTACGGCTGTACTTCCCGTGCCCCAATGAGGTGTGGCACAAACTCCCCGGCTTAAAAACACTCATTAATCAGTACAATGGTGAAGTGGTGAAGCAAGGAGATACTGCAAAACAGTCTTACAATACATCCAAGTAACTAGTAAAAAAATTAATGTTGTGATTCATGACGTGATCGTAAATTGTGATTTGTGACTGCATTTGTTACCGTGATGATCAAAAAATGATTTGTATCACGAGTGACTCTAATGATGGTCCTGACTTAAAAATGCATATTAATGAGTGCAATGATCATACAGAATTATGCATCACACCTGTCAAGTACACTGAAGGGAAGCCAAAGAAACAAGTGTGACTTAATTTAGAAATGGAGATTAGGCCCTAAAGAGATGTAAATGTAAAGGCACAACACCTAATCAGTGCTCACCATCAGAAATTCAGATCTGGAAAAGAATACCCTTGTCAGTTGGGGTGGGCCACGGGTGGGGGAGCAGTGTACTGCACTGCTGCAGTAACACTCACTGGTACTAGTACCAGTAAAGATACCACAAAGAAACACAAAAGTACATGCTGCAGTGAATAGGAAGTTCACATTGCTGAAATTATGAGGCACAATAAAAGGTGTCTGATTTGATGACACGTGTTACACACATAATCACACACACTAAGTAATGCAGCAAATTGAAACTTCAGTAATACTGAATAACACATATTTTAAACAAACTAAAATTATGCACTGCTGCACCACAACTATCAGCAAAAAATGGCAAGAACTATTGAAAGTATCACTGTGTGTACATTAACACAGTTATGCAAGAAAAATATCACCAAGACAGAAAGCACTGTCTTCTTCTCCAAGTTAATCTACTTGCACCACAGATATGCCCTCCCCAAAGCACACTTCCACTGTCTCTCAGTATACAGACTGACTGTTGTACATTAACATTCAAAATCCACACACAAACAATAAACACTTTCGATGATATGAGCGCAGGAGGGTTTCCTCTAATCAATGAGCTAAAGCTTCAGCAAAAAGAAAAGACTCAAAAGGCTTTTTAACAGCTTTAGAAAGATTGAATTGCAGAGAGCCTCAAAGCAGATTGTCTCCTACAGCTTCCTACACACACTACCCCAAACTGAGGCTGTGCAGAACAATCTAGCGCCCATGTGACCTGAAATCCCATGAATCACAGCAAAATTAGCCTTTGGAGCTTAAAACAAGGTGAGCGAGGCAAAGTACATTGCTTTCAATGTACTTCACCTTAAGAATTGGTGGAGTAGAGGTTTGGGAAGGCGGAGGAATGCATAGTCATTGTTTTCAATGGACTTCGTTCCTCATTATAACAAGTACTCCGCTTCACATTGAAGAGCACTCCACGAATTTGCCTTCACTCCGTGAATCACTTCATGGAGCAAAATGGGTCCACTTCACCCATCTCTAAATATGACAAGACTTCGTAAGGCCAGTCAACAGCCTGGTAACAGCATCCTGCACTAGCTGCAGGTGGTTGAGCTCAACCCACGATAGCCCTAGGTAGAGGGCATTGCAGTAGTCAAGCCAAGTCATCACAAAGCCATGAACCAGTGATGGAAGATCACCCGGGATCAGGTGTTTAATCCTGGTGATGTTGTGAAGATGGTAAAATGCACTCTGAACCACAGCTGACCCCTGAGACTTGAGCGTCAAGCTGCAGTCCAGCACAATGCCAAGATTCCTCACTTTGACCGTGGTGTGCAGTTGGAGTCCCCAAGCCTAAACCTGGAGATCTGACCAGATTGCACACCAACACTCAGGTGACCAGATTCCATTGCTAGTACCTCCATCTTGTCCAGATTCAACCTCTGCCAGTTAACTTTCATCCAGTCCTGGACTTCAATAAGGCACTGATTGAACCCTGAGACAGCATCCTGCTGTTTGGGTGCAAAGACAGATACAGAAACATAGAAACATAGACTTTGACAGCAGATAAGGACCACTTTGGCCCACCCAGTCTGCCCATGTCCCTATCTATTGGATAAGCTGCAGATTCTAGATAACCAACAGCCTACTTCCTGCAACCCCCCAGTATAATTGCCTTATGTCTGTCCCATGCATGTTTGAATTCCCCACTGTTTTAGACCCAACAACCTCTCCAGGAAGGTTGTTCCATAAATCCACCACTCTTTCCATGAAAAGAATTTCCTCACATTACCCCTGAGCCATCCTCCCTCTAACTTTAAATTGTGCCCCTTGTTCTTACACATCTTTTTCTGAAAGATGCTATCCTCCTGGACTTTGTTGATTCCCTTGAGGTACTTAAAAGTTTCTATCATGTCTCCCTGTCCCTCCTTTCATCAAGGGTATACATATTAAGCTCTCTCAGTCTCTCTTCATATCATTTATGATGTAGACCCTGCACTGTTTTAGTTGCTCTCCTCTGGACTGCTTCCATCCTGTCTATGTCCTTGCATAGATGGTCTCCAAACTGCCATAATACTCCAGATGGGGTCTCACCAACTGTCTGTATAGAGGGATAATCACTTCCCTTTTTCTTCTTGTGATGCCCCTCCCTATGCATCCCAGTATCCCCTGCTCTCCTTACTGACTTCTCACATTGCTTACCCACCTTTAGGTCATCTGATATGACTACACCCAGATCTCTTTCCATTATTGTTGTCGTTAGTACCTCCTGCTATTGTGTACTCTTCTCCTGGATTTTTATTTCCCAGGTGCATTACTTTGCACTTCTTTGCATTGAGTCTAAGTTGCCATATGTCTGACCATTCCTCCAACCTTGCCAAGTCCCTTCTCATCCTTTCTACCCCGCCCTTGTGTATCAACTCTGTTACAGATCTTTGTGTCATCCATAAAGAGGCATACCTTTCCTTCCAGACCCTCCGCAATGTCACCTATAAAGACATTAAAGAGGACTGGACCAGTACTGAGCCCTGAGGTACTCCACTAGTAACCCCTTTCATCAGAATGTGTTCCATTTACCATTACCTTCTGTGTCCTGTTGTGCAGCCAGTTTTCACCCAGGCTACTACCCTGGGACCCACTCCCAGGCTGGCTAACTTGATTATTAATCTTTGTGCGGGACTGTGTCAAATGCCTTGCTAAAGTCTAGGTAGGCCATATCCACAGCCCCTCCCTGGTCTATTACTTTGGTCACCCAGTCAAAGAAATCGATTAGATTCATCTGAAATGACCTTCCTGTTGTGAATCCATGCTGCTTTGGGTCCTGTGCCCCACTGGCCTCTAGGTACTCAACAATTCTTTCTTTCAGAAGTGATTCCATCATTTTCCCCACCACTGAGGTCAAACTAACAGGTCTGTAGTTTCTTCTACTGCCTTGTTCCCACTTTTGTGAAGGGGAATCATGTGCCCTCCTCCAGTCCTCAGGTACCACCCCATCTTCCCATGATTTGTTAAAAGTGTGGTTAGTGATGTAACTAGGTCCTCCCTTAGCTCTTTTAGGATTCTAGGGTGAATTCTGTCAGACCCCATTGCTTTGTCCACCTTGAGTTTTAGGAGTTCTTTCAGTACTCTTTCTTCTGTAAATGGACTGGTGTCAACCCACTATCCAGAGTGCTTCTACTGTATGGTTTAGGTAACTCCTCCTCTTCTTCTTTGTGAATACTGAGCAGAAACATTCATTCAATATCTCTGCCTTTTCACTGTCTCCCTCTGCCCACCTCCTCTCCTTTATTAATCTTCACTATCCCTCCCTTAACCTTTCTATGCTCCCTAATGTACCTATAAAAGGTTTTATCCCTTCTTAACTGAATTGGCTATCTTTTCCTCAGTTTGGGCCTTTGCTTTTCTGACTGCCTTCCCACTTCTTTCTGTTTTAATTGATACAGTTCCCTGTCATTGCTCCGTCTGTGATTCCTTAAACTTTTGAATGCAGCCTTTTTCTCCTTAACCTTCCTGACACCTCTTTTGAGAGCCATAGTGGTTTTTATTCTGCTTTGTTTTCTTTGTTTCACACAAAGGCTTGTTGCCTCCATGAAGACAGTTTTGATTTTTCTCCATTGTTCTTCCACCTCTCCTTTCTGGCCATTTGCTAATGCATTCCTCAGGTATTCACCCATTATGCCAAAGTCAGCCCTTCTAAAGTCCAGTATCCTCGTCTTTGTGAGGCTTGTCTCCATGGTTGTGTTTATTGTGAACACACGTGCAGTGGTCACTTGTTCCCAGATGTCTACTGACTTCTAAGTTTGTGGTCCTCTCTCCATTTGAGAGTACCAGGTCTAATATTGCTCTCTCCTGAGTGGGTTCCACCACTAGCTGTCTAAGGCATGCTCCCTGTAGGGCATCAAGAATGACCCTGCTCTTGGATGTGGCTTCAGTCCATGTCACCCAGTTAACATCTGGCATATTCAGGTCCCCATCAACAGTATCTCCCTTTTCAGCCATTTTGAGAATGCCCTCTATCATTTCCTTGTCCATTTCCTCCCTTGGGACAGGGGTCTGTATACAACCCTGTGCGGATTGTGATGCCATTCCTGTCTTCAAGGTGACCCAGAGTTCCTCTTGTCCTCCCTTTACTTTTTAGTTCTGTAGCTTTGATCCCTTCCTTATGTGAGAGCTACTCCACCTCTTCTTTTGCCCTCCTGTCCCTTCTGCAGATTGTGTACCCTGGTATGTTGACATCCCAGTCATGGTTCTCCATGTACCATGTTTCTGTACTGCCACAATATCCAAGTGTGCCTCTTCCATCAGGGCTACTAGCTCTGGAAGCTTGTTTCCCAGACTATGGGCATTGGTACTCATTGCCCTCCATTTAATGTTGGCTTTATCTTTTTACCCCATCCCTGCTCTTATTGCCCTTGTCCATTTTCCAATTACCCCTGTCCTGCCCTCTGTCAAGCTCTGTACCTCAGTGTTTACCTACTACCTGCCATGTTTTATGGGGAGGCTTGAACGTTCCTGTTTCCTATCAGTACCTCCCCACTTGGCTAGTTTAAAAGCTTGCCAAGGAAGCATTTAAACCTGTCACCTAGGAGCATGTTTCCCATCCTGGACAGTTGTAGACCATCATGCCAGTATACACCTTCATCTCTCCAGGTGGACCCCAGTCCCCAATGAAGCTAAAGCCCTGTGCTCTGCACCAGTTTTGCAACCATTCATTAAACTGCATGGTGTGCAGTACTCTAGCCTCTCCCTGCCATAGACTGGCAGCACCTCTGAGAAGGTTACCATGCTTGCTACCTGTCTGAGGCCCCTCCCCAACTCCACAAATTCATCCTGCACTGCACTGATCTCATGCCTAGCTAGGTCATTTGTCCCAAGGTGGACAATGATATCTAGTTTCTTCTCCTGTGATGCTGCTTCTGCAATCCTGAGGATTGCTTCCTGTCCCTCAAGCCATGGCACCAGGCAGGCACCTTACTCCCTCTCCTCCTTTCCCCAAGTCTACACCCCTAACAATTGAGTCCCGTATCAGAAGCTGTTTCTTTCCCTGTGGTATCCCTTGCCACTCTTTTGTGGGTCTCCTTGTGGATGTCCCCAGCATTCTTCTTGGTCTCCAGTGAGGGTGTCATCATAAAGGAACCTTGATTTGCCAGACTGACATGTGATTTGTGTAGAGGTGCAACTTGGGGCCTACACCTCTGTTCCACCACTCTCACTCTCCCCGAACCTACTGTGGTCCATCTGCTCTTCACACATGGCAACCCTGAGGCAGTGGTTGTGGAACTGGTGCCTTTGGTGGGGCAGGCCTCCTTAGTCCTTACCAGTTCAGCCTGGAGGTGGGCAACCTCCTCCCTCAGAGCTGACAGTTGCCTGCAAATAGGGCAGCAATGCAGGTTCGAATGTCTCCCAGAAAATTGCTGCCCCACAGCCAGTGCATTGCACCACTCTCCACATGTCCATCTTCCATATAATATACAATGAGTAATATGTATTTTTTGTTTGTGTGTACTTACCCTTTATGCACTGTGCAGGGTAATTAAGAATATGACAGTTCTGCTCCAAGACCTTTTGAGGAAGTGATGTCAGAACCTTGGCTATAAAGGAAATGCCACACCTGGGTGGGTGGGGTGAGGGAAGGGTGTGTGGGTGGGTACGCCACAACCACTGGTGACTGTTAGAAACAATCAAATACACCACTGCTGCACCACCCAGGTGAGTACTGCCCTTTATAGTAAGTCAACCAATACCACAATGTACTAGACCACTGCTCTACACAAACCACTCTACTGAGTCCAGGGATAAAAACAAACTCACTGTTCAAGCCAGAAGGACACTTCTAAAATATTGCACAAATATCCTTCCAAATCCTATGTGTCTAGCACAGAAATCAAGCAACTTCAGTTGTATTTCAAACCCTCTGGTTATAAAATCACTACACTTTAATGGAATCCTGCAATTCTTAATGCCAATAAGAAAATTATGAAACTTTCTGTAGAAAGTGTAGCTTACCTTCCTAGTCCCCTACAATATATTTTATCAAGTTCCAGTTCCTCAAATGCATTCTAGTTTGTTCTCTCAGTATAGTAAGTTTCTAGCTTCCAACAGGAGCAGGCAAGTCTTTTCTGACTGGCTTTTCTCTGTGTAGTTTGCTTAAGACAGCACAGTGATAAAAGCCCACCCAGAATCAATTGATTGACTAGTGACACCTGTGATGTAAGCAGGCCTTTCAGTGAAGACAATTTGCTATGTATGCTTCAAATACGCACAAAACCTTTATCTGAAACCAGGGATAAACACTGCTTAGCCAGCAGGACATTTCTAAAATATTGCACAAATATCCTTCCAAATCCTATGTGTCTAGCACAGAAATCAAACAACTTCAGTTGTATTTCAACCCTCTGGTTATAAAATTACTACACTTTATTGGAATCCTGCAATTCCTAATGCCAATAAGAAAATAATGAAACTTTCTGTAGAAATGTACTGTAGCTTACCTTCCTAGTCCCCTATAATATTATGTTTTACCAAGTTCCCAGTTCCTCCAATGCGTTCTAGTTTGTTCTCTACAGTATAGAAGTTTCTCAGCTTCCAACAGGAGCAGGAAAGTCTTTTCTGACTGGATTTTCTCCCAGATATAGCTGACTATCATCTGCATAGCAGTGAAAACATAACCATATTGCCTTATAATTTCCCTGTTGGTAGCACATACACCACAAACAGCAGGGTGCTAAAATGAAACCCTGCAGGACCTCACATGGTAGGGCAGTGGTGCATAAGTAAAGGTTCCAAGCACCACCCTTGGCATCCTGCCAGTGAGAAAATAGTTGAACCAGTTGAGGACTGTACCTGTCAGCCCACAACAAAGCCACAGGTGTTCCAGCAGCACTCCATGGTCCACTGTGTCAAATGTTGCTGAGCGATCGAGGAATATAAGGATGGAACACTTTCCTTGGTCTCTCACCACCAGGAGATCATTAAGCACCCAAACCATGACAGTCTTAGTACATGAGCCTTTTCTAAAACCCAACTGGAGAGGGTCATAGATGTTATGAGTTGACAAATGGTCCCCAGTTGAAGAGCCACCACCTTCTCAATAACCTTCTCACAAAGGGAAGATTAGAGACAGGTCTGTAGTTGACTAGGCAGTCTGGGTCAAGTAATGGTTTCTTCAGAAGGGTTTCACCCTCACCTCCTTCAGGGCTAAGGAAAGATCCCTCCACTAGAGCACTGGACTATCCAGCTAGGACCAGGCCAATGTAATCAACACATTCTTCAAGAAGGCACTTTGGACCTGGATCAAAACCACAGTAGGCGAGCCTCAGCTCTGAGACGACCTTCATGACATCCATGTCTGTCACCTGGTCGAAGTCAAACCAAACAGATGGAGTGACCAAGACCCCGGCTCACCATTGCCCCCATAGAAGGCATCGACTGGATCCCTAATCTGATGGAGGCAATCTTATCAGCAAAAACAGAGCAAACTCATCACACTTTAATTGTGAAAAGTTCCCACGGACTGAAGACAGGCTGGATTAAACAACCTATCAAAGGTCCGAAAGAGATGAACCAGTTTGTTTATTGCTGCAGCAATCTACCTTGACAGGAACTCTGCCTTCTTACAGGAGATGGCTATTGATAGTCTCTATAGTGAGACATCAGAATACATTTGTCACCATCAGATCGGGACCTTCACCAGTGCTGCTCCAACCTTCAACCCTCATCTTCAATTTCTTGAGAAACCAGGAGATCCCTGGTGTGAAGTTAGAGTCCAAGATGGACCGTGCAATTGAGCCAAGGGCTTCTGTGACCATCCTATTATATCCGACACCAACTCCCTGGCTCATTGCAAGCACTCATTACACCTGCTAGGTCCAACACCACCATAAAACCTTCTGGGGTCAGCCCCTTTGAAGGGTGGAACTGGACCATCTCATAGGGGATAGTCTATTGGGTGGGTCTTTGACTGAGAATCTCATGGTGTGATGGTCTGACCAAAGGTCCAGCTCCACCATAAGGTCAGTGACCTCCACTCCCAGTGTGAAGACCAGATCTAATGAATGGCAGTGTATTTGGGTTGCAGAGGCAACCACCTGTGTCAGGCCCAGTAAATTCACCAGCTGGAGGAAGCTTTGTCCAAATGGTGAGAGTTGGCTCAACACTGAGCATAGAAGTCACCCAGAATAATCCATCTGGGTGACTCCAACATAGCTCAACACGAAGTCTGCAATTTCCTGCAGAAAATCTCTCTCATTCCCTGGAGGACCCTGCAAACCCTTGAATGGCCACATATTCAAAGAATCTGGTTATTCCCACTGGGAGGCCGTGAGATGCAGATTCAATTTAAAAATTACCTCTCCTCACTCCTATGATCCTTTCTCAGGCAGTGAAACACTGAGAACTCAGATGGAATCACCATCTCTAATACTGGGCGGCACTATCATCCAGCCAGGTCTTGGTGATACATACCAGATCAACCATGGAAACAAGATCAGCTATAATCGCCATCTTGTTCTTAATTGACCTGTCATTAGTCAGGTAAAGTGGCAAGCATTAGGATTCAATACCTGAAGCAACATCCCATTGTGTTAGGGAAAAAGAAAGGGAAAAGAAGGAGGAAATCACTTTGGTTCTCAAAACAGTTGCAGAAAAGGTCAGAGCCAAAAGGATGACCTTTGGGAAATATAAGGAAACACAGCGGGACAAAGATAGGGAGGTCTACAAATTTCCCTCATGGAAGCAGGGAAGGCAGTAAGGCAGGAAAGCCCAAACCAAGAAAACACAAGCACAAACAGTAAAATAAGGGGACACGACTTTCTACAGAAACATTAGTGAAAGGAGAAAATTCAGAGGGGTATTGCTAAGATCAAAGGAGATAAGGGGAGTGTGTCGAGGAACACCAAGGAAAAGCATCTATCCTAAATAGATACTTCTGCTCAGTATTTACTGAGGAGAAGGTAGGGCAAGGCCCACAGCTCAGCACCATGGCACAGGTGACAGGGAGATGTGCATAAGTCCCTTCACAAAAGAAAGGATCCTACAAGACCTTGCTAAGCTCAGGGTGGACCAGGAATGTCCACCACTTCCTGAGGTAGGCCATTCCATGCATCCACCACCCTTTCTGTGAAAAATAACTGCCTCACATTACCCTTATCAGCCTCCTTCTAATCTCATGCTGTGTCCATTTGTCCTGCTATTTTCTTATATTGAAACATGTTAGACTCTTTCACCTTGTTAATGCCCTTAATGTGTTTGAATGTTTCGATCATATCACCTCTCTCCATCCTTTGTTCTAGGGTACACATATTGAGCTCAGCTAAACTGTCCTCATATGTTTTCTGATGCAGTCCCTGCACCATTTTGGTTGCCCTTCTCTGCACTGCCTCAATTTGGTTAATGTCCTTGTGAAGGTGTGCTCCAGTGCTGTCATGAGTATTCAGATGGGGCCTAACCAGTGTCTTGTAAAGAGATTATTACCTCCCTCTTCTGACTTGTGATACACCTACTAATACACCATAACATCATCCCTCTTGTCTTACCTACTGCTTTAGAGGTCTGCTTGATGATTTCAGGTCATCGGTGATGATGATGCCCAAGTCTTTTCTTCCCTTGTGACTGCCAGCAACTCCCTCCCAGCCTATAGGTAGCTTCAGGATTCTCTTCCCTATATGCATGATCTTGCACTTCTTTGCATTAAACCCCAGTTGCCACTCGTCCAACCATTTTGCTAGTTTATCCAGATCTCTTCTCATTCTGCCCACCCCTTCTGGATCGTCTACTCTGTTGCAGATCTTGGTGTCATCAACAAACAGACAAACCTTACCCAAGTCCATCTGCAATGTCACTGATGAAGATATTGAAGAGAACTGTCCCAGAACTGATCCCTGAGGTACCCTACTTGATGGATGGATCAGGTCTTTCTGAGAATGATGGCTGGAGGGTTATTTGGAGAAAGGGAGAGAGGAGAACAACCTGTCTGTGTAACTGTGACAACCAAGCGTGAAGTTGTCAGGATGGGCCTAGACTGGTGTTAAACACTAATAATTTGAAGACTCCTGGGCTTGGACCTGCACCAAGCAGGTTCTTATCATTACACAAGATGTGCAGTATTGCAGGCAGTATCCATCTCAGAGCGAGACAGCAAAGCACCTCCACTACACTGCATGCCTGATCCAAACAGTTTCAGTCAGTGGAAGAGCTGCTTTTGCTGTCTGGTACTGGGATGCATACTGCCTGCAATACTGCACATCTTATTTCTGCTAAGAGCCTGATTGGTGTAGGTTGGAGCCCAGGAGTTTTCAAACCTATTTAATATTTGTAATGGCCTGTGGGTAACAACAGTGCCTGTATGCCTGTACCTTTGGAATTTAGCTGTCCTACACAGAGGAGTTCTAAGCTGCTGTTATCAAAATGTCTATAAGCAGTCCAAGAAGAATTATAATTTAACATCTAGGACTCATGGACTTGCTACAGCTATGATTTAGTTGTGGTAGGTGCTGTGCCTCATATTCTTCTGCATATAAGCTGAACTGTGTATCTAAACTCATTATAAAGCAAAGCTATTTTGTTCTACTGTATCTTTTATGACATAGCAGCACTTTAGACCCCATATCATAATAATACTAAAATGATATGTATATCTGCACTTGTTCTACAGCTTGGTTATTTTTCTCCCTTTGTCTGCTTCCTCTAATTAGCAATACTTTAGATGTTATATTCTAGTAACATAATAGGACCCTTGAGCAGACCACACTACCAGCTACCACACAGATGTTATTAAACTGCACAGAAACTGTAGTTTTGTTGCTCTAGAATTAAATAAATTGCAGATTAACTGGAGGCATATAAAAGTTAAACATAGCCATTAGCACTAAGTTCCAGCAACAAAATCTGTCAAAATTAATACAATAAATAGAAGTGGAGTTGAAGTGTAACTCACTCCTTTCATTTGATTCAAGATACAGAAATAGCTAGAGGCATAATAAATACAACCTAGCTGATTGTACTAAGTCTAGTGGTGGGCAAATTGACCCACTGGCTTGCTGGCGTTTCCTCGTGGAGTGAAGGCGACCATGGTACTCCAACGCCAATGGGAGTACTCTTCACGTTATAATAGGACATTTTGTGGGGAGTAGGAAGAAATAGGCTGTTGGTTAAATAGGATCTGCAGCTTATCCTCTAGGTAGGGAAATGGGCAGACTAGGTGGGCCAAGTGGTCCTTATCTGCCGTCAAAGTCTATGTTTCTATGTTTAATGCGAAATCCATTGAAATCAATGACTTTGCATTTTCCGCCTTCCCAAACCACTACTCCACCAATTTTAAGGCAAAGAACATTGAAAACAATGTACTTCACCTCACTTCTCCTTGTTGTTACACTCCAAAGGCAAATTTTGCATTGATTCATGGGATTTCAGGTCACATGGGCTTTAGATTTTTCTGCACAGCCTCAGTTCAGGGTAGTGTGAAGGAAGCTGTGTGAGACAGTCTGCTCTGAGAGCTCTCTGTGATTCAAACTTTCTAAAAGCTGTTAAAAAGCCTTTTGAATCTTTTTTTTCTCAAACTTTGGTTCATCGATTGTAGGAAACCCTCCTGTGCTCATATTATCGAGCGCTTATTGTTTGTGTGTGGATTTTAAATGTTAATGTACAACACTGAGTCTGTGCACTAATAAACAGTGAAAGTGTACTTTGGGGAGGGTGTATATGTGTGTAGGTAGACTTGAGTTGGAGAAATAGGGAGTTCTCTGTTTTTGGTTATATTTTGTTGTATAACTGACTGTGTTAATGTACATACAGTAATATTTTCAGTAATTGTTGAAATGTTTTTAATGATTATGTGTTGTGGATCTGGTGCAGCAATGCATAATTTCAGGTTGTTTAAAATACATGGTATAGTACTGAAGTTCTCAATTTGCTATGCATTACTTGTAGACAAATTGTGTGAGTGTGTGTGTGTGTGTGCAGTGCATGACATCAAATAATACACATTTTATTGTGCCACATTGTAATTGCAGGTGCAGCAGTGTGAACCTGTTGTTCACTGCAGCTGCGTGATTTTGTACTGCCATTGTGGTATCTTTTCTGGGTTTTGCACTTCCTAATCTGCAGTCAGTGCCCCCACCGCAAAAGTAATTATTTTCCAGATGGGATTGTTTGTGACTTCAGCACCACTGATTAGTTAAGGTGTTGTTGAACTTGTTGTGACTTTGTGTCTGTATCTGTTGTTGAAGCCACAGTTGTTTTTGGCTTCACATCCAGCGCTCTCCCACACCCAGGTGAACCTTTCAAAATCTACATTTGTTTAGAATATACTTGTTGATCCCCAAACTGCCCACAAAGTGATGTGCAAGCAAAGCTGTTTCTCGCCATGGCACTGCTGCCAGTGGTAAGATTATCTGTGGGTGGTAGTATGCAGTCGCAGAAGTGTATTGCTGATGTGAGGAAAGGTATTTCTCCTTCAATGTTTTTACAGTGCAATCAGTAGCTTCACTCATAGTTGGAGGAGATGATGTTGTCCCAGCTGGTGGTGTTAGTGCAGTTGCTGGTGGTGGTATGAGTATTGCTTCTTCAAGTTCCGCTTCTGACCAGTTTACCGTGTTCAAAATTATAGTGGAGTGTGAAGCAGTGCTAGTGAGTGGCAGCATAGATGATGTCATACTCCCAGTAACATCCCAGTAACTGAACACGAGGATTCTGATCATCATGTCAATGATAGCATACAATGTGACATTTCTTCCACCGCAGTTCAGGTCACACATTTGCCATGCAGTGATTCACAGTGTGGTGAAAAATATTTGGTGATGGTGGTGTTGATGATGATGTTGCTGTGGTTGCAACATGCAGTCCACATGCCAGCATCCAAGCAGAAGATGTGGATGTGGGTGACGTTGATGAATATGATGATGTAAGTGACGCCAATTGGGAACCGGAGAAAAAAGAAATTCAAGGTGGCTGTGTCTAGGTCTGTTTGCATTACCCGCAAAAAGTTGTGATTTACCAGTTTCAGTTGAAGGTGATGATGATGCTGACCCAGTAATAAGGAGAGATAGTCGTGGTGGCCAGTTGCAATCTAAGTCTGTCCTGCCTGAAAAATCATGTAGCACACCCCCACTTCATGGCTTAAAAACAGAGTCCAATAAGCAGCATCAAGGACATGTTAAAACTACAGCATCACAATCCCTTGTTTGGGATTTTTGTGCAAGATGCAAATGATGAGTCAGTTGCAATCTGCCAGGTTTGCCATCTGTGTGTGAGTTGAGGTAAAAGGGGGCCATCTGAGCACAGGGGGACAACATAGGCACTGTGGACCAACACAAGATGGCAGCTAATACCCTGATGAGGCGTTCACCTCGTCATCAACCATAATGAGCATGTTATCCCTTCCATGACTGTAAAATCAAGTGGGAAATTAAAGGTGTGCAGTAGTGATGAATTAAGTCAAAGGGTTACTACAGGTATGATGAAGTGGAGGAGCATAATGATTTTGAAATATTCTCCAGTGGTGGTGAGAGTAGCAGTTTTGGTGGTGGTGGTGGAGGTGGTGGTGAATGCAGTATGTCTAGTGCAAGTGATACATCAACCCCGGTTGGTAAATCTGGGAAAATAACTGCATTTGTGGGTTTGTCATCATCACCTGTGCAACCGTCTTCATCACACATCAACACTCCACCCCTGCCATTCGCTGAGCAGAACCATTTGTCATCACACCCTGTGTAAAACGTTTAAGTCAGCCAACATTACAGAGTGTTTTTGTACATAAGCTGAAGTTCCCACCCAATCATACAGTGTCACATGAACTTAAGGCTGCTGTAACTGAAATGCTGGCAATTGATCTTTTGCCCTTCTGTTTTGTGGAGAATTCTGGGTTCGGCGGTTTGCTGCACATGCCTGTCAAAAATGGAAAGTCACATCCAGGACATACTTTTGACACGTGCTGTCCCTGAGTTGTACCATACTGTGTCCGACTCTGTAAGACAGGCCCTTCAACATTCCTCCTCTCTAATCATCCATTTAAGTATGGATATGTGAACAAGTTGCAAAACAGTGGAAGTTCATATTGTGTATAACTGCACATGTGCAGGTGCCAGGTGTTGTTTGTGCTGTTGATAGTGTGAATAATCAGTGTAGTAAGGTGGAGTGTCATGGTAGCATGCAACAATTGTTATGCACAATGTAACCTGTTCACACACTGGTGAAAACATGCTGAACTTGGTACTGATGGAAATTGACAAGTGGCTGAACCCCCTGTCCCTGAGAGCTGGGTTGATAGCAAGTGACAATAGGTCAAATGTGAGAAATGCATCACACATGGTAGCTTTGTTCGGATTCCATGCATGGTCCACTGTTTAAATCTTGTGGTGCAGGAGTTTCTGCAGCACCTTGATATAAAGGAAATGCTGACAGCTGCACGCCATATCTGTTCTTACTTTTCAAGCTCTGCAAAGGCCATGACTAACTTCGCAGTTATGATCCAAAACAGCCTTCCTCAGCATCGCTTGAAGCTGGAAGTTGTTACCCAGTGGAACTCCACTTTATACATGGCAGAGAGGTTGTACGAACAATACAAAGCATCTCAGAATATCTTGTTATGCACACTAGCCATGACAATTCTGGGGCTTCCATGTCTATGATGACTCAACAGTGGCACCTCAAGGACTCTGTAATAACAATTTTGAGGCCTTATGAACATGTCACACATGCAGTGAGTAGTAGTCTGCCTCCATTAGCCAATAAATTCCACTGCTGCAGGTGCTTAGGCAGACACTGGTGAATGTACAGCATAGCCCTGATGTTGCTGGACACAGTGCTAGAGTATGTTGCTGAAACACATGCTGACAGTATTTAACCAAGATCGTCACATCTTGGAGCATTCAGCATAGTGACAACTTTGCAATAGCAACAATGCTGGACCCAGATACAAACATGGAATTGCCTCAGTACTGGAAGCGGGCCTGAACAGGTAAAAATGTCAGTGGGCAACTGGTGCACTTGGTTCATGGGGCACAGAAGTCACGTGCCAAGGTCATCAAACCTCAGCAGCATAATCAGGCTGAAGGGGAACCTGGAGGAGTATCAAGCACATCCTGTAAGGGAAGGGGACTGCAGTTCAGGTGGTCTGTCATCAAAAGCAGTTGTCGTTCACCCATTTTGGGAGTCTTTGTCCCAAGGGATCTGTAACATAAATGATTCTGGAGAACAGGATGGTGCATCAACCACTGGACTTAATGCAGCACAAAGAATGGTTGTGTCATATTTGTCTGAAACAGGCATCTGTCAATAACTGATGATCCTCTTTATACTGAAGTGGAAAGCTCAGTGAATGGCCAGAGCTGACCTCAGTGGCACTGAAGCACCTGACATGCCCACCTCCAGTGTAAGAGTCGAAAGGGTATTCAGCTCAGCAGGTGCAATAGTTCAGTATCATCATACAAACCTCTCTCCTGTAAATGTCAGTTTGCTAACCTCATAAATATGAATGAGAGGCACACACCAGCTCAGACTGCAACCTCATTATTTATAACCTAGCCTAGTCATCGTCTTGCTGATGTAGAAATGGACCATCCTGGTGGCACTGGCAGTGGCAGCATGAAATGCTTATCACTGACGTAGATGATGGCACAATGGAGAAAGAATTTCCCAGTGATCAGAATTCAGACATAGATGACTGTGAGGGCAGCTTTCTTTATGAGGATGATGATGAGGTTAAAGTGCAAAGAAGTGCAAGATCATGCACATAGGGAAGAGAAACCCTGAAGCCACCTATGGGCTGGGAGGAGTTGCTGGCAGTCACAAAGGAAGAAAGAGACTTGGCATCATCATCATCACCGATGACCTGAAATCATCCAAGCAGACCTCTAAAGCAGTAGGTAAGGCTAGAGGGATGTTAGGGTGTATTAGTAGAGGTATCACAAGTCATAAGAGGGTGGTAATAATCCCTCTTTACAAGACTCTAGTTAGGCCCCATCTGAGTACTACATGCAGTACTGGAGGCCACACCTTCACAAGGACATTAAACAAATTGAGGCAGTCGAGAGAAGGGCAACCAAAATAGTGCAGGGGCTGCATCAGAAGACATATGAGGACAGATTAATGGAGCTCAATATGTATACCCTTGAGCAAAGGAGAGAGAGGTGATATGATTGAAACATTCAAACACCTTGAGGCACTAACAAGGTGAAAGAGTCTAACATGTTTAAATATAAGAAAAATAGTAGGACAAGAGGACACAGCATGAGACTAGAGGGAGGCCAATTAAGGGGAATGTGAGGAAATTATTTTTCACAGAAAGGGTGGTGAATGCATGGAACGGCCTACCCTCAGGAAGTGGTGGCTATGACTACAGTGCAGGGCTTCAAACAGGCATGGGATAGGCATAAGGAGCAATACAGATGAATATGAATAGATAGGCTACTGACAGAGCAAAGGCCAATGGCACATTTATAAGATAGAAAAGAAATGGGCAGACTGGATGGGCCTTGCGGTCCTTATCTGCCATCAACTTCTATGTTTCTATGTTTATATTTTCAGATTTTAACTTAAGTGGTTAAAGGCTGTCACATTTGTTGTATGATACATGTTTTCTTTTTCATAAAGTTAAATGAGTATCCACTCAGAGTGACTCAAATTACATATGTCACATCACATGTGTAATACACAGCACAATATATCCTGGCCTCTGTACCACCACCATCAGACTGCTAAGCCAGTGTCACTATAAGGAATGTCACAATGTGCTCCCCTGGACCACCATCACCATAAGACCACTGTTAGCCACTGCCACCAGATGGAATGACTTTGTGTGCCCCCCTGGACTGTCACCATAAGACTGCTGTTAGCCAGTGCCACTATAGGGAATGTCACCGTGTACCTCTCTGGACCACCATCACCATAAAACCACTGTAGCCACTGCCACACAGGAATGACTTTGTGTGGCCCCTGGACCATCATCTCCATAAGACTGCTGTCAGCCAGTGCCACTATAGGGAATGTCACTGTTTGCACACCTGGACTACCACCATGAAACCACTGTTAGCCAGTGCCACCAGGGAGTGACTTTGTGCCCCCGGATCACCACCACCATAATACCACTGTTAGCCACTGCCACCACCACCAGATGTAGGAAGATGTAAGAGGGAATATCGTCATATGCCTCAGCTGTGACCACCACCACCCATCACCACTATTGTGACAATGTTTTCTGTTACATGTCAGTCAATCAATCAATCAAACTTTATTTAACCAGGCTATACACCTTTGAGCAGGCTCATTTACAAGATGGTCCTGGAAGATATAGAGGACATTACCAATACAATGGCAGTTATATAGATGATACATAAACACAATAGTGCATCTAACAAGTAAGGATGTCAAGGATTTTAGCCATTTATGCGCCACTTTACAACACCTGACAACACGCACATGCCTATTACAGAGTACATATTCGTTCCAGTATGGATACAAAGTTATTCATGATACAACTGTATAAACATAGCAAACTGAAAAGGATCTATGCAGTACCTTACACTGGGAGGTGAATGGAGTGCAGAGGAAGAGGGGTAGGGGTAGTAGAAAAGGGGAGCGGGAGGTGGGGTGTATGGGGGATGGAAAGAGGTAGAGGAGGGTTGTAGGATAAGTGCGGGAACAGGATAGCTGCTCAAGTGCAGTCAGTTGCAGACTTAGTGCAGCACAAAGAATGGTTGAGCCTTCACCGTGCCAAGGCAGAGGAGTTGAACAGGAGACCACATCCATCAGCCACAGGCACAAGGCTTCTTAGTATGAATAATATAAAGTGAGTATGTGTATTAATGGTTTTCATGCTATTCAACTTCCTTTAGCTTTGTGTTTTGTTTTCTGTAGCTTTTCCGAGCTGCAGTGGTCATACATATATGGTCAACTTATTTTGTTTTTTACAGGTTAACAACAATGGACTGTCCTTCTCTGAAGGTCTGTATCAATGGTACAGCAGCAGTACTGTCAACAGAGAACCAATGGGATATCCATTTCCAATCCATACCGGAAAGTATATCAGTTTTATTTCATCTGTTCCTTTTTTTCATAACAGTGCAAAAATCCGACTGATGATTATAAACTAGGTGACGTACATCACAAAAATATTTCTGCAACATATCATGCACTGTATTGGAATTTGCAGCTGCAGCATGGCAACGTTGAAAAATTTGATCCAGGTCATGTTACTTGACAAGATGTGGTTTTAAATGTAACTTGAGTTGAAACACAGGACACTGACACCGAGTATTTGTTACAGCCTGGTATTTAAATTGTTATCTGATGATTGCAGTGGGACAGCTTGTTATCTGTGTTAATCCAGATACCCATGGTGGAACAGCCACGGCTTAAACATAATGTTTTGCTGCTGCAATCAAGTTGTGATGCATCCTTCATTTCTCTTTAGAAACTTCCAGATGCTTTGTGGTGTCATAGTTGCCTTGTCCAAAGAACTTCTTCAACATCATGCCCCACCCCGGGCTGAGGCAGACATGCAACAAGCAGAAGTTGTTTGAATCGATGATGACCATGACCACCATTACTGGACTGGAGAAGGATGCAGATAAAATCTGAGAAGAAGTAACCAAATAATAAACCATTAATGAGATCTACTTGCAAATATGCTCCCCCAAAAAGTACTACCTTCATTTGCTTGACAGTATTCCATTTCCAGTTCCAACACCAAAATTCCTCATCACACACACAGGAATGTGCCTCACAACTGTATGTGACCTGTGATACAAAACAATACAATGAGAACATGTATATATATATATATATATATATATATATATGTATGTATGTATACTGTAATATCAACTCCCCAAGAAAAATATATATATCAACTCACTAAGGCTACTATTAGTGTACTCATGAGGGCACACATCCATCCAGTTGAGGTGCTGCACACTTTGGACAAGCAACAGTTCTATCACTGTCATAATTTGTGATGGAACGCTGAATGGTCATTCATGTTATGGTATCCTCCTTCACACAGTTTGGCAAGACACTCTGCATCATGACATTATCATCCTAGTAAGGTCAATACACGCAGCAGCATTACATGTAAGTGCAACAGCAGCAGCACTTGTGAATTTTCTGGACCCATGACAGTTGCATTTTGGGATGCATAATAATTCTGGAGACTGTGATGACAAGTGTGCACATGAGTGACTGCACCATTAATTCTGGGACACTTTGCATTTCATGTTACACTCTCATTTCACTTCATTAGCACTTGTGAATTTTCTGGGCACAAGACAGTTGCATTTTGAGGAGGACAATAATTCTGGGGACTGTGTGTAGTTGCACACATGACTGAGTATGCCATTAATTCTGGGACACTTTGCATTCCATGTTATGCTCTCATTTCACATTGTCAGCACTAGTGAATTTTCTGGACACAAGACAGTTACATTTTAGGAATGCACAATAATTTGGGGACTGCGTGTAAGTACTGCATGATGATTGACTGTGCCATTAATTCAGAGACACTGCAAATCTTGTTATGCTACCATTTCACTTTGTCAGCTTAGGGAATTTTCTGGACACAAGACAGTTGCATTTTGGGTCTGGGAATTCTGGTGAGTCTGGTAAGTGTTTTGGAGCCTCAGTAATGTTTACTTTCTGTCTTGCTATCTTGGCGTATTTGTCAAAAGCAGGACTGAGCAGTGCAATTATACTGTGTTAAACTACATGTGTGCAGTTCATCTTCTTTCCTGTGTGTGCAGACACTGTCCAGCGTCTTGCAAGTTGCAAACATATATATATATATATATATATGCTGATGCTGACTTGTTGCAGTGTTTATGGTATAAAGAATAGAGATAAGAATATATCTTGCATATTTCATTTGCACCATCAACGGTAGCAGACTAAGTGATATGATATGTTCTCAGAGGTCTTGGGCCAGTGTGCATCTAAATCACTCACACAGACACAGTGCACACATGACTTTGTGGAGATACTAGCAAAATAAATCATTTTTAAACAAACCATACCCAACAGACATAAAATATTGCTGAGACACCCAAAATATTTTATGGTGTACAGACATGTTCAAGTCAGAATATGTAACAGGTCCTGCAATCCACTGCCACCACACTGTGCTATCACTAGTGCCATGTCATGTGTTATGGTGTACATCAACTTGCTAAAAACTGACACTGTCAGTGTATACTAGAAAGACATATTCTTGAACAAATAATGAAAAGAAAGAATGTGGTAGTACAGTGTGGTGGCAGTGAACTGGACCTTATGTATTTTCTGACTTTATAATGTCCGTACACTGTGAAATATTGTGGGTGCATCAGCAATACGTTATGTCTGTTGGATACAGTTTGTTGAAAAGCAGATATTTTGTTGCTATGATCTCTACAAAATATACATTATATATTCTTATCTTTATTCTTTATACCACAAACACAGCAACAAGTCAGACAGCAATCAGCATATATATGTTTGCAAGCAGCTGGACAGTGTCTGCAGTACATACACACACAGGAAAGAAGACTGACCACACATGTGCAGTTTACATAGAAAGATAGAAACATAGAATTTGACGGGCAGATAAGGACCGCTGGCCCACCCAGTCTGCCCATTTCCCTACCTACTGGATAAGCTGCAGATCCTAGTTAACCAGCAGCCTACTTCTTCCTACCCCACCCCCAGAATTGCCTTATGACTATCCCATGCATGCTTGAATTCTCCACTGATTTTGACTCCAAAACCTCCTCCTCGAAGGCCGCTCCATGCATCCACAACCTTCTCTGTGAAAAAATACTTCCTTAAATTACCTCTGAGCTGCCCCCTCTTTCTTCAAATTGTGCCCTCTTGTTCTTACACACCTCTTTTTTGAAAGATGCTACCCTCTTGGACTTTGTTGATTCCCTTGAGGTACTTGAAAGTTTCTATCATGTCCCCCCTCTCCTCCTTTCCAACAGACAACAGACATAAAGTATTACTGATGCACCCACACTATTTAGCACAGTATACTTGCACTGCTCAGTCCTGCTTTTCCACAAACACTCCAAGACAGATAGTAAACATTAATGAGGTATAAAACAGCCCCCTCTCACACACACACACGTAACAGAAGAAAGGGGTCCAGAATACAAAGTGTCAAACATACGGAAGACAACAAAAAAGGGCATAATTACATACAAGGGTAGGGATAGTGGTGGCATACATTTTATAACACAGCAGGGAAGGTGTTGGAGGGCACATGGTTTGAGGAAAAAATGTGGGTCCCCTGGTGGTCCAGCAGAAGTTCCAGAATGGACATAATTTGTAACTGATGTCCTCTATGCGATCCAACCACTGCTGGACAGCACTCACTCTCTCATTATTCTCCCTTGACAGCACTCCAGAGAACTGCCAGGTCAGCATGCATTACTGGCAGTTCCCTGGAGTCCACACATTCTACAGTCAGCTGCTGCTGGTGGTAGTGGTGGGAGGGTGTCTGGTGGAGCAGCAGATGCTGCTCTGTCCTCCTCTCTTAAGGCCACCACCATGCACAGCTGCACCCTCTGCCACAGAAGGGACAGCAAGTGCAGGCCTGGCCCATTCTGTGGCCACCTGTCACTCCAACTGGTGGTGGTGCAGCATATGGTTGCACTGGCCTGCAGTCCCCAGGTGGAGTCCTCTGGGGGGCCACCACATATCCACTTGACATAGCTGACACCTAACCATGCTGCTGTCCCCCGACACAGTCAAAAACTCCCAAAAATGGAGTGTGGGAAGGACCAGGCACAGGCAGGGAGGGCCAAATGTACTGGCAGCTGGCTTGTCATGGTGCTCAATAGAATGGGATCCACACCTGAGCCCGGGGCCACAGGCACATCCTGCCCCAAAGACCTGGTGGTGGTGGTGGTTCAACTGCCTCAGAGTCAGGAGGAGGTGCTGGTTCTATTTCTGGTGGGGAGAACACTCATAATTTTGGATCAGTGCAACAGGAACCAGTGGCTATGCACTCCACACATGCACATTGTGCAATGCCTACCATGCTCTCCCAGAACTGCCCCCACCCCAGACAATCCCTCACCCTGGTCCATTCCTCCTACTGTGCTCCCTCAGTTCAAGCAATGACTACTCGACTCAACAGAAAACACTCACACTGTCAACAATGCACACACAGCCACACAGACACAGACAAACAACTAACTACTTATAAAGGTAAGAAAAAATAAATTTACAGAAAGAACAAATTAAGTGAAAAGAGTACGGAAAAGACAACAAAATGTAGCTTGCTTTCAGAAAGAAGATACTCCACATTCCTTGTGAATGAATAAAATGTTCAGGTGACAAAATAGTCACCTCTGAGTCCGACCCTAGAAAAGTCCATGCCCTCGACACTTTTTTTTTTTTCATTTTTGGCCATCTGTGATTGCTGAAATACATAGCCCCATCCAACCCTCCCTCTCAGCACCCATCACCCCACATCTCCTCAAAACATAATAATGACATTGGGGTGCTGAATCCCAGAAGTGTCATAATCACGAAATCCCTACACCTTCACTAACACGCATGTGCGGTTCTTTTTTTTAATTGTTTTTTCACATATTTGTAAAGGTTTTTTCAGTAAAACAAAAGTGTTATTGCCTATATTTTTTGCCAAGGAAAGAACACACAAGAAGGATGCACTTATGTGAAAAGAAAGATGGTTGTGCTAGGTAACCGGACAGTGCTAAAGCTTCCTGGCAATAAAACCTGGACTGTGGTGCAATAACTTTGTGCCCTTGAACAATCGTAGCTACTACCACCAGGATGAAATGACTTCTGAGATTACACACAAAAAACAGATCAAAGCAAAGAAACCTAGGGCCCAAAGAGCAAGGAGTTTATATTAAGAAAATTCTCATCCATTCTGACTAGAAGTAACCCCACCCTTAATGGCGTATTGCTATCGAACTCCACCCTTGTTGCCTTGCTTAGATAAGCTGTGTCAGTTAAAGTTCAGCAACAACTTCCCCTCCACACACACATACTGTACACACAAAGCATACTTTCTTAAGAAGCACAAAATGATCAGACAATTTTTTGCAAGCTAAAAATGCTATGCATCTAATGTGGAACTGGACAAATTGTTCAGCCCAATAGCTGCCAGATATTCTGGGTAACTGGACAGCTAAAGCTTCTGGGCAATGAAACCTGGACTGTGGTGCAGTAACTGTGTGCCCTTGAATAATCCTATCTACTTACAACTAGGATGGAAGCGACTTCGGGATCACACAAAGAAAGGTCAAGGAAAAGAAACCCATGGCCCAAAGAGCAAGGGGTTCATATTAGGTAAATCATCATCTGTTCCTACCAGAAGTGGCCCATCCCTTGACTGTGTGTTGCTAACTGAGTGCCACCCTTGTGCCTTGCTTAGATAACATCCATCAGAGTTCAGTTAATACATACTGTACCTTTGTCAATAGACACAGTGCTTCAGTATACTATTTTCAACACAGCGGTGAAATAAATAATTTTGTTAAAAAAAAAAACATGAACCAGACATACATAATTTAAAATCTCTGTAAACATGAACAAGCACTCCATGTAGCTATTTCCTTACATTACAATTTATTCATCAAGAATTTCACCAGAAGATTATTACATGATTGGTGATTATATCTGTGTTTGCCATTTTGTTTCCTATGAGGTCACCAATGATGATGCTGCCACAACACAGAAAATCATTAAAGTTTATCCTGGTAAGTTACATGAATAATAGATAGGTATCAGTAAAGGGTAAGGAAATAATTCTATTGATGGGTACAGCTGACACCATAAGCCTCAAGAGCAGAGCCCTGAACCACAAGAGGAATTTTTTCTTGTCAATGATGTCCCTTTTAATTTTTTAATAGCATATGGATCCTCACAGAAGAAGAAAAAATCATTGATGTTTGATTGACAGGCAAGTCTGAAATCAATAATATTATGCCGCAGCAGAGAACTGTGACTTTTTTATATTAGTCAGCATGCATTTGTACAGATGGTACTATTACATAAAGAATCATACTGGAGCTTCAGTGAGTTACAGGAAATATTTTCACCTATGGATTATTTAGATAGCATAAACCACAAGATAATAAAATTATTATTTTTCTTTCCTTTTTTTTTGGAATAATCATTTTATTACATTTTAAATTCATCACACCAAGAGTACATACACATTATGACACCTGTCAGAGTTCAGATTATACGTACTGTACCTTTATCAGTAGACATAATGCTTCAGAATACTATTTTCAAAACAGCAGTGCAATACATCATTTTGCTAAAAAGCACAACATGAACCAGAAATACATAATTTAAAATCTCTGTAAACATGAACAGACACTTCACATAGTTATTTCCTTACATTTCAATGTATTCATCAGAATTTCCCAGATGATTATTTCATGATTAGGTTACAGTTCCTTCTTTCTCTTCATGAATATATCCATCTTGTCAATTAGAGAACCCCTTTTCCAATAAGCAGTGCTTTTGTTGGGTAAAAACTCCATAAAATGGCTCAACTAATTTCTCCCCTACCTTTAAGATCCTATGTTAGTCACTTCAGTGAGAGGGCTTGCATTAATAATTCCTTCCAATGTTCTACTATGGGCCTTTGTTTGGAAACATATGTGTTTTGTATAATTTTTCTAGCTATTACTAGCATGACTCTAACTGGTGAGGGTAATGTTTCCATCCCTCTTCCAACATGTCATCAATTCCCCTAATGTATATGTTAATGTACTTCAAATTGTTCCACCTTATGCTATCTTCCATAGCCCTCTCCTGAATACATCTGAAAATCAACTGTTACTAGCTCAATCCCCCACCAGACCCTCCTTCTCAGCACCTGCCACCCCACCCCAGAAGCATAATAATGACATTGGGGGAGGCAATCCCCAGTGTCCAGATCATGAAATTCTGCACCTCCAGTACTGCACATTTGCATTTCTGTATTTTATTTGTTTTTCCCCACATATTTTAAAGTTTTTTTTCAGTAAAACAAAAGTGTCATTGCCTACATGGATTGCCAAGGAAAGAACACTCAAGTAGGATGCACTTATATGAAAGAAGGCAGTTGTTCCAGGTAACTGGACAACACTAAAAGCTTCTGGGTAATGAAACCTGGACTGTGATGGGTACAGGGCAGCTAGGAAAACAGAAACAGTTGGGCAATTTTGAATGGCAGTGCTCTCATCCATAATAATGGATGTATCAGTGTATCAGGGTAACTTTTATGGAAAGAACAGAAAA
This sequence comes from Neoceratodus forsteri, assembly GCA_016271365.2. Lineage (NCBI taxonomy): Eukaryota > Metazoa > Chordata > Ceratodontiformes > Ceratodontidae > Neoceratodus > Neoceratodus forsteri. The sequence goes on from CM057455.1 coordinate 612,422,920, forward strand.
GAATGAAATGGAGGATTATATGACTTGGAGGAAGTATGTAATTCAGTCATACATTTTGTAATGTTATCAATGTCCACTGAACAAAAACATTTACAGTTGTATTAGGGTTTGGGAAATAAATCTGTTTCGCCATTATAAATTAATAATTGTCTGTGGTGATATTTAAATACTGAGAAGCATGGTGGATTACTTGCATCCTTTGAACTTCCTGGTAATCTTCCACAAATGTCACACTCTATCACCTCATCTTTTGATTTTTCCTTTATGTAATACATGAAACCATGATGTGCCAATCAATCTACAATTTTATCTGAAGGCAGAAAGGGATTAGCAGACATCAAAACAAATGCTCAATCTGCATTTGTTCAAACAAAATGACTTTTAATAAGATTTAAAATAGCTGCCACCCAGGTACAGTAGTTCAGTAAAAGGGTTGAAGCAGGGCTGCAAAATTTGAAAAGTGCAAATACTGTACTGTACACAATGAACTGAGTGAGTGGAAACTCAGACCTTTCGTTTCACATATTCATGCTGGGGATATGCTGTTGCAGAAATATTGTACTATAGAGAGAAACTGGCCCTTATTTTGGAAAGTAACATTTCAGTTTTGATTTCAAGACCCTGTTCCACTGCAGAGACCATAAGAAATCCAGATATATAATAATATTGATAATTTGATGAGCGATAAGAAAAACTTGGCGATTAGACAATTGCCTCTGCTGTATCTGCTGCTCAGAGGTTTAAAAAATAAAATTCTAGTTTAGGGTAACTAGAGGTCTGAAGTACTGCAGTAATTTCCTCTACAATCAATAAAATGAGGATTCATCATCAAAGCAAAATAAATAATGTATAATAATAACACATAATTGCTGAGGAATCTGATGGACAAGACAATCATGATCAATGCTTTCTTGTTTTGTCAGATACGTAGGGGAAGAGTCAGTGAGTGATTTACTGATACTGTTTGAAAGTGCCTTAATAGTAGGTCCCTTGCATGTCAAGAAAAACAAATAGCTATGTCATAGCCAGGATCCCAATTTAAAATTAGAGTGAAAGCCAGTGAAAAGCAACATCTTGTTTCTATTCTTTTGAGAATTTTTTTAATTTATTGTGTGTCACATAAGCAAACCCACCCCACTCTCTTACTAGCATGGCCTTTGATTTTGGTCTGGCATGGACAGCAGTGTGCCTTGTTGGGCTATAGCCCTGAGACTTGGCCTGTGTATGGTTTTGATACTGTGGTGCTGTAAGCAGCAGGATAACTGTCACTGAACTTATTCTTTTTGGATCTCAGCAAGCTTATTTTCAGCATTTTCAATCTGCAGAGTGTTGGTGAGTTACACCCTGCTGAAGTGCATCCAGACTGATTTTGCATTTTCCTGTAACCCAGGACATTTTTCCTGGGTTTTCATGTAGATTGCATTACTTTCTATGGATGCTAAATTGCTATATTTTTCTGCATAACCAATGCAGATCTATTGGAAAAATTCCCAGTAAAATACAGGAATCCCTGTAGCTCTGGGAACCTCCTTATCGAAATAGAAAGCACTGCTACCTGCCTGCAGTAGCACATAAAGGTCAAGCTTCACCCAGTCAGCATGATCCATTTCAGTGGCAGGAGCCTAGCAGTGTTCTTGTGGTAGAGTCATAAAAGGCTATGTTGAATACTTGGTGTAAAATATAAAAACAAAATAGAAAAGTTATGAGGCTATGCTGAATTTTTCAAACACACACTCATAACTTTGGTAATTTTCAATATTTTACCCCAAGTTTACAAATATAGCCATATCTTAATAGCACCTAATGAATGTGACTGCTGTCAATTTTCAAATTTTGTCAAAATGTATTTTTTTCACATTGTAAAAGGTGATTTTGCAGTCCTTGTGTGAAATCACCTTTCAGGCAGAGAATGAACATTTTCTCTGCCCTTCTTCATGAGGTGGGGTCATAAGAAGGCTAGGTTGAAAATATAGTCATTTCTTTACAGCCCATCATGAATTTGAGGTGCTGTAAGAAAGAGGATAAATATTACAAATCTGCTGGACCAGACAACTTACACCCAAGGCTGTTAAAAGCTATAACCCTGTGACTAGTATGGCCTTTATATAAAATCTTTAATATGTCTTTCAACAGAGGAGAAGTTCCACATGGTTGGAAAATAGTGATGGTAATATAAATTTTTAAGAAAGGAGACAGAGGAAGTCCTGCAAATTACAAACCAATTAGTCTGACTAGCATTCCGGTAAAATCTTTGGAGACAATAATAAGGATAGACTACAAACCAACATAATACATAAAATTTAGAAGCAATACACAGCATGGCATTATAAAACATAGATCCTGTCTGACAAGCAACTTAGTCTTCTAAGAGAAGGTAGGCGCTAATCTTGAAATAGTAACCCCATGGGCATAATATATTCAGACTTTGCTAAAGCATTTGACAAAGTCCCACATGGCACCCAAAAAAATAAAATGTACAAATGGGCATAGATAGCAAAATCATCACATGGGTTAATGAATGGTTTATGGGTAGAACACAAAGGGTAAGGATAAGGAGGTATCTGTCAGATGAAGGTCCAGTCACCAGTGGTATCCCACAGGGTTCTGTCCTTGAATGGCGATGTTTGGTGTGTTCATCTCAGACATGACAAACCAACTGGACAATGTTACTATCAAATTTGCTGATGACACAAAAATAGTCACCAATGTAAGTACAAGACTGGGCATCTGTACCCTAGAACAAGTTCTCATTAAGACAGAAACATGCTATTAAACAAACAGGATGTAATTCAATACGGACAAGTGTATGGTTATGCACCTTGGGGCTAAAATCAGAAAGCTACCTACACCTTAAACAAAAATGATCTAAGAGCAGTAACTACAGAAAAAGTTTTAGGAATATACATAACAGAAGACCTCAGATTTACAAAACACTGTGGGAAGTAGTTAAGAAAGCCAACAAAATTATTGGATGTATAAAAGAGCATTCATCATCAGACACAGGGCATGTATAATGTCCTTGTACAGAGCCTACATCAGGCCTCATCTTGATTATTGCACCTCCTTCTGGAGCCCATATCATAGGGGATATAAAAAGGTGGAGGGTGTCCAACGAAGGAAAACTAAAATGGTTGAAGGGCTACAGACAACCTGCTATGAGCAAAGAATGGCTGCACTGGATTTATATCCCCTAAACTAAGAAGAACAAGAGGTGACCTACCGTCAATGCACATATAGACACATAGATACATAGACAGTGTCATCAGATGAGACCTCACAGGCCCATCCAGTCTGTCCATTTGAGCTTTTAAATTCATTTTATGTTTTCTTAGAAGTTTGTTGCCCCTTAACCCTGAATTCCAGAATTAATTTATGTCTATCCCATGCATTCTCAAATCCCATGATTGTTTGCCCCACCACTTCCTCTGTAGGGTGTTCCACTTGTCCACCACCCATTCTGTGAAGAAATTCTTCTCATGTTTCCTCTGAATCATCCTCCTCCAACTTCATCCCATGCCTCTAGTCCTGGAACATCTTTTCACTTAAAATAGTGTATTCCTGCACCCTGTTCCTCTCTATAAGATGCTTCTATGTCTCTATCATATCCCTTCTCTCCTCCTCTCCTCCAGGAGTACATATTCAATTCCTTCAACCTATCCTCATAGGACTTGTGATGCAATACATGTACCATATTTTTGCCCTCCTCTGCACTTCTCTACCCTGTCTATATCCTTACATAAGTAAGGTCTCCAGAACTGTACACTGTACTCCAGGTGGGGCCTCACTAGTGTCTTGTTTAGTGGAATTATGACCTCCTTTTCCTGCTGGTGTTGCCCCTGTCTATGCATCCCAGCATCCTATCTGGTTTACCTGTTGCCTTGTCACACTGTTTCCCTACCTTGAGGTCCTCAGAGATGATAACCCCAAGATCCCTTTCCTGCTTGGTGCATGCTATATCCTCACTCCCCAACTGATATATTGTGCCAGGGTTTTGTGCCCCATATGCATTATCATGCACTTCTTTGCATTGAATTTCAACTGCCAAACCCCTGACCATTCTTCAAGTTTCTGCAGGTCCCCTCATTCTGTCTATATGCTCTGGTGTGTCTACTCTGTTATAGAGCTTTATGTCATTAGCAAACAGGAAATTCTGCATTCTAGGTCCTGTGCAATGTCACTGATGAAGATGTTGAATAGGACCGGTCTCAGCAAGTGATCCCTGTGGTACCCCACTGGTCACTCTTCCCTCTCTGGAGTGACAGCCATTTACCACCACCCTCTGTGTCCTGCCCAGTCAGTTACCTACCCACCATACTACTGTCCTGCCCACACAGATATTTCCCAGTTTGTTTAATAGTCTTCTATGTGGCACTGTGTCAAAGGCCTTGCTGAAGTCTAGATAGGCCATGTCCACTGCCCTCCCTTATCCAATTCCTAGTCACTCAGTTGAAAAATTCAATGAGGTTGACCTTACATGACCTCCCCTGGTGAAACCATGCTGCCTTGGGTCCTGTGGTCCATTGACAATCAGATGTTCCACCAATCTCTCCTTCAATAGTGCTTCCATGATCTTCCCACTACTGAGCTGAGGCTGACTGCTCTGTAGTTCCCTGCTTTCTATTTGTTCCCACTTTTGTATAAGGGGACTACATCTGCCGTCCTCCAGTCTTTGGGTACCTCCTGTTTCCAGTGATCGGCTAAACAGGATTTCCAGAGGTTCAGCCACCACCTCTCTTAGTTCTTTTAGGACCCTAAGGTGCACCCCATCTGGCCCCATTGCTTTATCAACTCTTATTACTTTCAGTTCCTTCAGGACCCTATCTTGTGTAAAGGGACTTGTGTCCATTTCTGCACCATTCCCACCCTCGTACTCCCTTCAGACCCATTACCCTCCTCTTCCTCATTAAAGACTGAACAGAAATACCAGTTCAATAAGTCAGCTTTACTGTTGTCATCCTCCATGCAGCCCATCCTTCCCCTTTAGTCTCACTATCCCTCCTTTGCCTTTCTTTTTCAATTATGTACCTGTAAAAGGTTTTTCCTCTACCCACTGGTTTTGCAATGTGCTCTTCTGTCTGAGCTTTGGCTTCCCTTACTGATCTCGCTGCCTCCCTTTGCTTCTCCTGGTACTTCTCCATATCCCCTTCTGCCTGTGTCTTTTTGAATTGCCTGAATGCAATCTTTATGGCTTTCACTTTCTCCACTACCTCTTTGGAAAACCATAATGGTCTCCTCTTCTTTTCCCTTGCTAACTTGCTTAATACATAATCCGGTTGCTCTTCTAATCCTCGTTTTAAATACTGCCCACTGTTCCTCAACCCCTGATTCCTGCCCCATTCCCCGTAATGCCTCTTTCAAGCATCTCCCATTTTCTCAATGTCTGCCTCCTAAAATCAAGTATACATGTTTTGTGTGGTTTGGTTCTGCTCCTTCTGTGATTTCAAACCACAATGACTGGTGGTCACTGTTCCCCAGGTGCTTCCCCTGTTACCCCATCACACTGTCCCTGTTTGTGAGCACTAAGTTCAGTATTGCCTTCTGCTGAGTTGGTTCCATGACCAGTTGCTTGAGAAGGCACCCTGAAGAGAGTCCAGGATAAATCTGCTCCTAGTTGATGCTGCTGCGGGATGCTCCAGTCCACATCTGGAATATTGAGGTCTCAAAGCACTACCTCACCCTTGTCTGCCATCCTTTGGATGGCTAGCATCAACTCCTATCTGTTTCTTCCTCCTGGGCTGGTGGTCTATATGCCACACCTTTGTGGATGGTTGGCCCCATTTTCCTTTCCAGCTTAACCCATAGTATCTCTATTGTATTTTGTTCCTCCTGGATCTCTGTGGCCCATATGTCATTTTTCACATACTGTGCCACTCTTCCCTTCCTACCTGCCCTGTCTCTTCTAAACATGTTGTAGTCAGGTATGGCCATCTCCCAGTTGTGGTTCTCATTACACCAGGTTTCTGTGATGGCCACAATGTCCAGGACTGACTGCACCATGACAGCCTCCAGATCCTCCATCTTGTTGCTAAGGCTCCTGGCATTGGCACACATGACTTTCCATGATTTGACCTCCCTAGACTCTTTAGCTGTTTTACTCAGCCCCATCCCTGGTTGTCATTTATCTCTGGTTCTCCTTGCTGTCTGCACTTCTGTTGAATTTGACCCTTTCACCTATCCACCTCTTGGCTACTTATTTCCCTCCATCTTTTGCACACTGCTTTGTAAAGATATCCACCTCCGGTTCACTGGTTTCACTGCTATGTGTCAGGGTGGGCAATTAGTAGTAGTAGTAGTAGTAGTAGTAAAAGCTTATTTTTACAGGTAAAGATGGTTTACACATCATTGGGTTACAGACCTTTTTCAAGATGTATCTGTTTTCCTCAAAAGTTTTTTTTTAAAAGCACTTAAAATATACTCTAAACATTTAAGTTACATGCATTTTCCACAATTTTGCTAGACAAACATAATTTATATAAAACTACTACAATGTTACACAATTACAATATACAAGAATGGTTACTATTAGACTACATTTCAAAGAAATGTCACATTTCACATAGGACAATTTCTTTAAAATCATTGTTTATGGTTCACAATGTTATGTCTCCCAAAAAACTTCTTTCACCCGTTACACATACACCTTATTTGCAACCCTTTATCAATAGCTCTCATAAAAATTTCAGATTTTTGAATCTGCTTCATTTTCAAATCAATAAGTGCCCACAGATTTATAACTTTCATATCAAAGGTCATCTCATCATATTTATTATTTATTTTAGGCATTACATATTTACTTCCCCTTTATCTCTTAGATTATATTGATGATTATACTTTAAAGTGGGAATTGTATCCACAAGATACTTAGGACTTTGTTTATGTACTACCCCATGTATTTGTTTCAACCATTTTGGTCCTTTTTATTCTAAATGTTCCCATTTAAGATCTTAAACATTTCACAATGGTGAGTATAATATTCACAATTTAGTACAAATCTAGCCAAATTGTTATAAAGGACATGTATTGCCCTCAAATTTGATTTATTTGACATACCATATATATGAATCCCATATTCTATACAAGGAATAATCAATTGATTTACTATATCTTTCCTCATTTAATAATCCAGACAATATTTAGATCTCTGAAAGGCCCCTAATTTATTATTTGTTTTATAAACAACATTATTGATATAGTATTAAAACTCAAAGTACTATCTACAATAATCCCTAAATACTTATATGACTCAACCTGATTTATGGATTCATTTTAACTGTTTTTATTAAAATGTTTGGGAAATTATTTTTATTTTATTTCTTCCTGTACTGTGAAATACCATTGAATTTGTTTCCTACTATTCAATACCAACCCCGATCTATATAACCATGCTTCCATCCTACTAAAGTCATTCTGAAGAATTTTCTCCATTTCTTGAGTTGTAGTTCCTCTAGCCAGCAAAACTGTGTCATCTGCATACATACTCAAAATTGAATGTTGTACCACTGTTGGGAATTCATTTGCATACATTAAGAACAACAAAGGGCCCAAAACTGAACCCTGAGAGGGACTTCCCTATTTACAAAAGCTGGTTTAGATGAAATTTCAACAACAACTTGTTGAACTCTACCTGACAAATAAGAATCAAACTAAGGAAGAGTTTCACTATCTATTCCCAATTCCTTTATTCTCCTAATAATTTACTATGTTCTATGGTGTCAAAGGCCTTGGAAAGATCCATGAACACTACCCCCTACGATCCGCCCCATTTAATTGGGAAGTGATGTTATCAATTAAATCAGTGAGTGCGGTGTCCGTGGAATACCCTTTATGAAATCCTGACTGGCAAGGAGACAGCAGAGAGCCTGTTTCAAGAACTTACTCAACTGCCCCCTTACCAGTCCCTCCAAGACCTTTGACAAACATGACAACAGTGAAATCGGTCTATAATTTGTTGGTTCCACTGGAGAATTACCTTTATAAATTGGTACAATTTTGCCTGTCTCCACAGGGTTGGAAATGTATTTTCCATCAGACTCCAATTAAAGAGTCTTGTTAAAATAGAGCAATCACCATCTTTTAAAAACTATTTCTATTTTATCCAAACCTGAGGCTTTATTTGATTTAAGTTTCCTTAATTATCTCTTTACCTCTTTACAGGTAATTACTTTAAACCTAAACCTTATTTTATTTAAGGCCACTTTTCCCTTGGCCTCCTTCTATATATAAGCTGCTTTGAATTTCTATGTCAGGTAATAAGACAAATATTGATTTAACCTTTCTGCAGACTCAAATGCTGACAATAAAATATCCCCTTCCCTGATTTGGATAGGCTGTCTATTTTCCACAACGTTCTCAAATGATTTTATCAACTTCAATATTGTCTTGGGGCATTACTATATTCTACCTTAGTTATATAATACTGTTTTTTATTTTAATTTCTTCTTTAAGCTTATTTCGTTCGCTCTTATATTTAATCCAATCATCAGGGTCCAATGTTTTATTAGCCTTTTTCCATAACTTATTTTTATAACGTATACTACATTTTATCTTATCTGTGACCCAAGGAACATTTACCTTTTTCCAGACACCAGTTTCAAAGAGTGCAACCTTATCACAGGCCTGTACAAACATTTTAGAAAAATCCTCAATGGCCCAATCCAAATCATGGATTAAGAACAGCCTGTCCCACCTACATTTTCTTAATCTCATAAAAAGGCTTCTTTACTGTATCTTTTAAAATTTCAATGCTTTACTTTCTTTGGGACTGGGTTTATGGATATTGTCTTCTTATTTTCATTTCCCACACAATCAATAGAAAATGATCTGCAAATATAGGTTGCTTCACTTCCATAGAAATAACTTTAATTCCATCTGAGGAAAAAACTAAATCCAATATTTTCCCTCATTAGTTATATGTGTTTTCCTTGTAGAAACTGCAATGTTTTGATGTATATTTAATGAGGTACCCTCCTTGCTGGCCTGCCACACCCTTGGCTAGTTTAAATGTATGTCAATGTAGCATTTAAACTTATCATTGAGTGCTTGGATTCCCATCCAGGATGGATGCAGGCCATCAGGCTTGAACAAGCCTCCATCCCTCCAGGTGGGTCCCCAGTCACCAAAGAATCCAAACCCTTCTTCACAGCACCAGTTCTTCAACCATGAGTTAAAGTTCTTGGTGCATGCACCTCTATGCTCTCCCATGCCTCTCTCAGGTAGTACTTCCAGAAGGTGACAGAAGTAGCTACTTGCTTGAGACCCTTCCCCAATTTCCTAAACTTTTCCTGAGCTTCCTTTGGCTCCCAATTTGCCAAGTCATTATCACCTAGGTGGATAATGACATCCAGCTCACCCTCCCATCTTGTCTTCCCAGTGATCCCCAGGATCTTCCTTCCATCCTCCATGCCATGGCACCTGTAGCCACCTCACCTCCCTGTCCTCCCCTCCTGTGTTCCTAGTTGATTCCTCTTATGATGGAATCCCCAGCAGGATTCACTTCCTCCTTCTCTGGCATCCACTGCTCTCCCCAATGAGGTCACCTCTTTGGCTAACCTCCCCATCCTTTCCTTCCACTTCTCTGGGTACCTCTATTTGGTTGTCCCTGTTTGCCAGTGTGGCATATGAGTTCTTGAGTGAACAGGATATCTAGAGATGACCAATTAATGGTGAATCTAGGATTTACAATAAACACAAGAAACCAGAATATGTGAAGTTATAATTTACAAATACAACTAACCTAACCTAGGGAAACAATAGAAGAAACTATTACACACAAAGAGTAATACTAACCTGGAATGCACTACCATGCAATATGGTAATGGCAGATACCGTGAATAGCTTCAAGAAAAAACTAGACACCTCTGTAATACCAGGAAACAAGGAAAAATAACCAGCTTGTGGAAACTGAACAAAATGGGCATGGGCCTTCTGTGCAACTATACTATCCTAGTATGACATCATGGTATGAATGTAACATCTGTCATTTTTCATCTCCTGCCCAAAATGTGTTTCTGCACCTCTGAGAGTTGATTTTGCAATACCTACTAAAATCACCTTTAGGCTAAGAGTCAAATTTTCTCTACCCTTCTTCATGAGGCAGGGTCTTAACAAGGCTATGTTGCAAATTTGGTGTAAACATATTAAAAACACATTTTCCCTATTTTTACCACAACTTCTCACCAGCAGCATTATCGGCTCTGGCCAGAGTTTGTTTAGCCAAGCTATACCAGCCCTGTCAATTTTCAGAGCCCATCATCTGTAATCAGCCTCTTTGTCACAAACTGTCACTGTAATGGGTCAGACAGCAATCATATAGAACAATGGGACCCATATTTCATATGTGTTGCAACCAGTCCCAGAATATATGTTCTCCTGTTAGACTTTATAGATGACCGACCCCCAAAAAAATAGACAAATGACTAGAAGAAAAGAAATTTGCAGGGACCCAGCTGCCTGTGTTCAATATTGTGCACAGTCTTTTATTTTCCAAATGCAAATTTCTTTATGAAATGTATCCAGTGTTTCAAGATCTCACCTGAACTTTTTTTTCAGGGGTTGGCTAAAAGGTTAAATCAAAATATATACTAACCATTATTGTTTATAGCTATGTGCATCACTAGTTATTTAATTATTATTGAAACTTGGAGTGGAGAAAAACTCCATAGTGCCTAATTATGTTCACTAGGTATGCACAATCAAGTCAATCACTGCTTTGTTTCTCTATGTTCACACATCTGTAATCAAAATCTGAATAAATATTACTTTGTATTAAATTATGTATAACCTTATTTGTAAAACATTCTTCTTATTAGCTCACCTGTAATTAACATTACTTATGCATCAAATGTAAAATAAGCTCACTTGACATAAAAGCATTTAAGCCATTCACCTGGCATAAGGTTAAAGGACTACACTCCATAACATATTCGTTTTCTTGTAAAATAAATATACAATAGCATCTTAACCACTGATATTATTGAAACTTTCCCTGGTCCATTAATTTTGTGACTATAGGTCCAAACCTTTTTATTTTTATTTTTTAATACATAATTGGAATTACAACCTTGAATCATAGACTCCTTTGCAAAGGCTCCATATCAATATTACAAAGATGAGAAGTGTATGTAGCAGTATGGTAAAATGCATAACAACACAGTGATACAATAGAGAAGAAACAATAAAATACATTGTAGAAGAAAAATAAAAATAATAAAAAATCTACAGCCAGATAGATCAAGCATTCCCACTTGTTATATACAGTATTATCCAAACTAGGGTAGGTATTATACACAGGGTCAACAAGATGAAGTACCTTCTAGAGAATACACTAACAAAAGAGGCCCGGCAATACACTACAATAAGAGGCCCAGAGGGTATTCCAGGGTGTGTGGGGTCTGAGGCTAGGGCAATCACATGTAGTTTGCTCAAGGAGACAGATTTTGAGTGACATTTTGCAGAGGCCAAGTTTGGTTTACAATGTGACGGTGGCATGGAAGCTATTTAGCCATTGAGGGGCCTAGTGAAGGAATGCTCTTTGGCATAGGTAGGTCCTGCAGCTAGGCACAGAGAGGAGGGCCTGGTGTTGCTTCTTCAGACTCTAGTAGGAGGGGCTGGTTTGATAAGTGAGTGAAGTCCTGGGGGCTTGATTGAGGGTATTTTCTAGCAAGGAGACAAGTGTGATATTTTAGTCTCACATCAAAATTTAGCCAGTTTGTAAATGTGTAAAGATCACAGGTGTGAGTAAGTGTGTTGCATGTCATGACCAGATGACAGGCATTATTCAGTGTGTTTTTACACAGTGAAGGGCAGCCGAGACCACTGTGCCATAGATCACTATACCACAATCCAGGAGGGAGAGGATCGAGGAGGATACTGCAAGATGGAGAGCTTTGGGGTGAGGCAGTGATTGAGACAATACAGGAGATCAATCCAAATGTGAGAATGGAAGGTGAGGATGTGTCAAGGTTATACCCTGGAACTTGAACACTGAGACTTGCTCAAGAGGAACACTTATGGAATTATGGATGTTTAAGCAATAGTCACTGTACAGGTTCTGGTGGTGAGTGAAGATCATGTTTGTTTGTTTTTTTGTAATTGAGGATTAGTCTGTGGTCCACAAACTAGGATTCTGCTTTATTAAACAGGTCCTGGAGGGTGTGTTGGAGCGTGGGGTGGATCTCAAAAATAACAGCAGCATCCACATAGAGAAGCAGTTTCCCAGGGTAGGAGCTGGGAAGGAGTTGAGAAAGAGACTAAAGAGGAGGAGGGTGAGTATAGAGCCTTGGGGACACCGGAGCAAACAGGGCAACTGGAGAAAATAGTGATGCCAATCTTAACTTGTTGGGTTCTACCAGACAAATAATCCGTGAACTAAGATCCTGACTCTTGGGAGAGGCCCAAGGAGGGAAGTGAGTTAAGGAGTAAGTGTGATTAATGATGAAATGCCTTGGTTAGATCAATATAGACTGATCCAACCAGGTGGCTGCTGTTGAGGGCATGATGTATAAAGGATGTATATATGAGGAGAACAGTGTTGATACTGTGACCTCTATGGAAACCGTGTTGTGCAGGGGATAGCAGTGTTATGTTTAGAGAGACAGTCTGGTAAGTTGATTAAAACTATTTTTCCAAGACCTTAGAGAGTAGGGGGAAACAGAAATGGAGCGGTAGTTGTTAGTGTGCAGTCTCTCCTTTCAGAATGGGTGATGACTGCACATTTCTGGGGAGTTGGGAACTGTCCTAAGCAGAGGGACATATTTAGAATTTTGTTACTGGGGAGAGAACCTTGTCTAGGATGAGGGAAGGAGTTTTAGGTCCAGGAGTCACCACTGTGGTGAGACTTGCTCAGAAATTTGGAAAGATATCTTCTGGCAGCACTTGTAGAGATGATGCAGAGATGAAAAGGGGATATTTTCCATTGGGTGTGTGCAGGTGTGTATGCTGGGGGTCAAAACATTGGGGTGGAGTATGCTACTGAGGACAGAGAAGGTGTTGTTGAGGGTGTTTGAGATGGCTAGGGGTCCTGAATGATGGAACCATCAATGGTGAGCTGGGGGATACCACTTTCCTGTTGAATTCTTTAATATTTTACAGAAATCCAGACCCAAGCTCCATGTGGATGTGAGGGCATGGTGGTGATAATAGGTTACCTTGGTTTGGCAGATAACCCAGGTGCATTTAGTCTTAGCATCTCTGTACAGTTCTCCATCACGGGAAGCTCAGAGTCCAGAGCCTTGTACCAGAGATTGTCCTGTGCAGCAGTGCTTGAGGGATCCAGGGGTGTCCTTATTTTTGTGTACTGTTTTGAGAAAGGGGCAAAGATGTCACAGGTGGTATTAAAAATGTTGATGAAGTAGGAGAGGGCAGCATCTATGTCAAGGGCAGAATCAATATGGGACCAGTCACAGACCCTGAGGTAGGACTTGAGTCTGGTAAGGGAGCCTTTTTTAGGTGCCTTTGGTACGAGGTTATGGGGGATGTAGTAGGGCATTGATAGACCACTGGCAGGCAATGGGAGAGCAGTCTCTGAGGGTGTCTGGGAGGACTTTGACATGTGAGAATTATTGGGGTGATTAGTGAAAATGAGGTTGAGCAGTGAGGAGGTTTTGTTTTATTATTGAGCCGAGTGGGAGTCTGCACAACTTGGAAGAGGTCAAGTGCCATGTCAGAGTCCTTATATGGGGAGGATGAGGGGACATCCAATTATTATTGAGAACCCCAACAATAATTTCACTGTTGGAGGGAAGTTGCAGATGATGGACTTGATTTCTGCAAATGCTCGCTTTGGTTGCATGGGGAGATGTAGGCAATCATGAGATAGAGCGCTTTTGCCTGGGTTACCAAGAAGTAACTTGACTGTGAGGTTTCGAGCACCGGGGTGGGGAGGGAGATAGGAAGGGCTTGTATGAAGTCCTTTATGTAGAATGCACAGCCATCTTCCCTTTTGCCATGTCTGTCAGCCTGAAGATCGAATAGCTATTTATTGCTACCACTGAATCGGTAGCAATAAACAGCAATACCTTATTGCTTCTCACAGTCTTTATTCTGACTTCTTTTAGACTCATTTTTTATTACTAAAATACATCCTGCTTACTGACTTAACCACTTTTTCCTCTCTATTTTATTGTTACATCTAGATGTTTTATTTAATATGCTCACTTTTAAAGTTAATTGTTCACTGCCAAAGCAGATTTCATGGCTAGAAAAATAAAATAAAAAATTCATCATTTCCATGGTGTTAAAAATAATAAATATAAATTTACTACAGTTTCTCTGATTAGTGACAAAATGTTAGTGCAGTTACCTAGCGAAAGAAAAATTATAGGGAGCAGCATACTAATGATTATTAATAACAAGTCCCTGGTCTAAGTTTTAGAGCTTAGAAAATAAGGAGCTGACCTAGCATTACAAAGGCAGTTTGAAATAGATGGGAAAATTAATCACAGGAGGCAAGTAATTTTACAGATGGACAAGATGACTACATTTGCTTCAGTTTATAAAGTAAATAATGTTACAAAATTGTATCTCCAATTCGGTGAATACCTCTCCTTCCTCCCTCCATCATTGCCGAAATCTGAGTGAGTGAAGTCTTACCCTTCAGCTAGCAACTTACAAACTGAGGTGTTAAAAGGCAAAGAGACAACAAGCAGAGATCAATACTGATGTCACAGTAGTTGCTACTGGAGCTTAGTTATAAGATAAATGAGGGTAAGCATCCTTTCAGGAGTGGGGCTGAGCATGCTGAAGCAGCAAGGTAGTTCATGTAGGAATGACTGGATGGGCCAAGAAGGCCTTATCTGTCATCAAATTCTATGTTTCTATGTTTCGCCATGAGCGCCCAACACCACCCTCCCATCTCTTCTCACCTCTCTGGAATGCTGTTGAAGGGACAAATTAGCACACATGTTCAAACTTGATGGGTAATCTCATTTGTTTTCTCACAAGCATTGTAGATATTCATTCCAACTTACATCCTTGGAGATTGACTGTACTGTACAACTGAGTGGCAGTCCCACTCATGCACAACCCCCACCCATTCATTCACATCCCTGCCTCTATGTCACTGTCTCTCTATCTGGCTGCACTAGGCAGTCTGGTAGTCCTCAGTATCAGAAACCTACAGAATGACTATTATGGTGGGGAAGGAAGTTTAGACTTTGTGGCCGGCTTTGCACTGCAATGAACTGTTTTGACCTTAGCTTTATTTGTATAACCATGGACTTTGGTTACATAATCAGTGTTGTATTCTAAATCACTGAGTATGTAATTGTTCTGCCTTACATGCTTGGCAATGGACTGGGCTGTATTTACTACTCAGTTGTTCCCATAAATCCTCACCACACCACCACACGTCTATGTAGCTGCAGTCACAGTCCCAAGATCCAAAGTGGTAGAAACATACAGAAACAGCAAGAAAATCTAAAATTTACAGAGTAGTTTATAGGAGGAAAATAAAGTTCAGTGTACATAGACCTCTTAGTGTCATGTGGGGTGCGGTTGGGTCTGGTTACAGTTTGAATGGACGGCCTGGCTGACTACTGGTATTTGAGATCTCTGTCAACCTGGTGAAGATAGGGGATGTGTTAGACTGGGGCAGATGCTTGTAATAGAGTTAATTTTGTGAACTAGCATTTTAGGATATTTGACTTCAATGTTCAAACCAATGCATGGAGCACCATGGATTTATGATTGGGGACTGCTACTGACAGGACTGATTCATAAATAATTTAAACTGGAAAAGCAGATTTTTTTTAATAAAAGCAGAGCCATGCACAGTTTTAAAGCTTGCAGCTAAATAACTAGACTGCTTCTCTATAGCTGACTGCCTGCCAAGAGCACTCTGTATCCCCACTCTCATCTCTCTCTCTCGTCCTGTCTGTCTTCTCTCCATAGTAAGCTATCAGTACGGGCCACAAGTTAGCACATATAAATAAAATAGTGAGACTCTGTATTAAGCAAATTTGATGTGCAATCTTAACAATGATAAAAAATATGTCATTGTGCATGATTCTGAGTTGGGGTGTGTGGACTGAACGTACAGCCAGAACAAAACCATGAGGGAGACTAATAATGAAAAGGACTGCAGGACTTCAGGGAAAAAGAAATGTTGTAGAACATATTTAGGTACTGCAGCAATAACAGACAAGGGGTCTGAGTGTTAGGTCAGGATAATCCCTGCACTTGTACTGCTATAGGGCAAACAAAACAAACAATAACAACTTGAACGGACTCTCTCTACTGTTAGCAGTTAATAGTTAAGTACTGAAACTAATGCATCTTGTATATTTAGTTTATGTACAAAACAAAATGGCAAGTAAAGTCACATTCAACAGGACTTATCATCAGAATACAGTACATACAAACAGCATTTGTCCAACTGACACTGCTAGACTGTAGTGAACCAAGTGACAAGGTTAAAATTCTCCCTGCCATTTGACAGCTATGTATTAGGATCACAGTCAACTGGGTACTGAACCAATGCAAAGCAAAACAATTCTCATATGTAAAACAGTTTAACTCAGAAAACAACATTTTATATCTATTTTTCCAGCTTGAGTTACTATATATATATGGCCAGAGTGGCTCTGGCTTCCTCAGCTACGTCAGTATGTTGAATTTGCCCAGGGGCCCAAGGCCTAGGTATATACAGGTTCAGTTATATAAAATTGCTGATAGCCACCTCTCTCTCTCTCTCTCTGTATATATATATATTCATGGCAAAACTCCATTTAATGCATCAGTTAGGGTTGTTCCATAGCGACAAAAGTGAGGAATTCTGTTAGGGTTGAAAACCCTAACTCTGAATTCTACTCCCCAGCACCACACAGACACAGACACACACACACACATTCAAGTATGGGGAGGACCAAGTCAACACAACCAATGACAGACATCCACCAGCAGGTGACAGAAGTAACAAACAATTGTCTAAATGTACGACAGACATCCCCACCCACCTGACCAGGTACTGCATGCTCAGTGGAGATCAACAGCAAAACTGAGGCCATGTACACCAAACGTACACATCCCTGATTGCAGCTTGCACACAACGTACCACACTTAGTAGTTGCATGGCCTTACCTACCGATGCCCCACACCACACCACACCACTTGTGGTGGCCACCTGAGCAATAGAGTTAAGCAAAACCAAGGAGTTGTACAGGTATAATATCTCTGATTATAACAAGGGTTTGAGAAACACAGCTTTCTAATTGACTGTAAACATTGTAACAGCCTTATGTTTAGTTTTTGTAACATACATGTAGAGCCTAACCATATAATGAACATGGTTAAATGTTGTTTAAGAAACAGTTTATTATGATAGCAATAAGCCACTGTCAGGTATTATGTCAATGGTCAGTTTATCACTGTCTAGCGACATGTGGCACTCGGATATGCCTCATTCAACATTAAACCCCTACAGGGTGATTAACAGACCATTTAACATAACTGTTGGCCATGCCTTATTGCTTAATTGTCTTTATGAGTAGATACTCTCCTCTGCTAGGCACTGCAGCAGCTTTGCTAACACAGTGTCCCACCCAGTTACACCATACACTGTCTAGTTGCTGGAGAATGGCTGTGAATATGAACTCATGAAGATGAACAGTGTAACTTGATAATTACAGTCATCAAAACTCTAGTGTGATTATAACTGACAGACTCAGTGATAGAGGATAATCCCTGCTGTCCTACTACATTTACCCCATTATGAGTTAAATCAATACTAAAAGACATTCTGTTTATATCTACACCATACCTACCTCTTTCCTGTTGTAGCAGAATTAACATAGTTATCACTTTGATAGCATCAGTGACAGAAGTGTGGCAACTCAAACACTAGGCATACAGCCTGAGTATGAAACAACTGTTACACAAATCACACTGTGTCCATAAGTGCCATAGATCACTCATTGCAACAATAGCAAATCTATTACTATTTGAATAAGTTAGTTATCACAGATGCAATGAGATTGTCTTTATCAGGTGCAACATACTCAGTAAGTGCCTACAGGAAAATCTATCCTATATAAATGTCCGATACAGGTACATCATTGTTGGCTCAGTAGTGCTATGACATTGAGAAGTTGCTTGGCCTGATCCATGCAATTACAATCTTTCTTACAAAGAATACTTACTGCATCTTTAATATTGAGACACACTGAAGGTCTATGTATGTACATCAGCAGTACACCTTCATCAGTAAGAATGCATGTGATATTGGCAGAGCCAATTTCACAGCGCTGAACAGGCAATGCTTTTCCATACGCTTACATCAGCCTCTCATGTTGACTAAACCATTGCAGTAAATGTAGTACTATGTAAATCACCTACTAAATGTATCACTAATTTTATCTTGAGCATGCTAGTGTCTTGTAGTTAATTTATGCTTCTCTTAATTAATGTATACTCAGTAGTGTTAAACCTTTCTACAACTGTCATCATGCACCTTCAGCATTTATATTGAATAACGGCACAGTACCAGTTGTGGTGGTGTGGTGTGGGGCATTGGTAGGTAAGGCCATGCAACTACTAAGTGTGGTACGCTGTGTGCAGCTGCAATCAGGGATGTGTACGTTTGTGTACATGGCCTCAGTTTTGCTGTTGATCTCCACTGAGCATGCAGTACCTGGTCAGGTGGGTGGGGATGTCTCGTAGTACATTTAGACAATTGTTTGTTATTTCTGTCACCTGCTGGTAAGTCTGTCATTGGTTGTGTTGACTTGGTCCTCCCCATACTTGAATGTGTGTGTGTGTGTCTGTGTCTGTGTGGTGTTGGGGTGAATTGAGTTAGGTTTTCAACCCTAACAGCTTAATTTCCTCACTTTTGTCACTGTGGAACAACCCTAACTGATGCATTAAACGGAGTTTTTGCCATGAATATCCTGTCTTTTTCAGAAGTATCACTCAGCATACTACATGATTTATAGTCCTAAGAATAGTGCACATACATATAAAACAATGTTTCAGTATCAGAAATATTTCTACTGTTGTGGTTGCACTTACTGTCATTCTCTTAATTACTTTATTAATTGTCACTTGTCATTCTCGTTCCATGTAGTAGTTTTAATGTTAAAGTGTCTTAATCATTTTGTTTGTGATCACATATGTAACTTTAAAAATGTGCATAACTAAAAGACAATATGACATGAGACGGACACTATTAGTTCATGTACTAAACAAATGGATATGCTACTATAGTAACTTGAGATTGCAAAGAGTGCTTCCACTATCAACTGAGGTCGTACCATCAATCATGTGAACAGCAGTGGAAGAGGTTTGTTGTACTGAATACATATACTGGACCACCAGGGCTATGTTCCGGGGTTTACTGCTTACATCCCAAGAACGGGAGTTTCGTGCACTGCACCACCAGGGTATGTTCAGAGGGGGTTTACTGCTTACATCCCAGGAACGGAGTTTTGCTCCACTAAGACCACCAGGCTTATGTTCGGGGTCAGCTTTACTGTTTACATCCGTGAATGGGACTTTCAGTCCACTACACCACCAGGGCTATGTTCGGCAGGAGGGTGTTGTGTTTCACACTGATACACCTTGAAATCAGCTTCTCAGTACACTGGACCACCACATATGTATTCACAGGAGGGCTGTTTTTAAACTAGAGTAGCCCATGGTCAGGCTTCCGGGAGGAACATTTCTGCTGTTGCCCACAATAGGCCCAGTGGTGGTGGTGTTGGGAATTGTCACTCTTTTGACCACGATTAGGCTGCACGACGGGACATGGAGTGGCTTGGGGCCAGCGACAGCTGTCACGTGCTGTGTCGCCCATGCAATCAGCAGTTTACCTGTGCATGATTGTTGACTTGAGCATTTTTGGCCTGAAAGTTGTGCAGGTGCAGGTTCCAGGTTGCAGCTTCACAACTCTACACAGCCTTGCTGAATGTCAGGCTGTGCACTTAGTCCATGGTTCTGTCCTCCCTGCAGTTCA
Organism: Neoceratodus forsteri; assembly: GCA_016271365.2. NCBI lineage: Eukaryota > Metazoa > Chordata > Ceratodontiformes > Ceratodontidae > Neoceratodus > Neoceratodus forsteri. The sequence continues at coordinate 612,442,865 of CM057455.1, forward strand.
TTATGCATTGATTTGCATTGCACTGTTACTCAGCAAGTCTTCTGTGGTGGAACTGCCTCCTGCTGAATATCGCAGAATGGAGCAAGTCTTCACTTGCACAGGCACTACCCTTTACACATGTTGCAACCCTTTGAATATCTTGTCCATTAAACTATAATACTAATCAAGGAAGGCATTTGTCACACAGAGACTGGTGGGCCCTTGGAATGAGGTCCCTTGTCACTTATTTGTCCTAAATCAAAGATGCTTTTTAAAACTCAGCTGTATAGGAATTGTTATGAAGGAAGCTAACATGACTACATAAGAGATATTGGCTGGAACAGCTATGGCCTATTCTTTACTGTCTGGCCTCCTCCACTCCTTGAAAATTTCTATGAACCTTTCTATTAACTATCTTTATATTACGGATAACAATACTGCCACATATACCCAATGTTAATATGATATGGTTATGACAATTGTCCCAAAAATGTTATGCTTGAATGTCACACTTTATCTCTTGAATATGAATAAGACACCAAACACAAGAGAGTATAGTTGTAGTTATTTAGTATAAAATATTGTCAATATAAAAATGACAAACAAAAATATGTTTTTATACATAAAAAATAGATTTTTATAAAAGAATATATACATACACCGAAAAAAAAGGTGTGTATTACTTCATACACATTTTATAAATAAAATACAAAATCTTTTTTAAATATTTATAAAAACATAAAAATATTTTCTATGCTTTTTATACAGTCCAAGACTTGCAGAGGTGTGTGCACTGCATCAGGCAATCCAGGCTGTAAGCTGGATGCAATGTGGAGGCGCAAAAGAAGTAGAAGCTGTTGCGCCATCGGGAGATGACACCGGACCTCTATGAAGGGTGGCCAGTCTCACTCAGGGAGGCTGAGGAACAGTTGGTAGCTGCGGTGAAGCACTGCTATGTGCAACAGCACCATCACCCACTGCTCGACCGGCTCAGGGACGAGGTTCACAGTCTGCTGTTGTGCATCCAAGAGAGACTGGATTTGTCCAGCCTCTCGGGATGCCAGCGTTCTCCTTCCACAGACTGCGAACCTCGGCGAGTGAGCCGGCTATAGCAGCAGCATGGTCAGCATCTTCGCAGTCGCCGCGCCCTACAAAGATAAAGAAAAACAGTTATGGTGAATATATAACACAAATTCAACAATTACAACTGTAAACTATTTCACTTCAAATATTTCTTATCTAATACAATATCAGAAATGCATTCATTTTAAAGTAATGATAATACTTTAAACTATGATGCAACACTATTCATTAAACAATGTGGTAAATACAATATGCAGAATCCTGCATCCTGAGTGGTTGGCTGGCACAATGACCACTGTGATGAATCCTCCAGTGTACCCAGTGGAAGAAGTGCCAGCCAACCTTATACCATGCTAATCCGTCACATTCACTTCAAACAAAACTGCTGCGCTTTGTCCCGTTGCTAGTTCGCTAAAACACCACAGACATTTTTAGCTAAATTACCTCCTCTTTCAAACTGTAGGGACCTCAGTGAGATAGAACGAGTTAAAAACATAAAAACCAACATTCTGCATTGTTTTATAAAATTTATCCTCCGACGGTGTGGTACACTGGAGGATTTAACACCACTGGTGTGACTTCAGTCACTCGCCGCGACTCGCGACCGAATCACACCAGCCGTAGTTAAATCCTCCAGTGTACCCACTCCCTGGAGGGATAAATTGCTTAAATATCTAATTTGTCTCTCTGTCATACTTGACTATCTATATTATCTAATAAGCTCACAACATAAAAAAAATGTATAGTTAGCTGTGGCTTATAGTGCTACTCTTAGATTTTCTTTCACTACTCAGAACTATTCTGTATATCATACTTTAGCATTATTTACACTATTATGCCATAGAGTGGAAATACATCTTCATCAAGTGTGAGAATGTTTACTTCACCATGTCTGCCTATAATGTGTAGTTATGTATTCAGTGAAATTAAAGTACCTTGACAGTAGCAGTATTATAAAATTCTTTTCATGCGTACACTATCATGATAAGTTTAATGATACTTTTAAACTGGACAGCTTTTCACCCGTGTTTCAAGATCTCAGCACAGATCAGTACTTTAAATAAATAAGTCACTAATATAAGATGGCGCAAAACCATGCCAGATATCGAGTCAAGGTCAGCAGAGTTGTGCAGGCGCAACCCCAAAGCTGTGCCTGCAGAAGTTTGAGAAAAAAAGGATTGATTTCAGTGCCAACCACAAGTGAGCTGCGGTGCATTGCAGGACAACACAGGAGCTGGCACCTGTGCGTGCCCTTCAACACTCTGTCTCATACGTCTGAACTGTTTGTTCCCAAAATGTGTTACATTGCTTCTCTAAATGTTGAAAGAATAGGAAAACCGTAACACTTAATCTAATTTACAATTAGAAGCCCACAACACTGTAAAAATGTTTGCATTTAAGTTCATAAAGTCCTCAATTTATTAAATTAATATATTTACAGTTCTGCACCGAATGAATTTGCCTGACAAAAGTTGTTGAGGAACAGTGACAGTGTGTGTGTGTGTGTGTGGTGGGGGCAGTGTCTTTTTGAGACAGCTTGTCATTAATGAGCCAATATCTCTCACTAAGTGACAGAAAAAAATGGCAGTGACTTTAAATTTATTTAGATGTTTTAGCCAATGAGTAACCTGCATGGGCAGAGGGATACTTGAGTGGGTGAGATGGTAGTGGGGCTGATACTTTTATTTGCTGGGCATGTATTGAAAGTTAATGTACACCCTGGAAGGCACTAGCCAATCAGATGCAGGAAACAAATACCCATTTTCTAAGTGTAGTGAGACAACTTCCATAGTGTTATTTAGAAACATACGATATTCATAGGGTGAACGCAAAACAGTCCCAACATTACCTTCATTATTAGTTTTATCGACATCCCCTCAGTTCATCATCACCTTTAAAAATACACATATGCCAGTGCACTGAACAGCATCGCACTACATTGTACAGGTAAGCATTAGGCTGGCAAGGCTGAAGACATACACACTGCACAGCTATTCACTTTTACTGTGTAAAACGGTTCATGAACACTATAAGGCACACTTTAAACTTGTCTATTGAGAAAAAAACAAATTAAACATTATTGTACACTTTATGCAGTGCACAACATTTATGTAACTACAATATCCTACCACCATGTTTGTGTTTTTGGGGTTGTTGGATATCTGCAGTGATCAATGCATTCCCACCCCTGACAAGGTCACTCACACGTAAAGTAAGTTATGTAAATAGTGATTCGCCTACCCACAGCAAACAAAAAAGTGGTGCTACAGTTAACACCCAAGCTTTCTTGTCACACCTCAAACTATTTTACATTAGCAGTGCGTATCATCAGACAGTGCACTTCCTATCATACAGTAGGACTGCAACGTGTAATTTTCAACAGGAGCATTGATCACCACAGAACGTTGACAACCCTATGGTACTTCTCAAGGATGCACATAATATCAGCAATAGATTTTCACTTAAGTGGTGGGCTGGCCGGCTTCCTGCTTCACCTCCACATGTTCCACAACAGCCGCCTCCGGCTCTATTAAAGGAAACAAGAAAAAATGATCACATTAATAGATGAAATATGAAGGTCAAACTGTTTTTGTTAAAACATCAATTTCTTCAATAACGATTTTCAAAACATTACTCACAAATATATTGTATTCAGTGCAGAACAAGTAGTGCCTGACCATGGATCACAATACTTATGACATTGTCATAATACATGGTTGAGACACATGAACATCATAAAACATTACATGTATGTTCAATTTACATACATGCATACCTAATAATATGAGACTCTGTTCCTTTAATAGTTTAAAAATGTGAGTTATAATAAAAAACACAAACACAACGATAATGTCACTGTTCAGTCAATGACCGTCTAGCTGAATGTAGCAGCCATGGATGTGTTATTAACTATATGACTCTACAGGGGTATAAAACACATTAACAAACATGTAGATATTCTATTATGCACATTTATAACTATTACAATAATAAAATGAAACATTGGCATGACATATATAAAATATTTACTAAATATAATCTAGAGACATATCATTATTCGCACCAGATAATTTAGCAGCACACCATTTAATTCCACCACCACACCTACAACACTACAACAACATTAGAATTTGTTATCTATTTAACCAATAAGGCATGACCAAAGGTTATGTTAATGGTCTGTTAATTACTTCTAGGGGTTTAATGTGGCACGAGGCATAGCCGAGTGCTACATGCCCCTAGAGGGTGATTAACGACCATTAACATAACCCTAGGAGTGCCTTATTGCTATTATAATAACAATGCTTTCTAAATAGTGTTTTACCTTGTTCAGCATATGATTAGGCTGTACATGTATGTAAATCAAAGATGAACATAGGGCTGATAAATGTGTATAACCAATCAGAAAGCTGTATTTCTCAGACCCTTCTTATAATACTCATTATGAACCGCGATCGTAAATGGGCGATTCTGATTGGCTGAGAAGTCTTTGAAGCCGTGATGATATCTAGCTACATCATCACGCCTTCAAAAGTCTCCGACCACCAGCCTCCTTACCCATAGCAAATCATTCCGGCGGCAATGGGCAGTCACACAACAACCAGCTCTTCACTCGCCCAATGGAAAACGCAGTTTCAGCAGCAGCACCGAGTGTCACAAATGGGCAGCACACCAAGATAATTTAAAAACAATGTCGTTGTTGGCACTGTCAGTAAAACTGCTTACATTTATTAATACAGACAAAGCTGTAATTTTTTTAAAGGCAGCGTTGCTCTCGCTCGCGCTAGCTTCGTCTCCTTTACTTGTCAGTTTTTTCAAAATCGCGCTTGCCTGCTCGCTTGCTTCACGACTAACGCTTACATTTGTAACATCTTCCTGCCTTCTTAGTGAGATATATTGAAACTCTTGAAGTGCCCCCACTAGTCAGTCTGCTCTCTTCAAACTGTGACTTCAGTCCTCTCATGGCTCCAATGATACTTTCACATATGTGGTAGCACTAGAAATTTTCATATTTTTCCCAAAAGTCACCCACATAAATAGGATGTCCCCGACCACACTATATTTTTTGGGGGACAATGTTCACAGCTGCACCTCCTCAACCAAACAACGTCAATTACACTGGGACCACCTGCTGGCCAGAGCCTCCAGGAACTATTTTATTAAAACGCACTCTCCAACACCTCACAAAACACATTTCATAACGATTGAAAGATTTTTTATTTTTTTTACCGCTTAAACTTGTATTCCTGTTCATAATATGAAGAATGCACTCCAGGGTGTGGTAGTACGTGGGATATCGCCACTGGTCGTTGAGCACTCTGTCTTGGCGGGCCTTTGTGCTCTGAACCACCCGAGGCGTGATGAGATATCCCATGAGGTTATACCAATACACCTGTCATGCATTATTGCTTAAATAATGCCCAACAGGGTGTGTGTCGCTTAAGATAACGCCACTCAGTTGTTGGGACACTCAGCCCGCGTATCAGGCGAAACCACCCGAGCGTGATGTTGTCCCAGCACGGCAACACCTGTTGAGCATTAGTTGCTTAATTGTACATTGAACTCCTCCAACAAAATTAGCAGTGGAGAATACCTGCCCCCACAACACCACATCTACCGCTATGCACAACCATACATTGTCAGATTCATGAAGAATATAATTCCACTCACATCTGTTGTAATACCAGTTTGTTATGGTAGTACAGGATCGCCTGCCGTGGTAGCACTGCACAATCATTAGAGTTGGTAAAACACCTTTTGCTAAGTATTTTGGTTGCATATTCAAGATAGTTAACCAAACGCCATGCACCACTACGTAGCTCCCCAAACGTATCCCTGATGCTACACTGCGTGAAATGCCCGGTACTCATCCATAACTAAGCAATAATACCCGACAGGGTGTGTGTATGCTAGGATAACGTCACCCTCAGTTGGTTAGGCACAAGTCCGCAGTGGTCGAACAGCGCTCAACAGCTGAGCGGGACGTTATCCAAACAACACACACCCTGGAGGGCAATTATTGTAATTATACAATGGGTCATTCTTATGCAGAAGAAAAGACAATTTTAAAGATGTTTCTGTGTGCAAAATATTTTTTTTTGAACAGCAGATGAAACAATCAAGCAAATAATCAGGATGATCATCACAGATGATCAGCATGCTCATGCCGATCAGCAGGTTCACAGTAAGGCTGAGACTAGACCCGTGATATTTGTACTGATTAACATCACGAGTCCAACCCAATACTGACCAATCACAGTCCAGGATTTTTCTTGCCATTTGTATAATGTTCACGTAACCTACTAAATGCTTGTCCCTTCAGCTCAAGGCAGCAAAATGCCCAACTGCAGCTAGTAAGTTACAAACTCAACCTTGTTTTGAACATATACGTGCTGTTCTACTGACTGAAATGTCTATTTGTTTCGTAGTTAGCGTAAACCCCCATCTGAAGATAGGCCTGGTGGAGTGGGTGTTGCAGGATATGTTACATTCCTTAATCTATCATAAAGTTGCACACTAGTATTGTTCCCCATGCCTGCAGCCTGTCACAGCACCACACACAATTTGTCGCTGGACCAACAGACCTGGCATGGTAATATCATGCAAATCACAGCATGACAACATACAACTGTGCCCACACTGCATCTTGCAATCATGACAATACCACATTTCATGTCACATTTCAAATATTGCCCCAGACATCAGCTGTCCAGCTAATTTGCACAACACAATACCTTCCGTGTATCAATGCCACAATTTCAATATCATACACTTGTGTCATAAGAAACCCTCATTTCTTATTTGAAAACAACCTAGGAACTTTGTAATAATAAAGTCTTACTGTCAGACTCAATGACAATGACACTCTCAGTGTCTGACTGGCCAACCTACAGGTTCGCTCGTTGCTGGCACTTCTCGCTCTGTAGCTGGGGACGCCCATGTCCTACAATAATAAAAAAAATACATGTTAATGTTAGGTGTAAATCAGACAACATTTTTAACACTGACAGCAACAGTTGTTAAAAAATAGTACTTTCTAATTTCTATCACAACTGTATTACTGTATTCAATCTTCGATTATACAATGAGGAAAAATCCTGGGCTCTGATTGGTCAGTCTTGGGCTGGACCCGTGATGTTAATCAGTACAAGATAACAGCTGTGATGTTAATCAGTACAAGATCACGGTGTAGTCTCAGCCTTTGTGAACCTGCTGATCAGCATGACCATGTTGATCATTTGCTTGATTGTTTCATCTGCTCTTAAAAATATATTTTCCACACAAAACATCTTTAAAATAATTTTTTTTCTGTATAACAATGAAATATTGCATTATATACCAATATTGCCCTCAGGGTGTGTGTTGTTGGGGATAGACGTTACGCCTCAGTTGCTTGGACACACTCGGACCGCGGCCTCGTGCCCAACCACCTGAGGCAATTGTATCGTTATCACAGCACGCATTATTAACACCCTGTTGAGCACTATTGCTTTATTGATATATATGTAGAGACTAAGCACAAACAAAACAATGTTCAATACTATTTTTCAAAATATTGCTTGATAATACAAATAAGGCACTCTGACTGTATATATCAATGGTAACTTAATCACTGTGTAACTGATGTAGTACTCAGCTGTGCCTCATACGACATTACACCAGTAAGCAGTCGTTTACACAACATTGAATAATCACTACTGATGTCTCATTGCTTATTTAATGCATGCACAGATCTGATAACTGCACCATTCTGAATCACCAGCTCCCGGCTCTGGAAAATAATTTTGCACAGGTGTCTCCAGGGTAATATTCACTAAAATTCGTGCTATGGACCAACTTCTTCACTATCACCCCAGCGACAGCCACTGGACATAGTCGACTGCAACTTGCACCACCACAAGTTGCCAGAGTTGAGCATAAAATTAGCAGTGGCAGAATTACCATTATGCTTATACACAAATTTCAGAAATTCAAAGCTGGCATGCAAATGAGATAATAGTTTATACAAAGGACGAATGGGATAATTTACATCTATTTATGGCCACATTTGCATGCCATTAGCATGTAGGTCCATGATGCACAAGCATTTGCACCTGGCCACCCTACTAAGCAGCAGCTGTTTGGAGACCGGATGCACCCTGTAGCCCAATGACACACACTATCTCTGTGCTCTATTAACCTCCCCAGACACATCCTTACGCATAATCACAGGCATAAAGTCAACACACCCCCCCACCCACACACCTACTGACGCCCCACGGGCAATACAGTAACATCATTCATAAATATGGTAGGTCAGTGTATTATGGGCTGCATGTCCATTGGTTATAGTTCGGCATCAATGGTCATGCAGTCGTGCCAGGCAGTTATCTGCAGCCAGCATGGAACATCATGCGTGGTGGGATGTCACACCCAATCACCACAAAGGGAGGAGCAGGGTAGAGGGCCAGACAGGACTGAGGGCACCAGGCAGCAGGCTGACTTTGAGGTGGTATAACTTGACATTCTGCCCACAACTGTGACATTACAATCCACTGGACCACTGTGAGCCATATTTTGCTGTTAGATGGGTTCACATTCTGCCCATGATCACGCACTGGAAGTGATACATGTTCTGGCCATGATTGGGTTTGGGAGATGTGTGAAAAGGAGGTGGCATTATTTTATTGCCCTCGATCACACTGTGGAGATCTGTAGGGTGGGCATGTAACTTTATTCATGCAGGCGGGCATCAAGAGATGTGCAGGTGGGCGTGTATGTCACTATATGCAGACAATGGGGTTGGTGAAGTACAAGAACCAACTACGGGTCCAGCCAGGAGTGGCAGTGCTGTGTTGTAATTTCGCAATACAGCAGCTCACCTGTAGCTGTCAACTTCATGTTTTTGGGGCTCAAAGTTGTGCAGCCATATGTTGGCCATTATCATGCAGCGATCATCTATTACCCACTGAATATTGTGTTGGGCAGCTTATGCATCGTTCCTCCCTCCTCTAACCATGCTTCATTTCCATTAATCTTTTGCACAATCTGTTGTCAATGACATAACTGCCTCCTGCTACATGTTGCACAATTGTTAAAGTTGAATCTGGTACATACACAACCCTGTTGCACATCGAGGAACCCTTTTCAATATGTGGTCCACACTATAAGACGTTTTCACTAAGTCTGAAAACATTCACAACTATAGTTAAAAGTTGTGCTGATTTACTTACGCTTGAGTAATGTGCTCCCTCGCACTTGGCTTCCAGCAGCCTCCCACAATTGGTGAGCGAGGTAGTACCAGCACGCAGTGTCGTTGTCCGTATCATCTGCCTTGCTAACGCAGGAAGGCCACAACAGCTTCCACTTCTTTTCAATTGCACAATAGACTTATTTTTAACCTTTAGTGCAATATAAAGGTAGCTATTTACTTGCCTCCACATTGCATCCAGCTCGTTTGTACTTCATCATAACTCGAGGATTACCCCGGGCCTGGACTGCCTCGAAGTAGTGCACACACCTCTCACAAGTTCCACCGGTTTCATGTCACTTTCTGAGTGTTAGTAGTTCCTGAAATACAAAACCCAAAAAGATGCACATTAGCTTCATGTAACAATATTCATCATTTCTTAAACAAATTCTATACAATAGTAATTAAATGACATCAAACACCACTTGTCCTTCAAGATAGCAGAAACACAGATCAGTATCACAATAGAACAAAAACAGGATACAGCCACCTTGACAGTAAAAGCAACTGCTAGTACACTAACTTTTTGCGCGGTCTCATGCGTTGGAGTAACTGTATCAAACACCACATTTGGGATACCATGACATATCCATCTCTACCACATTGAAATATTCGTGACAACATTGTAATGTGCTATTAAACACAGATGAAACACATCACAGAACTGTGTTTTATTGAAGTCTGAAACATACATTACTAATAATGGGGTCTTTGAAACAACATGCTACCTCCACCCAGCTCGGACACCTGCTTTTCTTCGGACAGGTGTTTTACTTTCTTGGCCTATGCTTAGACAGGCAGTTCTGATTTACAACTCTACACATATTAGGCTCCCTAGGTCCCCAACCACAGCTCTTCCTATTATAGAAAAAAGGGATGTCAGGACCTCCATAATATGAAGATACAGCAGGACTCGAAATAAGTAGGCACTGACCACTGATATGCACTTCAGTTGTAGTAATTGCCACCTGCCACTTTTAAAGGCAGCAACTTAAGGGGCACTCCTAGTAGCTCCTCATGTGTCTGTCCTGCATAGTACATAAATTACATGGTACCAAGAGATGTTATGTGGGTGAGTCAATTCATCGGTCGGACCGGAAAGGGTATTAAATATTTTAACATGGTTCTGGAAAGCCAAAACCCTACATATGAAACTTCATGAGGGCAAGTTAGCAACACAGAATGTCACAGAGTGTGATTCAAATATATCCTTCATGTTGTAGTGTTCAAGGATGTTTACCACTGTTCATTTGTACAATACCTACCTGTACCCTGACATATTATGTTAGAATGTAAACTACATTAATTCACATATGCACTTTTACATTCTGTGAAAGGAATCATACTGTGACACGTTACAGGTATTGTCAAACAGTTATCACTGGCAAACATCCTTCAACAGTTAACCAGGTAAGGAAATATTCTCCACAACCTGACAAACTTCGAAAACACTAGCATTATTGCAGCAAACAATTCAGATAAATTGTCAGGACACTCAGTTCACCATGGCAGCTAGGCTACTACATATTTTTATCTATTTTTTGACCACATTAATATGGTTCTGAAAAGAACTTTGTGTATACTATCATATTTCCTCTAACAGTCTCACAATCTTAGGACTTTCAGGATTCCATCTTGAAGGCTCCCAGAAATGACATTGCCAGTATGTGAGAAATGCACACCATCTGGTAGGAATAGCCAATCATTACAGAATTTAATTTGGGTGACATATGTATGCATTCCATGCATGCGTAAAAAAGCAGTAATCTGGACATTACTTTTTGCAGTAGCTCTGTCGAATCAGATCCCATATGATGCTCTGTTTGCCAGACTCTGCACTCTGTAATATCTGAAAATATGATAATACAGGCAGGCAATATAGACACACAGGAAGCAAAGGTCCACTTTTGTTTCCATTACTAATCTACTTCCATCGTTTTAAACCCAAATCATTGCCTCCAAGATGGATTAGCAGTATGTCAGGAGGAGTGAGTTCTCAAGTTCAGCATGGTTGGCGTAAGATGTTCCCATCTCATCCCACTACGACCAAACCATTTTATATAGCAATTAGAGGTGCAGGTCCCTTCCAAAATCACTATGAAGTGCAAACTCAGCTGTTTTGCCTTATGTAACTGCTTCCACTATCCACAAAATCCTTTTCCTATTTTCTGCTTCCCTAAGTTTTTTTCCCCAGAACTGCACATAAAGCTACTAAGAAAGGGACTGTTTCCCCTGCAGTGACCAGACAGCACTGAAAAATCAAACTGATTTTTCCTCCTTATTTCAAGCTAGCTTCACTGCATTCAGTCAAAACACACACATTTAAAAAAAACATTCCCTTCCTGGTCTGACTTCATGAACCAATGTAGCCTGCGCATTCAGTATTACTAGACTATGTTTGCTAAAATCTAAAACCACTGAGAACTAAACAAAATGCATGCTTTTCATAGGCAGTTTTAAACAATTACAACATCAGAAAGAAGTCTGATTGGTCTGCGTCATTACACAACTCCATCGCACCTTCCTATCTCCTCCATTTGCAACTGTGTCTGTACAAGTGAGTACTGAACTTCTTCTACTTTAAACCTTTTTTCTTCAGAAAATAGCATACCCTTTACAACAATTAACATCATCAGATTAAACACCCAAAAACGTTTTTATTAATGATATGTACATGTTCTAATAATTTTTAATACTAGAAAAATCATGTGAACATAGACTGTACTTACAGTTTAAACTGATTCTCTCTCTGCAATTTTCAAATGGATCTTGTTTCTTCTTCTTCAGTGTTGTCCGTCACTGATTGGTTCTCAGAAGTGGCCTGACAAATCTTTAATTTCATTGGTAGAGCTATCTGTCACTCAAACAGACTATTAGAACGATTTGATAATGAATGTTTCAGTTCCACTCCCAAGTATTACATTTACTTTACTTTCAAAATGCACTAAAGCAGTTACTTCATGAAGCACTTTCATAGCACGAAAGTATTTTTTTCGACACTGCGGGTCACGGTGCTACTTTTCGGGTTAAGAACTTTCTATATATTGACACAGTTTCCCATTTTATGGAAAATGACTTAATTAACAATTGTAAACACATAATCTGCTACATACTCGCTCAAACTCAGCTTAGTGCAGATATTTAAGATTTATAATGCTTAATATCGCACCATAAACTGTACAGTGTCCACTGTAGAAACACTTATTTGTTGTATTTTTACATCAAACGGCCTCATATATCCATTGCACAGTCCTCTGCTCATAACATTAATTTTATATGTTAAATTTCTACAGAACAGTCATTTTCACATCGACTCATCGTAAAATGCAGCACATAAACAAAACACAGCATCATCAAGAAGCGACAAATTAAATCTCCACTTTTCAGAACAGTGTTATCTCAAGTTAACAACAACACCCTCCAGACTGGATAGTGTAGGGAAAACCAAACCAACCAGAGCGTAATGAGACCCGACAACACAGGAGGAAGGGCTTATAAGATCTGAAGGTACAGTATTTCCTTTATATCAGCCACCCTGGATGCGACATTGCACTTAGAAATGTGCACTGTAAAGAAAAAAATGAGCAAAAAGTATTTTTAAAAATATATAAAAATACAAAATTAGTTTTACATGAACTTTTATGAATAAGTAATCCTCTGGCTGTTTTGATATAAACTATTATGACTCCATTATGTGACAGGGCACTTTGTTGGCATGCACTTTGTGACCAACAGCTACCACGGGAGGGTTTCGAATCTGAAGTTACTGGGTAACCATTCATTGAAGATTTTTTTTTTGTAAGGTACTCTGTGCCTGCCAGTAGTTTGGGACATGCTAGATTAGTAAATACACTGAGGGACTTTAGCATTTCTTTATAGATTTTTTGAATAGGGCCAGGCAACAGTCACACTTTTATAACTAACAGTGGCCATGAATGGAGACATGTCGTAGGTTTCGCCATGTAATGGTTGCCCAGTCTTTGACAGACTATGATACACTGCATTTTTCTTAGCTATTTGCTGGTAGATGTCAGTCTTTAGAGGTTTTGAATGAGTACTGTGCTTCTGTTAGGTTTTCTGTCTGTGTGTGTGTGTGGGGGACATCATGTTCTTAGTTCATTCATTTGCTTAGCAAGTGGCAGAAGATGGCAGGTGAAAGTTTTGAAGACTCCTTGTTGGCTACAAACACTAAGTAATGCAGCACCTCGAATCACTAACTTTTTTTTATGGCTATCTATTGAGAAATACCAACCACTGACATTGGTATTATAGCCAATCAGGAAGGTTAGGATTTGACCCATTTTCAAAATCAAAATAGTAAACTCTGAACTGAAAAGTATGCTACAACACAAAGTTAGTAGTGTACCTGTGAACTGAAATGCACAAGCTTGTAAATCAGAAATATTTAGAATTTCTCACATACTTTTGAACATATTGAATTTATCTGTTCAGAAACGCATCCACACTAATTTCACACTGTCTTCCACACAAGTTATTTCTGCAAGAAAACTTCATCATTGCACAGCACATAGAGAAAAACATTCTTTTTGGCATGTTGTGAAAATCACAGCTCGAACAACAATACACACTAGCACAAGAAATGCTATAAGTATTATTAATGCGGCATCAATATTGAAATATCGCTGACATGCAAACATAGCTACCAATTCTGCCACACCACACACAGTCACACAGAACAGCAATAGAGGCATATCCTCCACATTATTGTAAATATACTAATTCAGATACATTTAATAATGCACACTGTCACTCTGAATTTCTTTGCTCCACCATACACTTCATCATCAACCTGACTATCACATAACATGCCACACAGCAATAAACACATATTAGTTACACAGATAGAAAATACCATCCATCATAATCATGAAGAGCACACGTGAAGAAAAAAACATGCAAATCTCCACAAAATATTGAGAATGTTAAAATTTCTGATTTTATAGCAGCTGTGCAATGACATTCATAACAGCTATCATTTTGCTTTCTTTTCACCAAATTACAATATTCTCCTAATATGGATATTCTAGTACACACATTACTATAGTACAGTCAAAATGAATCATATCCTAAAACTTTTTCTTTCTCACAGGTGCCTGATATCTTAAGATTGCTTACTGTGACTCGTCAACTAGACTATCTGAAAATGCCAACTAAATACAGACGCAGGTGTATCTCAAAACGAGAGCAGCATAATAGTACTACACTGTTGTATAAGGGCACAAACTAAAAAGTAAAGTTACCCTAAAAATAAGAATTGAGAGAGGATTGCTGCAACAGTGACCCTACATCAAGTCACTGCACAAAGAAACAAAACTCCATAAAAAGAAACAGAAATGTATATTAGCACAAATGTTGTGTCGATCTGTAAGACAAAACACAACTATCTTGATGTAATCATCAAGAGACGCTCAAATCAACAACGTAATCTAAAAATTGTGACTTACAACTTAGAAACCAAAGTATTTTGATCACCAGCAAGTAAAGCTAAGATCAAATGACTTATTACTGCTGTGGTACAGCACAGCCGCAAACAGATCAAGAGTCACCTTTCTCTGATGAATTCGTCTGAAAGTACAAACATTTGTCAACAGAGCACTGTTTGTATTACAGTATTGTGGAGTAAGATGTCTCATGTCATTGAACAATTCAGAAACTTGTATAGCATAAAAAAAGGCTTCAAATAGTATCCTTGTTTGATCAGAAGGACCCTGCCATGTCTTCACAGGACAGTGACAACACAGCACTCAGAAGCATATTTCTGGGAAGAGTCTTATCATGACTTTACAAAACAACAGACATTCAATATCGATGAGTCCGCAACTTACATAAATGTCCTCAGTATTCTGATGACAATCAATTAGATACTGACGATGACTGTGGTCCAACCATAGTCTTGAATAAACGGCACTGCCTTTACATGGTCATGTGATGGGCCTGCAAACCGTAGGGCAATCATCATTTCAAAAGTAGAACAGCTTGTTAACCTATTCATACTAACAGATCAAAAGATAGACATGCTTGGTCTTACTGAAATCGATCTTTTGAAATACGCCCATATACTGGACTCTATGGGTCACCACTGCATGTCTCGTATTAGGTGTTTGTGATAGTTTTTTCACAAGATGCTGGATGCTTGCAGTGCATCCCACAGGCATGCATAACTTTTCTACTAGAGTATATGAAGTACATAGCTGCGCATCAGTACACTTGTTTAAATGATTGCAGTCAGGTGACATGCATCAAAACATCACTTTCATGAAAAAAAGTGCAACACATTCCTTCTGAGCCAGAAACAGGGAATTCCAGGTGTCCACTTCAACAGAAAATCTGTTTCAGTTTGAAAATGACATTCTGAAACAGTATGGAAAGGAAATTGCTAAGTTTGATAGCAAAGTATCAAGTTTGATTCTGTATGTGTCATGCGATGTTTTGTGCCTCGTAAAACAAACTGTCACATTAACCTAGAAACTGGTCATCATACAATGACATATTTGCGCCTCACAGCATTCTTTCTTCTGAAATGACTTTCATCCACAACAAACCATTGTACTATGCAACACTGTTTTTCAAAACTGAAGTACAACACTTTGCCAGCAAGGTCAGTGCTAAACAACATGGAAACAGATGTCACCAACTGAGATTAACAGAATATGTTTGAATGGATTCTAATTCAGACAATGAAACCATTCAAACAATTCTACATTTGAACACAAAGACACTAAGATTCCACAGAAAGAGCTAGTTAGGTCTCTGAAGGGGTTCTGGCTGCATATGCATCTAATCTGATCTGCAAACTCCTTTCCAACTCCTCGGCCTGAACTGATGGCCTATACCCCACGAAGCCTCAGTTTCCTACCCTTGGATCCAGGAACTGCATCCACAGTGCCTCTGTCCTCCCTCCTCCTCTCATCCCTTGTGCATCTGATCCCATCCTTTACATAGATCACCACCCCACCCCTTTCCTCATCCCTCTGTCCTTCCTGTAATCCTGTACCTAGGAATCATCAGATCCCAGTCCTGGTGTTGACTGGCCCATGTCTCCATGATGGACGTAACATACACAATCTCTGCATAAGAGGGCCTGTACCCAGGCTCTTTGCATTTAGGGAGAATACCCTCCACTCAGTACCCACCTTCACCCTGCCCTGTGCCCCTCTACCAGACCTTTCCCCTCTGCTTTCTCTTGTTGTTACAAACTCTGCTATCATGGGGGTCAGCTCATTCAGCTACCCTACCAGGCAACCCTGCACACTAGCTGCCCTCATCTCCCCACTTCCTAGTTTAAAACCCCATGGAAGCTACGTATTCCTCCAGTTTCCTCTTCAGGACCCACTGCCCAGCCCTACTCAAGTGCAATCTGTCCTCTCCATATAGGTTTTGTTGACCCATGTGTTCCCCAATCCCCACCAGCCCATAGCCCTGTAGTGACACCACCCCACCAGCCAAGAATTAAACTCACAATATTGTCCTTCCTTGCTCTACTCACCTGAGGTACTGGCAGTACCTCCAAGAAAACCACCAAGCACCCAACCTCCATGCACAACTTCCCTAGTTCTTCAAATCTCTCCTTTGCCAACTCAGCCGGACTCTGCCCCCGGTCATTGGTGCCTACATGCACCACTATGTGATTTTTTTTTCTTCCCTTCTTTATACATGTAAGCAAGGTCTGCCCTGCCCTACCCGCTGTTAAGCCCAGTAAGGATTCCACCCACATCTGTCTGTGTCATTCGCCCCTCTCTCCTCACCTGATCCCCTTAAGTATAGTGTCTTCTAATACTAATACTAACACTACTACTACTACTATTACTATGGCCCCTTACCCCATATTTTATCTGTTCCTGTCTGTAACCCTTTACCTACCTTGAACACTTGCCTTCCTTCCCTCAGCCTCCGAATCCCTCCCCTGCACTTCCCCTCCACTTCCTGATTGACCTCTTTTCCCACATGCCTGACATCCCTCTTCCTGTAGCCAACACACCATTTATAATCCCCTTAGCTCACCAAATGCTAATCCAACATTCCCTTGGCTGCATCCCTCCACCCTCCCCCTGCCCTGTCCTCCGCTTACCCCTACCTTTCCAACCCACCCACCTCTCCCCATCTGCACTACTATCCCCAGCATCCACCCTATTCTGATTATCACCTGCCCCACTCCTGCGGGCACCATCCTCCGCCTCTGCTACCGACATCAGGACCTCACTACCTATACTTAACTTACACCCTAATACTGACCCTGCCACTGTTGCCCCTCCGAAGTGGCTTGGGTTCTGCACTGTGGCTCAGGATCTGCTTCTCCCCAACAGTCACCTCCAACTTTGAGCCCCTCATCTAGGGGTGACCTTCCTGGCTTGCTCTACTCCTCCCTCTCTTAACCTTCTTATCTCCCTTGCCAACCAACTGAACTATGCCTGAAGTGTTCTCAGCCTGTGCAAATAGGGACACTTCTGCAGCCCCACAATGCACCCATCTATATGGCCACCCCACTGCGCTGCAGCCTACCAGTCTGTCACACCTGGATCCCTTGTTGGCCTTCTGCCCCGACATCAGACCCCTCCCTTGGGACCAGCACCACCTCCATGCCACCCATCCCAGTCCTGCCATCTCCAACTCCCAGACCTCTCGTCCGTTCCATCACCCCAATCCCCTCCATCATGACCCCCAAATTCCCACCATAGACGAGGAGCTGATCCTCCACCACAGCCTATTCCTGCAGCAGCTGTCCTAGTACCTAGGTAAGTAGGTACGGTCAATGCTTATTAGATAGTGAACACACCCTTATTCAAGAAACAGTTGCATACAACCCTAAGAACAAAGACCATAAGATCACAGACCCCAGCCAATATACCTGCGTCAACACCCCTGCTTATCACTTCATCCAAAAAGAATGTCTCAGAGCAATCCCCTTCCCTCCCAGTACGGTTACACTTCATCCACAGAATTTCTCCCTAAAATAGTACACCCAGTACTTCTTGAGGGAGTACTACCAGTACCCATGCAGTAGTTATTGTCATCTTGACAACATGGCAGGTGTAGTGCTGGCAGTAGGGGTGACCTTGATGGAACTCAGTTCTGCGGTTGGGAACATGAATAAAAAAAGAGAACAGATACTGAGACATTAATCCTGTTCTCGCCAATGCTGTGCCACAAAAGACCATACACTGCTCGGGGAAAATATTATGCTACTCAAAATCTGCAGTTCTGATGTGGGACATATTTACTGACCTTGCTAAACTTCAGGTATTGATGTTATGTTACTTAATCTTTTTTTTTTTTCTGTATTTCATTCTTTTATACCTCCTCTTCCAGCTGGAGTCCCAGTCAGGACCAACCCAGCCCCATCACTCCAGTACCCCGTGGACTTACTTTCTAACTTCTTCTTTCCCCACGGTTTCCCCCAGTGGTGGGGGTGGCCCCAAAGTCCACAAAACAGATCCTTGTATGGGACACCTGTCATGTCACAGGGTGTGAGGCGAGCAAAGGGTTGAGTCCTTCACCCTGCCCAGATGGTGTTACCTCTTCCTGTGTTCAACTGGATGGTGGCAAGGAGTACATCTCCACATGAAGGATGCATGCAGCCATTGTTCCTCCCACCCCCAACTTTGTAGTCCATGGATGTCAACCCCCTAGCTGCCACATCAAGAGTGGCTGATTGCCTAGCAGGTTCCTTGACCTGCTGCACCAGCATGCAGTCCTGCAGAGTATCAAGCAGAACCTGGCTTCTGGCATTCCTAGCTGCTGGAATGGCACAGTGGATGTCTGGCAAACTGAGATCTCCTTTTACTACATCCTCCCTTTTTGCTGCCCATTTTCTTCTTCTGCTCCCAGTTCCTTATTTCTCTCCTCTCCTCTCCTCTCCTCTCCTCTCCTCTCCTGATTGCCTGCAAACCACCCCCAAGCAAAGTTTTCTACCTGATGACTCTCTGATCTGTACCTACTATGATTTTGCCTTCCCTTTCCCTGCATTGGATACATCCTCTACTGCTTCTGTTCCTTTCCTGACATTAAATGCACCCCTCCTCAATGGCACCCCTCCTCCACCTCTAACCATCCCTCTATTGTACCTATATAAGGTGTATCTTCTGGGATCACCAGATCCCAGATGTTATTCTCATTGGCTCAAGCTTCTATAACAGCCACTAGATCTAGACAAAAGTCTGCCATCTTTGCCTGGAGTTTGCTAATTTTATTAACTAAACTCCTGGCCTTGAGGCACACCACCCACCATCTTAGGTGTCAGCACGGCTCAGTTGGTAGCACATCCTCCTCTGGACCAGAAGGTCACAGGTTCTTGACCCACACTGGGAGATGACTCATACGTAAAAGGCTAGCACCTGAGTGCAGTATTGGGGGGTGCTGTACTGCTGGGGTGTACTGTCCTGTCCTTCAGATGAGACATTAAACAGAGGTCCCTTCTACCCATCCTGATGCTTTCCTGTTGGGTGTCCTGGTGGAAGTAAAAGAACCGAGGGCATGCTTCCCAAAGAGTATGGAATATTCCTGGTGTCCTAGCCAACATTTCCCTTCCCATAAACTAGTTCATGCAATTGTCCAGGATGTGTGTGAGTGTTGATGTGTGATATGGCTGCCACTTCACATTCATTTACTTCACTACCAGTCTAGCAGTGCTTGTAAAGCACTTTGTGATACACTGTGTATGAAAAGCGCTATATAAATGCTGATTCTTCTTCATATACTCCCACCCATCATGGCTCTTGAATAAAACCATCTCAATTCCTTGATATCCTAGGTGTATGCGTTTCCATTTTGCTGGTCTATTTGGTCTGTACTGCTTGGTCCCCTGAACTCATTCCAATGTGCTGCTACTTCTTGTACACCTTGTGAAGTCATGTCTAGGTTTCCACTTCATCTACCTTAACTGTGGAATCTCTAGCCTCAGCCTACCCACAGTCAGTTTTCTTATGTAGATGTCAAACTTCTGCTCTAACACTAGTCCCTTTCTTGTCTGGTAAAGGTCATCATCTTTAAAAGCATCCTGTCACAGAAGCCACCCTAGTCCTCCACAGAGTGGTACCCTGTTTCTGACACCACCCTAGTCCCACAGAGTGGTACCCTTGTTCCTGACACCACCCTAGTTCTCACAGAGTGGTCCCCTGTTCCTGACACCACCCTAGTCCCCACAGAGTGGTCCCCTGTTCTGACAGCACACAAGTCCCCAGAGTTGTCCTGTTGTTCTGACACCACCCTAGTCCACACAGAGTGGCCCCACTGTTCTGACACCAAACTAGTCCACACAAAGTGATCCCCCTATTCTGACACCACACTAGACCCCACAGAGTGGTCCCCCTGTTCTGACACCACCCTAGTCCACACAGAGTGGTCCCCCTGTTCCTGACACCACCCTAGTCCCCACAGAGTGGTACTCCTGTTCTGACACCACACTAGTCCCCACAGAGTGGTCCCCCTGTTCCGACACCACCCTAGTCCACACAGAGGGGTTCCCCTGTTCCGACACCACCCTTTTAACCACCCAATGAGAGATTGGTGGAACATCTGGTTGTCAATGGACTACAGGACCCAAGGCAGCATGGTTTCACCAGGGGGAGGTCATGTCAGACCAACCTCGTTGAATTTTTGACTGGGTGACTAGGGAGGTGGATCGGGAGAGCAGTGGACATAGCCTATCTGGACTTCAGCAAGGCCTTTGACACTGTGCCACATAGAGACTATTACACAAACTGGGGAATATGGGTGTGGGCAGGACAGTGGTGGGTGGGTAGGTAACTGGCTGGGTGGCAGGACACAGAGGGTGGTGGTAAATGGCTGTCACTCCACAGAGGGAAGAGTGACCAGTGGGGTACCACAGGGATCAGTGCTGGGACCGGTCCTATTCAACATCTTTATCAGTGACATTCTGCAGGATCTAGAAGGCACAATTTCACTGTTTGCTGATGACACAAAGCTCTGTAACAGAGTAGACACACAGAGGTGTAGACAGAATAGAAGCGACCTGCAGAAACTTGAAGAATGGTCAGGGGTTTGGCAGTTGAAATTCAATGCAAAGAAGTCAAGATAATGCATATGGGGCACAAAACCCTGGCACAATATAACAGTTGGGGGTGAGGATATAGCATGCACCAAGCAGGAAAGGATCTTGGGGTTGTCATCTCTGATGACCTCAAGGTAGGAAACAGTGTGACAAGGCAGCAGGTAAAGCAAATAGGATGCTGGGATGTATAGGCAGGGCATCACCAGCAGGAAAAGGGAGGTCATAATTCCATATACAAGACACTAGTGAGGCCCCACCTGAAGTACAGTGTACAGTTCTGGAGACCATACCTACATGAGGACATAGACAGGGTAGAGAAGGTTCAGAGGAGGCAACAAAGATGGTGCATGGATTGCATCACAAGTCCTATGAAGACAGGTTGAAGGAACTGAACATGTACTCCCTGGAGGAGAGGAGGGAGAGAGGGGATATGATAGAGACATACAAGTATCTTACAGGGAGGAACAGGGTGCAGGAAAACACTATTTTTAAGTGAAAAAGATGTTCCAGGACTAGAGGGCATGGGATGAAGTTGGAGGGAGGACGATTTAGAGGAAACATGAGAAAGAATTTCTTCACAGAACGGGTGGTGGACAAGTGGAACACCCTGCCAGAGGAAGTGGTGGGGGGCTGAAACAATCACGGGATTTAAGAATTCATGGGATAGACATAAAGGAATTCTAGAGGTCAGGGGTAAGGGGAAACAGACTTCTAGGAAAACAAACTGAACTTACAAGTTGAAATGGGCAGACTGGGTGGGCCATAGGCCCTTATCTGCCGACACTGTCTATGTATCTATGTATCAATGAACATGTTGATATCCTCCTTCCTCACTCTATCCTTCTCCTTCTCCATTCCCCAGACAGGGTGGATACCAGAAAAAGGCCAAGAAGGCCGAGTTGTTCTTCAATCTGTCACCCAATCTCTGGAAGTCCTGCTGCACTGTCTCCACTGGCCGGTTAGCCAGATTGTTGGTACCTAGAGGTACCACCACTTTCTGCTTCCTTCCCTCCTCCACTACACTCTCCCAGTCCCAGGAGACTGATGCTTCAAAAAGGCATTTGACCACCCCTTCCCCTTTTCTGCACTGCCTACCTCCCTGTTCACACACATCTTACCACAGAGTCTCCAATCTAGAATCCTCCATACTAACCTCTGCCAACTCTTGTCCTGGTGTCACCATGTCTTCTTGCCCTCAACAGGAACTGACTCAAAGCCCCTCTCCCTTAGAGTCAGACACCTGTACCTCTTACAGGGTGCAAAATGATTTGCTATTGGTATCTCTTCAGTATAGCTGACCACTGTGTGACTGTCCCTGCCACCCAGCCTTCTTTCCCTCCTCTTCCCCACCACGTTCCATCCTCATGGGCCAGTGAGCCTCTGTGATAGCAAGGATAGGTAGCCACCAACTTAGTTGGAGTTGCTGCTGGGATATTTCCTCCTTTGTTGCTGCTAGCTGAGCATGGATCTCCCAGAAAGCCTTGCATATTGGACAATGCTTCCTCCTCCACAGTTTAGTCCTGGAGATGAAGGCCCCATTGCCAATACAGCTAACTACCTTCTCACTCACCCTAATGTTCTATTGAAGCCTGCTGAGTGTTTATAAAACTGCCGAGTTACTTAGTGATGTGGATATTAACTGCATGTCTTAACTTATTCTACATAGGTAGAAGCTAAGGTTAACAGTATTATCAATAATCAGGAGCACCCCACCTGAGACACAGCCTAACTTATTGTCTGTCCGCCTGTTTTATAACCTGGATTTAAAGAGCTGCTGATGCCTTAAAGAAAACTCTGAAAATATAATTAGTAATAATTCAGTTTGCATCCCACATATATTCTTATATTTCTCCTCCTCATTATTTAATAATGAGGAAATTTGTATGAAAACATGATATTTACCCCTTAGAGTTCATCTGTCTGTACAGCCTACTCCCTGCTTCAAGTCATAATCCTCTGTTGTGACAACACAATCTTTTGCCATAGGAGTAATTGTGATGTTACAAGTAGCGCATTATGACTTCAGGTAGGGAGAATGCAATAGGAACAGATAAACTCTTCCAGAGCAAAGATCCTGTTTTCATGCAAATTTCCTCAGTAATAAGTAATAGGGAGGAGCAATACAGAACTAATGAGAAGTGCAAAATGAACTGTGTGTAATTGGCAGGCTAGGTCTATGTTTCAATGGACAAGCAGCTAGCCACTCCCACTTCCTGAGCTATATAAGCAGTTCTTCTCAGCTTCCTTCTGAAACAATTTTTCTTTGTAACTGGAGGCTCTGTTAGTCTGTCACTCCCTTTGATGGGGCCTACCCCCTCCATGCCCTGCTTCTGCTTGTCTCTGCTGGACTTCTGTGTTTGTTTTCCTGCTTCGGGTTTATATTTTGCCTCTGGCTGTGTGCTTCTTTCTGTCCTTCTTCCCTGTTTTCTGTGTGTGTGTGTGATTGTTTTTTTCTTTTCGGGGGCTTTGTTTCTAAGTTCCTAGCATAGTACTAAACCAGATCTCATACTACTTGCTCTTTGTTACTCACAACTCTTAATTACTTGCAATGCAACTGCATCATTATCTGTGTGTTTCAGCTCAAACAATAGCTGCTCACCATGCAACACATTCAATTGTTTTCACCTGATTCAGGCTCACTCAGAACCTAGATATGCAGCTAAATCATGCTGTCTCAACTCATTCTGCCTACCTCATTGCTGCAGTTTCATTGCACTGCCTGGTGATAGCTGCTTTCAGAACATTGCGCCTCCTTCTATTCTATGTCTATTGAATTTTAGAACTCATAGTTACTCAACATAGATGCTCGCCTGCTCTCTGTTGTACACTGCTATTATTCTTGGAGGTCAGCTAAGCTACTGCTGATGCTGCAGACTAGTTTCAATAATCTGCATGTGGGTCTCGGCCCTTCCATCACTTTGTTTTTCCCTATGGCGGGGACTGGGAAGTGTTTGGGGAGTCATGGCCCCGTGTGGCTGCTTATGTTCTAAATCAGCCTCCACCATCTAAAATCCGTAGAGTATTTGTCACCTTCATTGGCTTTCTTGAATGCCTCGCTGGCTTGCCCCACTAGCCATAGTGTTGTTCCTATCAAATCAAATCAAATCAAATCATGTTTATTTATATGGCGCCTTTCAAATACCAAGGTGCCTTACGTACAAATTAAAACAACTTCAGTAAAAAATTACAAGTATTAAAACAGAATAAAATATTTATAAACAGTCAGTAAAATAGAACTATGACCTGCATGCAGGTCCCACTGTTGCTACTGCTTACTGACCTAAATGCAGGTCTGACTATTGTGACACTGCCTTACTGACCTACGTGCAGGTCCATCCTTGCTTATGCAATCATTGTTTAATGCTCACTCACTGCCATCTGATCACTGCAAGGTCTCAGCACTCAATGCTCATTCAGCTCCTCATCAGTTTCTGAGGCATGCCTTCCATTCAGACAGGGGCTTTCCTGCAGCTGATGGTCTCGCTCTGCATTTCTAAGTCCGCATCTTGAGCATGCCTGACTTGGGATGGGGTCCTTCTCACCTGGCCCATAGCTGCAAATGTCCTCAATCCAGGCTTGGCTTTAGCTGTTCACTGACATGACAGCAGCTCCTGGTGAAGAATTTAAGACTAGCTGTGAAGGGTGGTTACTCTGATCTCCTTTGGCTCTAATAATTGTACTGGCAAAGCACCTTCACTGCATTCTTCCTACGACTGCCTCTGGTTCACCTGGTTTGCTTTTAGAGTGAGTAGGCCAGGTGAGTGCCTCAGCAATCATTGTTCTCCTCCTCCCACCTTGGTTGCCCCCAGTGTTGCAGAGCACACTCACAACCTTCCACGGTGTTCCCGTTAGAGGGATTGAGTGAGAACGTTCCTCCAAATTGGAATATTTTCTACCTCCCCTTAATTGGGTTTCCAAATTGCAGTAGCAGAGCTGTCACTAAATAAAATATCCCAAGCCTGGAGGGAAGGTGACCTAGACCTTGGATCCCCAGAGATTTCCTCCTCATAGAGTATTTTTCTCCTCTGTGCCTCAGGTCATAACTGTTAGTTAGCATAGTAGTGTTCCCTAGTATCTTTAGGTAGGTTCCGCTGATGGATGGAGGTGGATGGTGTCCCTGCTCTTCCCTCTCTCTTAGGAGGTTCCATCATTCTCTAAGCAAGCCATTGAAATCATGCCATGCTAACCTGAGCATCTCATTACGTTATCAAGCTGCCTGATGCTTTATCTACTCTATCGCACAGCTACTGCTGGCTAATATGCTTTGTACTACAATATTTCTTTTTGAGGATCCTTTCTAAGGTACTTTTAGCCAAGGGAACCATCTTGTGGCACCTCTAGGGGTGGAACCCTCTTCAAGGATTCCTTGCCTTTCATACCTCTATAGGGTGGTAATTCCACTGGAATAGAGAGCATGAACAGCCACAAACCTAACTACACAGTTTATTTATTTATTTATTTAGCTTTTGTTTACCAGGTAAGTACACTAGACAAGTATTATGCCTATTTTCAGGAACGACCCGGGAGAGTACAACATGAGGAACAACAGTCAAGGAGACATGGCAAAGAGAATGCAGTTTTTTGTCACAGTAAACAAACATGTGGGAAATACATCATTTGACGCTAGGGGAAACATATAGCAGTAAGCACATTTCAGATTATACACTGTAGACTAGCTAGTTCAACTGACAGATATATACAGGTCATCATACATAGGAGTGGAGCATAGCTCAAGGACTGGATTGGTCATAATATAACTTATAATATTGTTGTATACATTTTGCATAAACATAACACTATACTGGCTGCATAGGCCACTGAATTGGAAGGCTAGGTGGGTATTTCAATGGACAAGCAGCCAAACACTCCCACTTCCTGAATTATATAAGCCGTTCCTCTTAGCCTCCTTCTGAAGCACTTCTTCTTTGTCCCACCATCTTACCCTCCTCCTCCAGTGGCCACACCTTTCTCCTTGGGATCCTTCCTAAGGTACCTTTTGCCAAAGGAATCATCCCATGGCACCTTTAGGGGTGGAACCCTCTTCAAGGTTTCCTTGACTTTCATAACCTTACAGGGTGATAATTCCTCTGTAACAGAGTTTGAATGGCCTAAAACCTACCTATACAGTTGCACAAGCATAACACTATACTGGCTGCGTAGGCCATTGAAATACTATGTTTTATGAAAGTTCTCCTAATGGTGTCAGCTGTTGTTCAGAATTTTAACAATAGTCGGTAACACTACACATAAGATACAGTCTGTGCTTACCAGCTATAGTTAGATGTTCACCACTCCTTCAGTCTACTTGCAGAACTGCAGTCTACCTGCAGACACCATCCTCTCGCTGCAGACAGCATCTTCTTTGCACCTGTGATTATTCAGCTCCTGTGGGTCAAAAGCTGCTTGTGTCACCTAGAATTGTGGGAAAACAAATGGCTGTTCAGATTCAAAGATGCCTCCCTAGCTGCAACAGGTGCATAGTAGAAGGGTAGGGGAACTTTAGCTGGCCATACCCCTTTGCTCTCCCTAAATCACTGCTTCTGAAAGCAGACTCAAAATGTATCTGAGGAAAACTGGACACTGCTTTCCCAGATCACAGGTCCCTCAGGTGCAAAGTTGAAGGGGGGGAGCTTTAGCTGCTGCACTTTTCTGCTCTCCCTAATGCACTACTTCAGAAAGCAGAATCAAGCCAGGATTTATGGAGGGATGGGGACTCTCTCTCTTTCCAGGGGACACAGTGGGGAGCCACCTCCTGGGAGGACTGTTTCTTAGATTGAGCCTCTGGTTTGATACCTTCTATAGGGAAACAGGATTCAGGTTATAAGGGTCATATTCATGTTGATTAAGCTTATCTGCTGATCCTGTTACTCTATGATACAGATGCTATAGGAATATATCATTATTATGGAGGATGGTCCCATTAGCTGTGTATGTATGTATATAGGTGTTTTGTATATAGTTTACACAGTCAGTTTGGGATTGTGTACCCTGGTTTGACCAGGTATATGTATGTCTGTCTAAAGTTTGAAAATGAATAAAGAAGTTTAAAAAAAAAAGAAAGCAGAATCAAAAGGCATTCTGAACCATCCCACCTTATCAATCTCTTTACTCCCTACAACTTCTTACCACAGCCTTGCTCCATGTGGTTCAGACTTTGAGGACTATGACTAATAGCCAAGTGGCAAACAGCACCAAGCTAGTGTTGTAAAATTGTAGAATTTATTTGTATGTATTCATAACTAGGGTTACAGTTACCTTTGAACCAGGGGTTCTTTTAAAAAGGTTCAATGTCAGTGAAATACAAACAGTGCACAATTATATACAAAATAGGAAATAATTTCCAAAAATGGTTGATTGGATAAGCAAACACACCAAGGCAGAAAACAAGTAAGCAATAAGACACCATGGGGTGTGCATTACGTTGTGATAACAGCAGTCCTAGGGACGTAGTTAGGCACGAGGCCGAAGGCCGAGTGATGGACACCCCAGGATTGCGGTTATCACAATGTAATGCACAACCCCAGAGTGTCTTACTGTGCTTATAAAATGGCTCTTTCTTTTTAGAAACAGTTGTTTTTGAATACACATTTTTAAATAAGTAAAAATGTACATTAATATGTACATACTGATGAGTCCTGGTAGGACGAAACACATTTCTATGTCTTCTGTTGGCACCCTTTGCAAACTGCATGAGAGGCCTTTTGGCACCATGCATTTCTGCTTAAAGTTGAACCAGCATAATATTCTGTGGTGATTTGCATATGCAGCCAATGATGCTTTGCGTTGTGGGGGCATGTGTGATTTTGTATTTCCTTGAAACTTGGCTTCCCAGCCAAATGACCTTTGGGGTAACCATTGCCTTGGTGCTTGCACGTAGAGGTTCTTTGTCTTTTAAATTGTTTTTTGTTTTAATTTGGTTCACTACAACATTACCCAGATAGACCATCTTAAGGTAGCTGGTTCATTCCACTGGGGTGTCAAACAGACGAAGCATACTGATGAGTCCTGGTAGGACAAAACATGTGTCTATGTCTTCTGTTGGCACCCTTTGCAAACTGTGTGAGAGGCCTTTAGGAACCATGCATTTCTGCTTAAAGTTGAACCAGCATAATATTCTGTGGTGATTTGCATATGCAGCCAATGATGCTTTGCATTGTGGGGGCATGTGTGATTTTGTATTTCCATTAACATGTGTTTTTTATGTAAAATAGTCCCTCTTCCTACTGGTGCTAGATTAAATTAGTGATAGTAATGATAATAATAATAGTAACAGTGCTTACATTTAGTTTCTGTGGTTTTTGTTTTGCTTGATATGTCTGTGTGCCTTTCTCTGCCCACCCAAGCAGTAAGTTATCAGTCTCATACCACTTATGAGTGATACATCTTCAAAGGAGCTCAGCACAACATGGTAACCATTGCCTGTAATTCTTGTGCAAGCTTGATTTATCATGTAAGAATATTAAGAACTCCTGCTTTAAAATCTGAACTTTCAGCATGCCTCTGTGTAGGCAGCACCTGTTTTATGATGGACAGAGCAATTTTGACAGCTAAAATAAAAGAGGTCTCTCCTAAACAGGGACAGCTGAGAGGTAAGATTTCAGGCTATGTTTTACTCTCCTCTTTAGTTTTTTAAAAATCACTTGAGTGTTCTCTTTTGTTCAAGTTTTTGTTGCCATGGCTCATAAGCAACTGAGAAGTCCATCTGTTTGACTCCCCCTTCACTTGCCTGACTCACTCAAATTAAGACACGGGAAGTCCGTATATTCATGTACCCCTCCCCCCCCACAGTTTTGGAGCTTACCGGGGATGCTGCTGTATTGTTTCCCAGTTTCTGCTCTTGTGGGTGGAGCAACTCACATCTTTGCTCTCCTGGAGCACTCCTGGACTAACGCTGGGGAGCACTGTGACAGTTTTTGGTGCCATTGCCACTACTGACTAGAGATTAGCGGTTTGAAAACCACAAAGCAGGAAACTGGTTTGCATGGTGGCCGATTAGGGACATGCTCGCTCCAAGTGAAGAGGGCTGGTATCTGCATATTTCATGACAAAAATAAAAAATTAAAACATATTTCTTCCTACTGTTTTGGGTGTGTGTGTGGGGAGGGCAAAACTAAAATTATCAATGGGAACAGAAAAGAACTGCCGTGTGCCTGCCTGCTGAAGCTAAATAAGAAAATGTGTTATTTTCTTATAACATAAGAGAGCTAAAAAATGGCAGCGTAAAGTTTGAAACATTCTGAATAGAATGCTTAAAATGAATATATGATCATCGGGTTCTGTTATCCTGCTGTTTTACTAGGACTAGTTATTTATAGTGCAACATTGTCTCATGTTGCACTATAAATAACAATCAGATTACTCAATTGGTCTTAGCCATTTTATAAAGTACAACATTGTTGCAGTGTCAGTAATAATAGTAGACAGAACTAAATAATACCATAGTACATTAGTGATAAAGTGTGCAGTCCAATAATATGGTGGACTTTGTCAAAATAATCGAGAGCAAAGTACAGGAATTTTCTGATTTCAAGTGCACTATGGTGTCTGTTCCAGTCAGGAGCAAGCAGAAGGGAGTGCACCAGCCAGTTAGCCACCCCAGCAGCATAGTTGCCAAAGCCCCAACCAGTTAGCCATCCCATCAGCATGGTTACCACAGCTCTAGCCGAGGGCTATTAACTTGATTAACTGACCTGAAGCCTCCATAACAAAAGCCTTAGCCTGTCTACTGGTGGCTACTTGGCTGCTAGTTATCTGTATAACCCTGGGGCACTCTGATTTTTAAGCTGGGGCTTACTTCCTCTAACTGGGCCTTGGAACTTATTTCTGATTAAAGTTAAACCTTTGAGACAACTAGCCATTGTTCAATAGCCCAACTGACTATGTTGGCTGTAACTGGGGCTTTACCCAACCTTTGCTCCTTCTGGAGCACTGTTTACTATCTAATTCAGGGCCTGCCCTGCTCTCTGCCTCTGATAGCTACTTAATTTGAATGCTGCCCATCCCTGACCTACTGTATGCTCCAAGTAGGAGCATGAGTTAAATAAATTTAGGTGAGTTTGAATAGTGATGCAATCTCACCCTATGCTCCCTTCCTGGAGTGATTTTAAATGCATTTGATTAGATCCACTCTTGGTTGTCCCTTCCTCCAGGCCTTGCCCTGACCCCATTAATTGCCACAGCTGTCCTTTTGCACCTTCTGCATGAAAATAAATATACTTTTTAATATAAGCACCTCCTTGACAAAGCCTCTAGGTGGCTGCCCCCACTCCTGCTCCACCCCTCACCTCTTTTCCAACATACGACAAAGCCCCCTCATGCCACTCCTCCCTAACTTCAGGCTTGACTACTTGAGGCCTTCTTTTAAGACTTAACAATATATGTTAAGCCACTTACCAAATGCACTACTTGTACCTGTACAACTTAGGAAATGCTTAGACTACTTGCCTACATGTACAGCCTGTCAGTATTCTGTTATCAGCAATTAGCATCAGCAATGTCCATCAAACCACCACTTTATCCTTGTCTCTTCCTCTTATGAAATGTAACCTTGGAAATTGTTTGTCTGTTTGTTATACCTGATGTGGAACCTTTGTAAAAGAGCCTGTTGGCTCAAAGGTGTTAATCTGCACATGAAATAAATAAAATAAATATAAGTATTAGTTCAGGTGGACAACACCTGCTTTATGGTGCTGCCCCTGACTCAGTGCCCCAAGCCGGGCAGATATTGAATAGAGAGGAGGTGGGTTAACTCTGCACTGGATGCCCAGCAGGCTCTTGGCAGGTGGGAGGTCTTCCCATGGGGCCTTACTGGGTAGCTTGCTCCTCCAGACACTTGTATTTCTAATACGGGTGCCACCGCTGAGGGACTGGAATTGACTTTTTCTTAAAAAAAAAAAAAAAAACAGCAAATGAGGCTAAACCAAGTCCACACCATGGCTGCCAACTACTACTATTTGGGACCACCAGATCTACTGGAACATTGCAACTGACACAGGTATGAGAGGAAGACGAAGGTACTAACTTTTGCTTCTGAATTTACCTCCCTGCATCCCCTTTCTCCATTCTGCCACACTTTTGTGCTTGAGTTTCTCCTTGGGGCACCTGAATGCATTCCCCTGACTGTTCTCACTCTCAGCAAATTTGAGCTCCACCAACTGCCATTTCTGGACACACTCAGTATCCTCACCAGAATTCAGGATGCTGAGTTCCTAACAACCAGCTGTCCAGCATAAGCTGGACCTTAGATGTGACACTGGCTCTTGCAACCTTCACTGGGCATGCTTCAATAAGGAGAAAACACTTTTTAAATGCAGATAAACAGTTTGTTTTATTCAGCTCCTACCACCATATTCACCCTTACCACCTAAATTATAAGGGCACCTGAGGTCACCTTTTGGGGCTTACTGAGGCAACAGAGCTTGCTGAGTAATCCATATTTGAGGGTATTACACTCTTGCTTTGCCGCCCACTGATACATACTCAGAAATTAAACCACCTCTAAACGAGAGACTGTTGTAGCATCCATCATTTTGATGATTGCTCCTTCCTCATCTTGTTGCACAAGTAGCACCAAAGGCTCTCTTTGGGAGCTTGTGACAGGAAGTCATGTACCTCACAGTCTCCTTACAATTGGCCAGGTGCCTTGTATGATCCAAGACTGTTTGCTGGTGCTACCCAAATATTGAGATAAAATGCCATTGGAATGAATGGACCTATAAACATTTTAATGGGCCCATTCATTTCAATGCCAATTTTTCTGTTCACTTTGTGCTGGATAGTGAAAATACTGTTGGGTTAATGGATTTTCTAGTCACTAACCCTGCAGTCTAGTGGATAAAAAGCTAGTTTCAACCCCTACTGTCTGTGAAATATCTATCAGTGTGGACAGATTTGGGGAGGAGACTGTCCCATACCTCTCAAACATCCCTTATTATGAGGGACTTCCTTAATTTTAACCATCAGCATTGCTGTATCCATCATGGCAGAGGGTGTTGTCACACAGAGAAGATGCTATGAGCAAACAGGTAGTCTTCAGCTGTGAGTGTCCAGCTACATGGAGAGAGGTCCAGCTATAGGGGGCCAGATCTGGAGGTACTGATCCCATACCTCTCAGCTGTCCTCCATACCTTTCAACTGTTCTTCATTATGAAGCTAGCTTCATGGCACCAAGCCCCTGGACTCCCACTCTCATGGATGCAGGCTCACCATTATGGCCCAACTCCCCCTGCCCCGAATCAAGTAACTGAATCATGTATACTTTCTGGTCCAGGTGAGGAACCTCTGTGGAGATCCTGATTCTGGAGAGTGGATGAGAGCACCTGTAAAACAAAGGTTACAGGAGTCACAGGGGATCCATAGTTCATAGGGAAAAATTGTACAGATATGATAGTAAATAAAACTATACTCATCTGATAGGCAAAGGTGAAATTCCAGTCAGATTTGTGGAAATAAAGAGAAAATATTACATATATAGAATAGTCAATAGTGAAAGTAAAGACAGGGTAGCATACATACAGCAGGCACAGGATAAGAGTAGAAATAAAGTAAGAGTTATTTTTGTCTAAGGTTTTTAGGAAGGACAATCCACTCACCTGCCTAGAAGAGGACCAAAGTCAGAAGAACTAAAAGAGGACTGAAGTCGGAGGACACAGAGACTCATCATCTCATGGTCAGAGCAGCTGAAGCCACCTTTTCCACAACATAGACATAAGGGAGTGCATCTGGGTTGAACTTGGATGATATGGGCCCCATTGGGCTGGGATTGGATACTAGGATGATTCACTGGGCTGGGCTTGGGTGAAAAAGAAGGCCTACTGGAGTGCAGGAGACTGGCTCATCAAATAACACAGATTATGGTGATGTAGCAAAATAGTAAACATTCAGTATGCCATAAACAAGCACCAATGGCTGGCTTTTAGTAACAATTTAATGGACTGATTTAGGGTCTCTACTATGTCAAGGTGGCCAACCCAACAGAGAACCATGGCCAATCCCCCTCAGCCATGTTTCTAGATTCTGAGTCCCCCATGCCTCCCCCCAGCACATGCCTCATGCTCCAGTGGCTAGAAAAGTGGCCCACACACAAGCACCATCACTGAAGCAGGATACACATGCCTCTCTCCTACCTGGAGCAGTCTGTCCTTGTTGCCCAAAGACAAGCTAACCTCATGAGGGTGAACCCTGTGTTAGAAGTACACAGAGCACAGAACAGTAGCACCAGGATGTGTTACAGAGAGCACAGCAATAGAATGGAAAACCGCAGTGATGGCAGAGTATGGGCACAGTGCAGTTCCTCCTCTAACCCTGTGTCACTAATGCACGTGGCACAGCACAGTTGCAGCAATGCATGTGTTACAACAGTGACAGCAGCACATTTGACAAAGTGCAGTGGTGGCAGCGTACATGTCACAGTACAGTGGCAACTGTACATGTGGCACAGTGCATGCACTCCCTTGAACCCTATGTTGGCAATGCAGTCGTACAGTACAATGGTGCAGTGTATGTGGCAAAGTGCAATGGCAGAAGTGCACGTGGCAGCCACTCTTAGCATGATGGTAGTGCATGTGGTGCACTGCAGTGACTGCTGTTAAAGTGTCATACTGCACCGTGTTCAGTGGCAATTACACTCATTTGCAATTTGTATATGATTAAAAATACATAAGAAATACATTAGTCAATCAAGTACATTTAAATATAGTTTAAATATGTTTTACTTGGTAACATACATTTCACAGGTGTATGGAAAATATATGGTGAGAAACTAAATACATTCTTAATATATTATTAACATTATCAATATTATTACCATATAATTAAAATATATCTTTTTTCCATATGGGAAAATGAACTCCTCCTGCAAAATGCTGCTGCAACTTTCAATTCTTTCCTGCTGCTGCTGCTGTGTTTCAATTGATTGACACTGAAATGCAGAACTATCATTTCCCTATCCCTGTGCTGCTGTACTGATTGTCTAGCTATGTTGACTGACTGTCTCTGTGGTAGTACATTGCCTGGTGGTGGGGTAGTGAATGAAATTTTGGAGCACTGTAGTTTGCTGCCTGCTGCTGTTTATGACTACTACTTTCCAAATTGCCACAAGAGCTACTATTCTGGATGTTTGATGCCTGGTGGATTATTTTCACACAGTCCATACTGCTGCTGAACACATAAGTTTCTGTCTTCATTACTTTTCCTGTGCAAGGTAAGGGTGTTGGAGGGTTGGTGTTATGGCATCTTGAAGTCTAATATGCTTGTACTGCTCTTATATTATTTTTCAGTGTGCTGAGGATGACATCATGATGCCAGGCCATGAGGGAGGAAGATGTATGGCTCTTCCTAATTTCCCAATGCAGACAGTAAGTATTGGAATTTTCATACAAGTATGGTATGTCTGTTACTGCCATTGCCATATAATTGTCTGAGTTTGATAGCAATTGTGTTATTTTTTGCTTTTATCAACATCAGGAATTCAGGTGAAGCTAAGTATTTTTTCCATCCTGCTGCTGCTGCTGGCTGCTGAACCAGGTCTAGGGGATTTATTTAATTGTGTGATGGTTCCACTTTCACAGTCCTTGAGGTAAGTGTGTCTTCATTTTTATAGGTTCTCTGGGGAGGGGCTGGGGGTGGATGGTCATGGGTGGTGGGGGAATTTTCAACAATCACCAAAATGTGTTCTTAATTTTTCTTACGTCTAGGTATTCAGTGCTGATAGGAAGGGAGTGCCTGCTAATGTTATTGTGCTTCAGCAGACCTTGGTCTAGATTGGAATCATGTCACCACACAGCATGTTCCTTTGGGAATGTACTCAGTTGAATGACATCACATCATGGGTTTGGTAAGTATACATTTTTTATCTGCTTCTTTTTCAACCTATTAGGTAAAAGCAGGTATGCAGATTGATTAGTATCCAACATTTTTCTTATCTTTGGTCTTGCTTAAGTCATTTTCCTCTGTTGAGGTTTCATAATATGTCATATCTTGATGACTACATGATCAATCCAGGCCATGCAGGAGCTGTGTTGTGTCATTGGAAGACAGGAGTGTTGCTTGAACTGTGATGTTGGCCACTGGACTGGTGGTTTCCATACCATTACCATTAATGATCCACCACTGCCACCCACATACATGGAGGAACTTTATGCAACACAGATGGTTGATATGGTGTTTAGCAAATAATTAGGTGGAAGGGTTAATGTCTTGTCTAATCAATGGTGGTTGCATAGCTGCAGCAATCATGAACGTTTTGAATCCATTCAAAGTGAGGACAGAAGGACCTCACCTGCCCTACCCCGAACCATTGAGGTTTTGGTATACCTTAACCTGGTACTGTACCATAAGTAACTTTTGGGGATTTGATGTTGTAAGTTGTTGCCTCTTCATGATTACTTTTGTAATTAATGACTTGCATCATTAAAGATGCTTACCATTCACCATTTTTCAAAATGTGTTCAACTTGTGGTGTTAACTGTTGAATTAGCAAGTTACATTCATATGCTACTTTTACTTGTCTAGGAGCCAGGGTTCTTGTACATGCCAATGATACTAAGCAGCAGAAAAATGTTTTTCAGTTGCATGGAGTGCATGGGTGTGTCTGGTCAGATCAGGTGATGAGAGGGGGACAGTAGGGCAGTGTGGAATTTGCCATCCTGGGCACTTTTAGCTTTAAGGACATCAAGACAACATATCTTGCTGTCAGATGATGATGTGTTGATATAGTCAACATGAAAAGTAATATATTTTTTGAAGTAAAACATTATAACTGTAATCATGCAATTGCAAAATATTTACAGTTATGGTAATTACATTGCTGCTGCTTTATATAGGCTTGTGGCCTTGGGGGACTGGTGGTGGTGGTGAGGTGACCCGTCAATGGTTTATGGCAAAGAATGATGAAATTAAACTTATACACACTGCTGGCTGCAGCACATAACAACATATTTTCATAACCAATCCAGTGGTACATTGCTAAAAATAAGATGTAACATACACATCCCAGCAACCATACTGAGTTGAAAGTTGTTTTTTGGGGTGGGCCTTGGAGTAAACTCAGCTTTTTCAACTTCCAATTCCACATCATCCAGAAGCACCCTCACATTCTTCAAGACTGGAATTCTTATCAGGTGAGAATTCTCTCAACATTCCTGCCTCATTCACCTCACTGCTGGTGGCTGCCTTAGTCAAGAGATTGACATCATCCTCGTCACTGAGACACAGTTCATGTGGCAAAACCACTGACATCACTGTGATGTGTGGAATGTGCATTTCATTCATTTTGATGAATGTTAGCATGGACATATTCTTGGTTGACAGATTGGTTCTATGGTCACTCACAATTGCCCCAGCTGCACTAAACACTCATTCCACAGTGACACTGGATGGTGGGTAGCTCAGGAATTTCACAGCAACTGATGTTAGTGTTGGCCATTCAGTCATTTTACTTCTCCAGTACAGCAGTGGCTCATCATTAATGGCAAAGTGCTTTGGATCCCCCAGGTAGGCCTCCACCATTCATTCTGCTCCCCGGAGTCCATTTGCCTTATCTGTCTCCTCCTCCTTTTTCTCCATATCTTCCACTCCCACCTGAAAGAGAACATCCCAAATGGGATTGCTTGCTGTTTTCTGCTCTGCCTTGACCGTTTTCTGTGATTGGGTTCCCTGTGAACCGCTGGTGGTAGTAGCAACACCCATTTTTGATGCAGAGCATGCATTTTCATTTGTGCAGCATGTACCAATCTAATGAGGTTCTCTGTCAACTGTTGTACTTGCAAATGACCTCCTTCAATTATACAAGGCAGGTCACGTATGTATGCGTGGATCCAGCATGGTGGCAATTGCAAACTCAGCTGACTGTAAAATGCCAGATACATTGGTATTTGTGTCCAGCACATGGAGCATGCGATCCCATATATCACAAATGCCATAATCCCCACTTGCTCTGTCTGGTGTCATACACTCACTAGTGTCTGCCTCAGCACATGTATGGAGAGGTATGGACTGACTTATGCAAGCAGTGTCCCCACTAACTGCCTGTGTAGCATGCTCAAATGGATGGAGAATGCATATTAGCCCACCAAACTGGCTCCACTGTTCTGTTATTAGAGCGATGGACACTCCAGCACTGTCAGAGGTGGTGTGCAGCAGCAGATATTCTGACACAGCCTTATACTGTTCATACAGCCGGTCAAGCATGTACAGTGTGTAGTTCCACCTGTTAACAATATCAAGCTTCATCTGGTGCTGAGGCAGATTGTTACTGCACTGTAGCTCACGTAGATGGTCATAGACATTTGCAGAATGGGCAAAGTGGACTCAGATGCAACGAGCAACAGTAACCATTTCCTTAATGTCTACATGGTTGAGAAACTGTTGAACAACAAGATTAAGGCAGTGTGCCAGGCAGGACACTCTGAAAAAAATCACCATCATTAATGCACTTCACTACATTGGAGCCATTATCACTTGTGATGAATCTTCTATGGTGACTGTGTGTAACCACCCACATCAGTCTCAGCCAGCAGAACATTAAGCATTTTCGCAGCCATGTGTAAACCTGTGACACTTGTCATAGTCAGGGTTGCATGGCTGCTGAATACCAGGTGTGTTGCTACCACCACAATTTTGCTTCATGATGTTTTGCCAGGCCCAAAATCAAGTACTACACCAGGCAACTGTGCCCAATGTGCTGTTATGCACGAATAGTGAGCTTGCTGTTGTTTGTCCATTGGTCACATATCCATGCTAAGATGGATATAGTGTGATGCACTATACTTCAATGCATGTCTAATGTAATCAGAAACTCTACTGTTCAGCTCTGGCATGGCACGCTTACTAAAATAGGTTCGCGATGGAACTTTCCATTTGGGACAGGCATGGATCATCAACCTGCAGAAACCAGCATTCTCTATGAATGAGAATGGCAACAGATTGATGGCCAGCATTTCAGCAGTGGCAGCATTTAACTCTCAAGCAGCAGCATGATTGTGGGGGTACTTTTTCTGCCACTCAAGGATGGTCTTCAGAGTGGGCTGCATCTTTGGGGCTGTCCGACCAGAACGCTGTACTTGTGGCAGCAATGATTTTCTTTTAGGAGTAACAATTGATTCTTGGTTGGGCAGTGTAGACCACATGAAACCAGTTATTTTGGTTGCTTGTGGGAGTGAGGGTGGTGTAATTTTAAGACTCGTGGGACTGGGACTTGCACTGCCACTGCTATGCCCACTACTAGAGAGAGCAAAGGATTGCTCACTCCTCTCCTCTTCCACTGACCCACTCTGCCCTCCCTCCTCTTGTTCTTGCTCTATTACATGCACCTTGCTACCAACAGCTGTGACATCCTTCTAATGTTGCTGCCATCTCAGCGGGTGCTTGTTTTTCAGGTGGGCACATTGGCCACCAGTGCCTATCTGGCTTCCCTTTTTCCTCAGACTAACACAGGCTTGACAAAGTTGTCATATTGTTGTGGTCTCATCAGCACAATCTAGCACATAAAAGTCCCAAACTAGGGACTTTTGACCTCTGGACTTCAAATGCTTCTTGGACTGGGATAATTCAGAAACAGATGTGGAAGTGTGCATTTTCTGAGCTGCTACCATGACTTCCATAAAACTACTTTTGGGAGGGGGGGTTACTTGACTGCTTGGAGATTTGCTTATAGGCTTAGTGACAGACTGACCCACCATGGGCTGTACATGTAAATGGCCTGCCATCACCTGTGGCCTTTTTAACTCAGGCTCCCATATGGGATCATCCCAGTCATCATCATCACCACCACCAATAGCGATGTCCTTGTCTTCCTTCCTCCTCCTGCCCCATAACTTTCTTCTTGGAGGCAGCACATTTCTAATTCTCTACAACTATCTCAGGGGCTGACTATCCTTATCTCCAGGACTATCAGACTCTTGTTGAACCCTATCATCACCAACTCCTGCAGGAACATGGACAGTCACAGTGACAGATTTATTATCACCCTCCTCTGAGCCCTGGACCACTGTTCCTGTGTGCTGGTATCAGTGCCTCCTTCTTCTCACTGTCAGCATCCACACTAGCATGGCTGCAACAGTTTGAGCTTTAAAAAGTAAGACATCAGTATGCCTGACCCAGTTCAGCCACCAACTCCTTTGCTGGTTCCTGCCGCCACCAGGGCCCACATCAGAACTTGAAGACAGTGATGCAGCCATACCCTGTGCTCTCACTCCTATGGGGAACTGGAATTGGAATTGCACTTTTTCAGCAGACTTCTTGGCTCCTCATCCCCTGACATGTTTCCCTGTACTTTGCCACTTCTTACCAGGCATTTTTCCTGACTGCTGTTTCAAAGATTTGCCTTTCTCTGGGTATTTGAAGAAAGGATGTATTACTATTAACTGTGAATAATACCCCACACTTGAATGATGATGTCACACACCTACAGTACTGGCTTCCTAAAGTCCAAACACAATCAGGACAGATATCAGCACTTACAATAGAACTAATACCATATATGGTAGGCAGCCTAGTCTAGTAAAAGACAAAAGGTAACTTTTTCCCCAAACAGGAAGGAATTAAAGAAACATGCAAAGGAAAAGAGGACAAGTGACCCACTTTAAATGCAGATCACCTGTGTCTGTGGCCAAATAAAATACTGTAATGTGTTATTGCTCAGAACCACAATTTGTTTTTTATATGTGGGCGGAGACAACCATAAAAGAGCAACAAAGAAAATTAGTGCCAAACAATACGTTAGTGGTCTGGATGGGAGGGATCTACAAGAAATCTCTTGAAAATGACTACTTTAGTAAATACTCTTTTATAATGTGCACGACTGTAATAGACAAGTTCAAGTGAGCAATTTGAAGTACTTAATACAACTGATGATTTTCAAAGTTTTAGTAACATAAATTAACACTCCAGCTAAACAGAATTAATCACAAAACAAATAAAAGAAAGGATCAGCTCTGTGTGTTTAAAACATTACAATTCACAATCAATTCACAACTAAAAGAAGAAGACTGGTATATATAACACAGCTAACAGTGGCAGGAATTCTCTCAAATAAGAGTAGGACAGAGAAACTTTCCAGAGAAAATAAATTGCAAGATATAAAAAAATTAATAAGAAATAACAGTAAATAAATAACTCACAATTGTGAGTAAATACCAATCTGCTTGGCTAGAAATAGCCTGCACTGCTTTACACTCCTACCCTACCCCACACAACTCTTTCAAAGACAGAGAGAAAAGTAAACCTAATTTAAACTATGTATTATACAAACATTCACATAATTAGAAAATGTTCCTAGTACCAGCAATAGCACTAGCAAAAATTTTTAATATTTTGCAGCAATTAGCTCTCAAAACAAGTGTTAGCTATGTTTTAAAAGGTTTTATTGGCTCTGATGCACCACAACACACTGCTCTCGATTCAACATGCAGGGAATGAGCTGGAACAAAGCTACTTGTGACCTTTGAACTGTTTACCCACAATGCATTGCAAATGCCACCTTCAATACCACAATTTCTTCTGCAAAATCAAAAGTTTTGCCAGTGAATTCCCACCACAAGGTGTAATTTGGATCATCAATGGGCAAAATTGTTATAGTAAGCGAGAAATTTCACCTTAAGCGAAATCAAGGAAAACATGCAAAAATTTAATTTCGTATAGGCAAAAATTTCATTTAATTGTGAATAACACAAAATATTTTGCCAGGCAAAATATTTAAATTTCACAAAACACTAGTCAAGAGAAGGCATTATCAGTGAATGATTGGTCTATGTGGGTATCTTCTATAATGTCAGTTCAGCAGTTCTTATAAACACAAAACATTCAT
Organism: Neoceratodus forsteri; assembly: GCA_016271365.2. Taxonomy (NCBI): domain Eukaryota; kingdom Metazoa; phylum Chordata; order Ceratodontiformes; family Ceratodontidae; genus Neoceratodus; species Neoceratodus forsteri. The sequence goes on from CM057455.1 coordinate 612,483,989, forward strand.
TTTATAAGTCAAGTTTTCTTGTCATATATATATATATATAATATATACAAAATGACTTAAACATTAATACAAAATTATCATTATAATACTATTTCTTATTTAGCTTATAAAACACAAACACTTACAATAAAAGTAATGGAACAGATAGTAATATAAAATAATCATAAATATATTTGTAAAACCTATGGGGCTACAAGGGAGTCAGTAATAGTATATATTTTTGTTCATGTTAAACACAACAGGAGATTACAAAATAGATTGATGAGGAGGAGTAAGCGGAAGACAGAGAGGTAATGTTTTAATATACTGATGAATTAGGAGCTTTGAAGTGTGCAGTATTTTACCATGTCCAGGTAGGGGTCTTATTGAGTGATAATGCTTTTGTGAGACACAGATCACACCAAGCTAGTTGGTCATTCTAACTTAAAGTTACAGGTTTAGTATCTTCATGGGGACCTGAAGTACTGTCTGTCAGGAGATGCCTTGTTCTGCTGTTCTTGTTGCTTCTGCTGCTGCTGCTGCTGCTGCTGATAGTACAGAAATAAGCTGGCTGCATCAGTGGTGCCCTTCCCAGTGGGAATCCATTGAGACTTGTCACCAGGAAGTGAGGGCATGAGATTAATAGATGATGTGTGTTGGACATGCAAATAATTTAATGCACTGTCAAAGTTGTTTCATTGTAAGAAGAGTTTGAGAAAGGCTAAGAGTGCAAGAGTCACTGCATCTAGACTTGAACAATGTGCTGAGGAAATATTCCATTTTGGACTGAAACATTAATCCATACAATACATAGGCCTAATGCACAATTGACTCAAACCACTAATAATTAATAAATGCTAAACTATTAATTAAGTTTGCTTGGGTAAAAATTTTCAAATGCTAACAAATTAGTTGCTAACCCCTTGTAAAACAACCAACTGATAACCAATTCTTAATCCTTTCTGTGGTTAGTCATTTATTAATCTATCTCCTACTTAAGATTTAACAAAGCCATATTAATTGAGTATTACTTTGCCATTTAAGTTGTTTATATAAGAACAATATATATTTTTCCATACAGCTTTTCTGGTGGATCTGGCAGGGCTATGGCTCCTCCTTCAGGGAACACACCTCTCGTGTCTAAGCTCCCACACCCACACCAACCCTACTTGGGAAATATCCCATGGGCTACCACCCCTCCTCATGACAGGGCTGGGGCACAGAGTCTTGACTTTCTCCCCTCCCCTGTTAGCCAACATCCAGACCCTGGAGCTAAGCAAGGCACAGTCAGGGCCATCACAAAGCCTGCTATCTCCATTGTTTCTTATTTTACACCCATCCCCCCTCCCATTTGATGATGAATGTTGGCAATGTGCCATATGACCTGTATTTCCCTGCAGCCAATGCTAGAGGGTGATCATCGGGTGGGAAGACAATCCCTCCCTCCCTGAGAGAGAAGAGCAATCCTCTGGATGCTCAATCCTTTCTCACCCCTGCCACCCCCGAGTGGTCCAGGCTCAATCCAGGACATGGGTTGCCAGCATGGTGTGAGATGTGGGGTCCAGTGCTTTAACCCTCAGCACCACTGGTCTGGCCCTATAACAATCAAATTTATTGAACTTTTCTCAATAACAAGTCAAAACAAAACAATCACATAAACAGAAAACTTAGTCTCACAACAAACAAACAAATAGGAATTTCACATCATACAGTTAATAATATTTACTGTATCACCAATGATAAATATTATTGAGAGCTCTATAAGAATCCAACATGGCTGCATAACATCATACAAGGATAAGTATCACTACATTAAGAAGGAGAAAAGAGAAATTCTGGTAATCATATAAATCAGGGATCATCATGAAACATGTGACAAACATACTTAGGGTAGTAGTATGTTTGTCAGCATGTTTCCATGAATTTTGTTGAAGTGGTGTATGTCCAGTGCTCCATCAATGACTCAGTGGACTTAAGCAGCCTCTAAGGTGACATGCTATCAAGTTCTTTATTGGTGAAGGGATGTATTATCTAAATTTATTAGAATTTGGATGCCATGGTTATGTAGACTAGGGCCAAGGGTGCCGGAAGATGGTAAAAGCTGAGGGGGCTGAGAATCAAAAGGGCACTTATGAGGGTACAAAGGGCACTTTTTCTATACTAGTTTTTGCCATTAGTCTGCATAACCATGGCACCCAAATTTTAATAAATTTAGATAATACATCCCTTCACCAATAAAGAACTTGTTGATAGCATGTCACCTTAGAGACTGCTTTAGTCCACTGAGTCATTGAGGGAACACAGGACATATGCCACTTCAACAAAATTAAACATTTAGCTTCTAGTGCTGCAGTATATACAAGGGGTTTATACTTCAAGGCATTGAAGCAAAGCATAACTGAAGCCCTCAGAAGCCAAAATCTAGGTGTTTGAGGTAAAGAGATGTGTAAATCATGTTCTAATTGGGTAATGATATTCTACCACCACTTTGTAAGCAATTTACACCCCCATAGCATTTGAAAAAGGGTCCCAGATTCCTGTTTACAACTCCAACACTCATTGGAGGTAGACAAACCCATCTTCACCAATTTGTCCAGAGTTCTCTACTACCTACTCAAAATTTTCTTTTGAAGAAACTGTAACTTTGGGTTTGGGGAAACTCAATGTGTTTCAGACCAACACCTGGAGCAGGAACTTTTATTGAAAGGCTTTTGTAAATCACAAGCCCATTTTCCCTTCTGGGAGCCCCGATTTGGAAGCCGTGTGTTTATCAAAGCTGCATAGAGAACACTTGTATGCCCTTTTGGCAGTGCTAGGCACTTTTGCAGACTCTTTGTAAGATCACTGTGCTATAAGAAGTGGTCCTTAATAAACTAATGGACAAAACATGGCAAATCTGGAAAAATGTCCATAAATACTGAGTAGGCAACAGAAAATCTGTTTGCAACTGTTGAAAGGATTTAATTAAGCATGATCCCAGGTATATCAGATTATTTATGTTTTATAATCCCCATGGCACCTAGGAATGCCACTTTACCTGCACCCCATTTGAATCTGTGGAATATTCCACAGGGTTCAAATGGTCTGAAAATAGTTACCATTCAATGGAGCATCCCCATCACACTATTCCACACCTGCTTAGTACTATAAATATAATCAGAAGGGTGGGATGGAAAATCCAGGAAGGGGATCCCTTAAGGCTACTGCTAGCTGAATAGTCCCTAATAGGTATTGCTCAATCTCAACCAACTGGGGAGATTCAACCATTGTAGGGTTTGCTTAAAGTCAAACTAACATGGTAAGCCCATGGCTAGGTAAGTTCCAGATCCTTTCACTTGGTGCATGAAGAGCCCTTCTACCAATATGTGGTGGTTTACCTTCCCATATAAAGTTGAATAGTAATTTATTGATATTATTCCAAAGACAAGGAGGAATAGGTAGGGCTGAATTGTTTAATTTTGGCTGGCAGTATAGCCTACTGATTGAGGAAATGAGTTGTGAATGAGCTTGATACATCCAGCAGACCAGACCTGAGTTTGATTCTCACAACCTCCGCTTGCATACTGTGTGACTCTGAGGCAAGTCACTTAACCACCCAGTGTTCCCAGGCCGCCCCTGAAAGCAGACACTTGTGCCTAGTGGCCTTATACGGTTACAAAGACTAAAATAAAAAATAAATAAAATAAACAAGAGAAAAGCTTAGGGTACTCCATTAACTTAATAACAATTATTTTCCCAAGAAATGTTAATTGAAGTTTAGCCCATCTATTAATGTCAGCAGAAAGGGAATGTATCAAAGCCTGTATGTTATGGTTACACATATTCTGGAGGCTGCTAGATAAGTGCATACCGAGGTGATGGATACCTGAAGGGGACCATTTAATTTTTGTGTCACCTAACAGCTCCCAGCTAGGGTCACCTTTATATAGGAGCAGAAGTTCAGTTTTATTCCAGTTTACCCACAGATATAGCGCGAAACACCTGTAAAACATCCCAAGCTATGGGCAGAGAGGATTCCACCTGTGACAAAATAAGAAGATCATCTGTGTAAAATAGTGCTGTGAATGACCTAGCATCTACTCTAATGCCACATAAATCCAGATTTTGCTGGAGGTCTGTTTTCATAGGTCAGGTTCAGTTCAGGTTCTTTATCATTGTATGTATAAAAATGTTTTTGTTACATTTATTTTATTTATTTATTTTTGAAATGCTTCACCAGAATGCACACTGAACAATTGCATTGCTCATCTTGTGGTGCTTACTGGGGGGAGGGGAGGTGAGAACAGCCATACAGTTTCCAAAAACAGATACATCTAATACATGGAAGATACAACCACAGAATATGCTATATCTGTTATATCATGCTATATCTGTGGGAACTAGAAGGGGAAGGATCAGATTTGTTACAGTACAGTAGCTTCTTCTTGTTTTTACATTGTTTCTTGTGGATTTTACTTGGTAGAAGGTTATTTCTTTTCTTTCTTACTACTTCTTAGGGGCTAGCAAGGTATTGTTTTGGGGCTGTTTGAATTTTGAAAATTGTTTTGGTGGCTATAAGTGGGCTCATTTATTTGATGTTTTACTGTGCAGCAGGCTGCATTTGTAGAGGCCTGTTTCTTCTGATTTAAAACCTATTTGGTGTGATTTAACTGGGGCTGTTTCTTTGAATCAGAGACCTATATCTTCTAATTTCAAGCCTATTTTGAGGTGTTGTTGGTGAAGCTGTTTGAATTGGAGACCTATTTCTTTTGGTTGCCAACAGTGGAGAGGAGAAGGTCAGAAGAAGGGAAGCAGGGACAAGGGGACCCAGGCCAGGAAGAACGATTGCCAGGGAAACCAGGTCAGGAGACAAAAGACAAATGGAAGGAGGAGATAGGGACTTGTGAAGGGAGGCAAAGAAGTGGCAAAGTCATGGAGGGAAAGGAGAAACAGGTTACTTTGAAGAGAGATATGGTGCATTTGTGAAGGGTCTTCAGAGAACAGTTTGCACTGCTAGAGAGGAAGAAGGTGGAGGAGGAAATGATAAAATTAGAGGAGTAATTGATAAATGCTTGGACCAAACCAGAGCGGGGAAGTTCTGCTGGGAGGAATTGCAACAGGGGCAAAGGGAAATAATGCAGGGAGGAAGAAGAGGAGCCAGAAATGAGAGAGGGACATGAATGGAAGCAAGCAGGGAGTAAGAGTGGTGGAATCTTAGTGCTGGGGGACTCAATGCTAAGAGGAGTCAGGTGGGGTAGCAAGGGGGAGAGGCATAGTTGCATTTGGGTGGAAGCCATGCCAGGAATAACAGTGGAAAGGGTGGAACAATCTGTTCTGAAATATACTAGAAGGGGGAAGGGTTAGGGACAAGCCTCATTTAATTATACATCTTGGGATAAATAACCTGGCTGACAAGACAGTAGATATAGTCCAGAGGAGGTTTTAGGAACTAGGACAATTATGTGAGGGGGCAGAAAGATAAGTTACTTTTTCAGAGATACTTCCAGTGCCCAAGGCAAGCACAACAAGAAAGCTGAGAAAAGAGGAATTTAACAGATGGCTAAGAACCTGGTGTTGTGCTAAAGGGTATGGGCTGTTGGGGAGGGACCTGGGAGGACAGTAGTCTCTATGCCAAGGATAAACTACTGTACACTTGAGTGAGGAGGGAAAGAAAGTGTTGAAACAGAGGATGGAGGAGTACATAGAGGAAGTAGGGAATTTAAACTAGGAGTGGGGGATGGCAATTGGACAAGAGACATGCAGAAACCACAGGTTGGGAAACCATATGAGCTTACCCCCATAACAGTGACAAAGGACAAATGGCAAGTACTATTGGTGATGCTAGTAAAGGAGGCAGGATGGGAGGTGGGGGAAGGGTGGAAGGTGGTTACCCTTAATGCTAGGAGCCTTGGGAGGAAAACTGCAGAGTTATAGGTGCTCATGGCAGAGAGAGAGGTGGACATTGCAGCCATCACAGAAACATGGGCTACCCAATACAATGACTGGGACCTGTCTGTACCAGGGTACAGGTTATTTCGTAGGGACAGGGTAATTGGGAAAGGAGGGGGTGTGGCACTATATGTGAAGGAAGGACTGAAGTGTGTAAGGGAGGAAGGGGAGGAGGGTAGGTAGTACAGAGTCAATTTAGATTCAAATCCAGGATTCCAGAATAGGATTCTTAGAATGGGAGTGGTGTACAGGCTGCCATCTCAGACGGAGGAGTTAGGGAACTAGTGGGACAGATCAGGAGGACCTGTGAGAAGGGTAGTGAAGTGATTGTGGGGGACTTCAACATGCCAGGAGTGGACTGGAGTACCCCAACAACCAGGAACAGAAGGGAGCAGGTACTGCTGGATGTCTTCCAGGACAGCTTCCTGCTGCAAATGGTTAGTGAACCAACCAGGTTAGGGAATACCCTTGACCTTGTGCTGGCAAATGGGGACTTTGTGAGAGAACAGTGGAGGAACCGCTGTCAGGGAATGACCACCACTCAGTATGGCTCACATTGGATATGGGCAAGGAAGGAGTGGAATCTGGCATAAGAGTGCTGGACTTCAGGAGGGCTGACTTTGGGAGGATGGGGGAAGTGGTAAAAGGGTACCAGGCTAGAATTCAATCTAGTATGGACACTAACCAGAGGTGGGAGCTCATAAAGCTGGGGATAGTGGAGGCAACCAAAACCTGTTGCAAAGCCCAGAGCAAGTAGGCTAGGGCTAAGAAACTGAGCTGGTTGAGCAAGATGGTCATGGAAAAGGAAAGGAGGAAAAGAGCTGCCTTTAGGAAGTACAAGAAAACAGGGAGAGGGGAGGACAGGGAGGAGTACTTGACGGAATCAAAGGAGGTGACAAGGGCAGTAAGGGGAGCCAAGGCATCTACCGAACTGAGGCTGGCACAAGGCATTAAGAAGGGAAGAAGGACTCTTTAGGTACATCAGGGAAAAAGGAGCTGTAAAGACCACATAGTAAGGATTAGGAAGGAGGGGTTGGGTGGAAGCAGGAAGAGATAAGGCAGAAGCACTAAATGAGTACTCTGCTCAGTATTTACTAAAGAGAAGGGGTGACCCAAGGGGGGAGAAATGGCAGAAACAGGGGGGAAGGCTGACAGATGGGGAAATAATGGAGGGCAGAGTTCAGCAGGGCTTGAAGGCACTGAGGATGGATAAGGTGCCAGGCCCAGATGGCATCCACCCCAGGGTACTGAAGGAGCTGGTAGAGGTCCTTGCAGGACCTTTGGTAGACCTATTTAATGCCATACTACATTCAGGGTGTGTACCTCAGGACTGGAGGATGGCTCATGTGGTGCTCCTCCACAAGAGTGGCCCCAAGGATGAACTGGGAAACTACAGACCAGTGAGTCTCACATCCATCGTGGGTAAGCTAATGGAGACTATCCTGAAGGAAAGGCTGGTGGCTCTTCTAGAGGCCAAAGGACTACAGGACAGCAGACAGCATGGCTTCATATGGGGCAGATCCTGCCAAACCAACCTGGTGGAGTTCTATGACTGGGTAACTAGGCAACTGGACAGGGGCCATGCAGTGGATGTCCTGTATCTGGACTTCATTAAGGCATTCGACTCTGTGCTGAATGGAAGGCTGGGAAGTAAGTTAGTAGGCACAGGGGCGGGTGCAAAGCTGGTGAGATGGGTAGGGAACTGGCTTCAGGGAAGGCAACAGAGGGTGGTGGTGGTTGGGGAGCTCTCACACCCAAGGGTAGTGATGAGTGGTGTTCCACAGGGCTCGGTGTTGGGACCAGTGTTGTTTGGGATATTCATTGCAGACATATCATTGGACATCAAGAGCAAGATCAGTCTGTTTGCTGATGATACCAAGGTAGGAACAGTGGTGGATGACCGAGGGGGATGGCAGGGGTTGCAGGATGATCTGGCAAAGCTTGAATCCTGGTCAGACATCTGGCAACAGGGGTTTAAAGCCAAAAAGTGCAAGGTGCTGCATTTTGGGATGAAGAACCCAAGGAGGAGTTACCAGCTGGAGGGAGTCCAGCTAACCCAGACAGAGGAGGAGAAGGATCTGGGGTGCTCATTACAGGGTCAATGAACAACTCAGCACAATGTAGGAAGGCAGCTGCAAAGGCCAACAAAATGCTGGGTTGTATTGCAAGGGGTATATCCTTGAGGAGGGAGGAGGTGATTCTGCCACGTATAGGTCATTAGTTAGACTGCACCTGGAGTACTGCATGCAGTACTGGCCCCCGTATCTGAAGAGGGACATTAAGTTACTGCAGGGGTGCAGCGCAGGGTGACAAAGATGATCAAGGGGCTGGGGGACTTATAAGAGAGGAGGCTGAGAGAGTTGAACATGTACTCACTGGAGGAGAGGAGGGACGGGGGGACATGATTGAAACCTTTAAGTACATGAAAGGAATAAACAAGACAGGTACAGAGGGGCTGTTCAAAGTAAGGGAGGGGGAGGGACACCAGGGGCCGAGATATGAGACTGGAGGGAGGAAGGTTCAGGAGGGATATGAGAAGACACTTTTTTATAGAGAGAGTGGTGGCTGGGTGGAATGCATTACCTGCAGAAGTGGTATCCAGTAGAACAGTGGACTGCTTCATAAGGGGATAGGACAGGACAAGGGGGAGGGTCAATGAAGGGGAAGGGTGGAAGGGAGGGGCAGCTGCAGAATAAGGGGTGCTAGCTGCACATTCAAGCAGACTTGATAGACCTGTAGGCCTTTATCTGCTGGCAAATTTCATATTTTCATATGATGTTTATCAATACATACATACTATACATATATAAGTGCTTGTAAACTGGACATACAAATAGTCCTGAATATATATAGCCATTTGTTTGTTTGAAGTATCAATGGTGCTATGCCAGTTGCAGGAGATGAGGAGGGGATAGATACAAGAGCAATCAAAGAGAATAGAGAAAGATTAAGTACAGGTACAATTTGGAGAGAAGAAATTATGAAGGGCTGTGGAAGGCAAGAGGGTGGAAGAGGAGTATCTAATCTGTTGAGGCAGCATATTCCCAAGTTTAGGGAAACTGTGAGAGAAGGTAGCCTGACTGACTGAGGTAGAACAACGAGGGATTGCCATCATATGAGAGTCATTTGAACTAAGGGAGTGGGAGGGGGTGGGAGAGATTACATACATAAAGTGAAAACACAACAATGCATTCAATTTACACATCATAAAATAGTCCATCATTATACAATCTTAAAATTTATAAACATAATATAATACACTATATCCTATAATTGCCATCCTAATTTTTGTGCAATCTTATAAGCAAAACAGGCAAGAACTAAAATCTGTTTTGGGTTGTCTATATTAAATATTCCTTCTAGCTCATCTCTTTTGTTTAAAAAGGATAATCCTTTGAACATGTTAATTATAAAAACAAGCCTTTCTTGTGCAAATACCAGACATTAAAGTATTACATGTTCAGTGCTCATTTGGGCATTATTGCATCCCATATTGCATTCATTCATTTTTTCTTTGGTGAACTGTGAAATTCCGTTTAGAAAGATTTCAAACCTGAGCCTACATAAGGGCTTTCAATGTTTATCATGGTCGCATATCACTAAATATCTTTCAGTTGTGTTAGATTTAACTGCCTTTAATAATTTGTAATTCCAAGACTCATGAATCTTTGCAATGTCATTTTGTTTTGATGAACTATCAGTCCTTTCTATTGTAGTAATTACATTTTCTGACTCGCTGTCCATCTGTAGAATATAATTGTAATGTAAACCTAGGATATTTAATATGTTATTTAGTTTGTTAAACCATATTATACTATTGTTATCAGCATTTTTAGGGCATCCACCCAGCAATTATTGATTAAGCTGTCACTTGAGGCCTTACTTATTTTCCCCAAAGATACACATTTCTTCAGTGTTTGGCATATAATGTAACTGCCATTGTTTCAGCTCTAACACCAGCAGTTAAAGAATGATATTGAATTCCTAGTAAGCTTTTTAAGAAGCAATTTTGAATAGTTTCTACTTCTTTAAAGTTGCATGAAAGACCCCAGACTTCGGCACCATATAGCATTTGTGTATTTACTTTGGACGTAAGACATCTATATTGTTTTGTGAATATTTTTTTTTTTTTTGCTACATTGTGGGCAAAATGATTAATTCCATTAAGAGTTTTATATGCAGTTTTCTTGATATTCTTGATATGTTTGGACCATTTGTGGTTATTATTAAATGTTACCCCTAAGTATTGATACTCACTAACTTCTTCAATTTCATATTCATTTACTTTCCTTAAGGGGTACGGATTAATCTTTGTTTTGCTTTTTAGTGTTAACTCTAGTTGGTTCATGGTATCCATCAGATTAGCAATGGCTCTTCTCAGGGCTAAGGGTGTTTGAGATAGTATTATTGCATCAGCAGCATACAGCAATAGTGTGACTGGTACCCTGTTTATTTTTGGCAGAAAAGAGTCAGTAGCCTGTAAATTTTCTGCTATTTTACTGATATAAATGTTGATTAATATAGGTGCTAACAGGCAACCTTGCTTCCTCCCATAGTAGCATCTATTTCTTTACTTAATGCCACATCTTGCCAAAACGAATGACCAGCTTAGTTCCTATATATAATAGTTTTATGATATCAATTAGGGCTTCCCCATTCCTTTTACTTCCAGTATTTCCCAAAGAATAGCTCTGTTAATAGTGTTGAAGCCTGATATGATATAAAGGAAATTTAAATAAATATTTTATTTTTTCACCAGGACATATTTCTCTAAACTGTATCTTAATGTGAAAATATGTTCAGTTGTGGACCTGCCACAGTGAAAACCTGCTTGATAAGGTGTAAACCTGTTATGGTCTTCTACAAAAGGAGAACTCTATTAAAAATTATTCTTGAGAAGATTTGGGAGTTAATATTTAGTAGAGCTATTGGTCTAAAGTTCTCTGGGTATGTAACAGGCTCTTTTTTATGCAATGGTGCAATAACACCTGTATTCCATTTTTCTGGGAGTTTATTGTACATACTATATTCTCAAATAGGTAGAAAAAAATGTCAGCCCACCATGCTGGGTTCAATTGATATAGTTTGGCACCAATACCCTCTATTCCAGGGGCTTTATCTCTTTTCTGGGTCTCTCTTGCATCCATTATTTCAGCTTTGGTTATTTAAAGCCATGTGTCTGTGTCCCAGGTCATTACTGGCTTTACATAGGGCTTACATACAGTGTATATGGAAGTTATATCTTTTGGGTTGTTAGAAATGTCCTGAAAATAACTTTTCCAGGTTGCTGCAGAGATTTTTGCAGATACATTATATCTGGAGTTTCTAGTACCTTTTGCAACCAAAGACCAGAAGGTGCATGCATCTTTTTTTAATATTGCTTCTTATAGGGAATTCCCTAGACTATTATTATATTTGGATGTTTAGCCTTTAGCAAAAGCTCCATATTCTAATTTTAGATGTTTTATGCCACATAATCTTCATATCTATTATGTTAAGTTATTCTTTTCCTACCTGCTGAATTAGCTTCCTTAATTTGTAGCAATCTTTATCAATCTACTCCTTTTTATAGCTGTTTTTACTTTCAATTGCACTTACTTAATCATGAATTTCCAGCACACTTATTTGTTCTAGGTTTGATATTCCTGGTATATTTGCCCTATTTGTATGATACCTTGTACATTGCCTAGATTTTATTTTAATGTTATTATATTCTATTGTTTCAGTTCCATTAGTTTTTGTGAAGTTCAAATATTTTTAAGAAGACCACCTCCTGCTTTGACCATTTTTTTGGTTTTGCATTAGCATGTTACTTACTCAAAAGTTCCTTGTTGCTTGTTTTCTACATAACAACCTATTGCTGAACTTAGTTTTAGACCTTTTAAATAAAAAACACTACCTCCATTGTGGTAATGGCTGGAACAAGGAACTCCAACTGGTTTCATACACAGAACCCCCTGAGGATATGCTGCACATGAAACCAGCCAGGGTTCGTTTTTACAGCCATTACTACAATGGTGGTGGTGTGGTTTTTATTTAAAGTCTTTAACTTAGCGGAGGTGTGCTGGCATTTGGTTTATGCTGCACTCTCTCTACATGGAGGAGCTGTCTTGTGGTTGTTTGAACTTAGTTTTAGAGCAATGGGGTGATGATCACTGTCCCAATTATTAACTCTGACTAATGTAATATGGGTGAATGACTAGATATCTACAATAATATAATTCATACGCTAGCTCCATCATATATATAGATGTATATACTTGCCTTCTAATTCTCTTGGGCCTCTTCCATACATAAGATGCATATTTAGAGTATTTAATATATCCAGAAAATATGCTCCTTGTTTTTCATATTGTGAATCCATGGATTCTCTAATTGGGATATGTAATAACTCATCCAAGTTTCAATTTCTATTTTGATCTTCAGATTTAGATCCCATTCTAACATTACAATCTCCCCTTATTAAAATCATTATACCTGTGTAGAGGGATTGCATTTGTGACATTAGATCTTTAAATTTTTTAAACATTCCATGACTGGGGATCCTGGGGTATCATGCGGGAAGTACACATTTACACTAAAACATAGTTCCTAAAGATTAATTCAATTATCAATACAAATGAGGTATCATTATTTCATATACATTTGGCTTCTAGATCAATACCAGTTTTGACCAAAGTGCAAACCCTGCTGCTGCTCTCCCATATTTAGATCTGCTTTTTGCTCGAATGCTTCAGCTTTGATCATCTTCAATATAACACTTATCTGTGGACAGACCCAGGTTTCCTGTAGTAGGATTATATGGGATCTCCCAGAAAATTCTGTATAGCTTTATCTTTTAACTTTCCAACTTTTCCTGAAATATTCCAACATAGAATTCCCAGATTTTGCTGGAAATTTGTTTTAATATTTTCAAATAGACAGACTTCATAATTTGTCTCACTGCATATATAAAATGTGTTATCTTCTATGTTTTCTATTTCTCCTGCCATATAATTTTTATCCTGCTCCCAACCTCCTTGCATGACAAAGAGAAGTCTATGCTCTCCAGAACTATGCTAGTGTTATTCTTGGTCCTCTTTTAACCTTCCTCTAATGGCTACAGCTTTTGCTCCATCTTTATCTTTGTCATCTGCCATTAAAGAGTGAACTGTTTCTATAGGTTTTATATAATGAGAGATATGCTGTTGGATTGTCTTTTATTATTTAATTGTTGGGGATGTAAATTGAGTTTTTTGATTTTTATGAGTAGGGGCATTTTCTTTTTGATTAATTTATTTTGCTGTCATGATTGATCTTTCTGCAATTATTCCAATTTCTGTCAGTTATTACTTGACCTCCAAACGTTTCTGTCTAAAATGTTTGTATTTTTACAACCATATAGATCCAGCATGTCTCTGTACTACCTTTGTACCTATAGCCTTAGCCTATGTTGATCCAAGTGAATTTGTTACCCAGTATTCCCCTGCAGATATTACAGACTGCCGATTTAAGAGTCATGGCATTTTCAATTTTCAATTTGGGGAGCCCATTTAGATAGATTTTTGGAAGGATCTCCCCCTTTTCAGTTTGTTTTCCTTTGTCTGATATTTCTTGCTTCATATTCTTCTGTGGTATATCCTCTTTCTTACTCTTTTGTACCTTAATTTTTTTATTAATTATTCCTCTGCTTTCTTCTATTAATTTGCATCTTTTTACAACCCCATTTTCCTCTAGTTTGATTATTTTTTCCCAAGTTTCTGTGCCTTTTCTTTTCCTTTCACTTTATCTTTATGAGTGGATTTAATATTCCTCTATTTCTCCCTTTTGGGGGGAATCTCCTGTCCTTTTCATTATGCTGAGTATTGCAGTCAGGAAGTTTCTTCTCAGCCTTGTAACTCCTTGGTTTATTTTCTATTTCTTTTATTTCATTATTTCCTATCTCTTCTGTTATTTTTTTAATTTAAATTTTGTTCCTGTCAGTTTTGTTAATTATTCTTTCTGTCATTTTATCACCTTTGATTTTGACTGGATTGGTACTCCTACTATAACCAAGCTTAGTAATGCTGCAAAATGTATTAATAGCTCATTATTTAAATTTATTCCATCTCTAAATTCCTTTAACATCTTAATGGTGGATGAGCCATTTGATGACAGTATATTATTTATATCCTCTTACCTCTTCCCTCAGTCTTACTATTTTCTACACTAGTTTCAAGAATGTGTCACTATCAGAGGGATATTGAACCGGGAGTCAAGTTTTATCTCAGAATATATGAGGTTAAAAAGCTAAATTCTCCCAAAAGGATGAACTTTGCACTGATGTGAGATATCTCTGAATTTTTTTCTCAGTTTTGTTTTCTGAGCAGGCTCAGTCCTTCCTTATCTAATAGCCCTACTCCAATTTCCTGTCCTCTTTTTCATGATCTTTTCGGTATACACAAGAGCTTCTGTTATTACATGGGATTTGATTATCTCCCTGTATCTTTATTCACCTGTGGGCTCTGTTGTTCATCAGCACCAACATCCTGTTTGAGATCTTGAATTGTTTTCAGAAGGGATGATCATCCTCTGAAAGTTATGTACAATTATCTGGAATGTTTTAATAGGTGATGCACACAAAGGGAGAGATGAACTCTGAATCTTGAGTAGTTCCCACTTACCCACCAAGTTAATTTGTCTACCTGTGGCCAAAAAGTAGTTTGTGATTTTTTTATCATTTTTTTTTTTTTTTTGTGATTGGCCCAGCCTTTGGTCCTTCAATAGCCTGAAGAGTGTTAGCATTTTTGTAGGTAGCTAAACTAGCATTCCGTTTTTTAGTTCTTCTTGTTATCATTTGTAATTGGGATTAGCCTTTATATGCTGCTTTAAGAATAGGGCAAACTTCCACAGTAAAACAGTGTAATCTTGTGTTTTAATTGTATTTATTTTGTGTTGTATATGTATATATTTTTCTTTTGCAAGGTCACCATTGTGAATGAGTTTTACTCAATGGTTTTACCTGACTAAACAAACAAACAAACAAACAAACAATCTACACCAGTAAACTAGTAAATTAAGTATTTGGGGGTAGCCAAACCTAAACAATATCTTACAAGTCTAGATGATATAAATCTTTCTTACTTATACAATGCTAACAGTTGTTTCAGATAGGACAGGGTAGTACAGAAATATTATATAAATGTGTTTACAGTTTGTACAGATTCCAACGAAGGTCCAAACATGTCACTTTTGAGATTCGTTTTATACCGTTTCAGAGGTTTCTTACTGAGACTTTGGGCAATGATTTCCAGTTCTTGTTCTGTCTTTCTATAGCCCCTTTCAGTAATAGCAGGTGAGCAGTAAGTTTTTGTTTTCTTTTTTTTTTTTAATTACAATAATCCTGAGCTGTCAGCCTAACCTGAACTCAAGTGGTCAACTATGTGCCAGTGCTGATTTGCTAAAAATTCTACAAGCAGACCAGGTTACAGTTATTTTGTGTATACGATCTTTTAAGCCAAAACAGTCTTTTGACTTTAGAATGGGTGTATTCTATTCAGATACTAAAATACTATACTAGGTAACTTTGCCACAGAGAGTTATTGTAGAGCTCCCTGACCTGGATGGAGATAATTATAGGGCTCTTGTTACATTCAGTCACTTAACAGAATGACTGCTATAAAGCACATAGGTCTGAGGAAAATTAAACAAAATAACCTCACTCTGGATAGCTAAGGATTGTTCAAGATAAAGTGTGTTATTCTTAGTTGTAGATGAGAGTAGATATACTATCACATAAAACTCACATAATTCACATAGGTCTGTTCTTCTTTTGATTTCCTTTTCAAATCAAGTTTCTAGAGTGAGTTTGAGCAACAACTAGAACAAAAACACTGAGCTCTTTAAAGTTGAGGCAACCCAAAGAAAGGTGGTGGAGGTGCAGCAGTGTTACAGATGCCACTTATGAGCTTTATCCACACTAGTCTTGTGGACTCAAGCACGAAAAAAGAATATGTTTTTATAAAACAAAAATTGAGGAAAAGAGGAATTAGGTTAATTTTGGTGATATTAAGAGCTGAGTGGTATCTGTGATTATTAACGTAATGATTGAATGAATGTATTTGTCTCCTTAACTAAATAAACAAGCATTTGTCAATGCCAAATGTAGTCTTGTTGGCATTGGCATTAGTAGTGCAGAACTTAGAGATGCACAATGGGAATGGCAGTGAAGTATTGAACTGATGCCAACCCACCGCACCCTGCAGAGTGAGAGGCACTGGGATACGCCTTTGGATCATCGGCCATAGCACTCACACCATTTCACCTCACCCTACCCTGCAAACACCAAGTGTTGTGGTGTGCCTTAGGGTCTTCTGGCCTTACTGTGCAGCACCAGTGGGTGACACCAGGGGTGGGGTCCACAGGATATGGCAGCCCATGCCAGTCCACCAGAGGCTGCCATTCCCCCTTCAAAACAAGCCAGAAATGTGCCATAATATCAGACCAGTGCCAGTGACACCCCCAGCCCATACCTCTTCACCCAGGACTGGGGACCAATGCAGAATGGGCTGTACTTGCCCTGGTATGAACTGGACAACCAGTCAGAGAAGGGCACATAGCTGGTATGACAGCCCCAAAGTAGATGCCCTCTGCATCAGGTGCACTTGCTTCCCTGGCAATGTGCAGGATCATGCAGTTGTCTGTCCCCTTGTCCTCTTGCCTGCCCCAGCCAGCCACAGAGATGGGTTCTGTGACCATGATTTGGGCATGGAGTAAGCATACAACAATGGCTCTGGATGCTGTGGGGTGCCCCAAAGGTGCACATCCTGTGCATGGGGGGCCTCTGCAGCTGTCCACCCCATTGCAAGAATGGAGCAATTGCAAGCATTGTGTGGAGCATGCCCTTATTTCAAGCATATTACATACAGAATAATGCATGGGCTGGCGTGTGTAATGAAATTTTACCACACCTGAGGTGTGGGATGCTACATAAACCCCAAGGGCAAAGCCCGAGGGTTTAGTAAAGCATCCACACTGATTAATGTGAATGCATTAAGTTACGAGCATCGTTGAGCAGTTGCTATGCACTTCAGTAAAACAGTCATTTTATGGAGCATTGTCACCAAATTTTCAACACAGGCATTTTAGGACCTCTGTTCATGAACAGTATCACTGTCATTTTTGCAATGTGTCCTGAACACTGATTTCGCACACCAACTGCGCTATTCTGTGCCGGAAGTGCGAAAACACATTTCGGCCAGGATGTGAAAAATGACAGCTGCACGGTTCACAAGAAGGTGTGGTAAAATGACAATGTTGAGAATCTGGCATGAAAATATTGCAAATTCGCTAACTTACAAGCATGCATTGTGCAGTTGCTAAGCACGCTCATAAAACAGTCGTGTTGTTTTTTTCCAACCAAATTTGCAACATAGGGTTTTTGAGATCCTCCCTCATGAACAGTGGCACTGTCATCTCCTTACACAGTCCTGAAATGTGATTCTGTGCAGTGACTGTGAAATCACCTTTTGGGACCGAATAATGCCATGACAGTGCAAGAATTCATGAGAAGGAGTCCCAAAAACCACATGTTGAAAATTTGGGGCCAAAATTTTCAAAAATGCCTGAGATATGTACTAAAGTTGAAAAAACCCTATCTATCCCATTATACAACTTACCGGCATTTCCTCAGTTTGCGGTCGGCCTTGAAGAGTGCAGACGTGTTCCCGGTTCACTGATGATCATAGCGCCACACTCTGGAGGTAAGTATGGGGTATGGGGTGAAGTGGGGAGGCTGGGTGAGCAGTGGGTGGGTGTGGATGAGGACAGGGGCATGGAGACTATGAGGACCATTTTCCTTTTATATGTAGTAAAAGGAAAAGAAAACATTCGGGACAGTTTTTTTCAGGGATTTGGCATGCTGGGTGGGCTTCCAGAGTGCCACCTAACTGTTTTGGGGTCTGTAGCTGACTGGAGATTGGGCACCCTCATTGGCAAACAACACAGGGGGTGATTTATGCCAATGAAGATTGGGCACCCCGTCGGCACACAAAGAAGGAGAGGGCAGAGCTGAGGGGTATTGAGCACCCCCTTGGCATTAAACAATTGGGGGCTATTTGTTGATGGGGAGCGGGCTCCCATCGGGCACACATGAAAAGGGCGGGGTAACAGCCCGGGGGATTGGGTACCCTCTCTGCATTACACAATTGGGGTGCTTTATGCTGACAGGGAGTGGGCTCCATCGTCAGCCTTCATTGTGAGGCTGGGCAGCCGACAGGGGATTAGGCACCCCCATAGTCAACAGTTTTATATGTACAATCCCCATAGCACATAATGGCAGAGAGTTTAAGAAAAGGACCGCCAGGCTGACGAGCTTTGCTCGATTGCAGCGGACCTTTCCTTAGATGTGCTCGCCACATTATGTATGCATGGTGTGGTGCTGGCATGCAGGCTGATTGGGGAATGAGGGATGCACCTACTGATGCGTCTCTGCATTCGCGCAACAGCGACCGCCTCCAAATCTGCACTACCGCAAGATGTTGGCTTGTGCAGGCGCGACAAGCCAACATAAAAATTATCACTTTAATCAACTTAAAATATAATTAAAATATGAATCACAGTTTAAAAATGGGACAGATCACCTGCTTATCTGGCTAACTGAAACAAATGAAACAAAGTAAAACCTGAATTTAACATTAACAGAGTCTCAAACAGGGAATTCCACCATGGGGCTCTCTGGAGAAACCAGTATAGTAACCCCCTGGCTGAAGTTCAGAACATATAACATTATAATCAGGCAAAGGTTAGTTAGTCTGTTTTAAACAGTGTAGTCTGTATAAAATATTGAAGGTGATAAAAATAATGAAACTAAAAGGAACACGTAGCTTTAGGAAAGGAGTTGGTGGCTCCTGGGGAGACAGTTTTTGATAGCTTCACGATCACAAAGCTCTAAAATGCAGGTACTCAGATGCTCCCAGTCCATGGAGGAGAAGCATAATACTGGGATGAATCTTCAGCGCTCTACATCCAACTCCACATCTATGGCCCCACTTATTCTTTTCCCTCTGCACAGTCCTCCGAGGGACTCCCTGTGCTTCACTGCACAATCGGGCTCCTGGTGCACTTTGTCAGGACTCCAAGCTCTGTGGGGAAAAAGAACAGAGACAGGAAAAAAAGAAATCTAATACAGCCACACAACTTGGCCTGGGATAAGACTGCCAGACTTCTCATTATCGTGAATCTGGCTTACTATATTCAGACAGTGGTGGCATACCTGTTGAAAACAAGAGATAAAGCACTTCAGCAGCCCTGCTCACCTCACTTCTCCTCAGTGAAGCATCATGTAGCCGCAAGCTCCTCCTCCAACTAACTTACTCACCATTTTTATAGGTTCTATGGCCAGCAGGATCAAAAGGGGGCTAAGTGAACAACCCTGTCTAGTACCACAAAACTGGGAAAATGGTTCAGATATTATGCCATTAGCCAGCACCTGTGCTTTCTGTGAAGAAAATAAAATTCTGATCCAGTCTTGAAAAATTGGCCTAATGCCTAGTTCTGAAAGGATATAAAACAGATAATTACACTTGATTGAATCAAATGCCTTCTTGGTATCTATGGCTTCTAAGGCAGTAGTCTTAGGCTATCTGGTGGTACATTGAATTAAATTCAGTACTGCTCGATGATTGTCACTACCCTGCCAGCCCCATATGAAAGCTGCCTGAGATTTATGAATTAAGATTGGAAGAGCTTTTCTAATCAGGTTGCCAGTATTTCAGCCAAACTTTTAGTCAACATTTATTAAGGAAATGGGCCTATAATTAGCACACTTAGTATGGTCTTTATTAAGCTTTGGCAGGACAACAATTGTGAGCTTCTTGCATTGCAGGTGGGAAACTGCCTAATTCCTAATGGACCTACATAAACCTAAAAGCTTTGGAGATAAAAGCAGTTCAAGGCTTGATAAAATCACAACTAAGCCCATCAGGGCCAGAGGCTTTACCAAAGGCTAGACTCTTAATACCGCTGTTACTTCTGACAACGTAATATCCTCCTGGTCTACATCTCCGGTGGAAGTTTAGAGAAAGCTGTGAAAAAAAAGAGACATAAGCATCCTGGAAGGGAAGAAAGGACTTAAACAAAAGGAATAGTAATCTTGAAACATGGCACTCCTCCATACAGGGTCTGTAATAGTCTCACTATCCTCTCACTTAAGATGACAAATGTGGGCCTCTATGAATTTGCACTTCAGCCTGTATGCCAAGAGCTTCCAGCTTTTTCTCAGGATTCGGTAACTTTGTTTCATAAAAGAAAACACTGACATCCCTAACAGTACAATTCCAATACTCTGCATTGTGTTTGTTGATGTTGGGGATGTCACAATGTCAAATGTCATGTGCTATGGGTAAACCACTTGCCAATACTACCCTGGGGTAACATAATCCAAACTAACTGAGGCATGATCAGATAAATCCCTCTCACCCAAAAACCATAAGTAAAACTGCTCACACATATAAAAAATGGTGCTTACATTATTCAAAGTGCATGGTGCTGAAAAATCTCCAGACACATTTCAGAACAATACAGGTTCCTTTTCAATGGATCCATTGAAAAAGGAACCTGTATTGTTCCAAAATGCAGATGGGAGATTTTTTCTGCACCATGCACTTTGAATAAAGTAAGCACTGTTTTTATATGTGTGCGAGCAGTTTTTACTTATGGTTTTTGGATGAGTGCTGGATTTCTTTTGATTTTAAGTTGTTTGACTTATCCTAGCACCCCCATTTTCACAGTGCAGACCCCTCCTTTAGTCTTAATAGGTAAAATAGTTTCTCAGTTAGATAAGACATAAGTAGACTAGCGCCCATCTAGAATGTCTGACACAACATCATGGATGCATCAAATATCTCTTTGGCTCCAACCAAGAAATGAATCTAATCTGGATTTAAACATATCAAATGTATTTGCATCAACAACATGCTGTGGTAAGCTATTCCAAGCCTTTCTCACTCTAACAGTGTAATAGGGTATCACCATATATGGGCGAGTATTATTGAGTGACTCAATATGAGTAACTCAATTATACCACTCTCATGTACAGTGAGTATGGAAGAAGAAGAGCACTGAATAGGTATAGCAAGTGTAGTGCTAAGGGATATGCTCTACACTCGTGAGAAGGGGAATAAAATGAATTATTTGACCAAGCCCTACTGAGCTGGCCATGTGGTGTACTGGCTTGAGCCAGTGCCCCTGAAGCCTGTGGTGCCATGTTCAGATCCTGGTGCACGTAAATGCTTTGCCTCCAGGGCAGTTTCTATTTTGCCTAAGTCCGCTCCCCTAGAGTTGCAAATCATTATTTTGGGGATGTGGGAGCATAGCCCCTGTAAAAAACAAAAGAGCATTTAATTTCAGAGGACCATCACTGTTTGCAGTGGTCTCTAAATCAAGTCACCCTTTGACGTGGGTGATTTTGCATCACTCTTTTTGAGCGGTGCGATAAGGGACTCACCCTACCACATAAATCTGTATAATAGTTATCATGTTTAGTGGTGTTGTCCTTGGTAACCAATAGTTGTTGGTTAAGGCTTCTCAAATTTGGTAAATGATAATTAAATGGAAAACCACATTTAGTTTTTAACTTGGATCTTTGAGGAATTTGTATAGTTCTAACATAGCTTTAATAAGTCACCCCTTTTTCACCTCTCTTCAAGGCTGACCAGTCCTCTCTGATTTAATCTTTCATTGTAGTTTAAATTTGTTAGCCTAGGAATTATTTTAGTGGTCCTTCACTGCTCCTTTTCCAGCAGTTCCACATCTTGTTTCAAATATGGACTTCATAATGGTAATCCTGTATCAAGGTGTGGGTGAATGTAGGACTTATATAGTGGTAGGATACAGTGCTTGTTCCTGTTTGTGAATGAGCGCTTAACACAATTAAGAATTCTATTTGCAGTTAAGGTAATTTTTTTACAGTGATCCATGGCTGTTAATTTGCTATTAACAAGAATTCCAAGGTCATACAGTATACATTGTCACAAGGATCTCGATCTCTAAGAGCGGCTCTGTACCAGGAAATTCCATTGTCATGTTATTTCTAGTCTGGTGTCAGAGCATTGTTGTTTATTGTGCGTGGATATAAGGGATTATTCCTCGTGAAATGCAATACCATACACTTACTTTGGTTAAATGTCATTTTGTTGGTTTTAGACCAGAATTCTATGAGTTTCAAGTCCTCAACAGTAGTCTTATAATTACTATGTGTGTTACCTGACTCCCCAATTTGGTGTGTTCTGCAAATTTGGTGAGTCTATTACTAAAGATGTCAGCCATGCTGAGCTGCTGTCTGCACAGGCTCTAAGTAAAGCATGTGTTCTGGATCTGATTCTCCTGTATTCTCCTGTATTCTCATGATTTTGATAATTTGCAGGAGTACTGCTTTGTTCTAGTGCTGAGGAGAGATGAGTTTTAAATATTTTTATTTATGTTTTGATTATTTTAGAATCTAGTATATAGATTGAGAGTAGGCAGAGTTCAAGAAGTAAGGTAGAACAGGAGTTTTAGTGTTTTATTTTTTAAGGGATTAAGACATGCAGTGCATGGTGCTGTAATATTATTTGGACTATTTTTTACAGAAGGCAGAAGTGAGGAGCTAAAATCTTTGCATTCTGCTCACCCTTGTTGCACCCGAAGATGTGAAGATTGCTGTGGAGGTCTGAAAGTTTTCAAGTGGCTATGGTGGATCATACTGTTTGCTCTTGAACTTAAAAAGGAGGCTCACCCTGTGTTGATCCTTTCATGGAGGCAGGATTACTTCTATGGTGGTACAGTGGCAAGTCATGGGTGTAACTGATGCAGTGCGATGTGAGAGCTCTGCACCCCTTGGGAAAACCCTGACGGTGTTCTGCCATTTCCACCTGGTCTTTGAGTTTGTGTGGAGTGGCCCTTTTCTCATCAGGCTCTTGTGGGAAGAGTTGCAGCCTTGCCCACCTATGAGGTGGGTTTTGCAATGGGAGTATAGCATTGCTGTGAATGCTGCCCTGGAGAGTTGAAAGCTGTCGGTCTTCCTCCCCTGCATCTTTGATCAGTAGAATGGAGGTGTTGATGCGAGCAGTTCATTTTGAGTTATCTGATGTTTTTGAATTGGTGTCAGAGGGTGAGTAGCCTATGACGTAGACCTGCATTGCTATATCACACTGGTGAGAGGAGTGTGGTGCTGCAGTTTGCCCTTTGGATTTTGCCCCTTTTTCTGCCTTTCTCTCAGCTTTCAGTGGTTCTAGATTTTTCTGCTGGACCGTGGTAGTGTGGACACCTTTGTCCTCATTTCACTGTTCTTTTTGAACTGCCTTTGTGGAACCCAAACAATGACCAAATGGATAGTTATCAGCAGGGCATTGAACTTTTAATTAACTGGAAAGCTGCTGTTCATTTTCAGTGGCATATTGAACTGGAACTTTACTACACCCTGCCCTTTGATCTCATCCTTGTTTTTTATAGTTATTTTTTTAGTATTTATTCTACTTAGTGTAATTAGGGATGGTAGGGTGGTTTGTTGTGGGATGGTCTGTGATGTTGGAGGGGGTGAGTGGATAGTGGTGTGTGAATGACTAGTAAAATTATGTGTAAAACTGAAAGACTGTGTTATGTGTGTGTAGCCAGGAATTAGAGTTTGTGCTCAGATGGAGTCCCCTTATATCAGTTAAAGGGCAAGGTTTGTCTCATTCAGTTGGTGGAAGTAGCTAGGTGGGGATGTGTAGGGATCATAATCCTCTGTGAGTCACCTATGCTGCATCCCAGCTTTGTGACCTCAATCCCTTTGCCGACCTCCCAGTTTCATCTGGTACAGTGAGGCATTGCAGGGTCAGGATTACGAGGGGGGCAGTGGGTCCAGTCAAGGCAGAGAACAGCTGAGGTAGGGAAGATGAATGGTATTGGGGTGATAAGATGCAGAAGAATTCCTGGGTTGAAATGTAGCCTTGAGAGGAGGACAGATGTGTTTGGTTTCATACACAGTGGTCCCTACCAGACCAAGTTGGCAGGTAGCTAGGAGGCCAGCAGCACCCATAATCCCCTTTTAGATGGTGTTATGCAATGTTAGGTCAATAAGGAACAAGACCACAATTATTGCAGACTTGATTTTCTCTGTCAACCTGGCTTTTATCATCATGGAAACCTGGCTGAATAATGATGCCAGCCCAGTTCTAGACACGGCAGACCCTGACAGGTATTCCATAGTGCACTGTCTGAGGAGGGAATGCAGGGGTGGAGGAGTGGCCATCTTTCTTAGATACAGCCTGGGTTTCACCATGCATCCAGTTGGAACACTTAGATCTTTTGAGTGTGTGGCTATGCGTGAGGGTCCAGGTACAGGTAGCAGGATTCTCCTTATTTACCGACCCCTGGAGCAGGTAGAGGATTTTTGTAGGAGCTTGCAGACTTCATCATCAACCAGGTGTTGGAGTCCCCCAGCTGTTTAATCCATGGATTTACAGTATCGAAAAGGATAGATAGAACTAGTGCTGGGACTGGGGACTTTGCTTCTGGAAATCTTACAGTTATGTTATCTGAGCCCGGTGATGTATTAGGCTTCAATTTATTGATGGTAATCTCAGTTTCCTCCCTTGAAAAATCAACTATGTCTGAAAGCATGTTAGAACTGAATATAACATAATCCAATCTGCTACGTGTTTGGAACCTTGGTGACCTAAAAGAATAATTGCTAGTATAAGGATGGTGGATTCTCCAGCAATCAGCCAAGATAAATTCTGAGCATAGAAGCTGAACTGCATTTCCAGAATGCATATTAGAAGGGGTTGCTCTTTTTTGAGGGGATCTATCCCAAACAGAATCCAAAACAAAATTAAAATCACAGCCTAGTATAACATTCATGGGTGTCTTGTACCAGTCTGCAATAGCTTGAGCTACCTGGGAGAAGACATCCAGTGTCTCTAACATTAGGTGCATAGAGGTTTACAAAAGGACCTGCGTAGACTCACCCAGCTTTTCACACATAAGGAGAATCAAACATCCTTCGCTATCACTTGAAACCTTCTCCATTATCATAGTAGCTGTTCTTCGACACTGACACCCTCTTTTCTTAGAGGAGTAAGTGTTGGAGAAAGATTGACTAATCCACCCACCAAGAAGTTTCCTCAATTCTTTTTAAGAATGTAGGTTTCTTGCAAAAAAACAATATCACATTTACAAGACCTAAGTATGATATATTTTTTTTGATGGGGTGATTCATACTTTGAACACTCCATGTTATCACGCTTAAGCTAGCTATCTAACATACCAGTACATACCTGGTCAAAATAATAAACAAATTCAAAACAAAGAAAAAGTAGCTGTCTGCATAACACTAACAGGCGTCACCATGGTGCATACAATATTGTCATAATACAAACAGAAACACTTACATTTTGTCTAAAACTAATAAAACAAGACCCCAAAAAGTTCCCCACACAAGATATATCAATCTAACCATGGAGTGAATCTCCAAAATAAAACAACAAGCTAAAAGATACTACACCACAAGTAACATGAATAACTGTGGAACAGGAGCCTGATTAAGTGTTCCACAGAAGGTAACTGTCAAAAAGGAGTAACAACATAGTTTCCAAAACTTCCAAATAGGATACACTGCTCCTTCTTCCCATAAGCCTATATGGAATTAAAAAAAGCAAATAACTAAGCCCTTTCCACCAATAAACCCTAAGTAGCAAGAAGAGCAGGAAGAGAGGGGCCGGTGACCACATATCACTTAGGACCTCCTACTCCCCAGCAGATGCAAAAAGTAACCCCATCACCTAAGATAACCTCCGGTCTGTCACTCTGCTGGTAGACCTCCAGCTGCAACTTAAAGGAGAGGTGAATCTCTATTGCAACTATTATGGAGGTCCCCACCCTGGTTCCCCATCAAGGTACTGTGCCTGTTTATACAACTTTGGGTGCACCCAAGTAATGTCATGTTGTACCTTGGGTACCCTATTAAAGGACCAAATAAATGAATGTATCGAGAAGTGGGCCAGAACAGGAAAATATAAATCCCTCCCTTTAAAATAAATATAACAAATTGCAATCACACCCACCAACAAACCAACCCTATAAAGTGAAAACAGCTCAGTGACTAATTGTGGCTACTGACTAAAAGAATATTTATAGGCTCACACTGATAGCACTATTAAGAAATCAGCAATGTCCTTTAGAATAAACACTGCAATGTTCAGAATAGTTACATCATCTAAGAATCCTGTGCAGCAGATGCCACTGGTTGGAGTGGTTACCTGTCAAACAACAAGCCAGTTGGCAATAGAGTACCATAGTAAGCAGTCCCTTGATCGTTCAACCGCAGTCTAAGCTGTATCAGGTGATACCATAAGCAGCTCCGATTCCAAAAAATGGGAGTTATCACTAAACACATTCAAGGGAGTCTGGTCCATCAATGTCATAACAGGGCCATTTGAATCACAGAAACAGATGCCAGCAGTTTCTCCTCTTCAAAATCATTCCAGTCCATTCCTGAAGGTTGCGAAAGCTATTCCACAGGAGTCACTGATCTCCTGGGGTGTTTTAGGTTCAGATCTGGTGAACACCACAGGACTGGGGCAAAGATAGCTGTGAAGTTTGCAATGCCTTGGTGACCATGCATTGGACAAATGATTAAATTGTAGGGATTGATTAGGGCCTGCAGCATGAGAGGTTCCCATTGGTGTTTCAGTTTTGGTGGCCTTTCTCTTTCTCTTTCTCCTTTACACTGATTGGAGCAGAGTAACTAAGAGCCTTAATGTGAAGTACTTGCAGAGGAGCCCAGTTGAGGAGATTGGTGACCATTCCTGCAATCTAACTTACTGGGTTAAGTGAGAGGAGTGGCACAAGGAGAGCGGCTTGAGTCCAGTGTAACTGATGCAGTGCATCCTTTATTAATATCCTGCACAAACCTCTGAGCTGCTAGTGGACAGTCAAATTTAGTCCATCAGCCATCCCATAGTACAGAGTGAAAGGTCTGAATGTTTCATTAGCTGACATTTAAACTAGCCAAGAGGGGGTTGGAATGATGCAGGAAGAACTCAACTACCCCCTTCAAGTTAAGTTAGGCAGTAAAGAGGACACTAAGGATGAGGAAGCACAACAGAGTGAAACAGGGGATAATGTCAGGAGAGGCATGGGGGAAGGGATGGGATAGGAAAAAAAAGTGCAATGCCATCAAAACATGGAGAGTCATGATAACAAATGCCCACAGCCTGGAAAACAAAATCCCAGACCTGGAGGCCTTGTTAGCAGAGTCAGACCTGGACATAGCAGCAGTAACAGAGGCATGGTACACTGCTAATCATGGGTGAGACATTAATGTACCTGGTTATACTCTGTTCAAGAGAGAGATAGGGAGGGTTAAAAAGGTGTGTGGGGGGTGGGCCTGTCTGTCAGGGATGGTACAGAGGCAACAGAGTTGCAAGGTGGATGGGGAGGCTGAGGCACTCTGGGTCAACCCTTAAGCTAGGCGATGGCACAGCAATATGAACTGGGGTGATCTACAGACCTCCAGCACAGGGGGATGGAGTTGATAGGGATCTAGTGGAGGAAATACACAAGATGGCAACTAAAGGTGAAGTCCTTATGCTGGGGGATTTCAACATGCCAAACATGGATTGGGCCACAAAGGCAGCTGCTTCAACCAGAATAAAAGGCATCCTAGATTCCCTGCGGGGAGGCAGGGCTCAGGCAGCTAGTGATAGATCCCATGAGACAGGGTGATTCTGGACCTGAAATGGACTAATGGAGATAGAGTAAGAGAAGTCCAGGTAGTAGAACAACTGGGGTCCAGCCACCACCACATATTGTGGTTTAGCTTAGAGACAGACACTAAATCGAGTCACACAAAGGTGAAGGTTTTAGATTTCAGGAGGGCAGACTTTGCTGAAATAGACAGATGTATCAGGGCAGCCCTGGAGAAGGGGAGGCAAGTGTGGGGGTGGAAGAACAGTGGGGGAAAATCAAAGGAGCCATAGCGAAACCAATGTGTAAGGTTGGTGTCCAAGGAAGAGAAGGAGGAAGCCACTATCGTTTTCAAAAGAGTTGGCAGACAAAGTAATGGTGGAAAGGTTGATCTTCAGGAAATATAAGTGGATTAAAATTGAGGAAGACAGGGAGGTGCATCTAGAGTGTCTAAGGGAAGTAAGGAAGGCTGTTAGGAGCACAAAGGTGAGGACTGAGGAGGGGTCAGCGCAGACAGTGAAGAAAGGGGACAAGACATTCTATCTGTACATCAGTGAAAGAAGAAAAAATGTGGGGGATTGTAAGGCTCAAAGGGGAGGAGGGAGAGTGCAAAGAGGGAGACCTAGACAAAGCAGAAATACTTAATAAATACTTCTGTTCAGTTTTCACAGAAGAGACAACAACTTTTTTGGAAGAATTCATCCTAAGGAAAATACAGACAACAGGATGGGAGTTATTGAAGAGTTGGGAACTGTGGGAGAAATAGTCGGAACAGCAGCAAATCCCCTGAATTTGGATTTATTGAACTTTTCAAAACAGACAGAAGGAACATGGGAAGATATTGACTGGAACAATAACATAATTGATGAAACAGACGTCTCTGCCTTGTTGGAAAAAGCTGAGAGTGTAAGTACATTCACTGAAACAAATATTGAGCAATCTAAATTTAAGCCTAAATCTATATTCTCTACACATGTATATAGCCCAGCAATAGCTGTATTTAAGAAATGTTTAGGGAAGGAGACGAGAAGTCTTTTTAGAGTAAACAGGGCAAATTTTCTAGAAATATGACACCTGATGAATTTAAAGCCCTTAATGAACTAGAGAACCTTAAAGCTGCAGTTCTAAAAAGTCAGATAAGGGAGGAACTATCTTATTGATGAAAGAACAAATGTACACAAACAAATGTATGGAATTGTTAAGTGGCCAGAAAAAAATTACCAAAAACTGAAGGGTGACCCTGCAGGGAAATTTCCAGCAGAATTATGTGAATTCTTGGAGTGGGGTCTAAAATGTGTGTGGCTTTAAAAACAAGATGTGGATTATATTAAAACAGATTTTCTAGTGGTAGCCATGTTTTACATCTTCCCAAAGATTCACAAGACTCTAAGAGACCCACCACCCAGGTAGACTGATTATTTCAGGAACTGGGTCTTTATCAAATAACCTCAACAATTTTATTGACAGTTTCTTACAGCCCATAGTCTCTACCTTAGATTCCTACTTATGGGATAGCATGGACCTTTTGAATAAACTAAAAGGAAAACTATGAGACACCAATTTCTACTGGCTTACTATAGACATACAGTAAGTAGTCTTTACACATCAATAAGATATGATCTAGGACTAGATGCCATAGAACATTGTTTAGTGATCAGGAACTGATTTCTGACCACTTTTTATAATGGGCTAATCATTTGGGGTTAAACCATAATTATTTTATTTTCAACCAGGAATATTATTTGCATAAATGTGAAACAGAGAAGAGGGTAGTATTAGCCCCATCCTATGCTAGCATATTTATGGCATATTTTGAAGAAAAAATTATTCAAAACAGCACAAGGAATAAGTTCCTAAACAATCTGGAAATGTATTACAGATTTATTGAAGATATTATTATTGTGTGGAAGGGGGACAAGGAAAAAATACCAGATGCATTGCATACCTAAATAAGAATGACTTAGGACTTAATTTCACCTACATACATGAGGAGAAACATATTAAGTTCCTAGATCTTGAACTTATAGGCACAATGGGTGAACAAATATCTACAAAGTGGTACAGAAAGGACACTGCAGCCAACACCATATTACATGCCAGCAGCTGTTATCCAAGGAAATTAGTGAAATTCATACCTTATGGCAAATTAATTAGGCTCAAAATGAACTGTATTAGTGAGACTGAGTACTTAGAACAGGCAGAAGATTTGAAAAGAAGACTTAGAGAGAGGAGATATACAGAGAAAGTGCTATGTGAGGCATCAGAAAGGGTAAAAGTTAAAGAGAAATTACCTCTTAATTCCAAGAAGTGAAAGAGAAAAGGAAAAACAATGTGCAGCTACAGCAACAACCAAAAAATGAAGTTGTTACATTTGTGACCAATTCAATTCCCTGGCAGGCAGGGTGGGCAGCTTGGTTCACAAATGTTGGCCCTTCTCCTAACTGACCACATAATGGTAAATCAAATTTCAGAAAACCTAGAGTAACTTTCTCCAAAGGGAAAAATGCGTACCCATTTTGTAAAAACATTGGAACCAAACAAAAACACTAAATGGCTAGGAAACAAACCAAAGGGTTTGTACAAATGTGGGCGATGCAATGTCTTCCAGTAGGCAAACACTGGCAAAACATTTTCAGAAGATGGGAAAAGTATTCAAAATCTATAAATTCATCACATGTATTGTACAGCCCGTTCGTTGTTTATATGTGCTGGTGTACATGCCCAACTTACTACATTGGCAGCACTACTAGATAAGCCAAGGAAAGAATTCAGGAGCATGTATAGTAGGAGCAATTATTAATGGGAATGTACACAATGCATTAAGAGCCCATTTTTTGGAATGCCATAACGGCAAACATAATTGCTTAAAATCTACTATCTTGGAACATGCAGAGAGACACCAAAGGGGTGGGAATAGAGTCAACACTTTGTTACAAAAAGAAACAAGATGGATATGTACCTTCAATACTTTAATCCCACTGGGCCTGAATGAAGAGATAGATTTTTCTCCATATTTGCAAATAAAAATTAGAGCATAGTAAAGCTGATTATCAATATGATGTATTGACATACAAAAATAACTTTTTCTTAGCCACCTAACTCATCTCTTCTATTTCTCTCTGATCTACAGGAAATATATCTGAACCCTATATATCTGGACATGTAATGTGAGAGCTACATGAGTGTATGCTCACGGAGCACAGATTGGTTCACTACTGCATTAGACCAAGGGATAGGTGTTTCCCCTTCTTTCTGTTTCTAAGTACAAATTCCCCCATCCTATTTTCATTTTTTTTATAAGTGTGAATATCCCAAGACAAGAAGGAATGATTTTGACTTAAAATATACATTAATGAAGGTTACTTATTGATCTCTTAATATCTGTAATATACCTGAACTACCTCTATTACAGTATAAATATATAATGACATTTCCCTTTAGTTCTCTCATTTATTCCTCTCCACATTCCTTATCTATATGAAAAACCTGCCCCCCCCCTTATCTACATTATACATATATTCCTCCTAGAGGACCTTTTCTCTCAGTCATACCCTTAAAACTAATTGTAGCATACAAACTTTTTTTCAGGAATGTAATGGTTCAATATATATTTGTATAAAATCAGTATCCGTTTGCAATTTTGGTGACCTCCTTATGTAAGATTAGATTTGCAGTACATAAAATGAGGGCTTAACATTCATATTATTTCTTGATTTAGAATGTAGGAGAAATGTGTGACTTCAGGCACTTTGGGTGTTATAATTGTTTATAATATAGTAAATGAAGGCTTGGAGCTTTATGATGGATTTTGGCTGTAACATAAATTAAATATGAGTCGATATACAGACTTAATTAAATACTATCCATAAGCTAAATATATTTTACTGAAATTAGGTTTGAAACAACCAAATATTCCAGTCAAAGAAGCAATAAGAAATAATGTTTGTAAGATATTTTGTATTGCACTTCTTTACACTTTGATGGACTGTGACTTTAATTTGTGTTGTAAAAATAACTGCATGTTTTTTAATTCCTTAGATCCACCCCCTGAGGAAGATCCACTGTAGAGCTGAAGCATTGGAGCTGATTTTTCTGCAGGCATTTTGCCGGAATAAACTTGCACTACTGCACTTTAAAAGCAACAAGAACCGAGTGTAGAGTTTTCTTTTATTTGCTTTCAGGTGTGAGTGGGCAACAGGTGCATGGGGCAGAGAAAGGTGAACACCAGTCCATTCACAGTGGAGAGAGTTCTGGAAGAACTCACAAAACTGAAGTGGGACAAAGCTATGGGGCCAGAGAGGCATACACCTGAGGATATTAAGGATTCTGGAAGGGAACTAGCAGCACCACTGGCAGCTATGTTCAATGAGTCACCCAACACAGGAGTGGTAGGTATCTGAGGACTGAAGGAGGGCACATATTGTTCCTCTACACAAAAGCAGTAGTAGGAGGAGGCTGAGAACTATAGGCCAGTCAGCCTCACCTGAGTAGTGGGAAGATCATGGAGCACTGCTGAAAGAAAATTGTGCACACCTGAAAGCCACGGTGCCCATTTTCCAAGGCAGCATGTATTCACTGCAGGAAGGTCATGCCAAATTAATCTAAGATTTTTTTGACTGGGTGATGAAGGAAGTAGATCAGTGGAGGGAGGTGGATGTTGCCTACCTTGATTTCAGCAAAGCCTTCGACAAAGTGCCACATAAAATACTGGTTAACAATATGTGTAGTCTTGGCATGGGGCACAATGTAGTAAACTGGATTAGGAACTGGCTAATCGATAGGAGGCAGAGGGTGGTGGTAAATAGCATCTAGTCCAATGAGGGAGAGAGATGACCAGTGGAGTACCTCAGGGATCATTCCTGGGGCCAGTCCTGTTCAATGTCTTCATTGGTTACATTTTAGAGTCACTGGAGGGAAAGGTCTGCCTGTTTGCAGATGACACTAAGATCTGCAACAGGGTGAATACTCCAGTATGGGTAGAGACAATGAGAAAAGATCTGGAGAAGCTTTAAAAATGGTCTGAGGTGTGGCAACTGAGGCTCAATTCAAAGATGAGCAAAATAATGCACCTAGGATGGGGGAACAGTGGGGAGAGTTCGAGTATGTGAAGGGAGTTGTTGACTATTACTAAGGAAGAGAAGGTCCTGGGGTTATCATTTCAGATGGCATATAGGTGTCAAAGCAGAGTGCTAAGGTTGCAGAGAGGGCCAGAGGCATGCTGGGGTGCCTAGGCAGAGGTATCACTAGCAGAAGGTGGGAGGTGGTGATGCCATTGTATAAAAACTGGTGAGGCCTCACCTAGAGTACTATGTGCAGTTCTGAAGGCTGCACCTTCATAAGGACATGAAGCATGCTAAATTACATTCAAATCACTTGGATGGTTGCAAAGTTATTAAAGTGCAAAATTTTGGGTTTAACATAGAACAGACCGTTGAACCCTAACTATAGAAGTGAGACTTTGCCTATATATATATATATATATATATATATATATATTAGAGGCAAAAACTCCATTTAATGCATCAGTTAGGGTTGTTCCACAGCGACAAAAGCGAGGAAATTCGGCGTTAGGGTTGAAACCCCTTTGCACTCCAGCCCACCCCAAATGGAATCAGGGTGTATTGGGGTCATCGGCCTAAGTGTCACCCCATCACATGTGGAAAGAAGCTGAGGAATAGGAGAATGGGTGACAGTTAGGACCGATGACCCTAATGCACACCCCAATTCCATTTGGGGTGGGGCTGAGGGGTGCAAAGGGGTTTCAACCCTAACATCGAATTTCCTCGCTTTTGTTGCTGTGGAACAGCTCTAACTGATGCATTAAACAGAGTTTTGCCTCTAATTTCCTTCTTTGAGAATGATAATGAGAAATACTGAATGTAATGCGCGGTGGAGGGCCCCGCACTCCTGCCACGTGATGTCTTGTCACATAGTAACATTGTGCCCGCAAACGCAAATTGTAATGCACATAGTGACACAAAGTGAAACAGAAAGAGAAACAGTACTGTAGACAGAAATGTTAAAAACAACATAAACGCAACCATAAATGAAAAGGCAAAGGGTAACGCATGGTGGCGTAAATGGAACGGTAAGTGAAACGGGTAAGGAAACCGCAAGCAGAAATGGTAATGGTAACAATAATGTAAGTGCACAGGTTGGTTTTACCCAAGAGTTGTATAGAGAAAGACAGTGAGTACAAAGAATGGATGCAAAATAATGACTCTCGGAACACAAAAATGAGGACTTGAGTAAATTGCTTATATCTCAGTAACCGTATGACACAGAAAAAAAATTTAAAAGTCATATGAAGTATCACTGTCCTGGCTATTTTTGTACTTAGCCCAATTAGGGGCTAAGAAATTTTGACAAAGTCTGTATCTGCATCAAGCCGAGATACGGGCCCTGAAAGGTGCGGAAGTAACGCTGTAATGTTATCCTATGGAAAAAACAGAAGTTCGGACTGCCATACCTTTGCCTCCCTGTAATATTTTTTCACCAAACCACTGAAAGGCACATCTGTGGGATGTTGCCTGTGTTCCCTGCAAATTTCAGCCCAAAAGACCAAACCGTTATTTTGCAGCAGGGCACCAAACGATTGCTGCAATGCATAGTGCGTCGTAATGTTATCCTATGGGAAAAGCGTCAAATTTGGAGTACCGTCAACGTTGCCGCCATGTAATATTTTTTTCAACAAAATACAAAAGGCACATCTGTGAGATGTCGGCTGTGTTCCTTCCAAATTTCAGCCCAAAACTCCAAACCGCTCTTTTGCAGCGGAGTGCCAAAGAATTGCTGTCATTTTCCCACAGACTAGAAAAGTACTGCCCACTTGCAAAAGCTCGCAAATATTTGCACACTTACGAGATGACACGAAAGTACTTCATGAAAGTACTTTTCCAGAAATTTGAAAACATATTTCTGGGGTGTTTTACCCCAAAATAAAGACATGGCTAGCATCCTCAGGGTCCGACTAGGTGAATACAAAAATAATTAGGTTGCTAGAGGGTCCCAAATTTAAATGCCAAGCATTTTTTGATCACTAACTGAAAACAATATGGCAGATTTGCGAAAGTAAGAGGGCTATTTGTGAAAGTAAAAATGTATTTGCGACACTGTCGAACTTTTTGTTAACTTTTCCCATTGACTTATAATGGGAAATTGTTTTTTGAATAACTTTTGAACCGTTTAATATTTTTTCACAAAATCTTCAAAAGGCACATCGGGGACCCCTGCCGCACATTCAATGAAGATTTTGGGCCTGTCGCGCAAACCGTGAGACCTGTAGGCGTGACCGTAGAATTCCAGAAAAAGCATAAACGCACTCGCAGATCATGCTTAATAACTCCACAGCCATGTATCCGACTGGTATGAAGCTTGGCATATCCCAAGGTGCATGGGTCTTGATCATGTATTCCAAATTTCAGGCAAATCTGTTAAACAGTTGCAAAGTTATTAAGGTGCAAAATTTTGGGTTTAACATGTAAATGGCTCCTCAACCCTAACTACGGTAGCACTACCGTCCTACCATAATATATACATACATATATATACACTCAGATAGTGAGATAAGTATGTAATCTCAACATAGTGTGATATTAAAATAAAAAAATTGACAAATTATCCACAATTTCGCAAACCTTCTAGATTATGGAGTTCGCTCACAACTACCAAACAGTTCTGCAGATTTGTAGAAGTGTATTAGTGTGAGAGGGGACGGGTCTGTGGAGAGAGAGCGAGACAGACAAAAAAAAAATAAGAATACCACCAACAGCTTAATCTGGTTGAATGTCAGTTGGTTTCCATCAGTACCCCTCACTCCCTGGGATGCGGCTGGAAATAGACACAATTGTCTAGTGTTTTTTTCCCGATCAACAAAAACTAAATAAATTAAGAAGATAAAAAATAGAAATCGATCTGTCCAAGGTCTCCTCCCATTTATTTAAAAATGTACCAAGTTCCAGTTAATGCAAGAAGTTCAGCTGTGGGTTTTGTGGGTCTCAAAGTGTTACAGGAAACTAGAACTGCAAGATTTAGGGTGGTCGGTGGAAGGCCTTTCTTGTTTAAAACACACACGCACACACACACTTTATGAGGAATTCCTAACTTAATTGCATATTTTTACCATTGGCATCGCACAGGTGGTAGGTCATCTTAAGTTCCTAAAAGCTGCAGGTAATTCCCTTGGATTTTTTTTTTCTCTTGGGAGTGCCCGCTATTTTACTAACCCCTAATCCTTTTCTGTTGTTAGCATTCCAAAGACCAGTTGCAAAAACAATGGCTATAAGTGCCTGTAAGAATTTCTTGTGTATTTAGCAGACCAAATATGTGCTACTAAGAACTCACATTTCAGATAAAATACTAAACTTCCTTTCACCCATGGACCCATACAGAAGAGCCTCATCTGGTCTGAGGAGCACAAGTGTGACGAAAAGACTATTGGTAAGCTCACCAGCTTGGGAAATGGGACATGGTAGGTTCAAACCTCATTAGAGCCAAATATGCACTCTGTGACCCTGAATGAGTCACTTAACCCTCTGATGCCCAGTTGCAGACATAAGTAAAGACAGGACCCTACTGTAAAAGAGGTGTTGAATATTAGCTGTATTGTTCTGGGTAAACTGTGCCAGAGAGAGGAGAGAACCACACACACACCTGGACCGTACTTCTTATACTCCCTGCAGCAGGTTTGA
This sequence comes from Neoceratodus forsteri, assembly GCA_016271365.2. Classification (NCBI taxonomy): domain Eukaryota; kingdom Metazoa; phylum Chordata; order Ceratodontiformes; family Ceratodontidae; genus Neoceratodus; species Neoceratodus forsteri. Next base: position 612,520,252 of record CM057455.1, read on the forward strand.
TGATCACAACAGGACCCCCTCCTTATTCCAGGCACTCAGACATTGGTGTATGTATATGTTATAGCTGTCACACTGCTTGCTGTAATATACATAGTTACAAGGTGTGAAAATGTACTAATGTCATGTCACTTTTTTCCTCTAGTCTTCTATAATGTTGATTAACTGAAAAAAAACCTAAAGGTGCCATATCAATACAAATCATGGTTGATACAGGCCTCTGTAGAGATTAAACGAGCATTATTGAGAAACTGGCGGTCTACCATAATTCTCTCTTTCCAGGGCTGGTTAATGTCCACGGAGAAATCTGCCAATTTCACTAAAGTGGCCCACTTTGCTGCAGGTACCACTACCATGTTTCTAGAGAGGTGGGACCCTTTGCTCTACATATCTTGAAAAGGATGCCTCCCACTCTGCCACAGTACAAGGATCATTTAAGACCCCCGAAACCTAAGTATCAGAGATCATATTTATCCCAAACCTAGGATCCCCAATTTTATGCCCAGCTTCAGATGGAAATATCCACTCTAGTTCAGTAATGCATGTACTGCCTTCTTGTCGCTATCTGTTGAAAACCTAACAGTAATACATACCTGTTGTTATAGTAGATTGTAGCTTATGTGAATGCTATGCAGTGATTACACATAAAAATAGCTACATCCTTTTGGCCTGTTTATTAATTGTCATTTGAGGAAAGCTGTATATGTTGTATCTGTCTGTACCTGTGTTGTACACTTGAACACTTGGAAAAACAATAACAAGATTAACTGCAAAAAAAAAAAAAGAAAGAAAAGAAATCAATACATTATTAAAAAAAAACACAAACTTTTTGAAAGCATATCCCTATGCATATCTTAGTACCTTAATAGGAGTTTATTTAGAGCACTAGTATATTTAATACAAAATAACTTTCTGTGTGCCTTGGTGCGACTTTCTTATATCAACATGTTATAAACTAAGGTGACATATTTGAACAATAAAAAAATCTCTGTCTACATATGCTTGGGTGGTAAAAGGTTTTTAAACCGATCTGGCAGTGAGCTAGTTTTGAGCAATAAAATGAGTCTCTGTATCCCGTGTCACGAGTAATGCAGGTGACATTGAAAAATGGCTCTCTTATTTGTAACTATTTAAAAAGTGACTTAACTGCGAGATGAAAATCATGTTCAATACGTCCAAGTGTTAAAAATCAGTCTGTCCATCCATCTGTCTACGTGTTAGAAGTGGCATTAAAATAAAAAATTACTTTCTTCATATCTCTATTTCATTTGCCCAGATATGGGATGACAACACTTTGTTTATTCATTCATGTATTTATGTATGTGTGTTTATTTTAAAAGACGAATATTTGCTTAATTAATGAATTTCATGTGTGTCTGAGAGCGAGTTTAAGGTACCCTTGTATGTGTCAAAAGGTGTGTGTAAGAGGGCTTGGCGCTTACATTGCGTGTTAACAATGGCTTTGTTCTGTGTTCATGTGACTACAAGGATTTTGATATCCGTGTGTTAAAAATGACTTTTTTATATTGCAATGAACTTTAAAACAGAAAGAAAGAGAGATACTGATTGTGAGTGTATGTCTGATATATATGTATGTGTTACAGTTACCTATCTGTGTTTGTGTGCCAATGTGCCGTACTTGTTTGTGTGTTAAAAGTGTGTGTAGTTAAGAGCTGTGTGAAGAAAGTAAATGCTTTGGTATGTCGAAGATGGGTTTCTATTTGGACTTTGTGCCAGAAGTTGCGTTCTTAATATTTACGTGGGTTTTAAAAAGGAGTGTGTGTGGTTTGTAGAAATGCCGTTCTTAGATTTATCATTTGGGATGAAATCACTTCAAGCAAATATCACTGAAATAAAGAAATATAATTAGGAAACCACCACAAATCTGGGCGAAGAAGAAAAAAATAAATAAATAGCGCAACTTTGACCTAGTAATGTAGTCAAAAAACGGTTGTGGGATGTCCTGTTTGTTTTACACAGGCACTATTTCAACCTCTTTTTGGATGAAGCTTGTGTATTGAACCTCCTTCCTTTAGAAATATGTGCTGCTCTTATAAAAAACAACAGTATAGAGGTTTCAAATGTCTTTATTTCGAATCACACATGTGAAGTTAAAACTGTTCTGCACATCAAGCTTTATTTTTATAACTTTAAAAAGTTGGTAAACATGAAAGAAAAGAGTAACATGTCTTGAGTACAATCTTGGTTACCTGTTGAAATTCCAAAGGTTAGGCACCACCTTGTACATTTGTGTAAGGATGACAGAAAGGGGGCTGCTCATTGACAAACTTGCACATCAGTACAATCAGAAATATGATTATCTGTCTACCTTGTGGCTGTAGACAGTATTTGTCTGTCTACCCATCCTTCCCCACCATCATTGTATGGACAGAGCCTCTCTGTAAGCCATCAGGCATGTTCAAAGAGCTGTCTATGTACCTCATGTCCTACCCTATCATGGGGATGGGTCATCTCTGTTAATGAGCATTCAAGTTCAAAAGGGCTACCCTGTAGAAATCTCCCCTGTCCGTGTGTGAGTAGTGAGGCACTAACTCAGGTCTGGCATCCAATATGGTGTACTCATGTTAGCTGGGTGTGTTGTGATTCTGGTATATTGTGTGTTTGTTTCCTGTGCCTGTTAAATGTAACTGTCTTAGGTGTCCACACTAAAATCTTTCTGTTAGCATTGTGTGTGTGTAAAAACAAACCCCTGTGTACCTATATATGTATATAAAACAATATGGACAGACAAAGGCCATTGGTACAGCATGTGTGTGTGTGTGTGTGTGTGTGTGTGTGTGTGTGTGTGTGTGTGTATAGTGTAGAGATATGTATACACACCCATATATAATATTTTAGAGTGGTGGTGACCCTATGACATCACCAGTGCTGTTACAGGTGTCAGGGATCAGAATTAAAATATCAAGTATATTTTTATTGACCCATGCCATATGATTTATGCAATGGCATGGCTTTGTGTGGCACAGTGGCTAGACGTGCTGCTGTCACACGGAAATAGCATAGATTAGAAGTTCTGTAAATATAGCTGTTCAAACCTCAGAAGGAAATGCTGTCAGCCTCTATTGTGAAGAACCCACAGTGCGTAATATTTGCTTTAACTGCCTAAAGTGAGACTATCGTGTATTCTGCTTGTAGGCAGCACAACAAAAATAACCTTCATATTTGTGACTTTATTTACAGTGTTACTTGTCTTTGTTGTATATATTATATATACTGCATACTGTATGTATGTATCCTGTGTGTGCATATATGTGTATGTATATGGTGTTTCATTTATATTTTGTGTTAAGATTGACATGTCTGTGTTCCTTTCAAAGGTTTCTCATGTGATGGTGTTTCGTCTGCTGTATGCTTGTTTTGTGTTAACTGTGCTCGTTTCTTAAATTCAAGTCATTTCCACAAACGTGATATATTCTAGTTTACAAATGTTATAAGCAACAGTTGAAGAGCTGAGGGGGGAGTTAGTTCTGTTCAACAAGTGAAGAAGAGAGAGTTTTTGGCTTGTAGGGTGACACGCTGTATAGGAGAGAGAGAGAGAAGGAGCTGTCTGCTTCTGTATCCCTCTGAGTCAGGTAAAAAGCTTAGAGCCTCAGCCCTCACATCCCATTATTACCAAATCAGTGAGCAATCCGACACAGGGTGGCAATCCTTCACTTACTCACACACCACAGCACACACTCAGACTTCCTGAGTGCCTTTGTGAACAAAGTTGGAGAGAGAGAAGAAAAAAGAAAGAAAGAAAGAGCATAAAAGGCTCTGGGGGAGGAGGAGGAGGAGGTGGTGGTGGTGGGAGGAGGGGATAGCATCAGATTTTGTGGTTAGGGTGCATCAGAATGGTTTGCAGGCTGGACCCAAAAGGAAGGCTCGGCTCTGGAAATGGAAGTTCTAGGAGACCGAGGAGAGAGGACTGCACAGAGCGGTTGCAAAGCAGGCCCCCTTCCTTCCCGAGGGATTCAGTCTGTTGCTGCTATCTGCCTCGAGCTCCGACAGCTGCCCCCCTCCGCACGACTCCCTCCAAATGGATTGTTGCAAGCCAGGTTAGGAGCGACAGAGGTGTGTGTTGCTGGCTCTGACAGTCCCCTCCAGCAAATGTTAGCCTAATAATAATAATTATTATATTGCAATTAAACCATGCTGTTATTGCTTCTCGCATGCAAGGAGGGTGCTGTGATTTGTAAAGCTAATCTCTTGAGTTGCCAACTTCAAAGGAAGCATGCTTGTCAGAATGGTGTTTTGTCTAACCCTCCCAACACACTCCACACACACACGTGGTTTGTTATAAACTATTTATCTGTAGGAAGCGCACAGTATAAGAAATGTGAGTGTGTGGGGGGTAGGAGTGGTGCTGAATTCCAGCTGACGTTTATACCCCTTAGAATTCTAAGGTGGAGCTAGCTCCATGCTTGGAGTTGTGCTGGGGAAGGTAGTTTGAGGAAAGTGCTTAAGAGAAAGATAGCTAACTCCTTCATTTCCCAGGTGAGGGATAGAGACAGACGAGGAAAGAAGTATATGGCAATGGAGAAAGAGAGGAGACAAGTCATGGGGGAGAAAGTAAGGAGAACACAGGAAAAACAGAAAGTGGAAAAATTGGGGAGGAGAAAGGAAAGTGTAAGAGATGGGAGAGGGAGGGAGGAGGAGAGAGGAAAAAGGGCAAGGGAGGGAGAGGAAAGAGGGATAGGGGCTGAAAGGGAGAGATGGGGAGAGAAAGGGGCTGAGTGTGGGGAAAAGAAAGGCAGTGGAAGAGATAATGAAAAGGAGGAGCAAGACAGAGGGAGAAAGAGCAAATGGGATAAATGAGGGATTAGGAGGAAAAGAGGAGAGAGTGTGTGTGTGTGTGTGTGTGTTGTATATAAGGGTTGTTTGTTTTGCCCAACTTTTTGCAGATGTTTCCTAGCACACATCTGTACTATATAGCTAAAGATTTTTACTCGGCTGAGCCAGTGTCTCGTCATTCTGTGTATACAGCAATGCATCAGACTACACTGACAACAAGCGATTGTTGGATAGGAGCAGATCTGTCTGTGTGTGTGTTTTCCTTTTGTGAAGTTGTGATGGCAGTTATGAGTTCGGTTTTACTTTTTAATGAAGAAAAAAATTAAACGAGCCAGGTGTGAACAGTGGAGATTTTTTTTTCCTTTTTACAGAAGTAACAACTTTGACCTTTGCGAATGTGTTAACCCGTATGTGTGTAAGCCTGTGTGTGTGTGTGTGTGTTGTATGTTTTATTTCTTCTGGCCTCAGTCAGACTCAATGTGTGTGTGTGCATTTGCTTGTGTGGTGTAGATTTTGAATGCATGTGTGCTTTACAGATTAACAATCCACTGGGGGTCAACGTGTGGCTGCAAGGGTTTCTGCTCTCTAACCTATTTTGTGTGTGTGGGGGGGCATAGTGTGATTATTTTAGGGGAACATAGAGGATTTTGTTTCTTGTTCAAATATATGTTGACGTTTTGTTTTTTGTCACTCAAAGTAAAACTCCAGAATATGCAACTTCAGCATTGTTGTCGTCTACTGTATGCTACGCCTTCCAAGCGATTTTGAAACACTAATGGTATTTGCAATTTAAACAAATATGGTGAGGGTGAAACCTTTGGTTATGAAAGCACACGTCGGAATCCAAGAAAGAAAACAGTTTACATTTTCCTTTTAATTCATTCTTTTGCAGCGGAGTGCCAAACAATTACTGTTATTTTGGGCATAGTGTCGAAAGTAGTGTCTAATTCTATGAAAGCTTTCAGAAAAATTTGCAACACTTTCGTGAGTTCGACACTACTTATGAAAGTACTTTTCGAAATTGAAAACATATTTCTGGGTGTTTTACCCAAAATAAAGACATGGATAGCATCCTCAGGGTCCGACTAGGTGAATACAAAAATAATTAGGTTGCTAGAGGGTCCCAAATTTAAATGCCAAGCATTTTTCTGATCACTAACTGAAAACAAGGTGGCAGATTTGCGGCAGTAAAAAAGTGCATTTGCGACACTGTCAAACTTTTTGTTAACTTTTCTCATTGACTTATAATGGGAAATTGTTTTTTGAATAACTTTTGAACTGTTTAATATTTTTTCAAGAAATCTTTGAAAGGCACATCGGGGACCCTGGCTGCACATTCCCTGAAGATTTCGGGCCGGTCGCACAAACTGTGCGACCTGTAGGCATGACCGTAGAATTCCAGAAAAAGCGTAAACGCACGGGCAAATCATGCTTAATAACTCCACAGCCATATATCTGACCAGTACGTAACTTTCGCAGATCCTAAGGCTTATGGTTCTTGATCATGTATTCCAAATTTCAGGCAAATCTGTCAAATGGTTGCAAAGTTATTAAGGTGCAAAATTTTGGGTTTAACACGTAAATGGCTCCTCAACCCTAACTATGGTAGTACTACCGTGCTACCATAATATATATATATATGTATATGTGTGTGTGTGTGTGTGTGTATGTACAGTGGGCAGGATTCACAAAGCAGATACACTGGGCATAAATGAGATGCGTCGGCACAAATGAGATGTGCAATCCCCAAACAGTGGGATTCACAAAAGGATGCACCACTAGATGCATTGTGCACATCCCCACTGTGAATACCACTGAAGCGCCATGGTGCACCCTGAGATGCCCCAACACAACCAGGATGTGCGTAAGCACCATGGACAACACAGCACTGAATAAGGAGCAAGTAAGCAAGGGACATAGGAGCAACAGGGGGAGACTGCAGTGGCACAAAGGATGCAGAGGAACAGACCAACAGGGATTGGCCAGAGTGCCAAAGGGCTAGAAAGGGCCCAAAGTAGATGAGGTGCACAGACCGAGTATACACTGTGACACCTGGAAGCATCAGAAACATACCCCACACAGGGGCCCAACAGGCACAGATGCCATGCACATGGGTGCCCAGTATGGTGGGCTACAGCTGCAGAGGTGCACTGTGCAGCACTGCAGAGGGTGACATACACATCCCAGTGCACAGGAACACAGCAGTGTGGGCAAGGGAGATGCCACACAGGTGCTCAAAGGTAAACAGGCACAATGGCAGACATGCCGAAGACCATATCCTGTACAGGTGGAACATGCCCATAGGCAATGTGGACCGCAAGAAGAGTGGCACAACAACAGGGAACCAACACAACAGAAGCAACCAGCATGCACCACTCACAGAATAGGGGCACTGAGAAAGACAGCATGTTGCAATGCCCACCAACAGGGCAGAGACAACAAAGAAGGAGCACACTGAAGCGGGCATGAAAGGGGACAGGGAAGGTGGGTGTATAGTACCACAGGTGCACATGTGTGAATGGGAATAATTATACAGTAGAAACCAACAAGCACAACAGAGCACATGCACAAGGTATAATGAATGACCACAGACACCATTAGCAGTATAAGACACTTTAGTAAACTAAGAAAGGTAACAGATGAAACTATGTACAATATCAAACATCAGTAGGAACTGGGAAAGTGTGGTTTGGGAATTAGAACAGGAACATAACAAACAGTTCACTGGAGGGTGATGGTATGGTGGTGGTGGAACAAGGGACAGCAACAGACAATGGGGATGAGCATGGAGGGTGGGGGTAAAACAACAAAGGGGCAATGTACAAGTGTCCCAGTGTCCTATCATGCTGGATGAGCTGCAGCATGGTAGCCACTCCTCCATCTCCTGGTACTCAGCACCCGGACAAGTAAAGTGATGACCTGCAGGAGCTGTCCCTGATGCCTGTAGAGTGGTTCAATAGTTCTCCCCAGCACCCTCTAGAGCTGCAACCCTGCCAGCCACCCAACGAGTTGTCTCATCCACTGCCCTGGCACACCTGGTTGTATTGTTCATGAACCTACGCGGGGGGGACACAGATAACAGAAAATAAGTGCCATGTTCCACACCTGCCCCCCCATTGCCCACCACATGAGTATGCAGGAGGCAGCCACCATGATAATGGCCAACAGCCCACCAGGCACACCACATGCCAGCAACAGGCTGGCACACAGTGCTATACTGTGACCATGCAGTTGTACTCAGAATGCACAAGGCCACCAGTGTGCATGTAGAGGAATGCACAGAGGGGCATGCAGCCCATGTCTCACACAGCATGTGCAGATGCAGCAGGCTCCATTTGAATACCAATGGAACACCACAGTGTGCCCATGGTTCACGGCAGATGTGCACAAGGTGGATGGACACACAGGAGTCAGGTGCACTGTGGCCCAAGCACACACCACCATGGCCACACCCCAACATACATCACACAGGCATGCATCTGGTGATGGCCACCCATGAACACATGCACAAGAAAAATACTCACCTGCACCAGCATGATCTGGTCCCTGGATTCCACCACCAGCCCTAGCAAGCCTGGCCTCCACCACCACCATGGCCCTCTGCCTGTCTGCCAGATCTGCAAGGGAAACACAAAGAGCATTATAAGGTGACGATAGGTGTGTAGCACTTCGTGTTCCTCAGCAACAACACTGGTACCAAGTATTGTAGTGATGGAATCACCCCACAGTGCTTCAATGAAGGCACCGGTCAGCGTGATGCAACACACATCACCCCAGTCCATGCCCACCATAAGTGTGTGCAAATGGACTTGTTCCATGCCAACAACTGTACCACAGTGTGGCAACCACAGTGTCCATGCACCCCCAATCATGCACCATGCTGCACATAGCTATGCACAGTGGCCATGCCTGCACCCCACATGCCGCAGCAGCACAGCATGCCACGTGTATGTATATGTGTGTGTGTGTGTATGTGCGTGTGTGTGTGTGTGGTGGGCATTGCACCAGTGCACACAGCCCCCACCTGGACATAACCCCTTCCCTGCCTGTGTAGCTGTAAGTTGATGTGACTTACCTGGGCATGGCACTGCACTCCTACGTTCCCGATCTTGGAGGCAGTGGAGCCTGTCCATGTCCCAGTGCTGCAGATCCCCATAGCAGTGCCTGCATTGCTTCCCTGTGTACTCAACCCCAGTCCTGTGCACCAGGAGTCCCACCACTCTTACCCACACTGCTGAGCATGGCTGGAGTGAGGTCATCTGTGCCAAACAGCTGTCCCTCAGAGGTGTTACCAATGCCACAAGGTTGACCAGCTCAACCTCTCCCCAATTCATGGCCCTGGGCTCTGCTGCCTGAGCACAAGGCATGGTTCCTCGCTGTGTCTCATGGGCAGGTATGTACAGATCAGGCTGATGATGTGCAATGGCACATTCATGCCACATGTGCAATTGGCTGTCATACATTGGACTGCACACCACGGGATTGCGGTGTGGCAATGTGTGATTGCCGCCCATTGTGCATCACCGCGCATGTGCACTGCATAGATGAGAGACCGGGGTCAGGGATCATGACCGGGTCACGCATGTGCATTTTGCTTGTATATGCCCTATTGTGAATGGCAAACAATGCCACTCACAGTGCACTGTTACCACACACACTGCCAGTATTGCACCATGCATTGCAGGTGCACAGTGACACTATGTCATGCTGAAAAACAATACATGCACTCAATGAGTTATGCATCACAACACCAATGGTGCATAGGGACCTGGATGCACAGCCATTATCAATTGCACAGTTGGAACCACCGGACAGGTAGCGCTATGCCTGGCATGCCACTGGTTTTGCATCGTGCATGCATGGGGATGCACTGTGGGACTTGAGCTGCATTCAGAAAATGCACCAAGTCAACAGCACATGCACGGGGAAATGAGCAGAAGGGAGATGCTCTCAATGCAGCAGTTGCACATTGCTAATTTAGATGAGCTGGGGGCAGTTATGCAATTCACAGACAATGCTCCTAAGTCAGCTCATTGCCAAATTCAGGGACATCGCACCTGTTTAACATCTCATTTCAGATGCACCCAATCTCATTTGCATGCCCTGAGCTATAAATGCTCCTGAATGCGCCTCCAAATACCTCAAGTGACCAATAAGAATTGCATTCTTGCAGGTAGGTCTGTTCACATTCTACCATTTACAGCTTGTCAGCACAATATGACAGTGGGGATTTGAGGACATACAGGCATACCTCTCAACTGTCCCTAATCTTCAGATACATCCCTGAGTTTGCCTCACTGATTTCCACTATTCCATCTACAGTGGGGAGTTCTATTGCAGAAGAGTAAGGATTCATAGAACAACAGAATGCCAGACTTGTGTGTTACAGTCTATCTCCCCATCAGATAATACCTTTCACACCAAGCCAGACAATATGGCAGGACATTTTAGCCAATATTACCATTGTTTATATTGTGTCCCTGATATTGGACACTTGTGTCTGAATGTTCTAAGCCTTGTCCCTGATATGCAAGGCAGGAGATTGAGAGGCATGTATATATGGTGCTGTTTCTCTGCAGCAGCCAGTCACTGTGCTGGCACACATCCACAGTTGCCTGTATTGTGCTGATGCCTGCATATTGTCACCCACAGAAACCACAGTACCCAGATAGGACAAACCTGTGGGATGGAGATATTCAAATTTCACAATGGACAAGGACAGGGCGCTGATAGAGGCCTACCTCATAAGAGAGAACACCCTAGCTGGCAGGGGTGGCAGCCGCTGGCAGAGAGATGAGGGCTGGTAGGCAGTGGCAAGGCATGTTAATGCCCATGGAAAGCACAATAGAACACCTCAGGAGTGCAGAAAGCACTTCAATGATGAGAAGAGGAGAAGAAAGGAGAAGATGGCAAACATCACAGCCTCCCTGGGTGGGACAGGGGGTGGGCCGCAGATGGTGTATGCCTCACATCCACTGAGGAGTTGCTGGTGGTCAGCATGGGCTGGACGATTGTGCTGAGATTTCTGGGAGGGGGCATCTAGATAGGTGGCAGTCCATTGCAGCTCTGAGTATACACATCCCAAGAACTGTGACTGTCCATGTGTGTGTGTGTGCCATGGGTGCCCTGACTAGCCACACTGTGTGATGCTAGGTGACCATGTGCCTGTGTGCACTGATCATGTCCTATACTGCCCTGCCTATCGACTGTGTGTTGTAGATGCATGACATGCTGCCCCCCTGTGAAGCCCAGAGTGGGGCAACTGTGGTGCGGTGGTGGTGGTCGCCTGGGATGATATCTCCGGGTGGTGTCCAGGTGTTGGACTGGTCACACATGTCCATCAATACCTCTACAGGCCTCAGTGCATGGCCGTATTAGTGCCCAATGGTCAGCTGTCACTCTGCATGGCATGTCAGTTGCCCCTATGGCACATATGCTTGTTCCCCTGTACATGCTTGTCTGAACACAACAATCACACATGTTAGTAACCATGTTTCCCTTCTCTTTCTTACAGCTCTATCACATGTCACTGGTGCTACCATGGCTGGTGGCCCACACGATGGCTTGGCAGGGGACGATGCCAGGCCATCACACATGGCTACAGCTGGGGCTGTGGTAAATGCCATGCTGTGCCCTTTGAATGTCACTGCAGCCCCTGATGTGGTGCTGGTTGTAGCAGGGCCATCAAACACCACCATGACTGGTGCCATGACTGGAGGCCAAGACCGATCATGGTTGGTCAGCATACTGGGTTTGGCTGATGATGACCCAGAGGACAGGGTGGACATTGCAGACACCTTTGCTGGTGCTGGTATCTTGTATGCAGGGGACATGATGATGATGATGATGATGATGATGATGATGATGATGATATCGATCCAGACACAACACAAATGTGGGGTACATGGCCGACAATGGACTGGCTGAGGCACAGGTGCATGCATGAGGTGTGTCCTGTCTGAGGGCATGCATGCATGCCCAACTCACCTCCCAGGTGGCCGCTGGGTGTGTTCGCAGTCTCAAACTGGTGGCAGGGTGGATTGGTGTCATATGAGAGGCATTGTGTGTACTCCCAGGGTGTGTCACAGGCGTTGCTGATGTACCCAGTGGCATTGCACCACCTAACAGTTGACAGAGTAGAACCCCTTGCAGTCAGTTCATTTACAGCATGGCCTCTTTGCCAGGTGGTGCATGGATTGCCATTGGTTTGCAATCAATGGCCCTTATGATGCCTGGCATGCATGCCACCCTGTGGAACTGCTGCATGGCTTCTGTTCACTCTACCTGTGTGCTTAGGAATGGGATGAATTCAGAAGTATGTGGGAGCAGTGCAGTGATGAATTGTCTGAGAAGACAGGATGTGAACAGCTGGAATATGCCAGTGGTGTCTCCTGCTGGCCTCTGGAAGGTTCCCATGGCAAGCGGGCACATTGCTGATGTCACCTTGGACTCCACCGATATGTCATAATTCCTTCCAGTGGGTTCCTGCATTTCATCATGGCACAGTTCACAGAGCTGTCTCAGAACTGTACTGTTCAGGTGGTATCAGATGACTGTTTCCTTGACTGTCAGTTGTTTGAACATTAGTCTGAATGATACCACCACAGGGCTGCCTACAGTGCCTTCTGTGTGACATTGTTGGTTTGCCCATCTTCTCATCCCCATTATTATTCCCACCATCAGGAACAGTGCACCATCCATCTCTGTAGCCTACATTCTGCTGCTGCTTTTCTGCCTGTTGGTGCTGCTATCCTGCAGTCTGCCTGCTTGGGGCTTGCACTTAAGTCTACTTTGTTTTATACTTATTTCCTTATGGCGCATTTGGTGGATGTGCTGTGAATGTGCTGTGTTTGCACATTCATTTTGCTTTGTGAATGGCTTTACACTGTGTATGCAGTGACACGCCCCCTCCAGATACACGCATATCATTATTTTTGCCCTCAATGCATCCTGTGCAGCACAGCGCATCCAGGATGTTCTGGGGCATCTTTGCTCTATGTGAATGGCAACAAGGTGCATTTTCTTGATGTGCCAGTGCAGCTCATTTGTGACCAGCACATCTGCTTAGAGAATCCTGCCAATATATATATACATAAATTGCAAAAAAAAAACCTTCATTAATGCATCTGTTGGGGTTAAAGCATCAAAAGTAGGGAATTGTGTTTAGGTTTCCAACCTGGCACTTTCACCCCTGCACAGAAGAAGATGGATCAGGGGTGGTACTGGCATCTCCATCCCTAACGCTCGCACCATTCTCCTATGCTGTGGCTGCCCAGCTTATTTTTGTAATGGAATGTGGTGAGCAGTAGGGATGGAGATGCCAATGCCACTCCCCTATCCCTTTTCAACTGTGCAGGGTGGGGGTGGAGTGTTAGAGTTGGAAACTCTAACATCACATTTCCCTACTTTTGAAGCTTGAATCCTACCTGATGCATCAACAAAGTTTTTGCAATTTGTTTCCTTACTTTTTAGATAGTATAATTGTATCTTTATTTTACTGTGGGAGCTCAGGGTCCTTCCAACCCTGTGCTCCTATCCCTCCACAGATGTGCAAATGTGTCTAGCCACTGGCACCTGTGCTTCCACGCATCAAGTTACAATCAGGCATAGTGAAATTCCAGCAAATAGGCATAACTGTGCCATCTTCAAAAACGTTCATCCCAAATGTTCAACATAACCTTTTTATCACCTCATCGCATCTACCCATTACAGTAAACTTTCAAATTCCTGTCAAAATGCAATTTTGAGTAACTGTAATGCCATTCTGCACTGGAGGTGTGGAAAACCATTTTTGTCAGGATTTGAAAAATTACAGCTGTACTATTCATGAGGTGATGTGAAAAATGGCAATGTTGAAAATCTGGAGTGAAAATTTGAAAATTTGTCGGTTACGAAAAAGCGAGAAAACTGCACAACCCACACTCGTAACACGGTCATTTTGGAAATGTTTTCATCAGATTTTCAACACTGGCTTTTTGTGACTTCCACTCATGAACACTGGCACTGTGATTTCATTAATCTGTCCCGGAAGTTGATTTTGTACAGTGACTGTGCCATTCTGTGCCACAGGTGGGAAACACATTTTGGTCAGGATGTGAAAAAGGACAGTTGTATGTTTCATGAGGAGGTGTGAAGAATTGGCAATGTTGAAAATCTGGAGTGAAAATATAAAAAATTGGTGAAGTTATGAGTGTTCATAGAAACAGCACAACGCACGCTCATAATTTAGTCATATTTTGGAATTTTTTCACAAAATTTGCAACATGGGCTTTTTGGGACCTCATGAACACTGGCACTGTCATTTTATTAATCGGTCCCAAAAGGCGATTCTCCGCAGCGACCGTGAAATCACCTTTCTGGACCGAGTAATGAAATGACAGTGCCAGTATTCATGAGGTGGGGTCCCATGAACCCCGTGTTGACAATTTGGTGCAAAAACATCACAAAATGGCTGAGATATCAACATACAGTAAGTTGAAAATGCCATTGATAGCCATTATATGACACTTGCCTTGATTCTTCATTTTGCAGTTCTGCTTTGAACAGTATAGATATGTCCCAGTCCACAGAAGATCACAGTCACTGACCTCGGGAGGTAGATGTGGGGTAAGGGGGGTAAGGGGAGGTGGGTGCACACAGAGGGTTGGGATTGGGGAAGGGGTATGGAGAGAAGACAAGGGACCATTTTCTTTTTTACAGGTTGTTAAAAAATAAAACAGACATTGGGAGACTGTTTTCTTTATTTCACAGAATTGTATTGTTTGGGGACTCTGGGACTGTGATCCCCAGTGTGCCCCTCAGTAGTGGAGGGGTTATAAATAACTGGTGACACACGGAGTGGACTCCTCAGTGTCCAACACTGGTGGTGCTGGGTGCTAGTGCCTACATGGGGATTTGGCACCCCATGGTGGCAAAAAACTTTAAATTCAATACAAAATATTTCAGGACAGTGGGAGTTGGTTCCCCAGTGTCTCACAATGGGATGGAGGGGGTTTTACAGCCAACACAGGAATTGGGCACCCCGATATTGGCAACGGTTGTTTTAAAAATATGTGGAAAGTGACCAGCGGGTGGCGAAAAAGGATTTCTTTTTTGCCACTCTCTAACTTCCAGCTGGTGAAAAAGGAAATTAGTGAATGGAAAAAAAGGAATCTAATGTGTTAACAAAGCAACCTGGAGGCTGTATTGCATATAGCCACTTAGAAATCCATCTGTGGAAGTCCCGGTGAACAAAATGCATGCCATGGTGTATCTTGATAGCTTAATTTTTGTGAGTTTTCAATTTTTTTTTTAAACAGAAAACATGGCGGCTCGCGACTAAGGATTTTTTCTCATGAAGAGGATTCAAAATATCGCAAAGAAGGAATGCTTTTGGCGACTAAATCCTTCTTGTGAGATAAAATCCACTTTTGTATAAAAGACCTCTATCCGAGAAATGGAATTGTTCAGCCAAGTCCCATAGGATATAATGGGAACTAAAGCACTTAACTTTGCAACAGATTAATATCATTGCATAAAATGTTCACTTTCTGTTCTGCTACCAAAGTTCTTTACGCCTTACAAATATCCCACAGAAATTCAACTCCATCTTGCCACAAGTCATTGAGGAAAATCTTAAAAAAAGATATTTTCTTACTTTTTAGCAATATCAATATCTCGATCTCAAAATCTGCACATCCGACTGAAATGAAACTTTCCAAATCAAGAGATTTACCCCACAGGATAGCGATACCAAATGTCATATATATATATATATATATATATATATATATATATATATATATATATATATATATATATATATTCATGGCAAAACGCTGTTTAATGCATCAGTTAGGGTTGTTCCACAGCGACAAAAGTAGGAAATTCGCTGTTAGGGTTGAAAACCCTAACTCAGACCCCCAGCACGACACACACACACAGACACACACACACACACACATATGCAAGTATGGGAGGACCAAGTCAACACAACCAATGACAGACATCCAGCAGCAGGTGACAGAAATAATAAACAATTGTCCAAATGTACTACGAGACATCCCCACCCCCTGACCAGGTACTGCATGCTCAGTGGAGATCAACAGCAAAACTGAGGCCATGTACACCAAACGTACACATCCCTGATTGCAGCTGCACACAACGTACCACACTTAGTAGTTGCATGGCCTTACCTACCGATGCCCCACACCACACCACACCACTTGTGGTGGTCCACCTGAGCAACAGAGTTCAGCAAAACCAAGGAGTTGTACAGCTATAATATCTCTGATTATAACAAGGGTTTGAGAAATACAGCTTTCTAATTGACTGTAAACATTGTAACACCCTTACGTCTAGTTTTTATTAACAGACATGTAGAGCCTAACCATATGATAAACATGGTTTAATGTTGTTTAAAAAACAGTTTTATTATGATAGCAATAAGCCACTCCCAGGTATTATGTTAATGGTCAGTTTATCACTGTCTAGCGACATGTAGCATTCGGCTATGCCTCATTCAACATTAAACCCCTACAGGGTGATTAACAGACATTTTACATAACTGTTGGTCATGCCTTATTGCTGAATTGTCTTTATGAGTAGATACTCTGCCTCTGCTAGGCACTGCAGCAGCTTTGCAACACAGTGTCCCACCCACTTACACCATACACTGTCTAGTTACTGAAGAATGGCTGTCAATATGAACTCATGAAGATGAACAGTGTAACTTGATCATTACAGTCATCGAAACCCTAGTGTGAATATAACTGACAGAGTCAGTGATAGAGGATAACCCCTGCTATCCTAGTACACTTACCCCATTGTGAGTTAAATTAATACTAAAATACATTCAGTTTAAATCTACAGCATACCTACTTGATTCCTGTAGTACCACAATTAACATAGTTATCAGTTTGATCTCATCAGTGACAGAAGTGTGGCAAAATCCAAATAGTAGGCATACAGCCTGAGTATGAAACAACTGTTAAAAAAAATCACACTATGTCCATAAATGGCATAGATCACTCATTGCAGCAATAGTAAATGTATTACTATTTGAATAAGTTAGTCATCACAGATGCAATGAGATTGTCTTTATCAGGTACAGCATACTCAGTAAGTATCTACAGCAAAAATCTTTCCTATATACATCTCCCCGATACAGGTACATCATTGTTGGATCAGTAGTGCTATGATATTTACAACTTGCTTGGCCTGATCCATGCAATTATAATGTTTCTTACAAAGAATACTTACTGCATCTTTAGTATCGAAACACACTGAAAGTCTATGTATGTACATCAGCAGTACACCTTCATCAGTAAGAATGCATGTCATTCTGGCAGTACGAATTTCACAGCTTTTCCATACGTTTACATCAGCCTCTCTATGTTGAGTAAACCATTGCAGTAAATGTACTACTATGTAAATCACCTACTAAATGTATCACTACTTTTATCTTGAGCATGCTAGTGTCTTGTAGTTAATTTATGTGGCTTCTCTTAATTTATGTATACTCACTAGTGTTAAAACCTTTCTACAACTCTCATCATGCACCTTCAGCATTTATATTGAATAGCAGCACAGTACCCATTGTCGTGTGATGTGGGGCATCGGTAGGTAAGGCCATGCAACTACTAAGTGTGGTACATTGTGTGCAGCTGCAATCAGGGATGTGTACATTTGGTGTACATGGCCTCAGTTTTGCTGTTGATCTCCACTGAGCATGCAGTACCTGGTCAGGGGGGGTGGGGATGTCTCGTAGTACATTTAGACAATTGTTTGTTATTTCTGTCACCTGCTGCTGGATGTCTGTCATTGGTTGTGTTGACTTGGTCCTCCCCCATACTTGCATATGTGTGTGTGTGTGTGTCTGTGTGTGTGTCGTGCTGGGGAATTCGGAGTTAGGGTTTTCAACCCTCACAGCGAATTTCCTCACTTTTGTCGCTGTGGAACAACCCTAACTGATGCATTAAACGGAGTTTTTTGCCATGAATATCATGTCTTTTTCAGAACTATTACTCAGCATAGTACATGATTTATAGTTGTAAGAATAGTGCACATACATAAGAAAAAATGTTCCAATATCAGAAATATTTCAACTCTTGTGGTTGCATTTACTGTTATTAACAGTAACAGCAGTCAACTGTTAATCATATTGTTTTTATTACTTTATTAATTGTAATTTGTCATTGTTATTCCATGTAATAGTTTTTATGTAAAAGTGTCTTACTCCTTTTGTTTGTGAGCACATATGTAAATAAAAGATGTACATAACTAAAAGACAATATGACATGACATGGACACCATTAGTTCATCTACTGAACAAATGGATATGTTACTGTAGTAACTTGAGATTTGATAGAGTGCTTGTACTACTAACTGAGGTGGTACCACCAATCATGTGAACAGCGGTGGAAGAGGTTTGCTTGTACTAAATACATAAATTTGTTGTAAGTATGGCAACACAGACATTTCACTGTTGTACTAGCACGTACATACTTATCTTCATCATGATACACATATATCATTCTGTAGCACTAGTTGTATGAAACAACAACAGTGTGCCACAAATAGTGTAATGTAGCATTGTCACACATCTAACTTACTTCTATGGAGAATCCCAACTCTAATACCACAATAGTGTGGTATGAGGTTTCACCAAATGAGAAAAATCAGTTGTATTAATCTTGTTAAAACTATTTTCAAGAAACATCTCGACTACACAATAACACACCAAACACAAGAGAGTATAAATAAACTTTTTTACTATAAAATATATTATATATAAAAATTACAATCAAAAATATCTTTCTTCACATAAAATACAAAAATATATATTAACACAAATAATATTCAACAGGGAAAAAATAATTAAACTGTGTATTGCATCATACACAAAAATAAATTATTCAAAAACATTTTTGTCACATAAATAAAAATATATATTAAAAGTCTTGTCTTTTTTTTAAGTTTTGTGCAACACTTGCGAGAGGTGTATGCACTGCTTGAGGCAATCCAGGCTAGAAACTGGATTCGATGTGGAGGCGCAAATGAAGTGGAAGCTGTTGCGCCTCGGAGGAGATACCGGACCGCTATGAAGGGTGGCCAGTTTCGCCAGGAAGCTGCAAGAACATATGGTGGCGTGGAGGTGAAGACTGTTACTGCGGCACAGCACCATCACCCATCTGTTACAACTGCCTCTAGCATGAGGTTGATAGTCTGCTGTTGTCGCATCCAAGAGAGACTGGATTTTGTCCAGCCTCTCAAGGATGACAGCATTTTCTTTACGCAGACTGACAACCTCGCAGCGGAGCCGCCAGGTAGCAGCTGCAGTGGCTGCATTTTCGCAGTCGCTGGCGCCTACAAAGATTTGAAAAAAGTTATGACGTATATACAACACAAATTCAACAATTACGACTTTCAAATATTTCACTTCAATATTTCTTATCTACTGCAATATCAGAAATGCATTCATTTCAAAGTTATGATAATAGTTTAAGTATGATGCTAAACTATTTAGTATCTTATTTCTGTCTCTGTCATACTTGATTATCTATATTATCTAATAAGCTGACAACATAAAAATGTATAGTTAGCTGTGGCTTAGAATGCTACTCTTATATTTTCTTTCACTACTCATAAATATTCAGTATGTACATACTTTTGCATTATTGACACTATTATACCATACAATTGAAATACATCCTCATCAAGTGTGAGAATTTTTACTTCACCATGTCTGCCTATAATGTGTAGTCATGTCTGCAGTGAAAAACAAAGTACCTTGACATTAACACTATCATAATATACTTTTCATGTGTACACAATCATGATCAGTTTAATGATACTTTGAAACCAAACAGCTTTTTACCCGTGTTTCAGGCCCTCAACACACATCACTACTTTAAATAATTAAGTCACTGATATGACATGCGCTCCAAAAGCATACCAGATATTCAGCCGGGCTGTGCAGAGTTGTGCAGGTGCAACCCCCAACCTGCGCCTGCACAACTTTGAGCAAAAAAAAAAGGATCAAGTTGAGGGCCACCCACAGGTGAGCTGCTGCATTGCAGGATGCAACACTGCAGCTGCCACCTGTGGCTGGCCCTCAACACACTCTCTCATACCTCTCAACCTTTTGTCCCCCAAATGTGTAACATTGCCTCTCAAAATGTGGAAAGAATGGGCAAAACGTGGAACACTTTATCAAATCATTAAATTAGAAACTCACAACACTGTGAAAATGTTTGCATTTATGTTCAGAAAGTCTGCTATTAATCAAATTTATATATTTAGCATCATTTACTATGGAGTTTTGCTTAAAAATGTTAACACTGAATGTGGTACAAGTCCTCACAATGTGAAACAGGAAGCTTTTGTGAAGTAAAATGAGGAACGCTCGTAATGTGGTATATAGTTGAGGTATGTACTCTGTGCCCCTCACCAGCCCAATCGCGGCAGCATGTGTGCCCCCAACACACATGTGTTTTGGGGGTTACAACCACATCCCGCAATCAGGATTTTCAGGATATGATCGGGAGGTGGGGGTGTGTTTGAATACTCCAGCCCGCGATCGGGCTTATCGGTCCACTGGACCACCAGGGCTGTGTTGGGGGGAGACACATTGCTGCCCACGATCGGGCTGGTGAGGGGGGGGATATTTACGCTATGCCTGCGATTGGGCCAGTGGGGGGGTGGTGGGGGTTTTTTTATGCTCTTTGCCCGTGATTGGGCTGCAGGCGTCCTTCCCGATGACTGCTGCCTGGCAGGAGCCAGGCACAAGTCCTCAGGGGATCGGCACACCTGCATGCTAATGGCATGCAAATGGGGCCATAATCAGATGCAAATGGCCCCCCTGCGCCTTGCATGAATTATAGCCCCATTTGCATATCACCTTTTGAATATCGAGATTTTGCCACCGCAAGTTGAATGCTCCACTTTGTCAACTTGCGGTGGCGCAAGTTCCACTGCACCATGCACAGTGGCTGTGCTTGGGGGTGATATTCAAAGGAGTTCCTCAATACCACAACTCCTTTGACTATCGCCCTGGACACACCCCAGTGCAACTATTTTGCACACCGCAAGGGCTTGTGCCTATGAATGGTGCAGTTTGAATATCCAGCCCTTAGTATATATATACACAACATTTTCAAACCTACTACAGTGTATGGAAAATATCTAATACCTGATTGTAATGATAGCATCTAATGCTCATCTCAAAACAAATGTTTTAAATAGACATATTACCACCTTTACTCACATACAGTCTCACTGTCATGTCCTTACACTGTCCCAAAAAGTTATTTCACACAGCAACCATAGCATCATATAGTAAAGTATAAAAAACACAGTTTTACAGTATAATTGCTCATTCAAAGTATGACACTGTGCGTCGCAAGGCCACGCAGCATTGAATAATGTAGCAATGTGATGTATGTGGCCCAATATTTAACACAGTTTCACTATTCAAGAACTTCTTTTAATAGCACCCAACCCTGTAATACGCACCGCATGATGTAGTGGAATTTGCACCACTGCAAGTAGTCATAGTACTGCATTTTAAATGTGGTTTGACAACTTCCATAGTGCTATATAGAAATGTGCGATATTCATAGGGTGACACACAAACAGTCCCATTATTAACTGTATTATTACTTTTATCGACATTCCCTCAGTTCATGATCACCTTTTAAAAATACACATATCTGACAGTGCACTGAACAGCATCACACTGGATTGTAAAGGTAAGTATGAGGCTGGCAAGGCTGAAGACAGACACACTGCACAGCTATTCACTTTAACTGGGAAAGGGATCATGAAGACTACAAGGCACATTTTTAACTTGTACATTGAGAAAAAAACAAAAAAATCATAATTGGACACTTTATGCATTGCACTCCGTTTAGGTCACTACAATATCCTCCCACCATGTTGTGTTTTTTAGGTAGTTGGGTATCTGCACTGATCAACGCATTGCCACCCTTATAAGGTCACAGCACACATAAAGTAAATAATGTCAACAGTGATTCGCCCCCCCCACAACAAACAAAAGAAAGTGGTACTGCCTCGGCAATGAAGGTGTGTTGCTCACACCCCAGACAACTGAACATTTGCAGTGAGTATGCCAACAGACAGTGCACTCCCCCTATCATGCAGTAAGACAGCAAGGTGTAGTTATCAACAGAAGCATTGATCACCACGAATGTTGACAAACCATATGGTACTTCTCAACCATGCAGATAATAGCAACAACAGATTTCACTTACTGCAGGGCTGGCGCCGGCTTCCTGCTTCACCTCCACATGTTCGACAGCAGCTTCCCCGGGCTCTATTAAAGCAAACAAGTAAATAAATGATCACATCAATAGATGAAATATCAAGGTAAAAGTGTTTTTCTTTAAAACATCAATTTCTAATGCTACATCATTCATACAACTATCATATGAACACATATCTCTTTACAGAAACAGCTCTGTCTCCAACTAGATGTATGTTGTTAACTCAGTATTACATGCATATAATAAGTCTTCTCATCTGCAAAAAGCCACACAAAGTTGAAATTATGACACCATGTATATATCTTTTTCCAAGACAAATGTCCATCCAATCCAGAACAGTTAGTATAAGAAATTTATTTTTTTTTCCTGGTGATTCCCCTAACACTGTTTCTTCAATAAAGTTTTTTCCAAAAGAAAACTCACAAATATATTATTGGTAGTATGCAGTGCAGAACAAGCAGTGCCTGCCCATCAATTGCAATACTAATAACATTGTCATAATGCATATTTGTTACACAGAAACATCCTAAAAACATTACATGTATGTTCAATTTACATACATGCATACCTAATTATATGACATCTGTTCCTTAAACAGTTTTAAAATGTGAGTTATTATAATAAGAATAACACAAACACAACGATAATGTCACTGTTCACTCAATGACCCTCTAGCTGAATATGGCAGCCATTTATATGTTATTAACTATATTACCCTACAGGGCTATTAAAACACATTAACAAACATGTAGATATTCTATGCTGTCCATTAATAACTATTGCAATAATAAAATGAAACATTGGCAGGACATATAGAAATATTAATGAATACAATCTAGGGACATGTCATAATTAGCAACAGATAGTTACAGTACACCATTGAATACCACTGAGACACCTACAACATTAGAATTGGTAATCTATTACTCATTGTACATTAAACTCCACCACCAAAATTAGCAGAGGAGAAGACCTGCCCCCCACAACACCACATCTACCGCTATGGACATACATCCATTCTCAGATTCATGAAGAATAGTATTCCACTCACATGTGTAGTAATACCAGTTTGTTATGGTAGTACAGGATCTTCTGCCATGGTGGCACTGCACATTCACTAGACTTGGTTAACACCTTTTTGAACTATTTTGGGTGGGATATTCAAAATGGTTGACCCATACGCAATAGGGTTGCACATGTGCAAGTACAAAATTCCGCCATTCTGCGATATTCAGTAAAAGACAGTTGCACCACTGAAAACAGGCTGAGCAACAGCACAATGCAAATGAATGCATGGTCAAGTGGAGGGGAGGAACCATGCATGAACTCCAGAGCCCGATATTCACCCGGGCTGTGCAGAGTTGTGTAGCCACAACCCCCAACCAAGCCTGCACGACTTGGAGGCAAAAAAAAAAGCCCTAACTCGAGGGTCACCCACAGCTGAGCTGCTGGATTTCAGGTGAAACACAGCAGCTGCCACCTGTGCTGGTCCCAATCCAGTCCCTGTGTACCCCCTGCAGCCTGATTGCAGGCACCCCACTGTAAATCCTTCCCACCCTCCCAGTGGTCCGACTGCTGGCATTGTGTACCCCCAACACCAGGTGAATCGCTGGCAGTCCTGTGGCTCCCCGAATGTATCCCTGATGCTCCAGTGGACCGAAATGCCCGATCACAGCCAGTAAGTTAAGTAACCCACCAAATGTATCCCTCGTGGTCCAGTGGACCAAATGCCCAATTGCAGCCAGTAAGTAAACAACCCACCCCTCCTCCTGAATGTATCTGTGGTGGTCCAGTGGACTGAATTGTTTAATTGGGCAGTAGTTTAACTTCTGAAGATAGCCCTGGTGGTTAGGTCTTCACCCACTCCACCCATGAAGCACCAGTACCCCGCTCACCCCTCACAGGCAGCTGGCAGCATCATCCCACCCACCTGCTGCCCATCAACCGACTGCCCATTAGGGCTGCACACCCATTGGTGCAGACCAAGAGCCAATGGGCGTGCACCCCATACTGTACATCACATTCCAGATTTGTGAATCAATTCATTCATTCAAAAATCTGAACTGTCATGTATGGTATGGGCTGCATACCCATTGGCTGTACTGTACACCAATGGCTGTGCAGCCCTACCAGGCAGTCAGTCGGTGAGTGATGGGTTGGCAGGCATGTGGGATGCTGGCACCCACCAGCTGCCGGGGGGGAGCGGGGTGGTGGAGCTTAGTGAGTGCGTGGTGTGGGTCGTACAGTACCCACCAGGGCTATGTTCAGGGAGGGGTTATTAAACTTACTACCTGCAATTGACCTCTTTGGTCCACTGGATCAGCAGGGATACTTTCGGGAGGGCCACATTGCTGCCCGTGATCGAGCTGTTGGGGGGGGAAATTGAACCATACCCATGATCGGCCCAGTGAGGGGTGCTTCGGGGTATTCTACACTGTTTTCTCTTGATCGGGGTGCAGTGAGGGTATTGTTCCCCGATGACTGCAGCCTGTCAGGGCACCACGCACACCGGGATCGCAGACCTACATGGTAATGCCATGCAAATCATGCCATAATCACATGCAAATGCCCCCACACTGCGGCTTGCATGAATTATACCCCATTTTCATGTCACGTTTGAATATCGCCTAAGACACACAGCTGTGCAACTAATTTGCACAACACAATGGCTTATGACATGAATGGCACAATTTGAATATCCCACCATTTGTGTCATGAGAAACCATCATTTCTTATTTGTAAACAGCCTAACAAATTTTTGATAATAAAGTCTTACTGTCGGAGTCAATCAAATGACACTGGTGTCCGACTGACCACCCTCCACAGCTTGACTCTGTGCTGGCACTATCTCGCAGCTGGGGGACGTCCGATGTTCTACCATGAACCAAAAAAAAAATATTTAAGTG
The DNA here is from genome assembly GCA_016271365.2 of Neoceratodus forsteri. Classification (NCBI taxonomy): domain Eukaryota; kingdom Metazoa; phylum Chordata; order Ceratodontiformes; family Ceratodontidae; genus Neoceratodus; species Neoceratodus forsteri. The sequence goes on from CM057455.1 coordinate 612,545,213, forward strand.
TTAGATGTAAATCACAGTACAGTTTTTATGACTTACAACAACAGTAAATCAGCCACTACATACACAACATTGCTTCTAATTATACAGAACACAAGCATTATGGGCACATATATAATAATAATTTATATTTCTGTGCAGAGGCCCAGCACATTATTATCTACATAGTCTGTAACTTGTGGAGCATCAAACACTATTGATATGTACATTTGTATGTGTCTGTCTGTGTATTAAGCATTTCGGTCCACTGAACCACCAGGTATACGTTGGAGAGGAGTGGTGGGTCTATTACACTTACTACATGTGATCAGCCATTTCCTTCCACTAGACCACCAGAGACACGTTCATGACGAGAGGGATTGTTTATTACACAGTATTACAGACTTGTACAAGTTTCAAACCACTACATCACAATAACTAAACAGTAACATTTTTTTCTCTTCCAACATACCATAGTAGTAAGTGCATATATGTATAAATATTCTATTTTCTGGCATAGCTATCTTAGCAAGCTCTGGTTTGTGAGTGAAGAACAGCACAGTAAATAAATGGAAGAATTAGGTAACATGTTTTGATAGTACATCCTTACATATAGTATAAACTATTATAAAACGCTGTGAGAAATACAGATTTCTGATTAGTATCAAACACATTATTAGCTGTATGTCACTCTTGATTGACATATATGTAGAGACTAAGCACATACAAAACAATGTTCAACACTATTTACAAAATATTGCTATGATAATACTAATAAGGCACTCTGAGTGTTTATATTAATGGTCACTTAATCACTGTGTGGGCATGTAGTACTGCGTGCCTCATGCCACATTACACCAATAGACACAGATTTACACAACATTGACATAATCGCCTTGATGTCTTATTGCTTAATCATGCAGTATACAATTATTTTACAAATTCTGAATACATGGACAACTATTATGAAAAGTTGTGCTGATTTACTTACGGTGAGTAAGGCGCTCACAGCTGGCTTGCCAGCAGCTTCCCAAAGCTCATAAGAGAGGTAGTACCAGCATGTATCATTGTCCGGTATCCCCTTCCATTGTTTTAAAACGTAGAAATGTTGGCGCAACAGCTTACACTTCTTCTTTAACTGTACCACGCTCTTGTTTTTCACTTTCAAAGCTATATACAGATAGCTGTTAATGCGCCTCCACATCGAATCCAGTTTTTGATTAGTACTCCTCATCAAGACTCTCGCATTGCCTCTAGCCTGGACTGCCTCAAGCAGTGCATACACCTCTCGCAAGGTCCACTGCCGCATTATCTCAGTTTTTAATTTTCTAGTTCTGAAATACAAACAAAAGCAAATATCTACATTAGTATCATGTAACAATATAAATCATTTCTTAAATGAATTCCATATAATACTAATTAAATTAAAGAGCACATGTCCTTCAATATAGCAGAAACACAGATCAGTAGCATTATATAGGGCTAAAAAATGATTCAGCCACCTCAACAGTAACAACAACTGCTGCTACACTACGGTGTCCCACCATCATGCTATCCTCTAGTCTCGTGGGTGGGGGGTACTGCATCGAACATCAGATTGGACACACCATGACATATCCATCTGTATTACACTGAAGTGTTCAAACAACATAGTAACGTGATGTTAAACAGATGAACCACACATTGCAGAACTGTGCACACACCTAATAATGCATTTAATAAATGTGAAGACAGCTTACAAACTGATTGAAAGTAAATTGCATGACAATCCTATTGTGCATTCATGGTAGCCTATATACTAATAACTACCCATATCTGTAACATTAAAAATAAATCTATATCCTGACATACCAGTAAAGAAACGATACATTTAACAGTACCACTGTGTTTTATTGAAGTTGCACACATACCATGTTGGTACAGCTACAATACTGTAGGCCACAGTAAATGGTACACTCATTTAACATACTCAAACTATTTACTAATGTTGAGACATAACAATATCATACAATTGTGAACTGACAGCAGCAGGAAAATTACTATTGCTGCACCCCACTATTGTAATATAGCAAACCCATATATGTGTCATATGTGAGTGATGCATGCAGTTGATCTATTTTTTGACCACATTAATATGGTTCTGAAAAGAACCTTTGTGTATACTGTAATATTTCCTCAAACAGTCTCACAATCTTAAAGGACTTTCAGGATTCCATCTTGAAGGTCTCCCAGAAAATGACAATTGCCAGCATGCGAGAAATGTACACCATCTGGTAGGAATAGCCAATCATTCCAGTATTTTATTTCAGGGTGAAGTATAGTATGCATTCCATGCATGCGTAGAAAAGCAGTAATCTGTACATTTACTTTTCTGCAAGCTCTGTCAATCAGATACATATGATGCTCTGCTTGCCAGACTCTATGCTCTGTAATATCTGAAAAGATGATAATACAGGCAGGCAACTTAAACATAATAGAAGCAAGGTCCAATTTTGACTCTGTAACTAAATCTACCCAGCGTTTTGAGTCCAAATCATTGCCTCCAAGATGTATTAGCAGTATGTCAGGAGGAGAGTGAGTTCTCAAAAGTCTGTGCATGGTTGGCATAAGATGTTCCCATCTCATGCCACCATGACCAAACCATCTTACATAGCAATTCGGGAGCTGCAGGTCCCTCCCAAAATTACTATGAACTGCAAACTCAGCTGCTCGTCTTATGTAACTGCTTCCAACTATCCACAAAATCCTTTTGTTATTTTCTGCCATTCTAAGTTTTTAAACTCAGAACTGTACAGAGAGCTACAAAGAAAGGGACTGTTCACCCTGCAGTGACCAGACAGCACTGAAAATCAAACTGATATTTTCCTTCCTTATTTCAAGCTAGCTTCAGTGCATTCAGACAAAACGCACAAATAAAAAAAAAAACATTCCCTCCTGCTCTGGCTTCATTAACCAATGTAACTGATGCATTCAGTATTACTAGACTATGTTCCCAAAAATCTGAAACCACTGAGAACTGGAAAATGCATCCTTTTCATAGGCAGTTTTAAACTAATTACAACATCAGAAACAAGTCTGATTGGTTCCATTTTCTCATACAACTCCACGGCACCTTCCTATCTCCTCCATTTGCAGCTGTATCTGTACAAGTTAGTACTAAAATGCTTTCTCACTCTAAACTATTTTCTCTAAGAATATAGCCTGCTAAACAATAACAATTAACATTATGAGATTCAACAGAAAAAATGTTTTGATTAATAGTATGTACATGTTGTAATAAGTTTTTTTAATACTAGAAAATATCATGTGAAGATAGACTGTACTTACAGTTTCAAACTGCTCTTTCTCAGCAATATTCAAATTGGATCCTGTTTACTTCTTCTTCAGTGTTGTCCGTCTCTGATTCGTTCTCAGAAGTGGCCTGACAAATCTTAAATTACATTGGTAGAGCTAGCTGTCACTCAAACACACTGTTTTATGATTCGATAATGAATGTTTCTGCCACTCCCAAGTGTTAGATTAACTTTACTGTCGAATGCACAATACATTTAGGCACTTTTCGATATGCGACAGTAAAATTTCAATGTGATTAGGCAATGCTTTTGACCATATTGTCGAATGCACGAAAGTAAAATTTGCTACACTTTTGAATGCACGAAAGTATTTTTTTCCAAACTTTCATGCTCATGAAAGTAATTTTCCAAAACTGTCTATAGATTGACACAATTTCAGATTTTATGGAAAAATAGCTCAATTTTCAATTTTAAACACATAATCTGCTGCATAGCTGCTTCAAACTCAGTGTAGTTCAGATATTTTAGATTTACAATGTTCCAAGTGTGCATAACAACTGTGCAACGCAGACTTGCAAAACACTAATTTGTTGTAATTTTCACTCAAATGTACTCATATATCCATTTTAAGACCTCTGCTCATAACAGTGTCACTCTGATGTTTATACATTTCTACCATATAGTCATTTCTCACATAAACTGAGCCAAAACGCAGCACATAAGCAAAAACACACTATTGTTAAGATGTGAGTAATGAAATCTGTACTATTCACAAGGTTGTGTGTTAAAAGCAAAATAGTAAATTCTCAACTGAAAAGTATGACAATACACAAACTTACAAGTGTACATGTGAACTGCACTGCGCAAGTTTGTAAATCAGAAATATTTAGAATTCTCACACAAATTTTCCGACATATTCATTTTAAGTTGTCTGTTCATAAACACAGCCATGGTAATTTTGTGACTGTGCCCCTACAGTTATTTCAGTCAATGAACTCAGCATTGCACAGTACATGTGCAGAAATACATTTTTCCCATGTTGTAAAAAATAACAGCTCCAATAGTGATACACAGGAGTACAAAAAACACAATGTTGATAATATACACCAACAAAATTGAAATTTCATTAACATGCAAGCATACTTAGCAACTGTGGTACACGCACTCACACAACAGTATTAGTGGCATGTCCTCCCTCTAATTGTAAACATACTAATTGTTACAGATTTGGTAATGCACACTATCACTCTCAAGTTTTTGCTCTACCATATAGTAAAATATCATACTGACTATGCCATGACACGCTACATGGTAGAAAACACATGTTCGTCCACAGGTAAAAAATCACACCTATCCTAATCATAAGAACACATGTGAAGAAAAAATCTTTAAATGTGTACTAAAATATTGAGAATGAACAAACTTCTGATATTACATAGCAGCTGCACAATGCACATTCATAAAAACTATCGTTTAGTTATGTTTTTACCAAATTGTTAACATACTTAACGTACTATTCTATCAATACACACTGTTATAAGAAATTTACTGAAGCCTATTCTAAAACTTTTTTTTTCTCTCTCATACAGGTGCCTGATACTTCTGTAAGATTGCTTACTGTCACTGTCAACCATTATACCAAAAAATGCCAACTAAATACAGACGTAGATGTGTCTCAAAACGACAGCGGTATAATAGTACTCACACTGTTGTATATAGGCAACACACAAACAGTAAAGGCACACCAAAAATGAACATCGACAGATTCTACTGCAACAGTGACCCTACATCAAGTCACTGCACAACCAAACAAAAATCCTTAACAGAAAAGCAAAAATGTATACCATCACAAATGTTGTGTAGATCTCTGAGATGAAACACAACTATTTTGAGTGCAACCATCAAGAGATGCTCAAAACAACACCGGAAAATCAAAAATAGTGACTTACAACTCAGAAAGAGAAAGTATTTCTGATCACTAGCAAGTAAAGCTATGATCGAAAGACTTATCGCTGCTGTGCTATGGCACACCCGCAAAAAGAGCAAGAGTCACCTTTCTCTGATGAATTTACATCTGAAAGTATGAACTTTTGTCAACAGAGCACTGTTTGCACTACAACGATTGTGGCGAAGATGTGTCATGTGTTTGAACAATTCAGGAACTTGTATATGCCATTAAAAAGGCTTCAACAGTATCCTTGTTTGACTGTTGACAACTTCTATCATGTTTTCACAGGACAGTGGCTACACACAGCACCTGGAAGCATATTTCTGGGAAGAGTCTTATCATTACTTTACAAAAGAAGAGACGTTCAGTATTGATGAGTCCGCAACTAAAAATGTCCTCAGTATCTCTGATGACAATCAATTGATAGTGATGATGACTGTGGTCCAACCACACCTTCAATAAACGGCACTGCTCGACATGGTCATGTGATGATACCTGCAACCTAGGGCAATCATCATTTCAAAAAGTAGAACACTTTGTTAACCTATTCCAATAACAGATCACAAAGAGAGACATAAACTGTTTACAGAAATTGACCATTGTGAAATCCGCACATATTGACCCATGGGTCACCACTTGCATGTCTCGATACTGGTATTTGTGATAGTTTTTTCACAACATGCGGATGCTTGCAGTGCATCAAATAGTCATGAAACTTTGTCTACAGAGTATATGAAGTACAGCGAGCTGTACATCAGTACACTTGTTTAAATGACTTATTGCAGTCAGGTGACATGGAGGGTGCCATCACTTTCCTAAAAAAACTGCAACACATTCCTTCTGTACCAGAAACAACGAATTTTCAGTGTAACACTTCTGTAGAAAAATCTGTTTCAGTGTTAGAAAATGACATTCTGAAACAGTACGGGAAGGAAATTGCTAAGTTTGAGGTTGCAAAGTCTCAGAAGTTTGATTCTGTATGTGTGTCATGCAACCGTTTGTGCTACACGAAACAAACTGTCACAGTCAACCTACAAACCTTGTCACCATACAATTACATGTGGTTCCGCCTCGCAGCATTCTTGCTGCTGAAATCTGACTTTCACTCACAAGACACCATTGTGCTATGCAAACACTGTTTTTCAAAACTGAAGTGCTACACTTTGCCAGCAAGGTCAATGCTAAACAACATGGAAACAGATGTTATTCCAAGTGAGATTTCAACATTGAATATGTTTGAACGTATTCTAATTCAGACAATGAAACCATTCCAAACGATTCGACGTCTAAACATAAAGACACAGAACATTCCACAGAAAGAGCTTGTTAGGATCTCTAGGGTTCTGTGATGTATCTACCACTTCCTCTACAGGAAAAATGTCTAGCAATCTAACAGAAAATAGTTTGGTCATTCTTGTAAATGGTGCGCTACAAGGCTAAGGTCATCTGGCAAGATGTTGTCACGCAAAGGTGTAAAGCTGTTTCTGGCTTATTTAAAGAGTAACAATTCTTTTATATAGACCTTGACATAAATCAGATGGCCAGTCTCTCTGTCCAGCATGATCTATTAGAAAAAGTAAGTCAATCATTGAGAAGGTCAGTACATAGACAAGTGACAATGTGTATGAATAGTATACAATTCACTCCACTACATGGCAGAGATCCATTAGAGACAACATTGATCTCTATCAAATGAAGCAGGTGGAAGGTGAGCCTGTCAGCATTTGGGAGGCAACACTAGAAGCACGCTGTTTCCCAGACCTATTTCCAAAAGGGTCAGGCAGACGCCTAGATGAAAGAGAAGTACGGGTACAGGGTGCTGAGTACCGCACTAGCCGTGTCCTGAGCAAAGATGGCAAATTCAGACGTAACATACAGTACCTGTTCCATCTGCTCTGGGAGAGTGAACTTAGCATTCTGTCTGCGTGTATAGCACATACCATTCATCTAACAAGTCCACTAGATGGAATAACAGCTGTTCAATTTCTAGAAATTAAAGCAGAAAGATGAAAATGTGCAAGTGAATCTGTCTTCCATACTTTCAAGTCTACATGGCACCAAAGAATATTGGTATCGAGACTCGGAAGTGATGACAATGCTACGAGAGTATGGTGCAGCCACATGGTTTGTCACACTTAGTTGTGCTGAATATGCCTGGGACAAACTCATTGAACTGTTGAAGTGGTAAATTCGGTGTCGAAGGTATCTCATCGATGACTGTCGGAGACACTTGATCCTGTGTCTGTCACAAGACATTTCACAAGTGGTTCCATGACATTCTCACTGTCATCTTGTCAAAGGACAATCCTCCTCTAGATATTGTAGAACAGTACTTTGAGGACAGAATATCAATCATGAGGTGCCCTCATATCCATATGTTATTGTGGATCAAGGATGCGCCATGCATTGGTGAACATGAAGCAGCAGAAGTGCTATCATTCATCAAAAAATGTATCACTTGTCACATTCCAGACAAGTATGACAGTCCTACACTATGGAAGTTGGTACAAAAGTTCCAGTGACATATTTGTGCAAAATATTGCCGGCGAGTAGTAAAGAACAAATCTAATTGGTGCACACGATGTCGCTTTGGATTTCCTAGACGAGTTTGTCAGATTGGTGCCATGAATTACCTTTTCTCAGCAATGCAACACCACTTGAAGGCAAATCAACCAAGAGGGTATAAGAGTTACCCAGGGATGAAAAAGAGTGTACATCAATGACTACAACCCAACTCTTCTCCTAATGTGGCAAGCAAACATAGATGTTCAGTTTGTGGCTGACAACTCACTGGCCCTGGTCTCGTACGCCACTTTGTACATAACCAAACATGAATAGACTAGCTTGCAAGATCTTTGGGAAGATATTGCCACTTCAAGCAAAAGCCTGACATCTCAGCTGTGGTCATTGGGTTTGAAGACTCTTCACACAGAGAATGTGGAACTTACGGGCCAGTGACCGTTAATGGGTACACATCTGTATGGAAGTCTGACGCTGTACGCTTCCTGAGTGTAAACTACAAGAGAAACGGAAGCGGTACTGATTCTCATGCCGAATTGAGGAGCTCGCTGTCAATACACCTTCTTCAAAACATATCTTGAAGAATAACCTGATAGACACATACTACCCATCTAGACACAACGACATGAATGATATGTGTCTGTTTGAGGTGGCTAAGTGGTATGACTACAAGACAGATGCAGCACTGACTCAACACGACACATTTACAAGGTAAATGGATTAGGTGGTTGTCTTGTGAAGAGGCACAAGCCATGGATTATAGATCACTGCAAACTGCATCTAGGGGACATCAGAGAGCAGAACATTACTACTTTGCTCTCCTATTCCTATTTAGACCCTGGAGGAGTGAGTCTGAATTAAAGGTGACTCTGACACATCTGGAAGACCATTTCAATCTCACTTACAAGAATTTCCAAACTGAGTACTCACAGACATATACACAAAGACTAAAAGCTGAGAAAGAACAGCTTGAGAAGGCAGAGAAGCAACTTCAGGAAGACACTCCAGTTAGTTCACAAGACAACCTTGATCCAGAAGGACAAGGTGTTCTAGGTGACCCTCTGCCCTTAAATGCCCCAGAAGTGTTAATGTCAGAATTGAAACAGCCATGCAACATGGCACACTCTATGGTCAACCCAGCTGACTTAAGAGAAAGACTAAATCAGCTGCAGCATCAGTTCACTCCCAAGTGGTTGAAGCTGTCCAACATGGTATACTACATGAAACAAAACAATGTGACTGCACTCAGTACAAGCCACTACTAATGTTTGTTAGTGGTTCAGCTGGCACAGGAAAGAGTTTCCTGATTGAAGCCATCACTGCTGAAGTACGGGTGTGACAGGCTCTTCAATGTCTGTTGCTGTGACTGCTTCCCACAGGACTAGCAGCATACAACATTGGTGAAGTAACATTACACCGTCTCTTTATGTTGCCAGTCGAACATGGAGAACTGGAGAGTATCGTAACTGTCATTTGAGGTTGCATCTCAGCTCTGTTCCATGTTCAAAGATGCAGTTACTCATTGTTGATGAAATCAGCATGGTCTACAATGTCATGCTTGCCTGTATTCATCTACGTCTACAGCAGATCTTAGGTACTGATGATGGAGTGCCATGTGGTGGCAAAAGTATACTTGTGTTGGGAGACCTTTATAACTTGCACCAGTCAATGCAGAGCATGTATTTACAACTCTGACTGCCAAGCAAGCTAAGAATATCCTCGGTTGCATTGCAGGCTATAACATATGGGAATTATTTACCTATGTTGAGTTGTCTGAGAACATGTGCCAAAGTGGTGATCTAGCTTACAAATCACTTTTAGATGAAGCTAGTACAGGTTCTCTATCACCAGAACATGTTTATATGTTAAATGATCGAAAAATCACAGTACATAGTACATGCATAGAAACAGCATGTAATGTCTTCAGTGATATATACTCTACTGGCAGACACATAGTGTGTCTTATGCCACGACTAAAGAAATGCACTGAATTCAACAATGTAATGCTACAAAAAGAAAACCAAGAGATTCTAACTCTGCATGCAGTTGATACAGTTGATGGCGTTATTCTTATTCGAAAGCTAGTAGCAAAGATGACTGAACGACTAAGTGAATTGAAGTCAGATGTTTCACGAACAGCTGGCCTAGAAGCTGTTCTCACAGTTTGTAAGAATGCACGTATCATGCTGCGACGTAATCTAGATGTAGAACAAGGTATGGTAAACGGTGCCATGGGAAACATCACTGACTTTGTCTATAATGTCCAGAAGACATCTATTGAGACACTTGTAGTGCACTTTGACAACATGGAACACTCTGTACAAATAGATCGAACCTGCGTAAAATTCCAGGTTTTTAAGGATATCTACGTAACAGGAAACAGTTCCCATTATAGTGCTGCATATGCTGTCTCCATTCACAAATCTCAGGGATTGAGTTTGGATTCAGCAATGGTAGACATAGGTACAGACATTTTCAAGGATGGCATGAGCTACGCTGCACTTTCAATGCACGTGCAGCCTTTCTGCATTCACCATTAGTATAGCACCTCAGAAAATACGAGCTGACAAGCGATGTATTCTGAGTACAACAGGTTACGTACTCTACATCAGTCACAAATGTCTTTAATACCACTGCCTACATATCTGTCTGTCTCTCACAATCAGTCACAGCTAGAGGTAGCAACAAACAGCAGCAAGCTTCCAAAAGTGATTCGACAAAAAGAGTTCAGCAAAGGCCACAACTTCAAGTAAACATTCACAACCAGCAATTCATCAGAAATCAGTTGGTGTAGCTGCTGTACCAGTCTTTGACAACAGCAGTAGATTAAACTGCTATGCTAACTCAGCTATGCAAGTTTTCCACATATGCCACAGTTTGTGCAGGCAATATCTGCTTCACAAGACAATCCCCTATCAAACGCTTTGAAGCAGATTATCAACATGACTTCTGACCACTCTAACAATGTACAGTCACTAACACCACTACGACAGGTGTTAGCTACATATGCTGGATGTAGTACATTTGCTGCAGACATACAGCAAGACACTACTGAGTTTATGATGGTTGTCATAAACAACCTGGATGAAGACGGCACCCCAATGTGGTAGTAATTCACAGTAACATATGTTACAAAATATGTATGTGTTTCATGTGGCAATTCACAGCGTGAAACCACACAAGACATGCTGTGGATAACTCTCTTTGTCCCTGAAACCAAAAGTGTCAAATTTCGACAGCTATTCACTAATGCTGAATGTAGTCATGCCTGTGGAAGGTGCGGAGGCAGATGCACTCAGTCCATACGTCTAAGGAGTTCATCTCAATATCTGTTGCTTATGTTGCACAGATTTGACCCCAACGGGCTTAGAGTTGATACTCCTATCACAGATTACACAGCTAGTAGAATAGTCTTCAACCAATCACTGTTTGACACTCACAGTATAATCTATCACCATGGTCAATCCATGCATTCTGGGCATTACACCTCGTTACTAAGGTGCAGAACTGGATGGTTAGAGTGTACGACTCTACAATGACTTTTAAAATACAGACTGCCACGGCACTTGAAAAATGCATATCTTCTAATATTGAAGAATTATGACAACCTTCATATTTCAGAAGAATAGGACAAAACATGTTGCATTTTAAAATGGCTACTTTGTCCAAAAAAACATTCATGCCTCATTACAATGTTGTATAATGTACTACTCTAAATAAACAATACAATTTCAACAAAATGGTATTCTAATACAGACATTACATACACTGTAACATGTTAGATCTTGTGTGGATCAGTGACTACATGAAAATTGTTGTAGTGGCTTCAATCGGCGCCAACAATATTCACAGTCACTAGAGAAACCATGATTACATGTCTATCAAAGATTGTACATCTAAAAACTGAGAACTTACTACTCTCCTCCTCTGTACATCTCTTTAAAATCCATGTATCAACTCATATATAACAACAAATTGATATGACTTATAAGCGCTACTTTGCAAACAAAGAGAACTTCTCGTTATTATCGAGATAACTGAGCCACCCTTATAACATCTCAGCAAACATTCCACTCTGTCACAAGTTGTCTATCAACACTTCAATTTGTCTAGTGACTCTTGACATATAGAGAACATCATTCGATCACCATGCAACAGTGTAGAACTATCACGCTTTCATCGTGTACAGTATGTAGTATATGTAAAACAACTACCTTTATTGATAATGCAAGAAGCTGAATTACACAACTGTAAATAATAACCAATTGCTGAATCTCATTTACTGACTCTTACATGTGTTTAAAATTACTTGTACATAATATAAACATTTGTATTCAAGTGTACATTGTTAATAGCTAGTTTGATACTTGTACTAAAAATAGTAGTGTAGCACTAAAGTACAAGTGAATGTTTTAGATATTATTCAGCACTATAGTAACAACATTTAATTAACCATAAGTTTGTTAAAAAATGCATTCCATGACAGTTTTAGTATTTATGTTAGAATTTACATAGAAGCCAATGTAAGAATTGATGTGTCATTTGTTCATGTAAAAACATTATATTTTTTAACTTGTCACATAAGTAATTCTCACCGTATGTAAAAATATTGACAATTGTAAATCAGGCACTGTTGCTGATCACAACAAACTGCATACCTGTTCCTGACAATATGTATGATCGCCTCAATTGAGGGGTCAGGTGGGAATTTTCCATTTGCGCCTAGTCAGTGACATATTATTAAATAATATCAATCAAATGTCACAAAACTTACATTTGTGTATATTGTACTACTTACACAGTCAGCATATGGTTTTTCGCCCACCCCAGGAACATCCACATTAGCAGTCATACAATTACAACAAAACACTTGTCTATCATGTGTGTAATCACACTTCACAACCTACTGACATTGCCTTATTAACATAACACACAAGTAATGCACTACACATAATTACAACATACAACAATTTTTAAAAAAGTTACATTTTTTTACAAACTCCATTCACATTCAATAGTAAATATATAATGAAGCGCCACAGCTTCAGCCTGACTATTAGAATTCCAGGTCGAATGTCAGAAACTACTTCCTCACATAAAGAGTATTGAGTACTGAAACATAACTAGAAACACACAACACCTGATTAGTTTCCTATTATATCACACACTTACTCCAATCCATATTATACAGTTATTATTATTCTTACACATTTACATATTTGACAAGCCATGATTGCACACATACAAAGATTGTATTGTGAGACTGCTTCTGTTAACTAAATTTCACTCTTGATTGGACCTTTTCTCCATTTGACAAATTGGCAATACATTTTTTAAAACCATAACCACCTGTGTCGACTCCTTACTTTAAATACCATTATGACATAAAACTAAGTGTCTATGACTTAAGCATACAAATCAATGTTTACTAATACTGCTACAACTATACCTCCATCAATTTGTTTGGTACCTATGACATACAGTCAGTATCACAGCATATGCAACGATGTGGGACATTGCATGTCACATTTGACAGAATTCCTAACAGTGTAAAAACTCAGCAATGTACTTACTTTTCCTGTGCCTATGCAGTCATTATTACTATACTAAGGTGCCACACATCAGCACCAACAGGTCACACAGCTGTGACTATACATGTACCATTTAGTCACTACTATGTGTACTTCAGAGTCTGACAAAATGACATTTCTCATTGGCTGCAAACATCCTACAACCTTATGTTAATCTTTTATTACCATACATGAAGAGGTTGACTATATACTGAACAAGGTTTAAAACTGTTTAAAAACATGTTTCATTATTATAGCAATAAGTCACTCCCAAGAACTGTGTTAATGGTCAGTCAATCATCCTATAGAGACATGTACCACTCAGCCACACTCATGCCACAGCACACCCCGTGTGTGTCTGTGTGTGTGTGTGGTGCTGGAGTGAACTCGGAGTTACGGTTTTCAACCCTAACAGCGAATTTCCTCACTTTTGTCACTGTGGAACAACCCTAACAAATGCATTAAACTGAGTTTTTTGCCTCTAATTTCCCTTCTTTTTGAGAATGATATTGAGAAATAGTGAATGTAATTCGCTCCCGCCACATGATGTCTTCTGGCATAGTAACAGGAGCAGCAACGCAAACAGAAATGCTAACAGTGGCACACATGGTAACACAAGTGCGCATGAGAACAGAAAGGGTAACGCACAGGGTGGTGTAGACGGGAATGGTGTGCTACGTGATGTCTTGTCACATAGTAACATGGTGCCTGTAAATGGAAATGTCAATGGGCATGGTGACACAAAATGAAACAGAAAGAGAAACAGTACAGTACACACAAATGGCAAAAAAGTAACAGAAACACAAGCGAAAATGAAAACGCAAAGGATGACTCACGTGGTGGCATTGGGGTGTGCATTGGGATGATCAGCCCTAACTCTCACCCCATGACATGTGTAAAGCAGCAGAAGTATAATACAATGGGGTGAGAGTTAGGACCCACGATCCCAATGCACACCCCTATGCCGTTGGGGGGTGGGTGCAAGGGAGTTTTCAACCCTAACAGCGAATTTCCTCACTTTGTGGCTGTGGAACAACCCTAACTAATGCATTAAACTAATTTTTTTGGCTCTAATTTCCCTTCATTTTGAGAATGATAACAAGAAATAGTGAATGTGATGCAGCGGTGGGAGCACGGGGCCCAGAGCATAATGTGGTGGCGGGAGCGTGGGGCATAAAGGGCCCCACGCTCCCACCACATGATGTCTTGTGGCATACTAACAGGGACAGCAACACAAACAGAAATGCTAACAGTGGAGCACATGGTAACACAAGCACGAATGAGAACAGAACGGGTAACGTATATGGTGGCGTAGATGGAATGGTCTGCCATGTGATGTGTTGTCACATAGTAACATGGTGCCTGCAAACAGAAATGTCAATGGGCATGCTGATGTAAAGTGAAACAGAAAGATAAACAGTACTGTACACAGAAATGGCAAAAAAGTAACAGAAATGCAAGCGCAAATGAAAACACAAAGGATGGCCACGTAGGTAGCATTGGGGTGTGCATTGGGATCATCAGCCTAACTCTCACCCCATGACATGTGTAAAGCAGCAGAAGTATAATACAATGGGGTGAGAGTTGGACCCACGATCCCAATGTACACCCCAATGCCGGTTGGGGGTGGGGTGCAAGGGGTTTTCAACCCTAACAGCGAATTTCCTCACTTTTGTCACTGTGGAACAACCCTAACTAATGCATTAAACTGAGTTTTTTGCCTCTAATTTCCCTTCTTTTTGAGAATGATAACGAGAAATAGTGAATGTGATGCAGCGGCGGGAGCGCTGTCCCCTTTGGGCCCACGCTCCCGCCACATGATGTCTTGTGGCATACTAACAGGGACAGCAACGCAAACAGAAATGCTAACAGTGGTGCACATGGTAACACAAGCACGAATGAGAACAGAAAGGGTAACGCACATGGTGGCATAGACGGAAATGGTCTGCCATGTGATGTGTTGTCACATAGTAACATGGTGCCTGCAAACAGAAATGTCAATGGGCATGGTGATGTAAAGTGAAACAGAAAGATAAACAGTACTGTAGACAGAAATGGCAAAAAATAACAGAAGCATAGCGCAAATGATAAGCGCAAAGGATAAGCGCACATGGTAGGCGCAGGCGTCAGCGGTAAGTGAAACGGGTACGGAACCGCAAGCGGAAAGGGCAACAGTAACAGTAATGTAAGTGCACAGGCTGGTTTCCCCAAAACCTGCATAGAGAAAGACAGTGAGTACAAATAATGTATGCATAATAATGAGTATCGGCACAGAAAATGAGATCTTGGAATACTAAATACATTATATCTCAAGAACCGTAAGACGTAGAAAAAAAATTTAAAAGTCATATTATTTACAACTGTCCTGGTTAATTTTAATCTTAGCCCCTACTAGGGGGCTAAGAAATTTTCCGATGAAAAGTCCATATCTCTCACCGTTTCCGAGATACGGACCCTGAAAGGCGTGGCGAATGCCATAATGTTATCCTATGGGAAAAAAAGAAAAGTTCGGAGCACCATAACTTTGCCTCCCTGTAATGTTTTTTCACCAAACCACTGAAAGGCACATCTGTGGACTGTTGGCTGTCTTCCCTCCAAATTTCAGGAAAAAAGACCAAACCGTTATTTAGCAGCAGGGTGCCAAAGGATTTCTGTAATGCGTTGGGGCGCGTAATGTTATCCTATGGGAAAAACTGTCAACTTTGGAGTGCGTAACTTTGCCGCTGTGTAATATTTTTTTAATACAATACTGAAAGGCACATCTGTGAGATGTCAGCTCCGTTCCCTCCAAATTTCAGCCCAAAACTCCCAACGGTTCTTTTGCAGCGCAGTGCCAAAGAATCGCTGTCACTGTCCCACAGATGGAAAACTACTGTCGCAATTTGCGAAAGCTTTCGAAAAAAAGTTCGACACTTTCGTGAGCATGAAAGTAATTTGTCGAAAGTACTTTTTCCAGAAATTTGAAAAACATATTTCTGGGGTGTTTTACCACAAAATAAAGACATGGCAAGCATCCTCAGGGCCCGACTAGGTGAATACAAAAGGAATTAGGTTGCTAGAGGGTCTCAAATTTAAATGCCAACCATTTTTCTGATCACCAACTGAAAACAAAATGGCTGATTTGCGAAAGTAACAGGCCCATTTGTGAAAGTAAAAATGCATTTGCGACACTGTCGAACTTTTTGTTAACTTTTCCCATTGACTTATAATGGGAAACTGTTTTTTGAATAACTTTTGAACCGTTTAATATTTTTTCACCAAATCTTCAAAAGGCACATCAGGGACCCCAGCCGCATGTTCTCTGAAGATTTTGGGCCAGTCACACAAACCGTATGACCTGTAGGTGCAACCATAGAATTCCAGAAAAAGCGTAAACGCGTGCACAGATCACACTTAATAACTCCGCAGCCGTATATCTGACCGGTACGAAACTTGGCAGATCCCAAGGCCTATGATTCTTGATCATATATTCCAAATTTCAGGCAAATCCATCAAACAGTTGCAAAGTTATTAAGGTGCAAAGTTTTGGGGTTTAACATAGAAATGGCTCCTCAACCTAACTATGGTAGCACTACCGTGCTACCATGATATATATATGATATAATATTATATCTGTTTGTTCACTGAGACAGGGACCAAGTGCCTGGTAGAGGTAGCAATGATGGGTGGAGTAGGGTGCCTCAAGGGCAAGTCTACAGATATTATATTTTGTGTTTAGTCTTAAAGTCCTGCAGCAGAGGTTTGTGGGCAGATGGGAGAGTTGTAGTCCATTGAGTCCAGTCTGTAAGAGTTGGCAACTCCCTCTCCCCTCCCCTACCAGTCACCACCGGTGCCCCCAAGGGTCAGAACTTGTACTTATTTTATTCTCCATATTTCTGAATGATCTCCTGAAAGACTGCACATCCTCATGCATACACATGTATGCTGATGATACTGTGATTTTTTTCCTCTGGTAACTCACCCTCAGAGATGACCACCAGCCTTCAGTTGGACTTTGTCAATGTCAAACACTGGTTTAATGCTAACTAACTCTCCATGAATATCAAAATAAAATATCTATGACCTTCAGCTCCAGACAAAATCTTGCCAGGATTGATTCCACCCTCACTTTCCACACCCTCTCTGGTTCGTCACTGGATGATGTAGCCACATTCAAGTACCTTGGGCAATGGCTAAACAAGAATCTAGACTTCTGGGCACACACTGAAGAAATCAGCAAAAAGCCTAGGCTTGGCACTCTGTACCGTCACTGCAGCTGCCTTCCACAGCATTCCATGAGAGAAATTGTCCAAAAGATGATTCTCCCTGTCCTTGACTTCATTAATGTAGTCTACAGCTCCACCCCAAATACCACACTAGCCAGACTGGACACACTCTTCAACTCTTCTGCCACTACATTCTTGATTGCTCCCCACATACTCACCACTGTGACCTTTATTCCTTTCTCACCTTTCTGTCCCTCCATGCCAGGTGCCTCACACATTGCAAATGTAGTTGGGAAGTTTTGGCTAGGCTCTCTGCCTCCCTACTTGTCCACCTTCCTACAAACCCCCTCCAATCCTACTATTTCTTCCACACCTCCACCTACAGGATTCTTGCCCTCCCTCCTTGGTGCACATCATCTGGCTATGCTGCCTTCTCCTACAATTTCCCCTTAATCTGGAACTCCCTACTTCTAGAAATTCACTCTGCACAATCCTGACCCTCACTCTCCTTCCTCTTCCGTAAGCCCTCTGTTGAGTCCTGCAACTGCACCTGATAGCTTTCTCTCCCAATCATCCTTCCTCTTCCCCCTTCCTCCCTCCTCCCTCCCCCACTACCCACTCCTCCCTGTGTGCCTGTCTTTGCTACCTCTAGATTGTGTCTCCATGACCCTATTACCCATCCTTCTGCTCCACACTACATCTGCCACCTCAGCTCTTCTCCTTCTCCTCCGAGTACTGTTCCCTTGCAGGGTTCTCTGCATCCTGATGGGCCTCCCCATCCCCTACTCCTTTCCTACCAGGTCTTGTCCCTTGCAGGGTTTTCAGCTTCTTGATAATTCCGCTCCCTCTCATCCTCCTCTTCCTTATCCCTCACCTACACCCACCTCCCTCACTGCTCCCTTACCCCTCCTCTTTCAACTGAGCACCGTCCCTTGCAGGGTTCACTGCATCCTGAAGGGGACACAGTTCTGGTTTGCCCACTTCTCTCCTCCAAACCCTCCCTACTCCTTCCTGCCATGGCTTCCCTTGCAGGGTTCCAGCATCCTGAAGGGACTGTTCTTGGCTTCCCTCCTCTCTCCCACCACCCTTCCTTCCCTTCCATTCATACAGTAACTTCTCTCCTCCCTCCCTCCCACCCCTCCCCACACATCAAGCTATAAACCCCTTCTTCTAAATCCTTGCACACTTAGCAACTCTCAAAGTCTGAATTTTGAATCTGTATCTGCACTACTTAACCAAGAGCTGCGCTACCTCTTGCCTCCCTCAGCCCCTTACCCACGTTATCACTACTATTCCTGCATACTACTACCTGATCTACTTCTTCACATTTTCTTCTTCCCCATCTGTCCTCCTAGGACTAAGACTTCTTCTCTCCCATTATGTATGCCTTTACTTTGCCATTTACCACTTCCTGTTTTCATTACCTTCTGTTGTCATGTACTGAATTGTATTGCATTGAATCAGTGCTTTACTGTATGTACTTCATTTGGACTGTATGTATTTGTTTGTTTAGTATTTGTATTGCATTGTTTAGGGCACAACACTGTTTGTACTGAATTGCACTTATGTATTTTGATTGTTTTGCTTTTGCTTGATACCCATATTATGTAACCCCCCCAGGACACTTCTGGAAATGAGCTGTTTACAGCTCGTGTTGTCTTTCTTGATTAAACCTTTTTAAATGAAACAAAAATAAAGAAGAAGGTTGACCAGGGTGAGGGTGAGTCTTGCATCGGGAGGGTGAGTTAGTTTATTAGCCGATATCTAACACCTAGTCTCTGGTTTATGTGTTGGATAGTGAGCCCAACATGATCTGAAAAGGTCAGTGCCATGTCAAGGGTGATGTTGATAAATATATATATATCTTACACCTGCCCAGTAGAGCAGATATAGTTAGGGCTGTGCAGCCACTTCTATGTTAAACCCCAAATTTTGCACTTTAATAACTTTGCATCCATTTGTCTGGTCTGCTTGAAATTGTGCATGCGTGGTGTAGTACCATAGCTCTCTCAATCTGGAATTGTTTCGTTGCACTTAGATTTTTGGTTGCAGAGCTGCAGAGCATTGAAAAAAGTGAAAAATCCTCAACTTTTTTGAATTATTTGCTGACCTCTACAGCCCAAACAGTTTATCCAACTTATCTGAAATTGTCAGGGTATGTGGGGACTGGATCAAGGAAGTGCCTTTTGAAGATTTGTTGAAAAAAATATTAAGCCGTTCAAAAGTTATGACAATTCAAAGTTTCCCATTATAGCCTATGAGAAAAAATACATGTTCCGCTCATAAGCTTTTAAAAGCTTTCTTGAAAGCAATTTTGCTTTTAAAAGCTTTCAAGCTATTCCAATTTGTTTGCAAGCTGCCGCCTTTTGTTTTCAGTTGGTGGCAGACAAAAACAGCTGAAATTCTATAATTATTGCCCCTAGGTAAACACTGTCAGTTGTGTTTACCTAATCAGGGGCTGAGGAACACATTGGGAGCATCAGATTTTCAATCTGACCCCCAGAAATGCCATTTTCTTGATCAGTTTCCTGTAGTGTTGGAAATTGCAGAAGAAACGGATCCAACACTTTCATGAAAGTGTGACACTTTTGTGAAAGTGTGGCACCCACTTCTTTTGTAAGTTCCAACATTAGGATTGTGAAAAATGTTATTTTTGGGGGTCAGATTGATCATCTGATGCCTCCAGTGTATTCCTGAGCCCCGAATAGGTTAACACAACTGACAGTGTTTATCTAGGGTCAGTAAATAAAGAAAACTGTCCCCAGTGTTTTATCTTTGATACAGAATCCTGCATTGAAATTTCCAATGCAGAATCCTGCATTGAACTTGTGCAATCAACGGGCAATGGATGCCCAATCTCTGTGTCAGTATGCCTGCCCCCAACCTCAAAACACTTATGCAGCACACTGAGAGCCCACCCCAGTGTGCCCAGATTGTTATTTTAACTTTTGTTTTTTTCTGACACCGAGATGCCCACTTCTGGCATCGGATGTCCCACTCCCAGTTAGCTTTCTTTGCTGATGGGGGTGCCCAATGATTCCTCTCCCCCAAAAAAACTCATATGGCACACTGGGAACCCACCACAGTGTGCCAATTTATTAATTATGATATGTTTCCAGCATTGGGATGTCCCCCACCTGGTGCCAGTTGCCCTCTCCCCAAAGCCCATTCTTTTTATCCCAACATCGGGGTGCCCAGTCCCTGAGTTGGGTAGTGTTTCCATCTCCCACTATTGTGTTGCATTAGGAGCACACCTATGTGCTAAATGGCGTTTTTTTTTTAAAATTTAAGCTGTAAATAAAGAAAACTGTCCCACGATGTCTTTTTTAAACCCTACAAAAAATAAAATGGATCCTCATCGTCTCCCAAGTCCCCCCCTCCCCATCCCCACTCTCCTCTGCTGCACCCACATCCCCACACCCCAACCATACTTATTCCGGAGGTCAGAATCAGTGACCTCTCTAGACTGGGGACATGTCTGCACTCTTACATAAATACACAGATACATAGATGTGGCAGGATGAGAATGTCAACATAAAAGTAACAAAACATATATTCTTTTCACTCTGTCCTATTCTCTTAAACTTTTCTGTCTATCCTTAATTTCTTGTCAGGGTGGCCAGCCTGACAATTATGTTCTCCTATCTGTGCTACACCTTTAATCTGTTGTCATTCTAGCCATCAAAACTGCCACATGAAGTTAAAAGCAGATCCCCTTTAAAGCCTCCTGCTATGTAAATTCTGTGGAAGATTTTGAATCCCCCAAGAAACAAGAGTGTTTCCAACACCAGAGCAGATTGCCATATAGCCCTATTTTAAAGCGAGTTTCTGCAAGACTGGAAGATGAGCAAGCAGGCTGTTGTAAGGGAGAAAGTAAACTCTCCCAACAGCCGCTCACTGTAGATCTCACTCTGCTGCCTGAAAAACAAAGAGATTAAATAAAAAGCTAAAATAAGTACTGCAACGTTAGTGCAGACTGATCCTGTGTATAAAAAACATGATTTGGGGTGTTTGACTTGATATTGTGTTGTTTAAAGCTGCCATGGGGGTGGAGTAGAAATGTACAGTAAAACATAATAAGCTTTAGCTTTAGAGAATTTGAAGCCTAATCTTAAGTTCCAGACTAGAGGAATAAGGTTTTTGGTATAATTGATAGTCACATGTCAATGATGTCATGATTATTGTACTATATTAACCTCCCCACCAGGAGGCTAATTCAGGTGTGCTGGTCACTTTCTTCTGACCAAGCAAGGAGAGGAGGTGGAGTGCCACACACCTGTGTGGAGAAAAATATTGAATATACAGAGAAGAGCAGGAGTCTGAGGAAAGACTAGCCTGATTATCTTTTCTGTTTGTTGTTATTTGTTGTGAAAGTTTAAACATCCATTTTTTACTCTAAATATTTTTTGAACAGTTAAATTTTGTTATCATTTTGGAAAATAAAATGATAAATGCTACACCAGTGTTTTTAAGCACTTGATTTAAGGACTGGTGTCTGTTATTGAACCCACATGCTTACAATAGACAGTGTCAGCAGATAAGGGCCTTGGCCCACCCAATCTGCCCACGTGAGCTTGTATGTTCACTTTATGTTTCCTAGAAGTCTGTTGCCCCTACTCCTGACCTCCAGAATTCCTTTATGTCTATCCCATGCATTCTTAAATACCTTGATTGTTTCAGCTCCCACCACTTCCTCTGACAGGGTGATTCACTTGTCCACCACCCATTCAGTGAAGAAATTCTTCCTCATGTTTCAATCGCCCCCCTCCAACTTCATCCCACGCCTCTAGTCCTGGAATATCTTTTTGCTTAAACATAGTGTATTCCTGCACCCTGTTCCTCCCTGTCTGATACTTGTATGTCTCTTTCATATCCCTCTCCCTCCCTCCAGGAGTACATTTTATTATTTATTAGGTTTTGGTAACTGGTAAGTGACTAGGCAACAAGCCTGCCTATTTTCAGGCACGACACAGGAGAGTACAAAATGACAATACAGTATTAGCAAACAGTATGGTACAGCAATTACAACAATTAGGCATGTAAGAACATACCTGTCAAGGCAATAATGTCACAGTTACTAAATATGGAAGCAGATATAAAAGTAAGCAATGAACACACAATTAGGGTAGGATACATTATTGGCACATGCATTGGTAACAGTCAAAATAGCCTAGCTAGGAGAGAGAAAAGATAAAGAAAACACACAAATAGACAAAATATATTCTTTATGACATTATCCAAAAATAGCATGACACAACTGAGGATTATACAGTGGTCACAGGCAGTCACAGGTACCAAGAGAATAGAGGTGAGAAAATAGTGATCGCTTAAAAGAAAGGTGAGATGAGTTATTCTCAATATGATGGGGCAGTGAGTTCCAAAACCTAGGAGAAAAATAGGCAAAAATTTGTTTACCCATTTTAGAAGGGCAGTGCTGAATGGCGAGCACTGGGGATAAGGTGGATCTAAGGGTTTGGGAGTGAGAGACCAGAGTAAGCATGCCACCCAGTGTGGCCAGGTGAGGGGTTCTGGTAAGGGAGTCAATAAAACACCTTAGGGCATATGAATGGAGGGCATTGGGAGACAGCCAGTGTAAGGCAGCATAGAGTAGGCAGTGGTGAGTTAGGAGAGGATCCGATAAAGCAAATCTACAGATACTGTAATAGGAGATGTCCCACCTGCAGAGAACCCCAGAGAAAATACATGGAGGGCATACAGGAGTTGGGGGAGTAATACACCTTGAGCTACAGAGATCCTAGCAGCCAGGGTGAGTGAGTGGTGCACTCTGTAGGCTGCACCAATCTTGGCGTTAACAGAGCGGCAAACTTCATTGATATGTGCACCAAAATCAAGTATCGGGTCAAGCGTATCCCCGAGGTATTTGAAGGTTAAGGAGTTAGAGACACCAGAACCATTACAACTGCAGACCAAAAGCTTAGGGGACTCTAAGGACACTTTTTTAGCGGATCTGAAAAGCATGACCTGGGTCTTAGCTATGTTTAGAATTTGATGGTTAGAGGAAAACCAGGCTTGAAGGGCCTGAAAGTCCATGGAAAGATTATGATTTATATCCACCATAGACTTGGAGGCAGAGTAAGCACAAGGTCATCTGCACAGAGGAGTATACTGCTGTGAGGTGAAGGAACAGGGATGTCATTAAGGAAAGAGAAAAGAGTAGGGGATCAAGGATAGAACTCTGCGGGACACCACAGGTGATAGGAGCAGAGGAGGAGAGAACCTTATGGAATGATACAGCCTGGATACGCTTATCAAGGTAGCTAGCAATCCAGGATAGGGTAGAGTTTTAGGCACCAAGAGCCTGTAGCTTAGCCAATAATAGCAGGTGATTTACCCTATTGAATGCTTTAGAGAAGTCAGTAAACACAGCTCCAGTGAGTAGGCCCTTGTCCATGTTACATTTGACATCACTTATAAACTAGGTCAGGGCAGTCATAGTGCTATGCCCTGTCCAAAAGCCATGTTGTAGAGGGGATTGAAGATTGAATTTGAGAAGGTAATCAGAGACTTGATGATGGACTAGTTTCTCAAGCAGCTTGCTCAGCGTGGGGAAGAGGGATATGGGGTGATAGTTAGACAGGATCTTATTATCACTTTCTTAAACACTGGTATAATTCTGGCCATTCAAGTCCTTCAACCTGTCCTCATAGGACTTGTGATGCAATCCATGTACCATCTTTGTAGCCTCTCTGAATCTTCTACCCTGTCTATGTCCTTACATAGTTAAGTTCTCCAGAACTGTACACTGTACTCAGGTGGGGGTTCACTAGTGTCTTGTCTAGTGAAATTATGACCTCCCTGCTGGAGATGACCCTGCCTATGCATCCCATCATCCTACTTGCTTTACCTGCTGCCTTGTCACACTGTTTCCCTACCTTGAAGTCATCAGAGATGATAACCCCAAGATCCCTTTCTTGCTTGGGGCATGCTATATCCTCACTCCCCCCAACTGATATATTGTGCCAGGGTTTTTGTGCCCCATATGAATTATCTTGCATTTCTCTGCATTGAATTTCAACTGCCAAACCCCTGACCATTCTTCAAGTTTCTGCAGGTCCCTTCTCATTCTGTCCACACCCTCTGGTGCATCCACTCTGTTACAGAGCTTTGTGTCATCAGCGAAAAGGGAAATTCTACCTTCTAGGTCCTGCACAATGTCACTGATGAAGATGTTGAATAGGACTGGTCCCAGCACTGATCCCTGTGGTACCCCACTGGTCAATCTTCCCTCTGTGAAGTGATAGCTATTTACCAGCACCCTCTGTGTCCTGCTGCCCAGTCAGTTACCTACCCACCACACTACTGTCCTGCCCACACCAATATTCCCCAGTTTGTGTACTAGCCTTCTATGTGGTACAGCATCAAAGGCCTTGCTGAAGTCCAGATAGGTCATGTTCACATCCACTGCCCTCTCTTGATCCACCTCCCTAGTCACCCAGTCAAATAATTCAATTAGATTGGTCTGACATGACCTCCCCCTGGTGAAACCATGCTGCCTTGGATCCTGCAGTCCATTAACAACCAGATTTTCCACCAATCTTTCCTTCAGTAGTACTTCCATGATCTTCCCCACTACCGAGGTGAGGCTGACTGGTCTGTAGTTCCCTGCTTCCTCTTTGTTCCCACTTTTGTATAAGGGGAATACATCTGCTGTCCTCCAGTCTTTGGGTACCTCCCCTGTTTCCAGTGATCAGCTAAACAGGATTGCCAGAGGTTCAGCCACCACCTCTCAGTTCTCTAAGGACCAGGGGTACACCCCATCTGGCCCCAGTGCTTTATCGACTCTTATTCCTTCCAGTTCTTTCAGGAATCTTTCTCGTTTAAAGGGACTTGTGTCCATTTCTGCATCATTCCCACCCCTTGTACTCCCTTCAGGCCCATTACCCTCCTCTTCCTCAGTAAAGACTGAGCAGAAATACCTGTTCAATATTTCAGCTTTACTGTTGTCATTCTCCATGCGGCCCCCATCCTCCCCCTTCAGTCTCACTATCTGTCCCTTTGCCTTTCTTTTTTCATTTATGTACCTGTAAAAGGTTTTGTTGCCTCTACCCACTGATTTTGCAATGTGCTTTTCTGTCTGAGCTTTGGCTTCCCTTACTGACCTTCCTGCCTCCCTTTGCTTCTCCTGGTACTTCTCTCTATCCCCTTCTGCCTGTGTCTTTTTGTATTGGCTGAATGCAGTCTTTCTGGGTTTCACTTTTTCTGCTACCTCATTGGAAAACCATGGTGGCCACCTCTTCCTTTTCCCCTTGCTAACCGGATTATTGCATAATTCCGTTGCTCTTGTAATCTCCATTTTAAATACTGCCCATATACATGTTTTTGTGTGGTTTGGTTCTGCTCCTTCTGTGATTTCAAACCACAATGACTGGTGGTCACTGTTCCCAAGTGCTCCCCACTATTACCACCATCACAGTGTCCCTGTTTGTGAACATGAGGTCCAGTATTGCCTTCTGCTGAGTTGGTTCCATGACCAGTTGCTTGAGGAAGGCACTCTTGAAGGGAGTCCTGTATAAATATGCTCTTGGTTGATGCTGCTGCTGGGATGCTCCAGTCCACATCTGGAATATTGATGTCTACAGCCAGTACTACACTCACTTTGTCTGCCATCCTTTGGATGGCTAGCATCAGCTCCTCATCTGTTTCTTCCTCCTGGGCTGGGTCTATAGACCACACCTTTGCAGATGGCTGGTCCCATTTTTCTTCCAGCTTAACCCACAGTATCTCTCCCCCATTTTGTTCCTCGTGAATCTCTGTGGCCATTATGTCATCTTTCACATAAAGTGCCACTCCTCCTCCTCCTCTTCTACCTGCCCTGTCTCTTCTGAATATGTTGTAGCCAGGTATGGTCATCTCCCAGTCATGGTTATCATTACACCAGGTTTCTGTGATGGCCACAATGCCCAGGTCCACCTGCCCATGACAGCCTCCAGATCCTCCATCTTGTTGCTAGGGCTCCTGGCATTGGCACACATGGCTTTCGATGATTTGAACTCCCTAGGCTGTTTAGCTGTTCTACTCCAGTCCCTTCACTGGTTGTCTTTTATCCCTGGTTCTCCCTGCTTTCTGCCCTTCTATTGAATTTTGCCCCTTTTCTGCCTATATGCCTCTTGGATGCTTATCTCCATCTTTTGCACACTGTTTTATAGAGATATCCACTCCTCCTGTTTACTGGAGTGTTAACTGGTTCCACTGCTAGCTGTGGGGGTGGGCAATTAGTACTCTCCTGCTGGCCTGCCACCCCATTGTCTAGTTTAAATGCTTGTCCATGTAGTTATGGGCAGACTAGGTGGCCAAGCAGTCCTTATCTGCAGTCAAAGCCTATGTTTCAAAGTCACTGTTAGCATTTAAACTTATAATTGAGTGCTTGGATTCCCCTCCAGGATTGATGCAGGCCATCAGGCTTGAACAAGCCTCTATCCTTCTAGGTGGGTCCCCAGTCACCAATGAATCCAAACCTTTCCTCACAACATTAGTTCTACAACCATGAATTAAAGTTCCCGGTGAATGTGCTCCTATGCTCTCCCATGCCTCTCGCAGGTAGTACTTCTGAGAAGGTGACAGAAGTAGCTACATGCTTGAGGCCCCTCCCCAATTTCCTAAACTCTTCCCGAATTTCTATTGGCACCCCATTTGCCAGCTCATTAGTACCTAAGTAGATAATGACATCCAGTTCACCCTTCCATCTTGCTTTCCGGTGATCCCCAGGAACTTCCTCCAACCTTTGTGCCGTGGCACCTGGTAGGCACTCACCTCCCTGTCCTCCTCTCCTGTGTTCCTAGTTGAATCCCACTTATAATGGAGTCCCCACCTGTATTAACGTCCACCTCCTCTGGGGTCCATTGCTCTCCCCACTGAGGTCACCTCCTTCTCTGACCTCCACATCCTTCCCTTCCACTCTCTGGGTACCTCTATTTGGTTGTCCCTGTTCGCAAGTGTGGTATATGAATTCTCGAGTGTATTAGGATCGAGGATGTGCCTGTGCCTTACCACCTTAACCCTCTCCGAGTCCACTATCATCCAAGTGCTCCTAGTTCTCTGCATCTTTTTGAGGCAGCAGCATTGACTGGGTGGTCTCTAGATAGGGGTGGTGATGATACCCCCGAACCAGTTTGCTTCAGCTCTGAGTCTGGCTACCTCATCCCTTAGTCCAGAGAGATGCATGAGGATAGGGCAGCACCTCAGCATCCAGAAGGTCTGTCTGAATATGGCAGCCCCACAGCCACTGCATTGCACCACTCCCTACATTATACTGCACTTATACTGCTATTCCAGTACTTGTCTGTTGCTGAAGTTCTCCTAGTTCCCTTTTTATGTTGGCTCCCACATGCATGCCAGCCAACAGATTGCAGTAGTAGCAGATTTGGATGTGTAGTCACTGTGGGCGAATGCAGGGCACACATCAGTATGTGTGTCCCTCATTCCCCAATAAGGCAGCTGCAGGTGCTGACACCAGTAACATGTAAACTGGCCACCAGATCTAAGTAAAGGTCCACTGCAATGAAAGCCAAGCTCGTCATGCAGTGGCATGCCTTTCCTGGTGAAGCAGTATAATAAAAATGGCAGCCACTGACTGCTGCAAAGAGCACCCCAACCCACTTCATTTGCCGATGGGGGAACCCACTCCCCATCGGCATAATGCCCCCCTCCCATTTAAAGTGTATGTTGAGGGGTGCCCAATTCCCCTCGGCATCATGCGCCCCCAAACAGTCTTTCTTTGCTGATGGAGGACTCAATTCCAGTTGGCTTCAGTCCCTCCTTTCCAGTTTATTTTGCTGATGGGGGAGCCCACTCCCCATCGCCATATTGACCCCTCTGCTTTTGTTGTGTGCCGAGGGGTGTGCCCAATCCCTCTTCACTCTTGCCCTCCCCTTCGATATGTGCTGATAGGGTTGCCCAATCCTCAATTGTCTACAGCACCCCCAAAATAAAACAATCAGGTGGCATGCTAGGGGCCACCCCAGTGTGCCAAATCTACGTAAACAAAAAACCATCCCAGCGATGTTTTCTTTTTTTAAACTTGCAAACCAGAAAGCGGTACCTCATCAACTCCAGTAGCCTCCCCCAACCTGCACCCAATCTCTGTGCACCCTGCCTCCCCACACCCCCCACCCCATACTTACCTCTGGAGCATGGGACGATGATCTTCGTGACCAGGAATGCATCTGCACTTCAAAGCTGACTGCAAACTGAAGAAATGCTGGTAAGCTGTATAATGGCATAAATGGGGTTTTTCAACTTTGGTGCATATTTCAGGCATTTTTGGAACTTTGGCACCAAATTTTCAACATGGGGTTATTGGGACCCTTCCTCATGAATTCAGATGCAGATGTGTGAAGAAGCAGAGGTATAGGAGAATGGGGTGAGAGTTAGGTCCGACAACCCCAATGCACACCCTGATGCCGTTGGGGGTCTCAGGGAACCATGGGCTTCAACCCTAACACTGAATTTCTCACTTTTTGTCGCTGTGGAACAACCTAACTAATGCATTAAACAGAGTTTTTGCTCTAATTTCCCTTCTTTTTGAGAATCATAATGAGAAATAGTGAATGTAATGTGATGGCGGGAGTGCGGGGCCCTTTGGACCCGAGCCCTGCCACGTAATGCCTTGTCACATAGTAACACAGTGCCTGCAAATGCAAATGGTAATGTGCATGGTGAGACAAAGCAAAACACAAAGATAAACAGTACTGTAGACACAAATGGTTAAAATAATGCAAACGTAAGCGCAAATGAAAACGCAAAGGGTAACGCACATGGTGCCGTAGACGGGAACAGTAAGTGAAACGGGTACGGAACCACAAGCAGAAGCGGTAAGGGTAATAGTAATATAAGCGCACAGGCTGGTTTTCCCCAAAAGCTGCATAGAGAAAGACAGTGAGTACAAAGAATGTATGCATAAAATGGGTCTCGAGCAAAAATGAGGAGTTGGAATACTAAATTGTTTATATCTCAGGAACCGTACGACGAGAAAATGTAAAAGTCATATGATATATGACTTTCCTGGCAAGTTTTGTACTTAACCCCCATTGGGGGCTAAACATTTTTCTGACGAAAAGTCTGTATCTCGCACCGTTTCCGAGATACGGGCCCTGAAAGGCACGCCGAATGCATTAATGTTATCCT
Organism: Neoceratodus forsteri; assembly: GCA_016271365.2. Taxonomy (NCBI): domain Eukaryota; kingdom Metazoa; phylum Chordata; order Ceratodontiformes; family Ceratodontidae; genus Neoceratodus; species Neoceratodus forsteri. Next base: position 612,574,869 of record CM057455.1, read on the forward strand.
ATGGGAATAAAAGAGAAGTTCGGAGTGCCATAACTTTGCCTTCCTGTAATATTTTTCCACCAAACTACTAAAAGGCACATGTGTGGGATGCTGACTTTCTTCCCTCCAAATTTCAGCCCAAAAGACCAAACGGTTATTTAGCAGCAGGGCGGCAAAGGATTCCTGTAATGCGGCGGACGCCGTAATGTTATCGTAAGGGAAAAAGTGTCAACTTTGGAGTGCTGCAACTTTGCCACCCTGTAATATTTTTTCACCAGAGCACTGAAAGGCACATCTGAGAGATGTTGGCTGCATTCCTTCCGAATTTCAGACCAAAAGACCAAACCGTTCTTTTGCAGCAAGATGACAAAGAATTGCTGTCATTTTCCCACAGCCTGGAAAAGTACTGTTGAACTTTGCGAAAGCTTTTGCAAATTCATGCGACAGTGTCACAAGTACGAAAGTACTTTGCGAAAATACTTTTACCAGATATTTGAAAAGCATATCTTTGGGGTGTTTTATCCCAAAATAAAGAGATGCCTAGCATTCTCAGGGTCCGACTAGGTGAATACAAAAATAATTAGGTTGCTAGAGGATCTCAAATTTAAATTCCAAGCATTTTTCTGATGACCAACTGAAAACAAAATGGTGGATTTGCGACAGTAAAAGGGCCATTTGCGAAAGTAAAAACTGCATTTGCAACACTTTCTAAGTTTTGTTAACTTTTCTCATTGACTTATAATGGGAACTTGTTTTTGAATAACTTTTGAACCGGATAGGCCGTGATCCTAGTTAACCAACAGCCTATTTCTTCCTACCCCACCACAAGAATTGCCTTATGTCTGTCCCATGCATTATTGAATTCTCCCACAGTTTTAGACCCCACAACCTCCTCAGAAAGGCTGTTCAATGCATCCACTACCCTCTCTGTGAAAAAATACTTCCTCACATTCCCCGAACTGCCCCCCCCATCTTTAAATTGTGCCCCCTTGTTCTTGCACATCTCTTTTTCTGAAGGATGCTACCTTCTTGGACTTTGTTGATTCCACTGAGGTACTTAAAAGTTTCTATCATGTTCCCCCCTCTCCCTTCTTTCCTCAAGGGTATACATATTAAGCTCCTTTAGTCTCTCCTCGTATGGCTTCTCTTGCAGACCCTGCACCATTTTAGTTGCCCTCCTCTGAACTGCCTCTGTCCTGTCTATGTCCTTGCAGAGATGGGGTCTCCAGAACTGGATGCAGTACTCCAGATGGGGTCTCACTAACTGTCTGTACAGAGGGATAGCAACTTCCTGTTTTCTGCTGGTGATGCCTCTCCCTATGCAGAAAACAGGAAGTTGTTATCCCTCTGTAAGCACCCCAGAAATATGTTTTTCAAATTTCTGGAAGCAGTAGTGTCGCACACACGGCCCTTTCACAAATTTTTCTGAAAAGAGTCACAAATTGCGACACTGCTTTTCAGGCTATGGCCAAAATGATAGGAATTATTTGCCACCCTGCTGCAAACAAGCAGTTTGGTCTTTTGGGCTGAAATTTGGAGGGAAGGCAGCCAATATCTCACAGATGTGCCTTTTGGTGGTTTGGTGAAAAAATATCGCACAGTTGTCAAGTTACGGTACTCTGAAGTTGACTTTTTTCCCATAGACTAACATAGTGGCATCCACCACGCCTTTCCGGGTTCGTATCTTGGGAAACAGTGTGAGATACAGAATTTTCATTGTGCCACATTCAGCAAAATGCAGGCAGTAAAATCATGAATCATAGGAAATTTTTTTTTTGTACGTCGTACGGTTCCTGAGATATAAGCAATTTTGTATTCCAACAGCTCATTTTCTTCTCTGAGGCCCATTATTATGCATACATCCTTTGTACACACTGTGTTTCTCTATGCAGCTGTCGGGCAAACCCAGGTTGTGCGCTTCTGTTACTGTTACAGTTACCATTACCACTTGTGTTTCCATATGCGTTTGCATTACCGTTCCCGTGTACGCCAGCATGTGCGTTACCCTTTGCGTTCTCATTTGTGTACGCGCTTGCATTCATGTTTCCATTTCTGTTTCCTTTGCTGTTATTTCTGCTGTTAACGTTACTGTTTATGCTTCCAGTTGCAGTACTGTGACCACGCACAGCATGGTTTGCATTTTCTTACGCTCTTGCATTTCCTTTTGTGTTTCTGTTTCCTTTTGCGTTATTGTTGCTTTTACTGTTACCATTTACATTTACAATTGTAGTAACATCACCGTGTGTGTTATGATTTGCATTTCCATATGCGCTTGCATTCCCATTTCCGTTTCTGTTTCTGTCATTATTGTTCGTGTTAACTTTTACCATTGTATTTTAATTGCGGTATCGCCTGTGCACACGTTGTGTTTCCGCAGTGCTTGTGTCCTGTTTCCGCTTCTGCCTTTGATGTTATTGTTGCTGTTACTGCTAATATTTGTATTTACAATCGTGTCAATGAACGCATGGTTATGGTTTGTACTTGTCATGCTCCATTCTGTTCTGCCTTTTGCATTATCTCTTCATGTTAATTTTACCATTTGCATTTTACAATTATGGTATTGCGTCTGCAGCATCAAAGCAGTGGTTTTGCATTTACGTGGCACGCTTGCGTTCGCATTTCTGTTTCTGTTCCCTTGGCATTCTTTTGCTGTAACACTTAACATTTGCATTTAAAATACCAGTGCCATCGCTGTGCGCATTACCAGTTGCATTTTTGTATGCTCTTGTGTGTCCGTTTGCGTCACTGTTCGCTTCGGAGTCACTTTGCGTTTGCGTTTCTATTAACGTTTGCTTTACCATTTACATTTGCATTACCATGTGTGTAACTATTGGCGCTTGCCTTTGCATTGCTGTTCCTGTTACTATGTCACAAGACATCATGTGGTGGAGAGGCGCCTGACCCGCTCCGCCACCGCTGACCCACATTTCACTATTTCGTCCTCATTCTCAAAGAGGAAATTAGAGGCAAAAAACTCTGTTTAATTCATCACTTAGGGTTGTTCCACAGTGACAAAAGTGAGGAAATTTGGTGTTAGGATGAAACCCCCTTGGAGCCCCCAGCCCACCCCCAGCTGACATCAAGGTGCACGTTAGGTCGTTGGTCCTAACTCTACCCTCATTCTCCTATATCTCAGCTTCTTTACATGTGATGGGTGAGAGTTAGCTGATGACTAACGTGCACCTGATGCCGGTTGGGGTAGGCTGGGGTCCAAAGGGTTTTCAACCCTAACACCAAATTTCCTTGCTTTGTCACTGTGAACAACCCTAACTGATATATAAACAGAGTTTTTTGCCTCTAATGTATATATATATATATATATTTATATATATATATTCATTGCAAAAAACTCCGTTAGTGCAGCAATTATGGTTGACAGCACAGTGACAAAAGTTTTGAAATGTGGTGTTAGGATTACACCCTTACCACTCCACCCACACAATCCCACTCTACACACATCAACAGGCATCGGGGTGTGTGTTGGGATCATCAGGCCTAACTCACACCCCCTTCCATGTGTAAACAAGATGGGGTGGTGCAGTATAGAAGTATGCAGTGAGAGTTAGTCCCCAACGCACACCCTGATGCCTGTTGGTGTGGAGGGTGGGGTGGTAAGGGTGTAACCAAACACCACATTTCCAAACTTTTGTCACTGTGCTACAGTGCAACCCGCTTAAGTGTATACCCTTCATTCCATCTGAATTTATACACTTAAGCAGACTATATGCCAAAGTGACATTAACATTTTCAGTATCAGATGACATTTAATAGAAACACTGCAGCACTCAGATTTAGCGTGCTTTAGTTATGCTGTTTACTAAAGTAAAAATTATTCAGTATAGGTACAATACTGCACTTTAATCAGAGGGGTAAGCTGAAGGGTACCATGTGGCTAACATCTCAGTTATAGTCAGCTGTCTATTTTATTAGGCTAAGTTTGTGCAGACATGTTCAAGCTCATAGTACAACATTCACCTCCAGAAATCACTGTAGATTTGTTAAACAGTTCTGTGAGGGGAGGCAGGATAGCGCAGTGGTTTAAGGCTCTGAGCTGCAAATCTGGTGACATCCAGCAGACCAGACCTGGGTTTGAATCTCACAGCTTCCACTTGCATACTGTGTGACCCTGAGCAAGTCACCTAACTTCCCTGTGCTCCCAGGTCGCTCCTGTAAAAAAGCTTTCAGCTTAGTGTGCTACTCCTGGTTAAACAACTAAATAAATAATTGTGTGGCAGGTTTTACCTCCTCACACACATCGTTATCCTCCTCTTACTCAATTTAGGATGAAAGAACTTGATCACTGTGGTGATTATGAGCAGAGAGGATGAGGATATTGAGATGAGACTAACTAGTACAATTAATACCATTAACACCTTGTGTGGTAAATGGGATTGTGATAGCACCATGGCATCTGGCAATTAAGAAAAGTAGTGAAACAACTGAGGCAAGGCATGAAAGCAACACATTTTTAATCCACTTAACAGGATTTTTATACATTTAACAATTTTTTTAGGCTGGGAAGTATAGCACAGAAATCGGGACCAGAGAAATATTCAGTTAAGCGGAATATGTACTTAAGTGATATTCATTTAAGTGGGTTTGACTGTATTAACCCTAACTGATGCATTAACAGAGTTTTTTTGCAATGAATTTCCCTTCTTTTTGAGAAAATGTAATGTAACTGGTATGTGGAAGTGGGAGTGTGGGCCCACTGGGCCCTGTGCTCCATTCACATGGCCCATTTTGAGTGTAATTGTATGCTTATGTAGAGTGTGGGCACTCTGGGCCCTGCACTCCCACTTATACATAACTACGGTGCCATACAGCAGTGTCATAGTACTCCAAAGGAACCCTTGTAACACGTTTTTGCCAATATCTCTATAACCATAGAAAGTAGGAATAAAATTCCATTGCAGGTGTAATCTACAATTTCCAGACTTGTTTTTGGTAGTGAAAAATCCATATCTCTCTTTGTTTTTGAGATACGGGTGCCGAAACGTGCCATGGGCACCGACATGTGATCCTATGGGAAATATCTCAACTTTGAAACACTGTAACTATGGGCCCATTGAATGTTTTGGAACCAAACAACCAAAAGGCACATCTGTGGGGCTAGGGCTTGCCACCCAGCAAATTTCAGCCCAAAAGCCCAAACTGTTTTGCTGCAGGGGGATGGCAAAGATTTGCTGTTTTTGTGTTAGGTTCTTTCACAAATCATGAAAGTTTAGCAAAATTTTGTGACCGAATGGGCACAACACTTTTGTGATTTCTGAAGTTGAGAAATTTCTCATAACCTAACATTGCAGGCCAGCAGTGACTTTCAATGCCCATATCTTGGAAATGATGCGAGATGCGGACTTTTCGTTCTCTGCAGCTTAGTCCTCTCTTAGGTGGACTAAGCTTGCATGGAGGTTTTGAGGTCATGAATATCACTGTGGTGGAATTATTTTCATACTTGCTACGGTTACTAAGATATTGTCAAATTAGTTTTATAAGGGTTCTTTTTCAGTACTATTCAGCTGCTGAATGGCTTCGATCTTATGTGTAAGTGAGAGCGCAGGGCTCAGAGGGCACACACTTCCACATACTCATACCATTACAAAAAAATGGGCAGTGTGAGGGGAACACAAGGCCCAGAAGGCCTGCACTCCAACTACCACAAACCAGTTACTATTTAGATTACATTTTCTCAAAAAGAAAAGGGAAATTTATTGCAAAGAAATCAATAAATGTATGAGTTAGGGTTGATAGTACATCAACAAAAGTCTGGAAATTCGGTATTAGGGTTACCAACCCATCCCCACCTCTCCACTCTCCTCACACCAACAGGAGTCAGGATGTGCATTGGGGTTGTTGGTCCTAACTCTCACCCTGTTCTCCTATACTGCACCACCTCAGCTGTTTACACATGGAATGGGGTGAGAGTTAGGCCAATGACTCAATGCACACCTGATGCCAGTTGGTGTGAGGAGGGTGGTGGTGGGGATGAGGTTGTAGGGTTGGTGACCTTAACACCAAATTTCCAAACTTTTGTTGGTGTACTGTCAACCCTAACCGATGCCTTTTTACAATGAATATATATATATATATATATATATATATATATATATACACACATATATATATATATATATATATATATATATATATATATATTTATATATGTAATAGATAACCCACTTTAAGGTGTGCGGTTGCATTCTGATATACTCATACCTTGGTGTGCGTTGTGATGCTCAAGGCCACAGGTAGAGTGCATTCACCACCCAAGGTGTGTGTATATATCGGACTATGACCACACATCCTGTAGTGGGTTATCTATCTATCTATCTTACAAAATTGCTAAAATGGTTTTGGGTGGAACTGCAGGCATGCAGTCATGCTCTGATATATGCATGGTCATGCAATTTGATTCAGCCAACCAGCAGAGAGTATTTTCCTACCCATTTTTATATATATATATATATATATATATATATATATATATATATATATATATATATGTACATATATGTATATTTATACCATGGTGTGAGACCAAGTCCAGTGAGATAAAGATGTTATTTTCACTGCAGTGAAATAAATCCTCCTGACGTCAGTAGAGTTAAAATAAATACTGTTTATACCTACTCTGCTGACGCCACTCACCTGTATGTCAAAGCACTAACAAACAAGACTCTAATTTGCTTACTTGTTAAACAATCCCTATAATCCAATGAACACAATTAACATAGATAATCACACTCTCATGCAGCAATCCCTTCAGTGTAGCAAGCTGCAAATCTCTCACTGCATTTCAAAATGCATCGGATTCCGACTCAGATTAAACCACACGATGGCTCTGAACAATGAGCTGATTTATATCTCCAAACATTCAACGACAGATTTCACATTATAACAACTTTAGAGTCTTTTAAACTCATGAGCTACTGCTTCTTTACTTTAAAATACTTCTTCCACATTTAACAACAAATGTAGAACTATCTCGTAATACTGACACTGCTGTAACAAGTGCACCTTTAAAAATAATGCAGCGAGCACCACAAAAAATTTCAAATCTGCACCAAGCATCATGAACATACATCTGAAAATGTGTAAATTAATGTAATATTCACATCCAGAAATACACACATACCTCAAAATACAAATCGTGAGTATCTCTACTAGCACCAAACGTAAGAACGTCCCCTCCCCCACGTAGCCAATCAACAACCAGAATACACTACACTCAATCAACACACATGCACACACACACACACACACTCTCACACAAACACACACACACACACATATCAAGCAATAACAGGACACTTTATCACTCATTCATACAAACTCGCCCTCTACAACAACACAGCACCACCATCAATACAACTTGAATGAACCTCACAAAACCACACATCTCTCTCTCTCTCACTAAAATTGGTCACACCTCATGGTATAAATAGCACACATGATGTGCAAATCGTGGAATATGCAAAATATTTTCACTCCTGCATCGTGAGCACTGTATATTTCACTTGTGCCTTCAGCACTCGTGAAATATCCAGAGCTCACTCTGCAGGGGTGAAAATATTTTCCATATTCCACTCCTGCCCATCATTTAAGATATAAAAAACTCTGTTTAATGCATCAGTTAGGGTTGTTCCACAGTGACAAAAGTGAAGAAATTCAGTGTTAGGTTGAAAACCCCTTGACCCCCAGCCCACCCCCAACTGGCATTGGGATGTGCATTGGGGTCATCAGCTCCTAACTCTGGTGATGCCTCTTCCTATGCATCCCAGTATCCCCCAACCTCCTTGCTGCCCTCTCACCCTGCTTGCCTACCTTTAGGTCATCTGATATGACTACCCCCAGGTCCCTTTCCATTTTTGTTGTTGTTAGTATCTCACCCCCATTGTGTACTCTTCCCCTGGGTTTTTGTTTCCCAGGTGCATTACCTTGCACTTCTTAGCATTGAATCCACGCTGCCATACATTTGACCATTCCTCTGACCTTGCCAAGTCCCTTCTCATCCTTTCCACCCCACCTTGTGCATCAACTCTGTTGCAGATCCTTGTGTCATCTGCAAAAATACATACTTTTCCTTCCAGTCCCTCTGCAATGTCACTTATAAAGACATTGAAGAGGCCTGGTCCTAATACTGAACCCTGCGGTACCCCACTAGTAACTCCCCTTTCTTCAGCGTGCACTCCATTTACTATTACTCTCTGTGTCCTATTCTCCAGCCAATTCTTTACCCAGGCTGTCATCTTGGGACCCACTCCCAGGCTGGCTAACTTGTATATTAATCTTTTGTGTGAGACTGAGTCAAATGCCTTGCTAAAGTCTAGGTAGGTCATGTCCACAGCCCCTCCCTGATCTACTACTTTGGTCACCCAGTCAAAGAAATTGATCAGATTCGTCTGGCATGACCTTCCCATGATGAATCCATGCTGCCTTGGGTCTTGTGCCCCTCTGGCCTCTAGATACTCAACAATTCTTTCCTTCAGAAGTGATTCCATCATTTTCCCTATCACTGAGGTTAAACTAACAGGTCTGTAGTTTCCTGCTTCTGCCCTGCTCCCACTTTTGTGAAGGGAATCACATCTGCCTCCTCCAGTCCTCGGGTACCACCCCATCCTCCCATGATTTGTTAAAGAGGGTAGTCAGTGGTGTCACTAGTTCTACCCTTAGTTCTTTTAGAATTCTGGGATGAACCCATTAGGCCCCATTGCTTTGTCCACCTTCAGTTTTAAGAGTTCTTTCAGAACCCTTTCTTCTGTAAATGGGCTGGTATCAACTTGTATCCAGAGTGTTTCTATTGTTTGTTTTAGGTATCTCCCCCTCTTCATTTGTAAATACTGAGCAAAAATATTTGTTTAGTATCTCTGCCTTTTCACAGTCACCCTCTGCCCACCCTCCCTTTTATTAAGCCTCACTATCCCTCCCTTGGTTTTCCATCTCTCCCTGATGTACCTATAAAAGGTTTCATCCCCCTTCTTAACTGAGTTGACTATCTTTTCCTCGGTTTGGGCCTTTGCTGTTCTGATGCCTTCCCAGCTTCCTTTTGCTTTAACTGATACAATTCTCTGTCCTGCTTCTTCTGTGATTCCTTGTACTTCCTGAATGCTTTCTTTTTCTCTTGAACCTTCACTGCCACTTCCTTTGAGAACCATAGTGGTTTCTTACATCATCTGTCCCACCCCAAAATGAATGTTGGGTGCAGTCTTCCTTGGGATTTTCAACCCTAACGCTCTCCCCATCACAGCAATAGAACATCTGAGATATGATGGAGAAACTGTAGGTGTTTGTTTCTTGAGTGCATTGAATGGGGTGAACATTAGGGTTGACAACTGCAGGAAGGCTCCACCTCTCATTTGCTCCAGGAGGGCAGAGGTGTTAGGCTGGAAACTTTGTTGCTTTATCCTAAACCCTAACAGATGCATTAATGCAGTTTTTGCAAAATGTCCTTACTGTTTTTGGATACAGTAGTCTAATCATATAGTTATTTGCCTGTGAGAGCGCAGGGCCCTCTGGGCCTTGTGCTGCCATCCAGCCATACTTTTTTAAGATAGAGTAATCCCATCTTTATTTGCCTGTGGGAGATCAGGGTATTCCAGGCCCTGCACTCCCATTCCTCCATAGATGCGTATACAGTGTGTAGGACAACAGCAACCAAAATGTCAGCATAGCCTTCTTATTACCCAGCCTCATGTACTTGGTTCTGAAAATGTTCAAATCCCTTACAAAACATGATTCAACACCACCACAAGGTCATTCTGTGCCACAGCTGTTTAAGCACATTTTAGCCAGGATTTTAAAAAATGACAGCTGTCATGTTTATGAGGTATGATCATAAGAAGCTTATGTTGAAAATTTGGGGTCAAAATATTTAAAATTTCCAAAATTTCGATCAAGCCTTGCAACATTTCAATGGATGTGCATAACTGTGCCATTTTTACATCTTATGACCATAGATTTTTACCAAAGCCTTCTTATGACCCCACTGTGTGAACAAGAGTGGTGAAAATTTTCAAATCCTGCACTGAATGTGATTTTGGTAAGCAACTGCAAAAAATCAACTTTCAGGTGGGATTTGCCTAATTGCACCACCTTTATTCATGAGGTGGGGTCCCAAAATGCCCATGTTGAAAATGTGTGCTCAAAATATGCAGAAATGGCAAAGGTATGCATTAAAGTTGAAAACCCATTAAAATACATTGAAATGCATAACTTAGTTTCTCATATTACAGTCGGAGCTTCTAATGTGCAAAGTGCCTTACTTTCATTTATTATATTAAAAAAGCAGGCTAGCCACCAAAACATGTTCTCTCATCAAATTCACTCCAGGTTAAATCCCTCTGCCACAGATAATACTGATCTTTCTTCCAAAACCTTTCTTTTTTAAATAATGCACTTGGGACATGCTCCTGGAATTCATGTATACTATGGTAGGAAAATGTTTGGGGAATTGCAGTGTGGCACTGTTAGACTTTATACTAAAGTTATGAGGCAACACAATCATTCAGGTATTGCAAACAAAATGATGTTTAGCTTTCATTAGTTAGCCGGTGGCAAATGCAATTCTATTTTATACACCAATATGACAACTGGAAATTGCTGTACATCTAAAGGCTTACAGGTCATAGAGACATAAAATATAGAAACATAACATTTGATGATAGTTAAGGACTGCTTGGCCCACCTAGTTTGCCAATTTTCTATGCCTACTGTAGCACTGCAGACCTTTCTTGATCTGCAGGTTTAACAGTGGGTTGGGAGGGTAACATAGTAGGTTGGTTCTGTGGAATAATCAGCCAAATACTGGGCTGTTTACATATAAAGCCTGACTGGGAAACAGCTAATAATATGTGTGAGCCACAGTCAACATTGGTGGTTTGTTACTTAAATATGTTTAATTTCAAAAGGAGGCACAATGTAGTCACATAGTATGAGCTGTAAGCATTTAGATATACTGCACATTGACTCCCAGTTATCCTGTTGGTGTGTAAAACAGAACCTCAATAGTCATCAGCTGACTAATGAAAGTGGCATAGAAATTTTATCCTGGAGTGACTCAGTGTTGTTTTTTAAATGGAGAGAAACAAACATTTCAAGACACAGCAGGACAGTCTGCTGATCCAATTAATGTTGCCAAGTTCTCTCTTCTGCAAGCAGACCTGCACAAATCAATACTTCTGGCAAAATTCTTTAAAATTACAGAAGCACAATCTGCTGACTCCAGTAAGGCTGTTATAAATCTCCTCCTTAGGGAGTCCCCCGACCAAAAACGGAACAAATATCCCAAACTCTTTAGGCAGCCCAACCAGATAAATATCTTTAACAATCAAAAGTAGGCCTACCTTCTTAGTATAGAACAATAGGACTCCTGGAGTGCTAGTTGCCTGATCAGATGCATGATTTGAACTGGAGAACAGGGGCTTCTGGGACTTGGATATACCAAGAAATTTGATCCATGGGTCATGTGCATCACTAGCCTATTAGGTGGGCTAAAACCCATGATGTAAGGTATGGAGTACCATGGATGGTCAACCAATCACAATGAAAAGTGGCATAGGAATTTTATCCTGGAGTGAATGAGATGAGACAACATGTTTTTGTGACTAGCCTGCATGTTTGTTTGTTTTTTCTAATGAATGAAAGTAAGGCACTTTGCACATTGGACAGCTGTGTGCTGCTTCATTTTGTATATTATCTATGTATTTCAGTCCTGCACTTCCCAGTATACCAATCCCACAGCCCCCACTTGCATACTGTGTGACCCTGAGCAAGTCATTTAACTTCCCTGTGCTCCCAGGTTGCACCTGTAAACAAGCTTTCAGCTTAGTGTGCTACTCCTGGTTAAACAATTACCAAAAACAATAATTCATGAACAACATTGCGTTTAGTTACATCTGTTTTAGGTGACCAGTCACCTGTATGTAAGTGGATGACCGTAAATTTTGTTCACATCCTCCACAGTCTGTTTAAGCAAGAATTCTATCTGCTATTAATATGTCATAATCTGTATACATGATTTTATTATGTAAGCCTAGTCATCATAGAAAGCACTGCGAGGAAAGCATTAGTGCTGTGTGGATGTGAAATTTAGCTGGCGGAATTACATGGAATGGCCATTCTGCCTCAAAATTTACATCACAATTTTGCTGGTTCAGCAGCAGAATTCCACCTACTGTTATCTGCCAAATAATATTCTGCAGAAAAGCAATTTTATCTGTGGAAAATTATTTCACAACAATTTCCATGAAAAATATAGACATCTAATGAACAATATTCCAGAGAACTTGGGCTCCGCCTACTTCGGCTGTGTGGCTGGGTGTTTGTGTTTGTCTCTGTCAATAGTTTAGTTTTATGGATTTTCATGTGTTTTGGCTTGGAGGAACTAGACCATTCTTGGATATGAGATCTATGAAAATTTTTCTGGAGTAAGAACTGGAAAACATCACCAGCAGATATTGGGATTCTCATTATAAATCAACTTTTTTAGCAAGCCATCACAATCAAAGTAAGTACAGCTAAGAAATTCTACAAGCTTTGACCTTGGAGTGCAAACTGAATCCACATTTCTGTTTACCTTGTTGCTAAAGGGAACTGCATGTCTTTGAGAACCATTCACAACTATTTAAACAAAAGGAAGACACTGACAAAGGGTTTTAACTTCCTGCATATGCCCCAGGCCAGTGTTCCAGAAATTTAGCACATCCTTTGTCTTGTTACCGTAGATCAAACAGTTTACTGGTCATGTTCCTGTGGATTTGATTATTTTAAATCATTTGACAATGGGGCAAATCCTCCCCCTGGAGTCACACCACCGATATTGATCTGTCCCTGCTCATGTGTGAGCCTTGGGCACATCTAGCCACATTGTATACAACTATTCCAATGTTGCATTTTCAACATTACCACCTGGCATACTACTGTTCAAATAAGAAACGCAACCCTCTCTCTGACTGAACTCTGCCGATGCAACCTGAAACTTGTGCTACTCCTCCTGCTGCTATCAGAGACTGTTCACCCTAACCATGGACCAAACACCTCCAACCAAAACAAACCAACAGGCACTGTCTCAATCATGTGCCTGAACATCTGCAGTTTACTTCCTAAACTTGATGAACTGCAAGCCTTTACCACCCAACACAACCCGGATATTCTGTCAGTAGTTGAAACTTGGCTCACCCAAAGATTCCTGACCAGGCAATCACCCTTCCTGGCAACAATGTCTTCTGGGTTGATCGTGAAGTCCAAAAGAGGTGGAGGTGTGCCTTATATGTGAAAGACACTTTCCAAGGACACCCATTGATTCCAGTCTTCCAGCAACACCTGCTCAGATTCTTCCCATCAGACTCCTATTAGGCGCCAATAATAAGGCCTCACAGTTGTCACTGTTTACATACCTCCTCAGGAACAGGGACCTGGTCTAACCGCTGTCCTTGACTTTGTAAAATCCCACCCATCAGACTCCGAAATCATCCTTCTTGGTGACTTTAACATTAATTGGCTCTCAGCTGAAGGTGGGTCATTTAAGGACTCCGTTATATCAGCTAACCTGACTCAAATGGTTGACTATGCTACCAGAAAGAACTACAGAACTGGGACCTGCACCCTACTTGACTGGATCCTAACCAACTGCCCCTCTCAGATCACGAAAACCTCAGTCCTCCCTGACTCACTCAGTGACCACTCTCCCATCAGCTGTACCTGGTCAAACAAATTCTATAAGCCCTCTCTAAAAATCATCACCAGCAGAGTCCTACCCCGTGGTCAGCCACCCCACCTCAAATCGCACCTCAGTCTGCAGGACTGGTCCCCCATCTTCAAGGCAACAGATACTAATACTGCACTGAAGCAATTTATTCACATTTTCAATGAAGCCTGTAATAAATTTGCCCCCTCAAAAAGTGTAAAGTTAAATCGCTCAGTAACCCTTGGCTGTCAGGAGACCTCCTAAAAAAACTTAAATCCAGGGACCACCTCTGGGAACTGGCTAGAAACTCCGGTAAGCAACTCGACATCCAGAATTATAAACGGGCACGGAATGACTGCACCAAATCCATTCGGCAACAGAAATCTGACTACTATATAAATGCCCTCACTAACTCCTTGGGAAATGGGAGGGATTTCTGGAAAAACATTAAAGATGTCACTGGGAAGCAGTCAAAATCTTCGACGAACATACTCAACATAAATGGGCACACTACACAACTCTAAAACTATTGCGAACACTTTTAACATCACTTTCACTGACCTTAGCAGTGTTCTCCCCTCCGACTTCTTCCAAGATGTGTCCACTCCCATCCACCCCAACTCCTCCACCCATGCCTGTCACCCACCTTTCTACTTTAAAGCACTAAAGAAATATCAAGTTCAAAACTACATTGCCAAAGCCATCAGCAAATCTAGAACAAGCAATGACACACTTGACCTCAAGCTACTGGCCCTAACGCTTGACGAAGTACTTGGGACCCTCACCAAGATCTTTAGTCTCTCTCTTTCCTCTAGCCAATTCCCAGACAAATGGAAAATGGCCACTGTTACCCCAATTCACAAAAGTGGTGATAAGGCTGACCATGCAAACTTCCACCCTATCTCCATTCTGCCTCCCCTATCGAAGGCACTGGAACGTATAGTAGCGGACCAACTTACCGAGCATCTGGACAATTACAATATTCTCTGTAAACAGCAACATGGCTTTAGAAAAGGTCATAGTACATCCTCTGCCTTACTCGAATTCACCAGCTCCATTCACAGCTCCCTCGACAATGGACAACTAACTGGTGCTATTTTCATTGACCTGACCAAAGCCTTCGATACTGTCCACCACTCCCTCCTGCTGAGCCAACTAAAAAATGCTGGTCTCTCGAATGATTCAGTCTCTTGGTTCAAAAGCTATCTTGAAAACTGCTCCCAGCGTGTAAAAATTGGAGATGTGCTCTCTGATTCCAAACCTGTCCTCTCTGGAGTTCCCCAGGGTTCAATACTGGGTCCCCTACTCTTCAGTCTGTTCCTTAACACCCTACCGGACTCCTGCACTGAACATATCACCCTGTATGCCGATGATGCAGTAATCCTTGCCACACACCAGGACCCGAAGAAATTGCAAGAAAATCTCCAACTCGGCTTCTCCTCAGTTGAGAATTGGCTCACAAAGCACAAACTGATCCTTAATCAAAAAGAAAAACAAAGGCCATGATCTTCAGCAGCTCCCATAATAAACATAAGCACTTCCAACTCTCCGTTATCACCAGACAAGGTGCCACACTGAAACAGATCAAAAACTTTAAATACCTCGGGATCACCCTTGACCCTCAACTCTCCGACACTGCTCACATTGACCGTGTCGCCAAATCCGCTAACTCTCGGCTAGGCCTGCTATTCCATCATAGGAAACACCTGACACCCGAAGCCCTGACTGTCACTGTCCAGAGCTCCATCATATCCATCATTGATTATGGCATTATCATTTACGGCTCTGCTACAACCACTGCACTCAAACGTATATCCACCACCCTCAACAAGGCCTGTCGACTTGTCACTGGCTCCCAATGCCTAACTCACACCTGTGACCTCTATTCTCAAACTAGATGGTTGAATCTTGCCAATCGAAGAAAACACCAAACTTGTATTACTACTAAGAAAATCTTGCTGGGCCTTGCCCCCTCTGGAGTCTGTGCCCTCATACAACCGAGAATACACACCCAACATACCAGGGGATTAAAACCTCAGCTTCTGAAAATCCTGCATTGCCGCACAACACAAGGCCAAAGATCCTTTGCTTACCGGGCCACTAGTTGGTACAATGGTCTTCCCAGAGACAGCTCATCCTCACTATCGCTCAGCACTTTTAAGACTCGTCTCCGCCTAACATTCACTGCCTCCAACCTCTGTGACTGTTGTGGCTAAACATGTCTTTTGGTTCCATAGCTGAAAATGCCCTTTTGGATCCACATCTACTCCTGCACTTGCCAGCACCCCCATCTTCACCTCCCTGCTGGCCCATGACAAATGCCACCCGGCTGCACTACTCTATTCTTATCCACATTCCACCTCTCCTCTCTCTGTCCCCACAACCTACCTCCCTTTTCTCCCATCCACTTAGTCTCCTGATTTCATCCTCCTCCTTTCCCTTTCCTCCCCAAAGTTTCACCTTATTGTTCTTTTTTCATCTACAAGACTATGTGTCATTTTTTTAATTTATAAACTGTTATCTTTGCTTATGATTATCTCAATTGTACCAATGACATGGAACCTTTATAAAAGTGCCTCGGCTCAAAGGTATTTGTAATTCTAGAACAAATAAATAAATAAAAATAAAAGAACAGCCTTTCTTTCAGTGGAAAATCCTTCCACAATTCATCTTAAATGGTACCCTGAATGATACTGTCATAAGAGGGAAGAGCTGTATAGCAGTACTTTAATGTAGTAAACTCATCTATAACAAATTGTAAGATTAAGATGGCTACCACTGTACAGTACATACTGTTTAACAATACAAATGCAGAACAAGACTGAACAGAGCCATAGGAAGGCATTTCGGTGCCCTGAGCAAGAGACTAATTTAGTGCCCCCTGTCCTGAAAACAGCCGGGGATCTGGGGGCTTTGCGGCCCCCAGAAGTCCTGTGGGGTTTACATGCTCTGTGGTGAGTTCTGGGGTTTTCATGAGGTAAAAACATAGTTTTGGTATATGTCTCCTACCCCTGATTGCAGGGAAAATGTTGCTCCTATGGAATCTGAAGTGTGTGAGACTCTGGCTGGCTGGCATCAGAGTGCGAGCTGTAAAATGAAGTTCTCTTTTGCTGATCAACCAACAAATAAAATGCACTAGTCTACACTTGCCTGGTGCCAGCTAAGGTGGCAGAGGGAGGCTAACTGAATAAGAAGAAACAAATCTTGATTGATTTAATTGTATTGTAAGTATTGGGTATTGTATATCTATGCTTGTCTTAAATATAACTGACTGCAGTACCTATAAGTGCTACTTCCCAGTGCTGGCTGCCTGGCCTGATGCAGCTGATTCTTCATTCAGTAGCTGCCTAGCAGGTACTGAGTACTTGGGTAGTAGTAGTAGGGGTCCCTGGTTGAGGGGGAGTCAGGGCAGTGGAGTCAGAGTGAAGAACTGTCTCAGGTCTGGAGGCTCTGTCTGCCCTGGGGACTGGGATGAGAAGGCCCACTGCCAACAGCCAGCCATATGGAGTACTAGGAAAGCAGTGTGGGAGCAGCCAGAGCCAGGCCTGCCAACAGGTCAACTAACAACTTCTATCCAAGGCAAGGCAATGCTTCATTTTCTACAGCAAGACTGGTATGGGTGGGGTCGGGATAACGGAAGACATGGAAAAAAAAAAAACAATGGCAATGAAATGGGAGTGCAAGGGATGGGTCAAGAGGAGAAGAAAAATAAAAATGTATAACATGTGGGCAGGAGGATGGTGCCCCGCGGCCCGCGCCACGGAAGTCAGCCCAATTTAGGAAGGCAATGACTTCTGTTCTTCACTCCCCGTGACTCCCAAAAGAAACTCACGAGTAAGCACTGTATGGGAGTGTGATTATAAAACTTAGCTTAACAACATGCTGAGCAAAAAAATTCACTGTGGGCAGTACAAGTTAAAACTTCTTTCACACAGACAGTCACAAAAGTGAACTGAAAGCACTCCTCTATCATGAAATAATACACAGCAACCACCAGCCAGTCAGCTGAGCCAGCCCAGTAATCAAATTCAAAGCAGATTTCCTGAGTTTGCATTTTTTCCAATCTAGTACCACCCACCTGGTGCCACTGCTGCCACATACACCATAATTCATCTCACTGACACTCAATATGACACAAGTTCTCATTTAAAAAAAAATCATTTTGGGTCACACACAGGACAGATGTGGATGGAAATAAAAAATGCTTGCTGTTGCTTTTACTTAATGCAGTCCAGTTAGACTACTACATTATAGACGTCACAGAAGACAGTAGTGCATTGCTTACACAAATCCAATATCGCTCTGTCTCTTGGTCTCATCTCTCCTCTCTACACTCTATAGTTTATTGCTGTTTTTTTCTGCTAGTCTCTTTCTGTCTCGTTTCAACAAACTACTGTATCTCCAGCCTCTATTTAACCGCCTCTCAGTGCTACGTGCTCGTGGTGCTCCACCCAGTACCTTTTATACTAATGGACTGGTGTTGGTTCTCTCTGTACCACCACCACATGATTATATTGTCTGCAGCAGGCGGCAACCATGTGACACCCCGATTTGCTGATCTTTGGTCCACAGATGCACCCCTGCTGACAGCCAGTTGTAATTACAAAACCAAAATATATTAAAAAAAAAAGAAACCTTAAAGCAACAACGCAAGTGAATTAAAAAGTGAGCTTTAGACTTGAAAACTGCACCCCTCAGAGGCTTGCGCCCAGGGCGGGAGCACCACCCGCACCACCCTTCCTACGGCACTGAGACTGAAGGTATTCATTAAAAACATTTATAACCAGTAATACTGTGCAACTATTGCTTTACACATGCTTTGAACAATCCAGCAGCTCAAATTTGTCAGATCTCAGTAGGAATTATATTCCAAATTTTAGGCATTACATACCAGGGATTTAGTTCATTTATGTTGAGCTAGCCATAAGATGGAGGGAGAACCATTGGGCACCAGGGATTTAGTTCATTTATGTTGGGCCAGCAGTCTTGAGGGAGAGGGGACCACTAGACACCACTTTGCATTTCCAGTGAATTCATTTGCATGGATCTCTCTGAATATCACACCTAGTGTTCTGGTGCTATTGAGTCTGGTGGAGCAATTCCCTGCACAGTGAAGCTCCATGTTAGTTCAGCGTTACTTGACTTAGCGCTGTGCCAACAAGAACCTATATTCAGTCCGATAGCACCAATGTGCTATTCAATTGAATATAGCCATTTGGCACTCTGCTTTGCTCATTTTTGAATATCAGGCCCAGGAGCCTGTCTCCAGTGCTACTCACCACCCCAGACTTTCCAAACACAAACTGATAGCTGAATTGCTGTTTCTACACATCTGGTCCAGGCTGGAAGGGGAGAGGATGAGAGTTCTGTCAGAGAAATAGTTTACCCAGCCCCCAGCCACAGACTTATTAAAAGGGAAAGTCACAATATAGGTGGTGAGAGGCATACATTCCCCCCCACACACACACACATATGCATAACCAGAGCCATTCTCTACTTCAATGACTATATAAGACTGAGGAAGCACTGATGAGAAGAGAGTTCTGTATTGACAAGTTACCCCACCCTCCATATTCAAGATGGCTTAACAGAACACTATGAACATCAGTTTACTAACATTTTAGTCATATGGGAACAATCTTAAAGAAATGTAGAACACATCTTTTCATCATCTCACACATGAACCATTTAAATACAAAACCATCAATTACTCTGGTGTTATTAGACAATTATGGGGAACAGGAGCCATCCCACTGAATTGTATATACAGCTGGACAATGCCCACTGATGCATGAAACATATGGCCCACTAATGTAACGCTAGCCAGTTCTTCTGACTGTGTGGAGTATACAAAGCAATAAGCCACTCCAATGAGAAATGTGCATATGAGTCTAAAGATCTGAAGTCCCCTTAATGAAAGTGTGTTTATGTGGAATACTGGAATGAAGAGGTCTATAATGGTGTCTGTGCCCTCCTTAAGCCTAGACATAGGGACGTCACTACAAGGAGATCCAATTCCCATCTACTACATATCCTACGATGTCGCATGACCCAAGGACAAAGATCATTCACCTACCAGGCATCCAACTGGCTCAACTATCTTGGCAGCGACATAGTGACCGGTCCAACACTTGGCCTCTTCAAGTTCAAGCTGTGCCTCTCACTGCTTGTATCCTGCGATTGCCCATCTTAACATGTCCACAATTCCAGCTGAAAATACCCCAGCACCCAGCACTTACAATCAGTCTTTGCACCCCTAGCACCTTACGTGTCATATTCCCTCGACAAAGCCCCCTGGCTGCACTGTATCCCACCCTCGGCCACCTCCCCCCCTGTATCTCCACTCCTGCCCCACCCCAACCACCTCCTGCACGCCTCCTTACCCCTGTACCTCCTCCCTCGATCTCCTACCCTCACTTCCCCACCACCCACCACCCCTTCCCTTGTCTTGCTCATAGCTCAAGTCTTTGTACTGGTTATTACATGTCTGTAAGTCACTGACTATATGTTTGTAACTAAAATGATGACTGTTGCACAGCTGGCGTGGAACCTTTGTAAAAAGAGCCTCAGCTCAAAGGTATTGTAATCCTAGATTGAAATAAATAAATAAATAAAATAACAGGACAAGTCTGATGATTACTATAGAGCATACAGTGAATTTGTAATGCCAAACATCTAAGACCCACATTCATTTTTCAAGGCTTTGAAATGTAACAATTTAATGTGAGGTCTAATTAACACACATCAAATGGACAGTCATAGAGTAATTCTGGATACTAGATGACATGCATTCTGCTGGCATGCTGTGCTGAGACAAAGATGGAAGGGTTTAGCATTACATATGTGAAGAGATTCATTTTGTATTGCTGTGGGTGGAGAATATAGCCATTATGCTATCTGTAGCTTGAAAATGGAGTTTCATGGAACACATTTTTTGGAGTTTTTAACGTATCCTTCCACATCTACAAGTCGCTATGACAACTGAAATAAAATAATCCCTTCTTTCTGTTTAGAATGTTTGAGACATACCTCCAAGCTTCTTATCTGATGGCCATTAGGAAACTGAAACAGCTTGTTAAATATTGGTTGCCTATTAAACTGGAGATTTGTTTACCCTTTGAAATGCAACATCTTGCACATTTAAATGATTAGCATTTAAACATGTTTTGCTATTAGCTTCAGTTGGGATGATTATCTTTCAAGAAAGATTCATACCTCATAAATGTTACCCTTTCCTAGCAAATTTTGTAAAGATTTACACTGTTTTAACCTCTGAAGACCTATCTGATAAAATGCCAGGTCTTCAGTGAACTACCCAGACTAAATACATACATTTCTTTTTGACAGAAAGGGCTATGGCCTGCTTCCCAAACATAACAGATAAGAGCTACTGAGATCTCTTATCGTAAGACCAACACAGATGTAACAAAAAGAACATATACCATTTATAAAATTCCTGATCAAACAACTGCAAACAGAAGCCTTTTTTGTCATTTTATAATATGAGATACTGAGTTGCTGGATCTGGGCCTCGATAAAATAACATTTACTTAACTCATTCAAGATTTCATCAGGTGGACAGAAAAAAGTCTATGAGAATCTGTCTGAAAACTAGCAACTTTCCGTCTTTTGGATGAGACGTTAAACCGAGGTCCCATCTGCCTGGATTGGTGGTAGTTCAGGTGGTTGTTAAAGATCCCATGGCACTTATCGAAAAAGAGTAGGGGAATTTCCCCGGTGTCCTGGCTAAATTACCCTCATTCACTAAAAATACCACCAACAGCTTAATGTGGTCAGTTGGCATTCATCTGTATCCCCCTCCCCCGGGTCGTGCCTGAAAATAGGCAGGATTTGTCTAGTGCACTTACCCGGTCAACAAAAGCTAAATAAATCAAATAAATAAAAACTATAAGATGCAAAAATGGCATCTGTGTGCATGTGCATGTGTGTGTATATATATATCTGTGTGTGGAAATGTCTCTATTTGCAGTACATTTGTTTACAGGCATGACTAGTATCTTTTGAAAGATTGTCTGACTTGTGGTTACTAATTTTGAGTATAGTTCATTAAATAATGAGCTTGATATTTGTTATTTCATATAGTCCCCATTATGCCTTATGCATAGCATATAAATCAAATCATTCCAAGGCCATCGTGACAAACAATATTAATACTGAGGAGCAAATCAGAGCAGTTTTTCTAATAAAAGCTGTTGATATAATAAAGAACAAAGTCATAAATGAGGAACCAGTAACTTATGGAAAAATCTACAGGGATTTACAAAGGGATTTGATTCTGCCTTTGTGGGGAAAACACAAGGAAAATGAAGGCTTCTTACAGAGTAATGGTTATTTGGATCTGGGAGCACTAAATATTTCTTATCCTATATTTTGTATCCTGGATAGGGCAGGGGAGATGCTGCATTTCATTGTCACAGGGATGTTCATTTATACATTTTTGCACTGTATTTACTCAGACTGTCCCAGTTTAGATGCAATATCTTGTCTTCAGTGGGGTCATGATTTTACCATTTTTATAATGTATTAATTCAAGCTACCTGGCCCAGGGTCCCTGTATTCAAAGGAGATATGCAGCACATCCTGGTGAAAAAGGGGGATGTGCTGTACAACTCCCACAATGCACAGCAGTGTGATATTCAAACATGCTGGATGTGTCAGCCACAAGGAAATGGGTCAGGGCACACACAAATAGTCTGCCATTTAAGTCAAGGGGCAATCCCATGCATATGCTGTGCTGCAGCATATTCGGTGGGAATATGCCCCTCACAATCCAGAGCACTGCAGCCCACAGTTAGGCCACAAATAGCTGGCTAACTTGTCCAGCTGCCCACATGCAGACTGCAGATGTGCACCTAGGTGCACAGCAGCTGACAGCCCTGGGCACTAGAGGTACCCCTTCCATCCCCAATTTAGACAACTCCATCCCTGAAGAGCTCCATAGTATACAGCCCCCCAGACCCGATTGCACCAGAGGAAACCATGATCCATATCCATAGTCTAGAGGACTCCCATCCACCTCCCCTCTACACAGACACCCTCATCACCCCCATACCCAAAGACTGACACTGAAATCCCCACCCATCCTGCCATGGCCAGCCATTGACTGCATGGAACCCGGGCTGGGGACCTGCACTCTGGAATGACCCAACTGGCTGTACAGTGCATTGGGGCACCATGCCGGCTGTGGATCCACCAGTGTATGCAGCCATGTGTCGTCCCTGGCAAACTGAAGAAGGAGATTACATACCTCTAATGCATGCCTTGCCAATGCTGTTTCTTCCTGCTGTCATACAGTGCTGCAAGTCCACACTCTTCCCTATTCCCCTGTATAACATGCCACCCTCTGAAATGATGACGTATCCCAGGTGCCTTGGTGCATGGTATCCTGTAATGCCATTTGCCATGTGTTCACTTCATGCTATAGGTAGTTCATCCGCAGTTCCCCAATTGTACAAACAAATGGGAGATCAGCTGTAACATGCCTGTTTTGGGAACTGTTTGAGTGGGTACAGCATCAGCCATCACCCACACTGAGCAGTGCAATGGCACCGGGATGATGGATCCACATGCGAGTGCCTGAGGAGTATGGCCACTGGGTGTTATCACCCACACACAGCTCATGCCTATGTATAATACATTTCAGCATCCTACTGTGAGTGCTCTGCCACCTGCTGATAGAGTGGCGTAATCCCATTAAAGAGCCTGTTGTAGCAATGGGATGGGCTGGGGGGCAGGGAAGGGGTGTCTGTGCACTGTTAAGGGGGGCCACTACACTATGGACATGGACTGTAGGTGTCTTCAGATGCAATTATGGAGGGCATTGGGGTCCCTACAATATGTAACTGATAGAGCCTGGACTTCAGTATGATCAGGGCTGGTGGAATGGGTGGGGTTCCACTTCAGGGCCTGTCCACTTGAGAGTGACTGGGGTCGGGGCTTGGGGATGAGACTGCTGTGGTGCAGTCATCCCCATGCCAACATTCAAATGGGCTGGTGATGAGCATGCATAAGGCCCCTTTGCTCCCTGCATGCTCAATTAGTTCATTTGTATTCTTGGGCCCCGATTCTAGAGCAATTACACCTGGCATAGCAGCACTTGCACCAAGTAGAATGGCACATGTAGCAATTTACACCAGTAGTTGCGACATGCACGATTCTACAATGTGGCCTGCAACATGGCGCAGGCCACTTGCTCCGAAGAGCTGTTATGCCGGAAGTTGCTCCATAAACCCCCTGGGACATGGCACTAGGGGGTTTATGGCAGCAATTGTGCCCTATTCCAGAAGAGCAGCAACAAAGACCCCAATGTTGTGATTCTACAAGAACCCCCAGAGGAGAACCGGCAACATAAGTTACACCAGCTTTTAGCTGATGTAACTTACAGACACCCCCCCCGGGGGTCCTGTAGACCTGCCAGCAGTCCAGCAGTCATTCCAGAGTTTCCCTCCCTCCCAATGCCCAGCATACCCCATTGCGTGCCCTGTATGGGCTGCCCACACCCTCAGCTCCCGAAGCTTACATTATGTGCCCCACAGGGCTGCCCACACCCCTGCCCCACGAAGCTTACATTATGTTCCCCACTGGGCTGCCCACACCAACTGCCCCCCAAAGCATACAGTAAGTGCCCCACAGGGCTGCCCACACCAACTACCCCTGAATCCACCATTGTGATGCTCATGAGCGCAGCACAGTCAACCCCCAGCCCTTGCCCCCTACCCTGAGTCGCTGCCGCAGGCTAGCATATACCGCCCAGCCCTGGTAGTCTAGTGTCCCCCACCCAGTCATGCCAGTCCATCCAGCACCCTCCCACCCATCCCCAGCTGGCCACTGGGACAGCCCACCTCTCACCTCCACGGCCAGCCACCGACTGAGTTCAGTAGGATCGCTACTGTAAAGATGCACTCAGAAATTAATTTCTGAATGCGTCTGTTCAGTATGCACTCCAACTGAACTCAGTTGGTGGCTGGCAGTGGAGGTGAGAGGTGGGCTGTGCCAGTTGCTGGCTGGGGATGAGTGGAGGGGTGCTGGGTGGACTGGCATGGCTGGGTGGGGGGTGAGTGACACTAGACTACCAGGGCTGGGCTGGGTATATGTTGCATTTGCATGATGACCCAGGGTCGGGGCATGGGTGGGGGGTTTTGCTGCACCGCCATGCAGGGCATATTGCAATGGTAGATTAGGGGGGCCATTGGTGTGGGCAGCCCTGTGTGACACTCACTGTATGGTCTGGGGCAGTTGGTGTGGTTAGCTTCATGGGCATATAATGTAAGCTTCTGGGGCCAGTGAGTGTGAGGCAGCCCTGCGCTGCACATAATGTAAGCTTTGGGGGGCAGGAGGGTGTCCTGGGCACATAATGTAAGCTTCTGGTTGAGGGGGGTAGGGCAGCCCTGTGGGTGCCTAATGTGGCTTGTTGGGCACGGGGTGGGCACTTGCGACCTGCAGTGGACATGTTGCAGCTTGTGACATACTCGCAAGGTACACCCTCTGTTCAGCGTACCTGACCACATGTCGTAAGTCACAGGACTTAGATGTGGTGACCCTGCCCCTTCTAGAATAGGGTGCAGAGTCAATGTCGCAGTTGTGATTGGTGCAAGTCGCATTTGGCTGCGACTTGCGCCAACCTTCAAGAATTGGGCCCCTGGGCTGAATTTTGCCCATGGGGGATGCAGCGCATACTGTTATGTGCTACGCATTCCCCCTGGAAGGTATTCAGTCGGGTTCAACCTGGATGCATGTGACTTGGCAGCTGCCTGCACTGTGACTCCCATCCAGGGTCACATTTTCAACAGCAACAATAAAGTCTGCCATGATGGAGCGCAGGTTCACAGATTTACTGCATGACAAAAGGGATTAACTCTCTTTGAAACTGCATTGTTTGCTGCAGTAACTCTATTGCAGAATTTTGCAGTGCTGTGCTTCATCCTGGTGGGCTTCACTGTATGCACACTCTGTACTGGTGGTGCATTCTCTTTGAATATTGTATCAGTGCTGAACAGCACACCCTCTTTGTGCTACACATCTTTCTGCTCGTGCATCGATCCGGCACTTAATATATCCCCAGATGCAAAATAGTGTTTTTAGTGCATTCTGATTTTACACAATACAGCATAATATTGTGTAGATGTACAGTCCCACTGAAAATAAGATACTGTTTCTTCTGTGAACTATCCACGCTAAATATATAGCAACAAGCAGGCGTATTCTAGGAAAACACATTGTAAAAATATGTAAAGGAAGATCACATTGAAACTGCTTCTCCACAGATCTGCATTGTGCAAATTCATTAGAAATGGGGAAAAGCATCTCAAAACATCTCCACAGCCATATCAGCTCTGATAAGAACGTTTCATATTTGAGACGTGGTGGAATACATGACTAGCACTGTAAATCAGAATGGATATGTGGACTGAATTTGGGAATGGATGTAGGTGGGATCTGAATTAAGTATGGGTGAAAGATATAAGATTCAGGTGAGATTTGTTGAATTTCTGAACACAAATTTTGGGATGAACTCAGGTACAGTCAAGGCCAGCAACATATTAGGTTCCACTGTGACTCAGTTCAGTGGGATCTCAAAATCATCACACTCAGGCCCCCAATATAAGCAGCACCTGCACATTGGCAAGAACTGCATCATTTCATTTTCTGTCATTATTTTTTTTGCTCCCTATGCTTTTAACCTTATGTCCAAAAGATGCATTTTGAGCTAACCATTCTGTACATCAACCAACTACCAACGTACTTGCAGCAATGCACTGTACAATATACTACCTGTGGCTAATACATTTTCCTACAGTGCTAATAGTGTGAGGTGTCTATCAAAATGTGTTTGTCCATCATTTCTAGTGGCTGCATCCTTCATTTCAGTAATTCACAGTACAGCACATGGACCATTATCCCATTTGCTCCCCCTCTTAAGCACATCACTTCATCAGCACTGCACGTTTCCTCAGCACTTTTATGGCCCCCCTACTGTTATAACCATTAGGTTACAACCTCAACCCCCTCCCCCCGTGTTTGGGGTGCTTTACCCCAGCTGAAGTTTCCCCAAGTCCTGAAGCTTGCTGGCCTTGTATGTAGAATAATACAGGTTGATATGGCATTTATTGAGCCATCACAGGTGGGAGATGTTCACTTCCTTGGTGGATAGTGGTCAGGTACACACATGCTAAAGTTCACAGTAGGTTATGTCAGGCTTTTACCTCTACAGGTAAACCAAGGACCTGTTTTCAGGCTCGTCTTAAATCAGAGTGGGGACTCAAGGCAGATCAGGGACCATGCACAAGATTTCTGGTGCTTTCTGTCCCTTTGTCCTCTTAACCCTACAACTCCTCTTCCCCTTATCCTCCCTCCTCCCCAATCAGCATTTTCATTCCACTAAGCTCCTTGTTTCCTTACTGCTTTTATTAACAGTAGATACTGGACTAAAGGAAACCAAATGAAAAAGAAGTGTACTCAGTGGCAACAGAGTTTGATGCTATGCAGGAGTTGCTAGCTCCCTTTTAGGTAAACACAGTCTAGAAAAATAGCCAGGCACTCAAAGACATGATAGTCACCTATTTAAAAATAATCCATAGTCCGAAGGCATTTATTGTGGCAAAACAGGTACTAAAACAGTGCTGCAGTGAGATCACTAAGCCGCAAGACACCTCAGCACTACAACTGTAGTCTTCATCAGGGGACTTCTTCGATCATAGTCTTCTTCACTCTACCTGCTCCACCTCTTCAGTTTCACAAAGGACTGAGGATTACATATTTAAACAAATGCAACCTCCTTGTACAAAACTGACCACCTGCAATGTACCATGCCAAAACTATGACCAGATGTAGTTGCCATATCTGAATCTTGGCTCTTCCCTAAGGTCCTGCATTCTGCTGTTGCTATTCCTGGTTACTTCTTAGCAATCCACTAAAAATATTGACCCTTACCCCCCATCACCACGGTGTCACCCAGAGCTCAGTTCTTGGCCCCATCCTTTTCTCCATCCTTCTCAATGATCTGCCTAAATCTTGCTCCTCTACACTGATCCACATGTAGATGACACAGTCCTCTTTACCTCCGGCGGACCCACGAAAAAAGTCTCCTCCAAATTTCAAACCGATTTCAACAAAATCCGCGCTGGTTCAATACCAACCAGCTCTCCTAAACGCAAAAACTGTCTCTATGACTTTCGGCACTAGACAGTGTCTATCCAAACTCACCTGCTTGATCTTCCATACCTAAATAACTCCATCCTCGAGAAGCGCTTCCTTCAGGTATCTAGGGGTTTGGCTCAATCGACACCTCTCCTTTTCCACACACGTGGATGCCATCATTTCAAAACTGCGCCCAAAACTTGGTGCCCTCTATCGAAACCGCTCCAGTCTCCCACTACCGGTCAGACGGGAGCTAGTCCAGAAAATTATTCTACCCTCCTTTGACTACTGCGACGTCATTTACATCTCCGCTGCCAAGACCACCCTAACCAGACTTGATCCCCACTTTATTGCTTTCTGCGCGCTTCGCCCTCGATGCTCCCCCCTGCTCACATCACTGCGAGCTCTACCGCTCACTGGCCCTGCCATCCCTGAGCAACCAGCGCCAAATTCACTTCCAATTTCTGGCTCGGCTCTCTCCCTCCCTACCTTGCTTCCTCTTTATCTTCCCCTTCCACCCCTACCCACTCCCTCAGGTCTTCAGATGCTAGGCTTCTGGTCATCCCTCACCGTAGGACCACCGCTGGCCAATCAGCCTTCTCTTACCTCTTTCCTAAACTCTGGAACTGCCTGCAGTGGGTCAGATCCACCATTCATCATCCAAACACTCTCTATCCTTTGTCCTCACTAACTTCCTTGCACCAAATTGCAACTCACCCCTGCCCCCGATAGCTATCTTCCACTTTCCCACCTTGCGCCTGACCAGCAGCTCGGCCTTCACCTAATTGCTGGCTTATACACTACCCTCACGACTTCACTCACTCCCACTCTCTAATTCCCTCCTAATCTCTCCCCCCCCAATTAACCTTTGCTTCTCAACCACATGCACTGCTACTGCTCTCCTCTCCTCCTCCCTCCCCCACTCTTATTTACCCTCATCCTCTCCTCCAGCTCCTACTGTCAACTTGGTGTATTCCGCCTCAACTCAATTCCTGCTACTGGCACTCAAGTATTGTTATTGG
Organism: Neoceratodus forsteri; assembly: GCA_016271365.2. Lineage (NCBI taxonomy): Eukaryota > Metazoa > Chordata > Ceratodontiformes > Ceratodontidae > Neoceratodus > Neoceratodus forsteri. The sequence goes on from CM057455.1 coordinate 612,603,711, forward strand.
CACTTACTTAATCATGTATTAACCTTGAAGTGTTTCCTGATATGTATTCCCTGTCCATGAAGTTTGATTCCTGTACTGTTTCATCTATTGTAAAAAAAAAAATGTGCTAATGTAATCCTTTACTGCTCCACCTATTGTAAAATGTGCCTAATGTAATCCACCCAACTGTACATTTCTGTATTTCGCTATTCAATATCCAATGTTGGTATGTTGATCTGCCCACTGTAACCCCTTCCCCCAGGTCGCACAGTGAGAAGGTATCTTTTTGCTCAGTGTGCCTCTCCTAGTGAAACATTTTCAATAAATAAATAAATAAGGCAAGACTACAAACTATTGATTTCTGTGTTTGCTGTTCCATCCTCTCCCTTAATTAAATCTTACTTGATACTATGTTTATGTAACACTGCTGCCCTACACCACATTCTTATCTTCTTCTTCTTGATCTGTCACTCTGGAAACACTCTGCCTAATAGGACTCAACCCCAGATCCTTGTGGCTGGAATTAGCCTCCACTACACTATAGACTGGACTTCTGGGGATTATTTATCCATCTTAAATGGGCCCTGGTCTCCTCTATTTTTCTGTCTTCAATGTGATTGTTGGGTTTCTACCTACCAACCTACCTGCATCATAACCACCTCAGGACCGATTGTCTTCCACTTCCTGGGCATGAAAGTGAATGCAAAATCATTGCATAGCTCCAGAATGGCTACTAAAAAAGCATCCAAACTGATCAGAGAGTACCTCCTAAGGCTTGCCCTCCTGCTACTTCTGGTATCAGGTAACATCCACCCCAACCCTGGACCAGCACGCCTTATTACAAAGGATAATCACTGGAAACAAGGAACAGTTCATCTGCCCTCTATTAACATTTGCAGCCTCCTGTGCAAAATCAACCTCCTTAAAGCCTGGGTCTTGCTGAACAACCCGCCCAACTGCTCTTCATACTTGGCAGCCTCTGAGGCAGTGGTTGTGGCAGTGGTGCTCTTTAGGTGGGGAGGCCTCCTAGCCCTTGCCAGTTCAGCCTGGAGGTGGGCAACCTCCTCCCTCAGAGCTGACAGTTGCCTGCAAATAGGACAGCAACGCAGTTTCCAGAATGTCTCCTGGAAAAGTGGTGGCCCACAGCCAGTGCATTGCACCACTCTCTACATGTCCATCTCCTTATAATATACAATATGTAATAATAAATATATATTTTTTTGTTTTTCTTTTTGTGGTGTGTACTTACCCTTTATGCACTGTGCTGGGTTATTAAGAATATGACAGTTCTGCACCAAGACCTGTTGAGGAAGTGATGTCAGAACTTTGACTATAAAGGAAATGTCACACCTGGGGGGGTGGGTTGTGGGGAAGGGTGAGTGGGTAGTGCACAACCACTGGTGACTGTTAGAAACAAACAAATGCACCACTGCTCCACAACCCTGGTGAGTACTGTCCTTTATAGTAATTTATCTAACCTCCAGTAACTGATTTGTAAACTATTTAAAAGTAATTTGATGCAAACTGTCACAGAATACTAGCAAACAGTCCAGTTACCCCCAAAGAAAAATCAAATATGCAGTTATTTCAACCCTTCTGAAGTTGCTCACAAGATAAGCAGTTTTGAAAACCCCCTTCCTGATTTGAAAACTAAAATAATTAAACACAAAGCAATACCAATGTAAGACTGTAAAATAAGGAAAACTTCCCTCAGATGTAAGCAAGAGAGATAGAGATTTGTTGCAGATTTCTAGTCCAATATAGTATATCCCATGCAGCTCTCAGTTGTTTGAAAGCACACCCTCTTACACAACTTCAAGAAGATAATAATAATAAATTTTATTTCTAAAGCGCCTTTCAGATTTTCAAGGTGCTGTACAAAACACATAATACAGATCAAACATTATAATTCAATATAAAACACAGATAAAACTACAGTCTCAATAACAACTTGAACAGAATCAATACTATAAGAAAGCAATTTGATAAAAATGAGTTTTTAAACTCATCTTAAATTCCTCCATGGAGGTGCATTGCCATAACCGATGGGGTAGAGAATTCCAAAGAGTGGGAGCAGCATACAAAAAGCCTCTACAACCAGATGAATTTAGACTCACTCTGGAATCTCTAGCAACAGCTCGTTGGCCGAGTGGAGTGATTGGCCAGGGCAGTAAAGGGCTAGAAGATCTTTCAGATAGGCTGGATCCTGATCATGTAGGGCTTTGAAAATCAATAAGCAGACTTTAAAGGTGATCCACCACCGAACGGGAAGCCATTGCAGATCACGCAGCACCGTGGTAATGTGACAAGACCTGCTTGTCCCAGTCAAAACCTGGGCTGCTGTGTTCTGCACTAGCTGAAGGTGGTGGATTTCAACCCCAGAAAGCCCAAAATACAGGGAGTTGCAGTAGTCCAAATGTGAGGACACGAAGACGTGGACCAGCATTGGTAATGTGTCAGACAGAACAAGGTGCTTCACTCTAGTGATATTCCTAAGGTGGCAAAAGGAAGTCTTGATGACTGCTGACACCTGTGATCATAGTGTCAACCTGTCATCCAAGATAACCCCTAGGTTATGCACCTGTTCGGAGGTCAGAAGTGACACACCCCCAAGAAAAATTCCTGAGGGTGCACCAACAGGCAACCCCTCTATCCGACAACTCGGATCCACTACCAAAACCTCTGTCTTTTCTGAGTTCAATTTCAGCCAACTAGAATCCATCAAATCCTGGATTTCTTTCAGACAGTTGTTAAAACCGTGAGAGCCCCATTCTGGTCAGGAGCAAAAGACAGGTATAGCTGAGTATCATCTGCATAGTAATGAAACCTCAGCTTATACCATCTTATAATGTCTCCGAGGGACAGCATATACACCGTGAATAACATGGGAGATAGCACAAAACCCTGAGGAACCCCACACAACAAAGGAGTTGGGCCGGAGGAAAAAGGCCCCAACACAACTCTTTGTGATCTCCCAGTGAGGAATGAGGTGAACCATCGAAGGATGATTCCGGTATTCGGCAAATCTGCCTCAGGCATGCTAACAACACCACGTGATCCACGGTGTCAAAAACTGATGAGAGTTCAATAAGAACTAGATTAGAACATCTCTTCTGGTCTCTCGCCCTCAGGAGATCATTAAGCACATGAACCAGCGCAGTCTCAGTGCTATGTCTTTTACGAAAACTGGATTGGAAGAGTTTGTAGATATCATGGATGGTTAAATGGTTCTCCAATTGGACCGCCACTACCCTCTCAATCACCTTCCCAATAAAGGGTAGGATTGAGATGGGTCTGTAGTTTGTGAAACAGTCTGGGTCCAAGGTAGCTTTCTTCTAGAGGAGTGTCACCACTGCCTCTTTCAGGGAGCTAGGAAACTCATCCAATTCCAAGGAGCACCAGACTATTTGCACAAGGATTGGACCAATAGTGTCACAACAACCCAATGTTAGGGAAGTCAGTCCAGGATCCAAACTACAGCTTGTAGGGCGCACACCATGGATAATCCTCATGACATCCATGAAATCAGGTCTTCTAAAGGAACACCAAGAAAACTGAGGTACTGTGAACTCATGTTGTTCAACAGCATCCCCCTTAGAGGCCGCTGGATGCAGATCCGCCCTGATGTCGGCCACCTTATTAACGAAGAAATGAATGAGCTGCTGGCACTCTAATTGTGAAAAAGCTTTCTGAACTTGTAGACAAGCTGGGTTGCACAGCCTGTCTACAGTTTGAAAAAGCTGAGCCAGTTGATTCCTGGCAGCTGCAGTCTCCTTGGACAGGAATTCTGCCTTCTTATGGGAGATTGCAGATTGATAGACAGAATAATAGTCTATCAACCTAAGGCAGTCGGCATCAAGGGCGGATCTGCACCAGCAACGTTCTGTTCTTCACCCCTGTCTCTGCATCTCCCTCAACGTCCCATCAAACCAGGGTGCCTTGGGATGAAGGGAAAGGGGCCGTACTTGAACAGGAGTAATAGTACCCAGAGCCAACACAACAGCCCTGTTATAGGCCATCATCAATGTCTCTGGACTACTGCTTGCCAGCGTGGGGGATGAGAGGTCAAGAACCACCATAAGGCCTTTGGGAGTAATATCCCATAAAGGGCGGTATCTTGCCATCTCCACAGGGTTAGGCCTTCTCGGGGGGGGGGTATTAAAATTGAACCTCACTGTGTAGTGGTCTGACCAAACAACTGATTCCACTCCCAAATCGGAAACATCAATCTCTAGGAGAAAGACTAAGTCCAAGGAGTGTCCAGATTTGTGAGTAGCAGTGGAAACCACCTGTGTAAAGCCCAAAGAAATCATTAATTGGAGGAAGTGATTACTAAATTGCTGGAGTTCATCCTCAACCCAGGCATTGAAGTCACCCAGAACCATCAATCTGGGTGACTCAAACGATATGTCAACGATGAAGCCTGCCACTTCCTGTAAGAACCGTTTCCCATCTCCTGGTGGATGGTAGATGAGTACGATTCGAACGCCAACACCCGCTAACACTGTGCACTCAAAGGATTCAGCCTACCCCACTACCACACTCATGAGGCTCAATTCTGTCTTAAAACAGACTGCAACCCTCCCCACACCTGTGGTCCAATCTCGGGCAGTGTATCACCAAGTACCCGGCCGGAGTCATGGCTTCCAACGTGGGCCTGGATTTTCATCCAGCCACATCTCAGTGATGCAAGCTAAGTCCACCGAACCAACAAGATCAGCAATAACGCCAGTCTTGTTTCTGACGGACCTAGCATTGCATAACACCGCCTGAGTTGAACGAATCTCGTCGGATGTCAAGCCCATCTGTCTACTAAATTCCATAGTGCCCTTGTGTATGGGCACCAGAAATGGTGAACCATTGTCTGAGTTCCATTTTGCCCCAGGGCACCTTCTAGATCTAACTACCCAACACAAAGGTCCCCCTTGTCCATACTCCCTAGTTCACAGCCCCCCACCCTCCTCCCTCTCCTTTGAGCAATTCCCAATGCTCTGCAATGTTGGTATGTATCATAATGGAGAGGGGGGATAAAAAGGACGGATGGCATGAAGAGAGGAGGATGAATAGCGCACCACTGTGGGGATTATAGTCTGGCACATGCCGCTACAGTACAACTAAAGCAACACAATAATACAAGATATGTAAACTTAAAAATTAAATAAACCCCTCAAAATAAATCTAATTAAGCATATAATCCAAAACTAAACCAGAATAAATTTCCAACCCCACCTCGAAGAAATTCAAGTCAAACCCAGCGAGAAGACTCTTAAAATAAATATAAATATAAAGTCAAATCAAACAATTCAAACTGAAAATATACAATAACACCCCCCCCCAGTTCTCTCATGACCAGGGAGTGGAGGAAACAATAAAATAAAAATAAAAATAAAATAACCCCCCCCCCAGCTATCTCACCACTGGAGGGTTTATAAAGAAACCATTGTTACAGCAACCTGACTGTATGTTTCTTCCTGTATATCAATTGGAAGTTTTAAATCTGCTTGTCATAAATAGTTACAAACAGAGAGAGGTCTGTCCTGGCTTCCCTGGATTTAATAGAACATAGTGCAGGAGTACTCTGTGCCAACCAAGGCCTAAGAACAACTTATCAATGCTGGAAAACCAACTAATTCACCACTTTTAGAATTTAAACAGATATTGATTTGTTATGGCAACAATCGCTCCACATGTGAGTTATACTGCAAACTATAGCTAATGTTTTGAGAACAAAAGCTTCTCTTCTTCAGGCCTGCAGTTACTTAAGTATAAACATACCAATATATTCATGAAAGTATATTTGGGCAAAAAGGCATTAATAAAAATAGAAATCAAAACAATATGCCTAATTCTGACCAAAAGAGGTTTAAAAATTATTTTGAGTAAATGCAATAAATTATCAATATAGTGAAGTGCTGTGACTGATAAAGACAAATAGCCTAATTATAAACTTCCTTGGCAGTACTCAATCATTTAGTTTTGTACTAAGGTGATGCATTTGAAGCTATACTGTAAGCCAGCATGCAGTATTAAGTTAGAACAAATAAAAAAACACAAGGTGCTGTATCAGCATGTGGTCTGAGAACAAAACAAAATGGTTACATTAAATGCACGCCAAAAATAGAAAACAGAGTTAAAATTAATATTTCAACCATAGGTCTTCTTCAGGATTATCTACTGCAAAAGTGACAAAAGCAAAGTTAGTGGAGAGGTAAGGGGAAATGAAGGATATACAGTGACATTCCCAGAACGAAACCCAATTCTGCAGCATTTTGCAGCAAACCTACTGAATAGAGCAATGTAATTTCAATGGCAATTAGTCCCTTTTGTCATTCAGGAAACATGACACTGCCAGGATAAGGTGAATGCCATAATTTCCTGCAAGACAAAAGTGCTTTAAAAGTGGATTTCATCCTGGGGCACCACTGTATATATGAGAAAGAAAATCAGGAGTGGATCTATAAAAAGAAATTATAATAGGCAAGCTAAGAATAGAAACAGGGAAAACAAAAAGGTGATGATAGATATGAAAAGGCATAGTAGGAGTGAATGTGCGGAAGAGTCCTCAAGTGGGGACTAATTAACAGGGCATAGTAAGAAGGCTAAAAGGTGATAAATTTAGGGGAAGGAGACTGGGAGAAAGGCATCTATAGAAAATGACAATGAAAATAAATATCCACACAAAGCTTGAATGCCCAACGCCCACACACACATACACACACATGCACACACGTGACACACACACACACATACACTGTACACTTGATGGGAGGCATGCACACACACGCAGTGTTGGGTGTTACTTTTTTCTATTACTTGGAAAACTTGTTCCAGAAAGCTCTGTAGCAGCCATTAGCGATGATGGAGAAGTAAAGAGTAGGGAACATTCCCGTGTCCTGGCCAACATTCCCCTTCCCATAAACCAGTTCATGCAATTATCCAGGCTGTGTGTGGGTGAAGATGTGCAATATGGCCGCCACCACACATTCAGTCACTTCACTACCAGTCTAGCATTGCTTGTAAAGCACTTTGGATGTATGAAAAGCGCTATATAAATGCTGATTCTTCTTCTTCTTCTTCTTCTTCTAGTGACTGCACAGAGCTTCCTGGAACAAGTGTCCAAACGTAATAGAAAAAATAACTTACCCAACACTGCACACATGCAAAGATACCAGGCACATATGCAAGCAAAGACATGACCGGGGTGGGGGTAAAAAGGACAGACTATAGTGGTAAGCCATGAGGAGACCAAAAGATTTTATTTGAAAATAAGTCTATCATTTAAATCAGAGGCCTTCTGGGAGCCTAAGTGGATGATCAGTTTGATTTCTATGTCTTTTTCTTTTGATAGCAGCCCAGAAAACTTGCTGAAGGACACAAGCACAAAGATCAATAACATTATGGTCCCTGGAGGTAAATTGGGTTACAAGAGGTTTATCAGTGTCTGCATTTCTGACTGCCCTATAATGTTCCCTGAATCCATCCACCAGACATTTGACAGTTTTTCCAATGTAGATAACAGCACACTTCCTGCAAAGAATACAATATATCACATTACTGGAAGTGAATGAGAATTACTTGGTGATATAAAAAAAACACCTGTGGGACCTTGAATTTCAATGACACTAGAAATAAATTTGCTGGTATAACAACAAGTCCCCTTGCAATATTTGGTACCTGGTAGGGAGGGATTGTTAGGGGTATATAGGCTGCTTCATACCAGAAGAATCCACAGGTTGGGTTGTCTGCCATGGGAGGCAATTGGTGGCTCTGTAAAGGAAGCTTCAATACTAGGGCAGAATAGGAATGTTCCTGGTGATGGTCCTGTGATGAGAAGGGGATACTAGAATGGAAGGGAAATACAGTACCAGTGAAATGCATCATTGCATGATGGTATCCTCCTGGAGGATCAAGGTTATGGGCATATTACTGAGCAGGGAGAGTGCTCTGCCCACTGTGTTTTCTGTGTATCCGCTGTTAATAAAAAAAACAAAAACTTTGTCACCTTTCAGCCTTCTTAATAGGCCCTTTTAATTAGTCTTCACTTGAGCATTCCTTAGCTCATTCACTCCTACTGTGTCTTTTCATACCCACCATCACCTTTTGATTTCCAGCTTCAATTCTGAGCTTGCCTATTATCACTTTTTCTCCTACATCCTCCCCTATTATATTCGTCACATATAGCCAACAAAAGCACAGGTCCTGGATTTCAGATGGACCGACTTTGCAAGGTTGAGGGAATGTGTCGGGACAGCCCTGGTAGGAAAGGAGGAAAGAGAGGGTATAGAGGAACTGTGGGCACATCTTAAAGAGGCCATGGCAAAAGCAAAAAGCCTTTGTTAGGCAAGTAAGTAAAGCAAAGAGAATGGAAAAGAACACTATGGTTCTCTAAACAAGTGGCCAGAAAGGCAAGAGAAAAAAGGTTATCTTTCAAGAGGTACAAAGAAACACAGAAGGAGCAAGACAAGGGGATATATGTGGAAAAACTAAGAGAGGCAGGGAAAGCAGTCAGGGGTGCAAAGGCACAAACAAAGGAAAGAATAGCACAGGCAATAAGGAGAGGGGATAAGATCTTTTTTAGGTATATCAGTAAAAGAAAAAAAGTCCAGAGGAGGGATTGTGAGACTAAAAGGGGAAGCAGGGGGTGTGCATAAGGGGACCCAGAAATGGCAGAAATCTTGAACAAATATTTTTGGTTGGTATTTACAGAAGAAGGGGAAAGGGAGGGACTATAGCTAGGGGATAGAAGCACCAAGGGAAAGGAGATGGACACCCTTCCGTTTATGGAGGAGAGAATCCTAAAGGAGCTAGCAAAACTGAAAGTAGACAAGGAGATGGGTCTGGACAGAATACACCCCAGAATATTAAAAGAACTCAGAAGGGAGCTGGCAGCACCTGTGACAACTCTCTTCAACAAATAAATAGAAACAGGTGTAGTTCTGGAAGACTGGAGGAGAGAAAATGTATCCCTCTCCACAAAAGTGGGAGTAGGGAGGAAGCTGGCAACTACAGGCCAGTCAGTCTGACCTTGGTGGTGGGGAAACTGATGGAATCATTACTGAAAGAAAGAATTATAACATATCAAGAGGACTATGGGATATGGGATCTGAGGCAGCACAGGTTCACAGAGGTAAGGTCTTGTCAAACAAATCTGATAGATTTATTTGACTTGATGACCAGGCAAGTTGATTAGGGAAGGGCAGTGGATGTGGTTTATGTGGATTTCAGCAAGGCCTTTGGCACCGTCCCAGGTAGGAGGAAGTGGGGACCAGGGTGGTAATATGGGTCAGAAATTGGTTGATCAGAAAGATACAGTTGGTGATGATGAATGGAGCTCAGTCCAAGGAGAGGGGGGTGACAAGTGGGGTGCTACAGGAATCGATATTGGGACCAGTCGTCTTTAATGTCTTCATAAGAGATGTTGCAGAGGGGCTGGAAGGGAAGGTATGCCTCTTTGCAGATGACACTAAGATCTGCAACAAGGTGAACACTCTGGGGGTTTGTGGAGAAAATGAAAAGGGACCTAAGAAAGCTGGAGGAGCGGTCAAGAGTTTGGCAGCTGAAATTCAGTGCAAAAAATTGCAAGATCATGCATTTGTGGCATAGAAATCCAGGGGATGAATAGAGGATGGGAGGGGAGGTTCTGACAGCCACCAAACAGGAAAGGAACCTGAGGGTGATTTTATCCGACGATCTAAAGCTGACCAGACAATGTGAGAAGGCTATTAGGGAAAATCAGTCAGATGATGGGGTGCATAGGGAGAGGAAACACTAGCAGAAAAAAGGAGGTGGTGATGCCACTGTACACATCACTGTTCAGTCTTCATCTGGAGTACAATGTCCATTTCTGGTGATCACATCTCAGGAAAGACATAGACAGAATTTAAGCAGTACAGAGAAGGGCAACTAAAATGATGCATTGGTTGCATCAGAAGCTATATGAAGAGAGACTGAAATACCTCAATATTATTCACTGGAGGAGAGAAGAGAGAGGGGAGATATGATAGAGACTTTCAAGTATCTCAAGGGTACCAATAAGGTACAAGAGGGTAGCATCTTTCAGAGAAGAAGAGGTTCAAGAATAAGGGGACGATATGAGACTAGAGAGGGGAAGACTCTGGGGTAATGTCAGGAAGTATTTCTTCATAAAAAGGGTAGTGGATACATGGAAGAGCATCCCAGTGGAGGCATTGAAGGCATAAACAGTGGGGGAATTCAAAAATGTAGGGGGCAAACATAAAGGAACACTAACAATAGAGAAGAACGGGGAAGCTGCAGGTCAGGTAGGAAATGTAGTTTAAGCACTGGGTCAGAAAAATGAGCAGACTAGATGGGCCTGGTGGTCCTTATCTGCCATCAAAGTCTATGTTTCTATGTTATTTCTCCTACAGCTCCACTAACTTTCCTTTTTTTTCTTTTTTGGATAATTCATGAAGAAGACCTATGGTCAAAGCATCGATTTTATCTCTATTTTCTATTTTCTATTTTCAGCATACATTTAATATTACCATTTTGTTTTCTTTTAAGTTAGAGTCCACCAAAGATAGAGGATGCAGGCTTAATCTTGTGGCAGAAGAATTTGGGCCCTTAGACACCAAGAGAACAATAATGATCTTGTCATAGTAGATCACTAATAGTTCATTGCATTTATTAACAAAAAAGTTTTAAACTTCCTTAATCATGATTACGCATATTGGTTCAGTTTCTATTTTTTTATTAATGCATTATTTGCCCAAATATATAGTACTTACATGAATATGATGGTATGTTAATACTTTAGTAACTGAAGGCCAAAAAAAAGAGGAGCTTTGTCCATGAAATGTTGTCCATCGTTTAATGTATAGCTCATATGTGGAGCAATTGTTTCCACAATAAACTGATATCTGTTTAAATTCTAAAAGTGCTGAATCAATTTTCCAATCTGTGAGAGTTATTCTAAGGCTTTTGTTGGAACAGACTACTGCCACAGCCTTTTCTATTAAATGCAGGGGAGCTAGGGATGGACAACTCACTTCATAATAAATTACAAGCAGATTTAAAACTTCCAATAGATGCACAGAAAGAAATACATATAGTTAGGTCATTGCCTTAAATATCTGTTTTAATTCTAAATATGGTGAGTGAGTCAATGTTCCAGCTTTTGAAAGCTGTCATAAATTATTGTTCCCACAATCTAGCTACTATTATTTGCAGTAACTTATTTGCTGTGTCCCATATCTGATGTATGTAAATAACGGGACACGTGAAAAAAGGCTGGATCAGCTCAATATGGTTTTCCAGTATAATGAATAACATGTAATGAAATAAAAATGCCTATTTGTGTATTGAACTCAGCTATAGTCTAAGAATTTACCACATTGCTTGTTACAGTAGAATATTCGAACAGTCAACTACCTGCTGTTGAAAAAAAATACTTCCCAGTGTCTTTTCAAAATATTCTGCTTTTCAACTTGAGATTGTACCACTGTAGATGAACTTTCTCACCATTAACAACTTCGTGAAGTGTATCTTATTGTGCCCTTTTATGTATTTTAATGTTTTTATCATACTTCCCCTCTACTTCACTCTTCCATAGAGTACATATTAAGGCTTTGAAGGGCCTCCTTATAGGACCTACCCTTCAGTATCTAAATAATTTTTGTCAGCCTTTGCTCTATGGTTTTTAACCTATCCTTGTTCTTCCTCAGAGTGGAGTTCCAGAACTGCACACAAAACTCTAAGTGTAGTTGAATCAGTGACCTGTACAGTGGCAGTATTATTTTCTTCTTATGACTGGGGAAGCCCCTTGTTGAGCATCCTGACATCCATCAGCCACAGGTCAGAAAAGCATTCCATGCCCTACCTTGCCTAGCTTCCCACAGAAACCATAACTTGCAGAATATAATTATGGGAGGCATTTTGCCCCCATTTGCAAAATCAAATCCAAACAGCTAGCACAGGATGTTTTGAATGTGTTCCCAGGAGATGTGTTATAGTACTTGCAAGAACAGTGCATATAGGAATCTAACATTTTTTAAAGCCACTCAACAGGGATCCTTTACAGCATCAAAGGACACCACACATATTGTACAAACTAGGTAATCTATCAAATTACCTTTAAATAGTGTAAGAAAATAAGACAAAGAAAAAAAGTGTCAGAACAAGATTTAACGAGTACATTATGTAATCCCTAAACTTGGTATCCCAATGCTCAGGATACAGAGTTTAGTATCCCAAAATCCATTGCCCCGAACAGTTCATAGGCCCGACACTAAAATTTTGGGCATCACAAATGAAATCAAGTAGATAATGTGGGACGCATTCACTCACATCCCCCTGTGTGTGGGGGTCCACCCCACACCCCTTAACTAAAATAACTAACTCACGGGAGTGGACCCTGGAGTAAAAAATATTAGTTACATGAGGGGGGTGCTCCTTAAAAGGAAGGTACCCAGATCAGAACCCAGGTCTGAGGGAGCATGCTGGCACAGCTTCTGGTGGTGTAGCCCTGTACACCACTGGAGAAGCTCGGCAATTGCTCCACACAACTGTCCCTTGATGTGCAGCAGCAGGGTAAGGTAGCAACCCATCACATCTGCTACCTTACCCCTGTCAGCATCTGTTAGTTACTTTACTGATGGGATGCTCACTATCGGGACACTGCACCTGTTGAACAATAATGCCTGGGCAGGTGAGTGTCGGGATAGTGGGCCACAGGAACCCATAAGGGTACCAATTTGACAGCTACAAATACACCATTAAAAACACCCTGGATGTGTCTGAAGCTGAGCATTTCAGTCAACCATACCATCATAAACTGAGAGATGTGGTTCTCACAGTCACTCAGAATACCAAAGACTTAAATGAACTTTTAAAAGCAGGACAGTATTAGATGCACCAGTGTCACACACTCCATCACAAGGAAATGAATGTGTTAGAATAACAATCAACCCTAGAGACTTACACTTGTTCGGTACTGTATGTACTCAGATTGAACAGGCCTGTATTTCCTCCTGTTATTCTCTTTTTTACCTGTTTTGCTTTCATCATTAGTGGCCCTTCCACTGTCTATATATACTGTATTTCACTGAATAGAAACTAACCTCAAATACAAGTTGCAGGTCATAATGAATACTTTCAATACAAATCGCCCTGAAATAGAAGACACAGCTTCTAATAAAGGCCAAAGTCATGTCAGATAAAATTCTTGATCTTAGTTTGTGTTTGTTGTGCTTATTTTACTATGAAGTAGACCAGGAACAATGCATCTTATTATTTTCAGGATATGTAATATTTTCTTTTTCACACTAAAAATAGGATTTTGTAATAAAAGCCACCCTCAAATGTAAGCCATCCTCAAATACGAGCTGTAGGTCAAAATAAAAATGTTTTAAAAATTAATAGAAGCCACGGCTTCCATTCAATGAAACACGGTAGCCATTTGTTTGGGTATCTTTACACTTGAAGAACTGTTTATCAGTTTGAAATGCTGTGGCTGTAAATAAATATTTTTTTTTCCTTTTTGGTTTGGTTTTACTGTCTGTGTATTCTAATAGTTTTTTCAAAATCAATGTTCCTAAAATCACGGACTAGAGTACAATAATTCAGTCAATTGGGATACAGCACAGTGCTGAACTTCAATGTGCTTTGGGCACTCTGCCCTACTGGGTTCTCTACAGTAATATCCTTGATCATGTCCTGATTCAATATTATGAGGTCTAATACTATTTCCCACCCCCAGTTGCCTTCTGCACTCATTGGAAGGGAAAATAGTCTTGTAAAACCTCCACAAACCTTTGAACTTTTAGGCTCCTTCTCTCAGTGCAACCCAGACAATTTCTGGAAGGTTGATGTCTCCAGTGAATAAAATTCTTCCCTGGGAGTCTATCTACATAATTTCATATTCTAGTACCTCATCTTTGTAAGCCATCTGATTAGGCAGCCTACAGACTAATCCTGTCTTATACATTTTCCTCCTTCTGCAGCCACCTGAAACCATAGTGACTCCCTGCACCCCCAGATACTCTTATCTTACAATACTATTGTGGACTCCCTACTACATACTATCACTCCACCTGCCATGTCTTGCATGCATCATTTTTCTGCCATGAAGTGTGGTGTCGCAAATGCACAAAAATGTTTGAAAATCACATGCAATTATTTCAATACATTTGCAGTGGCTTCGTTGTGGCACAACAAATGCCACAAGTAAGGCATCCAAAGCTTTGAAAATTCATGCTTTAGACTTAATCAAACATAAACTGTGCATGCACATAAAGTGGGGCAGAAAAGATACTATAGCTTGAAGAAACCAACGAGAATGTGTACACAAAAACCTCCTGGTGGTACTCCTCCTTCTCATTTTCTGCTGACTTTGGATTAAGGCTAGATCCTGAGAATCTCAAATTCATAGTCTTTCTCAAACTTCACAAGCATCAACTTTATCTGTTTATTTTGATCATATACTGATTTATTTATTAGCTTTTGGTTACTGGGTAAGTGCATTAGGCAGTAGCCCTGCCTATTTTCAGGCACAACCCTGGAAAGTACAAAATACAATGGTACAAACATTATAATGTAACAAACAGTCAAACCATACAATTACATCATTCACACAGGGACAGGCAAGAATTACACATGACAAGCACAAAACCATCCACACAGGGATGGAGAGGCACAGAGGACTGTCAAGTAGGCAAGTAGTACATGTAATATGCAGAACTGCTAAATAAAACAGAAGGCCAAGTAAATTATGAAGAACAGTCACAAGTACCAAGTGCATAGATAGTAGGTGAGAGAACAGTACATTCTTGCAGGTGAGATGAGATAAGGAACACTTAATATGAAGAGAAAGGGAGTTCCAGAATTTAGGAGCAAAATGGGACAATGCTTGTTCACCCATACTAGTAGAGCAGTGCAGGACTAAGATCAGTGAAGAGGTAGAAGATCTTAGAGAGTGAGAGTGAAGCGTAAGATTTAGAATAGCTCCCAGTGAGTCAGGGTGGGAATATCTATTTAGTAATTAATGAAACATCTCAGAGTATAGGAGTGAAGTTCATTGGGGGACAGCCAGTGCAGGTCAGAGTAAAGCAGGCAGTGGTGATTTAGGTGGGGTGGGGCGCAATATGGTAAATCAGCAGATATTGTTATATGAAGGCTCCCACCTATGGAATACACCTGCATTGGCTTGGGCAAGGATGAGAGCATATGGGAGTTCAGGAGCAGGACACCCTAGCTACCGAGATTCTGGCTGCAGGTGAGAGAGTGACGCACTCTATTGATGGCATCAGTCTTCAAGTTGAGTGATCTACATACCTCATTAATGTGAGAGGAGGAGTCAAGCACAGGATCCAGGGTCACTCCCAGGTATATGAAGGAGTCGGTAGGCAAGACTGTTGACCCATTACAGCAAAGGACCTGTAGGCTATGGGACTCAGCACAGACTTTTCTTGAAGACCCGAAGAACATGGCCTTAGTCGTTGAAAGATTAAGGATTTAATTAGAGGTGAACCAGGATTGAAGATGTTGAAATGCATGTGAAAGGTAGTTTATTGAGGTCCTCAATGGACTTAGAGGCAACATAGAGGACCAGGTCCTCAGCATACATAATGGTCTGACAGTGGGGCAAGGAGGTAGGAATATTGTTAACAAAATGGAAAAGCGCAAGGTCCCAAGTATGGAGTCTTGTGGGACACCACAGGTGATGGGGGCAGGGACAAAAGAACTTTGCAGAAGGAGACAGTTTGGGACCGACTGTCTAGATAACTGCTGATGCAAGATAAGGTTGATTCAGGTGCCCAAAGAGTTTGCAGTTTACACAATAACAATGAGTGACTGATAAAGTCAAAAGCTTTGGTGAGGTTGATAAACATGGCAATAGTTAGTAAGCCCTTATCCATGTTGTTCTTTATATCACTAGTGAATTGAGTAAGAGCAGTTGTAGTATGTCCAACTCGAAAACTATGCTGGACCGGGACTGAAGTGACATTTATTACTATTCTCTTTCTACACCACTTGGTTGTAATTCTTCCTGGAGTGCTTCATCTGGCATGGTTACCACATTCCAGCTGACCATACCCAGAAATAGCAGCACAACTCCTCCTCCTCATGACACCTTAAACAGCTATCACATTATCATCATCAACAAGCTCATTATAATCAGGTGTGCTACTGAAATCACAGGGCACACAGTGCTGGTATCAGTTACAGAAGACCTGGCTTGTGCAGCATAATGTAATACATTATGGGCAAAATTGCAAAGACTCTTGCGATCAGTGCATCTTGGATGCCCTGGCACAAATGAGATGCACCAGCACCAACTATAGTATTCACGGAAGATGCATTGGAGAATGTTCCTAGTGCATCCCATCTGTGAATACCACAGCTGCGCCCATCCCTGGATGACCCATGCTACCCCCTTAGCTGGGCTGAGAATCCAATGAGACAGTGCAGCTCATAATGCACTACACTCAAATGTGCCACTCAGAGCCAACAACATACAAATGGGGCCATTAGGCATGCAAGGCACAATGGGTCCATTTGCATATCATTATGGCACCATTCACATGTGCCGTGCAGGGTTGCTCCCAGCAGAATGCACTGGGTGCCCTGCATGACCTGCAGTACAGTCACTAACCTAGCATCCCTGTCATGGTATTGTGAAACAAGACCTGATATAATTTAACTATTACACCTGAAGATCCGGAAAGTGAGGAAACCTCAGGTATCAGGGAGGTGATGGTCTGGGAGGGGGGAGTATTACTGAAATTAATTACAAGTAAATGCCTTAATTGTATAACTTTGAAATGAGAGGAAGCCGGAATAAGAAATTTCTTAATAATATCTCCCACTGACAACCATTGCCCATCTTCATCCGTAAGAGAAAGAAGCTACCCATCCCCCAATTGGGACAACCATTGAAGGGGAATCTGATTTTTGTTAATAGTGAAAGATGGGGAATTCCAGATAGATTGGGCCAGGTCCCGGTGAGGAGAATATTGCAAAAATGAACACATTTGTAAGTAAACCTTTAAGGAAGTCGATATTATGGGGCATTCCTCGGTCATACGTACCTAGGGGAATTTAAGAAAAAATAAAGTGAGGGGTTCCAGATTCTTGGACTTGATTGCATCCAGTTCAATTCTAAGCCAAACCGGCTGCTCTTTTTCTGGGCCGGGGGATACTCATCTCAGACATTTTGCTAAGTGACTAGCCCAGTAATATATAGCCAGATTGGGAATTCATAAACCCCCCCTCCAGTTTTGGGGCTGCCAACTTATGATAAGCCAACCGTGGATATCTGTCGGCCCAGATAAATCTGGTGAATATGCCATGTATCTTTTTAAACCAGAGTAAAGGAATAAAAGTGTTGAGAAGAGATAATGGATGAAAAATTCTAAGAAATATGTTCATCTTAATTATGTTGATCCGGCCCCATAATGAAATAGGTAGTTTGGACCACCTCTCGAGGTTGTGAGCTATCAACTGCGAGAGGAATCCAGATTTTCTTTAAACCATGTTAGAGGGTTACGAGATAGCTTAATACCCAAATATTTAAATGACCTGGGAGTCCAGCATAAACCTAAGGGACTACTATCATTTTTGAAAACCTTGTGATTTAATGGGAAAATAAGGATTTACTAGCTCAATTTGTAATTGGACAGGTCACTAAATCTTGCTATTTCAACAAAGCCAGAACAGAGGATACAGGGTGAGATAAATGTATCAGCAAGTCATCCACGTATGCCGTGACTTTGATTTCATGACACCCAACCCTAATACCCTGTATAGAAACATTATTGAGAATATTTTGAATGAGAGGTTCCAGATATACGTTAAATAATTGAGGGGATAAGGGACATCCCTGCCTAGTCCCTGAATGGAGATTAAAACGGCTTAGAGAAAGCCCCATTCCTAGAGATTCTTGCGGTAGGGTTTTTATAAAGTGTGGCAATCCAGGAAAATAAATAGAGAAGGAAATTGAAAAGCTTACAGAACTCAAAACAGAAAGTTCCAATTCACTCGATCAAATGCCTTCTTGACATCCAGGGAGGCCAGACCTGCAGGGAACTCGGCATCCCTGGTAGCCGAGAAGACATGTGATAAGATATGCAAGTGGTCAGAAGATGAATGCCCTTCATAAATCCTACCTGGTTGGTACCTATTAACTCAGGAAGAACTACCGTTAACCTATTAGATAATATTTTTGAGAGAATTTTAATATCCTGATTTAAAAGTGAAATAGGTCTGTAACTCTGAACAAGCTCAGGATCTTTATCTGGTTTGGGGAGAAGAACGATCAAGGCCTCAAAAGGTGAGGGTCGGCCTCACTCAGCTAAAATATGTTGAAATAAACGGCAAAGTGCTGGTAATAAAAG
Source organism: Neoceratodus forsteri (assembly GCA_016271365.2). Classification (NCBI taxonomy): domain Eukaryota; kingdom Metazoa; phylum Chordata; order Ceratodontiformes; family Ceratodontidae; genus Neoceratodus; species Neoceratodus forsteri. The sequence goes on from CM057455.1 coordinate 612,622,043, forward strand.
GTCCTGAAAAACTTTATAAAATAAGGAGGAAAATCCATTGGGACCTGGGACCTTGTCTGCCGGCAATTCACTAATAACCTCAGCAATTTCTTCCTGAGAAATAGGAGCAACCAAGAAATCCTTGTGTCGGCCTGAGCGAGAGGGCAAGTGGGAGTCCTTCAGATAGCTCTCCGTACTCCCAGGGGAAGGGGGATGCTCCATGTCACTGTACAAATTTGTATAGTAATGGGCAAATTCTTGGACTATTTCAGTGGGAGATACTTTTAAGCATCCATCAGCCATTGCCCTGATAGGAGGGATAAATCTCACTGATTCTTGTTGCTCAATATGCAGTGCCAGTAGGCGCCTTTCCTTTTCTCCCTGGTCAGTACAGCTAGCTCTTGTACGAATAATAGCTAATTCTGCTTTGTCCTGGAGTAATTCTAAATATCTATCTTTCAACACTAAGAGTTTCCTCCTATCCTGGTCAGGAGGATTAATCAAAAAGTTATTTTCAAGTGATCTAATTTGGGATAGTAAGGACATTAATTCCTTCTCCTGTGCCCTTTTCCTGCCCATCGCCATACTAATAAGGATCCCTCTCATGAAGGCCTTAAAGGCCCCCCACAAAATATCTGGCTTTGCACTATCTAAAGGGTTAGATGAAAAAAAGGATTCAATTTGCTCCCTTATAAGTTTACAGTATTTGACATCTTTGAGAAGTTGTTCATTAAGTTTCCATCTGGTTTCCCTGTTAGGTAAATTAAGGAATACCAATTTACATAGTACTAATGAATGGTCAGAGATTGGGCCAGGTTGAATCGAGGAAGTCTTAACCCCAGGTAATAGGAACTGAGAAATAAATATGTAATCAATGCGGATCATGCAGCCGCACCATTGGACCTGAAGGTAAACTCCCTAGAATCAGGATGCAAGACACGCCAGACATCGCAGAGCCCGTGATTGGTCCAATAAGTCTTTAAAAGCCTTCTGCCTCGGAGTGACCCTCCCAGACCTCTACCTGACCTATCCAAATTAGAATCAAGTACTTGATTAAAATCAACCCTAAAATAATCCTGATGGGAAGCATTGGGAGGATAGCAAATATAAGTCTCATAAAAAACCCTGGGTCATCTATGTTAGGGCCATAGATACTGCCAAGTAGTAATGGAACAGACCAGAGAGTGCCTTTAACAAGGACAAACCTTCCCTCAGGGTCTTTAATAACCTGTGTAGAAACGAAGGGAATATCCCTATTAATCATGAGTATGACCCCACAGCTATTTGTAGATCCCTGGGCATTGTAAACCAGACCCACCTGTTGTCTCCTTAACTGTGAAGCTTCCATTTCTAATAAATGAGTTTCCTGTATAAATGTTATCTGAGAACGTAGTAAGCTTAAATGTTTAAGAACCTGATATTATGTGTGCTTTTTCCTGATCCCCCTTAACATTCCAAGTTGCAAAAGTTATTTCTTTAGCCATCCAGTAATGATAGTTAGACTTAATATATACAGCTCAGCACACGGGATACATAATACCTGCAACCTTACTCCCATGGTTACTGCAGTAAGACCCTCCCTCCCCCCCCACATTTAAGTCCATCCCATCCCCCACCCACCCCTACCCTCCAACAATACCCCAAATCCGCCCCAACCCTCTAAACTGTCACAAGCAATGTTCAGCCCAGTACTGGTGCTTTTCCTTCATCTCCCGCCTTCCGATAATGCTCCTCTGCTAATGACAATTCCTACATTCTATTATACTCATATGAAAAAACAAATAGTGCTGATTACCCCCAGAGAACGAGAGAATGGTCTTGGGCTTTCAGTACCCCACACCAAGGTATTAATAAAATGACAACCTGTTCGAAAAGGGTCGCAGCGAGAACCATGCATATCCCAGGTAGCCATGGAAACTTGAATGAAACTGAGAGTGAGAATTGAGATCAGCCTTGCCTTGAGAGACAGTTATACAGGAAGTAAAACCAGATCGGGAACCCAGTGAAGGGGAGTGATACCTACCACAGACTGAGAGCAAGAATCGGAAGACCTAGTAACTATAACTCAGGGAAAGAAGACTGAAAAACATGTCTTCCCAGAGGGTAACCAACCTCCAGTTGCAAAAGCTCTTCTTCAGAGTTAATTGTCCTGCACTCCTGTCTAACGAGAAGATTAAGAGAGATCCCCTTAATTGAGAGCTGCACCCCTATGAGTTATAAATGCCTGGTGAACCCTCTAGTGGCCAGTACCAGATCGCAATACAGTGAAAGTAAACTGCAGAGAAAGCCCAAGACCGCTTCTAATTTCCAATCTAGATGAAATAAACATAAATCTAAACCTCAGCTAGACCAATTCTTTCTATTATGTATACAATGCAGACAACACTGAAACTTGAGACCCTGTTCTCTCGTGAGCAAACCCTAAGACCTCTAAGTGTCCTTTGCCCTTAACTGGCATAGGCCCTCTACAATTGGGGCAACGGAAACTAGTAGCAAGTGCGTCCTGTGCTGATCCCCCCAGTCCAAGCAAAACAAGAGAAATTTCCCATCCGATTCGCACTGAACAGCTCCTCAAGGAATGAAAAAACAAAAGTTCTAATTCTTAGCTCCAAGCAGATCTTCATCCCGCAAACACAGCATCTCAGGGTTCCCGAAACAGATCTGGTAGCATAGATTTAAGGCTCATCAGGGCAGCTGCAGGATCATCATAATTGGACCAGGATCCATTTACTAGAACTTGTAACCTGGCCGGGTATCCCATCCTAAATTTCAGGCCTGCCTCAATTATCTTAGAGACTATGGGATGGAACGCTTTCCGCTTCAGATGAACTGAGCCAGGCAAATCTTGTGAAATTCTCAGTTTCATGTTCTCCCAGCGAACCTCTTGTAAAGCTCTCACTTTCTGCAGAAAATGTTGTTTCTCTAGGTAATTCAGAAACTGACAGATGATGGGACGGGGGGGTCCTCCGGAGAAGGCTTAGGTCGCAGGGACCTATGAGCTCACTCTATAATATAGACAGGGCCAAACGGAGAGGGGCTGGTGACCCGCTCCACCAACTTCTGTACAAATACCACAACGTGTTGGCCTTTTTCTTCCTCTGGTAACCCAAGTATCACAACGTTGTTTCTGTGGCTGTGACCCTCTAGATCTTGAGCTTGGCCAAAACGAGATAACCTCTGATGCATAGACACTAGTTCGGGATCGAGATTTTCTACATTTTTCCATTGAGACTATTCGAGCTATATTATCGGAGATAGTTAACTAAACTTCATCCAGTTTCTCGAAAGAGTCTTCAGATCCATCACCATTTCTTTCATTTCTTCACAAAGTGCTTAAACTCTTCATGGAACCTATTGAGCTGCTAAAGGTTCCTGCCTCCGATTTGGCTCGGAGGGTCAGACCTCTTAGGCCCACCCGAGGCCCTGGATTTCTTAGAGGCCTTTTCGGGAGTAGCAGGGGGAATGTGCTTCTGCGGGGCATTCTTCATGTAAGCCGCCATCCGCCGATCTAATGCTCAAACCAGGTTTCCAAAGTGTTCAGATAACACTGAATCTCAAAAGCAGAGGAAATGGGAAGATTCAGACATCCAAAAAAGACGATTTTGTGATCGGGAGGCAGGAGCTTCTTGAAGGATCTTCTGTTTAGCACTCTGCATCACGTGATCTCCCTCTGGCTCCATTTTCTAATGTGATGGCCCTTTGAGGAGTATGCACTATGATCTGATCGCTGGTATTGCATAGCCAAGTCCCACAGCCTCCAGCAGCCACCTTTCTAAGTCCTCCCCAAGATGTCTCCTTCAGTCTCTTCTCGCCCTAGAATGTGGGCATTTGCAGGTCTTACTGTTTCAAGTTGTACAAATTGTGACCGCATGACCGTCTGCATTTTAATGTTGGTGGTCGTGACAGCCAGTGCATTCGTGGTTGCCCTCTCTGCTTCTTCTGAGTTTGTAAGCATCCCATCCATCCTTGACTTGACCACAACCAGTTTGCCCACATATTGATCTAGTTTGGTATTTAGCGGTTGCACCATTAAGGTAAGGTCATGTATGGCTCATCTAAAACAAATTGAGCATGGGGTCCATCAGCACTGTATTAACAGGTCGCAGCATAATGGGTATTGTATCTCTGTACTCTCCTGACGCTATCTTATTGAACTATCTGTGTTGTGACCTAACAATAGACTACTTTGCCTGAGTTTTATCATGAAGCAGTGTACAGTGATGAGGGCATTCACCAAAACATGTGCTCCTCATTGGACTGCTCACTCTGCCCTCCTTGAGACATGAGGGGCTCATTAAGAATCCAAATCCTGTAGGCAAAATTGAATGCTGTGGTACAGATTTCATTTGTTGATATGTCAAATAAAATCTGCAGCTACATGTTTCAGTTAGGGTGCTTTCAAACACTGTTTACTGAACTGTGCTGTATCACCTGAGCAAGCTGTATGAATCACAGCTTATGTGCTACTTGTGAAAGGCAGGGAGATTCCCCACCATGTTCTGTCAGCGGGCAGCCATGGCTGAATGTGGGTGGGTTGTCCTGCCTACTGAATGATGGGATCTTCTGGGACAGGGAGAGTGGGTGGGTTAGGGGTGCCTGAGTGGGTGGGGGTCCACTGGACTGCCAGGGAGGGGTGGGACTCTTGACTATGTTTCAACCAGGTTGGGGTCGGGAGGGAGGAGTTTCCATTATATCACCTCTACCGCAGCAGTGTGTGGCATGACTAGGAGGTTATGGGCGGGGAAGTTCTGTATGAGTACAGTACCACTGCAGTGTGTGGCATGACTTGGGGGTTACCAGTAGGGAGGGGGGTTCAGTATCAGTATGGTACTGCCACAGTGTGCAGCATGACCCAGGGGTTTCAGGTGGAAGGGGGTCTTTTTATCCTGCACTACCGCTGCAGGGATCGGCTTTCTGATGGTGAGTTGGGCAGGGAGGGTCGCAGAGGACTGCCAGGTTGGGCAGGTTGCCATGCTGCTGTCTGCAGTAAGGCAGTCTGCCTGTGGATGGCCACCTACTTATGTCTACTTAAAGTAAACTTATCTTTGGGAAGTGTGTCTCCTGACTTGCCCCAGGGATGCACCTCCAAGTTGGGTTGTGAATGGGACTGTGCAAAATATGCATGGGCATGCCCTCTGCACAGTTCATCTAGATGCACTGTATATCTTTATGGGTGGTATGCAGCACATCTGTGATGTGTTGGCACATCAAGGATGTGCTGGTGCATTGGACCCCTTACAGATTTGCGCCAGTGCACAAGTCAGGGATGCACTGTTGCATCTTGGATGCACTGGGTGCATCCCTTTTGTGAATCCTTCCCAATATGTCTTTTCATTATGTAATATATTTTTTAAAATTTGAAAATTTTGTTAGACTTCCGTCACATAGCATAAATTTAACATAATAACTTGTGACAGTGATTCTTTTTTTTTGGGACACTTTTTGGCCAGGAAATGCACACAAAGCCAAGGCTTGTTTCCAAGAGCATCTTGGGAGCACAGGGAAGTTCTGGTAAGGTAACATGTATTTATATGGTGCCCAATCCAAGAGGCTCTGAACACCTTACGTAAAAGCAAGCAGAGTAACGCAAATAAAATAAATTGCAAAAATAAATACATTAAAATACATCATGCACATATAACAGATTTAAAATCAATAAATACAATCTTTGGGACATAAAACAGCTCTGGTTAGTCCGGTAAGCTAACTTAAAAGATGATACTTTAGATCCCTTTAAAAGTCTCCACCATTAGGGCCCTCTAACAAAGATTGGAAGTGAGTTTCAAAGGGCTGGTGTGGCGACCTCAAAAGCTCGATCACCAGATGTTTTAACCTAGCCCTTGGAACCACAAGGAGGTCCTTGGTGGAGGAGCAGAGGAATGGACTGAGGTGTCAGGTGTCAGGAGATCAGTCAGGTTGCCAGGACACAGTCCACGAGGGCCTTATAGGTGAGCAAGCTCACCTTGAAGATGATCCTCCACCTGACAGGCAGTCACTGCAGAGATCACAGGACCAGGGCACATGACAGGACCCAGACCAGCCCATCAGTAATCTGGCCGCTGTGTTCTGCACCAGCTGCAGTGGGTGGAGGGTCCCTCCACTGACCCCATAGTACAGAAAATTGCAATAATCAATCCTGGATTTGACAAAGGCATATACCAGTGATGGTAGGTCTTCAGGCAGAACTAGAGGTGTAATCCTGGTGACATTCTTTAAATGGTAGAAACCACTTTGACTACAGATGACACCAGTGTGTGAGTGTTAATCTGTCATCCAGGAAGATGCCAAGATTTCTCACCCTGGGAAGCCATCAATGGAGTGGATTCCAGGACCAATCCTGTCACGACTCCGGAGGCACTTCCATCATGCCGTGACCTGGCTCAATTGCTAGGACCTCTGTTTTGTCAGAATCAGGGTGGGCAAAGTGCATAAAATTTGCTGAGTTGTATTCACATAGAACTCAAATTTCATATATATTCTGCATAGTGAAGTGAATAACTTCACATCTTGAAGTAAAGCAAAGTTACCATTATTCTCTATTGACTTTGCATTACTTCATCTTTTTTGCTCTTTAAGGCGAATTGTACAGTGAATCATGGGAAGTAAGGTTATATGGGTTCTGTATTGTCATGCACAGCCTCAGTTCAGCATATTGTGTGTAGTGGAAAGTTGGAGACAGTTTGCTCTCAGAGTTCTGAGAATCAAACCATCGAAAAACTTTTAAAAAGGCATTTTTGCCACTAGATTTTGTGTCAAAATTTAGTACATCAGTTGTAGTAAATCCTTATGTGTTCATATTATTGAACACTTATTGATTTTGTGTGGATATTTAATGTTAATTTAGTACATTCAGTCTCTGTACTGACAGACAGTGAAGAAGTGTGCTTCGGGGGAGGGGCGACTTTGTGGTGTAGAACTTCTACAAGGAAGATTAGTGAGAAAGGCAGTTTTTCCAACTGTTGTTGGCTATGTTTTTGTTATGTGTGTGTTCAGGTACACAGAGTACAACTTCACTTAATTTTGTATAAGTTTTTTTCTGTTTCTTGGGCATTTATTTCAGTCCTTTTAAAAGACTGTCTGTATTGTAGTTTACTAAACAGTTAAAGTTTCTGTGCCTGAACTTTAATTTGTGTGCATGGTGTAAATTGATATGCATTTTATTGTGGCATCATGAATAGCCGTACTTAAATTTCTCAGCCTGTCTGCAATATTCTTCCCTGCTTCTGTGTAGCTACAGCTGTAACACCCCCCCACACACACACACACACAAAACAAGGTATTGTTTTTGACTTTGGTATTTTTAGACTGGTTAAGAGCTTTCTATTTATTTATGTATTTATTTATTAATTTATTAATTAGGAAAGTTGATTTAAACCTTTGAGTCATGGACTCATTTACAAAAGCACCTCCTGGGGATAGACAGCTGTTACATAGTTTGGTTATAACAGTGAGAACAGTACAGGTGCAGAAAATTAAACATAGAGTACACATAGGCTACATAATAATGTTTACAATAGGTTACAGTCATATACAAGGTACCCAAGGGTTACATTGGGGATACAGCCCTGACATACCTAGATAATACCTGGAGAGGAGGGAGGAGGTAGGGATGGGGAGTGGGATGGGAGGAGGAGGGTTGTTTGTGCCTATGTGGCTGTGTCATCAAGGCACACTTCAGGAAGCATAGGAAAACCAGAAGCAGTTGTAGAATTCACCAAACAGATTTATTTACACTAGCAGTAACATAAAAATAAACTTGTCCAGTATAGCTTTTACAAAGGAAAAATAAAATAGAGAACATCCATTAGTTTTCCTTCAATTTCTGTGTCCCTTTTCTCTTTCCAGCAATTGTAGCTCAGCTGTCTTATAAGTCCTTACACCCCCCCCCATTCTTAACAAGCATCATGTTCTTGTGTGTTTCAGGCAGGTGCAAGGCAGGAACACAGTGTCCCTAAGCTGAGGCCCCTTTTCCCAGCTTCTCTGCAAAATGTTCAAAACTTGCTCTCAGGTAACCTCTTGAGTTCCCAATAGCTTTTTGCAATCATCTCAAATCACAATTATATACATTTCAAAAATTAATACTATATAATTTCTAAAGAAAGGGATCCCAATATCAGTTACATTTTCACATAATGATTTGCATATATTTTTATATCAGTGGATATGCAAGGGAGAAAAAGACAGACAATAAGGGAACGCTGCGAGACAATGAGAGGAAAAGAATTGCAAGACTGTCAGGGTGATCAAATCTGAGGTCTCACAGGAAAATTTGGTTGACAACCAGACAGAGACGGAAAAGAACAGAACAGATTCCTGCATTCAAACTTGTTTCCATGACAACTGGGACAGGGTCCTATTTCACCCCATCACATACACCCTCTCTTAAGAGAGAACCTGTTTTACAAACAGATTTCCAAAACTTTTTAATTCTTCACTAACATTTGCTGCTTGCAGAAATTAAGCACATGCACATTATCTGTTTTTCTATAACAGTACAGCAAACAGTAAAGTTCAAACCCATACATTTGTTTTTTCAGCCTTCAGAACCCTCAATTCCTGATCCATATCTTGACAAAAAATCAGCATTGCTATTCTCTTTACCAGATTCGTGTATCACAGTGAATTTAAATGGCTGTAGTGCCAGGTACCATCTTGTGATTCTGGAAACGTTATCTTTCATTTGGTTAAGCCAACAGAGAGGATTGTGATCTGTTAAAAGAACAAAGTCAGTTTCTAGCAAATAAAACTTAAGGGACTCCATGGCCCACTTTGCTGCTAAACATTCCTTTTCAGTGGTGGAGTATCTTTTTCTCTCTGTCATGCAACTTCCTGCTTATGTACAGAATAAGATGTTCCATCCCATCTACATTTTGACTCAGGACTGCACCTATACCTACCTCTGATGCATCTGTTTGTAACAAAAATGATTTCTCAAAGTCTGGACTTCTTAAAACAGAGGTTAAACATGACGCAGCCTTAATGGCTTGAAAAGTTTCATCACACTCTGGGGTCCATTTCACATTACTTGGGTATCTTTTTTTTGTGAGTTCAGTGAGGGGAATAGCTAACTCTGCAATGTTGGTAATAAATCTTCGATAATAACCAGCCAGCCCTAAAAATTACTTGATGTTTCTTTATTTTGGGACAGGGCTGTTAGCTACAGCTTCTGTTTTAGAAATTTCTGTCTTAACTTCTCCATTTCCCAACACATAGCCCAAATATCTGGTTTCCTGCATACCCAATGCACATTTGGTAGGATTAGTAGTCAGACTTGCATTTTTGATAGCTTGGATAACTGCTCATAGGTGTTCCAGGTGGCTTTTCCAGTCTGGATTGTACACAACAACATCATCTGAGTATGCAGCACGATAACCAGTATGAGGTGATAAAATTACATCCATGTAACACTGAAATATAGCTGGCACACCATGTAAACCAAATGGCATGGTGGTGAACTTATAGAATCAAACAGGAGTGGCAAATGCAGTTTTGTCTCTAGATTCTTTAGCAAAGGATTTGCCAGTAACCCTTGGTGAGATCAAGTACTGATATGCTTTGTTCTCCCAGTCTGTCCACCAAATCATCTATCTTAGGCATAAGATAACTATCAAATTCTGACACTTGATTAAGTTTCATAAAATCAAGGCAGATTCTAACACCTCATTCCTTTTGTTTACAACTACCATTGGAGATGACCAAGCACTTCTTGACTCTTCTATGATGCCCATTTCTTTCATTTTTGTATTCCTTAATCATGTCAGCTCTTAACCACTCTGGTAACCTGTATATATTTTGCCTAATAGGAAGAGCATTCCTTGTCCCTATAACATGCTCAACCCTTTGCTTGACCTGGTACTGTGGTAAAAGTACTGTTAAATGTCTTTAGCACATTACAAATGTCTGCAGTTTGTTCTGAGGTTGAGGAAACATTGACCTTTACAGCATCAGCATTTACAGTTTGTTACAGTCTATCATAAGCTACATCAATATCTTCTGTATCAGTTTCTGGTAAAACTAGCAAAGTAACTTTTGGCATGTTTTCAACCCATTTCTTGAGGAGGTTAGCATGGTATATCTCAGAAGGATTGTTCCTGTCAGGGGTCTCAATCTCATAGTTAACAATGCCAGTACATGTAAGAACCTTATCAGGCCCTTGCCACTTCATTAACAGTTTATTTTCTGTTGTGTGTAACGGTAACAAAACCTTTTAACCTTGCTCAAAAACTTTTCCTTTTACCCCATGGTCATAATATACCTTCTGCTGGTTTTGGGACCTTTCCTGATTACTATGGGCAATTTCATCATATTTTGTCAGCTTCTTTGTTAGGCACACATATAAGAAGTTATAGATTGTTTCTGAGTGGGTTTATCTTCCCAAGCTTCTATTATCAGATCCAGTGGCCCCTTGGCTGCCTCACCATATAGCATTTCAAATGGTGAAAACCCTGTTGATGCCTGTGGCACTTCTCTTTACAAAAGTCGGTAAGGCAAGTATTGGTCCCAATCGTTCCTTCCCTTTACAAACCTTTTAGTATGCATTTTAGGGTTTGGTTAAAATGCTCAACAAGACCATCTGTGTGAGGGTGATGGGGGGAGGTTCTTATGGCAGTGATATCTAGTAGTCTGTACAGCTTCTTAAGTAATGCAGCACTAAAATTACTACCCTGATCAGTAATAATTTCTTTAGGTATGCCCACTGTGCTGAACATTTTTGCAAGCTCAGCTGACACTTTTGAAGCTGCAACAGTACACATTTGAACTGCTTCTGGATATTGAGTAGCATAGTCGCATACAACCAGGCTAAATCTATTACCCTTTTTACTTTTGTCTAATGGACATACCACACCATTGTAATTCTCTCCAAAAGGCCCATCTATTAAGGGTAGGGGCACCAGGGCACCTTGTCTTTTTCTAGTGACTGGGGCTACTTTCTGACACTCAGCACAGCAATTAAAATAGGCAACAACATCTTCATGAATTCCAGGTCAGTGAAATCTGTACAGCAGTCTGGCAAGGCTGTGATCCCTCCCTGAGTGACCAGCCATAGGACTATCATATGCTATCTGTAACAACTCTGTTCTACACTTCTGTGGTACAACCAATTGTTCTGTCTGTTCCTGTGTCTGAGGTTTAACACAAGCTCTGTACAGTAACCCATTCAATTTTTTAAACTTTGGTCCACCCTGCTTTGGTTTCACCTCCAGCTGTTTAAAATAACCCAGGAGAGAAACATCATTAGCTTGCTCTGAAAGAAAATCACAATCAGTTATTAGCTTAGTTTCAACATTTTCATATTTTAACCCTTCGTGTTCATCAGTCATTTGTTGCCACAGTTTCTTCAGGCATTGTCTTTATTTCTAGAGTTATGGATCTTGGAGCTGTGCTCAAACAAGTCTGAATCAAAATCAGTGAAAGAAAAAGAGTCCCCACCATCTGAAATTTTTTTTTGTTGTTGTTCCTCTGCTTCCCCTGGCCAGCCTCTTCTTCAAGCCTCCTTGGTCCTTTTTCCATCTGCCTGTCTCCTCCGATGCCAACCCTTACCTCACATTGTGACCCCCTGGAGGTAGCCCGGCATATCCCTTTGCCGGGTGGGTCCCCCTCCTCCAAGATGGAAGGCACTGGTGGGGCCGTCCAGCAGACTAGGCCATTGGCTCTGTGTGTCACTGAGGCGGGTCTTTTGTGAGGGCTTATGGCAGCGGGGGGCCAGAGACCATCATCCAGCTTAGCCAGGGAGCTATTTCTTGGGTTTCTCCTCAGACAGTGATGTGCCACTGACGTCAAGGTGAACACCGACGCTCATCTCTCCCGACAATTGGAACCCTGAAGTCCTGCTGTGCTCTTGGCCTCCTCCAGGGACCAGCAGGTGCCCGGTTCACATCCCACCCTCTCCCAGAGAGGCAAGCTGTCTGCAGATGCTCCTTCCATCTCCCCGTTCCTCCAGCGATCCGAGTCTGTTCCCAAACCTGGGTCACTGCGCCAGAAGTGGAACTAACTGCTGTGCCAATAGGTGAAATTTTCTTTGAATGAGCTCTTGTCACCACTGCTGCTGAAACTGCAAGGTTTGGCTCTTCTGGGATTAACTCAGTAAATCCTGGAAAGTCATTTCCAATAATCACAGGAACAGATAACGTGGGTACTACCCCACTTTCATTTGGTGTGACACACCCTTAATGGTCAGAGTCACTTGGGTGGTGGGACAGTATCGAGTGTCCTCATGGATGTAGATGACACCAATACCTGGTCCTTTTGCACAGTGTTTTCCTAGCACTTCAACATGCACTAGGGTCTGTCTGTATCCTGAATCAATGAGTCCCTTTACAGTCTTATTGCCCACCTTCACATCTGTTAAGTACTTGCCCCAATTTGCTAAGGGCAAATCTGCTCCATTGCCACTCTCCTTACTATGGCAGTTTCTTGCCATATGGCCTGGCTTATTACAGTTATAGCAAATAACTTCATTGGGCACAGATTTGTTACCCCACCAGAATTCTTATCAGGCTTGGAGTTTAAATGGGAAAAGAGTGTCTTATCAGTGCTTGGCTGTTACCTCGCTGCTGTGGCATCTGTCTGGCCATTTGATAGTTCCTGGCTAAAGAAACAGCTTTTCCCCCACTCTCTGGTTGGTGTTCCTTTAACCAAAGCTGCACATCTGTAAGCAGGATGTTGATGAATTGCTCAATGGCAAATGTGTTGGTGATCTGTGGACTGTCTTGCTCTCTGGTTGGAGCCATTTTATCAGGATTTCTCTGAGTAAGGTGAAGGCTTCTCAAGGATTGTCAACTGAGTTGTACTTCAGAAATTGAAATCTCTGCCTGTAGGTCTTTCCGGAGATGTCATACCTTTTCAGGATTTCACTTTTCACCAGGTCATAGTTTTCTGACTGTTCAGTGTTCATATTGCTGTAGGCAAGTTGGGATTTCCCTGTCAGGCAGGGTACCAGTCTGGTTGTCTATTGCTGCTTTGGCCATTGGCAGGCTGTGTCAACTCTTTCCTATGTTGTCAGGTATGCCTCAATATCATCTGAGGGACACAACTTTGTAAGTTTAATAGCTTTTGAGTTGCTTGTGTTTTGTTGCTCATCTGGATCTTTGCCAGATCCTCTGCCTTTGATAGCTTGCAAGGCATCTGGCATTGCTGCTTCTGTCACTGTATCTCTTCTCTCATCTGCTGCTCCTGTCACTGCATCTCTTCTCACCTCTGCTGCTCCATCTCTTTTTGTTGTATAGCCCACCATTTGAAAAAGTCCATTAGGTTTTCAGGTCCTGTCACTGCCTGATCTTTTTCCATAACTTGTGCTGGCTGTACAATCTCAGCTTGGACTTCTGTCTCTGCTAGTTTGACTGCCATTCTCCCGGTAACCACGCCTGGACTTGCTGCTGCAGAATCCATACCTTTCTCTATGCCTCCCTGGTACTAGGTCCAGTACCCATGCACAAAACTCCTGGCTTAGAGTATACATGGTGTAAATCCCACTTTTGACACCATCTGTCATTGAGGCTCAGATCAGGAGCACAGGAAAACCAGGAGCAGTTGTAGAATTCACCAAACAAATTTATTTACACTAGCAGTAACATAAAAAAATAAACTTGTTCAGTACAACTATTTACAAAGGCAAAATAAAATTGAGAACATCCATTAGTTTTCCTTCAATTTCTGTGTCCCTCTTCTCTTTCCAGCAATTGTAGCCCAGCTCTCTTATAAGTCCTTCCAACCCCCATTCTTAACAAGCATCCTGTTTTTGTGTGTTTCAGGCAGGTGAAAGGCAGGAACACAGTGTGCCTGAGCTGAGGCCCTTATTCCACAGATCCTCTGCAAAAGGCTCAAAACTTGCCCTCAGGTAACCACTTGAGTTCCCAATAGCTTGTTGTAATCATCTCAATCCACAATTACATACATTTCAAAAATTAACATGATGTAATATCTAAACAAAGGGATCCTAATATCAGTTACACTTTCACATAATGATTTGTATATATTTATATATCAACAGATGTAAGGAGAAAAGGCAGACAGCAAGGGAATGCTGAGAGACAGTGAGAGAAAAAGAATTACGAGACTGTCGGGGTGATCAAGTTTGGGGTCTCACAGGAAAACATGGTTGCACAACCAGATAGACAAGAGACAGAAAAGAACAGAACAAATCCCTGCATTCAGACTCTTTCCATAACAACTGGGACAGGTTCCTATTTCACCCTATCACAGGCTGCATTATTTTTGTTTTTTGCTTCCCATCACCCCAAAACTGTAGAAATAATAAGTTGCTGTTAATTGTCTATGTAATCTTAAAAAATACCTGCAAAGAGACTGTCATGCAAAGCTGTTTCTGGCTGTGATACTGCTGCCAAGAAGACTATTATCAATGGAAGTTGTGATGAGACAAGTTCGGAAAAGAGTAACAAGTCTAGCAGTGTTTAAAATGGTCATGGTCATGGTAGTATGCAGTAAAAGGGAAAGGTAGTAGTTGCTGCAAATAAAGGATTTCTCCGACTCTGTTTTCACAGCAAAATCAATTACTTTGATGCTGGTTGGAGATGCTGTTGTCTCTGCTCGTAGTAAGGTTAGTTAGGAATGGGTCATAACAGCATGACTATTGCTACAAGTTAAACCCAGGCAAACTTATCAGGTGGGAAAATGTTGTTGAATCTGCAGACTTGAATGTACTTGATGTCCCACTCCCCACAGTAGTTGAACATGATTCTGGTCATGCTAATGACTCACAGTCTCTTGTTTCCACTGATCTTGAGGTTAGGCCATCCAAACATTCAGATGTTAACATAAAAGTGTGGATGATAATATTGAGTCTGTGTTTGGAATATCTCCACAGGAGGACAGCATCCAAAGTGAATTTGTGGATGATGATTATGGTGATGATGCTAGTGACCCTATTTGGGAAATGGACAAAAAGAAAGTGAATGTGGCTGTTTGTAAATAGTCTGTTAGTCAATCCCCCTCTCCTCAAAGTTCTGATGAAGCTGTGTCTGTTGCTGACCATGAAGTAATATTCATAGAGTGTGATGTTCAGCAATGTCCAAGTGTGCACAACACCATAAATCATGCTGTACACCCCCCATTTCATTGCCACCAAAACTGCAGTTCCCTATGCAGCACCAGCAATGACATATCAAGAGTAGAGCATCACAGTCCTTAGTTTGGGATTTTTTTTCATACACGATGATAGCAATGAAACAGTGGCAGTCTGCCAGCTTTGTCAGGCATGTGTGAAGCATGGTAAAAAGGGTAGCCATCTGGGCACTGGGGGCCAGCATACTCATCTCAAGTGCATGCACATTACACTGTGGACTCAGCACCGCAGGGGAGCTAATGCCATAATGAGGCATTCACCCTCATCCATCTTAGTGAGCATGGTATCCCCATCCTTCAGTGTAAGTAGCCATGTTGGTAAAAGTGGTGAAATAACTCTGGAAGATTACTACAGGCATGAGGAGGAGGATGATTTTGAATGTTCAAGTAGTGGTCAGAGTAGCAATGGTGGTCCATGTAGTAATTCTACTATGTCATCCCCTGTGCTTAAAACTGAGAAAATAACTGCATTTATTAGCTTGTCACTTGTGCACCCACCATCCCACATCAAAGGTACTCCATCCATGTCAGTTCATAGAGGAGATCCATTTGGCATGCCACGTGAAAACACCAAACAATGCAGCCATGTTGCACAGCATTTTGCACAGAACAGTAAATACCCACTAAATCATGCAGCTGCACATGAACTGTGTGCTGTAGCAGAAAAGCTGGCGATTGATATTTTGCCATTCTCCTTTGTGGAGAATGTGGGATTCTGGCACTTTGGGTACACGATGTCCTAAATGGAAGATCCCATCCAGACATACTTTCCACTCAAGCTGTTCCTGAGTTATATCAAATGGTGATAGAGTCTGTAAGACATGCCCTTCAACATTCCTCATCACCTTACTTTCACTTAAGCATGCATATGTGGACAAGTGACAAAACTAGTGGTAGTTCCTATTTGTGTATTACTGCACATTGGGTAGCTCACAGGGTTGTCTGTGATGCTGGGATGGGAAAGCAGTGTAATAAGTCAGACTGTGGTGGTAGCAACCTTCATGGCATTAGACAGTATGACATGATTGCAATACATAGTGCAGTAGGGTCGCATACAGGCAAAAACATGCTAGACTTGCTACTGACAGAAACTGAGTGGCTGTACCCCAGTCCCTAAAAGCTGGCTTCATAGCTAGTGATAATGGATCAAACATTGTTAAATGTATCAGCAATGGTGGCTTTGTTAGGGTTCCCTGCATGGCCCAGTGTTTAAATCTTGTGGTACAGGAGCTGCTGCAGTACCCTAAAATAAAGCAAATGCTGACTGTTGCACACTGCATCTGTGCCCACTTTGCATGCTCTGGAAAGGCCTGGGACCAACTTATGCAGCTGCAGATTCAAAACATCCTCCCTCAGCATTGCCTCAAGCTTGAAGTTGTCATGAGAAGGAATTCAACACTTTATATGCAGAGCAGTTGTATGAACATTACAAAGCCATCTTCGAGTACCTAGTTATGCACACTAGCTGTGACAGTTCAGGGACCTCAATATCTATAACAACAGAACAATGGAGACTCACAGATTCAGTAATATTAATTTTGAGGCTGTTTGAACAAACCACATTGGCAGTGAGTGGTGACACTGCATCCATTAGTCAAGCCATTCCACTGCTCCAGGTGCTGAGGAAGAGTTTCTTAAATTTGTATCCTAGCCTTGATGTGGCTGGAGATAGGTCAAGCTGTGCATTACTGAAACACATGATTACAATATTAGACAGCAATCAACACATCACCACTATTCAGCAATCTCCAGAATTTGGAATAGCCACAATGCTGGCTCCATGCTATAAGTGTGGCATTGCATCCATATTGGAGAGAGTGCATGATCATTTTCAAACTCTGAATGGACAGCTGGTCCAATGGGTTCATGGGTCACAGAAGCCACATGCAACGTCTCTGCAAACCAGAGCATAAAAGGCTGGTGATCACTGTGGACTGAGTACATCCAGTAAGGTGGCTGAGGGCAGGGCAGTGTCAGCTTCACAGCTGTCCATTAAGCCACTTTGGCGTGCCTTGTCCCAAGTAAGAATTTGTGTCCTAGATGAATCTTGTGAACAGGTGGATGATTCATCAGGAGTGTGTGAACCATAGACCATGGTTAAGGCTTATTTGGCAGAAAATAGGCTTCTGACAATATTGGACAATTCTTTGGTGTACTGGAATGGCAAGGTGAATGAATGGGCAGCACTGACATTAGTAGCATTGAAGTACCTGACTTGCCTAACCTCCAGTGTAAGTGTGGAGAGGATATTTAGTTATATTTAGTTCTGTGAGGCCATAGTGTGACTGTCATACTAACCTATCACCTGCAGATGTCAGCATGTTGACATTTATCAAAATGAATGAAGGTCACATACCGAGGGACAACCACGTCTATGTTTGTACCCAGTTATGATGATGGTTGTGCTGATGATGCAGGTGAAGCAGACCATCCTGGTGGCAGCATCAAATGGTGTACCATTGAGGTTGATGATGCAGTCATGGAAAAGAATTTCCAAGTGGGTACAACTCTGGCACTAAGGATTGCGAGGCTGCTGCTTCCTCCTTGAAGATGAAGAGGAGGAAGTTGGTGGAGGGAGGCTGTTGTAGTTCTGTAATGTTACCATTTGTTTGCATTAAAAAACAAACAACAGTGGCCTTGACTATCATATGACAATTGACAAATAATGACATGATGTTATATTTTGATCTCCTTTCTTGATTTTGAGGGTACCGTTCACAGAATGTGTGCAGTCATTATTACCTGTAGTCCTCTAAACACAAATGTCAGATTGTAGCCACTTAAATCCTGCTGATTAAATGACAGATATCCTCCTGACACTGAAAAACAGTAATGCACCCCAGACAGCCACCCTGCTTCTTGTGAGACACACAGAGTCATTGTACCTGTGCCCAAACTATGAACCCTCAGCCAGCCACAGCCACCCCTACTTCTTGGGTGAGAGAGAGAGAGAGAGAGAGAGAGAGAGATTGTAACTATGCCCAAGCTATGAACCCTCAGACACCCTGCTTCTTGAGAGTGAGAGAGAGACATTGTATCTGTGCCCAAGCTATGACCCATCAACTAGCCACATCCACCCTGCTTCTTGAGAGTGTGTGAGAGAGAGAGAGAGAGAGACATTACTCCTGTGGTCAAGCTATAAACTCTCAGCCAGCCACAGCCACCCTGCTTCTTA
The DNA here is from genome assembly GCA_016271365.2 of Neoceratodus forsteri. Lineage (NCBI taxonomy): Eukaryota > Metazoa > Chordata > Ceratodontiformes > Ceratodontidae > Neoceratodus > Neoceratodus forsteri. The sequence continues at coordinate 612,640,278 of CM057455.1, forward strand.
TCACTAATTTACAGTAAGTATGTACTAATGTCATGTACTATGATTTTGACTTGCACTGTAGTGTGAATCCTTCCTTTTCTGCTTTAAAGATGCCACTGTCACCAAATACAGGCAACTGTAAAGCATTCAACAGCAATGGCATACAGGCCAGATAATATATTTTTTCTTCACAGATGGAACAGGCATACTTCAGTACACCAGGATTGTACAACATGTTATCCTGGTCCTGAAAACCCATAATGTAATGTAAGTCAGCAGTGGACCAGTGTGTGTCACTTACTAAACCTGTTAATTTTTTTAAAGGGATTTACTAATAGCTTGGTATTTTAAGCTGGATAAGGGGGGTTACTAATAGCTTGGTATTTTAAGCTGGATATAACAGAAGACAGGAACAGCCATGCTGGGAACTGAATGTGGTCATGCAATGAACTCCTAATAATTTCTTCTTCATCTGTTTTCAGGTAACATTGAGGTGATGTGGACTGCCGTTGGTGGTATCTTCCAGTCTAAAGATGGGCAACAGTTAGGATATGCTGAAGACCTGGAAAGAAGACAAAAACATTGCTGAAACTTGTTTTCAAATGGTGCCCCTGAACCAAAAATAAATAAATACTTACCTTATGTGGCTTGACAGTTTCCATACAGCCAAAGTCATCAACCATCGAAAACATGTGGAACACAAGTGTGTCTATGACCTGAGAAAATAAATAAATAAATGTAATCAGAAATGATGATATTTCAGTCAGTCACAGCAGTAACCCCATACCCCCCTGAATAAAAAATAAATGTTACAGTACCACATTAGGTGTTGGACTCATAACATATGTCTGGCATGTGGATGTGAATATCATGTCCACCATGGTAAAGTGGAAACATTCCATATGTATTATGACTCCCTGAAAAGGAACATGATGGACTGCTTACAACACAGAACAAGATTCAATAGACATTCAATGCCTGTGGCTATGCCCCAAAAAATTATGCTGGAGTGAACAATTATTCACCATTGTGACATGAAGGCACACACAAAGGGCAACATGTATCAGTGATGCAGCAGGCATCACCACCAGACAATGCTCCACTTAAGTTGGGACACTGTGATGCATTTCTGGCCTTATTCTTCATTCAAACTTTTCATGACATTACAGCAGTGGGACCACAGCAGCAGCAGCAACTGCATCACCAGGCAATGCTCTCACTTAAGTTGGAACACTGTGAAGCATTTATGGCCTTATTCTTCATCTGGACTTTCATGACATTAAAACAGTGGGATATTCAAAAGATAGGGGGCCGGATTTTCAAAGGCCTGAGATTGACAGAAGGTGCTTCGTCAAACAGGTCTGATGCAAGGGCACCTTGCCCCCAAACTATACCAAGTGGGAATTTGAGAGGCAAGCTCATGCCACCCAGCAGGTTGCCTGCTCTAGTGTGCTAGTGCCTTCCTTGCACCATGAATGTGGCTGCGGCATGGCACTGGGAGCTTTCGGCAGACCCAGACTGCCGCAGCCCTCAGATCTAGAATTTGAAAGAACCCCCCAAGGAGCCAAGTGCCAAGTACCCTTAGACAAGTAAGAGGCAGGTCTAAGGGGACTTAGATGGCTCCTGGGTGGTAGTCCTGTATGTGGCACCATGTGGCTCATCCCATCCATCCCTGGTGAGCGATCCCTGGTGGTCTGGTAGTCCCCCCTCACCCCATCACTGTCCTGACACCCACATCCATGCATCCTGCCAACCCCCCCATCTCAGCACTCCCACCCCCCTCCTGTATCCTGATCTGGCGACAGACACAGCCCTCCACATGCCACCACGGCCAGCCGCCGAATGAGCTGTCAGTGCATGTACTGTATACGGTATACAGTGCACTCACGGACTGCCCATTCAGCGGCCAGCCAGGGTGGCACATGGAGGGCTGTGCCAGTCACTGGATCAGGTACAGGAGAGGGGTGGGGCTGCTGAGATGGGTAGGGGGGCAGTAGCCCACTAGGGTACTGGGGAGTGTTGTGGCACTGCTGCCGTTGTCATGGTGGTTTGGGGGTGAAGTGCCTGGTTGCCAGACCCTGTCCATGAGTGCTGCAGACTCCCCACAGCCATTGCAGCATTCTGGGTGGGTGCACCATACATCAGGTGCAGCACCCTCTTTGCCGCAAGCTGGTGGACTTAGGCACCAGGACCCTGAGAAATAGAAATTCGGATACAGGGTCCCAGGAGCTCCACACTCAGTGCAAGTTGCCATTGTCGCAGTTTGTGCCAGGGCTTTGAAAATCCGGCCCAGGACATTTGGGGGAAGGTTGGGGCATGGTAAGAGATTTAATGATATTGTGATTATTGCACTGCTGTTTAACCAAATGAAAGGAAAGAAAATCATAATTCTAATCTAAATCACATCTCACAAATGTATCACATCACCATCATGCTTTCCACAATACAAATGCAGTTTCTAAGAGTTCTTACCTGCACGCTCTCATTACAGGTGACACTAAAGCTGCCAACCGCCAGCCAATAAAAGTGTATTATAGCATGCGTTTCTGTGCTGCAAATTCAAATGAAATGAAGAATGCAGCATCCAAAAAGTTGGTGACCATGGAATTTTAAAAATAAAATAAAGAAACTAACAATAAAAATTGTTTCTATTGTGGAAACCATAATAGGAATGAGACATTAGGGGAGCTGGGAATTTATAATTAAGGGCGTCAAGAAATCCTTGTTAATTTTCTGAAAATTTTTTCAGAGGATTATTATTCATATTGGGATATTAATACTGCATGTTCTATGATGTATGCTATAAGCTGGCAACATTCAGAAGATAGGAAATTATGGGGGGGATTGACATGATAGGTGACTTTAGGGTATTTTGATTGTAGTTGTTGTGGGTATATACATTATGAAAATTTAACACAGTAAACAGTAACAAAAAGGTAATACAGCCTGACAATGAAAGCATCAGTTGAAGAATGCATTTACAATTTTGACCAATACTTTTTATGTTGATTGCATGCAGCGCAAGAAACATATTGGGACGGCTTGCTGAGAAGCAGGCTGTGGAGGCTCGGCAGTGTTGTGGCCAATGCCCCACAGCCTGTAAAAACATCCACTTCCCCAATGCTGTTGCAGGATGCTGTTGACATAAGTTTGGAATGTTTGCACCACAGGACAATTTAGCCAATGCAATCTAGGGCCGCCTCGTCATTGCAGCGTAAGACATGCGCTGCAATGAGAAGAAACCCGTCATTGCAGAGGCGAGATGTAGTAACCTTGATATTGTTTGTGAACATGGTGGCGGCTGCCGCGTGTTCTAAACAATATTATCCACCATGTTTTCTGCTGATGGGGAGTCCACCCCCATCAGCATAATGTAGCCCACCCCATTTTCATTGTCTGGCCGACAGGGTGCCCAATACCCATCGGCAAAAGGAATCCCCTTTGTTGTTTTGCCAATGGGGGTGCCCAATCCCCTGTCGGCTACAGCTGCCCCCCAAAGCAAGAGTCCGGTGGTATGCTGGGAGTCCACACCAGCGTGCCACATGCCCCTGTAAATGAAAAATGGTCCCACGAAGTCATCTTTTTCTTTAACCATGTAAAAAAGGAAACGGCCCTTCACAGTATCACGGCCCCCCCACAACCTGCACCCACCCACTGTGCACTCTGCCTCCCCACACCCCACCTCACCCCATACTTACCTCCGGAGCTCAGCATTACGATCTTCGGTGGACTGAGAACACGTCTACACTCTTCAAAGCTGACAGCAAACTGAGGAAATGCCGTAAGCTGTATAATGTAATAAATAGGGTTTTCCAACTTTAGTACATATCTCGGGCATTTTTGGGAATTTTTCACCAAATTTTCAACATGGGACCCTCCTCATGATTTCTTGAACTGTCATGGCATTAATCGCCCTGAAAGGTGATTTCATGGTCACTGCGTGGAATCACCTTTTGGGGCTGATTAACAAAACGACAATGCCAGTGTTCATGAGGTGGGCTCTCAAAAACCCTATGTTGCAAATTCGGTGGAAAAAATCCAAAAAATTACTGTTTTACGAGCCTGCACTGCACAGTTGCTATGCACGCCGAATTGTGAATTTGCAATATTTTCATGCCAGATTTTCAACACTGGCATTTTGTCACACCTCCTTGTGAACAGTACAGCTGTCATTGTTCACATCCTGAGGAATGTGTTTTGCACTTCTGGCACAGAATTGCACGGTCGCTGTCAGAAATCAGTGTTCGACAGATTAAGAAAATGATAGTGACACTGTTCATGAGTAGAGGTCCTGAAATGGCTATGTTGAAAGTTTGGTAATGATACTTCATAAAATGACTGTGTTACGAACGTGCATTGTGCAATTTGCATGCACACATGTAACTTTGCAAATTTATAATATTGTCACTCCAGATTTTCAACATTGCCATTTTCCCACACCTACTTATGAACAGTGCAGCTGTCATTTTTCCCATCCTGGCTGAAAAGTGTTTTCACAGTTCCGCACAGAATAGAGCAGTTGCTGTGAAATCGCTGTCTGGGACAGATTAATAAAATGACACTGATACTGTTCATGATCAGAGGCCTAAAATGCCTACATTGAAAATTTGGTGATGATAGCCCATCAAATGAGTGTGTCACAAGTGTATGTTGCACACTTTCCACACACCCTTGTAACTTTGCAGATTCGTACTATTGTCATGCCACATCTTCAACAATGGCATTTTTTACACTTCCTTATGAGCAGTTCAGCTGTCATTTTCACATCCTGACTGATATGTGGTTTCACAGTTGCAGCACAGAACAACGCGAGTCGCTGTGGGAAAGCAGTGTTCACGACAGATTAAGAAATGATAGTGGCACTGTTTATGAGCAGAGGTATTAAAATCCCTATGTTGAAAATTTGGTGACAAAACTCCATAACATGACTGTGTTACAAGCGGCGCTCAACTGTTTCCACGCACCCTTGTAACTTCACAGATTTGTATTTTTTAAGCCACATTTCAACATTGGCATTCTTTTCACCTCCTTATGAACAGTACAGCTGTCATTTTCACATGCTAGCTAAATATGTTTTGCACTCCTGATGGAGAATACACGGTCACTGTGGGGCATCAGTGTTTGGGACAGATTAAGATGGAACGAGTGAGAGGGGGGAGTGACCGAGCTCAACTGAGCTCTGTCGGGACTGCTCCGGATTTGTTTGTGGGCAGAAAAAGGCCCCAACGCAGGAGACCAGTACAAAAGGGCAGCCTGAAGCACTGGGAGAAACAGAACGAGAGAGCAAGTGAGGGAGGGGAAGTGAGCGAACTCACCAGAGCACTGTCAGGACTGATGCGGATTTCTTTGAGGGCAGAAAAAGGCATCAATAGAGGCAGGGGCCCAGTAGAAAAGGCTAGCCTGCAGTGGTGGGAGAAACAGTACAAGTGAGTGAGACAGGGGGACTGAGTAAGCTCAATGGGGCTCTATCAGGACTGCTGCGGATTTCTTTTTTGGCAGAAAAAGGTGCCAATGCAGGCAGGAGCCCCATACAAAAGGACTGCTTGCAGCACCAGGACAAACAGAATGAGTGCGTGACAGAGGGAGACTGAATGACCTTAATCGAGCTTTGTCAGTACAGCTGCGGATTTCTTTGTGGACAAACAATGGTGCCAAAGCAGCCAGGAGCCCAGTACACAAGCGCAGCCTGCAGCGCCAAGAGAAACAGAATGAGTGAGTGACAGAGCAGTAGTGAACAAGCTCAATGGAGCTCTATTGTTACTGCTGCAGATTTCTTTGTGGGCATAAAATGCGGCAATGCAGGCAGGAGCCCAGTACAAAAGGCCAGCTTGCAGCACGGGCAGAAACGGAATGAGTGAGTGAGAGAGGGGGAGAGAACAAGCTCAATGGAGCTGTGTCGGGACTGCTTCATATTTCTTTCTGGCCAGAACAAGCCACCAATGCAGGCAGGAGCCCAGTACAAAAGGGCACCCTGCAATGGCAGGAGACACAGAATCACAGAATGAGCGAGTGAGGAAGGGGGAGTGAGTGAGTTCAACGGAGCTCTGTTGGGATTGCTGCAAATTTGTTTGTGGGCAGAAAAAGGCAGCAATGCACGAGGGCCCAGTACAAAATGGCAGCCTGCAGTGGCAGGAAACCAGAATGAGTGACTGAAAGAGAGGGAGGAGCGAGCTCAATAGAGCTGTATTGTAACTGTGCAATTGGCGGCAACACAGGCAGAAGCCCATTAGAAAAGAGTAGCCTGCAACACCAGCAGAAACGGATTGAGAGAGTGAGAGAAGAGGAGTGAGCGAGCTCAACAGAGCATTGTTGGTACTGCTGCAGATTTCTTTGTGGGCGAAAGGCACCAACAGAGCCAGGAGCCCAGTACAAAAGGGCAGGCTGCAGCGCCAGGAGAAACAGAATGAGTGAGTGACACAAAGGGGGAGTGAACGACCAACGGAGCTTCTGTTGAGACAGCTGTGATTTCTTTTGGGGCAGAAAAGGTGCCAACATGTAAGCAGGAGCCCGCATAAAAGGCAGCTGCAGCACCGGGAGAAACACAATGAGCAAGTGACAGAAAGGAAGTGAGCGAGCTCAATGGAGCTCTATCATGACTGCTGCAGATTTCTTTGTTTGCAGAAAAAGGTGGCAATGCAGGCAGGAGCCCAGTACAAAAGGCCAGCCTGCAACATCCGCAGAAACGGAACGAGTGAGTGAGAGAGGGGGAGTCAGCAGGCTCAACAGACCTTTGTCAGGACTGCTTCAGAGTTCTTAATGGGCAGAAAAAGCCACCCACAGAGGCAGGAGCCTAGTACAAAAGGGCAGTCTGCAGCATCAGGAGAAACAGAATGAGCAAATGAGGGAGGGGGAGTGAGCTACCTCAACGCAGGTCTGTCAGGACAGCTGCGGATTTCTTAGTGGGCAGAACAAGGTGCCAATGCAGGCAGGAGCCCAGTACAATAGAGCAGCCTGCAGCACCGGGAGCAACAGACTGAGCAAGTGACAGAGGGCAGTGAGTGAGCTCAACACACCAAAGCAATCAACATTCGGCATTGACAAATGCTTTTTACTATTTACATTGATACCTAATCTAACAACTTGTGTATATGAACAATATCCTTCTTTCAACAATTTAAGTATGCTGCGCTACATTTTTTTTTAATCGGAAGTAAAAAACAGAGCGCTCATTTTAATTGGACTTGTACCAGGTTTGCATCAGTCTTCTCACATGCTTTTGGACAGCAACTATTAAAATTCAGTTATGTTGTTACTACACTGAAGTCACATGCAGCAGACAGTGCTACAAGATATAATGGAACAGTTTCTGTTCAAAAACAGCTGGGAATACTGATGAAAACCAGGAAAAAATAAATTGTGGAAAGAAGGGTGGCATATGTATACACAAGTTATTAGATAAGGGGCAATGTAAAATAGAATAAAAAGTATCAGTCAAAATTGTAAGCTTATTATTGCATTGATGCTTTAATTGTCATGCTGTATTAATTTTTGGTTACTGTTTAATGTGTTACATACATTTTCATTGTATACATACCCACAACAACTATAGTCAAAATACCATGAAGTCACATACCATGACAATCAACCACCCACCATGATTTACTATGTTATAAATGTGGCCTGAATATGCTGATATCATGCTACATCATTCAGCATGAGGTATTAGTGTCCACATGTGAAGAATAATTCCCTGTGAAAATTAGCAGAAGACCAACAAGTATTTTAGGAGCTGTGACTTAATTTAGTTTATTTTTTACATGACCGAGGGTCAGCAAAATGGTGGATGCTGCATGCTTTCATTACAGGTGACACTGATGCAGCAATGCACACTGAAATAAAAGTGTCCTTCAGAGAGTGTTTTGACCCCACAATTTCAAATGAAATGAAAGCACGCAGTGTAAGCAAAGCTGGTGGCCACATGACTTATTATATAAAATAAAGTAAGGAGTAAGAACAAAAACATTTCTATTGCGGAAAGCGGAATGGGGTGGAGGGCATTTGGAGGAGTTGGGGAATCAGATTTAGCATTGTAAACATCAAGAAATACAGGATTAACAAAATTAACATAAGGAAGAAAACATTCATTGAACATAAATTACATACTTAGTCTGTAATAAAAAAATATTGCTTAAAAAAAAAGGAAAAGCAGAGGATATGCTTTTCTTGGGGGGAGATTTTGTGAAATAATAATTGTTTACTGGGCCTGTGGGGGGCTCGGGCTGACCACCATTAATTGTTCTTAACAATCTGGTTATCTCGGCATTCTGACCCTCAGTCCTGTTGATCTGCTACTCTACACCCTCCACTACATTTTTTGGGGGCTTCCACCTCAGACCACAGCACAGCCAGGTCAGCCTGTGTGGCAGGCTGTTGTGAGGGGTCACACTCGTACACAGCTGCAGAAGCTGCCACTTCTGCTGCCCTGGCCATTTGTCTGTGATACCACACAGGCGGACACTCTACCACTCAGTGCAGTTTTGGCTGCAGGAGTGGCTGGTACCTCCTGCAGCTTTGCTTCCCACTTAGCACCGGTGGTGCCCTAAAAGGTGTGTTCATTGGCCACCTATGTTTAAGTGGCCTCCCTTGCACCCCACCGCATAAGTGTGTCACATAACTTGCACTTCAATAACATTAGGGTAACCAGGAGGCAGATGAAAAGTACCAGATGGGAGAGCTGTGGTGGGGAGGACCAGGCACAGGCAGTGGGGGCATCAGATAATTTATTTATTTCATTTTGTTGACCGGTAAGTGCACTAGACAAATTCTGCCTATTTTCAGGCATGACCCCAGGAAGGGGAATACAGATGAATGCCAACTGATCTTGAACCAAATTAAGTCGTTGGTGGTATTTTTTAGTGAATGGGGGAAATTTGGCCAGGGCACCAGGGAAATTACCCTACTCATCAGTAGGGGACCCTTATGCCATTGGAGGATGGCTGAATCAGTTGGTGTGCTGCCTGTGGTGGAGATGGATGTGCAGCAGGTCGGGGAGTCTGTCTCCTCCTCGGCTTCTGAACTACCGGAGACATATATATTTTTTTTATGCTAATACGAGTGCTGTGGCACTGGAAGCCGAATGTTCAGCTGATTTCCAACCCGAGGATTGTTCTGGCCTACCTACAGATTCTGCTGATGTTACTTTACCTGTTTCTCCTGTGGTTGTTCTGGCTGAAGAGGTTTTAAAAAAATTGCTACTGCTTGAAGAAGAAGCTTACGTAAAGAGAAAACAAGAACTTGTGGCTTTGTTTCAGTCCACACCTTTGGAGCCTGCGGTGGACACTCTGGAAGCTGGTACCGACCATGACCCGGGTGTTGCTATGGATATGGTCCACAATGAGGTCCAGAGTGAGCCGCACCTTGTGTTCCACTGTGCAGATCAAGACCAGTCTTCTGCTTCTGTTTTTTCCTTCTCTGCTGCTTCTGAGAAGCAACCCTTGGGTCATATCTTCCATCATGGGACGCCAAGTAAATTAAGATGGGCTGATGTTCCAGGGTCAGATGACTGTCCCTGGACTGTCGAGGATTCTTTAAAGGCAGCGGGTTGGGTTTGCTCCTGATATACAGAACTGGATTTTGGGCTTACGCCTATCAAGATTCCGAGTTATGATCTCACCACTACCTGCCTCAGCTGCAAGTACTGTTTCTATTTTGTGTTCTGCTGGGGCTGAGACTCCCCCGCTCCTGATATATTTTCTGCTGCTCCCTGTGCAACTATATGGCTGAGGCAAAGGATCAGCATCTTCCCTCTTCATTTGCCTCCTGATCTGAACCTCACACAGCATCCTGTTTTATGGACTATTCCTGGTCCTGATCCTGTGGTTCCTATCCTTGACCAAGTCACTGTGGAGGATGGCCTTAGTGAACTTTCTGACTTTTCAGGCATTCCCAGAACTATCTCTGCTGCTCTTAGGAATCCTCCTCATGTGCTTGAAGATGTGATTGAGCAACCTACTGATCCTCTAACTAAATCTTATGCTTCTTTTTCGTAGTACTGTATATCCTACAACATCACAATGTGGTTTGCATTGTTTATAGAGGGGTTTGGAAGTCTTCCCTGACCAGGTGTATGTTGGGAAAACTTTTTACAGAATGTCTACAGTTTAATGTGTCTGAATTATATGTTTTAATACATGTGTCTGGGGAAAATGTCTTTTTTTTTGTCTTATTTCTTTTCTCCTTCGTGCCTCGCAATCCACCACTCCTTTGGGCTGCCTAGGTGACATTCGCTCTGCCTGTCCTTCCTGAGCCATCCAACCTCAAATCAGAGCCATCCCTGAGGTAACCCAGACAGAACCCTTTGCCGGGTGGCTCCACCTCCTCCGAGGGGGAAGGCACCTGGGGGCACCCAACACACATACTTGGCCCCAGAGTGCTGCTGAGGTGAATGGTCTCCTTCAGGACATCGGCGGCAGTGGTGGACTGGCAGCCATTATCTGGTCAGTCGCAAAACGGATTTTCCACTTTCCTGCTGTTCTGTCCTACGTGTCTGCAGAGCTCCTGGTCTCCACCAGAGGCCGCTGCAGCGTGACTTCAACCCACAACCCACCCCAGTAGAGGAGAGCAGTCCTGCGGACACTCAATCCTCTCCTTCCCCTGCCAGGCCCCAGCATCCCGAGTCCATTCCCGAATCTGGTTCGCCGGCATGGTTTGAGGTAAGGTGCCAGTGCCTCAACCCTCTACACCACCATGCTGGCCTTGAAAATGTCTTTGACATCAGCTTCAAGCTGAGCAGTGGGCTTGATAGGTTTTGGCCCATTTCCACCTAAAAAAAACCCCATTCCCCTTTGGTCCCCTTTAGAGGTTGTTCCTCTAACTAGGCCAGCGCATAAAACTATAATGGTCTTCTTCTGCAGTGAAGGGGTTAGTGTTACTGATCTCCTTTTTTGGGTAAAACAACGCTGCACTGTTACTGGCCCTCCTGAGGCCATTTTTGATTCAGATGGTATTTGGACTGGGGGTTGGTGTCTCAAGGTTATTTTAAGATCTGATGATTCTGGTTTCCAACACTTGCCTAACAGCTTTTTTTAGGTAGGGATAGAGGAGTTCTCTTCTATCCTGGACCGCCCAAGACCTGTTATAAGTGTGGGCAAGTTGGACATATCAGCAGTGTATGTGATCACCAAAAATGTTCCCTGTGTTCAGCTTCAGGCCATACCAGTGCTCATTGTACTAACCTCGTTCGTTGTAATCCTTGTGGTGCCACAGGCCATGCTTATGCCTCCTGTCCAGAAGCTACTCACTGTCGATGGGCTTCTGCTGACTCAGAGGAGCATAGACTTTTGGTAGCCAATGCCCAAAGAACATACACTACCACTCTTCCCACTGCATGGATCTCTGGTTCATCCCCTCGCCGTCTGTCTATCTCTCAGCCAGTTGTTGTGTCTTTCCAGGCAAAGGGAGATATTGTTCTTTCTGATGGTATGATCCTGGACACCCTTCCCCTCCACTTCCCCACCCTTTGCCCCCTGCTCCCCAGCCCCCTTCTGATAGTGCTCCTGTTGCTCCTCACTCTGTTATAGAGACCACACAGGATTTTGGCCGATCCCCCGGCTGCTATGCCCCCACCCCAACCTGTGGCAGACTCAATAGGTGGGAGGATGACTACCAGAAAGTCTGTCTGGATCACAGTCATTACCTAAACCACCAAAACGTGCCCTTATTGTTTCTTCTAATAGATATCAAGTGCTGGAGGATGACTCCATTTCTGAGGCTGAGTCATTAGCTTCCTCAGTAAACTCCCATTCCCAAGATATAGTGGGTGAGATTGTGTCTCACGAGGCTTCAACTACTACTCCACAACCAGCCCCTAAGAGAAGCAGGGTCCGGAAGAAAAAGCAAAGTTGAATGACCCTTTTCTGACTCTCTCTTATGCCTTTATTTTCCTCTCTGTTTCTTCTGACATCCAATGTCAATAGCATGCAGAGTCCCCGGAAATGTGGGGCAGTTTATAATTTCCTCCGCTCCCATGCCCAGGGTATTTTCTTATTACAGGATACCGGGCTGAATACTATTCCTGCTATTTCCCGTGCTTCTCAGGAATGGACATCATGGGTTTCCTATCGGTCTTTAGGCACGGAAACATGCTCTAGTATTGATATCCTGTTTCACCATATTCAACCCACTGTCCTGAAACTGTTGGATTTGATACCTGGATGTGCCTCTTATTGGATTTCCACATTCATGCTATTTCATTTTGCCTTATTTCCATTTATGCTCCTCAGTCAAGGTCCTTATGTGTCACCTAATTAGTCCTCGCCTTCGTGTGGCACATCATGTCATCTGGGGAGGGGATTTTAATTGTAGGACAAGTAGACTGGATAGAGGGTCTCTGATGACTACTGGGAAAATCTTTGGAGATATGCCTGCTCTTAGCTCTATTATTCATTTAGCTAGGTTGAAGGATGCTTTTTTGTCCCATACTGGTAAACGAGGCAGAACTTTTTATAAGGGATCCTTATCCACCAGGATTTATTTTTTCTTTATTTCTAAAGCTTTACAGATTGATGGGTCTACAGTAAAGCCAGTGGAATATTCTGATTACTGTTCTTTAGCACTACATCTAGGTAGTCCTAAGGCTCTACTAGGCCCAGGTTATTGAAAGCTGAATACTACGCTTTTAAACCATACCCCTATTTTCCAGCAGATTCTTTGCTTTCTCTTTTGTAAGAAGACGACCTTTGACCTATTTGAGAATCCACTTCTCTGGTAGACAGAGATCAAGGCTGAACTCTGTATACTGCTTTTGAGGATGGTAAAATCTGTCCGGTCCTCTGCCTATATGGAGTATTTGACTGATCGTAAGCATTTGCAGCATTTAATCTCTCTCTCTCTCTCTCTCTTCTTCCACTGCCCATGATTTCCCGGCTCAGATTTCTCTTATCAAGGAAAAAAAAATATGTTAGCCTTTCACTCCTCTCAAAATGCAGGTCTGCATTTTAAACAATGTTACTGTACTTCTGGTACTCTTCCAGAGGTCTGCCCCTGCTTTATAATCAGAAACATCTTGGTCACAGAATAATGTCTGCTCTCAGGGATGTGAAGGGCTCCCTCCATACTTCTAATCCTGACCTTCTCCGAATTGCCACTGCTCATGCTATTTCTTTATTTGGCACCCCAGATTTTGACCCAGTTGGACTTTGACTCTTTTTCTCAGGCTTTTCCAATTCCTGAAGCCCCTTCAGACCTTCTTTTGGCTTTATGTGCCCCTTTGTCTGTTTCTGAACTTTCAGTAGCGATTAAATCTTTGGCCTCCAAGAAATCACCTGGTCCTGACTGTCTTCCCTCTGAATTATTTGTGCTTTTAGGTCAAGGACTTTCTACAGGACTCACTGTGGTTTTCAATTTTCTTTTACAATCCCATGATATTCCTCTGGATATGAAAGAGCCACAGAAAAAAACACTCTGGTGGATAAGTTCATGCAGGAAACCAAATATGAATGGGTAGTCATCAAATAACCATACCACACAAACTGTTACTCAAAAAACAGCCTTTATTTAAATAATGTAAAAATAAACGCCATACACAAGGCACCGTAGCATCAGAGAACAATACCCCAATTATTGTGTATGGCATTTATTTTGAAATTATTTAAATAAAGTCTGTTTTTTGAGTAACAGCTCGTGTGGAGCAGTTATTCCTCTGGATATGGCTACTGGCGTGCTTATTTTTTTATTTAAGAAAGGGGATAAATTCAATATTGCTAATTGGAGACCGATTAGTCTTCTGAACATCAACTTTAAAATATTGGCCAAGATCTTAAATACTTGCCTTTTGACAGTTGCCCCATATTTAATATCCTCTGCCCAGTCTTGTATGGTCCCTGGGGGATCCATAACAGATCTGTTACTTTATTACTTGAAGTATTTACTAGTGACTACATCTCACCACTAGAGGGTTTTGCTTTCTCTGAACCAGAGACAGGCATTTGATAATGTCACTCATTCCTTTTATGGTTTACTTTGGTTCGTTATGGTGTTCCCCAACTTTTGTTTACCTGGCTACAGTTGTTGTATAAATGCGCAAAGGTAAAACCTTGTATTAATGGTTATTTGGGGCCCTACATCCCCATCCATAAGGGTGTTCACAAGAGGTGTCCCTTAGCCCTTTACTCTATGTCTTCTCTATTGACCTTCTGTTGCATCTTATTCATTCGACTCAGGAAATTTACCCAATCACCTTGCCTTGTCACTTGTCCCTTATAAGGCCCTTGCCTGTGCAGATGACCTTATTATTTTAGTTAAGAATGTTGGTTCAGCGGAGAAGGCTATCCGCTGTTATCAAGATTTTGGTTCTCTTTCTGGGACTCAGCTCAGTCTCACTAAGAGTAATAGGTGGCTTTTTGGGATACCGCTCACCCTCAACATGTTCCAAATTTTAGGGATTGTTTTTGGCGATGTCCACATGGATATTGTGAATTGGGATATCAAAATTCAGCTAGGGACTGCTTTGGTTCGCTCTTGGTCTAAACAGAAAATGTCTTTTTGGAAAAATATTTTTCATATTAAGACTTTTCTTTTGCCTATTTTCCTTTTTGGCAGTGCTATTTTTCCAGTTCCGAAATCTCATGAAGCCATGGTCTATAGTCTTTTCTTTCAACTCTTTTGAGAGTCGACTCAATCCCTCCTTTGCACTGTTCTTCACTTACCTTTACATGGTGGGGCCAGAATATGGTGAACCCTATTCTTTTTTTCTACTATACCTTCCTCTCTGTTAATTTGAAACCCTTGTTATTCTCTTTTACTAGACATTGGAGTGAGAGTTTTCATCACTCCATTTCCCTGTGGTACTGTCCTTGGGAGGCAGGTCACACTCAACCTCTTCAATGCTCTGCCCTTCCCCTGGCTTACCTTCGGGATGTTTTTATAAGGCTTCAGCAGTGGCAAATTACCTCTCTGATGGTATTGAGCAACACTAAGAAACAGCTTTATTCCCATGTTCTTTTGACACATTTCAGGGAGCCTGATCCTTTCCCCAAATGTCCCCTACACCTTCGGATGGTTTTACAATGCTTTCTCTTAGAAAGTAGGATTCCGGTTAAGATGCATGATTTCCACTGGCTGACCTGTCATGAACGGCTCAATGTGAAAGCCAATCAGAAGCATAAACAGATGACAGAACAGAATTGATCCAGACCTTCCTGTATCCTTCAACTTGAAACTTTAGACCACCTGTTTTTTTCTTGTTCATATATTTCGCTTTTTTGGATTTTTTTGTATACTAAGACTCAGATGCCTATTTTTCAACATATTGCTTATTCTAGACTAATGTATGGGGATTTCCCTCTATCCTCAATCAAATGGGATAGAAGTACATTGAATCTTTTTTTGTCATAATCAGATGGTATGTTTGGAATTCACGCTGAATTTTTACCCTACAGCAAATTTATATTTCTCATATTGAGCTTTTTGGTCAAATGTTGTACGAACTTCAACTGATTTATTTTTGTGAAATGAAGATGTTAGATAGGTCTTGGTTGTTGCAACTTTAGTGAAATCTGCCATGGATTACTGATACTGATGTACCTGTCATATGTGTCTGTTAATTCCTTTTTTGTTTATTTATTCTGTTAACGCTTTGCTTTTGTTTTTTTTTTCTTTGTCTTTTATAGGATCTTAGTATCTTTACAAGTTTCGTAATTTTGTTTTGGTTTGTCTGATTCTCTACTAAAATCTTCCACTACTCGATAGACAGGTGGCGCTGTGTCTACGGGGAAAGTTCTAGTCAGATGGAGGAAGACAGTGGAGGTGGATGTGCTGCTGAGAGTGAGCCAGCACAGCTAAGCAGGAGAATGGAATGGCTGGGAGGCACCCTCAGGGTGGCCAGCTTTGCATACCACATCCTCGCTTTTGAGGTGGTGAATGATGGAGAGGCCATCGAAAATAGGGGAACTCCTGATTCCCCCACCATGCTGAAAATTGTTTCCCTTTGTGGTCCCGATCCAGGTATAATGCCTGTGGTGGATGATGAGGATATGGACAGTCTGGTAGAAATGAAGCAGGACCACTTGGCCAAAGCAGAAGCAGAATATAATATGGCTAAACAGAGAGCAGCGGAGGAAAGAAAAGGAAGCGACCTATGCAAGGGTCTCCATCACCTATCTCAGAAATGTTGGTGAAAGCATTTGTTGTAGCCTGCCAGCCACAGGATATTCCAGTCCTTGATTCACCAGTAGCAGAGCAGGAGCAAGAAGTACGCTTACGACAGGATCAGCAATAGTCTCCAGTGCGAGCCCTAGAACAGGCTGGCTGGATCCAAAACAAGGCAGGTCAGTGGGTTGCAGATCCCAAAAATTCCGCTTCCAGGAAATTACATCTCCAGGGTTTCTCCCAGGGTTGAGGGGATAAGCTCCTTGATGATGGACATATTTTAGAAAAGCTGGTTACAAGGGATTTACACCCAGTACTCCCTGTTAAACTGACAGTAGGACAGTCCCCTTCTATGAACCCAGTTCTTAATGTTGTGCAGTTAGATGCCAACTCTTCTGGCTCTATATCTTTTTCCTCTATTGAGGCCCTCACACAGCAGGAGACCCCTGAGGCTCCACAGGCAAACAGCCTAACTCCAAATGGGGATGAGGGGTATGATGTAACACCTGAGGTGACTATGGACACATAATCTTTACCCAAAACTTGACAGCACCTACTTATGCTAGTCTTTTCCAAAGCCTGTCTCTTTGGCTAAACATCACAATGCTGTGAGATTATGGTTTTGGGGCCTGTAGACACTATGCCTCATCAGTTTTATGTAGGGAAAGTATTACTAAAAGAAATGCTCAACTTTCTCTCTCTGAGGTGTATGCCTTGATACATACCGCAGGGAGTCTACATGTGACATCAGTTTTCATTCTCCTGACATTCTGAATAATTTTTGGATGAAGTATGCTCTGTTGAAAACAAACCCTGCATGGGCCCATTTTCAAGCCATATGCCTTACCAAGCAATCTTTCAAAGTAATAACAGTCCTTTTTCAGAATGAGGGGGGAAATGTAGTTAATATTATATACACTGGCTTGAGAAGTGCTGTACAATCCAGGGTAATCCTGAACCAATTCTGGATTCAGAGGGTTTCAGGAATGGGGCTGGTGGTACAAAGTAACCCTATCACAAATAGAAGATGGACTCCAACATCTTCCCAGTTGTTTCTACTTGGGCCTGGATAAAGGTTTTATTTTTTTATCCTGGACAGCCACATCATTGCTATAAATGTGGTTCTAGTAAACATTTAAGCAGGACATGTGATACCTTGAAATGTGCATAGTGTAGAGAGCTGGGATATGTTACATCTGATTGCCACCATCCAGCTAAATGTAGCTTATGTGAGGAGAATCACTCTTTCTTGGACTGTCCTTGGCAGCTCATAATACCACAAATGGAGATTTTGCAATCCAGGATTTTTATTTGAACGCTGCTATGAAAGCAGCCTTGAGGCATTTGGGCAGAACATCTTTTGAGGCCCCTCTGCTGCTACTTTGGAAGTTCAGACAGTCCCACAGCAAACACCTGAGTCTGAGAAAAACTCATCTCGCACTGTACCTTCCACTGAGGAAATGCTTAGTCTCTGGATTGTCCACTGACGCGAATACTATGCCCCTTCCCCTTCCACTTGAAGAGGCTTTCATGATAGTGAATAATTGGAGACAGAGTTTACGGAACAAAAATTTGGCCTCTACTACTGAGTCTTTCCTTCTCCCATTGCATAACACCTTTACCACCTTGCAAGGTGGGGACTTGGATGCTGGTACTGAATCAGATTCAACTTCGCACATTCCTCCCAAGCAGAAGGGCGATCAGACACTGAACATTCTATGGAGGATTTAGCTATCATTCCAAAATAGATCCAGAATGGGATCTCGGAAATGGATTAAGAAGAAATCATGAGACTTTAAGTTATGTCATTCAGAGTTAATGTATTTTTCATGATATCATTTCTGGCTTTTTGAATCTGGTATGAGTGGTTTGCATGACATTAAAATGGCCTCTCTGAATACAAATAGCATTCAGCCAGAGAGGAAACAGCTGTTGATTTTTGCTTTGTTTGAATTTGCTTTCTATGATGTGGTCTTTCTGCAAGATACCATGTTGCACACTATGCAGGAAATGGATGGAGCATCCTTAAGGTGGACATGGGGAGTAACCCAGTGGTCTATAGGGGATGACCTTTGCAGTGGTGTTGGTATTTGTTTGAATAACCCCTCTGCTAAAATTATGCAATCTGTGGATATCCTTCCAGGCCGGGTCCTTATGATAGTTGTTATTTTTCATGATTTTCCTTGCCGGCTTATAAAAGTGTATGCCCCACAAACAAAAACAGCTAGAATAGAGCTTTTCCACACTATACAATGATACCTTTTTACCACTAGAAATTTTTCTGTAGGAGGCGACTTTAATTGTGTGTTGTACCTCAAAGGTTGGGGGCCATTGACAAAAAATATATATTGTGACACAACTGTTTGAATGCCCTATTATCCCAAACTGGGTTAATGGATGCATGTGCACACGTAGGTAAACCTGATAAAACCTATTTTTGTGGCACTTTGGCCACTGGAATTGATATTTGGTTTATTTCCCCAGCTTTGAGAATTCAAAATACTAAAACTACCCCGGTATCTCCCTCAGATCATGTGGTTATAGAGATTTCAGTCTCTAACTATGATGGGATGCAGCAAGGCCAAGGTTATTGGCATTTGAACCTGGAAGTCCTTTCTCTACCTTTGGTAAAGGAAGGTCTGATTGCTAGAAGCATGTAAATCAGATACATTTTTGTATGATACCTCTCAAACATGGTGGGAAGGGACAAAATGTGAAATAAAACCTTACTTTCAACACATTTGAAGGCTAAATGGGAAATTTAAGAAATATTTGTACCAGGTACATAGGACCCATTTCCAAACCCTAGTGTTTCAGGCTTCCCAGGGTAATGAACAAGTTCTTGCCAACCTGGATGAAACTAATGAAAAAATGAATAATTTACAATATGACAGACTTAAATCTTTGGAACAAGAACATAAGTTTGGGACCCAGGGAAAGCAAGATTTCATAAATTCATATCACTTTGTGCCCAACAGCAACACCAGAAATGAATGACTTCAGTGAGAGATATGTAGGGTACCATTTTAACACAAAACTGACATTTTAAAGGTGGTAGATAACCATGTATATTCACTTTTTAGTGTTCAGGAGTTGCAAAATGATACCTATCTGACTTGGCTGGATGGATGTCATCTGCCACAAGTTCTGGCTTCAGAAAAAAAAGCACTTATGTCACCTCTTACTCAGTCTGAATTAATGGCCACATTAGCACAAGTGAGGGATGGTTCCGCTCCGGGAAAAGATGGGATCCCATATGAAATCTATAATATTATATTACAGTACTTACTACCAGAATTTTTGGAATTATTTCAGGACATTTTATCATCTGGGAAACTACTTGAAACAATGGAGGAAGGATTGGTGATTTTCATGTATAAAGCTGGGGACAGGGCAGATTTAAATAATTGGTGGCCTATTACTCTGCTTAATACTAGCTTTGAACTCCTTAAGAAGGTATTAAACAATAGACTCCTTTATGTGTATCATCTCTCATTCATCCTTCTTAAACATGCACTATTCCTGAATGGAGAATAACAGATAGTTTACTATTATTTAGGGAAATTATACACCGATGCGGTTCAGGGGAACTCACAGGTTTTATTCTCAGTTTGGACCAGGTAAAAGCCTTTGACAAAATTTGTCATAAATATCTTTGGGACTGTTTAAAATGGTATGGGATCCCACCTGCTTTTATATCTTGATACAATCATGTTATACAAAAGCTACAGCACAAGCTTATTGCAATGGGTGGCTAGGAGGAAATATGGAGTGAAACGGGGAGTCAGGCAAGTCTGCCCTTTCAGTCCACTACTATATCTCTTAAATCTCTTCACTCTGGACCCATTATTATGTAGAATCAATGATCATTTTGATATTCAGAGGGTTTCCTTTCCAAGCACCACTGAGGAAATCAAGAGTTTAGCCTATGCAGATGATATTTATTTGATTGTGGGAGATTTAGCCTCTGCTACCTTGGTGGGATTTACACTTTTTGAATTTACCAAATCAACTGGGGTTCATAGTTAATTTCATGAAAAGTAAATTCCTTCCTTTTGGCTCTGTACACTTTCTAGAACCCACACTTCTTGGGATTCCAGTGGTTACAGACACCTGCACAATTTTAGGTTTACTTTTCGGTCAGGGAGATCTAGCTTTGTTGAATTGGAATTCTAAACTTGCCATAGCACAAGGGGAGGTTGCAAGCCAGAATTAGTGGAGGTTATCAAAGCTGAAATGGGTATATTTGGTCAAAACTTTTTTGCTTCCTATATTTCTTTACTTTAGTGTAATTGTTAGTCTGTTCCCACAATTGAAAACCAAATTATAAAGTTGTTTTTTCTCCTGTATATGGGGCAGCAGATTGAATCCCATTAAGAAGTGTTTATTGTTTAGGGACAGACAACATGGAGGGCTTAAATTGCAATTTTCTTTACAATGGTTGTGGGTACTAATCTCAAACCACTGCTGACAAACCTTAGTAACTTCTGGATCCTATGGGTATAGGACTGTCTCACTGAGATACTTCCTTTTGGCCAATACCTCTGGTATACCTAAACAAAGATCTTTGCAAAATCTCCCTGAAACTTTTAAGGTGTGTTTTGGGAAGATAAAACTCTGGGGCCTTATGAAGAACATCTTGTGAAATATAGTAAGGAAGAGCTTTATATTTATCTTAATACCTTTTTCAAGACTCAGCATAATATTGATACAAAATCAACATTGGAAAACAATTAATAGGCAAAATGTTAACATCCTCCTGCATTTCAACATATATGTGGATGCTATGTCTTTCCTTAAAAGGAAATTAAATGTAAAGGAAACTTAAAACATAAAAGCATAGAGCATCGTTATTGCCCTAGGGATACGTTTGGAAACTATAGAAACAATGGATAATTTATTTTGTATTGTCTCTTTGTTAAAAATTTTGAATTTGTTACAGACTAAATGATCTGCGTTGCCTTTATGATTTAACTCTAGACATTTTGAATTTAGAATTTTGCCCATTTTATGGACCAAGCATGACAAAGTTACACTCTGGCTGTTTTAGTTTGCTTCAAATTTTACCTCTGGCATGTGAGATGTAGGCTGATGATCCAGCAAATATGTTACGCTGAAGAGCATTTGTTTTATATGCTTGATAATGCAGTCCAGAAACATAGAACTTTAGAAAGTAGATTGGTGCAGCCTAAGGGTATTCCAGTTGTGGTGGCATAGTATCGACTGGCTTTAGTTAACTCTTGAGGATGTTGAGACAAGTGTCTGTCCTTCTGGATAGGACAGATCCCTAGCCCCTACCCCATTTTTGTGGGGGCATTCTTGATTTAACAGACTTACTTTATTAAGTGACAATTGGGGTTTTGTTTCAGTAGGTAGTAATATAACTTTGCAATTATTATTGAAAGATTGTTGGCCTTTTAGAGTACAAATTTTCTAGGAGAAATATATGATTGATTCTTATTGACTGGTTTTCAAATTTTTCCTTTAATTTTAAAGTAAATTCTGATAGGTATGACTAAAATAATTACTTGATTTCTTTTATGATTAATATAACTTTCTGTGCATTAACACTGTTTGTATTTAGTTGTGTTTACTGTCAAAATGTTTTCCCACCCTTTGAGGGGGTTCTTTTGTTTTGATTTAATTTTGGATCATGCTATTTAGTTAACAGACCTTTGGATCGTGCATTACTGTACGCATATTTTTTTCTGTCATTATTGATTTGGTCATATTTGTGGAAATTGACACTGGTTTTATTATTGGTTGTGGAGGTAAAAAAGGGACAGTAAGAACTGGACATCATAAATACGGGAAGCTGATTGGCCGAGAGGTTTTTGAAGCCATGATGATATCAGGCTACATCATCATGGCTTCAGAAAACCTCCAGCCACCAGCCTCCTCACTGCCAAGGAACTCCTCCAACTACAATGTTCCCCATCATTCTCACTCCACTACACAAAACACAAAGACAACACCTGCTGTGGTCTTCAGTGAGTCAGACCTCGAGACAGTCACCTTAACCAAAAAAGAAACAAAGCCACATCAAATCCTCACAGAAATTGCCTGAGTACATAAAAAAACACTGCTGATAACAGCTCACAGAAAACTGCCCACTCTGTCCACACAAGTGGCACAGCACTACCATAACGATCGAAATCTGTTAATGACTGTCAATGAGCACACAACCCCAAAACTGCCACACAATGTTTTTTTTCTCAGGACTATTGGAAGCATTTAGAATTTTACCTTTCACCTGTTAACTTACTCTGCCCTTGCAAAAAAACAACTGCAGGTGACTTACTGTTTCTCTGGACCGATTGCCACCAACAAACCAGAAGTAGCAGCCTGCATTTTTCCCATTCCGAATGCATTTCAAAAGATTAGATAAAAAAAAAACTAATTCTACACATGCTTCACCCGATCCCACAACTGAGTCAAGTCCCAGACCAGCAGAACCGAATCAAACACAGTACATTTGGGAGTACTCCTAGCAGAACAACACACAGTTAACAGCTGCACCTCCTACAACAGCACCACCTGCTGTCCAGAGCCCTCAGGAACTATTTTCTTAAAACATACACCTCCAACACCCCCAAAAATGCACTTTCAAAGGTTTTAAAAGTTTTTTTTTATTTATTACCAATAAAACTTTTTGGCCAGTTCATAATAGCAATAAGGCACTCCAGGGTGTGGTATATCATGGGATATCATCACTTCTCAGGTTGTTGGCCACACTCAGCCTGCGGCCTCATGCCCAACTACCCGAGGTGTGACGATATTCCATGATCCATGATGTACCACACCCTGTCATGCCTTATTGCTTAAATGTCCCCTACATTTCAGTGGGGGGGGGGTTGTTGTTTACTTTTCTTTTTAGCTTTAGCTAATAGGTATTGGAGTTATATGATTGCTAATTCTGGGATAATGTATTAATGTATGATGAAATACTTAGTTCTGTTTATTTTTCTCTAGCACTATGATTTCATGTGAAGTAACACTATTATGTATGTAGCTTCTTTAAACAGTTATAATAATAAATTACCCTACTCTTTTAGTGGGGGGGGGTCTTTTTAGTTTCATTATTTACTTTTGGGTTCTAAAATTTAGTTGAAAGAAAATCTGACCATGTATGAATATAATACTTAATTGAGTACTCTTGTCTTATAATTTGTATATTATTTTGTGTGGAATTAACACTGTTTGTTATCATTTGTTGTTGACAGTTATAATAAAAATTTCCCTACTCCTTTCGAGAAGTGCCATGGGATCTTTAACATCCACCTGAACTACCACCAGAACAGGTAGATGGGACCTCAGTTTAATGTTTCATCTGAAAGATGGCACCTCAGGAGTGCAGCACCACCCTCATGCTGCACTACAGTGTCAGTATTGAGATATTAACCCAAGTGCCTGGTGTGGGGATAGAACCCACAGCCTTCTGATCTCCCAGGCTCATAGGTGAGTGTGCTTCCAGCTGAGCCACTGACATGACAGATAATGCCACCTACTGTGCTGCAGTTGGTGGGGGGGCAACAAGCTGCTGCTGCTGCTACTGCTGTTGTGGTTGATGCTGCTGATGTGGTTCCTTCTGCTGTTCCAGTGCTGCAGGGCTGGCAGTGGCTGAAACAGTAGCATCAGCTGCTGTTGCTGCTTCTGGCACCACATGGCCACTTTCAACATTGTGCTGTTGTGCCTGTAAGGGACCAGTCACAGTCAAAACAGGACCACGGTTCAGGCGAAATGGTCACCCCTGGCCATCATGCATTCAGGGCCCTCACTGCTCATCACTTTGGCCACTTCTCTCCATATTAACTAAAAGTAAATGTAAATCAAAAATAAAACAAAAAAATACTAGTAGAACTACAAGCACTAAAATTATACTTAACTAAAACTAAGTAACAACAATAAACAACTTTTTCAACTAAACAAAGCTGTCAAATAAAATCAAACTTGCTGAAAAACTTTAACAACACAATCCAAAAATTTTCAAACACAAAAAAAGCTCAATATCTATATTTGATGCATAAAAGCACACTGTCCACACACTCTGCTGACTAAACAGCTCCTTCTCAGAGAGAAAGTGAAACTAGTTCACTGACTTCCTGCTTATTTAACTGCCTGCCTGCATCTATGTGACCTGCAGTCAGACATGTGATCTGTGGGCTGTTTCTACCAACTTCACCTTCTCAAACTGTAACACAAAGCGGACTCGATGTGAACAATGTGAAGTCCATTAAAGGTGAATTTTTACATTTTAATATAAATTTTGTGTAGTGTTATGTGAATTCAAAGTTGCCCACTTCGAGTTAACTTCACAGGCTAATTTAAACTTTGCTGCCCCTCTAGTTGGGATTCAGTTGCAACCAGTTGGAGGACATCCAGTCATTGATCTCAGCCCGGCAGTTGTTTAGCACTTTCACAGTGTCCTGTGTTCTAGGGGCAAGGACATATACAGCTCAGTACCATCTGCATAGCAGTGTAATCCCAAACTGTAATACCTAATGAGCTCACCCAGGGAGAGCATGCACACCATGAATAACATTAGCTACAAGACTGAGACTTGAGGAGATCCACATGGCAGGAACTTCGGGGAGGAGGAGGAGAAATTCTCATCACCACCCATTGCTTCTTTCCCAAGAGGTATGACTCAAACCAGTTGATTACAGTACTGGTGAGTTCACAATATTCTCTAAGGTGATCCAGAAGCACAACGTGATCCACAGTGTCAAATGCTGAAGAGAGATCTAGGAGAACAAGATTTGACCTGTCTTCTGTATCTCGTTCTGAGGATGTCATTTTGCACCCTCACCAATGCCGTTTGGGTGTTGTGTCTAGCCCTGAAACCAGACTGAATGGCTCATTAATGTCAAAGACCATGAGGTATGCCCGAGCTTCTATGCACTATTTTCCCAACAAACATTCCTAAAAATGGAAGGTTGGAGATCGGTCAATAATTCACCAGTGCATCAGGGTCGAGCGATGGCTTCTTCAAGAGGGGTCTCACCAGTGCCTCGTTCTAGGCATCAGGAAAGACTCCCTCTGACAATGAACACCGGATAATCCTGGAGAAAACTAGACAAACGATCTTGACACATCCCAGGAAGAAACACGTCAGGGCCAGGTCCAGTTCACAATAAGTATGCCTTAGCTTCAAGATCATCTCAATGACTTCAGTCACCTCCACTGGTCTAATCTCCTCCCAAACAATGGAGTGCCTTCACTACTAACTGGTGGTGTGCAAAGTTGGGAACATTCACTCCACGTAAAAGTTTAAGGATTTCAACTCTTCCATGAATTTTTCCACCTTGCTAAGTCCCACTTCAAAGCTTTGGTTTTGCAGAGTCACAAAATTTCAAAGTTAAAAACTTCAATTCCTGTTACAGTCAATAGTAGAAGTGTCCCAGATCCCCGAAGCTGGAACTTCGTCGTCCTGTCTTCCTGATTGTGATTTAACCAAAGTGATTGTTCTGTCCTTGCCTACACACCTTTATTTAGAAAAAAAATCACTGTCCTCCTGGCTGCAATTTAACCAGACTGATTTTTGTGTGATTGCATGTATACCTTTATTTTGGAAAAAATCACTGTCCTCCTGACTGCAATTTAACACTTGTGATTGTTGTGTCTCTGCATACACACTTTATTTAGGAAAAAAAATCACTGTTCTCCAGACTGATTTAACCAGATTGTTGTGTCCCTGCATATACACCTGTATTTTGGAAATAAATCACTGTCCACCTTACTGCAATTTAACCCAAGGATTATGTGTCCTCATGCACGCATCTTTATTTAGAAACAAATCACTGTTCTCCCGAAAGTGTTTTAACTAGAGTGATTGTTGTGTCCTTGTATACACATCTTTGTTTCGGAAAAAATCACTGTCCTTCTAAATGTGATTTAACCATAGTGATTGTTTCTGTCCCTGCATGCACAACTGTATTAGGAAAAAAATCACTGTTCTCCAGACAGCTATTTAACCAGAGTGATTTTTGTATCACGCGTGCACAACTCAATTTAGGAAAAAATCACTGTCCTCCTGACTGATTTAACCTAGTGATTGTTTTGTCCCTGCATACACACCTGTATTTAGAAAAAATCACTGTCCTCCTGATTGCGATTTAACCAAAGTGATTTTTGTGTGACTGTGTGTACACCTGTATTTTGGAAAAAAAAAATCACTGCACTCCTAACTTCAATTTAACCCAAGTGACTGATGTGTCCCTGCGTACACACCTTTATTTAGGAAAAAACATTACTCTTCTCCAGACAGTGATTTAACCAGAGTGATTGTTGTGTCCTTGCATACACACCTGTATTTAGTTAAAAAAGCACTGTTCTCCAGACAGCTATTTAACCAGAGTGATTTTTGTGTTACTACATGCACATCTATACTTAGGAAATAAATCACTGTACTCCAGGTAGCAATTTAAGCAGAGTGATTTTTCTGTGACTGCATTCATAACTGTATTTGGGAAACAAATCACTCTCCTCCTGACTATGATTTAACCAAGTGATTTTTGTGTGACTGCGTGTATACCTGTATTTCGAAAAAAAAAATCACTATCCTCCTGACTGCAATTTAACCCAAGTGATTGTTGTGTCTCTGCATACACACCTTTATTTAGGGGAAAAAAAATCAGTGTTCTCCAGACAGTGATTTAACCAGAGTGATTGTTGTGTCCCTGCATACACACCTGTATTTCGGAAAAAAATCACTGTCCTTCTGACTGTAATTTAACCCAAGTGATTATTGTGTCCCTGCATATACACCTGCATTTAGGAAAGGAATGACTGTTCTCCCTGCAGCAGTTTAACCAGAGTTATTGTTGTGTGACTGCATGCACAACTATATTTAGGAAAAAAACTCATTGTTCTCCAGACAACGATTGAATCTGAGTGATTGTTGTGTCCCTGCGTACACATCTGTATTTAGGAAAAAAATCATTGTTCTCCAGACTGTGATTTAACCCAAGTGATTTATGTGTGACTGCATGCATAACTGCATTTAGGAAAAAAAATAATTGTCCTCCTGACTGCGATTTAACCAGAGTGATTTTTGTGTGACTGCATGTATACCTGTATTTCGGAACAAATATCACTGCACTCCTGACTTCAATTTAACCCAAGTAGCTGATGTGTCCCAGCATACACACCTTTATTTAGGGAAAAAAATCGCTGTTCTCCAGACAGTGATTTAACCTGAGTGATTGTTGTGTCCCTGCGTATACACATGTATTTAGGAAAAAATCACTTTTCTCCTCACAGCTATTTAACGAGAGTGATTTTTGTGTGACTGCATGCACAGCTATACTTAGGGAAAATAAATCACTGTTCTCCAGACAGCAATTCAACCAGAGTGATTTTTCTGTGACTGCATGTATACCTATATTTTGGAAAAAAAATCACTGTCCTCCTGACTGCAATTTAATGCAAGTGATTGCTGTGTCTTTGCATACACACTTTTATTTAGGAAAAAAAATCACTGTTCTCCAGTGATTGCTGTGTCTCTGCATACACACTTTTATTTAGGAAAAAAAAATCACTGTTCTCCAGTGATTGCTGTGTCTCTGCATACACACTTTTATTTAGGAAAAAAAAATCACTGTTCTCCAGAAAGTGATTTAAACAGATTGATTGTTGTATCCCTGCATACACACCTGTATTTTGGAAATAAATCACTGTCCTCCTTACTGCAATTTAACCCAAGGGATTGTTGTGTCCTCAAGCGCACGCACCTTTATTTAGGAAACAAATCACTGTTCTCCGGAAAGTTTTTAACCAGAGGGATTGTGTGTCCTTGTATACACACCATTGTTTCAGAAAAAAATCACTGTCCTTCTAAATGTGATTTAACCATAGTGATTGTTTTGTCCCTGCATGCACAACTGTATTTAGTAAAAAATCACTGTTCTGCAGACAGCTATTTAACCAGAGTGGCTTTTGTGTCACTGCGCACAACTCTATTTAGGAAAAAATCACTGTCCTGCTGACTGATTTAACCGAGTGATTGTTTCATCCTCGTACATACTCCTGTATTTAGAAAAAAATCACTGTCCTCCTGATTACGATTTAACCAGAGTGATTTTTGTGTGACAGTGTGTATACCTGTATTTCGGAAAAAAAAAATCACTGCACTCTTAACTTCAATTTAACCCTAGTGGCAGATGTGTTCCTGCGTACACACCTTTATTTAGGAAAAAACATTACTCTTCTCCAGGCAGTGATTTAACCAGATTGATTGTTGTGTCCCTGCATACACACCTGTATTTAGTTAAAAAGCACTGTTCTCCAGACACCTATTTAACCAGAGTGATTTTTGTACATTGCATACATATCTATACTTTAGGAGAAAAAAATCACTCTACTCCAGGCAGCAATTTACAGAGAGATTTTCTGTGATCAAGTATATAAATATATTTGGGAAACAAATCACTGTCCTCCTGACTATGATTTAACCAAGTGATTTTGTGTCCTTGCTGCACACTTTTATTTAGAAAATAAATCACTGTCCTCCTGACTACAATTTAACTAGAGTGATTTTGTGTGACTGTGTATATACCTGTATTTCGAAAAATCACTGTCCTCCTGACTGCAATTTAACCCAAGTGATTGTTGTGTCTCTGCATACACACCTTATTTAGGAAAAAAATCGTGTTCTCCAGACAGTGATTTAACCAGAGTGATTATTGTGTCCCTGCATATACACCTGTATTTAGGGAAAGAATCATTGTTCTCCTACAGCAGTTTAACCAGAGTTATTGTTGTGTGACTGCGTACACAACTAAATTTAGGAAAAAATCATTGTTCTCCAGACAGCGATTGAATCTGAGTGATTTTGTGTCCCAGGACACATCTGTATTTAGGAAGAAAATCATTGTTCTCCAGACAGTGATTTAACTAGAGTGATTTATGTGACTGCATGCATAACTGTATTTAGGAAAAATCACTGTCCTCCTGTCTGCGATTTAACCTAAGTGGTTGTTGTGTCCCTGCATACACACATGTATTTAGGCAAAAAATCACTGTTCTCCAGACAGCTATTTAAGCAGAGTGATTGTTGTGTCCTTGCGCACACAATTGTGTTTGGGAAAATAAATCACTGTCCTTCTGACTGCAATTTAACCTAACTAATTTTTATGTGACTGTGTGTGCTGAAGAATGACTGGGAAGAAAAAGGCAACTAGATAAAGAGAGTGGAGGCCATAAAGCACATTTTCAGTTTGTGGTTCCCAATCCTAATAGAGGTGCAGGAACCAGAAATGTGTCTCTGAGAGGACAGGGACAGCATTCAGATGACTCTGTGGCAGGCAGCAGTAGTAGTAGCAATGTATATGGCCCTGGTGTTGGCTTTCTCCTGCTTTTAAGTTTTTCTCTGCCGAATCTGTGGCAGGCATGTTGACAGATGTGTCAATGTCAAGTGACACAGTGACAGGAAGTAGCAGCACCACCACCAAACAAACAACTGTGGGCTTGGAAGCAGTTGGTTCTGAAGTGCAATTTGAAAGTGGTGCTGATGGTGATGGTGAGTCAGAGTCAGAGTCTGATAATGTGTGTCCAGCGAGTGAGGGTCAGGTGTTGATACATGTGGAGCAACATGAGGACAACAGTCATGAAGAGGAGATGCATGTAATAGAGCCTGTGGCACTTGCTACTGAGGTGGACAGACCTGCTGAGGCTGATGAGACTGCCGGTTTTTTTTCCAGACTATAATGTAGATGAGGATGATGTGTCAAACGACATGGATCCCTCATGGGAGCCAGTAAAGAAAAGGCCAAAACAGGGTGTTACAGAACGTGTCTTTCCTGTTGCCTTCACTGCTTAAACCACCAAAGAGAAGGACACCCAATCACTGTTTGTACCATTTCTACATTGTTCCAGTCACCCCACAACATAACAAAGAGTAAATCTTCTCCTTTGCTATCACAATCACAGTCATCTCGGCACCAAGTAAAGTGTGAGATTTTTATTTACTGGACCCATCTGATGTGGCAGTGGCAACTGTGGCAAATCCAAGTAAGTCAGGATAAGAAAGGTAGTCACCTTGGCACAGGTGGGCAACACGCACACCTAAAAAATAGGCACCCAATTTGGTGGCATCAACAACTGAAGGCAGCCAGTGCCAGTGGTTCGGTCCATCCCAATCAGGGGCAACAAGAAAATAGACCCAGCACCACCACAGGGACATGGAGGGGCAGGTGAGGAGGAGGACATCATTGTGGTACTTGATGAGAAGAATTATGGAAGTGGGCAAAGTAGTGGTCCTAGCATCCAGAGCACCACACCAACCCAAAATGTGATTGCTACCCCAGTTATGAAAAACTGAAAAGCAGCTGAGGTGTGTTGTGCATTGCACCAGGCTATGAGTACCATTGGCAGTCCACAGGCAAGGAGTACCCCCTTACTGACACAACGATGAGGCAAGTTGTTTGGCACACCACCAGGTGCATCACTGATGGCAGCAGTATCAAGAAAAGTTCAGTTGACACTGCTTTCCATTTTGGATATACAGACAAAATTCCCACCTAATGGTCCTATGTGATAATAGTGAGTGCTGAACGGCAACTTGCATTATCACGATGTCAGGGCAGCAAAAACAATTTCTCCACCCTGACATCCTCAGCTTAATAAAGGACAGTGCCGGGATTTCAGTACTTTCTGTGGTTGGCCAGACTCCCCCACTGCCCCATGGGGGTTTTGCCACCTGCAACCCCTACTTAAGGATTCTCAACCCAGGGGATGCATGTCAGGGGTGAAATGCAAAATAAAGACAAGTTTTGGGCCGGACAACAAAATGCAGTAGCGCTTAGACCCAGACCTGAACCCAGAACCCAACATACAGCAAGCAGAGGCCAACCCCTGATGCCACGGTGCAGCTCAGCAGCTGACCACAGCACCACCCCATGTCCGGTTCTGCCCCTCCCAGGCCATGCTCGCCATGCTCGCCCCCTGCATGTGTATGCGTAGCGACATCTTGTCACTAGGGTCGCTCACAACACCACATCTGGTCACCCTCCCTGCCCCCTCACCTTTTGGGCTTTTGCCCACATTGCATCACCATTTTGGAAAGCGCCATCTTTCAGGCACCAACCTCATGAGTTACCCCGTCTAATCATGGTACACCATGGGAGTTGAATGTAGCATGTGCAGAAATGATTACTCTGGATTTGTTGCAATACTCCTTTGTAGAGACTGTGGGATTTAGGTGGTTTGTGGTCCATGCCTTACTGAAATGGCAGGTGCCGTCACGTACATATTTTTCAAAGCGTGCCATCCCTGAACTGTACAGTACTGTATGTGACATGGTACATCATGCCCTGCAACATTCCTCAGCACACTACTATATGTCCATCTGAACATGGACATGTGGACAAGTGGGAAAACATCTGGTAGCACTTACCTGTGCATTACAGCACACTGGGCACAGATACTTGGGGTAGTGGCTGATTGGGAGAGAGGCAAGAATTGCACTAGGGCAAACTGTGGTAGTAGCAATATGCCTGGTGTTAGGCAGCATGCAACACTGATCATGAAGAGTATCCTTAGGTCACACACTGGAGAAAAGATGCTGGAATTCATGCTAACTGAGATTGATCAGTGGATCCACCCCAGTGCACTGAAAGCAGGATTCATTGCCAGTGATAATGGCTCAAATATGTGGAAATGCGCACAGAGGGAGGATTTGTTAGGGTGCCATGCCTGGCACATTGTCTTAACCTTGTTGTACAGGCTTTCAATAACGATCTGATATAAAATTTCAATTTCATTTATTTTCATTTATTCTTTGGTAACTGGTAAAGGCACTGACCAAAGGTCCCTTTCAGGCCTGACCCAGACAAAAACATACAAAACACACACAAATACAATCAACAGCAATACAAAACCAAAAATACAAATCACAAATTGCAGTTACAAACAGATTTATGTAATAAATAATTTTTAACCTTTGTTTAAAAGTTAAAACAGAGGAACAATCCTAACATCAAGTGGGTAGAATTCCAATACAATGGTGCTGCTATTGAAAAGCTCTAGAGTTTAATATAAGCTGAGACCTGGGAACAAAATATAACAAATGACCTTAGCTGGGAAGCAATTCTTCATTACAACAAGATCAGAAAGGGAAAAGTGGAGCCACAGTAAAACATTTATACATCAGACAGCCAACAAAATATTCTATTCTGCAACTAGGGAAACCACCCTAACCGAGAATAAAGATTACACTGATGTGTCCTATTGGGGGCTCCTAAAATAAATCTACAAATTATGGTAGCACGGTAGTGCTACCATAGTTAGGGTTGAGGAGCCATTTCTATGTTAAACCCCAAAACTTTGCACCTTAATAACTTTGCAACCGTTTGATGGATTTGCCTGAAATTGGAATTTATGTTCAAGAACCATAGGCCTTGGGATCTGCCAAGTTTCGTACTGGTCGGATATACAGCTGCGGAGCTATTAAGTGTGATCTGTGCGCATTTACGCTTTTCTGGAATTCTGTGGTCGCGCCTACAGGTCGTACGGTTTGCGTGACCGGCCTGAAATCTTCAGGGAATGTTCAGCCAGGGTCCCGGATGTGCCTTTCAAAGATTTCATGAAAAAATATTAAACGGTTCAAAAGTTATTCAAAAAACAGTTTCCCATTATAAGTCAATGGGAAAAGTTAACAAAGTTCAATACTTTCGCAATGCACTTTTACTTTTGCAAATGGGCCTGTTACTTTCAGAGATCGGCCATTTTGTTTTCAGTTGGTGATCAGAAAATGGTTGGCATTTAAATTTGGGACCCTCTAGAAACCTAATTTTTTTGTATTCACCTAGTCGGCCCTGAGGATGCTTGCCATGTCTTTATTTTGTGGTAAAACACCCCAGAAATATATTTTTCAAATTTCTGGAAAAAGTACTTTCGCAAATTACTTTCGTGCTCATGAAAGTGTTGCAATTTTTGTGAAAGCTTTCGCAAATTGCACAGTAATTTTCTAGTCTGTGGAAAATGACAGCAATTCTTTTGCATTGCACTGCAAAATAACGTTGGGAGTTTTGGATGAAATTTGAGGGAACGTAGCCGACATCTCACAGATGTGCCTTTTCAGTGTTGTATTGAAAAATATTACACTGTGGCAAAGTTATGGCACTCCAAAGTTGACAGTTTTTCCCATAGGATAACATTACGGTGCCCGAAGCATTACAGGAATCCTTTGGCACCCTGCTGCAAAATAACGGTTTGGTCTTTTTTCCTGAAATTTGGAGGGAAGACAGCCAACAGTACACAGATGTGCCTTTCAGTAGTTTGGTGAAAAAATATCACATGGCGGCAAGGTTACGGCACTCCAAAATTGACGGTTTTTCCCATAGGATAACATTACGGCGCCCCACACTTAACAGAAATCATTTGGAGCCCTGCTGCAAAATAACGGTTTGGTCTTTTTTCCTGAAATTTGGAGGGAAGACAGCCAACAGCCCACAGATGTGCCTTTCAGTAGTTTGGTGAAAAAACATTACAGGGAGGCAAAGTTATGGTGTTCCGCACTTTTCTTTTTTTCCCATAGGATAACATTACGGCGTTCGCGCGCCTTTCAGGGCCCGTATCTCGGAAACGGTGCGAGATACAAACTTTTCATCAGAAAATTTCTTAGCCTCCTAATGGGGTTAAGATTCAAATTAGCCAGGACAGTTGTAAATAATATGACTTTTAAATTTTTTTCATTGTCAGACGGTTCCTGAGATATAATGTATTTAGTGTTCCAAGATCTCATTTTCTGTTCGATACTCATTATTTTGCATACATTATTTGTACTCACTGTCTTTCTCAATGCAGGTTTTGGGAAAACCAGCCTGTGCGCTTACATTACTGTTACTGTTGCCCTTTCCGCTTATGGATCCGACTCGCTTCATTTCTACCGCTGACGCCTGCTCCACCATGTGCTGTATCCTTTGCGTTTCATTTGCTTTCTTTGCGTTTCGTTATTTTTGCCATTTCTGTCTACAGTACTGTTTATCTTACTGTTTCACTTTACATCACCATGCCCATTGACATTTCTGTTTGCAGGCACCATGTTATTATGTGACAACACATCAGGTGGCAGACCATTCCGCTCACGCCACCATATGCTATCCTTTCTGTTCTCATTCATGCTTGTGTCCACTGTTAGCATTTCTGTTTGTGTTGCTATCCCTGTTAGTATGCCACAACACATCATGTGGCAGGAGGCGGTCCGCTGCATTACATTCACTATTTCTCGCTATCATTCTCAAAGAGTGAAATTAGAGAAAACTCATTTAGTATTGGTTAGTTCATAGCACTAGTGAAATTACTGTTAGTGTTGAAATCCTTCTCGACTCACCGGACAGGCGACAGATCGTGGTCCCAATCTCACCCCATTCTCCCATATACTTCTGCTGCTTTACACATGTCATGGGGTGAGAGTTAGGACTGACTATCCCAATGCGCACCCCAATGCCGCTGGGGGTGGGCAGGGGGTCCAAGGGGGTTTTCAACCCTAACAGTGAATTTCCTCACTTTTGTCGCTGTGGAACAACCCTAACTAATGCATTAAATGGAGTTTTTTGCCTCTAATATTATTATAGGCCACAGCTAGTGCTTGCATTTCTTTTGTACCTATGTTATAATATAAGTAAAAACTGTAATAAAAATATGGAAGAGAACCAATAGCAATTGCTAATCTAGTTGCTTGTGAGAAGAATGACTTGAATTTGTATAACACCCCTATTCTTTGATTTACTTTCTTAACCATTGACTGAATCTGAGGTGAAAAGGTCAAACTGGGATCCAATAGTGTGCCCAAACACTTAAATTGAGATACTTGTTCAAGCAGACCACCCCGAAATTCAGCTATCCTGTTCCAGGGTGTCCAACAACATAAATTGCATGCCAAGTAACATAACTTTTGTTTTAGCTGAGTTCAAAACTGTAGCATTTAAAGTAAGCCAAGAACAGACAGCACCAAAGTCTTTTTCTAAGGAAAAAGAAAGTTCAGACAGAATTTGACTGAGCACAAATTACAAGTTCATCTGCATAAAGCAGTGAGTCACTAAGCTTACACACTCCAGGAAACTGATTAATAAAAATAGAAAATAACAGGGGTCCCAAAATGGACCCCTGAGGCACACCACAACTAATTGGCAAGACATCAGAAACCACAGAACCTACTTGAACAAATTGACACCTGTTACTCAGATAATCATAGAACCAAGAAACAGCGACATCAGAAAACCTCAGATCTTCAATTTTATGCAGGCCAAACCATGATCAATCAAATCAAAAGCCTTGGTTAGGTCTACGAACACCGCCCCGCGGTCATCAGACCCTTCTCAAACCCACGTAGGATGGTGTTCGTGAACCCAACCAAGGCCGTGCCTGTACCAAAGTGCTTACGGAACCCATGTTGTTGCTTTGATAACAAATCATGGGTAACCAAATAGGCATTAATTTGCCTAGCCACTAAATGCTCAAGTAGTTTACTAAGAGGATTCAGTATTTTTATTGGCCTATAATCATCCATGGAAGTAGCACAGCTCTTTATTGGAACTGGAGCCACCTTAGCTTTCTTCCAGGACAGGGGAAAACACCTGCAGCCAAAGACATGTTAAAAATATAACAAAGGGGATCCATAATAAAGGGGATAGCCAATTTTAAATAGCAGGCATCCAACCCTTCCCCACAGTCAGTCCCTTTATTTGGGAGATACTGCAGAAGTTGAAAAAACTTCATTTGATGTTACTTCCTTAAAGAAACACTTGGGTCCATCTACCAAAGGAACAAAGGAAAAGGATTTAGTATTACCAATCTGAGGAAAAAAAGATCTAAACTTAGAAAGATCTGAAAATTTAGAAATCAACAATTTAACAATTTTGGGCAAGTCACCAATTTCTTTGTTGTCAGCATTTAATTTCTGGATGTCAGATTTTGATTTAGGAGAAAGTAAAGAATTTATGTTATCTTCAAAGTGATTCCTGAAATTTGCTTTTTAGCATTTCTAACAGTTTGAGAGTCTAAATTTGAAGTCCACAGTAGAGATCCATTAAAACCTACTGGAGATAATTTAAATATAGTCCAAGCACTACCCTGCTCTTAATTAATTTCTTAATGCTAGACCAAACCATCCAGTAAGAGAACCTCTTCACTGAATGGTCCAAAGGAAAAGGATTCCTGAATGTGAAGAAGTTGGCTGCAAAAAAATCTAGTGCTGTGTCCACATCTGCAAGACATTCCAGAAATGACCAATCAATTAACCTCAATGACGAATATAACAGGGAATAATCTATCCTTTTAAATGATCTAGTCTGAAACATAGAAAGAGGGGTGTTAACACAGCTAAAATCTAGGACACAAAAGGTGGACATGTGATAACTTACAGAATCTGCCAAGACACCAGAGGCCCCTACCTTCCCCTCTCTATTAGTCAAGACCCAACCCAACAGAAAATGATTCTGTGAGATGGGATTGAGACGGGTAGGCACATTTATACACTGAATCAGTCCATAAGAGAGAAGAAGAGATTCAAGCACCATGGTGTCATTAGCCCTCCAATTCAAATTCATATCTCCAACAACAGAATCACTCTGCTTTAAATAAACTTCACAAACATCCAAGAAATGTTTAAGTCCTTGAAGACCTTATTTAGGGGGATTATACATACAGCCCACTTTTAACTTTTTCTTTCCTCCAAGAACAAATTGCAAAACCAATCAATCAGTATCACAATCAAATCCTCACTAGACCTTAAAAAAATCATTTCTAAATGATCCCTATAATAAATCAAGACCCCACCACCCTTTTTTCAACCTTTACGGTCTATCCTAAAAATTTTATAACCTTCAATATGACACACATTATCGGGCACCACCAGCTTCAAGCACATTTCTGATAAAGTAACAATATCTGGCAGATATAGAGCAATAAGCTGTTCGATTTCAGCAATCTTAGGGATTAAACTACAAACATTCACATGGATAATTGTAAAACTATGACAGCATTTCAAAAATTATTCAAAGATGATGCTTGAGAGGAAGACATAGAATCCAAAGAGCAAGGCCCTAGATTCGATTCAACATCACCAGAAACTAACAATAGAAAGGTTTATGAAACACAGTTGCCCAATTTAGAACAAAGTAACATGCAATAGTGCAAACAAGTAAAGTAACCTCTATTCCCACATTGTCTTATGGGCATAGTGCTACACAACAATTGCCATGAATCAGTAATAACAACATCAACAACTAAGCAATTTGAAAAGCAAAAATCACTTGTCTCATATGAGGCAGTGTTCCTGGCACCAAACCTGTATAATTCAATATGATCCACATATACCAACCCCACCAAAGAATACACACCAAATAGGTAAACACTTAGCATCCCACATTATTAGCATAACATGTTTACAGCACCAACAGTATTACAATCAAACACTCCAACTCCTCTACCTCCCTCGGACTCCCTTAGACTCCCCTGCACTTATTGCACTTGCTGCACCTGCACCATGCAAACACCACCGCTTTTGGTAACTGAGATCTTTAAACACCTCAACCCCACAGACTGGGCTGCCACCACCAACTGGGGGGAAGGGGTGCAGCTAGCAACAGGTAGAAGAAGCTAGTCAGCATTCAGCAACAGGGCTGTGAGCAGGGCAAATTATGAAGTGGCAGCAGCTGTACTTAATTATTTGGCTCCACTCTTGGAAGGACAGCACAAACACCCTGAACAGTACACTGTAGGTCCCTTTTTCAGCAGCACACAGTAATCACTTGTAAACAGCAGTTCAGCAGGGACTCAGACCAGCAGTGCTAAATAATAAAATTTCCACAGCATTAAATGCACCCCAATACTGTGACAAGTCATGCACCAGCTAGCTTAGTTAATTCCCAAAGTCAATAAGGAGTTAAGCAGCATCACAGTCTAGCAACATGAGCTCACACAGTCTCTGAATAAAATGGAATGCAGTGCAGTGATAATAGTTATGGCTCCTGTAGTCTCTCCAAAAACTCACTGCCACACAGCTCAGACCTTCCTGGAATACAGCAGCCTTCCAGATGGAAATGCGGAATATAGAGCTCTCCCTGTCATAATGACCAAATATTCTACACAGTCCACTGAGCTTTTAAATGCCAGGGGGTTGAGGGAGCCTGCCACACCCCTTAGACTCCCTGCACTTATTGCACTTGCTACACTTGCACCAGGCAAATGCCACTGCGTTTGGCAAGTGAGATCTTTAAACACCTCAACCTCATGGACTGGGCTGCCACCACGAAAAGATGTTTATCTTGCCTGATGCATCTGTGGCCACTTTGCATGTTCAGCAAAAGCATGTGACCATCTCCATGATCTGCAGGTAAAGACAGCAGCCTCTAGCTCCATTTAAAGTTTGACGTTGTCACCCAGTGAACTCCACCTTGTATATGGTGGAGCATCTATATCAGCAGTACAAGGCTATAGCTGACTATCTGCTAATTCATGCTAGTCATGACAACAGTGGAGCATCCATGTGTCTAACAAAGAGCACCTAATGGAAGGCTCATCTCGATTCTGGGACCCTTCAAGCATGCAACTCAGGCAGTGAGTGGGGACACTGCCTGTATCAGTGAGTCCATCCCTCTGCTATGGGTGCTGAGGTAGACACTGCTGAATATGCAGCAACAGCTGGAGGCAGGTGGTGACAGAGCAATTTGCACATTAGTGGAACACATGCTGTCCGCATTAGATTCCAGCACCCACATAAAGTATATTATGCAGTCTGAGGAGTTTGGAATTGTAACAGTGATCAGCCCACATTATAAAGGTGGGCTGGCAGCCATATTACAAGGTGGGTGTCACGAGCTGCAGAGTTTGACAGAACTACTCACTCAAAGGGTAAGTGGTGCTCAGTTGCTACTATGGGCACAGGGGTCAAAGAAAGACAATGGTACTGCACAGTGATCTGGTGTTACTGCCACCCACTTCTCTTCATCTCAGCCAGGGTGTCAAACCACAGAAAAGCACTGCATGATAAAGGAACCTATGCTGGATCCCATTTGGGCCACCCTCAGTCAGGTGGGAGTCATAGACATGGAGAAAACTGAGGAGGAGGAGGATGATCACACTGCATGTCTTTGACTGGCAAAAGGCATGGTAGATGCACATTTTGCAGAGTCAAAGAACCTCACCATTGGAGATGAGCCACTCAGTATACTGGGACACTAAGATCAATGACTGGCCAGCACTGATAGTGGTTGCCCTGAAATATCTTAGTTGCCCATCCTCCAGTGTCAGCTTTGAGCAAGTGTTCAGTTCAGTGGGTGCCATTGTGCATCACAGGTGCATAAATCTATCTCCCAAAATGTTGGCATGCTGACATTTATCAAAATGAATGAGGCTCACATACCAACAAAAGAGTAATGTCCATGGTAACAACACCAATTGACAATGACAAGGAGGAAAGTGCTTTAGGCAGACGGGACATACTCTATCATTATTTGCAACACTGAATTGGATGAAGCAGTGATGGAGAGGGAGTTCCTGTATGGTGAAACTTCAAGTATTGAAGACTGTGAGATGCTTCATGGAGGACATGGAAGAATAATGAACTCTACTATTTATTTTCTCCTTCTCCCTACGTCCCCACCCATCCACAACCATGTAATCCTGGATATCAATAATAATAATGATCTATCACATTCAGTACTGAGCTTTACATCCACAGCTATTAATTAGTGCTGCTTTTTATTAGCGTAAATTGAACAGCAGTAAATAATACACTATGCCACTTATGAATTACTGAACACCCACTCTAGCCAGCAAGACACACCACAGCTCTGAAGCAGGACCTCAACACCTCAATCTTCCTCCTCCTATTATCACTTGTGTAGACACCTTGGATCTCCTCCAACACAGGCCGAAACAGCATGGCACAGCACTTCCACCACCTCAGTAGCATGTACTAAGCAGCCATTGTGATAAAGAGAACCACCTCCTACCTCCTCTGTTCTCCTGGGCTGCTTCAGCTATGTCCTCCTCCTCACAATCACAAGTAAGAAACAGCATTGGCTTGGCTACAACTTCCACTACTATGGTGATAATTCATTGCCACCAATGTGATAAACAGAAATGCCTCCTGCACCTCCTCAAACTCTCCTCTTGACAGATCATATTGGTCCTCCTCCTCCATCAAGCCACTGACTGAAGTCTGTGAGGCATCATCATGTGGAACCGCACTGCATCAAGAACATTCTTCGTCTGCTGTTGGTAAGACACCTGCATCGTTTTTCAGACTCTGCAGCCCTTCTATAAACCTACTAGAGGCAGCAAATCAGTCCATGATTGATGAGACTCATTGCAGCATTAAAATGTTTTCATGTAATCTCTTCTTCATGCTGGTTTTGCTGATTCTGCTGCAGAACACAGAAACCAAAACAGAATTGTAGTATTCTGACCATAAGTATCATTGTGATTTAATGTTTTCCTTTACTTAGCTTTAATTTCCTCTCCATTCTTTTGTTTTGCTTTCCTTTCCTTTTCATTCTTTACTTTACTTTACTTTTCTTTCCATGACTTTCATTCACAAAATCCTTTCTTGTTTTCCAGGTGCTCCCTGTGGACTGACACCATTTGCTTAGTGAATCAAGCACATCGTTGAAACAAATTTGGGCACAAGAAATACCTGAAAGGATAAGGAAGAACAGCAGAGTCAGTGATTAAGAAATGAAATCAAGTTATCAATTATGGTACAGAAACAAGTCCTCACACCCCCAAAAAAACTAAAAATACTTACCTTCATGGTTGGCCAATGTTATGTGTGAGTCAGACAAAAGTATCTATGTTATAGCTGTCCAGCAGTATGATGTCATCTATCTGCATACTTCAAAAATAACGAAAATCAGTGAAAGAGAAGCACAAGTATATTAGGCTTTGAACAGTAGCAATAATTCCCCCTCTACAATGAAAACAAAACAAAGATACTTACCTGTGCACTATGTCTATGTGACATCATATATCATCAATGTGCATTCCTTCCCCCAAACAAAAAAATACTTACCGTCATGATTGGCCAGTGTTGGGCATGAATGAGACAGCATCTGTTTTGTAGCTGTCCAGCAGTATAATGTCATATACACAAATAACTGAAAATTAATTAAAGAGAATTACAAATATATTAGACTTTGAACAGTAGCAATAGCCCCCTCCATTATAATGAAAAGAATACAAAGGTACTTACCTGTGCAGTATGTCTATATGCCATAATGAATGCAGGACCACAATGAACAAGAGGCCATTTCTCTGACTTCAGAACAACAGCAGCACACAGCAGCAGCATCAAAGCACCCTCTCCATACGGCAACAGCATTTGAAAGAAAGGAAATGTTTTCACTCTGGAGACACAACTTACATTTCTGGCAAAGTGCTGGTGGCGGTGGTGGTGGGGGCAGGCCCAAAATGCTTAGTATGATAAATATGTTTAAGTTCTCTTGCAAGCTTCACATATGCTTTGCACCACCTTCTCAGGTGTGTACGGCAACAGAATTTGACTGAAAGGAACTATGGTGGCAGGGACAAAATGCTTAGTACAATAAACATGTTTAGTGTCTCTTGTAAGCTTCATATATGCTTTGCACTACCTTTCTCAGGTGTGTGCCACAACAGTATTTGACCAAAAGGAAACATTTCTTCTGGGGACACAAATGCACATTTCTGGCAAACGTAGCAAAACATGTTAAATGCTTAAAACAGATTTATGTTTAACTTCTCAGTAGAATAGCTCATATTTGTGTTATGATTTGCACTTTTTGGTGGTTGGCGTTGCACACAACACAACTACCAGTTACGCACTATCACATACCATGGAAAACAATTTATGTAATGTGGCAATACTTGACATTTGTGGATAGGAGGGTGTACACATGATGAACCAGTAGCAAAAATGAAATGAATGAAAGTGGTTCATCTTGTGTGAAAAGTATTAAAGAAATAACAGAACTGGACAAGCAAGGGACATCCACACGTACAAAACAATACTAAAAAAGAGGACAGAAGAAAAAGACCTTAAAACAACAGAGCTTTTTTTTTTTTTTACTTTTTATATATTTTAGGTATTTTTTATATCTTTAACAGGGGGACTAGAAAGTGGAGAAATTAAGAACACAGATGACAGAATAACCACTTATAAAATAAACTGTTTCTTGAAACAAAACAACTCAGACAACCCCACCAGCACTGCCAGAAGATGAGCCAGGCCCACCTCCACAATCACGCAGCTAGGATAGGAGAGTGAGGACCTTCTCATGGCTGGACATGACACTGTCAAGCTGATCCATCACTTCCTGCTGGAAGGTGTTACATTCTTGCCACAGATTATTCACCTCTGCCCACAAAACTACAAAATGGCCATTTGTGGCAGATGCCATGGGGTCATCATTACTGCCACTAACATAATGGTGGTGCTGTCTATGAGGTATAGGAGGAGTAGCACTGCTGGGCCATCCCATGCCTGCCACGCTGACTCACTGCAGCAGCACCACTGACCTCATTGCTGCATGTTTCCTCAAGGCCATCACCTCCACCACCATCATGTGATGCAGCCACATCATGCTTCTTGGCCTCCTCTCATTGAGGTGGTAGATACTAAGGTGCATCTTCTGGCTGCCAGTCGTAAGATGGCAGACTTTTTACCCAGCCTCACACCTCCCACACTTCTTGCAGATGGCAACTGTCTTATCTGCAGGGTGCATGTTAAAAATCCCACACCACAGAGCGCTGGGGAGCACCAGAAGAGGAGGCGCCAGGCTCATGCTGGAGGGAGGAACCGCGCTGCTGCTGCTGTTGTTCCTAATCCTGCTGCTGCTTTCAGGCCGCTGAGATTTTTTCTTGTTGCTGCTCCAGCAGCAGAACTCCCTTCTTGAGCTGGGTGTGGAGGGTGCAGTCCCTTTGAAAAAAAACATGCCTGCTATGACGTGGCTGCCTTACTGGTGCTCTAGTCACAACCAGTCTGGACTCAGTGGAGTCTTGACACTGCCCCTCCATCAGAAAAAGAAATGTAAAGAAAATCAAAGAAAAAGACAGTAAGAAGTCAAAAAAGAAGTATACACTAACAAAATTTATAAAATCAGAAACTACAGTAAATAAAGATAAGGATTAAAACTAAAAAAGGTGCAACATATTCAACTCTAAACTCTAAAGATATATAAAATGCTCTCCTCTGAGTCAATCAGACTGTCTCCACTCTCCTTCAGCTACAACTGCCAAAATTAAAGTGAAACATTCACTTCCTGCCTGCCTGGAATCTCCCATGTGACATGAAGTAAGTGAATCATGTGACAAACCATGTTGTTCATTAACTTCGAAGTTGCTGCGCTAACAAAGTCGAAGTTGCCTTCGAAGTTAACCGATGATGTTTTGGCACCAAATTAAGCCAATTACCTTTGAAGTTACTAAAAAGTCAAGGTTAACTGAAGAAGTTACCCAGCAAAGTTTTAGCACCAGAGAGGCCATTTACACATAGTTTTTTCGTGGGGTGAATTTGGTGACTTTGTGGTAACTTTGCCGGCAGATTTAAACTTCACAACATCTCTACTCCTAACCAGCTGATCACTGCGAGGCAAAGCCTGCCTCACTGATGAGATCCCTGATCAAATGGAGGACACCCTGTCCGAGAAAAACTGAGCAAACTGATCACACAATGCAGTTAAAAAAGCTTTCTTCAGCTGTAGACAGACTGGGTGAAGTAATCTGTCCACAGTCCAAAAAAGATGAGCTGGTCTGTTCCTCCCTTTGACAATCTCCCTGAACAGGAACTGTGCCTTCTTACAGTTGAGTGCCCCTTGGTACTCACAGTAGTAACCATGCAAGGACAGTTTGTCCTCCTCAGAATGGGTCTTCTGCCAGCAAAGCTTCAACTTCCAACCTCGATCTTCATTGCCTTGAGAGCCCCATCAGACCAAGGTGATCTCAAGCAAGAGGATATGGGTCATATATGGACTGGTGCAATGTCATCAATCACCCCAAATACTGTCTTATTATAGGCTGCAGCTGCCTAGCACATGCCAATCACACATGCAGCAGTCACACCAGATAAATCAGCTACTGCCAACTGTCCCTCTGGGGACAGTCCACTTTAAAGGGGATAGCTGTTCATCTCAACGAGGGGGGAACAACTGGGGCCCCAAATGAGAACTCCACCATGTAATGATCGGACCAAGTGATCCAATTAGT
Source organism: Neoceratodus forsteri (assembly GCA_016271365.2). Classification (NCBI taxonomy): domain Eukaryota; kingdom Metazoa; phylum Chordata; order Ceratodontiformes; family Ceratodontidae; genus Neoceratodus; species Neoceratodus forsteri. The sequence goes on from CM057455.1 coordinate 612,684,528, forward strand.
CTTGAGGTTCATGACCTCAAGCCCCAGCAAGAACACCAAGTCCAATGTGTGTCCACAGTGATGGGTCACAGAAGTAACTACTTTTGTAAGGCTCAGTGATGTCATCAACTGGAGGAGGTAATAACCAAATTACGAGGATTCATCATCGATCCAGGCATTGCAGTCCCCCAGAATCAAACATCGGGGGGATTCTAACATCCTGTCAATGACAAGGTCCTCTACCACCTCCAGGAAATCTCCTCCCAATCCCGGAGGGTGGTAGATGAGGAGAATCCTATAGCCCACACCTGGACCCCCACACACCAACACACACTCAAAGGATGAGGTAGAACCCATTGGTTGCAAGGTGAAGTTCAAGCAGGATCTAAGTAGATGGCAACACTCCTGCCCCTGAGTTCCCTCTACAGGCAGTGCACTACAGAGAACCCAGTGGGAATCACTGCCTGCAAAACTGGCCCAGTGTCGTCACCCAGCCAGGTCTCCATGATGCAAGCCAGATTGACTGATGAAATCAAGTCTGCCATAATTGTGGTCTTGTTTCTCATCAATTTGGCATTACATAGTACAGCACAAAGGGGACTGGTGGATGCTGCAGGGCCACCACCTGCCTGCCCACATGGTCCAGTGGGAACCTTGGGAATAGACACCAACACATCTGGCCTCTCTCTTGGTTCCATTTAGCCCCAGGGTGTCTTCTGCTCCTAACCACCACAATTCCATTCACCTCCACTGGAGCCCACAACATGACTTGCTCAAGCTCACATACAATAGTATGCAAGAGGTAGTTGTGGGATTCAAACCTATTTCTCCAGGTTTGCAGTTCAGTGCTCCTAACCACTACACTATACTGCCTCAATAATTCAACTCATAGGATTCAATGAATTCAATTGATACCTTCACTTGTCCAGAACATCTTAAAAGTTAAGCAGTGACTATCAATACTTTCTGTATTAGATCATGCAGTTACACTAAGTTTATTCACTAAAGATCTTCTGTGGAGCAACACTGGCACCTACAAACTCAGGAATTTTCTTATCAGTCCAGTTGGTTCCAGGGACAACAACTCACATATATTTTACAAACCACCCTCACTTGTATATTTTTGTTAGTCATCTTATCACCATCCTGTTTTCTGAAGCATGCATAATGTATTGTTTCATGCATTAAAACCTCATGTTAGCTATCCGAAGGTGCAGTCTTGTCATGTATTAACCCTCCATAACAAACATTTCCTATTTTTAGCTGGACTAGGACAGCAGTGGCATATACCAGAACTTTTCCTCATCCCATAACCTATTCCTAAATAATTTTGGTGGGTACTTACCACTGCCATCCCCCCTCCCACCAGGTGTTGTTACATTTTTTAATACACAACTTTTAGAGGGCGGGTATTATCATATCCTTTGGAAAAATAATGGGGCAATGAGAAATGTACAGTAGTTTTTGGCATAGAGAAAAGCAAAGAGTACTGAGGTACACACTATGATGTCAAAATAAACAGTAACTCTCACAACACCACTAATTGGAAACCACAGCAGATACATTCCAACAGTCCTTGCCAGAGTAACTTACAAGAATTTTCATTGCTGACCTCAGGACCCCCCTCCCCCATTTGTAGACTGCTTTACCCCATGCTAAATTATTGCATTGGGAAATGAAGTAGTTCTGCTGAATTCTCCATGTCAAACCAAATTAATGGCCCCAACTCAATTACAAAGTGAAGCTGCAAATAACCCACATCTCTCACCCTTACTTCATAGTAGACAAATCCAAAAGTGCTTACTTTTGGTCTGAAATGCTAAGGCTATACGGAATGCCGCATCCATTGACACTGTGGTGACAGATGCTATGAATTTCAAAGGCAGATCTAGGCCTGAGGCACATGTGCACAACCTTAATAATGCAAAGACAGCTTATAGTACACCAAAGAAAAAATGTTAGTGATGTGATAAATGGTGACATTAACACTTGAATGTCATCTCAAAAAGAATGTTCACTGAAACTACAGAAGAAGGATGCATCTTAAGAGTGCCTGTTAGTAAATGGTGGGTGCAGTACTTAAAGGTGGTACCAGGGATAGGGAAGTAAAAGTCAAAATGTGTATGTCATCATGGATAATAAAGATAATAACTAAAAGCTCCAGATGACATTGCTTCTGCTGAATATTTACTCAAGAGAAGCAATTGCCACACTTTTGCATAAGTTCAAGACAAATATAATTTACAGGCATGTGCTCTAGACTTGCATGTTATCAACAGGGAATTGGGATCCAACTTTTCTTAGCAGGATAATTATTCTCCCATATTTTTTGTAGTCTAAGATTCGGAGTTACTAGATACAAATGCTAATTTTAAATAATGTTATAAGACCTCTGTGACAACACATTTTCAAAACCAATAGCATACCACTGTTATATTTTTTCCTTCAATATGAATCAAATATCCCAAAATGTTTAAAAAGTGTTAGCAATTTTTTTAAAACATCTTTCTGTCAGTGTACTGTTAGATATGTAATTACTACATCAATATAGAATAAGAATATATTTACGATATTGATATAATAAGAAAGGTTACTAACAGTCAGCCGAGGAGAGCAGAGAGGTGCATCACTTTGTAATCAGAGTCGATTCCTTACTGAATTGGATGAATTGCAGTAATGCAGTGATTATTTGGCAGCCTACAACAATACATTACAATGCTAACTATCATACCAAGAATCAATGCTATCTTTGTCACAAAATAGATGCAGTGAGATTATGGAAACATACCGAGGTCTGCAGTGTGATAAAATGTTGTGCTCTCCTTTCCTCTTTCTCTTTCCCGCTTGTTTGTTCCTTTTATTTTTCTACTTTTAACATTATTTAGTTTAGTTTATCCTTACCCAGTTTTATATTTTAATGTTGTCCTTAATTTATTTGATTATATGGGATAGTTGAATTACTGTATTTTGTCTTTTGACTTTTACTTAGTTGTTTTCTATAGGGCTATGCACTATTAATTCTCTGATATGGGAGACAAGCACTCTATCAGTCCCATGCCCACCCACACCCACAGACAGGCATGCATGACTTACCACACATAATTACAAACCATCTGTCTGTGGCTCCACCCCCAGAATGTAGGAGTGCAGTAGGGACAGGGGTTCGGGTGGATCCCCTACTCTGTGTGAAGCAGGAAATTGTGGTATATGGTGGGCCCTTAAGTTCCTTAAATGAACACGATTCTAGGCAAATACCCTGACAATTGACCCCAGATCTCTCTGCAGGGCTTGGAGACGTGGGGTGACTTGGCAGGGGGTTGCTCACCCAGCTGTGGTAAGGGACTGTGTAGCAGCCATGACATGGTTCCTGCCATGTAACCTGCACCCCACTCCACCGCATTCTCTTATTTTAGTGCATGATATGGTGTGCATCACTGCCTCCATTTACTCCCCCAGTCCATCTCCATGTGCAAAGCTGTAGATGGGCTGGGGTTCAGGTGCATAAGGGGTGCATACCCCTTTAGTGAATGTAAAGTATGCTCCCCAGTGTGACCAGGAAAACAGTTGCCAAGCTGCAACCTAAGCTGTGAAGTTTATTTTAAAAACTTGAAAGAGCTGACCTGAAATGGGGTAAAGGGAAGGAATGTAGAAGAAGAACTGTGCATTGTGGGTTTGGAAAAGAAGGACGGTGGTTCATGAAGTTGTGCCATTGTGGTGGGCAGGTCCTGTGTCTACAGTTACCTATTAGTAAAGCTGTAGTCCAGGGTTAAAAAGACTTCATGTATTCAGAATGCTTAATTTGTTTTTCCCCAGTAGGATGAGGTAAGCAACCTCAAAGCTGCAATGTTGGGTGTGGGGTTTGCTTTAAAAACTTGACAGAGCTGGATTAAATAGGGTGAGGGGTAGGGAAGAGGAAGAAGAAGTGTATTTTGGGTTGGTAGAGAAAGAAAGGCTGCCATGAGCAGCCATAGTAGCTGGCAGGTCATATGTATAGAGCTACCCAATAGTACACCTGTAGGCTGAGCTTAAAAAGGACTGAAATTGGGAGTGCTGAAATTGTTATTCTCCCCAGCAAGATCTGATAAAAGGCCCCTAAGCTGCAATATATGAACATGTTGTATGAACGTACAAAATAGCCAGCACAAATTCTGCTCAGCTGAGAAACCCCTGATCTAGAAATACCAGTGGGCCCCACCACCCTCCCATCCAACCATGACCCTTCCCTTCTCCCTGCCCACCTTCTCTTGAACCCAGTCTTTTGAGTGATGACATTAGCTAAGATTTTTCAGATACTTGAAGTTTTCAATAATGTCCTCTCTCTCTCTCTCTGATCTCTTCTCCTCCAGTGAGTACATGTTAAGCTGTCTCAGCCTGTCCTCATACAGTTTGTCTTGCCCTGCTGTCCCTGAGCCATCTTTGTTTCCTTCCTTTGAACTGCCTCAAGCTGGTTGATGCTTTTAGATAAGGTCTCAGTATTGCACACTGTACTCCAGGTGTGGTCATAAAAGGATCTGTGCATGAGCAGTATAACCTCCTCCTTCTACTAGTAAACCCCCAGGCAATAAATCCCAGCACTATATTTACCTTTGCTACAGGCTTTCTACACTGTATAGGTTGCTTAAGGTTATTGGTGATGGCTATGCCCAAGTCTTTTCCTCTTCTCTGACTTAGTGAACTTAACCCACCCCTAAACTGTACTCAGTCCTTAGGTTCTTTCTTCCTATGTGCACGACCTTGCACTTGTTCACAATAAAACTGAGTCACCATACAGTATGCCAGACCATCTTTCCAATATTGCTAGTTCTTTCTTTAGGTCTTTTATCTCTTCATCTGTGTTCACCCTCCCATGAAGATTGGTTTTGTCAGCAAAAAGGCATATTTTGCCTTTAATGCTTTCACCAGGATCATTAATCAATACATTAAAGAACATCGGGCTACTACTAACACTGCAAAATCCCATTGGTCCCATTCCTCATATGTGATAGCTCCACTCCACTCCACTCCACTCCACTCCACTCCACTCCACTCCACCCCACTTATCACTACTCTTTGTGTCCTACTACTGAGCCAATGTGCCACCTACCTTGTTAATTTGCTTCCCAGCTCAACATTGGAACAAAAGAGGAATTTCATGGAGCAGTGGTCCATGCCCTCATTGCCAAAAGGCATTTAATCATTGGAGTGGGGTGCATGTTTTATATGCTGCAGAGATTCAGTCTGGGAAATCAGCTGACCAGTGGGATGAGGGCCATGTACTTCCTCACCAAGAGCACAGATTGCTGCTATCAACAGTACCCTTACCCTTGCCTTCACCTTAAGCAGGGGACAAGAGGCTTACTTTGATTAGCACACCAACGGAATAGCGTGGCACAGAACTGCTCATAGACAATAGCACTGACAGTATGTACAGGACAAAGTGATTTTCTTCAGGGGTTCCACCTCCCACATCCCACATTTACAAGGGCCTCACCCCACCCCTACCAGATTACAATGAACTCCAAGGGATACATGTTGGGAATGGGCAAAATTCAGGTGGGTTGGCAAATTGACTTGGGGAACTTGGTGGTGGATGCAACTTGGGTGATGCGGGAGCAAGAGTACAGTGGGTATGTTGGGAGGAACAGCTTGGTGGCATGGGGGTTTACTACAGTACGTGGAGGATGGAATGAAAGGGGGGAGAGCACATGACAACTGAGAGAGGAGAAACAATAAAAGATATACGGGGAGGTGAGATCCAAACCCAGGATAGCTGTAGGGACCACTGCTATCACATGCTGTTGCTGTATCCTCTGAGCCATGGCAATGGAATGCTGGCAAGCAGACATTTGGAAGGTGAAAACAGCCACAGGGATAGTGCTGTTATATCCACATTTTGCTTGCCCTGTCACTGTTTTCACTCATGCTACATTGGTGGTGTGATTTTGTACCACACTATAATACCCCTGCTATATTTACCAGATACTGGGACAAGACAGGGCTGCCTCTTCTCACCCCTCCTGTATGTCTTATCTTTAGAAACCCTTGCAGTGGTAATTCAGAATCACCAGGAATTGGCATGATTTCAGACAGGGAGGAGCACAAATTGCCACTCTTTGCAGATGACCTGCTCCTGTATTTACAGAACCCAAGGGAAGGTCTAAAAAATGTTCATGTGCTGTTGGGAAAGTACAGGGCACTGTCTGGCCACAAGATCAACTGGTCAAATAGTGAAATAATGCCAGTGGGGAAGTTGTACAGAGACCAAATTTGTCGCAGCTCCATGGGACTACTCCTGGTCAATAACAGTAAGTACTTGGGAGTCACCATTCCAGCCAGACTGAGTATGCTCTTCAAAAGAAGCTATGATCTCCTCATGTCCAGCCTGGTGGAGGACTGTGACAGGTGTGGGGGGGGGGCATTGCCTTTCTCCCTGCATGGGAGAATTAATACTGTGAAAATGTCTCTTCTGCCAAAATGTTTATATTTAATTCAGGCCATCCCATCCATATACTGGATACATTCTTTAAACAACTAAACTAACTCATTCATAAATTCATATGAAAAGGAGTTAATGCCCACATCCACAGGACTATCCTACAACTCCACAGCAGGCTGGGGGGTGGCTTTCCCACTTCAAGCACTACTGTTGGGCCTCTCAGCTGGCCTTTCGATCAATGGGTGCTCACCCTGACTGGTTGTTATGGCAGACAATAGAAAAAAAAGAACTGGGATGTGAGCTGAGAAGGGGAAAGCTGATCCCCAGTCTCTGAGATGCCAAAATCAGAGAGGTGGGAAAGCACTATGCAAGGATCACCCTGCAGATCTGGACTGCTGCACATAGACATCTGGAGACTCTACCAAGTATCTTGATAGATGATGACATCAGCGCACCATTAAAGGTGGGGTTCCAGGGTATAGCATTCATCTACATTGGGGCCACCTAAGATGGAGGAAACATGGGATACTCTGTGTTGCCCAGATGTACCTCGGAGGTAGACTGCTGTCATTTGGAGTTGCAGTAGGAATGGTGCCTAGGGCCAGAGGACCTATTTACATACATACAGATGGCACACAAACTTGGTACACTGTGCTTCAGTTCTCCCATCCAGGCCAGTGGTTCTCCATTTCAGGAAGAAATGTTCAAACCACAGTCATGTGCTAAGCTGCTATCAATTTACTATAAAATACTATTGGGAAGAACTGCCTCCTAGTGAAGTCATGAAAGCAATATGGGGGAAGACCTGCGCATTACAATCACCCCAAAACATGGGATGTAGCTACTAGACATTTGGCCTTTGCTACAGTAGGAATAAACAATGCCAAATCCAGTATAATTTCTTATATACAGCATACCTCCCCAATAAAGCTGTATCAGGCCAACCTAGATACTCCAAATCACTGCCCCAAATGTAAACACAGAATTGTATCTTCTTACACAGTTCTCACTTATCCAAAAATAGCCACATCTTGGTGCAGAATTTATGAAATTATGTTCAAAATGCTGGATACTAGACTACCCAAGTCACTTTGGAACTGCTGATGGGAGCCAACCCTTCAAGACACCCCCTCAAGTCAGACTAATACGTCTAGTCTATAGCACTGGTCAATTCAAGACAGTCAATTTCCCAGAACTGGATAACTGAGGAACCCCCATCAGTCCAACAGTGGGTGAATAATCTCAAGTTGTGCCTAAAGCTAGAAAAAACTCAGCTCTCAGCAAACAGTAAGATGGATACATTCAATACATTATGGAACACTCTGATCAGGGCTACAGAATAGGGTGACTTCCCCCTTTAATGCTGTAGCCTGTCAAACATTAGAACCACTGATTCTGTTCACTGTACTATAATTTAATTGCTTTACCATATGAATCTCAACTTTGTATGTAATGTTTATGAAATGTTCCTTGAAAGCCACTGTACTTGCCTCTTCTAATACTAGCTATACCACAAAGCACTCTCAAAAAGTGTAAACTACGTAGCTTGAATGAACTCTACATGCATTGGCTTTATTTCTCTTCGCTGTATATCATGAAACCACAAAAAACAAGTTTTACAAAAAATTTGCTTCCTGCTTCTAGGTCCTCCAATTTCCTGATCAGCCTGTTGTGGGGTACCAAGCTGAAGGCCTTGCTGAAATCCAAGTATCGAATATGATCTGCCTGGTCCTTATCTGCCTTTGCTGCCCTACCCAGTCAAAGAAGCTAAACCGTATGTTTGACAGGATCTACATGACACAGACCTGGGCTGCCTCTTGCTCTGAAGGCCATTTACATTCAAGGAACCTGACCAGCCTTTTCTTCAGAATGGCTTGCATCAGTTTTCATACAGTGGAGGTCAGACTGGCTGGCCTGTAGTTTCTAGGGTCTCTCGGTCCGCTCTTGTGGAGTGGTACCACATGTGTGTTCTTCACTCTGTGGTACCACCACCATGTTTAATGAGCTGTTGAACAAATCTGCTAGTGGACCTGCCAGTTCAACCACCTGCTCCCGCATCCCGGTGCAACATGCCATATGGTCCTTTGTGCAGCAAGACAGGGACTTCCAGTGAACTAGTGCACCAAAGTAAGATGAAGGCACTTGTCAGAAAGGAAGCTCCTTGTCCCTGAACTGAAGATTCAATGGCCCAGGAATGGTTATGACAGACTGCCAAGGTGGATACACTCTTAAACTCTGATAACAGTGTAACCCCTCCTCCATCTATTTTATCTAGGGGCCCCGATGGTAAAATGCAAGGGAGGTAAGAAATTACCTGAACCTAAGATCCTCCAAGCAAGTAGCACACAGTTTCAGAGATAACAGATGCAGACCTTACCTGGGAGGTGGAGTCTCAAGCACTAACGTGCCTCATCTTAACTGGCTAATGCTGAACAAAATGCTGCTGCACCCCTCTGCACAGGGATGAGTGGGAAAAAAAAGATGGAAAACCTTCTTTGACGAGAACAGTCAAGTTAGTTCATTAAATAACTCAGCACAAGCCATGTAAAAGGAAACTATAGGAACATTTAATTTGAAGATATTAATGATTTATATAATATATAAATATATGAAACAGCTCCAGAAGGCAGAGAGGAAACGGGATGGTTAGAGATCGTTAGGCTGGAAGGTGCTACAGGGCTAGAACAGCTAGATCACCACAGGCCTAGAAAAATAGACCAGAACAGGCTCCACGCATAGATCTGCAAGCCTTAATCAAAGCTTGCACCTACCAAATACATTTAACCATGACCACCATACACAGAGATGTGCCTAATTCCTCCACCTTGGATCTTATAGGAGTGGGGCCTGATGCAGCCTAAATTCCTTACTGTGGCTGCTCAACTTTGACCAGAAGCCAAACCAAGTGCTGTTCCCACCTTCATACTTAGCTTGTGCAGTGGCTTACCAATGAAGCTGGATGAATGGCCTCCTTCTGTTACAGCATTCCCCACCCGCATTCCTTCATGAGTCTGACATGGGTGCTGCCTCAGACATGGGCACAGTAGGCCTGATAAAGTGAATTCCAGAATGCAGGCCTTCCAACCTTACCTTCAGCAGTGTGCCACATGGGAAATAATCTAATTGAAGCAGCCAACTCCAAGGGATCCTGTCACAGCCATGTCACCACTGCGACAGCCCCACTGCCACGCCTCAACCAATTCAGGGTGCAGGGACCCTAGCCTTCAGATGTCATGGTCTTTCTTCTCCCCCTCCTGAATCCTACCCACCAATAATAGCTGAAATCTCCCCTGACCCCAATGGTCACCAACTCCTGCCACCCTCCCCATGGAGGCACCACATGATGCACCACCGCTGTCCAGGTCTGTACCTTCTGGGCCGGGGGATTTTAGGAACTGGCCACACTTGTCCTGTCAGATCCATTGGCTCTCCCCCTCTCTCTCCCCCCTCCTCTCACACCCAGCAGCCCTAGTCTTATACATGGGAAGAGAACACTGCACCAAGCGGCAGAGCACAGAAAATGCCCAAAGCTCACCTAAAAGGTGGGACCGGGATAGTAAGCCCGCCCCACGAGGGGGGGATTACAATAGTAAAAGTTTCTATGTGACAACAGTGTTGAGTCAAAAACAGCTCCGACAAAAAGAGTGAGTGCACCTCACCGAAAATCAAAATGGCAAAGTGCACTACAGTGCCAGACAGAAACAGCAATGGGTGCTTACATTCTCTGCAGGGGCGATGAAAACTAAGATTTTATGTTGGGGGGGTTATGACCCCAACAAAAATAATCAACACCCGGGAGGGATGCAAGTCGGGGAATGGGAAAAACTCGGGAGGGGGTATATTGTCTTAGGGATGCAACTTGGAGAGGTACAGAAAGTTGGGGGTGCCCAGTCAATACTGAAATTCTGGGGGATGACAGAACTTAGGGGGCAGGGGAGACATGAGGAACTGGAACAAACTTGGGAGGGGAAGACAGCACCAACATGAAACTGAACCCAGCTCTGCTGCATACAGCATAGACACACAGGTGGCAATCCTAACCACTACAGCACACTAGCAGCATGGTTTTCAGCCCACAGCAGCTGATCTACATGCAACAAGTACTACTCCTTTCTACCTTACTGTTCTCACCCTCACTATATCATTACTATTACTATTTTTTCACTCTCGCTATTACCACAGGCTCTCAAATTGAGTTGCTCAATTTGAATTACAGGATAACCAGTAAAAGGTCATGGCAGACTGCTGATCAGCAGGAAATAAGTGGTTTCTCTTTCCCAGAGCCTCTGGGTGTCAGTACGAGATGTCGCATGGCAGACCACCGATTAGGGTCAAATGGAACAAGCACAAAGATCTATAATATAGGTTTCTTGAGCTTTCAACATCTCTGATCTTGCCGTTTTCGTCTCCTTGATATAGTTGCTGTCATCACCACTGAAACAAAAAATTCCACCCACTGTACATAAAAGCCTTCAACTACTGAGCCGGGCAACTCCTAGTCTAACTTCCTTTCTTTATCAGGGTAGGGATGCAGCAAGATGTGTGAGCTTAGGGGCCTGTCCTAAATATTCCCTAACTCTAGCTAGAACAACCATCCACTTTGTATCCAACAAAGTTGAAGGTTAAGCAGTTCCATTACAGTCAGGCCCAGCACCAATCTGGCTGTTCATGTGCAATAAGGAAGAAACAGTCTCGGTAGTTCATTGGTCAGGGGCAAGCATAATGGGTAATTTGATGCAGTAGGATATCACCTAGAGTTAACAGTTTAGTAATCTTTGGGCAAAACACAGACTAGGCAGTTGAGTTAGCATTAGCATAACACAGTTCATGTGACAATTCATTAGAAAAAAGGGCAATAGCACAGTTCATATGGCAGTTCATTAGGGCAATAGGGAAATGGCACAGCTATCTGCTCTTATTCTCCATGGCCTTCTGGCCTACTCTAGCTTTCAGCCACTTCTGTGGGTGGTCCAAAGGTGAGAAATTAAAGAACAAACCCTCCCACTCTTATGGCCTTGGTTGCTTTGGCTAGGGCCCAGGGCATGAATTAATTAAAATAAAAATGAATAAATAAGAGACTGGGACTTTTCCTGCCCCTTTGTACCCCCCTTTTCAGAGCTTCTATCCTGAAGGGAGGCCTCAGACCTGTAACTCTGCCCTCTGGGTGGTTCTTCTTTCCTAAGGTCTACCCATCCCTTTCTGTGGCCTTGGCCATTTCCCAGTGCCACCAAGTGCCAAGTTCCCTTCGTTGCCCTTCCTCTGCTGGGGCAGTCAGTACGTTGCAGTAGTGCTGCCGCTGAATCACTGCACCATTCCAGGGAGAATATCTGGTTGGGAGTGCTGAAGATGGAGGTGCTGGAGGCAGGGTCAGCTCACATTCCCAATACTGCTACTCTGGCTAATCCTTCTCTCTCTTTCTCTTGCTTCCACTCCACTGCTGCTCCTGGGTCATGATACAGGTCTACTCACACCACTAATAAGGGACTGTGCTTACTTTAAAATGAAAATAAAAAATGGAGCAATACTGAGCACTCACCATGTGGTCATTGACCATGTGGAACACCAAGTGTCAATACAGCTGGCCGAAGGGAGGGATTGAGTCAAGAGACCGAGCACCAGGTAACTTCCTTTGGGTACCTTTTGTATTCATATCCTCTCTTCTCCTGGTCCAGTCTGAATCTCTCTCATTCTAAAACTTACTCCGAATAATTGTTGCATTCATAGAAACATAGAAACAAAGATGTTATTAGCAGATAAAGACCTCTATGGCCTATCCAGTCTGCCCATTTTCCTGCCTACTGTGCCATCTTAGCCCCAAGAAAATATCCACCCCCTTGTGTTCCTTCCAAGTTCACCTTGTATCTGTTCCATACATGCTTGGATCCTGCTACAGTTCTGGCCCCTACCACCTCTGCTGGGAGACTGTTGCACGCTTTCACCACCCTCTCTGTGAATAAATATTTTCTCATATCTCCCTAAGCTTCCCCCTCCAGCTTTATAGCATGACTCCTTGTCCTCGAGTCTGTCTTTTTAGCAGAAAATGCTACTTTCCTGTACCTCATTAATACCTGTTATGTACTTGAATGTTTCTATCACTTCCCCCTTTCCCTTCTTTCCTCCAGTGAGTACATATCCATTACTCTTAGTCTTGCCTTGTAGGACTTTTGATGCAGTCCCTGCACCATTTTGGTTGCCCACCTCTGTATCACCTCCACCCTATCCATGTCCTTCTGGAGATGGGGCCTCCAGTACTGGACACAATACTCAAGGTGTGATCTTACCAGTGACTTGTACCAGGGCAACATTAACTCCTTCTTTCTACTGGTTATACCTCTCCTTATGCACCCCAGCATTTTGCTAGCCTTTCCCACTGCCTTGTCTCTCTGATTGGCTACTTTCAGGTCATCAGAAATGACTGCTCCCAGGTCCCTTTCATGCTTGGTGGTTGCCAGTACCTCCACTGCCAACTGGAATATAGCCCTTGGTTTCTGTGCCCCCAAGTGCATGATTTTACACTTTTGCATTGAAACCAGCTGCCAAACACTTGACCATCCCTCTAACTTTGGCAAATCATTCCTCATTTTTTCACCACCCCCAGTGTGTCCAGTCTACCCTGTTCCAGATTTTAGTGTCATCTATGAACAGGCAGACTTTCCCTTCCAGCAGAATGTGACCCCTGAGCCCAAATGCTTCTAATGATAAAAACAAATAGAATGCCCAAGTGCTAGGCAGGGACAGCAGTCCCAGTGCATGATTTGCCTAGCCCCCATGCTGCCAGTTCTAAAAGAAAGGTTGAAGGGTGAGTTACAAAGCATCTCATAAAAATAAAATGCTTTAACGTTTAAAACACAGCCCTGACTTCCACTTAGGAAATGAACTGCTGAAAAGGTGAAGGGTTGCCCTCTTGAGGCACAGACTGTATATGCAAGGCCCCAAAACCAAATGCTGGCATCTCTCTCTCTCTCTCTCTTTCCCTTCTGGGGCCCCTGTAACACCACCCTATCATGACTACCTTTTGGGGGGATCCTAGTACAGAGTACCCTCTGTAAGGCACCTTGTAGTGCACCAACATTGGGACACTGTGCATCCCTTTAACCTCCCTTGTGGCACTGGTCCATCCTTTTCTTCAGTGAAGACAGACCAAGTATTTGTTCAACACTTCTGCTTTCCTTTACTGCCCTCCACCCATTCCCTCCCTTTTTAAACTTTGCTATGCCCATTCTTTTTTTTTGTAGAACTCTACTATCAGTGGATTGAAGGGTAAGGATATACCCTCTATTGGTGCCTGAACCGTCTCTCCCAGCATCCCGCTCCAGGCTGCCTGGATTGGGTTGTCTGTAGCTTGCTCCCTACTGTGGGGTTCCCCTGAGGGGTTGGGAGAGACACCGAGATCCACCAGATGCCACAGCTGAGGCATACACCTGGTGTCATTCAGGAGGTGGAATAGGGGCATCATAGTGGTCTGTGACCTGAGGTTTTCTGGCTTGGTTCCCCCAGGAGGTGCAAATGTGCAATGAAGTCAATGCAGGATGGGTGCTCTTTCACACCCATCCCACAGACATTTTCCATGGTCTCTGTGTGTGCCAGGAGGTCCCAGCTGTTGGAACATCCAGTCTCTACTGGGTGTCACTTGTACGCCGGGGAACCACAACCCTCCCCTCTGGAGGTGGTGAGCTGTACTTCGGGCCATTCATCCAACCTCCCCCTATCGACCATCTGATGCACCATGCTCGCTTCCAAACATGGGTCATCAACACCACGTGGGCGGTAGTGTTAATGCTTTGCTGGTGGGCGGCTTACTATGCCCATCTTTGTGTCTTCTTCTTCACTAATATATCAGAAGAAGGCTTTTCACCCTCCTTGATCTCCTCTACAGCTTGTAGCATCTTTTAGCCCTGGGCTGTATAAACACCCTTCTAGCCTGTCAAGCTTTCTTCATGTAGTCTCCTTCTGCTTCATTATTATCTCTTCAAGATTTCCTAAATTTTCTGTATGTGGCCCACTTTTCCCTCAGTGCCTGGCCTACCTATTTATTGAACAAGCTTGGTCTCCTGGCTTGAATTTTTCCCCTTCTGTTTAAGACACTAGTTAATGTCACCACTATCCCTTACATGGTCAGTAGCCACTTTTGATCCACCCCATGCTATTCTTAAGACCAGCAAAGTGTCCGTTCAGTATCTCTCCCATCCTCCTGTAGCAACCATCCTGAAATCTAGCATTTTCTTTTAGTGTTTTCGGTTTCCTTCCCCATGTCACCCCGGAACCACTCCATGTGATAGCCACTGCTCCCTAAGGGCTTCTCTACCTTGATGTCCCTTACATGGTCACCGTTTGTTAATACCAGATACAGGATGGTTTCTTCTCATGTTGTTCAGTTACTCCCTGGACCAGACACCCATTCTCAACTGCATCCAGGATTAGTTGGCTCCTGGCATAGGATGTGGATGGGACATTCCAGTTCTCCTTGCTCAAATTGAAATCTCTCATTAACACTATCTCACCCTATCAGCTGCCATCCTTACCATGATATGCAGCTCTCTGCCCATTTCCATCTTGATTTGGTGGCCTATATACTACTCACAGCCTCACTTTCCTTCCTGTTACTGTTTGAATCTGTACTCACAGGTCCTGTACTTTCCCTTCCTGAAGTTCCTCCTTGGTTGCAGTGATGCCCACCCTAATGTAAAATGCCACACACACTTTTCTTTCTCCCTTTCCCAGCTATGGAGAGTATACCTTGGCAGAGTGAGGTCCCAGTCATGGTTCAGGGCAGCCCAAATCTCTGTGGCTGCTGCCAAATCCACCTTTCCCTCTTTCATATTGGACTGCATTCGATTTTGTTTCCAGGACTTTTATTGTTTTGGGACAATACCCACCACCACTCCTTATTCCCCCCTTCTTTTCTGACCAGCAGTCTCTCCTCTATTCTGTCTGTGTGTTCTCCACTTCCTCATCAATCTCCAATTTATTATTATTAATAAAATATGAATATGGACATCCCAGTTGAGCTGAGGCTCATTTCCAGTGGATTCCAGCAGAAATGCATCACCGTTACATAACCTTATTAAAAAATGCATTAGGCTACAACTCAAGCAACGAGTAAAGTTGCTTTTTTTCAGGGGATAATGACATTCCAGCACTGGGGACTGAGTGGTTTACCTATGCCGAATCAACAACACTATTGTTGAAGTTTGGCATAGCGACATCCCCAGTGTCAAAAGGCAAACTTTTGCCTGTCCAACACTGGTGTGAGTCAGAGTTGATTTGAAAATGGGGGATGAAATATGGCAAAAGGGTGAAATTTTGACCTGAGATTCCTCACAGTGACAATTTCAAAACCTGTCAAAATTGTCGCTATAGTGTTGGGCTACTGTTCGGCTTTACCAGGGGTGAGCACCCTGGTGCCAACACATAATCAGTGGGACAATCTGGAGGGGAGAAGGTGCCATGACAAGTGCTACCAGGGGTGGGCACCATGATCAGCTTATAAATTGTAAAGACTTATAAAAACATTTGGAACCATGGGTGGGTGACCAGCAAGGAAGAGGAGAGAAAGAAGTGGTACCAGGGTGGGCTTCCCAGTCAGCTTAATAAATAAAGAGATAGATAGATAGATAGATAGATAGATAGATAGATAGATAGATAGATAGATAGAAAGACTGACAGATAAACAAACAGACAAAGAGAGACATGGAGACTTAACAGGGGATCAGAGCCTCACTGTTGTCACTATAGCCCATAGCAGGACTCTGTGGCCACAGAACTCAAGAAAGTCCCCTTGTTCTTATGCTGAGAATGTGGGTGAATGACTCCTCATGGTAAACCTGGCACCCTTGATTCCGGGGTTCCCACAAATGGTTTTTCTGGCCATTATTTAAAAATACATCGGAATCTAGCAAAGTTCAGGTGTTGTTGTTTTTTTAAATTACGCTTTTATGTATTTTCTATGTTTCTTATTTTGGGTTAAATAAGAAACTGGGTTTCACAGAACAAAAAAACATTTTGGCACTGTGAGAAGCAAGTGGTGAGAAACCAAAAATGGTCTTGTGACACAGAATTTTTGGTGTTGTATCAGAGCATTATCCCAACCACTCTACTGGGCATGTTTAGAACAGAAAAAAAAACTTTAAATCTTTATAACTTTGGAACCATTTAATATTTTTCATGAAACCTTCCAAAGGCTACTATCTTGGCACATCACACTTCTACCATGAAAGATTTGGGAAAAACTGATATTCCATATAGGCTGTACGTGAGAGCAAACCCAAATCCCATGTTCAGTATAGGGAAAATATACAGGAAAATGACATATGTGGATCTCAGAAACTATACAAGCTGCCATAAAGAAACTTTCCACAGATTTTGATCGTGGATCCTAGACATCACATGCCAAGTTTTAGCTAATTTTGTCAAATGGTACCAAAGCAATTAAGGTCAAAGTTAGGGGTTTTATCATTGAACACCCTATTTAACCCTAACAGGGCACTACCATGCCCCTATAATATTATGAAATTAATGCATCCAGGGTGTCATGGGACTCACTAGGTAGAGGGCTGTACTGGACTTGGTCCTGTACAACTGTGAGCACATTCAGGATGTGAAAGTGGAATGCCACTTGCAGGTAGTGACTACCACACTGTGTAATTCCATGTTGCCATGAGCAGGGGGGATGGTCAGAAACAGGACAAGGGTTTGGGGCTTTAAGAGGCCTGACTTTGGTATGATGGGAAAAATTCTAGTAGCACACCTTGAAAGGATCAGGGGGGAGATGGATGTAGACCAGAAATGGGCAATAATAAAGGAGGGACTAATGGAGGCCACTAGTGAGTGTGTCAAAATCATACGTAAGAAAACTAAAGCCAAAAAGCTTAGCTTGTTCAGAAAGGAGGTGGCAAAAGCTAAAGGTGACAAGAGGGCATCCTTCAGGAAGTACAGATGTACTCATAAGGAGGAGGATAGGGTAGATTATTCTGATAATTTAAGAGAGACAAGCAGACTGTTTAGGGTGGCAAAGGTTAAAAAAAGAAGTCCAGCTAGCACGAATCCTACCTTATCCTACCTTAATCAAGCTACCAGGAATCCTACCTTAATCATGCACCTCCACCGCTCTCTACCCCATTCTACTTCTCCTTGCCTGTCTTCCTCCCCTACTGCACACCCCAAAAGCCTGCTTTCCCTCCCTCCCCCACAGCTTCCACATTCCTACATCCTTCCTTCACATAGGCACACTGCACACTGGTCACTGCCCCTTGCCCAGGGTCCATCATACTGCCATGAAACTGTCTGACACCCACACTGGTCCTAGCCCTCCACTCTGGTCCCCCCCATCTACACTTACCCTCACCCACTATCATCGATGCTCGGCAATTTCCTGAGGTGCTAGCAGGTGAAAGCATTCTCTTAAAGAAATATGCTGCAGCTCCTTAAGGCTAGTCCTCCTCCTCTTAATGCTGTCAGGCAATGTTCACCCAAACCCTGGCCCATTGTGTTCTAAAGCCACTAATCTGAGCAAGCCTTTGGGTGCCCTCTCATTCATATCAATCAACATCTGCAGCCTCCTTCCTAAAATGTATGCCCTACAGGCCTACATCAGCCAACACTGCCCTGACATCCTGGCAGTTGTCGAAACCTGGCTCACACCATCAGTACTGGACCATGCAATCAGCCTTCCTGGCTACAACGTCTTTAGGCTGGATCACCTCTCCAAAAGAGGCGGGGGCTGCACTCTTTACCTAAAGGACTCTATACAGGGGCACCACATCATTACCTCACTCCAACCCACAACTGCTCAGATACTGCCAGTGAGAATCCTCCTCAGAGCCCAAAATAAAACCATCACTGTTGCCACCATCTACATCCCTCCCAAAGAACAGGGAACTGGTCTAACAGTTGTTCTTGACTTTGTAAAGTCACTCCCACTGGACACTGAATCCATCCTTCTAGGCGACTTTAACATCAACTGGCCTGCTGCCGATGCTGGTGCACACAGGGATACCATTGCTGCGGCAAACCTCACACAAATGGTTGACTCGCCAACCAGGAAAAATTACTGGACTGCACCAGCACACTCTTGGACTGGATCCTTACCAGTCACCCATCATGGATATCTAACACAAATGCCCTCCCTGACTCTCTCAGTGACCACTCCCCTGTTAGCTTCACTTGGTCAAATAAATTCATCAAACCACCACCAAAAACTATCACCAGCAGGGTTCTACCCCATGGTCACCTTCCTTGACTCAAATCCCACCTCCTCCATCAAGACTGGTCTCCTATCTTCAATGCAACCAACGTAAACACTGCCCATGACCACTTCATAAACATTTTCACTATGGCCTGTAACATGTATGCTCCTATTAAGAAATGCAAAGTCAAATTACTCAGTAACCCTTGGCTCTCAGGTGACCTCCTCAGGATGCTAAAACCAAAAGACCACCTATGGAGCTGGACAGAAACTCTGGAAGGCAAAAGACATCCAAACTACAAACGTTCCCGCAATGACTGCACCAAAACCATCCAGCAAACTAAGTCAGCCTGCTATAAGCATGCCCTCACAAACTCCTGGGGCAAGGTTGGGAATTCTGGAAGAACATAAAGAACTCACAGGAATCCACCCCAAACCCTGCCATCAATACTCAACATCAATAGAACCACAACCCTCAACCCAAAACCATTACGGATACCTTTAACAAAGCCTTTACCAACCTCAGCGCTGTCCTACCCCAGGACTACTTCAAAGATGGTGAAGCCCCTCTGTCTGCAATGAACACTACCCCACCAGCTCCCCACTTCTACTTCAAAGCAGTCAAGGCTCACCAACTACACAAATATATTACCAAAGCCCTTGGTAAATCAAGATTCATGCAGTGACTCCTCAATCTCAAAATCCTGTCTCTCACACTTAATGAAGTGCTTAGTCCTCTGACCAGAATTTTCAACCTTTCCCTCAGCCTTAGCCAGTTCCCCGACAGATGGAAATCTGCCACTGTCACCCCAATCCATAAAGGTGGTGACAAACAGCCCACGATAACTACAGACCTATCTCCCTACTACCCCCACTCTCCAAGGCACTAGAACGCATCATCTCGGATCAGCTCACAGAATACCTGGATAAGTACAACATCCTGTGCAAGCAACAACACAGGTTCCACAAGGTCACAGCACCTCCATAGACTTACTTGAATTCACTGGTGCAATCCACAATGAAGTTGACTCCAGCAAACTACTAGGCTCAATCTACATTGACTTAACTAAAACCTTAGACACAGTCAATCATCGCCTCCTGCTTGTCCAGTTTCAGAACACTGGGTTGTCAACTGACTCCATTGGCTGGTTTAAGAGCTACCTTGAAGAACGGTCCCAAACAGTAAGAATCACTGATACACTCTCAGACCCTAGACCAGTCCACTTGGGAGTCCCCCAGGGCTTCATTCTGGGACCCCTCCTCTTCAGCCTATTCTTAAACTCACTACCTGACAGCTGCCCAGAACAAATAATTCTCTACACCGATGATGCTGTGATCCTCACCTCGGACCCTGATATAATCCAATTACAAAATAAACTTCAGCAGGCCTTCTTCTCCATTGAATCTTGGTTCCTAAATCATAAACTGCTTCTCAATCAGAAAAAAAAACAAGTCTATGGTCTTCTGCAGCCCCCAAAACAAAAACAAACAACTCCATCTCTCCATTGGAACCAAACAAGGAGCCATCCTACAGCAAACACAATCATTCAAGTACCTTGGCATCATCCTTGATCCCCACCTCTAATACGCTGTCCATATCAGCAATGTTGCAAAGTCTGCCAATGAGAGGTTAGGCATATTATTCCAGCACAGGAAACACCTAACCCCAGAAGCACTATCAGTGGCCATCCAAAGCTCCATTGTCAGCATCGTAGACTATGGTCTTATCATATATAGGTCTGCAACTACCACTGCTCTCAAATGTATATGACCTCCTGAATAAGGCCTGTCATCTCATCATTGGCTCACATAGCTGTACCCACACATGTGACCTTTATTTCCAATCTGGATAGCTTCAACTGGACAAACGCATAAAATACCAAACCTGCATCACGGCCAAGAAAATTATAATGGGGCTTGCCCCACCTGGTGTCTGTGCCCTCCTTAAGCCTAGACATAGGAACGTCACTACAAGGAGATCCAATTCCCATCTCCTACATATCCCATGATGTCGCACAACCCAAGGGCAAAGATCATTCCCCTATCAGGCATCCAACGGGCTCAACTCTCTTGGCAGTGACATAGCGACTGCTCCAACACTTGGCCTCTTCAAGTCCAAGCTGTACCTCTAACTGCTTGTATACTGTGATTGCCCATCTTAACATTTCTACCATTCCAGCTGCACATGCTCCATCACCCAGCACTTACAATCAGTCTTTGTACCCCTAGCACCTTATCTGTCATATTCCTCAACAAGGCCCCTGGCTGCACTGTCTCCCACCTCACCCACCCCCCATATCTCCCTCCTGCCCCCACCCCAACCACCTCTCATACTCCCCACCCTGCACCTCCTTCTCCCCTTGATCTCCTACTCCTCACTTCCCCCACCCACCCCTCCTTCCTTGTCTTGCTCATAGCTCAAGTCTTTGTATTGGTTATTACGTATCTGTAAGTCAATGATTATATGTTTATAACTAAAATTATGACTGTTGTACTGCAGCTGACGTGGAACCTCTGTAAAAATAACCTTGGCTCAAAAGTATAATTGTAGATTGAAATAAATAAATAAATAAAGCGTTTTCCCAATATATAAAGGATAAAAGGAACATCAAGGATGAAATTGTTTAGAAAAGGATAGTAGTATGGCAGAAGGTAGTGAAAAGAAAGCATAGGTACTTACAAGTACTTCTGTTCAGTCTTCACTAGAGATCAGAACAGACCAGGGCACAAGGAAAGGAGGGGTTGGACAGGAGGGGAAGTCATGGATGATGTAATTCAAGCTGATAGGGTACTTAAGGGCATAGGAGATCTGAGGGTGGATAAATCTCCAGGTTCAGATAACATGCACCCAATGGTCCTAAAGGATATGGTGGAGGCTCTGGAACAGTCCTGGCATACCTGTTTAACACTTCCCTGGAATCATGGATCATGCCCCGGATTGGAGAACTGCAGTTGTGGTGCCTGTCCATAAAATTGGGAGAAGGATGAACTAGGAAACCACAGGCCAGTTAGTCTGACCTTAATAGTGGACAAGCTGATGGAGACCATCTTGAAAAAGAGATTGGTGAACTTTCTGAAGGATGATGGGTGCCAGAACATGAGGCAGCATGGTTTTGTGCCAGGGAGATCCTGACAGACAAACCTAATTGACTTCTTTGACTGGGTCCCCAAGAGAGCGACAAGGGTCAATTTGTTGATGTCCTGTATCTGGACATCAGCAATATTATTACTAAAGGACAGATATATACAGTACAGTCCCATTTATCCGATCTGTATTGATGACAAAAAATTAGGTTGGATAAATGGGAGTTGAGTGATAAGGACTTTTATTGTAAACAGGAGGATTATGTTACTAAGTGCTGCTGCTTAATGCTTAGTAGTATAAAGTGTGATTTTTATTTTTTTTGTATTTGCTGTTTGTGCAAACTGTGCAAATACTGCACTGTGGTGCTTATTGTTTTAACTTTTAGTTCAGTTTTCACTTTATTTTCAGTTTTCACTTTCTGCTCCAAAATAAATCCTTCATGATGTTTTGCTTATCGCACAGTCGTTTTGTGCTGCTTTTGCCTTCATGTTATGAAACAGCATCACATGAACAAGGTCGCAGTCTGGCTGGCTCTCTAATCAAAGGAGGCATTTATCAAAATACTCCACTGTTTCAGACTTGGTCAGGATTTTTGCCATCTCCTTGATTACTTCCTCACTGTCACTGTTCTCTTTGGCTCTTCTGTACACTCACTGGGGCAGACGTGTTGCAGTATGTTCTCCTCTATCCGATACTGGAAACCATTCTCTTTAGTGTCACAGGACTCCCACTCCAAAATCTCATCAGGTTTTAGGCTGATTATAAGGCACGCACCAAACTTGTCTATTGAAAAAAAACAAATTAAACATTATTGTACACTTTATGCAGTGCACAACATTTATATAACTACAATATCCTACCACCATGTTTGTGTTTTGGGGGTTGTTGGATATCTGCAGTGATCAATGCATTCCACCCTTACAAGGTCATCACACGTAAAGTAAGTTATGTAAACGGTGATTCGCCCACCCACAGCAAACAAAAATAAAGTGGTGCTACACTTAACACGAAGCTTTCTTGTCACACCCAAACTATTTTACATTAGCAGTGCGTATCCAATGAGTGCCTCCCCTATCATACAGTAGGACTACAGCGTGTAATTCTCAACAGGAGCATTGATCACCACAGGCGTTGACAACCCTATGGTACTTCTCAAGGATGCACATAATATCAACAATAGTTTTTCAGCTTAAGTGGTGAGCTGAGCCGGCTTCCTACTTCACCTCCACATGTTCCACAACAGCCGCTTCCCGGGCTCTATTAAAGGAAACAAGAAAAAAAATGATCACATTAATAGATGAAATATGAAGGTCAAACTGTTTTGTTAAAAACATCAATTTCTTCAATAAACATATTTTCAAAAACATTACTACAAATATAACTGTATTCAGTACCAGAACAAGTAGTACCTGACCATGGATCACAATACATATAACATTGTCATAATACATGGTTGAACACATGAACATCATAAAACATTACATGTATGTTCAATTTACATACATGCATACTAATAATATGAGACTCTGTTCCTTTAATAGTTTAAAAATGTGAGTTATAATAAAAAAGCACAAACACAACGATAATGTCACTGTTCAGTCAATGACCGTCTAGCTATGAATGTAGCAGCCATGGATGTGTTATTAACCATATAACCCCTACAGAATATAAAAACACATTAACAAACATGTAGATATTCTATTATGCACATTTATAACTATTACAATAATAAAAAATGAAACATTGGCATGACATATATAAATATTTACTAAATATAATCTAGAGACATATCATTATTCGCACCAGATAATTTAGCAGCACACCATTTAATTCCACCAACACACCTACAACACTACAACAACATTAGAATTTATTATCTATTTAACCAATAAGGCATGACCAAAGGTTATGTTAATAGTCTATTAGTACTTCTGGGGTTTGTGGCACGAGGCATGGCCGAGTGCTGCCCCTAGAGGGTGATGAGCCATTAACATAACCTAGGAAGATGTATTGCTGATATAATAACAATGCTTTCAGTGTTTTACCTTGTTCAACATATGATTAGGCTGTACATATATGTAAATCAAAGATGAACATAGGGCTGATACAATGTATATAACCAATCAAGCTGTATTTCTCAGACCCTTATAATACTCATTATGAACCGGCGATCGTAAATGGACGATTCTGATTGGCTAGAAATCTTTGAAGCACGTGATGATATCCTAGCTACATCATCACGCCTTCAAAGAATCCCGACCACCAACCTCCTTACCCATAGCAAATCATTCCGTGACGTGGGCAGTCACACAACAACCAGCTCTTCACGCTCAGCCAATGGAAAGCACAGTTTCAGCAGCAGCACCGAGTGTCACAAATGACGAGCACACCAAGATAATTTCAAAACAATGGAATTTGTTGGCACTGTCAGTAAAACTGCTTACATTTATTAATACAGACAAAGCTGTAATTTTTTAAAGGCAGCGTTGCCGCGTTACGTGCAACTACGTCTCCTAACACACTCGCTCTTTTCAAAATGCCAGCGGCTTGCCTGCTCGTTTACTTCACGTCATCGCGCTTACATTGTAACATCTTCCTGCCTACTTAGTGATATATTGGAAACTCTTGAAGTAGCCCCACTAGTCAGTCTGCTCCCTTTCAAACTGTGACTTCAGTCCTCTCAAGCTCAATGATACTTCACATATGTCGTAGCACTAGAATTTTCATATTTTCCCAAAAAGTCACCCACATAAATAGGATGTCCCTGCCACACTATATTTTTTGGGGGGACAATGTTCTACTGCACCTCCTCAACCAAACAACGTCAGTACACTGGGACCACCTGCTGGCCAGAGCCTCCAGGAACTATTTTATTAAACGTACTCCTCAACACCTCACAAAACACATTTCACTGCTTGATTAGAAAAGATTTTATATTTTTTTTACTGCTTAAACTTGTATTCCTGTTCATAATAGCAAGAATGCACTCCAGGTGTGGTATATCGTGGGATATAAATCACTTCTCGAATCGTTGGAGCACTCGTCCTAGGCCTCATGCCCAACCACCAGTGATGATATCCCATGATATACCACACACACCCTGTCATGCATTATTGGCAAATATTAACAGGGGTGTGTCGTTTAAGATAACGTCACGCCTCAGTTATTGGACACACTCAGCCTGCGTGCTCAAGCGAAACCACCCGGCGTGATGTTATCCCAGCCACGAGACACACCCTGTCGAACATTGTTGCTTAATGCTGCTGAACTCCTCCAACAAAATTAGCAGTGGAAATGCCTGCCCCCACAACACCACATCTACCGCTATGCACAACCATACATTGTCAGATTCATGAAGAATTCAATTCCACTCACATCTGTTGTAATACCAGTTTGTTATGGTAGTACAGGATGCGTCTGCCATGGTAGCACTGCACAATCATTAGAGTTGGTAAACACTTTTTGTAAGTATTTTGGGTGCATATTCAAGATAGTTAACCAACGCCATGCACCACTGTAGCTCCCCAAAGCGTATCCCTGATGCTACACTGCCGTGAAATACCCGATCTCATCCATAACTAAACAATAATACCCGACAGGGGTATTGTCAAATGCTAGGATAACGTCACACCTCAGGTGGTTAGGCACAAGTCAAGCAGTCGAGTCGTTCAACAGCTGAGGCGGGACGTTATCAAACAACACACACACCCTGGAGGACATTAATGCAAATTACAATGGGTCATTCTTATGCAGAAGAAAAGACAATTTTAAAAGATGTTTCTGTGTGCAAAATATTTTTTGAACGGCAGATGAAACAATCAAACAAATAATCAGGATGATCATCAAGCAGATGATCCAGCATGCTCATACCGATCAACAGGTTCAGAGTAAAGGCTGAGACTAGACCCGTGATATTGTACTGATTAACATCGAGGTCAACCAACTGACCAATCACAGTCCAGGATTTTTTCTTGCCATTGTATAATGTTACGTAACCTACTAAATGTATCCCTTCAGCTCAAGAGCAGCAAAATGCCCAACTGCAGCTAGTAAGTTACAAACTCAACCCTTGTTTTGAACATATACGTGCTGTTCTACTGACTGAAATGTCTATTTGTTCGTAGTTAGCGTAAACCCCCCCATCTGAAGATAGGCCTGGTGGAGTGGGTGTTGCAGGATATGTTACATTCCTTAATCTATCATAAAGTTGCACACCAATATTGTTCCCCATGCCTGCAGCCTGTCACGGCACCACACACAATTTGTCGCATGGACCAACAGACCTGCATGGTAATATCATGCAAATCACAGCATGACAACATACAACTGTACCCACACTGCATCTTCAATCATGACAATACCACATTTCATGTCACATTTCAAATGTTACCGAGACATACAGCTGTCCAACTAATTGCACAACACAATACCTTCCGTGTATCAATGCCACAATTTCAATATCACACACTTGTGTCATAAGAAACCCTCATTTATTTGAAAACAACCTAGGAACTTTGTAATAATAAAGTCTTACCGTCAGACTCAATGACAATGACACTCAGTGTCTGACTGGCCACCCTTCACAGGTTCGCTCGTTGCTGGCACTTCCTCGCTCGTAGCTGGGAGCGCCTCCGATGTCCTACAATAAATAAAAAAAATACATGTTAATGTTAGGTGTAAATCAGACAACATTTTTAACAGCCTTAACAGTTGTTAAAAAATATAGTACTTTCTAATTTCTATCCTAGCAATTATTACTGTATTCAATCTTCGATTATACAATGCAAGGAAAAATCCTGGACCTCTGATTGGTCAGTGCTTAGGCGGACCGTGATGTTAATCAGTACAAGATAACAGCTGTGATGTTAATCAGTACAAGATCACAGGTATAGTCTCAACCTGCTGTGAACCTGCTGATCAGCGCTGACCATGCTGATCATTTGCCTGATTATTTCATCTGCTCTTAAAAATATATTTTCCACACAAAACATCTTTAAAATAATTTTTTTCTGTATAACAATGAAACATTGCATTATACAATAATGCCCTCCAGGGTGTGTGTTGTTGGGGATAACGTCACGCCTCAGTTGTTGGACACACTCGGGACTGCGGCCTGGTGCCCAACCACCTGAACGCGGCGTTATCACAGCTACGATTCACACCCTGTTTCCACTATTGCTTTATTGATATATGTGAGAGACTAAGCACAAACAAAACAATGTTCAATACTATTTTTCAAAATATTGCTATGATAATACAAATAAGGCACTCTGACTGGTATATATCAATGGTAACTAATCACTGTGTAACTGATGAAGTACTCGGCTGTGCATCATACGACATTACACCAGTAAGCAGTCATTTACAACATTGAATAATCACTACTGATGTCTCATTGCTTATTTAATGCATGCACAGATCTGATAACTGCACCATTCTGAATCACCAGCCCTGCGCTCTGAAAATAATTTTGCACAGGTGTCTCCAGGGTAATATTCAATAAAATTGTGCTATGGACCAACTTCTTTCACTATCACCCCCAGCGACAGCCACTGGACATGTCGCACTGCAACTTGCACCACCACAAGTTGCCAGAGTTGAGCATAAAATTAGCAGTGGCAGAAGTACCATTGCGCCATACACAAATTTCAGAAATTCAAAAGCTGGCATGCAAATGAGATAATAGTTTATACAAAGGCACGCATTGGGATAATTTACATCTATGTATGGCCACATTTGCATGCCATTAGCATGTGGTCCATGATGCACAAGCATTTTACCTAGCCACCCTACTAAGCAACAGCTTTTGGAGACCGATGCACCCTGTAGCCCAATGACACACACTATCTCTCTGTCGACATTAACCCTCCCCAGACACATCCTTAAGCATAATCACAGGCAATAAAGTAACATGACCCCCCCCACCCACACACCTACTGACGCCCCATCACGGGCAATACAGTAACATCATTCATAAATATGGAGTGTCATGTATATTATGGGCTGCATGTCCATTGGTTATAGTTCGGCATCAATGGTCATGCAGTCGTGCCAGGCAGTTATTCGGCAGCCAGCATGGCATCATGCGGGTGGGATGCTGCCACCCACCGCCTACAAAGGGAGGAGCAGGGTAGAGGGGCTGCAGACAGGACTGGAGGGGCACTAGGCAGCAGGCTGACTTTTTGAGGTGGTAGTAACTTGACATTCTGCCCACAATCAGACATTACAATCCACTGGACCACCAGAGCCATATTTTGGTTGAGATGGGCTCCACATTCTGCCCATGATCACGCACTGGAAGTGATACATGTTCTGGCCATGATTGGGCTTTGGGAGATGTGTGAAAAGGGGAGGTCATGTTACTTTATTGCCCTCGATCACACTGTGGGAGATCTGTAGGGTGGGCATGTAACTTTATTCATGCAGGCGGGCATCAAGAGATGTGCAGGTGGGCGGTATGTTACTATATGCACACAATGGGGCTGGTGGGGGGCACAAGAACCAACTACGGGTCCAGCCAGGAGTGGCAGCTGCTGTGTTGTACCCTGCAATACAGCAGCTCACCTGTAGTTGGCCGTCAACTTCATGTTTTGGGGGGCTCAAAGTTGTGCAGCCATATGTTGGACATTAATACGCGACTATCTATTACCCACTGAATATTGTGTTGGGCAGCTGCATCGTTCCTCCCCCTCCTCTTAACCATGCATTCATTCCATTAATCTTTTGCACAATCTGTTTGTCAATGACATAACTGCCTCCTGCTACATGTTGCACAATTGTTAAAAGTTGAACTTGCACATACACAACCCTGTTGCACGTACAGAACCCTTTTCAATATGTGGTCCACACTATAAGACGCTTTTTCACTAAGTCTGAAAACATTCACAACTATAGTTAAAAGTTGTGCTGATTTACTACGCTGGAGTAATGTGCTCCCCGCATGGCACCAGCAACCTCCACAATTCGTGGCGGTAGTACCAGCGCGATATGGTTGTCGGTATCACCTCCGTTCATAAGCAGCTCGGAAAGCAGGGGCAACAGCTTCCCACTTCTTTTCAATTGCACAATAGACTTATTTTTAACCTTTGAGTGCAATATAAAGGTAACTATTCTGTGCCTCCCCATTGCATCCAGCTTCGGTTGGTACTTCTCGCTTCATAACTCGAGGACCCGGGCCTGGACTGCCTGAAACAGTGCACACACCTCTTCACAAGTTCCACTGCCTCATGTCACTTTCTGAGTGTTAGTAGTTCTGAAATACAAAACCCAAAAGATGCACATTAGCTTCATGTAACAATATTCATCATTTCTTAAACAAATTCTATACAATAGTAATTAAATGACATCAAACACCACTTGTCCTTCAAGATAGCAGAAACACAGATCAGTACCATAATAGAACAAAAAACAGGATACAGCCACCTGACAGTAAAGCAACTGCTAGTACACTAACATGCTATGCTGTAGTCTCATGCGTTGAGTAACTGTATCAAACACCACATTTGGGATACCATGACATATCCATCTCTACCACATTGAAATATTAGCATAACATTGTAATGTGCTATTAAACACAGATGAAACACACATCACAGAACTGTGTTTTATAGTCGCAAACATACATTACTGGTACACGACGCCATTGATAACATACTCTCCACCCAGCTCGGACACCTGCTTTCGCAGGACCAGGTGTTTACTTTCTTAGCCTCAGCCTTAGACGGCAGTTCTGATTTACAACTTTGACACATATTAGGCTCCTAGGCCCCAACCACAGCACTTAATATAGAAAAAAGGGATGTCAGGACCTCATAATATGAAGATACAGCACAGGACTCGAAATAAGTGGGCACTGACCACTGATATGCACTTCAGTTGTAGTAATTGCCACCTGCCACTTTAAAAGGCAGCAACTTAAGGGCACTCCTAGTAGCTCCTCATGTGTCTGTCCTGCATAGTACATAAATTACACATGGTACCAAAGATGTTATGTGGGTGAGTCAATTCATCAAGCCGGACCGGAAAGGGGTATTAAATATTTTAACATGGTTGGAAAGCAAAACTCCTACATATGAAACTTCATGAGGCAAGATTAGCAAACTGAATGTCACAGAGTGTGATTCAAATATATCCTTCATGTTGTAGTGTTCAAGGATGTTTACCACTGTTCATTTGTACAATACCTTACCTGTGACCTGACATCATGTTAGAATGTAAAACTACATTAATTCACATATGCACTTTTACATTCTGAAAGGATCATACTGTGACACCGTTACAGGTATTGTCAAACAGTTATCACTGGCAAACATCCTTCAACAGTTAACCAGGTAAGGAAATATTCTCCTACAACCTGACAAACTTCGGAAAACACTAAAGCATTAGTGCAGCAAACAATTCAGATAAATTGCCAGACACTCAGTTCACCATGGCAGCTAGGCTACTACATATTTTTAAATCTATTTTTTGACCACATTAATATGGTTCTGAAAAGAACCTTTGTGTATACTATCATATTTCCTCAAACAGTCTCACAATCTTAAAGGACTTTCAGGATTCCATCTTGAAGGGCTCCCAGAAAATGACAATTGCCAGCATGCGAGAAATGCACACCATCTGGTAGGAATAGCCAATCATTACAGAATTTAATTTCGGGGTGACATATAGTATGCATTCCATGCATGCGTAAAAAAGCAGTAATCTGGACATTTACTTTTCTGCGAGCTCTGTCAATCAGATACATATGATGCTCTGCTTGCCAGACTCTGCACTCTGTAATATCTGAAAATATGATAATACAGGCAGGCAACATAGACATAATAGAAGCAAGGTCCAATTTTGCTTCCGTCACTAAATCTACCCATCGTTTTAAACCCAAATCATTGCCTCCAAGATGGATTAGCAGTATGTCAGGAGGAGAGTGAGTTCTCAAAAGTCTGTGCATGGTTGGCATAAGATGTTCCCATCTCATCCCCACGACCAAAACCATTTACATAGCAATTCGAGGCACAGGTCCCTTCCAAAATCACTATGAAGTGCAAACTCAGCTGCTCGTCTTATGTAACTGCTTCCAATTATCCACAAAATCCTTTTCCTATTTTCTGCCATTCTAAGTTTTTTCACCCAGAACTGCACAGAAAGCTACTAAGAAAGGGACTGTTCACCCTGCAGTGACCAGACAGCACTGAAAATCAAACTGATATTTTCCCTCCTTATTTCAAGCTAGCTTCACTGCATTCAGTCAAAACACACACATTTAAAAAAACATTCCCTCCTGGTCTGACTTCATGAACCAATGTAGCTCATGCATTCAGTATTACTAGACTATGTTTCTGCTAAAATCTAAAACCACTGAGAACTAAACAAAATGCATGCTTTTCATAGGCAGTTTTAAACAATTACAACATCAGAAAGAAGTCTGATTGGTTGCGTTTCGTCATACAACTCCACGTGCACCTTCCTATCTCCCTCCATTTGCAACTATGTCTGTACAAGTGAGTACTGAACTTCTTTCTTACTTTAAACTATTTTCTCTTCAGAAAATAGCATGCCACATAATAACAATTAACATCATCAGATTAAACACCCAAAAACGTTTTGATTAATGATATGTACATGTTCTAATAATTTTTTTAAATACTAGAAAAAATCATGTGAACATAGACTGTACTTACAGTTTAAACTGATTCTCTCTCTGCAATTTTCAAAATGGATCTTGTTTTCTTCTTCTTCAGTGTTGTCCGTCACTGATTGGTTCTCAGAAGTGGCCTGACAAATCTTTAATTTCATTGGTAGAGCTATCTGTCACTCAAACAGACTATTGAATGATTTGATAATGAATGTTTCAGCCACTCCCAAGTATTACATTTACTTTACTTTCAAATGCACTAAAGTACATTTGCGACACTTTCGATAGCACGAAAGTATTTTTTTCGACACTTTCGTGGTCACGAAAGTACTTTTCAAGAACTTTCTATATATTGACACAGTTTCACATTTTATGGAAAAATGACTTAATTAACAATTGTAAACACATAATCTGCTACATAACTGCCTCAAACTCAGCGCAGTGCAGATATTTAAGATTTACAATGCTTAATACGTACCCATAAACTGTACAGTGTCCACTCGCAAAACACTTATTTGTTGTATTTTTTACACTCAAACGGCCTCATATATCCATTGCACAACCTCTGCTCATAACATTACACTCTTATATGTTAAATTTCTACAGAATAGTCATTTCTCACATCGACTCACGTAAAACGCAGCACATAAACAAAAACACAGCATCATCAAGAAGCGACAAATTAAATCTACACTTTTCAGAACAGTGTTGTCTGAAGTTAACAATAACACCCTCCAGACTGGATAGTGTAGGGAAAAACCAAACCAACCAGAGGCGTAATGAGACCCGACAACACAGGAGGAAGGGCTTATAAGATCTGGAAGGTACAGTATTTCCCTATATCAGCCACCCTGGTGCGTATTATTGCACTTAGAAAATGTGCACTGTAAAGGAAAAAAATGGAGCAAAAAAGTATTTTTAAAAATATATATAAAAATACAAAATTAGCTTCATAGAACTTTTATGAATAAGTAATCCCTCTGGCTGTTTTGATATATAAACTATTGCGGACTCCATTATGTGACAGGGCACTTTGTTGGCATGCACTTTGTGACTAAAGCTACCACGGGAGGGCTCTGAATCTGGGTTACTAGGTAACCATTCATTGAAGATTTTTTTTTTGTAAGGTACTCTGTGCCTGCCAGTAGTTTGGGACACATGCGAGATTAGTAAATACAATAGAGGGACTTCTAGCATTTCTTTATAGATTTTCTGAATAGGGCCAGGCAACAGTCACAGCACTTTCATAACTAACAGTGGCCATGAATGGAGACATGCCGCAAGGTTTCGCCATGTAATGGATTGCCCAGTCTTTGACAGACTATGATACACGGCATTTTTCTTAGCTATTTGCTGGTAGATGTCAGTCTTTAGAGGTTTTTGAATGAGTACTGTGCTTCTGTTAGGTTTTCTGTCTGTGTGTGTGTGTGGGGGGACATCATGTTCTTGTTCATTCATTTGCTAAGTGGTACAAAGATGGCAGGTGAAAAGCTTGAGACTCGGGTTGGCTACAAATACACAAGTAATGCAGCACCCGAATATAACTTTTTTGCGGCTATCTGTTGAAATACGAACCACTGACATTGGTATCATAGCCAATCAGAAGGTTAGGATTTTCAGACCCATTTCAAAATCAAAATAGTAAACTCTGAACTGAAAGTATGACACAACACAAAGTTAGTAGTGTACCTGTGAACTGAAATGCACAAGCTTGTAAATCAGAAATATTTAAATTTTCACACATTTTGAACATATTGAATTTATCTGTTCAGAAAGCATCCACACTAATTCTCACTGTCTTCCACACAGTTATTTCTGCAAGAAAACTTCATCATTGCACAGCACATATGAGAAAAACATTCTTTTGGCATGTTGTGAAAATCACAGCTCGAACAACAATACACCAGCACAAGAAATGCTATGTTACTACAATGCGGCATCAATATTGAAATATCGCTGACATGCAAACATAGCTACCAATTCTGCCACACACACACACAGTCACACAAACAGCAATAGAGGCATATCCTCCACATTATTGTAAATATACTAATTGTGATACATTTAATAATGCACACTGTCACTCTGAATTTCTTGCTCCACCATACACTTCATCATCAACCTGACTATCACATAACATGCCACACAGCAATAAACACATATTAGCACACAGATAAAAAATACCATCCATCATAATCGTAAGAGCACACGTGAAGAAAAAAACATGCAAATCTCCACAAAATATTGAGAATGTTAAAATTTCTGATGTTACATAGCAGCTGTGCAATGACATTCATAACAGCTATCATTTGCTTCTCTTTTCACCAAATTGTTAACATTCTTAACATGATATTCTAGTAATACACATTACTATAAGAAATGTGCTGAATCATATCCTAAAACTTTTTTTTTCTTTCTCATACAGGTGCCTGATACTTCTGTAAGATTGCTTACTGTGACTGTCAACTAGACTATCTGAAAATGCCAACTAAATACAGACGCAGGTGTATCTCAAAACGAGAGCAGCATAATAGTACTACACTGTTGTATAAGGGCAACAAACTAAAAAGTAAAGTTACCCAAAAAAATAAGAATTGAGAGAGCATTGCTGCAACAGTGACTCCTACATCAAGTCACTGCACAAAGAAACAAAAATCCATAAAAAAGAAACAGAAATGTATAACAGCACAAATGTTGTGTCGATCTGTAAGACAAAACACAACTATCTTGAGTGTAACCATCAAGAGACGCTCAAATCAACAACGTAAAACGAAAAATTGTGACTTACAACTTAGAAATAGAAAGTATTTTTGATCACTAGCAAGTAAAGCTAAGATCAAATGACTTATTACTGCTGTGGTACAGCACAGCCGTAAACAGATCAAGAGTCACCTTTCTCTGATGAATTTACGTCTGAAAGTACAAACATTTGTCAACAGAGCACTGTTTGTACTACAAAGATTGTGGAGTAAGATGTCTCATGTCATTGAACAATTCAGGAAACTTGTATATAGCATAAAAAAAAGGCTTCAACAGTATCCTTGTTTGACTGTTGACAACTTCTGCCATGTCTTCACAGGACAGTGGATGCACACACAGCACTCAGAAGCATATTTCTGGGAAGAGTCTTATCATGACTTTACAAAACAACAGACATTCAATATCGATGAGTCCGGCAAACTTACAAATGTCCTCAGTATCTCTGATGACAATCAATTAGATACTGACGATGACTGTGGTCCAACCATAGTCTTGAATAAACGGCACTGCCTTACATGGTCATGTGATGCTACCTGCAACCGTGAGGCAATCATCATTTCAAAAGTAGAACAGTTTGTTAACCTATTCATAATAACAGATCGAAAAGATAGACATAAACTATTGCCGAAATCGATCATTTGTAAATAAGCCCATATACTGGACTCATGGGTCACTCACTTGCATGTCTCGATAGTGGTGTTTGTGATAGTTTTTTTCACAACATGCGGATGCTTGCAGTGCATCACACAGGCATGCATAACTTTGTCTACAGAGTATATGAAGTACAGCGAGCTGTGCATCAGTACACTTGTTTAAATGACTTATTGCAGTCAGGTGACATGCACGGTGCCATCACTTTCATGAAAAAAGTGCAACACATTCCTTCTGAGCCAGAAACAGGGAATTTCCAGTGTCACACTTCAACAGAAAAATCTGTTTCAGTGTTAGAAAATGACATTCTGAAACAGTATGGAAAGGAAATTGCTAAGTTTGAGATAGCAAAGTATCAGAAGTTTGATTCTGTATGTGTGTCATGCGATCGTTTGTGCTACGCAAAACAAACTGTCACAGTTAACCTAGAAACCTGGTCATCATACAATGACATGTGGTTGCGCCTCACAGCATTCTTGCTTCTGAAATCTGACTTTCATCCACAACAAACCATTGTACTATGCAAACACTGTTTTTCAAAACTGAAGTACAACACTTTGCCAGCAAGGTCAGTGCTAAACAACATGGAAACAGATGTCACACCAACTGAGATTTCAACATTGAATATGTTTGAATGGATTCTAATTCAGACAATGAAACCATTCCAAACAATTCTACATCTGAACACAAAGACACGCAAGATTCCACAGAAAGAGCTAGTTAGATCTCTAAAGGGTTCTGTTGATGTATCTACCACTTCCTCTACAGGAAAATGTTCAAGCTATCTCAACAGAAAATAGCTTGGTCATTCTAGTAAATGGCGTGCCTACAAAGGCCAAGGTCATCTGGCAGAATTTGTCAACCTGCAAAAGGTAAAAGCTTGCTCTAGCTTACTTAAAGCAACAATTCCTTCTATATAGACCTTGACATAGATCAAATGGCCAGCCTCTCTGTGCAACATGATCTATTAGAAACAAGTAAGCCAATCATCGAGAAAGTCACTACACAGACAAGTGACAATGTGTATGAACAATACACAATTCACCCACTACATGGTAGAGATCCATTAGGAGACAACATTGATCTCTATCAAATGAAGCAGGTGGAAGGTGAGCCTGTCAGCCTTTGGGACACAACATTAGAAGCATGCTGCTTCCCAGACCTATTTCCAAAAGGGTCAGGTGGACGCCTGGATGAAAGAGAAGTACGGGTACAGGGTGCTGAGTACCGCACCAGCCGTATCCTGAGCAAAGATGGCAAATTCAGACGTAACATTCAGTACCTGTTCCATCTGCTCTGGGAAAGTGAGCTTAGCATTCTGTCTGCATCTATAGCACATACCATTCGGCTGACAACTCCACTAGATGGAATTACAGCTGCTCAATTTCTGGAGAAATTGAAACAGAAAGATAAGTGTGCAAGTGAATCTGTCTTCCATACTTTCAAGCCTGCAGGGCACCAAAGAATATTGGTATCGCAGACACTCAGAAGTGATGACAATGCTACGAGAGTATGGCGCAGCCACATGGTTTGTCACACTTAGTTGTGCAGAATATGCCTGGGACAAACTCATTGAACTGTTGAAGTGGGCAAATTCCGATGTCAAAGGCATCTCATCAATGACTATCGGAGAAATGTGTTCACTTGATCCTGTGTCTGTCACAAGACACTTTCACAAGCGCTTCCATGACATTCTCAATTTCATCTTATCAAAGGACAATCCTCCTCTAGGCATTGTAGAACACTACTTTTGGAGGACAGAATATCAAGCACGAGGCACCCCTCATATCCATATGTTATTATGGATCAAGGATGCACCACGAATCGGTGAACATGATGCAGCACAAGTGCTATCATTCATCAAAAAATATATCACTTGTCACATTCCAGACAAGTATGACAGTCCCTACACTATGAAAGTTGGTTCAAAAGTTCCAGCGACATATTTGCACAAAATATTGCGGTGACAGTAAAGAACACGTCAATTGGTACACGTGATGTCGCTTTGGATTTCCTAGAAGAGTTTGTCAGAATGGTGGCATGAATGACCTTTTTCAGCAATCGACACCACTTGAAGGCAAAATCAACCAAGAGGGTATACGAGTTACCAGAGATGAAAAGAGGTGTATATCAATGACTACAACCCAACTCTTCTCCTAATGTGGCAAGCAAACATAGATGTTCAGTTTGTGGCTGACAACTCACTAGCCCTGGTTCGCTATGTAACTTCGTACATAACCAAACATGAACAGACTAGCTTGCAAGATCTTTGGGAAGATATTGCCAGTTCAAGCAAAAGCCTGACATCTCAGCTGTGGTCATTGGGTTTGAAGACTCTTTCACACAGAGAATGTGGAGCTTACGAAGCCAGTGACCGCTTAATGGGTACACATCTGTACGGGAAGTCTGACGCTGTACGTTTCCTCAGTGTAAACTACAAAGAGAAACGGAAGTGTGTACTGATTCCTCATGCCAAAATTGAGCAGCTTGCTGTCAATACACCTTCTTCAAAACATATCTTGAAGAATAACCTGATAGACACATACTACCCACGTAGACACAACGAGATGAATGATATGTGTCTGTTTGAGGTGGCTAAGTGGTATGACTACAAGACAGGTGCAGCACATGACTCAACAGGGCACATTTACAAAGTCAATGGACTAGATGGCTGTCTTGTGAAGAGGAACAAGCCATGGCTCATTGATCACTGCAAACTGCATCTAGGCACATCAGAGAGCACAGAACATTACTACTTTGCTCTTCTATTCCTATTTAGACCCTGGAGGAGTGAGTCTGAATTAAAAGGTGACTCTGACACATTCGAAGAACAGTTCAATCTCACTTATGAGAATTTCCAAACTGACTACTCACAAACATACATAGAAAGACTAAAAGCTGAGAAAGAACAGCTCGAGCAGGCAGAGAAGCAACTTCAGCAAGACACTCCAGTTAGTTCTAAGACAACTTGATCCAGAAGGACAAGGTGTTCAGGTGACCCTCTGCCATTAAATGCCCCAGAACTGTTAATCTCAGAAATTGAGACAGCCATGCAACATGGCACACACTCTATGGTCAACCCAGATGACATAAGAGAAAGACTAAATCAGCTGCAGCATACAGTACACTCCAAAGTGGTTGAAGCTGTCCAACATGGGATACTACATGAAACAAAAAAGTGTGACTGCACTCAGCACAAGCCACTACTAATGTTTGTCAGTGGTTCAGCTGGCACAGGAAAGAGTTTCCTGATTGAAACTATCACTTCAGAAATATGGAGTGTGACAGGCTCTTCAATGTCTGTTGCTGTGACTGCTCCCACTGGACTAGCAGCATACAACATTGGTGGAGTAACATTACACCATCTCTTTATGTTGCCAGTCAAACATGGGAGAACTGGAGATTATCGTAAACTGTCATTCGAGGTTGCATCTCAGCTCTGTCCCATGTTCACAAAGATGCAGCTACTCATCGTTGATGAAATCAGCATGGTCTCCAATGTCATGCTAGCCTGTATTCATCTACGTCTACAGCAGATCTTAGGTACTGACGATGCAGTGCCATTTGGTGGCAAAAGTATACTTGTCTTGAGAGACCTTTTACAACTTGCACCAGTCAATGCAGAGCATGTATTCACAACTCTAACTGCCAAGCAAGCTAAGAATATCCTCGGTTGCATTGCAGGCTATAACATATGGAATTATTCACCTATGTTGAGTTGTCTGAGAACATCTGACAAAGTGGTGGCGTAGCTTACAAAAGCACTTTTAGATGAAGCTCGCACAGGTTCTCTATCAACAGAACATGTTTGTATGTTAAATGATCGAAAAATCACAGTAGATAGTACATGCATAGAAACAGCATGTAATGTGTCTTCAACGACATATACTCTACTGCCAGACACATAATGTGTCTTATGCCACGACTAAAGAAATGCACTGAATTCAACAATCTAATGCTACAAGAGAACCAAAGATTGTCCTCTCCATGCAATTGATACAGTTGATGGCGTTATTCTTAGTCAAAGCTAGTAGCAAAGATGACTGAACGACTAAGTGAACTGAAGTCAGATGTTTCACGAACAGCTGGCCTAGAAGCTGTTCTCACACTTTGTAAGAATACACGTATCATGCTTACGATGTAATCTAGATGTCGAACAAGGCATGTAGCGGTGCCATAGGAAACATCACTGACTTTATCCATAATGTACAGAAGACATTTATTCAGACACTTTAGTGCAGTTTGACAACATGCAACACTCTGTACACATAGAGCGAACCTGCGTAAAATTCCAGGTTTTAAGGATATCTCGTAAACAGGAAACAGTTCCCATTATGTGTTGCATCGCTGTCTCCATTCACAAATCTCAGGGATTAAGTTTGGATTCAGCAATGATGAGACATAGGTACAGACATATTCAAAGATGGCATGAGCTACATTGCACTTTCACGTGTCTGAAGCCTTTCTGGATTGCACATCATTAGTATAGCACCTCATAAAATACGTGCTGACAAGCGATCTATTCTTGAGTACAACAGATTACGTACTCCACATCAGCCACAAATGTCTTTAATACCACTGCCTACATATCTGTCTGTCTCACACAATTCAGTCACAGCTAGACGAAGCAACAAACAGCAGCAAGCTTCACTAAGTGATTCACACAAAAACAGTTCAGAAAAGGCCACAACCTCAAGTAAACATCCACGACCAACAATTGATCAGAAATCAGTTGGTGTAGCTCCTGTACCATTGTTTGACAACAGCAATAGAGTCAACTGCTATGCTAACTCAGCTATGCAAGTTTTCTACATGCTACACTTTGTGCAAGCAATATCTGCTTCACAAGACAATCCCCTATCAAGCGCTCT
This sequence comes from Neoceratodus forsteri, assembly GCA_016271365.2. Lineage (NCBI taxonomy): Eukaryota > Metazoa > Chordata > Ceratodontiformes > Ceratodontidae > Neoceratodus > Neoceratodus forsteri. Next base: position 612,724,101 of record CM057455.1, read on the forward strand.
GAAGCAGATTATCAACATGACTTCTGACCAGTCTAACAATGTACACTCACTAACACCACTCGACAGGTGTTATCTACATATGCTGGATGAAGTACATTTGCTGCAGACATACAGCAAGACAGTACTGAGTTTATGATGGCTGTCATAAACAACCTTGATGAAAGCACCCCAATCCACCAGTACTTCACAGTAACATCGTAACAAAATATGTATGTGTTTCATGTGGCAATTCACAGCGTGAAACCACACAAGACATGCTGTGGATAACTCTCTTTGTTCCTAAAGCCAAAAGTGTCAAATTTCGACGCTGTTCACTAATGCTGAATGTAGTCATGCCTGTGTAAGTGTGAGGCAGATGCACTCAGTCCATCTGACTCAGGACTTCATCTCAATATCTGTTGCTTATGTTGCACAGATTTGACACCAATGGGCTCAGAGTTGATACTCCTATCACAGACTACACAGCTAGTAGAATAGTCTTCAACCAATCACTGTTTGACACTCACAGCATTATCTATCATCATGGTCAATCCATGCATTCTGGACATTACACCTCATTACTAAGGTGCACAGTTGGATGGTTAGAGTGTGATGACTCTACAACTACTTTTAAACAGAGACTCCCACGTCACCTGAAAAATGCATATCTTCTAATATTGAAGAATTATGACAACCTTCATATTTCAGAAGAATAGGACAAAACATGTACCATTTTAACATGAGTACTTTGTCCCCAAAAATGTCATAACTCGTTACAATGTTGTACAATTTACTACTGTAAATAAACTATACAATTTCAACAAAACTGAATTCAAATACAGATATTACATAGATTGTGACATGTTACATCTTGTGTAGATCAGTGACTACATGGAAATTGTTGTAGTGGCTTCAATCGGCGCCAACAATATTTACAGTCACTAGAGAAACCATGATTACATGTCTTTACAAGATAATGCATCTAAAAACCTTACTAAGCTCCACAGCTGTATGGTTAGAGTGTGACGACTCTACAACTACTTTTAAATAGACACTCCCAGATCACCTGAAAAATGCATGTATTCTAATATTGAGGAATGATGACAACCTTCATATTTCAGAAGAATAGGACAAAACATGTACCATTTTAACATGAGTACTTTGTCCCCAAAAATGTCATAACTCGTTACTATGTTGTACAATTTACAACTGTTAATAAACAAAACAATTTCAACAAAAAATGGAATTCAAATACAGACATTACATAGACTGTGACATGTTACATCTTGTGTAGATCAGTGACTGCATTAAAATTGTTGTAGTGGCTTCAATCAGCGCCAACAATATTTACAGTCACAAGAGAAACCATGATTACATGTCTGTGAAAGATTCTACCCTTATAACATTAAACAAACATTCCACAGTCTCAAAGTAGTCTTTTTACACTTCTAGTGACTCTTCATATAGAGAACATCATTAGATCACCATGCAACAGTGTAGAACTATCACGCTTTCAGACGTAGTACTAGTATTGTACATATGTAAAAACAACTACCGTTATTGATAATGCAAGAACCTAACACACAACTGTTACTAATAACCAATTACTTAATCTAATTTAGTGACTCTTAAAACTTTAAAACTACTTGTACATAATAGAAACATTTGTGTTCAAGTGTACATTGTTTATAACTTGTTTAATAATTGAACTACAAGTAGCAGTGTATCACTACAGTACAAGTGAATGTCTAACATATTACTCTGCAGTATACTAACAACATGTAACTAAGCATAGGTTTGTGAAAAAATGCATTCCATTACAGTTTTAGTATTTACAAGTTAAGAATTTACATAGAAGCCAATGTAAGAATTGATAACATTTTTTGTGTTCATGTAAAACATTCATTTTTTTTTTGTACTTGTCACATAACTAACTGTACCATTTGTACAAAATATTGACAATTGTAAATCAGGCACTGTTTCTGATCACAACAAACTGCATACCTGTTCCTGACAATATTTATGATCGCCTCAATTGAGGGGTCGGGTGGGAATTTTCCATTTGCGCCTAGTCAGTGACATATTATTTAATAATAAGAAACAAATGTCACTAAACTTACAATTGCATAAACTGTACTACTTAGACAATCAGCATATGGTTTTTCGCCCACCCCAGGAACATCCACATTAGCAGTCACACAATTACAACAAAACACTTGTTTATCTTGTGTCTAATCACACTTCACTACCAACTGACATTCCCTTATTAACATAGCAGACAACTAATGCACTACACATAGTTACAACATACAACCATTTTAAAAAAAGTAACATTTTTTACAAACTACATTCATATTCAATAGCAATAGCAATAGCTTCAGTCTGACTATTAAAATAAAAATTCAAATGCCAGAAAATACTTCCACACATATAAACAGAAGTGAGTACTGAAGCACAACTAAAAACACACATCTGATTAGTTTCATATAATATCACCACTAGTCAATCCACATGATACACTTATTATTATTCTTACACATTTACAAATTTCACAAGCAATGATTGCACACATACAAAGATTGTATTGTGAGACTGTTTCTGTTAACTTAATTTCACTCTTGATTTCACCTTTTCTCCATTTGGCAAATTGGCAATAAATTTTTTAAAACCATAACCACCTGTGTCGTCTCCTTACTTTAAATACCATCATGACATAAAAATAAGTGTCTATGACTTAAGCATACAAATAAATGTTTACTAATACTGCTACAACTAAACCTCCATCTATTTGTTTGGTACCTATAGCATACAGTCAGTAATACAGCAACACAAAAGGGTAACACACATGGTGGCATAGACGGGATCGTCAGCCCTAAGTCTCACCCCATGACATGTGTAAAGCAGCAGAAGTATAGGAGAATGGGGTGACAGTTAGGACCCACGATCCCATTGCACACCCCAATGCCGGTTGGTGGGGTGGGCAGGGCAGTACAGTCCATGCGCTACCACCACATGATGTGTTATGGCACAATAAAACTGACAGCACTGCAAATATTAATGCTAAAAGTGCGACTTGGGGGAGTGGGCAGCGGGGCACAAGTGGGTGTTCACCCCTAACAGCGAATTTCCTCACTTTTGTCGCTGTGGAACAACCCTAACGAATGCATTAAACAGACTTTTTTGCCTCTAATTTGCCTTCTTTTTAAGAAAGATAAAAAAAATTGTAAATGTAATGCAGCACACGCTCCCACAACCATGAATTAGAACAGAAAGGCTAATGCATGCAGTGGCATACACAGGAACACTGTGCCACATGATGCCTTGTCACAAAGTAACGTAATGCCTGTAAATGTTAATGTCAATGGGCATGGTGACACAAAGTGAAACAGAAAGCAAAACAGTACAGTACACACAAATGGCTAAAAAGTTACAGAAACACAAACAAAAAAGAAAATGCAAACAATTGTGCATATGCTGGCATTGGACTCTGCATAGGGATCATCAGACCTAACTCTCACCCCATGACATGTGTAAAGCAGCAGAAGTATAGGAGAATGGGGTGAGAGTTAGGACCCACGATCCCAATGCACACCCCAATGCCGGTTGGGGGGTGGGCAGGGGGGTCCAAGGGGGGTTTTCAACCCTAACAGCAAATTTCCTCACTTTTGTCGCTGTGGAACAACCTTAACTAATGCATTAAACGGAGTTTTTTGCCTCTAATTTCCCTTCTTTTTGAGAATGATAATGAGAAATAGTGAATGTAATGCAGCAGCGGGAGCGAGGGGACCTTTGGGCCCCGCGTTCCTGCTGCATAATGCGTTGGCGGGATTGCGGGGCCCTTTGGGCCCTGCGCTCCCGCCACATGATGTGTTGTGGCATACTAACAGGGACAGCAACGCAAACAGAAATGCTAACAGTGGCACACATGGTAACACAAGTACAAATGAGAACAGACAGGGTAGCACATGCATTAGGCGTGAGGCGAGAATGGTCTGCCACGTGATGTGTTGTCACATAGTAACATGGTGCCTGCAAACAGAAATGTCAATGGGCATGGTGATGTAAAGTGAAACAGTAAGATAAACAGTACTGTAACAGAAATGGCAAAAATAACAGAAAGCATAGCGCAAATGAAAATACAAAGGATAACGCACATGGTGGCGCACATGTCAATGGTAAGTGAAACGAGTACGGATCCGCAAGCGGAAAGGGCAACAGTAACATTAATGTAAGCGCACAGGCTGGTTTTCCCCAAAACCTGCATTGAGAAAGACAGTGAGTACAAATAATGTATGCAAAATAATGAGTATCGGCGCAGAAAATGAGATCTTGGAATACTAAATACATTATATCTCAGGAACCGTACGACGTAGAAAAAAAATTTAAAAGTAATATTATTTAGAACTGTCCTGGCTAATTTAGATCTTAGCCCCATAAGGGGGCTAAGAAGTTTTCCGACAAAAAGTCCGTATCTCGCACCGTTTCCGAGATACGGGGCCTGAAAGGCGCGGCTAACGCCGTAATGTTATCCTATGGGAAAAATAGAAAAGTTCGGAGTGCCATAACTTTGCCTCCTGTAATGTTTTTCCATCAAACTACTGAAAAGCACATCTGTGGGCTGTTGGCTGTCTTCCTCAAATTTCAGGAAAAAAGACCAAACTGTTATTTTGCAGCAGGGCTCCAAATGATTTCTGTTAAGTGTCGGGCGCGTAATGTTATCCTATGGAAAAACCGTCAATTTTGGAGTGCCATAACTTTGCCACCATGTGATATTTTTTCAACAAACTACTGAAAGGCACATCTGTGTACTGTTGGCTGTCTTCCCTTCAAATTTCAGGAAAAAAGACCAAACCGTTATTTTGCAGCAGGGTGCCAAAGGATTCCTGTAATGCTTCGGGCGCCGTAATGTTATCCTATGGGAAAAACTGTCAACTTTGGAGTGCCATAACTTTGCTGCTGTGTAATATTTTTTAAATACAACACTGAAAAGCACATCTGTGAGATGTCGGCTGCGATCCCTCCAAATTTCAGCCCAAAACTCCTAACGGTTATTCTGCAGTGCAGTGCCAAAGAATTGCTGTCATTTTCCCACAGACTAGAAAATTACTGTCGAAATTTGCGAAAGCTTTCGCAAAAATTTGCAACACTTTCGTGAGCACGAAAGTAATTTCCGAAAGTACTTTTTCCAGAAATTTGAAAAACATATTTCTGGGGTGTTTTGCCACAAAAAAAAGACATGGCAAGCATCCTCAGGGCCCGACTAGGTGAATACAAAAAAAATTAGGTTGCTAGAGGCTCCCAAATTTAAGTGCCAACCATTTTTATGATCACCAACTGAAAACAAAATGGCCGATTTGCGAAAGTAACAGGCTGATTTGCGAAAGTAAAAATGCATTTGCGAAAGTGTCGAACTTTTTAACTTTTTCCCATTGACTTATAATGGGAAACTGTTTTTTGAATAACTTTTGAACCGTTTAATATTTTTTCACCAAATCTTCAAAAGGCACATTGGGGACCCCACCTGGACATTCCCTGAAGATTTTGACCCGGTCACGCAAACCGTACGACCTGTAGGCGCGACCGTAGAATTCCAGAAAAGCGTAAACGTGCGCACAGATCATGCTTAATAACTCTGCAACCGTATATCCAATCAGTACAAAACTTGCCAGATCCCAAGGCCTATGGGTCTTGATCATACATTCCAAATTTCAGGCAAATCCATCAAACAGTTGCAAAGTTATTAAGGTGCAAAATTTGGGGTTTAACATGGAAATGGCTCCTGAACCTAACTATGGTAGCACTACCATATACATAATATATATATATATATATATATATATATATATATATATGTATACAGTTGACTATGGCAAGGTGTGAAAGACTTGCAGAAAATACAATAGGCAATAGATGACTGAATGAGGCTTACATACAAATTAATATGGTTAGCTAGCCAATGGCTGCCAGTGGCTAAGCAAATGAATGATACCACCATATCAATGCATGTATGTGGAGGCTTTAAATGGTTAATGGTTAAACTGAAGAAATAAATCTTAAAGCATAGTCAGGGTCTAATTTAGAATTGTCTTATTCAGCAATGCTGTATACCAAAACATATATTTGTAAAACGTTACAGCTAAGATAAGAATGCAGCTGGTAGTAACAACAACTGGCCTTGAGAACTGAGTTCCCCAATTTGGCCACTGTCTGTTTTTTTATCTGTAAACCAAGTATTTTTAAAACAGTCACATCCCCTTGCATGTTTTCTGTATCTTAAAGAGAGTTTTTTTTGACAAATAAAAAACCCTGATTACTTGGTTTTCCATTTAAGAATGACTACATGTCTCGGCAAAGTATCAAAAAATTATCTTGTGACCGAGGTATCTAATGGAGTGTATTTTTGAACCCAAGTCTTATGACTTGTTGAATGACATATTGTCTGTGTTTAAAACTGCTGAGGTAGTTTTTGGGAAATTACAGCCTTGCATTTTTTTTCTAAGCTTGCTACACATAAATATGGGACCTATGGTTATGTCCAGTGTCCCTTCGAGAAGACACAGTCTCGGACAAGATGCAGTCTGAGACTATCCATAGATTGCTCAGGAGATCCAGAGAAATATGGTTACATGTGTCTCTGAAATGCTGTAGCCCTGTAATGCAAATATTACTAGCTGTCTAGATTGCATGTTAGAAACACCCCATTGAGATTGCCCCTTTGACTGTTTAGAACTAAATTGTAGTAGAAACACCCAGGTAGTGATGGGCTACCTGATATTTAAAAATAATGTTAGCATGTATTTCCTTTTGTAATCTAGTACAATAGCATTTTTCTGGCTAATCTTATTAATACTATCATAATAAAGTACCACTAATTTGGCAAAGATATAGCGTGTTGGCTTTATTGAATTACTGAGAATTACCAACCAGGAACCTGTATAAACTGTATAACTGGATCCAATTAGCAAGTACCCAAAGCAGTCTTCTTGAGATGGAATGAAATCCCCGAATTTTCAAATGTAGATATCTTAAAAAAAACAAAACTCACAAACATCAAACTAATGTAGGAAATCCTTCCCCACCAACCTACATAACCATACAAAATGTCATTAATCCTTAGCTTTTTCTCAAGAAGAGAGCAAAAATACAGAAAAAAAACGCACCATTGAAATCAATGGAAAACTATATTTATTCACACTTTAATACAGTCAGACCTGGTTAATCCATGCACATTTGTGTTTGCCAATTTTGTTATGTAATACAAATCTATGTAGTAACCAGACAGTGATAATAAAGAGGTCAATAGCCCAACAAAAAATCCGTATGTAGTGTTTTTCATTCGGATAGTCACACATATGGATTAACAAGGCACGGATTAACCAGGTCTGACTGTATCTCTAAACATTCTGAACCAATTTACATGAAACTTTAAAAGACTGTAGATTCCATCATATACAACAAATCCTGAAAGTTTCGTCTAAATTTGTAAAACCATCTTTCTGCAAGCAGCAAACACAAAATCGAATTTAACATAGAACTCACCCTAACTATATTGGCACTACTGCGCCACTATGATAAACCTTAAAAATTACTTTATTTGATACCCCAAAAAATGACTCTATGAGCTTACGTTCAAGAGTTTTCTCTCAATCAGCTAAAATGGCTGTTATAGTTTGAACTGGCTTTCCCACAACTTCGCTGTGAAAGATTTTCTCTACGGAATCAGTTGTCCACTTGCAATTGCTCCTAATGCCAAAACTACAACACTACTGAGATGCATAAAAATCTCATAAAAAGAGCACCAGTAGTTTAGTATTAACCCTTAGGCTGCCGCCAACATAATATCTTGTCCTAAAAACCTATGCGTTCTAAATCTTCCGGCAGCTTAAGGGTTAATACAAAGAGGAAGGTATAGATAACATAAAACAGTCCCGATGGGAGGAGGGGTACTGGCAAACACACACAAAAAGGAAGGGAAGGTAAATTTTTTAGTTGAGCACACTTCCCCAGAGACTCAGGGTGCTTTACAATTTCAGGCATATCAAACAAATACAAATGAAGAGATTACTTAAGTAAAAATTAATATAATAAATCATCTGTAGATAGCAGCAGAGAACCCAAGTTAAAGACAGCTCCAGGCAGGCAAGAAAAACATATGCAGTCCACATAGCCAAAATTAAACACACGGGGGCCCAGTTTTCTAAAGGTCCATAGATTGGTGCAAGCTGCACCAAACACCCACCTGCAGCAATCTCCAGGGTCACTTGTGACCCTGTGCCAGATTTTGGAACAGCTGGGCCCTGGTGCCAATGTCCCCAGAGCTGCAGCATGCAGAGTGGTGCAACAAAGAGGTGGCACATGGGCAGAGGGTGCCATGATCCCCTCCTGTCCATCAAAATAACCAGCCCTGGGACATGAATGTTGAAGGGGGTAAGACAATCCTCATCCTGACTGGGATTTGCCTATTGTGCCCCATATTGTTCATATTGGGCTATGCTGGAAAAGTGTACCTTCTGTACGGTACTATGGTACAACCTGCAGCAATGCCCTGGACAGTCACAGACTCACATATCATGTCAGCTGTAGTGTTCAATCCATGACCCTGTACCTGAATAACTGCCGTGAACATATCCGGACAGCGTTCAGTTACTGCAAAAAAATATATTATTCCCTTGGATGCATGGTTAGCAGTGCTGGTGTGTTACAGGGTCTCAGGTGCTCCTGATGCACAGCTGTTTGTGTGTTGTCTGGTGTTGTGCACATATGCTGTAGTACAACTGCAGTTGGGTAATGCACATTTCTAAGCAGGTGACAGATTGTAACAGCAAGACAGGATGAACACTTTTAGAGATGTGAGTGTTTTACTGTACAAAACCCAACATACATTTAACTATGCAGTGTCCACAACAGTATTGTACGGTAGTAGGAATGGAGCTGCCAGACTCATGTATACATAATGTATTGTCATATCACATTGTAACAGCGACAGGGATACGGCAAAGACCATTACAGCAACAAAATTGGCAGTTTGCTGTAATGGTCTGTGGTATTCCCAACACTGCAGTCTCTGGGGATAGCACCCCTTCTCCGAATCAACTCCAATTCAGAGTTGATTGTGTATAATGAGGGGGGTGCGGGGGTGAACCCCCCCACAAAAAAACACTTGCTTCCCTGGACTGCACAATGCCGACTGTTGGCATTGTGCCATCGCTGTAATACCAATTGACACAATTCATGTCAATGTGGCTTGGTGGAACCATATATTCTCCTTTACTGTTCATCCAGTATTGTTGTCACAGTCAGCTACCTGCTTATAGAAGGAATTACTCACCTGTGATGATACTACAGCAACTGTGTATGACAAATGCCAGCACACATAAAGCTGTGCATTGGGGGCATCTTGGATCTGACAATGGGTACCTATCCTTTAACACAATGGCACTGCATTCCATGAATCCAGGGGCAATGAATGGTTTTTGGCAATACTTGAAAGCTGTTAGGTATGCTGTCAACAGGTATTCTGGTACAGGTTCGTAGACTAAACATTATGGCTGACATGATCTGTGGGTCTACAACTGTCCTGGGTACTGCTGCATGGTGCAACATAGTACCCTGCAACAGGTACACTTTTCAAAACCAGCCTAATAAGACTACAAAAGGGCACAGTGGACACATACCAGTCAGGCTTAGGAGTTTCTTACACCTCACTCAGAACAGTCCCAACTTTCAGCAAAAGAATTGTTAGACCAACTCATGGTTCATCTAACCACAGTCAGGACTTGCAGCCACCCTGGAGCTTTCAGAGTCCTGATTTTGGGGATGCTGCAGCCCCACTGTGGCACAAACCCCCTTATGACATTATATACCATTACTTTGGGTGCAGGGGTGGCACAGGGATGGTTTGATGCAAGTTCTCATGATTTTGATGTAGCCTTCATTTAAAAATCAGGATTGCTGCAACATTTGATGCAAAGTGTATCTTGCATCATTTCTGTTTGGTGCAGGCACCTTGCATTACCTTTTGTGCATTGAAAATCAAGCCTATGATATGTTATCCTTCTTTAAAAAAGGCTTCATTGAGATTAATTCACACAGGTGGCCAGGCAAAGGTTTCTAAATCAGCAAGGTGGCCAACCTTATAAAAGCCTTATCCCATGACTGAGTCATGATTGGAGGACATCAAATGACCAGCTTTGGGAGTAACAGTCAAACAATTTTTCAGGCAACCAGAAAACATATCCTGTGGAGCCGTGCACATTAGGAAACCAGTGTTGAAGATGACATGCCACCACACAGGCTTACATAGGACTGAGTGACATGAATGAAACAATGTGTTCCAGATATCAGCCAGCATGCTGCATTCAACCTTAGCTGCAGGTTTCTAATCAATCCACAAAAGTAGAACAACCCCACCGGATATCCTTTTGTGGCTTGTATTAGCCCTCTCACTGAGCCAATAGCAATGTACAGTAAGTGCAATGTATTTGGACTCCTACATAAACCTATAGCTGCTGGATATTCTTCCTACTGAATGTCATAGACACTGGGGATATTTTGGGAACACTGGGAGAAATGAGTGTCGAAAATTATTGGGTGGTGGGCACTTTGGACATTGTGCCATTGTACATTAATATTCACCATAAAGATGGAGTCACAGCCATGAGTGCAGCCTTTGATAAATATATGACACTTGATCAAGTTTGGAACACTTTCTGTTAGACTGAGATGACTCAGTTGCAATGAATTTGTATTCAAAGATTCCCACTACCTCCAGGAGAAGGGTACAGCTATTGGGGCCTCATTTGCTCCTAATTATGTCAACAGTTACCTTGTGGAGCTGGAAACTGAGATCATCAAGAATGGAGAAAGTAACCTTTTTATTTTTATTTTACTGACCTTTACAGGTGATACATTGATGATATCATACTGTACTTGTATGGAAAGGAATTGAAAAAAAAGTCACACAAGTTCATCAAATGTCTTAAAAATACCAATAAACATTTGCATTTTTCTAGGAGATGCAGTAAAGAAAGTGTGCACTTCATAGACTTGGAAATTGCAACAATGGCAAGGGGGTTTATTTACACAGTGTACAGAAGTCTGCAGATCAGAACTCCCTGATGACGTACACTGGCTGCCAACTGATACATAGTATTAACAACATACTGGGTGGTCAGTTTTTGAGAGTGAAATGCAACTGCGACAGAGTATCTGACTGTAAAATACAGGCTGATATCCTTACATCCAGGGTAAAACAGAGAGGATATTTAAAGGATATCATCAGCCACAGAAGAAATAAAGCCAATTTAAGAGAAATATGGTTGAAATGGCTAGCCATAGGAAACATGATGCTGAAACACAAAACCATACTGATGTTATACCCCTGTTCTTCTCCTAAAACGGGTATGACAAAATAGCCTCATGAACTTCAAAATTTGAATTTGTGACTACTTTGTTATCTGATTTTGGCAAAGCTAGGGAAATCATCACCAAACACTTGAGTGTATTGCAACCAGAGGCAAAACGATCAAGATGCATGAAAGATCCACTTCATGTGGTTTACAGACATTGTAAAAATTTGGCAGACATAGTCATCAATCATCTGTATGTAGCTTCATTTACCACAACCACAGAAAATAATTGATTTCCACCTTTCCCAGAGGGCAACTTGGTATGCAGTAGATGCAAGTTCTGTAATGTAATTAAAAGAGAATGCTATTTTTGTAATCCAGTGAGTTGTAGAAGGTTTGATATCTTCCAATTTATCAATTGTAATGCTGAAAATGTAGTCTGTTTGGCACAGTGTACCTGCAATAGTATATATATGGGGGACTTGGGGGAAGAATTAATGGGAAGTTCAAAATAAGAATGGATGAACATCTAAGAAGTATAGCTGATCAGGGCAAGGAGACTGCAGCACCGAATCATGTAGTTTAAAGTGGGGTAGGACACAGCTTTGTATTCAAGGGATTAGAAAAAGTCTCATTAAGTTCAGGAGGAGGAGACTGAGGAGGGAAACACATTCAAATAGAGTTCTATTTGATTTATAAATTGGGTGCCCACAAAAAAAGGCAAAATAATGAATGGAAGATTCATCCTAGTTCCATTTTTGCTTTTATATTTTCTTGACCTGTTTCTAATGTCTGCTTTTCCATTCCATATTCTATGACATCACTGTTTGGAATAAATCCAGTCGATATTGAGGGACTCGAACCTAGAAGACCTAGAATAAGAATACTGCAAGATAACATACAGAATGGATATTACAGTGAAGCCCTGGTGGGATTCAGTCTGGTAAAGATACAATTCTGTGAGGACCTGTATACGTACTGTGTTGGCCTTTAAAAATGCATTATGTAAACATTTGCAAAAGCATGTGAATATTAGTTGTAGATGTGTTGCTTATCTAACTGACCTAGTGTTTGGATTACTGTGTCTAGCACTACTAAGTGAAGTATTCCTGCTGACAGATGCAATTTAAAAAGTTAAAAAGTAATTTATGGGATTAGAAACCCCTATAAAAGATCAGAAATTACATTTGTTCTGTCAAAAATTGATGAGTTAAATACTCCAGAAATAAGTATTTCAAATGAAATATGAATTAGAGGCACAAGGTTATAATTCTGCATGTCTGTCTCTGTTTCTAATTGGTATGAGGTTTGCTATTTGTCACCTGTTGTACAATGGCACATTAAAACACATACTGGTTTTCATTCCACTACCTCCTAGTTAAGTAAGATCTGCTCCCAATTGAACAGAGGTGTTTTAAAAGGAGATATTTATAGGAAGCCTCTCACTCTTTGAAAAAGTGCAAGTGGACACAAAACACTAAGGTCAAGGGTAGAGGAGCACGCTGTAAAACCTTTAATTGTAAGGTGCTTTTTAAAATATTTTTGAACTAAAATACTTGAATTGGGCAAAGCTGTCCAACTGTTTGTTTTGTGTGTCTCAGCTGTGTTGGGTGATCTGGTACATCGGTCCCACAGACAGCCCTAAGTACAGAGCACAGCAATAATCCAGCCTGTGCCTAACAAAGCCATGCACCAGAGTAGCCTTTCCCTCTCATACTAAATGGGGCTTGATCCATGTGTTATTAAGCAACTAGAAAAAGCCAGCATGTGGACATAATGCAATCAACAATGCCACTCAGATAATTAACTCTATCCACGGCTCTGAGCTGGGAACTACACAAGGAGGAAAAACTGGCAGCTCTGTGCGTTATAGTTAGAGCTGTATTTTTTTCATGGGGTCACGGATTTCATGATTACCATGAAATTGGCAGTCCCCCATGAAAATCACCAAAACCAAAATCATACCACACAATGGGCAGCCAATCTGAGTTAGAGTGGCCAGAGACACATGATTCAAACTACAGAGGGAGCTAAAAAGCCCCAAAAGGCTTGCTTGGCAATCCTTGAGACCAGGGACATGGGGGGAGGGCATCTGTTCACCCACATTCCATCTCTGTGTCCTGTTCCTTGCAGTTCTGAATTGTGACTTGCGGCTGAAGTCTGGAGGGAGAAATTAAAGTCCAAGTGTTTACAGGTGCCTGGGTCCTGCTCCCCTGTCAGGTCAAGGCATTGCCATATCACTGAGCAGGAGCTCTTGTGGCTCAGTCACCCAGGGTCCCACAAGCAAGTGCTGTAGTGAGTGATGCACTATACAGGTTTCACAGTGTTACTGTGGGAAAGACTCTGCATTCAGAGGGGAAGTGCCATACCAAGTTGTGGGTGGCGAGTGAGTTAATGAGCAGGCTGAAACAGTTGGTAGATGCACTTCTCCTATCAATTTTTTCACTGTGAAATGCCATGAAACCAGCAGTTGTTTACCGTGAAAAAAATACAGCCCTACTTATAGTTACCAATTGACCCTGGCTGTACCAATGGCAAATCCATCTTTCCTGGATTTAGGGTTAGCAAACTGGATGCCATCTAATCAGTAATAATAGGTAGACATTGGCCTATCAGAGAAGCCACCGCCATCCTGTATGGTTCTGAGAATCATCTGCATAGTAAAGAAATTATACACCATATCATCAAATGATCTCACCAAGGGATGCATATACACTGCAAACAATATAGATGGCAGGATTAAGCCTTGTGGCACTCCACAGATAAAAACTGCAAGTAACAACATAAATCTATCCAACATAATGTGCTGTACTTTGCCAAAGAGGACTACTTCAAACTAACACAGGACCTTTCCCATGAGCCCCTCCTATTGCCTCAGCCAATATAAAAAACCTTGTGGTCTATGGTATCAAATGCAGATGAAAGACTGAGAAGAATAACAATAGATTTATCTCTATCTCTTGCCAAGAGGAGAGGTCATTTCGCACCCTGACAATGATTGTCTCAGTTCTGTACTGGGGACTGACACCTGACCAAAAAGCTCATAAATGTCATATTTTTTTCCAGGTGGAACTCCACCTGCACTGCCACCTCCTTTTCAATAACTTTCCCAAAAAATGTTATTTTTGGGATAGGCCTGTAGTTTATAAGGACCTCTGGGTCCAAAGATGATTTCTGCAAAAGGGGTTGCACCATTGCCCCCCCCCCCTTGCTGCTGGCTCAGTTCAGCACTCTACTGGTTCAGTTTACCACTTAGTGTCTTTTATCCTGGGGGGGGGGCTCACACCACCTGAGGCCCCGGGTCAGTATATTTTGTACCCTGTGGTTGTCTACATGCAATACCATTGCTTCTTCTCATTCTGTACCATACGCACCTGACAAAATGTTTCTGCTCCTGAATGCAATACTGTGTATGTATCTATCAATAATTTATTCTGTACCATGTGCACCTGACAAAATGTTATATCTGTAACTACTACTCTGTCTCATTGTTGGAGGATGCCTGCTCCTGATTGTACTTGTTGTCCATGTATCCTCTCCCTTGTAATTACCCTGTTATTCTCCCGGATCGCACCTGAAAATAGGCACTGGCTGTCTAGTGTGCTTACCCGGTTACCAAAAGCAAATAAATAAATAAAGACCGACCTCCTTCTCCAAAGAACACCTGATTATCTTCATTTAAGCCAGACTGTGGACATCCCAATAGTTCACCAGTAGTCTGATTGAACATGGGTCCAGCATCCAGAATGTGGAGCCCCAATTAATGATCCCCTGAAAGACCTCACTTCTGAAATCTGTTGAAACAACTTCCAGGACCACGGAGCACCCTCACCCCCTCAGACACCACCATTAAACAAAATACCACTTCAGTAAGTAAAAACCTTTGTTTTTATACAGGATATAACTTTTAGGGCAATAAGAAATATTTACAAATTTGCCCTGCTGAAACAATTTCTGCCTAGTTTCAAACAAAACTTAACAATATTACAAAAAACAATACAATAAACAATCATATAAAATTATTTATCACATACAAAACTGTCATTGAGTTTCAATAAACAGGAAAAATACAGACATAAAAGCTGCACATGCAGTCATAGAAATTATACATTTGGTGATACCTGCTCTAATGGACAATGTTCTGTCAAGGAATAACTGTAATAACTCCTCAAACTTTTCTGCTGTAAATGCTTTCTTAGACTGAAAAGAAGCAGAATGAAACAGCCCCTCCACAGTACAGAAGAGCTGAGATATCTGATTCAATTCTTCAATACTCACCCTTGACAAGACCTCTATCTTTTTCTGGGTAATTTCCCTCTCATTATAGTGAGCCCTTAGAGTCAGCCTGCCCTCCATTAACTTGATCGTCCTCCAAGAAGACTCTAATTTTAGCCGTTTAGCAATAAACCATCTTAGCTCATGATGCCATGGCAGTCTTCAACAGGAAGCCAATGGGTGGACATGGTAAGGTGCCAGAGAGTCCAATGCAGCCACGATTGTCAAAGTATAACCCTTCTTGTCCTTCCCAGCACCCACTAGTACACTTTTCTTCCATGCCTGAGAGTCTCAGTACCCCCTTGATCTTAATAGGCTCAATATTGTGATGTAGATGTTCACAAGCCATTTCCACAGGTGGTGTAATTATTTGGGGGCCTATAGGACCCAGAAATGTCAAGCACTAATGAGCTCTCTTGGAATAACTTCCAAGATATGGCCCAAACTGATGGGCTGTAGAAGCAGCTGCCTGTGAAAGGTCCAGTGATGACATCAAGTAGAGCAGTTATTGACAAAAATGTAAGGCTTTATCCTCTGCCTAGGCATGGAAATCATCCTGCATTAACACGCTGGTAAAGTCCAATGGCAACCTGTCCACAAAGTCTACAAATGTCCTCAGGAACTCACACTTGCATCCCAGAGGCCAATAGGGTGAAGATCCTGTCCCTTGCACCAACTACCATCCTAAGATGGGGCACACCCTGAAGTGTAAAAGTAATACATTTAACAGTAACATTCGGGAACACTAAATCTTGGAGTGGGGGATATTTTGGGTTTAACCCTCATTTTAGTTTCTTTCATTTTAGCCTAGTGCAACTTAGTTGTAAGTTATATAGTAGCTTTAGTAAGGTAGATTGAGGAGGCTAGTCTTTAGTTTTCAGTTAGGTTACACCCTATCTTTGCATTTATTCTTCTGTTTTATTCCTATGCCTGCATGCTACAATTGCAGCAAAAGTCATCAGCTGCTGTTTCTAGCTATTTTGTGATATTTCTAAAGAGAATTGCTCTAGTGGCACTAAAGTGATATTGCAGGAAGGCAGGGAATATTCCTAGAGATATCACTGAAATGTTAGGAAGTATCTTACCATGTCAACTGCTACAACAGTATCATGTGATGGTTTGTGTGAGGGGCTTAGTGTTATCTCCCCATCCCTTCCCATCTACTATTTGATTTATTCTTACTATCTGACTACTTATTTGAAAGTTTAGCCCCAGTGCCTTCATGGCTTTGAGGACACTTTCAGTTTTTTTTTTAGTCTGACTGCTCTTATTTGGTTTAGGAGGATGGTCATGCTCAAGGAGGCAGAGGAAGTTTGTCTGCTCAGCTGTTTCACCTCATTTTGGTGGTGAGGATTACATTGGTGCCTGCATTCATCTTTGGTCCTGTTTTTAGGGTGCTTTATAGATTATCACTTTGGGACCGACTGTCTTTCGATGTGGGTGAGTCAGTTTTGCACCTTGCTGAACCATGGAGAGTGGCAAACAGTAGTGACTCAGAACCTGGTATAGCTATATCTTATACCCCTGTTCTGCCAACTCAAACCAGGCAGCTATTTACTCACTCACACTCACATACACACAATAACAATACAATAAGTACAGCAAGCCAAAGCTTTATTATAACAAAATATAATACAAAAGGTTATACATCACCGATTCAATAAAGCATCATCCAAGCCCTCTTCCAATGGCTGGGAAGCCCCCTTGTCAGCCTGGCTAGGAGTCTCTCGAACCGGGAACTGGCCCCACAGCGATGCGTCCACCCTGCAGGAGGGCTTCAAACCAGGCATTGAAAGCTACATTTATATCTTATTCTATACTAAAAATAACCGTGCAGCCTTTATAGTGTTGTCTCGCCACATTCTAGAAAGCTGGCGGGCTCCCAGGATATTGCGAATTCACACCATAAGGACTGCTCAAATTCCTACACTGCTAGGGTCACTGTGCTCCAAACACTGGCCGGGTGCCTAGAACACTATGAGCTAAGCAGAAGTTTAAACAAAACTACAAAAACAGGTTGCCTGATAATATGCACCTTCAAGTCAGCAAAATACACTGTCTGAAGCAAAACATAATAATGAGGCTATCTAAAGAGCAAAACACCAATTAAATGAAGCAGCATGTAAAATGGAGTCACACAATACAAAATGGAGTATAAAATGACATACATTACATGAAATAGCATACAAAATGGAGTGACAATAATCAACATATTATACTATCACTACATTCGGTCCTTTGATTATTGTGAATACGATTTGTATGATATTGGTACCATAGCAAAATTACTACGAATATGACATGATAAGTAACAAGTCCAAATAAGCAAGATAATTGTCACTACAGCAATGATTATGATAGGATGTATCAGAATATTTAACACTTTTGTAGCTGATGGAGACCATCCTGTAAAAATATCCCACCAATAATGAGTAGTCTCTTGTTGAATCTTGGAACTTAAATCAATCATTTTATTTTTAACTATAATAGTTTGCACCTGACTTTGCACTAATGATTTATTTCTTATTGCCAAATGAGCCTGCATTACATCTGTTTCCTGAATTATCTGTTTAATTTTATTTAACGAGATATTTAATCTTGATTGATCTAAAATATTGGGCTGCCAATACAAAATAAGCTTCTGCTCATTATCAGGGACCTGTGCATTTTACTGTGGTGGATGACATTACAATCCAATGATTACTAGGAATCCATGATTTGAACACGGTCCTCCACACATATTCATTATTACTCATTAAATCACTCTGGGCCTTATTTCTTTGCATTATAGAATACATATGTTGCATTGTGCCTTCTGTCCAATCAATAAATCGTGAAATATTTTCTGCTACTCCCATTCCCCATACCTGTGAAGCATTAAATAACTGCAAGAACTCAAAATCATAATTCAAAGTTACTCTTTGGGGTAAGAAAACAGTTGGCATCCATTGAGCTTGTAAGTTAATTAAGCTAAATACATCAATTCCTACTGCCTGAAGCCTGTTAGTCAGTGTTTCTATATCCACACTATTTAAAATTCCCATGCCTGCCCTGCTCCACCTAATAGCGTATCATACCAAGCTCTTTTATATTTGCATTTTCTACTAAACATAAACGTTATGTTAAAATGGATTACATTTTCTGATACCGCTGCGCTACTGATGTACATGTGGATGGAACCTTAACTATACTATCATTGCTAATTACAGGATGATTTTTCAACACTGTAATGTGATCTGCCAAGTAGTTCTATTAGTTATTGCAGTAGCATTCATGCAGAATAACGTGTCTATGTCAATCAAAGTAATACTTGCATTGAAAATGTCTGTTTGATTCATGCAGCAATCAAGTCTATGTTGTACAGTCACCATGTAACTATTCGGTAAGTTGCAGCATCTAATAGCAGTCTGGTTCTGTAATTTAATCCAATTTGTGTCCTGCATAGGTTGGACATATAATCGTCCTGCCATTGTCTCAACTGGTTTCCAAATGTTCACATCTGGTGAAAAGTAATGTTCACTATAGGACATCCTTGGTTTTCAGGGCAAGTAAAGTTGTCTTGCACCCGTAAGCTGGTGGAAGATTTCCAACCCCATTGTACAAGTGGGTCGTCAAGCTTCATTATTCTTCCACCTGGGGTAATAGGCTTTACCGAATGGACCATGAGAGAGAGTGTTATTCCTTTTAGAATCCATTGAAGAACCTAGAAAATACACAGACTGATTATTCTCGAAGATAACATGTGTTCGCTGGTACATATTCCCATCTCTCTTTCCCTGACCTGATAATTAACACTGTGTTGTCTCGTCCGGTGGCTATCACCTCAGCTGGTTCAGGAGGGCCATTTGGGTTTGTAACCCATATTTTGGCACCATTGTTAAAACCTCCTGTAGATCTAAAACCTTTATTCCCCTTGCTGTTAAGAGTGTGGGGGCTTGTCCCTTTATAGGGGTCACTTTGTTAACTGGAATAATTAACAATTGAGCCACTCTGTCATACTGTTGAATTAACAGATTTTGTTCTCTACTATTCAACAAAATTACTTTCACTTCTCCTTGGTAATCACAATCAATCACCCTCCCAAAATTTGTATTCCCTTGAGGGCTAGTTCTGATTTAGGTGCTATCCAACCAAAATGTCTCGGTGGAATTTGTATTCCAATACCAGTTCTATATTCTTGAAGGGCATGTAAATCAAGTCCAGCAGCTTCTGGGGTTGCCCTGCAAGGAGACAGAGCTCCTGGTGTAATTTCCCAATATAACACTGTTTCTGTAGTTGAGTAAGCCTGCACTTGCAAATTAGGAGTTATCATTCGCATTAAGGGGTCTCAGATTCTCCAATTGGTCTAGTATTTAAAATCTGTAATGCTTCATGCAAATTCTCTTCCATTTTGTAGGCTCTCCCCAATTGTCCTTTCACAATATGAGGGAGTGGTCTTTGTTGCCCATGTTGGCATATAGGACACTGAGCAATAACAGTTTTAACCAAATCCAATGTTAGGGACACCCTACTATATGCCCACCTGTAAGTGGCTTTCTCTCCCAAATGTCCACATTTTTGATGTGCCCATTTTGCCAGCCCTGATAACTGCTGACTTTGAGTTTCTTCAATATCCACTGGAAGAATCTTAGCTTTTTCATCTGCAATAGAATTATACCATCGTTCTAGTGTATCTGAAGGACAATGAGCATCAACATGAAATACAGTGGTCTGAGTATTTTGCACCATAGTGCATATTTCCTGCCACAGTTCTTTTCCCCATATTTCTTTCGAATAAATTTTCCATTCATCCTTAGCCCAAGTGGGCAGCCAGGTTGTTAAACCATTGGCTACAGACCATGAATCAGTATAAATATGACATGTACCTTGCAACCTTTGTGGGTATTACACTGGAAGGGAGGAGGGGTAGCTTACCCCCTCCCTCCAAGCTCCTACTGGTGGAAGACACAGCTCGAGGTGCAAGAGACAGCTCGAATACTGTAGCAATAAAAAGGTTAGCTGTGAAACACAGACAAACAACAAAAACAAACACACATCAGTTTAAAAATAAAACAAGATTATTTCCATAGGATAAAAGAAGCCAAGCGTCCCTGGGTTCCCTTATCCTAAGCATGACAAAATGTCCAGATTGATGGTAATACCATACGTACGTATCTCTGTAGATAGTAAACTCTCAAAAACAGCTGTAATAGTCCTTTTTTCAAAATTGTAAAAGTTTGTTCCTCTTCACTTAGAATACTAGTTTTGCAATAAAAAGTCAAATTACATGGTTCACTCTTGGTGTGCTTTCATGAAAACATACATTTTGTGTGAAAAGTTGTGCTTTAGGCATGGAATACACATCAAGTTTGAACTGGTAGTAACATAAAATGTTGAAACACAAGAAGGTCAAATAACGTGCAAAAGGTCACAGTGTGCATGCAAGGGTCATTCAAACCCAGCCATTCCTGTAGTGTCCTTGAACACCACCAATATTAAAATATCTTTACACAATAAAACTGCTGGCCAAGACAGTACACACACATACACATACACAAAAAGAAATACTTAACACAAAATAAGACTGACATTGTTTCACACCAATTTGCTGAGGTAATGCCCATAGTTCCATTAGAAAACTGTACGTGGTTTAGATATATGTGCTGCCTCCTGCCTGTCTTGTAACACTGACAATTTTTAAACCAACACATTTATACATATTGCCATGCCAAATCTTTCCAGAACAAAACACTGTTTAAACACATCATCTGTAAGTGGACACATCTCGTATAACATGATTACACCTTTTGGCACATAACTAAAATATGGCACTCTGCCATTTTGCAAAAAGTTTCTGGTTTTAACTAGAAGTATGATAAAGCCATTTATAGCTGTTAACACATTACATTTTCACCTAGCAGTGGCTTGGCACGTTGCTTGCAAACTACAACTCTTTCTGCACATTGCAATCTATATGACGTCATAATTCTTCACCATCAACACTACCTGCTCCAAGCAACAACTACAAACAAAAGTTTTCACTGACCTATCTAGGCAGCACAAATGTTCCATTACAAATAAAGCCAATTAAAACAGTCAGCTATGAGGCAAAGAAGCTTCTTCTTCCTTTTTTTTTTCTGTAACCTGTTGTGCACTGAAGGCAGTCAATCCTATCTCGCAACCTTGACAACAGAACATAATTACAGAACACAGATATAAGCTAGAAAATATGCATGAGAAAGACGGAGCATTACCTTGTTTAGTATACGTATTACAGAAATAAAACAGACAGACATAAAACAACTTTGAATAAAAAAAATTCAGACTTACCTGGTGCCAAGGTATTTTTCTTCTTCTTTTCCAATACACTAGTCTAAGTAAGAAAACTGACTGCAGAACCTTCATGATAATTTCCAAATGCTGCAGCTATTAACTCTTTCAAAGGTTTTAACCCTTTCAAAGGTTTTCTTTTGGCCATTTTAGTAACCTGCCAAACCAAGTCTTTTTCCAGAGCTCTGGTTTGCAGTTTAAAAACAAAACAAACAAAAATCTCTAACAGTACTAGGTTGAGATCCATCTGGTAGAGGTCCCCAGTACTTGGGTTTAGGATCAAATGTTTCAGCCTCTATAGGAGGCAAGGGAACTTGAAATTGATACAGAAAAACTTGAAACTACACAGATAGGCAACATGGGGGGGGGGATTTTCAAATCATCCCGTCTGTGGTCACCTACTGTGCGTACATCCACAGTAGTTTATTTTTCTTTTTCTAGATGTTGCTTATCTAACTTTACTTAACCAGCCCGCTGCTTTTCTCCTAAAAGCAGCCTGAACTGTGAAAGCCATCATTGGCTCTAACAGTATATACTTGCAGCAAGCACAAATTACAAGTACAAAGGGCAGTTGCCCTTGCTTGTTTGAACCTTAATACACCTTTAAAAAAAGAACTCATCCTTTTTCCTAAAAATAGACATTTTATTTTCGAATCCTGCCGACTACGCCAAAAATGTTCTGCCAACTCAAACCAGGCAGCTATTTACTCACTCACACTCACATACACACAATAACAATACAATAAGTACAGCAAGCCAAAGCTTTATTATAACAAAATATAATACAAAAGGTTATACATCACCGATTCAATAAAGCATCATCCAAGCCCTCTTCCAATGGCTGGGAAGCCCCCTTGTCAGCCTGGCTAGGAGTCTCTCGAACCTGGAACTGGCCCCACAGCGATGCGTCCACCCTGCAGGAGAGGCTTCTAACCAGGCATTGAGAAAGCTACATTTATATCTTATTCTATGCTAAAAATAACCGTGCAGCCTTTATAGTGTTGTCTCGCCACATTCTAGAAGCTGGCCGGGCTCCCAGGATGTTGCGAATTCACACCACAAGCACTGCTCAGAATTCCCTACACCTGCTAGGTCACTGTGCTCCAAACACTGGCCGGGTGTCTAGAACACTATGAGCTAAGCAGAAGTTTAAACAAAACTACAAAAACAGGTTGCCTGATAATATGCGACCTTCAAGTCAGCAAAATACACTGTCTGAAGCAAAACATAATAATGAGGCTATCTAAAGAGCAAAACACCAATTAAATGAAGCAGCATGTAAAATGGAGTCACACAATACAAAATGGAGTATAAAATGACATACATTACAAGAAATAGCATACAAAATGGAGTGACAATAATCAACATATTATACTATCACTACAACCCCTAACCTCTAAGCACAGTAAAAGAGTAGTGAAGGTATTTCTCTATATTGGCTTCTGTTGCTGCTGTAAGAGGGCAGAGTGTGAATGACTCTAACCTTGAGGTTCTCTCCTGTTTTTTGGTTTTTTTTTGCATTGTCCACTTGGCTGTGTCATTAGGTAAGTGAGATACTGGATGTGTACAACATTATCCTAATAATGTTGTCAGTGACCATGTGTGTCCTTCTACACTGGTGTGAAAAGCCTGGTAGTTCATCCATGGAACTGTGTGTATCATAACTTTTATTGTGGTATGGGCCTGCCTCCTTTACTTAGAGTGTTTTTTTTTTGCTTTGCTCCCCTGGTTGCAGCAGGTGGGTGATTACACTTTACAGCAGTGGAGTATGTATTTATTTGTCTGTAAAGACCTACTAATAAATGTTGTAGGTGACTCAAAGAAGTTTTGGTCCTTTATCAAAACTCTCCTGGGAGCTAGTAAGTTGACCTCTTCAAATGACATGATACTAAATGGCATGCATTGTAATAATCCAGTGACCATCGCCAACTTTTTCAACTGTCTCCTCTCAGACCTATCAAGCTACTCAGCCTCTTTCCCCTCTGATAACCCCATTCTCCCTACCATCGATACTGAACCCTTGCTTTCCCGTCCATCTTTCAGGTTCAGGACTATCACTAGAACTGAAGTCCTAAAGCTTTTACTCTCCATCTCTGACACCACCAGCTCTGGCACTCATGATCTGGAGCCTAGGCTCCTGAAAGCTGCTGTCCCACTCATAGCCTCCCCACTAACCAAAATCTTTAACCTCTCGCTATGCCATGGTGCAGTTCCCAATTTATGGAAGATAGCTAAAATGACTCCTATCCTTAAAAAAGGTGATCCCAAAGCTATGTCTAACTATTGACCAATAGCCATCCTTCCAGTGCTCAATAAAAGTCTTGAAAAGTTAGTGGTGACCCAAACCATAGCGAATCTTCAGGAATACAACCTCCTCTCTGGGTCCCAGCATGGTTTCCACAAAGGCCACAATACTTCTACTGCCCTCCTTAAACTTACAAATGACATTTATGCTGCTATGGAATCTAATCTTTTAACAGGTGCTAATTTCATTGATTTGACCAAGGCATTTGACCTATTTAACAATACTCTTCTCCTTAATAAGCTCCATTCCTTGGGTTTTTCAGCTGACACAGTGACCTGGTTCAACAGGGTAGCCTGTGATGAAGGCCACTGAATGTCGATGACCGGTCATAAGGGCTACTGCACAATGGCACCAACAATGTGGACGACCTTGGATTTCACCTCTTTCCCCAAGTTGCGCTGCCCTCCGGAATAGGAATCCTAATTAAGGGGTGGGGGGCAAAGCCCCCCACATTAAATATCATACTGTTTTTCAGTCACCCTTGTGGTTGTGTGCCATTATGACCAGTCACTGACATTCAGTCACCCTTGTCACATAGAACTGTTAACAGCTATCTCTCCAATCGGAAGTAGACCATTGCTTTTAACTAAGCCATGTCCAATCTTTCATCCGTACATATAGGCATTCTTCAGTGGTCCATACTTGGCCCTCTGCTTTCACTATTTTGATAAATGACCTTCCATGCTGACACCTACCTGCTCGTCTTTGCTTTACGCGGATGACCTTGTCATTTACCTGTACCACAGTGCCAGAAATGTCTCGGATATCAGTACGCCTCTAGCTTTGGACTTCCTAAGCATACAAACTAGGTAAACTGTAAATAACCTTATTCTTAATGTTGGTAAAACCCATTCCATGCTCCTTGGCTCCCCAGCCAGACTCAAAGCGAATTGCGATGCCCTCAAAGTATCTTGTGTTAATGGCTCCCCGTTAGTCAGTATTAGTTCCTTCAAATATCTGGGTGTTCTTCTCGATGAATCTCTGGAGTTCAATCTCCACATTACCGCTGTCTGTAAATCGGTTAATTCAAAAATTGGGGGAGCCTATCGTACTAACTATGCTCTCACTCCATCGGCCAGGCTAGCTGTGGTGCAAGGGCTCCTTCTCCAGGCACTAACTTATGGCTCAGTCTCCTACTTAGGCACCACTAAGACCACCCTCCATAAATGGGACACCACCTATAATAACATTTGTGGGTTTGCCTCCACTTCCTCTCTGTACAACCACCTCTGTCAGCTCTATACTGACCTAAGATGGCCCAGTCCTACTGCTCACCGACTACTGTCCTATGGCTCCCTACTTGATAGTATAACAAGATCAGGCCTCCCCCAATCCCTTGCTTCATTACTATACTCTCAAGTCCCTCTTATGGGCTCCAATCAAATAACCATACCCCCTCTCTGCATCCCTAGAGGTAAAACCACCATGGGTGCAAGGTCCTTCTCATGTGCTGCTTCTAAGTATTGGAATTCTATCCCTCAAGCTATTTGCCTTGCCCCTGCACATGCTGCATTTAAGAGACTTCACCATGAACACCTACTTGCATTGAATCCCTGCACATGCTTCCGTCCACCTTAATCTCATCTACCCTCCCTCCATCCCCCACTTCTGCTTACTTCTCTGTGCCTCCTCCCAGCAGATTTTACATTGTTTATTTTGGCCTTGTAAACTGCACTTACTGTATACTGAATATTGTATATTGGATATTACACCTGATCTGGTCAGTTCTGTACCTGTTTTGCACTTGTCTACTTTCTCTTCTCATATATATCTCCTACTGTATTTTGATTATACTCTGGACTTTGTATAACTCTGTATTCATACTGTTTTCTAATTTGTCTAACTTCTGTCCACCCGTGCTTTGTATGATCTTTATGTGCTGCATTACATTGTTGTTGCTTATGTATTTGACTTGTATTCTTCTGGGTCATGCCTAAAAAAAGGCATCTCTGTGCCTAGTGTACTCACCCATTTACCAAAAGTGAATAAATAATAAATAAATTTATAATGACCCAATCAGTCCATATTTATTAGAACACAGAAACGTTACATCTGTGGACTTGGTGGACTTCATAAAATCTGTTGTATCTGTAATTTATTTGTTTTGAATGAGGAAGTATGTATGTTTAGCTATTATTGTATGATGTGTGGTGTGTGTGTGTGTATGTTGGGCAATGCAGGTTGGTGTGGGAACTGTTTTATTAGGTTTATTTTGCCTAATATATGAGTAGACACTATTTGTTTAGTTTCCCTTCTTAAGGCTAATGTACTCTGACAACCACCTGCTGCAACTTTGTCCTTTCAAGAGATTCTAAGTTACCCTGTCTGCAGAGGTCACTGGCTATTGCACAGGGCTTGGGTTCCTCCATAGTTAAGGTGTCAGTCAACAGAGGGTTCCTGGAGTAGATGACAGGAAGGATAGAATTGGAAGAGTATGGTCTAAGAGGCATCCTGGAAGGAATTTGATCCAGAACAGGGGTTTCACCTGTATGTTTCCTATAACTAGGGCTACACCATTTACTAACAGGCAGGGGGTAATCAAAGTGGCTGACTCTGATCCTCACCTCTGGGCCATTCTGTGCAATGTAAGATGCCTGAGGAATAAGACAGCGGTGATGCAGTCATTCATCACTGATTCTTTAGCTGACTATTTTTGAACCACAAAGACCTGCCTGGAGGATAATACTGTCCCTGTGCTGAAGCCATCAGTACTAAATGGATATTACATGGTACTCTGCCTGAGGCAGGATTACAGGGAAGGCATTAGTTTTAGATCCACATTTGAAATCATGATGTGCTCCATAGGAAATTACATGCCTTTTGAATGTGTGGTTCATAGGGATAAGTCAGGTTTAGGTGCAGTACTGGGTCATCGTCATGTACCAGACTGGGAGTTACGTAGGTGATTTCCTGAAGGAGCTGGTAGATTTCATAGTTTACCAGGTGTCTAATGTTCCTAGATGGCTTTTGCAGGGCAATTTCAAAAACTGGGTTGATCACAAAGTCTCATCCCTTGGTCAGCAGCTCCTCCTGTTGGTGCAATCACTGGGTCTCACACAGCCAATTCTTATGGGATTATCCTGTATGGAATAATTTCCAATCAATAAATAAAGTTTCATCTGAACTTGACATTAGCACTGCCAAGGCTGATCCAGTCATTTGATTAGATCATCATATTGTGTTGTTCCTCTGCTGGGTCCCTAATAGAAATATCCTCCCCCTCCCCATCAAGATGGTCCTATACCTCCTAAACATAACTTGAAGCCTCACAATTCTAGGAGGTATTAGACTTTTTTGGGCCGTGATGCTGACTTGTGCTCAGAGTGCTGAGAAGTTTGTAGAGTGCTAGAACATGGTTTCAGTGGCTGCACTGGAGTCCCTGGAACCTTATTGTGTGCGTCGCTTGACATCTTGCCATAGCTCATCATGGTATTGTGATGATATAAGGCATTTAAAGACAGCAACATGGAATTTGGAGCATTCTTGGAAGATAACTTATGCCAAGGATAACAAGTTGGCACTGAGGGCTCACTATAGTGAGTATCAGTGGAGAATCACCCTGAAAAAGCTAGACATAGCTAATGTTTTCCCAGACTGCAGTTGAAAGGTTATCTTTCAGCTCAGTCTAGGAAAACACTAGGCTCAGTTTTCATTACATTCTTTGACAGTTTCTGAATTACCTTTGTACACTACAGTGTATAAGACAACCAAAAATAGAGGTGAGATTGTTTATAATGTTTTCTGTCATTTTGCAATTTATGATTCTAAATTCACACATCATTGTGTTTTGTTTGATATGTTGGGATGGTTTCATATGAGTTCTGTTCTATTTAGTTTTAGGAGATTTTTCAAAAGATCGGTTCCATTTTTGTTTATGTCTACATTGAGTAATAATGTTGGTTTACATGTTACAAGATCCTCTCAGAGTCAGCATATTAGATGCTTGTTTTTTATGGCATACTTAGGACAAAGGTCATTTATTTATTGCACTACTAATTTATGGAATAAGGTACAAACTACTTTGCAAGTTATTAATTCCCATAATGACTTCTTAAAAAATGGTTAATTCTTACTGCCAATGTTATTCATGAATTCTATTGAGTTGTGTTTAATTGTGTGTATATTTATTGTATTAGCATATTTTCAGGTCCCCCTTGTAAATGGGAATTTTATGTTCTTGGAGCTCATTCAGTAAACATATTTTTAAATTAAAAAAATAAAAAAAAAAAAAATAAGATCAGATCTTTTACACCATTGACAGGCTGATTAATCCACCTGTCTGCAATCTGACTGAGTCTTTTCCTCAGAAAGTGTGAAGAGTTTATCCAATTCTTCCATGATGGGGTGCACACTTTTCAGGCAGGGATCTCCTCAAGTGGCCTGTCACAGTTTGTCAGAATCCATCCAAATAACTGGCATGGTCAATCTGCCATCCTGGGTGGAGTTTCAGCCAACTGTAGAGGAGGTTGTGGTCCAGGTGATCTTGAGGCTGCATCCTACTTGCTGTATGTTGGACTTTAATCCTTCTTAGCTACTGCTTGATTGCCTAGAATCAATTTTCTCTGAGATTGTTGGATGTTCTTTTAAAGGGGGTGCTCCTTTAGCTCTGAAAACAACTGAGGTTAGGCATTGCCTGAAGAAACCATCTCTGGACTACAACAGTATGGTGAATTACAGACCTGTCTCAAACCTTCCCTTTGTCAGAAAGGTGATCAAGTTGATGGTGATGATAAAGCTTGTGGCTCACTTGGAACAGTATGACATTCATGAGCCTTTCCAGTTGGAGTTTTGATTCCCCCAGAGTATTAAGACTGCTTTCATCAAAGTGTTCCATGGCCTGCTTACTGTGAGAGATGTGGGGCCTAAATCCATCTTGGTCCTCTGACATATTTCATTGACTTCTGACAAAGTAGACCATGGTGTGCTTTTGATTCACTAGAGAAACAAAGTGGGGCTGCCCAAAATAATTTTATGTTGGTTTGAGTCCTACTTCATTGAGAGGCACAGCATGTAGTTTTGGGTAAGTCTATCTCCAGAACTGCTGTGCTCAACTATGGTGTTCTTCAAGGCTCAATGATTGCACACATGTCACTGAATAAGATCATAAGAAAATATGGTGTTGAGTTTCACTGCTATGCAAATGACACTTTTCTGTACATTTCTTGGGCAACTGATGGGAATCAGGTGGCCTCAGTGTAATGACAGTGTCTTTGGGAGATCAGCAACTGGGATCTACCATGCCACAGTGACATTCTGTACAGAGAAGGAACCATGCCAATATCCCCCAAACCAATGTGTCCTGACACCAACTGGCAACACAGTGACACTGACCACTACACTTCAATAGAGCAATGTGAGGGGACTGGGTTCTCCCCACACCCCCTCATGCAGTGGGCTGTACCCCCCTCACCCCCTACTTTAGATCTCTAACTCCATGTCACACAGAAAGTGGAGTTAGGTTCCTACCCCTCATCTCTGCAAAGTCCGTCACTGTGAAATCCCCATCATCACAATGCCCCTTGCCATTGGGATTTTGCTATGGGAGTGTCACTGTCCCATTGGTATACCAAACAACTGAATGGCCTCCAACTGCCTAGTTCTCAATCCTGGTAAGAAGGAGGTTATGTTTGTTGACCTGGGTCAACTTGGGTCAGTAATGACAAGCATAAATACCATGGAAGGAATAAGAGTTGATAAAACAATGGGGCCAGATTCTGTTTAGCCAATCACTGGAAACAGGGGAGGTGCCCAAAGACTGGAGGACAGCAGATGCAGTCCCCTTATACAAAAGCAGGAACAAAGATGAAGCGAGGAACTACAGACCAGTCAGCCTGACCTCAGTAGTGGGGAAGATCTTGGAAGCAATACTGAAGTAGAGATTGATGGAACATCTGGTTGCCAATGGACTACAGGACCCAAGGCAGCATGGTTTCACTGGGGGGAGATCATGTCAGACCAACCTCATTGAATTTTTCGACTGGGTGATAAGAGAGGTGGATCAGGGGAAGGCAGTGGATGTGGCCTATCTGGACTTCAGTAAGGCCTTTGATACTGTGTCACATAGAAGACTATTAAACAAACGGGAATATGGAAGTGGGCAGTACAGTAGTGCGGTGGGTAGGTAATTAGGTGGGCAGCATGACACAGACAGTGGTGGTAAATGGCTGTCACTCCACAGAAGGAAGAGTGACCAGTGGGGTACCACAGAGATCAGTGCTGGGACTGGTCCTATTTAATATCTTCATCAGTGACATTTCTCAGGAGCTAGAAGGCAGAATTTCTCTGTTCACTGATGACAGGAAGATCTGTAACAGAGTGGGCACACCACAGGGTGTAGACGGAATGAGGTGGGACTGGCAGAAGTTTGAAGAATGGTCAAGGGTTTGGCAGTTGAAATTCAGTGCAAAGAAGTGCAAGATAATGCATATGGGGCACAAAATCCCTGGAACAACATATCAGTTGGGGGGGGTGAGGATATAGCATGCACCAAGTAGCAAAAGGACCTTGGGGTTATCATCTCTGATGACCTCAAGGTAGGGAAACAGTTTGACAAAGCAGCAAGCAAATAGGATGCTGGGATGCATAGGCAGGGGCATCACCAGCAGGAAAAGTGAGGTTATAATTTCACTATACACGACACTAGTGAGGCCCTACGTGGAGTACAGTATACAGTTCTGGTGACCTTACCTATGTAAGGACATGGACATGGTAGAGAAGGTTCAGAGGAGGACAACAAAGATGGTAGAGGGATTGCATTACAAGTCCTATGAGAAAAGGTTGAATGACTTGAATACGTACTCCCTGGAGGAGAGAATGGAGAGATGGGATATGATAGAGACATACCTGTATCTTACAGGGAGGAACAAGGTGCAGGAACACACTATTTTCCAGTGAAAAAGATGTTCCAAGACTAGAGTGCATGGGATGAAGTTGGAGGGAGGGCAATTCAGAGGAAACATGAGGAAGAATTTCTTCACAGAAAGGGTGGTGGATAAGTGGAAGAAACTATCACAGTATTTAAGAATGTAATGGATAGACAGAAGGGAATTCTGGAGGTCAGGGGTTAGGGGCAACAGACTTCTAGGAAAACATAACGTGAACTTACAAGCTCAAATGGACAGACTGGGTGGACCATAGGCCCATATCTGCCGACAGTGTCTATGTATCTATAAATCTAAGTTACTAATTTCAAGTGGCATTAGTGTTTAATATTTGAACTGTTGATGCTGTAAAGAATTTGAGGACATTTTGGACTGTAAGATGACACTTGAACAAAAGAGGCCAGATTTGCAAAGGGCCTGACTATGAGACAATGTTTAACTTGCAGTGCTGAGATAAGCTCTTTGTACTGGTAGAAATGCTATTTTTAGGATTTTGTGTGAACAGATGGTATGCACACAACAGGTGAAGCTGTGGAGGATTGCCATGCTTGGTAATATCAGGTGTAGCATTTCAGGCAGCTGGACATGGACTCTGAGTGCAAGCTGCAGTAGATTGTGAAAAAGAATGTGAAATGGCCTCCCCATTTGACAGTTGAATGCATGGGGTAACACTTGTGGTTTTATGAAGGAATCCTCTCCTGTACTCTAATTCAGCAGTCCATGCAAATGTGTTCCATGCACATTTTTTTCAAATATTTGACAATCCATCCCCAGGTGTGTGCTGTAGTCTACAATGGCTTTCTTCATCTGCAAAACATTGCCAAGCAACGTCTTCCTCTCACAGACCTGCTAATGATAGCACATGCCTTTGTTACTTCAAGATTGAACTGCTGTAATAACCTATACTTACAGTTGTTTGGAGGCTTGATGCTCCGCTTGCAACTGGTCCAGTATGCTGTAACCTGGCTAGTGGCAGGAACTTCTTGAAGGGACGATATCATGTCATTGTTGTGCATGGTTCATCAGTTACTGATTCGGTGGTGTGTCACCTTCATCTTTCTGACTTTCATGGCCTTACACAGTCTGAGTCTGAATCACCTAAAAGATCTTCTGCTATCTTACATCCCAGTCAGCCCTCTTTGCTACACTGATGTGGATGATGCTGGTGCTTCAGAGTTCCCGCTGAAGTTCTCAGTTGATAGTGCATTTGTGGTAGCTGTGACATTGCTCTATAACTTTTTGTCCAGCAATGTACATTTGGCCCTTTCAGTGGGGGACTTTAAGAGACTACTAAAATTGCATTTTTCTAATGAGGCTACACTTTTAGTTAATGTCAATATACCAGATGTAATTGTTATTCATTTAATATGTTATTTATTCTTTTGTTTTCCATTATAAGGTGCCCTAAACCTGCAGGAAAGATCACCAGTGAGAGAGAGAAAAAAAAACAAAACATTCTTTTGCCTTGCCTAATGCCACATATTCAAATAAGTCAATCTCCTTTATATGGTACACCATGATGTTCAGAATGAATTTAAAAAAAAAGATGCCCCCTGCCCTCCACATACTCTCACCTTAGGCAGCCAAGTAACCACCTGAGTTATTTGCCTCCATCACTTGTCTGGAGTTGCCACCTAGCCAGGTCCATTGATACATATCAAATTATCTAAAGAATATGAAATAAAATACACTATCATTGCAGTTTTTTCCTTGGTGATCTGGCATTACAAAGAATTGCACTAAGGGGAGGCCCAAGGTCAGCTAGTCCCTTGGCTGCTGCATCTCCTGCTACAGAAGCAGCCATCAGGATATGAACTATTGAACTAGGAAGGTAATACAGAAGCATTTATTAAAATGAGATAAATGAATGGAGTACTGTCACAATCATTATTTAAAAAAATGGTAAATTGCAAGTAAAGCATACAGTATACCCAGTAGGCCTTAATCTCTGTTGTAAAAAGCAATAGTTGGTCTCCATCCTTCCCAGGAGCACAGTATTAACATTACCTGCAGCCATTACTTTGAGTAGTGGTGTCAAGGAACAGTCTTCCTCCAAATAATATTTAGCTAATGCATATTTTTGCAGAAAATGACAGGATCAGATATTTCCGGAATGTTCTGCAATATTGCCTATAGAAAAAATAATGGGAAATGTTTCTACAGATATATAAACCAACAGAGGAAAGATAAACAGAGTGTAGTGCCATTAAACATCAATGTTAAGGAAATGAAGGATTCTGGTGAGATGGCTAATACATTAAATGAATTCTTTGGATCAGGCTTTGAAGGAGGGAATGAGGTAAAGAATGTGAATGTAAATAAAAACCATCAAAACTTGGAAATATCCACAACAAAGGAAGAAATGGAAAGAATAATAAATAAAGTAAAGGTACATAAATCTGCTGGACCTAATTTGTTGGGTTCTACATGATAATGGCGAATGCCTACAGGCGATCGCCATTATCGCGCCGTCAGAGTGCTGAAAACATTTTCAGCACTCTGACACCCTCAGCGCACAGGACAATGGTGCTGGGGACATATATTTCAATGCTTTCTGTGGGGAAGGACTGCACCCCCCTACTAAAGGATTCTCAGCTCCAGGGGGGTGCATGTCGGGGGGAGGTGAAAGCATGAAAAAATAAAGATTCAGGCTGAGTGCGATAAAATCGCACCAGCACCCAGACCCAAATCCGATACCTCACCCACCCCACCCCAACCACAGGCCAACCCCGATGCCATGATGCAGCTCAGCAACCCACTGCAGCACCACCCCCTACAGCCCCTCCACCCCCTCCTAGCCCACGGTCACTGTGCCCTCTCCCTCCCATGCATGTACATATAGTGACAGCCTGTCACCCATTTTGCCCACCCCCATCTGCTCACCATACACTCCCCATCTCCGTGAGGGATTTCACCCAGAAGGAGTCACAGTTATGGACGGCGCCCTTCCCCATGTGTCCACCTCATGGGATACCAATTTGTTGCATGCAAGATATACTAATGAGGTGATACCTTTAATATCAGCAGCGTTAGTGTGTATATTCAACGAGTCCTTTAGAACTGATGAGGTGCCTGAAGATTGGAGGCAGGCTTTTGTTGTGCCCTTATTTAAAAAAGGGAAAGAGATCACCAGTGTCTAATTATAGACCAGTTAGCCTGACTGAAGTCTTGGGAAAAGTTGTTGAGAGTATACTGAAAATTAAGCTAGAGGAAGACTTGGATTTATTGAGTTATACAGGTGAAAAACAGTATGGATTTAAGAAAAATAGAGCATGTGGTACTAACCACTTCCAGTATGTTTCTATGCAAATATAAATGAAAAATTAATAACACACCTATAGATACAATATTCTTAGACTTTCAAAAGGCCTTCAACAAGATGTCCCATGATAAGTTGATTGAGAAAGTAGCAAAAATGTCCTATGGATAAGGAACTGGTTGAGTGATAGAACTCAGAAAGTAAAAATAACAGGTGAACTAGTGTAGCGGAGGAATTATAGCTGAGGTCCTCCAGGCTACGTATTACCTCAGGACCTAGTTGTACATTATGATACAGATGCAGTTGGAAGAGTAAAAGATACGTTTACTTCGGCGTGGTGCTCTACAGCCGTTGATGTTACATTTTTCTCTTCTCCTAGAAAAAGCAAGCAAGCATATGTATATATATATATATATATATACACATCATCTACCCACCCAGCATAAAATCACCCATGTACCAATAAAATCATTTTGTTAGCATCTAGTCAGAACTTGTCTAGACATGTTTGGGCATTCTTGGGTATTGCATTCTACACATTGGTTTCTGCTAGACCCATATAAGGACATGCATGCTCATGCTGTTGTATGTTGCTATGGTGTGAGTGAAACTCATTGTTTCTCCTAGGTCAGGTTGACCCACTGTGCCACATAAGAAGCTAGGCAGTTTGGAGCCAGTGGATGACAACATAGGTACACTTATATGGTTACAATCCCTCCTTGTACCTATGGAGACAGCCAGTCAGTTTTGGAAAATTTAGGTCTCCTGTGCAGTAGTGGAAGTCCTCCAATAGGGGACCCTATTAGGGACCCTCTGGGCGGCTTTTCCTATAAGTATGCAGTCCGGAGACTATTTATTAATTATGACATGGCTGCTCTCATAAGTCCTGCTCCGCGCAGCATTTTCATTTCCTGTCTCATGCCTTTGATGGTACGCCTTAGGCAGCATGCACTAAGCATTAAAATGGCTACCAACACCAGTTGTAGTACCAGTAGGGTTTTAAATGTTAACATGCCCCATGGTCCACCCAGTGTACTGTATATCAAGTGTTCATTATCAGCATCACTAAGTAATTCTTGCACTTTAAGCTGTATTTTGTGTGCTGAATTCTCAATGTTAATCAGATGTGTGTCCTTACAGTCTTGCAGGTTCTGTAAATTTAGGGCAAGTGGCAGTATTGGTGCTTTAAATGCAGGTGCATAGTTATTAATTTGATATGCCTGATGGGGAGTTTGAGTCTGAATGTTAATTTGAGATGACTTATGATGTGATATAGGATGGAAGGTATAGTCTCCAATTTGTACATCGCCATTGGGTACAAAGCAAAAGTTAGGCTGGGTAATAGGACAAGTTTTGCCTTGATGCGTTAATGTTTTAACATTTGTTACAATACAATACTGGTTAGTAGCATTATAAGTGGAAATTACACGCTGGGTGGTCCATTTTTGTATTTGAACTGGACACCAGACAGTATTATTGTTTATATTTCTCATTGAAAGTTCTCTATAAACTGGTTGAATTTGTGACATAACATTGCACTGGCAGATCCACTGGCTGTTTATCTCCTCACAACAATGTAAGTTTGGCACTACCCAGGACCCATTCTTATTCTGCAGTAGTATATTAGGTGGGTTCACACAGTATGCATAGTAATCCCCCTGGAGTTGACCTAGAGAATGGACCTTGACAACACTAGTATACCTTTGCTCGGCATACTGTACTTGGGGTAATTTTACAGTGAGGAGTACCTTCTTTGTGTCTGCTAGCATGCTATTTGGCCTAAACCCTTGTGGTCTTATATACACTTTGGCCACTTTTCTTACCCACCAAATGGGCGGGGCTCTATTGTAAGTGCAAGGGTTTAAACAGTGGAAGTCATTGACATCCCGATAAATGGGGTAATACCATAATTTGATTTGGGCATCTGACATTTGATCAGGCAACTTGTTGTTGCTTAGTTGTTGTAACAGCTTATTTACCGTGGTTAGTACATAAGATCCATAAGCAGAACAGGTTATAGCTTTCCCTATAGTATGGTGCCCTACTTCCTCATTATGCTCATCTATAATGTCATTTATTTTATTCTCAACTTGTTTAAAAAGCTTAGATATCTCATGCATATTATATACGGTCAGTCGTTCCTTGGCTGCCAGTCCAGTGTGGTTGATTGCTAATGGTAGGAGAACTCCTCTCTCCTCCTTTAGGTTTAAAGTATTTTGGTGTTCTCTAATGGCTTCCAGATCAGCTTGATTCCAGATACTCATTCCAAAGCCAAAGAGTCCTGTTATGTCACCCGACAGGCCTCTCTTTTTCCTTTTAGGTGATTCATGGGTCTGATTAATAGTCACAAACCCCCCCTCTCGAGCATGGAAAGCACTGACCATACCTAATAGCATGGTGGCATATAATTTTGATACATTTGTATTGGCATAATCACTTGTACTATTTAAGTCCCAACTAGAAAAATCAAATCTAACAGGTAATCTAATGTATTGTACGTTATTTACAAGAGTTTGATCAGTGAGTGTTGATGTAAGCCAACTGTTTGGCCCTGCAGTGAGGTTAGGACATGTGGCAGGGTTAACAGTAAGTGTCACTTGTTCACTAGTCTCTCGAGGGTTAGTTTTATGGGAGATAACCCCCCCAGGATACCGATAACATTTACCTGGGTAACTAAAGTATAGGTTGAAATAATCACTGTGCAGGTGCCTGAATCTTCGGGGGCTACCTTTTCCAACACCAGGGTTCCAGTATCTGGTTTAATCCATCCTTGGTGGGGTGACCAAGGCAGGTCACATTAGGGTGTTTTCCATTTTAACAGTTCATTGACTGGCCCACTTCCTATCTCAGGGCAAAACCTCAAGATGTTGATCTGCTTATTGTTTAGCGTCCAGGTTATATCTCAGACATAGGTTGTAGCATCATTGCGGTCTCTGGTATAGTTTATTCTTAAGTGGGCAGTGTCCTCATAATCTACAGCTACATGATTGGTCTCGATGTATACTTATATGTCAGAAGACACTTTATAGTAGGTTGCCACCGTCAATAGTATTAATGTAAGCATTGTGTCAACCTAGAAAGACAAATCAAATGCAGTATCATTGTCTAGTCAGCTTTATCTGATACCTTTTCACACTGGTCAACATGGACCCATAATTCTGGCATGGTCTTTTGTATTTTCTTTTTGTTTACAAAAGCTAATTGTCCCCCATATTGTTGTTGCACAGCTTGGGGCACTGGTTTGATTTCTTTAGTCATTCTCTTTACATATACTGCAGTCTCTCCCAATTTCTTTAGCACGGTATAGGGTCCTAGCCAATTGGCATCTTTCCAAGGTGATTTTTGTTCCCAATTTCAGACCATTACACGTCTCCCTCTTTTATTGGGGTGGCCCATCCCATAAAGGGTTGCCTGTAGTTAACATTCTTTTCATGTGCCTTGGCCAAGTTTTGAGTGGCAAATCCTAGGTACTATTCCAACTGTAATTGTACCCCAGACAGAAACTTTTCATGTTTTACCTTATCACTAATAGGGCCACTTGGAGAAGGCACATCTGCCGGGTGCGTTAACCTCAACTTTCGCCCCATCATTAATTCGTAGGGTGACAATCCAGTGCTTGCCTGGACAGTCCCTCTGATTGCCATTGGAATACCAGGCAAGTGATCTACCCAATCTTTTCCTGTGTCTAAAATGCACTTTTTCAATGCATTTTTAAGCATTCTATTCATTCTTTCCACCATTCCCGATGACTGGGGATGGTATGGTAGGTCGTATCTTTGTTGAACCCCAATTATTTGGCACATTGTGGCCATTACTTGGTTTGCAAAATGTGTGCCTCTGTCTGATTCGATAATATTGGGGAAGCCCCAACTAGTGCACACCTGGTTATATAGGATTTTTGCCGTTGTTATTGCTGTGTTGTTTTTGGTGGGGAATGCCTCCACCCATTTAGAAAACATGTCTATAATAACCAGCATGTACTTATATCCCCCCTTTGCCATTGAGAGTGGCCCCACATAGTCAATTTGTAATGCATGCCAGGGGCCATCTGCCAGCAGCAATGGTTGTAATTTTGGTTTGCCCCTCTTGGGGTCTTGTTGCAAACATATAAGACAGTGATGTAGGCTGTCTGCAATGGTATTGTCCATGTTAAGCCACCAGTATTTAGATTTGACAATTTGCATGGTTTTGTTGGACCCCCCCCATGGCCACACCAGCAGTGGTTTTCCATGACAATATCATGATATAATTGACTTGGAGGTATCCATTTTGGTGTCTTATCCTTCTCCTGTCTAAACAGGATGTTGACTCTGATTTTAAATTTATAATTATTTTGGGGGGTCCTCTTTTGTTTGTGTACACTTATTTATAAGCCAGGGGTCCTGGCTTTGCAAATCTCCCAAATTTGCTTTGGGTAACAGTTTATGGGTTGGCAGTAGCACTTTGATGGCTGGTTTAATTTGTATGGAGTGAATGGGGGTCTTCAGTCAAATCCCTTTCCAGGGGTCCCCCAATTTTGCTGCCATTTTGGCGAGCTTATCTGCCCTATCATTTCCTAATTCTGCTGGAGTGGCGTATTTAGAGTCAACATGGGCCTTAACCTTTATGATGGCTATTCTTCCTGGCATGGCATCCCCCTCCCTTAATATGGCCTGTAAAAGTTCTCTGTGTTTGACATGCTCCCCAGTTGCTGTTTTCATACCTCTGTTAGCCCAAATGGGTAACCAGGTAGTAAGTGATCCCACTGCAAACTGTGAGTCTGTATGTATGCCTAACCTGCCTTTGGGGTTTGCCAGGATGGCCTCGTAAAATTGCCACCAATTCAGCAAATTGGGAGGAGTCCCCTGGTGACAGCTTTATGAGTATTCCCTGTTTGTGTATGGGCCTTTAATCCTCTAGGTGGTAACACCTGATGTAATGATACACTGCTGCACCTACGTATGGGACTCCTTGTTCCCAATACCTTGACCCGTCCACGTAAGCCATGTTATAGCCATTTGCACCATGCTCATCCACTAAAGGTGACTCTCTGGCTGCTATTTGCTGGACCTCCCCACAATCATGTGGCTCTCCCTGGTATTCCAGGTACTGTAACATCTGCGGCACTGTCAATTTCTCAACAGTAATGTTTTTATCTTGCAGGGCTAACAGCCACCTTGCTTGTCGGGTTAGGCTAACTCCCTTGATTTAGTTTTCTAACAATAATTTTAAAGGGGTATGTGTAGTTTGTATTATGATGGGGTTAAACCTAGTGGTTGCCTCACTTGCTTGTACAGCCCAAGCAATAGCCAGGACTGCTCTCTCGCATATGTTAAAGCTTCTCTCTACCTCTGATAGTTGTCTATTTAGGTAGGTGACTGGTACTGGTTTTCCATTTCATTTTTGTAACAGCACCACAACGATGGTGTCATCAGTTGCATTGGCTTGTAAAATAAATGGTTTTGAGTAATCAGCTTGTATTCAGGCTGGTGCTGTCTGTAATGCTTTTTTTAACTTATTAAAACAGTATGACTCTTCTCCCTCCAGGTGAGCTTATACTGGCCTTTTGGGTCGTCCTTAACATACTATATAATGGCTTTGTAATCTCTGAGTACCCTTCGATATAATCCCTACAGAAATTTGTCATACCCATTAATTTTCTTAAGCCAGTAATGGTAGTTGGTAATGGTAGGGTCTGGATTAGTGCTGTTCTGGCAGGGTCTATTCGCCTCCCCTGCAGAGAAATAATGGTTCCCAAAAAGGTGACCTTTTGGTCACCAATTTGTGCTTTGTCTGGATTTACCTTTAATCATTTTCTTTCCAATAAGCCTAGTACCCTATCCAGCAGCACTAGGTGGTCGTCCTTTGTTGAACTTTGCAGCAGGAGGTCATCTACATATTGAACTACTGAGTCTCCCAACCCTTCTTCTTCCAGAATTTGTTTTATGTACCTGTGGAACAAGGTTGGTGCTGAGTGGAAGCCCTGTGGCAATTGAGTAAATATGTACTGTTTACTCTCAAAAGTAAATGCAAATTTATACTGGTCCTCTGCCTTGAGGGGCAGGGACCAGAACCCATTGGCCAAATCTAGGACAGAGAAGAATTTGCTCTCTGGCCGTAATTTGTTAAAAATCTCAGTATTGGAACTAGCAACAGGGCTAACCTGAGGAGTTACTTTGTTTAAATTACGGTAATCGATGGTCAGACGGTATTTTCCATTTGGCTTTAACACTGGCCAGATGGGACTGTTAGCTGTTGAGCACACAGGCCTAATGACTCCTTGTTACAACAGCTGTTGTATGACTGGTTTGATTCCCTCTACTGCCTCTTTTGGTATTGGGTACTGTTTAGTGTGCCCCAGACATGGACCTTCTAAAGCTATTTTTATGTCACTTACCTGTCCACAATCCATGCCAGTTTGTGCCCATACCATCTCATGATTCTGTAAAACTTGCTTAAATTTGGAGTGCTTTAATCGTGTCTCTAAACTTTTAACACTTGTTGCAGCATTTGATTTTACAGAGGCTAAAGCAAAACTTTCCACAACAGTGATTGGTTTAAAACTTTTAACATTTACTTTCCATAGACATTGATTACTAAGATCTATAACAAGCCCATGCTTAGTTAGACAATCGCTACCAATGATGTTGTCTTCCGTGAGCCCCTCCTCCACCTATGCGAAGGCTTGGCGGCCCACGGGTGTATCTCCCAGCCTTATGTGTTGTGGTTGGGATCAATACCTTTCTGTGGTATGTCCTGTACATCCCTCTATATACATTGGTGGTCTTTTGAGGTCTAAGGGTGTGCTGATATTTGAAATTGATATGGCTGCTCTGGTGTCTATGAGTGCTTAAGCTGCATGTAGTTCTCCAGCTATGGGTTGTGGTTCAGTGGCCATCAGGGTGGAGAAAGTAGTGCTGAGACAGCTGTCAGCTCAGGTTCAGAAATCAAACCTGTAACCCTTCCCCCCAAAGTGGCCTGTGATGCTGAAAATATCGCAGACACGGGGCTTTCAGAATCAGAGTTGTCCCCTCCTCCATCAAATGTAAAGTGGGTTTTCCCACTGGAATGTTGCTGGATGGTAGCAACATTATTTTTAACATTACAACTTAAGGCATTGATGCACTGCATAGGAAAAGCAGTACGTTTAGTCTTCTCAGGGGAAGCGGATGTTAAGTTGCATGTGGAAATGAAAACAACCTTTCAAATAATTAATGGCAATGTGTTCTTTATCCAATGCTATGCTAATAAAGCAAACATTAACAGCATTAGCTGTTTCTTTAGCATCAGATGCTGACTTTATGACAGATTGCGTATCAACCTTATTCAAAAGTACATCAATATCACTTTTAATGAGAATCTTTTGTCCCTCAGAAACACTAGTGTTACTGATAACATTATTAATCATGCCAAACAACTCTGGGTTGTTTTGTTTGGTTATGGCATCAATCACAGGTCCCTGTGACTGCAAGACTGAACCTCTGTGAGATGGTGGTCGGCCATTTTGGATTACCTCATGGGCATCATGGGTTACTGTGTCATGACCAATTGTAGCAGAGGAATTATAGCTGGGGGTCCACCAGGCTATGTATTATCTCAGGACCTAGTTGTACATTATGATACAGATGACACAGATGCAGTCAGAAGAGTAAAAGATATGTTTACTTCAGCATGGTGCTATACAGCCATTGATGTTACATTTTTCTCTTCTCCTAGAAAAAGCAAGCAACCACATATATATATATATATATATATATATATATATATATATATATATATATATACACACACATCATCTCTCCCCCCCAGCATAAAATCACCCATGTACCAATAAAATCATTTTGTTATTAGCATCTAGGCAGAACTCGTCTAGACATGTTTGGGCATTCTTGGGTATTGCATTCTACACATTGGTTTTTGCTAGACCCATATAAGGACATGCAGGCTCATGCTGTTGTATGTTGCTATGGTGTGAGTGAAACTCATTGTTTCTCCTAGGTCAGGTTGACCCACTGTGCGCACATGAGCAGTTAGGCAGTTTGGAGCCAGTGGATGACGACATAGGTACACTTATATGGTTACAACTAGCTAGATCTATTAGAGTGGAAAGTGAGAGCCCTCAGGGATCTGTTTTGGGGCCTGTTCTATTTTCTCTATATATCAGTGACTTACATCAGGGTGTTATCAATCAAGTGGTGAAATTTGCTGATGATATTAAGGTAGGAGAACCAGTAGGAACAACAGAGCAACAAAAAAGACTGAAAATGGATTTAAGAAAAATTGAAGTCTGGCTAGAAAGAACAAGATAACATTTAGTACAGAGAAATTGGGGTAATGTA
This sequence comes from Neoceratodus forsteri, assembly GCA_016271365.2. NCBI lineage: Eukaryota > Metazoa > Chordata > Ceratodontiformes > Ceratodontidae > Neoceratodus > Neoceratodus forsteri. The sequence continues at coordinate 612,766,775 of CM057455.1, forward strand.
CTTAGGAAAGGAGAATAGGAGTAAGAATAGGTATATGTTAGAGGGAAAAGAATTGAAGGAGGTTGATGAAGAAAAAGATTGTGGGATAGTAATTGATAACAAACTGAAATATAATAAACAACGTGCGGTGGCTATACAAAAAGCCAATAATATGGTGAGGAATATTAAACTGAGTTTCATGAACAAGTCAGTGGGATGTTTGATACTAATATATATAAGTCTTATGTTAGGCCATATTTGGACTTTGGATCCCAATTATGGAGTCCATACACTAAGAAGGAGATAAAGAGAGTTGAAAGAGTGCAGAGGAGATATACAAGGATGATAGGAACTTTAAATAGATATGAATATAGTGAAATATTAAAAAGGACAGGACTATTTTCCTTAGAACAAAGAAGGGAAACAGGAGGTCTAATGTTGTTATTTAGAATAATAAATGACAAAGAGGGTTGCCCCTGTAAAAGGGTAAACCACATTGTCCCGAGGCCCTAACAAAGAATTGTGGGAGCTCCAGAAAGCTAAAGGTGAAGGGAGGGAGGGGTGGAGGGAGAAAGGGAGATGAGGGGTGGACAGGGTCCCGAAGGAGGCAGCTGCTTCCTAAAAAGGGGAGAAGGGTGTGGTCACCAAAAGGGGAGGGGAAAGGGGATGGGGTTAGTGAGGTGGCAGAGGAAGATTGGGCCAAGGACCAAGGGGAGGAGCATGAAGGAGCCCCCTTTTAATGGACTGCACAGCTCAGGGAGCTCACAAATTTGCTTCTAGAAAGTAGTCTCTGGAAGCACATCAGTTGGTGAGATTTTGGTGCCAGTAAGCATTCTGAATTAGTATTTGGAGTTAAAGAAGGATTGCTGTAACAGGATCACTGTTAAGGATAAGATTTAAAAAAAAACTAAGCTGGGAAGCATCCAAGTGAGTACAGGACAAAGAGAGAAATGAGGTAAAGTATAGGATTTGTTCGTATGGTTGGGCCAGGAGCTCTGAGGACAGATAAGTAAGGATATTATGCAGGTTGGGGGGAAAGAAAGAGCTGCTGTGTAAAACGCATTAGTTCAGATGCTTGTGGTGAAATTTGTGGGGAGAGCCCTGCGCTGGGAGACTGGGGCTTCATTAGGCTCGAGTTTTGTTGTTGAAGTTAAAAAAGTGGTGTGATCAGCTAAGGTGCCAGTTTCCAGCAGAACTCGAGGGAGCGCTCTAGTTGCCGAAGCCACAAATGAGCTGGGGAGCAATGAGAAGAAGTGGGGGCAGCCATTGAGAAAGCAGTTTATCTGGAGAGAACTGGACGCATTTGGTCTGACGGGATGAGAGCTGGTTTTCAGCCCGACAAGCACCGCATGGAGAGGGCATGAGCTAAGAGTAAGGGGTGATGATCCAGGCATTTTTTTTAATAAAGAAAGTGGGTGCAAATGCAAGGGAGGAGAGAGAGCATCTCAAAGGAGGTGGTAAAGCAGGACGGAGAGAGGATTCAAGGCCTACCGGGTGGCATGGCGTGTGACGTCATTGCCACACAGTAGCGAGGATGAATGGATGCTGGTGCTGTGGGGGGAGGGGAAAGAAGGGCATGCATACTGCAAAGGGTGGGCACATAATCATACAGAAGCAGCGCCCAGAATGAGGGGATGCTTAATTTTAACTGAATCAGAGGGCTGACAGTTTGGGGCCGAGATTATTAAAGTAACTAGCTGTGGTAGACTTGAGAGTGATGCCAAAGATGTCCATGGCATTTAGGTCATGGATGTGATGCCCTGAGGACGTGTTGTAAATTGTTGGCTCTATAACATGCCAAAGCTTTCTGGAATGGTATTTATTCTTTAACTAAAATTCAGACAGATGGCAGAAGAGTGGAATAAGGCTACTGTTGTCAAATGAATCACCCTGCTACTGTAGGCAGAGAGAGAGAGAACAAGAGGGAAAGGAATGTGTTTTCATATCGCTCTTTTCAGGCACACTGTTTCCTAAAGTGCTTTAGATTCCAAGAACAGTTGGCAACAGCCATTAGGTACACATAAAGACAGTTTGTGCTTATCTGTTTCTGTGCAGTTTTACACCTGGGAGAGGGCTAAAAAACAGGAGGGTCAAGAGTCTTGCTCAAGGTCACGTACTGAAAGCCCCTGCAGTCGGGTGAGGATGGGGGAGAAAGCGGGTGAATAAAGAAACGAGAAGCAGATGGGCATGGAGAGGTGCACAAGTGACTGGAGGGCCTCGTTCCAGGGCTGACTTGGATGGGGGGGGCTGACTTCTACTCCTCGCATTTCCCACAGTGAAGTACATCTGGGGGGTCGAAAGGAGCCAACAGGGGATTTGGAGATGGGTAAGCGTGGGGGTTAAAAGGAGTGCAACAAAAAAAAAGGGGGGGCTAACAGATGTGGTATGCTTTTCCTGCAGGTACAGTGGAGACAGTAGGATGGTGCCAAAAAAGGTCATGCCCAACAAAGAAGAATGCTACCAGGCAGTAATGGACCTGGTGGAAAAAGCAAATTGGCTGCTGGAGACAATGGATCCTGATGATGGGGAGAGAGGCACTAAGCTGAAGGGGAGGCAAGGGAAGGTAAAGGAGATGAGGAAGCAGGAGTCAGGAAGGCACGGGGTGCAGGAACCCAGAAAAGGGTGGCAACCGGCCCAACGGAACCTGTCTCCAAAGGAACCCGTACCTGAGCCCAATCCCACTCCAGTGCCTGAACCCCCCATGCTTGTGGCCCTGTTGACCCAGCCGGAGCTGGAAAGGCAACTACAGGTTCCAACAACTATACTGGAGCCAACGAGAGTCCCACAGATGGGGACTGACAACCTGGGAACAACAGGTAATCAGGTGGTGACAATGGAAAGTAGTGTGAAAGAGTATGTGGAGCAAATGCTTAAGAACATGGGTAAAATGGGCTGGGGCAGCTAGAGAAGGTGATAGGGTAAATTAGAGGCACCAGGGCACCATCAGGTTCAGGGGTGCCAGCTGTGACACCCATAGTCGGGTGTGAGCTAGGGGTCCCTGGGGTGTGGTTAGCAGACCATGTTCCCACAGCAGTGAAGGTAAATATTTGGAAAGGGGAGTACATGGACATATTCGCCTTAGCAAATGTTGACACCATGGATAAATATGAGTAGTTTTGAAAAGAAATATACGGCAGCAGCAGTAGTGCTGCTAGGTAATGGGGAGGAGGATAAAGCAGGAAAAGGGAAAACATGGGGCAATTGGTCAACGGGTTTTACATATTTCATGGCCATAGTTATAGAGATACAGCCAGAGCTGGTGACCCCGCTCTTCACCTACTCCATCATCATAAAAAATTCATATAAAAAGGGGATCAAAGCAGGTTGAGATACGATGAGAAATTCAGGAAAAGAATGGCTAATTTCTGAGATATAAAATGGGATGCCAGACAGATAGATCTATGGTTGAAGATCTACACGGGGCCAAAAGAGAAAGAGTCAGAAGTGCACAGAAGGGTGGGGTGGGGTGAAGGCGTGCTGGGGATACAATAGAGCCTTTTGCTTGTGGTCTAACTGCTGGTTCTGGCATATCTGCTCTAAGTACAGTGGGCATCACCCAGCCTCTAAGTGCAGATATAACTGGGAAAGAGGGACTGGGACTCAGGAGGTGGCTTATCAACAGCCCTTATGGGGTAACCCAGGTTCCATCAGGAGTCAACAGTGGGGGAGGAACAGCAGAGACAGGGCAAATGGGGAAGGGAGGGGACAAGGGTATCAAACCTGGCACCAGACCGATTGAAGGAAGGGGGGGGAGAATTACAGTTGGCCCGGACTCCCATCAGGGTAGAGACAATGGCAGGGTGGCTTCAGGATTACCTGGATAGGGAGGCAGCTAGGAAGTTATGGGTAGGTTTTAATAGGGGTTTTAACTTGCAGTTCAAGGGGAGGTGACAGGCAATGATGGCAATGAATCTGAATTCCATGCCAGGTAGGAAGGCCACATTAGTTCAAAAAATTCAAAAGGAAGTGGCAGTGGGGAGGGTGGAGGGGCCATTTGGAGCCACCTCCATTGCCCAGCCTAAGGGTGTCACTGTTGGGGCTTTTGCCTAGGAAGCAGGCTGGTGAATACCAGGTGATACATCACCTGTACTACTCCAAGATTAAATCAGTCAATGATGCCATTGGAGAGGGGGGCAGTAAGGTGTCATATGCCATGCTGGAGGATGCAGTGCTTCTAATCAGGATCAAGGAGGCAGCATGGCTGGCAAAGATGGACATAGAGTCCACTTTCTGCTTGTTGCCAGTCCGACCAGAGGATTGGGACCTATTGAGGTTTCAAGCGGGGGGCAGTATTACTTCAACAAGGCCATACCAATGGGTTGCTCCATAGCATGTACCACATTTGAGATGTTCAGCACGTGGTTGCAATGGACATTTCAGAAGCGATATGAGTATCAGACAGTTGTCCACTATCTGGATGATTTTTTATTTATAGGTGAGGGGGAGGAGGAGACCAGTGAGATGTTATGGGATTTTAAAGAATTATGCCGAGACTTGGAGGTTCCCTTGGCAGAGGACAAAACAGAAGATCCCAGCCAGATGATTGAGTTTTTGGGACTGGAAATGGATACAATGCAGGAGCTGTGCCATTTGCCAAGAAACAGAGTAGAGAATTTGAGGATGTTATTAAGGAAGATTGGGGGCTGCAGGAGGGTGCGGCTGCAGCAGGCACAGCAGGTTTTAGGGCACCTGAATTTCGCCTGCAGGACCATTGCCCCTGGATGCACATTTACACGACAGCTGGCATGGGCAACACTAGGGGTGAGGCAGCCCCACCATTGGATGGACCTGAATAAAGGGACCAGGGAGGACATGAGGGTATGGGGGCATTTTCTGGAAAAGTACAACAGGCAGACCTTTTGACAGGAAGAATGGGTGTACAATACCAATCTGCAGTTGTATAACAATGTGGCAAGCAGCAAGGGAATAGGGGGTTACTGCCGAGGGAAATGGTTTGTGGCAGAATGGCCAGAGGAATGGAGGAAGGAAGGGATGACAGAAAACATCACCTTCCTGAAGTTATTTTCCATATAGGTGGCGATGCTGGTGTGTGGAGAACAGTTAAGGAACAAGAAGGTAACATTTTGGAGTGATAATAAGGTGGTGCTAGAGGTGCTGAATAAGAAAAAGACAAAGGCGGAGAGGGTCATGAGAGTATTGGGCAAGATGGTATGTCTGGGGTTGATCCTGAACATGTTGTTCAGGGCCAAGCATATTGATGGAGTTGTCAACGTGATTGCTGACTGCCTTTCATGATTGCAGATGGACACATTTTGCACCGTCACACCCGGAGCAGACATCGGGGGGGGGGGGGCTACCATCCCAACATATGTATGGATAATTGGATTGGGGTAGCCGAGATTCTGTTTCACAACTCCTGGGCCTCCAGGACCCGTAGAGCTTATGAAACATCATGGAGGGCATTTCAGAAATTCCGGGAGCAATACTGCAGGCAGGTAAGTGGTGTGGTAACAAGGGAACAGGTAACCCAATTTATAGTGGCAGGATGGTATCAAAACATGGTACATGTGACCATGGGGGTGCACTTGGAAGCAATAGGACAGATTTGCAACCTAAGGGGATGGGAGGAAACCAATAAAAGACAACCTGATCTGCAGGATGATGTAGGGATGGATACGGGGACAGGAAAGGAAACAGGACAACAGGAAACAAATAATAGAAAATTTGATGGGAAGCTTAATGGATGTACTGACTCATGTCTGCAGCTCAAACAGGGAGACAGTGCTATTCAGAGCGGTTTATGCCACAAAGTATGGAGGAGCATTCAGGTTGAGTGAAGTGGTGGGCCACAACCAGAGGGGGGAAGGTGGGGGTTACAATGGGGGGATATAGAGTGGAAAGGGGACACAGTGGAATTATTATTAAGAAGATCAAAAATGGATCAGCAGGGACAGGGCAGGTGGGTGTGGTTGAAGAGACATCCGCAGGCAAGCATTTGCCAAGTTGGGGCTCTGCACACGTATGCGGCAGAGCGACCTAGAGCGGAGGACACAGTACTGTTCATACACAGGGATGGCAGAGCAGTGTTGGGATAACAAGTGTCTGCAGTGATGCAGACAGGCCTCAGATTTCTGGGGGGAGCAGTGGATGGATATTCCTCCCACTCGTTTAGGATCGGGTGGCGTCTGCCTTGGTGGTGCAGGGCAGATGTCTGGGAGAGATCAAGGAGAAGGGCAGGTGGGCATCCAATTGTTATAAGAAATATGTGAGGAAATTACCACAATAACGCTGTTTTTCTTTCTCTCCCTCAGCTGGTACAAAAACAGGGAGAGGGGAATGCGGGAGGAAAGGGGGGGGAGGGTGCACTGGAGAGAAAACTGCTAATCACTGTTGCTTGCTCACACAGGGAGGGTCTGAAGGCTTGAAGCATGGATCAGCAGGCATTTTTTCATACACTGGGCAGAGAAATGGGCAGCCAGGAGACATGGGGGAAAGCAGTTGAGTTTGGACAGTGATACCATTCACCTGGTGTGGAAAGGTCAGAGAGGAATGAAGTGGGAACAGCTATTACCCGAACTCAGGGGGCTCAAGAAGGAGCAGAGGAGGCCAGATCTAATAGTGCTGCATCTGGGAGTCAATGACCTGGAGACAAGGCCCTGGCTGGACATAGTCTAGCAATTAAAACATGACATGGAAAGACTAAAAGTATGGTGGCCCGGATGTCATGGTGGCATGGTCAGACATGACACCCAGAAGGGTGTGGAGGCAGAAAGTCATAAAGGTATGGATAGGGCCCAGAAGCACATGAATGCACTGGTCAGAAGGTTGATAGAGGGCATGGGTGGAATAATCATTCGACATGGGATTATAGAAGGAGTGGACGGGTTTTATACTGGCAATGGGATACACCTCTCAGGGGTAGAGTTTGCATTATTTAATGCAGAGATAGAAAATGCCATAGAGGGTTGGCTAAGGAAAAGGGAGGAAGGCAGGTGGAAAGGGGGGAAGACCTGGGAACCCAAGGGGAAAAAAGGGGTGAGGGCACAAGGGGGGGGGAGTCCACTATCCATCACAAGCTGGAGGTGGACTAGTGGAGAAAAGGAGGTGAAGGGCAGGAAGGAAAGGCAAAAAGACACAGCAATGACAACCACGGAGCAGGGGTACAGTGTGCATGCTCGTACCCCTTGACAGCAGAAGAGGAAGAGCGTCCCCCCAGGATGTACGTCTGGGGGGGGCAGAAGAGGAAAGAAGAAAGAAAGATGGGTCAATAAAGTTGTTATCAAAGTTGTATCAATGAGAAGATAATAGATGTATATACTGTAATGTACAGGAATGTAATAAGAAGAGATATCAATTGAAATGTAGAGATCTGTCAATTGTGGAGATGTACACTGAATTGATTATGAAAATAAGTAAAATTATTGCCAACTGAGCAACCACACCTAAGTTGCCAATGTGTTTATTTGGAGGGGCTCTGGGGACAAGGAACTGATAAATGAAATGGGGTTGGAAATACAAGAGAAGACAAAAGGGTTGAGAGGTCATGAAATGCAGATTAAGTTAAGAACTGTTAAAAAGAATGGTGTATACTATTCATTTGTTAATAGAGCATGAAGAGTTTGGAATACTTTACCAGTAGAAGTGGTGAATAGTAAAACACTGACCGAATTTAAGGGAAAGATTGATGAATATCTCTTGTGGAACAGGTTGATGTGCACCCACTAAGGTGGGGAACAGTTTATATAGACCAATGGTCTTCTACTGTTCTCAACCAAGTATAAATACCAAGTATAAATCTCAGGAGAAATTCTTTGCCTGCCTGCAGTACCACCATAGGGCCATCATACAGACTTTCTTTTGAAATATGCAAAATATCTGGAGATATCTGGCCATATCTATCACTGCTGATGTAATGTACATTTCTGTTCCTGTGCTTGGAAGGATGATTCCTCAAACCGTGTTTTGTCATGCCTGCATATACTGTATTTTACCACACAAGCACTATAAAACAAAAACAAAAGTGGTACTGCAGTTTAAGCATGCATTATTCTTAAAGCACTTAACAGATAGTAAATATATCCATATATGTTGTGCTACTGCAAACATTACAGTTACCACATATGTAACATTCTAATAAATACTGCAACAACTGTAGGTATTTACCTTAGGTTTATGCTGTACAGTATTAAGAGCATATGTTTTTGATTTTAAGCTCATCTGAAAGTAGCCCTTGTTTGCTATCCCAGCTCCTCCATAATTGCCCCATTATTCCACAAATACTTATTATATTTTTTCAGTTCCTGTGCTTGTTCACCCATTGTTATGATAAAACAAATTATATCATTATCATTATTCAATCTTTGTCTCTTCTTCAGAAAGATAAGCCTTTCTTGATATTTTGTATTCCAATAGGCCTTGTTTCCTTCCAAGTATGCAATGCACTCTTAAATAGATTCTCTGTTTAACTGTCTGTACTTCCTTATCAAATTTTCTTTCTGAACTACAGATCATTCACAACTTTCAAAAACTCCCACTTGAAATATGTAAGCATTAATCACCGCCAGCTGAGGGCTCTACTGGTGGATTAATGCCCGCTGGGGGGGGGTTCATGCACGAGGCACAGCCTGAGGCGCTCCCAGCGGCATTAATCACCGGTAGAGCCCAGCAGAAAGGTGACACGCGCTGTAACAGAGGCTCGGCTCGCGCCGCAGAACCTCTGTTACCGGCATCGCCTCCAGCGGTATCACCTTCTCACCGGTACGATCACCATTTCTGTCTGTTCTACCTGGACCTGAACGAACACAGGAGGCGGGAGTCAGGTGTGAAAACAGAATTTTTTTTATTACATTACAATGGGAAAATCTTACGTCCTGGAGCTCAGTTCAATGATTCGGCGGATCCAAGTGTTCTACGACCTCTCGCAGTCCGTGCCTGTCTGCCTCTACTCGGGGACCTGCTGGGTTGGCCGCATCGGTCCTCTCCGATGTTGAAAACAGCTCGATGGCTCAGGTAGTAGTAGGGGCTGGGTGGCAGCAGCTTCACCACTCCAGCGGTTTCACCTCCGACACAGCAGGGATCAATCCTTTCACCGTCTGGCGTGCGCCAGACGACCGCTCTCCATCTAAGGCTTGACCCAGTGCTGGCCAGCGGCGTGCATCAGGCAGCTAGCGAGGAGGATGGTATAGATCTCTGCTGCGTGGAGGCATGGTGGACAGCGGCGACCACAACATCGGCCCTGATATCCGGATTGGTACGTACTTCCCACACGCCTGATCAGCATACAATGTCTGCTTCTGGGCGGGCGGGCGGCCAGGGAGGGGTGGGTCTGCTCCACTGTACTGTACTGTTCTGGCTTCCTCACTGGTCCACAACAGAAGTTTATAGGACCATGCACCACCATGTTGTGGATTTCAAAAGCCTGGCAGGCGGGACCCTGCGTTGCTGCCCATCCACTATGGTGACCAGCTCCATGAGGCTCCACTGGCTCCTCTCTAGATGCACTGCGACTTCCAAGGTTTGGTGAGCCTGGATCAGCACCATGACTCTCTGTGCTCCTGCTCTGACTGGAGGATGTCTCAGACGAAGGGGTGCCACAGGTGGGTCGTCCAGGCTCCATTTGGGGGGGGGCGATACAAATGCAGGATGGTTCTCTGAGGCTGAGAGGGACACTGTGGCTGGTGCTGTGCAACTGGGCTTTGTGCTGCCTCTGGTTGTGGTGCCAGGCGCTCCGATTTCTCCTTTGCTCTCTCAGCCTGTTCATTGCAGGCTCAATGCTGCACCCTCTCGGCTCCTGGCTGATCTAGGTACTACCGGGCGGGCTGCTACTCGGCAGGCCTCCATTGCCACAACTGGTACTGACCGAGGCAGGTGTTATGCCTGGCTTAATACCCGGCTTCGGTTTTCAATCAACTTTAATGGCGATCTGCCTATCACCACGCTCATTTCCAGACCCCGACTCAGAGCCGTGTTACAATATTCTTTAAGGAGCAGTTGACATGATAAGGACAGGCATGTCTCAACAATGTGTCACGTGTCTCTTGGTCCAAATAAGCAATTAAAAAATATATTGAGAATTATTAGGTAATAGCCTTTTTAGAGCCAGCTTGTACTGAACAGCCTTTGGAGTCTTTGGCTGTAGCTGTGTCCCAAAGCATTTTGATAATGCTACTGTGAGGGGCAGTGATGCAACATGCTCAACATAAAGTGAATTAGAATTGGTGGATATTTGTGAACATTATACAGCTTTGAAGGCAAGCTTTCATTTCTAGGTCTTGTATATTAAACATGATACTAGTGCCAAAAATAAAAAGTGTCCTGCTAAGTTAAATTAAGTGAAATAAGCTGCCCACACCACTGATTTCACGACACATTTCATTGAACAGGTTGTAGCCCTATCCCTCACTGCGCATCATCAAAATGCTGTTTAGGGGCAAAGCTACAGCTTGAGACATAATAGATTATTGAAAGCAAACTGAAAATGGTAATACATTTATCTAATCACTTACTCTATTTTTTTAAAGCTGCTTGTTTAACTCTAAGCAGGTAGCGTCCTGGTGTGTCTTGCCTACTTCAGGCTAAAAAAGCATTATCAGCTGCTAAAGATTTGCCCTTAATACAGCAGTTCATGTTAAAAACACTTTTATATACTTCATTGTGCACTCTTTCGCATCCCCAGATCTTGATTTCTACTGTTCACTTTTCTTTTTGTTTCCATTTCCAGTAGTATGGAGCTGCACTTCAATTTATGTTTGCGTTATTAAAGCTTAGGTTTTTAGACTGGTGTTTGCCAAGTTATCCCCAGTGTCTCGAAAAGGTTAAGAAGCATTGTTTGCTGCATTTTAGTTTATTTGAGTCAAATATAACTAATCATACTAATGAAATCCTCATGGCAACTGCATGGAATGATGTTTCACCATTAATTATTTCAAATAAAAAAAATATTGATGCAGTTTACAAATAGTAAAAATGGTGTCTTGCTAGACAGAAGAACAACAATAATCTGAAATGGAAGAAAAATGTATTGGTATATTTTTTTCTCACAATCCCACAAACTGCTGTGTAATGGTTTTTACATGTAGCACAGATATTAAAGGTCAGCTCTGAGTTCTGTGGAAGGTACATTGCAGCATTGACTCTTACAACACTACTGCACTTCTTTAATAAACACTGAATGATATTGCAGGATATACAGAAGCAGGGCTCCCTTGTCCCTTACCACAGGTAAAGCATCATCTTGCTTAACTGAATGGAAACGATTTCTCACCAAGCTTATTGGTGACAGACAACATATCAGATTTATTGAATATCCAACAGTATAATGCTCATAGAAACATGGAAGCATAGACTTTGATGGCAGATAAGGACCGCTAGGCCCATCTAGTCTGCCCATTTCCCTACCTACAAGATAGGCTGCAGATCCTAGTTAACCAACAGTCTATTTCTTCCTACCCCCCACAAGAATTGCCTTATGTCTGTCCCATGCATTCTTGAATTCTCCCACAGTTTTAGACCCCACAACCTCCTCAGGAAGGCTGTTTCATGCATCCTCTACCCTCTCTGTGAAATGATACTTCCTCACATTGCCCCTGAACCGCCCTCCTTCTATCTTTATCTCATCTAAATTTTAATATCCCTGAGCCATTGGTATAAGGTAAATAATATAGGGGTACAATCTAATTCAGAGTTGGATATTTGATTTATCCTTTATTGAATTTAAAATGAAAAATGATACTATCATGCTAACCAGCATCAGGGAATACTAATTCTGTTTAATTACATAATGACACCATACTACACTAATGTGTTTTACATTTATGTGCCCAACATTTATGGAGGTTCAAACGTAAATACTTAAATTATATCCCCTAAGAGACAAAAAGTAATAATATGTTTTAGCTATGATTAAAGACATATCATTCAGATGTGTTCACTACCGAATATAATAGAAAGGCAGAATCCTTTTGTCTTACTATGCAAGATAAAAATGAAGTAAATCCATATATGCACACATACCAAATACAGTAATACAAAGTCAAGTTAGAAATGTATGCAAACAATTTTAATTACAGAACATATTATTTTCAGAAAAAGCGGACAGTTTCATCCATGGCTAAGTATTGTACACTTTTTTATTTTTTTGTTAAATCTGCAATAATAGAGTCCCCCAACAAGTTGTCTAGCTTTTCGTTATCATTCTGAAAGCTCTCTTATGCATGTTAAAGCAATCTTGAATCTCTTAGCCTAATCAAAGCATGTATTATATTTGACTCCCTGGCTCCCTTTCATGGAAACGCATTAGTAATCACACTGCTTTGGAAATTCTGGTTTTAATGAGAAGAAATTATCATGGCCTAACAGGGATTTGAATGCAGTCCCCATGTATTCTCTCAAAGTGCTGTAACACATGTGCTATGAGGCCAACTAATTAGGCTAAGATTCCTATGACCACTTTCTTTCTGATACTGCCAGCTCTGCTGAGAGGTTTAGTTGGTGATATAAAGACTGGACTAAAATAATGTCCACAAGAACTAAAGAAGCAACCCGCATAGTTAAATAGCAGCTCACACCATTGCAAAAGTATTGGAAAGCATAATAGCTGAACAAACCTTTGCTTGTATTTCATATATCTTCTATAGATTTCTCATCTTCGTTATTTATTACTGAAGGAATTCCCACAGAAGCAAGACTTTTATGACTGGAGTTCATCTGCCTTTCTAGCTTGCTCCCTACTTGAAAACATAATGCTCTGTTGCAACATCATAATCTGCTGCCGTGGGGATAACTGTGATGTCACACGAAGAGTATTATGACATCAGGTTGGGAAGCAGCAACAGGAGCAGTTGAACCCTCAAGGAACAACTCTCCTGTGTTCATGCATATGACCTCAGTAATACATGGGGATAAGAATAAAACAGCTAATGAGAAATATAAGGTGCGTTGTGTCCAGATATTATATTTTTGCAATGTTTTTCTTGAGATGTCAGTGGCTCTTTAAAGGAGAATTACTCTAAACTTGTAAGTCATTTTTTTCCTATAGAAGATCGCTTATCCTTTTATTAACCCTGTAGGGGTTTTTGCTTCATACTCTGCCAGGAAAGGCCATTTTAAAACTGTATGATGTAGTTTATGTCCAATTCAGTCCTACTGTACATGTCTGTAGTAAAATAACAATGCATTGTGCAACAATGAAACAGCTGACCAATTACAGTACATACACCATATCATACAGTTTTTGAAATGTTCCTTACCAGCTCTGTGTAAATTAGAAATAATGACTGACTTTACATTACTCTGGGTTTGGGTACTAAATAAATAAAACTCTTACAGAAACAGCAGTAAAGATGTAACAAAAAAGGAACATGAACCAGTGTGAAACATCTTTTTACAGTAAAAACAAGCTCACATCAAACGAAGACAGGATTACAGAAAGTCAATTTTTTTAAGATAAAGGATTTGGTTTCCAGTGGTCTACATACTGTAAGCTGCATTAAGCTGGTAATGCAGGGTAGATGTAGGGCTGGTTGAAGATGGTTCTAGAAAAATCTGCAGATGCCTTTGGCCTGCATCCCTGGGCATAACAAAGAAAATAGGCAAAAATGTGTTCCCCTGTCTCAACAATGACTAAAATCATTTGATCTTTAACAAAAAGAGAGTATATAGCTGCTGGGAAGAGATAGGTAGCCCCAGGCAATAGAGGAGTACAGAGCAGCATGGAGATATTGTAAAAATACAATTAAGGAAGACACAGAGTGTTTGAAAAACAGCATAGCAGTTGGAGCTGCTATTTATTTTTTTCCTCATTAAATAAATGGGAAGAGGAAGGTCAGTGATGGTACTTGGCCACTAAAAACAAATGATGAGTATGAGACCTATGCATGAGCTAAGGACAATTGTTGTTTCTAAACAACTGTTTTGCATGGGTGCAAGCAAAGAGGAGAGAGCTAAACTGGAGGATCCATGGTACCAAGGAAGGGCCTAAAGGATCTTTTCTGCTAATAAAATCTACGCTTCTCTGTTTCTTACCATCATACCTGTATAACCTGCAGACATCATGCTTGTTTTGTAGGTGACTATTTAGCAAAGCATTTGGCAGGTACATACCAAGGAGCAGATGAGATACAACCCAGGGTCATAGTGGAGCTAATGGAAAAATATTAGTAACTCTTGCAGTAATCTCTCACCAGTGTCTGTACAGATGTGGTGCTGGAGGACTGGAAAGTGGCCACTGTGGTGCCCAAACATCAAGAAAATACCAGGTTAGACCCTGGGAACATGTTTATATCCCCACATTTTAGCAAACTAAAAAAAAAATGTTCTTGCTACCACTTCTCTCCTTAAAATGTTCCAGTTCCATGAAGATACAATTTTTTTTTTTTAAATATCTTTTTATCCCCTCCTGGTCACCCTTGCCATTCCTCTCCTTCTGGCTTGCTCAATGCCCCCCAATCCCTCACTGAGTCTGCCCCTAGAGTGCATCTAGTGACTCCTACCTGCCTCTTTCCTCCACGGAACACCTTGCAGAGTGGGGTCTGCCCGTAATTATGACTGAGAGGCTGGAGCAGCCATCATCCAGGAACGTCGTGTTTTTTTTTTCATTTTTCTGTTCCTCACCTCCATCCCGCTGAGGACACTGGCTCGGGCAGAACGTGCTTACGCATGCCTGCCAAGTGCCAAATGGCTTCCTCCCCTCCCCGGCTCCCCCCAATGGAAGTCGCCATTGCCCTAAGAGTCGGTGCTTCCACCAGCTCTCCCAGACATCGGGTGTATTAAACACTCCTGGTATCCCTCCCCAAAGGAGGAGCGCATCTGTGGGGATGCTTGATCCTCCTTCCCCCTGCTGACCCCCGGCAACCCGAGTCTGTTCCCGAACCCAGGTCTCCGGCGTGGTGCGAAGTGTGGCGTCCAGCACCTCAACCCTCAGTGCCACCAGGCTGGCCTGAAGTTTCAAAAATGCCCATTACTGAGTTTATGCCCAAATATCTGTGTTATCTGATTGCTAATCAGACCATCTGATTGCAACACAAATAGATGTGATATCATATGATCAGCAGTTAAAGGCAATTCTTTTTGTCTTTAATCCATACTGGAGGTAGTGGCCAAGATTCCTTTAGATGGAGCATTGTTGGTAAAATTGGTCCTATGTAGCTCTGCTCCCCCATCCCCTTAACTGGGGTGTCCATAACACACAGTCTAGCCAGTATAATGCAAATCACACTTATTCTGAAGTATAACTTCTTAACTACATCCATTCTTTGATATAATCTGTTTAAGCTAATTAAAACTTGATCATTAAAAATATTTAAGTATAATACAATTGGAAGCTTTAAAAAAATGCCTATAATACTTATAGGAAGAAGATCTGATCTATTGAGTTTAAATACTATTTAAACATTAACCCACCAACCCCCAAATTTCACCTTCTATTAGGCACTTGGTTATCAAACTTTGCCACTCATGCTCACTTCTGAGTGCTCGCACCTCACTCATGCACGAGGATTTATAGTGCCCAGCCCCTCCACTTCTAGCCCCAACTCCAATAGCTCGCTGCTGAGCTCCCTCGTCAGCCGTTTTAACAGCTGCTGAAATGGGCACAGAGGACTAAAGTTTGTAAACACTGTGGCAAATTATGAATGAGAGCTTCTCAGACTGAGGGTGACAAAGCAGAACAGGGCCACTATGCTTCAGATTGTTTTGTGGCCTCCTGTTCTTTGTTGCATTCCTCGAGAGTAAGTCCCATCTCTTGGGGTTGGGCTTCTACATCTGTCACCATATCATTCCTTAATAGGTAATATCAATGCTGAACAGGCTTTTAATACAAATAATGAGCCCAAATTCAGTAGGAGGAATGTTTTACTCAAAATTACCACAGAGCTCTTCTGGAGTGCTGCTTACTCCTCAGAAGGCAACACATGACTCAAGCAGTAAAAAACTCTTTTCAAAATGTGTCCTAATATCCTTAACCTCCACCTGGTTTAAACATCAAATATATACATAAGGGACCTTAGCTGAACAGCTGTGCCATCTCTTGCAAAGGCTGGCACAACACCTCTGTTAGGGTCCATGATATTTTGTTGTAAAGTATTGGGGTATAAATCTCCTTATTGTTTAACATCTCATCTGCAATTTTAGGGATGGGATGTCTGTGGGCTCACACTCTCTCTCTCTCTCTCTCCATTCTCCTTCTGTCTCAGATTTTGGGCAATTTCAACTACATTATATCCTAGCTAATACATGACAGCTCCCAGCCCAGGTTTTATATTTTAATTTAGCCTTTCATGTGCCTTACTAGTCCTTTGCTTCTCCACAGTAAGGAAGATGGTAGGTTCTGTTGTTGGGACAGATGTAAAATGAGGAAGGGCTGAAAGGTCCTTACTCACAACTGGGCAACAAACAGAACAGGAGAAGGAGCTCAATTGCTGTCGTTGGCATTAGCTAGCCAAGCTAGGCTGGGTAGAAGGAAAAGAATGCCTCCTTTTTGATATGGGGAAATGTCTACAACATAATTTTTTATGATGGCACGGGCTTTGACAGTATTTCTTCTGCAGTCAGAGAAGAAGAAAAAGAACCCAGCAGTAAGCTGAAGGAATCCTGCTGTTTCTGTCTCCCTTTTAAGGAGCTAGTGGCACTAACACTGCTATTTAAAGAAAAGTGTAGTGGAAGTGGGGGGGTCCTTGATTGGCAGTGATACTGCCTGTGTCAGTCATTCTCTTTCATTATAATTCACCTGCTTTTTCATGTTCAGTTACGAAAAGAGCATAACTGATCATACAGTAGAAATGTGAATTTAAAATTAGCAGACCCACTAGCCTTGCTGAATCTCTGTTAATTTTGCAAACAGTTAAGACTTATTCATTTTTGGAAAGTAAGGTGTCACAAGACTGATCAGCAAAAACTTTTAAATAAACTATAAAAAAAGACGCATGATTGAATTTAAATTATTAACACACAACATTTTGAAAGAGACCATTCTGATTGGCTGCCAGTATATTAAAACAGGTTGACAGCTGGAAACACTTTTGTACATTGGAACAGCTAAAATTTTAATTATAAAAATATTCATTTCATTTAATGTATTATACTGGAGAGACATTGTGAGCAAAACTGCCTGTTTTCACATGTGTTCAGATGAGGAAGTCACATAGAAGCATAGAATTTGACAGCAGATTAGGACCACTTGGCCCACCTAGTCTGCCCATTTTCCTACCTAATGGATAAGCTACAGATCCTAGTTAATCAACAGCCTACTGTCACAAGTAATATTAAAGAGCTAGTGGAGTCAGAACAGGCAGACAGGAAAACAGTAGACATTTTAAGTAGCAGTCAGTTGCAACTTTCTATTTCTGAAGTATTTTTCATTTTCCTTTTGCTCAACAGAAAGTCATCAATGTGATAATATTGTGCTGGATGAGTGGAACAGCTCTTAGCCTGGCAGCTGACATATCTAACTCTATTGCCTCACACTACATCAGCATTATGATCTCACTGACAGTGACATCACATGAGAATGACCTGGCAGTCACTCACTTGTTGTTCCTAAGTAGCAAAGATGTCACAGTCAGCGAGGTCACACTGCTAATGATGTAGTGTAGGGCTGCAGAGCAAGACAAGTCAGCTGTCAAAAACAGTGGTGGAATTCAAGCATGCATGGGACAGTCATAAGGCAATTCTAGGGTGTAGGAGTAGGAAGAAGTAGGCTGATGGTTAGCTAGGATCTGCAGCTTATCCATTAGGTAGGGAAATGGGCAGACTGGGTGGGCCAAGCGGTCCTTATCTGCCGTCAAATTCTATGTTTCTATGTTTCTGCCAGGCTAAGACCTGTTCTACTCATCACACCTACTAACATCAGATAAACAATCTTCTAATTAAACAAAGGGAAAAGAAAAAGGTACCTTAGATATAAAGGGTAATGTTTGGCTGCTTTTAAAATCTATACTTAGTTTTAGGCAGTACACTAGTTCTTTAACATAAGATAAAAGATAAGAGTACGGTCATTTAAAACATGAAGGCATTTTAGTTTAATTACAGCATTAAGGCATACCTGGAGTTGGGTTATCTTTGTTAATGTAACTTTAAGGGTATAGTGCTCTCAGCTGTACCTTCACCCTTCATGACCCATTCTGGCTATATTAAGTAATGGTTGCCCAACTTCTGGGCATGCCTTAATCCATGAATGAAAGATGATCACAACAGCATACTTTACCATTTTTAATCTTCTTTAGGCCTCAGTGGCATCACTGTTTTGTAACACAGAAAGCTGTGAGTTCAGTACCTCAATAGAACTAGGTCAATTGATAAAATAAAGAGGAGTATTAGGGGAACAATTATGTTAAAATTGACATTCTGCTTAGAAATGTAGCAGAATAGGGACTGGAGGATGCCCCACCTCCTACACTAAAGACAGACCATCCCATCCCCCACCACTTGCCCACTGGGAAGACCTCACTTCCTGGGTAGGGATTAATGGGAGTGGACTGATGTTGGGGTGAGGGTAGGGATGGAGAATGGTGCCAACATGGTACATGCAGAACTAAACAAATTAAAGAAAACTGCGGCCAAGAAGGGTGAAACCTGAGTGAAGGCTTGCTTGTAAGGCCAGGATGGGTAGCCTGTACCACCAAAAATGCCTCCTGGAAGAAATAAGGGTGGTAGCTAAGATGGCAGATCCAGTGGTCAGTCCACTTTCTTCCTCTTTCTATTTACCATCCTCCTTCAGGTACTCCTTTTTTTTGCACATTATGCTTGTTTTCATCAGTAGCATACTGTACATTATCAGATAGGTCTCAGGGGAAAGAGACACAGCCTGGACAGAATCAATAGGGCAGGGAGTTTATAAGGCCCCACCCACCCAGTGCATTAGTATAGTGGAGCACTAGGTACAGTACACAGTGGTGTGATGAGATAAAACAACACATACAGACAGGGAACAAAATTATGTTTTTTTCTTCAATAGGGAAAAGAAGCAAATGAGAAAGGGGATACACTGAAAGGCAACAGAAATGATGAGGAGACTAGAACATCAAAGTCTGTAAACATTTTAATTACTGGTCAGCTGGTTTTGTAATTTTTCTGAACACGTACAAACAAAGGTGAGAAGGATGTAAATGCCTCAGCTGGGACTTGATCCAAGGCAGCCAAGAATACTGTTGCGATTGCGCTAACCAGCTGCGAAACTAAGACAACTGGAACCTGGGCTGTCTATGAGCTCAATACTCTTTCTCAAGTGCACGACCCAATGGCAACATAAATATTTACTTGTAACAATCACACAGGAGTGTGGTGTGCAAATTTTATGGAACACGTACAAACAGAGGTAAGAAAGAAGTAAGTGCCTCAGCTGGGACTTGAACCCAGGCCGCCCAGAATACTGTTCTGATTGTGCTAACCAGCTGCACCACTGAGATAACTGGAACCTAGGCTGTTCCTGAGCACATTACTCTTTCTCAAATGCACAACCCAATGGCAACACAAATATGTGTTCCTTAAAATATGCAAACCGCACTCCTGTGTGACTTGATGTTTGAAAGAGGCACAAATGGGAATGTGGAGGGAATCAGGGGTGGAGGAACAGTGGGCAATATTTAAAACAGGGATTACAAGAGCAACAGAATTATGCATTAAGCAGGTTAGCAAGGGGAAAAGGAAGAGGAGGCCATTATGGTTTTACAAGCAGGTAGTGGAGAAAGTGATAGCCAGAAAGATCACATTGAAGCAATACAAAAAATGCAAGCAGAAGGGGAGAGGGAGAAGTACCAGGAGAAGGAAAGGGAGGCAGGGAGGTCAATAAGGGAAGCCAAAGCTCAGACAGAAGAGCGCATCGCAAAATCAGTGGGTAGAGGGAACAAAACCTTTTACAGGTATATAAGTGAAAAAAGAAGGGCAAAGGGAGGGATAGTGAGACTGAAGAGGGAGGACAGGGGCCCCGTGGAGGATGACAACAGTAAAGTTGACATACTGAACAGACATTTCTGCTCAGTCTTTACTGAAGAAGAGGAGGGTAATGGGCCTGAAGGGAATACAAGGGGTGGGAATGATGTAGAAATAGACACAAATCCCGACACACAGGAAAGGGTGCTAAAGGAACTGGAAGGAATAAGAGTTAATAAAGCAATGGGGCCAGATGGGATGCACCCCAGAGTCTTAAAGGAACTAAAAGAGATGGTGGCTGAACCTCTGGCAATCCTGTTTAGCCAATCATTGGAAACGAGGGAGATACCCAAAGACCGGAGGACAGCAGATATATTCCCCTTATACAAAAGTGGGAACAAAGAGGAAGCAGTGAACTACAGACAAGTCAGCCTGACATTGGTAGTGGGGAAGATCATGGAAGCAATACTGAAGGAGACGTTGGTGGAACATCTGGTTGCCAGTGGACTACAGGAATTAAGGCAGCATGGTTTCACTGGGGGAGGTCATGCCAGACCAACCTCATTGAATATTCTGAATGGGTGACAAGGGAGGTGGATCAGAGGAGGGCAGTGGATGTGGCCTATTGGCCTATCTGAACTTCAGTAAGGCCTTTGACACTGTGCCACATAGAAGGCTATTAAACACATTGAGGAATATGGGAGTAGGCAGGACAGTAGTGTGTTGGGTGGGTAATTGACTGGGTGGCAGGACACAGAGGGTGGTGGTAAATTTCTGTCACTCCACAGAGGGAAGAGGGACCAGTGGGATACCACAGGGATCAGTGCTGGGACCAGTCCTGTTCAGCGTCTTCATAAGTGACATTGTGCAGGGCCTAGAAGGCAGAATTTCCCTGTTTGCTGATGACATGAAGCTCCGTAACAGAGTGGAAATGCCAGAGGGTGTAGACAGAATGAGGAGGGACCTGCAGAAGCTTAAAGAATGGTCAAGGGTTTGGCAGTTGAAATTCAATGCAAAGAAGTGCAAGACAATGCAGATGGGGACAAAGACCCTGGAACAACATATCAGTTGGGGGGGGTGAGGATATAGCATGCATCAAGCAGAAAAGAGATCTTGAGATTATCATCTCTGATGATCTCAAGGTAGGGAAACAGTGCAACAAGGCAGCAGGTAAGGCAAATAGGATGTGCGGATGCATAGACAGGGGCATCACCACCAGGAAAAGAAAGTTCATAATTCCACTATACAAGACACTAGTGAGGCCCCACCTGGAGCACAGTGTACACTTCTGGAGACCTTACTTACATAAGGACATAGGCAGGGTAGAGAAGTTTAAGAGTAGGGCAACAAAGATGGTACAGGGATTGCATCACAAGTCCTACGAGACAGTCTAAAGGACTGACTATGTACTCCCTATAGGAGAGGAGGGAGAGTGGGGATATGATAGAGATATACAAATACCTTACAGGGAGGAACAGGGTGCAGAACTAATGGGCATGGGATGAAGTTGGAGGAAGTGAGATTCAGAGGAAATGTGAAGAAGAATTTCTTCACAGAAAGGGTGGTGGACAAGTGGAACACCCTGCCACAGGAAGTGGTGGGGGCTGAAACAATCATGGGATTTAACAATGCATGGGATACACATAAGGGAATTCTGGAGGTTAGGGATTAGGGGCAACAGACTTCTAGAAAAACATAAAGGGAACTTTCAAGTTCAAATGGGCTATAGGACTTTATCTACCCACAGTGTCTATGTATCTATGTTACAAGTAAATATTTTGTGTGCCATTGAGTTGTGCATTTGAGGAAGGGTTAGCGCAAATGGAACGGTATTCCGGGCAGCCTGGATTCCTGTTCCACCTAAGGCAATTACTTCTTTCTCACTTCTCTTTGTATGTGCTCCATAATATATGTACACCACAGTCCTGTGTGATTGTTACAATTAAATATTTGTGTTGCCATCGGGTTGTGCATCTGAGAATGGGTGATGTGCTCAAGGACAGCCCAGGTTCCAGTTGTCTCAGTGGCACAGCTGGTAAGCACAACTGGAAATTTATTCCAGGCAGCCTGAGTTCAAGTCTCAGCTGAGGCACTTACTTCTTTCTTACATCTGTTTGTATGTGTTGCATAAATATGCACAACACACTCCTGTGTGATTTTTGCAAGTAAATATTTGTGTTGCCATTGGGCAGTGCATTTGAGAAAGAGTAATTACTTGGGGACAGCTCAGGTTCCAGTTGTCTCAGTTGCACAGCTGGTTAGTGAAATCAAAACAGTATTCCAGCTGGCCTGGGTTCAAGTCCTAGCTAAGGCATTTACTTCTTCCTCACCTCTGTTTGTAGAGTTTTGTAATTTTTGCCAGCACGATCTACTGTGTAGCCACAGAGAATAGCATAGACCTCTTTAACTACTAAAACAGGATGAGTGCCCATAAGTGAAAAGGGAGTGGGCATGGCAGTGCTGTAACACAATGAACAATTTCATAGGGAAATGCAACATGACTGTGACAAAAATCGGGGATACCCTGGGTATGCTGTTGTGGGCTAATGCCATTTCAAGCACTGGGTTCCAGCATAATGACTGTGTCCAGGGGCAGGCTTTCGAACACCAGTCACCATGATCAGATCATGGGGTACATTAAGGGAACCTGCTGTCAGAGTATGATTGTCTAGAGGTATTTATTTATTTATGTACGTATTTCTTTGAAATTATCAACTGGGAAAGGCACACTGAGCAAAGGCTCACTTCCAGGTGTGACCATGGGAGGGGAAAAGTTTAGGATTAGCAGCACAGTACGCATTAACAATTCACTTGAACAGCATTTGAGAAAAGGATTGTACAAAAATATAAATAGTAGGTACTGAGAATAAAGTGCAATTATAGCTCTATAATAATCACCCCTACAAGTGTGAAGTGAAAGTGGCAGCACTCCATATTGACAACAGGACAGAGAACTATCGGGTGAGTTATTTCTAGGCCTCATAAAAGATGGAAAAACATAGGTACAGTAGTACGGTAGTGAAACCAGAAATCAGATAGTGGGGACCCTGCGATCAGTCATAACATGGATGGTAGTGGCTCAGCCCAGGGAGGTGTCAGGATGATGTATACTGTAACAGGAATAGGTGGGGTGGGAGTTGAGTAAATCATGCCTGAGGGAGCCAGGGGACAAGGAGAGACATAGAGAGGACAGAAGATGGTTCCAGAGCAAGAAAAGTCAATATGAGAAGACATATTGCCCAGTGGAGAACTGGGAGTGAGGAATGTCAAAAGTGTAATGGTCTCTGGAATGAGCAGAGCAAGGTGTAGGAGGTAACTGGGAGAGGAGAAGAGCGATAAAAGGTAAGAGGGAAGGGATCCAATCCAATATTTGGATACCAAAAAGGCACAGGAAGCCTAGTGACATGAGGGCAAAGGGAGAAATTATAGGGAGAAACAGATGCAGCAATGTTGGGTACGAGGGGAGGAGTCTGCAGCAAAGCAGCAGAAGGAGTTACAGAGGATATGCAGTCTGATGAGGGAAGTCAAAGGAGTGGTGCCATAGACAACATCTGCATAGATGAAGATATGGAGTACCATTTTGGTAACATGCTCCCTCCTTTCATGTGGAGATAAACAGTTTTTTTTTTTTGCAGTTCAGGTTATCAAGCATAGGATGGAATTTTGCATAGATGGTATCATTGTGGGATGAGAAGTTCAGCTGACTGTATAGCCAGATAAAAAGGTACTTAGATGACTGAACTGCTTCAAGAGGCAATCTGGATAGAGTGGTGAAAATGAGGCAGCAAATAATTTGTCTAGTTTCTGATTTGTGTGAAAGGTCATGACTTGTTTTAGTGTTGACTCTAAGCTGATTGGATTGGAACCAGTGTAGAATGTTGTTGAAGTCCAGCTGGAGCAAGGTTTCTACAGCTGTGGTAGAGGAACTGGAGGTGAAGATGGCTATGTCATCTACATAAATGGGGATATACCAGCTGACACAGGCACAGGGGAGGACATTCAGGAAAAAAAATAGAAAAAAGGATATGATCCAAGATCGAGCCCTGTGAGACGTCAGCATGGATGCATAGTGCACCTGACAGGATGCCACCTACCCTTACCAATTGTTGATGGCCTGTGAGGTTAGAATAGAACCAATCAGCAGTACATGCTGAGAGGTCAACACAGCTCAGCTTGTCAAGATGGAATGGATGGGACATCGAATTAAAGGTTTTGGCCAGATCAATTAAAATGGCTTCCTTTATGTGCCCCTGATCCATCTTAGAGAAGATGGAATCAGTGACACCCAGCAGGTAGGAGACAGTGGAATGGTGCTTCCAGAAACCAGACTGGAATGGTGACAGGAAGTTGGAGGATGAAAGGAAGTTGAGGAGTTAAAACTGGCTAGTTTCCCTTTCAGCTTAGAGAGAACAGGGAGGGGGATGGGATGGAAGTTGCCAGGGGAGGAGGGTCACCCTTTTGTGAAGTGCAATAACGTTGGCCAACTTCCAGGACTGAGGAACAGCACAGAGGGAGAAGCAAACATTGAGTAGGTGAGTAAGGGGAGCTGCAATGGCAGGAGCTGAGAGGTGTAGGAGTTTAGGGTCCAGACTGTCAGGGCTAGATTTTGATGAGTTGAAGGAGGAGAGGGCAAGCAGGGTTTCCTGGATTTTGACAAGGCAGAAGCTGAAACCCAATAAGAGGTATGGGAGGGTGATCAGGAGGTAATTGATAGGAACCAGGAGAGGCAGAGTAAAGGACTGTCAGGTTGTGAAGAACTGGTTGAAGTGCTCAGCAACAGAGCTAGGGTCAGACACAGGTGAAGCTAGAGGACTGGGGGGGGGCAGACTGGGCAGCAGGACTGAAGAGGAAATGGATAACCTTCCTGAATTTAGCTGGAGAGTTAAGGTTTACCTGGAATTTGGCCTTGAAATAATGCAATTTCATGGCCCTGACAGCCTTGGTGCCATTGTTTCTCAGAGCCGTATATGACATGAGGTCAGGACAGAAGTAAGAAAATATATAGCGTGCTGAGGTTAAATCATGGGACTTGCACTGGTCAATGATTTAGGAATTAATCCTTAGGTGGTGGGAAGTTTTGTCTTTGGATTTTTTTCTGAGGGGGCATGCTTGTGCCTGACAGAGAAGAACCTGAAGTGAAATAGGGTGAGGACCATGCCAATATCCTAGGCAGAGTGGATGGCTGACCAGTCTGTTGCAGCAAGGTCACTTACCAGAGTATTGACGTTAAGCATCTGGGGAGACCTGGATAAAATGTATTTTAACAAGGAGGGAGGGACACCAGATACAGAACATCTTGCAGTGGTTGCTAAATGAATCCAGCAGTATACTATACCTGCTGTAGTGCTGTGGTGGGGATGGAAAGTTAGAATCTAGTTCAAATGTGTATTGTTGGAAGAGTGAGACTGAGCTGGGTAGGTTCCAAAATAACCTGGGTTAAATTAAGGATCTCAGTCCTAAGAATGGTAGATATGGAGCATAGCGAAAGACAATTTATGTCATGAGGAGGATGAGTTTCCCTGTGGAGGAATGAAAGGTGATGGAGGAAAGGGAGTCAACCAGGGATGAGTGAGAGATCTTAGAAGAGGCATAGAAAACCACAGTGAATATAGGTATAGATGAGGGGAATGAGAGCCTGACTAGGAGAAATTCATGGGAGGAAGGCATGGCCTTCCTTATGGCCATAGTACATTAGAGACTCTGGTGGACATACATGTCAATGCCTCCTCTACATTTTCCCCCATCCCATGTGAAGAGATGGTAATTAGGAAGGGTCAGACTAGAGTCTGGATTCCTGCAGAAGAGTCTGGATTTAGTAATGCAGAGGACATTGGAGAGTGTAGTTGAACCCAGGCAGACAGGAGGTCAAGCTTTATGTGAAAGCTCCTAGTGTTCAGATGGTAAATGCTAAGAACCTTACTAGAAGTGGAGGACAATTGCAAGGGATGGGAAGGGTCAGGGTTGGTCTCTACATTTCCAGATAGGAAGATGAGCAAGATAATGAGGAGAAGGAAGGACTGGGGCTTTTTACCCTTGTAGTGGGTAAGAGAGCAGGGAGATGGGGGAGGTGAGAAAAGACGAGGGCACAGTGGAGAAACTCCAAGTTGAGGAAGAGGGAGAACATGGCGGATAAGGAGGGAGGAAGGCAGAGGTAGAGAGTTGGGCAGACAAGTGGACGGTGGAGGGAGGAGGGAGGGAGGAGGAAAGTTGGATGGGGAAGGGAGGTGGAGAGGGAAGCAGGAGGAGGAAATAAAACAGGCAGATGAGTGTAAGAAACAGCGCTGCCAGGAAGAGAGAGGCAAAGACAATCATCAAGCAGTAACCACAATAATTTAAACACTGCATAAGAGTAGTGTTGATTAGATTGTATAAAACAAGACTAGTAATGAGATAGATATTCCACTGTAGGCAATTAAACAGCTAGGCAGAGTAATGATCAGTTGTGCTAAACATTTAGATAAATCCCACCAAACTATACAATGCCAAGCAAGGCCACCCTTCCAAGAAGGCAGATAATTTAGAAAGTCTTGGAAAAGGAAAGGCACCAGCAATGATAAAAGTGGCTCAGCTAAGGCCTTTGCTTAAGGAACAAAAAATGGTTCACAACATTAACATTAGAAGAAGGTTTCACAAAATGTTTTAGAATTCCCCAAGACAGTCCATGCCAGCAATATGAGCTGGACATTCACAAATGATCAAGGTTGAGGTGTGATGTAATCTGAGCAAAGTTGAGAAAGGAGATAACCTTAGATAGGGTTTGGGACCATTTGACCACCCTATGCACAGGTTAAGGGTTTCCTCCATAGAATTAATTCCCAAAAAAGTTATCAGAAAATTCTTGATGGTTAATCGTTTACTGTGTCACAAATGGGGAATTGGGGAATGTCTTCATTAATCTAAGGATCACATCAGTGTCATATACATCCCTAAATGAGGATGTTAAGAGGATCCAGTGCTGTGGTCTTAGAGGAACTCATGGTTAAGGTGGATACCTAATCTGTTTTTCAATTGCTTATGGTCTGTGAGGTGGAAGAGGAGATTTTGGACATGAAATTGAAAAGACAATACTAGACAGACAAATGCATGCCCATGGGATGCTCCATAGCATATACTATATTGCAGTTAAAGAATTAAACAAATTCTTACAATGGGTGGTGATAACAGAATTGGGCAAGCAAGGGGTGCTTTTGGATGACTTCCCATTCATTGTTCTGGCCGAACAGGATAATCATGCCTACTGTCAAGAACAGGATGGTCAAAGCACTGGGACAGCCAGTCATCCTCTTCAGAGTACAAAAAACTGCTTCAATAATTTATTGGATTTGTTGCTGTCAGTTCTTTGAGTGTTCTATATTTTGTTTCCAGATGGCACAATTGCAGGAAGGTCCTATGGACATTTCTGCTGCTCCATGAGATCTCTGACATTCCTTTGGTGTGTAAGAGAATTGAAAGACCCCAGATAAAAATGTAATTATTGGCAATTAAGAAAGATTCACTTAAAGCAGACTGCCACAATGGCAAGAAAAGGATAAGTCTCTGGGTATTACTGGATTTCGCTGTGGGGACTAGAAAGGTTACCCTTGCAGGACTGCAGCAGTTAATGGAGCACTTAAACTTTGCATGCAAAGTCATCCCAATTGGTCAAACATTCTTCTGACACTTAGCCAAGGTGGAGTCAGGAGTGTCAAAGCCCCATTATATGATCTGGGTAATTGAAAGGATGAGCGAAGACCTTGAATGGGGTATGAGTCTGGCCAGAACAGGTACTCAATTCAAGCATTAAGGTCTACTCTAATGCTTCAGGGGACAAGGCTTTGGAATATTTCACAAGACCTGGTGTGATGAAGCCTGCCTGAGGTCTGTGTGGCAACAAGAGTCACCATGAGTGTCACCATTCTAAAAATTTTCCTAATCATGCTGGTGCTGGTTATTTGGTGAAGTAGACAAGAGGATGATATTCCAAATGGATAACATGGGCAAAGAGCACAGGATAGATGGACTTGTGGGATCAAAAGGCCCATTGGAAGATTTGACTTGGATTTTCAGTCTCAGGTGCTTACTGTTGAACACACAGTTCACTGCCAAACATGGCATCCAGAATGTGATTGTTGATACCTTGCCTCATTTTAATCGCAAAGGTTTAGAACCTTGACACCAATGATGGAAAAGTGGCCACACTCAGTGTCACAATACATGCTGACTTGGTGATTTCTGAACAGGCAGCTAATTTTCAGTTCCAATGCACTGAGCACTGGATAAGCATACTTCAGATGGGTTGAGCACTTTCAGTGCTTCGGATTTGAGAAGGGTTGGCTGGAACATTGAGCTATAGCAGAGGACCTTCTGTGCAGATGCACTATAGCCACATAACAGAAGATTATAACTCCAGAGGCTGTGGGTCAGCATTTGGCCAGGATAGCCTGGTTCTCAAATGTATTGGGGCTAGAGGAAGCAACGCAAGCATTTAGGATAGAGAAAGCCTTAGAAGGCTGGCATAAGATGATGCAGTGTTACGTAGATGTTAGGCTCCCACTGATACAGACACTGTTAGAGGCCATCTGAACAACTGTCTTGGGGTATGTTGGTCACCTCTGAGAGACACTGATCATTCACAGGATCTTTCCAGGGCATCTTCAATGATGCCGAAATGATGTTGGCTTAAACAGCAATAGGGTTGCAAAGAACCCATATAGCAGAGACCATGGCCATAGAGTTTGTGCTCGTCACCAAGACCAAAATGGACCAGTTTGGCTGAGTGTGCAGGTGCATGATTCAGGCCTTAGAAATGAATGAAGACCCACTGATGTACTGGATTTAATAATACATTATATCATGCCTGTCATGGGGAAGCCTTGAGGATGGCTGGATAGGCAGTCCAGTGAAACAGAGTCTGGAAGATGTTACCAACAGAGAGAGCTGAGCCGCTACATGCTACTCTGTTGCAGAGAAACAGAGATAGCAGCAGCAATACAAGGCATTTTATTAATTGGATCAGGTACACTACTGCTGTCTTAAACCATACCCTGTAAGTCTTATTATATTGTATTGCTCTTTCCTGGACGACTTGTATGGCTGTTATTTTCTGTGCATCTCTCCTGCCACTGTGCCTTCCCCTGTAAGAGCTCAGAGTCCAGTTGGTGGCGGAGCCTGTCCCCAGGGGAGAAGACAGGGAGCTCTGCAGAGAGCCAACAGCAGAGGAGGTGAAACAGCTGAATTGTAGGGTTGTTCACCATCCAGACACACTATTCTGTAATATTTTACTGGTACTCTCCCCATGACAACCTCTTCCATATCACATCTTTTGTCTCAAAGAGAATTAACTGTTCACAGTATTCAGCAGCAGAAAGAATAGCAAAACAGATATATCGAATAGGAAAGAACATTATTTAGTTCCTTTCAGTCTTTCCCCTTTCATTGTCTCTAAGTGTCCTCTGAGTTTATTAGCTGATAGCAAATTCTTTTGAGTTTGGATTTATGATTTAAAATGTTTGATTCATCAATACATTTTCCCTTTTTTTAATCCTGTTTGCATGCTTTGTCACAAGACTGAGTGCAATATAACACATGCACTAGCGTTCTTCATCTAGCATTGCCATTTTGAATGCAGAATGTGAAAAGAACTGCAATGGAGCTAAACTATCCGCTGCAGTCAACTTCCATTTATATATTACAGAGCATGCATTTTTTCTAGCTTGATTTATCCCCTTTACATTCGGAAGCTGGAACTGAATGCTCAGGCCAATGTTCATGCAGAACAGGACTTAGATGATTGTTTCAAAGTTTGAGAGCTCTATTTGTTTTTTTATGCTCATGTCTTATTTAGAAGACAGGGGCAGGTGCAAAGTTAGTGAGGTGGGCAGTGAACTGGCTTCAGGGAAGGCTACAAAGGGTGGTGGGTGGGGACCTCTTATCACCAAGGGCAATGATGAGTGATGTTCTTCATGGTTCAGTGTTGGGACCAGTGTTGTTTGGGATATTCGTTGCAGACATATTGGTAGGCATCAAGAGCAAGATCAGTCTGTTTGTTGACAACACCAAGACAGGAGCAGTGGTGGATGACCTAGGGGGATGGCAGTGGCTGCAGGATGATCTGACAATACTGAAATCCTGGTTGGACACCTGGCAACTGGGGTTCAATGCCAAAAGGTGCAAGGAGCTGCATTTTGGGGCAAGAAACCCAAGGAGGAACTATCAACTGGGGTGTGTTCAGCTAGTCGTGATGGAGGAGGAGAAGGATCTTGGAATGATCATTATGGGATCAACGAACAACTCAGCACAATTTAGAAAGGCTGCTGCAAAGGCCAACAGAATGCTGTGATATATTGCAAGGGGTATATCCTGGAGGAGGGGGGAGGCTATTCTGCCATTATATAGATCACTAGTTAGACCACACCTGGAGTACTGAAAGCAGTACTGTTGCCCGTATCTGAAGAGGGACATTAAGTTACTAGAGGGGGTGCATTGCAGGGAGACACAAAGATGATCCATGGCTGGGGGGACTTAACATATGAGAAGAAGCTAAAAGGATTTGAACACGTACTCACTTGAGGAGAGGAGGGACGGGGGTAAGATTGAAACCTTCAAGTACATGGAAGGAATAAACAAGGCAGGTACAGAAGGACTGTTCAAAGTAAGAGAGGGGAGGGACACCTGGAGCCATGATATGAAACTGGAGGGAGGAAGATTCAGGAGGGAGATGAGGAGATACCGTTTTACACAGAGGGTGGTGGCAGGGTGGAAAACACTACTGGTGTCCAGTAGAACAGTGGACTGCTTCAAAAGGGTCTGGGACAGGGCAAGAGGGAGGGTCATAGGTAGGAGGGATGGGAGGGAGGGGTGCTGCAGTGTAAGGGATGCTAGGTGCACAATCGTGCAGGCTTGATAGACCATTAGGCCTTTTTCTGCTGGCAAGTTTTGTATGTTCATATCTTTGTTAACTGTGGAGTAAATTTTTTGGTTTTGTATTACTCTTCTCCGCATTCTCTTTTTTTGAAATAGAATTTAGCATATCAAAGTCTATAAGCCTAATCAGTAGAACAGATTTGAGTGACCACCTGAAAACAAGTGCTACATAATACAAGATAAAATTAATAGACATTATTCTAACTAGATAAGCATTACACATCTAATTACACTAATTGGCAATTAGGTATTTGAGAACCATGTGCGTGTAATAGGAAAGACTTATGTTTAATTATTGATAACAGTCTTATACACTCCCTGTTGCTCATACAATTTTATTATATTATGTTTTTTTAGGATCCAAGACACCAGTTCGACAAAAATTGTGTGGATTAACATCACAGCAACAGATTTATGTTGACCGCAAGTTGCGGTTGGCATACATCTATCAAGTAAATTGTCTTTTTGGGGGGCTTTGCCCCCCAAACTTCATATGCAGGGGTTCTGCCTCCAATACCCCCCATCCCTTAGGATTATCAACTCTGAGTTGGAGTTCATTCAGGGTGGGGTGCAATACCCAGTCAAAGTAGTGCTGGGGGCCTGCGTGTACATTACAGTGGCAAAAGAGGATTGCCACTATAATGTCGTTCGCAGTGCAATTGTCACCATTCAGATGGCATACCATTTTTTAGATACTTACTGTATTGATATTTTTAGAAATTTGTGGACATTCTATCAATTTACTTTCCATCTTTTTTAAAGTGTTTTATGTCCAGTTCTTGGCCACACTTCAGATGGATCACTGTTTCCCAATGAAGAGGCAAAAAAGAGAACACTGATCCACTAAATTCTTTTTGGGATAGTGATCTGAGTAGCACCACAGAGGATTATTGCTGACTTCACACTTTTTTGCTTTCCGTGACCATTGAGATATTGAAGTACATGCTTGAATATATCTTTGACTGAGGACATGGACACTGAAAATTGAACTGAACAACTAAATATAATTTCTATCAACACTGTGAATTTTAGATTGATTCAATATTCTGTCCATGAACTTGGTCGATCGGACCTACAAGGTTTCTATAACTGGCATCTGTCTACTTTGCAGATGAAGCTTGGGAAAATTCATTCCCTTATACAGGCCTCTGGTTTAAAGAATATTTGGGACATTGATATATTGAACTTAACAATTTAATTTAATTTAATTCAATCATTCATCCCTTAAACTGGGTGGTAAATATAACTCCAAATTTCCCAGTATTCTTAAGTAATTTTATTAATCTAACTCTGCTATATTTTTGGTTATTTGTGTGTTTATGCTTTTGAAAAATTTCCATCTACATTTGGTTCTATTTAAAGGATAGGTGTTACCACAAGTGGACAGGCGGTTAAAGATTTAAATTGCTTACTGACTCTGAGTAAGTCATAAACACTAAAATTAAACAAAAAGTTAAACAAAAGGGGAAAGCATATAGAACAAATGGTGGAAATCAGGTAAAGTCTGATATTAGTCCAAAGGTAAATCACAAAAGTCAAGATGGCACTTGTAAAAACCATGAAAGGTATCCACAATAGATAAATGTATTTGTACATCTACACATCACTTACATAAAGCAAGTCTGGAACAAAATCAGGGGCCACCTCAACATGGGGAAAGTTCCAGGTATAAACCTTATTTTTAATGAGATGACCAATGAAGATAGCTGTGGGGAAATTCAAAAAGCATCTCAGTCAAAACCTCCTAGGCATCAAGAAGACATAATATCACTATACACACCAACAACATTTGAATGGGAACATTTTCCTGCATTAGTCACTCAGATAGAATGCTCTTATTCCTCTCTAGAGAACTCACCCTCATGCTGACAAGAGAACACCCCCAATAGATGTACAAAAGATACAAAGGAAAATAGTGCCTCAGTTTTGAATCAGAGACAGTATGTCAGACCTAGTTGCAAATTACCCAACTCCTTTTACACTCAGGCTGATATAGGCTCTGAAAGACTGACACATGGCAAACGTCTTACTATTGGAGCAGTTTTATATTTTGAGGGCTTCAGAATCACAAGATACAGAAATACTGTAGCAAACTGGATTTGGAAACATAAACATTTACTTAGTGATATGGATCTCAGACTAGAACAAACAATGTTACTAACAACTTTTCTACGAAACAAAATTTAGAATTTCAACTATGGTAAATGAGTGTATCTTGTTTACCAAATCAGTGCCGTTACATCTAATGCACAGGAACAGCAACCAAAACAGTACATACTAACATGACACAGATTTGAGGAACACAATGAAGAAATACAAAAGTCACTTACAAGGACACTAGGTCATAACAGCGCCTATATGGACAGCGCTGTCAAAAACAACGCCACCCAAACAGCATTGATCATAAAAGCAGCTGGAACAAATGTTGCAAACAAACACAGCACCACTGGTAGCGAACGCAAGTCTGGTTTGTGATTGCTGCCACCAATAACTGTATTTTTGTGGGGGGAGCTGTGCCACCCTGCACCCCCCAAGTGGGGGCTCTGCCCCCCATACCTAAAATAATCAACTGCAAGTAGGAGTTGGAATACGAGGGAAAAAATAAAACTTTGGAGACCAGGATTTGAACCATGGGGCCAGATATTCAAAACTTTGCACAGGGCAAAATTAGCACTGCTCAACAAGCAAAATTAGCCCAGAACCATTTGCAAGCCATATTCAGAGGAATAGTCCCAGGGCTAAATGAGTTGAATATAGCATGCAAATGAAGGTGAGCAAAAAGGGCTGAGAGTGGAATGCAACAATAGCTCAGCAAATAAGACAGCACAGAATATAGCAACCGAGATCAGTGCAAACTGCAACAGCAGCCCAGTGCACACAGAGGTGGAGTAAGTAAAGGCTGAACAATGTGGTCAATGTGTGTTTGCAAAGAAGTGGAGCACAACAACAGCAAACAGCAGTGCAGGCCAAATACTGCAGAACCATATAATGGAACATTACAGTGCTACGCGGTGCTAACACTTTTGTGCAGCACTAAAGTTTGCTGTAATTTTTTTTTTTAGTCTTTGGTAACCAGGTAAGGCCCAGCAGGCACAAGTGCCTGTTTTCAGGGGTGACCTGGGAGCACTGGGCGGTTAAGTGACTTGCTCAGACTCACACAGTATGCAAGTGGAGGTTGTGAGAATCAGACTCAGGTCTGGTCTGCTGAATGTATCAAGCTCATTCACACCTCGTTCCTCTAACCTCTAGGCTATACTGCCTGGCCAACAACTATGCAAATAAGCCTACTCAGGCAATCCAAAGGTAAACAGCCACATCAGCATCTCATTACAGTCTGCTTAGCATGTGGATTGCCCCGTGCTGTAACATCGTGCACACAGCTCCATCTGTAGGTCGGTCTGGAATTACAGGATAGTAGCCACTTTCCTGGCTATGCTCACAGATCCACCTGTAGGTCCGATTGGGATTACAGGTTGGTAGCCACATTCTATGTATGCCCACAGCTCACAAAACAATAGCTGCAGTCTTGGTTTGGATAGATGCAATGAGTAATGTGACCCAGGGGAGTAGCACTACAGGAACGGATGGCAGAGGCAAATCATTGTTCCTAACACAGTGTTTGTAAGATGGTACAGTACCATAGTAGGTGATACTGTGAGGTACACAGCAATGCCTGCGGTGTGTTAGGAAACAGTAACTGGTGCTATTAACACGGTGACATGCACACCTGGAAGGTGTGGTCTGACAATGGACACCACAGTCATACGTTCCTGTAACCCTGCATCAGTGGCATGGGATCCCCACACTGCCATACACATGAATGTTCATGTGTGCGGGGAGCCTGGACAGGTGTAGGGTATGTACCCTGGGAGACAGCACACATACCAACATACCAGAACACTGCTGTCAGGGGCATTACCATCAGTGAAAGAGGTGCATTGAGTGGATGGCCCCAGTTGTGTGGCAGTACCCACTATGTGGTGCAGCCTGGAGACCTGTACACCCTCCCGTCAACACCCTCCATTCCCCCAGTGCCGCATGTTTCTGCTGGATTGTGCTGGTGTACACAAACGGGGGGAAATGGAGGTGTGTGCTGCATGGATGCACTGCCATGGTATCCACTGGGTTCTGGGGCACCCACTAATGCCTGGCAGGGTTAGGAGCAGTGCCAGATGATGGTGACATGGGCAATGCTGTCTGTGTGCAGCATGTCTCAACCATGTATGTTTTCTGTATATTGTTCTATCTCACCTTGTTCACCAGGAAGGCACACTGGGCCAAGGCCCAGTCTCAGGAATGACCCAGAGATACTAACTGTGTGGCTTAGATGCAACGGTGTACAATACAGACATACAAGGCACAACCGCACACAATACACAAATATCACATTAAGTACACATTACAGTACATTACAATACATTACTTATAGAATAATGGATGGGGAAGTGTGATTAACGAGGATTTTATGAAAACCCGAGGTGTGTGATGCCCCATAAATCCCGAGATCGACGCCCGAGGGGTTTATCTCTGGGCATCACACACACGAGGGTGTACATAAAATCTGAATTTCTGGACTTCTACGTGTTTAATTTTTTTATATGCACTGGTGGTTAGCACTGCGCAAAAGTGACTTTGCTCGACTTTGCACAGCTTGGTACAACTTTGCGTGTATAGAATTGTGGTTTCTGGAACTCCATACTTAACAAGTGTGAAGTATGGAGTTTTTGAAGGTCTGCCAGCAGTGGTTTATAGACCCTAACCAGTAAATATATAGAGGACTGTGTAATGCCCCAAAGTAAGGGGTTAAACTAAATGGGGACATCACAGAAATGTAAGGGGGTTTATAATGTCCCAGGGGTCCCTGTTGTGTCAAAGGTGTAGTCATATCGGATGACCTAAAGGTGGGTAAGCAATGTGAGAAGTCAGTAAGGAAAGCCAGTGGGATACTGGGATGCATAGGGAAGGGCATCACAAGTAGAAAAAGGGAAGTGGGCATCCCTCTGTACAGACAGTTGGTGAGATCCCATCTGGAGTGCTGCGTGCAGTTTTGGAGACCTCATCTACGCAAAGACATAGACAGGATGGAAGCAGTCCAGAGGAGGGCAACTAAAATGGTGCAGGATCTACAACAGAAACCATATGAAGAGAGACTGAGAGAGCTTAATATGTATACCCTTGATGAAAGGAGGGATGGGGGGACATGATAGAAACTTTTAAGTACCTCAAGGGAATCAACAAAGTCCAGGAGAGTAGCATCTTTCAGAAAAAAAGATGTGTAAGAACAAGGGGACACAATTTAAAGTTAGAGGGAGGATGGCTGAGGGGTAATGTGAGGAAATTATTTTTCACGGAGAAAGTGGTGGACGCATGGAACCACCTTCCTGGAGAGGTTGTGGGGTCTAAAACCGTGGGGAAATTCAAACATGCATGGGACAGACATAAGGCAATTATAGTGGTGGGGGGTTGCAGGAAGTAAGTAGGCTGTTGGTTAACTAGAATCTGCAGCTTATCCAATAGATAGGTAAATGGGCAGACTGGGTGGGCCAAGTGGTCCTTATCTGCCATCAAAGTCTATGTTTCTTTGTTTCTAAGGGGTATGCAGGGCATTTAGGAGCCCTTATAGTGTTTCTCCCACTCAGAGCACTGTCAGGCAGGGCATCATTTAAAAAAAAAAAAACTGTTTTCTCTCTGCTGCTTTCCTGCTCCATTTTACTCCTCTTCCCAGAGCAGACAGCTAGAGAGTGAGCACCCATGCACTGGGACCACTGTTCCTGGCCAGTGTATGGTGCCCTGTTCAAATCCCTGGCCATTGTGTGGGTGCAAGCTCGGGGTTTGAGAATCAGAACCCCAAGCACTTTTTCAAACGGAGTTAAGCTGTTTGAGTCAGTTTCAGGCTGGCTGTGGAGTTGAGAAGACCTACAGAGTCCAACAGAGAGAGGGGATTACCTGGGTTTGGTTGAAGCCATCTTGTTGACTCCAGCCATGAAGATTCCTGCTGCTGTTGCTGCTGTGTAGATCCTGTGCTGTATCCTGCGGTTGAGTCTGGCAGTCTGCGGTGCCATCGAGGCACCAGAAAGAAGTGAAACTCATCTGGTGTGGCCATTTGGGCTGAGAGTCCCATTGGTTTCTTGTTTTATTAATTTTAAAAGTCTCCAGTCCCTTGTTGGGGACAGAGAAGAGCCGCACCATGACGCAAAGGTCGTCAGCCTTCCAGAGGCCCCCAGCTGCCTGCCGCTCTGCCAGCTTCCTCCTGACAGTTCCCTCCCTCTGCCAGACAACCTCCCTGATAGCAGCTGTCTTCACCCTTGGCAGGATGGTGAGTCAGGCAACAGCACAATGCAAAGTGCTGACCGCCCAACAGTAAAAAAAAAAGAATAAATAAATTGTTAGCGTTGTAGTTGCGCTTCTATGAAATTGGGGAGCAAGGGCCAGCTAATGGGGAGAATAGGGATTGTGGGGCCAGCGACGCTCACAGAGCCAGGGCATAAGCTCAGGGTTCGAGAATCAGAATCTCAAGCGCTTTTTTAAATGGAGTTTAGGCGTTTGAGTCAGTCTTGTGCTGGCTCTGGAGTTTAGAGGACATACAGAGTGCAACGGAGGCAGGGCTTACCTGAGTTTGGTTGAAGCCATCAGAAACAAGACGGCTATTATTGCCGCTCTTGTTTCATTGGTCGACCTGGCGTGCATTACAGATACCTGGGTGGGAGATGATGCTGGCCCTGTTTTTGAGGCTGCAGTCCCCCCAGGTTATACTGTGGTTCACTGCCCCAGAGAAAATCGTAGGGGTGGCGGTGTAGCTATTTGTTTTAAATCAAATTTGGACTTCACCGTGCACCTGGTGGGAACCCCGGGTTCATTTGAATGTGTGGCTGTTCATGGATGACTTGGCATTGGCTGCAGGATCCTCCTCATCTATCGCCCTCCTGGTCCGATGGGGGGGTTCCTGCAGGAATTCGCCGAGTTTGTTGCTGGCAAAACATTGGATTCCCCAAGATGTATTTTCTTGGGGACTTCAATGTTGGGCGAAAGAGATAAAGTCAAGGTGTGCCGATGAGTTACTGCAGAGTATGTCCCTTTTGGGGCTGGTGCAGTCTGTCAAGCGTGCTCATCGGGATGGCCACACATTGGAATTGGTGTTCTCACTGGGACTCGAGATCACTGATCTCGATATTGATCAGTAACCTGTCCGATCATTGCCGGTGAAGTTTACATTTAGTGCTCCCGTCATAATCTCTTCCCCTTCTGAGATATTTCGCTGCCACCCGTTAAAAGATCTTACCCCTGAGGGTTATTTGGCGGCAGTTGATTTATCAAGGGTGGGTGATGCATGCGTTGGAGCCGTTGACGCCGGGGTAGATGCCTATAATGAGGTGCTATCTGGCGCCATTGACTCCCTTGCACCTGTCCGTGTACGATCCAGAACTTCATACCTGAGGTCACCTTGGTATGATGGTGATCTCAGGGAAATGAAGAAGCTGGGTCGGAGATTAGAGCGTCGCTGGAGGAAATCCCATCTGGGGGCTGACAAACTGGTCCTGTGTGTGCATTATTGCACATATCAGGAGGCAATCAACCAAAAGAAGACATTATTTTTGTCTCGGGAGATTGCTGCTGGGAGAAGCCGACCAGCCTCACTCTTCTGGACTGTTGAAAGACTTCTTCATCCATCCTGTCTTCAGCCCGGAAGAGTTTCCTCGAATGAGAATTGTGAGGAATTTGCTCGGTTTTTCTCGGACAGGGTGTCTGCGATCTGGCAGGAGGTCTCCTCAGCCAGTAATGCCATTGATGTCAGTGGTCGTCAGTCGTGTTCTAAGAGCACTCTCTCTGAGTGGGGGGAGTTTAGTCCAGTGGAAGTTCGTGAGGTCATTGAGATAGCGGCCAACTTGAAGTACACCTTTTGTGAACTGGATCCCGTGCCAACGCGTTTCTTGATGAGGTGCATTGACACTGTTAGCTTGGTGTTTGCCCTGATTGTCCGGTGCTCCTTGAGTCAGGGTGTCTTTCCGGATGCCTTGAAGGAGGCTCTGGTGAGACCCCTTTTAAAGAAAGCTTCTCTGGACCCGGAGATTAGGGCAAATTACCGTCCTATCTCCAATCTTCCTTTTCTGGGAAAGGTTGTTGAGAAGGTGGTATCACTTCAGTTGGGAGAGCATCTCATGACCCACGAGTTGTATGATCCCTTCCAGTCAGCCTTTCGGGCCAGGCATAGCACTGAAACTGCATTAGTTCGGGTGCAAAATTATCTCCTTAGGGTTAGAGATCGGGGGGACAAGACAATTCTTGTCCTTCTCGATCTCTCCTCAGCATTTGATACTGTGGACCATTGTGTGTTGCTTTTCCGCCTGAGGGAGTTATGTGGACTCACCGGTATTGTCATCAAATGGTTTGAGTCATTTCTTACTAACAGGAGGCAGCGGGTTGTGATGGGTAATTTTTCATCCATGCCCTGCCTCCTTTCATGTGGAGTCCCTCAGGGTTCAGTATTGGCCCCAATGTTGTTCGCAGTATACATGTTGCCCCTTGGGGAGATCATTAGGAGGTATGGTCTGAGTTTTCATTGCTATGCTGATGATACTCAGCTATACCTATCCTTTGCCCCAGGGACATCAAATGCAGTGGTTGTGATGAATATCTGTCTGGCTGAGATAAATGACTGGATGTCTTCCAGCTGGCTGCGACTTAACCCTAACAAGACTGAGGTACTGGTAGTGGAGTTGAACAGAGCTCGTGATGGGATGGCCTCTGATTCTGCGACTGTCATTGTGCTAGGAGCTGTGTCATTGATGGCGTCCCCAAGGGTGCGTTATCTTGGTGTGATCTTTGACAGGAACTTGTCCATGGAGGCCCAAATATCCTCCGTGGTGCGTTCCTGCTTTTTCCATCTTAGAAATATCACCAGGATTAAGCCCCTTGTTCCGGCTCTGGACCTCCCTACTTTGGTACATGCCTTAGTCACTTCGAGACTTGACTACTGTAATGCGCTCTATCTCGGGGTCTCTGGAACTTCTCTTCGCAGACTGCAGCTAATGCAAAACGCTGCTGCCCGGCTTTTGACTGGACAAAGTAAGTTCTGTCATATTACTCCGGTATTGCGTGAATTGCACTGGCGCCTGTCAGGTGGAGAGTTTTGTTCAAGGTGGGGTTTCTCACCTATAAGACCCTACATGGACAGGGCGCTGGTTACCTTTCTGATCTCCTGGTACCGTCCACCTCTGTCCGGGATCTCCGCTCCTCAGGTGGTGGCCTCCTCACAGTTCCGAAAGCTAGGCTGAAATCAGCAGGGGATCGATCCTTTTGAGTTGCTGCTCCAGCTCTTTGGAACTCATTGCCGCTTGAAGTGAGAGAGGCCCCCACTATAGAGGCCTTTAAGAGTCGTCTTAAGACCTTTTTATTTGTGCAGGCTTTTGGAGTTTAAGTTATATGTATGATATTTTAACTCTAATGTACACGGTATGATATACTGTATAGTTTATGTGCGGTGCCCAGAGCCTTCGGGATTGGGCATCTTTTTAAATAAAGTTGACTTTGACTTAGTTGACTCTGCCTGGTGCCTCCTCCTGCCAATGAAGATTCCTGCTGCTGTTGCTGCTGTGTAGATCCTGTGCTGTGTCCTATGGTCGAGTCTGGTGGTCTGCGGTGCCAAGAAGTGAAACCCGTCCAGTTTGGCTATTTGGGGTGAGAGCCCCGTTGGTTTCTTATTTTATTAATTTTAAAAGTCTCTGGTCCATCTTCAATGGTTGAGAAGAGCTGTATCGCATTGCAAAGGTCGTCGGCCTTCCAAAGGCCCCTAGCTGTCTGACGCACTGCATGCTTCCTCCCGACAGTTCCCTCCCTCTGCCAGACAAGCCCCCTCCTCCCTGACAGCAGCTCTTTTCACCCCGGGTGGGGTGATGAGTCAGTCGGCAGCACAACACAGAATGCTGACTGCCCAACAGTAAAAAAAAAAAATTGTTAGTGCTGTAGTTGCGCTTTTGTCGGATCAGAGAGTGAGGTCCAGCTAATGGGGACCATGGGGATTGTGGGGCTAGCGACATCCCCAGGGAGGGGCCAGCGAGCCATGCTATAGAGGAGGCCTTTGAATATTCATCAGGGAGGCAGGACAAGGCGGGCCAGCATTGAGGCCCATAAGGGAAATTTATTTAAAGGGACAACGACAGGCCCTAGGTGGAAATAGGCACCTTAGACCCCAAAATAAAAGGGACAAAGTGGCAATTTGGCCTAATTTAAGCCCTGGACAGTCTCAAAGTAATTAAGGGCCACAGTAAGGCATATACAGTTAAAGGTGCAGAGTACAGGCCCAGTATTATAAGCGCAAGTTTAAGCCCAGGTTCAAGGGGGCAGCCTTAGGCCCTAGTACTGGAAGGGCAGCTCCAGGCCCAGGTTTCAGGGGGCAGCCTTAGGCCCAGTACAGGCCCAGTACACTTAGGGCATGCCCAGTACAGTTAGGGCATGCCAGCACCATAGTAATTAGGGCAGTACAGTTCCAGAATTGTTAGGGCAAGCCAGGCCCATAGTAATTAGGGCAGCCAGGCCCAGTATTGGATAGGGCATTTTGGCCCCAAGTATATAAGGCAGCATGCCTAGCGGCAATTAGTGCATCCAAGTGCAGTGATTGGGGTAGGCAGATCCTATAAAGAAGACCCTAAGTGGGAAAAGGGTCCAACCAAGGGATGCTTAGCACACAATATGCTGTGAAGTGACTGCCAACAACTGTACTGTTCATACAAAATGTTTATTACTCGAGCATCTGAAAGGTTGTGTGAATTTCTTAAGCACCAATACTGTATTGTGACACATTAGGATTGTGGTTATTTGCCCCAGTATCTGAACAATTACCCCTGGCATCTGAACAATTGCCCTTGCATCTGAAAAATCAATCCAGAATTGTTGCAATTGTCCCTGACATCTGAACAATTGCCCTGGCATCTGAACAATTATTCTTGCATCTGAACAATCACTCCAGAATTGTTGCAATTGCCACAGATTGTACAATTTACCACTGTTTAGGTGATTTGCCCCCACAAGTGAACAGTTGCCCGAAATCTTGCTAATTTGCCCCTGCTCCTGGCAAATTACCCTATTATCAAGCAGTCCTCTTGGTATAGTGAGAAGGTGTGTCTACTTGCTAGAGTGTTGCCAGCATATGGTGATAGACTCAGTCTTCTGCCATGTTGATGATCTATGGTGTGGTGTGTCATTCTATGCATCCAGAATCAGTCTCTACCCAGAGGAAGACATCTTCATCATCTTCTTTCTTCTTCAGAAAGTCTCTGTCCAGCAGATCATCTTCTCCATCCTTGTCTTTTACCAAATTTGAGTCCGTCAAAATCCATGCAAATCTCACCCGCCATACTTTCAGTTTCTCAGGTCGAAGTCGAGTTCACCAAAGTTCATAGAAACATAGAAACATAGAAGCTGATGGCAGATAACGACTGCAAGGCCCATCCAGTCTGCTCATTTCTTTTTCTACCTTATGAATGTGCCACCGGCCTTTGCTCTCTCAATGGCTTATTTATTCATACTCATCTGTATTGTTCTCTTATGCCTATCCCATGCCTGTTTGAAGCCCTGCACTGTATTCATATCCATCACTTCCTGAGGTAGGCCATCCTATGCATTTACCACCCTTTCTGTGAAAAAGAACTTCCTCACAACACCCCTTAATCAGCCTCCCTCTAATCTCATGTCCTGCTATTTTTCTTACATTGAAACAAGTTAGACTCTTTCACCTTGTTAATGCTCTTAAAATGTTTTGCTCATATTACCTCTCTCCCTCCTTTGCTGTAGGGTATACATATTGAGCTCCGTTAATCTGTCCTCATACGTTTTCTGATGCAGTCCCTGTATCATTTTGGTTGCCCTTCTCTGGACTGCCTCAGTTTGGTTAATGTCCTTGTGAAGATGTGGTCTCCAGTACTGCACACAGCACTGCAGATGGGGACTAACCAGTATCTGTAATGAGGGATTATTACCTCCCTCTTCTGACTTGCGATACCCGTACTAATACACCCCAACATCCCCCTAGCCTTACCTGCTGCTTTAGTGGTCTGCTTGGATGATTTCAGGTCATTGGTGATGATGATGCCCAAGTCTCTTTCTTTCCATGTGACTGCCAGCAACTGCCCTCCCAGCTTATACAGTATGTGGCTTCAGGGTTTCTCTTCCCTATGTGCATGATCTTGCACTTCTTTGAGTTAAACCCCAGTTGCTACTCTTTTGACCATTTTGCTAGTTTATCCAGATCTCTTCTCATTCTGCCCAGTCCATCTGGATCATCTACTCTGTTGCAGATCTTGGTGTCATCTGCAAACAGACAAACCTTACCCTCCAGTCTATCTGCAATATCACTGATGAAAATATTGAAGAGGACTGGCCCCAGAACTGATCTCTCAGGTTCCCCACTTGTGACTGGCATCTCTTCTAACTGCATACCATTTACTATCACTCTCTGTTTTCTGCCTGTCAACCAGTTTGCCACCCAGTTAACCAACTTCTGACCCACCCAGAGCTTACCCAGCTTATTAATCAATCTT
Organism: Neoceratodus forsteri; assembly: GCA_016271365.2. Classification (NCBI taxonomy): domain Eukaryota; kingdom Metazoa; phylum Chordata; order Ceratodontiformes; family Ceratodontidae; genus Neoceratodus; species Neoceratodus forsteri. The sequence continues at coordinate 612,810,013 of CM057455.1, forward strand.
CTATGTGGAACAGCATTGAAAGCTTTGCTGAAGTCAAGGTAGGCAACATCAACTGCTCCCGCTGGTCCATCACTCTGGTTACCCAGTCAAAGAAATCTATGAGATTAGTTTGACAGGATCTTCCTTTTGTAAACCCATGCTGTCTTGGATACTCTGCTCCTATGGATTCCAGGTGTTGCACCATCCTTTCCTTAAGGAGTCCCTCCATAATCTTGACCACTACTGAGGTAAGACTGACTGGTCTGTAGTTCCCTGCCTCCTCCCTGCTGCCACTCTTATGGAGCAGGATCACATGAGCACTTCTCCAGTCTTCTGGGACCTCTCCTGTGCCTAGAGACTCACTAAACAGTTCTGATAATGGCTTTGCTAGTTCCACCCTTAGTTCCTTTAGTGCCCTGGGATATATGCCATCAGGTCCCATTGCCTTGTCCACCCTGAACTTATCGAGCTTTTGTAGGACCCTTTCTTTTGTGAAGGGACTAATGCACACCTCCCTCCCCCCTGTGTCCATGGTACTATGCTGTGGGCCTTGCCCTACCTTCTCTTCAGTAAATACCGAGCAGAAGTATCTATTTAGGATAGATGATTTTACATGGTCCACCTCCTCACGTGCCCCCTTAGCCACTTTGGTCCTAGCAATACTTCCTCTGGACTTTCTCCTTTCACTAATGTATCTATAGAAAGTCTTGTCACCTTCTTTTACTGTTCATGCTAGTGTTTCCTCAGTTTGGGCCTTTGCCTGCCTTACTGCCTTCCCTGCTTCCCTTAGAGAAGTTTAGTTTGCCTCCCTATCTTCATCCTGCTGTGTTCCCTTATATTTCCTGAAGGTCAGCCTTTTGGATCTGACCTTTTCTGCTACTGTTTTTGAGAACCAAAGTGGTTTCCTTTTTCTTTTGCACTTCATTTTCTCTCTAACACAATGGGATGTTGCTTAAAGTATTGCATCCTTAATGCTTGCCCACTTTGCTTGTACCCCCTCACCTGTATTTCTTTTTGCCAGGGCTAGCTTAACTCAGTTGGTCATCTCATTGACGTCAGCTCCTCTGAAGTCCCATATGTTTACCTTGGAATGGGATGGTTTAGTTCTAGTGGCCAAATTAAACCATACCATGTGATGTCACTGGCCCCATGTGACCTTCCACCTGGAGATCTGTGACCCTTTCCCTGGAACCAGTTGTTTGAGGCCCTCCCACTGTAGGGAATCCACCATATGTCTAGTTCTGGCAGATGTTCCTGCTGGTATTGACCAAATTGTAGCTGGCATGTTGAAGTCTTCCATTATCAGAACCTCCCCTTTAGCTGTCATGTTTTGTATATCTTCTGACAGTAATGTGTCCATGTCCTCCCCATGGTCTGGAGGTCTGTACACAATCACAGTTTATATGACTGTCCCATTTCCTGTTTCCAGGGTGACCGACAGTTCTTCTGGCTCCTTATGTATATTCTGCATTTCTGTAGCTTTAATATTTTCATTGACATAAAGAGCCACTCCAGCCCCCCACCCCTTTTTGTACCTCGGTCTCTTCTAAACAGTTCATAGCCAGGTACTGAAGTCTCCCAAGTGTGGTTACTGGTAAACCATGTCTCACTAATGGCTACTATGTCCAGTTTATCCTCTGTCATTATTGCCTGCAGGTCTGGGATCTTGCTTCCCAGACTGCAAGCATTTGTGTACATGATTTTCCATTGGCCAGATTTCAGTGTGTTAGTTGTTTAGCGAGGTCTGGTGGTCGAGTGCATCATGCCTGCCGTGCCAGTGTTGTCTTTTGGTTCCTGATCCAGATGTCCAAAAGTTGGTTGCCTTCAGCAGAAGAGTGTGCACATCCTGGAAGAACCTTGTATGCGTCCCTTAGTCATTCGCCGCAAGTAGAGTTTATTTGAAGCTCAGTGCAATACACGTCTGCCATTTCATTGTTTTATTCAAGTTCCTTGTGTGGATACTTCAGAATCAACTGACTTCACCTCGGGTCCTTCAAGTTACTGGCTGCATCAGAGATCCATCTTCACCTCAGATTCTTCAAGCTCTAGCAGGCCCCTGAAGTGCTGCAGCACCAACCAGGTCATGGTAATCCTCCAGTCGGTTCATCACCACGCATCTTTCTGGGTCTTCTTCATCCTTGGTAGCCCCAGAAGTGGGTTTTGGCTGAGGAAATTTCTGCATCCATTGTTATATCTGACAATCCGCAGGTGGGTTTGTTCCAGGAACCAGCTTCTCCATTTCTTTCTTGCCAGCAGCCTTGGAGAGAGTGGGTTTTATGCCGACAAACCTATGGTCTGTTTCAGGGTGGGACAAATTGGGTAACCAGGTGCCAATGGCCACTAAAAAAATTGGTTTGGCTACTAGATTTGAAGTGTTACTGGACAACTGGCTACCTGCCCACAAATGGATTTTTGATCCCTTAAAAAGGATAGGCACTAAAAGTATTGATTTGTCTACCATGTTTTGAAAGCTAGTGGTCAAATTGACCACCAGCTTCAAACTGATTTGTAACTCCCTGGTCTGTTTACAAAACCACTCACCACCCCAATGACCTTAGCCAGGCCTGTGCAGGGATCATTGCCTAAGTATTTTAAAGTTCTTTTCTGTCTATCATTGTAGCTACCAATGATGTTCAATGGTGCGCTCAAAGACTTCAGACACTTGGACTCTTATCATTGTATGGATGTGGTTCTAATAAACCTAGGTCAAACTTGTAAGAATTCCTTTGGCATAGTAAGTGTCATCTGATTTTCCAAGTGGTACTAGAGTGATATACAGTACAGTTTTCTGTGTTAGCTAGCTTTTAGGAAATCATCCTCGAGTATAATGGCATTAGATCAAGGTGCACCTCAACACACTTCATGTAGTTGTTTTAGTAATACATGCAAAGTCTAAGTAGCGTGAGATAAAAGCAGTACTGCTCTCTCTACTATTGCTTTTCCTACCCCTTCTGTGCCATGTCATCCTACCCATTGTTACTGAATAAAGCCCACCACGTATCAAACTGCATGGACGACTCCTGCCTCTCCTTGTCTGGGTAACTTTCATCTGTCCTAATTTATTCAGACCTTGGTGTTCCTCACCATCTTCAGAACACCACAATTGTGTATGAGCAGTCATACGAAACAAGGATATTCTTGTATCGAGAGGTTTCCTTGGTAACAAATGACTTAGAGAGAGCAGCTCGAGAGGTGCTCTGTTACCAAGGGAACATCGAGATACAAGAATATCCTTGTTTGTGTTTAACTGCTCATACACAGTCTTTTATAGTGTATGGGCAGTCACAGCATAGAAAATCACAGAAAATCAGCTAATGAGACAATAGAGGATAGAAATTTTAACATTTCTTTTTTTTACAGACACAGTGTGCAGCAGATGTTTCTGAAAGTTCAAGTTTAAAAAGAATAACAACTTAAATCTTAATTGGATAGAAGAAAGCAACTACTGTATGTGGCAGCATTCCAAGTTGTTCTGCAGCAGTAGTGACATCACTACCGCAGCTGGGCAACATAATGATGTAACTACAGTACTGCACCAGAGTAAGCCTACTCCAGGCATGGAATTCCTTGCATAACAGCATTCCACCATACATTCCAAACAGTTTGTTGCATCAAGTGGTATCCTAGCTCAGTTGCATCATTTATATGAGTGTGCACTTCACAGCATTGTTGAGCATTGTATTGCACAGTTTGGGTGCCTGTGCATATCGAGTGGCCCAGGGTGCCCATCCGCCCACACTGCCTCCTCATTGGATGCATACAGCCTTGTTCCCTGCTGGTGCTGTGTCCACATCCTCCATCTTGGGTTTGTCTGGACTTAAGACTACCTTTTCAAAGGCAGTAACTAGCGGCATGCTAAGTGTTGTGCATTTGTGCCTTGCTAAAGTTTCGAATATAGCGCTGCACATGTATGCAAGGTTCCGCACCTCATTTTGCCCTATGCATACATTATCTTGCTGTACCAGCACTAACACATTGCACCGGTGCTATCTGGTCTTTCGATTATTGCAAGTCGATGTTATTCTGGTGCAATTCCAGTGTAATCGGTTTGCTCCAGGTACAAAGCTTTGAATATCTGGCCCCTGGTCTCCACTACCATTCTGGCTGAGCTGCTCATGCTTTAGATCTCCACACCATGGCAATAGCTCAGCCAGCCTCCTGATTTCCTGTCACCTTGTGCTCTTCTCTAGCACCAAAGACAGTGACCTGGGGAGTGCTTACCACATAGCATTGTTATTCTCCTGTCACTGTCTATGGAAGCACTATGTAGACTGCACTTTTCTGAGCAGTGCTATTATTGCAGTGCTATTGTGACCAGGTCAGTTTACAAGAATTGTTTGCTATATATTAAGAGAAATCCTGGGTATAAGATTGGGATGTATGGGTGTACTCTGGGCATATAAAGAAATGGGTTATACTAACCAAGGTCAAACAATATTTGCTGTAAGAGATCAAATACTCCATCATTTGATACTCTCCACATCTTATAAATTAGACAGCCTGAATATTCTTCTTTGCAAATGGTCAGAAATAGGTAAAAATATGCATCAGGCTGGAACAAATCCATATTGGAACAATGAAGGGGGATGTTTCCTTGTAAATGCTTCAAATCAGGAACAGACACCTAACATCCCACTGAGTAATCATTTCCAATGCCTGACAAGTATGCCGCAGGACTGACTTGTGGCTGAAAAACAACTGTTTAATAGCCACTCTAAGTCGGTAGAAAATTCCACAAGTGACACACTTATATCATGGAGCATAGCAAGTTTCTCAAAAAATGTGGTGGATGTCATATTTAAGAAGTTCCTTTCAAAACATACCATAGTGTGTCTCCAAGAAACTTGGGCTCTTGACATTCTATATCTAGAGAGCTATACCTCATTTACAGCCAAAGCAAGAAAACCAATAAAGTATGGCAGACCTATAAGTGGGCTCTCAACCTTTGTAAAGGCCCAGGCAATTCTTCTGAAAAAAATCTGTCATCTTAACTTCTCAGAATATATTAACAATACTGGTGCAATGGAATGACTAATGTTTCTGTCTAATTAAGTATCACATCCCTAATAGTAATACACTTTAGTACAATGTCCAAATATGGGAACAGTTGGAAGCCCACCTCCAGCCAGTGTTAAACAATTCACCAGATGTAGGTGTTGTACTTATGGGAGATTTTAATGCCAGACTGGGACGCCTATCACTTCAGTTTTCAAAAGGAACTTCTATCACACAGGTTACGTTGATGGATAAGATAGTAAATAAAAGTGGGAACAATTTTGTACAGCTTTTGAAAGATTCAGGATGTATGGTTCTAAATGGCACATTCACAGGAAAGAACACTTCAGTATTACACTTCCATTAACGGTAAAGGTGCAAGTATTGTTGATTACATATGCATGCCACCTTGGCTGATACTGTATACTTAATCTCCGAACTTGAAATAATGTTACAACCAGAAAGTGACCATCACCTTCTTGTCAAATTATATTAGAAAAACCAAAAGCAATTACTACAGGTCAATCTGCTAATGAAACATATAAAATAACACAAGATATTAATAATGTTTTTCTTTCCTCTCTATATCATAATAGGAAATCAAATTAACCTACAACATGGTTCAGCAAGGAATGTAAAGGTTTAAATAATATATGGCAAAGTTGGTAAGATTTGTCAGAAGCCACCATTTAAAAGACAATGTTAAATTTCTTAATAAAACAAGAAAAGAGTACAAAAAGTACCTATTACACCTGCAAAGTCTTAAAAAAAAAAATACAATGGCCGAATATGCTTGAAATCATAAGAAAGAGGAGACTCATGGAGTTTCTGGCAGATGGTTGCCATGGGGACATGCAATGATGCACCAAACATTTCTGCTCACATCCAACCAATCATGTGGGTAGTCTATTATAAAAAAAAAAGTTTGATGACACTATCATAACAAATACACAAGGAATATATTTAAGACTTACTGAAGCACCTCTCCATTTAAACATCACACCACAAGAGGTGTATGAAGCCATAGGTCAAACCAAACCTAACAACGCTCTAGGTCCTGATAGGGTATATCCTTTTAAATACAGGATAAAACAGGAATGATGGAGCAACCTCCTAACAATTTTGCTTCATAAAATAGTATCAGAAAATTACATTCCATATTCATGGAATGGAAATGTAATAATACTTACATCAAAAAAGGGGATCCCAATTTACCAGAGACCTTTCGCCCAATAAACTAATTGGATTGCACTGGGAAACTTAACAGAAGAATAATTTTAACAAGATTGAATAATTGGCTTGAACAACAAAAGACACTTAACATACAACAAGCAGGATTTAGAAAAAAAACTTTCTACAGCAGACCAATGTTTCATTTTACATCATATCATAAAAAAATATTATGTCAAAAAAAAAATCTGCCCGGTTTAACTCACTTTAATAGATTTCCAGGATGCTTTTGACAAAATAGACAGAATTTTACTTTGGAACAAATTATATCAACTTAATATGAATAATACAATATTTTGACTGATTATCAGTTTTCATTCTGAGAACTGGACAGTGGTGAGATGTAATCTGGCAGGCAATATTACTCAGTCTTTTGGGTCTAACCAAGGTGTAAAGCAGGGGTGCATTCTTACCCCTCTACTGTTTAAACTTTTCATAAATGATTTACCAACCATTTTTTTAACAGAACCCTCTCACTCCCCTACTGCTGGTGGCATCACGGTACCAACATTAATATACGCATATGATCTAGTGCTAATTTCACTATTGCCTATAAGCATAGATAAACAACTTAGGCTACTAAAACAATATTGCACTCAAAATAAATGGATTATAAATATTAAAAAGACCAAAATCTTAACATTGGGTAAACACAGTCCAAAGTTTACCTGGCACATTAAAAAACACCGCTTGAAGTGGTATCAAGCTATCACTATTTAGGTTACGTTATTTCTTCTAATAACAAGAAAACTAAACACCTCAAATACACTATGAACAAGTTACAACAGAGCAAAAATGCTCTATTAAGATCTGATGCCAAATATGGGGGATATTCCATATTTTCTACACTAAGGACTGTTCAAATGAAAATAAATCCTATTGCATTATATGCAGTACAGTTTTGATAAGTAAATACAATCAGTAATCTTGAAAAACCCTTTACACAAATATATAGAATCTTATTTCAACTCCCAAGATCCTTGCCCTCGCAAATTGCATGTGCAGAACTTGGCAGAGCCCAAATTATTGTAAATACCTCACTCTTGCTGCCAAGTTAGTCTATTGGATCAGATTCATCAACTTGGATTCAAACAGACTGGTAAGAATATGCTTGCAAGGAAAAAAAACACAATGGCTTACTATAGGCTTTTCTTCACCATGGTTAGAACAAATTATTGACACACTTTAATCAATGAAATTAATTCATCTGTGGAAAGATTCTCTGTTGGGAATAACCATTGCTCAGAGTTATGCAATGGTAATTAAAAGTAGACTGAAACAAATATCTTATGAAAATGACATGACAAAAATAAGATCACTAGGACTACATAATTGGTACGCACTTAATAAAATTAACCATGTGCTAGAACCATATCACTGGCACTGTCCAAATAAAAAGGATTGAGCTGTTTTTCTAAAATTGTATTGGGTACTTTACCCATTAAAGTTTTTGAATTACATATTTTATAAAGATAAATCCCAGCATAAAGATCTTTATTCTGACTGTGGCCAAAAAGAACTGGAAACTTTGCATCACATTTTACGGTATTGCCCCAAATACCAATCAAAGACAAATGTATTTATTGAACAGTACCTCCTATTTAATTCACTCATGACATATGAAATTCTAAATTACTGATGAATCCCCACATATATTTTGTCACTCAAGATATGGCACAACTTTTGAAATGGATCCTTAATGTAATGCTATCTAGGAATAAACAAGAACAATTTGCATCTTGAGTATGCATACCTAAGTCTAGCAGAACTTTAAACTTTTAGTGGATAACTGATTAAAAAAAATATACATATTCTGGATGTATTCTCAGTAACTGTAGAAGGGTATTAGGAGAACTATACATCTGCACAATAGGTGAGATGTTTTTATTTTTTTCTATTATTATATATTCTGCATTTGTCTTTCATGTTATTTCTGTAATCTTGTAAAGAATCGAATGTCGATCAAAAAACATTCTAATGAATGGGATTTCCCCTTTTGTACTACCAGCTCCACTATACAATACAGTTTATTAGGAAAGGCACTAAGAATGGCCAGCCCGGTGACATGGAGTGCGGAGCTGCAGGTGCTCCAGGTACTGCAATGCTGCCAACCCAGGTTTGAGAGTGGACTGAAGTCAATCAGGGGTTGGCTGGGAGGTGGATGATTGAGTATTCCACAGGATGCTCTCCTTCTCTCTGGAGGTTGGACTATGGAATCCCCTACAACACTGTCACCTGGAGAACCACAGGAGGTAGCACAAGTAGAGCAATAAGAGGAAGGGGTGCCTCCTGAGTGGAATGCATGACTTGTATGCATCTGCTCAGTCCATGCCCAGATGGCACCCAAGGGAGGGGAGAAAATGGAAGAAAATGCTGAGGCCATACAGAACAATGCACACTCCCTTGCATGCTCTGCACCATCCACTGGGCTGCCTACTGCCACATATCCATTACTCATCCTGCTCACCAGCTTTGGGAACCCTGGAGACACCACCATGGGGGAATTAATGGGGCACTGAACAGCAGTGGGAGATAAGTCCCAGTGATGAGGGGTGACAGGGCTGGAGGCATGCAGACAGAGCAGACAAGTTGAGAAACAGGTGGAGAAAAAACATGAAAGGCACTGGGAGCAGCCAGACTCACCCCAGGAGAATATAGGATGTATAAGCAATAAGAAATGACAGAGTGCATGTTGTGCTGTCACAACCCCCCCCCCCGAGACTCTGTGAAGTATGATGCAGCAGGAGGAGTTCCAAACACCCCTGGGTGTGCATTATGACAGCACAAAACACAAACCCAGGAGTGTCTTACTGCAGTTCTGAAATGACCGATGGGAAATAAAATCCAAACCACTCCCAAAAATGTTATAATTAAATTAGATAAGAACATAGCATGGCAATTCATGTAAATTAGTTCATCCATCACTATGCCACTATGTGATGTGAGATTTATGACAGTATGTGATATGACCAAAGTGGCATAAATTAGGTATGAAGAGTAGCTTTTAGTATTGTTCAATGGGCTAATAGTGTAGAGGATTAGGTGATTTAATGAGTGGGTCAGAGTGAATGGGCTTACAAGGAGGCTTGAGTGCCTCCAAAGAGATTGTGGGGTAATGTTTCTGGCAGCATGCTTCCTTCTGAGATCTGTAGATTCAGAAAAGTACCACTCCTGTGCATGTTGCCACTTCATAGAGTGGGAATGAGTATAATGTTGGGTAGGTCTGTAGCCGGGTAACATACAATGTTTTAAATTACAAAATAAACTTAAAAAGGAATTGTTCAGTTGGCTCAGTGGCATTGAGAGTTGAGGCACTGAATGCTATACCTCATGTTAAGCTGGCAACTTGAGCTCAGGAGTGAGCTCAAGCTGCTGGGAGTGAGTGGGGGAGATGGCTGGGAGATAATGGTAGCAGCTGCTAGGATGCTCTCATCTCCCGGATTGGGGAGGCAAATTTCCTTGCTCTTGGCTGACATCTGATGGAGGCTGGGTGTCAGAGCAGAGAGGTCTGGGGATGGATGCAATGTTGGAAGGGTGGAGGGAGCATGTTATTCTGGGATCACATATGCGCTCCCACATGCATGCACCCACCGTGTATGACATTGCTTTGGGTTGGGAGAAAAAACAAGAAACAGCTCATGTCTCACCATGACCATATGTGACAGCTCCTGAAGCTCCCAGGACCTGCTCCTTGTGGAGCCCCACTGGTAAGTTGATGGGGGGAGAGGCTGACAGGTAAGAGGGCCAAAGGGGGGCTGATGACAGGGGTAGGTGGCCACAGAGGAGCAAAAAGCTATATGAAAACCAAAAAGAACTTTACCTTTGTCTTCTTGACCATTACCATTATTAGCTAATGGAACTCTGTGACGCCAGCTGATTTGGTGGATCATAGGGTAAAGAAGCGAGATGCTGCATGAGTTGTTAGCAGTATTACTATCCAGTGTTATAATCATCATTTTGAACTGAGGATCGTAAATAGAGGAATCTGATTGGCCAAGAGCTCTTGGAAGCCATGATGATATCGGGCTACATCATCATGGCTTCAAAAAAGTTCAGGCGCCACCAGCCTCCTTGCTCTGTACTGTCTGAGAACTATTTTTTCAAAATCTACTCCGACACAACCCAAAAACTCATTCATAAAACATTTTAAAACCTGTTTCTTTTATTTTTTTATTTATAAAACTTGAAATTCAGTTAATAATAGCAATAAGTCACTCCAGGGTGTGGTATATCAAGGGATATCATCACTTCCTGGGTGGATGGACGCACTCAGCCTACGGCCTTCTGCCCAACCACCCAAGGCGTGACCATATCCCATGATATATCACACCCTGTCATACCTTATTGCTTAATTACATACTCTATTTTACCCTACCAAATTGAAGATATATTTTTCCTTTGGCTTCTGTTGCTATTGTAGGAGAAATTGAGGATTTCTGATATTTAAAAAAAATGAAACTCAGGGAAACATTGGGCGAGTAGACAACAGGGTTAAGACTATTAGTCACACTTTTCAGTTGTAAATTATTAGAAGATTCACTGTATATATTAGTTGATGCTGCAGTGAGGGGGAGAAATGGTACTTGATCATATGAAACAGAACTCAGAATAATATTTACAAAATAACACAGACACACATTTTAGCATTTACATGAACAAATAATTTTTATTTATGTTAATCAGGAAAAAGAATGGCTGCTGTTTTAAATGTCATGAGTCCTGATTCCAAATGTCATGATATTCTAGACGCACTGCGCCCATGCTGATGGGACTCATTTTACCTGTGCAGTCTGCTATCACAATGCACAGTACTCTGAGACAATCAGGATGCAGTATTTAACCTACCCATTTCATAAATTTTCTTATGATATGTGTTACAATAACCACAAGGGTTAAGAGGATAATAGAAAGCCAGATTCAGTCTTTAGGACAAATGGAAATCACATGCCTTTTGTTGATAAAGTATGAAGTATTCAACAACAACTATTATAACTTGTCTTTCAGCTTTGTCTTTCATCAAACAGATTCACAGCAAAGGGCTCCTAGGGAATGCAGGCAATTCTACATGCACTGGGAAGAAGGAAGGGTGAGACAGCAGCTGTGGGGGAAGGTACTTTTACCTGAATCCAGGAAAGCCCACGTACAATGGCTGGAACAGCATGCCATAGGCTAGATGGTCTGCCTCCCAGGCTGGCAGCAGAAGAGCATCAAGGGGGTCATCCAAATCTATTGGGGAATCATCTGGGAGGCAGTAATCTTGGGCAGGAGAGACATCAACTGTCCTTTTGGGACCATGAAGGATGATTAATGGTACCTACAATGGAGGTGGCCTTGCAGGACATTGGTGTGGTAGCACATAATCCAAGGATTCTGCTGGAGGTACACTTAAGACCACAGAGCCATGGACAAAGCTCCATTATGGATTAATATGGATATGGATTCCTTTACAAAGTCAGTACAAGGGAAAGTAATGAAAAATAACCACATTTGGACCATGGACCCCTGCACTGTATGCCCAGGATGGAGAACATTTGTTAGATGTGTGGTATGATCATTTCAATGTAGATGTTCTGGAAGATGTGATAGAATAGTTAAGGTAAGGTGATCAGGGGACAGGCAGGGTCTGTCTGTTGATGGTTTGGAAATCTATGGGAATGGAAAGGTAACAGAAGGAGAGTAGGAACCTTCACCCTGTCTGGATATACTGTATACCTCTTTCCCTGCATTGGGGATAGGGCTCTTTAGACTCATGCCTGGTCCAGATTGATCATGGCACCATCATGGGGATTGCCAGCCAGAAGAAGAGCTCTACCAAATGTGAGTAATAATTATCCTATCAGGCAATAGACTGCTTCTTGATGTTGGAGGAAGTTTCCACTGGGTTTGCAAAGAATTTCTTAGAGAGAGGGCTAGTCAAAGATGGGGACTGACAACCTGCAAGCATAAACCCCCCACCACAGTGGAAGAGTGGGTAGTGGAGCCAAGACAGAGATTCCAGGAAGTGCACATCATGCTGAATGGAATGTAACAAAATGCGATGAACTTTAAGCATATGGCTGCAGGCATTGAAATCCATGAGTAAGTAGGGCATTTTTATTTAGGGAGTAGGGAGCAAATTCTTTGCCAAACTACAACCTACTAAGCTGCAACCACCTCACTGCTTAGCATAGAGGTGGAGTAGCCAGGTACTTGAAATCTCATCTAAACCTCTCCACTTTCCCTACACTCTCTCTCTCTGTCATTGTGAGTTACTACACAGCATCCTGCTCCTAGGTGACACTAAGATATTACACATAGTTTTTGCATAAAACCCTCCTACAGGTGACACCTGAGGGTTTGCTGCACTTCTCTCTCAGACCATCTCGACTGCTCGGTGTAACAAAGTTATCATTATTGGGGACTTAAATCTCAACTCAATAGGCAAATCTGTAACAAATCCCTCCACACTGCAGTCCATAGATTCAACTTGCACCAAATTATCACTGACCCTATGACAGTCACAACTATCACTGGGTCAAGTACACTAATAGACTGGGCTCTGACCATTAGGCCAGATAGAATAACCACTGCTGACACCCTCTCAGATACCATTACCGATCACTCACCCATCTACTGTATCTGCCGAGCTTGCACCCTTCCACCTCCCTTCCTCCTAAACACATCTCCTTCCATAATTTTTCTAACCTTAATCAATCTGCATTCCTACAAGATCCTGCAAGGGTCTACTGCTTCTGCATTTACGCTCCCAGGTTGACAACCACCTTTCTGAAGGGTAGGGGCAAAAATGATGAACTGGAATACATGCTAGCTGAGTGACAGACTGCAACAGGTGGTGGTGAGAGGGGAGTGTGAGCGTGTGGGTATAAACAACTCAAGAAGCAGAGACTGGATACAGTACTTCAGGTTAAACACACATTTACTTCATGTGTGTTGTTTATTGAAGAATCAAAACAAAATAAGTAAAAGGAAAAATAACACTGTTTTGGATGAAAAAATTACAAATCAAAGCCTGGCTCACCAAGAGCATTTCAGCTACATCACAGTAAAACTTACACCATAGAGTGGAAGTTGCTAAAAGGTCCCACTACATCTATGGTATTTCCTTGGAAGAGAGGAGATCTGCTCTCTCCCACCAATCTGCTCCAACTGTGTACTAGAGCTCTTTATATACCACTATGGAGCAGAGAACATGATTGTGTAGATCTTCCCCTATTTTTATTATTAACAATTCCTTCCTTTATACAAATTATAGGAATATCAAATCCTAAGTATAATTTGCATAAAGATATGATTGCATCATAAAGTATTCCAATTTCCAGAATATGTTAATAGAAAAGACAAAAGACAAGGTTGCATATCTAATTGCTCTTTAGAACAAAAGGTTCTGCCTACAAGGAGGAGTTAGTTTAGTAGTCTGTCCTATAAATAAGCCTCATTTTGGGCCGCTGTTCCCCTAGTAGGAACCTATCCCTTTAAGGCACCGGACCAAGCTTTAGATAAGCAGCAAAATGATTTTGTTACATACATCACTTATTCTTACTTCTTAAAAGACCTAATAGTTTGCTTTAACTACCCTAATTAATGTGGCACAAATAAATGAAAATTGAAAACATGTTTTCTCCAGAGAAATTGTGAAATGCAGGTTTGCTTGCTCTACAGCTGACTCCCGTTTAAACCTAGAGAGAAGATGAAGGGAGAATGGCTGAAACTGTACAGCAGACTGACTAGCCGACTGCTGCCACTGCCATTACCGAAGTGCGTTTGACTTCAGTTAACAATTAAAAGGCAAAGAAGGGGCAAGAGAAGAAGCGGGTCCTCTTGTTTTATGTATCAGGGAAAAGGCAGTTTCACTGTAAAGTGCAGGATTAGCACTTTCATTTTTCCCTTTACAGCGCGACCTAGCACTTTCACCTTTTATTTTACAGCGCAACCTGGTGCTTTCATGTGCAAAAGCTATTTAGCCTACTACTATTACATATTTCAGCATAAAACTGCTTATTTGCTAAAGGGGGGGGTTTGAAAGGAACTTATTACTTTCTTTTAATGGGGCATTTTCAGATGAAGTTAAATGGCATACCCCCCCCATTTCTGAGGAAACTATATCCTGAGGCAGGAAAAGAAAAACAGCTAGGAAAGAACAGTAAGGAGCTATAATAGGAGGCCACTCTATTATAATGGGAAAAGGGGAAGTATAATAGAAAAGGAAGGCTGCTGCAACAGATTTAATAAAGAGTATAGGGCATACACAAGGGGGAATGCCTCGAGATACTGGGACAAAAAAAACCAAAAAAACAAAGACAACCCCATAATTTATAGGGGCAGAACTGCCACAGGGAGCTCTCAACTCCAAGGCTGGTGATGAATGAGGAGACACAGGGCTCTGTGTTGGGGCCAGTATTGTTTAGGCTCTTCATATCAGACATTGCACACGGGGTGGTGAGCAAGGTAATTTCACTGACGACACCAAAATCGGAGCAATGGTGGATGGAGAGGAGGGATGGAAGCAGCCGCAGGGGGAGTGGTAGAGAGGTAGCAGCTGGGGTTCAATGCAAAGAAGTGTAAGGTTATGCTCTTTTGGGTGAAGAACCCAAGGAGAGAATACTGGCGGGGGAATGGTTAGCTGGGGATCACTGAGGAGGAGAAGAACCTAGGGGTAATGATAACAGGGACCATGAACAACACTGCCCAGTGCAGCACAGCAGCTGCAAAAGTGAACAAAATGCTGTCATCCAGGCAAAGAGAGGTGATCTTGCCCCTCTACGGGTCACTGGTAAGGCCGCACTTAGAGTACTGTGTGCAGTTTTGGAGGCCATACCTAAAGCGTTATATTAGGCTACTTGAGGAGGTGCAGAGGAGGACAACAAAGATGATATGAGGAATGGAGGGGAGAGACTATGACAGCAGACTGGGAGACCTGAATATGTACACCCTGGAGGATAGAAGGGATGGTGGGACATGATAGAGACATTCAAGTATCTGAGGGGAATCAATAAGGATGGGGCAAATGGGGTCTTTAAGTTAAGGAGGGGGAGAGTCACCAGGGGGCATGGGCTAAGGATAGAAGGGGGAAGATTTAGGAAGGAAATGAGGAGACACTATTCCACTGAGAGTGTGGTAGCAAAATGGAATGCCCTACCAGAATGGGTGGTATCATATAAATCTGTGAATAGCTTCAAAAGGGCATGGGACAGGGAACAGGGGAGAGTGAGGGTGGGGGAGGTGGGGAGCGGCAGTGGGATGACAAATGGGGGGGTTGGGCAGCTGCAAACTAGGGGTGCTGGCTGCACACTCGAGCAGACTTAGATAGACCGGGTGGTCTGTTTCTGCTGGCATATTCATATGTTTGTATGTTCGTATGAATCCTCTGCTACTTCCTCATTATTTATGCTTCAATCTGCTTCATTAAAAGAGGTTGACAATCTCCTGTTACAGCTGGACACTAGAAAAAGTGCTGGTGCAGACAACTTAGACCCATACCTCTTAAAGATTGCTTATCATGTCCTAGCCATGCCTATTACCAACCTTTTCAATTTATCTTTGTCTCAGGGTATTCTGCCACCTGTGTGGAAGACAGAGCATGTCATCCCTCTGTTCAAATCAAGCTACCTCTGCGATCTCAACAACTATAGGTCAATTTATCTCCTTTCAGTTTTGTCCAAACTACTGGAGAAAATTATAAATGCACAGCTGAAATCTTACCTTGAAACAATGAATTTATTAAATCCTATGCAGTCTGGATTCAGAGCTAAACAGAGCACTATCATGGCCCTTGCTAAAGTAACCAGTGATTTGCAGCATGATCTTGATTACAGAAACTTAATCTGTGCTGTTTTTCTGGATCTAAGCAAGGCCTTCAACACCATTCAAATCAAATCAAATCATTCTTTATTTATATAAGGCACCTTTCTTAAACAAAGCTGCCTGTACAATATAACATAAAACAATAAATAATTAAAACAACATTAAAAATATTTAAAAATCATTATAAGCTTTACTAAAAAGATAGGTTTTTAAAGCTCCTTTAAAACTTTGGACAGTCGGGCAGTCTCGCACCTGATGAGGTAGAGAATTCCACAGGGTTGGGGCCATGAAACTAAAATATCTGGCCCCTGAAGTTTTTAAATGAACCCTGGGAATCTCTAGCAATCCTTCGTCAGTGGATCAGAGAGAGCGGTGGAGGCAGTAGGGACAAAGGAGATCTTTCAGGTAAGCAGGTCCCTGATCGTGTAGGGCCTTATAGGTCAGCAGACTGACCTTGAAGGTGATTCACCAGCAAACTGGCAGCCAGTGCAGTCCGCTGAGCACAGGCGTTATATGACTGGACCTAGAAGAACCAGTCAACAGCCTGGCTGCCATATTCTGCACTAGCTGCAGGTGGCAAATCTCAACCCCCGGTAGCCCAAGGTAAAGGGCATTGCAGTAGTCAAGGCAGGAGGTAACGAAAGCGTGGACCAAAGAAGTAGGAAGATTGTCTGGAGGAACCAGGTGCTTCACACAGGCGATGTTCCTCAGATGGTAAAAAGAGGTTTTGACAACTACTGACAGCTGAGATTTAAATGTCAGACAGTCATCAAACACAATGCCCAGGTTCCGCACCTGGTTTGAGGTAGTCAGCTGGACACCCCCGAGCCATGAACCCGAGGGCAATCCAGCCAACAAACCTGCCTCCCAGTGACCCTGGTCTACAAACAACACCTCAGTTTTTTCCGGGTTCAACCGCAGCCAACTCACATTCATCCAGTCTTGGATTTCGGCAAGACAATTGTTAAAGACTAAAAAGGCAGCATCTTGGCCGGGCACAAAGGACATGTACAGCTGAGTATCATCTGCATAGCAGTGAAAACCCAGAACGTACCACCTAATAATCGCTCCTAACGGCAGCACATACACTGCAATCAACATGGGCACCAAAATGGAACCCTGCGGTACCCCACAGGATAGTGAGACTGATGCCGATGAGAAAATCCTGGACACCACCGTCTGAGTCCTACCCTCAAGGTACGACCGAAACCAGCTGAAGACTGTACCAGACAGTCCACAGATAGAACGCTAATGTTCCAATAGCACACCATGGTCCACAGTGTCAAATGCTGCAGACAAATCAAGAAGTACCAAGATGGAACAAGTCCTTCGATCTCTCGCTCTTAGGAGGTCATTTAGTACCCGAACCAGAGCTGTCTGGGTACTATGCCTTTTCCTAAATCCGAACTGGAGAGAATCATAGACATTGAGGCTGGTCAAATGTTCATCCAACTGCGATGCGACCACCTTCTCAATAACTTTACCCACAAAGGGAAAGTTAGAGACAGGCCTGTAGTTTGCCAGATAGTCCGGGTCCAAGGAGGGCTTCTTAAGAAGGGGCTAAACCACAGCCTCCTTAAGAGGATTTGGAAAAATCCCCCTCTCCAAGGACCTCCAGACTATCTCAGCAAGAACAGGGCCAATTTTATCCACACAACCCACTAAGAGACGTGTGGAGCCCGGGTCCAAACCATAGTTGGTTGGACGCAGTGATTGGATGATCATCATAATGTTATTGATTGTGGGGAGGCTGAAGTCAGACCACACAAACTGGGTGTCCGACATCTCCTGCCGACCATCACAACTCCCATTGGAGAGGGTCAAGTGGATGTCAGATCTGTTTCTGGCAACCTTATCTGGAAAGAACAGAGCAAACTCCTCACACCGTTCTTTAGAGAAAGCTCTTCTGGGCTGAAGACAGATTGGATTGCACAATATGTCTACAGTCTGGAAGAGCTGAGCTGGTCTATTCTGTGCAGCAGCAACCTCTCTGGACAGGAATTCTGCCTTCTTACGAGAGATTGTGGGTTGATAGACCACATAGTTGTCCATCAAACTAAGTTTGTCACAATCCAGACCCGACCTCCGCCAGCACATCTCCAACCTTCGTCCAACTCTCCTCAGCTCCCTCAGGGTCTCATCGAACCAAGGAGACCTGGGGCAAAGAGTGAGAGGACGAACATGAACAGGAGCAATGGAATCCAGGGCCCCTGCCACCGCCTTATTATAGGCAAGTACCAGCTCTCCTGGATCCATGCAATCTCTCGGTTAGCCTGATAGGTCCAGCACCGCCATCAGGTCATCCGGGGAGACACCCCTTAAAGGGTGGTACTGGACCATTTCTATAGGGACCGACATACTAGGTGTGGCCTCAAAACTGAACCCAATGGAGTGATGGTCTGACCATCCGATTGGTTCCACCACCAAGCCGGATGTCTCCATCCCCAGAAGGAACACTAAATCCAATGAATGACCGCCAATATGGGTCGAGGAGGAAATAACCTGTGTGAAGCCCAGAGAAATCATTAACTGGAGGAAGTCTTGATCAAAATGTGAGAGTTCATCGTCGACCCAGGCATTGAGGTCCCCCAGAACCAACCATCTGGGGGACCCCAATGTCAGGTCAACAATGAAGTCTGCGACTTCCCGCAGGAAAACATTCTCATCACCTGGTGGATGGTATACGAGAAGTATCCTGCACCCCACACCCTCGCCTATGATACATTCAAAGAATTTGGTAGTTCCCATTGGTACCTCCACTAGGCCCAGTTCTGATCTAAAACAGAGAGCAACACCCCTGCCCCTATGATCCACCCTCGGGTGGTGTATCACTGAGTACCCGGCTGGAACTGCTGCTGCCAAAACTGGTCCAGCATTCTCATCCAGCCAGGTTTCAGTGATGCACACCAGGTCAGATGTCCCAACAAAATCAGCTATAATAGCCGTCTTGTTTTTAATAGACCTGGCATTTGCACAACACCGTCCGAGTAGGATAAGCCTCCGAGGATGACCGTGCTACCTGCTGACTACAGTCAGAACCATTGGGTATGGGTACCAGACAGGGAGGACCCCTTTCCTGGGCCCATTTTGCTTCAGGGTGTCTCCTTGTCTCCACTATCCCTATCCACTCACTCATTTCCGTGCTCCCCCTCAAGACCCAGCCCTCGTCCTCGTCCTTCTTCCAACAATCCCCAAAGCCCTACACTGTCTATAGACTTCTGGAGGTAGGGGGGGGATAAGAAAAAGGAAGAAGGTCCCTGAGCCTGGAGGAGGAATAATACCCGACTGTCCTTGTGTTATCTCAGCACATAATTAACACAACAAATAAACAATCCTAATTACAAAATTAACCCACCTCTTAAAGCTTAAATAAATACAAAGCCCTATATAGTGATTTAACAACAAAATCAAATACAATTTAAGAAAACCAAACAAACCTCAAACTATTAATTTAAGGGCTCTCACCCCCTAAACCCAAACAAAGAAATATAATCAAATACAACAAAGCTCTAATTAAATTCCCCCTCCCCACGCAGTCCTCTCACCACTGGGGAAGAGAGATAAAATAATATACATTAAAGTAATTAATTCCCTCCCCACCCAGTCCTCTCACCACTGGGGAGAGAGGACAATACTCCCAATATCAAACAAACAATAACATAAACTATAAATCTAATAAACAAATAAATAACTGGATACAGAGTCCTCTCACCACCCAAATATACAAACAGTAAAAATATTACAAACCAATTTCTTCAGTCCAAACTAAACACTTATAAATTAAAAAGGGCTAAAATCTGAAATCAAATGTTCATAATAGTCACAGTTTCACCAAGCACCAGGTTGGCCAGTAAACAATTCACCCCTCTCACAGGTGACAAACCAGTTCAAAGCTGTAATATGCTGCAGACCGCTCTTATTAAACTCAAAATAAGTCAAGAACTTACCTCTCCAAAAAATGATGACAATAATTCAGGTTTTCAAATGAGCTCTCACTTTCATTTGAAAAGCAGCAGACCTCAAACAAAAGTCTCAGATTATGAATCACATAGGAGCAGTCTGTAGTTAAAGTTCACTGTGCAAAACCAAAGAGCAGGGAAAAGTCCAAAAATTGTGTATCCAAACTATAATTAAATTAAAAACTCATGATAAGGACCAGAAACCATGGAGCAGAGGAAAATCAATCCAGGATACCCAGAAGACGAAAGTTCAATGCCTTCACACAGCCAGCTAGTTAGTAACAGACAACGCTTCCAATACCAGGTAGCTTTTGGGATATTACACAGCTTCAGGCAGGTCCCCACCCCAAACCTGATACCTCTTTCCAGATCCACTCACCGCAATGGCTGCCTACCAGCTACTGAGCTGTGAAAGCGGAAGAGCTGCAAATACAACCGCCCTACGGCAGCGGCACCACTGCTCACCACTGGCTCGAGGTCAGGAAAAGATTTCCCCCTCAGTCCTCCAAAATCTCTTCCAAGTTCAGTGCAGCAAAGAACACTCCTCACTCCTCGCTGCTCACCCAAATCTCTTCTAGGTTCAGTGCAGCAAAGAAACACTCCTCACTCCTCGATGCTTCTCGCTGCTCACCCAAAGCAATCCAAGTTATGTCACGCTACTCCTCAGTCTGCCTCAGTCCGACTCTGGGGCTCCACTCTCTGCTCCAGTTCCTGGTTCATTTCCAGGTTCCTAAACACCCTCGCTCCTCGAACACGTTATTCAGGGGAGACAAGCACATTTCTGAATCACGAAAAAAACGAATGATAAAATCAACCAAACAAAATGGGACAAAACGAATTAAACGAATGAAATAATCAACTAAAATAAACTTAAAAGAAATGAAACTCAAACTCCTGCTCCTGAGGGCTAGCCCAGCATGGCTGCCATCTTGGATCCTGCATCCCATTAATCACAGCCTGCTCTTTTCCTCCTTACGAACTATAGGTATGGACTCCTCCTCCCTTCGCTGGTTTACTAACTATCATACAAGTTAATGTCAAAGGAGATCTGTCTCCTCTTAAACCTCTCCAAGGAGGGGTGCCCAAGGGATCTATATTAGGTCTCTTTCTATTTGCACTCTACATTAACAATATCGACAGCTGTATTAAAAATGCCAACATTCATCTGTTCGGAGATGATACAGTCCTCTATGTAAGTCGCCCAACACCTGAACCTGCCTGCAACGATCTCCAAACTGAACTCAATCTTCTGCAAAGCCAACTACTTCATAAAAAGTTATTTCTCAAAGCCAAAAAAACAAAAGCGATGCTCTTCTCTCCATTTATCCATGCAGCAAACCCAGTGTCCAGTGCATCAGTTCCCCAGATTACCGCAATCCTAGGAGAAAAATTGGAATTTGTCACAAAATTCAAGTATCTGTGAGTATGGATAGGCTACAGACTCTCCTTCATCAAAAAAATTGAGGACTTGCTAAAAAAACTCCAGCAGAGGTTAGGACTCTTCTTTAGAATCAACCGATTTCTCACCAGAGAAGCCAAGCTACAGTTGGTCCAATCAGCTTTTCTATTGCTGGTTGATTATGCGGATTTCCTTTACAGCCAGTGTCCCAGCTCCTACTTGGCAAAACTAGACATGCTTTATCATAGAGCCTTGAGGTTCATAGATACATAGATACATAGACGGTGACAGCAGATAAGGGCCTACAGCCCATCCAGTCTGCCCATTTGAGCTTGTAAGTTTACTTTATGTTTTCCTAGAAGTCTGTTGTCCCTCAACCCTGACCTCCAGAATTCATTTATATCTATCCCATGCATTCTTAAATCCCACAATTGTTTCAGCCCCCCACCACTTCCTCATGCAGGGTGTTCCACTTGTCCACCACCCATTCTGTGAAGAAATTCTTCTTCACGTTTCCACTGAATCGTCCTTCCTCCAACTTCATACCATGCCCTCTAGTCCTGCAACATCTTTTTCACTTAAAAATAGTGTATTCCTGCACCCTGTTCCTCCCTGTAAGATATTTGTATGTCTCTATCATATCCCCTCTCTCCCTCCTCTCCTCCAGGGAGTACATATTCAATTCCTTCAACCTGTCCTTAAAGGACTTGTGATGCAATCCTTTACCATCTTTGTTGCCCTCCTCTGAACCTTCTCTACCCTGTCTATGTCCTTATGTAGGTAAGGTTTCCAGAACTATACACTGTACTCGAGGTGGGGCCTCACTAGTGTCTTGTATAGTGAAATTATGACCTCCCTTTTACTGCTGGTGATGCCCCTGCCTATGCATCCCAGCATCCTATTTGCTTTACCTGCTGCCTTGTCACACCATTTCCCTACCTTGAGGTCATCAGAGATGATAACCCCAAGATCCCTTTCCTACTTGGTGCATGCTATATCCTCACCCCCCCCCAACTTGATATATTGTGCTAGGGTTTTTATACCCCATATGCATTATCTTGCACTTCTCTGCATTGAATTTTAACTGCCAAACCCCTGACCATTCTTCAAGTTTCTATAGGTCCCTTATCATTCTGTCTACACCCTCTGGTGTGACTACTCTGTTACAGAGCTTTGTGTCATCAGCAAACAGGGAAATTCTGCCTTCTAGGTCCTGCACAATGTCACTGATGAAGATGTTGAATAGGACCGGTCCCAGCACTGATCCCTGTGGTACCCCGCTGGTCACTCTTACCTCTGTGGAATGACAGCCGTTTACCACCACCCTCTGTGTCCTGCCACCCAGCCAGTTACCTATCCACTGCACTGCTGTCCTGCCCACACCCATATTCCCCAGTTTGTGTAATAGTCTTCTATGTGGCACAGTGTCAAAGGCCTTGCTGAAGTCCAGTTAGACCATGTCCACTGCCCACCGCTGATCCACCTATCTAGTCACCTAGTCAAAAAATTCAATGAGGTTGGTCTGACATCTCCTCCTCCTCCTAGTGAAACCATGGGTCCTGTAGTCCATTGACAACCAGATGTTCCACCAATCTCTCCTTCAGTAGTACTTCCATGATCTTCCCCACTACCGAGGTGAGGCTGACTGGTCTGTAGTTCCCCACTTCATCTTTGTTCCCACTTTTGTATAAGGGGACTACATCTGCTGTCCTCCAGTCTTTGGATACCTCCCCTGTTTCCAGTGATCGGCTAAACAGGATTGCCAGAGGTTCAGCCACCACCTCTCTTAGTTCTTTAAGGACCCTGGGGTGCACCCCATCTGGCCCCATTGCTTTATCAACTCTTACTTTCAGTTCCTTCAGGACCCTTTCTCGTGTAAAGGGACTTGTGTCCATTTCTGCACCATTCCCACTCCTTGTACTCCCTCCAGACCCATTACCCTCCTCTTCCTCAGTAAAGACTGAACAGAAATACCTATTCAATAAGTCAGCTTTGCTGTTGTCATCCTCCATGCGGCCCCCATCCTCCCCCTTCACTCTCACTATCCCTCCCTTTACCTTTCTTTTTTTACTTTTGTACCTGTAAAAGGTTTTGTCCCTTCTACCCACTGATTTTGCAGTGTGCTGTTCTGTCTAAGCTTTGGCTTCCCTTACTGATCTCACTGCCTCCTTTTGCTTCTCCTGGTACGTCTCCATATCTCCTTCTGCCTGTGTCTTTTTGTATTGCCTGAATGCAATCTTTTTGGCTTTCACTTTCTCCGCTACCTCCTTGGAAAACTATAATGGCCTCCTCTTCCTTTTCCCCATGCTAACCTGCTTAATGCATAATTCTGTTGTTCTTATAATCCCAATTTTAAATACTGTCCACTGTTCCTCAACCCCTGATTCCTGCCCCATTCCATGTAATGCCTCTTTCAAGCATCTCCCCAAAGTCTGTCCCCCTAGAATCCAGGATACGTGTTTTTGTGTGGTTTGGTTCTGCTCCTTCTGTGATTTCAAACCACAATAACTGGTGGTCACTGTTCTCCAGGTGGTCCCCTACTGTTACCCCCATCACACTGTCCCTGTTTCTGAGCACAAGGTCCAGTATTGCCTTCTGCCAAGTTGGTTCCATGACCAGTTGCTTGAGAAAGGCACCCTGAAGGAAGTCCAGGATAAATCTTCTCCTAGTTGATGCTGCTGCTGGGATGCTCCAGTCCACATCTGGAATAGTGAGGTCTCCAACCAGTACTAATTTACCCTTGTCTGCCATACTTTGGATGGCTAGCATCAGCTCCCTATCTGTTTCTTCCTCCAGGACTGGTGGTCTATAGACCACACCTGTGTGGATGGCTGGCCCCATTTTTCTTTCCAGCTTAATCCACAGTATCTCTCCCCAATTTGTTCCTCCTGGATCTTTGTGGCCCTTATGTCATTTTTCACATACAGTGCCACTCCTCCTCCCTTCCTACCTGCCCTGTTTCTTCTGAATATGTGGTAGCCAGGTATGGCCATCTCCCAGTCATGGTTATCATTACACCAGGTTTCTGTGATGGTCACAATGTCCAGGTCTGACTGCACCATGACAGCCTCCAGATCCTCCATCTTGTTGCTAAGTCTCCTGGCATTGGCACACATGATTTTCCATGATTTCCATGATTTGACCTCCCTAGACTATATAGCTGTTCTACTCCAGCCCCTTCCCTGGTTGTCCTTTATCCTTGGTTGTCCTTGCTGTCTGCCCTTGTGTTGAATTTTGCCCCTTTTCTGCCTATCCACCTCTTGGGCACTTATCTCCATCTTTTGCACACTGCTTCGTAGAGATGTCCACTCCTCCAGTTCACTGGTTCCACTGCTAGCTGTGGGGGGTGGGCATTTAGGTACCCTTTTTGCTGACCTGCCATCCCCCCAGTGGCTAGTTTAAATGCTGGTCAATGTAGCATTTAAACTTATCACTGAGTGCTTGGATTCCCCTCCAGGATGGATGCAGGCTGTCAGGCTTGAACAAGCCTCTATCCCTCCGGGTGGGTCCCCAGTCACCAATAAATCCAAACCCTTCCTCACAGCACCATTTCTTCAACCATGAGTTAAAGTTCCTGGTTCACGCACTCCTATGCTGTACCATGCCTCTCAGAGGTAGTACTTCCGAGAAGGTGATGGAAGTAGCTGCTTGCTTGATACTCCTCCCCAATTCCCTAAACTCTTCCTGAACTTCCTTTGGTTCCCTTTTGCCAGGTCATTAGTACATAGGTGGATAATGACATCCAGCTCACCCTCCCATCTTGTCTTCCCAGTGATTACCAAGATCTTCCTTCCATCCCTCCATGCCATGGCACCTGGTAGGCACCTCACCTCCCTGTCCTCCCCCTCCTGTGTTCCTAGCTGGATCCCTCTTATGATAGAGTCCCCCACCAGGATTTGCTT
This sequence comes from Neoceratodus forsteri, assembly GCA_016271365.2. Lineage (NCBI taxonomy): Eukaryota > Metazoa > Chordata > Ceratodontiformes > Ceratodontidae > Neoceratodus > Neoceratodus forsteri. The sequence continues at coordinate 612,835,278 of CM057455.1, forward strand.
CCTCCTCCTCTGGGGTCCACTGCTCTCCCCACTGAGGTCACCTCCTTGGCAAACCTCCATATCCTTTCCTTCCACTTCTCTGGGTACCTCTATTTGGTTGTCCCCATTTGCCAGTGTGGCATATGTGTTCTTGAGTGTAATAGGATCTGGGATGTGCCTCTGCCTGACTGCCCTAACTGTCCCTGAGCCCACTGTCATCCAAGTGCTCCTCATTCTCTGCATCCTTTGCTGCAACGGCATTGCACTGGGTGGTCTCTGGATAGGGGTGATGGTACTTCTGACGCAGTTTACTTCTGCTCTGAGTCTGGCTACCTCATCATGCAGTCCAGAGAGATGCATGCAGATAGGGCAGCACCTCATCATCTGGAAGGTCTGCCTGAATATGGCTGCCCTGCAGCCACTGCATTGCACCACTCCCCACATTATTCTACACTTATACTGCTATTCCAGTACTTGTCTGTTACTGAAGCTCTCCTAGTTCTCTTTTTCTTAATTTACTGTCCTAAAAATCTTGCCACTGCTCCTCAGATACTTTTCTTTAAAAAAAAATAAATAAATAATAAATGAGTCAAAACACTTGTGCTGAGGGTGGGTTTCTTCCCCCTTATGCCCCTCCTACTCCACAACCCCTACTATGTCCTGTGCATAGCTCCTGTCAATCAGATTTAACATGGCATATAATTAAGAGTTGGGGCCAGGGGAGGGGGGGTGAACATTTGCAGCAAATAAAGACAGCAAAGAAATACACCACCACTACAAGCACACAAGGTTTTAAATTTTCAACAGCCCAAAAACAATTCTAAGTAAAGAGAGCAAAGAAATTACAGTGTTATTAAAAGCCCACAATCTAAGTTTAAAACAAAAATAGCAATGTACAATTACTGTAAAGCACTGAAGTGACTCTGTTTCCTTCCCCTTCTGGCTTCTGGCTTCTTTTGAGAAAGCAAAAATCACTTGCTACCACAACTCTGACTAAGCCCCACCTCCAATTATCACATAGCTGAGGTCAGATGCCAGACAATTAGCACCCCTCACCCAAACTACAGGGCAAGTTTAGGTGAGACAGAAATTCTGCACTTTGTACCTTTAGCGCTATCTCTAAAAACTGCTGCACTATATCTCCTGCTGTGTACCCCTAAATGTAATAAGGAATTATGCACTAAGAAGTTACTCATTTATCACACTTAAAGTGCTTAAGGCAAAATCTCGCTTTGGCAGAGCAGCCATAAACTTTATGCTGCCTACCTTATGGAACAAGCTGCAAAAAACTCTCAAATTGAGCCATTTCATCTGCATGACTGCATTCAAGATATTATATTCCCACACAATCAAAGAAGAGTGTAACTGCTTCTCGTATCCAGGATCTGTATCAGTGTCATCCCTGGTACCCTTGCCATCATGGACCCATCCATAAGGCACCAACATTTTGTTCTGCCTCCCTCCCAAGCCCTAGATGTCCTACCTCTACAGTTTTCACACATATCCCACTGCCCTAGTGACTTTACATCCCAACGTCCCTCCTAGTCTCCCATTGTTGAGTAAGAACTCTCCACACCATCTGGTTGAGACAATCTCTTCCATCCCTTCCCCTTTCTACCCTGCATCTCCAGTGTTTCCACTTTATTCCCTTCCTCTACCCCAGCACACCAGCCTTCCTCATCCTGTTCTTTACTTGACGCCCTCTTAGTCCTTCCCTCCCTCCCCTTTGACCCCTCTGCTGCCCTAGTGTTTTCCAATCTGCTATATTAGTTAACCCTGTTCTCTTTGCTGATTTTAGTTATTATGTGTATGTGCATGCTGTTTACAACTCGAATCTTGCCTGTACTATTCCAATCTTGTATGAACTTATGTGTTATCTTATTTTATGTCCTATTATATAATTGTACCTATTTTTATCTGACTGTAAATACTCATTTTGCCTTGTATAAATATGTGACTATACTCCACCCAGGTCCATCTTGCAAATGAGCATTGCTCAACGATGACTGCCTGGATAAATAAAGATTTTTATTGATTGATTGATTGATTGATTGATTGATTGATTGAACTATGTGGCCAGTTCTCTCTTCAGCTCTACCACTATTGGCTACACTGTTTCTCTGCCAAGACTAAATTATTTCTGCTGCTGGAATTTACCTGTCCACTGGCTGGAGTAGTATAACTAAGTGAATTTAACTCAGTTAGTGAATTTTATTGTACTAAGTCAGTTCTTATATTTAGCACATTTAATTATGACTCTCTGCCTACTGCATTCAATTTCAGTCTCACTGTTTAGTGCTTGGTGTATCTTAATTCTGTTAGAGCATTTAATTCAGTTTATCTGTCTAGTGCTTAGGGAATTTAAGTTAGGGCCAAGTCTCAGTCAGTCTTAGCCCTGTTAAAGCATTTAATTCAGCTTAGTGAATTTTAAGCCAGTGCCAAGTTGCTGTCAATTTATTTGTGTGTGACGTTTCTGATCTGCAGCCTTTACCTACTCCTGACTGGTAATTTCATTTCTTATTTATTTATGTATGTATTTATTTATTTGAATCTAGGATTACAAGTACATTTGAGCCAAGGCTCTTTAACAAAGTTTCCACGTCGGATGAGGTACAATTCAAACAAGACATTGAATGACAGTTTAACAGTGGGTTACAGGCAGTTACATACAGTTTTATACATTCAATACAGTGGCAAAAATGCCAGAAGGAGGTCTGGTAACAGGGTTAACGTGGTATGGAAGAGAGACACACTAGTGGGGTGCGGCCATAGGCACATGTCAAAAATCAATTAAAGTGCTAAAAGGGGGTAGGGAAGGAGGTCAGAAGGAGGGGAGGATGAGTGGGTGTATGGAAGAGGGAGTTGAGAGGGGAGATGGTTAACTGCTAGGTGGAAAGAGCAAAGAGGAGAAGGAAGAATAATTAGGAAGGACAGTCACAGGACCTAGATGCAGACAGCATGTGATGGAGACTGGATTTGAATGGACCAAGTTTTGGCATTGAGGCAACGTCAATGTTGAGACCATTCAACGAGCTGGGAGTTCTGTGCAAAAAGGATCTTTTCCCTTGTGTGGTGCAGAAACATGGGATATGCAGTAGTTGGGATTCAGAGCCCCTGATGATGTGAGTAGTTTGTACTGGGCAGAGGAGAGCTTGGACACCTGGGGAGCAAGGCCTAGTGTTATATTCTTTGTCATAAGGCAGGTTTGGTACTTGATCCAGTTTGAAAGTTGAAGCCACTCAGTCTGTGCGTAGAGATCACACATATGGGTGAGGCAATGTGTGCCAGTTATGAGATGGCAAGCTTTGTTTAGTGCAATGGATATGCACCTAAGGGAGTGGCGGAGGCAGAATGATAGATGATCAGACCATAGTCAAATATTGAGATTACTGAGCTCTGTACTGCAATTCTTAAGCCATCTGAGGTAAGGCATTGCCTGTGCCTGAACAGTAGGCCAATGCAAGTGTTGGCAGCCTTGGCAATGTTGTCATTGTGTGTAACATATGAAAGGTTACAATCAATGATAACTCCTAGATATTTAAAAGATTGAACCTGTTCAAGGGTTGCACCAAGGCAGTTTTTGATCGTGATGGGATTGAGTCTGTGTTTGTTGTACAAGTTGCAGAAGAGCATGGACTTGGTTCTTTTATATCTGAGAACCAATTTATATGTACTAAACCATGTTACAATCAAGGTGAAAGCAAACTGTAAAGTCTTTTGAAGGTGGCCCGAATCCTTGTGAGTGGAGAGGATGACGGCATCATCAGCACAGAGGAGAATTTGTGCAGGACATGATTGTGGAATATCATTCGGAAAGAGGCTAAAAAGTAGTGGCCCAAGAATGGAGCCTAGAGGAATTCCTGAGTGAACAGGATGTGCATCAGAGAGAACATGAGCTATTTTCACTCTTTGTGAGCGATTCTCTCAGTAGCTCTTGAACCAGGTAGTGGACTCAGGTGAGAGCCCAGCAGAACACAGCTGTGTGATTAATAGTTTATGATGTACATTGTCAAAAGCCTTGGTCAGATCTATGAAGACCGACCTTGATAGGAGGCTGTTGTCCAACCAGCTCTGGATAGCACTGGTGAATTCAAGGAGTCAAATGTAGTACTGTGACCTGTATGGAAGCCATCTTGTTAGGAACAGAAGATGCTGTGTTTATCCAGATATTCCTTTAGCTGGTCAGATACCATACATTCAATGGCCTTGGGGGGAGTATGGAGACAGGCCAGTAGTTCACATGCAGGTCCTTGTCCCCACTTTTGTTGACCATGGTTACTGTGGCTGATTTCCATCTGTCAGGGAACTGGCTGCGGGTGAGGAAGAGGTTGAAAATTGTGGTTAGTGGAAGTAGCACTTCATCAAGAGTGAGGGACACCAGCTTGAGGTCGAGTAAGTCCCCACTAGTTCTGGATTTGGCGATTGCATTAGAGATGCATTTACAGACCTCATGTGCCCTGACTTCCTTAGAGTAGAACGGTGGGTGGTTGGAGGGAGGTGGTTGTGGGCTGGGGGTAGGAGAAGGAAGGTGGCCATCATCGAAGAAGTCTGAAGGGAGAACACTACTGAGGTCAGAGAATGCCATTTTGAAAGTATTTGCAATTGTGGTAGGGTTGAGAGTTATGTCACCATCAATAACCAGCATAGTAGGTGAGGTTTTTGGCTGCTTCCCAGTTAGTTCTTTAAGATAGTCCCAAAAGGATTTCCCTTTTCCCCAGGTGTTTGTGAGGGTATCTCTGTAGTATGCGTTTGTCTTCTAGCAGATTGATTTGGTGCAGTCGTTTCGTGCCCATTTGTTATTCTGAATATCAGCTTGATTGCCAGTTTGCCCATGCCCGAAGCCAGAGGAGGTCCCTTGCTTTAAGATCCATAAGTAGTTCATCAGAGAGCCAAGGACTGCAAAGGCCTTTGATTTTATGCCTTTTGAAAGGGGAATAAGTGTCACAGGCAGCATTGAAGGAGTTGATGAAATCCGAGGCCGAGCTGACATCAGAAGCTTTGAATATAGGAGACCATTCGAGCTGTCAGAGGTGGGATTTGAGGTGTTTCAACTGACCATGTGGGATTGATTAATTTGGGGGGGGGCTTGCAGAATTTATTTGACCATTCGCAGATGACTGGGGAATGATCGCTTAGTGTATCTGGAAGGACAGAAACATCCGAGATGCAGGAAGGATGGCTAGTCAGTATCCAGTCCAGGAGAGTGCTTGCACCAGTTTTATAATTATGTCTGGTGGGGAAGACTACCAGCTGTGCCAGGCTGGATGCTGAGATGGCATCCATGAGCCCCCCCGTGTCAGCAGCTAGCCAATTGATGTTAAAATCACCCATTAGGATCAACTCCGAGTCAGGGGGTTGGCCATGGATGAGGTCTAAGATTGTGTTTTGCCAATCATACTTCTAATAGCTAGTCTCTGCTCACTAGAGCCTCTGTTTGTCCATAGTCTGTTCCCCACCTGAACGCCCATTCTCTCTCTCTCTCTCACTCGCTCTGTCTCCATCTCCCCCTGCGTCTCCCTCTGCAACCCACCCACTGATTCCAAATGTAATCCAGCTCCATTTTCCAACTAATATCCCCTGTATCTCTGTGTCTACCCCTCCCATTGAATCACTAATTAACCTTGTAAACCTCTTCTTCTTGCAGCTTATAAGCCCCTGAATGGGCGATCCCTCTCTACCAACAATATGGCTATCCTGCATTCATCTGCCACCTGCTCCTCGCCCAGCCTCAAGCCGCAACCAACAGGTACGGAACCCTGCTACTGAAACCACTGACTTAGATCCCTGCCAGCATGTTGTGTTGGCTCCCCACCTGCCCTGGTTGCAGAGTTACTTATATAGCCAGTGCTGATCATGTGATGAAATTAACAAAGTGTCGACTTTGCTATTGGTAAGATATATTGGTTGACCACTAGAGCTACTCAACTTGTTTAACTGAAACTCACTGTATTTTATTTCTTTGTCTCCCTTGAGCTCTGGATGGTTCGACAAATGAACCAATCTTTTTATCCCTATTTCACCCCTCCTGTTGTATTTCTTCCTTCACTCTACTAGCCACTACCTGAATTCAGTGCCTTAACACTGCTGTACCTACGATCAGCTCACCAAGATCTCTAGGATAATGGTTTCTTCTTGGCTGTTCCTACTATTTCTCCTATCATATCTTTCCCAACTCTCTTTAATACCTCATCCTGTGCTACCCCCCTTTACTGGCCCCCACTCATTACAACTCCCCTGTTCCCCCTTGCTGTAACCCCTTCTCCCCTCTCTCTCTCTCTTGGTCTCACTTCTGTTTTATACCTCAACCATCTTTCTTTTCGATTCCCAACTCCTATGCTGTCCTGCAGTAATTAAACATTCTGCACTCCATGTCCCAACACCCCTCCCCTACCCCTTGATTGCCACTTTTCAGACCCAATTCAAGAAGTCCTTTCTCCATTCCATCATCATCTCTCTGCTCCTTCTTTCAGAGGGTGATATAAACCCCAACCCTGATTCAACCAACACCAGCACCACAGGGTTAGTCAACTCTACCTCTGTCCCTTCCCAACCTAATTCACCCAGCATCCCATGAGGTCTCAAAGTTCTCCACCTCAACATATGTCACCTCCCCTCCTAAACTAGACCTACTACATCCACTAGAAACTTCAATAACTCCTGACATCCTTGTTCTAACTGAAACTTGGCTAAATAGCAAAATTCCTGGCCATGTAGTAAATATCCCTAGCTACTCTATTTCCCATCAAGACGGGATAGGGAGGGGAGTAGGAGTAGCAAATGCAATGTATATCTCTTTCCCTGCCCAATCCTCCTTTATACTGGACAAGTCCAACCCTTCAGCCTATGAGATACTTGTTGTTCAGCTAACCCTGCCTTTCTCCATACCCTTCTTCATAGCCGGGGCATACTATAATCCTAGCCTCTCCTCCAGCATTGCCATGGATCTCATCACTACAATCGTGTCCTTCTCATCCTCAGGTGTACTGTACATTTTGGGTGATTTTAACCAAAATTGGTTGTCATACACCCTAAATAAGGTTCAAAATGATGCAACAGCTCTAAATCTAACTCAAGTAATACATGAACCAACCCATCTGAATCCCAAAATCCAAAACCACACACTAATAGACTGGACCCTCACTTCTCATCCACACAGGGTTATACAATCTGACTTACTCTCCAATGCCTTGAGTGACCATCATATGATTTACTTGGTTCGTAAAATTCACAGATGAAAGGTCCCTCACAAAGTGCTACAAATCAACTCATACAGCTCTCTGAACCTCACCCCTTTCTATCAAGACCTAACTCACACTGACTGGTCCCACTTAGCCTCAGCAAAGGTGGTTGATGAAGGTCTGGAATATTTTACTGTTAAATTTCTCAATACCTGGAATCAACATACCCTTTTAAAATGTGTCCATGTATGTGGAAATCACCTTCCATGGGTCACCCCTGAATTATTGGCCTGTCGATGCACCAGTGACCTAACATGGCAGATCCATAAAATTTCAAAGTTACCAGTGGAGTTTGAAAAATACCATGCCCTTAGAAACTCATGCACCAAAACTGACTAGCTGGCAAAAGCCGAATATTTCAGGTCCACATTCCAATCAAATATAAACAATTCCGTTAAATTCTGTAAGGTTGTCTACTATCTATTATCCCCCTCCAAAAAGGCCTCCCACTTCACTCATCAAAGTAAATAACTCTCTAATAAATGACCACCCTACTGTTGCTGCCGAATTCAACATATACTTTACGTCCTGGGCCTCCACTCTCCTGTCTTCTCTCCCACCTCTTACCCTCCCCTACCCATGAACAACCACACCCCTGCAACATCCCACCTACCAGAGAGATTGCTTTTCTCTCCTCTATCTCCAAATGACACCCTAAATGCTCTCCTTACTCTCAACCCAACTAAAGGTGATTCACCTGACGGACTTGACTCTAAGCTAGTATACCTGGTGTCCTCAGCTATCTCTGCTCCCCTGTTTTTCTGCTAAACCTCTCCTTCTTGACAGAATCTGTCCCCAAAGCCTGGAAGCACACCATCATTCTTCCCTTTGCTAAGGGCGGTGACCCAACCTCACCTGGGAACTACAATCCCATATCACTACTGTCTATTTGGGCCAAGTTACAGGAGCACCTGGTTCACTCCTAACTCCCCTCCTTTCTCTGTGACTCCTGCTTTTTCACACCTTTTCAGTCTGGATTTAGGAAAAATCACTCAACCACCACCTCTCTACTTAGGGTCACTGATTCCATCCTCTCAGGGATGGACCATGGTCTAATTACTTTGGCAATATTTGTTGACCTCACCAAGGCTTTCAATACAGTCCCCCATACCCTCCTTCTAAACACCCTCATCTCGGCAGGCCTATCAGCCTCTGCCACAAGCTGGTTCAGTGCATACTTCGTAGGCAGAACTCAATCAGTCTGGATAGCTGACTCCATTTCCCCTTCTCTACAAATTTGCACCGGAGTTCCACAGGGGACTGTGCTTGGACAAATACTATTCTCTAGTTTCCTAAATGACCTCCACATCAGTATGTACTTCATCCTCCATTCACATGTATGCTGACGATACTGTCATTCATGTCTCTGGCCGATCTCCCTCTGATGTAGCAGTCAATCTTCAGCATGATTTCAACAAAGTTCAGCATTGGCTAAGCTTGCATCAACTATTCCTTAATGCCAAGAAAACAGTCTCCATGACCTGCGTTCTTTACCATGTTCTCACTTTTCCCTCACTCAACAACAGACATATCTCCTATAGTGCCAAATTCATCTCAAAAGATTGGTTTGGCCTCCTCCCTCCCTTGCTACCTATCCTCCTCCCTATCCACTACTCCTCCCTCTAATCACTCTCCAAGATCAATTGCTCATTGCACTATGGCCATCACTCACCAAACAACTTCTGCTGGACAATCAGCCTTCTCATATCATTTCTCCAAAATTTTAAACTCCCTACCGCATCAAATAAGGCACTCCCCCCACTCCATCTCTTCTTCTCTACACAACTTGTCGCACCAAATTGTAACTGCACCTAAGTAACACACTCACCCCTCCTTGTTCTTCCTTACTATGTTACTTTTCTGTTGAGCTAACACTCTTACCTCTCTGTCTCCTCCTGCACTTACTATGTTACCCTTCACTGAGCTCTAGATTTGTATCATTATACAAGTATGTAATATTATAACCTTTCTGCACTTCTGAGTATAATCATGCTGTAACATTCTTTTGTAAATATTATTGTAAATAAGTATCTTTGTCATGTAATTTGTATCTGTTTATGCATTCCTACTACCCTCTCCCACAGGACGCACCAGGAGATGAGCAACTTGCTGTTCAGTGTGCCTTTCCTTGTGAAACTTTTCAATACATAAAATAAATAAAAATAATTAATATGTTTGGAAACGTATATTCTTTTGTTATTGCTGCTGCATTTTCCCCTCCTACTTGATGTGTACTAATTACCACTCTATTGTGTATCTGACTGCTATAAACATGTCCGCTAAACCCTGTATATCATATTGTTTTGTTTTGTCAATCCAACTTGTACCCCCCGGGTCATGCCTGAAAATATGCATTTCTGTGTCTGGTGCACCCATCCAGTTATCAAAAACAAATACATAAAGTGGAGCCTGTCAATCCAATTGCCATTCTGGTAAAAACTGCATGACACTGGGTTTTGAAGGATGGCTTCCTCCCTCCTACACAAAAGTCAGGCAGTCCTTTCCCCCACCCCTTGCCAACTAGAAAAGCAACCATTACCTGGAGGGGAAGTGCTGGGGAGAGTTGGTGCAAGGGGGGGAGAGTATGGGAATGCTGCCCACAGTGCAGGGGGGAGAAAAGAATGATCTGGGATTAGAAGAGAGAGTTTAAAAGTTCCTGCACAGCCAAGAGTTCCCTCTTTACAGTGTTTATCAAAGAATACCACCCTCATAAAAGCAGAACATCAGGCAGAGACAGGTCAGAGAAGTGAACTGTTCATCCCACTATGGAGGAACATATTAGGACCCAGGAAGGAATCTTTCTTGTTTTCTCCAGATTAATTTAGTTTCCTCTGGTATTTCAACCCTTACAAATTGATGGATCAAACTAATAAATATGATGCATGGTTAGGAACACGTCAATCTTTGTAATTATGGAGGTGGCTGTATGAATTGGTGCAATTATGAATGCACACAAGGAAACCTTAGTAACATGCTCCATTTATGGGCCAAACAAAGAGGATCCAGTCTTCTACCAAAGCTTGGCTCTGAAAGAGGTCAAGATGAGTGGTCTGTGAATTCTGAGGGGGCAACTACAGTTGTGCTACAGACACCACCCTTAATATGCCTAACACAGCTCATGTTCCCATGTCTCAGAATGCTAAGGCCCTGGGAAACATAGAAAGTACTTTCACCCTTATAGACTCCTGGAGAAACTGGAACACTACAGGCCAAGAGCATACAGTGGCAGCCATAGACAATATCAGATATTTCCTGAACTGCCTGTGCTATATCTGTACATTTCCTGCCTGCCTGCAGTACCACTGTGGGCCACCAGTTAAAATGCAGTAGTAGTAAATTCTTTATTTTTATACAGGAAGATGTGAAAACACACCATTAGAAACAAAGGACCTGTTTTCAAGGTGATGATCCTGTGATTACAATACTTTCAATTGCAGGTTTTCATAAAATTTTACATTTAAATGACATACATACGTACAAAAATATCACACTTAATTATATCTTCACATGATACAAAATCATGTTATGTCCCTCAAACATCCAAATAGAAGAGGGTGGGGATCCCTATTTCATCCAAAACAATTGCAAGTAAAGGTTATTGGGAATCTGATACATTTAGAATTATAAAGATATTCTTAGTAACTATTGGCCACTGTTGATAGAAGCCCCAATGAAAGAAAAGGTTCCTAAGCTCATGAGTAAGATTGCCAGATGCCTTATAAGATGACAAATAGACACAGGTCCTGGGCAGCTAAAAATACACTGTATAATAGATATACCAGTTATCTTTTGATAGTTCACTAAATATCTGGAAATATCTGACCATATCATGGCTGCCACTGTAGCTTCTACTCTAACACACACTGGTTGCATGCCAGGATAGATAGAATCCTAATCTCCACACAGGTGCTTGCCAGATTCCATTCAGTGACTTTCTGTCCCATACTGGTCATAGACCATGCTCCTTTATTCCTGGCAATGAGAGAAAGCTGGCATGGACCCCTGTCTAAGCAATGGCACCTAGATGGTTGCTTGAGGGCAAAGCATACAGAAATGATATTGCCCAGGCGATTCAGAAGTTCTTAACACACAGTTTACAGGAAGCTACAACTCAGTCGATCAAGTGGGAAGACTTAAAGACATTACTCAGGGGACAGACAATACCTTACACAAGCCACAAAGAAGAACCACTGGAAAGGAACTGTCATTCCAAGAGCAGAAAATAAAGGCTTGCAAACTTGTCCAGATGAACAGGCCCACCTCAGCTCTGAATAATATTCTACAAAAAGTAAACTGGAACTACAATGCCCTTAGCAGTGCTCATATAGAACAAACCATTTTGATAGGATAGGTGGGTAAGTACTTTGATAGGGAAAGGGGTGCATGGCAGCTAAAGAAAAAGGAAAGGAAAGGGGAAAGGTCATAGCACAACTACAGGATGGAGAAGATCCTGGTAGTGTACAGGGTGGAAATGAGACAATTGTTCAATGAATTTTGTACTAGGCTCTGTACTACCGAGGTGTCCCCAACATCTGGCCAGCTGGAGTCCTGCTTCCATGAGTCAAAGATACACCCCATTACTCCAAAAAATATAAAACCAGCTGGATTCACCCCCTGAATACCCAAGAAATCAGACAGGCAATCAAAGTTCCATAGGCAGGTAAGACCCTAGGCCAAACAAGTTTCCCATCATTTTTGTAAACATTCTTACACCTGTTAAGTGATGCTCTGCATGACATTTATACAGAAAGCCTGTCTAAGGGAACATTAACCCCCTCCACTCAGTCAGCAGCAATCACTGTATTGCCAAAACAGGCCAAGGACCTCTCACTCTGTGCATTGTACAAATTAATTTCCTTATTGACTGCAGACTATAAAATCCTGGTCAAACTAATAGCCACCCAGTTAGAAAAATATTGCCATCATACATTCATCCAGACCCGAGAGGTTTTGTGCAGGGCAGACAAGGGAAGCACAATATCAGAAGAACCTTCAATATAGTCTCTAGTTGGTACAAAACACCTAAAATGCATGAAGCAGCTATCCTTGTCCTGATGCCAAAAATGCTTTGACAACTTGCAGTGGGGGTACTTGCTCCACACCATGGAAAGCCTTGGAATGAGGGAACAGTTGATAGGGTGGATAAGGACTTTGTATTCCTCCACTTTGGCACAAATTATGGTCAATGGCATTCTTAGTCCAGCCTTCTGTCTGCGTAGCAGAACCTGGCAGGGGTGTCCACTATCCCCCGGCTCTATGTTCTCGCCCTGAAGCTGCTGGCAGCTGCTATTAGAAACCATCTGGACATTGTGGGATTCAGGTGAGGAGGTGGGGAACACAAAGTGTTACTCTTTGCAGGTGATCCACTGTTGCATGTCCAAAATCCAACAGAGGGCCTGAGGCACATACAGCCACTATCAGGGGAAAATGGGGCACTATCAGGTCACAAGATAAACTTGAATAAAAGTGAAATTCTTCCAACACGGAAATTATGAAGAGATCAGATTAGCCACTGTCCTATGAGACTACTAATGATGGACAGCATAAAGTATTTGGGGGTTACCATCCGTAACATGCTATGTCTATTATTGCAGAACAACTATGGGCCACTAATAATGAGCCACCGTAAGATTATGAGCTCTGGATGTCCCTGACTCGTCTGTGTTATACAAAGGTTCAAGGGAGCTAAGGAGGCCAGACAGTAAAGAATAGCCCATAGCTGCTCCCATCCAATATCCCTTATGTAGTCATGTTACCTTCCATCATAATATATCTATCCAGCTGAGTTTTAAAAAGCATCTTTGATTTAGAATGGATAAGTGACAAGGGGAGCTCATTCCATGGGGCCACCACTCTCTGTATAAAGAATGCCTTCCTTCTATTAGTATTATACTTTATGTGCCTAAGCTGGAGAGGGCTACCTCTTCTACCCATAGTGTCATTTTTAAATTGAAGGTTTAATTCATTTAGTAAGTATCCATCCCCCATTATATCATAACACAACAATAAATCTCCTCTAACCCTTCTTGTCTGAAGGGGCATAAGTTTTAAGTAATCCAAGAGCTTTTCATAAGGGAGATTTTTCAAATTATGTATCATTTTTGTGGTCTGCCTTTGAACCCTTTCAGTTTGATTTACTGCTCCCTTGGTTATGGGTCCCCACACTGGGGCCCCATAGTCCAGGATTGGTCTGACATATGCCCTATGTAGGGAGTGTTAAGGAGAATTAACATGTTAAAAATGCCCTGACTAACTCAATGTCTGTACCTGATTCAGTCACTCTCCATCCACATTCCAAATAGTGTCTTCAAACAGGTGGATGCCATCATGCATCATTTTTTATGGAACGGGAAGAATGTTCTGATTTTCAGGTCCATATTGCTGCACTCTTATAGCCATGTGGGGGTGGACTGCCTCTCTTTAATACTGTTACTGGATGACCCAGTTGTCTTTCCTTCCAGCAGGTAACAACTCCACTAGGATTGCCTGGCAATCCTTAGAGAAGGAAGAAGTAAGTGGCAGAATGGGAAGAGTAGTCCTGCCACCCAGGTTGGTAACTGTAGGGAAGTAGGGCCTTCTATCCCCTTCAACTGCACAACTGTGAGAGTTTGGAAGGCAGCAGAGGGGCTCCTTAAACATCTCTCTAAGACATCTATATATGGAGATATTAGTGCAACCTTGAAAATAAGCCCATGGTATTTTGTTCCTTTACATGCTGGTCTTTTAATGTGAAAAAAGAAATGCCTCCATTACCTGAGGCAAATATTCCATGGGGCAGAGAAAATTCTTTTTAGAACTACAAATGGAATGGAACCTTGGGATGTAAGACCTTTTTAAATATCTTCAGGTGGATCACAGGATCTCCACAATTTTCCTGACTGGCCAATACCACACTAACTCCTCACCTTTAGAGGAAGCATTGTATAAACCCCAAACACTCATTAAACCTCAATCAGTTTACTACAAATTACTTATGGGTGGTGGTGGCGTTACCCCTCAAGAAAACTGTGGCCCAGTGGGAGGAGGACCTGGACACTACTATTACCCCAAAGACATGGGATGAGGCAGTTATACACCTAGCATCATGCTCTAATAATACCATACTCTGACAGATCTGATATAATTTAATGTGAAAGCCTATGTCCCCCAGAAAAACTCTGTAGATATAGCCCAGATAGAACAGTAGAGTGCCCAAAATGTGGAAAGTGCCCCAAAATCACTGCATTTTGGAAACCCATAGATAGCATCATGACTAAAGTGCGTGTGAGTGGTATACCAAAATCTCCAATGGAATTTCTATTGGGAGAAGATCTGGCTGGACATAATCCTAAGCATGGCCTATACTTATGGTCTATGGCCCTAGAAAATACTAGAAAAACAAAAGCCCAGAACTGGCTGGCTGTTAATCCCCCATCAATCCAACAATGGGCCAGTATTTTAAGGGACTGTCTGAAACTGGAGAGAACTCAGCTCATCACAAATGGGAAGGCTGAAGTATTTCAGGCCTTGTGGTACCACCAAGAGGAGGCCTTAGAAAGGGCAGACTTCTCTGTAAATGTGGCCCTATTCTACCAATCTCTACTCCATATAATTGTACCACTGGAAGATATCTGACCTATACTGTACTGTCCTATCTACTAAAGCACTTTACCGTGTTTTGCACCATTTCTTTTTGCTCCTTTGATCCATGATTATGATTTAAGACTGATGTAATTATTGATTTTCACTGTTATACCAAATTTCAATAAACAAGTTTTTCACAAAAAAACATGGAGGTGGCTTTGGAGTCTCTCGGACTGATAAAGGCAACAGGAGGGGAGGGGAACATAAGCCTGGTCTAGACACATTCCTCTTGGTTGGCATGGGGCCAGGTCTGGCGGACTCAGGTCTGTTCTGGATTGGTCTCAGCTAATGATTTTGTGAGTTTTTCATTTGCTGGTGAAGTTGGTACAAAGTGAGGAACTTCACGCTTGCAAAGCTTCTTCCCTGACCTTGCACAAACTTCTCCAGTGGCCCTTTCATAATGAAAACCCTTTTTAAAGAAACAAAAAACATCTCTTCCTTTGCAATCAACACACACTTCCTCCCACCATACCATATCACTTTTAAATATATACCCTCACCCATTCCCCCGCTATGTTCCTATTTCCCTCCTCAACCCAGTGTCCTGCAAAGTTAGTAAAATTGATAATGATTGCCCTTTCCCACCTGTAAAACCAAGTTCTCCCCATGTCCCCATACCCATACATGGTTATTAATGCATGAAACCCTCTCCTTTTTTCATACTTTTGTGAATAAATATCCCCCATTTCCACCCTATGTCCCAAACTCCAAGTTTGTCGTCTTGATCCTTTAAAAGAAAAAACTGTCCTGAGGTGGAGCAAGCATTTTCACTGTTCAGTGTTGCTATCTGTCATGTAGATAGCTTGCAAATTCAGACAACTCTGTCTCTGTTCCCTGTCTCATACCAACACATCATGGATATATCTTCTCCACAGTTCCAGATTTTTAAGAATGTCGAATTAAACTGGGTCTCTGATAACATCATGTTCCTACTTGCCTAAGTATAGCTTATCAAATGATGGGACAAAAAAATGCCCCCATTTCTGTATCCTTGATCTGCAATTGTTCTTGTTTCTTTTTAAATGAAAGCTTTTCAATTAAAGGATAAATTCCACCAAATTAACAAAAAATGTATCTGGAGAATGGTAGTCGCTATGGTTATTATGCTTGAAAACCTCCAGTGCTTCTAGCCCCCAGTGGCGTGGGATATTTAATATAAACATTCAATATCTATAGTAAACAATTAGGCATTTCAAGGCAGCATAATATCTATCAGTACATTCAATACATCAGTACAGTCCTTAAAAAAGGACAGGGGTGCCAGCCTGCTGGCTCAGTGCTACCGCTCATGACACCAATGACCTGGGCTCAGGAATGAGTTGGGCAGTCAGAGGGCCAGCCAGGGGGAAGACAGTAGAGCATCCCAGAGAATGCTCTTCTTCTCCGGGGAGGAGGTTACTGCATCCCACTGCTTTACCTACAGCTGGGTGACCACTGGTGGTGGTATGGGGATTCATGGCTTACATGAAGGACCTTGGGAGGGCAGTCTTTGATTGACTGCATTGGGGTTTGCCAGCAGCCTATCCTGCTATACATTCTCAGTGGGGGATGGGAGACATTAAAAACAGGGAAAATTGAGGTACAGGTACAGGCAGCTGAAGCCTCACCCAGGACATCATATCCGCCACCATTTCTGCACCACCATCCAGTGGGGACACCATCAGTCTTAACCTCGGCTATGGGTGGCAAGATGTCTGCAGGGTAGAATTGCTTAAGGAGCTGAAGGTGTGTCCAGTCCTGGGGGTTAAGCTGGGGGGGGGGCAGCACAGAGGTATGTCGCAGATGGGCTTGTGGTCCCATTGAATTTTTTTTTTTTTTTTTTATTTTACTACAACTAGGATTACAAGTACCTTTGAAACAGGCTCTTTTATAAAGGTTCCATATCAAAGAACAAATACAATACAAGTTACAGAAATAGGAACAAAACAATAAATAGTTCGGTATATTAGTTTATAATGGTAGACGAATACAATAGCTAGAATAAGTAGAATGTATACATGGGAACACAGAGTAACAGAGGGATAAGTAGAAGGGAAGGTGGAAGATGAAGATAAACGTGAGGAGCGAAGCCGGAGAGGGCAGGAATTGCAGCCAAACGGCATGGTCATCAACTGGGAGCAGACTGAAACTAGTCAACAAAAAGAGAAAGATCATTGAAGGCTCAGAAGAGGTGGGGGTGAAGGGGAGAGAGTCAGGAGTGATGAAAAGAAAGAAGAAATAAAAAAGTAACATAGAGGAAAAGGAGGGGGTGGAGATGTGGTAGGTGATAGTTGGAGGGAACAAAAATGAGAGGACTGAGGAGATTATAGGTAGCATTCACTGGAGCTAGAGTTAGTAAGGTGGAGGTGGAGTTTCTGTTTGAATGAGCCAAGGGTGGTAGTGAAGGAGATGTCAGGATTGAGCATATTTAACCAGCTAGGTGCTCTGAAGGCAAAGGATCTTCGGCCCTGACAGGTGCGACGGCAGGGAACCTGAAGGAGCTGATATTCAAAGTCCCTGGTGTTACGTGGCTTTAGTCTAGAACTAAGCAGTGCTTGGACTCCTGGTGGAGTGAGACCCATGGTTACTTTCTTTGCCATAATGCAAGTGTGGTATTTTATGTGACTTGAAAGTTGAAGCCAGCCAGATCGGGCATACAGGTTACATGTATGAGTGAGATGATGAGCACCAGAGATAAGTCTGCAGGCCTTAACTGATGTTAAAATTCATCTCAGGGCAGTGGAATAGGCAGAGCAATAGATTATAAGACCATAATCAATGATGGAGACCACAGAGCTTTGGGTGGAAATCTTCAGTGCATCTGTAGTAAGGTGTTGTCTATGTTGGTAAAGTAGGCCTAGGTGCATATTTGCTGATTTGGCAACATTGTCTATGTGTGCTCCATAGGAGAGATTTGAGTCCAGGGATAACCCTAGGTATTTGAACAACTGTACTTGCTCAAGGGTGTTGCCATTTCTGGTAGAGATAGCTAGGGGGTGAGATCTAAGCCTGTTTTCAGAGCTGTTAAAGAATATTACTTTGTTTTTTTTTATGATTGAGGACAAGCTTATGATGAAAGAACTAGTTTTCCACTGCAGCAAAGCCTTGCTGAAGATTGGTCTGCAGAAGCACAGGGTTCTTGTGGGAGGAGATGATAACAGTGTCATCAGCATAGAGGATTATCTGTTCAGTGTAAGATTTCGGGAGCATATTAAGAAAAAGGCTGAAGAATAACAAACCCAGGATGGATCCCTGAGGGACTCCAGATCGGATCGGTCTGAGGTCCGAAAGTGTTCCAGCAATTTTGACTAGTTGAGATCTGTTTTGCAGATAGCTCTTGAATCATGAGACAGTGCCAGGAGAGAGTCCTAAATGCTGGAGTTGTTGGATCAGCAGACAATGGTGGACTGTGTCAAAGTCCTTAGTCAGATCTACAAATACTGCCTCGGTTAAGTGACCCATATCCAATGTGCCGTGCAGTGCTTCAGTGAACTCCAGTAATGCAGAAGAGGTGCTATGATCTTTTCTGAAACCATGTTGTTGTGGGCATGAGAGATTGTGTTTGTCCGGGTAGTCCATAAGTTGGTTGAATACTATGCATTCGCGTGTCTTGGAGAGAGGTGGTAGTATCGAAATCGGTGGATAGTTCACATGGCAGGTCTTATCCCCTCTTTTGCCCGTGGTTGGCAGGATGTTGGTCAGATGGTACTGTATATGGGAGTTGGCAGCAGGTGGAAAGAGGTCCCAACCTGACTAGAAGCCAGAAGGATAACAGTGTTTACAAAAAAGAAAAAATGGAATGGGTTTTCCCATTGTTGTTACAGTAATGTGTACTGCATATGTATCTTTTTCCTGAATTATTTATAGGTTCCTGTGTTTCTATGTTTATTTTGCGTGTGGTCTCTGCTTTTTTCATCACCACTTCCCATTTTTTCATTATGCCTTCTCCTTATTGTTCCTGTGTTGTTTGTGCTTCAGTCTTAGAGCAGGAGTTCTGATACCTGGTTATCTTTTATCCATAGATTTCAGTGATCTTCACATATTAGGAATGATCCTAACCATAGAACTCAGAATATTAATCTTTTAACTATACAGTATGTTATCTATTTTTGTGCTGGTGCTCTACCAAATAACACTTTCTAATTTCCTTTTATCTGTTTATGTATTTAAATTCCTTTGCGCGTTCACATGGGGTTGTCTCTGTTGATTTAAATGGTCCATTATTGTTGTGCTTTTACAGGCTAGTATGTAAATGTGTTACAGAGGACAACACTAGAAAGGAGTAAGGTGACCAAGGGATTTCTAGCCTTTGAAAAAGGACTGATAAAGCATACACCGTTAGGCCACTGTTAGGAGATGTTGTATACTGTTTGTACTGTGTGGCACTTCATGGGCAATTTATTCTACAATAAAGGAATAATTTTTCTGTAAAAGATTTTGATGCTGGCCTTTTCTTCAGCAAAGGGGACTTGCAGATAGTATAGGATTTGTGCCCAGTTTTCTTTTGTACTACTGGATGCTGTATACTTCAAGCACATCTGTATCACAGATAAGGCTCTGCTTTATACCACTACTATTCATGTGTGATAGCCAAGCTCAGATGCAACATTTAATCTCAATGCTGTCCTTGTTTCACCCATTTTTTTGCAATGTATTAACCCAGGGTCCCACTGACATGTGATATTTCTGTTCAGCCCTGATTTCACCCATTCTCACATTTTATTTACCCTAGGTATCTCAGCAGAAATAAAAATCTTGGTTTATAATGGGTTCTACTTTTAGCCATTTTTATGTTGATTGCGCGCCTGCACAAGAAACATATTGTGGCAGCTTGCTCCAGAAGCAGATTGTGGAGGCATGGCACTGTTGTGACCAATGCCCCCACAGCCTTTGGAGGCTTGGCTCACTTTTCCCAATGGGGTTGCACACTGCTGCTGACACTAGTTCAGCCAGCATGCCACAACCTTGTAAGGTTTCAGTCGCTGCAATCAGGGGCCACCTCATCATTGCAGCATAAGCCATTCAGCTGCAACGAGGAACCAACTTGTCATTGCTGGGCAAAACCTTGTTAGTGTGATATTGTTTGTGAACATGGCAGCAGCTTGCTGAAGAGTTCACAAACAATATAACAACTTACTGTAGAGAGGTGCCAATCCTTCAGTAGCATACCCCCCCAACGTGTTTGTTTGCCGATGGGGGCCCTAATCCCCATCGGCTTCAGTGCCCTAACATTGATGTTGCTGATGGGAGAGCGCACTCCCCATTGGCATTATATCCCTCCCCCCAGTGTCATTTGCCAATGGGAGAGCCCACTCCCCGTCGGCATAATTCCCCCCTTCTAACACACACTACAGTTGTGCCGGGGGGTGCCCAATCCCCCTCAGCTCTTATACACCTCCTCAACAAACACTGTGTTGGCATGCTGGGAGCTTACCCCAGTGTGCCAAATGGCCTTGTAAAAAAAAAAGTTCAGCAATATTTTTTTTTTTGTACCTGTCAAAAAAGAAAAAAGTCCCTCACTCTCTCCTTGCCCCTTCCCACAACCCACACCCATCCTCTGCACACCCTGCCTCCCCACACACTTCCCTCACCCCATACTTACCTGCAGAGTCCAGCGTGACGATCTTCAGTGGACCGGGAACACGTCTGCACTCTTCAAAGCTGACCGCGAACTGAGGAAATGCTGGTAAGCTGTATAATGGCATAAATAGGGGTTTTTCAACTTTGGTGCATATCTCAGGCATTTTTTGGAATTTTGGCACCAAATTTTCGACATGAGGTTTTTGGGACCCCTCCTCATGAATTCTGCCACTGTCATGGTATAATTCCGCCCTGAAAGGTGATTTTGCAGTCACTGCACTGAATCACCTTTTGGGACTGATTAATGAAATGACAGTGCCAGTTCTCACGAGGTGGGCTTTCAAAAAGCCTATGTTGCATATTTGGTGGAAAAAATCCCAAAAATGACCGTTTTATGAGCGTGTGTTGCGCAGTTGCTAGGCACACTCGTAACTTCATGAATTTGCAATATTGTCATGCCAGATTTTCAGCATTGGCATTTCTTCACACCTCCTTTTGAACAGTATAGCTGTCACTTTTCACATCCTGTCCAAAATGTGTTTTCCCACTTCCGGCGCAGAATATCGCGGTCGCTGTGGGAAATCAGTGTTTGGAACAGATTAAGAAAATGACAGTTACACTGTTATGAGCAGACATCCTAAAATGCCTATATTGAAAATTTGGTGATGATACTCCATACAATGTCTGTGTTACAAGAGTGCATTGTGCAGTTTGCATGCACGCTTGTAACTTTGTGAATTTATAATATTTTCACGCCAGATTTTCAACATTACCATTTTCCCACACCTCCTTATGAACAGTATAGCTGTCATTTTTCCCATCCAGGCCAAAATGTCTTTTCGCACTTCCGGCGCAGAATAGAGCTGTCACTGTGGGAAATCAGTGTTCAGGACAGATTAAGAAAATGACAGTGACACTGTTCATGAGCAGAGGACCTAAAAAGCCTGTGTTGAAAATTTGATGATGATAGCCCAGCAAATGACTGTGTTACAAGTGTGCGTTGCTCATTTTCCACGCACCTTTGTAACTTCACTGGTTTGTAATATTATCACGCCAGATTTTCAACACTGGCATTTTTTCACACCTCCTTATGAACAGTACAGCTCTCATTTTGCACATCCTGACTGAAATGTGTTTTCCCGCTTCCGGAGCAAAATAGCGCGGTTGCTGTGGGAAATCAGTGTTCGGGACAGATTAAGAAAATGACGGTGACAATTCATGAGCAGAGGTCCTAAAATCCCTATGTTGAACTTGTGGTGACAAAACTCCATAAAAAGACTGTGTCACAAGCGTGCACTGAAATGTTTCTATGCACCCTTGTAACTTAGCAAATTTGTAATATTTTCATGTCACAATTTCAACACTGCCATTTTTTCACACCTCCTTATGAACAGTACAGCTGTCATTTTTCACATCCTGGCCTAAATATGTTTTTGCACTCCTGCCACAGAGTAGCATGGTCGCTGTGGGAAATCAGTGTTTTGGACAGATTAAGATCGCGCGAGTGAGAGGGGGGAGTGACCCAGCTCAAGTGAGCTCTGCCAGGACTGTTGAGGATTTCTTTGTGGGTAGAAAAAGGCCCCAACACAGGTGCCCAGTACAAAAGGGCAGCCTGCAGCAGTGGGAGAAACGGAATGAGACAGCGAGCGAGGGAGGGACTGAGTGAGCTCAATGGGGACTCTATCAGGACTGCTGCAGATTTCTTTGTAAACAAAAAGAGCACCAATGCAGTTAGGAGCCCAGTACAAAAGATAGACCTGCAGCACCAGAAAAACGGAACAAGCGACTGAGAGAGGGGGAGTGAGTGAGCTCAATGGAGCTCTGTTGAGACTGCTGCGGATTTCTTTGTGGGCAGAAAAAGGCGCCAATGGAGGCAGGAGCCCAGTACAAAAGGGCAGCCTGCAGCGCGGGGAGACACAGAATGAGCGAGTGAGATAGGGGGAGTGAGCGACCTCAATGGACCTCTGTCGGGACAGCTGTAAACTTCTTTGTGGGCAGAAAAAGGTGCCAAATACAGGCAGGAGACCAGTACAAAAAGGCAGCCTACAGCGCAGGGAGACACAGAACAAGCGAGTGAGACAGGGGGAGTGAGTGAACTCAACGGAGCTGTGTAGGGATTGCTGCGGATTACTTTGTGGGTAGAAAAAGGCACCAATGCAAGCAGTTGCCCATTACAGAAGGGCAGCCTGCAGTGTCAGGAGAAATAGTATGAGTGAGTGAGAGAGGGGAAGTGAGCAAGCTCAATGGAGCTCTGCCAGAACTTTAGAGTTGTCCGCCCTCCCGCCCAGGGTCCTCCATGGTCCTATATTACAGCAGGGTCTCTGGAGTGGAGATAAAGCAATGAGTAGTTATGCCCACACCTCCTTATGAACAGTACAACTGTCATTTTTCACATCCTGGCCAAAATGCGTTTTTGCACTTCCAGCACAGAATAGTGCGGTCACTGTGGGAAATCACTGTTTGGGACACATTAAGAAAACCACAGTGACACTGATCATGAGCAGAGGTCCTAAAATGTCTATGTTGAAAAGTTTGTGATGAAAGTCCATAAAATGACTGTGTTACGAGCATGCATTGTGTAGTTTCCACGCATCCTTGTAACTTCGCAAATCAGTAATATTTTCAACCCACAATTTCAACACTGGCATTTTTTCACACCTCCTTATGCACAGTACAGCTGTCATTTTTCACATCCTGGGCAAAATGTGATTTCGCTCTTGTGGTGCAGAATAGCGCGGTTGCTGTGGGAAATCAATGTTTGGGACAGATTAAGAAAATAACAGTGACACTGTTCATGACCAGTGGTCCTAAAATCCCTATGTTGAAAATTTGGTGATGAAAGTCCATAAAATGACTGTGTTACTAGTGTGTGTTGAACTGTTTCCATGCACCCTTGTAACTTTGCAAATTTGTAATATTTTCACACCACATTTTCAACACTGGCATTTTTTCACACCTCCTTATAAACAGTACAGCTGTAATTTTTCACATCCTGGCTTAAATATGTTTTTTGCACTCCTGCCACAGAATAGCACGGTTGCTGTGGGAAATCAGTGTTTGGGACAGATTAAGATCAAGCGAGTGGGGGGGGAGTGTCCGAGCTCAGCTGACCTCTGTTGGGACTGCTGCGGATTTCTTTGTGGGCAGAAAAAGGCCCCAACACAGGATCCTGGTACAAAAGTGCAGCCTGCAACGCCAGGAGAAACAGAACGAGCGGGTGAGGGAGGGGGAGTGAGTGACCTCAACAGAGATCTCTTGGGACTGCTGCAGATTTCTTTGTGGGCAGAAAAAGGCAGCAAAGCAGGCAAGGTCCCAGTAGTAAAGGGCAGCCTGCAGTGGTGGGAGAAACAGAATGAGTGACTGAGAGATGGGGAGTAAGCAAGCTCAACTGAGCTCTATCATGACTGCTGCAGATTTCTTTGTGGACAGAAAAAGGCAGCAATGCAGGCAGGAGCCCAGTACAAAAGGGCAGCCTGCAGCACCGGCAGAAACGGAATGAGCAAGTGAGAGAGGGGGAGTGAGTGAGCTCAACGGAGTTCTGTCAGGACTGCTGCAGATTTCTTTGTTGGCAGACAAAGACACCAACAGAGGAAGGAGCCCAGTACAAAAGGGCAGCCTGTAGCACCAGGAAAAACAGAATGAGCACGTGAGAGAGGGAGACTGAGTGACCTCAACGCAGCTGTTTCAGGACAGCTGCGGATTTCTTTGTGGGCAGACAAAGTTGCCAATGCAGACAGGAGCCCAGTACAAAAGCGCCAACAGAAACAGAACCAGTGACTGACAGAGGGGGAGCGAGCAAGCTTAATGGAGCAAAGCAATCAACGTTCGGCATTGACAAATGCTTGTTAAACAGTGAAGCAAGGATAACTCACCTAGATATAATGCAATATGCCATTTGTAATATACTCATGATTTGACATATTTTTATAATGTATTTACGCAGCACAACTCAGTTAAGCTGTCTCATCTTGTTTCCATTGGTGTCCAGTTTTCACACATTTGATGCAACGTATTCCCATAGTAGCTAAGCTGAGATGTATCTTGCGTTCACTGGGATTCTGCCTTTAACCATTGTTACACTAAAGCTACACAGTATAACATAATTGAGCTATAATACAGTATCTCATATTCAGAAGGACCCTACTTTTATCAACTTTTTATATGGTATTTACCACAGCTAGGCCAGTCAAACTGATATGAAATACAGCAACTCATAATGTGTGGGATCCTGGAGTTACACACTTTTACAATATATTTATCCAGGATATCACAGCTGAGATGCAATATCTTATCTCTTGCATTTAGTGGAAGCCAGTTTTACCAGTTTTACTGTGCAGTCACCCAAGATAGCCCAAGTGAGGGGCAACCTTTAATATTCAGTGGGGTCTTGCTTTTAATAATTGATTTCATACTTCCTGTTTAGTCTTCCTTGTTTCTTCACCAGTGTCCAGGTTCTGCTTTCACCTGTCTGAGCCTTTCTGACTGCCATAGGAATCACCCAGGAGACCAACTCATCACAGCCTCTACTCAGCAACCTCTCCAGACTCCTCACTGTTACCAAGAGCTGCCCACTTTGAGTGGGATCCACTGGTTCTCCAAGCCTTGAGAAGACCTGCATTCAGTGGCTGAGGTCTGGAAGAAGAATCTGGCATGGTTCTGAAGAACGGCAGGACCCTTCTGTTGATTTGGAGGAGAGGCTGATTCAGATGTCAATGGCTGCTTTTGTATTTTATTCTACTTAATTCATCCCTTATCCAAAAAAACAAAACCATAAGTGTACCTATGAGGGCCATCAAGTGAGTGACTGAGCTCTACCCTATTTTTTAGAGCTGTGCAAAAAAAACCTTCCACCACAGAATTTCTGCAAAAGTTGGAATTTTGCTTCTGTGAAAGTTTGGAAATCATTTTGTCAGCTGTCACAGAAATTCTGACTTAAGAATGGCGGAATAAATGTATGAACTGCAGATTACTGTATGAAACTGTGTAACAAATTCCACAGAACTGATCACTCTCAGATCATGTGTAATTTCTTTTGGTAGTTTAGTACATTAATTCTCAATTTGTACATTCATTCCACAGTTCAGTGAGTTACTGAACTACGGAATTAAGGTTTTAATTCATTTAATGTGTATCACCAGCCTCTTATCTCATAGTTTCCAAATAATCCCTGGTGTCTAGTGTCATCCCTTAACCCCCAATCACCGCTCCATAACATTTAATATTTCTCTGGTGTCTAGTGGTGCCCTCCACCCTTCGATCACTGGCACACTGACCTGTAAGGATCAAAGGGAAAAGTGCAATTATTTTTGAAACAGATGGAAGTCACCATGAAAGTAAATGACATGAAACATGATCCTTACAAACAATTTGGTGTGTTTGGTGTATTTATTTGTAACTCAAAGTCTGACTTAAGAATCTGTTCACATTGTATGAGCTGATGCAGTTTTTTCTCTTTCAGGTGTCTGACTTAGTCTCTGATGTCAAGAATGGAGTGATGTCATCTTAGGAGATGCCCCTGCTTACAGTACCTCAACCAGCTGACAAAGACAAAGCTCCCTGTTCTGAATGATTTTCCCAGAAAAAAAACAAGCATTCGTCCATGCTGAATGTTGATTGCTTTGCTCTGTTGAGCTCGCTCACTCCCTCTCTGTCAGTCGCTCATTCTGTTTCTCTTGGTGCTGCAGGCTATGCTTTTGTACTGAGCTCCTGCATGCATTGGCACCTCTGTCTGCCCACAAAGAAATTTGCAGCTGTCCCGGCAGAGCTCCATTGAGGTCGCTCAGTCTCCCTCTCTCATGCATTCATTCTGTGTCTCCTGGCACTGCATGCTGCCCTTTTGTACTGGGCTTCTGCCTGTGTTGCTGTCTTTTCTGCCCACTTTATGTTAATGGTCAGTGATAAGTTTTGCAAATTCCCTGACCAAAAAGTCTAATTTCTTCTGAAGACCAGATTGTAAAAGAGAAAGAAGTAAATCATCAGCATGCGCCAGTGCAAGTACAGCCAATGATTCAATTTTAAGTGCATCAGATGGAACACGCCCAATAGATTCAATGTGATTATCCACATAAATATTGAAAGGAGTAGAAGCCTACAGACACCCTTAATGAACCCCTTTAATAATTGGAAATTTATTGGAAACATTGCCAGAAGGGCCTGATTTCACCCGAGCCAAAGTTTCACTATATAGTTTAGAAATAACAATCATAAAGACATACTCAGTGCCTTCATTCAATATTATCTTCCACAATTTACTTCAATCAATCAATCAATCAATCAATCAATCAATCAAATTCTTTATTTATCCTAGTGAACACCATTGAGCAAGCTCAATTAGAAGTTGGACCTGCATTACACAAGTCAAGTAACAATGCATTTATATACAGAAAAATAGACAGTAGATGCAAGAGTACAACAGTACATGTAGGCCTGCAATAGACAGGAAAAGAAAAATACATTTGGATTCAGGTAAAAGACAGCCGTTAAGGGTATACATAACACTAGGGTAGCAAGTCAGTAAAAATTTATACCAGATACAAAAACATATGTTTTAGTATTTCTGTAAGCTAAAGGCATTATAATCCAGTGAAGAGATTAGTTGAAGTGGATGCTACAAGCAAAGAGACATACATAGCCACTTTAAAAAGACCCAGGCGTATCAAGGGGGAGGCATGTGTCAGGAGAAGTAGGCAGCTGGGGGGGTCTGGAACTGGGATAATACCAGGAGTGAAGGAATGAGATGCTGTGGTATACAAGGAATAGGTGGGTGAGGGAAGGTGAGATTTAGGGCAGTACATAAGTAGGTGAAGGCCCAGTACAAAAGGTGGCTCAGGGACAAGTTATGCACTGATACAAGAAGGAAGAAGGATGAGACCACTTGTAGGGAGCAAGGAAAATTTACTATGACATTGTGAAATCTGCAGCAGTCACGATAGAGCTCAGTTGAGCTTGCTCACTCCCCGTCTCTCAGACGTTTGTTCTGTTTATCCAGCTGCTGCAGGCTGCCCTTTTTACTTGGCACCTGCTTGCATTGCTACCTTTTTCTACCCACAAAGAAATCTGCAGCTGTCCCAACAGAGCTCCGTTGAGCTCACTCTCTCCCCCTCCCTCACCCGCTCATTCTGTTTTCCCAGTACAGCATGCTGCCCTTTTGTACTGGGCTCCTGCATTGATGCAGTTTTCTGCCCACAAAGAAATCTGTTGCAGTCCTAACAGAGGTCAGTTGAGCTTGGTCACTTACCCCTTTCACTCGCATGATGTCACACTGATTTCCCACAGCGAGCATGCTATTCTGAGGCAGGAGTGAAAAAGCATATTTAGGCCAGGATGTGAAAAATGACAGCTGTACTGTTCATAAGAAGGTGTGAAAAAATGTCAGTGTTAAAGATTTGGTGTGAAAATATTACAAATTTGTGAAGTTGCAAGGGTACATGGAAACAGTTCAACGCATGCTTGTAACACAGTCATTTATGGGATTTTGTCATCAAATTTTCAACATGGGAATTTTAGGACCTCTGGTCATGAACAGTGTTACTGTTATTTTCTTAATCTGTCCCAAACACTGATTACCCACAGCGACCATGCAATTCTGCACCGCAAGTGCAAAAATACATTTCGGCCATGATGTGAAAAATGACAGCTGTACTGTTCATAAGGAGGTGTGAAAAAATTGCAGTGTTGAAAATCTGGCATGAAAATTATTGATTTGAGAAGTTACAAGGGTGTGTGGAAACTGCACAATGCACACTCATAACACAATCATTTTATGGACTTTTATCACAAATTTTCAACATAGGCATTTTAGGACCTCTGCTCATCAACAGTGTCACTGTGTTTTTCTTAGTGTGTCCCGAACACTAATTTCCCACAGTAACCACTTTATTCTGCCCTGGCAGAGTGAAAATGCATTTTGGCCAGGATGTGAAAAATGACAGTTGTACTGTTCATAAAGCGGTGTGGGAGTATAAAGTCATTGCTTTGTCCCACTCAAGGACCCTGCTGTAATATAGGACCACGGAGGACCCTGGGTGGGAGGGTGGGCAACTCTAAAGTTGGCAGAGCTCCATTGAGCTTGCTCACTCCCACTCTCTCATGCGCTCATTCTGTTTCTCCCAATGCTGCAGGCTGCCCTTTTGTACTGGCCTCCTGCTTGCGTTCTGCCATAAAGAAATCTGCAGCAGTCCCGACACAGCTCCGTTGAGTTCACTCACTCCCCCTCTCTCACTCACTCATTCTGTGTCTCCATGTGCTGCAGGCTGTCCATTTTTACTAGGCTCCTGCCTGTGTTGCTGCCTTTTTCTACCCACAAAGAAGTTCACAGCTGTCTTGACAGAGATTCATTGAGGTCACTTACTCCCCCTCTCTCACTCACTCATTCTGTTTCTCCTGGCGCTGCAGGCTGCCCTTTTGTACTGGGCTTCTGCCTCCATTGGCAACTTTTTCTGCCCTCAAAAAATCTGCAGCTGTCCCAAAAGAGCTCTGCTGAGCTCGCTCACTCATTCCCCCTAGCTCAGTCACTCGTTCCGTTTCTCCCCGGCGCTGCAGGCTTCCCTTTTGTACTGGGCTCCTGCCTGCATTGGCGCCTTTTTCTGCCCAAAAAGAAATCCACAGTAGTCCAGATAAACCTCCATTGAGTTCACTCACTCCTCCTCCTCCTCTCTCACTCGCTCATTCTGTGTCTCCCCGTGCTGCAGGCTGCCCTTTTGTACTGGACTCCTGCCTCTGTTGGCACCTTTTTCTACCCAAAAAGAAGTTCACAGCTGTCCTGACAGAGCTCCATTGAGGTTGCCTCCCCCTTTCTCACTTGATCATTTTGTTTCTCCCAGCGCTGCGGACTGCCCTTTTGTCCTGGGCTCCTGCCTCCATTGGTGCCTTTTTCTGCCCACAAAAAAATCTGCAGCAGTCCCGACAGAGCTCTGTTAAGCTCATTCACTCACTCACTCCCCCTCCTCTCTCAGTCACTCATTCCATTTCTTCCAGCGCTGCAGGCTTTCCTTATATACTGGTCTCCTGCCTATATTGGCACCTCATTCTGCCCACAAAGAAATCTGCAGCAGTCCTGATAGAGCTCCATTGAGCTCACTCAGTCCCCCTCTCTCACTCGCTCG
Source organism: Neoceratodus forsteri (assembly GCA_016271365.2). Classification (NCBI taxonomy): domain Eukaryota; kingdom Metazoa; phylum Chordata; order Ceratodontiformes; family Ceratodontidae; genus Neoceratodus; species Neoceratodus forsteri. The sequence continues at coordinate 612,864,781 of CM057455.1, forward strand.
TACTGTTTCTTCCACCGCTGCAGGCTGCCCTTTTTACTGGGCCCCTGCCTGCAGTGACACCTTTTTATGCCCACAAAGAAATCTGCAGCAGTCCCAACAGAGCTCGGTTGAGTTCGCTCACTCGCCCTCCCTCACTCGCTCTCTCATTCTGTTTCTCCCAGTGCTGTAGGCTGCCCTTTTGTACTGGGTCCTGCATTGGGGCCTTTTTCTTCCCACAAAGAAATCCACAGCAGTTCCGACAGAGCTCAGTTGAGCTTGGTCACTCCTCCCTCTCACTCACTCGATCTTAATCTGTCGCAAACACTGATTTCCCACAGTGACCGTGCTATTCTTCGACAGGAGTGCAAAAACATATTTTGGCCATGATGTGAAAAATGACAGCTGTACTGTTCATAACGAGGTGTGAAAAAATGGCAGTGTTGAAAATGTGGTGTGAAAATATTACAGATTTGTGAAGTTACCACGGTGCGTGGAAAGAGTTAAATGCACGCTTATAACACAGTCATTTCATGGAGTTTCGGCACCAAATTTTCAACATAAGGATTTTAAGACCTCTGCTCATGAACAGTGTCACTGACATTTTCTTAATCTGTCCTGAACACTGATTTCCAACATCAACTGGTCTATTCTGCGCCAGAAGTGCAAAAACACAGTTTGGTCAGGATGGGAAAAATGACAGCTGTACTGTTCATAAGTAGGTGCAGGAAAATGCCAGTGCTGAAAGTCTGGCGTGACAACATTACAGATCTTCAAAGTTATAAGGGTGCATGGAAACTGCGCAACGCACACTTGCAAAACAGTCATTTGAGGGGTTATCATCACCACATTTTCAACATTGGTATTTTAGAACCTCTGCTCATGAACAGTATCACTGTCATTTTCTTAATCTGTCCTGAACACTGATTTCCCACATCAACTGCGCTATTCTGTGCTGGAAGTGCAAAAACACATTTTGGTCAGGATGGGAAAAATGACAGCTGTACTGTTCATAAGGAGATGTGGAAAAATGGCAATGTTGGAAATCTGGAGTGAAAATATAAATTCGTGAAGTTACGAGCGTGCATGCAAACTGGGCAACGCATGCTCATAACACAGTAATTTTTTGGAGTATTGTCACCAAATTTTCAACATAGGCATTTTAGGACCTTTGCTCATGAACAATGTCACTGTCATTTTCTTAATCTGGCCCGTACACTGATTTCCCAAAGCAACCACGCTATTCCGCACCAGAAGCGCAAAACACATTTCGACCAGGATGTGAACAATGACAGCTGTACTGTTCACAAGGAGATGTGGAAAAATGCCAATGTTGAAAATCTGGCATGAAAATATTGCAAATTCGCGAACTTACAAACGTGCATAGCAACTGCGCAAGGCACGCTCATAAAACAGTAATTTTTTTGATTTTTTCTACCAAATTTGCAACATAGGCTTTTTGAGAGCCCACCTCATGAACACTGGCACTGTCGCTTCATTAATCAATCCCAAAAGGTGATTCCACGCAGTGACCATGAAATCACCTTTCAGGTCCGAATAATGCCATGACAGTGGCAGAATTATTGAGGAGGGGTCCCAAAAACCCCATGTTGAAAATTTTGGTGTCAAAATTCCAAAAAATGCCTGATATATGCATCAAAGTTGAAAAAAACCTATTTATTTCGTTATACAATTTACCGGCATTTCTTCAGTTCGCGGTCGGCTTTGAAGAGTGCCGACATGTTGATGGTCCACGAAGCTGTCTCGCCAGACTCGGAGGTAAGTATGGGGTGAGGGTGTGGGGAGGCAGGGTGCACAGTGGGTGGGCATGGGTTTTGGGAGGGGCAGGGAGACTGCGAGGGACAGTTTTCTTTTTAGCAGTTGAAGAAAAAAAAAAACTTTGTGGGACTTTTTTTTTTTTTACAGGGCTATTTGGCACGCTGGGATGGGCTCCCAGCATGCCAACAGAGTGTTTTTTTTGGGTGACAGCTCTAGCTGACGTGGGATTGGGCACCCCCATCGGCACAAAAGAAAGGATGCAAGAGCCCAGGGGATTGAGCACCCCTCAGCATAACTGCACTGGGTGTTTGTGGGGGGAATTATGCCAACGGGGAGTGGCCTCCCCCATCAGCAAATGAAAGTGGGAGGGGGGACATAATGCTTACGGGGTGTTGGCTGCCACATCTGAAAAATGAACTTAGGCACTGAAGCCGATGGGAATTGGGGCTCCCGTCAGCAAACAAACACAGTGGGGGGGGTACATGCTGCCGAGAGGGATTGGGCACCCCCTCGGCAGTGGGGGTGCTTTAATATTGTTTGTGAACATGGCGGAAAGCTGCTGCCATGTTCACAAACAATATCTAATAACAAGGTTCTGCTTAGCAATGACGGGTCACTCCTCATTACGGCAGATAGCTTACGCTGCAATGATGAGGCAGCCCCTGATTGCAGCGGCTGAAACCTTACAAGGTTGTGGCACACTGGCTGAACTAGTGTCAGCAGCTGCGTGACACCCCATTGGAAACAGTGGGCCAAGCCTCCAAAGGCTGTGGGAGCCCTGGTCACAACAGTGCCGCACCTCCACAACCTGCTTCTGCAGCAAGTTGCTGCAATATGTTTCTTTTGCCTATGCGTAATCAACATAAAAAACTGTCAGTACATTTTCTAGTGGTGTATGCTTTTTAAACAATGATGAATTTCTTTGTACGTCTGTATTACTAAATAATAATAATGCAACAGTAACTGTTTATCATCTTTAAAAAAAACAGGGTGTCAGTGCTTGTGGACTCTCATATTAGGCAGAATGAGTTGTTAACTGCAACAACAGGACGTTGATACATTGAGGTAAATGAGACCTCAGTTCCAGCTCTGAATATTAATTTCACTTATTTATTTGGGTCTGCAAGCAAGAAAATATGCTATTTATGTATTTCAGTTGTTGTCTAACATGTTAAATGATACTTGTATAATGAATGAAAAGACAGAAAGTTTCAGACAAGCTTAGTAGTTACTTAAGCTTTCTTTCCCAGATGTGAAGTCTTGTTTGTGGGGACTAAACAACTACAGTACATCAGGAGCATCAGGGCTAACCTACAATCCTGCCAAGTATGTCAGTATAACATTTTTTTTAATCTAGCAATATAATGTACAACTGAAAATTAAAAAAACTAACCTTGACCCACTAGTGTACGTTGTTTGCTGAGCAGTCTTGTGGTGGAATGTGGGTCCGCGGTCATTGTGGGTGACATGTTTCTAGCACTCTATTTTACGACAACCAGATTCATACGAACATACGAAATTTGCCAGCAGATAAAGGCCTAGAGGTCTATCAAGTCTGCTCGAATGTGCTGCTAGCACCCCTTATTCTGCAGCTGCCCCTCCCTTCCACCCTTCCCCTTCATTGACCCCACCCCTTGTTCTGTCCCATCCCCTTTTGAAGCAGTCCACTGTTCTGCTGGATACCACTTCTGCAGGTAACGCATTCCACCCAGACACCACCCTCTCTGTAAAAAAGTGTCTCCTCATCTCCCTCCTGAATTTTCCTCCCTGCAGTCTTTTATCATGGCCCCTGGTGTCCCTCTCCTCCCTTACTTTGAACAGCCCCTCTGTACCTGTCTTGTTTATTCCTTTCATGTACTTAATGGTTTCAATCATGTCCCCCCATCCCTCCTCTCATCCAGTGAGTACATGTTCAACTCCCTCAGCCTCCTCTCATATGATAAGTCCCCCAGCCCCTTGTTCATCTTTGTTGCCCTGCGCTGCACCCCCTCCAGTAACTTAATGTCCCTCTTCAGATACGGGTGCCAGTACTGCATGTAGTACTCCAGGTGCGGTCTAACTAATGACCTATACAGTGGCAGAGTCACCTCCTCCCTCCTTGAGGATATACCCCTTGCAGTACAACCCAGCATTTTGTTGGCCTTTGCAGCTGCCTTCCTTCATTGTGCCGAATTGTTCATTGACCCTGTAATGAGCACCTCCAGATCCTTCTCCTCCTCTCTCTGGGCTAGCAGCACTCCCCCCAGCTGGTAACCCCTCCTTGGGTTCTTCATCCCAAAATGCAGCACCTTGCACTTTCTGGCATTAAACCCCAGCTGCCAGGTGTCTGACCAGGTTTCAAGCTTTGCCAGATCATCCTGCAACCCCTGCCAGCCCCCTAGGTCATCCACCACCACTCCTACCTTGGTATCATCAGCAAACAGACTGATCTTCCTCTTGATTTCCAATGATATGTCTGCAATGAATATCCCAAACAACACTGGTCCCAACATCGAGCCCTGTGGCACACTGCTCGTCACTACCCTTGGGTGTGAGAGCTCCCCAACCACCACCACCCTTTGTTGCCTTCCTGAAGCCAGTTCTCTACCATCTCACCTGCTTTGCACCTGCCCTGTGCCTATTAACTTACTTCCCAGCCTTCCATGTGCACACAGAGTCGAATGTCTTACTGAAGTCCAGATACAGGACATCCACTGCATGGCCCCTGTACAGCTGCCTAGTTACCCAGTCATAGAATTCCACCAGGTTGGTTTGGCAGGATCTGACCCATATGAAGCCATGCTGTCTGCAGTCCTGTAGTCCTTTGGACTCTAGGAGGGCCACCAGCCTCTCCTTCAGAATAGTCTCCATTAGATTACCCACGATAGATGTGAGGCTCACTGGTCTGTAACTTCCCGGTTCATCCTTGGGGCCACTCTTGTGGAGGGGTACCACATGAGCCATCCTCCAGTCCTGTGGTATACACCCTGAATGTAATGAGGCATTAAATAGGTCTGCCAAAGGTCCTGCAAGGACCTCTGCCAGCTCCTTCAGTACCCTGGGGTGGATGCCATCTGGGCCTGGCGCCTTATCCACCCTCAGTGCCTTCAAACCTCCCGAACTCTGCCCTCCATGTTTCCCAGCTGTCACCTCCCCTGTTTCTGCCATTTCTTCCCCTTGGGTGTCACCCCACCTCTTCTCTTTAGTAAATACTGAGCAGAAGTACTCCTTTAGAGCTTCTGCCTTATCACACCCTGCTTCCACCCAACCCCCCTCCTTTCTAATCCTTACTATGTGGTCCTTACAGCTCCTTTTCTCCCTGATGTACCTAAAGAAGTCCTTCTCCCCCTTCTTAATGCCTTGTGCCAGCCTGAGTTGCGTAGATGCCTTGGCTTCCCTTACTGCCCTTGTCACCTCCTTTGATTCTGTTCATGCACCTCCCCTGTCCTCCCTCTCCCTCGTTTCTTGTACTTCCTAAAGGCAGCTCTTTTCCTCCTTACCTTTCCATTACCTCCTTGCTCAACCAGCTTGGTTTCTTAGCCCTAGCCTTCTTGCTCTGGGCCTTGCAGCAGGTTTTGGTTGCCACCACTATCCAAAGCTTTATGAGCTCCCACCTCTGGTTAGTGTCCATACTAGATTGAATTCTGGCCAGGTACCCTTTTACCACTTCCCCCTTCCTCCCAAAGTTGGCCCTCCTGAAGTCCAGCACTCTTGTGCCAGATTCTACTCCTTCCTTGCCCGTATCCAATGTGAGCCATACTGAGTGGTGGTAACTCTCTGACAGCGGTTCCTCCACTGTAAGTTCTCTCTCAAAGTCCCCATTTGCCAGCACAAGGTCAAGGGTATTCCCTAACCTGGTTGGTTCACTGACCATTTGCAGCATTTGCATTCATGTCGCACCATGGTGGGTGAACCAATTTTGGAGGGGTGCAGCAGTGGTTCTAGTACAAATGTTAGAAGTGGTGTAGGTGTACAGGTACAAATTTTGGGAGTGGTGCAGGTATACGAGTACACATTTTGGTAGGGGTACATGTACAAATTTTGGAAGATGTGTCAATGTAGAAGTTAAAATATTGAGATTGTGCAAGTACAAATTTTGGGAGGTGTGCAGTGGGTACCAGGTCAATATGCCAATGCTGTAAACAATGACAGCAACAGGGGTCGAATAGCATTAAGAAATTACCGCTACCCCTGTCACAGTCTGCTTGAATTAGGAAGGGATCAAGTTGCCATTAGTGTGGTGCCTGGTTGAGCTGCTCCAATGGTGGAATGGCTATTGGTGCAAGCATACATTTTTGAGGGATGCGGTGCTATAAGAACAAATTGGGGGAGGGGAAAAAGAGTACAAGCAAAAATTTTGTAAGGGGTGGAAGGGTAAAACAACAAATTTTGGGTACAATTGTGCAAATACAAATTGGGAGAGGTTCAGGAGCACAAGTACAAATTTTGGGAGAGATGCTTGGGAGTTATAAAGAGGTACATGGATAAATGTTGAGTTCCATGAACAAAGTTTGGGAGAGATGTAGTGGTACATATGCAAAACAGGGATGGCAGCAGTACTAGTACAAATTTTAGGAGTGGTGTAGGTGTACAAGTACGCATTTTGGGAATAGTATACATGCATGAGTACACATTTTGGGAGGTGTAAAGGGGTAGATGTACTAATTTGGGGAGTGGTGTACATGTAGAAGTAAAAATATTTGGAGGGGTGCAAATAAACATTTTTGGAGGTGTACAGAGGTAGATGTACAAATTTTAGGAATGGTGTAGATGTAGAAGTAAAAACATTGGGAGGGGTGTAAGCATAGATTTTGGGAGGTGTTCAGGGGTATGAGCACAAATTTTTGAAGGTAGTGTACTAGGTGGTACAAACCCAAATTTTGGGAGGGCATGTAGGGGTACAAGTACAAATTTTGAGAGGGGTAGGGGTACAAGTATAGATTTTAGGAGGGGTAGAAGTACAAATTTTGGGAAGGGTGCAGGCTTACAAGTACAAATTGTGGAGGTGTGCGTAGGTGCGAGTACAAATTTAAGGAGGAAAATAGGGGTACAAGTACACATTTTGGGAGGTATGCTGAGGAAAACACAATTTTGGGGAACGATGCAGTTTTGTCTGTACAAATTACAGGACAGACTCAGTGGTACAAGTATGCATTTTTGTGGTGCAAGTTCAAATTTCAGATGGTTTACAGGGGCATGGGGCAGATTTTGGGCAGGGTGTAAATGCAGATTTGGAGAGGGGTACAAGTGGTGTTCATTTTGGGGGTGTGCAGGTGTAAATGCAAACATATATGGTGGTGGGGGCTAAAGTACTAATTCTGAAAGGGGTGTAGATGATGGGGTTCATATTTGAATGGGTGCAGGAGTAAAAGTGCAAATTCTGAGAGAGGAGGGGTGAAAATAACTAGTCTTACTCTAGCAGTGTTTTGTGATGCTCCTGAGTTATAGCTGTCGAAATTGCTTTTATAATAACTGGTCAGCAATTTTTCCATTACTTGACTGAGTTATAATTTCCCATTATAACTCATGAGTTATAACGGGGAACATTCGCTTAGTCAGTCAACAAAAACTGCTCCCTAATTGGCTGTGCCTATTGTCCTGGGTGGGCTTTCAGTTTCCGAAACATGGCGGTTACCAGCTTAGCGAGAGTCGGCAGATGAGTCGTCATTGCTTCTTTTATTTTATTTTATTTTTTTTTTAAAGCGCAAGTTCTACATTAAAAAAAGTCTGCTTCATCCTACCATCCCAATGCTACAACTGCCATCAAGAATGATTCCGGAGTCACTCAGTCAGGTAAGCGTTATCGCAAGTGTTTGGCCACGTAACTACACAGCTCTCCAAAAAACAACCAACAATAATTAAAAAAGAAAAAGCAACTAAAAAAAGACTGTGTCACAGAAAATCAGAGCGACAGAGAGAGAGAGTTTGTGTGTGTGTGTGTGTGTGTGTGTGTGTGTCGCGTCTGCCTGCATGACTGAGAAAGAGCACCAGTAAAGAGTGTGGCAAAAAAATTGTAGACTAGCAATTATAAATAATAAAAGATGGGGAAGTGTGCTTCAATGAGAAATTAATGGTTGCCCAAGGTGTGGGATGCTACATTAAGCACACGTCTCCATCCATTATTGTATAGAAACAGAAACACAGAAACATAGACTTTGATGGCAAATAAGGACCACTTGGCCCACCTAGTCTGCCCAGTTCCCTACCTAGTGGAAAAGCTGCAGATCCTATTTAACGAACAGCCTATTTCTTCCTACCCCCCCCACAAAAATTGCCTTATGTCTGTCCCATGCATTCTTGAATTCTCCCACAGTTTTAGACCCCACAACCTCCTCAGAAAGGCTGTTCCATGCGTCCACCAACCTCTCTGTGAAAAAATACTTCCTCACATTGCCCCTGAGCCGTCCCCCCTCTATCTTCAAATTGCATCCCCTTGTTCTTGCACATCTCTTTTTCTGAAGGATGCTACCCTCCTGGACTTTGTTGATTCCACTGAGGTACTTAAATGTTTCTATCATGTCCCCCCTCTCCCTCCTTTCCTCAAAGGTATACTGTACATATTAAGCTCCTTTAGCCTCTCCTCATATGGCTTCTCTTGCAGACCCTGCACCATTTTAGTTGCCCTCCTCTGAACTGCCTCCATCTTGCCTATGTCCTTTGCGGAGATGGAGTCTCCAGAACCGGACGCAGTACTCCAGATGGGGTCTCACCAATAGTCTGTACAGGAGGATAACAACTTCCCATTTTCTGCTGGTGATGCCTCTCCCTATACATCCCAGTATCCCCCAGCCCTCCCTACCACCTTCTCACATTGCTTGCCAACCTTAAGGTCATCTGATATGATTACCACCAGGTCCCTTTCCATTTTTGTTGTTGTTACTACCTCCCCCCCTCCATTGTGTAATCTTCCCCTGGGTTTTTGTTTCCCAGGTGCATTACTTTGCACTTCTCTGCATTGAATCCAAGCTGCCATAACTTCTGACCATTCCTCCAACCGTGCCAAGTCCCTTCTCATCCTTTCCACACCTCCTTGTGTATCAACCCTGTTGCAGATCTTTGTGTCATCTGCCAAGAGGCATACTTTTCCTTCCAGTCCCTCTGCAATGTCACTTATAAAGACATTAATAGGGACTGAACCCAGTACTGAACCCTGTGGTACCCCACTTGTAACCCTTCTTTCTTCAGAGTATACTCCATTTATGATTACCTTCTGTGTCCTGTTGTTCAGCCAATGTTTTACCCAGGTTACCACCCTGGGATCCACTCCAAGGCTGGTTAATTTGACTACTAATCTTTTGTGTGGGACTGTGTCAAATGCCTTGCTAAAGTCTAGGTAGGCCATGTCCACAGCCCCTCCCTGGTTTACTACTTTGGTCACCCAGTCAAAGAAATCAATTAGATTCGTCTGACATGACCTTCCCACTGTGAACCCATGCTGCCTTGGGTCCTGTACCCCAGTGGCCTCTAGGTACTCAACAATTCTTTCCTTCAGAAGTGATTCAATCACTTTCCCCTACCACAGAGGTCAAATTGACAGGTCTGTAGTTTCCTGCCTCTGTCTTGCTCCCACTTTTGTGAAGGGTAATCACATCAGCTTTCTTCCAGTTCTCAGGTAATACACCATCCTCCCATGATTTTTTATAAAGGGTAGTCAATGGTGTCACTAGTTCTCTCCTTAATTCTTTTAGAATTCTGGAGTGAATTCCATCTGGTCCCATTGCTTTGTCCACCTTCAGTTTTAGGAGTTCTTTCAGAACCCTTTCTTCTGTAAAAGGACTGGGATCAACCCCCCTCTCCAGAGTGCTTCTGTTAATTGGATTAGGCACCTCCCCCACTTCCTCTTTTGTGAATACTAAACAGAAGTATTCATTCAGTATCCATGCTTTTTCACTGTCACTCTCTGCCCATCCACCATCCATTTTATTCAGCCTCACTATCCCTCCCTTTGTCTTTCTACACTCCCTGATATACCTATAAAAGGTTTTATCCCCCTTCTTAACTGAGTTGGCTATCTTTTCCTCAGTTTGTGCCTTTGCTATTCTGACTACCCTCCCTGTTTCCTTCTGCCTTAACTGGCACAGTTCTCTGTCCTGCTTCTTCTGTGTTTCCTTATACTTCCTAAATGCTATCTTTTTCTCCCTAACCTTCACCACCACTTCTTTTGAGAAGCATAGTGGCTTTTTCTTTCATTTTGATTTGTTTATTTGCTTCACACAAAGGCTTGTTGCCTCTGTGGTGGCAGTTTTGACATTTCCCCATTGTTGCTCCACCCCTCCTTCTAGCCTGTTTGCTAGTGCTTTTCTAAGGCACTTTCCCATCTTGCCAACGTTAGCACTCCTGAAGTCCAGATCCCTCACTTTTGTATGGCTTGACTCTGTACCTGAGTTTATCATGAACCACACTGTTTGGTGGTCACTTGTTCCCAAATGGCTACCTACTTCTAGATCTGAGATCCTCTCACTGTCCCCATTTGAGAGTATGAGGTCTAAGATTGGTCCCTCATGAGTAGGTTCCAAAACTAGCTGTCTGAGGCATGCCAACTGTAGAGCATCAAGAATGGCCCTGCTTTTGTATGTGGCTACAGCAAAGGTGCTCCAGTTAACTTCTGGCATATTAAGGTCCCCCATCAACAATATCTCCCCTTTTTCTGCCATCCTAAGTATGCCTTCTATCATATCCTTGTCCATTCCCTCCCCCTGACATGGGGGTCTGTATACAACCCCTGTGTGGATTGTGGTGCCATTTCCAGTCTCTAAGGTGACCAACAGTGCCTCCTCTCCTCCCTATTTACTCTTTTGTTCAGTTGCTTTTATCCCTTCCCTTACATAGAGAGCTACTCCCCCCGTTCTGCCCTCCCTGTCTCTCCTGTAGGTTGTGTAGCCTGGTATGTTAACATCACAGTCATGGTTCTCTGCGTACCATGTTTCTGTGACTGCTAAGATATCCAGGCATCCCTCTTCCATTAAGGCCACCAGTTCAGGGAGCTTTTTGCCCAGACTATGGGCATTGGTACTCACTACCCTCCATTTCTTGATGGTCTTATCCCTTTTTGCCACATCCCTGTCCTTATTGTGTTTGTCACTTTCTCCATTTACCCCTGCACTTCTCCCTATTGACATCTCTATGTTGGTGTCTACCTCACTTAGTACCCTGATTTTTTTGAGGGGGCTAGGATTTCCCTTCTCCTTTCCAGTGCCTCCCCCCTTGTCTAGTTTAAATGCTTGCCAATGAAGTATTTAAACCTTTCACCTAGGATCCTGGTTCCACTTCTGGACAGATGCAGATCATTACGCCAGTATTGACCTGCATCCATCCAGGTGGACCCACAGTCCCCAATGAAGCCAAATCCCTGAGCTCTGCACCAGTTTTTTAACCACTAATTGAATCTATGGTGTGGAGCACCCTAGCCTCATCCGTGCCATAGACAGGCAGCACCTCTGAGAAGGTTACTGTGTGTGCTATTTGTCTAAGGCCCCTCCCCATCTCCACAAATGCTTTTTGCACTGCTCTGATCCCTTTCTTAGCCAGGTCATTTGTCCCTAGGTGGACAATGACATCCAGCTCCCTCCCCTGTGCCGCTGCTCCTGTGATCCTGAAGATTTGCTCCCTGTCCCTCCAAGCCATGGCACTAGGCAGGCACCTTACCTCCCTCTCCACTTCCTCCCCCAGTTCTACCTTCCTAACAATGGAGTTGCCCACCAGAAGTTATTTCCTTCCCCTATGGGGTCCCATGCCACCTTCCTGTGGATCTCCTTTGTGGAGGTACCCAGCATCCTCCTTGGTCTGCGCTATGGGTGCCTCCATAGAGGAACCACACTTTTCCAGAATGGCATAGAAATTGTGGAGAGGTACAACTGGAGGAAGGGATGCACCTCTGTTCCACCACCCTAACCCTCCCTGAGCCCACTGTGGTCCAAACGCTCTTCTTTCTTGGCAACCTCTGAGGCAATGGCAGTGAACGTTGTGGTCCCTGGGTGGGAGAGGAGGTCCCACAAATCCTGGCCAACTCAGCCTGGAGATGAGCAACCTTCTCCCTCAGCCCAGAGAGGTGCCTGCAGATGAGACAACACTGCAACCTCCAGAACGTCTCCCAGAAGACTGCTGCTCCATGGCCACTGCACTGCACCACTCCCATCATGTCTTTTTTCTGGACCACTAACTGTTGTTTGGAATATTTACTCTTTCCTCTGTTTGTTTATTTTCTTTTCTTCCCCTACTTACTTACTGCCTCTGTGCCCTTTTAGCTCCTGATCTTCCTGTTCTATGACTAGAAGTTCCTATATTTCTCAGTATTCTCCTTACTTGCTCAGAGTCAGACCTCCAGCAGCTGGGGGGGATGGAGAGCTACTCTTGCTCTTCTAGGATGGTGAGTCTTTGGTGGCTCTGTGATCACTCACTTCCTGCTCCCAAACAGGAAGTTCCTGTTGTCAGTTAAATCCTGTGTCTATAAAAGTTGAACTGATTTAGGTGGTGGGGTGGAGGGGAAGGAAGGAAGGCAATATAGCCCCAGTAGAGAAGTTTTAGTTATACCAGTAGCTCCTTCCTCCTGGTGTTCTGTCTGTTCTCTGTCAGAAGCTGTCTAGGGCAGTGCTTAAATCTGGTTTTAACCTGGCTCCTTCTAGCTAAGCCACCCCCCCCCCACTTTGCAAATCTTTCTACACTTAGTTAATTTTCACAGATAACAATTCCCTTCTGACACCTGTGACATATACGTTATATGTTATTACTATTGGTAAATGCTACTATTAGGTGCATATATACTATTGCTTAAATTCAATTTACCCTCCACACTTATTCTAGCCTGCATTTTATCAGTGCTTGCATTTTTGATACTGCTCTATTGTTAACATACCTCTGTTAATACTGTTGATCTACAATAATTACTACTCTGTCACTCAGTTAGTTTTGTTCAAATGCTGCTATAACAGGTATTTTAGCCTGCAGCTTCTCAGTGTCTAGAATTTTCGTCTTGCTGCTTCTGCTATGTGCTATGTTGCTATAGGCTGCCAAATTTTAATCCCTAGCCTTTGTCACACCTATCTCCCCAGTCCTTCCTTTCATTTCCTACTAAGTTCCTCTTCCAACTGCTTTTCCCTCTTTTCCTCTGTAGTTACATACCTACCTATCCTCATCCTCATCATCCTCTAACTCAGCCCTTGAGCATCCTCCCCCACCTTGCAACTCCCATCCTCTCCCCTTCATCCTTTTCCTATCTAGTTCAACCCTTATAAATCCTCCTCCCACTATGCAATGCCCTCCCTACTCTTACTATCACACTCCTCCTCTTCTATTCCCCCCTACTCTTTCCAATTATGTTCCTTATTACTGTTACTGGGTATGTTTAAGACACTGAGTACTTTTAAATTTCAACCTCTCAGGTGTGATGTCATACCATCACAAGGCATGCACTGTATGCGGTGTCTGCAGCCTTAAACAAACCCTGCCTCCTGACAAAGTTTCCTAAAAGCAAAGCATTGGAGATTTTTGCAGCTCACTCATTCTATGTATACCGGCAGAAATGTTCACTTTTGTTGTTTGCACAGCATTTGTACTTGTAAAGTGTTATGCAAGTTGAGCACATTTTATCTGATTTATGTAACTGTCACAAACCAATGTAAGGAACTGAAACTTAAATAAATAAATAAATCATAAGCATTACATAAATGAGTCCTTCTTTCACATTTCCTTCAGGTGTGGGGATTTTGCTTTTTCTGGATATTTGGGGGGTTGCTGCCTTTATCCCTTGTGTCACCTATTACCACAATCTTATCCTATCCATGGAACTGTTGTTGCAACAAGTCATCCTCCACAAGTCTGCCTATCTATATTTCACTTGTCTTTATTTCTTCTGTCTACTTTTCTACCCCCCCAAAACACATTATTTTCATTTTGCCCCATTAGGCAGTCGCTGCATATCCCAGTAAGCCTGCCATGTTCTCCTAATGCCCTGCCTCAACTACTCATGCTAACAACTCTTCTTCTTACCATCTCTCTTTCCCTCCACCCCCTACCAGGTTGCACCCACGATACGTTGATTTGGGGAATATTTTGTAGCTGCACCTCAGAAACATTTTGTAATTTGTTCCTTGACAGAATTATTTCTGTGCTGTAATTACTGCACTCCCATTTTATCCATTTCTTCCTAAACATTATTTTTTATTTCTTTATAATACATTAATTTCCCTCTCCTGGGTTACCTCACAAACCAACTTCGACTCAATGAATCTGTCCCAGTCAACAAACTGTTAATATATAAATATACACATACATATAAACACAGAAACAAAGCATTTTCCTATACATGTCACAGTGTTAGAAGGGTCTGGCCATGTTTAGCACCATTTACACTGGCTGAGTAGTGTCTTCCCACCAACCTCGCATCATGGTCAGTTTTTTCATTAGTTCAGTAGTTCCCCCTCTCTCACTCACATTTCAAATGAAATTGGAGGTATGATGTTCTTCATTCACCCTGTTTCATAGTTACCTAAACATCTAATGGTTATGTTCTTCCACACAATCCTAACTGCAGGACTTCTAAGAGGACAAACGATACCCAATATATCTTTTGACTCCCATGCTACTCTGCCAACATCTGCCTCTACTTGCAGAGCTGTGACTATGTTTCATGCAAGTCAGGCACTGTATGCTGCTATGCTACATTCAGAGATCTGTCAAACTGTAGTGGCCCCTGACTTCACAGTGCTATTTGTCAGTGCAAGGAAAAGATTTGTGGCCCCATCGATTTTGACTTAATTTGGTCAAACAAATAGTGCTGGTGCGAAGTGTTTTTGGTGTACACTTTACACTAGCAAAGGTGTACAGTATTAACTGAAAGCAAAGATGAATAAACAATTCTTGATATTTTCTATCGTTTAAAAAAGGACGTATTACTGACAAAAAATATGTTTCATTACTTCATTGACAGTTACTTATCACCCCACAAGACAAAAACATGGTAGGATACTTTATGCCATGATGTATATTTTTAACTACCCATTCTATGAGGCATCCTTCAGTGCACCTAGAAAAAAAACATGTTTTTGCTAGTTACTGAAGACTGTGTCACTAGGTCAAATGTGCAGAAAGAGAATAAGCATTTAAGAATGAAACATTAAGGACATAAATCAGCTGTATCCCTCCAAGGTTGTTATGTTGAAAGGAGCTAATAGAAACTACACATATAAAATGAAAATCTGTAGTTGCTTTCATACCATGTTTTATAACCTGATTTTGTTATGTTCATTGATTATATAAAGTCCTGTTGTAGACATAGTCACAAACAAGGATGTACTAGACTAAAATATGTCTTACAATGTATATGGTCATAAAACTAACACATACACATTTCCTTGCAATGTAGGAGCTGTCGGAATTGTTAAGGTGAAATGGATTTATTTTTAGAGACGTGTGATGGTATAAGGGCCATGACTTGAAGCAATTACATTCCCAATTACAATTAATGGCCAGCTTCTGCAAAATCTTCAGATCTGTACCAAACATCCAGAGGATGAACTCAAATAAATCACTACCAAAATAGCTGAGGCATTTGCTGAAAAGAGAAAATTCAATTCTTGCCCTACAGCCTTATACAGGTACTGTGCCATAATTGATTTAACTTTTGAGCATAGCCTAAATTGATACATTGGGAAACTTTGCTACCTGATGCAGTTTCCATTTAGTTTAACTTCTAAAGATTTTTTTTGTAATGAATATTGTTGCTTTTATTATTTTATAACTTTGCCTACTACAGCTAAGCTTTGCACTGCACAGCACATGCCTTGCCGATGTGCATATAATATACTCATTTTATATACTGTATATATATATATATATATATATATATATATATATATATATATATATATATATATATATATATATATATATATATTTATATATGTTCTTATTAAAACATATGTAAAGATTATAATGCTTAGCAGGTATAGGTCACTAAATTTTAGTATTGTAAGCAAATCCATTTATTTTGGTGTGCACAGTGTGGTGAAATGAATACAGCAGAGATGTAAAACAATTTCATTAATATGATTTTTAAGAAAATGATGCAGTACATTTACTGTCTACCATCTTTGAGTAACCCTTCCTTAGCGCTTTTGCCCTGAGTTTCTCTTTTTTTATATATACATTTTATCCACTGGTCTCTCCTGACTGCCACCTTTAGACTGACCTCCCCCCCAGCCCCTTCACCCCAGCATTCCTGGGACGCACCTTGGCCCACACCCTCTGCCACATGGCTGCATGCCCAGTCATTGGGTGTGGAGCCTGCTGAGGGTCGGTTGTCACCCACAGATCAAGAGTTTTTCCTCCATTTTCTCCCTTCCCCCATCACTGTGGCATACACATGGAGGCACGTGCATGCCCAAGGAAGTCCTGCAGCACCCATCCCATCTCTGGTGCCCAACAGACCAGCACTACACTTGGGCCTCCACCTGGGGCAGTAGTTCAGTAGGAGCACCAGTCCTCCCTCCCCAAGTAAGGAGAACAGTCTTCCTGATGCTCTTTCCTCTCCCTCCTCAGCTGACTCCCGGCTGCCCACTTGCATCACAAACATGGCAGGAGTTAAAGCACAGACGCCTCAGTCCTCCATGCCATTGGGCTGGCTCTGTGTGCTGAGTTTCTATCTCACTTTAGATACACTGTCTATTGTATACATTTCTGAATCATGTTCTTTAGCAAAGGTATTTTACAACAAACAATGAAAATAACTATTTATAAAACCAGTAGTGGCTGAAAACAGTTCAGTGAGGAACAGAATCAAATCAACACTAGTGTTACACATTTAGTTATTTAAAGTTCTTTCAGATCACTGAGTTTTCAATTAAAAATTCCACTTTTTATTACAAATGCTTTAATAATATAAAACATTTCACAGTGTCTTTATTTCTCAAAAAAAAAAACAACTTGCAAATGTACTCCATGAACACCAAAATACTTGAGTTCACTTGGTCTGAGGGCAACTAAGTATGAAGTGCTTGTGCAATGTAATGTATCAATGGTGCAGTAGGTATGATCTTAGAGCTCATAGTTGGTATGCAGTAGAAGCTTACCACTTTATGCTAGAGCAATAGTTCTCAGACTTTGTCAAAGTGAGCCTCCCCAAATCCATGGAAAAGATTTTGAGCCTCCCCAAAAAACTGAAATAATCTTGGGCCTCCCTCAAAGAAAAATAACATACTGTACTTTGAGCAGTACACCATTAATAAATTGAAACCCCTTTGAGTACTTGGCTCACATTCAGTTATTTGTCTTATACAGATGTGGAACATTTGAAAAAGAGCTCCTGTGATCAAAGGCATTATCTGGATAACAAATAAATAAATGTTATTCAGCTTACTGTTCCCCCCCCCACAGGCCAGCCTACTTGCTCTGCTATTTTCATTCTTGAACCATTGTTATCCCTTCTTGTAGTACCTTCATGGGTCAGATTACTTTCTCTGTTTCCTCCCTATATGAAATAACCTTCCTACATACTTTGCCTCTCCCTCTCCCCCTCCTTCCCTGCTGTTAAGCAACTTCTCAGAAATTACTTTGCTGCTTCCTGGTATTGCTCTTAGCACTTTTATGTTCAACCCTTGTATTTGGGCTGTTCTGCCATCAGGCTACAAATTTATCAATTACCACCTCTCATTATTAGTTTATTGTTCATATTTGTTTGCACTATTGTTCATTGTGTATTTCTTGATTGTTTTGCAGTTACCTTTTGAAATGTACTGACTCCCTACCCTTCCTCGAGTACACCTGAAATGAGCCTTGGCTCATTCACCTTCCCTTGTCACCTATTAGTAAATAAATACATACGATTTGCCTACTATTATCCTCTTTCAGTTTGCTTCATCTCTTCACACAAATTACATAAAACTCAAAATTTAAATACAGTACTTTTTCAGACTTGCTTGAGCCTCCCCTGGAACAGATTGGGGACTCCCCAGGGAGGCTGGCCTCACCATTTGAGAACCCCTATGCTAGAGCTACTGTTAATTCTAGAGCTACACCTATGAGAGCAGGATGCTTGTGCTTGTTACTTGATGCTGAGCTTGAGATGAGGTAGTTTTCAATTAAATGCAATGAGAGTTGTGTCCAGTCACACAGTCTGTCACCCTTATTGGAACTACCACGTTTCTGTGGTGTCATGAAGACACTGGAACCCTCTTAAGGAGGGTTCTATTGCCAGTGCACTGCAGGACAGTGTTTCTTTTAGTTAAAAGTGTGGGCCAAGCGATCCTTATCTGTCGTCAAATTCTATGTTTCTATGTTTCTATGGTACCATAGGAAGTGACCAAAAAGTTCTGATCTGGTTGTAAAAAACGGTCAAGTGTCATGATTACCGAAGGAGAGAGGGACCAACCTAAGGATGGATACAATGCAGATAATGGAAAGGAGCCAACATTCAAATCACAATGCATGGTAAAATCTATATTTATGCTAATATTATGACCTTTTGTACAGGACAGAGAAAACTCCCCTGTGGAAAACATATGTGAGGACTCAAAGCTTCAGGTTGCAATCCCTCCTCTCTAGCAACATATTTATGTTTTTAATTTTAAAATCACTCTAAGCGTAACAAACCTTACACTGCTCCATTAAATAGAGATCACTAGTGATCACCTTATGTTTCAGTGAGACTATTCACCATTATCAGGATATAGAATGACTCAGCCCTGTGGTTAAAGGAATCTCCTCTCCGGAGTTTTACACCCTAAAAGGTGTTAGTTAGGAATATTGGTCACTGGAGAATGCATACACTAAGAATGCGTGGGATAGACACAAGGGAATCTTACAAACAAGAGGAGAGTGTAAGCCAGAGTCCAAGTAGGGTCTCCAGTGGCACTATAATGAGTCATTATGTATTACGGGGTGCAATAGATCACCATCAGGGGGACTAGACTTACTGAACCATCCTTGCAATTTGGTGAACATCCAGTTCTCTGAAGTTATCATTATGGGAGATATAAACCTTGATTTGTTTTCCCCATGCTCCAAACCGCTAAAAGATCTCTATGACACTTATGGCCTCACCCAGCTCATCTCTGAGTCTACCTGTCCTAACAACAACAATCCTGGCAATATTACACTCCTTTTTCTTTTTAACTCTGTTTATACTCCATACTTATGGGGAACTCTGTCAGGCATCCACCTCTCTTGTCACTCTATCTCCGTGACTAAAACTCTCCAGCTCCTGGCACCAGCTTGGTGATCCCCGCCAACTCTGAGCCCCCTGAAGCAGGGCCTCCCTTTCCACCCTTGGCACTGTATCTACAATTTGGTAGGCCAGGCTGGGCTCGGCCTAAGGGTGGAAGGAGTCCGGCAGGTGGAGTGTGGTGATGAGCGGTGGTGCCATCACCTATCCCCATGGATGGGGATTTTCTAACTTTTGCTGCCCCCTTGAGAGGTGATGTGCCATAACATCTGCACACGGCTGCCCTACTGATATCTGCTGCACTCCCCACCCCCTTACGACTCGAGCTGGTACACCTGTAGTACCCCCTGATCTCCATCAGGGGTCACTAGGACACTGAGCTGCCCCTGGAACCCTCCCCAGAGAGAGGAGAGCAGTCCTCTAGATGCTCGATCCTCTCCCTCCTCAGCCGACTGCCGGATCCTCAAGCTCATTCCCTAACCCAGTTCGCCGGTGTGGCACGAGGTGTGGCATCCAGCACCTCAACCCTCAGCACCACCAGATCGACTAATATTACACTCCTTGACTTAATTCTTGTAAACAAATGTCACAGCATCTCACACACTGGGGTGTTCTTCAAGGACATAAGTGATCACAGCACCATGGCTTGTGTGTGGACCACCCCGTAACTCATCTCTACCTCCAGATACATATTCATAAGAAATCATTGGAACTTTGATAACAACAGCTTCCTTGTGAATCTAAGTTATATTAGATTAGCTTTTCCTAGGAAGCAACCAACGATTCTGCTACTGCAAATTAACAGACCCTGAGGCTTTCTTCCTCTGTTGAAACTGCCGCCCGAGATCCTCCGAACTCCGATTCATTGCAGGGCCCAGAAATCTACAGAAACAGCCAAAAGCCATATATCCCCTCAGGTGTGCCATGCCCTCCTGGGGCTCACACCTCGCCACCAGAGGAAAAGCTACAAGCCTGTACTGGGAAGCAATCCACGATTTTGCTACTGCAAATTAGCAGACCCTGAGGCTTTCTTCCCCTGTCGAAACTGCTGCCCGGGATCCTCTGAACTCCGGTTCATTGTAGGGCCTAGAAATCTATAGAAACAGCCAAAACTGTATATCCCCTCAGGTGTGCCGTGCCCTCCTGGGGCTCACACCTTATCACCAGAGGAAAAACTACAAGCCTGTCCTGGGAAGCAACCCACGATTCTGCTACTGCAAATTAGCAGACCCTGAGGTTTTCTTCCCATGTTGAAACTGCCGCGCAGGATCCTCCAAACTCCGGTTCATTGCAGGGCCCAGAAATCTGCAGAAACAGCCAAAAACCATATATCCCCTCAGGTGTGCCATGCCCTCCTGGAGCTCGCACCTCGCTACCAGAGGAAAAACTACAAGCCTGTCCTGGGAAGCAACCCACGATTCTGCTACTGCAAATTAGCAGACCCTGAGGCTTTCTTCCCCTGTTGAAACTGCCACCCGGGATCCTCCGAACTCCAGTTCATTGCAGGGCCCAGAAATCTACATAAAAAGCCAAAAGCTGTATATCCCCTCAGGTACATTGGTATTTGGTGCCTTTGAACATTCTGAATTTTCAGCGCCAACACTCTGATTGGAGGATCTCAACCTTACTCACTTCCTCCTGCTGGTCTCCATTTCACCTTGCTTCATTAGAGACATTTATCAGTGCTGCTGATCATGGGACTATCCTGTTTTGTAAAGCAAGAATTTAATTTTTTTTTTTTGTAAAGAAATTGTTGTTTTTTGTAAAGCTAGAATGGCATGAAAGGCTCCCCCCCCCCACTGTTTCTCTCCTCATCTATCAATCCAGTTTAGGCCATTCAGTGTTACAGTGCCATTGTTTAAAGTGATTTACCTGCTCTGAATTCACTGTGATTACATCCCTCTTTATAATTAATTCTCTGTGAAAGGCCGAACAGTTTTAAGTTGACCTTTTTTTGAACTCCTTAATATCCTAAAACTACAGTCTAATCCTTTTTATTATTAATTCTGAGTGTAAAACTGTAGAGTCTTAAGATTATTAGACCTGTACTGCACTGTCTATTATTCTAAGCGAACAGCTGAATCCTTTTTTGAACTAATTTCTGTGTAAAGCTGTAGTTTTAAATTGACCAGACTTTTCAGTGTACTGCCTAGCATTCTAAATTTAAAGCCCAATCCTTGCCTCTCGCTTCGCCACTTGTCTGCCCTCTAACCAACTTATGTCTCCTTCCTGTTTCTATTACACACTTTGTAGTTTAACCGCCTCCTTCCAAATAATAGTGACCACCCTGTTTCTTTGTTTGAGTTAACCACACCTCCCCTGCCTACCCCTACTTAATCCATCTCCTTTCCTCTCCCCCTCAGGTGTGCTGTGCCCTACTGGGGCTCTCACCTTGCCGCCAGAGGAAAAGCTACAAGCCTGTCCTGGGAAGCAACCCATGATTCTGCTACTGCAAATTAGCAGACCCTAAGGCTTTCTTCCCCTGTTGAAACTGCTGCCCAGGATCCTCCGAATTCCGGTTCATTGCAGGCCCAGAAATCTACAGAAACAGCCAAAAGCCGTATATCCCCTCAGGTACATTGATATTTGGCGCCTTTGGACATTCTGAATTTTCAGCGCCAACACTCTGATTGGAGGATCTCAGCCTCACTGACTTCTTCCTGCTGCTCTCCATTTTACCTTGCTTCATTAGAGATGTTTATCAGAGCTGCTGATCCTGGAACTATCCTTTTTGGTAAAGCAAGAATTTAATTTGCAAATTATACTACATAGCCACTAGAGGGCTATAACAGCTGTCTTTTCTGTTAAAGAGAAAACACATTATATTTTCTACTTCCTCTTCTGCTCTAGTGGACATGGGATACCTCTCTTTCTGACGACCATCCCCGGGGTTTTTCTGCCTGTTTTTCAGGCCAAACCATGCTCATCCACTAAGGCTGCAAGACTTGAAAGCCTGCCCCCACTCCCATTCTGTACTGGTGGAGCAGGGCCAGAAACAGAAACAAATGCTACAGACCAATCTTGCCACACCGGATTGCAGCCCTGAACCACCTCACTGGCTCAGCTGCAAGGAGTTGCTCCACAGGTACGTTCAGTGCCAAAACCACCTCTCAGCCAACAAAAGGATTTTGAACTTATGACACCTGATCGCCAGTTGGTCTAGGCTTCTAGTGACTTTTACTGCTGGCGGTTGTGGTGCTTAGATCTACCATGGGAAGTTACAGCTGGTTCCTCGGTGTGTCACAAGCTTTACTAGCACTCATCTCAATTCTTCAGAACCCTCATCCCTCCCTAAAGTGGAATGACCCTTGCGCTTCTCCCTGTCCTGTGTCCAACAGCTCCTTTCAGGTAGCCATTCTGGACTATTTTGCTTCTCAGCTGTCTCTGCCGGGGAGTGGGACATCTCCCGAGCTGCCTCTGCAGATTACTCCCCCATCCAGACTTGAGACTTCCTAGTCATGGCAAATTCCTGCCAGGACACTAGTGGCTGCAACACTAGGGCAGTATAACACCAGGAGTGGGTACAGGCCTACCCATCAACACCGCCTCCCTTATCGCCCCAAAAATTGTGTTTACAAATTATAGTTTGCTGCCTTAAAAAGAATCCTGCTTCTTTTACTATTGTGCTCAGGCAATGTCAAACTCAATCCAGGACCATTAGACATCCTTGCTTCTCCATCAGATCTGGCAAGTATCAAAGGAATGTCTTTTGTGCATCTCAATGCCTGTAGTTTGCTGAAAAAGTTCACCCTTATCCAGTCTTGGGTGAGCAACACCCTACCTGATGTCCTAGTGATCACTGAGACCTGGCTTAGGCCAGCAACCCCAGACAATGAAATCAATATTCCAAATTATTTACTCTTCCAAGCAGATAGGCAATCAAAAGGAGGTGGAGTGGCAATTTATGTAAGGGACAAATACTCAACCACATGCATAGACGCATAATCCTCCCCCAAAGAATTTGAATGCTTGACCCTAAAGATTGACCTTTCTCCTTCCAGTGCACTCTGTGTAATAGGCTGCTACAGGTCCCCTTCTGCCGGGCCTCATCTCCTGTCTCACCTCAGTTCCATACTGGGGCTCAGTTCCTTGGAAACCATTATTCTTGGTGACCTGAACTATGATTGGCTATCAAGTGCATCAGCTCCCTTGAAATCCTTTTGTGACACTCTAGGGCTGGTGCAACTCATTGGAGAGCCTACTCACAGAAATAAAAATAACCTTAACAACAGCTCCCTTTTATATGTAATTTTGGTTAGCAAGTCACACCTGTTCTCTCATGTCAGAACATTTTTCTCAGACATTAGCGATCATTGTATAATCACCACCATTAGATCAGTGCACAACCCACAGTTTGTGGCAAAGTTCTCTATCAAGAGGTGCAAACGCAACTTTGATTTGTTTGGACATGTCCACGACTTGAAACATTCACTGTGATGGCAGGAATTCTTGCTAGCCAAAATGGTTAACAGGGCATATATTATTTTTTACGATATTTTAAGTGAGGATTTAAATAAGCATGCACCCTTGGTTAAGGTGCGGGTCAGGAGCAGCACCTGCCATTGGTTCTTGCCTGAGCTCAAAGTTTCCCTGTTAGAAAGGGATACTTTATGAAAAGAAGCCCGAAGAAGCAAGAAATACTCAGATCGGTGTCTTTTTAAGAGAGCATGTAACAAGTGCACCAAGTTGGTCAGAGCAGCCAAGGCTGCCTACTATCGTTCAGAGCTAGTCTCTGCCTCAAGAAATCCTTCAAAGCTCTGGAAAACATTAAAAGACATGTCTGGACATGCATCTGGTAATTCCATTCCAGCAAAAATTAAGTCCCTGACAGCATTATCTCTAACCGATCAGAGATATTGGAAGCCTTCAATAACCATTTTGCAACAGCAGGGCTAGCATTTGATACTTCTCCTGCCAATGACCTCTGGACAGCCCAGGGCCCACCAACCCACAAGTCCCCCTCTACCAAGGAGGCCTTCTCCCTCCTGCCTGTCTCTCTAAAAGAGGTGGAAGACCTACTGCTGCAACTGGACACCAGGAAGGGAGCAGGCTCCGACTTCATAGAGCCATACTATCTGATGTGTGCCTACCACGTGCTTGCAGTGCCAATCACCCACCTATTCAACAAGTCACTGTCCCAGGATAGCCTCCCCCCTCAATGGAAAATAGCCCATGTCATCCCTCTATCAAAAGCAGGTGACCCCTGCGATCTAAATAATTATGGACCGATCTCCCTCCTCCCCATCCTGTCTAAATTACTGGAAAAAATAGTGTGTGGCCAGCTAGGGGTATACTTAGAATCCAGAAGCTTATTAAACTCAGTTCAGTCTGTATTCAGAGCAAAGCACAGCACCATACCAGCCCTAGCTAAGGTGACCAATGATTGGCTCCTAGACCTTGACAACAAGAAGCATGTCTGTGCCGTTTTCTTGGATCTTAGTAAGGCATTCGACACAGTCGATCACAGCCTACTTCTTTTCTCTCTAAGCACCTTAGGACTGGACCAATAATCTATGTGCTGATTTGCAGACTACCTCGGAGAACAGAAGCAGCAGGTTAAAGCTGAAGGTGATCTTTCTCCATTAAAACCTATGCTGAGGGGCGTGCCCCAGGGCTGTATCCTTGGCCCCCTCCTCTTTGCAGTCTACATTAACAACATCGATGACCCCATCAAAAAAGTCAACATCCACTTATTCTCGGATGACACTGTACTGTACTTGAGTCGTCCCACACTGGAAGCAGCCTGTGAAGACCTCCAAGCTGAATTTAACCTTCTACAATACCAGCTCATAACCAAAAAGCTTTTGCTCAATGTGAAAAAGACAAAAGCCATACTCTTATTCCCCTCCTTGCATGCGGAAATTCCTGCTGGAGGGGGGAGCTATCCCACAAATTACCACCATTCTTGAAGAATCACTAGAGTATGTAGCTAAATTCAAATATCTAGGAGTTTGGCTTGATCATAAACTTTCATTTACCGACCACCTCGAAGAACTACAGAAGAAACTAAGTCAAAGATTAGGACTATCCTACAGAATTAACCACCTGCTCACAAAGGAGGCCAAGATTCAACTGGTTCAAGCTACCTTCCTATCTTTAATAGATTATACAGACCTGCTTTACAGCCACTGCACTGCCTCTGCACTGGCTAAGCTGGATACCCTCTACCACAGAGCTATCAGGTTCATTACTGGCCTTCCACTTTCCACACACCACTGCTCCCTCTACTCATTGTTAGGCTGGACTTCACTTCACTATAGAATTGTGCCATCTATCTTAAGGATACCCTTATGGGTCACATCATCCCATACCCTAGCCTGAGCAACTCCTCTCAGGTCCTCACAATCAAAATCCTCCTTGGTGCACATAACAAGGAACTCACTGTCATCTCGGTTTACCTACTCCCAAGAGACCAGGCAGCTGGCTTCCATAGCATCATGGAATATCTAAGGGTCCAGCAACATAATTCTGAAACAATAATCATGGGTGATTTTAACATTAACTGGCTCTCCACTGAGGCTGCTACCTATAAGGATGCAGCCGCGGCGCATCACCTCACTCAACTGGTCAATGCCCCCACTAGGTGTAACTATAGGACAGGCTCCCTTATGCTTCTAGACTGGATTCTATCTAACCGCCCTGAATGCATCTCCAGTGTTTCTGTACTCCCAGATACAATAAGTGACCACTCGCCTGTCATCTGCTTCTGGTCAAACAAATACCACAAGCCGCCTCCCAAGCTTATCTATGCCAGGGTTATCAAACAAGGGCACCTCCAGCTGTTAAAATCCCATCTAACCAGGCTGAACTGGGCAGTGCTTGACTCCTCAATGACACCAACAAAGCTCTGGACCTATTTATCAGACGTTTCCAACAAAGCCTACATCTATGCACCAGTGAAAAGATGAAGGTGCAAGGCTGTGACCCAACCCCTGGGTTATTACTCTTTTAACTCTGCTCTAGCACAAAGACCACCTCTGGCATTGTGCTCATGCAACTTGCATTTAAGTAAACATACAATTATACAAAGCAGCCAGAAATTATTGCACTGAAGTAATACGGAATGCTAAACGTAGCTATTATAAAGAGGCTCTGACCAACTCTTGGGGCCAGGAAACAAATTCTGGAACAACATGAAAGAACTCACAGGCAAGGATCCAAAGCACCACCCACTATGCTCCAACCTTCATGGCACTCCTACACTCGACCTAGGTATCATCACCAGCACTTTTAATAATGCATTTACAAAGCTGGACAGTGTCCTTCCACCAAATTTTTCGACTTAATTTCCTCCAGCTCCTCCCAAGTTACCCCCAACTTGAACGCATAACCCAAAGTTTTTTTTAAGGAGGTCCCACCACAAGTAGCTAGAAAATACATTCAAAAGGCCATCAGCAAACAAGGGTACAGTGGTGACTCCTTGACCTGAAACTGCTGGCACAAGTCCTCGATGAAATCTTAGAACCACTTACAAAGATCTTTAATCTCTCACTTAGATTGGGCCATTTCCCCTGTCTCTGGAAGAAAGCCACTGTCACACCAGTTCACAAAAGCGGAGATAGGACACTGCACACCAATTACAGACCTATCTCACTCCTCCCCCCACTATCCTAAGCGCTGGAGCGAATAGTGTCAGACCAACTAGTTGAATTCCTGGATAAGTACAATATACAGTGCCCAGAGCAGCACGGCTTCAGAAAAGGGCACAGCACCACCACTGCACTACTGGAATTTACAACCTTCATCCATGCCACACTTGACAAAGGGAATTGTGGAGGGGCAGTATTTATAGACCTTACCAAGGCATTTGACACAGTTAACCACCCCCTACTGCTCAAGCAACTGTCCTCCAGTGGGATCTCCAGCGATGCCCTTCCATGGTTCACCAGCTACCTTGATAATCGGATCCAACGTGTAAGGATTGCAGGGATCTCTTCTGATGAGAAACCGGTCTGCTCCGGAGTCCCCCAGGGGTCTATTCTGGGCCCTCTACTCTTCTCCCTCTTCATCAACAATCTCCCCAGTGCCTGCCACCAAAAAATATTACTATACGCAGATGATGCAGTCCTGTTTTCTAGCCACCATGACATTACAGTCCTTGAATCTCAGCTGCAGCTCGACTTCAATCGCATTGAAGACTGGTTCAATTCTCATAAACTTGTCCTGAACCACAGCAAGACTAAAGCCATGTCCTTCTGTAACCGACAAAGCAGGCACAACTCTCTGTCCCTCGCCATCAAGAACCACGCTGGGAACCCACTTGAACATATCAAGGTGTTCAAGTGCCTTGGTAATACCCTGGATAGTACCCTCTCCTACACTCGGCATATTGACACTGTTGCCAAGACCGCCAATATCACGGATTGGACTACTACACAAACACAAGCACCGTATGCCTGCGGATGCCTTAAACTAGCCATCTACAGCTCTGTCACCTCTATCAGTGACTACGGCCTTGCCATCTATGGCTGTGCCCCAACAAGTGCCCTCCGCAGGATCTCAGTTGCTCTCAACAAAGCCTGTAGACTACTGACGGGTGCAGCCCGACAAACTCACAACTGTGACCTCTATGCACAAGCCAGCTGGCTACCCCTACGCAGCAGAATACAATACCAGACCTGCTTACTTACCAAAAAGATTATCCTTGGTCTCATGTCATCTGGTGTTAGCTCACTCCTTACTACCTACAGTGGCACTCAACAAACACGTGGTGCCCAATCTCTAACCTTTCGGGTTCCCAGATGTCGTACCTCCATGGGTCAGCGGTCCTTTATCTATAGAGCTGCTCAATGGTTCAATTCCCTCAATAAAGAAGCACTTTCCTCTACTACACTTGGACCCTTCAAAAGGAATCTCAAACTTTACCCCACCTCTACCACTCAATGTGACTGTTTCGTTGAACAGAGATCTCTCTATACACCTCCCAGCTCACTCATGTCTCACAGCCCGCCCTTTCCCAATCTCATTCCCTCTGGCACTGGGCCTTCCTTGTGACTCCTTTCCTGCTTCACATCTCCACTGGTACAAGACATTTTCCACCACCATCGGACAGTGGCCCATTAGCCTGCCAACTTCCACTCCCGGTCGCATGCCTGCAATACTAACTGCCTATGGTGCCCTCTATCTCTTATTGTTACCGCAGCCAGCTGCCTACTCAAGCTGCTTGTTTTATGAATATTATCACAATGTATGTTATAACTGAGTATTATTATTTTTTCTTTTAGTTGTTTTGGTTGTTTATTGTGCATTCTTTTACTACCTCTGTAAGTATGTTGACCCTCATCCTTTGACGTGGAACCTTTGTAAATGAGCAGTTTCTGCTCAAAGGTATTTGTAATCCGAGAATTTAATAAATAATAATAAAAAAAAAATAGAAACGTTGCCCTATGGGCCTTCAGAGCGGTGACCAACAAGCTCCCCTCATATGTCTCAAATTGTATTCCCCATAGTGTGTTAGGCACCTACGATCTAAGGAGCTATTCCCTAATTGCCCTCCAAGTTCCAAGGGTCAAAACTCATTTCAGCAAAGCTGCTCTAAGCTTCTCTTTTCCCACATTGTGGAATGGTTTATAAAGGAACTTGAAGCTGAGCTAACATCCTAACATACTATTTGCCAGCAGATTAGGCCTTACGGTCTATCGAGTCTGCTCGAACCTAGATCCTTAGTTGGGTGCCGAGACCCTCCCATCCCTTGTGCTCCAGAAACTCCTATCATCCATCCCCACCCCCCAAGGACAGGCCATCATCTGATACATCCGCTTTCTGTGTCTGTCCCACCCTCTCTTGAAGCCCTCCACTGTGGATCTCTGAACCAGCTCCCCAGGCAGTGCATTCCAAGGGTCCACCACCCTCTCAGCGAAAAACCTCCTCCTCTTTTCCCCCCTCACCCTTCCACCTTCCAACTTCAAATCATGCCCTCTGGTGATACCTCCCTGCTTTAGTCTAAAGATCCTCCATGTTTACTCCTATTTATTCCCTTGAGGTACTTGAAGACCTCAATCTGTCCCCCTGTCTCTCCTCTCCTCCAATGAAAACAGGCAGAGCTCCTCAAGTCTGTCCTCATAAGTCAAATCCCTAGCCCTCGTGATCATCTTTGTTGCCCTCCTCTGTACCCTCTCCAGGAGCTGTATGTCCCTCTTCAAGTGTGGTCTCCAGTACTGTACACAGTACTCAAGGTGTGGTCTAACCAGTCCATTGTACAGCGGCAGAATCACTTCCTTGCTCCTAGAGGTGATCCCTCTTACGATGCATCCCAACATCCTGTTTGCCTTGCTAGCTGCTCTTCTGCACTGCTCAGAGTTATTCATACATGTATCCACCATGACCCCTAGGTCTTTTTCCCCAGATGAGGACTCCAGCGCCTTCCCTCCCAGGGTGTACCTGTGTTTAGGGTTTCCCCGACCAAGATGCAACACCTTGCACTTGGTGATATTGAAATTTAATTTCCATGTGTAAGCCCAGCTTTCCAGGGTGTCCAGGTCCCCTTGCAGGGCCAACCTCCCCTCTTCTCCTCAACTACTGCTCCCCATCTTGGAGTCATCCATGAATAGACTCATTTCACACCCTATACCTCCCTGATGTCCGATATGTATGCATTAAACAGGATCAGACCAGGACCGAGCCTTGTGGTACCCCCACTACCTACCTCTCTAGGGTTAGAGCTCCCACAGACCACTACTCTCTGACTGCGTCCAGCTAGCCAGTTTTCAATCCATTTGACCATCAAAGGGCCTACTCCTAACCCCATCAGTTTCTCCACCAGACCATTGTGGGGGACAGAGTCAAACGCCTTGCTGAAGTCCAAGAATAATACATCCACAGGCTTACCCCTATCCAGTTCTGATGTTACCCATTCATAGAACTCCACAAGGTTGGTTTGACATGATCTACCTGGCACAAACCCATGTTGCCAACTATCCAGACCTCCCTCCTCCAGTACACCCCAATCATTCCTTTAGTATACTCTCCATTAATTTTCCCACCACCGGGTCAAACTGATGGGTCTATAGTTCCTAGTACTTCCTCGACCCCCCTTTATGGATTGGTACCATGTGCCTCTCGCCAATCCTAGGTACCCTCCTGTCTCAAGTGACCTGCTGAAAAGCTCCACCAGGGTGCAGCCAGTATGTCCGTAATTCCCTAGCACTCTCGGATGAATGCCATCCGGCCCAGGAATTTGTCTTTCTTTAGGGCCTTGAGTAACCACACCCTTTGGCGGAGATAACGTCATCCGTCCCCTCCACCTTACTGGTCTTTTATCCTTATCCAGATGTGACACCCTGGGTACCTTTCCTTCCCCTCTTGCTCCATTTCTGTTGCTCCCCATATCCCACTCCCTGCCACTTCTATCCCCTTCGTGCCTTGCTTTGTAGATATCCCATCCCCCTCCCTAGTGAACACAGAGGCAAAGTACTCATTAAATACCTCTGCCTGGTCCCTTGCCTCTTCCACCCACCCTCCTTCTGATCTTAATCTGCTGAGATGGCCCTTAGTTTTTCTCTGCTCCCCAATGTACCGGAAGAACCCCTTTTCCCCTCCATGTATCCCCTGTGCCAGCCACTGCTCTTTACTGGACTTTGCTCCCCTCACCATACGGGTGACTTTTCTACATGCAAGCTGGTACATTTCCTTATCCCTATCCCCTCTTGTTGTTTTATATTTTTTGTAGGCTGCCTTCTTTTCTCTGACTGCTACCTGTACCTCACTGGACCACCAGCATGGTTTATGTGACCTTGCTCATACGTTTCAACTTAAGCAGATCCTGACTGCCCTCATGAAGTCCCCGTTTTATGACCTCCCATCTCCTTTCCACATTTGTCATTGAGGTAATCCTTCAAGTGATCCTTGAGAATATTTCCCATGCCCATAAAGTCTGCCCCCCTGAAGTCCACTGCCAGTGTCCTAGATCTCACCCCACTCCCCATGCTTATTTGAAACCAGACAGTATTGTGGTCACTCCCAGTCAGGGGTCCTGTACAACCATGTCCTTACCAGATCCCCATCTGCCAGAACCACATCCAGGACATGCCCTCCTTGTGGGCTCCATCACATGCTGTGTTAAGAACACATCCTGGAAGCCATCCAGCAGCCTCTGCTCCTTGGCCACTTAGAGGACATGGTTCCCCAGTTTGTACCTGGCATATTAAGGTCCCCATCAACACCACTCCTTCCTTTTGGACCACACTGGGCAATGATGCTGTCCAGCAAACCATCCTCTAGAACATCACTCATCCCGGGGGGCCTATATGCTACTCCCAGCTTGACCTTATCTCCTGCTGGGGATCGTAAGGTGACCCATAAGACCTCTACATTTCCCTCTGCCTCTTCTACCATAGCAATTTCTATGTCATCTCTAATGAACATAGCCACTCCATCCCCTCTGCCCTCCTTTCTATCCTTCCTAAGCATAGTGTACCCCATACATTTAGGTCCCAGTCATGGTTTTGTTGGCCGTCTCCGTGACTGCCGCCACATCTACCCGAACAGCATGGCCTGGAACTCTGGCAACTTGTTTCCCAAGCTCCTGGCATTTACTAACACCAACCCCCACCCTTATCCCTGATCCTCTTTGTCGAACCCCACCCAGATTCCTTATGCTTCCATCCTCCCCCTGCTCCTCCTGAAACCTCCACCTCCAGTCTGTTTCCCCCCCCTCCTTGGGCTTGAAGGTTACTCCCCTCTTCTGGAGGAGAGGGCTTCTGATCAGCCCGTCCCTTATCCCTTCCCCCCCTTACAAGTTTAAACTGCCCTAAGCTGCCCTGTTAGCCTGAATATCTTCAAGGCGCTCTACGATTGCTACATGAAAGCACCTTGCAAGTGTTTTCCTCATCACTAGCCCACTAATTCCACAACTCCCCCTTTCCATCTTGATGCTCACCATGTTTCTACCCCTGGCTCTCACTCTTTCCCTATTAACTCTTCCTGCTGCATCCACCCTTCTCTGTCTCCTCCAGCCTGGCAAAATTCCCACCCCATCCATAGTAGTGTCCCAATTATCTACCCCTCCTCTGTCATTATCATAATAAACAACTACACGACAGCCATTGTCACTTTCTGTGGTTTTAGCCCAATTTTTCCCCCAGTCATCAGTAATATATCCCTCCTCTTCTTTACCTCTCTAACCTGCCACCCCATACACGGCCTCTTTCCCCTATATGTGTAGTTGCCGGCTGCCTCACTCAAAAGATCTCTGCTTATAACTCCTGTATGCCTATGATTGATTGTACATCTGCTGACTTCTTTAATTGTAAAATAATGCTGTTTTTTTATTATTATTTATTTCAACCTTGTACTGTACTATATACACTGTATATACCTTTTCTTCCTTGTATATTATTGTGTTTTGTATACCTGCTTCTATACTGTACTTTGAAGTATTCATGACCAGGTCCACCTTGCAAATGAGCCTTGCTCGATGGTGCCCAACTGGATAAATAAAGATTCTGATTGATTGATTGATTGATTGATTGAACACAGAGTCAGAGGCCTGTAATCAGTTCCAAGACCTTGTACTAGAGGTGATAAATAAGCATGCTCCTTTAACCAAAGTTAAAACAAGGAAAAGGTCCTGCCCTTGGTTCACTGACCACCTTAAATCTGTCCTCCACCATAGGGACCTCCATTGGAAGCGTGCTTGCAAATCTAAACTGCCTTCTGGGCAGCCTTCAGAATGGCAAGGAATCAATGTGCCAAATTAATTAAGGCAGAGAAATCCAAGTTCTTCAAATCTGAACTGGACGTATCCTCAAATAATCCTACTCTGTTCTGGAAAGCCTTGAGGGACATTAAAGGGCATCATCCCGCTACCTCTTTCCCTGCTAAGACTAATACTGGTGATCTAACCACCTCCAGTAAACACTGTATTCCGGATCTCCTTAATAATCATTTTGTGACTGCTGGTCTTGCCTTCGACATCTCCCCTGCTAGCAGATTACTCCCCCAATGCAGTACTTCAGATATGGCAGGCCAGGCTGCCAGAGCCATAGCCGATAAAGACAAATTCAGCTTCAGTCCAGTATCCTTTAAACAAGTCGAAGACCTGTTGCTGGCCATAGATACCAGAAAAAGCACCAAAGTGGACCAACTAGAACCCTTCTTCTTAAAATTGTGCTACCACGTGCTCAGTGCACCCATCATCCATTTGTTCAGCATGTCACTCTTGCAAGGCACTCTCTCCACTTCATGGAAAATAGCGCACGTCATCCCACTCTTTAAGTCAGGTGACCCAAATGACCTCAATAATTATAGACCCATATTCCTATTACCAATACTCTCAAAACTTTTCGAAAAAGTAGTCAACACACAATTGCAAAATTACCTAGATTCTTTCAATAAGCTCAACCCTGTTCAATGTGGTTTTCTGTCCAACCACAGTATGGTAACTGCCCTGGCCAAGGTGACCAATGACTGGCAATTGGCGCTGAATTCCAAAAACCATGTGGGCACCATATTCCATGACCTGAGTAAGGCATTCAATACAGCAGATCACAATCTGTTACTCATCAAGCTGCGAAACATTCGTCTTGATGATACAGTGCTACCTGACTGGCCAACAAGCAGCAAGTAAAGGCACAAGGTGGCCTCTCCCCTCTCAAAATACTTTTAAGGGGAGTTCCACAAGGGTGTACACTGGGGGCACTACTCTTTGTGATATACATTAATGACATTAACTCAGAAATAAAGACTGCAAATGTTCATCTCTTTGCAGATGATACTGTGCTTTATGTCACCAGGCTCACTCTCGAACTAGTCTATACCGTACTGCAGCAAGAATTCAACTTATTGCAGCATAACCTTTTGCAGCTGAAACTGCTGCTCAGTGCAAAAAAAACTTAAAGCTATGTTTCGATCCCAGCAATTATGCTCAGCTACTCCACATCTTGCAGGATCTAAGCCACAGATTACTATGCTACTGGGGGAATCACTGCAGCTAGTGGACAAATTTAAATATTTAAGTTTCTGGAGTGACTATAAACTCACATTCACCGTACATATTGAGGAACTATCTAAAAAGTTAAAACAAAGATTATTACTCTTTTCAAATCAAGCACCTACTCACCTACGATGCCAAAGAGAGGCTGGTACAAACTGCTTTTCTCCCTCTTCTGGAATATGCTGACCTTATCTACAGCCATAGTCCCAGCATCGCACTAGCCAAACTGGACACCTTGTACCACAGGGCCATAAGATTTATAACCTGTGCTCCCTATAACACACACACCATTGCTCCCTCTATTCGCAGCTGGGCTGGCACTCACTAAAAATCAGAAGATTGAAAAAAGAAGCTATCTGGACAGAGCCCTCATCAATAAACTCCCTGAATACATTTGCAACCTCCTAACCATTGCACATTGAAACTACTCGCTCAGGAGATATTCCTACACTTTACTAGACATTCTCAGAATTAGAACCCATCATGCCACTTCCTCCATAAGTCACACTCTCCCCACTTTATGGAACAATCTTCAAAAGACCCTGAAACTATCAAATTTTGTTAGATTGGAAACCTTCAAAACCCTACTCAGGCAGTCACTACAGGATACTAACTGCTATGCCTAAGACTCACCACCCTCGAGCAAGGTGCCTACTATTGCCCCCAGCATTCCCTGAATTGTGCCTTGCTAATTTTTTCCTCTGAATTTGTTCTGAGAGTGGACCATGCCTTTCTCTATATAATGCAGTCTGCATCAACCTGTAACTATCACCCTTTGTAAGCTACTAACCCTCATATCTTACTGAGGTAGGGGTGTGTCACTATTCTTTCCTCAGCTGCCTCATTTATCTTTCCTATGGACCTTCTCCCTTCCTTCTCATTCTCTTAGGCTTTTCTTTTCTAGCAGCGCCCCCAGCACAATTTGACTGTACAACATTTATGGTTTAATTGACATTGCAGTTTTTGCACCAAACTCTGACGTATATATGACTTGTGCCTAATATGTAATTACTGCATGTATTCACTGTTGTAGTATGTTGTCCAAGATGTAATCATTGTTATCTGTCCAGGTACACCTTGTTAATGAGTTCTTCTCAACGGTGTTTCACCTGGTAAAGTAAAGATTGACTGATTGATTGATTGACTATAGGTATTGAATTTAGGGTAGACGAGGTGGGCCAAGCGGTCCTTATCTGTCGACAATGTCTCTGTTTCTATGTTTCTCTGGTGTAACATAAGGGTTGCTGAAATAGTACCTGCAGAAGAATAAGATTAACATGTAAACCAACTACTTCAGGCTTGGCTGCCCAGGTCAGTCATCTGTGTACAAGGCCAATGGCTGAATCATTGGAGTAAAGTCCAAGGAATTGCAGCCCAGAGCTGGAAGTTTCAACTTTGGAACATAACCCAAAGGGGCTCGGCCTGGTGAGGGGGTGAAATGTGGGGTAAGTGCTTGGCAGTAGCTAGTCATTGAAATGTTTATACAATAGTCATTGGTATATATGTGTGCCCAAACATAATCATTATGATAGCATGGTAGAAGATGATTCAGCCCTGTACAAACAGCACATATGAATGTTGAGCCCCGAGGAAATAAGTTGTATGACATTCTGTGAAAAGTGATGGGCTACTTACTGGACCAGAGCAGTGGATCAAGTACACAATCAGGAGGCCTAGAGAAAGCCAGGAGGAGAAGCACGGATGAGGGAACCTGCACATGCACAAGGCAGGTTCACAGGGCCCGCAGGCAGATGGCAGCCGAGGCAACATAGGAATGTTGAATCAAGCAGGGGCTGGAGGAAGCAATGAGGGGGGTTAAGAAGCCCAGGATGAAGAAGATACATGAGGACAAAATTTGCTCAACATATCCTCAAGAAGGCAGTAGGCTGCAAATGGAGTCACAGACAGGATCAAGAAACACTGGAAGCAATAGGAAAAAAGTTAAATGAGGGAGCACCATAGACACAAAGAGTCCCCTACCACACAAGCAGGTTACCAGAGAAAGCAGAACAAGTATCAGCACCATTAGGTTCCAAACATGCAACATAACAGCTTTATTGAGGTGCAAACACACAAACCGCCATAGCGTGGGCCCTCAGCCGCTACCGGTTTCTAACCTAGTTCGTCATTTGGAGGGTGGAACCCCCTAGAGTCAGTAACATTTAAAAATGCTTGGCTTAAAGTGACAGTGACCATGCCCATTTAATTGACATAAAAACATTTTGTTACAACCACTTTGTGTATCTCATGTAACCACTTCATTTCATATACATAATCATTTTAAATAACAATAAATATCCCTAATGGCTTCTTAAAATGACCTATAAAAGAGGCAAGAATTTGAAGGATAGTGTGCTTAAAAGTTTTTACAGTGGTAGGATGCCTTCTAGTGCACAGCGGCCTAATAACTGGTTACCACCCACACCCAGGGGTACATTTTCTTGTGGAAATTGCAAATTCTGTACATTTGTCCTGAAGTCTGATATATTCACTACAGTAAATTCAACAAGGGACTATAAGGTGAAACCATTTTTCAGCTGTGTAGCAGATAACATTGTTTACCTGGCAACATGTGGTTGTGGTGCCTTTTATATTGGCAAGACCATGCAATCATTTAAATCTTGGATTGGGGAACACATTAGGAGTGTAGCTGAGGGAGATAGGACCAATGCACTAGCTCTACACTGTCTGAACACCAGAGGTCAAAAGAGGGAACATTCTTTCAAGTTCTGTGGTATTAAACAGGCTACATTGGGACCCAGAGGGGGTGACCTAGGAGACCTCTTACTGGACAGAAAGACTTACTGAATTTACACCTTGGGGGATTTATAATCACTTGAACTGAATGACAAAATAGATCTGATGCCAGTAATCAACAGGAGGAGGAAAAAATGCTGATGACATAACGAATGGCATACCTTTTGTGATATAGAATATATGAATCACAATGCTAACAGTATAAGGTATATATAGAAAAAACTATTACAAGTATTAGTGATATGTTGCAAGGTGTTCTGATACTAATCATAACTGTTAAATGATTTTTTTTTTTTTTTTTATATAGATGCCCGCGGGAGACTGGAAGTCTTAAATTTGACTATCTGGGAGCTCTGTGTCATGCCTTACTGGAGTCTAGTAAAACAGTACTGGTAGTTCAATGATAGTTGTAATGATTGATTTGCAATATAAATCTGTACACAATTTTAATTTTATTTTTTGTTACTGATATGAGTTGACATTGCTGCTTTCTGCTTTCTGCTTAGGATAAGATGATTATTACTAGAAAAATTACACTAGGAATATTTATTGTTATTTAAAATGATTATCTGTATGAAATGAAGGGTTCCATGTGATAATGGTGACCATGTAACAGCGATCATGGTTTGGGCTAGTCTGTATTGCTGAAAATTACTTTTGGCGATGTAGACTCACAGCACAAAGCAAAAGGGTGCTGGACAGTTGCTTTTTTGTTTTTTATGAGGGTTGCTGTGCCCCTCGCACCCCCCTACTGAAGGATTTTTAACTCCAGGGGGTGCATGTCGGGGGGGTGAAAAAAGAGGGGAAAAAATTAATTCCAGACGAGATCAAAAAGCAAGCTGGCACCCGGAACTGAACCCACCACCCTCCCAGCCCTAGCCTGCCACCAACCCACCATGGTACACAGCCAGCTCGGTAACTCACTGCCACACTACACCCCACAATCCCTCCCTCTCCTTCCACCCATCGCACAATGTGGTCCCTTCCCCCCTTGTGCGTGTACATATAGTGATATCACATTGCTATATTCGCTGCCCCCCCAATTCAGTCACCCTCCCTTCCCAGTAGCCCTGTGTAAAGTGCAATGATTGAATCGCCTTTTTTAAAAGTGCTCAATTGCAGTCATTCAATACATGGGTTACCAAATGCAGTAGTTACATGAGAAACACAAAGCGGTTGTAACAAAATGTTTTTATCCTTTTAAATGAGTGTAGTCACTGTCACATTAAGCCCAGCATTTTTAAATGTTACTGACCCTAGGGGTTCCACCATCCTGATGATGAACTAGGTTCAAAACCAGTAGAGGTTGCGGGCCCAAGCTGTGGCGGTTTATATATTTGCACCTCAATAAAGATATTATTTTGCATGTTTGGAACCTAGTGGTGCTGTTGCTTGTTCTTTCAGTTTGTTTGTGGCAATGAGCACACTTAAGCAGTTATAGAGCTGGGATTGTTTTCCTGTTACCAGAGAAAGCAGCATTGGTCAACAAAATCAACTTTAGAAGACCTTACTAGCAGCAACAGGGCAACTGACCTCAAGATGGTAGCAAAGTGGCAGTGTTAAATTCCAGCACACAGCTGTCCACCCTGCACTCAGAAAGGACATCACACATACTGGAAGCAAATACTTGGAACTTCAAAGGAAGAGGCATTCAGCAGATGAAGGAGGCCACTGGGACAGGGCCGGCACAGCTACAGGAAATTGATAGGGTCAGATGGAGTTGGCAGCTTCAGGGGATAGCACCAGCTAGCCAAAACAAACAGAGCTGAGGTGATCAGGCAGGAGACCATGAATGAACCCTAGTACAGGAGACAACAGGAATGTAGAGCCTCAGCAAAGAACAGTACAGGACATACATAGGTAAGCAACAAAGAAACCAGCATCCAAAGTATGTTTGGGCATGTGTGCATAAGTAGCACTTGGTGGAGGAGGCATGGCAAGCATCACTCACAGCACCACTGAATCACTTGATAGCCCTGCAAGTGTGCACATAATGCTTGAAACTGTGGTGGCAGGAAATTAGGTGCTCAAATATTCATTGAAAATTCCAGTGCTCTATTGTTAAAGAGGGGCTCTGGTCTTAAGCATAAAACAAATCACAGCTGGCATCAGTAAAACTTAATTTCAGAACAATCAAATTTATTTTCATGTTGACATCATTACATTCTTTATTGCTAAAGACTTATGATTGACAACTGGATCTTTGTCCCTTAAAGTTCACTCACAGTAGAGACTCAGTCTGGGGCATAAAGAGGCCAATACGTGTAAAAGGCTACATGAGTTGCACATATCCCAGTCACAAACCTCTGCACTTTGATCAATGTCTGCACTAGACAACACTCACAGCCCCTGACTGTCACTGTTCATGAGTGTGGAGGTTAATGCATGGACAGGGGCAGCATGAGGGGTTGAGCTGGGCAGAACACAAGGCATCCAATCACCTGCCTGGGTCAGCACTGCAGTAGATCACCTGTTCCAGATGGAGTTGGATGCCATGGGAAATATTAAACTTCCAAAGACTGCTTTTGGGACAAATGGTCCCTTCTGGGACAAAGTACATACAGGTATTCTTCCCAAAACAACAGACTGTGCTGGAATGGCCTCAACCCTCCTTAACTGAGCAGAGGACTTGCAGAAGGTGGAGGGGGCTGACTAGCCCCAAGGGATGTCTTGCAGTTACGTGGTTGTATTAGCACTAGGTAGCCCCTCAGGCCATGTAGTTTGCACTGCTGCTGGGTTTCTGCTCCATGGAGATGTGTTTCAGGATTCGGCACTAGCATGCCCCATTCCCCTTTTCTGTGCACCATGCAAAGCATAATGTGTGGCACAGAAATGGGTGTGGAGGGATGGGTATCCAGAGTTCTCAGGGTTCTGGATGCCTGGAGATCTCCACATGTGTGGAGTGAAATATCTGCACACCACTAGCCTGCATAGGCATCCATATGTGGGTGCACATCCCTTTGTGGATCTGGCCGTAAGTCATAATTCATTGCTCCTGACATTGCAGTCAGTTGCTGAGGGAATTATAATGATGAGCAGAGCAGGATATTGGTAGTTCCTCTCCAGATTAAGCTCCAGCTATAGATGATCTGTAAGGGACCAAATTCCAGTTTTCATGTAAATTCTCCACAGAAATGAAGAATGCTATAGCTCAAAGCTCAAGTTTTAGATGACTGGAGAACAATTACGATTTGCGGCACCATTTGTCCTTGTTGCCATATTAAATGATTTTAACTTTGAGCATTGTATTTGCATAAACCAGGCTTTATAATATGGGTAAAGTAATTCATGTATTCTGACTGGCCAATGCAGCCTGGCACCAATGTCTTTGCCACAGGCTAAAGCCCTATTCCATATTTGTGTGCCAGCTTAGAAGGATGAGTTTTAATGTAACCCCTTTTTTCGAGCAACAAGTTTACACTGCATCTTTTTTTATTTCCCACATGGTTTCTTCCCTTACCCAACCATCTTGTACTTCAGCCACTATTAGCTATTTACTCTAACTTTGACCACCAATACACATCAATTAAAAAAAGTCCTCTCTTTCTTATTTACCTAGAGCACACCACCCTTGCTCACTCAGCACCTCAGCCATTTGCTCTGATTCACCACCAAAGCTTATTCCACAAACACTCTTAGAGCACCTTAGCAACAGTCAGTGCTCACATGTCCATTAAAAAAAATATTTATCTCTGATTCTCTTGAGCACACATGTGTCAGTGCTCATACGTATACAGATATTTTCAAAGGAGAACTGTGCTGAACCTGTAAGTCCCCCTCCTCAGAGAAGTAGAAGTTTAAATACTGGTTCCAATTCTGTTACAATTCCATCTCAACAGGCATTTTAGTGATCCTAGCAAGTGTATCTATTTTACACACATATAGTGAGTACCATTTTAGAACTCTAATCTAGTTTATGTCATTGCTCACCTCTTCCATTGTTGACTAACTGTATCCATGTTCTAAAGATAGAAACATTGTTTTTTTTTCAGCAGAAAAGGACCCTTAGGGCTATCCAGTCTGCCTCCCTGCCTATTCTGTCATCACTGAACCTAGCCTGTCATAGGTGTCACTCCCTCCTCCCATTCCTCTACCTAATATGCCCCTGTGCCAATCCCACCCATGCATGAAGCTCCCCACAGTCTTTGCCCCCAATACCTTCCCTGGTAGGCTGTTCCAGTGAACCACTGCCCCTTTTGTGAAGAAGTATTTATGCATATCTCTCCTAAATGTCCCCCCTTTAGCTTCATTGCATGTCTCCATGTTCTAGTACCTTCCTTTCTCTGAAATAGACCCTCCACTTGCACCTTGTTCACTCCTGTGAGATATTGGTAGGTTTCAGTCACGTTTCCTCTTGGTCTCCTCTCTAGAGCATACTTGCTGAGTTCCTGCAGCCTTTCCTCATATAGCTTCTCATGCAGCCCCTTCACAGTTTTGGTTGCCCTCCTCTGTACCATCCCCCCATTACAATTTCCCTGTGAAGTTGTAGCCTCCAGAACTAGACACAGTACTTCAACGGGGGGCTCAACAGTGAGTGACACAGCAGCAGCACCACCTTCCTCCTACTGCTAGAAATCCATCTTAACACAAGCCTGAATGCTGCTAGTCTTTCTAACTACTTTTTCATACAGCCTAGTCAACTTGAGGTCACCAGATATGATATCCCCTCAGTGTCTGTTGCTCGGTGACTGTACGGATTTCATGTCATAATGGTGAAAATTATACAGCGACTTGCAGAAGAGCAAGTACATTTTTCGGAAAGCAGATTTCTCCATCTGGCCAACACACCGCATTCCAAAAAAGCAGTGGCCATAGAAGATTTAATTTAAAGTTTAATGCCGAGGGCCCCTGTACCACCCCAAACTACAATAACCAACTCAGAGAAGGGCAGACACTGGGGGCAGGGGAACACACCAGAGAGGGGTTACAAAAAGAAAACTAATATCTCTGTATCAAAAAAACTCACCTGTAGCCAGTCCTGAACCCAGAACCATCACCACTCCAGGTGGTGATAATAACCAGCACACCAAGCAGCCCGCTTGGTAGTGGTAGGCTGCACTCACCTACTTAACTCCCAGCACTATCCAATTACTCCTAATCAGTTGCTCTCACTGTTTTACCCCTTCTTACTGTTTTATCCCTTGACACTCGTTGTTCGCTACCCTTGCTGTATCCTCGCTGTTGCTAAATGCTCGCAAATTGAGTGACTCATATGTGAGTCACTCAATTTGCTTTGCCAACATTAAGGGTTACATACTGGGAGTAAGTAAGTAAGGCTTTATTTCTTAATTACCCTTTCCCTGAGGCTAAGGGCATTGTACAGGACACACTCAAAATGTGATGGAATTTTAAATAATAGAAAAATAAATTAAAATACAGTATCAAATAATTATGGTGACTGGGTTAATAAGAGGAAGAAGATTAAGAAATCCCGAATGCTTCTCTAAATAAATATGCCTTCAGACCCCATTTAAA
Source organism: Neoceratodus forsteri (assembly GCA_016271365.2). Classification (NCBI taxonomy): domain Eukaryota; kingdom Metazoa; phylum Chordata; order Ceratodontiformes; family Ceratodontidae; genus Neoceratodus; species Neoceratodus forsteri. The sequence goes on from CM057455.1 coordinate 612,906,834, forward strand.
AGCTTCCACTGATGTGGCCTGTAATCTCTACTCCCCCCATCTTATACCCAGTCCCTGCGGTCTGCAGACCTAAGTTTATAACCTTGCACCTTCTGGCATCGAAACCCAGCTGCCACCCCTAGTTTTCTCAGATCCTTTAGGATTCTCCACAGCACTTCCTGAGTGTCATCCCTGTTGCAGATTTTTGTATTATCTGCAAAGAGATTTGCCTTCTCCTCAGGCTCCTCTGCAGTGTCACTTATGAAGACATTGAAGAGAACCAGTCCTAATATTGAACCCTGTGGCATCCTAGTAGTCACTTTCCAATCACTGGAGTGGCTACCATTTACCACCACCCTTTGCCTCATATCCCTTAACCAGTCTGATACCCTGCTTTTTATTTTCTCTCCCACCCCTGGCTGCTTAGTGTCATAACTAGCCTTCTGTGCAGCACAGTATTAAGAGGCTTACTGAAGTCCATATAGGGCATGTTCACTGCTCTCCCTTGACCCACTCCCCTGGTAACACAGTTACAAAAATCTATAAGATTAGTTTTATCTGACAACCACCCTGTGAAACCATGCAGCCAGTGGTCCTTCAGCCCTTTTGCCAACAGGTGATCCATGAGCTTCTCCTTCAGTAGGGTCTCCATTTACTTCTCCAACACTGATGTGAGACTGACTGGCCTGTAGTTGCTAACATCCTCCCTACTGCCACTTTTGTGCAGATTGACCACATTGGCCTACCTCAAGTCCTCTGGAACTGCACCAATCTTCACTGAGGTGCTAAAATGTGCTGCCAGAGGAGAAGCCAGCACTGTGTTCAGTTTGCAATTCTTGGATGAATCACTTCTGGCCCCATTACTTTGGATCCATGACAATCGGTCCACAAATTCATTGTCGACTGACTGTACATTGACACCTTTATGTTGACCGGTTTTGTGGTCAGCATAAAGGCAGTCACTTTGGACTGTGTTTTCTTTGAGGTCTTCACCCCCAAACCCCCGATGCAGGGGGCTCATTCTCCTGCACCCCCTGTAACTATTATAATCAACTCAGAGTCAGAGTCAGAGTTGATTTGGGGAGGGGTTGAATGTGAACTTTTTTAAAAAAGTAAAGAGTAAAAAAAAATATATAAAGCTAAAGTGTGGGTGGGGGATGGGGTGAAAAGTTTGGGGGGGACAGGGGACCGAGGAAAGAAAGGGCGGGTAGGAGAAAACGGTTGGGTCTACTACTCTCTCGGGTGGGACACAGAGACGGATCTACAGCTGACTGCCTGCATTAATTTGAACTCGGAGTGCTGCTTAGTCTTAGTTGCTAACTTGCTAGTAAAACTTGCCTTTTTGCCTCCTGAGCTGTTTAAGAAGGATTAACTAGTCTAGTATACTAGTACTCATCTCTGTCTGGTGGAATTTGTCTGGAGACACAAAGCACCCTGACTGGGGGAAGGGTGAAGAAAATAATCAGATTTTGACACAAAACAAAGTAAAAAAAAGAAACAATTTGTGAATGAATGAACAGATAAGCTTTTATTGAACTGAATTGTTTAAAGCCTACAGTACATAAGTACATACATCAAGTATCAGGAGGGAGTACCCTGCTGTGTTCCCTTCCCTTTGACTGCAGTGACTGTACCCTAATTATTACTGCCCAATTCCCAGCCAATGTGACTTTTATGGTGGTACTATTGGGAGGAGAGAGAGCATCTCCTGTGGGCAGCCCATCACCGTGCTGCTGCTAAATACACGACAGAAGCCTAAAAATATATTTCCCTGAGGAGAGACGAAAAATATTTTTCTTCGGTTTGTGTATGTAACTCCGTCTCTTGTGGTCAGCCCATCACCATGCTGCTGTGTGCCTCTTGACTGCACTGACTGTGCTTTACCCAGTGAGTGTTACTGTGTGAAGCCCAGTGGCCAGTTGTGTGGTGGCATTAACCTTAAATACATGACAGAAGCCTAAAAAAATATTTCCCCGTTGGGAGGAGAGACATAAAAATCTATTTCCTCAGTTTGTGTGTGTAACTCTGTCTCTTGTGGTGACCCATCACCCTGCTGCTGTGTGTCCCTTGACTGCACTGTACCTTACAAAGTGTGTGTTACCGTGTGAAGCCAAGTGGCCAGGTGTGTGGTGGCATTAACACTAAATACATGACAGAAGCCTAAAAATATATTTCCCTGTTGGGAGGAGAGACAGAAAAATCTTCTTCCTTGCTTTATGTGTATAACTCCGTCTCTTGTGGTCAGCCCATCACCCTGCTGCTGTGCACCACTTGACTGCACTGTACCTTGCCCAGTGTGTGTTACTGTGTGAAGCCCAGTGGCCAGTTGTGTGGTGGCATTAACCTTAAATACATGACAGAAGCCTAAAAATATATTTCCCCATTGGGAAGAGAGACAGAAAAATCTCTTTCCTCGGTTTGTGTGTGTAACTCCATCTCTTGTGGTCAGTCCATCACCATGCTGCTGTGTGCCCCTTGACTGCTATGTGTATGCCTATGACCAGCAGCTCAATCATTCTGTAAGCCTTGAACCTGGGATCCTTTAGTTGCAAACTGTCATATTCTTCAATTACTTTCAGTCCACTGCATCACAGTGTCACATAGCCAAAATAAAATTTTGGAGTTGTAGCCAGCAATCACAGATCACATTGCTTTCTTACGCAGGAATTGTGTGGGTGTGTTCACTGCAATATACTGGTGCTGTTATGGCTGACACCAACATAAATGAAGCATCTGGTGCTGGTGTTAGAGCAGGTGTAGGTGGTAGTGGTAATCCTGGTGCTAGCAGAAATAACCAAAATGTTTCACATGATAAAAATTCAACAAACAGCAAAAAAGCAACAGCGAAGTGTGGTAAAGGGGGACCTTTTAAGAAAACCTGTGCAGCTGCTGGGGTCACACGGGGAGGCACCATAAGGTATGCTGTTCATGCTGTTAAAATCCCTGTGACTAGCAGTAATAATGCAAGTGTCAGTGAGTCCCTCTGTGACTCAGACTCAGACAGTAGCTCTTTGTCTTAGTCCGACACTGTTGTGTCTTGCGACGTATCATTACTTCCTCAAAAAAGTGAAATGATCAAGTCTACTGACAATGAATCAGGTAGTGCACTTGCAAATACATCCAGCACTGTTGGCAATGAAAAGGACATATACATTGAATCCACCACTTCTGTGTGGGCCAGCAATGAAAATCCATCAGAGTCTTCTGCCCACTCTTCTAGCACCAAGAAGCATGTCCCGGGTTCTGTTAGGACAGGTGAAAAGATGTAAATAGTCTTTAGCTATCTTCCTAGTACTCAAACAAAATCTGTCACATCTGAGGTGTAGAATTATTTCTCTGTCAGTAAAACTGATCCATGCAGAGCAATTGGTTCCCTGTGTAAACAGAGTGTAAGCCGTGGTAAAGTTGTGTCATGCCTTGGCACTACAGCTCTTAAATGCCATCTGAAAAAGCATTCAGTTTTGCTTGATCGTCCAAAACCCATATCCTCCATCTTCCAGACCGCACGTGAGAAGGGTCAGGAATCTGAAATGGATACTAAATTGTCTGAACTTGATGCAGACAGAACCACTGCCAGCCCTAGGATCACTGTTACCACCAATGCTAGCACAATTAGTACCAGCTGCACATCCAGTGATGGCACTGAATGTATAAGTCCTAGTCCACCACCCCAGCATCCATCTGCCATCGAAGCATGGTGTATAATAAACCAGCAGGGACATGTTGTAAACAGCTAACACTGTCTCAGGCAATTGAAAGGAAGAATACCATTACTAAAAATCATCCAAAGACCCTTCATCTTAATCACAGAATTGGCAAACTGTTAGCTGGAGCCCTTCTCCCATACTCTTTGGTAGATCATGAGGATTTTAGGGAGCTCTTGAAACTAGCAGAGCCTCGTTACAATGTTCCTCATCAAAGGTACTTTTCCTGTGTTGAAATACCAAACATTTATCAGACTTTAAAAGCGACAGTGATGCTTGCACTTAAAACTGCAGAGGCTGGGGTTAATCATGTCACAACATGTATGTGGACCAGCACTCAAAACGTAGATTACTTGTCCCCCGCTCATTGGGTCACATTTTCTTGTGGTTCTTCAAAAACAAAGACACCCCAGAAGATGGTGCTGCTGCATATAAAGAAGTTTGGGCAAAGTCATATAGCTGCAAACATTTTGCAGGAAATAAACGACCTCCTTGACGAATGGGTTTATTCTCATGGTCTAAAATGTGGCTTCATAGTAAGTGACAATGGAGCCATCATCTTGAAAGCAGTACAGGATGGAGGATTTAGACATGCTTCTTGCTTTGCACATTGCTTACATTTAATTGTCACAGGATTTCTCAGCAATGAAACACAAGTGGATGGTATGATTGCTGTTTGCAAAAAAATTGTGACTCACTTTTTACATTCAACCAAGGCTATACGGACATTGTCTGAACTGAAAAAAAACACAAGCTGCCCCAGCAAAAGCTGATTCAAAATGTTTCCACTTGTTGAAACGCAATGCTTTATATGCTGCTACACCTCTTGGAGCAAAAGCAAGCTGTATATGAGTATTACTCCAGTTACATTATTGGAGATGGCAGCATGCTGTCTGTGCTGCAGTGGAAATTAATAGTGTGCTGCATCCTAGCTCCTTTTGAGACAGCCACAAGGGACATGTGTTCTGAAGGCACATCTGTGAGTCAGGTTATCCCACTTATAATGTTGATTTCACATCATCTTAGTGTTCTACATCTACAAATAGAAAAAGACAGATCTGAAGCTCAGACAATATGTCATCTGTATCACGGGAATCTCATAAAGAGAATGAGCGAGTGCTTCAAAACCAATGACAAATTAGTTGGAATGATGAAATCAAACCACTACATCCTTGCAACTCTCTTAGATCCCAGGTTCAAGCCTATACATCTTCCAAAAACAGGTGATATAGAGCAGTACAAATGTATGTTGCTAGATGAGCTGCAGCACTCACAGGAGTCAAACACAGACAAGCACAGTACCCTCAGGTTGACATCACCACAACATGCAGGTTCATCTTTACAAAGGGATACAGAACTGGAAAAGTCACCAAACATTAACAGTAGTTGTTCCACAACTGCCACTTCTTCAACCCTTAGAAGCAAGCTAAATCTATGGCAAAATCTTTCCCAAATTGCTGCCATACCAGATTATGCTGATTCCTCTTCTGAGCAGTCTCTGTCCTTCATGGTAGACAGTTACCTGCAAGAACTGCCTATTCCTATTGATGCATGACCTTTTGAATACTGTAGATCAAAAAAGTCGATTTGAACAGAGCTGTATGATGAAGCCTGTAAATATCTTGGTTGTCCTGCAACAAGTGTCTCTTCAGAATGCATGTTTAGTACAGCTGGCAATATTGTGACAGACACCAGAAATAGGTTGCTGCCAGAAAAAGTACACATGTTAACTTTTATTAAAGTTAAAAGTCAAGATTTTCATATCCCTACAAGAGTATACAAACTGATCCTGAATGATTGATGTTGTGGATGTTGATGGTGATGACAACTCAGATGGTAGTGGCTGGTAAATATTGTGTGGGACAGAGTTTCTCTGCACCAAAAAGGAAACTTTTACAGACTGTGATGACTTTGGTTGTCTCTGTCCTTTCTCGATCTACTACCTTAGACAATATACCCCACAAAACTTTCACCATTTCATGGCAACCTGCTTTGTAGCTAGGGTCTAAAGTCAACAAGTTTTATATACAGGGCGATTTTAACATCAGTGGGAACAGGTCCAAATTTGACATAAAAGGGACACTGTCATGTCAATCCTTTCTGTATCATATTATTTATACAGAAGTTAAAGTGCAGACATATATTTTTGGATTTACCTTCTGTGACTTTGTGGTGCATCAGTATGGGCTGGGACCAGGGGCGGTCTTTTTTTCAATTTTAAAGAAGTCAAAACAATGAGTTTTAATTGGTAGCTGTTTATTATTTTTTCAATTACAGAAATGTTAGCCATAAACCAAAATGATCCATATGTAACTTATCTGACTGAAAAAAAATTATGGGAAAAACTGTATTTTGTATTGTTATGTTTCTGTGGGCAGCATCCTGTAACAAGTCTCTTCTGGTAAACAGAGTCATCTGGAGTTTTACCTATGTCATGGTTGAGCACATATTCTGTAAGCATAGGCCTCATACCACAATAGCTCGTGTTTAACATTCTGTTGTACAGAGACCATGGCATAATAGCAACAACTCTCAAATTACTCGTTTCATGAAGAGGACTGTACAGAATGTTGTCCATAAGAAGAAAGCAATTGAAAAGACAGTTTTTCACATAAGTGTTGTTTATTAAGGAACAGTTAAGTATAGCTCATTTGGAGGAAAGAGTGTCATTTTTCTTGAGTAAGCATGTGGTCATTTTAGCATTTGAGAGGGGGAAGAGGGTAGAATGGGTGCTGGAGGGTGGAAAAGGGCTGGAGGTTGGTTTAACATGGATGCAAGAGGGAGAAAGATGGCATGGACGCTAGTGCATGGGTGAAGGTTGGGAGTTGGTTTTAACATGGATGAAGGAGGGAGAAACATGGCATAGTTGTTAGTACATGGGTGATGGTTGGGGGAGTGGGTTTTAACATGGGTGAGGGATGGAGAAGGGTGACATGAATGGTAGTTCATGACTAAGTGTGGGGGTAGTTTAAACATTTGGATGAAGGAGAAGGGTGGAATATGTGCTTGAGGGGGGTAAGGGTTGTGGGTTGGTTTTAACACATGGGTGTAAGGGTGGTATGGGTGCTACTGCATAGATTAGGGTGGCGGAAGAAAAGTGGAATGGGTGCTGGGGTGAAAGGTGTGTGTTGTTTTAGTCCTTTCATTTACAGATTCATGATTGGCTGGGGATGGTGAGGAAAAAGATGATGACAGACCAATGGTATGGGTGGGCTACACCGATTACCCACTGTGGAACTTACTATAGATATAATATATATATATATATAGTGTGTGTATATATATATATATATATATATATATATATATATATCTTTTTTTTTCTTATTAAATACATTGCAAACTGCTGCCACCTAGCACAAGTGTCCTGTCCCCTTTAAAAAAAAGAATAAAGGAATCAGAAATGAAAGAAAATCTGCATCAGCAGTTTTCACAGAATGTGACCTATCATAAAGTGTTTTTGCTTTACAAGTAGTGATAATTTGATACATAATGGATTTGAGAGGCACTGTCCCTTAAACATCACATGCCAACTGCTGCAGCAACATTAAATGTTCCTTAAGTTAGTATGTGGTGAGGAAACCACCTATTTTATTTATGTGACTGAAATACAGATTTTATTGATGTATCAACTGGAAAAATGCATCATCTTAGAAAGTTGTATGCATTAATTCAATTTGCCAACAAGAATGTTGGTATATGTATGCATTATCTTAGAAAATTGCATGCATTTTTTGCCAGCAACAATGACTGGCATATTTTTTTTATTCAAATGTCTTGACTGACTACATTATGACATATGTTTTGTAACAGTTCCATGTGCTGCGGCTGCAGTACCTTGGCTTGACTTTGTTATAAAAGCTTTCTTTTAAACATCGAACTTTTGATTTACTTATTTAAAACACAAAGCAGCAAATAGCTGAAATTAGGTAATATCAGTTATTTTTCTAATAATTCATATTGATGGGTATATATAACTGAGTACATAAATGGCTAATGTGCCTTTTCTTTCACTAAGGAACTATGATGCAGCTGCAGCAGGAAAACTTTTAACATATGGGTCGGTGGGTGGGCCTGTTACATATTAAGTTGCTGGCTTTAGCAAACAGAAGAAACCATAGATAAACCTAGTTGTATCCCTATCAATGTCACACATGATCATTTCTCTCCCCCTTATATTAAACAGTTTTTCCTTTACGTGTATTTCATTACTATCTTCGTTACTGGCAGCACAGTTAAAAAATAGGGTTCGAGTTCTAAAAAGTTCTAAAAAGGATTAGAACCCTAGAATTTTTTCAAAGGTTCTAGACTAGAACTAGAACCCAGCACTTCAGAGGGTTCAGACAACCCTAATGTTGGTCGTAATAAAATTGTTGCTGTAGCAACAATGTACCCATTACTTTATTCTCCTTTAAGATTTGCAATCCCTTTTGGACACTCTCCACCAAGAATGGACTTGTGTCCACTCCCCCCTCTTCCTTACTGCAGCGTGCTAGTCTGCCCCCCAACCCTCGACTGCGAAGAATGAAGAGAAGCAATCATTTAGGATTTCTGCTTTCTCGTGATCTTCCTTTAAGCAGTCCCTCCTGTCCTCCTGACTCTCATTATCCCTCCCCTCATCTTCCTCTTTTCTACAATATACCTGAAGAAGGTCTTGTCCCCTTTTTTGACCTCCTTAGCTATTCTCTCCTCTGTTAGTGCTTTAGCTGCCTTCACCCTCCTTCCTGCCTCCCATTGTTTTGCCAGATATAATCAGCTTTCTGGGGCACCTTGTGTTTTCCAGATGCAGTCTTTTTCTCCTTCACAGCATTTGCCACCTCCTTAAAAAGCATAGCAATCTCTTCCTCCTGGTTTCCCTTGCTCACTGCCTTCAAACAGCATGCCATTGTGAGGGTTACACTCTCCTTAATCTTTCTCCATTGAGCATCCACTCCCACTCTGCTTTCTTCCTTCAAGGCGTTCTTTGAGGCAGCTTCCCATGTCTTTAAAATCTGTCCTGAAGTCCAGGACCCTCCTCTTAGTGTTTTTTTCCTGTCCTGTTTGTATGCCAAACTACACAGTACAGTGATCACTTGTACCCATTTTTTATGTTGCTTGCACGCATGTGCAAGAAACATAGTGCCATCATCCAAGTTTTCGGAGGTGTGGCACCCATCTTCCAATTCAGTCAGTCAGTTTGCAGGCGTGGCTGCAGTTCCCCAATCACTGCTGCAGCTGTCTATGACAGCAGTCAAAAATGCAGTGGCATACTGTTGAAAGGGAGAGCTCCACTTCATTGAGCAGAGCTCTCCCCCCACCACACACACACAAGCATGCATACTGTGTGCTGATGCGCTCCCTCCTCCCCACGCACACACTTTATGGCTGATGGGGGTGCCCAATCCCCCGTCGGCTCCATGCCTCCCCCCACAAAAGCTGTCCAGGTGCCATGCTGGCGCCCACCCCAGCGTGGCAAAAATGTTATAACCGGCCAGGGGGTGCCCAATCCTCCTGTTGGCTCCCACTGCCGCACGCCTCAAAAGCTTCCAGGTGCCAAGCTGAGCCCTCCAGCATGGAAAATCTTGTTATAGATGATGGGGTGCCCGATCCCCATCAGCTCCAGCCCCAAACAACCTTTCCAGCTGCCATGCTGAGATCCCACCCAACATGGCAAATGTCCCGCATAATCTTAATTACAAAAACCTGTAAACAAGAAAATGTTCCCTCGCCGTCTCCCTGCTCCCCTCAAAACCCGCACCCACCCACTGTGCACCCTGCCTCTCCACACCCCCCCAACCCATACTTACCTCTGGAGCTTGGCGCAACGATCATCGGTGGACTGGGAACAAGCCTGCACTCTTCAAAGCCGACCACGATCTGAGGAAATGCCAGTAAGCTGTATAATGGAATAAATAGGGTTTTTTCAACATTGTTGCATATCTCAGCCATTTTTGGGAATTTTGGGCCCACATTTTCAACATGGGGTTTTTGGGACCCCTCCTCATGAATTCTTGCACTGTCATGGTGTTAATCAGGCCCGAAGGTGATTTTGCGGTCACTGCGTGAAATCACCTTTTGGGACAGATTAACAAAATGACACTGTCAGTGTTCATAAGGTGGGATCTCAAAAAGCCTATGTTAAGAAAATTTGGTAAAATTCCTAAAAATTACTGTTTAAGGCGTCTCGTTCTTTTCTATGCGCAGCTAAATAAGTTTGTGAATTTTCAATATTTTCACTCCAGATTTTCAACATTGCCATTTTACCACACCTCCTTATTAGCAGTACAGCTGTCATTTTTCACATCTTGCCCAAAACGTGTTTCCAGCCAGGTAGCGCACAATGACGCAGTCGATGTGCGAAATCAGTGTATGGGGCACATTAAGAAAATCACAGTGACACTGTTCATGAGCAGAGGTCTTAAAATGGCTATTGAAAATTTGGTGAAAAACTTCCTAAAAATGACTGTTTTACGAGCGTGTGTTGTGCAGTTCCTACGCACGCTCATAAGTTTGCGAATTTTCAATATTTTCACTACAGATTTTCAACATTGCCATTTTACCACACCTCCTTATGAGCAGTATAGCTGTCATTTTTCACATCTTGCCCAAAACGTGTTTCTGCCCATGTAGCGCACAATGGTGCAGTCAGTGTGCGAAATCAATGTACGGGACACATTAAGAAAATCACAGTGAAACTGTTCATGAACAGAGGTCTTAAATGGCTATGTTGAAAATTTGGTGAAAAAAGTACTAAAAATGACTGTTTTACGAGTGTGCATTGCGCAGTTCCTACGCACACTCGTAAGTTCGCAAATTTTCAATATTTGCACTCCAATCACTTCCAAATACCTAAACAGCACATACAAGCAAGCAACATTTGGCATTGACAAATGCTTGTTTTATAGAACTCTATGTTTGAAAGGGACATGAATTAAATCATACAGTTCCAAAATGATTCTCTACACCAGTGTGTAAATAAGAAACCTCCAATGAGGTTACTAACAGATGGGTATTGATGAAACAATAACAAAAATTGGAACTACTATTAAAAACAAAAAAAAAGCTCCTACTGGGAAAACAGACTTTCAGGTTTAGCGCAGTTATCCTTTAATGTCTTCATTGAACATGAACACTGTGGAGGGGAACAAAAACAACCTGGCTTACTAACATTAGCATCCCTGGTGTCACAATTGTGACAACCCTACAATTAGAATGACTATTGCTGTGTGTAATTACTAAATTACAAGCATTTAAACTTTATTTTATGAAGCTGTTGCACAAAACCCATTTTGTAACTACAATTAAACATGTCATGGTGGGCTTTAGGCTGAGATAAATGTATTTCCAAGTGCTGTAAGATCCACTGCAATCTCAGACCACTCTGTAATGTCATATTGCTTGCTGAGTCTCTGATGAGTTTAAAAGAGTTTACATCAGAAATGGGCTTTATGGGGGCATGGCTTGGCAGCCAGCAAGATGGCAGCCTAACTTTGGAGCTCTGAACTTCCCTCATTATTATCCTACAACGTCCTTTGTTCTAGAGCCCTCCCCAGTGAAGTGGCACCACACATATCATTATGTTGGTTGCTCAAGTCAGCACACCTTTTATTAATTCTTAACACGTTCATTATTCCACATCAATATCATTCATTTTATTCACAACCTTTTACCATTTCATTTATTTCAATCCATTTATAATGTCATCATACTTTCCTTTATTTACATAATTCCACATTTACATATCATATTGCAATATCCCATTCCTTTATCCTTTTTCCCCCAGATGTAAACCTGAGGGGGTCTCTTCTTTAATCCTAGGCCAGGTGTCCGTTCCTGCCCCCATCTTTTCCTTGGGTGTCCACACACCCCGAGTATCCTTCCTACTAATGCCTTTTCTCTTTTCTTCTGCCCCTATTCTTATTCCCTGCTGTCTGGGTGGTGGGCGGAAAACAAAACTTTTAGAAAGCAAAAGTGAGGGTGACTCCCCCCTCTGCAGCACCTGATGAAATCTACAAGCCCCTCCCCCTCCTGCTCTAATTCCCCTCTCTCTCTCTCTTTTCCCTTTAACCTATTCCTTCCCTTGCCCCTTATCATCCTACTCTGCCCCTTTCTGATGTCATAGCCCTTCAGTTGAGCCCCCTTTTTCCCTTCCTTACTCCACCCCTCTCTGATGTCATAGTCCCCCCCCCTTCCTTCATTACCTAGCCTACCCCCTTTCTTCTGAGCACCTTTAAGGTTCCAGGCCTAGAACAATGGTGCCAGTCCTTTAGGGGACAAGCCTTCTTGTTCTAGATCCCTCCCTAATGAAGTGACACCATACATATCATTATGTTGGTCGCTCAGTTGGTGCACCTTTTATTAATTCTTAACAAGTTCATTATTCCACATCAGTAACATTCATTTTATTCACAACCTTTTACCATTCCTTTTATTTCAATCCATTTATAACGTCATCCTACTTTCCTTTATTTACAGTATTCCACATTTACATATCATATTGCAATATCCCATGACTTTATCCTTTTTCCCCAGGTGTAAATCTAAGGGGGTCTTTTTCCTTAATCCTGCTTACCTTTTCACCCCCAGATGTAAACCTGAAGGGTTCTCTTCTTTAATCCTGGCCAGATGTTCATTTCTGCCCCAGTTTTTTATCTTAGGTGTCCACACCCCCCAAATATTCTTCCTACCCCCACCTTAGTGAAAACCAAAGTTGAGTTCCTCCCCCCCTCCCATATTAATGCCTTTTCTGTTTTCTTCCACTAGTCTGTCTCCAGCCTGCATTGGAACATGGACCCCCGATTTCTGTGAAACCTGAAAACTGCCTCCCTTTTTTGTTATACTGCATTACCCTTGTACAATGTAGCTATGCCCCCCCAATTCTGTGATAAAAATGTGATTTCCCATTTCAGATAGGTGGACATCATCTGTTCTATACAGAAATGCTATCCACTCGTCTAATTCCGCATGGCCAGGAATTGCTCCACCAAAAGCCTGGAAACACTTTCCTACCCTCCTGTTCATCCTTTTCCCTGCACACTCTATAGCCTTATGGCTCATGGCATGCCTCCACACTCTCCAAGGGACCATTTCTGACCATACAAGGGTGACTTGCAGCCACCAGCTCTTAACTATTGCCAGGCCCTTCTGGATGTTATTAAAAATGTCCAACCATGGTCGCATACCAAGGTCTTTTCCACCCAAATGAATTATGATTAGGTGCAACTCCAGGTTGGTCATGCGGGTTTCCTCCAATAATGGCAAGAATTGGACCCATCACCTCCCCCAGATTCCTCTCCATAGGATGCCCACCTCTTGATGATTGTAGTAAAGATGCTTTCCCCCTGCCTTTCACTCTGATTGCCTCTCCACCCAATAAATGTATGAGTGGCCTATGATTCACACCTCTGCATGCTGTGGTTTTCCTACAATACATAAAAGGAAACATGTGAGACACGTTCTTGTCACCCCCTCTCTTCCCATTCCGCCCTTATTTCCCTTTTATTTCTATTACATTTACTCATACTCCTTCTGCTCCTGTGAAAAGAAAACAACAGCATTCATTAGTATTTCAAATTCCGTACATATTTTTTATAACAGCTGGACATCCATTTTCCCGTATTCTTAATCTTGTCCTCTTGTACCCCTCTGGCAGCTGCTTCTGATACAGCCCCTATCCGAAATGAATGCAAAGAGTACTTCACTGGGTCCTCCCCCACAACCATAATCTCTTTCTTCAATACCCCAGCCAGATGGGCCCCCATTGCTGTTATACCATTCTGATGCTTATATAAAATCTCTGATCCTTATGGTCCGATGGCCCCATAATCCCATAGTTCTTGTACAGGGCAAATAACCTTGTTTACCTTTTTGTGTAGAAAGATGTGGGCCCCCTGTCACACTTGATCTGTTTTTGACTTTCTCAGTGATACTGTGATCATGTCCTGGCCCCATTGTATATCTTCCCATTGTAACCCACCTCCTTGTGCTGACCTGCCGAACCCAATGACTCCCTGACCCTAAATGCTCCTCCGTACATGGTTGAGAATATTGCCGTAAACAGGACAACCTAATAACTCGAATAGCATATTTGTGGCAAGACACCTATCAATCTCCAAAAAAGATGTTCCAAAATGGGTCGCCTTTTGTGCTACATTTTCCCATTAACCCTCTTCCATCCCGTCATCATGCATTTTATGATCTACCCTTTACAAGGCTCCCCCTACCCCAGCATGATACAAACCCAACTTATGGCCGCCAAATGCACTCCCATAATAGCGTGAGCCCCCTTTCCTGCCAGCCTGCCACTACAAACTTGGCTACCTGTTCCTTATTAACTACCCCACTTACCTCCATGTTGAGTTTAACCCAGAAAGCCTGAAAAGCCCTCCAGGACCCATCATAGACTTTCATGGTACTGTCTGCCTAAGACTTCCGAAAGAGAAACTCTGCTTCTTCCAGCCAATTTCCTACAGTCCCATTGGGATCTTTGTCTCTACTGTGGCCACCTTCAGAGCAATAGCCTGAAACTTGTCTATCTGTAGATGGGAGAGGCTGTTAGCTATAGTGTTCCACACTCCCTCAATGTGCTTGACCCTAAAACTCATATTAAGCTGTAAACCCCTCACTACTAGCTGATGCAGCATCTGCAACACCGTGGCCGATGTCGCCCCCCCTGCTGTTCAATACCATGACTACTGCATGGTTGTCACAGCAAAACCTCACCTGTTGCTTCCGAAGGTCTTTCCCCAAACCTCTGTGGCTACCCGTATTTGGAAAATCTCCAATAAAGTGATATCCTTAGTGATCCCCCTCTCCTTCCATTTCTGCAGCCATGGATCTACAATGCATTGCCCCCTGAAGAACGCCCCTATACCTAAACCCCCTGAAGTATCAGTGTACAGCTCCAAGTCTGTGTTATACAACTACTCCCGGATGGCCTTGGTGATATCCACCCAGTGAAGTGGCCATCGTGTCCCTCATGTAGCCCTAGCCAGGTGATAGTCCAATGGCACTGCAAGCAAAATTCAAATGGCCCAGGACCTACTGAACCATCTGTTGTGTGACCGTCTTTTTCTTTGTTATGTTTCCCAGGAGCTCCCTCAGTCTGTCTACCTTATCTTCCCGCAATCTAAACATGTCCTCAGCAGCATCAATCTCTATCTCCAAAAACTCTAAACAATGGCTAGGTCCCTCTGTTTTGTCTGCAGCCAATGGAACCCCCACCTCTTGTCCCATATTTTTAATGTCCCCACGCATTCTGTCTAGACCTACTTAGCCTTCTCCTATGAACAGAAAATCATCCAAATAATGCACTACGGATCCATGCCCGTACTTCTCTTTAAAAACCCACTGAAACCATGTTTTAAACATCTTACATGTAGCACAAGCCATGGAACATCCCACAGGCATGACTTTGTCAAAATAGTACAAACCTTCTACTTGAAAACCTAGCAACTCCCTGTCTTCCCTCTAAACCAGCAATTATCAAAAAGTCAATTCAGTGTCATTTTTTGCTAGCCATGCCTCCTCTGAGGCCCTGATCAGAGCCACTGCATCCTCCAGAGTACTGTATGACACCTTACTATCCTTCTTACTAACATAATCATTTACTGAATCCCCTTCAGGCTATGATAGGTGATGAATCACCCTATACTCTCCTGGCTGTTTTTTGGGTACCAATTCCAAGGTGGATACCCTGAGGTGATCAAATGGAGGCTCCTGAAAAGGACCTTCCACCCTCCTGGCCTCCTCCTTCTCTTTGTGAATTTGTTTTGCCAACAGTTCCTCTTTCCCTTTTACTGATCCCAGATTCATAGTGCATTTACTTACCCTCATCCATTGGAACTGTAAATTAAAACCTTTCTGAAATCCCTCACTTAACAAATAGACCAATTTTCTGTTTGAGTAACTCTGTGCCCACTCCGTCACCACCTCTCCCTTAATGGACATCCTTGCCAGTTGAAAATCACCTCCCTGTGTCCAGTTATCTCCCACCAGAATTATACTCCCTTCCCCCCAAGAATCCCTTCCTTCTTTCAGTGTTCTCCCAGTGCCCCCCTCTCTGACCATTCTGGCCACCCTGAAAGGACTGCCCTCTGTATGCACCCCCTGTCTTATTATCTCCAAATGTCCTGCACTTCGATGCTGGGTGTAAATCCCCACACTGAGAACAGGCATGTTTGAATTTATAATTGAGAAATGTGCAAAATGCTCAGTTATATCCCCAACAATACTTCTGGTAACCATTCGAGCCTTTTGACCTTTCTGCCTCAGACCCACCCCTGCTACTGTCATTGTTTCCCACCAAAGATCATTGTGTCTAGAATCCCAATGGCAATCCCCACTGAAGGCTGTCATCTGTGTCCAAAATCTTTCATCGTACTGCAGCCAATTAGTGCCCCCTCTCATCTTATATGCACACCTGATTATCAGGGAGTATGCCAGTAAAAGAATACCCATCTCAGGTTTCTACTCCTGTGCTGTAGCACTATAACAGGTAAAACCCTACGGACCAAGCATCCCAAGTCTTGCCCTTTAAATAAGGCCGTTTCACTCATCCCCCTTTTCTACCAAAACTACTGCAGCTGCTAGTTCCTTCTTTCCAAAATATTCTTTCTCATCATATTTTTCTGCCATTGTCTTGTCCAATAAGGCAAATATGCCAACATACTTCCCTTTCCATACTTTTTCTTTCATTGCAAAGGGCACATGATCCGTCATACACACTCCTGGGGAGCTTATTACCCTTTCTGTAACCTCTTCCTTATCTACCCCCCAGCTTAGTAACCTTTCCCCCATTCTTATCTTTTTCTAACTCAGTTAATACATTTTTTAGTTTCTCAATCCCGTCAACCCCCATGCACCCCTCAACTGTTCCACATAGTCTTTAATACTACTCTCTACTGTTAAAATCAGTTATACCTGTGCAGGGTTTTGGACAATCAGCTGGTCCTGGCTGTGGCATTGGGTCTGGTACTGGTATCAGGCCTGTAGACAGAGGGAATAGCACTGGTACTGGAGCTGGCACTGGTACCAGCATCAGTGGTGGCACTGGTGCTGGAAGTGGTACCAGTTGTGGAAACGGGATTGGTTCCAGTGCAGGGCAAGGCACTGGCACTGGTTCTGGCATTGAAAAGGATATTGGCTCCAGGACAGGACTGGGAACTGGCACTGGTTGTGGCACAGGGGCCAGCATTGGGATTGGGACAGGCAGCAGAACTGGCTGAGGAACTGGAACAGGCACCGGAGTATGCCGGGGTGCTGGCTGTAGTAGTGGCAATCTGGATCTAGGTGCCTTCAGTGTGGGTGCCCATGGGGCACCACCCTTTGGCTGACCATTGCATTTGCCTCCAGAACCTGTCCTGTCCTTTCTCTTTTTATCTTTCCCTACCAGGGCCCTAGTCTCCAGTTCTGTGTCCTCCACAGTGTACAACACCTGATGGGCTCTCCTGACCAAATCCATTATCAATTTCATAGCATCAGCTTTCATGGACCTCATTCCTCTACTGTTCATAATACCTGTAAAAACACTTGCTCTGAAATTAAAAGGAAAAAGATGTGAGCTCATGACCAAGTCCTGTATTTCCATTTATTTGTTTAGTCATATTTTTTTTTAAAACCTTTTGAGCTCAAGGTCCCCCAGCCAAGTTAGGTGCTGTCTGCGATGCACCACCCAACAACCTTAACTTGTGTAGCATATAAAAACTGATCCATTTAAACCTTTGATCCCACCTGTTTCCTTTTAATTATATTATTTTTCTTTTTAACCACCTTTCAGTATGATAATTAACATTGCCATCATCGGCCTGTGAATTCACCCACAATGAGCAGTAAGCTTTCTCATGTTCCAGCTAGCCACCATAAAGTGCACATGAGATGAACGTCCCCTATCTCTGACCTTGGCGGCCATCCCATGGCCCCACCCCCAAAATGGTGGCTGCAATGCAGCCGCTCACTTCCAAAATGCCATTTTCAAAATGGTGGCCACCATGCAGCAGCCCAAATCCCAAAATGGTGTTCACCATGTGGCCTCACGATTGCAAACATGGCAGTTACCTCTCTGGTGCCAGGCTTCTACCCTGGTGACCCTGTTTGCAGGCCACTTATCCAATAGTGACTGCCAATGTGAGCAGCTCGCATCATCTCCCTGTTCCCCAAAACACCCACTGTCCCAAATAAGGCAGTAGCAAACATGGTCTGCCCAACCCAAATTGGCATTGCCATGTGATCCCCTTCTTATGGCAGCCCCCGAGTGGCCTGGTATTACCTTGGAGGCTGCCCTGCAGCTGTTTTTAAACCCAATGCTCAGTGACTTTATCCTGGTTGGCCAAATGCTTTACCCACAACCTCCCAACATGGCCAGCAGCTGAATCCCAGCTATGTGGGCCCCACTGGACCACCCCACACTCCTCCATGTTGTCATTTGCAGCTGTCTACCTGCCTTATCCCTCTTGCTCACACCATTCCTCCAGTGCGAGATGCTTAAATCTGGAATGCTGCAGTGAATTGTTTGTTTTTTTGTTTTGTTTTTAAAACAAAACTCTTGCCGCTTCCCTTACTGGTGGTTGCCTGTGTTCTCAGTGAATGGCCCCTCTCTCACTTGGGCCTACATACTGAAACCATGTGGCCCTTTCGATCCATGTCAGGTGCCATACCTCTAATTGACACAAGCTACGACTGGACCAGAGCAGCACAATCTCTCCAGAATTCAGGCAACCAACACCTCATTAAAAATCCAGCCAAATAATGCCCGATGTGGTGACTCTATCCTAACTTTCTCTTAGGCCCTGCTTCCAACACACACTGTACTTTCCATGCTAAATCAGGGCCCCAAGGCTGAAAACCACAATGGGGAAAAATGAAATATCTTACCTAACCTACCACAAACTCTCTGTTACCACTACCACTTGTAAGCAAACAACCATTGCAACAAATAATACTGTATATGCTGGACCTCTGAAAAGAAAATATATGCTCTAAGTCTGCACTTATTTCTTAAAACTACATCGAATACAGCAGCTCTGGGCCTACATAAAAGTTTAATAAACCATTTCCTTACTTTATAGTTTCAAATCTCTTTCTATTTCCATGGTATACAGCCCAGCAAATGCAACCATATGTCCTTAACTGAAATATAGCTACTCCAGGAACAAAATCACGAAAAATCTGCAACCGACTGATGTGCTATCCAAACAAACTTTTTAGATAGCAAAAGTGAGGGTGATCCCATCCTCTGCAGCACCATATGAGCACTACAAGCCCCACCTTGCTCTAATTCCTCTCTCTCTCTCTCTTCCCTTTAACTTATCCCTTCCCTTGCCCCCTTTGCATCCTACTCCACCCCTTTCTGATGTCATAGCCCTTTGGCCGAGACCCCTTTTTCCCCTTTTCCCTTCCTTACTCCAACCCTCTCTGATGTCATAGTCCCTCCCCCACCGCTTACTTCCTTACTTACTCTAACTCCCCCTTTCTTCTAAGTGCCTTCAAGGTTCCAGGCCTAGAACAATGGTGCCTGTCCTTTAGGGAACAAGACTTTTTGTTCAGCAGCGTGAAACTTTGTTATGTCACCCTGCTCTCCACAACACTAACCTGATGATCCTGTAGATAGGGCTCCAGCCCATTTTGGCTCTGGATACAAGTAATTCTCCACTGCTAAAAACCTTGCCCATCTTGCTCCTCTGTTTGCGTGGGACTCCAAGATGGTGACTTCTCAGCTGGCGGTATCTGAGCCAAACCTTAAAGAAATAAAGAACATGTCTGAGATGCCAGTGGCTCAAATGAGTAAATTAGAGGTTGCTACCCAATGGACATCTGCAAAAATACTGGATTTATCCCAGAAAGTGAACATGTCTGAACATCACATCACAAATACGGAAGATAAGATGGATCACTTTGTGCAGGATGTCAGGGAGCAGGGCTGTACAATGTAGTTGCTATGGGACCTAAATGAGGACTTGGAAAATCACAGTTGATGAAATAATATTCACTTTGTGAGATTTCTGCAGGGGTGTGAGGGGCCAGGTATCACAAAATTTCTCCAGATAGTTCTTCCAGACATGCTAGGCTGCATATGGACTGCAGCACTAGAGGTCGACTGATCATACCACTCACTGGCTCCTAAACCTCTCCTCCAGGAACAGAACATAGCCAATTCTTGCTAGATTTCTCCAGTTCCCAGTTAAAGATGAAATAATGCAAGCAGCCAGGGCAAAGAAAATCTTAGTGTAGCAAGGTCACAAAATGCTAATTTCTGCAAATTCTCACCTTCCCTTTTGGAATGTTGATGAGCCTTCACCGCAGCATGGGAGGCTTGTGCAGAGCTGGGTCTC
Source organism: Neoceratodus forsteri (assembly GCA_016271365.2). Lineage (NCBI taxonomy): Eukaryota > Metazoa > Chordata > Ceratodontiformes > Ceratodontidae > Neoceratodus > Neoceratodus forsteri. The sequence goes on from CM057455.1 coordinate 612,926,824, forward strand.
CATTTCACACTTCATCACCCAGCACATCCTATCTAATGGCGTTTCCTGCTCCTTTGAGATTCCTGAAGCCATGGAAGACTTCCCTGTAAAAAAGGCACCACAGCTGAACTGGAAAAAGTACCATCCATCAAGCCGGTGGGGCTACGACAGGAGCAGGCCATAGGACATGGACAATACTGTGGCCCCAGAACACATAACTAATCTGGGCTGGAGATTTTTTTTTATCATTTATCTTGATTGTGTTTGCTGGTAGTGTTCCTGATTAGTGTTGCATGAAACTGGAATATTTCGGCCAGCAAAATATTTTGCATAATTAACGCATTACGCAAAATATTTCACTAAGCAAAATGCAAAATTTCATCTTCTGTTGTGCGCGAAATTTTGCCTCAAGCCAGTGAAATTTTTACTGTGCAGAAACTTCACTAATTACAGGTGAAATTCCACCATTTCTGTGTGAAATTTCACTACCTATGGTGAAATTTCTTGCCTCCCATGGGTGGAACTTTTTTACTGGTGGTTGACTGGTGAGCTGGTGAAATTGTGGATAAAACTGTGAAATTTCTCAATATTATAACAAAACATTTTCTACGACGAAAGTGCTGATTTCGCCAGCGAAATGTAATTTTGCTGCATCTCTATTCCTGATTCTTCCCCTCCTTCTCCATCCATCTTGGATCCAGCTGGATCCAGATCCCCCCTGCCCCGAAAAAGTGATTACAAAAATTGTCATCTCTAGTACATTAAGACAATTGGCCATTGGTGTATCCAGTACCAGACATTCTATTTCTTTTGCTGTATGTTTATTTCAGAACAGTCTTTTTTTTTCCACCTCATCCCCCTTCCTCATTTAAAATTCCTTGATATCCTTTCCGAAATGTTAATCACTACTTCTGTTCTATTGCTTCCTCTTTACATATTTACATCCTTAATTCTTTAGGTTATGTTCTATGTATTCCTTAGCATGGGGTCATAATGTTGCAAGACATTATGCCGCAGCAATGTACCACACTGCTAATACAGTGTAATATATTGCCAGCAGCATATGTTTGTGTTTTTATGGGGTACTCATCCTGCCCCCTGTTATGGGGGACTGTAGTCCAAACCCCCAAAACTAAAATCACAAACTCGGGGTTAACATTTAAATTGACACAAAATGCAAAAATAAAAATTCAATGCATCTGGCACCGGGAATTGAAACCCAGTCCGCAGATGCACTGCCTCCTTCCTTGCTGCCTGTGGCTCATCGTGTTGAGCCACAGCAGCTGCTCACTGGCCCCCGTCCCAGCAGAGGTCTCATCCTCTGCCTGGGAAGAGTGACAGGGTGCACTACCATGCATACACCCTTTCATGGTTTTTCACCCTCTCGCTCTTCCCTACTGCGCTGTTCCTGTTATGTGGTTTTGACGTGCGCTCTAGAGCATTCAAAATAGTGACCCGGTAGGACATTCTTTATATCTATTAAAGACCTCTTTTAGAAACTGCTAGATTCCTTTTTTTTTTCAACCTTCTGTTTGGGAAACATTTGCAGCGGTTGATGGATAGGGTTCTGGTCTGGCATATCTTTTTGATTTTCTCCATAAGTCATTTCATATGCCCCATTGCCTCTTCAGCATCTTTGAAAGTGTGCACTTTACCCTTTATGACATATTTCTGTTTTGCAGGGTACAACATGGAAAAACAAATTCCTTTCTGATAAAGTTTTTGTTTAACTGGATTGAAAAGTTTCCTTCGCTATGTTGTTTCCAGTGATAGGTTGGAGTATATATTAAAAGTGCACATTTTCATAAGTGAGCCTTTTTTATTTGTGCTTGCTGTAACAGAGCCTATCTGTCCTCATATTTAGGTATCCAGTGAACAAGGTGACCAAAATTGGGTGCCTACAAAAATGATAACTCAGTTCACAGCTACCGAGCAGGGGGGTGACTGGATACTGGGGTGGGCGACATACAGTGAAGGGAAGTACGTGCGTATATACGCGCATGCACACACGTGAGGGGAGAGGCAGGGGAGGGAAGGTATGTGGGAGGGGGTGTTGTGGGCAGCTGTTGAGCTGGTCCACTAGCATCGTGGGCAAGGTGATAGGCTAGAAGGTGCAGGGTTCGGGTCCAGCGCGGCACTTTTTTTTTTTTTTTTCTGGCAGGCAGCTTTCAATTTTGTAAGTTTTTAACCCCCTCGACATGCACCTCCCTAGAGTTGAGAATCCATAAGTAGGAGGGTGCAGGAGGCACAGCACCCCACATTAATAACAAAATCTTTAGGTCTCGGGTGCCTTTTTTCTCCTCGCTGTGAGTGTGTATCACCAAAATTCATTTTTGGAGATGTACACTCACCGTAACGACGATCACTATTCTGTGATCACCGTTATGACATGGAACCGATATTTATGTGTTTTACATAAATAGTTCTTGGTTAGTAACTATTGGAGAATCTTGACCCTGCCCTCTGCACTCTGTCCAAATCTATCTTTTCTTCCTGGTATTTGAGGTTCATTACCTTGGTAAGAATCTTTTCCAAAAATGGTAAGAAGTCTCCTGTTCCTTCCAGTCCCTCAGGTTTCTTGCATATTCTTAGAGTTCCCCTTTTCTCTCTGTCTTCCTGTTCAGCTACTTTTTGCTGTAGCAGCTGCACTTCTTTTTCTAATTGCAGCTGCCTTGTTGATAGTGGTGTAATTGTATCTTCTAGTGTAGCTACTCTAGTTTCTAATTCATCTGTTCTCAACATTGGCTGTTCAAATTTCAAATTTAGTTTTGCTAAGGAATTGTTTACACCTGAGGCTGAGTTTTTTATTTCAGCTAACATTTGCAGCATCTCTGTTTTTAGGACCTGAACATCCCCTAAAACCTCCATATTATGAATTAGCGAAGTAAGCACCAAGGTAAAGAAGTTAACAGGGGAAGGATTGGGGTAAATGCAGAAAAAGGAAAAGGCAGTAAGGACAGGGATGGGGCTAAAAGGGGTAAGACCATCAAAAAATGGAGGGTGATGAGTACCAATGCCCATAGTCTGTATAACAAGCTCCCTGAACTAGTGGCCTTGAAGGAAAAGGGACTCTTGGATATTGTGGCAGTCAAAGAAACATGGTACACAGAGACTCATGACTAGAAATGCAGAGAAATTAAATTTTGCAAGTGAAATTGTGGCAAAATTGGCAATTTTGACATGTAAAATGTTTCATGAAAATGTGGTGAAATTTTGCAATTTCGCCAGCTCAGCATTCTACCACCAGTAGAGAAATTTTGCCCATGGGAGGTGAAATTTCACCAGTGGGTGGTGAAATTTCACCAGAAGTGGTGGAATTTCACCCACTGTGGGGAAATTTTGCTCACAACCATGGGCAAAACGTTGCATTTCGCCCAGTGAAATATTTTGCGTAATGTGTTACTTAGACAAAATATTTTGCTGTGCGGAATATTCCAATTTTGCACAACACTACCCATGATTGGGATGTCAACATACAAGGGTACACAATCTACAAGAGGGACAGGGAGGGTAAAAGAGGAGGAGGAGAAGTAGCTCTCTATGCAAAGGAAGGGGATGGAAGCAACTGAACAAAAGAGTAAACAGGGAGTAGAGGAGGCACCATGGGTCATCCTGGAGACAGGAAATGGCACCACAATCTGCACAGGGGTTGTATTCAGATCCCCATCTCAGGGGGAGGCAATAGACAAGAAAATGATGGAAAGCATCCTTAGAATAGCAGAAAAAGGTGAAATATTGTTGATGGGGGACTTGAATATGCCAGATGTTAACTGAAGCACCTTTGCTGCAGCCACATCCAAGAGCAGGATCATTCTTGATGCCCTACAAGGGGCATGCCTCAGACAGCTAGTGTTGGAACCCACTGAGGAGGGAGCAATCTTAGAGCTGATACTCTCAAACAGGGACAGTGAAGGGATTTCAGATTTAGAAGTGGGTAGCCATCTGAGAACACGCGACCACCAAACAGTGTGGTTCATGATAAACACAGCCATAGAGTAAAGCCATACAAAAGCAAGAGTACTGGACTTTAGGAGGGCTGACTTTGGGAAAATGGGAGAGTACCTCAGAAAAATACTAGCAAATGGGCAAGAAGAAGGGGTGGAGGAACACTGGGGAAAAATCAAAACAGCCATCACAGAGGCAAAAAGCTTTTGTGTGAAGCAAATCAAGAAAACAAAGGAAAAAAAAACACTATGGTTCCCAAAAGAGGTGGCGGGGAAGGTTAAGAAGAAAAAGGTAGCATTCAGGAAGTATAAGGAAACACAGAAAGAGCAGGACAGAGAACTGTACCTGTTGAAGCAGAAGAAAACAGAAACGGCAGTCAGAATAGCAAAGGTCCAAACTGAGGAAAAAAAAGCCAACTGAGTTAAGAAGGGGGATAAAACCTTTTATAGTTAAGTTAGGGAGCAAAGAACGAAACAAGGGAGGGATAATGAGTCTTAATAATGGGAAGGGAGGGTGGGCAGAGGGTGACAGTGAAAAAGCAAGGACACTTAATGAATATTTCTGCTCAGTATTCACAAAAGAAGAGAAGGGGGAGGTACCTGAACCAAAGAATAGAAGCACTCTGGATAGGGGGGTCAATACCAGTCCATTCACAGAAGAAAGGGTCCTGAAAGAACTCCTAAAACTGAAGGTGGACAAAGCTATGGGGCCTGACGGGATTCACCCTAGAATTCTATAAAAAACAAAGAAAACTAGTGACACCAGTGACCACCCTTTTTAACAAATCATGGAAGGATGATGTGGTACCTGAGGACTGGAGGAGGGCAAATGTGATTCCCCTTCACAAAAGTGGGAGCAAGACAAAGGCAGGAAATTACAGACCTGTTAGTTTGACCTCAGTGGTAGGGAAAATGATGGAATCACATCTGAAGGAAAGAACTGTTGAGTTCCTAAAGGCCAGTCGGGCACAGGACCCAAGGCAGCATGGAGTCATAGTGGGAAGGTCATGTCAGATGAATCTAGTTGATTTCTTTGACTGGGTGACCAAAGTATTTGACATGGGAGGGGCTGTGGACATGCCCTACCTAGACTTTAGCAAGGCATTTGACACAGTCCCACACAAAAGATTAATAAACAAGCTCACCAGCCTTGGAGTGGTTTCCAGGATTGAAGCCTGGGTAAAACATTGGCTGGATTACAGGATGCAGAGGGTAATAGTAAACTGAGTCCACTCTGAAGACAAGGGGGTTACTAGTGGGGTACCGCAGGGTTCAGTACTGGGATCAGTCCTTTTTAATGTCTTTATAGGTGACATTTCAGTGGGACTGGAAGGGAAGGTATGCTCTTTGCAGACGACACAAAGATCTCCAACAGGGTTGATACACAAGAGGGGGTAGAAAGGATGAGAAGGAACTTGGCAAGGTTGGAGGAATGCTCAGAATTATGGCAGCTTAGATTCAATGCAAAGAAGAGCAAAGTAATGCACCTGGGAAACAAAAAACCAGGGGAAGATTACACAATGTGAGGGAAGGCACTAACAACAACAAAAATGGAAAGGGACCTGGAAGTAGTCATATCAGATGACTTAAAGGTAGACAAGCAAAGTGAGAAGGCAGTAAAAAGGGTTGGAGGGATACTGGGATGCACAGGAAGAGGTATCACCAGTAGAAAACAGGAAGTTTTTAGCCCTCTTTACAGACAGTTGGTGAGACCCCCATCTGGAATACTGCGTGCAGTTCTGGCAACTTCATCTCCACAAGGACATAGACATGATGGAGACAGTCCAGAAGAGGGCACCTAAAATGGCGTAGAGTCTGTACCAGAAGCCATATGAAGAGAGACTAAAGGAGCTTAATATGTATACCCTTGAGGAAAGGAGGGACTGGGGGACAATATAGGAATATTTAAGCACCTCAAGGGAATCAATAAAGTCCAAGAGGGTAGCATCTTTCAGAAAAAGGGATGTGCAAGAACAAGGGACCATAATCTGAAGATAAAGGACGGACGGCTCAGGGACAATGTAAGGAAGTAGTTTTCTCACAGAGAGGGTAGTGGATGCATTAACAGCCTTCCTGAGGAGGTTGTGGGGTGAAAAATAGTGGAAGAATTCAAGAATCCATGGGACAGACATATAGCAATTCTTGTGGGGGGTAGGAGGAAGTAGACTGTTGGTTAACAAAGGATCTGCAGCTTATCCAATAGGTAGGGAAATGATGGGTTGGCCAAGTGGTCCTTATCTGCTGACAAAGTCTATGTTTCTATATTTTGTTCCTATGCTGCTGGTCTATTCCCTGGAATGGATACACTTGTTTCATCTAGCTCTGCTGCTTTTTCTGGCTCTGGCTATGGTTCTGGTGTAGTCCTTGTGTTGTTTGTTTCCTTAGGGCTGTCTACTTTATTTTGTTTTTTAATTTTCACCACTTCATTTACTTTTGTTTGGTTTTCCTTTTCAATTATGTCCACACTTGGTTCTTTTGCCATGCTTTTTTTTACTATCTGCCATCTTTGTCTCTCCCAGCTGAGTTGTATTTCCTGTTCCTATCTTCAATTCTGAATCATTTTTCTCTGTTTCCCTATTTACTTTAAGCTTGCCTGTTTTCAGTTCTAAACCCTTTTGTACTTCTGTCACCATAAACTCTGGTTTCTGTAAAAAGTCTCTGATATTACCTGGTGCCTTTTTTTTTACCCTCTTCTTCAGAATGTCTAGTATTGGAGAGAGTGGTGATGTTGGTGGTTCCAGCAACTCTTGCAGCTCTCTTGAATCTGGCAAACTTGGTGAAAAAACTGCTGATACCTTAGCGCTTGTAGTTCTCATCAGGCAGGTGTTCCATTCATAGTGTTTCTCCAAAAAGTGCGACTAGGTAATCTCACAGGTCTGTCTCACCTTCTTTAACATCCCTCAGTTAGAAGTCAAGCATATACCTGCATTGTGTTGCTTAAATTTGCCAATTCATGCTGATACAGCATTGCTTACAAAATCGCTGGATGCAGCTTTGCCTCCTGGCTCAATGTACGATCCACCTGGCCATCTCAGATGATGCTCCTCCCAGGTGGCTTCCTCAGTCCCAAGCCAAGAAAATTTATATGTAAAACTTATCTAACATTTCTTAAACACAGAGGAAATATCTGTGTTGAATATGGGGTTATTTTTCTGTCATCACATTAAGACAGACTTTTTTACTGTCCAATTGGAAATGCAACCATTTTTTCGCAAACTCACATTAAGAGAATTTTTTTAGCATGGAGGAGCACTTTCCACCAAATGCACAGAAAATAAAAAGACAATGACTTGGGGTGATACTTGGATAAAATTCAAATACATGCAACCAAGTAGTATGCCTTCAAACATAGACACATACTTAAACTTGTGAGAAATGAATTGGAACAGATGATAAAGACAGAAAATCAAAATAACAATGTATAACCTAACAGCTAAAGAGTTTGCAGCCCTTAGATACTTTAAAATGATACAGTATGTCTACAGCGATATAACCAGCAGACAAAGAGGTTGGCCCAGTTCTACTGGATTATGAAATGTACCAACAAGAATGTAAAGGACAGTTGAATAGTTAAGATACATATAGAAAATTAGATTGTGACCCCACAGCAGGAACGCACTAATGTGTTTTTGAACTGTCCAAAAAAGGCTTCAGGGATAGCTTGCTTACAGAATTGGAGAAAACCACACTGTACAATACAAAACCAGTAGTACCTGATGAAAAAATTACTCACCTTAGTAATTATGTTTCTTCTATTGGAGTCTTGCTGTATTCTGACAAGTGCAGTTAGCCCCAGCCTTTAAACTGCCCCAGAGAACAAAGGGTTAACATTTCTATGCTCAAGCTCGGTTGATGTTTCTGTCTGTTTCCCTTTGAAAGCTAACTATCAGATTCTTACAAGCAACATTCTAATAGTATTCTATGTGGAAATTGTAAAAAAAATTTTAATAGCCAACTGGAAACAAAAAGTTTTGGACTACCTAAAGAAGACTCAAGTCAGGAAATCTAAAACTCAAAACCCAAACCAAAGAGGAATATAATAAAATAAACACCCACACAAAGAAGAGGGTGTAAAAAGAGCACCCCTGAGGTGCAACACTGCACCTGCCCACCCACTTCCCAAAACCAGGTTCTGAGAGGGGAGGCAGGGAGGGAGGTCAGAATACAGCAAGACTCCAATAGAAGAAACATAATTACTAAGGTAAGTAATTTTTTCATCAAACAACTTGAAGTCTTGCTGTATTCTGACAAGTGCAGACTACCAAGCAGTACCTCCATGGAGGAGGGACAGAACCTACTTTGGGAATAGGCTCTGAAGTACTGCTGTGCCAAACCGAGCATCACTCCTAGCTTGGATATCCAGAGAGTAATGCTTGGTAAAGGTATGGACTGTTTTCCAGGTGGCTGCTTGACAAATTTCTAAGAGAGGGATATCCCTGGCAGCAGCCATGGAAGCAGCTGTACCTCTTGTGGAAGGAGCTCTCAGGCCTGAGGGTGGAATTTTTCCCAGTTTTTCATAGCAGAATTGTATACAAGACACAATCCACCTGGCAACAGATCTCTTGGTGGCAGGTTTGCCCTTTCCCACTTCTCCATAAGTGAGGAACAACTAGAGGGAGTCAAACCTGTGAACCTTGGTGCACTCTATGTGGTAACTAAGGGCTCTTTTAACATCTAAACTGTGTAGCCTCCTCTCTCCCGAGGAAGAATGATCAGTGAAGAAAACAGGAAGAGACATAGACTGATTTAAATGGAAATCTGAAACCACTCTGGGCAAGAACCTTCTATTGGTTCTAAGGACCACTTTATCCCTGTGAAAGGAGATAAAGTCAGGTTCCACTGATAGGGTTTGCAGTTCACTGATACGTCTGGCAGAGGTAATAGCTACCAAGAACACAGTTTTCCAAGTCAAGTACTTAAGCTCTGCTGAGAACATAGGCTCAAAAGGAGGTTGCATAAGTTGAGCAATGCAAACATTCAGAACCCAGGCAGGGCAGGGTCTCTAAAAAGAGGATTGGTGTGAAGCAATCCTTTAAAAAATTTACAGAACACAGGATGAGAAGACAGTGAGGAAGACTTCCCCACAGAGAAGAAAAAGCAGAAACAGCTGACAAGTGTACCTTGAGAGTAGCTGGTCTGAGGCCTAGGCCATTAAGATGGACCATATAATCCAGAACTGTAGGCAATTCAGCAGTATCTGGAGAAATATGCTTCTTAGAACACCAAATGCTGAATCTCTTCCATTTGGAGTTATAAGTCTTTTTGGTGGATGGCTTTTGAGAGCTTTGAGAATATTCAGAACTCCCTGAGACTGATGTAAATCTGCAAACTCTAACTCTTCAAGAGTCATGCCTTGAGATTGAGAGACTGAAGATTGAGGTATCAAATCCTCCCCTGAGAGGATGTTAACAGGTTGTAATTCCTGGGAAGAGACAGGGGAAGATGGACCTCTAGGGACAACAACAGGGGGTACCAGGGCTGTCTGACCCAATCTGAAGCAATCAAAATCACTTTGCAAGGTTGAGACCTTATCTTGACTAAAACTTTGAACAGGAGTGGGAAGGGAAGGAAGGCATACAGAAATGTCCCTTCCCAATTCAGAATCAGGGCATCCAAGGGGACTGAGCCCAAGACTGGGGGTCTGCAACAAAAAAGAGGAAGTTGGTGATTGTCTGGGGCTGCAGAGAGATCTATCTCTGGGGTGCCCCACCTTGAAAAAATCACTTTCAACACCTGAGGGTCCAGGGACCATTCGTGATGGCCCTGAGAAATCCTGCTCAGTGCATCTGCTAGCACATTGTCCTTCCCTGGAAGGTGGACTGCCACCAGAGAGGTTTGCAAGGAATAAGCCAGGGACCACAATTTCATGGCTTCCATGCACAAGGCCGTGGACTGAGTTCCTCCCTGCTTGTTGACATACCACATGGTGGTGGTGGTGTTGTCCATTCTGACCTGAACCACCTTGTTCTGCACTGATTGAGAGAAAGCTTTCAGGGCCTGAAAAACTGCCCTGAGTTCTAGGAGATTGATATGGAGAAGGGATTCTTGGGGGTATCACAGTCTCTGGGCAGTGAGGGCCCCCAGATGGACTCCCCAGCTCAGAAGAGAAGCATCCATGGTAAGGACCACTGAACAAGACTGAGTGGCAAAAGGAACCTCTTGTCTTAAATTGTCCTGATCCTGCCACCATTGGAGGGCTTGGATCAAGGTCTGAGTAACTGGGATCAGTTTGGTAAGGGAACCCTTCCTCTGAGACCAAAAAGCTCTCAGATGGAACTGAATATCCCTCATCTGGAATCTTGCCCTTTGGACCACTGCTGTTGAAGCTGCCATGTGGCCCAAGAGCTGGAGGAAATGCCTTGCTGGTCGAGATACCTGAAGGCTGAAGGAAGAGGCTAGTTCTATAAGAACCCTTGCCCTTTCCAGGGAAAGAAAGGCTCTTGCTCTGACTGTGTCCAGTTCTGCCTCTATAAATGTAAGAAGCCAGACTGGTTTGAGAACTGACTTGGGAAGGTTGAGAAGACATCCTAGAGAAGTGAACACTTGCTGGGTCACTTGCAGGTGAGACTTGACTTGGTCTGGAGACTGGCCCACTATTAGCCAATCATCCAGATATGGAAAAATGGAAATCTTTTGCCTTCTTAGAAAGGCAACTACTACTGCCAGGCACTTTGTGAAAACCCTTGGGGCTCAGGTTAGGCCAAAGGGCATTGCTCTGAACTGATAGTGGCCTGAGGGCAACTCGAACCTAAGGTACTTTCTGTGGGAGCACCTGATGGGAATGTGAAAGTAGGCATCCTTGAGGTCCAGGGAGGCTAGCCAATCCCCTGGCCTTAGAGAGGGAAGAATTATTCCCAGAGTTACCAACTTGAACTTTGGTTTTAAAAGATGTTTGTTTAGATATCTTAGGTCTAGGATGGGTCGCCACTCCCCTGTCTTTTTTGGGGTCAGGAAGTACCTGGAGTACAGCCCTTTGCCCCAGTGTGGGGTAGGTACTCTCTCTCTATGGCTCTTAAGGCCAGAAGAGATGAAACATCTGCCTCTAGGGCAAGGGTTTCCGAGAGATTTGCAGGTGGAAAAGATCTGGCTCTCATCTTTGGAAATTTTCTGAAGCTGAGAACCAGTCCCTGGCTTACTACTTCCAGGACCCACTTGTCTGATGTAATAGCTATCCAGTCCTGGACAAAGTAAGTCAGCCTGCCTCCTACTGGAATAGGAGAGTTGACCCAGGCAGGCCCATCAGGGTGTCTGCTTGGCTGGAGCCTTAGGCTGAGGAGTGGATGCAGCTCTGCTCATCCCCCTTATGCATCTCCCTCTGAAGAACCCCCTCTATGAAAAGGAAGAAGAGGCTTGTGCTTGGTTAAAGGGCCTTTGAAAAGGCCTGCCCCTACCCCTAGACTGCTGCCTTTGAGGAGTTGCCTGCCTCTCCTTGGCCTGAGCACTCCTGTAGGTGGTCCTGTACTCATCCATTTTCTTCATGTAATTCTCTGTCTGCTCCCCAAATAGAGAATTACCCACTACAGGAAAATCCATGGCCTTAGCCTGGGTATCCTGCGAGAGGCTAGTACATCTGAGCCTAGCCATTCTCCAAAGAGCCACAGATGTAGCCATGACTCTTGATGACACATCATTAGAGTCCACAGCAGCATGAAAGTGAACTTTAGATGCCTCAATCCCATCTACAGCCACCACCTCCAACTCCTTGGCTAGCTGGGGGGGAGGCCTGTTTAGCCAGTGGCATTACAGTGTCCCACTTGGACTTCTGGTACATAGCTGTATAGCCCATATAATTCACCTGTCTGAGTCCCAAGGAAAATGCCATGTACAGTTTTTTTGCCATTGCATCCGCCTTCCTAGAGTCTTTGTCCTGGGGGGTGTGAAGCCAAGGGAATGCTTGCCTTATCACAGGCAGCAGCCTGCACAATCCCAACATGGCTGTATTGATGATATAAAAACTCAGTTTCTGAGCCTAAGAGTGTATACCTCTTGTCCATTCTTCTGTCCACAGGAGGTATAGAATTGGGAGACTTCATAATTTTTTGTGTCTGTTTCCCAAAAGATTTGTGGAGGGGAATAGACAGTCTCCTGGACTCTGGGATGTCCATCATTTCTACAAAATCAGGCTCCTCCTGATCCTCCATTGCCTCTTCCATATGAAGCTGGAGAGTCTCAGCCACCTTTCTGTAGAACATAAAGTTGGAAGGGGACTCAGAAAGCCTAGGAGGGGATACACCTGAAGGTCTGTCTGGAGAGATGTCCGATTCCACAGGCACATCTAGACTTTCATCATCACCATAATCATCTTCAAACTCCCCTTCCTCCTCAAACTCTGGTTCATAAAATTCTTCCAAAGTATAATCGTGAACCTGGGGAACCGACCGACCCGAGCCCTTGCCAAAAGGTGCCAGATTGGCGAACGCTAGCGATTCCACAATCTGAATCGCTCTGGCATTTCTTCGGCGGTCGGAACATGAACTTCTGGATCCGAACCGGACTATTTTTATTTGCACTTTCTTTTACTTGGAACTGACCCCTGTGGATCGGCTCTCCTTTTGCCCAAAGAAGTATTGCCCTGGTCAAGGGCACTCCTTCTGTTTTGGTCAGAACCGAACCAGGCTGGCCATCTGGCTCAGCAGACTTCTCGGCCTCCTTTTCCCTCAGTTTACCTAATCTCTTTTCAAGGGTAGATTTGGGAACATTTTTGCAAAGTTGGCAGTCTGAATCGAGGTGTTCAAACCCTAGACAATAAACACAAGTGGTGTGGGGATCGGCCTTAGCAAAGACCTCCCCACACTCACTGCAGTGTTGAAACCCAGTGGGTCCGTTTTTTTTTCTTGGGTTTCTCAGACATGGCCAACCTAATCAAACTTACCCTTTTTTCAGCAACTGCCAGGCAAGGCTCCCTTATTGGTTTCTAACCGTGTCATGGGTCTTGGAAAAAAATGTTTCAAAACACGTTTCTTTTTAGAACCGATAAGGACTGGTAACCACACACTAAAGTTACACAAGAATTTAGCAAATGATCGGTTCAGCCAAACCGATCCACACTTTTTACAAGTTCCACACAGAAAACACAGTACAAAACCTATCTAGTACTCAAGGGTACCACAGACAGAGACTGAACCGACTATGCAGAAAACTTTTTGGGCTAGAAACTGATGAAAAAACAACACTTTAACCGACTTTCAAACTGAGCTGCAGAATAAATCTCCGGAGCTACTACTCAGTGAGGCGGAGTAAAGAATCTGACGGGTAGCTTTCAAAGGGAAACGGACAGAGACATCAACCAAGCTTGAGCTGAGCATTCTATGCTCTGTATAGAAATGTTAACCCTTTCTTCTCCGGGGCAGTTTAAAGGCTGGGGCTAACCGCACTTGTCAGAATACAGCAAGACTTCAAGTTGTTTGAACTATACATTCTACTTAAAATTCAAAAACCACTAACTAACCCACCAGGAACACCTATTGTTGCAGTGATAGGGTCTGTTCTGGAACCTCCATCGTTATTTGTTAACTACTTCATTACACCACTAGTTGAAACAATGCCAGCATATCTATTAGACACTGGACATGTAATTAACCTAGTTCAACAATTAAATGGGAGTACAGATGATCTTGATACTTGTATGTTAGCATCCTTTGATGTTAAGGGTCTGTGTATAAATATCAGACATAAATGAGGAATTGGTGCACTGGAATAGAGGAGTGTGAAGTTGGCTAACTTCACTTCACAGATTAAGTCACAAATTTACCACTATTCATGAAGTTAATCCGCCCTTTGAAGTTCCAATTCACAGCATAGGGCTAACTTTGTGAATGGCAAATGTGGTAACTTTGCTGGTGAAGTTCGGTAAAATTGCACCCATAGGCAAAGTCTGCAGTGTACCATAAGACGGGAGGTCACATGGTACTGAAATGAGCTGTATACCATGGGCCTGATTCACAAAGCATTTAGACTGACACAAGGTGCCTGCGCCAAACATATATTGCAAAAGCAGAACCCTGTGTTCAAAAAAGCCCCCGGAGCTATTCACAAAGGCAGCCTGTCTCAGTCACAGGCTGACTGCCCCAAACAGGGCTTGTGCCACCCACACACCCACATATGGGCTGTGACAGGGCACAAGGGGGTATGTGGCTGATGAAGGCTGCCACATCCCTCTAATAAGGATTCACATAACTGTCCCAGAGGGAGAATTTCTAAGTACCCTTAGACCAGCTAGAGCAGGTTTAATGATACTTAGAAAGTGCTCCCTCAGGGAGAGTAGACCATCCGATCCCCGAGTGTGCCATGCATACATATATTGCACCTGTCCCCCTTCCCCGATTTCTGATGTTGCCATGATAATTATGAATGCAGCCGTCTCTCCTTCCCAATTCCCGATGTTGCCATAATAATTAATAATGCACCCATCCCTTCTGCCCGATCTCCTATGATGTTGGCAATAGAAGTAATACAGTCACATGTTCCCCTCCCTGACCCCAAAGGTATCAGCACTATTATTAATAGTCTGGGCCAGTGACCAGCACAGCCCACCTCACACCTCTGTGCCTCCAACTGCACTGTTAATGAGCCTACAGTAATGTTGTTTACAGTAGGCTCATTGACAATGCAGTTGGTGGCCAGCTGTGGAGGTGTGAGGTGGGCTATGCTGGTCACCAGCCCAGAAAAGTAATAATAGTGATGGCACCTTCAGGGTCGGGTAGAGGGGCATGGGACTGTATTACTTCTACTACCAACATCATAGGGGATCAGGCAGTGGGGACAGGTACAATATTAATTACTGTGGCAACATCGGGAATTGAGGTGGAGGGACAGATGAATTATTAATTACACTGGCAAAGTTGGGGAATGTGGGGGGGGGCTGCTATTCCACCAATGGCGATGTGTTGGGTATGTGGTATTTGACAGGGCACATTGGGAACAGGGGCCACTTGTTCAACAGGGACTTGTGTGGCACACAGCCACACCACGGCTTGCAACACACACTGCTGCTGCACCATCCATTTAGCACCTGGCCCCAGGTGCCTCAAACCATGGGACTTAGCCGCTGGGACCCTGCCTGCTAGTTAATAGTGTGCAGGGTCACTGGCGCAGGGGCGTTGGCTGAAGCTGATTTATTGCTGCAGCTTGCACCACTCTGAGCCCCTTTTGTAAATCAGGGCCCATGTGCCAAGTGCAGTCTTAAGAAAAGAGTTGGAGAAAAGTCTGTTCCTGCTTGACTGAGCAAAAAAAACCTTAAAACTACTCCAAAAGTGGGGGCCGTGGCTTGGCTGCCAGTGAGATTGCAGCCTGAACTCATTGCTGCATCCTTGGCTGGATGTAATCTGCGGCTGTCTCCATGATCCCAGGGTGTAGCGCCCATGTAAACTTGCAATCTGCTTTGTGACAACCCACCCTCGACTGTCCTGTGTGATTATTTCCCGCTTAAGCACCCAGTAATTGTGACTTTAGCATCAGTGTGTTTGTGAGTCAGTCCAGACAAGTAGGCTGCGAAGGCCCCATCTTCGCCTCTCATCTCGCTGTGTGTAGAGGAACCTGCTTCCGGGGAAGGAGCCTGCTGTATTTCTCAATTCCTTCTCCCCCACTAACATTCAGCAACTAGACTGTAGCACTGCCATTTTACACCCCATGTGGTTAACCAGGATGGCTTCTCTCACTCCTCCTCAGTCCACCCCTACTCCGACCGAGCAGGAGACCCTACCCCAGCAGGCTATGGTAGGGGACTCCTTACAGAATATTACCAAGATGATGGAGGTCCTACTCACCTGGGTGGACAGCATTAATGCTGCGCTCACAGGGATGGTGGCAGATGTCCATAAGCTGGAGGACAAAATGACTGTTGTCGAACAACGTGCCGATGACTTGGAACTACAGCAAGACAAAATTTGGCAGCGACTACAGGCCTATGAAGCCAGATTGGCTTCTTTGTGTGAGAGTGCTGAACACCAAGAAAACCCTGGGTGTCGTAACAATATCTGGATCATCAGCATCCCCAAGGGTTCTTAGGGGCAGAACATGGAGCAGTTTTTAAATGAGATTATCCCGAGGATGGTAGGTGACAGATGGAGAGGCCCTGTGGAAGTAGAAAGGGTCCACAGGAAACTGCTCGAGTGGGTAACCCTGGACAGTCTCCCAGGTCCATAACTGCCTACATTTGACACTATCCCACAAAAGGAAAGGTGCAGCGAGCTGCTCAGGACATGGGGGATGTTATCTGGCAAGGGGCTAAAATATCCTTGTATCAGGACTTTTCTCAGGAGGCTGCTGCCCAATGGAGGTCTTTCATCCCCATTAAGAAAATACTTCAGATGCATGGATTCAACTACAAGTTCAGGGGCCTTACCTCGCTGCTGGTATCAAAGGATGAGAGAGAGTTGGTGGCATTCCATCTGAGAGACATTGAACTTTATATCTTTAAGTTCTGGCCAAACCTTGCACTCCAAACTACATCTCCCAGACACCTTTGCGAGCCTGGATCATCACTGCAGCATAGGGGGAACTACTCTGTCAGGAACATGTTTCCTGGGGATCCTCTTTCAGACCAATCTGTCCTAGCCCCTAATGATTCCCCCAGGTCTGCTCTCAGGAACCACTGTACTTTCTTGTCTCCTGTGCCCAAGTCTACCACTGCAACGAAAGATGCCCCGCTGCAAATCCGTAGACATGGCTTAGCACACTGACCCAGACAGTGCTCAAGGAGTGGGCACCATCTATACCCTGATCAATGTCTCACAGCTCCACCTGCTAAACTTTCCAGAGATGATCTCCCCTTGGATGAGGATGTGCCCTGGCCCTTAGAATCAGGTTATGAAGTGATGGCCCACTGGTGGCACTTTGTTGGCACTGAGGTATGCATCCGCATCTGCAAAATCATGGAAAAGGGGTGTTTTTCAAAGTGCAGTTGCGGATGCTTGCCTCCATGTATTTTTTTGATAGGGTATTTTTTCTTGATATGTTGCTCCACGATTTTCAAAACTAGGGGTGTGTCCGGGGTCCTGCCTCCATACTCTGTCCCAATCTGGCTTCAAATCGCAGTGAGGGTCACAGCACCCCCCCCCCCAGAACCCACTGTCCTGTACCAGATCACTATTCTGCTGCTGGGAATCCCAGGTATGAGCACGCTGCCAGTACACTTGAGGTTTGCTGGGCATTGCACTGCAATGTTTGGTTTATTTTTGCCTGCTTTGGGTTTTGGGCCACTTGAGAGGAGCTTTTGTTTGCTGCATGTTCCATATATTTGACACTGAGTGTGGTTGCCCTTGATGGGAGGAATTGTGAATGTCGGGGATGAGTGCTGCGATGTGGTACATTAAGCTAGAGAAACGTCATGTCCAAGGGGATTTTGGCATTAGAGAGAGGAAAAGAGGATATCAAGGATGCTGATAGCGCTTTTGATGCTGACAGGCTTGCTTTGCATGGTAAAAGGTATGCCAATGTTGCCTCGGGGGCTTGATTATTCTTGGGTTTGGGCCCGGGTTTGGGTCTGGTAACCTCAAAATTACTTCGCTCCGTCCCCAGGCTCAGTCGCTCATGGTCCCTGATTTTTGCATTTATGCAACATTATGACCTTTGCAGTGATCAGCCAAAACAGCTGTTGTAACGTAATATAGATTTTTTTTTAAAAGGGCTAGGAGAATAAAAATGTTACAACACTTGTTAATTACAGTTTTTAAGGAACTGCCATAGACAATGTTTCACTCACAAAGATCGGTACACTAGCTCATTAAATCAAAACAGGCCAATTGACATTGTAATACACTATCAAAAAAGGAATACAATTATCTAGCATGCTGAACACCTACATTAGCTGCCCCCCCAAAAAAAACAGAGGTCATCATTTGTTCAGTCATGCGATTGAGGTGCAGGCAATTTAATTAGGGGGCAAGGCATTTATAAACCACACAAATTAGTAGGACAGCAGTGACTGATCAGGCTATGGAATGCACACACTGTATGCATTCATTCAACACTGTGTCACACATGAACCAAAACTAAGATATTTACTATCCAAATTCAAGTGAATACTGCAACGGATCATACAATCGGCACCACAGCAAATATGTGGTTCAAACTACCGGCTCCTGAGAGTCACTGGTGCATGAGGGTGACCCTACTGACATAGTTAACATTCTGCTTTTCTGAAAATAGCAGAGCACAGATTTTTCTCAGCTCAGCAGGCTGCATGTCAAATGGAGAGAGAAAAGCTCAGTCTGCATACACTTAAAAAAGGTGAAGAAATGCTGGCAGAAATTCAGACTGATATTCAGCATGAGCACATAAACATAAAGGTTTAAAAATTAATAACACAATAAATAAATAAACAGGCTCTTTAAATAATGTAAGGAAGATATATGATTTTCACAATGGCAGTACAGAGCAAAGTTTGGCTACTGCACCACCTTCTTAATTTTATACTTATATAGTCACTGTGAACAGTGGATGTATAAGTGGTACTATTCTGTGCTGCTACACAAGGTTTTATATATGAGGCTGTTGGGTTTCATTCAGCTTTTGAAAGGTCTAGCACTTTCAGAAAGTAGTCTAATGATTTAAAAACTATCGCAACAAACTATGGCTGAATACCCTTGAGAGCTTCATTAAGCTTTTTTGAAGCAAGTGACTCTGGATTTTGAAGTATTGCTTCAAATTACTCCTCCTTACTAGAAAACTTGCTAGCTGCATAAACCTGACAGTGATTTAAAAAAGCAAAATGAAGCCCCATTAATAGTTGAGCTGCGAAGCAGATATTACGCCTGACTATTTCCTAGTCCTTGAAACTGAAAAACAATTAAAACCTGACAATGATATTTACAGAGCATGGACTCATAATAGCTATTAAATGTTGTCTTATAACCTGTTGGACTCCAACGTTTCAATGGAGCCTTTCAAGTTTCTACTTGGGTGGAATTTTATTTTTACTAATGTTATGTTTTTTTTCTTTTACTAAATTACCAGAAATAATATCATTTTTTAATTTTATACACCTTATTATATTTTCTGTTTATCTGGTCGTGTGTTTTATAAGGGTGAGCTTTCTTAATTGGGGTGAGGTCACTTTGAATATTTAATGCAGGCACTGGGCTTTTATTAGGTAAAAGCCCTGTTAATTCTATTTAAAGTAGCTATTTAGAAGCTGTTAAATGCATATGCTAGCTAAGCAAGTATTATAAGCCCAATTTTTATAAGGTGTTCTTTTATCTTGGGTATTGTTATGATATTAAGAGCATATATTATTTATGCAATGAGTATATACTGGTTGAAATTGACACGTGCCTTCAGGCCCTGGTGGGGCTCTGAAGGATGAAATAATTAATGTGTTTTATGATAATTATAGCACTAGATGTTTGTATTTATTAGGCCAGGTTTGCCTTTTTGTCCAAGGTTTGTGGTTAGACTAGTTGGACCAGAGGTGTTCAATAATTTTACCAGTAACAAGGAGAGGTAACTT
Source organism: Neoceratodus forsteri (assembly GCA_016271365.2). Lineage (NCBI taxonomy): Eukaryota > Metazoa > Chordata > Ceratodontiformes > Ceratodontidae > Neoceratodus > Neoceratodus forsteri. The sequence goes on from CM057455.1 coordinate 612,946,195, forward strand.
TCAGATTACTGCTAGTTCCATTCATAGCCACTAAGTATGTGAATTCTAGGATTAACAAGTACTGGTGGCCCAGATGTTCATACTGGGACAGGACTCAAGATACCCCACATTTTGTTGGCATAATGATTTCTCAGGATCCTAAACTCCAATGGTGAGGTAAACCCAGGCCATAATTGGTTCAAATGGAACATCCCGAGGCTTAGCAGCTAGGGAGGATAAGTATGCAGTACCTACAATGGCATAGTGGTGCCTCGTGGTAAAAGGAACCTAAAGAGATATTGTCATTGTCCACACTAAGAGGGGTTGATACAGGTGGAGTCCCAGTAAACTGCATAGGTAATATAAGTTAGTGTCAATCCTGGATAATACCTGAAATGTACAATGTGTAATTGGTGACAGGCGTACTCTGAAGGAGAGCCCATTACTTGGAAAATGGGAATCTTGTTGTATTTTCTTGGTCCTAATGATCTTCCCTATCTAGATAATGTATAGGGCTCACATAGGTTTATTTATTTACTTATACCATCAAATGTGTCTTTAGTTTGAAGTTGACATAAAGATGAGGTTAGCTCTGGTATATAGTTCAAAAATGATAAACTGAAATTAAACTCGGAAGTGATAAGTTAAATTAATAGATCCTGAATTGATTTTTGCTGGTATAATTTAAAATATATTTATTATGCAGCTGCTTGATATGTATTATGATATTTATCCATAAGCACTATTTCTGATTTACAGTTATCAAACTATTAAGAAACACTCATGGGGAAGGGAGTCCCTGAGAGCAGTGGACTTGCACTCACAGTGACACTCATGGCAAATCCACAATGGCAGATGCTATCAACAAGCACACAAGCTTTTGCATACAGTTATTACTGTTTAACAACATTATGTGTACATATGGTGCAAACCCATTATCACCGAGATTACCACATTGGCTCCCATGGTTGGTTCCTCACTTGAAGTGAAAAGGGGTGATGCAGGATGTAACTGACTCCTTGTTTTTGTATTAAAGGGTCCATTATTTGCAGAAAAAACAAGGAAAGGGCTCATTTTTAAAATGTGCAGATGAGCATGAGTACAACTTTTTACAGAGAGTTCCACCACCGAGAGTGATGGATACCGAAACTTGCCTGGACTGGTCTGAAGCCCCCGTTGCCACTGCTGAAGCTGGAATGGAAGACCAGCTGCCTATAAAACCCAGCTTGAAGTCCTATGCAGTGGTGGCTGCAGCAGCCCCATCTAAGACTGTAGCTGTTGCCTCCCTGTCAGATGTTTCCTCTCTGCAGAGCTCTGCAGGATGATTCTGAGTTTGATACTGTGCCTTTTTCTTACTTTTTGTGATGGGAACACCTTCAGTTTCAGGATTGGGTGGGGCAATTAATGCTGGGGGTAGCCATTACTAGGGTTGATTTTGTAATACTGCAACTTATGTGATGATCTATACTGTGGGTTGCGGGATGGTCTGCAGAGGGTGGTGGTGCTCTTCCCCCCACCTCCCCTGGATACTCCTGGGTTAGGTCTCAGGGTAAAATGCAACATCTATCATGCCATCCTCCCCACTGTGTTTCTTTCTCATGCCCACTCTAGTGATCCACATGGGGGGATGGTCACTCTGGCCCTCACCTAGACAGCCTGATAACCCCCCCCACCCTAATTGAGAGGATGTGAAGATGTGAAGAAGTCCTAGTGCGATTCTGTTATTTGGCCTCCTCACTTGGCCTGGTCCAACTTCAGAATACATTGGATGCCTCCCCCCTTAAATCTGGCTACCCCTTTCTCCCAGAAACAGGGAACGTTCTCCCTCTACTCATGGTTACTTGGTCTAGTGCCCTATGGCAGCACAACGGTTCACCTGAATACTAGTTTTGGGGTTCCCTCCCCACCTTCTTCCCCCTTTTCCCTTTATCAGGCCCCTCCCTTGGGCCCCCCCTGTTGTCCCCTCCACACCATTTCTCCCTTCCCCCTGGTATCACTGAGGTCAGTGCTGTGGAGTACTTCAGTTAGGAACAAGTTCCTTCCCACTTGATACATCTTTACAGTTCCCCAATTGGGTGAGTGAGTTAGCGTAGCTGAGAACCCCTTTTGACAGGGGCTTTTTTACGTGCTTAGCTCTTCACTTTTAGTGTGTTCACTATTAACTGTTCACTCCTATATTTCATCTCCTCTGGTTACCCCTTTTAGTGTGTGTGTAAGACTTGAAGCCACACTCCTGTTTGTTGTTAATATTCACATTGTGTGTTCTCTGCTTTCTCTTTCAGGTTGGTGATTGTTATACAGCATTGTTATTACCTTAGTGCTACCTAATAGGATATGGCGGCTGCACTTCCCACTGCCAGATGTAACTCTCTCTGCTTTGCACATCCATTTGCCTCTACCTAGTTCAGGTACACTCTCCCTTCCAACTGAGCCTCAGGCCCTGTGGGTGAGTATCTCTTGGTATCCCGTTCCTACCTCAGCATCATGTCTTCCAACCCCCCTAGAGGTGTAAGGTTAATTTCTTGGAATATCAAGGGGCTCAATCACCCAGTTAAATGCACCAAGGTCCTACAATATTTGCACTCCTTGCAGGCTGGCATTGCGCTCCTTCAAGAGATACACCTCACTTCCAGGACCATTCAACGGCTAAGGAAATCCTGCGTAGGTAGGGTCATTGCCAGTTCTGCGACTACTAAATCCAGGGGGGGGTCACCATCCTGGTGCAACACTCCTGCCCCTGGGTCAAAGATGAGGTTAGGGCTAACTTGCAAGGCAGGTGGGTGGTCGCCAGGTTTACTTTCCCTGGTGGCAGTGTGATACTTGTTGATGTATATGCCCCAAATGTTGACAATGTTGACTTCTTCCATAGCATTAGTTAGGCTATAATTTCTCTCTCAACCGGTCATCCCCATACCCCGTTCTGATAGGTGGGGATTTCAATTTAGTCCCAGATATTTTTCTAGAAAAGTTGAGACCCACCCCTCAGGCTCACCCCAAAGCTAGAGCTGCCCTCCAAGAAATGATGGAGGAGTGGGGTCTCATTGACCTGTGGAGGCAGGACCACTCTACTGGGTGGGATTATTCATTCTTTTCCCCTGTTCATCTACTCACAGCCGCATAGATCTCTGGCTGGCTAACTCTGTGTTGGCCACTAGCATGTTGGACACCCAGATAGGCAACATCCTGATCCCCAACCATGCCCCAGTTATGTGCACCTATACCCTTTCTGAGCAGGGTGCTACTGGCACCAGGCAGAGGTGTAATCCATGTCTGCTGCAGGACAAGGAGTTCCATCAAGCAGTACTGCAAGAAGCCAAAGACTACTACTACCTCAACTCCGTGGGTGAGGTAGCAGCAGGTACGGTATGGGAGGCATTTAAAGCGGTCCTGCAGGGTCATATTATTTCCTTTGCTGCAGCTAAGAATAAAATGCTGAAGGTGACCCTTACCCAGTTGCAGTCTGAACTTTCTGTACTCGAAGCTCAGTTCAAGGCATCCATAGCGACCACCCAGGACCAGTCTCTAATTAGAGACATAGTAGGGATTAAATACCAAATCAATTCATTACTGCAGCAGAAAGTGGAGTGGATGCTACTCCACACAAAACATACCTACTGGGATGGGGGGCAAACTTTTAGCCTATCAGTTAAGAAAACAACAAGCGTCATTGCGCATTCATGCCCTCAGGACCTCACTGGGCAAGGTGATCACGGATCCCAAAGGGATTCATGCTACTATGCAACAATTTTATCAGGTGTTATACCAGTCCTGAGCTACATTGGATCCTTCTCAACTGTCTCAGGAACTACACCAGTTCAGTCACTCCTTTAGTGTACCCCGCCTCTCTCCAGAGCATGTGGCATCCTCGGATCAGCCCTTCACAGTTGAAGAGCTGCAGCTTGTACATTCACAGATGGCCAAAGGCAAAGCCCCAGGCCCTGATGGCATGACGTCTGAACTCTACCAAATTTTAAGCCTAGAAATTGCCACTTCCCTGCATCATGCTCTCCAAGAGGTGCATAGTTCTGGTGTCCTTCCCCCCAGCAAGAGGGAGGCCCTGATAACTCTTCTTCCCAAAAAGTCAGATGACTCATTGAACTGTGCTAACTACTGACCCATCTCCCTTCTCATGGTGGATACAAAGGTAGCAGTGAAGATTTTAACTAATAGAATGGTTGAAATCCTGCCAACTATTATCCATCCTTCGTTGGTTGGGTTTACTAAAGGGAGGTCAGGGGCCGACAATACCAGGCTTCTGCTCAACCTTAAGTGGTTGATACTTCGTTCCCCCAACCCCAGGGTGGTTCTTGTTGTGGATTTCTCCAAGGCATTTGATTCTGTGGAGTGGAATTACCTCCACAAAGTTCTTCACCTTTATGGTTTTGGTCCCTACTTCTGTCAGTAGGTTTCCACCCTTTATAGTTCCCCAGTGGCCAGGATCCTGACAAATGTGGCTATCATCCCTCCCTTTAAGTTGAATAGAGGCACCCATCAAGGTTGCCCTCTCTCTCTCTCCTGCTGTTTCTCGTGGCCCTAGATCCCCTCATGATTAAACTTGTTTCTTCAAAAGAGATCTCTGGCATATAGGTGTCCGGGGCACTCATCTGTCTGCCTTGTACACAGATGACCTCCTGCTTACTTTATGCCACCCACAAAACTCTCTACCCAATGTCCTGGTGGCTCTGCAGGACTTCACTAGACTCTCTGTGCTGCAAGGCAATCAAAGAAAGACCCCCCCTTGCTCTGCTGAACTCAACCTGCACCAAAGACTGCTTACAGGGTACAGACCTAGGATGGGCCTCACAGGGCTTTTTCTATCTAGGAGTGGTGATCCCCTACAGCTGGAAAGATCTTGAAACAACCAAATTTTTCCCTCTTATATATAGCCTGTCAACAGGAATCAGCTGCTGGTGCAAGCTCAACCTCTCATTGCTGGGCAAAGTGGCAGTTATATGGATGCTCCTCTTTCCCCGGGTGGCTTACTTACTCAACAATTTACCCATTCGCCTTTCCCCTAAGTTATTTTGCTCCCTAGACAGATTGATATCCCTTCTGTTGTGGGAGGAGAAATCACCCCGACAGAGCCATGATAAGCTAAAAGCCCACTGGATCTGAGGAGGCCTGGGCCTCACCAGGCTCCAAGGGTACCATCTGGCCTATCTGGCCATTGAAGCCACCAAGTGGTTCATCCCTTCTCACTCTTAGCCCCCCCATATGGATTGACCTGGAAGCCATGATACTGCACAACTAGCCTCTTAGTACATTACTATTGCCTGTGGTCACTCCATGCTCTGGTCTAGCTCTAGTTATGCTTGAAACCAGACAGGCCTGGCACCACTTCATGGCCCTCTCTCACACCCCATGTATAGCCTGCCCCCCCCAAGATACATTAATCTCTGGAACAATCAGCTTATTGCTATAGAAAAGAAGCCTATTTATTGGTCTGAGTGGGCTACCCAGGGCATCTTGGTTATCCATGATCTGTACATGCCTAACTCCTCAGAGCTGATGTCTTTTGAGCAGCTGCAGCCCCACTTTAATCTTCATGCCAGGGACCTTTGGAGATACCTTCAAATTTGCAGTGCGATCTGTGCTCTCCATTCGTGCTCTAGCTCAGACCCTAAGTGGCACTAGCTAGCCTCCCTACTAGAGAAAACACCCTCTGTGATCTGCCCGGACCTTTCTACAGAGTATGGTGTGACTCCCAGCCAGACTACACAGACTCGTGTCAGCAGAAATGGATGACCGATTATCAAAGCACCATTTCACTGGATATATAGTCCTGTTGGCTCAAATTGGCTCACTTAACCTATAGCGATGCCAGAAGCCAATTCTTACAGCTCAAAATCCTCCTCTGGTGGCATAGAACCCCAGATGCCCTCCACTCGAAAGGGATACTCCCCACTCTGAATGCTGGTGGTGCCAACAAATTTCTGCTCATATCTTGCATGTGCTCTAGCAATGTCCCCACCTTACTTCAATCCGGACCTCCGTCTCAGCAGATTGTGTCAGTTTGCTGAGCCATCCAGTCAGTCTATCAGATCCCATGCTGCCTCTGGGCAACCCTTCTTCAATAAGCACACTGCCCCCTGGGTTATGGGATTGGGTTATGCCGGTACTCTTGGAAGCCAAGCAGGTTCTGCTAATGAAATGGTGTCAGCCAGCACCCCTGGCCCTATCAGTTTGGCATTCTGCCCTGGCAAGCCTCATCATCCTAGAGAGGCTCTCCTACTCTCATTGTGGATAGCTAGCTAAGTACAATCAGAAATGGGATGCATATCTGCACTCATCTCTCTGCAAGATCCCCACTCTTCCTGGCAACCTACCTATCTAGATTTCTGTTTTTGTTGTCTCTGGCCCTCCTGCTCCCTCCTCCCCACATGAGGCCTGGCCCACTTGCTAGCAACTGTATGTCATCTTATTGCAGAGATTCACTGAACCAGGGCCTGTGATTATACTGGGTACCCCCTGAGGTCTGCCCAGTTACCACCCAGGCAGGACCCTCACCTCTGCCTTTTGGGAAGTGTACACTACTTCAGATAAGATATCTCTGATTGTTGCTGACTGTATGACTTTTCTTGTTGTTTTATACTGTGACCTAGTCTGTTGATAACCTATGTTATGACTACTTACTGCATTTTGTCATATGAAGTGCGGTATCCTTGTCTAATTTTCGTGCTTGTACTGCGTCATTTTGTACTTGGAAAATAATACAATTTCCTGTTATAAAAAAACTACTCCAAAAGTGGAGTATTTTGAATAAAATTGTTCACAAAAAATTATCTAGAGTGCCTTGAGCAGCTTGAGTACCGTGGTCTTTTCATAGTTTTGCAGATTTGTTTATTTAAAAGTATGCAGTTTTGTTTTGTCTAGTGAAGCAATGCTATGTGTGTGTTGGGGGGGAGGGGCAGCTTTTTCAGCCAGTAAGCAAGGCAGTCCTGTTAGCATGAGTCTGATTTGTTTTCTTCGGTCTTTCTTCATAACAATTTTTGTGTGTTGTCTGTGATTTGTCATTTTATTTCTGCAGTGCGGCTGTGGTTAAGTGAATTATTTGTCAGTGTGTTTCTATACTGAGTGTGGTAATTTTGTTTAGTTCTTGAAGTGATGGTATTACAGTAACTTGGTTTGAGTTACCCCTGTCATGTGTAAGTAAAGTAAGTAAGTGAAATGTATTTGTTTAGCCCCCCATCCCGGAGGATCTGGGTGCTGTACATGCATATCCCCTCAAGTTGCTGAGTACGTTTTGCCATCGCATTTAGGGTGCCACAACAAGGCCAATAGTGAAATGGACAATTTTGATTTTATATCGTTTCTCACTCATGTTGCCCTTTGCACCCACACAATTTCTGCCACCTCCAGGGCATGCCTCCTGCAAAAGCTGACTGTTTCCTGGGAAGGCACATTGGTGCTATAATTCCTGGGAGACATAACACCTGATGCTATAATGCCAGATGGCATGTTGCCTGCACCATAATCGGTGTCGGTAACATGTTTGGAGCTGCTGCATGGGTGAACCTGGTACAGGTAGGCAAGTTGAAACAAGAAACAACAATATAAAAAGTGTTTGTCAATGCTGAACATTTGATGCTTGGTAAATAATTTGTGTTTTGCAATGTTTACCCAAATTTTGCAGAAGCTTGTTTTAGGATTTGCCTTATAGACATGACGTGTACCAGTTATAGTATATTGGCCAAAATAGTTCTCACGAGAGGTGCGAAAACACATCTCATCCAGGATTTTAAAAGTGACACATGCCACATTTATGAGGTGATGTGGAAAAATGGCTATGTTGAAAGGTTGGAGTCAAAATATTAAAAATTAGCAAAGTTATGAGTGAATACTGAAATAGTGTAATGTTCAGTAATAACCTGGGCATTTTACCATATTTGTACAACAAATTGTACAGCGCTGCCTTCGTATTAGCTCACATAATGAACCTGGTAGGTAAATAGTTTCAAATCCCTGCCAAAATGTAATTCCACAAAACTGAAATATTATTCCACGTCACAGGTATGAAAACACCTTTTGGCCAGGATTTAACAAATGACAGCTGCCACAGTCATGAGGTGCTGTAAAGAAATGGCTATGTTGAAAATCTGGGTCACGATATTGAGATTTATCAAGGTTATGAACCTACGTTTGCAAATTTTGTTGTTTTTTAATATTTTTACACCAAATTTTCAACATAGCCTTCTTATGACACCAGCTCATGGACAAGGGCGAGAAAAGTTTCAACTCCTGCCCATAGGGTGATTTCGCACAGCAACCGCAAACTCACCTTTTGGGAACGATTTACTGAATGTCACTTGCATTGTCCATGAGGTGCTGTATCAAAAAGGTATGTTGAAAAATTGGGGCAAAAATATTGAAAAATGGCCAAGTTATGTTACTCCATCCATTTCCTCAGTTTGTGGGCCAACTTTGAAGAGTGAAGATTTGTCTGTGGTCCAGAGAAGACTGCAGGCTTCAGACCCTAGTGGGTAAGTAAGGGCTTGGGGGAGGAAATGTGGAGTGGTGGGCACTGAGTGGGAGTGTTGGGTGGAGGGGAACTAATGGCACAATGGATATTGATGGATTTTTTTTACAGGCTTTAAAAAAAAAGGAAAAATGATGAGGGAAGGTTTTCTTTATTACAGGTTTCAACACTAGGGGATAGGGCACCCCCAGTGTCTATGTTTTGGGGGGGGTGTGGTGGTGGGTGCTGAGTGTGAAGGTGGGGTAGGAGTGACAGTTACAGGGGTGCCAGCATTGGACACTGGGGGAAGAGGGCAATCCCATTGTCAGTGTTATAAATGGCGGACAGTTGGTGGGAAGTGCAGTTACAGTGGCTGCTGCAATAGACATCGATGGACCATTTTATTTTTACAGGGTATTTAAAAAAAATTAAATAGAAAGTGGGGGGGGTTGAAGTTAAAGTGGTAGCTGCAACAGACATTGATGGACTGTTTTATTTTATGCAGGGTATTTAAAAAAATGCCAAGGGAAGGTTTTCTTTATTTTAGGTTTTGACGCTTGGTGATTGAGTACCCCTTCTATCTCCACTGTGGGCATTTAGTGTCATTTAGAAGATAAATGCTGAGTCTCTGGATAAATGGAATCATGTCAGGCCTTCAGCTCCTCATGCAGACCCACCAAATGCGCATTATTGTGTCTGTCACAATTTTCCAAGTCATTCACCTTCGAGAGGGATTTGTCCTGCTCTCAAAGGCTAGCATACACACCAGGCTCTGCACTTTCTAGCTGTGTCAGGTGAAGTTCTGTGCTTTCCTCCCTCATCCCCAGCAGCATTAGATCTTTGTTAATTTGAGCTTCCACTTGTTTGAAGTCCGCAGTGTCCTTTAAAACTCTTTGTAGCAGCATGGTAATTTGGCTGAGGTCTAATGGGGCACCACAGGAGAGCCTATCTTGAGGGGGAGGCTGGCAGAGCATTTAGTCCGAGCAGTCAAGACAATCATTGTGTGGCATGAAGAATGTTTAATTTTGCACCACAAACCAAAACTACTGCTGCATAATATAAAAGAAAAAAAACTCTTATCTCAAAATTTGGCTGTCAGGATCCCCCAAAATAAATGTACCTGTCTGCCATGTGAATTAAGGGATCTCTTCCACTGCCAGTTCAGTCAGTGAAATGATTCTGTAATGGACAGATAATCAGTGATTCTCCCGTATGGATCAGCAGCTGCAAATCTAAACTGCCATCTTGCCAGCAACTAGGCACGCTCAGTGCCCAAGCTATTTGTCAGATCTCCTTCACCCTTATTCCACTCCACTAAGGTTGGTCTCCTTGTACCTATGGCTAGGTTGAAAATCTCAGGGTACCCTTGCTTTTAAGGTAGCTGTCCCAGTCCTTCAGAATTTGTTCCTGAGGGCCCTGAGGGAGGCCCTCTCTGTAGAAGCCTTTAAGAGGGGTCTTAAGACCTTTTTGTTTCTTCAAGCTTTCAGGGGACTACCCAGCCCCTCTACCAAGCTGACATCCCAGTTATTTATTCGGTTTTAGTTGGTGCTGCAGTTTAGTGATGTAATTATTTATTTTGTATATTTAATGTGATGTATGTGTATTAGATGTGCTCGTCATTGTAATGGCACCCTCAGCCTCCATGGAAAGGACACCAAATACAAATAAAAACTCATTACTACGACTATCTGAAAGGGGAGTTTAAAATTCTTAAAAAGAATGCAGTAAAAACCTAAGCAAAACTACTGATTGTGGATGCTTTAAAATCTGAATAAGTACAGCAATACTCAAAAAAATTTAATTCCTGGAAAACAGATGCATTAATGTAAGATGCAAGCTGGAGTTACCAGAAATGATTCATGAACAGTAAGCATGGATGAGAAAGAAACAAATGCTCTCTATACAACTGTCACTAGAGGGGACTATACATGGAAAAGACCCTGGAAATCTAGCATAATGATGGTCTGTGCTTTTACTTCAGACAAAGGCTTACAATACAGTAGGACTATGATTAGCCTGACCAAGGAGTCCTCATTATTACAGAATAAATAAGTATTACATTCACACAGACCCACTACTCCCCATGCAAAAGCAATGGGACAGGACTTCATTGATCTAGGTGCATGGTTTTATTTGCAAAAGTCCTGAGAAAGTAAAGATAGTTTTTAGGAAGATGTATATGTCATTGACCAAGGCCAAGTGTTGAAGTTCAGTGCTAACTGATGCTTGAATGAAACAAAATTAAAAATTGCTGAGTCAGACCTAGAATTTGATCAGTCTGCTGCAGGAGAGGTCAAGGCTAGTGAGCTCTGAGGTACAGAATAGGTTAATAGTGTCTAAGCAGTCCAGGCATAATTTTCTTACTCCTAAACATGATGACTGAACAGTTTTTTGTTATACCTGACAAAAAGTCTATGCATTATACTTATCAAGGTCTTATTTACTGCAGCATTGTAATATAATTACCGAAGTGTCATTCTTATTGACTTACATGGAGTGGGAAAATGCTTAGATCTGTTGAGGTCACTTGTTATTTTTTTAATCCATTAAACCTTTTTTACTTGAACAGATATACCTTTGACGTGCATGAGTTTTTCTTCCACTGTATCTTAGTAGGTGGTGTTCTCATGTACAGTATATGAATATACTTTATAACCCCCTTCACTTTTGAGGGGTTTACTATTGCTTTTCAATTGCCTGTGACTTTTTGCTGCATACTGCACCTTCCCACTGAATTACAATACTGTGAATGGAGACATTATTTGCCTTTTGTCCATGCAGTTTGTTGACCTGTTTCTTGCAAGTGGTCACAGAGTATACTTGTTACCCCAGGATAGTCAATGGGGATGCCAGTGTTGTTTGAGCAGCCAAAGCTGCTTCAAATCACACTGTGCAAAATGTAAATAAAGCCATTGGATGCAGATATGTTTGCTCCACAATATACTGAGAGAGCCTAGAGGGAGGACTGGGTGAAATGTATTTTCTGCCAGCAAAATTCCATTTTCTCTTCTGTGACATTTTGTGAAAAGTCCTCAAAAATGTTGCAAAATGTTACCAAAACTGTGATTTCAGTTATCTTCATCTAATTTAAAAGGTATTTGTTCAAATTGTGCCAACCTTGGTATGTTGATGTTACAAAGGTTCATAAAGGAGTATACTAGGTTTCAGTTCTCTATTTTTAATGGGGACTCAGTTATAAGCTTCCAAAGATTTGGAAATGTTAAAATTACATTTCACAATAATGTAAACTGCAGAATTATAAGCACCTACAACTTTAAAACTAGAGAGCAGAATATCACCAGTTTTGTTAAGTTCATTGATGCTAAATATTAGACTTTGAGGCCACCCCCATTGCCCAGCAGCAGAGAATCATGCTGCCATGGTGAAGAGCTGGGTTTGGAAGTGAGACCCGGAATTCACATCGCTAGGCAGGACATGGCCGAGGCAGCTGCTGCTTGGCAGTTTATCTCAGTCAGGGAGGGTTTCTGGTGGGTTCCACCAACACAGCAACTCCTGTGATTGGGCCAGGGAGCTTGCTTCTGCCACAGGGGAAGCTGTGGCTGTGTGACACTGATAGAGGCACCAACCCCACCAGAGGAAATGAGAGCAAATAAATGTTGGAGAAAAACCCGATAGCCAACTGAATGAAGGCTGCATTCAGCCTGATGAGGGTACATCCCTGCGAACAGAGTATAGCCCTGGAAGATGAATTACTGACTGGGAGAAAAACATGTATAAAAACAGACTCTGTGTGCATGTGTGTCAACTCCTTAATCTCTTGCTCAAAGGCTGGCCAAGTTATAAGCAGTCAAAGATTACAAAATAAAATCAGTAATTAAAGTTAAATTTCATGAACTTTTGTGAAGTTGTGGAATGTTGTGGTACTTTTGTCAAACCCATGTCCATACACTTTGCCCATTCAGACACGTGGGTTGCCATTGTAAAGGAAGGTAAAGACTACATAAAGTGGCAAAACATTGCACTCACAGGAGGCTCCATGGTAAAAGTATAGTGGTGCCAAATGCCAAGTCAACAAGATAACAATGTATATTTTTACTATTTGAAAATAGTGGCACCAAGTGATGCCAAGCCTCAAGCCTTACAACTAATTGCAACTTAGACCATTGTGACAGAAGTGTCGGGATACCTTTAGTCATAATAGAGCATGATCCTGGGAATCACAGCAGCAGGAGTGTTGGAGGTGCAATCCAGGGCCATGATGCTAGTGCTTCAATGATGATAAGTACTTTGCTAAAGTTAAATTCCACAAGTGGAATTATAGTGGCATTACCTATCATGCATCCATTAATTTTTAAGCACATTTTGCCAATCAATAATTTCTAAAGCATCCACAATAAATTTAAACCTACTAAACCACATTTATCTAGCTTAATTAGATTTCCAGGGTATATTCACTTTGGTATGCATGCCAAGCCTTGAGTGTATGCTTAAAATAGCCGTGGCACTATAAACATCCAAATAATTTGAAAATGTTCACACAATTTAACAAATAATTAAATGTGGACATTTTGAACTCCTGTAACTTACAGTTTACACAACCAATTAAAGTATGCACATACATGTTCAGTTATCAGGCTCCAAAAGTGGCTAAGCTGTAAGCAAAGAAATATTTTCAGAAATATTTACATGAATAATACATTGCCAGATGTTGAGCACCTATAAATTTCTAGCCCCTCATCCTATGAATCAGCTTGAAGAATTATTGGAAATATTAGCAGAGGAGTATTCTGCAAAAACCACAGTCAGTCATGAGTGAAGCATTATAGTACAGCTACATTGCTTCTGTGGCTGAACCAATGAGGATTGCAGTCAGTCAACTGTTGTGCTTGGCCATCCCTTGGGTGAGGCAAAATTGTGATTTGTTTCTTTTTTTTTTTTTTAGTTGCATGTGCTAAAGCAGGCCTCAGACTTGGTCTGCCCTTATTGAAGATACCTTGCATTTGAGACTCCTGAATGTAAAGCATTTAGTGCCAAACCAGAAATTGTATAATCCAGAGATGCCATTGCCTGAGTGACTTTGTGATGAGACAAAGTTAAGAGAGTTTCAGAGATGAGGTGCTTTTTTTTTCATTTCTTCATCTTGCACCACTTGCCAGTCAATTGCTCATAATACAGAATTTAAACTAGTGGGGGGGACTCTCCCTCACCTCTACAGATTTTTGTGTCAGATGTCCCTGGCAGGCCTATTTTCTTGTTGGTTACCTGGCCCTTAGATAAAGAAGCTGTCCTGGAGGGCATGCAGGAATGAGTAACTTCCACTGCTGCTGGCCTTTTGAAAGCTCCAATTCATGTCCAGTACTGTAGAATGAATTCTGCCACAAACCCCACCTGCCCTAAGTTGTTACCTTCCTGATCTCACCTTCCAGTTCCCTGTCTAGCATATCAATCTGGCTCCCTGATTTGTAGACCACCCCGAATTTTACCTTACTACCCATGTCTAATTTGACCAAGATCAATAGTGTCTCTATAACAACACTCCCCATTTCCTCCTTTGTGGCATTAATGTCCTCTTTACATACAGGGTCACTATCCCCTTTTCCCTGTTCACTGTCATTTCTGTGGAAAGTGTATCCTGGGATGGTGAGGTCCCAGTTTTGGCTGTAATATGCCTAGGTCTCAGTGAGTGCCATCAAATCCAGTCCACCTTCTGCCACTAGCCATTTTATTTTGTTGTAAGCTCCTGGCATTGATGCAGACAACCCTTCATTATATGCCTGTTGTCATTTTGCCTTTGCACAAGTGGATGCCATGAGCATTTAACCTTTTGCCAGCTGTGCTCTGTGCCACTTTGGTATGACCATGACTGATTTCCTGCCCTCTAAAACCCCTACCTTGATGCTGCCACCCCGTGTAACCCTCTTTCTAGAGATTATATTCTCCCCTTGTTGCACTTGCCCTCTTCCTGAGTAGCCCCAATGGCACCAACCATATTGTTCTGAACATGGAAGGTCCTATGGCCACCTCCATAAGAAAGTTTGTAGTCTTTTGCCCTACTGGAGCCCCACCCCCAAGTTTACATTTTAGTCTATATAGTCCCATTTTCCTTTCCCCATATCAATTGTTCCTCTCCTGATATTCTTCAAATGATTTATTGAAAACAGCATCATGGGACATGGGAGAGCCCAGGCAGAATATGTTCATCATGCACTCTTTATTCAAGAGATTATAATTCTACATTATTAAGATTTTTCCTAGAGGTATTGCTACTCATTTGACAGATCCAAATTGCTTGAATTGAGATGAATTATATGATTTCTTTTTTTTTGTTACTGTATATGCCCTGCTTCACTCAAGGCCAACATTATCTCATGACCTCCAGGTACCTCTGAATCCCTCAGGCTCCTCCAGCCATGGCCACCTGCATCCACGGAGCCATGGATGTCCCCCTTAGGTAGGATCAGGGTAGGGGACGTACACCCTGAGCTGCTGCTAGTTTTTTTATAATAATATCTCTATTAGAAAATGATCAAAAAAACCAAAATCCCGAGCAGTAAATATACAGAATTAAGTGAAAACTGTTAGAAAATACAATTCACAAACCGTCAACAAGAATTAAACAAAAAAATACAAACTGAATTTATACTTGAAACATTCCAAACATAAAAAAAAACTGAGAATAGACGTGCAGCTTACAACACACATGTCAATACACCTTGGACATTGTAGTTTAATAATAACAATCCTAAAAGAGTGCCAAAGTACAGAGCCATAAAGATTATAACCAATAAATTAGTGCTAAAAGATCCTGGATGGGACAGAGCAACCAGTAAATAATGGAAATCTAATATAACACATTACTGAAAGACCAACCAGGAAATGGCTCTGATGGTAAACTGACATAACCCCCAATAATAACAGAATATTGACTCAAGGGATGAAAGGTAGTTCAGATTGCAACCTATTAAGTATCCATTTCTGCCAGATACACATAGGTTGAAAAGTCACTAGTCTGTTTAAATAATAGTCAGTACATCTCTCATAATAATAAATAGAATCAACCAGTTTCATCTAATGAGATAATGATGGAAACAGGGGGTTAACCATAATTTAGTAATAATTTCTTAGCACATTCCAAAAGAATTAAGTGATAACATCCAGTGAGATGGAGTATACAAAGCAATAACCTTCTTCTGTGGATGATTAAATGCTGAGGCAAAGCCGAGGCATTTAATCATGCACAGAAGCAGGTAACTGCAAGTATACTCCATCTCGCTGGATGTTATTACTGTTATACGATTTGGAGTTTCTCATAGCTTTTCAACTGCCCAGAAGTTCCTTACTTTGTTGTGCCCCCATTGCATGCGCTTAGTGACAGCACAGAACGTAGTGGATGTGCTTTGAAGGGTTAGTCAGTTGCACTAGGAAAGTGGAGTCACATACCTTGTTTTTTGTGGAGTGTGTTTTTGTGGTTTTGTCTTTTTAGAGTCCGTAACACGGAGGCAAACAGTATGTGGCAGAAGGTAGCATTTTTGTTTTGGTTTTTCACTGCAGTCACCCTTCCGGAATTGAAACCACTGTGGGCATGGAAGTAGGTTGATTAAATGACTGTAGGCATGGCTATGGGTTAATTAAATGACTGTGGGTGGGGTTTGACTGAATAACCAACTCTGGGGGTCCTCGGGTGCAGTTTGTGGGATAATAACTGATAGCAATTCTGTGTTTTGATTGGCTGAGAGGAGATGCCTGTCATATAATTATCAATAACTTCAATTGCAGCTGCTGCTAATTTTGTCAGGTGGTGCCAGTGCACTGGGAAGCGGGGATCCAGAAAGACTGGGGTCTTCATCACAGAGGTGCTGGGTCCATGCTTTTTCTGTTTCTTCCCAGCCCCTGGGGACATCACATACAAGATCATCTGGGTGTACCCACATACACTGTGTGATTGCCCACTGGTATTAGTTACATCACCACCCTTCCCTCCACTGGCACTACCACCTGAGTTCACCCATGTGGCAGTACTGCAGCAGAGGACAAAACCCTTCCTCACCAGTGGAGGAGAGCACCCTCTGGGATGTTCAGTCCTCCTCTACCTGGCCAGCCCCTGATGACCCGAGATCATTCAGGAACTAGAGCTGCTGGTGTTAAGAACAGTAGGGCCACCGCTGTGCTGACTGACCATCGGTTTGATATCATTTAAGTGAATGGTGCACCCAAAAAAACAATAGTAAGAGGGCTCCAAAACTCAGCCACAGGTGTTAAAGGAGCCAGCAAGTCTGAGCAGCCTGATAAAAAGCCCTCTTGGATGGACTAGATTCCAAAATCAAATGGAAACCAGTCAGGTTTGAGGCATAGGATGGTCTAAATCAAAGACTTATCTCTGAAGGTGAAGGAAACAGACAAATGCCCCACTACCTCAGTGGCCTCTCAGTGTTTCTCCTAACTAAGGAGAATGGACAACATTGCATGTGAGGAAATGCGGGCCTACAATTTCCATTTCACTGATCTGCTTGAAGGGGACAAAGGTCATGAACTGCTGGGGTTCCATATAGACTGGATCCAGCCTAATGTCCCCTTACCAGAACATTTTGCAGTGTCTTTCCTCAGTAAAGCTTATAGAGTGAACCCATGCAGTACTGCACAAGGGGTAAGCTAGTCTACTAGAGTTCTTTTGAGGAACTCAGGAATTGATATGTGGGGCTTGACTTGGCTTGCAGTAAAATCTATGTACCCTCCAATGATGGAAGAGAGAGAGAGATATAAATATATTTCCTGATCTATCTTTCCAACCCCTTGTTAGGCAGAAGAAATCTGATGGTGTTTGCCAACTCTTACAGGCTTTGGGAATCATTCACAATCTCCTTGTGATGGCCCATTTGAGGGCGGTGTATGGGGGAAAGAGTTTCCAATAACCAGCCCTCGAGATATGGGCCAGTGTGTCAAGAAAACCAAGTAGGAATTTACTGTTAGAAATGAGAGACTGGATGAATCTGATACAGAATGAACTTAAGTCAGACTTTCTGGCTGTATTTACCATGTGTATACTGGGAGGCCCATGGTGTAAGGTGTGGACCTTTTACCTTATGTCTGCATGACTTTTAACTGTTATGAGACTTTGGTGGGGCTGTGTTTCTAATTCGTTCCTTATTATCTTTAGGAGTTATGCTGCCAATCATGTGCTGTTAGCACACTAAGACAGGAGGAGCTGTACTGATGCTATAATTCAATGCTCAGGGTGATATGTGAGTTCAGCCACACCAGATCTGCTTTTACTTATGCATATATTTTATTAAACTAATTTAGGAACAATACAGTGTCAATCTCCAATGATCAGTATATTTTTTTATTTTTATTTAAATGTGTCAACAAATGCAGGAAAGGTTCCATGATAAGCAAATCTTGTTTACAGAAAGTCCCAAGTTCCAGTTTGTAACAAGACAAGAGTTAAGAATCAAATAACAAACATACATTTATTAAATAAAAAAGTTACTAAAAGATTATTCCTGTAACATTTTTTTCACTATGGTGGTGATGTATCTGCAATGTATACTCTTAAGTTAATATAATAATTACAGTTGCATAGCTCCTATGACAAGTTTTAGCATGCTTATCCTGTATTATTAGATTGTGAGGTGGCTGCTACTTACCTCTTCCAATATTGTATGTTATAGTGCCAATAGCACTGTAAGGCACAGCCTTTAATTAGTCCCTTGGTGTTCTCCCTTGCTGCTGATAACCACCTTAGCTATGAAAGTGGCTGATAATGTTGAAATTTACTGTTGAAAAAATGTAGATATACCCAGGGTCCCCAGTACTCTACGACAACATTTTCTGATTACTATGGCAGGGCTCCTAGGCTTCTGTTGCAGCATTTTCTGATTTCTGCTGCATGATTTATTAATTTCTGCAGCAGAATACAGTACTGCCATTGGCTAAAACATGATGTTATGTCACTGGATACATCACATGCCTACCATAGAAGAAGGGCTTCAGGATAAACAAAATCGATAAAGGAGCCTGGTGCTATTGAAAAACTATATATTGGAATGAAAATTCACCAAAAACAATTAATTTTGTGGCACTTTATATATGCTGTGGCATTATGCAATTTCTGCAGAAAATTCTGCAGATGCAGAATCAAAAAATTCCAGGGGCCTTGGGCATACCCATATCTCCTTATTTACCAGCTTAAGTAGCTAACTCCTAACTTCAAAATATTGACTTACATAATACTATGCTGTATGAAACTTCATTATGTTCAAGGCAGCTATGTCTCTTATGACTTGTAGTGCTTGCATTGTTTTAGTCAAAACAAAAAAAAAAGCATGCATTTAAAAAGAAATAAGATTTTGTCCTCCCAAACAGATCCCTAGTTCCCTGTATGACCAAAGCCCTGCTTACATCATCTCCTTTGAGTCACTTGTTAAATCAGTTTCCTAGCTTGACTAGTCCATGGCACCTGTAGCACCTCTGAATAGGCCACTATGGACACCTATCCACTGAATTTTTCCCAACACCCTAACCAGACCTATACCACCACGATCCTGAAATCCTGCCAGAACATTCAATCGCAGATTGACCACCATATGTGGCTTCCTCCTGGTCAAGGACTGGAGCCTGAGTATAATCCTCTCTGACATCATACCCAGGAGGCAGATCACTCTCCTCCTACAATATGTATCTTCTTTTCCTTTACTTGTCACCATGTCCTTCTAACGATTGTGTCCCCAGCATTAGGACTCTCATTCCTCCTCTCTTATACTCACCCTCCCATTTCTCTGTCTTTTCCCTCCTTTCTAACAGAACCCTTTTCCTAACACTTTCCTAGCCCTCCTTTATTTTTCTTCACACTGTATGTCCCCTACCCTTATTCTCCAGACTATTTCATCCTCCTGTGCCATTTGGTTACCTTTCCCTGTTCTTCCACCATTTGCATTTTTCTGAATCTACTGGTTACCTCTCCTTCCTTTTTTCCAATTGGAACCTGCTGTTCAGCTGGTCCCCACTCTCTTCATTCCCCATCCAGTCTCTCTGAGCAGGCCAGTTTCATTTCTTTTCCTTATCTTCCATTTATACCCAGAATCCTGCCTGGTTTCCCACCTCTATCCCATCACCAGCAATTGTCTCCCTCATGTTAATGGATAACATTTCCTGCCCCTATTCCTGGATGGTTTCCACAGAGAATGCTAGTTTCCCCTCCCCTTCCTTCCCCCAGTAGGCTGGCCCCAAGCATTCTGGGCTGATCCCTTGCACACTTTCAGTCCCTTGTAGAAATAATTATATGAAATGTTTTCATGCTTCACACATAAAACTACCCAAGTGATGTGCATGCTGCAAGTATGATTTAAATATTAAATTGGAACCAACTGCATGCATATGGCATGCGTTCAGCAAGCAAGTGTAGAAAGCATGATTTTTATGTTAAATTGGAAAAGACTGCATGCATGTGGCATGCGTGCAAAAAGCAAGTGGTCACTGATAACTGGACACATAAAGTTAAGTCACTTGCTCAGGATCACACCATACACAAGTCGGGGTTGATGAGATTCAAACCCAGGTATTCACACCTCCAAGTCTCCTGGATTACAGTTCCTTTAACTATTAAGCCATACTGTCTGCACACATATGGCTCACTTGTACTTCAATACATATCTGAATACATCTGCACACACACGACAAGCTTGTAGTCACTGTTATTCTTTTCAGTTTTCTTCTCTACCTCATCTCAGTTTCACAGTTGAACTGTAAAACATATACCAATGGAAACACATGTGGTTCTTCCCTCCCACAATACACACACTTACCCATAAAACCACTTAATTACTTCTGTCTGGCCTGTTCTCCTACTATGTTCTCTCCATAGTTTCAAATGCTTCCTCACAAACAGACTTTAAGATGCAAACACAAAAATAGCAATAACTCTCCCTAATGTGCACACACACTCACACACACACATACTGTAGCGGATATGGCCATGCTGCTGCAAACAACCTACCAACTATAGAAATAAGTAAAAAGTCTCTTACTTGAGTACTAGAGAGCCAGAGGGGCAGAATTCTTTAAGAGATGATGTTCATAGGTCAGAGTGCTGGGGTGTACCCACTTGAAATGAATGGAGTTATTTTCTATTACTATTTTATACATTATGATGGTGAGTTGGAGAATAATGAAAACTACTTTTCTACTAGCAAAGCCCCTGTTAGTCGAGTGGTGGTCTTCATTAATCCCCAACTCTCCATCAATAATGCATAAAATAGAAATAAAAAAATACCCTATTCATTTCAATGGTGCACACCCCCTGCAGTCTTCTTTGCTGTTTATCACAATGTGCTTGAGCATGGGGATGTGGAGGTCAGCTTCACTGGGGGGGGGGCAGCAGCTGCAGAATAGAGCTGCTAGCTTCAAAATCAAGCAGACTCAACCAAATGGCCTTTTTCTGCTGGCAAGTTTTGTTTATTCATATGACCATTGTGGGGCTCCAATAGTCTGTGCATACCATACCACTCAACAGTCCGTAAATACAAGGGACAGTTCTAGAATGTCTGCAACATCTCTAAAAGGTAAAACTTTTTTTTTTTGACTGAAAAGACAGGACAAAGTCAAATGTATAAGATTCATCTGTATATACCCCAGAGCAGTTCATCAGATTTGGGCTTAAACCCACACAGGTACTAACAAATTTTTTTTCTTGGCTGAAGTTCTGCCCCGCTCCCCAAAAAAGAACTTTGTCATGCTTTTTCTCCCTGACTCCATTCTATTCAATACCTATCCCCCTATGGTTCATGAAGCCACCAAAAGGTGCAGAAACATGAAAAAGACCTCAATATGTCAGTCCTTCCTCCTTCCCCAATCCCCCTGTAAAAAAAAAAATATTTACATTTATTTACCTGGCCATTTGGCCAGAACCTGCAGCCTGGCACAGTGTGCCACCTGCCCAGTTTTCAGTCCTCCTGGGTTGCCTGCTTCTTGCTTGGTTGCTGCTGTGGCTGCTGCTGCACTGTACTGATCAAGGTCTATGAAGGCCACACACACCACTGTCACCACTGCTACTAAGCCTAGCTTACTGCTGTGGAGGTCTGTGCTGTTTTGTTTTTTTTGCAAGGTGAGCCTAGTAGGGTAAGTAGGTAGCTTAGTCTTGAGTTATCTTCTAGCTCACCCTCTGCCCTTTCAGCCACCATGGAAGATGGATACTCACTAAGAGTAGACCAAAAAAAATAGGCTGCCACAACACTGCTATTGAGAGTTCAGTGCTCAATGACTCCTTCATGCTGTAGTGTGCAGTCATACTTGCAAGACTCATGTCCTCTTTCTTGTCTGGAGCTCTTCCACATCACATGTGATGGTGCTGCCTCTAATAGGTGGACAGAGTGGACAACACAAAACAGACACAGTCAAATCTGGAGAGTACCTGTAGTATGAGCACACAGGCCAGGTTGGCACTTATTGTGCAAAAGATTTAATGCCATTATTGCGTTATCATAAGAACAAACTAGGCACAAATATGGGAGGTGGAACTGCCCCCCGCCCCTACCAAAATGGCACCCTGCTTTTATGGTACAAATTCATTCTCAGGTGCTAATGCAATAGTTTCCACTGTGTTATAAGGTACTGTATGTCCATAGTTCATGATGTATCCTGATCATCATGATGGTTAGTGTCCCTCATTTTGAGTGTTCATGTCCCTCATTTCAGTGACAAAATGTAAGGTATGGTGCATGCTTCCAAGACCCTTCTTGGCACAAAGAGTGCTGAGCATAGCCATAATGTATATGCTCAATACAGAATGATGAAAGGAAAGTACTGTAAGTGAGCTGAAATAGTCATAGAGAAACACATTTGTAGCACAAAATATGCATAAGGGATTTGCATGGTCTGAAACTAAAAGGACAGGCTTCACAACACAGAGGCACCTCTTCATACATCTGGAATGGGGGCTGTTGACTGGCTATATCCTAAGCATTTAATGCAGTAAGCAAACAATACTTTATAAATTAATGGTGATTTAATGACAACACTCAAAAGCCATTAAACAACTTGCAAAAGGATCAGAATTGATGAGTTTATCTAATTTTTATGGGAATTCAAATAAAATGTATTTTAATGACTATTTGCTAGCAGTAGTAAAATAAATAGAAACTGATGTGTTTTTTAGATGTGATTTGCACCAGCTTAGCTGCTGCACACATGGCAAATGTGCAGCATGTAAACTTGATGTGATGTTTAAATGATGTTCACACCAGCTTAACTGCTACACTCATGCCAAGGATGCAACATGTGAACCTGATGCAATTTTTAGAAGATGTTCACACCAGCTTACCTGCTGTGCGCATGTCAAGCTTGCAGCATGTGAACCTCATTTGCTTTTTAGATCTGGTTCATGTAGGTTCAATTTGTGCATGTGAACCACATGCAAACATTGTACAATTAAACATGTGGCATGCATTCTGCATGTACACAGCACACCTATATTTCTGTAAGGGGTGCCTGGGAAGACTACCTCCCTACCCCTCACTACATAACCCATTCCAACTCCCTGGGCCCATTGGGTAGTGAACCTTTCCAGGGACCAAAAGATCTCTTTGCAAATCCTGGTGTCCTGTCTCAGGGACTGGGTTTCACCCATCCCATTTCACCCTTGCTCCCTCACCCCCACCCCACTGTACACTATCCTTCCCTTGGGTCCCTTTCAGTCCTCTGTGGCAGTACTGTCCAGGTCACTGGGTTCCATTGGGCAGTTGTACCTCTCAGTCTGAGTACCTCAGGCATGAGCTGGCTCATTTCCACCATGTGAAATCCCAATCTCCTCCAGAACAAGCACTCTTATGTTTCCCAAAGCCCCCTCTGGAAGATTGCCATGCCACATTCCCTGTAGCCTACAATCCCATCACATCCTTCCTGATGCCCAAATATTGCAACATCTGCATCATGAAAGCACTCCCCTGCCTAACTCTGCAGTTAAGTCTGACCTAGATAGGGTTTTGTGGTCACTTGCAGTTTTTTCCTGTCCTGGGTTTATAATTCAGCTGCCCATAAACAAGGTTATCTGGCTGCATGCAGTTTTTCTACAATACAATTTAGTATGCCCTTGACAGATTTTTGTGGCCGCTTGCAGTTTTTCCCCCTCTTACCTTACCCATTCAGCCTATCCTAGATAGAGTTTTGAGTCAGTTGCACTTTTTCCCCATTCTAACTTTATCATTTGGCCTACCATTGATAGAGTACTGAGGCCATTGTGTTTTGTCTCTCTTGTGCTTTGCCTTCTTGTTCAGGAAACAGGAGTGATCCCAGAGGACTGGAAAAGGGAGATGTAGTTCCACTTCACAAAAGAGGTAACATGGAAGAGGCTGGCAATTATAGTTTAGTCAGCCTGATTTCGATGGTGAAAATGTTAATTGAATAACTGCTGAAAGGATTGTGGAATATCTAGAAACCAGTGAGTTACTGTACAAGACCCAAGGAAACATGGATTCATGGTGCGGGGGGGTCATGTCAAATGAATCTGATAGATTTCTTAGACTGGGTGATCAAGCAACTAGATCAGGTTGCATCAGTGGACATAGCCTACCTAGATTTCAGTAAGGTGTTCAACACCGTTCCACATAGGAGACTAGTAAGCAAGCTGAGTAGCTTAGGAGTGGGTCCAAAGGTGGCTAATTGGGTAAGAAATTGTTTAGGGCATAGGAGGCAGAGGGTTGTGGTTAACAAAGTTCACTCCAAAGAAGAGAGGATGACTAGCGGGGTGTCTTAGGGATCAGTGCTGGGACCGGTCCTTTTTAATGTCTTTATAAGTGACATTGCAGAGGAGCTGGAAGGGAAAATCTGCTTCTTCGTGGATGACACAACATTCTGCAATATGGTAGACACTCTATTGGGGGTGGAAAGGATAAGCAGTGACCTGAGAAAATACGAGGAGAGGTAAGGGAATGACATCTGAGTTTCAATGTGAAAAAGTGGAAAATAATGCACTTGAGGAGCAGGGTACAAAATATGTGGGGTGGAACTGATGACCACCAAGCAGGAAAAAGACCTTGGGGTGATCCTTTTGGATGATGTAAAGGTGCAAGGCAGTGCAACAAGGCAGTTGGGAGGGCTAGTGGAATGCTTTGGTGCATAGTGAGGGGCATCACCAGCAGAATGATGGCAGAGGTGTTGCCTCTGTATACTTCACTGATAAGTCCCCACCTGTGGTATTGCTTCCAGTTCTGGAGACCACATATCAAAAAGGACATAGATGCCGACCCACCGGCGCAGTGTTTGGATTTCTGCTTGTGATGCTGGTGACCCAGGTTCTGGAACAAACCCAGATCGTCGGAGGGCCAGTCATGGGAAGAAGGATCGAGTGTCCAAGGGACTGCTCTCCTCCTCTGCGGAGAGGGGAGGGTGAGTGTCCAGTGCTTGACAGACCCCTGGCAGAGGCCGGGGGTACCACAGCAACTGGCATCGAAGAGAGGCCGGAGGGGCAGGATGGATGCTGGACATCATTGCACATTTCCGCCCCCCACATAAAGTGCACACACAAATTTCCTGAGCCCAATCAATGATGCCACCTCTGCGCCTGGCCTGCATGGCTCTCTGACACACCTCCACACCACTGACTTAATTACGGTGCCGTGGGCTGCTGCGAGCTCTGAACCCCACCCTGGGGGAAGCTAGGAAGGCAATGCCGGGTTGCCGGCACCTTTCCCCATTGTAGACGGGCAGACAGTGGTGCCATGGCCCCACCCTGAGGGGAAAGCCAGGCAGTATTTGTGGCGGTGGAGGATGGTGGTAATCAGAGAGTAAAGTGGGTGCAGGAAGATGGCTGATAGCCTTTGAGCAAGGGGCAAAAATTGTAATAAATAAAAAAAAAAAGAAAGGACATAGACATAGTGGAGGTGGTTGAGAAGAGGGCAACTTAAATGATGCAGTGTCCTATGAGGAAATACTAAAGGACCTGAACATGTACACCCTGGAAGACAGAAAGAAGATGGGGGATATGTTACAGACCTTTAAATACCTCATGAGGATAAACAAGGTACTGGAAGAAAGTATTATTTAGAAAAAGAAATGCTCAAGAACAAGGGGGTATGCTATTAAGGGGTAGATTCAGGAGAGATGTGAGTACTTCTTCAAACAAAGAGTGGTGGATTCCTGGAACAGCCTTGCAGCGGAGGTGGTAGGGGTAGAAACAGTGGTGTGGTTCAAGAATGCATGTAAAGGAATCCTAAGGGATTGTAGTGGTAGAACTGGCTGGAGATCAAGTAATATTTGTGGTGATACTGTAGAAAAAGAAAAATGGACAAACTATGTGGGTGAAGTGGTCCTCAACTGCCTGCAAATTATATGACTCTGTGTTTCTCTGTCCCCAGTTTCCTTGTCTCAGCTCACTCCCTGCTGAGCACTACATCTAGAATCCCCTCACCATTAACTATCAAGGTTTACCATTTTCCCCATCACCTCCAAGGCAGAGTTCCCTGTGAAACTGTAGCCTACCTACTATGGACACTGCAGCAGATGCTGTCATCATAGATTGTGGTCCTCATGCATCAAGGCCGCTCATACATGGGGTCGCTTGGCACTGTTAGGAATTTATATTGTGCTTTAGCTGTATAGTTTGTTGGCTGCAAACATGTAGTCTGGCCCCTTAGCCAATGGTGCCATTATGCACTGCTGTTTCACCTGCCTTTCACCCCCTCAAGTCTCTGCCTTACTTTTCCACATCCACACTCATATCCAAGCAATCCCAGTACACAGCACATCAAATTTTATCACAGGTAGCATTATAAGATAGAAAAAAGCCCCAAATGCTCATAATTAGGAAGGCAGTTTGGTAACTGTCTGCACCAGCTCACTGTCCATACCTGAATTCTAGAAAAAGCCCTGTAGTTTCTTTTTTGCTTTATTATTTATCCTCCTTCCCATGTCCCCTAGCCTGCTACTCCTTTGAACAGTGCTGTGTCCCTCCATCCCTACTGCCAGTCAGTTCATCCCTTGCTGCCGACTCCCTCCACCTGAATCCCCAACCTTACATGGGCCCTGGAGGGTTCTGGCTTATCACTGCCAGGGTCCACAGACAAGGGTGAGGAGTAGTTGGCTCTCTATGTCCTCAATGGAGACAGGTATGGGAGGGACAGAAATGGTGCACTGCAGGTATTGAGGTATGGTGGGACATGGCCCCTAATATCTAGCTTGGTAAAGTTGGGTAATTTTTCCAGTTTTTGGGGCCCACCCACCTCCTGTATATGTGTGCAGCTGCAGCGGTAGTCAGGTCCCTTAACTAACGGCACTGCTGTGCAGCAGTGTTTCACCTGCCTTTAAGCTCTGCAAGTCTCTGCCTCCCTTATCACCCCTTTCCATTCCCATCTTAGCAATTCCAGTACTCAGCACATCAGCCCAAACAGCTTCAGCACATGTAGCTGTATAAAACTGAAAAAAGGTACCCCAGATGCTCACAGTTAGGAAGGCAGTTTGTTGACTGCACTAGCTCACTCTCTGGTCCTGTAAGTATATTCATATTAGCAATTGTATCCTATCAGTGTTTATATAGTTTGATACAGTACAAGCTGGAACTTTATGTATTCCTGAAGTCCCAATAAAAACTCAAACTAACTGAGCAGCATTTTCAGATTTTACTAATTTTCAATTATCTTTGTATTCTTCTTTCTAGTTTAATTGTACTAATTGTACTCTGAATGCTTGAAACTGAATAACAATAATTTTGATTTAAAAGAAAGTAATACATTAAAAAAGTTTTCTTGTATTCTGAAAAAATATATTTTGAGTAAATTAGGGAGAAAGGATCAGCAAATATGGATCGAGAGTCCTGTCAGACACTGGGATAGGGAACAAAGCAGAAGAGAAGAGCAAGTCATTCAAATATACAGTACATATTTCACGCAAAGAAATTGACAGGATAGTTTGAAGGAAGGGTTGCCATAGACAGGAAAAACATATTATATTTTAGTGGCAAGGAGATAAGGGGTTCCTTACAGAGCACAGGAACCTGAATTAAGAGGCAGTTATTATTCAGTAAAGAAGCTCCCTGAAGCAGTGTTACATTTCTGGGAGAGTAAAGAGGAATATAAGATTGATCTGGAATGTGGATACACATGTGGAAAAGTTGAAAGACAAGGAGATTTGAAGAAAGTTCAAGGCTAAACTAAAGGGAACCAATTTTTATTCATCTGGTATAACGGGAGGTATTCTGAGACAGCATGAAATTACATCAAAAAGGGAATACTAAGAGCAAATATAAGGTCACTTGCTAGCAGATTAGATGTATGGGATAAAACTTTGAGGATGTGAACACTGTAATACAACTGGAAAGAAAGCGTTTTGTAAAATGTACATGAACACAGTGAAGGAACAGATATACTGTGGTGATATAATAATTTAGCTATGTCATTAAAGAAAGTAAAGAAGAAGAATATAAGACTTAAAAAGGTGAAATACAATTCAGCACATACCAAAAGTAAATAATTAGTACAGTACCATACTCATGTTACAAAATAACAGTGTATACTGTTATCCTCTGCAACATAAATTAATGACATGAAAATTGAAAGACTATTTTTCAGGTACTATGTGACTGACCAGATGTGAAAGCCATAAGGGATGTTTAACACATTTTACAAAACTTCATCTTGTCGGTCTGCCTGTAGAGCTGTTGAATCTGAATTTTAGCACTGCAGGTCAGGTAAAATCTGTTTCAAACCCAGAAGTGGGTGGGAAGAACTTCCAGTAATCTTTTGTCTGGTTTGGTAATTTTACCACACATTTAACAAACAGTCACAAGAATTCGGGTCTATAGTGCTGAAGTTAGAAGGAACTAGGATTTGGCTACTATAGCCCAGAAGAATCAAAAAAAGCATTAGAAGTATCATAAAACTGGATTTACATTTGGAGAACAATGTGTCATCCTGATGTGTAAACAGTTCTTTAGGGAGTACTTAAAATCCAGGAATGAACATGGTAAAGTACTGAAATGAAGGTATCAAAGAGGTGTGCATGGAATGTACTATAGGTACTGTGAATAATGCACACGCTGCTGTGGATAATACACAAATTGGTCAGTTACAATGAAGGGATTAGAACTGTCAGCCCTCAGTTGCAAAATGTGTTTGCATGAGGTCTCAGTATTGAATAAATGGCCAGAGTAAGCCTTGCTTAGTTAGAGGGAACCTCAGCAATAGACCAACTGGACAGAAGTAACGTGATTTTATATGGCACATTTTACACAACCTAATTCTAATGTGCCTTACAATTTAGAAGGGGGAGGGACAGAATGTTGTTATCATTTTGGCAAAAACGAGATTCAAATAACATAGATAGATAAGAGAGGGAGTGTGTTACAGAGAGATAGCGAGAAATGTTGCATGGAGAAGTTAGAGTAAATGACTTTCTCAGGGCCGCATCCTTAATACACTGTAGTCAAACCTACAGTAAGTTTCCATGTTGACAGCTCTAGGCTTCAATCAATTTAGCTAAATATCTAGTTTACTTCAGATAGGGAAAACATGCTTTTTGGCACACTGGGAGAATGTAGGTACAGCACAGTAACTGGAATGGTTGCAGACATGGTTTAGTAATCTTAACATTGTTAAGCAAGATAAGAAACAGAAACTGGAAATGTCTGGCCCTAACAATCCTGGGACAGTTGTGGTAGAATGGCTTTCAGCTAACTCAGCCTCACCAACCAGATTTCTCTCCCCCCATCTGTTGCACTGAAGCACTCTTGGACTGTGTCCAGCTAGTTTAAATCTCTGGGTCCTGGACAGTATACAAACTGATGCCACACTGCATAAAGTAAACACTGCTACACCCTGCATCAGGTTAACTATCATGCAGTGTAACATATTATTCACAAAATCTGCAAACCTATATGATGTCAATATGCTCTGTACCACAATGCATGTCACCTATGGAAAGCACATGTAGTGTAGCCACTGAAATTGTGCATTAGGGCTTCACTGATCATGAGCCTTGGCATTATAAAACTGTTTATAGTTAAGGTACCAGTGCCCCCCCAACACACTCTACTGCTTTAAAGCCTGTGATTTTTTTCAAATAATTCCAATATTCTTACTTGTTATAAATTATGGTTCCATGTCATAATGGTGATCACCGAATGGCAATCGCCATTTGGGCAAGTGTACATTGCTGAAAATAAATAACGGCAATGTACACTCATGGTGACTATAAATCCGGCAACAGGACTGCAAGATATGTGGGGGGATGCATGCCCCCCCCCGCACCCCCTAACTAAATATTCTCAACTCCAGAGGGGTGCATGTCAGGGTGTGTGTGTAAAACTTAAAAAAAATGGCACCGACTCAGAAAGCAATGCAAGCAACAGAACCAAACCTGGCACCCTCCCTTACCCAGCCTGTCATCCAACCCACCACGCCACATGGCCAACTCAGCAACAAACTGCTACACTCCCTCCCACATACCCTCCCTCCCCTTCTACCCTCATGCAGTGTGGTCCCTCCCCCATGCATAGACATCCCTTCACTGTATTTGCCCACCATGGTATACTGTTGCTACCCTGACAGGTAGCCCAGACCACAGATGCTGTGACTGAGTCGCCCTTTTTGCAGTGGCTCAGTCATGGTTGCCGTGCTCACAGGATACCTAAATTATTGGAGGGGGTTTTATTCTCATCATCCAGTTGAATTATGATCAAGCCTGACCCCCACAACAAGGTGATCACCTCCATTGGTCAGGAAAAAGCATCAAATTTTATCTTGCCATGATGAGCTGAGATCCCTCTGCTTTCTCTCTGTCTTGTGGGGAAATCACTCTCCAGCTTTTAACTGACGTACTGTGCTCTGGCCAATAAGAGACTCACAGGTGTACTGAGGAGCTAACCATTCAGAAGAAGGTCACAATTCTCCTGCATTCCAATTAGTTTAAAGGATTTGGCAAGCTCAACCCCTGCATTTACAATGCATCTTAGTAAAATTTATGGAATGCACCTGGTGTGTGACCAAACAAAAGCATATAGTTAAGGTACTAGTGCTCCCCCCTCCCATTCTGCTGCTTTAAAGCCTGCAATTTTTTCAAATAACTCCAATATTCCTATTTGTTATAAATTATTGGAGGGGTTCTCAGTCTCATCATCCAGCTGAATGACAGTATGATCAAACCTGACCACCACAACAAGGTGACCACCTCCAATGGTCAGGAAAAAGCATCACACTTTATCTTGTCATTCTGTGCTGAGGTCCCTCTGCTTTCTCACTGAAAGCCTCTTCCCAGAAAATACACACACTAACCTTGCTTGGGTGCTCAATCGGCATACTTTTGTTAACATGTTACATCATTATTTCCACACCAATACTTTATTGTTACATATACAATACATCATTTACCTCATGTGACTGTTTTCAGTACTTTATTGTTACAGATACATCATTTACATCATGTGACAGTTTTCCTGTCCATCTCCATTCTTTATCCAAATTCTGGACTTGGATGCCTACCCGATGCCCAACCACAGCCCTCTGGGAGCAAACCCACAAGGTGCCAACTTGGCTAGATGCACACCCAGCCCATTTCATGGATGTCCGGCCCAGTACCCCCTTGGTCTCCTATCTAGTTCTATTGTTCTTCTCCCTTTCCTCTTCCTCTTCCTTCCCTGCTTCTTGCCCCCACTGCCCTTACAAGGACACCCTTGTTGCCCTCCTTCAGCAAACCCAAACCCTTGCCCATCTCATCCATGAAGCCCCCATGATACCTGGTCACCCATTGCTGTAAACCTTTAGCAGCCCACCATGGCCCCCTGGCTTCTTCTACACCTTATTTGGTCACCCACTGCTGTTCACTCCATGATACCTGGCCACCCACTGGTGTCCACCTTCAGCAGCCCACCATGGCCCCTTGGCTTCTTCAACTTCTTACCTGGTCACACCCTGCTATCCAGTCCATGATACTTGGCCATCCAACTTCTTTTCACCTTTAGCAGTCCACCATGGCCCCCACAGCTTCTTTAATTTCTTACCTGATCACCCCCTGTTGCCCACCTTTAGCAGTTGACCTTCTCATACCTCCTTTTAACAACCCCCTTTCTCATTAAATTACTGGGTGGGATAGCAGGGAAATTGTTCAACTAGCAAAAGCAGGGAGATCCTACTCTACCTTCCACTTTAATACCACCCATTTTCAGGGATTTCTATGGTATCTCATTCACCAATCCCTGTCCTAGCTTTCAGGCCCCACCTCCTTTTGCACCACCTTTCTTCCCAGAGGCCTTCACTCACTTCCTTGCCATCATTGCCAAGATCCTTCACCCTGTCTCTTCCTCTCTCCTACACTCCTCCTTCCCCCTCCTCCCTCTGTTGTCTTCACCTGGCACCGTCCTTTCCTATTTGGCAAGGAAACCCCTGACAATAGGGGCTGCCTTTCAGGCTGGCAACCACTTTGTCAATAGGATCCCCTTCCCAAATAATACACACATCAACCTTGCTTGGGTGATCAATCAGCATACTTTTATTAACATATTACATCATTATCAAGTGAGAGAAGGAAAAGCAGTCAGGGGATTGTGAGACTCAGAGGGTGGGGGTGGGAGCTCTAATTGAGAAGGATGAGGAAAAGGCAAATCTGCTGAACGATTACTTTACCTCAGTCTAAATGGTTGACAAAGAAGGAAAGGGGTCAGAGCTAAGAACCAGGGGAAGAGTCGGAAGGGAGATGGACACTAGCCCCTTTTTAGAGGGTAGGGTATTAGAGGAATTCGGAAAACTGTGGCTGGACAAGGCAATAGGCCCTGATGCAATCCACTTCAGTGTGCTCAAGGAGTTGAGAGAGGAACTTGTGGCACCACTCACAAAGTTATTTAATCTGTCCCTAGACAAGAGGAAGGTCCTGGGGGATTGGAAAAGGGCTCATGTGGTGCCATTGCACATAGGGAGAGTAAAAGCAGGGCCAAGCAACTACCATCCAATCAGCCTTACCTCTGTGGTGAGTAAGCTGATGGAGGCACTTATAAAGAAAGGTTGGTACAATACCTGGAGGAGGGGGGGTTCAAAGATGGCAAGCAGCATGGGTTCACAGGTGGTAGGTTATGTTAGACCAAGTTGATTGAATTCTTTAATGCAGGAAGGGAAATATGTGATTGGATGGTGGGGCAGTGGACGTGGCATATCTGGACTTCAGGAAGGCCTTCATCCCCATCCCTCACAACAGACCAATAAGCAAGTTAGGCAGCTTAGGGGTAGGGAGCAAACTAACAAATCGGGTGGAAAAGTGGCTGATAGATAGGACACAGAGGGTGGTGGCTAATGGAGTGTACTCTTCAAGGGGGAGATGAGTGGGTTTCCTCAGGGGTCTGTGTTGGGTCCTATACTGTTTAACATATATACTGGGGATATTTCAGAAGGCCTGAATGGGAAGGTGTGTCTATTTGCAGGTGCTATGAAGATCTGTAGCATGGTGGACACACCAGGAGGGATGGCCAGTATGAGGGAGGATCTGTCTAGGCTGGAGAAGTGGTCAGGGAAGTGGCAACTGCAATTCATCACAAACAAAATGCAAATTTATGCACATAGGGCATAAGTATCTTCTGGAGAGATTTCGGGGTCAGTCCCAGTAGGGCTTTTTTTCCAAGAAGGCAGACCTGGTACTGAATTTTCCCTTGTAGGTTTAGCAACTTTGTTTGGGTGTACAGAGAAACATAGATTTTGATGGCAGATAAGGACTGCTTGGTCCGCCTAAACTGCCCATTTCCCTACCTATTGGATAAGATCTGCAGATCCTAGTTAACCAACAGCCTACTTCCTCCTACACCCCTCTAGAATGTCCTTATGTCTGCTCTATGCATTCTTGAATTCCCCCAGTGTTTTTGACCCCACAAACCCCTCAGAAAGGCTGCTCCATGCCTTCCACCACCCTCTCTGTGAAACAAAACTTCCTCACGTTGCCCCTGAGCAGTCCCTCCTCTATCTTCAAATTGTGCCCCCTTCTTCTTGCACATCTCTTTTTCTGAAAGATGCTAATTTCTTGGACTTTGTTGATTCTATTGAAGTACTTGAAAGTTTCTATCATGTCCTCCCTCTCCCTCCTTTCCACGAGGGTATATATATTAAGCTTCTTTAGTCTCTCTTCATATGGCTTCTGATACAGACCCTGAACCATTTTAGTTGCCCTCCTCTGGACTGCCTCCATCCTGTCTATGTCCTTGTGGAAATGGGGTATCCAGAACAGCATGCAGTACTTCAGATGGGGTCTCACCAACTCTCTGTACAGAGGGATAGCAACTTCCATGTTTTCCACTGGTGATGCCTCCCCCATGCATTCCAGTATCCCCCCAACCCTCCTTACTGCCTTCTCACATTGCTTGCCTACCTTTAGGTCATCTGATATGACTATCCCCAGGTCCCTTTCCATTTTGTTGTTGTAATACCCCCCCCCCCCACATTGTGCACGCTTCCCCTGGGTTTTTGTTTTCCAGGTGCATTACTTTGCACTTCATTGCATTGAATGTGAGCTGTCATAAATTTGACCATTCCTCTGACCTTGCCAAGTCCCTTCTCATACTTTCCGCTCCCCTTTGTGTATCAACCCTGCTGCAGATCTTTGTGTTGTCTGCAAAGAGACATACTTTTCCTTTCAGTCCCTCTGCAATGTCACCTATAAAGACATTAAAGAGAACCAGTCCCAGTACTTAATGCTGTGGTACCCTGCTAGTAACCCTTCTTTCTTTGGAGTGGACTCTGTTTACTATTACCCTCTGCGTCCTGTTGCCCAGACAATTTTTACCCAGGCTACCACCTTGGGACCCACTCCCAGATTAGCTAACTTGTTTATTAATCTTTTGAGTGGGATTGAGTCAAATGCCTTGCTAAAGTCTAGGTAGGCCATATCCACAGCCCTGCCTGGTCTACTACTTTGGTCATTCAGTCAAATAAATCTATTAGATTCATCTGACATGACCGTCCGGATGCAAATCTATGCTGCCTTGGGTCCTGTACCCTGCTGGCCTCCAGGTACTCAACAATTCTTTCTTTCAGAAGTGATTCCATCATTTTCCCTACCACTGAGGTCAAACTAACAGGTCTGTAGTTTCCTGCCTCTGCCTTGCTCCCACTTTTGTGAAGGGGAATCGCATCTGCCCTCCTCCAGTCTTCAGGTACCACACCATCCTCCCATGATTTTTTAAAAAGGGTAGTCAGTGGGATCACTAGTTCTCCCCCTTAGTTCTTTTAGAATTCTGGGGTGAATCCCATCAGGCCCCATTGCTTGCCTTTGTCCACCTTCAGTTTTAGGAGTTCTTTCAGGACCCTTTCTTCTGTGAATGGACTGGTATCGAACCCCCTATTCTGAGTGCTTCTATTGTTTACTTTAGGTACCCCACCTCTTCTTTTGTGAATACTGAGCAGAAAAATTCAGTCAGTATCCTTGCTTTTTCACTGTCACCCTCTGCCCACCCCCTTCCCTTTATTAATCCTTACTATCCTTCCTTTGGTCTTTCGTCGCTCCCTAATGTACTCATAAAAGGTTTTATCCCCCTTCTTAACTGAGTTCACTATCTTTTCCTTGGTTTGGGGTTTTGCTATTCTAACAGCCTTCCCACTTCCTTCTGCTTTAACTGGTACAGTTCTCTGTCCTGTTCCTTCTCTGTTTCCTTATACTTTCTGAATGCTGTCTTTTTCTCCCTAACGTTCCCTACCACCTCTTTTGAGATCCATAGTGGTTTTCCCTTTGTTTAGTTTTGTTTATTTGATTCACACAAAGGCTTGTTGCCTCTGCAGTGGCAGTTTTGATTTTTCCCCATTGTTCCTCCACCCCTCCTTCTTGCCCGTTTGCTAGTGTTTTTCTGAGCTACTCTCCCATTTTGCTAAAATCAGCCCTCCTAAAGTCCAATACCATTGCTTTTATATGGCTTGACTCTATGGCTGTGTTTATCATGACCCATGCTGTTTGGTGGTTGCTTATTCCCAGATGGCTATCCACTTCTAAATCTGAGATCCTCTCTCTATCCTCATTTGAGAGTACCAGGCCTAAGATTGCTCCCTGCTGAGTGGGTTCCAACACTAGCTGTCTGAGACATGCCCCTTGTATAGCATTGAGAATGACCCTGCTTTCAGATGTGGCTGCAGCAAAGGTGCTCCAGTTATCATCTGGCATATTTAGATCTCCCATCAACAATATATCTCCTTTTCTGCCATTCTAAGGATGCCTCCTATCATTTCCTCATCCATTTCCTGCCCCTGAGATGGGGCTCTGTATACAACCCCCGTGCAGGTTGTGGTGTCATTTCCTGTCTCCAAGGTGACCCACAGTATCTCCTCTCCTCCCTGTTTAGAGTTTAGTTTTATTGCTTTGATCCCTTCCCTTACATAGAGAGCTACTCCTCCTCCTCCTCCTTACCCTCCATTTCCCTCTTGTATATTGTGGACCCTGGTATGTTGACATCCCAGTCATGGTTCTCTGCGTACCATGTTTCTGTGACTGCCATGATATCCAGACATCCATCTTCCATCAAGATCCCTAGTTCAGGGAGCTTGTTACCCAGACTATGGACATTGGTGCACATTGCCCTCCACTTTGTGATGGCCTTACCCATTTTAGCCCCATCCCTGTCCTTACTGCCTTTGTCTTTTCTTCATTTACCCAGTCCTGCTCCCTATCAACTTCTCTACCTTGGTGTTTACCTCACTAATTACCCTATTTTGTGAGGGGGAAACTGGTATTTCCCTGTTCATTTTCAGTGCATCCCCCCTTGGCTAATTTAAATGATTGCCAATGAAGCATTTAAACCTATCACCTAGGATCCTGGTTCCCCTCCCAGACAGATGCAGACCATCGCACCAGTATAGGCCTGTATCACTCCAGGTAGAACTCCAGTCATTAATGAAGCCAAAACCCTGAGCTCTACACCAGTTTTTCAACCATTCTTTGAATCTTATGGTGCAGAATACCCTTGCCTCACCCATGCCATAGACAGGCAGAACCTCTGAGAAGGTTCCTGTCCATGCTACTTGTCTAAGCCCCTCTCCAACTCCACAGTCTCCTCCTGCACTGCTCTGATCCCACTCCCAGCCAGGTAATTTGTCCCTAGGATGGAGTACTAGGTGCATATGACATAATGGATTAAGGAAGATGATCTGGACTCTATTAGCATACTTGAATGTATGGGTGAACACTAGATAGTGGCTTACATGGAAAGTCCAAAATAATTCAATGGCAGGGAGGAAGATAATGAACAGGTCCAGGAACAGTCAATGCAGAATGAAGAAACTGGTATGGAGGTGTCACAGTTCCAGCAGGAGCAGAAAAGAGTTGACAGGCAGGGATCCACAAAGTCCAGAAGGCAGAGGCAGGTCAATGGAAGGCAGGAAGCCACTGCAGCAGGAAGGAGAAGCAGGCGTATACAGGAAGCCATGGGGCAGTAAGGCAAACATAGTTTTATCATAGAGGAAGGAATCCATGAGCCAAGGAGCAGAAAAGGAGCAAGCTGACCCACAGAATGGATGGAAAGCTTTCTCCCACAACCAGAGCCATGATGCAGACCCTGAGACCCCATGTCCCATGCTGTAGGAAAAACAAGTGGCCATGAGCAAAGCACTATAAACCAGGCAGCAAATGCAACAGCTGAAGTACAATGTAGAAATGCAGTGGAAGTCCAGGTGAGGCCAGCAGGGAATGGAGCAGGAGCAAGGTGAGTATGGTATGAACGCAGGAACACAATGTGAGGAAAAAGCTCATATCTTTGGTGGGCAGGGGAACCCAGCAGTTGCACGAGACCTCCAGGCAAAGCAAAAGCCAGAGACAGGAAAATAATGGAATGATGGTAGGGAAGGAAATGAGGGACAGGCTCCCATCCCAGGTAGACAGGATGAGCCAACCCTTGCTAAAAACCTTCAGGCAGTGCAAGGGATGGAGCTGCAGGCTGTAGGTGGATATATCATGAAGGGAAGCAATGAAGGAAAATGTAGGAGCAGGACTCCCAACCTTGGCAGAATGGACAAGCCTACCTTGGCTCAATACCTCTGGGAAGAGTCAGGGACAGAGCTGCAGGGATGATGATGGATATACTGTGATGTGAAACAATGAAGAAAAAAATGGAGGCGCAGTACTCCCAACCCTCGTAGAAAGGACAAGCATACCTACACTCAATACCACCAGGCAGAGCTAGGGATGGAGCCTGCAGACAGTTGGTGGACATACCATGTGAAGTAATGGTGGAAAACAGTGTAGCAGGGCTTTCTACCCCAATAGATAAACAAGCGCACCTTCACTCAATACTGCAATAGGCAGAGCTAGGGATGGAGACTATGAAATGATGAAATGATGGCAGAGATTGGATAGGTGGCACAGGAGACAAGGAAGTTTCATACAAAATAGGCACCAAGGATAGCCCAGCTGAGATGCAACATGGTTCCAGCATGGATCAGCTTCTACAGATATCAGCAGCAGGATAGACCAGAAGACTGAAGAGAAAAGACCAGCAAGGGGCACACTCAAAGTAAAGACCTCTGGTGGGGTTTGAACCCACATTATCATTGCTCCTAAATGGCAATGCAGCTATGATGCAGAGCAGGAAGCAGAGGTGGAGCTAGAAAAACAAAGTTTGCACACCATTTGAACACCTTGCCTGTTGCCCTAAGTCACTGTGCAGTATGGCCTCAGTAGTACACAGAACCAGTATTATAGCTTGACAGATATAATCTCCAATGCTGAATAGAGCATGAGAAAAGGAAAGCAGCAGTCAGTTACATGAAGTTAGGAAGTGGTCTGCCTACATAGAGCATACATTCATGACATCAGAAAGGGAGGCAAAAGGTGCTCTTGTGGTAGGGAAAATGTTGCCCCCAAAAGCAAAAATTGGACATGAAGACAGACATGGAGGATGCAGCCCCATGGCCTGGGCTGGAAGTTGAGCACAGTGGGTGATGTCACACCCCGGAAGCATTGGCGAAGTAATGGAGTGGCAACCAGCAAGGACAGCCTGGTAAGAAACAGTTTAATGTCTTGAGAAGAGCTATTGTGAAGAGGCAGCAGATGCAATAAGCAGCAGGAATTAGTTAGTGAGGAGTCCAGGGCAGAATGCACAGCCATAATTGGGGTGGCACTGGTGAGCAAAAGCAACAAGCTGATCAATCCAGAATGCGACACCAGACAGCCGAAGAAGGAGGTTGCTGGCAGGTCAGGCACTGCAGCTTGACAGAACAGATCCGAATGAGAGAGTCCAGTGAGAGATCCAAGGCTGGGCACTGACTACATTGAGGCAAGTGTGCATGCTCCAGTGGAACATCAGCATGAAAACAGTGGTGTGTGGGGAGGGTAGGAGTGGGGGTAAGGGAAGTACTCGGAGAGTGAACTCTGAGTACTGTGCAATAACCACTAGGTTGCATCTTCCCAATAGAGAATGTCCTGGTACAGTAGAAGTCTGAACAGCAACTGCCATGGTTAAAAAGAGAACATCCTGTGAACCAGAAATCCAGTCTAAAGGAAATGGAAGTGCAAAGAATGGGTAAAGCAGAGTGCACAGGCTACTGGTGCAGCTCTTTGGGGGTGGGATCCAGGACCCAGGAAAGATTTCAAAAATGCTCTAAGCATAGCTGATAGGAGTGGCTGGTTTATGGGAGATATGGGAGGAGTTATTCCCCCACATTGTACCAGGGTTTTTTAGCCTTTCAAAACTAGACTTGATATAGTAAAAAAAAACCTCATAGGCTTAAGAGACAATGTCTCTCCTGGCTTTGATACCTTGGAACCTAAGTTCCTTAAAATAGCTTCACCTGTTGCCATCCCTATTATGTACCTTATCAAGAAAGCCTTCCTCTCAGGCACTGTCCTTGACAAATGGAAAGTAGCTCTTGTTGCCCCTATCCACAAAGAGGGGCATAATGATATAACTGAAAACTACCACTCAATATCACTGCTCTGCCACCTTGCAAAAGTCTGAGACAGGTTGTTGTATGACCAACTATTTATTTATTTATTTATTAAAAGAATCAGAATTACAAACCTTTGAGTCAGAGACTCTTTTGCAAAGGCTCCATGTCAGGAAGGTACAAAACAATGATACAGAAGACGACATGCATATTTGGTACAAAATACAATATAATAATTATACAGGATAAAAACTATCCAAAGTCAGTTAAACAAAAATTATATAATCAGACAAATAAGAGCAAGAGAGAAGTAAGTCATGCCAGACAGAGTTGAGACCAGAAGAAGGCAGGGGTAAAGGCATAAATTGGGGATGGGTGGAGTGGAGAAAAGAGGGAAGGAAGGGAAGGGAGGAGGTGGGAGAGAAAAGAGGGGGAATAGAGGGAAGCATGATGGGAGGTTAGAAGCAATTGCAGGAACTGAAGGAAAGAATGTGTTCCATAAGAAGAGTTTTGCATGGGCCAGGTTTGGATACGGTTAAGGTGGTGGCTGGCAGGGAGTTTAACCAAAGGGGGCCCTATAATAGAAAGCAGCTGACCAAGGGAGGTCCTGCAGCAGGGAACCAGCAAGGAGGCTTTAGATGAACTTCTAGTGGATCTTTGCAATGGGGAAGTTTGAAGAAGATATAGAAGCCCGGGGGGAGGGGGGCAAGGCCGGTTGAGATCTTTTTGGCGAGCAGGCAGGTCTGATATTTTAACCTGCCATCAAAATTTAGCCAATTAGACAGACTATAGTGATCAACGGTATGGGTGCACTTGTCACAGCCCATGACCAGTCAACAGGATTTGTTCAGTGAGACTTTAATCCTCCGGAGGGCAGTTTGATCAGTGGCTCCATAGATAGTAATCCCGTAGTCCACAAGTGAGAGGACAGAGGATGAGACAGCAAGGTGAAATGTGTCATGGTGCAGAAAGTATCTATGGCAGTACAGAAGCCCAATTCTAGTAGTTATAGCAGCACTAGGTAGGTGGATATGTTCATGGAAAGTGAGGGCAGAATCAAGTGTGACTCCGAGATATTTAAAGGAGTTAACTTGATCAAGGTAGGAGTTATGGAGGTTGCAGATTTGTAATGGGGCACCATTCTGTTTATTCTAGTGGTGAGAAAAGATCATGACCTTAGTTTTCTTGGAGCTAAGTATTAAGTTTGTGGGCAGAGAATCAGGTTTCAGCCTCAATGAATAGATTTTGGAGGGCTTGCTGGAGAGGCGTGAGTTCCTGGTGGCAGCTGAAGAGAACGGCATTATCAGCATAGAGTAGAAGTTTACTGTAGCAGGCCTTGGGAAGAGAGTTCAAGAACAAACTAAATAGTAGTGGTCCAAGGATAGAGCCTTCGGGAACCCCAGACCTCACAGGGAGGCTAGAGGAGAATGTAATGTTAATACCGACTTGCTGGGTCCTGTTCCTCAGGTAGTCAGAAAACCAAGAGGAGGCATCCTGTGATGGTCCCAGAGAGGGGAGGGAACTGGTGAGTAGGGTGTGGTTTACAGTACTGAATGCCTTAGTCAGGCCTATGTGCACAGACCCAACTAAGTGTCATCTGTCTAGAGCCTGGTAAATGGAAGAGGTTTATTACAGGAGAGCAGAGGTGGTACTGTGGCCCAACCGGAAACCATGTTGTTCAGGGCAAAGAAGATTATGTTTAGTTAGATAGTCAGAGAGCTGTTCAGCAACTATTTTTTTGAGTGCCTTGGAAAGGGGAAGGAGGATAGAGATGGGATGGTAATTTTCTGGTGGGTATGGTCACCACCTTTAAAGATAGGAGTGTTAACGGCAGATTTCTAGCGGGAGGGGAACTGACCAAGACAAAGGGAGAGATTGAAGATTTTTGTGATAGGAGAGAGGACTGCATCAATGGTCAGATGAAGGAGCTTAAGATCCATGGAATCACCACTATAACGTGTTTTACCTAGAACGTTGAGCAGAAATAATTTAGCTTTGTGGATAGAAATAGTTGTAAAGCAGAAACGAGGGATGTCAGAGATGGGGAGGATGAGGGTTGAAGGAGAGTCAAAGAAGTCGGGGGGGGGGAGAATGCTGCTGCGGTCTGAGAAAGCAATGTTTAGACATTCAGCAATGACCAGGGGGTCCTGAGTAGAGAGAGGTACCATTAATGTTAAGTAAGGATGGGCACAGGGACACAGATGTCCCATTAAGTTCCTTAAGGTTATTCCAGAACATACATCCTGAAACCCATGTGGATGTGAGGGTTTCTTGGTAGTAGACAGCCTTGGTCTGTCTTATCTCCCTGATGCATCAATTCCTGGCAGCCCTATACAGCTGCCTGTCTGTGGGTCGGCCAGAGTCAAGGGCTTTATACCAGAGGTTATCCCGGTGGCTCATACTATCCAAGAGAGCCTTGGAGATCCACAGTGAGTCCCGTACTTTGATAATGCTGTTTGTGAAGGGGCAAATAGATCACAGGCATAGCTGATGGTACAAATAAAGCAGGATAGTGCCTCATTAGTGTTAGATGCAGTGTCTAGCGGAGACCAGTCACAATTGATCAGATAGTTTCTAAGTTTATCAAGCATCCCATTTTTTAGGTGGAGTTGATTGATGACTTGGTGGGGTTTGTTGCCCTAGAGGAGCAATGACAGAGCACTGGCGAATGATCTCTAAGTATATCAGTTAGAATGGATACACTGGAGAGTCTGTTAAGGCAGTTTGTAAGGATCAGGTCAATTAGGGTGGACGCCCCTGTTTTATACATAGATACATAGATACATAGACAGTGTCGGTAGATAAGGGCCTACAGCCCACCCAGTCTGCCCATTTGAGCTTGTAAGTTTACTTTATGTTTTCCTAGAAGTCTGTTGCACATTAACCCTGACCTCCAGAATTCCTTTATGTCTATCCCATGCATTCTTAAATCCCATTATTGTTATGATCAACCTTATAGGGGACAGCAGAGGAGGACAACCAGTTAACATTGAAATCTCCCACAGTGATATTCTCTGGGTGATTGGGAGGAAGGGATATATAATTTAGAACTGCACTGAAAGCTAGTTTTTTTTCCCAGGGTGGAATATAGGCCGGGCAGACTAAGAGAGGTTTGGAGGAGAGTGCTAGAGTTACTTTGACAGTTAAGGCCTGAGCACCATATTCAGAGGGGAAGGTGGAGAGTAGAGAACCCTGGAGGAAGTCCTTTACATATAGGGCACAGCCCCCTTCCCTCTTACCAACTCTATCCGAAAGATTGAGTAACCACTTAAGGTGACTGCTGAGTCAGGGATATTAGGTGTGAGACAGGTCTCGATGACAGCCAGTATGTCAGGTTTTTTCAGTGCAACCCAGCCGTGTAAGATGTGAAGCTTTTTTTAACAGACTGCAGATATTGATAGAGGCAATCTTTAGCACACTTACGGTCCTACTGGATGGTGAGGGGGAAGGACAAGGGCCCAGGTTTGAATGAATATTACTTGACAGGAGCAGTAAAAGGAGGGCATGATGGAGCATGGCAGATTTTAGCTTAAGTCACAGGGAGCAGTGACAGTTTCAGCGGCAGGGCTTAGACACCACAACAGGGACAGGGCGAAGGTGAATGTGAATGCACAAAAAGAGTGTAAAGATAGGGGAGCTGGACTGTGGAGATAAGACAAGGGGGATTGAGTGAACACTAAGGAGTGGAAATGGACAGGTGGTGGGACCAAGGGAGACAGAGAGATGGGCAGTATGAAGGGGGCAGGAAGGAGCCGATAAGGGGAGAGGGGAAGGGGATGGAAGAAGGAAAAAGAATGAGAGAAGCAAAAATGAAGAGTTTCAAATTAAAACCCATTCTCAAAGGCTAGAGGGAAAGTAAATGAATGATGGGGGGGGGGACAAGGACTGATGGGACGGAAAGGCCAAAAATCATTAAGGATAGGTAGCCCTCCCAAAATATCAGGGTACTAAGTGAGGTAGACACCAACATAGAGATGTTAATAGGGAGAAGTGCAGGGGTAAATGGAGGAAGTGACAAATGCAATAAGGACAGGGATGGGGCAAAAAGGGGTAAGGCCATCAAGAAATGGAGGGTAATGAGTACCAATGCCCGTAGTCTGGGCAACAAGCTCCCTGAACTGGTGGCCTTGATGGAAGAGAGATTTCTGGATATTGTAGCAGTCACAGAAACATGGTACACAGAGAATCATGACTGGGATGTTAACATACCAGGGTACACAACCTACAGGAGAGACAGGGAGGGCAGAAGGGGAGGTAGCTCTCTATGTAAGGGAAGGGATAAAAGCAACTGAACAAAATAGTAAACAGGGAGGAGAGCAGGCACTGTGGGCCACCTTAGAGACTGGAAATAGCACCACAATCCGCACAGGGGTAGTATATAGACCCCCATGTCAGGGGGACAGAATGGACAAGGATATGATAGAAGGCATACTTAGGATGGCAGAGAAAGGGGAGATACTGTTGATGGGGGATCTTAACATGCCAGATGTTAACTGGAGCACCTTTGCGGCAGCCACATCCAAAAGCAGGGCCATTCTTGATGCCCTTCAGGTGGCATGCCTCAAACAGCTAGTTTTGGAACCCACTCATGAGGGAGCAATCTTAGACCTTGTACTCTCACATGGGGACAGTGAGAGGATCTCAGATCTAGAAGTGGGTAGCCATTTGGGAACAAGTGACCACCAGCTACGCGTTCGGCTCCCCACCGCCCCCACCACCACCCTTGGTCGGCATTTGGATTTATAGGGAAGGGTGGTCAGGTGACGAGCAGAAATATCCTATCAGCTCACTTTTCCAGCAGCAGGTTATACTAGGCTACCACTAGTGGCTGCTGTCATACATTCCATTACTACCAACTTATAATATGCTATCCCTGCTACTAACTGCCCTCCTGATCTCCAGGATCCATCATTATGATCAGCAACCCCCCCTTGAGGCACCAAAACCACACTACCCCAACTTTCTCATTTTTTACTTCATTACC
Organism: Neoceratodus forsteri; assembly: GCA_016271365.2. Lineage (NCBI taxonomy): Eukaryota > Metazoa > Chordata > Ceratodontiformes > Ceratodontidae > Neoceratodus > Neoceratodus forsteri. The sequence continues at coordinate 612,990,392 of CM057455.1, forward strand.
AATGTTGACATTGGACCCTGCCCCAGCAACACCTCTCATGCCATCCATTCAGGACCACCTGGCCAAAACCCTCGCCCCCTCACATTAGCTCCTTCACCCTCATATGCAGCTCACTGCACCCCAGCGCTCCTCCCCCGCCCTAGGCAACAACCTCCCACCACCGCTGCTAATACCTGCTCCGCCCACCACTCCACCATTGCCTCTCTTGCAGGTGTCCTCCATCGTCTACCTGTCCCTACCTCCAGTGACAATAGCCCCTCATCCTACCAATCCCGACGACGCTCATCCAAGCACTGCAGGCTGGCCCTCCTACGGCACACCCTCCTTTTACTACTACTATCAGGCAATGTCCACCCCAACCCAGGACCTGCCAGCACTAAGGCCTCCCCGCACCACTCTAGGGGTAGACTACTACTAGCAACACTGAATATCTGCAGCCTACCTAAAAAACTCACGCCCCTCCAAGGCTGGGTTGCCCAACATACACCCAACATCCTAACCCTCTCAGAGACATGGCTCTCTAGTAAAATATCCAATAATGCGGTCCTTCTCAGTAATTATTCTCTTTTCAGGACCGACAGGTCCAGCAAGAGAGGTGGGGGCTGTGCTATTTATGTTAAATTCCCACTACTTGCCACCGAGGTTCCCACCCCAGTGCCAGAACATGGCGCCCATACATTAACAGTCAAACTCAGTCTGGGCACCAAATCGCTGTACATATTTTTCTGCCTCGTCCCCGAGAAATCAAAAACTAGCCTTTGATTCTATCCTCAGGACAATCTCCAACCTACCAATACTAGTGAACTCATCTTACTGGGAGATTTCAACGTCAACTGGCTATCCCCTACCTCATCCAGCTATAAGGATGCAGCGCTGGCATATGACCTAACCCAAATAGTCACCTCCCCTACCAGAAGGGACACTAGAACTGGGGCCTCCACCCTCATAGACCTAATATTCACAAATAGGCCCCGGAACCTCTCCCAAGCCTCAGTGCTCCCTGACTCAATTAGTGACCACTCTCCAGTGACTAGCTGGTGGACTGGCAAACTTCCCACCAACCACCCTCAAATTTCCATGCTGAGACAGCTAAAAAGAGGGGGTCTACGTAGACTCATAGCCCATCTAGATACCTGCGACTGGCTCCCCATCTACACCACGCAATCTGTCGACATAGCGCTCGATCAGTTCATTACCACTTTTAATAAAGCCTGTGACATTTTTGCACCCCTCACCAAACAAATACGTAAATCCAGAACCACTCCTTGGTTCTCACCCTATCTACTTAACATGCTCCAATCGAGGGATAAACTGTGGCATAAGGCCCCTGATTCTCAAAGCACACTTGATAGACAATTATACCGAGTTGCCCGTAATAAATGTACCTGGGCCCTACGACAGGCAAAGGCCTCATATTACCACCAAACTCTGACCTCCTCCTGGGGAGATGGGAAAAAATTCTGGCGAAACATAAAAGAACTAAATGGGAATTCCCACCCCCACTTTCCCTCCCAACTCTCTGTAAATGGAGAGGTCACCCAAAACCCCACCGCTATAGCAGAAGTCCTCAACAACACTTTCTCCGACCTCTCCCATGTTCTTCCTCCTAATTTCTTCCACCCAGTCTCCCCCTCCCCCCCGACACTCCTTCTAGTCCAGGTTCACTACCCTTCAGGCTGAAAATCATCTCCAGTCTGGAAGCTAAACATTACATTTCCAACGCAATTTCCAATTCCCGGTACAGTAATGACTCACTAGACCTTAAACTTCTTCGGCTGACGCTGGATGTCATACTCCCCACTTTACAAAAATTCTCAATATCTCTCTCTGCCTGGGTCGGTTCCCCTCAACCTGGAAGAGTGCCATAGTCACTCCCATTCTGAAGAGTGGTGACCCCATGCTCCCATGCAACTATAGACCCATCTCTATACTCCCTCCTCTCTCTAAAGCACTTGAAAAAATAACCTCTGACCAATTTACTGAACACCTAACTAGAAATAACCTTCTATGCCACGTGCAGCATGGTTTCCGGTCTGTCCACAGCACCGTAACTGCTCTTTCCGAACTCACCTCATTCATACATGAGGTCCTTGACTAAGGAGCCTTAGCAGGGGCAATCTTTGTGGACCTTACTAAAGCCTTTGACATGGTTAGTCATGACCTGTTGCTTAGTTTTATGCCACAGCTACACGTGGTTCCCGAAACGATGACCTGGTTCAAGGACTACCTCTCAGGCCGGTCTCAGCAAGTAAGGCTAAATACTACTATCTCCACTCACAAAGCAGTGACCTCGGGGGTCCCTCAGGGTCTATCCTCAGCCTCTTCTCTTTTCCCTCTTCTTAAATTCCCTTCCCAATGCCTGCAGTGGCCATCTGCTTCTATGTGGATGAGCGTTCTTTTCTGAAACACTGCAGCCTAACTCTCTGCAACAAGCTCTACAGAGCTTCTTTGGGGAGCTTGAATCATGGTTTGATGAGCACTGACTAATTATCAACTATACCAAAGCAAAATCAATGTTATTTGCCCATAGACAAAGCCCACATAACCTTTCGACACTACTAATCAAAAACACACATGGAATCCCCCTTGAACATGTTACTAACTTCAAATACCTGGGTATCACATTAGATACCTCTCTCTCTCTTACCATAGCCACATTCAGCAGCTTGCCACCACAGTTAGCACTACAGTTGGAGTCCTCTATAGAGTTAAACACTGTTTAACCCCCCAGGCCTTGCTCCTAGCTGTATCTGCCTCTGTCCTCTCCCTAATTGATTACGGGATCACGATATATGGATCAGCTGAACCCACTGCTCTACACAGTATTAACACCGCACTGAACAAAGCCTGCCGACTAGTCACCGGCAGCAACCGCCTTACTCATACATGTGACCTGTATGCCCTGACTGGCTGGCTAAATCTCCAGCAAAGACTTCAGTACCACACCTGCATACTAGCAAAAAAAATACAACTCCAGAAAGCCCCACCTGGTCTTCTCCACATAAACAAAACAGCGCCCCCAGGTGAAATATGCGCCTCGCTACTAAACTCTCTTTCCAAGTCCCCCTCTGTAGGACCTCATTGGGTCAAAGATCGTTCCGATACAGAGCCCCCAAATGGCTTAATGCTCTACCTCATAGGCTCATGCAGACTCACAGTCTTTCCCAATTCAAAGCTGGCCTCAAATCCCACCTAATTGAGTCTGCTAAATGTAACTGTGGATAGCTCTGCCCTCCTAAATAGGCTACCTAACCCTTAACTTCAGTCACAGGGTCTCCTTAGGCCTAAAGACGCCCCCCCATTTTTATTTTTTTTCTCTCTAACAGCTGATGCCACGAACACTGAATCACCTCTGCTTATACTAACCTGAGTTAGAATCTGGGTAAGAAATACCAGTACTGTTTTGTAAATGAGTGTTTGTTTCTTTCCATGTATACTGCTTTACTACTTGTGTATCCCTGTATTATGTTTTCCTCTCCACCCCTTGTAACCGATGTGGAGCCTTTGCAAATGAGTCTATGACTCAAAGCGTTGTAATTCCGATACGTTTACGTAATAAAAAAAAACAAAAAACAGTGTGGTTCATGATAAATTCTGCTACCGAGTCAAGCCATACAAAAGTGAGGGTTCTGGACTTCAGAAGGGCTGACTTTGGCAAGATGGGAGAGTGCCTTAGAAAAGCACTAGCAAACAGGCTAGAAGGAGGGGTGGAGCAACAATGGGCAGCAATGGGCAAATATCAAAACTGCCATCACAGAGGCAACAAGCCTTTGTGTGAAGCAAATAAACAAATCAAAATGAAAAGAAAAAGCCAATATGGTTCTCAAAAGAGGTGGCGGTTAAGGTTAGGGAGAAAAAGATAGCATTTATGAAGTATAAGGAAACACGGAAGGAGCAGGACAGAGAACTGTACCAGTTAAGGCAGAAGGAAGCAGGGAGGGTAGTCAGAATAGCAACGGTACAAACTGAGGAAAAGATAGCTAACTCGGTTAAGAAGGGGATAAAACCTTTTATAGGTTTATCAGGGAGCGTAGAAAGACAAAGGGAGGGATATTGAGGCTGAAGAGAATGGATGGTGGGTGGGCAGAGAGTGACAGTGATAAAGCAGGGATACTGAATGAATACTTCTGTTCAGTATTCACAAAAGAGGAAGTGGGGGAGGTGCCTAATCCAATTAATAGAAGCACTCTGGAGAGGGGGGTTGATCCCAGTCCTTTCACAGAAGAAAGGGTTCTGAAAGAACTCCTAAAAATGAAGGTGGACAAAGCAAAGGGGCCAGATGGAATTCACCCCAGTATTCTAAAAGAATTAAGCAGAGAACTAGTGACACCACTGATTACGCTTTTTAACAAATCATGGGAGGATGGTGTGGTACCTGAGGACTAGAAGAAGGAAGATGTGATTCCCCTTCACAAAAGTTGGACCAAGACGGAGGCAGGAAATTACAGACCTGTCAGTTTGACCTCTGTGGTAGGGAAAGTGATGGAATCACGTCTGAAGGAAAGAATTGTTGAGTACCTAGAGGCCAGTGGGGCACAGGACCCAAGGCAGCATGGGTTCACAGCGTTAAGGTCATGTCAGACAAATTTGATTTCTTTGATTGGGTGACCAAAGTTGTAGACCAGGGAGGGGCTGTGGACATGGCCTACCTAGACTTTAGCAAGGAATTTGACACAGTCCAACACAAAAGATTAGTAGTTAAATTAACCAGGCTGGGAGTGGGTCCCAAGGTGGTAGCCTGGGTAAAACATTGGCTGAACAACAGGACACAGAAGGTAATTGTAAATGGAGTCCACTCTGAAGAAAGAGGGGTTACTAGTGGGGTACCGCAGGGTTCAGTACTGGGTCCAGTCCTTTTTAATGACTTTATAAGTGACATTGCAGAGGGACTGGAAGGAAAAGTATGCCTCATTGCATCTTATTACTGCATTGCAAAAACTTACTGCCTTGTAAATGCTCCCTACTGTTCTAACCTAAATCTGCCTTACTAGCATTTAAGGTATACATGCCAATAATATCAATTCACTATTCATGCTGAAACAATAGCAATAATTTGCTGAACCTCATCAATTAAATTACATTAACTCTAATGATTCAATCACTGGCATCACAGCCTCTCACTGCCAAAACACCTATCTTCTATGTCACCATCAGTTTGGCTTTCATAATGGAATTGGTTGGCTTGTTTTCCGCTGACTGCTACTACTATCAAATCTCTGGATGCCGGTTTGCACTACAGCTTCCTACCTCACCAAGGCAGATCTCATTATTGCAGAGTTCACTCTCAACCTTTCACAGGCCCTGCCTTGGTAACTCTTGTGTTGCAGAGTTCGCTCACAATCTTTCAAGGCCGGCCTCCTCATCAATATCTACAGCTTGTTACATGAGGTCCCTGCATCCTAATTGGTACCCCCACAGGTACACCGTAGACAGCTAGCATTTAGGTATATGTTATACTAACATATCGGGCTAAGGGCATCTACCGTATAAGAGTAGATCAATCAATCAAATCAATCAAAATCTTTATTTATCCAGGCGGGCACCATTGAGCAAGGCTCATTTGCAAGGTGGAGCTGGTCATGAATATACCAAAGTACAGTACAGAAGCAGGTATGCAAAAAGCAATAATATACAAGGAAGAAAAAGCATATACAGTGTATACAGAAGAGTACAAGGTTGAAATAAATAAAAATAAAAAAAAAACAGCATTATTTTACAATTGAAGAAGTCAGCAGATGTACAATCAACCATAGGCATACAGGGGTTATAAGCAGAGATCTTTTGAGTGAGGCAGTCGGCAACTACACATATAGGGAAAGAGGCCGTGTATGGGGTGGCAGGTTAGAGAGGTAAAGAAGAGGAGGGATATAATACCAATGACTGGGGGAAAAATTGAGTTAAAACCACAGAAAGTGACGATGGCTGTCGTGTACTTGTTTATTATATTAATGACAGAGGAGGGGTAGATAATTGGGATACTACTATGGATGAGGTGGGACTTTAGCCAGGCTGGAGCAGACAGGGAAGGGTGGGTGCAGCAGGAAGAGTTAATAGGGAAAGAGTGAGAGCCAGGGGTAGAAACATGGCGAGCGTCAGGATGGAAAGGGGGAGTTGCGGAATTAGTGAGCTAGCGGTGAGGAAAACATTTGCAAGGTGCTTTCATGTAGCGATCGGAGATCTCCTTGAAGATATTCAGGCTAACAGGGCAGCTCAGCTTCAAGTTCGTTTGTAAACTGTTCCACAATGTGGGTAAAGAGAAGCTTAGAGCAGCTTTGCCGAAACGAGTGTTCACCCTTGGAACTTGGAGGGCAATTAGGGAATAGCTCCTTAGAGCATAGGTGCCTAACACACTCCATGGAATACAATCTGATAAATATGAGGGGAGCTTGTTGGTCACTGCTCTGAAGGCCCATAGGGCGGCATTTCTATTCCTTCTATAGTGAAGGGAAGTCCAGCTTAACAATGAGTACAGAGAGCAGTGGTGTGTGGAAAGTGGAAGGCTAGTAATGAACCTGATAGCTCTGTGGTAGAGGGTGTCCAACTTAGCCAGTGCAGAGGCAATGCAGTGGCTGTAGAGCAGGTCCACATAATCTATTAAATATAGGAAGGTAGCTTGAACCAGTTGAATCTTGGCATCCTTTGTGAGCAGGTGGTTAATTCTGTACAATAGTCCTAATCTTAAAATGTCAGGATATGTATGCACAATATTGTTATACACTTTACTTTCTAATACACATATGTATTTCTTGCTTGCAAGATGTTAGGACACCTGTGTCCTTGTAATGATTATAATATATGAGTCAGCATTGCCATCTTCTGATGATTTTTATTATTACACTGCTATTTGCAAACTGTACTCCTTTGTCTTTACAAAATGACTACTACACAATTGTATAATGTTATCTTGGACTGAGGATCCACCTCTAATTAAGCCAACGGGGCTCATCTCTGTAACTAGAAATGTTTCTATCTTACAGTAACCATGGTAATTATCATAGGTATATAATGTAAGACATTATGTCTTCTACCTGGAAGACCCCAAGAGATACGGAGAATCCTCGAGGTATAGGGAATGCTTAGCATTGGCTCCCAGTTCATATTGGTAAGAACTGCTTAGGGCAACTGTGAGTATCATTTTGGTAGTAATAAACAAGTTTATTACTCTTATGCAATGTGTCTGTGATTCCTTGCATGCTCATTATTGCCAAGAACCTGAGAGTGAAGTTTAGACCTCCTGACAAGCTGCTGGGTTCACCTGGCCTCTTCATCACTCATCTGCTACCTAATCTACAGCCGCTGCCTTCACCTGGCCTCCTCCTATCTAGCACTCATGGTTGATTCATGCTCTCATTCATAAATTGGAGGCATGCCAACTGCATCCATTATCTTTCTGGCTCAGGGCTTACCCTGTAAGCCGATGGTATTGTTCTGCATTCACAAAGTCCACATCTTGAGCATGCGAAGCTCTGGGAGGGGTCCTTGTCATCTGGCCCATAGTGGAAATGTCCATGCTCCAGGCAGAGCTTTAGATTTCAGTCATATGGTGCACCTCTTGATGCAGAATTTAAGACTTCAGTTGCTAAGGGGTGTGGCCCTTATAGCCCAAGAGTGCACCTTTGGCTCTGGCATCACCGTGGCACCTTTGAAAGCTATTCTCCTATGACAGCCTCTGGTTCACCTGGTTTGTTTTAGTCAGTAGGCTGGCTGAATGCCTCAACAGTCATCACTCTCCTCCTCATGAATTGGGGTTCTGCTCTGTCTTCAGAGTACACATTGTTGCAGAGACCCCCTGAAACCCTTCAAGGTGTTCCTGTTAGAGGGATCATGCGAGCTTTCCACCAAATTGAAATATTTCCTCCCCTTTGATTGTGTTTCTAAATTGCAGCAGCAGAGCCATCACTAAATAAACTACCCCAGCTTGGAGGGAAGGTGACCTAGGCCTTGCATCCCTAGAGGTTTCATCCTTTTAAAAGGTCTTTTTTCCTCTTCTCTGTACCAAAGGTCATAATAAGTAGTTAGTTGTTTATAGTGTATTCCCTAGTTTACTTAGGTAGGTTTCTGCTGTTGGATGGAGATGGATGGTGGCCCTACTCATTTTTCCCTCTCTCCTTAGGAAACCCCTGATGGCATCAGTTCAATCCATTTTATCAGTGCATTCCTGACAACCTGTGCATCTCATTTGTGTTTAATCAAGCTGTCTCGTTGTGTTCAGTCTGCTTCTCTACCTCGTAGTCAATGTTTACTGCTTAATGTTCTTTTTGAGGCTCCTTTCTAAGGTACCTTTAGCCAAGGGAATCTTCCCGCAGCACACTAGAATTAGGAGGAACCCTCTTGAGTGTTCCTTGCCTCTCGTACCCCTACAGGTGGTAATTCCCCATGGAATAGCGAGTACAAACAGCCAAACAATCATCACATTTGCAGAAGTATAACACTACTCTGGTTGTGTAGGCACTCTGAATTGAAAGGCTGTTCCTGTAGTTCAATGGGGTGAGCAACCAGCCATGCCGCCTTCCTGAGCTATGTAAGCATTTACTTCCAGTCACCTTCTAAAGCATTTTTTTTTGCCCACCATCCTTCCCTCCTCCTCCAGTGGCATATTTCCCCTACATGGGGTGAGGGTGCTCCTTCTTAAGGTACCTTTTGCCATGGGAATCTTTCCACGGCACCTCTAGGGGTGCAACCCTCTTCAAGGGTTCCTTGTCTTTGGTACTGCAACAGATGGTAATTCCCATGGAATAGAGAGTGCGAATGGCCAAACAGTTATCACAGTTGTACAAGCATAACACTACTCTGGTTGCGTAGCCCAATTGAAACCATATTATCAATTAAATGCTGCTTAAACTTTGGAGTTGCACAGTTTACATTTAAAATGTATTCTTCAATGAGATAAAGGAGTAAGTTTAAATTTCTTATCGCGTGAAGCAGCACTGGTCAGATACTTTTGAAGGGACATCCCTTTTTATAAAGCAATTTGCCCACCCTGCATTCACAAAAAACTTGTATTTTACATTATCTGTGCATTTGTAAATGGTTATTGCTACCTTCAGTCTTTCTCCATCAGACTCATGTGTTTCTGGGCTTATGCACAAGCATTCCATCCAAATGCTGAACTTTTCCCTCCCCAGGCAAACATATTTACTAAAAAGCATGCAGGGCATACTGAACATTATGAAATGGGTAGAAAGCATGCTGACTGAATGGGATCAATACATTTGATAAATCCAACCACCAGTCAAGTCTGAACAGTCATTTAACTGCTGTTGGCAACCTGAATCTCTATCCGGACATGCTGCTTTCCACAACCATTTCCTATCTCACCAACAAATTTATCTTCTGCTGGGGCGTGACTTGGCTCTGATCTCAATGGCCTCCTAGAGTGAGTGCTCTCTAATGCCTCGGGGTTTCTCTGCACTGTTCTGCCAACTCCATTGCGTCGGTGTGGCAGAGGATCTTATACCAGGACCTAACAGGATCACAGTTTTGTGTCCAGAATTATCTCTACAGTAGCTGATACAATATTATTGTGCTTGGAATGGCACAATGCAGTCAGCCCAATGTCTCCACAGGGCTGTCCACACAGCAGATGAACAAAATGTTCACAGAGCTTCTTAAACAAATGGCTGAAGTAATTCTTGCCTCGAACAAAACCACAGATGCCATCCAACAACTAGAAGCCAAGATTGGCATAACTGATAAAAAAGCAGACCAAATCGCTGTGGCAATCTAATGACTTACTGCCATGATACATGAGCAAGGTAAAACTATTAAAGGGGAAGTCTCCCATAGTTTCACACCCATATTTTCCCAACTCCTTATGTGTAACTGTTGAGTTCCTCCTCTAGTTGCCAGCAGGTCTACTGCTGTCCAAATCTAGATTATAAATAAAAATATACAGGCCCCAGAAGTTATCAATGTGTTTGTCCTCCATTTTACCATCAATGCTGCTGGAGGGTGATGTCATCAGAGCAACAGATAATGGTGCTGCACTAAATGCTGTTCCACCAGTAAACAGAACCCACAATGTTTGGTGCCCCACTTGAGTAATGGGGGAACTCTAAGTGCTGTGCACATCCTGAAGTGCAGGTCTAACAGGGACTAGGAACATATGAGTGTGATTCAGCACTGATTTGACATGTATATACAGTATGCCTATAAGGAAGTGCCTGTATGAGTTGTGTCAATGTTTCTGTTAGCAAAAACAGTTTACCCAATAAATGACTCTGGGTACAACAAGAGTCTTAAGTGGCATTATATAGTTGTTTTATTATGTTCTGTGTGTGTTAGCATTCTCTGTTTTGATTGACACCAGCAGTGAGACACAGTCTTGCAAAAATGCCCCTTTCCCTTTGTAACTAGGCAGTCAGTGACTGGATGGCTGATGTAAGGCAATAAAGAGTTCAGCTATAACAAGGAATAGGTTACCAGGACATCAGCTGCAGCTTATGGAAGAATAATAATCTAGTGGTTAAAGCACAGGCACAAGAACTGGGAAACTCTGGTTCAAATCCTACTAAAGTCCCTTACTCTCTAACCCTTAACAAGTTCCCCTAACCTCCTTGGGAACTGTGATGGCCCCTCAGGTCCATGACTTTAACAGTGCCCCCATTCCCATTATAAATCATTAGCAGTGACACAAGAGCTACAGCACTTCACTTTGAAGGTACTGAAAACAAGCTGTGGCACCCCCCCCCCCTTGTAATGCCAGCATTTGAAGTAGGATGTCCCTCACAAATCAGATGCTACACTTCAGCTGTTGTAGGTAAACAAACTAATCAGTCTTAGTGTTTGTAGTACTCTGTATTTGCTTAGCTCATTCCTCCCATGTCATATGCATTCTGTGTCTTGGTATTTCCAGTCAGAACCCAGATGTAAGGAGCATTTGAAATGTAAAACAATACACTTTTATAAAGTAAGTGATCTAGCTCTCCACTTTCAGGCTGCTGAAAGGGGAGTGTATAATTTGTGCAAAGGAAGAATTCAGTCTTCTGTGATCCTTTGGGGAACTGCTCAAGCCTACCTTGTAAATTAATCCTCTCAAGGGTGTTCACCTGGTTCACTACAGAGTGACTGACTGACTGCTCGATTGATTGATTGATTGGTTGGCTGATTAACTGATTCAGTCTACTGCTTTCCACAACATGTTACAACTGTCTCACAGAGAGAAATGAGCAGTAGACATGAACAGCTTTTGTTTCCTGTAAATGCAATACTATTAGATGTACTATTTGCTCTACAAATGCAGCATTAAGGCGAAAGGTACCACTCCCTGTGTGAGTTGCATGACAGAACTGTCTTAAGCCATTGCAAACTTAAACTAAAATCAGGATAGATAGCACTGATACCCTTATGTTTTGTTCTGCACTGTTGCTGCAGTGACATCAAGGAATGGCAGAGGCTGTATTACAAGTGACTCATTTGCATGTAAATGGAGGCTTGCTTGACATTTTACTACCTCGTGTCAGAGCCTCACACTCTAGATATGTGTTGCAACAGAAGAAATGGCTGATCTCTTATTGACATATGTACAGTACTTGATGTAATGTATAATAAATACATCAGACATATCCAAATCATAAATATGCAGGAGTCTTCTCCTTTAACTCTATGCAAAACAAATTAGATGACATGGAGAACCGCAGCCGTAGGAACAATCTTCGGTTCCTTTGCTTTCCTGAGGGGGCCAAGCATGGATACCCACTGGACTTTCTTTATGATATTCTTCCAGAATTGCTACAACATGAAGTCCCCCCGGGGCTAACCATAGAGTGGGCTCACAGAACACTGAACCCTATGCCCAAGCCTGGGGAAAGGCCTAGACCAATTATGGCACACATACTAAATTTCGCAGACAAAGAATGGATCTCTGCGAGAGCTCGAGAGCTGGGTCTCCTCTCCTGGATAGGCCATAGAATCCTAATATTCCAGGATTGCTCCCGTGAATTAGCTGCCAGAAGGAAGTAATACACAGAGGCCAGAAGAATGATGCATGCTCGTAGCATAATATTTTCTGTCCGATACCCAGCAATTATGCGGCTTAAAATTAACGGAACCTATATGTCTTTCTCTACACTCAAAAGCCTTATTCAATATCTAAAAGCCAATAGCTCACTGCAAAGTGGACCAGAACTGAAAAAACACAGACAGGAACATCACCTAGTTACAGCTTCAAGCCTACAATAACTGATGATACTGCTGTTACCACAGATACCAGACCAGCTGGCTTTAAATTCCAAGGCATGCAGGCTGCTCTCCTGGCAAGATCACGCAAGTGTCAGCAGTTGGGGAGACATCAGAAATGGCATCACCCTCAAGATAGGATCGGGGATCTACCATTTTCATCACCAGAATTCTTGGAGGACTCTCTCTCCTGATTCTCCACACCAAAACGATTTGCCCCATTATCACCTGTGGATATGGCCAAATCTACTAATCATCAGAGCCTCTCAGATGGAGAGATGTCACACGATGCCACGAGACCTGACCTGATATTCAATGACAAAACATAATGCAATCCCTGGGTACAACCCTCAGTGTGGACTACCAGACTATACCCCATGCAGTCCAGACACTGGACAATATTGCGGCCAAATGGATACAACAAGCGCCTTCAGATGCTGAACTGCTTCAGGCTGTGGATCAGTTGGATCTGCCTTAGATAAGTCTTCATGTTTCTGTTCATTTATATTTTCCGTAGCATGCACAGCCGGGTTGGGACCTGGGGTGGTGGCTTCTGAATATTGATAACCCATTTTTGTTCCAGGGAAGAATCACCTTGTAGCACTCATTTTAACGATGGTGGGGGCAGAAGCCCAAAGGTTCCTGAACCTGAATCATGCATACAATGGAAAAAATTCCAGGGCACTATTAAATGTTAATATGTACATCCATAAAGGAAGTACTTTTCCAGGACTATACTATTTTTTAAGGGCTAGCGGGTTGCCCAATTATAAGTCCTCAAACGATTTACTATCCTCTTTGATTCTTATGCTGGGGGGGACGAGAAGGGGTGGTTACTTATACTTTAGTGAATTACAGATATGGTACCACTTAAAGGTTTAATGTATCCCTACAATCCGATTCCTTACAGTTGTTAAGTCGAATTGGACATGATGAACCTCACTATGGTCCCTGCTCCCCTGCCTTTTACCCCTCCTGTGTATGGACTCATATGTCTGCTGTCTTTTTCAGTCTAGGCCTACCTCTGGCCTCTGTTACACATTTATAAAACTAGATGTCATGGGAGGACATTCCTTACCCATTATATCCAACCCCCGGAGAGGAGTGTCTCCTGCTTTGGGTCTGACCGTAGTGTTCGGGCTCTCGACTCACCCAACCTCCCTGACTGGCCTGGTGGGTAGGCTGAAGAGGTCAATGCAACCTCGGCTTAAACGACCAGCCACTGCCATTGCGTAAGGTTATGCACTCATTGTATATAGTTTAGATACTCTGTTTACTATTGTGTTATTGCTGTCATCCTTAATTACTGTAATAGTGTGAACTGGTATACTTGAAAGTATGCAGATATATGTTTTTAAAGCTTCAACTGACACCGCCTTGAAACTACGATGTAGCACGTTACAGGACCTGATGTCAACCCCCTCCTCTGACGTAATTCCCCCATGGTCTATTGATTACATTAACCTGGTTACCATGCTCCTATACAACCCTGATTATAGGTGAAACTTCCATTGTAACACGGAACATCAGGGGCCTTAATTCTCCGCCTTGATGAAGGTAGTTCTGTGGATGTGATGTTTCTAGATTTCACAAAAGCATTCGATAATGTCCCTCATGAACAACTGATAAAAACTATTCTTAAGTTAGGGATACACTAAAAACTAGTACACTGGATAAGAGACTGGTTGTTTGAATGGAAACAAAGGGTATGTGTCCTCGGTGAACTGCCTGAATGGGTCCCAGTCACGAGCGGGATCCCTCAGGGATCTGTTTTGGGACCATGCTTGTTTAATCTTTACATCTCTACCATGCAAGTAACAACAGACATTTGGTTGTCCAAATTTGCAGATGACAACGCATAGGCTTTCCAGGCAACAGTCAAATGGATGTATTAAAATTGCAGACGACTCTTGGAGAGTTGGAGTCCTGGGCTAAAGATAATATGGCATCATTTAACATCCATAAATGTACAGTAATGCATGTGGGGAAAAAAATCCTGAAGTGGATTACAGTTTAAATGACCAGATTCTCAGGGTAGTACATGAAGAACAAAATGTAGGTATCATGGTTAGTAATGACCTTAAATTCCACTTGCACTGTAACCATGTGGTTAAGATGTCCAATAGGATTTTGAGCTGCATACATAGGCACAACAAAAGTAATAAAAAAGAGGTTTTACTTCCTCTTTATACCTCTTTGGTGTGCCCTCATACTGAGTACTGTGTGCAGTTCTGGACAACAGGGCATAAGGGAGATATAAATGCCCTGGAAAGGGTTCAGCGCAGGGCTACGAAAAGAATTAAGGAAGTACAGAATATGGAATATGGGGACAGACTGAGGAGCCTGGATCTTTATTCCCTGGAGTATCGGAGGCTAAGAGGGGACATGTGTCTTATTTATCGGGCACTATCTGATAACCAGCTTTGGGAACAACTGGGACTAAATCTTAGAAATTAGTCCTTTAATACACGTGCCCATCCCCTACAGCTTATGATGGAAAAGTTTAATACACAGGCACAAAGGCATCGGTTCTCATTAAGGGTGATAATAATTTGGAATGCACTACCACTCGGGGTTGTGGGTAGTCCAACTATGTCAGCCTTTAAGCACTCTCTTGATTATTATTTGAAGAGTAAGAATATAGAAGGTATTAATTAAATACTAAGGTGAGCCAAATGGACTTCGGTCTTAATGGAGCTCAGGACAACCTATGAAACCTATGAAACCTAAGTACTAACCCATTTAAAGAGGCTAAAAACTCAGAGTGCTTTCCTCCAAGAAACCAAACCAAATAAACAAGATCACAAATACCTGGTGAAAGACTGGGTGGGGCTGGAAATACATGCCAGTGCCACAACAAAAAAGAGAGGAGTAGCCATTCTAATTCACAAATCTCTTCCCTGGACAATCCTGCACAGCAAAGCAGACCCACAAGATAGGTGAGTGATAGCCACATTGAGCACACCACATGGCCAAATTTTTGGTTCTCTATATATATACTCCCAATGAGGATAATCCCTCCTTCTCCGTAGACCTTAATGCTAAATTGGGGACAATGACAAAGCCTGATACGCCAGTGCTCATGGGAGGAGATTTTAATTTGACTCTCATCCCTTCCCTGGACAGAAGTGACCAGGGGGAAGAATCCCATACTCGGGGAGTACAAGCCACAATAAATCTTAGCTCTGAACACCTGTTAGTGGATATCTGGAGACTAGTTCATCCCTCTGAGCATGACTACACTTTCCAGTCAGGGGTACATGGCTCTTTCAGTAGGCTGGATTTTTGGCTTATATCCCAAAATCTTACACCCTGCACCACAGAAGTTAACATTCTCCCCATGATTATATCAGATCACATCCCTGTGCAGCTAATCCTGCTGTGAGGCCCAACCACTCCACAGTCTTCATCTTGGAGACTAGACCCCCTTCTTATGCAGGACCCAAATTCATAAAGTTGCAAAATCTGAAACTCAGCTCTTTATATAAGAGAACCCCATCTCTGAGACCTCAGCCCCAAACACCTGGGAGGCATATAAAGCCACTATGCGTGGAAAAATCATTGGGTATGCCACTCACAGTAGACGCTGTAAGGAAGCTGAACTCGCTATGTTAGAAAGTGAATTATTAGCTGCTGAACAGGAATTAAAGACCCTACCCCAACCCTCCCCTTACTCTGAATACGGTAGAAAAGTCTTACAAATTCGCATAAAAATTTACAAATTAACTTCCAGAAAAGCAGACCTTGCAGTTCTCAGAATATGGTACAAGTACTGGGAAGGAGGAGACAAAAATGGAAGAGTTTTAGCCTACCAAATAAGAAAGCAACAAGCAAGCAGATACATAGCTGAGCTAAAACAACCAAATACTGGAACCATTCAAACCAACCCCCAAAAAGTGAATGACATTATGGCCTTATTTTACTCTCAACTATATACATCTTCCAGGTCGACTGCTACCACAGAAACCCAGGCCTTTCTTCATTCCATTAGGCTACCTAAACTATCCCCCCCAGAAAGACATTTTAGAAGCCCCCCTCACTCCTCAAGAAGTCTCCGCAGCTCTAATGGCTCTTAAAACAGGGAGAGCACCAGGAGGAGACAGTTTTTCGGTGGACTTTCTCCAGACAATGTCCCCTATGATTTCCCCTTTATTATGCCAAGTATTTACAGAAGTGCAGACCCAAGGCATTCTGTCACAATCTCTTTGAGAAGCTACCATCACTGTCCTCCCCAGAAAAGCAACCCCCTCAAGGAGGCGGCTAGTTATCACCCCATTTCACTGATTAATGTCGACAGTAAAGTGTATGCTAAGGTGCTAGCTAACAGGCTAAACCCGATATTCACACACCTCATACACCCCTCTCAGGTGGGATTTGTGAAAGGAAGATACAGTACAGACCACCTTTGAACCCATCTCAATCTCATACACATAGCAAAAACTGAGTCCACTCCCATTGGTGCATTGGCGATAGACTTTGAGAAGGCTTTCAATTTGGTCAAAAGGGGCTACCTGTATGATGTCCTTCACCACTTTGGATTTGGGCCCTGGTTCATAACTGCCATAACAACCCTATACACATCTCCCCAGGCAATGGTACTCACTAATTCTACAATATCAGAACCATTCCAACTGTACAGAGGAACCAGACAGGGCTGCTCACTCTCCCCCTTACTATTTCTCTCAGCAGTAGGACCCATGGCAGCAGCAATTCTGCAACAACCTCTTATAGCAGGCATAGGGTCAGGACGGCCACAATCCTCAACCTTAATGTTTGCGGACGATTTACTGTTGATACTAGGAGATGCTACGGAATCTATCCCCCTCCCCTTCTTACTCTGTTAAAACACTTTTCTGATATATCAGGGCTCAAAATTAATCAAGCCAAAACAGAGATTCTCCCATTTAACTCGAAATGTCTCCCCATAGCATGTCTCATGATCTTGGCCTAAAATTGTCCCAACATTCCATTACTTACCTGGGCATTAAAGTAGGAACCAATCTTGGAAAATGGTGGGATAACAACCTAGGCCCCCTAATATCCAACTGCAAATTAGAACTAGACCGATTATCTCATCTCAATCTCACGCTTGCTGGCAAAATTGTGGCCTTTAAGATGTCTATTGCATCCATGTTTTTCCACTTATTATCTCATATCCCTCTACTTCTCCCCAAACCATAGCTCTTTAGAATGGATAAAATGATTGGCTCTTTTCTATGGGGTCAGGACAAACCACGTTTTGGCAAGAACTTACTTCGAGCACACTGGAAACAAGGGGACTGGGGTCTCCTCTGGATGGAGGGTTATAAAATAGCTTATCAATGCTCCCAAACTATGAAATGGTTCCAACCCTACTCTAAAGCCTCCCCTCAGTGGCTACTAATGGAACAAACACTTAGTGGCTCTCCCATGGCAGCTACTATGTTATGGTCTGGGACACCACAGGATCTCCTATCATACCCCACTATAGGTCCTTCGTTCAAATATTGGAGATCCCTTCACAAAAAACTTAAAAGTACTGATCTCCCCCTTTTATATACTCCCCTATGGAACAACCCGATTATCACTATAGGTGCTTTTCCTATAAACTGGACCAAATGGCATGGTAAAGCTATTCTTTTCTTAAAAGATGTATTAATGAAAGGCTCCTTAATGGTGGACACCTTCCAACAACTGCATCGCAAATGGCAGTTACCCACCTCGGACTTCTGGAAATTTCTTCAACTCAGAGATGCTCTAAAGTCATTGCTGTGAAAAGGAGATCTTTTAAATGACCTAGTATCCCCAATGCATACATGGCTTACCCTTCAAAAAGGTATGGCAGGGAATCTATATGCCCTAATAAGGGACACCCTACCCTCCCTAACTCATTCTTCCAAGACCAAATGGGAAAAGGTTCTGCAAATATCAATTACAGACCAGCAATGGAAGCAATGCTGGCAAGTAGGTCATACTACTTACGCAGATACCCATAGTAGACTTATTCACAATAAAATATTACATTCATGGTACAGAACCCATGCTATGCTTAAGAAGATGATATTACTCCCTAGTGACAATTATTGGAGGTGTCTCCAACCCAGAGGAAACCTCTACCATATCCTTTGGCTTTGCCCTCTGATTTCAGAAATTTGGAAATCAACTCTTCAAACAGCAAGTAATGTCCCACCCAGAACTACACTCATGCTACCAAGCCTGAAATCTGAAGTTCCCAATTTAAACCCCCAGATGGTTAATGCTACTCAGTATGCAAATGAAATGAATCCTCCTTAAAAACTGGAGAAGTCTCACAATGCCCAATGTTACCGAAATACTATAAGTGCTTACTACTGTACTTGAATTGGAATTGGATAGATGCTCCTTTTTGACAAAAAGGCAAGTACCAAATTTCCATCTTTGCTGGGCCCATTACATGGCCTATTTGGCTTAAAGAGCAGGTGTCAGTTGAACTGGCGTCTTTGCTTAATACTTGATTCCCTTCATGCCAATGTTATGCTTAAGATAGTTACTTGCATATAAGTGCAATAATGATATCATATTATAACTTTGACCAAGGTATAGGTTGACAGTGCTGTTTATAGTTACTCTTTTCATAGTTTAATTTAGAAACCATTCAGAGATAGGCTTATACCACCCCTAAGTAACCAATGATAAATTTACTATTGCCAGTTCTACATTGTTACTTTATCTCTGCTGCCTACAGACAATGCCAATACAGGGAAAAGAACACTCTAGTACTTTGCCATCCATTAACTAATATTCCCCCTTAGTTACTCTGTGGCACCATTCTTTCATATTTCCTCAGGCACTCCCTTTGAATCAGCCATTGGAAGGTACATCTACTGAATTATATGAAGCCATGTCTAATCAGCAGAAGTACCACCTTATGGTCTGGAATTCTCTGCCACAGTTCAGGTAAATGCCTGTACTAAAGACTAGACTTAATTGCTTTTGCTCTTCATACAACTGTAAAATTCTGCAATATCTGCTAACATATGTACTCTATGTTGTCACCACTGAATAAACTGGTACGTTTTGTTTGTTTTTATTTAATTTCTGTTTTTCTGGAGTCACGTGATGGCAGCCTAGTGATCGGCAGCAAGCTCCCACTGCTCTGCATCCCTCTTGCTCATAACCACTGCAAACCAAAAATATGAAGCTACTTTTCAATTTTAAACTGCTGATCAGAACCACTACATACTAAGGACTGAGAGATAACCCATAAAATAGAAGCATATATGCATAAGGCTCCCCCATGGCACTCGTCTCCTACAACACTGGAGAAAGACAAGGCCGCAAAGAGGCCTAAGCAGCAGCCAGCCAGTAACAGTAAAGCTCTAGTGGGATCATCAGCTCTCATGGAGGAATGCTTTTTAGAGATCATGCAGCCGCTGCAAAGCTTCATTGCGGACATCTCAGAGGAATTACATCAAGTGCATTCCTTAATGGATTTTCTAGCAATAAGAGTATCCAACTCTGAAGCATAACTTATCTCTTTAGAGAAAAGACAGAACAAGGCTGAACTAGACCACAGTGGGGTGCTTAAAAAACTGAAAAGAATGGAAGAGAAGCTAGAGGACCTTGAGGGCAGAAGCAGATGAAATAATTTGTTAATTCTTGGGATCCCCACAAAGGAGGAAGGCAGCTCTCCTATTTTGTTCTTACTAAAACTATGTGAAAAAATTGCTGGTCCATTGCCGAATGGCATAATGTATATCAGTGAAAGAGCGCATAGGGCCCTATGTCCACCACCACCGCCTGGCTCACCATCCAAACCACTGATCTTTAAACTCCTTAATTTCCTTGATAAACAGCATATTTTGGCCCAAGTTAAAACCCTTCAAGAAGTTCAATGGGAAGACCTTAAAATACGCATCACCCAAGTTTTACCTCAGTCGATACGAACAAAGAGGCAGGAACTGCACCCGCTTGTATCCAAGCGAATTGCGGCAGGGAAACAGATCAATGGCATGCATTTGAAACCCATGATCAGGCACAGCTCGAGCTTAAGAATCTTTTGCCTGACTTGTTCAAATGATTGGAGCCCTCTCATTATATTCATGGTGAGCTCTCTGTTCTTATGGCTTGGCATGATATGAATATTTTAATACTTCCCAAGTGAGCGAAACTTCCTGCTGAAGGCTCTCTAAAGATGCTTAGCATTGCTTCTCTTATTACTAGACGTCTTAAAGCAGTTTGACCAATTTGTTTGCTAATGCATATGCATATTGTTTCAACTGGATTATATACTAACAATTAGTTGAAAGATCAAGCATGGTATAGGAACCCAGATCACCCCTGTATGCTATTTATACTCATTTGTTCTCAATCGCACGATCTGTACTAATCAATCTATTTTCCTAATAAGAAGATACCACTTGCATGCAACAAGTGAATACGAATGTACCTCTGTGCTGTTAACAGAAGTCCATCAGTTAAGTTATAATATGTTTGATGCACGTAATCTGCGAGACTATAGACTAACTGCACAAGTTTTTGGTTTTATTCCTTATTAGCACTATATTCCTACTGCTTTAAAAATGGGACTGGACACTGTTCTCTATAAGTCTTGGAAACCAAGATGTATCCTTGATAATTGACTCCTAATTGGTGTGATCGTCGATATCTTGAGCTGATCATACGACAATGAATATTAGCTTCTATGAATATTAAGTTAATAACACTTGCTTTCGTATAACATTATAGCAGGGAGGGTGTGGGAGTGGGGACCTGGGAAGCTGAATTGTGAGCTGCATGTAGACATCGCCAGGCAGTATATTTTAGCCAGTACAGTTGATAGAACTGGGAATAGTTGTTTGTTGTTAGTTTTTGATTGTTAGTTTAACTAGAGTTCTAATTGTTTGATGGGGAATCTTGGAAGGGATGAAGATGTGGGAGTGGTGTGCCAAAACATTGTAATTTTGAATGTGAATTGCACAATGCTGACTGGATAGAACAGATTCTACAAGAACACCTCCCATAGGATGGTTTTCACTAGCCCTCCATTACTAGGTGGTCAGTAATGGGTGGTCCTTATAACATTATAACCTGGAATGTCCAAGACACCAAAGATAGGTGTAAACGACAAATTATTTTAAGACACCTCTCTCATCTACATGTCAGAATCACCTGTTTGCAAGAGACTCACCTTAGGAGAGAGGATACCCCTCTTCCCTATAAGACTTGGGTCAGACAAACCTATGGGGCTGGTATCTCTACAAGCCGAGGGGGAGTACCATTTTAATTGCCAAAACAATACCATTTAAACTATTGCAGGAAGTTTGGCATGTGAATGGTCATTAAGTATTATTGCATGGTATGCTCCAGTCCCACCAAATCCTTTCAAGATCTATATATGGTCCTAATACAGACTCACCTCTTTTTTTTCTCATCTTCTCAACTTAATAGCCTCTCCCACAAGAAGTCATATTGCTCAGGGGGGAATGGAACCTAACACCACAGTTACAATCAGACAGATCTGATAACAAAAGGGTAGGCCCCTCCCCAGTCAAAGAGCTTTAAAAGACCTAATATCCGGAGCAGGAATAGTGGATATCAGGAGAATCCTAAATCCCACAGAGATACTTTACACTTTTTTCTCCTTCCCCCATAGTACCTGCTCCAGACTTGACTACTTTTTGGTCAGCTCTTTTTTACTTCCCAGAATAATTGACTGTAGAATACATGCAAGAGTGATTTTTGATCACTCTCCTGTTTCTCTTACTTATTTACTAGGCCCAGGTATAAAAAGGGATACCGTTTGGTGCTTAAACAGCCAACTACTTAAAATCCCGGCTATTTTATCGCATGTGAAGGACTTCATTTTCCAGTGCCTAGAAGCCAATAGAGGCTCAGTCACATGAATAGATGTAGTATGGGCAGCTCTCAAGTGTGCCTTACGAGGCAAATGTATTTGCTTGGTATCCACTAAATCCTGGCAGTTTAATACTAAGGTAGATGGCCTATTATCCTCTATTAAATCTATCGAAAAGAACATTAGTCGCTATTCCCACGAAGGGGATTGGGTCAAATTGCATACTTTACATATGCAATTCTTCGACCTTATGTCTCAGAGGGCTGAGCTTGCTCTGAAGAGAACCAAACTTAAATACTTAGAGTCAGGAGAATGAGTGGGGAAACTGCTTGCCATCTGAATTAAGCAGGCAGACACAGCCCGTTGTATACCTGGTCTAAAACTAGTAGACAATGGTCCCATTATTACTAATTCCACACAAATTGCTGCTGTCTTTAGATCTTACTTCCAGAAATTGTATACTGTTCCTGGACATGAATTTGCTACTCAGGAGTAAATAAATAATTATCTTGACCTAATTACTCTCCCCATCTTCCCCCAGATATAATATCCCACTTAGGTACTTCTATTACTGTTATGGAAGTGGAACAAACAATACAGCAACTCCCCTAGACAAATCCCCAGGCCCAGACGGCCTCACAAATAACTCGTTCAAATCCTGTTCCTCAGAGCTTGCTCCTCTACTGACTGAGATGTTTAATCATTGTTTCTCCAATGGATTTTTTGAACACAGCTTCCTAGAAGCAATTATTACCCTTATACCAAAACCCAAAAGAGATCCACAATACCCAGAAAATTATCATCCTATATCACTATTAAATACTGATGTAAACATATTGGCAAAGATCTTAGCAAACAGGCTGAGCCCCCTTATATGTACTTTAAATGGCCCTGAACAAGTGGAATTTATAGCTGGTAGATCCTATAAGTGACCATATGTGCCGCTTATTATATATAATTTCCCTAACTAGTGACTCTAAAACACCTGCAGCACTGATCTCACTAGATGCTGAGAAGGCATTTGACTGTGTCTCCTGGGACTTTCTATTTACAGTTCTAGACAGACTTGGTTTTCCTAATAATTTTATTAAGTGGGTCCAACTTCTTTACCACTCTACCGCCCATGTCTGGTGCAATGGCATCCTTTCTGACTATCCCCTTTACTTTTTAATATATACTTGGAACCCTTCATTCAGAAGTTAATTTCCTCACCAGACATCCTCGGTATAACTGCGGGCAGGTGTCATCATCTTATTTCAGCATATGCAGATAACCTATTATTACATTTAGAAAACCCTGCGCATGGTGTACCAGCTCTGCTAAGAGAAATTGACCTTTTCTCGAAGGTCGCTTATTATAAACTTAATCCATGCAAGACAAAAGTCTTCCCATTGAATGGAAAAACTATGCCATTAGATATTGAGGGACATAATTTGATATGGGAATCAAAGTCCTTAACATATCTAGGCATTAAGATTTTCAGAGAAATCTCAATCACAGTGAAAGAAAATTTCACCACTCTAATATTGACTCTAAAGACAGATTTAACCAGATGGGGTACATTACCAGTTTCACTTTGGGGTAGAATATCCACAATTAAAATGAATGTACTACCTTGCATTCTTTACCCTCTTGGCATGTTGGGTATTTTCCTTCCTAAACAATGGTTTGCCAAGTTGCAAACCCTGATCAATAAATACCTATGGAAAGGAAAAGGAGTGCAACAAGCATATTTTAAACTTATTGCTCTAAAATTACAAGGCAGCATCTCACTTCCATAAGTTTTCACCTACTATGGTGCAATCCACATCAGTAAACTTGTTCACTGGATCTTGATAATAGACCAGAGAAACCCGGGTTCCCTTAAACCCTTATGGCTGGATATAGAAATAGCCATGGTAGAACAAACTTGCTGTACACTATCCACTTTATTATACTCTTCACCACAATATATACCCAGAACTCTTAGGAATACACCAATTGGATAGTCCCTCAGGGCCCTATACCAATTGCAAAAACATTTGAATTTTGATTGGCACAAATCTCTGGAGCAACTGTTGATTGGTAACCCACATTTTCAAATTGGTAAAAGTCCTATTTCTCTGCTATTTTGGGCCCCTTTACTTGCCACCAAACTCCGAACTTTGGCCCCTGAGGGCAAAGTACTTTCCTACTCACAGTACTGTCAAACGCTCAAAATAAAAAATGGAAACCCTTTTAAATACTGGCAAATCTGACAGGTTATTGTTTCATTTCTGGGTACAACAGCAAATTTCACTCCCCCTGAAATAGAACTATGCCCCCTGCTCTTGGTGGCAAACCAACCCCATGCGATATCTGTAGTATATAAGAAATTGCAAACTCTTGATCCCAGTTTGCCCAAAGGTGTTTGTTATTATTGGGTGAACAAACTATATTTATCTATAGTTGTCCATTCCTGGTATCATATCTAGTGTAACATATATAAGTTTATTAAGCAAGATAGACTTCGTTTAATACAATATAATGTTATGCATAACTTATACTTTTCTTCTGACAGACTACATAAAATGGGAAGGCTTCCATCTCCTCAATGTCAACATTTCCATAAGTCTCCTGGTGACCTTTACCATATGCTATGGTCTTGTCCAAAAGTGTCAGTTTTTTGGCTTTGCATCAAATATTAATTAGGCCCACTATTAGGATTACAATCTCTTTTTACCCCTGAAATTTGTGATCTAAGCATCTTCCCTCTGGGAGTCATCAAAAGTAGAAAGTCCCATATAGCTCTTATCTCAGCAATTATTAAGTTAATTATTATGAGACACTGGAAAGCCGACTCTTTGCCAAAAGTACTAGAATGGCACAAAGAGATATTACTGGTCCTACAACTTGAAAAGCTTATAGCTATGGTGGCCAATAGGAATTGGGCCTATCTAGATAAATGAGGACCGATGGAAGCCTTTCTCACAATCTGGAAACCTTAGAATACTATAGATCCAGTTAGTACACATATATATATATATATATATATATATATATATATATATATAAATTACCACCTTGGTACATAATCCTATACTATGGCACAGGAAATGATGACAGGTGGGATAATTGATAGGGAGGAACAGTGGGAATGTTGTGGTTTTGATTTTACCTTGTATGTTTCAGATTGAGGGATTTAGCCTACAGAATTATACTGTTGATATGTACCATCTCCTCAATCTTTCCCTATATACCCACCAATGTATTGTCTTGTATTGTATTGTAAAAGAAAACTAAATAAAGCTTATTAAATACAAAAAATCTATTTTTCTGTATGTTAAAACAATAAAATATTTAACTGAACAAAAAAAAAACAAATTTATCTTCAAATCAGCCCCCTTTTGATCTACCATTTATTATATGTCACTATCCCCCACTTTAACTTTTCCTCAGAATGTATTGCTGCCATAAGCAGCCCACTGCAATTCCAACCAAACCCTAGCAGCACCATGCATTGTTCTTTTTAGTATGACTCCACTTCTCTACCTTACCTTACCCATAAACTGTAAGAACTTAATGTATTAAATGAAATTACCCTTGTTCCTTCTTGTTAACTGCTCAAAAAAAGCTAGTTCCACCCAAGGAAATGCTGATTGATGTGCTAATAGTATTCAAATCATTCAACTAGCAAAAGTAAGGAGATCCTACTCTCCCTTTTCCTTTTATACCCCCCATGTTGGTGGCTTTCCTTGGTATCCCATTCACCAATCCCTGTCCTACAGTAGCTTTTGGGCCCCACCTCCTTTTACACTACCCTTCTTCCCAGGAGCCTTCACTCACTTCTTTGCCCTCATTCCCAAGATCCTTCACCTCTCTCTTGCTCCCTCCTCCTCCTCCCTCCCTCCCCATCCCCCTCTATTGTCTTCACCTGACACCCTCCCACCCTTCCTTCCTATTTGATCAGGAAACCCCTGACAGTAGCAGCTGCCATATTGGCTGGCAACCCACTTTATGGGCTCTGGAAATGAGTTGTCTATAGCTCATTGCGATCTTCTGAACAAATATCATAAATAAATAGATACAGCACTAGTGCATTTTTTAATTGATTTCTAAAGATATGGTACTGGGGCAAATGTTAGCAATTAGAGATGCTAAACTTGTGGATCATACCACTTGGAGGGCAAAGCTTCATGCTTTCATAAGCATTATGACATTGCTCATAAGGGAGTAAATAAAACAAAAATTCACGAGAATGAAGTTGACAAAAGCCAAACAGACAAATATGTGATGGGGTGTCCATAGGGATATTACTTTTATTATTGTTAAGGTTATTTGCATTATTCTCAGTAACTGTAGGTGAATGATATACAGATACCCCCCCCCATACTTAGTTTAAACTTGAGGAGATAACTTTATTTAATTTGTGTGCTATAAGTGCAGTTCCCTTTCTACTAGGATGTAATCCATCCCAGTAGATTAATTCATCATTACTGATAAATTCCTCCCAATAAGTAATACATCCCACATTTTGTTTCAAACTCCATCTCCTTAGCCAATTATTTATATTCCTAATTTTATTATTTAGGTGCTCATTTCTTCCAAAAACCTGAATGATTTCTGAGACGGTAAAATCACAATCCCTATCCATCAAAGTGTTAACTAGTCCCACAAACTCCTCTTTTATTGTCTGTTCACTCTGTCTATTAATGTTATTTATAGCTACATGTATAATAACCATTTGTTTTTGGCCTGCAGATTTTAGAATGTTCTTAGACATTCTGGTTATATCTCTTATCTTTGCACTACGGAAACTGGATACCGTCCTATTAGCTTTGTCTGGATCACATCTTTTTTGGTCAAGATGCTTGATCATTGAATCACTGAGCAAAAAGATTTGCTTGATTTCAGGCTCAGGGGTGGATAATGTAGTCTCAGTTCCATTTGCAGTATTATTTAGAACATCTGTGGCACAGTCCTGATTTATATCTGTGTTTACTTTTAGTGGTTACACTGAACTAGAGGGGATGAAAGGGGTTCTCCAAGCCCAGCTTGGTCACTTAACATATCAAACCTATTACTAACTCTGATTTCAAATTTATTTGCTCTCTACATTTTTTGCAATTTTAGCATTTTTTACTTCATACCATTCATCATCAGCACTACCCCCTTCTCTAATACATTTCCTGTTAGTACGATTGCTAGTATTAAGTTGAGGGGAATATAATATAGTAGGGTCTTCTATTCTAGCTGTACTTTATGTATCAGCAATTGTTATTAAAGGATTTTGCAATGGTACTGCCTCAATATAATTGTTCACTTCTCTGTTTTCAGTAATTCTGTCAGATATTTGTCATTGACTATTCTCTAAGTAGATTAGTCTAGAATTGAACAAGCTAATCTCCTGCCTCATATCTTTGTTTTCTGTACATTTAATACATATGAAAGTAATATCTTGTAACACTTTATTATCAATGACGTACATATGACAATCACCATGCTTTATTCTTATCCTCCCATCAGTTGTTTTTAATAAGTTGTTCATTTTTAAATTATCAGCTTGTGACTTATCCCTTTATTTGGTATAGATAGGAAGCGTGAGTTTGTGTAGATTGAATTTTATGATACAAGTAGTACAAGCTGTATTAAGGAACATTTCTTTTACTTAGTATCCAATTAGGCCTACCACGCAAAGTTTATCGCCTTAGAATGAAATGTTTCATCAAGCACATAGGGTAATGCTGCAAATATCTAGAGCAGTTGCAGACTAAAAAGTTCTAATGGCAACAGCGCTCACAGCAGGACTGCCTTTATAGTGCTGTGTGACCAGGAAGTGCTTTCTAGGGGTTACCAGCACTTCAACAGAGCAGTGTATCTTTAAAATCATAATAAATGTAAAAACACCACTGGTAGTGGGTTACACAAGGGTATAGTTGCACAAACTTTCATTCAGGCTAAAAAAAGTATGATATTGCAATCAGGTTTGTAGTTCTCAGAAACGTAAGAACTACAATCCCCTCTTTCTGGTTTGAGCTGTGTTACCAGGGCTCAGGTACTCATGATAGCGAGAGCTACTGTATACACATACGCATTAAAAATAAAATAATACAGGTTTCACAATAAGTTTCATCAAGCACACAGAGTAATGCTGCAAAAGTCTAGAGCAGTTGCAGACTAAAAAAGTCCTAATGATCCACCACTTTTGCTACCCGAGGGCTCGTCAGTGAATGAGGGCATACCAGACCACCTTAGGGCGCTGTCATATGCCTCACTGGAGCAGGCTATAATGCTGATCTGGGCAATCGAAAGGGTGTGGTTGGTGAAGATGGACATCAAGTCAGCATTCCAGCTCTTGCCCCCCCAGGCCAGCAGATAGGGACCTGTTGGGTTTCCAATTCCAAGGGAATATCTGTTTCGACAAGGTCATGCCAATGGGGTGCTCGGTGGCTTGTTATATTTTTGAAGCATTCAGCGCCTGGGTGCAGTGGATTTTCAGGGCCAGGTATGGTCACAAGAGGGTAGTGCATGACCTGGATGATTTTCTCCTCACTGGGGAGTCGAGAGAGGAGGCACAGGGGATGTTGAAGACTTTGAAGAGATGTGCTAGTGGACAGGGATACCGCTGGTGCAGGGCAAGACGGAGGGCCCTGCCTAGAGATTAGAGTTCCTGGACATAGAGGTGGACATGGAGGGGGGCTGTTTTAGGCTTTCTGGGGTAAAAGTGGCATGCCTTAAGGGCCTACTGGCCCAGGTGATGGGGAGGAGGAGGGTGCCACTGGTACAAATGCAACAACTGCTGGGGCACCTTAATTTTGCTTGCAAGGCCATCAGTCCAGGAAGGGCATTTACAAGGGGGCCAGGAGGGCTCACAGGGAAGGCTAAGCTGCCACACCAATAGGTAGATGTGTCAAAAGGGGTGCGCGAGGACTTCCAGGTATGAGAAGAGTTCCTCGACAGTTATAACGGGGTGACATTCTGGCAAGACGAGTGGGCGTGGAATATGGACCTGGAGTTGTTCATGGATGCTTAGGGTGCCTGGGTATGGGAGCATACTTCCAGAGAGAATTGATGTTGGACACCTGGACAGTGCAGTGGAAAGAATGGGAAATATTGAAGGACATTACATTTTTGGAGATGTTCCCGATATGGGTGGCTATGGAAGTGTGAGGCATTAGTATGAAGGGGAAGCACATCCTTTTCTGGTGCGACAACAAAAGGGTAGTGGAGGTTATTAATAGACAAGGGGGAGTACAGAGTTGGTAGGCAGGTTGCTCAGGTGCATGGTTTTGTTGGAGCTGCAGCTGAACATGTCTTTAAAAGCATAACATATTGAAGGGCTGAAGAATGAGGTGGCTGACAGTCTTTCCCATTTGCAGCTCAGAAGGTTTCGGGAGCTGAGGCCACAGGCAGTGACACACAGGACCAGGAACCCAGACCAGTTATGGGAGGCTGGAGGGACACAGCCAGGGTTCTGTACCAGGGTTCATTGCCAGCCAACACGTTGAGGGCCTACAAAGCAGGGTGGACGAGATTTGTGGAATTCAGAAGGAAACATGAGTGGGGCCGGGACGAACCGGCCCAGGATGAGCAGGTAAGGAGCTTTATAGTGGAGAAGTAGGAAGAAGGGCTGGCCTATGTCACAGTGGTGGATCACCTGGCTGGCATCAGTTGAGAATGCCAGGACAGGGGCCGGCCTGATGTAGCGGCCAGCAGGGCAGTAAAAAGGATGACAGCAGGCTGGCAGAGGGGACAGGTTGCCAGGACGGATGTGAGATGCCCCATAAGAGGGAAGTTGCTGGCGAAAGTACTGGGGGCAACACAGCAGGTGTGCACCTTGGATCAGGAGGTGGTGTTATTCTGGGCCGTGTTTGTGGTCATGGCAGCAGGGGCCTTCCGGGTGGAGGAGGTGGTGGCTCCATGGAAAACGGCTGCTGTACAAGCTTTGCAACACAAGGATGTCTGGTGGGGGCAGGACGGAGTGGTCATTAACCTGGCCAGGTCCAAAATAGACCAAATGGGGAAGGAGACCAAGATGTCATTGGTGAGGCAACCACAGTACACCAACTGCACAGTGGGGGCACTGGAAACATACATGACCACCCGAGGGAGGGCTGGGGAGCCTTTTTCTGGCATGGGAAAGGCTCCCTAGTCACCAGTTTTCAGGTGGGGTGGTGCTCAAGAGGGCCCTGGTTTTCATTGGAGTGGACCCAAGTGAATTTGCCCCACATTCCTTTTGGATTGGAGGCAGCCATGGAGGCAGCAGAAAAAGGGGCTGCAGTGGACAAAATAAAGAAGGTTGGGTGCTAGAAGTCCAGCTGCTTAAAGAGGTATGTCAGTTGTTTATAACAGCGAGTCACACTGTTTATCTTGTCTCCATGGCAGGTTCCAAGAGGAAGCTTTGGATAGTGGGGCACTCCTTCATCTATTAGGTGGAAAGGTTTGTGGTTGCCACTTCCAGAGAAGCACAATTGCTATACAATACTGAGCACACCAGGGTGCTATGGAAAGGCATTAGGGGCATGAGGTGGGCATGGTTGTTGCCACTATTTGATGAGTTAAGGGTCCAATGTGGCATGCCAGACTGCATTATCATACACCTGGGGGGCAATGATTTGATAGGCTTGCCATGGAGGGAGCTAGGGCGGAACATCCTGGGGGATCTGGAAAAGATTAAAGGGTGGTGGCTAAGGGTGACAATCAGCTGGTCCGACATCTCCTCCTGGTGGGTTTGGAGGTGGGGTCAAGGATGTCCAGCTGATTGAGAAAGTCAGGAAACATCTGAATAGGAGGGTAGCAAGGTAGTAATTGAAATGGGGGCATGAACCTGCAGCACAAGGTCATCTCCTTTGATCAGGCTGTGGTGTACACGTCTGATGGGGTGCATTTGTTGGAATTTGGTGGTGCCTATTTCTGAGACCAATTAGGGAGCTAGTGGTGGAAAAAGCTAAAAGAGGTTTGAGATACTAGCCCGCAAGGGGGGAACCCCTCCATCCATTGCAAGCTGGAGGAGGGGCAGTGGATGAAGAAAAGGAGGAGCGGGGAGGAAGGAAAAGGAGGGAGGGGTAGGACACATGGGCCTGGGACAAGGAATCCAGACATGGTATTAAAGCAGGGAGGGGCGATGGATCCATGTGCCGGATTCAGAAGTGACCGGGCCTGGAGGGCAAAGGCCCGGGTAGGTGGAACCGGTCTGGTTCTGGTGTGGAGGAGGGGGCCGGATTCACAGTATCCTGACCTTGAAAAGTCAAGATGGATGAACAACCAGAGGAAGGAAGAGACCGGAACCAAGAAAACTTTAAATGAATTATTATGTGTGGAATTTGAAGTATTAACATTGTGGATGTAAATATTCTTTGTGCCAAAATAAATATTTCCAACCAGCAACCAAAAAGGAAAATAAGTGTAGCGTCCTTCATTCCTGGGAGCGGTTCAGGGGACAATAAGTATCTAGATAGTGTTGGAGTGTTCCAGAGATGAGGAAAGATGCAGTGGTAGTTGGTCAAAAAATGTAAACAGACATGTTTTGGTGTGGTAATACCAGTATGGTGGGCAGTGGGGGGCACTCAGTGTTTTCATTTTTTAAAAGGAAAAAGAAGTTTGAATCAAACATCCAGCTACACCAGCAGTCTCTATAGAATGTGAACAATCATAAAATGTGTTTTTTAAACTAGTGACATTTTGAGGCCTAAGGGGGTTGATACTGTCCCTTTAAAAAGAACATAGAACAATTAGAAATATACTGTATAAGGTAAGACTGCTAAAGATGTGTGTGTTACCACAAGGTTATATTTGGGCTATAAGGGAAAATGACAATATTTTAAATGAAGGTTGTAATTTTTTAGGAAATGAGAGTTTTTTTATTTGAATTTGACTATAGGAACCATGAAAGCTGATAATGGTGTAAAAAAAGAAATAAGTATTTAAATATATAAAGAATACACATGCTGGATCTCCTCAATGATTATTTTTTGCTGCCGTTTGATGTGTAAAAAACTTTTTTAAAACATGATTTGATGTATTAAGAATAAAAGAATTAGACTAGCACTAAAATATAAAATAGTTAATGAAGACATAAACAAAAAATGATAGTTATATATGGTGTTACTGCATGGAGCACTATGTACATTCCATAGGGATAAAACCTGTCATAATGATTACAGTATAGTAAGGATTAAGTACAAGAATGCACAAAGATTATATCTGGGACTAATGTCTGGGGCACTGCTAAAGGTGTACTACAGAGGAATGTCAGTATGCATTTTGGGAAAAGAATTTTCCCTAAGATACTGTTTTTTGAATGTATTATTAGAACAACACTGAGGGCCTGAGGAAGTGGCTGGGCAAAGCAATCCAACCCTAGAAGTGTGAGAAGATATTTGAACAAATAAAAAAACTGAATTATTTAGCATTCATTCATCATTATACCATTGCATTGTGTTACATCATATTTTTGGATGACCTAAGACCAAGACACTTTTTTGGCTATGTAAGAGAAAGGGCAGCCTGAACCTAAATGATACAGAGGAAAACCCTAACAGTTTCATTATAGGGCAGCATGAAAGATGACAGAGGATGAAAAGTTCTTACCTCCTGTGCTATAGATTTAGATTCAGGCTGAGGACCCCCACACATTTTCGATTTCTCAAAATAGGCTTGTAAATTAAGATTCCTGGTAACCTGTGCAGGTTCACATATAACTTGAATGGTTTTGATTCCTATGTGGTAACAAAAGAAAGCCCCTTTCGTAGGATAGACAGCTGAGCTTGTGTCAGTTCAATACCTGAGATGTTGATGACAATATTTTTAGGTAAATGGGTTATCTCCCCCTCCTGCCTCATAGTATGCCACTTATGTTTGTGACTGCCTCTTCTTGTTGGTTTGCTGCTCCATGGTTCACTTGCTGGCTCTGACCATGTGCTTGTCTTTGTGTTGGTAACTGGAATTGCATGCTGCAATTGGCCGCCACAGGCCCCTGTGGTTTTCCTTCTACAAAAAGCTCCTCACCCTCAGATTCACTATTGAAGATGTTAGAAGGTGATGTGCTCCTGTTTTTCAAAATGGAATGGTTTGATTCTGTGGGTTGCTGCCTCTGTTGCGGCTCTTGCTTTATTATTTCTGTGCTTGTTTTTATTCCAATTAAAGATCTGATTATATATAAGGTCTACATGGGGAGATGGGTGTTGGCAGGGGGAGAATGTTGGGGGGGGCAACCTACAGGCAGGGGGAGCAATGTCCAGAGGGTGGGGGAATAGGAGGTTAAATCCAAAACATAATACAACATAGTTTTAAAAAACAAACAAAAAAAAAAACAGTTTTCCCACAGCCATTCCCAAACTTGGGTCACCCAACTCAAAGGTGGTGGCATGGCCAGCTCAGAACTGGCCTGACCAACGAACTTTCACAAACTCTGACAAATATGTAAGGAATGTGGTTGTTGAATTACACTGTGCTATTACTAGCACATAGCTATTGATCACACATAGCCCACTTTAGTTCTGCTATTTTGACTTCTCTCAAATTACTATGCTCAAGAAAGACTCACTATCTTAATGGGCTACCATGCTGGACATCAAATCCATCAAAGAAAAATGCAATTAGCAGGCCCGGTGGCATTGAGGGCTGAGGCACTGTATGCCTTACCTCATGTTATGCTGCCAACCTGTGTTCAGGAATGAGCACGGGCCGACGGGGGTCAACAGTGAGAAGGATTGAGCATCCAAGGGACTGGTCTCCTTCTCTGGGGGAGGGGGGACCTCAACTGTCAGTGCTCCACTGCAGCTAAGGGGAAGAGATGGGGCTGACGCTTGAAGCGAGTGCATGTGGAAGCGTGCTAACTCTCTCTGCAGGCATCATTGGATGCCCCACCTCCACACACAAGGGAGTAAATGGAAAAATAGCCCAGGATGTATGAAGCTGTCCCCATGATGCCATCAGCAAGAAGGCACCTCCCTGGCAGTGGTCCATTTGGGGTGGGTCGAGTCACTCCCCACCACCCTGCCACGAAGGGTAAGTCATGGGTGCTTAAGGGAAGGGGTCCGTCCTTCAGGGGTTGGTGCTGGGGTGACAACTGATGGCAGGAGTGCTGCCAGAGCTCCAGAAGAAATACCATTACAAAAAAAAAAAAAAAAATCATTTGTATGCACCACTCAGTCTGTACATACAAAAGCTTTATTAAGCAAATAAAGCATACCACCACAGATAGACATGTCGGGTCACAACAAACTCTTAAACCCAGACCGGTTTCACACATAGTGCGTCATTAGGAGGATGAACTCATCATTCAGCATGGGTCTTAAATAATGCATAGATTTAAAGTTACAGTGCTAAATAGTGCAAAACACACATGTGTAAAAGTGCTAAGTTTTATATAACTATAACTTGCACAAAAAGCTACTGATTAAAAGTACCCTTCACTTCAAAACCACAGAAAAATACTGGTAATAAAGATGCAGATTTGTTCTTAAAAAGCTATTATTTTCCTTCCAGTGCTTGAGGTACAAACTGTATTTAATCCTCTGCACCATAGAAAAAAAGAACATACAACAAAGTTAATTACTATGTCGATGAAGATTACCAATGAAAATCTAGAAGAGCAAGTCACAGAGGCAAAACAGGTATCATTTTCAAATACAGGAGAGCAATTCTATTTGATCATTCAAACCAGAAGGGTGCATGGTTCCCAGGGTAAAAATCCAGTAGCACTCCCTTTGAATCAGTATACTGTCCAAGTCTCTTCCACAGGGTCCCAGCCTTACTTTCTTAATGCCACAGAATTTGAAAGTGTGTCCACAGCCATCCTGTATCATACAGCATATCTTTGGTGATAGGATAAGGCATTCTTTCTGTCCAGTCTAGCATTGCTTGTAAAGCACTTTGGATGTATGAAAAGTGCTATATAAATGCTGATTCTTCTTCTTCTTCTTCTGTCCCCCCACAATCGCCCTTAAAAGTTCCCCAGTGTAAATCTTGATCAGCTGGGTGGTCTTCCTACATAAAATCCACCACACTCACAAGTGGCCATATACATTATATACTCAGTGATGCTGTTAAAAAAAATCATTAGCATCAAATGTCTTAGTGCTGTTATATGATGTGAATGTCTGAACTTATAAAATGTAGGGACAGGATTAGCAATTGCCACAAGAGAAATTCCCATGGGGGTGGGGGCAGGTAATTACCAGGTGCTCTAATGTCCCTGGTCTCTGGTTGGTAACTATGTACCAGTCTGTCTTCCATATACAGTAATGAGCAAAGAGGACACATTGCACTTTGATCCCCATGGCTTCCCGATCCCCATACAAGAATTTTACCAAGTGTGCTCAAAAAAATCTTCTTTAGTGTGGCTTGTAGAATACTGTTTTCCTGATACAAAAACAGGTAAATTATATTTCAGGAATCCGTTCCTATATGATTGGGGATGGGATGTCATATGATTAATTTCTGGTAATGGAGACCAAAGTTTTTAACCTAAATTAAGTCCTAGACTCACAGTGTAAACGTGAGCAAGCCATTTGATCTCTGTTTGCTTTTGTCAGTTCTGCTGTATAACTAGGCCAATGATGGACCACACTGAAAACAATATGTAGTCACTCTATTGAGATCATTTAGATAATTATTAATAGACACTACAGTTTAATGGCTATAGCTCAGGACTGTGAACCAGGATGCCCGTGTTTAACTTCATCTTCTCAATGTAATATACAGCAGTGGCAATGTATAAAATTCAAAGCACATAGCAGGAAAGGCTGTGAATTATTCACTGTGTCATTTGCACTAACTGCATCGAGGGATTTACAGCACCCACTTTTACATGTTATTTCATCTTTCATCCTGCTTGTTATGGTGGCTTGCATGCATGCCAAGCAACATCTTGTGCTAGTAGTACATTTCAGAGGTGTGCCAGTGTGGGCAAATGTGGAGCACACTTTAGTAGGTACATCCCTTATTCCCCAATAAACCAGCATGCTAATAATGACACAATCATTATGTAAAGTGAACAAAACTTGTAAGGAAAGCTCTGCTCAATCAGAGACAAGCTCGTCATGCAGTGGCACAGATAACACGTCTCCCAAAGTGCCTTTCCTTGTGAAACATTTACACAAACATGGCAGTGGCAGTTGTTGCCATCGGCCACACAATCCCCAGAAAGCCAACTTGGGGGGTGCCCAGTCCCCCTGTCGACATGTCCAACACCCACCCCCAGATTGTGTGGCACACTGGGAGCCCACCCCAGCATACCTTCATTTAAGGAAAGACAACTGCAATAACATGTTCCTGCCCCTGCTCCACCCCCATTGTGTGTCACACTGGGAGCCTACCACAGTGCGGCCAACATCACCCCCCCCCGAAAGTCATGGGGCACACTGGTAGCCCACCTCAGGGTGCTCAATATTTCTTTTGTTTCACCTGTAAGAAAATGGTCCCTTGCTGTCGGCGGTGCCCCTTCCCCAAACTGCACCCACCCTCTGCGTACCCCACCTCCCCACACCTCCCTCACCCCATACTTACCTCTGGAGGTCGGTGCTGCGATCTTTGGTGGAGTGGGAACACGTCTGCACTCTTCAAAGCCGACCGCGAACTAAAGAAATGCCAGTAAGCTGTATAATGGCATAAATAGGGGGGTCAACCTAGGTGGATATCTCAGCCATTTTTTAAATTTTGCCTCCAAATTTTCAACATGGGGTTCTTGTCGCCCCAACCAATGAACAAATGCACTGTCATCTCGTTATTCAGTCCTGAAAGGTCATTTTGCTGTCACTGCATGGAATCACCATTCAGGACCAATTAACGAAATGACAGTGCCACTGTTCATGAGGTGGGGTCCCAGAAAGCCTATCTTGCAAATTTGGTGGCAACTTCAAAAAGAGTTACAAGCGTGCATTATGCAGTTTTCACACACGTGCGTAACTTTGACAATTTTTAATATTTTCACTTCAGATTTTCAACATTGCCATTTTTTTCACACCTCCTTATGAACAGTATGGCTGTAATTTTTCACATCCTGTCCGAAATGTGTTTTTGCACATGTGGCAGACAATAGGTCGGTCACTGTGCAAAATCAAAGTTCCGGACACATTAACAAAATCACAGTGGCACTTTTCTTGAGTGGAGTTCCCAAATTGCCTATGTTGAAAATTTGGTTAAAAAATTCCCAAAATAATTGCGTTACAGTTGTATGTTGTGCAGTTCTACGCACATTCGTGACTTCACCAGTTTTTCATATTTTCACTCCAGATTTTAAACATTGCCATTTTATTACACCTCCTTATGAACAGTACAGCTGTCATTTGTCACACCCTGCCCAAAATGTATTTTCACACATGTGGCACACAATGGCGTGGTCGCTGTGGGAAAGCAATGTTCAGGACAGATTAACAAAAATCACAGTGACACTGTTCATGAGCAGAGTTTCCAAAATGCCTATGTTGAAAATCTGGTTAAAAAAAATCTCCAAATAATTGTGTTACAGTGTGCATTGCGCAGTTCCTATGCACGCTCATGACTTCACCAATTTTTTATATTTTCACTCCAGATTTTCAACATTGCCATTTTTTTACACCTCATCATGAACAGTACAGTTGTAATTTTTAAAATCCTGCCTGAATTGTGTTTTTGCACCTGTGGCACCAAGTGGCACAGTTGCTGTGCAAAATCACCTTTTGGCTAACGAACTCATAGTGCCACTTTTCATGAAGTGGGGTCACGAAAAGCCCATGTTGAAGATTTGGAGTGAAAATACCAACAA
The DNA here is from genome assembly GCA_016271365.2 of Neoceratodus forsteri. NCBI lineage: Eukaryota > Metazoa > Chordata > Ceratodontiformes > Ceratodontidae > Neoceratodus > Neoceratodus forsteri. Next base: position 613,028,089 of record CM057455.1, read on the forward strand.
ATGCCCATTGTGTTAGAGTTTCCAACCATAACACTCCACCCTGTAGAGACTGGCAGGCATCAGGGATGTGACTTAGCATTGTCGGCTGTATTGCTCATACCATTCCACCCCCAGCCCCACCCTGCAGCCAGTCACAAGCATCGAAGTGTGCCTTGGACTTTTTGACCCCAAAGTTCACTCCATTCTCCTATATTGCACCCATCTCAGTGTATTTCCTTATGGAATGGGGTAAGCATAAGGCCCAAAGACCCCAAGGCACACTGCAACACTTTCGGTGTCTGCGGGGTAGGGTGAGGTGAAATGGCATGAGTGTTATAGCTGACGACCCAAAGGCACACTCCAATGCCTGTCACTCTCTGTAGGGTGGGAGTGGGGTTGGCATCAGTCCACTGCTTCACTGCCATTCCTACTATGCATCTCTCTAACTCCTGCACTACCAATGCCAATGCCAGCAAGCCAACATTCATCATTGACAAATGCTTGTTATTATTACTATTTTGACTACTGAACAGTGACAGGAGCCACTAATTCTGGTACAGGAAATACATATAATCAAGTGAACAATCAGGCTCGGTACTGTACACACACACACACACACACACACACACACACACACACACACACACACACACACAGAGTGGCTGCCTTCTGTCTATGTGATAATAATATTAGAGAATACCACTGCTGTAAAAAGCACATTACCATCAAAAACATGGTGGAAATTTCAGAACTCAACTAACTACATGAAAGTCAGTGAGTGGTCTTGTAAATAAAGGGTGATTAAAAATAAGTAAGCCGGAAGTTCAGACAGCACTGGCTTGCCATGCCATAGAGCATCCGGGAAGAGAGTTGAAATCAATCAATATAATTGACTGACTCATATTTGTGAGTAGAAAAATGATTCCTGACAATTAGTACACACACGGGAATTCAAAGGGGACAACCATACATTTTTTAATAGTTATATGAAACAACAGAAGCTGCACGGTGAAACCCTCATCTTTGCGGTCATTATCACATACAGTAGTGGGACAGTGAACAAGACGTGATGTCCTGAATTTGCATCTCTTCCAGTTTCATGAACTGCCCATATAACACTCGGCAGTACTTGGGAGGCATTGAAATGGAATATAAAAAATTCTAGAACACAGCAAACAGGTCAGAAAAAAATCTTCTATTTCATTACAGTTTCACATGATAATAGCCAGTATTGATATATACACCTTCAATGAACCACACTAGAAATCTACTCTTTAAGGGGTCTTGCCAGTAGGATGAAGGACATGGTGTTGGCCTTTTATGGATCATGGGTAATATCCCACCTTAAGAACTGTGACCAGTTTTGTAGACTATATCTCTGGAAGGACTTATACGGAGAGGAGACTGTCCAGAAGAGCACTACCAATTGGTGCAGCATCTACATTAAAAGCCCTATGAGGAGAGTCTGAAGGAGCTACATAAGTACACTGTGGAAGATAGAAGAAAGATGGGGGATATGATAGAAACTTTTAAGTACCTCACATGAATAAATAAGGTACAGGAGGGATATATTTTTCAGAGAAATAAGTGCTCTAAAACAAGAGAGCATGCCTTGAAGTTGGAAGGGGATGCCTACAAAAGCCTTCCAACAGAGGTAGTTTGGGGGGAGGCGGGGATGAAAACAGTGGTTGGATTTAAAAATGCCTGGGACAGGCACTAGAGAATCATGGGGGTAAGAAAGTTGGGAGGGGGTGGTGGTGGTGGTGGGGGGACCTGCACCATAGATCATGTAGGGTCTACAGTGAAAAAGTAAGCTTAAAAAATAAGGATCAGAATGAGAAGGCCAAGAAGCCGTTATCAGCTGTCACATTTTATATTTCAATGTTTCTAGGGGAATTATAGGGTTAAGGAAGAGATGCTGAGAGACTGAGCTGTAGATTAAGCAGAGTCTATGGAAAAAAATGAAGTTAAATAAAAAGAGACAGAGCAAGAGGGTCAGTGGCCTTTGTGTGCCGTCACATTCTATGTTTGTATCATTTATTCAAATGTGATGATGCATAATTACCAAACTGGACTATTAATTTAGTAGGTTTTTATACAAACATATTTTTTGGTATATCATGCATGGTTTTTATACATTTGCAAAAACATTCAAGCTTCTCTAGCAATGTGAAAGCATATAAATTGGGTAAAAAATAATATTACTTGAATCATCAGTAAATAAATAAGCACTACTAATATGCGACTGACAGACAGAGCAGGATGAAAAAACTTTAAACATGGCATACTGAACAGTGACCACTAGATATACAAAATGTGCAGCTCTTTAAAAGGGGATTTATTCCTCCAACTCTTTCTCTCTGTCATGTGGAGTCCCCCAGGGCTTAGTGCTGTCCTCCATGTTGTTCGTGGTGTACATGCTGCCCCTCGGAGACATTGTAAGATGGTACTGGCTGAGGTTTCACTGCTATGTTAACGATACCCAGCTCAACCCGTCTTTTGTACCTGATCAAGATAGTGCACTCTCAGTGTTTAATAACTGCCTCGCTGAAATCCAGGATTGGATGAATTCCAGCTGGCTAATATTGAATTCAGGAAAGACTGAGGTGATGGTTGTGGATCCGGGTCACTGGATGGGGGGGGTCAGGGGACTGGTCAGCTCATGAGGCTCTTTCTGGTGGGGACCCAATTCCTTACCTCTGAACAGGTGTGGGACCTGGGGTGATGCATGATGATAGGCTGACTCTGCGATCTCAGGTGTTGGCAGTCATCAAGTCATCCTTTTACCATCTGAGGAACATCTCTAGGATCAGACACCTTGTTCCATCCAGTGACCTTCCTACACTGATCCACGCCTTTTTAACCTCATGTCTTGATTACTGCAACTCCTTTTACTTAGGACTACCAGGAGGTAATATCTGCTACCTGCAGCTGGTGCAGAACGCTTCAGCCCGGTTGTTGACGGGGACTTCCTGGTCATGTCACATCACACCAGTGATGCACGCACTGCACTGGCTGCCGATTCAGCAGCAGATCACGTTCAAAGTCGGATTACTGATGTATAAAGCCCTACACGGACTTTGCCCAAACTACCTGAAAGAGCTTCTGTCCCCTTATTGCCCCAAGCGATGGCTCCTCTTGGCTGATGAGGGGTTGCTAGAGATTCCAAGGGTATCTTTAAAATCTTTAAGGGCCCATACATTTATGTACGTGGCCCCAGCCATTTGGAATTCTCTACCCCATCAGCTTTTGGAATGTGCCACCCTGGGGAACTTTAAACAGACACTTAAAACTTTTTTATGGCACCAAGCCTTTACCATTTAATTATACCTAATACTAGATTTTACTGATTATATTTTATACTGCTGTTTTATGTCATTGTTTTTACTAATCTTTTTGTAAACACTTTGACAATTCTGAAAGGCACTCAATCAAATAAAGCTATTATTATTATTTATTAAAAGGGGTGTCAGTGGTTTAGTGTAGTGTGTACATACTTCTGAGGCTAAACAATCAAAAAGACTGAGGGTTCAATCCCTGGCATCGGACTCTTTTTTTTTCCCCCCGATACACAATCAATAATGTTGTAGTTCCATTTTAAATTTGGGAATTGATGTAGACCCCTGATATACTAATGAAGCATTGATGTGAATAGGTTAGCATACTACAGTTAGTCAACATTAATGTGTCTCTGCACATTTTTCAGTAATATGGTATGGTTTCCTTCAGCATTGCTTGCCAGTGACACTGGCTTATAACATTTTTTTAAACAGACAGGCATTTTATGAAAGCATATACAGAAGATCCATTATTTTCTGTTTATCTCAGAAAGTCCAGTTTTGCACAGATAAAAAATGGAAAATACATTATACATTTCAACTTTGAAAATGACAACTACATTTACTACACACTGAGCTTTTGACAAAGCATGTCAGTAGCCCAGTGCACTGGATGCATGTCTCTAAGGTTGGAAGATTTGAAGACTGTGCATTCAATCCCTGTCATGGAACTTTTTTCCCCAGTACACAATCAGTAAGGATGTGCCATTGATGTGAATAAGCTAACATAGTTAGAATAAATTGATGTGTTTCTGCACATTTTTCAGTTATATTGTTTGGATTCCTTCTGTGTTGCTTGCTATTGACACTGGCTCATAAAGTTTTCATACAGCCAGGCATTTCATGAGAACAGATGCAGAAGCTCCTTTTTTCCCCGCTGCTTCTTTTAGAAAGTACAATTTCTTCACAGATAATATAAAATGTAAAGTCCGTTTAGAGTGCTGCTCTACAATCAAGTAAAATGAGCACTCATTACTTATAAAAAGAGAAAGAATTAGATTGCACCTGTGTGATGTCAATGGAGAGAATGACATTGACTACCATCATTCACTGATCCCTGGAAAATCAAGAAACAAGGCACTGGTTTTAAACAAGCATTTGTCAATGCCAAGTGTTGCTTGCTGTTATTAGCAGTGAAAGTGCAGGAGTTAGACAGATGCTGTATAGTAATGGCAGCGAAGTATTGAACTGATGCCAACTCCACCCCCACCCTGCAGAGATCGACATGCATTGGGGTGCGCCTTTGGGTCATCGCCCATAATGGTCATGACCATTCACCTCATCCTACCCTGCAGACACTTACAAGTGTCGAGGTGTGCGTTGAAGTGTTCGAGCTTTACACTCACCTCATTCCATAAGGAAATACACTGAAATGGGTGCAGTATAGGAGAATGGGGTGAACTCTGGGGCCAAAGAGTCCAAGGCCCACCTCAATGCTTGCCACTGGCTGCAGGGTGGGGGTGGAATGGCATGAGCATTACTGTCGACAATCCCAAGTCACACCCGACACCTGTCAGTCCCTACAGGGTAGGGCGTTATGGTTGAAAACTCTAACACCCTGGGCATTTCTTGGTATTTTTTCTCCAAGTTTTCAACATGGGCTTTTTGTGATCCCACCGCATGAACAGTGACACTATCAGTTCGTTAGCCAAAATGTAATTTTGCACAGCGACTGTGAAATTTGGTGCCACAGGTGTGAAAACACATTTCGAACAGGATGTGAAAAATGACAGCTGTACTGTTCATGGGGAGGTGTAACAAATGGCAATGTTGAAAATCTGAAGCGAAACTATAAAAAAACTGGTAAAGCAATGAGTGTGCATAGAAACTGCATAATCCACACCCGTAATGTAATTAGTTTTGGTATTTTTTACAGCAGATTTTTACCATAGGCATTTTGGGACCTCTGCTCATGAGCAGTGTCACTGTGATTTTCTTAATCTGTCCTGAACATTGATTTTGCACACCAACCATGCCACTGTGCACTACATGTGTGAAAACACATTTTGGGTGAGATGTGAAAAATGACAGTTGTACTGTTCATAAGGAGGTGTGGTAAAATGGCAATGCTAGAAATCTGGAGTGAAAATATTAAAAATGCTCGAAGTTATTAGTTTGCATAGGAACTGTGCAATACATGCTCATAGAACAGTCATTTTGGGGAATGTTGTCACCAAATTTTTAACATAGGGTTTTTGGGGGCCTACCTCATGAACAGTGCCACTGTGATATTCTTAATCTGTCCTGAACATTGATTTCACACACCGACCATGCAATTGTGTGCTACATGTGTGAAAACACATTTCAGGTGAGATGTGAAAAATGACAGCTGTACTATTCATAAGAAGGTGTGGTAAAATGGCAATGTTGAAAATCTGGAGTGAAAATATTAAAAATGCTCAAAGTTACAAGCGTGCATAAGAACTGCACACCGCGTGCTCCTAAAACAGTCATTTTGGGAATTTTTCACCAAATTTTCAACATAGAGTTTTTGGGGGCCTACCTCATGAACTGTGACACTGTCATTTCATTAACTGGTCCTGAAAGGTGGTTCCAAGCAATAACAGCAAAATCACCTTTTGGAACTGAATAACAAAATGACAGTGACTGAGTTCATGAGGTGGGGTCCCAAGAACCCCATGTTGAAAATTTGATGAAAAAACTCCCCAAAATGGCCGAGATATGCACCAAAGTTGAAAAAAAAACACATTTATGCCATTATACAGCTTACCGGCATTTCTTCAGCTCGCGGTCAGCTTTGAAGAGTGCAAACGTTTTCCCGGTCCACCGAAGATTGTCCTGCTGTGCTCCGGAGGAAAGTATGTGGCGCATTGTGTGGGGAGGTGGAGTGCGCAGTGGGTGCTACCTTGGGTTGGGGGAGGGCATGAAAGACGCTGGGACCATTTTCTGTTTTACAGGTTTTACAAATAGACAATGTGGGATGCCTTTTTGCACACTGGGGTGGGCTCCCAGCATGCTGGCACACCTGGGTGCTTCTTTTCTGGGGGGTGCTGGAGCCGACAGGGGTTGGTCACCCCATTGGCCATACACTGTGCTTGTGCTTGTGGGGGGGGGGATGCATTAGCCAAAGGGGAATGGGCACCACCTCAGCACACAACAAATGGGGAGGCATCAAGCCAACAGGGACTGGGCTACCCCATTGGTGAACTGGTTAGGGTGCATGCCGACCGGTGGATTGGGCACCCCCGGTTGGCTTTCTGTTTATTTATTGAAATGTTTCACCAGGAAGGCACACTGAACGGCAAGTGGCAGCTTTCTGTCGGCTTCCTGGGGACTGTGAGAGGCTGACAGAGAAGCTGTCGCCATGGGAACAACACCCAATCAGCTGTTTTAGTAGCTTGAAATGCACTGAAACAGCTGTAATGTATGGTGACATGGTCCAAATTTCCTGATGCATTTTGCATTCTTCCTAACTGCTGAAAGGAAATATGTTTCTTGCACATGCGTGCAAGCAACAGGAAAAGTGAGCCATGCTGTTTGAGTGGCAGAAGCAAAGTCAAAAAATGAATGTAACCTTATGCACTTTATATAAAACAGAGTTTATGCTGACTTGCATGTTTGAGCAAGTCAGACACTTCACTAAATTGACTTTCACCAGGTACAAATTGAACGAGAGCTCATAGGGAAGGCAGCAGTTACTGAGAAGCACATCAGGCTGCTGCAAACTAATTATGGCTTCTCAGATGGATTTTGACCAAGAAGAGGATTTCTTTTAAAATGCTCAACAATACTTGTCTGCATTGTTTACTAAATCAGCTGAGGTTCTGTTGATGCGCATGTCTGAATGAGTCAGACACTTAGTGAATTCACTTTCACTGTGCACAAATCGAGCGAGTGCACGTATGGAAGGCATCAGTACTCAGAAGCAAGTCAGTCTGTTGCAAACTAATTATGCCTTGTCAGATGGATTTCGACCCAGGCAAAGCTTTCTTTCATCTGGCTCTAACATCCTCAGCAGAGACTATGATAGTCTATCAGTAGCATCACCTTCATCCGAAATCTCAGAGGCACAAAAGGCGTCTTCACTTTCATTTACTGCAGACTGCACTATAACTGACTAGAACATGTATGGTTTAACCAGATTAAATAATTCCTTGTCTGAATCTAAATCCATCCCAAAAAACCATAGTTAGTTTGCAGCAGACTCACATAGGAGTTGAGTTTGGGGGGGGGCTTCCAGGCCCAAGCTGTATGCCCACCTGACAGCGATACCATTACAGCTAACAACATCGATCCAGACAACATCAACAGTTTACTGTAACGGTGTGCCCGCGACCCTCTCTACCAGTCCTGCATCCCCTCCCCAAATCAACTCCAACTCAGAGTTGATTATATTTAGTACAGGGATTGTGGGAGGCAGAGCCCCCTACATGGTGGATTTTGGGGGCAAAGCCTGCTAATAGAAAAATGGACTGAGTTTCCTTACAGATTTATTGTGGTTGACATAAATCTGTCGTTGTGATGCTAGTCGACAAAATAGTTGTTGAACTGGAATCCTAGAGCCGGCTGGAGCCCCCTCACCCCGGATAAGGTAATCTAAAAACAGGTTAACTGTTTAGGCCAAAAGTGTTGATCCTGAACCCCCACACAAGGAAAAATTCAACTCTATGCCCATGGCAGACTGACTTGCTTCTTGATACCTGGGGCTTTTCTTATGAGATCTGGCTCAATGTGTGCACAGCGAAAATAAATTCACTAAGTGTCTGAGTTGCTCACACACACACACACACACATAAATATTTCAGCAGAAACATTGTTGGCTATATAAAACATGCAAAGGTCTGTTGTTGAGTCACATGCCAGAAATCCTCATCTGGACCAAAATCCATCTGTGAAGCCATACTCAGTTTGTCGATGCATGACTTGCTTCTTGCTAACTGGCACCTTCACTACAAGCACTCACTCGATTTGTACACAGCCAATACACTATATGTTCTGTGAAAACCACAAAACAGCCAAGGGTTACTTTTATATTGTACTTTGCTTCTGCCACTCAGGTAAACAGTATGGCTTGCTTTTTTAAAACTTGCATCTTGTTTACTGATTTACCAGTGCTCAGTGAATTATTGCAACGAGCGTCACTCGCTCTTGACATCACCCTGATGAGCTGCAACTGGATCAGCTCTTCCAGTCTCAGCAGATCACTGGAAATCCCAGTCCAGTGAAGCACCCATGAGAAACTGAAAAACATTTGCAAAATTGGATAAAAATGAACTAGATAAAGTAGGAAAACATCAAAAAGAGCATGAACTCAGACAAGTTGGGATAAACTTAAAACAGTTTTGCAACTGACTCACCACATTTTTTTTTACCAATTATTTTTACCAGGTGAGATCCACTAAGCTGAAAGCTTGTTTGTAGGTGCAACCTGGGAGCACAAGGAAGTTAAGTGACTTGCTCAGGGTCACACAGTATGCAAGTGGAGGCTGTGGGATTAAAACCCAAATCTCCAGATTTGCAGCTCAGAGCCTCAAACCACTGCACCATACTGCCTCCAGTAAATCAACCATGGGGAATCATCACCATCAAGTGTGGGAAATCAATAAATTACTAATTTAATTAACTTTTAATAGCACTGAAATCGACTTCAAAAGAAACAACTAATCTGTGCTTGAACCATGACAGCAACTAAACTGCAGCGATGATCTGACAGCTAGAAAAGTAAATTGTTGCATGAAATAATACAGCAAGGCACCATGTACTCAAAAAAACTAAAAATATTGTCTTAAAAGTTCAGTTTCTGTTCCCTTTCTGATCACACTAGACCAAGTTTGATTCATGACAACCACAGTCAGAACTCATTCTAAATACTCACACCCACTGGATTAGCAGAACAGCTGTCAATTAACAGACATGAATGAGCATATCTGTGACCTGAGAGTCAGTAACTCAGATGCAGAGATATAATTGCATGGAGCCAGAGTCTGTTGTCTGCAACTGGTATAACACAGACTCAGGCTTCAGTGTTCCACCATGCTGAGAGTTTTCTAAAGAGACAGCCCTGCCATACCTCTCTTATTCAGCCTGAAACCGTGAATACCAGCACACATTTAGAAATGGCACATAAATGAATAAACAATATAAGATTAAAACATAAGACTTTAATGCATAGGATGTTTCTTTGCCTGGAAAAAAAAAGAAAAGAAAAAAAAAGTGAATACCTGCTCTTTAAGCTGGACCTGAAGGATGTAGAGCACCACACCACCAAGCTAGAGTCAGCCCTGGCAGAGACAGTGAAACACATGGATCTCCACAGCAGGGCACTGCTGTCCCTTACAGAAGAGAGTGCCAACTTCAGCAGAGGCAGGAAGGTGCAGAAAGTAGGGACAGGTGGCTGAATATCTGAGTCCATCACTTAGAAGAGCATTGGGAGAAAGCCTTTCATCCCTTTCCTGCAAGACCTGCTAAGGGAAGAGCTACAGCTGCAAACTAGAAATGGAGAGTGACCATAGGGCTCTGGCCAAAAAAAACAAAAAAAAAACAACCTCCATGCCTGATGCCAGACTGAGTTCAATCATAATCAGAATATTCAGGTTCCCTACTAAGCAGCTTACCCTTTCTACAGCATGGACAACCAAGGTGGTGAAATAGATAGGACAACATCTGTCCTTTGAAATTAAATATTCAACAGAACTGCAGTACAAATGGAAGCAGATCTACAGTATAGAGAAACAACTTAAGGAGAAGCAAACTAATACCAGGCTGGCATTCTCTACCAAACTGATTATGTACCAGGGAGACACACCTCCAAATTTCACATCCTTGCTAGATGTAGCCTCTACTTTAAAGAAACTTGGCATCTCAATGCCTTAAAATGATGCTGAGGTTCTGGAGAATGCCAAAGTGTACTGGTTGTAACCAGGAAGTGGCACCACACAGGAGACACTATACAATCACTACAAATGATGAAAGGCAGGCTTACATTTTCAGTGTAGATGTGTCCTTATTTTAGAACAAGAACAACAGTTACAACACAACAGCCAAGTCACACAACAAACACAGGGAAATACAATTTCTTGCCACCACCACGCAGGACAGCATGCACGATTGCATACACACACACACACACACACACACACACACACACACACACACACACACTAATGTTTCTTTGGGAATGTGATGACTTCTTCAGAGCAAGAAGAATAAGTCAGGTGGATTCCCAATGAAATGTTAGTATGTACATGTGACCAAGCATGCTCTCCTGCATGGTGGTGATAAATAGTTGTAACTTCTTATATTTCTTACATGATTTGGCTATTGTGTTCGAACAACTGTTCTTGTTCTAAAATAAAGGCACATCTGCACTTCAGCATGGAAAAGGTAAGCCTGTTTCCTCATTCACAGTGACCATAAAGTGTCTCCGGTGCAGTGCTTCTTTCTGGTTTTGTGTATCACGTTTGAACTAAAATTTTCAGGCACCAGCACACCTGTGAGTATTGTCTACCCCAGTTGGTTGTAGTGCTAACTCCCTTCTGCTTTGTTTCCCCTGGAGGCAGCATTACAGCAAGCAGCATGGATCCCAACATCTGATGGCAAACAGGATGACGTCTCCCAGCAGGACTTTGCTGTGGCAAAATCAGACCAGAAAGACTGGAAGGACATCCTCAGGAAGCATACCCCTTCCAAGAAGAAGCAGCTTTCCACCTTGAAGGGCTCTTGAACCATACTCTGCAGAGGCTTCCTTTTGTACAAATGGTGACTTCCCAAGATCACAGGTACATTAACTATGTTTTCTCATTTTTGCAAATCCTGCTTTTCTGACCACCTGTAATGCTGTTTACTGGTGTCAAAAAGGAAAGTAACAAACAGATACGAGATGTACCATATGGGCTCAAGTACTATGTTAACTATTTTATTAATGATCTTCATTGCTGATCTACAGGGTATTTCTGCCATTTCTAAATGAGTAATTTACCCTGAGCTGGCTATGCAAGAGTTGGTATTTTTTCCCCATTTGCTATATTACCTTCCCTCTGTGATTTTTCTTCACTTTTGCACTGAGGTGTGGTGGCTATCCTATGCTCATGAAAGGACTGGGGGTACAAGGAGAGCTCCTTGGTCCTCAGTGCTCTTTTGAGACACTCTGAAGGATTAGCTCCTTGCCCATACATAGATTTTTCACTTCAATGCCTATCTATATGTTGCCTGATGGTTCTGTGCTGGACTACATTTCCAGCGGTCCCCCCGGCCCAACCAGGGGTCTGTTCAAGTGGGGGCACAATCAATTATCAGAGACAGGAGACCTCATAGAGGCCAAAACTGTGACTTCCTCAAATCATTGCCATCAGGGTGGGTTGAGAAACCCTCTGATCAGATATATTTTCTTACCACCACATCCTGGCTTAGGAGTGGATGGCTGATTGGTTTAACTGAGATACAACATGTATCATTATATGATACTCCCCTACCCAAGTGGAAGACACAGACTGAAGGGTATTGTGAATCCCCTCTCATACTTCTGTGCCTAGTTACACACCTCAGAAGGGCTTAACATTTTGCTAGCCCCAAAGTGTAATTGGGATTTCTATAAGGTATTTAATATGGTAGAACATACCGGGCCACTACTCTATTGACTTGTTCCACTTTGCTTGGAAATTACCCTTATGGGGCCTGTGCCTAATGCCCTATGGCCCTGCCATAGGGACAGCATAACAGAACACAGATCCCAGCAGAATACTACTACTACTATATGGTGGGACCTGGTAGCCCACAACCATTCCAGGGCTATGGTAAACTTAATAAAATATGTAAGGAGATCATTGTCACACCCTCACTAGGGCCATCAATTTGGGCATGGAGAATAACACGTTCCCAGATTAATGGAAAGAGGCAGTTATAACCATCCCCCTAAATCTGAGCAAGGATCTCTTACAGTGTACGACCTTGATCTTTTCATTGAGGATCCCTGTAGTTTGACAGGGATTGAGGGAGATGAAGGCTTTTAGTCGCAGATCAAGGAATTATTGACAGAAATCCGGGGCAGATTGAGACAGAATATTTTTGAGAACTCACTATGTTGAGAACCAGAGGGCAATCCCCTGTAAGAAGGCAGCATTCCTGTCCAGGGAGATTGCAGTGTGCAGAAACTGACTGGCTCAGTTCTTCTGGATGGTGGGCAGGTTGTGAAATCCTGCCTGTCTCCAACTGGTAGAAACATCTTCATCTGCTTGGTGTGAAGAGTTTGCTCAGTTCTTGTCTGACAGGGTGTCTTACATCAGGTCCAGTGCAACCCTAACTGCTCTGTTGCAGCCCAGCAGTGTGGAGCTGGCTGTCTCTAGAAGCACTCTTCTTGTGTGGTATAATTTTAGGCTGTTTTCAGTGGCGGAGGTGAATTCTGAGAAGTGGCCAATATATTGTGAACTTGACCCCAGTCTGACACACCTCCTAGTGAGTTATGTTAGATTTTTGGGTCCAGAGCTTGCTGAGATAGTCTGTTGTTCCCTTTCCGAGGGGCTTTTTCCAAGCGTATTGAGAATGTGCTGGTGAGACCCCTTCTGAAAATAAATCTTTAGACGCAGACTGCTTGGCAAAGTTCAGGTCAGTCTCAAACCTTCTGTTCTTAGGAAATGTTATTGAGAAGATGGTGTCTGCAGCTTGAGGCCTCCTTCATGACCTTTGACATCTACAAACCATTCCTATCCAGATCTAGATCCAGTCATAGTACTGAGACCACATTTGTCAGGTTGCATAATGACCTCCTCAGGACCAGAGATAGAGGAGAATGGTCAATTTTTTTTCTACTTGATCTGTCATCACCATTTGACACTGTGGACCATAGAATGCTTCTGGATCATCTTAGGGAGTACTATGGACTCACTGGTTGGGTCATCAGCTGGTTTAGGTCCCTCCTCAGTGATGGGATATAGAATGTGGTAATGGGAAGTTTTTCCTCACTCGAGAAGCCCTTGCCCTGTGGTGTACCCAAGGGTTTCATTCTCTCACATGTGTTTCTTGCAGTGTACTTGCTGCCCCTGGACAACATCATCAGATGGCATGGCTTGGGTTTTCACTGCTATGCAGATGATACCCATCAGTACCTGTTATTTGCACCCAGGATGACTGGTACAGTTGAAATACTCAATTCATATCTGGTACAGATCCAGGATTAGATGTCCTCCAGCTGGCTGCAGCTCAACCCAGATAAGATCTAAGTACTGATGATCAAGCCTGGTTGACGGAAGGGCATGGGGTATGGAGCGGAGAGTACTGGTCTGGTACTTGGTTCCTCTAGTCTGATGATTTAAACCAAGGTGAAAAAGCTGGCCATTATTCTGGATTAAAGACTGACATTTGCGGCTCAGGTGACTTCCATAGTCAGGAAAGGCTTTTGCCATCTTCGTGACATCTCTCGGATTAAAGCCTCGATCCTGCCATTAGACCTGCCCCCACTGGTGCATGCCATTGTGACCTCTAGGCTCAATTACTGTAACACTATTTAACTAGGTGTGAATGAAGGAGTCCTATGACACCTGCAGCTACTGCAGAATGCAGCAGTCAGGCTACTTACTGGCCTTCTTAGGTCACGTAATCTGACCCCAGTCCTGCGTGATCTGCACTGGCTGCTGGTGAAGTGGTGAATCTCCTTCAAGGTCAGTTTGCTGACCTACAAAGCCCTACACAGATTGGGCCCAAGCTATTTGAGTGAGCTGCTGTTCCCTTACTGCCCAGCTTGTCCCCCTCTGCTACTCTGAGGGAAGCCTCCTAGCAGTTCCCAGGGCCAGGTTTAATACATTGGATGACCGTACGTTAGAGGTAGCTGGTCCGGCCCTATGGAACTTGTTTTTTAGGTCTCAGAGGGAAGCTCCTTTGGTGGAGGCCTTTAAAAGGTGCCTAAAGACCTATCTCTTCAGTCAAGTCTTTGGTTTGTTATACTACCACTGGTCCTATTATCCTGCTAGCTTATTATTTAATTACCCTGACTGCTAATTTGCACTTTATGTTTTAGCTGTTTTAATTTATGATTTTATGTTGCACTTTTATTTTGCTGATTTTATTGCTCTGTTAGACAACACCCAAAGCCTCTGGGATTGGGTGCTACAAAATGCTGTGCAGATTGCTGAATTCTGCCAGTGGAATTAGTGTGGAATGACCATTCCTCCAGCAGAATTTTTGCTGGAATTTTACTGGTTCTTCTGCAGAACTCCACCTGCTGTGATACACAAAATTATATTCTGCTAAACAGCATTTTTTCCACAGAAAATCATTCCACAACCATTCCAAATAAAATATTGAGATTCATGGAATAGAATTCCATGGAAATGTCATGGAAAATGCATTCCACATTTTTCTTCTGTGGAAATTCACCTTTCCATTTCCAGTGAAATTCTGCAGAATTTCAGTGGAATTTTGAAAATTCCATGAAATTCCATTTCAACAGAATTTGAACATTCTGCACAGCACTAGTGCTATATTAATAAAATTACTACTAATGCTACTAATACTACAGTGTGAGCTCTACACACCAATATCACTTATCAATGGGGACTAAAAAAACATGACCCCATCCTGGTCACTAGACTGCAAAGGGTAATACAGAAGTTAATATATTGGAGCCAGACAGTTTTCATTCCGCAGTGTCAATATTTTGACAGTGTCTGGAGAGCTTAAAATGTCCTGCTTGTGGTCAAACATTCAAATATAATTTATGTATTTGAAAAGATTTCACCAGGAAAGACAACATGAGCTGTAAACAGCTCATTTCCAGAAGCGTCCTGGAGGGAAGGGGTACCTAAATGGAAGGATCGAGCAAAAGCAAGACAATGAAATACATACAGTGCAATTCAATACATACAGTGTTGTTCTAAAACAATGCAATACAAATACTAAACAATCAGATACATTCAGTCCAAATCAAGTACATGCAGAGCTGTACTGATACAATGCAATACAATTCAGTACAAGACTACAGAAGGTAATGGAAACAGGAAGTGGTAAATGGCAAAGTGAGGCTATAGACATGGTGGGAGAGAAGAAGCCTTAATCCTAGGGGGGAGAGATCAGGGGGTAAAGGAATAATGTGCAGATATAGCTCAGGTAGTAGTCTGCAGGAGTAGTAGTAACATAAGGTAAGGGGCTGAAGGAGGGCAAGAGGTAGCGGCACTGCTTGGGTGAGTAAGTGCAGATCCAGATCTAAAAAGCCAGACTTTGAGAGTTGCTAAGTGCTCATAAGGATTTAGATGAAAGGAAGTTATAGCATGAGGGATGGAGAAAAGGGGACCGGAGTGGGAAAGAGGAGTTACTGCACAAGTGGCAGGGAAGGAAGGATGGGTGGAAGAGAGGAGGTGGGAAGCCAAGAACGGTCCTCTTCAGGATGCTGAAACACCTTCAAGGGGAGGACCTGGCAGGAAGGAGTAGAGAGAGAGGAGGGGGTTTTGAGGGAGAGGGGAATGGCAAACCAGCAATTGAATCCTCTTCAGTATTCAGTGAACCCTGCAAGGGGACAGGGCCCATTTGGAAGGGGGGGGAGGGGTGGGAAGAGGTGTAAGACAATAGAAGATGAGGGTGGTGAGAGGGCAGGTGGGTTATCAAGAAGCTGAAAAACACTGAATGTGGGCAGGACCTGGTAGTGAAGGAGTGGGGGGAGGGGGGAGGCCCTAATCAACATGACCATCTCATGTAATGCTGAAAATGTTCTCACTGCCAAAATTGGCAGTGTTTCTTATTCACACCACATTAATTTGGATTTGGACCTAAATTTATTTCCTGAATAAATGCCACATACACAAAACCAAGAGCTAGGGTTAGGATGAATGGTATAGAAACATAAACATAGACTTTGATGGCAGACAAGGACTGCCTGGCCCACCCAGTCTGCCCATCTCCCTACCCATTTGATAAGCTGCAGATCCTAATTAAACAACAGCCTACTTCTTCCTACCCCCAGCAGAATTGCCTTATGTCTGTCCCATACATTTTTGAATTCCCCCACTGTTTTCAACCCCACGAACTCCTCAGAAAGGCCGTTTCATGCGTCCACCACCCTCTCCATGAAAAAATACTTCCTCACCTTGCCCCTGAGTGGCCCCCCTCTATCTTTAAATTCTGCCCCGTTGTTCTTGCACATCTCTTTTTCTGAAAGATGCTATCCTCTTGGACTTTGTTTATTCCCTTCTTGTTTGAACTTCAGAGGGGTACCCATTGGGATGCCCACTTTCACCCCTTCTTTTTGCCCTGAGGTTTGAACTGTTGGCCATAACCATCAGGACAAACCCAGCTATAAAAGGAGCCTCCTGTTACCCACAGGGCAAATAAATGTTACTGTACAAGAATGATATTCTTCTGTTTGTTAGTGAATCAGTAAACTCCATACCCCCCCCACAACCCCGGCCACATTAGAGCAGTATGGTAAAGTTTCAGGGTTCAAAATAAACAATGATAAATCTGACATCTTTAAATTGAGGTGAGTAATGTCAGCATACATTAAACATAGCAAACTTTTTCAGTGGACTATCAAGGGATTTAAGTATCTGGGCATCCACTTTCATAAAGATGCCTCAAATCTACACAAGGACAACTATAAACTGAGGGAGAGAGACAGAGAGAGAGAGAGAGAGAGGAAGAGAGAGGGAGAGGTAGGGGGGAGAGAGAGAGAGAGATGTCATGGCACACCACAAGCTCCACACTAAAAAGAAATAAGCCAGAAAAAATAATACTTAACCATCATATGGTTACAGAACTTACATTGTTAATTTGTTGCACATTAGCACTTTAAATAATTATTTCACATGTGACAAGGGGTTTTATACTATTCAAAAAGAGTATCCGATAGGGGGTACTATCTTTGATAAAGACCATTCTGGTTGAAACCTTAGAGGTTGTTTGTATATTTGTTTCCTCTGGGTGTAGCCCTTTTTGGCTTGTATACATTGCAGTGGTGGTCTAAAATAAAAAAAAAAACGGATGGTTACATATTATTTTGTTTGGCATAATTCTTTTTAGTGTGAAGCTAGTGGTATGCTGTGACTTCTTTTGCTCTAGTTTGTTGTTGTCATTGAGCACCCACCTGTCCTAGTGTGACTCTTTTTGTCTCTATTTCAGTTCATTTAGAGCAATGCACATGATGCCTTAACAACTGAAAGAGCCACAATCACCACAAAACAGGGTTAAAAATGTAAACAGTGACTCGTACCGATCTGAACGCTGAGTAATACAGGTCAATGAACCTGCAGTTCTGGGAGTGAGTCACAGTGGAGCCAGAAATGGAGGACCAGTGGTAGCAATTTGAAACACAGAAAGCATTTTGTCCAACTTGAAGTAACACAACCCATTTGGAGAAGAGGGGCTATACTGGAGAAAATTGTGGAATGATCGGAAACACCAGGCAGAGCACCGAGTAACATCAGGGGAGTGTTCTTCTCATATGAACAAACTGTCTTGAAATCATGCAGGACCTATTGGCAAACAAAAACAATTGAGGCCTATCTTGATGCAGGTAGGGCGCCTTGTGGCCTAAGAATTATTAAAGATCCACTTTTTGGACTAGACAATAGAGACGCAGTGAATTTAAATTCTGCCGGGGAAGTGAATGCGAAGTGGGCACTTCACGTTGCCACTCCACTACGCAGAGTGAGCAATGCAAAGTGTTCACTCCACCTTGTCATTACCACTTCGCGTTAAGGCAGAATGGGAATGTGAAGGAAGGGAAAGTCATTGTTTTTAATGGACTTCACATTCCTCTTTGTGATTCTAAGTGATCCACTTGGTGTTTCAGATTTGGCAGCACCCCACACACATCACATGGTTTACAGTACTGTAAGTCACATGGTCTTTAGCTAGGCAGGAAGGAATTGAGTTATACAAGCAGACACTTTTCCTTTCTCCTGTGCAGAGAGAGAGAGAGGATTGTGTTTTGTGACTGCTGATACTTTGAGATCAGAGCGAGGAGGAGATTTAGACCCAACAGCTTTTTTAAAAGCTACATTTTTTGTCTTTTTATTTTTCTTACCTCTATAAGTAGTTAGTTGTTTGTCTGTGTCTATGTGGCTACAGGCCCCCAGACCAGAGGGAGGACATAGACACATTACTGTTAGAAGATATACAAAACATGACAGCTAAAGGGGAGGTTCTGATAATGGGAGATTTCAACATGCCGGATACAGATTGGTCAATACCAGCAGGAACATCTGCCAGAACTAGACTCATAGTGTATCTCCTGCAGGGAAGGGCCTCAAACAACTGGTAGAGCAAACCCACAAGAGACAGGGCTATCCTAGATCTAGTACTGACTAACAAAGAAGGGATCACAGATCTCCAGGTAGAAGGTCACCTGGGGCCAGTGACCATCACATGGTATGGTTCAATTTGGCTACTACATCTAAATCATCCCATTCCAAGGCAAAAATATGGGACTTCAGAGGAGCTGACTTTGATAAGATGGCCAACAGAGTTAAGCTAGCCCTGGCAAAAAAGAAACACAGGTGAGGGGGACAGGCAAAGTGGGCTACATTAAGGATGCACCTTGAAGCAACATCCCATTGTGTCAGACAGAAAAGGAAGTAAAAAGAAGAAGGAAACCACTTTGGTTCTCAAGTACAGTAGCAGAAAAGGTCAGAGCCAAAAGGCTGGCCTTCAGGAAATATAAGGGAACACAGCAGGATGAAGATAGGGAGGCATACCAAACTGCCCTAAGGGAAGCAGGGAAGGCAGTAAGGCAGGCAAAGTCCCAAACTGAGGAAACACTAGCACGAACAGTAAAAGAAGGTGACAAGACTTTCTATAGATACATTAGTGAAAGGAGAAAGTCCAGAGGGGGTATTGCTAAGCTTAATGGAGAAAAGGGAGCATGTGAGGAGGAGGACCCTGTGAAGGCATCTATTCTAAATAGATACTTTTGAGCAGTATTTACTGAAGAGAAGGTAGGGCAGGGCCCACAGCTCAGCATCATGGACACATGGGGGAGGGAGGTGAGCACTACTCCCTTCACAAAAGAAAGGGTCCTACAAGAGCTTGCTAAGCTCAGGGTGGATAAGGCAATGGGACCTGATGGAATACATCCCAGGGTACTTAAGGAGTTAAAGGAGGAACTAGCAGAGCCATTAGCAGAATTGTTTAGTGAGTCTCTGAGCACAGGAGAGGTCCCAGAAGACTGGAGAAGGGCTCATGTGATCCTGCTCCACAAGAGTGGTAGCAGGAGAGGAGGAGGAACTACAGACCAGTCAGTCTTACCCTCAGTAGTGGGCAAGATTATGGAGGCACTCCTTAAGAAAAGGATAGTGCAACACCTGGAATCCATAGGGGCACAGGATCCAAGACAGCATGGGTTTACAAAAGGAAGGTCCTGTCAAACTAATCTCATAGATTTCTTTGACTGGGCAACCAGAGTGGTGGACCAAGGGGGAGCAATTGATGTCGCCTACCTTGACTTCAGCAAAGCTTTGACACTGTTCCACATAGAAGATTGATAAATAAGCTGGGTAGGCTCGGGGTGGGTCAGAAGTTGGTCAACTGGGTGGCAAACTGGTTGACGGGCAGAAAACAGAGAGTGGTGGTAAATGGTATACAGTCAGAAGAGATGCAAGTCACAAGTGGGGTACCTCAGGGATCAGTCCTGGGGCCAGTCCTCTTCAACATCTTCATTAGTGACCTTGCAGATGGACTAGAGGGTAAGGCTTGTCTGTTTGCAGATGACACCAAGATCTGCAACAGAGTAGATGATCCAGATGGGGTGGGCAGAATGAGAAGAGATCTGGATAAACTAGCAGAATGGTCAGAAGAGTGGCAACTGAGATTTAATGCAAAGAAGTGCAAAATCATGCAAATAGGGAAGAGAAACCCTGAAGCCACCTATAGGCTGGGAGGGTTGCTAGCAGTCACAAAGGAAGAAAGAGACTTGGGCATCATCATCACTGATGACCTAAAATCATCCAAGCAGACCTCAAAGCGTAGGTAAGGCTAGGGGTAATAGGGTGTATTAGTAGGGGATCACAAGTCGTATATGCGGGAGTGTAATAATCCCTCTGTACAAGACAATGGTTAGGCCCCATCTGGAGTACTGCGTGCAGTATTGGAGGCCACACTTCACAAGGACATTAACCAAATTGAGGCAGTCCAGAGAAGGGTAACCAAAATGGTGCAGGGACTGCATCAGAAGACATATGAGACAGATTAACGGAGCTCAATATGTATACCCTTGAGCAAAGGAGGAGAGGATATGATCGAGGCATTCAAACACCTTAAGGGCATAAACAAGGTGAAAGAGTCTAACATGTTTAAATATAAGAAAATAGCAGGACAAGAGGACACAGCATGAGATCAGAGGGAGGCCGATTAAGGGGAATGGAGGAAATTTCACAGAAAGGGTGGTGGATGCATGGAATGGCTTACCACAAGAAGTGGTGGCTATGAATACAGTGCAGGGCTTCAAACAGGCATGGGATAGGCATAAGGGAGCAATACAAATGACTATGAATAGATAGGCCACTGACAGAGCAAAGGCCGATGGCACATTTATAAGGTAGAAAAAGAAATGGGCAGACTGGATGGGCCTTGAGGTCCTTATCTGCCATCAACTTCTATGTTTCTTTGTTCTATGACTGTGTGTGTGTTGTATGACAGTGTGAGTAGTGATTGCTCAGACTGAGGTAGCTCAGTAGGAGAGATGGACCAGGGTGAGGGAATGTCTGGGGCTGGGGCAGCTCTGGGAGAGCGTGGTAGTGGTAAGCGTTGTACCATGCACATGCATGGGGGGCATGGGTGCCCATTCCTGTTGGACTGCTCAAAACTTGTGAGTGCTCCCCCCTCCCGGAAGGAGGACCAACACCACCTCCTGTCCTGACTCTGAGGCAGTTGAACCACCACCACCATGTCCAGCAACAGGTCCTCTGGAGCAGGATGTGCCTGTTCCCCCAGGCCCAGGTGTGGATTCCATCCCTGTTCAGCACTGTGACCAGTTGGCTGCCAGTTTATCTGGCCCTCCTCTGCCTGTGCCTGGTCCTTCCTGCACCTCCATTGTTTGGCAGTTTTTTGACTGTATCAGGGGGGACAGCTGTGTGGTCAAGTGCTGTCTATGTGAGGTGGAGGTGCACCATGGCCCCCGGGGGTCTCACCTGGGGACTAGGGGCCAGCACACCCATATGTTCAATCACCACCAGTTGGGAGTGGCAGGATGCCACACAATAGACCATGCCTGCACCTGCTGGCCATTCTGTGGCAGAGGGTGCAGCTGTGCATGGTGGCATCCCTAAGAAGAGGAGGGCCACAGCAGCACCTGCTGCTCCACCAGCATCCCCACCCCTCACCACCACCACCAGCAGGTCAGCCTGTAGAATGTGTGGACCCCAGAAAACTGTGTGAAACACAGGCCAACTTGGCAGTTCTCTGGAGTGCTGTTGAAGAGAAAAATGAGAGGGTGAGCGCTGTGGAGCAGCAGTTGGATTGCATAGAGGGACATCAGTTGCAAATTATGTCCATGCTGGAACTGCTGCTGGATCACCATGGGATACCACATTAGTTTTTTTTCCTCACACCATGTGCCCCCCACATCTTCCTTGCTGTGTTTTAAAATGTATTCCTCCACCATCCCTGACCCTAATATGTAATTATGCCCTTTTTTTGTCATCTTCTGTATGCGTAACACTTTGTATTCTGAGCAGTGCAAGTATACTGTGCTAAACTGCATGTGTGCAGTCAGTCTTCTTTCCAATCTGTGTATGTACTGCAGACACTGTCCAACTCCCTGACTTAAAAACATTTATTAATGAGTACAATGGTGGGATGGTGAAGCCTGGAGACATACTACAAAACAGGCTTACAATACATCCAAGTAACTAGTAAAAATATTAATGTTGTGATTCATGATGTGTTTGTAAATCATGATTTGTGACTGCAGTTGTGATCATGGTGATGATGAAACACAAATGCCTAAGGCTGTACTTCCCTGGGCTCCGATGAGGTGTGGCACAAAACTCCCAAACTTAAAAACACTCATTAATGAGTACAATGGTGGGGTGGTGAAGCATGGAGATATACTACAAAACAGGCTTACAATACATCCAAGTTACTATTAAAAAAAATTAATGTTGTGATTCATGACGTGATCGTAAATCATGATTTGTGACTGCATTTGTGACCGTAATGATGAAGAACGTGATTTGTATCATGAATGACTTGTGATGATGGTCCTGACTTAAAAACGCATATTAATGAGTACAATGTTCATGCAGAATTATGCACCACACCTGTTCAGTACTCTGATGGGAAGCCAAAGAAACAACTGTGACTTAAGTTAGAGATGGAGATTGCGCCCTAAAGAGATGCAAATGCACAGACAGATTAAGATTGTGCTGCACACTGAAGAGATGCAGATGCAAAGGCACAACACCTAACCAGTGCTCACCATCAGAAATTCAAATCTGGAAAAGAATACCTTTGCCAGCTGGGGCAGGCCATGGGGGGGGGGGCAGTGTACTGCACTGCTGCAGTAACAGTCATTAGTACTAGTACCAGTAAAGATAGCACAAAGAAGTACCAAAATTATGCAGCTGCAGTGGATAGCAGGCTCACATTGCTGAAATTATGTGGCATAATAAAATGTGTCTGATTTGATGACATGAGTCACACACATACGCAAACACACACACTAGTAATGTGAAGTAAATTGAAAACCTCAGTAATATAACCACATATTTTAAACAAAATGAAATTATGCACTGCTACACCACAACAATCAGCAAAAAAATAGCAAGAATTATTGAAAATATTACTGTGTGTACATTAACACAGTTATTCTAGAAAAATATCACCAAAACAGAAAGCACCCTTTTTCTGCAAGTTAATCTACCTACACCACAGATATGCCCCTCCCCCAAAGCACACTTCTACTATCTCTCAGTACACAAACCGAATCTTGTACATTAACATTCAAAATCCACACACAACAATAAACGCTCGATGATATGAGCACAGGAGGGTTTTCTATAATCGATGGACTAAAGTTTCAGCAAAAAAAAATGACTCAAAAGGCTTTTTAACAGCTTTTAGAAAGTTTGAATCGCAGAGAGCTCTCAGAGCAGATTGTCTCCTACAGCTTCGTACACACACTACCCCAAACTGAGGCTGTTCAGAACAATCCCATGAATCACTGCAAAATTCTCCTTTGGAGCTTAAAAACAAGGTGAAGTGAGGTGAAGTACATTGTTTTCTATGCACTTCACCTTAAGAATTGGTGGAGTAGTGGTTTGAGAAGGCAGAGTAACGTGAAGTCATTGTTTTCATTGGACTTTGCGTTACCCATTATATTTATTTATTTATTTATTGAATTTTGATGACCGGGTAGGCCCACTGGGCCCCGGAGGTCCCTTTTTCAGGGGTGACCTGGGAGTTACAGGACAAAAACATGGTAAAACAATTAGCACAGATACAGCTATAACACAAAGTACTCCGCTTTGAGTTTCAGAGCACTCGACGAATTTGCCTTCAGTCCGTGAATCACTTCACGGAGCGAATTGGGGCCACTTCTTTCATCTCTACTAGACAATATGGATTTTGTTAATAAATTGAGAAAAATATCCATTGAAGCAACTGAAAAATGGATGGAACTGATTGCTGAGTGTAGTGATAGTATAATATGTTGATTATTGTCACTCCATTTTGTATACTATTTCATGTAATGTATGTCATTTTATACTCCATTTTGTATTGTGTGACTCCATTTTACATGCTGCTTCATTTAATTGGTGTTTTGCTCTTTAGATTGCCTCATTATTATGTTTTGCTTCAGACAGTGTATTTTGCTAACTTGAAGGTTGCATATTATCAGGCAACCTGTTTTGTAGTTTTGTTTAAACTTCTGCTTAGCTCATAGTGTTCTAGGCACCGGCCAGTGTTTGGAACACAGTGACCTAGCAGGTGTAGGGAATTCTGAGCAGTCCTTATGGTGTGAATTCGCAGCATCCTGGGAGCCCGGCCAGCTTCTAGAATGTGGCGAGACAACACTATGAAGGCTGCACGGTTATTTTTAGCATAGAATAAGATATAAATGTAGCTTTCTCAATGCCTGGTTAGAAGCCTCACCTGCAGGGTGGACGCATTGCTGTGGGGCCAATTCCCGGTTCGTGAGACTCCTAGCCAGGCTGACAAGGGGGCTTCCCAGCCATTGGAACAGGCTTGGATGTAGCTTTTGGAATCGGTGATGTATAACCTTATATTTTGCTATAATAAAGCTTTGGCTTGCTGTACTTATTGTAACCTTTCATATTATATTTTGCTATAATAAAGCTTTGGCTTGCTATACTTATTGTACTGTTATTGTGTGTATGTGAGTGTGAATGGCAAATAGCTGCTTGGTTTGAGTTGGCAGAACATTTTTGGTGTAGTCGGCAGGATTTGAAAATAAAATGTCTATTTTTAGGAAAAAGGATGAGTTCTTTTTTTTAAAGGTGTATTAAGGTTCAAACAAGCAAGGGCAACTGCCCTTTGTACTTGTAATTTGTGCTTGCTGCAAGTATATACTGTTAGAGCCAATGATGGCTTTCACAGTTCAGGCTGCTTTTAGGAGAAAAGCAGCAGCTGGTTAAGTAAAGCTAGATAAGCAACATCTAGAAAAAGAAAAATAAACTACTGTGGATGTACGCACAGTAGGTGACTACAGACGGGATGATTCGAAAATCCTCCCCCCCCATGTTGCCTATCTGTATAGTTTCAAGTTTTTCTGTATCAATTTCAAGTTCCCTTGCCTCCTATAGAGGCTGAAACATTTGATCCTAAACCCAAGTATTGGGGACCTCTACCAGATGGATCTCAACCTAGTACTGTTAGAGATTTTTGTTTGTTTTGTTTTTAAACTGCAAACCAGAGCTCTGGAAAAAGACTTGGTTTGGCAGGTTACTAAAATGGCCAAAAGAAAACCTTTGAAAGGGTTAAAACCTTTGAAAGAGTTAATAGCTGCAGCGTTTGGAAATTATCACGAAGGTCCTGCAGTCAGTTTTCTTACTTAGACTAGTATATCGGAAAAGAAGAAGAAAATACCTTGACACCGGTAAGTATGAATTTTTTTTATTCAAAGTTGTTTTATGTCTGTCTGTTTTATTTCTGTAATACGATACTAAACAAGGTAATGCTCTGCCTTTCTCATGCATATTTTCTAGCTTATATCTGTGTTCTGTAATTATGTTCTATTGTCAAGGTTGTGAGATAGGATTGACTGCCTTCAGTGCACAACATGTTACAGAAAAAAAGAAAGAAGAAGCTTCTTTGCCTCATAGCTGACTGTTTTAATTGGCTTTATTTGTAATGGAACATTTGTGCTGCCTAGATAGGGTCAGTGAAAAACTTTTGTTTGTAGTTGTTGCTTGGAGCAGGTAGTGTTGATGGTGAAGAATTATGACGTCATATAGATTGCAATGTGCAGAAAGAGTTGTAGTTTGCAACAGTGAGTATTTCACATCCCTTATTACCCGCAGGCAGCAGGGTTAATTGAGAGAATGAATGGATTGCTGAAAGAACAGTTTAGGAAATTGGGGGGGGAGCCTACGAAAATGGAAAGAGAATTTATGTACCAGCGAACACATGTTATCTTCGAGAATAATCAGTCTGTGTATTTTCTAGGTTCTTCAATGGATTCTAAAAGGAATAACACTCTCTCTCACGGTCCATTCGGTAAAGCCTATTACCCCAGGTGGAAGAATATTGAAGCTTGACGACCACTTGTACAATGGGGTTGGAAATCTTCCACCAGTTTACGGGTGCAAGACAACTTTACTTGCCCTGAAAACCAAGGATGTCCTATAGTGAACATTACTTTTTCACCAGATGTGAACATTTGGAAACCAGTTGAGACAATGGCAGGATGATTATATGTCCAACCTATGCAGGACACAAATTGGATTAAATTACAGAACCAGACTGTTATTAGATGCTGCAACTTATCGAATAGTTGCATGGTGACTGTACAACATAGACTTGATTGCTGCATGAATCAAACAGACATTTTCAATGCAAGTATTACTTTGATTGACATAGACACGTTATTCTGCATGAATGCTACTGCAATAACTAATAGAACTACTTTGGCAGATCACATTACAGTGTTGAAAAATCATCCTGTAATTAGCAATGATAGTATAGTTAAGGTTCCATCCACATGTACATCAGTAGCGAGTGGTATCAGAAAAATGTAATCCATTTTAACATAACGCTTATGTTTAGTAGAAAATGCAAATATAAAGAGCTTGGTATGATACGCTATTAGCGGAGCAGGGCAGGCATGGAATTTTAAATAGTGTTGATATAGAAGCACTGACTAACAGGCTTCAGGCAGTAGGAATTGATGTATTTAGCTTAATTAACTTACAAGCTCAATGGATGCCAACTGTTTTCTTACCCCAAAGATTAACTTTGAATTATGATTTTGAGTTCTTGCAGTTATTTAATGCTTCACAGGTATGGGGAATGGGAGTAGCAGAAAATATTTCACGATTTATTGATTGGACAGAATGCACAATGCGACATATGTATTCTATAATGCAAAGAAATAAGGCCCAGAGCGATTTAATGAGTAATAATGAATATGTGTGGAGGACCGTGTTCAAATCATGGATTCCTAGTAATCATTGGATTGTAATGTCATCCACCACAGTAAAATGCACAGATAAATATGTAATATTACCTGTAATTTTTGGTCCCCCATTATTTGATCCTGAGTTTTGGTTCCAAGATTCAACAAGAGACTACTCATTATTGGTGGGATATTTTTACAGGATGGTCTCCATCAGCTACAAAAGTGTTAAATATTCTGATACATCCTATCATAATCATTGCTGTAGTGACAATTATCTTGCTTATTTGGACTTGTTACTTATCATGTTATATTCGTAGTAATTTTGCTATGGTACCAATATCATACAAATCGTATTCACAATAATCAAAGGACCGAATGTAGTGATAGTGTAATATGTTGATTATTGTCACTCCATTTTGTATGCTATTTCATGTAATGTATGTCATTTTATACTCCATTTTGTATTGTGTGACTCCATTTTACATGCTGCTTCATTTAATTGGTGTTTTGCTCTTTAGATAGCCTCATTATTATGTTTTGCTTCAGACAGTGTATTTTGTTAACTTGAAGGTTGCATATTATCAGGCAACCTGTTTTTGTAGTTTTGTTTAAACTTCTGCTTAGCTCATAGTGTTCTAGGCACCGGCCAGTGTTTGGAGCACAGTGACCTAGCAGGTGTAGGGAATTCTGAGCAGTCCTTATGGTGTGAATTAGCAGCATCCTGGGAGCCCGGCCAGCTTCTAGAATGTGGCGAGACAACACTATGAAGGCTGCACGGTTATTTTAGCATAGAATAAGATATAAATGGCTTTCTCAATGCCTGGTTAGAAGCCTCACACCATGCTGCAGGGTGGGCCTCGCTGTGGGGGCCAATTCCCAGTTCGTGAGACTCTCTAGCCAGGCTGACAAGGGCTTCCCAGCCATTGGAACAGGCTTGGATGTAGCTTTTGGAATCGGTGATGTATAACCTTATATTTTGCTATAATAAAGCTTTGGCTTTCTGTACTTATTGTAACCTTTATATTATATTTTGCTATAATAAAGCTTTGGCTTGCTATACTTATTGTACTGTTATTGTGTGTATGTGAGTGTGAATGGCAAATAGCTGCTTGGTTTGAGTTGGCAGAACATTTTTGGCGAGTCGGCAGGATTCGAAAATAAAATGTCTATTTTAGGAAAAGGATGAGTTCTTTTTTTAAAGGTGTATTAAGGCTCAAACAAGCAAGGGCAACTGCCCTTTGTACTTGTAATTTGTGCTTGCTGCAAGTATATACTGTTAGAGCCAATGATGGCTTTCACAGTTCAGGCTGCTTTTAGGATAAAAGCAGCAGCTGGTTAAGTAAAGTTAGATAAGCAACATCTAGAAAAAGAAAAATAAACTACTGTGGATGTACGCACAGTAGGTGACTACAGACGGGATGATTTGAAAATCCTCCCTCCATGTTGCCTATCTGTGTAGTTTCAAGTTTTTCTGTATCAATTTAGTTCCCTTGCCTCCTATAGAGGCTGAAACATTTGATCCTAAACCCAAGTACTGGGGACCTCTACCAGATGGATCTCAACCTAGTACTGTTAGAGATTTTTGTTTGTTTTGTTTTTAAACTGCAAACCAGAGCTCTGGAAAAAGACTTGGTTTGGCAGGTTACTAAAATGGCCAAAAGAAAACCTTTGAAAGGGTTAAAACCTTTGAAAGAGTTTATAGCTGCAGCATTTGGAAATTATCACGAAGGTCCTGCAGTCAGTTTTCTTACTTAGACTAGTATATCGGAAAAGAAGAAGAAATACCTTGACACCGGGTAAGTATGAATTTTTTTATTCAAAGTTGTTTTATGTCTGTCTGTTTTATTTCTGTAATACGATACTAAACAAGGTATGCTCTGCCTTCTCATGCATATTTTCTAGCTTATATCTGTGTTCTGTAATTATGTTCTATTGTCAAGGTTGTGAGATAGGATTGACTGCCTTCAGTGCCCAACATGTTACAGAAAAAAAAAAGAAAGAAGAAGCTTCTTTGCCTCATAGCTGACTGTTTTAATTGGCTTTATTTGTAATGGAACATTTGTGCTGCCTAGATAGGGTCAGTGAAAAACTTTTGTTTGTAGTTGTTGCTTGGAGCAGGTAGTGTTGATGGTGAAGAATTATGACGTCATATAGATTGCAATGTGCAGAAAGAGTTGTAGTTTGCAACAGTGGGTATTTCACATCCCTTATTACCCGCAGGCAGCAGGGTTAATTGAGAGAATGAATGGATTGCTGAAAGAACAGTTTAGGAAATTGGGAGGGGGGGAGAGCCTACGAAAATGGAAAGAGAATTTATGTACCAGCGAACACATGTTATCTTCGAGAATAATCAGTCTGTGTATTTTCTAGGTTCTTCAATGGATTCTAAAAGGAATAACACTCTCTCTCACGGTCCATTCGGTAAAGCCTATTACCCCAGGTGGAAGAATATTGAAGCTTGACGACCCACTTGTACAATGGGGTTGGAAATCTTCCACCAGCTTACGGGTGCAAGACAACTTTACTTGCCCTGAAAACCAAGGATGTCCTATAGTGAACATTACTTTTTCACCAGATGTGAACATTTGGAAACCAGTTGAGACAATGGCAGGACGATTATATGTCCAACCTATGCAGGACACAAATTGGATTAAATTACAGAACCAGACTGCTATTAGATGCTGCAACTTACCGAATAGTTGCATGGTGACTGTACAACATAGACTTGATTGCTGCATGAATCAAACAGACATTTTCAATGCAAGTATTACTTTGATTGACATAGACACGTTATTCTGCATGAATGCTACTGCAATAACTAATAGAACTACTTGGCAGATCACATTACAGTGTTGAAAAATCATCCTGTAATTAGCAATGATAGTATAGTTAAGGTTCCATCCACATGTACATCAGTAGCGCAGCGGTATCAGAAAAATGTAATCCATTTTAACATAACATTTATGTTTAGTAGAAAATGCAAATATAAAAGAGCTTGGTATGATATGCTATTAGGCGGAGCAGGGGCAGGCATGGGAATTTTAAATAGTGTTGATATAGAAACACTGACTAACAGGCTTCAGGCAGTAGGAATTGATGTATTTAGCTTAATTAACTTACAAGCTCAATGGATGCCAACTGTTTTCTTACCCCAAAGATTAACTTTGAATTATGATTTTGAGTTCTTGCAGTTATTTAATGCTTCACAGGTATGGGGAATGGGAGTAGCAGAAAATATTTCACGATTTATTGATTGGACAGAATGCACAATGCGACATATGTATTCTATAATGCAAAGAAATAAGGCCCAGAGTGATTTAATGAGTAATAATGAATATGTGTGGAGGACCGTGTTCAAATCATGGATTCCTAGTAATCATTGGATTGTAATGTCATCCACCACAGTAAAATGCACAGATAAATATGTAATATTACCTGTAATTTTTGGTCCCCCATTATTTGATCCTGAGTTTTGGTTCCAAGATTCAACAAGAGACTACTCATTATTGGTGAGATATTTTTACAGGATGGTCTCCATCAGCTACAAAAGTGTTAAATATTCTGATACATCCTATCATAATCATTGCTGTAGTGACAATTATCTTGCTTATTTGGACTTGTTACTTATCATGTTATACTCGTAGTAATTTTGCTATGGTACCAATATCATACAAATCGTATTCACAATAATCAAAGGACCGAATGTAGTGATAGTGTAATATGTTGATTATTGTCACTCCATTTTGTATGCTATTTCATGTAATGTATGTCATTTTATACTCCATTTTGTATTATGTGACTCCATTTTACATGCTGCTTCATTTAATTGGTGTTTTGCTCTTTAGATAGCCTCATTATTATGTTTTGCTTCAGACAGTGTATTTTGCTAACTTGAAGGTTGCATATTATCAGGCAACCTGTTTTTGTAGTTTTGTTTAAACTTCTGCTTAGCTCATAGTGTTCTAGGCACCGGCCAGTGTTTGGAGCACAGTGACCTAGCAGGTGTAGGGAATTCTGAGCAGTCCTTATGGTGTGAATTGCAGCATCCTGGGAGCCCGCCAGCTTCTAGAATGTGGTGAGACAACACTATGAAGGCTGCACTGTTATTTTAGCATAGAATAAGATATAAATGTAGCTTTCTCAATGCCTGGTTAGAAGCCTCACCTTCAGGGTGGACGGACGCTGTGGGGCCAATTCCTGTTCTGTGAGACTCCTAGCCAGGCTGACAAGGGGCTTCCAGCCATTGGAACAGGCTTGGATGTAGCTTGGAATTGGTGATGTATAACCTTTTGTATTATATTTTGCTATAATAAAGCTTTGGCTTGCTGTACTTATTGTAACCTTTTATATTATATTTTGCTATAATAAAGCTTTGGCTTGCTATACTTATTGTACTGTTATTGTGTGTATGTGAGTGTGAATGGCAAATAGCTGCTTGGTTTGAGTTGGCAGAACACTGAGAAATCAAAAAAGGATGAGAAAGAAACTGATAAAGAACTCAAACATAAAGAGGTGGATTTACAACAGTATTCTGAACATCCTAGTATTTCAAAATTCAAAGTAGAACTGCAAAAAGAATTACAGTGTCAGGATAATATGATTTGCTCCACAAAAAAATAAAAGTTCGCTAGAGACATAAATGATTACCAAAAAGATACATATTTAGCTGGCCAAAATGCAATAATGGTAAAAAGAAAAGGTAAAAAGAATAAGAACCAGGGACAAAAAAACACAAAGAATAAAGTGTACTTTACCTCAGTCTCCATTTTGAAACCTAGCTCGAGTGCAAGTGAAGCAAGTACAACCAGTGGCACAACTGCTTCGGAGACAAGTGATTCCAAACATTCTGAGCCTTTTTTAGAGAGGAAGAGACTATACAGATGGTGCAAAAGGAAGGGACGGTATCAGTTCAAACCAGAAGGACACGGAGAGGGTGATGAAAGACAAGGAGGTCAGGAAGGTTACCATGAGCAGAAGAGATGCTACCAGGAATAAGAGAAGAGGAAGAGCAAGTTGTACCAGTGGACAATATCATCAACCTTTCTGACAGGACTTTATCAGCTAATGAAGTAAGAGTCCTGAATAAGGGCCTTTCATACATACCTACAACGGTATACAACGGATTACGTTACAGAAGCCCTCAGGCAGTCAAGTAATCCTGATTTCCATGTGACTGCTAAACCAAATTCTATTCAGGTCTTAAAGAAGCCAGAGGAGGCAACTAGAATGGTGCAGGGTCTGCAAGAGAAGCCGTACGAGGAGAGACTTAAGGAGCTTAATATGTATACCTTTGAGGAAAGAAGGGAGAGGGGGGACATGATAGAAACTTTTAAGAACCTTAGTGGAATCAACAAAGTCCAAGAGGGTAGCATCTTTCAGAAAAAGAGATGTGCAAGAACAAGGGGACACAATTTAAAGATGGAGGGGGGGGCTGTTCAGGGGCAATGAGGAAGTATTTTTCACAGAGAGGGTAGTGGATGCATGGAACAGCCTTCCTGAGGAGGTTGTGGGGTCTAAAAGTATGGGAGAATTCAAGAATGCATGGGACAGACATAAGACAATTCTTGTGGGGGGTTGGAAGAAATAGGCTGTTGGTTAACTAGGATCTGCGGCCTATCCTGTAGGTAGGGAAATGGGCAGACTAGATGGGCCAAGTAGTCCTTATCCACCGTCAAAGTCTATGTTTCTATGTTTCTATGATGATTACTTGCAGTGGGCTAATAATGAGGGTTTACTATATGAGAGAGAAGTTAAATTTCTGACCACTGATTCCCCAGTGATATCCCAGTTTTACACACTGCCCAAAGTACATAAGTCACTAAATAATCCAGCAGGTCGACCCATCATTTCAAGTACTGGATCAGTAACAGAAGCATTAACGCAGTTTGTAGATTATAACATTAAGGATTTAGTTATATCATTACCATCTTTTCTTAAAGATACTGTGGATGTTCTGAGATGCCTAAAAAAATGTGGAGTTCCGTGAGAACAACATGTTGGTTACTTTAGATGTGGAACAACTATATATAAACATATCACATAATGAAGATTTGAAGGCTCTCAGATATTTCCTCAACAAAAGGAGGGAAGGAACTAGACCACAAATGGAAGTATTAGTGGATTTAGCTAGAATGGTCTTGGAGGGAGAAATTTCTTTAACTTCCAGGACAAAAATATCAACAGAGGAAGGGCACTACAATGGGGATGAGTTTTGCCTCCAATTATGCAGGGATATATATGTGGTTTTGGGAAGAAGGTGTTATCTGTGATGAATCGGCCAACCCATTTCTTTCTAAAATATCCCTATGGAGATGCTTTATTGAAGACGTTCTCATCATGTGGCAGGGTGACAGCTGTAAACTGGAATAGTTCATCAAATACTTACATGGTACTAATCAGAACTTAAGATTTGTTCACAATGAAAGCAAGAGCCAATGTTCATTTTTGGACATTCAATTAAAATAATTGAAGGTAAAATAGAAACAAGCCTTTTTAGAAAGGCTACTGATAGAAACAGTGTCTTACTGGCAAACAGCTGTCACCCTCACCACACCGTTGAGAACATCCCTAAGAGTCAGTTCTTCAGGATCAAGAGAAATTGTAGCCTGTAAGATTTGGAAAGAGAACCTGAGATACAGACAGAAAGATTCATTGAGAAGAGGTACAGGATTGATTCTTTAGAAAATGAAAGAGATGCTATAAAACAGAAAGAGAAGTATTGCTGGTAAATAGAGGAGATGGAAGAACAAATCTAGACATGCCAAACAGAAGAAATCTGTAACAACTTAAAGTGCTAGATCATTGAAAATATGTGACATTGTAAATAACCACTGGCATGTCCTAGGGACTGACAGTAGACTGGCAGATACCTCATCAGTGCTACTCAGAATGTCTTATAGGAGAGCAGGGAGCTTGAGAGAGATCCTTCTTAGTACATCCCAAGGCGTAGAGTGACCTATAAATTGGATGCCCTACCACCCTAAAGGCTGTGAAAAATACAGGGACTTTAGATTCTGTGAGTATGTACATGAGTGCAACATGTTCAGGAACCCTCATGATGGCAGAATGAACCAGATAAACCAACATATGAACTGTAATGCTACTTATGTGGTATATTTATCATTCTGTATTTGTGAAGCCTACTATATAGGCAAGACAAAATGAAAAATGAAAGAAAGGATGGGGATCACCTCAGAGCAATTAGAGGTGAAAATCTAGACTATGTGTGGGCACAACATATGAAAATGCAGAAAACAGAACAGAACATAAAGTACATGTCATAGTCATTGAAAATGTTATACTAGGACCAAGGAGTGGAAACAGAGATGATGTAATAAGTGAAAGGGGAACCACTGGATATAAATGATTGGTGCCTATAAGGGTAAATGTCTGAATGATCACATTGAACTAAAGGGTTCCATGTGATAACTTCAATCGCAGAAAAGCGATCGCCGTTAAGGAGAGTGTGCACTGCCGAAAATCAATTTCAGCGATGTACACTCCTGGCTCACAGTACAAAGGTGCAGGGGACTTAGTTTTTTTTTTGTTTATGCAGGGGGCTGTGCACCCCACACCACCCTACTAAAGGATTCTCAACTCCAGGGGGGTGCATGTCAGGCAGTGAAAAACTGGAAAAAAAAATTTTGGGCCAGGCACAACAAAATGTACATGCATCTGGACCCAAACCCTGCACCCTTGCAACCCTAGCCTGCCACCCACCCACCACATCAAGAGGGCCAGCTCGGCAGCCCATGGCTGCACCATGCCTCACAAACCCTCTCTCCCCTTCTTTCAGTTGCTCAGCATGCTCACTGCCCCCCGCACACGTACATATAGTGACATCCTGTCATTATATTCATGGACCCCCCCCATCTGGTCACACTCCCTGCTTGCTAGCCCCGTCGACAGGCATCGCAATCGAGTCACCCTTTTTGAAAGTGCTTAATTGCGGTCGCCATTGTCACAGGCTTCCAACTAATACCTTTTTTGAAGAAAAGATATTAATGGCCTTCACACTTACTGTATCTGTTTCTCTTATTCTCCCCTTTATAGTTAACTAGACCAGCAAGAATGTCCATATTAAGTGGCATCAATTGGTTCCAGGCCTTTTATCACTTTCTCTACAGGGAATGCTTCTACTGCAAGAGTGGACTCTTATAAAAACCATTCCAGGTTTTCATTCCATTATGTAAAAGAAGTTCTTTTCACCTTCCTTTACTGTATGTTACTTATGCCAACATTTTAGTCATGTTATGGTCATGGTTAATGGCAACATAATATATTGGAACTTGCTGTAGACACTGCTGTTTGTAATCATATCCAAACCCAGCTTTTCCAATTTCCTTTTTTCCATCCCCCCCATTTCCTTCATTTCTCCCCCTCATCCCATTCCATCCCTGTCTTTTTATCCCTTGGATATAGACACCTATGATGTTCTTATGTATTCCCTTATGAACATCAATTGTCTCCATTTAAATGGGGCTTTTGTATAAATATTCCCTGATAGTACTATAACCATGAATGTTAATATGATACATTTAAAAATGTTATCTGGATAAATGCTTTCTCTTTTTCATCCATTCCTTTCTCATTTCTTTTTTCATCCTTTTTTTGCTATAGGTAATAGATAAGTAAGCCTATACCAAGGCAACCAGGTAACACATAAATAGAAATGTATTTATTCTAAGAATTATATTCTAAGAAATGATGAAGTAATTTAAACCTGAGAAAGGTATGTGGCAATTTTCTAAAAAATTAAAGGATAGAATTGTTCTGAATCATATATGAAATATTGCTGTATTCATTTAGAGATTAGGACAGTGAGAAATTGTGCTTCCTTGTTTTTGGCTTTGTTTTCACAAGGTGTTAATTACTGACTTTTTTTATAAAATGTATGAAATTTTTTTTAACTTCATATGGTGACAGAACTTACATTGTTAATTTATTGCACATTAGCACTTTAAATAATTATTGCACATGTGACAAGGGGTTTTATACCATTTAAACAGAGTATCCAACAGGGGCACTATCTTTGACAAAGACCATTCAGGTTGAAACGTTAGAGGTCATTTGTTGCTTTGTTTCCTCCAGACATCAGCCTTTTTGGCTTATATACACTGCAGTGGTTGTGTAAAATAAAAAAATCAGATTGTTAAGTATTATTTTGTCTGGCTTAATTCTTTTTAGTGAGGAGTTGGTGATGTGCTGTGACTTCTTTTGCTCTAGTTCGTTGTCACTGAGCACCCATCTGTCCTAGTGTGACTCTTTTTGTCTTTGTTTCTCTACTGAGAGAAGCTTATGAAGAATACCACAGATGTGCATCTCTTCATAGGTCAATCAGGGGACAGGTGCAGACAGTACTGTATGAATGAACATACTACCCAGGTTGTTACACTGCTTTTGCATGCTCCCGGTGGTAATACCTCTGACTGTCTGGAAACAGTTGGAAAATCCACACACAAATTTATATGGAGAACCAACAACCGCCAGAGAGTGAAGCTGACCTTGCTGAATCAACACATAGATGGGGGGCGACTAAGATTACCAGATTTAAAATACTATTAATGAGCTGCACTGCACTGCCCACCCCAGTGCTAGAGTACATAATTGGAAAAAGGGAGGAAGGCTGGTTAAAACTTGAGACCACAGGGCTTCCAACCAGATATCAAGCATCACTGCCCCTTTCCCACTTAACACCAGCAATATTTCGACATTTCATTTAGAGAACCTCTGGGGAAAGCACAAACTAAAAATGTGGCAGGAGCTATGGTACAACCTGGGCAACACAACACAGTTAGCCCCCTGATAGGCCTCACACAC
Organism: Neoceratodus forsteri; assembly: GCA_016271365.2. Lineage (NCBI taxonomy): Eukaryota > Metazoa > Chordata > Ceratodontiformes > Ceratodontidae > Neoceratodus > Neoceratodus forsteri. The sequence continues at coordinate 613,064,743 of CM057455.1, forward strand.
ACACACACCAACGGGTACCTGTCCCCCCAGACCTGGGATTTAGGAGATGAGAACTGAAAGGGATAACATCTCTAAAACATGCTCTGCTGAGACATATCTACTATTAAACCTTTTCCACAACTTAAAACAGAATTTTGGTTGGGTAGGGGAGACATTGTTTAGGTATTTACAAATGAATCATTTATAAACAGCGAGTCATCAAAGCATACCTATTGAGACCACTGACACCTCTGAAAGAGTTTACAGAATCCACTAAGCATCTGTGTATGCTCCTGAAAACAGTCACAGGACTTACTGCCTTGCTGCAAAGTTCAGATTCCAGCACTCATGGAAAGCCTGTGATGCTTTGCAGAGGGAGGCTGGTGATATTATTGAAGATAAGACATGGGGAAAAGGCCATCTGAATAGGTCTGAAAACTACCTCTTCACCAGGGTACATGGAATTTAAAATGAAAACGCTAATGTGTTTCTTGCACACCTTCACACGCTAAGCATAATGCACTCAACAGGTTGGACAGGTGCTGGAGAGCCTATGATCAGAAGGGTACACCTTATCATATTTTCAGGGCTTGTCCCAGAATGGAGGCATTCTGGACAGAAGTGCATCCTCCCCCCCGAATTGGGTGCTTCTAGTTACTGTACCAAAAACCTTTCATATCCTACAGTATTTCCGGGAATCATAAGGGCATAGAGAAAAAACAAGCATACATATATACATTTACTATTGCTGTAGAACTTAAGACTATTACTAGTAATGGCTTAACCCTCTGCCACCCATCCTAGGGACTGTGAGCAATACAGCAAAATATATTAGGCATATGGAAATGCTGTCTGCCACTCTTAACCTACATGAGGAAAATTTCAAGAACAGATGGTCGACCATGGATGAAATCCTAGAAAATTTGGACACTCAGTCACTAAATGGACTCTCATTACCTACAGTATATAACCAAATGCCTTTTCATGGACAGATGATCATGTCTAATTGTATTAATATTTAACTAAACTAAAGCATGTACTCTGAGCACATATTTTTTTGTATAAATGATTTTTATTTGTAAGGCAACAAATCTAATAAAAATAAATTTACAAAAAACAATAAAATATCATTTTCATTAATCATTTCAAGAAATACATTTGCTTACTTTTTCTCCAACCAGTCCACCTCATCGAAGATGAAGTGAGAGAGTCATCTCCTTATGGTATCCAGTGAACACAGTGACCACAATTGAGCACTTTCAAAAAGGGTGACTCAGTCACGGCTCCTGTGTCCAGGGCTACCTGGCAGGGTGGCAACCAGATACGTGGGTGGGCAAGGTAGGGTGATGGGGAGCATATGCATGTGTATGTGTGCACACACATGTGGCGGGAGAAGAAGGGGAAGGGAGGTATGTGGAAGGGGGTGTGGTGGTCAGTTGCTGAGCTGGTCAGCTTGCGTGGTGGGGAGGGTGGTTGGTTGGGGTGTGCAGGGTTCAGGTCCAGCTCTGTGTGGTTTTTTTTTGTGCCGTCAGGCAGCTTGTTTTTTTTAAAGACTCCCCCTCCGATGTGCACCCCCTGAAGTTGAGAATCCTTAAGTAGAGAATTATGAGGGGCACAGCCCCCTGCATAATAGTAGATTCCATCACCGTGTCACCGCCTTGCAGTTCACCGCGAGTGTATATCTCCATAATTAATTTTTTGGAATGTACACTGGCCCAAACAGCAATCGCTATTCTGTGATCGCCATTATCAAATAGATCCTTCCTTCCTTCCTTCATGGTCATTGTTATGATTATGTTAAAATAAATGTAATTAATTTTATTTTTTATTTAAAAATTTGTTGACTGGGTAATGAAGCAATGGACCACCTGGCCTTTTTACATGCTTGACCCGATTATTATGGCAATACATGCATAACAGTAAACAATACACACTACAGTTTGCCACAAAGCAAATACCAACTAATAGTAACAATGAACAATTAACTTTTACAGACATCAGCTAATTAAAATAAGTATACATAAAAATGTTGTAGCATTTGTGTAAGAAACATGTATGCTGGCAAATATCAAGTTCAAGATTCACAATATATAATTTATATAAAAAATATACACTGTATATGTTATAATATTTATTATTCATTTAAATAACAATTGGATATTTTTTTTGATGCAGTATTACCCACCGCTTAGCAAATAAATCACAAACTGTGGTAAGAAAGTAATAATGTTAGCTACTCGGACTTGAACCCAGGCCCCTAGAATATCATCCCAGTGTTCTAACCACTGAGGTAGAGGCTCAAATGATTGGAAAACATGGGAATTGAACCCAGGTCCATGAAATACCTTCCCAGTGATCTAACCACTTAGCTACAGGCTCACACTGTTGAACCTGGGGTTCCCAGACACACTTCCTTTCTCTTGTATTGCAAATCCTGTAACTAGGAACAATCAAGATGATAATTAAGCAATAATGCACAACAGGGTGTGGATTGTGCTGGGATAACCTCATGCCGGGGGTGGTTGGACATGATGCCGAAGGCCGAGTGCATCCAGCACCTCAGGCATGAGGTTATCCCAGCACAACCCATGCTCTGGAATGCATTATTGTTATTATACAACAGTTTTTATTTATTAATGTAGGTCCATATGCACAAACGCTATGTGGTGGACGCAGGCATGTATTTCGGAAGTACGTGTGACACCACATTGCCTGGCTGCTTATGCCATTCGTATGCAGCATACATGAAGGCCACGCAGCATGGGTACAGCTGTTGAGCGCAAAGCACCACCAACATATGGTACTGCAGGAACATGGAGGCATGGTCGTGTAGGAAGCAGAGTAAGCAGCGGCTATGCATATGCACAACAAAAATACAATGGAACACCACAAAGGCAGAATTGCATACAGTATGCCACATCCAAGGTGGTGAAGCTGTGTGCTAGCACCCCGACCCACCCATAAAGTGACAAGGTGGATGCGGCAGACAATGTGCCGGACAGGGCCGTGTACCCCACAGCCATGATGGGGCAGTGGCAGCAGGTGGCAGGCATGCATGCAAGGCACTGGCCTGCAATACACTGCCACAGTGGTGTGCACGGGGCAGCAGCACCGCAGAAGTGGGCACATGGGGCATCCCCACATGCCATAGCACCACACACATGCCGGCTGCATCCGTGCTGGTGTAAGGGCATCACCACATCCCAGAGGCGTGTGCACCACATGGACCACCATCACAGATATGGCATGCAACCATGTGGTGTAGTAGCCCAGTGGACAACCACAGTGGCTCCCCCACCTGCAGTGGCCACGCCATGCCCCTGATACCAGTGACATTGAACACCCACACTCCCGGAGACAGTGAACACACGGGTGTAGTAAGGAAAACAGTTTAATAGCACTGCAAAAGTAAAAACACACAAGGAAGTAGTCAAACATCCCCACAGCACTCACAGTTATCCCACATAAGCCACCCCCAGCCCCACACACCCCAACACACCAGGCACAGTCCCCCACAGTCCAAGCACAACTGTGTGAACAGTCTATTCTGGCTCTGTCAAGCCTGTCACGGACTGTGTCCGTTGTGCAGTGCAAGGTCCTGAGGCATGTCCATCGGCCACGTCATCGGCCTCAGCCTCCACCTGATCATTAGTCAAAGACTACCCCTCCACTGGCATCCAGCATAGTGGAACATCATCCTCCAAACTGGGCCCCTGTAGTGCTGCATGGCAAGGGAAGAGTAATCAGTACACAAGGCCAGTACAGTTCCCCCCAGTACAGGCTACTCACCAGTGACAGGACATAGATCTCCCATGCCCCATAGGCACAGTCCTCATAGAACAGGTCCAGCCCTGCCCCCTTGAGGAACAGATAGTCTGGCAGCCACTGGAAAACACGTAGACTGTTGTCCCATCTGGCTGGGCCTGCAGGATGAGTTCAATTCTAGATGGCATCCCTTGGTGGCCCTGTTTAAAGTACCATACAATATCAGCCAGCATTGTATGGTGTCCGGCACAGAACACATACTATGACCCACAGCCCTGTGGGTCATGCAGTGCACACTCACCATGCCATAGCACTGGATGGCCCATAGATCACCATGCCCCCAGTTGTCTGTGTAGTTGGTTTCTGACACATGGAACAGGTGCCAAGGGAACGTGGCCTTATGATCTAGCATGCATCCTGCCATGGTCGCACCACTACTCTCCTCTACAGTGCGCATGGCTGAGGTGGGTCACTATGCCTTGGTTTTAGAAAGGCACTGTACAAATAAAGAATCATTACTATTATTATATTATTACTTAAAGGCAAACAAGCTATGCAGTGGTGGTGTAAAGGGGACCAGTGTGCACAGTGCATAGGCCAAGGAAGCATGGCTTGTGTATCGGAATGTGTCCCGGTGTATTGATGGATGTACACCTGATCACTGAGCAGGTGGAATGGCAGTGACGGCGCAGTCCTTGGCCCCGGGTGTTCCACAGGGGGACTGATGCTGCAACTTGGTGCAACACGCACTGCATCGAGAGGTTCTGGCTACCATGGCACACAATCATGCACCTGTGCGACAGCATCCATTGCACGATCGCACCCTTGTCATAGTGGTCATATGCCATGTCCATGGAGACAAAGCTGCTGTGCACCCTGGGCTACTATGCAATGGGATCCTTCCAGAGGGTGGCAGATGACACCATGGGTGTGTCCCAGTCATCTATGTCCAGGGCGATATCACAGGTGATGGACACCCTCCTTCTCAATGATGGGGAGCATATTGCCTTCCCGGCCATGTCTGTGGACATCTGGGCAACCAAGTAAATATTCTATGCCATGCACAGCATTCCAAAACTGTGTGATGCCATTGATGGTACACACATTGCAATACTCACACTGGCTGCATATGAGGAGGCATATCAGAACCGCAAGGGTTACCACAGTATAAATTGCCAGATCATCTGTAACACAACTGGCATCATCACAGACGTATGCGCCAAGTACCCAGGATCAACACATGACTTCTACATCCTAGATGCCTCAGGCTTGGGGGTGCTGCTGCATGCCGGACGGCTGGATGGGTGGTTGCTCAGTGAATATCATACCACTGCAGGGGCACACATATCCCTGATGAACATCTGCAGTATCACTGACGTGTGTCTCCCCACCATTCAAATGACAGCAGCTACCCACTGAGAACCAACCTGATGATACCGATCTACACACCAGCCAGTCTGGCGGAGGAGGTGTACAACACAGCGCACAGATGAACAAGGGCAGTCACGAAGCAGACCATCAGTGTGCTGAAGATGTGGTTCCGGTGCCTGGACCACACTGGGGGCAGCTTCATGATGTCCCCAGCCAAGGCATGCTGTGTGTTCATGGTGTGTGCCATGTTGCACAACATTGCGAAGTGTGCCAATGTGCCAATCCCAGAGCCCCCAACCGAAGCCGCCTGGGACATGGAGATGACAATGACGTGTCCGCCCGTGTGTCAGGGTACTGCTGGTAGCCATGTGGCCCACCAGGCACTCGTCAATGGCATGTTCCACTGCTAGTTTTGTGCATATTGCATGGCCAGTGCCATGCCTGGCATGGACCTGTGCCTCAGCCGTCCAGTGTGGGTGTGCTGGACCTCTCAGGCCATGGTGCAGTGCGTGGGGGAAGGAACCATGCACGATGATGGCACCAACCACTGAGTGCAGCATGGCATGGGTGGGATGTGGGGTATGGTGTCTGTTTGTGTGCCGGACATGTGGGCCTGTATGGGTACCATCCCACTGTGGCACTTGTGTGATTGTTGCATGGCGTGTGTGTGCTTGTGCAGGTGGTCTTGTGATGGTGCATCTAGGCTAGCCAGTCTCATCAGTTTCTGGCTTGCCCATTAGCCATGCCGACACTCGGCTACCTAGCAGCCATGCAGGGGGCCATGTTTGGGGGCCCTGCCTGCCCTTACAGCCACTCAGGGGCTGGACATGTCCCACAGCAGTTGGCATGTCATGGCCTGGACCCTCAGGGTTACTGTTGTACACAGTGTTGTCAGCATAGGCACTGTCCTTGGACACTGGTGAGGGCAATGCTGAGTGCGCACCTGGCACAGTGCCATGGCCCTGCAGTGCATGCTCAGTGTCAGGCAGAGTGGGTGTGCTAGAAGGTTGCTGCTGGGTCAGGTGTGGTGTGGTGTGTGTGATGACCACTGTGTGCCTTTGTCCATGTTGGAGGATGGGTGTTCCTGTGCCTGACCAATGCATGCAGTTGGATGCTGCATGTGTTCCTGAATGCCTTCCAGGGCCACTACACAGCGTAGTATGGCACGGTGTATATGGCATGCCACCTCAGTCTGGGTCTCCAGGGTGGCAGTGCTGTGGTGTTGCTCTACCAGGCAGTCATGCTCCAGCTGCTGCAGTTGGCAGTGCTGCCCCTCCAGGTATGCCTGTGCACTGGCAGCATGTCGGTATGGCCCACATCTGTCCAATGTCCCCTCATCACTGCTGTCATCGCTCTGTGCATGTGCTGGACCCCTGCTCATGTGCCCCATGTGTGCTGGCCAGCCGTTCCTGCATCAGCGTCACTGCTCATCCTACTGGAATCCTCCTGTGGCACTGCAGAGCTATCCTCCTCATTCCCCAGCTCTGCCACTATCTCAGTCCGAAGATCAGCACCTGTTAAGTCATAATGGACATGTTAACATGCTGTGTGCTCCCAACAGGCATTCCCTGGTGCTGGCCCCCAGGTAAGTGCCTACCTATCTATGCGCTCCTGGGTGGTGGTCACTGCAGTGGGATGGGAGAGGGACTCCGCCATGGTTGGTGTGTCCTTGTTGGGTACAGTGCCTCTCTGGGACTGTCCAACACCACCTGTGGGAACAGTGCAGTGTGTTAGTGTGGTCATGTACTGTGCGTTTCGGCACTGCAGTGTGCTGAGCATGGCTTCTGCCCTTACCTGCTATGGTGTCCACCCCCTCCACCATGCCATGGATGGCGACATCTATCAACGTCTGGGTGATGAGGCACTCCAGTGGCAATATATGGCTGTTGGGGGCTGGTGAGCCCCCACCTGTGCCATGTCATGCCCTGTTGCCAGCAGAGAGTTTCCTCTTCACTACCGCCTGCATGTCCCACCACTTGTGCTTGATTGGAGTCAACAACCATGCCTCTTACCCTGTGGGGTTCATGGAGGCCTGGATGTCTAGCCAGATCCATGCCTTGACCTCAGTGGGTGTGCTCAGTGCCTGGGCACCATACAGGCGGCTGTAGTGTTGCTTTATGTCCGTGACCATAGTGGCCATCTGTCCACCACTGAAGTTGGTTGCTCTCAAGTGACCACCACCTTGTCTGCCACCACATCTGTGCCCACATCCACCCCTGGTCAATGCTCCTGAGCTACATCTCACAGTGGTTCCCCTTCCACACCACCTTCCAGGTCTGCTATTGCTTCCTCTGTGTTCAGTCATGCAGCATTCACAGCCATGTCACTGCGCAGGGGTGTGTGCAATCTCCTTTTATGGTGGGGTCAAGGAACAGTCCCACGTATTTTGACTCTGCTCCCTTTGCCTGTGGCAAAGCTTGAAACCTGGTCAGACACCTGGCAACTGGGGTTTAATACCAAAAAGTGCAAGGTGTTGCATTTTGGGATGAAGAACCCAAGGAGGAATTACCAGCTGGGGAGAGTGCAGCTAGCCCAGACAGAGGAGGTGAAGGATCCGGGGGTGCTCATTACAGGGTCAATGAACAACATGGCACAATGTAGAAAGGTAGTTGCAAAGACCAACAAAATGCTGGGTTGTATTGCAAGGGGTATATCCCCGAGGAGGGAGGAGGTGATTCTACCACTGTATAGGTCATTAGTTAGACCGCACCTGGAGTACTGTATGCAGTACTGGTGCCCGTATCTGAAGAGTACATGAAAGGAATAAACAAGACTTGAGAAGACTTGGTTTGCTGGCCAAGGCACCTGGCTTCACCTGAGCTCTTTCCTTCTAAGACTGCTTGAAAGGCAGAGTAGAGAAACTTACCAGAGCAAGGGAAAAGGATTAAGACTTAGTTTGGCTAAACAGATTTACTGTGTGGTGGTGTTTTTATATTTTTACTCACAGGGATTGCTACTGTTTGTTGCTAACATTTCATTGCTTTATTTTTTTCTCTGATTCAAATTGTTGTTGCTGGTATACCTTCTTCTGCATTTATTACAAGGTGTGCCTACAGGTGTGTGCTAACAGATTACTGCTGTAATCTTCTGATTCAAATTGTCTTTTGCAAGGTATATCTTCTGTTACTGCTTTATTTTCTCTGGAGCAAAGTGTTTCTTACAGGTATATCTTCTCTGAAATTACTGTATTACAGGTGGAGCTTACATTTTGTGACTTTTTATCACTGGGCTAAGCAAAATTACTGTTTGACACTGTGTTTTATTTTATTCTTGTTTGTTGAAAAGGTTTGTTGTCTCAGAGGTGTTTCAGTCTCCTTCTCACATTGAAGGAGCTAAGTGCTTTCCTCCCACAGCTCTTCCAAAGGATTAGGTGTGTATGTGGGGTGGAGCTGGCAAACTGTCAGTAATTTCCAAACAGAAAGAAGGGTTAAAAGTCAGGTTAGTTGATATCTTGGAGGTAGAAGACTTGGTTTGCTGGCCAAGGCACCTAGCTTCACCTGAGCTCTTTCCTTCTAAGACTGCTTGAAAGGCAGAGTAGAGAAACTTACGGAGCAAGGAGAAGGATTAAGACTTAGTTTGGCTAAACAGATTTACTGTGTGGTGGTGTTTTATATTTTTACTCACAGGGATTGCTACTGTTTGTTGCTAACATTTCATTGCTTTATTTTTCTCTGATTCAAATTGTTGTTGCTGGTATACCTTCTTCTGCATTATTACAAGGTGTGCCTACAGGTGTGTGCTAACAGATTACTGCTGTAATCTTCTGATTCAAATTGTCTTTTGCAAGGTATATCTTCTGTTACTGCTTTATTTTTCTCTGGAGCAAAGTGTTTCTTACAGGGTATATCTTCTCTGAAATTATTACAGGTGGTGCTTTACAGGTTTTACAGTTTTATCTAACATTAGGATAAGCTTTCAGGGTTACTGCATTTGTTGTTGACTGATTGTTTCTGCTCTTACCTCCTTGTTCTTTTCGTCTGTGGTTCTTCTTTTAGGCAGGGAAGGGCCCAGCCACCCCATCCCCAACCACCCCACGCTACACTCCTTTTATAGGGTACCACAGTTGTGACATTTCCTGTGGCAGAGCAGGAAGGGCGGATCAGTGGGGCCTCCACAAAGTGATCTCATTTACATGGGCACTAGTAATTTAACTTGTTATAACAAGTTAAACAAAGCACAATTAAACCATTACTTGCATTTTTTCCTTTTTTTCCCTTCTAAATTACTCTGACTAGGTTACAAACACAGCAACTTATTTGGAATGGATTTCATTAACTGCAGGTACTGTGGAACAATTTTTAGAAGGATAGTCTTACAGGATTTAGGACACTGTCCCACATGCTGGGCCTTGGAGATCTTAGGTCTCAGCTCCAGGCAGCATGGGCAGAGATTGCACGCCTCAAATTTCATATTGAAGAGGAAATACATTATAAAAACCACCTGCCATTTCCCCAGCATCCAACAGAAAAACCTGAACCGCAGAGGGGTAGTTGGTCCAGGAGGTTGGCAGGTGGTTAGGAGGACAAATCAGGTGCCCCATCACTCTCTGCTCTCCAACACATTACCTCCAAAACCATATAAACACTACAAACAGGTATCTGCCTCTATCTCTGAAATCAAATAAAGAGGCAGAAGACACTGCAGGCAGGACACTGCAGCACAGGAGCTATACAACAATACTCACCCAAATCAGGAACCAAAACTAAACAAGCACAAAGGAAATCCAAAAACTTCTGATCATAGGAGACTCCATGATTCGGGAGTTGATACCCATCTCCACCAGGGTGATGGTCAGATGTCTCCCAGGTACATCAGCATGGAGAGACACTGACCGCATTACTAAATTGTTCACAAAGCAGGAGAAAACATTGATGTCCTAGTACACATAGGGACTAATGATCTCGCCAGCCGGTCAGTTGTGGAGACCAAGGAACACCTGACTAGGCTGGGTGACAAACTATCATCTATTTCATCCGGCATCTCCTTCTCTGAGATCCTGCCAGTCTGGGAGAAGGGAGCAGATGGACAGAAGGTCAGAGAAGGGGAGATAGGGGAGCTAAACACGTGGCTCAAGGACTGGTGCCAGGAAAAAGGACACAGATTTGTAGGGAACTGGCAACAGTTCTGGGAGCAAAAGTTCTTTAAATTTGATGGACTGCATCTGACTAAAGAGAGTCAGTGCATTGGGGCAGAAGTTTGGCGTCTTTGCAGAATATTTAAACTAGTAAATGGGGAGAGGGTGCAGCACCCATCGTCGAATGGAAGAACACCCTCCCCTCAGCTAGTGGTCAAACAGGAATTCAAGCGTGTTTGCCGCTCATTTGCATCACCAGGTAAGAAAAAGGTTTGTCTCCCCATACGATGCACAGGGGTAATGCCAAACTTCACCCAACAACTAACACACCAAAATCTGGCCAATGGAAAATCATGTACACAAATGCTCACAGCATAGGAAATAAGATCCCAGACCTGCAGGCAATAATGTCAGAGGCTAAACTGGACATAGTAGCAATTAGTGAGACGTGGTTTACCAGTAACCACACTTGGGAGACTTCAGTACCTGGCTATGTATTGTTCAGAAGAGACCGAGGTGCAAGGGGAGGAGTGGCCCTGTATGTTAATGAAAATATCAAAGCTACAGAAATTCAGAATACACATAAGGAGCCAGAAGAACTGTGGGTCACCCTGGAAACAGGAAATGGGACAGCCATAAGAACTGGGGTTGTCTGCAGGCCCCCAGACCAGGGGGAGGACATAGACACATTACTGTTAGAAGATATACAAAACATGACAGCTAAAGGGGAGGTTCTGATAATGGGAGACTTCAACATGCCAGATACAGATTGGTCAATACCAGCAGGAACATCTGCCAGAACTAGACACATAGTGGATTCCCTGCAGGGGGAGGGCCTCAAACAACTGGTACAGCAACCCACAAGAGATAGGGCTATCCTAGATCTAGTACTGACTAACAAAGAAGGGATCACAGATCTCCAGGTAGAAGGTCACCTGGGGCCAGTGACCATCACATGGTATGGTTCAATTTGGCTACTACATCTAAATCATCCCATTCCAAGGCAAAATATGGGACTTCAGAGGAGCTGACTTTGATAAGATGGCCAACAGAGTTAAGCTAGCCCTGGCAAAAGAAACACAGGGAGATACAGGCAAAGTGGGCAAGCATTAAGGATGCAATACTTGAAGCAACATCCCATTGTGTTAGACAGAAAAGGAAGTGCAAAAGAAGAAGGAAACCACTTTGGTTCTCAAATACAGTAGCAGAAAGGTCAGAGCCAAAAGGCTGGCCTTCAGGAAATATAAGGAACACAGCGGGATGAAGATAGGAGGCATACCAAACTGCCCTAAGGGAAGCAGGCAAGGCAGTAAGGCAGGCAAAGTCCCAAACTGAGGAAACACTAGCACGAACAGTAAAGAAGGTGACAAGACTTTCTATAGATACATTAGTGAAAGGAGAAAGTCCAGAGGGGTATTGCTAAGCTTAATGGAGAAAAGGGAGCAAGTGAGGAGGAGGACCCTGTAAAGGCATCTATCCTAAATAGATACTTTGCTCAGTATTTACTGAAGAGAAGGTAGGGCAGGGCCCACAGCTCAGCATCATGGACACAGGGGAGGGAGGTGAGCACTACTCCCTTCACAAAAGAAAGGGTCCTACCAAGAGCTTGCTAAGCTCAGGGTGGATAAGGCAATGGGACCTGATGGCATACATCCCAGGGTACTTAAGAAGCTAAAGGAGGAACTAGCAGAGCCATTAGCAGAATTGTTTAGTGAGTCTCTGAGCACAGGAGAGGTCCCAGAAGACTGGAGAAGGGCTCATGTGATCCCACCCACAAGAGTGGTAGCAGGAGGAGGCGGGAACCACAGACCGGTCAGTCTTATCTCAGTAGTGGGCAGATTATGGAGGCACTCTTAAGGAAAGGATAGTGCAACACCTGGAATCCATAGGGCACAGGATCCAAGACAGCATGGGTTTACAAAGGAAGGTCCTGTCAAACTAATCTCATAGATTTCTTTGACTGGGTAACCAGAGTGGTGGACCAAGGGGAGCAGTTGATGTTGCCTACCTTGACTTCAGCAAAGCTTTGACACTGTTCCACATAGAAGATTGATAAATAAGCTAGGCTAGGCTCGGGTGGGTCGAGTTGGTCAACTGGGTGGCAAACTGGTTGACTGGCAGAAAACAGAGAGTGGTGGTAAATGGTATACAGTCAGAAGAGATGCAAGTCACAAGTGGGTACCTCAGGGATCAGTCCTGGGGCCAGTCCTATTCAACATCTTCATTAGTGACCTCGCAGATGGACTAGAGGGTAAGGCTTGTCTGTTTGCAGATGACACCAAGATCTGCAACAGAGTAGATGATCCAGATGGGGTGGGCAGAATGGGAAGAGATCTGGATAAACTAGCAGAATGGTCAGAAGAGTGGCAACTGGGATTTAATGCAAAGAAGTGCAAAATCATGCACATAGGAAGAGAAAACCTGAAGCCACTTATAGGCTGGGAGGAGTTGCTAGCAGTCACAAAGGAAGAAAGAGACTTGGGCATCATCATCACTGATGACCTGAAATCATCCAAGCAGACCACTAAAGCAGTAGGTAAGGCTAGGGGGTGTTAGGGTGTATTTAGTAGGGGCATCACAAGTCGTAAGAGGGAGGTAATAATCCTCTGTATACATACATGGAAGGCCCCATCTGAGTACTGCATGCAGTATTGGAGGCCACACCTTCAAAAGGACATTAACCAAATTGAGGCAGTCCAGAGAAGGGCAACAAAAATGGTGCAGGGACTGCATCAGAAGACATATGAGGACAGATTAACAGAGCTCAATATGTATACCCTTGAGCAAAGGAGGAGAGAGGTGATATGATCGAGGCATTCAAACACCTTAAGGGCATAAACAAGGTAGAAAGAGTCTAACATGTTTAAATATAAGAAAATAGCAGGACAAGAGGACACAGCATGAGATTAGAGGAGGCCGATTAAGAGGGAATGTGAGGAAATTCTTTTTCACAGAAAGGGTGGTAGATGCATGGAATGGCTTACCACAAGAAGTGGTGGCTATGAATACAGCACATGGCTTCAAACATGCATGGGATAGGCATAAGGAGCAATACAAATGACTATGAATAGATAGGTCACTGACAAAGGCCAATGGCACATTTATAAGGTAGAAAAGAAATGGGCAGACTGGATGGGCCTTGGTCCTTATCTGCCGTCAACTTCTATGTTTCTATGTTTCTAAGAGGGACATTAAGTTATTGGAGGGGGTGCAGCGCAGAGTGACAAAGATGATCAAGGGGCTGGGGGACTTATCATACGAGAGGAGGCTGAGGGAATTGAACATGTACTCACTGGAAGAGAGGAGGGACAGGGAGGAAATGATTGAAATCTTTAAGTACATGAAAGGAATAAACAAGACAGGTATAGAGGGGCTGTTCAAAGTAAGGGAGGGGAGGGACACCAGGGGCCAAGATATGAGACTGGCGGGGGGAAGGTTCAGGAGGGAGATGAGGAGACACTTTTTTACAGAGAGGGTGGTGGCTGGGTGGAATGCGTTACCTGCAGAAGTTGTATCCAGTAGAACAGTGGACTGCTTCAAAATGGAATGGGACAGGACAAGGTGGAGGGTCAATGAAGGGGAAGGGTGGAATGGAGGGGCAGCTGTGGAACAAGGGATGCTAGCTGCACATTCGAGCAGACTTGATAGACCTCTAGGCCTTTAGTTGCTGGCAAATTTCGTATGTTCGTATGTTCATAGTTCACTGATCGCCACCACTTGGCAAGCCCCCTGTGTTCATGGCCATTTGTGAATGCCGCGTAGAATTGGGGTCCTGCGCTCTGTGTAACTGCGCACCGTGCCTATGCCATTTTGCATGTTTTTCCCGCACTTTAGTGCATAGGGCCCAGACATTGTGAGGACACAAATGAGCACATGTAAATGGCTATTAAGTGGAGAATAAATGTTGGAGTATCCCTTTTCATTAGAGTCACAAATGCTATCTCCTCCCCCCTTCCCTTAACTACCGGTGTCCCCCAAGGGTCAGTTCTGGGACCCATACTGTTCTCGATATTCCTAAACAACTTACCGCTCATCTGCTCTACTATTTCAATCCACATGTATGCAGAAGACATTGTACTCTTCTCCTCAAGCTCCGGCCCTGAAGTGGTACAAACTAACCTCCAAGCTGACTTCAACAAAGTTGAATGCAATGGTTCAGCTCTCACCAGCATTCTCCCTGAATGTAAAAAAAGCTGTCAAAATGACTTCTGGCACACGACACTGCCTGTCCAGATTCCCATCCCTTCCCTATTTCCACTCCCTGGATGGTCAAAAACTCGAAGATGTCTCCTCATTCCACTACTTGGGGTTATGGCTTGACTGCCATCTTTCCTTCTCAGACCACATCGATGCTATGCCCCATGCTCGGTGCACTTTATAGGAACCTCAGTAGCCTCCCTCCCCCCCGTCTGATGTGAACTAGTCCAGAAGATGATACTTCCCTCCTTTGATTACTGTGATATTGTTTATGGTGCAGCCCCTAAGTCCACCCTATCTAAGCTGGACACACATTTTAATGCCTTCAGCCACTTTGCTCTCGATGCCTCACCCCTTACCCACCACTGTGACCTCTACCGTTCTCTGGCACTACCGTCCCTTGGAAACCACTACATTTCACACTGTGCTAAATATGTATCTAACCTATGGCTTGGCACCATCGCTTCCTACCTCTCCTCCGTGCTCTCAGCTGCCCCTCCCCCACCCATTATCTTAGATCCCATTCTCCGTCTACTGCCCTAGCTAACTTCCTCACCACTAATTGCTCCTGTACCTGATTCAGCCATGCGCCAATTGCTCCCCTCCCCACTGCCCGACCACCAACCTATGCACTTTTGTCCTGTGCCTTTTTGTCCTGCACCATCATGTGTTCTATGTCTCCTGTGTTTATACCTGCATATTACTGTGTGCTAAATTTTCCCTTGTATTGCTGCTATATGTCAAGTAATTGTTATATGCTCCATACAATATCCAATGTACTCCATGTATTGTTGCTTGTAGTTTAATGCAATTGTATCCATATACATAGATACATAGACAGTGTCGGCAGATAAGGGCCTATGGCCCACCCAGTCTGCCCATTTGAGCTTGTAAGTTCAGTTTATGTTTTCCTAGAAGTCTGTTGCCCCTTACCCCTGACCTCCAGAATTCCTTTATGTCTATCCCATGCATTCTTAAATTCCGTGATTGTTTCAGCCCCCACCACTTCCTCTGGCAGGGTGTTCCACTTGTCCACCACCCGTTCTGTGAAGAAATTCTTCCTCACGTTTCCTCTGAATCGTCCTGCCTCCAACTTCATCCCATGCCCTCTAGTCCTGGAACATATTTTTGCTTAAAAATAGTGTATTCCTGCACCCTGTTCCTCCCTGTAAGATACTTGTATGTCTCTATCATATCCCTCTCCCTCCTCTCCTCCAGGAAGTACATGTTCAGTTCCTTCAACCTGTCTTCATAGGACTTGTGATGCAATCCATGCATCTTTGTTGCCCTCCTCTGAACCTTCTCTACCTGTCTATGTCCTTCGTAGGTAAGGTCTCCAAAACTGTACTGTACTCCAGGTGGGGCCTCACTAGTGTCTTGTATAGTGGAATTATGACCTCCCTTTTCCTGCGGGTGTTGCCCCTGCCTATGCATCCCAGCATCCTATTTGCTTTACCTGCTGCTTGTCACACTGTTTCCCTACCTTGAGGTCATCAGAGATGATAACCCCACGATCCCTTTTCTGCTTGGTGCATGCTATATCCTCACCCCCCCAACTGATATATTGTGCCAGGGTTTTTGTACCCCATATGCACTATCTTGCACTTCTTTGCATTGAATTTCAACTGCCAAACCCCTGACCATTCTTCAAGTTTATGCAGGTCCCTTCTCATTCTGTCTACACCCTCTGGTGTGTCTACTCTGTTACAGAGCTTTGTGTCATCAGCGAACAGTGAAATTCTGCCTTCTATGTCCTGCATAATGTCACTGATGAAGATGTTGAATAGGACCGGTCCCAGCACTGATCCCTGTAGTACCCCACTGGTCACTCTTCCCTCTGTGGAGTGACAGCCATTTACCACCACCCTCTGTGACCTGCCACCCAGCCAGTTACCTACCCACCACACTACTGTCCTGCCCACACCCATATTCCCCAGTTTGTGTAATAGTCTTCTATGTGGCACAGTGTCAAAGGCCTTGCTGAAGTCCAGATAGGCCATGTCCACTGCCCTCCCCTGATCCACCTCCCTAGTCACCCAGTCAAAAAATTCAATGAGGTTGGTCTGACATGACCTCCCCCTGGTGAAACCATGCTGCCTTGGGTCCTGTAGTCCATTGACAACCAGATGTTCCACCAATCTCTCCTTCAGTAGTGCTTCCATTATCTTCCCACTACCGAAGTGAGGCTGACTGGTCTGTAGTTCCCCCTCCTCTTTGTTCCCACTTTTGTATAAGGGACTACATCTGCTGTCCTCCAGTCTTTGGGTACCTCCCCTGTTTCCAGTGATCGGCTAAACAGGATAGCCAGAGGTTCAGCCACCACCTCTCTTAGTTCTTTAAGGACCCTGGGGTGCACCCCATCTGGCCCCATTGCTTTATCAACTCTTATTACTTCCAGTTCCTTCAGGACCCTTTCTCGTGTAAAGGGACTTGTGTCCATTTCTGCACCATTCTCACCCCTTGTACTCCCTTAAGACCCATTACCCTCCTCTTCCTCAGTAAAGACTGAGCAGAAATACCTGTTCAATATGTCAGCTTTACTGTTGTCATCCTCCACGCGGCCCCCATCCTCCCCCTTCAGTCTCACTATCCCTTCCTTTGCCTTTCTTTTTCATATGTACCTGTAAAGGTTTTGTCCCTTCTACCCACTGATTTTGCAATGTGTTTTCTGTCTGAGCTTTGGCTTCCCTACTGACCTCCCTACCTCCTTTGCTTCTCCTGGTACTTCTCCCTATCCCCTTCTGCCTGTGTCTTTTTGTACTGCCTGAATGCAATCTTTTTGGCTATCACTTTCTTTGCTACCTCTTTGGAAAACCATAATGGTATCCTCTTCCTTTTCCCCTTGCTAACCTGCTTAATGCACAATTCTGTTGTTCTTGTAATCCCCATTTTAAATACTGC
Organism: Neoceratodus forsteri; assembly: GCA_016271365.2. Classification (NCBI taxonomy): domain Eukaryota; kingdom Metazoa; phylum Chordata; order Ceratodontiformes; family Ceratodontidae; genus Neoceratodus; species Neoceratodus forsteri. The sequence goes on from CM057455.1 coordinate 613,082,030, forward strand.
CCACTGTTCCTCTACCCCTGATTCCTACCCCATTCCCCTTAATGCCTCTTTTAAGTATCTCCCCATTTTCCCAAAGTCTTCCCACCTAAAATCCAGGATACGTGTTTTTGTGTGGTTTGGTTCTGCTCTTTCTGTGATTTCAAACCACAATGACTGGTGGTCACTGTTCCCAGGTGCTCCCCACTGTTACCCCATCACACTGTCCCTGTTTGTGAGCACAAGGTCCAGTATTGCCTTCTGCCGAGTTGGTTCCATGACCAGTTGCTTGAGGAAGGCACCCTGAAGGGAGTCCAGGATAAAACTGCTCCTAGTCGATGCTGCTGCTGGGATGCTCCAGTCCACGTCTGGAATATTGAAGTCTCCAACCAGTACTACCTCACCCTTGTCTGCCATCCTTTGGATGGCTAGCATCAGCTCCCTATCTGTTTCTTCCTCGGGGGCTGGTGGTCTATAGACCACACCCATGTGGATGGCTGGCCCCATTTTCCTTTCCAGCTTAACCCACAGTATCTGTCCCCCATTTTGTGCCTCCTGGATCTCTGTGGCCCTTATGTCATTTTTCACATACAGTGCCACTCCTCCTCCCTTCCTGCCTGCCCTGTCTCTTCTGAATATGTTGTAGCCAGGTATGGCCATCTCCCAGTCGTGGTTATCATTACACCAGGTTTCAGTGATGGCCACAATGTCCAGGTCTGACTGAACCATGACAGCCTCCAGATCTTCCATTTTGTTGCTAAGGCTCCTGGCATTTGCACACATGGCTTTCCATGATTTGACCTCCCTAGACTGTTTTGCTTTTCTACTCCAGCCCCTTCCTTGGTTGTCCTTTATCCCTGGTTCTCCTTGCTGTCTGCCCTTCTGCTGAATTTTGCCCCTTTTCTGCCTATCCACCTCTTGGGTGCTAATCTCCATTCTTTGCACACCGCTTTGTAGAGATAGCCACTCCTCTGGTTCACTGGTTCCACTGCTAGCTGTGGGGGGTGAGCAAGTAGGTACCCTCCTTGCTGGCTTACCACCCCCTTTTGCTAGTTTAAATGCTTGTCAATGTAGCATTTAAACTTATCATTCAGTGCTTGGATTCCCCTCCAGGATGGATGCAGGCCGTCAGGCTTGAACAAACCTCCATCCCTCCAGGTGGGTCCACAGTCACCAATGAATCCAAACCCTTCCTCACAGCACCAGTTCTTCAACCATGAGTTAAAGTTCCTGGTGCATGCACCCCTATGCTCTCCCTTGCCTCTCGCAGGTAGTACTTCTGAGATTTGCCTCTGTTATTTGCTCAGTTGATAACCTGCGTGCTATCCAACCCTCTTGTACCCCCTTCCCCCAGGTCGCACGGGGAGACGAGCATCTTGTTGCTCAGTGTGCCTTTCCTGGTGAAACTATTTCAATAAATAAATAAATAAAATATGTAAGGACATGTATAATTGAATAATTTTTTTTTTTGAGGAATCACTCCCCATGTGAAAGGACTGCATCATGGGTAACCAAATGAACATTTGCCTGTACCACTGTAGTGTGTTATTCAATAGCAGGCAATTAGGTATTTTCATACCCATGATGCAGTGCATTCATATGCAGTGTGTTTCTTCATAAAAATAAAACTGTAAAACTGAGACTATAAAAGAGATGTTGCCACACTATAAAGGCGATGTTCTGAAACCTGTTCTCTGCCTAACTATGAAATGTTTTAGCCGTGACAAAAATGTCTGGCCCCCACAATATCAGTAAATAAGGTTTTATATGAAACTAAGCTTTTGTTTCTGTATTTTAATTGCAAGGCATCAAGCTTGCTTGGTAAGAGAGGTTGTGGTTGGTTAGCCAGTCTTTCATGCAGATAACTTGCTACTGTCAGGTTGTGTTCAGATAACTTCACAGCAATATGCACACACTGTCCAATCCAAGTCCAGGAAATTTTCTTGTCATTGAATAATTAGATGTTTTTAGTTCCATATTAACCACTGCTGAGCAATTACAATGCAAATTGTAGTGAGAAAAAAATAATATCACCTATTGGAAATTAAACCTTGGTCCCCAAAATACCATCCAGCAGTTCCAACCACTGAGCTACATGGTTGTATGTGGGCTTCCTGGACCTGCTTTCTTTCAATATATGCAATACCAGAGAAAGGAAGTGTGTTCATGAATGCCAGATCCAACAATGTAAGCCTGTAGCTCAGTGGTTAGCACACCAGGATGGTATTATGGGGGCCTGGATTCAATTCACAGTAGGTCACATTATTCCTTTCTGACTACAAATTGCAATTTAACCATGTTTTTCTGTTGGAGCCAGTGACTGCAATTTGAGAAAATAAGTAAAGTCCAGTTTAATGTATTTTAACGGGCTTTGAACTTCTTGTCATAACTTTGTCATTTTTTTCTATTTTTACACTTAATTTTCAATAGGGCCTTTTTGGGTACCCAAGTTATGAAGCAGGGCAGTGGAATTTCTCAGATCCAGCCCAAAAGATGATTTGTGTGAAATCACCATTTGGGCAGGATTTGAACATTTTTACCTACCAGGTTCATAAGGTGGGATCATAAGAAGGCTATGTTGAAAATCTGGTGTAGAAATATGTTGAAATTACCAAGTTATGAATGAATGTTAAAATATTTAAATATTCATGCATACCTTCGCTAATTTCCAATATTTTTTCACCAAACTTTCAACATAGCCATTTTTTCACACCACTTAATAAAATATGTTTTTGCACTTGTGGTGCAAACTGGTATTTTGGCCAATATATTATACAAGACACGTGTAATGTTTATAAGGGGAGCCATAAAATGACTATCTTGGAAATTTAGGGTCAAAATTAAAAAAAAAAAATATTATTGAGAAATGTGTGTCTTAGCTGGCCTGCTGTCACAGTGGTAGTGTTACTGCTTGCAATGCTGACGACCCATGTTCAGGAACTAGCATGGAGCATCAGATGGTCAGCAAGAGGGAGGCAGGATGTGCGTTCCATGGACAGCTCTCCTCCTCCGGGGAAAGGTTCTGGTTTTCCTGGATGTGAATGACACCCAGTGGAGTCTGGGTGTACACCAGCTGGGACCACACACAGTTTGTTGGAGGTAATGGCAGATGTCTGCAGGACATGCGTGGGAGTATGCATGCCATGTGCTGACATAATTGCATGTCTGCACCTCCTGGGGAAACTAAAGAAGTAAAATTGATGGGTCAAGCATCATAGTGATGCCTGTGGACCTCCACCTGAATGACGCCCCAGATGTAAGTCTCAGCTGGGGCCTCATGTGGATCTTGGACTCTCACTTCAGGAAGCCCCACAACAGGGAGCAAGCTGCATGCCTCCCAGATTGGGAAGCCTGGGGGTGATGCTGGGTGGCAGGTCCAGGTGCATATAGAGGGGATGCACCCCCACCCAACCTGAGTAGTATAAAGAAAGTAAAAAAAAATGTTGTGAGTAGTACCAGACTTTACCCCAGCTGGTAATGCTTTGTAATCCCGAGCCAGTGAGCTGAGTTCAGAGGTAAGCTCAGTCAGCCAGCTGAATGGGGCAAGGCTGGGGGATAGCACTGTTATGTGACACCCCCCAACAAGGGGAGTAATAGTGCAGGGTTGCCTGTATGGTCCCAGGAACCATATGGTGAAGACAAGTCTTCATTGGCATTGGGCCCTGCATCTCTGCACTCATGGGTGGTAGTGGTCCCTGTTACTGACTGAGAGATGGATTCTTTGTCCTATGCATCTGTACTTGTGGTCGCATGAAGCTCAGGCTACAGAGGGTAGTTCTGCAGCCCACTAAGCCCCATTAATTCTTGACATCCCTTACTGCATAGAAGTGCAGGGCCAGCAGGACTCTGCACTTCCATAGGTAGACAGAGTATTCCTTGGCACAGGGCTCAAAGGACCCTGTGCATCTGCATCTGCTCACACAGTTCCCAAAAAGACCTGTGTGAATGAGGATACAATTCCACTACCTCAAAAAGAAAGAGAATTCTTTGCTAAAATCTGCAATAATGCACCAGTTTGGGTAGAAAGTAAAGCAACAAAAATAGGGAAATGCATTGTTAGGGTTTCTAATCCTAACCCCTCCCCAGCCCTCAAGCAGCAAAAGAAAAATACACTAGGGTTTTGGGTCTCCTGCGTCCTGGTGAATAAGTGGTGATGTCTTCCTTGGGGTTGTCAACCCTAATACACACCCCCTTCCCTGAGCAAAAAAGGCAAGATATGATAGTTTTTCTTTATGCAGGGCCCACAGGGGCCCTACATGAAAAAAGCTATGGTACATTTTAATTTCTGTTGGCAAGATCTGGTGACACATGCTTCTCTACAGTACCTTTGAAGAGTGTATCACTATGAGGTACTGGCTTGGAGCTGTACCCTGTGCTTCATACATGAGCCTATGGGCTTGTGCCAGGGGGAACAAAAGGTTTGACAACCACACCACTGATTCATCAAGACACTGGAGACCCAAAACTCTATTTTGTTTATCATGCTGCTTGGCGGGCGGGAAGGGAGTTAGGATAGGAAACCCTAACATCTCATTTACTTACTCTTGTTGTGTTAAGTTGAAACTTAGCTGGTGCATTAATGCAGTTTTTTGCAAAGAATATTTTAGGGATGTAGTAGTGCCCCTATAGTTAAGGTTGAGTAGGGTGCTCAGTGTTAAACTCCTAAATTTACACCTTAATAACATTGGCAGAATTTGTCAAAATTAACTGAAATTTACAGGTATTGTCTAGGAAGCAAGGTCTAAATTTGTGGAATGTTTTGTGATGGCAGCTTGTATATTTTCTGAGATGTGCCTATGTTATTTGCCTGTAAATTTCTAATTTTATTTTAATACATAACATGGGATTTGGGTTTATTGCATGTACAACCTATATGGAATGGAATTTTTTTTTCTGTAACTGACAGGGTAGAAGCATGCTGTGCTAAGATAGTGTCTTTGAAAGGTTTGAACAAATATTAAACTGTTCAAATGTTATAAAGATTTAAAGTTTTTTTTTCTGTTCTGAGTATGCTTAGTGGGGATTAAGGGATAACGTTGATACAGCACCAAACATTCTGTGATTCAAGACCATTTTTAGTTTTAACCACCTGCTTCTCACAGCACCAAATTTTTTGTTCTGTGCTATAAGAACTAACATCTTGGGCTGGATATTCAGACTGTGCTGGGCAGTGGCACAAGCCTGGGCACAGCCAAACTGGGCTATGCCGGGGCCAGAACTAGGCGATAGTCAACGGTGATGAGCCATGGCTCAGCACCATTGAATATGGCACAATCAGCACACAGACTGCGCATGGCACAGTGGCACTGCACCAGTGCAAGCCACAGAGAGGGAGCACAGGGATGCACCAGCGCAAGTGCAGTTGCGCTAAGCACATCACCCATGATATTCAGCTGTGGGTATGCAAAAGAGGCCATAATCTATGCAAGGTGCAAATGGGACCATTTGCATGTCATTATGGCCCCATTTTGCATGTTATTATGACCCCAATTGCATGTGATACACTAGGCGTCCCAGTGAATTGCGTCTGGTGCCCTGGCAAGCTGATGATGTGGGGGTTGGCTCCCTGGTGGGCTATTGCAGCCCCCCATCTCATCTGCCCAATCATGGGCAATTGTCAGAATCTGATTAAACTTATGCCCATTCGCAGGCTGTAGTGACTAGACATAGATCCCTGGTGGACTACTGGACCCCCCCCATATGCCTGATCATGGGCTGTAGTGTATTGAAATAGATTCCTGGTGGTCTAGTGGAACCCACCCTGAAAGCCTGATCGTGGGCCATAGTAATAACCGATGTCCAGCTGGTGGTCCAGTGGTACCCAACTCCCCTCCCACCTACAGAGGCCCCTGGCCACCCAGCACCCCCCATCATCAGTGGGTGGCAGCACCCCACCCGCATACCACCCAGCCACCCCACAGAATGACAGCTTACAGTATGCAGCCTTTTCAATATCCCGCCGGGGCACAATGCAGGGTTGTGCCAGAGCAACCCTGTTGCGCCAGGCATAACCCCTTTGACTATCCTGGCCCCTGTTTTTTTCCCTTTGAAACAAGAAACATGAAAAATAAATAAAATAGTGAAATTTAAAAACAAATAACACCTTAACCTAGTTAAATGGGGCCTGTTTAGCTAGATTCCATAATGGGTCATAATGTTGCACGCATAATAGTGTGGCATTATGACATTATGATGAATCCGGACCTGTGTGTTCTCTGAGTTGGACCCCCCCCCCAGAGTTGTGAATGCTTAGTGGGGGGGTTGGGGGGTGCAGAACAAAAACAGGCAGAAATCATGCAATGTGCTTGTGCCTTGTGGGATTCTGCCGTGCGACATAATGACCCCATACTGCTAGATTCTGCTATTTGTTTTTCAAAATAATGACGAGAAAAAACTTACTGGGCACCCCAAAATTCTGGATGCCAGGTTTAGTGAGAAGAGCCATTCATCCACATTCTCTGTATGAGAAAAGTGGGACTTTCTTGACTTCTGCAGTCACAGCTGGAGTCCCGCTGCGGGCTGCAGTGAGCCGCCAATCCCCTGTTCTATTTGCCAGCCTCTATCTTTCTATCAATCTCTTTATCAATCTGGCTACCTATTAAGTGGACCGGGGTGTCTACCCCCAGTATCAGTTCTCCCCTCCCCTCCAGGTCACCTGTTTGCCATTCCCAATGTTAACATTTTTGTTTCTAATATGCAAGTGGACCAAGGTTCCCACCCCTGTTTACCACTTCTCATGACCCCTCCTCCCCTCCAAGTAATTCCCCTCCTTCAAACTAAATAAGTGGCCTGACACTAGGGTGCCCAGTCCTCACTGTCAGAATCTCTGTATCCCCGGAAAAAAAGAAAACTGTCCCTCATTGTTTTTTTGTTTCCTGCAAAAAAGAAAATGGTTCCTCAGTAATCTGCCCCATCCACCCTGACCTCCCACACAGCCACCACCCCACATCCACTCACACCCCCTCACTCACCTGAACATGTTCCATATCTAAGATCCACTCTCCGATTGAAGACACATCTTGCTGCAGGAACCCCGACTGCAATACCAGAAACTAAGGTAAGTGTGGTTCAATGCATTTCAATGTGTTTTTGAACTTTGATGCATACATTTGTAATTTTTGCATATTTTGACCCCAATGTTTCAACATGGAGTTTTGGTGACCCCACCTCATGACCAATGGTGGTGGAATTGTGCAAATCAGGCTTGAAAGGCAATTTTCATTCGCTTGTTAAAATCACACTTTGGGCAGGATTTAAAAATGTTCACTAACTTTGTTCATGAGGTGGGGTTCATTAGAAGGCTATGTTGAAAATATGGGGACAAAATATGTAAAAGTGGCAAAGTTATGTGCATATGTTGAACATTTTTTATGTTCATTTATAACATTGGCAATTTAAAATAATTTGACCCCACATTTTCAACATATCCCTTTTTTCACACCACCTTATGAACATGACAGTTGTCATTTTTCCATTTCTGGCCAAAATGTGTTTTCACACCTGATGCATTGAATGATGTTTTGGTGGCGCAAAATGATATTTTGGTGGGGATTTAAACATTTTCTCCTATCATGTTCATGAAGTGGGGTATTAAGAAGGCTATGCTTATCCACAATAATTGCAAACAAGTGACCAAACTCCATAAGTCCTTCTATCTTAAAAACCAACAGACTAACAACCTGAACAATCCCTGTAAATTTTGATCTTCCATTAACTCCTTAATCAAATCAGACACCAAGCAGAGTTCCATTAGTCTACTCACTGATGCTTGCCTAGTTTTTGAGTCTAACATTATAGCAGATCTACTAAACCACAAATTTATCAACCTCCAGCCCTACCTTGACAAACCTTCAACAAATAGCACTATCGACTCTGAGGTCACCAGCTGTCCCAACTCTGAATCATTTGTCTCCTTCTATTTTAAGTGCACCACTCAAAAGGAGATCTATTGACTCCTTATGGGACTGCCCAAATCTGGTAGTGCAGGTAATGATGGACTCTGCCCCAGATTCCTGAGACTAGCAGCAAGCTACATTACTCAACCCCTGATCTTTCTCTTCAACATGTCCCTACCCACCTCCTCTGTACTGAGGTGAGAAACAGTTGGGGTCTGGAAGAGGTTGTCTGAACCTGCTTTTGCTGAGCAGTTGGGAAAAGTATTTTAGTTGCTGGATAAGCTTTAAATTCTTTATCAGTCTGTGGACTTTAGGGCAGGTGTGCTGTCTTGTTTAATGCAGTGTTTGTGTGTGTGTGTGTGTGGGACCTTCCTCCGGAGGAGGTTGCAGTGCTTGGAGGTGCAGTGAGGAGAAGACACAAGGCTGATACACTCTCGGGAGAGTTGGGTGTGGGCCCTAATCCCACCCTCCCCCAACCCTTCCTCCCCAAAGTATAGCTCATTTATAGGGGGACACCTGACCTGCAATTGGAGGAAGGGGCTTCTGGTGCAGCTCGTGTAGTTATAGCCAATAATGTAGCCATAGGGCAGGGAAAAAGCATAGGAAGGTCTCAAATAGGAGTAAAACATCCACAATGAATTGCTGATTAGTATGATAGGTGGATATTGTGGAGGGCCTTTGTAGTGTAACATTAAAATTGTAGTATTACATTTCACATTTAATACCAAATGTCCTGTAATAACCTTATTAGGAAGGTGTGTAACAAAGAGGATGTTGTGCAACACAGTCTATGAATAACATGTTGTGCAACCCAGTCTATGAATAACCACCCCAGGGTACTGAAGGAGCTGGCAGAGGTCCTTGCAGGACTTTTGGCAGACCTATTTAATGCCTCACTACATTCGGGGTGTACCTCAGGACTGGAGGATGGCTCATGTGGTGCCCCTCCACAAGAGTGGCCCCAAGGATGAACCGGGAAACTACAGACCAGTGAGCCTCACATCCATCATGGGTAAGCTAATGGAGACTATCCTGAAGGAGAGGGCTGGTGGCCCTCCTAGAGGCCAAAGGGCTACAGGACAGCAGACAGCATGGCTTACACGTGGCAGATCCTGCCAAACCAACCTGGTCGAGTTCTATGACTGGGTAACTAGGCAACTGGACAGGGGCCATGCAGTGGATGTCCTGTATCTGGACTTCAGTGGGCATTCGACTCAGTGCCACATGGAAGGCTGGGAAGGAAGTTAGTAGGCACAGGGGCAGGTGCAAAGCTGGTGAGATGGGTAGGAAACTGGCTGCAGGGAAGGCAACAGAGGGTGGTAGTGGGTGGGGAGCTCTCACGCCCAAGGGCAGTAATGAGCGGTGTTCCAAAGGGCTCAGTGTTGGGACCAGTGTTGTTTAGGATATTCATTGCAGACATATCATGGGACATCAAGAGTAAGATCAGTCTGTTTGCTGATGATACCAAGGTAGGCGCAGTGGTGGATGACCTAGAGGGATGGCAGGGGTTGCAGGATGATCTGGCAAAGCTTGAAACCTGGTCAGACACCTGGCAACTGGGCTTTAATGCCAAAAGTGCAAGGTGCTGCATTTTGGGATGAAGAACCCAAGGAGGAGTTACCAGCTGGGAGTGCAGCTAGCCCAGACAGAGGAGGAGAAGGATCTGGGTGTGCTCATTACAGGGTCAATGAACAACTCAGCACAATGTAGGAAGGCAGCTGCAAAGGCCAACAAAATGCTGGGTTGTATTGCAAGGGGTATATCCTTGAGGAGGGAAGAGGTGATTCTGCCACTGTATAGGTCATTAGTTAGACCACACCTGGAGTACTGCATGCAGTACTGGCGTCCGTATCTGAAGAGGGACATTAAGTTACTGGAGGGGGTGCAGTGCAGAGTGACAAAGGTGATCAAGGGGCTTGGGGACTTTTCATATGAGAGGAGTTGAAGGAGTTGAACATGTACTCACTGGAGGAGAGGAGAGATAGGGGTGACATGATTGAAACCTTTAAATACATGAAAGGAATAAACAAGATGGGTACAGAGGGGCTGTTCAAAGTAAGGGAAGGGAGGGCCACCAGGGGCCATGATATGAGACTGGAGCGAGGAAGGTTCAGGAGGAGATGAGGAGACACTTTTACAGAGGGTGGTGGCTTGGTGGAATGTGTTACCTGCTGAAGTGGTATGCAGTAGAACAGTGGACTCCTTCAAACAAGGATGGGACAGGACAAGAGGAGGGTTAATGAAGGGAAGGGTGGGAGGGAGGGAGGGCAGCTGCAGAATAAGGGGTGCTAGCTGCACATTCGAAAGACTTGATAGATCTCTAGGCCTTATCTGCTGGCAAATTTCGTATGTTCATATGTTCGTATGTTGTGAAGCAACACAGTCTATAAATAACATGTTTTGGAGAAAAAGGTACATCACAGCCTAAAAATATACATGTTATTTGTACTATGATTGATTTATACTGGGGTGCTGACTTTTATCAAGATATTTTTTTTTATATAACCACTGTATGTAAACTGAATAAGCAGCTCCAATATTAATGAAAAGAATGAACATGCATATGAAGCTGAATAAACCATAAACACACTTAGAAGAAATCTGAAGGCTCAAGTGAATTTCTTTTGCAAACACAACACAAACCTTACAATTAGTTCCGTGACTCGGATGTTTGAAGACAGTCTATACAGTTGCTGATGACATTAAACAGACTGAAGGTGCCAAGCTGCTGGGAGTGCATTACTGCACCTGACCTGTTCAATCAAGTACAGAAGGGAGTCAGACAAGGGACTCAGCAGGACTGGTGTGAAGTCATACATGATTTGCCAGTCACAAGATAGACGTAAGTATGAATATCATTTTACATAAATTTTTAGAAACACATTTAAAGGAAGGTCTGTACCACTATCCTGAACAACAGGAAGATGCGTACTTATGTTTTACTAAGCAATGTATGGACAGAAATGAGAAAGTTAAAGTGGATAGACCTAAGTTAGTCAACATCTGTCAAATGTATGTACAGTAGCAGTATGAAATAGCAGCTAGAATGTGTAACATGAAGAAACAGATGTTAGAAAATGAAGAGAAATGTACTGAAGGTTTAGCTCTCCAAGAAAAGGAGTCAGGAAAATGTGTTATTGTAGTAACAGATATGGAAGAGAAATTAGAGAAAGAGCTGCTAAAATGTGTCTCTGATACCAAAGAAATTGAGTATAAATTAAATGTGGCACAAGGGGAGGTTTGTGAGTTAAAGATTAAGAATAATCAGTTAGAAGAGAATATTACATTTGTGAATAAACAGAGTCAGGCTCAAATTAATGCACTGACCAGACAATTGCAGCAGGCAGTAGAAAGATTAGATAAGACAAATCAAGAATATGCCCAAGACCTCTCATATAAAGAACAGTCCTTGTTTTCATTAAAATCAGAGGCACAGCTGCAGTGTCAGATCTCCTTAGAACTGCGACACCAAATTACCTCAGTGGGCGAAGATGTCCAAAAATATAAATCGGCACCTGTGCAGGTGAAACACCCCTTTCAGCTGAAACATCGATGTGGCTGCAAGGTGGTTACAGACAGTTCCTCAAGCACCGGTAGTTCTGAGAGTGAGGAAGAACCAGGAAGCAAGAGGAGAGGAAAAATGGCCCCATTGTGTGTTAAAACTAAAGGAGAAGGAGCAAAGGTAGCTTGTAAAGGAGGGAAACGTCTTAGTAAATTAACTTCAAAAGGCAAAGCGCAGGTATTGGAGACCATTGAGATCATAAAAGACAAAATAGGGAGGTATACAGTTTCAAGTGAACATACTGATGATGAAAAGAAGAAAAAGGTATTAGAAGAGAAAATAGCCTTATTAGAAGAAGAAAAACTAAGAGAAGAGGCCAAAATTAAAGAAGATATTATGACATGTGAGGAAGCAACAGCATTGCAAGAGGCTAGCGAGAAGGTAGAAGTAGTCCAAAAGTTCTCTCAAAGATACTTGACTATGCAAGAATCTATGTAATTGATAGATCAGTTAGGTAAATGGAAGCCTGGACAAAATCTGGTTCCCTATCTTACAAAGCTAAAAACATTAGTTGCTAATTTTAATTTAACCAATAAGGATGCATGTAAAGTAGTCACATTGTCCTTACCTGCTGTGCTGTTACAAAGCTTACCAGCAAAAATGATTGGGACCCAAGCTAATCCAAACAATGATGAAAATTGGGCAACTGTGGATGAGAGTCAAGCTGCTTTACAGTCAATGCATGGTGTGTCCCATACAGATTGGGGAAAGATTTATGAAGTACAATTACTTCCTGGGAAATCCCCGGTTATGTTTATTAATTGATTATATGCTGCATATGCCACCTATGGAGGTGTGGCTGACCCTAGCAAACATAGAGAGCCATTTCTTAGTTTGATTGATCTGCAGTCTACTTTAGAGCCTGCATCAATATGCATGTTATGTAAGGAAGCGCTTACTTGTGCAGAAAAAGAAGAGTTGTTGACAGACTGATGGCAAATGCAACAGGATGATCAATCCCCCAGAAAGGGCAAGAACAAAACGCTGGTGGTCGCTATTGTCAAAACAGAAGGTAAGAGTAGATATACTTATAATAATTGTAACAAAGAAGGACACTATAAATGAGTTTGTTGGGCAAAAGGTGGAGATATGGAGGGGAAACAAACACAGGTAATGGAAATGATATGAGCACAAGCTCTTGGTAATGATACTAAACCAGGTGGCAAGGCAAACTTACAAAAATGTATTGAAATGCTTAGTAATTTGGTCAAAACTAGGGCTCTGGCAGCCATTAAAAGAGAACCTGATGAAGGAGAACTGATACAATTAGGGCAATGACAGGATGAAGCCCCCACCTTCCAAGTCCTAGGTAAATTAATAGAGGACTGTGAGGGCCATCCTACTGTATTGGCTATGGTCATGGGCTGCCAGACTGTGATATTTGTTGATACTGGAGCTACAGTTAGCATTACAGATAGTGATATGCCCTTAACAACCGATGGAAAGCAGCAAATAAGTTTGTAGGCCTTCTCGGGAGGGTGTTAACAGCATACTTAACAAAACCAGTTATGGTCCAAATGGAGAACAGCAATTAAAATGTAGGTTCTGGAAATGTAATACACATGAAGGTGCCATCATAGGTATGGACATTTTAACACAGCATGATTTGGTAGTAGATCTTAGTAACATGATGTTATGGAAAGGAAGCACTACTAACCCAGGACCAAATATGGATGATTCTCATAGTATATATACTATTAAATCATTAAAGATGTATTATTTGGAAGATTTGTGGAAACATGCACCAAAATGGATAGTGCATATAATAAAGCAACATGAAACAATTTGGACTGAAAATGCTACAGAGAGTGGCATGGTGTCTAATATGGAAGTCCAAATTGAAGGACCAAACCCCCCTCCACAAAAACAATATGCTTTTCCTAAACAAGCATATGAAGAAATATGTGTGCTACTGAGACAGTTACAGTTACAAAAGGTCATTAGACCTATATGTTCAACAGTAAACTCCACTCTTTGGACGATATGCAAACCCAATGGTACCTGATGATTAACAGTGGATTATAGGGTGCTGAATAAGGTCAGGGCCCTTGGTCATCCCAGTGGTATCAAGGCTTCCTGACTTGATATCTCAGCTGTCTCCTACAGCTACAGTTTATACTGTACTAGATGTGTCAAATGGCTCTTGGTCCATCCCTGTCCATCCTGATAGTCAGTATACATTTGCATTTACTTTTCAAGATAAACAGTATACTGTGTAGTGTTTGCCCCAGGGTTTTCATTCCTCACCAACTTTATTCCATCAATGTCTGGCTGAGATATTGTTAGGATTTTCTCACCCTGAGGCAACAATTCAATATGTGGATGATATATTGTTACAGACTGACACATATCAAGAACATGTCAGTTTATTGAACAAGCTGTTAACTGTATTACACAAGGGAGGGTTAAAACTAAACCAGAGCAAAGCTCTGATTGGGCAATCACCAGTCACCTATTTAGGGATTTGTATTAATCAAGAAGGACGTACGGTAGACCAAGATAAGAATCAGGTCATACAACAGTTACCTAGGCTCAAAACGAAAACAGACTCGACAGTTTTAGAATGGTAGGCTTCTGAGGTTTTATAGAAGCATTTTCTAGAATCGCAAAACTGCTGTACAATTTGCTAAAGGGAGGGAAAGAGACATATATCCTCCAGTGGGAACCAGAGCATTAGCAGTCTTTTATGGCTCTTAAACAAGAACTAATGATGGCTCCTGCCCTCATTAGCCCTTCTGAGTCATCAGATTTTGCTATACAGGTACACACCACTGATCAAGTGATCAATGCAGTCCTGTTACAAAAGCGATCAGAGACTTTATGTCCAGTGGGATATTTGTCCCGGGTGTTAACTCCAGTAGAAAAAACTTATGAAGAATGTGTAAAACACTTATTATCTGTATATTGGGCAATACAAGCTACTGAACATATTGTGGAGTATAATCACATTGTTTTAAAAACCTCACATACACCTGAAAAATTTCTATTAGAAAGGGATATACGGGGAGTATCCTCCCAGAGACTGGTGAAATGGGCATTGGACCTACAAGGGAAAAATATCACAGTGGAGAAATGTACCTCCCCTATGTTAGTAGAGCTAATGACATGGGAGGGAGATGTGCATGACTGTGGGGAAGTCATGGGTATTGAATACAAACCAATTTTTGCTGCTGAACCTAATGTTATGGGTATCGATGTGTATGTGGATGGCTCCTGCTTTTGGGATGATGGCCACTTTCATACAGGGTATGCTATTTGGACCCCTGGAACAAGTCAGGAGATATTAGTATGCTGTCCATCCTCATTCTCCACCCCTAGAGCTGAATTGGAGGCAGTCCTTGGAGTTACTATGGCGTATCCACAGGAAGCGATTAATGTCTTCTCGGACTGTGCTTTTGTTGTCAATTCCTTGTTAGATGTTCTTCCTATTTGGATGAAAAGAGGAATGCAAACAGTCATCAGTGAACCCATGGCTTTTGCTCCCATATTAAAACATATATGGGATATAGGAGCTCAGATGCCGCTGAGAATTGCTATTTGTAAAGTAAGGGCTCATCAAAAAAAATCCAAAAGATGTTCATGAACTAAATAATAATTTGGTAAATAATTTGGCTTAAATAGCTGCAAAACAATCAAACTTATGGGTAGACCCTCTAGGAGGTGATTCTACACAATTGTGGGAAGCTGAAGAATATGATAAAAAATCATCCAAAATGGATATCAGCATTATCACAAGTCCCTAGCTTGGGATGAATCCAAGATACTGATGCTTGGCTTCTTGATTGTAAGAACCAATGGAAAGATACAGGACAGTGTACCACCAAACATATTACCATATGGGAAGATATGGTAATATGGGAACGACAGCCATGTTTTAGGAAGTGAATCCCACCTACTTCATTTAGAAAAGTTATTATCATGGACAATCATCTTATTGGAGGTCATTGTGGACTTCACAAAACTTGTAAAATATTGGATCAAAAATATTGCTGGCCGCAAATGTGAAAAGATGTCAAACAATGCCTGAAGGCTTGTCTCATGTGTGCACAGATGAATCCTCCACTGACTGGAAAAAGGGTTCTATTAGGGCGTAAACCCCTGGTGGATGGTCTTTGGTCCAGCTTACAAATTGATTATGTGGGACCCTTGCCTACTGCAAAAGTATGCAATGATAGTGCACAAGCTACTGTAAAAGCATTGTGGGAACAAGTGTGTTCACGTTGGGGTTTTCCCAGAGTCCTGGAAAGTGATATAGGGACTCACTTTACAGCAAAAATAATGACATCTTTGTGTGATATCTTAGGTGTCACTCAATGCTTACATTTACCTTACCATCCACGATCCTTGGGTATGGTAGAAAGGTTAAATCGCACTTTGAAAAATGCACTGAAAAAAGCAGTGTTGGATACTGGTATAGGATGGGTAATGCACTTACCAGGAATCCTAATGGGTATTAGAGGTACAGAAAACAAGAGTACTGGCTATAGCCCATATCAATTGATGACTGGACAGGATATGCAGCAGTATTATCCTTCAGATCCAGATTTATCTACACCTGTGTTAGATCGTATTAAAACTGATATATTTCTACAACAAATACTCTGTATTTGCCTCATGCTGCCAGAAACATGGCACAGACTCACTGGAAAAACAAACAGAGACATGATGCAAAAGTGATACAGCTCATTGAAAGGGGTCATCACGTCATAGTGAAAAAGTTTGGTCAAAATGGACCATGGGACTCTAATTGGATGGGGCCCTATACCGTCATTGATGTTTTGGGGCTATGGGTCATTCAGATCCATCAAAATCGACAAAGGTCTACAGAGACCAAATGGGTCCATGTTGACCAATGTAAATTGTATCAGACTTTAAATGATGGCAACTGATACTGCTCTGTTTTTCCCAATAGGTGAAAGACAATGATGTTCCTTTTACTTGTACTGTGTACTACCTTATTAATCCTGGTAACTTCTGACAGATACAATAGATGCCCAGGGCACATATGGAACAGTTTATATAACAAGAACTATGCCAATCATACAGTGTGGGGTCTCCCAGTGGTGTTGGGGTAACGACATGAACACGCTGGATATATTCTTATCAAATGGTACTTTATTTGTTATGGACAATGTCAAAATGCGACATGGGGATGCTCACCACAAGCCTGGCCTGGCACAGCAATGTGAGTGGTGAACACAACAGCCCAGAAAGGGATCTATATAAGCTCCACTTTGTGGGATACTATGAATTTAATGAAAGAGGAACAAGATTTATTTTGAATAACACTGAAGGACATGTTGCATTATCCACTTAGTATTATGTTGTTAAATGCATCTTATTCAATTATATTATATTATATCTTGTTCAAGATGTAATATGTGGAATTTTTTATATAATACATCTATTGTAGCAAACTATACAATAGGGTTAAAGCAATTTTTCACAGTATTGACATTAGCAAATAAATATTCTTTGTTAACTTATACTAGTAGTACACGATAGCTAGGAGTGTCATGTAATGTTAATCGAACAGCATGGCACAATTTTGCTGCATGGAATATAGTGTATCAAAAACAGGGTATATCAGAGCAACAATTCTTGCCCCCCTCAGATGGTATTATCTTGATGCAAAATATACAGTATATCCTTTATATTATCCATGTAAGCTAGAATATATTTTGCTACATCTGCCTTTTCCATGATTACTGCTTCGATGTAGGGATCGGGCTTTGGTATTGTTGTGGCAAGAGTATTATAATAATACTTTGAATCAATACCATGATAGACACAAATTATGGTAATTTCAAAATCCTGCAGAAACATCGCCAGGCTTATCTCATTGTAAAAGAGACGTGTGGGGCTGGTTAGGCTCAGGATTGGGAATTGCTAAAGGTATTGATTCCATGGTTTTAAAGGGTAATTTTTGCTCTTTAGAAACTACTTTAAAAGATATGGCTACTGGACCATTATCAACTACTGTGAGATTAGTGGCTGATAATGAAGAAATTGATTGGTTTGTATTTAGAGAAACCTTACAGAATTTTAAAATTATTGCTCAAATAGCAGCTCATTTTTATAACTCACCTTCTAATATGTCTAAAGAAAGCTATATAGAACTGGCTTGCTCTCAATTGGCTGCTGAAGTACATGCTCATCTAGTCAATGAATTAAATAGAATCGAAACAAATAGTTTACCTTTAGGAATAGGTGAGACCAATGTGACTAGATTATTGGATCATCCCACTGTATTTGTACCACCCTCAGCTATGATAAAACTATGGAACTCACCAAATCAATATGCACACATGCTGTGACATGTGATTCCCATACTAGTGATAATACCAGTATATTTTGAACCACCGAAAATATTGTGGCAAATCAGTAATCTGGGAGTATTAATACATGACCAGATCATGAGACTCCAAACACCAGGTGATACTATTATCACAGTACACAATGAATATGTTGTCTTTCCCAAGCAACAGTGTGTATAAGAACATGAAATCTTAATATGTGGGGAAGAGACATCAACCGCCCCATGGTTTGCTGAACAATGTAAATTTACCCTAACGTCTGCAAATGAATACCACCAAGCTATGAGATGGAACCAATCATGGTGTGTAATCACAGGTCAACCTTGGAATGTATGGGGGTGTAGTGACAAGACCTGGTGGGTTGCAAATTGTATCCTCCGGGTACATCCTGCCTATAACCAAACAAATTTTACCCATATTGATGGTTCCAGTATGGCCTTGAATTTCTTCACTGATTTGGCAACTCCACCTCATTTCGAATTACCCAAAATTAATAAAATGATACTTGGTGCCTTGTTGTATCGTCAACAAACTGAAGGACTTATCTTCTCACAAAAGGCCTCTGTTAAAGAGGTAGAGAAGCAGTCACCTTATATACCTATTATATCCTGGTGGGATTGGGGTTCGGCTGCTTTGGGTACTAGTCCAACCTGAAAAGTGGTAATATTCAGCATTGCAGTAATCTGCATTCTTGTTATTATACAATTGCTATTGTATTGTAAGATGAGACACATGATTAGACAAATAGAAATGTTACAATGGCAACATCTTGTGTGATCTGCAATAATGGAGAGTTACAAAGGAGGGATTGTAGTGTAACATTAAATTGTAGTATAACATTTCACAACATTTAATACCAAATGTCATGTAATAACCTTATTAGGAAGGTGGGTAACAAAGAGGATGTTGTGCAACACAGTATATGAAGAACATGTTGTGCAACACAGTATATGAATAACATGTTGTTAAGCACCACAGTCTATGAATAACATGTCGTTAAGCACCACAATCTATGAATAACATGTTGTGAAGCAACACAGTCTAGAAATAACATGTTTTGGAGAAAAAGGTACATCACAGCCTAAAAATATACATGTTATTTATTTTATGAGTGGTTTATACTGGGGTGTTGGCTTTTATCAAGATAACAATTTTATATATAACCACTGCATGTAAACTGAATAAGCAGCTCCAATATTAATGAAAATAATGAACATGCATATGGAGCTGAATAAACCACAAACACACTTAGAAGAAATCTGAAGGCTTGAGTGAATTTCTTTTGCAAACACAATGCAAACCTTACAGCCTTCAACTGGAATATATCAGGTAAAATTTATGTTAGAGGCTGGGCTAGGATTAGTTAATTCTACATGCTGTAGGGATAATTAGTGTGGAGAGGTTGTATAGTTAGTGTGGACCATGGGTAGGATTGTTGGGTGCAATGGTTGTGGGGCAGCAATGTGGATGAACATACTGTGGAGGCCGGGAGGGTGCCCAAAATGCCACAGGCTAAGAAGGCTTGAGGAAGAGGTTCAGTGGCTTGGCAGGGAGCTGGGGAGGTTGAGGGAAGAGGGAAGGATTGTGTTAGTTGGAGGGCTGACATCTGAGAGTATTGTGGGGGCACCACAGAGAAGGAACAGTGGGTCAAGGGAAGGGGAAGGGGCAAACTAGACAGGAAGCCAGCTGAGGAAGGTTGGAATCTAGTAGTACCTAGAAAAAGAGGAGCAGCAGTAGGTAGGAGGGGGGAGGAGAAAGCACAAAGTAAGGCAAAGGGAATAGGGAACATGTTTACTTTACTAGCAACACAAGGGAAGGAGGATGCAGGAGGTGATTTCACAAGGGATAGCACTCACAAAGAAGAGGGAATGAGGGGCATTACTAGTAGAGAGACTGATCATGGTGTGGCAGGGGGAGGGATAATACCCGGAGAGGTGACGAGGGAGAGGGAAGTTGGCAGTCAAGCAGGAGGAGGGGAGGGTTCTTAATTGGGAGGTACGGGGGGGGGGAAGACACTGGGGCACATGGTAAAAACACAGTCTTGAATGGCTCCAAAAATGAAAACCTGGGTGGAGGGGTGATGATGGGCACAAGGAAAGAGGATGGGGGTGTATTGGTGTTAGGAGATTCCATACTCAAGGGGATCAGATGGGGCAGAAAGGGGGAGATGCACAGTAGGATATTGGTGGAGTCCATACCAGGATTAAAGGCAGACATGGCAGGACTGGCAATCCTAAAGTGTGTAAAGAGGCATAGGAGGAAGCCACAGATTGTGGTACATATGGGTTTAATTGACCTAGTGGGGGAAATGGTGGAGGTAACAAGGGAGAGGATTGAGGATGTGGGAAGGTTGTACAAGGTGACTGGGGAGTCTGTGGCCTTCTCTGAAGTGCTCCCAGTACCCTGCGCAAGCACAGTGAGAAAGGAGAGGATTAGAGAGTTAAACACATGGTTGGTAGAATGGTGTCGAACTAAGGGGTATGGGGTTGTGGGCAGCTGGGGCAGTACCTGGGATAATAACCTGTTTGCAAGGGATAGGCTGCACCTCAGTGGGGAAGGGAAGGAAGTATTAAAGCAAGGACTGGGGAGGTATATTGTGACAAGGCTGGATTTAAACTAGAAGTGGGGGTGGCAAGTGGACAGCAGGTAGGTGGATTTCCAATAGAGTGGAGTCACAGCCTACCCCCCCAGGCTAGCAGGGAAAGACTCAGGGTGGCCAAAAAAGGAGGGAGTAGTCGGGAAGAGATGGAGGCTAGTGAAGGGGAAGGGGCATTATGGAGGGTGGTCTCATTGAATGCAAGAAGTATAGGAAACAAATCCACTGAAGTACAGGCACTCTTAGCAGTGTGGAGGGTGGATATTGCAGCTGTCACAGAAACATGGACAACTGATCAACAGAACTAGGATCTGGCAATGCCAGGATACAAATTATACAGAAAGGACAGTAAGAAGGGGGGGGTAGAGTGCAGTCTCTGTGAGGGATGGGATCACATGCACAAGGGACGAGGGAGAAGAAAGGAAAACAGAGGCAATCTGGCTGCAGCTCCTAGACTCAAGGAGTAGGACAGTGAGGTTTGGGGTGGTATACAGGCTGCCGTCCCATTCTGAGGAGCTTGACAGGGAGTTAGCTGGACAAATTGAAAAGGTATGTAGAAAAGGGAAAGTGGTCATTGTGGGGGATTTCAACTTACCGGGGGTTAACTGGCACATTCCAGTCACCTCCTGGGCTAGGGAGCAAGTGATCCTGGATGCGATCTAGGAGGATCTCCTGACACAGTTGGTTACTGTACCTACTAGGCTAAAGAACACTTTAGATCTGGTATTGTTGAATGGGGAGGCAGTGAGGGAAATAAAGGTAGAGTACCCACTAGCCGACAGCGATCACCAAACGGTGTGGTTTAATATGATGTGCGGGGAGCCAGAAACATCAGTTACTCGGCTGGTAAACTTCAGGAGGGCAGACTTTTGGAGGATGCAGGAAGTGCCGAAAGGGAAACTGGAGGGCATAAGGCAGGAGATGGACGGGGAGCAAAGTGAGTTATTATTAAATGGGGGGTTACAGAGGCAACAGAAGCCTGCACCAAGGCACAGAGTAAGAGGAGTAGAGCAAGAAAGCCATGCTGGTTGAACAGCGAGGTTGTGGAGGTGGTGAGGGCAAAATGAGTGGTGCACCAAAGGTTTAGGAGGACAGGGAAGGAAGTGGACAGGGAGGAATATGCAAGATGGTCCAGGGAGGTGACTAGAAAAGTGAGAGATGCCAAGGCACAGAGGGATCAGAGAATAGCACAAGGAATTAATGAAGGGGGAGAAAGACTTTTTTCAGATACATTAGGGAGAAAAGGAAGTGCAAGGAGACAATAGTGAGGATAAAAAGGGGTGGGGAGTGGACGGACAAGGGGGAGGAGCAGGCAGAAGCACTGAATGAATACGTTTGCTCAGTATTCATGGAAGAAAGGGGGGGACCGCTACCAGCATCGTCTGGGAGGGTGGGGACAGGGGGAGAGGAGGCGACAGATAGAAGAATTGAGGCAAGTAGAGTCCTAGAGGGACTGAGGGCACTGAAGGTAGACAAGGCACCAGGGCCAGATGGTATCCACCCCAGGGTGCTGAGGGAGATGGTGGAGGTGTTGGCGGAACCGATGGTGGATCTGTACAGCACCTCACTGGAGTCGGGATGTGTGCCACTGGACTGGAGATAGTACCATTACACAAGAGCAGGCCAAGGGATGAACCAGGTAATTATCATCCGGTAAGTCTCACCTCCATAGTGTGCAAACTCATGGAAACGATACTAAAGGAAAGACTGGTGTTGTACCTGGTGGACAATGGCCTCCAGGATGTGAGGCAGCATGGGTTTGTTTCAGGGAAGTCTTGTCAAACCAACCTCATACAATATTATGACTGTGTGACAGGTAAGCTGGATAACGGTCATGTGGTGGATGTTCTTTACTTGAACTTCAGCAGGCCTTCGATTGATGTGCCTCATGGGTAGCAGGGAGAGTACTGGTGTATGGGTGGGGCAAAATTGATGAACTGGATTACAAGCTGGCTGAGTGGCAGGCTGCAATGGGTGGTGGTGAGAGATAGAGAAGCTCTCAACTCCAAGGCCGGTGACGAGTGGGGTGCCACAGGTCTCTGTGTTGGGGCCAGTATTGTTTGGGCTCTTTGTATCAGACATTGCACATGGGGTGGTGAGCAAGGTAAGTCTGTTTGCTGACGACACCAAAATTGGAGCAGTGTGGATGGAGAAGAGGGATGGAAGCAGCTGCAGGAGAACCTAGACAAGCTAGAGGAGTGGTCAGAGAGAGGTTGCAGCTGGGGTTCAGTGCAAAGAAGTGTAAGGTTATGCACTTTGGGGTGATGAACCCAAGGAGAAAATACTGGCTGGGGGGGGTAAGTTGGGGATCACTGAGGGGGAGAAGGACCTAGGGGTAATGATAACAGGGACCATTAACAACACTGCCCAGTGCAGGAGAGTGGCTGCAAAAGTGAACAAAATGCTGGGGCGCATAGCAAGGGGTTTTTCATCCAGGCAAAGAGAAGTGATCTTGCCCCTCTACAGGTCGCTGGTAAGGCCACACTTAAGAGTATTGTGTGCAGATTTGGAGACCATACCTAAAACATGATATTAGGCTACTGGAGGAGGTGCAGAGGAGGGCAACAGAGATGATATGTGGAATGGAAGGGGGAAAGACTATGACAGCAGGCTAGGAGACCTGAATAAGTACTCCCTAGAGGATAGAAGGGACAGGGGGAACATGATAAAGACATTCAAGTATCTGAGGGGAATCAATAAGAATGGGGCAGATAGGGTCTTTAAGTTAAGAAGGGGGAAGGTCACCAGGGGGCACAGGCTAAGGATAGAGGGGGGAAGATTTAGGAAGGAAATGAGGAGACACTATTTCACAGAGAGGGTGGTAGCAAAATGGAATGTCCTACCAGAAGGGGTGGTATCATGTAAATCTGTGAACAGATTCAAAAGGACATGGGACAGGGAACAGAGAAAAGTGAGGGTGGGGGAGGTGGGGGTGGCAGTGGGATGACAAAGGTGGGTGGGACAGCTGCAAACTAGGGGTGTTCGCTGCACACCTTGAGCAGACTTAGATAGACTGGGTGGTCTGTTTCTGCTGGCACATTTGTATGTTCGTATGTTCGTATGTTATGGAAGCAAGCCAAAGTAGTCCACATATTCAAATCTGGTGATACTGTGCTTAAAGAGAACTACATAACTGTTTCTATACTATCACATCTAAGTAAAATACTAGAAAAGATAATCTTCCAACAAATGTCCAACTACATAGATAAAAATGGACTACTTCCTCCCCTTCAGCATGGCATCAGGAAGGGCTACAGCACTTCCTCTGCATTAACCTGTTTCACTGACTGCATACTCAGATCTACAGATGAGGATAGGCTAACTGGAGCCATCTCCATCGACTTATCCAAAACATTCAGTCTCGTTGATCACAACTTCCTCTTTCAGAAACTGGCCTCAACCGGCTTCTCTGAGGGGATGGCAAACTGATTTCATCATTACCTTTCCGGAAGATCACAAAGTGTATATGTTAATGGTGCTTTCTTGTCACCCCTTAAGGTGACCAGTGGTGACCCACAAGGATCCATAGTGGGCCTGATTCTTTACACCCTATTCATCAATAACCTGCTGTACGCAAACCCAGACTGTCACAAAATGATGTATGCGGATAATCTGATCCTCTACAGGAGTGACCCCAATATTGCCTCGCTGTCCCACTCCCTATCTCACGACTTCAAATTAACACATACCTGGTTATCCACTAACAGACTGCTGCTTAACACTAAGAAAACCAAGACTATGCTATTTGGATCCACTCATAAGCTCAACAAATTATCCGCATCTTTGGTCTCTTCCCTCTCAATCTCAGCCCCTGAACATGTCAAGAGTTACAGATACTGTATATGGGGGTCACATTGGACCCTTCCCTTATGTTTAGCAAACATATAAGCTTAACTATCAAGATAGTGCACTAACAGGTTGGAGCGTGCTACTGCCTGACACACTTTCTTGCCCTTCAGACATGACTGGCAGTAGGAAGGGACACAATTTTCCTTCTCCTGGAGAACTGCACACGTGTCATTGCACAAACTTCATCCAGGGAACTCATCAACCTAAACAAAGCCTATAACTGCATCTGTCACTTTATTCTCTCAACCCCTCTACCCATCACTGCTCATTGTACATCTCACAAGGCTGGGTTTCTCCAAAGGAATGATGTGACCTCCAGCTGGGTGCCCCAGTACACAAAACACTTACGGCAGTCTCTGTCTCCCCCCTAAGTAGGCTCATCTGCCACAAGCTATACACATGAAAAATGAGGTCTTCATCTCAACCATTGCTAAGTGTCCTTTGCTCTGACATGAACATGGGACAGAGATCCTTCTCCATTGTGGTTCCTGTACTTTGGGATATCCTTCCCTCATCCATCCTTATCATAGGCCCTGCACAGACTTTCAAAACCTACTCTCCAATTTCCTATCCAAATCTGTTTGCAGTTGTCGCCTATAGCATCCTTCATTATCTACATTGTCTGCTACACCACTTTATTGCCCTATCATATTGTCCTGTTCCTAACTGTAATTTACAAAAGTCATATCTCCAATTATTTTGTATGTATTTTGTTTAACTAAGAATTCTTGTTCTTTCACTGTATGTATCAACTTTTTCTGCGAGTACATATATGTGCCATCTCTATGGCTCAAGTTGTGTCAGAAAATGGTCCTTAGGACCAGTGTGCCCACCCAGTTAACAAATAATAAATAACATAAATAAATAAAATGCAGAAAATTTGGTGTACAAATACAGTAAAAGTCCCAAGTTGAGTGAGTGTTGGAATCCGCATCATAAACAAGGACAATGGAATTTTTCAAATCCAGCCCAAAAGGTGATTTGTGCGAAATCACTATTGAAGCAGAATTTGAAAATTTTCACCTACCAGGTTCATGAGGTGGGATCATAAGAAAGCTATATTGAAAATGTGGTGTAAAAATATGTTAAAGTGTCCAAACAATGAATGAACATTGCAGTATTTCAACGGTCACTCATAACTTCACTACATAGAAACATAGAAACACAGACTTTGACGGCAGATAAGGGCTGCTTGGACCACCTAGTCTGCCCATTTCCCTACCTACAGGATAAGCTGCAGATCCTAGTTAACCAGCAGCCTATTTCTTCCTACCCCCACAAGAATTGCCTTATGTCTGCCCATGCATTCTTGAATTCTCCCACAGTTTTAGACCCCACAACCTCCTCAGGAAGATTATTTCATGCATCCACCACCCTCTCTGTGAAAAAATACTTCCTCACATTGCCCCTGAGACGTCCTCCCTCTATCTTCAAATTGTTTCCCCTTGTTCTTGCGCATCTCTTTTTCTGAAAGATGCTACCCTCTTGGACTTTGTTGATTCCACTGAGATACTTAAAAGTTTCGATCATGTCCCCCCTCTCCCTCCTTTCCTCATGGATATACATATTAAGCTCCTTTAGTTGTTCCTTATATGGCTTCTTTTGCAGACCATGCACTATTTTAGTTGCCCTCCTCTGGACTGCCTCCATCCAGTCTAAGTCCTTGCAGAGATGGGGTCTCCAGAACTGGACGCAGTACTCCAGATGGGGTCTCACCACATGTCTGTTCAGAGGGATAATTCACTTCAAATACCACCAACAGCTTAATCTGGTTCAAGGTCAGTTGGCATTCATCTGTATCCCCCTTCCCCGGGTCATGGCTGAAAATAGGCAGGATTTATCTAGTGCACTTACCTGGTCAACAAAAACTAAATAAAAAAAATAAATAACAACTTCCTGTTTTCTGCTGGTGATGCCTCTCCCTGTACATCCCAGTATCCCATCAGCCCTCCCTACTGCTTTCTCACATTGCTTGCTAACCTTAAGATCATCTGATAGGATTACCCCCAGGCCCCTTTCCATTTTTGTTGTTGTTACTACCTCCCCCCATTATGTAATCTTCCCCTGGGATTTTGTTTCCCAGGTGCATTATTTTGCACTTCTTTGCATTGAATCCAAGCTGCCATACTTCTGACCATTCCTCCAACCTTGCCAAGTCCCTTCTCATCCTTTCCACACCTCCATGTGTATCAAACCTGTTGCAGATCTTTGCATCATCTGCAAAGAGGCATACTTTTCCTTCCAGTCCCTTTGCAATGATAAAAATAAATAAATAAATAAAATGTCACTTATAAAGACATTAAAAAGGACTGGACCCAGTACTGAACCCTGTGGTACCTCACTAGTAACCCCTCTTTCTTCAGAGCGGACTCCATTTACAATTACCTTCTGTATCCTGTTGTTCAGCCAATGTTTTACCCAGGCTACCACCCTGGAACCCACTTCCAGGCTGGTTAATTTGATTATTAATCTTTTGTGTTGGACTGTGTCAAATGCCTTGCTAAAGTCTAGGTAGGCCATGTCCACAGCCCCTCCCTGGTCTACTACTTTGGTCACCCAGCTGAAGAAATCAATTAGATTCATCTGACATGACCTTCCCGCTGTGAACCCATGCTGCCTTGGGTCCTGTGTCCCACTGGCTTCTAGGTACTCAACAATTCTTTCCTTCAGAAGTGATTCCATCACTTTCCCTACCACAGAGGTCAAACTGACAGGTCTGTAGTTTCCTGCCTCTGTCTTGTTCCCACTTTTATGAACGGGAATCACATCCACCTTCCTCCAGTCCTCAGATACCACACCATCCTCCCATGATTTGTTATAAAGCATAGTCAATGGTGTCACTAGTTCTCCCCTTAATTCTTTTATAATTCTTGGGTGAATTCTGTCAGGCCCCATTGCTTTGTCCACCTTCAGTTTTAGGAGTTCTTTCAGAACCCTTTCTTCTGTGAAAGGACTGTAATCGACCCTCCTATCCAGAGTGCTTCTGTTAATTGGATTAGGCACCTCCCCCTCCTCATCTTTTGTGAATACTGAGCAGAAGTATTCATTCAGTATCCATGCTTTTTCACTGTCCCTCTCTGCCCACCCACAATCCATTCTGTTCAGCCTCACTATCTCTCCCTTTGTCTTTCTATGTTCCCTGATGTACCTATAAAAGGTTTTATCCACCTTCTTAACCGAGTTGGCTATCTTTTCCTCAGTTTGGGTCTTTGCTATTCTGACTTCCCTCCTTGCTTCATTCTGCCTTAACTGGTACTGTTCTCTGTCCTGCTCTTTCTGCGTTTCCTTATACTTCCTAAATGCTATCTTTTTCTCCCTAACCTTCCCCGCCACCTCTTTTGAGAACCGTAGTGGCTTTTTCTCTTGTTTTGATTTGTTTATTTGCTTCTCACAAAGGCTTGTTGCCTCTGTGATGGTAGTTTTGATGTCTCCCCATTGTTGCTCCACCCCTCCTTCTAGCCTGTTTGCTAGTGCTTTTCTAAGGCACTCTCCCATCTTGCCAAAGTCAGCCCTCTTGAAGTCCAGTACCCTCACTTTTGTATGGCTTGACTCTGTAGGTGAGTTTTACGTGAACCACACTGGTGGTCACGTCCCCAGATGGCTACCCACTTCTAGATCTGAAATCCTTTCACTGTCCCCATTTGAGAGTATGAATTCTAAGATTGCTCCCTCATGAGTGGGTTCCAAAACTAGCTGTCTGATGCCTCCTGTATGACATTGAGAATGGCCCTGCTCTTGGATGTGGCTGCAGCAAAGGTCATCCAGTTAACATCTGGCATATTCAGGTCCCCCATCAACATAGTCTTCCCTTTCTCTGCCATCCTAAGGATGCCTTCTATCATATCCTTGTCCATTCCCTCCCACTGACATGGGGGTCTGTATACAACCCCTGTGCAGATTGTGGTGCCATTTCCAGTCTCTAAGGTGACCCACAGTGCCTTCTCTCCTCCTGTTTACTCTTTTGTTCCATTGCTTTTATCCCTTCCCTTACATAGAGAGCTACTCCTTCCCCTCTTCTACCCTCCCTGTCTCTCCTGTAGGTTGTGTACCCTGGTATGTTAACATCCCAGTCATGGTTCTCTGTGTACCATGTTTCTGTGACTGCTATGATATCCAGGAATCCGTCTTCCATTAAGGCCACTAGTTCAGGGAGCTTGTTGCCCAGACTATGGGCATTGGTACTCATTACCCTCCATTTCTTGATGTCCTTACCCCTTTTTGCCCCATCCCTGTCCTTATTGCCTTTGTCATTTTCTCCATTTACCCCTGCTCTTCTTCCTATTGACATCTCTATCTTGGTGATTACCTCACTTACTACCCTGAATTTTTTGGCGGGGGACTAGGATTTCCCTGCTCCTTTCCAGTGCCTCCCCCCTTAGCTAGTTTAAATGCTTACCAATGAAGCATTTAAACCTATCACCTAGGATCCTGGTTCCCCTCCTGGACAGATGCAGACCATCATGCCAGTATAGGCCTGCATCACTCCAGGTGGACCCCCAGTCCCCAATGAAGCCAAATCCCTGAGCTCTTCACTAGTTTTTCAACCACTGATTGAACTCCATGGTGTGGAGTACCCTAGTCTCACCCATGCCATAGACAGGCAGCACCTCTGAGAAGGTCACCATGCATGCTACTTGTCTAAGGCCCCTCCCCAACTCCACAAACTCTTCCTGCACTGCTCTGATCTCCCTTTCTCAGCCAGGTCATTTGTCCCTAGGTGGACAATGACATCCAGCTCCCTCCCCTGTGCAGCTGCTCCAGCGATCCTGAGGTTTCGCTCCCTGTCCCTCCAAGCCATGGTGCCAGGCAGGCACCTTACTTCCCTCTCCCCTTCCTCCACCAGTTCTAACTCCTTAACAATGGAGTCCCCCACCTGGAGTTGTTTCCTTCCCCTGTGGGGTTCCATGCCACCCTCCTGTGGGTCTCCTTTGTGGAGGCTCCTAGCATCCTCCTTGGTCTCCACTGTGGGTGCCTCCATAGAGGAACCACACTTTTTTCAAAATGGCATATGAATTGTGGAGAGGTACAGCTGGAGGGATACACCTCTGTTCCACCACCCTCACCCTTCCTGAGCCCACTGTGGTCCAACCGCTCCTCTTTCTTGGCAACCTCTGAGGCAACGGCAGTGGCCCTGGTGGTCCCTGGGTGGGAGAGGAGGTCCCTCAAATCCTGGCTAACTCTGCCTAGAGATGAGCAACCTCCTCCCTCAGCCCAGAGAGGCACCTTCAGATAGGACAACACCACATCCTTGAGAAGGTCTCCCAGAAGACTGCTGCTCCACAGCCACTGCACTGCACCACTCCCATCATGTCTTATTTCTGGCCCCTTAACTGTTGTTTGGAATACTTACACATTCCTCTGTTTATTTTTTTTTATTGAATATTCTGACTCCAGACTTTCAACATAGTCAATTCCCCACAACACTCATAAACGTGATGTGTAATTTTTAAATCCTGGACAAGACGTGTTTTTGTCCTTCTGGTGCAAAATGACATTTTGTCCAATATACTTTAAATGGTACATATCATGTTTATAAAGTGAATCTTAAAACAAGCCTCTTGAAAATATGGGGTCAAAAAAAAATAATAATTGTTAACAAACTTTGTAATCCAGACTGAGAAAAGGTAAGGTGGCTAACTAGGCTATAGTGTGTTGGCAAGACACAGAGACTATATTTTTTCCCAATGTTAAAAAGCTTTTATTTGTATAAATAGCTCAAAATAAAACAAACACACACCCCACCAGCAGTGGCCAAAAGGTTCACCCACGTAACTGTGGTCTTTTTCAAGGCACCTTGAAAAAGCCCACAGTTACATGGGTGAAATTGTCGGCTGCTGCTGGTGGAGTGAGTGTCTATTTTATTTTGAGCTATTTATACAAATAAAAGCTTTTCAATGTTGGGACAACATAGGGTCTCTGTGTCTTGCCAACACTCTATAGCCTTGTTGGCCACATTACCTTTTCTCAGTTTGGATTACTTTTGTTGCTGGTGGGCTCCTGGCATGAAAATCCCTTATCCGCTTTATTCTTTTTTCTCTTTAGAAACTTTGTGTGTAGTGCCAGTCTTGATCCCACTTGTTATGCTTTGTGATCCTGTACCGGTGAGCTGAGTTTGGTGGTGAGCTCAGTGACTCCACTTGATGTGGTGATGGTTAGTAGATTGAGCTATTATGTGACACCCCCCCCCCCAGCCAGGGAATGAAAGGGGCAGGATTGTCTGCACAGGTCCGAAAACCATACAGTGAAGACATCTTTCCTATTGGCACAGTGTGCTGCACCTCTGCACCTGTGGGTGGTAGAGGGCCCTGTGCATTGATTGACAGATGCACTCTTTGGCCTATGCATCTGTATCTGTAGCCACATAGAAGTGCAAGGATCACAGGACCCTGCACTTCCACAGCCCACCAGACAGCCCCAGGAATTCTTCACATCCTTAGCCAAGAAAACGGTGGCCAAGAGGATGACAGTTAAGAAGGCGGCACCTACCATGAGGCAGCAGAGATCAACAGCAGCACCGGCCAGTACATAGCAAGGCTGGCCCAATTTGGGAGACTGGAGTCCAGAGCAGATGTGGGAATTGCTGGAAAGGATATCTGAAGGGGGCAGCCCTAGAGGGAAGGTGGATGCAAAAAGGACCTGGGCCTGTATGAGGGGAACCACCTCATCAGCTGGACCAGTGACTCATTGGAGGGCCATGTTCAGTTTTTTCAGTGCAGGCAATGTCTGGCAGGCCTTTCACTCCAAGGGCACCAGTAATTACCCAGGAATTGAACCTTCAGCCACCAGCCCTCACCTCAATTCGGGAAAGGCAGTAAGAAAATGTTATAGGGAGCCAGCCAGGGCAAAAATTCTACTGCCAGAGGAAGCTCTTTTGTAGCCTCATAGCCTAGCAACAGTGGGGCTTGTAGAACAGGATGTTGTCTGCCAGTTTGGGGTGGAGCTTGCTGGAGGGCAGTTGGCACTGGAACAGCAGATCAACAGGCTTTGTGTATACCCAGAGGGGAATTCCCAAGGTAGAGGAGGCTCTCTGATGCAGTTGTTGGTACTGGTGTCCTATATAAATAGGGGTGGAGCATCAGGACTGGAAGCAGATGTCCCAATTGATCACTCCTCCTCCTCCAGTCCTTACATCTCCCACAATTGGACCAATGCCCCCTACAAACAGGGGCAGGTTGGCAGGAATGGGAGCCAGATGTCAGTTGGTTGGCCCCACTTAGAACTCACTTGCCTAATGTAAAGCTTCATAAGCCTTAGGGAGCTAACTAGGCTGCACCTGACTAAGAAAACGAGGTTGCAGATTGGAGGGAGTGTATGCAGGCATATTTTCACTCCTTAATCAGCCCAAAGAGCCCAAAGACAATTAGAAGAAAAAACAACAAGGATGCAGGGGTTGAGGTTAGACAGCGAGGTACGAAACCATTGCAAATTGGGAAATTGGGTGGCATCCTTCATCATATTTGCAGGTACAGTCCAACAGGTTGTCCTGAACAAAGCTCACAGTCCATGCAATTGTTACTGCAGAGTCAAGGCCATGCATGCAAACAAACCAGGTATGGGTGGTTGGAGAACAATAACTAGTTTCACTGATGGAAATTGACTGACCTGACCAGGCATTGGGTGATATTGAACATGACACTGCTGTGGGCTATAGAACATGGGGGGTGCAGCACATGTACAGTGGTTTCCCAGTCAGTAGGCCACCTTTCCCGAAGAGGGAAGGCAAAGGAATTTTCAGCCCATGGAGGTGCTGGGACAAGGTTTTGCAACAACTATAACCAAAGTGTTTGTAAGACGGAGTGGTGCAGGTTCAAGCAGAAATGCATGGCAGTGAGGGCCCAGTGGAGCTGAGGGCTGAGGCATCCACCTTACCTTACACCATGTGGTGATCCAAGTTCAGGAGCAGACTAGGGTCGCCAAAGGTCAGCAAGGGAGGAGAGGATTGAGCATCCAGAGGACTGTTCTCCTCTCCTAGGAGGGAGGGCTGGGATTTCCATGCTACGTAGCAGCTCCCAGTGGAGACTGGAAGCACTACACCAGCAGGGGATGTATTCTGGGGTAGAGGCATTGGCCAACATCTGCTTGAGGGTGTGGGAGTGCAACCACAGCATGCTGATGTCACTGCATGTTCTGCGCCTCAGGGAGGGACTGAACAAGGAAAATTCCCAGACTGTGGGAGGACAGAGTCATCACAAGGGTCTGGCCCACACACCCACTGCCGGACATGGCCCAATCAGCTCTCCCTGGTCACTCCAATCTTGAGCCTCCACCAATTAGACTGTATAAAGGGTACCAGTAGGAGTCAGTGTCCCCCACCCCAAGGGGGCACAGAGCTGGAGGGTCAGTCAAGAGCTTCGTAGAGTGGAGGACCTAGCACCCAATTTCCTGGTCAGGAGGGCCTCAGGCAGGGTGGTATGGAGCTTGCTGAGGGTGGACGCCTGAGGGAGATCCCACAGCCCAATGACTGGAAAGAAAAAGAGCTGACAAAAAAAAAAGAAATGCATGGCAGTGGGTGGCTGCATCCGTTCACACAGTGTAAGACTGGTGGTGGTGCTGCTCCACAATCATTCTAGAAGTGGGGAAACTGGCCTCCCAACAACAATAAGGTCATATTAAATAACATCATGGCTGCTCCATTACCCTGACCAAGTGGCTGGTCAGTCTTTGTTGCCTTTGCAGTGGGGGACCACCTGGGGACCAGTGATTACCGTACACTATGGTTTGACATAAGTTCTGGGTCAGAATCGAATCATACAAGGATGCGAGTGCTGGACTTCAGGAGAGCTGATTTTAAGAAAATGGAAGAATGCCTCAGGAATGCCCTTGCAGGGATAGGAAAATCAGAGGAAGTTGAGGAATAGTGGGCAAAAATGCTGTTGAACTAGAATATATCACTGTCAAGCAAACATTGATATTACCACACTGTACTTTTAAGGCGCAATGTTTGTTTGACAGTGGTATATGTTTGTATTGGACCACATGGTCAGTGGCGTTTCAGGATACATAGCAGCAAACAAGGACACGGACAAAAGGATTTAGTACTTGTTCAAGTGAACATCATTTATTTAGTGAGATTTAATAAAAAAAAGGAGAAAAGAGATAAGGTAGAATCTTGGTATAATGATTGGCTCTGCTTGCTTATTCGTTCAGTTCCCTGAGTCATCAGCAGAAGCTGAATCTGAGGACAAAAAAATGAAAGATTAACCAAACTTCAATTTTGGTACTATAGTATACTTGTACTTTAAAAATGGGAACATTGTTTAATGCTATACCATTAGTTTTGCTGGTGATTTGATTAAGGCAGCCAGCATAGGCATGGGCATGTTTTATACAACTGATGTATGGCACAATTACAGAGTCTGTGTAGCAGATGGTAGTTTTCAAGTTGTCCCAATGATTTTCACTGTGCGTGATGTCCCAACCATAAGGAAAACTGAAACTGGGAAGTCACTGATTTGTTTTCCCTTTGATTTATGACCTGAGTGGGAAGGTAGTGGCCAGAAAGAGGACATGACAGTATGACCATCATCTGCCGCTTATACCCAAGTCTGGAAACCTTGACCTGTCTTTACCAGACAGTTTTCATTGTCCATTCAGAGCAGGGGGTTAGGTTAACCCCTGTTTAATCTAGATTTACATCAAGGTCAGCCAGAATTAGCTCTTGCCTGGCAGCATTAAAGATACGCTACAAGAACTTGTCTCAGAGGTTAGAAAAATCATTGGGTGTTTTCTGAGCAGCCGTGGTCCTCTTGTGCTTACTGAACCCCGTACAATTAAAAAATAGCCTGGACCACTGTCTTGAAAATGATAGGGTGCCACCATCCTTGGACAGCATTTCAGGATTACATGATTTTACAATGCTGGTTGCTACAGCAGACAAAACTCTGTCATTTACCACACCACCCTCGGCATTCATAGAAACATAGAAACACAGACTTTGATGACAGATAAGGACCGCTTGGCCCTCCAAGTCTGTCCATTTCCCTATCTATTGGATAAGCTGCAGATCCTAGTTAAACAACAGCCTACAAGTTGGTTTAATAGTTACCTCTGTGCCCGCTGACAAGTGAGGATTGGAGATGTCCTCTCAACTAAGCAATCTGTCCTGTCAGGAGTCCTCCATGGGTCAATCCTGGGTCCCTTACTTTTCAATATTTTTTTAAATAACCTCCCTGACTCATGTCAAGACCAAATCCTTCTGTATGTGGATGATGCAGTAATTTTGACCAGCAACTCTGATCCCTTATTTCTGGAGAACCGGCTATAGAGCAGGTCTGCAAATGTTGAGGCCTGGTTCAATTCACAGACGCTCATAATAAACTATAAAAAAACAACAACAATGTTTATCCATAGATCGCACAGCAAGCATAAAGCCCAACAATTACCATCGAAACTGCTCAGGCGATGCCCTTGAACAGACACAACTGTTCAAATACCTAGGTGTGACCTTAAACAACACTCTATCTTATGCCAATCACATAGACAATGTCACCAAAGCCATGAATATCCGTATCAGTCTACTTTTCAAGCATAAGCATTGTCTGACCACTGAAGCCCTTAACCTGGCAATCCATAGCTTTGTTGTCTGTCTCCATCATCGACCATGGACTTGTAATCTATGGATGTGCCACTGACACTGCCCTTCGTCATATTGCTATAGCTCTTAACAAGACCTGCCGACTCCTTACAGGGGCTGCACGCCTGTCACATACCCGTGATATCTATGAGCAGGCTAACTGACTCCAGCTAAAGGGCAGAGTCTCCTATCAAACGTGTCTACTAGCAAAGAAAGTGTCCCTTGATCTTATGCCCGAGAGGTTCAGATGCTCCTCAGTCCGTACTGTAATTCCTGTCGAACAAGAGGCTCCAAAAACCTAATTTTCCAAGGGCCCCTCTGTCGTACTTCCCAAGGTCAGCTGTCATTTGCAGTCAGATCCCCTAATTGGTATAACTCGCTTCCTTGTGATGTTGCCAACACTGCCATGCTAGCCCCTTCAAATGCAAACTACGGCAACCCCTTGTGGCTAGTGCCACTTGTGATTGCTTCAATTAAACCTGGTGAAGGCCTGCTCCCCTCAGCCTGCATATTCTGCCAACATTTCCAGTCCTTACCCTCCCCCCTACCACATCGCTCCTACATCGAACCCTAACCTCATATTTCCTCTATTCCTGATATGCCATCTCCCTTATTTCAACCCATCTCTCCATTCCCCCATCTCCCACCATCCCATTCACTTTCTCCATTTCAACTACCCTGATTCCATCCCTCTAATGAACAAAACTGTACAACACCCCCTTTCCCTCTCCCTTCCTTTCTACTCCACTCCCTCTCTCACCTAATCTCCACTACCAATATCTCTCTCTCCTACCTCAACAATGCCTTTGGGCTGCATTTCTCCTAATGTATGGTAAGAAAGTTTGCTCTGGTACTAGTAAGTCTTTTTATTAGCTCTAGTTTATTAGCCACTAGTCCAGGCATACATTACCCAATGCCTGTGTCAGCTTGTTTTGCTCATTTTAATTTCTCTACCTGCCTACTGTATTTATGTTCATATGTCCTCCTGTCATAATCTATATTGTACCTTGTCTATGTACCATGAGGTGGAACCTATATAAAAGAGCTCCTAGGTCAAAGGTGTTAATCCAAGTTTTAAATAAATAAATAAATACTTTCTCTTATCCCCCACTATAATTGCCTTATGTCTGTCAGTCTGACTTTGATTTGTCTGAAGCTGAGAACCTTGCTACACTGCAAAGAACAAACTATAACTCCATTTAGGAGCTGGAAACTTGGTAAGGCATAATATTGTAAAGCAGGGGAGCTACGCTTTCTACAAAGAGTTTCATTTTTTTTTCCTTATTGGCATTAAGCAGAGAATTGCAGGATTCCATTAAAAGTGTAGTAATTTTATAGCCAGAGGGAGTGAGATACAACTGAATTTGCTTGATTGTTGGGGTTGAGACCTAGGATTTGGAAGGATATTTTTGCAACATTTTAAAAGTGTCCTGCTGGCTGAGAAGTTAAGTTTTTTTCCCTGGTTTCACTGAAAGATTTTGTGTATTGGAATCAGACATAGCAGACTGCCTACATTGAAAGGTCTGCTTACATCACAGGTGTCACTAGTCAATCAATAGGCTTAATTCTTAAGATTTTCAGTGCAGGAAGAGTGTAAAGCACAGCTGACTTATTTTGGGTCTGACTGCTTTCAGAGCACAAACCACCAGGCTGTTTTGGGGCTGGGGAGGTTTACTTGTGTCTGACTTGGATGTCTGGATTTTTCTCTGTTTGATTAGCAGGGTATTTCCTCTGTCAAATTGTTGTGTAGGGCATCTTGCTGACAGGAAGGCACTCATCGCAGTGCTGGGACAGAGCTTTTAGCTGATTGTTTTGTGAGGGCACAGTTTAGGCCCAACCCCTTCCTACTGCTCACCCCACCCACCCCTGGAAATAGTTCCTTTATACCTGGGGTTCTGACATCATTTCCTCAAGATTGCAAGGTGCATATCACTGTCATATCCTCTCTAGCACACTGCACTGACAATATAAGCATACACATTGTATAATATATATATTTCTACATAACAAACCAATTACACACACACACACAAAAAGAAAAAAGTAGATAAACATGTGGGGAGTAGTACAATGTAATGGCTGTGGGGCAGCAGTCTTCCGGGAGTCTTTCTGGAGGCTGAGATGCTGCCCTATTTGCAGACAACTCTCTGCCCTGAGGGAGGAAGTTGCCCATCTTCAGGCCATGCTGGACAGTAGTAAGGGAACCTTCCCCCAGGCCACACTGGATGGTAGGAAGGGAACCACCCCCATCCAGGGAGCACCAGAGCCACCACCACTACCTCAGAGGTTGCAAAGAAAGCACAGCAGTTGGACCACAGTGGGCTCAGGAAGGGTGAGGATGTTGGAACAGAGGCACACCCAGTCAGTTGTTCCACTCCACAATCCATACACCATTCTGGGGGAGCATAGCTCCCCTATGGATGCACCCACAGAGGAGACTAAGGAGGCTGAGGACAGCTGTCACAAGGGAGGCCCACAGGAAGGAGACAGAGGACACCACAAGGAAAGGAAGCAGCTCCTGGTGGGGACTCCAGTGTGGGGGATAGAACTGGGGAGCAGGGAAAACTGAGTAAGGTGCCTGGGTGCCATGGCTTGGAGAGACAGGAAGCGCATCCTCAGGATCATGAGAACAGGTGCACGGGTCTGAGCTGGATGTCATTGTCCACCTAGGGACAAACGACTTGGCTCATCATGAGATTAGAACAGTGCAGAAGGACTTTGTAGAATTGGGGAGGGGCCTAAGACAAGTAGCACACACAGTATCCTTCTCAGAGGTGCTGCCTGTCAATGGCATGACTGAGGCGAGGGTACTTTGCACCATGCAGTTTAACGAATGGTTTAAAAAATGGTGTGGAGCACAGGGGTTTGGTTTCATTGGGGACTGGGGTTCCACCTGGAAGGACTCCAGCCTACGCTGGCAGGATGGTCTGCATCTGTCCAGGAAGGGAAGAAGTCTTTTGAGCAATCAGTTTAAATGCTTCATTGGCAAGCTTTTAAACTAGTCAAGGGGGGAAGCACTGATAAGCAGCAGGAAAATCCCAGCCTCTCCCTACAAAACAGGGAACTAAATGAGAAAAAGACCGAGGTAGAAAGGTCAGTGGGGGATGCTGCAACAGAAGGTAAAGCCATCAAAAAATGGAGAGCAATGAGTACCAATGCCCTTAGTCTGAGTAACAAGCTTCCTGAATTAGTGGCCTTGATCGAGGAGGAACATCTGGATATCGTGGCAGTCACAGAAACATGGTACACACAAAACCATGACTGGGATGTAAACATACCAGGATACACTATCTACAGGAGGGACAGGGAGGGTAAAAGAGGAGGAGGAGTAGCTCTTTATATAAGGGAAGTAATCAAAGCAACAGAACAAAAGGGTGAACTGGGAGGAGAAGAAGCACTGTGGGTAAATTTGGAGACCGGCAATGGCACCACAATCCGCACAGGGGTTGTATACAGGCCCCCTTCTCAGGGGGAGGAAATGGACAAGTAAATGATAGAAAGAATACTTAGAATGGCAGAAAAAGGGGAGATATTGCTGATGGGTGATCTGAATATGCCAGATGTTAACTGGAGTGCAGTTGCAGCAGCCACTTCTAAGAGTGGGGTTATTCTAGATGCCCTACAGGGGGCATGCCTTAGACAACTAGTATTGAAGCTCACTTGAGAGGGAGCAATCTTAGACCTGGTTCTCTCAAATGGAGATGAAGAGAGGATCACAGATGTGGAGTGGGTAGCCATTTGGGAACTAGACCATCGAACAGTATGGTTCACAATAAACACAGCAATAGAGTCAAGCCATACAAAGACAAGGTACTGGATTTTAGGAGGGCTGACTTTGCCAAAATGGGTGAGTGCCTAAGGAATGCACTAGCAAATGGGCAGGAAGGAGGGTGGAAGAACAATGGGAATAATAAAAACTGCCATCACAGAGGTAACAAGCCTTTGTGTAAAGCAAATAAACAAAACGAAGCGAGGAAGAAACAACTATGGTTCTCAAAGGAAGTGGCAGTGAAGGTTCAAGAGAAAAAGAAAGCATTCAGGAAGTACAAGGAATCACAGAAGGAACAGGACAGAGAACTGTATCAGTTAAAGCAAAAGGAATCTGGGAAGGCAGTCAGAACAGCAAAGGCCCAAACTGAGGAAAAGATAGCCAACTCAGTTAAGAAGGGGGATAAAACCTTTAATAGGCACATCAGGGAGCGAAGGAAGACCAAGGGAGGGATAGTGAGGCTTAATAAAGGGAGGGAGGTGGGCAGAGGGTGACTGTGAAAAGGCAGAGATACTAAACAAATATTTTGCTCAGTATTTACAAAGGAAGAGGGAGGTACCTAAAACAAACAGTAGAAACACTCTGGATACAGAAGTTGATACCAGCCCATTTACAGAAGAAAGGGTTCTGAAAGAACTCTTAAAACTGAAGGTGGACAAAGCAATGGGGCCTGATGGGATTCATCCCAGAATTCTAAAGAACTAAGGGTAGAACTAGTGACACCACTGACTACCATCTTTAACAAATCATGGGAGGATGGGGTGGTACCCGAGAACTGAAAGAGGGCAGATGTGATTCCCCTTCACAAAAGTGGGAGAAAGGCAGAAGCAGGAAACTACAGACCTGTAAGTTTAACCTCAGTGGTAGGGAAAATGATGGAATCACTTCTGAAGGAAAGAATTGTTGAGTATCTAGAGGCCAGAGGCACAGGGCCCAAGGCAGCATGGATTCACAGTGGGAAGGTCATGCCAGACAAATCTGATAGATTTCTTTGACTGGGTGACCAAAGTAGTTGATCAGGAGGGCTGTGGACATGGCCTACCTAGAATTTAGTAAGGCATTTGACACAGTCCCACACAAAAGATTAATATACAAGTTAGCCAGCCTGGGAGTGGGTCCCAAGATGACAGCCTGGGTAAAGAATTGGCTGGAGAATAGGACACAGAGAGTAATAGTAAATGGAGTCCACTCTGAAAAAAGGGGGGTTAGTAGTGGGGTACTGCAGGGTTCAGTAGTAGGACCGGTCTTCTTCAATGTCTTTATAAGCGACATTGCAGAAGGACTGGAAGGAAAAGTATGTCTCTTTGCAGATGACACAAATATCTGAAACAGAGTTGATGCACAAGGTGGGGTGGAAAGGATGAGAAGGGACTTGGCAAGGTTAGAGGAATGGTCAAATGTAGGGCAGCTTAGATTCAATGCTAAGAAGTGCAAGGTAATGCACTTGGGAAACAAAAACCCAGGGGAAGAGTACACAATGGGGGGTGAGATACTAACAACAACAAAAATGGAAAGGGACCTGGGGGTAGTCATATCAGATGACCTAAAAGTGGACAAGCAATGTGAGAGGGCAGCAAGGAGGGCTGGGGGGATACTGGGATGCATAGGGAGAGGCATCACCAGTAGAAAACAAGAATTTATTATCCCTCTGTACAGACAGCTAGTGAGACCACATCTGGAGTACTGCGTGTAGTTCTGGAGACCCAAGCTCCACAAAGACATAGACAGGATGGAAGCTGTCCAGAGGAGGGCAACTAAAATGGTGCAGGGTCTGCACCGGAAGACATATGAAGAGAGACTTAAGGAGCTTAATATGTATAGCCTCGAGGAAAGGAGGAGAGGGGGACATGATAGAAACTTTCAAGTACCTCAAGGAATCAACAAAGTCCAAGAGGGTAGCATCTTTCAAAAAAAGGGGTGTGCAAGAACAAGGGGTCACAATTTGAAGATAGAAGGGGGGCCGTTCAGAGGTAATTTAAGGAAGTATTTTTTAACAGAGAAGGTTGTGGATGTATGGAACGGCCTTCCAGAGGAGGTTGTGGAGTCAAAAACAGTGGTGGAATTCAAGTATGCATGGGACAGTCAGAAGGCAATTCTAGGGGGTGGGGGTAGGAAGAAGTAGGCCGCTGGTTAACTAGGATCTGCAGCTTATCCATCAGGTAGGGAAATGGGCAGACTGGGTGGGCCAAGCGGTCCTTATCTGCCATCAAATTCTATGTTTCTATGTTTCTGTCCCATGGTTTGTGAATTCCCCCACTGTTTTTGACTGTACAACCTCCTCAGGAAGGCCTTTCCATGCGTCCACCACCCTCTCTGTGAAAAAAATACTTCCTCACACTGCCCCTGAGCCATCCCCCCCTCTATTTTCAAATTGTGCTCAATTGCTCTTGCACATCTCTTTTCCTGAAAGTTGCTACCCTCTTGGACTTTGTTGATTCCCTTGAGGTACTTGAAAGTTTTATCATGTCCTCCCTCTCCCTCCTTTCCTGAAGGGTGTACATATTAAGCTCGTTTAGTCTCTCTTCGTATGGTTTCTAGTGCAAATCCTGCACTATTTTAGTTGCCCTCCTCTGGACCACCTCCATACTGTCTATGTCCTTGCAGAGATGGGGTCTCCAGAACTGCATGCAGTCTCCAGATGGGGTCTCACCAACTGTCTATACAGAGGGATGACAACTTCTTGTTTTCCACTTGTGATGCCTCTCCCTATGCATCCCAGTGTCGCCCCAGCCTTCCTTACTGCCTTTACACTTTGCTTGCCTACCTTTAGGTCATCTGATATGACTACCCCCAGGTCCCTTTCCATTTTTGTTGTTGATAGTACCCCCCCCCCCATTGTGTACTCTTCCCCTGAGTTTTTGTTTCCTAGGTGCATTTCCTTACACTTCTTTGCACTGAATCTAAGCTTCCATACTTTTTGCCAAATCCCTTCTCATCCTTTCCACCGCTCGTCTTGTGTATCAACCCTGTTGCAGATCTTTGTGTCATCTGTAAAGAGGCATACTTTTCCTTCCAATCCCTCCACAATGTCACTTATCAAGACATTAAAGAGGATTGTTCCCAGTTCTTAAACCTGCAGTACCCCACTAGTAACCCCTCTTTCTTCAGAATGGACTCTGTTTGTATTAGTGGTGGGCGAAGTGACACAATCTGCTCCACGAAGTGATTCGTGGAGCAAAAGCGGATTCGCGGAGTGGTCTGCAATGCGAAGTGGAGTGCTTTGTGTTATAATGAGTTACTCCACCTCCCAGACCACTACTTCACTAATATCTTAAGGTGAAGCGGATTGAAAACAACGCACTTTGCCTCATTTTTCATTGTTTTTAAGCTTCGAAGGTGAATTTTGCAGTGATTCATGGGATTTCAGGTCACATGGGCTCTATATTGATCTGCACAGCCTCAGTTCAGGGTAGTGTGTGTAGGAAGGAGTAGGAAACAGTGTGATCTAAGAGCTGTCTGCAATTGAAACCTTCTGAAAGCTGTTAAAAAAATGTCTTTGCATTTTTTGGGGGACTCAAACTTTAGTTCATCAATTGTAGGAAACCCTCCTGCACTCATATCATCGAGCATTTTTTGTTTTTGTGTGGATTTTGAATGTTAATGTACAACATTGAGTGTGTGTAGTAAAAGACAGTGAAAGTGTGCTTTGGGGGAGGGGCGTATCTGTGGTGTAGGTAGATTTAAGTTGGAGAAATAGTGATTTTTTTTGGTTTTTGGTTATGTTTTTGTTATATAACTGACTGTGTTAATGTACACACAGTAATATTGTCAGTAATTGTTGAAATTTTCTTTCTTATTGTGTGTTGTGTGGATTTGGTGCAGCAGTTCATAATTTCAGGTTGTTTATATTACAATATGAGGCATAATACTGAAGTTTTCAATTTGCTACATATTACTCATTCACCATTGTAGACAAACTGTTCTGTGTGTATGGTGTTGTGTGACATCAAATAATACACCTTTTATTGTGCCACAGACTAGTGTAATTGCAGGAGTAGCAGTGTGAACTTGCTATCCACTGTAGCTGCCTGATTTTGTACTGCAGTCGTGGTATCTGTTCTTTGTTTTGCTGCTTGTACTGCGGTAAAAATCTGCAGTCAGTGCTCCCCCCAACCCCCACCGGCAACAGGAATTTTTTACCAGATTGGATTGTTTTTGTGACCTCATCAGCACCACTGGTTACTGAAGTCGTTTTCATTGTGCGACAGACTAGTCTCCGTTGCTGAAGCTACAGTTGTTTTCTTGGCTTCACATCCAGCGTCCCCCCAATCAGACAGTGAACATATCACAATCTAAATTTGGTTATAATATTGTTGTTTATCCCCCAAAATGCCTGCAAAGAGACGTGCAAGCAAAGCTGGTTCTCACCATGGCAATGCTGGCAGTAAGATAGGCTGTGAGTGTGGTAGTATGCAGACACAGAAGTACATTGTTGATGTGAGGAAAGGTATTTCTCCTGCAATGTTTTTTACAGCCCAATCAGTAGCTTCACTCATAGTTGGAGGTGATGATGTTTTCCCAGGCAATGGTGTTAGTGTTACTGGTGTTAGTGGTGGAGTTAGTTTTAGTATTGGTGCGTCAAGTTCGAATTCCGACCAGTGTACCGTATCCAAAAATATTGAGTGTGAAGCAGTGCAAGTGAGTGGCAGCATAGATGACGTCATACTTCCCAGTAACATCCCAGTAACTGAACCTGAGGATTCTGATGATCATGTCAACAATAGCATACTATGTGATATTCTGACCACTGTGGGTGTTAATGTCACGCATTCTCCATGCAGTGATTCACAGTGTGGTGAAAAAATATCAGGTGATGGTGCTCTAGATGATGATGATGAATGTGATGATGACAATGATGTTGCTGTTGTTGGAACATACAGTCCACATGCTAGCATCCAAGCAGAAGATGTAGATGTGTGTGATGTTGATGAATATGATGATGATGTAATTGACCCCAGTTGGGAACCAGAGAAAAAGAAATTCAAAGTGGCTGTGTCTGAGTCTGTTTGCAGGAATCCCCCCCAGCCATAAAAACTTGTGATTTACCGGTTTTAGTTGATGATGATGACCCAGTAATAAATATGATAGGTAGTCGTGGTGGTCAGTTGCAGTCCAGGTGTGCAGTTCCCACAACATCACGAGCCCCCCCCCCACTTCAATACTTAAAATAACAGACTTAAATAAGCAACATCATAGACATGTTAAAAGCAGAACATCACACTCGCTTGTTTTGGATTTTTTTGTTCAAGATGCAAATGGTGAGTCAGTTGCAATCTGCCAGGATTGCCATGTGCGTGTGAGTCGAGGTAAAAAGGGGAGCCATCTGGGCACAGGAGGACAGCATACACATCTTAA
The DNA here is from genome assembly GCA_016271365.2 of Neoceratodus forsteri. Taxonomy (NCBI): domain Eukaryota; kingdom Metazoa; phylum Chordata; order Ceratodontiformes; family Ceratodontidae; genus Neoceratodus; species Neoceratodus forsteri. The sequence goes on from CM057455.1 coordinate 613,125,922, forward strand.
GAATAGGCACTTGGCACTGTGGATCCAGCACAAACTGGCAGCTAATACCACAGTGAGGCATTCACCCTCTTCACCGGCAACCATAGTGAGCATATTATCCCCTTCCATGACTAAGTCCAGTAGTAAATTAAACATGTGCAGTACTGAGGTAATAAGAGCAGAGGATTACTACAGGCATGATGAGGTGGAGGATCATAATGACTTTGAAATGTTTTCTCATGCTGGTGAGAGTAGCAGTTTTGGTGGTGGTGTTGAATGCAGTATGTCTAGTGCAAGTGGTACATCAACCCCGGTTGGCAAATCTAACAAAATAACTGGATTTCTGGGTTTCTCATCATCATCTGTGCAATGACTTCATCAAAGGTCAACACTACACCCCCTGCCAATGCCATTCATCACAGAGTGCAACCATTTGTGATCACACACCGTGTAAAATGTTTAAGTCAGCCCACGTTACAAAGTGTTTTTGCACATAAGCTGAAGTACCCCCCCCCAATCATACAGTGTCATGTGAACTTAATGCTGCTGTAGCGGAAATGCTGGCAATTGATCTTTTGCGCTCTCCTTTGTGGAGATTTCTGGGTTCCGGCAGATTGCTGCACGTGCCTGTCCAAAGTGGAAAGTTCCAACCAGGACATACTTTTCTACCCGTGCTGTCCCAGAGTTGTTCCACACAGTGTCCAACTCAGTAAGACATGCCCTTCAACATTCCTCCTCTCCATTCATCCATTAAAGTATGGATATGTGGACAAATGGCAAAACAGCGGGGAGTTCATATCTGTGTATTACTGCACACTGGGTGCAGGTGCCATGGGTTGTTTGTGATGTTGGTAGTGTGAATAATCAGTGCAGTAAGTTGGATTGTCACGGTAGCAACCTTCCTGCAATTAGACAGCATGCAGAGACTGCTATGCGCAATGTGACCTGTTCACACACTGGTGAGAACATGTTGGATGTGGTACTGACTGAAACTGACAAATGGCTAAACCCTCTGTCCCTGAGAACTGGGATCATAGCAAGTGACAATGGGTCATACGTGATGAAATGCATCATGCATGGTGTTTTTTTTTTGTGTTCCATATATGGCCCACTGTTTAAAGCTTGTGGTGAAGGAGTTTCTGCAGCACCCTGATGTAAAGGAAATGCTGACCATTGCACAACGTATCTGCTCTCACATTTCAAGATCTGGAAAGGCCCGTGACCAACTGCGGCAGTTGCAGATACAAAACAGCCTGCCTCAACACCGCTTGAAGCTGGAAGTTGTCACTCAATGGAACTCCACTTTATACATGGCAGAGAGGTTGTATGAACAATACAAAGCCATCTCAGAATATCTTGTGATGCACACTAGCTGTGACAGTTCCGGGGCCTCCATGTCTATGACTACTGAACAGTGGCACCTCTCAATTTTGCGGCCTTTTGAACATGGCACACAGGCAGTGAGTGGCGAGTTTGCTCCATTAGCCAATGAATTCCACTACTGAGGGTGCTGAGGCAGACATTGGTGAATGTACAGCATGGCCTTGATTTTGCCGGAGACGATGGTAGCAGTATGTTGCTGCAACACATGCTGACAATATTCGACCAGAATCGTCACATTGTGAGCATTCAGCATAGTGACAACTTTGCCATAGCAACAATGCTGGACCCACGATACAAACATGGAATTGCATCAGTACTGGAGGGAGGGCCAGAACAGGTAAAAAATATCAGTGGTCAACTGGTGTGCTTGGTTCATGGGGAACAGAAGTCAAGTGCCCAGGTCAGCAAACTTCAGCAGCATAATCTGGCTGAAGGTGTACCTATAGGACTATCAAGCATATCATGCAAAGGGAAGGAGACAGCAGTTCAGGGTGGTCTGTCATCAAAAGTGGCTGGCGTCAACCCCCTTTGGAAGGCTTTGTCCCAAGTGGGTATTTGTGAAATAAATGATTCTAGAGAACAGGATGATGCATCAACAACTGGACTTAGTGCAGCTCAGAGAATGGATGAGTCATATTTGTCTGAAAACAGGCATCTGACAATAAATGAAGATCCTCTTTTGTACTGGAATGGAAAAGTCAGTGAATGGCCAGAGCTGACTGCAGTGGCACTGAAGTACCTCACATGCTCACCCTCCGGTGTAAGTGTTGAGAGGGTATTCAGCTCAGCAAGTGCAATAGTCAGGGATCATCAGACAAACCTGTCTCCTGCAAAGGTTAGTTTGCTAACATTCATTAAAATGAATGAGAGGCACATACCAGCAGAGACTGCAACCTCGGTATTCGTACCCCAGACTAGTTATGGTGGTTTTGGTGATGTGGAAATGGACCATCCTGGTGGCACTGGCAGTGGCTGCCTGAAATGACCCTCCACTGATGTAGATGATGACACAATGGAGAAAGAGTTTCCCAATGGTCAGACTTCAGACATAGGTGACTGTGAGGGAAGCTTTCTTTATGAGGATGATGATGTGATTAATGTTGGAAGGTTTTAACCGAAGTTGTTAAAAGGCGGTGTGCCACCCCAGACCACCAACACCAGGAGTGATGTTAGCCACTGCCACCACTGCGCATGAGTTTGTCTGACACCCATACCACCACCACTGGAACTGATATTAGCCACTACCACCACTGAGCATGAGTCTGTCTGAGCTCTGTACCACCACCACCAGGACTGATGTTAGCCACTGCCACCACTGAGCATGAGACTGTCTGACCCCCATACCACCACCACTGGGACTGATGTTAGCCACTGCCACCACTGAGCATGAGTCTGTCCGCCATCCTAGACCACCACTACCAGGACTGATGTTAGCCACAGCCACCACTGAACATGAGTCTGTCTGACCCCCATACCATCTCCACCAGGACTGATGCTAGCCACTGCCACCACTAAGCATGAGTCTGTCTGACCCCTGTACCATCATCACCAGGACTGATCTTAGCCACTGCCACCACTGAGCATGAGTCTGTCCACCACCCTAGACCACCACCACCAGGACTGATGTTAGCCACTGCCACCACTAAGCACGAGTCTGTCTGACCCCTGTACCATCATCACCAGGACTGATCTTAGCCACTGCCACCACTGAGCATGAGTCTGTCCACCACCCTAGTCCACCACCACCAGGACTGATGTTAGCCACAGCCACCACTCAACATGAGTCTGTCTGACCCCCATACCACCACCACCAGGACTGATGTTAGCCACTGCCACCACTAAGCATGAGTCTGTCTGACCCCTGTACCACCACCACTGGGACTGATGTTAGCCACGGCCACCACTGAGTATGAGTCTGTTTGACCCCAGTACCACCACCACCGGGACTGATGTTAGCCACTGCCACCACTAAGCATGAGTCTGTTTGACCCCCATACCACCATCACTGTGACTGATGTTAACCACTGCCACCACTAAGCATGAGTCTGTCCACCACCCCAGACCACCACCACCAGGACTAATGTTAGCCACTGCCACCACTGAGCATGAGTCTGTCTGTCCCCTGTACCACCACCACTGAAACTGATGTTAGCCACTGCCACCACTGAGCATGAGTCTGTCTGTCCCCTGTACCACCACCACCACTGAGACTGACGTTAGCCACTGCCACCACTGAGCATGAGTCTGTCTGCCCCCCTGGACCACAACTACCAGGACTGATGTTAGCCACTGCCACCACTGAGCATGAGTCTGTCTGACCAACTGGACCACCACCACCAGGACTGATGTTAGCCACTGCCACCACTGAGCATGAGTCTGTTTGACCCATGTACCACCACCAGCGGGACTGATGTTGGCCACTGCCACAACTGAGCATGAGTCTGCCCACCCCGCTGGACCACCACCACTACCGGGACTGATGTTAGCCACTGCTACCACTGAGCATGCGTATATCTGGACCACCACATCCATCAGCCACAGACACAAAGCTGCCTAATATTTAAACCATAAAGTGAGCATGTGTACTAATGTTTGTTATGCTATTTCACTTCCTTTAGTTGTATGTTTTGTTTTCTGTAGCTTTTCATAGCTGAAATGGTCAAACACATACGGTACAATTATTTTGTTTTTTTTTTATAGGTTAACTAAAAAAGTCTCCTTCACTGAAACTCAATGCGAATGGTACTGCAGTTGTACCGTACAGAGGAACCTGTGGAATGTCCATTTGAAATCCATTCTGGTAAGAACGAAGATTTTATTTCATCAGTTTCATTGTTTTGGAAAGACTGCAGCAAATATTGCACACAAGTTGTGTTAGTTGACAACATGTGGGTTTGAAATGTAACTTGACTTGAGATTGAGAACCAGATAGGGACAAATAACAATTAAGTTGTAAGAAGTCATTCATCTCTTTTTTTAGGAAACTTCTAGATGTTTTGTTGTTCTGTCAAAGTAGCCTTTATTAGATGACAGAAAATACAAAATCACACATGCCCCCACAGTGCAAAGCATCATGGGCTGCATATGCAAATCACCACAGAATGTTATGCTGGTCCAACTTTAAGCAGAATTGCATGGTGCTGAAAGGCCTCTCACACAGTTTGCAAAGGGTGCTAACAGAAGACATAGACACGTGTTTCATCCTACCAGGACTCATCAGTATGTCTCGTCTGTTTGACACCCCAGTGGAATGGACCAGCTACCCCTAAGGCAATGTGCCTGGGATATATTGTGGTGAACCCATTAAAATAAAAACATTTAAAAGACAAAGAACCTCTGTGCGTAAACACTGAGGCAAGGGTTATCCCAAAGGGCATTTGGCTGGGAAGCCAAGTTTCAAGAAAATACAGAATCACACATGCCCCCACAGTGCAAAGCATCATGGGCTGCATATGCAAATCACCACAGAATGTTATGCTGGTCCAACTTTAAGCAGAATTGCATGGTGCCGAAAGGCCTCTCACACAGTTTGCAAAGGGTGCTAACAGAAGACATAGACACGTGTTTCGTCCTACCAGGACTCATCAGTATGCCTCATCTGTTTGACACCCCAGTGGAATGGACCAGCTACCCCTAATGCTGCTTTGCACTGTGGGGGCATGTATGATTTTGTATTTTCTTGAAACTTGGCTTCCCAGCCAAATGCCCTTTGGGGTAACCCTTGCCTCAGTGTTTACGCACAGAGGTTCTTTGTCTTTTAAATGTTTTTTGTATTTTAATGGGTTCACCACAATATATCCCAGGCACACTGCCTTAGGGGTAGCTGGTCCATTCCACTGGGGTGTCAAACAGACGAGGCATACTGATGAGTCCTGGTAGGACCCTTTGCAAACTGTGTGAGAGGCCTTTTGGCACCATGCAATTCTGCTTAAAGTTGGACCAGCATAACATTCTGTGGTGATTTGCATATGCAGCCCATGATGCTTTGCACTGTGGGGGCATGTGTGATTTTGTATTTTCTTGAAACTTGGCTTCCCAGCCGAATGCCCTTTGGGGTAATCCTTGCCTCAGTGTTTATGCACAGAGGTTCTTTGTCTTTTATTAGATGACCATGACTATCATTAACAACCAAACTCCAGAAGGATGCAGATGAAATATGTAAAGAAGTAACAAAATAGGAAACCATTACAGACAAACCTGCAAATATGCCTCCCCCCAAAAAAAAATACTTACCTTCATGTGCTTGAGAGTTATCCATTTCAATCTGAAAGCAAAAAATTCTCATTGAGCACTGGAATGTGCACACCAACAGTTTCTATGAACTTTGATACAGAACAGTACCATGAGTACATACCTATGTCAACCCCCCTTCTCACATACAAAATACACAAACATATATCTATATACAGTACATCTACTCAACAAGGGTACTAGTGTACAGACAAAGGGCACCCTTCCATCCAGTTGAGATGATTACATTGCATTTGTTCGAATCGCCTTTCAGAACACACTGGACCCTGAACAGTACGCTAACGGTCATCATTTTATTCTGGGGGACTTTGTAAGTGCTGAAATACTCCCATTTAACTGTTTTACCAATGGTCAATTTTTTTGCACACAAGGAGGATGCATTTTGGGCATGCAGAAAAAATCTGGGGACTCTGTGCCACCAATGCACGCATGACTGAGTGCGCAATTCATTCTGGGGAACATTATATGTGCTGAAACACTCTCATTTCACTTTGTTACCAAATGTCAATGTTCTGCACACAAGGAGGATGCATTTTGGGCTTGCTGAAAATCTGAGGACTATGTGCCACCACTGCACGAATGACTGAATGCACCATTTATTCCAGGAGACTTTGTATGAGCTGAAACGCTCCCATTTCACTGTTTTACCATTTGTCAATTTTCTGCACACAAGGAGGATGAATTTTGGGCATGCATAAAAAAACCTGGGTACTCTGGGCCACCTCTGCGAGCATGACTGAGGGCGCCATTAATTCTGGGGGACTTTTTATGTGCTGAAACACTCCCATTTCACTGTGTTACCACTTGTCAATTTTCTGCACACAAGGAGGATGCATTTTGGGCATGCAGAAAAAATCTGGGGACTCTGTTTCACACTGAGTGCGCCATTAATTCTTGGGGACTTTGTACATGCTGAAACACTCCCATTTCACTGTGTTACCACTAGTTAATTTTCTGCACACAAGGAGGATGCATTTTTGGCACAGAGAAAAAATCTGAGGACTCTGTGCCACCACTACGTTCATGACTGAGTGCACCATTAATTCTGGAGGACTTTGTATGTGCTGAAACACTCTCATTTCACTGTGATACCAATTGTCAATTGTCTGCACACAAGCAGGATGCATTTGGGGCATGCAGAAAAAATCTGGGGACTATATGCCACCGCTGAGCACCTGACTGAGTGCCCCAGTAATTCTGGTGTTTTTGTATTTGCTGAAACTCTCGCATTTCACTGTGTTACCACTTGTCAATTTTCTGCACACAAGGAGAAAGCATTTTGGGCATGCAGAAAAAATCTGGGGACTCTGTGCCACCATTGCACTCATGACTGAATGTGCCATTAATTCTAGGGGACTTTGTATGTGCTGAAACACTCTCATTTCACTGTGTTACCAATTGTCAATTTTCTGCACACAAGAAGGATGCATTTTGGGCTTGGTAAAAAAATCTGGGGACTCTGTGCCACCACTGCAAGCATGACTGAATACGCCATTTATTCTTGGAGACTTGGTGTGTGCTGAAAAACTCCCATTTCACTGTTTTACTACTTGTCAGTTTTCTGCACACAAAGAGGAAGCATTTTTGGCATGCAGAAAAAAATCTGGTGTTCTGTGCCACCACTGCATGCAGACTGAGTGTGCCATTAATTCTCCAGGACTTTGTAGGTGCTGAAACACTTCCATTTCACTGTGTTTTACCACTTCTTAATTTTCTGCACACAAGGAGCATGGATTTTTGGCATGCAGAAATCGTCCAGGGACTCTGTGACACCACTGCATGCATGACTGACTGCGCAATTAATTCTGGGGGACTTTGTATGTGCTGAAACACTCTCATTTCACTGTGTTACCACTTGTCAATTTTCTGCACACTAGGAGGATGCATTTTGGGCATGCAAAAAAAAATGTGAGTACTCTGTGATACCACTGCGCACATGACTGAATGTGGAACTACTTTTGGGGGACTTTGCATGTGATGAAACCATCCCATTTCTCTGTTTTACAACTTGTACATTTTCTGCACACAAGGAGAATGCATGTTGGGCATGCAGAAAAAATCTCGGGACCCTGTGCCACCACTGCGCACATGACTGAGAGCACCATTCATTTTGGGGGACTTTGTATGTCCTGAAATACTCCAATTTCACTGTGTTATCAATTGTCCATTTTCTGCACACAAGGAGGAAGCATTTAGGGCATGCAGAAAAAAATCTGGGGCTCTGTGCCACCACTGCATGCAGACTGAGCGTGCCATTAATTCTCTGGGACTTTGTAGGTGCTGAAACACATCCATTTCACTGTGTTACCACTTGTTAATTTTTTGCACACAAGGAGCATGGATTTGGGGCATGCAGAAATCATCTAAGGAATCTGTGCCACCACTGCATGCATGACTGAGTGCACCACTCATTCTTGGGGACTTTGTATGTACTGAAACACTCATTTCACAGCGTTACCAATTTTCAGTTTTCTGCACACAAGGAGGATGCATTTTGGGCATGCAGAAAAAATCTGGGGACTCTGTTTCGTCACTGCCCACATGACTGAGTGCTCCATCAATTCTGGGGGACTTCGTATGTGCTGAAACACTCCAATTTCACTTGTCAATTTTCTGCACACAAGGAGGATGCATTTTAGGCATGCAGAAAACATCTGGGGACTCTGTGCCACTACTGCATGCATGACTGAATGCACCATTAATTCTGGGGAACTTTGTATGTGCTGAAACACTCCCATTTAACTTTGTTATCACTGGTAAATTTTCTGCACACAAGGAGGATGCATTTTAGGCATGCAGAAAAATTCTGGGCACTCTGTGATACCACTGCACACAGGACTGATGCACCTTTATTTTTGGGGGACTTTGTATGTGCTGAAACAATCCCATTTCAGTGTTTTACCACATGTCAAATTCCTGCACACAAGGAGGAGGCATTTTTGGCATGAAAAAAAATCTGTGGACCCTGTGCCACCACTGCACGCATGACTGAGTGGGCCATTAATTTTGGGGGACTTTGAATGTCCTGAAATACTCCTATTTCACTGTATTATCACTTGTCAATTTTCTACACTCAAGGAGGAAGCATTTTGGGGATGCAGAAAAAAATCTGGGGCTCTGTGCCACCACTGTGTTCAGACTGAGTGTGCCATTAAATCTCTGGTACTTTGTAGGTGCTGAAACACTTCCATTTCACTGTGTTACCAATTGTTCATTTTCTGCACTCAAGGAGCATGGATTTTGGGCATGCAGAAATCATCAAGTGACTCTGTGCCATCACTTCATGCATGACTGAGTGCGCCATTCATTCTGGGGGACTTTGTATGTGCTAAAACAATCCCATTTCACTGCGTAACCTCTTGTCAATTTTTTGCACACAAGAAGGATGCATTTTAGGCATGCAGAAAACATCTGGGCACTCCGTGCAACCACTGCTTGCATGACTGAATGTGCCATTTCTTCTGGGAGACTTTGTATGTGCTAAAACAGTCCCATTTCACTGTTTTACCACTTGTCAAATTTCTGCACACAAGGAGAATGCATTTTGGGATTGCAGAAAAAATCTGGGGACTCTGTGCCACCTGTGCGTGTCATGACTGAGTGCAACATTAATAATGGGGGACTTTGTATGTGCTTAAACACTCTTATTTTACCGTGTTATCTCTTGTCAATTTTCTGCACACAAGCAGGATGCATTTTGGGTATGCAGAAAAGATCTGGGTACTCTGTGCCACCACTGCACGCTGAATGAGTTCACCATTAAATCTGGAGGACTTTGTATGTGCTGAAACACTCCCATTTCACTGTGTTACCACTTGTAAATTTTCTGCACACAATGAGGATGCATTTTGGTCATACAGAAAAATCTGGGGACTCTGTGCCACCATTACACACAATCCTGAGAGCAGCCTTAATTCTTGGGGACTTTGCATGTGCTGAAACTCTCTTATTTTAGTGTGTTACCACTTGTCAATTTTCTGCACACAAGGAGGATGCATTTTGGTCATGCAGAAAAAATCTGGGGACTCTGTGCCACCACTATGCGCATGACTGAGTGTGCCTTTAATTCTGGGTGACTTTGTCAGTGATACAGCTCTCCTATTTCACAGTTTTACTACTTTTCAATTTTCAGCAGTTAAGGTGGACTGCATTTTGGGCATGCAGAAAAAATCTGGGGACTCTGTGCCACCACTGCATGCCTTTCTGAGTGAGACATTAATTCTGGGGGACTTTGCATGCGCTGAAATATTTTGATTTCACTATGGTACCACTTGTCAATGTTTTGCAAACAAGGAGGAAGCATTTTGGGCATGCAGAAAAATTCTGGGGAGTCTGTGTCACCACTGCCCACATGACTGAGTGCTCCATTAATTATGGGGGACTTTGTGTGTGCTGAAACACTCCCATTTTACTGTGTTACCACTTGTAAATTTTCTGCACACAAGGAGGATGCATTTTAGGCATGCAGAAAAAATTTGCGCACTCTGTGATACCTCTGCACACATGACTGAATGCATGATTAGTTTTGGGGGACTTTGAATGTGCTGAAACAATCCTATTTCACTGTTCTACCACTTGTCAATTTTCTGCACACAAGGAGGAAGAATTTTGAGCATGTAGAAAAAAATCTGGGGCTCAGTGCCACCACTGCATGCAAACTGAGTGTGCCATTAATTCTCTGGGACTTTGTAGGTGCTGAAACACTTCCATTTCATTGTGTTTTACCACTTGATAATTTTCTGCACCAAAGTAGCATGGATTTTGTGCATGCATAAATCATTCAGGGACTCTGTGCCACCACTGCATGCATTACTGAGTGCACCATTCATTCTGGGGAACTTTGTATGTGCTGAAACACTCTCATTTCACTGCCTTACCACGTGACAATTTTCTGCACACTAGGAGGATGCATTTTGAGCTTGCAGGAAAAAATCTGTTCATTCTGTGACACCACTGCGCACATGCCGGAATGCACCATTACTTTTGGGGGACTTTGCATGTGATGAAACAATCCCATTTCACTGTTTTAAAACTTGTCAATTTTCTGCACACAAGAAGGATGCATGTTGGGCATGCAGAAAAAATCTGGGAACACTGTGCCACCACTGCACGCATGACTGACTGCTCCATTAATTTTTAGGGACTTTGTATGTCCTGAAATAATTCAATTTTACTGTGTTACCACTTGTCAATTTTCAGCACACAAGGAGGAAGCATTTTGGGCATGCAAAAAAAAATCTGGGTCTCTGTGCCACCACTGCGTGCAGACCGAGTATGCCATTAATTCTCTGGGACTTTGCATGTGCTGAACCACTTCGATTTCGCTGTGTTACCACTTGTTAATTTTCTGCACACAAGGAGCATGGGTTTTGGGCATGCAGAAATCATCTAGAGACTCTGTGCCACCACTGCATGCATGACAGAGTGCACCATTCATTCTGGGGGACCTTGTATGTGCTGAAACACTCTCATTTCACAGCATTACCAATTGTCTATTTTCTGCACACAAGGAGGATGCATTTTGGGAATGCAAAAAAGATCTGGGGACTCTGTGTCACCACTGCACACATGACTGAATGCACCGTTTATTCTTGGAGACTTTGTATGTGCTGAAACACTCCCATTTCACTGTGTTACCACTTGTAAATTTTCTGCACACAAGGAGGGTGCATTTTAGGCATGCAGAAAAAATCCTGGCACTCTGTGATACCACTGCACACATGACTGAATGCACCATTAGTTTTGGGGGACTTTGTATGTGCTGAAACAATTCAATTTCACCGTTTTACTACTTGTCAATTTTCTGCACACAAGGAGGATGCATTTTGGGCATGCAAAAATAATCTGGGGTCCCTGTGCCACCACAGCACACATGGCTAGTGCGCCATTAATTATGGGGGACTTTGTATGTCCTGAAATACTCTTATTTCACTGTGTTACCACTTGCCTATTTTCTGCACACAAGGCGGAAGCCTTTTGGACATGCAGAAAAATATCTGGGGCTCTGTTCCACCACTGCATGCAGACTGAGTGTGCCATTAATTCTCTGGGACATTGTAGGTGCTAAAACACTTCCATTTCACTGTGTTACCACTTGTTAATGTTCTGCAGACATGGAGCATGGATTTTGGGAATGCAGAAATCATCTATGGACTTTGTGCCACCACTGCATGCATGACTGAGAGCACCATTCATTCTGGGGGACTTTTGTATGTGCGGAAACACTCTCATTTCACTGCATTACCATATGGTCAATTTTCTGCTCAGAAAGAGGATGCATTTTGGGCATGCAGAAAAAATCTGGGGACTCTGTTTCACCACTGTCCACGTGACTGAGTGTGCCATTACTTCTGGGGGACTTTGTATGTGCTAAAACAATCCCATTTCACTGTTCTACCACTTGTCAATTTTCTGAACACATGGAGGATGCATTTTTGGCATGCAGAAAACATCTGGGAAGCATGTGCCACCACTCCGTGCCTGACTGATTTCACCATTAATTATGGGGGACTTTGTATGTGCAGAAACACCCTCATTTCACTGTTACCAGTTGTCAATTTTCAGCATTCAAGGATGATGCATTTTAGCATATAGAAAATATCTGGGGACTCTGTGCCACCACTGCACGCGTGACTGAATGTTCCATTAATTCTGAAGGGCTTTGTGTGTGCTGAAACACTCCCATTTTACTGTGTTACCACTGGTAAATTTTCTGCACACAAGGAGGATGCATTTTAGGCATGCAGAGAAAATTTGCGCACTCTGTGATACCTCTGCACACATGACTGAATGCATGATTAGTTTTGGGGGACTTTGTATGTGCTGAAACAATCCTATTTCACTGTTCTACCACTTGTCAATTTTCTGCACACAACGAGGAAGAATTTTGGGCATGTAGAAAAAAATCTGGGGCTCTGTGCCACCACTGCATGCAGACTGAGTGTGCCATTAATTCTCTGGGACTTTGTAGGTGCTGAAACACTTCCATTTCATTGTGTTTTACCACTTGTTAATTTTCTGCACCAAAGTAGCATGGATTTTGGGCATGCAGAAATCATTCAGGGACTCTGTGCCACCACTGCATGCATTACTGAGTGCCCCATTCATTCTGGGGAACTTTGTATGTGCTGAAACACTCTCATTTCACTGCCTTACCACTTGACAATTTTCTGCACACTAGGAGGATGCATTTTGAGCATGCAGGAAAAAAATATGTTCATTCTGTGACACCACTGCGCACATGCCTGAATACACCATTACATTTGGGGGACTTTGCATGTGATGAAACAATCCCATTTCACTGTTTTAAAACTTGTCAATTTTCTGCACACAAGAAGGATGCATGTTGGGCATGCAGAAAAAATCTGGGGACACTGTGCCACCACTGCACGCATGACTGAGTGTGCCATTAATTTTGAGGGACTTTGTCCTGAAATAATTCAATTTTACTGTGTTACCACTTGTTAATTTTCATCACACAAGGAGGAAGCATTTTGGGCATGCAAAAAAAAATCTGGGGCTCTGTGCCACCACTGCGTGCAGACCGAGTATGCCATTAATTCTCTGGGACTTTGTAGGTGCTGAACCACTTCCATTTCACTGTGTTACCACTTGTTAATTTTCTGCACACAAGGAGCATGGGTTTTGGGCATGCAGAAATCATCTAGAGACTCTGTGCCACCACTGCATGCATGACAGAGTGCACCATTCATTCTGAGGGACCTTGTATGTGCTGAAATACTCTCATTTCACAGCATTACCAATTGTCTATTTTCTGCACACAAGGAGGATGCATTTTGGGAATGCAAAAAAGATCTGGGGACTCTGTGTCACCACTGCACACATGACTGAATGCGCCGATTATTCTTGGAGACTTTGTATGTGCAAAAACACTCCCATTTCACTTTGTTACCACTTGTAAATTTTCTGCACACAAGGAGGGTGCATTTTAGGCATGCAGAAAAAATTCTGGCACTCTGTGATACCACTGCACACATGACTGAATGCGCCATTAGTTTTGGGGGACTTTGTATGTGCTGAAACAATTCCATTTCACTGTTTTACCACTTGTCAATTTTCTGCACACAAGGAGGATGCATTTTGGGCATGCAGAAATAATCTGGGGTTCCTGTGCCACCACAGCACACATGACTAGTGCGCCATTAATTATGGGGGACTTTGTATGTCCTGAAATACTCTTATTTCACTGTGTTACCACTTGCCTATTTTCTGCATACAAGGCGGAAGCCTTTTGGGCATGCAGAAAAATATCTGGGGCTCTGTTCCACCACTGCATGCAGACTGAGTGTGCCATTAATTCTCTGGGACATTGTAGGTGCTAAAACACTTCCATTTCACTGTGTTACCACTTGTTAATGTTCTGCAGACAAGGAGCATGGATTTTGGGAATGCAGAAATCATCTATGGACTCTGTGCCACCACTGCATGCATGACTGAGTGCACCATTCATTCTGGGGGACTTTTGTATGTGCGGAAACACTCTCATTTCACTACATTACCAATTGTCAATTTTCTGCTCAGAAAGAGGATGCATTTTGGGCATGCATAAAAAATCTGGGGACTCTGTTTCACCACTGTCCACGTGACTGAGTGTGCCATTACTTCTGGGGGACTTTGTATGTACTAAAACAAGCCCATTTCACTGTTTTACCACTTGTCAATTTTCTGAACACATGGAGGATGCATTTTTGGCATGCAGAAAACATCTGGGAACTCTGAGACACCAATGCGAGCATGACTGAGTGCACCATTAATTGTAGGGGACTTTGCATGTGCTGAAACAATCTAATTTCACTGTGTTACCAATTGTTATTATTCTGCACACAAGGAGGATGCATTTTGGGAATGGAGAAAAAATCTGGGAAGCATGTGCCACCATTCCGTGCCTGACTGATTTCACCATTAATTATGGGGGACTTTGTATGTGCAGAAAAACCCTCATTTCACTGTTATCAGTTGTCAATTTTCAGCATTCAAGGATAATGCATTTTAGCATATAGAAAATATCTGGGGACTCTGTGCCACCACTGCATGCGTGACTGAATGTTCCATTAATTCTGAAGGGCTTTGTGTGTGCTGAAACACTCCCATTTCACTGTTTTATGACTTGTCAATTTTCAGCACTCAAGGAGGATGCATTTTAGGAATGCAGAAAAAATTTGGGGACTCTGTAACACCACTGTGCACATGACTGATTGCGCCATTAATTCTGGGGGACTTTATATGAGTTAAAACACACTCATTTCACTGTGATACCAATTGTCAATTTTCTGAACACAAGGAGAATACATGTTGGGCATGCAAAGAAAATCTGAGGACTCTGTGCCACAGCTGCATGCATGACTGAGTGCACCATTAATTCTGGGGGACTTTGTATGTGCTGAAACAGTCAAATCTTACTGTGTTACCAATTGTCAATTTTCAGCATAACGGAGGAAGCATTTTGGGCATGCAGAAAAAAATCTAGGGACTCTGTGTCACCTCTGCCCACATGACTGACTGCGCATTTAATTCTGAGTGATGTTGCACGTGTTGAAGCACTCTTATTTCACTGGGATACCAATTGTCAATTTTCTGCACACAAGGAGAATGCATTTTGGGCATGCAGAAAAAATCTGAGTACTCTGCGCCACCACTGCAGGCATGACTGAGTGTGCCATTAAGTCTGGGGGATTTTATATGTGTTGAAAGACTCAAATTTCACTGTTTTCTACTTGTTAATTTTCTGCGCACAAGGAAGATGCATTTTGGTGATGCATAAAAATTCTGGGGACTCTGTGCCACCACTGTGCCCAAGACTGAGTGTGCCATTAATTCTGGGTGAATTTGTATGTGCTGAAACACTCCCATTTCACTATCGTACCACTTGTAATTTTTTCGCTCACAAGGAGGAAGAATTTTCAGCATGCAGAAAAAATCTGCAGACTCAGTATCACCACTGCCCACAGGACTGAGTGCACCATTAATTCTGGGGGACTTTGTGAGTGCTGAAACACTCCAATTTCACTGTTTTACCACTTGTCACTTTTCAGCACACAAGGTAGATGCATTTTTGGACTGCAGAAAAATCAGGGGGACTCTGTGCAACCACTGAGTGCATGACTGAGTGTGCCATTAATTCTGGGGATCATTTTATGTGCAGAAACACTCACATTTCAAAGTGTTACCCCTTGTCAATATTCTGTAAACAAAGAGGATGCATTTTGGGCAAGCAGAAAAAATCTGGGTACTCTGTGCCAGCACTTCAAACATGACTAGGTGTGCCATTAATTCTCAGGGATTTGTATGTGCTGAAACACTCCCATTTCACTGTTTTACCACTTGTCAATTTATTGCACAGAAGGAGGATGTATTTTAGGCATGCAGAAAAAAATTGGGCACTCTGTAATACCACTGCGCACATGACTGAATGCAAAATTACTTTTTGGGGACATTGTATGTGCTGAAACAATCCCATTTCACTGTTTTGCCACTTGTCAATTTTCTGCACACAAGGAGGATGCATTTTGGGCATGCAGAAAAAATCTGGGGACCCTGTGCCACCACTGCGCTCATGTCTGAGTGCGCCAATAATTTTGGAGGACTTTGTATATCCTGAAATACTTCTATTTTACTGTTACAACTTGTCAATTTTCTGCACACAAGGAGGAAGCATTTTGGGCATGCATTGTGTTTTACCACTTGTTAATTTTCTGCACCAAAGTAGCATGGATTTTGGGCATGCAGAAATCATCCAGGGACTCTGTGCCACCACTGCATGCATTACTGAGTGTGCCATTCATTCTGGGGAACTTTGTATGTGCTGAAACACTCTCATTTCACTGCCTTACCACTTGACAATTTTCTGCACATTAGGAGGATGCCTTTTGGGCATGCAGAAAAAATCTGGGCACTCTGTGATACCACTGCCCACATGCCTGAATGCACCATTACTTTTGGGGGAATTTGCATGTGATGAAACAATCCCATTTCCCTTTTTTTAAAAACTTGTCAATTTTCTGCAATCAAAAAGGATGCATGTTGGGTATGCAGAAAAAATATGGGGACACTGTGCCACCACTGTATGCATGGCTGAGTGTGCCATTAATTTTGAGGGACTTTGTATATCCCAAAATACTCCAATTTCACTGTGTTACCACTTGTCAATTTTCAGCACACAAGGAGGAAGCATTTTAGGCTTGCAAAACAAATCTGGGGCTCTGTGCCACCACTGCGTGAAGACCGAGTGCGCCATTAATTCTCTGGGGCTTTGTAGGTGCTGAAACACTCCCATTTCACTGTGTTACCACTTGTTAATTTTCTGCACACAACGAGCATGGATTTTGGGCATGCAGAAATCATCTAGGGACTCTGTGCCACCAATGCATGCATGATTGATTGAACCATTCATTCTGGGGGACCTTGTATGTGCTGAAACACTCTCATTTCACAGCGTTGCCACTTGTCAATTTTCTGCACACAAGGAGGATGTATTTTGAGCATGCAGAAAAAAATCTGGGGCTCTGTGCCACCACTGCGTGCAGACTGAGTGTGCCATTCATTCTCTGGTACTTTGTAGGTGCTTACACACTTCCATTTCATTGTTTTACAAATTGTTAATTTTCTGCACACAAGGAGCATGGATTTCAGGCATGCAGAAATCATCAAGTGACTCTGTGCAATTACTGCATGCATGACTGAGTGGACCATTCATTCTGGGGACTTTGCATGTGCTGAAACACTCCCATTTCACTGTGCTATCACTTGTCTATTGTCTGCACTCAAGGAGGATGCATTTTGGGTATGCAAAAAGATCTGGTGACTCTATGTCACCACTGCTATATGACTGAATGTTCCCTTTATTCTTGGAGACTTTGTATGTGCTGAAACACTTCCATTTCACTGTGTTACCACTTGTAAATTTTCTGCACACAAGGAGGATGCATTTTAGGCATGCAGAAAAAAATCCTGGCACTCTGTGATACCTCTGCGCACATGACTGAATGCGCCATTAGTTTTGGGGAACTTTGTATGTGCTGAAACAATCCCATTTCACTGTTTTACCACTTGTCAATTTTCTGCACACAAGGAGGATGCATTTTGGGCATGCAGAAAAATATCTGGGGACACTGTTCCACCACTGTGTGCTTGACTGAGTGTGCCATTAATTTTGGGGGACTTTGAATTTCCAGAAATACTCCTATTTCACTGTTTTACCACTTGTCAATTTTCTGCTCACAAGGAGGATGTATTTTGAGCATGCAGAAAATAATCTGTGTCTCTGTGCCACCACTGCATGCAGACTGAGTGTGCCATTCATTCTCTGGCACTTTGTAGGTGCTGACCACTTCCATTTCATTGTTTTACAAATTGTTAGTTTTCTGCACACAAGGGCATGGATTTTGAGTATGCTGAAATCTTCAAGTGACTCTGTGCCATCACTTCATGCATGACGGATTGGGCCATTCATTCAGGGGACTTTGTATGTGCTGAAACACTCCCATTTCACTCTGCTATCACTTGTCTATTTTCTGCACACAAGGAGGATGCATTTGGGAATGCAAAAAGATCTGGGGACTCTGTGTCACCACTGCACACATGACTGAATCGCGCCGTTTATTCTTGGAGACTTTGTCTGTACTGAAACACTCTCATTTCACTGTTTTACTACTTGTCAATTTTATGCACCAAAGCTGATGCATTTTGGGCATGCAGAAAAATCTGGGGACCCTGTGCCACCACTGCAAGCATGACTGAGTGTGCCACTAATGTTGGGGACTTTGCATGTCCTGAAATACTTTTATTTCACTGTGTTACCACTTGTCAATTTTCTGAACACAAGGCAGAAGCATTTTGGGCATGCAGAAAAAATCTGGGGACCCTGTGCCACCACTGTGCGCATGACTGAGTGTGACATTAATTTGGGGACTTTGAATTTCCAGAAATACTCTTATTTAGCTGTGTTACCTTGTCAATTTTCTGCACACAAGGGGATGTATTTTGAGCATGCAGAAAGAAATCTGGGGCTCTGTGCCATCACTGCGAGCAGGCTGAGTGTGCCATTCATTCTCTGGCACCTTGTAGGTGCTGACACACTTCCATTTCATTGTTTTACAAATGGTTAATTTTCTGCACACAAGGAGCATGGATTTTAGGAATGCAGAAATCATCAAGTGACTCTGTGCCATCACTGCATGCATGACTGAGTGGGCCATTCATTCTGGGGAACTTTGTATGTGCTGAAACACTCTCATTTCACTGCCTTAACCCTTGACAATTTTCTGCACATTAGGAGGATGCATTTTGGGCATGCAGAAAAAATATGGGCACTCTGTGATACCACTGCCCACATGCCTGAATGCACCATTACTTTTGGGGATTTGCAGTGATTAAACAATCCCATTTCCTTTTTTTAAACTTGTCAATTTTCTGCAATCATGGAGGATGCATGTTGGGTATGCAGGAAAAATCTGCGGACCTGTGCCACCACTGCACGCATGACTGAGTGCACCACTAATTTTGACGGACTTTTGTATGTCCTGAAAAACTCCAATTTCACCGTCTTAACACTTGTCAATTTTCAGCACACAAGGAGGAAGCATTTTGGGCATGCAAAAAATCTGTGGCTCTGTGCCACCACTGCATCAGACCAAGTGTGCCATTAATTCTCTGGGGCTTTGTAGGTGCAGAAACACTCCATTTCACTGTGTTACCACTTGTTAATTTTCTGCACACAAGGAGCATGGATTTTGGGCATGCAGAAATCATCTAGGGACTCTGTGCACCAATGGATGCATGACTGATTGCACCATTCATTCTGGGGACCATGTATGTGTTGAAACATTCGCATTTTCCAGCATTACCTATTGTTAATTTTCTGCACACAAGGAGGATGTATTTGGGCATGCAGAAAAATCTGGGGACTCTGTTTCACCACTGCCCACGTGACTGAGTGCTCCATTAATTCTGGGAGACTTTGTATGTGCTTAAATGCTCCCATTTCACTGTTTACCTCTTGTCAATTTTCTGCACCCAAGGAGAATGGTTTTGGGCGGCAGGAAAAAATCTGGGACCCTGTGCCACCACTGTGCGCATGACTGAGTGTGCCATTAATTTTGGGGACTTTGAATTTCCAGAAATTCTCCTATTTCACTGTGTTACCACTTGTCAATTTTCTGCACACAAGGAGGATGTATTTTGAGCCTACAAAAAAAATCTGGGTCTCTGTGCCACCACTACCCACATGACTGAGTGCACCATTACTTCTGGGGGACATTGTATGTGCTAAAACAATCCCATTTCAGTTTTACCACTTGTCAATTTTCTGCACACAAGGATGATGCATTTTTGGCATGCAGAAAAAATCTGGGAACTCTGTGACACCAATGCGCACATGATTGAGTGCACCATTAATTGTAGGGGACTTTGTATGTGCTGAAACTATCTCATTTCACTTTGTTACCAATTGTTAATATTCTGCACACAAGGAGGATGCATTTTGGGAATGGAGAAAAAATCTGGGAACTCTGTGCCACCACTCTATGCATGACTGAGTGCATCATTAATTATGGAGGACTTTGTATGTGCTGAAACACCCTCATTTTACTGTTACCACTTGTCAATTTTCAGCATTCAAGGATGATGCATTTTGGCATGCAGAAAATATCTGGGGACTCTGTGCCACCAATGCATGCAGACTGAGTGTGCCATTCATTCTCTGGGACTTTGTAGGTGCTGACACAATTCCATTTCATTGTTTTACAAATTGTTAATTTTCTGCACACAAGGAGCTTGGTTTTTGGGAATGCAGAAATCATCAAGTGACTCTGTGCCATCACTTCATGCAAGACTGAGTGGGCCATTCATTCTGGGGGACTTTGTATCTGCTGAAATACTCCCATTTCACTGTCCTATCACTTGTCTATTTTCTGCACACAAGGAGGATGCATTTTCGGTATGCAAAAAAGATCTGGGGACTCTGTGTCACCACTGCACACATGACTGAATACGCCATTTATTCTTGGAGACTTTGTATGTGCTGAAAACTCCCATTGTACTGTTTTACTACTTGTCAATGTTCTGCACACAAAGAGGATGCATTTTGGGCATGCAGAAAAAATCTGGGGACCCTGTGCCACCACAGCACACATGACTGAGTGCAACATTAATTATGGGGAACTTTGTATGTCCTGAAATACTCTTATTTCACTGTGTTACCACTTGCCTATTTTCTGCAATCAAGGCGGAAGCCATTTGGGCATGCAGAAAAATATCTGGGGCTCTGTTCCACCACTGCGTGCAGACTGAGTGTGCCATTAATTCACTGGGACATTGTAGGTGCAAAACACTTCCATTTCACTGTGTTACCACTTGTTAATGTTCTGCAGACAAGGAGCACGGTTTTGGGAATGCAGAAATCATCTATGGACTCTGTGCCACCACTGCATGCATGACTGAGTGCACCATTCATTCTGGGGACTTTGTATGTGCGAAACTGTATTATTTCACTCGTTATCAATTGTCAATTTTCTGCTCAGAAAGAGGATGCATTTTGGGCATGCAGAAAAAATCTGGGGACTCTGTTTCACCACTGCCCACATGACTGACTGCACATTTAATTCTGGGTGATGTTGCATGTGTTGAAACACTCTTATTTCACTGGGATACCAATTGTCATTTTTCTGCACACAAGGAGGATGTATTTTGAGCATGCAGAAAAAAATCTGGGGCTCTGTGCCACCACTGCGTGCAGACTGAGTGTGCCATTCATTCTCTGGTACTTTGTAGGTGCTTACACACTTCCATTTCATTGTTTTACAAATTGTTAATTTTCTGCACACAAGGAGCATGGATTTCAGGCATGCAGAAATCATCAAGTGACTCTGTGCAATTACTGCATGCATGACTGAGTGGACCATTCATTCTGGGGGACTTTGCATGTGCTGAAACACTCCCATTTCACTGTGCTATCACTTGTCTATTGTCTGCACTCAAGGAGGATGCATTTTGGGTATGCAAAAGATCTGGTGACTCTATGTCACCACTGCTGCATATGACTGAATGTTCCCTTTATTCTTGGAGACTTTGTATGTGCTGAAACACTTCCATTTCACTGTGTTACCACTTGTAAATTTTCTGCACACAAGGAGGATGCATTTTAGGCATGCAGAAAAAATCCTGGCACTCTGTGATACCTCTCGCACATGACTGAATCGCCATTAGTTTGGGGAACTTTGTATGTGCTGAAACAATCCCATTTCACTGTTTTACCCTTGTCAATTTTCTGCACACAAGGAGGATGCATTTTGGGCATGCAGAAAATATCTGGGGACACTGTTCCACCACTGTGTGCTTGACTGAGTGTGCCATTAATTTTGGGGGACTTTGAATTTCCAGAAATACTCCTATTTCACTGTTTTACCACTTGTCAATTTTCTGCTCACAAGGAGGATGTATTTTGAGCATGCAGAAAATAATCTGTGTCTCTGTGCCACCACTGCATGCAGACTGAGTGTGCCATTCATTCTCTGGCACTTTGTAGGTGCTGACACACTTCCATTTCATTGTTTTACAAATTGTTAGTTTTCTGCACACAAGGGGCATGGATTTTGAGTATGCTGAAATCTTCAAGTGACTCTGTGCCATCACTTCATGCATGACGGATTGGGCCATTCATTCAGGGGGACTTTGTATGTGCTGAAACACTCCCATTTCACTCTGCTATCACTTGTCTATTTTCTGCACACAAGGAGGATGCATTTTGGGAATGCAAAAAAGATCTGGGGACTCTGTGTCACCACTGCACACATGACTGAATGCGCCGTTTATTCTTGGAGACTTTGTCTGTACTGAAACACTCTCATTTCACTGTTTTACTACTTGTCAATTTTATGCACACAAAGCTGATGCATTTTGGGCATGCAGAAAAAATCTGGGGACCCTGTGCCACCACTGCAAGCATGACTGAGTGTGCCACTAATGTTGGGGGACTTTGCATGTCCTGAAATACTTTTATTTCACTGTGTTACCACTTGTCAATTTTCTGAACACAAGGCAGAAGCATTTTGGGCATGCAGAAAAAAATCTGGGGACCCTGTGCCACCACTGTGCGCATGACTGAGTGTGACATTAATTTGGGGACTTTGAATTTCCAGAAATACTCTTATTTAGCTGTGTTACCACTTGTCAATTTCTGCACACAAGGGGATGTATTTTGAGCATGCAGAAAGAAATCTGGGCTCTGTGCCATCACTGCGAGCAGGCTGAGTGTGCCATTCATTCTCTGGCACCTTGTAGGTGCTGACACACTCCATTTCATTGTTTTACAAATGGTTAATTTTCTGCACACAAGGAGCATGGATTTTAGGAATGCAGAAATCATCAAGTGACTCTGTGCCATCACTGCATGCATGACTGAGTGGGCCATTCATTCTGGGGAACTTTGTATGTGCTGAAACACTCTCATTTCACTGCCTTAACCCTTGACAATTTTCTGCACATTAGGAGGATGCATTTTGGGCATGCAGAAAAAATATGGGCACTCTGTGATACCACTGCCCACATGCCTGAATGCACCATTACTTTTGGGGGGGATTTGCATGTGATTAAACAATCCCATTTCCTTTTTTTTTAAACTTGTCAATTTTCTGCAATCATGGAGGATGCATGTTGGGTATGCAGGAAAAATCTGCGGACACTGTGCCACCACTGCACGCATGACTGAGTGCACCACTAATTTTGACGGACTTTGTATGTCCTGAAAAACTCCAATTTCACCGTCTTAACACTTGTCAATTTTCAGCACACAAGGAGGAAGCATTTTGGGCATGCAAAAAAAAATCTGTGGCTCTGTGCCACCACTGCATGCAGACCAAGTGTGCCATTAATTCTCTGGGGCTTTGTAGGTGCAGAACACTCCATTTCACTGTGTTACCACTTGTTAATTTTCTGCACACAAGGAGCATGGATTTTGGGCATGCAGAAATCATCTAGGGACTCTGTGCCACCAATGGATGCATGACTGATTGCACCATTCATTCTGGGGGACCATGTATGTGTTGAAACATTCGCATTTTCCAGCATTACCTATTGTTAATTTTCTGCACACAAGGAGGATGTATTTTGGGCATGCAGAAAAAATCTGGGGACTCTGTTTCACCACTGCCCACGTGACTGAGTGCTCCATTAATTCTGGGAGACTTTGTATGTGCTTAAATGCTCCCATTTCACTGTTTTACCTCTTGTCAATTTTCTGCACCCAAGGAGAATGGTTTTTGGGCGGCAGGAAAAATCTGGGGACCCTGTGCCACCACTGTGCGATGACTGAGTGTGCCATTAATTTTGGGGACTTTGAATTTCCAGAAATTCTCCTATTTCACTGTGTTACCACTTGTCAATTTTCTGCACACAAGGAGGATGTATTTTGAGCCTACAAAAAAAATCTGGGTCTCTGTGCCACCACTACCCACATGACTGAGTGCACCATTACTTCTGGGGGACATTGTATGTGCTAAAACAATCCCATTTCAGTTTTACCACTTGTCAATTTTCTGCACACAAGGATGATGCATTTTTGGCATGCAGAAAAAATCTGGGAACTCTGTGACACCAATGCGCACATGATTGAGTGCACCATTAATTGTAGGGGACTTTGTATGTGCTGAAACTATCTCATTTCACTTTGTTACCAATTGTTAATATTCTGCACACAAGGAGGATGCATTTTGGGAATGGAGAAAAAATCTGGGAACTCTGTGCCACCACTCTATGCATGACTGAGTGCATCATTAATTATGGAGGACTTTGTATGTGCTGAAACACCCTCATTTTACTGTTACCACTTGTCAATTTTCAGCATTCAAGGATGATGCATTTTGGCATGCAGAAAATATCTGGGGACTCTGTGCCACCAATGCATGCAGACTGAGTGTGCCATTCATTCTCTGGGACTTTGTAGGTGCTGACACAATTCCATTTCATTGTTTTACAAATTGTTAATTTTCTGCACACAAGGAGCTTGGTTTTTGGGAATGCAGAAATCATCAAGTGACTCTGTGCCATCACTTCATGCAAGACTGAGTGGGCCATTCATTCTGGGGGACTTTGTATCTGCTGAAATACTCCCATTTCACTGTCCTATCACTTGTCTATTTTCTGCACACAAGGAGGATGCATTTCGATGCAAAAGATCTGGGGACTCTGTGTCACCACTGCACACATGACTGAATACGCCATTTATTCTTGGAGACTTTGTATGTGCTGAAAACTCCCATTGTACTGTTTACTACTTGTCAATGTTCTGCACACAAAGAGGATGCATTTTGGGCATGCAGAAAAAATCTGGGGACCCTGTGCCACCACAGCACACATGACTGAGTGCAACATTAATTATGGGGAACTTTGTATGTCCTGAAATACTCTTATTTCACTGTGTTACCACTTGCCTATTTTCTGCAATCAAGGCGGAAGCCATTTGGGCATGCAGAAAAATATCTGGGGCTCTGTTCCACCACTGCGTGCAGACTGAGTGTGCCATTAATTCACTGGGACATTGTAGGTGCTAAAACACTTCCATTTCACTGTGTTACCACTTGTTAATGTTCTGCAGACAAGGAGCACGGATTTTGGGAATGCAGAAATCATCTATGGACTCTGTGCCACCACTGCATGCATGACTGAGTGCACCATTCATTCTGGGGGACTTTTGTATGTGCGGAAACTGTATTATTTCACTGCGTTATCAATTGTCAATTTTCTGCTCAGAAAGAGGATGCATTTGGGCATGCAGAAAAAATCTGGGGACTCTGTTTCACCACTGCCCACATGACTGACTGCACATTTAATTCTGGGTGATGTTGCATGTGTTGAAACACTCTTATTTCACTGGGATACCAATTGTCATTTTTCTGCACACAAGGAGGATGTATTTTGAGCATGCAGAAAAAAATCTGGGGCTCTGTGCCACCACTGCGTGCAGACTGAGTGTGCCATTCATTCTCTGGTACTTTGTAGGTGCTTACACACTTCCATTTCATTGTTTTACAAATTGTTAATTTTCTGCACACAAGGAGCATGGATTTCAGGCATGCAGAAATCATCAAGTGACTCTGTGCAATTACTGCATGCATGACTGAGTGGACCATTCATTCTGGGGGACTTTGCATGTGCTGAAACACTCCCATTTCACTGTGCTATCACTTGTCTATTGTCTGCACTCAAGGAGGATGCATTTTGGGTATGCAAAAAAGATCTGGTGACTCTATGTCACCACTGCGCATATGACTGAATGTTCCCTTTATTCTTGGAGACTTTGTATGTGCTGAAACACTTCCATTTCACTGTGTTACCACTTGTAAATTTTCTGCACACAAGGAGGATGCATTTTAGGCATGCAGAAAAAAATCCTGGCACTCTGTGATACCTCTGCGCACATGACTGAATGCGCCATTAGTTTTGGGGAACTTTGTATGTGCTGAAACAATCCCATTTCACTGTTTACCACTTGTCAATTTTCTGCACACAAGGAGGATGCATTTTGGGCATGCAGAAAAATATCTGGGGACACTGTTCCACCACTGTGTGCTTGACTGAGTGTGCCATTAATTTTGGGGGACTTTGAATTTCCAGAAATACTCCTATTTCACTGTTTTACCACTTGTCAATTTTCTGCTCACAAGGAGGATGTATTTTGAGCATGCAGAAAATAATCTGTGTCTCTGTGCCACCACTGCATGCAGACTGAGTGTGCCATTCATTCTCTGGCACTTTGTAGGTGCTGACACACTTCCATTTCATTGTTTTACAAATTGTTAGTTTTCTGCACACAAGGGGCATGGATTTTGAGTATGCTGAAATCTTCAAGTGACTCTGTGCCATCACTTCATGCATGACGGATTGGGCCATTCATTCAGGGGACTTTGTATGTGCTGAAACACTCCCATTTCACTCTGCTATCACTTGTCTATTTTCTGCACACAAGGAGGATGCATTTGGAATGCAAAAAGATCTGGGGACTCTGTGTCACCACTGCACACATGACTGAATGCGCCGTTTATTCTTGGAGACTTTGTCTGTACTGAAACACTCTTTTCACTGTTTTACTACTTGTCAATTTTATGCACACAAAGCTGATGCATTTTGGGCATGCAGAAAAAATCTGGGGACCCTGTGCCACCACTGCAAGCATGACTGAGTGTGCCACTAATGTTGGGGGACTTTGCATGTCCTGAAATACTTTTATTTCACTGTGTTACCACTTGTCAATTTTCTGAACACAAGGCAGAAGCATTTTGGGCATGCAGAAAAAAATCTGGGGACCCTGTGCCACCACTGTGCGCATGACTGAGTGTGACATTAATTTGGGGGACTTTGAATTTCCAGAAATACTCTTATTTAGCTGTGTTACCACTTGTCAATTTTCTGCACACAAGGGGGATGTATTTTGAGCATGCAGAAAGAAATCTGGGGCTCTGTGCCATCACTGCGAGCAGGCTGAGTGTGCCATTCATTCTCTGGCACCTTGTAGGTGCTGACACACTTCCATTTCATTGTTTTACAAATGGTTAATTTTCTGCACACAAGGAGCATGGATTTTAGGAATGCAGAAATCATCAAGTGACTCTGTGCCATCACTGCATGCATGACTGAGTGGGCCATTCATTCTGGGGAACTTTGTATGTGCTGAAACACTCTCATTTCACTGCCTTAACCCTTGACAATTTTCTGCACATTAGGAGGATGCATTTTGGGCATGCAGAAAAAATATGGGCACTCTGTGATACCACTGCCCACATGCCTGAATGCACCATTACTTTTGGGGGGGATTTGCATGTGATTAAACAATCCCATTTCCTTTTTTTTTAAACTTGTCAATTTTCTGCAATCATGGAGGATGCATGTTGGGTATGCAGGAAAAATCTCGGACACTGTGCCACCACTGCACGCATGACTGAGTGCACCACTAATTTTGACGGACTTTGTATGTCCTGAAAAACTCCAATTTCACCGTCTTAACACTTGTCAATTTTCAGCACACAAGGAGGAAGCATTTTGGGCATGCAAAAAAAAATCTGTGGCTCTGTGCCACCACTGCATGCAGACCAAGTGTGCCATTAATTCTCTGGGGCTTTGTAGGTGCAGAAACACTCCCATTTCACTGTGTTACCACTTGTTAATTTTCTGCACACAAGGAGCATGGATTTTGGGCATGCAGAAATCATCTAGGGACTCTGTGCCACCAATGGATGCATGACTGATTGCACCATTCATTCTGGGGGACCATGTATGTGTTGAAACATTCGCATTTTCCAGCATTACCTATTGTTAATTTTCTGCACACAAGGAGGATGTATTTTGGGCATGCAGAAAAAATCTGGGGACTCTGTTTCACCACTGCCCACGTGACTGAGTGCTCCATTAATTCTGGGAGACTTTGTATGTGCTTAAATGCTCCCATTTCACTGTTTTACCTCTTGTCAATTTTCTGCACCCAAGGAGAATGGTTTTTGGGCGGCAGGAAAAAATCTGGGGACCCTGTGCCACCACTGTGCGCATGACTGAGTGTGCCATTAATTTTGGGGGACTTTGAATTTCCAGAAATTCTCCTATTTCACTGTGTTACCACTTGTCAATTTTCTGCACACAAGGAGGATGTATTTTGAGCCTACAAAAAAAATCTGGGTCTCTGTGCCACCACTACCCACATGACTGAGTGCACCATTACTTCTGGGGGACATTGTATGTGCTAAAACAATCCCATTTCAGTTTTACCACTTGTCAATTTTCTGCACACAAGGATGATGCATTTTTGGCATGCAGAAAAAATCTGGGAACTCTGTGACACCAATGCACATGATTGAGTGCACCATTAATTGTAGGGGACTTTGTATGTGCTGAAACTATCTCATTTCACTTTGTTACCAATTGTTAATATTCTGCACACAAGGAGGATGCATTTTGGGAATGGAGAAAAAATCTGGGAACTCTGTGCCACCACTCTATGCATGACTGAGTGCATCATTAATTATGGGGGACTTTGTATGTGCTGAAACACCCTCATTTTACTGTTACCACTTGTCAATTTTCAGCATTCAAGGATGATGCATTTTGGCATGCAGAAAATATCTGGGGACTCTGTGCCACCAATGCATGCAGACTGAGTGTGCCATTCATTCTCTGGGACTTTGTAGGTGCTGACACAATTCCATTTCATTGTTTTACAAATTGTTAATTTTCTGCACACAAGGAGCTTGGTTTTTGGGAATGCAGAAATCATCAAGTGACTCTGTGCCATCACTTCATGCAAGACTGAGTGGGCCATTCATTCTGGGGGACTTTGTATCTGCTGAAATACTCCCATTTCACTGTCCTATCACTTGTCTATTTTCTGCACACAAGGAGGATGCATTTTCGGTATGCAAAAAAGATCTGGGGACTCTGTGTCACCACTGCACACATGACTGAATACGCCATTTATTCTTGGAGACTTTGTATGTGCTGAAAAACTCCCATTGTACTGTTTTACTACTTGTCAATGTTCTGCACACAAAGAGGATGCATTTTGGGCATGCAGAAAAAATCTGGGGACCCTGTGCCACCACAGCACACATGACTGAGTGCAACATTAATTATGGGGAACTTTGTATGTCCTGAAATACTCTTATTTCACTGTGTTACCACTTGCCTATTTTCTGCAATCAAGGCGGAAGCCATTTGGGCATGCAGAAAAATATCTGGGCTCTGTTCCACCACTGCGTGCAGACTGAGTGTGCCATTAATTCACTGGGACATTGTAGGTGCTAAAACACTTCCATTTCACTGTGTTACCACTTGTTAATGTTCTGCAGACAAGGAGCACGGATTTTGGGAATGCAGAAATCATCTATGGACTCTGTGCCACCACTGCATGCATGACTGAGTGCACCATTCATTCTGGGGGACTTTTGTATGTGCGGAAACTGTATTATTTCACTGCGTTATCAATTGTCAATTTTCTGCTCAGAAAGAGGATGCATTTTGGGCATGCAGAAAAAATCTGGGGACTCTGTTTCACCACTGCCCACATGACTGACTGCACATTTAATTCTGGGTGATGTTGCATGTGTTGAAACACTCTTATTTCACTGGGATACCAATTGTCAATTTTCTGCACACAAGGAGAATGCATTTTGGGCATGCAGAAAAAATCTGAGGACTCTGAGCCACCACTGCAGGCACGACTGAGTGTGCCATTAAGTCTGGGGGATTTTATATGTGTTGAAAGACTCCAATTTCACTGTTTTCCACTTGTTAATTTTCTGCACACAAGGAAGATGCATTTTGGTCATGCAGAAAAATTCTGGGGACTCTGTGCCACCACTGCACCTAAGACTGAGTGCGCCATTAATTCTGGGTGAATTTGTATGTGCTGAAACACTCCCATTTCACTATCTTACCACTTGTAATTTTTTTCGTTCACAAGGAGGAATAATTTTCAGCATGCAGAAAAAATCTGTAGACTCAGTGTCACCACTGCCCACAGGACTGAGTGCACCATTAATTCTGGGGGACTTTGTGAGTGCTGAAACACTCCAATGTCACTGTTTTACCACTTGTCACTTTTCAGCACACAAGGTGGATGCACTTTGGGACTGCAGAAAAATCTGGGGGACTCTGTGCAACCACTGAGTGCATGACTGAGGGTGCCATTAATTCTGGGGATTGTTTTATGTGCAGAAACACTCACATTTCAAAGTGTTACCTCTTGTCAATATTCTGTAAACAAGGAGGATGCATTTTGGGCAAGCAGAACAAATCTGGGTACTCTCTGCCAGCACTTCGAACATGACTAGGTGTGCCATTAATTCTCAGGGATTTGTATGTGCTGAAACACTCCCATTTCACTGTTTTTACCACTTGTCAATTTAATGCACGCAAGGAGGATGCATTTTAGGCATGCAAAACAATTTGGGCACTCTGTGATACCACTGCGCACATGACTGAATGCAAAATTACTTTTTGGGAACTTTGTATGTGCTGAAACAATCCCATTTCACTGTTTTACCACTTGTCAATTTTCTGCACACACAAGGAGGATGCATTTTGGGCATGCAGAAAAAATCTGGGGTCCCTGTGCCACCACTGTGCTCATTTTCTGAGTGCGCCAATAATTTTGGGGACTTTGTATATCCTGAAATACTCCTATTTTACTGTTACAACTTGTCAATTTTCTGCACACAAGGAGGAAGCATTTTGGGCATGCATTGTGTTTTACCACTTGTTAATTTTCTGCA
Source organism: Neoceratodus forsteri (assembly GCA_016271365.2). NCBI lineage: Eukaryota > Metazoa > Chordata > Ceratodontiformes > Ceratodontidae > Neoceratodus > Neoceratodus forsteri. The sequence continues at coordinate 613,156,803 of CM057455.1, forward strand.
CCAAAGTAGCATGGATTTTGGGCATGCAGAAATCATCCAGGGACTCTGTGCCTCCACTGCATGCATTACTGAGTGTACCTTCCATTCTTGGGAACTTTGTATGTGTTGAAACACTCTCATTTCACTGCCTTACCCCATGGACAATTTTCTGTACATTATGAGGATGCCTTTTGGGCATGCAGAAAAAATCTGGGCTCTCTGTGATACCACTGCCCACATGCCTGAATGCACCATTACTTTTGGGGGAATTTGCATGTGATGAAACAATCCCATTTCCCTTTTTTTTAAAACTTGTCAATTTTCTGCAATCAAGTAGGATGCATGTTGGGTATGCAGAAAAAATCTGGGGACACTGTGCCACCACTGTACGCATGGCTGAGTGTGCCATTAATTTTGACGGACTTTGTATGTCCTGAAATACTCCAATTTCACTGTGTTACCACTTGTCAATTTTCAGCACACAAGCAGCTTGGATTTTGGGCATGCAGAAATCATCTAGGGACTCTGTGTCCCCAGTGCATACATGATAGATTGAACCATTCATTCTGGGTAACCTTGTATGTGCTGAAACACTCTCATTTCACAGCGTTAGCACTTGTCAATTTTCTGCACACAAGGAGGATGTATTTTGAGCATGCATAAAAAAATCTGGGGCTCTGTGCCACCAATGCGTGCAGACTGAGTGTGCCATTCATTCTCTGGTACTTTGTAGGTGCTGACACACTTCCATGTCATTGTTTAACAAATTGTTAATTTTCTGCACACAAGGTGCATGGATTTTAGGAATGCAGAAATCATCAAGTGACTCTGTGCCATCACTGCATGCATGACTGAGTGGGCCATTCATTCTGGGGGACTTTGCATGTGCTGAAACACTCCCATTTCACTGAGCTATCACTTGTCTATTGTCTGCACTCAAGGAGGATGCATTTTGGGTATGCAAAAAAGATCTGGTGACTCTGTGTCACCACTGCACACATGACTGAATGCACTGTTTATTCTTGGAGACTTTGTATGTGCTGAAAAACTCCCATTTTACTGTTTTACTACTTGTAAATTTTATGCACACAAAGATGATGCATTTTGGGCATGCAGAAAAAATCTGGGGACCCTGTGCCACCACAGCATGCATGACTGAGTGTGCCATTAATTATGGGGGACTTTGTATGTCCTGAAATACTCTTATTTCACTGTGTTACCACTTGCCTATTTTCTGCACACAAGGTGGAAGCCTTTTGAGCATGCAGAAAAATATCTGGGGCTCTGTTCCACCACTGCGTGCAGACTGAGTGTGCCATTAATTCACTGGGACATTGTAGGTGCTAAAACACTTCCATTTCACTGTGTTACCACCTGTTAATGTTCTGCAGACAAGAAGAATTTATTTTGGGAATGCAGAAATCATCTATGGACTCTGTGCCACCACTGCATGCATGACTGAGTGCACCATTCATTCTGGGGGACTTTTGTATGTGCAGAAACACTCTCATTTCACTGCGTTACCAATTGTCAATTTTCTGCTCAGAAAGAGGATGCATTTTGGGCATGCAGAATAAATCTGGGGACTCTGTTTCACCACTGCCCACATCACTGACTGCGCATTTAATTCTGGGTGATGTTGCATGTGTTGAAACAATCTTATTTCACTGGGATACCAATTGTCAATTTTCTGCACACAAGGAGAATGCATTTTGGGCATGCAGAAAAAATCTGAGGACTCTGCGCCACCACTGCAGCATGACTGAGTGTGCCATTAAGTCTGGGGGATTTTATATGTGTTGAAAGACTCTAATTTCACTGTTTTCCACTTGTTAATTTTATGCACACAAGGAAGATGCATTTTGGTCATGCAGAAAAATTCTGGGGCTCTGTGCCACCACTGCACCTAAGACTGAGTGCACCATTAATTCTGGGTGAATTTGTATGTGCTGAAACACTCCCATTTCACTATCATGCCACTTGTAATTTTTTCGTTCACAAGGAGGAAGAATTTTCAGCATGCAGAAAAAATCTGCAGACTCAGTGTCACCACTGCCCACAGGACTGAGTGCACCATTAATTCTGGGGGACTTTGTGTGTGCTGAAACACTCCAATTTCACTGTTTTACCACTTGTCACTTTTCAGCACACAAGGTGGATGTATCTTGGGACTGCAGAAAAATCTGGGGGACTCTGTGTAACCACTGAGTGCATGACTGAGTGTGCCATTAATTCTGAGGATTGTTTTATGTGCAGAAACACTCACATTTCAAAGTGTTACCACTTGTCAATATTCTGTAAACAAGGAGGATGCATTTTGGGCAAGCAGAACAAATCTGGGTACTCTCTGCCAGCACTTCGAACATGACTAGGTGTGCCATTAATTCTCAGGGATTTGTATGTGCTGAAACACTCCCATTTCACTGTTTTACCACTTGTCAATTTAATGCACACAAGGAGGATGCATTTTAGGCATGCAGAAAAAAATCCTGGCACTCTGTGATACCTCTGTGCACATGACTGAATGCGCCATTAGTTTTTGGGGACTTTGTATGTGCTTAAACAATCCCATTTCACTGTTTTACCACTTGTCAATTTTCTGTACACAAGGAGGATGCATTTTGGGCATGCAGGAAAAAATCTGGGGACACTGTGCCACCACTGTGCGCATGACTGAGTGCGCCATTAATTCTGGGTGACTTTGTCAGTGATACAGCTCTCCTATTTCACTGTTTTACCACTTTTTAAGTTTCAGCAGTTAAGGTGGACTGCATTTTGGGCATGCAGAAGAAATCTGGGGACTCTGTGCCACCACTGCATGCCTTTCTGAGTGAGACATTAATTCTGGGAATGTTGTATGTGCTGAAACACTCCCATTTTACAGTGTTACCACTTGTCAATATTCTGCAAACAAGGAGGATGCATTTTGGGCAAGCCAAAAAAATCTGGGCACTCTGCGCCACCACTGTGTTCATGAGTTAGTGCACCTTTAATTATGGTGGACTTTGTGTGTGCAGTAACACTCCCATTTCACTGTGTTACCACTTGTTAATTCAATGCACACAAAGGAGGATACATTTTGGACATGCAGAAAAATCTGGGTCTCTGTGCAACAACTGCGTACATGCCTGAGGGCAGCATTAATTCTTTGGGACTTTGCATGTGCTGAAACACTCTCATTTCAGTGTGTTACCATTTGTCAGTTTTCTGCACACAAGGAGTATGTATTTTGGTCAAGCAGAAAAAAGCTGGGGACTCTGTGCCAAGACTGCATCCATGACTGAGTTTGCCATTGATTCTAAGGGACACTGTATGTGCTGAAACCCTCCCATTTCACTGTTTTACCTCTTGCCAATTTTCCGCACACAAGTAGGATGCATTTTGGTCATGCAGAAAAAATCTGGGGACTCTGTGACACCACTGTGTGCATGACTGAGTGTACCGTTAATTCTGGATGACCTTGCATGTTTTAGAACACATTCTTGTCACTGTGATACCAATTGTCAATTTTCTGCACACCAGGAGAATGCATTTTGTGCATTTAGAGAAATTCTGAGGACTCTGTGCCACCACTGCACACATGACTGATTGCGCAATTAATTCTGGGGGCCTTTGTATGTGTTGAAACACTCCCATTTCACTGTGTTACCACTTGTCAATTTTCTGCACAAAGGAGGAAGCATTTTAGGCATGCAGAAAAATCTGGGGACTCTGTGTGTCCACGGCCAACATGACGCAGTTTGCCATTAATTCTGGGGGACTTTGTGTGTACTGAAACACTCCCATTTCACTGTTTTACCACTTGTCAATTTTCAGCACTCAAGGAGGATGCATTTTGGGCATGCAGAAAAAATCTGGGTACTCTGTGAATCACTGTGTACATGAATGAGTGCACCATTAATTCTGGATGACCATGCATGTTTTAAAATACACTCATTTCACTGTGATACCAATTGTTAATTTTCTGCACACAAGAAGAATGCATTTTGTGCATGCAGAGAAATTCTGAGGACTCTGTGCCATCACAGATTGCATGACTGTTTGCACAAATAATTTTGGGGGACTTTGTATGTGTTGAAACATTCCCATTTCACTGTTTTACTTCTATCAATTTTCTGCACACAAAGAGGAAACATGTTGGGCATGATGAAGAAATCTGGGGACTCTGTGCCACCACTGCATGCATGACGGAGTGCGTCATTAATTCTGGGGGACATTGTATGTGCCGAAACACTCCCATTTCACTGTGTTACCACTTGTCAATTTTCTGCACAAAGGAGGAAGCATTTGTGGCATGCAGAAAGATCTGGGGAGTCTGTGTCACCACTGCCCACATGATGCTGTGCCATTAATTCTGGAAGACTTTGTATGTGCTAAAACACTCTCATTTCACTGTGTTTGCAATTGTCAATTTTCTGCACACAAGAAGAATGCATTTTGGGCATGCAGAAAAAGTCTGGGGACCCTGTGCCTCCACTGCGCACATGACTGAGTTCGCCATTAATTCTGGGGGACTTTGTATGTGCTACAACACTCCCATTTCACAGTGTTACCACTTGTCAACATTCTGCAAACAAGGAGGATGCATTTTGGGCAAGCCAAAAAAATCTGTGGACTCTGCGCCTCCACTGCATGCATGACTTAGTGCGCCATTAATTATGGTGGACTTTGTGTGTGCAGAAAAACTCCCATTTCACTGTGTTACCACTTGTCAATTCAATGCACACAAGGAGGATGCATTTTGGACATGCAGAAAAATCTGGCTACTCTGTGCCACCACTGCGCACATGCCTCAGTGCAGCATTCATTCTTGGGGACTTTGCTTATGCTGAAACACTCTCATTTCAGTGTGTTACCACTTGTAGATTTTATGCACACAAAGAGGATGCATTTTGGTCATGCAGAAAAAATCTGGGGACTCTGTGCCAAGACAGCATGCATGACTGAGTGCGCCACTAATTCTAAGGGACATTGTATGTGCTGAAACACTCCCATTTCACTGTTTTACCACTTGCCAATTTTCTGCACACAAGTAGGATGTATTTTGGTCATGCAGAACAAATCTGGGGTCTCTGTGCCACCACTACGTAAATGTCTAATTGCGGCATTAATTTTGTGGGACTTTACATGTGCTGAAACATTTTCATTTCACTGTGTTACCACTTGTCAATTTTCTGCACACAAGAAGGAAACATTTTTGCCATGTAGAAAAAATCTGGTGACTCTGTGCCACCACTGTATGCTTGAATGAGTGTGCCATTAATTCTGGGGGACTTTGCATGTGCTGAAACACTTCGATTTCACTGTGTTAGCACTTTCCAATTTTCTGCATCCAAGGATGATGCATTTTGGCCATGCAGAAAAAATCTGGGGCCTCTGTGCCAGCACTGCATGCATGACTGAATCTGCCATTAATTCTGAGGGACTTTATGTGTGTGCTGAAACACTCCCATTTCACCGTTTTACCACTTGTCAATTTTCTGCACAAAGTAGTTAGCATTTATGGCATGCTGAAAAATCTGGGGACTTTGTGTCACCACTGCTCACATGACGCTGAGCACCATTAATTCTGGGCGAATTTGTATGTGCTGAAACACTCCCATTTCACTGTGTTACCACTTATCAATTTTCTGCACACAAGGAGGTAGCAGTTTGGGCATGCAGAGAAAATCTGGGGACTCTGTGTCACCACTGTCCACATGACTGAATGCACCATTAATTTTGGGGAACTTTGTATGTGCTGAAACACTTCCATTTTACTGTGTTACCACTAGTCAATTTTCTGCACGCAATGAGGATGCATTTTGGGCATGCTGATAAAATCTGGGGACTCTGTGCCAGCACTGTGTGCATGACTGAGTGTGCCATTATTTCTGGGGGACTTTGTATGTGCTGAAACACTCTCATTTCACTGTGTGACCGATTGTCAAATTTCTGCACACAAGGAGAATGCATTTTGGGCATGCAGAAGAAATCTGGGGACCCTGTGCCACCACTCTGCACATGACTGAATGCACCATTAATTTTGGGGGATTTTGTATGTGCTGAAACACTCCCATTTCACTGTTTTGCAATTGTCAATTTTCAGCACACAAGCAGGAAGCATTTTGTGCATGCAGAAAAAATCTGGGGACTCTGTGCCACCACTGCGTGCATGACTGCGTGTGCCATTAATTCTGGGGATGTTTGCATGTGCTGACACACTCCCATTTCACTTTGTTACCACTTGTCAATATTGTGGACACAAGGCATGACTGGGTATGCCATTAATTCTGTGGTTGCATTTTGTGTGTTGTGTGAATGTGAGCTCATGATGTCATACTGACATAATCAATTAAAGCAGCATTGCAAGAATGTCATGACAATTTTAAACTGTACTTTTTTATGCTACTTTACATTGCCACAGCCTCTACTTGCCTCCGAGTCAAGACTTGAGTGATAAACTTCTTTTCACAATTTCTGTCTGCTTTACTTAGTTGACTACTTTTTTTTGTGCATGACTGAGTGCACATTTAATTCTGGGGGATTTGTATGTGCTGAAACAGTCCCATTTCACTGTGTTATCATTTGTCAATTTTCTGCAGACAAGGAGGATGCATTTTGGGCATGCAGAAAAAATCTTGGGACTCTGTGCCACCACTGCGTGCATGAGTGCGTGTGCCATTAATTCTGGGGAAGTTTGCATGTGCTGACACACTCCCATTTCACTTTGTTACCACTTGTCAATATTGTGGACACAAGGCATGACTGAGTACGCCATTAATTCTGTGGTTGCATTTTGTGTGTTGTCTGAGTGTGAGCTCATGATGTCATACTGACATAATCAATTAAAGCAGCATTGCAAGAATGTTATGACAATTTTAAACTGTACTTTTTTATGCTACTTTACATTGTCACAGCCTCTACTTACCTCCGAGTCATGCTTGAGTTGTAAACTTCTTTTCACAATTTCTGTCTGCTTTACTTAGTTGACTACTTTTTTTCATGTATGAAAAAATAGCATGCCTTTCAATATTGTTCTGATCAGGTTTGTATTTATTTGCAGCTGCTTTTCAATAAATATTGTTCCATAGTGTCATAAAACACTGCCTGCTGCATAACTGTTAATTGTCATCAGAAATGATATATAACAACTAACTGATGTGATGGAGAAAAGCAGAGGAAAGCAATGACAAAGACCTGGTCAGCACCAATTTAAAAGGAATGTTCCTTTCCTTATTTCACACATGAAAGAAGGTAGTACAGCAGACTCGGCTACTGGAAATTTTTGTATCTTTCCAGTCAGCATGTAAGTAAAGGAAGTTGTAACATAGCATTAAAAATGTAGGTCAGAGTTCTGAACAGATTGTTGCCCTGCTGCTTTACAGAGATTCACCACATTACATAGTTATAGTGATGCACATAACCTAATATGTGGGTGCCTTACTTCCAGGGGAATATTTCTTGCTCCACATAATGCAATACATTTCTGAGAAAACTGCCCATAATTTCATTACAGTGTGTCACATGGCAGAGGAATTCCAGTTCAGAAAAGCCACCCACATTCTGCTCTACTTTCTCAGCAATGTTAGAACGTGATGCCAGGGGGAGCACAGATGTGAGCTCCACTATAGTGAATGTCTGGCAGCTATTCCAGTGTTTCATTATGTTATACGGTTCACTTTGTGGTGAAATGTGGGAAAGTTTCTACTAACAAGGCTCTTCTTACTGGAAATGTGCCCACACGTTTCACCACAAACTGACCATTATAATGTAAAGAAACATTCAGAAAGCTGCCAGACAATTGGACATTCACTATAATGGAGCACGCACCCAAGCTCTCCCTGGCATCACATACTAATGTTGTGAGAAAGGGAGGCAGAATCTGGGTGGCTTTTCTGAATGGGAATTCCTCCATCATGTAACACACCATAATGAAATTATGAGTGGTTTTCACTCAAATGTATTACACTTTGTGGAGCTAGAAAGATTCCCCTGGAAGGGAAAATGTGTAATATTAAACAACAACAACAACAAAAAAACACACACAAAAACAGTCCAGCACAGTAGTGGTGTGGGGGGGGGTCCAGAAAACAATCCCTTAATGTGGCCGTGGGATGCCATGGTTTTCCAGCAGCAGGTGCAGCATTGTGAGTATTTGCTGCTGTTGTTGTTGGATTGTGTCGACCTGCTGCTGCACAACACCTATCCTCTCATTATTATCCTCCAGGGTTGCCCACACCAGGGCAATGTTGGCCTGTGTTGCAGGGACTGTGGCGGGTCCACTGCAGGTGGAAACCCAGGTAGTGGTGGTGGTAGAGAGGGTGTTTCTGGTAGCTGTGGTGGTGGTGGTGGTGCAGCTGTTCTACTGGCCCTCTTCCTGCTGCTGCGGTGGTGATGCACAACTTCAACCCCAGCAGCACCCTTGGCCACTGCTACAGAAGGGCCAGCAGGTGGATGCCTGGCCCCTTCCAATGCAGCCTGCCACTCCGCCTTGTGGTGGTTCAACATGTGGGTGCACTGGCAGATGATCCCCAAATGTGTCCCCCAAGGGCCACAGTGCACCAGCACACCACACAGATGGCACACCATGACTGTGCTGTATCCCCCCCCCACAGAGTTAAAAAAACTCCAACACTGGGGAGCTGTGGGGGGACCAGATACAGTCCTAGCACAACCTATGTTTTCTTGGGACACCTCCTGTGGCTGTGGAGGTGGTGGAGGGGGTGCTGCTGGATCCGCTACAGCAGCTACCGGTGGTGGTGGTAGTGGTGAAGTAGGTGGATACGCAGCAGTCATCAGTGGCACTGGTGCTGCTGCTGCTGCTGTTACTTCCACAGGTGGGGAAGCAACACCCAAGAGTCAGGAGTGATCCAGCAACACAAGACTGTTCCTACATGTGGGCACTCCGCACCTCTGACCATGCCCATGGGCCAGCTACTCTCCTTCTCCAGGGTCCATCCTTTGCACACAAGTCTCCGACCCCGACTATAAAAAAGTACAACCACAGTCGATGCCTAGCCTTCACCCAGTGGCTGTACTTACTCTCACACTCCCAGACACATGCACACACTAACACACACAGTCACACACACACACAAAACAAAACTTATAAAAAAAAATTCACTACCAAAAGAAAATCACAAACCCAATACAAAAACTAAATAAAGATATAGCTTTTAAAAAAGCTGTTGTTTTCAGACACAAAGGCAATAAAGCACTTTCTGATAGTGTCTCAAAACTTCTCTCCTCTCCACAAAGCTTTCTCCCTCTGTGAATGCAAAGGAGTAAGTGAAACTTCTTCTCTGACTCACTTCCTTCCTGCCTGGCTAAAGCATGTGACTTACAGTACTGTAAGCCATGTGATGTGTGGGGGGCTGCCTATTTACTTGTCACTTTGCCTTACATTGCGTTAAGGCACAATGACAATGCAAAGTAATAATGAGAATGTGAAGTGAGCACTTTACAGTACCCACTATGTGTTGTGCTCCACTAACGTGAAGTGGCCACTTCGCGTTCACTTCACCAGCGGATTAAAAATTTGCTGCCTCTCTATTTACTATTACCTTCTGTGTCCTGTTGTCAAGCCAATGTTTTTCCCAGGCTACCTCCCTGGGATCCACTCCCAGTCTGGCTATCTTATTTATTAATCTTTTGCATGGGACTGTGTCAAATGCTTTGCTAAAGTCTAGGTAGGCCATGTTCACAGCCCCTCCCTGGTTTACTACTTTGGTCACCCAGTCAAAGAAATCTATTAGATTCATCTGACATGATCTTCCAGCTATGAATCCATGCTGCCTTGGGTTCTGTGCCCCACAGACCTCTAGGTACTCAACAATTCTTTCTTTCACAAGTGATTCCATCATTTTCCCTACCACTGAGGTCAAATTAACAGGTCTGTAGTTTTCTGCCACTGCTTTGTTCCCACTTTTGTGAAGAGGAATCACATCCACCCTCCTCCAGTCCTAGGTACCAAATCATCCTCCCATGATTTGTTGAAAAGAGTAGTCAGTGGTGTCATAGATACATAGATACATAGATACATAGACAGTGTCGGCAGATAAGGGCCTATGGCCCACCCAGTCTGCCCATTTGAGCTTGTAAGTTCAGTTTATGTTTTCCTAGAAGTCTGTTGCCCCTTACCCCTGAACTCCAGAATTCCTTTATGTCTATCTCATGCATTCTTAAATCCCGTGATTGTTTCAGCCCTCACCACTTCATTTGGCAGGGTGTTCCACTTGTCCACCACCCGTTCTGTGAAGAAATTCTTCCTCATGTTTCCTCTGAATCATCCTCCCTCCAACTTCATCCCATGCCCTCTAGTCCTGGAACATCTTTTTCACTTAAAAATAGTGTATTCCTGCATCCTGTTCCTCCCTGTGAGATACTTGTATGTCTCTATCATATCCCCTCTCTCCCCCTCCTCTCCTCCAGGGAGTACATGTTCAGTTCCTTCAACCTGTCTTCATAGGACTTGTGATGCAATCCATGCACCATCTTTGTTGCCTTCCTCTGAATCTTCTCTACCCTGTCTATGTCCTTACGTAGGTATGGTCTCCAGAACTGTACGCTGTACTCCAGATGGTTTTTTTTTCTTAGTTATTTCATTATCTTATTCTTGTTATTTTATTTTATTTGTTTTTTTGTTTTATAGTGTCACTAGTTTTCTCGTAGTTCTTTTAGAAATATGGGGTGAAGGTAGTAGTTGAAGAGGTTGAGTCCTTTGAGTGTACAGTAGTAGCAGGTGTAGGCTTTCGAATCACTCTCATATACCATCCACCCGGTGATGAGAATTGATTCCTTCAGGAAGTGGCTGACTTCGTTGTCAACATGGCACTTGAATCAACCAGGTCGATGGTTCTGGGTGATTTCAATGCCTGGGTCGACGATGAATTCTCACAATTTGGTCAACACTTCCTCCAGTTAATGACATCTCTGGGCCTTAAACAGATAATTTCCATTGCTACACATAAACTTGGACACTCATTGGACTTAATCTTCCTTCTAGGGATAAAAACCTCTGACCTGGGGGTGGAACCAGTCTGGTGGTCAGATCACTACACCATGGGGTTTAGTTTTTGTACCCCCTCTAGAAGGCCTACCCCTGTGGAGATGGTTAGTTATCACCCTTTATGGGACATAAATTCCCAAGGCCTTGCAGTGGTTCTTGACCTCTCATCCCCAGCATTGGCAAGCAATGATCCAGAGACTCTCGTGTCAGCTTACAATACAGCTTTTATGGTGGCTCTGGATTATATTGCTCCGGTCTGTGTGTGCCCCTCTCCCTTTGCCCCAAGTCCCCTTGGTTTGATGGAACATTGAGGGAGATGCGGAGACAGGACGAAGGTTAGAGCGTTGCTGGTGAAAGTCCGCTCTTGATGCCAACCACCTTAGATTGATGGACCATTATTTGGTCTATCAATCTGAAATCTCCCATAAGAAGGCAGAATTCCTGTCCAGAGAGATTGAGGTTGCTTGGAATCAACCGGCTCAGCTATTTTGAACTGTGGACAGACTGTGCCACCCTGCCTGTCTGCAAGTTCGGAAAGATTTTTCACAGTTAGAGTGCTATGCGCTTGCTCAGTTCTTTGCAAATAAGGTGGCTGACATCAGGGCAGATTTACAACCAGCACACTCTAGGGAGGTTGTTGTGGAATGGTGCAAGATCACTGTGCCTCAATTTTCCTGGAGTTCCTTCAGCCAACCGGAGTTCATGGATGTCATGAGGATTATCCAGAGTGTGCGCCCTACATGCTGTAGTTTGGACCCTGGACTGACCTCCCTAATTTTGGGTTGTAGTGATATCATTGGTCCAGTCCTTGTGTGGATAGTCTGGTGATCCTTGGAATCGGGTGACTTTTCTAGCTCCCTGAAAGAGGCGGTGGTGACACCACTCTTGAAGAAAGCTACCTTGGACCCAGACTGTTTTGCAAACTACAGACCTATCTCTAACCTTCCCTTTGTTGGGAAGGTGATTGAGAAAGTAGTGACAGCTCAACTGGAGGGCCATTTGATCATCCATGACATCTATTAACCCCTTCAGTCCAGTTTTCGTAAAAGACATAGCACCAAGACAGTGCTGGTTTGAGTGCTCAGTGATCTCCTGATGGCGAGAGATCGAAAGAGCCATTCCATCTTGGTTCTTCTTGATCTTTCCTCAGCTTTTGACACTGTGGATCACTTGGTGCTGATAGAATGACTGAGGTATATATGGGGAAGATCGGGAACCGTCTTAAGATGGTTCACCTCATTCCTCACTGGGAGATCACAAAGAGTTGTGTCTGGAGTTTTTTCCTCGGACCCAACTGCTTTGTTGTGTGGAGTGCCTCAGGGTTCAGTACTGTCACCCATGTTATTCACGGTGTATATATGCTACCCATCAGAAATATTATAAGAAGGTATGGGCTGAGGTTTCACTGTTACTCAGATGATACCCAGCTATACCTTTCTTTTGCACCCAACCAGGATGGAGCTCTCTCGGTCTTTAATAACTGTCTGAAAGAAATCCAGGAGTGGATGGACTCTAGCTGGCTGAAATTGAACTCAGAAAAGACAGAGGTATTGGTTGTGGACCCGGGTAGCCAGATAGGGGTGTCGGGTGTTGGTGCACCTTCTGGAATTATTCTTGGTGGCATTTCTCTCCCAGCCTCCAAACAGGTGCATAACCTGGGGGTGGTTCTTAATGATAGACTGATACTGCAGTCACACATGCCGGCTGTCATCAAGACCTCCTTTTACCACCTTAGGAACATCACCAGGATTAAGCATCTGGTTCTGTCTGATGACCTTCCAACTTTGGTCCACACATTTGTGTCCTCGCGCCTGGACTACTGCATCTCCCTGTACATAGGGCTTTCAAGGGTTGAAATCCATCACCTGCAGCTAGTGCAGAATGCAGTGGCTTTTGGCAGGCTCAAGTAGATCCTGCCATATTACTCCGGTGCTGCGCGAATTGCACTGGCTGCCAATATGGTGGCGGATCACCTTTAAAGTCAGTTTAATGACTTTCAAAGCCATACATGGTCAGGGTCCGGTCTATCTGAAAGAACTTCTGGTACCCTACTGCCTGGATCGATTGCTCCACTCGGCAGATGAGGGGTTGCTAGAGATTTCAAGGGTGAATCTGAAATCATCTGGTGCTAGAGCTTTCCCTTATGCTGCTCCCACCCTTTGGAATTCTCTACCCTGTCAGTTACGGGAGTGCATTTCTGTGGAGGAATTCAAGAATGGTTTGAAAACTTTTCAATTGCAAAAAGCCTTCTTGGAGATTTTAACTATTTATTTGATACGACTTTTTGACTGTATCAAATATTATTGGATTTTATAATGGCTGTTTTAATTGTTTTAAACTGTATGGTGCCTTGAAAATAGAAAAGCACCATATAAATAAAAAAAATATTATCATTATTATTATTCTGTAATAACTGGTCAGCAATTTTTTCAAAGGGCTGAGTCAGTTATAATTTGCCATTATAACCCGCGGGTTATAACAGCAAACACATGCCACATCAGTAAATGAAGAGCCTGATTGGCTCTACACTTATAATGGGCAGGCTAAATGCCATCACAAACATGGCGACTCCTTTGTCCCACTTAACAAGGAGCTGCCACACCATGAGCATGAATACTGTTTTTTTTACTTTTAAACTATTTGTATCTGGCTAATCCTGCCATTCGCAACCAACATGGGCATTTCAGAGCCCCACCAGAGAAAAGCTGCCGGGAATGCCTCGTACGCACTCTGCCAAGAACAACTCCAACCTTCCTTCTTGAGGTAAGAAGATCGCGATCGCAATGTCAGTACACAAATATGCCCAAATGAAACAAACCTAAAAAAGAAACTGTAACAAAATAAAATAAAAAAAAAAGAGATGAACGGGGAGACAGAGTGTGTGTATATGTGTGTGTGTGTGTGTGTGTTTGTGCGAGAGAAAGAGAGTGTGTGTGTGTGTGTGTGTGTCTCAGACTCAGGGCTGGAACAAATTGCTGCCCAGCAATTATAAATAATAAAAGATGGTGAAGTGTGCTTAAATTTGAAATTAATGGTTGCTCTCATTGTGGGATACTTTAATAAACCCCTCGGCTTTGCCCTCAGGTTTATGCAGCATCCCATAGCTTAGGCAACCATTAATTTCTCATTAAGCACACTTTCCCATCCATTATTGTATATATAATCCCATCAGGCCCCATTGCCTTGTCCACCTTGAGTTTCAGGAGTTCATTCAGGACCCTTTCTTCTTTGAATCACCTGGTATCGACCCCTCTATCCAGAGTGCTTCTATTGTTTGGTATAGGTACCTCCCAATCCTCTTCTTTTGTGAATACTGAACAAAATTATTTGTTCAGCATCTCTGCCTTTTCACTGTCACCCTATGACCCTTCCCATTTTTTAAGCCTCACTATCCCTCCCTTGGTCTTTCTTCACTCCCTAATGTATCTATAAAATATTTTATCCCCCTTCTTAACTGAGTTGGCTATCTTTTCCTCAGTTTTGGCCTTTACTATTCTGACTGCCTTTCCCATTTTCTTCTGCTTTAACTGATACAGTTCTCTGTCCTGCTCTTTCTGTGATTCCTTATACCTTCTGACTGCTATCTTCTCCCTACCCTTCCCCGCCACTCTTTTGAGAACCATAGTGTTTTTTTCCTTTGTTTTGTTTTATTAGCTTCACACAAAGGCTTGTTGCCTCTGTGATGGCAATTTTGATTTTTCCCTATTGGTCCTCCACCCCTCTTTCCTGCTCATTTATTAGTGCATTCCTTAGGCACTCTTCCATTTTGCCAAAGTCAGCCCTCCTAAAGTCCAGAACCCTCACTTTTGTATGGCTTGACTCTATGGCTGTGATTATCATGAACCACACTGTTTGGTAGTTGCTTGTTCCTGGATGGCTACCCACTTCTAAATCCAAGATCCTCTCACCGTCCCCATTTGAGAGTACCAGGTCTACTTTGCTGCCTCCTGAGTGGGTTTCAACACTAGCTGTTTGAGGCATGCCCCCTGTAAAGCATTGAGAATGACCCTGCTCTTGGATGTGGCTGCAGCAAATGATCTCCAGTTAACAACTGGCATATTCAGGTACCCCATGGACAATATTTCACCTTTTTCTGCCATTCTAAGTATGCCTCCTATACTTTCCTTGTCCACCCCCGAGATGGGAGTCTGTATACAACCCCTGTGTGGATTGTGGTGCCATATCCTGTCTCCAAGGTGACCCACAGTGCCTCCTCTCATCCCTGTTTACCCTTTAGTTCCATTGCTTTGATTCCTTCCAATACATAGAGAGCTACTCCTCCGCCTCCTCCTCTTTTACCCTCCCTGTCCCTCCTGCAGATTATTTACCCCAGTATGATGACATCCCAGTCATGGTTCTCTGTGTACCATGTTTCTGTGACTGCCATGATATCCGGGCATCCCTCTTCCATCAAGGTCGCTAGTTCTGGAATCTTGTTACCCAGACTATGGGAATTGGTATTCAGTACCCTCCATTTTTTGATGGCCTTAACCCTTTTAGCCCCATCCTTGTGCTTACTACCTTTGCCTCTTTCTCCATTTACCCCTGCCCTGCTGCCTATCAACTTCTCTACCTTGGTGTTTACCTTGCTAACTACCTTTTTTGTGGGGGCAGGCAGGGAATTCCCTGCTCCTTTTCAGTGCATCCACCCTAGGCTAGTTTAAAAGCTTATCAATGAAGCATTTAAACCTATCACCTAGGATCCTGGTTCCCCTTCTGGACAGAAGCAGACCGTCAACCAATATAGGCCTGTATCTCTCCAGCTGGACCCCCAGTCCCAAATGAAGTCAAAACCATGTTTTCTGTACCAGTTTTTCAACCATTTATTGAATCCCATGGTGTGGAGTACCCTAGCCTTACCAATGCCATAGAGAGGTAGCACCTCCAAGAAGGTTAACATGCATGCTACTTGTCTAAGGCCCCTTCTCAACTCCACAAACTCCTCCTCCACTGCTCTGATCCCATTTCAACTAGGTCATTTGTCCATAGGTGGACAATGATGCCTAGCTCCCTCTCCCATGCAGATACTCCCGCAATCCTGAGGAGTCACTTCCTGTCCCTCCAAGCCATGGTGCTGGGCAGTTACCTTACCTCCCTCTCCCCCCCAGTTCAGTTCTACCACCTTAACAACTGAGTCCCCACCAGAAGCTGTTTCCTTCCCCTGTAGGTTTCTGTGCCACCCTCCTGTGGGTCTCCCTTGTGGAGGTTCCCAGAAACCTCCTTGATTTCCACTGTGGGTGCCTCCATAGAGGAGCCATGCTCTGCTAGAACAGCATATGAATTGTAGAGAGGTACAACTGCAGGGCTGCACCTCTGTTCCACCACCCTCACCCTCCCTTAACCCACTGTAGTGCAACTGCTCCTTTTTCTTGAAAACCTCTGAGGCAGCAGCAGGGGCTCTGGTAGTCCCCATTTGGGGAAGGAGGTTTCCCAACTCTCTGCCAGGTCCGGGGTTGGGGAAGAGGTTTCCCTACTCCTTGCCAAGTCAGCCTGGAGATGGGCAACCTCCTCTCTCAGAGCAGAGAGCTGCCTGTAAATAGGGCAGCATCATAGCCTCCAGAATGTCTCCCAGAAGACTGCCACCCCACAGCCAGTGCATTGCACCACTCCTCACATGTCTCTCTCCCTTCCTGTTGAAATTGATTTTTTTTAATTTTATTTATTATTTATTTTTATTTATTGATTTTTTTTTTGTTGTTAGTGTGTGCGAGTGTGCTAGGCTGTTAAGGATATGGCAGGTGTATGTCCTTTCCCTTTCGGGTAAGTGATGTCAGAACCCCTGGTATAAAGGAAATTATGCCCTTGGGGGGATGAGGGGCAGGATGGGTGGGACCAAGCCCATGCCCTCCTGAAATAATCAGCTACAGCTTTAATCCCCACTCCATTGAGTGCTCTTCTTCCTTTCAGTAAGATAACCTGCACAACAATTTAACAAAAAATTAGAAACCTCAGGCTAGAATTTTCTGTAAGCCTTGGAATGCAGGTTTCAAACAAAGCAAGGCCTTGAACAGCCTGGGACAAGAAAGTGAGCCAAATGAAGCAATCTTGCTAAGCACAAATAATTTAACTTCTAAGACCTGTAATCTGAGGTTAGCTGAAGGGAGACACCTCAAGCTAGAATATGTGGTAAACCTTGGAATGCTAGTTTCAAACAAAGCAAGCCCTTGAACAGCCTGGGACCAGAAAGTCAGCCAAATGATTCGGCAACTTCACAATAGACTTCAGCTCCTTCTCCACATCTTCCATTAAAAATGGTGGACATCTACAGGACTTAATGGGCAGTGACTTAGGCAATGCATCAGGATCTGGATTGTCCTTAAGTTTAGCCAGGTAGTCTCTTTTGAAGATTTGAAGAGTACTCTTATTAATTTTACATTTGTATTTAGATTCATAGAATCGTACAGCTTTCATCACACCGTGCTGACAGCAGTACTACATGATCTCAAAACGGTCCTATGTATCACACTCTCTGCAGTACTTTTTTCCTTTTGGCAGCTACGGCCATCGTACAAGAAATATTGGCCATCACACTGAGTACCTCAGCAATGATATCAGAGGTCTGAAGGGCACTAAAATCACATTTTACTGCTTTTCGAGGGGTGTTACTAAGCCACCGCACATGAGACATTTATGTTTGATTCACAACACCACCAAACCTGAATGAGTGTAGAGATGTCATATTTGACAGCTGTCACAAACAGCTGATCTGGCAAGTCAGCCAGTTGCAGAGCACAACCTTACTTTGGCGCAATGGCAGAATCAATCAGGATGCCATGATATAAACTTGACGTGGGTATTTATAGCTTTACAGTAAAAGAAAGCATTCAGAAAGTGATGAGCCTCTGCATCAAGCAGATTAGCAATGACAAGAGAAAAAGGAGTATTTAAATCTCCAGAGAAGCCATCCTTCCAGCTGGATGTGCAAATGAAAGAAGCACGGAACACATAAAATAGTCCTGCACAACCCACCACAGACACAATCCATAGTCTCAAAATGAATCAATTCAAATGCAATTTATTTAGTCAAAAAAGTGCAATAAAGTGCAAATCTCTGAAACTGTTGATGCATGGACTGAGGAACAGCAAGGTAGGACCCCACTAACTTCAACTGGTTTCATCCTAAGGCTTCCTCAGGAAGGAAACCACTATGGTTCTCTAAGGAGGTAGCGGAAAAAGTGAGAGCTAAATGGATGGCATTTAGATGGTACAAAGAAACATGGAAGGAGGGTGACAAGGATACTTACTGGGAGAAACAAAGGGAGGCAGGGAAGTTAGTTTTGAGTGCTAAAGCACAAAAGGAGGAAACAATTGCCAGATCAGTGTCAAATGGGGATACAAAATTGTTTTAGATATATAAGTGAAAAGAGGAAGACAAAGGGTGGGATAGTAAGGTTGAACTAGGAAGTAGGGGGATACATGGAAGAGGACCACCAAAATCAGATTTTTTGAACAAATATTTCTACTTAGTATTCATGGAAGAGATGGAAGGAAGTGGGCCTAGGATCAAGAACATGGGTAGGATGGAGCTGGAGGTGGATACATGTCATTTTACAGAAGAAAAGGTGCTTAAGGGACTATTAAAACAAGGCAATGTGGCCAGATGGGATGCACCTGAGAATATGGAGGAAACTGAAAGAAGTGTTAACTGCACCTCTGATGACTCTTTTCAGTCTGTCATTGGAAACAGGGAAGGTGCCAGGGGACAGGAGAAGGGTGGATATAGTCCCACTACACAAAAGTGGGAATAAGGAGGAGGCAGGAATTTACAGGCCATTCAGCCTGATGTCAGAAGTAGGCAAGGTAATGGAATTACCACTGAAGGAAAGGAATGGGAAATACCTGGTTGTCAATGGTCTACAAACTTTGGGGCTACATGGTTTGACAGGGAGAAGGTCTTGCCAGATGAACCTGATCGACTTCTTTTATTGGGTAACCAGGAAGATGAATCAAGGAGGGGCAGTGGATGTGGCCTACTTGTATTTCAGCAAGACCTTCCACACCGTTCTGCATAGGAGGCTGATAAGCAAGGTGAGGAGCCTAGGAGTAGGGCCAAAGGTTGTAGAATGGGTGGAAAGTTGGTTGTGCAATAGGAGTCACTGGGTGGTAGTAAATGTCACCCACTCTGGAGAAGGCAGAGTGACTAGTGGGGTGACTAGTGGGGTGCAGCAGGGGTCAGTGCTGGGGCCAATCCTCTTCAATGTCTTTATAAGTGACATTGCAGAGGGACTGGAAGGGAAGGTGTGCCTGTTCATGGATGACACGAAGCTCTGCAACAGGGTGGACCCATTTGGGTGAGGGGGTAGGTAGAATGAGGAATGATTTAAAAAAAATGGAAGAATGGTCAAGGGTTTGGCAGCTGGGTTTTAAATCAAGAAAATGCAAAGTCATGCATGTTGGGCACGGGAATCTGGGAGCAACATACCAAATGGGATGAGAGGTACTAACAGTCAGAAAGCAGGAAAGTGACCTGGGATGATCAGTTCTGATGACCTAAAGGTAGCTAAGCAGTGTGACAAGGCAGTTGGAAAAACTAGTGGAATGCTGAGATGCATAGGGAGAGATATTACCAGCAGAAGGAGGAAGGTAATATTTCCCCTATATAGGTCACTGGTGAACCACACCTGGAGTACTGTGTTCAGTTCTGGGGCCCCATCTCCAAAAGGACACAGATGGGTGGAGGCGGTACAAAAAGGGCAGAAAAAATGGTGCAGGGCCTACATCAGAAGCCCTATGAAGAGAGGCTGAAGGATTTAAATATGTATACACTGGACGACAGTAGGGGACGGGGGGGGGATATGATAGAGACATTAAAGTACCTAATAGGGATAAACAAGGTACAGGAGGGGAGCATTTTCCAAAGGAAAAGATGCTCAAGGACAAGGGTACACAATACAAAGCTGTAGGGGGGAGGCTTTGGGGAAACGTAAGGGTGGTGGACGCTTGGAGCAGCCTTCCAGAGAAAGTGGTGGGGGCTAAAACAGTCACAGGATTTAAGAATGCATGGGATTAACACAGTGGAATCTTAGAAGCAGGGGGGGGGATTAAGATAGGGTCCAAATAGGGTCTCTGGAGGCACTATAGGTAGCATATTTTGGGCAGACTAGGTGGGCCAGTTGGTCCTTATCTGCTGATCTTGTCTATATTTCTATGTTTCTATGAAGGGTTCTCAGCAGGTTTTTTAATCCTGTATGAGGATCCTCATTGGTGGTATGAGGCTGAGAACCTGAAATCTGCCAGGGACCACCCAGGCTTGGTCAGTGAAAAGTTAGCTAAAAATCTGCAAGTGGGGAATATCAGTGGCTCCTTTTTATCTCCACCCTCACCATTATTACAGGTATCCTCTGTTGGGCTGGTTCGCAAAAAAATCCACAGTGTTAGTTCAGATTGATAAATCCTCTCTAATACCCTGAAGCAGATTCTGTCAATGACTACACTGACTGTGTTTTATGGCAGTGTCATATGCATTGTTTGACAGAGCAGCAGAAGTTATGAGGGTGGCAGGAAAAGGAGCATTGCTGGCAAAGGCTGATGCCGAGTCAGCTTTCCAGCTATTGCCAGTGGACAAAGAGACAGATAGGGAGAGATATTCCTAGCAGAAGGAGGAAGGTAATATTGGCCCTGTATAGGTCACTGGTGAGCCAATGAGACAGATGCTTACTGGGGGTCAAATTTGATGGCCGGTACTATGTAGACTAATGCATCCCCATGGGGTGTGCAGTAGCATGTGCAATGTTTGGACCTTTTAACACATTTTTGCAATGGGTGGTAAAGATCAAGGTGGTGCAATCGGAAGTGGTTCATTGTTTGGATGACTTCTTGTTCATAGGGAAGGTAGACATGGGGGAATGTGGATAATTACTGAACATTTTTCTGTAATTGTGTACAGACTTTGGGTTTCCATTAGTGCAGGCCAAGACAGATGGCCCATGTATGATGCTGTCATTTCTGGGACTAGAGAGTGATACACAGGCCATGGTTTTACAATTGCCAGAGGACAAGGTGCAGGCCTTCCAAGACCTGCTGGTCAAGGCGTCAGGGGCATGCAAAATCACGCTGTGAGAATTGCAATGGTTGTTGGGGCACCTCACTTTTGCATGCAAGACAAATCCAAGGAGAACACATCTGTGCAGAATGGCGAATGTGGGTGTAGTCTGACACAGACCATATCATAGACTCCAGCTGACAGAGGCGGCATGGATCACCTTTTTGCACTGCTACAATGGCATGTCAATCTGGGCAGCTGCGACCAACAGCCAAGAAATGGAGCTCTACATAAACACATCAAGGGGCTTAGCTAATGGTGTGCGGTATCACATAATAATAGTGAAGTTATAATGGTGAACCAATTAAGGAGAACCACTAATGGCGATCACAACAATAGCGCCCATTACATATGAGTGAATGGAAGGTAGTGGCAATAATGTAGTGGCTTACTACTCCAGTATCCAGGTGCAATTTGGAGTAGTAATCTTAGAGATGGTGGGGAAGGGGCAGGGGGCTACATGTGATACCTGTGCACCTGTGCTGAATTAGGTGCTGGAAATTAGAGACTGCACTTACACTTGACAATTGAGAGGTAAGGATGTCCACATTTAGAGATTTGATTACTGTTATCATTGGTTGTTATAATTGACATGCGCTGAAATGTGCTTCACTATTAAAAAGTCATTGTTTTGACGGTCGTCCAATTTGCGTCACTGTATTGATATGGATCCATGGTGTGCTGAGCAGTTGCCTCCCAGCTGGTACAATACCAGGTTGACAAACAATTTATTTATTTATTTATGAGTTTTACCAGGAAAGCATACTGAGCAACATGCTCGATTCCAGATGTGACCTGGGGGCCGGGACCCACTTACATAGTAGCAAAGTTTAGACAATACAGTACAGAGTTTAAACAAGGATTGTTACAATACATTTGTGTGGGAACAATTTACATAGCTGGGGGAAGGATCACAGTCAGAGGTACGATGCTTACAACATTATAGTGAAAACAGAGTGAAGATTACAGTACAGTACATATGCGAGTAATAACAGCGAGACATTTAGGTAAGAGTTCTTATCTGATACATGAGCAACTGGAGGTGAAATGTGTATGGAGTAACTTGTTCTGTAGGGAGGTATTTGATGCGTGGCGGATGGGGGCCGGTAGGGCGTTCCAGATCTGAGGTATTCGGTACGTAAAAGCAGCCTGTCTTTTGGATGTGCGCATAAATGGGACATGGAGCAGTTTATGGTCATCCTGTCTAAGGGAGTACGTAGGTGCCGGCTGTTGGGAGAGAGCAGAGGTCAGGTAGGGGGGGAAGGAGTTTGACCAGAATTTGGCTGCGAATTTGGCACAGTTTGTTTGTCGATGGTCATGTAGGGATGGTAGAGTTAGCGAGCTATATAGATTGCGGTGGTGGGTTGATTTGTGGCAGCCGAGGATGAAACGGCAGAATGAGTGGAACAGGGTGTTACCCTGCAGGAATTCTTCACAATTTGGGGGGCAGTCTCAGTGTGGGTTGAGCAGTTTCAGCACAAAAAGGTTATTTTCAGGTTGTATAACATGGGTATGGTATATACCAACACCAGGCAGCTGGGATCAAAAGGGCTGGTGGGAGATTTGATGAGTTTTTGTTTTGAAATATCTTATTTAAAACATCCATTATAATGCTTTACATGTTCCTACAGTAGATAATGACATCGCTGGGGCTTTCTAATTTACAGTGGCAGATGTTCCGGGAGCTGTCACCCAAACTGAGGGCAGTCCCAGCATACCCCTAGCAACTGAAGCTCCTGAAGCCTGGGAGTTGATCAGGAATGCCTTAGATCTGGGTGTGAGTGCTGCATATAAAAGGGTGGGGGGTATTAAAGGGTTTTTGAATGTTAAGGAAAGATAGGGGTGCATGACTGACTGGCTCATACTGGTGAACCAGCTATGCTAGTACATCTTGCAGAATAAACAAGATGAGATCACAGTGGGAGTGGTGAGACAACACCTGGCAGGGATAGCATAGTTTTTCAAGGTGAGTGGGTCTGAGGACAACACACACACCCTTGTTTTGGCTTTGCAAGTTGAAATGATGGGTGAGAGGGTCTAGTAAGTGAGTTAATAACCGGTGACTGATTAGTCCCAGCTTACTTTTTATTTATTTAGTTTATTTATTTATTTATTAGGTCTAGGATTACAGTACCTTTGAGCCAGGGCTCTTTTACAAAGGTTCCACATCAGGTTACAATTCAAAACATAAGACATGTAAGTCAGATTACAAATTCAGTACAAAGGACAAGGTTACAAAAGTTTAAGTTAAACAGAGTTACAAAGTATCTGAGAAACAAAACAAGTTTTGGAGGCTAGGTTACAAATAGATAGCAGATGAGGTGCAGAGAGGATAGAGGACAAGAGAGAGGAAGAGTAGAGGGGGCGGAGAGCTATAGAGGAGGAGCACAGCCAGTGACATTGTCGTAGACATAACATGGGAAAATGAGTGCTAAGGGGTAACCAAGTGCTAATAGGAGAGAGAACTGCATAAGGTTAGGGAAATATTCATGGGGTCAGCTAGTGGAGGCAGTCACAGGAGCTAGAGGCAGTGAGAGAGTGGTGGAGCCTTGATTTAAATGCACCAAGGGTAGGAGTGGAGGAGATGTAACTGTTTAGACTATTTAGCCAGCTGGGCACCCTGTAGGCAAAAGATCTTTGACCTTGCGAGGTACGACAATGTGGAATCTGCAGGAGCTGTGATTCAGACCCCCTGGTTGAGTGGGGTTATTGCTAGGGTGCAGGAGTGCACACACTCCAGAGGTGCAAGGCCCATAGTTATTTTCTTCACCATGGTGCAGGTTAGGTACTTTATCCGATTGGTGAGTTGTAGCCAACTGGTTTGTGTATAGAGGTCGCACAAAAGTGTGAGGTCGTGGGATCCAGTGAGAAGTCTGCAGGCCTTATTGAGGGAGATGGATATGCATCTAAGAGTGGTAGCGGGGGCAGAGCCATAGATGATAAGCCCATAGTCAATAATGGAGACAACAGAGCTCTGAACGGCAACAGTCAGGACTTCTGTGGTAAGATGTTACCTATGCCTGAAGAGAAGGCCAAAGTGAGTATTTGCTGCTTTGGCTACAGAGTCAATGTGGACACTGTAAGTTACATGAGGGTCTAGAGTGATCACAAGGTACTTAAAGGCTTGAACCTGTTCCAGGGTGACTCCATGAATGGTTTTGATGGATGGGGGTGCAGCTTATGTATGTTATGAGTGCTGCTGAACATCATAGACTCTGTTTTCTTATTATTGAAGACCAGATTGTGATTTGAGAACCAAATTTCAACAGATGTGAAGCCAAGCTGAAGGTTGTCTTGTAGAGGCTTAGGATCCTCGTGGGAGACAAGAATTACAGCATCATCTGCATACAGGATGATTATTTCGGAGCAAGAATTTGGAAGGGACTTCAGGAACAAGCTGAATACTAGGGGGCCCAGAATGGATCCCTGGGGGACACCTGAGCGAAAAGGCCTGGTATCAGAGAAGACATCTGCAATTTTTACTCTTTGAGACCGGCTCTCCAAGTAGCTTTTGAACCAGTCAGTGGAGATGGGAGACAGCCCAGCTTTCAGAAGTTGCACAAGCAGTATACAGTGATGGACAGCATCGATTGCCTAGTCAGATCGATAAAGACAGACCCAATTAACTGACCATTGTCCAGTGAGCTGTGAAGAATGCCAGAGAATTCCAGTAGGGAGATGCTATGTTCTTTCCTGAAGCCATGTTGTTGCAAGCATGGGATATTGTATTTGTTCAGGAAGTCTGTGAGCTGATCTGCTGCAATATGTTCAAGGGCCTTGGAGAGGGGGTGGCAATATAGAGATCAGATGGTAGTTTCCATGAGTGGCCTTGTCACCACTTTTATGGACAGGGGTACTAGTGGTGGATTTCCATTTGCCAGGGAACTGGCTGAACCTAAGTGAGAGGATGAAAATATATGTCAGTGGCTGTAACACCTCACCAAGGGTGAGGGACAGCAGCTTAAGATCAAGAGTATCACTGCTGGATCTGGATTTGGTGATGGCATTGGTAATGTATTTCTGGGCATCATGCATCTTGACTGGTCTGAAATAAAAAGGCGGGTGGCTAGAGGAGGAGGAGGCATTGGGGGGAGGAGAGGGAGAGTCATAGTCTTTGAAAATGTCAGAAGGGAGAACACTGCTGAGATCCGTGAATGCAGTGTTGAAGGTGTTTGCTATGATTTTATGGTCAAGTGTAGTAGAGCCATTTATGTTGAGCAAGGTAGGGGAGGTTTTTGGCTGCTTCCCAGTGACCTCTTTAATATTGTTCCAAAATGTTCTCCTGTTACCCCAAGTATCCATGAGAGCGTTCTTGAAGTAGATAGATTTCTTTTGCTGGATAGATTTGGTACAGTCATTCCATGCAGGTTTATAGTTTGGGATGTCAGTTTCTTTGTCAGTAGTTCTGGCCAGATCCCACAGGCGGTCTCTAGATTTTATTTGATGTAAAAGATCGTCCGAGAGCTAGGAATTACAAAGGACTTTGACTTTGCATTTTTTAAAAGGAGTGTAGGTGTCACAGGCTGCATTGAAAGTGCCAATGAAGTAATCCAGCACAGTATTTACATCTGTTGCTTTGTAGATAGGAGACCTGTCTTGGAGGCTGAGGCATGTTCTGAGGTGTGACAACTGCCCATGTGGTAGGACTCTACTAATGATTATAGTAGAAGGGGGCTTGTAGAATTTGTTTGACCATTCACAGATGACAGGGGAATGGTCGCTGAGTGAGTCAGGGAGGACTGAGGTATTTGTGATACGAGTTGGGTGGCTGGTAAGAATCCAATCCAGGAGGGTGCTGGTGCCAGCATTGTAGTTATTCCTGGTCAGAGAGATGACTATCTGGGTGAGATTGGCTGATGAGATAGCATCCTTCTGGACCCCTGCATCAGATGCTAGCCAGTTTATATTAAAGTTTCCAAGCAGAATCATTTCAGAGTCAAAAGGTTACATTCCATTGTTCTTTCGAGGGGATATACACTGAGACAACTGGGAGGGATTTGATATGGGCACCTAATAAGATTTGAGTGACTTGAGTGGGTTTGGGGGTGAGTTGGAGAAGATATGTTCATACAGATTGGACAAAATACTATTCAGGACAGTATTTTTGGTGGCCTTATGTGGTGCCTTCATTGTATCTGAGTTGATGAAGCCAAATAAAGCAGTGCAGACAGAGGTGGTTGTGCCCTTTGAGGAGGTGGCCTTGATGATGGAAGGTGCATTTTTGGTTTGTATTTGTAAGAGTAAAACTGAGCATTTGGCCTTTGAGTTTGGTGTAACTTGGGCACTTTTGAGGATCACACTCCACCTGGCAGTTAATGGAATGGAAGCCTTTCCTGTTGAGGTAGGCATTTGACTCCAGGCCAGAAGGTGCTCAAATGGCTACATGAGTGCAGTCTATTGCACCAAGTACACGTTGCAGGCATACTGCTCAATAAAACTGCTGCATTGTTGCTGTACACTCCTCTGCAGTGCTAGGGAATACTAAAAATTCACTAATGTGTTGTAGCAGGGTGTCTATGAAGTCAGCCAGCAGGCACAAAGTGTACAACTGAAACATTCCTGTGGTATCCCTGATGGGTGTCTGGAAGGTGCCTGTTGCCAAGAGGCACATTGTAGAAGTCTCCTTCACCTCCAACATCAGGCCTTGGCTGTGCTTGGTGGTGCTATGCAGGTCTTCTTCCAGGAGTTCAGAAAACTGCCTGAGCATGGTCTGGTTGAGGCGATACCAGCCAACCAGCTGTTCATTGGTCAGTCTCACAAATGAGATTCATGGCCAGAACCATCTCTATGCAGCAGGACATCTCCGCCGGTGACAGATGGGCCCGGGATGTCCCTGTTCCTACTGTTCCTGAAGAGCCTCCATCAGCATGAATAGCAGCTGAGCTGTCATGTCAGCCATCCTCCTGCTGTTCCTCCTTCTGCCTCTGGCTTTGCCTGGACTAAGAGGACCCTTTTATAGATAGTAATTAGCACCAGGCAAGGTGCCACGCAAAGCACTTTGTGTAGTGCCAATGCTCTGTGAATACCATTGCCCCTGTATCCATGGCCATGCCCCTCACTTTGCATTGCACAAGCATTACATTTTTGCAATCACACTAATCTCTTTTGAGTGCACTAACCGACCTTTTATGAATACCACTCTGGTGCAAACGTGGTGCAATCTTCACGCAAACACTTTGTGCAAGTCACAAAGCTTTGTAAATCTTGCCCTGATCTCTTGATCAATTAAAGGTCAAATTGTGCTAGATCAATGGCTCTCTTACTTCCAATTGGAGTGGGAGGATTATATAGTTCTCTATGCCATGTGTTATTTTATTAATTCTCAAATATGGTGTAATCCTGACTTGTCTCAGAAGTGGCATATCTGATTTTTGGGTTTTTGAGAAAGATTTTGCTTTAATGAGATTTCTGTATGCTATGGATACTACACTATCTTTCCGGAAAATAGATTAATTTCCAGGAGGTAATTTTTCAAAGATACAAACCATTCAGATGACTTTATAAAGTTTTCCTATTTGATTTTCTCCTGTAAATGACATAGTGGCATTACATTTTTGTTACTTGTTTATGAATCTTAGCCAATATGACATAAACCCTTATTTTATATGGATGAAAATATCTACTTTGCCCAATTCAGCCCAAACTAGGTAAGCAGGTGATACGAGTTGGATCCTCAACAAAGATCTGCATAATATGAAAAACAGGATTTCTAAATTTAATTTATTTTCCACCCACCAGACTTTAGAGTGATAAAAAGTATGGGTTTGATCTTCATCTCCCATTTTCAGTTCTGCTTTAAGTGCAAGTGGCTCAGTAGGTAGCACACTCACCTCTGAGGCCGGGAGATCAGAGGGCTGTGGGTTCAGTTCCCACATCTGGCACGTAAGTTGATATCCCAATACTGACACTGTAGTGCAGCATGGGGGGGGGGGGTGCTGCACTTCAGAGGTGCCATCTTTTGGATGAGATGTTAAACCGAGGTCTCATCTGCCTGGTTTGGTGGTAGTTCAGGTGGATGCTAAAGATCCTATGGCACTTATTGAAAAAGAGTAGGGGGATTCTTTATTGATAAAAATTAAACCACATCTCTTCAGTGAATACATTTCCAAAAAGAATTGTCAGTTTAAACTTTATACACTTTATATAACTTCAATCATAATAAAACAAAAATGATAACTTAATGTAAATCATATAAAGTCATTGCAAGAAAAAAGATTTCTGTTAAGCTTTGCTCATAACTTCATCAGTGAAACTACCAATGAACCAATCATATTTTTCTAGAACAGTAACCTTTCCAACCAGATTAACTACATCAAGCCTATACCTACTTCCATGCTCAAATCTATCTGTCTGTATAAATCTTACTTGGCACACCCTTTCAAAGTTTTTGCAATATACTACTTGTACATATTTTAGCTTCATATCTCCAAATTTGTGATATTTCTTTCTCAATCATTTGGACCACTGTTCTAGGCAACAGATCCACCTGCTGCATAACATATTTACATCTTACTTGCCGCAAGCTGAATTTAATACATGTTAATGGTATACGTTGTGTACTTTCTTCCATCCCCTGGATTTGAACTGTATAACCTGTTATTATTTCTTCAAAAGTCAGTTGATTCCATGAAGTATTTCCCCATGCAGAGCTAACAGCAGACCATATTTCTTTACAAACAGGACACTGGATTAAAAAGTGTTCTAATGTTTTCTCTATCTGAAAACATGTACCCCTTGGGCACCATCTTTCCTTCATTTTTTTGTGCTTAGCATTCCCTTTCACCCTAGTCTGCATGTGCATATAACCGCACTGTGTCCCACATTCTGGGAGGGATTATATTATCTATTAGATATTCACCCATCTTAACATTTAGGTTTAATTGTTCCACTTTATAAACTGTGTCAATATTACATCCTGCCATCTGTATTGTTTGATATATGGTTTTTCGATTACGATATGATGCTTGAATTAATGTTAAATGCCATTTCCTGATTTTTTCGAGTACTAGCCAAAGATATTGTACAGACTGGATTGAAGATTTCCTTAGAAGTTTTTCCTGATATTTTCCAGGTCTCTAGCAATGAGGGCAACCAAGATGCTAATACTTTTTTCCACTCTTCCGGATCGGGGATTGGAATTTCACTATAGTGCTGTACAAAAAATAAGCTATAAAAGTGACTTATTGGGTTAATTAAATTAATCCCCCCTTGTTTATATTCTTTATATTAGCACCCCCTCTACATAGGGTTTAATCTAGATTCCCATATCAGTGAAAAACTAAACTTAATAGCTTAGAGTCTAAGTCACTCGGAGGTGGAAAAACTATACTCAAAAATGCAAAGAGAAGGATCAAAAACGTTTTCACTAACATCACCTTTTTTTTTGTTTGTTGCCAGTTTTTCCATTTAGTTACTTTTTCTAAACCTATATTCAGTTTGTCCATCCAATTTAGTGTATCCATATCACCTCTCCCAAACTAAATCCCTAAAATATTTCTTTGGGACTGTGATATTTCAATCCCCCCTTATCTTCTCCAGAATTTCCATCTCATTGGTTAATGCATACCCTTTACTTTTATTGTGATTTATTCTAGCTCCTGACACTTCAGACTACTTCTGAATAATCTCTAGAGTTAGTGCCACATTTTCAGTATCAGGAAATATAAGAGTTACATCGTCTGCATATGCTATAGATTTTACTATTGGATCGCCTGTATTTAATATTATGGGACTCACCGCTAGTTCCTGATTGATACGCTTTAGCAAAGGGTCTATGCAAAACACATACAGTAGCTGCTTATTGGACAGCCCTGTCTAACTCCTCTATTTATTTTAACCATATGCCCTAGATGTGCATTTGCCATTGGTATCACAGCAGCTACCTTATAAACTGAATCTATCCAGTTTATAAATTGCTGAAGTATTCCATAGGTTCTTAAAACTTCTTGCAAGAACACATGGGGAAACCCTGTCAAATGCCTGTGCCTGATCCATAGCAATAATGAAGTCTTTTAGTTTGTTATTGTTCCCTAGGGAAAACAATTCTCTTATTAGTAATACATTTTCATGTATGTTCCTCCCTTTTATCGAGCAAGTCTTACTCTGTTCGATAATGTACGGCCCTACTACACTAAGTTGGATGTTTACAATTTTCATTAATATTTTCATGTCTGTATTTAAGAGTGCTAGTGGTCTCCAGTTTTTCAATAATTCTTTCTCATCAGTATTTTTCAAAATGAAAATTTGAGTGGCTATCGCTATTTGAGGTGGGATCTGACCAGAGTCCAACATGGAATTAAAAAAACACTTCTAAGATTTCCATAAATTAATTCCTAAAAGTTTTAGAAAACTCTGATGTTAATCCATCTATCCCTGGGGATGTGTTATTTTTTAAAGTCTCTATAGCCTTCCTTACATCTTCTTGTGATATAGGAGAGACCAGATTTTGTAATATGGATTCTGGTATCCCCAAAATATTTAGTTGTTTAAGTGTGTCTTGTATCAGATTTTGATTCAATTTTGGATCTTTATATAATGAAGCCATATATGACTCTTTTGTGGACATGATCTGTTCTTGTGTAGTCATTCTAGTACCTTCTTGTGTGATTAAACTATTAATATTTTTATTGCTCTGCTTTGTTTTACAACTTTCATATATGTTCCCTGAAGTAGTATTCCCTGGGGTGCAGATGTGATGTTCATGCAATAAAGAGGCAGCCCTTGAGTATTGCATTTCTTCCATTTTTATTTTAATTTGGGCCGAAAAATCTCCATAACCTCTGTTAGCTAATGTATAGATTTTATTTAACAGGGAACTCAGCGTTAAATAAACTTTATACTGATCTGTGTATTTCTCCCTAGCAAATCTCACAAATTCATTCTTCAAATCTTTTTTCGTATCAACCCACCATCTCCCTATATCCTCCTCTAAGCAAGCAACTGACTTTCTAGCCTGTAAAAGATCTAGTATTTGTGCCTGGCAGTCATGGTCTTGTAATAAGGTGGTTTTAAGCCTCCAGTGTCCCCTACCCCTAGGATTCTCTAAATGTTGTGATACCACCATCATAACCATGAGATGGTCTGTATTTTCAACTGGAATTGTATGGGCTTGTATTATTTCCAGGGCTCTAGAAGAAAACAGAAAATCAATCCTTGTTGCTAAATTACTTTTATAAAAAGTGTACCCATCCTTTGGGTAAATAGCTCGATAACAATCTTTTACCTGTAGGCTACTTTGGTCTAAAATCTGGTTTAATGCTCTGGTATCACAAAATTGTTTTGTCATTTTTGCATCTCCGTCCTTGATATCCTGAACACTATTAAAATCTCCTGCCCATACCAACTGTCTAGAGGTAAACAGATAGGGTTTAATTAGATTAAACAGATCTACACGTTCTTTTTTACTTTGTGGCACATAGATGTTTATCAGTCTCCAAGCTACCTGTTGATAACTTTCATCCAATAACAGTGCTCCCCCTGGGAGTAAGTCCAAAACATGTGTAACCCAAAAATCATGCCCTGAAAACAAAATTTCCACCACATCACAGGTTGAGTCTCCCATTGAAAAAAAGGAGGGTCCCCAACACCACAATTTCCCCGCCGCTGTAATATCACTTGTAGAGGATAATCGTGTGTCCTGTAAAAAACAAAAGTCCAGTTGCAAGTCATTTATAATAGAAAATGTCACCGCTCTTCTTCTAGGATTCTTAATACTGTTTGTATTAAGCATAGCAACTCTCAGTGGTTGTATAGCATGCATTACAATAAGCAAGAAGAGACAAAAAACACAAGTAAACCACATAGTTCTTAGTCTTTTGTTTTATCTAGCCTCCTACTTCTTCGAGGCCTGACTCCAATCTATTTAGTTTTGGATCGAGTGGCTGTAACCTTTTCTTCAAGGAGCTCCTCCTTAGACTCTGAGGAAACTCTCTGGGATGAGGAGATAGTAGAGGAAGACTCTGATTCCTCCTCAGAGTCTTGTGCGTGCAAGATCTCATATCTGTTAGAAAGCTGAATATCCTCGGATGATTCTGAAGTTTTTGGTTGCTTAGCTTTCAGAATAACTTTCTGTGTTCCTCTTTTCTTTTTCCTTAAAAGATCTTGTGAAGCTGGAGGGGGCATAATGTCTTTCTCATTACTGGGTATAGGGGTCTTAGCTGGTGGACTTACAACAGCCTCAGTTTGAATTATGCCTGTTTGTTCTGCTTGCAGGGGTTCCTCCCTACTATTGTCAGTTTTCATCTGTGTCTCTGGATCCCCTACTATATCATCCAGTGGTTGTTCAGAAGCTCCGTCCCCCAATCCCCCCAGTTGGGGCTCTGTGCTCTGACCTTGCCTTGCATTTTCTTTATTGACCTTCCTTTGTTTTTCAATACTGTTTTTTTGAGCTTTATGTAGTATTTGATCCCGGTTTGGGTGGTTAGTTCTATTTTGGGTGGCCCATTCACAATCTTTGTAACCATGACCTGTCTTATCACAAAGGTTACAGCTTAACTCATTTGCACACTGACCACTGGCATGCCCAAACTCCCAACACAAGTTACATTTTATTTTGTCACAAGCATTGTTCAAAGGAGACAGAGACCCACATTTGAAGCATGTTTTCAGCTGTCCAGGATAAAAGCAGTGACCTCTGTCTCTCCTTAAAAAAAAAGGAGCTTGGAAGCTGTTTTGGGCCTTGAGGCCCCATCCTGAGTTTTACCCGAAATTTCCAGCTCCCAGTCCAAATATGCTCTTCGTCTAAAATTGGAGTGGGGTTCCACCAATAAATCACTTCTCTGCATTAGCCAATGTTTGATGTGATTTACATTAATACCTTCATTCCTGAACAGTATTGTCACCTGTTTAACAGCTGTTTTTTGTGAGGGCGATTGCCCAGAATGGAAGCCACAGAGATGAAAATTTTAAGTGTTCATATGAGGCCCAAAATCTGTCCCGTCCAACCGACATTTTCAAGCTTACATCAAATATAGTGTCCCCAGAGGCATGAATTATTGCATATATTTCATTAGAGAAAAAACATAAGGAATTTTTAATTAATGTGCGCCCAACATACAATCTATCTGAGGGTTGCTCTAAGCCTGCAAGGTATTGCAAATGAACTGCATTTTTCCTCTGTGCTGGAGCTGTCTGTTGAAAAGTTTTCTTTCCTCTTCTAAACTGAGCCCATAATTGGGGGGCAGAAAAGGGATATTTCCTTACATTTGAATGTGAAGTCTCATCTTCCATCGACTCTCTCTCCCCAGGTTAGATCTTTAGAAACGTCACTCCATGCACTATGTGCCTTATTTATTACTTTGGAGGGGGGGCTGGAGAATCAGACCTCACATCCTCAGAATGTAGGTCCAAGTCTGACTCTGTACAAAACTGCTTTGTACTATCTAGCCTTCTTACATGAGCACTGAGAGGGATCCAACTGCCAATTTCCTTTTTTATCTTTTTTTCCAGCCAGCTCCTGAAAGGGCTTTATCTACTGACTCTTTTCAGGTTCTGTTTCTCTACGGCCAGTTCTTGAAAAGAATTTTGAGTAGCAGCCTTCCCCAGCATCAGCATTAGACTGCACATTAGATCTAATTTCACTTTCTGCATTGTCATTAGGCAAAGCAGCCCCCACAGTTGCTTTCTCAATGCTTTTATCTGGTACAATAAAGGGTTCTTTTGCTGTAGTCTGCATAGTAATGTTAAGAGATACACTGTTTCCAATTTCTGTACTTACAGCTTCTCCATCACCGGTGT
The DNA here is from genome assembly GCA_016271365.2 of Neoceratodus forsteri. Lineage (NCBI taxonomy): Eukaryota > Metazoa > Chordata > Ceratodontiformes > Ceratodontidae > Neoceratodus > Neoceratodus forsteri. Next base: position 613,190,549 of record CM057455.1, read on the forward strand.
GCAACACGGGCATTGCCTGCTGTCTGTTCGGCTCCTTTGATGCAACTGCATCATAGGCCTTTGATGTTTCACTGACAGCTCTCTCCATTTGCTGTTGTAAGACACTGCCTCCGCCTGAACCTGTGCAAGTTCTTTGTCGCAAGTGCAACTCCTCTTCTTCTGAAGCTTTTAAAAGGTGTAATAATTTTTTCCTTTGCTCTGGCAGCAGTCTTTCCATTAATGCTTCTTCAATAAAGACATCTTCGCATTCAGACTCCATTCCTGAACTTAAATCTTCTGATGCAACTTGTAACAAGTGTTGTTTTTCCATAGCTGGACCTGTAGGAGCAGAGATCTTCTCTCCTGCAGGTTCACCAGCATTCTGAATGATCTCCTGAGTTAAGGCCATAGGTTCAGCAGCTCCCTCTTCCATCTCAGCCACATCAGTACTTCCTCCTCCTCCTCCTCCTCTGTCCAGCTCCAAACTGGGCTCCTCCATTCTGCTCCCGGGAAGTCAAGCCCCCTACTGGCAGAGTAGTGGAATTTTGAGGGAAAAAGGAGAAGTAAGATTCAAAGCAGCACATATAGTATATACAAGAAAGTACTATAAAACAAATACAATACTACCACAACCCAAAATAACTAGGTCAAAAAAATAATACAATAGATCAAACACAGTGCCTAACTATGTAGGTCAAGGAATCATAAAATCAGAATGGAGCTTATCGTAGAACTTCACATGCTTGCCAAAAACAATGTAACTGGTGAAACAAAAGGAATTTTAAATCTGCTTCATAGACCTGCTGTAGCGCTCCAGTAATCAGTAATAACAAGGCATCATATGGAACATAGTGCTGTTGTAGTACCCACTTGCACCAAGACTGCTAGAGGTAATATTTCAAAATAGCAAATAAAACTTGCAAAGTGGAAATGAGAAGGTCTGCCAGTGTGAAGTTCCCTGAACATAAATCAGTTCCTGATAAGTACGAACCCCGAACTGCAGTAATTTCCAACGATCAGCTAGAAAATGCCAACACTGTTGAGCATAATTACAGTTGAAAAGTAAGTGTTCTTGAGTTTCCAAAAGTTGGAAACAAGAAGGTCTTAAACAATACTGTTCTTGAACAGCTTTATGTTGATTATTGTTTTTAACATTGAGTTTACCATGTAATGTCAGCCACACCAAATCCCAAACAAAAACTGGAAATCTTGGGTTTAACAATTGCAAGAACTTGTCCTGACTATCCTGCTCCATACAATAGGGTAATCGAAGAGGTTCCAAACACTGAACTTGAACAATGGCATCATAGACTGCCTTCCTTGTATTCAATGTCAGTAGACTAAAATCAACTTTCCAAAGAATAAGTTGCTGAAACATCTTCTTAATAACTTGAGGAACTATTTCTAACCTAGAAAACATTCTAGTATTTTTATGTTCCCATGCTCTCAAACTGGGCGTAAGCCATTCCGTCAATAAAGTAATCCAGTTCTTACAATGAGGTCGATTAAGCTCGAAAACATTGAAATAAAGAAAAATACTAAAGTAAAAACCAATGGGATTGAGCATATCCAAACCTCCCTGCTTTATAAGTAATATGCCTCTTAACAGGGTTTAATCTGCTACCCCATAAGGCCCTAAAAAACAAACTATACAATTTAGTATACAAAACCTTCGGTGGGGGATAAATATAACTAACATAAAGAAAAAGGGGAACAATCAAAGTCTTTAACAACAAGATCCATTTACGTTTAGACAAAGGCCCATGAACCCAACAGGTCAGTGACCGTCTGCTATCGCTAGTTTCTTCTCCCAGTTTGCAACTGCCGGAGTGTCAGAACCAAACTGCAGCCCCAAAATAGTAACCGGTTCCGAGGATACTGAAATACCTGCATATTGAACAAGTCTAGGATCATCTGAGGGAAACTGATAACCAGAGCATTTTTCCATATTAATACTGGAGCCAGAGGCATTGGAAAAATCAGCAAGCTGTTGCAAAATAATGGCTTCATTTGTACATTCATTCACCAAAAGAACTAAGTCATCCGCATATGCAAGTATTTTCAAAGGGGGAAAGGTACGAACTAAACATATTCCCACACTATAGTGTGCTACACCTGGTTAAACAACTAAATAATAAAAAAAAAAATCTGAGAATCATTAAGAATACAACGTAAAAGGGGATCTATGCTAAAAACATACAACAAGGGACTTAATGGGCAGCCCTGTTTTACACCCCGTCGGAGACCTATCCTATCCCCTTTCCAGGCATTAACTTTTGGTACCACAGTAACATTACAATAAAGTTTCTGAAGCCAAGAAATAAATTCAACAGGTATCCCATAGCGACCTAATACTAAAAATAAATAGGCCTGGGAAATGGAATCAAAGGCCTTACGTTGATCTAGACGAAGCACCAAACTAGAGATACATCACTTCTGACCTCTATAAAACAATTTCTGTAGCAAAATCAAATTATCATGTATACTACGATGGGGAACACTATAACCCTGTACAGAACTAATAAGAGTACAGGCACATTGTGACAACCTAAGGGACAAAATCTTACTCAAAAACTTAATATCAGAGTTCAACAAATAGATAGGCCTCCAGCTGAGTAGTGACCTTTTATCACCTTTTTTATATAAGAGAACCAAAACTGTTTCCACCAACCATTCAGGTATGGTAGGGGAACATAAAAGAACATTAAATAATTCACATAATACTGAAGCCAAAAGATCACAAAAAATCTGGAAAAACTCTGCTGGAAGCTCATCTGGTCCAGGAGAACAGTTGGTTTTAGCAGATTTGATAACAGCTCGAACCTCATCTATAGTAACAGGAGCTACAAGCCGCTGTACCTGTTCTGGCAGAAGGGCTTGGGATGCTATTTGTGCAACATAAGAATGCAGAAAACCTGTCTGTGGTGGAAGTCCAAAAGTATCCTTAACATAGGTAGAAACAAGACACAGAATAGAAGCCTTATCACAACACACATTTCAATCAGCAACCCTTAATTCCTCCATAAATTTTCTGTGACAGATAACCTTATGATCTTTAAAAGGGCTAAACGTCTGTTTCGCACCCACCGTACCAAATCGTAATTCATGTTTAAGGGATTTCATTCTATCATATTGATACTAATACATAGCAGATTTAGCCTGCTGAAGCTGGGAGCTAAAGTCCTGACCAATAGAATCAGCAAGGGAAATCAGTCTATGGTAATGTTTTCTACACTGTAAATAATGGAAATAATCAGTTCTATGCTGCAACCCCACAGTTTTTTGAAAAAAGGTTTTCAATTCTAACTTGGTATCCCTCCACCAATCACCCAAAGAATCATACATACAAGACACAGAAAGTCGGGCAGCCCAGAAAGATTTGCAAGCATCAATAAGACGTGCTCGGTGCAATAAAAAAACATTCAACTTCCAGGATGATTTCTCAAAAGAGAGGCTCTCACCCCACTGGCATTCCAAATACACAGCAGAATGGTCAGTGAAGGCTAAATCAACACTACAAGAACGTGTAACATGTACCGAGTTGGAAACCCAAATATAGTCAGTCCGAGTACGTAACAGGCCTTTACAAAAAGTAAAGCCACCAGTAGCATGAAACGTACGGTAAGAATCCACTAAGTTGGAAGTAGTAACAACATCTTTTAAGGCATTAGAGTCACAGAACATTTTATCCGTCTGCAGACCCCTGTCACTCTTTTGAATACCACAAGTGAAATCCCCAGCCCAAATGACCATTTGAGCTGTGCAAAGAAATGGCTGGACCCTCCTAAAAAGGTCCACTCTAGAGGCCTTGTTCTGAGGTGCATAAATATTAATAATACGCATTTTCCAAGTCTTATAAGAGACGTCCAAAATCATAGCCCTACCAGGGTCCAAATCAATCAGATGAGAAACTTTTAAATCAGGATTGGTAAATAAAATACCCAAACCATCACATTTATCAGGTCCTAATGACCAAAATGTGGGCCCCAAAATCCAAGTAGAGGAACATTGTGCTATCTCCTTAAATGTCTTGATTCTAGTATCTTGCAAAAGAAGCAAATCAGATTGAAAATGTTACAATTCAGATAAGATTAAAACCCTCCGCAAACGGCTCTTCATACTATTAACATTCAAAGAGAAGACACGAAAAGCACCCATAAAGTAAAGGAAAAACCACAGAAGAAAAAACTGCACAAATCGTATCAACGTTGTGAGCGTGTCTTCCATTTTAGCTTTCCAGAGCTACCATCTTCCAGTCCTGAAGAAGCACCTACAGAAGAGGCCACAGAAGAGGAATCCGAGGCCGAATCCTCATCATCCTCCTCAGTACCCCCAGACTGCAGCTGTCATCGCAACACATCAAATTTATTAGACTGCAAAAGTTTTTTCTTTGTCCCAACTTTCCATTCCTTCCCTCTAGGGACCAGAATCCCACTCTTCTCCCGCTGTCTTTTCTTATAAGAAACAGTGTGAAAGGGTTGATGCATGTCCTATACTTGGGGGGGCATAACAGTAGCATCCGAGTCAGGAGCTGCAGAAGTAAGGGGGGGAATCAGAGGGTCTGGCTCTACCACCACAAGCATATCCCCAGGTGGGGAACCGGGGACCTGGAGAGTTATAGATAGAGGTTCCTGAGGGCCCACCAGGTCAGGGACAACCATCACCATCGGGGCCTCAGAAGGCAATATCGCCGCATCGGAAGTACTGCCGGAAACAAAAGCAGGGTGACAGTCTGCCAGTAAACCTGACTCTGCCTGAAGAACAGACCCAGGAGTCATGGGCTCAGGGACAGTTAAAAGATCCCTCATCCTCCTCTCAGAGGCCTTGGCACAACTCTCTTTCTGGGCCTGCATAATAAGGGATTCATGAGAGTGGACATCCACAGAATTATGAGAGGCCCAGGGACACTTAACATAAGAGTGACCCCTTTCATCACAAAGATTGCGACAAAATAAATTTAAACAAGTGGCAGCTAAATGACCTGTCTCCAAACAATGAGTACATTTCAGAGAATCACAGGCATTACTGAGATGCAATCTGGATCCACACCTATGACAGGATTTAGGTTGCCCTGGATAAAACAGAGAACATCTATCCCTCCCCCCAAAAAAACAGCAAGGCAGATGAGAAACACCAGAGTTAGCCATAAATAATTTACACTTGATTTTCCAACCACCGGTCCAGAATTGTTCAGAATCCATAATAGGAACCGGGTGCTCCAAAACTTCCCAACATTTTTTCAACCAAAGCAAAATATCAGCTACTTCCACCCCTTCATTTTGAAACAAAACAGTAATAGTATGCACAGCAGGTTTAGTAAGCGGAATAGCCAAAAAAGGAGTCCAAAGAGGAGTGTCCTTAAGGGAATTGTATTTTATCCAGAATTGATCTAAGGCTTCTACAGTCTTGAAGCTAATGTCATAATTATTACAATCAGTATGGATTAAAGCGAAAACCTCCGATGCATAGAATTTTAATGAGTCCTTCAAAAGATGCCTTCCAATATATACTCTGTCCGGGGGGTCCACCAAACCACCCTTATAGAGCAGCCGGACAGCATTGCAACGAGAAGCAGGTTCCTTAAACGCTGGCTTAAACAAATCAGCCATCCGGAAAGCAGGAGCAGATATCTTGGCTTCAATGGGAGTGTTTAAAGGAGCAGACCCCGTACCCGTAGCTGGCAAGCCCCCTACACAGGAAACAGCTGGCTGCTCTCGGCCTGGGGAAACACCAGGAACAAGAGCAGGCTCTGAAGCAGATTCAGAAGTAATCCCAGAAACAGTCCCAGAAACAGAAACTGAGTTGAAACCACCTGAGGCAAAGGAGGTGTGCTTGCTTCCCCACATGCTGCAACCAACAAAGGCTGCTGTAAAAGTCCTGGATCAGCTGAGGAAGAACCAGAGTCCTGTAAAACCTTCCCAGTATCCGTGATCACCAAAAAAGCATAATCCTGCACAGTGGCGTCTGCGGGATCAGGGGACCAACCACCCTCGAAGGGGATCCAACCCACGGCCCGTAATACAGGTGCAGTGTCTATAGTATTAGTGACTTGACCAGCCCCAGAAGAAAGGCCCCCTTTACGACGCATACCCAAATGTTTCCCCAATTTCCCCAGCAGAGACATACCTGTCCTGAGAGCTCCAGTGCTGAGCACATCAGAATCGCGATGTACCACTCCCGTAGTCATTGGCAAAGGCAATACCGATGCAGCGGTCGCACATCCGGGTCCTACTGCCATAGCAACGCCGACACTATCCTGTGTCAGGGGTGGAACATTCAAAGGCAAAGAACCAGCAGAATTCGAAAAGCAGGCAGAATCCAAAATATCAGACGTCTTCTCACCAGACGAAACAGCAGGACCTGGTGAAGTACAAAGCACAGCAGAGTCAGGAAACAAAGTAGATGAACCTTCCAAGGCTGACAAAACAGGCGAGTAGGAGAACGAAGCATCAACATGGGTCTCTAGCAAAGGCGAGGTCGGGGAGGAGACCCGCTTCCCTACCTCCCGAACGTCTTCCTCCAATGACATCCCAGGGTGAAATGGCCAGCAAGCTACTGACAGCAACTCCCCCGTACCAGCGAGTAGGGGAATTTCCCTGGTGTCCTGGCCAAATTTTTCCCATTCACTAAAAATACCACCCATTCCCTTAAAATGCCACCAACAGCTTAATCTGGTTCAATTTCAGTTGCTTATCTCTGTATCCCCCTTCCTCCCAGGCTCAGTGGGTTTATCGGGACAACAAAATTCAATAAATAAATTACCACCAGATTTTATATTAACTTTTAGTATTGCAGTAGTCAACTGTCTTACCTTTGCTTTCTGCCATGTAATATCTTATATCAGTTTATTCATTAATTCATTTGTTTGTTCTCTATTCTGTTTTTTTCTCATCCTGTCAGCCCCCATCTGCTGACTGCCCCAGTCCAGTCACCCTTACGTCCACCAGGACTTAGTTCCTTTCGTCTTCACCCAGGGATTGCCCCCACCAGTGGGGTTGGTGGGAGTGGTCCAGATTCAGTTCTGCCTGGCATGCCCAGCTGGTCAGCTATGGGGCCTTTGGGAGCTTGGTGCCTTCCTGCCATGGCTTTTCCCTTACTATCCCCTGGAAGGTGTGGCATGAAATGACATCATGATGCACACCACATGCTCCCATGCAATGTGCATCAACATCTACCATGCCCCTGACATGTTGGCCTGGGCTTCCTTTTCCTCAGCTTCTGCTAGGGTCCAGACAAGCATGGGGCTCTGTCTCCTCCCCCAGAGGAGGAGGATAGCAGTCCTATGGATGCTCAGTCCTTCTCCCCCCAGCTGGCACTCCAATGCCCCAAGTTCACTTCTGAACCCTGGTCATGCTGTGGCACTACAACTCCACCAGTGGTCAACATTATTCAGTCCATTTATAATTATATCTTTTCAAAAAAACATAATTAATTCATTAGTTAGGGTTCCAGCAACAAAAGTAGGAACATGTGCTGTTAGGGTTTCCAACCTCAACACCTCACTCCCACCCTGCACACAGCAACAGGTGTGGAAGGGGGTGCACCTTGTGGTTCTCAACCCTAATGCTCACCCAACTGTCCTATATTGTACCAGTTTCAGCTTATTCACTGTATTTATTGAATTGGGCGAGCATTAGGGCTGAGAACTGCAAGTCGCATACCCACATCCATTGCTGAGTGCTGGTTGGGCTGGGGTGTTAAGATTGGAAACCCTAACAACACATTTACCTACTTTTGTCACTGGAACCCTAGCAAGGGCATTAACAATGTTTTTTACATAGAATTTCCTTACTTTTTGAGATAGTATAAGCGTATTCTTCTTTGCCTGTGAACTGCGCTGCCATCCATTCATGGTTTTTGAGATAGTGTAATCATATCCTTATTTCCCTGTCCCATCAATCTATTATCGTATCCTTATTTACATGTGGGCCCTGCACTCCCATCCCTCCATAGATAAATACATGTATGTTGCCGTGGAAGCATTGCAGCCAAAAACAGCAACCAAATCAACAACATAGCCTTGTTATGAGCCCACCTTATGAATGCTAGGCTGAGAATTTTCAAATATGTGCCAAAACATCATTCTGAGCCACTGCAATGTCATTCCATGCCAGAATTGAGAAAATACATTTTGGCCAGGATTTATAAAAATGAAAGCTCGTGAGGTGACATAAAGAATGGCTATGTTGAAAATTTGGGGTGAAAATGTTGAAAATTACTGGAGTTACAAGGGACCATAGTTAAATTGAAATGCATGCATATAACATCACCATTTTTACATATTTTGACCCCAAATTTGCAATATACCCTTCTTAGGACTCCAACTCATGAACAAAGGCAGTGAAAAGTATTAAATAATACCCCAAAGTTGATTTTGCCATGTGACCATGAAATCACCTTTCTGGCAGGAGTCGCATAATGTCAGTGATATTGTTTGTTCATGAGGCAGGTCCCCAAAAGGCCATGTTGAAAATTTGTTGTGAAAATGTAAATAAATGGATGACTTATGCATCAAAAGTTGAAAATCCCATTGAAATACAATGAACCGCTTTTACCTTAGTTTCTCACATTGCAGTTGGTTCCAGCAGAAAGACGTGTCTTGGATTTGAGAGTGCATCTCGCACCTGGGACCTGTTCAGGTGAGTGTGGGTCTGTGGTGGTGTACTGGGTGATGTGGGATGATGGGTGCCGAGTGGGAGGTGGGGGTGGGGAGATGATCAGCATGGGGCATTTTTTGGTTTACATTTTTTTGTTTTTTTTTTAAAGAAAAGCAAAATACATCAAGGGATTGTTCGTTTGTTTATTAATTTATTTATTTATTTAGCTTTTGTTAACCAAGTAAGTATACTAGACATGGCATTTGCCTATTTTCAGGTAAGACCCGGGAGAGTACAACGAAATATGACATAGGACAACATGATACATTTTAGGCAGTTACACAGAGCCAGGGAAAACTGAAGCCTCACATAGTCAGTAGGTACACACAAATGGTCTGAGCAAATACATCAAGACATCAAGGCTGCAAGCAGCACATTATATACAAATTATATACAGTATAGGACCCCAAGAAAGTGGGGGCACAGTCAGAGCAATACCTAATACGTAGGGTGAATACACTGTGTGCAGGACAAAACCATGCAGGCAGTCTATACCTTAGGAAGAACGTTCAGTGCAGGGGATCAGGTGAGATTATGGAGGTTTGGGACAACTACACACTGAGAATAGCTTCAAATGATTCCACATGGAGGTTTGGAGGCATGCATGGGAGGAGGAGGAGCAGACCTAGGCAGGAAGGAAGTTCCATAGCCTGGGGGTGTATGAGGCAAAATTTCTGTCCCCCATTTGAGTGTGAGGGGCAGGAATATGAACATATGAACATACAAAGAAGCCAGCAGAAGAAGGCCATTTGGTCTATAAAGTCTGCTCGTATTGCAGGGTCCACAGCTTGAGCTAATGTCCCTGCCCTCCCTCCCCACTCCTCCCATCCTCCCTACCCATGATCCTTACCTTCCCCCTCTGATTAACCCAGCATCTCTTAAAGCTGCCCACTGTCTTCAATGAATTGACCTCTTTCGGCAATGCATTCCAAGTGTCCACCACTCTCTCTCTGTGAAGAAGTGCTTCCTGACCTCCCTCCTAAACCTCCCACCCTCCAGCTTAAGACTGTGCCCCCTTGTGCTCCCTTGTGATATGGTTGCCACTCAGCTTAAAGAGACTCTCCTTATCAACCTTTTTTATCCCTTTCAAGTACTTGAATGTCCCAATCATGTCTCCTCTCTCTCTCTCTCTCCTGTCTTCCAGGGAGTGCATGTTCAGTGCCCTCAACTTCTCCTCATATGCCTTGCCCTGCTGACATGCTATTATATTTGTAGCCCTCCTCTGTACCTTCTCCAGCAGATTAATGTCCTTTTTGAGGTTTGGGCACCAGTACTGAACTCCATACTCTAGATGCGGCCTTACCAGTGACCTGTACAAGGGCAGTATAACCTCCTCTCTCCTACTTCTGGTTCCCCTAGCTATGCATCCCAGAATCTTGTCTGCCTTTGCTGCTGCATTCTTGCACTGCGTGGAGTGCTTCAGGTCACAAGTGATCATCACTCCCAGGTCCTTCTCCTCCTCTGATGCAGATACTCAGACTCCACACATGTAATGCTCTGTCCTGGAATTCTTGGCTCCAATCTGCATAACTTTGCGTTTCTTGGCATTTAAGCCAAGCTGCCAGATCCTGGACCACCTCCCCAGCTTTTCCAGATCTTTCTGTAGGTCCAGTATCTCTTCAGCTGTGTCCGCTCTCCCACAGAGCTTGGTGTCATTTGTGAATAGGCACATTTTTCCTTAAACACCTTCCCCAATGTCATTGATGAAGACATTGAACAACACCAGCCCCAGCACAGAGCCCTGTGGGACACCACTGGTTACCTCTCTGGTGCCAGATAACTCTCCCCCACCACCACCCTCTGGGTTCTGTTCCTCAGCCAGTTTTCCACCCATCTGACCATCTTTTCCCCAACTCCAAGATCCATCAACTTCCTTTTCAACCTTTTGTGGGGCATAGAGTCAAAGGACTTGCTGAAATCAAGATAGAGGATGTCTATCGCTTGGCCCCAGTCTACTGTCTTAGTGACACAGTCAAAGAAATCAATCAGATTTGTTTGACATGATCTTCCCCCTAAGAACCCATGCTGCCTCTCATCCAGAAGACCATGTTCCTCTAGATATTCCACCAACCTTTCCTTTAGTATAGTCTCCATAAGCTTGCCCACAGTGGAGGTCAGACTGACTGATCTATAATTCCATGGATCATCCTTGGGACCACTTTTGTGAAGGGGGCACTACATGTGCTGTTCTCCAGTCCTGTGGTACCATGCCTGACTGTAGTGAACTATTAAATAGGTCTGCTAGTGGCCCTGCCAGCTCCTCAGCCAGTTCCTTTAATACCCTTGGATGTACTCTGTCCGGGCCTGGTAATTTGTCAACTTTCAATGCCGGCAGACCCTCCCTCACTCTATCCTCCTCTAGCACTATGTCTGTGTTCCCCTCTCCCGCTCCTCTTTTCCCTCCTGAAGGCACTGGTCCATCCTTCTCCCTGGTGAAGACAGAACAGAAGTATTCATTTAGTATCTCTGCCTTTCCTTCATTATCCTCCATCCACTCCACGCCTTTCTTAAGCCTAACAATCCCTTCTTTCTTGTCCCTTTTCTCACTTATATAGTGAAAGAAAGCCTTCTCCCCTTCTTAATTCTTTCAGCTATTTGAAGCTGCTTCTGTGCCTTTGCTCGCCGTACTTCCTTACTTGCCTCACTAGCCTCACTAGCCAACCTTAGCTAATTTTCCCTATCCACCTCTCCCTTGGTCTTCCTGAATTTTCTATAGGTCAACCTCTTTTCTCTTACTGCCTTGGCAACTGCAGAACTGAACCAGCTGGGCACTTTGGCCTTGTGTTCTTCCCAACGAGCCTAACACACTCATCAGTGGCAACTAGTATTCCTTCCTTAATGATGGACCACTTTAGGTCCACCCCATATCTGCTCTGATGACCACCAGATGGCTCCTTAGAACCTCACCCATTTTCCTGAAGTCCACCCTTCTGAAGTCCAAGATTTTGGTCTTAATCGAGATGCTTTCCCTGCCCATAACCAAATTGAACCACAATGTGCAATGGCCACTTCCCTAGTGGCTCCCTGACCATTATTTCCTGTACACGCTCCACATTTGTGAGCACCAGAACAAGAATTGCCTCAGCCCTGGATGGTTCAGTGATGCCCTGAGTCAGGAACCCACTCTACAGTCCTTCCAGGATCACCTGACTCTTAGCACATGTTGTGGATGGTATACTCCTGTCCACCTTAGGCAGATTGAAGTCCCACACAATTACCACCTCTCCTTTCCCTGCAGCTTCCAATATTTGTGAGATTAGTTCCCTGTCTCTCTCCTCATCTTGATTGAGTGGTCTGTAAACAAACCCCAACCTCACCTTTCTCCCTCTATTGGACCTTAACAGAACCCATAATGCCTCCACCTTGCCTTCTTCTAACTCCTCCGTCATGCAAGTTATTCCCTCCCTGATATAAACTGTCACCACTCCCCCCTTCCCGACTACTCTGTCCCTCGTGTATAGTTTATATCTAGGGATAGCAAGTTCCCAGTCATGGTGTGATGTTGCCCAAATCTCGGTTACTGCAGTTATGTCCACCCTTCTGTCTGCTAATAGTGCCTGCAGGTCTTCCATCTTGTTTCCAAGATTCCACACATTCAGAGACACCACCCTCCACCTAGAATTTGACCTTCCTTCTCTTCCATCTTTTTCTTTTATTCACATTTATCACCTCTGTGTGCACCCCTCCACATACCCTTGTTATGTGTTCCTCACCCCTCTGCCCTTTGCTAACTGTGTATTTGCTCCTTCCATCTCCTCCCTCCAGACCTCTTTTATCACTGTGGGGAGGAGGTTTACTAACCACCTCCTCTCAGAGTCTGTGGGACTGCTCACCCACTGCCCCCCCCCCAGTAGTTTAAATTAAGTGTAGTGGTGATGTATTCTCCCAGATTGTCCCTGAGTACACTAGAGCCCTTCCTACTGAGGTGTAGCTTGTCTGGTGAAAAGAGTGCTTTGTTTTTAACCAGGTCTTCTCCCAGTCCCCAATACAGATGAACCTCTCCTCCCTGCACCATTTCCTCAGCCAATCCTCTATTCATTTTTTCTTAGCTGTGCTGGCTCTTGGTACTGGTATCACCTCTGAGAGTGCCAGTGAACTTCCTTCCTCCCTGCAGATATTCCCTAACTCCCTGAACCTACCTTGCACTATCTAAACCTCCTCCCCAGCTAGGTCATTGGTTCTCAAATGTATAACTAAATTAGGTTTTCCTCCAACCTCCCTTACTATTTCCCTTATTCTTGGACCCACCTTCCCCGCTGTCATCCCCGGCATACAAACCACCCTCCTGCTTGCATCTGAGTCCCTAATTTGAGTAATGGAATCCTAAGAACAGCTCAGCCCCAGGGTATGAGGGAGTATGAGGAGGAGGCAGCCAGCACGAGGCGCTCCCCCAATCCAGGGAAGGTGCCAGTACCAAGGGCCTTGCCTGTGAAACAGCTCAGGACAGCATTTAAGTAATTGGGTGGGGAGAGCCAATTAAGCTTACTATTCAGGTCACAGTGGTGCATGCCATGAGGGGCAGCAAGGGTAAAATGATAAATGTTGTTGTAGGCAATGGTTCACATAGAGAGGTGGGCTTTAGAGGTATGAGCAAAGAGGAGGAGCCCATAGCAGAGGGAGAGAAAAAATCATGCCTCTAGCCAGTGCAAGGTGAGCTGCGGAAGTGAGATTGCTCTTTTCTCAATAGGTCAGACCCAGTTTGCAGTTAATGGCTCTGCATTCATTCTGGGTATGGAGTCCAAGGTTGAGCTGAGGGTCAAGTGTCACCCCAAGGTATTTGATGGAGTCAGTGATGAGGACAGGAGCACCATCAAGACCAGTGACACACAAAGGGGAAGGGGAGGCCTTTATCTTGGCCAGAGACCCAAAGAGCATGCCCTGCATTTCTTTGAGTTTGAGGACCAGCTTGTGGGATGTTATCCAGGACTAGATACTCATAAAGTCCTCACTCAGCTGGTGGTTATGACCCCAATATCCTGAGAATGGGTGAGGATAACCAGGTCATCAGCATATGCAATGGACCTACAGTAGGAAGAGGTAGAGCGTAGATTGTTGACAAAGATGAAAAAGAGCAGGGGCCCCAGGACTTTGGGGAACACCGGAGGACACGTAAGTGGTGTCTGAGAGCACCTTACTGTATTTGATCAGCTGCTGTCTGCCCTGTAGGTAGTTGGTGAGCCAACTCAGTACAGGGGGTGACAAGCCAAAGGACCAAAGCTGAAAGCAGAGTAAAGCATGGTCAACTAGATCAAAGGCTTTCGATAGATCGATGAAGATGTCACCAAAGAGTTTACCCTGGTCCATGGCAGCTCTCATCCCAGATGCAACAGTGACAAGGGCAGAGGATGTACTGTGCCCTTTACAAAAGCTATGCTGCTCAGGTGACAACAGCTTGTGAGACTGAATATACTCCATGAGTTGTCCAGTCACAACTTTCTCAAGAAGTATACTGATAGCAGACAATATGGCTATTGGTCAGTAGTTGTGAACAATCTTAAGGTTGCCCTGTTTGAGAATGGGGACAACCCTAGCCACCTTCCATGTCAGGGATGACCCCAGAGGCTAGGGATAAGTTGAGGATATGGGCCACCAGGGAGGCAATATGAGAGGCACCAAGACAAAAGAGTGTAGGTTCCATGCCATCGTGGCCAGCACTGAAGAAGGGGGAGAGACCAGAGAGCAATCTCTGCATCTCTTGTGCCATCAAAGCCTTGAAATACAATAACAGGTGGGAGATGGGAGACGGTTGTGGAGCAGGGCCTTGGACATAACTATTACAACCACTGGAGGAGAATATGGAGGTGAAGGCAGACAGGTCTGAGAAGTGTGAGTTAAATGCATTGGGGATGGTAAGTGGATTGTTACAACTGGTACCATCGATGAGCATGTCAGCGGCCTCTCCTTTACTTTATTACAGGAGAAAAAAATTAAAGCAATGGTGATTGGAGGATGGAGGGTGCTACTAGACACCAGGGAAAGAACAGGAACAATTATTGGAGGATGGGGGGTGCAACAAGTCACCAGGGAAACATTGGGAACAGCAATCAGAGGGTGGGGGTGCCATCCTCCGGATGACACAGTAAACCTTCAAAACCAGTCAAGGTTGCATTCCAGAGCTGTGGGCAGTTGTTATTTGCACCAATAAAGCTATTTTTGCACACAGACAAGTATTGCCAGTGGTTGCTGTGTTTCTCTACATTTTTTAACCAGCCACACTTTGTGGTTTGAGCTGGGATTGTGCTTCTCAGTGCCACTAGACACCAAGGAAAGAACGGTGACAGCAATCAGAGGATTGGGGTGCCACTAGACACCAGGGACATATCAAGAAATATAGAGGTATGGCATCGGAGGGTGGGGGTGCCACTAGACTCCAGGGACATTTTAATTAACAATATACGTTCATGGCATCGGTAGGTGTGGGGTACCACTAGACACCAGGGAAATTAAAGACATATACCGGGGCATGATAAAGGAAAGCAACAGATGTGTTTGCTAATCAAGAGCCCTTACACACCATTCTGGACTTAGTTATTTGAAAAATAACTTATAAGTCTGTTTTTGGGAAAAACAGATATGTAAAAATTAGTTTACCACAAATTGTGAAAACAAACCCTTTTCCGAGATTCCTTTTTCACAAATTTGTGGAAAAAGAAAATCATTTTATGCAAATTGTGAAAAAGGATCCTTCTTCACAATTCCTTTTCCATAATTTGCAAAAAAGGATTTTGGCATGTTAAAAAAACACATTTCCAAGTAATTTATCAATAAACTAAACCCAGAATCAAATAAAAAGGGTCCCGAATAGGTAAAAAAACCTCTTATTTTGTCGTAAAGCCATTTTTTTTAAAGTTATTTAAATTTGTTTTCCTCACTAAGAAAAAACAAAATGGCTGTAGCATGAAAAAAAGATTGCCCATTTGAGAAAAAAGCTTCCTTATTTGCAACAAAGAATTTTTCATTTGTGACACAGAATCCTTTTTCTTTTTTTTTTTTTGCCACCTGTCTCCACGGATGCCACTATCTTCTGGGGTATCCTCTGCTCACTCTGCCCACCCCCAATACCTCTTGGGATACTGCCAGATCTGCCCTCATGCTGCCTAGGTCTACCCCCCAGGCAGGGAGGAGGGGGGATCCCGGGACGTCCCCCTCCAGTCCATTAGTTTGTGTCAGGCAGTCTGGACGGTCCCTGAGAGCTGGGCTATGGTGTCTGGTAGCTTTGATCCCCATCTATGCCAGCATCCAAGAGGTCCTTTTTCCATGTTTCTGGTGGCATCCCCTGAGGGCATACTAGGCACGCAAGGGGTGCCAAGGAGTGGAACACATTGTGACGTGCAGACGCTCTGGTCCTGGCCTATGCCCTCCCCTCCCACTGGCTGTCCCAGCTGCACCATCACCATCGTGGTCACCCAGGTGGTGGTAGAGTAGCAGTACAGGCAACCCTCCCCTCCCAGAGAAGGAGAGTGGCTGATGGGTGCTCGATCCTCCTCCCCCCGACCGGCTGTCCAGCTGCCTGAGTCCATTGCCGAACCCGGGTTGCTGGCACCGCAAGCAGTTAACCTACCACTGCACTGGTGGGCTGGCACAGAATCCTTTTTCGAGGTGAACATCTAAGTTTTCCCATTGAAAATAGTGGGACATTTTAGAATTTAATAACCTTTCAACGGATTAATATTTTTTCACCAAATCTTTACAAGGCACATATGTGACCCAAAACTTTTCTACCAAGAACATTTCAGACCAACATTCCCACCATTTTTGTGCAACGACATGACAACACATTTTACACATTTTTTGACATTCCATATCTCCACACCCACACATTCAACCAGAACAAACTTTATTTTTTGGCCCAACCCAGCTCCACTCCTACCCAGCCTGCCATCCCCACCATGCCCAGGCTTATCCTTCTGGGTGGGGCCACTGGGGGGGTACCCCTTCAAATGGTCACTTGGGAGCTTTACTTGGCTTATTCCCCATGGTGGGGCCATGAGAGCAGGACCCCCAGTGGGCAATAGGGCCAGTGGAGACACAAGCAGAGCAGGGTATCTTGGTTGGAGCAGAATTTGTAGATGTTTGCTGGAACCTTGGAGGCAGGACATGCAATGACATCCTTGGGAGGAACCTGATGTCTGTCCCGCCTCTGACAATACTAGACAATGGTCAGCAAGGATCCTCTGGCCTCTGGCAGGGGTCACTGATGCACCACCTGCTCCCCTCCTCCCCCCTGAGAAGGAGAGCTACCACTCAGGCACTCAATCCTTCTCTCCTCAGCTGGCCCTATGATTCCCTGATTTGTTCCCAAACTCAAGATGTCAGTGTCATATGTGAACACCTTGCGGCTGTGCTGGTGGGCTGGCTTAACCAGAAAGAAACTTGCCACATTAAGTGATCTCTTGTCCTTGATGGAGTATACTAAATTTCATGCAAACCACTTGAACGATTGTAAAATTATTAAAGTGCAACATTTTGAGTTTAACATAGACGTGAAGCATGAACCCTAACTATAGTGTCACAACCGCACTCCTATAATGACATTTTTACTCCATGATAAACATAATCTTTAACTGTTTCTACTTTAGTTTTTTCCAAAAAAAACTTTCATTGATTTGCCTTAAATATCACTGGTTTTGTTTTATTTAAATTCAGATTTAAATTAAACTTTTTATTACATAACATACTACATTTAAAAATGTTATGTTGTAAACCTGAAGCTGATAATAATAAAACCACCATATTATTTGTGAAAGCCAATGCAGGGCTCAATATGTTATTCATTTCAGATGAATTAAAATGTGTTTCTGAAATATCTTTGCTTATGTTGTTCACACACACACACAGATATATATGTGTGTGTGCATGTGTGTGTATATATAATATATATAGTGGGCCAGATATTCAAACTGCGCTCTTCTTAGGTGCAAGCCCTTGCGCTGCGCAAAATAGTTGCGAAGGGGTGTGGCCCGGGCGATATTCAAAGGAGCTGCACTATTGAGCAACTCCTTTGAATATCACCCCCTGGCCACAGCCACTGTGCATGGCGCAGTGGTACTTGCACCACTGCAAGTTGTCAGAGTGGAGCATTCAACTTGCGGTGGCGCAAGTACCATTGCGTCATAAAATCCTGATATTCAAAGGTGACATGCAAATTGGGCCATAATTCATGCAAGGCACAGAGGGCCATTGCATCTGAGTATGTTGTTGCATGCCATTAGCATGCAGGTCATCAATCGAGGACTTGTGCCTGGCACCCTGCCGGCAGCAGCCATTGGGAACTGATGCCCCTGCAGCCCGATCAGGGAAAAAGAGTGAAAATCCCACCACCACCCCACCAGCCCGACCGCAGACTGCATTGGTTTAAAACAACCCCCTGCAGCCTGATCACGGGCATAGTTTACCCCACCACCAGCCCGATCGTGGGCAGCAATGTCTCCCCTTCTCCGAACACATCCTGGTGGTCCAGTGGACCGTAGATCCCAATCGCGGGATGTAATCATTAAACTCCCCAAACATAGCCCTGGTGGTCCAGTGGACGTAGATCGATCACGGGATGTAATTATAAACACCCCCACACATCCCTGGTGCCTAGTGTCCCACACCCACCCACCCATGAAGCCCCACCATCCCGCTCCCCCTGGAAGCGGGTGGCAGCATCCACCTGCCTGCTGCCCGCCACCTGCCGACTGACTGCACTGTAGGGCTGCACTCCCATTGGTGCAGGCAAGAGCCAATGGGCGTGCAGCCCATACCGTACAAGACAGTCCAGTTTTGTGAATGAATACATTCATTCACAAAACTGGACTATCTAGTATGTATGGGCTGCACGCCCATTGGCTCTTGCTCTGCACCAATGGGAGTGCAGCCCTACAGTGCAGTCAGTCGGTGGGTAGCGGGCAGCAGGCGGGTGGGATGCTGCTGCCCCCGCTGCTGGGGGAGCGGGTGGTGGGGCTTCATGGGTGGGTGGGTGGGGGACACTAGGAACCAGGGATGTGTTGGGGGTGTTTAATAATTACATCCCTTGATCGGGAGTTTCTGTCCACTGGGCCACCAGGGCTATGTTTGGGGGGTTAATGATTACATCCCGCGATCGATCTACAGTCCACTGGACCACCAGAGATGTGTTCGGGAGACACATTGCTGCCTGCAATCGGGCTGGTGGGGTTAAACTATGCCTGCGATTGGGCTGCAGAGGGGGGCATACCTCTCAACCTCTCGTCTCATAAATCAGGGACAAGACATTAAAATGTCAGGGACACAGACCCCATATCAGGGACACATCTTAAGATTTGGTAGTATACACTCAGAAAGCTGATAGAATTAGGGGGATTTATGTAAGATGCATTTTCTGAATAGGAAGGAATCTGTAACTTAATATTTAACATTATTTTATGCTTACAATCCCCAGTGTTCTATCACAAAATACAATTGTTATGAGGACAGAGACAAATTCTGAGGCATAATCAGGGATGTCCCTGAAAATCAGGGACAGTTGAGAGGTATGGGGGGGGCACAGGGAGTGGGTTGGGGGCCAGCCACAGGTGGCAGCTGCTGTGTTGCACCCTGCAATACAGCAGCTCACCTGTGGGTGGCCCTCAACTTAAGCCTTTTTTTTTTTGGCTCTAAGATGTGCAGGCGCAGGTTGGGGGTTGCACCTGCACAACTCTGCACAGCCTGGCTAAATATCGGGCTGTGCAGTTTATGCATGGTTCCTCCCCCACCAGTTCAGCATGCATTCATTTGCATTGCGCTGTTGCTCAGCCTGTTTTCAGTGGTGCAACTGTCTCCTGCTGAATATCGCAGAATGGAGCAAGTTCGGACTTGCGCAGGCACAACCCTATTGCACATGGCGCAACCCTTTTGAATATCTGGCCCAATATATATATATATATATATCTATATAGAGCATTAGCAGGGTGGCATAAGGCATCCTTGTTTGACCCGATTACTTAAAGGGAATTCACAAGAGAGGTTACCAATATTATCACATCAAATATTTGAATAAGTTTTGGAAAACAATTGGACAGTAGGAATAAAAGTATCATGAGATGATCCAAGGTCATAAAGCTTAACTTTATCTTGCACAACTACAAATACCTTTCAGTCAAATGATGCATTTCAAATATCTGGTCAATGGGGGAACATTCAGCTTGAATAACCAGCCTGGATCTAATAAATAATATTATTATTTCATTTCATTTCATTGATTATACTGGAAAGGCATGTGAGCATCACTGCCTGTTTACATAAGTGTCCTGTTACATGAAACACACAGGAGACAATATGGACAATAAAAAAGAAAACACCATGTCAGCAAGAGATACAACTGTTTCCAAAAATAACATTCCAAATACAAAAAATGTTTGGCTGATATCATTAGACAAAGGAGTAGGGAATAAAGAGAAGTGCTCGGGAAGAAGTGCCACTAGTCAGAGGAATAGCAGAAGAGGTAGGAAACAGGGAAGTGTCAAGCCTTATCTGCTAGGAGTCAGGACAAGGAGCAGTTGCAGGTGGGGGAGAGGAGAATCCTGAATTTGTGTTTAAAGAAATAGGTGGAGGGACTGAGCTTCAGTTTGAGAGCAGGGAGCTGAAAAGTTTGAGTCCTTGGAAGAAGAGAGTTTTTTGGCAGTAGGTGGTGGAGCAGAAAGGGACTGTGAAGGAAGAGGAGGAGGAATGTCTCATGGTCTTTGGTTTGGAGGTTAAGGGGAAAAGGGGTGTAAGACTGTTAGGGATGAGTCCGCAAGAAAGTTTGTAGAAGAAGGCGGCCATTTTGTAGTTAGTATGAGCCTCGAGGGAAGACCGGCCAGAGACTCTGTACAGATCACAATGGTGTGTGAGTTTTGGGAGGCCAGAGGCTAAACGTATAGCATTATGGTAGGAGCTGCAAAGTCTGGAGACATTCTTTAGTGAGAGGCATGGGAAGTAGACTAGAGAACCACAGTCAAAGACTGGGAGGAGGAAACTCAAGATGAGTTGGGACTTGGATTCCTTATTGAGATATTGCTTAGATCTATGAAGCATGCCGAGTCTTTGGTGGGCTTTCTTGATGGTGTGGCTGGTGTGGGCATCAAAATTACGGTGTCAGTCAAGGAGTAGGCTGAGGTACCTAAATTAGTAGATTCTTTCAATTGGGTTGCCAAGATTGTCGAGGAGGGAGGGGATTAAGTAGATGGATCTGAGCGGGCTGGAGAAGATCATTAACTTGTTTTTTTCTGGTGATTTTTTTGGCATTAAGGACTAGACCTTTTGAGGTGAACCAAGTGGTCTTGATTACCATACCCAAGGGCTCCACAAATGGTGGGCAGGTCCTGGGATCTTCCTTAATGACCCATCCAACCTGGGCGATGTTGTGTAGTGTCAGATCAGTTAGGAACAAGACGGCTACTATTGCTGACCTTTTTGGAACATCTGATCTGACATGCATCACTGAGACCTGGCTGGATGAGAATGCAGACCCTGTTTTGGCATCTGCTGTTCCATCTGAGTTCTCGGTGATACACCACCCGAGATTGGATCATGAGGGTGGGATTGTAGCCATTTTGTTTAAAATGGAGCTGGGCCTTGTGGATGTGCCAGTGGGATGCACTCGATCTTTTGAGTGTATTCTGGGAGCAGGTGTAGGGTTCAGGATACTCCTCATTTACTGTCCACCCAGGGATGGTGGAGAATTCCTGAAGGAGTTTGCAGACTTCATTGTCAGCGTGGCATTGGAGTCACCCAGATGGTTAGTTATGGGTGACTTCAATGCCTGGATCGATGATGAACTCTTGCAGTTTGGAAATAATCTCCTCCAGCTTATGACTATGCTGGGCCTTATACAGGATCTCTGCTATCCATATAGGGGGTCACTCATTAGATCTTGTGTTTCTCCTGGAGATTGAGATCACAGGATTGGGGGTGGAACAAAATGGTTGGTCAGACCATCACACCATAAGGTTCAGCTTCAGGGCACCCCCAAATAGGTCTGCCCCTATGGAGATAGTCCAGTATCACCCTTTGAGGGGAAGTTACCTCAGAGGGCCTATCTGTGGTGCTGGACCTATCGGGTTTATCAAGTGAATGCATAAGTCGAGGGGATCTTGTACTTGCCTATAATAAGGTGCTGGGTGATGCCCTGGACTTAATTGCTCCTGTTCCTGTTCATCCACTCACTCTGCACCCAAGAACCCCTTGGTCTGATGGGTCCTTGAAGGAGCTGAGAAGAGTGGGGTGAAGGTTATAGAGATCTTGATGGAAATCCAGCCTGGACGCTGACAGGCTTAGGTTAATGGACCATTATTTGGTCTATCAATCAGCAATCACCCATAAGAAGGCAGAATTCCTGTCTGGGGAGATTGCTGCTGCATGGAATCAACCGGCTCACATCTTCCAGACTGTAGACAGACTGTGCAATCCAGTCTGTCTTCAGTCTGGAAGAGATTTTTCACAAATAAAGTGTGACAAGCTTGCTTGATTCTTCGCAGATAAGACTGCAAGCATTAGGTCAGGTATTGGCCCAGCTCTCTCTTTAAGGGTTTGTGGAGATCAGTGGGAGGTGGCAAGTGCCCATGCTACCTGGTTTGACTTCAGTAGGCCAGATTTCATGGACATTGTGAGGATTGACCAGACTGTATGACCAACCAGCTGTAGTTTGGATCCAGGCCTTACACCACTATTGTTAGGTTGTGTAGATGTTATCTGCCCAATCCTTGTTGAACTTGTCTGGAAGTCCTTGGAGCAGGGGGTGTTTCCTGATCCCCTCAAGGAGGCGGTCATGCAACCACTCCTTAAAAAATCCACCTTGGATCCAGACTGTCTAGCTAACTATAGACCTGTCTCTAACTTACCCTTTGTGGGTAAGGTTATTGAGAAGGTGGTTGCGTTGCAGCTGGATGACCATCTTACAACTCACAATGTCTATGATGTTCTCCAATCTGGGTTTAGGAAAAGACATAGCACTGAGACTGCTCTGGTCTGGGTTTTAAATGATCTCCTAATTGCGAGAGATCGAAAAGCTCATACTATTCTAGTCCTTCTCGACCTCTCTGCAGCATTTGATACTGTGGACCATGGTGTGCTTTTGGAGTGCCTGCAGCTTCTTTGTGGACTGTCTGGTACAGTTGTACACTGGTTTTGATCTTTCTTTACCGGAAGGACACAGAGGGTTGTCATTGGAGTTTATTCCTCTGACACCATCTCCCTGTCCTGTGAGGTGCCACAGGGCTCCATCTTGGCGCCCATGTTGTTGCAGTTTATATGCTGCCATTGGGAGATATCATTAGGTGTTACAGTTTGGGTTTTCACTGCTATGCAGATGATACTCAACTGTATTTGTCCTTTATTCTTGGACAGGGTGATGCGATCTCCATGGTTAACAGTTGTCTAGCCAAAATCAGAGATTGGATGAGCACTAGCTGCCTGATGATAAATCCAGATAAGACCGAGGTGTTGGTTGTGGACCCGGGTCACCCTGAGGTGGGTCTTAGGGCCGGGCTTCCATCAAGCTTATGACTTGATGGCATCCAGCAGCTGACCTCAGACCTGGTGTAACTTGGACATTATTTTTGATGATGGTTTGACCCTGAAATCGCAGCTGTCTACCATTGTCAAATCTTCCTTTTATCATCTTAGGAATATCATCTGTGTGAAACATCTGGTTCCTCTGGCTGTCCTTCCTACATTGGTCCATGCCTTCATAACCACCCCACCTTAATTACTGCAATGCCCTTTACCTAGGGCTTCTGGGGGTTGATATCCATCACTTGCAGCTAGTGCAGAACGCGGTGGCCAGGCTTTTTGACTGATACAGTAGTAGCCACAGACATTGCCAGCTATTTCCAGATATTTCGCAAAATTTCTAAAGAGTTTCTCTCTGCTGCCCCTACTGTAGAAATGGAGAAAGCATTAGATATATCTGAAAATATCACAGAATTTTCAGGAAACAGCTGGCAGTGTCTCTGGCTGCCACTGTACAACCAGGACTAGTCATATTACGCCTGTGCTGTGCAAACTGCACTGGCTGCCGGTTCAGTGGCAGATCACTTTTAAGGTTGGGTTACTGACCTATAAAGCCCTACATGAACAGAGATCCCAATATCTGCAAGATCTCCTTACTCCCTACTGCCACTCCCGCTCACTCTGATCCACCGACGAGGGATTGCTAGTGATTCCCAGGGTTAGGTTAAAAACATCTGGGGCGCGTGCATTTTCCTATGCTGCCCCTTCCTTGTGGAATCCTCTACCTCGTCAAATAAGAGAATGCCTGACCGTCTCGAGTTTTAAATCTGAGCTCAAACCCTATTTGTTTTTTAAAACTTTTTCTGAAGGATTTTAAAAATGTTTATGTATGTTTTTTAATTGAATGGTTTGATTTTTTTGTACAGAGCCTTGGTTTTTGAAAGGCACTTAAAAAATGAAGTTTGCATTTTTTTTTTACAAGTGTGGAGCTGGGCGAAATCTGCCTGCAGTTTGTTAATTAGAGTGAGTGGGTCTTCGTCCTTACTGAAAAGGGTGGTGGCATCAGCATACAGAATGAGCTTGGTGTTGGTGAAGATGTCGGTAAGTGAGATAACAAGTTAGAAGATGAGTGGGCAAAGGATGGACCCTTGAGGAATGCCATGCTTAATGGGGAAGGAGATAGAGAGAGTTCCATCAATAGAAGTCTAATGAGATCTGTTCATGAGGTTGTCACGGAACCAGCAGGTGACATCTGGGAAGAAATGGAGACTTGCAAGAGTATGGAGAAAAACTTCATGGTCAACAAGATCGAAGGCTCTTGTGAGCTCTATAAAGACAAAGCCAGAGTGAAGGCCTTCATCAATGGCTCTATCCAAGTAGTGGGTGAACTTTATAAGGGTTGTCTCTGTATTGTGGCCAGCCCAGAAACCATGCTGTGCATAAAAGAAGAGGTTATGTTGTGTGAGGAAATCCATGATTTGCCTATGCAAATATTTTCTTGGATTTTGGATAGAGGAGCAAGGAGTGAGATGGGATGGTAGTTGGAGACAAAATCTTTGGGGCCACATTTATGAAGTGGTTTTATGATTGCACATTTCCAGACATGAGGGAAGGACCCTGTGCAGAGTGAGTGGTTGAGAATGTTAGTTAGTGAGATGGCCAGGGAGTCACAGACTAGTTTTAGGATCATGTAGTCAATATTGTCGGAGCCTTTGGTGGGTATTGGGTCATTCTTCTTGATGATTTTGACTACCTTGGAGGGGGAGAGATATTTGAAGAAAAGCTTTGGGTAGGAGCCTGAGGGTGGGGGAGATGACCTACAGTGGGTGAGCAGCTGGGCTTATATTTATCAAGGTCTCCAAATGTTGATTAAAAACAGATGCTAACTCTGGAGGGTTGGCTATGGTCTGGTCATTGGATGTGAGACAAATACAATTATTTGCTGGGCCTTTGCTGACCAAGTGGTTGAGGATGTTCTGCATTCACCTAGGACTACCAAGGGCTGAGATTTGTTTTTCCAGGAAGAAGGAGGATTTACCAGCTCTGACAGAAGATCTGCACTTGTTATGGAGGGTTTTAAAGTTTTGGAGATGGAGGGGAAGGATTTGTTTTTCCTATAATGGGACCAAGCTCGGTCCCTATCCCTCATGAGCTTGCAAATGTCGGGTGAGATCCACTCCTGACTACATCCTTTAATCCTGATTCTTTTGAGTGGGATAAAGCGAACACAGAGGGCAAGGAACTTGTTGCTAAATAGTTCCAGGGTGACGTTGATGTCTGCAATGGAGTCTGTGAAAGACCAGTCTTTTTTAATGGTGGCTTCAGAGAACTCCTTGATATTGAGTCTTTTTACCTGCCTTGTGAGGATGTATTTGTGCGGTCAGTATGGGGTTTTCAAGGACCTATTATCTTCTAACCGCTTTTTTAACTTTGTCAGCAGCATTTTTGAGAACACTTTTGAACTGGTATTAAAACTGACATTTTGGACAAACATTGTGAGGTTCATAGACAGAACCCTTTTTACATATGGGTGCTATTATACTGTGTAACACTAGTATTGGATGTACCTATATGTTAGACATTTGTTGAAAATGTTTCTTAGTCCTGGAACCCATACACTGTATTTAAGATATATGAATATACTTCCAATGATATATCATCTGGTCCTGGCACTTTATTAAGGGCAGAATAGCATATTGCATCATTAACCTCCAAATATGAGTTTCAGTGGAGGACTTTGAAGGTCTAAGCAAATATTTATTTGTCAGACATCCTGAGAGGGTGCCTCATTTTGAAAAGTTTTCTTAAAGTAATCTATCCATTTATCTTATTAAATGTGAACTAACCAATATGGTAGATTAGAAACATAGAAACATACAATTTAATGATAAGGACTGCTGAGCCTGTCCAGTCTGCCCATTTCTCCCTAAGTATGTTATTTTTGAAGTTTGTTCTCAATCTACAATTCTTTGTCCTACTCCCCCTTCCTTTCTACTATGATTCCCTTGGGTATATCCCATGCAATCTTGAACCACACTACCATTTTTCCCCCAGCGGCTCCACTGGAAGGCTGCTCCAGGAATCCACCACTCTCTGTCAGTAATTACCTCCTCACATCTCTCATGAATCTACCCATTCCAGCTTCATGGCATGTGTCCTTGTTCTTGACCACCTTTTCTTCTGAAAAATACTTCCCTCCAATACCTTATTTACCACTCTGATGTATTTAAAGGTCTCTATCATACCCCCCCATGCCAGGGTGTACATACTGAGGTCCTTTAGTTTCTCCTCATAGGGCTTTTGATGAAGTCTATGAACCATTTTAATTGCCCTCCTCTGGACCATTTTCATTCTGTCTATGTCCTTCAAGAGATGTGATCTTCAGAACTGAACACAATACTTTAGGTGGGGTTCATACAAAGGCAACATCACCTCCCTTTTCCTGCTGGTAATACCCCTTCCTATGCACCCCAACATCCCACTAGTCTTCCCTGTGCCTTGTAGTACTGTCTTCCTGGTTACCTTTTTGTGATCCGATATGATTATCCCCAGTCCTCTTTCCTGCTTTCTTGTCATCAATATCACTCCACCCATTTAGCTTGTATACTGCTTGCTAGCAAACACCAGAATTGTTTTTTATCTTGTATTTAGTTAACCACTTTGTACATTTCTTCCTAGAACTCATCTCTACATTTTAGATTTTTTATCATAAGAATTTGTTTATATTCTTTTCTCACTTTATTCAAATAGTTAAGGTTTTTTCTAGAGTGGTGATTTAATTTTTAGTCCATTTGATAAGTTGTGTAACAGCTCTTTTTTTGGGGGGGGGCCTTTTTAAATATTTCACTAAACCAATAGGAGACCATATGCTTACAGTGATCATCTGGAATGTACATAATTAATCACAGTGTTTAAAATGTTTCTTGCAATGATTCATAAGCACTCCTAGGACCAATTACATTAAGAATATTTTGATGTTTATTAATAGATTCAATACTTGTAAAGTTTTTCATTCAATTTATCCACTTTGAGTTTTAATATTTTGTCAACTTGTATACCTAGAATAACTGGCCATAGACACCATAGAAAAAGTGGCTAACAGGCACTAGTGTGACTCTAAATGAACAAATCCATAGCTTAGTTTGTAGTTTACAAATGGGCTGTTTTTTTCCATTAAAAATACACACAGAAATCCACAACTCATCCCACCAGCATCTGCCAGCAATTTCACCCATCTGACCATGGGCTTTCTCTGAGAAAACCCACAGTCAGGTGGGTAAAATGGCTAGTAGAGGCTGTGTGAGTTGTGGACTTTGGGTGTATTTTTAAACTACAAACTAAGCTATGCATTTGTTCGTTTGGAGACACCTAGTGCCTGTTAGCCATGTGTTTTGATGGTCCTCTTCTCATGAGCTCCAGGCCCGACTCCCTTAGCTGCCCTACCTATCTCCTTTAGTAGGTCTATCTACTTGTCCACTACGTGATTCAAGATGGCAGCTCCACTGGTCCACGTACCAGCAGCAGCTTTTTAATAGTTTTTACTTATTGTGTTTTATTGTATATTTAGTCTATTAGACAATAGTTTCTAATAGTCAGAAGTAGCCAGGGATCTGTTAAGTGAGTTAGGTAAACAGTGAATGTGCATTTTCTGGTTAGGGTAGTGTGAGGAGAATGCCAGCCTTAGTACAGTAGTAATGTTGTAACGTGTTGAAACGTAATGGATGCCAAACTGCTCATTTATCTTTTCCTGCTGTTAAAGCACAAGTTTGGTATATGGCACTAGTCACATATTTTCTAGTGCTTCTTGTCATTTCTTTCATTTACCTAAACTGCCCATGTTGGATTGTCCTGCTTGTGGAGCTCTGTTGGAGTTTGGACTGATCTGAGGAGCCCGAGGAGTTTTGTAAGATCCAGAGGTGCAGCTGATAGAGGAAATCGATAGATCAGTGGAGTCATCATTGTCAGGAGCTTGGAAGCCTGGAAGATCTGAAAGAGCCATTGGAGGAGGCAGTATGTCCAGAGGTTACACTCGGGACCGCTAATTGCCTTACTGAAGATCTGCTTGAGGACTTGTGGAAATCTAGTCTGAGGGATGTTGTGAGTACTGGGGGCCTGTTTCACTTGCTCTGGGGGTGGTTTCCCTGTTCTCGGCTTTCCTGTGGGAGGGGTGTTTGGGGATATCCACTGGAGGGTGGATGTCAACCTGACTGCCTTCTGCTGTCTGCAGGTGTTGGCTGGAGAGCAGGCATTATCCCAGGGCCATAACTCGGGAGGCACCTGGGCTGGGGGATTGCTTTTGGGTGAGTGTTTAGGGGTCCTGGTCTCTCTTTTTGCCTGCAGCCTGTGTGGTTCCTTTGGTGCCTGTCACGGTGGTAGTGGGCACTGAGAGGGGGGACTCCATGGGGCGGTGCATGAAATCCGGCATCGATCAGAAAAAAGTGGAGGATCCAAGTGAAAAGGTGTGAGAACAGCAACAACCACTGTTAAGTTTGAGAATGGATATAATCTTTGTGGAACTTCAGCTTGGGCAGAGTTTAGGTTTGATTGGCATTTTAAAGCAGTGAGAGTGCTTAACTCCTATTTATATTTCCTCGTAAAATCTGTTCAGCACCAACATTTGTTGAAGTGTGAGTTTTGCAAAATTTGGGGTGTCCTTTAGTACTTTGGTTGGTGGATGTGAGATCTTCTCACCAACTGGTCATCATATACTATCTCAGACTTGGCGAATCTTGATAATCTGCTACAAAGACCAATACATTCTGAAAGTGAACTGTTAAAGGACTGTCTACCACTCCATTCCATTACTATTTCTGATTTTTTATTTATACATTTTGCAGTTTATGTTGTATAGTTTGGGTTTAGTGTAGCTGTATTTGTTGAATTGTGGGGTTTGGTGGATATAACTGCTGTATTTGTTAAATTGTGGGGGGAGGGGGATAAAATTGTTGATTTTGTGGCTGTGTGCATACGTTTTTGGCTGTGCGTGCATGGTATATTGTTATGTACTATTGTCTGCTGTCTGGTTGCTTTTAGATGAATAAGTGCTGGCAGAGGTTGCAGATGGTCGGGTGCTTCTCTCCCTCCAGGCTCAGGGATCTCCACCTTTTTAGCTGTCCCCCATTATCTGTGGAAGTGTTCAGGCATTGCCTTGCACTGGGGATAGCTAAGAGGAGGAAGAAGTGGGGAGGAACTGGACCTGGACCTGGAGGGGTTGTGAAGCATGGTGGTCAGATTGGGGTTGTGGGGACAAGAAGATGCCCTGGAATGAAGTGGGTCCAGAAAAGGGGTCTCCCCTGCCTGGTTTCCATATGGTTTCCAGCAGTGTCAGTGGCTCAGTAGGTAGCACACGCACCTCTGAGGCCGGGAGATCAGAGGGCTGTGGGTTCAGTTCCCACATCTGACACTTGGGTTAATATCCCAGTACTGACACTGTAGTGCAGCATGAGAGGGGTGCTGCACTTCTGAGGTGCCGTCTTTCGGATGAGACGTTAAACCGAGGTCCCATCTGCTTGGATTGGTGGTAGTTCAGGTGGATGTTAAAGATCCCATGGCACCTATCGAAAAGAGCAGGGGAATTTCCCCGGTGTCCTGGCCAAGTTTCCCTCATTCACTAAAAATACCACCAGCAGCTTAATCTGGTTCAAGATCAGTTGGCATTCATCTATATCCCCCTCCCCCGGGTCATGCCTGAAAATAGGCAGGATTTGTCTAGTGCACTTACCCGGTCAACAAAAACTAAATAAATAAATTCAAATAAAATAATAAAAATATCCAAGGGGTTCCACTTTTGGTGGACAAGTTGCATGGTCTACCTCATCTACCAATCCTACTTGGGCAATGTTGTGCAATGCTAGGTCTATAAAAAAACAAGATAGCTGTTATTGCTGATCTTGTGTGTACAACTGGCCTGGCTTGCATCACCAAGACCTGTCTGGATGATAATGCTGGCCCACTATTGGAATCAACAGTTCCAGCTGGGTTCTCAGTGATACACTGTCCAAGGGAGGATCACAGGACCGGGAGAGTTGCCATCTGTTTTATGTCAGAAATGTGTCTTGTGGACATCCTGGTGGGAGTGACTAGATCCTTTGAGTGTATCATGGATGCAGGTTCCAGTTGCAGGATACTTCTCATCTACCACCTACCCAAGGGTCACAAAGAATTCCTGCAGGAAGTCATGGACTTAATTGTCAACATGGTGCTGGAATTCTCTAGATGGTTGATTCTGGGGGATTTCAATGCCCGGGTCAACGATGAACTCTCGCAATTTGATCGGGACTTCCTCCAACTTATGACCTCATTGGGCCTTACAGCTCTGTGACCCATAATCTGTGACTCATTGGACCTGGTATTCCTACTGGGGATAGAGAGCTCTGATCTGGCAGTGGAGCCATTCAGATGGTCTGATCATCATACCATAAGGTTCAGTTTTGAAGCACTCCGTAATAGACCTGACTCTGCAGAGATGGTCCAGTACCACCCTTTAAGGGGCTTGACTCCAGATGGTTTTATGGTGGTGCTGGGCCTATTGGGTCTGTGAATGTAAGCTGGGAGCCAGGGGATCTGCTACTTGCCTATAGTGAGGCAGTGATGGTGGCCGTGGACTCCTTTGCTCCTGTCCACATTCGCCCCTCACTCTTCACCCTAAGTCCCCTTGGATTGATGGGAGTTTGAAGGAGTTGAGGCGAGGAGGTCAAAGGTTGGAGTGTCACTGGTGGAAATCCAGTCTGGCTGATGGCAAACTTAGATTGATGGTTCATTACAAAGACTATCAATCGGCAGTCTCCCGTAAGAAGGCAGAATTCCTGTCCAGGGAGATTGCCGCTGCACAGAATCAACCAACTCAGCTCTTCTGAACTGTTGACAGATTGTGTAATTCAACCTGTCTTCAGACCCAGGGAGCATTTTCACAGAGTAAGTGTGATGAGTTTTCTTGGTTCTCGGCAGATAAGATTGCAATCATCAGGTCGGAGATCCATTTAGCAAGCTCTAATGGATGTTGCAGAGGCTGGCAGGAGATTGTAAGCACCCAGTTTCTCTGATCTAGCTTCAGCCTGATGGTGATCCCTAACATCGTGAGGATCATCCAGAGCATGTGACCAACCTACTGTGGTTTGCACCCGGGCTCATCACATCTCCTTGTGGGGTGTGCTGAGGTGATCAGCCTGGTCCTGGCTGAGATAGTCTGGAGTTCGTTGGAGACATGGGTGTTTCCTGACCCCCTGAAGGAGGCAGTGGTGATACTGCTCCTTAAGAAATCCTCCCTCGAACCTGACTGCTTAGCAAACTACAGACCTGTCTCTAACCTGCCTTTTGTGGATAAGGCTATTGAGAAGATAGTTGTGTTGCAGCTGAAGGATCATCTTACTAGCCACAATGTCTATGATACTCTCCAGTACAGACTTAGGAAGAGGCATAGTACAGAGAAGGCACTTGTTCGGGTACTTAGTGATCTCCTAATAGCGAAGGATCAAGGGAGCCATTCAATCTTGGTTCTCCTGGTTCTCTCTACAGCATTTGATACCATGGAGTGTTATTGGAGCACCTGTGAATGCTCTATGGACTGTTGGGCATGGTCCTCAGGTGGTTCAGATCTTTCTTCATGGGCAGGACTCAGAAAGCGATATTGTGTATTTATTCATAGGCCCATCTCCTCCTGTCCTGTGGGATTCCACAGGGCTCTGTATTATCACCCATGTTGTCCACGGTGTATATGCTTCCATTGGGAGACATTATTAGGTGGTATGGGCTGGGTTTTCACTGCTGTACAGATGATTCTCAGCTATACATGTCCTTTGTGCCCGAGTAGGGTGGAGCTGTCTCGGTTTTTAATACCTGCCTCTCTGAGATCCAGGACTGGATGATTGCCAACTGGCTGTGGTTGAACCTGAATAAAACTGAGGTATTGATTATGGACCCAGGCCATGGGGGCATTGGGCTGCCAGCTGGACAACCATCTTGACTTTGGCTTAGGGGGAGTCAGCTGTTTACCTCTGATCGAGTGCAATCGAGTGCAAAATCTGGGCATTCTTTTAGACAGCAGCTTGACACTTAAATCTCCTTCTACCATCTAAGGAACATCACCCAGGTTAAACTCCTGGACCCCCTCTACAGCCTTGCAACTTTGTTCCATGCCTTTGTGACCTCCCACACTGACTACTGCAATGCCCTGTACCTAGGGGTACTAGGGATTGACATCTGCCACTTGCAGCTGGTGCAGAATGTGTCAGCCAGGATTTTGACTAGTTTACCAAGGTCTTGCCATGTCATGTCTGTACTCCATGGCCTGCACTGGCTGCCTGTACAATGGCAGATCACCTTCAAGATCAGGTTACTGACCTTTAATACCCTACATGAACAGGGATCATGGTACTTGCAAGATCTCCTTTGTCCCTCCAGCCACTTCATTCCTCCAATAAGGAATTGCTAGAGGTTCCCAGGGTCTGACTTAAGACCTCGGGGGCCCGTTCTTTTGCCTTTATGGATCCTACCCTGTGGAACTCTCCACCTCATTGGGTTAAAGAGTGCCTGACCGTCGAGAGCTTTAAATATGCTCTCAAAACCCATCTTTTTGGAATAACATTTCCTGACTCTGATTGATATATATATATGTTTTTATATTCTGAAGTTTTAATTATAGCTTAGCTACATTTTATATTTGTTCTTATGAGTTATTTATTTGTACAAGCACATTGATTTAATTAGAATTGTGCTTTTTAAAAATAAACTATTGATTTTAACTGGCCATAGAGGCATCATTTATGTTATCATTGACTTCTTTAAATAGTATTTTCAAAGCCAGAGATGCATGATTCCTGTATCCTCTAATCTCAATTTCTATTCTACCAAATACCGTAATATTGTCAGGGTTACAGATTAAGTAACTGACAGTGCTTTATTCATTAGAAGACAAATAAGTAGACCTCCCTTTGTCACCCATTTTCAATCTACCATTTAGAACTGCAACAATATTGTTTTGTATCAGATGAATTCAATCCTTTCCATTTTCATGTATATGACTATATACAAAGATGGGTGAATACCTATGGGATGATCAGATGGGAAGATGGGCTGGGTAGTAAAGAGGAACAGTGGGTGAAGATAAAAGGGAGCATAGTAAAGGCAACACACCTCTGCATCAAACAAGTGAGCAAAAAACAAGCAAGAAACAGAAGTCTAGAACTTCAGATTTTTCACTAATTTCCCTCCTTCCCACTGAAAGCCAGTTCTACTTTTATAGCCACTGGATCTGACAGACAACAGGAACTTCCTGTTTGACAGTAGGAAGGGAAGGATCACTGAGAGACATTAGTTTCACCAACCTTGAAGGAACCTAAAAAATTAACTCTTTCTCTCTCCCTGGCTGCTGGAGGTCTGAATCCAAGCACGGAAGAAGGAGACTACTGAAGACTACAGGAAGTTCCTGTCTCAGAACAGGAAGGGCGAGAGTTGTAAGGGCACATAGGCAGTAGGAAAGTAAGTGTAAAAATACATAGAGGGAGGAGACAGTAAGCATACAAAGCAACAGGAGAGGGGACACAAAATAAGTCAAGATGGGAGTGGTGCAGTGCAATGGCTGTGGGGCAACAGTGTTCCATGAGACATTCTGGAGGCTGCGATGCTTCCCTGTTTTCAGGCACCTCTCTGGTCTGAGAGAGGAGAGTGCCTGTCCCCAGGATGACCTGGCTAGGATTTGTGAAACCTCTTCCCCCACCCAGGGACCACAGGACCACCACCGTTACCTCAGAGGTTGCCATGAAAGAGGAGTGGTTGGACCAAGGTGGGCTCAGGGAGGGAGAGAGTGGTGGAACAGAGGTGCATCCCTCCACTTGTACCTCTCCACAGTTCTTATGCTGTTCTGGCAAAGAGTGGTTCCTCTGTGGAGGCACCTGCAGTGAAGACCAAGGAGGATGCTGGGAACCTCCACAATGGAGACTCACAGGAGAGTGGCATGAGACCCCACAGGGGAAGAAAACAACTCCTGGTGGGGGACTCAATCATTAGGTGGGTTGAAATGGGGGAGGAAGGGGATAGGAACATAAGATGCCTGCCTGGCACCACGGCTTGGAGGAACAGGAAGTGAATCCTTAGGATTGCGGGAGCAGCTGCACGAGGGAGGGAGCTGGATGTCATTGTCCACCTAGGGACAAATGACCTGGCTGTGAATGGGATGAGAGCATTGCAAGAGGAGTTTGTGGAGTTGGGGAGGGGCCTTAGACAAATAGCATGTACGGTAACCTTCTTGGAGGTGCTGCCTGTCTATGGCAAGGATGATTCTAAGGTATTCTGCACCATGGGATCCAATGAATGGTTGAAAAACTGATGTGGAGCTCAGGGATTTGGCTTCATTGGGGACTGGGGAGCCACCTGGAGGATGCAGGCTTATACTGAAGCGATGCTCTGCATCTGTTCCGGGGGGGAAACCAGGATGCTAGGTGACAGGTTTAAATGCTTCACTGGCAAGCATTTAAACTAGCCAAGGGGGAGGCACTGAAAAGGAGCAGGGAAATCATGCCTCCCCCCACAAAACACAGTAGTTAGAGAGGTAAACACCAAGGTAGAGAAGTCAGTAGGGAGCAGGACAGGGATAAATGCAGAAAAAAGTGGTAAGGATAGGGATAGGGCTAAAAGGGGTAAGGCCATAAAAAATAAAGGGAAGGTGATGAGTACCAATGCCCACAGTCTGTGCAACAAGCTTCCTGAACTAGTGGCCTTGATGGAAGAGGGATGCCTGGATATTGTGGCAGTCACTGAAACATGGTACACAAAGAACAATGACTGGGATGTCAACATAGCAGGATAATCAGTCTACAGGAGGGACAGGGTTGGTAAAGGAGGAGGAGGAGGAGGAGGAGGAGGAGTAGCTCTCTGTATATCGGAAGGGATTAAAGCAACAGAACTAAAGATTAAACAGGAAGTTGATGAGTCACTATGGGTCACCCTGGAGACAGGAAATGGCACCACAATCTGCATGGGGGTTGTGTACAGACCTCCATCTCAGGGGGAGGAGATGGACAAGGAAATGATAGAAGGCATCCTTAAAATGGCAGAAAAAGGGGGAGATATTGTTAATGGGTGACCTGAATATGCCACATGTTAACTGGAATACCTTTGCTGCAGGCACATCCAAGATCAGGGTCATTCTTGATGCCTTACAGAGGGCATGCCTCAGACAGCTAATGTTGGAACCCACTCGGGAGGGAGCAATCTTAGACCTGGTACTCTCAAATGGGGAAGAGAAAGGATCTCAGATTTAGAAGTGGGTAGCCATCTGGGAACAAGTGACTGCCAAACAGAGTAGTTCACAATAAACACAGCCATAGAGTCAAGCCATACAAAAACAAGAGTATTGGACTTTAGGAAAGCTGACTTTGGGAAAATGAGAGAGTGCCTCAAAAAAGCACTAGCAAATGGGCAAGAAGGAGGGGTGGAGGAACAATGAGGAATAATCAAAACAGCCATCGCAGAGGCAACAAGCCTTTGTGTGGAGCAAATCAACAAAACAAAACAAAGGAAAAAAACACTATGGTTCTCAAAAGAGATGGCAGGGATGGTTAAGGAGAAAATGATAGCATTCAGGAAATATAAGGAAACACAGAAGGAGAAGGACAGAGAACTTTATCAGTCAGAGCAGAAGGAGGCAGGGAAGGCAGTCAGAATAGCAAAGGCCCAAACTGAGGAACAGTTAGCAAACTCTGTTAAGAAGGGGGATAAAACTTTTTATAGGTACATCAGAGAGCAAAGAAAGATCAAAGGAGGGATACAGAGACTCAATAAAGTAGAGGGAATGTGGGCAGAGGGTGACAGTGAAAAAGCAGGGATACTGAACGAATATTTCTGCTCAGTATTCACAACGGTAGAGGAGGGGGAGGTACCTAAACCAAACAAGGGAGAAACTCTGAATAGTGGGGTCAATACCAGTCCATTCACTGAAGAAAGGGTTTTGAAAGAACTCTTGAAACTGAGGGTGGACAAAGCAATGGGGCCTGATGGGATTCACCCAAGAATTCTAAAAGAACTAAGGGTAGAACTAGTAACACCACTGACTACTCTATTTAACAAATCATGGGAGTATGGGGTGGTACCTGAGGACTGGAACAGAGCAAATATGATTCCACTTAACAAAAGTGGGAGCAGGGCTGAGGCAGGAAACTACAGACCAGTTAATTTGACTTCAGTGGTAGGGAAAATGATGGAATCACTTCTGAAAGAAAGAATTGTTGAGTACCTAGAGGCCACTGGGGCACAGGACCAAGGCAGCATGGTTTCACAGCAAGAAGGTCATGTCAGATGAACCTAATAGATTTCTTTGACTGGGTGACCAAAGTAGTAGACCAGGAGGGGCTGTGGATATGGCCAACCTAGATTTTAGCAATTCTTTTGACACAGTCTCACACAAAAGATTAATATACAAGTAAGCCAGCCTTGGAGTGGGTCCCAAGGTGGTAGCCTGGATAAAAAACTGGCAGGACAACAGGACACAAAGGTAATAGTAAACGGAGTCCACAGTGAAGAAAGGAGGGTAACCAGAGGGCTACCGCAGGGTTCGGTACTGGGACCGGTCCTCTTTAATGTCTTTATAAGTGACATTGGAGAGCACCTGGAAGGAAATTATGTCTCTTTGCAGATGACACAAACATCTGCAACAGGGTTGATCCACAAGGTGGGGTGGAAAGAATGAAAAGGGACTTGGCAAGGTTGGAGGAATGGTCATATATGTGACAGTTCAGATTCAGTGCAAAGAAGTGCAAGGCAATGCATCAGGAAAACAAAAACCCAGGGGAATAGTACACAATGGGGGGTGAGTTAATGACAATAACAAAAATCGAAAGAGACCTAGGAGTAATTATATCAGATGACCTAAAGGTGGGCAAGCAATGTGAGAAGACAGTAAGAAGGGCTGGGGGGATACTGGGATGCACAGGGAGAGGCATCAACAGAAGAAAACAGGAAGTTGTTATCCCTCTGTACAGACAGTTAGTGAGACCCCATCTGGAGCACTGTGTGCAATTCTGGAGACCCCATCTCTGCAAAGACATAGACAGAGTGGAGGCTGTTCAGAGGAGGGCAACCAAAATGGTGCAGGGTCTGCAACAGAAGACGTACAAGGAGAGACTAAAGCAGCTTAATATGTATACCCTTAAGGAAAGGAGGGAGAGGGGGGACATGATAGAAACTTCCAAGTATCTCAAGGGAATTAACAAAGTACAAGAGGATAGTATCTTTCAGAAGAAGAGATGTGCAAGAACAAGGGGGCACAATTTGAAGATAGAGGGGGAATGGCTCAGAGGTAATGTTAGAAAGTATTTATTTCACAGAAAGGGTTGTGAATGCATGGAACAGCCTTCCTGAGGAGGTTGTGGAGTCAAGAACAGTGGGAGAATTCAATAATGCATGGGACAGGCATAAGGCAATTCTAGTGAGGGGTAGGAGGAAGTAATCTGTTGATTAACTAGAATCTGCAGCTTATCCATCAGATAGGGAAATGGGAAGACTAGGTGGGCCAAGCAGTCCTTATCTGCCGTCAAATTCTATGTTTCTTATGTTTCTATGTAAAAGTAAGAGGAAAAAGATGCTGCTATAGTTCTCAAAAGATGTGTTTGAAGAGGTAAAGGATAAAATGGTAGCATTCGGAAGGTATAAGGAGACACAGGTAGGAGGTCAGGGAGGTGTATCAGGGGAAATGGAGGGAAGCAGGGAAACATAGAAACATAAATGTTGACAGCAGATAAGGACTGCAAGGCCCATCCAGTCTGCCCATTTTTTCTGCCTTATGAATGTGCCTTTACTCTGACAATGACCTATTTATTCATAATTATCTGTATTGATCCCTTATGCCTATCCCATGCCTATTTGAAGCCCTGCACTGTATTCATATCCACCACATCCTGAGGTAGGCCAGTCCATGCATTTGCCACTCTTTCTGTGAAAAAGAACTTCTTCACATTACCCATTAATTGGCCTCCCTCTAATTTTATGATGTGTCCTCTTGTCCTGCTATTTTTCTTACATTGAAACATGTTAGACTCTTTCACCTCGTTAATGCCCTCAAGATATTTGAATGTTTTGATCATATCACATCTCTCCCTCCATTGATCTAGGATATACATATTGAGCTCCGTTAATCTGTCATCATATGTTTTCTGATTCAGTCTCTGCACCATTTTGGTTGCCCTTCTGTGGACTGCCTCCACTTTGTTAATGTCCTTGTGCAGGTACAGCCTCCAGTACTGCACGAAGTACTCCAGATGGGGCCTAACCAGTGTCTTGAAAAGAGGGATTATTACCTCCCTCTTAAGACTTGTGATACCCCTACTAATACATGCCAACATCCCTCTAGCCTTACCTACTGCTTTAGTGGTCTGCTTGGATGATTTCAGGTCATTTGTGATGATGCCCAAGTCTCGTTCTTCCCTTGTGATTGCCAGCAACTCCCCTCCCAACCTATTGGTAGCTTCAAGGTTTCTCTTCCCTATGTGCATGATCTTGTACTTTTTTGTGTTAAATCTCAGTTGCCACTCTTCAGACTATTTTGTCAGCTTTTCCAGAACTCTTCTCATTCTTCCCACCCCATCTGGATCATCTACTCTGTTGCAGATCTTGGTGTCATCTGTAAACAGGCAAACCTTGCCCTCCAGTCCATCTGCAATGTCATTGATGAAGATATTGAAGAGGACTGGCCCCAGGACTGATCCCTGTGGTATCCCACTTGTGACTTGCATCTCTTCTGACTATATACTGTTTACCACCACTCTCTGTTTTCTGCCCGGCAACCAATTTGCCACCCAGTTGACCAACTTCATACCCACCCCGAGCATACCTAGCTTATTACTCAATCTTCTATGTGGAACAGTATCGAAAGCTTTGCTGAGGTCAAGGTAGGCAACATCAACTGCACCTCCCTGGTCCACCACTCTGGTTACTCAGTCAAAGAAATCTATGAGATTAGTTTGACAGGACCTTCCTGTTGTAAAGCCATGCTGTCTTGGATCCTGTGCTCCTATGGATTCCAGGTGTTGCACTATCCTTTCCTTAAGGAGTGCCTCCATAATATTGCCCATTACTGAGGTAAAACTGACTGGTCTGTCATTCCTTTCCTCCTTCCTGCTGCCACTCTTGTGGAACAGGATCATATGAGCCCTTTCACAGTCTTTTGGGACCTCTCCTGTGCTCAGAGTTTCACTAAACAGTTCTGTTAATGGCTCTGTTACTTCCTTCCTTAGCTCCTTTAGTACCCTGGGATGTATTCTATCAGGTCCCATTGCCTTGTCCACCCTCAGCTTAGTGAGTTATTGTAGAACCATTTCTTTTATGAAGGGATGTGCCCACCTCCCTCCCCCCCTGTGTCCATGGTGATGAGCTGTGGGCCCTGCCCTACCTTCTCCTCAGTAAATACTGAGCAGAAGTATCTATTTAGGATAGATGCTTTTCCTTAATCCTCTTCCAAACACTGCCCCTTATCCCCTTTGATCCTAGCAATACCCCCTCTGGACTTTCTCCTTTCACTAATGTACCTATAGAAGGTCTTGGCCTCTTCTTTTACTGTTCAGCTAGTGTTTCCTCAGTGTGGGCCATTGCCTGCCTTATTGCCTTCTCTGCTTCCCATAGGGAAGTTTTCTATGCCTCCCTATATTCATCCCGCTGCATTCCCTTATATTTCCTGAAGGCCAACCTTTTGGTTCTGACATTTTCTGCCACTGTTTTTGAGAACCAAAGTGGTTTCCTTATTCTTTTGCTCTTGCTTTTCTCCCTAGCACAATGGGATTTTGATTCAAGTATTGCATCCTTAATGCTTGCCCACTTTGCCTGTACCCCGTCAGCTGTATTTCTTCTTGACAGGGCTAGCTTAACTCTGTTCACCATCTTATCAAAGTAAGCTCTTCTAAAGTCCCATATTTTTGCCTTGTAATGGGATGATTTAGTTCTAGTGGCCAAATTGAACTACATCATGTGGTGGTCACTGATTCCCAGGTGACCTTCTACTTGGAGATCTGTGATCCTTTCCTTGTTAGCCTGTACTAGATCCAGGATAGACCTGTCTCTTGTGAATTGTAGTACCAATTGTTTGAGGCCCTCCCCCTGCAGGGAATCCACTATGTGCCAAGCTCTGGTAGATGTTCCGACTGGTATTGACCAAACTGTTTCTGGCATGTTGAAGTCTTCCATTAGCAGAATCTCTCCTTTAACAGTCATGTTCTGTATATCTTCTAACAGTAATGTGTCGATGTCCTCCCCCTGGTCTGGAGGCCTGTAGACAACCTCAGTTTATACGGCTGTCCCATTTCCTGTTTCCAGGGTGACCTACATATCTCCTGTTTCCTTATGTGTATTCTGAATTCTGTAGCTTTGATATTTTCATTGACATAAAGAGCCACTCACCCCTCTCTTTTTTTCACCTCTATCTCTTCTGAACAGTACATTGCCGGGTATGGTAGTCTCCCAAGTGTGATTACAGGTGAACCATGTCTCATTTATGGCTACTATGTCTAGTTTAGCCTCTGTTTTTGTTGCCTCCAGGTCTGAGATCTTGTTTCCCAGACTGAGGGCATTTTTGTACATGATTTTCCATTGGCCAGATTTCAATGCATTAGTTGTGGGTTGAGGTCAGGCTTTTTCCCTGGGTGTAGTATGGGGAGACAGACCATTTTCCTCACTTGGTGATGCAAATGAACTACAAACATGCTGAACTCCTGTTTGATCAGTAGCTGGGTGGGTACTCTTCTCGTTCGATGTATTGGGTGCTGCACACCTTTCCCCATTTGCTAGTTTAAAATACTCTGCAAAGACATCAAACTTCTGCCCCGATGTGCTGACTCCCTCCTTAGTAAGATGCAGTCCATTGAATTTAAAGAACTGTCACCCTCAAAACTGTTGCCAGTTACCTACAAATTTGTGTCCTTTTTCCTGGCACCAACCCTTGAGCCATACGTTTAGCTCCCCAATCACCCCATCTCTGACCTTCTGTCCATCTGCCCCCCATAGGGGTGCAAAGGCACAAACTAAAGCATGAATAGCCCTGGAGGTAATGAAAGAAGACAAGACATTTTTTAGGTATGTACAGTAAGTGAAAAGAGGAAGACAGGGCTGTGATTGTTAGGGTAAAAGGTTGGGGGAGCTGTGCAAATGGGGACCAGGAAAAGGTAGACATCCCGAACAAATACTTTTGATCAGTGTTCACAGATGAAGGAGAAGGAGAGGGGCCACAAAAAAGTAATAAATCTATGGAGGGAGAGGGTGGACACTAGTCCTTTTCTCAAGGCAAGAGTCCTAAAGGGGTTTGCTAATCTGAAGGTGGACAAAGCAATGGGTCCAGATGGGATGTACCAAAGGGTATTGAGGCAGCTCAGGAGAATACTGGCTGCACCTCTAACAGTTCTGTTTAACAGTTCACTGGAGACAGGAGAGGTTCTGGAGTACTGGAGGAGGGCAGAGGTAGTTCCACGATACAAATGTGTTAACAGGGAGGAGGTTGGCAATTATAGACCAGTCAGCCTGACATTGGTGTTGGGAAAGTTAATGGAATCATTATTGAAGGAAAGGATTGTGGAATATCTAAATCCAGTTGGTTACAAGATGCAAGAGAACATGTTTTTATGGGGGGGGCTTGTCAAACGAATCAGATAGATTTCTTTGACTTGGTGACAAAGGATACAGATCAGGGTGAAGCAGTGGATGTTATCTATCTAGATTTCATTAAGGCTTTAGATACTGTTCCACACAGAAGACTAGTAAGTAAGCTGGGTAGCTTAGGAATGGGTTCAAAGGTTTTAAACTGGATAAGAAATTGGTTAGGGGATAGATGACAGAGGATGGTGGTAAATGGAGGTCACTCCGAGGATGGGAGGGTAATGAGTGGGGAGCCTGAGGGATCTTTGTTGGGACTGGTCCTCTTAATGTCTTCATAAGTGACATTGTAGAGGAGATGGAAGGAAAGGTCTGCCTCTTTGTGGATGACACCAAAATCTAGGGTGAACACTTCAGGGAGGATTGAAAGGATGAGCAGAAATCTGAGAAAACTAGGGGAGTGGTCAATGGTATGTCACCTGGTGTTCAATGCAAAAAAACAAAACAAAATAATGCACTTTGGGCACAGAACCCCATAGGCAAAGTACAAAATTAGTTAAGTACAATTGACAACCACCAAGCAGGAAAGAGACTTTGGGGGTAATCATATCAGATGACCTAAAAGTGGTCATGCAGTGTGACAAGGCAGTACAGAGGGTTAGAGGGATACTGATGTTCATGGGGGGGTGGTATCACCTGCAGAAAGAGGGAGGTAGTGTTGACTCTATATTGATCACTGGTAAGACCCCACTTAAAGTACTGTGTCCAGTTCTGGAGACCATGTCTCTGGAAGGACATAGGCAGAGTAGAGGCGACCCAGAGAAGGGCAACTAATATGGTGTTGGGCCTGCATTAAAAGCCCTATAATGAGAGACTAATGGACCTCAGTATCTACACCCTGGAACAGAGGAAGGGGGATATAGTAATGACCTTTAAATACCTAATGGGGTAAAAAAAGTACAGGAGGGAATCATTTTCAGAAGAAAAGGTGCTCAAGAACAAGGGGACATGCTATGAAGCCGGAGGGGCTAGATTCAGGACAGATGTGAGGAAGTACTTCTTCACAGAAAGAGTGCTGGATTCCTGGGACAGCCTTCCAGCAGAGATGGAGTGGGACAACACAGTGGTGGTGTTCAAGAACAGATGGGACAAGCACAAGGGAATCATAGCAGTGTCAGTGGCTTAGTAGGTAGCACACTCGCCTCTGAGGCAGGGAGATAAGACGGCTGTGGTCTCAGTTCCCACAAGTGGCACTTGGGTTAATAGCGCAGTACTGACACTGTAGTGCAGCAAGAGAGGGGTGCTACACTTCTGAGGTGCCGTCTTTCTGAGGAGACGTTAAACCGAGGTCCCGTCTGCCTGGATTGGTGGTAGTTCAGGTGGATGTTAAAGATCCCATGGCACTTATCGAAAAGAGTAGGGGAATTCCCCAGTGTCCTGGCCAAATTTCCCTCATTAACTAAAAATACCACCAACAGCGTAATCTGGTTCAAGGTCAGTTGGCATTCATCTGTATCCCCCTCCCCCGGGTCATGCCTGAAAATAGGCAGGATTTGTCTAGTGCACTTACCCGGTCAACAAAAACTAAATAAATAGTGGAAAGGAGGGGGGAGAGAGAAACAGCTATAGATCAGGCATGGTCTTTGTTTGTAGTGTACAGTAGGTAGGGAGAATTGGGCACACTGAATGGGCCAAGTTGTCCGAATCTGTAATCAAATTCTATTTCTATGTTTCTATCTGTAATATGGCTGTGAGTGCTGTTCACTGAAGGCTGGATTCACAAAGCCCCCCGAAACTCCCATAGCTGTGTGAAAAACCCAATGCAAGTGGGTTGCCACTCACTGAGCCACAGTTTTTCCCACAGCTGCATTATTCTTGAAGGTGGAGTTGGTTTATAACTGGCTTCACGATTTACTGCAGCTTGTGGGTGGTGTTTCCATAGAAATCCCTGCAGCTACAGAAATATGTTTTGGCCAGTGGGACCAGTCATAATATCCTTCTGCATCTGTGGCAGATGTGAATACTAACCTCCGCAGCTGTGGAGATTTCGATCCGCAACTGGAGTTTCGGAGTGGAACTTAGTCCCTTTTTGCTTTGTGCATCCAGCCCTGAATTCATATGGTCCTTAAATTCATTGTTACTTCTGTAATCTGCTATTCTAGCATTGAAGTCCCCCAATAACATTTATTTTTCTTGTGGGTATTTTGTTATTGCATCAGATCTTTTACAAGAAATTGATGCCATGTGTCATCTTTAAAATATGATGGTCATATGGAGCAATGTGTGAATGTGAGTGTGTGTGTGTGTGTGTGTGTGTGTGTGTGTGTGTGTGTGTACACACGTCCCATGTCAAAAGAAGTGTCATTTTCTTCATCATTATCTGTAGGATAATAGTATTAGTATCCATTACAATTGTTATCAAAATATTTATTTCCACTTTAATGTTTCTAACAATGGCTAGTCCCTCACAAACAAGCCCTGTTTTACATAATTTTGTTTGCAGGTACTCAAATGACCTCATACTGCACACTATTGTATAATAATATAATAGTATACTTCATTAGGTGGCTATGAAAGATCATAAATAATGGAATGTGTGGCATTCAGTTGGCCTTATCATGGGAAGGATCATGGGAAGTTTTGCTGATTTTGTACTCTACTTTAGAGGCCTGTTCATATGATGGTAGAAGTGAAATAAGCTTTAGCAGTACATGCCACCAGATACACTGCATGGGTCTGGCATGCTCAGACAATATGAAGTATAATAAAATGTTGTATTCATACTTCAGTTTTTCATGCTAAAGTCTTTGAATGCC
Organism: Neoceratodus forsteri; assembly: GCA_016271365.2. Classification (NCBI taxonomy): domain Eukaryota; kingdom Metazoa; phylum Chordata; order Ceratodontiformes; family Ceratodontidae; genus Neoceratodus; species Neoceratodus forsteri. The sequence goes on from CM057455.1 coordinate 613,234,995, forward strand.
ACCATCTTTTACAATGAGGATTATTGAGAATCAAAAGCCCCCATCACGTCCAAGAGAGTTGTGAAATGAGTTCCATGACATTAGTTTTTGTACTTTATCAGGTACTGGAAGAAGGAATGCATGACCTTATCTAGTGAGTTACATGACAACAAAGGCATTTAAGCAGAGGAATGCAACATAATACAATTTTGTTTAATGCACAGAAACATTGAAGATGATAGAGGAAGGAGAATGCAAGGTTCATCTGTCTGCCCAAGGTAAATACTTTCTACCCCCCAATCATATTTTTTTTATATGACAAAAACATAATTTCTGAATGAGCATGAGTCACAAAGACAGAACCAGATGCCTAACCCTTGTGATATTCTTAAGATGATAAAAGGAGGTTTTGACGACAGCCGACACCTGTGAATGTGGGGTCAGTCCATCATCAAAAACTACCCACAGGTTATGCACCCATTCAGAGGTCGGGAAAGGGACGCTGCCAAGAAAAATTCTGGAGGGCACACCAACACCTGACCCCCCCCATCTGATGACCTGGGTCCACAACCAGTACCTCAGTCTTTTCCTAGTTCAACTTCAGCCAACTAGAATCCATCCACTCCTGGATTTCTTTCAGACAGTTGTTAAAGACCGAGACAGCTTCATCCTGGTTGGGTGCAAAAGAAAGGTAGAGCTGGGTATCATCTGCATAACAGTGAAACCTCAGCCCATACCTTCTCACAATATCTCCGAGGGGTAGCATATACACCGCAAACAGCATGGGTGACAGCACAGAACCCTGAGGCACCCCACATGACAAAGCAGTTGGGCCTGAAGAAAAAAACTCACACACAACACTTTGTGTTCTACCCATGAGAAACGAAGTAAACCATCTGAGGACTATACCCGACATTCCACAAATATGCCTCAGGCGTCCTATCAACACCATGTGGTCCACGGTGTCAAAAGCTGAAGTAAGATCCAGAAGAACCAAGATGGAACCGATCTTCCGCTCTCTCGCCATCAGGAAATCATTCAGCACCTGAACCAGTGCTGTCACAGTACTTTGTCTCTTATGAAAACTGGACTGGAGCTGTTCATGTATGTCATGGATGGTGAAATGGTCTTCCAGTTGTGCTGCCACTACTTTCTCAATCACCTTCCCAATGAAGGGAAGGTTAGAGTTAGGTCTGTAGTTTGCGAAACAGTCTGGTTCCAAGGTAGCTTTCTTCAAGAGTGGTGTCACCACCGCCTCTTTCAGGGAGCAGGGAAACTCTCCCCATTCCAAGGAGAACCAGACTATCAGCACAAGGACTGGACTGATGATGTCAATACAACCCAAAATTAGGGAAGTCGGTCCAGGGTCCAAACTACAGCATGTAGGGTGCACACTCTGGATAATCCTCATGACATTTATGAACTCCGGTCGACTGAAGGTACTCTAGGAAAACTGAGGTACGATGACCCCGTACAGATCACAAACAACCCCCATAGGGTGTGCTGGCTGCAATACTGCCCTGATGTTGGCCACCTTATTTGCAAAGAATAGAGCAAGCTCATCACACTGTAATGGTGAAAAAGCTTTCTGAAGATGCAGACAGGCTGGGTTGCACAGTCTGTCCACAGTTCAGAATACCTGAGCTGGTCAATTCTGAGCAGCTGCAATCTCCCCGGACAGGAATTCTGCCATCTTACGGGTGATTGCAGATTGATAGACTAGATAATGGTCCATCAATCTAAGGTGGTAAGCATCAAGGGTGGACTTTCACCAGCAACGCTCTAACCTTCGCCCCAGCTTCCGCATCTTCCTCAAAGTCCCATCAAACTAAGGGGACCTGGGGAGAAGGAAGAGATGGGGAACACGGACTGGAGCAATAGAATCCAGAGCCATCGAAATGGTTGTATTATAGGCTGACATGAGGGTCTCTGGATCATTGCTTGCCAACACGGGGATGAGAGGTCAAGGACCACTGTAAGGCCATGGGAACTTATATCCCATAAAGGGTGGTACCTAACCATCTCCACAGGGATAGGCCTTTGAAGGGGGTGCTAAAACTAAACCCCATAGTGTAGTGATCAGACCACCCAACTGATTCCACCTCCAAGTCAGATGTTTCGATCCCTAGGAGGAATATTAAGTCTAGAGAGTGTCCTTGTTTGTGAGTAGCAGTGGAAACCACCTGTGTAAGGCCCAGAGATGTCATTAACTGGAGGAAGTGTTGACCAAATTGTGAGAGTTCTTCATTGACCCAGGCATTGAAGTCGCCCAGAACCATCAATCTGGGTGACTCAAATGCCATATCGATGATGAAGTCCGCCACTTCCTGAAGGAATCGCTTCTCATCACTGGGTGGAGGGTGGACAGTAGATGAGAGCGATTCAATAGCCTACGCCTGCTACTACTGTACACTCCAAGGACTCAATCTCCTCAACTAGCACCCTTGTGAGGTTCAGTTTGGTCTTGAAACAGACCACAACCCCCCTGTGATCCAATCTCAGGTGGTGTGTCACCGAGTACCCAGCTGGAGTCATAGCCTCCACAATGGGGCCAGAATTTTCATACAGCCAGGTCTCGGTGATGCATGACAGGTCCAACATACCAACAAGCTCTGCAATAATTGCAGTCTTGTTCTTAATGGACCTGGCATTGCACAACTACCCCGAGCTGGACGAACCTCATGGCCCACCCTGGCCATCTGCCTACCACAATCCATAGTGCCCTTGGGTATGGGCACCAGACATAGCGAACCATGATCTGGATTCCATTTCATCCCAGGGCATCTTCTGGATCCAACCACCCCAATTCAATGAACCCCCTCATTCATCCTCCACTGTTCGCAACCCCCCGACCTCCTTCTTCTCCTACGCATAATACCCAGTGCTCTACAGCACTGGTAGGTTACAAACTGGAGAGAAGGAGCACAGAAAGGGCAAAGAGCATGAAGGGCAGAGGATGAGTAGTGTACAACTGTGGGGGCTGGCATCTAACACATTCTGCCACAATAAAACAAATTAATAAATACACTAAACAAACCCAACCCTATTATTACCCAACCCCACCCAAAGCAATATTATCCCAAAATTCACAATAACAAAATAAAATTAAAATAAGGCAAAAACAAACCCCAAAATTATTCAACTAACCCACCCTACATATAATAAAACACAATTTAAAACACCACCCTATCCCCTATTAACTAAGAAAGTCACTCCTATACTTAATTCTGGAACCACTGCAGTCCCCTCTCTCAAATAAACAAAATACAATTATGAATAATGAAATTTATCCCCCCAGCCCTCTCACGGCCAGGGAGACAGGGCAATTCAGGCACTCTCACTGCCCAGGCAAAAGATCACAGATATACAAAGTGTAGTTATGAGTAATGGAATTTACGCCCACCTCAAGCACTCTGTTAGGAGGTCTAAACCTCACTTTCAGGTTCTTGGCAATATTGGGAATGCAAGTAATCACAGACAAGTTGCATAAGAGTAATAAACTTGTTTATTACTTCCAAAAAGGATAAAATCACAGTTGCCCTAAGCAGTTCTTACCAATACGAACCGGGAGCCAGTGATAAGCATCCCCTATACCTTGAGCAGTAGTAGTAGTAGTAAATCATTTTTTATTCAAATATGAATAATTGGATACATTCACTTGAGCATAGCTAATTTTCAAGGAAGTTCCAAGTAACAAATTTCAAAAAAGGACTCAACATAAAACAATGTCACAATCAATACAAAAAGTTACCACAGTACAACAACAATATGAAAAAGCAAAAAATAAAACATTAACATATAAACATTAAAATGTAGAACAACCATTACACAATATGCTCTGATTTAATGCAGACAAGTACCATATCTTTAATTCATTAGCATTGAATTTAGTTTTTATACATCTGAGAGCTGGCGGGGATCTATTCCATAAACTAATACCTCTGGCAATAGCCGAAGATCTCCCTACCTTTAAATTACAGGTAAGTGGGACATATTGAGTTCCAAGTGAGGCTCTTAGGCCTCCCATGACCTTCCTGATCTCAAATAAATCAGAGATATAACTCGGCACTTTCAAATGCCAAACTTTAATCATAAAATGAATCAGATGTAATTCTCTTCTTACTTTAGGGTTAATCCAATCTAATTCTTTAAAAAGAAAGCACCTATGTGTTCTATAAGGGGCATCTAATACGAAAATGGCCAAGCTATGAAAAACTGTGTCTACACTTCTTATATATTTTTCAAGGGCTCCTGCATAAAGTATGTCACCGTAATCTAACACTGGAATTATCAAAGAATTGACTACAGTCAGGCGAACATCCCTGGGCATGAATTTTCTGTATCTATACAATACACCTATTTTCTTATTAATATTCTTTATGAGGAAATTTATGTGGACATCCTACCCCAAATTGGTATCTAACCAAACCCAAGATATTTATAAGAATCCACCTGCGAGATGGCAATGCCATCATCAGTATGAATATCCAAATGCAAATCACTTTTATTATTGTAATTTTTAAACAACAATAATTGTGTTTTATTAGTATTTAAAATAAGGTGACTCATTTTGAAAAATCCCTGAATTTCATCAAAAGCCAGTTGCATCATCTCATTTATGGATTCTACAGTAAGTCCCTCAACATAAAGCACAGTGTCATCAGCGTACATATGACACCACGCTGATGTAGATGAAACCTTACAATCATTCATATAGACATTAAACAGTAGAGGCCCCAAAATAGATCCCTGTGGTACACCATTATTTATTTCCATAATCTTAGATTTATATGAACCACTTCCACAAATTGTCTACGGTCTGTCAGATAAGAAGCAAACCATTTAACTGATCTAGGTGACAAGCCGATCCCACTGAGTCTGGACAGGAGAACCCGATGATTAAGGGTATCAAATGCTTTAGAAAGATCTATAAATAACGCTCCAACCATTAACCTCCTCTTCAGGCTCAGTTGCAGATTGCTTATCACCTTCATCAAAGCTGTTTGTGTGCTATGATGTGCCCTGAAGCCCGACTGAAAAGGTGCCAATTTATTATTATCCTCAAGAAAACCTTTCAGCTGACATGATATAATCTTTTCAAATACCTTAGAAATCTGAGACAGGAGCGAGATGGGCCAATAATTGCCCAGCTCGCACCTGTCCCCAGCCTTATAGGTTGGTCTAACCTTTGCAATCTTCCACCCCTCTGGAAATTCTTCACTTACAATGTATAGATTAAAAATATAGGCCAATGGATAGGCCACACAAGGTGCTGCATATTTTAACAATATAGTGGGAACCTCATCTGGTCCTTTCGCCCTAGAAATATCCAATTTAAGAAGTTCAGATCTTATAGTTTCCGGGAAAATATAATCAAAATCAAAACCACCAATCACACTATCTCCTCCACTATTAGTCCTGAGATCAGACTCCAATGTTTCATTTTGAGCACTATAAGCCCTATCCAAGGTACCTGATTGAACCATTTTTGGAAAATATTCATTGAAGGCATCTACCATTCCTTTGCCCAAGGGTAATGAAACACCTTCTTTTTCTATTTTATTAACACTATTTTGTTTATTTTTCCCCACCAAATTTGAAACCATTCCCCAAAATCTCCTCAGGTTCTTTTTATGATTATCCTGTAAATTAGATTGTACATACTGTTTTTTTGATTCTCTGATTTTAGAAGTATAAAAATTCAAGCCTGTCTATAAGATACCCAGTCCTGATCCAACATTGTTTGTTTTGCTTTCTTCCATTTTTTATTCCTATCTTTTCTAATCTTATATAATTCAGGAGAGAACCATACATTACCACCATTTTTTATCACTCTTGATTTCAAGGGGGCATGTATGTTACAAATGGCCATAAATTCGTTTAGGAAGAATTCCCAAGCATCAGAAGGAGTGGGAATCAATTCTAATCTATTCCAGAGTATATTCTCAACATCAATCATAAAACTAATATAATAAAATTTTTTAAAGCATCTCCAAAATATTTTTGAATTGGCACATATTTTTACCACATTATTTCTAATAGCATAGATAACTTGATAATCCGAAAAAGAATCAGGAAGAACTCCAGCCTTAGAAAAAAACTGTGGAAAATTAGTAAACATCATATCCAAAGTAGTGGATTTCTTTGGATCTCTATGATTAATTCTGGTTGGTTCCAAGATCAGCTGGGTCAAACCCAGTCCAATCTGAAACTCTACCAGATCATGATTCCCATCTACGGTCAACCAGTCCACATTAAAGTCTCCAGTTATTAATAATTCATGTGTATCTCGATAATCTAACAAAAACTCATGTAAATCAGCAAAAACATTCACTGAAACCTTGGGCAGCTTATAGAGCCCAACTAACAACAAACATTTTCGAAAAGGTACATCTACTTCCAGGATCAGTAATTCCAAACCATTATCCAAAAAAGGGTAATGTATTTCATGGGTAGTTAAGTTACAATCTGTATAAACAATAATACCTCCCCCCCCTTTTAGTTCTATCCCTTCTAAATAATTGGAAATTTTCCATGTCAATAGATGAGTTCACTGTTCTCTCATCCAACCAGGACTCTGTTAAAACCAGAACCCCTGGTTTAACCTCATTGACCCAATCTCTCAAGGTTGAGGTTTCTTTGTGTCTCTTGGGATCTCCCGAGGTACAAGACTTAGTGTATCACATTATATACCTATGATAATTACTATGGTTGCTGTAAGACAGAAACATTTTTAGTTACAGAGATGAGCCCTATTGGCTAAATTAGAGGAGGCTCCACAGTCCAAGATAACATTATACAATTTTGTAGTAGTTATCAGTTTGTGAAACAAAAGAGTTCTTATACAGAGTCTTACATAACTCAGTGTAGTAGTACAAATCATCAGAAGGTGGCAATGCCGACTTATATATCATAATTATTCCAAGGAAACAGATGTCCTAACATCTTATAAGTAAGAAATACATAGAAAATACATAGAACAATATATATGTATTAGCAAACAAAGTGTATTACAACAATGTGCATACATATCCTGACATCTACTCTTATACGGTAGATGCCCTTAGCCCTATATGTTAGTATAACATATGCCTAAGCTCTAGCCATCTATGGCGTACCTCTGAGGGTACCAATAAGGGCGCAGGGACCTCGTGTAACATTCCTTCCCTTGTTGCCTCCAAGGGCAACACAGGCAAATGAAGGGAAAGGTCAGGGAGCAGTGGTGGTTTACAAACCCAATGCACAAGCTTTGTAAAGGAACTCGAGCTACTCATGGTGTTGGCACAGTGTGCGCCATAGACAGCATAGCATGATAACCAAGAAAAATATAAAAAATGCTTGTATAATAACAAAACCTTTAAAAGTAATTTCTAACCAGGTGTTAGTCAATACATTATTCATATCACCATCATTAATCAACGAAAGGATAGCTTCATTGGCCTTGGTTATATTATTTCTGATGAGGATGAGGTGTGTATCTTTTCTGTCTAAAAGTGATTTTAATGTAAGGGTGAGTGGGTCTATGTGTACATTACAATATGGTAAATATTCAGAAAGTGTGAGCAGATAATCGGGGTTACCATCAATGATGTCCGCATCCATAAGGGGGATGGGGGTTATAATGGTATATCCAATGACAGTCTTCTGGTGTGAGACAAAACAGAAATTGGGTGCTTCAATAGCATATGTCACAGATCCATAAGTATAGCTTTTAAAGTTAGTTACCACACAGTACTCCCCATCAAAATTGTACTGAGAGCGAACAGTAGGGAGTCTCGACTTTTGCAACTGTACTGGGCAGGTGTAGGTCATCTTTGAAATCTGTGTTGACAGGCGATGAACCTCCTCATGATATGATTGATAGAGTTTATCCGGAGCCAAAGTAGAATCAGAGAAATCCATGACATTAGTGGTGATGTCATCATCCATTGTAAAAGTCCAATTAATCTATCTGGAGAATAACCACAGACAGGTTGAATAACATCAAATACATCACATCAACACAAGTAAATGTTTTGCTTCTTCTCACAGCAGTCGTGTGCAGAGCCACCCAGGCATCCAGGAAAGGATGGAAAACCAGTAGAGGTGGTAGATCCAGGCGTTCTCTGTAGATGTCTTCATCCAGGCACCCAATGGAATGTACCAGTGCAAGCTTGCCGAACAAGGCTGTAGTGGGATCAAAGCGTGGTAAAGAGACAGTAAAAGGAACAAACATCGTATCACTTGTGGAACATTTCTTAGCAGTGAAACAAGGACCATTGTTAGGGTGTCTGGTCACAAACCCCAGGTTTCTAGCTGTAGAAAGAGGAATGGTTAGAGATTGTTGCATACACATAGCAATACAGCTAGGGGTTTTACATCGTGGACAATACCATTTGGAAATGCATCTATCATGTATGATATAGAAACACAGAAACATAGAACTTGACAGCAGATAAGGACCGCTTTGGCCCACCCAGTTTGCCCATTTCCCTACCTAATGGACAAGCTGCAGATCCTAGTTAACCAGCAGACTACTTCTTTCTACCCCCACCCCCTAGAAATGCCTTATGGTTGTCCCATGCATGCTTGAATTCAACCGCTGTTTTTGACTCTACAACCTCCTCTGGAAGGCCATTCCATGAATCCACAACCCTGTCTGTGAAAAAATACTTCCTTACATTACCTCTGAGCTGCCCCCCCTCTATCTTCAAATTGTGCCCCCTTGTTGTTGCACACCTCTTTTTTTGAAAGATGCTTCCCTCTTGGACTTTGTTGATTCCCTTGAGGTACTTGAAAGTTTCTATCATGTCCCCTCTCTCCCCTCCTTTCCTCGAGGCTATACATATTAAGCTCCTTTAGTCTCACGTCATATGTCTTCTGGTGCAGACCCTGCACCATTTTAGTTGCCCTCCTCTGGACAGCTTCCATCTTGTCTATGTCCTTGCGGAGACTGGGTCTCCAGAACTGCACACAGTACTCCAGATGGGGTCTCACCAGCTGTCTGTACAGAGGGATATCAACTTCCTGTTTTCTACTGGTGATGCCTCTCTCTATGCATCCCAGCATCTTCTCAGCCCTCCTTACTGCCCTCTCACATCACTTGCCCACCTTTAAGTCATCTGATATGACTACCCCCAGGTCCCGTTCCATTTTTGTTGTTGTTAGTATCTCACCCCCCATTGTGTACTCTTCCCTTGGTTTTTGTTTCCTAGGTGCATTACCTTGCACTTCTTAGCATTAAATCTAAGCTGACATACATTTGACCATTCCTCTAACCTTGCCAAGTCCCTTCTCATCCTTTCCACCCCACCTTGTGCATCAACTCTGTTGCAGATCTTTGTGTCATCTGCAAATAGACATACTTTTCCTTCCAGTCCCTCTGCAATGTTGCTTATAAAGACATTGAAGAGGACCGGTCCTAATACTGAACCCTTCGGCACCCCACTAGTAACCCCCCTTTCTTCATAGTGGACTCCATTTACTATTACCCTGTGTGTCCTATTCTCCAGCCAATTCTTTACCCAGGCTATCATCTTGGGACCCACTCCCAGGCTGGCTAACTTGTATATTAATCTTTTGTGTGGGACTGATTGAAATGCCTTGCTAAAGTCTACGTAGGCCATGTCCACAGCCCCTCCCTGATCTACTACTTTGGTCACCCAGTCAAAGAAATCTATTAAATTCATCTGGCATGACCTTCCTGCTGTGAATCCATGCTGCCTTGGGTCCTATGCCCCTCTGGCCTCTAGGTACTCAACAATTATTTCCTTCAGAAGTGATTCCATCATTTTCCCTATCACTGAGGTTAAACTAACAGGTCTGTAGTTTCCTGCTTCTGCTCTGCTCCCACTTTTGTGAAGGGCAATCACAACTGCCCTCCTCCAGTCCTCAGGTACCACCCCATCCTCCCATGATTTGTTAAAGAGGGTAGTCAGTGATGTCACTAGTTCTACCCTTAGTTCTTTTAGAATTCTGGGATGAATCCCATTAGGCCCCATTGCTTTGTCCACCTTCAGTTTTAAGAGTTCTTTCAGAACCCTTTCTTCCATAAATGGACTGGTATCAACTTCTGTATCCAGAGTGTTTCTATTGTTTGTTTTAGGTACCTCCCCCTCTTCATTTGTAAATACTGAGCAAAAATATTTGTTTAGTATCTCTGCCTTTTCACCATCACCCTCTGCCCACCCCCTTCCCTTTATTAAGCCTCACTGTGCCTCCCTTAGTCTTCCTTCGCTCCCTGATGTATCTAAAAAAGTTTACCCCCCCTTAACTGAGTTGGCTATCTTTTCCTCAGTTCGGGCCTTTGCTGTTCTGACTGCCTTCCAAGCTTCCTTTTGCTTCAATTGATACAATTCTCTGTCCTGCTCCTTCTGTGATTCCTTGTACTTTCTGAATGTTTTCTTTTTCTCTAGAACCTTCACTGCCACCTCCTTTAAGAACCATAGTGGTTTCTTACATCGTTTTGTTTTGTTTATTTGCTTCACACAAAGGCTTGTTATCTTTGTGATGGCAGTTTTTATTATTCCCCATTGTTCTTCCACCCCTCCTTCCTGCCCATTTGCTAGTGCATTCCTTAGGCACTCACCCATTTTGGCAAAGCTTGCTGTGTTTATTATGAACCATACTGTTCGATGATCGCTAGTTCCCAGATGGCTACCCACTTCTACATCTGTGATTCTCTCTCCATCTCCATTTAAGAGGACCAGGTCTAAGACTGCTCACTCTCGAGTAGGTTCCAATACTAGTTGTCTAAGGTATGCCCCCTGTAGGGCATCTACATATCAGGGATTCTTCCAGATTCTAGATCACAGAAGAGATTGTTGATGGTAGTGATAATGTATGAGCCATAGGCAGAGCAGAGGATTTCTCTAGCAATGTATTGTTTTTCTGCTTCTTTGTTGTTCTGTGCAATGAGTGCGTTAATCTTGTATTTAGAGTCTGTAAATGCTTTAGCAATGTCGTGCATGTTGTATACAGTGTATCTTTCTTCCTGACTAACGCCATCCACACCATGCAATAATGGGGTAGTATATTATTAACCAAACCAGTCGAAAATTTGGCAATATGAGATTTGATATCAGCAATGTCTGATTTATTCCAAATAGACATAGCCATACCAAAAAGGCTTGCGACAGTTCCTGTTGCACCTGTGACATCAGAACTGTCAACTTCACGTGTGTTACATTTATGACTTTGATCATCAGGATTGGGTTTTCTCCTGAAGTTGCCTCTATGTTCAGTAGTAGGAGCCCCGGCAATAGGGTCTTGAGTGCGAATCTGAAATGCAGCTAAACTATCAAGCAATAACGTAATATAAAATGCTGACGTGTTTGTATTGTGACACATACCAAATTCTTTCATATTCCAGTAAATAAGATTAAACAAAACAGGTATATGCATAAATTGTAAGTTATTAATCAATGAACCAGGGAGGACAGTGGCTGTTAGACCACTATGGGGACCAGGGGTATGCTTTGGACATTCCAAAAGCTGTTTATTAGTGGGTGGTAACACAGAGAGATACATGGCAGCAGAAGCCATGTGGTGTACAGCACAGAATTTTCTAGCAGAATCCTTAGACAAAGAATTACAATACGAAGGATAAATTAAGGCAGTAATGTTGTACAAACCAGAATGCCTGGGAGCAGTTTGTAGCAAGGACAAATAACCATTTGGGGATAATTTAGCATTGGGACAACCCTGGAAAGTTCCTGTGGAGAGTTTGGCCACAGGGAGAATTTGTTCTTGCAATGTGGTTTGCCACTCAATTTATAGGGTAGATTTATCAGGAGCAACAACCGAGGCAGTGAGGTAAGCATTGGAACCTTCCTGGACAGTAGTCAGACTATCGGGTATATTGATGGATACTCCCTCTGAAGGAGATGCTGGATGATCAAGGTGTGGTAGGAGGTTCAGTACCATGCCTTGGATGCAGGAGATAACTCCTGAGATGAGGAGATAATGGAACAAGATAGCCATCTTGTCAGTGTATCTGAAAAGCAAAATCAAACATTAGTAAGTCAGTACTATTCCACCCAATGGGGTGAGAAAAAGTCATTAAACTCCTTTATACAGTTTCAGTTGGTTTGCATGTAACCATTTGTCAGTCAGTTTATTGTTGTGCAGGAGTCTAACTTGATAGACTGCCAGACTGAGCTTATTGATAATGGGGTATAGGCCTTCCCATTTATTGGAGAGGGAATGGGTGGGATGTGCAAATCAGAGTACCATTACCTGATCTCCAACCTGCCAATCCACTTCTTGTGCATGCTTGTCAAACTGTATTTTGGATTGTTGCTGGGCCTTACCCATGCAATTAGCAGCATACAAGTGTGTGTGTATGAGGTCTTTTCTGAGTTTTTCCACATATTGATCTACAAACACATGGTCTGCAGTGGGAGTGTGCAGGTCAAACAACAGGTGTTCAGGTAATCTTATCTATCTTCCAGTCATCACCTCAAAGGGTGTGAGCTGGATAGTGGCTGAGGATGTGCCCCTAATTGCCATAAGGAGTAACGGCAGTAGGGAATCACAGGTTTTGGGATTGTCCTCAATAAATTTGGAAAGCATTTGCTTAATCCATCTGTTGGCTCTCTCTACTTGACCTGAAGATTGGGGGTGATAGGGTATGTGGAACTTTTGTTGAACTCCAAGGATTCAAGAGATTCTATCATTAACTCACCTGTAAAGCTGGTTCCTTTGTCAGAGTCTACCTTAAGAGGTAGGCCCCACCTGGAGAAAATCTATTCCGCCAGGATTTTGGTAGTAGTCTTAGCAGTGCATGTTTTAGTGGGAAAGACTTCAGCCCACTTAGAGAAGAGGTCAGTTACCACAAGAGCATACTTGTTATTTCTGCTGGTATTGGTCAGAGGACCGATACAATCAATCTGTATTGCATGCCAAGGGCCAGAGTGACGTTGTGGTAAAAGTTTGGCATTTCACTTGGTAGGGATGGGGTTGTTTTAGGCACAAACAAGGCAGTTGTCTATGTACTGTTTAACATCTTTGGTGACACCAGGCCACCAGGTGATGGTCTTAAGCCTTTGGAGGGTGTTTTCTACTCCCTGGTGCCCACCAGTGGGTGTATTGTGCACTTGGTGCAAAAATTAAGACCTAAGATGTCTGGGGACCACCCTCAACTTGGTGGTAGAATCATCTGGCTGATACCAGATAAGCTTGTCATCTGATGACAAATGAAACTTACCTTCATGCCTCTGGTAAGGGTTGTGTGTGGGAAGTTTTTCTTCGGTACTCTTCTCAAGGAATCTGAACACTTCTTTGAGTTCAGTGTCAACATGGGCTGCTGAGAGGTCCAAGGGGGAAAAGTGTTCAGATTTTTTGCTGAGTGCTGCAATTTGTACGGCCGCATTGGCCTCTGGACGATCCATCATCCAGGTGTCCCTTCCTCGGGCCCCTTCCTTGGCAATGGTGTCTGCTGTATCATTGAAGACATGATAGGGATCATGGAGAGAGTGAGCTTTAACTTTGTGTACATACAGTTTGTGTGCAAATTTTTGTGCCAGTGAATGTATGTATATTACTAATTCCTTGTACTTCACTGGGCTGCCATCAGAGGAGAGGAAGGAGTTCTTCTGCCAGAAAGGAAGGAATTCTGTAAGAGAACAAGAAACCCAATTAAAGTCTGTAAAGATGATGTTATCCTCGGTCCCATGCTGGACGAACTCGAGGGCACAGGCCGCTGCTGCCATTACTGCATACTGTGATAATGCTACACTGCAATGCTTAGATATTTTAACAGTGTTCCCATAAGGGTAAATCACTAGAATACCCATCCCTGCAATATGTTCTCCCTGAGCGTAAGATGCTAAACCATCAGTAAAGATACAACACAAAGAGGTGTTGTCAAGTATTTGTGGCATGGCAGGGAGGAAAGGACCTGGATCTGGAAAATCAGATGACTGCAGTGTACAGTCATGGCGCTCTCCTTGGAGAAGGAGTCCATGAGCCAGCATAGATGGAATTTTTGTTGTGTGTACCTGTATGTCTCTATCCTGGAGAAGAAGTGACTAGTGTGTCAGCCTGGTGTTAGAGACTGACCCATCCTTCACTCTATCTGAAAGCAGAACGGTAGTTGGTGTGTGGTTGGTGTTGATAATCATGGAGAGTACCCAATGATATACAGAAAGTGCTTGACAGTCCAGTAGGTTGCCAGAAGGTTCCTTTCACAAAGGCTGTACTTCTGTTCCACTGGGGTCAAGAGCTGTGATGCATATACAGTAGGTCTTAGGGTGCCATGAACCTTCTGAGCCAGTACTGCTGACATGGCAATGTCAGAGGTGGCACATTCCAGATGGAATGGTAGTGATGGATTGGGGTTGACCAGAGCTGGGGCGGAGGCCAAGACCTGATTCAGTGACATCACAGCCTGGGTATGTATAGGGCCTCAAGTCCATGGGATGTTCTTTTTCAGCAGCTCATACAGAGGAGCAGCTTTCTGAGCAAAATCACAAATAAAATCTCTCAAATAATTTACCATACCTAGAAACCTTCTGAGAGTTGTCACGCTGGTAGGCAAAGGCAAGTCTTGCAATCCTTATATCTTCTTCCGGGTAGGGCTTCAGCCTTGGTCAGTTATTTGTAGACCCAGAAACAGTACTTCTTTCTGACATAATTGTGCTTTTGCTGGATTGCATTTCAGGCCTGCTCTCTGAATGAGAGTCAGTAGTTCATCCAAGAGATCCAGGTGTTATTCCTGTGTGGCAGTTGCCAGCAACAGGTCATCCACATACTGCAAGAGACATTGGGGAGTAGAGAAACCCTCAAGGGCATCCATCATATGCAGATGGAACAGGGAAGGGCTGTTATGGAATCCCTGTGGTAAGCAAGTCCACGTATACTCTCTTCTTTCAAAGGTGAAAGCAAATTTATATTGACTCTTGGGGGCAATGGTAATGACCAAAAACCATTAGAGATATCCAGGGCACTGAACCATTTCAGATCAGGGGTCAAAAGTCTTAGCACATCGGGTGCTGATGCCACAGTTGAGGAAAAACTGGGGTGACCTGGTTCAATTGTAGTCAATAGTAAGTCTCCAGGCACCTGTGGGTTTTTTCATGGGTCACTCTGGGGAGTTAGCAGTAGAAATGCAAGTTCTGATTACTCCTTGCTTGAGAAGTGACTTGATTTTTTCTCTGAGAGAAGGCAAGGCCTCAGCTGGAAAAGGGTATTGTCTTTGCCTCTCATGTGCTGGGCCTGGCACTTCAATGACAGTGTGCATTCTGCCACAGTCACATTTGTTGAATGCAAATGCTTTGAAATGTTTCTGCAAAATTGGGAGAAGCTTCGGAAAAAGCTCATGGTCTTTGAACAAATCTATGATGTCATACTCTTTGTTGTTAGCAGAAATTGTCACCACAATGTGTGAATCAGGGATCAAAATGGTGTGGTATTGACCATGAGTCTGTATCAATAGTATGTTAGCTAGATCTACCACACAGCCATGTGGTGCAAGGAAATCAATTCCTATGATTCTAGGATGATCATGCATTACCATCAGTTGGAAGGTGTGTGAGGCCTTTAAATGGCCTCGTTCTACCGGCAGGGGTGGAGATCGGTATGCAGGTAACCTAGTACCATCTACTCCTGACATGTTGGTCCTCTGTCTGGTGGACCAAGGAGATGTGTCTGGGTGTTCATTGTGTAATACAGACACAGCCGCACCTGTATCTAGTAAGACTACAAGTAGGCGGCCCCCGATATCGGCCTCGGTGCAGGGCCTTCCATTTGTATCCAAGACCAGCTTATTTACAATCTGGACTGGGGCCTGTACTTGTCAATCTGTACTGCTGGGAGCATGGAGAGGTTGGGCATGGCTTCTTTGAATCACTTCACCATGCTGCACCAATGCTATATAGGGAGGAGATTCTGGGTTCAGGCCTGTGTGGGTCTGAAGGCCAGCACTTCCAGTATCACCATGGCCCATTGGGGTTTGGGTCACCGATTGTACAGCCACAAGGGCCTGAGCAGGAACAGTATCCACCACAGAGTGCACTTGCCCCAGGAGCTCTCAGAATTTCTGATTTTCCTTGGCTAACTCCCTATATGAAGGGCCCGTTCTTTGTTGTTGTTGTTTTTCCCTTATTCTTGTGCTTTTTATTCTTATGCCAGTTCCGGTTCCCACACTATTGCTGCTGTTGCTGTTGTGGTCGTTGTTGTTGGTGTTGGGCCTGTTGGGGGTGTTGGTTATCAGCTGGGAGGGCATGTTGGTGTTGGGCCTGTTGGTGTTGGTCCTGCCCTTCCACAGTGTAGTGCATCACAGCCTTGGAAATAGGCTCCACGGCGGCTACTTTCTTGGAACTGAAGCCCAGATCATGGATGTAGAGTTGGTAAACTCTCTTGGTTTTCCTAAGAATGTCGGCAAACCTGTCCTTGTTGCAGTAGGTGGTTGGCTCTACCTTTTCTCATACTGCAGGAATCATGTTCCTAAGGAACAGGGATTTATACTCAATAATATCTACATCTGCAGCTTCTTGTGCCAGGTGCTTTCCTGCTTGGTAGGCCATCCAAAGTCTCTGGTGGTAAGTTGCTGGACTTTCCTTTGCATTCAGTTTTACAGGGTATGCAAGCATCACTCCTACTACACCTGGGCTATGAGCAGAAATTAGCTCAGCTGCAACCTCATCAAAGGTGGCATACCCATCCTGGCGGATGGCATCCGGGAGTTTGGCCCACAAACTAGGATCAATGGTTTGGCATTGTATCTGGACCTGATATTCTGCAGCGAAGCTGAGCATCTCACATTTAGAAAGTGCCTTTTCTAAGTGACAGCTGAGATTGTCGGACGGGTTCATCCAATCAATACTGTCAGCTATTTGCTGAACAGAGTAAGCCATTTGTAGGGGCTTATTGGGTAAATCAGGTAGAGGTAGATTGTCTCTGATGCCGTCTAGGGCGGTCCAAGCTGCAGCCTTGGCCGCAGTATGAACAATACCATCCTGAGTGCCAGCCTTTTGTAGAAGCTGCATAATTTCAGTTTTAATAGCCCGTTTACTCCTCTCAGGAAGAGGTACATTACCTATTGCAGTTTCAATCATCGTTTCTATCACTTGCCTGTCTTCCACATTAATAAAAGCTATCTGGTGGTGCAGTCAGGACCAGGCCTGAGCCTGCTCTCCCCATCATGGGGGGCCGCCATGTTGGTGTGTTCCATGATGTGCATCACGACGTTGACGATGTATGACATGGTGTGGGTGGAGTGGGGACTCACCATGTTATGGATGGCTGGGTGGGATTTCTGGGCCATAGTAGGGGTGTGATTGGGCATTGTACTGAGAGATGTCATCATCTGATACCTCCCCTTCAGATGACATGTGTAAGGAAAGGGCTACACCTCCCATTGCCTTAACAGGATGAGCCAGAACCTCCCGCTGATTGCGCAGTTTTGCCATCTTACTTTTACATTCAGCATGACTCACAGTTGCAACATCCATATCAACCTCATCCTCCATTTGCTTCTGCAACACTCTATACGTGGCACTCAATTCGTGATTGTCCCTAGTAGCCATTTCAAAGTCATTATGTACCTGGTTTATCTCGTCTTGTAGCTCTCCCATCTCCTCACTCAATTGAGCATTCACAGTACTTGACAAGTCATTCATATGCAATGCCTGTCCCTTATCCTGTCACAAACTTTCGCACTCCTGCTTCAACATACAAAGTTCCTGTTCTCCAGCTTGAGCTGAATGATGTAAAAGTGAATCCTTTTCATTCCACAGAGTTTGAAGTTCAGACTCCAAATTCTGCTGCAGTCTAACACATTCTGTTTCCTGCAAACCCATATGTTGCTTAAGAGACGAAATTTGCAGATCAAGGGCTCAAAACCTCACTTCGGAGGCTTCCAGAGCAGCTTAGAGAGTTGTGACCATTAGCCCTTTATCTTGATGCTTATTGGTTGATTGTCTTGTCTCTGTGTACTGGGTTTAAATCCCCAGTATAGGGTTGTTGGATTGACTTGCGTCCCGCGCAAATTCAGCCCATCCTCCATGGGAGGCAAGGAAGTTTGAGACATCGAGTCTCAGTTCTGTGCAGATATTTGATACGGTGGCCATTGTGTAGGAGGGAATGAAAAATCAAACTGTGGAAAAGGCACCGTGCTATGTATCGATCCACAGCAGGAGCACTTTATACACAGTCAGACTACTGTAAGATTTGTAGGCTTACAATTCAAAGTCGTTATGGAGTGAGTCGAGTCAGCATCAACCACACCTGAAAAGAAAAGAAAATAGCCAGACTTTGCAAGTGACTACAGACTGGTTTTAAAATGGGAGATGTGATATGGGAATGTACACCTACTGTCCCCATGGGAAAGGGAAAAGTTATAGCAACTAGTGAAAACTTACAAACACCAAATATCACCTGCATGCGGTCATCAATTGTTAGGAGGTCTAAACCTCACTTTCAGGTTCTTGGCAATATTGGGAATGCAAGTAATCATAGACACATTGCATAAGAGTAATAAACTTGTTTATTACTACCAAAAAGGATAAAATCACAGTTGCCTTAAGCAGTTCTTACCAATACTAACTGGGAGCCAGTGCTAAGCGTTCCCTATACATCGAGGTTTCTTTGTGTCTCTTGGGATCTCCGAGGTACAAGACTTAGTGTATCACATTATATACCTATGATAATTACTATGGTTACTGTAAGATAGAAACATTTCTAGTTACAGAGATGAGCCCTATTGGCTAAATTAGAGGAGGCTCCATGGTCCAAGATAACATTATACAATTGTGTAGTAGTCATCAGTTTGTGAAACAAAAGAGTTCTTATACAGAGTCTTACATAACTCAGTGTAGTAGTACAAATCACCAGAAGGTGGTAATGCCGACTTACATATCATAATTATTCCAAGGACACAGGTGTCCTAACATCTTATAAGTAAGAAATACACAGAAAATACATAGAAGAATATATATGTACTGTATTAGCAAGCAAAGTGTATTACAACAATATGCGTACATATCCTGACATCTGCTCTTATATGGTGGATGCCCTTAGCCCTATATGTTAGTATAACATATGCCTAAGCACTAGCTGTCTACGGTGTACCTCTGAGGGTACCAATAAGGGTGCAGGGACCTCATGTAACACCTCTCATGACCAGGGAGACAGGGCAGTTCAGGCACTCTCACTGCCCAAGCAGATAGTCACAGTCCACAAAAAATAAAATCATGAAACCTTTAACATAATAAACTAACTAAAAAATTAAAAAAGAAATATGTGGATGCCTAGGTCCTCTCACCACCAAGCAGTTCACCGAAAAAATAAAAACTTTAAATCCCGAGAAGGGTGTAGTTAATTCCAAAAGTCTTCATCCATAAAGTACAGGAGTCACAGAATCCAGAACAGGGGATAGACGAAGATATTACATATCCATAATAACAGAAGAAAAAAAACAGGACTGAGCTGCTCACAGCCAGCAGAAATGAAGGGTTAAAACAGAAGAGAAAATCCAAAGTATTACTCCACCATATACACAAGGGAGAGCCCAGATCCAAGTCAAATATAAAATCTATCGGAGCCAGCCAGAAGATTCTAATCAGCAGCTTGAGGGCCCATCAACTCCAACCTGTGTGAAACCCTGTAGGAGATAATGCAGCCCCACCAGAACACCCGGGTAAGGCCATGTTGCAGCCAAACCTGCCAATCAAGGGGAACACAGTATCCCAACCAGTTTCCCGGCTGAGAAAATACCTCAATCCCTCCCGTGAGGCAGCAAATTCCACCGAGAAACACCCAATGGAGTTGGGCCCACTCCGGTTGCCAGCCACCATTAAATGCACTTCCAGACCCAATGTTCCACTTCAATTTTAACACAGGATCAGCTCACATCCACGGTCCAAGCAAAAACCAGCCATAAATCCCTCGATAAGTCTCCTTTTCACCTTGCGCTTTTCATCCCGGCTAGCTTCAAAACCATCCCGCTCCCTCTCTTGAGTTCTCTACAGCCTGACCAGCTCCTCTTTACTACCCCTTGTCCCAATAAAGCTCCTTCTTTTTACTCCTCACTCCTTTTCTCACTAAGATTACTCCCAACTTATTGTTTCCCACTCCTCACACTCCAGACCAGATATCACGGACTGGATGAAGAATATTATGCATGAGGAGTATTAAATACAGTATTGACAGGACTTCTTCGGGCTCTACAAGAGCCCAAACAGTGGTGGTACAATAAAATCATAACATTCACATCGTAGTTCATGCTGCATGCAGCAAACTTGCAGCAAACTCTCCAAAAAAATAAAAATGAAACGATAGATAAAACAAGTAAAATAAAATAAAATAAAAACAAAAATAAAATGAAATATAAAAAAATATAACAAATATAACAAAATAAAACGTAAGTACAGTGACGTGCAGTTACCATACACCCTGTCTGGTGGCCATCTTATTTTTTTTTTTTTTATTTTCATTTTTTCTCCACCACCTAGCTGCCGGCCGCCGGTACTTTCAGCCCGGTCACGGGCCGACGAGCTTCACCCCAGATCGGCCTGGCCCCTCCGGCACTCGTGGCTTACCCCCATGGCGGGGCTGTGGGATGTGGAGGAGGAGGAGGAGACATCCCGCAGAGACCAGGATAGGTCAGAGGGCTGGCCTGGGGGGCTAATTAAAGCCGAGGCAGGCTTCATGGAGGGCGGCCAGCAGCCGTCCATTTTCCAGTTTTCGGGGAGGCGGGGTCGTGCAATGACATCAGACGTCCACCCCTCCTCCAGAATGTGTGTGCCGCAGTTGTGTGACACCCTGGCCTCCGTCAAGGGTCACTAGTGCTCGAGCACTATCCCACCTCCCCTGGAGAAGGAGAGCAGTCCATAGGACGCTTATCCTTCTCCCTCAAGCCGGAAAGTTCTTCCAGCGACCTCGTAGTCCGTTTCAACCCGGTCGCCAAGTGCCGCAAGCTGGAAATTCAACCGCTGTAATTGATGGGCCAGTCCTTGTGGCCATCTTATGTTGGCTGACAGAATTTTTTCATGTTCATGCCCTCACGTACACGCTGGGGACGACCTTCCCACCTTGGTCCATGCCTTTGTGTCCTTACACTTGGATTACTGCAACTCCCTTTATCTAGGGCTTTCTGGGGTTGACATCCATTGCCTGCAGCTGGCACAGACCGTGGCAGTCTGGCTTTTGACAAGTTCTACTTAATCCTGCCATATTACTCCGGTGCTGCGTGAACTGCACTGGCTGCCAATAAGGTGGTGGATCACCATTAAAGTTGGTTTACTGACTTTTAAAGCCCTACATGGACAGGCCCCAGACTATCTGAAAGAGCTTCTGGTTCCTTACTGACTTGGTTGATCACTCTGCTCAGCCAACAAGGGGTTTTTAGAGATTCCAAGGGTGAATTTGAAGTCATCTAGTTCAAGAGCTTTTGCCTATGCAGCCCCACACTTTGGAATTCTCTACCCCGTTGGTTACGGGACTGTACAACTGTGGAGGAATTTAAGAAGGGCTTAAAAACCAATATGTGGCAAAAAGCTTTTTTAGATAATTGAAGTGTTTATTATTGACTGGTATATGATTTTAAGCTGTATTGTTTTGTCATTGGATTTTATATGAGCTGTTTTTATATTGTTAGGCTCCTTGGCAATGGAAAGGTGCCATATAAATAACATTATTATTATTATTATTATTATAATAAATAGCACTATAAAAAGTTCCTCAAACAGAAAAGCAGTTGTCCACACCCTCCACACACAGATAGCTGTGCTGGCATGTTGTTTATAATAAACATTCTTTTCAAAAAGCTGTGTTAATAAACCAGTTAGGGTTCAACTTAACACCACAAAAGTAGGGAAAACTGGATCTGGGTTTCCAGCCCTAACTCCTTACCTCATACCCCCAAGTAGCAAAAGGAGAAAATATGGTTTTGGTTCTCTGGAGTCTTGGTGAATCAGTACTGGGTTCTGCCTTGGGTTTGTCAGCCATAATATCCACTCTGTTCTCTGATCAAACAATATCAAACATGATTTCTTTTCTTCCTGCAGGGCCTGCAGGGCCCTGCATGAAGAAATGTATCACAGACTGTGTTGGCAACATGTTGCAAAACATCCTTCTCTACGTTGGAAGAGTGTATCATTATGAGTCACTGGCTTGGAGCTGTACCTTGTGGTATGGATGGGAGGCTACATGCTGGGGGGCGGAGTGAGCATTAGGGTTAACACCCACAAGCAATATGCCACCACTGATTTACCAAGACTCCAGAGACTCAAAATCCTTTTTTTTCCTTTTGCTGCTTTATGGGTGGGGTGGGGTGGAGAATTACAGTTGGAAACTCTAACGTCACATTTGCCTTCTTTGTTGACGTTAAGTTGAACCCTAACTGGTGAATTAACAAAGTTTTTTGTAAAGACTTATCTTACTTTTTGAGATAGTAGAATCATATCCTCATTCACACAGATCCCTTTGTGACTTGCACGAACAGATGCAGATGCAAGGATTCTGTCTGCCTTCTGTGACAGATGTCAAGAATTCATGGTGCTGTCTGGTGTGCTGTGGAAGCACAGGACCTTCTGGTCCCTGAACTTCCATGTGGCCACATATACAGATGCATAGGGCAAAAAGTCCATTTGTCAACCAATGAATAGGGCCCTCTGTCACACATGGGTGCAGAGATGTAGGTCCCTATGTCAAGAGGACAGCTGTCTTTACTATATGGTACCTGGGTCCATGTAGACAACCCTGCAGCTTACAACTCTGCAGCTTTCATTCCCTGGCTGAGGGGGTGTCACATATCAGTGCCATTATCCCCACCTTCACCTGTCAATGGGGTCATTGAGCTCACCCTAAACTCAGCTCACCAGCATAGGATCACAAAGCATACCCACTGTAGTCAAGACTGCCATCACACACAATGTTTCTTAACAATTATACAGTATATATCTATATATTTTTTAAATTTTAACCCCATATTTTCAAGATAAATCATTGTATAACCCCCCTTATAAACATGACATGTAGCATTTATAGTATCTTGGACAAAACATAATTTTGCACTATATGTGCAAAAACACAATTTATCCAGGATTTAAATGTTTATGAGGTGGTAAAGAAAAATGGACATTTTGAAAGTTATTAGTGAATGTTGAAATATTGTAATGTTCACTCTTAATGTGGGCATATCTGTACATCAAATTTTCAGCATAGCTATCTTATAACCCCACCTCACAAAACTAGTTGATGAAAATGTTTAAATCCCTGCCAAAATGTCATTCCATACCACAGGTATAAAAGCATGTTTTGGCCAGGATTTGAAAAATGACATCTATCACATTCGTGAGATGGTGTGAAAAATGGTTATGATGAAAATTTGGGAAAAAAATATTTAAAATTGCCAAAGTTATGAGGGAGCATAGAAAAGTTTCACCGTACGCTCATCATTTTGTCACTTTTACATATATTGATCCCACAAATTTCAGCATATTCTTCTTATGTCCCCACCTCATAAACAGTGATGGTGAAAATGTTCAAATCCCACACAAAATATGATTTTGCAAAGTGACTGTGAAATTACCTTATGGGCCAGATTAGCATACGTTTGCCACCACTGGTCAGGAGGTGGAGTCTCAAAAAGCACATAAGATGGCTGCCAGGCTGGGTGTGTGGTAGCTGCACCTCACTGTACTTATGTTTTATTTTGTTATATTTGTTATATTTTGTTATATTTCATTGTATTTTTGTTTGTGTTTTATTTTACTCATTTTATCTGTAGTTTCATTTTAAAAATGTGGGGTCAAAATATGTAAAAATGTCAATGTTATGAATCAAAGTTCAAAACCAATGAAATAAATTAAACCTCACTTACCTTATTTTCTCATATCACAGTTGTCATTTCCAGCAGCAACACATATCTTCGATCAGAGAGTGGATCTACATGGTGGAACGTGTTCAGATGAGCAAGGATTTGTGTTGGTGTGGGGAGGTGTGCAGGGTGTGAGGTGGTGTGTACTAAGTAGGAGGTTAGAGTGATGTGGGGGGGTGTGTGGGGGGTCAGATTGCCAAGGGACCTTTTTCTTTTTTACAGGGTAAAAAAAAACCCTGAGGGATGGTTTTGTTTATTTTCAGGGGATATTCCAACACTGGGATTGAGTACACTATGGTCAGGCTACTGCTCAGCAGCACCAGGGATGGGCACCAACAGGCCACCATGTAAATAGTATAAGTGGGAGGATGTGCGACCTGCAGGGGAGGGGGAAGAAAGAAATAGTATTGGGGGGGTGCATTTCAGTCTGCTTAAGAAAAATGTTAGATAGATAGATAGATAGAGAGATAGATAGATAGATAGATAGATAGATAGATAGATAGATAGATACAGAAAGACAGAGATAGACAGAGAGACATAGAGAACAATGGATCACTGACTCACAGTTGAACTAAAGCTGGCAGCATGACTCTACCTGCAGCTTCAGCATTTAAGAAAGTCTCTCTGTTCTTATATAGAGAAAGTGAGTGAAGGGTCCTGTCACTAAGCTGGGCAACCTGAATTTTTGGGTGCCAACACAAGGTATTTCTGGCCATTTCTTAAAAAAACAAAAAAAACAGCAGAATCTAACTAAATTGGTCCAGTATTACTCTGGAACCCTATAATATTTTCCACAAAGCCTTCTAAAGGCACAACCTTGGCATAAGCCCATTCAACCCTGAGCATTTTATGAAAAAAATTCCACACCATCTAGGCTGTAGGTGAGAGCAAACAATAATATAATGTTAACTTAGGGAAACCAAGTGCATTTTTTTTCTTTTTTTTTTGGCCCTCCGTATCTTGAAAACTGAATAAAATGCCATCATTAAAAAGTTTCACATCTTGAGACTCTCACACCCTAACCTGATGACATACAGATTTAGTTTTTGATGTACTGGACCTTGTAAGGACAAATCCAGAAGCAAATGATTTGATACCTTTTATTGGACCAGCATAGATGTTACAAAAATAACAACATGTTTAAGCTTTTGGACTAAAAAAAGTCTTTCCTCAGAAGCTTATGACAGTTATAACTGTCATGAGCTTCTGAGGAAGGACTTTGTAAGTCCAAAAGCTTAAGCACTTTGTTCTTTTTTGTAACATCTATGTCGGTCCAATAAAAGGTATAAAATCATTTGCTTATGGATCTACCCTAATCTGATGTGATATTTTGTGAAATGATGCCAAAGTCATGAAGTAGCAAAAATTCAGGTTTAGCATTAAACAACCTTTTCAACCCTAACTATATGGGTGCTTTTTCACCCCTATAATGAGAAAAATCATAATGATTACAATAAAGTGCACCATGAATACTGCCTCATGGCAGACAGCTAATTTTCAATTCCGATAGCATACAGTACCGTTTACTATAATGATGGATATCAGTCCTATTGTATCATCTAAGTATTGTGTAGTCAGGGATGAAGGAGGTTTTTTTTAAGTTAATGATTTGTATTATTTTCCAGCTTACATATAAAACAGAAAAAAAAAAATAATACAAGAACATACATACAACAGCATTTGCAGTACAGATACAAGCAACTTCTGAAACAGCAGAGAAGGAGTTATATATATTATCTAAGGTCTTATAACAAATGCATGTCTTATCTAGAGGTTGTGGGCTAGGCTGGGAATTCAAAGGAACAGGAGGTGATACCTCTCATCTCTGCTCAGCTCCATACATAAAAGAAAAAGAATAAAAACTACTGACATAACCTAAGTCTGGTTTCTCCATTGTTAACCAATGTAAGGAGGACTATGTATGAGGGGCTGTATCAAATGCTCGGATATTCTGCTCACATGTGAGCTGGGCATGTCTGTGTTTAGTTTCGTGTTTTATTTAGAGCTTGGAATGAGGGTCAACATAGAGAGAGTATCAATAATAGGGGGAAAACCAAACAAGGCTCTTCCTGGGGTAAGCCTATTCCAGCCCTGGTTTTCAGGTATGCCAGGAAGGGGGCCCAACAGTTGACATACACATTGGTTTTATTAGAATTATTGTGAGTTAATCTATCATGTGTAGCAAGGAGTGTAAGAGCATGGTGCAGTTCTCGCATGGTAGGAATTTCAATAGTTCTCCACCGGCATAATATTAGACGTTTGGTGGAGATATCAACAAGGGCCAGCCATCTAATTTGAGAGAATTTACAGCACAGATCTGAGGGGGGTAGGCCCAAGATCCAGAAAAGGGGTTCAAGTTGTATATTCAGTCCCAGGATGTCCCTAGCAAACTGGTTCATTGCTTGCCAAAAGGGGGTCAGCACCGAGCATTGCCACACAATGTAGTACAAATCTCCAGACTGATTCTTGCATCTCCAACACATATTAGTATTTAGGAGATGAGCTTTATATAACACATCTTGGGTTTTATACCAGTGATGGAGCAATTTGTTTTGAATAAGCTTGCTTTGAGCATCTGGATAACATGTATGTGCCAGCTTCCAGATTAAGGCCCATTGAGTATCATTTATTTCCACTTGTAAAGCTTTCTCCCATTTAGATCAGTTTCTCCCATTTAGATCTCCCATTTAGGTCAGTGGGGGATGCTGCAACAGAAGGTAAAGCCATCAAAAAATGGAGGGCAATGAGTACCAATGCCCGTAGTCTGGGTAACAAGCTTCCTGAATTAATGGCCTTGATGGAGGAGGAACATCTGGATATCGTGGCAGTCACAGAAACATGGTACACACAAAACCATGACTGGGACATAAACATATCAGGATACACTGTCTACAGGAGGGACAGGGAAGGTAAAAGAGGAGGAGGAGTAGTTCTTTACATAAGGGAAGAAATAAAAGCAACAGAACAAAAGGGTAAACAGAGAGAAGAAGAACACTGTGGGTAAATTTGGAGACAGGCAATGGCACCACACACACACAGGGTTAGAGAACAGACTTTCCCTCAGGGGAGGAAATGGACAGGGAAATGATAGAAAGTATACTTAGAATGGCAGAAAAAGGGGAGATATTGCTGATGGGTGATCTGAATATGCCAGATGTCAACTGGAGTGCAGCTGCCACTTCGAAGAGTGCAGTTATTCTAGATGCCCTACAGGGGGCATGCCTTAGACAACTAGTACTGGAGCCCACTCGAGAGGGACCAATATTAGACTTGATTCTCTCAAATGGAGATGGAGAGAGGATCACAGATGTAGAAGTGGGTAGCCATCTGGGAACTAGCAACCATCAAACAGTATGGTTCACAATAAACACAGCAATAGAGTCAAGCCATACAAAGACAAAAGTACTGGACTTTAGGAGGCTGACTTTGCTAAATGGGTGAGTGCCTAAGGAATGCACTAGCAAATGGGCAGGAAGGAGGAGGGAAGAACAATGGGGAATAATAAAAACTGCCATCACAGAGGTAACGAGCCTTTGTGTGAAGCAAATAAACAAAACAAGACTATGTAAGAAACCACTATGGTTCTCAAAGGAGGTGGCAGTGAAGGTTCAAGAGAAAAAGAAAGCATTCAGGAAGTACAAGGAATCGCAGAAGGAGCAGGACAAAGAACTGTATCAGTTAAAGCAAAGGGAGGCTGGGAAGGCAGTCAGAACAGCAAAGGCCCAAACCAAGGAAAAGATAGCCAACTCAGTTAAGAAAGGGGGAGAAAACCTTTTATAGGTACATCAGGAGCAAGGAAGACCAAGGGAGGGATAGTGAGGCTTAATAAAGGGAGGGAGGGTGGGCAGAGGAGACTGTGAAAAGGCAGAGATACTAAACAAATATTTTGCTCAGTATTTACAAATGAAGAGGGGAGGTACATAAAACAAACAGTAGTAACACTCTGGATACAGAAGTTGATACCAGCCCATTTACAGAAGAAAGGGTTCTGAAAGAACTCTTAAAACTGAAGGTGGACAAAGCAATGGGGCCTGATGGGATTCATCCCAGAATTCTAAAAGAGCTAAGGGTAGAACTAGTGACACCACTGACTACCCTTTTAACAAATCATGGGAGGATGGGGTGGACCCGAGGACTGGAGGAGGGCAGATGTGATTTCCTTCACAAAAGTGGGAGCAAGAGAGCAGGAAACTACAGACCTGTTAGTTTAACCTCAGTGATAGGAAAAATGATGGAATCACTTCTGAAGGAAAGAATTGTCGAGTATCTAGAGGCCAGAGGGGCACAGGACCCTAAGCAGCATGGATTCTCAGCGGGAAGGTCATGCCAGACAAATCTGATAGATTTCTTTGACTGGGTGACCAAAGTAGTAGATCAGGGAGGGGCTGTGGACATGGCCTACCTAGACTTTAGCAAGGCATTTGACACAGTCCCACACAAAAGATTAATATACAAGTTAGCCAGCCTGGGAGTGGGTCCCAAGATGACAGCCTGGGTAAAGAATTGGCTGGAGAATAGGACACAGAGAGTAATAGTAAATGGAGTCCACTCAGAAGAAAGGAGGGTTACTAGTGGGGTACCTCAGGGTTCAGTATTAGGACCAGTCCTCTTCAATGTCTTTATAAGCGACATTGCGGAAGGACTGGAAGGAAAAGTATGTCTCTTTGCAGATGACACTAAGATCTGCAACAGATTTGATGCACAGGGTGGGGTGGAAAGGATGAGAAGGGACTTGGCAAGGTTAGAGGAATGGTCAAATGTATGGCAGCTTAGATTCAATGCTAAGAAGTGCAAGGTAATGCACCTGGGAAACAAAAACCCAGGGGAAGAGTACACAATGGGGGTGAGATACTAACAACAACAAAAATGCTAAGGGACCTGGGGTAGTCATATCAGATGACCCTAAAGGTGGGTGGCTGTTGTGAGAGGAGGGCAGCAAGGAGGATGGGGGATACTTGGATGCATAGGGAGAAGCAGCACCAGTAGAAAACAGGAAGTTATTATCCTCTGTACAAACAGCTGGTGAGACCCCATCTGGAGTACTGTGTGCAGTTCTGGGAGACCCAATCTCCGCAAAGACATACACAGGATGGAAGCTGTCCAGAGGAGGGCACTAAAATGGTGCAGGGTCTGCACCGAAGACATATGAAGAGAGAGACTTAAGGAGCTTAATATGTATAGCCTCTGAGAAAGGAGGGAGAGGGGGGACATGATAGAAATTTTGGCACCTCAAGGGAATCAACAAATTCTAAGAGGGTAGCATCTTTCAAAAAAGAGGTGCAAGAGCAAGAGGCACAATTTGAAGATGGGGGCGGCTCAGAGGTAATTTAAGGAAGTATTTTTTCACAGAGAGGGTTGTGGATGCATGGAACGGCCTTCCAGAGGAGGTTGTGGAGTCAAAATCAGTGGTGAAATTCAAGCATGCATGGGACAGTCATAAGGCAATTCTGGGGGGTGGAGGTAAGAAGAAGTAGGCTGCTGGTTAACTAGGATCTGCAGCTTATCCAGTAGGTAGGGAAATGGGCAGACTGGGTGGGCCAAGCGGTCCTTATCTGCCATCAAATTCTATGTTTCTATGTTTCTGGAGGAGGTTGTGGAGTCAAAATCAGTGGTGGAATTCAAGCATGCATGGGACAGTCATAAGGCAATTCTGGGGGGGTTGGGGTAAGAAGAAGTAGGCTGCTGGTTAACTAGGATCTGCAGCTTATCCAGTAGGTAGGGAAATGGACAGACTGGGTGGGCCAAGTGGTCCTTATCTACCATCAAATTCTATGTTTCTATGTTTTTATGTAGATTTGGAAGCCCCAGACTGTGAGGGTACACTCTGTCTGAGCTCTGCATACATGCTGCTCACTTGTCCTTTCAGAAGTTTAAGCCAGGTACCGAGCTTCTGAGGACATGGCACTTCAGGGAGGTAGCATTTAAGAAATCCCATTAGGGAGCTACAAAGCTGAAGATATCTCCAGAAATCACTCTTACCCAGGCAATATTTCTTAGTCAGGGCTTGGAACAATTCCATTCTGGAGTCTGTCTCATCAAGGATATCCACCAACATTTTAATACCAGCTTGTTCCCAGAGCAGCCAGTGAAAGGGCTTATTGCCTATCATTAAGTGCCGATTATGAAAGATAGGCATGGAAGAGCGGGTGGTTGGGTGAGCTTGTATCTTTTTGTGTACCTTACACCAGATCTGGACTGCTGAGGCAATTGTGGGATGGGATCTTGAGGATGTAGGTAGGGGATTGTAGATTAGAAGGGGCAGGGTATGCACCTGGGCTATTGCCTGCCTCATATGTAGCCAGTGCGGAGAAGAGGAGTCAGAGGTGCTGAACCATTTTAAGGATTGTGCTGCTGAGTAGGCCCATGAGTATCCCTCAAACCACGAGAGTCCCCAACCACCATCTTTCCAGTGGGAGTGGAGCTTTCCCCTACTGTAACGTGGCTTTTTAGTGTCCCATTGAAAATGTCCTACTATAGTGTCTATCGTATGAAGCTATTTAATAGGAGGGGCTATGGGAATATGTGAAAGAGGGTATATTAATTTTGGCATCGCAATCATTTTAATAGTGGCTACTTTCCCGGCTAGAGTATGGTACAGCACCTTCCACTTATCTAATTTGGTTCGAAGGTTAGCAACCAGGGGACTGAGATTAATGTCCCAAAGTCTGGTTAGCTAAGGGGAGATTTTGATACCTAAGTACACCAAGGAGTCCATGGCCCAGGTAAGTCCATTAGATGAGACTGAGTTTAGAGTACATTTAGAGTTGAGGGGTAGCAGCTCCACTTTAGATGCACTCATCCAGAGACCAGACAGCTTTGCAAAGTTGGCAACCACTGAAAGGATAGCTGGGAGAGCTATGCTGGCATCTTCAACCAGGATTAGCAGGTCATCGGTGTACATGAGCATGGGGTATGATTGTGGCCTAATGAAGATGCCCAGAATCATAGGATGTTGCTTAATGGCTACTGCTAGTGGCTCCACTGCTAGTATGAACAGGAGAGGGGAAAGGGGACAGCCTTGTTGGGTGTCCCTGCTAAGTTGGAAGGGGTTAGAAATAATCGTATTGGTCTGGACTCTGGCCAGGGGTTGTGGATATAAGGCTGCAACCTATTGCCGGAAGGCAGGGCCAAAGACGAATCTTTGTAGGACCCCCTCCAGAAAGCCCCATTCGAGGAAATCAAAGGTTTTCTCAAACTCTACAGCGATGGCAGCCACTGGGGATGGTAGTGATTTGTCCTGATATATGATATTAATCAATGATCTAATGTGATCCTGGCTTAGACATCCCAGCACAAACCCCACTTGCAAGGGGTGTATGAGTGCTGATAAAAGGGGGCTGACCCTTGTAGCCAGTATCTTGGCAAAGATTTTGCTAATCAAGGAGATAGGGCGATAACTGGATGGTAGAGTGGGGTCTTTACCCTTCTTCGGGAAAACCTTGATAATTGCTTCATGGAATGTAGAGGGGAAGAAGCTATTGTGCAAGGCTTTGTTGAACACCTGAGAGAGAAGAAGGGCTATGTGAGGAGTAAGTAGTTGCCATATTTTGGTGGGATAGCCGACACCTCCAGGAGACTTACCAGTATTAAGGGCATTGACAGCCATTATGACCTCTACAGCAGAACTAGGCAAATCCAGTTGTGTTGCATGTGATGGGCTAAGTTCTGGAAACTGGAGAGAAGCAAGAAACATCCTTATATCATGCTCCTCTATAATTCTAGTGGAGGTGTAGAGGGTTTCATAGAATTGCTGCATGATGGCGTTGATAACAGTGGGGTCAGTACTCATTTTGCTAGTCTGATTTTTAAGCCCAGTATATGCTGATCAGCCTACTGCTTATGGAGCCTGTATGCCAGGAGTTTGCTGGCTTTCTCCCCCCCTTCCCAGTACTGGTGACATAGCCTTAAAACTGCTACTTCAGCCTTGTGGGTTAATAGTTCATTAAGCGCTAGGCGAGTGGCAAGTAAATCTCTATACATTGGGGAGTTTGGATCTAGATTAGGGAGCTGTTTAGCTCGAGCTTCCAGAGTTTTTAATTGAGCTTCCAAGGAGGTCTGAAGTTGTACCCATTTCTTCCATCATTTAGCTGTGAAGCTAACAATAGCCCCATGTAGAGTGGCTTTAAAGGCCTCTCAGTGAATGCCGGGTGGGGGGTGTCTTGAGATGGATTTTCTGCTAGAAATAGCATTGTCTCAGAGGAAACCCAATGAGCAAAATTAGGGTCTTTAAAAAGTAGGGGATCTAGTTTCCAAGTGGAGGGTTTAGGCATGGGTGGGCCCCACAATGCATGTAAATGTACCGGGACATGGTCTGAAATAACTATGGGCATAATCTTGGCATCAACTGTATTCTGGCCGATGTCAGCCAAGATCAGACAGAAATCCAGTTGACTGTGGGATCCGTGCACAGGAGATGTGCAGGAGTAGCCCCTCAAAGTGGGATGTAATGTTCTCTGTTTATCTGTAAGGACTGCTTCTGTCATCATATGTTGCAGATCTAAGTGGGCCTTAGGGTGTTGTACTGTGGAGGGGGGAGCTACGATCCAGCTGGGGTACTAGTAGCAAGTTAAAATCTCCTCCTGAAATTGTGGGAAAAGATTCCGAGGAGATAGAGCATATTGAGTGGGCCAGATGGTGAAAGAAGGAGGGTGTATCATCGTTCAGTGCATAAATACTGCCAAGGAGAATAGGGCCTTCTGGGGTTTTCATTAGTGCTATGACCCATCTACCGCAGGGATCTGTCTTTACTTGTATGGTGGACCAGGCCAGTGATTTATGGAAGAGGATTGCAACTCCTTTTTCCGAGTGGGGGAGGATGCGGAAAGTACTTCTCCCACCCAGTCCCTTTTCAACAGATCATGATCCTGTTTTGTGAGTTTGGTTTCCTGTAGGAAGGCTAGTGTAGCCCTCAGCCTTTGTAAGTGAGATATCACCTGTTTTCATTTTATCGGGGTGTTTAAGCCCCATATGTTCCAGGTGTATGCATGTAGGTCAGCTATGATCAAGTAGAGAGAAGAATGTATGAATTACCATGGAAAAGAAACATAATAGGTAGGCTGAGGGGGGACCTGGTCCTTCCCTCAGAAATCTCCTGGTGACTCCTAATTCCCTAGCCCATAATAACACTGTAATGCCCAAAAATCTAAAGTCCTTGCAAGAAACCCAATTGCAATACATTAAATACCATCTATCCGGGTAAATGGCCCAGGACAGTATCCAACTATATACAAGTAACTTAACAATACAATAGCACTCAGTATTCAAAGGGTGACAGTCAGGCCAGCAGGCTAGCCACCAAGACCACCTGTGATCCTCTCGTGGGGTGGGTCGAGATTGTAGGAAGGCAGAGCAGCTCACTGCACTCAGCATGGAGTAGTCATGAGACTTCATCAGAGATTTTCTCTCCCGTCTGATCTACGGGCACATGGAGGGGTTAGGAATCAGCAAAGGGCAGTGCCGATACTGGGGCCTATACAGAGTGAATAGAGGCTTTAGAAGCAGGAAAGCTGTTGGGCCTGTCCAGACTAATATCTCTATATTTTTGCCACTCCTCGGGTCTGCGAGTGGGAATTGGGGAGCTGCTGCCCACTGCAATCTGGGGCTGTAGTTTGAGGTCTTGCTTTCAGGTTCTCCCCCAATATATCTCCTACTTTGTCAAAATTATGTTGTAGGGCTATGGGGGTGCTTTGAGACATAGCCTGTGAGGCTCCTTCTGTTCCTCTGCCCCCTTTAACTAGGAGGATCAAATCATGACTGCCAGCTACCTCGTCTGAGGTGTAAAGAAAAACAGTCGGGCCTGTGTTACATTGCACCCGTTAGCCCAGTATTACAAGAAGCCAGTATAAGAAACCCCAAACATGAATAAAATCAGGCAATCCACACATTAAATTGCCAAGATAAATGTTTCCTGCAGGCAAATAGGTACTATACTTATATTTGGAAATATAATAGTCCTGAAAATGTCCTGAGCAGCAAGCAAATGGCAAGCCACCTAGTAGCATCTATTTATGTTGCTTCACAGAAATGTGAAAATAGCTACAACGTCCCAGACAAATTAGAATATGACAGCTATCCACAAGGCAGCCTCTTTGTTATTATAGTACCTGGAGATTAGTCAGCCTGCAGAAGGCCCACCCAGGCCCTTCTCAACCCAGCCTCCATTACCCAGGCCTAACAAGGCCTATGCAAAGGAAACAAAAGCAGTAGGACTAGTACTTATCTGTGCAGTCATGGGGGAGATTTGTGGGCTGATTGAGCAGGAGACTGATCTGTTGCTGCTAATGCTTGCCAATCAGTGTTCACTGGGGGAGATGATGATCACTCTGATTGGGCTT
Organism: Neoceratodus forsteri; assembly: GCA_016271365.2. Lineage (NCBI taxonomy): Eukaryota > Metazoa > Chordata > Ceratodontiformes > Ceratodontidae > Neoceratodus > Neoceratodus forsteri. Next base: position 613,269,108 of record CM057455.1, read on the forward strand.
GCGGCTTGTCCGTTGTTGTGACCACTGCCCATGTTTTGGGTTCTTCTGGGAGCCTGTCGGGTATTGGCACCTTGTCACCCAGCATTGAGTCCTCTGGAAGTGTTAACAGGGGGTGAACTTGTCCGGGGAGTAGTGCTGGTGTAGTCCTGCATGGTCTTCATCTTCTCCGTGGGGATCCTCCCCGTTTTGTCTGCTAGCTGGGTGCAGTCTCCTCTCATGCATTTGAGAGGTATGTCTCTTTCTGTTCCTTGGGGGGAGGGAGGCATCATATCAATGTGGCAGTGGTTGATGAGGATCCTGCTCTGAGCTGGTTGATACCTTCATATTACCATGGGAGGTAGGAACAGCACCAGAATTGCTGTACAACTCAGGGTTATGGAAGTCTTTAGGGAACTGTTGTCGGAGGTAGTCCATGAGACTTTCCGGCATATCAAAAGAGATCGGGGCCCTGTTGGATATTATTCTCATTGTAGCTGGGTACCACATGGAGAAAGAGATGTGGCGCACATGCAAAATCTTGCCACCCAGTGCATATGCCTTCTTTTGCTCCATTAATTCCTAGGAGTAATCCTGAAAGATGTGAATGGTATTACCATTCCAGGATAAGGAGCCTCTGTCTCTCGATGTGGCTGCTATCAGGTCCATTTGGTGAAAATCTAGGAAGCGTGCCAAAATGGGTCGCAGGCACTCTCCCAGTTTAGGTGGGGGGGGGACAAGGATTGATGAGCCTGTTCAATTTGCAGGACAGTGTCAGGGTTTGTTCCATTTTTACAGACTCAGCTGGAGCTGGTATGGCGGTTGTCCTGCTGTAGGCCATGTTGTAGATTAGATACCCCTACAAAGCGAATCCTCACAGGTAGGAAAATAATTTTGAGAAATTAATGCAAGCAGTGAGTTCTACTTCACTTGTTTGTGTTTTTAGAGGATCTCTGGTGCCCCTTGTTGCAGGATGCCTCAGGATTTTAACCCATACAGAGAGAGCTAAGAAATTATGCTGCCATCTTAGGTGAAGGATAAGCCACACCCCCAGATGAAGGAGGTTTTGACCACATGCAGCACTGACACATGATGAGGAAAACATAATTAAAAGCTAGAAGGAGAATGATTACTAGGATAGAGACAGGCAAAGCTTGAGAAATTCACTTCATGAAGCACTCTACAAAGTTACTCCAGCTTCATTTGTGTACTTATAATGTTTATGAAAAGTGTTGTATAAATGCTGATTCTTCTTCTTTTCACTTCACCCACAGCTGTACTTTATGTTTTGTTGACCTAACAAAGTGCCCCCTATCACTCAGTGAAGATTAAGCATAATGGCACTTTATTAGTGAATGCATCGACAAATCGTTATTATCAGTACTTTTACCAAGTGGTGTTAACAGATGTCTTTAATCTATAGGTTAGTAAATTACTTACCTGCTTCCTATCTGTTAGAACATTTGGTGGCCCATTACATTAGTACACCTAACTGTATATGATGTTCAGCATTATTCTTTATAGAAGACTAAATATTCTTCCAGTCATTAGAGGGCTAGTTTTTCTTTTTAAGACCATTTTACTTGGTAAACTTACATCCTCAACTTAGGAATTGTTCAATTGTGCTTTTAAGAAGGCTGTCAAATTGTGTCGATTAAAATCTCAAAAAATATTACTGCATTGTTACTTAATTGATTGATTTGATATACGTGTTGTTTTTATGTACAATTGTGTTGTTTCAACAAATAAGCTCATCTTGTAAATTGTAAATTTTTTAATAAGTAAGATAAACTATGGGAAGTGTTTTGTTTAACAACAAGAAATAAATAAGTAAACAAACAAATAAATAAATAAATGAATAAATGTTTAAGCCACCTCCACCCACTAGAAATATAGTTCCCACCTCAGATCCTTTAAAACACAACCCCATCCCCACCCTGCATCACTCCCCTTCCTCCTCCCTTCCCAGAATCCCAGCAAAGTCAAGTATTATTACATTTCCCCCCTCTCCCACTGGTACCACATTTGTATAAGTTATATAGAACACACTGCCCACACTTACCCAATGCAAGCCTAAGTCATCATAGTAGCAACAGAACTCCCCACCTTACCACCCTTTAACAACCAACCTCCCACCTCCTCCTCCTCCTAAGCCCCACATTAGCCAAACAGAAAAGGATACAGAAGATCCAAACCTGTAAGGAAAAATGATGTTCAATGCTGGATTGAAATGTTGTCTTTACTCAGTGTGCTGCTGGAGAATGAATTAATAATGACATTCCTGTTGATGTTCTGGCTTCAGTGATGACTGGAATTATATAGTGTTCCCTGAGTGAGGAAGTGTTTGTTTCCTTATTGCAAAATATTATGGTGAAGCTCCTACAGAAGAAACCATTGTTGGACCCAGAGATTTTAACCAGTTACAGGGCTGCTTTCACACCTTCCATTTTCAGGGAAGGACTTTGAGGAAGTGAATGTGTCAACTGGAGACTCATGTGATACAATATGATATATTCAAGCCATTCCAGTGAGGTTTCAGGTCTTGACACAGCACCAAGACTACCTTAATGAAAGTGCTAAATTAACCTTTCCTGGAGAAGAATAGAGGAAAATATTATTTTGTTTTTGTTCTCCATGAGCTTTGTCCAGTATCCCACACAGTGTAACATAGGGTGTTGATGGATTGCCTTAGGTACAATGAAGAACTTACCAGATCAGCACTGTAATGGTTTTAGTTCTACTTCATCAACCAATATCGATAGAAAAACCTGGGGACATTTTCTTCCAGGGCCTTGGCTGTTTCCTTTGATTCATCTTAAAGTTTGATTATGTCCCAAATGTTGTACACAGTGTACATGCTACCACTGGGACAGGTTGTAAGACAGTGTACTCTGGGTTTCACTGTTATGCAGATGATATCCAGCTGTAAATCTCCTTTATACTGGATCAGGGGGATCCTGTAGCTTTTTTTAAGTAATGCTTATCTGATTTAAATGACTAGATGGCTGCTAGTTGACTGAGTCTAAATTTGGGAAACATTTAATAGATGATTATGGAACCTAAATCTCAAAAGTTGGTGTTGAGGGAGGCTTTAGACAGCCTTCCAGAACTGGGTGATATAACCCTTGGAAATCATGTGCTGGACTCAAAACCTGAGGGTCATAATAGAAGACAGATTGACCTATGAGCACCATGGACAGGATTTTCAAAACATGGTGCAGAGCTTGCTACTAGCTCTGCTCCACAACACTTTGGTGCTGGTAGTGCTCCAAACAGATCCCATTTAGCTGCACCTGATTTTACAATCTCAGGTGCAGTTGTGACAGTTTTCACATATTACAGCAGCTTGCACCAAATTTTTGGTGCAAGCTCCATAAAACCACCCCCAGGAGTGCTACAAGGTAGACCAGAAAATGATGTTCTACCTTGTTGCAATTGCAGTATGGGATAGAAAATCCTGTTAGATCACTGCAAGCCCTATGCCCCGTATCGCTGGCAAAACCAGGAGTTGTGGTGATCTAAGAGTTTTGAAAATCCTGCCCTTATGTGTTGAATGTCATCTGTTATGTATTTTTCCATCTAAGAAATATCACCCAAGTGAAGCCCTTTTTTTGATATTATGACATGGGGAGTGTAATTGGTGCCTTTATTACAGCACCTCTAGACTACTCTAATGCTCTTTATTTCTGGCTTTTTGAAGGCTTTGAAATATGTCACAACCTGACTTATATCTGGTACAAGCATGTGCAGTCATATCACACTATTACACCTGTGCTGTGCAAACTTCAGTGGCTGCCAGTTAAATGGCATTGAGTCATCAAGATTTACTTGATGGCATTCAAGGTCCAGCATGGGTTGTGTCATGATTCCATTAAGACCTCCTCCCATATACAATTGTTTGGCTATTTCATTAAGCAGGATGCAACCTGTTGGTAGTTCAACTTGCTGATTTTTGAAACCTCAGAAGGAAGGCTGGTTTCTGTGGCCAACACTTGCATATCAAATGCATTACCAACATAGCTTTGTTAGAGCCTTTCAGATGAGACACTATATTAAATATAATATGTGTCTGACCTGGTAGTACAGAGACCTGAGGCAGTTAGCATCTTACCTCTCCCATACCAGAAATCTAAGTTCAGGAATGAACTCAGGCTGCAGTGGGGGGTCAGCCAGAGAGTGAGGGATTGAGCATCCCAACATATGATCTTGTTCTCCGGGGTGAGAAGGCAGTCATCTCTGCTGCTGTACAACCATCTGGGTGACCACAGGTGGCAGTGCAGCTAGAGTGGCTAGTGGGAGGGTGGACATTGGCAGGCACTGCATGCCATGTACTAGCGTGGCAATGTGCTTGGTGTGCCATTGATGCTGACATTCCAGAGGGCTTGGGAACCCAACCTGGAAAGAAGCACTCCCCAATAGCAGGATAAAACCACCTGGTCTGGAAACCCCTCACTTGGCTGCTCAGGCACTGTTCCTCCCTAACTGGATCTGGTCCACAACAGCAAGTACCAGGGTCCTCCATTGCTCCTGCCAAGGGAGGAAGGTCTGGGGGAAAAGGGAGGGACTGAAGATAGCCCTGGGGGATGCCAGGGTGACAGGGTTGGGAATGGGGATGGGCCAAATGGGGCCATCGGGGAAGAGCAGAAGGGAACAAAACATAATTTGATGCTTGCTTGCTGAGCGTAACCTATAGTTACACCTAATTAGCCATTTGACAAGCACAAAACTCATGACTTTACATAGCAATTTAATTTGCATCCTTAACCCCAGAGGCACTACCACACCACTACAGTACCAATGTACTGTATGTGTGTTTGATATTGACTGTGTAAACCATAATGTATTGGATTACTCTCTACTCATAAATCTTTAAAATCGAAAAAGTCCTCACATCTGATTATCCATGAATACCTTGCCAATATTGTATGCTTGAAAAGTAAGTTATATCATAACAAATGTTGCCTAAGGAATTGAAATACAGTCTGAAGGTTTGTTTCTCTCTAGGAGAAATGCATAGCATGTTGTCCTTGTGAATAAGGCAGTCTGCTAGAGGGTAAAAATGTGGAGTAAGGGAATCAAGTCAGCATCCTAAAGTAAAATTTCCAGGAAGATTTCTTTAACCTGTATTTGTAAGAAAAAATGCATCTAGGCAGTTATAGTGCAGAAAGTCAATGTTGTTCTGAGCCACCATCTCCAGTTGGGTAGCTTCTGGCTAATTAAAGTTAAAAGCAAAGCTCTGATGCAAGAATTCCTCGATTTATTGCAGAAAAGGCTAAATGAAAGAAGACTGGATTTGACTGGAATGCAGTGATTTCAATGGGCACATGGTGCCTCAAGGTTAATGTAATGATTTAGTCATTGCCTTGGACTTACTTTGCATGCAGCAAAAGAATAAATGTACAGCCTTGGGGAGTACATTCAACAAACAATACTTTTAAGAGTGCAGAACACTTTCTGGAACTGAAACTTCTGTTGCATAGTATATCATAAACAGAATTAATTGGGTCTCACTTTTTCCATAGATCTTTTTATCCCTGACCATACTCACCTCAGGAATATTCCCTGGTCTCAAGGATATACACTATTTAGGTTCTTTGAACCCCATCTTACATGTGTCTAGTGACAGTCCATTTACCACATACCATCCTCTACATTGCAGGTGTTTCAGGGTAAGGGCACTTCTCCATCTCCAAAGCAGTCCACTGTCAGCTGGCATTAGGACTGAGGGTATCCCAGTGACCCTGATCATTATATAGTTGGTACATGTTTTCTCTCTGTTTTCTTCCTTCCTCTCCTGGCTTCAGTGTAGCCATTCTCCTGATCTCATGTATATACCACCCCTTTCTGCAGTATGAGGAAGCTCCCTAGCACAGCTGCAGGTGTTGCTGTTGTATTGGAACTCACCATCAACCATCCCCGGCTGAGGCTCAGTGTTGTGTGGTGGCTACCCCAGTCAGGTCTGCCTCCAAATATGGAAAGCTGAGTCCACCACTAAACCTGGATCACCTGGATAGCAGTGAAAGGCATTGCCCCCTGGGCCATCATGGTGGTTGCCTGACTTCTTATTTGACAATATAAAACAGCAGTGACAGTCCTGCTTTAGGAGAACTCTGTTCACAGTTTTGGACACCATGCAAATCTGTTCTGCTCCAGCAGAGAACTGTGAGATAAAACATTCATTAAAAAAGTCTGTTTACAGTGCCTTTAACAAGCACCATAGCCTAATGATTAGAGAACAGAGTGATGAACCTGAAGATACAGAAAACTCTGCATGAGCACCAAAAAAAGAGTGTTGTGTGAGTATGTAAACTGTAAAGAAATCAGATGGTTAATAGTAAATGCATGCTGTAAACAGAAAATAGAGTTAGAATCAACATTTCAACCATAGCTTTTCTTGAGGAGTTAGTAAGAGAAAATTAAACCAAGTAATAGAAGAGTTGAGGGAATAAGCAGAGATATGTGTGGGGGAAGGGAAAGGGATGTGTGGCTTTTAGAGAAACATTTATAATAGAAACATTTTAAACAGAAGCTCAAAAATAAAATGGTGATAATGGGGCAGGAGAAACACATGGCATAAGAAAGAATAGGAGTGAATGAGTTGAATTGTCCTCATGTCAGGTCTAATAAACTGAGTTACTGTAACTTAGAGGTCTAAAAGGTGAGAAAATGAGGGAATGTGTCGGGGAAATAACAAGATAAGGAAAATGAATATGCACACATAGCATAAATGCCCATATAAGTACACCCACAAAGATCCAGAATATTGATACTGTATGTAAGCAGGCATGCCAACCCTAAATGTCTTTGAAATTTTTGTAAAAGTTTGTAAAATTTTAATTTCAGTTTTGTCAGTCTATTTTTAAAACTACTCATCCACATTTCACTTAAACTGGCATGAGTAAAGGCCTACACCAGTGGCAAGGCATGCCAAGTTTCTGATCTCTATCTTTAAATGGGGCTGAGTTATTTCCTGCCAACTATTCCAAATATATTTACAAAATTTCTCAAGTATGCAAACTGTGAGAATTTATACCCCGGTGACTGAAACTAGTAAAGGCAATACCATAAATTCAGCAAGTTCATAATACCTATATGCAGTACTGTAGGCAGCTGTGTATGTATCAACCTCCTAATTTCCTACTTAAACAATAGCCAACTTACAAGCATCCAAAAATTGTCAAATAACATAAATACATTCAATCACATTATAAGAGTTTTAACCAAAATTGTGAAATGTTATAATTGTGCAGAGTCCATATACATACTGTAAATTTTGCCCCACCATACACATGACCTGCCATAAAGATTAAGACCAATGCAATACAATACAATACAATACAATACAGTACAGTACAGTGCAATGCAATGCAATGCAATACAATGCAATACAATACTGCACAATACTATACAATGTAATGCAATGCAATGCATTACAGTACAATACAATACAATGTAAGGGACAAAAGGAGGATTGCCATCCTTTTTAGTCTTAAGGTAGTATTCATAGGAGAATCTGTACTAAAGGTAGCAGGAAGATTGAATAGTTAGGTGATTTTCCCACTGGCAATACAGTTCAAGTAAAGGTAATTCATAAACAACCAATCTAACTAGAGGAGGATCTGACTGTTCGTGTCAGTCTTGGCTTAAATGGCATGTGGTGAACAAGTTCTGTGCACATGAGGGCAGTAACTGATTGCTTCTTTACTGCCCTTCCCCTACACCATTGCAGAATTCTTCTCATTTTTTAACGATCAGGAGCCTTATTTTTAAAAGAGTTTACTTTTGCCATATGCACATAATGGGAGAAATCCTGTTGAAAATAGGGACCAGCTGTTTGAAATGAACACTCTGGAGACCTGCTTCCATATCAAACCTGCCAGCCACCAGCGGTACATGGTCCAGTTTATGGCAGCCGTAACTTGCGAGCCCAACACAACTGAGGACATTTTTCTCCTCCCTCCCACCCAGCCACCCACCCAATACTAATAAGAGCTCAAGGAGGAGCAAACTGAAATTATAACCTCTGATATGGAGTGCAAGATCAGGTAGACACCAAGGCTATACAAGGGGGCAGACCTGGACTGAGCAGTCACTGGAGAAGTTATACACTCATTTATATTCTGATCTAATGCTATTCATGATACCTTAATCAAATTTTAGTGGTTTAACTATTTGCTATTTGCTCTGTTTGATCTTAAGCCATTTTATTATCTGAGCAATTAATAGATATTTAGTCAAGTAGCAGTTATTTAGTCATTTGCTGCCTACTGCTATATAACATGATATAATACTATTTAGGTAGTTAGCCTGTTACTATTTACTCTCTTGCTATTCAGCTATACATAATCATTTATTCTTACTTAGTAATGTGTATTTAGTCATTTGCTATCTGCTACTATTAGGGATGCTTATTTAGTCATTTGCTATCTAATACTATTTAGGACATTAGGACATTTTAATCACTGTTTAGTCAAGTAGCATCTGGATGTTTTAATCACTATGTAGCCAAGCAGTCTTTTGCTATTTGCTCCTCTGCTATTAAATTATTTTGATACCTAAGAAAGGAATAGTTCACTAGGACAGCTCATCAGTTAGACAGGCTTTAATAAGGCTGTGCTAATATTCTTAAATGTGTCATTAGTTAAGGAGATTGGAATAGACTGAGTAGGCAGCATATAGCTACTTGATTTAACACCCATATTATTGCAGCTAGCATGAATATGGATTAGATTTTCTTGCAGGCTGAACTACAAATTGGAAAATTTTTTAGGGTGTCGATAACACTGTCCATATCCAAGCCTACACAGTGGTCAATAGCACTGTCTATATCCAATCCTACATAGTAGAACATGCTCACCACCTTGAGGGGTTTAAGGACTCAGAGGAGCCTGAGGACAGGAAGTGGGATCAATAAGACCATTTAGGAACTTTAACAGAGGGGTGTGGGATCCTAGTAACAAATACAGGCAATGGGAGAAGAGGAAGGTGTGGCAGGGGAGAGAGACAGGAAGATTCTGGGGGAAGGAAGAGGGAGAGTAGTTGGCTATAATAGGGGTGGGGCGGAAGTGTTTCTGGATATGATGTGGACAGCAGGGGAATGCTCTATATGCAGGAATATGGGACAACTTAAGACAGAAATAAATTGGCTGAGGTTGGAAGTGGAAAGAGGGGCAGGGGATGGGGTAAGGAGCAATTGAGAAAAGAGCAGAGAGGCTCTGCTGAAAGCTGGGGTGGGGCAATATTAAGTGGGATGCAGGGAGGTTGCTAATGGGATTGGAAGTAAGACCAACCAGTACTAGGAACAATGATTGACAGGTAGTGAAAGAAAAGGGAAAGTAGCACAAATGAATAATGGCGGTATAGCAGAAGAAATACTAAGATATGTACAAGAGTCAGGGGATGAGCATGGAACAGGTTCTTGCCACTATCAGATATAGATGACCAGAGGGCTCATGAGGAGCTTGGGGGCTCAAACAAACATGAGGGGTAAGGTCAGAGTTAAACAGGTGGAAGGGGAGAGTGGAATGAGGGGAGAAGGAGGTCAAGTCAATCTGGAAGAAGCCAAGAAACAGGAAGAAGAAGGGGAGAAAGGGGATGGACAAGGAAAGAGGAGCACAACTGGAGACAGCAAGGGGTGTCAGAGAGACTGCAGAGGGAATGGGATAGAAAAGGAAGAAAGTGATAAAAAAGTAAATCAGACAGGAAGATAGGCATGAGGGACAGGGTAAGAATGCAGAGGGAGATGGCAGGTTCACCAGACACTGGAAGTGGGGTAGTAAACAGGACTCAGGGAAAAGACAGACTCATGGTCTATAGGAATTATATAATAAACGGCGTACACTGGATTAGGAAGTGGGACCCAGATAAAATGGAATGGAGGCTGGGAGGGTAAGACAAAAGATAAATGAGGAAATAAGGAGACTGGGGGGCAAACTACACCTGATCATTCTTTTGAGTACAAATAACTTGTCAGGAAATGAGCTGGATGAGGTACAGCAAAGATTTATAGATTTAACAAGGGACTGCAGGGAGAGGGTGAGCTCATTGGCTTTCTCAAAAGTCTTACTAGTCCCTAGTGCCAGTACTCATAGGAAAAAGATGATTGAGGAATTTAACAGCTGGCTAAGGGAATGGTGTGAAAAGGACAGGTTCATCTGCATTGGAGAATGGAGAGACAGCTGCAAGGATGAAGGGTTATATTCAAAAGATAGGTTGCATCTAAATGAGGCTGGGTCCAGGGTACTGAGGGAAAAACTACAGGAATATATAGCCAAGGCCATGAATTTAAACAAAGAAGGGGGTATGAGGGTATGGGAAGGAAAGGAGGCCATAACCAGGGGAAGTTATTTAGCTGACATGCCCTCACAAATGGGGGCTGGGGTTAAGGAGGGGGGAAGCAATAATGAGGGGAGTAACTGGTGGAGGCAATGGGCACAAATGACAGAGGTCTGAGCAACAAACTAGTAGCCTTAGAGGCCACAATGATAGGGAAGAAACTGGACCTGGTGGCCATCACAGAGAACTGGTGTACCAAAAAACAGGACTAGGAGATGGCCATCCCGGGCTTTAATTAATTTAGGTTGGACAGGACAGGTATGAAGGGGAGGTAGCTGCCATATATGTAAGGGACAATATATAGGCTTCAGTGGAGCAGGAGACGCAAGGAGAAGCGGAGGTACTGTGGGTCACCCTAGAGAAGCAGTCTGAGGCCAATATGCATACAGGAATGATTTCTAGGCCTCCAGTGCAGGGGAAGAAGTAGATATGGAGTTAATGCAACCAGTAAAAATGATAGCCTGAAAGGGGGAATTGTTGCTGATGGGGGACTGTAATCTCCATGGTGTGGACTGGAGGCTACCAGCAGCAGAAACAATCAGGAGCAGGAAAATACTGGACTTCTTACAAGGAACATTTCTCCAACAACTTGTGCGTAGAACCATCTCGGGGGGGGGTGATACTGGACTTTGTACTAACCAACAGGGACACTGTCACTGATGTCATGGTGGGGGACAATCTAGGGTCCAGTGACCGTCACATGGTTCAATTCAAAATACAGTAAGAACTGGGACAGAGTTGAGTAACACAAGGACAAGGGTCATAGACTTCAAGCATGCAGTTTTTAATAAAATGAGGGACATCCTCAAGGATGCCCTGGTAGACATAGAGAAACCGTAAGGAGTTGAGGAGCAATGGGCTGCAGTCAGAGGGAGAATTTAAAGAGCTACAAAGCAAAGCATAAGACAGGCCAGTAAAAGCAAAAAAAGAAAGCAGCTGATTTGGTTCTCTAAAGAGGTACTGAGAGCAGTGAGGGAAAAATGAAATAGCCTTCAGGAAGTACAAAAATATACAGAAAGAAGAATATAGAATGAAGTACAAGAAGAAACAAAGGGTGGCAGAGCAGATAGTTTGGAAGACAAAGGCAGATATGGAGGAAGAGATAGCCAAGTTGGTAAAGAAGGGAGATGAAACATCCTTCAGATACATCAGTGAGAAAAGGATGTCCCGATCAGGGATAGTGAGACTGGTAGGGGAAGGGGGGGCTCCAGTAGAGGGGGGTCACCAGAAGGCAGACTTAATGAACAATTACTTCTGTTCAGTTTTCATGGAGGAGAGGGAAGGGAATGGTCTGGTGTTACATAAAAAGTGCACAAGGGGTCGGGAGGTGGACACTAGTCCTATTCAGGGAAGACTGTTCTTAAAAACTGTCCAGGTTAAGGGTAGAGAAGGTAATGGGGCCAGAGGCAGTTCACTCTAGGGTGCTATGGAAGTGCAGGGGGGTGCTGGCTGCACTTCTGATATCACTGTTTAGCCTGTCATTGGACACTGGGGAGGTTCTGGAGAACTGGAGATGGATGGATGTGGTACCTTTCCACAAGAATGGCAGTAGAGAAAAGGCAGGTAATTACTAACTGGTCAGCCTGACCTTGATGGCAGGAAAGGTAATGGAGTCACTACTTAAAGAGAGAATTGGTGAATACCTTCCAGCCAGCAGTCTCTAGGTCCAGAGGTTGCATGGACTCACAGAGGGGTGGTCATGCCAGATGAACCTAATCAAATTTTTTGACTGGGTGACAAGGGTGGTGGATGAGGGATGGGTGGTGGACATGGCCTATCTGGACTTCAGCAAGGCTTTCAACACTGTCCACGCAGAAGGCTGGTGGACAAACAGAGCTGTATTGGAGTGGATCCTAAAATAGCAAAATGGGTGGAAAGCTGGCTTAGTGGTAGAAACCATAGGGTTGTAGTAAATGGGGTTCACTCGGGGTAGGGCAGAGTAGCAAGTGGGGTGCACAGGGTAGTATTGGGTCAGGTCACTTTTAATATCTACATTGGTGATATTGTGGACGGATTGGACGGGAAGGTGTGCATATTTGCAGATGATACAAAAATCTGCAATAGGGTTAACACACCTTGGGGGGGGGTGGAAAGGATGAAGAAGGGCCTGGGGAAGAGGAGTGGTCAGGAAATTGGTAATTGACATTCAATGCAAAGAAGTGCAGAATCATGCATTAAAGGCATAAAAACCCATGGGCCACATATAAACTGAGGGGGAGAGGCAGTCATGGTAACCGGTAAGGAGAGGAACCTGGGAGTTATAATATTGGATGACCTAAAGGTGGTGAAATTATATGATAATGCAGTGGGAAAGGCAAATTGTACTGTATGTTGGACTGTGTAGGGAGGGATATAACCAGTAGGCAGAATGAGGTGATAATGCCCCTATATAAATCACTGATGAGACCTCACCTAAAGTATGAGGTGCAGTTCTGGAGGCCTCATTTCCATAAGGATATAGACAGGATGGGGGGGATGCAAAGGGTGACCAAAATGGTCCAGGGCCTGCATCAGGAGCCTTATGAAAAAGGCTAAGGAATCTAGATCACTACTCCTTGGAGATCAGAGAGAGAGAGGAGACAGTGTTAAGACATTTAAATACTAAAAGGGAATAAACAAGGTACAGGGAGGGAGCATTTTTTAAAGAAAAAGATGTCCAAAGACAAGAGGGCACAATATGAAGTTGGAGAGTGGAAGGATCAGAGGGAACAGGAGAAAGTATTTCTTCATGGAAAGGGTGGCGAACCTCTGGAACAGACTTCCAGTGGAAGTGGTGGTGGCTAAAATGGTTACTGTATTTAAGAAAGCATGGAATAGACACATGAGTATCAGCAAAATTGGTAGGGAAGGAATCCTGGAGTCCAAACAGGATCAGGAGACACCATTGGTAGTGTAAGGCGGCAGGAGGGCAGAGGCTGATGATCATGTAGGTTCTGTGGTTTTATATTAGGCAGGGAGAAATGGGCAGACTGGATGGGCTGGGTAGTCCTTTTCTGCCGTCAGCCTCTATGTTACTATGTTACTGTGATGAGGTTATTTACAGAAATAGGGACATTTCCATTTGAAAAGTTATCCAATTTGATCTCCTTTGAGATGCTCATGGTCAGTCCTGGTGCCTGTTAAGAATGCAGCAGGCTATTAGGCTAGCTATGGAAGGTGTTGCTAAGAGTCTGTTGAAAAAATGGGGTTTCTTCTTTTGCTGGCCAGATGGAGGACATTCTGAGGCAAGGAATGCCTGCATGAAGATGGACTGTAGTTGTACCAGGAAGGAGGGTTTACTAGTCAGAAAAATGGAATTAGCAGTCAGGAGGGTTTTAAACTAAGGGAAAGTGGAGGTAAGCAGTTCAAGGAATCATCAATGGCAAAAGTTAGGTTCAGGACAGACTAAAACATCCACTCAACTTGCAGTGGCGCAAGGATCAGCCAAGTAAGCCTGTGAGAGGGGTTGTTACTTTTTGTTTGTGTATCTGCTTTTTTAAATCTCTGGGTAATTGTTTTTAGGAGGGTGGGAGTTTGGTGGGAGGATTTTGGGAGGCTTTGGGATGGAAGGCATCCACAAGCAGTGCCATTGATAGTGGCTAGCCATGTGACTGATAGCATCCAATGGGGTGCTACAAGCTCTGTATTTCAATCCCACAGAACAATGCAAAACAAGTCACCTGGCTCAAGGATCAAAAGTGGAGCTAGGAAAAAAAATGAAATGACCACAAAACAAAAGTACCCGGCTGCTCACACCACTAAAAAAACAGGTTACTTTCAATACTTTATTTGTGCTATGCACACATGTAGCACCCCCCGTGTTGCCTACAAGCCATCAACACACATTCCACATATATCAGGTGCTTTATCAAGTCTTGATTAAGCTTCTGTTGTACGTGAAATGTGTGTTGATGGCTTGTAGGAAACACAGGGGGTTGCTACATGTGAGCATTACACAAATAAAGTATTCAAAGTAACCTAACATTGTTTTTTTTTTAGTGGAGTGAGAAGCTGGCTACTTTTGTTTTGTAATCTCACAGAACAATTAACTCCAGAGTGTGTAGACCACAAGTGCTTGAGAACCACAAGAGCAGGAAGAAAGCATCTGCTGGGTCAGCCCCAAAGGGGGCAAAGATCCACAGAGACAGGTACAGATAAGGCATTGGTTCCTCCCAGTGAGAAATACCCTTATCCATTGTGTGTTCTGGGGCTGGAAGGCAGGCTGTATAATACATTCTGTGTGGAGGCTCCAGTTCAGGCGACATCAATTATGTTTAAGCAGGGGGACATAGCTGACAAGTAAGGTGCTACCTGCAAGCATCAGTCTTAAGATTTCCTTGTAAAATCCTATCTGGGCTACCCTAATAAGTGAAATCCAGTATGGGGTGCAAAAACATCTGTGAAGTAGGAGGCAAGGATGGCAACCCCTATTAGTAAAGGAGAGGGTAAGTCTACTCAAATAAGGAGCATCACATAGATTTTGAGAAAATGCAGGAGTAGAGGAAGAGGAGAGTAGAGCGGTGGAATATTAGTGGAGGAAGTTGAGGGCCCAATAGACTGCAACAACTATGGAGTCACTATTTTCCAGGGAGGTCTCCTGAAGATCTCATTGCTGCCCATTATACAATAGGTTTACAGTACTCACTTCAGAACTAGCCACAATAAAGGATGAACTCAGCCATCTCCAGAGAAAGGCCAAGGTATGGATGGTGCCAGTAGCCTAGACACTGCTTCCCTAAAGGACACCAAGGGTCTGGCATGGAGGTGGAGAGTAGTTCATGAAGGAGGGGATAACAGGTTGTTCTTGGAAGGGGTGGAGCCCTAAAGTTGGCTACAGCAAACTATTATGCTCCATTGAGTGGCTCAGTCTGTCTGCTGTACCCCATAAGGGTGCCAGAACCTGTTGCTCCTCAGGTAACCAGGTCTACCCCTCATGATGGCAGTTAAGATGATTCTGGAAACCTAGGGCAAGGCTAGGTCAAGAAGGATACTGATAATAGGGAACTCTATCATCAGGGATTCAGTAGTGGTACTGTGTGTAAAGGTCAAGCAACAAGAAAAACATGGTAGTCTCATGTCTTGCAGAGGCATTGGAAGGGAGAAATAAAGGTATACAGGCAGGGAGGGGTACAGAGATACAGGAAGGATCAGAAGAATTGCAAGGGGGGGGCTTAGTGACATTGTTCAGATGGGCAAAATGTTCTAGAAGGAAGTAAAGAGCAGATTAGTAGAGCTGGGCAGGCTTACACTGGCAGATTCCTCAAAATCTTTTTCAAACCGATATAGATCGAGAGAGAGGATATCAAATCTGCTCTTGGATAAAGAAGTTTTGCAGAGAGGAGGGCTTTTTGCTTCCTACTAAGGTTCATACTAATTTATAAAGAAGCAGAAGTAAGCTACAGTATAGGCCCCATGCAAACAGCTCCATATACACTTCTCAGATGTAATAGTGTTTGTTATTGTCTTACATCAATAACTTGTCTAAGTTATTCTTGCAGCTTTGTTTAGTTTTCCATTCAGCAACATGCCTTGGTATGAATGGGGTACTGCAGGCAGTTCTGGTGGGACAGAAGGCTTTACAAGTGTGATGACCTTCACTTCACAGGGACCAGGAGGCTCTCAACATCATGCTCTAGGATGCACTTGACGTCATGATGTTGACTGACTGCTGATATCATGCACTGCCTCTCTAAAGAAGGGAGATGAATGTGAGCATTTACAAATGCTAGCTAATGGCAGTTTTAACTGCAGCTAACACTAAAGCCTTTCAGTAAACCTCTACACAGCATAAGATGCTTCAGCTGCATATTTAGCTAAATAAGAATTATGTAACGACATAAACAGATACTAATTGAAAAGGAGATCTCTAACGAGAAGAGTACAGTGTCAGAGTAAAAATTAAGGCACATTCTTCATAGTTACACTACAATAAATGAATTGGTAGAATGCTTTTGCAATGTGGTTTAGCACTTTTGAGCTATAGCCCTGTTTACATATATATGTTGAATCTATTGATATCATTTGAATGGGTAACTGTATGGACAATTCCTACTGTATTTTAAGTTTTTTTTTAGATGCAGAACCTATTCACCTGAGAAAATGAAAGATTTGTCTATTTTTAAAATATATATTGGAAATGGCTATGGAAAGCCATTGGTAAATATAACATCTGGCTTAAATGGTGAGTTGCTTTGTTCACTGTTTTCAGTTAAGTGAACATTATATTTTTATGCCATTTCTAGGTGCAGTAAACAATTAGCAACATAATATGCAAAGAAGCACTACTATACCCACAATAATAGAGGTAACTAGAGACTTATCCTCACTTCTGTATTAAATTACTGATTGATTCTAAATTATTACAGAGATGATTGAATCACATCATAGTGAATGTAAAGTATTTACATATTTATATTATCTATACTATGGTTGTAGAGTAGCAGAAGGCTAGATGCCCATTTATAACTATCCCCACTTCTCAGTGGTTGCAACTACATAAGTTGCTCTCATTAAAATATGCATCTAGTTTTGATTTAAAGCTAGTTAAAGTTTTTTGTCCTACAATACCATCTGGAAGTTGATTTCATAATCTTATAGTTCTGGGTAGAAAGAAGTTATTTCTCATATTTGTCATAGCTACTGGGTGTTGTATTTGTGGTGTATTATGTGATCATAAGTCATATGTATTATCCCTGTAATGTATTTCCAATGTACTGGTTAACTCTGTAACTTGTAATATCTTGCATAATGTTAGTAAGTCCCCTTTTTACCTTCTTTTGACTAGTGGCCATAGTAGCCTCAACAATTAGCTTAATATAACAAGGCAATGAGCAAAGAGAACACTATATTAAGATGCATTGATAAGAGAATCAACAGTAGAAGTAAGGAAGTGATATTAGTAAGGAGGTAATACTGCCAGTGTACAGATCCATGGTAAGTCTAAATTTGGAGTACTGCATGTTGGTTTGGAGTACACACCTAAAGAAGGATAGGAACAATATGGAGGTGGTTCAGAGAAGTGCCACTAAGATGATTCAAGGATGGAAGGTGAGATCCTATGGGGAGAGGCTAAAGGAGCTGAATATGTACTCAAAGGAGGTCATGAGGGAGTGGGGACACATGACAGACTTTCAAGTTTCTTGAGGGGATTAACACATGGCTATCAGTGCATTGTTTAACATTAAAGTAAACACAAACACTGGGGTAACATGATGAAACTGATAGAGGAAGGTTCCAAAAGGATGTGATAAAAAACCTTCTCACAGAGATAGTGGTGGAAACTTGGAACAGATTGCCTGACAAAGTAGACTGTGCAAAAGAAGTTGATTGGTTCAAGAAGTGATGGGACAGACAAATGAGTTTGGTGAAAGGCACCTGGGAAGGTGAGGAGAGGAGAGAATGGGAAAATGAATGAACATTTAGTGGGTGCAGTCCCAGATGTTTGGTAGGGCAAAGGGCAGACATGGTGGTCCAGTTGGCCTTCTTCAACTGGCAACTTTCTATTACTTTAGTGGCACTACAACAGCACTGTAATGATATAACTTTACCAAACATTAGAAGTGTATTATTAGAGAAGTATACAAACCTCTACACTGCCTCGTCTTTCAGTGCCTCAGTTGCTCTTACAGGAGGCAGACACATTACTCTGAGTTCTACTGGTACCCTCCAGCTGCTTCCCCTGCCACCAAACCCCTAACCACTACCAATAATACCACCAGCCCAGTTCATTTGCTGTACGTGTTGGAACTTCATGAAGTCTAAAAAAATGCATTCATATTTATGAAATACCATCTAGCACAATGTGTTTCCACAGGATAGTCACAGGCATTTATAAGAAAGTCAGAACCTACAGTGTAAATGAATTGTGTGAATTGGAATGAATTGAAAAGAATGAATGAATGAATGAATGAATGAATGAATGAATGAATGAATGAATGAATGAATGAAGGCATAGAGTGTAGTTCTAAACTTCACTTCAGACACTTTGATGATCTTATTAACATATGGATGTTTTCAATAAATACAAAGTTACAATAATATCCCACTAAAGCAAAGCATCTTGAGATGTATATGCAAATCACTATTAAAAATTAGACTGGTTCTACTTTAAGCAGAAGTGCATGGTGCCAAGTGGCCTCTCACACAATCTGCTAAGGCTCAGAACAGAAGACACAGACATGTGTTTCATCCTCAGTGTGCCTCATCTCATGTTGACATTTGCTTCCCACCAAACACTGTGTCACCTTTTCTTCATATAGTCTGACAACAAAAGGACAGTATAGTGGACTGGCATACTCAGTGCCACTGCTAAGGGTGGTAAACACACTGCAGTTACAAATACATCAGCTGCAGACAGATCTAAACAGTCCACTCAGGTGAGCACGCAAGGACACGATGGTCTTCAGTACTAACACAGTAAGTGTACTGTGATGCAGCTGGGCTGCGTTTTATCTCTATTTGGAGTTTAACTATTATAAAACACCACTTTTTGCACTAATAGGCCATAGCAAGTGACTGTTTATGACCTGGCAGAGCCACTTCTGTGTATTGGTACATTTATTGGAGTCCCTTAGTGAGCCTGGTGAGTACTGGGTGAGATCTTTATTCTACTGCAGAGCTGTTTGGCTGCAGAACGTTGTGTAACCCTGAAAACACAGCACTACCAGTATTATAGTTTTTTGCTGGGCATATCTAAAACTGTAGCCTGAGTCCAGAAGGCAGTGACACATTGCTAGGCAACAACACCAAGAAATCACTGGGTTCTATAGTTCTCCTGGTGAGCCCTAGGAAATATATTTTCAAGGTGCTATGGGAAGCAGTAGAGGATTTTTAAATTGCAGTTAATGCAGCAGGCGGTTGTTATACTGCATTGATCTCCATTTGGAGATTTACTATTTTAAAATATTGCTTTTTTCACTAGCTAATAAGGCTGTAGTAAGTGCCTGTTTGTGACTTGGCTGAGCCACTTCTGGGTTGTGGTACATTTATTGGCACCCTCAATGAGTGGGGCGTGCATGCGTGGGCCACGTGCAGACACACTCACGGAGACAAGTGTGTCTACAGTGGCAGACAGGGCAGAGGGCCTAAAAAGACTGCAGACCCCAACAGACTTCCTTTTCACCAAGGCAACAGATTACTTAAAAGCAGCCTTAATGTAATTACCTCCGTAGTTTTCAAAACACATTGCACTAAACTATTCTAGGTGTTTCTAAGCAGGTTTCAAAATGACAGTGGTTGTTGGAAGTCAAATGAATCCAGGTAGCCAACCAAATATTCATAAATAAGAGCAGCTTGTGTGGTAGGAAACCATTTAATTAAGACAAGTGGTGATATATAGATAAACCAGAACCAAACATAAGGGAGGAGCAAGTTTCGAAATAAAGCCCACCCATTAGAGGAACTGGTTTTTGTTTGATTGTAAGTGTCCAGGGGATCTACAGTTGTGACTCTACACTATATAAATTACCTTCTTGTGAATAGGCATCATGAACAGTAGTACAAGAAATAATAATTAAGTACATT
Source organism: Neoceratodus forsteri (assembly GCA_016271365.2). Lineage (NCBI taxonomy): Eukaryota > Metazoa > Chordata > Ceratodontiformes > Ceratodontidae > Neoceratodus > Neoceratodus forsteri. The sequence continues at coordinate 613,288,920 of CM057455.1, forward strand.
GAACATATTTTAGGTCATGATTTATACGACAGCATGCCCCCTCACAAGTTGAATATAATAGGAATACAGGTTTTCTGTTGCTTTGTGATTGTTACTTCTTTATTTGTAAACGTCAGTATATAAATAAGAAAAAAATATAAAAATCCTTAATATAGGTTTGTTTTAGGGTACATTAGTCTAATACCTGGCACATACTATATTTAGTAGTAGTCCTTGTGAGTTTCTAGTGAGTCTGGTGCACTAGTGTGGTGATACCGGAAACTCTAATATACAGATCTGTCTAGTTGTAAGAACTTTGTAAGTTTGAAATGAGTATGGTATGGTAACACTTACAGATGGGGAAATGGGGGTAAAATGTTCACAGTGTGGTATGTTCAGTACAAATCCTGACACATGCTTCAATGCATACACTTGTAAACTTTGTATTGAGTTAGGTGAACTAAGGAGCAGGTTGCTAACAAAGGATATGGAAATAATAGATCTCAAGAAATAAATAGAATTCATATTTTGGGGCAGGAAAAAAACTGAAAATACTAAGGAAGGGAATAACAAAAAAAAGGAAAGAGAATTGGATTATGATGAATCTGTTGATTGGAGTTTGGTTGAAAACAAAAACAAAGAAAAAGGATAGGAGGGCCATCAACTTTCAAATAGAAACCAAAAGAAATCAATACATACACTTAATAAATTTAATTGAGCTAATAGAAGCTCAGTCACAAGAATTACTCAATCTAGTAAGCAGTGTTAAGACAATAGATGCAGATCAGGATAAAGGCAATGTACAGGAAATGGATATGGAATGTCAGGAAAATAAGAAGACTAGCCAGAAAAGAAGAGTATACCAGGCTTGGTAGAAAGTGGTGGCGCAGAGGCAAAAAATGTGTCATAACTTTGTAACCCCCCCACCCATGGGAGTTACTGTATGTGTTTCTTTAAGAAGGAATGTGCTTTCTATCATGGTGCCAACCTCTGTGCCCTTGGAGGACCAGGACAGCTGGTTGCCCTGAGCATTCTAAAGGGGAAGGGCTAGAGCTTTCTGCTTGAAAGAACTGATAATTCTTGTCAGTTGGAGGAAAAACACAGACTGGCATGCACTGCAGTTTCCCTCTGAGGTAAAACCTTTTTCTCAGAGTTGGCATCGGGTACAAAAACAGTTGTTCATGGTGGTGGCCAGTGGAACAACATCCCTAAAAGGAGAGTGCCCCTCTCCACAGGAGCAATACCAGTTTAGGAGTTCATAGGAGCTTCTCAAGGACGGACTGCCAGTTTTAGAACAACCTGAAGGAACAAGGTGACATTTAACCTTATTGAAAATGTTGTGCCAGTTGCAGACTTTTGTGATTCAAAGCCTAGAGAAGTTTCTGTGTTTTAACAGAAGAATTTCCTATCAGAATGTGACTGTCTCTAAGAAAGGGGACTGCCATATGCTCTTTTGCCAGTGAGTTAAAATGTCTGTGAAGACACCTGTTTATGCCCCCTTTGGGCACCAAAGGGTTTGTTATTTTCCACAGTGAAGTTGTTCTGAGGAAAACAAATGACAAGATACATGCTGTCTGCCACAGAGAGTAATCTGACACAGTTCTGCAGAAGTGTATGTGTGTGACCCACATGAATCGACAGCTTGCTTACTAGCCCTGTGGCTAGTATGTGAAATGTGGCCAGTAATGTATCAGTAAGGTTCTGCCTGCTGATGTGGACTCTGGGACCCTCTCTCATGGGGGTCAGATCTTCAGAGGAGATGGGGTGGAGATCCAGTCATAGGCTTAGTTTGACTTTGACATTTGGGAGGGTAGGGGGCGGGTCAGGGGATGGGGCTGAATATGCTGCATGTAACTGTACAGCCTAGGTGGAGTAATTTTTTTTTTTATTGTCTTGACTTCTTCAATGAGGAAGTTTATTTCCACTGGGAATCTGATAAATTGGTTAAACTGATAAAGTGGTTTCTTTTTTTAGCCAACTCCCTACAATACATAAATTCTAACTGCTGTTTTTTTTTTCTTTTTTGTGCAAACAGTAAATCATTATAACATTATTTAGCATGTTACCGAAGGGCTTTCTCCAGATGATACAGTACAGAAGATACAGTACACTCAGCATGCATAAGTTACTCTGCTGAGTTTTTAGTAAAATGTATCAAATAGATTGTAGTTTTTAGTACAAAATCATATGAACAAAATTAACTTTTTAAAAAAAATTATTTTGGTAATCAATGAGGCCCAGTCTTCCACTACACAGAAGTATCTGTTACAGGGGCAACCCAGGAGCAATGGAGAGTTAAAGTCAAGTGACTTGCTCCGAGTCACACAGTATGCAAGTGAAGGTTGTGGGACTCAAACCAAGGTCTGATGGATATACCAATTCAATTCACAGCTCATTACTCTAACCTAACTCTAGGCTATATTGAATTGTACTGCATTACAAAAACAGTACGCAGTGTTTCAGTTTTTAGTTGTGATCCACAACCTTGCCTGAACTGATATGATTATGCAGGGGAGTCAAGTGACAATCACCTTCCTGCCATGCCTACTCCTTCTCTCCAGTTCTCCTGCCATAAACATTGTTAAAAACTAGAGAATGTATAGTATATATTTTATAACTATAAATGACATTGAAAGGTCTCTGTAAGTGGGAGCCCAGAAACCATCATGTGGTGGTTTACATTTTGCTGGGTGGGCAGGATCCCACTTACATCTAAACAAACGTGCATGCGACCATACTCTGTCCCGATGGCGGCCACCTGGTAGCGATGTGCAAGCGCAGATGGACACTTCACCATGCGTGCACATGCTAGGCACTCAGTGGGTGCTTTCTTAAAGGCACAGCATTGCCCTATAAAAAGAAAAATGAAACAGCGTAATGAAAACATGAGCACAAAACTAATTTGGGGAGGCAATGTTCCCCCATTCCCCCCAATCTTTGCTGATGGATCCAGTGGCACCTCAGCCCTCTTTGCTCCTAAATTGAGCCCTGTGGGGCTGTCCAGCTAATGTGAACTTGGACTCTTCTCTCACTGGGGCCTCAGTCATGAAAGGGAAGAGAGGAAGTTTTGTCTGTGCACCTGGGACCCCAAGCGGGTCATAGCCTCTCCCTGCCATTTAAAATATGGGATTGGAAATAAAGGAATGCTAATACAAATGCCCTGCATATTTACCAAAAGGCAGAAAGACAGAAGTAAAATGGAATAAATCAATGTGGTGAAATCCCTAGCCCCTGAGGGTGACAAGAGCCATTGTTGTGGTGAATTGATTAAATGCTTCCTGTGTGGGATTAGAACCTATGACCACCTTGTGGTCTGTGCCAGTGATATAGAAACATAGAAACATAGAATTTGATGGCAGATAAGGACCGCTTGGCCCACCCAGTCTGCCCATTTCTCTACCTACTGGATAAGCTGCAGATCCTACTTAATCAGCAGCCTACTTCTTTCTACCCCCAACCCCTAGAATTGCCTTATGACTGTCCCATGCATGCTTGAATTCCACCACTGTTTTTGACTCCACAACCTCCTCTGGAAGGCCTTTTCATGCATCCACAACCCTCTCTGTGAAAAAATACTTCCTTACATTACCTCTGAGCCACCCCCCCATCTTCAAATTGTGCCCCCTTGTTCTTGCACAACTCTTTTTTTGAAAGATGCTACCCTCTTGGACTTTGCTGATTCCCTTGAGGTACTTGAAAGTTTCTATCATGTCCACCCTCTCCCTCACTTCCTCAAGGCTATACATATTAAGTTCCTTTAGTCTCTCTTCATATGTCTTCCGGTGCAGACCCTGCACCATTTTAGTTGCCCTCCTCTGGACAGCTTCCATCCTGTCTATGTCCTTGCGGAGATAATTGTAACACCAGCCTCCATGTAGAAATTGTTTTAAAATAAAGGATCCTGTTTGGAGTTTTAAACTTTTATGATTTCTTTTGGACAGTGTTTCATTGAAATGTTTTTACTTGCCTAAACAATTTAAATCTGCAGCTTTGCCAGCCCACCCTGTGCCATGGGATGCTCAGAGGTCATCCGATTCGAGGGAGGTAAAGTAAGTCCATATGGTAGTTGTACTTCCTCTCCTTAAATGTCAGCTTCCCCCTTCGAGTCCAGGGGATAAGGGGTTACAAAATGGTGTACTGGAGCTGGGAATTGAGTGCCTTGTGGGGTCACTGGCCTTCCAGAGGGTGGCAAGTGTGTTTTGAATTTGGAAAAGCCATCAGGTTGCTGAAGAAAAAGTAATGTGGTTTGATCTTCATTTGCAGTGTTAAAATGGCGCTGTGAAGTGTTTTAAATTTGTGCCTTAGAGAACTGTTGAAAGCCTGCAGCTGTTTGCCAGCATGAGCTGCTGCCATGCTGGAAGAGAGAGAGAGAGAGCGAGATAGAGAAAATAATTTGCATATTCAGCCCTGACTGGCAGATCATTTGAACTCTGTCTGAGTGCTGGGGATTTGTATTCACATATGTTCCTGATTCAGTGAGAAAACGCATCACTGAAGTGGTCTGGTCCCTCCTCCTTGTCCTGTCTGCCACCTCCTATTGACCATTTCTGTAGAGGAGGGTGTAGCAGGGCTGTAAAGCAAGAATCTAGTTTCTACCTCACACGCCCTCTTGGATTCCAGAGCTGGGAGACCTCTGAAGAAATGGTGGCCAATTTTGAAAGTTGAACCCCCTCCTTCCAAAAACAAGCGCCTGGTTATCCAAAAGTATCCCCCAAGCTCATGGGGGAAGAAGGACAGTGAGCAGCATGGAGCCACGAAAATGGAGTGCCAATAGTGCAATCACACATGCACGATTGCACCTAGATGCCTAAGGGAATTCTGGAAATTGTAGTCTTTTTCCAGGTCAGCAAGCGACCTTGCTGTCAGTGCAGCAGTAAAGGAAAAAACAAGGAAATAAGAGAGGGATAGACAGCAGCCACAATGCTCCCTAAAACAGTGATTGTAGAAAAAAAATGAACCATTTTCTCCTGTCTGCTATGCCCTCTAGCCTGTGGAAAAAGGAGAACTGAAACAGACTAAGTGCTGCAAGAGAAAGAGAACAGTCAATAAATGCTGAGCCTCTGTGAATGTTCACAAGAAAAACAAATTCTGGCAAGAGCTGACAGGGCTGCAGCTGAGGAATTTGAGGTAAAAAGATTGAAAGTTTGTTTTGTAATATTTTTACTCCAAATTTTCAATATAGCCTTGTTATGATGTAGCCTCATGAAGAAGGGCAGAGATAATGTTCGACTCCTGGCCTAAAGCTGATTTTGCACAGGCACTGCTAAATCAACTTGCAGGATTCAGAAACACATTTTGGGCTAGAGTTTAAAAATGACAGCTGTCACATTCATAAGGTGCTGTAAAGATATAGCTATGTTGTAAATTTGTGTTAGAAATGTTGAAAATGACCAAAGTTACGAGCATGTGTTTGTAAAATTCAATGTAGGCTCATAACTGTATTGTTTTTTAATATTTGTACACAACATTTTCAACATAGCCTTCCTGTGACCTCACCTCATGGACAGGGGCAGAGAAAATTGTCAGCTCCTGCTTGAAAGGTGATTTTGTGCCGGTACCACAAAAGCAACTTTCGGAATATAAAAAAACATTTTGCACAGGATTCGCAAAATTTAGTACAGGCTCATAACTTTATTGTTTTGTAATATTTTTACACCGAATTTTCAACATAGCCTTCTTAAGATACCATCTCATGAACAAAGGTAGAGAAAATTTTCAACTCCTGCCTGAAGAGAGAGTTGCAGAACTGTGACTGGTAAACTAGGTTTCAGAGGGGTACAGTGCCAAGCTCGCCACATAAAATCCTTCCAGTCAGACCTCCGTTTTACTGATCAGATGAAGACAAGTGGCTCATTAGCTTGAGTGCTCACTTTAGGGGTCAGAAGATTGGTAGTTGATATGTTTTAATGCCATGCTAGGAACCTAGGATAATACACAAGACTGACACTATAGTACAGTATCCTGGAGTAGTATGACAGCAACCTACAAATATCTTGATGGAATTAACAAAGTGAACTGTAATGAACTGTTCAACCTAGTTCAAGCACAAATCCAAGGAGAAATTCACAGAAGCAGCCTGGGGGTAGGTTCAGGAAGGATGTCTACAAGTACTTTTTCACCAAAAGGGTGGTGGACAGCTGGAACAGACTTCTGGAGGAGGCAGCCTGTTCAGAACAGTAAATGGATTCAAACATGTGTGACTGGCACAGATGCCTGATAAGAGCAGGAACTAGTTACACAGGGGAGAGAAAAGGGCCTGGGTGCCATTAAGAACATCAAAGTAACAGGCAGGGGTGGGCAGGGTGAATGGGCAAGTGGGCATTTCCCTGCCATCACATTCTATTTTTCCTGTCAAGAAAATATGTCCATATGCCCTGTCCTGCATCTCCAGGCCACACCTTGAAACAAGCTGTCTCATCGCACTGTGCTGTTTCTGGTTGAAAATGGCAAAACAAAGAGAAATAAATAAAAAGACCTGTCATTAATAACAGGAATGTACCCTAGTGTTGCAATTGTTAATTTCCTTTGCACAGCTGTAAGTAAGTACAGTGACCCCATAGTACTAGTGGCAATTAAACATCACAATCCCCCTTTCTGTAGCACTCTTAACAACTGTACTTCCATTGTCAATGACATCAGCCTCTGACATATTTCCCTTTGTTAGTAAAAGACAGACACTCGATCACACCCTACAACCCCATCCCCACCAAGCAAACTATCACTTCTGAAGCTGTTGGTGTTAAAGCAGTTCAGCCCAGAAACATACTGTAATATCAACCACTTTTTCCTTGTCTGTTATTACCTCATTCTATGTCTTACAATCGTGTTTTTATAGTTGATCATGATTGTATACAGCTGCATGCATTCTACGTATAACTGAATACAGTACGGTTTGGTGATTAAAGCACATAACTGTGAAAAGGACATGTCAGATCCAAACCCAACTACAGTCACTGTGTGACAATGGAGTTTGCCCTTTAAGGGGCAGACCATGTTGTCCTGGTGCACCCCTTCCCTCCTTTAGGGAATGGTTGTGCTCAGAAGGGGAGGGGAGAAGGAAGGGGAGGGGCCAAAAGCAGGACAATGGGGCAGGTAGCAGGAAGGGGAGGGGAGAAGGGAGGTATATAAAGGACAGCACAAGGGGGCCTCAGCCACTTTTTGCTGGAATTGTGATTTCACATCAACTGCAGCACGTCGGATTGGCAATAAAATTTTACATTTTGTCACAAAAGGGAAGAAGGTAAGGTTACGATAATTGATTTAAAAAAAAAAAAGCAAAAGCGGAGTTGTTTTGTTTAAAAATAATAACCATTGCAGCATTTAGTTTGGAGTATGGAATATTGTTAGAGGGCAGGGCGAGACAGCAATTGTTTTAAGAGCCAGTTTATTTGAAATAGCACAGTACAGCCATGAAAGTGTGGTTAGTGTGTTTTATGAAGAGGGCAGGGCAGGCCTGTTAAGAGTTACTGAGAGATCGCATCAGTAGAGGGATGCAATAGGGAGTCATCACTGGAGTTGCTCAGGCACTGGTCATTTAAAAGGGGAAAGAGCAAGTGGAAACTGGTGCTCTTTGGAGTAACAGGCATGGAAGAGGCCCTGGGAAAGCGAGCTAGATCACGATTCGAGGCCACGTGAGTGACGTCACACGCCGCGCGGTGCTCGCGCTGAGGGTGGCTCCCCCTTTTTGATGTTTTGGGCTGAGTGAAGCCAGTGCTTTATGGAGTAGCAGGCCTGGAAGAGGCCTTGGGGGAAAAGTGAGTGAGAGCGCGATTCGAGGCCTCGTGCGTGATGTCACACGCCACGCGGTGCTCGCGCTCAAGGTGGACCTTTGTTTGGGCTATGGCCTATTCCATCACAGAAGAACAGATAAAAGAAGTAGAGGAATAGCCCTATATATCCAGTGCTCTCTGGAGTAGCAGGCCTGGAAGAGGCCTTGGGGGAAAGAAGCGAGCGAGATCGTGGTGCAAGGCCACGTGGCATGACGTCACACGCCGCGCGGTGCTCGCACTGAAAGTGGCCCTCCTTTTTTGTTGTTTTGGGCTGAGTGAAGCCAGTGCTTTATGGAGTAGCAGACCTGAAGAGGCCTTGGGGAAAAGCTGAGCCAGTGCGATTAGAGGCCACGGGTGGGCGTCACACACGTGCAGCTCGTGGCCAAAGGGGGCCTTTTTGTTTGGGCTGCATGGAAGCCAGTGCTCTATGGAATAGTAGTCCTGGAAGAGGCCCTGGGAAAAGTGAGGAGATTGCGTTTTTGAGGCCACGTGGCAAGACGTCACATGCCGCGTGGTGCTCGCGCTGAAGGTGGTCCTTGCTTTGGGCAGTTTCTGCTGCCTTTAGGTTGGGTTAACATGTATCCCAGGGGAATTTGGTAGTCCGGGAGGGGACTTTGAGGAGAGGGAGAGAGGGGCGACCGGGGCCCGTGGTGGCATCGATTTGTTGGGGCAAACCGGGACAATGGCTTGCTGGCATGGGGCACTGTGGGGGTCATGGTGAGGCCTTGTTAAGCGGGCTTCCTGGTGGGATGGTTACTGTCACTACCTATTGGGCGGTAAGGACCAAGGTTTTTGGAGCAGGCATGAAGAGGATGGTTCCCTACCAGTTTGGTTTGGTTACAGGTGACAGGTTGGGACCTGTTTTCATTGGGGTGACTAATATGAGGCCTATAGAGGCCCCGATGGAGATGGGATCGAGAGTGCATTTTTGGGACAAATGGTGCGACGTAGCATGCCGCGTGGAAGGGTGCTATAGGGGTTTGTTCCCTCTGAAAAGCATGGGGTTGTTACTGGGTGGGGCCTGCATCTCTGCACAAGTGCATCAGCTGGGGTGTGGGAGAGAAGAATCGGGCAGCTGCCTCCAAGTTTTGCTCCTGGATGGACATACTGGGGGAGCATATGAGCTGGCATTGCCAAGTGAGAGGTGGTTTTGGTGGGGGGGGCAGTGGACGGTCACAGCCTCCATTAGATGGCAGGGGAGAAGGGACCTTGCAGGTGGCGTCACAGGCTGCTAATCCCATGTAAAGAGGAGGTCACAGGGAGGGGGGACCCATGCGAGAAAAGGGCGTCCTGCCAGGTGGAAAGGGGGTTCCTTTTATGGGTGGCCCCGGTCGGGGTTGGCATGGTGGTTGGCGCGACGGACAGGAGAAAGGCGTACTGGAGATGCAGACATATGAATAACCCTGTTCTCATTTTTCTATAGTTGTCTTCACAGAGCAGATAAGACAGACATGGCGCACAAGAAGAGCAAGCCATCGAAGGAGGACGCCTACAAGGCTATTATTGAACTGGCAGAAAAAGCAAACAAAATGTGGGAACTGGTGGAGGGGGAAGAACCAGGGAGGCCAGGGGAGAAGAGAAAAGTGGGTACCTAAAAAGGTGGCATGGCTAAGAGCCCAGCCAAAGGGCTACACAGCCCCGCTAAGGTAGCACCAGCAGTGGCGGGGCCCGCCAAGGCTGTCGCCCCAGTACCCACATGGCTGGTGGACCCGGTGATGCCAGTACCCACCCCAGATCAAAGGGGAACCTCCCCGCAGAACCCGGACATGAAGCCCAGAACAGGGGGTCCGGCCCGCAGATCCCAGTAGCTCACCCTCCACCTCCACTTCAATCACAAGAAGAAGCAAGGGGACCTTTCAAGGACTCCAGGCAGTGTGGCCAGGAGAAGGTTACAGGTAACACATCCAACACAGTGGGGGGGGATAGTATAAAAGAGTATATAGGGCAAATCGTGGCGGCACTGGGGAGAGGAGGGCTAGGGCAGATGGAATCCATTCTGGTGGAAATTAGGACAGAAAATGAAGTACCAGGAGATACTGTAAAGGGAATGGAAAGAGAGGGAAGAGCTACAAGAGAGGTAGGTGCACCTGGGATGAGATTAGGCGAACATGTGCCACTGGCCACGAAAGAAAAAATATGGAAAGGGGAATATGTGGATATATTTGCTTTGGTGAGTCAGGAGGCGGCCGCCAGATATGAAGAAACTGAGAGCATAGGTAAGAATGAGATGGCAGTGGCCATAATGCTCTTAGGGAAAAAAGAGGATGACAAGTTCACTAAAGGAAAGACTTGAGATGGGTGGTTTCTAGGTTTTGCCATTTTTTCAGCCATAGTTCTGGAAAAGAAGCCGGAACTAGGCATCCCGCTCATTACCTATTCATTAATAATACGGAGAGCAAAAGCAAAGGGTGGAGTGGGATGGATATACTACGATGAATGTTTTTGACAGAGAATGGCAACATTCAGGATGTAAGATGGGACACCAAGCAAATAGATTTATGAACAGATTATGTAACAGATCAGTCCACACCCGAGGGTGGGTGGAACAAAAAGGTTTTTACGCTGCAGAGATGCTGCTGGGCTTATAACAGGGCTTTATGCTCGTGGCCTCAGTGTCATTTTCAACATGCCTGCTCAAAATGCTGTGGGGTACACCCAGCAAGCAAGTGCAGGACAGCATGGACACAGGGAACACAGCGGCTGGGGGGGCAAGGGTCAGGCCAGCAACTTTTTCAAGATGGCCAGGGGTTTAAAGGTCAAACATGGAACAAGGGAGGGAGGGGCAGGGGCAATGGGGGTAGAGGGGGCAAGAACCAGTGAAGTAAGGAAGGTCAGACAGGAAGGAAGGGAGGAGCCAGGTAATGGGGGCAGGTGGCACAACAAGGAACTATTTGACATGGCCAGAACCCCCATCAACCTATCAGCATGGACAGTTTGCCTGGATAGATATCCTGACAGGAGTGTGCGAGACATGATTCTAGAGGGTTTTAGCACAGGGTTTTCATTGCAGTCTCGGGGGCCCAGGCAAGCAAGGGAGGCAAGCAACCTGGGGTCTGTGAAAGGGAAAGAGGAAATGCTAAGACTGAAGATTGAGAAAGAAAAAGCAGCAGGCAGGATAGAGGGCCCATTTAGCACCCCCCCATTGGAAAACATGCGAATATCGCCTTTGGGTTTGGTACCTAAGAAACAAGAAGGGGAATTCATGGTGATCCATCACCTGTCCTACCCAGAAGGGGAGTCTGTGAATGACTTCATCAGTGAGGAGCATACTAGGGTGACATACGCGACTCTAGAGGACGCAGTACGGATAATCCATGCCACAGGAGATGCGTGGATGGCAAAGACGGACATTGAGTCTGCTTTCAGACTGCTTCCAGTCAGGAGAGAAGGCTGGGACCTGTTGGGTTTTAAGAGTGAAGGACAGTAATATTTTGACAAAGCAATGCCAATGGGGTGTTCCACAGCATGTGCCACGTTTGAGGCATTCAGCACGTTTGCAGTGGATATTTCAAGAAAGGACGGGTTATAGGTCAGTCGTCCATTACCTGGATGATTTTTTCCTCATTGGGAAAGGAGAAAGAGAGACACAGAGAATGCTGGGTAAGTTTCAGGAATTGTATAAAGAGCTGGGAGTCCCATTGGCACCAGACAAAACAGAGGGGCCCAGCAAGGTTATGGAATTCCTTGGGATAGAGATAGATGCCGCGAGCGAAGTGTTTAGGCTACCGGACAAAAAAGTAAGGAGGTTGAAGGAACTAATACAGGTACATGCCAGCAGGAGATGGGTACAACTAAAACTGGTTCAGCAGGTACTGGGGCACCTGAACTTTGCATGCAGGGCCATAGGACCAGGGAGGGCATTCACAAGGAGGTTAGCCAGAGCTACAGCAGGGGTTACCAGACCACATCACTGGGTTGATCTGACATGAGGTGTCAGGAGGATTTTAGTATATGGGAACAATTCCTGGAGGAGTATAATGGTTGTTCTTTCTGGCAGGAGGAGTGGCTGTACAACACAGACCTTGACCTCTACACGGATGCAGCAGGAGGAATAGGCATGGGGGGTTACCTAAGGGGCAGGTGGTTTGCAGAACCATGGCCGGTCAGTTGGGTGAAGGACGGAAAAGTAAGAGATATAACATTACTGGAGATCATGCCCATATGGGCATGTACCTTGGTTTGGGGGGAGGAATTAAGGGATCAGAAGGTGACATTTTGGCTTGACAATAGGGCGGTGGTTCATGCACTAAACAATAGGGGAGCAAAATCGGATACAGTCATACAGGTAGTACGACAGTTAGTTTTAAGGGCTTTGCAGCTGAACATGTATTTCAGAGCACAACACATAGAAAGGGTACACAATACCCTGGCTGACAGCCTTTCCCGTCTGCAGCTGGACTGTTTCCGGGAGCTGGCACCAGCAGCGGAAGAACAAAAAACGCCGATACCAACAAACATATGGGACGTTGGCAAGAAGAAGCAGAACTGCTGTTTCGCAGCTCATGGGCACCTCAGACTCTGAGGGCCTACAACGGGGCCTGGAGGGTTTTTCAAACATTCAGGGCAGAACACCAGATGGAGGTAAGTGGGCCACTCTCAGAGGAACAGCTGGGAATGTTCACGGTGGAACAATGGCAGAAAGGGACTGCACAAGCCACAATGGGGGTTTATCTGGCAGGGATCAGTGTGATCTGCAGCCTGAAAGGATGGAGTGACCCAACAAAATCAATGCTCATCAGAAGGATGATGCAGGGCTGGGGCAGGTTGAAAAGAGGGTCAGGGGATAATAAGAGGCCAATAGGGGAGCAGTGGCTAATAAAGCTAAAAGAGGTGCTCCCCACAATATGCAAATCAAAGGAGGAGGCCCAGCTATTTCACACAATTTATGTGATAATGTTCGCTGGGGCTATGAAGGTGAGTGAGGTGGTAGGCCATGGGAAAGATGACAAGGAAGGAGGTGTGGAATGGGAAGATGTGAGTTGGGGGACAAGAGAAATATGGATCAAGCTAAGAAGGTCAAAGACTAACCAAAAAGGTCAAGGGTGCATGTTAACACTGAGAGGGTGGTCAGAGATTGCGATATGCCCAGTACAGGCCCTGTGGGTTTTCGCCGCAGAACAGGTAACCAGGACGGGGAAGCTATTTGTGCATGGTGATGGAAAAAGGGTCACCGGCTATCAAATTACAGCAGTGCTGAAAAAGGGCATGGGTTTTCTGGGGAAAGACCCAGCTAATTACTCATCCCATTCCCTACAGATTGGGGTGGCCTCACAGTGGGCAGCGAAGGGTGAACCCGTGAAGGGCATTTTGGAGAAAGGGCACTGGCCGTCAGCCAGTTACAAAAGGTACATCAGAGCCCTGGTATATAAAAAAAAAAGGGGAAGGATAATAATAAGGCGGGGGGATAATACAATGACAGCACCGAGAGTGTATGTAAATTAATGAATCTTCTTTGCAGCCCATAGGTAGTGGGAGGAGCACAGAAGTCTGGATCTGTGGCCATTCCTATATTTACTGGGCTGGTAAGAGAGCAGAGAAAAAAGCTGGGGGAAAACAGTTGTACCAAGATGCAAGACAGTGTAGGTTGGTATGGCATGGCCTATGGGGGATGAGATGGGCACAGCTTCTGCCCACTTTGAAAGAACTCAAATGACATCGGCCCAGTCCGGACCTAATCATTATACACCTAGGGGGCAACGATCTGGCGGGTAGACCATGGGTGCACACATATTTACAGATAAAGAGGGACCTAGTGGCAATAAGACAGTGGTGGCCTCGAGTATGCCTTGCCAGGTCGGATATGATTCCACGAAGGGTATGGAGACAGGAACACAGCCACAGGGCAGTGGAGAGGGCCAGGAGGAAAATGAATAGGTGAGTAGGGACATTGATAAGGCAGATGGGAGGACAGGTGATACTGCGGGGAGTAGAGGAGTGGGTGGATGACTTCTACAGGTCAGATGGGGTGCATTTGTCAGATATAGCAATAGACATGTTTAACACGGAAACAATGGGTTTCATAGAGGAATGGAGAAAACAGACAAAAGCTGGTGAATAATAAAAAAAGGGGGGGAAGGAGGGTAGTTTCATCCCTGAGGTAACGGAGAGTGATACCCTAAGTTGGGGGAAAGCTAGTCATCCAACGCAAGCTAGAGACTGGCTAGTGGAGAAAAGGGGGGGGGGACAGGAGGGGGGAAGAAAAAAGGAATAACACAAGAGGAGGAAGAAGACGAAGGAGAAAGTGGTCTCGGTTTTCACCGTTACCTAACAGAAAAGGAGAAGAAGAAGGCACCCAGGTTTTCGCCTGGGGGACGGATAATCAGAGAGTGATATATGGATGGAAATAAATGGAAATTATGGAAATATGATAATAAAGAAATGGAAAATGGAATATGGTATTATGAATATAAATAAATTAATTGCCAATCTGAGCACAACAACAAACAATGGTCTCCGTGTTTTTGTGAGGGAAAGGGGGGGAATCCGGGACAATAAGCAAGTCACCGAACCTCTCTGTGCTGTAAACCTCCTAGCTCTGGTATTTTAATTTTGTATGATTACTGGTTAGGCTGTCTTACAACCTTAAAGTCACACTGTAATTCTTTGTTATACCCACATGTGATGTCACACTTCTGTGCTGTATATCAGACAGTATGCAATACAGTAAACAACTGCAGCTGTCTACAAACTAAGGGTACATTCTTCAATAGTGAGACCAAGTAGTCATCCTGTTCACCATAAACTCCCTTAAAAGTTCAAGTATCATCCATTCACACACTGAAATCTAGGTTGTACACTGTTCTGTCCTTATATCATATATATCAACATAGGACTTACTGTCAGGCTAGTTTAAAAGAAATACCCAGCTCACTGCTGTTTCTTTTGTTTGCTTTGATGTAACAATATGAAATAAAACACATGTGAATAGCGAGCCCAGTTCAGCATCTCATGTTTGCAACACCTGTAGGATCAAGTGCCTTGTTAGTTTACCATAAAGGCTAAGTGCCGCAGTGCAGCTCCCGCAAACCTTTTCCTAGCCCTCAGCTGTAAATTGCAGGAGTGTGTCCCAGCGTCAGTATAAAAAACCTTGGTCACTTGTAGATGTGAGAAAAAAGGAAAGATGTGCTGGCGAACTGGTACTACAGCAGAAAGGGCTTTACTGCATTAATTTTAAGTTATGTACCTGAGTGAGAAGGAGCTCTAGCAATACTGCAACAAGAAACATGAATTATGTGCATTTTCTACAAATTCCCTGTAAGAACAAGCTTTAAAGTCCAGCATTCTGTTGACTTGTGTAATGATCTATAAATATCTGGATCTTCAGCAAGGCTGCCCAGCACCCCTGTTTGGGTCACTTGAACTTTCTGCTGCAGGTGTCATGGTGAACACCTAGCAGCAGAAGTGGTAAGGCAGACAAGAGTTTTGTGCTGCTCAAGAGTACTGCTTGGGACTACTTTCATGCCACTCGGATTCCCATGTACTCTCTAAAACTTTAAGGCTCAGAGACGGCGAATGTTCCAGCAGCTGTGCATGATTGGCATAGTGGGTAGGGTAGTGGACTATGAGGCAGGTAGGTATGCCGCAGGTAGGCAGGAGTATGATAGGGACAGGGGCTTGATTTCCACAGCCTACCACTTTTGGGAGGTGTCTGAAGAAATAAAATCTCTGCGTCTGTACCTGCAGACTGAATGCTTGCTTGCAAAATATTTTTTTTCTTCAATATTATGTATTATCTAGGAGTAGGTTATATTTATTTACAGGGGGTACAGGGGAGGAGACCCCCATATGGGGGGGTACAGAGGGCACAGCCCCCCTGGAAAATAAAAGTCTGAATTGTTGGTAAACTTTTGTGATGGACATGAAAAAAAGAGTAAAAGTCTGCATTGCTGGTAAACTTTTGAGAGTGACATACAGTTACGGCACTGATGGTGTTCCCATTTGCGACAGTATTCCTGTCATCCATACTGTTCCCTGTCTGCCATGACACCTGCAGCATAAACTACAACTGCCCCCCCCCCCAATTTTACATAAATAAATTACCATTTAAGCTGCAGATTACTTGGACATGTACAGTGTGCATTTGTCTAAGCTGAATGCCAGTGAAACCACAGTTTGAATTCATTAGTTGGGGATAGGTACTGTACAGAACCACTTAGGTTGCTTTAGCAGATCCCTCTAGCCCATTTCTTCAAAGCACTGTTGCACCTTCTTCCAACAGCCTACAGAAACAAGTTATGGCACTAAGTTCAAAACCCCATTGAAATACATTAAACAGCATACCCGTTTCTTCAGTTCGCAGTCCAACTTTGAAGAGTGAAGACTTTTCTGTGGTCCAGAGATAATTATAGCATTGGACCCCTGATTGGTAAGTAAGAGCTTGGGGGTGCTGAGTGGGGACCAGTGTAATGGTGCAAACAACATTAATGGATGTTTTTTTTTTAACAGGGAAAAAGAAATAAACATGAATTCCTGAACTGGGGGATTGAACCCCCGTGCTACTATTACATTTTTTGAGGGGGAGTGGGGTGGTGGGTGTTAAGAAGGAGGAATGGGTGGGGGAAGTAAAGTACATTTAAAAATAAGGTGTAGAAAGTACCGCACATACGCAGTACTTGTGTTTTACAGGGGAAAAATAAAGAACGTGATTCCTGCACCTGGGGGTTTGGCACCCCAGTGTGTCTGTTACATTTTGGGGGGGGGCCGGTTGTTGGGTGTTGAAATGGGGGTTGGGTGGGGAGAGTAAAGTAAATATTAAAAAAAGAAATGTAGAAAGTACTGCACATGGATGAGGGGAGACGGGACAGTGAGGAGTTGCAATTGAGACAATGGGGGATTGTGTACCTCCAGTGTCACTGTTATGTTTCTGGGAGAGGAGGGGTGGTGGGGTGGTAGATGCTGATAGGGTCAGGTGGGGGATTATGTATTTCAGTGGCCACAGACCACTGAAAAAAAAAAGAAATAGTGCAAGCCAGCACGCAGTATTCCAGAGAAGCAACAGCAGAGGTGACTTTTGTCACTTTATCATGTTGTGCATTCGCAAGCGCTTTTCTGTAGCAAAAGGTCTGCAGGGCTCCTACCACCTGCAGCTCTAAAAATTAAATACAGTATTACCCTTGTTGTAGTAGGAAAAACAACCACTTTTGTTTTATAGAAATAACCCCTTTTCTGTAGTGGTTTTAATCCCTGAATTAACATTGGTTGCTGCTGTTTGAGATGCCAAGAAGTAGAAAGAGTGAGAGAGGGCTTTTCTCCTCTCACTCCTCTCAGTATGCTGAAAACCTATCCCACCATTTTATGAATTCAGCCTGGTTGTTAACATTTTCCATTTTAGTACAAAGGAAGGGAAAACGACTGTTCTGTCTCTGTTTACAAAAACTGGTATTATGGGAGCACACACTGGAGCAAAAAGCTATAGGAGGGAGTTTTTTATTTTAGACAGCTCCCCTTTTTCTTTGTCGGTCTCTGCCATTGCCCCAGATTCCCTCCCTTTTCCCCCACAAAAGACAAATCACTTGTATGTTCTTGTGCTCAGATTGGCAATTAATTTATTATATACTGTATATCATAATTTCATTTTCAATTCCCATCATTTTATTAATGTCTTTTCACAATTTTATTTGTATTGCATCCATATATCAATCTCTGATCATTTCTCTCTCTCTTTTCTTCTCGCTTCCCCAGGTGAAAACCTGGGTGCCTTCTTCTTCTCTTTTCTGGTAGGTAACGGAGAGAACTGAGACTGCTTTTTGTCCTTCAACTTCTTCTTCTTCTCATCATATTTCTTTTTCATTCCCCCCTCCCCTCCTTTCCCCTCCTTTTTCCCCTCTAGCTGCCATCCACCTTTGGCAGTCCACCAAACGTCCGAATGGACATCCTCTGTCATCCACCCTGAAAGACCAAGTCGTCCCACTCCGTTAATCACATTCTCATTCCTTCTGTTGGGTGGTGGGTGGAGGTAATAAAACTTCAGCAAAGTGGCTAAACCCCACTGTGCTGAACATTTTTACCCCTTTTTGCCCTTCCCTTTCCTGACTGCCTGCCTATTGTCCTGGCTCCCAGTCCCTCCCCCTACCTTCCACCCTCCTTTTCTGAGCAAACCACATCCAAAAAGGAGAAGGGGTGCACCAGGACAACTTGGTCTGCCCCTTAAAGGGCAAACTCCTTTGTCCTGGATTCCTCCATTTTTCCCCCACAAAAGACAAACCACTTGCATGTTGATGTACTCAGATTGGAAATTAATTTATTATATATAAATCATAATTTCATTTTCAATTCCATTCATCATTTTATTAATTGTCTTTTCACAATTTTATTTTTATTGCATCCATATATCAATCTCTGACCATCTCTCTCTTTTCTTCTCACTTCTCCAGGTGAAAACCTGGGTGCCTATTTTTTCTCTTTTCTTGTAGGTAACGGTGAGAACCGAGACCGCTTTTTCTCCTTCTGTTTCTTCTTCTTCTCATCATATTTCTTTTTCATTCCCCCCTCACCTCCTCCCCTTTTTCCCCATAGCCTTTCTCCAGCTTGCATTGATGACTGTCCTTCCCCCCCCTTTAGGTTCTTCTCTCTATTTTTTATTATCCCCTTACTTGTCTCCGCCATGCCTCAATAAAACCCATCATTTCTGTATTAAACATGTCTATTGCTAGGTCTGACAGGTGCACTCCATCTGATCTGTAAAAATCCTCTACCCATTCTTCCACCCCTCGTAATATTACATGCCCCCCATACTACTTATCAAGGTTCCTACCCTTCTATTCATCTTCCTTCTGGCCCCGTCCACTGCTACATGGCTGTGTTCATGTCTCCATATGCTCCTTAGTATCATGTCCAACCAGGCTATACTCACTCTCGGCCACCACTGCTGTATCTTCCCTAGGTCCTGTTTTATCTGCATATATGTGTCCACCCATTGCTTCCCCCCAAGGTCATTATCCCCCAGGTGTATAATAATTAAGTCTAGGATGGGTCACCAGTCTTTCGTTTCTTTCAGGGTAGGAAGCAACTGTACCCATCTCATCCCTCGGATGCCACACCACACCAGCCTACATTGTCTGACATCTTGGTACTGCTGATTTCCCCCAGATTTTTTTCTCCACTCTCTTTTCAGCCCAATAAATGTATGCGTGCCCACAGATCCATATTTCCATGATCCTCCCTTTACCTATAGAATTTAATCAAAATATACATCTTAATCACCTTCTGACTTGTTTATTTTCTTCTACTCTTTTTTTTTGTTATCCCCTTTGTTTTGTTCCTGTAAAACAAAACAAAAGATGACATGTTAATCTCGGTCCTGTATATCTCAAATATATCTCTTGTAGCTGGCAGACTGCCTGCACCCCTTTTCCATCATACTGGTCACCATTTCCCCTGCTGCTGCCCATTTTGAAGCAGCCCCTATTAGAAAGGAGTGAGAAGAATAATTGCCCAGGTCCTCACCCAGGAATTCCATGCCCTTTTTGAGCATGGACGTTACTTAGTAACTCATCACCTTCTCTTCTGTCTCCATGCACAAATAATCCCCCTTTTTTAATCCCACGCTCTGCGGCATATGCCCATAGAGCCTTTACCGGGCACATTATCCCATCTACGTGAGCCTTAATGGTTATCGCATACCTGCTTCCCCCTTGATCCATTTTTGACCTCTTAATTACAACTTGTATCTCATTCTGCCCCCAAGTTATGTCTCCCCATTCCAGTCCCCCTTCTTCATCCTTTCCGCCATGCCCTACTACCTCGCTCACTCACAGGGCTCCTGCAAACATCACTAAATAAATCATCTGGATCTGCAAATTGCCGGTAGTACCCCCCCTAAGTTTGCTAGCCAATGATCCACTATTGGACGCCTACCATCCTTGGGTCTTTGTTTCAACTTACTCCAGCCTTGCATCATTCTTCGTATCAACATTGACTTTGTATGGTCCTTCCATCTCTTTAAGCTACAAACTAAACTAATCCCGGCTAGGTACACCCCCATCATGGTGTGGGCTGTTTCTCTCTGCCATTGGTCCATTATAAACTTTCCTAGCTGCTCTTCAGTAAGTGGCCCACTTACCTCCATTGGTGTGCTTCCCTGAATGTTTGCAACATCTGCCATGCCCCTTCATAAACCCTCAAGGTCCGTGGTGCCCATGAGTTGTGAAACAGCATTTAAGCTTCCTCTTGCCAATGTCCCAGATGTTCATTGGTATGGGTGTTTTCCGCTCCTCTGCTGCTGGTGCCAGCATCCGAAAATGATCCAGCTGCAGATGGGAAAGGCTGTCAGCTAGGATATTTTTAACCCCTTCTATGTGCTTGGCCCTGAATGACAAATTCAATTGCAAAGCTCTTAACACTAGCTGTCTCAACACCCCCATGACTGTCTCAGGTCTGGCCCCCTGTTGTTTAAAACCTCTACCACTGCCTTGTTATCACACCAAAATGTAACATTCTGATTCCGTAATTCCTCTCCCCACGCTAGGGTGCAGACCAAAATGAGAATGATTTCAAACAGTGTGATGTCCTTTACCCTTCAGTCTTTCACCCAATGTCTTGGCTATGGCTCAGAACCATTTTCCTCTCAAATAGCCCCCATTCCGAACCCCCCCTGCAGCATCTGTATACAATTTGAGATCCTTGTTGTAAACCCACTCTTCCTGCCAAAATGAGGAGCCATTGTAGCTGCGGAGGAATTCTTCCCACACCTTGAAATCTTCTTTTACTCCCTTTGTTATGTGGTGCGGTCTGGTTACACCTGCTGTGGCCCTCGCTAGCCACTTAGTGAATGTCCTTCCTGGTCCAATTGCCCTACAGGTGAAGTTCAAATGCCCCATTACTTGCTGTACCTGCCTCAACTGCACCGGTCTCCTGCTCGTATGTACCTGAATCAGATCCTTCAGCTTCGACACCTTGCTGTCTGATAACCTAAAAACCTCTCTCAGTGTGTCTATCTCAATTCCCAAGAATTCTAACACCTTACTGGGGCCTTCTGTTTTATTTGGTGCCAATGGCACCCTCAGCTCCCTACACAGGTTTTGGAAACTAGCAAGCATCTTCTCTGCCTCCCCCCTTCCACTTCCTATTAACAGAAAACCATCATGGTAATGTATGACCACTTTGTAACCCATTTTTTCTTGAAATATCCACTGCAAACAGTTGCTGAAGGCTTCGAATGTAGCACAAGCTATGAAACAACCCATGGAATAGCCTTTTCAAAATAGTACTGGTCCCCCACCTTAAAACCCAATAGATCCCAATCCTCCCTTCAAACTGGGAGCAATTGGAAAGCAGACTCTATGTCTGTCTTGGCCATCCATGCATCAGGGATCACCTTGATAATCTGTACAGCCTCTTCCAGTGTGGCATAGGTGACTCTACTGTGTTTCTCACCTATAAAACCATTCACTGAGTCCCCCTCTGGAAATAAAAGGTGGTGAATCACCCTGTATTCTTCTTCTTGTTTCTTGGGAACCAAGCCCAATGGGGAAATCCTGATATTCTGTAATGGGGGGATTGGATATACAGCCCTTCTACTCCCCCCACCACCCTTTCCTTCTCTATTTTTTGCTTCAAAATCTCCTCCTTCCCCTTAACTGACCCCCAAATTGTTAGCCTCTCTTGCCCTTCGTGGGCCTTCACACTGTAGTGGAAAACCAGTTCTAAAACCTTTCCTCATTGATTCCACCACCTCTCTGTCTGGGTATCTTTTTAACTATCTCTCCCACACCTCTGTTTTGATGGGGGTTTTTGCTACCTGAATTGTTCACCTACCCCCCTATTTCTTCGGTACCCCCATCCCGCCCCATTCCCGTTCCTCTATCTGTTCAGTAAACCTGGTTCCCCTACCCCATATCCTCTGCCTCTCGAACCTCTATTCCATGGCTGGCCCATATAGCCCTGCCCATCGCGAAAGGGCTGTTGACCTGTTCCCAGTCCCCTGCCCCCCCGGTCCCCTTGTGTCCATGTTGACCTGTATCTACTTGCAGGATGGGCTCCCCCACATTTTAAGCATGTGTGCTGGAACCGACATTGACACCAGGAACAGAATGCTCTGTTATATCCCCAGCAACACTTCTGGGGTACTTCCCCTCTTTTCCCTAGTTCCCCTTCCATTGTGGATTGATCCATTACATAGTCAGTCCACAAGGCCAACTGTTTTGTGTCCCACCTCACATCCCCATACGTTGCCATCCTTTGGCAGAAAAATTCATCATAATATATCTACATTACCCCTCCTTTCGCTTTCGCCCTTCTGATAACCAGTGAATACGTAATAAGAGGGATGACCAATTCTGGCTTCTTCTCCAACACTATCGCTGAGTACATGGCGAAACCTACAAACCACCCATCCCATGTCTTGCCTTTTGTAAATTTGTCCTCTTCTGTCTTACCCAGTAAAACCACTGCTGCCGCCATCTCACTCTTTTCAATATTCTCCATTTCCTTGTATTTTGTGGCTGACTCCCTACTCACTAAGGCAAAAATGTCTATGTACTCCCCTTTCCATATCTGTTCCTTTGTAGCCAGCGGTACATGTTCCCCTATTCTCGTCCCTGGAGCTCCTATCTCCCTTGTTCCCTTTCCTATGCTTTCCGTCATCTTATCCACCCCCCTGTTGTTTCCTTATCTGACCTGATCTCTGCTAGTGCTGATTCCATCTGCCCCAAGTCCCCTGACCCAAGTGCTGCAATAATTTGGCCTATGTATTCCTTAATGCTGTCTCCCACAGTGACTGATACATTATCTGCAGGCTTATCAGCTCTCTTTAGCCTGCTGTCATTGAGATGCCCTGGCCTGGCTTCCTGTGGTTGGATGGCTGGTTGGGGTATTATCCACAGGGGAACAACTGTGTTAGGGGGATCCAATCTGGGTTTCACCGGTGGGAATACCACCAGCTCTTGGGGAGGTACTGATGGTTCTGGTACATAGGGCTGTGGTGATACTGGGCTGACCACTCGGGGAGGCACCACTGCTGGTGGCTGCAATCTCTTAAGACTCTGGTCTCCCCACTGGTTATTTCCCACCACCCCCTTTTCCTTTCCCCACTTTGCATTTCTCCCCAGATCTCCCTGGTTCCTCTCCTTCTACCATCTGCCACATCTTGTTGGCCTTGTAGGCATCCTCCTTTGATGGCCTTTTCCACCTTGGTGCCATCTCCTCTCTTTCTTGCCTGTATAAAAGCTGTGAAAACTAACAAAGCATTTCCATTAATGACTCGCCATGCTTTTTCTTTGATTTTTCCTTTTGTATATGTGCCCTCACCCCGACTTCTTCCTGCAAGCAAATGCCCCACTCCATCTGCTCGTTTCTTCTATAACTAGGCCCCTACATAGAGGCCCCCCCCTTTGATTGTTACCATGATCCCTTTTTTTTTTTTTGAACTAGCCCTGTGGCCGTGCGTACCACTTTTTCCTGTGTGCAGCCTATCATATGGCCTGCTTCACCATGATGAAATGGCATCTGACGTCATGCTGCATGGCCGGGGTCACCCAGCCTTGGTTCACCCTTCCAGCGGCCCCACTTTTATCTTCCGTTGCCCTATCACCTGCAAATGGCATTTTTGCAGAAAAAAAGGGGCCTATTTAAACTTCTCTGCCCCCATGGCATCTACCACTGACCTCATGGCCTTCTAGGCCCATCCTTTCTCTTACCTGCACCCTTCCCATCTCCCTGTCCATGCCCCGTAGCCACTCCGCACCCCATGCACCTGTTCTACCCTCGTGGCCTGCTAGGCCTATTCATTTTCCCTTTTCATGTCCCAGCATGCCTCCAGCTGCACCTTGTGGCCTCTCGGCCTAACCAGACCCTTCATCCTACACATTGACTCCTGCAGCATATGTCATCCTGCCGCGTGTTCCCCAGCAGCCTCTTCTCTGGCCTGTAGTCCTGCTTCCCTCTGTTGCCCTTTAATAGGGAAGCCCCCCCAAGTCCCTTGTCCATAAACCTCTTGCCACCCTGCACCCTCGATGTCTTACGTCATGCCACATGGCCATCCAGTGTGAGCACTATGCTAGCCCGTTCTGCTAGGCCTCCAACCAAAAGCCCCTCTGCTTCCCCAACATAACCATTTTGAAACGGTTCATTAATGTCACCAAACAACAAGAATATTATACTAGAGAGGTACCTTCACCATTTACCTAGCATTCTGTTTGCTTATTTCCTTGCTCCTCTCCAAGGTCCCTTGCTCTCCCAAACCACAGCTCCTCTGCTTCCCCATGCTCGCTAGGCCACACTGCGGCCCCTACCTACCACAGTGTTCTTTCGTCTACACTCCTTCTCCTCTTCATCTTTTCTCCCCAGGTCGCTTGCTTTCCCACTCTGTTTCACTACAATCTCTACCCCTCCAAGAAAGGCCCCAAACCTACTGCGGCGTGTGACATCATGCCTCGTGGCCTTCCATTTTCTGTATCCTTTCCTTCTTGCTGACAAATACTATTAGTGGTCTACCAAAACAGCGTTTTTTAGCCTTTTCCTTGTTTCTCTCCCACCTTCTGGCTACCCCGGGCTGCCTGCTTTCACACTCTGTTTCACAAACCAATTTTTTCATTCTTGAGCATGGCCCAGCCTCCCCTCTGGGAAACCATTCACCCCGATCACCTCAAACATCATCTCAGGTGCTTCTCGCCTTCAGCACCTATAGTTACATGGGTTCACAGTCCTCAAAGCCAGGCCCCCTCTAATCATAACATGCCAACTATACACCTTTAATTTTGTATATATATATCGCCGTATCATGATTGCCTCTAAATTGCTTGGTTGCTCTTACCTTCCTCTCTTACTGCACAAACCTCAGACAACTGCTCCCAATGATTTCAAAGTACCAATCTGATGTGCTGAAGTTTTACCAGTATAGTAACTAAAAAAACTTCAGCAAAAGTGGCTGAACCACCACTTTGCTGACCTTTTTGTACTCCTTTTTGTCCCTCCCCTTTGTGCCTGACTGCCTATTGTCCTGGCTCCTAGTCCCTCCTCCTACCCACCCCCTCCTTTTCTGAGCAAATCACTTCCAAAAAGGGGAAAGGGTGCACCAGGACAACCTGGTCTGCCCCTTAAAGGGCAAACTCCATTGCTCTGTTGCTCCTTCTGACAATCTTACACAAAGGAGTGAAACAAAAACATACACTAAGGAGAGTGTAATAAAGATAAAATAAAAAAAATTAACTAACAAATGCATCTTAACAATGTCTGAGGTGCAGTAAGAGGGAAGCAGAGTGGAGCAGCTGAATACGGACAGTAGAAACACTATAAACTGCACTTCAAAACTATGCTAATTCTCTTTTTGGTTTTTATACATTTTATAACTTTTATAATTTATCTCCACTGGCTTTAATGCTTGCCCTGATTTTTAAGGAGAGTTCAACTAGATGCAGGGGATTAAAGAATAAGAAAAAAAAAACACCCCTTATCTTGCATCTCCTGGTTCCTCTCTAAAAAAATATCAACTTATTTTACTTATTTTACATTAGAAGGCACTCTAGTTTATCGCAAAGCCTGCTGTGTTACTATTACTAGTACCATAGTGCAAACTACTTTCAAAATAAGGGAAAAACATTGATCATGGGAAAAACAAGCATAACTACTTATTTTTCTGAGGCAGCCACAGGGACACAGGAGCAGGACACTTACAGTGCTATTCTTATCCCATCTCTGTACCCCAGCTGCCAAATAACTACATTGGATAAAATTAAACACTGAGTGGGGGTGCACACTTTTAATTTCGAGTCCAAGCTTGAAGTGCTACAAAGGAAATATTCCTTCTGCCAACATAAGCAGACCCTTTCTGCTCACAACCCATATTTACATTAATTAAATGCCCATCTGCTTCATTGGAGCACTTTTTACTCATTAGGGACCAAGGGAAAGGAATGAGCAAGATAAAGAGGGAAAGAGAGAGAGAGAGAGAGAGAGAGAGAAAAAAATATATATATATATATATATATATATATATATATAGTACTATGGGAGCACACACTCAAGCAAAAAAGCTACAGGAGAGAGTTTTTTATTTTAGACCGTTCCCTTTTTTCCCTTTTTTCCTTGCCAGTCTCCGCTATTGCTCTGTTGCTCTTTCTGACAATCTTACTGTGCACAAAGGAGTGAAAAAAAAAACAACTAAGAGTATAATAAAATAAAAAAAATGAAAACTTTTAACTAACAAATGCACCTTAACAATGTCAGTGGTGTAGTAAGAGTGACGTGGAGGAAAGCAGCAAAATACAGGCAGAAGCATTAGCAGCTGCACTTCAAGACTCCACTAATTCTCTTTTTTTAATGCATTTTATAACATTTATAACTTAATTCCATTGGCTTAAATGCTTGCCTTGAGTTTTAAGAAGTGTTCAACTATTTATTTTATTTATTTTTTTATTTGTTGACCGGGTAGGTGCACTAGTCAAGTCCTACCTATTTTCAGGCACGACCCGGGGGAAGGGGATACAGATGAATGCCAACTGACCTTGAACCAGATTAAGCTGTTGGTGGTATTTTTAGTGAATGAGGGAAATTTAGCTAGGACACCGGGGGAAATCCCCTACTCTGTTGGTGCGTGGCCACCAGCAGGAGTGCTGGTCAGTTTCTCAAGATGGATGCTGCAGAGCTCAGGCAGCAGGAACAGTTTGCAGATGTGGAGGAGACCTCAGAATGCACAACATCATTGGTTAAATTTGCTCCAGCAGATACTGAAGAGACGGAATTTTTTTTGGATGCCTTATCACATACGGAAGAACCCACAGTACAGAAATGCCCTTTGATAAATGAGAAGGCTGAATTTCACTGTTTGCAGCCTGTACAGTTGCCCGATACCTCGGAAGATCTATTTTCGGTAGCCGCACACCAAGGAGCTCTGAAGCGGCATGACGTCATGCAGACGAATGCGGAAGAGATTCAGAGCATGGCGAGGGTTTTGGCAGAAGACGAGAGTGCTCCGTGTCAGGGAAATTCTAAGAACATTCAGCCGCAAGTGTGTGCAGGTCAGTCTGGGGTTCCTTTTAAAATGAAGGAGGCTTTGGCTGTACAGGACTTGTCGGGACTGATGCAGGGTTCAGGGATTCATGCGGCAACCGAATTGGGATTAGAGCAGCCTAAAACAGAGACAAACTGTGCTAAACGGGTTGCTACCCTTAATAAACAAGCAGGATTTGTGTTTTTACCTGAAAAAATTGTGGCACCCATAACATTTCAAACGAAGCCCAACAATCAAGAGGGGGTTACAGACTTTAAATTTTCAGAGCAACGGGCAGGGAAAAAAGAAGATGAACTGCATAAATTCCAAACTGCTTTTATTCAGGACTCTAAACTAAAGCTTAGTGAATCTAATTCTCTAATATTCATGATGGTACATGGACTCCACAATCAGCATTAATTGCTGCAGGGTGGAAGCAACAGGCTTCAGGAGAATGGGCAGCAGATTTATCTTGGGACTCTTCCTTTGATTTGAATTCTCATTCCCCTGGGTGGAATCCAGAGGGTCCTATTCAACCTATAGGGAACAAAGTTCTTGACAATAATTTGGTTGAACAGATGGCTAAACAGTCTAAAGATAATAATGTATCTACTGAAAATAATATCTCTGTTACTGAACAAAGACCCCTTTTATCTGATTTATTTTCTAAAGCTAAGAGGGAAGCTGCACCTAGAAAGAATGCTATACGCATTAGATATAAAGGGGGTATGGTGGATAGGCCTGATAGGAATTACGTTGAGAAAATTTTGATTAAAGAATCATTGCATTTCTCTCCTAGAGATGTTTTTGCAATAATTAATATCTCTGGAGAGGATAATTATGATATAAGTTTTCGCTCTGCTGCTTTATTAGACTTATTTTGGATATGGTATAACGGGTTAAATTTTCCTCAGTTTGGGCTCCCTTCATGATTATACCTCTTCTCAGCCTTCCATTAAATTTGTTACTATTATGTTCCGGAACGAAGGGGTGTAGGTTGAAGATATTACCTATTGGCTTTCAAAAAATGCGATATCTAGGGGGATCCAGAACCTATTTTGGACTTGGAAGGATTTTGGACAGAGGGTGGAAATATAAAGTTAAGCTAAGGCAGAATGAAATGGGTTTATGCATATCCCAAATTCCTTTTGTTGGGACGAGACAGGGTGTCTGTTTTACAGTGGTCAGCCCAGGGACTGTTATAGATGTGGCTCAAGAACCCATTTATCCAATGTTTGTGACAGCCCGAGATGTGATAATTGCAGTGAAATAGGTCATGTTACAATGCAGTGTGTCAATCCTACAAAATGTGACTTATGTGACGGTATTACTCATGCCTTTAAGAATTGTCCCTGGGCAGCAAAGAATAAATCGCAAGGGAACAATACTGAGAAATTTATTCAACTGGCCCAGGACGGTCTAATTTCCAAACCTGCTACTAAAATCCCTGTTGAAAAATTACAGGATCCAGGAAAGTCAATTTCTGCTCCTAGAGCTAGACCTGTTCCGTTGCCCCCCCCTTAAGCCTGATCATCTACTTAGTAAAACTTCCCAGGAACCCCAAATTACCCAGAGTTTACAGCCTGTATGTTATACAGAGGAAAAGCTACAGCAAGTGACCCTACCCCCCCAATCCAATCCCCTCTCCCTTACCACCTAGGAGGTCCACCAGGAATTCAAAAATCATTTCAGAGCCAACCCTACACCCAGTTGAAACTCCCAACCCCTTTTCAATCTTGACCTCTTGGGGATGCAGAAATGGAAATTGGGGATTCAGACTCACAAAATCTACCCAAGATAGTATGGAGCTCGCCAAAGTAATTACAAAGATAAAAAAGAAAGAAGAAAAAATGAATCAGTTAACTTATACCGAATTGTCAAATGGGTTTTGTATGGGCCTCATTGAATGTGCATAGTATTTTAAATGGAGCTAAGCGAAAAGCCATTTTCCACATGATTCATGACTCTAAAATATCTATTTGTCTCTTGCAAGAGACTTGGATGTTCACTGTAGAACACATAACTGCATTCAAAAAAGATTGGCCATGGGGTCCTTCTTTCTGGTGCTTTTTTAAAATAACAGCAATAGATTAACCATTGCACATGCATATTTCGCCGTTCTGTCAAGGATATCCAATTTAAGTTACTGCAAAGGGTGCAATGGTATGTTTTCCAAGGTGCGTCCAAAACAAAACGCGCATATCTATTATAGATAACATCAAGCTTTCCCAAACTGCCCCTGGCTGCCCCTTTATATACGACATCACCATAATCAATATGCGGAATTATCATCGAATTCACAATCTTTAACCTAGCATCGAATGAAAGACAATTTCTATGTTTATACAGTGCCCACAACTTTTTACTCAGTTTTTGTATCAAGTTATCAATATGAAAATCCCAACTACAATGGGAGTCCAACCAGTCTCCCAAGAATTTATAGCAGTCCACAGAGGCCAGGCTACACCCATCCAATGTCTCAATGTCCAAATCCATAGATACTTTTTTATTTGAAAACAACATTACCTGTGACTTTTGTGGATTTAAAACCAAACCATGTTCTGAAAAATATATTTGTAATATATTGAAATATTTCTGTAATTTTTCCTGTATATGTCCCACAGATTTCCCTTCAAGATACAATATTGTATCATCTGCATACAAATGATGCCAAACCTCATTCATCAGATGTCCGACACCATTTGTATATATATATTAAATAGGATGGGTCCTAGCACTGACCCCTGAGGTACACCAGATTTAATATTTAAATAACTGGATACAAAATTACTGCCCAACCTAACCCTTTAGGGATCATTAGGACATCTGGTATTGTGAGCTTTCCAGGATTGAGCTGTGGTAGGTAACCAGAGCAGCTGCCTTGATGATGCCAAGCTTACAGGAGGAATAGGGGTCTGTCTTCTAACTCTCTGCAGCTGGCAAGCTTGGGTTTCCCAGGCAGTAGGGCCACTGTCAGCTTACTGTATGCTAGTATAAGCTCAGTACTAGCAGAGGTCCCAGTCTTGCATGATGTAGGCCTACTTTCTGATTTGGGGATTAGTTTTCCAGCCTGATGTGCACAGTATGTTGGTTTTGAGGCATGATGTGGGCAGTAGAATCAATGCTGTTGGCCAGGAATCCTCACACTAGGGCATTTTAGATAGGGTCACCACATGATACAGCAGGGGAACCGTATAGCTAGCTTCATCACTGGTATCAGAGAATAATGATCAGTGATAGCAGACACACAATGCCAGAGGAGGACAGTTCTTAATGTACATGATGTGCAGTAATATGTACCCTTGGCCTAGGCAATGGATTTGTTTCACTACATAATTGGAAAGGAGACCAGGAACTGAAGAGTCTTAGTTGTTACCAGCATGCTTACCATTGTAGTCATGGTATCTTAGTAGAGCAACATTCAGAGGAAGACAGGAAATATGTTACTGCTATAATGTCAGGACAGGTACTATGTTGCATGTTTGGCAGGATACAGCTGCCTGAATCAGGTCTATCCTGTGGAAATCTGGACAGGGCGGTAACCCTAGTTATTTTAAGGGGATAACCGCACTGTTCAGTGTGTGGGACAGCTACCAGGTGGGCTAAATACAACCAGGGGAGTATTTTGCAGTAACTATTCCCAGTTGTAGCAGTAATCTGGACCACAGTGGACAAAGAGAGCTACTGGGCTCAGAGCGCCCCCCTTTGCATTCAGAGGACCAGGTAACACTACCTCCCCCCAACAAGAAACCTAAGATCTTGCAACAGCTGAGGTTGGGTACAGGCCAAAGGGGGTAAGGGTACAGTTCTGGGTTGAGAAAGCTGGGGAACGAGTAAGAGAGGGCCGGGGTGGCCCTGGCAGGTTCGGGATCTAACTTCTAGGAGTCTATTGGTGGTACTGCGGTGGGGCAAGCACATGGGCCAAGTTGATTAGTAGTCCATTGGTAGTGGGCTTGCCCCTTAACCGAAAGGAGAAGTGTTTATATCTTGCAAAGGTAGAAGACTTTGCTCATAGGAAGGCCTTTCTTATAACCTGGGGAAGCAGCACTTGGGCAGCTGCCAAAGGGGCATGGGTGTGCTGCAAGAGGTCAGTGGCATCCCCACAGACCGGGGTAAGTGCCCAGATAGATCTAGCAAATTTTGTTGGGTTTGCTGGCTTCTGAGTAATCCAGGTAAAATGCCGGGCTCTCAGGTAGTGTGACATGGGGCTCCATGGCAGGGGCCAGATTGGAGTGACTGCAGGAAAACACCTGGGTGGAGACTGGGGTTCTATGTGATAATCGCGGGCGCCACACGGTGACTTGCATTACCGTGATGTCAGGGCGGCAAAAACAATTATGCCACCCTGACATCCTCAAGCATGGAAGAATGGTGTCACGAATATTTTGCTTTCTGTGAGGGACTGCACCCCCCACACACACACACACCCCCACACAGGGTTTTCACCTACCACACCCCCTACTTAAAGATTTCTCAGCTCCAGAGGAGTGCATGTCAGGGGGTGCAAAAAGCAAATAAATAGAAATTTTGGCGCCTGGCACAAATAAAACGCAGGAAGGCCCGACCCAGACCCTAACCCGAACTCCATGCCATGGTGCAGCTCAGCAGCAGACCTCAGCGCCACCCCCTACATCCCCTCCACCCCCTCCCAGGCCATGCTCACCGTGCTCACTCCCCCTCCAGAGTGTGTGTACATATAGTGACATCCTGTCGCTAGGGTCACCCACAACCCAACATCCGGTCACCCTCCCTGCCCCCTCACCTTGTGGGCTTTCGCCCACATTGCATTGCCATTTCAGATGGTGCCGTCTTTCAGGTGCCCACCTCATGTGCTACCAGAGACTGGCAGGCCTCAAGCATGGGTGCCTGCAGAGAAGAGGGCTGGGGGCCTGGCCCTCACGCACAGCACAAGGTGTAATGCAGACAGCAGGTAGGTTCATAATGGGGATCCAGCAGCTGCACAAGGCAGTTTACCTTTCCACAGTCATAATACAGTATATTATATAAACTCACAGAGCCAGCGGCAAGCTGGAATATAAACAATATTCAATGGATTAGTAGGTTAGGCTAGCTAGAACAGATGTGTTTCAAGCCCCTTCTGGGCCATAGGAAGGGGTTTCCATTCCCACAAGCTGAAGAGCTTAGGGAACACAGGACTCCTAGGGGTATTGGGTGGATTCAACAGGCCTCATAGGAGAGTCCAGTTTGGTCTGCTACAAAAGCAGCAGTGGTGCACCATGATCCGAGGAGCATGGGGCTCGGTAACGGAGCAGTAGCTCAGGGGTTATGGAATGGTCCAGGGGGTGCTACCTGGTGCAATGGAAGGTCCCAGAACAGCTTATCCCAGCCCCAGGGATTCCAGAGTGGAATGGCAGATAGGTTAGGATGGGCTTCGTGGCACCCCAACAGGCAGATGATATCCCAGCAAGTGGGACAGGGTGCAACAGGAGAGGCAGCAGTTGTGCACTGCAACAGTGGCACTGGCACTAAATTTTTGTTGTCTGTTACAGGTGTCATGGAATGTACTAAGAGCAGAGAATATGGGACATGCGTACCCACTGGGCAGTAGCAGGGGTGGCCTGCTCGACTCAGGAATGGGCCCCTAGGGTGCTGCCAGAATGACACAACTTCCTGAAGGAGAGTCTAGTGCATGGCAGCTCTCAGGCATTTTGGTTCCTTCTAAGAACAGGTTCTCAATAAGCTACACCCAGTACAGTGAGTAGGCTGGCCATGTGGGACATTGGTGCAGCAAGCTACATGCAGAGGGGTATGGTGAGTTGGGAACCTAAGGCTGGAGAGTTGGTGAGAGTTTACCACAGCACTTGATGAAGGAGAATGGTTAAGAGCAGAATAGATTGCTAGTTAGGAGTTAGCTTAGTAGGCAGGTCTCGGAGGTTATTTGGAGCAGTGACTTGAGGGTTGAGCTGTGTTCATCCTGTGGTGGCACGGGAGGAACGCAGATCGAGGGTACAAGGGTAAGAAGGAGGAGATGAGTCAAGTTCTCACAAAGGGCTCACCACTTCCGGTCAGCATGAGGATGGGGATTGTGAGACCTAGACCCAGATGAGGGGTCGTGTGCCAACCTCATCAGGATTATTCCTCAGGAACAGTGGCACCCGATGCGGGCAGCCACAAGGGTACTGTGCCATATGACCTTACCTGCTCCAGTCTGAGGGGTTTCAACTCAGAGGTACATCAATCATCAGGCCCACACTAGGGTGGCCCAAGAATTGGGGGCAAGAGTGTGGCAGGTGTACATGAAGGCTGCGTATCCTCCCGGCAGCACACACTGCTCCTAAAGGGTGATGATTTATTTCAATAAATGCATGGCTGCGGCCATTTCCTCCAAGACCTGTGTTGTGTGGTTATTTCAGGGGAAGGGAAAATGGAGAGCTCCCTGACAATAGAGAGGCTACATGGCATTGCAGCAGCTGGCCATTTGTCTGGGGCCCTCCTTCCCTGGAAGGAATGCAGTAGACATCACCTAGGAGTACAGATGTCATGACAATGCCATGAGGAGAGGTCCCACAAGGCTGCTTGGGGGCAGTGGCATTCAGTGGGAGGGCAGAGAAAGAAGGGTCAAGTGAGCGGAGAGCCAGAAGCTCTCCCTTCTTTCCCCACAGTTTGTCGAACTACCACCTGCCCAACCTCATAAAAGCAGGATAAGGGGCCAGGGAGGCAGGGCCCCCTTTGGTCCATTATGGGCTACTTCATTAGGGTTGGGAGTGAGTTTTCCCAGTTTTCCCATTAAACAGGGTTTTTCTGGGCTTTTTGTCTCCTCCAAAGGGTTGTGAAATGAAGTGAGCAGTAAATAATTGATAATTAAAGAAATAATTTATTAAAAAGGAACATAGATGTTAAGGTATAGAATCTGTTCAGATTTAATGATAGAATATGATACAACTGTCACAGCCATGTATGGTGGCTCAGGAGGATCGCAGACTGAGGGTACAAGGAGAAGAAGGAGGAGACAAGTTGAATTTTCATGAAGGGCTCGTCACTTTCGGTCGGCATGAGGCTGGGGCCTGCAAGACCTCGACCCAGATGGAGGGTCATGGTCCAACCTCATCAGGATTATTACTCAGACACAGCAGTGACAGACATGGGCAGCCACAAGGGTGCTGGGCCATATGACCTTACCCACTCCAGTTAGCAGTGTTGGGTAAGTTACTTTTTCTATTACTTTCTATTACTTTTGGAAACTTATTCCAGAAAGCTCTGAGCAGTCACTAGCAAGGATGGAGAAGTACTGGAGAAAGTAATACATCTTAAAGTTACAGTTACTTATGTCTTTTTATACAAAAGTAATACATAACTGTAATTGATTACATTTATTTGAAAGTAACTAGTAACTAACCTATTATTTTTAAATAAATGTCATCTGTTATAGTTTTTTATTATTTTTGTATTGTTTTTGTATAAAAAGAAATAAGTAACTGTAACTGTCAGGTGTATTACTATTTCTAGTATTTCTCCATCCTTGCTAGTGACTGCACAGAGCTTCCTGGATCAAGTTTCTAAAAGAAATAGAAAGTAATAGAAAAAGTAACTTACCCAACACTGCTGGTTAGAGGGGTTTTGACTCGGAGGTACATCAGTCATCAGACCTGCACTAGGGTAGCACAGGAATTGGGGGCAAGAGTGTGGAAGGCCCGCATGAAGGCTGTGTATCATCCCAGCAGTGCACGCTGCTCCTAAAAGGTGGTGATTTATTTCTACAAATGCATGGCTGTAGCCATTTCCTCCAAGACCTGTGTTGTGTGGTTATTTCAGGGGAAGGGAAAGCGGAGGGCTACCAGATGGTGGGGAATGCAAGCATGCAGTGGTGAGCCACATAAGATTTTGCTGCATGTGGGTGATGTGTTCATGTTTCATACCCTCCCCTTGGAGTCCCTGCCTGCGGTCACAGGGTGACTGAATAATTTTCCAGATTCTCATGTTACAAGGTAAACAGTGCTGTCCTACTAAGTAACTGTGTTTGATTTTGTCTGCTTACAAGTGCAGTTGTGAGTTTTACAGGAAAATAACATACCTTCTGAAGCTATTTCTTTCTAAAACTTACAGAAACTGCAATGCTGTAATTTGTAAATGATTTACAGTATGTAAAATAGCTGAGAACTGCTTGTATTCATCAGCATGCTTCCATAAACAAATGTGCGACCAATGATCCTTTGGATTAGAGTAGCTTCAAGAACAGCCACATCAGCCAGTGTCAAATGAAAGTGGGATAACGCTTTTCAAATTTGTTTTGTGGATAACAAAAAGTGCAAAAATTGCAAGTAAATGTCACAAATATTGACATGTTCCTGGTTCTTCTCTCTAGCACTCACACACTTTCTCATTAAACAGTAAAACCACATGCATTAGCTGAGTTCAATGCTTCTTTTGTATGAAAGAACAAGAAACACAATACCCTTTTGTATCAAGTATATGTTGAGTT
Organism: Neoceratodus forsteri; assembly: GCA_016271365.2. Taxonomy (NCBI): domain Eukaryota; kingdom Metazoa; phylum Chordata; order Ceratodontiformes; family Ceratodontidae; genus Neoceratodus; species Neoceratodus forsteri. The sequence goes on from CM057455.1 coordinate 613,324,033, forward strand.
AAGGGTTCATGGCAGCGGAGTGATTATAAAGTTGTTTCTTCATAAAAACTGAAGTCAGAATTTCAATTCATAATACAGTAATGCTGACATTTAAGCTGCTCCAGTAATTATTCTTTCTCTAACTCTATTGTTCGTAAAGAACATAACCTTTAATTCATAACACTTTATGTACACAGAGAAGAAAAGGGCATGAGCAGATAATTAATTTAGATAGTATAATAAATTACATTCAGTGAATACAAAATGTAAAATATTGACTGATTTTAAATACCAGTATCTGAAGTGCAGTGTGTATGTGAATGTATTTGTTTTGCTTTGAATATTTTTCTAGTGTTAATCTTGTGCTTATTGTAGAAATTTTTGAAAGATCTGTTTGCCCTAAATGGCATCACTCATAATTTTGTAAATTTTATTGAGGAAGGTTTTGGTTATTTGTCTATTTGACTTTTAGTCTGCCTGCCTATTTGCAGTTTCTTTCCCCAAAATGGTCCAGCTGAGATATATTCTCTTGTTGACATCAGGACCTGCTTGTACATAATTCTTCTACTGGGATTACAAAACCATAGTGAGGTCAAACAATTTGCACAAGGTCATACAATGCAATGCAATGCAATTATGAGGCATGTCACCTTTCAGTTCACTAAATTTCAACACCTAGCAGAAGCCATGGATACATGTTTATGTGCCATTATCTGTACCATTCAGACAGTGAACAGCCAGATTGGCAATGCTAGAGTTCCCTACAGCATGACTTTGTTAAATTTGAACATTTCTGGTCACAACTAGAGTCACTTTCGTGGGATATAAACCAGAGTACTCCCGTTACACTTTCATTGCTTTAATATACTAAACTGTTACTAGTGTAAACTTACTTTTTTTCTTTAAAGTTTAACATTTTAATGGTATTTCTGTCATACAGACAGTACATACCGAAGATGGATGGTTCAGTACTGAAGGCAATAACATTTCCTGTTAATGGTTACAGGGTGCAGGGCATCAGCATAGTAATATTAACCTGAGAAAACATACTAAACATAATACAAGTTATACAGAGATTGTTCCCAGTGTGAGATTGGATGATGCCTGAGACCTAGGTCTGGGGTAAGAGGCTGATTCATCTTGTCAGGATATCATAATTATGGAGTTAGAGAGGTCCTTACTAGTGTATCTGACTCCAGTATTTGAGGGAGGGTCTCTCTGAGTTTTTAGGGGTGACTTGATCTTGTATCATCAGGGCCTCTGGTAAGATCCCTAGCCGATGCTTCCAGATCAGCTGCTTTGGAAGTCCTATGGTCCCCTGAAACATATGAGATAACACAAAGAATACCTTGCATGTACTTGACAAGAATTATTTACATAAGCTGTTTTATATGATAAGTAGTAGTGCTGGACCAATGAGGGGGAAGAGAGAGAGAGAGAGAGGCGAGACAGAGAGAGATAGAGAGAGAGAGAAAGAGAGAAAAAGAGAGATAGAGAGAGAGAGAACTTGTCAGTGTGGTGATGAATGTCACCTTCATGAGGGTAATACTGGGGACCTTCCATTTGGGTGTTTATAAACTGGGAGGGGGTCTTCTTGACTTTCTTGCTCACAGGTTATGGATGTCACTGAAGAATGGGGAAGCCTGTTGCCTCAGACCTCTGGGCGGAGTTAACCAACACCCATGGTGAAGCTTGTGAAAGTCATATGGGGGTCAACAGGTGTAGTACTTACCCATCTGATTTGCCTGAGAGCGCGAGAGCATATCCAGCGCAGCTGTTGCTGTGAGTGCAATCATGACCTCGCCTATAGTTGGGACTTGAGTTGTCCACCACTTGCACAGGATGAATCTCTTGGCCTGTAGTGCCAGCAATGCTAGCCATCTATATTCATGAGGCAGTAATTTCAGATTCCCATTTCTTATGCCTAGTAGGAGGAGAGGAGTGGAGAAGGGAATGGGTGCCTTAAGTACCTTGGAGACTATCTGAGCAACATGTTGCCAGAGGGGCCTGATTATATACAAAGTATATGGTACAGGGCTCCTCCATTTAGTTGGCATCTCCAACACCTGTCATTATCTAATAGCTTTGCCTTGTATAGGGCCATAGGGGTTCTATGCCAGGCATAAAGGATTTTGTTCTGCACCAGACGGCTACAGAATTCCTGGAAAAATAGGTGTGCATCCTTCGAGACTTGAGCCCATTGAAGCTCTGATATTGGGGTGGCTAAGAACTCCCATTTGGCTTTTGAGTCATGTGATTTGGATGGCAGTGTGTCCCTGAGCTTTGAATAGATTTTCCCTGGTAGGCCCTTTGGGGTGGCCAGCCAGGTCTTAACTCTGTTGTCCTTTTGAGTTACCTGTCTTTCAGTTAGTAGCACTTTCACCACTTCTCTTATTTGGAGGTATCTTCAGAAATCTTTTTGCTGCAGCCCCCATCTGTCCTTGAGTGTTTGGTATGTTGCTACTCCAGGGGATGGGTGGTCAAGAATATCCTGGATAAGATGGATAAATCGTTGAGTGTTGGGCCCCAGCTACTCCTCTGATTTTGTATAGGAGAGCCGATGGTGTGCATACCCTACCGAGGGCCTGCTCAATATCTACCCATTAGGGGGACAGTTCTGACTGTGGGTGCAACCAATGCACTGACTGCTCTGTCTGGAACGCGAGTTTATATCCTTCCAACCATGGCAAGTTCCAGAGCTCTTTCCCATGGGATCTAAGTGTGTTACCACTGAATCTTGTTTATTTTTCCTCCCAGAGAAAGTCCCTCACTAACCCATTCACCTTTAGCAGTCATTTTTGGGGGAGTAGGGTGGGACATGGGTAAGTAGGTAGAAAAGGTTGGTAGCAGTGACCATTTTTATAGCCGCAATTTTACCCACCAGTGTAATAAAGAGAAACCTCCACCTATCAAACTCTATTTTAATAGCTTGCAGGAGGGGTTGGAGGTTTGTATTCCATAGGTTTTCTGGGTTGGAGGTCATTTTTATCCCCAGGTATGTCATGCCCTGCAGACCCTATATCAGACCTGCATTACTGGCTAGGGTTTGAGAAAAGTTTTGGTTCAGAGGCATCAGTCTGGTTTCAGTCTGGTTCAGGTGGAGTCCAGAGTGACCCACAAAGGATTCAAGGAGCTCTAATAGTGGTGGGAGGGCAGCTGGGGTGTCTACCAATGGGATAAGGAGGTCATCAACTTAAAGAAGGGTTGGGTAGGATCTGCCTGCAATTTCTAGGTCATGTGTATCTGGGTGCTGTGGAATTGTGGTGGCAAGGGGTTCCACTGTGAGGACAAATAGGAGGGTGGAAGGGGGCAACCCTGTTGGGTGCCTTGTCCCAGTAAGAATGAGGGGCACAGTAACTAATTTTTGGTGACCTTGGCTGTTGGGGAGTAGTATATGGCCCAAATCATGTTCTGAACCTCTCCCCAATCCCCAAGTGGGAGAGAACCAAGTGGAGATAATCCCATTACAGGCAGTCAAATGCCTTCTCAAAGTCGACGGCGATAGCTGCAACTGGGGTGGTGATGTTTTTTGCCACGTGCAAAAGGTTGAGAAGGGTTTCCAATGTGGTCGTAGCTATTCCTCCCTGGAATGAAGCCCACTTGTGGAGGGTGAATTACAGTAGAACTGCAAGTAGAGGGCTCAGTCTATTGGCAAGCACTTTGGCCTAGATCTTACTGTCCACATTAATAAGAGATACGGGTCTGTAGTTTGCTGCTTTCACTGGGTCTTTCTCTTTTTTGAGGATAACTGTTATAACCACTTATCTGAGAGTAGGGGAGAGACAACCTTGTGGCTCTACTTCCTGATGCACTTTGGTCAGGAGGGGGGTTATCAGATCAGCGGTTACTTGAAAAAGGTCTACAAGGTAGCCATTCCTGCCAGGGGATTTGCCAGCATGGAGCTCAAGGATAGCCTGTCTTACTTCCTCATCTGAAATAGGGGTATCTAGTATCTGGGTTTGGTCTTGTGACAGCCTGGGGAGAGTGAGTTGCTTGAGATTCATTGGGACCCCTGTGAGGGAGTGGAATGTGTGGATGTGTAGAGTCTGGCATAGAAGGCTGCCAGTATGTCATTAATGTCTTGGGGGTTACTTTTCACTAGTCCATCTGGAACTTCTAGCCCTGCTATCTGCCTTTCTGCATCGATTTTCATAACTGGTAGGCAAGTACTTTGCCTCCCTTGTCCCCTCCCTGCCAGTATCTGTGGTGGAGTGTCAGAATTGTGACTCCGCTTTCCTATTCAGGAGTTGATTGATTTTGGTCCTGCACCCCAATACTTCCTGCCCCGGGGGGGGGGAGTGGGGAGAGGGGTGTGGCAGGGCCTTCTACGCTGCTTCAGCATTTTTTAATTTGGTTTCTAGGGTCACCAACTGCTGCTCCCTCTCTTTTCTTCTGGTTGAGGTGTAACTCATAATGTTGCCACTCATGGTGGCTTTGTAAGCCTCCCATGTATTATGTGGGTTTGTGTCAGAAGTGGGGTTGTTTTGGAGAAAGAGGGTAGTTTCCTTCTGAGCCCATGGGATGAATTCAGGATCACAAAGAAGAAGTGGGTCTAATTTCCAGGACGTAGAGGTAGTGGGTGGGGGGTCCCCAGGAGAAGTGCAGCTGCACTGGGGGGCGATCAGAGATCACTATGGATAATATCTCCACGTCTAATATGTTATGTGTCAGGAGGGGGGATGAGAGCCCAAAATCCAACCTACTAAAGGAAGCATGCACCCCAGAATGAAATTAATAGCCTCTTGTGCAGGGGTGGAAGAGTCTCCAACCGGCAGTGAGTCCCAGGTTTGACATAAGTTGGTGCAGAGCCTTATTATTTCTCATCTGCATTTCTTTGCTAGATGTACTTCTGTCCATCTGTGGGATCAGGGTGAGGTTGAAGTCACTGCACAACAGTATAGGAGTGTTCAGGGGCAAGCTAGTGTTCAGGGTGCCGGACAATTCATGAAAGAACTTTGGGTCATCATGGTTGAGCCCATACATATTGCATTGAACTAATGGCCCCAGTGGTGTGGCAATGGTAGCTATCACCCATCGGCCTTCCGAATTGGCTATGGTCCCTGATATGGTCTACTTAAGAGACTTTTGGAAGAGAATGGCTACACCTCGTTTCCTTATGTGGGCACATGCCTGAACCTCCTGGCCTACCAAGTTGTTCACTAAGAACAAATGGTCTTTATGAGTCAACTTGGTCTGCTGCAGAAAAGCCACCTTAGAACTCAGCTTTTTCAAATGAGAGAGGACCTTTTAATGGGGGTGTTAAGCCACCTAACATTCCATGTATGGCATATTACTTCATCCATGGTTCTTCTATGGGGGCTAGTGCACAAGGTGGGCTTAAGCCAAAATAAAAAATTGCTGAGGTCGAGGCTGTTCCTCTGGGTTGACCACGGCAACTCAGGGTACTTTACAGTATAGACCGTTGAAAATAGCAGTCTCTCCATACCATCTTTTGCTGCTTGTAAACTGTAAGCATGTTGAGACTCTCTCTCAATATCGTCTATAGGGGCTAATTGCCCTTTCCTTAAACACACAGTCAGAAACATTGTTAACACAAGCAACAGTTAACTATTTACAAACAACCTAACTAAAAACTGTCTTTGGGAAGCAGTCAGATTCTTAGTCAGCAACCTATGTTGCCCATAGACCCACCTGGCCTCTCTGGGGTTGCAAACTGCATTGTCATTCGTATACTGAGAGCTGTTAGCTGCCAGTGTGGTATGACATTCTGCAGCAGCCTGTGCAGACAGTGGGGGTTGCCCCTTGAGGTTACTCTTGTCTCCATGGGCAGTGTGTCAGCCCACCAAGTTACCTAAGGCTATTGAAGGGGTAAGGTGGGGTCTAACGTTCTACTCTCTTACCGTGTTACCCATTCTTATGACGGTGGCCTGCTAAGGTGTCTTTGCTAGTGGAGGATGGTGCTGGGCTGGTACAGGCCTCTGAAAATCTAGGGCCTAGCATATGGGTGACTTATTCCTTTGGTGGGGTACTCTACTCATGTAGGGGGAAGTTATTTCTGCCCCGGTCCTACTAGTTCTAACTATAAGGGTGTGGTATCCTGCATCTTCCCGCGTGGTCAGTACTTTACCCCAAATTGTTCTATTTTTCAGTCTACACTTGGGGTGGGGTAGGTTCCAGCTGGTGAAATACATACCTTGGAGTGGTGCTGGATTCTAATCACTTCACCGGGGGGGGGGGGTGCTTGGATCCTGGCACTTATGGTCCCTTCAGATTGACCATGTGTAGCAGCGGGTGGCGGGGTCAGTGTGGACCTTGCATAGGGGGTCTGCTGTAGCACCTTGTACCAGCTGCTTTATGTGTAATTCCTCTAGCTCTAGCACCTTGATCTATTATGAGTGGTTTGCCCTCTGACATTGTACAAGATTAGAGCTGATCCTGGATGTAGTCACTCTGCCTAGAATAGCTAGCAGTGTTAGTCATTGTGAAAACATTTAAGACATTTAACATATAAACTCTCTGGCATTATGCCTAGTAGACATTGTCCTTATGTTTGCTGACCCTTTCTGAATTGAAACAGTGCCTTATGGCTAAGGGCTTCCAGTGAGGTGGGTACAGGAGTATGTCACCCACCCTTGCAGTACACATAAGGAGGGAAACAAGGTGGACCCCTGGGGGGGTGGTCTAACATAGGTGATATCTGAGTTAAAGGTGAGTAACAGGCCCAATACCTTTGTGTCATTGTTAATTTTAAACCCCCTTCCTGTATGATTCCCTCTCCTGAGTACACCTCAGTATACAAGCTCCAAGACCCAAGCCAAAATTTCACTTATCTGACTGAGGGCCAACTCAGCCCAGTGGGTCTCGTGCTGGGGTTGCTTGTAGGTCCATGGTACAGTCTCTGTGCTGGTTGAATGTTGTCTAGCCAGTGCTGTTATCTTCAGGGCCTGTGGCTCCTCTGTCATCCTCTGGCTGGAGTTCGGGGCCATAGGCCACAGTTACCTCTCAGATTGGAGGTTGTGTCGCAGGCGGGGAGATCGCTCTCACCTCAGTGACCTGGTCAGTGGTGCTCGGTGTCCCAGTTTCCACAGTGGGCTCCAGGAGTGCAAGGGAAGCAAAATGGATGTTTGAAAAGTAGGAACTGGAGCAATCTGGTTCCCCTCTCAGGCTGGCTCTCTCTGTGATGTCCTACTCCTCTTCTGAAACAGAAGAATTATATGCCCCTCCAGGTCAGCATTCTCAGCTTTCTTGCTCTGGCTTGGATGGCTTATTTTTTGGTGAAATTTAGAAATCGAGCCAGCAAGGGCCATGGTCTTTCCCCAGGCCTTGGGCAGGGTGGAGCATCCTGTGGGCTCTCTCTGTCACAAGCCTGGTACCCTCTGGCAAGCGAAGAATTTTTGGGAGCATGTTTTGTAAGAAGTCCACTGCCCTGTAATTTTCTGCTCCCTCCGGGAAGCCTAGGAGCTCCAGGTTATTGCGGCAGCTCCTATTTTCTTGGTCTTCAGCTCTGTCATGCAAGGCCCGAATTTTCTGTGCCTGTTCTCTTACTATTGCCTGCAGCTCTTCGGTTACTGCCTCATGTTTCATGGTGATGCTCTCCATTTGGGCCATTTGATAATCCATTTGGTGCAAGGCTAAGATGGCATTGTTGGAGGCAAGGGTGACATCCATCATTTGTTTCATCAGCAAGGCAAATATCGCCCCTACGGAGGCCTCCAAGTTTGGGGTTTCGATCATGTTGGCCACAATGTGGACGTACTGGTACAGGCCATGAGAAGGAAGCAGCATTTCTAAGTGTCCCATGTGTCCGATTGTCAACAGAAGCAGATCCTTTTGCAGCAGGGATGATCCGCTCCTTACCATTAAGCTTTTTTATATTTGGAGCACAATTTCACCATATGTATGTGTGGCTATGATGCCTTAGGCAGTTCGAGCTGTAAACTTATGTGGTCATCTTGTCTGTGTCCCGGCCATGCCCCCTTACTTTTTTCCTTGAGAGATAATTCTCATGGAAAATCTAGTAGGTCGTAGAAGTTAAAATGGCAGTTGTAACATGCTTTATATTTTCAATGGTTATTTATATTAGAACAACAAAAACACAGCATGCACAAAAGAGGGATATTTTTGCAAATGGGAAATCGAATTTGACAGCAGATAAGGACCACTTGGTCCACCCGGTCTAGCCATTTTCCCTACCTATATTATCACTGCAGACCCTACTTGATCTACTGTTCATTCTCCCACCCCCTCTTCCTTTTCACTAAGATTCCCTTAACCATACCAATACATTTATTTATTTTTTTTATTTATTTAGACAGCAGTTTGGAAAACCTTTGAGCCATAGGCTCATTTACAAAGGTACCTTGTCACAGTAAGACAAACGAAAATACACAGTATAACAGTAACTTAAGACATAGATACAAACAAGCTTGTACAGGTAGGATTGATGCAAACAATACCAGAGTTATATTGTCCTTAGCAGCTTAGTAGTAATCTTTGTCATAAGTATTGAGTACAGCTTTGACTAGTGGCAATTACAGCTTTGGGTGTTAACAAGGTGGTTCCGTAAGGAAGTTTTGAAACACGATATAGTTGGAGCTTCGGAGATGGAGGGGGGCAGTGTGTTGAACCAGGAGGGGTCCCTAAAGCTGAAGGCTCTTTGGCCGTGAGAGGTCCTAACTCTAGGGATAATAAGAGAGGTTTTCCCAGAAGTCCGAGTATGAACTAGTGGGACAGAGCGGTGGATGGTGGTGGTCAATCCTGGTGGGGATAGTCCAAGGAGGGTCTTTTTTGTAAGGGTACAGGTCAGATATTTGAGGTGCTCATCAAGATCAAGTACCAGTGCTTTAGCGTACAGTAGACAGGTGTGTGTTAGCCTAGGTACCCCAGTAATTAACCTGCAGGCCTTATTCAGAGTAGTGCTAATTTTATGGAGTGCAGTCTGATCAGCAGCACCATACACCGGCAGTCCATAGTCCGCTAGGGACAGGATAGAGGAGGTGATCATGAGTCAAAGAGCTCTGGGGAGGCAGTGTTTATACTGATGTAAGATGCCCAATCGGATATTAGTGGCAGTGGCTAGGGCAGCGATGTGTCCATGGAAGGAGAGGGAGGGGTCAAAATGGATCCCTAGGTATTTATAGGAGCAAACTTGTTCGAGTGGGAAAGAGGACCCAGAGTGAATGAGGAGTTTGAAGTTGCAGGACTTGTTTTGAGGATGAGTGAAGAACATGGTTTTTGTTTTTTTTCTTGAACTCCACCACTGTTTTCATCCCAACCATGTCCACTGGTAAACTGTTCCAGTGATCCACCATTCTAACTGTGAAGAAATACTTCTTCACATCTCTCATGAGCCTACCTGTCTCCAGCTTCATAGCATGTCCCCTTGTTCTTGAGCACCTTCTTTTCTGAAAAACATTTTCCTCTAGTACATTGTTAACTCCTGTATGGTATTTATACTGTAGGTCTCTATTATATCCCTCCCTCTCCCTCTTCTTTTCCAGAGTATATATAATGACTTCCTTCAGTCTCTCCTCATAGGGCTTTTGATGCAGACCCTGCACCATTTTAGTTGCCCTCTTCTGGACTTCCCCATTCTGTCTATGTCCTTCCAGAGTTGTGGAACTGAACAATCCCACTAGCTTTCCAACTGCCTTGTCACACTGCCAGGCCACCTTTAGGTCATCCGATATGATTACTCCTATGTGTCTCTCCTGCTTGGTGGTCATCTATAACACTGCACTCATTATGTTGTCTTGCGCGTGCTCAAGAAACATGTTATGGTAGCTTTAGAATAGCAGATTTTGGAGGCACGGTCATATTGTGACCAATGGCACCACTGCTTTTTGGGGCTGGGCTCCATGGCACGAATTAGATTAGATGCTGTCTGTGACAGCAGTACAAAAGCATGCCACCAACTTAAAACATTTTAGCCACTGCAACGAGGGAGCTCCTTCTCATTGCAGGGTGTGTCTTTCCTGGTATAACATTTCAATCAGGCATGGCGGGGGCTGTGCTGTCCGCCTTACACAGTCCCCATAAAAGCTGACACCGGGGGTACCGAATCCCCCTGTCAGCATCATCATGCCCCACCTCCTGAGTTCATTTGCCAATAGGAAACACAATCCCCATTGGCATCATGTCCTGTGCCAGTTGTTTGCCGATGGTGGTGCCCAATCCCCCTCTTCATCATCTCCCCCAACACCTTTTATTTGCTGATAGGGTACCCAATCCCCATCGGCTCCGTCCCCCACCCCAAAACACATAGGTGGCATGCTGGGAGCCTACCCCAGCATGCCAAATGTACCAGTTAAAGAAAAAACCTTCCTGCAATGTTTATTATTTTTTTTTTACCCCAGTAAAGTAGAAAATGGTCCCTCATTGTCTGCGGTCCCCTCCCCAACCCGCACCCACCAACTGCGCATTCTACCTCCCACACACCCTCACCCCATACCGCACTCTGGAGCATGGCACAATGATCTTTGGTGGACTTGGAACACGCCTGCACTCTTCAAAGCAGACCACAAACTGAAGAAATGACGGTAAGCTCTATAATGGCATAAATATGTTTTTTTCAACTTTGGTGCATATCTCGTGCATTTTTGAGAATTTTGGCACCAGATTTCAACATGGGGTTATTGGGACACCTCCTCATGAATTCAGTCACTGTCATGGCATTATTCGGTCCCAAAAGGTGATTTCTCAGTCACTGCACGAAATCACCTTTCGGGGCCGATTAAAGAGACGACAGTGCCACTGTTCATGAGGTGGGCTCTCAAAAAGCCTATTTGCAAATTTGGTGAAAAAAATCAAAACAATGACTGTTTTATGAGCATGTGTTGCGCAGTTTCCATGCACACTAGTAACTTTGCAAATCTGTATTATTTTCACTCCAGATTTTCAACATTGGCATTTTTCCACACCTCCTTATGAACACTACAGCTGTCATTTTTCACATTCTTCATGTACACTTCACTGCGAGGATTTGTGTACATTTAATGTACACAAATGCTTGCAGTCTGGGAAATAAGATCCCAGACCTGCAGACAATAATGACAGAGGCTAAACTGGCTATAGTAGCAATTAGCAAGGTGTGGTTTACCAGTAACCACACTTGGGAGACTTCAGTACCTGGCTATGTACTGTTCAGAAGAGACAGAGGTGCAAAAAGGGGGGTGGGGTGGAGTGGCCCTGTATGTCAATGAAAATATCAAAGCTACAGAAATTCAGTATACACATAAGGAGCCAGAAGAACTGTGGGTCACCCTGGAAACAGGAAATGGGACAGCCATAAGAACTGGGGTTGTCTACAGGGCCCCAGACCAGGGTGAGGACATAGACACATTACTGTTAGAATGTAAACAAAACACAACAGCTAAAGGGGAGGTTCTGATAATGGGAGACTTCAACATGCCAGATACAGATTAGTCAATACCAGCAGGAACATCTGCCAGAAGTAGACAGATGGTGGATTCCCTGCAGGAGGAAGGCCTGAAACAACTGGTAAAACAACCCACAAGAGACAGGGCTATCCTAGATCTAGTACTGACTAACAGGGAAAGGATCAGAGATCTCCAGGTAGAAAGTCACCTGGGGGCCAGTGACCATCACATGGTATGGTTCAATTTGGCCACTACAACTAAATCATCCAATTCCAAAGCAAAAATATGGGACTTCAGAGGAGCTGACTTCGATAAGATGGCCAACAGAGTTAAGCTAGCCCTGGCAAAAAGAAATACAGGTGAGGGAGTACAGGCAAAGTGGGCAAGCATTAAGGATGCAATACTTGAAACAACATCCCATTGTGTTAGAGAGAAAAGGAAGTGCAAAAGAAGAAGGAAACCACTTTGGTTCTCAATAACAGTAGCAGAAAAGGTCAGAGCCAAAAGGCTGACCTTCAGAAAATATAAGGGAACACAGCAGAATGAAGATAGAGAGGCATACCAAACTTCCCTAAGGGAAGCAGGGAAGGCAGTAAGGCAGGCAAAGGCCCAAAGTGAGGAAACACTAGCAAAAACAGTAAAAGAAGGTGACCAGACTTTCTATAGACACATTAGTGAAAGGAGACAGTCCAGAGGGGGTATTGCTAAGATCAAAGGAGATAAGGGGGTGTGTGAGGAGGAGGACCATGTAAAAGCATCTATCCTAAATAAATACTTTCTGCTCAGTATTTACTGAAGAGAAGGTAGGGCAGGGCCCACAGCTCAGCACCATGGACACAGGGGGGAGGGAGGTGAGCACTAGTACCTTCACAAAAGAAAGGGTCCTACAACAGCTCGATAAGCTCAGGGTGGACAAGACAATGGGACCTGATTGCATACATCCCAGGGTACTAAAGGAACTAGCAGAGCCATTATCAGAACTATTTAGTGAGTTTCTGAGCACAGGAGAGGTCCCAGAAGACTGGAGAAGAGTTCATGTGATCCCACTCCACAAGAGTGGTAGCAGGGAGGAGGCAGGGAACTACAGACCGGTCAGTCTTACCTCAGTAGTGGGCAACATTATGGAGGCACTCCTTAAGGAAAGGATAGTGCAGCACGTGGAATCCATAGGAGCACAGGATCCAAGACAGCATGGGTTTACAAAAGGAAGGTCCTGTCAAACTAATCTCATAGATTTCTTTGACTGGGGTAACCAGAGTGGTGGACCAAGGAGGAGCAGCTGATGTCACCTACCTTGACTTCAGCAAAGATTTCGATACTGTTCCACAGAGAAGATTGATTAATAAGCTGGGTAGGCTCAGGGTGGGTCAGAAGTTGGTCAACTGGGTGGCAAACTGGTTGACGGGCAGAAAACAGAGAGTGGTGGTAAATTGTATACAGTCAGAAGAGATACAAGTCACAAGTGGGGTACCTCAGGGATCAGTCCTGGGGCCAGTCCTCTTCAATATCTTCATCAGTGACATTGCAGATGGACTGTATTGTAAGGTTTGTCTGTTTGCAGATGACATGAAGATCTGCAACAGAGTAGATGATCCAGATGGGGTAGGCAGAATGAGAAGAGATCTGGATAAACTGGCAAAATGGTCAGAAGAGTGGCAACTGGGGTTTAATGCAAAGAAGTGCAAGATCATGCACATATGGAAGAGAAACCCTGAAGCCACCAATAGGCTGGGAGGGGAATTGCTGGCAGTCACAAGGGTAGAAAAAGACTTCGGCATCATTATCACCGATGACCTGAAATAATCCAAGCAGACCACTAAAGCAGTAGGTAAGGCTATGGGGATATTGGGGTGTATTAGTAGGGGTATGATAAGTCGGAAGAGGAAGGTAATAATCCCTCTTTACAAGACACTGGTTAGGCCCTATCTGGAGTACTGCATGCAGTACTGGAGGCCACACCTTCACAACAAGATTAACCAAATTGAGGCAATCCAGAGAAGGGCAACTAAAATGGTGCAGGGATTGAGTCAGAAAACATATGAGGACAGGTTAATGGAGCTCAATATGTATAACCTAGAGCAAAGGAGGGAGAGAGGTGATATGTAGAGATGCAGCGAATTTAAAATCCACCTGCGAAGTGAATGCCAAGTGGCCACTTCGCATTGACACTTCACTATGCAGAGTGCCCTTTAGGAAAGGCTCACTTCTCCTTGTTATTATTACTTTGTGTTGTCATTCCGCTTTAAACGTGAAGTAAGGCAGAGTGACAACAACATTGGCAGCACCCCACCCACACAGACACCAGAATTAATGTGCATCCCCAAAATGCTACTGTCTTGTGTCCAGAAAACTCCCCAGTGCTGAAGAAAGTGAAATGAGAGCATAACAAGAAATGCAAAGCCTCCCAGAATTAATGGCACACTCAGTCATGTGCGCAGTGGTCACACACAGAGTCACCAGAATTAATGTGCATCCACAAAATGCTACTGTCTTGTATGCAGAAAATTCACCAGTGCTGAAGAAATGCTACTGTCTTGTGTTCAGAAAATTCCCCAGTGCTGACGAAGTGAAATGAGAGCGTAACAAGAAATGCAGTCTCCCAGAATTAATGCTGCACTGCAAATGCACAGACAGATTAAAATTGCATTGCGCACTCAAGGATGCATACGAAAAGGCACAGCAACACCTAACTAGTGCACACAAGTCACAAATCCAAATCTGGAAAGGAATACATTTTGCCATTTGGGGGATTAGTGCATGGCAGTAACAATCCACTACCAGTAAAGATACCACAAAGCAGTATAAAGAATTCATGCAGGTGCTGTGTATAGCAGGTTCACACTGCTGCAGTTACTCTATGGCACAATAAAAGGTGTTTGATTTAATAGCACGCATCACACACACACTCACACACACACACTACAGGTAATGGGTAGCGAATTGAAAACCTTTAGTAATATAACCAAATGTTTTAAACAGACAAATTATACACTGCTGCACCACAACAATCAGCAAAAAAATGTCAAGAATTACTGAAAATATTACTGTGTGCACATTAACACAGTTATACAAGAAAAATATAATCAAAACAGAAAGACTGCCTTTTTCTCTCAGTTAATGTACTTACACCACAAATACGCTCCTCCCCCAAAGCACACTTCACAGTACACAGACTGATTGTTCTAAATTAACATTCAAAATCCACACACAACAATAATCACTCGATGATATGAGCACAGAAGGGTTTCCTACAATCGATGTAGTACATTTTGAGCAAACAGAATGACTCAAAAAGACATTTTAAAGAGCTTTTAGAGGTTTTGAATTGCAGAGCTCTGAGAGCAAACTGTCTCCAGTTACCACTACACACACACTACCCAGGCCAGAACTGAGGCTGTGCAAAACAATCTAGCGCCCATGTGGCCTCAGTCCCATGAATCACTGCAGAATTTCATTTGGAGCTCAATTGCAAGGTGAAGTGAGGCGAATTACATTGATTTCAATGTACTTCGCATTAAAATTGGTGGAGAAGTGGTTTGGGAAGGCCGAATAACGCAAAGTCATTGGTTTCAATGGACTTCGCGTTCCTCATTATGAAGTGAAGTACTCCACTTCACATTGTGGAGTACTCCGCAGGTTCCACGTTACTCAGTGAATCACTTCGTGGAGCAAGTTGGGGCCACTTCACCCACCACTACTTATAGTACTGTAACTCACATGCTGTACAGGAAGGAACACGAATGCCTATGGCTGTACTTCCCCGATGAGCTGCAACACAAAACTCCCCCGGGACCCCACCTTAAAAACACATAGTGGGGTAGTGAAGCCTGGAGAGATACTACAAAACAGGCTTACAATACATCCAAGTAACTAGAAAAAAAAATTCATATTGTGAATTGTGACGTGATCATGAATTGTGATTTGTGACCGTGATAATGAAGAATGTGATTCGGTGTTGATGGTGTGAGATAACCAATATGAAACTGTATTGGGAACGTGAATGCCTACGACTACTTCCCCGATGAGCTGTAGCTTAAAACTCCCGGACTTAAAAACACGTATCAGTGAGTACAATGGTGAGGTGGTGAAACCTGGAGAGATACTACAAAACAGGCTTACAATACACCCAAGTAACTAGTAAAAAAATTAATGTTGTGATTCATGATATGATCATGAATCATGATTTGTGACTGCATTTGTGACCGTGATGATGAAGAACATGATTTGTATCATGAGTGACTCGTGATGATGGTCCTGACTTCAAAATGCATATTAATGAGTACAATGTTCATGCAGAATTAAGCACCACACCTGTCCAGTACTCTGAAGGGAAGCCAAAGAAACAACTGTGACTTAAGTTACAGATGGAGATTGGGCCCTAAAGAGATGCAAATGCACAGACAGATTAAGATTGTGCTGCGCACTGAAGAGATGCAGACACAGAGGAATAACACCTAACAAGTGCTCACCATCAGAAATTCATATCTGGAAAAGAATACCTTTGCTGGTTGGGGGCGGGCTGGGGAGTGGACAGTATACTGCACTTCTGCAGTAACAGTCACTAGTACTAGTACCAGTAAAGATACCACAAAGAAGTACAAAAATCACACAGCTGCAGTGGATAGCAGGTTCACATTGCTGAAATTACTGTGTGGCACAATAAAAGGTGTCTGATTTGATGACACGTGTCACAAACATACTCACACACACACACACACACCAAGTAATCCATGGCAAATTGAAAACTTCAGTAATATAACCACATATTTTAGGCAAACTAAAACTATGCACTGATGCACCACAGCAATCAGCAAAAAAATGGCAAGAATTATTGAAAATATTACTGTGTGTACATTAACACAGTTATAAGAAAAATAACACCAAAACAGAAAGAATTATCTTCTCCAAGTTAATCTACCTACACCACAGATACGCCTCTCCCCCACAGCACACTTCCACTGTCTCTCAGTACACAGACTGAATGTTGTACATTAACATTCAAAATCCTCACACAAACAATAAACGCTCAATGATATGAGCACAGGAGGGATTCCCACAATCGATGAACTAAAGTTTCAGCAAAAAAAAAAAACTCAAAAAGACTTTTTTAACAGCTTTTAGAAGGTTTGAATTGCAGAGAGCTCTCACAGCAGACTGTCTCCTACAGTTTCCTATACACACTACCCCGAACTGAGGCTGTGCAGAACTATCTAGTGCCCATGTGACCTGAAATCCTATGAATCACTGCAAAATTCACCTTTGGAGCTTAAAAACAAGGCGAAGTGAGGCGAAGTACATTGTTTTCAAAGTATTTTGCCTTAAGAATTGGTGGAGTGGTGGTCCGGGAAGGCAGAGTAACGCAAAGTCATTGTTTTCAATCGACTTTGCGTTACCCATCATAACACGAAGTACTCTGCTTCACATTGCGGAGCACTCCACAAATTCACCTTCACTCTGCAAATCACTTCGCAGAGTGAATTGGGGTCACTTCTCCCATCTCTAGTGATATGATTGAAACACCTTAAGGGAATTAACAAGATAAAGGAGTCTAACATGTTTCAATATAAAAAAAATAGCAGGACAAGAGAACACAGCATGAGATTAGAGGGAGGCCGATTAAGGGGTAATGTGAGGAAGTTCATTTTCACAGAAAGGGTGGTGGATGCATGGAACGGCCTACCTCAGGAAGTGGTGGATATGAATACAGTGCAGGGCTTCAAACAGGCATGGGATAGGCATAAGTGAGTAATACAGATGAGTAAGAATAGTTAGACCATTGACAGAACAAAGGCCAATGGCACATTTATAAGGTAGAAAAAGAATTGGGCAGACTGGATGGCCCTTGCGGTCCTTATCTGCCATCAACTTCTATGTTTCTATGTTTCTATTCTGTCTGAAATGTGTTTTCACACTTCCGGTGCAGAATATCGCGGTCACTGTGGGAAATCAGCGTTCAGAACAGATTAAGAAAATCACAGTAGCACTGTTCATGAGCAGAGGTCCTAAATTGTCTATGTTGAAAATTTTGTAATGAAAGTTCATTAAATGACTGTACTATTTGAGCGCATTGTGCAGTTTCCATGAACCCTCGTAACTTCGCAAATTTGTAATATTTTCACTCCAGATTTTCAGCATTGCAATTTTCACACATCCTTATGAACAGTACAGCTCTTATTTTTCACATCCTGGCCGAACTTGTTTTCGCACTTCCAACGCAGAACAGCGTGGTCGCTGTGGGAAATCAGTGTTTGGGACAGATTAAGAAAATCAAAGTGACTCTGTTCATGAGCAGAGGTTCTAAAATGCCTATGTTGAAAATTAGGCAACAAACGTCCATAAAATGACTGTGTTACAAGCGTGCATGGTGCAGTTTCCATGCACGCTCGTAACTTTGATCATTTTTAATATTTTTATTCCAGATTTTCATAATTGCCATTTTTTCACTCCTTCTTATGAACAGTACAGCTTTCATTTTCCACATCCTACCTGAATTGTGTTTTCACACACCCGATGCGCAGTGGAGCAGTCGCTGTAGGAAAACAATGTTCAAAACAGAGTAAGAAAATCACAGTAACACTGTTCATGAGCAGAGGTCCCAAAATGCCTATGTTGAAAATTTGGTAAAAAATTTTTAAAATGACAATGTTACAAGAGTGCATTGCGCAGTGTCCATGTGCAGTTGTAACTTCAAGAATTTGTAATATTTTCACTCCAGATTTTCAACATTGTCATTTTTGCACACCTTCTTTTGAACAGTACCGCTTTCATTTGTCACATCCTGCCTGAATGTAGTTTCGCACATGTGGTCACAATCACACAGTCGCTGTGGGAAATCAACGTTCAGGGCAGATTAAGATAATCATAGTGCCACTGTTCATGAGCAGAGGTTCCAAAATGGCTATGTTAAACATTTGGTGAAATAATTACACTAAATGACAGTGTTATGAGTGTGAGATGCACAGTTTTCACACACGATCGAAACTTCAAGAATGTTTAATATTTTCACTCCAGATTTTCAACATTGCCATTTCTTCACACCTCCTTATCAATGGTGCAGTTGACATTTTAATGTGGTGCAGAATGGCGCGGTCGCTGTGGGAAATCAATGTTCGAGACAGATTAACAAAATTACAGGGACACTGTTCATGAGCAGAGGTTCCAAAAATAGGCAGACTGTCCCCTCCAGCTCTTCTGCACTGTCACTTAGGAAGACATTAAAGAGGACTGGTGCCAACACTAATCCCTGAGGCACCCAGCTGGTCACCCTTCCCTCATCAGAGTGCACCCTTTTTACCACCACTCTGCCACCTATCTCCTAATCAATTTCTTACCTAGTTTACCACCTTTGGACCCACTGCAAAGCTACCCAGCTTGCTTACTAGTCTCCTGTGTGGAATGGTGTTGGAAGTCTTACTGAAACCTACGTAGTAGGGCTGTGCAAAAAACAAATCCACCTAAGAATTTCGAAGAAAGTTACACTTTTGCTTCCACGAAAGTTCGGAAAGCAAAACAGCAACTTTAGTGGAAATTTTTGCCGCATAGCACCCCACATGATATTTTCCTCCCTGAATTCTTGGTGTATAGTGCCCCCCCCCCACCTGCCAGCAATTGCTGCCTATCAAGCAAATTTACCTGGTGTCCAGCAGTGGCCCCCTGGAAGCCCTGCCTGAAATCAAAATAAAATTCCCTGGTGGCTAGTGCTCCATCCCCTCCACCCGATCATGCACCCCATAAGTAAAATATACTTTCCTGGTGGCTAACAGTCTTTCCTCCCACCCAATCACCCACCTGACATGTACATCAATATGCCCTGTATCGAGACTGCAGTGTAACCCCCCATCCCATTCAAATCCCTCATATAGTTTTTATATGAATGAACATTTCCATAGTGTTCTAGTGAACCCCCAGCCCTATTTCCAATCCCCAGTACGTGAAGCTATTCTCAATCCCTGATGGTCTAGTGCACCCACCACCTCCCCACTCAGGCAGGTAGTGTCCCACCACCCCGCTCCCCCATCCCAAACCTAAGTGGGTGACCAGCTCAGCCCTCCTCTCTCCTCCATGGCTGGCCACCCACTGAGCTGTCAATGAATGAGCGCATGCTTCTACAATGGGCTGTGGCAACTGCCATCCAGTTGCCTCAACCACAACAGTGCTGCCTGTCATAACATTCCTACTGGCTTCTCCTTCCTATGGAACCTAACCACTCCCCTCCCTCTCACAGCAACTGCTGTGTCACCTAAGCAAATGCCGTCAGCCCATCCACTGCTCTGTCACTTTAGTCCAATACCTAAGGTCAGCAACTACTGTGACACCCTAAATCAGTCTCCTGGCATGGCCAACACTGTACCACATCAGACCACTCTTCCAGATGCAGCACATATTGTGGTGCAACCTCAGCCCACAGAATTGGTAAGGGTGCAGCCCGACACTGTTCCTGGGACAGTCCTTGCCAACAGCAGGCAAAAGACAACAGGCAGATGCTGCAGGCCACAATGAGGGCTTAGGAGGACCTGCAGGCTGAGATGGGCTGCATGCAGGCCATGCTGTAGGCCCATCAGCAGTGCATAGAAGTTTTCCATGCATAAAACATGGCAGCTTTAGATGCAGGTTTCTCCAAAATGGAGCAGTTCCTGGAAGGCTGAGGGAGTTGAACATGTACTCGCTGGAGAAGAAGAGGGACGGGGGGACATGATTGAAACCTTTAAGTACATGAAAGGAATAAACAAGACAGGTACAGAGGGGCTGTTCAAAGTATGGTAGGGGAGGGACACCAGGGGACATTATATGAGACTGGAGGGAGGAAGGTTCAGGAGGGAGATGAGGAGACACTTTTTTACAGAGAGGGTGGTAGCTGGGTGGAATTTGTTACCTGCAAAAGAGGTATCCAGTTAATCTGTGGACTGCTTCAAAAGGGGATGGGACAGGACAAGGGGGAGGGTCAACGGAGGGGAAGGGTGGAAGGGAAGGGCAGCTGCAGAATAAGGGGTGCTAGCTGTGCATTCGAGCAGACTTGATAGACCTCTAGGCCTTTATCTGCTAGCAAATTTCATATGTTCGTAAGATGGCTTTGGTGGGATGGCCAATGCCGTAATGTAGGCATCAGCTATGGTCTTGGGGACTGCAGTGGCTACCCACTACGCTAGTCATTCAAGTGGGGGTAGAGTTACTTCACAGCAAAAACTCCACAGTGTGACCACCCAGCAGCATACACCTCTGCGTCTAGCCATCCTCCCCAGTGTGGGCAGCCAAACACCCAGAACCCCCAGAAAACCCAGAATGCCAGCCCATAGGGATTAGCTGCCATGCATCCCTCACTGTGGTCTGCTCCTAAGTGGGGTCAGTAACCTGTGAAGCCATGACCGTGGGCATCTTACACCATTCTCACACCCATCCCCAACAGCGTGGATGATATCCCCTATACTGCCCACCAGGACATTTTGCACGCACCAGTCCCATATCAGTTGGGGGTAGGGCCACACACATAGAGGTGCATGTTACTCCTTTGAGCTAACATTGGTTTGTCACTTCCTGACTCACCCATTGTCAGAAAACTTTTTTCTTAGTCACTCAGCCTCCCTCTCTGGCTAGTTGGCTATACTTGTGTTCGATTCCACCTCTCTTCCTGGATGGCTCTTATTTGTGTTGAAGCACCCCTCCCCACCTAATGACTAGTGTTCATATTGAAGCCCACTAATCCTACCTGAATGATTATACTTTTGCTTCAGTCACCCTTTTGTACTCCCCCTGTGCCTGGATGACTATACCTTTGTTTCAATCCCGCATCCCCACCTGGATGGCTATACTTTTGTTTTGAACCGCCTTTCTGTACAGTACTTTTCATTATTCCCTCCTGCAATGCTTGACATGCATTTATATTTTTCTGTATTTTTTTTTATTTTGCACATTTAGATTACATTTTGTTAATCTGTTACTCTTTCTTCTGTGCTCTATAGTCACCATCTAGGTCTGAAAAGGTATGCAGTGAAGCAATTCCTGCAGCCTCTGTACTTCCTGGCCATCTTGTGGTCATGCCTATTGAGCTGTGCCTGCATCTCCTGGTCCTCTGGTTGCTCATGCTCTGTAACGGTGCCCTCTGGGACTGGCAAGCATATTGCAAGTTCAGTGCCATGTTGTGTAGCATGCAACAGGCAAGAAATATGGCACATGCCTTATGACAACTATACTGCAAGGCACTACCAGAATGGTCAAAGTGCTTGAACTGCATCTTGAACATGCCAAAGACACACTCAATGACACTGCGTGTTGTGATGTGTTACAATGTCAAAAAAGATGCCCACAAGGACAGTGGTGCTCACTTAGCAGAATTAGTAACTTTGTAAGTGTATAGCTATGGCACACACAATCAAATTATATAACACTGGAGCACTGAGATTTAATATTTATTATAAATAAAATGCCACACCAGGCTTAGCCTGACATGATTCAGATATATATTCCTTTATTAAAAGCTAAAAACCAGTAAATGCAAAGTGACAAATACTTAAAATGAAAAATGAAAATATTAAATCTTAGAGCTTCGGTGTCATTACATAATTTTGTTGTGTGTGCCACAGCTATACACCTACAATGCTGTGAAGTGTGTTGCATTGTACCTGCCCTCTGCAATGCATGCAGGTCATAGGACGGCTGTTAGCAGACAGGGATGGAAAGTATGCACAGTCCCCTGTGTAAGAAAAGGTAATTGGTTAATGATATCAGTGGCAGCTATGGTCTGTGGTAGGACTTTGGGTGTATACTCACTCATAAGGTATCTACTGGTTATGTCCCCACCCTTGAGTTTCTGGCATAGGAAGGAGTTGTGCCAGATAATGGTGTCATGGGCCCTGCCAGGGAACCATGCAAGGATATGGGAGATGCACCCTGTTGCATTGCATCCATCTGACATTCAACAGACTGGAAGTGCTTTCTATTCATGCATACCTCCACTCCATCCCCTGGAGGTGCATGGACAGCAACACATGGCAGTCATTGGCAGCCAGTACAGCCAGGAGGTGAACAACCTGATAGAATTACTGCATGGCTGCTGTTCAGTCTGATTGCGTGATAGGAAATGTGATGAACTCCTTGGCATCGGCCAGCAGGATATACAGGAACTGGCCCAACAGATGCAAAGTAGCAGGCTTTGTTATACCGGTGGGGCCACCCTCCAGTAGAGATGTTGTGAAGTTTTACTTTGTCTGCAAAGTTCTGGCAAAGTTATGAAATTTGCCTTCATGAATAACTTCACAAATTGCCATATTTGCCACTTTGGATTGAATTTTCCTGGAGAAATGGCACTTTTTGAGGTGAAGGCAGGCAAAGTTAAGGTGATGTTAAGGCATAGTTGCAGCTTCACCAGTGAATTTGCATAACTTCTCCTGAAAAAGTGCCACTTCACCTGCCAAAATCTTTGCGAAATTGGCACTTCGCACCTCCCATATTTGGCAAACTTCATGAATTATTTAATGGAGAGAATTTTTCCGGCTTCACACATCTCTGCCCACCAGTATCTGCAATATTCTTGTGGCCAGGAAGCACAGTGAGCTTGACAGGCATTACATCGCTATGGTGGGTGTTTGTCTGGAATTGCTCATGCAGCATCTTACACAGCTGGATGAATATGGATATGTTGAGCCTGTACTGACCCATGTGTTTTCTTTTTGTCACCGAGGAATCATGAACATATGAACATACGAAATTTGCCAGCAGAAAAATTCCACTTTGGTCTTTCGAGTCCGCTCGATTTTGCAGCTAGCAAACCTATTCTGCAACTGCCACTCCCTCCTCATCGTCCCTCCCTTTATCCTCCTCCTCCTTTTCACCCAGTCCCAGTCCCTTTTGAAACAGCCCACTGTTCCAAAAGCCACCACCTCTGCTGGTAATGCATTCCACCCTGCCACCACCCTCTCTGTAAAAAGTTTCTCCTCATTTCCCTCCTGAACCTTCCCCCCCTTCAATCTCATGTTATGGCCATGAGAGAACCCCCCCCACCCTGAATAGCCCATCCATACCAGTCTTGTTTATCCCTCTAATGTACTTGAATGTCATGATCAAATCCCCTCTGTCTCTCCTGTCCTCCAGTTATTACGTGTTCAACTCCTTTAGCCTACTCTCACATGATAAGTCCCCCAGCCCCTGGAACATCTTGGTCATTCTTCGCTGCACTCCTCCAGTAATTTAATGTCGCTTTTCAGGTACAGGTGCCAGAACTGCATGCAGTACTCGAGATGAGGTCTAGCCAGTGCTCTGTACAGCGACATAATCACCTCTCCCCTCCTCAATGTTATTCCCCTTGCAATGCAATCTAACATTTTGTTGGCCCGTGTCACTGCTTTCTTACACTGTGCTGAGCTGTTCAGTGATCCCATGATGACCACTCCCAAATCTTTCTCCTCCTCCTCCTCCTCAGTTTCTACCAGCTGCACCCCTCCCAGCTGGTAGTTTCTCCTTGAATTTTTTGCTTCAATCAATCAATCAATCATTCAATATTTAATTTGTGTAAGGCACCCTTGCCATGCTCAGGGCCCTTTTACAGTACTAGATAAAAACACACAATATTACAGTTTAAAACAGTTAAAAACATAACAGTGTGCACATTAATAAATTACTGAGAAAGCTTGGTTGAATAAGTGGGTCTTCAGCAGTTTTTTAAAACCCGCTATGATCTGGCACTCACGTATCTGGTGAGGTAGAGAATTCCACAGGGTAGGTGCCATAAAGGCAAATGATCTTCCTCCTGATGTTTTTAGGGATACCCTGGGAATCTCTAGCAATCCCTCACCAGAGGATCAGAGTGAATGGGTGGGGCAGTAAGAACATAGGAGTTCTTTCAGGTAGTGGGGTCCCTGCTCATGTAGGGCTTTATAGGTCAGCTACACGACCTTGAAGGTAATCCGCCACTGTATAGGCAGCCAGTGCAGTTCACACAGCACAGGTGTTATATGATTTGATCTACAAGTTCCAGTTAACAACCTGACCGTCGTGTTCTGCACTAGCTGCAAGTTGTGGATGTCTATCCCTGGGAGCCCTAGGTAGAGAGCGTTGCAGTAATCAAAATGACTGGTGACAAAGGTGTGGACCAAGGTAGAAAAATCTTCGGGCAGGACCAGGTGCTTCACCTGGGCTATGTTCCTTAGGTGGTAATAGGAGGATTTGACTACAGACGAAACCTGTGCCCCCAGGGTAAGGCCTTCATCAAATACCATGCACAGGTTTCGCACCTGGCCTGAGGCAATAAGCAGGGTCACCCCAAGATTTAATCCTGAGGGTTTTCCCACCCATGCCCCTTTTGTCCTATAACCAGGGTCCACCACAAATACCTCTGTTTTTCGTGAGTTCAGCCAAAGCCAGCTGGCACTCATCCGGTTCTAAATCTCCAGTAGGCATTTGTAAAACTCCGCAGTAGAGTCTAATTCCTGTTCGGGCACAATAGACATGTACAGTTGAGAATCATCAGCATAGCAATGAAAACTCAACCAGTACCATCTTATAATGTCTCCTAATGGAAGCATGTACGCCATGAATAACATGGGGGACAGCACTGAACCCTTTGGAACCCCGCAGGGTAGCCCATGAGGGGCCGAGGAATAAATCCCCAATACCACTCTCTGGGATCTACCCTCGAGGAAAGACTGAAACCAACTGAGGACCACCCCTCTCAGTCCACAGAAGAACCACATGCGCTTGAGCAGCACCCCATGATCCACGGTGTCAAATGCTGCTGCAAAATCAAGGAGAACCAAGATGGAATGGGTTTTCCGATCTCTCACCATCAGAAGGTCATTAAGTACCCATACCAGGGCTGTTTCAGTGCTATGCCTTTTTCTGAAGCCAGACTGGAGAGGGTCATAGATATTGTGGTTAGTTAAATGCTCTTTCAGCTGCAGCGTGACCACCTTCTCAATAACTTTCCCTACAAAGTGTAAGTTCGAGATCGGCCTGTAGTTAGCTGGGCAGTCAGGATCAAGGAAGTTTTTTTTTAAAAGGGGGCATACTACTACCTCCTTCAAGGGATCTGGAAAGATCCCTCTCTCCAATGAAACCTCCACTATCCCAGCAAGGACTGGTCTGATAACTTCTACACACCCCACTAGTAGGTGTGTCAGACCCTGATCCAAACTACAGTAGGTAGGTTGCAAAGTCTAGATGATCCTCACTATATCCACAACTACCAGCTGACTAAAGATGGACCAGATCTGAAAGGCATTAGTACCACCCAATTGATCAATTCAAGACTCAGTGGGAAGCACTGGCTGATCTCATCCCTGATGGTGGACATGTTATCTGCAAAGAACTGAGCAAACTCAACATGCTGCACTTGTGACAACGCTCAACCAGAGTGAAGACAGGCTCGATTGCACAGTCTGTCCACAGTCTGGAAGAGCTGGGCTGGTCAGTTCTTTGCCATAGCAATTTCCCTGGACAGGAACTCTGCCTTCTTATGGGAAATTGCTGATTGATAGGTCTGATAATGATCCACCAATCTAAGTCTGTTCACCTCCAGGTAAGGTTTCCGCAAGAGCCTTTCCAACTTTCACCCCTGCCTCTTCAACTCTTGGATTTTCCTGTTAAACCAATGAGCACCGGGGTGAGAGGTAAGAGGGTGAACTCGAATAGGAGCAATGATATCCAAGGCCTCAGTAACAGCCCTATTATAAGCTGCCACAAGAGGCCCTGGATCAATGCAATCTCCAGGAAAACCCAAGCGGTCCAGCACCGTCAATAGGCCTTCTGAGGTAACGCCTCTCAAAGGACTGTACTGTACCAACTCCTTTTTGGCAGGCCTATTTAGGAGGGCTGCAAAACTGAATCTCAGGGTGTGATGGTCAGACCAACTGACTGGCTCCACTTCCACATCGGAGATCTCCATCCCCAGGTGGAACACCAATCCCAATGAGTTCCCTTTCTCATGGGTAGCAGTGATAATAACCCATGTTAGACCCAATGAATCCATCAATTGGAGGAGGTTTTGTCCAAGCGTTGAGAGTTCATCATCGACCCAGGCATTGAAATCCCCCAGAACCAACCATCTGGGGGATTCCAACACCACCTTGGCGATGAAGTCCGCAATCTCCTGTGTCCGCAACCTCTTGTGTCAGCTTTGTGGTGTAGTGGAAAGATCTACAGCTTCATAAACAACAGGTTGTGGGTTTGAATCCACACAAGATCTCCTCACGTTTCTTTAATTCAAGCATGCATGGGACAGCCATAAGGCAATTCTAGGGGGTGGGGGTAGAAAGAAGTAGGCTGCTGGTTAACTAGGATCTGCAGCTTATGCATTAGGTAGGGAAATGGGCAGACTGGGTGGGCCAAGCGGTCCTTATCTGCCTTCAAATTCTATGTTTCTATGTTTCTATGTTTCTCCTTCATGAACTCTGTCCCATCACCTGGTGGGCAGTAGATGAGAAGGATCCTGTGGCCTACACCTACACCCACTATGCACTCAAAGGAGTTGGTCAGTCCCACTGGTACCTCCCTGAGACCCAGTTCCTGTCTAAAACAGACAGCAACCCCCCACCCCGATGCTCCACTCTCGGGCGGTGAATCACAGAGAAACCGGCTGGAATGGCAGCCTCCAAAATGGGGCCAGCATTATCATTCAGCCAGGACTTGGTGATACAAGCCAGGTCAGCAGATGCCACAAGATCTGCAACTACTGCGGTCTTATTTATATTGACCTGGCATTGTTTAACACTGCCTGAAAGGGACTTTGGTCCAGAGGTGGTCCCATTTCCTGCTTGACAAAGTCAGAACATTTGGGTAGGGGCACAAGGCAAGGATAACCTTGGCCCTGTGTCCATTTCCCCCCAGGGTGCCTCCTAGTCCTCAATGTCCCAATCCATCCACTCCTTTCCCATCCCCCTCGAGAGTTCCAGGACCCTCTGCTCCTTCCATTCCCACGTCACCTCAAGATGCTGAAGACACAACATCTAGAGTACACTTCAAATGAGAGTGGTGGATGATCAAATGAGCAGAGGTCCCTTAATCTCAAGGGGGAGTACTGCCTGACTGTATTCCTAACTCCCCAGCATATAATGCAAATACTCTCATACACACCAGTATTAACTCAGTCACACTCCCACTCATTCACCCCCTCCCACCTAATCTAATTCTCCTTAAAACTCTTGCAGATAAGTACACTGTTATTCAAAATCAAAATTAACCCTTATTTCAATCACTTCCTAACCCCTCACAGTGCTCTCACCACTGTGGAGTGAACTTTAGGACCTCCCCCAGCCCCCTCCCACGAGGCTGCAACTTTAAAGTCACTAGAAGTCCTTGAAGTACTATAATTGACTTGGCAGAGGCCTTTACTAAAGATATATTCCATCAGCTCCACATGCCCAGCAAGCAGTTCAAAATCCTAATTTCAATTTCTGAACCCAAGGCTTCAATTAAGTAAAACAGATGAACAATGTTAAATAAAATTTAGACTCCCAGGCACTCTCACTACCTGGAGGGTCCAAAGTGAACAAAATAAACATGGACACTCTCACTGCCTGCCACAGTAATTATTTGGATGAAAGAGAAATTTAAGAAACCTGACTGTTTATTTTTTTATAACTTTCTGGTTGACAAGTCCTCCAGATGAACTCCAATTTTCTAGGTGATAACAACAGCTTGGAGGCTCTCCTTATGCGGGTCACCACCCAAAATATCTGCACCCCACAACTACAACTCCCCATGGCACCAGCCCACCTGCTGATACCTATGCAGAGCCTAGGCGACCACAGATCCACCGGCCAACTCCCCGGCCAGTCTAAGCCCAGCTCTCCTGTGTAGGCACAGACTCAGTACCTTACACTTTTTGGCATTGAACTCCAGCTGCCAAGTGTCCAACCAGGACTCCAACTTATTCAGATCTTCCTGCAGACCTTGCCACTCCTCCATGTCATCCACCACTGCCCCTAACCTTGGTGTCATTGGCAAACAGGCTGATCTTGCCCCTAATGCCCATGGATATGTCTGCAATAAATATCCCAAATAACACTGGTCCCAGCACCTAGCTCTGTGGAACCTCACTTGTTACTGCCCTTAGTAATGAGAGTTCCCCTTCCACCACCACCTCTGCTGTGTTCCCTGCAGCCAGCTTGTCACCCATCCCATTATTTTTGCTCTGGCCCCTGTGCCTTCAAGTTTTGGTCCAAGTCTCCCATGTGGCACTGAGTTGAATACCTTGCTGAAGTCCAGGTACAGGACATACACCGCATGGCCTTTGTCCATCTACCTAGTTACCCGGTCATAGTATTTGACTAGGTTGGTTTGGTAAGATCTTCCCATGACAAATCCCTGCTGTCTATTGTCCTGCAGCCCACTGGACTCCAGTGGGGACACCAGACTCTCCTTCAGGATCATTTCCATTAGCTTCCCCATGATGGACGTGAGGCTCACCGGTCTATTGTTCCCTGGTTCATCTTTGGGGTGACTCTTATGCAGGGGAACCACATGATCCAACCTCCAATGCCTGGTCACACATCACCAATTTAATGAGGCATTGAACAGGCCTGCCAAGGGCCCCACCAGGATCTTTGCTAGCTCCTCCAGTAGCCTGGGGTGAACACCATCAGGCCTCGGTTCCTTGTCCACCCTTAGCGCTCTCAAACCCTCCAGTACTCTGCCTTCTGTGGTCACCCCATCCTTTACTCCATCCCCACCCTTTACTGCCTCCCACCCCCCCCCAGGTAGCACTCCCCCTCTCTCTTTTGTAAATACCGAGCAGAAGTAGTCATTGAGTGCTTCCACCTTTTTTCCCTCTTTCTCTGCCAATCACCGTCCTTCTTAATCCTTACTATCTGTTCGTTACAGCTCCTTTTCTCCCTGATGTACCGGAAGATGCCATTTTTCCCCCTCCTTTATCACTTGTGCTAGCCTAAGCTCTTTGCTGGCTTTTGCTATTCTCACTGCCCTTGTCACCTCCCTTGCCTCCTGCTGGTACTCCGCCCAATCATTTCTCCTCTCCAATTTCCTGTACCTCCTAAAGGCCACCCTCTTTCTCCACAGCTTTTTCACAACCCCTGCTCATCCAGCTTGGCCTTTTTGCTCTTGCCTTTTTACTCTGAGTCCTACTACAGGAATTGGTAGCATCTAGAATACAGCTTCCATCATTGGTACGTGTCCATACTAGGCTGGATCCTCACCATGTACCCCCTCACTATCTCTCCCATCTTTGCAAAATTTGCCTGCCTGAAATCTAGCACCTTCTCATTGGATGCCACCCCTTCTTTGCCCATTCTCATCCTGAACCATACTGAGTGATGGTCACTCCCCACTAATGGTTCATCCACCCTGATATCCCTCACAAACTGGCTATTTGTGAGCATTAGATTGAGGGTGTTCCCACCCCTTGTTGGTTCACCAACCACCTGTGTCAGGAAGCTTTCCTGAAGGGCATCTAGCATTACTTGCTCCCTTTTATTGCTGGTGGCTGGGATTTCCCAGTCAACCCCGGGCAGGTTGAAGTCCCTGACAACCACCACATTCCACTTCCTGCACACCCTTCTAATCTGTCTCACAAGTTCTCTGTCCATCTCTTCTGTCTGGGAGGGTGACCTGTACACAATACCCATCCAAAGAGTCCTTTTCCTGGAGTCCTAGATTAGCAGCCATAAAGACTCTGTTTCTCCTTCCTCCCCCTCCTCCCTAATGCACTTTAGGCCCTCTCTCATGTGTACTGCAAACCCCCTTCCTGTTCTCTCTATCCCTGTGGAATATTCAGTTCCCTGAGACCGCCAGGTCCCAGTCATGGTATTGGGTGGCTCATGTTTCCTTGATTTCTGCCATGTCCACCTCCCCCTCCACTATGAGGGCCTGTAGGTCATTAATTTTATGTCTTAGGCTCCTAGCATTCATGGTGACCACCTTCCATCCCTTTTCCTTCTCTCCCTCCTCACTCTGCCCTCTACTTCCAGCATCCCCTTTATTGTTTCTACCTAGTTCATCTCCCTTTTTCTGGAGGGGAGGCTTGCACTGCTTCCAATCTTGTGGCCACTGCATGCCCTGTCTCCACCTGCCACCCCATTCTCCTAGTTTAAATTTCCAGCTACCTCAAATTTGATGTGACTCATGGATGGTACTGTTCGTTTGCAACATAGTGCCTCTGAGTCCCGCAATGTGACCCAGGCGCGTATTCCTCTGCTCCTCAACCTCCAGGACAGCCTCCATTTGATAGATGATGTGGGCCATTGTTGCTGTTGCAGTTCAGTGTTTCACCTCTGGGTTTGCCCTGGTTAAGACCTACTTTTTATAGTCCTTAAATTGTGCAGTGTTAAGTTGCCACTAATGACCATGGCACATCATTAATTCATTGGATATCATGCTGTAGCAACTATTTACATCACCAAACCCTTTTCTGTGTGGAATACATTATTTTAGTGCACATGCACTATCACCACTGGTGGGTGCAATGCTGAGAGCCAAATATCGCTGGCATGCACAACTGGCCATTTGAACTAGTGCCAACCTGGTTTAGGCAATGTACACCTTTTGCATACTGGGGAGCAAAGCTATAGCAAAGAAGAGAAATAATAATAACACAGTCTGTAGTTCCCAAAATCTGAAATAAACAGTCCTAAAGATGAACTTAAATGACTATCTGTTAAGTGGAGCATAATGCACGTGGCTCCACAATTTATTTATTTAGATTTTGTTGACTGGGTAGGTGCGCTAGCCATAAGAATTTTCAGGCATGACCCGGGAGATTACAGGGTAACATTACAGAGAATACAAAAGGGCAATATAACACAAGAATGCAACAGGGTAACATTACAGAGAATAAGAACCAGGTAGGTACAGAAAGGTCTACACAGTGATATTCTATAGTGGGTTAATCAGCATACAAGATTCAAGGTATTGAGAGCTAGTAACATGACATATTAACACAGTCATAACATTGGGATGAGGTGTGTTGGCAGTACTGTAAAAAAAAATAGTGTTACATAATACAGAGTACAAGGGATAACCCAGAGATACAAGGTCACATATTCAAGAAAACAGAGACGTAGAGCAGCTGTGACCCTGAAAGAAAGACAATTGTCAAACAGGCAAGTGAATTATGGGAAACAATAAAAAAGGACAAAAAACAAAAGCCAAAAACAAAATATCAAAACAAGAAGCATACCTATATGCTTATGTCTGCAAAAACAAAAATTAAAAACAAAGTAGATAAGTGCACAGTGGAAAAGGGGGTGATTCAAAGTTTGGAGTGGGGTAAGTTAGACGATAGGAGTCAGGCAGGTAGGTAGAGGGTGAGGCAGTGGAAATAAGGCGAGAGAGGAATTACCTTATGAGGAAGAGTGGTCAAACATGTACTGCTGCAGAGGGCTGGAAACAGAACAAGTAAGTGCAAAAGGGGGTTTGAAGCAGGGGAATGGCAAGCAGAGCAAGGTAGGTTAGGTACAGGGTGGCAATAGGGATGCAGGCCTGTAGGGTAGGGGGTGTAGCTGGCGAGGGCTGAGAGAGATGGTAATGTGGCGGGAGCAGGTTAAGAACTAACAAGACTTAATGATTGCTAAAAAGCTATCAGATGGATTACATCAATTTGAATAAAGGAAGTATAGGAGTAAGTTCTACAAGCGTGTGCTCCAAAATGAATTGCCATTTTTATCAAAGAGAATATTATCGCATATTCTAAAGGATTAGAGGACATTATTGATGAGTAAGTTGCTTCTGAGAGTCACACATTTCCAGTTGCTTTGGTGGCACAACTGGTAGCAAAACAGAACAGAAGTCTGGGTGTCCTGAATTCTAATCCAACCTCAGTTGCTTATAGTATTTCTTTCTCTCTTCTGTTTGTTTGGTTTCATAGAGATACAGTAGAGACAGAGATAGCTATAGATATAGATATTCTTTTCAAAAAACTTTTAATTAATTCACCAATAAGGATTCAAGTTACAAAAGTAGGGATATGTGGTGTTGTGGTTCCAACCCCAAATCAATGCCTCCAGCTCCCAAGCAGCAAAAGGAAAAAAAAAAACATTATGGTTTTGGGTCTCCTGAGTCTTGGCAAATCAGTGGTGGAGTCTTCCTTGGGGTTATCAGCCCTAATGTTCACCACTTCCCCTGAGAAAATCAAGGTCAGATGTGATTTATTTTCTCATGCAGGGCCCACAGGGTCCTGTGTGAAGAATGCTACAACATGTTTTGTTGTCAGCATGTAATGAGACATACTTGGCTACCTTTGAAGAGTGTATTATATAAGGCACTGGCTAGGAATTCTATCTATTGCTTTGGACAGGAGGCTAAGGGTTAGGGGAAGGGTGAGCATTAGGGTTGACAACCCCAAGGAAGACCCCACCACTGATTCACCAAGTCTTAAAAGACCAAAAACTCTAATATTTTTTCCTTTTGCTGCTTGGGGGGTGGGGATGGCAAGTTATGGCTGGAAACCCTAATGCCACATTTCCCTAATTTTGTTGCATTAAGTTGAACCCTAACTGGTGCATTAAAGCAGTTTTTACTAAAGAATTTCTTTCTTTTGGAGATAGTAGAATTGTATCCTCATTCATTTGCAAATGTAGATGTACAAGGCTGTCTGAGCCTTGTACAAAGGGAAGGCTCTGTACTCCTACAGAACTACAGGGTCCTGCAGACCCTGCACTTCTGTGCAGTGACAGATGTCCAAAAAATTACCAGAAATATGAACATGCATTGAAAAATTTTAATGTACCTTCCTAACTGTGTTGTTTTTTTTTTTATATTTTGACCCCACATTTTCAACATAGCCTTGTTAGGAACCCATCTCATGAACCCAGTTGGTAAAAATTTTTGAAATCTCAGCCAAAATTTCATTTCATGGCACAGATGCAAAAATACATTTTCACCAAGATTTAAACAAGCATTTGCAATGCCAAGTGTTGCTTGCTGTCATAAGCAGTGGAAGTGCAGGAGTTAAACAGATGCAGTATAGGAATGGCAGTGAAGTATTGAACTGATGCCAACTCCACCCCCAACCTGCAAAGATGTACAGGCATTGGGGTGTGCCTTTGGCTCGTTGCCCATAACGGTCATGACATTTCACCTCACCCTACCCTGCAGACACTTAGAAGTGTCGAGGTGCGCTTTGAAGTGTTCGGGCTTAACACTCACCTCATTCCATAAGGAAATACACTGAAATGGGTGCAGTATAGGGGAATGGGGTGAACTCTGGAGCCAAAGGGTCCAAGGCACACCTCAATGTTTGCCACTGGCTGCAGGGTGCGGGTGGAATGGAATGAGCATTACTGTCGACAATCCCAAGTCACACCCCTGATGCTTGTCAGTCCCTACAGGGTAGGGAGTTATGGTCAAAAACCCTAACACGCTGGGTGTTTCTTGGTATTTTTACTCCACATTTTCAACATGGGCTTTTTGTGAGCTCACTACATGAACAGTGACACTATCGGTTCCTTAGCTGAAAGGTGACTTTGCACAGCGACTACGCCATTTGGCATCACGGGTGCGAAAACACATTTGTGAAAAGATGTGAAAAATGACAGCTGTACTGTTCATGAGGAAGTGTAAAAAATGGCAATGTTGATAATCTGGATTGCAAATATAAAAAAAAACTGGTGAAGTCACGAGTGTGCATAGAAACTGCACAATGCACACCAATAATGTAATTAGTTTTGGGATTTTTTACAGCAGATGTTCAACATAGGCATTTTGGGACCTACGCTCATGAACAGTGTCACTGTGATTTTCTTAATCTATCCCAAACACTGATTTCCCACGGCAACCATACTATTCTGCACTGGAAATGCGAAAACATATTTCAGCCAGGGTGTGAAAAATGACAGCTGTACTGTTCATAAGGAGGTGTGGAAAAATGCCAATGTTGAAAATCTGGACTGAAAAGATTACGAATTCATGAACTTACAAGGGTGTGTGGAAACTGCATGCTTGTAACACAGTCATTTTATAGACTTTTGTCACCAGATTTTCAACATAGCCAGTTTAAGACCTCTGCTCATGAACAGTGTTACTGTGATTTTCTTAATCTGTCCCAAACATTGATTTTGCACACCGACCACACCACTGTGCACTACATGTGTGAAAACACATTTCAGGTGAGATGTGAAAAATGACAATTGTACTGTTCATTAGGAGGTGTGGTAAAATGGCAATGCTGAAAATCTGGAGTGAAAATATTAAAAATGCTCGAAGTTATGAGCATATGTAGGAACTGTGCAATGCAAGCTCATAAAACATTCATTTTTGGGAATTTTTTCACCAAATTTTCAACATAGGGTTTTTGGGGGCCTACCTCATGAACAGTATCACTGTAATATTCTTAATCAGTCCTGAAAATAGATTTCGCACACCAACTGCGCCATTGTGCGCTACATTTGAGAAAACACATTTCAGGTGAAATGTGAAATATGACAGCTGTACTGTTCATAAGAAAGTGTGGTAAAATGGCAATGTTGAATATCTGGAGTGAAAATATTAAAAATGCTCGAAGTTACGAGCATGTGTAGGTACTGCACAACGCACGCTCGTAAAACAGTCATTTTGGGGATATTTTTCACCAAATTTTCAACATAGGGTTTTTGGGGGCCTACCTCATGAACTGTGGCACTGTCATTTCATGAATCAGTCCCAAAAGGTGGTTCCACACAGTGACACTGAAATTACCTTTCAGGACTGAATGACAAAATAACAGTGACTGAGTTCATGAGGTGGGGTCCCAAGAACCCCATGTTGAAAATTTGGTGAAAAAATTCCCCAAAATGGTCAAGAAATGCACCAAAGTTGAAAAAAAAAACATTTATGCCATTATACAACTTACAGGCATTTCTTCAGTTCACGGTTGGGTTTGAAGAGTGCAGACATGTTCCCGGTCCACCGAAGATAATCGCGCTGGGCTCTGGTGGGGTATGGGGTAAGGTGGGGGTGTGGAGAGGTGTGGTACACAGAGGGTGGGCATGGATTGGGGAGGGGGCAAGAGAATCAGTGAGGGACTTTTTTTTTCTTCTTGGTCTTTTTTTTATAAAGATGACGGGGGACTTTTGCCATACTGGGGTGGGCTCCCAGTATTGCCCCAGGCAGTTTGTTTTGGGGGGCAGTGGAGCTGATGGGGGATGGGGCACCCCCATAGGGCAAGGAGACTTTTGCCACACTGGGGTGGGCTCCCAACATGGCAGAGGAAAGTTTGTTTGGGGGCAGTGGAGCCGACGAGGGATTGGGCACCCCCATCGGCCATACAGTGTGCTGGGGGAAGGGGATGCATGAGCCATGGGGGATGCATTATGCCTACGAGGATTGAGCTACCCCATCGGCAAATGAACTGGGGAGGGGGTCATGCTGACAGGGGATTGGGCACCCCGACATCTTTTTTTTTTCATTTATTGAAATGTTTCACCTGGAAAGCCCACTGAATGGCAGGTGGCAGCTTTCCATCGGCTTCTTAGGGACTGTGAGAGGCCGATGGTGAAGCCGTTAACATGGGGATACCATGCAATCAGCTGTTGTGGCACTGCAGCTTGTAATGGACCAAAACAGCTTATTGCATGGTGACCTAGCTGAATTTCTCGACACATTGTGGCCTGCTCCCTAACTGCTGACTTACGCAATGTGTTTCTTGCACATGCGTGCAAGCAACACAGAAATGACAATTGTCTCATTCATGACGTGGTGTGAAAAAATGGCTATGTTGAAAATTTGGGATCAAAATAGTGCAAATTACCAAAGTTACAAGCGTGCAATGCTGAATTTCAAAGTATGCTCATAACTTTTCTTTTTAAATATTTACCCCAAATTTTCAGCATAGCCTTCTTATGACCGAACCTTATGAGAAAGCGTGGAAAAAATCTTCAAATTCTACCTGAAAGGTGATTTCAATTAGCAACAATAAAGTTATTTTTTGGGATGGATTTTCATAATTTAGCTGCCCTTGTTCATGTGTTGGAGTATCAAAAAAAAAAAAAATTTGAAAATTCAGTGTGAAAATGCTTAAAAATGGGAAAGTTAGGAACAAAAGTTCAAACCCCATGTACCACATTTACACCACCATCTATGTAACACATCAACTCATGCACTCCAGTTGATGCGCTGCAAAGATGGCTTTAAGGACAGTAGCAACATTGCCATAAGTGTGGTACTGCTCCAGATTTTAAACGGACAGAAAAGTGGAGATGTGTACTGGATTGAGTGCATTACCTCACAGTGTGACTGATGCATTTGATCCACTGCGATCCCCTATCTGTCAGCTGAAGATCTCTTTTGGAACTCTGAACCCATCTCCAGGGACACTCCTCTCGGTGTGATCTGCAGTGCACCAAGGTCAGGAGTATAAAAAGAGAAACAGCGGGATCAAGTCACAGTGCAGTGGGAAGGCAGCTGAGTTTTTTGAGTTGCTGCTACTGTGTAAACAGGGCTATAGAAATGCATTAAACTGCACTTATCTTATGTTCTCATATTGCAGTCAGTGGATCCAGCAACAAGATATGATTCTGATCAGAGAGTGTCTCTGCCTCATGGCCCAGGATTTGTTTAGGTGATTGAGGGTGTTTGGTGGGTGTGATATGTTGTGGTGTAGTGAGTGCTGAGTGGGAGGTCAGAGTGGGTTGGGTGAGGATGTGTGTAGAAGGGTCACATTGGTGAGGGACCATTTTATTTTTTACAGGTTAAAAAAAGATCAGTGAGGGACAGTTTTCTTTATTGTAGGGTGACAGAAGCTGACAATGAGGACTGAGCACCCCAGTGTCAGGTTGATCTTTGGTGGCACTGGCAGTGGGCATCCCGGTCCTGCAACATATGTATATGTGTTGCTCAGAGAAGCCTTTTCAGTTAATGCCTTGAAGATGGATCTTGAGACCTTTTTGTTTAATAAAGCTTTCCCTCCTTTTAACTTATGTGCACATATTTTATGTATATTTTGTGTTATTTTTTTTCAATATTATCCATGGATCTGTAAAGTGCCTCGAGTTGCTATGAGATAGAGCAGTCTGGCAAATTAATAAACTGAACTATATTTTTATAATATAAGAAAGGAGATGGGCAACCTGGAGGAGATGGAGTAAGAGAAGTGGTACCAGGGTGAATATCCCTGTCCACTTCACAGAAAGATAAATAGATAGATAGATAGATAGATAGATAGATAGATAGATAGATAGATAGATAGATAGATAGATAGATAGATAGATAGATAGATTGATTTAGTCTTTATTTATTTAACCAGGTGATCACTGTTGAGCAAGCTCATTTTCGAGGTGGACCTGGGTTTGTTAGCATGGAACAAGGGACAATATACATGGGATGCAACACACAAGAAAATAGTAATAATACAAATAAAGTGAGATACAATAATACAGTATATACAAAATATCAGCAGGTAGCATTGACAGTAGTATATATTTGGAACAGAAGATAAGCTAGTTTTGGGTAGGACACAATTTTTCATAAAAGTAAAAAAATATACATATCAGGTACACTTAACACAAATAAATCCTAACATAAAAAGATATATAGTGATACCATATGGAGAATTTAGAGTTGGAACCAGGGTCAAAGGAATGTGGAAGGGACAGATATGGGAGTAGAAAAAGGGGAGAGGGAAGAGTCGATTATCAATGTGATCAGTCTTTTAACAGTAGCAATTAGAGTGTGCTTGGACTTATAGGAGTCATTATTTAGGGTAGCAGGCACAGGGCTCCTTATTATGATGCAGATATAGAGATTAAAAAGTTTCTAGGCTGATGGGGTAAGTTAATTTCAAAGTTTTTTGCAGCTTGTTCCACAGTTGAGGGAGCACAAAGCTGATGGCTGCTCTGCCAATGTGAGATTTTGCTTTGTAAACATAAAGGTAAATATATGAGGTGCTTCTCAGGGCATACTTCCCCAGAGTGCACAAAGGTAAACAGACAGAGATATACTGGGGCAGTTTATTTGAGATAGCTTTGTATGTCCAAACTGCAGCATTTTTTTGCCGTCTGTAAGCAAGGGATGACCATCCCACTGCCATGCACAATGCACAGTGGTGGGTTGAATATGGAAGAGCCATGATAAATCATATGGCTCTGTGATAAAGAGTATCGAGTTTGGCTAGGGTACCTGCAGGTCCCTGACTATATAGAAAGTCTGTGTAATCCAATAGGGAGAGAAAGGTAGTTTGAACTAGTTTCAGTTTAGCGTCTCTTGTGAGGAGATTATTAATCCTAAAGAACAGACCAAGTCTTTGTCTAAGTTTCTTTGCCAGTTCTTCTAAGTGATCTGTGAAAGTAAGTCTATGGTCTAACCAGACTCCCAGGTACTTGAACTTTGGTACATAGTCCAACTGCTTACCTAGAATGGTAGTGATCTGCGTGAGTGTCCCAGCAATTGCAGGATTTAT
The DNA here is from genome assembly GCA_016271365.2 of Neoceratodus forsteri. Lineage (NCBI taxonomy): Eukaryota > Metazoa > Chordata > Ceratodontiformes > Ceratodontidae > Neoceratodus > Neoceratodus forsteri. The sequence goes on from CM057455.1 coordinate 613,362,661, forward strand.
TGCATTTTGAAGTGGTGAGAGGAACATTGCTTTGTTTTTTGTTTTTTTTTTGCATTTAAGAGCAGTTTCTGGTTTATAAGCTGATGTTGCAGTAGATTAAATTCATTTTGAAGGGCTTTACAGGCCACTTCAGGTGTGGGGCTACTAGCATGGAGTACCATATCATCCGCGAATAGGTTTATTTGTGCTTTTTTGATGGGGGCATCTATGCTGTTAATATAAATGGTGAAGAGCAAGCGACGAAGAATGGAACCTTGCGGTACAACCCTCAATAGCGGTTTTGGTGGAGAAACTTCCACTTCTGCCTTTACTTATTGAAGCCATCCTGAGAGGTAGCTGGAGAACCATTTAAGGGATAGGGAATCCAAACCAATGTTCCGGAGGGATGACAGAAGCAGTCTGTGATCAACGGTATCGAACACCTTGCTTAGGTCCAAGAAAACTGCGCAAAGTTTTTTTTGCCTAATTCAAGCTTCCAGTCATTTGTCACCTTGGCTAGAGCAGAGGTTATACTGTGGTGTGCTCTAAAACCAGATTGTAATGGGCTGAGCAATTTTTCTGATTCCAGGTACTTCCGAAGCTGGGAGTTCACTATTTTCTCCAGCATCTTTGACAGGATTGGAAGTAGGGAGATTGGCCTGTAGTTATTGAGGTCACTAGGATCTCCTGACTTAAACAAAGGGACCACAAATGCATTTTTCCAAATGGAAGGTATGTCACCCTGGGACAAGGATAAGTTGAAGAGATGAGTAATTGGGACTGCGAGGACATGGTAGCTTTCCTGTAAGAAGTACCAGTCAGTGAAGTCGGCCCCAGCACTTTTTCTAGTGTCCAGCTGAAGGAGAAGGTCTTCAACTTCCTTCAGGGAGGTAGGCTGCAGAGAGAAGGATGGACTGGGGATGGGTTTTTCTTGTGTATCCAATCTAAGTTGTTGGAGGAGGATATTCGTGGGAGATGAGTCAAAGGCTATCCCTGCAGTGGCAAAATGATTATTGAGAGCATTGAGGATAGACGGTCTGTCGGAGATGACAGTATTGTCGATCAATAATTTAGTAGGTAGGGAATTTACAGTGGTGTGACCTTCAATGTCTTTGATAGTCTTCCAGAATTTGGAAGCATTTCTTGAGGTGCTCTCCAGCTGAGAGAGGTAGAAATTAGCATTGGCTTTTCTGACCATTTTGGTGCAGAGGTTCCTCATCCTCCAGAAAGAATTCCAGTCATTTATTAAATTAGTTTTCCTAGCAGTTCTCCAGAGTACATCCCTACTCCATAAAGCATCTTTCAGGTCTTCTGTAAACCACTGACAGGATTTGTTTCTGGCAAAAACTTTTACTATGGGAGCATACTTATTGAGATCCCCTAGCACAATTTCTGAGAAAATATCAAAAGCCGTAGTCAGGGGTTTGGCTAGATAGAAGTCCTGCCATCGCATGGAGTCTCTTAGGTCTGATTTATAACCATGGAGATCAAAGTTGTGTATGCACCTTTTAAAGGAGAATTTTGGGACAGTTGTGGATTTAAGAGTGGATCTTACACACGCGATGAAGCAATAGTCACTAATATCAGAGAATAAGACACCAGCATGGGAGAATAAATGGGGTTTGTTAACTAAAATGATATCCAAGAGAGTACTGTTATTAGAGTTGAGCTTGTTAGGATGAGTATATTTGTTTATTAGCTGTGACAACCCAAGGGAATCACAGAACATTTTAAGTGGTGTGGATGCACTGGAGAGCCAGTCTAAGTTGAAGTCCCCTAGTATGATATACTCTGAAGATGCCAAACCTAGGATGTTTTTGAGATGTTTTAACAACTGTAGTCCAGCTGATAGGGGTCTGTAGCATCCTATTAAACATAATGAGACACCAGTGGCAATTTCAATCTTTAATGACAAGCTTTCAAATTCTTTTGAGACAGAGGTTGAGTCAATTATGGAGGCAGGAAATTTATCGTTGATGTAAATAGCTACCCCACCAGCTCTGGTTTGCCTGTCAGCTCTGAACAAAGAGTAGGAGGGGATGTTAACTTTGTTGTTACTGGTCCTCGGTCAGAGCCAGGACTCCATAATCACCAGAACATCTGGAGCAGTATGACATACCCAGGCCTGAACAGAAGTGATTTTTTTTTAAATAGGCTACATACATTAACATGCAAGAATGTAAGCCTCTTGAGGCTTTGCAGCTCTGCTGGGGATTCAATGGGTGCCAGAGGGTCTGGATAAAGCTCAACATTTCCTGAGCATAGTAAAAGCAGAAACAAGAGTTTCCTGCAGAGTCCTAGGAGAAATGTGGGTGGCTGGGTCTTCTTTCGGTTACATGATTTGTCTGCTGCAGTGTAGGGAGTTCTGAGGCTAGTTCCCAGTTTTCCTAATGCTGCATACAATAATATCCTGACCGAGAGAGTCAATGGGAGTGGGGGAGAGTACGCAGAAGGTGGTGTAGCCCTGTGGGCAGGCTCTAGGAAGGTTCCTGTATGCCTATGCAGGTGAAGGACCAGCAACGGGCTAGGGGAAGTTAGAGCACATACAAGTTCTTCTACTTGATAGGAAAAGTCCCGGTCGGACAATGTAAAAAGAGAGCTATAGATAGATAGATAGATAGATAGATAGATAGATAGACAGACAGACAGACAGATAGATAGATAGATAGATAGATGGATGGATGGATGGATGGATGGATGGATAAACAGATACACAGACAGACAGATAGATAGACAGACAGATACACAGATGGACAGACAGATAGATATACAGATAGACAGACAGACTGATACACCAATAGACAGACAGATACACTGATAGATACACAGACAGACAGACAGCTAGATACCCAGACAGACAGCTAGATACCTAGACAGACATATACACAGACAGACAGATATATGCACAGACAGACAGATAGATACACAGACAGACAGATAGATAAACAGACAGACAGATACACAGACAGATATATGCACAGACAGACAGACAGACACACAGAAAGACAGACACACTGATACACAGATAGACAGACATATACAAAGACAGGCAGGCAGATGGACAGGCACATGGATAGATAGATACACAGACAGACAGATAGACAGACATAGATGGACAGACAGACTGATACACAGATAAACAGACAGACTGATACACAGGTAGACATACAGATAGATAGATAGATAGATAGATAGATAGATAGATAGATAGATAGACAGACAGATAGACATACAGATAGATACATACATACACATAGATAGATGGCTACACAGACAGACAGACATATAGATACACAGATACACAGACATACAGACAGACAGCTAGACAGACAGACAGACAGACAGACAGACAGACAGACAGATAGATAGATAGATAGATAGATAGATAGATAGATAGATAGATAGATAGATACATTCATTAATAGCCAGACAAGCAAACAGGTGGAGGTGTGGGCAGGGGCAGATTGCCAATAGACAGTTTTGTTTTTTAAGGAAAAAAATAAAGATCAATGAGGGACTGTTTTCTTTCTTGTAGGGGACAGAAGCCAACACTGGGGATTGAGCACCCCAGTGTCAGCATTATCTTCAGCAGCCCTTGGGGTGTGCACTCTGGTGCTACCACCAATATTTAACAAGGGGGGCATTCTAGATGGAAGGGGTGCAAGAGAAATGGCACAATGGGTGGGCACTTTAGTCCTCTTATAGACAGATAGCTAGACAGAAAGATGAACAGACAGACAGACAGACTGATAGTAAAACAGCCAGACAGGTGGCAGTGTTGATGGGGCAGAATACCAATGGACTTTTTTTCAGAAAAAAATAAAAAGATCAATAAGGAATGGTTTTCTTTATTTTAGGGGGACTCAAGCAGACCCAGAGGATTGGGCACCACAGTGATGGGATGATCTTCGGCGGCACTGGGGGTGGGCTCCCAGATGCCACCACCTATTTTTTGGGATGTGGCAGATGAGTTGTAGGGGAGGAGGGTGGAAAGAAGTGGTACTGTGGCTGAGCAGATACACAGATAGACAGACACAAAGATCTGCAACAGAGTTGATACAGAAGGTGGGGTGGAGAGGATGCAAAGGGACTTGGCAAGGTTGGAGGAATGGTCAAATGTATGGCAGCTTGAATTCAATGCAAATAAGTGCAAAGTAATGTACCTTGGAAACAAAAATCCAGGGGAAGAGTACACAATGGGGGGTGAGATAATAACAACAACAGAAATGGAAACTGACCGGGGTGTAGTCATATCAGATGACCTTAAGGAGGGCAAGCAATGTGAGAAGGCAGTAAGGAGGGCTGGTGGGATACTGGGATGCATAGGGAGAGGTACCACCAGTAGAAAACAGGAAGTTGTTATTCCTTTGTACAGACAGTTGGTGAGACCCCATCTGGAGTTCTGCGCCCAGGTCTGGAGACCCCATCTCCGCAAGGACATAGACAGGATGGAGGCTGTCCAGAGAGGGCAACTAAAATGGTGCAGTTTCTGCACCAGATGGCATATGAAGAGAGATTAAAGAAGCTTAATATGTACACACTCAAAGAGAGGAGGGAGAGGGCGGACATAATAGAGGTAAAGTGAGGAAGTATTTTTTCACGGAGACGGTTGTGGATGCATGAAACAGCCTTCCTGAGGAGGTAGTGGAGTCAAAAACAGTAGATAAATTCAAGAATGCATGGGACAGACATAAGGCAATTCTAGTGGTGGGTAGGAGGAAGTACAGTAGGTTGTTGGGTAACTAGGATCTGCAGCTTATCTGTCAGGTAGGGAAATGGGCAGACTAGGTGGGCCAAGCAGTCCTTATCTGCTGTCCAATTCTATGTTTCTATGTTTTGAGCACCCTGGTTTGCTGTTAGTATAAATAAAAGGAACAGCAGACAACCTGGAGGGCACAGGGAGGCAAGAGAAGCAGTACCCTTGCTGAGAACCATAGTCTGCTTACTACTTTAAAGCAACAAAACACTTGGAGTTGGGGTGGGTGACCAGGAGGAGAAGGGGAGGAAGACACAGCATTAACGGTGGTACCTTGATATGCTAAACAAAAAGTATAAGTAGATGGATGGATGGATGGATGAATAGATAGATAGACAGACAGATAGATAGATAGATAGATAGATAGATAGATAGATAGATAGATAGATAGACAGACAGACAGACAGACAGACAGACTGAGTGAGTGCATGGGGACAGATGAGGGGATTGGTTGGTCACTGTTGTAACTGAGGCCAGCAGCATGGCTAGTTGTGGCTTCAAATGCAAGAAAATCCTGCTGTTTTCATACTGAGAATACAGGTGAAGGTGTCATGGCATACTGTCAGGTGAGCAAAGGTATGAGGATTTGGGGGTGTGTGGGGTGGTGGGTGCTGAGTGGGGGCTTGGAATAGGGAGGGTTGGGGTGCTGAGAGGGGCAGATCACTGATAGATTGTTATCTTGTTTTTCAGGTATAAAAAAGATCAAGAAGGGATGGTTTTATTTATTTTAAGGGGACAGAAGCTGACACTGGGGATTAGGCACCACAGTGTTGGTATGGTGTTTGGCAGCACTGAGGTTGGGTGTCCTGGTGTGGCCACATATATTAAAGAAAGGGGGCAGATGATGTGGAGGGAGGGGACAAGTGAAGTGGTACCGGGGGGGCACTATGGTCCACTTACATTATAAATAAATGAAACATGGAAAAGAGGGGTCGGGTGACCTGTAGGGAGGAGAAAGAAGCTGTATCGTGGGTGGGCACCCCATTCCAATTAACATAAAATTGAAAACATAGATAGATAGATAGATAGAAAGATAGATAGATAGATAGATAGATAGATAGATAGACAGACAGGTAGGTAGATAGATAGATAGATAGATAGATAGATAGATAGATAGATAGATAGATAGATAGATAGATAGATAGATAGATGGATGGCAAAGTAGCTAGCTTCTGAGAGCTGCAGGTTTCCAGTTGCCTTGGTGGCCCAGGGTGGTAGTTAAATGGGATGGCATTCCAGGTGGACTAAATTGTAATCCCAGCATAGGCACTTATTTCTTTCTCTTTTTTGTTTGTTTGAGATTACTGAAGTGCAAACAGAATTAAGTATTCATACAAATTATCCATGGCTCTGTATTTGAAACTTCTGTAAACTCAGTCACTGAGGTCTGTTAGCAAGCCTAAATGTGAATGCAAAACTACAGAAGCTATATTGTAAGAGGCATGTTAATATGATTCCAAGGAATATCATATTTCTGGTATAATCCCCTCGCGAGAACAGCATTTCATGTGCATTTGCTTGAGCTCCGCTTTTGTGGATATGTATAAACTGCTTTGTGCTGCAGAAACTGCAGCTTCCAACTCTCAGACCATCGCACAAACTACATATCAGACATTAACACCCCAGTTTGTTCCATGAAAATGCATCAAGTATACTATAGCCAGACTGATGTTTTTGACACTACTTTAAACAAACTCTAGCCAGAGCCGATAGGGCTGTGAAAAGCTACCAAATTACAAAAGTTATTTTCTTGTTGGTGCCATATAGTGCTGTTTAGTCACAATCACCAAAAACTGGCATGTTGCTAATTCAGTCCTCTTGAATTCATTTAGTCTGAGTACATATTGCTGCAGCTGCTCTGTGTGTGTGTGTGTGTGTGTGTTGTATGAGTGTGTGAGCATGCAACCTGTCATGTTCATAGAAATAAGATAGCTATCAGCTGCAGCTGCACTGTCTGTAATCTGACTTTGTAGTTTGACTTTCAGAGTTTCAGTAAATTCCAGAACAAAGAGTTAACTACTAGGTTGCTGAAAGAAATAGAATAAATCTATTACATTGAGCTGGACAGATGATAGAAACAGCAGTTTGAAAAGTTTTGTTTTGTTAATATCCTGAGAAGTTCTGAGGTACAATACAGTGGGTCCCCCCCTTCCTTCAGATGTCTTTAATGTAGAGCAGCAAATAGCAAAAATCAGAGGGGGAGTGCACTGTTTTGCAGCTGTGGAGAAATACTTTCAAAAGTCCAAAAAGGGAGTTCCATGACCAGCCATTTTAGAGCTACAATCTGATCCCAAAAGGGCTGTAGGCTCCACCTAGAGCCCTAAAAATAAGCTCTGTATACATGAAGAGGAGATAATAGAATGATAATGACAGAAATAGTTGAGAGATGAAATGACTATTGCTCTGGTATGATCCATAACTGAGAGAGGATATCCAGATCTCTGAGCTGTGGCCACCATTTCTGAAGGTCATGCTTGAGTCCCAGGAAAACAAATAAGAGAGATAAGCAAAAGCTAAATAAGAATAGTCGGCTAATTACTAACAACACTAATTAGATAAACTATTTTTAATTAGTGGTTAATACTGAGAACATTTAAGCACAGTTAAATAAAAACGCAAGCAAAAACCAACACGGAAGTAAAGATGCAACATTTGGGAATCAACACTCACAGAGGGACTGAGGAAGAACACAATGCAGCAATGAACCTTTTATCAAGTATGTTGACAGAAGCATAAAACAAATTCTACAGAAAGGACTTCCTTCCTTCCTTCCTTCCTTCCTTCCTAATGCAGGGAGGTACATTTAGACCAAAGTCTTTTTCTCAAGAGCATATTGGTTGGAAAAATAAAAATACAAAATAATAAAATAAAAGATACAATACCAAACAAAATATCACTTGAAAATAATGCTATATAACAATAAACACAAGTAAAGCTTACCTTAGCAGTTAGAAATTTTCTGTCGGGGGGCATGGTCCGGACACCGAGATAATGGCAGCTTAAATCTTGAGCTCCTCGGTGTGCGGTGACAATCCACAACTGACCAGCCTAATCCCTGGATGTAATTTAGAGCCTAATACTCAAAACGATCAGGTAACCATCTCCCAACCATCCGGTGTGACTAGTTTGTGGATCTCTTGGTGCATTAATGCTGTGATAGGAACCAGTACTTGCGAATCGCTCGGTTTGTTAGGCCGTGGTGCTAAATTGCTGGAGCCCTGCAGAATATCCACCTATACGGGGCCCTCACTGTGTTATCTCTGACATCCATTACGCCCTTTGAGATGGATTCTGGGGCACCTCCGAATGCACTACCAGATACAGCTCCACAAGCTCTATCAGTGGAAGATTCACTGAGCTACATCACTCGTATGCTAGAGATGGTTTTGTCTCATGTGGATGATATCAATGTTACCCTCACGGGCACCACAGATGACATGCGCCAGCTTCAAGACCATCTTAATGTGGCAGAACAATAGGTAGAAACCTCAGAACAGCAGCAAATTAAGCATCAGCAAAGAATGCAAGTGCAGGAAGTCAAAATAGAAACACTACTTGCCAGAGTGGAGGATCAAGAGAACAGATGGCGCTGGAACAATCTTAGAATTATTGGCATTCCAGAGGGAGCTGAAGGCAACACCATGGAGAAGTTTCTCAATTAACAACTCCCTATAACGCTAGGCAAAAGGTGGAGAGGACCAGTGGAAGTCGAGAGAGACCACCTCATTGCTGGAAGGGGAGACAGGAACACACAATCTCCGAGGCCCATAGTGGCTTACCTGCTCAGATATTCCACAAAAGAACATATTGTGAGGGTTTCTCGTGATCTGGGGGAAATCAGATGGCAGGGAGCGACAATCTCGATCTATAGAGATTTTGCACAAGGAACTGCCAGTAAAAGGTGTGCCTATGGACCTTTAAAAAATTTTTGGCTGCTCACAATTTTCAATATAGGTTCAGAGGACTCACCAAACTCCTAGTGTCTAAAAAGGGGAGAGAAGTACTTGCAGAATTTCCCAGTGAAGTGGAGTGATGGATTTTCAGGCTTTGACCTAACCTTCTTCTCCAGCCTACATCTCCCAGAAGGCTTTGGGACCCATATCGCTCAACTACCTGACCTAGGAACCCTAACTCTGGCAGACAGTCCTCTGAGGACCACTTTATACAGGCACATGGTCCATCTCTTTCTGATTCCCCCAGAACAAAGAACTCAGCTTGCATAGTACCACTAGCCTCATCGAGCCCTGTCAATCCTTTCAATCAAATGCTCCTGCCTCCCAGATCTATGGGGTCTTTTTCTCATCAGTGGCAGATATCAAGAAGCGGAATGCAACTGTCCTCAGACCAACAAGTGGTAGCGCCCCCCGCTAAGATATTGAGAGATGAATCTCCCTCAACTCCAACAGACTGTCATTCTCCATGTCCAGAATTACCATCCACAGCTACTGACTGCTCCATGGACTGAACAAATATACCTGATTTCTCTCTGGTAGAGGCAGTAGATCTTTCTGGAACACTTAAAACCTGGGGAAAAGTCATATGCTGCGGCTGTCCTAACACCACTTCAGAACCCCACAGCGGTCAGTGTGGACCCATAGAACAAAATTAAGCTGTCATCCAGCTGCAAATCAACCTCCATCAGCTGATTTATCAACTCTGTGTACTGACAGTGATCTCCATTACATAACCAGTTTACTTGCACCGAGTTTTCCCCTAGTGGGCTTTATACTACTGTGCTGCTCACAACTAGTTACTGATAATACAGAATGGGGGGCTAGTTTCTACCATCCCTCCCCCCCCGGAGCAATCGAATAATGCTATTTGAACTTGACCCCCCCACCAAACATATAGCAGCCATAGATATCACACTTGGTTTTGGCCCTTATAGTGTTCAGCTGGGGCGGTTACCCACACCCCCTCTCCCCCTCCTCCCTTTTCATCCTCCCCCCTCACTGTCTTGGGGTTGTGTCTTACAGCCAAGGATTGTTACCAAAGGAGGAGAAGGGAGTTTTTCATGGTTGCCTTCTTCCTCCCCTAGTTTTGAGTGTCAATGCTAGTGTAGCTGAGGGTACTACCCTTTGTTTAGTGCCTTCTTTCGCTTAGGCTTCTATCACTCTTAGCGTGGGAACGCTTGTTAGAACTGTTATATTGATTTTGTTTAGGTAGTTGTTGTTAATTCCAGAATATACTGTGACTATCCTTGTCAGTGTTACTGTTTATAACTGTTTTCTTATTTTTTAGACTTCATTACAGATTCCCTATACTGGTACACTCCTGAGTGGTTTCCCCTTGAGCAGTGCAGTTCCAATTTCCTGGCTTTCACTAACGGTGATCACATAGTAGGTTTGCAGTTCTCTGAATTTTACCTTATTTTGGGATTTCCTATCCTTCTGTTCTCAGCTGGGTAAGTACCCTGACATTTAATTTATGTAAGAATATGGCTCTCCCCCTTGGACTACGTCTTGTATCTTGGAACGTTAAGGGGCTTAACCACCCCATCAAATGCACTAAGATAATTCAGTTCCTTCATTCTCTCCATACAGACATAGCCCTCTTACAAGAAACACACTTTCTTAGTAAGTCTGTGCCCTTGCTCAAGAAGTCCTGAGTTGGGGTGGTTCATGCCAGCTCTGCCAGCTCTAAGTCTAAGGGAGTTGCTATTCTCATTCGCAGATCTAGCACTTGGGTGGTTGAGGACTCTAAGTCTGATACACAAGGCTGCTGGGTTTTGGTCCGACTGAAATCCCAAGTGGGAAATTGATCCTGGGTAATGTCTATGCCCCTAATACAGGCCATGCAGAATTTTTTCCTAACCTTAGCCAAGCCATCTCTACCTTACAACAGGATACTGCTACTACACTCTTACTCTTGGGAGGTGACTTTAATTTAGTATCTGACCCCCCCCAGAAACACCCTACAGCCCATGCCTCCTTACAGGAGTTTTCAAAATGAGTGGGGTCTTACAGATGTGTGGAGGCAAGATAACCAGTGTGGGTGATTACTCCTACTCCCCCCTCTCCACGGAGTACATAGTCACCTCCACAATTGGTCAGCTAATACTACAGCCTCTAGTGGAGTAATGAATAATTCTATAGTCAGTATCCATATCTCAGACCATGCACCTGTACTGACTACCTATATCTCTTTAGGACACCGACCCACTGGTACCTGATGGAGGTGTAACCCCCGTTTAGTTAAGGACCCAGAGTTTAAATGTGCCATTCTGAAGGCCACCCAGGACTACTTTGCCCTTAACTCAGAATATGGAGTTTCTGCAAGTATAGTATGGGAGGCTTTTAAAGCTAACCTCTGGGGTTATATTATTGCTTATACTGCACACTGGAATAAAGCCCAGAAAAACTCCTTGTATAGATTACAATCAGAGCTTTCTGGGCTTGAAAACCACTTTAAAGCCTCCCTTACTGCAGTTAAAGATGCCTCACCATCCCGGAGAATAGCAGGGCTTAAATACCAAATTAATACCATGTTACATCACAAAGCAGAGTGGCTTCTGCTTCATTCAAAAGACGCATACTGGGAGGGGGGGGATAAAGGAGGTAAGCTTTTAGCCTATCAGTTACTTAAGTAGCAAGCATCTGCTAGAGTCCATGCACTTCGTACATCCTCTGGTTTAATTACCATGGACCCAGCAGATATTAATGATAGTGAGTCTCTTCTATCAATCCCTATTTAAATCCCAATCTTCCCTGACACCAAACATGCTGTCCCAAAGCCTAAATCAGTTCTGCCAATGCTTTACTACCGCCACCCTGTTACCAGAACAAATCTCCCTATTAGAGGCTCCAGTCATGGTATCCGAGATAAGAACAGCTCTATCCCAGATGGCCAAAGGGAAAGCTCCAGGACTGGATGGAATGACTGTTGAATTGTATCAGGCCTTAGAACAAGAGATTGCCCATCCACTGCTACTGGCTTTGCAGAATGCTTATTCCTCAGGATCTCTTCCTACTACAATGACAGAAGCCCTCATTACTCTGTTGCCCAAGAAATCTAATGACCCCTTAACTGTGTAAATTTCTGTCCTGTATCCTTACTACCAGCAGATACCAAAATCGTGGCCAAGATACTCACTTCTAGAATGCACTACATCCTTACCTTTCTAACCCATCCCTCACTGGTGGGGTTTATGCCTGGGAAAGTGAGATCCGATAATACTAGATTATTACTGAACCTGAAGTGGTTAGCAGCGAGGTCCTAGATCCCTATGGCTGCTTTAGCCGTTGATTTCACTAAGGCATTTGATTCCATTGAATGGAATTATCTACATGAAGTTCTTCTCTACGGCTTTGGGTCTCAGTTTCATAGTTGGGTCTCGACACTATACAACTCCCCCATGGCAAGAGTGCTGATGAACTTGGATATTTCCCCATCTTTCCCTCTGTATAGAGGCACTCACCAAGGCTGTCCCTTATCCCCCTCTCTTGTTCCTGGTTGCTTTAGACCCACTGATTAGGGTGCTAGCCAGTGCTGTTGGTCTTACAGATTTTCCAACTCATGGTAAGTCACATGTAGTGGTGGTATACCCAGATGATCTTTTACTCACTCTGTCTCACCTCCAGCAGTCCCTCCCAGTAGCTTTCACCATCCTTCAAGATTTTGCTTTCCTTTCCTGGTTACAAGTCAACCAGTGGATAACTACCCTGGCCCCCATTAATCCACTTTGCACCCAGGATTGTCTCCGAGGCACAGACTTGAGCTGGGCAGCTAAAGGATTCACTTATCTTGAGATCTTTATTCCTACAAACTGGGTGGATATTGAGCCCTCCAATTTCAGTCCTTTCCTGAAGCAACTGAGTACAAAAGTAGATTTTTGGCATAAGCTACACCTGTCCCTCCCCAGCAAAGTGGCAGCTATACGTATGCTTCTTCTCCCCAGAGTTACATACTTGTTCAATAATCTTTCCATACACCTTTCTCCCAAGCTGTATTCTTCCCTTGAGAAATTTGTATCCCTCTTTTTGTGGGAAGGGAAGGCTCATAGGTGGGGAAAACATAAGTTAAGAGCACACTGGTCTAAGGGAGGCCTGGGGGTTCCCTGGTTTCAAGGTTACCATCTGGCAAGTGTGGCCACACAAGCCACAAAATGGTTCACACCTATGGCTATGTCCTAGCCACTGTAGGTCACTGTCAAAGCTGGTATGCTGGCCCCCACTCCACTCAGATCTCTACTAGGCCCGGGTGGTCTGTCCAATAAGGTCCTGTCCCCTGTTATTTCTGAATCATGGTATGCTTGGCATCACTGTATGGTTCTATCTCATATCCCCAAAGAAGCCTGGCACCCTCCATTGAAATATGCCGAGTTATGGCAGAACAACTTTATCACTATTGATGGGAAACCTATTAAATGGCCAGAATGGGAGGTCCAAGGAATAAGATATGTACAAGACCTGATGTTGCCTGACTCAAATATTATGTTATCTTTTACTCAGTTAAAACTACACTTCCATCTTCTCAATACGGATTTTTGGCACCATCTCCAAATGCATAGTATCATTAATGACCTCTTAACCCAATATAAATCGGATACTAAATGGGCTTGGCTTGCCTCCTTGCATAAATCGCCCTCCTCAAAAGGGTGAATAGGTAAATTCTATACTACTTGGCGAGAAGCTCAGGCCAATCCCGTGGCACATTGTAAAGCTAAATGGGAAACTGACCTAGGCTTGACTATCTCTAATAACTCATGGTCCCGTTGTCTTGTGAATGTACATAATGGGTCTAGAGACTCTAAAAGTAATTGTTTACAATTCAGAATTCTTTTGCGCTGGTACAGCACCCCAGCCTTTTTGCACTGAATTGGCCTTATCCCTCACTCTAATTGTTGGAGATGCCAACAACCAGATTCCCATCTCCTCCACATACTATGGACCTGCCCTCAAAAAGTCCCCTTTTGGACCAGGGTTGCCCATGAATGCTCAAGAGTACTTAAAATTAAAGAAATACCCTTAGACACTGCACTGCTTTTAGGGGACCCATTTGGGTTAAATTCTCTTCCTAGAGCACATAGAGAATGGATTATGTTAGCGTCTCTAGAAGCTAAAAAGGATTATATTAATGCACTGGAGACAGATAAATAATTCAACTATGGGTATGTGGCTTGCAGCTATGGCTCATCTGGTTCTATTGTAGAGGCTGTCCAATGCCCACCAAAACCAGCTAACCTACTTCTATGAGAAATGGGAAGCTTACCTTCATTCCCCACTGTGTAAAATTCCTGTCCCCCCTGGAAACCCCTCCCCCCGACAAGATAAGATATAGTCCATAATACCCGCCTTTGCCAGTTGTTGGCATGAAGCTGTACTTAGCACTGCCATAATAATCTCTGTTACCTAATATATTCCTTCCTATGTTTAATGGCTCCATCATGTGGCCTATATGATATTGATATATGGACTGTAAGAGTTCTTGTTTTCTGTTGCTGTTGTGACTTTATATGGGACTGTACAGTAAAGATATATACGTTTTGAAGTGTACCAAAAAAGTGAAAATCTTCAATAATACCTGCTATGATAAAAACAAATAAATTTTCTGTCATATGCTTTGAGCAGTGTTGTAAAACAAATGAAGTCATTACTGTTTGTTTAAATAAGAAGAAAGAGAATTCCAACAGTAGGAGACCCATTAAGAAAATAATAAGAATCTTATATTTAACATTTGGTAAACAAAGGGTTCTGCTTGGGTACTTTATTTGTCTTCTCCCTTGAATTAAGTAATTCAAAATCCAAATTGGGTCTTTTTTTAATAATTCATAAATTATTTTTCACCTAGAAACCTGGAAATGGGGACCCACATGAACTGACACATTTCCACTGCAGATGTGAATCTCTCCGTAAGGATGTATCAGTTTTATTGAATGCTAGTAACCAAGATGAAACTTCTATGGCAAACACTGACAAAGACAATATTTAGTGTCTGCAGGTCCCATTCTACTTGATGAACTGGGTATTACATGGTTATCTTTGGATACAACACTGCTAAAATTGGATTCAAGTATTAATTGAAATGGTAAACAAAGTGACCACTTTGACTCTGACCATTCCCTTTTTGGACTTTCTTCCATAGAATTTGTTCTAGATGCAAATAGCTTTGATTGAACTTTATTCTGTGGACTTTGTCCTAAATGCAAATAGCTTTTCAAACCAGCATCTACTTTTGTCCTGGTCATTCTTTACACCAAGCAGTAAACCTGCCAAGCATGGCACCAAAGTTAGAGATTGTTTAACTGGGGCACTGCAACCCCTACATAAAGTAACAAACCTGTTGGGCATATCATCAGACCTGCAGCGTGCTTCATGCATGGCCCTACATGCCCAATGAAAAGCAACAGACTCATCTGGCAGGAGACTGGATTTGCAGATTGTGCAGGGGCGTGCAGGCCTTTCACAAAGCAGCAGATGCATTGGGGATGGGGGCAGCCCTGTACTGTAGCTTGCTTCATAAAGGTCAATGTGAGACCATATATAAAGTAACCAATCTGTTTGGGCATGGCCATGAATCTATGGGTAGCATGGCTGATGTTTACACAGGACAGTGAAACTGACTGCTGGGGAGAAAGAGGCTAGGGGAACCATTGAGAGGGGAAAGGAGGTAGGTAACCTAGCTAGGGCTCCTCCCGAACAAGGGACTAGTAGCAGTAATGTGGGAACAGTAAGGCTGAAGTTCAAATTAGGTTAATGGAAGAGGCAAAGGAGGAAGGGCTGACAGAGCCTACATTCAGGAAAGCAGTGTTCCTGGTTCAGCTGATCTCAGAAAAGTGTGTAAAATGAATATAATCAATATTATATCCATGGGGGAGGTCTTAGTCTAAATATGTCTTAAAACACTACTAAATTTGGACATATAAAGACCCACTCACCAAACTGTTTTTTTTTTTCAAAATAATTTTTCTTTTTTAATTTTCTCCAGAATTTATTTTTATCTTACGTTTCATCAAAGAGTCTGGTACTCTATGTATAAATAAAATTAGTTTCAAAATCTTTTTCTTTTTTAACATCTTTTCACAAAATATACAATCATAAATCATATCATTAAAAATAAGGGATGGTGTCAGTTCTCTTACTTTTTTAACCTAAGAACCATTTCATGTTCTTTTTTTTTCCTTTTTCATTGTCTTTAATTTATTTTCTATCATTCTTTAATAATAAATATATAATATTCTTTTCAGTATTTCTGTTCTCTAACCACTTAATTTAGATATGTTACTGTCTCTTTAAATGTTCTCCAGTTACCTTACAACACTGAACCCCTTTCCTGAGAGCTGCACAGATGTTTCTCTTCTTTTACAATTCTCTCTGTGGGTACATATATCTTCATCAGGTCATGTTGTATTTTCATCTTTTAAACATTTTAACCCTCATGCTTTTAAACATCAGTCACTTAACACTCATATTCTGAATCAGCATTTCACTCAAATTACCTGTTTTGTTTGGGCTGTTTTTCTTTATCTTCGCTGTTTCTAGATGCTTTATAAAACTTAGTACCACCTATGAAAAGATAAGGATTTTAAAATATTTAATACCATTCATCTTTAGCCAAGCTTTCTGTGTTTCTTTTTTGTGACCTCTCTCTATTTACCTTGTGTTTAAGCAGTTAATCATTGTTTCTTTTTTCAGCCTTTAAATAATGTCAGACAGATCCACCTGCCACAGAGAAACAAACCGCTTAACCCCTTACATGTAACTTGCTAATTTTTTGCTTTACTCTTCTGTTTTAAACCCTGTTGCCAAGTTTAATTACCTGTCTGCTGGGGTCCTTTCACTTGTGGACACTTCCTGTTTCTTGAAGCCACCACATGTGCTTCAGACTGACTCCTTTTGAACCAGCAAGGACAAACCTGGAATTTTGCACCTTGCACCTCCTCCCTGTAACTTCACAGGGTCTTACAAAGCACATAACAGAGTGTGCTAACACTCTGCTGGGTGCCAGACCCACTTTAAAGTGGTACTAACTAATAGTGTCCAGGGATTTGTTTAACACTTTTTACTCTTTATAATAACTTTTTTCAATGTAAATAAACTGTTTTTAAAACTCTCTTTATGGGACAGTTTATACTAACCAACACCACTCTTCTACCTGTTGTCCTCCAAAACACTCATGATGTTACAAGTGATATTAGAGCCTGTCATTTATTATGCTATTTCAGACTTCATTGCCAATCTTATTATTAACCAATCCTGGCCCTCATTAGCCCTGGGATACTTCACTTTGACTGCTGATGCATTTTTTTCAATATATACATGCCTTTAACTTTAGTGTCTATGGACACGTGTATGGGGTGGGGGTGTTAACATATATACATGCCTTTAACTTTAGTGTATATGGCCACATGTGAGGGGGTTATCATAGGGAATTATATAAAAAGTTTGATGATTTCTATTTTCCTATATGTGTTTTTAGATAATAGGTTGCCAGTCTAATTCCTCATTTATTCCATATTTCAGATTTACTGTGTTAAATAAGTTTATGTAATATGCTTCTCTTGTTAACAATTTTGTATTATAATTCCCTCCACTTGTGATAAAGGCTACATTCAGCATGAAAAATAAAAAACGTTAAGGAGGCTAGGGAAGAATATGGGAGATGGAACAGGAAAAAGCAAGAGGGGATCAGGAGACAGATGAAAAGGGGTCTGTCTAAAAGCTAGGATTCTGCAAAATAAAATTGGTGACCTACAGGTAATGGTCGCAGACACTGAGGTGGATCTAGTAGCCATCAAAGAAACTTCAGCCACTGAGAATAATAATTGGGACCTGACAGTCCCAGATTGCACCATGTTTAGATGGGCTATAGGAAAAGGTAAAGGAGGAGGCCTAACCATACTTGTCAGAGAGAGCACAGAGGCAGTGGAGAATGGAAACATCAGGGGAGTTAATGGGGAAACAGAGTCACAGTGAGTTGATCACATAGCAGCTATAAAGGAGGGTGATCTATTGACCTCCAGGACAGGTGGAAGAGAGAGATACTGTAAGGAGCTAGGAGGCAGAAGTAGAAAGGGGGTGGCAAAGGGTGATGTGTCTGTAGTGGGAGATCTAAACCTGCCAGAAATGGATTGGATCATTGCAGTGGCTAGGAGACCAGATGTCAGACCCTACTGTACACATTGCAGAACTGCTTGCTAGTGCAGCTAGTTAAGAAACACACTAGGCACCAACTGATCACCAATTCTGAAGTGGTAGGAAGATTCAGGGTAGGGGAACTACTAGGGTCCTGTGACCATAACCCCATATGGTTCAACCCGGCCCTTGGGACAAGTAAGCCCTCATCAGAGGCTGAAATCCAAGATTTCAGAAAGGCAGACTTTAACTGGATGAGGGAATTGGTCTGAGACAAGTTACAGGAGTAGACAGCATCAGGGATGTGGAGAAAAGAGGGGAGCAATCAAGGGTGCCATTCTTGAGGCAAGAACGTCTTACACGACAATGGCAATCAAAAGAAAAAGGTGCAAGAGACCAATATACTTTTTTGGAAAGGTCTGAATCAGTGAAAGCCAAAATGAAGGCTTTCATCAGGTAAAAGGAACAGCAAGGGAAGGAAGAATGGGGAGAGTACCTAATGGGAAGGAAGGAAATCAAAAGGGCAGTCAGAGGAACAAAGGCTGACACACAGCTGTATATTGCAGATTGGGTCAAGGATGGGGAAAACAGTTCTTCAGCTACTGTATAATAGGGAAAAAAGAAAGAAGGGAAGGAGGAATTATTAGGCTTATTGATGTAGGGTAATTAAAGTGGATGGGCTGAAAGCAGTCATTCTTAATGACAACTTTTGCTTTTTATTCTCAAAGGGAAGACAGAAGGCCTTTGCTAGATAGTAGCACTAAGATAGCTGTATGGGGGATCAGTGAGATGAGACAGCACAAATTTATCAGTTAAAGGGTTTGGAAAGGACTAGCAGCCCTAAAAATAGATAAGGCCCCTGAGCCAGATTTAATGCATCCCAGGGTGTTCAAAAACTGTAAATGGAACTAACTGAACTCCTGGTGGGGATATTCAATCTTAGTTCAGACAGGGTTAGTTACAAAAAATGGAAAGTAGCAGATGCCCACTCCATTGGGGGGGAGAGGGGGACAAAGAGCAAGTGGGTAACTATAGACCTATCAGTCTTACCTCTATTTTGGGTAAACTGATGTTAACACTAGCCAAAGAAGACCTTATAAACCACTTGTAGCGCAATGGTCTCCATGACAGTAAATAAAACAAGTTCATGGCAAGAAGGTCTTTTCAGACCAATCAGATGGTATTCTTTGACTGGATAATTAGGGTAGTGGATAAGGGCCATACTGTGAATTTACTCTGCTTTGATTTCAGCAAGGTTTTTAGTCTGGTATCTCATAGAAGGTTGCTGAAGAAGCTAGAAGATGGGGGTACAGCAAAAAGACAAAGTTAGATTGGTGAGAAACTGGATGGAAAAGAGATAACGGGATTATGGTTAATGGATTAAAATCAGAAGAGAGGGAGGTCACCAGTGGAGTGCCACAAGTATCAGTCCTGGGTCCAGTCCTTCTCAATATGTTCATCAGTTACATAGGAGAAGAAATCCATAGCAAGACTAAACTCTGTGGCAGAGTAGACAGTGAGGAGAGGGCTAAGAAGATGCAGAGAGACTTGCAAAAGCTGGGGAGGTGGTAAATGGTTTGTCAGTAAAAATTTAGTGCCAACATGTTCAAGGTGATGCACATAGAGGATGAAAACCTGAGGACAGAGTACTGGGTGGGAGGAGTAAAGCTGCGCATGGCATCTGAGGATAAAGACCTGTGGTCAACATCAAGTGACTCCATAAAAAAATCAAATGAGTGTAAAAAGGCCCATAGTAGGACAAACAGGATACTGGGGTATATAGGAAGGGGTACTGTGAGCAGAAGGAAGGTGGTATTACTACTTCTCTATAAATCATTGGTGAGGACTCTCATGGAGTACTGTGCCCAGTTCTGGAATCCTCACCTAAGGAAAGATAAGGACAGTCTGGAGACAGTGCAACATAAGGTGATCAAAATGATTCTGGACCAGCAGGACAGATCATATGAGGATCATTTCAAGGCACTAAACATGTAATCCCAGTAGGCCAGACAAGAGCAGAGATATGACAGAGACTTTCAATTTGCTGAAAGGAATGAACAAGGAAAACTATGAGGAACTATTAAGCATACGTAGTGGATCAAGAAAATGGGGGTATGAGTGAAAACTGACGGGGGGAAGATTCAAGAGGGAAGTCAGAACATTTTATTTTACAGAAAGGGTAGTGATGTCATGGAACAATCTGCCAGATGATGTTGTGGGTGCCAAAAACCATCAGTTGTTGCAAACATGGCTGGGACAGAGTGAAGGGCTTAGTGGTTGTTCATTGTGATAGCGGTAGGGCGGGGAGCATGGAAGTGAATACTGTGACTTAGAACAATGTATGGACAACAGGTGCTGGGTTTGTAAGGGTAAGTAGACAGACTGGATAGGCCAGTGGTCATTTTTGTGTCATCATTTTCTCTGTTTCTATGTTTCATACAGGGTCTACAGGCCTTACACAAAGCAGCAGACCCACCTGTCATGGCACTAGATTTGCTGTTTGCTGTGTATAGAACTGTGCAAACACCAGTCCCATTTTGCAGGGGGAAAGAACCAGCAGCTTGCTTTACCCAGGACCCCTCTGGCCCTACACAAAGCAGCAGATTTCTTTGTCATGAGGGCATACATGTAGCTTGCTGTGTGCAAGGATCTGCATGCCGTTTGTAAAGCAGCCAAACCATCATGCCCAATGCTAAATATCTGGGCTGTGCTACTCAGGGCTCTGCTGATCCAAGGTGAAGTAGCTGACCAATACAGAATGGCACTTTATCTGACGTATGCTTTGTTCAGGGCCCTGCATGCACTATGTAAAGAGACAGACCAGTCAGGTTTGAAAATTGCCACTAGGTTGGTTGTGAGGAAAGGTGCTAAGTTATTCATCCCTAAAATTTGGGCTTAAAATGTTAAAACATGTTTGTTATGGGTAATAGAAAAAAAAAACAGGCAAGGCAATGTTATTTCGATAGCACCCTTTCCCGAAGGCTCAGGGTACAGCACAATAAAACAACTACAAACTCAAGATTTAGGCAAATAACATATCAAAACACAATAAAAGAAATTAAAATTTAGGGAAGGCCTGAATAAATAGATACATTTTCTGATTACATCTGAAGGTCTTAACTGAGAGAATAGACTTAATGTAGTCTGGTAGAGCATTCCATGGAATGGGTGACTCCGCACAGAATGCTCTGTTCCTAGACTGTGAAGTCTAGAGAGAGAGGGATGAAATGCAAGCCTGCAACAGAAGAGGGTAGTGGCTGAGTTGAGTGGTAGGGAACTAGGAGGCCTTTTAAGTAGTCTGGTCCAAACCATATAGGGTCTTGAATGTTATTAAACAGATCTTGAAGGTTATGTACCACTACAAAGGCAGCCAGTACAGTGCATCCAGCATTGGAGGGATGTGATCCCTTCAAGAGGAGCATACAACAAGCCAGGATTCAGCATTCTGGATTTGCCACAGGTGTTGCAACAAACCTCTAGACAACACAAGATATACTGTAAGTGTTGCAATAATCAAGCCTAGAGGTGATAAAGGCATGTACTATCATTGTAAGGTCTGCAGGGGCTAGATATTGTTTTTTCCTGGTGATTATAACAAGGTGGTAGAAGTCAGCCCAGAAAGCTTTCAATATCCATTGATCAAGATTCAGCTTCCTATTCAGTATGACCCTAAGATTCTTAATGGTGTCTACAGCCCTGAGTGGTTTTCTGCACACCAAAGCACACAAGGACA
The DNA here is from genome assembly GCA_016271365.2 of Neoceratodus forsteri. NCBI lineage: Eukaryota > Metazoa > Chordata > Ceratodontiformes > Ceratodontidae > Neoceratodus > Neoceratodus forsteri. Next base: position 613,384,202 of record CM057455.1, read on the forward strand.
AGTGAATGACACAAGGACGGTAGAACAGCAAAAAAGTGTGCTCCAGATCATGTGCAGGTCATGTTTTTGTGTCTTTTGTTTTTTGGAGGAGCTGTACTTTTTTAGTTACAAATAACTTTTTTAATTTTTTTAATCTTGTTTCCACATTTGAGCATCAGGGTGCCTACCATCCTACTCCTGCTCATAACCATGACATTTAGGTTATGAATTTGTCCCCAAAATACATATTTAGGGGCACCAAATTATGATCTTTATTTGCAAATGAAATGAAGTCCTTTGGCAAACAGAGAATCTTTTCAGACTTTGTGGTGGATGGCAAAGCATAAAACATCAACTGGCCAAGATAGAGGGAGGGCTGCACCAACCAGACACTGCTGGACATAAAATGAATGTATTTACTGGGATGGCTCTGGGAGGACTGTGGAATTCATGCCAGAGCGGGAGTGATAGTGGGGGATTACATTTTGTAAAGTAGGCTAAGGGGAAGGAAGAGAGTCGAGGGGGAAGATATCCACAACGAGTGGGGAAAAGGTGTTTTTTGGTGGTGGAATAGGGAGGCTGGCATGCGTGACAGAGGTTGGGTAAGGGTGGATATTGAGGTTATCTTTGGTGGAAGTGTGAGCGAGCCATGAGAGTTTGACACCCAGTGGTTACAAAATGCATTTATTTTTAACAACAGATTATGGAGAGTGCTGTGAAGCCTGAGCTGTGAGGCAATAACTTTTAAAGTTTGGTTACATGTAAGGGAAAATGGACAACGTTCTTTTTTTCACAGCAAAGAAACAAACTTGGTATCAGTTAAAAGCTTACAGTTTGGTGATCAAAATGGGAAATCCTCATAGGGATACAGGCAAGATGAAGAGGGAGAGAGGCAAGAGTGCAGCGGCAGGTCAGCCCTTGAGGTCTCTAGCTGAGGCTGACACCTCAGCTAGGCATAGCTAAGAAAACCAAAAGACTGTAATCCTTGAGGCTTCAGTTGCAGCAATTCGTTTCCTCAGACATTAACTTAAACTTGAATGTAGACTCCTTTAAAATGAGAGTCACAGTAATCAAAACCACTGTAGCCTGCATAAAAAAAGACATACTCAAAGTCAAACTTCTGCTTCCTTGAGCATTATGGCCATGGTAGTAGAAGAAACTCAGCACCTAAGTGTGAGACTAGAGACCCTAGAAAACCATTCCAGATCTGCTAACTTATAGATTATTGGGCTTCCAGAGGAAATAGTGGGGAGCTATCACCATCTAATGTTTACCAAGGCTGGCTTGACAAGAAACTGCTTCTAGAAGGAGACACAAGAGGATTTGTCATTCAAAAAGTATACTGCATCACATCTCATGACAGAGTGGAGGCCTCTAATGCACCCCATACCTGACTGATTGTGACCTCTGGGATAGGAAAATGAGACTGAATCCTGTATTTGGCTCTTAGAAATGGACCTCTCACTCAAGATGGTCAAAACATACATATATCCCTGGACATAAGCTATGTCACAAGACAGCAGCATAGAAAGTTTGAGGGAGCCCAGAGAGTGTGCAGGAAAAAAACATTCTTCAGTATGTGGTGTCTATAGCAAAATTACTAATCAGACTGCATGAAAGCCAATAACACATAAACACCAGTCCCATCACATAAGGGGACTGCAACCTTATGAGTATTTCTTGACAAAGCATGTAAATGTGAAACGTTGAGGGTTTGTACCGGGAGAGAGGCCTGCCTGGTCTTATTATTCTGTGTTTGCTAGAAGAAATAAAGCAACTTTATAAAGAAATTCTTGTAAGGCTGCAGTTTCCTTATGTGATGGGACTGGTGTGTGTATATGTGTGTGTTCTTGGAGTCCAAAGAGTGTTGTGAGATGCCAACATAGCACACCTAATAATCTTTCCAACATGCTTACAACTTGTATATCATGGGAAATGTGTCAAGCAACTGGTAGAGGACAAGAAGTGACAAGCAGGACCAACTGACAGATCAGAATGCAGTCACAACTTGACTTACTCTTAGCCATCATTTTCCCATTGTTTCATATTAGCGCAATATCAGCTGCAGTTAGAATTGTTGTGACCTGGAGTGACTTTGAACTAGTTTCATTTCTATACATTGAACTTAAACTTTGTTTATTTATTTTATTTAGCTTTTGTTTACTGGGTAGGTACACTAGACAAGTAATATGCCTATTTTCAGGAACGACCCGGGAGAGTACAAACATACAGGATACATACAGGGCAACTTAGGAGGAACAACTTATTACAGGAAGTAATAACAATTGTAGAAAAGCAGATGCACAAGCAGCAATTACACCACATAATAAGAATACATAGATTGACATTAGTGAAGGGACAAAATAACTCCTCAAAATATGTTTCTCTTCAGTTTGGTAAGCAACAAACTGCATGGAAGCTGAGTCTGCCCCGAGCTGGTCTAGCAGCCTTGATTTGTACGTTTGGATTTCTCTGGGTGGGGGTGGGGCAGGAATGCTAGCCCATCCATTCTTAGTAAGAGGTGTAGTGCTATGTATGCCATAATATGTTGTTGCAGGACAGTTTGGTGGAAGGTGTCACCACACAGCATTGTCTTGTACATTGCACAGCATCACCTAAACTGTAAGCTGTATTTGTAGATCACAATCCCTTACCAGAACAACTGCTTCAGTTATTCTGAAGCTGAACATTCTGACTGCTGCCACCCATCACTGTAAATTGTGTAGAGTGTCAAAATGCAAATGATGCAGAGCTATTGTGTTACATTATACTTACAAACTGTTATTCCCATGATGCACATCTCTAAGTGTACTTGCAAACATCATGCCATGTTGTTATATTAAAATGGCATGTATATATAACTCCCCTACAGTGGTGGGTGAAGTGGGCTCAATTCACTCCGCAAAGTGATTAGTGGAGTGAAGGTGAATTCGCATAGTACTCCGCAACGTGAAGCAGAGTACTTCACATTATAATGGGTAACGCAAAGTTTATTGAAAACAATGACTATGCGTTACTCTGCCTTCCCAGACCACTACTCCACCAATTGTAAAGGTGAAGTGCATTGAAAACTATGTACTTTGCCTCACTTCGCCTTGTTTTTAAGCTCCAAAGGTGAATTTTGCAGTGATTCATGGGATTCAGGTCACATGGGCTCTAAATTATTCTGCACTGCCTCAGTTCAGGGTAGTGTGTGTAGGAAGCTGTAGGAGACAGTCTGCTCTGAGAGCTCTCTGTGATTCAAACCTTCTTAAAGCTGTTAAAAAAGCCTTTTTGAGTAATTTTTTTGCTCAAACTTTAGTTCCTCAATTGTAGGAACCCCCCCCATGCTCATATCATCAAGCGTTTATTATTTGTGTGTGGATTTTGAATGTTAATGTACAACACTGAGTCTGTCTAGCAAGAGGCAGTGAAAGTGTGCACTGGTGGAGGGGCATATCTGTGGTGTAGGTAGATTTAAGTTGGAGAAATAGGGAGTTCTTTGTTTTTTGGTTATATTTTTGTTATATAACTGTGTTAATGTACACACAGTAATTTTGTCAGTAACTGTTGAAATTTTTTTGCTGCTTGTGTGTTGTGTGGATCTGGTGCAGCAGTTCATAATTTCAGGTTGTTTAAAATATGTGGTATATTACTGACATTTTCAATTTGCTATGCATCACTTGTAGACAAATTGTGTGTGTGTGTGACTGTGTGTGTGTGTGTGTGTGTGTGTGTGTGTGTGCAGTGTGTGACATCAAATAATACAACAAAGACAAGGTGCTGCGTCAGCATGTGGTCTAAAAGCAAAACAAAATTGTTATATTAAATGCACGCTGAAAATAGAAAATAGAGTTAAAAATCTACGTTTCAACCTTAGGTCTTCTTCAGGAAATATCTAAAAGAGAAAAAAACAAGTTAGTATATCAAATAATACACCTTTTATTGTGCTACAGTGTAATTGAAGGTGCAGCTGTGTGAACCTGCTATCCACTGCAGCTGTATTTTTTTGTACTGCCATTGTGGTATCTTTTCTTTGTTTTGCTGCTTGCACTGCCATAAAAATCTGCAGTTAGTGCCCCCCCCCCTCCACTGGCAAAAGGAATTATTTTCCAGATTGGATTGTTTGTGACTTCAGCACCACTGGATAGTTAAGGTGTTGTTAAACTTGTTACTTTGCGTCTGTATATGTTGCTGAAGCCACAGTTTTTTGGGGGGCTTCACATCCAGCATCCCCCCGCCTAGAATGAACGTTCCAAAACCTAAACTTGTTTAGAATATTGTTGTTGATCCCCCAAAATGCCCGCAAAGAGATGTGGAAGCAAAGTTGTTTCTCGCCATGGCACTGCTGCCACTGGTAAGATTGACTGTAGTACACAGATGCAGAACTGCATTGATTATATGAGGAAAGGTATTTCTTCGGCAATGTTTTTTACAGCCCAATCAGTAGCTTCACTCATAGTTGGAGGAGATGATGTTGACCCAGCCAGTGGTGTTAGTGCAGTTGCTGTTGGTGGTATGAGAACTGCTGCCTCAAGTTCCACTTCTGACCAGTTTACCATGTCCAAAAATATAGTGGAGTGTGAAGCAGTGCTAGTGAGTGGCAGTGTAGATGATGTCATACTTCCCAGTAACATCCTAATAACTGAAGATGAGGATTCTGATCATCATGTCAACGATAGCATACAATGAGACATTTCTTCCACCATGGTACAGATCACACATTTGCCATGCAATGATTCAGTGTGGTGAAGAAATATAATGTGATGGTGGTGTTGATGATGATGAATCTGATGATGATGATGTTGCTGTGGTTGCAACATGCAGTCCACATGCCAGCATCCAAGCAGAAGATGTGGTTGTGGGTGATGTAAGTGACCCCAGTTCAGAACAGGAGAAAAAGAAATTCAAGGTGGCTGTGTCTGGGTCTGTTTGCATTAATCCCCCCCCCTCCGTAAAAAGTTGTGATTTACCAGTTTCAGCTGATGGTGGTGATGTTGATGATGACCCAGTAATAATGATAGGTAGTCGTGGTGGTCAGTTGCAGTCCAAGTGTGTCCTGCCTGAAATATCATGTTGCACTCAGTCCACTTCATGGCTTAAATAAATGGAGTCCAATAAGCAGCATCAGGGACATGTTAAAACTAGAGCATCACAATCCCTAGTTTGGGATTTTTTTTCTGTAAGATGCAAATGATGAGTCAGTTGCCATCTGCCAGGTTTGCCAGGTGCATGTGAGTCAAGGTAAACAGGGTAGGCGTCTGGACACATGAGGACAGCATGCACATCTTAAGAACAGGAGCATGGCACTGTGGACCCAGCACAAGATGGCAGCTAATACCACACTGGGGCGTTTACCCTTGTCATCAACCATAACGAGCATGTTATTCCCTTCCATGACTGTTAAATCAAGTAGGAAATTAAATGTATGCAGTAGTGATGAAATAAGAGCAGAGGATTACTATAGGCATGATGAGGTGGGGGAGCATAATGATTTTTAAATGTTGTCCAGTGCTGGTGACAGTAGAAGTTTTGGTGGTGGTGATGGTGGTGGTGAATGCAGTATGTCTAGTGCAAGTGATACATCAACCCCGGTTGGTAAATCTGGCAAAATAACTGCATTTGTGGGTTTGTCATCATCACCTGTGTAACCGTCTTTATCAAAAGTCCACACTCCACCCCCTGCCATTCACAGAGCAGAACCATTTGTCATCACACCCTGTGTAAAATGTTTGTCAGCCTACGTTACAGAGTGTTTTTGTGCGTAAACTGAAGTACCCACCCAATCATACAGTGTCATCTGAACTTAATGCTGCTGTAGCTGAAATGCTGACAATTGATCTTATGCCTTTCTCCTTTGTGGAGAATTCTGTGTTCCAGCTGTTTGCCTGTCCAAAATGGAAAGTCCATCCAGGGCATATTTTCGACCACTGCTTTCCCCAAGTTGTACCGTACTGTGTCCGACTCAGTAAGACATGGCCTTCAACATTCCTCCTCTCCATTCAACCATTTAAGTATGGATATGTTGACAAGTGGCAAAACAGTGGGGAGTTCATATTTGTGTATAACTGCACATTGGGCACAGATGCCAGGTGTTGTTTTTGCTGTTGATAGTGTGAATAATCAGTGCAGTAAAAAGGGGTGTCATGGTAGCAATCTTCCAGGAATTCGACAGCATGCAATGATTGATATGCGCAATGTGACCTGTTCACACACTGGTGAAAACCTGTTGGACTTCATACTGATGGAAATTGACAAGTGGCTGAACCCCCTGTCCCTGAAAGCTGGGTTCATAGCAAGTGACAAAGGGTCAAATGTGGTGAAATGCATCACAAATGGTGGCTTTGTTCATGTTCCATGCATGGCCCACTGTTTAAATCTTGTGGTGCAGGAGTTTCTGCAGCACCCTGATGTAAAGGAAATACTGACAGTTGCACGCTGCACGATCTGCAAAGGTCTGTGACCAACTTCGTCAGTTGCAGATCCGAAACAGCCTCCCTCAGCACCGCTTGAAGCTGCAAGTTGTCACCCAGTGGAACTCCACTTTATACATGGCAGAGAGGTTGTATGAACAATACAAAGCCATCTCAGAGCATCTTGTCATGCACACTAGCCTTGACAGTTCCGGGGCATCCATGTCTATGATGACTGAACAGTGGTGCCTCATGGACTCTGTAATAACAATTGTGTGGCTTTTTGAACATGCCACACAGGCAGTGAGTGGCGAGTCTGCCTCCATTATCCAATCAATTCCACTGCTGTGGTGCTGAGGCAGACATTGATGAATGTACAGCATAGCCTTGATGTTGCCGGAGACAGTGCTATCAGTATGTTGCTGAAACTTTTGCTGACGGTATTTGACCAGAATCGTCACATCTTGAGCATTCAGCATAGTGACAACTTTGCAACAATGCTGGACCCACGATACAAACATGGAATTGTCTCAGTACTGGTGGGAGGGCCTGAACAGGTAACAAATGTCAGTGGGCAATGGGTCAGCTTGGTTCATGGGGCACAGAAGTCACATGCCAAGGTCAGCAAACCTCAGCAGCATAATCAGGCTGAAGGTGAACCTGGAGGAGTATCAAGCATATCCTGTAAGGGGAAGAGGACTGCAGTTCCAGGTGATCTGTCATCCAAAGTGGTTGATGTCAACCCACTTTGAAAGGCTTTGTCCCAATTGGGGATTTGTGACATAAATGATTCCGGAGAACAGGATGATGCATCGGCCACTGGACTTAGTGCAGCACAGAGAATGGTTGAGTCATATTTGTCTGAAAACAGGCATCTGTCAGTAACTGATGATCCTCTTTTATACTGAAGTGGAAAGGTCAGTGAATGGCCAGAGCTGACTGCAGTGGCACTGAAGTACCTGACATGCTCACCCTCCAGTGTAATTGTCGAGAGGGTATTCAGCTCTGCAGGTGCAGTTGTTAGGGATCATCATACAAACCTCTCTCCTGCAAATGTCAGTTTGCTAACATTCATAAAAATGAATGAGAGGCACATACGAGCTCAGACTGCTACCTCAGTATTCGTACCCCGGCGTAGTCATGGTTTTGCTGATGTAGAAATGGACCATCCTGGTGGCACTAGCAGTGGCACATGAAATGGCCTACCACTGATGTAAATGATGACACAATGGAGAAAGAATTTCCCAGTGGTCAGACTTCAGACATAGATGACTGTGAGGGCAGCTTTCTTTATGAGGATGATGATGAGGTTAATGTTGGCAGGTTTTAACTTAAGTTGTTAAAATGCTGTCACATTTGTTGCATGATACATGTTTTCTTTTTCATAAGGTTAAATGAGTGTCCCACTTAGAGTGACTCAAATTCCATGTCACGTCACATTTGTAACAGACAGCACAATATATCCTGGCCTCTGTACCACCATCATAAGACCACTGTTAGCCACTGCCAGCACAGGGAATGATTTTGTGTGCCCCCCTGCACCACCACCACCACCAGAAGACCACTGTTAGCCACTGACACCACAGGGAATGCCTTTCTGTGCCCCCCTGGACCACCACCATAAGACGACTGCTAGCCACTGCCACCGCAGGAAATGACATTCTGTGCCCCCTGGACCACCACCATAAGACTGCTGTTAGCCACTGCCACCACAGGGAATGACTTTGTGTGCTCCCCTGGACCACCACCAGAAGACCGCTGTTAGCCACTGCCACCACAGGGAATGACTTTGTGTTCCCCTCTGGACAACCACCAGAAGACTGCTGTTAGCCACTGTCACTACCACCAGATGTAGGAAGATGTCAGAGGGAATGTCATCATGTGCCACAGCTATGACAACCATCACCCACCACCAGTGTCATTCTGACAATGTTTTTCCATTACATTGACCATGCCAAGGCAGAGGGAGTTGAACAGGAGACTACATCCATCAGCCACAGGCACAAGGCTTCTTACTATTAAAACTATACAGTGAGTATGTGTGGGCCGACTAGTGGTCCTAGCAGCAGAACTACCACCCCAAGTCCAAGTATGATAGCTATCCCAGTACTGAAAAACAAAAAAAGGCACTTAGGTCTGTTGTGCAGCACCTCAGAGTAACATTGGCAATACCCAATCAAGAAGCACCCCAATAAAGCCACCACAATGAGGCAAACTGTTTGGCACACCAGGTCCATTACCAATATCAAGAGAAGTTCAGCCTACGTGGCATTCAGTTTTGGAGCATCAAACGAATTTCCAGCCAAATCATGCTACAGCATGGGAGTTGAATGCAGCAGCTGCAGAAATGTTTGCTCTAGATTTTTTGCCATTCTACTTTGTAGAGAATGTGGGATTAAGGTGTTTCATAGCCCATGCCTTGCCAAAATGGCAGATCCCATCACGTATGTACTTTTCAAAGTGTGCCATCCCAGAACTCTACAGTAATGTTTCCGACATGGTATGTCATGCCCAGCAGCATTCCTCAGCACAGTATGTGCATCTGAGCATGGACATGTGGACCAGTGAGAAACAGCTGGTAGCTCTTACCTGTGCATTACAGTACACTGGGCACAGGTACCTGGGGTAGCATCTGATTGGAAGCAGGGCAAGAATTTCTCTAAGAAAAACTGTTGTGGTAGCAACATGCCTGATGTTTGGCAGCATGCGACAATGACCATGAAGAGTATCCCCATGTCACACACCTGAGAAAAGATGCTTGATGTGGTACTCATAGAGGTCGATGCATGGCACCACCCCTGTGCACTGAAAGCTGGATTCATTGCCAGTGACAATGGATCCAATGTGCTGAAAAGCATCACTGATAGTCGATTTGTTAGGGTACCATGCTTGGCACACTGTCTTAATCTTGTTGTGCAGACATTCATCAACCATCCAGATATCAAAGAAATACTGACTGTGGCCTGACGCATCTGTGCCAAGTTTGTACATTCAGCAAAAGCGTGTGACCATCTATGTGTTCTGGTGGTACAGAACAAGCTGCCTCAGCATCGTCTTAAATGTGATGTTGTCACCCAATGAAACTCCACATTGCACATGGTGCAGCCACTATAGGAGCAGTGCAAGGTAGTATCAGATTATCTGCTACTTCATGCAAGCCATGACAACAGTGGGGCATCCATGTATCTCACAATCGAGCATTGACTCCAAGTGAATGTGCTCATTTTGAATCTAAGGCCCTTTGAGCATGCAACACAGACAGTGAATGGGGAAACTGTCTGCATCAGTGAGTCCATCCCTCTGCTACATGTGCTGAGGCAGACACTGCTGAATGTGCAGCAACAGCTGGAGGCAGGTGGTGACAGAGCAAGTTTCTCATTGATGGAACACATACTGTCCACATTAGACTCCAACACCCACATAAACTATATTCTGCAATTTGGGATTGCCACAATACTTGACCCACATTATAAACGTGGGCTTGCAGCCATAATACAAGGAGGGCATCAGAAGCTGATAAGACTGACAGAACTTCTCACTCAGAGGGTAAGTGGTGCACTGTTGCTACTTTGGGCACATGGGTCAAAGCGGCATGAGGGTACTGCACAGCAAGCAAGAGCTCCTGCCACCTACTCATCATCACAGAGGTGTAAAACTTCACAAAAAGCATGCCACTTAAAGGAACTTATGCTGAATCCCATTTGGGGGTGCCCTACATCAGGTGGGAGTCACAGACATGAAGGAAACTGAGGAGGAGGAGGAGGATCACACTGCACATCTTCGAGTAGCAAAACACATGGTAGATGCATATTTGGTGGATACAAAGAACCTCACCATTGCAGATGAGTCACTCGTCTACTGGGGCACTAAGGTCAATTACTGGCCAGAACTGACAGTGATTGCCCTAAAATATCTGAGCTGCCCATCCTCGAGTGTTAGCTTTGAGCGGGTGTTCAGTTCAGTGATGCCATTGTGCGTGACAGGTGCACCAATCTCTCTCCTAAAATGTTGGCATGCTGACATTCATTAAAATGAATCAGGCTCACATTCCAATGAAAAAAGTAATGTACCTTGTCCCACCACCACTTGACAGTGATGATGATGAGGAAAGTGCTGTTGGCGGACTGGAATGTACCTCATCATTGTCTCAGAACACTGAAGTGGATGAAGAAGTGATGGAGAGGGAGTTCTCCTAAAATGACAATTCCATTCTTGAAGATATTGAGGGATGCTTCATGGACAACGTTGAAGAATAAAAACCTCTGCAATATATTTTCTCCTTCTCCCTCCCCACCCATCCCAAATGTAATTCTGAATGTCAGATTAACAACAATTGCAGTGTTCACATTCATTGCTCTGATATAAATCCTCAATGATTAATTAGTGCTGATTTGTAATTGCATCAAATGGAGCACCTATAAACAATGCATTATGCCACTTACAATGAACACCCACACTAGCAAGCAAGACACACCACAGCTGTGCAGCAGTGACTTCACCATCTCAGCCTTCTCCTCCTCCTCTTCCTCCTATCATCTTCTGGGTCTAGTAATCTTGGATCCTACAACACTGGCAGAAACAGTATGGGACACCACTTCCAACACCACAGTGGTCGCTACTAGTGATTCATCAGGATAATGAATTTAAAATAAAAGCTAGGCACAGGCTGACTGCTCCCCAAATGTGAAAAAACAGAACTGCCTCATCTACCTCCTCTGTACTGCCTTGACTGCTTCGGCTGGGTCCTCCTCCTTACAGCAAGTATGAAACAGTGTTAGCTACCTTTTCCACTGCCGTAGTGATGATGCAACAGGAAAATGACTTTCAAACAAAAGCAAGGCACAGGCTACACATTCCCCTAAATGTGATAAACAGAACTGCCTCCTCTACGTCTTCTGTACTCCTCTTGCCTGATTCAGCTTGGTCCTCCTCACCAGAATTATCATACAGCATGCCACACCATTCAAACCAAATGCCCACCGAAGTGATGGTCCTACACTCTATGTCAAACCACTGACTTAAGCCATCAAGTCCTCATCACGCAGAACCACACTGCAGCAAGGACTTTCTTCATCTGTGGTGATAAGTTACCTGCACTGTTCTTTAGAAATGTTTCCTCTGTATTGGTGTGGCCATGGTTACTGCAGAACTTCTATCAGTGTACTAGAGGCAGAAAATCAGTCCATGTGCTCACTGTGGCATTAAAATATTTTCATGTAATTTCTTCTACATGCAGGTTTCACTGGTTCCAGTACACACTGACACCAAAACATACACCATTGCACTGCCAGCAGTAGTACTCTGATGGTAAGTATGCTTATGATTTAATTTTTTCTCCTTTCCTTTCCTTTCCTTTCCTTTCCTTTCCTTTCCTTTCCTTTCTTTCCTTTCCTTTCCTTTCTTTTTCCTTTCCTTTTCTTTCCTTTCTTTTTCCTTTTGTTCTCTCATTTTTTCTCTGTTCTCAGATGTTTAAACAGGTAATGGCATATGTTGTGTATTATTAATATGATGTGGACTCCTCTAGACTCAATAATGCATATATATATATATATATATATATATATGTATATATATATATATATATATATATTAGAGGCAAAAAACTCCGTTTAATGCATTAGTTAGGGTTGTTCCACAGCGACAAAAGTGAGAAATTCGCTGTTGGGGTTGAAAACCCCCTTGGACCCGCCCCACCCCCGACCGGCATTGGGTGCACTTTTGTTGGGATACGTCAGCCCCTAACTCTCACCCCATGACATGTGTAAAAGCAGCAGAAGTATAGGAGAATGGGGTGAGAGTTAGGACCCACGATCCCAATGCGCACCCCAATGCCGGTTGGAGGGGTGGGCGGGGGCCAAGGAGGGTTTTCAACCCTAACAGTGAATTTCCTCACTTTTGTCGCTGTGGAACAACCCTAACTAATGCATTAAACTGAGTTTTTTGCCTCTAATTTCCCTTCTTTTTGAGAATGATAATGAGAAATAATGAATGTAATGCAGCGGCGGGAGCGTGGGGCCCCACCACATGATGTCTTGTGGCATACTAACAGGGACAGCAACACAAACAGAAATGCTAACAGTGGCACACATGGTAACACAAGCACGAATGAGAACAGAAAGGGTAACGCACATGGTGGCGTAGACGGGAATGGTCTGCCATGTGATGTGTTGTCACATAGTAACATGGTGCCTGCAAACAGAAATGTTAATGGGCATGGTGATGTAAAGTGAAACAGTAAGATAAACAGTACTGTAGACAGAAATGGCAAAAAATAACAGAAACACAAGAGCAAATGAACACGCTAAGGATAACCCACATGGTGGGCGCCGAGCGTCAATGGTAGAGTGAAACGGGTGCAGACCATAAGGGAAAGGGCAACAGTAACAGTAATGTAAGTGCACAGGCTGGTTTTCCCCAAAACCTGCATTGAGAAAAGACAGTGAGTACAAATAATGTATGCAAAATAATGAGTATCGGCGCAGAAAACGAGATCTTGGAATACTAAATACATCATATCTCAGGAACCGTACAACGTAGAAAAAAAATTTAAAAGTCATATTATTTACAACTGTCCTGGCTAATTTCAATCTTAGCCCCATTGTGGGCTAAGAAATTTTCTGACGAAAAGTCCGTATCTCGCACCGTTTCCGAGATACGGGCCCTGAAAGGTGCGGCGAACGCCGTAATGTTATCCTATGGGAAAAAAAGAAACGTTCCGAGCGCCATAACTTTGCCTCCCTGTAATGTTTCTTCACCAAACTACTGAAAGGCACATCTGTGGGCTGTTGGCTGTCTTCCCTCCAAATTTCAGGAAAAAAGACCAAACCGTTATTTTGCAGCAGGGCTCCAAATGATTTCTGTTAAGTGTCGGACACCGTAATGTTATCCTATGGGAAAAAACATCAATTTTGGAGTGCCATAACTTTGCCGCCATGTGATATTTTTTCACCAAACTACTGAAAGGCACATCTGTGTACTGTTGGCTGTCTTCCCTCCAAATTTCAGGAAAAAAGACCAAACCGTTATTTTGCAGCGGGGTGCCAAAGGATTCCTGTAATGCTTCGGGTGCCGTAATGTTATCCTATGGGAAAAACTGTCAACTTTGGAGTGCCATAACTTTGCCGCCATGTAATATTTTATCAATACAACACTGAAAGAGGCACATCGTGAGATGCTCGACTACGTTCCCTCAAATTTCAGCCCAAAACTCCAACGGTTATTTTGCAGTGCAGTGCAAAAGAATTACTGTCATTTTCCCACAGACTAGAAAATTACTGTAGCAATTCTGAAAAGCTTTCATAAAAATATCACATTACTTCGTGAGCACAAAAGTAATTTGCGAAAGTACTTTTCCAGAAATTTGAAAACATATTTCTGGGGTGTTTTACACAAAATAAAGACATAGCAAGCATCCTCAGGGCCCGACTAGGTGAATACAAAAAATTAGGTTGCTAGATGGTCCCAAATTTAAATGCCAACCATTTTCTGATCACCAACTGAAAACAAAATGGCCGATTTGCGAAAGTAACAGGCCCATTTGCGAAAGTAAAAATGCATTTGCGAAAGTGTTGAACTTTTTGTTAACTTTTCCCATTGACTTATAATGGGAAACTGTTTTTTGAATAACTTTTGAACCGTTTAATATTTTTTCATGAAATCTTTGAAAGGCACATCGGGGACCTTGGCTGCACGTTCCCTGAAGATTTTGGGCCGGTCACACAAACCGTACGACCTGTAGGCGCGACCACAGAATTCCAGAAAAGCATAAATGCGCGCACAGATCACACTTAATAACTCCACAGCCGTATATCTGAGCAGTACGAAACTTGGCAGATCCTAAGGCCTATGGTTCTTGATCATAAATTCCAAATTTCAGGCAAATCCATCAAATGGTTGCAAAGTTATTAAGGTGCAAAGTTTTGGGGTTTAACATAGAAATGGCTCCTCAACCCTAACTATGGTAGCACTACCGTGCTACCATAATATATATATATATATATATATATATATATATATATATATATATATATATATACACATCACAGTACGGAAATTATTTATCACAATGGTAAAAGATTTCTGTATATTCCTTCAGAAAAATATTGTCTTGTCTTCACAGGTGCTATCGAGACTGTAATTGGAATGAAATGGTGTGTTAAGAGATCCTGCTGGCAAACAAGCCATCTCCATCTTCTCAGTTCAGTCAGCTCAAGTATACCACAGTGCAGACTCATTCTACAAAGTACTGTACCTGAAATTATAACAACAGCAACAGAAAATATTGAGTATTACATCTACAGAAACATTGAATTTGAAGGCAGATAAGGACTGCTTGGCCTACCTAGTCTGCCCATTTCCCTACCTAATGCATAGGCTGCAGATCCTAGTTAACCAACAGCCTACTTCCTCCTACCCTATCCGGCACAATTTACAGTGAAAATGCCCACACCCCCATCAAAGGAAAATGAAAAAATAATTACCTTGCAAGGTGCAATACCATGGATCAAGCTTGATGGAAGTTGGAACTCATTATGGCCCTGGGTCACTCAGTCATTATTTGCTTGGTGAATCAAGCCCATCATTGGAATAATATGAGCACAAGGAATACCTTTAAGGAAGAAGAGCAGAGACAGTGATGTACAATTTATGTATCAATGGTACAGAAGCAAGGTTCCCCCTCCAAAAAAAAAAAAAAATACTTACCTTCATGGTTGGCAAATGTGAATTACAACATCTATGTTGTAGCTGTCCAGCAGTATGATGTCATCAGCACACATAGCAGAAAATGAATGAAAGGGCAGTACGAACATCTTAGACTTTGAATGGTAACAATAACCCCCCCCCCTTTACAATCAAAAGAAAAAAAAAGTACTTATCTGTGCACTATGTGTCATCATAAATCTACACTGAGCAAGCGTCCATATCTCTGCAACAACAGCAGCACACAGCAGCAGCAGAGCACCCGCTCCTTAAGCTATTTCCTCCATTCTCATTGTAAACACAGCCACTTGATATTTGTGTTGCGTTACTGGGATGGGATGATCAAAGTTTAGCCTTGCACAACTACGCAATTATGTATAACGCCACTTGAATTTTTCTAATGTGTTTTTCCTGACTTCTGTGGCCAGTACAACAGCAGTATTTAACAGAAGGAAAGTAGTTTCTGTCTGGGGACACTACTTTACATTTCTGACTGGCATAGAGGTTGTGGTGGTGGGGGGGGGTGGCAGGCCCTAAAACCATAAATACCATAATTATGTATGTCTTCTCTTGCAATTTCCTAATTTGGATTTCAACACCTTGTCTGGTGTGTGCACAACTTTACATGTCTGACTGTCATAGAGGTGGTGGTGGCGGGGTGGCAGCAGGCCCTAAAACCATAAATACAATAATTATGTTTATCTTCTCTTGCAATTTCCTAATTTGGTTTTCAATGCCTTGTCTGGCATGTGTAGGGACTGTATTTAACAGATGAAAAGCAGTTTCTCTCTGTGGAAACAACTTTACACATCTGACAGGCTGGCATAGAGGTGGTGGTGGTGGGGTGGCAGATCCCAAACCATAAATACCAAAATTATATTTTTCTTCTCTTGCAGTTTTCACACGTGCTTTTCACCACCTTCTCTGGCATGTGCGGCAATGGTATTTGACAGAAGGATAACAGTTTCTCTCTAGGAACACAAGTTTACATTTTTGGTCAAGTGGTGGTGGGGTGGCAGCCTGACAGGCCCAAAAAGCATAAGTTCAAGGCATATGTTTAACTTCTCATACAATTTTCTCATGTACTTTTTCACTAATTCTCAGGCCTGCTGCACAGCATGGCAACTAGCAGCAGAAATGCAACTTTCAACTCGGAGTCAGGAGGGAAACATGTTAAGCACTAAAAACACATATACATTTAATTTCACAGGAGAATAGCACATGTGTTGCACTTCTTTGGGCAGTTGGCAGTTGCACACAACCACCACTCACGTACCGTCACATAGCATCAGGAAAAAAATGTTGTTACTGTGTACAATACTTGACATTTGTGGATAGCAAGAGGACATTAATCACTACAAGCAAAAGGAAGGAAAGTGGTTTATGTGTAAAGATTAAAGAAACAATGTAACAAGACTGGCCAGGGTAATCACAGAAAGGGGAATGCTTAAGTGTACAAGGGGGTAAAATTAAGAGAGTGAGCAAGTGAAAGGATGGAAGGAAATATGGACCTCCAGAATTTATTATACAAACAGTAGCACAAAAAGTTTAGAAATAAATATTTGATAGTAATAAAAAAAGAGGACAGAGATGAAATATGGAGAAAAGTATTTTTTTTACTTTTTATATATTTTTTGTTGTTTTTGGGGGCAGAGGGTGTAGGCTAGAGGGTGGAAAAATTAGGAGCATAGCATGGAAATAATGAACAAAATTAAAATTACTGAACATAAAATAAAATGTTACTTGCAGCTTGACAATGACAGTCACACTCACACAATACCACCACCACCACTGTCGCGAGCAGTGCCAGGCCCACCACCACCATGCAGCTTTGACAGGAGAGTGAAAATCACTTCCTGACTGAACATCACATTGTCCAGTCCATCTCTCACTTCCTGCCTAAACTGATTAAAATCATGACACAGCTGTTGCACCTCATCCCACATTACAGCCACATCTCCCTGTGTGGCAGGTGCTCTGGGGTCATCATCATGTGCTGCTGCCTGCTGTGTTACAGGTGGCCGACTACTGCTGTGGTTCTCCCTAAGGCCACCATGCCTACTCACAGCAGCACAATGGCTCACCTCCCACTGCTCTCCTTCAGGTTGCACATTGCCACTATCACCACCACCACCACCACCATGTGCTGCAGCCACCTCGTGTTCCTTCACCTTCCATTCAGCTATGTAGTGGATCTGGAGGTGTGTCCTCTGGCCACCGTTCCCAAGGCAGCTGCCTTTCTTCCCTCACCTCACACTATGCCCACAGACCTTACAGATGGTCACTGCCTCATCTTCAGAATTCATGGAGAAAAACTCCCACACTAAAGATCACCCGGGGGGGCACCAGATGCTGTGGGGGCAGGGTGCTGTAGATTGCCATTGCCAGTGGTTCAGGTGCAAAGGGTGGCATTGTCAACAATACTGGGAATTATTGGGTTAGACACCATGGGCTCCTGCTGGGGGGGGGGACTTGTGGATCCTGCTGCTGCTCCTGCAATGGAGCAGCAGAACTCACGTTCTGATCTGAAGGGGCATCAGCGACTCTTTTAAAAGCATGTCTATTGAGGTGAATCCCCTGCTGCTTCACCCTTGTTCCTGCATTCCTCCTTCTCCATTATAAAAAAAAATGAAAACAAGCAAATGAGAGAAAAAGATAGACACCATACACACACACGCACACGCACATGCACACTAAACTATCTAAACTTACTGAAAAAGTATACACTAACAAAAGTTTTCAATACAGAATACAGATAAAGAAAGATATTAATTACTGCCACAGGAACGGGAAAACAATCAAAGTTAAAGATATTAATAGCTCTGAGCTTTGCTTCTCTGTCTGCTGCTTTACTTAGCTTTAACTGCCGAAATGAAACTGAAACACTCACTTCCTGCATGACTGGATTTTCCTATTTGGCCTGCAGGATGTGAATCATCTGACAAACCCTTTTATTCCGTAACTTCCAAGTTAGTAACAATGGTTGAAGTTAATTTTGAAGTTAACCACAAAGTTTTGTCAATACAAATCTAGTCCCTGAATTTTTTCATGGGGTGAATTTGACGACTTTGAGGGAACTTCGCAGGCAGAATAAAACTTCACAACATCTCTACCATTTAGCTAGGTTCTGATTTGTTTTTAAAACTTCCAGCACTTTCATGTATTTTCCACATTTGTCAATTCATGGAAAAAATGAACAGGATGGCGGCTGGCATAACACAAATAAGGTTTGGTGCCCTGCCAATTCAGTGGTACAAAACCAAAAACCAGCATTACATTTTACTTTTGTCACAGAACATTATCTGAAAATCCCTACTGCATATGTGATGGTCAGAAAACACTAAATTTAAAAGCCTTACAACTCAGGAACCCTTTAATATTTTCTCACCATACCTGTCAAAGGCACTACCTTAGGACATGACACATGTCCCCAGGAAGTTTGGCATTAAAGCTTCATTCTATGTAGGTTGTAGGGGAGAGTAACAAAAAAATTAAGTATAAGAAAAAATTATTTTATAAAAAATGACACATGAGGATCTCAGAAACCACACAAACTGCCATCACAAAACTTTTCCACACATCAAGATCTGGCCTCCTAGCAAACACATTCAAAACATCAGCTCATTTTGTCAAAGGGAACCAAATATATTAATGAGCAAAGTTTGAGATTTAACATTAAACAGGCTACTCAACTGTAACTATATGGGGTGCTATCGTGCCCCTATATTATGAAGCCACTTCTATGTTAAACTCATACATTTGCATGTTAATTACTTTGGACTCCTTCAATGGATTTGCATGAAATTTGGTATGCATGGTGAGGCGTGGTGGGTCTCTTGATCTGCCAAATTTTGTTTCGGTCAGTCTTACGGTTTTGCACAACAAAATGCTGGAAAATGCACTTTTCGCCGGTTATGTGGACAGTTTTTCAGATTTTGTCCATGGCGCTGCACGGTCGTTGAGCGGTGTGCCACTCTACAACGTGTCATATTGAAAGAGCTTGGGTCAAGGAACATTCCACTTGTTGTTTGGTGAAAAAATATTAATCTATACAAAAGTTATTAAAGTTTTAAGTTCCCATTATAAGTCTATGGGGAAATTTATATGGTTATTTTGTGAAAAGAAGAATGAGGTTTTGTCCAGCTGGTCCCTCCTCACAATAAAATAATTTGTAGGCTGAAGATCAAAGATTCTTTGATCGTGAGGGAGAGACTAGAAGGCCAGATTTGGAGGGACCAGATAGCCCAATATTAGCAACTTTTAAAATTAAATATCTCGGAAACAGTTTTGTCTTTTAACTTGAAATTTCAAGGGTGTTGAGGGGATGTCCTGTAGATGTGAATTATGGTATTTAAGTGTCAGAAAATACATTTGTTGTGGAGCTATTGCGTGGTGCAGTTTACGCTTTGCAGACAGCATTTTGCATTGTGGCAGTGGCTTGAAATTTATAGGGTAGCTAGTCTTACTACCATTCATGTACTTTTCAGTTGTTAGGTGTGTAAAATGTAAACAGGTGCGGAATTCTGCCACTCAGACGAATGAAAATCTCAAACTTTAAAATGTTATATCACAGACATGGTTTGGTCTTTTAAATTGAAATTTGGAGGGTGTTGAGGGGATGTCCTGTACATGTGAATTGTGGTATTTAAGTGTTGGAAATTAATTTGCTGTGGAGATATTGCATGACGTACTTTACATTTTGCGTACAGTGTTTTGCATTGTGGTAGTGGCTTTACATTTGTAGGGTACCTAACCTTACTGCCATGGAGGTTATTTTCAATGGTTAGGTGTCTGACATGTAAACAGGTGTGGAATTATGCCACTCTGATGAATGAAACATTGTTTTGTTTCAAGGTGTTCGGGCCCTGCACTCTCACCAACTTGAGTGAATTTCTACTTTTCCTTTCTTTCTCAAAAAGTAAGGAAATGTTATGCAAAAAATGTTATTGCATCATTTAGGGTTAAAACACAAAAAGTAAGGAAATGAGAGCTTTAGGGTTGCCCCCTCCCTATCGTGTAACCCCCATCCTCCCGAGATTGACAGATAACGGGGTGTGTCATTTTGGTTGTGAGGCCTAAATGTCACCCCATTCTTCATTACTGTAGCTTGTGAATTATAGGGGTATGGTTGTGCCTCTATATTTAGGGTTGAGTAGGCACTTTAATGTTATACCTCACATTTTGCATGTTAATAACTTTAAACCGTTCTACGGATTTGCATGAAATTTGGAATGCACAGTCTGATATGGTTGATCTCTTGATTTACTAAATTGCGTTTCAGTTGGACATGCAGTTTTTGCTCAGAGAAGTGCCCCAAAATGCACTTCTCGCAACTTTTGCACATTTTTTGTCAGTGGCACTGTGCAGACACTGTGTGGGCTATTGGTCCAAAACATAGGACATAGAAAGAGCTTGGGCCAAGGAACATGCCATCATTTGTTGGGTGAAAAAATATTAATCTGTTCATAAGTTATTACAATTCAAAATTCCCATTATATCCTAAGGGAAAATGTATATGTATTTTTTGACTGTTAATGAGAAAGACCAGATGGCCCTAGGAAAGACCAGATGGCCCCAATTAGGATGACCATATCTCAGTGACAGTTTGGTCTTTTTATTTGAAATTTTCAAGGTGTTGAAGGGATGTCATATATATGTGAACTATGCTATTTAGGTGCTGGGAAAATAATTTGTTGCAGAGATATTCAATGATGTAATTGACATTTTTCCCTTAGGAATACATTGCAGTCTGTGTCATGACCTTCGGCACCGTAATCTTGGAAATGAAGGGAGATACAGACTTTTCCCTACAGGTGGCATAGATCACCTTTGGGTGATCTAAGCCACTGGAAAAAGATTTGAAATCGTAGAGTAAACCTGAAGTGGAATTTTGTTCGTGCATTGCATGGTTCATGAGATATTGTGAAACTACTGTCACAAGGGTTGAAAGAGTGCCTGTCCAGTGCTTTTCGGTGCCCATATCTCGGAAACGATGTGAGATATGGGTACAGTTTTTACGATGATGCATGAAGTACTCACTGTCACAATTACAATGATGCTAGAATTTTTTTTCTAGCTCTTATGGTTCCGAAGATATGCGCAAATTACTGTTACAAGGGTTTAGTGCCCTATAGTGCTGCTGCATGGCTCCATAGCTTTACGTAAGTGGGAGCATGGGCCCAGATGCATATTGTTGTGCAAAAATTGGCAACTTGGTGGGAGATGGGCTCTGCACTCCCACCAGTATGTGTTTTTTAATATATTACACTTTTTCAAAAAGTAAGGAAATTCTATGCAAAAAATTGAGTTAATGCTTCTTTCATTTATTTATTTATTATATTTTGGTGACCAGGTAGGCCCACTGAGCCCCGAAGGTCCCTTTTTCAGAGGCGACCAAGGATAACATACAAATTATGGAGTCACGTGATGCCGCTGACCGGTTAGCAGCTCCGAAGATCGGCTCCCATCTTATCTCCTGTTTTCGGTCAATTTTCTAATCTTGATCAACCGCGATCAGTAATACTGCTTAAAGCATCACTCCTAGACAGTTTCTGGAATGCTGCGAAGGGACGTGGAACCTGGGAAAACCTTCCGAACAGTCAAGACATCCCTTTCGGATTTTACAGCCTACCTCAGCAACATGGAAGCGGAGATGCATCAAGCACAGCCCCCGCATACTCCACCACAAACTCCGGAGAAGACGTCTAAGAGACCTAAAGGGCAGTCTGGTGCTATTGCTAAAATGGCCGCTTCTACCTCTTTGGCTAATCAACCCACCCCAACCCCATTAACAGAAAAGATGTTTCTGGAGGAGCTTCAACCCTTCAAAATGGCACTACAAGAAATTACTGCCGAATTGAAATCCATGAGGGGAGATCTCACAGAAGCGACCAGGGCCATCTCAGACATGGCAGCCCGTACCAAGTCTCTAGAATCCTGGCAAGCAAAAATAGAACCAGAAGTTACGACACTAAGGCAAAAAATTCAGCGTATGGAGTCTAAATTGGAGGATCTGGAAGGCCGGAGTTGCCGAAACAATATCCTTATTTTTGGTCTTCCAGGAGATTCTGAGGGATCGGCGCCAATATTGTTTCTGCAAAAGCTGTTAAGCAAGATTGCTGGCCCTTCCCCCAAATAACACTACATATGTTATTGAAAGGGCACATCGCACTCTAAGACCCAAGCTGCCCATTGGAAAACCACCTAGACTGCTGATCCTGAAACTTTTGAACTCTCTGGACAAGACCCATGTCCTGGCTAAAACTCAAGAGCTTCAAGAAGTACTATGGGAAGGACAACCCCTGCACTTTGTCCAAGATCTACCAGCTCCAACTAGACAGCGGAGGGCTGCATACCATCCTATGGTCACCAAGCTCATTGCGGTCAGCATAAAATATAGAGTGCAATATCCAGCGTCATTAGCTGTGTATACTAAAAATGCCTGGCACAGTTTTGATTCGGTGGAGTAGGCTTTACCAGGGCTGCAATCATTGTTCCCTGATTTGTTCCACGCCTGATGAGAGGCTGCAATGGTTTTGATGTGGGTCCAGAACTCAGTAGGAAGATATGCAAGAGGATGACTAAGGGCTATTGTGCTGATGTACTTTAATAATGCACTTGTCATAAAGGAATGACATTCTTGCTCCAGAAGATGTATGTTTGATATGTTGACTTGATATCTCAGGGCTCTCTCTCTATTAAATGACAGTGTCTTCGTTCAACGGACGGAAGAGACTCAGAGTCAACGCCCCTATACTCAGAAGATAATAGAGAGAATGTAGTGATAGTATAATATGTTGATTATTGTCACTCCATTTTGTATGCTATTTCATGTAATGTATGTCATTTTATACTCCATTTTGTATTGTGTGACTCCATTTTACATGCTGCTTCATTTAATTGGTGTTTTGCTCTTTAGACAGCCTCATTATTATGTTTTGCTTCAGACAGTGTATTTTGCTGACTTGAAGGTTGCATATTATCAGGCAACCTGTTTTGTAGTTTTGTTTAAACTTCTGCTTAGCTCATAGTGTTCTAGGCACCGGACAGTGTTTGGAGCACAGTGACCTAGCAGGTGTAGGGAATTCTGAGCAGTCCTTATGGTGTGAATTTTCAGCATCCTGGGAGCCCGGCCAGCTTCTAGAATGTGGGAAAACAACACTATAAAGGCTGCATGGTTATTTTTAGCATAGAATAAGATATAAATGTAGCTTTCTCAATGCCTGGTTGGAAGCCTCATCTGCAGGGTGGACGCATCGCTGTGGAACTTTCTCCCGGTTCAAAACTCCTGGCCAGGCTATGAGATGATTTAGGGGCTTCCCCAGCTACTGGGAAAAGGCTTGGATGATGCTTTATTGAATCGGTTATGTATCATGTTTTGCTTAATTGAAGTATATATTAATGCTGATAGTAATATTGCTAATGAATGAATGCTAAAGTGTAATCATTAATGCTGATAGTGACAGTGCTGCTAAATGAAGTGTAATTATCTTTTGCTTGCAATAAATTGTGCTGATGTGTGAATGCCAAGTGTGATTATTCCTTTGTGACTCTTCGATTAGGCAAGACATTTTTGGCGTAGTCGGCAGGATTCATAAAGGAAGGTACACACTAAGGTGAAGTAAAATGTTTAAAAGAAAAGAGTCTAATGTTGCATGTGCACAAGTGGAAATTCCTGGTTGGGAAAACCAACCTTATGCTGATTTAGCCACTGAGTGGTCATGTTGTGCAGGGTTGAGTGAACACTGGGAATCCTGTTTAAAGGATTCTGAGCCTGCAGATGTTATTACATGTATGAAAAGAGTGCCTGTGGCAAAGGGAAAGAATGTGCTGCCTTGAGGTGCAGGGGTGGATTTTATTGTCTGCCCATAGGAAGATGCATGAAAAGGTAGTGGGACTTCTTAGTGAAAAGGTAGAGTTGGAACAAAAGGTTTGTGATTTGGAAAGTAAAGCTGTGATGTTACAATGTCAAAATCATTTGCTGAGTGTAAATTGGATACCTATCGGACAGTTGCAGAAAATGCAGCTGTCCGAGTGGCACAATACAAGTATAAAAAGAGGAGGGGCAGAGTTAGTAGGAAAAAGGTAAGCCTAGCAATAGCTAGGGCAGGAGCCCACTGGAATCCTGAAACATGGGATGGAGATATTTGGTTTTCTACAGATGAGGAAAGGTCAGCCTCAGATAAAGAAGAAAGGCTGAGGGCGTAAGGTTCCAATATTGCATGCACAGCCAGTGTCTAGAAGACGTACTGAAGTGTTGGATCAGGAAATCCTAGGAATCGAGATGTAGTGGAGGATTTTTCTCAACAGGAGGTATCAGACCTCCTGGAGCGGTACACCAGAGGGAAGAGTTTGTTGAGATGGCTGGTGAGGTTGTATGACACAGGGCGGATGGAGTAAGCTAGATGAAACCAATGCCCCTAGGTTTCTGTCACTAAGCTATGACCCTGTGGTGAAGGAGGCATTTCGGACCCTCGAATACAGGGGCAGGGCTATGCCACGATGCTGGACGTGGTGGCTATGGCTTGCAAACACAAGTATCCGATGGTCAGTGACTGGCCGGAGATAGTAAACCATGGTTTACCTTAAAGGACTGTATACAAAACATTAAAATGGAAATGATGAAGTTGCGGTCTCCACAGAAGACCATGCTGATTTAATAGTGTTGTTGTGCCAGTGTCTGTACGTAATAAGATTATCAAAACTGCACCACCTGCATATAAGGCAGTAATGATGACTTTGTTGATTAATCAGACGGGGAAAACAGTAGGTGTAGTGCTAGAGGCAATACGGCAGTTAGGGGAACTGGGAGATTGGGGCCCAAAGGGGTCTAGTTTATATGATTCTTCAGGACAGGATAAACAGCGATCCAATCCTGAGGGTCGAGTTTCTAGGAGAGATATGTTCCTGGCTCTCTTAAAGGATGGGGTGGTAAGGAAAACATTGATGGGATCAGTACCCTGATATGTGGAAATGTACAAAAGAGGATTGAACACTAAGAAGCAAGTAAATAAGCAGATCAATTCAAAGTTAAAGACAGATGTATATGTCTCTTCAGGGAGTCTTAAGTCCAACTGCTTCCCGGCAGAGTTTGATGATGAAAGTATGTCCGGGTGGGGGGCTCCCACTCAGGGATCATTGAGTCACCCGACCGGAGCAGGAATATGCAGATCTGTATCCTAGTGATTTGTACCCAGTTAGGAGTTGCAGCAACTGAAAAACCTAAAATATGACTGAAATGAAGCCAAGCCCAGCAGAAGGGTGGGCTAGGAGGGATTTAGACCTCATGTAGAATTGGAAATTAATTGGAAAAGTGGCTCACCCAAAAAGTATGAGCTTTAATTGACACTGGGGCGGAGGCCTCATTAATTTATGGAACCCAGCAAAACACAAAGGTCAGCGAGTGGTAATTACAGGTTAGAGGTAACAAATTGAGGCAGTACAGACCATTTTGGAACTGAAAATAGGTCAGCTGCCCCGGAGAAAATATTGTGTAATGATTGTTCCGATTCCGAATACATTATAGGAATAGACATACTAAAGGATGACGTTGCAATTGTCTGATGGACAATATCAATTTGGAGTAAAACCTTACATTTCAGCAAGACCAGTAGTAGTGAGAAGGTGCAGATGCCTCAGTAGCCATTCCACCTGCTACAAAAATTATCTGTATGAAACAGTATAGAATACCAGGAGGGCATAGGAGATAACTGCCACTATTAAAGATCTATTAGAGGCAGGAGTGCTTAAACCCACAACAACAGCTTGAACAATCTCTGTGGCCGGTCAAGGAAAGTGATGGTCATGGCGGATGACAGTAGATTATAGAATTGAACAAGTACACCCTTCATTGCGGCTGCGTTCCCAGACACCATCACCCTGATAGAGCAAATACAAAGGCACAAAGGGGTATGGTATGCAGTTATTGATTTAGCTAATGCATTCTTTACTATTCCGATTGAGGAAAAGTTTTGGGACCAGTTTGCCTTCACATGGCAGGGGAGGCAATATGCTTTCACTAGATTACCTCAGGGATATGTACATAGCCCCACCATCTGCCACCGGATGGTGGCAGAACACTTGGATGAATTGAAGCTGCCGGATGGCATGCAGATTTCTCATTACATTGATGATATCTTGATCCAGGGGACTGATCAAGATAAAGTACAGCAGTTACTAGATGAGACCATTGATCATGTGAGGAAGAACTGTGGCAGGAAATATGGACTATGGTGCAAAATACTGAGACTACTGTATTTCATGTTGATGCTCATTGTGCTTCAGATACACTAGAACGATGGTATAATTCTATTGCAGATGAAAAAGCTAAGATTCTTCCAGTGGATATTGAAGAAACTCAAAGTCAGCAGTTATCAGGGCTGGCAAAATGGGCACATCAAAAATGTGGACATTTGGGAGAAAGCCACTTACAGGTGGGCATATAGTAGGGGTGTACCTCTAACATTGGATTTGGTTAAAACTGCTATTGCTCAGTGTCCTATATGCCAACATGGGCAACAAAGACCAATCCCTCATATTGTGAAAGGACAATTGGGAGGAAAATTACGGACAAATTTGGCAGATTGATTACATGGACCTCTACCCCTTAGTGGAGGATGTCGATATGCTTGCACAGTTGTAGATACATATTCAGGGTATTTATTGGCATACCCTTGTAAATAAGCTACACAGAAAAAACACCATTAAGGCAATTGACTTAATTATATTTGTACTATGGAATACCCTTGCAGATACAAAGTGACAATGGTTCCCATTTAGAGGAAAATGGTACAAGCTTATGCTCAAGCCCATAACATACAGTGGTATTTCACATCCCTTATTACCCTGGGCAGCAGGTTAATTGAGAGAATGAATGGATTGCTGAAAGAACAGTTTAGGAAATTGGAGAGCCTACTAAAATGGAAAGAGAATTTGCATGAAGCATTACAGATTTTAAATAATAGACCAATTGGAGAATCTGAGACCCCCTTAATGCGAATGATAACTCCTAATTGCAAGTGCAGGCTTACTCAACTACAGAAACAGTGTTATATTGGGAAATTACACCAGGAGCTCTGTCTCCTTGCAGGGCAACCCCAGAAGCTGCTGGACTTGATTTACATGCCCTTCAAGAATACAGAATAAACAGCAGAAACATTCAAGTGATAGAAACTGGTGTTGGAATACAAATTCCACCGAGACATTTTGGTTGGATAGCACCTAAATCAGAACTAGCCCTCAAGGGAATACAAATTTTGGGAGAGGTGATTGATTGTGATTACCAAGGAGAAGTGAAAGTAATTTTGTTGAATAGTAGAGAACAAAATCTGTTAATTCAACAGTATGACAGAGTGGATCAATTGTTAATTATTCCAGTTAACAAAGTGACTCCTATAAAGGGACAAGCCCCCACACTCTTAACAGCAAGGGGGGATGAAGGTTTTAGATCTACAGGAGGTTTTAACAATGGTGCCAAAATATGGGTTACAAACCCAAATGGCCCTCCTGAACCAGCTGAGGTGATAGCCACCGGACGAGACAACACAGTGTTAATTATCAGGTCAGGGAAAGAGAGATGGGAATATGTACCAGCGAACACATGTTATCTTTGAGAATAATCAGTCTGTGTATTTTCTAGGTTCTTCAATGGATTCTAAAAGGAATAACACTCTCTCACGGTCCATTCGGTAAAGCCTATTACCCCAGGTGGAAGAATATTGAAGCTTGACGACCCACTTGTACAAATGGGTTGGAAATCTTCCACCAGTTACGGGTGCAAGACAACTTTACTTGCCCTGAAAACCAAGGATGTCCTATAGTGAACATTACTTTTCCACCAGATGTGAACATTTGGAAACCAGTTGAGACAATGGCAGGACGATTATATGTCCAACCTATGCAGGACACAAATTGCATTAAATTACAGAACCAGACTGCTATTAGATGCTGCAACTTACCGAATAGTTGCATGGTGACTGTACAACATAGACTTGATTGCTGCATGAATCAAACAGACATTTTCAATGCAAGTATTACTTTGATTGACATAGACACGTTATTCTGCATGAATGCTACTGCAATAACTAATAGAACTACTTGGGCAGATCACATTACAGTGTTGAAAAATCATCCTGTAATTAGCAATGATAGTATAGTTAAGGTTCCATCCACATGTACATCAGTAGCGCAGGGTATCAGAAAAATGTAATCATTTTAACATAACGTTTATATTTAGTAGAAAATGCAAATATAAAAGAGCTTGGTATGATACGCTATTAGGTGGAGCAGGGCAGGCATGGAATTTTAAATAGTGTTGATATAGAAACACTGACTAACAGGCTTCAGGCAGTAGGAATTGATGTATTTAGCTTAATTAACACAAGCTCAATGGATGCCAACTGTTTTCTTACCCCAAAGATTAACTTTGAATTATGATTTTGAGTTCTTGCAGTTATTTAATACTTCACAGGTATGGGGAATGGGAGTAGCAGAAAATATTTCGGGATTTATTGATTGGACAGAATGCACAATGCAACATATGTATTCTATAATGCAAAGAAATAAGGCCCAGAGTGATTTAATGAGTAATAATGAATATGTGAGGACCGTGTTCAAATCATGGATTCCTAGTAATCATTGGATTGTAATGTCATCCACCACAGTAAAATGCACAGATCCCTGATAATGAGCAGAAGCTTATTTTGTATTGGCAGCCCAATATTTTAGATCAATCAAGATTGAGTATCTCATTAAATAAAATTAAACAGATAATTCAGGAAACTGATGTAATGCAGGCTCATTTGGCAATAAGAAATAAATCATTAGTGCAAAGTCAGGTGCAAACTACGATAGTTAAAAATAAAATGATTGATTTAAGTTCCAAGATTCAACAAGAGACTATTCATTATTGGTGGGATATTTTTACAAAAGTGTTAAATATTCTGATACATCCTATCATAATCATTGCTGTAGTGACAATTATCTTGCTTATTTGGACTTGTTACTTATCATGTTATATTCGTAGTAATTTTGCTATGGTACCAATATCATACAAATCGTATTTACAATAATCAAAGGACTGAATGTAGTGATAGTATAATATGTTGATTATTGTCACTCCATTTTGTATGCTATTTCATGTAATGTATGTCATTTTATACTCCATTTTGTATTGTGTGACTCCATTTTACATGCTGCTTCATTTAATTGGTGTTTTGCTCTTTAGACAGCCTCATTATTATGTTTTGCTTCAGACAGTGTATTTTGCTGACTTGAAGGTCACATATTATCAGGCAACCTGTTTTTGTAGTTTTGTTTAAACTTCTGCTTAGCTCATAGTGTTCTAGGCACCCGGCCAGTGTTTGGAGCACAGTGACCTAGCAGGTGTAGGGAATTCTAAGCAGTCCTTATGGTGTGAATTTTCAGCATCCTGGGAGCCAGCTTCTAGAATGTGGGAAAACAACACTATAAAGGCTGCATGGTTATTTTTAGCATAGAATAAGATATAAATGTAGCTTTCTCAATGCCTGGTTGGAAGCCTCATCTGCAGGGTGGACGCATCGCTGTGGAACTTTCTCCCAGTTCAAAACTCCTGTCCAGGCTGTGAGATGATTTAGGGGCTTCCCCAGCTACTGGGAAAAGGCTTGGATGATGCTTTATTGAATCGGTGATGTATCATGTTTTGCTTAATTGAAGTATATATTAATGCTGATAGTAATATTGCTAATGAATGAATGCTAAAGTGTAATCATTAATGCTGATAGTGACAGTGCTGCTAAATGAAGTGTAATTATCTTTTGCTTGCAATAAATTGTGCTGATGTGTGAATGCCAAGTGTGATTATTCCTTTGTGACTCTTCGATTAGGCAAGACAGAGAAGAAACTGTTTTTGTTCCTTCTTTTCCTCACAGAAGCTGCCAAGCTGTTTTTTTTTTCCCCTTTGTTTGTTAGTATACAAGCCATAGCAGTAACACCAGGTTATTCTTATTCAAAGCCACTAGAGGGCAGTAGCCATCAATTTTTCGATGGACATGGCTCTAATCATTTTCTTTAATAACTCTCCCATATATATATATAGTGGACGGGATGAAGGAAGCAAGGTGGCTTTTTTTTTTATGCCGCAGCTTAGTATGGAGAGGCAATAATGAGCCATTATAGTACTGATGAACTGAGTATATTAAAGATCACTAGATATGAGATTTGCTTTTTAGGAAGGATTCTATGTGTTCTAGTTAGTAATGGGGTTTCTATTTCTAGATATAAAGTTGTAGTGTTCTTTGGAACTAATAATGGGATCGTGTAAGGATGGGGGGAGCGGGAGGGAGGTCGGTGAGAGTGTAGCACCTTACCAGGGGATCATGAGCCAAGATATTGGGGTGGCAAACCCCACAGTTGGCTTTGATTTAACTCATTCTAGAAGCAGGTTTTTCAGATATATGGGGGGTTTGGGGTACCAGAAGGGATGGCAAATAGGAGGGGAAGGGGCAAAATATAAACGGGACAAGAAGGGAGGGATGAGATTTCAGTACGCAAGGGGACAGGGATATTTTACTAGGAAAAGTGTGTGTATGCTATTCTTTTTTTGGAGAGACTACAAGTAGAGGTATTTTTGTCCATACTGCCAACTTAATGGCCTCGTATAGGTTGTGTTCCTGGAATGTGAGAGGTGCCCAGTCTCCCAAGAAAAGAACAAAAGTATTGCTACACCTCAGTAAGCTAGAAATTGATGTGGCCTTTCTGCAAGAAACGCACTTACCCTCTTCTCAGGTTCTTTGTTTTAGATGGACCTGGGTAGGCCAGGTGATAGGATGTGGTCCAGATACCTGGGGGGGGGGTTGCAATTCAAATAGCACACCAGATACCTTTTCGCTTGTTGGACACCATTATAGATTCTCAGTGCAAGTATGTCTTAATTAAAGCTCTTTTTGGACATACAGAGGTTGTACTGGGATCCATTTATGGACCTACAAGAGATGACCCCCAATTTTTCACATCTCTCATGAGCAATTTGATCCCTTGGGCATCTCTTCCTATAGTGCTGGGGGGCGATTGGAACCTAGTTTATTGTAATACTTCAGATCACTCGAGAGGGTCAGGGTCATCATCATCACCGGCACAGTTTGCTCTTAGGGAAATGATGAAGTCGGTGGGATTGATAGACCCTTGGAGAGCACTATTTCCTCTTTTACGAGATTATTCATTTTACTCTGCACCTCATAACTCAGCCTCACGTATTGATTATTTTCTTGTGGACACTGGTCATCTTCCCATGGTGCGGTCATGTAACTATCTCCCCAAAGTCATATCAGACCACCATCCCACATTGCTTTGTTGGACTCCAGGACTCTCTTTAGCTAGGGACAAAGTCTGGAAATGTAACAACCAGCTTCTGAAATCAGAGCAATTGATTTCTCAATTAACAACTTTTATTAATAACTTTTTATTGATAATACTCCTTCTACAAGGAAACTAGATTACCTCTGGTGAGCTTTTAAATCTTCCTTAAGGGGAGAGTTTATTCAACTGGCCACTATTAGGAAGAAAATTACCTCCCAAGTTACGTCTAATCTCCTTAATGAGATTAGAATGTTGGAGGTGGCACTTTTGAACAACTCAACCCCGGAGGAAATCCATAAAGTGGAGGTTCTTAGAGCTCAATATAATTCTGTCTTAACAGAAAAGACTGAACATTTGCTCTTATGATCTAAAATTCACTATTTTGACCAGGGTGTTAAGGTAAGTAAATTGCTGGCTCTCCATCTTAAAACACAAACTGCAGACAGAATAATTCCCTGTATGTGCAATAGGTAGGGGCAAATTATTACCTCTCCCAGAGCGATAGTTCAGGGTTTTCAGGAGTATTATAAGGAGTTATACTCACAATCAATCACCGGCTGCAATTTAACTAAAGTGGACCAGTTTTTGCAATCAATCTCACTCCCACAATTAGATTCAGATCAAGTGGAACTACTCAAGGCTCCAATATCTGCTGCCGAAATAAATTCTGTTATTGAATCTCTCCCGACAGATAAAGCCCCTGGTCCAGATGGATATACCCCAGAATTCTATAACACTTTTAAAAAGCAATTAACACCAATTCTTTTGAATACATTCAATTATATATACGAATATGGTATTGCTGACCCTACCTTTACCGAAGCGACAATTGTAGTCATACTCAAACCAGGACGAGATCCGCTACAAATTACTAACTATCATCCGATATCTTTGATCAATGTTGATATGAAAATATTGGCAAAGATACTTGCCAACAGAATGGCTAGCATATGGCATGGACATGTAAGTAGAGAACAAGTGGGCTTTGTGGCAGGGAGGGTCCCCTCCGACCACATGCGTAAATTGGCGTACTTGATTTCTGCGTACAGGGATTCCCAAATTCTATCTGCATTGGTTTCCCTGGACGCAGAAAAAGCATTCAATAGAGTATCATGGGACTACCTCTTTTATCTTCTTCCCAAATTTGGTATTCCCACACAGTACATTAATTGGATTAAAGTTCTCTATACAAATCCAACTGCATGGATACTCTGTAATGGTCTTCTTTCACAGTCAGTGACCTTGCAACAGGGTACCAGGCAGGGATGTCCATTATCCCCATTTTTAGTTAATCTTTATCTTGAACCACTTATAAGACGCATAAATCTTTCCCCCTTGGTTTCGGGTATATGCATAGGGCCACACCAATACACACTTTCAGTGTATGCAGATGACATTTTACTTCATGTATCACACCCTTCTCTATTGATTACTGCCGCATTTGAGATTATAAAAGAATTCAGGGAGTTTTACAACTACAAACTTAACATCTCTAAAATGGAGGTAATGCCCTTGAATGTTTATACATTTTCAGCTGAAATCTCCCATTTAAATCTCTGTTGGGTGAACAATAGAATGAAGTATCTAGGGATACACCTTTTCTGTTCAGCATTCACAATGAAACTATATAACTTAGATAAAGTTTTAGCCCATATAAAACTTGATTTGGCCCATTGGACTTTGCTTCCACTCTCTCTTTGGGGGAGGATTAGTGCGACAAAAATGAATGTTTTGCCCCAGTTACTATTCCCCCTACAAATGACAAGTGTTTTTCTCCCGAAACAATGGTTTACACAAGTCCACAGAATGATCTCTAAGTTCATATGGGGAAGTGCATCTACCAGAAGGGCTTTATCTAAATTGCAGCATGCTAAAAATGCAGGTGGGCTACAAATTCCAGATTTTCTCCTTTATTACTTTTCTATTACTAATACAGTTCTTGCTCACTGGTTAACAAATGGACAGAGAGAAGAGTCAGCACAATACTTTCCTTTATGGCTACAAATAGAGAAATTGTTATGTTGGTCCTCTGAATGTGATCGCAAAGCTCTAGTGTATGTACCCATTAAACATATACTTAAGACTCTTCAGAATACTCCAATTAAGACCACACTTCAAATACACGCTCAGATTTGTAAGGTATTTCAAATTTCACTAAAAACAGATGTCTCACAGCCCCTTCTATACAATCCAAATTTTAAAATTGGTAAATGTCCCATCACCTCTCAATTTTGGTCATCGGGGAAGCATGTTAGAGTGGCTGATTTACTGAGGGAGCAGAGACTTATGCCCTTCCAGTTAGTATGCTGTAATCTTAACTTGCCCGTCTCTTTCTGTTTTAAATACTTACAACTGACACATATGCTCACACAACATTTTGGTTCAGGTCTATGTAATCAATACATGGCTGGAACCATCCTATCATCTATCTCTAATTTACCTTCTTCCCATTTAATTTCTCATTTTTACTGGCTTTTAAGGAAGGGTCTCGAGGAGAAAGAAGGTCCTCTGCATTACATTTGGGACCAGATGTTACCATCGATGTCATCCAAACAACAATCATGGTCTACAATCTGGACCCATCTATACCAAGATATAAAATGGCCCAGATATCGCATTTTTCAATTTTATGTTATACACAATTTGTATTACACGCCAACTAAACTGCACAAAATGGGCAAACTTCCTTCTGATTTGTGTATGAAATGTCATAAGCATCCTGGGACTCTAGTACACATAATGTGGGACTGTGAAAAAAACATTACCATTATGGGAAGTAATTAAAAATAAAATTGAACCTCTATTAGGACTTACCGAGGCTTTTAGACCTGAAATCTGCATATTGGGAGACTATGGTGATTATCTAATGAGAAATCAGTGAAAACATATGGCTTTGATATCACTATGTGTTAAAAAGGTAATTTTAAGGCACTGGTTAGACCAGACTGTTCCTTCTTTTACAGAATGGTTCAAGGAGATATTGTTTGCCCTTCAAGCAGAGAATATCACCGCTCAAATGTTCAAAAGACCACATTATTATCTGAGAGTCTGGGCACCTTTGCATACACTGTTGACTATTATGTGAATGGGACTAGAGAAAAGACAATTTCCTTAGAGGCTATAGTCTAACTTATTTGTATGGAAATATGACTCTCGATGACATTGGGGACAAAATTAGAAGGTATAGCTTTACGACCTTGCGTACAATAGAAGGGAGGGGGAAAACAGGGAGGAAGGGAGGTGGGAGGGAAGGATGTGTAAGAAGATTGATTAGTATAAGTAAGAATATTAGTACCAAGGTAGAAGTATGTTTGAGGTGTGATTGTGGGTTTGACTAGATACACTGGCAAATACCAGGATAAATGATTGTGTCAACTCACTACTCTGTCATGACTTGTTATATCATTATGTAACATTCTCGGATTGTACTTATATATGGAATGTTAGAACAACTTTCCTTCCAATAAAGTATATTAAATGTGAAAAAAAAAACATACAAGTTATGCTAGAGAACAAGGACATAAAGAACGTTTGAAGACATTATCTGTTACATCATGAGGTAGTTACAGGAGGACAGTGGATACAGGCATGGTTATCATCATGACATAGTTTGAATAGGTCTACTTTATATATAGTTTATTCAGAAGGTAGCTTGTGGCCACAGGTGAAACAGACAATTTGAGGCAGGTAGTAGGTAGGCTCCACTAGGAGAAGGTGTGATGGAGAGGAGGGGAGCAAAATGATGGAGAGGAGAGGAGGATTAAAGCATAAAAAGTCAGGAAATGAGACATTAGGGTTGAACCCCTAACCCCCCCCCTCACACATGCCACCCTGATTCTCCACAGTCTGACAGATGCTAGGGTGTGTCACTGGGGTTGTGAGGCCTAAATCTCATCCCATTCTCCTTTACTGTAGCATGTCAACATGCTCAGATATGGAATATATTAGAGGGGTACAGTCGCCCCCCTATATTTAGGATTATGAAGCCACTTCAATGTTAAACTCAAAATTTTGCATGTTAATAATTTTAGACCCTTTCAATGGATTTGCATGAAATTTGGTATGTGCGGTGGAACATGGTAAATCCCTTGATTTGCCCAATTTAATTTTGGTCTGAATTACATTTTTTTGAGCTCCAAAATGCTGAAAAATGCACTTTTTGCCAGTTAAGTGGGCAGTTTTTTAGATTTTGTCAGTGGTGCTGTGTGGCCATTGTGTGGAGTGCTGCTCTGCAACTCAGCTCTTCTGAAATAGCTTGCATCAAGGAACATGCCACCTTTCATTTGGTGAAAAAATATGAATCCATTCAAAAGTTATTAAACTTTTAAGTTCCCATTATAAGTTAATGGGAAAATTTGTATGGTTATTTTGCGAAAGAAGAATGGGGTTTTGGCCATCTAGTCCAGCCTCACTATCAAACAATTTGCAGGCTCATGATCAAAGAATCTTTGAACATGAGGAATTCTTTGATTGCGATGTCCGCCATCTTGTTTTCAGTTTGTCATGGGAAAAATTCAAATATCTCGGCCCGGGGGGGACCTCTGAGGTGAAACTATGGTGGGTTTTGCTCAGAGGTCTTCCCTTTATTAAGCCATGCCCGTGGTTTCTTTCAAAATGGTCAAAAAATAGTTTTTATTCTTTGATAATGGCTCTCTAACGATCTTTGATCGCGAGCCTGCAAATTTTTTGATTGTGAGATTCTTTGACCGCGACCTTTGATCGCGAGGGTGCGACTAGATGGCCACTTGAAAAAATCTATTTTCTCAGCTCAGGGGTGGCTTATTAAGCCAAATGAGGGTGGATTTGCTCAGGGGGCTTCGTTCTATCGAGGCATGGCTGTGGTTTTATGTATTTCTGCCTAAAATCTGACTTTTAACATTTTTTATTGTTTGATCATGAGCCTTCAACTTCTTTGATTGCGAGTCTGAAAATCTTTGATCATGAGATTCTTTGACTGCAATCTTTGATCACGAGAGCATGACTAAATAGCCACTTGAAAAAAATCAATTTTCTCAGCTCAGGGGTGGCTTATTAAAGGATACCTAAACAACATTTTGACAACATACTATTAAAAAACCTGACTTCATAGGAGCCTAAAAGAAAGGCTGCTGTATTCATTAATGCTAAAACTGCATTTATATAATTTACCTAAATGCAGCCCCAAAGCATTTAAAAATTGTAAAATCCTCCTTCCAATTTCAAAAAACTGCCATACCTGCTTCCTAAACTGGCCGCCAAACGTGTTAATTGATGACATCATTGGAGCCAAAGTCAGAGTGTAATATGGCTCTCTATAGTGCCAACTAGTTCTTTTTTCCCTTTGTATAGAACTGTTTCACTGAAATAGTCAAAACCATGTGCATTATTTAGATCAATGCACATGTTAGGCTATGGTTCTGTTCAGTTTGTTTACTTTAACATGCTGAAATTGTGTTTTAATCCAACCGACTTTCTCTATCGCAAACCACAGTGCAGTACAAATCTTGAATAATCTGGTGGTCTAGTGGTTATGGTTGATCCAGGATGCTACAATGGGGGTGCTGGGGTGTTGTACATACTTAATATGCACTTTTTAACATTTTTATTAAACTTTTATATTTTCTGCTATTATTCATTTCTAGTACATTTTTGACAGAACCTACAAACGTAATCCGTAATTTTGAATGTAAACATTTGTACAATCAATAAATCTGACTTCTTCAACAAAGCAAAATGAAGCAGCAGCAAGCAAGTATGTTACAATGGGGGTGGTTGCAGCTGCACCCTTCACCACCCCCCAGATCCACCACTTGTTTGAAGCAAAGTTCTTGTGTAGTCCAATGTTAGAGTTCTTACTTTCTTGGAAATCAAACATATGCTTGTCTTGTCTTCTTTTTCCATGGGAAATAACAATAGTAAGAAGAGTCAGCATTTATAGAGTGCGTTTCATACACATCATATCCCAAAGTGCTTTACAAGCAATGCTAGAATGGTAATGAATGTGTAGTGGCAGCCATTTCACACATTAATATCCACACATAGTTTTGGACAATTGCATGAACTGGTTTTATGGGAAGGGGAATGTTGGCCAGGAAAATGGGGTGAGGTAGTGATCATGGTGCTGGCAGCCCCACATCTTATTTCTCACAGTCATCTGCTCATATTTCTCCCCTTCTGTCTTCCCCCTTCCTTGAATATAGCAGTACCTTACACGAGTGGCTTCCCAGTCCCTTTTTGGTTTTCATTCTTCACTACTCCTCCTCCTCTCACCAAAAACTGATGAGCTCATCATACTTCTCCATCATGAATGCAAGTAGTATACTCCCCTTTCTTTTTTTTTATCATTTAACAATTTCTCCTCCCCTTGCAACCACAGTCCTGCCTTACCTCCTGCTGCCGCTCCTCCGTTCCACCTCTGACCCTGAAGCTCCATGCCCAGCTGGCAGACGCACCTCTGCCTGTGAAAGGCACCCCCCCCAAAGCCCCTGCGCCCGGCAAGGAACCATTACCGTCACATGCCTGGGCATTGACGGCCAGTGAAACTGCGGCTATCAAGCTGCTGTGGATCTGTGTGTTTCTTTTTCCTCCATTGGTTCCCTGGAAGCACTGACGTGCAAGGACATCAGCGCACTAGTGTGCAGACATCTTCCGTGCTTCCCTCCTCCCACTAGCACCCATGCTACTGCAGTACCACCGGGCGTCCCCAGCTAGGAGAGCTGTCATTGGATGCTCAATCCTAGTCCTCCCCTGCTGACCCCCCGATGACCCAGGCTCATTCCCAAACCTCGGTAGCCGGCATGGCACGAGGTGTGACGTCCAGTGCCTCAACCCTCAGTGCCACATGGCTAGGTGTACCCTTTCTTTTTGACATATCAAAATATAAACAAATCTTTCCAGTAAGTCAGGCTGATAGCAACAGGAAACAAGGGGAATGATGGGCTTTCCTATCCTTAAAAGATCTAGGCTACCTTTGATTAAGCACTATTAAATGATGGGTGTATGCATCATTATGCACGTTATTTAATAGTGCCTAATCATAGGTGGCTTAGATCTTATATGGGTAGAAAAGCCTATTTTTACACTTGCACCCTGCTGCTATCAGTCTGGCTTAGCAGAAGATCATGTTTATTACTAATATGTAAAATGAACACAGAAGACTGTACTAACCACATTCATGATTCAGAAGGGTAGTGATCGCACCAGTTTTTGGTGTGGGGAGCAGGTGAGAAGAATGAATGCCAGAGAGGGATTGAAGAGGCCATTCCAGCAGAGTACAGCTATATTCAGCTTAGGGGAAGACAGGAAGGAGGACATTGAGCAGATCACTATGAGATCTGAAATGTGGGGCTACCATCATCATGATTAGTACCTGATTGTGAATGAGAGCAGCCAGCGATGACAAATACTCAGAGTGGCAGGGCTGTACCTAAACTGTTACATGAATTCATTGTAGGGAGATTACCCTCTGGTGGGGAGATATGTTGACATTTGTTAGGACAGTATTGAGGGAGCTGTGTATAGCTCATTCAAGATTTGGAAGGGTGGTAGCCAGCCAACTTGCATTGTGGAGTAGAGCACAGAAAAGCACTAGAGAAGAATTGCTGGGAACTGTCCTGCTGGGTCCTGCAGATCACAGGTAAAGGAGTAGACTGACACTGGAAGTTGGATGCATTCACTCAAGGCATTAGTATGCCTCGCCTGCTAATAATATCATTATCCATAGTAAATGCAGTCTTTATGAGGGTATGAACAGCAATCTTTCTGATGGGTCCTGATTCTTACTGCTTGGCCCTCCAGGAAGACCTAGTTGTTGGTTAATGAGGTGGGAAAAAAAAACACAACAGGGGAACTGTACATACCACCTTCACTGTGCAGAAGGGTGGTGATCCATTCAGTGTTTACTGTGGGAGCAGAAGTCAAATATTGAGAAAGTGGACTGGAGAGTGATTTGGGAGGCATTCTTTAACAGTGCCAGCTGATGAAGTGTATCGGTATAAGTATGCACAACTCTTTGAGGTACAAGATTACAATCTGAGGTGTGATAATTCTGTTCATGAAAACATAAACTCACATGCGGCCCCAGGCAATTCTAAAGACAGGTTATGGATGGTGGGGTGTTCAACAGAAGGCAAGCTAGGTGCAGGGGGCTCACGTGGAAAAAGAAAGCCTTATTTGTGGATTGACCAGAAAGCATGAGCTTTGGAATGGGACCAGACCAGTACTTTTCTGTGTGAACCTCAGCAAGAGACTTAACTTCCTTGTGCTCACAGGCCATACCCGTAAACAAGTATTCAGCTTAGTGTGTCTCTCCTGATTAAAAAAAAAAATCAGGGCATCACATAACCACTAGATCATCAGTTATTTGAAGTTTTGTAATGTACTGTGGTTTTCCAAAGAGAAAGTCAGCTGGATTGGAAAACACTTTCAGCAAGTTAAAGTAAACAAAGTGAACAAAATCATAGCCTAACGTGTGTACTGATCAAAATAATCCATGAGTTAACACATGGCGTCGATCATTCTGATACAACAATTCAAAACACCACAATGGGATTCAATGACTGGTTGAAAATCTGGTGCAGAGCTCAGGGATTTGGCTTCACTGGGGATTGGGGCTCCACCTGGAGGGATGCAGACCTATACAGGAGTGATGGTCTGCATCTATCCTGGAGGGAAACCAGGATCATGGATATAGGTTTAAAAGCTTCAATGGCAAGCATTTAAACTAGCCAAGGGGGGAGGCACTGAAGAGGAGAAAGGAAATCCTAGCCCCCCTCCAAATCAGGGTAATTAGTGAGGTAAACTCCAAGATAGAGCAGTCAATAGGGAGAAGGGCAGAGGTAAAAGGAGGAAAAGACAAAGGCAATAGGGACAGGGATGGGGCAAAAAGAAATAAAGCTATAAAAAAAATGGAGGATAATGAGTACCAATGCCCGTAATCTAAGCAAAAAGCTCCCTGAAATGGTGGCCTTGATGGAAGAGGGATGCCTGGATATTATGGCAGTCACAGAAACATGGTACACAGAGAACCATGACTGGGATGTCAACATACCAGGGTACACAATCTACAGGAGGGATAGGGAGGGAAGAAGAGGAGGAGGAGGAGTAGCTATCTATTTAAGGGAAGGGATCAAAGCAACAGAACTAAAGGGTAAACAGGGAGGGGAGGAGAGGAGGCACTGTGGGTCACCCTGGAGACTGGAAATGGCTCCACAATCTGCACAGGGGTTGTATACAGACCCCCATCTCAGGGGGAGGAAATGGACAAGGAAATTATAGAAGGCATCCTTAGGATGGCAAAGAAAGGGGAGAAATTGCTGATGGGGAGAAATTGCTGATGGGAGACCTGAATATGCCAGATGTTGACTGTAGCACCTTTGCTGCAGCCACATCTAAGAGCAGGGTCATTCTCGTTGCCCTAATGGGGGCATGCCTCAGACAGCTAGTTTTGGAACCCACTCAGGAGAGAGCAATCTTAGACCTGGTACTCTCAAATGGGGACGGAGACAGGATCTCTGATCTTGAAGTGGGTAGCCATCTGGGAACAAGCGACCACTAAACAGTGTGGTTCACGATAAACTTAGCTGTAGAGTCAAGCCACACAAAAGTGAAGGTACTTGACTTCAGGAGGGCTGATTTTGTAAAAATGGGAGAGTGCCTCAGAAAAGCACTAGCAAACAGGCAAGATGGTGGGGTGGAGCATCAATGGGGAAATATCAAAACTGTTTTTCTTTTTTATCGAGGTTGGCTGTGATGGACCCTTGCTTCTTTTGAAATATCAAAACCGCCATCACAGAGGCAACAAGCCTTTGTGTGAAGCAAACAAACAAATCTAAATTAAAGAAAAAACACTATGTTTCTCAAAAGAACTGGCAGGGAAGGTAAGGGAGAAAAAGATAGCATTCAGGAAGTATAAGGAAACACAGAAGGAGCAGGACA
This sequence comes from Neoceratodus forsteri, assembly GCA_016271365.2. Classification (NCBI taxonomy): domain Eukaryota; kingdom Metazoa; phylum Chordata; order Ceratodontiformes; family Ceratodontidae; genus Neoceratodus; species Neoceratodus forsteri. The sequence continues at coordinate 613,425,523 of CM057455.1, forward strand.
GAGAACTGTACCAGTTAAATCAGAAGAAAGCGGGTAAGGCAGTCAGAATAGCAAAGGACCAAACCAAGAAAATGATAGCCAGCTTGGTTAAGGAGAGGGATAAAACATTTTATAGGTACATTAGGTAGCAAAGAAAGACTAAGGTAGGGATACTGAGGCTGAACAAAGAGGAAGGTGGTTGGGCAGAGAATGACAGTGAAAAAGCAGGGATACTGGATGACTACTTCTGCTCTGTATTCACAATGTAAAAACAGGGGGGAAATACCTAATCCAGTCAATAGAAGCACTCTGGATAGGGGGGTTGATATTAGTCCTTTCACAGACGAAAGGGTTCTGAAAGAACTCTTAAAACTGAAGGTGGATAAATCAATGGAGCCTGATAGGATTCACCCCAGTATTCTAAATGAACTAAGGGTAGAACTAGTGACACCACTGACTACCCTTTTTAATAAATCAAGGGAGGATGGTGTGGTACCTGAGAACTGGAGAGGGCAGATGTGATTCCCCTTCACAAAAATGGGAGCAAGACAGAGGCAGGAAACTACAGACCTGTCAGTTTGACCTCAGTGGTAGGAAAATAATGGAATCACTTCTGAAGGAAAGAATTATTGAGTACCTAAAGGCCAATGGGGCATAGGACCCAAGGCAGCAAGGATTCACAGTGGGAAGGTCATGTCAGACAAATCTAATTGATTTCTTTGACTGGGTGACCAAAGCAGCAGACCGGGGAGGGGCTGTGGATATGGCCTACCTAGACTTTAGCAAGGCATTTGATACAGTCCCACACAAAAGATTAATAAAAAAATTAGCCAGCCTGGGAGTGGGTCCCAGGGTGGTAGCCTGGGTAAAACACTGGTAAGACAACAGAACACAGTGGGTAATAGTAAATGGAGTCCACAGTGAAGAAAGGAGGGTTACTAGTGGGGTACTGCAAGGTTCGGTACTTGGGCTGGTCCTTTTTAATGTCTTTATAAGTGACATTGCAGAGGGGCTGGAAGGGAAAGTATGTGTCTTTGAAGATGACACAAAGATCTGCAACAGGGTTGATACACAAGGTGGATTGGAAAGGATGAAAAGGGACTTGGCAAGGTTGGAGGAATGGCCAAATGAATGGCAGCTTAGATTCAATGCAAAGAAGTGCCACGTAATGCACCTGGGAAACAAAAACCCAGGGGAAGAGTACACAATGGGGGGTGAGATACTGACAACAACAAAAATGGAAAGGGACCTGGGGTAGTCATATCAGAAGACCTAAAGGTGAGCCAGCAATGTGAGAAGGCAGTAAGGAGGGCTTGGGGGGATACTGGGATGCATAGGAGAGGCATCACCAGTAAAAAACAGGAAGTTGTTGGCCATCTGTACAGACAGTTGGTAAGACCACATCTGGAGTACTGTGTACAGTTCTGGAGACTCCATCTCCGCAAAGACACAGACAGAGTGGAGGCTGTTCAGAGGAGGGCAACCAAAATGGTGCAAGGTCTGCACCAGAAGACATACGAGGAGAGACTAAAGCAGCTTAATATGTATACCCTTGAGGAAATGAGGGAGAGGGGGACATGATAGAAACTTTCAAGTATCTCAAGGGAATTAACAAGGTACAAGACAGTAGCATGTTTCAGAAGAAGAGATGTGCAAAAACAAGGGGACACAATTTGAAGATAGAGGGGGGACGGCTCAGAGGTAATGTTAGAAAGTATTTTTAGAGTTGTGGATGCATGGAACAGCCTTCCTGAGGAGGTTGTGGAGTCAGGAACAGTGGAGGAATTCAAAAATGCATGGAACAGGCATAAGGCAATTCTAGCATGGGGCAGGAGGAAGTAAGTTGTTGATTAACTAGAATCTGCAGCTTATCCATCAGGTAGGGAAATGGGTAGACTGGGTGGGCCAAGTGGTCCTTATCTGCTGTCAAATTCTATGTTTCTAAGTTTCTATGTAAGGAGGGGTGTGTGGGATGGTGGGTGATCAGTGGGAGGGTCAGAATAGGGGTGTGGACGGTGGGGACAATGAGGGAACATTTTCTTTTTTTCAGTTTTTTTTATCAGGTTAAAACAAAAAAGGATGTGAGGGGATGGATTTCTTCTTTACAAGTTAAAACTTAATAAATATTTCAGGAGAGTGGGAGTAGGCTCCCCAGTGTCCCACGCTGCTGAGGGGTTCTTCTAATGCTGACAGAGGGATGGGGCCCCCTGACATCAGCAAATTAGGCAAGGGAATGTAGGGCGACATCTGACACAGGGGGTGGGCATCCAGGTGTCAGATCACATAAATAAATAAATAAATAAATAAATAATGGCAATGGGGGGGGGTGCCACTGGACACCAGTAAAAGATATGGAAGGGGGGGTGCCACTAGACACCAGGGATAGGCAACAGTGATTGTTGGGTGAGGGGTGCCACTAGACACCAGGGAAAAGGGCAGCTTACAGATGAAAGTGCAGCCGGCAGCACAAGTTCCAGTTGAGGCTGCAGAAGTCAAGAAAATCACGTTGTTCTCATATAAAGAATGCAGGTGAAGTACTCCTTTGACTAAGCTGGGAACCCAGTATTTTGGGTGCCCAGAAAATGTATTTCTGGCCTGTATACTTAAAAACAAACATCAGAATCTAGCTAAACTGGTCCCATTTAGCAAGGTTCTGATGTTTGTTTATTAAAATCACAGAATGTTTGTATTTTTTCCATGTTTGTTGATTCATGCAAAATGGCAGCAAGATGGCGGTAAGCCCAGCACAAAAAAAATGCTTGGTGCCATGACAATCAAGTGGCCCAAAAGCAAAACGAGCATTTGCAACATCAACATTTTTCTTTCACTGCAAAATGTTATCCAAAAAACTGTAGTGCGCATCTGCAAGTCGAAAAACACTAAAATTTAAAGCTTGATAGCTCTGGAACCCCTTGAATTTTTTTCACAGGACCTGTTAAATGCACTACCTTAGGACATGACACATGTCCCCTGTAGGTTTGGGGCAACACTTCCTTTCCATGTAGTCTGTAGGTGAGAACAAAAAAAAACGAATGTTAAGTACTGGGAAAAAAAAATGTTTTTTTCTTAAAATTACAAATGCAGATCTCAGAAACTACACAATCTGCCATCACAAAATTGTCCACATACTGTACTAAGACATTATTTACTAGACAACACATATAGTACAAAATTTCAGCTCATTCTGTTAAAGAGAGTCAAAGGTATTAAGGTGCAAAAAATTGAGTTTAGCATTAAACAGCCTGCTCAACCCCAACTATAGGAGTGGTATTGCATCCCTATAATTTATATAACCTTGAAAAAAATCCTGGTCTGTGATTGATCCAGATCACAGGACATTGAACGTTTTTTAACTTTTGACAAGTTTTGCACTGACATCTGGGTAATAGCTCTCAAATGTTGTCAAATGTTCACAAAACTGGTCAATAGTACTCAAAACTGGTCAGCAGTTCACAGAACTGGTCAGTACTACTTTTAACTATTGGCTACTCTATCTGCAAATCTAATTTTGTATTCTCTCATTCTTGCATTTCATTATTATGATGTTTCATTACCAAATATGTTGCAAGGTTTTGTAAAACAGATACTGACTAGAATGTTTTGGACTGTAGCATCAGGATGAATGATTGCCTTCGGGCAATATAACAATTGCCAGGCAATAATTCATTCCTTGGAGTGAAGCTTTTAACACCATAGGCCTCAACTCACAGTCAGTGTTTTTATAATATATAAAGCATTATGCAGGCATAGCAGTACCTGTACATCAGAGTTGAGTACGCAAGTCTTTGATAAACATTTTTGCAGCTTAATAACTTTGCCCTCATTCAACTGATTTACATGAAGTTTGGAAGGCACAGCCTCTGTGCCAGTATCTCTTGATCCTAAAAATGTCATGTAGATCGGTTCTGTGGGGGAAAAGTTACAGAGGTGCTAAAAATGTAAAAGTCTCCATTTTTGAAAATGTTAAGACTTTTTTTGCCATCTGATAACTAAACAAATAGGAGGCTTTGAAACATGAAACTTTCCAGTTTGATAAAGATTGGTCCAAGGTATGTGCTTTTGTGTTTTTTATGTCCAACTGTTAAGTAGTTTTTTAATTATTTAAGAAAAATGTTCTGTTTCTAAACATGCACAGTTCAAAAATATCAACATTCTGTTCATAACTGAATTTTTGCAAAAGCGTCATCTTTTGTTATGTGTGTTGTATCATATACCTACTGTAAGTGTGTTGTATAGCACAACACCACAGTATATGATATGACACACATAACAGAAAAAGCAGCCCTGAGATGTAAGAACCTTTTTCCTGGTGGCTAGTGGTCCCTCTCCCGCCCAATCACCTGCCCAATAAGTTATGAAGTTTTCCCTGGTGGCTAGGGGTCCCTCCCCTCCACCCCATCTCCCTCCCCTTATGTCCTGTTTTCCTATTTCATTATGTGTGTCATATAACAAATGTGGTGTGTTGTATAGCAGAACACCACAATATATGATGCAACCCACTTCTTTTTTTTTCCTTTTCCTTGGTGTCTAGTGCTCCTCCCACCATCTAATTATTGTCCTGGCTTTTATTCTATTTTCCTGGTGTCTAGTGGCACCCCCCACCCTCCAGTTACTGGCCCTGTTTTCTTTTTGGTTTCCCTGGTGTCTAGTGGCACTCCCACCCTACAATTGCTGGTCTATTTATCTTTTCCTTTCCCTGGTGTTTGACAATAGCTGGTTGCACTATAGGACACTGCTGTCATTTACTAGCCAAATGACAGCTGTGTCATATAGCAACCCCTACTTTGTGACTTGTATGTCAGGGATAGGGCTACTGTCCTGATAGCTCCATCATCCTGACTGTGCTGTGGCATATAATGTGCTGTATCTGCACACCAGGGTCCCAAATCCCAGGTAGCAGTGTATTTAATTATTTATTTATTTTTGTATAATCAGACACCAGGATGCCCACCCCCCCCAGTGTTGGATGCCCCCCCCCACAGCCCATTGTTTTATTAATTGTAGCTGATATCGGGGGGCCCAATCCCCATGTCAGCATTTAGAAATCTCTCTCCCAGCAGTTTGGGACACTGAGGAGCCCACTCCCAGTGCCCCAAATTAGTTTATAAATGTTGATTTAGTTCCTGGAAAGAAAAAAAAATCCCACAATGTCTTTTGTTGTTTTATTTTTAACTTGAAGAAAAGAAAACCATCCATCATCATCCTGGCTGTCCCTTTCCCACCATCTCAAGCTCCCCTACTGAGCACCTACCACCCCCCCTTATACTATACTTACCTGCTGGAGTCATATGTCATCATCTTCTGTGGACTGAGAAATGGCTGCAGTCTTCAAAGCTGAACTGTGAACTGAGGAATAAAGGTTAGTGCCAAGTAATGTATTTCAATGGTGTTTTGAACTTATGTTCATAACTTTGCCATTTTTAGGAACTGTTTTCACCAAATTTTCAACATGGCCTTTTTGGGACCCCATCTCATGAACACTGGCACTGTCATTTCATTAATCAGGCCCAGAAGGTGATTTTGCAGTCACAGCAAAAGGCTGAATAATGAAATTTCACCACCAGTGTTTATGATGTGGGGTCCCAAAAAGGCCGTGTTGAAAAATTGGTTAAAAAATTCCTAAAAATCATTGCCGGCCCAATGGTGTGGAGGACTCAGGCATCTGTGCCTTACCTCCTGCCATGCCAGTGACTCATGTTCATGGTGTGAGAGGGTCTCTGGGGGTCAGCTTGGGAGGGAGAGGATTGAGCATCTGAAGGACTGCTCTCTTCTTCTGGGAAGGAAGGGATGGTGCTCCCACCAAGTAACTGCCCCCAGGTGGAGGCCTTAGGGCAGTGTAGGTCAGCAGGGTGCCAAGGAAGAGAGGGTGCTGTGGGACTTCCACAGGCATGTGTGTACCTCCATGCACGCACACCTTGCGTGAGCACCCCAGCAACGGGTTAAATGGTGAAAAAGGAGAAAAAATGCCCTGGCTGTGGATGGTGACTTACCCTCTGCAGGCTCCACACCTAGTGACTGGGCAACCAAAGGAATCTGAGCATGTAAGTCTCAGTGATACTGGGGTTATGGGACTGGGGGGGATCAGTCAGAAGGGGGCAGCTGGGTGGGGCCAAAAATACAATATGAAAAAATTCCTTAAAATGGGCAAGTTCCCAGTGTTCATTGAATTTTTTCTAGGAACATGCATAATTTTGGTAATTTTCTATATTTTAACTCCAGATTTTCAATATAGCCTTTTTTTCACACCATCTCATGAACAGAATAGCTGTCATTGTTCACATCCTGTCTGAAACGTGTTTTTGCACCTGCAGTATGGCATGGCGTTTTGGGAGGGATTTGAACATTTTCACCTATGGTGTTTATGAGGTGCGGTCATAAGAAGACTATGTTGAATGTGGGTCTATGTCAATTCACGCCCGACAATTCACACCCACTAAACTCGGTCCTGACAACTCGCTCCGCTGTCAATTCATTCCTGCTACACTCGCACCTGTCAACTCACTTCTGCTCCTATTCCCGCTACAGCCAAGAGCTTGAAAGTCAAAACAATGTTGCTCTTAGACAAACAACAAAAAAAAAAGTATGACTTAAACTTTCAGTTAGTTCTGATAACGTCAGTGTCAGCTTGCTTCACAGTAACTTAACATCCAAAAATAAAACATCCACACAGGAAAATATAAAGCCAGAAAATATAATGGGTATACAATTAATCAATAAAAATCACGCTGTCTCACTAATAATAAAATGTTTGCTGTATCACGGTTAATACATTAATTACAGTTAAGCCTGTCTGCTATCAATTAGTAATTAATAATTAGTAAGTGATGGCAGTTTGTCAATCTGATTTATCACCTAGTCAAGGTATAAAGCTGATCCACATGTGGCGCTACTGTTTTTGAAAAAAAGGGCATCAAGGTTCATTCCCTCAGAGCGTTAGAAGAAGGATCTTGTGGATGAGGAAAATTTAATTTATACTCAACACAAACGAGGTTACAATGGGAAGGTGATATGGCAGTGAGAGCGCACTGTCAGGAAAGATAAAGTCTGCAACACAAGGGTGCATACAGTGAGTTACGATGCCCTAGTCATAATATCAAGATTTAGCCAGCACACTCATGCCCTGGACCCCACAGCTGTGGAGGGTGCCGAGGCAATGAATAAAGCAAAGGAGCACGTCGCCAGCACCCAAGACACTACTGCACAGGTACTACTCCATTCCAAAGAAAATGTTTCTCTGGCAGCCCAGGGTACCATGGTGGACAAAACCAGTAAGCGCACTATTCAAAGAGTGAGAATGCATGGTGCCCCACCAAATCCTCAGGATTTAACAGATTAAATTAACCCAGAACATTACCGTACCTACATCTGTGCACCGATGGTACAGTACTTAATTTCTTGTTCTATGATAGTGGGCCAGGAGCTGATAGAATACTTGTGCTTGGCACAGAAGCACTTTGCGGATGGCATTTTTAGGATTGCCTCCCCCCACTGTTCCATCAAATGTACGTGATTATAGGGGAGCGCTTTGGCCTGCCACTTATGCCCTTCTGCCTGGTAAATGCAGAGACACTTACAAAAGGCTCCTAAATGCTCTAAAATAAATTAACCCCAGGCTAGACCCTGCTTTTGTAATGATTGACTATGAAAAAGCAACCATCAAACCTTTAAATCTGTTTTCCTGAATGTCAGCCAAGTGGGGTGTTTCTTCCACTTTTCTCAGTACATATACCGAAAAATACAAACTGAGGGACTTGGACAAAGGTATGCTCAGGATAGTGAATTTAGCCTAAAGTGTCTGTATTTGCCTGCCTTTGATTTATATTCCCCTGACCAGGTTGTTGCTCATTTGAGGACATAACTGATGAATCTTTGAATGATTTTCCCCCAGAATTAGAGCCCCATAACTGATTATTTTGAGGACACCTTTGTCGGGAGGAGGAACAGATAGGGCACTTGACATCGGCCACCACTTTTTCCAATTGAGCTGTGGAACCACAGTGCTACCGTGAGGGAAAAAAGGACTAAAGCAAATAATGCAGTTGAGGCTTTTCATTGGGGAATGTAATATATCCTGTGCATGGCTCACCCAAATATTTGGAAATTCATTAAGGGCATAATGGGAATACAAAAGAAAAGGAACACAGAGATTGAGCAACTAATTGCTGGCAATGCCCCCAATGTGCCCAAGTGGGTATACAAGGACAATGCTACATGGTTGGAGTACATCCTGGAGAAGTGCTCTGAGTGCATGACTGAGGAGTTCCTATGGGGGATTGCACACTGCTTAGACTATTGAACTTAGAACACTGATGCTTTTGTCTTTTTTAAAGTTTAATATGGATTATTTTTAATAGATTACCTGAGCACAACAGACCATTGCTGCAACTGCAGAGGAACTGTACAGGAAATGTTTCCATGGCAGCATGTCAAATGACTTCCAAGGAGAAGGTAAACAACTCCTTTTTTTTGAATGCTGTTCAATATTGTTCTAATATTGTCAGCTAATAATAAAAAAGCTGTGCAGCAAAGAGTGATTTCTTTTATGCAAAGGGTGAGTACTGGAGTGCATGCAGGTGGAGCTTTAATTAATAATATCAGCTTTTGTCTGCAGCAATTTAGTGAATGAGGAGTGAGCACTGACAATTCAATATAATAGTATCAGTCATTGTACCAGGAGTGAGTGAGAGAGCAAATTGACAAGGGGGCAGGTTGTAATGGGAGCGAGTTGACGAGGCGTGAGTTGTCGGGAGCGGGTTGTGACAGTGCAAATTGTCAGGAGTAAATTGATGTACTCCCATTGAAAGTTTGGGGTCAAAATAGTAAAAAACAAAGAATTTATTAAGTAATATTGCTGTAGGAATGTGTGTTGCACCACTGAGGAACACACTGCCTTACCATACCAGTGAGCTGAGTTCAGGTGTGAACTCAGTGAATCGGTTTAATGGGGCAAGGCTGATAGGTTGGGTGCTACATCATGCAACAGCAGCCCCAGGCTGGGTAGGGATGGAGCAGTGTTTTGGTACACACGCCACACCCGGTGATGGGTCAGATAACCTCACCCACAAGGTATTGACATGTGTGCCAGGACCTGCTAGGCCCATGCACTGAGTCAGGACTGTCTCTGATATTATATTTATCTTTGGCACCTGAGCAAATGAGAATACAATTCCACTTTCAGAAAAAGAAGGGAAATCCTTTGCAAAAAACTACGTTAATGCTGACATTAGGGTTGTAGAATGCAAAGTGCAGAAAGAAGGGAATTGAAAAACATTAGGAATTTGGGTCTCTGGAGTATTGACAAATCAGTGGTTGGGTCTTCCTTGAGGTTGTCAATTCTAATGCCTGCCCCCTCTTCCCCCATCCCATAGCATCCTGTCCAAAGCAATAGTGACACTATATGGCCAACACAATCTGTTGGAGCCCTACGGGCCCTACTTGAAGACATCACATTTGACCCCATCTGACCAGGGGAAGGGGTGAGCATTAAGGTTGACAACCCCAAGTAAGACCCCACCACTAATTTGAGAATACTCTGGGACTCAAAACCCTAATGTTTTTCATTTCCCTTTTTTGTGCACTTTGCTTTTTACAGCCATAATGTCTGCAAGAACATAGTTTTTTCCCAAAGGATATATATATATATATATATATATATATATATATATTTATACAATGGGTGAGACATATTTCAGTAAGATAAAACAAGTTATTTTCATTGCAGTGAAATAAATCCTGATGACATCAGCAGAGTTAAAATAAATGTCATTTATTACACCCCCGAAACCCAAGCTAAACTCATGCTAAACCCTCACAAAGCCACACAATCATGCAAAGCCATGCAAATTGTACATTCTGCAACAATGAGGCCCCATTGTATAAATAGGATACATGATGTGCAATCGTGTGATATGGGAAATATGTTCAGTCCTGTACAGTGACCTTTGAAACCTCACTCGTGACTTCGCCACGTGTGAGTATTCAGAGGTCACTCTAGAGGAGTGAAAATATTTTCCATATCAAACTCATGCCCATCATGTATCCTATATATATATATATATATATATATATATATATATATGTCTTTATAAAATGGGTAGAGACAGTAGAGAAATCTGATTGGCTAACAGCCCTTGTCAGCTATGTGTTTTATTAGGTTATACTGCCAGTAAAAAATAAGACACAGCACCACTGACCCACTGACCCAAAATATCCCTGTGCCACCCTAGTGAGACATTTTCATACTTCCCAATACTAACAGCAGAGCTCCATAGCCACCACGGACACCAAAGCCCTGCAAACAGCTGCTCTTTTTCTCTCTCTACCTCCCTTAGCCCCACTGCAGACAAAACACTCAAATAGTTTTTTTCCCTCCAGACATGCACAAAACCATGTACTCACCAAAAACCCACTGCCCATTAGCCGGTGGGTGTCATAGTCCGTTGCTACCAGCAAACTCCTTGAAACAGCCACTTTTTTACTCTCTGTGCTTCCCTTAGTCCTGCTACAGACAAATCAACTAAATACTTTTGTTTTCCCTGCACACCTGCAGAAATTCAAATACACATCATCACCAGATCTGACATTGATTGGCCACTGTACAGCACAATATATCTTTGTGCCAGCCTGGCATGAGTTTGAAAACGTTGCCATTTACTTCACACCACTAACCAGTTACACAAAAGCACAGGAATGAAAAAAAAAATGTCTGACTACATCCCCAGTTAATTTTTACATTTTTCTTTTCCTGAAATCCAATGTTTTCTTTGACAAGAAGAAAATGATAATGAAACACTTCAAATTCAAACAAAAAACACAATTGAAACTGAGTTTTGTTGTTTTGCCCAACCAAAAGTTATTCAGGTTAGAAATTATTTTTTCTTCTAGAGCAATATCTTCAATAAATTTCTTCTTTTTGCCTGCACATTTATATTATTTGTGCTGGGTCTTCATTTTTTTCCAACAGATACCCATTTTATAAGCACAAAAACACACTCTGGGGTGTGGTTTATTCTGGATAAACACACTTCCAGGGGCAGTAAGGCACTCAACCTGTGGCCTTCTGCCTCACTATGCCCCTAGGTGTGCTTTTATCCAGAGTAAACAACACCACATCATGTGTTATTGCAAAGACAGACAGATAGATAGATAGTTAGAAGTTTATATCTAGCATAATAGCATGCCAGTGGTACTCTTTCAAGTAACTAACTACTTTTTTCTCTTTTAGATAATTCCTGAAGACCTGTGGTTGAAACATTGATTTTAACTCTATTTTCTAATTTCAACATCGATTTAATATTATCGTATTATTTTGTTTTCAAACCACATGCTGAGGAGGCACCTTGTTTATTTTTTTTGGCTCTTTCAAGTAGTGTCAACAATAGATAAGTACACTCAGAAAAAGCAATTTTTGTGATGCATAGGTTGGCAAAATAGTAGGGTAATAGTTTTGTAATGCTCTTGTTTTCTTCTTGTTCCTATATGTTTTAGTTGATCTCAAAGGCAATATATTTATGTAGCCTGAAGTGGGTGTGCATGTGTTGAAGTATGCATGTTAATCCATGGCTACAGAAGTGGTTGATCATGATGATGGATGTCTCTTGTGTTATAGGCAGAGGGCTGTATGTTGTTAGTCTTAACTGAACATGTCTGTCTCGGGTTGCTTATGTTGTCTTGCACCTTCCGCTGATTTTTTTGTGGGGTGGGGGAATGTGGAGTTAGGGTTGGAAACCCTAACTTCTCATTTCACAACTTTTGCCACTTTAACCTGAACCCTAACTGATGCATTAACAAAGTTTTTTTGGAGAAAAATGTCTATCCTGTTTGAGAATGTATTCACAGCACAGATATATTTTTTATTTATTTGTTTGTTGTCTGCCTTTTCACAACATTCTCATTTCATTTCATTTAAATTTTTTAAACTGGAAAAGCATGTGAGCAAAACTGCCCATTTTCACAAGCGTCCAGTAACAACTCATCACAGAATATCAAGTAAGGTCAGGAGTTATACAGACACTTATTCAGAGTGACAAAACACAAAACTGAGAATATCAAGGCCAAGGGTTTTAGAAGTACACAGTCATGGGTAAAACAACATTTTTTTAACTGCAATCACAAACTGAACTCTCCAAGACATATTGTTTTAGCTTGAGTTTAAAAAATCCTAGGGAGGGGCATTGGACCAGACAGTAGGGTGGGCTGTTGAATAGTTTTCCACCCCTGCATGAAAAGGAGTGCTGGCCTTGAAAAGTGTGGCAGAAAGGAACTTTAAAGGAGTGATTGAAGGTGACTCTATTGATTCAAGCATTGGTGGACCTCTGGAAAATGGAGACAATGCTATTAGGTGGGTGGACATGAAGGACTTTTTAGAAAAAAGTCAGGATTGTACTGTTTGCTCTGTCCCCAAATGATAACTAATTTGATGCCCTGTCGAGGTCACAGTGATGGGTAATTCTAGGGAGGCCAGTGACAAACCAGATAATGTTATGATAGGTTGCCCTTAAGCTATTGAGATGTTTTGGGGAGGTAGAGGGGGAATAGACAATAGACTAATAGTCAATTAGCAACAGAAAGTAGCTGTTGGCTACCAGTGCCCTTGTTTGAGCTATGAGGAATTGATTTATGTGAAACAGCATCCTGAACCACTGGTGTACCTTTTTGATCAGCTGACTGATGTGGTATTCGTAGGACAGGTAGGGGATGTAGATAAACACCAAGGTATTTAAATTCTGTGACTCTTTTGATAGGGTTAGCATCTTTGTCTATTAAAGTGAAGTCAAAATCAGAGGTCTTTCTAACACTGGAGAATAAAATGGACTTCATTTGTTTTAAATGTTAAGGACCAGTCTATGGGAGGAGAACTAGGAGTGCAGTTTGCTGAAATCATGCTGGAGTTTGTTTAGGAGGGCTGAGGGACTCTTGTCTTTACAGAAGAGTGCTGCATCATCACCGTGGAGGATTAGCTCAGTGTGTCTTCATATATTTGGGAGGGAATTAATGCCAAGTGTAGAAAGCAAAGAGCCAAAGAGTGCACCCTGAGGTACCCTATATGTAATGGGACACAAATCTGAGTGTAGTTCCCCAATCACTGTTTTGAGGGATTTTCTGCTTAGATAGTTCCTGAACCAATTCAGTACCTCATCAGAAAATTTAAGGTGTGTTAATGAGTACCTGGCGGTTGACTAAATCAAAGGCTTTGGTGAGGTCATTAAACACTAAACCGTTGCAGAAATGTTCATTGTTGGCCTTGCTGATGAAGTTGGTGAGTTTCACCAGTGCTGTCTCTGTATCATGGCTGGCCCTAAAGCCATGCTGAGACCCTATGAGTAAGTGATAGCTTTCCAGAAATTCAATAGTTTAATCGAGAACAATTTTTTTCCATAATTATGGAGAGGGGAGTGAGTAGAGAATTTGGCTTAAAGTTGCAGACATCATTTTTAGAACAGGATTTCTGGAGGGATTTTATGGTGGCACTTTTCCATTTACTGGGGAAAGCACCTGTACACAGTGAGTGGTTGAGAATATTGGTTTTGGGAAGTGCTATGTGTTTAACTATCAGTTTAATGATCCAGTTGTCAATGGCATCAAAGCCTAGACTGGGCCTGGGATAATTATTTTTAATGCAGTCAGTTGCCTGCATGGGTGAGAGAAGGCGAAAGTAGAATTTGGGGCAGTTTGTTGCTGAAACAGAGTGGCTAAGGAGGGGGCCAGTGGTATCTTATGAACTGTGCTCACTGGGTTGAGGGATTATAGGCTTATTATATTGGTCAAGGTCACCAAAGTGAGAGACAAGTAGGTTGGCAACCTCTCAGGGCTCATTTATGAGCCTTCCATCCAAGTTGAGTGTAATTTGCTCTGCCTTTGTACTCCTGCCCAGCAACTGGTTTATGGTTTTCCAGGTGAGGTAGAACTATCCCAGCCATTGAGCTGTTTGTCTCTAAGGAAATTAACTTTGGCTGCATGGACTGCTGTTTCATACTTATTACAAAGGGTTTTATATTGCTGCAGGAGAATAGAGAGTTAAAATTGTCTATATGTATTCCATGCCCAGTCTCCTTTCTTTCCTAAGGTTTAAAATATCAGTAGTGAAACAATCATTTCTTTGACTTTTGACTCTGAGACTTTTTAAAGGGATGACAGTGTCACAGATGCTAAGGAAAGTTCTACTAAAAGAGTACAAAGCATCATCGATACGTTCTATGTTTCAAGTGAAGGACCAGTCTGATGCTGATATGGCTTTAGCAAAGTCCTCAGTGTTCAATTTCTTTAATCGTCTTGAGAGAATGTACTTTGGTTCTCTTTTGAGACCTTTTGCTGAACAATAACAGTAAACAGCACTGTGATCGTTTATGAATCTAGGAAGAATACTAGATTCAATGCCCTGGTTATGGTAAGAGACAATAATCCAGGTGAGGAGAGATTCATAGCCAGAGCTATAGTTTGTGCGGATGGTAACTGAAACAATCTGATGCAGGCTGAGCCCAACGATAACCTCTCCGGCTTTGTCAGCTTGACTTGTAAACCAGTTTAAACTTGAACTCCCCCTAGATGATCCATTCATGACAGTTAGGTAGTGAGTTCTTTACATCTAGGAGTGTCTCTAACTTGCTGCAAGGGGTGCCCTGGGGTAGGTAGGCAACAGTCAGTGTGAGAGTTTTGCTGTTCGAGAACAAGGTTTAAGGTTCTAAGTGATAGCGTGCAGCCTAAGGCTAAGACCGCCAGTATCGCAGACAGATAGTGTCGAAAACATTTTCAGCACTACTGACACCCCAGCCGCACAGGACAACATAGAAACATAGAATTTGACAGCAGATAAGGACCACTTGGCTCACCTAGTCTGCCCATTTTCCTACCCAACAGATAAGCTGCAGATTCTAGTTAACCAACAGCTTACTTCCTCCTACCTCCCCCCAGGACTGCCTTATGTCTGTCCCATGAATTCTTGAATTTCTCCACTGTTCTTGACTCCACAACCTCCTCAGGGAGGCTATTCCATGCATCCACAACCCACTCCATGAAAAAATACTTCCTCACATTACCTCTGAGCCGTCCCACCTCTATCTTCAAATTGTGCCCCCTTGTTCTTGCATATCTCTTTTCCTGAAAGATGCAACCCTCTTGGACTTTGTTGATTCCCTTGAGGTACTTGAAAGTTTCTATCATGTCCCCTTTCTCCCTTCTTTCCTTAAGGGTATACATATTAAGCTCCTTTAGTCTTTCTTCGTATGTCTTCTGGTGCAGACCCTGCACCATTTTGGTTGCCCTCCTCTGGACAGCCTCCACACTGTCTATGTCTTTGCAGAGATGGGGTCTCCAGAACTGTACACAGTACTCCACATGGGGTCTCACCAACTGTCTGTACAGGGATAACAACTTCCTCTTTTCTACTATAGATGCCTCTCCCTATGCATCCCAGTTACCCCCCAGTCTTTCTTACTGCCTTCTCACATTGCTTGCCCACATTAAGGTCATCTGATATAATTACCCCCAGGTCTCTTTCCAATTTTACTGTTGTCAGTATCTCACCCCCGTTGTGTACTCTTCCCTTGGGTTTTTGTTTCTCAGGTGCATTACCTTGCACTTCTTTGTATTGAATCTGAGCTGCCATACATTTGACCATTCCTTCAACCTTGTCAAGTCCCTTCTCATCCTTTCCAGTCCGTCTTGTGTATCAACCCTGTTGCAGATCTTTGTGTGGTCTGCAAAGAGACATACTTTTCCTTCCAGTTCATCTGCAATGTCACTTATAAAGACATTAAAAAGGAATGTCCCAGTACTGAACCCTGTGGTACCCCACTAGTAACCCTCCTTTCTTCACTGTGGACTCCGTTTACTACTACCCTTTGCATCCTGTTGTCTAGCCAATTTTTTAGCCAGGCTACCACCAATTATTTTAGCCAGGCTACCACCTTGGGACCCACTCCAAGGCTGGCTAACTTGTGTATTAATCTTTTGTGTGGGACTATATCAAATGCCTAGCTAAAATCTAGGTATGCCATGTCCACAGCCCCTCCCTGGTCTACTACTTTGGTCACCCAGTCAAAGAAATCTATTAGATTAGTCTGACATGACCTTCCCATCATGAATCCATACTGCCTTGGGTCCCGTGCTCCACTGGCCTCTACAGCACCGGGGACATAACTTTCAATGCTTTCTGTGGGGGGGGGCTGTGCCCTCTACCTCCCTATGTGGGGAGCTTCACCCGCTGCACCCCCCTACTAAAGGAGTCTCAACTCCAGGGAGGGTGCATGTTGTGGAAGGGGTGAAAGCATGTAAAAATAAAGGTTCGGACCAGGTGCAATAAAATCACACCAGCGCCCAGACCTGAACCCGGTACCTCACCTACCCCAACAACAGGCCAACCCCCAATGCCATGACACAGCACGGCAACCCACTGTAGCACCACCCCAACTGCTCCTCTGCCCCCAGCCCATGCTCACCATGCTCACTCCCCCCCGCGTGTGTACATATAGCAACATCCTGTCACCCATTTTGCCCATCCCCATTACAGGCTACCGGTTTAAGGAGAGTGGTTCTATGGTAGGAGTTTTGACTATGATATCTAGTTCTGTAAATGTAAGGTTATTGGAGATGAAAAACAGGCAACCACCCTCCTTACCAGTTCTGTCCATTCTGATGACTAAGTATTCAGAAATGTTAATTTCAGAGGATGAAATCTTATCAGTGAGCCAAGTCGTGGTTAAAGTTATAATATCAAATCTGTTGGCTGAGACCCAGGATTCAAAGCTGGATTTCTTTGCCAGTAAGCTTTGAATATTTAAGTGGACAATTGTAATCATGTTGCCATCAGTTGCAGGAGGCCCTGAATATTCAAGTTTGGGGTGAGGGGGCCAGGGCTCAGGTGGACAGAACCAGAGATTAGCAGAAGCAGCTAGAGAAAGGGTCTGTGCCTACAGGTAATTTGAGTCCTTCTTTGGGGGATAGCAAAGAGAGTGTGAATAGTCAGTTTCCTATGGTAAACTCCCCAGAGGAAGTAGCAACTTTGTTGATAACAGATGAAATTGAGAAAACCGTCTAAGCAGAGGAAGAATGCTTAATCTGTTTTATAGAGGTTTGGTTCTCCAAAAGGGGATTTGGGGGTAGAATAGAAAGGGGTATTAGTTGTGATAGGGAGTGCAGGTATAGTGGCATTCTGAAAGGGATGTGCAGCACTGTTTATAGATCCTGGGGGGTCACTTGTCCCCATCGAGTGTGGTCCCTCATCAGCGGCCTCAGAGACTAGAACCCATAGAATTAGGAGTACAGTATATATGGCAAGATTAGGTTTGAGGACTGTGAGATAGTGACAGGTAGGCTAGTGGGACTGATGATGGGGAGGTAGTGCAAGCAGCATCAATAAACAGTGTCACTACTGTAGCTGTGAGGAGGCTGGTAGGTTGGTAGATTTTCAAGGAAGGGTGGGTTGAGTTTTGATTACTAGTACATTGTGATTGCAGAGTGCTGCAAGTCATGGATTGTTGAATACAATAAGTTTGAACTGGACAGGTGTGACAAAATATCTAGGGAACATGGGTACATTACACTGTTCATGCTCAGCTGTGGGTAACAACTTTATAGTATGTAAAGTACTTAAGAAAATCTCCATATCAAAATGAACTATTATCAGTTCTGTGTGTTGTGCAAAGATTAAGAATTCTCTTCAACAAGGAACCATAAAAAAGTCAATTCATGTTTTACAGAAGGTAATTGGATTTTTGTGTTCATGTGTATCCATCACTACAGAAGTGGTGGACTGCGATGATGGATGGCTCTTGTATTATCTGCAGAGAGTTGCATGTTGTTTGTCTTACCTGATGATGACTGTCTCAGGTTGCTTGTGTCACACTGCCCCTTTTGCTTCTTTTTGTGGCAGGTGGAATGTACAGTTAGGGCTGCAACTCTAGCTTCACATTCCCCATATTTTGTCACTTTAACCTGAACCCTAACTGATGCAATAATAAAGTTTTTTTCAAAGACTTTACTTCCATTTTGAGAATGCATCCACAGCACATATTTTTTTGTTTGTTGCCTACATATTTACAGATGGTAACTGCATTGTTGTTTGTAAAACATTTAACATACTATAATCACAGTTGAAATAGCTTTTATAAAGATTATTTAAACTGACTGTAATACAGCCCTAGAACATTTCATCATTACTTATGAAGAAAGGACAACACAATACGTGAGTTTAAAAAAATGTATTTGAAAAATGCCAATTGAATTAGTACCAAGTTTTAGCTGTGTTCCTGGAGAGGGCGAAAAACCTAATACTTTAAAAAAGAAAAACTAAACTTGCATTCAACAAACAACTGACTGTCATCTGAGAGAAGTAAATCATGTATGACTGTTAATGTATATACATAATGACATTTAGAAACTATTTACAATACTGTACTTAGAAAATTCCACACTCAACCTCTTGAAGGTGATCCTATGAAAAAGCAGGAACACATCATGAGCAGCACACTAGGTGCATCAGCGAAACAGAATACTATATATAGTTTTCAGCTTGTCACATAAAATGCGTACATTTTTGAACCAATAGAGAAATTTAAGTGACGTGATTACTTAAGTGTTGAAATAATTTATTACTTTAATAATCTATAATGTGTGCTGACAAACAAAATATTCCATAGATACAGCAGCACACACATATATCAGTTGCATTACTCTTGAAAATATACAATTACACTAATGCCAATGGTATACATTTACAGAAGAAGACATTTTCAGCCATATACTGTATACATATTTACAAGTCTAAGTCATAATTTGGTATCCAGTATAAACTCATTCAGGCATATCGCAGTTTGAAAGACATGGTTTCTTGCACAGGGTCAACACATAATCTTAGGCATGAATCTGAATTGAAAATACTGTGCATCTTTAAGGAGGAGTATGCAACAGAAAAGGTTTACATGATCCATGATATGTTATGCTCACTGATTGTACATACTTTACAACCTGGCAGCCTCGTAAGAGCCTACTCAAACTATAACCAGTTCATTTTTTCGTATAAACAATTGGTAACCAGGAAAGGCACAATGAGGTGGGGCTCATTTCCAGGTGCGACCCAGGGGAAAGGGTAACAAGTATTTTACACAAGAGTTTGTACAAATGATGCAATGCATTTAAAAATATACTGTATTATTGCAAGTCACATGAAGATTATTTACAATGCAATACATGTACACATATATTTTAATCATTAGAGCAATCAAGGCATTACATGTAAAAAAATAATCAGCAAAAGAAATAAAAGAAATAATACTTTTCACTGTACTTATGCCAGAATGCTGATTAGGTATCATGGAAGTAACCAAGGAAACAATGGATATCCACAACTTTCAAGTATAAGTAACTCAGAGGCATACTGTGAGGACCTTGTGTTCTGCAGATTGTACAAACTCCTTATTTTTTAGAACCAGGACATATGTATCTTGAAGATTCTTTGGTTACATAGATACATAGACAGTGTCGGCAGATAAGGGCCTATGGCCCACCCAGTCTGCCCATTTAAGTTTGTAAGTTCAGTTTATGTTTTCCAGGAAGTCTGTTGCCCCTTACCCCTGACCGCCAGAATTCCTTTATGTCTATCCCATGCATTCTTAAATCCCGTGATTGTTTCAGCCCCCACCACTTCCTCTGGCAGGGTGTTCCACTTGTCCACCACCCGTTCTGTGAAGAAATTCTTCCTCACGTTTCCTCTGAATCGTCCTCCCTCCAACTTCATCCCATGCCCTCTAGTCCTGGAACATCTTTTTCGCTTAAAAATAGTGCATTCCTGCACCCTGTTCCTCCCTGTAAGATACTTGTATGTCTCTATCATATCCCCTCTCTCCCTCCTCTCCTCCAGGGAGTACATGTTCAGTGCCTTCAACCTGTCCTCATAGGATTTGTGATGCAATCCATGCACCATCTTTGTTGCCCTCCTCTGAACCTTCTCTACCCTGTCTATGTCCTTACGTAGGTAAGGTCTCCAGAACTGCACAGTGTACTCCAGGTGCGGCCTCTCTTTGAAGGTTCATATAGAATCATTACATCCTATCTACCCACCACTGTACCTGAGTCAAGTCACGTAGTGACCAGATTGTATAGAAGGTCCGAGATAGAAATATATTGCATGAGTGTCAAAATACATTTGTCCAAACATGACTCTGTTGGCAGTAAAGTCTGTTATTGTTGTCACAGTGTCGAGTCCCTGCGAGTCAAATCATTGTAGTATAAGCACGAGATAGTTTGCATAATGCATAACTCTGAGTAAACATGTGGTGTTCTTGCCACAACAATGGCACTCCCAGCCAAATTTTGCATGGTTAAAAAACTTTCTGAATTTCACAGATGGGTCATTGGGACTATACATAGAAATCCACAGCATGTCATTTGTAACTTTGCTCTCTCTGTCTTACCACAGGACAGGAATATATACTTGGAGATTTAGCCAACAATGAAATACTGCCTTACTAGAACATGTTCATCATCCAAAGTATTGATAATAGCTATCATGAACTCTGTAACATCTTCCTGAGCATTATCAGCAAATGTTCTATGTCCACAATAAGGTGTCAGAGCTACATGCAGTGTTTTTAGAATCTGTAAACTATTAACTTGTTGCTGACTGGCACTTATAACTTGCTTCAGTGAATCAGACAAAATTGTTGATAGAGAAGCACTGATCATGTCAGCAGATTCTGGCATATAAAGGAATAACTGCATTGCAGAGTTAGCATAGCAGTTAACTCCAGTACTATTGTCAAATGTTTCCATCCCAAAAGTCCAAGACACTTCATTGCCTGGGGGTGATCTGGTTTGATCAACAACATGGGATCACCCATGACCTGTGAAACTGCAAGAGTGATGTACACTAGGCTTCTTCATTTTCAATATGTGGGACATATCTAGAGACACATCTCACATCACTACTTCAGTAGGTACTGGGATCAGCTATAGGTTGGGTTGGTTCAGAGTCTGCAGATGATTGTATTCAACAATGCACTTTTTTTTCAGCACAAACATTATTTGGTGCAGCTGCTTATGATGTACAGTCCTGCCAGACTTCTGACTCTAGACAAGGTGACATAGTTCATGCCATCTTTGAAGATATTACCTATGTCAGTCATTGCTGCATCCAACCTCAAACTTTGAGACTTGTGAATTGATTAAGACATAATATGCAACACAAGTAGAAATTGCTTTTATGTCACATACATGATTTTCACTAGCTGGAATTTTACTGAACATCTGTTGATGTTCTGTGGGTAGTCATTGTTGTCAAATTTCATCACAACCATCTCAACAAATGTTCTCTGAACATTATATTAGAAGTCAACTATGTGCCCCATTGCAACTTTGACAAGTCCGAGATCCACATCAACGTTATGATGTAGCTTGAGACATGCATTCTTACACACTGTCAGAGCTGCCTCCAAACCAGCTGTTCATGACAGGTCTGAGGTCAGTTCTTTCAGATGTTCAACTGTCTTTAATACCATCTTTGGAGTTAAGCAGATGCCATTGATGGAATCTAGTTATGATAGGGTGAGTATTTGCTGCTGCTGTCTCTCCAACATACTTTGGCTGAATTCTGCACATTGCTTAAATCTTGGCATCAAACAGACGATGCATCTCCCATCAGTGAATAGCTTTGTAAATAGATCACATGCATCAAGCATGGAACTATCACATTTGATGTTGGCATCCCCCTGTTCTTTACAATAAACACTATATCTTTGTTCATCCTGCCGATCCTGGATTATGCTGACATTACTGAAAGTACTGTACTGTACATCAGTGGGATTTTTCACTATTGACAGCCCCCCACCCTCCATAAAATAAATGCAGAAACAAGAAACCAGTGTTGAAAGTGAAAAGATTGTTGGCACCTGAAAACTAATGAAACCATAATGCTCAAAACAGTTTGTTTATCCTAAAGAGGAAAAAAAAAAGAGAAGTTGCTATGTTAAGAGACAATAAAATCTTGAATTTTAGCAGCTGTTCGATTAATCGATTATCTAACATGAAAGCATGTAACTAAATGTAGCACATCAGAAATGGCATTGTGTATGAAGTCAATTATACTGCTGAATACAATAAATAATCACAAGAGTCAATATGCAAAACCAGTTAATAAACTACACAGCTGTCAGTACCACAAAAAATCAAGGACGAGCACAATGACCTTTCCTTACAGAAAGTGTTGGGGTGGTGGTTGGTCTGCTGAGGGGGGTTGGTAGACCAGGATAATTAGCAGACCATGTGTGACTTTTGTGAGTAGCAATGAATCAGAAGTCAATGATCCACCGCAGTGCCAACAACAGACCAGTCTGTGACTGGTGACAAAATGGGACTAGTGAGTATTGGTTTCTGGTCCAGGTTAGTGTCTCCCATTGGTAGCCCAAATCCATTTACTCAAACATCCCTTAGACACATAGTATAGTGTACTTTCTTGAATTGAGGAGTAAATGTGCTCTGCTACCACCTGTTAACCTTTTTCCCTTCTTTAGTAGAACAATTGTGGAGTGGAAAAATGCCACTATTAGTATTGCACATAATATGGTCTACTGTGGTCTGTTCCCACCCCCCACTCCAGCCCCCCCCCCAACTTGGCACCTCATGGCTGAATTCATCATTTTTATTTTAGAAATGGTAACTGCAACACACACTGTATTGCTGGAGACAGTGGTGCTAAGCAATGATGAACCCCTTGAAATCTGTTAATGCTTTTTGACCTGGCAGGCACTCAGAAATACTGTGTGAGACCTTAGTGAAGCTACAGTAAATTAACATAAATTACTGGATTACTAAGAGAAATCAAAAAAGCTAATCAAATGTGCTAGCTACAAAGCACTTTCATTGCTGTAATATAATAGTGTCCATCCAAAAAAGAAAAACATATATTTGACGCTTCATGTGATTTAAATGTCTTGACATACTAAGAATGGCTTGATATTCTGGTGATGTTAGTGACTGATTACACTTGGCTTCCAACAGGAATTGGCAATTAAATTTGGGAAATTGTGATTTTAGTAATTGTTATGTTTGCTTGTGCACATAGTGCATGAGAAACATATTGAGGTTAGTAGAACATTGCAGAGGTGTGGCAGTGTTGTCCCAATGCAGGGGATGCTTAAATGGGTGTGTCCCTCAGCCACCAATCAACAGGGAAGCTGCCAATGATGTCAGTTTCAGAGCAAGTACCGCACTTGAAAGAAATCTGCTGCTCCAGTCAGGGACAGTTTTGTCATTGCAGCAGCAGATCTCTTCCCCCTCTTCCCAGCAACCAGGCAAATTCCTGCCATACTCATTACAGTGCACAGTAATGCAGATGGGTGGAGTTACGAGCAACTCGTTTGTTCAGTGTGCCTTTCCCAGTGAAACATATTAATAAATCAACAAGCAAACATAATAAATGAGCCGCTCCATGACTTTGCATAATTGGCAGCTCCTGCCATTTACCACACACTCCCCCAATGCTGGCACCGGGGTGCCCAATCCCTGTGCCAACATGTATCCCCCCTTCCCCTATTAATGTGGCACACTGGGAGCACACCCCAGTGTGCCAAACTAATCATATTTCCAAAGCTGGGATGCCCACTCCCAGTGTTGGATGATTCCCCCCCAACCCGAACATATCTTTTGCCAACAATGGGATGCCCAATCCCCACTTCAGCATACCCCCCCCACTATTGTTGCATGCTGGTAGCCCATCTCAGGGTGTCAAAGTAATTCTTTGTCTTTTTCCAACACCAGGATGCCCACTCCCCATGTCGGATGTGCTCCCATGCCCAATTTTTTTTCAGCTGACCTCAGGGTGCCCATTCCTTGGGTTGGCATTGATCCCCTCCTCCACTAGTCTGGCACACTGGGAGACCACCCCAGTGTTCCAACATTTATAACATTTATTTTTCATACTGTTTCACCTGTAAAACAGAAACCCATCTCCCAAGGTCTTTTTTTTAATAACCTAAAGAAAAAGAAAATGGTCCCTTGTCATCCTCGCCATTCCTCCCCCATCCTGATCCTCCCTCTGAGCACCCAACCTCCCCATACCTCCATCACCCATACTTACCTGTGGAGATCCAGCGCTATGATCTTCTGTGGACTGGGAACACGTCAACACTTTCAGTAGCCGACCACAAACTGAAGAAAATCACAGTAAGCCCAATAATGGCAATCAATGGGGGGGGGTCGACTTAGGATGATATCACAGCCATTTTTGGGAGTTTTGGTCCCAAATTTTCAACATGGGGTTCTTGGTACCCCACCTCATGAGTACTGGCACTGTCATTTCATTTATCAGTCCCAAAATGTGACTTTGTGTTTGCTGCACAGAATCACGTTTTGGGACTGATTAATGAAACAACAGTGCCACTGTTCATGAGGTAGAGTCCCAAAAAGCCTATGTTGCAAGTTTGGTGAAAAAACTCCAAAAACTTACTGTGTTTCAAGTGTATGTAGAGCAATTTGTACGCACACAGGTAACTTCGCCAATTTTTTATATTTTCCCTTCAAATTTCCAGCATTGCCATTTTTTCACACCTCCTTATGAACAGTACAGCTGTTATTTTTTGCATCCTGCCCAAAATGTGTTTTCACACCTGTGGCACAGAATGGCTCAGTTGCTGTGTGAAATCAACTTTTGGGATGGATTAATAAAACCACAGCGTCACTGTTCATGAGGGGAGGTCTAAAAAAGGCCATGTTGAAAATTTGGTGAAGAAATTCCAAAAAATGACTGTGTTAAGAGTGTGCGTTACACAGTTTCAATACATCCTAATAATTATGGTCATCAAGCCTTGACAGAAAATTCCTTTGACTAAAGTGCAGATGAGGGTGAGGGAAGGGGGCTTGCATTGAATACCAGGCATCCATCTTCCCTTCTTCCACAAACCCACTCACATGATTCTTGCACCAAATAGCTACTGGGGGAGTACACTTCATTGACTCTCAAGTGATTAGAGTCTATAAATCCAGCCCTCCCAGATCAGCTGTCACCCCTCCCTGAAACACTAAATGAAATTATGACATTGTAAAAGTCTGTGCCCTGATGTTGCCTGCTGTGCTGACAGACAGACACACACACACATACTATGGGGGGGGGGATTAGGCTTAACTCCTACTCTGAGGCTTCTTCATATAGGGCTAAACTCCTGACTCTGAAAACTAATAATAAAAAGTATGTCCCAGATTTTATGACCCTTTTTATCCTGGAACTTGGACTTCTTGACTCACTCTCTAAATAGTGTTCTAACCCCATGTATTCTTCATATTCCTAGCTCTCTGCAGTCTGCCTACTCAGTAGAACTGTCCGGAGTGCCAATGGAACTATATGCTAATGATGTAATCATCACTGGCTAGTGACAAACATTCAAATTGCTGCCCTCATCTGCTGCACATTCCATCAACATCTCAGATTTCTTACCCTGCCTCACAAGTCAAGATGCCGAGGAGACCTCCTTAGGGCATTCGTTGGCTATTTGTAAAGTATAATTTAATTATACTTCAATATTCTTACTGCTGCCTTCATGTATTGTATTTTTTATTCTAACATTAATTTTAGCTAGTTTTATTTAGTTTTAGTGTTGTTTCATGGTTCCTCATGGTTCGGGATAACCATTGAGGAATCAAGTAGTTTATCTTTAATTGAGGAACTTTCCACTGTATTTCTGTGTATATTTTGTTGTTTAAAGCTGTTTACAAATATATTTTGGAATTGCTGATCCAGTTTCTTTTCAACTGCTAACCTGGTTCCAAATTTAAAAAACTATCAGTTCTTTTTGAGGAACTTCATCAGTTCCTGAACTGACCGCAAAAAAAAAAAAAAAAGGTTTTCTATTTGCAGTTGTGGTTTGTCTCCTGGAAATGGAGCTGTCAGAAAAACCTAAGAAAAAGACTAGTCCTCCAGGGTTTAAAAACTGTATCAAATGTGGGGATGTGTTTGTTAGAGCAGACAAGCATGAAAGCTGTGTTGTCTGCCTGGGAACCTAACATTTGTCTTCTAACTGTGAAATTTATATATCTTTTTCACAGAAAACTGCGGAAAAAAAGACTAGAAAGGTTGCAGAAGTGACTGGACAAAGGTGCTTCTGGCTATGACCAGCCAACACCTTCAAAACCTGTAGGTGAAACTGCTGTCTCTTCCTCACACACCCCTGGAAAGGGTGATTCAGGCACCTTAAAGAGGTTGAGTGGGTCGGCTGATTCTCTGGTCCCCCTCCAAGAAAACCAAAATGACCAAGCACGCCGAACCCCAGGAAAAAACAAAAGGGGATTCTTCTGTGCCCCACAATCTGTCAACTGCTGAGGAGACTGCCAAGGCCATGTCAGGGTTTTATACCTTCTCCGACCCATCCTCCTCCAATAGTTCAGGAGCATACTCCTTTCTCTGACCTTCCCTCCCAGGCTATGGACTTTGGGGATTATGATTTACCAGAGGCTGATGATGGTGAGCCCATTGAACTGGAGATTTCACCAGAGCAGAATTTGGCTGTCCTTCCAGGCCTGAGGATTTCTCCTCACATTTTTCCTTTGTAAGGAAAATAATGGATGGCCTTGATCTGGCTACCACTGAGGTTATGGAAGATGAAGAGGAGGCCCAATATATGGAAATGACTGGATTAACACCCACTAAGAAAATTCTTCTCCAAATAAATAAATTCTTTAAAAAATGTTTAGTTACTATGCTGCAGAACCCATACTCTGCCCCACCTCTGGATAAGAAGGACGACAAGAAGGATCAGCTGGATAGACAAGGGGCTGAATTCCTGTACTCTCACCCTGATCATCAGGGTATAGTTCAGCAGGCAGCCTGTGAAAAGACAATGGTTTCTCTATCCTCTCACCCACCTGAGAAGGATTCTAGGAAAATAGACAGTATGTCTAAAAAAGGGTATTTAGCTGCCTCTCTGGGGGTCAGACAAGCTAATTACCAGGCCTATTCTGCACAGTACCAGAAAACACTGAGGCAGTCAATTTTGGCAATGTCAGAGAAGGTTCCCTCCCCTATCTCTGATGACCTAGCAGAAACAGTCAAATTTGGACTGGTGGCATCCAAATGCCAGTTCCAAATGGCAGCAGATGCCAATGATAATGCTGCTAGGTGGATGGCTCTGACTGTAGCCCTAAGAAGGTTGGCTTGGCTAAGGGCTACTAATTTAACATAGGATACCCAGACTAAGGCCATGGATTTTCCTGTTCAGGATCATTCTCTCTTTGCTAAACATACTGAAGAGTACACGAAAAAGGTGGATGAGTATAAAACCACCTATAAGAGCAACTCTTCCAAAGAAAGGCCTTCCACCTCATACAGGCCTTATGGAAGGGGAGGCAGAGGAAGGTCCCCATATAGCAGGCCCTTCTATCAGGCTCAAGCTGTCCCACAGTTACAGCCTTACCCACAGCAGACTGGGTACTACAGGGCCAGAGGTAGGAGGGGTTCCAGGAAAGGTTTCCATTCTACCCAGGCTCAGGCACAGCCTAAACAAAATCCCTGACTTCATTGTCAAGGCCACCTCCCTAATACCAGTAGGGGGCAGACTGACTCACTTTTTCCAGGCCTGGCAGGTCATTACCAGAGACAAGTGGGTTTTGGAACTACTGAGTCATGGACTGTCCCTGAGCTTCAAGTCTCTTCCCCCTTTAAAATCAAGGCTGTTCAAACCAGCTTCTCTCACAGAGAAACAGCTTTTGGAAAATGAGGTTCAAACCTTGCTCCACATAAAAGCAGTGGAGCCTGTGCCAAAACTTCAGAGGGGAAGAGGTTTTTATTCTCGGTACTTTCTCACCAAAAAGAAAAATGTGGAGTGGCAGCCTATACTGGACCTCAGGTATCTGAACAAGTATCTTGTAAAACCAAGATTCAAAATGGTAACTCTGTCTATGATTTTACCAGTCATTTAACAAGGAGATTGGCTGGCATCTCTGGATTTAAAGGATGCCTATTTCCACATCCCTATAAGGGAGTTTCACAGAAAATATTTCCGGGTCAGACTCCTTTCAGGTCACTGGCAGTTCTCAGCCCTTCCCTTCAGTCTCACCTGAGAACCAAGAGTATTTACAAAATTCCTGGCAGTGGTAGTGGCATACCTATGAAGGTTGGGAATTTGAGTCTTTCCATATCTCGACGACTGGCTAGTCATGGGAAAGTCATCACATCAGGTGAAAGAGCACCTTGCAATAACAGAAAACCTGCTACAATCTCTGGACTTCCTGTTGAACCAGGAAAAGTCCATTCTCATACCAGTACAAGTCCTGCACTTCACTGGAGCAGAACTGGACACTTTAAAGGGAAGAGCCTTTCTTTCAGAAGAAAGGGTTCAGAGTATCTTGGAAGTGATTACCTCATTCAAGCTGGGCAAGCCATGCACAGCAAGGAGATACTTGCAGATATTGGGACACTTGGCTGCAGCAACAGGAGTTGTCTTGGGAGCAAGACTTAAAATGAGGGATATTCAGTTTCATCTCAGGGCACATTGGTGCCAAAAAAAAAAAACATAGAATGTGAAAATTGATTCCAGTAACAGAATCTGTGCTTCAGTCCCTACAGCGGTGGATGGATGCCCACAACCTAAGAGCAGGAGTTCCCTTTCAGAGGGAAAGTCCTTCAGTTATACTTGCAGCAGATGCTTCTCTGTTAGGATGGGGTGCTCATATAGGAGAGCACACTACCCATGGCACCTGGTCAAGTGTGGAGTCTCTCCTTCACATAAACCTGCTGGAGCTCTGAGCAGGTTTCTGGCCCTAAAAAGTTTATTTCAACTTATACAGGGCAAAGTGGTGCAGGTCAGAACAGACAGCACCACTACAATGTTCTACATAAACAAGCAAGGGGGGACAAGATCAGATCCCCTGTGCACAGAGGCCATCAGAATTTAGGAATTGGCCTACTTACTAAAAGCTTCCCTGCAGGCCATTCATGTCCCAGGCAAGGACAATACCCTGGAAGATGCCTTAAGCAGGATAAAGAAGGCACATCATGAATGGTCTCTAAACAGACAGGTACTGTCCTCAGTGTTCAGACGATGGGGCACTCCAGAGGTAGATCTCTTTGCCTCTCAAGAGAATCACCTTTTGCTCTTGTTTTGTTGCAGACCACCAGCCAAGGGTACAATTCCACTGGATGCCCTGGCTCTGGATTGGTCAGGAAGACATCTGTATGCCTTCCCTCTTTTTCCTCTCATCTTCAGAGTGCTGATCAAACTCAGGTCACAGCATGCATCCATGATTCTGATAGCACCAGACTGGGCCAGGCAGCCATGGTATCCCCTTCTGTTGTCCATGTCAGTGTCCAAACCAATACACCTGCCCAGGACGTACAATCTCCTGACTTCCTATCAAGGGAATATCTTGTACCTGAACCATAAGTCTCTCAGGCTCAAGGCCTGTGCCTTGAAGAATTTTCAAATCTAACACTTTCTCAAGCTGTTCTGGATATCCTAATATGATATAGAAAGCCTTCTACCAAGAAAACCTACAATGCAAAATGGAAAAAGGTTTTCAATTTGGTGTGATGCCAAGCAAGGTTCTCCTTCCGTAGCAGAAATTCCAGTTCTAGTGGAGTACCTCACTGATTTACACTCACAGGGATTGAAATACACATCCTTAAAGGTACATTTGGCATCAATTTCCACTTTTATCTCTGCTGTGAAAAATGTTTCCATTGCATCTAATCCCATTTTCAAAAAGTTCTTGAAAGAGTTGTGCCATTTGCATCCTCCTGTTAAAGAGCCAGTCCCTGTGTGGGACCTGAACATTTGCATTGCTCAGCTTATGAAATCTCCCTTTGAGCCAATGTCTTCTGCTCATTTGCAGTATGTAACATGGAAAACTGTGTTTTCGATTGCAATTACTTCTGCAAGGAGAATAAGTGAATTGCAAACTCTATGTGTTGAAAAGGATTATGTTTTCTTTCATAATGATAAGGTAGTGCTTTGAACCAATAGGAGGTTTCTTCCTAAGGTGGTTTCTGATTTCCATTTAAATCAGCCTGTAACATTACCAGTCTTCTTTACAGCCAGTTCATGGGGAGTGCAGACTCCATAGTCTGGACGTAAAAAAGACATTGAGTTACTGCTTGATTCACACCAAGGATCATAGAGGTGATGAACAACAACTTTTTCTCACTTTTGGGGATGTGGGAAAAGAACCCCAGCTTCCAAGAGATCAGTCTCTCACTGGATAGTTCAATGCATTCAGTTGTGTTACTCAAAATCTGAAAAACAGGCCCCAGCAGGCCTCAGGGCCCATTCAGTTAGAGGCACAGCTAATTCTATTGCAGCCTCAAAAGATATTCCCTTAGTGGAAATCTGTAAAGCAGCTACCTGGAGAACAGTACACTCTTTTATCAAACATTACAGTTTGGACATCAGTCCAGAAGTGATGCAGAGCAGCAGTTCTGCAGAGTCTCTTCCCTAAGTAGGTTCTCTGCACACCTCCAAAGGTACTGCTTTGAAGTCTGCAGAGAGTTATGAACATGAAGAATACATGGGGTTAGAAGAAAAAATTAGTCATCTTAGTAATATTGTTTCTTCCAATGTATTCTTCCATATTCATAACTCTCCCTCCCTACCTCCCCTTCCAGAATCAGTGCCTCTTCATGGTCTAATGAATCTTTTTGGTTGCTAGTCCCAAACACAGGCATACATAGTTTAATTCTGTGGGATTTTCAGTTATCCTTTTTTTTTCCAGGTGATTCTGGCACTTCAGGAGGGTATTTGGCTATATAAACATTAAAGCCGATGGCACATTTATAAGGTAGAAAAAGAAATGGGCAGACTGGATTAGCCTTGTGGTCCTTATCTGCTGTCAAGTTATATGTGTCTATGTTTCTATGTTATTATTATTACTATTGTTATCATTATTAGTGCTGATATTGTTTTCAGCCTTAGTATACAATACATAGTTAAGCTGCATTAGGCAGCCATAATAGTTAAATAGTCTAGGATAGATTGCCTTGTAGGTGTCTTGGAAATCTGAGACATTGATGGAATGTGCAGCAGATGAGGGCAGCAGTTTGAATGTTTGTCATGAGCCAATGATGATTCCATCATTAGCATATAGTTCCATTTGCACTCCGGGTAGTTCTACTGAGCATGCAGACTGCAGAGAGTTATGAATATGGAAGAATACATTGGAAGAAACACTATTACTGAAGTGAGTAACTTTTTTCTTACATGGCACCATACAAACACATAAGCTTTTTATTCATATTGGAGTGCATGGTTTGTAACTGTCTTTCCTGAACTCCTAACAGACTGCCAGCATGTCCCCAAGGTATCTTACAATTGTAACAAGGTGTTAGGTTTTTTTTTTTATTAGGTGCTAATTAAAACACTATTGTCTGCATAGGGCTTGATTAATGCTCATTGTTGCTTATTAGCAGCCTACTAAATGAGGTCTCCCTGCCCCCTTCTGTCATGCAGATGTTGCTCTGATTACAATGGCAAGTACAGAAAAAAAGATGTATCAAAGGCTTGGTGGAGGATCCAGTGGGGGAAGAGATGGTGTCTTTTAACTGTAGAGGAGCAGCAGTGGGTATGGTGTGCAGGAATGGAATTCAGTGTCTGCATAACAAAAGCTACTGAATGAGGTTTCCATGCTCCCCTTCTGCTTTTGGTTTACCGTAGTGGGCTAGACAACCATGCTGTCAGCCAGAAATTCATCCCCCCCCCACAGGCTACCATAACCTATTCACTGTGAACCTTTTGATACCAGTCTGCTAGATCATTTTATGATTGACTTCTGGTGGACAAAATGAGAGTAAACCCACAGCTGGCTATGGTTTACAATAATAACAATCATGAACACAATGGGGTGGGGTAGCAAGTAATGAAGTCAACTATAAAAATGTCGTGAAGTCAACTATACAAATAGTATTATTTTTTATTAATCTACTAAAGTTGATTTACCCACTATATACCCCAACATTTGTTATTGTATACCCAAAATGTTTGTCATAATGTGGTTTCTTCTAGGGAGTTTTACCACAACATGCAACAACGAAACTATACATAGAGAACATTTTAGATTTATTGTATGTATGGATGACACATAGAGTAAATATGTTACTTTAAAAAAATAAAATTATATAAACATATTTTTTACAGGGCATTGAAAAATACTGCTTCTCAGTTACATACATTTAAGATTGTTGATGACCACCTGTATGTATTGTATACATCAAGGTTTCCTTCCAGAACTATTTTCTTTCTGACGTTAACTACTTTTTTACAGCAGAAACATAAATCATGTTTTCTATTCCTATATTAGTGGGGAGACAAAGTAATATAAATCAGGATAGCACAAGAATTATTTGTTCTGTTACAGCTACATAATAAGGAGAATAAAGACAGCAATGACAGTCTGTTAAGGATATAACTAAAAGCAAATTATGGGTGGCTAACTTTAGCATCTGCTGTAATACTTCTAGATTTTTTTGTATCTGTCTGGTCTGCCTTACACAGAAATAAAAAAAAACTAGAATAGGCACTCCACTACAAAGAGTCAGAAGGGATAATACGTGTCTGTATAATAATACTGTCTGTATAGTACTGTAAACTCCAGTTTATATTTATTAAAAGAAGAATGTCCTGTATTGCAGAGTGATGTCCGCTGTGATCCATAAGTATTGGGAAGTTACCTGAATTAATTAATCATTGAATTACATTTTTGCATATTGTAAAACCTGATTGGCTGTGCCCCAGCCAGTCAAGTTTTACTATTGGCAAAAATGCCATTCATTCATTCATTCATTCATTCATTCATTCATTCATTCATTCATTCATGCTACAGGTATATCCCAACCAGCATGATACAGGTCTCTGCAAATGAGAAAAAGATACTTCAGTGTTTTTTGTTTAATGTAAAAATAAAATAGAAAATGCACTGAAGCACAAAGTCTTGGGGATTCCGTTTCTGGATAGATTTTTTTCTTTAGGTAGAACAGACAATATGCACAAATATTCACAAGTATTCTGATAATCTAACAAATGGAGCACAAAACAGTCCACAAAAACAAAAACAGTTCAGTAAACATCTTTTCCCACCAGAACTCAATCAGAAGATCTCACTGGGGTGGAAAAAAGAACACACATACAAAACGGAACAAAAAACGTGTGGCTTTTTCTTTTGATAATTCTGTCAGATGCCTTACTTGAAAAGACAAAAACACACAACTTGACCAACCAATTGCAGAAATAAACACCCTACATCACACTGTCCATACCCCTTCTTTACCAGTAATTTCATTTGGTCACCTCATATACAGAGACTGCTGCCCCCAAAAAAAACAATCCTCAACTAAGTTGTGTATTTTGGGCTTTGCCTCCTTTTCTAGTGGCAAATGTGAAATAAATATTTTAGTGTTCCTAATGGCAGACTGTTTTGTCTTATGAATGCAATTCAGTTAAACTGCATCAGTTTTCCAGAGGTTTCCAGTTCAAACCATTAGTCTAAGAGATGAAACATCACTGCCATATACATTTGGTTCAATATGTTGCCTGACATGAACAAAGAAGTTTGAAACAGTTTTCATGTACAGTAACTGCAGTGACCATGTCAAAGGCAGTTACTGTAGCAGGTGAGGGCAGTGTGGGAGATGGAACAAATCTACTAGTGGAACTCATCACCTTTGATGTTGAACTGAATGTACCTGACAGGGGTCTCGGGACACAATTCCTTATTACTGTATATTGTACGTCACATGAGATGTTTGTCAATGGCTGTTCATTCTTGGCGGAACTGCATATTTTTAATGGAGTATGGCATATAGCAAGTTGACTAAATAATAAAATGTCAAGACTGGCAACATCTTCACAACCAAACAATCACTAGCACATTTGACAAAAAAAAAAAAAAACTGAATCGTTATTCTGTCACTGGCATTAAATTTCAAGTTTGTGACATCATTTATGCATAATAAAAAGTACATAGGAGAACAAAAGAGCATGATCCACATAAAATAGAATATGTGGGACCCTGTTCTCAAAGAGTGTCTTTATACACATACACATACTCATTTTTAGAGTGCAGAGGGGTATCTTTGGAATGTGAGCAGACAATTGCACTCTGGGTGTGAACAGCCATAATTTGCATACATTTAGATCAATACTGTATGTAGGACTTTGTCGTTACCTCCATACTGTGCTAAAAATTGATTATTTTGATGAGATTCCTTTGAGCTATGTGAACCTCCAGTCCCATGTTTTTTGTTGTTTTTGTTTTATGGGTGTGGGTGGGGGCGTTGGTTGTGCCTGTCAGATTTTGCTCATTTTACAGCATATCATGTATTGTTTTTTTGTAACCCTTCCTGTTCCACCCTCATCAGCATCCAACCTCCTACCCAACCTGGGCCACAGTTCTGAAACCTTTAAACCAAAAACAAGGAAACTGAAACACATTTAGTTCAGCAGCTCTTTTAATAACCAAAGTAGTTTCTCATGAAAGTCTATGTTGTTAAAGCTGGGGGGGGGGGCAGGCAGACAGGACTGAACACCGGTGCAGTCATATTTGATACACCCTATCCCCAGTCGCTTGCCCATTCAAATAATTTTGCTTCAGTTAATGCTCTATATAGTAAGCATTATTTTATTTTGATTATTCATACACATTCTAAAACAGAGATGGTAGAATTAAGCAATAATGCATGACAGGTTGTGGTATATTATGGGATATCATCACGCCTCAGGTGGTTGGGCACGAGGCTGCAGGTCGAGTGCGTCCAATGACCTGAGAAGTGATGATATCCCATGATATACCACACCTTGCAGTGCATTATCACTGTTATGAACTGGCTTCAAAATCTTATAAGTAAAATATTTAAAAAAGTTTGAAAATGAGTTGATTGTGGTGTTGGAGGGGTATCTTTTAAAAAAAATAGTTCCTGTCAGCAGGTGGCGCTGCTGTAAGTGGAGTTCGTGGAGGAGGTGCAGAGGTGAACTTTCACACTCTTAGGATTAGTTCTGAATACGAACTGTGTTGTCCCTTCATGTGTTTTCCATTCAGGTAAAATAGGCAATGTTATTATGATTTTTTTTCTTTTGTCCACTGCCGTTGTTTGTGCTGGTTTGCCTGTAAGGTGTCATTGTGGTGTTGCCGTTGGGGGAAGAAGGTGTCTTAAAATGGGACACTAGCACAAAAAAAAGGCACTTTGCTGTTTCTCTTTGGCTTTGTTTGCAAATGGAATGCTCATTGCCATTTAAATAAAATGGTGTTTAGTATCTTTTTATTGTGGGAGAAAACATAATTTGGCCGTTGTTGCTCCTGTAGTATTGCCTCGCTGATGTTTGCCCATGAGGGGAAGTTGTATTATTCTGGAAGGGGGGGGCTCTGCTTTGCGACTTCTGTTAAGCGAGAGAGAAGAAATTAAGTCATGTGCTGCTACTGCGAAAACTGGTAGTGGAACCGAGTTATGAGCTTCTGCTGCTACCGAGCATGATTTCAATGGGGCTGTCTTGCTGCTCGTTGCCCTCGGATTGGTTTCTTGTGGGTGAGGAGAGTGGTGGCCGGAGGTTTTTAGAAGCTGTGATGATGTAGCCCAGTATCATCTTGGCTTTAAAAACGTCTCTGCCAATCGGTGTTGCGCATATATGATCACCAGTTCATAATCCTGGTTAAATCATGACATTAGACTTACAATAATGGGTGCAACTCTAGGGATTTCAAGTCCTGGAATGAAATTTCATTACTTTAGTCACAGGAGTAGCCTGGCTGAGATTTTGGGTCAATCAGGAAGGTTCATTTAAAACTTTATGAACTCAAGATGCAGAAAGAGTGCATGAAACAGAAAAGATAATTTGGAATAAAAAAAAGCAACTTTGTACTACTGTACGTGATGTTTTTAGCTGAGTAGATTTTCTGTTCATTATCTGATACCTTATAAGACTCTTTACTATTGCATTAGTTCCACCGCTGTTTAGAAGCACAGATTAAAACCACCTGAGAACTGATGTTTTCATTTAATGCTTTATATATTAAGAAAAGCCAACAAACCCCATATTACTCAACATTAATCTTTTGTACATTCCATCTTTTGTTTTTTTGTTCAGATGTTTTTATTGCTGTTTTTTTTTTCCACTTTAACAATGTACAGTATGTAGACTGCATTGCTTGCACACCGCCTATATAGCATGTCATTAGAATTACTTCCCGCTCAGGTCTTTTGAATTTGTTAACCCATCTAGTGTATCTCCATTTGTGATTTTTTTTTTTTTTCACCATTTTTGTTGTATCTTGTAATAGAAAATGTTCCATAGCCATTCTTAATTGCATGGTTTGGAGTGATGTTCTGGTGCCACAGTGTTCTTGTTATATGCACCACATCAGAGAGAATATTCAGACATACCATAGTTAAATAACAGTGTGAAAGCCGATCTGTACCTGTGCACCAAAGCATTACATGCCCTCTCCTCACTAGTGCCTTAGGTTCAAATACCGCTGACCCATTACCTCCACTATAAGTTTTTTACTTTTGGTACCAACTTGACTCAACTTCCAATATATACACAAACTTAAAGAATCATAAAATGTTTTAGTTAAACAAAGGAAAAAGTAGGCTGAAGTAATTAAGGCTCCTCCTGCCCAAGTGTACGCTACGTACTGTAGGATGCAAACAACCCTGGTGTTACACAGTGCAGCATGAACTTGTAACTAACCATGTGTGTGTGTGTGTGTGTGTGTAAGGTGAAAAAAATGCATCAGCTCCCCAACAGGAGCTGAAACCATGATATTTTCTGTTATATGCATGCCAGTGTCTCCCCACATCCCCAATCCCAACCCAGTGTATTGCATCTGACCATCAGCAGATGTGCCATCACACATTGATCTCCACTACTAAGATAATACCATGAAAACGTTAATGTTAACTGCAATTAATGGAGTGATGTTGAACTCTGGTTCAGTACCTTACAGACCCATACTCTAAAAGTTGACTGATATCTTGATAGCTTCTCTGTAGTTACCCCCCTCTCCACTGTATGTGTCCAGAGTCTGCCAACAATGGCTGATCTGTCCTCCCTTCTTATTTTTTATCCCTGCTATCACAGAAAGGAGCATTAATGACCCGTGAGTGGGGTGGAGGTGAAGTTGTTGGGGGGATTGTCAGTTAGTCGTGGTGCCAGATCATGATAGAATGAGTACATACATTTTTTTAAACCCATTGTCATATCTCTTTATCCATTTAATCCATGGTTGCTGGATAACATGCTTATTTGATCAATTAATTATTGCTTTGAGCTAGAAATAACCCACTATTCTCCCAGCGTTGGCTTACCTCCATCTCTCAGCCCTATAATCTTTTTTTTTATGTTAAATAACATAGGGTCTGATTCCAAGTCAGGCTACACCAGTTTAAGCTGAGATACGCCAAACTCCTTGGCGTATCCCACTACTTACACCAAGTGATATGCCCGGCGGTATTCCAAGTGGCGCCTTGCTCCATATTGGCTGCGGACTATGACAATCATGGGCATACCACCCACTATGCCACAGCCCACAATGCCATGATACAAGTGCAGGTTATAGCAGCATCATTGCCCAATTCCAAGAGGGCGGGTGGCGTAACCCACAAGGGCGATTCTGAGAGCTGCTCTGGAGGGGTTATTGTAGAACAGCCCAGAGCTTTTTTAAGCAACAACTGACAGTGCTATCTGTCAGCTGCACACCCCTTGGCACCACAACAATAGTGCTGATGTGTTCCCCATGCCCCAATGGCATACCCCATCCCCCACCCCCAAATCTTGAGGGACTTCCCGGGGTCCATTCTCTGCCATGCCCCTGGGACACCTGTGACTCCTGTCCTGACCCCTTGCCCCCTGGTGTGTACTGTGGTGTTCCAGGGTGGGGGGACTTTGGGGAGGCCACCAGTAGATGGCCGCTACTTGCACCATGCTGGACATCTATGCCATGCTTGTAGCATGTGCCTCCTACATAACACAAGTGCTGGGGGCCAGCCGCTCTTGGAATGCAGCACAGATTCCACAATTTTTGGCCTGTGATGGTAGCATGTGAGGTGAGTGCCTGAATCATGGCACCATCCAAAATGGCGACATGATATGGGTGAAAGCCAGAAAGGTGAGGTGGCAGGAAGGGTGACTGGATGTGGTGGGGTGGGCAACCCTAGTGACAGAATGTCGCTACATGTACATGTGCATGGCGGGGGATCGAGCATGGCCTGAGAGGGGTGGAGGGGATATAGGGGGTGGCATTGCGGTCTGCTGCCGAGCTGCACCATGGCATCAGGGGTTGGTCTCCATTTGTGCTGCTGGGGTTCCGGGTTCAGGTCTGGGTCCAGGTGCTACTCTGCTTTTCTTGTGCCAGGCCCAAAATCTTATTTTTTTTACTTTCGCACCCCCCCTGTCATGCACCCCCCCCTGGAGTTGAGAATCCTTAAGTTGGGTGGTGCGGGGGAGGTGTGGTGGTGTACAGCCCCCCCACAGAAAGCAAGTATGTTTTGTTCCTGGCACCATTTTTCCATGCACCAAGGTTATAAGGTGGCGAAATTGTTTTCGCCACCCTGACATTGCTCTTCTGCGGGTCACCCTTCTGCAGTCGCCCACATCACATAAAACCCCTGTGAGTTACGCCATTCATTCTGGAATTGACCCCATAGTCTTTTCCTGACCCCTAACTGCAGAATATCCACACCCCATTTCCAGGGCCAGTCAATTTTTATTTAGTAATTATTATGTCCTTCACTCTCCCTGCCTCAGATGACCTTCCTTTGGTTGCATGCTAACCAGTTGTCATTAAATGATCAAAAGTCTCTCCCTTTCCTAATTCTGGATGATGAACCCTACTGATACAGATATCAGTATGATAGTTTAAAAAAAAAACAAAAAAAAAAAAACCTTGTACCAGCTTAGACTTACCTCATTCATTCATTTCCATCCACATACAAATTCTGGGTGACCTTCCTCAGCAGTCATACTGCAGACGTGAAAAAAGAATCAACTGAGAGCCAAAGCTTATGCTGCCCCCCCCCAACCACCTCTCACCCTCAGCTCTCACTGTTCCTGATTCCTGACTATGTCAGATTCAGATAATATCTGTCTCTTTACTCAGGTACGACATTTACACTGACATGTTACTGTATATCAAACTTCCGTGCATATGTAAGCTATGGAGACATGAGTAAAAAAAAAAAAAAAACTCCCGTAATATTGATGCATTTTCTAATACTTTCAATGAATCAATCAATCAAAATCTTTATTTTTGCCATGTAGAACATCATTGAGACAAACTCAAGTACAAGATGGACCTGGAGCAAAACAATTGCCAACAGGGTTAAGACATAACAGGTTGAGTGAACGTACATAACAATTACATAGTAATAATAACGTACAACCATCACATGTAACAAGATACTTCCACCAGAACATAGCAATAGGTTCAACAGGAGGTAGTGCCATTTAAATACAATTGCATGGATACAGATATACGGACGTAAGGTAATGAGCTAACGTTTATACAGGAAACATCTGATAAATTCAATACAAGTGTACATGACCACCATGTCCTCTTCATTGCAAGCAGATAGTTTCCTTTGAACTGCAGATGACATTTTTATAGCTGCAGAGCATGCGTTTGTATGTTGTGCACTATCCCAGTACTGCAGTATCCCAATATTAATATCTTAAAATGTATTTTTTTGGGCCATTACTGGTAGCAGGTGCTCAATCCAAACACACATGATTACTGAGAGCAGATGCCCAATACCATCTTAAGAATCCCTACTCACCTGAAACTTTGTATTTATCCCCTGACCTGCCTTGAATCACCAATGTCATTATTTTTTTAGAATTACTGGTGAGCAAGTTTTTCAATTGGATCACCGAGTTGATATTTGCCATAAAAAACAGTTGTTATTATGGCATTCACATGCTCCGTCTATCAAAAGGGAGCACTCCCTCATTGGCTACCATTTTCTGTGTGGGCAGGCTAAACAGTTCTGAAAACATGGCGGCTCCATATCTTAGTTAGCGAGGAGCCGCCACGGGTTCATCCTCACCTTCACATAATCATTGTTTGTATTTATTTTGTTGACCCTACTTTAAATATGACCATTATTTTTGTTAACGTATCTGGTTGATACTGCAGTTTGCTAGCATTGGGCAGCACACACCATCGCTTAGAAAGAGTCTATGGCTGACAGAGGTAAGCGCAAGTGTAATCGCAATCGCTGTTTTAGCTGTTACAGTAATTTAAAAAAATAATTTGAAACTGGTAGCAGAGTGAGCTGGAGGGTGATGTGGGACAAGAGTGAGAGGGACTGGGAACTGCTGCACAGCTCAGCTGGGGAATTTAGAGTGGGAGCTGGGGGGAGTAAAGAAAGGAAGCTTCTGCATTTGGTGCCCCAGAGAACTACAGTAAAGCTGCCATGGGGATTTCTTGAGAAAGATAGAGGGAGAGAAAGTGTGTGTGTGTGTGTGTGTGTGTGTGTGAGTGTAGAGAGACAGAGAGAGAGAGAGAGAGACAGAGTGTGTGTGTGTGTGTGTGTGTGTGTGTGTGAATTGCTGTCTAGCAAATTATATAAAATAAAAATGGGGAAGTGTGCCTATGAGAATTTAATGCACACCCTTGGTGTGGGGTGCTTTGATAAACCCCTCAGGCTTCACCCTCGGGGTTTATGTAGCATCCCACACCTCGGGTGTACATTAAATTCTCATATCACATACTTCCCCATCCTTTATTCTCAATTTATTCAGATCCTGTACTGTTCTTTACGTGTTCCTAATCTTTCTGTTTAATTACAAACAAGACAGCTTTGCTTCCCACTAGAAAAGTACAGAGCTCAGACTGACCTGGCTGTCCTGTATGTACAGTATGTCTTTTTACAAATAACACAATCACATAACCATATCACCTAACTGTATTAGCCAGATGTACAGTACTTGAGATTGGTACAATATTGAAACACATTTTGATTCCCACAACCTCCACTTCCATACTATTGACTCTAAGCATGTCACTTAACAAATGTTGTGGCCCCAGATCACCTCAGAACACTGTGAGTTTATTACAATTGGGCCTGACCATGTTATCAAAAGCTAAAATAATGGACATTTTCATCTGACTGTCTGCACACAGAGTATCTCGATTCCTGATACAGTGCTGCAGGATAAAAAAAGTAGATTAAAAAAAGGAACAATTAGTCAATGCCATCTGCTGGTGCACCTGTAAAAACAGGAGAAAAAGAAAAACTTGGACACTCAGAACTTCAGAAATGCTTAGATGAGCTGTATCACCACCAGGTGGATTAGGCAGGGAGTGCATCTTCAAGTTAATGATGCCACACTAAATTAACAGAATACCCTGCCCCACAGTGAGGTACAGAGCTGCACCGAGTGGTACACCAAGTGGTAGAGTGCCGCATTGGGCATCATACTGCAGTACCATTCAACTTAAATGTAACAAGCACTGTACTCCTTCTCAGCAATGTGCAATATGACAATATATATGTGTGTGTCTAGACTTTTTCAATATATTTGTCATATGTTACCTGTCTAAATCTGAATCATCTGTAGTATCAGACTCATCTGAATCCACACTGGCAATGTTATGAAGATTATAACAGTCCTCACCACCAGTACATAAGCAGGCCTGTGTGCATGCCATGCTCTGCTGGGAATAACTGCAGTTGTGCTCACACTAGGCTTTTTTACACCCACATGTAATGAGTTCCAGGAGTGCTTCAGGGGCAGATGTCTGTGTCAGTAGTGCTGGAGAAACGTGCCCATCCTTGTCATGATGCCAGCCATTTCTAATTGAGGATGGGATATCAGGATGAGTCTCCAGGGCATGGTTCCTGATAAGGCTCTGGCAATTTGTACGCTTGGTATGTTGCAGAAGGCT
Source organism: Neoceratodus forsteri (assembly GCA_016271365.2). Classification (NCBI taxonomy): domain Eukaryota; kingdom Metazoa; phylum Chordata; order Ceratodontiformes; family Ceratodontidae; genus Neoceratodus; species Neoceratodus forsteri. The sequence continues at coordinate 613,467,346 of CM057455.1, forward strand.
ATCAGATGTTAGAGGGAGGGCTTTGTTCTGGGGTTGTTTGTTTCAGAAAAGCTTTTATCGCACACCATTTACATCCACTGAGTTAGTTGTTCAGTCACAGAGAAGTGTTATCAGAAGTTCTACTGATTTCAACTGTGCAGGAGGTATATCAACCTTAGTGCCAAATTTGGTAAGGCTTCTAAATGTGTATGTATTCTTCCTGACAAGCTTCCATGGCTTTAGTTTGCCAACCTTTGCAAGACTTCTGGTTGAATCACACCCAGTCAGTGTGTGTACTGCTGGCAACAGTCTGCATAGTTGTTGGCCAATTTCAGATGCTATGGTATGGGTTGGTATAAACCTGGCTTTATCCTTCACACCACTATGAAACCAAAGCTGTTGAGTTGCTTCCAACTTGTGAATAAAATGTACACAGAGAACTGCAACACCAGTATCTGGAGAACACACCATTACATGAGGGTATTCTTGTGAAGCATGGACAACATGAATTAGAAGCCAAGTATCTGTTTCTTCATGCCATGAGAATAGATCTTCTTGGTCGATGACTCGATCTGAAGTGACCATGCAAGCAATGATGCCATCCTTGAATCCACCTGCAAAAAACATTTTCTGATCTGGACCAAGTAGTTTCTGTCATATCACACCATTGTTCTGACAGGAATTTTACCAGATGTTCGTTATTCATGGGATTTCCAATGCACTTACTTCACTGCTTTGGGATGGGTGTTTTAGGGCCATGGATTTTGACTTCATTGCTTTGTGAGGATTGCTTTTGTGCATGCTCAAAAGCTTTAATTGAATCTTTGACATCATATTGATCAAAGACAATATCTACTCTTTTGCAGCTCTCATAACTCTGTAGAGGCTGGCGTACTATTCTGAAGACCAGTTCAACAAGTTCTCTAAAGCTAGTTGCACCTCCTTGCTCGACCACTTGTATTACAGTCATACCATCCACTATCCAAACTGTGGGCATGTTGGATGTTGGCAGTTATTACACTGACTCTGCTTCTTTTTCTAATTCAGTCAATAGCTTACTCTTTACAGTTACGTTCAGGGTACCATCAGAGTGTGCAAGAGCATATGGAACTGTGGAAAGCTCATGTGTGAAAAATTCCTTCAGCTCAATCTCTCTTGTTTGTGCAGCTACTGCAAGAAGGCCAAACAACTCCCAGTCTGCATAGATGGTCACTGTCTTATCACAACTTACTTTCGATTTTATCTTGTTGCTTACCGATGCAAATGTCTTGATGTTGAGCTTGTGCAGTTTTTCAAAGAATAGAGTAGTATCTGAATTTGTGAACTTGGTGCACAAGCCCTCTCAATAAAAGTAACCACCACCACTGTGAGGGCACCATTATTCATCTTATCGGTGTACATCCCCCCCCCCCCCAGAAACAGAAAGTTGTGTTCCAGTCAGTCATTGCCTACCTCCTCCAACTACCTGACAAGGCTGAAATCATCACCCTTGGTGATTTCAATGTTAACTGGTACACTGACACTATTGCACCCCTAAAAGATGCAATAGCTGCCATTGATCTCACTCCAGTAGTTCCCACTGCCACCTGCTACAACCCAAGAATTGGCACCTCAATCCTCCTCATCCTTGTGATTACCAACCTCCCTAACAAACTCATGAAAGTTAATGTATTACATAACTCACTGAGTGACCACAGTCCAGTCCTTTGTCACTGGATCTGAATTGCTAAAAAAGGCCCGCCCAAAATTATACTCCAACGGCATCTCAAACCTGGTAAACTGAGACATCTCAAACAATATCTATCTAACTGGGACTGGACCCCCAGATCCACTGCTCTGGATATAGACTCAACATTGGAGTGTTTTATTCACTCATTCAATGCTTCCTGTGACCTCTTTGCCCCTCTTAGCAAACATGTCATCAAAGGCACTGACACTCCATGGATCTCACAATCACTGCTAGATCAAATGTGGGATAGCAATACTATCTGGCACATGGCTTTGGAGACTAGAGTACCAGTTGACAGGCAGTGTTACCAGGCGGCTAGGAAAAAATGCACCTGGAACATCCATAAGGCTAAGTCTGAATATTATTGGTCTATCCTCACCTCCTCCTGGAGCTCAGGGTGCAAGTTCTGGGATAACGTAAAAGAGCTTAATGCTAAAACAGTAATGGCCCTGCCCTCTCAAATGAGCATAAATGGTTGTATCACAACTGATCCCAAGCTCATAGCCAATACACTAAACTCCTAGTTCTCAGATCTCAGCTCTGTGCTCCCATCCAATTTCTTTGCCCCAACCCCCCAGCCCCCATCAAAGTACCCCTCTTTTGTTTCAGAGCCATCTTCCAATGTGAGGATGCCCCATTCATTCAAAGGTGATAAGCAACTCTAGATTTAGCAATTATTCCCTGGACCGTTAATTACTGAGGTTGACTTTTGATGATATACTCTACCATTCATAGCTCTCCTGAACTGCTCCCTATCCTTAGGTTAATTTCCAGCTAAGTAAAAAACTTCCCTCAACACACCTATTCATAAAAGTGGTGACCACACCATTCCAGGGAACTACAGCCCCATATCAATACTCCCACAACTCTCAAAAGCCCTAGAAAAAATCATCACTACCCAACACTCAGACCACCTTATCAAATACAATCTGCTATGTCATGAACAACATGGCTTCTACAAGAGTCACAGTACCACCACCACTAATGCGGTACACATATTACTAGATGCAGGACATGTTGCAGAGGCTGTATTTGTAGACCTGTCAAAAACTTTTGACACTGTTCACCACTCACTGCTGCTGTCCTCTCTTACCCAACTTGATCTGTCATAAGACGTCCTCGGCTAGTTCAATGATTACTTTTCTGGCAGCTCTCAACAGGTACAAATAACCAACACCCTGTCCTCTTCCCTCCCAGTCTCATCTGGGGTCCCACAGGGATCAATTCTTGGACCCCTCTTATTTAGCTTATTTCTCAACTCCCTTCCGAATGTGTGTGCTGGAAAACTCCTATTATATGCCGATGATGCAGTACTATTCTACACCCACCCTGACCCTGCCACACAACAGCAGACCCTTCAAAAATCCTTCATGGATGCTGAGTTGTGGTTCACTGACCATAGGTTATTACTAAACTATAAAAAAAACAAAGTCAATGTTGTTCGCTTATGTCCAAAATAAGCACAGTGGACACCCCTGCTCATAAAAAATGCCCATAATGAAACTCTGGAGCAAGTCATCTCCTTCAAGTACCTTGGGGTCACCCAGGACTCAGGACTTACCTATCATGAATATGTCCACCTCCTAAGCTCGGCAGTCAACATATGCATTGGGCTACTACACCGCTACAAACACTGCCGCCCCCCCGATGCCCTTCGACTTGCAATCTCCTCATCTGTCCTATCACTAATCAATTATGGAATCTTGATCTATGGTGCAGCTGACAGAACAGCTCTCAATAAGATCAGGAGTGCCCTGAATAAGGCCTGTAGACTGGCCACAGGCTGCGACCATCTAACCCACACATGTAAGCTTTACGCCCGTACCAGTTGGCTCAATTTTGATGGGCGACTGAAGTACCAGACCTGTCTCTTTGCTAAAAAAATCAAGGCTGGCCTAACTCACACAGGTTTCATATTGCTGCTACAACCAGCTTGATTCATCAAACACACACGCAACTCTGAGAGATCCTCTTTCCATGTCCCTCTCTGCAAAAGCATGAGGGGGCAAAGAACTTTTCTCTACTGGGCTCCTCTCTGGTCTAACACACTCCCCAAGGCCTTACTCACTGAATCCAAACTAGGCCATTTAAAATCCTTCCTTTGGGAACACATTGAGTTGGAGACTACCTGTGACTGTTTCTGACCCCCCAGCTATCATGTTAGGCCAAATTATGACAAAGGAACTTCTACTGTGTTGGTCTTTCCTCAAAGACCTACTGTTAGAACCATGTTTTGCCTAGACACTACTGTTTGCACTAATGGCCTTTGTTTATACAACTCTATTTAGAACTAGTAACAATCAATGTAAAATAGTGTTTGCCTAGAATCTATGTCTGTAAATTTTGTGTGGTATATACTGATAGTTTACTTAATTACACCTTTGTGTGTACTGTTTGCCATTTGATGACCTGTTGTCCAGTCTGTATCTGTACTCTGTAATACTCTGATGTGGACCCTTTGTAAAGGAGTCTCTGACTCAAAGGTTGTAAATTTCGATATGTTTTAATAAATAAATGCATAAATAAATTTAGTCTGTCTTCTGCAGACTGTGTCATTGCTTTGATCCCTGTATCATTCACAGTAACAAGCTTTGTGGTAACCTCTGCAGGTGCAACAATGCCAGTCGCAATGTTGGTGAGTGCTATCAAGTCAGCATTCAAATCAAATGGGTTTGTCATGCAGTTGATGATTGCATTAACAATCTTATTTACATCACCTTCACCTCGTTGCATGCAATGTGGTGCAGCCTCTTTGTGTTTTCCTTGTGAAAAGTCTGAGTATACCGTATCACACATTACCTTCATGGAAGTTGTGATAGCTGAGCACTCAAGAGCAGTGAAGAACCATTTAGCCAAGGCTCCTGGTTTCAAAGTGAAACCCACTATACACCCTTTTACTTTACTATCACAATTTACTGTTTGTTCAAGTGTCATGTCAGTTGAGACTTTGCTGAATTCAATTGTAGACTGAGCTACAGCATGATTTCCTTGCACAAACAGCTCATGAACTTCGGTGGCACAATTTGGCAGAAGCTTCATAACAGTGCAGAGTTTTATTTAACTCTAAAAATTGATTAGCGTTTTGCTCATAAAAGTGCTAAATCTTTGTGAAAATGCATAGTTCTTGCCTCACTGTGTTTAACAAACACAGCACTTCCAGAAAATCTAGATAAATACTTTCTGTACAGTTAGTATCGTCCTAAGAAAAAAACTGCTAATCAATTATTTAAAACCCTGCAGTTATGTACACAGATACCCAGCAGGCATAGTTGGTGTGGTCAAAGGCAAAAAATAGTAGTAGCATCTCTATAACCACCGCAAGATGCAGGTCCAAGTTGCTTTCATATTCTGCTCTAATGAACCACATTAGGATGTTAACCATTTTGATGTAATCATCCCAGATTGCAAATATTTTGGATGTCACTTTTCAAAAATTGCAGAATCTGTGCAATGCATTGTGTGCATTCTTGTAGGCATCACTGAGCTGGGAAAGTGTTACTGTTAGGCTCGTTGCATCATTGTTTGATACCGCATTTTGACATTCTTGGAGCTTGCTGTTGATGAGGTCTACATCACAGTCAATCTCATTGTCTTGTACCCAGTTACAAAATATCTGCCACCTCAGTCTGGACAGAGCCTCTATTTCAAGCTTGTGGACCCTCACTCCACAATTGTAGCATTTGCATTTATGTAGATTGCTTGCGGTGTTGCTACTGTAACCCCCCTGTTACCCGGGGTTACTAGAATCCCAGTAAGACCAAGTGGTAGGCAGTGAAGGCAGTTTGTGAAACTCCAGTTAAATGGATTTCATGCTGTCTCACTCTGTTCTAAGTCTCAGCAGAGACTGAGGGATGACATCATTTTAGAACTGTTGCAGCTGCATAGGCAACACTGGAATGATGCAGTTGGAGGTTAGAGTAGAATGTTGGGGAATTTGAAGCCAGTCTGTGTACAGTCTGAGTGAGAGACTGTAGTGCAGCAGAGTGTGTGCGGGCTTCAGAGCTTTAAGCTGTGTTACAGAGCTACTTTTGTTTAAGGTGTGTATTTCTACCTGAAGAGGAACACAGGAACTGATTATTAAAGTGGTGGAGACTGCTCTCAATGGTTCAGAGCTCCATCCCTGTGGGGATGGGGGAAGGGGTCGGCCTGTTTTCCAGGGGCAACCCCCCTGGGTCCAGCTAAGGAAAAGAAGCTGCCTGTTTGAGTTGCGGTGAGGCACCAGAAACTCTGAAAGGAAGATTCCTTGAGGAGGAAATGCCTGTAGGGCACCTGCAACCAAAGAGTGAGTTCACTCTGAAAAAGGGCCAAGTGTTTTCACCTGAAACAGAAGGAAACCTAAAGGGACTGTTACTGTGGGGTCAGGAAAAGACAGCCAAGTGCAGTTGGAAGATGTGGGGATTGGATTGCTTAACTCAGTGGGGGGGGTCTAGTGTAATGGACAAAGCCACTTATAAGAATGTTCAAGGCCAGCACAAATGGAAAAAATAATGTGGGGATTGGACTGCTTAACTCTGTGGGGGATCTAGAGTAATGGACAATGCTACTTCTTTTAAGTATGTTCAAGTCCAGCACAAATGGGAAGCAAGACAAGTAGACTGAATGTGAAATACATTTAGCAAGAATCTACACAGCAAAGTGTTAAAAGATGAGGTGTTTACAGTCCAGAGAAATGGCAGGGTATGAATTGTGGGAGCGGGAGGTGGGAGACCCCCCATCAGTAGTAACCAAATTTACCTCTACAGATTTGCTCTGAGACACCTGTTGCTTTCTTTCAGTTACTTGGCCAGTGCCTGAGGAAAGTACCCAGATGTGGGATGAAAAAGGAGGATTCTCTGATGGAGCCGAGGTGCTCTTAGGTTGTTTAGGGAGCCACCAGAAAATGTTTCCATGATATATGGAAGATGTCCAAGTGGCTGACAAGGGAGCTGAGCTAGGGAAAACCCAAAGCAGTGTACAAGTTTGGGCTGTGTAACCCAAAGCAGGGTGCAAGTCCGGGCTGTGTGCCCAATGTGTTCAAAGCCTGAGGGCTAAGTTATGAGGATGTGTTCTGGTCTCCTTTAATCTGCATTACCAGGAGTATAGCCCCATGGGGGTCCATCTATGTTTTGTTTATTCTGTTTGGATGTGAATAAAAGCCACACATTAGAATCCCACTTCTATTGGACATTACAGTTATTGCTTCCTGTGTTCAGAGTTACTTGGGTGCCCCTGTCAGAATAACCAAACCTAGCCTATGTGCCATGTGACATATTCCTCCCTGAACCCAGCCCACCTGGTATTGCTGTCAGATACAAACGGCATACCAGCCTGGGGTTACAAAAATGGAGGCACCGCTGGGATTTGTGTTTGGAATTCAGAGAGGAATGTAAGAAAGGCCGCCTGGTCAAAGGGCTAGCGTTTTGGTTATCTGGCAGTGGGTAGCCCAAAAAGCTGAAGCAATGTTAACTAATGTGCCACTGTGTGCTGTTGTCCATGTGCCACTGTTAAAATGCAAACAGTTTACCAAGGAGCAGTAAAGCCTGAGAGAGTATGCCTTTGTCCTGCATCAACTTACAGCATTTGCCAGTTTTTAAAGTGTTTGTGACAAAGAAAAGTGTAGAAAACTGTGGGTAGCAAAAAGGAAAATCATGCCCTAGACGTTGGAAATGCTTTCTTGCGAACTGAGATACTTGTTGTGTTTAATGGCCATGAAAAATGGTTGAAATGAACTCCCGCCGTGGAGTCGGTTGAGAAAAAAAAGTGTGGTTTTGCAGTTTAAATTTGCCTGCTCGACGATCGCCGTGAGGAGAAGAGCACTCAAGAAGAAAGAGGCTCATTTGCATGGCGTTGAGAGATTGGTGAGACTGCAATCAGTCCCGCCCCCAAGCCAGCTCTAGAGCGACTGCACAGCATTCAACAGGGAGAGTGAGCAGAGTGTGCGAACTGGCTTACAGCAGGAGCATCGTGGTGACTGAAAGCGCTGTAAAAAATTTCAAAAACTGACTTTTCTGTCTAAATTCAGGCTCAACACGCATCTCGATTGACTGGACTATGAGTGTGGTGTTCAGAGGGACAATCGGCAGGACTGCCAACCCGCTTCTTTTCCAGAGGCCTCCAAAACTGACTGCAGGCCATTTTCCATTGCAGCAAACAGCTACTGATAACAGTGAGTACTGACAGAAATAATAGCTCAGACTAAGTGATTTTGCCAAAAGCCAGCTGAATCTGTATTAGCAGTGTAATTGTTTTGCAAAAAAGGACTGTGTTAAGTTTTACCAGCAAAAGTAAGCATTTTAAGCCATCGACTGTGAGCATAATTATAGTTTCAGCATCAGTATAAATTTCAAAGCCATGAGAGAGACTGTGAGTTGTATCAGATATGCAGCAAGAATTATAGGCTATCCTGTGCTTGAAATACTGAGGCTTTAAGGGACTGTGAGCTAGGACAATGTCTTCAGCAAGTGAAAAGTCTGTGGTAAATCATATAAATGTGCTAGGATAAAGAACAGTGCAAGATTGTGCAGTTTGAGCAAAGTTATCAGTAGAGTGTGTAAATCTGATGCGCAGTGGCTTGACCCAATTACAGAATGTTGATGCGTAGGAGTGCTGCTGCTGCCATTACAAGGTGTGGTAGTAATATAAGCACAGTAGCAGAGGAGCCATTTTGAAAAAGAAAGAAAGCTTTCAGTGAAATGGGACTTGAAATAACAGTAAGCATTTGTTTTTCTCTGCAGTCATGGCTTCAGGACCAGCTCGCTACCCGGATCATGCCGGGCTGTGATAGCAGTAGAAATTAACAAGTTAAGGGACATCGAGGGATGTTACTACAGAGGATGACTGCCTCCTCATGTGGTGATTCCTAGATATCCAGTACAATTATGTTTCGATGTGCTTAAATGCTGGAAGGGACGTCTTCATGGTACCTCACTGTTCTGGCTGCTTAGAGAGATATGCTTTGTTTAAGGTGCCCAAGATTCATTTGGCTCCCACATGGACAAAAGTGAAAGAATCTGCAGTTGGCAGCACACAGCACCAGATGGAGCCTGTTGGAGAAGACCCCTCAGGGGAATGTGGCACAAAACAAGAGGGTGCAGATTTACAAACAGGACAATGTGCTGATGTTTAAGATTCTGAGTTGCAGAGAGACATATCAGGAAGAGCATCACTAGACCCATGGAGAGCGGGGCCTAGCCCAAGTCTCATAGGTGAAGATGAGATGAGGGAGGCCTTTGCATGGGAGGTTTTGACCTCCATGCCTAGCAAAGAGTGGATAGTCTCAGGAGTGAGGATGACTGCTAACTCCTGGGCATAGATTCTCAGTAAGGAAGAAGAAGAGGGGGAACCTATGCGACCTTATGAAAAAGGAACTGGTACACAGCCTCAAGATCTTGCCTAAGAGGAATGCATGGAAGAGATTGGTGATTCCACTGCCCTGACTGTGCAACAAGAAGCCTGGGATCCATTTTTTGTGCTATTGAGAATGTGTATCTGGCAGAACCAGGACTGGCCACCCCCAAGCCAGGCCAGAGGTCTCAGGTTGACCAAAGGTAGTAAAGAGGAAAGACTGGTTCGTAAGAAGGTGAATGAAATCTATGGGATGTCTTTCCTACCTTTTCTCGGAGAGTCTGGGAGGAGATTGAAAAAAGCAGGAAATCCTGGATTTGGGAAGAAGCAATGAAATATGTGCATCCTGGTGCAAACAAGCATGTCAGGAACAGAATGTTTCACGAAAAATGCAGCCAGTGGAAAAGAGACAGGACACTGTTAATTGACACAGTTCGAATTGCGGATGGAGAGGGACATGAAACCTTTCACAGTGTGAATTATGAGCACCTAGATGGGATAATAATTGGAGTGCCTGACCCATTGTGCTATTGGCCAAAATGCAAAGACCTTCCTGCGAATGTGACCATGCTTAGCAAATGGAAAGCAGAGCAGTGGTAGTCAGTGCTGCCACTCCAGCTGATGCAGTACCTATGTTGTTCTGCCAGCCTGGATGTCCAGAACTCAGGTGCCCCACATTCATCAGTTCTACAGTGTACTGGACTTCCAGAATCCATCGACTGGCCCACCAGATGACTTCAGATCCAGAGAGGACACCAGCCCAGCTGTATCCTGATTTATTGCCTGGTAATCGGTTGACTTCAGACCAGCTGTTTTCCTTTTTGTTGCTGTTCCAAGGTTCCATCTCCAGAGATGACATCAGCCAGGCAGTTTCCAGATGTGCCCTCCTGTTGTTCCCGGAAGATGTCCACCCAGCTGTATGGGAAGAATGCTGCCAGAGAGAGTCTTCAGCTGAGGACCAGGTTTGATGCCATTTTTGTTTTACAAGGGACTGGAAATTCCAGATTATTCTGTTCTTACGACATTGCAGAACACATCCTACACTAGCAGACTCCAGATGTTTGACCTGTCCTCAAAGACTCTCCCCTTCAGGACTTTGGCCTGCTAGAACTGCACTTCACTGGGCTCCCTCCCAGGAGAGAGACTCTTTAATGGACTTGCCTTCAGGCATTGTGGTCACTAGATGGGACTTTTAGGGCACTCCATCCCCCAAATATCTGTATTGTAAATAATGTCATTGTTTTCTACTGTTTTCTAATGTTCATACTGTTTTTTCTACATTTCTAAAAAAAAAAATCTTTTTGGGATTCTCCAGTGTTTAGATGGTAGGGGTTTTAGATAGACTGTATATGCAGATTAGGAGTGTGTTTTGTTTTTGTTTTTCTTGCAGGTGTTCCTGAAGAAGATAGAAGAGAAAACAGGAAGAGGAGGGGGGACTCACTGGAGTTCCTCAGTAGTAGTTTAGAATGTAGTGTTTAAAGTACTGTTGTTGTTGTTGTTACTGTGTGTAATCCTTTCTTTCCTCAGGTATGGTTGTGGGGGGAGTGAGAGAATAATGCATAGAGTATGGTATTAGCGCCTGTTGTGTGGCTGCATGGTGTGCAGGGTCAGGGATGTCCTGTTTTTTCTATTTTGGGAAATTTGAATTAGTAGCAGACAGGTTTTCCCTAGAGGGCTGGGGGGATAGACAGGCTGTGGTCCTGAATGGCCATAGGTGCCACAGTGCTGATCTATTAGGGCTATACTTTGGACAGTTCTACCAGATCCACTAGGTGCCCATAGTTAGTGGGTAGAGTAGAGGCTGATATGTCAGCCAAAGGCCTTTAGGCCCTTAGTGTTTCTTGCCTGTGCTAGCACATGGTAGGGGAGAAGGTAACGCTACCTTCCTGTAGTCAACACATGGGGTGAGATGGCCTAAGCCAGGTGAATAATGACTGCAGACAGTCATTATCCTGGCCCAGGGTGAGTGTAACCCCCCTGTTACCTGGGGTTACTAGAATCCTAGTAAGATCTAGTGGTAGGCAGCGAAGGCAGCTTATGAAACTCCAGTTAAATGGATTTCACACTGTCTCATTCTGTTCTCAGTCTCAGCTGAGACTGAGGGATGACATCATTTTAGAACTGTCATAGCTGCATCAGCCACACTGGAATGCTGTAATTGGAGGTTAGAGTAGAATGTTGGAGAATTTGAAACCAGAGTGTGTGCAGTCTGAGTGAGAGACTGAAGTGCAGCATAGTGTGTGCAGACTCTCAGAGCTTTAAGCTCTGTTACAGAGCTACTTTTGTTTAAGGTGTGTGTTTCCACCTGAAGAGAAACACAGGAACTGATTATTGAAGTGGTGGAGACCACTCTCAATGGTTCAGAGCCCCATCCCTGTGGGGATGGAGGGAAGGGGTCAGCCTGTTTCAAGGGGTAACCCCCCTGGATCCAGCTAAAGAAAAGAAGCTGCTTGTCTGAGTTGTGCTGAGGCACCAGAAGCTCTGAAAGGAAGATTCCTTGAGGAGGAAATGCCTGTAGGGCACCTGCAACCAAAGGGTGAGTTCACTCTGAAAAAGGGTCAAGTGTTTTCACCTGAAAGAGAAGGAAACCTAAAGGGACTGTTACTGTGGGGTCAGGAAAAGACAGCCAAGTATAGTTGGAAGATGTGGGGATTGGACTGCTTAACTCAGTGGGGGGTCTAGTGTAATGGACAAAGCCACTTATAAGTATGTTCAAGGCCAGCAAAAATGGAAAGAAAAAATGTGGGGATTGGACTGCTTAACTCTGTGGGGGGTCTAGAGTAATGGACAATGCCACTTATTTTAAGTATGTTCAAGTCCCGCACAAATGGGAAGCAAGACAAGTAGATTGAATGTGAAATACATTTAGCAAGAATCTACACAGCAAAGTGTTAAAGGATGAGGTGTTTACAGTCCAGAGAACTGGCCGGGTATGAATTGTGGGAGTGAGAGGTGGGAGAGCCCCCATCAGTAGTAACCAAATTCACCTCTATGGATTTGCTCTGTGACACCTGCTGCTTTCTCTCAGGTACTTGGCCAGTGCCTGAGGAAAGTACCCAGATGTGGGATGAAAGAGGAAGATTCCCTGATGGAGCTGAGGTGCTCTTAGGTGGTTTAGGGAGCCACCAGAAAATGTTTCCATGATATATGGAAGGTGTCCAAGTGGCTGGCAAGGGAGCCGTGCCAGGGAAGACCCAGTGTAGTGTACAAGTTCGGGCTGTGTAACCCAAAGCAGTGTACAGGTCCGGGCTGTGTGCCCAATGTGTTCAAAGCCTGAGGGCTGAGTGATGAGGATGTGTTCTGGTCTCCTTTAATCTGCATTACAAGATGTGTAGCCCCGTGGGGTCAATCTATGCTTTGTTTATTCTGTTTGGATGTGAATAAAAGCCACACTTTAGAATCCCTCTGCTGGTATTTGACATTGCAGTTATTGCTTCCTGTGTTCGGAGTTACTTGGGTGCCCCTGTGCAGAGTAGCCAAACCTAGCCTATGTGCCAAGTGACATATTCCTCCCTGAACCCAGCCCACCTGGTATTGCTGTCAGATACAAATGGCATACCAGCCTTGGGTTACAAAAATAGAGGCACCGCTGGGATTTTGTGTTTGGAATTTAGGGAGGAATGTAAGAAAGGCCGCTTGGTCAAAGGGCTACCATTTTGTTTATCTGGCAGTGGGTAGCCAAAAAAGCTGAAGCAATTTTAACTAATGTGCCGCTGTGTGCTGTTGTACATGTGCTGCTGTTAAAATGCCAACTGTTTACCAAGCAGCAGTAAAGCCTGAGAGAGTATGTCCTTGTCCTGCATCAAATTACAGCATTTGCCAGCTTTTTAAAGTGTCTGTGACAAAGAAAAGTGTGGAAAACTGTGGGTGTCAAAAGGAAAATCATGCCTTAGACATTGGAAATGCTTTCTTGCGAACTGAGAGACTTGTTGTGCTTAATGGCCATGAAAATGGTTGAAATGGACTCCCGCCATGGAGTCAGTTGAGAAAAAAAAAGTGTGGTTTTGCAGTTTAAATTTGCCTGCTCGATGATCGCCGTGAGGAGAAGAGCACTCAAGAGGAAAGAGGCTCATTTGCATGGCGTTGAGTGATTGGTGAGACTGCAATCAATCCTGCCCCCAAGCCAGCTCTAGAGTGACTGCACAGCAATCAAGAGGGAGAGTGAGTGGAGTGTGCAAACTGGCTTACAACAGGAGCGTTGCGGTGACTGAAAGTGCTGTAAAAAAGTTAAAAAACTGACTTTTCTGTCTGAATTCGGGCTCAACCCGCATCTCGATCGACAGGACTGTGAGTGTGGTGTTCAGAGGGACAATTGGCAGGACTGCCAACCCGCTTCTTTCCAGAGGCCTCCAAAACTGGCTGCAGGCTGTTTTCCATCGCAGCAAACAGCTACTGATAACAGTGAGTAGTAACAGAAATAATTGCTCAAACTAAGTGATTTTGCCAAAAGCCAGCTGAATCTGTGTGTAGCAGTGTAATCGCTTTGCCAAAAAGGACTGTGTTAAGTTTTACCAGCAAAAGCAAGCATTTTAAGCCATTGACTGTGAGCATAATTATAGATTCAGCGTCAGTATAAGTTTCAAAGCCATGAGAGAAACTGTGAGTTGTATCAGATATGCAGCAAGAATTATAGGCTATCCTGTGCTTGAAATACTGAGGCTTTAAGGGACTGTGAGCTAGAGCAATGTCTTTAGCAAGTGAAAAGTCTGTGGTAAATCATATAAATGTGCTAGGATAAAGAATAGTGCAAGTTTGTGCAGTTTGAGCAAAGTTATCAGTGGAGTGTGTAAATCTGATGCGCAGTGGCTTGACCCAATTACAGAATGTTGATGCATAGGAGTGCTGCCACTGCCATTACAGGGTGGGGTAGTAATGTAAGCACAGCAGCAGAGGAGCCATTTTGAAAAAGAAAGAAAGCTTCCAGTGAAATGGGACTTGAAATAACAGTAAGTGTTTGTTTGTTTTTCTCTGCAGTCATGGCTTCAGGACCAGCTTGCTACCCGGATCATGCAGGGCTGTGATAGCAGTAGAAGTTAACAAGTTAAGGGACATTGAGAGATGTTACTACTTCACTGTTCTGGGTGCTTAGAGAGATATGCTTTGTTTAAAGTGCCCAAGATTCGTTTGGCTCCCACATGGACAAAAGTGAAAGAATCTGCAGTTGGCAGCATACAGCACCAGATGGAGCCTGTTGGAGAAGGCCCCTCAGGGGAGTATGGCACAAAACAAGAGGGTGCAGATTTACAGACAGAACAATGTGTTGACGTTTTGGATTCTGAGTCACAGAGAGACATATCAGGAAGAGCATCACTAGTCCCATGGACAGCAGGGCCTAGCCCAAGTCTCATATGTGAAGACGAGATGAGGGAGGCCTTTGCATGGGAGGTTTTGACCTCCGTGCCTAGCGAAGAGTGGATAGTCTCAGGAATGAGGATGACTGCTCACTTCTTGGCACAGATTCTCAGTGAGGAAGAAGAAGAGGGGGAACCTATGCGACCTTGTGAAAAAGGAACTGGTACACAGCCTCAAGCTCTTGCCTCAGAGGAATGCATGAAAGAGAGTGGTGATTCTACTGCCCTGCATGTGCAAGAAGAAGCCAGGGATCCATTTTTTGTGTCATTGAGAATGTGTAGCTGGCAGAACCAGGACTGGCCACCCCCAAGCCAGGCCAGAGGTTTCAGGTTGACCAAAGGTAGTAAAGAGGAAGGACTGGTTCGTAAGAAGGTGAATGACATCTATGGGATGTCTTTCCTACCTTTTCTCGGAGAGTCTGGGAGGAGATTGAAAAAAGCAGGAAATCCTGGATTTGGGAAGAAGCAATGAAATGTGTGCATCCTGGTGCAAACAAGCATGTCAGGAACAGAATGTTTCACGAAAAATACAGCCAGTGGAAAAGAGACAGGACACTGTTAATGGACACTGTTCAAATTATGGATGGAGAGGGAAATGAAACCTTTCACAGTGTGAATTATGATGCCCAGATGGGGTAATATTTCAAGCGCCTGACCCATTGTGCTATTGGCCATAATGCAAAGACCTTCCTGCGAATGTGTCCATGCCTACCAAATGGAAAGCAGAGCAGTGGTAGTCAGTGCTGCCACTCCAGTTGTTGCAGTACCTATGTTGTTCCACCAGCCAAGACGTCCAGAGCTCAGGTGCCCCCCATTCATCAGTTCTGCAGTGTACTGGCCTTCCAGAATCCATTGATTGGCCCACCAGATGAATTCAGAACCAGAGAGGACACCAGCCCAGCTGTATCCTGATTCGTTGCCTGATAATTGGATGATTTCAGTCCAGCTGTTTTCCTTTTTGTTCCTGTTCCAAGGTTCCATCTCCAAAGATGACATCAGCCAGGCAGTTTCCAGATGTGCCCTCCTGTAGTTCCTGGAAGATGTCCTTCCAGCTGTATCGGAAGAATGCTGCCAGGCAGAGTCTTCAGCTGAGGACCAGTTTTGGTGCCACGTTTGTTCTACAAGGGAATGGTAAGTCCAGATTTTTCTATTTTTATGACATTGCAGTGCACACCCTGCACTAGCAGACTCCAGATGTTTGAACTGTCCTCAAAGACTCTCCCTTTCGGGACTTTGGCCTGCTAGAACTGTGCTTCACTGGGCTCCGGCCCAGGAAAGACTCTTTAATGGACTTGCCTTCGGTCACTAGATGGGACTTTCAGAGCACTCCATCCCCAAATATGTGTATTGTAAATAATGTCATTGTTTTCTACTGTTTTCTAATGTTTATACTGTTTTTTCTACTTTCCTAGAAAAAAAAATCTTTTTGGGATTATCCAGTGATTAGATGGTAGGGGTTTTAGATAGACTGTGTATGCAAATTAGGAGTGTGTGTTGTCTTTTTTTTCTTGCAGGTGTTCCTGAAGAAGAAGATAGAAGAGAAGACAAGAAGAGGAGGAGGAGGGAGTCATCGGAGTTCCTCAATAGTACTTTAGAGTGTAGTGTTTAAAGTATTGTTCTTGTTGTTGTTGTTACTGGGTGTAACCCTTTCCTTCCACAGGTATGGTTGTGGGCGAGTGAGGGAGCAACGCATAGAGTATGGTATTAGCTCCTGGTCTGTGATTGCATGGTGTCAGGGTCAGGGATGCCCCTGTTTTTTTGTTTTGGGAAATCTGAATTAGAGGCAGACAGGTTTTCCCTAGAGGGCTGGGGGGGGGGATAGACAGTCTGTGGTCCTGAATGGCTGTAGGGGCCGCGGTGCTGATCTATTAGGGCTATGCTTTGGACAGTTCTACCAGAGCCATTAGTTGCCCATAGTTAGTGGGTAGAGTAGAGGCTGATATGTCAGCCAAAGGCCTCTAGGCCCTTAGTGTTGCTTGCCTGTGCTAACACATGGTAGGGGAGAAGGTAGCACTACCTCCCCGTAGTCAACACATGGGGTGAGATGGCCTAAGCCAGGTGAATAATGACTGCGGACAGTCATCTTCCTGGCCCAGGGTAAGTGTAACCCACCTGTTACCTGGGGTTACTAGAATCCCAGTAAGACCTAGTCATAGACAGTTAAGGCAGCTTGTGAATCTCCAATTAAATGGATCTCACACTGTCTCACTCTGTTCTAAGTCTCAGCAGAGACTGAGGGATGACATCATTTTAGAACTGTCACAGCTGCATAAGCCACACTGTAATGTTGCAGTTGGAAGTTAGCGTGGAACACTGGGGAATTTGAAGCCAGTCTGTGTGCAGTCTGAGTGAGAGACTGTAGTGCAGCAGAGTGTGTGCAGGCTCTCAGAGCTTTAAGCTCTGTTACAGAGCTACTTTTGTTTAAGGTGTGTGTTTCTACCTGAAGAGGAACACAGGAACTGATTATTAAAGTGGTGGAGACCGCTCTCAATGGTTCAGAGCCCCATCCCTGTGGGGATGAGGGGAAGGGGTAAGCCTGTTTTCGAGGGGCAACCCCCCTGGGTCTGGCTAAGGAAAAGAGGCTGCCTGTTTGAGTTGTGCAGAGGTGCCAGAAGCTCTGAAAGGAAGATTCCTTGAGGAGGAAATGCCTGTGGGGCACCTGCAACCAAAGGGTGAGTTCACTCTGAAACAGGGCCAAGTAGTTTCACCTGAAACAGAAGGAAACCTAAAGGGACTGTTACTATGGGGTCAGAAAAAGACAACCAAGTACAGTTGGAAGATGTTGGGAATGGACTGCTTAACTCAGTGGGGGTCTAGTGTAATGGACAAAGCCATTTATAAGTATGTTCAAGGCCAGCACAGATGGAAAGTAAGAATGTGGGGATTGGACTGCTTAACTCTGTGGGGGGGGGGTCTAGAGTAATGGACAATGCCATTTATTTTAAGTATGTTCAAGTCCAGCACAAATGGGAAGCAAGACAAGTAGATTGAATGTGAAATACATTTAGCAAGCATCTACACAGCACAATGTTAAAGGATGAGGTTTTTACAGTCTTGAGAAAAGGCCGGGTATGAATTATGTGAGCAAGAGGTGGGAGACCCCCCCATCAGTAGTAACCAAATTCACCTCAACGGATTTGCTCTGAGACACCTGTTGCCTTCTTTCAGGTACTTGGCCAGTGCCTGAGGAAAGTACCCAGATGTGGGATGAATGAGGAGGATTCCCTGATGGAGCCGAGGTGCTCTTAGGTGGTTTAGGGAGCCACCAGAAAATATTTCCATAATATATGGAAGGTGTCCAAGTGGCTTCCATTGGATCTGAGCCAGGGAAGACCCAGAGCAGTGTACAAGTTTGGGCTGTGTAACCCAAAGCAGTGTACAAGTCTGTGCATTGTGCCCAATGTGTTCAAAGCCTGAGGGCTAAGTTATGAGGATGTGTTCTGGTTCCTTTAATCTGCATTACCAGGAGTGTAGCCCCATGGGGGTCCATCTATGCTTTGTTTATTCTGTTTGGATGTGAATAAAAGCCACACATTAGAATCCCACTTCTATTGGACATTACAGTTATTGCTTCCTGTGTTCGGAGTTACTTGGGTGCCCCTGTGCAGAATAAACAAACCTAGCCTATGTGCCAAGTGACATACTCCTCCCCGAACCCAGCCCACCTGGTATTGCTGTCACATACAAACGGCATACCAGCCTGGGGTTACTCTACAATGCACCTGCAATTCTATGAGAATATCTTCCAGACAACTCTCTTCATACTTCTTTCAAATTACAGCCAGAAATGTCTGTGCTATGTGGAAGCCACCCATTTTCAAGCTGTTTTCTGAAATTCCTCTGGGTACCTCCACTGAATCTCCTTGGCCTTACAATATATAGCCTTGTCAAATGTCAGGACACTGTAATCTTGGCTAAGTGTTCTAGACATCTTGCAGACATTCTTCATTACAGTGAAAATTGAACTCCATTCAGTAGGTGATGCTGGTTGCATTGGACAGTACCCAGTTCTGTAGATGTTACTGTTGGTATGGTAGATGAAATCATCACATTAAAAGCTGTTCATCCAGGTACTTGCTGAGCATTCACCTTTTCAAACTCAACCTCAAATGGCTTGATTGGGCAGCATCTTGCAATTAACCATTGCAGATCAAGGTAAGCAGCTCCTTGGCAAGCCTCAACATCAGTGTACCAGTTACTTTTTACTTTTCCCACAAGATTTGGTATGGGGCATCTGCCATAAGGATTGTACTGCAGAATGGTTTGGCACATTAAATGAGTTTCAAGTGAACATGTTCGCAGTGCTGTTTTCTTTGTTTAAGCCTGGGCTGTGCCATTGCTTCCTTCCAGAATTGTGGGAGTCTGATGCTGATAGACTAATATAATTGTGGCATGGGTTGCATGCTTTCCATCTAATGTTTCCTCATTTATATTGTTATTGTCAGCAGCAAACTGAACAACCTCCCCATGCTGTATGTTGATGGAATTATGATATTGTCCCAGGCAGCTTTTTCAAGCTGATCCATTGCAATAGTTGTGTCAGTTCTCTCTAGGGCTTCATAACTGACACAGTTTGCTAGCTTGTGCATTATTGTTCCTACCTGTTTGGATCCTGTCAATGGTGTATGGATATTGCAAGCCCAAAATGTTTAAGTGTATGCTTTGCACCTCTGTACACTATATGAATGAAGTTCTGACCAACGGATAAAGAGCCCTGTGCACAAATGTGCAGAGTGGCTATGCACAATGGGAGGCATGACCCAAGGTGCACAGCCCCTATGCACCTGATCCCTGGGCCATGTGGACAGTACCATGCTGGGGGTGGGCCAGCACTATGCATCATGCACTAAAGAGCATAGCGCTGCCCATGGGGGTGTGGAGGAGGGCACAGATTATGCCAGGGAGAACCCTACCATAAGTGCTCTACTCACCTTGTGCACACAAACCACGGCCAGGTCCTGGTGGATAGCCACCATCCCCCACTAACAGGCCCCCAGTACCCAGCCCCACAGGCCACATGGTACCATCCACCCCATCACTCATCTATGCCCTGGCCCCATGACAGCCACACTTCCCCCTTTATGCATGCACACACATATGGGCACCAGCTTTGGAATGCATTCACTCGCCCATGGAACTGCCAACTGACCCCCCATCCCCCATACCTGAGAGCCAATGCTGCTTCACAGGATGGCCAGTGACAAATCCCCACTCACATCTCCTTGGCCAATGGCCATCCAAGTGATGCTGGGGGCATGCTGCCCATATATAGGCAGTGCGCTCCCAGCATCACTTGGATAGCTGTTGGCCTAGGAGGTGTATGGAGGGATGTGCTGCTTGCCATCCTGAGAAGCAGCACCGGCTGTCAGGTATGGGGGACTGGGGGGTGGTTTGGTGGTGCTGTGGGGGGGCACCACTGGCCACCAATGAAGATGCTGGAGTGGCAGGTTGGGTTGGCAGTGGTGATGGGGAGGGGGTCCAATGGGACAGGCCACATCTGCATGACCCCTGCACTGATACACGGGGCCTGCTTATGGAGCTCCAATAGCTTGGTTCATGGTAGGTCCTGGGGAATGCCCCTGTGTGAGGGGGCCTATATGTCCTACACTGAGCATGGGGACTGGGTCAACAGGTGCAGCTTTGGGAGCTGTGCAGCAGCAGCTTTGGGGAAAGGCTTGTATGTGCAGAGGGGCAGCATTGCATTCTTTGGGGACAGTGCTGCCAGATGCCAGGTGGACCTGCTGTTCAGTCACTGGGTCAGGGATGACATGTGCTGGGAGGGGGTTTGCTGCTGCATCACTGGGGTCATGGATGGCATGAGAGGAGGTGGCCATATGAGCCAGGGGAGGGGGTCCTGCTGGGGACTGTATATGTGTGTGATGCTACTGGGGCATGGGCTAGTGGTCCCCTGGGCAATGGGGCCAGACTGCATTGGTCCAGGTGCCTGCATTGGACAATCATGCACTTGGACCCATTTCCCCTTGAGCTAGGGATCCACTGTGAGACCCATGCCTGGCATCTGATTGGATGCCCAACTGAATCCATGACTGTGACCCCAGCCACCCTGCATGGACCTGCATGCCGGGGGGGGGGAACCTGCAGACAAGTGGTGGCCATTGATTATTATGGCCAGTACACACCCATCCCCAGATGTGGAGCTACCTCAGTAGGAGACATGCCTCTGGTGCATACATCCTGCCTGTTAGTACATATGCCCCATTATCTATCTGTGGGGGGTCTTGTTAATGGCTGTGTCTAAAGGACTACCATATTTATTTATTTATTGAAAATGTTTCACCAGGAGAGGCATACTGAGCAAAACAATGCTCATCTCAAGGTGCGACCTGGGGGGTTGGGTACATGAGAGGAGTAATCATAGTACAAACAATGGTTGCGATTAGTCAAGCAAAACAAAACAGTGGTTACTTGGATGAATGTAGCTAGCCAGAGCTAAACAAGCGGTAGTACTACATACTTGTGCCACATGGGGGGTGGCATTACTTGTTGATTAGCATTAACTATACAAGGTTACATAAGTGCCTGTATCTAGAGAATGGGGAGAGAAATGCACAGGGTTATTGGTGCGAACTGGGAGCACGAGACTGGGGCCAGGGGGAAGGGACAGAAAAAGGGAGTCAGTCACTGGGAAATGAGCAGGGTTCAATAGGTTCATCACCAGCATCCCATTGGAATACCAATTTCAGGAACCTATGCACATTTTCAGGAATCATGTCTAATGCTTGCTCTAAATTGATATTGGAATTATCTATTGGATTGATATCCAGTCCCTCACACATTTTGAGTTCACTATGGAGGACCTGTGCTGCATGAAACAGCATAGACGCAGCTGAATAGTTATCTTTATTTTCAGAAGTAGCGAGAGGGTTTTCCTCTTTATACTGTTGCTTTGAATGCAGCCGGGAAGCTATGTTGATGACATCTTCCAAATATACCCCATTGCTATACACAAGCACTGGTTTACTTGGGTCATGCTGCATTTGAAAAATGATTTGATCACCAAAACAGTTTGTTAGTCTCTTCCTTAGCTTCTCACTTCAGCAACTCACTGCCAGGAACTTTGCCTTTTAGAATATCCTGGTATCTCTGTATCTGGCAAAACATGGACAAGGCTCTTCTGCTGATAATAAGGTCATTTTCAATTTCAGAAATCGGTTCACTGAAACATGTTTTACACACAGACTCATCTTCATTGAAACTGGATAGTGAAAATGTTGCCTGTCTGTTTCTTTTGTTGGTGAAAGTAATATGGCAGTCTTTGTGGTACTTTGCTTCAAATACAATTAAATCCAGTACAGCTATTCACTTTAAGACTGTGTAGTTTTCTCTGTCTTCAGCCACATGAAGCAGAGTCTCTTGCCCTCTGAACATTACAATCTGTGATACATTTTTGTCTTTTTTGTGATACACCTTCTGGCATATTATACTCAAATTCAAGTTAACAGGATGGTGAGTCAGCTGCCTACTCTGTGATCTTGAACACTGATCTGTATCAGTAGAAGAGCCAGGACCTGAGCTTCTTCCTAGACCTTCAACATGCTTCAGGTTTGTTTTGCTGGTGTAGGACTGATGATATTGTGTATGATAATGAACTGCAGGCAAAGCTAAAGATGCATCAGTGTCTAATGGCTGCAATTGCTGATAAACATGTTCTTTTCTAACAAGGCATACATTATAAAATATCTTTAGTCCTCCAGGGATTGCAGTCCTCAGGTGTTCATGTGTTTTTGTTATTTGGCAGATGATACACTTGGCCAGTCACTAGTTAGGTGTTTTTTTTTGTTTGTTTGTTTTTCTGTGAGAAGGGTTGTTACACTTGAGTTATGCCCCCTATTGTCCCACATACACGTCACATACACCTCACACTGTATTCCTGGTCTATTGTACTGTGATACTGCTATTTTGCACTTATATATAGATATGAGTGCTAGGAATGTGCTTTGCTGCTAAGATATGCTAATATTGTCATGCATGGTTTATTATACCCCACTATAATACATTTATCTAGATTATGTTTGTCTTTTACATATATTCCATATATAATCTATCTAGTCACTGATAAGATGACTCAGAGGCATCATCAGTGATTATTGTATACTTATATTCTCATATAATTATATGTCATGTGTTTTACACTCAGATATGCCATGTAATAGGCCTGTCAGCAGTTCTCTTTGTCTAAGCAAGCTGACAGAGAGAGACAGCTTTTGTTATGTCTCTATGTTTTATATTGTGTGTAAGTAAGAAATGTGCATGTAGCTTGAACTGTCAGCATTTCTTTTGTAAGCTATAATGCTAATGGAAGCATATTCTGTCTCATACGATACTCATTAGGAATTCTGTCTCCTAAGTCATTCTCCAATGGAGAATGAATTAGGACCAATCCATATTGTTTTTCTTAACTGTAACTATGTTGTAATCTCTGTTGCTATGCTGCTATCTGTAGTATTTAGCTGTCCGCAGCCCACTGTAGTGCTCTTGAGACACTACTGTAACTTCTCTAGAAGGGCAGAGAGCTGGATCATGGGGAGAGATAGAACATGATCTTAGAGAACCTAAGATCAACAATTCTGGAGATTACGTACATTCTTCAGGAATGGTGAGAAACCCATCTCCCTTGTTATTTTCTCTGTCACATGTTTGGCATAAGTAGCATAATAAACTTTATTAGTACTCCTTGCTTGTTTACGAATGTTTCTTGGCAGACTCCGAGACACAAGAGTCTGTATTATTATTATTTTTATTGTTTACCCTACACACCAAGAGCATTTAAACAAGAGGGACAAAATCTCTACAGGGTCTTTGGACATTTTGTTGCCCCTCAATTGTTGTTATTACCTGAAAAAAGAGAAATGTTATTAAATATATTTTCATTGGTACATCATTCATCTTGTGAAATTATAAAAAGAAAACAACCTTTGTCCATGTTTTATAGCTGTAAAACATGATGTTGAAATAATCTACTTTTATAAATTATATAGTGTAAGCGGTTTATAAATAACAGATATAGACAAAACAACAAGCAGAGAACATACTTAAAATGAATTTAATTTTCCATAATGAAATCAATATAGGATGAAAACACTGTAAAATGATACACATGTTAAAGGAGAGTTATTATTTTGAAATTTTCAAGAAATTTGTGAAGGCAATTTGACATGATTTAGAAAAGCATCCATATTTCTTAAAGTTACCACTGCATAATACCACATTACCCTTAAAATCAATCTTAGGGGTTCATTCCTTCACAAAAAGTGTTAAATCTTTTCTATGGGGGGGGGTGTTACCAATTTCAAATTTAGGTGGCGTTTTCCATCTGGGTCCAACAACTAACAGTAAAACTGTAATACTTATTTGTATAAAACATTACAGTTGTCTTCAAAATGTGCTTAACAATTTTCACTGCACAAAACTATACATTGCCTTCACAATACTACTTTTCTTTATGGGACAACACCATGATCATAGTCTTATTTCACAACATATTGATATAGCACCAGAAAAAAATATTTTTTTTTGCCCATAACTAAATCATTCTCTTCACAGAAATCTTTATCCTCACAGGTAAAAAAAAAACTTTTGACCTGACAGAGATCTCTCTCCTCACAGGTGAATAAAATCAGCATACTGTTTCTTCACCTACAGTATGACTACAATAACAACAGAAAACAATATGGTTCTCACTTCCAACATTACAAGCTTCATCAGCACCTTAATCATACTCTTTCTCTTCACAGTGCAACACATGCATGGCCAAGAAATCATGGCACTTCTTATCATACACACAGCAAAGCATATCCAGTATACTAACTTTCTCTGTTTTGTTTTCTCTTGTGTCATTTCATGTAGCAACCATCAGCATGTGCCAGGAGTTCTGTACCTTCAACAGTATGTGCTCTCTGTCAAACATGTTACTTGACATCATACTGATATACCACCACAAAAGAAAATATCCTTTTTATTCTTTCATATTATATTTTCCCAGTTACAGCTGTATAACATGCTACATTCCCTTCAAAGAAATCTTTATTGTCACAGGTAAACAAAATCACCAGATAGTGTCTTCACATAGGACAACTGTACCAGCAGAAGACAATAACTTTTCAATTTCAGGTCTACAAGCTTCATCACAACATTATTAATAGTCAAAAAGTCTTCACAGTGCAATGCAAGCAACAGCAAGAAATCCTAACAGTTGTTACAATGCACACAAAAGAACACACTAAGTATACACATTTTTTTTAATTTTCTGTTCTAGCATGTCATACAGCAATCATGGACAACAAGAAGGACTTTCACTAGTTCACAAACACCATAACGGAGGGCATTAGAAGTCTGACAGTCTGTTGTGATGGTACTGCAAAGTCAAAATCAAATACTCACCACAATGTGCCATCATGACAGACTTGATCACCAGATTTAATAGGCCCTCTGTGGTCTCCAGTTCAACAACTCTGTCCTCATTTGTAGTATTGGTAAGCTGCTACAGAGTCACAAGGACAGCGCTGATGCTCAGGAGACTACATACGAGTTGCTTTTTGGATCAATGGAGTCAGTGCACAAGAGCAATGCCATACTGCAGCAATGTGAAAACCAGGCCCTCTCTGTGATGGTTCATTGTCAGGAGTCAGAAGATCCTCCATAACAGCCTTTCCTGAATTCAGTCCTGAAGAGGAGGGACTGTGAACTTTAACCAAGACACTGTCAGTGAGCACCTGCTTCCACTTGCAGTCTCTCTCAGGAAGTGTCTGACAGCCCTACATTATGATGTCACAGGGTGGATGCACCCTCATCACACAGAAAAGAAAAAAGGACCTTTTAAAAATAAAATTCTAGGTTTTATTTACATTTATTTTCACAATATGACAATAATGTTGCCAAAAAAATGTATTTTCATTTAAATGAATAATTATTTTGTAAATAAGGAGTTAAAACACTGATTTATATTGTTTTCTTTTATTTTATGCATGTGTTTCCTTTAGATAAATATTATTTATTTAAAAAAATATTTTTTTTATAATGAATGCAACTATGTCACATATTCATTTCTATTTCTATGAACTCCACACATTGATAGAGTCATGCCTTATTAGTGTTGGAAGAAAAGGGTTGTTAAAGTTGAAATGTGGTGGGGAAAGTCCAACATTCTTTTTTTGTATGAATGAATCCTTTTTCATGACATTCTCTCATTGTTTTCTGACCAACCCTTCAGAAATTATTCAATGTGCAAACTGCATTTGGGTACACAAAGGCAATCTGATTTATTTACACCACCATAACAACATTATTTACATATGCATAAATCCATCACATCTCCTGAAAACATAACAGTTTATTTCTTCATCCATAATATTCCCAATTCAATCTTGCATTGAATTCCACAGCAGGTCCCATTCTTTACCTGTGTTCCTTCTTTTATCAGGGTCCAGATGTGCCATCTGACCCCCACCACTGACAACCAATCCTCCTTACCTATAATTTTGCTAGGTGCAAATGCCATGAACCTGATCCCTAGCCCTTCTACGTTCACCTCCCCCCTTCTAATCATGTCCAGGTGCATTATCCCTGGCCCATATGCCCTATCCACCCCACCCCTGCCAGTTCCCCCCATTTAGCCATCTGGGCTGTTCTTCCTTTACCATAATTCCATTTGCTTTCCTCCTCTGACTCTTGTATGTCCCTCCTCCACCATGCTGTTTCAGCAACCTTGCAGTACAGCAGGAACTGTCCACCTTCCCAGGACCCTCAGTCCTACCATATAGAAAACCTACACTGCGTAAATCCTCCCTTACTTACCACCATCTTTGCCACCTCTGTCAGGCTGGGTGGTTGAGTGGGAAAATGAAAAATCCGAGGAGAAAGATGGAGAACAGACCTCAACGTGGGCTTATAAACCCCTTAAGGACCCTTGCAAGGACCCCTCTGAGTCACACCCCGGTGCAATCCTGTGTCTCCTCAGGTGTATAGGTCATTTCCCTGTACCTGCCAATCATGACCTCACCTGATTCCTCCCCTTCCCCCACCTGTCAGCTGCTATGACCTCACTGGGCTCCTCCCCTTTTCCTTGCCCTACCTGTTCTTTCTTTTCCCCTCCCCCCTCCTTGTTCCTTAAGCACCCCCATTTCTTCCAAGCTTCCATCAGACAATTCAGGTTACCTTTTATTAGCAACCCTATTTGTCTTCTGACCATCCCTTCAGAAATGATTCAATGTCCAAACTATATTTGGGTGTATGAAGGAAATCTGATTTATTTACACCACCATAATAACATTATGTACATATGTATAAATCCACGTGTCCTACCCCACCCATGACTGTCCCCTGCTTTAGTCCTCTAAGCCCTTCCCCTTTCCCATAATTCCCTTTCCACCAGCCCCCACCTCCAGCTTGCGTTGGATGGTGGGGCTTCCCCCTTTGTGGGGCCTTGGTCCCTCTCACAAACTAACCACAGCCAGCTACCACAAAGTTAACAAAAAGACCACCATCCCTCTATCAGAGAGATGAACCCCATCCCCCATACAGATGTGGTTTATCAAAACTAATGCCCTTATACATGAAACAGTACTCCCCAACCCCTTGAGAAAAATTGTCATTCTTCTCTTTAACCTTTTCCTGGCTCTCTCAATAGCGCCAGTGCTAAGAACATGACACCACTCCATTCTCAACATTATTTCAGATCAATCTCCACCTGGGCCACCAGCTTTTATGGTCTGCAAGTTGGCTATAATAGTCCTCAACAAGGCTCCCCATGGCATCTCTCCCAAGTCATTACCCACAAGGTGAATAACTAAAACATCTGGCCTTCCCCAAACCAACCTAAGCTCTTCCAGTAAAGGGAGCAAGTGGGCCCAGCACATCCCATGGCCACTTTCCAGTGTATCTGCAGGCTTCTGAGTCCATTTGAGAATTCGTTGTCCCCCTGACCTGTTGCTGTGTGGCTCTCTTCTAATTAAATATATGAATATCCCAGGATCCACATAATCTGTCTCCTCTTTGAACCTGCTGACAGAAAGAAAGTCACAACACAATCATTTCAGGATCTGATACAATGCTTATAACATCTGGATCACCATCTACCCATCTCTTTTATGTCCTCCACTGATCCCCTTCCCAGGCAAGGGTTGAAGCCACCACTATCCTGAATGAATGAGTGACATACTGTGCTGGGTCATGCCCCGTAAAGGCCAACACCCTTTTTAATACTCCCCCCATCCTGGTAGCAAGTTACCACTCTACCATTGCCATGTTGAAACCAGGAGCCCATGCTCGATGGTCGTATGCCCCTGTACCTCTCCATGGCCTTTACCACACACTCCCAATCCTCCCCCATTCTCTGAATCTGCACTTGAGCCCCTTGTCCCATCAGGTCCATCTTTGAATGCCACAACCAAATGTACAAAACCTCCCTGGTGAACCGTATGTCCTCCATCTGCAGACTCCTTCCAGTGTCACCTTTGTTTTTAGCCACTACCTCCCCACCGTAAAGGCACCTCTATACATCAGGGCAAAAATAGATTGAAAAAGGCAAGCCTCATTTGCTGAATAGCAAACTTATTTATTTTATTTTATTTATTTATGTATTTGGTATTCGGAAAATATCCTTTGAGCCAAGGCTCTTTTACAAAGGTTCCACATCATGTGAAGAGAGAATAGACATTCACTCAAGAAGGTTACAGAGTTTTAGGACACCACAACAATCAGGAAAAGGTTGCAGAGTTTCTTAGTCATTTAAAACACTAAACATCATTCGGACATCAACTTTAGTTGATTACAAGTGCAGGTAAGGTGCAGAAGCACTAGAGGTTAGATTAGGTTGGGCAGAGGGTCAGTAAGGACATGATTTTGGCAGGGGAGGAGGGGGGCCTCTAGTAAAAGTGCTCAAGGAGGTAGGGCTGAGGCCAGGGAGGCATAGACCCATCTTAGTGTGGAGACGGGGGTAGGGGGGAGGGGATGAGGGGTGTACTGGATTAGTCCCTTAGAGTGATTCAGGGGCATTGTCAAGGAGCGTGTGTGAAGGTACCTTCTGCATTGTGCTGAGAATAGTTGTTGTTAACAGAGCCTGGCCTTATCATCCAGAGTCTATCAGCTGTTGGAGAAACAGGTGCATGCAGAGCTGGAGGTCAGGTAGTGCTTAAGGTCTTATTTGAAGCCAGATAGGCTAGTGGAGTTCCAAATGGACTTGGGCACCTCGTTAAGCCAGGGAGGGTCTCTATAGGAGAAGGTGCACTGTCCAAGAGGTGTGTGTTGGAATGGCACCATGAGGGCCCCCTGCGTTCTATTTCTGGTTATATATTCTGAGCCTGGGAGGGAGAAGATTCCCACTACACATGGGGGGGGTGGCTTTCCCCAGTAATACTTTTTTGCCTAGGAGGCATGTGAGGAATTTAGTCCTGCACCTAAGAGATAGAAGATGTGTCTGTTCATAGAGGGAACTGGCGTGGGTCATTCAATCGCTGTTCAGGATGAGCCTGCAGGCCTTGTTGAGAGCTATGTGCACCTTCTTGAGCACAGAGTCTAATGCTGCACTGTAGACAACCAGGCCATAGTCAATGGTGGAGAGGATGGAGCTTGTGCGTGATAGGTGGATGGCTGCTGTGGTAAGGTGTTTTCTGTGCCCTGATGACAGCTGCAAGGATGTTGGGTGTTATGGGTCTGTGCATGTCTGTTTGGGGGCCCTGCCCTTTCTGTCAAACCAGCAGTATGCGTCTTACCCTTCTACTGTTGTTGGGCTCCGGCCAACACTTGGTCCCACAGGCCCAGCCTATACCAGCTAACTGTACCACTATGGTCAAGCCTGATAATCCTTTCTCCCACCTATCCACCATAAACCTCATTACCTGTTCCTCAGTGACGGGTAAACTTACCATCATGCACTGCTATGACCAAAACCCTTGGAAGGCTTCCCATGCACCTTCATAGGCCTTCAGAGTATTGGTCAACCATGTGTTCTGGTACAACATTCAGGCTCTTGCCACCCAATTTCCCACAGACGTTCTGGAACTGATGTTTTCACCATTTCCACCTGAGGAACCAGTCTTCTGAACCTGCCCAACTGTAAACATGAAAGGCTGTCAGCTATTTCATTTTTCATCCCTTCTACATGCCTAGCTCTAAATGTAAGGTTCAAGCATAGCCCCAGAATTACCAGTTGTCTCATAACCCTAGTCACTGGCTCAGTGGATTCCTTTCTCCTGTTGATTACCTCCACCACATCTTTATTGTTGCACCAAAATGCCACTTTTTTGTTCCTCACCCCCCATACCACTAGAGCTACCCAAATGGGGAAAATCTCTAACAAGGTGATATACTTTAATAATCCCCTAGCCCTCCTGCTGTTCAGCCATGCTTTGGCCATCCATCTACCCCCATAGTTTGCCCCCAAACCCAGGGTGCCTGACACACCCATGTACAATTGAAGAGCTTCACTATCTATCCAATCTTCCTGCCAGAAAGTAACTCCATTGTAATCCTCCAGAAAGGTATTCCACACTGCCAGGTCATCCCTCACCCCTTTTGTAATATCCGCCCAGTGATGCGGCCATTTTGCCTTCCCTGTGGCCAGCCCTAACCACCACGTGAACACTCTGCCAGGGCCGATCACCTTACAAGCAAAGTTGAGATGGCCCAGCAGTTGCTGCACCATCACCAAGAGCACCCTCCTTCTGCCTATTACCTGGCTGTGTAGCTCCTTAAGTCACTGCACCTTGGCTTCTGGCAGGCGGAAACATTCTCTCACAATATCCACTTCAATTCCCCAAGCCTCCAGCACTCTGGCCAGCTCCTCCATCTTTCTATCTGCTAAGGGTATACCAATTGCCTCACACAATGCCTGAAAGTCCTGCAACATCATCTGCACTACCCTCTTGGATTCCCCAATCAACAAAAAATCATCCTGGTAATGTACTACGCGACTGTGGCCATACCTATGTCTAAACACCCACTGGACCCACATACTAAATGCTTCAAAAGTAGAGCACACTACTGAGCACCCCATAGGCATGGCCTTATCAAAGTAAAAACCTCCATCAGACTGGAAGCCCAGCAGGTCCCAGTCCCCCAGTCGAATGGGCAATAGGCAAAAAGCAGACTCAATGTCTGTTTTTGAGGCCCTCTGTACGGCCATAATTAGCAGTACTGCTGAGTTCAGTGAAGTGTAGGAAACAGCACTATGCTCCTTAGGGATTCCATCGTTCACTGATGTGCCTTCAGGATAAGACAGGTTGTGGATCAGGCGGTATTTGCCCTGTTGTTTTTTTGGGAACAATTTCTCATGAGGAGATACGAAAATGCCCACAAGGCGGTGTCATGAAAAGCCCTGCTATCCTTCTGGTGTTTTTTTCATTAATAATTTTCCTTTGCACTATATTCTCTTTCCCTTTTACAGAAGTCAAGTTCTTAGCCCTCATTCCCTTCCTATCATCTTTAAACTCTAATGAAAACCACCTGGAAAAACTTTCCCTCAGCATCGCCCCCAGCTTGTGGTCCGGGTACTCCACTGTGTAGACCTCTATCATTTCTTTCTTGATTGGAGTCTTTGCTAGCGAAAAACCTCATCATAACCCGGCCACCCCTCAGTTGTCAATTCCAACCGTAGCTGGAATTGTATCCTCCCTTATTCCCGGATTCTCATCCCCTGCCCCAAATACAATGCCATTTCCCCCTCTCCCCCCTTACACTCCCCAAAATAGCTGATCCTGTTCACTTGACCCCCCAGAGAGTTTTCTGTTACCTATGTATTTTAGTACCGGATGCTGTCCCCATGCTTTGAACAAACATGCTTAATGATGTATTGTATGCCCAGCAAGACATGGTCCCCCTTGCCCAACCGCTTTCTTGATTCCTTCTGACACGACTGCATACTGGCTGAACAAGGTTCTTACCCATAGCTCAGAGTGTGTACAATCCCATCTCAACCCCCCCCTTGATTCCATCCATTGATGAAAAGCGTTGTCATATTCCAGCTAGCTGTAGCCTTTCTGGGCCTTATAGGCATCCTTAATTATGGCTGTGTAGGTCAGCAAAGGAATGGTCAAATCAGGCTGTTTTTCTAAAAGAATGGCACTATATATCAATAAACCTGCCTGCCACATGTCAAGATTGTTCCTTTTCTACATGGCCTCCTCTACTTTATGTCCCACCACTGCCAATGCTACTGCCATTTTCAACTTACCCACTGTTTCCTTTTGTTCATATTTCTTGGTTGTCTTTTTGTCCAAAAGG
Organism: Neoceratodus forsteri; assembly: GCA_016271365.2. Lineage (NCBI taxonomy): Eukaryota > Metazoa > Chordata > Ceratodontiformes > Ceratodontidae > Neoceratodus > Neoceratodus forsteri. The sequence continues at coordinate 613,498,966 of CM057455.1, forward strand.
CCAATATGTCCACATACTCACCCTTCCAGATTTTGTCCTTGATGGTAGTTGGGACATGATCACCTAATGAGAAACTGGGAGGAGCATTGTAAAGCTTCCTCCCCCTGCCCATATCTTTTTCTGTCCCCTTGGACCCCCCCCCATTTCCACCTTTATCTTTTTTAAACTCATCTAAAACTGCTTCCATTTTGACAAGCTCTTTTCCAACCATCCCTTCTAACAGACCCGCCATGTATTCTTTTAGACTGCCTTCACCTGGGGAGTCCCCCATATCCTTATGCCCCTCCATTGTCTGGGTCCGATGGGTTCCGGCATGGGCTCAGGCAAGGGGACTGGTTCTGCATCTGGGACTGGCCCCCTCAGGCGCTTACTTTCACACCCCCTACCCCGGAGCCCAGCTGGCTGTTTCTGTTTCATCTCAGCCACTTCGTCTTTCTCCCTCTTTTCCACCTTGTCTATAAGCTCTGTCATTTTGCTCAGTAATGCCACTGCTTCTGAGTATAGATGGGCACTGGTGGCCGGGGTAGGTTGCTTCTTAGGAGCCATGGTCTGGAAAAAATACTTAAACAAGCAAATAGGGAGTAAGTGATAGAATAATGACCAGCCCCTCCCTACCAACGCAAATGTTTTACTCCTGGATTTGACTGAATTTCCCATCCCTGAAACTGCCCCCTTACCCTGGAGTTGCATCTCACATCCGTATGTTTGACAGACTCGGTCTGGGTTTCCTTCCTTTAAGTAAATATGTAGCATGGTCCTCTAATCCTACCACTCTACTGCTTCCATGTATAACCCCTTATGTGAGGTCCCCCCACCCTGTTTTTTTTATCACCCTGTGTATCCCCTCTGTCAAAGTATCCCCTTATATTACCAATGACCAAGTGCCAAGCATGCAGCCTCTCTTCAAGGGCAGTTCCCCCAATTATTGATTGCGGTTCCCACAGAAAAAGCCTTCATCCCTCCTCCTGGACACACCCCTTGCTATCTGGTAACCTGCATATTGAAAAACCTTCCTAAAATCAGTTTCAAATTCTCAATGGGGCCTGCTATCCATGTAGCGCTCCACAGTGCATGTCCCATCATCCTTGGACCATGTGGCAATAACATCAGATGCCATGCCATGTGGTTGGGCTCTGGCAAAATATTTAGGAAACAAGTGAACCAGTATTATAAGAAAACAAAAGTATCCAATTAACGTCTTTAGTTAGAGTAAAAATTCCACTTTCAAAAGAGAGAGGTACTCATAACCATTCGGGACCTCCTACAAAAAAGAAATTACAACATTCAGATTTTATCTTCTACTGACAAAGCTTACTGCTTTGCATATTTAGTCAGTTTTGTAAGACATTTGTATAGTTCTTTGGGGTCACTGTAAAATATAAGTTCTGTTGTCACAGCCAAAATCAAAAGAACCCCCCAATGGGTCACATGGCGATGACGTCAGATGCCATGCCATGTGGCTGTGGCCTAAGGCACTGAAGGCCAAGTCATGCTGTCCCAAAACTCTTCACAACCCCATGCTGGTTTGTGTCCCCCTCCACCCTATTATCCAACTTGCCATCTCCCTTGTCACCCCTCTAAACATCATCAATGTGGCCTGATTTCATATCGGCCACAGGCTTACTGCCATCCCCAATGCCCCAGGGTGGGTGCCTGCATCCAGCAGCCCAGAGGGTCATATCTCTGACCACAGATGTGGGCGCAAGCTCTTCCCAATCCAATGTTGGGTTTTCTTCTGTCCACCTCTGTCCCCTGGGCAACTTGCCCACTCCCTCAACACCCCCTTCAGGCTTGTCCATGTGGCACACTGCACCTAGATCACCAGCTCAGGGTCTTTACCATGCAACTGGTGCCTGAATCCCAACCCCAAAGGGGCTGGGCCTTGAAAACAACATGCGAGGACACAGTTCAACCCGCTGCCTTTTAGGCACTAGGACCCCTCGGACTAACGCTCCTGGCAGACATCCAGCTCAGCAGAAATGGGAAAGACCCATGACCCCAGCATCCTACCTGCCCCTCTCCAATAGACCCACAGACGGGCAGGGAAATAGAAAAGGGGGGCTCCTAACAAATTCCAAATAAATCCCACGGCTGCATTCAAAACTCTAAACTGGGCAAGACATGCTTCAAGAACTGGTCCTACTCTAGCATCCCATCCTGAAAATCCCATCCCAAAACAACAGCATCGACCTCTGCAAAACAAACCACTACTCAGCTTCAACACAAATCTGCTTCTCCAACTTGCATTAACTGTTAAATTGTAAAAGAAATTTTTATTCTAGAATACAACTCAAAATTTCAGGCAAACCCCCCGTCTGATGCAGGGTAAATCATTTTTTTTATTATATCTTAGCACATGCAGCCTAAAGCTAGTCAAAGTATGCCATGCAGTCACCATGTGGTCAGTAGTCCCCAAGAGGATCTTCACCAATATCTACTGTACTGTTTTTTTATGTATATATAACCCCAGACTACCCTGGATTAAAAGCAGAGAAAACAGGCACTCGTATTCAGCAGTAATTATGACTTTACCTTTTATCTAGAAAATCATCCTCTGAAAGACAAAACCCTCAGAGCCTGGAGGCCCAGGCCCCAGAGTTGCAATACCTTACCAAGCAGTGAAAACAATCAGTGAAATTTTGCCAGGGCTGTACTGAGATCCACTCTAAATGAAAAATCCCAGCAGAAAGGAGAAGAACATACCTCTACATGGGCTTATAAACCCCTTAAGGACCCCTTACAAGAAACCCTCAGAGCCACACCCCTGTCCAATCTTGTGTCCCCTCAGGTATATGCATCATTCCCCTGTACCTGCCAGTCATGACTTCACCTGATCCCACCCCTTTCCCACCTGTCTGTCACCCTGACCTCACTAGGCTCCTTCCATTTTCCTTACCCTACCTGTTTTATCTCTTCTCCCCCCTCCTTGTTCCCTATGCCTCCTTCATTTCTACCATGTTGCCATCAGACAATTCAGGTTGCCTTTTATTAGCAACCCTATTTGCCACAAAATAGGAGACACTCATACACAGTGCATATGCAGTGCTGCCACCAGGCAAGCAAACAAAGAAACACTCAAATTCCAAAGCCAGGAGCCTGGTGCTTCAATGAAGTAACTCACAAAGACTACAGTTGTTGTGCCAAAATTCACTTTTAATGCCAAAAATAGCAGGTAGAGCACCAGAGTAAATCTGTACAAGCAGTAGTACCTCCATAGGTCTGAGTGCCCCAGCACTTCACCAGATAAGGCTTCATTAGCGGGTGGGTACTTGGACCAGATGACAGCAGCCAGCATCTGCCATGAGCTCCCTAGTACCCTTGAGCACCCCAACCTTGGTGTAGGCCTGGCACATGGACAGTCTGGTGCATGGGGTCTTCAGTTTGCCACAGACAGACTTCCAGAATCAGAAACTTTACAATTTTTGATGCAAGGTTCCCCTTGCATCAATTCTGTTTGATGGAGGTACCTTGCATCAGATTCAGAGTTTTGAAAACCACCCCTCTGAATTATTTTGGCGGGTATTATGTGTTAGTTTTATAGTAGTCATTGCAACCTTTCTCTTGATATATAGATTCTCCCATAACTCAAAGATTGATGGAGTTATACCTTCTTAAACTTAATCCGTTATCTTATCAGAATTTGAATGTTTTATTTGTTATGTTTGTTATACAGCCACTGAATTATTTTGCAGGGTATTATACTGTATGAAAGTCTTGCAGTAGTCATTAAGATCTTCCTTTTGATATATAGCTCCTCCCTTAACTCAAACCATTGATGGCGTTATACCTTCTTAAACTTTATTTTTATCCTATGAGAATTTTGGGTTTTCATTTTTTATTTTCTTTAAATTTCTATTTTCAATTGCTATTCCTCAGGCAGTCAGTATTGTAGGACTCATTGGAAACTTTTTTTGATACATAGCTTCTACCTTAACTCAAAAGATGCATGAGTGTATTGCTGCTGCAATGTTATCCTTTGGAAATTGTAATTTTTCCTTTTGTTATAATTTTTTAATCATCCTGTGAAATAGTTCTGAGGGTTTATATGTACTAGTTGCATGGTACTCATTAAGACATTTCTTCTGATACATACTGTAGATTGCCCCTTAACTACAGATATTGATAGAGTTATGGCTTGTTACAGTTGCAATGTGCAATACAAATTAAGTCCAAATTCTTTTTTCATATAAAGGGATTTTTTTCATATGAACAAGACAACCTCATGAAAAAGATTTCTTCATACGAAAAGCAAATTTGAAAAAAATAAAGAATGTAGAAATTAAATCTAAATTGTTTTTTCATATGAAGGGATCCTTTTTCATGAGCTTCTGTCATTCACACAAATAAAAGAATCCCTTCATCCAAAACAGTGGGAAAAAAACTAAGTCCAAATCCTTTTTTCATAGGAAAGAATCCTTTTTCCAGAGGTTGTATCATTCATACAAAAAAGCATTTGTCAATGCCAAATGTTTTCTTGCTGGTATTAGCTTTGGAAGTGCAGGAGTTAGACAAATGCAGAATAGGAATGGCAGTGAAGCATTGAACTTCACACTAACCCCACCTCCACCCTGGAGAGATGGACAGACATTGGGGTATGCCTTTGGGTAGTCTCCCATAACACTTATGGCATTTCACTTCACCCTATCCTGCAGACACTGACAAGTGCTGAGGTGTGTCTTTGAGTGTTCGGCTTTACAGTCACCCCATTCCATAAGGACATACTCTGAAATGGCTGCAGTATAGGAGAATGGGGTGAACTTTGGGGCTGAAGAGTCTAAGGCACACCTTGATGCCTGTCACTGGCTGCAGGATGGGGGTGGAAAAGCATGAGCATTACAGCTGGCAATACAAAGGCACACCCCTGATGCCTGTAAGTCTGTACAAGGTGGGACGTTATGGCTAGAAACCCTAACGCCCGGGCATTTGTTGGTATTTGTACTACAAATTTTCAACATGGCCTTTTTGTGACCCCCACCTCATGAAAGCATTTGGGACCTCTGCTCATGAACAGTGGCACTGTGATTTTGTTAATCTGTTCCGAATGTTGATTTCCCATAGCAACCATGCCATTCTGCGCCAGATGTGTGAAAACACAGTTCAGGCAGGATTTGAAAAATGACAGCTGTACTGTTCATAAGGAGGCATGCAAAAATGGCAATGTTGCAGATCTGGAGTGAAAATATTACAAATCCTCGAAGTTACGAGTGTGCATGGAAACTGAGCAATGCATGCTTGTAACATAGTCACTTTGTGGACTTTTATCACCAAACTCTCTACATAGGCATTTTGGGACCTCCGCTCATGAACAGTATCACTGTGTTTTTTTTACTCTGTCCCGAACATTGATTTCCCACAGTGACTGTGCCATTGTGCGCCACATGTGTGAAGAAAATACAAAATGAAAACACAGTTTCGGCAGGATGCGAAAAGTGACAGCTGTACAGTTCATAAGGAGGTGTGAAAAAATGGCAATACTGAAATCCTGGAGTGAAAATATTAAAAGTTCTCAAAGTTACAAGCATGCGCAGAAAATGCACAATGCACACTCATAACACAGCCATTTTTGGGAATTTTTTCACCAAATTTGCAGCATAGGCTTTTCGCAACCCACCTCATGAACAGTGACACTGTCATTTTGTTAGTCAGCCCTGAAAGGTTATTACATGCAGTGACCGCAAAATCACCTTTTGAGACCAAATAACGAAATGTCGGTGACTGAGTTCATGAGGTGGGTCCCAACAACCCCATGTTGAAAATTTGGAGCCAAAAGTTGCAAAAATGGTGGAGATATCCTACTAAGTTGACCCCCCCATTTATGCCATTATACACATTACCGGCATTTCTTCAGTTCACGGTCGGCTATGAAGAGTGCAGATATGTTCCTGCTCCACTGAAGGTTTTTCCTTTACAGGTTTGTTTTTGGCGCACTGGGGTGGGCTCCCAGTCTGCCACCTGTATTGTTTGGGGAGGGTGACTGAAGCCAGCGGGGACTGGGCTCCCCATTGGTACAGAAAATGGGTCTGTGTTTGGGGGGCACATGATGCCAAGGGGTATAGGACACCCCGTTAGCATACAGAACTATTACATGGGGGGTAGTATGCCAACGGGAATTGGGCTCCCCAATTGGCAAATGAACTGGAGAGGGGGCATGCTGAGAGAGGAATTGGGCACCCCTGTTGGCTTTCATGAGGACTGTGAGCAACGGACGGTGACAGCCGCCATGTTTATTGAAATGTTACACCAGGCAAGGCACCATCCTGCAATGATGGGTCACTCTTCATTGCAGAGGCTAATTTGTTTCAAGTTGGTGGCATGCTTGCTGAACTAGTGTCAGCAGCAGTGTGCCACCACATTGTGTAACGAAGGCCAAGCCCAAGAATGCAGTGGTGGCATTGGCTGCCATATTGCCGCACCTCCAAAACCCGCTTCTTTCCTAAGCTGCCACACAATGTTTCTTGCGCATGTGCACAAGCAAACATAAAAAGGATCCCTTCATATGAAAAAAGAATGTGAAATAAAATAAGTCCAAATACCCAGCTCTACTTGTCTTTTGCATAAGACACTGAGTGTGGGTGATGTGCTCTTAATATTATAGGTTCCTGGCTGATATCCAAGACTGGATGTCATTGAGCTGGCTGAGACGTAATCCAAAGAAGACTGAAGTATTGGTGGCTGATGTGGGATATGGAGTTGGAGTGTCAGCTACCAAGATGGAGATTTGTTTTTTGTTCAGTTCCTCTGCATTTCAGGCTACCACAATGGTGAAAAATGTGGTAGTCATTCTGGATGAGGGGCTCACATTTGACTGTCAGGTGTCAGCAGTAGTCCAGAATGACTTTTTACCATGTGCAGAACATCAGCTATAATAAGTCCCTTATACCCCTGGCAATTTGCCTACAATGGTGTATGTATTTGTGACTTCAAGGCTTAACTAGTGTAACACTCTGTACCTTGGGGTCAGTTTAGGTATGCTGCAATGCTTGCACTTGCTGCACATCACAGCTGCTAGGTGCTCTGTGTGACCTGCACTAGGTGTCGATTAAGTGGTGTATCTCCTTTAAAGTCTTGGGGTTGTCAACTCAAACACTTAGCTACAGATATTGTCAGAGTAATGACTTGTTCAAGTTGAAATATACAATAAAAACTAAGTCCATGATGGTTCGTATTCATATGAAAGGATCTCCCTCCTCCTCTATCCATATGTACACTGATGATACTGTGTTGTGTACCTCCTGCAAAAGCTCATCTGATGTCACAGCCACTCTGCAGTCTGACTTTCACCAGGTTTAACTCTGGTCTGCTTCCCATCAGCTTTTTCTGAATGCCAAGAACACTGTCTCCATAACCTTGGCACTAGGCAGAGACTCTCCAGGCTACCCCATCTTATCTCTTTCGACACCCTGCATGGGACAATTCAAGAGAACATTTCCTCATTCAGATACTGTGGGGTATGGCTGGATCAACACCACAACTTCCCTGATCATATTGATATCATCCAGAAAAAACTGCATCCCAAGCTCGGCGCCCTTTAAAGAAACATTAGTTGCATCCCTTTTATGGCCAGGCGTGAACTTGTCCAGAAGTTGATCCTCCCTATCTTCGACTATTGTGATGCAGTCTATGGTGCTGCTCCCAAATCTTTCCTTACCAGATTGGACACCCTCTTTAAGTCCTTCTGTCATTTTGCTTTGGACACCCCCTCCCAGACTCACCATTGCAATCTTTATCATGCACTGGCCTGTCCCACTCTTGTGAACAGACATCTCTCACACTGTGCCAAAATTACCTCTAAATAGTGACTTGGGGAACCACCACCCTACCTTTCCACATCCCTTTCAACCCCTGCTCCACCTTCCCACTCCCTTAGATCCACTGACATTCATATTTTGGTGGTTCCCCACCACTCCACACTCACTGACCAAACTGGATTTTCATATTGCTTCCCTAAAGACTGGAACTCTCTCCCTCCTCAAATACATCACTCCTCCTCTTCACGTTCATTTGGGTCTGCCTTGTACAACTACCTCTCCTCTAGCTGCACCTGCTTTAATCCACCTTAAATTACCCCTAATATTCTTTAACCCCTGCTTCCTTCCCCTATGCCTGCTGACCACCTAGCACTGCCTCCCTCCCTCCTAGACCCACCCCTACCACCCTCTCTACCCTCTCTCTTTCCCCTTCTCACTCCACTGCACCTTCTTTGTCCAGTCCTGCCCCATGGCTTGGTTCTCAGCATCTTTCAGGTGGCCAGTAATTGGCATATTCAGCCCTCCCTGTCCCTTCTCCAATTTTCTATCTCTACCTCTCCTCCCTCCACTCCACCTTCATTGCCCAGTCTGCCCACTGGCCCAGTTCTCAACATCTTGCAGGGGGCCAGTACCTGGTATATATCTCCCTCCCTGCTCCCTCCCCCACTTCTCTATTTCTTCCCCTCCTCCTTTCACTCCTCCTTCATTACCAGTACTGGCCCATGGCTCAGTTCTTAGCATCTTACAGGGGGCAAGTGCCTGACATATATCTCTCTTCCAGCACCCACCTCTCCACTTTTCTACTTCTACTCCTTCTCCCTCCACTCTACCTTCATTGACCAGTCCTGCCCCTGGCCTGGTTCTCAGCATCTTGCAGGGGGTCAGTACCTGGCATATATCTCCCTCCTTGCCCACCCTCCACTTTCCTACTCCTTCCCCTCATCCCTCTCTCTCTCCTCCCACTGAACTTCACTGCACTCAACTCTTCAACTCCTCTGCACTTAATACTAGCCCTGTATCTGCTGCACTTAAAACTCATAGCTCTGTAATCTTTCTGCCCTGCACGTTATGCTCCACTGCTAACTTCACTGTCTGAGCTGTATTATCTCTGCTCACTAGCACTTCTATTGCTTACTAAAATTGTATGTCAATCCAAATACGTTTTCACACGTTTCTTGTATTATGCTCCTTAGTTTGTGTACCATTCCATTGATTATCTTCAATACATGTATCTACTTCAGTAATCCAATTGTGTATTTGCAATGTATGTATCTACTGCTCTATAGTTTGTGTACCATTCCACTGATTATCTGCAATACATGTATCCACTTCTGTAATCCAGTTGTGTATTTGCAATGTATGTATCTACTGCTCCAGAGTTTGTGTACCATTCCATTGATTATCTGCAATGCATGTATCTACTTCTTTAACCCAATTGTGTATTTGCAATGTCTGTATCTACTACAGTAACCAACTCTCATGTACCCCCTCCCCCCAGGTCACACTGTGAGATGAGCAACTTGTTGTTCAGTGTACCCTCCTGGTGAAACAATTAAATAAATAAACACATAAAAAATAAAGTTTTCAAACATAACATACCACCCCAACCCTTCAGGCAACAAAATTAAAAACCTTCACACTTTCATCTCTCCTGACTTTTTGCAAACCAGGCCTGGGGGGTTCCTCTGGGTTGTCAACCCTATTGCTCACACCATTCTATCAGTAAATAAGCTGAGATGTGTAGAGTATATGAAAATGGGGTGAGCGTTTGGGTAGAGAACCACAAGGTACACCCCACACTTGATTTGTGAAGAATCAGGAGAGGTGAAACCATAATGGTTTTTACTGTTGCTGCCTACAGAGTGCAGCTAGAGTGTTAGTGCTGGGAACCTTAACACCTCATTTACCTATTTTTTTCACTTTAATGTTAACTAGTGCATTAATGATTTTTTTTGCAATGAATTTCCTTACTTTTGAGATAGTATAATTGTATCTTCATTCACACAGGTAACCGTCCATGTTGATGTGGAAGCACAGGGTCCAGTGGGCTCTGCAATTCCATTTCTGCCAAAAACAATGTATTTGCTTGGTTGTATGGCTTGTTAAACTTCCAATATTTGTGTCACTTGATGGCTGGCTGAAGAAAGGTTGCTCACCTTTGCGACTCCTCTCCTCTCCCACTTTAAATTCATTATTCCGAATAGCCTACTATGGAGAAAACTAACAAATCTTACCTTTTAGGCTGTTGGAAGATCTGCTGCATTGATCTATTACTCCAGAACATGGAAATAGAAATGAGAAAGGCACCGCTACGCCACTCGCCTCCTCCTACCCCCGAAAAGGACAAGGCCGCAAAGAGGCCTAAATCACAGCCTGCCGCCTCAAGTAAATCCCAGTCAAGTGCCTCTGTCTTGTCTGAGGAATGGTTCCTGGAAATCATGAACCCCTTGCAGGAGACAATTTCTGCAGATCTCCCCAGATCTGCACCTTGGTAGACTCCCTCGCCATAAAGGTTGTGACTCTGAAGCTCGACTGACATCCTTAGAAAAATGGAAAGATAAGTCTGAACTGGACACCATGACTGCATGGCATAGACTTAAAGAGCTAGAATATAAACTGGAGGACTTGGAGGGGCGGAGTAGGTGCAACAACCTCCTGGTCATCGGGTTACCTGAGAGAGAAGAGGGCAATAATCCAGTGCTGTTTATGTAGAAATTGTGTGAAAATATCACTGGCCCCTCTCCCAACAGTAGTATATACATTATAGAGCACTCTCACTGCTCTCTGTGCCCCCTCCACCATTGGGCTCACCTCCTAGACCCATAATTTTCAAGTTGCTGAATTTTCAAGACAAAGTGCATATTCTTTCTAAAATTAAAGAGTTTCGGGAGATACAATGAGAGGGACATCAATTGAGAATTGCCCAAGATCTCCCACAGTCTGTGAGAGCAAGAAGACAAGAGCTGCATCCCACAGTCGCAAAGCTTATTGCAGCTGAGAAGCCCTTTAAAGTCTGCTGTCCAGCTATCCTGTAGGTGAAACATGCCAACAAATGGATTTCCTATGAAACCCCGGAGTAAGTGGCAGCTGAACTGAAAATCCTCTTGCCCGACCTCTTTAGGTGGCTGCTAGCCTAGTTCCCCACTATGTGGTATGGGATCCTATTTTTTTAAGGGATGCAGCATATTTTAAGGCTGCGTTTCACTTCATCTAATACATTCCTGGAATGGAGTGGCCCGTCGATGGAATTAGGAGCTGAACTGTTGTCTCTGATGGGCTACTAAACTACTTTTATGGGAAGTCCCTCGTTTAGGCCTACTTATTCAAGCTTTGTGCTCTCTCAGGCTTTTTGTGCTCTCCCCTTAGTGGGCGTCTCCTATATTGCCGCATGGTGTTTTTACTACAATCCTGGTCGCCTTGCGCTTTGAACACTCAGCAGATATTGCCAATTACTATGTTATCCTGGACTTTCATTTGACGATCATCTGGACAAGTGGTAACCACTTTGGGATCTGCTTGTGATTAATGAGACAGGGAGACTTGGGGGCAGTTGTACCTTTTCTCTGCATGCCTGCAATTTTCGGTTTAAATTATAGTTCCTACTGGAAGGGTGCAGTGCTTTTGAAACCCTGGCATTGCAGTGCAAGCTTGCTCTAACTCTGAAGGAGCTATACCAACTTTTAAAAAAACATTACTTGAGATTGACATACTGTATCTATGAAGTTATAGCCTACCTTTAAAGTCAATACTTTCAGCTGAGGGAAGCTCCTACTTGTTTTCAGTAATGACCTTGTTCTGTTGTTATAGGTTGTTTGGAAGGCACCTATTATTGTTCTTTAGAATGTTTTTGATTGTACTCACACTGTGACAGTACAGTGTTTGTTATCCATCTCCTTTGCAATGTTTTAAATGCATTACTATGTTCTTCCGGGAGGGGGTAGAGGAAGAAGGGGCTTAATGCATCCTACCATCAGGCAGTTGTTATAACATCACTTGCCATGGTACAGTATATAGATCGGTTGTAAGAACCAGGGAAACCTTAAAAAGAATTATTAAATGGGTAGAAAGAATGCAGAATTCTGACTGGCCGAGAGCTGCTTTCAGCTGGGTCATTATCCCAGCACAACGTCCCAGTTGAAAATATTATGTTTAAAAATGCATAAAATTTACTAAAAATGATCCATTTCATAATTGCAATAAGTCACTCCATGGGGTGTGTTATGGTGGGCTAACGGCCCTTCTCAGGTGGTGGAAGCCCCCGGCTACACCTTGTGCTTCAACCAGCCCCTAGGTGGGCCGTTATCCCACCATAACACACCCCCTGTCATGCCTTAGTGCTTAAGTAGTGTGTTTTTGAAATGTTAGCTGTGTTTTTTGGCTTTGTTATTGGGGAGGAGGGAGTTTTTTTGTGGGGCATTTATGGGTATGGGATAACGTTCTGCATAACTTTCTTAACTGGTTTCTAGAATGTGAGAGGGGTACCAGAATCAGGAAATAACTTCTCACAGTACTGGACTCATGGAATAATAATAGTGAGGATTGTCCACGGTGGTCCAAATCTACCCTTCTTGGCCCACTCTCCACCCCCTTCGTCCTTAAAGCGGATGGGAAGTCCTTATAAGTTTGTCACTTGGAACATTAAGGGTGCTTAGGATAAATGTAAGAGGGCTATGATCCTGCACCACCTTCACCATCTTGGTACTACAATAGCTTGCCTTCAGGAGTCCCACTTGTGTAGGGATGATGCCCCCCTCTTTCGGTAGGACAGATCTTTGGTGCTGGCTCACCCACAATGAGTGGTGGAATAGCAATATTAATTTCCACGTCTGTCCCCTTCACTATTTTGCAGGAACGGTGGGACCCCGCTGGTCATTATATCATAATCCATGGTACACTAGAATCCTTCCCTATAATTTTGGGGGCAGTATATGGCCCACATTTGGATTCTCCAGGTTTTTTTTAACCAATTGTTAATCATGTTAATCAATGATCCCCTATTTTACCTATCATGGAACGGGACTGGGATTTAATCCTTCAGACAGACATGGACCATTCAAATAATAAAAGGTTTGGTCTCTCATCAGCTCAATGAGCTCTAAGACACCTTATGGTAGGCATAGGGACTATTGATGTCTGGTGAGCCCTATATCCACCTGACTGTCAATACACCTACTATTCCCCCCCACACACAAACTTTGTCCCTTATAGACTATTATCAGCCAGTTCTTTTTGTCTTTAGGGTGTACTAGATGCCTCCATCCATTCCAGAGTTTTGTCCGACCATTTCCTAGTTAGTATGACATATCCGCTAGGACCAGGAGTGAAACAGGAGTCTCTCTGGCTTCTCAACACCCAGCTCCTACAGCAGCCCCCTATACTCACCCACACCCAGATTTCATCAGCATGTTTCTGGAGATTAACACAGGTACAGAAGAAAAAATAGGAATTGTCTGGGCAGCACTTTAGTGTGCACTCCAAGGTGATTTTATTCGCCTCGCAGCCACTCAGTCCCATAAAAATAAACAGCAGCTGGACGCCCTCCTCGGGGAGATCTGGCACACCCTTAGTCGCTCTTCCCCCGACTCAGACTGGGTGAAACTGCACCAGCTGCAATCCCAATATGCAAAGGTAATTGCTCAAAAAGCATAAGTTGCCCTGCACCACACCAAATTAAAGTACCTGGAATCCAGAGAGTGAGCAGGCAAATTATTAACACTCAGGCCGAGGCAGGTGGAGGCAAGTAAGTTTATACTGGGTCTACGCTCTACCCTGGATGGCAATATAGTGTCAGATCCCAGGGAGATAGTGGCCATGTTTGCAAATTACTTTCAACCTCTGTATAAGATGGAGGAGGAACCCACCCAAATGGAATCACTTATAGAAACATAGAATTTGACTGCAGATAAGGACCGCTTGGCCCACCCAGTCTGCCCATGTCCCTACCTACTGGATAAGCTGCAGATCCTAGTTAACCAGCAGCCTACTTCCTCTTACCCCCAACCCCCAGAATTGCCTTATGACTGTCCCATGCATGCTTGAATTCCATCACTGATTTTAACTCCACAACCTCCTCTGGAAGGCCGTTCCATGCATCCACAACCCTCTCTGTGAAAAAATACTTCCTTAAATTACCTCTGAGCCGCGCCCCCCTCTATCTTCAAATTGTGCCCTCTCGTTCTTGCACATCTCTTTTTTTGAAAGATGCTACCCTCTTGGACTTTGTTGATTCCCTTGAGGTACTTGAAAGTTTCTATCATGTCCCCCCCTCTCCCTCCTTTCCTCGAGGCTATACATATTAAGCTCCTTAAGTCTCTCTTCATATGTCTTCCGTGCAGACCCTGCCATCCATTTGGCCCTCCTCTGGACAGCTTCCATCCTGTCTATGTCTTTGCGGAGATTGGGTCCCCAGAACTGCACACAGTACTCCAGATGGGGTCTCACCAGCTGTCTGTACAGAGGGATAATAACTTCCTGTTTTCTACTGGTGATGCCTCTCCCTATGCATCCCAGTATCCCCCAACCCTCCTTGCTGCCCTCTCACATTGCTTGCCCACCTTTGGGTCATCTGATATGACTACCCCAGGTCCTTTCCATTTTGTTGTTGTTAGTATCTCACCCCATTGTGTACTCTTCCCTGGGTTTTTGTTTCCCAGGTGCATTACCTTGCACTCTTAGCATTGAATTTAAGCTGCCATACATTTGACCATTCCTCTAACCTTGCCAAGTCCCTTCTCATCCTTTCCACCCCACCCTGTGCATCAACTCTGTTGCAGATCTTAGTGTCATCTGCAAAGAGACATACTTTCCTTCAGTCCTTCCATGATGTAACATAAAGACATTGAAGAGGACTGGTCCTATCTGAACCCTGCGATTCCCCACTAGTAACCCTCCTTTTTCTGAGTGGACTCCATTTACTATTACTCTCTGTGTCCTATTCTCCAGCCAATTCTTTACCCAGGCTGTCATCTTGGGACCCACTCCCAGGCTGGCTAACTTGTATATTAATCTTTTGTGTGGGACTGTGTCAAATGCCTTGCTAAAGTCTAGGTAGGCCATGTCACAGCCCCTCCCTGATCTATTACTTTGGTCACCCAGTCAAAGAAATCTATCAGATTTGTCTGGCATGACCTTCCGCTGAATCCATGCTGCCTAGGGTCCTGTGCCCTCTGGCCTCTAGATACTGACAATTCTTTCCTTCAGAAGTGATTCCATCATTTTCCCTATCACTGAGGTTAAACTAACAGGTCTGTAGTTTCCTGCTTCTGCCTTGCTCCCACTTTTGTGAAGGGGAATCACATCTGCCCTCCTCCAGTCCTCAGGTACCACCCCATCCTCCCATGATTTGTTAAAAAGGGTAGTCAGTGGTGTCACTAGTTCTACCCTTAGCTCTTTTAGAATTCTGGGATGAATCCCATCAGGCCCATTTATCCCTGAGAACATGCAGAAAGCAAGCTCTCTCAGGTCTCCAGTGAGCTCTCCAGTGGTCGCAAGGGCTGTTATTCTCCTGCCCTCCCCCCAAGGTGGAACACGCAGAAAGCAAGCTCTCACAGCTCTCCAGTGAGCTGTCCAGTGGTCGCAAGTGCTGTTGTTCTCCTGCCTTCCTCCTTAGGTGGAACATTCAGAATGCAAGGTACAATGCAAGTTTGCTCGGCATTTCAGTGTTCAGGAAGGAAGAACAATGGCAACTGTCGCCAAGCCATCGGCAAAGCAGTGCTGATAGTCTCTTTTTACCTAATTTTCACTAAAAGGCAGCATTTTTAACCTTTTACAAGGGTGACTTAAGAGACTTTATAGCTTTTTTTTTCTGGCTATCAACAAGCAAAAGCAGAATACAAGGGTGCCATAAGAGACTTTATTTTTACCTTTATTGCATTGCCAAGTTTACACTCAACAGTGTGCAGGTCAAAACAGTATGCATTTAAAGCATAGTATCATTGCTTAAATACCTAGGCAGTGGGGCATTGTGTTTGTGTTTGCTTAATTTTGTGGACTATTACCTGTTTCTAGGCTGCCATTTTAGTTTAATGCTGACTCCGAGATAGCCCGATTAATGCAGGGCACGTTAAATGAATTTGTGCTTGTTCAATATTTTTCAAATGAGTGACTGCTAGCCCCAGAGTGAATTTTTAAACCATAGCCTGTAATTATTCATTGTGCAGCCGTTTATGCTAGTAGCTTGCCATTTTATTTTAATTGAAAGCCTGCTTTTAATTACTGTGCAGCCATTTACTCTAGTACAACTCCGAGTGCTAGCCCAGTGTGACTGTGGTTTGTAAACTCAAACTGAAGCCTGCTTGTACTTCTTGCAGCCATTTACCCTAGATACTTGCCACGTATGCAGTCCAAGAACCGTGCAATTGTGCTAGACTAACAAGATCTGCACATTTAATTTGAATTAGCCACCCCTTGCTAAATAGCCCCTCCTCCTTACTTGTTATAACAAGTGCCTTCTCTTTTCTCGTTATCTCTCAGCTCTCCGGTGAGCTGTCCGTTGGTCACGAGTGCCGTCCTTCTCCTGCCCTCCACCTGAGGTGCAACATGCAGAAAGCAAGGCATGATGCAAGTTTGCTCTGAGTTTCAGTGTTCAGGTAGGCCCCGTAGAATCATGTGTGGTTTTTAGCTTATCATCCCACTTCTCCTTTTGCAGTTTATCTACAATCACCACTAGTGGCCACACAAACCATCCTTTTGATCCAAACCATCAAACATTATGTTGTTTCTATCCATAACTTGCGTGTGCCTATTGCCTCCTCTAGCATCCTTCCCACCCTCTTCCTACCCTGAATTGCCACCCAGCCTCCTAACAACCAACACTGAGGTGGCTCCACTGCACCACCACACCAACTCCTTCATTGGCCTGCTCCCTAATACTCCCCTACAAAACTGGATCCTAGGGGCCTCCATCCTACCCCCCTCCTTTCATGCTGCCCTACTTGCCTTTAATATCACTGCACCCAGCAACTCTTCGCTAACCTCCCAGCACCTTTCTGCTACCCGTAAGCCTCAATGGGCCATGCTTAAAGCTAAACAGCTCATAACTATACTACTCCTCCTAGCGGGGGATGTGGAGTTGAACCCAGGACCATCTCACCCCACCTGTACCGGCCCCTCCCTTTCTCCCCAACTATCCGAGGCTTTAAAATAGTGCACTTGAATATATGTAGCATCCTGCACAAATGTTCCTCACTTCAACCAATCATCCTTGACTTGCGACCTGACATCTTGATTATTACCGAGACCTGGCTGAAGCCGCACAACCTCGATGCTGAACTAAATATCCCTGGCTATTCCATACTTTGGCACAACCACCTGGGGAAAAAAATGGAGGTGGCACTGCCATTTTCATCTCCTCCCAGCTCCAGTTCACCCCCTTCCCACTTTCGGTACCCACCCTGTCCATAGACACATTGCTAATCAAAATCTCACTCCCCCACTCCATCCCCATTTATGTAGCTGGGGCATAGTGTCCCCCCAGACATCCCTTTGCCCAATGTTTTGGAACTCTTTGGCTCCCTACAGTCCCTAGCATTGGAGGGAGAGCTCCATATCCTAGGGGACTTCAATCTAAACTGTCTCTCCAGTGCTAGCTCAAAGCTCTGCAATCAGGTGATCACACTCAATCTGCCTAAGCAAATTTATGAACCCACACATCTAAACCACAAATCACAAAACCATTCCCTCTTGGACTGGGTCCTTACCTCTCACTCCCATTGGATACTCAGCACTGGTGTCCTACTGGACTCTCCCAGTGACCACCACATGATTTACATGGTAAGAAAAATATTTAGGCCAAGGCTCCGCCCCCGCGTAATCTACTCACTAAGTCCTATAAATCCCTTGACCTTGTAGAGCTCCTAAGTGACTTTTCAAATGAACACTGATCCTTCATCCTCATGTCTACCTCTATTGACTCTGCGCTCAAACACTTTAAGTCCAAATTCCTCTTGGTCTGGGATTACTATGCATCACTCTGACAGGCCCGGGTAAGGGATGGCCACCTGCCCTGGATCACTGGAGAGCTCATGGGGTATCTCTGAGCCAGGGACCGAGCCAGAAAAAATTATAAGATAGCCAGCACACAAGCAGTACTGCAACACTACCACTGTCTCCAGAATGCCTGTACCAGGCTGACATGCCAGTTCAAAGTGAACTACTTCAAAGCCTCCTTCTAAACGAACATAAATCATCCAGTGAAGTTCTGGAAGATGATTAAATCACTCTCCTCCCCTCCTGCTCAGCCCCCCTCACCAGCCCTGGATGTAGCAGGCTCTCTCATCATGGAACCAAGTGCTGTGGCCTCAGCTTTTTAACACCTTTTTCACCAGCTGCTCATCCTCTCTCCTGTCACCTCTCCCGCACCACCCCACGAGCTCACCCCTCACCTCCCCACCACCCCACTCAGCCTCCCACTTCTCCTTTTGTCTTGTTACCCCATCCAAAGTACTAAAGGCCCTACGGTCACTCAATCCCGCCCAAGGCAAATGCCCCTTGGGACTGGACTCCAAAGTGCTTTACCTATCAGCACCTGCCATCGCCAACCCCCTTGCCTCCCTCTTTAACCTCTTGTTCTCCCTTGGAACTATCCCAGTTGCCTATAAACATGCCACAGTAATTCCCCTCCCTGAAGGAGGTGACCCATTCTCTATGGGCAACTACCATCCCATCTCCCTTCTCCCCATACTAGCCAAAATCCAGGAGCATCTTGTTCTCTCACAGCTCACCACCTTTCTCGACTCCTCATCCTTTTTCTCACCCTTCCAGTCTGGATTTAGAAAATCACACTCCACCATCACCTCCTTACTAAGGCCTACCAATGCCATCCACATAGGCATGGATCATGGTCACACCACCTCAGCCATCTTTGTTGATCTTGCTAAGGCTTTCAATGCTGTCTCCCATGCCCTTCTGCTATACAAGCTCTCCCACGCAGGGCTCTCACAAGCTGCCACCAGCTGGTTTCACCCCTACTTGGCAGGCAGGTCGCAAGCAGTTAGAATTGGCTCCTGCACTTCAGACTCCCTCCCGGTCACCATAGGGGTTCCTGAAGGCTCAGTCCTTGGCCCGCTACTGTTTTCCATCTTCTTAAATGACCTGCCCTCGGTCTGCCCACAAGCATCCATTCACATGTATGCAGATGACACAGTACTGTTTGCATCAGGCCCCTCCTCCAATGATGTGGCTTCCAGACTCCAACAGGACTTCAATGATGTCCAGCTCTGGTTTTGCTCTAATCAGCTTTTCCTTAATCCCAAGAAAGCGGTCTCCTTGACCTTCCACATGAGGCAGTGACTCTTCCCTACTGCCTACAACCCCACCTTCCGCACCCTAGATGAGACAACACTGGAGTCATGCACCTCCTTCGGATACCTAGGGGTCTGGCTGGACCAGCACTTTGACTTTTCTTCTCACATCAATGCTATCCACAAGAAGTTGCATCCTAAGCTGGGTGCCTTATATCACAATACGGGTTGCATCCCATTACCAACTCACAAGGCACTTGTACAGAAAATGATCCTCCCCATTTTCAACTTCAGGGACGTAGTTTACAGTGCTGTGACTATGTCCTCCCTACCAGAAATGGACCCTCTCTACCACTCATTCTGTCACTTTGCCCTGGACTGCCCAACCTCAACCCATCACTGCAGCCTATACCATTCCTTAGACCTCTCCTCACTCCAGGAACAGAGGCCCACAATGCTAGGATTACAGCGAAATTCTGGACCCAGACACTGCCACCATACCTCACGTCAGCCTTATCATTGATACCCATGCCCACGTATGCACTCAGGAATTCAGACTCCAGGCTTCTTTCAGTCCCATGAATGTCCACCTCTATAGGCCAGGCAGCCTTCAAATATCAGATGCCCAAACTATGGAATTCCTTGTCGGCTGACATTCGACACACTGCCAGCACTCAGCACCTCAACTCTCTCCTGAAAGCGCATTTCTCCTCTGTCTGCACATGCACCTAGCAACTATGGTGGCCTTATGTCACGCTGTTCTCTAATTGTCTGTCTACGCATTATTTGTGCTCCACTCCAGCTATTAGCTGTAATAGATAATGGATAGTCTTGCTCTTGTCTCTGTATGATGCTGTTTATGTTTTTGACCATGGCATTCAATATATGTATTTGCAATTGCATATTATCCTCTACCCCCTTCCCCAGGACACATCTGGAATCGACCGTTCCCCACTGAGCATGCCTTCCTGCTAAAACTTTTAACTAAATAAATAAATAAAATAAATAAATAAAGCAATTGTCTCTGGATAAAGCCCCTGGACCAGACAGTCTCTCCAATAACTTATACAAATCATGTCTCCCCCAGTTAGCGCCTGTCCTAGTGGATGTATTTAACTCTTGGTTCAAAAAGGGCATGGATGATTATACTTTCCTAGAAGCTCTGATAACCCTGATTCCCAAACCTGGTTGGGATCCACTTTACCCCAACAACTATAGACCCATCTCCCTTCTCAACACTGACATGAAAATTCTAGCCAAAGTCCTGGCCAACTGTCTTGCCCCGATTATGGGGGAAGTCACTGGTCCAGAGCAAGTGGGATTCATTCTGGGCAGAGTCTCAGGGGACCACTTGAGGAAGCTCATGCACCTGCTCTTAGCCTCAAGGGAGTCCAGGGTCCCTTCAGCCCTGGTCTCCCTTGATGCCAAAATAGCCTTCGACCAAGTGTCCTGGGAACTTTTGTTTGCATCTTTAAGCAGTTTCAGAGTCCCAGAGGACTTCTTCAGATGGGTGAAGCTTCTGTATACTTCCCTCACAGCCTGGATTTGGTGTAACGGATCCTTATCAGTTCCTTTCTCCCTTCACTGTAGCACTCGTCAAGGATGTCTGCTTTCCCCTCTTCTTTTTAATTTTTATTTAGAACCCTTAATTCGTAGACTAGCTAACTCACCCTCCATACTGGGTATTCAACTTGGGGGCGGGGGCGGTATGCACTTTCAGCATATGCTGATGATCTGCCTTGCACATTGAAAATCCTACCCATACAATTTCTGCCTTGTTGGAAGAGCTAGATAATTGAATTTGACGGCAAATAAGGACCGCTTGGCCCACCCAGTATGCCCATTTCCCTACCTAATGGACAAGCTGAAGATCCTAGTTAACCAGCAGCCTACTTCTTTCTACCCCCAACCCCTAGAATTGCCTTATGACTGTCCCATGCATGCTTGAATTCAACCACTGTTTTTGACTCCACAACCTCCTCCGAAGGCTGTTCCATGCATCCACAACCCTCTCTGAAACAATACTTCTCACATTACTTCTGAGCCACCCCCATCTTCAAATTGTGCCCCTTGTTCTTGTACACCTATTTTTTGAAAGATGCTACCTTCTTTGACTTTGTTGATTCCCTTGAGGTACTTGAAAGTTTCTATCGTGTCCCCCCCTCTCCCTCCTTTCCTCGAGGCTATACATATTAAGCTCCTTTAGTCTCTCTTCATACGTCTTCTAGTGCAGATCCTGCGCCATTTTAGTTGCCCTCCTCAGAACAGCTTCCATCCTGTCTATGTCCTTGTGGAGATTGGGTCTTCTGAACTGCACACAGTACTTCAGATGGGGTCTCATCAGCTGTCTGTAAAGAGGGATGACAACTTCCTGTTTTCTACTGGTGATGCCTCTCCTTATGCTTCCTCTCCAAAATCTCTTCATACAAATTAAATCTTTCCAAGATGAAGATTTGTACCATTAATAACTGGCTTACCTGAGCAGATGTTACTCATTTTGGTTTATCCTGGGAGCCCAAGCTCTTAACTTATTTAGGCATCCACATAGCCCGAGACATCCCTACAATGGTAAGAGAAAACCTTAGCAAACTACTCCTAATATTGAAAACTGACCTGAATATATGGGGGCTCCTACCATTCTCTTTATGGGGCCTGATCAGTATTATGAAAATGAATGTGCTTCCCCGATTACTCTACCCGCTCAGGATGTTGGGCCTCTTTTTTCCCCAGGATATGGTTTGCTCACCTCCAGAGAATGCTAAACACATTTCTGTGGAAATAAAATCAGTTTGAAGGGCATATAGCAAGTTGGCTGCACCCACATTACAGGGGGGCCTCACCCTTCCATCATTTTTCTTTTATTATAGGGCACAGCATGTCAATAAGATTGCTTACTGTGCTAATGATATTCCCCCGCAAACTCCCAATGTGTACATCCCAATTTGGGTGGAAATAGAGAGGAAATTAGTGAATAGATCACAAATCTCCCTCCCTGCAACAATGCACTTGTCCCCCTCCCAACTCCCTCACCATCTGAAGAACACCCTGATTGGTTGGTCCTTAAGAGTTTTACAACTACAGACTCATTTGGCGAAAAACTGGCACCACTCACTCACCCAACCCATTCTAAATAACCCTCAGTTTCAAATAGGCCACAGAACTATCCCGGTCTCATTCCTCCCCCCAGCTGAGGGATTGTACCCTTGCCACTTTTCTCCTAGCAGACGATCTAGTTACTTTTCCCGTCCTCCAACTCCAATTACAACTTAGGCACAAGGATATTTTTAAATACCTGAAGATTAAAAATGCAATCCTTTCTTTTATGGGGCCTAAGCCCTGGACCTCTTCTCCAGCAGATAATTTTTCCTCTTTACTTCAGATGGCGAAGCAATCACATGCAGTATCCAAAGTTTGTAAGTATCTGCAAACCTCAGACACAACTCTCCCCTCTGGAATTTGTTATTACTGGTCTCAGGAATTATCCCTCCCAGCAGAGCCTTCTTTCTGGCAAAAAATTTGGCAAGCTGCCTATAAGTAATTGATAGCGTGTACCACCAGTGAATGCTGTAACACTGGTTGCTTTTTTAAGCTAAGCGTTATGTACTGTACTGTTTTGTTTGCTGTGATGTATTGCTCTCTTGATGAGGTGCCTTTGTAAATGAGACTATGACTCAAAGGTCTGTAAACCCTGTACAGACAGTTGGTGAGATCCCATCTGGAGTATTGCATCCAGTTCTGGAGACCTTATCTCGACATGGACATAGACAGGATGGAGACAGTTCAGAGGAGGGCAACTAAAATGGTGCAGGGTCTGCAAGAGAAGCCATATGAGGAGAGGCTAAAGGAGCTTAATATGTATACCCTTGAGGAAAGGAGGGAGAGGGGGGACATGATAGAAACGTTTAAGTTCCTCAGTGGAATCAACAAAGTCCAAGAGGGTAGCATGTTTCAGAAAAAGAAATGTGCAAAAGCAAGGGGACACAATTTGAAGACAGAAGGGGTACAGCTCAGAAGCAATGTGAGGAAGTATTTTTTCACAGAGAGGGTGGTGAACGCATGGAACAGCCATCCTGAGGAGGTTATGGGGTCTAAAACTGTGGGAGAATTCAAGAATGCATGGGACAGACATAAGGCAATTTTTGTGGGGGGTAGGAAGAAATAGGCTGTTGGTTAAATAGGATCTGCAGCTTATCCTCTAGGTAGGGAAATGGGAAGACTAGGTGGGCCAAGCGGTACTTATCTGCCATCAAAGTCTATGTTTCTATGTAAACCGATGATCTAATAAATAAATAAATAAATAAAGCAAGATAGGCTCCGCTTGATTCATTTCAACATTATGCATAATCTGTACTACACCCCCAATCGATTGCATAGGATGGGTAAATTTGGATCCCCCTTTGTACAAGCTGTAATGGTGCTCCTGGATCTTTATATCATCTCCTATGGAGCTGTCTGAAGTCACAGCTTTATTGGAACTCTATAAAACAGGTCCTAGACCCTTTGTTAGGCCTTGAACCTCTGTTTACTCCAGAGTGTTGCCCTCTATCAGTGTTCCCACCTGGGACTCCCAGGATTAGGAAGGCTCACATTGCATTAGTGGCTGCCACAGCAAAGCTGGTAATGCTAAGGCACTGGAAAGAAGATACACTTCCTCCAGCGTTGGAATGGTATCGAGAAGCTCTTCTGGTACTCCAACTGGAGATGCACATTGCAAACATGCAGCATAGTTCACAATCCTTCCAATCTACCTGGGAGCCTCTCTTAGCTCTGCTTTCCCTCTGGCAACCCTAAAATTTTGGACTTGATCATAATTTTGATGTAGGATATTTATTTCTTTCCACTCCCTCAGGTACTGGTGCAGAACATGAGGGGGGGGGTAAAGTGATTGGGAGGTAGGGGTGGACTTGTGGTTTGTTTTTGTATCTGTTTAAGTGTGATGTGTTTTATGCAGTGTTTTTGACTATTCTATGCAGCTCTAGCCAGTTTCAAAGCTAAATCCTGTACTTGTTGTGCTGCACAAAATTTAATAAAGTATATTGAATTAAAAAAAAAAACTTCCAATGTTATCCTATGGGAATTTTGATGTTTTAATTTTTGTATTTCTTTATATGCCCCCTAAATTGTTGGGGTTGTTATATGTTTTTCTTGCAGTACTCATATGACCTTTTCTTGGTAAAACCTCACCTGGATTACTGCTCGCAGCTTTTGTCACCAGCTTGCAAGGGGCTAATTATGGCACTGGAAAGGGTGCAGTGTAACTTTACAAAGTGTATTTATGATATGAAAGGTCATGATTACAACAGTAGAGTAACATCTTTAGGACAGTATAGTCTCAAACAAAGGAGGCAGTGGGGAGATCTATTACTACTTTATAACATTTTGGAGGATTCACACCTTTGTATGCATATGAGTTTGGAATATAAAGAGAAAGTACACAACACAAGGAGACATGACATGCGACTAACTGGGAGAAGGTATGGAACAAACCACAGAGGGTCATATTTCACACAAAGAGTGATGATGTATTGGAACGCATTACCTGAACTAGTGGTTCAGTCTACAGACATTGATGCCTTCAAAAGGTATTGGATAAACACATGTTAAACAATAACTGATAGATAGTCCACTGAGTAGGACTGAGGGGAGAAGGCAACATTCTGGAGTAAGTTGGTCTTTTCCCATTTCTGTTTACCATAGTAACCTTAGTACATGTAGATTGTCCCTTAACTACAAATATTGAGGGAGTTATGGCTTGTTGCAGTTGAAATATGGAAAAAAAAACTATGTCCCAATTATTATTTTGAATGAGGCATCCTTTATTGTATGAACAAAACAAAAAAAACACATGAAAAATGATCCCTTCATACAAAAAAGAATTGGAAAATACGAAGTCCAAATTTTTTTTTCTAATGAACGTATTCTTTATTGTAAGAACAAAAATAAAAAAAAATCATATGAAAAATGATCCCTACATAAAAGAAAAAAAGAATTTGGACTTTGTATTTTCTGGTTCTTTTTTCATATTTATTTATTTAGTTTTTGGTAACTGGGTAGGTACACTAGGCAGGAACTGGCTTTTTTCATGTACACTTCAGGAGAGTACAGCAGGTCTTAACATACAATGAACAGCAGTACAAATAGTACATAAGTGTGTTACAGTGCTTAAGGGAACAAACTGGGAGTTACAAGACTGATAGCAGTGCAGTCAGAGATCACAACATGATCACAGGAAAACAATCAGCTTATACAAGTCACAGCACTACACAGTTGCTATTCCCAGAGTAAAGGTGAAAATTTAGTCGGAAACATACACAGTATGCCAGTCCAGTGGCACTGAAGGTTGAGGCACTGGATGCCACACCTCTTGCTATGCTGCCAATCTGGATTCGCGAACAGACTCGGGTCATCAAGTAGCCAGCATCGGGGGTTTGGAGCAGGATTGAGCTGCCTAACAGCTGCTCTCCTCTTCCAGAGAGGGGGGGTCACCCTCCCGAAGTCCTGCCACCACCAAGTGTAGGTCTGGTGATGGTGCAGGCAGGTAATGGGTGATCAGTAGTGTGGGGCATTCCACAGTGAATGATGTGTGCGTGCCTCGGCACGCATGCACTCACACCAAGGATGTAAGGGTGGGCAAAAACATGGAAAAACAGAAAACAAATAATAGAAAAAAAAGAAACATACACAGTACAGCAATACAGCAATGTAGAACAAAAAGAGATACAGTGCTTACAATGTATAATGCTAAGGGTAAAGGCAATAAATATTTATTTATTTATTTATTTATTTATTTTTTAACTGGGTTGTGACACTGGAACAAAGTCCAAATCTCAACTCCGACCCAGACATCAAAGAATTACATAACAATAACATATAAAAAACATCAACAGACAATAACATAGATAAATTAGTACATTTACACACAGTGTTTTCCAATAAAAATTGTTAAAAATGAACATAAAACAGGAAAGTGATGATGCAGAGTGGAATAATACAGGCAAGACATTCCAGAATGAGGGTGCTGCAATAGAAAACAAACATATGTAACCTAACCCCACAGGATCCCCTTGTTCAACTAGCAGGGCTGCTCCTCACACACATGGCGCCAGTGAGTGGAATGGGGGTTGCCACTACAGTTCTATTTACCAATACATCTGCTTCGGAGCCTGCCATCCTCAGACAGGGAAACCAAGGGTGGCAACTACCTGGCTCACACCTGGGGGAACCATTAACAAGGGCCATCAATCTGGGTCCCTGGGAGAAAACATTTGCTCACAATTATGCTAGGTTTGTACTTCTGGTCAAGGGCACCCAAGTAAATCCAGACAAAGTGGATGCAATAACAGTACTGTCCAAACCAGGTTGGGATTCTAGAGTGTGGATTTTATTCACATACACAGAGAATAATCACAAAGCGAAGATGGCACCCCACAGGGTTACTCCCACTGGTAATGCAGATTACTGAGGTACAGAGAATACACAAAGTGAAACCTCAGGTTCTGAAATGGAAACAGCTAACACTCTCTGGTTCTGAATGGAGACTGACACACACGGCCAGAACTGGTACACTTCCCTTGACTAGGCACCCTCGGCCAGTACTAGAAGACTTTCATATATTTCATGAAGAATTACTGGTGGCACCCTCAACCACCAAAGAGCACATATTGGCTCACAGAAAATCCAAAGTCTGGGTAAACTATTTTCTTCAGGCACTGGCCAAATACACTGAAAGAAAAAACAAAGGTACCCAAACTGGACCCGGAGAGGTAAACATGGTTACTTTAGATGGGGGGTCTCCCGCCTTTTGCTTCCAAATTTATACCCGGCCATTCATCTGGTTAATAACATCCTTCACAGAAAAACTTGTAGATGTTATCTTGAAATGTCTTTCACATTTAACATACTACTTTACACACCTCTGAGGTGTCATGAAGTTCTGTAATTGGCAATGTCTTTCCACTAGATCCCAACATTAGAGGCACTTTTAAATCAGGCATGAACTAAAAGTTCTGTACTTGGCAAGTCTCTCTCAGGACACCATAGTAGACAGACACTTTTAAACAGAAAACTGTGTAGATGACAGAGTCCCTTTGTCATAGAAAACTCATCACAGGAATGCAGGTGCCCCAGGGCTTTTCCACACAAATGTCTCAGGTACTAACAGAGCAGATGAATCTCAGGCAGCTTCAACACAGTCCAGGCATGGACCAGAGGATTGCCACTGAATCCTGGAATCCCTCTACCATCCCTCAAGGGATGGGGCACTGGAAAACCCACTGGAAAAGGTTTCCACCACTTCACTCTCTGTCTTCTTTGTTCTTCTTCTAGGGTTAGGAAAAAACTACCCAAATCACAGAGGTAACTCTCTGTCAGAACTAAAAACTGAGGAGCTGCCTATTGTAGCCTCCTCCTGGCAATCCACTCTAGAGACTACTGAACTCTAACTCAACATTCTAGCTCACTATCCCCAGCTAGCATTCCAATGTGGCTTATGCTGCTGCAAAAATTCTAAAGTGACATCATCACTCCAGCTCAGCTGAGACTGAAAAACAGAGTGGGACAGTGTGAAATCCATTTAACTGGCATTTCACTAGCTGCCTCTCCCTACCTGCCACTGATTCTAAGTGGGATTCTAGTAACCCCTGGGAACAAGGGGGTTGCACCCACCCTCAGCCAGGAAAATGACTGTCCCCAGTCATTGCCTACCTGGCACTAGGCCATTATACCCTATGTGCTACCTACGGAGAGGGGTGATCAGGCCCCCTCCTACCGTGTGCTAGGCACAGGCAGGCAACACTAAAAGCCCAGAGGCCACTGGCTGATGTATCAGCCCCTACACTACAATCTAACTATGGAAACCAGTGACCCTGGAAGAAATGTCCAGAGCACAGCCCTAATAGACCAGCACTGTGGCCCCTATTGTAAGTCAGGGCCACAGCCTGTCTATCCCACTAGCCCTCTAGGAAAAAGCTATCTAACCAAAAACAAACCTACCCAAAACAGGGGATCATCCCCCTTTTCCTGGACAGTTGCAAACCAAACACCAGAGCTAACACTATACACCAGCATTACACTCCCACACTCCCCCACAACTACACCTGTGGAAGGAAAAAGGTTAACACATGTTTACAACTACACAGTACTTTAAAAAACACTTTAAAGCACAGACAAACTCCGATGAGTCCCTCCATTCCTCTTCTTGTCTTCTTTTTTTTTCTTCATCAGGATCCAGCTGAAAGAGAAAAGACAAAAACACACCCTAAATCTGCAAACACAGTGTACGACCATAACCCTTACCATCAAGACACTGGAGAATCCCGCAAAAATTTTTTTTAGGAAAAAAGTAGAAAAGTTGAAAACAGTAGAAATTATCAACATTATCAACAATACACCTTTTGGTGATGGAAGGCCCAAAATGTAACAGCTAATGACAAAAAGTGCCCGAAGGCAAGATCCATGAAAGAGTATCTCCTGGGCTAGAGCCCGGTGAAGCACAGTTCATGACATACTGTAATCCCAAAGGGTAAAGTCTTTGTGAACAGTTCAACAGTTTGTAGTCTGCCAGGTGTAGGATGTGTATTGCAATGTCAATAAAGTAATAAAAGTCTGGACTTACCAGTCCCTTGAAGAATGAAAAATGGAACAGCACCTAGATCTCCAGCCGAAGACTCTCTCTGGCAGTATTTTTCAGAAATAGCCAGGCTGAAATCTTCCGGAAATGACAGGATGGACATCTAGAAACTGCTGGGCTGATGTCATCCCTGGCAGACGTCATCTAGGAGATGGAACCTTGAACAGGTAAGGAACAGCTGGACTGATGTCATCCAAAATCCCAGGTGATGAATCAGTAAACAGCTAGGCTGATATCATCTCAGACTGATGTCATCTGAAATCCCAGGTGATGAAATTGGAAAGGCACACTGCAAGGAGAACAAATTTGGTCGCACCTTTGGATCCTGGAATACCAGACTGGCTGAACAACATGGGTACGGCAATGGCTGGATGGCAGCACTGGCTACCACTGTTCTGCTTTCCACTTGGTAGGCATGGGCACATTTATAGGATGCAGGTTACATTGAGGATAGTACCACAATGAGTCAGGTGCAATAATTATTACCCCCATCTGGGCACTCATAATTCACAATTTAGAAAGTCTCGTTTCCCTTATCATCCACAAAACATACAGTGTCTATGAACATTGTCCTGCCCACCTTCCAAAACTTGAGTTTGTCTCATATCACTTTGTCTCTGACATATCGAGTTGCACCTGGATGCAGGTCTTGGGTTGCCTCTTCCACTAGTCAGGCTCCTGTTTTTCTCAATCTCCACCCAGATTCCCCAAGGAAAGGTAGGAAAGGACATCGCATAGATCTCATCTGCCTTCTACGAACCAGTCTTTTCTCCTTACTACCCTTCATCAGTCTGCAACCTCCAGCCTGGCTTGGGGGTGGCCAGTTCTGGTTCTGCCAGTGTCACATACTCAAAGCTACATAGAACTTGACCTTCACCCCTCCTTCTGGGGGCAGGGCTGTGGAGTCACCAGCTTCTTCTGGTTCCACCAAGGCAAAAGCCCGAGGCTGTGGACTAGAACCTTCATCATAAAGATACATAGCTCTCTCCTCCTCCTCTTCTTCACTTAGGACCTGGGCCCAGGAGTGAGCAGTTGTCCTCATTCCTGAGACAGTCCACTCTTCACTGGGCCCAGAGGTAGACACCTCCCAATCTAGGGTTTCTCAAACCTCATCTTCTCCAATGAGACTAGGACTAGGACCCTCTCTCCATGGATCCACTGATTCTCCCTCCACACTGTCCATCTGCGACACAGGCGTGGAAACATCACGAGGACTCTGCTCTGCCAGTACATCTTCATCCTCTTCCTTTGTGCCACACGCTGCTGGGCTTCCCCCAACAGGTTCAACCTGGTGCTGTGTGCTGATACTTGCTGGATCTTGAAGTTTTGCCCATGTAGGAGCCAAACAAATCTTAGGTGTACCAGTTAGACTTTGTTTCTCTAAGCACCCTGAACAGTGAGGAATCATGAAAACTTCCCTTCCAGCCTTGAAGCACATTAAGCGTACTCTCACAGTGTATTCGGGAATCGCAACATGAGGAGGCAAACGTCCACCTTAGAAACAATTCTCTATTTCTTTCAGCTTGGTAACCTCTCCAGCTATCTTAGCCCAAACATGATCCAGGTAGCGGGATGGTCCCGAAGCCATGACTGTAGAAAACACACAAAAGTTAACTTTTATCACTGAGTTCACTCTATTTGCAACAGTCTCACAAAATGGCTCCCTGCTGCTGTGTTTACATTACTGCCCCACCTTGTAATGGCAGTGGCAGCACTCCTGGTGCATTAGCATTCTGCATCTGACTCAAGCCACTGCACATCTTATTTACTGCATACTGATACATTTTATTCAAACTGCACAGACTGCACCACTTTTCTACCTCCGCACATCTATATGTTGTTCTAGGACTTTACCATTAACATTTAACCAGTTTTACTTGCTTAAAGTGACTAAAGTCACAGTATTTCTTGAACAGGATTGCTTGTTTGTTGCAGCCTCTCATACAACTCACAGTCTCTCTGGTTGCTCAGAAAATTACACTGTTGCTGAATCTATAATACGTGCTCACAGTGTAATGCTCAGAATTCTCACTTGGGTTTGATTACTTTACACAGTCCTTCTTTGCAAAAGCAATCACACTGTCTGCACACAGATCCAGCTATCTTTACAAAAATCACATACTGTTTGAGCTCAGTTTTGCTGAATGGTACCCACTGAATCAGTAGCTGGCTTTTCAATGGAAATTCTCGGCCTACAGCTGATCCTGGAAGGCCTCTGGATTGAAATGGGCTGGCAATCCCGCCAATTGTCCCTACGAACTCCACACTTTCTCCCCAGTCCATCGGAATATGGGTTGAGCCCGATTTAGCACAGAAAAGTCTGTTGTTTTAACTTTTAGAATGTTTGCTGTCACCAGAACGATCCTCCTGGCTAGCCAGCTCACACACTACTCACATTCTCCCTCTCTAACATTGGGCAGCACTCTGAAGCTGGCTTGGGGGCAGGACTGATTGCAGTATCACCAGTCAATCGACGCCATGCAAATGAGCCACTCTCTCTTCTTGAGCTCTTCTCTTCCACGGCGATCATCGAGCAGGCAAAATTTAAACTGCAAAACAACTTTTTTTCTTTTCATTGTAACTCCATGGTGGGAGCACCATTTTGAACCATTTTTCATGGATATTTCTCTAGCGACTACCCCAGTTCACACAGCAAGCATTTTAAACTTTCAGGGCACAATTGTCTCTTTCTTTCCCACAGTTCACAATACTTTTTCTTGTCACCACTTGAAAATTAAAGCTGGCAAACATTCTATTTTTGATGCAGGACAAGGGGCACACACAATCTGGCTTTACAGCTCCTTGGCAAATGTTGGCATAATCACAGCAGCACATGAACAGCAGCCACACAGTGTCACATACAGATGGCACTACTCTGGGCAATCACTTATGCGCAAAGCTTCTGATTTTGGGCTACCAACTGCCAGACAGAGAAAACACTAGTCACAACCTGAGCAAACATTTCTTGTTTTCTCCCAAATTCAAAACATATCCTCAGTGGTGCCTCCATTTGTAACCTACCCCAGGCAGCTCCCCTTGTTCAACTAGCAGTGCTACTCCTCTCACACATGGTGCCAATGAGAGGGATGGGGGTTGTCACTACAGTTGTGTTTACCTGTGCCTGTGCTCCGTGGTCTGCACTGGCTGCCAGTTTACTGGCGAATCACCTTTAAGGTCGATTTGCTGACCTATAAGGCCCTACATGATCAGGGACCGGTTTACCTGAAAGATCTCGTTCATCCCTATTGTCCCCCCCCCGCTCTCTCCAATCCACTGACGAGGGATTGCTGGAGATTCCCAGGGTTCGTTTAAAGACCTCAGGGGTTAGATCTTTTAGTTTTATGGCCCCAACCCTGTGGAATTCTCTACCTCATCAGGTGCTGGAAAGCCCTACTGTCCATAGTTTTAAAGAATCTTTGAAGACTCACCTTTTTAGGAAAGCATATAATGATTTTTAATATTGGTGTTTGTTGTATTTTTAATTGTTTGTTTAGTATTGTATTTGTTGTATATTGTATTGAAATTGTTTTATCTAGTGTTGTACAGGCTTCTTGGTTTTTTAGAAAGGCGCCTTAAACAAATAAATAAAGATTGAGATTGAGATTGAGACCAATGCATCTATTTCAGAGCCTGCCATCCTCAGACAGGCAAACCAGGTGTGGCAACTACCTGGCTTACACCTGGGGGGACCATTTACCATGGCCATCAACCTGGGATCCTGGGAGAAAACGTTTGCGTACAGTTATGCTAGGTTTGTACTTTTGGTCGGGGGTACCCAAGTAAATCCAGACACAGTGGAAGCAATAACAGTACTGTCCAAACCAGGCTGGGATTCTAGAGTGTGGCTTTTATTCACATACACAGAGAATAATCACTAAGTGAAGATGGACCCCCACAGGGCCACTACCACTGGTAATGCAGATTACTGAGGTACGGAGAACACACACACAGTGAACCCTCAGGTTCTGAAATGGAAACAGCAAACACTCTCTGGTTCTGAATGGAGTTTGGCACACATGGCCAGAACAGGTACACTTTTCTTGACTAGGCACCCTCAATCAGTAATAGGAGACTTTCTCATATTTCATGAAGAATTACTGGTGGCACCCTTGGCCACCAAAGAGCAAATACAGGCTCACAGAAAATCCAACCCTTGCCTGAGTAAAATATTTTCTTCAGGCATAGCCAAATGCACTGAGAGAAAAAAAGGTGCCCAAACTAAACCCGGAGAGATAAACATGGTTACTCCAGATGGGGGTCTCCCAATATTTGCTTCCAAATTTATACTTGGCCATTCATCTGGTTAATAACACCCTTCACAGAAAAACTTTTATATGCTATCTTGAAATGTCTTTCACATTTAACATACTACTTTACACACCTCTGAAGTGTCATGAAGTTAAAAGTTCTATAACTGGCAATGTCTTTTCACTAGACCCCAGCTCTAGCAGGCACTTTTAAATAAGACACAAACTAAAAGTTCTGTACTTGGCAAATCTCTCTCTGGACTCCATAGTAGGCAAACACTTTTAAACAGAAAACAGTCTAGGTGACAGAGTCCCTTTGTCAGAGAAAACTCACCACTGGAATGCAGATGCCCCAGAGCTTTTCCACACAAATGTCTCAGGTACTCACAGAGCAGAAGAATCGCAGGCAGTTTCAACACAGTCCAGGCTTGGAGCAGGTGATTACCCCTGAATCTTGGAATCCCCACATCTCTCCAGGGATGGGGCACTGGAAAACCCATTGGAAAAGGTTTCCACCACTTCACTCTCTGTCTTCTATGTTCTTCTTCTAGGGTGAGAGCAAACTACCCAAACCACAGAGCTAGCCCTCTGTCAGAACTAAAAACTGGGGAGCTGCCTACTGCAGCCTCCTTCTGGCACTCCACTCTACAGACTACTGAACTCTAACTCAGCTTTGTAGCTCACTTTTCCCAGCTAGCATACCAATGTGACTTATGCTGCTGTGAAAATTCTAAAGTGACATCTTCACTCCAACTCAGCTGAGACTGAAAAACAGAGTGGGACATTGTGAAATCCATTTAACTGGCATTTCAATAGCTGCCTCTCCCTGCCTGCCACTGATTCTAAGTGGGATTCTAGTAACCCCTGGGAACAAGGGGGTTACACCCACTCTCAGCCAGGAAAATGACTGTCCCCAGTCATTGCCTACCTGGCACTAGGCCATCCTACCCTATGTGCTACCTATGGAAAGGGGTAATCAGGCCTCCCTCCTACCATGTGCCAGGCACAGGCAGCCAACACTAATGGACCAGCGGCCATTGGCTGACACATCAGCCTCTACACTACAATCTTTCTATGAAAACCAGTGACACTGGAGGAACTATCCACAGCACAGCCCAGCCCTAATAGACCAGTGTAGCACCCCTTTTTATAGACATCCCGATGGCGAAACAAGAAAAAAGGACCATTACAGCAACATTCGCAGTACTTGTCCATTTTCCTTGTTTCCCCTTCCCCCAGTGTTCCGCCCCCTCCCTGGACCAACTTTGACCTGGAGTTGGAATCTTAAAGTCCAGGGGCTATGGGGGCAGAGACCCCCACATGGGAGTGTGGGGGGTGCAGCCCCCCACAGAAAACAAGGAGTCCAGAGGTGGCACAATACCTGTGTCAGTATTGTGCCATCGCTGGGGGGAGGCTGGTATTTTCGCTGAAAGGAAAACTCAGTGCTTCCATAGACCAGCACTGTGGCCCCTACTGCAGGTCAGGGCCACAGCCTGTATATCCCCTAAGCCCTCTAGGGAAAAACTATTTAACCAAAAACAAACCTACCCAAAACAGGGGGCTCTCCCAAATCCCTGGACACCTGCAAACCAAACAATGGAGCTAACACTATGCACAAGCATTACACTACCACACTCCCCCACAACTAAACCAGTGGAAGGAAAAAGGTTAACACATGTTAACAACTACACAGTACTTTAAAAAACACTTTAAAGCACAGAAGAACTCCAATGAGTCCCTCCATTCCTCTTCTTGTCTTCTTTTTTTTTCTTTATCAGGATCCACCTGAAAGAGAAAAGACAAAAACACACCCTAAATCTGCAAACACAGTACATGACCATAACCCTTACCATCAAAACACTGAAGAATCCCACAAAAATTTTTTTTAGGAAAAAAGTAGTAAACAGTAGAAAATATCAACATTATGAACAATACACCATTTGGGGATGGAAGGCCCTAAATGTCCCAACTAGTGACAAACAGTGCCGAAGGCAAGGTCCATGAAAGAGCTTCTCCTGGGCTCGAAGCCGGTGAAGCACAGTTCTTGACATACTATAATCCCAAAGAGGACAGTCTTTGTGGACAGTTCAACAGTCTGTAGTCTGCCAGGTGTAGAATGTGTATTGCAATGTAAATAAAGTAAGAAAAGTCTGGACTTACCAGTCCCTTGAAGAATGAAAAATAGAACAGCACCTGGATCTCCAGCCGAAGACTATCCCTGGCAGTATTTTTCAGATACTGCTGGGGGGAAATCTTCTGGAAACTACAGGACAGACTTCTGGAAACTGCTGGGAGGGTGTCATCTCTGGCTGATGTCATCTAGGAGATGGAATCTAGGAACAGGAAAGGAACAGCTGGACTGATGTCATACAAAATCCCAGGCAATGAGTCAAGAAAACAGCTGGGAGGATGTCATCTCGGACTGATGTCTTCTGAAATCCCAGGTGATGAAACCGGAAAGGCACACTCAAGGCTAACAAATCTGGACGCACCTTTGGATCCTAGAATACCAGACTGGCTGAACAACATGGGTACGGCAATGGCTGGATGGCAGCACTGGCTACCACTGCTCTGCTTTCCACTTGGTAGGCATGGGCACATTCACAGGATGCTGGTTACATTGAGGGTAGTACCACAATGGGTCAGGTGCAATACTAATTACCCCATCTGGGCACTCATAATTCACATTATGGAAGGTCTCGTTTCCCTTATCATCCACAAAATGTACAGTGCCTATGAACAGTGTCCTGCCCACCTTCCAAAACTTGAGTTTGTCTCATATCACTTTGTCTCTGACATATCGAGTTGCAGCTGGATGCAGGTCTTTCGTTACCTCTTCCACTAGCCAAGCTATCCTGTTTTTCTCAATCTCCTCCCAGACTCTCCGAAGAAAGGTAGGAAAGGACATCCCATAGATCTCATCTGCCTGCCTATGAACCAGTCTTTCCTCCCTACTACTCTTCATCAGCCTGCAACCCCCAGTCTGTCTTGGGGGCAGACAGTCCTGGTTCTGCCAGTGTCGCATACTCAAAGATACATAGAACTTGACCTTCACCCCTCCTTCTGGGGGCAGGGCTGTAGAGTCACCAACTTCTTCTGGTTCCTCCAAGGCAAGAGCCCGAGGCTGTGGACTAGAACCTTCATCGTAAAGATACATAGCTCCCTCCTCCTCCTCTTCCTCACTTGGGACCTGGGCCCAGGAGTGAGCAGTCGTCCTCACTCCTGAGGCATTTCACTCTTCACTGGGCACAGAAGTAGACACCTCCCAATCTAGGGTTTCTCAAACCTCATCTTCTCCAATGAAGCTAGGACTAGGACCCTCTCTCCATGGATCCACTGATTCTCCCTCCTCACTGTCCATCTGTGACACAGGAGTGGAGACATTATGAGGACTCTGCTCTGCCAGTACATCTACACCCTCTTCCTTTGTGCCACACTCTGCTGGGCTTCCCCCAACAGGTTCAACCTGCGGCTGTGTGCTGCTACTTGCAGGATCTTGAAGCTTTGTCCATGTGGGAGCCAAATGAATCTTAGATGCACTAGTTAGACCTTGCTTCTCTAAGCACCCTGAACAGTAAGGAATCATGAAAATGTCCCTTCCAGCCTTGAGGCACATTATGTATACTCTCACAGGCTATCCAGGAATCATAACATGAGGAGGCAAATGTCCACCATAGTACATTTCTCTATTTCTTTCATCTTGGTAACCTCTGCAACTATCATAGCCCAGGCATGATCCGGGTAGTGGGATGGTCCCGAAGCCATGACTGTAGAAAAATACACAAAAGTTAACTGTTATCACTGAGTTCACTCTACTTGGAACAGTCTCACAAAATGGATCCCTGCTGCTGTGTTTACATTACTGCCCCACCCTGTAATGGCGGTGGCAACAATCCTAGAGCATCAACATTCTGCATCAGACTCAAGCCACTGCTCATCCGATTTACTTCATACTGATACATTTTACTCAAACTGCACAGACTGCACTGCTTTTCTTCCTCAGCACATCTATATGATTTTCTAGGGCTTTACCATTAGCTTTTAATCAGTTTTACTTGCTTAAAGTCATTAAAGCCACAGTATTTCTGGAACAGGATTGACTGTTTGTTGCAGCCTCTCATACAACTTATAGTCTCTCTGGTTGCTCAGAAAATAACACTGTTGCTGAATCCATAATACATGCTCACAGTGTAATGCTCAGAATTCTTGCTTGGGTTTGATTACTTTACACAGTCCTTCTTTGCAAAAACAATCATGCTGTTTACACACAGATCCGGCTGGTTTTAGAAATACCACACACAGTTTGAGCTCAGTTTTGCTGAATGGTACTCACTGAATCCGTAGTTGGCTTTTAAATGGAAATTCACAGCTTACAGCTGATCCAGGAAGACCTTTGTATTGAAACGGGCTAGAAATCTTGCCGATTGTCCCTTCGAACATCACACTTTCTCTCCAGTCAATCGGAATACGGGTTGAGCCTGACTTAGCACAGAAAGGTCTGTTGTTTTAACTTTTAGAATGCTTGCAGTCTTTGGGATGATCCTCCTGGCTAGCCAGCTGACACACCTCTTGCATTCTTCCTCTCCAACACTGGGCAGCACTCTGAAGCTGACTTGGGGGCATGACTGACTGCAGTCTCACCAATCACTCAGTGCCATGCAAATGAGCCTCTCTCTCTCTCTTCTCGTGCTCTTCACTTCCAAAGCAATCGTAGATCAGGCAAAATTTAAACTGGAAAACAACTTTTTTTCTTTTCAACTGTAACTCCATGGTGGCAGAATCATTTTTAACCATTTGTTATGGCTATTTCTCTAGTGACTCCCCCAGTTTACACACAAGCATTTTAAACTTTCAGTGCACAATTGTCTCTTTATTTCCCACATTTCACAATCATTTTTCCTTTCACAACTTGAAAATTAAAGCTGACAAACATTCTATTTTTGATGCAGGTCAAGGAGTACACACAATCTGGCTTTACAGCTCCTTGGTAACTGTTGGCACAATCACAGCAGCACATGAACAGCAGCCACACAGTGGCACATACTGATGACACTACTCTGGGCAAATCCCTTACATGCAAAGTTTCCGATTTTGGACTACCAACTGCCAGACAGACAGACAAAACACTAGCCACAACCTGAGCAAACATCTCTTGTTTTCTCCCAAATTCAAAACATATCCTCAGTGGTTCCTCCATTTGTAACATACCCCCATCGGCCCCCTTTGTTCAACTAGCAGGCTGCTCCTCTCACACATGGCACCAATGAGAGGGACGGGGGTTGTGACTACAGTTCTGTTTACCAATTCATCTACTTCAGAGCCTGCCATCCTCAGACAGGCAAACCATGTGTGGCAACAACCTGTCTCATACCTGGGGGGACCATTTAGCATGGCCATCAACCTGGGTCCCTGGGAGAAAATGTTTGCTCACAATTATGCTAGGTTTGTACTTCTGATCAGGTGCACCCAAGTAAATCCAGACACAGTGGAAGTAATAACAGTACTGTCCAAACCAGGTTGGGATTCTAGAGTGTGGCTTTTATTCACATACACAGAGAATAATCACAAAGCGAAGATGGACTCCCACAGGGCTACTCCCTCTGGTAATGCAGATTACTGAGGTACAGAGAACACACACAGTGAGCCCTCAGGTTCTGAAATGGAAACAGCAAACACTTTCTGGTTCTGAATGGAGATTGGCACACATGGCCAGAACTGGTACACTTCTCTTGACTAGGCACCCTCGGCCAGTACTAGGAGACTTTCTCATATTTCATGAAGAATTATTGGTGGCACCCTCAACCACCAAAGACCACATGCAGGCTCACAGAAAATCCAGCCCACATCTGGGCAAACTATTTTCTTCAGGCACTGGCCAAATGAGCCGAGAGATAACAAAAGTGCCCAAACTGAACCCGGAGAGTTAAGCATGGTTACTCCAGACAGGGAGGTCTCCCACCTTTTGCTTCCAAATTTATACTCAGCCATTCATCTGGTTAATAACCCCCTTCACAGAAAAACTTGTAGATGCTATATTGAAATGTCTTTCATATTTAACATACTATTTTACACACCTTCGAGGTGTCATGAAGTTAAAAGTTCTGTAATTGGCAATGTCTTTTCACTAGACCCCAACTTTAGCAGGCACTTTTAAATCAGACACAAACTAAAAGTTCTGTACTTGGCAATTCTCTCTCTCTGGACCCCATAGTAGGCAGACACTTTTAAACATAAAACAGTCTAGGTGGCAGAGTCCCTTTGTCAGAGAAAACTCGCCACAGAAATGCAGGTGCCCCAGGGCTTTTCCACACAAATGTCTCAAGTACTCACAGAGCAGATGATTCTTAGGCAGCTACAACACAGTCCAGGCATGGACCAGAGGATTGTCCCTGAATCCTGGAATTTCCCCCATCCCTCCAGGGATAGGGCACAAGAAAATCCACTGGAAAAGGTTTCCACCACTTCTCTCTCTGTCTTCTATATTCTTCTTCTAGGGTGAGAACAAACTACCCAAATCACAGAGGTAACTCTCTGTCAGAGCTAAAAACAGATGAGCTGCCTACTGCAGCCTTCTCCTGGCACTCCAGTCTACAGACTTCTGAACTCTAATGCAACAGTCTATCTCACTCTCCCCAACAAGCATTCCAATGTGGCTTATGCTGCTGTGAAAATTCTAAAGTAACATCATCACTCCAGCTCAGCTGAGACTGAAAAACACAGTGGGACACTGTAAAATCTATTTAACTGGCATTTCACTAGCTGCCTCTCCCTGCCTGCTACTAATTCTAGGTGGAATTCTAGTAACACCTGGGCACAAGGGGTTTAAACATAAAGCATACATCTGCTTATGAGAGATTATATTTAATGATGTACCCTTAGCAGATCTAAGTTTAGAGGGGATTGAACAAACAGAAACCAATTCAGATAGGTAAAACAAAGCAGAAGAATAAATGGATTTAAAAATCAAATATCCAAAAACATAATCAACTCTAGATCTTGGTGACAACCTGCCTAATTGTAAATAATGATCACAATGATGGGTTCGATAAGGACCAGACAAAGGGAAGTGAAAGATATTATTATATGTAACAGACTTAAGCAATCACCCATGACAGGATATGCGGTTATGAGGATTTAATACTTGGCTGGGTGCATTGTGAGGCACGAGGCTGCAGGCCAAGTGTCCTCACAGCGCCTTAGCTGTGCCCTAAATCCACATAACCCAGTACCCTGGAGTGCATTATTGCACTTACAGTATGGGTTAACAAAATGACAGAAATGAAGAGAAACACTTTGGTTCTGTAAAAAATACAACAAATGTCACTGTATCCTGCAAGTACCATAGCAGTCCCCTCCATCAGGTGCCCGGTCCCTCACTCTCCTTCCTGCCTGTGCCTCCCATGCTCAAGGGAGCAATGGGGAAACATTCCTATAGA
Source organism: Neoceratodus forsteri (assembly GCA_016271365.2). NCBI lineage: Eukaryota > Metazoa > Chordata > Ceratodontiformes > Ceratodontidae > Neoceratodus > Neoceratodus forsteri. Next base: position 613,539,265 of record CM057455.1, read on the forward strand.
CAGAAAGAGAAACACAGCATGGAAAGACAGACAGAGCGAACACTGAAGGAATGTAGCACAGCTGGGAAAGAGCTGACAGAAAAGTGCAACAGAACTGCAGAAGCACATACCGTGGGACTGCTGACTCAATTTCTCTGTGTACCTGTCTCAGACACTGCCTGCTCCCCTTGTCACTGCTTCCCATGTAGATGCACCACAGGGCACCGTGTAACTTCTGTTTCTTTTGGGAGCTGCACCTGGAGACACAACACAGCATTGGGAAGCACATGCAGGACAAGTCAGGTAGAGCCACTGCACAAATGCTTCCCACTCTCTCTCTCTCTCTCTCTCTCACTTTCTCTCCCCCCCTTACTGTACCAGTCAGCATTACTATTTTATGGCATGCCTCTCAACTGCTGCCTGATGTTACAGACCATGTCCCTTGTTTTGTCCTTCAGACCTCCTCCTTTCCCCATCCCCACACCCCCACCCACCGATGCCAGCTACTGTCCCACCATGAAACCACTGCGGGACCCACAACAAGGGTAGGAAGTGACACACATGGAAACACACCAGAGGACACATAGTGCATCTGCACCACTGACCACAGGCACTTCACCTGTGATCTCTGTATCTGACAACTGACTTGCTTGGCGGGGTGGGCACCAGGATCTGCCACTCTCAGACCTGCACTGTGCTTGTCTCTATCTGTCTCTATTTGTCTCTCTCGATCTCTCACTTTCTCTCTCCCCCAGACTCCACCACTGAGTGCCACAATTACAGTACCACTGTGGTGGTAAATTCTGCACCTACCACCCATGTCTTTTCCCTGTATGTGACTGATGGAGGCAGACACTACAGATAAGACACTACACTCCATGGCTGTGCAAGACTGAGTTGTTGCAGGGAGTTGGGGGGTAAGGCAGGGATGGGTAACAATGCCACAATAACAGCATGCATTGCATGGCACTAGTCGGTGGTGAGGGGAGCGGGCTAAAACACATGCTATGGGACTGCTATGCTCCATTTCTCTTTGTACCTGTCTTTGTTGCTGCCTGCTCCTGACATGTCCCCTTGTCACTGCTTCACAGGTAGATTAACTGCAGGACACTATGCAATCTCTGACTCTTTCGGGAGTTGCACCTGGAGACACAACACAGCATTGAAAAGCATATACAGGACAGGTCATAGAGAGCAGCTGCAAAAATGCTTAAGCATAGGAAATGCTCTCTCTCTCTCTCTCTCTAATTGAGTTCTTTGACTGTGTGACAAAAGTAGAAGACCAGGGAAGGGCTGTGGATATGGCCTACCTAGACTTTAGCAAGGCATTTGACACAGTCCCACACAAAATATTAATAATCAAATTAGCCAGCCTGGGAGTGGGTCTCAGGGTGGTAGCATGTGTAAATCATTTTTCTGGACAACAGGACACAGAAGGTAATTGTAAATGGAGTCCAATCTGAAGAAAGAGGGATTACTAGTTGGGTACTGCAGGATTCAGTACTGGGTCCAATCCTTTTTAAAGTCATTATAGGTGACATTGCAGAGGTGCTGTCAGGAAAAGTATGCCTTAAAAAGTTTCTATCATGTTCCCCCCCCCCTTCCCCAATGGTATACATATTAAGCTTTTTACAGAAATAAAGTGTTTCTCTTCATTTCTATCATTTTGTTTGTTAACCCATACTATTACTTTCTCCTCGTATGGCTTCTCTTGCATACCCTGCACCATTTTGGTTGCCCTCCTCTGGACAGCCTCCACCCTGTCTATGTCTTTGCGGAGAAGACGGAGTCACCAGAACTGTACACAGTACTCCAGATGTGGTCTTATCAACTGTCTGTACAGAGGGACAACAACTTCCTGTTTTCTACTGGTGATGCCTCTCTCTCCCTATACATCCCAGTATCTCCCCAGCCCTCCTTACTGTCTTCTCACATTTCTGGCCCACCTTTAGGTCATCTGATATGACTACCCCCAGGTCCCTTTCCATTTTTGTTGTTGTCAGTATCTCACCCCCCATTGTGTACTCTTCCCTTGGGTTTTTGTTTCCCAGGTGCATTACTTTGCACTTCTTTGTGTTGAATCTAAGCTGCCATACATTTGACCATTCCTCCAACCTTGCCAAGTCCCTTTTCATCCTTTCCACCCCACCTTGCATATCAACCCTGTTGCAGATCTTTGTGTCATCTACAGAGACATACTTTCCCTTCCAGTCCCTCTGCAATGTCACTTATAAAGACATTTAAAAGGACCGGCCCCAGTTCTGAACCCTGTGGTACCCCACTAGTAACCCCCCTTTCTTCACTGTGGACTCCATTTACTATTACCCTCTGTGTCCTGTTGTCAAGCCAGTGTTTTACCCAGGCTACCACCCTGGGACCCACGCCAAGGCTGGCAAATTTGTTTATTAATCTTTTGTGTGGGACTGTGTCAAATGCCTTGCTAAAGTCTAGGTAGGCCATGTCCACAGCCCCTCCCCGGTCTACTACTTTGGTCACCCAGTCAAGGAAATCAATTAGATTTGTCTGACATGACCTTCCTGTTGTGAATCCATGCTGCCTTGGGTCCTGTACCCCACTGGCCTCTAGGCACTCAACAATTCTTTCCTTCAGAAGTGATTCCATCATTTTCCCTACCACTGAGGTCAACCTGATAGGTCTGTAATTTCCTGCCTCTGTCTTGCTCCCACTTTTGTGAAGGGGAATCACATCCACCCTCCTCCAGTCCTCAGGTACCACACCATCCTCCCATGATTTATTAAGAAGGGTAGTCAGTGGTGTTACTAGTTCTTCCCTTAGTTCTTTTAGAATTCTGGCGTGAGTCCCAGCAGGTCCTATTGCTTTATCCACCTTCAGTTTTGAGAGTTCTTTCAGAACCCTTTCTTCTGTGAAAGGACTAATATCAACCCCCTTATCCACAGTGCTTCTATTGACTGGATTAGGTATCCCCCCCCCGCTTTTCCATTGTGAATACTGAGCAGAAGTATTCATTCAGTATCCCTCCTTTTTCACTGTCGCTTTCTGCCCAACTACCTTTCTCTTTATTCAGCCTCAGTATCCCTGCCTTATTCTTTCTTTGCTCCCTAATGTACCGATAAAAGGTTTTATCTCCTTTCTTAACTGAGTTGGCTAGCTTTCCTCGGTTTGTGCCTTTGCTATTCTGACTGCCTTTCCCAATTCCTTCTGCTTTAACTGGTGCAGTTCTCCGTCCAGCTCCTTCTGTGTTTCCTTTTACTTCCTGAATGCTATATTTTTTTCCCTTACCTTCCCCGCCACTTCTTTTGAGAACCATAGTGTTTTTTTCTTTCATTTTGATTTGTTTATTTGCTTCATGCAGAGGCTTGTTGCCTCTGTGATGGCGGTTTTGATGTTTCCCCATTGTTGCTCCACCCCTGCCAAAACTCCAGCCACTCCAAACTGCCTGTTTGCTAGTGCTTTTCTGAGGCACTGTCCCATTTTGACAATATCAGCCCTCCTGAAGTCCAGTACCTTCACTTTTGTGAACATGAGTGTGTGTTACAATAGCAATGGTCGCTTGGGCTTGTGTCTACTTTTCTGAAACTGCTGACTCGCTCTCCTCTCACTACAGTCACCAGCTTCTTTTACAGAAAACTAAGTAAACCGATGATAAAAAACACACTTTTCTTAGAATTTGAACAGGGAATGCCTTATTTTAATTCTCAGTCAGCATGTCAGTTATTGTTATTAACAGTGCTCAGTCACACTACATTAGACCATTGATAGTGAAAGTGCTTATAGGTAATGATAGCCTAAATAGAAAACTAAGCAAACTAAACACAAAAAACAAACTTTTCTAACTGCTTGAACACATAGAGGCTTATTTTGAATCTCTGCCAGTATGTCAATTATCGCCATTAACATGGTTCGGTCATGCTACATTAGACCAATGAAAGTGAAAGTGCTTGCAAGGAATGACTTTCTGAAAATGGCAGGATTGACTGGATAAGTTTTTCACAAAATGTATGTTGCTTAAACAGAACATGACATGGCCTGACTTAAGATATCATATTTATCTTCACCTAAGGCAAATGACATCAAGATATCATTGGCCTCTTGTGAAGATAAATTTGATATTTTCAGTCAGGCAATGTCATACCCCCTATATATATATATATATATATATATATATAATATGCAATGGTGCAATGGAAGCAAGTGTAATAAATGATTTATCTGCACAAGAACAGTTTGACCTTGGGTAACCTCACAAGTGGTGCAAGCCACGAGTGAGGTGTCCGAGGTCAAAATGCTTGAGTGCAGATAAATCATTTATTACATGTGTTTTCCATTGCATATTCCATTTATGCAGTACTTTTGTTTTTGCTTTTGTAGGGGGCATTTGCTAGTCTAAAAAGTGAATAAAAATTGAATTTTCTGCCTTTTTTTTGCCAATTATAGAAAATCTAAAAGGAATCTAGAAATGAAACACCTTTCATTTTGTAGATATTTTTTTGCTAAACAACTTTTGTGCTCAAAGTACCATGCTATCATTTTTTGGTTTTAAGTTATTTGCATGTGTTTGATGAAAAAAGTGCACAAAAATGGAATTTTATGCTGTTTTTCGTTAATTCTGAAACAACTAAAAAGTATCTATAAATGAAACACCACTCATTTTGTAGATGTTTCTGTGCTGAATAAACTTTTTGCTCACAGTACCATGCTATCATTTTTCATTTTAAAGTTATTTACATTTGTTTGCGGACAAAATGAAAAAAAAAATATGAATATTCTGCTGTGTTTTTGCTAATTATCAAAAAATCTAAAAGGTATCAATAAATTAAACACCACTCATTTTGTAGATATTTCTGTGCTGAACAACTTTTGTGCTCATAGTACCATGCTATCATTTTTCGTTTTAAAGTTATTTGCATTTGAATATGGTTAATACTGCTACTGAGACCGAACATTCTAAATGACATAAGCACTCTATAAATAAATTAAATTTATGTACACAGTTACTCAAATAAACAGATTTATCACACTCTGTTTATCTCCACCCCTATTGCATATATATATATATATATATATATAGATAGATAGATAGATACACACATATACACACACACACACACAATAGGGGTGAAGGATAAACCAGTGTGATAAAAACATGTATCCTCACTGTGGTGACATCACCACAAGAGATAAATCATGTTGTGACATCACGACTAGAGATAAATCAGGTCGTGACATCACCACTGTGAGATATTTCACTGTTGCCTGCAGCCAACTCAGTTACCATGGCAAAACATTCTCACCTGTTTTCTATACTCTGTCTCACTCCCAGCCCATTGGTGTGATACTCTCAGCTTGACTGCAGCCAGAATTCTAAAGGACACAGCTTCACAAAACAGTCTGTTTCTCATTGCTGCCTGCAGCTAACTCAATTACCATGGCAAAACATTCTCACCTATTCCCCACGCTCTGTCTCACTCACAGCCCATTACTGTGATACTCTCAGCTTGACTGCAGCCAGAATGCTAAAGGATACAGCTTCACAAAAAAGTTTTTTTGTCACTGATGCCTGCATTTAACTCAGTTACAATGACAAAATATTCTCACCTGTTCCCCACGCTCTGTCTCACTCCCAGCCCATTACTGTGATACTCTGATCTTGACTTCAGCCAGAATTCTAAAGGACACAGCTTCCCAAAACAGTCTGTTTCTCTGTCTGAAGCTAACTGACTTGGCATTGCAAAACACACTCAGCTTTTCCCACAGAGTTTGTAACTCTGCATGCCCATTCAGAAATACTCACACACAGAAACAGCAACAAAACACAAAAAATCATAACAATACTTCTGAAACTTGTACCCCATTGTCTAAATTGAACACATGATGTGCAGATCATGTGGTATGGAAAATATCTTCACTCCTGCATTGTGAGCTCTGGATACTCTCACTCATGCCTTTGGCACCTCTTAAGTATCCAGAGCTCACTCTGCAAGAGTAAAGATATTTTCCATATCACACTCCTGCACATCATGTATCCCCTATGTATGCCATATGCCACAGCCGTATCAAAAATATCCCTGTTATTTTTTCAGAGTGCAGTTTGACCTTATGACATCACGAGTGGTAAATAGTAGTTATGTTTTTTGTTTGTCTGTTCTTTTTTAAACCTGAAATGGCAAAAACAGTCCATTGATGGGTTCATTCCAACCTCCACACCAACCCTCCATTCAGCACTCACCATCCCATACACCACACCCCTCACATACCTAACACAGTCGACTGCCATATCTTCTCTTAAAGGATGACTGTCCTGCAGCTCCAGAGTGTATCCACAAACTGGCTGAAACAAGGTAAGCATTGTTAATGATTTTTTAATATGCTTTTAACATTTGCTCATAACTTTTTTGGTCTAAATTTTCAACATAGCTTTTTTTTCACATCATCTCATAAATAAGGTAGATGACATTTTTCAAATCGCCCACAAAACATGTTTCCTGAGTAGCTACAAGAAATCACCTTTTGGGCTGAATTAAATTTAAAAAAATCACTAGTTTTGATCCTAACATCAAGACATAAAAATTATATGTTGAACTACGGGGTCAGAATCTCCAAAAAATGAATGAAGAAATAAAAGTTGACATTGTTTCAATGTTAACCCATAACTCCGGTAATTTTCAATATTTGCACTCCTAACTTTCCACATAGCCCTTTTTTACCCACTTCATTAACACAGCAAATCTTCCACAAAATGTACAGTGTTTTTTGGGAATCCCATGATAATAGCAACGCGATAATGGCGACTACAGAATCGTGACAACAGAATAGTGACAAAAAATTAAGTGACCAGGAAATTACAACAACTCATGCCAAATGGTGACTACATTTGCAATAATAGTGACTATTAGTGACTAATAATGCTTACCTTACATCAGTCCCCTCGATAAGCAAATGTTAGTTCCTTTTCCTGCTGTACATCATAAAACCCCCACCCCCAAGTAGTATAGTCAGCAAAACAACCCAAATGATATGGCAGTCGAGTTTCTCACCAGCCAAAAAGGTAAGCTACTGGCGCTGTATGGGGGCTACCTTTATCACCGAGATAAGGAAATGTCAGATAAAGTTTATTGGAGATGTGCAGAGTCACAAAAATATAGTTGCCTTGAGAGACTGCACACCTCCGGGGACAACATTGTAGCCATTGTCAAGCAACATACACATGTACCTGATGCTGCTGAAATTGGTGTTAGGCATGCGATGGGTAACATAAGGACAAGAGCACACTCTACAGTGGAGACAACTGCACAGGTTGTGGTCGAGTGCACTGCAGCTGCACCTGAGGCAGTGACTGGAAGGCTACCTGGCATTAGCTTGATAAAATGCACTGTGCAGTGTATTCAGTAACAGGAGCGTGTCACAAGAGTTTGATGAAATGTTTAGAACTTAACTGCTGCTGCTGCATTTAAATCAGGCTTTTTAAAGTCGTTCAGTTATTTGTGGAAGGTTTGTTCAGTATTCGATAGGCTTTTTAGAGTCGTTCAGTTTGCTCAGTATATCAGGGACAGTGCTGGTAGTAAGCAACATGTTGATAAGCCATCAGATTCTGTTTTTTTTTCTGTGGACAAGCACTAAACACCTTCTTTGGACTAACCACCTTCTGACAAAGAGAAATATTGTGAAGGAGATCAAACGAGGCTCAACTTGTACTCTGACTGAACCAGGGTTAGTTACTCTACACTTTAGTTGGTAGTGTCAGAAGGCAACCGGGGACAATTTGATGTGCCGTTTTAACAAGTGCTGTTTCGTACTGTTGCCTTTACTGTGGTCACCGATGTGTAGTCACCCAAATTAACGACTCTATTTTGAAGTTGCTATTTTTACATAGAACTGTTTTTTGTCCTTATGCTAAAAAATGATGCTTCGGTCAGAATTTCATAAATGTCACCTTTCATATTCTGAAGCAGGTTATAAAAAGAATAAGTTAATAATTTGGGTCAAAATATGCAAAAACAACTGAGCTATGAATACAATTTGTGTTTATAGCCACCCGTTGGCTCAGGAGGCACTGTGGTGCATTCCTGTGTTGGCAACTTGAGTTCAGGAACTAGCTCAGGGAGCCGGTTAGGTAGCCCAATGCTTGGTGCTGGTGCTGCTTCATGGTACCACTCCTATCCTGGAGAGGGACAGTCCAGTGTTCTGCTGTATGGGCAACACCTTGTGACAGGACAGGGAGTCTTCACTTACAAGGATTGACATGCATGTTGAGGCCCGACAGGGATATGCACTGCATTAGAGGACATGGATGGGCATGAAACAAGGGAAAACTCGCAGCTGGCAGGATGAAGCTACAGATGCTATAGACCCTGCACTACCAATAGCCCCTTATTGCCACCAGCCACCCAAACACTCAGTGACCATTCCAGTGACTTGTCTTGGACTTTTTGGTACCCCACTGAATCCTACCCCAAATGGCATGGCCAAGAGATGAAGGGTCTTTTGACACTTCAAATACTCTCAGTTAGTTTGGTAGTCCAGTGTTCTGCTGGTTCTGCATGGCATGCTAAATCTGGCAGTCTTATCCTGCCCTGATAGTGTTCAATTAGCAGAGCAATATGGCCCATCTGGGAAAATGGAGTGGTCTCATGAATGAAGAATCTTCTCCCTTGGGCCAGGTGGTGAAGAGATCTGAAGCACTGTAATGTGCCTTATCTCTTCCATGCTGATTACACAAGTTCAGGAATGAGTATGCGTCGCTGGAGGTGGTGGGGGAGAGGGCTGGGAGAGGATCAAGCAGCTACCTGGCAGCTCCCTTCTCCCAGATTGGGGTGATAAGCCTTCCAAGCTCTTGGCTGCCACCATGTGGAGGTCTGGTGGTAGCACCAATGCTTGAGGGGCTGGCAGTACACCAGATGATTAAAACAGGGCTGGTGGTTCTATAGCACATGCACACCTCCACTTGCATGCACTATCTGTGCTTGCCATAGTCACAGGGAAGGGCAAAAAAAACTATGAGAAAATTGAAGGAGGGTCAGGCTTCACGAAGGCCTGCCTGAGGCACCGTGGGCCACCCTACTGCTTTGGAGGAAGAAGGAGGAACAGAAAGAGCTAAGCAGGCCAGCTAAAGAGTACCCTGGACAGGGCTGAATAGGCTGCCTGGTTCAGCCCAGGATTATAAAAACGTTTATTATAAAAGAGAACTGTCTTCCTCTCACAATGGCCCCAAAGCGACCCATATGCATTCTCAAACATGGGTCACTGGTCTGGTATTGGTAATGTACCTCCAGCCCAACACACTTAAAAAAAAAAAGAAAACCTCTCCAAGCAATCCCCACCAACCCAACTGATTGATCCAACAAAAACATTTTCCCCTTTATGTTTACATTTCTTTTTTTTTATTTATAGTTTTATTGATTTTCTTATACAAAACCAACCATGACAAGAAACTGATAGAGACAGTGTGGCATAATTCTTACTACAGGAAAATACAAATCAGTTGCATGCCGCCTCCTTCCCCCCTCTCAACCAAGCCCATTCACCCACTCATCCCCCCCTCCACATCCCCAAAATCCCCCATCTACCCCGCCACTCTCACCCTCCCCAACCTCAGCTTGATTATACCCCAGTATCACAAAATGTCACAGGGCTCTGTTCCTTCAAGATAAAGTACTGGATCAAAGCAGAGGAAGAGATTAACCTTCCTTCCCCCGAAAATGAGAAACACCACTGGTGCACACTTAATCCAGCTGTATACCTGCTTGAAGCAGGTAAACAGCATGCATCCCTGCCCAGATCTTTTTATATCTAGAGGAGGCACATCCCAGGTTTACTTTAAACTGTTCTGCTCTCAAGTTGAACAATAGTTCCTGGATCCATTCTGTGTAAGATCTCTTCTAAGCATCCATCCAGTGCCTTAAAACAACTTTCTTGAGTGATAGTGCTATCAGTGCCATATGATATCTGTGTAGTTTCACCCTTCATAAAGCAGTAGGCAAGGCTAGGGGGATGTCGGGGTGTATTAGTAGGGGTATCACAAGTCGTAAGAGGGAAGTAATTATCCCTCTCTACAAGACACTGGTTAGGCCCCATCTGGAGTACTACATGCAGTACTGGAGGCTACACCTTCACAAGGACATTAATCAAATTGAGGCAGTCGAGAGAAGGGGAACCAAAATGGTGCAGGGACTGCATCAGAAAATGTATAAGGACAGATTAATGGAGCTCAATATGTATACCCTAGAGCAAAGGAGGGAGAGAGGTGATATGATCGAAACATTCAAACACCTTAAGAGCATTAACAAGGTGAAAGAGTCTAACATGTTTCAATATAAGAAAAATAGCAGGACAAGAGGACACAGCATGAGATTAGAGGGAGGCCGATTAAGGGGTAATGTGAGTTCTTTTTCAAAGAAAGGGTGGTGGATGCATGGAACGGCCTACCTCAGCAAGTGTTGGATATGAATACAGTGCAGGGCTTCAAACAGGCATGGGATAGGCATAAGGGAGCAATACATAGGAGTATGAATAGATAGGTCATTGACAGAGCAAAGCCGATGGTGCATTCATAAGGTAGAAAAAGAAATGGGCAGACTGGATGGGCCATGCGGTCCTTATCTGCCATCAACCTCTATGTTTCTGTTTCTAAATGTACAGGCTATTGCCTGAGGTTATGTGGGGGGAAGAGCTCCTCCCCCACATCCTTTTTAAACATATAAGCTACATCTGCTCTGCTTAGAGCGAGTCGACTCACTTCATTGGTGTGGCTGGTCTCCCCTCCTTCTCTCCATCCTCAGGTCCTCTCCCCGCCCTTACCGTTGCCTTGTGCTTCCCTTCTCCTTGAGTCTTTCTGTTCCCGTTGTTGTTCGTGTCCTTTTTTTGGGGGGGTGGTTCCACCAACGTGCCTTCAGTTTGTCTGCCATTCCTCCATATCACCAGCTTGTCCTTTACTCCGCTCACAGCCATGACGTTGCTCCTTGTACCTCGATCAACTGTTACGGTTGTAGCCGCTCGACGACCTTCTTTCATTTACATATGTGCCACATATTCCGGCTTCCAGTTCAGACTCCAGTTCATGCAGGTTGTACACTCTGGGAACTTTGAGTGACTCACTCGCCTTGTCTACCATACCTAGCAGACGGTTGGCTGGCAGAATGTAAGGTTGCAGCTCTTAGCAAACCGCACATGGAGCCGCATTGTAATTTGACAATTATTTTTCAGTTCTGTTGCCGGATGCCTCGTCTCTCTCTGCTCATTATCTAATTCCTATGCCATGTCATTATTGGATACACTATGTTTTCTTATGGGGGTACTGGGAGATCTTTACATTTACTTCCACTTGCAGGAGACTTGCAGCACCAGTAAGCTAGACTAGCATATCGTGCTTGGCAGTATTATAACGATGGGACATGCCATTTTCCCTAGATGCTTCCTGGATTCTTTCTAAGTATGCTTATCATTAATGGCATTTACTATGTGAGCCTGTTCTCAGTGCGAGTTAGAGTCCTGCATTCATGTACCCTATGGCCCAGATATTTGAACTGCGCCAGGCTGTGGCGCAAGCCTGGGCACAGCTCAACTTTGATGCGCAGGGGTGTGGCCTGGGCGATATTCAGTGGAGCTGTGCTATGGCACAGCAGCTTTGAATATCGCACCCTGGCCACCCCCACTGTGCATGGCGCAGTGGCACTGCGCCAGCGCAAGTGGCCAGAGTGGAGCATGGAGATTCACATATCTGGACTGAGTAGTACGGTATGGGCTGCATGCCCATTGGCTTACGCTGCGAACCAATGGACATGCAGCCCTACCGAACTGTCAGTTGGCGGGCGGCGGCGGCAGGCAGGTGGGTGCTGCCCCCGCTGGCTGACGGGGAGGAGCGGGCGGGGGGCTCAGTGGGCGGGAGGGGAGGTACACTAGACCACCAGGGTAGTAGGGGTATTTTATGAGTTACAGATGCCCATGATCGGGCAGCAATCGGTCCACTGGACCACCAGGGATATTGGACGTGGGGGGGTTCTATTACTGATGGCCGTGATCGGGCTGAGTGCGGTCCACTGGACCACAAGGGATATAGGATGGGGGCTTAGTCTTCATGACAAATGCCCGCGATCGGGCACGTAGAGGTCCACTGGACCACCAGGGATATTGGACATGGGGGGTTCTGTACACAGATGCCCATGATGGGGCATGGGGGGCGCCGACAGGTGCGGCAGGAACGCGGGTGACCACCCACAGGTGGCAGCTGCTGTGTTGCGCCCTGCGATGTGGCAGCTCACCTGTGGGTGGCCATCACTTGTTCCTCTTTTTTTTTGGCTTAACTTTGTGCAGACACAGGTAGGGGTTGCACATGCATGACTCTGCACATCCTGGGCTGAATACCGGGCTGTGCAGGTTATGCATGGGCACGCCCCCCCCCCAACTGTGCCTGCATATATTACTGATGCGCTCCGGCGCATCGGGATTTGTGCGGCGCACTTTTCCCTTTTGAATATCATGTCGGGGCGCATCAGTGGGTTGTGCATGGCACAACACTGTTGTGTCATGCACAACCCTTTTGAATATCCAGGCCTATGTATTTAATTTTAATCCAGCTCACTTGCAGTAATTTCAAGACTCACGCAATGACATGACAACTGGGCTATGAATTTCAGAAGGAGGTTCTAGTAATTGGCTGACCACCTTCATGTGGGGCACTGAATATAAATGCTACTACCAGCACCTGTTCAGTATATTAAACTTTGGGGAATCCATTTATGGAGGGCCTGCCTCTGTCAGCTTCCGACAGACTTTTCAGCAGCTAAATGCACATGACCTAGCACTGCTAGTTTCCACTTAACTATTCTGGTACAATACTGGTTACTGTTCCATTTTATGCACTTGCATAATTTCCCCTTCCCCCTTTCAGATTCTGGATCCTTTCCAATCAAGCTGGAGCTCTTCTGGGCATATAATCATAATTACATTTGTATGCACTGGTTCACTCCTTTTCAACACCATTACTCCAGCACCCTTTACCTACTACATACTCTACATACTTAACAGACTGCTGTTCTCTACTATCTTACCAGCTGATGTCCGTTGGGTCCAGCTGCACGTGCTAGCCTATGTTTGGCCTTGCTGCCACTCTTTACTTGCCTTACCTGCTGACCTACAGGTCCACCGGCGCATACGAGCCTTGGTGGGGCTTGCTGCATTGTCATGCCTACCTTCATTCTAAATCCGCATTGAAGCCTAACAGTATGACAGACTCTTGCACATGCCTATGTCTTGACCACCTTCTATGACAATCCTGTCGTCCAAAGATACAGGTGACTCCTTTATGGCAAGGACGGTAGCCACTCTAGGATGTTTATCTCAGTCACACCTTGTTCTAATTGCTGCAGCTCTCGCTTTCCATGTTTGTCCTTCTCCAATCCGTCCAGGTCCATTCGCATTCTATTCTGGATTCTCTATCTGACTATGTCCTAGGATTTACATTATGTCTCTGGATGCTTGCCATGTTGCGTTGCTTTGTTTGGCTCATAACTGCTACCTTACTTCAGGCTGACCTACATGTGGTCCAGCCGCGCAGTCTAACCTTCGTGGGGTTTAGCTGCCACATTCTACTTTCTTTACTGACTGACTTATGTGGGGTCCAGTTGCCATGCTAGCCGTCATGGTTTAGCTACCACTCTCCACTCACTTCACTTCTCAGGATTGGATGCAACGCCAGTTATTACTCGCCTTTATTCATTCTGCTTGGGTCCTGACCTTGCAGCCCTCACCTTGCTGTACACACTGACTTCTGTCTGTCAAGGATACACTTCTTCTTTCCATTGTATTTACTTCTGGATTACATTGACCATTCACCTCAATTCCCTAGGGTGCTTCTTGCTATACTGCTTCACCTACTTCAGAATTACTACTACTGTTTCATACTGCCTTCTTATCATGGCTTATGCTTAAGACATAGATCTGCAGTTTTTAGGATGCTAATTACCTCTCAATGAGTTGCCAACTCTTTCACCAAGGTCTCTTCACTGTAATCCTTACCATCCTTGATCTTCAGGATATGACAGTCATATGAAACTACTACTACTACACTCTTACCAGGACACTTAGTTGAGCTTATCCAGAAGACCTTCAATATCCTGATTTGTGCTCTAAGGCTTCTTGGACCTTGTGACAATGCTACTTCATTTAACTCAGCCTCTTCAGTTATCACCATCTATGACTCATAAGCTCGACTATTCAGGACTCTTCAGAATTTTCTTACCAAGTCGATTCTAGTTAATGTACCATTCTGGCTTTTGGAATGTGGATATCAACATTGTTACACAACTGTTTGGATCACCAGACGAAGCTCTTAGATTCCCGTGCTGTTACAATTTCTTCATACCCCTAGCTGTATACTGTACATAAGCTATGCAATACTACTTCTCTGTTACTACATCTGCATCATGCAGCTTCACTTACTACTACTGTACAACTGACCTATGTATAGGTCCACCTATTTACATTACTTGCTCATATTACCTGCTTCACTCTTACAAGGCCTAGAGGTTCATCAAGACCAATTCCTTATTCTACAAACACTCCCCCATCGGGATCTGGAGGTACATTTAACTTTTGTCTATATATTCACACTAAGATCTATACCTAATTTACTTACTTGCTTCCACTCCAGATTAGAGATTCCTACTGCTCCGCCCTCTCCAGATCATGCAGCATACGCCCAGTTATTATGCTTTGTCACCAAGGCCTGCATTTGTGAAGCTTGCCAAGAGGAATACGAACTACTTTCCTCCTACTCTGGACATAGACACTTAGCCTTTGGTTAACCAGTTTTCCTTGCAGAAGCCACCCTCAACTGCCTGAACATTCACCAATGTAACTTTGACACTTTGAACCAACATTATCGACCATGGATTCCACTCTACCACCATTCTGCTCCGGTCATGGATTCTCAGACTTGGATTTGCTAATAGGATGCTGCTACATTCACCAACCAGAATATTCTGTACTTATTCAGCTTCACTTCATGGATCAGAATCTCGAACTTTGGAACTCAAATTAGCTTAATATTGTCAATTAGGATTATTCTCCATTAGTATGCCCAGAAGGACTGGTGGGTCAGTAGCCATGGGTTCTCAGAGGTTTCCCCAAAAGGGGGTTTTTCCTCTCCTGTGTGCTACTGGTCATACTCTCTGGAGTTGAAGGAGATAATTGTTTGATATAATAATTCTTTTTGGGGGTTCTCATACTACTGGACTAAGCATTCTTTATGGTGGGATACAGAGTAAGGCCAAACCAATACCAAATTATAACACGTTACTCATCAGCTCAAACATCTAAGCACCTTGCATAAGACTACCCAGCTCATTTGTACTATAATTGCTGACTGTATAACAATGTTCAAAGTACCTAAGCACTGATCAATTCAAACTGCTACATATCAGACAAGCAATGTCCTACTTACCTATCTGGCCTCTGTATCCAAGCACAAACCATCATTATCCAATTGCAGTACATAGCACAAGCACTGAGCTCTGAACCACACATAAGTAATATTGGAGTAATCACCAATAAGACAAATCTCTGGCCTGAACAGTTCTGTAGGTACCAACAGTGGGTCCACCTTGTTCTGGATTTCTGTCAATAAGGCTTGAATAGAAGGGCAATCCCAAAAGATATGCCTTTTTTTAACTTTATTTCTGCATCCACTCCCCAGGCATCCTTCAGGAGTGCCCACACAGAGTATGCCCTACTCCTAGCCTGAACCCTCACATCTTCCCCTCGATCTCCTCCCTCAAAAGACCCTGGGCAGGCTCAACCCCTGGTACCATCTCCGGGGCTGATTCCACCCTCCTGCGGTGGTAACCTCCTAAGTATGAAGTGCCTACCTTGGAGTCATTGGGTCAGCTTGGAGGAAGATATGGGGTGCGTTGGGCTGGCAGATGGGATGTGGACTAAGTCCCCCAGGGCCACCATCATCTCACCAATGAGCGGAAGGTATTTCTGCTTGTTTGTACCCCCCCTCCCCATGCAGCCCCAGTCAGCAAGGCAATGTAATGCTGTGGCTCCACCCCCAGGCATTACACTGCACTGCCCAACTGGTGATCCTCTAGCCACTGCCAGAGATCATCCTAGAGTGAGCACTTCCCATACCCACCCAGGGAATAGAGTTGTTGGTGGATGCTCAATCTCTATCCCTCCCCTGCTGAGCCCCGGTGGCCCTGGCTCATTCCCGAACCCAGGTCACTGGCATGGTGTGAGGTGTGGCGTCCAGCACCTCAACCCTCAGTGCCACTGGGCCGGCCCCAAAAGATATGCTTAATGGAACCAATCTCCTGCTGGCACTTGTTACACATTGGTTCAGGGATCTTCCCAATTTTGAATAGTTTGGAGAGGGTCCAATACATGTGTTGCAGGATTTGAAACTGTGTAAGTCTCAGCCTGTCTTGAGATACATAGATGTACGTACCCTTCCAGATTTTGTCCCATTTAATGTTTATGTCTGGGAATTGGGCAGCCCAGTACTTGGGACTACTATCCTGTTTAGTGGAGATCAGGTCTAACAAGCATTTGTCAATGCCAAGTGTTGCTTGCTGTCATTAGCAGTGGAAGTGCAGGAGTTAGACAGATGCAGAATAGGAATGGCAGTGAAGTATTGAACTGATGCCAACTCCACCCCCACCCTGCAGAGATGGACAGGCATTGGGGTGTGCCTTTGGGTCTTCACCCATAATGGTCATGACATTTCCCCTCACCCTACCCTGCAGACACTTGCAAGTGTTGAGCTGTGCTTTGAAGTGTTCAGGCACCTCATTCCATAAGGAAATACACTGGAATAGGTGCAGTATAGGAGAATGGGGTGAACTCTGGGTCCAAAGGGTCCAAGACACACCTCAATGCCTGCTACTGGCTGCAGGGTGGGGGTGGAATGGCATGAGCATTACTGTTGACAATCCCAAGTCACACCCCTGATGCCAGTCAGCCCCTTCAGGGTAGGGTGTTATGGTCAAAAATCCTAACATCCTGGGTGTTTCATGGTATTTTTACTCAATGTTTTCAAGATGGGCTTTTTGTGATCCCACCACATGAACAGTGACAATACCAGTTCATCAGCCAAAAGGTCATTTTGCACAGCCACTGTGCCATTTGGCACCACAGGTGCGAAAACACATTTCAAACATGATGTGAAAAATGACAGCTGTACTGTTCATGAGGAGGTGTAAAAAATGGCAATGCTGAAAATCTGGAGTGAAAATATAAAAAACTGGTGAAGTCATGACTGTGTGTAGAAATTGCGCAAAGCACACCCTTAATGTAATTAGTTTTGGGATTTTTTATAGCAGATTTTCAACATAGGCATTTTGCAACCTCCGCTCATGAACAGTGTCACTGTGATTTTCTTTTTTTTTTTACTTTATGTTTTCATTGAAATTTGAATATATTAGAAAGCACACATCTAATACAATAGAAGACTATCCTCCATGTAAGGTATAAAATGTCACTTAACAAAACACGGTATTTAGGGTAAACATATTGGAGAAGCCTTATATACATGTATTGATAATAAAACACAAACCTAGACAGGATGTAAGTGGAAAGCAGAAGGATTACAATCAATAGGCTATTATAGGATCAGAAATAGCAACCATGTATGAAATACATGCTAGGGCAGGCTATGGCAAGGCATTCATTAAATTGCACAAAGTGATAAATGTGGTAATATGAACAATGTTCAGTAATGGAGAGGTGAAGATAAGAGAAAAGTGTGCAAGAAAAGAAAGAAGAGAGAGAAAAAAGCAAGGAAGAAGGGACGAAGAGAGGGAGAAAACAGGGAAAAAGAGGAGAAATCTGTGCACAAAAGTTTCAAGAAAACCTAATCTAAGAGAAAAATAAGAAGGAGGGCTAAATATCCCTAAGAATTAGGGTCTAGAAGAACTAGGTTCAATGTACTTCAAGTAATCTTGCCAACATCTGTCATATACAGTGAGTCGGTTATGAGTAACATGAGATAATCAGTCTAGGGAGGCATACTCAGAGAGGCTTTGAAGAACATCTGAAAGAGAAGGCACCAGAGTTGATTTCCATTTCATAAGAATCAGACGTCTGACCAGAAGAGAAAGTATGTTTAGCCATCTAAAATGTGCATGTGAGAGGAGAGAGCTACTGGGGATAAGGATACCTAGAAAGAATAGCTTGGGGTCAAAAGGTAGTTTTTGTTCTGTTACTCTGGAGGCAAGTAAACAGACTTTATGCCAGAGCTTATTAATGGGAGTGCAAGACCACAAGATATGAATTAGATCCCCGTGGCCAAATTGCAGTGCCCGCAATTATTATTATTTAAAAGGTCCATTTGTTGAAGCACAGAGGGGGTTCTATGCCAAAGATGTAGGATTTTAGTTTGTATTAAAGAACTACAGGCATCTTTAAAGGCATTAAGTGCAGTACGCCAACAATTACTCCATTGTGTGTCTGAAATATTGTAGTTAAGAAGAGTACTCCATTTATTTTTGGCTTGTATAGACTGATCAGGTAGATTATTAATAATGTATTTGTAAATGGAGCTATTTAATTTTACTGATAACATAGTCCAGTGGGGGATGTATGGGTTTAGAAGAGTATGCCTATGCACTAAAATAGAGAGAGAGTTATAAGCTGCCCACATTTGTAAAAACTTCCAGAAGTCCTGTTTAAGAAGTTTCCATGTGACCTGCAAGTCTGAGAATGATCTAAGATTGAGTGAATGCTGGTCCAAGATATCTCCAAGAAAGAAAATGCCTTTGTTCCTCCATGTAAAACAGAAAATTGGATGATTTTCTAGAGTGAGCAGTGGATTGTCCCATAAGGGGGCATAACACCAGGGTGTTGGATTGGATTTCAGGAATTTGTGGGTTAATTTCCAATAAAGAACAGAGGATGATATAGTTGGATGAGATTTTAGTTTAGAGGAAATGGGATTAAAAATGAAGGAAGTGGGAATCCACTCTGGCACAATGTGGATTCCATTGCAACCCATAATGGTGAGTGAGGGGAGGGTTTCTGAAACCATTTAATGGTTTGGGCCATTCAGAAAGCCCAGAGGTAGCCTTTGAACCAGGGGAGTCTGAATCCCCCTTTTTTCCTATGTGATCGAAGTTTGTTGTCATTAAATCTCAGTGGTTTCCCATCCCAGATAAAGTTACCTATTAATTTATCAATTTTAGCAAAAAAGGAGGATGGTAAGACTAAGGAATATTGGCAAAGAGGTAAAGAATCTTGGGAGAAATGGACATCTCAATGGCTGCAATTTTCCCCATGAAAGAGAGATTAAGAAGCTTCCATCTGTCCAGAGCTGTTTTGATGTTATCAAATAAGGGGTTAAAGTTAACGTCCCATATCTTTCCTAAGTTACTAGTAATTATGATTCCTAGATATGTTATACCCTGTGGTGACCAGCGGAATCCAAGAGGTATGTTCATAAAGGCTTTACAGTGGTCATTAAGGGGTATAGTTTGTGATTTGCCATAATTCAAAGCAAGGCCAGAAATGTTAGCAAAATTATTAAGCAAATCAACCAACAGGGGCCCAGCCTCATTCAGGTTTTCGAGTAAGATTAAGAGGTCATCCGCATAGGAGAGAGAAATGTATATTGAATTGCTCACAGGTATGTCCGTAATGCCAGAAGATTGATGTAAACAAGCAGTCAGGGGTTCCATGGCTAAAATAAACAGGGAAGGTGACAGGGGACAGCCTTGTCTAGTTCCCCTTGCTAGGTGAAAGTAAGAGGAAAGGGTGGAATTAGTAGGTACTTTAGCAACAGGGGAGTTATATAATAGTTTTAACCAGGTGCAAAAGTTATGAGAAAGACCAAAATAAGATAAAACTTGATGAAGGTAGTCCCAGTTTAAGGAATCAAAGGCCTTCTTGAAATCACTAGCTATGGCTGCAGCTGGTGTCTTGAGGGATTTGGCTTTGTGAATTAAATTAAATAAGGAAAGTAGGTGATCAGAACCAGATCTATGTTTAATAAAACCAGCTTGCGAACAATGAGTTAGCTTGGGAATCAAGGATTCAAGTCAAGAAGTTAATAGTTTAGCAAATATCTTCCCATCTGTGTTTTAATAAAGAGATGGGCCTGTAACTTGAGGGGTGAGTAGGGTCTTTTTCTTTCTTAGTGATTAGGGTTATAATTGCTTCAGTGCAAGATGGGGGAAACTTGCCACTATTGGAAGCTTCTTGATAAACATTAAGAGGAAGGGGACATAAGGTGTGGGAAAACATTTTATAGAAATCGATAGGGAATCCATCACCCCCAAGGGATTTGCCAGATTTCAAGGAAGACAAAGCTTTCTGGATTTCCTGAAGAGAGAAGGGTTCATCTAAATAATTTGTTTCAAGAGTAGAAAGATGAGGAAAATGTAGCAATTTAAGGAACTGTTGAATTTGTAAAGTAGGTGGAGAATTTGTGTTAGAGTATAGTTTTTGATAAAAGGTTTTCATGATACAGTTTATAGAGGGGTTGTAGGAGTGAATTGTACTCTGTTCATCTTTTTGGCTAAGGATATGTCATTCCATTTGTTGTGCTTTGAGCTGGTAAGAGAGGAGTTTCCCATTTGTATTGCCATGTTCCCAACACATATGTTTAAGTTTAAACAAGGCCAGTTTGGTTTTATGAGAAATTAATTTGTTAATTTTAATTCTAAGTTGAAGAATTTCAAGATGAAGTCGAGAATTAGGACAGTGCTTCTTAGAAGAAAAGTATAAATTCTCTTTAGCCTTAAGAGATTTTTCCAAGTCAGCCAGCTGTTGTTCCCTTACTCTTTTCCTATGTGCAGCATAACTGATAATTTTCCCTTGAATTGTAGCTTTAAGAGCTTCCCATACAAAGGACACAGAAGATTTGGTTGGGGTATTGTGAAAGAGGAAGTCCTGAATTTGTGCTTTGATCATGGGTAAGAAATTGGGATCCTTGAGAAGGAGAGGGTCCAGCCTCCAGTAAAAAAATTTAGGTGCTAATGGGCCCCACAAAAGTTGCAATTTGACAGGGGAATGGTCTGAGATTATGATGGAAGAGATGGATGAATCAATAGTTTTTTCCATTATAACAGGAGAGGCTAACCAGAAGTCAATTCTACTGTATGTCTTATGTAGAGAGGAGTAAAAAGTACATTCTCGATCGCGGGGGTGAAGGAGGTGCCATACATCAGCTAATCCAACATCTTGCATTAGTAATGAGAGGGCTTTAATACTTCTAGGGTGGGCCTCTGTAGTGGGGCTACTTCTGTCAATGCTGGCTTCTAAAGCTAAGTTAAGATTCCTTCCAAGAATAACTAGTGTATTATCAGTGGTAAAGGATAGAATCTGTTGAGCTAAATTATGAAAAAACTCCGGGGAATCAGAGTTGGGTGCATAGACATTAACAAGCAGAAGAGGACAAGAGTTGGTATTCAGTTTGACCACCACTCATCTGCCATCAGTGTCAGAAACGGAGTTTGCAAGAGACCATTTGAGACTCTTATGAATAAGAATAGCAACTCCTCTTTTTTTTAAGGTATAGGATGATTTGTAGATCTGACCGACCCAATCTTTTTTAAATCTATGAATATCCTCTGCTAATAATTTTGTTTCTTGAAGGAAACCAATTTGTGTTTTATGTTTTTTGAGATGTGAAAGAATTTGCTTCCACTTACAAGAAGAATTAAGTCCCTTCACATTCCATGTATATAAAAGTATGCCACTCATATTGTTAGTGTTAAAGGAAGAGAATAATCGCTGGAGTGTGAAGGGACAAATAAATGAGGCAGAGGATGATTAGAATACATTATAGAGAGCTTGCATATATGCAGAGAGTGGCAGGAACATTCAAGCCCAAAAAAGTGAGATATATGAAACATGAGTGGCACAGATATCTTATTAAGTTAGAACAGAGATGGGGAAGGAGAAAAGTAATCAACAATAACAACAATACTAGTAAGCTAAATAACAAAGAACACATTTTATGGGTGTGAGGAGACATGAGTCAGCCAACTGGCTAAGAGACTCTACTGTGATTTTCTTAATCTATCCCGAACACTGATTTCCCACAGCGACTGTGCTATTCTGTGCCGGAAGGGCAAAAACACATTTCGGCCAAGGTGTGAAAAATGACAGCTGTACTGTTCATAAGGAGGTGTGGAAAAATGCCAATGTTGAAAATCTGGACTGAAAAGATTATGAATTCATGAACTTACGATGGTGCATGGAAATTGCACAATGCACACTCATAACACTGTCATTTTATGGACTTTTATCACCAAATTTTCAACATAGCATTTTAAGACCTCTGCTCATGAACAGAGTCACTATGATTTTCTTAATCTGTCCCAAACATTTATTTCTTACATTGACCATGCCACTGTGCACTACATGTGTGAAAACACATTTTGGGTGAGATGTGAAAAATGACAGTTGTACTGTTCATAAGGAGGTGTGGTAAAATGGCAATGCTGAATATCTAGAATGAAAATATTAAAAATGCTCACAGTTACGAGCATGCGTAGGAACTGCACAATATGCACACTCGTAAAACAGTTATTTTGGGGAATTTTTTCACTAAATTTTCAACATAGGGTTTTGGGGGGCCTACCTCATGAACGGTGTCACTGTGATATTCTTAATCTATCCTGAACATTGATTTTTTCACACCAACCAGGCCATTGTGCACTAAATATGTGAAAACACATTTCAGGTGAGATGTGAAAAATGATAACTGTACTGTTCATAAGAAGGTGTGGTAAAATGGCAATGTTGAAAATATGGAGTGAAAATATTAAAAATGCTCGAAGTTATGGGAGTGCGTAGGAACTGCGCAGTGTCAGTGGCTCAGTAAGTAGCACACTCGCCTCTGAGGCCAGGAGATCAGAGGGCTGTGGGTTCAGTTTCCACATCTGGTACTTGGGTTAATATTCCAGTACTGACACTGTAGTGCATCATGAGAGGGGTGCTGCACTTCTGAGGTGCCATCTTTCGGATGAGACTTTAAACTGAGGTCTCATTTGCCTGGATTGGTGGTAGTTCAGGTGGATGTTAAAGATCCCATGGCACTTATGGAAAAGAGTAGGGGAATTTTTTATTCAAAACTTGAAACAAAACATACAAAAAAATTGTAGTATATCATACAAAATCATAATCAAAGGAAACAGAAAAAAGTAGTGCAGCATACATAAACGTTAAACAAAACATATTGCACATAAGTACATAACCCCCTTCCCAGCCCCACTAAAAAAGTAGGGGAATTTTCAAAAACTGAAAACACAATATACAGAAGTGTATTACAGCATACAAAATCAAAGAGCAAGAAACAAAAAACAGAAAACAAGCATGATAACACATACATGAACTTGAAATCAGAAATAATCCAGACATGCATGTACTCCCCATCCCATCCCTACTAAAAGAGTAGGGGAAAGTGTTAATATAAAACTCATAAGAAAATATATACGAAATGGAAGTACAACACACAAAAGCATAATAAAAAGGGAAAGCATAAAAAAAAACAGAATCAGGAAGTCACAGTACATGTGAACTACAAACAGAAATAAAAATGCATAGGTACACAACCCGCACCCCAACCCC
The DNA here is from genome assembly GCA_016271365.2 of Neoceratodus forsteri. Lineage (NCBI taxonomy): Eukaryota > Metazoa > Chordata > Ceratodontiformes > Ceratodontidae > Neoceratodus > Neoceratodus forsteri. The sequence goes on from CM057455.1 coordinate 613,562,788, forward strand.
ACTAAGAGAGTAGGGTAAGAAGTGTAAAATAAACTAACTGTCAGGGAAAATCCAGGAGCAGAGATTCCAATATCTCAGAAACACCTCTTGGGACAATGAGGCTTTCTCAGTGCAATAAACAGTGTGTAGACCTTGCAAAATCTGAACAATAATATGGGTAGGGTCACACAGTTTCTGTTGCAGCAAAAATGCACATCTGGCCTGCCACAAATAGTAGCGTCAAAAAGCGAAAATCAAACGGAGGGTACTAGGATGGTATGAATTCAGTCCGGGAGGATAGATGCCATAAATCAAAATGTCATAAGTAAGAGTGGGAAGGGCCTTTTCCTTCCACTTATGAAGGAAGAGGGTCCAAACAGGTCGAGTAAAGGGGCAATCTATAAAAAAATTGAACATGGTTTCAGGGATGGAAGGACACGAGCCATGAGAACGAGTCCTTTCCTCCTGTGCTTTGTGCTTCAGGTTATCACAGACACCAAGCCTGCCGTGACAGAACAACCAAGTGATATCCCAAACCAGCTGAGGAATGCGAGGGTCAGTCAATTGACAAAAAACACAGGAGGAGGGAGTCCGTAACACTAGAAGATCCAGAAAGTAAGACCCCGAAACAGATCGATATAAATGCCTTCATGAGGAAGAAAGAATCATCGTAGGAGTCAAAGACCACTGGCGAATCTTTAAAAAGGAGGGGAGAATATAATATGGAAGATTGTACTTCCGAAAGTTCCGAGGAATCTCCAAAGGAGGAAAAGTCATAGAATTTTGAGTCCACATCGTGCATAATGGGGCAACTCGATGATAGAGAAGAGACAACCAAAAGATGGACTGGTCATGCAATAAAGAAGGAAAGGTAGATTTGAGAAACAAACAGTGAAAAAAGACCAAAGGATTCAACATTTGAACACCGCCATGGCAATAATCAGGATAGGTATAATTCAGTTTGATCGGGTTTAAGTGACTGTTCCAAAAACCCTTGGAAAAAACATTATACAAATGAGCTTCCAAGGAAAGGGGAACAGGAAAAACTGAAGCCACATGCAGAAACAAAGGAAGAAAGAAGGTTTTCAACAGTAAAACCCACTTCCGCTTAGCTATAGTAAATCCCTTCCAGGAAGTAACTATGTGTAAAGCCTTATCAAGAATGGTAGTCCAGTTGGTGAGGGTATCATCAGCAGCACCAAAAGTCAATCCCAAGATTTTGATTGAAGAGGAGAACAAAGGCACCCCAGCAATACCACAAGAAGAATCAGGGGGTGGCAACATCGGAAGGTGTAGAGCAGAGCTCTTACCGTAATTCAGCCTAGAACCAGATACCCTCTCAAAATCCGTAAGTAGATGAAGTAAGTCCAACTCTTGAAGTTGTGGAGTAGTGATAACACAAAGGTCATCCACATATGACAACACCATAGGTATAGGGGACGGAGAAGAAAAGGAAAGACGGGGAATAGTAGGGTGATGCAAAAGTTTGCGAAGCCAAGGGTCAATATGAAAAACATAGAGAAGAGGACTCAAAGAGCAGCCTTGACGGACACCGGTGCGACTTAAAAAGGGGGAACAAGGGGCACCATTTACATAAGGGTAGATCCAAGCAGTAGAATATAGTAGTTGTATCCACTGCACATCCTGGGCTGAATACCGGGTTGTGCAAAGCGGTGTGGAACACCATAATGAGAGAGGACATGAAAGAGATAGGCATGGTTCACCCTATCAAATGCTTTCTCCTGATCAAGAGAAAGGAGTAGTGAGGGAGAAGGAGAAGAAGAAGAAGAACTGAAAACAGAAATATCTCTCAGAAGAGAAAGACTTGAAACAATAGAATGGCAGGGGATAGTATAAGTCTGAACCTCTGAGATAACCTGAGATGCATGAGAAAGAAGGCAATTGAGCAGGACTGACGCAAAAATCGTGTAATCCATGTTCAGGAGGCTCAATGGTCTCCAATTCCGAATATCTGTCCTGTCACCCTTTTTAAAGAGGAGGAAAATAATCGCATCTGAGAAATGTCGGGGGACAGAATGGGTAGTGATAATGCTATTAAAGAGCAGGGTAAGGATCGGAGAAAAGAGATCAGAAAATGTGTGATAAAGTTCCGCAGTTAAGCCATCCAGCCTAGGAAAAGTACACCGTTTCTGCTTCTTGATTGCTGCCTGTACCTCCAACAAAGAAATCAGAAGAGTCAGCTGAGTACAGAGATCAGAAGAAGTAGATGGAAGCCGGAAATCAAGAAAAGGAGCAGCAGCAGATGAGGTCACAGAAGGAGAGCCAAAGATGCCATTCAGATAGGAAAAGACCTTGTGCTGAAGAGAGGTCATAGTGTCATGGCCATCACTCTGTCAGAACAATGCTTATAAATGTCAAAAGAGGCCTTAAAGCGCGGGTGCCACAAGAGGCCTCAAGACGCAAGGAACAAGTTCTATCATACTGGTATGCCTACATCTGAGTCTTCAGAGAAGCAATAAGAGGGGAGCAATCCTGTCCAAACTCATACACCCTGGAAATGGTGTCCTGCAAATGTCGCCGTAAAAGTAAATACTGTCAATAAGAGGAAGCTGACTTTCTTCTACTCTGCCAAAGAAAGAAATGTTTAAGATCTGATTTGCTGTCCTCCCACCAAGGTAAGGGTGAGACATAGGCATCCAACACCGAAATGTGGGCCAACAATAATTCTCGACAATCTCTAGCAATGCAACCATCCGACAACAAGGAGCCATTCAACTTCCAACGGGAAGAAACAATCAGAGGATGGGACGCCGAGGAGGGAGAGCAAAGCAAGGAAATGGCCATGTGATCCAAGGATTCAAAAGGAATAACCTTAGCATGGTGAACCCGAATATTATGATAAAGAAAGAAAAAATCAATAAGAGTGGCTAGGGAGCCCCGATAGTAGGTTTTAGCTCCCTTGGGGTGCACTTCACAGTAGCCATCCTGAAGAGAAGCAGTCTGAAGAATAGAACATAAAGCAGTGGAGTCCCTGAACAGTTTCTGAGTGGACCCTCCTCTATCAGCCAGGGTGAGGCCACAGTTGAAATCCCCCCCCCCCAGGTAAAGATGGCTGGAGGTATGTAAATAAGATTGTAAGAGCTGAAACAAGTCTGAACGAGTGGCAATACTTTGGGGCGCATAAACATTTAGAATCCGGAGTAGTAGATGACGAAACGTGCAATCAAGCAACAATGCATGGCCTGGAACAATGTCAACTAGTCTGGTAACAGCATAATCGAAACCGGAAAACAGAATGCCTAAGCCATCACATTTATCCTCACCAGAGGACCAATAGGAAAGGCCCTTGGTCCAACTGGCAGAAGCCCGGGACAGCTCAAATCAGGTTTTCCATCTAGTATCCTGAATCAAGTAAAAATCATGAGGGAGATCCATAAGATACTGTAAAAAGATAAGAAGTTTCCTATGGGACTTCATGCTGCACACATTAAGTGTAAGGCAACGAAGGCTTAAACTCCCAGCCATAGGAAAAGCAGAGTAGGTGACAAGAAATCGGGGGAAAAAAAAGAAAAAACTAAGCAGTTAAGTAACTGCAGAACATTGCTCTAGCACAGATCTAGAGGAAGAAGGATTCAGCTGGGAATCAGAGGAGTAATCCATAAGGAGAGGGGAGGCCTGAGAGGAGTCAGAGTCATTTTCTTAATCCGTAATGTCACTCCACTGCTTCCATTTGGTCAGAGCCTGGTAACGATTTCTAGTCAGAATGGACTGTCGAGGGGGAAGGCGTGAGCCTTCCGCTTGCCCTTAGACTTACCCTTCTTACCCTGAGAAACCTCCATAAAGGGATCCAGGTCTGGGGGGCATAGGGTCGGAGGGCGTGAAGACCTCTGAAGCTGGGTCCCCACAAGGAGGAGCAGGAGTTTGCAAGCTAGGAGTACATACTGAACACTCAGGAGGAGAAGTCAGGACAACATCAGTTGAGGGGGTACCACCTCCTGGTGCAGATCTTCATGGTGACGAAGGACCTGAGATTGGGAGTCAGATATAAGAGCCATCTGGTCTTGAGGGGGGTGATCCAATGTGTTGTGGTCCACCCACGGACACTGCTGATAGATATGACCAGATTCATCACAGAGGTTACATATCTGGGGATTAGGGCAACCAAAACTGACATGACCATAGGCCAAGCAAATAGAGCATCGTGGCTTGTCACATGTATGGCTAAGGTGTGTTTGAGCACCACATTTATGGCAAGTGTGGGTCTGACCAGAGTAAAAATACAAACCCCTGTCATAACCAGTATAGAAGCTGCCAGGTAAGTGTGTTATGCCCTGATCAGTCTGCCGCAGTTGTACTTTTACTTTCCAACCCCCTGTCCAGACAAGGTCCTCGTCCAAAATAGGTTGAGGAGCCTCGAGAATATTGCAGTGCTGCTTAAGTCAGTACTGGATGTCCTCTATGCTCACTCCCTCGTTGCAAAAAAGCAGGGTAATAACTTTTATGGTAGGCTTAGTCAGGGGAATGAGCATAAAGGGGGCCCACAATGGCTGAGATTTCACCAATTCATACTTAGACCAAAATCTTTCCAGAATGTAAACATTTTTAAAGCTAAGATCATAAATTGATTCCCCCTTAACGTGTATGAATACAAACAGTTCACTCTCAGTAATACCCAAAGAGTCCCTAAGCATAGAATGCAATACAGTCCTTCTGTCAGGAGCAGTGGAAAGATCCCCAAAGTATTTCAGGTGAACAGCAAGTTTTGAAACAAATCTCTAAGGTGAAACTGAGGAGTCTCCAACGGCTCACCTGCAGGCAGAGAAGGCAAGAGAGAATTGTCCAAATGATGCTAAGAGTCCCCATCCAAAGAGGAGTGCACTGTAGCAGAAGGTCGCGATGCAGAAGAGGAAGTCTGGAGGAGGGAAGCAGAAGGAGGATGCACCAGAGGAATGTCCAGACAGAAAATCTGTTGAGAAACTGAATCACCTTGGGGAGATACCTTCTGGGGGCAATAAACAAGTGGAGGAGTATCCGAAATAGGCACACCAGAGGGCGAGGCATGCAGTATAATGTCTTGGGCACTGACAGCCCACAGAGAATTTGATGGGGCACCTGGACACTGTTATGACCATCCCGTGGCTCGAAGAGCAGAAGCTGGAGACCAGGCCTGGTCGGTAGAGGAAGTATCGCTAGGAGGAAGCACAGAAATGCCCAGCTGAGAAGCAGAATCAGGTAAAACCTTTCCGGATGAGAGCACAGGCTGAACCGGCAAGGCAGAAAAGGCAGTGACTACCGGTGACTGAACTGTAGAGGGTGGCAAGTCAGTAAAAGCATTATCTTCCTTAGCAAAGTCCCGCAAAACAGAGCGGTGGTGCAAATAGAGGGACCGCAGCTGCGACGGTGTCAGGGTTGTAACTGAGGCCTCAGTAGCAGGAGGGCAGGCTGAATGAAGCTGGGCAGAATCCAGGAATACAGTAGTAATAGAAAAGGGTACAGAAGGAAAACCATCCAAATCAGGCACTGTGTCTAAATGACTATTGCAGTGAGTTCCAGGCTCTTGCAGTGGTAGCATGCTACTACCATTTGATAAGCCATCATCAACATTGCACTTATGATGGTGTCTGGCTTTTGGCTGTTTGTCACATCCAAGCAACTTAGGACAGGCAACAACATGTGGTTTATTCATTTTCTGAGCTGTAACATGGACTTGTATATCATCCTTCATAACAACCACTTGCACTCCAGGACTGTCATCCTCCATCTTGGTCCGCAGGAAAAAGGTTCCCCCTGCTCACAGGAAGCAAGAGTAGGGGAATTTTCCCGGTGTCCTGGCCAAATTTCCCTCATTCACTAAAAATATCACCAACAGTTTAATCTGGTTCAAGGTCAGTTGGCATTCATCTGTATCCCCCTCCCCCGGATCGTGCCTGAAAAAAGGCAGGATTTGTCTAGTGCACTTACCCAGTCAACAAAAACTAAATAAATAAAAATAAAAAAAAATAAATAAAAACAATCATTTTGGGGAATTTTTTCACCAAATTTTCAACATAAGGTTTTTGGGGGCTTACTTCATGAACTGTGACGCTGTCGTTTCATTAATCAGTCCCAAAAGGTGGTTCCGTGCAGTGACCGTGAAATCACCTTTCAGGACTGAATAACAAAATGACAGTGACTGAGTTCATGAGGTGGGGTCCCAAGAACCCCATTTTGAAAATTTGGTGAAACAATTCCCCAAAATGGCTGAGATATGCACCAAAGTAAAAAAAAAAAACATTTATGCCATTATACAGCTTACCATCATTTCTTCAGTTCTCGGTCGGCTTTGAAGAGTGCAGACATGTTCCTGGTCCACTGAATATCATTGTGCTGGGCTCCAGAGGTAAGTATGGGGTGAGGTGGGGGTGTGGGGAGGTGAGGTAGGAAGAGGATGGGCATGGGTTGAGGACAAGAGAATCAATGAGGGAATCTTTTTTTCTCTAGGTCTTTTGTTTTAAAGATGGTGGGGGACTTTTGCCACACTAGGGTGAGCTCCCAGTGTGGCACCAGGCAGTTTGATTGGGGGGCAGTGGAGCCAACAGGAGATTGGGCACCCCCATTGGCCAAGGAGACTTTTGCCATTATGGGGTGGGTTCCCAGCATGGCAAATGGAAGTTTGTTTGGGGGGCAGTGGAGCCGATGGGTAATTGGGCACCCCATTGGCCATACAGTGTGCTGGGGAGGGACATGAACCATGGGGGTGCATTATGCAAATGGGGATTAGGCTACCCATAGTCAAATGAACTGGGGGTGGGTCATGCCAACAGGGATTGGGCACCCTGTCGGCTTTTTTTATTTTTTATTTATTGAAATATTTCACCAGGAAGGCACACTAAATGGAGGTGTTGTCTTCCGTCGGCATCCTGGGGACAGTGAGAGGCCGACGGAGAAGCCTTCACCGTGGGGACACCACGCAATCAGCTGTTTTGTTAGCTTGTAATGCACCAAAACAGCTGATTGCATGGTGACGTGGCCGAATTTCTCTACGCATTGTGGCCTGCTCCCTAACTGCTGACTGACGCAATGTGTTTCTTGCACATGCATGCAAGCAACACAAAAAGGAGCTGTATACTTGGGAAATGGCATGTGGTAGATTAACTGCAGCCACCAAGGAGCTGAAGAAATTTCTTGCCCTCCCCCCTTTAACCAGCTGAAGCTTCACCCAGTTGAGAAGATGAACTACCTGACATGCCTTAAACACCTGAACCCTAGTAAGGGAGAAAGTATTGATAACATTGCCCACTGTGAGACACTCCCCACCCATAAAGAAATCTTTAACTTTGGCAGTTTGGAACTGAGAGATCCACTGCTTGGGGATGGGTTTGCCACCTATTTTAAAATTTGGATTTTCAACCAAAGGCTGATTCCAGTCTTGAGTGTGGTCATACTTTAAAAAGGCACAGAGCTGGGAGTGGCATCTCACAGAAACTGATATGGGAGAGTGGGAGAGGCTAGATGGGAGGTTTCTCAGTGTAGAAGAAGAAGAAGAATCCGCATTTATATAGCACTTTTTCATACATCCAAAGTGCTTTAAAAACAATGCTAGACTGGTAGTGAAGTGACCGAATGTGTGGTGGCAGCCATATTGCACATCATCACCCCCACACACAGCATGGATAATTGCATGAACCGGTTTATGGGAAGGGGAATGTTGGCCAGGACACCGGGAATGTTCCCTACTCTTTGCGAAGAGTGCCCTGGGTTCTTTTACTTCCACCTGGACACCCACCAGGATGGGCAGAAGGTTTAACATCTCATCCGAAGGACGGCACCCCCCAGCAGTACAGCACCCCCCAATACTGCACTTGGATGCCAGCGATTTTTAGGTGCAAGTCCAATCCTGGTGTGGGACGAGAACCCACGACCTTCTGGTCCAGAGGCGGATGTGCTACCAACTGAGCCAGGCTGACACCTATGTAATGTGTAAGATCATAACTGGGGACAGTTTTGCTCCAGCTATCATCTTCCTTCCTTTCTAGAGTTAATCAGGGCAGTACATATGGTGATGACATCAGAGTCTCTTCACAAGTCAATGATCTTAAATACTTACTGACCTGACTGACCTAGTAGTACCCCCCCAAATGTGGAAGCCTCAACCCCCTCTCTGAGCTTGGGGACTGCTAGTTTATGATATGCTCTTCTAGGATGCCTATCTGACCATATGGAAGAGGAAATTATAGAATGGACTTTCCTGAACCATTTGAGGGCTATCCAGATGCTGTGGATGTTTAGGGAGTAGAAAATCCTGGGTAAAATATTCATCTTGATTATGCTGATACGTCTTCCAGGTTCAATTTCTGCACTAGGGACTCAGAGTTAGCAAGAAAAATGCCCAGATACTTCAAACTCTTAGGGCCCACTGGAGACCCAAATTCATCAATTCATTCTTGAACAATCTGTGGTTAAGGGGAAAAACTGTGCTTTTATCCAAATTAACTTTATAGTTAGAGAGGTTACCAAATTCTGTAATAAGTTGCAAGGCAGCCCCAAAGGCCTCTACTGGGTGAAAAGAGAGGAGCAAGACATCGTTCACATAGGCTGAGAGTTTAAAAACGTGGCCATGTAGGGGGATACCAGGTATTAAGGGACTCTCTTTGAGTTTAGAAAGCAAGGGTTCCAGATATACAGTATGTTAAAAAGAAGTGGGGATAGTGGACATCCCTGTCTAGTCCCTGAGTGGACAGAAAACCTCTCTGATAAAAACAATTGCAGTAAATATGGGCCCTCAGGCTCTTGTAGAAAGAGAAAATCCAGCCAATAGACTTTGACGGCAACCCAAATTTTTCCATCAAGCAAAATAGGAACTCCCAGTCCACTTTATCAAAAGCTTTCTCTGTGTCCAGGGACATGTTTACATTTCTGATAGAACAGCTACCATGCTGTAACAGGGCACTGACCCCAATGTGGCAGGACACTGGCCATGTTTTTCAGATAAGCATTTTTTATGTCTACCCTATATTGACTGTCCTAGTTAGTTCTTAAAGAGCTGCAGATCCTTTGCTACCCCATTCCTATTCCTATTTTACAGGTGTGACAGGATGTTTCCTAAGAACCCACCTATTCCAGGCTCCTCAGGACTCAGGTAAAAGATCTATTATATATTATTATGCTAGAATAGTAAAGTGTGATGGTACAACCCCAAGAATTAAGACAATGTTGAGTTTCACTTGTTAGATTGTTGGTGTCACAGGGCTTAAAATATCTCCACTCTTCTGTTTTTTCCATTTCACACAGGTCTTGATTGATATTTTGACTAAGTGTATCTTATTTGTATCTGCCATTAATCACATTGTTTGTATCTGCACCGAATACTGTAACTTTATATATACTGTAATGTGTAACTTCTACACAAGTACAGCACATTTCTTTGTGTGCCAGTCCATGTCCATGCCTCTTCCTATCACCTGGCATGACAATGTCACTGGTATGTACTACTGTATTGTTTTCACACCTGCACACCCTCCCCAGGACAACTCTGGAAATTGGATTTTTTTTTTCTGAGAAGACCTTTCCTGGCAAAACCTTTTTATTAAATAAATACATAAATCTGCAATATAAACAGTATATACTATATGTAAAACAATCATTGGGGTTAATATTCCAGGAGTGAATTGACTAAGTAGGAATAGTCTGGGGAAAAATTATATTGGGGCAAACTATCAGAGGAGCTAACTCCCTAGGGGAAAATTTCTGGGGTTAATTGTCAAAGGGTTAATAGTCCTATAGCCATAGTTCAGATCCACTTGAGTAAGTATGCTTTTAAACTTTTGTTCTCATAAAGGTTACTGAACATTCTGTAAAATTTCAAAAACAGTATATTCAGGAAAGATTATCAAAACTGTCCTGATCTTTTACCATCTATAGAACATGCTCTTTTCTGTCAACAGCCATAAGGGCCTTTCATTTAACAGATAAATGAATGATGTCACATATCTGCCCTTTTACTGCTCTGAGTTGCCCTAGCTTTCAATGAGTTGGAAGATGGAAGGTAATTTAAACTATATATATAGTATAAGTATGGTAAGTATGTAATTGTGAAGGCTACATTATTTTTGGTTTGAGAAATATTGCAGGTTACATCTCACATCTTAAAGGCATGTTAATAGGTTTGCACTTTGATACTTGCATTATTTAACCATTCAGTATTTAGCAAAGATCAGCAGTTGACTGAGTCACTTATCAGACATGACCTTAAATGTCCAGTACACTAGCTTTGTGACATTGAATTTGTTTTGCATTAACTTTGCTGCACTGCTTAATATGCTGCACAGCTGCTGATCAGCTTCATAAGGACGATGCAAATGCCATCATTGTTCTGAGCTGCTGTGTTGGTGGTAAGCCAAAAAGTACAAGCATTGTAGGACAATGTCTGGATGCCACCCATCACCTGCAGGATGCTTAACTGACAATGTGATCACTTGGTGCTGTATGGAAGTATCTACTACATGTCCATCTGTACCTCCTTGGATTCTGTTCTATGCTCCCCTGACAATGTTGAAGCCACCACCTGGCTCAATGTGTTTGGATGTGCTATGTTGTGCTTCTGGTAGTGTGCCCCGTATACTGGAAAAAGAATACTGCACAAAGCAGTACTACTGTAAATGTATATGTTTGCAGTCAAACAGCTATCATGAGCCTAGTTGTGGGAATCACTCTGTTTTCAAATAATTTAATAAAAAAAATCACCTTACATTTTTGTTAGTGAAGCCATCCCACTGTACACCCGTCACACTGGTGCACAATAAAATTAAGTGAGAGGGTCTAGCTCTGCACCCTTGATGATACTTCAGGCAGGGGATTGACTGGGACAGTATACGGGTACACTAAAATTAGATACTTGTATATTATTAACATTCACTTTCAAAAAGATGGGGCAAAATACTATAGAAAGTCAATTTCCATAGTATGTTCCTTTTTTGTAAGGAAAGTGGATGTTGATAACCTACACTTGCTCCTATACCAGACCAAGTACATTATTAAGGAGGTAGAAAAGTCATTCTGCTCACAATTCATAATGTCCCAGATGCAGGGAGATGAGGGCTTCCATAATATAATGTAAAGCAGTTTCTTCTCACAGTAAAGAATGTATTAATACAGTGATGCAGATAATGAGGCTGATGGTTACTATTTGACAGGTGTGATCAGGCTAAAACATGGAGCAAGCTTGCTGTTTAGCTGAAAGAAAGAAGCTTCTGTTATACTGCAGTATTATGATGGAACGCAAAGGTATTACTGAAAAAATAAAAACATTATATTTTCTGGCTATACTGTAAATATTAAAGATGTTTATTCTCACTATGGGAAAGGTTAGTATCAAGACCTGCTAAGAGATACCAAGCATGGTTCCAACTTTGTGGAAGGAATGGAGACTATAGCTCAAAATAGTTCTCATCCTGATGGTACTGCTATTATTTTAGATTTTCAAGTATCACAAATGTGGGGGTTTTGGTCTGTTTGCTGAGCTTTCTAGATGCATGCTGTGAGAGATCAATTGTTGTGGAGAGGAAGAAGACAAAAAAGACTGACATTTTTGAAACATAACTTTACAGCTTGAGTTAACTGCCTGCAGTCATCCTCATGTATAGTTACATAACATTTGGTATGATTCCAAGAATGGAAAGCTCCATGAAGCTCAAACTCAGATGGAGGCTCTCTAAATCAGGGCCCAAGATCAAAAAGCCTAAACTACTTCTTCAACAACTTCCAGTTTGTCAGTTGAACCATCAACGTCTGTTATTTTACAAGCAATGAAAATGCTGGAAAAAAAATGGAGGATTTTTGTATGAGTACAGTCTTGCTGGAAAAATAATTATGCTGCTCAAGCTGACATTGGCAAGGCAGGGAAAGTACTGTACAGGAAAAAGCTTTGGAGACCAGCATGGATCTGGTAATGGAAAACAGCAAGTGTCATGACTCGATGGAGTACTTGGAAACTGTTTTAACAGCTGCCAGTGTTCACTTTATTAAACTGCCTGAACTAACTGATCATGAGGACTTAAAGAAATTCCAACGGGACTGGAACACATTTTATCCTATACCTCAGTCATCAAAGAGGTTACAAGATCAAACTGCACAGTCTTGTAGTGGTTGAGTCCTCATCCTGGATGATCTTAATGGTAATGGGAAGCAGTGAGGACAAAGATATAGTTCTAGTGGCAGTTAAGCAGTCTGGAGGGGTTCAACATATGGAGGCTACAGTAAAGTTCTTTCTAGACCTCAGCTATAACACACAACAATGGGAGAGGACTTTGATAGGGTGAACTCCATGTTGTGAGAGTTCTGAGTGAACTGCTGCCTGTTACTACCAGCTCATTTAACAATTTGTAATGAAGGTAAGACTTATTTATACTCCAACCAAATGATGCTGGGAAACTGATTGAAATGATACGACAAGATTGTTTGCTCCGTCTGAAGGATGTACAGTAGTACTTGCTTCTGACTCTGTTTAAGAGCTAAAAGAATGCTCTGCAGTTACAGTATTTTATGGAACTCAGCTTGTTAGCCAGCTTTCTTAATTGTTTAACAATTTGTAAATTAACTGCCTAGTTTTGATGGCTATGATGTTGTTCAAGAATATAACTATTGCCGTGTTAGTGAAGGGGGGGATAGCAGTGATGTGACTGGGCTCCTTGAACATGGTATCCATAATATGTGGCATGACACGCTTGCAGAAATAAGGTTTATGAACACTCATTTATGGTCAACTCTCATCCCTCATCTCCTCTGCTGCAGGGTAAGTTTCCTGCCAGAGCAGGCCGGCATTGAGATTTCAGTAAATGATCTGATATGACATGGCTTTCAGTGGTAAGCAGCATTGTTAATACAGTAATAAGTATTAATGACAAAAAGGGAAATTTCTTTTGTGTCACAAGCTCTCTGTATCCCACAGTATGTGAAATAAAATTGAGTTATTTATAGGGGCCTCTACTGGTTTCAGGTGGGGGCCTTTTACTAGTTATTGTTTCTGATCTCTTTTTTAATTTGATGATAGAGCACCATTTTTCATGTACTATATTATCGTTTTGGACTTTACAAGGACACTAAGCTAATGTACTGTATGCATAAGGAACTTTTAGTGAAAACCTTTTTGGACTTCTTTGTCATTGAGGTTGGTCAGCTAGAGGTTTTTCTGTTTTGTGCTTGACTATAAACAAATATTGACTAGCACACCCAGTGTGATAACAAAATGAGGGAGATACTGTAGAATACTTTATAAATGTTTGCTCTTGCTGTTTGTTATATATACCATCATCTCGCTGAAGCATGCTTGTTGCATTTAATTTAAAATACAATAAAGTTTAAAAAAGTATCAGAAATGTGTATAGTACAGCTAAAATGAATAAATGGGGCAGCAATTTCAAGAGATGAATGATGCTTTTAGCTGTTGTATAATGCAGAATACAGTATGTCCAATATGCTGTAAAGTGCAGTGAAGTAATTCTGCTTTCTATTTTTAAGGCATCTATCTTCTTGCAAAAATATGTTTAACTTTTTGTATCTAAGTACCACATATAAGGTTATTGTTTTTGCAAAAAAAAAAATATCAAAAATGTAGAACCATAAGCAGTGTCATACAGTACAATGGCTTTATCTACAGCTAGCAGATAGTACAGCAGGGTATGGTGTGGAACTGATAGGGACAATTAAAACAGCAACAAATATAAAGCCCTTGTTTCCTCTCATGATGGATTTTAACATATGGTACCTGATATTGACTGAAAGATTGAAAAATTCCAAAGGGAAAGTGGGGAAAAATTATTTGTCATTCATGAAGTATTGTTGTCTTCCTCATCATGTCTGACATGGGACAAGAGAACACATGATTCTAAATCAGTTGATGAGTATTGGGGAGGACATGCTCTAAGCAGAAAGGTCCAAGGAACCAGTGGATAACAGTCACTATAACTGGATTGAGTTAAAGAAGATAGAGGGAACACAAGTTCTTCATCAGTGGTATAAATATAAAACTATATTTCAGGAGAGATGATTCTTATAATACAAACAACAATGTTTGTGGCTAAAATGGCAAATGCAACACTAAAGATGAATTTTAGTTGAATGCAGAAGGTCCTAAAGTGTATAATAGAGGCAATGAATGGATATGTCCCCATAGATACCAAGAGCAAAAGAACTAAGAGTAGGCAACCATTGTAACAAGGAGCTTTTGGAAGTAATAGGAAAAAGAGGGTGTATGACAAATGGAGGGAATCTGGTTATACAATAAGGGGAGATGAATGTATTATGTATGAAGAAAAATGCAGGGCAGTGACTGGGCAAGCCAAGCATGTCAGTAAGAAAGAAATTTAAAAAAAGTTCAAAGAAGTAATAAACCCCTCTTTTAATGCACAGAGAACAAAGTGCAGTAAATTTTAATGTGGGGACCCTGATCATTGAGAGGAAGAGGGGCATTAAGTGAGGTGGTGTGAAAGGCAGAGGTATGCAGCAACTACATGGTGTCAGTTTTCAGTTAGGGATTCAAAAGGCATGACCAACTGGAGTGAAAGTTATGGGAGAGGTGTAGGCTACACAGTAGGCAGTGTTGGTCATTCCAAAATAAGCAGTTAGTGTATAGATGGTGTAAGTCCAGGACAAAAAAGTCTGGACATTTTCAAACTAAGAGCAACAGTGGACTTAAAAAAAAGGTTGGGCTCAACATTTTCTCTTTAAGGGATCTTTACTGACAGGGATTGTGACAAAGGACCAAAGGACATCCAGTGTTGCTCACCTATTCAAGAAGGTGTAAGGTTGAATCCAGATGGCTACAGACCTGTGATACATAACTCAGTGCTTGCCAAACTGTTGGAGACTACCATAAATATGTTATGGTTCATTTACCAGAAGATCATGCAATGTTCTTTAACAGACAACCTGACTTTCAAAAGAAGACACTGCCAAACTAACCTGTTTGACTTAACTGAGATGATACCAAGGAAGGTGGATGTAGGGTAGGATATGGAAATTGCCTATCTTGACATAAGGAAGGCCTGTGACACTGTGCTTCAAGAACAACTCATGAAAAGTAACCAAATATGGAGTTTTCAAACTACTGTACATTATAGAGGAAAAGTGGAAAACAAGTTGTATGACAGGCAGAAAGCAGAGAGTAGTAATGACTTTTCATAATTCTCTGTGGAGAGATGTTTTGATAGGAGCATTCCAAAGCTTGGTGTTGGATTCATTGTTCTTTAATTGATTTATTAATGACATGGATGATTGATCACTGGAGAATTACTGGACTTTGCTGACTAAACATAATTAACAAGAGTAGACATAGCCAATGTAGGGTGGAACACTGCTGGGTGATCTCTGCACACTAGACATGAGGGATAAGATATAGAGGGCTTAAATGTAAAGTGGGGCTTTGCATGTACTACACCTTGTGGAGAAGAAGCTGGGTCCAAGATCGACCCTGTGATGCATCAGTGGACAGCACAACTGTGGAAAAGGATCAAGGGGCAATTGTAAACATTTAGCTAAAGCTGAAACTGTGCTGCTATGATCTAATGCAATGTTGAGATGAATTAGCAGGGGGTAGGGAGCTAGTCAAGAGAGACAATCCTTCCAACACGCAAGATCCAGGTTAGACTGAACATTGAGTACATTGGCAGTCAGTGCAAAAATGTAGTGAGATACAAATAAGGCAAACTGATCAGTCCTGAAAAGGATGAAACATGTATCTATGTCTTCTGTTCTTTGCCATTGCAGATTGTGTGGGTTGCCCTTTGGCACAATGCATATCTGCTTAAAGAACTAGTCTTGATGTTTATTTATTTATTTTTATTTATTTAATGTCTTGGATTACAAAAACCTTTGAGCTAGTAGCTCATTTATAAGGGTTCCACTTCCAGTACAAACAATGAGATATACAAAAAGTAATCAAATACAGAGTTTGTAAACTACTGTACATTATAGAGGAAAAGTGCATAACAAATTGTATGACAGGCAAAAAGCAGAGAGTAGTAATGACTTTTCATAATTCTCTGTGGAGAGATATTCTGATAGAAGTATTCCAAAGCTTGGTATTGGATTCATTGTTCTTTAATGGATTTATTAATGACATTTATTAATGACATGGATGACATGGATGACATGGATGAGTGATCACTAGAAAATTACTGGAATATCAATTGGACTGGGCATAGAGGTTGCAGGTGTGTGCTAGTTTCCCAGCACCCACCCAAAGCCAGTCTGTATGAGTTATTTAGCACCACCTTAACTCTTTTTAAAGCTGTTTCAGAGGCTATGCTGTACACTATTAGTCCATAGTCTGTAACGGACAGTACTGAACTGTTAACAGTGAGTCTTATGGCCTCTTGTGTCAGATAGTTCCTGTAGAGAATGCCTATCCATCGAGGCCTTTAAAGCTGCCCTGAAGTTGAATTTGTTTAATTATGCATTTCCTGATATTTAAATATTGCTGATTGCTTTAGTGTTTTTAAATTATATGTATTTAGTTGTTTTATTGGTGTTTTTATTGATGCTTGTACAATGCTAAGATCTATTCGGAATAGCGTTTCATAAATAAATTTGCTTTGCTTTGCTTTACCTGTGCAGGGCACCTAGTCTGGCATTTATTGTTTTAACCACTTGGTCAATGTGTGGGGGTGATGAAAGGGACTTATCTAGTATGACTCCAGGGTCTTTGAGGGTGCACACTTGGTCAAGAGGTTCACCCCTACTGTTCAAAATAACCATTTGGCTCACTTTGCCCTTATTCTGGAGGTTGTAGAATACCATGATCTTTGTTTTTTTGTAGTTTAGCAGTAGTTTATTCTTCCTTAACCACTGTTCTAGTTGCTGGAAGCTAAGTTGGAGCTCCTGATTTAGTGAGCTTATCGGAGGTCTATGAGCGAAGATCATAGGTATCATAGGTAGTTTCAGAGCTTAACTAGACTTTCATCCATGATGCTCACCTTTATCAAAAAAGGTTACATGGTTCCCTGAAGAATCTGTCTAAATTAGTCTTAAATTGGTGCATAGATGTGCTAGCTACCACCTTAAGAGGGAGCCTGTTGCACACCTGTACCATTCTTTGACTAAACCACATTTGACTCTTTAGTAGTTTGCACCTTCTATGATTAAGTTTGAGGGGATGTGCATGTGTATTATAGGCCTGATATTTAATTTTCAGCCATAGGCTGTCCCACAGGTCATTGTCTGACCATGCTGTATGCACTAAGCACAGATCGCCTCTAGTCCGTCTATATTGTAATGAATATAGGTCCAAGTCTAGCAATCTGGTTTCAAAATCCTTACCCCTGAGTTTGTTTACAGATCATGTTGCTCTTTTTTGTACCCTATCATTGCAGTTTCCCCCTTCTTATAGCGTGACCATACTTGAGCTGCATACTCCAGGATGGGCCTCACCAGGGACGTATACAGAGGAACCATCACCTCCCTTTCCCTACTTTCTATGTGCCTGAAAATACTATTTAATACCCTGTTTCCCCTCTGGACTATGTTCCTGCAATGGGTTTTGAATTGAAAATCTTGTGAGATAATTATCCCAAGGTCTCGTTCCTCAGTTGTCCTTTTGGGTTCAATATTATTATTTAAAGTATAAGAGTGTGTTGTGTTATTTTCCCCATGTGCATCACTGTGTACTTATCCTGATTTAAGTGTAGTTTGTATTTGGAGGGCCATTCCTGAATATATTCAAATGTTACTTGAAGTGAGTTAGCATCCTGTCTTGTATTATAGCTCCCAGTCTGCAATCACCAGCAAATTTTGTCAGCCATATTTTGTTGTGTTTGTATTGAATGGATGACACATAAATGCTGAACAAGCAAAGTCCCAGTACTGATCCCTGGGGCACCCCACTTGTCACTTTCAGCCCAGTCCAAGAAAACTCCCCTGATACTAACCCTTTGCCTTCTGTTTGTTAACCAAGAATGGATCTAGCATACGATATTGCCATGCAATCCCATGCTTTTGAGGACATCCACTAATTCTGGATGGGGGAGTTTGTCAAAAGCCTTGGAGAAGTCGAAAAATATGACATCCACTGAATCCACCCTATCCAAGGCTTTGCTTGCTTTGGCATAAAACTCTAACATATTTGTTTGGCATGAACTGTCCTTTGTAAAACAATGCTGAGTCCTATCTCTTAGGTTTTCCCTACCCTATGAAATCAGTAATGTAATCTTTAAGGATAAATTTCCAGAATTTTAGATGGAATAGACACCAGACTGATGGGGCAATAATTTGCTGGATCAGAGTTTGGCCCCTTTTTGTGCGGGGATATCACTTTTGCCTCTCTCCATGTATTCACCACCTGTCCTGTATTTAATGATGTCTGAAACATAGATAAGGGCTGGCCCTATCTCATCACTCAGTTCTTTGAGTATTCTAGGGTGTAAGCCGTCTGGTCCAGGGGATTTGTTTGGATTTAGTTTTCCCAATCTTGTTTTAACATCTTCGAGATTTATGTGGACCTGTGTTTTAATATTGTGTACCTATTTGTTATTTGATCCTGTGTTTGGATTGGTATTAAATACAGAGGAGAAATACGTATTTTTTATATTTGCCATTTGTTTAGTGTCAGATACAACCGGCTCATTCTGATTTTTTTAATGGCTGTATGCTGCTGTTTCCACCCTTTTTATTATTTACATGTGCATAAAAAGCTTTGTCATTATCCTTAGATTTAGGTGCCAATTTTAGTTCATATCCAGCTTTGGCTTTTTTGATCTAATTTTTTACTTTCTTAGCCATTTGTTTCTAATGAGACCACCCCACTTCCTGTTTATTTTTCTTTATTTAGCAATTTTATTTTTTTTGTTAATTAGTTTCCTTAGCCTGGAGGTCATCCAGCATGGTATACTTCCTTTTTTTCTATATTTAGCTTTTCATGGAATATTTTTAAGGATTTCCTGATTTAGTTTTTTACAAAAGAGATCCCGCATGGTATGCAGAGATTTGTTTTTAAAATCATTTTGCCAGCACCAGTCTGCTAGATGGTGTTTCATCTTTTTGAAATCAGCCCTCCCAAAATTAAGCACTGTGGTACCATCTTTTTCTTTGGGCATATTTCATTAATCTCAAACTGTACTATTTCATGATCACTATCACTGAGGGGTGTGGTTGTTCTGCAATTTGAAACTGTATCACCCATAAAGTACTTGTTTCCAAAATCAAAGAGGTTATTACCAATTACTTGACAGAAAATATGGGTATGACCACAAAGGTCAAATATTTATGGGATGTTATGAAGGCGGTGGTGAGATGCGAGGCCATTGCATAAGCATTGTATAAAATGAAAGCAATGCAACAACAACAAGACAGCTTAGAACAACAGATCAGGCAGCTCAAAGCATTACATAAAAGAGGGGGTGCGGGGGATATCCTGGGCGAACTTAGAAAAGCCAGGGAGAAACTGCAGCAAATTGTGACAGCTAAGACCAAAAACTCCCTCAGGTTTGTGGCCCAAAAGTATTATGAAGGAGGGAACAGGGCAGTGCGGCTGCTGGCCTTTAGGCTCCACAAGCAAATGGCAGACAGATATGTTTCACTAATAAAAAATACTAGAACCCTAGACAGTCAGAAACCAAACCTCAGAATATAGTGCAGTGTTTTCAGTGGTTCTATTAAAGCCTGTACACTTCGGAGGCACCCTCCAATCAAGAGGGGAAGATCAAAGAGTTTTTGTACAAGCTGAAATTACCCAGACTCTTGATGATGCAGGAACAACTGCTAGACTGCCCTTTTACCCAAGGGGAATTAATACTGGTCATCAAAAACCTAAAGCATAATAAGCCCCCGGGCCCTGAAGGTTTCATAAGCGAGCATTATCAAACATTTCTGAAGGAATTATCCCCTGTTTTGCCCCAGGTCTGTAACTCAGCCCATGAACCTCAGGAGGCCTCTGACACCTGGGCCAGAGCCTTGATATCGGTAATACCCAAGCAGGGTAAGGATGAGACACTCTGTAGTAACTATGGGCCTATTCCACTTTTAAATGTGAATGTTAAGATTTTTGCCAGACTGGTTGCCAACCATCTTCAGTCTGTAATCTCTCAGCTGATCCACCCAGATCAGGAGGGCTTTATGCCAGGGAGACAGCTCCATGACAATATAAAAAGACTGTTAACAATAGTGACACTGGCACACATGGGGGCTGGGGGAAAAATCAGCAGTAGTGGTCAGGTTGGATGCTGAAAAGGCATATGACCACCTGGAGTGGCCTTTTTTGGCAGCTGTCCTGGAGAAGTTTAACTTTGGTCCCAAGTTCAGAACTTGAGTGACTGCTTTGTACACCTGCCCCCAAGTCCAGGTTAGGGTAAATGGAGCCCTCTCACAGCCCTTCTCCATAGGCAGGGGAACAAGAAGGGGTGCCGTCTTTCTCCCCTGCTTTTTGTGCTGAGTATGGAGCCCCTGGCTGAGGCGTTCCACTCTTCCCTTAATATTAAGGGCATACAGATAGGCTCGGTAGATAACCGGATTTCACTCTATGCAGACGACACCCTCCTTTACCGTGGGACCTGTACGCCTCTCTCCCGGAGGCTATGACCCTGCTGGAGGAGATTTGGGAGCCTCTTGAGGTTCAAAATTAATGAGACAAAATCCAATATTATGTCAATTGGTAAGGAAGTGTCCCTACATGTGAAATCATTGACAAATTTGAAATGGGTGTCTGGGAGTTTCAGATATTTGGGTATTCAGATTCCCCTTGATCTGAGTAAACTGCATCAGATCAACCATCTGAAGTTGCTAGAGGAAATAAGTCAGGACTGTGAGAGATGGTCAGTGCTCCCGTTATCTATCACAAGCAGAGTTGAGACAGTTAGAATGAACATTCTGCCAAGAATGTTGTTTCAGTTCAACTCTGTCCCCTTAAGCCCACCAATGGAATTCTGAGCCAAATAGTCATAACATACTCCAGAGGTTCATATGGGCAGGGAGGAAACCTAGGTTGAGGTGGGCACTACTTAAACTGGATGAGGGTAAGGGGGGCTTGGGGGTGCCAGATTTAAAGGGATACTATGAGAAGTAGCACAGTTACAACACCTGGCGATCTATCAGACCACTCAAGAATTACCTAGCTGGGTGACTATGGAGCTGGACACTTCCAAACGAGACATATTGAGTCCAGCCCTGTTCAGTAAGCAGACTAAAAGGCTGCTGAGTGCCCTCCCTACACACTGGC
Source organism: Neoceratodus forsteri (assembly GCA_016271365.2). Classification (NCBI taxonomy): domain Eukaryota; kingdom Metazoa; phylum Chordata; order Ceratodontiformes; family Ceratodontidae; genus Neoceratodus; species Neoceratodus forsteri. Next base: position 613,583,909 of record CM057455.1, read on the forward strand.
TTACAAATATGGTGAAAGCATGGCATTTGACACTAAGGGAGTTAAATCTTGAAGAGGTATTACCCCTGTATGGGCAGATTGTCAATTCTATAGATTTCCTCCTGGGGAGAGATAATCCAGTTTTTAGGAGCTGGAAGGGTCGGGTTTAATATTTTTCTTGCAGGTGTATGAGAGGGACACTCTGAAGTGTTACACTAAATTAAAGCAGGAATTCAACCTACCACAAGCGGACTTTTATGCTTACTTACAGCTAAGGCATTTCTTGCAATCAGGAGACAGGAGGGTCTGTCCTCTGCTTCACCCCAACCACCAGGTGGTGGAATTACTTCTCAGCAATGCCAGGGGTTCAGTTTTGAAATCCCATCTGATATCAATAACTTATAAGATGTGCAAAGACACTCAAAATCAGCACAAGAAACATATTTAACAAGGGTGGGAAAAAGAACTGAATGTGGCGGAGAATGAAATAAAATGGGATGTGGTCTGAGGACTAGTGCAGATGAGCACTGCCTCTCCTTTTTGGAGGGAATTCCGGTGGCAAATCCTGACGATGTATTTCAGAACTCTGGTAATCACGAAGCACTTTGGGGGGGATGACCTCAGAGAACTGCTGTAGAGGTTGTGGCCTGAGGGGGACACATGAGCATATTTTTCTGGAGTTGCCCCAGACTAGGAGGTTTCTGGAGCTCAGTAGTTAAACACATGAGCACCATTTTGCAAGTTCAGGTGCCTAGTGACCCCCGCTATTTGCTACTTGGGGAACCTCCACCGGGGGCGAAGGGCTCTAAAGCCAAGTACTTGTTCCCTATTCTGGTTGCGGCAGCACAAAAGTCTATTACCAAGTTATGGTTGAATGATAAATCCCCAACAGAAGAACACTGGTTGGTGATCTGTAAGCAGATTTAAAATATGGAACAACTTACGGCCAATCTGCGCCTTCAGCAGGAATTACACAAAACACGAATGTTGCCCAATCTTGAGTTTATAAGCAAGCAGGAAGGGGTCACAATTATAGTGATGTTGGCCAGAAATTCCCTGGTTAGAGAAGTACATATACAGGAAGTGGCCCTCTATTGGTGAGGTCTCCTTCCTTTTCTTCTCTTTTCTTATCTTGTTGTTTCCTGTCTCTGCCTATTTTAATCAACCTCCACCTGATTGTAAGGGGATTGTACTGCTGTGGGGGGGGGGAGGTGAAAGGGGAGGTGGGATATGTGTGTTGGTTTGTCTAAGATTGATTGTTTGTTGTGTTTATTTGTATTAAGACAGCATCGGAGAGATACGTTAGCTGTATCATTTGCAAGGAAGCACTTTAGCTCCCTTCCAGCTTTGCTAATTGTTAGGAAGTACACTGTCAATGTCTACTTAAATGTAGTGTATGTGAACAGTACAGTGTGAACTATAATACATAATGTCTGTCTGGAAAAAAAAAGAAGACACTGTATCACCCATATTAGTTAAAATCAAGTCTAAGATATTACTCCCTCTGGTATATTTCTCGACTAACTGTTCCAGGCCTATATTGTCAAATAGTTCAATAAAGCGGTCTTCAGTCCTATTTGACCCCTGCTGATTTTTCCAGTTAATTCCTGCCAGATTAAAGTCTCCCATTAACAGTAGTCTGTCTACTGGGTTAAGATTCTGAATGTGATCTAATAAGGCCAGATCATCATCCTTCTTTATAGCAGGTGGCCTGTAGACTACTCCTACTGTAATTTGGGGGGCCTTATAAGGTGTTACTTTAACCCTAATCTGTTCCAGTTCATTTGTACTGACCTCTATTTCTTTAGACTGTATGTTGTCTGCTACATAAACTGCTTCTCCCCCTCCTTTTCTGTATTCCCTCAACTTGGTGTATAAGTTGTAGCCTTCAATATTTTGATTTCATGTATTGTTTTTATCCCACCAAGTGTATGTAATTGCACAGATTTGAATGTTTTGAGAGATTAAGATATCTTTAAGGTCATCACATTTTTTGATAAGGCTTCTAGCATTTAATAATAACCCCTTCCATCCTCTGCTGTCAATAGATTTTTTAATGCCAGGTGCTGGATCCCTTGACTCAACAGCCACTTGCTCCTTACCCCCCTGTTAGTCAGTTTAAATGCTGTGCTATGAAGTCATTAAACCTATTTATTTATTTATTGAAATGTTTCACCAGGAGGGCACACTGAACAACAAGTTGCTCAACTCACAGTGCGACCTGAGGGGAAGGGGTTACATAGGGTTGTGAAGAATGATCAATTACAATAGTATCTGGGTAGTACAAACAATACAACATTGTAAGAGTAGGCAACAGTTGGAACACAAGGTATTGTACAATACACAGTAGTGGAACATTGGGTAAATTACAACACATGTCCAAAATCATACAAAAGAACATATAAATGCACTAAACAGTAATAATGCAACAGAACCATTATAGTGCATGAGTGTACCAGGAGCAGGCTTGAGGTAGTATGCAAGTGCTGTTGGAGTAAAAAGGATGGGGTAGGTTGTGCACACAGGTGACCCAGAAGGGCAGGTGGAGAAGAGAGGGGGAGAGGAGTAGGGGTAGCCTTTTCATGATTCCCCCTTCAGGATGTTGAGACCTCTGCTGGGGGGGATCAGGCTAGGAAGGCAGAAACTGGGGATAGGTATTAAGGATGGTTAAAGCAAGAACAGCTGAGGGGGAGGTAATTGTGTAGGGCAGAGGTAAGGGAGTAGTTGGAGAAGGAGTGTCATATTTCAGGGGGGAAGGAATTCCAGATTTTAGGGAAGCAATGGGCGAAATCAGTCTGACTGATGAGGGTGGAGCGGTGAGGGACCGTCAAGGTGCGGATGTTATTAGATCTGAAAGAGTGTGTGTGTGGGGGGTGGAGATGGAGTGGAGAGAGAGGATGACAGATAGGAGGGGAGCACTCCAAACCAGAATTTGAAGATTAGTTTGGCACAGTGTGAGATGCGTCTGTGAGATAGTGGAAGGAAGATTAGAGAGTGATAGAGTTCACAGTGGTGGGAGTGGGAAAGAAGGAGTTAAAGAGAGTGTCCAACTTGGTCAGGGAATATTTGGGAACAGCACCATAGAATATGTCACAGCAGTCAAAGATGGGGAGTATCATCTTCTGGACAATTTCACACCTCACAGTCAACGGGATGCAACTATGATTCCAATATAAAGCACCAAGCTTGGGGTACAGTTTCTTCAGGATAGCATTGATATGTACAGAGAAGCTGAGGTGCTGGTCCAGCCAAACACCCAGATATCTAAATGACGAGGTGTCCTCCAGGATGGTCCCGTCAAGGGTGAGGAAGGTAAACCTCCTGGCTAGAAGTCTGGATGCCATCTTGTTTAGGTGGAGTCCATCTGGTTTATATAGTTGCTCATCCCAAAATGAATACCTGTTCTCTATAAATGCGTAATTATTTGTTCACACATTTTCCTTAACTATCCCTTTAGCTTGTTTAAGTCCCACATTTTGTTGGACTGCTACCCATGCATTGGAAGAATTCCAGATATGATGTCCCCTTTTTCCTTTTTTATTTCTGATGCTATGAATTCATAATCTTTAAATGTGTCTTGCAGCTTCCTTTTGCATATGTCATTAACTCGTGCAAAAAAACTAGAGGTTTGGACGAATTTTCCTTTACTCCATCTAAAAGTCATTTTATATCACTTATTCTGTCTCCTGGGAGGGTACTAATGGTGGTGTACTCTTTTCATCCCTTACAAACTGCTGTGTCAGTTCCCCTTATAATGGAATCCCCCATTATTATTAAATGTCTGTGTACTTTAGGTAGTGTAGTATTTCTCCGCTTGTCTGATTTAGTAGAACGTATCACTTGGATTTGTACTCTTTCTTTATCTGTAGCTTCTTGTTTATCTTTTAAGCTATTTATTTATTGAATTTTGATGACTGGTTAGGCCCACTGGGTCCCAGAGGTCCCTTTTTCAGGGGCGACACGGGAGTTACAGGAAAATACATGGTAAACAGTCATACAATCAATCAATCAATCAATCAATCAAAATCTTTATTTATTCAGGCGATCACCATTGAGCAAGCTCATTTACAAGGTGGACCTGCTGTGCTCAAGGACAAATATACATACATACAAATAGGTGCATTATTCAAAAATGATAGGATACAAACAAACAAACAAACAAAGAAATAAAAGATAATCTTACAGCAACATGTTAGGCGCAATATGTACATTCCAATTGTTCACAGAGAACCTACATGTGTTACATGTTATTATTGCAGTATTTACAACCTTCATGTACATAGAAGTTGAGGCATCATGTTTATGATTGCCTACATGGAAGGATACACATATTTTCATTTCAGCCCTCAGTAACTGTTTATACAGATACATACAGATACAAGTTGTTTGGCGTGCAACAGTCTACATGGATATGTAGCAGTTTTAGCTGGCTTTTTCTAGTTCTTCATTTTACAATGTGAGCTTCTTTCTGTTTATTTGTTTTATTTTCCTCATCTTCAAATGCTTGTTTTGCTTCTGCTGAATGTTTAGCTAGTGGGCTATAATGCTTTTGCAACTCCATTGGGTTACTATTATAAATTTGACCACCTATTCTCCTCTTTGTGTTTGGTTGCACTATGGACCATTTTTCAATCTCTGGTTCCACTTTGTGTACTTTGTTCATGTCCATACAGTCTTTCTCATAGCCAGTACCAAACCCTATTTTCTTATCAGTTTGGTGGGGGGGTATTACCACTGTGATCATTTTATCTATAAACTGCTCCAATATGCCTATTTCATTATGAACTGTGAGTCTTTGATTTAAAATTTCAATTTCTTGTTTTAAAGTCTGGTTATAAAAACACAAATAAACATAGGAAGCAGTTCTCCCTTGGTATACATACAGCAATGATTGCATTTGTTCAGGACCCCCCCCTCCAGTTTGCCTTCCTACAGCTCACTGGTAAAGTACTTTCTTATTAGCCTGCTGTGTTCTGTGTAAATTATGTATAGTAAGTTCAGAGTGTATTTACTTATATAATGTGTTCAAACAAGTGTTAATCACTTGCCTTGGGCCCCTGCATCCCCAGCAGACACACACGTGTCTCTGGGCATGTGTCTGCATGCTGTGTTGCGTGCTCACCCCACCCAAGCCTGCCCCGCTCGTTTGGGGCAAGTTTAAATAGTTTCCCTAACCAGGAAGTGAATGGGTCACGTGACCCACGCCTTGCTCATTCTTTCAAATCAAAACTGTTTTAAAATGTTTAAAATAAGCACCACTGTGCTTTAAACTAGATCCCTGTTCCACTGAGTGTGGAAACACTGTTTTTTTATTCAGTCTCCCTTTCTGAACATGTGATCTGCAACCTGGTACTGTAGTACCTAAGCACAATGGAGCTACACTTCCCAGGGAGCTATGCCTGCTAGCTGTTTCTACCACACACAACAGAGTACACTACAAAGTGCCCCAATGCAAAAATTTACATCAAAACAAGTATTGAATAAAGCACACTCCTCTCATTCGAGGAGAATGTTTTTACTGATCAACGGTGGTGGCATCATCCACATGGAGCAGAGTATTAGATGGACACCGAGTGTGAGATTTTTGCTGTATGACAGTACATCATTTATCTTTACTCATTGGGTTCTCTGGGTTAGGCAGCTTCTGAACCAGCTCACTGTCTCAGAGGATAGCCCAAATGCATAAGGTTTTGTGATCAATAATTGGTGGTTAACTGTATCAAATGCTTTTGTTAAGTCTATATAGATAGACCTGGCAAGTTGACCTTTGTCCAGTGCCTCATGAATGTAGTAAGTGTACTCTACCAGTGCAGTAGTAGTGCTGTTGGTTTTTCTAAATACGTGCTGTTGGGGGCACTTGATATTGTACTTGTTAAGATGGTACACAAGTTGATCCGATATGATTCATTCGAGGGCCTTCGATGTGGGGGGGGCAGGATAGAGATTGGTCTGTAGTTGGAGTAGGTGGCATGATCTCCATTTTTGTGAGCTGGTGTTACCAGGGCTTCTTTCAATTGAGTGGGGAATTTAGCCTATCTGAGGGCTAAGTTAAGGATTTTAGTGAGGGGCAGAGTGACTTTACCAAGAGTGAAAGAAATCATCTTCATATGTAGTCCTTCACTGCCACCCCTAATTTTGCCCAGGGTGCATTTTAAGTAATTTTTGGTTTCGGATGCGATAACTTGTTTGAAGTAAAAGTGGGGGTATGGTGTCAGGAGTTGACTGCATTTTAGTTGCCTGTACATTGGCAGTTACTTTGGGTTGGAGGTGAAGGTGGTCCAGTGGGATGATTCCACCAAGGTCAGTAAGTGCCGAGTTGAATATGTCTGCTATTTCCTTTGGATCTAGTGTTGTGCCATTTGTACAATAAGGAGCATAGCAGAAGCTGTTTTATTTTCCTTTCTGATCAGTTACTTTAGATTGGCCCAGAACTTTCTCCCTTCCCCAATTTTTCTCTAGCTGATTCCTGTAGTAATCAGCTTTGGCTTGTCTAATTTCATGTGTGCAGCAATTTCTAGCAGCCCTATATCTTTGGTAGTCATCAGGCTTACCAGATGGTTTGCCCTCTGAGCCATAGATTGTCCCTACCTTTCATTCTTTCTGGGATGGACGGGGAGATCCAACCATTGGTGAATCCACTAGCATTACATATTTTGACAGGTGCAAAGATGTTGCAGGCTTTCGTTTATCTGCTAATGAAATAATCCAGGGCTAGGTCTACATCCCAGATGGCTTCAAGGGGGACCAGTCCAGTTGACTGAAGTATGCCCTAAAAGATACTACAGTACTTTATCTTAGGGCTCTGCTACTAGCGACATTGGGATTCCATTTTGTAAATGTATTTGTCCAGGTGCAGAGAACTGCTGAGTGATCACTGAGCAAGTCAGATAGGACAGCTAACTCAGTGTTCCTTTCAGGGTGGTTAGTGAGTACCCAGTCAATCAGTGATTTTGTTCCAGTACGGTAGTTGGTCCCAGTGTTCATGTTCATGGTGACTTGCATATATATCCCATAATGATTTCCACAAGAAACAATGTAAAAACAACAAGAAGAAGCTACTGTACTGTACAGATCTGATCCTGCCCCCCTTCTAGTTCCTGCTTAAGTAGAACCAGCCTTAACGCACATGCTGATTTGCATATACATCCCATGATGCTTTAATCAATGGGACTATATGTGATTTTGTATTTCATCAAAAAATGTGACACTATTTTTTGATTTATACACCACTGTAGATAACAAAGGCAAGATAGCAAGCAGTATCTTTGTAGTAAAAAAATCACAATATCATACTGTCTTTTTTTCCCCCTCCTTCATGCTCCACAAACCAGCACTCCTTCAGGCTTACCTAGGTACCTTCTGATCCACTCTGTCCCTTCCTGAGCCTCCAACCTCATATGGCAGCCATCCCCAGGGTAACCCAGACGTAACCCTTCGCTTGGTGGTTCCCCCTCCTATGAAGGAGAAGGCACCGGGGGGGGATACCAGCGCAACTACTTGGGCTCGGGGTGTTGCTGAGGTGGAATGGCTCCTTCAGGGCATTGGTGGCATCGGTGGACCGGTAGCCGACATCCGGTCAATCATGGAACAGTTTCTGGTTTTCTGCGTTGTTCCCTCCTGCATTGCTACTGCAGTGCTCCTGGACTCCATCAGAGGCCACTGCAGAGTGACGCCATCCCGCTACCCACCTCAGGAGAGGAGAGCTGTCCTATGGGCGCTCAATCCTCTCCTTCCCCTGCCAGCCCCTGGCGTCCCGAGTCCATTTCCCAAACCAGGGGTCACCGGCAGGGTTCGAGGTAAGGCACTAGCGCCGCAGCCCTCTGCACCACTGGGCAGGCATCATACTGTCTTGTTAACATTGTCATACTTGCTATGTTGAAGGTTAGTATAATCAGAAAGGAGTACTGAAGCGATAAGAGAGACATTTTAACATTACAAATGACATCACAATTGCATTGTACAGCACTTAATCCAGCAGATGTAACCAGACAGACAGTTAAATCTTTAAACAGACAGTGGATTTAAAAGCTGTAAATAGTAAAGTGGTGAATAAATTGAGTACAGAAGATTTTGACTTAAAATCTTCAGATTATCACCACTTTTTTTAAAAAATTGGAGTCCAGCCAAAATTGCTAGCATCAATACATTCAGAATTTAGATTAGCATATCCCCACTCAGCCTCATGCCAAAAATCAGTGCCAGGATTCACAAAACTTTGCCCAGGCGCAATCCCATTTTTTTGTGAACAAACTGGAATTTGTGCAGAATTGCCATTCACAGAAGTCCAGTTTGTGCACTCAAATCTGGTTTGCACTAGGGCAAAGTTGGAGGGGGGTGCAATGCAAATGAGGAGGAGGGGACTGGTATATCAGCATAATCCAACTCACAGAGCATTTGCTCTGCACAAGGGCCTTCTGTGCAGTCCCCTTAAGTGGAGCAAATACTGATGAATGAGATCTTGCCTTAATCAGCCGCAACCCTAGTGGTTGGCAGAGGTAATGTGGGGCCCCCCTCTCGACCCTTACCACAATTGTCACTGGTGTCCAGGTGACCCTCTGCCCCACCTGATTCCCATCCAATGTAAAATAAATGTTTTCCCTGGTGTCTAGTGCTCCATTCCTCCACCCAATCACCCTCCCAACATTTAACAAAGGTTTACCTGGTGTTCAGTATTCCAACCTCTCACCCAATCACTCGCCTGATATATAACAAAGGTTTTTCTGGTGTTGAGTGGTCTCTCCACCAATCTGATGACCACCCAATGTAAAATAAATGTTTTCCCTGGTGTCTAGTGATCTATCCCCCACCCAATCACCCACTTGATATGTAACAAAGGTTTCCTTGGTGTCCAGTGGTCACACCCTTACCCGGCCACCTGCTCAACACACACACAACATATCTCCATTGCCCAGTGCATCCCCCCATTCCATTCTCCTGTATATTAGCATCAAATGGTTCTATGTCATAAGAGCGAAAAATTTAACGCAACTCGCTCAAGAACGAGTACATTTTGATGACTGCATAATAGGCACTTAAGACACCTCAGCACCTACAAACACAGTGATGACATGACAACAGTATGGTTTGTAGGTGATGAAGTGTCTATTCCATCCTCTCATTCCTTCCTTTGTATTAGGCTGCTTCCAGGACCCCCCAACACACCACGCACAGCAACGTCCAAGAGCGGACAGCAAAGCAGGCCCCTAAAGGCTGCTTCCAGGACCCCCTGACACACCACATACAGCAACGCCCAGGAGTGGATGGGAAAGCAGACCCCTAAATGCTGCTTCCAGGACCCCCCCCCCAACACACAACACACAGCAACACCCAGGAGCAGACGTCTAAGCGAATCCCTAAAAGCTGCTTCCAGGACCCCTCAACACACCACACAAAGCAATACCCAAGAGCTGATGGCAAAGCAGGCCCTTAAAGGCTGCTTCCAGGACACCCCCCCGACACACCACACACAGCAACGCCCAGGAGCAGACAGCACAGCAGGCCACTAAAGGCTGCTTCCAGGACCCTCCAACACACCACACACAGCAATGCCCAGGAGCGGACAGCAAAGCAGGCACCTAAAGGTAATCATTCAACTCCCTACCAGCAGAGCTACTTTGGAGGGGTGTATTAATTGGAGGACGTGGAGTGATTGTTTCATCAGGCACTCTGCAGGACATTTTATGTGAGGTTTACCATGATCACACAGGGTACCTTAAGGCCATGGGCCTGTCCTCCAACGCTGTGTAGCTGGGGATATTTCTAGCAGAGATAATGGATTGTGTCTGGGCATTTCGCTTTAGTGCAGGGGATTGTGTTTCAGTGGGTAGCAGCCTGTACTGACTGTTAAGGGTAACTGAAATTACTTACTGATGGTTTTACTGTTGGGTTTCTGGTTTGCTCCTTGAAGCCTCCTGCCTCCTATATGCTGGAAAGCCACGCATGAGCAGTGGGTCAGGCAGGGCCTCCATTGTTCCAACCTCCCATCAGGTACTGTATGCTATTTCCATCCTCTTGTTCCTTCCTTTGTATTAGTCTGCTTTCAGGACCCCTCAACACACCACACACAGCAATGCCCAGGAGCGGATACTAGAGCAGGCCCCTAAAGGTAATCATCCAACTGCCTACCAGCGGAGCTACTTCGGAAGGGTGTTTACCCATCGATGCTTCATCATTGACTCCCCACCACTCCAGCCACCCTCCCACCTAAGGCTGCCCTCATTATATTATGTCACATGACTGATTTTTTATAAATGTCTGCTTCCTCATTAGCAAGCTATCACCACCGACCACCAGAGGTCAGTATTGAGCTCCTTGATTACAAGTAAGTTAACGTCCCTTCACTTACTTCTCCAAGCTACCAACCCCACTTATTTCACTATGTTCTATCCCAGATTACACCCTTTTAGGTGCCGCTCTTCTTTTTTCCACTCCCCTGCCCCCCAGCCTCAAACCCTGCACTTTGTGTTTCTGAGGCAACTTTACTACCACTACTCCACTTGGTCTGGGTCATCGTACAGTGGAAATAAATTAACCTTAAGTCACACAGACAGAATCAGTCTACTTTCCCTCCAACACTATCACTCTGGAGATATTGCCCATGAGTGATTTGTGTCTAATGTCTTTCTCCCTAGTAATATTCACATTTCTTGTACTCTATACTCCCCCCTTCCTCTACAGCCATCCACTAGTCAACCTCGAAAGTACTCATAATCGCACCCCTAGGTGGGGTGCTACCTCCTCTGGTCTACCCGCAAGGCATGTCATGCCCTGTTGTGTCAGCACCCTGCCTCCAACACTGCGTTCTCACCCTGCGTACTTATTAGCCATGCATATTTCTGCCCTCCCTATACTTGTAGTTGCCCGTATACCTTTCTGCCAGCCCCATAACCATAATGTTAATTCTAAGCTTCTAAGACTAGCTCTCCTCCAGCATTCACTCCTTCTCTTATCAGGCAAGGTGCACCCCAACCCGGGCCCACCCCCACTTCTACTACCCCTTGTGGGTTGATGAATGGACTCCTTATAGCCACTATTAACATTTGCAGCCTGCAAAAAAAGCATGATGTCTTTCAAGGCTGGATGAAACAGATTTCCCCAATGTCCTTGCTGTGTCTGAAAGCTGGCTGTACCCTAAGATCCATGACTCTGCCATTTATATAGCTGGGTACTCTATCCTCAGAATAGACAGGTAGGCAAAGAGGGGTGGGGGCTGCTTCCTCCATTATTGAGACTCATTACAAGCCTCCCTAAGCACTGCCACTCCCCCCCTCCCATGGGGCTCAAGTGCTTATGGTTAAGCTTCAGTCAGGCATGTCAGGTAAAGCCCTCAATATAGTTACAGTGTATATCCCGCCACAGAATCAAAAGCCAGCTTTTAACTCAGTCCATAGCTTCCTTTCCAATCTGCCCAACTCCAGTGAAATGATTACACTGGGAGATTTCAATGTCAAATGGCTAGCCACATCTCCAGCCCCTAACAAGGACTCTGTTGCTGCCTTGGACCGAACCCAAGTCATCCTATCCTCCATGAGATTCAACCACAAAGCGGGAACATCCACGATCCTTGATCTCCTACTTACTAATTGATCCACCCAAGTATCTGATGTCAGTGCACCTCCAGATTCCCTGAGTGATGACTCTCCCATACTCTGTCATTGGTCTACCAAAACCCCCAAACTGCCCCCCAAGTACACTTTCCTACGCCGCCTAAAAAAGTGATCCCTCTCACAACTCAGAAAACACTTACTGCTCTGTGACTGGGCCCCCATCAACACTGTGCCATCAACAGACTGTGCTCTAGATCACTTTATCACCTAATTTAACTCAGCTTGTGATTGCTACGCCCCAGTCACCAAACAGGTGGTCAAATGCCAGGACATCCCCTGTCTCTCTCAGGCTCTGCTTCATCTGGGAAGAAAGGAAGGGAACATTGTTTAACCAGGAGTAGCACACTAAGCTGAAGCTTGTTTTCAGAAAGAGCTGGGAGCACAAGAAAGGTAAGTGACTTGCTCAGGATCACACAGAATGCACCTAGGTGGCTGTGGGATTCAAACCCAGGTTTCCATATCTGCAGATCCATTCTCCCCCAGCCCAACTGGTAGTAAATGGCTCACTCTCCCAGGATCCCTGGTTATTGCTGATACTCTTAACTCCACCTTTTCTGATCTAAGTGACTTTCTTCCCTCCAATTTCTTTGACTCGGCTCCATTATTGACTTCAACCCCCTACCTAACAATCACCCCTACCTTCCGGCTTCAAACAATCTTCCCTCATGAAGCTAGTCACTACCTAATCAAAGTTCTCAGAAAAACTCATCATAGTGGTGACTCTCTTGACCTAAAACTCATTCTCCTAACTCTTGACCCTGTCATCACCCCCCTCACCAATATTCTCAACTGGTCCCATTGCCTCAGACAATTCTCTGCCCACTGGAAGTCGGCTGTCATCACCCCTATCTTTGAAAGAGGGAATCACACGTCCCCAGGTGACTTCCTCCCCATCTCCATACTTCTCCCCATTTCTAAGACGCTTGAAAAAATAGTGTCAGACCAACTCACTGACTATCTTACAAATTATAACTTACTCTGCTCTGAAAAACATGGCTTCAGGAAGGGACATAGTACTACTACTGCCCTTCTTGAATATACCACCTTTATAAACAAAGCTCTCAAGAGAGGACAGTTGGTGGGATCTGCCTACATAGACTTAACCAGGGTGCTTGACTCCATCAGTCATACCCTCCTTGTCCATTCCCTGCCCACCATGGAACTGTCCCTGGAAGCCACTATGTGGTTCAAAAACTACCTCTGTGACAGTCTGAAAGGGTCACAATTAATTCTAAACTCTCAACCTGTAAACTAGTTCACTCTGGGGTACCCCAGGATTCAATACTGGGCTCCTTCCTATTTAGCCTGTTCCTAAATGTACTCCCTAAGGCTAGCTCGGGTCAGATGCTACTCTATGCTGATGATGCAGTCCTCTTCGCCAGCCACCTGGATGCCTTCAATCCTCTCTGCAGCATACCTTCTCTGAAGCCAAAACCTGTTTCTCAGAGGACAGGCTTGTTCTGAACTACAAAGAAAACAAGGCAATGCTCTTCGCTCACCATCAAAACAAACATAGACACTTTCTCCTTAACATTCTTAACTCTTAGATCACCCCAATTGAATAAGTATCCACTTTTAAATACCTAGGTATCACCCTTGACTCCTTTCTTATGTACCATGAACATATCAACCTTCTCAACTTGGCCATCGACTCTAGGTTAGGACTTCTATATCAGCACAAGGGTGCTTGCCTCCTAAGACACTGCGACTTGCAGTGACCTCCTCAGTACTCTCCTTAATTGACTACGGGATCATTTTCTATGGCTCTGCTGACCCCCCCATTTGTTGCATCAAGGTTTCCCTTAAAGAGCTAGTGTACTACCTGGAAACTGTCTGCAAATAATCGTAACTTTCAGATGTAGTCAGCTATCACTTCTTATATCTCAAGTATTTTTTTCTTTTCTGTTTGCTAATTATAAGATTTTCCACCTGGCAGTAATGGGGTGATGTCTGGAGCAGCACTCTGTCTGGAGGTAAAAAAAAGTAAATTCTGTTCCTCCCACTACATCAACACTGAGACCACACTGACTATGGCATCACTAGTAACCAATGAGAACCATTTCTCACTACCAGGTTTCACTTCCACATGAAGTAGCAGGGACTAGCTCTCCCTGGTTACTAGTGATGTTATACTTTCCTACATTTTAAATTTGAAGCTTGTGAGAGTCACTGCTCAGGCTGCAAGGATTGTGGTGCCTCAAGGTGTTTGGTCTCATTTCAGACAATGTACTGGGAGGAATAGAGCTGACTTTTTTTCCACTCCAGACAGAGTGCTGCTTCACACATCACATCAGTACTGCCAGGTGGAAAATCTTATAATTAACAAACAGAAAAGAAAACAGTACTTGAGATATAACAAGCAATCAATTTTTCACTACCAACGCTTTGGAATGCTATGCAAAGTTCTTTAAAGCTTTCCTCACTCCCTAGTATTTTCACATTCAAAGCCCTGATAATGGACCTGTTGAAGGATACATGCAGCTATTTTAGATGACTCTGAACCTTAGCCACTAGTCCCTCCTGCAAAAATTACGTACTGAATGCCACTCCCCTCCCTCTCCTAGCAAGGGATCTACAGCACTTACTAGTTTTGTCTCCCCCAAACTCAGTCTTTCTCAGTCTATTCCCTTCCTCTAGCGCACTCTATCTCCCTCCCTCCCTCCACCCTTATTATTCTCTTTCCCCTCTCTCCCTACTTATTAGTAAAAAGGTACTAGCATCTAATTAGTGGAGACAGCATAGGATGGTCATCTTCTCACACTCCTGTAAACCCTTATGGAATGTAGTTGTATGTAACTATGTTAGACCTTATGTATAGGCCTCCTTTGGCCTACACCTGTTCAATGTTGCTACTTTGTTGGCTACCATATCTGTAACTATGTACTGTTTTATACTGTATTGTACTGTATTAATGTCCAGTACCACTTTGAAAATGAGCTTGCTCAATGGAGTTTTATGCCTGGTTAAATACAGTTGATTGATTGATTGATTGATTGATTGATTGATTGATAGAAGTGATAGCTGACTGCATCTGAAAATTACTATTAATCCCAAGCAGTACACTAGCTCTTTAATAAAGACTGCAGCCTTATATTGGTTGTAATTGGTGACTCACACCTGTTCTATAGACTCACCAACTGGCTAAACTTTGATGGAAGACTTAGATATCACACCTTTCTCCTTGTCAGGAAGCTCCCACACAACCTCTTCCCTCCGGACCTACGTTGCCTAGTGCAGTCTGCTCTCCAACCAAGGGCTACCAGAACTTCACTGTCTACTTCTCTTACTGTTCCCCACTGCTGGACCTCCATGGGTCAACGCTCCTTTTTCTAAAGGGCCCCCCTCTGGGTGAATGAACTACCTCTGAATATTACCTCTAAACTGTGGCAAGGACCGTACAAGTCCTCACTCCGCTCGGTACTCCTCACCCAATCCACCAGTGATTGCACCTAATCTAAACCTCCAAACTTGTGATCCTGCACAGCTACCCATTTACTGAAAATCTCCTACTGGTTGACTGCACTGCACATAATGATCAATTCTCTGTATTTTTTGTAACCTATGATGACTCGGGGTCTGTTTTAATACCCCTTGAAACTGTTACTTGCCTATTGTCTATTTGATGTTCTTGTTTGTTTTTTGCTATGTATGTGAATCCTGACATGGAGCCCTTGCAAAGGAATCCCTGACTCAAAGGCTTGTAATTCCAATCTTCTCAATAAAAAAATTAAAATAAAAAATATAATTACAACAAATGTAATGGTAAAATTACTGTTTAATGTGGAGGATAAGCCCCCACATCCCCCTTTGTGCGGAGGGGGCAAGCCTCCCGCATACCTAATACCAATTTAATCAACTCTGGGGGGCAGCAGACACTGGGGAAAGGGGAATACATTGGAGGGTGGCTACTGCCACTGGGGCACCACAGTCGGGGGAACCAGAGGACAGCAAACACACCAACAAAAAAAAACTAACACCCACCACAATGCATGAAAAAAAATATATTCCTGGGGGCAATTCCAAACCCAGAAACATCAGCCTCCTGAGAGATGGCCATATCCACCACTCTAGGCAACTGGCTTGGCAGCAGCACACTTCTTTCCCCTATTCAACCCTCCTGATTATACCCTCCCTTATGATCCTCCCTCATGATTCACCCTCCCTGTTTCTTATCTCTCTACTCACTATTCCCTCCTGTCAACATTCTTAAAAAGTTGTTATTCCATTTGGTGAGCAAATTGAGGTGCTCATATCTGAGTCACTCAATTTGCTTCACACATATGAAGGAATACCAAATTAAACTATTCTCTGGTGTCTAGTGGATCCCTCTCCCTATCCCTGAGTCCATGTGTATAAAAATTATATTATTCCCCGGTGTCTAGTGGACTCCCTGACTCCCCATCCTGGCAGGTAGTGACCCACCACCCCACTCCCCCCATCCCAACCCCAAGTCGGTGACTGGCACAGCACTCAGCTCACTACCGTGACCTGCCGATGACTGATCTGGCAATGACATGCTCATTGACAGCTCAGTACATAATCATTTTACAGCTCAGTCAGTGGCCAGTCATGGTAGTGAGCAGAGGGCTGTGGTGGTCACAGCCTTGGAATCGGGATTGGGGGGAGTAGGGTGGTAGGGCATTACCTTCCGGGGTGATTGGACTGGGGGTCCACTATACACCAGGAAATGGAATAACTTATACACATGAGCTTGTGAATAGGGAGGAAGGTTCACTAGACACCAGGGAATGCTTTAACATTAATAAACAGGAGATCATTATGGGGAAATACACTGGACACAGGGAATACATTGTGTGTGTCAGGCTGGTGATGGAGTGGGGGGGTGTAACTACTGTCACCAGTGAAACCTTTGTTATATATCAGGTGGTTGATCAGATATGGGGAGGGACCTCTAGATAACAAGGAAAACATAAGTTTTACATCAGGCAGACATCATGTGGGGGAGGGACCACTGGTCACCAGGGACACCTTTGTTATATTCTGGTAGGGTGACTGGGTGGTGGGTGGGACCACTTAGCACCTTGCATGCCCAATGTTCTCATTTACATGGCTGCTTTTGTGAATTGGAAATAGCGCACCTGCACTAATCAATGTGAAGCCATATGCCTGGCTCCATGTCAGATCGGCGCTGAAGGGGTTAGGGCTAGTGCTAATGGGGTTAGCGCTGATTTTTTCTGGACCTATTCTCAGTTGGATAGTGCAGGTGTGATATGCGACTGAGAATAGCAATCTTGGACACGCGAAATCACAAAATGCAGCACAAACATTTGAGCTGTGCTTTGCAACTTTTTGTGAATCGGGCCGGAGATCTCTAAGTTATTTTGTTTAAAAGTTACAAGTCATTTTGTAACCTTAATTCACTGCCTGTTCAAAAAAGCCAGTTTCAGAAAACTGCTACTGATGATGTCATAATCTGAACTCGTAGCTTAGTCCTTTATACAATCTACCTTTTGTGACATATTTCTACCATGTTACATAAAACTACAGTTGTAGTAAACATTTGAAAAAAGAAAACTATCACTGGGTGGGTCAGCACATGCACTTCCATAATGTGCAATGCAAGGTACAGTACTTCAGAATGAGACAGGGGATTGAAATGCAGTGGCAAACATGGCTTTGGAATAACAAAGTTGTGTGCAGTTTTCAGAATATTGCAGGTATGAGATTTCAAAACACCACCAGGTTGCAATTGTGGAATGTAGCAATGACACAATCTCAGAAAGTAGCTGGGACACAATTTTGCAATAAGGCTGGGATGCTAAAATTCATAATATGGTGGTGTCATATATTTTTAGAATGTGGTAGAGATATACAATTTTGAAATTCAGGGGACACATGCTGTAGTTGAGGAAGGTGGCAAGGATATCCAATTTTGTAATGTGTCATGGGTGCATACATTTGGCACATAGTGATGATGCACAATTTCAAAGTGTGGTTGTGATACTTGATTTCATATAGTGGTGGCAATGTGCAATTTTAGAATGTGGCATGGATATGGAATCTCAGAATGTGGTGGTGACACAGTTTCAGAGTGTAGTAGTCACATGCAATTTCAGAAAGAAACAGGGATGTGTAATTTTCAAAAGTGACTTGGACATGCAATGTCAGAATGTGGCAGTGACACTCATTTTCAGAATGTGGTGGGGACAAATACTTTTGGAGTATGGTGGGGCTGAACATTTTCAGAATTTGACAATGACAGAGAATTTAGGAATGTAGTGGTGACGTACAATTTCAGAATGTGTCTGAGATGCAAAATTTTGGAATGTGGTGGTGACTCACAGTATCAAAATGTAGTGCTGATGCACAGTTTCAGAATGTGAAGGTGATGCACAGTTTTGGAATGTGGTGGTGACGCAGTTTTGGAATGTGGCAGTATCACACAGTTTAGAAATTTGTAGATGATGCACAGCTTCAAAATATGGCAGAGATGCACCATTTTGTAATGTTGCAGTCCTGCACAATTTTGGAATGTGGCAGTGACACACAGTTTCAGAATGTGGCAGTGATGGACAATTTTGGGATGTAACACTGACACACGGTTTCGGGATGTGGCAGTGACACACAATTTTAGAATGTCATGGAGACACACAGTTTCAGAATATGGCAGTGATGCACAGTTTCAGAATGTGGCAGTGATGCACAGTTTCTGAAAGTGACAGTGACACACAATTCTGGAATGTGGCAGTGATGCACAATTTCGGAACGTCCCAGTGACACAGTTTCGGAATGTGGTGGAGGCACACAGCTTCAGAATGCGGCGGTGGCACACAATTTTTGAATGTGGTGGTGATGCACAGTTTTGGAATGTGGCAGTGACACACAGTTTTGGGATGTGGCAGTGACACACAATTTAAGAATGTGGTGGTGAAGCAACAGTTCTGGAATGTGGTGGTCACGCAGTTTCAGAATGTGGAAGTGATGCACAATTTTGGAACGTGTCGGTGATGCACAGTTTCAGAATGTGGTAGTGACAATTTTGGAATGTGGCTGTGACCATTTCAGAATGTTGCATTGAAACACAACTTTGGAATGTGGTGGGGATGTGCAATTTTGGAATGTGGCAGGGACGAGCAATTTAGGATGTGACTGGGGTGCACAATGTTGGTATGTGGTGTGGGTATGATGCACAATTTTGAAATGTGAGGTCCACTAAAGTCAGGTCCACTTCTTCTAAAACAGGGAGTACCTCAGGGCTCAATCCTTGGCCCCCTCCTATTCTCCCTATTTACCAATGAACTAAGTACCTACTGTGGGGAAAGTTCGGTTGTACAGTACGCTGATGACACTGTCATCTACTGACCCTTGGACGATGTGACCGCTCTTGGTCCCCTCCTCCAAAAGGACCTCACATCCCTAGAGACATGGCTGTGTGAGAACAGAATGGTACTTAATGCAGACTAAACCAAGGCAATGCTATTCGGGCCTAGATCATTGGGCCTTGACAGGACTGCATCCCTGCAACTTACCACACTCTCTGGCAAGAGCATCAAAGTAGTTCCCTCCCTAAAATACTTAGACCTAACTCTTGACCAGTCAGTCATCTTCAAGGACCATGTGGACTAGGTCACCAAGACCCTACACCGCAAACTTGGAACCTTGTACTGACTCAAGGACCAGCTCATCCCTGAGGCCTGGCTCTCCATTGCTACAAGTATCTTGCTCCCAACCCTGACCTATGCAGCCCCGATTATAAAGGGCATGGCAAAATAAGAGGTATCCAGGATGCAAATCCTATACAACAAGATAGCTTGGTTCGCTACCCAAGACCACCTGCGATGCCACCACTGTGACACACTGGCTCAGCTCTGATGGCCCTCATTGGCCACTCGCCTTCAATACCCCTTGCTTGTCCAGGCCTACAAGCTACTCAAACCCCCTGCTCCACCAAGCATAGCTGGAACCATAGCAATTAAACACAACCCCAAGAATCTACAGACGTCTGAATGTACACTACTGAAAGTCGCCAGAGTAAAGATCAATGCTGGCGGCAGATCTTTCTCTTGCCTAGGCCCCAGCCTGTGGAACAAGCTCCCTCCTCTGGTCCAGGATGCCTCCTCACTTATAAACTTCCACACCAGGCTTAAGTCCCATATGCTGGACACAAGCACTTGTCACTGCCATGGCTCATAAGGTATCCCACTGCATCAAACCCTCCCAAAAGTGAGCCGACCTATGAACCTACAGCTAGATTCTGGACACCTAGGGACCAATGCAACTTCATTTATAATACTATGCCATGTAGTACCAAGGCAAAACCGTGTCATGATGATAACCATGTCTATAACCACCATATGCTTGTATAACCTTTGTGATCAAAAGTTGTTCTCCACTGTATTATACCTTGTATTGTTATCCCGGGTCACCCCTGAAAAAGGGACCTTTGTGGCACAGTGGGCCTACCCGGTAACCAAAATTTAATAAATAAATAAAATAAAATAAATAAATGTAGTGGGTGCATACAATTCTGGAGTGTGGTGGGACAAGCAATTTCATAATAAATGGTGTGTCCTGACATTGTACTTCTCCACTATATTCAGAAATTACTGGTCTCTTGTAAATTCCTCAATGTGTGTTCCTATTGCATTCTCAGATTGAGTGTCCCACCACATTTTGAGATGGCACATCCCTGCCCATTCTGAGATTACATGCCCCCCCAAACATTTTAAAATTGTGCACTACCTTAACATTCTATGCCATGGTTCAGCATTGCATTCCAAAACCACATCCTGACTCATTTTAAAGTACGTTACTATGTATCTGAATATTCTGGAAATGCAAGCACTGCAGTCAACTCTATGGCTCTTCTTTTTTTTAAATAATTTATTTATTTAGCTTTTGTTGACTGGGTAAGTGCACTAGACAAATCATGCCTATTTTCAGGCACGACCAGGAGGAGGGGGAACACAGATGAATGCCAACTGACCTTGAACCAGATTAAGCTATTGGTGGTATTTTTTAGTGAATGAGGGAAATTTGGTCAGGACACCGGGGAAATTGCCCTACTCTTTTCGATAAGTGCCATGGGATTTTTAACATCCACCTGAACTACCACCAATCCAGGCAGATGGGACCTCGGTTTAATGTCTCATCCGAAAGACGGCACCTCAGAAGTGCAGCACCCCTCTCATGCTGCACTATAGTGTCAGTACTGGGATATTAACCCAAGTGCCAGATGTGGGAACTGACCCCACAGCCCGGTGATTTCCCGGCCTCAGAGGCGAGTGTGCTACCTACTGAGCCACTGACACTGCTGCAACTTTACTGTACAGTTTCTTAAATGTTGGAAAAACAGGTCCTATAAGGTTGCTCACAGGTAGGACTAGACAGTGAGTTCAGGTTATGACATCATAATTATATTTTCACCAAAATTGACTTTTTTGAACAGGTAGTGAAATCAGGGTTAAAAAATTGCTCATAACATTAAAATGAAGTAACATAGAAACCTAGTTTTTGGTATGAGATTTATTGGGGGTATGCTTATTCTAATTCTGCAATGTAACTCTTCTGGCTAGACTCCCTCTTTAAAATTTAGTTTATAGTTTTTGGCCCAGAAAGGCACCCTAAGCTTGATGCTTGTTTCTAGATGTGTCATAGGAGCACAGGGAAGTTCAGTGACTTGCTCAAGGTCTCACTGTATGCAAGTGGTGGCTCTGGGAGTCAAACTCAGTTTTTCAGGTTTGCAGTTCAGTGGCCTTATCCATATCTGGTTAGAACAGCGCTGCAAATATAACAGAAGAAAGAAGAGCACTGTCTGAATAGTGTATCATGGACAGCGACAGGGGTTAAACAGCGTTGTGCAGTAAGCGCTACCCATGTCGCTGTCTATGGGATTAGGGAAAAAGGCAAGGGATGGGGAACCAGGGAGGCTGGCAGGGCTGCTCCAATGGCAGAGACAGCTGAGTCATGGAGCAGTTTGAGGTTCTAATCCTGGTCTCCCCAAATTTTTTTCCATGTAATCCAACTCAGACTTGTAACTGATTATTCTAGTTACATGGAGTGTGGGGGGCAGTGACCCCCATGTTCAGGGGTGCGGAGGGTGGAGTTTCCTGCTAAAATATAGTTTTGGACTGGTAGCGCTCGTCAGTGTGCTTTGTGACCACTACCAGTGGTGCTGTCTTTACTTCCGGTATTTGTTCCTGCCACTGTTCTGAACAGCATTGTATGGATGGCACTGTTATGGACTGCATTGTTCATACAGGTGCTGTTCAGACCTAGTGCCCTCTTAAACACTGCACTGCACTGCCTCGTGTCATACGGCTTATATGTATGAGGGGAAAGGAGCTCCATAACTCAATCATGGCTCTGACACTTTTGAGGTATGGTCTTGCCCTTTACTCTTCAAGATGGATTACAGATTTTCGGTCACAGAACTGCAGATCTCATATATAAATAGAATAATAGATAAGAGAGTGTGTATTACAAGGGATTAATACTATCAAGAGGTTCCCATGTCCCCAGAACCTCGCGATGGTATTACTCCCTTGTGTTACATTCTCTGCTATTTATTATTTTTGTAATATATGGATCAGATTAAAAATATCCGGCTCTGAATTTTTTTCTGACAGCCTGTGACAACGGCTGTCCGAGCACTGCACTGAACACCAGCTTGCTCCATCTCTCCCACCCCACCCCAACCCTGCAGTCATGAGGTTTGGCAGCCAGTCTTACCTGTTAGTTGTTTTAGTGGAGTCTAAATGCAGGATCAACCAGATAATGCTTTACATGTAAAAAAAAAATATATATATTCCGGCGAAATTAGGAAGGGGATGAATTATTCTCGCTAAGGCAGACATGGCCGCCGAGTTTTGGAAACAGATCTGCCTACCCAAAGAGAAAAAGTGGCCAGCCATAAAGCATGCTTTGAAAATGTCACATCGCAAATCTAGCAATCGCATTTGGCAGCATAACAACCAGCTCCACTGTGTGAGAGAGTCATGCACTTGTGCTGTTCTGTTTAGCTAATAATACTATCATTCAAAGCTTCCAACGATAGTATTACAGTCTCTGAATTATAGTATTATGGCTCTCCATCGATAGTGTTATCACTTTCAGCTAGTAGTATTTCAAGGAATTTTTTGTATGGCTTAGTGACATATTAAAATCAGAATAATGGATAGGTCACTGGGTATTACCAGTGAGTAATACCATCAAGAGGTGTTGGACATATAGTAACCCCAAGAGCGAAGCTCAAGAAGTTCCTGTGTCCAGAACCTCGAGGTGATATCTCACCGGTAATGCCCAGTGATCTATCTGTTATTTTTTTTAATATATGGATGTGATTTTTTTTTGTATTTTGTTACAGACAGTCAGCCGGTTAAGGACTGTCTCAGTCCTGGACGACCACTGCACTGTGTTGCGCTGTCTCATTCAGATCCCCTCCCTCCATACGTTCCACTCACAGTACAACACAGTAAAAATTGTAGGCAGCCCTACCTTTTTTCGTTTTAGGGAACAGGGAATGCAGGATCAGCCAGATAATTCCATTTTTGGGCAGAATTTTAAAATAAAGCAGGAAAATGCTGAGCACCCAACTCACTCTCGCTAAGCGAGAGACAGACGTCATGTTTTAGCTGTTGTTCTGCCTGCCCGCTAAGGAAAAAGCAGCCAATTTGGAGGCATGCTTTGAAAGACATTGAGTGGCAGATTGTGGTTGCTCTGTAGAGGTTTAGTGATAATGCTGTCATAGAGGTCCTGGATGATAGTATTACTGCACCTGAATGACAGTCATGAACTGTGCTATTATCAATGTGGAAGGGATGCTGTTGCCGGGAATTTTTTAGATGCTTTATGATGGTATTATTTTCAGAATCCATACATTAAAATTGCAAATCCATATATAAGTTCAAGTTCAAGTTTATTTGCAGAAAAGCTCCTTTGAGCATGCTCATTTGCAAGGAAGTCCTGGTAGGACAACTTATTACGAAGTATATACAATATTACAATACAATACAATACAATACAAATAGAATAAAAGATAGATGTGGGTGTATTACAAGGCAGTAAACCATTGAGAGGTTTTGGGGACTTGGAACCTCGAGAGCGAAGCTTGAGAGGTTTCCAAAGTCCTCAGAACCTCGAGATGGTTTTTACTGCCAAGAAATACACCTGCATCTATTTTTTAATTTTTGTAATATATGGATGCATTTTAAATTTCTCTGCCTTTTTGTGAGGTGTCCAACTGTGTGCTGTGCTGCCCATGTGAAGAGTTTCTCTCGCTCGATCCTCGTATCCTCCCCTTCCACGCGTCTTTTAGTCAAATTTGCCATTTTATTTCATGAGGCAGTGAATCCTACCTTTCGTTTCCTTTTTGAAATCCTTTAGAGGATGGAGCAGATAATTTGGTTATTCAAGAAAAAATACGGGTGACCATCCGCTAAATGACAGTGAATAACCTCCATGTTTTAAAAAATTGTTGTGCCCGCTCCACAGAGGAAAGCAGCCAATAAAAAGGCACACCTTACTTTGGTTGTGCTGGAAGGAACGTGGCACCTTGACAACTGTGTCTGTGTGGCAGGTAGACTTGCACATGCGCTGTGTAATTTCTGAGATAATACTATCGTTTGTTGGAACGATAGTATTATTGACAGTGAAGTGTGGTATTATTGGGAGTGGAGTGTTCTGTGCTATGAATTACAAGGATTTTTTTTTACATAGTTTTCAGTAGTATTATTTTAACTATCCGTATATTACAATACAATACAATATAGTACAACTGTGATACATCACGTTCAAACAGTGTTGAGACAGATAAACAATGTACACTAATATAATATAATACAATTGCAATACTTCATTTTTGAACGGTGTTGAGACAGGTACTGTAACACAATGTATAGTACTGTAGGAGGCAAGATATAGCAAAATTATATATATTACAGAACTAGGCTAACAGGCAGGAAAGGAGAAAAGGGGGAAACATAAAAGAAGTTTACATTCAAGTGCTTTATGAGACTATAATGGTTTCTCTGCTAAGATGGCTACTAGGTGCTTTAGCAGGGACACATTTCCATAACGCTTTGTTGGCCAGGGCTCTAAATACATTTAAGGAGACTGGTTCAGGGAGTTTTAGTGTGACTTGTAGTTTGTTTCAGGTGGAAAGGATTAAATGGCTAAACTCAGCTTTACCATAAGGTGTGTGGAATTTGGGTACCTTTAGTAGTTTGAAAGCATTTTTTCTAAGGGCATAAGAGCTATGATAACGATGATAAAGGGAAGTAATGTAGGAAAGGACTTTGTTGTGAAATGTTTCAAGAGTCCAGATATTAATGTGTAGTGTCATTCTTGTTGCCAAGGAAGCAGCATAAAGGGTGCAATGGTGGGTTCTGTAGGGTGCATTAGTTATAAAGTGGATCGAATGGTAAAACAGAATATCAAGCTTATGAAGGCTGGTTACTGTGCTATTATTATAAATGATAGCTGCATAGTCAAATAAGGGAAGTAAGGTGGCTTGAACCAGCCTTTTCCAAATAACTAAGTGAAAATGGGATTTGTTTCTGTAGAAAAAAAAGTCTTATTTTCAGTTTCCAAGTGAAGGATTCAATGTGGTATGCAAGGATAGTTTGCTATCTAACCTTAAAGTGAGTTTCCTAGTAAGGTTAGTACAGGCGCTGGTGTGGCCTGTCCACATAGAGAAGTTGGGGGATGTGGGGGTAAAAGCACATTATTTTAGTTTTCCTGCATTTAATAATAATTTTGATCTTAGTAGGTTTTGCTCCAACTGACTAAAATCAGACTTTAGTTCTGTGACAGCATCTGACAGTGATGGTTTGGATGTACAAAGGATGGTGTAGTATGCAAAACAAGTGGAGTCTGTATTTTGGATGTTGTCACTAAGGGATTTTATGCAAATTGAGAATAACAGAGATCCTTGAATGGATCTCTGGGCTATACCTCTAGTTATTGGTAGGGCAAAGGAAAGGAGTCCACTGATTTTGATGCATTGGAGTCAACCAGTAAGCTAGCTAGTGAACCAGTTTAGCGAGCAGTTATTCAGACCAAGTTCTTTGAGTGTGGATAACAGAGTGTTACGATCAACTGTGTCAAAGGCCTTGCTTAGGTCTAGAAAGACAGCTCCAGTACAGTTTTTATTATCCAGGGCAGTGAACCAATCATTTGTCACACTGGCTAGAGCTGACACCGTACTATGGTTTTGCTGGAAGCTGGATTGGAAGGGGTTAAATAAATCTGATTTTTCTAGCTGGCCCTTCAACTGATTATTGACTAACTTATCTAAGAGCTTCGACAGGACGGGCAAAATGGAAATCGTTCTGTAATTATTAAGGTCACAGGGGTCTCCTGACTTAAACAAAGGTAGTATAAGGACTGTTTTCCAGCAGGGTGGGACTGTTCCAGTTGTGACAGATAAGTTGAAAATATGTGCTATGGGGGCAGTTAGAAAGTGGTATCCTAGCCATAGGAAGAAAGACACAATTCTGTCTGTGCCTGCACTTTTTTTTGTATTTAATTATATTACATCTAGATATATTACTTTTAACTCCCTATTCACTTCAACAAACTAAATTATTTAAAGTAGCATGAAGAGGGTAGAGTTAACATAACTAAATTATTAGAGAATGTGGTACAAAATAAAACTTTACTTCACACAAAGTCTGGGTAACATGTGGAAAAATCTACCAGGCAAAGTTATGACAACTATAATGCTTCAACCTTTCAGAGAAGGGTTATTTACAGTCCATGTAGAGAATGGCATTGAGGGTACTATTTTGGCTGACAAGATTGGAAAGGTGACCATATTCAAGTTGGGTTTATACAACAGACTTAAAAATTGTTGCCTGTGATTGACTAACAAACATCACTTGACTGTGCATCAATCCCCCACATAAACATTTTCTTGTAAGCAAGCTTCTGCATCTTAGCAGTGCAAAATGCAGTATATCCAAGCTGAGTGGCTAAAGTCTGTGGCAGCATAAACATGACACACTTGGGAAACAGCTGGATGCTGAATGTCAAGCAACTGCTGATGTCAGACACTATTGGGCCTGTTGAAGAAATCAACAAAATTAATGCAACACAACAACATTGTGAGGTGCAGGTCCAGGTCACAAAAATGGAGAAGTGTTATTCCTAATATTGGACGCTATGCACCAATGGGGGGGGTAATATGCGCTGGAGGCGTGTTACCCACCCGCAGAGTTCCACACCTGCAGACAGGTGTGCACCGGCAGCATTCATGACTGCTGGTCACCTGTCCATGGCCCCATCCCCCCAGTACACAGGACTCTGCAGTGCAGTCGGGGCTGGGTCATGGATAGGACCGGGCATCCAATCAGATGCCTGGACCAGGCAGCTCTGTGTATCCCTTCCACGGTGGAGTGTGTATTGGCTGCGTGCCCTACAGATGTCCAAGGTCTGGCAGCTGTGGCAGGTGTGAGGATGGAAATGCTGTTGGCCCTCCCATGGCATGGGAACAGTGCACAGGGCTGGGTTGGGGCTAGGAGGCTTTCCACCAGTGGTGGTGGGGCACATATCCTACCCCGCCATTAGTGGGATATGCTGGCAGTGTCAGGGGGGCTGTACAGTGGCAGTACCCTATGGCTGGTACCCCTGTGAGGTGATATGTGTGTGGGGGGCATGATTGTGGTGTGTTGCTGCACCAGTCTGTGTGCCGGGGTGGGAGGGAGGCAGCAGCCCCTCTATGGGGTGGCCCCAGAGGGTGGGTGGGCACATCTCCCTAATGCCGGCAGGTTTCCAGGTGCATGCAGTGTGTATAGGGGTTTTACATCAGGTGCTCTTCTGGGTGTACCCTGCGTCCCTGTATGCACCCCAGCTGCCAGCACTACACACCTTTGTGCATGGTTTGTAGTGCTGGCACGCCCCCCCCCCCGTGCTGTTTGATCTGCAGTCCTAGAGGATCTGGTGCCTACTGTCTGTGCACCCCTTACTGTGCATCCTGCATGGGAGGCCCAATGGGTGCGGAGTAACTAAGCTCCCCAGATATGGCATGTAGCCACTCCTCGCCATTGGTGCATAGGGCCCATTGTTATTTGTTTTACTCACTGATGCAAAATGTAACTCAAGGGATATTTTTCTGTCCTGTTTGATAAAAAATAAGGGTCCTATGCACCACTGGGTACAGTATCCATACTGTAGGTGAGTACTCTGGCTTCGGAACTCTGCACTCTCGCACTGGTGTGCACTGCATGCCATTCACTATCTCTATCAACAGGTTCATGGTCCCAGTCCTCAGGGGCATAGGTATGCAGCAGGAAGAGACAGTGAGACTTGCACAGGGCTAAGGAATACAGCAGGCATCCAATCAGATGCCTGTACTGCTTGCAGAGTGGATGCTCCCATTCTATTCAGTGTGTGGGGTGTAGCAGAAGAAGCACACCCCAGCATCAGCTATGACCCATGATGTATGGGGGAATGCCAGCCAGAAGGATCCACTGCATGTTATGAGGGATGGTGGAAGCAGTGCAGGAATGGTCATGGATTCTGGCAGGCTACCTGCCACCAGCTGAATGGTACACATAAGAGCTACAGCAGGCTATCAGCAGCCGTAGATTATACCCTCTTTCACTGACATCCTACACCATCATGCATGGCATAAAGTCTGATTAGGCTCAAAGTCAATCCCTCCTTTGGGCCAGCATGTGGAACTACCTACAGCTGGAAGCCAGTGAATGGAAGGGGTTGAGCTTTTATGCATGCCACCAGCATCTAGTTGGACACCTGCTGTGCAGCACTAGCACTTAGGGATGCCTAAATGCCATGTATAAGAACAGTGCTTAGGTCCAATGAAAGTAAATACATACATACATACAAAAACACCTCAAAGTATTTACAAACAACACAGTCAAGATGCTGATATGGTGATAGCCCAGAAAACCAAAAAAAAAAAAAAAATTAAATATTCAAAACAAAGAAATAGAAGTATTGAAAACAAAAAGGAATGCAATATTGTGAAAAACACAGTATGTACGAAATATCACATAAAACATTCTTTGCAAAAACTGATTAACAGACAGAATCCAGTGTCTTCCCCCAACACTGTCCCAGTGTGCTGAAACTCATTCTGCATTTATTTATTTATAATTTTTGATCAGTTTTTGTTTGCATTTATTTACCTAACTATGCTATGCAGAAGCATATCATTAGAGATGAACACCTGTACCAGAGTAGAGGTATAAATAGAACACAAGTCACATGATCTCCTTTCACTTGGTACTGTAAGAGGTAAAAGGCGCAAAAGTGACTAAAGGGCATAAAATAAAGTACATACTGTTGTAAATCCTCCTCACAGATAGGGCTTACTAGTTTTTCCTCCTTAGGTCTGATCCTCCCAGAACTGTATCCATAGTGCACGTAGATGTTGATGCCAGACCTCTTTAGCCTGTTTTGCTCTGAGACATGGAGGAGCTGTGTAAATAATTCATGCTTTGTCTCTATTGGCACAGCGCAGTTCATGCTAGGGATTCTACCTAGCTCCCACTATATTTGTGCCCCAGCTAGAATCAGGGCCTGTTTCTAGTGTGTTCCAACTTCTGTGGTTCCAAAACATGTGTAGGGGCTCAGACACAACTAATGGGGAGCAAAGAGAAATGTGTTAAGTACCTGCATGGGTATACTGTAAATATGTGCACTGTTGCTTTACATGTTGGGACTTCGTAGTGTATGCTTTCTGCCTGCCACAGTAGGACTTAGCGCTATGGCACTAATGATCGGCAGCTCAGGATTTTATCAGCACACATTCCACAATCAGACAACAGTACTCAGCTGCAGTTATCAGACAAGAGCACAGCTGTGTGTTAAAACAGTTAGTTTACCTACAGCAAGAGTGATGTTGGAACTTGTTATAAACTGTTTACAGGGATGCCATCTTTGTGACCCCTGACCCTGTACTGCCCAATTAGTGATTGAAGAGCACAAAGGACTGTAGCTATGGATCCTGGGCAGGGGGTGTGAATGATGTTCTTGGCACCTTTAGCAACAACCAATGAGCAAGTAAGAGACCTTAATGCATATTAATTTCTGTGATGGACAGCTGTATAGCTCAATGTGGAGTGGCATTTTCCCCCTGAGGCAGTTGGGAAAAAATCTGTGCAAGGGAGATCATGGCTGAGACTCTCTGAGGAAGTAGGGGAACTCTGAGAGACCAAGAGAGACCTTTGTGAAGTCAGTCCATGGCTTCCATTTCAGCAGCAGAGAGACTTGATGAAGTCTTTCACTATCTGGGAGAGCCAGAATCCCAGTTTCAACTGAAAGAAGATAATTTGACACCTGGCAGAATAGCCCCTAGTCATTATTAGGGATGTGTCTGAGTATCCAGAGCTTGGAGTGTGTTTCCAGTGACAGTAATCAGTATTGGAAGAAGCCCGTTGGGTTTCTATGGCTCGAGGAGCCAGAAAGTGCTAAGGATTGCAACCCAAGAAGTGTGAAGGTCTGCAAAGAGACTGTTTGCACTGTTGCCTGTGAGTGCATCAAATCTGCCATTTAATTGTGTCTGTTACTCACAGAAAAAGAGAAACTGTTTGCACCTCAGTGTGAGCTGAAGCTGCATGCTATTCAGGAAGGTCTGGGGAGTCATCCCAGTATTGTCATATCTAGGCAGTACTGAACATTTACCCCTGACAACTAGAAGCTTATATGTGTGGGGTGAGTGTGTGGCCCTGGTCCCCGAGACTGGCCAACTCCAACATCTGCTGAGGAACAGCCTGAAGGTGACAAGCTGTAAGAGCCTGTGACCACCTAAAGGGGACAAGCTGCCAGACATCAGAGGTCAGCCACTAACATTGCCAGCATTGCCATTCAAGACCCGAGCAGCAACAGAGACAATCACCATCTACTGAGGTTGCTCAGACCACGTGCTGTGAACTTCAGAACCATGAGTAAGCACAGAAACTAACCTGAGCTGGGGGAAACAATCTTGTTAATTAAAAACCTTATTGTAAAAGTTAAGTTCACCATGCTGCCTTGGTGGTGCTTAGGGTTGAAGCCCTGGATGCCACACCTCGTGCCATGCTAGCGACCCAGGGTCAGGAGCAAAATCAGGTTGCCAGAGGTGGCGGGGAAGGGGAAAGATCAAGCATCTAATGGACTGCTCTCCTCTCCCAGAGAGGGGATAGTTGTCATCTCACTCCTTGGCTTCCCCCTAGTGTAGGCTGGTGAGCAATGCCAGAGACTGGGAGACACAGATGCATGAACCATGGCTTGTACATGCCTCCACACATGCACATTCTCACTGCAAGGGGGAAGGGGTGTATGGGGAAAACAGAAAAGAAGGATCTGGCAGGCTCTTTGATGCTGCGGCACTGCACCTAGCAGTGGCCCTGGCTTCCCCAGGATCTGGATTGTGCTTCGGTATGGGGGTGGCCCTCACCCTCCAGCCCTGCCATGGAGCCAATATTCATGGGTGATTATTTGGGGAGCCTGAAGTCAGGGCAGTGGCAGAGAATCAAGCCTACCCTCCCAAGAGGGGGGGGAGTGTAGCTGCCTGCCAGACCCTGTCAGGTAAAAAGCAATATGGAAAAAAAAAATAAAGAAAAAAATAGTTAAGTGGACCAACAAACTGCGGCAATGATCAGGCCTTCACTTCAGTCTGGGTACCCAGGTAGACTCTAGGGACACTGGTACCAGTGGAGAGGAGGGTTTTCTATACAGTGTTGCTTTCGGGGTTGGCACCATTAATCTTGTGTCTACTGCTAATGCATGTTGCACGTGTTATTAACCATTACATTTTTGCATTTCCTATTCCTATTTTCTCCCAAAAATAAAACTGTTATTGTTGTTAGTGTATAAACCTGCCCGTGAGCATATTATTAGTGATAGCTATTAATGGCATGCAACACAGAGTATTAATTTGGTATAATATATTCTGTGTGTGGTGTGACTTGAAGGGAAGGTGGGTTGATACAGCATCTTAGGGGGTTGTACCCTGCAAATAACTGGCCCACTATACTCACTCTGGGTGGAGGCACTGAACTATTACTTATTTCTATTTGGGAAAGAATCCCCCTTTCACCCTCTGAACAGAGCCCAGGCCCCTCAACCTGGTTTGTGGCCTCCCAGGCAGGGGTAGTAGCCCACTGCTTCATGGCATCACGGTAACGCTATACAGTCATCCAACATATCTAATATTTTTGCATTTCTATAATCACCTTTGTTCATACTGCCCTACAGCTATAAGACAGCACATCAATTATAACATCATTCATTAGTACATAATAAATATGCAAAATACTCATTCATATTTAAATATACTCAATTTTAACAAATATATATATGTGTGTATATATATATATATATTGCAAAAAACTTTGTTAATGCACTAGCTAGGGTAAACTGACAAAGTAGGGAAATATGGTGTTAAGATTGGCAACCCTAACACACCACTCACACCCTGCAGGGAGCAACAGGAAAAACCATGATGGTTTGACATCTCCTGAGTCTTCATAAATCAGGTATGGCATGTGCATTAGGGTTGTCAACAATAACACGCACCCCATTCTGTCAGTAAATTAGTTGAGATGTGCACAGTATATGAGAATGGGGTGAACATTAATGCTGACAACCAAAGGCACATGCCACACCTGATTTATGAAGGCACAGCAGAGGTCAAACTATAATGGCTTTTCTTATTGCTGCCTGCAGAGTGTGGGTGGGGTGTTAGGGTTGGCAACCCGAATAGCACATTTGCCTACTTTTGTCAGTTTAACCCTAACTAGTGCATTAATGATTCTTTTGCAATTAATTTCCCTTAATTTTTGAGATAGTATAATCATGTCCACAATTCCCTGTGGGAGCACAGGGCCCTCTGAGCCTTGCGTGTCCATCCCTCCAAAGATGCATACAGTACATGTATGTTGCTGTGGAAGCAAAATTTACAAATGTGATGACTATGGAACAGATTAATATTTTTTCATCAAACCAGTGAAAAGGGCCGACCCGTTGGCACAGAAGTAGCACTGCTGCTTGCAATGCCAGTGACCTGCATTCAGTAGTGAGCCAGGGTCACTGGAGGGCTGGCCGTGGGGAGAAGGATCGAGCACCCGATGGGCCACTCTCCTTCTCTGGGAGGGGTGGACAGCTCTCCTTGCTGCAATACCACCACCACCTGGGTGACCACAGGTGGTGCTGGTGCAGCAGAGGAGGCTAAATACTAGGGAGGGGTAGGCACTGGCCGAGGACCAGAGAGGAGGCACATGTCTGTGCACCTTTGACTCACTGGTCCTCCATGTGTGCTAATGTTTTCAGGGGGTGGGGACCAAAACAAGGAAAAGACTCCACGTCTGGGCCAGGCAACGAGCTCCTCCACCAACGACATGACCGAAGAAGATCTGGGAAAGGACTCCAGGTGCACGCTCTTCTGAAAGTTTGGAGGAGGTAAAAGGGGAGACCCCCCTCCGCCCTACTGGGCAGGGTCATACAGGTCTCAAGATGCCATGGAGCGGGGCCATTATCAGAGCAATTCCCGGTCAACTTGGTGCTAGCCTGGGTGATACATTGAGAGCCCCAAAAGAGGGGCTGGATATGGCAACATGGGGCCAATAAGCAGAAAGTAAAAACAAAACAACCAAAAATAAAAAAACAGTGAAAGACACATCTGTGGAACAAGCTCTTTGCACCCTGAACATTTCTGACCAAAATTCCAAATTATCTGGATGCAAGGCAATGACAAAAAAAACAGCAATTGTGTAACTTTTTTCACTATCTGCATCTAAGAATTTGCATATTTATTTATTTATTTATTTAGACAGCAGTTTGGAAAACCTTTGAGCCATAGGCTCATTTACAAAGGTACCTTGTCACAGTAAGACAAACGAAAATACACAGTATAACAGTATAACACAGTATAACAGTAACTTAAGACATAGATACAAACAAGCTGGTACAGGTAAGATTGATGCAAACAATACCAGAGTTATGTTGTCCTTAGCAGCTTAGTAGTAAGCTTTGTCATTAGTAGTCTGGCTTTGACTAGTGGCAATTACAGCTTCGGGTGTTAACAAGGTGGTTCCCTAAGGACATTTTGAAGCACGATATAGTTGGAGCTTCGGAGATGGAGGGGAACTGTGTGTTGAATCAGGAGGGGGCCCCTAAAGCTGAAGGCTCTTTGGCCATGAGAGGTCCTAGCTCTAGGGATAACAAGAGAGGTTTTCCCAGAGGTCCGAGTATGAACTAGTGGGACAGAGCGGCGGATGGTGGTGGTCAATCCTGGCGGGGATAGCCCAAGGAGGGTCTTTTTTGTAAGGGTACAGGTCAGATATTTGAGGTGCTCGTCAAGATCAAGTACCAGTGCTTTAGCGTACAGTAGGCAGGTGTGTGTTAGCCTAGGTGCCCCAGTAATTAACCTGCAGGCCTTATTCAGAGTAGTGCGAATTTTATGGAGTGCGGTCTGATCAGCAGCACCATACACCAACTGGCATGAAGCTTGGCACATTAAGGGATCTAACCCCCCTCCCCCCAAGACTGTGCATGTACAATTTCATGCATATCTGTTGAATGGTTGCTAGGATATTAAAGTGCAAAGTTTGATGTTTAACATAGAAACCCCTGCTTAACCCTAACTATAGTGTTGCTACAGCACCACTATAATAATGTATAGGAAACCACATGCAACAAGGCTGCATTTTCATCTAGAGATTGAGATGACACCATACACCATGAGAGTGAAGCTAGAGAGGTCCTTGGTGGTATATCAGCTCTTAGATGGGAACACTTGCCAAGTGGTGTTTTGGTTTCCCATATATTATTTTGTATAATATATGGATTTTATAGTATATCAGTAAATAAAACAGAGTGGACTGTAGTACTTATATTCTTGATAAAATCAAGGAAAAGAGTTCTATTTTTGAAATCTAAAATGTAAACTATGAATGGCAAGTTTGTGTTCAGGGTGAGGGTGGGGGCAGGAGAGCATCACAAACAGAAACTGTTGGGACAAACTTCAAAGCGAAGAATTGTTGTAGTATGGTAGTGGTATCATTGTTATATTGCAACAACCTTTCATGAATTTTAAACTGTACTACACCAACTTTTGGGGACCTCTGAACTGTAATACAGCAAGAATATGGTGTGCATAGAAACCCATACACAGTAGGCGCTAACCAAATACTGTAAGTGTTATGGCCTCCTGTCAACTCTGAACTTAGACTGCTATATTTTTGTGAACTTTTTTTTTGGGGGCATAAAAAGCTAGTGAATCCCTTCTAATGCCCAAAGCATTGCTGTATTTGAAAATAGGTAGCAAGATGCATTTGTA
Organism: Neoceratodus forsteri; assembly: GCA_016271365.2. NCBI lineage: Eukaryota > Metazoa > Chordata > Ceratodontiformes > Ceratodontidae > Neoceratodus > Neoceratodus forsteri. Next base: position 613,618,739 of record CM057455.1, read on the forward strand.
ATGGATGCACTTTTTTGGGGGGGGGTACAAAAATAGTTATTTTCTTAAATGTGCATTACAGAAACTTATTGAAAAATAGTCCATGGGGTGGAATCCAGAAGCAAATTCAGACTGTCACATAAAAGCAACCTATCCACATAATTTATTGCATGGGTCAGCAGTGGTGAGGTCAAGGGCCAAAAAAAATGTAACAAGTGAGATTTCCTTCAAAGCATATTTTATAAATTTTGAGATTTTGATGGATAGCATAAAGTACTGCAAAACTGTCAAGTGAAAAACGTGCTTTTGTGTTTCATTTCTCTCTCAGCTATTGCTAGAATGTGCAAGGAGAACCATTAAGATCATATGGTTGAAGAAATGGTGCAAAGATGAGGGATTTGGGTTCATTGGGGACTGGGGCTCCATCTGGGAGGATGAAGGCCTGTACAGGATTCAATGGTCTGCATCCATCTGGGGTGGGGAGCTAGGATCCTTAGTGAACAGTTTAAATGCTACATAGGTAAGCATTTAAACTAGCCGAGGGGGGGATTCAGAATAGGCCAGTAAGATATAGACAGCCCACTCCCCACAAGTTCACAGGGCAAGCAATGGAAATCCTGAGGGAAAAAAATCCCAAAAGGAACAAATTCAAATAGGAATACAGGAGGGAGAGGATAGGGCAGAGAGGAAAGAAAACCAAATAGAAAATAAGGGAGGGAAAAAGGACAGGAGACAGTGAGGTGGCAGTACAATCTGGAAAGTCAAGTGTGCAAATGTTCAAAGTCTGGTCAACAAGATGGCAGACCTAGAAACCATCATGGCAGAAGCAAATCTGGATATAGTCACAATTGGAGACCTAGTGCAATGAAAACCAGGACTGGGATGTATCACTACCAGGTTATGCTCTATTCAGGAGGGACAGAGTAGGAAAGAAAGGAGGAGAAGTGGCTCTTTATGTCAGGGAAAACATAAAAGCCATGGAAATACAGGTGATACAGGGAAAAGAGGAGGTACTGTGGGTCACCCTGGAAACAGGAAAGCGGTCTGCTATTTGGGCAGAGGTGATCTACAGACCTCCAGCAGAGGGTGAGAAGGGGAATAAGGATATGAAGGAACAAATTCAGGGGATGGCTAAAAAGGAGGAGGTGTTGTTGGTTGGGGACTTCAATCTACAAGATGTGGATTGGTGCCTCCGAGATGCAGCAACAGCTGAAAGCAGGTAAATCCTAGACTCCCTCCAGAGGTGTTCCTCGGGCAGCTAGTCAAAGAACCCACTTGTCAGGGTGATACTGGACCTGGTACTGTAAAACAGGAACAGTGTCACTGACATCTCAATGGGGAGTCACCTGGGGACCAGTGATTGTTGTATGGTGAGTTTCAATATACGAACTGGGCCAGAAACAAACCACACAAAAACAAGGGTCCTGGACTTCAGGAGGGCCGATTTCAAGAAAATGAGAGCATACCTCTGGGAAGTCCTAGCAGGGATATGGGAAACTGAGAGGTTAGAGGAACAGTGGGCAAAAATAAAGGAGGCCATAGAGAAGGCAACAAACCTATGTGTCAGGCAAGTTAAAAGAGCAAGAGAAAAAAGAAATTACTATGGTTCTCCAGGGAGGTAGCAGAGAAAGTAAAGGCAAAGAAGCTAGCATTCAGGAGGCGCAAGTCAACACAGAAGGAAGAGGATGGGGAGGGTTATCAGGAAATGCAAAAAGAGGCAGGGAAAGCAGTTAGGAAGCCAAGGAACAGATGGAAAAGAACATTGCCAAGTCAGTTAAAAAGGGAGATAAAACTTTTTTGAGGTATATAAGCTAAAAAAGCAAGAGCAAGGCAGGGATAGTAAGACTAAAAGAGAAAGGAGGGGAATGTGTGAAAAAGGACCAGAATAAAGCTGACATATTGAACAAGTATTTTTTTGTTTAGTATTTATGAAGGAAGGGGTCAGTGACAGGCCACAATTAAGAGAAAGAGACATTAAAAGAAGGGACGTGGACACTATCCCTTTTGTGGAGGAGAGAGTCCTCAGAGAACTAGCACAACTGAAAGTAGATAAGACAAAGGGACCAGACGGGCTTCACCCCAGGATTCTGAGGGAACTTAAAGAGGAACTGACTGCACCTCTGAAGGCCCTGTTAAACCTATTGGTGGATATGGGGGAGATTCCGGGGGACTGGAAAAGGGCAAATATGGTCCCAATACACAAATGTGGGAATGGGGAGGAGTTGGAAACTACAGACCTGTTAACTTGACTTCGATGGAGGGCAATGTTATGGAAAAACTGCTAAAAGAAAGGATAGAAGAATACCTTGAAACCAGTGGATTACAGGATCTGAGGCTACATGGGTTCACAGAAGGGAGATCTTGCCAAACAAACCTGATTGAGTTCTTTGACTGTGTGACCAGGGAAGTGCATCGGGGAGGAGTAGTAGATGTGGCCTACCTGGATTTCAGTAAGGCCTTCAACACTTCCACACGGAAGGCTGGTAAACAAGCTAGGCAGCCAAGGAGTGGGTTCAAAGGTGGTGAAATGGGTACATAGTTGGCTAAGTAACAGGAGTTAGAAGGTAATGGTAAATGGGGTTCACTTGGAAGAAGGTGCAGTGAGCAGCAGGGTGCCACAGGGGTCAGTTCTGGGACTGATCCTCTTCAATGTCTTCATTAGTGACATAGCAGAGGGTCTGGAAGGGAAGGTATACTTGTTTATGGATGACATAAACATCAGCAACAGAGTGGATACACTGGAGGGGTGGAAAGAATGAGGCTGATCCTGGAAAACTGTAGGACTGATCCAGAGTATGGCAACTAGGCTTCAACACCAAAAAGTGTAAAATTATGCACATGGGGCACAAAAACCCAAGGGCAATGGAACAAACAGGGGGAAAGTGGTGACAACCAAAAAACAGGAAAGAGACCTGGGGGTCATCATATCTGATGACCTGAAGGTAGAAAAACAGTGTGAGAAGGAACTGGGAAAAGCTAGTACAGTAAAGCCCACTAGGATGAAGCACAGCGCTGCAGAATTCTGCAGAAGAGTTACTGCAGTCAACAATGCAATTTGAATGGGAGTTAATCCCTTTTCCCATGCAGTAAACTTGCGACACTGTGCTTCATCCTGGTGGGCTTCACTGTACATTGATGGGATGCATAGGGAGGGGTATCACCAGCAGAAAGAGGGGGGTAGTGTTACCACTGTTTAGATAGATGGTGAGGCCCCACATGGAGTACTGTGTCCAGTACTGGAGGCCCCATCTCCATAAAGACATAGATCACGTGGAGGTGGTACAGAGGAGGGCAACCAAGATGGTGCATGACTTACATCAGAAAGAATTAAATATGTACTCTCTGGAGGAAAGGATGGAAACAGGAAACATGACTGAAACATTCAAATATCTCAAGGGTATAAGCAAGGTACAGGGGGGTGGCATATTCCATACAAAAAGAAGCCAAAGGACAAGGGGTATGATGTAAGACTGGGGGGGGACTCAAAAGGAATGTGTGGAAGTACTTTTTCATGGAAAGGGAGGTAGATGCCTGGAACAGCCTACCAGCAGAGGTGATGGATACGAACACAGTAATAGGATTCAGTAATAGGATTCAAGCATGCCTGGAATAGACACAGGGGGATCGTTGGAAAAGGACTGAGGGGGGGGAAAGCCAGAGATCGAGTAGGTTCTGCCATAGCACACTAGGTAGGGATTTTAGGACAGATTAGGTGGTCCAAAAAGTATTTTTCTGTTAACAGCTTCAATGTTTCTAAGAAACAATTTAAATGGCTAACAATAAATGAATATACTGAAAAGTGAATTTCATTATTTAATTATTAATTTATTTTTTTGGTTTTGATTACCGGGTAGGTGCACAAGACAGAATATGCCTATTTTTAAGCATGACCCAGGAGAGTACAAACAATTACAATTAAAGTCAGTACAACAATTACAGTCAGTACAGAGTGGCAGGAGTACATTAAATACAAAATTTATGATCAGTTTGAAGGGAAGTAAATTGATGTGTAGCCAAAAAGTTGCTTACTCTGGGACAGCATCTTTGTACCTATTTTCAAATAAGATTATGCCTTGGACATTTGGGAAGGGGATTTGACCATTTTTGTAGCCAAGAAAAGGCACATAAAAATTTCATTGTTTTATATTTTAGAACCGAGAGCTTGTGACTAGGTGTTTTGCAAACTGTATATGGTAGCCAGTAATGAATGCCATTATGAATCATATGGGCCCCCATATTCAGAGCGGGACAAGAGCACTGTGCAGCCTGCAGCGCTTCACCAAAAATAGTGCACAACTGGTTCAGAGCTGTATTCGGCCAGTTAGCACACACTAATGAAGCACACTTAACTGATTAAATATTGGGCCATGGTGGCACAGCACTAAATATATATTATTTGCACTGATATGGCCCGAGGCTGCATATGGCCCATGGGAGATAGTGTGCCCAAACAGGGATAGCGTCATAGGTTCAATGGGCAATATTAAATCAGAGCATGCAAATGAGCCACTTCGGCAAGAGTGGTGCTAAGGAGACATTTGCATGCCCATTATGGCCTCATTTGCATGCACACACCGCTCTTGTAGTGCCCAGCCAGATGGAAGTCAAAGAGAGTCCCTGATAGTCTAGTGGACTCCCTTCCCCAAGGAGCCATGATCATATATTTATTTCTAAATCCCTGGTGTGTAGTAGACTCCTATCTCCTAATTGCCCCATCATACATTTTTTCCGAATTCCATAGTGCCTAGTGGACCCTCCCTGATTGCCCCATCATACATTTATTCTGAATTCCCTGGTGTCTAGTGGTCCCCCTCTCCTAATTCCCACGTATGTCAATGTTGTATTTTGGGGCTGCCACCCCCTAACACCAAGTGCCTCCAACCTCTCCATTCAAGTGACACCCTCCACCTGTCCACCCAGTGAGGAGCCCATACCCCCTCACCTCAATAACTGTGCAGTCAATTAAGTCAACCAGTACAGCTTCCTGCTCACCTGCTCAGCTTGTTGCCATCTGACCTGCATAGAGTGTGCACAGAGTGTGATCGCAAGTAAAGTAGTTCTACATTACTCATGATTACACTCTGTGCAGGTCAGAAAGCAATTGGCCAAGGAGGTGAGCAGAGACCTGTGCCATTTGCCATCATTGACTGCACACTTAGTTACCAGGGTGTAAAGGCAGTGTGGGGCAGGGGGTTCCTTGCAGGTGGGTGCATGTTGGTGTCAATTGAAGGGAGGGGGTGGTAGTACTCTCTGTTGGGAGGTGCTAGACCACCACTGAACCTTGACATAAATGGGAACAGGGGAGATCGGTGGGAGGGGTTTCACTTGACACTAGAGAATTCATAATAAATGTATAAGAGGGGCAATCAGGAGGGGTCCACTAGATACCAGGAAATTTAGAAGAAAAATATGATGGATGACCTGGGGGGGGGGTCCATTGACACCAGGGATTTCAGAATAACTGTATGACAGGGGCGAATGGGGGGAGGGTGTCAGTAGTCAGCAGGGAATGTGGTATGAATGTATGGCAAGGGCAACTGGGGGGTCCACTAGATACTGGGATGGTTGGCTGTAGTATAGCTGCCCTGCCTTCAGAGGGTGGGGCATGGCCTCAGTACTTCATTAAGGCTGGGTTTTGGCAGCAGAAAACAGTACCATGTTGGGAGTTGTTCAACACTGCCAAAACCTGAATATACTGGTGCACTGTAATGAATGAGGGAATCTCTCATTTGTATCTGTACAGCAGTATCATTAGTGCAATCACTCTGCCAAGTTTGGGTGGCACTCCAGGGGCCTTTGAATATTGACCCTGCCTTGAGCACCAGCACTAATCCAAGTAAGTGCAGCACTAACCTGGTAAGTGTGCTCTATCCATTTCAGTATTGGGACCATGCTCTTTTACTGCTTTAGGTCTGACTGGACAAAGAAAAGTAAAGGAAAGCTAAAATATTAATTGGAACAGGTGATTAGCATAATGTTTAAGATTTTATTTAGGTTCTTTTATCCACTTTTGTCACTTTTGCACTTTTTACCTCTTACAGAGTGGAAAATGATGACATGATTCTTTTTCTAATGAAGCCTCCACTAACGTGCAACTATTCAACTGTGATAACGTGATTTCGATTTTGGGTGTCTTGCGCTGCTATACACTCATCTCTTCATTTTCAAGTGTTTTTCTGCACCCAGATATCAAATAAATGAAGAATGCTTATGGACCTCCTTGTAGATGGTGACGTTTTCTTTAAAAGGGAGAGGTGACAGTTGCCTTCTAATTTGCAATTTACTGTTTAGATTTTTATTTAAATAGTTATCTCACATAAATTAGCCTTTTTCCTACTGTTTTAATATGTGCGTGTGAAGAACACACAATAACTTCTTGGTTACCATTATTATGAAATGTAGCTCCATGTAGCCAGTAGGGAACATGCTATTGGAAGGTGACCACACCCCTTCTAAGTAGTTGGCTAGATCCTGAGTCATTCAAAAACTATCTTTGTCATCAGTTAGGGTTGAAGCACAAAGCCTCCAATCTAGGGAAATGTGTAAATATGATAAATTTGCCCCATGACTCTTGGTGAATGTGTGGTGTAATGTGGTGTTCCTTTGAATTTAAACAACTTTTGAAAATAACATTTACATTACCCTAGAGCTGGCTCTGACTTGCAAGGCATGGATATTTATGTTCATCCCAATGCTTTGAGAGAGGGTGCAGAAGGTAAGGTAATGCCAACTGCTTTGAGTAATCATTAATGCATCAAGGAACACTATACTACACACTCACCAAGACTCAGGAGACTTTTTCAACATAACATTCTGTTTTCCTAGTTCTAAGGCATTGTATATTGACCCTTATTAGGATAGGAACTTTATTTTTATAGTGCTTCTTCGCAAAGGCTCGGAGCGCTTCACAGTATTAAAACAAACATAATACAACATCACACATAAAGCACATGAAGCAGAGACTATACAAATTCCACTCCATCCAATCAACAACAAGATACATATTAATAAAACTAACTAATAAAATCATAAATCATAATAATATAACAACTGACAGTCGGTAATTCAACCAATTAATAAATCAGTAGGGATAATTATCAAGCCAAATTAAATGCTTGCTTAAAGATCAGTGATTGTAGGCCTCTTTTGAAGGCTTCCGCTGAGGGTGCCTCCTGCAGATGTTCAGGTAAGGAGTTCCACAGACAACCAAGAATGCTCGATTCCCAGATTGCCGCCACCTAGCCCCGGGAACCACCAGGAGGCAAACCTTGGCAGAATAGAGAGCCTCACCCTGATCTATTCCAAGCAGTCCTTGGAACACACAGATCCCCGCCTTTTACCCTGTCATATAGTAGTCCCATGCATTCTGGGGCATCCCCTCAATCTCTGTTCTCCAAGCCAGCAGTATCTAGATCCCAGTGTCACACCCTCACTCATTCCACTTCATGCTGAGCAATCCCTGGAGGTCAGTGGCACCCATCTTACTCACCTTGTACCAGCCAAGTAGTGTCTGCTGGCATTTCCTCTCCACACATTTGTGGCAAGCAGTCGCTGGCAATCTTTTGCACTCAACTCTATTCCAAGCAGCATTCTCTGGAATCATGGGGCACTCTGTCCTTATCCAACCCATGCAAGGTAATTCCTCGTATTCTGTTGATCCAAACTCTAACACTGCATCATGGAATGCAGACAGAGGTAACATCTCCCTTACTCAATCCTGTTCTACAAGTTTCTGGTGGCCAGTGGTACCCTTACCACCCTTACATCTGTGCCACATAGTCACTAATACCCAGATGCACCACTCCACTCAACCTTTCTAATGTGCCAAGCAGTCTGTGGTGTTGAGTTGCACCCCATCCTTACCTGGACCCATGACCAGCAGTCTCTGACATCCAGTGCCTCTATATCCCTCACCCTATGCCAAGCAAAGCAATTTCTAGCATCTACTATCAACCTTTCCATACCATGTCCCAAGCAAAGCAGTCTTTGGTATAAAGTGGCTTCCTCATCTCCCAACCTACCCAGTGACCCCCTCCCCTCAATTTCACCCTTCCACAAACAATGTTAAACACATTGGAGGTATAAGAATGAGAGAACAAAGGGGAGCTCAATGTCTTTGAAAAGAAGAACATTCAAGAAACATATCAGAAAGAACTACATCACAGAAAGCATGATGAACACTTGGAATAGGTTTCACAACAACTTGGGTCAGTCAACACTGTTTCTACATTCAAGCTTAAACTAAATAGGTACCATGAAGAAAACATGTTTACAGAGTATTCCCACTGTGCTGATGCAAGAAAGAACTTGATGGATTGGTGGTGATCTTTCTTTCATAAGTATGAATGTTCCTATATTCATAAGAGGTAGAGGAGGAGTTATTTGAGTCTGTAAAAAGACTTCCTGGTTGCTCATTGCAACACCAGAAAGGAATGTATGTGTGATTCACATGGGAAAACTCAGGGACCTTAACTGGTTGAAATCTCATAGCTCAGCTGGTTAAGAGCTAAAGCAGGAATTGCTGATACCTGGGTTCGAATCCCAGTGAGAATCATACTTTTCCTTTCATTTCTGTAATTGGATTTCTAAATTTTCCTCACAGTGGCATATACTGCCCTTGGGAGAGATAGAGGAGGAGTTATTTGAGTCTATAAAAAGACTTGCTTGTTGTTCATTGCAACACCAGAGAAGAATGTATGCGTGATTCACATGGGAAAACTCAGGGGCCTTAATTGGCTGAACTCTCATAGCTCAGTTGGTTAAGAGCTAAAGTACAGATTGCTGTTACCTGGGTATGAATCCCAGTGAGAGTCACACTTTTCCTTTCATTTCTACAATTGGATTCCTATGTTCATAAATCATTCAAGGAATCCAGTGGCACCCACTCTCCTCCCATTAGAACAAATCGAGTAGTCTCTGGCATCCAGTGGCACTGTCTATCACCAAGAGAGGAACCTGCAAAACCCCTCCACACACCCCTCCTGCCAGTCACCATCTGGAAATATTCTTTCAAAGTGAAATGTACAAAATACGGGCTCATTCCACAACACTAGACACTGGGGATTACTTCACATGGGTTGTGGTAAGGGAGGGGTACATCAGTTAGGTGGTATTTCCTAAGTCATAATTTGCACCATCATTTTCAGAAGCTGGTGAACTGAAGAAGTGAGCGGAGGGCTTGTCCCAGCCACCATCTATTTAGTGGTATTGGGGAGGAGTTAGAGTGTTACAAATGTTTTGAAGGTAGTGGATATGTGTGAGGATTAAAACATTTTGGTTTTGTTTTATAAAATGTCTATCTACACCAGCATTGGGCATTGCTGCTACTCTTTCTAGTGCAGACACTAAAACACAAAACTGGAGTTGAGAAGGGAGACAGCACTTTAACATATATATATTTTTTTCTTTTCTGCAGTGTAATTGGTTCAGTAGGCAGGTCAAATGACACAGAGCTCTTGGGCAGCAGGAGGAGGTCATGTGATTACATGGACCTATTGGGAGCTATCAGGTAGTGGCTAGAGGAATTTAGAAAGTCAACTCAGGAACAACTTGGTGCACATTGCTGCTACTCTGTCCTGCACCAGACACTATAACCTAAAACAGGGTTTGGAAATGGTTCAGGAGGCAGGTTGGGGATTGCAGTGCTCCAGGACAGCAGGAGGAGGTCTCATGGTTACACAAACCTATTGGAATCTACCAGGAAATGGATGGAGAAAATTAAAATACCAAAGCAGGAACAAACTGGAGTGCATTACTGCTACTCTGTTTGGTGCCAAATCAATAAAACCCAAAACTGGGTTTGAGAAGGGAGACAGCCCTTTAACCTACTTTTTTTCTAATCTACAATGTTTTCAGTTCATGAGGCAGGTCAGTGGTTGCAGAAATCTCAGACAACATGACCAGGTTATGTGACTACATGGACCTAATGGGAGCTATCAGGAAGCAGATGGCTTTGCATAAAAGCACTCCACACTAGAGCTTCCCAGCACACCCGTGTCCCAGCAAGTCTGTGAAACAGGTAACTGGCATCTTAGGCATTGGCAGGCATCAGCAGGAGGAATAAAGGAAGCAGGGGACTCTGCTTATCAACTGAGGTATGGATCCTGTTCACACCTGTTGTAACACTCACTGGAGGGAAGGTTGGAGGATCAAAGGTAGGCAAAAACTAGGAATGGAAATAACACCCTTTCTTGGGTAGCAGTAGAGAGAAAGTTAAAGAAGGTTTAGGGTGACACTAATAGCAGCCTATCTAGCATAAGGTAATAAAGGGCTAAAAAGGAAAGTACTGCTACTTCAGTAGGAAGAAAAGAGAAAGGCAAGGGGGTAAAGGAAGAAGGAAAACACTTCATACAAGAGGTAACGTCTTGCTGAGAGGGGTAAAAGGGAAAAATCAATCTAGGGTAATATAACAAAAGAGCAAAACAAGCAAAAAAGGGGACAAACCAATTACACCCTATCAGTGGTAAGGGTACTAAAGTATTTCCAGGTGACACTGGGACAGAAGGAAACGGGCATGCTGTGAAAGGTGTGGTTCAGTGCTTGTAGGTGGCATTCTTCAGAGATACCTTCTGGAGACTGCAGTGCTGCCCTGTCCGCACATACCTCTCTGGATTTACAGAGGAGGTAGCTAGACTCCAGACTGAACTGGCTAGATTCAGGTGACTACTTCCCCCACCTTGTAGCCAGCAAGTCTGCCCTTTTTCCTCAGAGATGCCAGGGAGAAGGAACAGTGGGACTAGGGTGAGTTCTGTAAGAGTGGGCGTTGTGAGTCAGAGGCATATTCATCAACCCACACCACTATGATATTCCTATGAGACTCTGGTAGGACAGGACTACCAGGAGGAGGCACCTGTGGCAGTGACCAGGAAGGATGTGAGGGCTCTCCATAGTGGAGACCCAATGGAAGATGGTAGAGGACCTGAGTGGAGGAGGAAGCAACTCCAAGTGGGGGACTCAACTGTGAGGAGGATAGATTTGAGAACAGGAAGGGGGAGAGAGGGCAGTTAGGTGACTATGCAGTGCCATGGCCTGGGGAGATGTAGAGTGGATCCTGAGGAATAAGGTGGCAGGGTTGTCATACTGAAATTTTCTGCTGGTGTCTCTCTCAGTGGTAGTGGTGGAGAGGGGGGATTGTTGCGCTTCATAACACCAGCGTAAGCTCCCAGTGTCACACACAGCTTTGGGGGGGGGTTGGGGAATGTTTTTGCTGATATTTATTACACTGGGGTAGGCTCTCGGTGATGAATTCTGTGTCTCAGGTATACATTACCAGAAGCAGGGATGGGCTCCTTTTTATGATCTAGAAAAAAAAAACATTTAACAGAGCAGAATAAATATTGAGCATGGTTACAGATTCTTAAAAGCACCTTAGGAAAAGAAATAGAAAAAATAAATAAATCTACATGTGTCTGACTGTTTCTGTTTCATTTGTAACTTGAATATTTGAAAAAAATATAAAAAATAAAAACAACTGTTTAAACTTCAAAAATAAAAATACTCTCCTTTTGAACAAATTCCTAGTTTCCTATTTTCAAGTTTATTTTGTTCAACGCATAAGGCCCAATATTCAAAAAAATGGGACAAGAGCAGCACAGCAGTTTGCACTTCATTTGCCCCTATGCACCCCTGACACCTGTATCATTCAGATGGATAGTGCTTGCCAACAGAGCAGAACTGACTGAATATTGGTCCAAGATGGGATAGTGCTAATTGAATCTGTACTTCCCCAATATGAACCAGGGATGCATATAGTCCACAGGGAATAGTGCTCCCAAAAATGGGATAGCAGTAGGTTACATTCAGCCTGAGCATGGAAATGAGCCTATTTGGCATCCAAGGTGCTAAGGGGCCACCTGCATGCTCATTATGGACTTAATTGTATGGGGTGCAGCTGCCTTTTTACGTCACTTACCATATGAATGGACAGCTGTGGTGTCCAGTAGTTCCACTAACCCCCCGATAACTTGTTTCCTGCAATGCTAAAATACTCAGTGATCTAGTAGTCCTCCCTGATCACCCATTCTCTGTAATATTAAAATACCCTGTTGGCCCAGTACTGCCCCACACCCTGGTCACTCATTACCTGTATTGTTTAAATACCCTGGTTGTCCAGTAGCACCTCCCCCACCCCAGTCATTCATTCCATGTAATTTTATATTATCCTGATGGTCCAGTTGCCCCCTCCCACACTCCTGACCGCTATTCGACATTCATTGAGTGTGATCACCTACAGTATGTGATCTGTCAAATGGCAGATGGCTGAGAAGGCAAAAATAGGGTTGTGCCAGCTACTGTGTTCATGGGACCTGCTCCCAGGATAGGGGGTTGTCGGACAAGGGTTCTCAGTGAGACGGCAGGTGGGGATCCTGGTACGGTCGGGGGGAGCCACTGTACCACCAGAGTATTTTAACATTACAGTGAATGAGCAATCAGGGTGGGAGGTACCGCTTTACCACCAGGGTATTTCAACATTACAGGGATTGAGAAATCTGGGGATTGGGGAGAACCACTCAACCACCAGGGTATTTTAACATTTAAGGGAATGGAGCAGGCCCAGTGGCGCTGAGGGTTGAGGTGCTGGATGCCACACCTCGCACCACACCAGCGACCCAGGTTCAGGAACGGACTCGGGCTGCCGGGGGTTGGCAGGGGAGAGGAAAGATTGAGCATCCCACGACTGCTGTTCTTCCTCTGGGGGATTGGGGCACTGCAGCGCACTGTAGCGACAGTTGGTAGAGGCCGGTGGTGCAGCAGCAAGCAGCAGAATAGGGGAAAGCACAGTGGGCATCAGCACATTGTGCCTTGACACCATTGCACATCCAGCTCTTAGGGAAGAACAGTGGAAAATGGCGGGGCGATCTCGCAGCTGATGGCCGTCTCCGGTCCCCAGCACGAGAGCGCCTTGTCTGGGGGCGCACCCTGTGGCATGGGGTGATTATCTGTGCACCAGACCTGACTCAGGACGTGGGTGCCGTGGGTGCCAGCAGCTGGAGGTCGTGGGCCCACTCTGCAGAGGAAGAAAATCTGTAATGATAAAAAAAAAAATAACATTTAAGAGAATCGGAGATTGGGGTGGGCAGCTGCAATACAGTCCCTCATGCCTTTGAAGGGTGGAGGAATGGGCTTAGTGCCCAATTAAGAGGAGGTTTCCAGTGGCAGCAAACAGCATCCATTGGAGGGACAATTACCACCACTGCAAACTTTTGAATATGCTGCTGCACTGACTCATTTGAATAGGCACAATTGTATTTTACAGCATTGTTACTGCTGGGTTTTGGGGGTGCTACTGGGGTCTCTGAATATGGCCCACATCAAAGCACTTGTGTAAATCTGGGTTAGTGCGCTAACCTTTAAATACTAGGCCCATAGTTTTTAAAAATGTACAGTAAATATTACATAATTAAAGCAATCTGGGACATTATAAATAACATAAATAAATACATTTGCCATAACCTGGCAGTACAAATTATTCCATTCATATATTGCACCACAAGGTGAGAAGATGGAGGGCAGGTGAGGTATGGGCTAATTTTAGCAGATTTGCCAAAATGTAAACAGGATGTCATGGAATATAGCCTGACTACATTAACCCCTACGGCAGTAATTTAGTCTGTAACTTCTATTCTCATTTGAAATGAGACAAATGGCCCAAAGGCCTCCAGAAGCCATCATCTCAGATGCTCTTTCTGGAAACAAAAAAATACATCTTCAGCACTTAAAATATATTTTCCTAACTGAATATCTTAGAACATGGCATTAGCCCATTTAATGTTTCATATGCTTCATTGCCCTGAAAACCCCCATAATCTGTTTAATATTCTTTACAGAATCAGATATTATTAGTCTGTTTAACAGTTTATCCTAAGATTCATGTGTTTTTGATAGAAAACCTGTAAGGTATTCTGTTCTTTGGATGTTATATTTAAGACGTACAGTATTACCAGTACATATTTCAGAATTTCCTTTACCATCATTCTACAATTATAGACCACAGATAGGATCGTATCTTTTGAGTATGTTGCTTTCAAGAAATTACTTTTTTATGGTTCAAAACAATATTGTGTGAGTAATTTCCTATATTTTGGTGAAAGGGTAAGTGTTAAATAAAACTCTAATGTATTTATTTCTACAAATATTTATTTAGTTTGTTTAAAGAAATCTATTCCAACGCCCTTATTTCTTAATTAATACCATGTCTTGTTTTGCTTGGTCTTGTAGACACACTTGTAACTTATTAAGAGATAGTCTTATTAGCTCAGTTGATGAAATATCACAGTTAAATAACCATAACTGCAGTTGAAAAGAATCTTGAAACACTTATTATACAATAGGCTTAGTATTTCTAGAAATTTGATTGGCTACTGAGAGTTTTTACCTGTGCGTAAATCCTACGATAACCCACGGAGTAAAGATCCAGTAGTCCCTTCACAAGAAAAATGAATCCCTATACACAAGAATGGAAATACTGTAAATCATTGCTATATTCTTTTTCCTGCTAACCACCAATGCAGTGACAAAGCCTCACATTTTTTATCTGCTCTTTTTATCTGTCAGTGACCTCAAATCTGCCCCACTAAGTCCCCGCTCTCTCTCTCTCTCTGTCACTATTCATTAATGGAGAAAAAAAAAATAGAATACCGCAATCTCAAACACCCCACTGTGCCCCAGTCTCAGTGTTGTCAGCTGCTCATTGCTCACAACATGTTCCCAAACCTAGAGTAAAGAAACTGTTTAAAAAGAAAATAAAAAAAAAAACCCTGAAGCCTTGCAGTGTGTCTTTCTCAGTCTGTGAGCCGCAACAGGCAGCAGCTCATTTTTACACTAAGTTTTCTCTGTCTCCCTTGGTGTAGAAAAACAGTTTAAAAGAAAAAAACCTCACAGTCTCTCTCTCCCTTTGTGAACTGCAACAGATGACAGTTCACTTTCACATGGTCCTCTCTCTCTCTCTCTCTCTCTTTCCCTCTCACAAGAGCTGTACTCTGTCTCAGTCTTCCAGATGATCACCACTGTGGGCCCCCCTTTCAATAATAAAGCAACAAAAACTTAAACAAATCTTAAACAAATGAACTGAAATGCAGCTGCAGTAACACTGCTGCTCATTCACTCTCCATAGCCCAACACCCTCGCTGTGTGAGAAATCTGAAGTCAGAAGTGCTGTACCGGATCTATAATAAGCATTTCAAAACAGCCAGAAGTGGGAAAAAATCCAAATAAAACATTTTGTGTACTTCCTCTGTGACTTACAACAGCCTTATCCATTGTGGCTGTTTTCTGTTTTTTTTACTTTCTAATCAAAACCACAGCAGCATGTAATCCACACCTTGCACCATTGTTGTTCAGGTAAACATAAATTGTAGTAGCTGGAGCAATGTGGAGAAATGCAGAAGTATTAAACAAAGACTCATATACATGTCTTAATGTAGCTCAGTAGTTAAACTTTTGAAACAAGTGCAGGGGGCATATAATCACATGGTTGGCACACAGGGCACAGAGTGGAGGAGGGGTGCAGGCAGCAGTTTCCCTACCAACAAGGGACAATTTTTTATGAAAATAATAAAAAATAATAATAATTTAAAATAAAAAAAAAATCATTTTCTGTTTGTTTTTTTCTCACCAGAAAAAAGTGGACCATTATATAATCACAATAAACCACTCCAGGGTGTGGGTTATGCTGGGATTACCATGCCTGGTGTAGATTTGGTCATTCAGCTGCACCTCCTGACCAAACCACACCAGGCATGGGTAAATCCCAGCATAACCCACACCATGTTGTGGTTTATTGCTTAAGTTACCCACTTTAATGAGAATGGATTTTTTAAGTAATGTCTTTTCTCTTCAAGCACCATGTATATATAGCTGCTTAGGTGATTAACTGTTTTGACAATCAACTGCTTTAAAATTCTCATATCTGTTAGTGTTTTTCTTGTCAACTGGCCTAGCTCTGCTCTTGTTGTAGCATTTGGTGCTGATTTTGGTACTAGAAGAATTTGTTTTATCTATTTATTTGTTAACCAGGTAGATGCACTGATCCAAAGGACTGTTTTCAGGCATGATCCAGGCCATGAAGATGGCACATGAGAATACAGACAAATCCAAAATTGTATTACATAAAATGGTGCAGGTGAAATGTATAAGTGCAAGACTACATTAACTAATCTTAGATCACAGGCATCAGAAAGGGTTCAAAATACAATGGATTAAGCATGATACACAAGTTTTGATACAAATACCAATGCAAGTTCAAGAATTTAGTTACATAACACAAGTGCAGCTACTTAGGAGAAGAAGAGGTAAGTGCAAGAATAGTTGGGTTAAGTTAAGAAGCATTCATTGGTGTATCCAAGTTTGAGACGGGATGTGTAGAGGCCCTGGAGTGAGGGATAGTACTAATTTACAAGGTTAGCCATTTAAGCAGGAGTTCTTGGCTTTGGACAACAGTCAGGATTTAAGGTGAGTTTTAAAAGTAAGGTGAGAGTCCAGTGAGCGGAGGGAAGCAAGGAGTTTGTTCCACAGTGTGGGGGCTGTGATGGAGAGAGCTTTGCTTCCCAGGACAGAGGAAATCCTGGGACCTTCCAGTGGCAGGAGAAAGAATTCTCAGAGGCACCTAGGAGTGACCCTGTGTTTAATCAGGGATGAATAAGGTGATAATTTGCCCACTCTAAAGGTGCTATCAATGATGCAGCCAAAAGCATAGCAGTAATGTCCTTGGAGGGGGGCACCCTATGAACCGGTCTAGGGTACAGCGATGGATGGAGAAGGGTGACAAGAGTGTGAACTTGCAAATACTGTCATATATAGTGGTTAGTTTGGAACACATGATTGAGGATACATGGGAGTAAATTGGGGCACAGTAAATAAGTAGGGGGAGAAGGTTACCTTGGGCAATGGCTAAGCATGCCTCCAGGGTAAGGTAGTGTATTAGTCTAAATCCAGCCCCTTGTTTCTGTTTGACACATTGTACCATTGTCAATATGTTCTGAGAAGGAAAGGGAAGGGTTAAGGTTGACGCCAAGGTATTTAAAGCAGGGTACATTCTACGGGGGAGGGGGGGGATGCTCCAGGAGTAAGTACTGTTAGGGAGGAAATTGACCTGGTGAGATTTGAAAAATAGGATTTGGACCCCAGGAGCATTGCCTTGTTTTCTTTCTTACTGACTAGGAGCCTGTTGGACAGAAACCATTTATGGGCAGTACTGTAGTTCAGGGTAAGGGTGGTGGATAGTGTCACTAGGGATTTAGCACTATGAAATAATACAAAATCATCTGCATACCGTAAGGCCTCACATGTAATACTATCCACAGGAAGGAAGTTTATAAAAAAGAAAAACAGCAGAGGACCCAGAATGCAGCCTTGGGGAACACCTGTGGGAACTGACAAGGCCAGGGAGGTGGCAGTACTGATATTTACCAGTTGGAATCTGCCTCAGTGATAGCTCCGAAACCACAGTGAAGTTTCTGATGAGTAACGAGGGTGCTGGAGTTTTGTGTGGAGAAGGGCATGGTCGACTATGTTGAAGGCCTTAGTCAGGTTCATGAATACAGCACTGTGGCATTCTCTTTATCCTTGTTCCAGAGGATGTGGTTTGTGAAATAGGCCAATACAGATGTGTATTGTGGTGTTTCCAGAACCCATGTGCTGTAGGCAATGCAAGCTGCATTTTTCTGTGTAATCAGTGAGATGGTGATGGACAATTTTTTACAGGAGTTTTCCTCAAGTGGAGGAGGATGGAGATGGGCCTGTAGTTGTCATGGGATAGGGGGTCACCAGCCTTAAAGATAGGGATAACTTTGGCATTCTTCTATAAGGTGGGCATGGCTGATGTGGTCAAAGCAAAGATAAAGGTTTAGGATAAAGGCAAGAGGGTTGGAAATGCAAGGGGCAATGAATTTAAGAAAAGAGGGGTAAAGCCATCACTGCCAAGGCTGCCCCGGAAGACAGGAGAGAGAGAGAGAGAGAGAGAGAGAGAGAGGGGACATGATTAGAACCTTCAGGTACTTGAAAGGGATAAATAAGGTTGATAAGGAGAGTCGCCTTAAGCTGAGTAGCAGCAATAACACGAGGGGGCACATTCTTAAGCTGGAGGGTGGGAGGTTTAGGAGGGAGGTCAGGAAGCACTTCTTCACAGAGAGGGTGGTGGACACTTAGAATGTGGTGCCAGAAGAGGTTATCTTATTGAAGACAGTGGGTAACTTTAAGAGAGGCTGAAATAGTCATAGGGGGAAGATAAGGATCATGGGTAGGGAGGATGGGAGGAGTGTCAGGGGGGCAGGAACATTAGCTCAATCTGTGGATCCTGCAATATGAGCAGACTTGATAGACCAAATGGCCTTCTTTTGCTGGCTTCTTCATACATTTGTATGTTTGGGAGACTCAGGATAAGCTTGTGGGTACCACTGGGGGAGATGGCTTTGAAGTAGAAGGGAGGGTGGTAAATGCCAGCACTGGAGGGGAGCCTGCTTGATTCACTATTTTTTCAAGACTGTCAGCTTGTGAGATACCCCAGATTTCTACCCCATAATGAACTCATTATTTTATTTTTTTATTAATGATCTGCATCATGCCTTTCATAGATTTGTCTCCATGTCAAGATTTAAATCTGTTCAAGGTCCCAATTATATATGATGTTTTTCCTTGGATCATTTTGAAATGTTCTGTTCATTTAAGATTTTCCATGAACCGAATCCCCAAGTAATTATACTGCAATAACCTTTTGCAATTTAGTTTTTCTTATAACCCAAGAAATCTTTTTGTTGTGGTTGCAAGCAACCATAACTTGTGATTTAGATATGTTCAATCTTTAAGTGTTTATAGTTCTCTAATATTTGAAGTTGTATCTGCAGGACTAGAGCTGAAGCAGACATCAGAGCAAGATTATCAGCATACGCTAGATAATCACAATTACGGTGAAATATTTTTTGGATTATGTACAATTTCTTGGTTCATATCCTGAAGAATTGGGTTAACGCAAATCATAAATAGAGTAGGTGCCAATAGGCAGCAGCCTTGACTAACACCTGTATTTGCCTGAGAGAAGTACAGTATATGCCATTTATACCGAACATGTTTGGTTGATAGTATTTTGTCCAGTATGAGAGGCATCCATCAAATCAAAATAGGCAAAAATACTCACTTGTATTCTCCGGTAGCTTCTGTTAAAGGTAGAATGGATGATGCAGGTAAAGACAAAGATGGATACAGCAACATTCATTTATTTATTTATTAATGGTCTAGGAATTACAACCCTTTGAGTCACAGACTCATTTGCAAGGGCTCCACGTCATACAAAAATGAGAAAATGTTCATAGTATAGCACAATACAGAATACAGACTATTTCTCTACTACAGAAATACAACGCTACAGCATTAAATTAAAGAGAATATCTAAGATTTTGGTAATGGCTTTTAAAATACATTAGGCCATTACTGTACCTTATGCTAGCGACACTCATTTGAGCCCAGAAAGGAATTCTTTTCATTAAGTCCATCACAGAAGGGAAGAGATTGAAAATTGTGCTGAACAGATAGCCAGTTGAACTCTTTCACTTTCTGGTCAGCCGGCCCCACTCCCTCACTCAGATGTTTAGTGATGTCTAACCAGGCAGAGGGAGTGGGTGTGCCATGTAGAAGTCAAA
This sequence comes from Neoceratodus forsteri, assembly GCA_016271365.2. Classification (NCBI taxonomy): domain Eukaryota; kingdom Metazoa; phylum Chordata; order Ceratodontiformes; family Ceratodontidae; genus Neoceratodus; species Neoceratodus forsteri. Next base: position 613,638,349 of record CM057455.1, read on the forward strand.
GGAGGCCATTTTCTGAACTGTTTGATGCTGTATATATTAAAGTAACCTTTGATATAAATAGAAGTCACTGCCCAATGAACAGGGGCCCTATTAGTTGAGCAATTACTTTTATTTATAACAAAGGTTGCTTTAACATACATAAAACTGTTTCAAAAATTTCCTCCATTGACTTTTAAGTGGCACACTCCTGTGTTCTGCCTGGTTAGACACTGCAAACTGCATGAACATGGGGGTGGGGCCAACAGGTCAAAAACTGAAGGGGTTGCCTGGCCACCTGCTTAGCACAACTTTTGATCACTTCCCTTCCATAGTTGATTTATGGAAAACATTCCTTTCTGTGGTCAAATGGCTATCCCCAGTAGAAGGTAATGAGCTACTGTATTTAAAATGCCATTACCTAAATCTTAGACATTTCCTTTAATTAATTACAGCTATTTTATTAAGATGTGCTGCTATAGATCCAGGGAACAAAATCAGACAGCACTCAGAGTGGTAGCAGCAGTAGAACATAATCTTTCAGCATTCATTGTGGGGGGCACAGAATGTTTTCTCTCCCTGCTGCACATCATTTCTCTCTCTCTCTCTCTTTCTCTCTTTCTCTCTCTCTCTCTTCTCTCTTCTCTCTTCTCTCTCTCTCTCTCCCTGCCCAGAACCATTCAGAAGAACTGTAACAGCTGCAGTAAGCAAATCAAGTTGTAATGCTAATGTACAGTGCAATAATTCGGTGATTAGCTGGTGCTCCAGTAATTAACAGGCCCTTATCACAGCTATTATCATTGCTGAACTGCTGAGTGCTGGGAGCTCTTGCATTCATTATAAATGATAGGCCAGGTTCATTATAACAGCCATAATTAACATAAGCTCAATAGCAAATGGCTTTTAGTTTTGCAGCTTTGTCCATAATAAGTGGCTGTCTGCAAAAGGAATGATCGCTATAAGTGGTGCATACTGACGCATGTGCATTTAATGAACTTGAAAGTTTTAACTTTCAAAGTCTTTTTTGTTGTTTTTATGTTGATTGCATGCATGCAAGAAACATATTGTGGCAGCTTTCTTCCAGAAGCAGGTTGTGGAGGCATGGCACTGTTGTGGCCAATGCCCCCACAGTCTTTAAAGGCTTGACCTGCTTCCCCCAATGTTGTGGCAAGTTGCTGCTGACACTAGTTCAGCCAGTGTGCAACTAACTTATAAAAATTTAGCTGCTGCAATCAGGGGCCACCTCATCATTGCAGCATCAGCCATTCGCTACAATGCAGGAGCAACCCGTCATTGCTGAGAGGAACTTTTCAAGTGCAATAGTGTTTGTGAACATGGCAGCGGCTTGCTGCCATGTTCACAAACAATATTGAGGAACCCCCAATGCTTAGGGGGTGCCCAATGCCCCTTGGCAGCATGCACCCCCAAAACAGGTTGTGTTTGCTGACAGGAGCCTCTAACTCATCGGGCTTTAGTGGTCCTGCCCTTGATGTTGCCAACAGGATTTCCACTCCCATCGGCATTATTTTCCCCTGTTTCATAAAGCAACAGGGGAGCCCACTCCCCATCAGCATAATACCCCCACAAACACCCAGAATATTTGTGCCGAGGGGGTGCCCAATCCCCCTCGGCTCTTGTGTCCCCGCTTTAGTGCCGATGGGGTGCCCAATCCCCATTGACTACAGATGCCCCCCCAAGAACGAGTCAGTTGGCATGTTGGGAGCCCACCCAAGTGTGCCACATCCTCCTGAAAACAAAAAACGGTCCCACGATGTCTTTTTTTTACCTGTAAAAAAGGAAACGGTCCCTCAGTGGTCTCCCTGCCCACCTCCTGCAACCCGCACCCACCCACTGCGCACCCTACCTCCTCACATCACCCCTCACCTCATACTTACCTCTGAAGCCCGGCGTGATGATCTTCGGTGGACTAGGAACACGTCTGCACTCTTCAAAGCCAGCCGTGAACTGAGGAAATGCTGGTAAGCTGTATAATGGAATAAATAGGGGTTTTCCAACTTTGATGCATATCTCAGTCATTTTTTGGAATTTTGTCACCAAATTTTCAACATGGTTTTTTTGGGACCCCTCCTCATGAATTCTGGCACTGTCATGGCATTAATAGGCCACAAAAGGTGATTTTGCCATCACTGCATGGAATCACCTTTTGGATCTGAATAACCAACGGCAGTGCAAGTGCTCATGAGGTGCGCTCTCAAAAAGCCTATGTTTCAAATTTGGTGGAAAAAATCCCCAAAATGACTGTTTTACGTGCGTGCATTGCACATTTGTTACACACGCTCTTAACTTCACAAATTTGCAGTATTTTCATGCTAGATTTTCAACATTGGCATTTTTTCACACCTCCTTGTAAACAGTACAGCTGTCATTGTTCACATCCTGGCCAAAATGTGTTTTCACACTTTCAGCACAGAACAGCGTGGTCACTGTGGGAAATCAGTATTCGGCACAGATTAAGAAAATTACGGTGACACTGTTCATGAGTAGAGGTCCTAAAATGCCTATGTTGAAAATCTGGTGACAATGCTCCATAAAATGACTGTGTTACAAGCGTGGATTGTGCAGTTTGCATGCATGCTCATAACTTCGAGAATTTATAATATTTTCACTCCAGATTTTCAACATTGCCATTTTCTCACAGCTATTTATGAACAGTACAGCTGTCATTTTCTCCATCCTGGCTGAAATGTGTTTTCACACTTCCGGGGCAGAATACCGTGGTCGCTGTGGTAAATCACTGTTTGGGACAGATTAAGAAAATGACATGATACTGTTCATGAGCAGAGGTCCTAAAATGCCTATGTTGAAAATTTGGTGATGACAGCCCATCAAATGACTGTGTTACAAGTGTGCATTGCTTACTTTCCACACATCCTTGTGACATCGCAGATTTGTAATATTGCCACGCCAGATTTTCAACAGTGGCATTTTTTCACACCTCCTTATGAGCAGTACAGCTGTCATTTTTCACATCCTGATCGCAATGTGTTTTCGCAGTTCCGGCGCAGAATAACGCGGTCGCTGTGGGAAATCAGTGTTCAGGACAGATTAAGAAAATGACAGTGGCACTGTTCATGAGCAGAGGTCCAAAAATCCCTATGTTGAAAATTTGGTGACGAAACTCCATAACATGACTGTGTTACAAGCGTGCATTGAACTGTTTCCACGCACCCTTGTAACTTCGCAAATTTGTAATATTTTCACACCACATTTTCAACAGTGGCATTTTTTCACACCTCCTTATGAACAGTACAGCTGTCATTTTTCCATCCTGGCTAAAATATGTTTTTGCACTCCTGCTGGAGAATAACACGGTCACTGTGGGAAATCAGTGTTTGGGACAGATTAAGATCGAGTGAGTGAGTGAGAGGGGGGAGTGACCGAGCTCAACTGAGCTCTGTCAGGACTGCTGCTGATTTCATTTTGGGCAGAAAAAGGCCCCAACACAAGAGCCCAGTACAAAAGGGCAGCCTGCAGCACTGGGAGAAACAGAACGAGAGAGCGAGTGAGGGAGGAGTGAGCAAACTCACTGGAGAGCTGTCAGGACTGCTGTGGATTTCTTTGTGGGCAGAAAAAGGTGTCAATGCAGGCAGGGGTCCTGTACAAAAGGTCATCCTGCAGTGGTGGAAGAAACAGTATGAGCGAGTGAGACAGGGGGACGGAGTGAGCCCAACGGAGCTCTATCAGGACTGCTGCGGATTTCTTTGTGGGCAGACAAAGGTGCGAATGCAGGCAGGAGCCCCATACAAAAGGGCAGCCTGCAGCACCAGGACAAACAGAATGAGCGCATGAGAGAGGGAGACTAAGCAACCTCAATGGAGCTCTGCCAGGACAGCTGCGGATTTCTTTGTGAGCAGACAAAGGTGCCAATGCAGTCAGGAGCCCTGTACAAAAGTGCAGCCTGCAGCGCCAAGAGAAACAGAACGAGCGAGTGACAGAGCGAGCTCAACGGAGCTCTATCATGACTGCTGTGGATTTCGTTGTGGGCAGGAAAAGCTGCCAACGTAGGCAGGAGCCCAGTACAAAAGGCCAGCTTGCAGCGCTGGCAGAAACGGAATGAGTGAGTGAGGGAGGGGAAGTGAGCTAGCTCAACAGAGCTCTGTCATGACTGCTGCAGATTTCTTTGCTGTCAGAAAAAGGTAGCAACGCAGACAGGAGCCCAGTACAAACGGACAGCCTGCAGCGCCGGCAGAAATGGAAAGATTGAGTGAGAAAGAGGGAGTGAGTTGGCTCAACAGACCTGTGTTGGGACTGCTGCAGATTTCTTTGTGGGCAGAAAAAGCCACCAACAGAGGCAGGAGTCCAATACAAAAGGGAAGCATGCAGCACTTGGAGAAATAGAATGAGCGAGTGAGAGAGGGGGAGTGAGCCACCTGAACGGAGCTCTGTTGTGACAGCTGCGGATTTCTTAGTGGGCAGAAAAAGGTGCCAATGAAGGCAGGAGCCCAGTACAAAAGAGCAGCCTGCAGCACCGGGAGAAACAGACTGAGCGAGTGACAGAGGGGCAGTGAGCGAGCTCAGCGAACCAACACAATCAACATTCGGAATTGACAAATGCTTGTTTCTTATTGTAAAGCAAATGAAACATTTTGAGATTAACTATTTCATGCTTTGTGCCTCTCACTTTAAAATATCTGAACTAAAATTTACAAAAATTAGAGGGTATGGAGATCCTACTACAAAGGATTTACAAAAAGGGTGAATCAATAATTAGGTCTTTATGACAAATGATGATTGACTTGAAAGCAGACAAATATCAATGATTTGCCAATAAAATCCTTGTTCAACTCTACGTATACATAGAAACCTAGAATTTGACAGCAGATAAGGACTGCTTGGCCCACCTAGTCTGCCCATTTCCTTACCTGATGGATAAGCTGCAGATTTTAGTTAATCAACAGCTTATTTCTTCACATCCCCCATTAGAATTGCCTTATGTCTGTCCCATGCATTCTTGAATTCTCCCACTGTTCCTGATTCCACAACCTCTTCAGGAAGGCTGTTCCATGCATCCACAACCCTCTCTGTGAAAAAATACTTTCTAACATTACCTCTGAGCCATCCTCCCTCCATCTTCAAATTGTGCCCTGTTGTTCTTGCACATCTCTTTTTCTGAAAGATGCTACCCTCTTGGACTTTGTTGATTCCACTGAGGTACTTAAATGTTTCTATCATGTCCCCCCCTACCTCCTTTCCTCAAGGGTATACATATTGAGCTGCTTTAGTCTCTCCTCATATGTCTTCTGGTGCAGACCCTGCACAATTTTGGTTGCCCTCCTCTGAACAGCTTCCACTCTGTCTATGTATTTGCGGAGATGGGGTCTCCAGAATTGCACGCAGTACTCCAGATGGGGTCTCACCAACTGTCTGTACAGAAGGATAACAACTTCCTGTTTTCTGCTGTTGATGCCTCTCCCTATGCATCCCAGTATCCCCCCAGCACTCCTTACTGCCTTCTCACATTGCTTGCCCACCTTTAATCTGATATAATTACTCCTAGGTCTCTTTTGATTTTTGTTGTTATTATTATCTCACTCACCATTGTGTACTCTTCCCCTGGGTTTTTATTTCCCAGGTGCATTACTTTGCACTTCTTTGCATTGTATCTGAACTGCCATATATCTGACCATTCCTCCAACCTTGCCAAGTCCCTTTTCATCGTTTCCACCCCACCTTGTGTATCAACCCTGCTGCAGATCATTGTGTCATCTGCAAAGAGACATACTTTTCCTTCCAGGTGCTCTCCAATGTCACTTATAAAGACATTAAACAGGACCGGTCCCAGTACCAAACCCTGATGTACCCTGCTAGTTACCCTCCTTTCTTCACTGTGGACTGCGTTTACTGTTACCCTTTGTGTCCTGTTGTCCGGCCAGTTTTTTATCTAGGTTACCATCTAGGGACCCACTCCAAGGTTGGCTAACTAGTATATTAATATTTGTGTGAGACTGTGTCATATGCCTTGCTAAAATCTAGGTAGGCCATATCCACAACCCCTCCCTGGTCAACTACTTTGGTCACCCAGTCAAAAAAATCTTTTAGGTTCATCTAACATGACCTTCCTGCTGTAAAATCTTGCTGCCTTGGGTCCTGTGCCCCACTGGCCTCCAGGTACTCAACAATTATTTCCTTCAGAAGTGATTCCATCATTTTCCCTACCACTGAGGTCAAACTAACTGGTCTGTAGTTTCCTGCCTCTGCCCTGCTCCCACTTTTGTGAAATGGAATCACATCTGCCCTTCTCCAGTCCTCGGGTACCACCTCATCCTCCCATGATTTGTTAAAGAGAGTAGTTAGTGGCGTTACTAGTTCTACCCTTAGTTCTTTTAGAATTCTTGGGAGAATCCTATCAGGCCCCACTGCTTTGTCCACCCTCAGTTTCAAGAGTTCTTTCAAAACCCTTTCTTCTGTGAATGGACTGGTATCGACCCCCATATTCAGTGTTTCTCTTGTTTGGTTTAGGTACCTCCCCCTCCTTTTCCGTTGTGAATACTGAGCAGAAATATTCATTCAGTATCCCTGCTTTTTCACTGTCACCCTCTGCCCACATTCCTTCCCCTTTATTAAGTCTCTGTATCCCTTCCTTGGTCTTTCTTCACTCCCTAATGTACCTGTTAAAGGTTTTATCCCTTTCTTAACAGAGTTTGCTATCTTTTCCTCAATTTGTGCCTTTACTATTCTGACTGCCTTCCCTGCCTCCTTCTGCTTTAACTGATAAAGTTCTCTGTCCTGCTCCTTCTTTGTTTCCTTATATTTCCTGAATGCTATCCTTTACTTCTTAGCCATCCCTTCCACCTCTTTTGAGAACCATAGTGTTTTTTTCTTTAATTTTGTTTTGTTGATTTGCTTCACACAAAGGTGTGTTGCCTCTATGATGGCTGTTTTGATTATTCCCCATTGTTCCTCCACCCCTCCTTCTTGCTTGTTTGCTAGTGCTTTTCTGAGGCTTTCTCTCATTTTCCCAAAGTCAGCCCTCCTAATGTCCAATACTCTTGTTTTTTGTATGGCTTGACTCAATGACTGTGTTTATTGTGAACCACACTGTTTGGTGGTCACCTGTTCCCAGATGGCTACCCACTTCTAAATCTGAGATCCTTTCTCCTTCCCCATTTGAGAGTACCAGGTCTAAGATTGCTCCCTCCTGAGTGGGTTCCAACACACTGTCTGAAGCATGCCCCCTGTAGAGCATCAAGAATGACCCTGCTCTTGGATGTGCCTACAGTAAAGGTACTCCAGTTAACATGCGGCATATGCAGGTCCTCCATCAACAACATCTCCCCTTTTTCTGCATTTTAAGGATGCCTTCTATAATTTCCTTGTCCATTTCCTTCCCTCGAGATGGGGATATGTACACAACCCCCATGCAGATTGTGGTGCCATTTCCTGTCTCCAGGGTGACCCATAGTGACTCATCAACTTCCTGTTTACTGTTTAGTACTGTTGCTTTAATCCCTTCCCTTATATAGAGAGCTACTCCTCCTCCTCTTTTACTCACCCTGTCCCTCCTGTAGATTGTGTATCTTTGTATGTTGACATCCCAGTCATGGTTCTCTGTGTACCATGTTTCAGTGACTGCCACAATATCCAGGCATCCCTCTTCCATCAAGGCCACTAATTCAGGGAGCTTGTTACATGGACTGCAGGCATTGGTACTCATCATCTTCCATTTTTTAATGGCCTTACCCCTTTTAGCTGCATTCCTGTCCTTACTACCTTTTTCTGCATTTACCCCTGTCCTGCTCCCTACTGATTTCTCTAACTTGGTGGTTACCTCTCTAACTACTGTGTTTTGCAGGGGGAGGCTGGGATTTCCCTGCTCCTTTTCAGTACTTCCCCCCTTGGATAGTTTAAATGCTTGCTAATGAAGCATTTAAACCAATCACCTAGGATTCTGGTTCCCCCCGGACAGATACAGACCATCGCACCAGTATAGGCCTACATCCCTCTAGGTGGCATTCCAGTCCCCAATGAAGCCAAAACCCTGAGCTCCACACCAGTTTTTCAACCATTCATTAAATTCCATGTGCACAATACCCTAGCATCATCCTTGCCTTAGAAAGGCAGCACCTCCGAGAAGGTTACTGTACATGCTACTTGTGTAAGGCCCCTCCCCAACCCTACAAACTCCTCTTGCACTGCTCTGATCCCATTCACAGCCAGGTCATTTGTCCCTAGGTGGGCAATGACATCTAGCTCCCTCCCTCATGCAGCTGCTCCCGTGATCCTGAGGATTCGCTTCCTGTCCCTCCGAGCTGTGGCGCCAGGCAGGCACCTTACCTCCTTATCCCCTTCCTCCCCCACTTCTACTCCTCTAATAAGTGAGTCCCCCACCAGGAGTTGTTTCCTTCCCCTGTGGGGTCTCGTGCCACCCTCCTATGGGTCTCCTTTGTGGAGGTTCCCAGCATCCTCCTTGGTCTCCACTGCAGGTGCCTCCATAGAGGAACCACTATTCACTAGAACAGCATATGAATTGAGGAGAGGTACAACTGGAGGAATGCACCTCTGTTCCAGCACCCTCTTCCTCCCTGAGCCCTCCTTGTATACAAGAGAAAATGTAAATATTGTACTATCTTTAAAAACTGTGTTATGCATACACAAATCCCAAGACACAGATGAAAAACATATAGCATCAAACCATACATCAAAGCACTTTGCAAGTCTTCCTTGTCGAAAAAGCACAAGGTAGAATAATATCACAATAGAAAATCACAACTGAGAAGCACAAACATTTGTACAACACTAAACAAGCATAATGCAGAATACATTAAATGAAAAAAAAAGGTTTAGCATTTTGTTAGCAAGAGTGTATTTCTGACACCCACAAATTAATTCTCAATATACTTTTAGTTTTCTTCCAATATTTTTAAAACAGGATTTACAGCTTATTTTACAATTAACAACACACATCCTTAAAGATCACTGCCCATCACAGTTTGTAAATATCTCTTTCTCTGAGGTTCTGTGCCTGTTAAATGTACATCCTAGAATACGAACATGTGAAATTTACCAGCAGATCAAGGCCTAGAGGTCTATCAAGTCTGCTCGAATGTGCAGCTAACAGCCCTTATTCTACAGCTGCCCCTCCCTTCCACCATTCCCCTGCATTGACCCTCCCCGTTGTCCTGCCCCATCCCCTTTTAAAGCAGTCCACTGTTCTACTGGATACCACTTCTGCAGGTAATGCATTCCACCCAGCTACCACCCTCTCTGTAAAAAAGTGTCTGTAAAAAAGAATCATATTGTAGATGTAGTAGGATAGTGCTACCACATGTTTCTGATGGTGAGTAAAAAGAATTATATGGTGACCAACAAATACTGCTCTTTTCTTTTTTTGTTCGTTTTGTTTTTCTAAAAAATCTTGATAACCAGGAAAGGAACACTGAGCCTAGGCTCGTTTTCAGGTGCAACCTAGGAGTGCAATACAATAATGTAAGAGGTGTTCTGCAGAGTAATCTAAGAGAGTGGTGCAATATATATGTGAGTAATACAATACAATGCAGAACTAGTAGAGCTTCAGGTGATTGGATAGTTTTATTTATTTATTTATTTAGCTTTTGTTAACTGGGTAGGTACACTAGACAAGTTGTATGCCCATTTTCAGGAACTAGTTAGCTAGCAAATGAACTACAGAGCAAAAGAACATATAAGGTAGTTGGATATTAAACTTAGATCTTGAAACTTGCATTACTCAGTAGTAAAAAAGACAACACAGCTCTAATGTCATACATGGTACAGGACTTGTCATTGGTTAAGGTATTCCTTAAGTGAGGGCAATTGGGGAAGGTTGGGAGAGTAGGTAGAAGAATCTTCTAAAAACAAAGAATAGCCACCATGTATTGCACCCATAAATGTTGAATTCCATTTGCTAGAGCAGATCTGAAATGTCTGGCAGTCTGCTGCTTTAGAGCCAAAGTGACATGGTTGGAGTGCCTTTCACTTTTCTGGCTCAGGTTTGGTAGAATACACTTCTAAAAATGAAGATTAGCCCCCATGTATTGCACCCATAAATGTGCTGCTCTACATTCTCTAGAAAAAGATTCTTACCTATGCATGGCCAAATTCATTTTTCAGGCAAACACCACACAGCTGGACTTCATAGAATAAGGGGATTACAGCTAGAGGAGGGGGGTAGCCTTTATGGTCTTTTACCTCTGCACTTTGCCTGCAAAACTAGATTTTTCATTGAAGGGCTATGGTAAGGTGCAGGTTCATTCAGGACTGCTCTGTTGTTAGATACAGGCCAGAGTGCATTACATTATTACCTTAGAGGGTTACGCAGCTACACATGCTAAAAAAGCCTGAACCCACTGGTGCTTTCAGCCCATTAGGCCTAGTGGTCACTCAGTCTAACTTGGGACTGCTCCACACACTTATCACATTTATATTCAAATTCTGAGTTCCTACAAAGTCTGGAAGACCTCAGACTCAAGAGAATGATACAGATGTGGTTTAGTGATATTCAGTGATTCGTTTAGTGACAGTGGGTGAACTGTCTGCCAGGAGGTTAGTTCCAAGTGGGACCTCTTCACATCTCATTTTAGAGTTCGTAGTGGTGCACAGGTGCAGACAAACTCATTGATATGAGAGGTTCTATACAGGGGTGTGAGGGGGCTGCACCCAGCGGAGAGTTCAGTTCCAAGGGGCAGGTCAGCGGCAGGCTGGCGATGACTCACTTTCTGTTGTTGGGGCAGAATTGACCAATTTTTCAAAGGACAGAGCTGCACCAGTAGTGGCGCGGCTCGGTCCTTTGATGTGTAAAGCCCTGCATTGTTGACTTACTGGTTGTGTGTTCACACTGCCGTAGCACTTACAGTGTGAATGCGCTGAGCCCTGTCGGCATGCCCCCTCCCACATTCATTTGCCAATGGGGGAGCCCAATTCCCCATAGGCATAATGCACCCCATTTGTTTTAGATAAACAAATGGTGGCTGTTGCCATCTGCCTGATAGTCCCCATGAAAGCCAATGGGGTGCCCAATCCCCCTGTCAGCATGACCCTTCCTCAGTTCATTTGCTGATGGAGGAGCCGAATCCCTGTCAGCATAATGTCCCCCCATTTGTTGTGTGCTGAGGGGCATGCCCAATCCCCCTTGGCTCATGTGCCCCCTCAAACACTCTGTATGTGTTGTTGGGGTGCCTAATCCCCATTGGCTACAGACCTACCCCAACAAAAGGTACAGTGGGAGCAAACCCCAGCATGCCAAACCACCTGCAATAAAAGAAAACCTTCTCCTTTGTTTTGTTTTGTTTTACACCTGTAAACAAGAAAACGGTCCCTTGCTGTCAACAGGCAAGTGCCCCCTTCCCCAACCCACACCCACCGTCTGTGCACCCACATCTCTAGAACCCCCCTCACCCCATACTTACCTCCACAGCCTGGTGCGATGATCTTTGTTGGAGTAGGAACATGTCTGCACTCTTCAAAGCATACTGCGAATTGAAGAAATGCCGGTAAGCTGTATAATGGCATAAATGTTTTTTTTTTAACTTATGTGGATATCTTAGCCTTTTTTGCAAATTTGGGCACCAAATTTTCAACATGGGGTTCTTGGGACCCCATCTCATGAATTCAGTGACCGTCATCTGGTTATTCAGCCCCAAAAGGTGATTTTACGGTCACTGCACAGAATCACCTTTTGGGACCAATTAATGAAATGACAGTATCACTGTTCATGTGAAAAACTTCCCAAAAATTACTGTTTTACGAGCGTGCATTCCACAGTTTCCACATACACTGGTATCTTTGTAAATTTGTAATATTTTCACTCCAGATTTTCAACATTGACATTTTTACACATCTCCTTATGAGCAGTACAGCTGTCATTTTTCACATCCTTGCCGAAATGTATTTTTGCACTTCCAGCGCAGAATAGCGCAGTCACTGTGGGAAATCAGTGTTTAGGATAGATTAAGAAAATCACAGTGACACTGTTCATGAGCAGAGGTCCCAAAATGCCTATGTTGAACATTTGGTGACAAACGTCCATAAAATGACTATTCTATGAGTGTGCGTTGCGCAGTTTCCACACACACTCGTAACTTCGAGACTTTGTAATATTTTCACTCAAGATTTTTAACAGTGTCAATTTTGCACACCTCCTTATGAACAGTGCAGCTGTCACTTTTCACATCCTGCCCAAAATGTGTTTTCATACAATTGGCGTACAATGGCCCAGACTACCTGAAAGAGCTCCTGGTACTCTACCACCCCGTGCGATCTCTCCGCTCAGCTGGCGAGGGGTTGCTAGAGATTCGAAGAGTATGTTTAAAATCTTCCGGGGCCCTGACATTTAAGCATGCAGCCCCTTTCTTCTGGAATTCTTTACCCCACCAGTTGCATGAGTGCACGACTGTGAAGGGCTTTAAATGAGCCTTAAAAACCCATCTGTTACACCAAGCTTTCAGCAACTGACTGACTGATTGTTTGTATGCTTTGTTATTTTTAAATCTGTTAGTTGTTTGTTTAGCAACTATGCTGCTGCAATTGTGTGTAATTATGCTTATGATTTTAACTGTTGTTCGGCGCCTTGGTTTTGGAAAGGCACCATAAAAATAAAGCTTTATTGTCATTATTATTATTATGGCATGGTCGCTGTGGGAAATCAACATTCTGGACAGATTAAGAAAATCATAGTGGCAGTGTTCATGAGCAGAGGTCACAAAATGCCTATGTTGAAATTTTGGTGAAATAATTCCACTTAATCATTGTGTTACGAGCGTGCATTGAGCAGTTTCCACGTAAGCTCGTAAATTAGAGCATTTTCAATATTTTCACTCAGATTTTCAACACTGCCATCTCTTCACACATCCCTATGAATGGTACAGCTGTCATTTTTCACATCCTGCCCAAACTGTGTTTTCACACATCTGATACAGAATGATGCAGTCGCTGTGAGAAATCAATGTTCGGAATAGATTAACAAAATCACAGTGCCACTGTTCCTGAGAAGAGGTCCCAAATGCTTTCATGAGGTGGGGGTCACAAAAAGGCCATGTTGAAAATTTGTAGTGCAAATATCAACAAACTCCCATGGCATTAGGGTTTATAACCATAACGTTTCACCCTGTACAGACTGACAGGCATCAGGGGGCATGCCTTTGGATTGTCAGCTGTAGTGCTCATTCCATTCCACCCCCCACTTCCATCTTGAAGCCAGTGACAGGCATTGAGCTGTGCCTTGGACTCTTCGGCCCCAGAGTTCACCCCATTCTCCTATACTACGTCCATTTTGGTGTATATCCTTATGAAATATGTTGACTGTAAAGCCGAACACCCCAAGACACACATCAACACTTGTCAGTATCTGCAGGATAGGGTGAGGTGAAATGCTGTGAGCGTTATGGGCGATGACGCAAAGGCACACCCCAATGCCTGTCCATCTCTGCCTCGGTGGAGACAGGGTTGACATGAGTTTAATACTTCACTGCCATTCCTATTCTACATCTGTCTAACTCCTGCACATCCAATGCTAGTATCAGCAATCAAACATTCATCTTTGACAAATGTTTGTTCTTTACAGTGTTGCAATTTTACAGCAATGTGTTCATAATGTTGTATATTAACCTGACAACAGATCATGCCCTATAAAGATCAGTCCCTAGTCTTCCTTTACCTCCATTGCTGCTGTACACCTGAGGTTGTAGTCCTCTGATGATGTCTCATTGGCCCCAGAAATGTGGAACCCTGGCACTCAAAATGAGAGGCAAATTGTGGGACACTTCATGGAATCTTCGAAAGACAACCACAAAATGCATAGAATTATGTGCCATCATGCTTACAAAGATTTCAGTTACTGAGCAATGTATTCTCTACATGCCTTGCTTGCGTTTTGCTTTAAAATGTAAACATAAAATGTGGGACTGTACACTTCTATCTATAGTTGTACAGATAGGTGTCACAGGACTAACCCAGGCACTGGGGCAGGAGAGCAATGCTCAGATCAGTATAGGCACAGGCTGGCTGACTACGTTGGCTTGCTTCTGAGACTGTTGTCAGCAGTCTGTGGTCTCCAAAGTCACTTACAGCATTATTCTTTGCCTCAGTTGCCTGAGATTTGTTTAGGAAAAAAGACAAGCTTGTTTTTGTTTAGCCAACATTCCATAGATGAGCTTTTAGGTATGTGGTTATTACTGATTAGGGCAAAGAAAAAAATGTTGTTGTTTTTTTATTTCTGCATAATGAACCAAAGACTGGTAAGGTATTACTTTTTACCAGGTATTCAGCATGATTGATGAATGACAGTGTGCTCTTCAAGTATAATACTGCCAAGTCCCGAGTATTTAAATTCAGCTACTTTAGTTCTAAAATGTGGCAAGAAATGGTCTTTATTCCCAATGTTAAGGTTTCTTGGTATAATGCCAAAAATTGTAATGATTCCAACTATCAAAGACCATATTATTTGTCTTTTTGCATTTTTAAAGGAGCAGTACACTGTAAAAAAAAACTGAGCTTTTTCAACGGTTTAGTCCCTATGCTCTGCTGATCATGTACCTGGTACTCTTTCCTACTGGCATTGTACTAACACCCCATAATTTGCTCAGTTTCCCTTTGTTTTTGTTTACATTTCTGCCACCCAGCTGCATTGACAACAGTAATAAAACATGCAGCTGCCATATCGTTTTCGGCGCTACAACGGCTGTAACACCTCACTTCCTGGTTCAGTAGTACTGCTGCTTTAACAAGCTTATTTCATTGAAAAAAATGACTGATGTTAAAAGCTTCTTGCAGATTCTGCAAGTATTATCAGCATATATAATTCACTGTAAAAACTGACATGCAGCTAGAAACTGGTTACCATAGAGGATGAGTCTGGGACCTAGTTTGTGTGTGTGTGTTGGGGGGGGGGCACAGACACACACATGTACCTTTTATTTCAACATCCCTATATCACTTTGGGGGCTTGGGAGACACACCTCATTACCATTTAGAATTACTTTATTAGATATAGGACAAGAACTGGCAAAGCTGGCAAGGTTTATTTGTTTGAATTTTTATGATGCATGCAGGGAATACCTCAGCATCACACAGTGAGTCTGTAGTGCTGGGCTTCACATGGGTTCTTATGGAGGACAGTAACCATCCCCCTTTACCTCAAATGGCTTAGTGAGGGGATCCACTGTCACAGTTGATACCATGTGGCATGTTTGCAGGCAGTTTCATGTGAGAGGCCAACAACTGAATGGATATGGAATCCAAACTCACTAAATTCACTGAAATTCCAACTTAAAGGAGCAGTATTTGTTAATAACCATGTAGTTTTTTTCCCAGCAATAATGTTCGTCTGGCAAAAAATTGCAAATTTTTTGAGTTTGTCATGACGTGCAGGTGCAGATGAACTCATTAACATGAGAGGTGCTATACAGGGGTGTGATGAGGGTGCACCCAATGGAGAGCTCAGTTCCAAGGGGCAGGTCAGTGGCAGGTGAATCAGTTGGCAGGCTGGCGGTGACTCACTTTCTGTTGTTGGGGCAAAGTTGGCCAACTTTTCAAAGGACAGAGCTGCACTAATAGTGGCGTGGCTCGGTCCTTTGATGTATAAAGCCTTGCATTACATTGACTTCCTGGTTGCGCTTTCACACTGCTATAGCACTTACAGTGTGAATGTGCTGAGCCTGCCCACTGCTCCTATCTTCCTTGTGTTTCCATTCATGCCCCCCCCTACCAGCAAATCACTCCCTCACACTTCCTCCCATGCTGCTGTCCTCCCCAAAACCACATTCTGTTCTAGCCCACATACATAGCAAATTCCTCCCTCTCCCTCCTATTGCTGCTGTTCTTCTTGCACCCTCCATGAACTCGGCCCAGCAGCAGAGACTGACATCGGGGATTGCCAGAGCCTGTAAGAGGTAAAGTGTCCTGCACTACAGCCTGACTGTTGTGAGGCACATCCCACCCAGGGTCGGCACTCCATATATTGCTGCTGGCAGGTCACGTGTCACACCCTCCTTTTTACTAAGTGTCCACTTTCCCATTTGCAGGTTATAGGCACCAACCACTAGGGGTCACTGCACTTTCCACTCTAGCTCCTCTGTCCTCTCTATATCCCTCCTAGCTACTACCTCACAGCTGTCCCACTAGAGGTCACTGCAGTTCCCTTGGATTCCTTCTACTACCACTTTCTGCACTCATCCTTCAGCCTATCTCTAAGCAACTGCTAGTATCAAACCTGGTACCCTTCTCTCTAAATTCTACTGACTATCCTCTGAGCCACTGAACCAGCCAACAACTTCCTCTATTTTTATGCTCTTAACCATACCTCACTCCCTCCTGCCCAGATTTAAAATATTGGCCCTGTCTACACTCTGTCCCTGAGCTGTGTTCAAACCCGGTATTCTTGCAGTCAGAGTCAGCTGCTCTATCTCTGCACCATAGTGCCTACCTACTTTCTTACTACTTTCTAAGCCTCTTAATCACTTCCCTACCCAGTCTGCCAAAATATAAGTCTACCTCTTCTTCTTGCTGCTTTGCAGGATTTGAAGCCTGTATCTTTGTTTCCAAAGTCCACAGTTCCACCACTCACCTAGAACACCTGTGTATTTTTACTGCAGGATTTCATAACTATAAAGAACGCACTAACCCTGTGACACAACTAAAGTGTTATCTAAGTGCTTCTACAAACCTGAACCCAACTCCCTGCTGCTACAGCCACTAGTCTAGCTCTCTTCTATTACCCTGATCAAGACTTGAACCTGGTACTCTATGCATTTCAGACACATACACTACCACCACACCATAGCAGCAACTAGACTCAAAGGTGATCTCTCACCAGCTATCTCCCCTCTTCATCCTAGTCCCCATTCTTTCCTCACTCAGCTCCACCAGCCTTCCCAACTATGCACATGCATCCCCTGCTCGCCAGTCTATCTCTTCTCCTCCGCCTCCCTTTGCCTTCCACATACCCTAGTGTCCCTATTAACCCTCAGCCTCGCTACTCCAGTGTTCCTACCTACCCTCCTGTCCTCCCCTCCTCCTTTACCACTGCTCCTACCACTCCCTCCTCCTCCACACATCCCATATGCTCCTCTCCACCTCACCCCCCTTCCAGACATCACCTGTCCTCCCCCTACAGCCCCCATGCACTTCTGATCACTCAGGCCTTCTCTGCCTGTGCTACCCTACCCACTCCTTGTGCAACCAAGCCCCATTCCTTATTCTATCGCTCCCGGCGTAAACTCTCCATCTGCCTCCCTCTGACCAGAGCACTTCTCCTCCTTCTGCTCCTAACAGGGAACATATACCCCAACCCAGGCCCTGCCCCCTCCCATCCACCCACTCAGCCCGCTGGTCTTCGAGTAGCCTCCATGAACATATGCAGCCTGCTGAAGAAATTTGACGCCCACAGTGTCTGGGCCATGGCTCACCAACCAGACATCATAGCCCTGGTTGAAACCTGGCTGTCCAAATTCAACTTCTGACTCATTTGTCTCCTCCCAGGCTATAATTTTATGCACCGAGGACCGAGTAGGCAAATGAGGGGAGGCTCAGCAATCTACACCAGGGACACAATACCTGGACATGCACCCCCACCCTACCCTCATAAATGGGGCCCAGGCCCCTTACCTCAGACTCACCCCAGACCTCTAGGAGCCCTCTCTATCTCACCACAGCCTACGCTTCCCCAAAGAACCAGCACCCAGCCCTGATATCTTTAATGGACTACCTAGCCACCCTCCACCATAAGGCAGAACAAGTCCTAGTGGGGACTCAATGTAAATTGGCTCAGCACCTCCTCATCCACCACCAGAGACTCATTTGCCGCCCAAGATCTGACACAACTCGTCACCCAGCCCACGAGACTTAACCCTAAGAGTGGTACTGGCACCCTGCTGGATGTTGTTATAACTAACCGACCCCATGAAATCCAAAACATCCAGGTCCTCCCAGACTCCCTGAGTGACCACTCCCCTATCCTATTCCACTGGGTAGCCCCCAATCCCAAGCCCGAAGCCCAGACCACCCTCCGCAGGCGCCTCCGCCCTGGTGGGCTGAAGAAACTTAAGGCACTCACCCAGATAGACTGGTCCCCATTCAGCAGGCAACCAACATTGATACTGCCCTCACCTTTTCACCACACCTTCAACATGGCCTGTGATCTCTTTGCACCCTTAACCAAAACCCGGTCCAAAAACAAACGCACCCTGGTTGGCCGGCCTCCTACAATTACTTAGAAACCGGATAACCTCTGGCACCTTGCCACTGAAACAGGTCATCTGTCTGATAGGCAAGCATACAATGCAGCCTGAAATAAATGCTCATGGGCCATCAGGAAAGCCAAGGCAGACTATTACCAGGCCTCCTTACTCCTCCTGGGGCTCAGCCCGGACCTTCTGGGATAATATTAAGCAACTCAATGGTAAAGCTTGCTCCCTGCCCCATCCCAGCTCAGTAGAAATGGCACAACCTCCACCGAGCCTGCCACCATAGCTAACTGGTTCAACACCACTTTCACTGACCTTAGCTCAGTCCTCCTAGTAATTTCTTTGACCCTCCCCAGCCAAACTCCCCTGTCCTCCAGCACCCAGCTTCCTCCTGCAAAGATTTCCACCCAGGAAGCCAGACCCATCCTAATCAAAGCTCTCAATGGCAACAATCCCGGCAGTGACTCACTGGACCCCAGCATCCTCAGGCTGGTGCTAGATGAAGTCCTTGCACCTCTCACAAGCCTAATCAACCAGTCACTCTGCCTGGGACAATTCCCCACAGCTTGGAAAACAGCCATTATCACACCTATTCATAAAGGAGGCGACAGGTCATCGGCCAACAACTACCGGCCAATCTCCATCCTCCTCCCTCTCTAAAGCCCTGGAGAAAGTGGTGGCCATTCAAATCACTGATTATCTGGCTAAGCATAACATCTTATGCCCAGAGCAACATGGCTTCCATGGGTCACAGTACCAGCACTCCCTTATTGGAATTCTCCAACTTCCTACACTCCTCCTTGGATACCAGCTCCTAGCTGGTGCAGTGTTCATTGACCTCTCAAAGGCTTTCGACACTGTCTCCATCCACTGCTGCTGAATGCACTCTGCCTCACTGGTCTCTCGGCTGGCCCCTGGCATGGTGTGCTAGCTATCTTGACACTCGATCCCAGTGTCAAGATTAATAGCACAATCTCGATACCCGTCCCATTCTCTGGGGTCCCCAAGGCTCCATCCTGGGCCCCTTCTCTTCTCACTGTATCTGAACACCCTGCCCAGTGCATGCTCTGGCAAAATTCTGCTGTATGCAGACGACATTGTCCTTTTTGCCACCCATCGTGATCCATCTCTCACAGGACTCCCTACAGCAGTCTTTTCAACAGTGCCGCTGCTTTTTAAGGAGCGAGACTCCCATCAATCTTTAGAAAACAAAACTATGCTCTTTTCACACCCCAAAACAAAGCTAGCAACCACCCACTCTATATCCTTCCAAGCACCAACCAACCACTGGAACAAGTCTGCTCCTACAAATACCTTTGGGGTTACCTTGATCAGCCCTCACATTTCACAACCACATCGACGCCCCTAACATCCGCCACCAACACACGGGCTTGGCATCCTATTCCGCCTATAAACCTGCCTTCCACCAAATGCTCTCTGGCTAGCTGTTACATCGTCCGTTCTGTCCCTTGTAGACTATGGTCTACCAGTATGGTGCCGACACCACTGCACTCAACAAAATTCACCTAACCCTGAATAAAGTGCAGATTGATTACTGGTGCCCCCAGGCTCCACACACACCTGTCAGCTATATGTCGATGCTAACCTGCTTACCCTGGATGAACGCTCCGATACCAGACCTGTCTCCTCACCAAAAAAACCCTACTCGGGCTCTCCCCCCCTGGGGTTACGGCATCCATCCACCAGAGCCCTCCCACCATTGCAACATGGTCTTCCTACAAGACCACTTTAAAGGTCCCCAGAACGAGAACCAGCCGTGGCCAGAGGTCCTTCAGCTATAGAGCCCCAACCTGGTTTAACTCTCTCCCTGCCACCATCACCAACGCCATCACCATCTCCACATTCAAAACCGCACTTCGGAACCACATCTTCAGCACTCGTAACTGCTCCTGTCTCTGAACATAGCCTCCACCTCTTTCTCTTGACAATGCCCCCCGGGAAGCTCTCCACCCAACCATCCCCTCCACCGCTTCCCTGTACACCATGCCTAGGTTTAACCTGGCCAGTGCCAGCTGTTTTCAATGTTTATCTACCAGAATGCTCACTTGATACCGACTTGTGTAATACCTGTTATCAATTACATGTACCCTGTACCCAATTGTATTTGTCTGACCACAATGTGACGTGGCACCTCTGGTGAATGCCTATTGATTTTTTGCAAATCTTTGCTATGTAACCGAAACGCAATGTATGTCTTTATGTGACGAAGTACCTTTGGAAACGAGCCTCTGGCTCAAAGTTTGTAAACTGATTCTTAAATAAATAAATAAATTCCCTATCTCCCCTGACACTGGAGAGCACACTCCCAGTGTCCAGAAATGTTCACATCCTTTCCCTATACATATGAAAAAAAGAAAACAGTCTGGTGTCTTTATTTCTTTAAACCTTAAATAAAAAAATGGTCCATCATTGTCTCCCCGTCCCCTTCCCCATCCTGACCCTCTCACTGCGCACCCACTTCCCCACACTCCCTCTTACCCATACTTACCTCTGGAGGTCGGGAGCAATGATCTTCTGTGGACCAGGAACACGACTGCACTCTTCAAAGTCGAGTGGCAAAGTGAAGATTTCAAGGTAAGCTGTATAATAAGAATCAATGGGGGGGGGTTCAACTTAGGTTGATATCTCAGCCATTTTTAGGAATTTTGGCCCCATATTTTCAACATGGGGTTCTTGGGACCCCACCTCCTGAACACTGTCACTGTCATTTTGTTGCTCAGTCCTGAAAGGTGATTTCGCAGTCGTTGTGTGGAATCACCTTTCAGGACTGATTAATAAAATGACAGTGCCACTGGTCAAGAGTTGGGGTCCCAAAAAGCCCATTTTGCAACTTTGATGAAACAATTCTAAAAAATGACTGCATTACAAGCTGCTTTGCACAGTTTCTACTCATGCTCCTAACTTCGCCAGTTTTTAATATTTTCACTTCAGATTTTCAACATTGTCATTATTTCACACCTCCTTATGAACAGTATACTGTAGCTGTTATTTTTCATATCATGCCTGAAATATGTTTTCATACCTGTGATGCAGAATGGCCAGGTGGCTCTGTGAAATCACCTTTAAGGATGAGTGAACAAAATGACACTGGTACTTTTCATGAGGTGGGGTCGTACGAATGTTAGACTGAAAATACGGTGTGAAAACATTAACAAAGAACAAAGTTATGAGCATGCACTTAAATTAACAAATGCAGGCTCATACCTTTGGTACGTTTCAATATTTTGACTACAAATTTTCATTATAGCCATCTCTTCACTGAACCTCATGAACGTTGACAGCTGTCATTTTCCAGATCCTGGGAAAAATGTTTTTTTGCATCCTGAAAAGTGATTTCGCAGCCACCCTGTGAAAGTAACTTTCAGACAGGAGTTGAAATTGTACTCTTCCTTTCTTCATGAGGTGGAGTAATAAGATGGCTGTGTTGTAAATGTGGTGTACAGATATTAAAAAACAATGAAGTTATGAACCCGTGTTGAAATTTGCCAACACCAGCTCATACCCCCCATGGCACCAGTGCACATGGCAAACTTTCGACATTGACAAATGCTTGTATTTGTTAACTGCACTTTTCCCTTGAGTACAGTGTAGACACAGTCCCCTCCTACTGCAGTGTTAACAGTCCTAGTGGGAACCTTGAGGGGGTTTTCTAGCAATATAACTAAATTTTTCCACATGCAGAAATGCAGTCCTTTTTTTTTCATTATTACCATTCTATTTTTGTGAAATCGATATTAGAGCAACCTGTCATTATTTTATTGTTTTTGAACAGTGACAGTTTTTGTTTGTTTTACCAGCTGGGGCTCACAGACTGTAATGGAAAAGAAATAATGTTAACAGGGATCTTTATTTTATTGTACATTCTTTTTATCCTCCTACACACTGGACTACCAGACTCTCTCCAGTGGGGCACTCAACCAACCCAATCTCGCCCACCTGAGATCCCCAATCCTACTATTCGGATGGGGGAAGACCTTCCTCACTCACTCCTGGTCTGCTGACCCCATAGATTTAAGCCCCCCAGGGTGGGACTATCAACTCCTTATTGACAACCCTTCTGTAAATCTAGTGTGTGGCCAGGACTCACAAGTGGAGCATCTGGGGCAGGCTGGAGGATCCGGTGCTGGGCGTAGTGATTGGTCACTGGTCCTACCTTTTGCCTACTGCTGGCTCAGGAGTTTTCCCTTGTTTCTATGCTTCCCGAGCACAGACATGCAATGATGCCCTGCACGTGATGGGCATGTTCCTGCCCCCATGCGTAAGGCATCCACCGATGCTCCCCCCATGTAAGCATGCCACATGGTGTGGCAACTCCCAGTCACTGCCAGGAGCTGCTCAAGCAGTGGCAAGTGACTGAATCCTCCCCTAGGAAAGAAGAACAGTCCTCCAGATGCTCGATCCTTTCCAGTCCCCTGTTGATTTCTAATGGCCCGGACTCATTCTCGAATCTGAGTTGCCAGCATGGCATGAGGTGTGGCGTTCAGTGCCTCAACTCTCAGTGCCACCTGACTGGCTGAACAGGGATCATTTAAAGTTAATTTCAGTGAAAGTCAGAAACATCACAAAATCCATAACTGGAAATCAGTCTGGATTTTTGAACTCCAACATATTACTCCTACCCCCCAACCGAGTCCCCCATTTCAGAAGTCATTATTGTGAGAAGCCAGTTTTTAAATAGTAAAAATTAAATATTACTTATATAGTGCCCTTGGATTCAGAAACATGTTGCTGACTTTCACTGCAGCCAGATTGGATGTCACCCAATATTTATTTTCCCTTTTGGGAGGCCAGTACTTCACATCCCCTTTCTTCCTTTATTTGGAATGCTTTTATCTTGCTTTTGAAACTAATCAATTTGCAAAATGGACATTACTATAGCACAGAATATGACCTGGAATTCCTTATGAATTTGGGGGAAGGGAGATGATGAGGGAAGTGTTTTACTCTTTTTTCCCTTTATGGGGGGGGGGGGTAAATGCTACCAGATGTTCATTGTAAAATACGTGACTTCCTTCAGATTAGACCCCCATGCAGTAAGAACTTGTTTCCACTCAGTCATCTTAATGGTTTTGTTTTTATTTAAATCATAAACATGTAAGTTTTTAATACAAAAAGGGCAAAGTACCAGTAAAGAATCAGGGAACTCTTCCCAACTGCAGTTCATTAAACTGAACTGTATGATGTTTTAATCAATCAATCGATGTTGATTGGAAGGCAAATTGAGAGCAAGGCCTCTCTTTTTCAGAGGTAGCAACAGTACACAACACTGGATGAGGCAGGTGGTCCAGGACAAGCTGACTGCAGGGAGAGCACCAGAGGTGTAGAGGAAAGATAGATTGGGGGGGGGGGGCATTCCTGAGGCAACAAAGTCATGCACAAGAATTGTTAAAAAGTGAAGCAGGTTCAAGAGACCAACTGGGTTCTCAGAAGCTGTCAAAGAAGCAGTGAGGGCCATGAGAAATGATTTCTCCAAGTAGAACTAAAAGCAGGGGAGGAGGACAAATGGGGAGAGCAAAGAGGAATGTTAGGGGGGCAAAGGCAGGCACAGAGCTGTGTGCTGTGGAGGGTGTCAGTGTTGGGGAAAACAATTCTTCAGATATATATTAAGGAAAAAAGGAACACATGAGTGCATATTGTTAGGCTGCAAGAGGGAAGGAACAAAAAGTAGCCATCATAAAAGACGAATTTTGCTCTTCCGTCACAACAGAAGACTGCTGTCCCCTGCCTGAAAGTGGCATCAAAGCAGTTATCTGGGGCATTCCTGAAATGAAGCAACCAGTATTTATCAGAGAAAGGATGCAAAAGGGGCTTGAAACCCTAAGGGTAGAAAAAGTCACAGGGCAGTATGGCCTTCACCCGAGAGTGCGCAAACAATTGGCTGCAGAACTGGCTTAACCACTGTTAGTATATTTTTTGAGATCCTCCCTCTCAGCAACCCGCCCCCCCCCAAACAAATTACAGTGACACTGGGGATTCCCAATCATACAGTGTTATGAACAAATCCTCATTCATTTTTCTTTTTCTTTTAATTTCCTGTAAAAATAAAACTGTCCGTTAATGTCTTTTGTTCCATTTTTGCCCATGGTGGGGCTACAGTACCCTCATCTTCTCTGAATTGCAGGCACATCTTCATTCTTCAAAGCCAGATCATGAATTGAGGAAACAGGTATGTATTTCAGTGGAAATTTGAACTTGGTGGCATAACTTGTTCTTTCTGCTGGAAACTGTAGTCCTGCCAATCGGTGCGTTCCAACAACAATTCCAATGATGAACTTCGGCATTGACAGATGCTTGTTATAAATACATCAACATTCAGGATTCCTTACAACAAGGGAATAGATTAGACTCCAAGTTGTCACCTTTCCTACTGGAAGTTGATATCCTATAGAAATGAATTGACCCAAGTCACATGATTCCTCAAATATATTGCATACTTAAACTGAGTTAACATAATCCTCTCTCTGCACTAAACTATTCAAAAGAAATAAAAGTTGGGCACTGACTTCTTTGAAAAAATTTGGAGAACATCTTGCTTGCTGTCCGGGGCCTCTGTGTATAATCTCTGGATCAGTGGCACACAACCATGCAAACTCAAAAGATCACAAGGTCTTCCCCTGTTGGTTATTTCGTATGTTAATATGTAATAATTTTAATGAAACCACATTCTAATTCTTACATTACAGCCCTTGCACAGGTAGCAGTTATCCAAACATAATACTTTAATTGACTGTGTTTCTTTGTTTTCTTTTTTTAAATTAGTAGTTTCTGGGTTTTCTCCCATCCCACTGCTGCACAACCCTGATGTGATGTATGCATGTGGAGCAAAGCACATGCAT
This sequence comes from Neoceratodus forsteri, assembly GCA_016271365.2. Classification (NCBI taxonomy): domain Eukaryota; kingdom Metazoa; phylum Chordata; order Ceratodontiformes; family Ceratodontidae; genus Neoceratodus; species Neoceratodus forsteri. Next base: position 613,663,337 of record CM057455.1, read on the forward strand.
GTCTTGCGGGATGCTCCACCCTACCAGTCACCCGATACCACCTATGCTCATCACCGTACCTCCATTCAGTGATGGCGGGACTATGGGTGGGTGACCCACACCCTGTGGGAGAGGAGAGCAATTGCTCAATCCTACTTCTACTCTCCCCTTGTGTTGGCTCCTGGCGACCAGAAGTTATTCCTGAACCTGGGTCACCAGCGCAGCATGAGGTAAGGCATGCAATGCCTCAGCCCTCTGTGCCACCAGACCAGCCCTGTTGACTGTGTTTCTACACAGAGGTTTAATTTGCTATGAATGAACTTGTGGGAATGGACAGGCAATCTTTCAGAGAGTAATAAGTTATCAGGTTGCACATCTGCATAGTTGTTTAATTCCATTTGCTAAAGCAGGTCTGAAATGTCTGGCAGTCATCCAGAGAGGTAATATTTCAATAGGTTGTCAACACAAGGGATTGTTGCATAGGCTGCATCTGGTGAGAATAGGTTTAGCACCCATTCAGAGAGTAATTCCCAGTAGCTGGTGCTGAAACATGCAGTGATAGATGTAAGGTAGGTTGATATACAGTATGCATAGAACAAATCATATAGCGCACACAAACATATAGCATATATATTGTTATTTATTAAGTGCATTTATAATTATTTATTTAACTATAGCATTTGTGTGCAGGGTGTGATGATAAGAACACAGCAACCTTGTATCTAGCCATTACATCACTGTTCACATGTTATAATGTAAATGGAATGTCCCAGAACTGTGTGATAGAGTATTTCACAATGAGTTTTAGTGGGGTGGGGCGGGCTTGAGCAGTGGTTGGGATCAGGGGAATAAAGATTCAAAAAGGTAAGGAAGTGGTAATTTATTGCATGTACTGATTGGGGAAGAGTGGATAATTAAGCAATAAGGCATGACAGGTTGTGATATATCGTGGGATATCGTCACGCCTCGGGTAGTTGGGGCACGAGGCCGCAGGCGAAAAGGCCCAATCCACTGGTGAAGTGATGATATCCCACATATATCACACCCTGGAGTGCCTTATTGCTATTATGAACTGGCTTTAATGTTTAAAAAATTAAAAACGTAAAATAAACAGGTTTTAAAATGAGTTTTTGGGTGGTGTAGGGTGACATTTTGGTAAAATAGTTCTTGAGATAGTAGGTGGTGCTATGATACTGGTAGTTGACAGTGGTGGGACTGTTGTGTCTCTGTGAACTCATCTCTCGTTGCTGCAGATGTGATTTGTGGGTATTTTGAAGAGGTTTCTGTCGAGTCAGGGAGTCAGCGAAATACTGCACATTGGTGAGTAAGTAAATGGAGGTAGTTGCAGCTGTTGTGTTAATGGCAGAGCGATTGTTTTTATTTAGGTACAAGAGAAAATCACCGTTGCACATGAGTCACAGATGTGCTGCTTCAACCAAGTCAGAAGTTACCGACTGTAACTTCTGTGCAGCTGCTGCACTCGACTCCGTTTAGTAACGGATTTATTTTTTTTTTGTTTTAAATATGTGGCTCGTTGTATGCCATTGTAGGACAGCTTGTGTGTCGGGAGAGTTTTGCGAGGGTCGTGAGGGATGTGGAGAATGCTGGCAACAGCGGGAATTTTTTCAGTGAGGAGGCTGGTTGCCGGAGCTTTTTAAAAGCTGTGATGATGTAGCCCGATATCATCACGGCTTTAGAGAGCTGTCGGCCAATCAGATTGCTCGAATTACAATCGCCGGTTCATAACAATGGTTATACTAGGGCAGGGGATGGGGAATTAAAGTGTACAGTATATTTTATAAAAAAAAAAAAAAAAAACGTTTGCACTGTATTAGTAAAAACGGAATCAAAATAATGCTAAGGGATTGCCAATCATGGAAAGTCACAAAGCCCAAAGCAAAAGTTCTTGAATTTCATAGTTAGTTTGGGTACCACAGTTTGCTAAAGCAACACTACTTTTAGGATTCGGCAGAATAAATGCAGTTAAGATTATTGACTTGATAACCCTAAGATTCGATTTCTGACTTTCTGTGCTGTCGGCAACCTCAACATTATCTTAAGGTAGTTTTTTTCAACAAACTTTCTACAATGAGCTACTTTTAAATTTTTAGTATAAACTTTTAGTAGCATTACTTTAACCACATTATCAATCATTTTTAGTTTATTACCTGTCATTTAAAAATACAAATGATTGAGACCTTCAAATATATGAAGGGGATTAACAAAACAGGCACAGAAGGGATAATTAAGCTGAAGAGAGAATGGGACACCAGAAGGCTGGTCTCAGGTTGGAAGGTGGAAGATATCAGAGAGAGATGAGGAGGCATTTTTTCACAGAGAGGGTGGTGGAGAAATGGAACACTCTACCCAAGGAGGTGGTATCCTGTAGCAGAGTGGGCAGATTTAAAATAGCATGGGACAGGGTGTGAGGGGGTAAAGGTGAGGGGGTAGAGGAAGTTGGGGCAGCTGAAATATAAGGGTGCTAGCTGACCTTGTGAGCAGACTAACTTGATAGACCATAAGGTTTGTTTCTACTGGCAGATTCATATGTCCATATGTTAGTATGTAACAGCATGTTAAAACATGCCAAACAATGGAATCTTTTGTGATGATCATCTATAAATATGCACCATTTTAAATTGGGTCAAAAACTGCAAACATATACATTACTGCCCTGTAGCATGTATTTCTTTTTTTTTTTGAAATTGTATTTCTTTATTATTTTATATAAAGGTAATATACCTGAGAGAATAATACAGGGATTACACATTATGACCAATGACATAAGCTGTATAACAGTTGCAAAGTGACAATGTACAACATTTCACAGAAATCCCTGAATATGAAAGAACAATGGGAAATGCCCCCCTATGCCCCTCACCCAGAACCCTTGGCCCCATCTCTCCTCCCCCAGGATGTGCTTTCTATAAAGGAAAAAGAGAAAAAAAAGCAAAAAGAGAAAAAAAGGAAAGAAAGGGAGCTGATCCTGATACATATGAGATGCATAAAGGTATATCAGCTGCCAAGGTAGCTAGAGGTGTACCCAACAGGGTGTTAATTCAAATAAAAAGCATATAATTTGCCCCATTTCCGCTCAAACAAACCCAGACAATTCCGAGAACTTGCTATTAACCTTTCAGTCCGAAAGCAGAGAGAAATTTCACTGATCCATTCTGCATACGAGATAACCAATTGGTCCATCCAATGCCTAACACCAGTCTTTTGACGACCATCGAGATTAAGCCATGTGGAATCTACGCTCCATCACTTGTATATTGGAAAACATCCCTAAGATACAGACTTCTATAGTAAATAAATCATCAAGGCCCAAAAGAGGGTCTAAGTTAGATTGGATGGACTGCCATAAGGGAGCCACCTTCTCACAATACCAGAAAATGTGTACCAGGTTCCCTTCAACTGTGCCACACCTTGTGCATAGAGGTGAGGATAATCTATTTAATTTAACCAGTTTAACTGGGGTGTAATACATGTTATTCAATATATGGTATTGAGTGAGTCTATGCCTGTCTTGAGAGAGATACCGATATGTATCTACCCAAATCTGTTCCCAATTTAGAAGGGTGTCTGGCAGAAGAGAGGACCAGCACTTAGAACCAGTCAGGGATTCTGGGAATTTGGTATCTATTAGGAAAGAATAAAGCTTAGAAATACTATGGGCCTTAATTGCCTGTTCTTGTATCTGGTTTAGGAAGGGTTTAATTTGAGATGGTGTGGAATTGGAGCCGAAGCTGGAAGCCACTAGGTGTTGTAACTGAAAAACTTTAAAAATGTGCTTCTGTGGAATATTATACTTGGTCAGAACCTCCCCGGAGGATAGAAGAGAGTTATTCAGGAATAAATCGTCGACATAGCAATCTCTCAGCTAGGGAAGCCAGTCTAGAGAAAGCGGGAGACCCCCACTCCTAATATTTAAATTAAGGGTAAGAGGTTGGGAAGTGTCTTTCCTGGGAGACAGATTGAAAAAATGCCAGCATTGATTTAGCACCTTGATGGAAGCACCAATGACGCTCCCATGTAAAAGTGGAGGCAAAGTGGATAGGCTATAATAGAGGAGTCTGGATGGGGGAAGGCCAAACTCGGTTAAAATCTTTTTCTCAAGTTGTACCCAAATTGATAGATACTCGTCCACCCTCTGGTCGTACCACCTCCCAATTTTCGCCATGTGGCTTGCCCAGTAATAGAGCATAAAGTTGGGAAGACAGAGCCCCCCCCTTCTCTTTGGGTAAATTAAGTTTTAAGAAGGCTTTCCTGGGGTGTTTACCCTGCCAAATGAACTTGGAAATGGACCTGTGAAAGTGACGAAAATAGGACATCGGCAGGAAAATGTTCATTAGGCTAAGTGGGTAGAAGACCCAAGGCAGCACATTCATCTTAACAATATTAATACGACCCCACAGCGATAAAGGGAGAGCAGACCATCTCTGAAGGTCTTGTTGAATTTTAATTAATAGATTGTCTAGGTTAAGCTTCCTGAAGAGTTCAAGGTCTTTAGTAAGTAAGGAAAATGCCTAAATATTTGAGAGAGGAGGGGGCCCATTTCATACCAAACTGGGAAAAGTTGACCTGAAGCATGTGGAAATCAGTGTTCAGTGGAAATATAATTAATTTAGCTAAATTCAACTTGCAATTAGCCACTTGGCCAAACTGGGCTATAATTTGTAGTATATGTGTTAGAGATGCTTCAGGGTTAGTCAAATGTAAAAGAATATCATCAGCATAGGCCGAGAGAACCAGAGACTGTTGCTGAATGAAACATCCCGTGACCAGTGGAGAGTTTTTGATGCTAAGAAGGAGAGGCTCCAAATATAGATTAAACAGGAATGGTGACAGGGGGCAGCCCTGCCGGGTGCCTGTAAATAGCGAGAATCGAGAAGAAAAAACCCCGTTACAATAAATTCTGGCAGTAGGGGACTGGTGACCGATTTAATCCATTGAATAAAGACCTCAGGGAAGCCCATTCTCTTTAATATAATCCAGAGAAATTCCCAATGGACTCTATCAAAGGCTTTCTCCGCATCTAATGATATCAGAGCCATAGAGACCTGAGAGTCCTGGTTGGCCTGAAAAAATGTGAGAGAGTACGCAGGTGGTCTATAGAGGACCTGCCCTGCACAAACTCTACTTGCTTGGGACTCAACAAGTTAAGCCAGACCTGTTTGAGTCTAAGGGATAGGATTTTCGTTAGGATTTTAATGTCGTAATTAAGCAGTGAGATTGGGCAGTACTGTAGCATGTATTTCTAGTAATTTACTAAGTAATGAAATTCCAAAACTCACTAGCTCAGACAATTTATTGGTGAACTTGATAGAACCTATCAGAGTGACAGGATTCTTGAACACCAATACAAAATTCATACAGTAGTATATAGAACTGTGGGGAACTATTAAGCTTGAACAGTAGCTCATGGTCACATGTGCATGAGTGAAAGCTAACAGAAGGGATATTTGGGAGAGGTTTATTTATTTATTTCAAGAGTTTGACCAGGAAAAACATACTGAGCTAAGTAACAGCTTGTTTCCAGTTGCATCCTGGGGGGAAGGAGCAAGGGAGATAAGATATAACAAATCAGAGCATTTACAGTACAATATTTACAATAGTCACAAACAAGAGTAGAACCACCTATCAACAAAAAAAGGTAACTTAACATTTATCAGTTATGACTGTAACAGAGCAGAGGATACTATTTAAGCGATCCAGGAACTATACAGTGGAGGCACTGGAAGTTAGATAGGTTTGGGGTATAGGTATGGGACAGACTAGAGCACTCTTAAAGGGGGAAGGAGAAGACAAGGAGGAAAGTAGTGGAAAGAATAGGCTGAGTGGAGGAACGGGGTGGAGCTCAGGTGCATTTGCATTAGGGAGAGATGAAGTCATGGAGAAGAGAGGAAAGGGAGCAAATGGAGGAGGCAGAGCAGGTGGATATGTAAAGTGCAGTGGGTTAAGGCTCTGAGCTACAGATCTGGACACCTGGGTTTTAATCTCTCAGCTGCCTAGGTGCATATTGTGTGATCCTGAGCAAGTCACTTAACTTCTTTGTGCTCCGAGGTCACATCTGGATACAAGCTTTGGCTAAGTGTACAACTCCTGGTTAAACAATGTTCCCTTTCACTTCCCTTCCTATATGTGGAGGGAATTCCATAGTTTATGGAGGCAGAAGAAGAATGCAATTAAGCAAATAATTAAGCCAGTTTTAGGCTGAGGAACCCTATAAAGGTAAGCAATTTGAGGCAGATACAGCTTAGAGTAGGGTCTCAGCTTATGGGTGGTCTGCCTCAATGTTGGTAGCTGGGTGACTTCACAGCAGGGCCCTGAGGTGAATACCAAGAGATCCCCTACTACTTTTGAAATCAAATTAGTAAATTCCTAATCCAGGCTGAAAAAATATATGTTTATTGTTACATTTACCTATGTGGGGAGGGGCAGGGTGAGTTCTAACTTGTTTTTGTTGATGTATGCCATATACAGAAGCACCCCTCATTTAGAATCCCATTTATAGTTTCTGAATGAGCAAGGGTGAGCAGTTAATATCGGATAAAGTTTGTAAATGGAGAAGTATGGCTTTCTCATTTAACTGGCTCTCCAACATTTACCTGCACATTAACTGGGGACCACTCCTTAAATAAGCCAGTTTTAAGCTGATGTACCCTATAAGGGTAAGCCATTTGAGGCAGATACAGCTTACAGTAGGGACCCAGCTTATGGGTGTTCTACCTCAACGTTGGTAGCTGGGTGACTTCACAGTAGGGCCCTGAGGTGAATACCAAGAGACCCCCACTCCTTTTGAAATCAAATTAGTAAATTGCCAATCCAGGCTGAAAAAATATATGTTTATTCTTACATTTACCTCTGTTGGGGGAGGGTGTAAGGGTGTGCTCTGATGTGTTGCTTTTGTTGATGTATGCCATATACAGAAGCACCCCTCATTTAGAATCCCATTTATAGTTTGTGAATGAGCAAGGGTGAGCAGTTAATATTGGATAAAGAAAAAGAAAGCAGCCTTGCCAGCTGAGGATGACCTAGGTGGAAAGAGATGTGAGCAAGTTCCATTTTACATAAAGGCTGGTGGAGTCATGGAACAGTCTGCTAACTGAAGTGGTGGGTGCAGAAACTGTTGGTGGTTTCAAGCATGGTTGGGGCAGAATTAAAGGTATAGTGATTGCTCAGGGTGTCAGAATTATGGAGAAGAATGTGTGGAGGATGGGAAGGGCTAGGGCCCTGAGGGGATAGTAGGTCCCTGGGCTAAACTGGCAACTCAGACAGGCTGGATGGACCATCAGTCTTTTTCTGCCATCATTGTCTACGTTTCTACATAAACTAATGATAACGATTCTAATGAGAAACCCAGAAAAGCAAACCTAGAGTGCACACGACCTAAACTATACTACTGTATATGTATGTTTGAAGAGAATATTTTGAATATTGTAATGGTGTCCAAGATTTTGAAGCTGACAAGTAAAAGCATAACCCAAATTAATATCTGTAATTTTCAGAGTAAAAAAAGACAACTTTAATAGTGGTTATTGTAACAATATCAATGTATTTGCATGCTCCAAAAAAAGTATTATGTTTCACAATAGTATTACCAACTTCATCTTGGTAAAGTACAATAAACAAACTAGCTGATGCAACAATGTATTAACTGGCAAAAGGAAAATAATTTCACTATAAGTATTGGAAAACAAAGAACTAACTACAATATGAAATTACATATTCAGAATGCAAGCAAAGTCAACACCTTCATTTTGCCCAGGGGAACGTATTCCTCAAACAGGAATATCCAGTGGGATTCCCATCGCAGTATCAAAGTCTCAAGGTCCCCACCCATCTTCCCAAGTACAGACTTCTCAATTGCACAGAATTAAGACTCACTGGGGCTATATTTGATCAATTTAAATGAGGTGTTTGGAAGTTCTGGTCATAGGAATGTCTGTTATAATGCAGTTGATGAAAGGTACAGATATTCAGATATTGTAAACACATTTGGGACTTAGTCCAGGTTGCTCAACTGACTCTACAATTATCAAAGAGAAGACAACCAAATACCCCAGGAAATGGTTCACAAGCATTCAGCTCCCATTAGTACTAGCAGCTGTTCCACCCCAAGTGTGGGGGTAGTCTTAGATAAGGGATGTGAGTCTGAAGTTTCTATAATAAAGACGGATGCAGTATAGCACAGTGGTTTAAGGCTCTGAGCTGCAAATTTGGTGACATCCAGCAGACCAGACCAGACCTGGGTTTGAACTCCACAGCTTCCACTTGCGTACTGTGTGACACTGAGCAAGTCACTTAACTTCCATGTGCTCCCAGGTTGCACCTGTAAAAAAGCTTTCATCATAGTGTGCTAGTCCTGGTTAAATAACTAACAAAAAAATAATGTATAATAAATTGATTTTCCTTTCTTGAAATATAGCTGGTTTAGAACACAAAATGGTAGACAAGGATTCAAGAGATTTTTTATTGCTCTCAGATGATATTTGCCTACAGGAAATGTGACATACAGATGCAAATATTATTGTTTTGAATGGTTATGAATTATATCATGTGTCTGGAGAAAAGTCTTATAATTTTGATAGAAGAGCAGGAGGTCTGATTACCTTTATCAGAATTGGTGCTTTCATAAATAGTAAAGTTAAGCAGTCTGGTAGACACTTTTTGTGCTTACAACTTGTTGGCAAACTGCATAAAATCTTTTTCATAAAGCTTATATCTCTCCACCTTCATCAAACTTTTATTAGCCTGGCATCTGGGATAAACTAGGTGGTCTTTTCCAAGACTGCAGGACAGATTTTCCAGATTATGAGATCCTATTCCTGGGTGATTTTAATTCAAGGATAGCTGACTTAGATGGTTTAATTGGCAATTCCATATTTATGTGTGATGATGATTCTAGCAGTGATTGTATAAGGAAATGAAAGGATACAGTGAAAACAAATGTTGATATTAAACTGGTGTAGTGATAGTATAATATGTTGATTATTGTCACTCCATTTTGTATGCTATTTCATATAATGTATGTCATTTTATACTCCATTTTGTATTGTGTGGCTCCATTTTACATGCTGCTTCATTTAATTGGTGTTTTGCTCTTTAGATAGCCTCATTATTATGTTTTGCTTCAGACAGTGTATTTTGCTAACTTGAAGGTTGCATATTATCAGGCAACCTGTTTTTATAGTTTTGTTTAAACTTCTGCTTAGCTCATAGTGTTCTAGGCACCCGGCCAGTGTTTGGAGCACAGTGACCTAGCAGGTGTGAGGAATTCTGAGCAGTCCTTATGGTGTGGTCGCAGCATCCTGGGAGCCAGCCAGCTTCTAGAATGTGGCGAGACAACACTATGAAGGCTGCACGGTTATTTCAGCATAGAATAAGATATAAATGTAGCTTTCTCAATGCCTGGTTAGAAGCCTCACCTGCAGGGTGGACGTGATCGCTATGGGGCCAATTCCCAGTTCGTGAGACTCCTAGCCAGGCTGACAAGGGGCTTCCAGCTATTGGAACAGGCTTGGATGTAGCTTTTGGAATCGGTGATGTATAACCTTTTGTATTATATTTTGCTATAATAAAGCTTTGGCTTGCTGTACTTTTTGTAACCTTTATATTATATTTTGCTATAATAAAGCTTTGGCTTACTATACTTATTGTACTGTTATTGTGTGTATGGAGTGTGAATGGCAAATAGCTGCTTGGTTTGAGTTGGCAGAATATTTTTGGCGTAAGTCAGCAGGATTCAAAATAAAATGTCTATTTTAGGAAAAAGGATGAGTTCTTTTTTAAAGGTGTATTAAGGCTCAAACAAGCAAGGGCAACTGCCCTTTGTACTTGTAATTTGTGCTTGCTGCAAGTATATACTGTTAGAGCCAATGATGGCTTTCACAGTTCAGGCTGCTTTTAGGAGAAAAGCAGCGGCTGGTTAAGTAAAGTTAGATAAGCAACATCTAGAAAAAGAAAAATAAACTACTGTGGATGTACGCACAGTAGGTGACTACAGATGGGATGATTTGAAAATCCTCCCCCATGTTGCCTATCTTTGTAGTTTCAAGTTTTTCTGTATCAATTTCAAGTTCCCTTGCCTCCTATAGAGGCTGAAACATTTGATCCTAAACCCAAGTACTGGGGACCTCTACCAGATGAATCTCAACCTAGTACTGTTAGAGATTTTTGTTTGTTTTGTTTTTAAACTGCAAACCAGAGCTCTGGAAAAAGACTTGGTTTGGCAGGTTACTAAAATGGCCAAAAGAAAACCTTTGAAAGGGTTAAAACCTTTGAAAGGGTTAATAGCTGCAGCGTTTGGAAATTATCGGTCCTGCAGTCAGTTTTCTTACTTAGACTAGTATATCGGAAAAGAAGAAGAAAATACCTTGGCACGGGTAAGTCTGAATTTTTTTTTTTCAAAGTTGTTTTATGTCTGTCTGTTTTATTTCTTAATACATTATACTAAACAAGGTAATGCTCCGTCTTTCTCATGCATATTTTCTAGCTTATATCTGTGTTCTGTAATTATGTTCTATTGTCAAGGTTGCGAGATAGTTGACTGCCTTCAGTGCACAACATGTTACAGAAAAAAAAGAAAGAAGAAGCTTCTTTGCCTCATAGCTGACTGTTTTAATTGGCTTTATTTGTAATGGAACATTTGTGCTGCCTAGATAGGGTCAGTGAAAAACTTTTGTTTGTAGTTGTTGCTTGGAGCAGGTAGTGTTGATGGTGAAGAATTATGACGTCATATAGATTGCAATGTGCAGAAAGAGTTGTAGTTTGCAAGCAACGTGCCAAGCCACTGCTAGGTGAAAATGTAATGTGTTAACAGCTATAAATGGCTTTATCATACTTCTAGTTAAAACCAGAAACTTTTTGCAAAATGGCAGAGTGCCATATTTTAGTTATGTGCCAAAAGGTGTAATCATGTTATACGAGATGTGTTCACTTACAGCTGATGTGTTTAAACAGTGTTTTGTTCTGGAAAGATTTGGCATGGCAATATGTATAAATGTGTTGGTTTAAAAATTGTCAGTGTTACAAGACAGGCAGGAGGCAGCACATATATCTAAACCACGTACAATTTTCTAATGGAACTATGGGCATTACCTCAGCAAATTGGTGTGAAACAATGTCAGTCTTATTTTGTGTTAAGTATTTCTTTTCTGTATGTGTATGTGTGTGTACTGTCTTGGCCAGCAGTTTCATTGTGTGCTCTATTGTTATTTAAAGATATTTTAATATTGGTGGTGTTCAAGGACACTACAGGAATGGCTGGGTTTGAATGACCCTTGCATGCACACTGTGACCTTTGCACGTTATTTGACCTTCTTGTGTTTCAACATTTTATGTTACTACCAGTTCAAACTTGATGTGTATTCCATGCCTAAAGCACAACTTTTCACACAAAATGTATGTTTTCATGAAAGCACACCAAGATGAACCATGTAATTTGACTTTTTATTGCAAAACTAGTATTCTAAGTGAAGAGGAACAAACTTTACAATTTTGAAAAAGGACTATTACAGCTGTTTTTGAGAGTTAACCATCTACAGAGATACGACGCTCGGTATTACCATCAATCTGGACATTTTGTCATGCTTAGGATAAGGGAACCCAGGGACGCTTGGCTTCTTTTATCCTATGGAAATAATCTTGTTTTATTTTTAAACTGATGTGTGTTTGTTTTGTTGTTTGTCTGTGTTTCACAGCTAACCTTTTATTGCTACAGTATTCGAGCTGTCTCTTGCACCTCGAGCTGTGTCTTCCACAGTAGGAGCTTGGAGGGAGGGTAGCTACCCTTCCTCCCTTCCAGTGTAATACCCACAAAGGTTGCAAGGTACATGTCATATTTATACTGATTCATGGTCTGTAGCCAATGGTTTAACAACCTGGCTGCCCACTTGGGCTAAGGATGAGTGGAAAATTTATTCGAAAGAAATATGGGGAAAAGAACTGTGGCAGGAAATATGGACTATGGTGCAAAATACTCAGACCACTGTATTTCATGTTGATGCTCATTGTGCTTCAGATACACTAGAACGATGGTATAATTCTATTGCAGATGAAAAAGCTAAGATTCTTCCAGTGGATATTGAAGAAACTCAAAGTCAGCAGTTATCAGGGCTGGCAAAATGGGCACATCAAAAATGTGGACATTTGGGAGAAAAGCCACTTACAGGTGGGCATACAGTAGGGTGTACCCTAACATTGGATTTGGTTAAAACTGTTGTTGCTCAGTGTCCTATATGCCAACATGGGCAACAAAGACCAATCCTCATATTGTGAAAGGACAATTGGGGAGGAAAATTATCGGGACAAATTTGGCAGATTGATTACATTGGACCTCTACCCCTTAGTGGAGGATGTCGATATGCTTGCACAGTTGTAGATACATATTCAGGGTATTTATTGGCATACCCTTGTAAACAAGCTACACAGAAAAACACCATTAAGGCAATTAACTTAATTATGTTGTACTATGGAATACCCTTGCAGATACAAAGTGACAATGGTTCCCATTTTAGGGGGAAAATGGTACAAGCTTATGCTCAAGCCCATAACATACAGTGGGTATTTCACATCCCTTATTACCTGCAGGCAGCAGGGTTAATTGAGAGAATGAATGGATTGCTGAAAGAACAGTTTAGGAAATTGGGGAGAGCCTACGAAAATGGAAAGAGAATTTGCATGAAGCATTACAGATTTTAAATAATAGACCAATTGGAGAATCTGAGACCCCCTTAATGCGAATGATAACTCCTAATTTGCAAGTGCAGGCTTACTCAACTACAGAAACAGTGTTATATTGGGAAATTACACCAGGAGCTCTGTCTCCTTGCAGGGCAACCCCAGAAGCTGCTGGACTTGATTTACATGCCCTTCAAGAATACAGAATAAACAGCAGAAACATTCAAGTGATAGAAACTGGTACTGGAATACAAATTCCACCGAGACATTTTGGTTGGATAGCACCTAAATCAGAACTAGCCCTCAAGGGAATACAGATTTTGGGAGGGGTGATTGATTGTGATTACCAAGGAGAAGTGAAAGTAATTTTGTTGAATAGTAGAGAACAAAATCTGTTAATTCAACAGTATGACAGAGTGGCTCAATTGTTAATTATTCCAGTTAACAAAGTGACCCCTATAAAGGGACAAGCCCCCACACTCTTAACAGCAAGGGAGGATAAAGGTTTTAGATCTACAGGAGGTTTTAACAATGGTGCCAAAATATGGGTTACAAACCCAAATGGCCCTCCTGAACCAGCTGAGGTGATAGCCAATGGACGAGACAACACAGTGTTAATTATCAGGTCAGGGAAAGAGAGATGGGAATATGTACCAGCGAACACATGTTATCTTCGAGAATAATCAGTCTGTGTATTTTATAGGTTCTTCAATGGATTCTAAAAGGAATAACACTCTCTCACGGTCCATTCGGTAAAGCCTATTACCCCAGGTGGAAGAATATTGAAGCTTGACGACCCACTTGTACAATGGGGTTGGAAATCTTCCACCAGCTTACGGTGCAAGACAACTTTACTTGCCCTGAAAACCAAGGATGTCCTATAGTGAACATTACTTTTCACCAGATGTGAACATTTGGAAACGGTTGAGACAATGGCAGGACGATTATATGTCCAACCTATGCAGGACACAAATTGGATTAAATTACAGAACCAGACTGCTATTAGATGCTGCAACTTACCGAATAGTTGCATGGTGACTGTACAACATAGACTTGATTGCTGCATGAATCAAACAGACATTTTCAATGCAAGTATTACTTTGATTGACATAGACACGTTATTCTGCATGAATGCTACTGCAATAACTAATAGAACTACTTGGGAAGATCACATTACAGTGTTGAAAAATCATCCTGTAATTAGCAATGATAGTATAGTTAAGGTTCCATCCACATGTACATCAGTAGTGCAGCGGTATCAGAAAAATGTAATCCATTTTAACATAACGTTTATGTTTAGTAGAAAATGCAAATATAAAAGAGCTTGGTATGATACGCTATTAGGTGGAGCAGGGCAGGCATGGAATTTTAAATAGTGTTGATATAGAAACACTGACTAACAGGCTTCAGGCAGTAGGAATTGATGTATTTAGCTTAATTAACTACAAGCTCAATGGATGCCAACTGTTTTCTTACCCCAAAGATTAACTTTGAATTATGATTTTGAGTTCTTGCAGTTATTTAATGCTTCACAGGTATGGGGAATGGGAGTAGCAGAAAATATTTCAGCGATTTATTGATTGGACAGAATGCACAATCGACATATGTATTCTATAATGCAAAGAAATAAGGCCCAGAGTGATTTAATGAGTAATAATGAATATGTGTGAGGACCGTGTTCAAATCATGGATTCCTAGTAATCATTGGAGTGTAATGTCATCCACCACAGTAAAATGCACAGATAAATATGTAATATTACCTGTAATTTTTGGTCCCCATTATTTGATCCTGAGTTTGGTTACCACATTTTAACGGAGATTATATAGATAGTCAGAACACCACCCATGACTTAAGTCTGTGTTCAAAAACAGCTGATGGAATACTATGTGGACAGCATTCCAGACTTTATGAACCTTGTTTACTGGAGCATTCGATAAATTTGTGTCAATGGACAATTTTACCCATAACCTTTACCATGTTTACAGAAATAGGACCCAGTATGTTTGTATAGTAACTAATCAGGAGAATACTGTTAGGATGTATAACTTAACTTGTCCCTTTTCAGGTTGTTTAAGAAATGTGACTCATTTGTGGGAAAATACTACTTACACCTTTGTCCCTGATAATGAGCAGAAGCTTATTTTGTATTGGCAGCCCAATATTTTAGATCAATCAAGATTGAGTATCTCATTAAATAAAATTAAACAGATAATTCAGGAAACAGATGTAATGCAGGCTCATTTGGCAATAAGAAATAAATCATTAGTGCAAAGTCAGGTGCAAACTACGATAGTTAAAATAAAATGATTGATTTAAGTTCCAAGATTCAACAAGAGACTACTCATTATTGGTGGGATATTTTACAGGATGGTCTCCATCAGCTACAAAAGTGTTAAATATTCTGATACATCCTATCATAATCATTGCTGTAGTGACAATTATCTTGCTTATTTGGACTTGTTACTTATCATGTTATATTCGTAGTAATTTTGCTATGGTACCAATATCATACAAATCGTATTCACAATAATCAAAGGACCGAATGTAGTGATAGTATAATATGTTGATTATTGTCACTCCATTTTGTATGCTATTTCATGTAATGTATCTCATTTTATACTCCATTTTGTATTGTGTGACTCCATTTTACATGCTGCTTCATTTAATTGGTGTTTTGCTCTTTAGATAGCCTCATTATTATGTTTTGGTTCAGACAGTGTATTTTGCTAACTTGAAGGTTGCATATTATCAGGCAACCTGTTTTTGTAGTTTTGTTTAAACTTCTGCTTAGCTCATAGTGTTCTAGGCACCCGGCCAGTGTTTGGAGCACAGTGACCTAGCAGGTGAGGGAATTCTGAGCAGTCCTTATGGTGTGAATTCGCAGCATCCTGGGAGCCCGGCCAGCTTCTAGAATGTGGCGAGACAACACTATGAAGGCTGCTCGGTTATTTTTAGCATAGAATAAGATATAAATGTAGCTTTCTCAATGCCTGGTTAGAAGCCTCACCTGCAGGGTGGACGCATCGCTGTGGGGCCAATTCCCGGTTCGTGAGACTCCTAGCCAGGCTGACAAGGGGGCTTCCCAGCCATTGGAACAGGCTTGGATGTAGCTTTTGGAATCGGTGATGTATAACCTTTTGTATTATATTTTGCTATAATAAAGCTTTGGCTTGCTGTACTTATTGTAACCTTTTATATTATATTTTGCTATAATAAAGCTTTGGTTTGCTATACTTATTGTACTGTTATTGTGTGTATGTGAGTGTGAATGGCAAATAGCTGCTTGGTTTGAGTTGGCAGAACAACTTGTAAATATTCTAAAAGAAACAGTTATGTATCCACTTAATGGAAGACTTCTGGGGAACTCTGAAGGTAACTATACTTATATAAATAACACTGGCAGTTCAGTGTTAGATTTGGCTCTTTGGTCGGTAACTATTACTGCCTGGGACAGTTTGCAAGTTAAAATAAGAGCTGAAAGTCATCATCTTCTATTAATATTAAAAGGTCTTCCTAAAGAAAGTTGTGAAAAAAGATCCCATATTTATCCTGTGTAGAATCAATACGAAATAGAAGGGTAATCTGGTCACTTAAACTGGAAGAAGACTTGAAAAACATACTTCAGATATATACACAATCATTTAGTATAAATCTCCAGGTAGAATCAGCAAAACGACTCTGGGAATATCTTTCATATACTGTTTCATGTTTACAAAAGGAACTATATAAAGACAAGATTATACTTAGGACACAACCTATGGAAAGTGGATGGTTTGATAAGGTGTGTAAATTAAGAGACAACTTTGCCCCAAGATTAGACAAATTAAGAAAACAAATGATAAAACTCTGATTAAATGCCTGAATTAAGACGGAAGAAATATAAATTACTGTTAAAAGGGAAAAAAGTGCAATACTATAAAAACAATGGGAGAAAATGCTGATAGCCACTGAAAAACAAGATACTAAGAAGTGTGGGTTGTATGTAAGTAAGGACACTAATACATACAAATCGTGCCCTGACCTTTACATTTTTGAGGAAAATGGTTGGAGCATTTCTCAGATATTTTTTATTATAGTCCACAGACCCCAAACTGCACACATATTAATTATGTGCAGTAGCAGTTGAAATCTTTATTGTTTGACTAAAAAGTAAGACACAATTTTAAAAACAGTACAAATGCAATAAATATACATTCACACAAGTATTAAATACCAATTTACAGTAAAGTGCATTAAAGTTAATTGTCATATGAGCACCCAACTTCTCAGGACATCAGAAAATACTTATTATATATCATACAGTGGTGGTATCGATACCTTTCATTTTTTTTGTATTTTAATTTACTAACTTGATAAAAATAATTCACCATTCTTATTACAGTATAATCATATTCTGTGTTAAATAACACAGCAGTTGAGTACATTTTATCCATATTTTTCCAGTTATTAACTAATGGCCCTAGCCAGTGTGCTCTTACATTTTTGTACCAATCACATTCCCAGAGTACATGATAGAGATCCTCATTCTCACCTAAAGTGCAATAACATTTCTGTGCAAATTGAGGGAGCTTTTTAAATCTTGCAACATTCACATTATTATCAAAACATTCAAACTTATATTTCATGTATGCTTTTCTCATTACAGGATCAGTCAAGATATCTAGATAATATTTAAAGCCAATGGCTCCTTGAAATGCAACAAACCAGGGTGAATATTTTGACTGATTAATATTGTCTGTCTTTTTTTAATCCAGGTGTTTTGTATTTTTTTCCTAATATATTCAGCATACTTCCAGCTCAGCATGATATTCCTATAAAGGTAGCTTTTAAATTTCAATAAGTCATATTTCTTTAACATATTTAAAATGTTACCATCACAACTGTTGATGTTAAGTTTTTTTCTTGTGCCATTCTTCTTTTTCATTAAGGCATTTATAGGAAAACTATAATTTGGCATTCTTGTTATTATTAGCTAATATTTCAGTTTTCTTATATCAACCAATGCCTGTACGTCAATTAGTCCTAATTCATTCCTCATACAGGAAGAGGGGCAAGTGTGTCTAAGCCCCAAAGTGTCTCTTAATAGGCACTGTTAGTTTACCATGCTCTTATGCTCCCACACTTCAGTACCATACAATATTTGTGTGAAAAGTTTTGTCCATATTGCTGTCATGGGAGGACTAAGAGAATTCCACCCACATGCATTATTTAATTTATTCAGACCATTTGCTGCTTTTAATGTCTGCTCTGAGAGACAGTTAAGCTTTGCCTACCAGAAAAAAGTTTGTTGTATAAATAACACCCAGATAAGTATAATTATTTTTATTGGGCAGCTTATCTTTACCCAGAAACTATGATCCTGTTGACTTTTTCTGCCCAAAGATCAGTATATGTGACTTCTGCGTATTTATTTTTAATTTCAGTACTTCAAGCAACTCCTTGTTTAATAAATCTAACTGTCTTTGGAGCCTGGTTTTAGATAAGGACAATAAAATAATATAATCAGCATAAGCTAGCACAGGACAGGTCTCAGACACTATCTTAGGAACATCAAAGTTCAGATTCTTCATTTTCAATAAAAGGCCATCAGTATAGATGGAGAATAAGGTGGGAGCCAATACGCAACCTTGGCACATTCCTTTATTATTAGAGAATTTTTTTGAGATCTCATCTTTCATACCTAATCTAATTAAAGCCCAATTCTCACAATGCAGATTACAGATGACACCATTTAGTGCTGGGTCATTACCTCTTACACTCATTATGCCCCTTAACATTAATCTATCTACTGAGTCAAGCACTGAAGAAAAATCAGTGAATGAAAAATATATTTGTTGTTTTCTAACAAATTAGCCAGCCTGGGATTGGGTATGAGGGTGGTAGCCTGTGTAAAACATTGGCTGGACAACAGGACACAGAGGGTAATAGTAAATGGAGTCCACAGTGAAGAAAGTGGGGTTATTAGTGGGGTAACTCAGGGTTCAGTACTGGGGCCGGTCCTTTTTAATGTCTTTGTAAGTGACATTGCAGAGGGACTGGAAGGAAAAGTATGTCTCTTTGCAGATGACACAAAGATCTGCAACAGCATTGATACGCAAGGTGAGGTGGAAAGGATGAAAAGGGACTTTGCAAGGTTGGAGGAATAGTTAAATGTATGGCAGCTTAGATTCAATGCGAAGAAGTGCAAAGTAATGCACCTGGGAAACAAAAACCCAGGGGAAGAGTACACAATGGGGGATGATACACTGACAGCAACAAAAATGGAAAGGGACCTGGGGCAGTCATATCAGATGACCTAAAGGTGTGCAAGCAATGTGAGAAGACAGTAAGGAGGGTTGGGGATACTGGAATACATAGGGAGAGGCATCACCAGTAGAAAACAGGAAGTTGTTGTCCCTCTGTACAGACAGTTGGTAAGACCACATCTGGAGTACTGTGTACAGTTCTGGAGACCCCATCTCTGCAAAGAAATAGACAGGGTGGAGGCTGTCCAGAGGAGGGCAACTAAAATGGTGCAGGGTCTGCACCAGAAGACATATGAAGAAAGACTAAAGGAGCTTAAGATGCATAGCCTTGAGGAAAGGACGGAGAAGGAGGACATGATAGAAATTTTTAAATACCTCAAGGGAATCAACAAAGTCCAAGATGGTAGCATCTTTCAGAAAAAGAGATGTGCAAGAACAAGGGGGCACAATTTGAAGTTAGATGGGGGATGGCTCAGAGGTAATGTGAGGAAGTACTTCTTCACAGAGTGGGTTGTAGATGCATGGAACAGCCTTCCTGAGGAGGTCGTAGAGTCAAAAATAGTGGGGGAATTCAAGAATGCATGGGACAGACATAAGGCAATTCTAGTGGGAGGTTCAATGAAGTAGGCTGTTGGTTAACTAGGATCTGCAGCTTATCCATTAGGTAGGGAAATGGGCAGACTAGATGGGACAAGCAGTCCTTATCTGCCATCAGATTCTATGATTCTATGTTTCTGTCTCACTGATATGGGCATTCATGTACTGAGACAGAGGTTCAGTAAATCCCCCAATCTCCACCACTATAAGGCAGGCAGGTGGATTTATTAAATGCTTTTGTACCAGGCCATATTGGGTGGTCAGCAGTTAGAAAATCATGTGTGGATTTACAAATGACTCCATTCAGATATGTTTTAGGTTTTTGATGCTGTGTTAGTCTCAAGAAACTCTAGTACACATTTTTTTTATGGTAATACCCTTTATTAGACTAACTGAGGAATTTTTACACAAGCTTTTGAGCTCGACCAGGTCCCTTCATTAGGAGCAGATAAAACTAACCAGCATTTGAGATTATATGCAAAAGCCTGTGGATCCCAGATTGTTTAAGAAGGGGGGGGGAGGAAGTAGAGGAAAAACAATAATTCAATACATGTGACTACCAGGATGTAGACCTCATGCAAATTTCCACTGTAGCTCTGTGCACTACCATTAAGAATTTATTTATTTGTTTATTTATTTAAAATCTTATTCTGTTGTTGAAGCATAATTGTCTTAAGGGAGCCAGCTATTCAAACACAACTTAATTAACTTTCTGAACTGGGAGCATTACACATCCTGCATAGAGTACTTCATGGAACTTTTTCAGCAGTTAGGCACCATGGTCTTCTTTGATGATATATCCAAGGGAATCCGGACACAGCTCTACTTGAGAAAAAAGAAGAATATAAGAAAATTGTGAAAAGCTAGATCCAATCATGCCATGAGACAAACCGCAAAACAAATTAAATCACTAAATTCACTCACTACATACATATGTATTTATTTTACAAATATATTCCAGCCAGATAGCACAATTCCAGTGTTTCAGGGATACCCCCTCATCAGGGAATTCTGGCCAAATTCTAAAAATATGTATTTTTTAATTTTATATTACTCACACTATTTTAAATGCATGACATTAAATGATGTCTTCAAAACAAATCCCAAACAGCATTCCACTGTTTTAATTTGATATTACTTACACTATTTCAAATATATGACATTAAAACCTATCTTCAAAACAAAGCTCAAACAGCATTCCACACTTACATTATCAGCTGTTACAAAATGAGCTACAATTACTGTGCAGCTATTCCAAATTATCTGTAAAATCAAAAAATTTAATGACACCATTTACAAAACTAACAATCAATATTAAAATGTATTACATTTATTGAATAACTATTAATATATTAACATAAGTGTGACCTGCATTCTTCCTCAAAAAATATTTCTTTCTCTAAAAATGTATTATGTTCTATCTAAATAGACAATATCCACAGTTATATTTAAGCTATCTCTTCACAGAAACCTTCACCTGTTAAAATGTGCTGCCTGCTTTAATTAGAAACTGCACCTGTAATCACCCCATTCTGTGAGTTTGTATAGCTTTAACATCCACTGCTAAGGTCACCTATGCAACACATGCACTCCCTATGTGTTGTTTCTAAAAAGGTTTTCCAACTGAAGTGACCTGCTGAACATAGATACAAATGTTTCATTTTTTTAAAACATTTTGTACTATTCAGTTCCTCATGTTGAAGTAAGCACTTATCCAAACTGGAACATTTATTCCCTCCATGGCATGTGTACCTTTACTAAGAGCAAGTTGCGGTATGTACAAAGCTGTTTAAGTACCAGTGGTTCCCTAGAGTCGGGTGTCCCCTCTTTCGATGACTACTGTAAATGACATCGGCACTCAAGGAATGAAACCTGAGCACAAAATGCTCAGTCTTTCCACTCGACCCACATTTAGTGGCACTTGCCAAATCTGAATCTAAAAAGTAAGTGTTTGAGTAGTAAAATGTTATGACTTTTATTACTTCACAAGTACTGTTACTTATTTTAGAGCACTGGCATTTAGGTGTTCAATTTTATTGAAATGATCAAAATAGTATAATAATAATTTATGCATTAAAATACTGTTAATTCCCCGAAATGTTAAAATTGTGTTCTCTCGAAGAAATATATTTGTAGAATAAAATAATCTTTATGTGGTGAGTGAGCTTAGTTTCACAATCTTTTTTGTGGTTTGAAGATATATCCCTCCATTGAGCCACATCATGGAACTGTAAGCCATCAGCATCAGGACCACCGAGAAACATTTTACAGGTTGGGGACACCCACATCGGTGCACCATTTCAGTGCCTATAGAATGTCAATGTGCCCAGCATACCTCAGTTTTTTATTCCCCATCCACTGCTCATCTGTTTCCCACTGCTAAAGAATGCTTTCTAACTTTTGCAAGTATTTCACTGTTGCTGTACACTTCCTTCTGTTTGTTATCTTAAATATATTTTATGCCATGGATGGACAAAGAACGATTGTTTCATTATTGTTCTTGCAACAATGTTAAAAATATATAAAGATGATGACCACTCCATTTGTATTTGTTGCCTTAATACAAATCACAGCACTAAAGGTTGCAAAATCTGTCTTGGCTTTAACAAGACAAAGAAACATTACAGCAAAGCCTAAGAAAACTTTCTTCTAATCCAAGAAATGCAGAAACAGGCTGCAGTTTAGTTGTCATCACTGTTATCACCTGCTCCCATTCCTGGCTTATCTCTGGTCTGTCTATCTCCAAGCTCGAAGTAAGCCAGTGCTGATTCATCAAAGAAAAAAGACTATTCAATGAATTCAGTGGATAAAGAATGCCTTGCAGAGAAAGGAAAGCACAGAAAGGAAAAGGAAGTTTCTTCTTACTGTTCCCATTCACCACTTTTACAGGGTAAGTCAACTGAAAAAGATAAAGCTCTGGATATGGCTGTTGGTCCTGCTGCTCCCCCTCCCAAGTGACTAACAGACACCACGCTCAGGAGTCAGTATCAGCTCATCCTTCCCAATCAGGGACTTGCAACCTGTTCCACCAATGATCATTTTCCAATCGATGTCTTACCTGTCAGTGACTCGTTCCAGCTCTGTTGATGCACAGGCACTGTGCCAAACAATGACAGAGCTATTTTAGATCACAATGATGTCACAGTCAATGCCTCTGTCTGGTCCATCAAGTGCTTTACTCTCGATATTTCCGTATTCTGTCACTGCTTCAAAGCTGGGCTCAGATGGACCACCATCGATGGGATGCTCAACATCAGCACCTCCTCCTGTTTCACCTTATACTGTCAACTTTATGCCTATAATAGTGGACATAGACAAAAAGCTGAAAAATAATCCAGAATATGTGGAAGAAGAGGCAGAAACTGTGAAAGAAGAAAAAGAGATTGTACTGTACTGCCTACAACAATGCCTGTCATTTTACCTTGCTGGCCCCATTTTCTACCCACCACTGCATCCTCTATAACTCCCTTGGATGGCTGCCACTGCAAGGTCACTTTGACCTCACCCTCTGCTGCCTGGCAGATACTGTTATCCGTACTGGTCAGGAATCCCCCCTTGCGGCTCTCCTCAAGATCCAAACTCCCCGCCGCTGCCTCCACTCAAATAGCACCCCCACGCTAGCAGTTTCTAGGGTACACATGAATATGGGTGGTAGAGCTTTTTTGGCAGCAGCCCCTACTCTGTGGAACAAACTGCCACCTGTACTCTGCTCCACCGATACACACTATAGTTTCAAATCTCTCCTCAAAAGTTGGCTTCTAGCAAATTCCGCCTGTCACTGTTCCCCTGGGTAGGCCACCTTTTTGCCAAACCTGTCCACTCACACGCTGAGTCTCATTTTGCCTCCCTCCACTGATTTTCCCTGTTTCCCTCTTCATCCATTCACTACCAATGCATTTTTTTTGCTTTGATTGCAGGTAATGTACTCATAATGTCTACCTGCCAAATGTACTTATGTAAAATTACTTATATATATGTAATGACTGACTGATGTTATCCAATCTTGTCTTACTTGACTTATGTATCCAATCTTGTGTTATTGTAACCTGTATCACAGTTTTTACTGTTTCTTTTTTACATTTCTTTTTTCTATCCTATGTTATCTGTGCCATTTTGTAAATGGACCGGGTCATGCCTGAAAATGGTCCCTGGGATCAGCGCACCTACCCGGTTATCAAAGTCATAAATAAAAAGACAGAGTTCATTCATACACCTTCTGAAGAAAAGCAATGAGAGTTTGGCACTGGGTGGTTGAATATGACTTAGTTCGGGCAACAGTGTTCCACTCCAGGAACATGAATGCACTTGCAAATCACCTCATTTGATCCAATGTGCTATGTCATCAATAGGAACTCTTGGACTCTGTCATGGATGAACTATTCGAAAAATGGTGTCTCTGTACATAGGATTGTTTGTGTCTCCATACAATGCAAAACTGCCACATTTCTGCTCACTCTATCCAGGGTCTGGAGTTTCATGACGAGATGTGTTGTCCCTCTCTTGGAACGGGAGGTTTCACTATGCTTTCCCCATTCCCTCTCATACAGATGATTCTGTGGAAGCTGCTGGCCAAGAATGCCACCCTGATCCTTGCGGCCCCCCACTGGACCAGAGAAATTCAGTTTCCAATTTTCCAACAATTGTTTGTGGAACCTCCTGTTCGGCTCCCCTTATGAACTAGACTTCTGATGCAGGAACAGGGTTACCTGCACATTGGTTGGGGACCACGCCATAATCTTAGCCTAATGCACCCTATATAATGGAAGCCACTTGAAGTATACAGTTTGGGATAGGGACCCAGCAGATGGGTGATCTATCTGAAGTTGATAGCTGGGCGACTTCAGAGCAGGGCCCTGAGGGGAATGTAAGATCCCCACTCTTTTTGGAAATCAAATAAGTACAGTAAGTGGCCCATTTGGGCAGAAAAATATTGTTCATTGTTACATTTACCAAATTGTGGGTGGGGGGAGCATGTGTGCACTATTTATTTGCTAATATTGATGTGTTGTGCCATCTGGGGGTAGCACCACTCATAGATAAGCCCATTTAATGTATGTGAATGAGCAAGGGTGAGCAGCTAACAATGGGTTTAGAGAAGTGTGGCTCTCTCATTAGCTAGCTCCCAACTAACTACTTGCATATTGGTTGGGGTCCTCACCCTAATTAAGCCAATCTTAGTTTGATGCACTCTGTATAAAGGAAGCCAATTGAGGCAGATGCAGTTTGGAATAGTGACCCAACTGATGTGTGGTCTACCTTAATGTTGCTAATTGGGCAACTTCACAACAGGGCCCTGAGGTGAATACCAAGAGACCTCCACTCCTTTTGGAAATTAAATAAGTAAGTGGCAAATTCAGGCAGAAAAATATTGTTCATTGTTACATTTACCCAAATTTGTTTTTTTTTTTTTGGGGGGGGGGTAGGTGCACAGATTATTTCTTTTATTGCTCAGGTGCATCTGACTCTACTATCCATGTATGTTCACATATAGTTCTTGAGGATGTAGGGCTTTTCTGCTTTGGGTTTTCTTGGCAGTGGCTGGTGTGATCCTGGAGTCTAGAAAGCCATCTCCCCATTTCAGTTATTCACAAAAAATGGAAACATTTCATGGCTTGGTGTATTGGTGTACTGGATATGTGTTGAATCCCTTTGTGTGTCCTGATCCTAAAATTCTGGACTACTCACTGTCCCTCGAGGACTCAGTACTATGGTATTCCTCCATAAAGGTCCACATGACCACTTTGTTGGCCTTTCATTACCTATCTGAGGGTAAGACAGTGGCCCAGTTGGAGGTTTTCCAGAGATTCCTAAGGGGCATCCTTTTGCACACCTAGTCCGAGATCTGGTCCCAGTGTGGGATTTTAATTTGACCTTAGAGACCCTCACTGTGCCTCTCATTGAGCCCGTTTCTACTTGTGATGAACTTTTCCTCTCTTGGAAGACTGTTTTAAGTTGCAATGATGTCTGTTAGACAAATTTTAGAGTTACAGTTTCTGGTCATAGTTACTTAGTTTATTATTTTTCACAAGGATAAGGTCACATTACACACCAATCCTGTTTTTTTTTTTCAAAGGTTGTGACTGAGAGAAAAATAAATCAAACTGTAGACCTTCCTTTTTACTTTTCCTCTCCCATAGATTGTGGAGAGCATTCTATACATAAACTGGATGACTCTAGGATACAGTGTTGATACCTGGATTGTATTAAGGATTATAGAAAATCCTTTCAAATGTTTACAGCTTTTATTTATTTATTTATTGAAATATTGGATAGCACCAGTGAATGGGTGCTCATTAATTGGTTCACATCAGTTAACAAGTACAGAGTGGGAGCAGCGTGGCTTAACCAGCAAGCAGGATGGCAGCCTGAACGGTGAGCTGCAGTGTGCAGATACCGGAATCCAACAATTCCTGTAACTAAAGCAACCACCAACCGACAATTAGGCTAAAACCACAAATTCTAAGACTTTGGCTATTCAGACATACCTTTTGTTTGTGAATCAGACATTATTCTGTCCACCGATCGCCCTCAGTGATTCTGGCCTGCAGCATGGCGGTAACGCCGGGCCCAACTCTTGACCTCAGCCATTTCAACACAATGTTTGAGAGGCTTTTACATCGAATGGTTGAGGTAACAGAAGCCTCCCACCACACCACAACAGCCATTCAAAGCCTGACTGGACACCTAAAGAAAATGGAACATCAGGCGTTGGCACACAAATCGGTGATTGAAGAAATCAGGGGAACCCAGATAGGCTAACAATCCATAATCAGTCTACTCCTGGCTAAAGTAGATGATTTGGAGAACCGCAGCAGGAGAAACAAACTGTGATTGCTGGGTTTTCCGAAGGGAGTGGAAAAGCGAGACACAGTTCGATTCCTGCAACAGTCCCTTCCT
Organism: Neoceratodus forsteri; assembly: GCA_016271365.2. Lineage (NCBI taxonomy): Eukaryota > Metazoa > Chordata > Ceratodontiformes > Ceratodontidae > Neoceratodus > Neoceratodus forsteri. The sequence goes on from CM057455.1 coordinate 613,689,740, forward strand.
GAAATCCTGGTCCTACAGCCAGATTTCTGACTTGTGATACAGCGAGCACACCGGACTGTTGCTCTGATGCCGTTGAAAGGGGAAAACCAAGGGCAATATTGATTAAGTTGCTGGCATATAGTACAAGGCAGGCACTGTTACAGCAGTCCAGAGAAGTGGGTCGCTTGAACTGGCAGGGACACCCTATCTCCAGGTATCAAGATTTTTCTAAGGAACTCTCAAACAGGAGGAGGGAGTACACACAAACCCGACACAAGATGCAGAAGCTGGGCATCCAGTACTCCCTCCGCTACCCATCCACCATGTGAATAGTTCATAATGGGATCCCACTCTTCTTTGAGATGCCAGCTGCCCTGGAAGATTTCCTGGAGCATCAAGAGGAGACCAGCGAGTGAAGCCACACATGCACCCCCCCAGGCCTATCAGCCCTATAGACCTTCCAGAATCCGAAGAAATGCCAACTGATACCGAAACCCAACCTGAAACCCAAGGAGGGCTCCATCGGTGCAGCAGAAAAAGAATGGCAAGAGATAGCCACACGCGAAGCGATCATCCCCTCATAAGAACAGGACCCTCATCGAAAGTTGTGGACAGAGAACAGCAGCGGGATGCAAGTACAGCCCTGGTTCCATATATGACACAGAATCTGTATAAAGTCTTGCGAGCCCCCTCGCCTTGCTCCAGAGACCTACAACCTGAGGAAAATCCCCTGATTGAAGTACCCTGCCAGGCCACCACAAATATGGTGCCAGACAGTGGATCAGACTGAAGAGATGACTCAGGCCCAATGGTGACACAGTATCCTACAGGCGCAGCCCCCGAAGGCTGCAAAGTGACCCAGGCTGCAGTGGAACCACCAGCAAAATCTAGGAGCCTCTTGATCGCTGAGACAGGACATATGAACTCTACTTAGATAAGTACCCTTTTTCTGCTAAAGTAGTGAAGACGAAGGGAGTGATTTTTTCTAGAACTGTTAATTTTTAAAGAAGACAGGAAATGATTTCTAATTAGCAGCTGTTTATAATGTTCCTAGTTTCAGAAATTATATTCATACCCCTAAATGATCCATATGTAACTTTACCTAACTAAAAAGTGATGTGGAAAACTCTATTTCCCATTTTGTTTTGTTTTTATGGGCAGCATTCTGTTACAGTTCTGTTCACAGAACTAGTGATCTGGAATGTTAACTATGTCACTGTTTGAGCTCAGAACTCTGAACATGGTTCTGATAGGACAATAGCTCATACTTAGCATTCTGTACACAAACCATGACCTAGTAAAAACTCCAAATTACTAGTTCCATGAAGAGAACCGTAACAGAATGCTGTCCATAAAAAGGAAACTATTGAAAACACAATTTTTCACATCAGTGTTTATTCAGTTGCAATTAAACATGGATCATTTGGAGGTGTGAATTTCATTTCTATAACTAGGAGCATTACTAACTGCTGCCAATTAGCACACATTTCCTGTCCCCTTTAAGGGGTCAGCAATTTCGGTTGGGAGATCTCGAGACACTGTGACTTTTGCCCTGTCAGGGCACATTGATCTCCTGGCCATACTAATCGCCCCCTCATATTTACCGCACCGGAAGATGTGTGGGAAGGGGAGGCAGGGTGAAAGGGGGGGATTTTCACAGGCACTGGAGACGCTCGCACTCGGGACCAAGGAGCAGGTTCTTAACTATCTCTGATCTGTGAGCCTGCATATGGCTGTGCTTCTACAGCGATCGTATGGTTACAGACTTTTTCCCTTTGGGCAAAGTTTTCCTACACTAGGGCCTTTACTTTACTGGCCTCCTGAATGGATGCCTCCGACTTGGAGGAGATGACCCGGATCTTGCTTCTTTACCCCTGACTGCTTTGGGCCTTATCCCTGATTTGAGGGAGTGGAAAATTTGGGGGACATGCCCAGAAGTGCTGGGTCGAAACTGGGCAACTCACAGAGGTGGCAATACCCGCCCCCCCGAGAGTCACATAGAGAAAACCCAGCAATACCTCTCCAGAGCAGGTCAGCTCACAATAACTGTCTCCCTGACTCCAAGTTGATCCTTGCTGTCATGAGCTGGAAATCCCTGGAGAGCCATCTCCTCAATGAGGGACTACATTGAGATGCTCCCTGGTTTTCAGAACTGGTGGATTATAGGCACACTCCTACCCCCTGTCCCCTGTCCCACATCTTTAAATTCTGGGAGGATCTCCAGCTGCATAGGCTCCCTTGCCTAGATTTTCCTCCCCCACCTCCCCCACAGCAACCCACATACCCCATCACAGAGATCCTCACCCTTATCTCCAGACCATCAGATAGTCCCTTCAATACACGTTGCCAGATCAGGCAGTTGTATACCCTATCTGCAAGCTGCTAACCCCCCCCCAGACTAACATAACACTAAGAAATCAAAGAGATGTTAGGCCAGAGATTCTTCTGGTCATTACATCCACAGGAACCACCCTGCAGATCTTGCTTTTCCAAGTTTGTCAAGTGATCATATATGCAGGATGGCTCCATCTGGTCGTGGTAGTGTACTCTGTAAATATGTTTAAGTGTTGGTTTTTGTTTATGTATTTGATAAGGTTGATGCATATATTTAAGGAAAGACATGGAGAACCCAAACTGCAAATATAAGCTTGGGAGACAGTCCTGACCACAGATAGGTTGCACTTTCACAATACCACCCAGGAAACATCCCATAGATACCTCTAAATGGTTTGAAACCAATTAACGAGGCCCCCAACTGTCAGGATGGTCCAACACTCCCCCTACAACCTTGTGTGGTTCTCACCATCTACAAGGGAAGGCTTTCCGAACTCACTATTATGGTACACCCAGAATGCTCCTCATACTCAAGGCAGAAGGCGAGCTCAGGCCTTTTTCATGTACTCCTCTCAGGGTGGTGCCTATTCCTCTACACCGGTTACTCACATCTATTTTACCCCCCACTACCCCCCGACAACTATGAATATGGCTGATTTAACTTGCATTACCTGGAATGTAAGAGGGTTAAATACACCGGTGAAGAGAAAAAGGCACTGTCATACTTGAAGCAGGCCAAGGCCCAGGTGGTCTTTCTGCAGGAGATGAAACTTAATCAGAAAGACCATGAGATCCTCAAGAGAAACTGGGTGGGAGTGGAGGTACATGCATCAGCCCCAACGAAAAAGCGTGGGGTGACTATTCTAATACACAAACAGTTGAATTGGTCTCTCATCATGTCCAAGAACAATCCACATGGCAGGTGGGTGTTCATAACCTTCCAGACCCCCACAGGTCCCATCCTGTTGGGGAATGTCTATGGACTTAATGAGGATGACCCGGTCTTTTTTCACCAGACCTCTCAAATCCTCCTCAATATAAATAAAGGTGATATGCCCACCATAACTGGAGAGGATTTCAGCTTAGTTCTGGATCTTCTGCTAGAGAAAACTATGGCCAGGGGTTGGAATACACATGGAAATGGAAGGAGAGCTCTGTTAAATTGGATGAGTGACCAAGGACTGGTAGATGTGTGGTGGGTGCAGAACCCCAGGGGGCGGGATTACTCTTTTTACTCCCCAGTACATGGATCCTAGTCATACTGATTTCATGCTAACTTCCCCTCAGATCACACAGGCTACCATAGCCTCCAGAATTCTACCTATAATAATCTCTGATCATGCCCCAGTACTGCTGAAAATTTTATGGGGCCCTCTCATCCCCACTTCTACCTATTGGAGGTTGGACCCCCTCTTAGTCAATGACAAGGACTTCCTTGTCTGGGCCCAAGCTGAGGCACAAGTGTTTTTTCAGGAAAATCCTGCACAGAACATCACGGCAGGGATTAGATGGGAGGCATTCAAAGCCACCATGAGGGGTAAAATTATTGGCTATACAGGGGCCAGGAGGAGACACAGGGAGCAGAAATTAAAAGAGCTAGAAGATGAGCTCAAAGCAGCGGAACACCAGCATAAGGAGCAGAGAGGGAAAGCCCTCTGCATGAACCCCTCAGATGGAAGACAGTAAGTCTACGAATGGAGATAAACTCCCTCCTATCAGGATGGGCAGAGCTCTCCATCTTAAGACTGAAACATAAATATTGTGAGGGGGTGAAAAAGGTAGAAAGGTACTAGCCTACAGGATGTGGAAGCAGCAAATGGAAAGAAACGTAGCCGGGCTGAGAAATCCCTCAGTGGTAATACCCATCAAAAACACTTAACTGAATGCGGTTATGGCAGCATACTACACCTCCTTGTATGCCTCCTCCAGAGATGCTGACCCCAAAGTGATTCACTGCTTCCTCCACTCACTACATATCCCCACTATAACAACACAACAGGCTGAACAACTAGATGTCTTGCTTACTATAGATGAAGTGAAAAAGGTCCTACTCTCCCTCAAACCAGGAAAGGCCCAAGGGAGAGATGGCTACTCAGTTGAATTTTGGCAGACCTGAATAACATTATTGCCCCCATTCTCCAATAAACCTATGCTGAAGCAGAAGTGCTGGGGACCCTGCCCCGCATGCAATGAGAGGCAGTGATTAAAGTGCTGCCAAAGAAAGGGAAGGATCCTATCTCTCCGGGTAGCAACTGCCCAATCTCTCTCCTTAATGTAGACAGTAAATTATTCACTAAGACCATGGCCCTAAGATTAGGTCCTTACTTCCGTAGCTGATACACCGCTCCCAAGAAGGTTTTGTCCCAGGTAGATACAGCACAGATCACATTAGGACCCTGACTAACCTGGCCCAGGTTGCTTCCCACCTTCCAACCCCAGCAGCTGTTGTAGCCATAGATTTTGAAAAAGCTTTCAATTCCCTGGAATGGAATTACCTCCATGCCATCTTGGAGAAACTGGGACTTGGTTCTTGCTTCAAGACATGGGTAGCAGCTATATATATCTCTCCCTCGGCCTGATTGTTGACTAACTCTACCTTACCCCCCCACTCAAGCTAGCCCGTGGTACTAGGAAGGGCTGCCCTCTCTCTCCTCTGCTGTTTGTCCTGGCAGTGGAGCCCCTGACTGCCACCCTCAGAGCCAGTGAGAATATCTGGGGGATATCAGTAGGCAACAAGGGATACACCGCCCTCCTATAAGTAGATGACCTTCTGGTCCTTCTAGCATATGTGCCTGAGGCATTGCCTTTGCTACTTGACACCCTCCACTATTTCAGAGGACTGTCATGACTCCAGCCTAACCGTACCAAAACTGAAGTACTTCCCCTAAATCCCAGATGCACACCACCAGCACTGGGCAGTACCGGTCTGAAATGGGCAGGGGACAGTATCACATATCTTGGCATTCGCTTTACCACTACATTTTCTAAACTATGGGATTACAACCTCCAACACCTCCTACTAGACATGAAAGAAGATATGTCCAGAGGGACCAAATTTCATTTAACACTAGCAGGCAAGATAGCTGTGATTAAAATGATCCTGGTGCCAACATTCTTTGATATTTTGGCACACATTCCCCTTTCCCTCCTCCTCAGCTGGACCCAGAAGCTAGATAAGGCCATTGGTAGATTTCTAGTCCAGTCCTTTTTAATGTCTTCATAAGTGACATTGCAGAGGGACTGGAAGGAAAAGTATGCCTCTTTGCAGATGACACAAAGATCTGCAACAGGGTTGATACACAAGGAGGCATGGAAAGGATGAGAAGGGACTTGGCAAGGTTGGAGGAATGGTCAGAAGTATGGCAGCTAGGATTCAATGCAAAGAAGTGCAAAATAATGCACCTGGGAAACAAGAACCCAGTGGAAGAATGCAAAATGGGGGTGGGGGGGTAGTAACAACAACAAAAAAGGAAAGGGACATGGGGTAATCATATCAGATGACCTTAAGGTTAGCAAGAAATGTGAGAAGGCAGTAGGGAGGGCTGGGGGTATACTGGGATGCACAGGGAGAGGCATCAGCAGCAGAAAACAGGAAGTTGTTATCCCTCTGTACAGACAGTTGGTGAGACCCCATCTGGAGTACTGCATCCAGTTCTGGAGACCCCATCTCCACAAGGACATAGACAGAATAGAGGTAGTCAGAGGAGGGCAACTAAAATGGTGCAGTGTCTGCAAGAAGCCGTACGAGGAGAGACTAAAGGAGCTTAATATGTATACCCTTGAGGAAAGAAGGGGGGGACATGATAGAAACTTTTAAGTACCTCAGTGGAATCAACAAAGTCCAAGAGGGTAGCATCTTTCAGAAAAAGAGATGTGCAAGAACAAGGGGACACAATTTAAAGATGGGGAGCAGTTCAGGGGCAATGTGAGGAAGTATTATTTCACAGAGAGGGTAGTGGATGCATGGAACAGCCTTCCTGAGGAGGTTGTGGGGTCTAAAACTGTGGGAGAATTCAAGAATGCATGGGACAGACATAAGGCAATTCTTGTGGGTGGTAGGAAGAAATAGGCTGTTGGTTAACTAGGATCTGCTGCCTATCCTGTAGGTAGGGAAATAGGGAGACTAGATGGGCAAAGTGGTCCTTATATGCCATCAAAGTCTATGTTTCTATGGGATGTGAAACCCCCCCAGGTATAGCAGAAACAAACTTAGAGCACACTGGAGCATAGAAGAGTGGTGCCTTCCATGGTTCGTGGGCTTTAAATGGGCCTTTCATATATCACAATCCCTGCACTGGCTGGGCATGGGCAATGCCCACCAACCTCAATGGCTGGACACAGAGATGGCTATCAGTCAGAAGACTTCCCTGTCACTCCTGGTCTACAATATCCCACCTGCAGGCCTCAAATTACACCCTACTATAAGAGCCTCCCTGCAGTGCTGGACCAAACTAAGGAAAAAGGCTGAAAATGACCCTCACACCAGTTAAACTGACCCCACTGTGGGGGAATGAGAAACTGTGTATTGACAAAAAAACAGTGCACTGGAAGGGGTGGGAAGACAATGGGGATCAACATGATAGTAGACATAGTGGTCCCAACCTCTTATGTGGTAGATGTCTTTGCCAACCTGCAAGCCCAATGGTCACACCTTTAAAGTGTAACCCAGAAGTATATATCCCACATAGCTAAAGGAGAGGTCCAGATTATATTCTCCTGGTTAAGAAAAGAGAGGGTGCTGGCCAGTTCCATATATGCCGCCCTTTGGGATACTATACCCAGTCAAACTGAGAAATCCAAACAGAAATGGGAGGCGGCCCTGCACCTTGAGTTCACAGTCCTACAGTGTACAGAATGCTGGAAAGTGGCCCAAAAATACTTTACAGATACAAGGAGTAGTTTAATACAAAATAAGATCCTCCACTTGTGGTACCGTACACCGGTGGTGTTACACAAGGCAGGGGTGTTGAGCTCAAACCTATCCTGGAGATGTAACTCCCAACCTGGAGACCTGATCCATATCCTATGGACCTGCCCCTTAATACAACAGACATGGGGCTATGTCTGTGAGATAGGGGCTAAAATACTACAAAATTCTACCACCCCGGTCTCTCCCCCTTCTCCTCCTGGGCATGAAATTGGAAGCCCCCCACATTCAAGACCTAGAACACTGATGGCTAGCCCTGTGGGCTACGCAAGCCAAGCAACTGCTAGTCAGTAGATGGAGAACCACAGAGATTCATAGTACCGAGGAACTTCTGACATCTATGGTCCAGATAGCCTCTATGGACAAACTCTCTCATCTGGTTAGTGATTCTTTGGAAACCTATGAAAGTGCTGAACCCCCTTTACCAGATATGTCACCCCCAAAATGGGGGGGGTAAAATACCTAACAATGGGACTACTGCCTGGTACCTGAAACATAGCTATGGATTATTATGACCCAGTTATCTGTTGACTAAGCAAGTATGATGTGTCTTACTGTTATCTCTAAGTGTATATAGTTGTACTAATTAGTATATAGAATAGTGGTTCTTTGTGTTTGCCCTTACCTAAGGTGTCAGAAACCTAGACGTCACCCGAACCCACAAAGAGACCCATGATGTTACCTAATGGAGCATGGAAGCCTTGTCCCTCTGACACCCCAGGGTCAGTTACCTCATATATAGGGGTAAGTACTTGCTAATTGGTAACAGTTCTCTTTTTCTTGTTCTGATGTCGAGTCGTCTATGTAACTAACAACTCACTCCCAGTTCATTGTCCTATGTTGGTTTTGATTATTGGAAATGGAAAATGTCACTAAGCTATTTAACAGCAAAAATAAAAAGTACACAGTGCTACATAAACATTCAGATACACAGTGGTTCGGTGGCAAATATACAAATACATGTTAAGGTACAGCAATACAGATAAAGTATAAATTTACACTATACTGAGGCAAAGCAGATACAAAAATCAGAGTAGACAGAGGGAGGTGAAGGGGAGAAGATGCAGAGGTAATGGTAAGAGGAAGTGGGGAGTGGGGGTTGGAGGGGAAGGGCAGGGAATAAAGGTGGGGTGGGGCATAGCAGATCCATGGGAGAGGACAGGGAGGTCAGTGAAGTGCAAGGTTGAGGTTACCTAGTGGAACAGTGACAGAGTTAAGAAGTGCTGGTGAAAACATACAGACTATGGCAATGGGATTACTGACTTGAAGTGGGATTTAGAAGGGGTAGGCACAGGTACCTGAGGCGAGAAGGTTTTATCACAGTTTGTGTTTAAAAGAGACAATCATTGCTGCATCACAAATGTCCTGAGGTAGCGCATTTGTCCAGAAGGGGACTAGGTATGAGAAACCCTGCTGAGCAAAGGTAGTGTGGCATCTTAGCACATGGAATACCTAAGAGACAGCACTTCTGGATTGATTTCTGCTCTGGGGAGGGGTCAGTAGGTTCTGTTCTCCTGCTAGTAGAAGGTTTAAGTAGGCTTTTTGGCAAGGAGGCAGGTTTGGTATCTGATTCTTCCACTGCACTGTAGCCAGCCATCCATGTTATGGAGATCACACATGTGCTTGAGTCTAGCAGCACCTGTGAGGAGATGGCAAGCTATTATTATTTTGGATAAAAAAAAGTTAGTGTGTTTGCCAGAGTTAGTTGAAGCGAACTGTTATCTGTGTAGTTATCTAGGTGCTTGTCACAGGTGGCCAAATAGAATTGTTTTCTGTGCCATTAACTAAGTGTAGAAATATTTGCAAAGTAGGAGGAATGGTTTAGCTAAAAGGAAGCCAGGTTACAGCCAGATTTAAACACTGCCCTAGATAGCTTCTGCCAGAGAACAGGCAGAACACCAGGAGGAAGGAGCTACTGATTTAACTAAACTTCTCTACTGGGACCAAGAACTAGAACTCTACTACTGGGACCTTCAATTTAGGGTAAAGAAAAGTTAGTGTGTTTGTCAGAGTTAGTTGAAGTGAACTGTTATCTGTGTAGTTACCGAGGTGATTGTCACAGGTAGCTGAAGGGAATTGTTTTTTGTGCCATTAACAAAGTGTAGAAAGATTTACAAAGTAGGAGGAGTGGCTTAGCTAGAAGGAAGCCAGGTTAAAGTGAGATTTAAACACTGCCCTAGGTAGCTTCTGCCAGAGAACAGGCAGAACACCAGGAGGAAGGAGCTACTGGTATAACTAAACTTCTCTACTGGTACTAAGAACTAGAACTCTACTACTGGGACCTTCAATTTAGAGTAAACAAAGTTAGTGTGTTTGTCAGAGTTAGTTGAAGTGTACTGTTATCTGTGTAGTTATCTAGGTGCTTGTCTCAGGGGGCCGAAGTGAATTGTTTTCTGTGCCATTAAATAAATGCAGAAAGATTTGCAAAGAAGGAGGAGTGGCTTAGCTAGAAGGAAGCCAGGTTAAAGCCAGATTTAAACACTGCCCTAGATAGCTTATGCCAGAGAATAAACAGAACACCAGGAGGAAGGAGCTACTGGCATAACTAAACTTCTCTACTTGGATTAAGAATTAGAACTCTGCTACTGGGACCTTCAATTTAGGGCAAAAAAGTTAATTTGTTTTCAGAGTTAGTTGAAGTGAACTGTTATCTGTGTAGTTATCTAGGTGCTTGTTACAGGTGGCTGAAGGGAATTGTTTTCTGTGCCATTAACTAAATGTAGAAAGATTTGCAAAGTAGGAGGAGTGGCTTTGCTAGAAGGAAGACAGGTTAAAGCCAGATTTAAACACTTCCCTAGATAGCTTTTGCCAGAGAACAGGCAGAACACCAGGAGGAAAATGCTACTGGTATAACTAAGGTTCTCTACCGGGACGAAGAAATAGAACTGTACTACTGGGACCTACAGTTTAGGGTAAAAAAAAAGAGTGTTTGTTAGAGTTAACTGAAGTGAACTGTTATATGTGTAGTTATCTAGGTGCTTGTCAAAGGTGGCTGAAGGGAATTGTTTTCTGTGCCATTAACAAAGTGTAGAAAGATTTGCAAAGTAGGAGGAGTGGCTTAGCTAGAAGGAAGCCAGGTTAAAGCCACATTCAAGCACTGCCCTATGTAGCTTCTGCCAGAGAACAGGCAGAACGCCAGGAGGAAGAAGCTACTGGTATAGCTAAACTTTTCTACTGGGACTATATTGCCTTCCTTCCCTTCCCTCCACCCCTGGCACCCTAAACCAGTTTTACTTTTATAGGCACATGATTTGACTGACAACAGGAACTTCCTGTTTGGGAGCACGAAGTGTGTGGTCACAGAGCCATTAAAGACTCACCATCCTAGAAGGATAAAAGCAGCTCACTGCCCCCCCCCCCGCAGCTACTGGAGGTCTGACTCTGAGCAAGTAAGGAGACTAATGAGAAATATAGGAACTTCTTGTCTCAGAACAGGAAGATCAGGAGCTTATAGGGCACAGAGGCAGAAAGTAAGTAAGGGAAAAAATTAAAAAAATAAACAAACAGAGGAAGGAGTAATTTTTCCAAACAACAGTTAGGGGGCCAGAAATAAGACATGACAGGAGTGGTGCAGTGCAGTTGCTGTGGAGCAGCAGTCTTCCAGGAGATGTGATGGAGGATGTGATGTAGTCCCATCTGTAGGCACTTTTTGGGGCTGAGGAAGGAGGTTGCTCATCTCCAGGCTAGTTGACTAGGATTTGTGGGACCTCTTCTGCCACCCAGAGACCACCAGGACCACTACTGTTGCCTCAGAGGTTGCTAAGAAAAGAGGATCAGTTGGACCATATTGGGCTCAGGGAGGGTGACGTTGGTGGAACAGAGGTGCATCCCTCGAGTTGTACCTCTCCACAATTCATATGCCATTCTGGCAAAGTGTGGTTCCTCTATGTGGAGACCATGGAGGATGCTGGGAACCTCCACAAAGGAGACCCACAGGAGGGTGGCATGGGACCCCATAGGGGAAGGAAACAACTCTTGGTGGAGGACTCCATTGTTAGGAAGGGAGAACTGGGGGAGGAAGAGGGGAGAGGGATGTAAGGTGCCTGCCTGGAGTCATGGCATGGAGGAACAGGGAGCGAATCCTCAGCATCACCAGAGCAGCTGCACAGAGGAGGGAGCTAGATGTCATTGTCCACCTAAGGACAAACAACCTGGCTAAGAAAGGGATCACAGCAGTGCAGGAAGTGTTTGTGGAGTTGATGAGGGGCCTTAGACAAGTAGCACACACGGTAACTTTCTCAAAGGTGCTGCCTGTCTATGGCACAGGTGAGGCTAGGGTGCTCCACACCTTGGGTTTCAATCAGTGGCTGACATTCTGGTGCAGAGCTCAGGGATTTGACTTCATTGGGCACTGGGGGTCCACCTGGAGGGATGCAGGCCTATACTGGCATGATGGTCTGCATGTGTCCAGGAGGGGAACCAGGATCCTAGGTGATAGGTTTAAATGCTTCATTGGCAAGCATTTAAACTAGCTAAGTGGGGAGGCACTGGAGAGGAGCATGGAAATCCTAGCAACCCCAAAACAAAATCAGGGTACTAAGTGAGGTAAACACCAACATAGAGATGTCGATAGGGAGAAGGGAAGGGGCAAATGGAGAAAACGACAAATGCAATAAGGATAGGGATGGGGCAAAAAGGGGTAAGGCCATCAAGAAATGGAGGTTAATGAGTACCAACACCCATAGTCTGGGCAACAAGCTCCCTGAACTAGTGGCCTTGATGGAAGAGGGATGCCTGGATATAGTCATACCTCTTAACCTTTTGTCACTGAAATGAGGGACATGGACATTTTTGGACACTCAAAATGAGGGACAATGAGGGACACAGACCCTCAGAATGAGGGACACATCCTCAAACATGGAGATACAAGCTCAAAACACTGTGAAAACCATAGTATTTACTTGTACAAAGTTTATTTTGGATTTAGTATTTTAGCATAATAAAAGTTTCTGCTTTAAAGTCTGAATTTACAGCACATTCGCTGTGTGGGCAGCACCTTTTCCATGAGGAACGGATGAGGGACAGAGCAATTTTAAGGGGCAAAATGAGGGATGTCCCTCATAATGAGGGACACTTGAGAGGTATGGATATAGTAGCAGTCACAGAAACATGGTACACAGAGAACCATGAATGTGAGGTTAACATACCAGGGTACACAACCTACAGGAGATACAGGGAGGGGAGAAGAGGGGGTGGAGCAGTTCTCTATGTAAGGGAAGGGATAAAAGCACCTGAACAAAAGAGTAAACAAGGAGGAGAGGAGGCACTGAGATCACCTTAGAGACTGGAAATGGCACCAAAATTCCCACAGAGGTTGTATACAGACCCCCATGTCAGGTGGAGGGAATGGACAAGGATATGATAGAAGGCATCCTTAGGATGGCAGAGAAAGGGGAGATACTGCTGATGGGGGACCTTAATATGCCAGATGTTAACTGGAGCACCTTTGCTGCAGCCATATCCAAAAGCAGGGCCATTCTCGATGTGCTTCAGGTGGCATGCCTCAGAAAGCTAGTTTTGGAATTAGCTTGAGAGGGAGCAATCTTAGACCTGGTACTCTCAAATGGGGACAGTGAGAGGATCTCAGATCTAGAAGTGGGTAGCCAACTTGGTTAAGAAGGGGGATAAAAGCTTTTATAGGTATATCAGGGAGTGTAGAAAGACAAAGGGAGGGATAGTGAGACTGAATAAAGAGGAGGGTGGTTGGGCAGGCAGCGACAGTGAAAAAGCAGGGATACTGAATGAATACTTCTGAATGAATGGATCTAAGCAAAGCCTTTGACACTGTGGACCATGAACTACTAATCTCCTCTCTGAATTGCATAGGCCTTGACTCACTCTCTCTTAAATGGTTCAGATGCTATCTCTCCGGAAGATACAACAGGTAAAAAATGAAGGTGACCTATCTACCTCTAAACCACTCCTAAGAGGTGTACCACAAGATTCCATCTTGGGCCCCATCCTCTTGCCATTTACATGAACAATATTGACTCAATCTCTCACAATCTAATATTCACCTCTTTGCAGATGATACTGTCCTATATGTCAGTAATCCTTCACCATCAAAAGCCTGTGAACTTTACAATCTGAGTTCTCCCTCCTGCAGCACAAATTACTAGAAAAAAACTACTATTAAATGCCAAGAAAACGAAAGCTATGTTCTTTGCCACCAAGAGCTTCTCTTCCACTGTCCCATCATTCACCCTCCCCCAATTATCTACCATCCTTGGTGAAAATCTGGCATATGTGGACAAATTCAAATATCTTGGAGTCTGGATTGACAATAAACTTGATTATACTAGCCACATTGAAGAGCTCCTGAAAAAGCTTAGACAGACACTTGGCCTATTTTATAGGATCAAACACTACCTGACCAGAGACTCAAACAAAGATTAATCCTGGCATCATTCCTATCCCTCATTGATTCGCTGACTTCCTTTATGGTCACTGTTCCCTCTCCCATTTAAATAAATTGGACACCTTGTATCATAGAGCTCTTAGATTCATTACAGATCTTCCCTTCAGCACCCATCATTGCTCTCTCTACAATGCAGTCAGTTGGACATCCCTACACCATAGAAGAAACAAAAATGCTGCTGTCTGGATCTACAAAGCTCTGACAAACAAACTCCCATCCTACATTTCAGATTGTTTCAACCAGATCATATCCAGGCCTTACGCCCTAAGGATCATTAAACTCATCATGCTGAAGATTCCTATTACCTGCACCCGGTATGGAAGGGCTGCAATCAGCTATTCCCTAGCACTTATCTGGAATTCTCTTCAAAAGACCTTGAAATTGGATACCCTCATTCCATTAACATCCTTCAAAAAGCTGTACACTAGTCTCTTCCCAGAATCATGCAATTGCTTCCATAAGGCCTAGTCCTCTCACAACCCTCTTTTCCCCTACCCCTTTTTGCACTGCCCCTATTTTGTTTTCTAGTTTTTCTCAACCTACTTACATACAAAATGATTCCCCAAAGTCCCATCACCCTAGCTTTATCCCTCCGGTACTGTTTGTTTCTTTCATTTTAGTATAACCAAGATCCAATGTCACATTGCCTTGTACATATGTAAATATTTGTATACCTGTTTCATTTATAAATCTTTGTATTTGTATTCAATCAGTACCTTGTTTTTTGTGTAAAACTGTAACCGTATATTGTTAAGACCAATCAGGCCCATCTTGTAAATGAGCTTTGCTCAATGATGTTCGCCTGAATAAATAAAGATTTTGATTGATTGATTGATTGATACTTCTGCTCAGTATTCACAAAAGAGGAGAAGGGGGAGGTGCCTAATAAAATTAACAGAAGCACTTTGGATAGGGGGGTTGATCCCAGTCCTTTCACAGAAGAAAGAGTTCTAAAAGATCTCCTAAAACTGAAGGTGGACAAAGCAATGGGGCCTGATGGAATTCACCCCAGCACTCTAAAAGAATTAAGGAGAGAACTAGCGACGCCACTGACTACCCTTTTTAACAAATCATGGGAGGATGGTGTGGTACCTGAGGACTGGAGGAAGGCAGATGTGATTCCCCTTCACAAAAGTGGGAGGAAGACAGAGACAAGAAACTACAGACCTGTTAGTTTGACCTCTGTGATAAGGAAAGTGATGGAATCACTTCTGAAGGAAAGAATTGTTGAGTACCTAGATGTCAGTGGGGCACAGGACCCAAGGCAGCATGGGTTCTCAGCAAGAAGGTCATGTCAGACGAATCTAATTTATTTCTTTGACTGGGTGACCAAAGTAGTAGACCAGGGAGGGGCTGTGGACATGGCCTACCTAGATTTTAGCAAGGCATTTGACACAGTCCCACACAAAAGATTAATAGTCAAATTAACCAGACTGGAAGTGGGTCCCAGGGTGGTAGCCTGGGTAAAACATTGGCTGGACAACAGGACACAGAAGATCATTGTAAATGGAGTCCACTCTGGAGAAAGAGGGGTTACTAGTGGGGTCCACAGGGTTCAGTACTAGGTCCAGTCCTTTTTAATGTCTTTATAAGTGACATTACAGAGGGACTGGAAGGAAAAGTATGCCTCTTTGCAGATGACACAAAGATCTGCAACAGGGTTGATACACAAGGAGGTGTGGAATTGATGAGAAGGGACTTGGCAAGGTTGGAGGAATGGCCATAAGTTAAGCAGCTTGGATTCAATGCAAAGAAGTGCAAAATAATGCACCTGGGAAATGAAAACCCAGGGGAAGATTACAAAATGGGGGGGGTAGTAACAACAACAAAAATGGAAAGGGACCTGGGGGTAATCATATCAGATGACCTTAAGGTTGGCAAGCAATGTGAGAAGGCAGTAGGGAGGGCTGGGGGGATACTAGGATGTATAGGGAGAGGCATTACCAGCAGAAAACAGGAAGTTGTTATCCCCCTGTACAGACAGTTGGTGAGACCCAATCTGGAGTACTGCGTCCAGTTCTGGAGACCCCATCTCCACAAGGACATACTGTAGACAGGATGGAGGCAGTCCAGAGGAGGGCAACAAAAATGGTGATGGGTCTGCAAGTGAAGCCATATGAGAAGAGACTAAAGGAGATTAATATGTATACCCTTGAGGAAAGGAGGGAGAGGGGGGACACAATAGAAACTTTTAAGTACCTCAGTGAAATCAACAAAGTCTAAGAGGGTAGCATTTTTCAGAAAAAGAGATGTGCAAGAACAAAGGGACACAATTTGAAGATAGAGGGGGGACAGCTGAGGGGCAATGTGAGGAAGTATTTTTTCACAGAGATGGTGATGGATGCATGGAACAGCCTTCCTGAGGAGGTTGTGGGGTCTAAAACTGTGGGAGAATTCAAGAATGCATGGGACAGACATAAGGCAATTTCTGTGGGGGGTAGGAAGAAATAGGCTGTTGGTTAAATAGGATTTGCAACTTATCCTGTAGGTAGGGAAATGGGCAGACTAGGTGGGCCAAAGTCTATGTTTCTATGTTTTATTCAGTGCAGTTGAGATGCGGTGGAGGGCTGTGCCTGTTGCAGATCTGTAGATCACCATCCCATAATCGATGAGTGAGAAGATTGAGCTATTGTTGGAAGTGCTCAGAGCTTCGTGTGTGAGACAGTGCCTGTGCCGATTCAGGATCCAGATTCTGGTATTGATGGCCCTTGCAGTAATGTGAATGTGCTTGGCATATGATAGGGTGGAATCGATAGTGGTGCCTAAATAAGTTCGAGAGTGGCACCCCCAATGTTCATAACTGCAGCAGGGAAGGCTCTGAGTTTGCTTTGTGGGGTGGAGATCATCATGGTCTTGGTCTTTTTATAATTCAAGACCAGCCTATGGTCCTTAAACCACTTTTCAGCAGATGCAAAGCCACTTTGTAGATCCTCCTCCAGGTATTCAGGCTGTTGGCTGCTGGTGAATAAGACTGCATCATCTGCATAATGGAGCATTATACATAAGCTAGAGGCCGGGGGGGTTGGGGTTATTTAAGAATATGCTGAACAATAGTGTTCCTAATTTGGATTCTTGCGGTACACCAGATCTGACAGGTCTGCTGCCTGTGATCACATCCCCAGTCCTAACCTGCTGATAGTGGTTGCTCAGGTACCTAGTGAACCAGCCCAAAGTTTCTGAGGACAGCCCAATGTCAGCCAATTTTTTGATGAGGAGCCCATGATGCACCGTATCCAATGCCTTTGATAGGTCAATGAATGCGGCTCCTACCAGGAGGCCTTGATCTAATGCATGGTGGATGTATCCCGTAAATTCTATCAAGGCTGTGATGGTGCTGTGGCCACTCCTGAACCCATGCTGTTCAGGATACAGTAGTTGATGATGGTTGAGGTACTCCACAAGTTGATCTGCCACAATCCGCTCTAGGGCTTGGAGAGCAGTGGGAGTATCCAAATTGGTTTATAGTTATTGTGCAGAGTCTGATCACAACTTTTATGCACTGGGGTAACTCACAGATTTCCAGCATTGAGGAAATTGTGAGTGACAGCGTAAGAGGTTTATGATTTGTGTCAGCAGGCTAAGAACTTCCTCAAGTGACAGGCTAACAAATTTTAAGTCTATGAAGTTCCAGCTGCATTTTGACTTCCCTAGTACCTTTTCAAGGTATTTTCTGGCATTGGATTCAGAGAAAGCTCTGAAGTGAAATAGTGGTTGGTCATGTGGAGGCAATCGTTTCCCTTGTGTAGTATTTGTGTGAGGGGATTGAAGAAGTTAGCAGGGAGCAAACTGCTTAGGTCCATGAAGTCATGATTCAGGGATCTGCCAATGAGAAGAGGGTCTAGGGACAGCATCCCATCATTTGTGAGCATAGCTGGAGCATTTTGGGGGTCTTTCCCAGTGATATCATTGAGGTTGTCCCAAAAGGATTTGCTGCTATTCCATGAACTGGTGAGGGCGTCTTTGTAGTTGGTACTTTTTGCACGATGGATGTCTTTCATGCAGTCATTTCATGCGTGTTTGTACCATTGGATGTTTGCTGCTGAGCCATGCACTCATGCCACTTGCCAGAGATGATCTCTTGAGGAGAGTTGCTCTAGCAGATCTGGAGTAATCCAGAGGTTGTAGTGTCCTTTGATTGATCTTGTTTTTATTGGGGTGTGCTTGTCACAAACAGAATTGAATTTGATTATGAAGAGGTCAAGGGCTACATCCAAGTTCTTGGCTTCATACAGGTCAGAACAATTGTCGTACTTGAGGTCTGTTTTGAGTCGTTGTAGATGGCCTTTTAGAAAGACATGACTTGATATATTTCTGGCATGAGTTTGCTGTAGTTGTTATTCCAGGTGCATGTGACAGGGGAGTGGTCACTCGGAGAGTCTGGGAGTACAGTAATATTGTTGATATGTACAGGACAGTTAGTGGGTATACAATACAGCAGGGTGCTGGTGCCAGTTTTGTTATTGACTCTTGTTGGAGATTCTATCATTTGGGAGAAGTGGATGGCAGACAAGGTGTCCTTGATACTGGCAGATGATGAGGAGGGCAACTTGAAGTCGAAGTCACCTAGAAGTATAATTTCTGTGTTGAGGCAGAGGGTACTGATATAGTCCATAAGGTTGCTGGTGCCAGCTGTGGTCTGTTTAGGAGGGATGTACACTGAGATCAGGGTGAGCCCTCTATTGTATGCATCTAGGATCAGTTTGATGGCCAGTGCTTGTAGGTTGTCACTCATGCTAGGGGGTGGCAGGCCATGCCCCTGCAGATAGTCTTTGGTATACAGTATATGACAGAGCCACCACCTCTTTTTGAGAGGTCGTCCTGCCTAAACAGGGTATAGCCAGGTAGTGCAATGGCTATATCTGGTATCATAGAGAAAGTCAGGATTCCACTAGGTATAGCACATCCAGGTTATGTCGAGATACCCACACATTCAGGTTGTCCATCTTGGGAAGAATGCTGCAGATGTTTATTGAGGCCGATGTAAGTCCAGCTGATTTTTGTGGCTGTGCACTTGAACCATAGAGGACCAGAATTCTAGTGTACATTGCTCGATATTAGCAGTAGGAGAAGAAGCAGTCGAGTGAGATGATTCAGAAGACATTTGTTAGTTCGGGACCGTGATCTCTTGTTAGGTGGTTTCAATATTGTGGATCCAAAGTGAGTAATATATCTGTGGGGGAAAAGAACTATAGGAGGGTCAGTGACTTGGTGTGATTGCTCCCAGAATATGAAGTGTTTTTGCTGACTGTAGCTGGTATCCATGTGGTATGGTGAGGTCACAGATCCATAGTCATTTAGCACTATTCTTGAATGGTAGAAATGACCATTTTGGTTGGATGCAGTACACAGGTGTCCCAGGAAGCAAATATGATAAATATGATAAAGTAGGGTGATGCCCTGTATGACCCTGATGGCTAGGGGTGGCATTGTAGGGTACTTTGCTTGGCGAGGTAATGCAGTTGGTAGGAGTAAGGCAGCAGTTACTGCTCAGATTAATAGTGTTATTTTCAGAGATTATAGGTCTAGGCTGCTGATAGGATTAGGGGCAGGACATTTGTGAATGGATCCAGTTATCAGAACAGTAGTTGAGGTAGTTATGTGCCCCTTCTGGTGGTGCTGTATGGGATGCAGGTAGGTCTTCGGTCCTGTAGATCCTGTGGGGAGAGCCAAATCAAGGCTTCTCCATGGCCGGTAGAGTGAGTGGAGAGACACCCTCTGCTGGAGTGCCCAAATGGTCTGGAATTCCCAGGGATGGAAGGGAAAGGAGAAGATCAAGTAGAGGAGCTCAGGGGGCTGAGCAGCTGGGCGTGGGCTGGCAGGAGACAGCCGGCAGGGTTCAGTAAACATTAATGGGATTTGGTAAATTAGAGTGGGAGGCCATGAGCCAAGAGCAGGGAGGAGTTGGAAAAGGGGCTGGGTTTCAGGCAGCACCGCTTTATCCTAGGCTGAGGCCTGGCAATTTGCAGAGGTCTGAGTGAGGAGCATTACAGGTGGGGGGAGGGGGGGTTAAGCTGAAGTTAGAGTGCAGAGATAGGATTTCTGGAGAGAATACAAATTTAAAGTGTTGAGCAGCTGCCACAGGGTGAGATTTACACAAGAACAGGATTAAGAACAGGCTTAAGTGGCACCAAGCAGCTGCCTCAGGGAGAGAAAGCTGAATCACTAATTTTAGCAGAGACTAGCAGTATTAAACAGTAATGGAAGTGTCAAGCAATACAGTCATTTCTTGTTTGGTTAGACTAACAATTTTACAGTCTCAACAGTCACAAAAAATTCAGCAGAAACAGAGGTGAGCAAGGAGCTCAAGGAGGATAGAATGGGACCAATCAGCAGGCGGCATGAATAGTTAAGCTTTAGCTTGCAGAGCTACAGTATGGCTGGCGCATACTAGGTGGACAGCAGTGTGCAGTGAAAAATGGGAAATAAAAATGAACTATTTAGAAGGGTTGGCTAGACAGTGATTGAGGGAGGCCTCTATCTGAGAGTGAAAAAGCCTCTTACTTCAGTCATGCTGCAAAAAAGAACTAAATGTCCCTCAAGTGGCAGATCTTTATAATCTGCATATGGGAAACCTGACACTTTAAACAAAATGTAGCTCTAAGCGGTACCTAACAGTGGCAATATTTTTTTGGTACCATAATGGTGGGCTTCCCTATTTTCCAAAGAAAAGGCCTGTCCAAATGGCTGACCAGTTGCATTACATTTTGCAACCAAAAGTGTGGTTAGCAGCTTCCTGGTCCTGTCCAAGCTCGTCCCACTTGAGGGGTGGCTACCTTATTGACTCGTTTTCAGAATGTGTCCACTGCTGACATTTGTGCTGCTACCACTTGGAGTACTGTTCATACACTACAGTCTGGACATGGTCTCTTGTAGAGGTGCCAGCTTTGTTCTCATTATTCTGCAAGACCTCCTCACTCTGGATCGTTAGAGCCTGCTGTTCTCCCTCAGTGCTTGGAACTACTTAAGAATCATTCCATGATATGGCTCAAGGGAGGGAGAGATCCTCAAAGCAGATAGAATAGTTACCTACTGTAACCATAGATCTTTGAAAGAATCTCCTCCATTGAGCCCCAGCTCTCCCTCCCTTCTTCCCCTATTCAGGTGATGGGTGACTATAATGCCTGCTATCACATGCTGTTTTATCCTCTAATGCCCTTATGACATCTCTACTCAGGTTTCCATAGCCTCTCTTGTGTGCCTGATTTAGTCCTGGTTGCTTTGGTTTCTGCCAGACCAATGATCCACTGAGCTTGCTGCCAGCAGGGAACTGAGGCATGCTGGAGATGCTAATGTTTTATAGGCACATTCTGCAAAACATTTCAGGGGGGAGTCACATGATGCAGACCTCTTGCTAGTTGCACTCTCGAGGAGCTCTGCCTAACCCCTGTTAAAATTACTCCAAATTACCTAACTCAGTGGAATTTGTATTCAGATCCGACTAACAACAGCTTATCTACGTCTGGGCATCCCTCAGAGTCGCCGATGGAAGCAGAAATGCCCAAGGCTCCACCAAAACACACCCTACCAGCAACCCTGGAGAAGGCCCTGAAGAAGTCACGGGCCTCAGCGTAACAGCACCCCCAGTCATCTAGCTCTGGTACCAAGGTAGAGAAGCCGCTGACCATAACTAGGTTCCTGGAAGAATTTCACCCTTTCAAAGCGGAGATCTCTGAGATTGCCACTGAGATCGAAAGTATTACCTCAGCTCTCGATGACCTGGCGAGAAAGACCTCCGATAATGAAGCCCGGATATGACCTCTGGAAAACCGAGCCGACAAGGTTGATCCGGGGCTGGCCTATATTAATCACCGCCTCACGAAGCTGGATCAGAAGGTGGAGGATCTCGAGGGCAGAAGCCATCGTAATAACGTAGTAATAATTGGCTTGCCAGAAAAAGAAGAGGGAGCAGATCCTGTGAAATTTTTTCCGAGGTTCGTGGAAAAGATAGCAGGCCCCTCACCATTCGGGCCCTGCTACAGCATTGAGAGAGCACATCGCGCTCTGTGCCCTGTTCCACCTCTAGGGCCCCCCCCCGTACGTTAATCACCAAGTTTCTGAATTATCAAGAGAAACAGCTGTTTATGGGGAAGGTTAAGGAGGCTAAAGAACTGCAGTGGGAAGGGGCAAGTTTTAGAGTGGCCCAGGATCTCC
This sequence comes from Neoceratodus forsteri, assembly GCA_016271365.2. NCBI lineage: Eukaryota > Metazoa > Chordata > Ceratodontiformes > Ceratodontidae > Neoceratodus > Neoceratodus forsteri. Next base: position 613,711,549 of record CM057455.1, read on the forward strand.
CTTTGTCGGTTCATCAATGGAGGGCAACCTTCCACCCGTTGGTGACTAAGCTAATCGCTGAGGGCATCAAATTTAGGATGTCATACCCGGCAAAGCTGCATATCCTTACTGTGGATACATGGAAAGCTTACGATGATGTGGAGTCGGCGACTGCTGTGCTTCAATCCAGGCTCCCTAACTTATTTAAAGCTAAATGAGATCTTTATGTTGCCTCCCTTAAGAAATATATTTTCCTTTTAAAATGTGGCTGGAAAGATTAATTTAAGGTTTCCATTTGTTGGTGTGTTCCTTTTTTTGCTTAAAGGGGGGGTTCTCTGAGGGTCTGCTCGTATGACTGCCTTATAATATGTGCAGTCCCTCTACACGATAAGGGCTTATATTCAAGGAAGCTCAACACCACTCCAGATTTTTGGCTTGTTGGTGCTCTGTCACTGGAAGGTTTACTCAAGATGCCAGTGGTGATAAAACAGATGGGACTCTGAGAACTGTAGATAGGACTGGCCCCCGGATCGATAATATAGCCTAATCCGGCGTGAAAACAAGCGAATTCAGCAGTGTTTACCGAGGATCTCAGCAAGGATCCAGCTTACTGTTTTTTTTTTTTTTTCTGACTGTAAATTGCATTTCTGCAGTTCCACAATTAGAGGGAGCCAGAGGTTTGGCTAAATGACTTTCATTTGTTGTCTATATTGGTTTAAACATTTCCAGGTGCTACAACCGCTGGAGGATGGTCATCAACCCTTTTTCCTTTTCTAGGGTTTCTCCTATAACGTAGGGCAGTGCATGTATTAACTGTCCCGGGACAACTTTATTTTTTAAGGGGAGAGCATCTGTTAAATTTGTGATTGCTGTGTTTGCCACAGGAGATCAGCCTAGGGTATTTCATTTATTAGATTTTAATACCCAAGGTGCAGATTTTCGAAGGACTCTGTCCCAGAAGCTGCTACAAGTTTATTTTGGGCACACAGAAGTCTAAATGGGGGTATGTTCCAGAATAGCAATGTAACTGCGAGAAGGGTTATGGTCCCTGTTCTTTTTGGTATTCCTTGTCCAAATTAGTTATTGAGTGTTTTCTTTTTTTTTTTTTTTCTCTAGGATATTATGGGCTCAGAAGGTTAAAGGGTATCTTATGGTTCAGTTTTCGGAGCGGGACAGGGGGTGGTGGAGCATGAGAGGATACAGCTGGGCGAGCTGCCATCATGGACCATGATAAAACGGGTGGGATAGTGGGGTAGGAGTGGTATGGGGTTTGGTTCGTGCTTAAGTTTTTGGGCATAATGTTTGTGAGATATTTCTGTTTAGGCGGAGGGTGGGGGGAGGTGCACAAGACTCAAGTAAGGAAAGTTGGGAGGAGCTGTTAAAGTCAAAATGGACAGTTAATCATTATTTTAAAGGGTGTAATTGTACTACCCAGAGTTATTAAATTCTTAAGCTGGAATATTAAGGGGGCATGGCAGAAATCCAAGCAATATAAAATCCTAAAACATTTAAATCTCTTAAAAGCCGACATAGTGTTTTTACAGGAGACACACTTGCTTAACAATGAAAGTAATAACATGAGGAATCTTCAAATAGGACAAGTCTTTGCCTCTCAAGGCAACACACAAAGTAGGGGTGTCATGGTGCTAGTACACAGGTCTGTGCCTTTTACCCCTCTTCAGGTAATACAAGACAGTGCAGGCAGCTATATTTTAATCAAAGGGAAGTTACATGCTCTAGAAATTTTGGTTGGATCTATCTATGGCCCAAATACAGATACACCGACCTTTTTTGTGCAGCTGATGGAGGCATTAACACCCTTTGTAGATATCCCTATGATCATAGGTGGGGATCTCAACTTAGTACTGGATCCCTTAATAGACAGGTCCAAATCCACTAACCAGGGTCTCTCACCAGCCCAAAGAGCTATGAGGGAACTACTGGACCAATCTGGGCTTTCCGATGTGTGGAGGGTTCTCCACCCAAAGCTTCGGGAGTACACCTTTATTTCTCAAGTTCACGGCACAGCATCTCGAATTGATTATATTCTAATCTCTCCTATTCTCCTTCCAGGAGTATTGGGCACTGAAATCCATGCAGGTCCACCCTCCGATCACGCCGCAGTCTCCTCATCAGTTTCCTTTTCATCCCTGTCTAGAAGAAGTAATAGATGGAAACTAAATAATCAAATCTTGAGGGATCATAATTCAGTCAAATACATTTCGTCACAAATAGATGAGTTTGTTTCAAACAGTTTGAGTGGCATTACCCGACCAGATATGGCTTGGGGGGCATTTAAAGCCTTTATACGGGGTATTTTGATAGGCCAGGCAGTTAAAAAGAAAAAAGAGAAGGAATGCTATATGTCAGAGCTCCTGACTCGGATTAGACTTAGAGAAGTCAATCTACCCCCTCAGCCTACGGAGGAAGATAAACAGGAGTTAATTAAACTGAGGGATCTTTACTTAAACTTACTGGGGGAGCAAGCTGAATTAGCACTAATTAAAACAAAGGCCAATTATATTGACCAAGGGGAGAAGGTGGGCCGGCTGCTGGCGAAGTGCATTAAGCAAATAGAAACCTCTAGAATAATCCCGGCAGTCCAGCCCATGGAGGGTGGTCCGGTTAAGACCTCCCCTAAGGAGATAGCAGAGGAGTTTAGAAGGTACCTCGAATCGCTTTATAGCGTAATGAAAAATTCCCCAATGGAGGGAAATATACATTCCTTTCTCAAGGGTCTGAACCTTCCCTCTCTTTCAGAGTCTCAGCAGGCGTATCTTACCACCTCCATTTCTCAGGGTGAAATAGAGCAAGTTATTAAGGGTCTCCTTCTGGATAAAACACCAGGTCCAGATGGATTCTCTTCTAATTTTTATAAAGTGTTCTCTAAACAACTTTCCCCACTTCTGGTCTCCTTATTCCAATATATTCTCAATTGTCAGGCAACCGATAGCTCCCTATTTGAAGCACTTATTGTCTTAATCCCAAAACCAGATAAATCTCCCGAACAACTCTCTAGTTGTAGGCCCATTTCACTGCTTAATTACGATATAAAAATTCTGGTGAAGCTATTGGCTGACCGTATAAATAAGATCCTACCTGGTTTAATTGGAGTGGAACAGGTTGGCTTTATGAAAGGTAGATCAGCTAATGACCACTTAAGGACGTTGGCACATGTCTTCTCTGCATCCGATGAGAGCAGCTCCGCGATGGTGCTGGTCTTGCTGGACACAGAAAAGGCTTTCAATAGGGTCTATTGGAATTATCTGTTAACCACAATGAAAACTTTTGGTTTCCCTGAAGTGTTCCTGAAGTGGATTAGATCCCTGTATCTAATGCCCTCAGCCAGAATCTCATGCAACGGGGTCATATCAGACCCTTTCAAACTGCATGTGGGCACCAGGCAAGGATGCCCGTTGTCCCCTCTCCTCTTTAATCTCTATCTCGAGCCCCTTATAAGGAGTATATCGCGTAATCAGGAGGTACACAGCATTAAAATTCAGGAGAATGTGGTTAAAATAACTGCATATGCTGATGATCTTTTGTCGTATATTTCGCACCCTAATGAATCTATCCCGGCCTTACTGAGAACCATACAGGAATATAGTGAATTGGCTAACTATAAATTAAATTCAGAGAAGACAGTGGTGTACCCCCTAAACAACAAAGTTTTCAAACATGAAATTACTGATTTGGGATTAGCCTGGAGATCTGACTCCATTAAATACTTGGGTCTCACTTTGGCCAGGAGCCCAACACGGATATGTCAGTTAAATTTGGACTCTTTGGTGCACACAATTGATTTAGACCTGAAAAGATGGACACTGCTTCCAATTTCCTTATGGGGGAGGATACACTTAATTAAAATGAATGTGTTTCCCTGGTTGTTCTATCCCCTTAATATGTTAAACATCTGGCTCCCCACTCTCATGGTTTAAAAAAATCCATGGGCTTATTGCCAACTTTGTATGGGGCTATAAAAAAGCTAGGATGGCCTATCACAAATTAGCTGCTCCTAAGCTACTAGGTGGGCTAAGACTACCGCATTTTGGCCTGTACTTTTGGGCGGGTCATGTCAATAAATATCTTAGATGGGTGCAGGCCGCGGACCTTTTGACCCAAGTTTCGTATATACCTCTATGGTTACAAATTGAATTATCCCTCATTAGGAAACATGGTTTTGAACCACAGTCCCTGTTGCATCTTAACCCTAAACTCTTACCAGCTGCTTTCAGGAAATCTCCAATAGGGGTATTGGTCAGGATCCACTCACAGTTATGTGGATATCTAAAATATGATCACTCCAGAGATCCGTTACAGCCTATAAGAGGTAATCCACGTTTTCTAATCGAGGATAAGCCCCTCAACACCTCTTGGCTCGCACAATTGGGTGAGTGTCAACTAAAAGATTTAACTTCATCAGATGGACACTTACTTACCGCATTAGAGATTTTGAATAAATTTAAATTGCCAACTACGGTAATCTTTAAGGTTTACCAACTTAACCACCTCATAGTTAATAGGATGGGTACTACTCCAATACCTGCTCCGAAATTAGAATTTCAGTCAACCTTGAGCCCCTTGGTGGGCCTACCGCATGCTGTCTCTAATCTATACAGCAACTTATACAATTGGGCCTATTCCCAGAACCTGGCACCGAGTTCTTATTGGGCCTCTGTATTTCCCCGAAGAGGATCTTAACTGGACAGCACTGTGGCACAGCTGTCATAAATTTATCCTCCAAGACTGGCTTAGACTGATGCAATTTAAAATACTTCACAACATTTATTATTCCCCCCAGAAGTTGGTGAGCTTAGGAATGGTTTCAGCCTCATCCTGTACGAGATGTCAACAAGGGAAAGGGGACCTACTTCACATTTTTTGGAACTGTCCAAACATAGTCTCGCTCTGGACAGCCATCAAAAGTAAGGTTGACCCGTTATTGGGTCTAGGGGATATTTTCACACTGGAGATATGTTTGTTAGGGGATGTAGCTCATATTCCATTTAGGAACAGGAAATTCCATATATCTCTAATTTCAGCATCCCTTAAAAAGGTGGTCCTCAAACATTGGAAAGACTCCATGGAAATCAGTTATACTGAATGGTTACAGGAGCTACTCGCCAACCTCAGAGTGGAAAGGACGATAGCTATTCTTCAGAATAAGCTACCTAAGTTTAATAAGATTTGAGGCCCCCTTCATGCCATTTACTCCCTATAGAATAGGGTCTGCCCCTCCTGGGTAAAAGATGTATTACCAGGTGTCTTGTGCTGGGGATAGTGGGAGAGGGGAAGGGGAGGTAGAGGGGGTAGGATTTGGGGTAGGCAGAGGATGGATCCGTCTGTTATCTGAGATATGTATGTATATCTATGCTGTATGTGTATGTTTCTCTTGGATGCATTCTCTGTATTAAATATCCTTAATAAAATCTTAATGGAAAAAAAAAAAACATTTCAAGGTGTCTTGACATGGACAGCTTACAGTCCCATCATGTGACTCAATGGAAGAGATTCTCTCAAAGATCTACTGTTATGGTAGGCAAGTATTCCTTACAGTACCACTTTGACATAGCTCACCTTTAGCATGTGTAATCTCTTGCCTATTAACGATATGAGGCCAATCTCTTGGTAGTCATCTGTATTGTATTAAATTGCTTCCTCTACACCAAGGCCCCTGGAATTTTGCAGTTCCATGGTTGTGGATAGTTCTTCAGAATTTGCATCATGCTGCAGAATATATACAGTGTCACATAATTCATTGTTTTTGGTAAATTTGCATTCAAATACACAGTTACTCCAGAGTGCCCCGCTTCCTTACCCATCTCCTTTATCCTGAAGCATATCCAGTGTACTCGGTATGTGATGTCATCGATGACATCACATAATTTCTTAGCAAATGACAAGACTACATTCTGCCCAAGAAATTAATAAATAATGCAACAGAAATCAGAAAATGCTGCCGCAGAAACCTAGGAGCCCTGCCTCAGAAATCAGGACAAAGTACTGCAGAGCACAAGGTGCCCTGCACTGGTCTAAACTCTCTCCTTTGTTAAACAATCTGGGATCCACAAACTATTGCATACCCTCTGAAATGCTGGCTAGTTTTCTCTGCACCCAAATGAAAGGACCTGGGAAGTATCAAACACTTGTGTAAAAATTATTCAGTTTACAAAAGGTATTACCATTAACATAAGCAGTCAAAAGATACATAACTTCTTTTATGAATTTCAAAGTTAGATCTGCAGGTAGGTGAACATAACAATTACTATCTGAAAGTTGCCAGTTTATATCATTTATATGATCTACTGAATCCATCTGTACAATTGTGCTGCATTTGTCCGTAGGTTTATTTGTTAGGCAGATATTTTTTCTCCAGTTCCCACAGAGCCATATTTTCTTCAGTTGAAATGTTAGCGTAACTTGATCTGCTTTCACATTCAAACATGATATAGAAATCTTTCTGGCATGCCAGTTTAAATACTGAGATCACAGTAGGGTAATATGGAATGAAGGTAGATGGTGGCCTGATAGGGAGACAGCCCCTTTTGTTCCCAGATCCCCTCCCAAAAGCACACCAAACCTTGATATGTGGGTGCTCAGTTATTTCAACATATTTAATATATTTCTGAAATTGTACGTTAAACATTATTGATTTTTTCAAACATACGAACATACAAAACTTGCCAGCAGATAAAGGCCTAGAGGTCTATCAAGTCTGCTCGAATGTGCAGTTAGCACCCCTTATTCTGCAGCTGCCCCTTCCTTCCACCCTTCCCCTTCATTGACCCTCTCCCATGTCCTGTCCCATCCTCTTTTGAAGCAGTCCACTATTCTACTGGATACCACATCTGCAGGTAACGCATTCCACCCAGCCACCACCCTCTCTGTAAAAAAGTGTCTCCTTATCTCCCTCCTGAACCTTCATCCCTCCAGTCTCATATCATGGCCCCTGGTGTCCCTCCTCTCCCTTACTTTGAACAGCCCCTCTGTACCTGTCTTGTTTATTCCTTTCATGTACTTAAAGGTTTCAATCACGTCCCTCCTGTCCCTCCTCTCCTCCAGTGAACACATGCTCAACTCCCTAAGCCTCCTCTCATATGATAAGTCCCCCAGCCCCTTGATCATATTTGTCACCCTGCGCTGCACTCCCTCCAGTAACTTAATGTCTCTCTTCAGTTACGGGCACCAGTACTGCACGCAGTACTCAAGGTGTGGTCTAACTAATGACCTATACAGTGGCAGAATCACCTCCTACCTCCTCGAGGATATACCCCTTGCAATACAACCAGGCATTTTGTTGGCCTTTGCAGCTGCCTTCCTACATTGTGCCGAATTGTTCATTGACCCTGTAATGAGCACCCCCAGATCCTTCTCCTCCTCTGTCTGGGCTAGTTGCACTTCCCCCAGCTGGTAACTCCTCCTTGGGTTCTTCATCCCAAAATGCAGAACCTTGCACTTTTTGGCATTAAATCCCAGTTGCCAGGTGTCTGACCAGGTTTCAAACTTTACCAGATCATCCTGCAACCCCTGCCATCCCCCTAGGTTATCCACTACTGCTCCTACCTTGGTATCATCAGCAAACAGCTAATAGGGCTGAAATATATACCTTGTGTACCTGAATGTTGATATCTTATATGTTTGCCTGTGAAATTCTCTCAAACATTGCTGTAACTTTATTTTAATTCTCTTTTTCTCGGAGCCCTACTTACAGGAAGTAGGAAGAAGGCACTGTAGTTTGGTAGCATACACCTCGAACTACAAATTGTGTCAGATCTAATATTTTTTGTGGTCTCCTGCAAAATTACAATTGTTACACCTCTAAAATAGCATTGGGGCTTTCAGCTGATATTTTATTGTTTTTAAAATGCTAGTTTACTAGCGAGAGACAGCTTGACCGGAGTAACATCCGGGTCACAGGGGCTATAAAACTCACCCAGTAGCGAGCAGCAGGCATGGCAGGAAGGGGCAGCATGCCGCTGAGACGACCAGAGACACGTATGCCCATGTGTCGGCCAGTCTGCTGGAATGTCTGACCTCATCAGAATTACTAAAACAAGAAAGAGTAATATTAAATATGGGGTGCATTAAATGTCATATGTTCAAATTAAGTGAGGAGCTAAAAGATTATGGGCTGGATATTCAAACTGCGCCATTCTGAGGTGCAAGCCCTTGCGCTGCACAAAATAGTTGCGCAGGGGTGTGGCCCAGGCGATATTCAAAGGAGTTGCGCTATTGAGCAACTCCTTTGAATATTACTTCAACCACAACCACTGTGCATAGCGCGGAACTTAGCGCAAGTTGACAGAGTGGAGCAGTCAACTTGCGGTGGCGCAAGTACCAGTGCGCCATGCGCAAATCCACGATATTCAAAAGGTGACATGCAAATGGGGCTATAATACATGCAAGGCGCAGGGGGGCCATTTGCATGTCATTATAGCCCCATTTGCATGTCATTAGCATCTAGGTGCGCCGATCCCCGAGGACTTGCGCCTGGCCCCCTGCCAGGCAGCAGCCGTCGGGGACCGACACCCCTGCAGCCCAATCGCGGGCATAGTGTCCCCTCCTGCCAGCCCGATCACGGGCATCAATGTGGCTCCCCCCTTCATATTCCCTGGTGGTCCAGTGGACCGAAATGCCCGATCGCGGGCAGTATGTTACAACACCCCTTCTCCCGCTCATATTCCTGGTGGTCCAGTAGACCGACCGCCCGATCGCTGGCGGTGTGTATCTTTAACCCCCCTCCTGCTCATATTCCTGGTGGTCCAGTGGACCGAATTGCCGATCGTATGGGTATCTTTAAAAACACCCTCCCGCTCATATTCCCTGGTGGCTATTGACCCCACCCTACCCATCCACAAAGCCCCACCACCCTGCTCCCCGCAGCTGGCGGGCGGCAGCATCCCACCCGCCTGCCGCCCCGCCGCCCGCTGACTGACAGCCCGGTATGGCTGCATGCCCATTGGTGCAGGGCAAGAGCCAATGGGCGTGCAGCCCATACCGTATATGACAGTCCAGTTTTGTGAATGAATCATTTTTAAACATACCGCCCGCGATCGGGCAATTCAGTCCACTGGACCACCAGGGAATATGAACGGGAGGGGGGGTTAAAGATACTGCCCCCGATCGGGCAATTCGGTCCACTGGACCACCAGGGATATGTAGAGGAGGGGGGTGCCACATTGATGCCCCGATCGGGCTGGTGGGGACACTATGCCCGCGATCGGGCTGGGGGGCACAGGGACTGGGTTGGGAGCCAGCCACAGGTGGCAGCTGCTGTGTTGCACCCTGCAATACAGCAGCTCACCTGTGGGTGGCCCTCGACTTAAGCCTTTTTTTTTTGGCTCAGCGTCCTGCAGGCACAGGTTGGGGGTTGCGCCTGCACAACTCTGCACAGCCTGGCTGAATATTGGGCTGTGCAGTTTATGCATGGTTCCTCCCCCTCCAGTTGAGCATGCATTCATTTGCATTGCGCTGTTGCTCAGCATGTTTTCTGTGGCGCAACTGCCTCCTGCTGAATATCGCAGAATGGAGCAAGTTTGGACTTGCGCAGGCACAACCCTATTGCGCATGGCACTACCCTTTTGAATATCTGGCCCTATGTGTGTGAAAAATGTTTGCTGATAGAAGAACTTCGGCTAGAGATTGACATTTTAAAGCAAAGGATTAAAACCCAGAGAGAAATATCTACATTAGAACAGTTTATAGATTCAATGGCTGATGAAGCTACTGAAGCAGGATTACAAGAATCAGTTGCTATAACAGAATGCCCAGGTATATAAGGTATTGAGGAATGGAGCCTAGTAGGTAAATCTAAGAACAAAAGGAAAGGTAGAAGAAATGTAGGGGGCTCCTCTAATATACTCACCCCAAATAGGTTTCAAGCTTTGGTTCCTATAGTAGATGGAGAGGGAAAAATTACAACTACTGACACTATGAATGATCAGATAAAGCAAACTACTAGCACTCATATTAACATAGCCAAGGATGATGGTAATAATGTTATAAAATCTCGATCATGCAAAGAGTCTCCTCGTGACTTGTTGTATATAGGTGACTCAATACTGCGCTATACTGACAGCATATTATGTAAAAATCAAAATGACTATACTACGGTTAGTGTTCTACCAGGGGTTGGCACCAGGGATATTAAACAAATGTTGCCAGGCCTCCTGGAAAATACAGTTACACCAGTAGTAATAGTGCACATAGGAACAAATGATGTAGGGAAATTAGGAATGTATGAGATTCAGAGCAACTTCGAATATGTGGGTTCCTATTTAGGCAGCAAAGGATGTGATCTAGTAATTTCAAGCATATTACCTGTTCCCAGAGCCAGCAAGTTGTTGAATAATGACATTCAATGACTAAATGGTTGGTTAAAGAGGTGGTGCTATAGAGAAGGGCATGCCTTTATTGACCATAGCCAAACCTTTATGGATTTTAACCTATTTGCACTTGATGGACTGCATTTGAATGGATGTGGTAAAAAACTGCTGGCCCAAAGAATGAGACACATTGTAAACCTCCATTTAAACTACCTACAGAAGGGGGAAGGGGTCCCTCAAATCCAAGGCCCTATTGCTCAGTAAGTGTTCCACAAACAAGCTGGAAAATTTTGCTGATCAATGCAAGAAGTTTAACTAATAAAATGGAAGAATTAAAACTAGTCTTACAAACTTCTTCAATACATATATGTGCCATTACAGAGACCTGGTGGAATCCAAATGACACCTGGGGCCGGGAATTAAATGGTTATACGCTGTATTCCAAAGATAGGAAATCATCCAGAGGTGGTGGAGTAGCTATATATGTTTCAGATAGTATTACATCTGCTAATATTGAAACTGATAGCTGGGGCAATTTAGAATTACTATGGATCAAATTAACACCACCTAATGATACTGCTATTAATTTGGGAGTAGTGTATAGACCACCATCCATTATTCACCCTGATGATGTTATTTTGTTAGAATTCATTAAACAGATCTCTGAAACAAAAAATGTTATTATAATGGGTGACTTTAACTTACCAGGAATCAAATGGGACACATCTGAAGCCTCATCATATGTGGAAACCAATTATCTTGAAATGTTTTCATTAGCTGGACTAGAGCAATATGTAACCAATAGCACCAGAGGGCATAACACACTGGACTTGGTGTTAAGCAATACAACCAATAAAATTCATAACTGCATAACTCTACCCCCACTGGGCTCTAGCGACCATGCTGTGGTGAGTTTTGAGTATTTGGGAGAATTGGGCAAATGCACAGGGAGTACAACAATTCAAATGTATAACAAGGCACATTTCGGCTTAATGAGAAATGAGCTGGCTGCCTGGAATTGGCAACGAGAATTTACTAACATATCAGCATCAGATATGTGGAACAAGCTGAGTACTATGATCAATGTATTGGTGCATAAGTATGTACCATTAAAAAGGAAATATAATGGTTGTAAAAAAGCTCTTCCCCTATGGATGACCCCCTCAATCAAGAAATTAATCAAACAGAAAAATAAAGCATATCTAAGGGCCAAATCTAGTAATAATAAGTTAGGTTGGGAGATTTACAAAAAGCACTTAAAAAGTACCAAATTAGCAATCAAGCTTGCAAAAAAAACTTATGAACATAAATTAGCAGACAAGGTACAGGATAATTATAAATCCTTTTATTCTTACATTAGATCAAAAAAAAGCACAAGCAGTGGTATTTTATCCTTGAAGGATCCAAATGGTGGTATAATATCTGACAATCAAGAAATCGCTGAAAGGTGTAATTTATACTTTTCTTCGGTTTTCAATAAAGGTTTGCCTACTCAAATAATACAACAAAATTTGACTCATGTTTCCACCATTACAATAAATACTTCTGATGTACTCAAAAGTCTTAAAGAAATTGACCCTAATAAAGCACAGGGTCCAGATGGGATACACCCAAGAGTTATTAGGGAACTGGCACATGAACTGGCATTACCTGTAACCCATATCTTTCAAAAATCTTTAGATACATCTAATGTGCCCGAAGATTGGAGACAGGCTCTTGTTATACCTATTTTTAAGAAGGGATCTCATCAACTTGTGGAGAACTACCGCCCAGTTAGCCTGACTTCAGTCATGGGAAAAATTTTGGAATCTTTTATCAAGGAATATATCCTTGATTATTTAAGCAAAAATGGCTATTTAGATATAACACAGCATGGGTTTACTAGGGGCCGATCATGCCAGACAAACCTCTTGGAGTTTTATGGTAGGGTGAACAGGGCCATGGATTTGGGAAGTTCAGTGGATGTTGTTTACCTTGATTATGCAAAGGCATTTGATAAGGTGCCTCATGTGAAACTGATCGGTGCTCTCAGGAAATCTGGAGTCCATGAGAAACTTTCTGCTTGGGCTGAAGCATGGTTGGCTGATAGAAGGCAGAGAGTTTGTGTGAGGGGGGTTTGTTCTGGTTGGGCTGAAGTGACTAGTGGCATGCCGCAGGGGTCGGTGTTGGGACCATGCTTGTTTAATGTATATATATCTAATATGAGAGTAAATAATGAAGTATGGCTATCAAAATTTGCAGATGATACTCAGCTGGGGTTCCCCGTTAATAATATATGCGAAGCTACTAAGTTACAGACAGCACTTCTAAAACTAGAGGAATGGGCAAATCATAAGGGCTCAATGTTCAATATAGATAAATGTGTGATTATGCATTTCGGTAGAAATAATAAGCACTTTGAATATAAACTTGCCAACAAGGTATTGAGGACTGTACAGGAGGAAATGGATTTGGGAGTGGTGGTTGACAACGAACTAAAATTTAGACAGCATTATATCCATATGATAAGGAAGGCAAGTGGTATTCAAAACTGCATACGTAGACATATTGTAAGTCGGGAAAGTGCGGTGCTGTTGCCCCTGTACACCTCACTGGTTCACCCTCATCTCGAGTACTGCGCCCAGCTTTGGGCTCCAGGTTTCAGGAAGGATGTGGCAGCACTCGAAAGGTTACAGAGAAGGGCAACAACAGGTATGAAGGAGGGTTGGGGTTTGGATTATGACCAAAGACTAGGTCTGTTTTTCTTGGAGTATCATAGACTGCGTGGGGACATGTGTCAAACATATAGGGCATTCAGTGATGGTAAGTTACGGGAACAACTGGATATTAATATTAGGCAACAAATCTATGATACTAGAACACATTCTTCTCAGCTGACTAAAGATAAGTTTAACACCAAAAGAAGGGGGAACTGGTTCAGTATAAGAATAACAGCTATCTGGAATACACTACCGAGTGAGATAGTGTCCAGCCCTACTATGAATATATTTAAGAAAAGGTTGGACACTTATATGATTGGTAAGGATATTCGAGGATATAGTTATTAATCAAGCGAGCTGTATGGACATACATCTTCTATGCTCTGTATAAACCTATGAACCTATGAAGCTAAACAGACTAATCTTGCTCTTGCTGTCCAATGATATGTCTGCAATGAATATCCCAAACAACACTGGTCCCAGCACTGAGCCCTGTGGAACACCGCTCATCACTACCCTTGGGTGTGAGAGCTCGCCACAAACCACGACCCTCTGTTGCCTTCCCTGAAGACAGTTCCCTACCCATCTCACCAGTTTTGCACCTGCTCCTGTGCCTACTAACTTACTTCCCAGCCTTCCATGCAGCACCAAGTCGAATGCCTTACTGAAGTCCAGATACAGGACATCCACTGCATGGTCCCTGTCCAGATGCCTAGTTACCCAGTCATAGAACTCCATCAGGTTGGTTTGGCAGGATCTGTCCCATAGGAAGCCATGCTATCTGCTGTCCTGTAGTCCTTTGGCCTCTAGGAGGGTCACCAGCCTCTGCTTCAGGATAGTCTCCATTAGCTTACCCATGATAGATGTGAGGCTACTGGTCTGTAGTATCCTGGTTCATCCTTGGGGCCACTCTTGTGGAGGGGCACCACATGAGCCATCCTCCAGTCCTGAGGTACACACCCCGAATGCAGTGAGGCATTAAAAAGGTCTGTCAAAGGTCCTGCAAGGACCTCTGCCAGCTCCTTCAGTACCCTAGGGTGGATGCCAGCTGGGCCTGGTGCCTTATCCACCCTCCTGAACTCTGCCCTCCATGATTTCCCCATCTGTCACCCCCCCCCGTTTCTTCCATTTCTCCCCCCTTGGTTGTATACCCCCTCTTCTCTTTAGTAAATACTGAGCAGAAGTACTCATTTAGTGCTTCTGCCTTATCACACTCTGCTTCCACCCAACCCCCCCTCCTTCCTAATCCTTACTATGTGGTCCTTACAGCTCCTTTTCTCCCTGATGTAACTAAAGAAGTCCTTCTCCCCCTTCGTAATTCCTTGTGCCAGCCTGAGTTCCGTAAATGCCTTGTCTCCCCTTACTGCCCTCGTCACCTCCTTTGATTCCATCAAGTGCTCCTCCCTGTCCTCCCCTCTACCTGTTTTCTTGTACTTCCTAAAAGCAGCTTTTTTCCTCCTTACCTTTTTCATGACCTCCTTGCTCAACCAGCTTGGTTTCTTAGCCCTATCCTTCTTGCTCTGGGCCTTGCAGCAGGTTTTGGTTGTCTCCACTCTCCCCAGCTTTATTAGCTCCCACCTCTGCTTAGTGTCCATACTGGATTGAATTCTGGCCAGGTACTCTGGCTTCCCCACTTCCCCATCTTCCCAAAGTCGGCCTCCTGAAGTCCAGCACTCTTGTGCCAGATTCCACTCCTTCCTTGCCCATATTCAATGTGAGCCATACTGAGTGGTGGTCACTCCCTGACAGCGGTTCCTCCAGTGTAAGTTCTCTCACAAAGTCCCCATTTGCCAGCACAAGGTCAAGGGTATTCCCTAATATGTTTGGTTCACTGACCGTTTGCAGCAGGAAGCTGTCCTGGAAGGCATCCAGCAGTACCTGCTCCCTTCTGTGCCTGGTTGTTGGGGTACTCCAGTCCACTCCTAGCATGTTGAAGTCCCCCACAATCACCACACTACCCTTCTCGCAGGTCCTTCTGATCTGTCCCGCTAGTTCCCTGTCTAACTCCTCCATCTGAGATGGCGACCTGTACATGGGTACCTGTACAGGGTGACGGTGAAAAGGCAGAGATGCTAAACAGATATTTTTGCTCAGCATTTACAAATGAAGAGGGGGAGGTACCTAAAACAAACAATAGAAACACTCTGGATACAGAAGTTGATACCAGCCCATTTACAGAAGAAAGGGTTCTGAAAGAACTCTTAAAACTGAAGGTGGACAAAGCAATGGGGCCTAATGGGATTCATCCCAGAATTCTAAAAGATCTAAGGGTAGAACTAGTCACATCACTGACTACCCTCTTTAACAAATCATGGGAGGATGGGGTGGTACCTGAGGACTGGAGGAGGGCAGATGTGATTCCCCTTCACAAAAGTGGGAGCAGGGCAGAAGCAGAAAACTACAGACCTGTTAGTTTAACCTCAGTGATAGGGAAAATGATGAAATCACTTCTGAAGGAAAGAATTGTCAAGTAACTAGAGGCCAGAGGGGCACAGGACCCAAGGCAGCATGGATTCACAGCAAGAAGGTCATGCCAGACAAATCTAATAGATTTCTTTGACTGGGTGACCAAAGTAGTAGATAAGGGAGGGGCTGTGGACATGGCCTACCTAGACTTTAGCAAGGCATTTGACTCAGTCCCATGCAAAAGATTAATATACAAGTTAGCCAGCCTGGGAGTGGGTCCCAAGATGGTAGCCTGGGTAAAGAATTGGCTGGAAAATAGGACACAGAGGGTAATAGTAAATGGAGTCCACTCTGAAGAAAGGGGGGTTAATAGTGGGGTACCGCAGGGTTCAGTATTAGGACCGGTCCTCTTCAATGTCTTTATAAGTGACATTGCAGAGGGACTGGAAGGAAAAGTATGTCTCTTTGCAGATGACACAAAGATCTGCAACAGAGTTGATGCTCAAGGTGGGTTGGAAAGGATGACAAGGGACATGGCAAGGTTAGAAGAATGGTCTAATGTATGGCAGCTTAGATTCAATGCTAAGAAGTGCAAGGTAATGCACCTGGGAAACAAAAACCCAGGGGAAGAGTACACATCGGGGGGTGAGATACTAACAACAATAAAAATGGAAAGGGACCTGGGGGTAGTCATATCAGATGACTTAAAAGTGGGCAAGCAATGTGAGAGGGCAGTAAGGCGGGCTGGGGGATACTGGGATGCATAGGGAGAGGCATCACCAGTAGAAAACAGGAAGTTGTTGTCCTTCTGTACAGACAGCTGGTGAGACTCCATCTGGAGTACTGTGTGCAGTTCTGGAGACCCAATCTTCGCAAGGACATAGACAAGATGGAAGCTGTCCAGAGGAGGGCAACTAAAATGGTGCAGGGTCTGCACCAGAAGACATATGAAGAGAGACTAAAGGAGCTTAATATGCATAGCCTTGAGGAAAGGAGGGAGAGGGGGGACATGATAGAAACTTTCAAGTACCTCAAGGGAATCAACAAAGTCCAAGACAGTAGCATCTTTGAAAAAAAGAGGTGTGCAAGAACAAGGGGGCACAATTTGAAGATAGAGGGAGGTGGCTCAGAGGTAATGTAAGGAAGTATTTTTTCACAGAGAGTGTTGTGGATGCATGGAACAGCCTTCCGGAGGAGGTTGTGGAGTCAAAAACAGTGGTTGAATTCAAGCAAGCATGGGACAGTCATAAGGCAATTCTAAGGGGTAGAAAAAAGTAGGCTGCTGGTTAACTAGGATCTGCAGCTTATCTATTAGGTAGGGAAATGGGCAGTCTGGGTTGGTCAAACGGTCCTTATCTGCCATCAAATTAAATATTTCTATATGTTTCTATGTACACCACTCCCATTCTAAGAATCCTATTCTTGGAATCCTGGATTTGCATCCAAAGTGACTCCGTACTACCCTCCTCCCCTTCCTCCCTTACACACTTCAGTCCTTCCTTCACATATAGTGCCACACCCCCTTCCTTCCCAATCATCCTGTCCCTACGAAATAACCTGTACCCTGGTACAGACAGGTCCCAGTCATTGTATTGGGTGGCCCATGTTTCTGTGATGGCTGCAATGTCCACCTCTCCCTCTGCTGTGAGCACCTGTAACTCTGCAGTTTTCCTCCCAAGACTCCTAGCATTAAGGGTAACTACCTTCCACCCCTTTCCCCCCTCCCATCCTGCCCTCCTTTACTAACATCATCAATAGTACTTGCCATTTGTCCTTTGTCACTGTTATGGGGGGTAAGCTCATATGGTTTCCCAACCTGTGGTCTCTGCATGTCTCTTGCCCAATTGCCACCCCCCACTCCTAGTTTAAATTCCCTACTTCCTCTATGTACTCCTCCATCCTCTGTTTCAACACTTTCTTTCCCTCCTCACTTAAGTATAGTCTGTCCTTGGCATAGAGACTACTGTCCTCCCAGGTCCCTCCTCACCCCCCCCCAACAGACCATACCCTTTAGCACAACACCAAGTTCTTAGTCATCCGTTAAATTCCTCTATTCTCAGCTTTCTTGTTGAGCTTGCCTTGGGCACTGGAAGTATCTCTGAAAAAGTTACTGATCTTCCTGCCCCTTCACATAATTGTCCTAGTTCCTCAAACCTCCTCTGGAGTATATCTACTGTCTTGTCAGCCAGGTCATTTGTCCCAAGATGTATAATTAAATGAGGCTTGTCCCTACCCCTTCTAGCATATTTCAGAACAGATTGTCCCACCCTTTCCGCTGTCATTCCTGGCATGGCCTCCACCCAAATGCGACTATGCCTCTCCCCCTTGCTACCCCACCTGACTCCCTTAGTATTGAGTCCCAGCACTAAGATTCCACCACTCTTACTCCCTGCTTGCTTCCATTCATCTCCCTCTCTCATTTCCGGCTCCTCTTCTTCCTCCTGCACATTATTTCCCCCTTTTACCCCTGTTGCAATTCTCCCAGCAGAACTTCCCCCCATTCTGGTTTTGTCCAGACATTTATCAATTACTCCTCTAATTTCATCATATCCCTCCTCCATCTTCTTCCTCTCTAGCAGTGCAAAACTATTTTCTGAAGACCCTTCACAAATGCCCGCTCCCTCTCTCTTCATAGTAACCTGTTCTCTCTTTTCCACTCCATGATTTTTGCCACTTCTTTGCCTCCCCTCACAAGTCCCTATCTCCTCCTTCCATTTGTCTTTTGTCTCCTGACCTGGTTTCCCCGGCAATCGTTCTTCCTGGCCTGGGCTCCTTTGTCACTGCTTCCCTTCTCCTGACCCTCACCTCACCACTGTTGGCTTAAATCGCCCTCCCTCATCTCCCATTCCTCCTCCCTCAAGTATTGGGTTAAACCCACCCCCAGTCTGCCGTGCCTGTCTTAGTTCCTCCTGCAGAAGCTCAGTCTCCTTTCTAAGTTTCTCTATGTGGTTGCACACTAAACATCCCTCTACACTTGAGACAAATTTCATATTTTCCTTCATTCCAACTTATTTATATTATCTCCATTTATTTATTGCATATTCAACATTACAACATTCCTCTTCTTCCCCAGATGTACATCTGGGGTCCTTGACTTCCTTTTCTTCTGTCTTGCAGGGTACATATGTACACCTGTACCATTTCTTTTGGTCTGAGTTGCTCTGAAACTGTCAAGTGTACACCCAGAGCATGTCCCCCACCCCTCCCTCCCTTTTTTCTTTTCTTCCACTAGCCAACCTCCAGCTTGCAATGACCATTGGGCTTCGCCCCTTTAGACCACCCTTCTTTTTTTGCTATGGTGGTCTTTTCTATCCTGTACCCATCTATTGTGTTAGATATTTCTGTGTTAATAAACTCTGGTCAGAACCAATACAGCTGTGCAGAGCTTTCACCTGTGGTGGCAGCGGGGCATGAGTATTGGAGCAGCAGCAAATTGCTATTCTGGTGGCAGCTTTCGGAGTGGCAGCAGCAGTTTTGGACAGATGGCACAGCTGTCGAGCAGTGGTGGTTTGCCATTGGCAAGATGGCAGTGGCAATGGAACTGCGCATGCATGATACCAGCACATGTGCAGATCTGATGGAGGTGCAGAACTAAAGTAGTGTGCCCATGAGGGTGATCATTCCGTGTAGAGGAGCTCTGTCGGTGGACAGCACCAATGGAGTCAGTGCTGTACAGACGTTGGTGCATCACTGTAGGAGAACACAGGGTCACATTCCATTCACAGACCCTTTTTCTCCTACAGTGGTCGCAAACCATTTGCAGAGCTCCACCCACACAGCCATAAAAAGATAACAGCTCTTGGCTATTCCATAGTGGTAGTGCTTGTTTAAATCATTTTCCTAAACATGAACAGAGATTACTGTTTCTTCTCACAGGATCATACTTTATAATTAAATGCCTGTTACGTTTTACTTATGGTTAGACTCCCCATTGCGAAATGAATTACTTCCTGTAGCATTAGATGAAATGGTCTTAGGTTAACTTTGAACAGCCTGCCATTTCAGTTCATAAAGGTTCAAGCCTGGGTTTATGCTTAGAAACACAGAAACATAGACTTTGACAAAAGATAAGGACCACTTGGCTCACCTAATCTGACGATTTCCCCACCTATTAGATAAGCTGCAGATCCTAGTTAACCAACAGCCTACTTCCTCCTACCCCCCTCTAGAATTGCTGTATGTCTGTCCTATGCATTGTTGGATTCCCCCACTGTTGTTGACCCCACAACACTGATAGGAAGGCCGTTCCATGCGTCCACCACTCTGTCCATGAAAAAAATAATTTCTCATCTTGCCCCTGAGCTGTCCCCCTACTATCTTCATATTGTGCCCCTTGTTCTTTCACATCTCTTTTTCTGAAAGATGTTACCCTCTTGGATTTTTTTTTATTCCCTTGAGGTACTTGAAAGTTTCTATTGTATCCCCCCTCTTCCTTCCTTTCCTCGAGGGTAAACATGTTAAGCTCCTTTAGTTTCTCTTCATATGGCTTCTAATGCAGATTCTGCACCATTATAGTTGCCCTCTTCTGGACTGCCTCCATCCTGTCTATGTCCTTGTGGAGATGGGGTCTCCAGAACTGCATGCAGTACTTCAGATGGAGTATCACCAACTGTCTGTACAGAGGAATAACAACTTCCTGTTTTCTACTGGTGACTCCTCTCCATATGCATCCCAGTATCCCCCCAGCCCTCCTTACTTCCTTCTCACATTGCTTGCCTACCTTTAGGTCATCTGATATGACTACCCACAGGTCCCTTTCCATTTTTGTTCTTGTTAGTACCCCCATGTGTACTCTTCCTCTGGGTTTTTGTTCATTACTTTGCACTTATTTGCATTGAATCTAAGCTGCCATATCTTTGATCATTCCTCCAACCTTGCCAAGTACCTTCTCATCCTTTCCACCCACCCTTGTGTATCAACCCTGTTGCACATCTTTGTGTCATTTGCAAAGAGGCATAATTTTCCTTCCAGTCCCTCAACAATGTCATCTATAAAGACATTAAAGAGGACTTGGCCAAGTACTGAACCCTGTGGTACCCCGCTAGTAACTCCCCCCTTTCTTTAGAGTGGACTCTGTATATTATTACCATCTGTGTCCTGTTGTCCAGCCAATTTTTTTAACCAGGCTATCACCCTGGGACCAACTCCCAGGCTGGCTAACTTGTTTAATAATCTTTTGTGTTGGACTGTGTCAAATGCCTTGCTAACATCTAGATAGGCCATGTCCACAGCTCCTCTGTGGTCTACTAGGTTTATTGTTATACTAGTTTTTTTAATTTTTTATGACACTTCTGATAAAGAAAAAAAAATCTTCCATGGAGACTTCTAGTCTGATAAGCAGTCTGTGTTCTTGACTTGTTGCCACAGCTATAAAGTGACTACTGTACCTATGCTGGTATTATGGTGCAAACAGAATAACATTTTGTGATGTGTGTATTTTACTCTTTAAAGTTCAAGGAACAATAATCTAACTAGTGAGAAATGTTGAATGTTTCAGAGTTGTAGACATTGAACTGAATAGAAATACCAATTTCACCTTGTTCATCCCTCAGGGTGCTGTTCATATAGCAAGCATAACTACCTGGTACTTTGCATAACAATGTTCATTTTCTTAGTCTTTCTTGCTGTGCTTCATTTTTATTTGTTTGCATTTCATATGTCTGTCTGAGTACAGATATTGTTTGCCTTGTCAAACAAAATCCTGTAAAGCTTGTTGACACAAAGTTCAGTAACCATGTGGTGGGATTAGAATCTATGCTACTTTCTGCATGTTTGTGGTACTGCCACATTCAAAGCTTGTTCACATATTGTGCAGCAATCATATGGTGGCATTAGAATGCATGCCACTTTCTTCATGTTTGCAGTACTTCCACATTCAAAAAATATTAGTAATAGTAAAAAAGTAATAAACTGGATGAGTGGTATATGACTCCCTCATTGTTTTCAGCGACCTGACCCCCAGGTATCACATTTCCTCTGTGTTGTAGTTCTGTTTTGTGCTTGCAGTGCTCCTTCACAAATTGAGGAAGTGCAGTTTCAGCTCAGTGTGTTACTAGGGATTTTACTAAAAACAAAGTATTGTCTTTGAATTCTCCCAGTATCTGGAGTATGTTTCTTGCTTGTGCCCTATCCCTGTTGTTGAGGTGTGTTGCAAAATAAACATGGTTCGCTTTCATGAGCACATACTGGTAGCAAACAGCAGAAACAAGTTCCATACGAGAACTTATTTAACTAATGTTTCTTGAATTAATGTGATGAACAAGTGCTGGCAAAAGGCTGTAGCCACAAACCTCATTAAAATATCACTGGAGCATAATGATATTTGTTGACAAATACAGATAACAATGATATTATAATCATAGGAGGTTTGTGTCCTGTGGTCCCTAGTAGCCCAATAAAACCACCTTACACCAGATGTTTAAAATTAGTCACAATTTATTAATGCCAAAATAAGCCCTAATACAATTACCCCTTAGCAACTGATGGCTTACTACCATCAGGGTGATTCTAACATGATTAAGTCTAAACAGCTGATGGCTTACTACCGTCAGGGCTACAGGTGTTCAGAGAAAATTAAGCAATATTGCCCCCTTTTCTCTGGGTGTCTCCGAGCATCCATGGCAGCGACCTCTGACTTTTCTCAGACACACTTGACATACAGTAGAGTCTAGATCTAATATTTATACAATGTTGTTGACAAGAAATGCAAAACAAGGAAATTTCACAGTTTTTAGACTCTCTGACCATAAAAGGCAAGCGAGTAGGGTCATGAGACAAGGGTCCAAAATGTGTACATTACTACTGACTTGACATTAATGAAAAGAGAAACATAATTTCTCACAAGACGTAAATAAAATCTCCTGGCATTAAACATATTTTGTTTTGAAAAACAGAAAAACTAATGTCACAAGACAAGAGCATGATAGATAGTTACTAATAATTGCCAATAATGTAAATTTAAAAATAGACACACATAAGATAGGGAGGTGGACCAGCCATTAATACATACTCCTCTATATTTGCTTACACCACTATCTACATTAGCTACATTCAGGTTTAGTCATGACCTTCTGTCTTTTCGCAAAAGAATAAAACATGTTTTGTACAAGATATTTTTGCTATGCACAGCAAGTCTGGCATTGATTAAGACATTTTGCTCTAAAACAAAACATGTGCCCTTTCACCCATTTCTTGCTGGTATCCTCTGCAATAAGCATGCTGCTTTTGGTCATCTTTTTACATGACTTTAAATTTCCTCACAACCATTTTACATTACCTCAACACTTTTATTAATTATTTTTCATTTGTCCAGCATTCTGCCATAATACCACACATTTATTTAGTTTTTATTGACCAGGTAGGAACACTAGGTAGAGACTGCCTGTTTTCAGGTATGACCTGGGAGAACTTAACATGACTTTCAGCTTTGCATCTGTGGGAGAATTTAGCTTGCTTCTCAGCCTTGCATCTGCTCATGTCTCAAGTTACACCCACTGTTATGTGCATTCCTTTGTAAATTAACCCATTCACCACTGACTTTAGTATACTTTCTTGTGGAAATTGATAGAGAATGTTCCAGCAGCACAGAAGGGAACACACGCCACACAGGAAGCCTAACCAGTTTTAAACAAAGCAGAATGTCATTGTGTGTACAGTAGGCAGCATAGGTTGGGGGAACAAAATGCCAGGTATACAAATGTAAACAAAAACAAAGAAGAAATTGGGCTCTTTTTAGCCAAATGCTGCACTGCACAACAGAATTTTAAACAGCTACATGCTCAACAGATCAGAAGGAAGACATCTATGTGATACTGATATTTTTTTTTATGTACTACTGATGCTTTAAGCAGGAGGCAGAGATATGTGCCACAGCACCAGTCGAAACACTAAGCGGAAGACAACTGCTTCACATTTCCGTCACATGCTACCACAGTAATTTTTCTCTTCTATATCATGGCAATATGTCAGCATAACTCTGCCCATGCAGCCATGAAAATGTCTAAACCCATTTCTGCTAAATGAACCACATCAAATTTATAGAACTCATCCATTTTCTCTTCAGTCTCATGTCTTATAACTCTCCTCACTACTGCTGTGAACAGCACCTCCACCCTCTGATTCATCCAACTCCTGGCCTTTTCTATCACCCTGTGACTGCTGGCATGCTGCCGCACTCTGTTCAGAACCATCTCTGGCCAGACCAAAGTGACCTGTGGAGACCATTCCGTCATCTTTTTAATGTCCTCCATAATTTGAAAAAAATATGTCCAACCAGGGTCTGGTCCTCAGGTCAGTGCCTCCCAAGTGTACTGGCAATAGATCTGGTTCTGGCTCCTCAGACAGCATTCCTTGTAGGGTTGGGATCAATTGTGCCCATCACATCCCCCAAATCCCCTTCAATAGCACCTGTATCTGGCTCCAATCTTGATATAGTTGACAGCCCCCTGGTCTCGCTGTGTCTTGAAAATGAAAAAGAAAACCATGGTCAGTGATTCAGCTTAACAATTGACATACATAGGTCTTATAACTATTTGAGGACCAACTTCCCACTTTTTTCACTTCTTCTTTTGACCCTCCTTGTGCCGCTACCTCAGATGCTGCACCTTTCCTATACAAGTGTGATGAATAATCTACTGGATCTTCACCTAGAATCTCTAACACCTTTTTCAATACTGCTACTAATTGATTAGAGGTTATCTGTTTTCCATCCCCATGGATGAATAGATGTTCTGCTCCAGCCAGTCTAACTGCAGCGTACACTGACAGTGCACGGACCGGGCATATTGCCACTTTTTCATGACTTTTAACATGATGGTTACACCTCTCCCCTCCTGATATGTTTCAGATTTCATTAGTCTCAGGCTGATGTCATCCCTCTTCCATAAAGTCTTTCCCCACAGAAGCCCTCCTTTGTTTCCCTCTTTTTTATGGCCTACTACTTCACTAACCCAAAGTGCCCCGATACATAACTGCATATATTGCCCCTAACAGGTATGCCTCATCCATTGACTGGCATATCTTTGGAAGGGCTCCTACCAAACATTCTAACAAGGCCTCAGAAATTGGACACCTGTCATCTGGTACTTTTCCCTGTACTCGTGATATACCATCATAACGGTGGCTGAAAGTGAGTGACTCAAATATGAGCAACTCACTTTCAGCACCTGTTCTGGGGGCTGCCCTGCAAGGGTAGCCACAGGCAAAGAACAAGGTGACAGGAAGAATGGGAAGGAGACTGGAAGAGGAGGGAGGGTATGTAAGGGGTAGAGCAGCGTGAGGCTGCAGAGCTAGCACCGTGGTGGAGTGGTGAGAGTGGCTGGCTACAGTGAGGAGGGTGCAGGGTTCTGGGAGGGATACAATCAATCAATCAATCAATCACTTTACTTAACCAGGTATAAACACCATTGAGCAAGCTCATTTTCAAGGTGGTCCTGGGCATTAATACAATACAGTACACTTCATAAGATTACAATTACAATGGACAGTGGTGCAAAAAGTATTTTTGTTTTGTTTTGCTCCGTAATTTTCTTTTCAAAGTTTCTCCCCCTTCCCGACATGCACACCCCTAGAGTTAGTAATCCTTATTAAGGGGGGTGCAGGAGGCACAACTCCTCCCACAGAACAACCTTTCTGTATTTGCTTAATAGCAAATAGGTTAATATGTATTCCCTTGAGGAAAGGGGGGGGGGACATGATAGAAACTTTTAAGTACCTCAATGGAATCAACAAAGTCCAAGAGGGTAGCATCTTTCAGAAAAAGAGATGTGCAAGAACAAGAGGACACAATTTGAAGATAGAGGGGTGGCAGTTCAGGGGCAATGTGAGGAAGTATTTTTTTCATAGAATGGGTGGTGGACGCATGGAGCAGCCTTTCTGTGGAGGTTGTGGGGTCTAAAACTGTGGGAGAATTCAAGAATACATGGGGCAGACAAAAGGCAATTTTTGTGGGGGGTAGGAAGAAATAGGCTGTTGGTTAACTAGGATCTGCAGCTTATCCTGTAGGTAGGGAAATGGGCAGACTAGGTGGGCCAAGCGGTCCTTATCTGCCATCAAAGTCTATGTTTCTATGTTTCTATGCTGTGTTTCCTCGGTTGGAGTGTACAGTACATTGCCTTTTTGTTTTTTCGGCGATGTACACTCACCGTAATGGTGATCGCTATTTTGTGATCGCCATTATGACATGGAACCTTTTCTTGCAGCCAACCTGCATCATTCTCCTAACCATGTTCCTCTCCTTTATCCCCAAGCCTCATAAATTACAGATAAGGCATATAGCCGATAGGTGTAACCCCAAGGTGGCATGGGCTGTACCTTTTTTCCAATTATGTACTATAAATCTGGCAACCTGTTCTTTGGTAATGACCCCACTTACCTCCATGCCTTGGCTCTCTTGAAAGGTTTGGAATACTCTCCAACAGCCATCATAAGTCCTCAAGATCCAGGGGGACAAGAGTTGCAGAATAACATTTCAGCTCTCTCAAACCAATCTCCCGCGAGTATGATGGTATTGTTGTCTTTCTGTGTTTGGCCACTGGGGCAATGGCCCGGAACCTGTCCAACTGCAGATGGCAAAGCTGTCAGCTAACCTGTACTTTACTCCCTCTATACGCTTCACACTAAAAGACATGTTCAACCTTTGCCCCTGCAGCACTAGCTGTCAAAGTACTCTCACTGCTGTGTCTGATATGGCTCCCCTCTTATTTAGAACATCTACCACTGACTTGTTATTGTGCAGCTCCTACACCCAAACCAGGGTGGCCACCCATATGGGGAAATCTCAAGAAAAGTGATGTCTTTGGTCAGGCCTAAATGTGCCCATTCCCTTGGCCATGCCTTAGAGAACCATCTTCCTATTAATTATGCCCCATCCCTAGTACTCCCACTGCATGGGTGTATAACTCAAGGTCTGTGTTAAAGACCCATTCCACCTGCCAAAAAGTTATTGCATTATATTCTCTAAGAAAATATTCCCATATCTCCAGGTTCCCCAGAATCCCTTTTGAAATATCTACCCATCGGTGGGGCCTAGTGGCATCTCTGGTAACTCTGGGTAGACCATGTAAATGTTCACCCAGGTGCTATCACCCTACATGCAAAATTAAGGTGCCCAAAGAGTTGCTGAACCTGTTGTAGCTGTACCCACTTGCAGCCTTTGACTGCAACCAGTAGCTCCTTTAGCTTGTGTACCTTTGGCTTTGGCAGCAGAAATAGTTGTGACTCAGTATCTATTTCAATCCCCTAAAATTCAATTTGTTGACAGGCACCCTCCATTTTGTCTGGCGCTAATGGTACACCTATTGTAGTTCCTGCACATGCCCCAGAACTGATTCAGCATAACCTCAGTCTCTGCCCTTCTTCCCCAACTAATAAGATGTAATCCAGGTAATGTATAACTACCCTGTGCCCATAATGGTTCTGAAATATCCACTGCAACCATGTGCCCAACATTTCAAATATGGCACATGCAATGGAGCAGCTCATGTGCATTTCCTTGTCTTCATGTGGTGGTAATGTGGGACGAGATGCAACAGCTGCACCACAATTTTAATCTGTTTAGGCAGGAAGTGAGAGATTGGCTGGACAATGTGATGTGATTAGTCACAAAGAAACCTAATAAGTCCCAATCCTGGGGCCTTACTGGGAGTAGTCGAAAAGCTGCTTAATTTTCCATTTTTACTAACCAGGCTCCCTTTTTTGCTTATATCAGCCAGACCACTCCTTCAGTGTAGCATAAGTGATTCTTCTATCCTTTTCATCAGTGTAGTCATTTATTGATGTCCACTCATCATGTGATAGGTAATATATCACCCAGAATTCCCCTGGTTGCTTCTTGGGTACCAAAACCAATAATGATACCCTAAAACTGTCAAATGGAGGTGTCCCAAAAGGACCCTCTACACTTTCCTGCACTTATTTCCTTCTGTGGTAGAAATTCTTCCTTCCCCTTCACTGATCCCAAATTCTTAGCCTTAGACCCTGTCTGCTGCCCTTGGAAATGCAAGCTAAAACCTTTTTGGAAACCCTTCCTTAAGGCCCATACTTCCTCCTGGTCCAAATATTCTTCCATTCACTGTTGTAGTACTTGCAATTTTAGGGGTGTTTTTGCCATCTGGTACCTGGTTCTTCTATGTTCCCCTTTCCTTTATTCATCCAACACCTGCATATCATCTCACCTCCAAATCCCCTGATCTTTTCTGTTTTACTCTTTCACTGTGCATACCCTCTTTCCAATCCAAAACCCCTTCCCCAGCCACCCCCTAGCCTGAACCTCAGTAAAATCTGTGGCCTGCCCGAAAGGACTGGTTGCCATAGTTATTCTCATTACTCTTCTGTATGTATGTTCTGCACATGGACGCATGGTGGGTCCCCCCACATCAAGGGCAAGCATGTCTGAAATGGCAGTGAGGCCATGAACAGTGTGCTCTGCTGTAGCCCTAAAAACATTTTTGTGCTATTCCTGTCCTCTTTTCAAATTCACCTTCACCTTCCCCGTCTACTGCTACTGTCTCCAGCCATGTGTCCAAGCGCCTGGTATACCATCTGAGATCCCCATGTGATGACATCCTTTGTCTGAACATTTAATCATTCTGCAACAAATTATCCCCAACCCTCATTTTATATGGACTCCTTACTATCAAGAAGTAAGCCAGTAATGGAGTGGCCATTTCTGGTTTCTTCTCTATCACTATGGCTTTATAGTATGTGAAATCTACTGACCAAGCATCCCACTTGTTCCCCTTTGTGGCTTTTTCTTCTTCCCCCTTTCCCAGCAACACTACTGCTGCTGCCATATCCTTCTTCTCAAGACTCTCCACCTCATCAAATGTTTTAACTCTCTTCTTGTTAACTAAAGTTATGACATCTATGTATACCCCCTTCCATATCTTTTCCTTTGTTGCTAGCGGCACACGATCCCAAATTCTAACCCCGAGGAACCTACCTCTGTTTCCCCCAAACTCCTTACTCCTTTTTTATCTGCCACTGCCACTTCCCCTTTTACTCTTTTGAATTCTCCCAAAACTTTCTCCAATTGCCCAATACTGTTATCCCCCATGGATCCTAACATTTGTTCAACAAATTCTTTTATGCTGCTTTCCACTGTTAAGTCAACATTATCTGGTTTTGCTGGCTCCTGCACCGGGGCTGGCAGTGGTGTGGATGATACCTTTGGAGCCTCATTGTCTGGTGAATCAGGCCCTTGGGGAGGAGCTGGGGGTGCAGACCCACCTATGAGAGCCTGCAGCTGTGGCAGTACAGGCTGAGGTTCTGGTGTAGGTTCTGTTTGTGGCTGCGGTACTGGTGTAGGAGGTGGGATAGGAGTTATGGGCATTGGCAGTTGTGGGGGCACTGGGGCTGCCAGCTCCAGGACCATGGGGGCCTTGTAGGCTTCTTTTTGCCTTTTCCTTCCTGTCCTTTGCCTGCCTAACCCTTTTCCCCATGCTCAGCCTCATCTTCACCCACTGCCGCAAGGATTTTATTGGCTTTCTCCACCAGCTGCATCACAGCTCTATTAGCCTCCTTTTTGGAGATCTGGTTCCTTCTAGGTGCCATCTCTTAAATTCCTGGTAGCTGAGAGCACAATACACAGAAAGTTATTTGCTGCGTTTTCATGTTATTGGGGTTTTTTTGGTCCTGTTCTCTCCAGCCCTTAGCCTTGTACTGCCCCCAATAAGCCTACTTTATCTATATACTCCTGTGGTCACTGTATTATTATTATTTTATTTTATTGCGGTTTTCTTTATTTTGTGTCTTTTCCATTTATATACATAATGATGTAAAAGTGGTTTTCTTTATTTTGTGTCTTTACCATATATATATACATAATGATGTAAAAACCCTGGCCCAGATATTCAAACTGCGGTAGTCTGTGGCGCAAGCTTGGGCACAGCGCAACTTGGCTGCACAGGGGTGTGGACTGGGTGATATTCAACGGAGCTGTGCCATGGCTCAGCAGCATTGAATATCGCACCCTGGCCACCCCCCAGTGTGCATGGCGCAGTGGCACTGCGCCAGCGCAAGTGGCCAGAGTGGAGCATGGGGACGCGCTAGCGCAAGTTCCATTGAGCTATGCACAGCTACCGCAATATTCAAAACTTGACATGGAAATGGGGCCATAATGTATGCAAGGAGCAAATGGAGCCATTTGCAAGTCATTATGGCCCCATTTGCATGCAGGTGCACCGATCCCCAACGACTTGAGCCTGGCACCCTGCCAGGCAGCAACCGTCGGGGACCAACGCCCCCTGCAGCCGGCAATATGCTCCACAGCCCGATCATGGGCATTTGTATAAAAAATAGAACTATGTCCAATATCCCTGGTGGTCCAGTGGACCACTGCCTGCCCGATCGTGGGCATTTGTAAAAAACAGAAATTCCGTCCAATAACCCTGGTGGTCCAGTGGACCGCTATCTGCCCGATTGTGGGCATTTGTAAAAAATAGAAATTAATGTCCACTATCCCTGGTGGTCCAGTGGATCGCTATCTGCCCGATCGCGGGCATTTGTAAAATTAAAAATTATGTCCAATATCCCTGGTGGTCTGGTGGTACCCCCCTCACCCACCCACTGGGCCCCACCGCCCGCTGCCCTCATCAGCCGGCTGGCGGCAGCACCCACCAGCCTGCCACCCGACTGACACTGTCGGTAGGGCTGTACACCCATTGGTTCACAGCATGAGCCAATGGGCATGCAGCTCGTGCCGTACTACACATTCCAGATAGAATGTGGCAGTGCGGTATGACTAGCACCCCATTGGCTCATGCTGTGAACCAATGGGCATACAACCCTACCAATGTTGTCGGTCGGCGGGCAGCGGAAGGCAGGCGGTGGGTGCTGCCACCTGCTGGGCTGACAGGAGGTGGGGCGGTGAAACTCAGTGGGCAGGTGAGGAGATACCACTAGACCAGCAGAGATATTGACATAATTTTTAATTTTACAAATGCCCACTGGCAGATATTGATCCACTGGACAACCAGGATATTGACATTAATTTCACTTTAACGAATGCCCACGATTGGGCAGATAGCAGACCACAAGACCACCAGGGATATTGGACATAATTTTAAATTTTACAAATGCCCATGATCTGGCAGATAGCGGTCCACTGGACCACAAGGGATATTGGGCATCATTTTTAATTTTACAAATGCCCGCGATTGGGCAGATAGCGGTCCACTGGACCACAAGGGATATTGAACATTAATTTCTATTTTACAAATGCCCGCAATCGGCAGATAGTGGTCCACTGGACCACCAGGGATATTGGACATTAATTTCTATTTTTTACGAATGCCTGCGATCGGGCAGATTCCTTTCCACTGGACCACCAGGGATATTGAACTTGAATTTCTATTTTACAAATGCCCGTGATCAGGCAGATAGCAGTCCACTGGACAACCAAGGATATTGGACATCAATTTTTATTTTTTACAAATGCCCACGATTGGGCAGATAGCAGACCACAAGACCACCAGGGATATTGGACATAATTTTTAATTTTACAAATGCCCACAATCTGGCAGATAGCAGTCCACTGGACCACCAGGGACATTGGACATTAATTTCTATTTTAAAAATGCCCGCGATTGGGCAGATAGTGGTCCACTGGACCACCAGGGATATTGGACATTAATTTCTATTTTTTACAAATGCCTGCAATTGGGCAGATTGCTTTCCACTGGACCACTAGGGATATGGAACTTTAATTTATATTTTACAAATGACCACAATCGGGCAGATAGCGGACAACTAGACCACCAGGGATATTGGACATAATTTTTAACTTTACAAATGCTGCCGATCAGGCAGATAGTGGTCCACTGGACCACCAGGGCTATTGAACATTAATTTCTATTTTACAAATGCCCACAATTGGCAGATAGCGATCCACTGGACCACCAGAGATATTGGACATTAATTTCTATTTTTTACAAATTCTCGCGATCGGGCAGATAGCTTTCCACTGGACCACCAGGGATATTGGTCATTAATTTCTATTTTACAAATGCCCACGATCGGGCAGATAGCAGTCCACTGGACCACCAGGGATATTAGACATTAATTTCTATTTTTTACAAATGCCCGCAATCGGGCAGATAGCGGTCCACTGGACCACCAGGGATATTAGACATTAATTTCTATTTTTTACAAATACCTGCGATCGGGCAGATTGCTTTCCACTGGACCACCAGGGATATTAGACATTAATTTCTATTTTTTACAAATACCTGCGATCGGGCAGATTGCTTTCCACTGGACCACCAGGGATATTGAACTTTAATTTCTATTTTACAAATGCCCGCGATTGGGCAGATTGCTTTCCACTGGACCACCAGGGATATTGAACTTTAATTTCTATTTTACAAATGCCCGCGATTGGGCAGATTGCTTTCCACTGGACCACCAGGCGTATTAGACATTAATTTCTATTTTACAAATGCCCGCAATTGGACAGATAGCTTTCCACTGGACCACCAGGGATATTGGACATTAATTTCTATTTTTTACAAATGCCTGCGATTGGGCAGATTGCTTTCCACTGGACCACTAGGGATATGGAACTTTAATTTATATTTTACAAATGACCACGATCGGGCAGATAGCGGACAACTAGACCACCAGGGATATTGGACATAATTTTTAACTTTACAAATGCCGCCGATCGGGCAGATAGCGGTCCACTGGACCACCAGGGCTATTGAACATTAATTTCTATTTTACAAATGCCTGCAATCGGGCAGATAGCGGTCCACTGGAACACCAGGGATATTAGACATTAATTTCTATTTTTTACAAATACCTGCGATCGGGCAGATTGCTTTCCACTGGACCACCAGGGATATTAGACATTAATTTCTATTTTTTACAAATACCTGCGATCGGGCAGATTGCTTTCCACTGGACCACCAGGGATATTGAACTTTAATTTCTATTTTACAAATGCCCACGATTGGGCAGATTGCTTTCTACTGGACCACCAGGCATATTGGACATTAATTTCTATTTTTTACAAAAGTCCGCGATCAGGCAGATAGTGGTCCACTGGACCACTGGGATATTGGACAGATTTATTATTTTTTTTTACAAATGCCCACAATCTGGCATGAGGGGGCACTGTCAGGTGCAGCTGGAGCTCTGGTGGCCACCCACAGGTGGCAGCTGCCGTGTTGCGCCCTGCAATGCGGCAGCTCACCTATGGGTGGCCATCAGTTGTTCCTTTTTTTGGGGAATCAACTTTGTTCTTGCGTAGGTAGGGGTTGTGCATGCATGGCTCTGCACATCCCGGGCTGAATAGCGGGCTGTGCAGGGTATGCATGGGCATGCCCCCACTACCTGTCCTGCATACATTACTGATGCACTCCGGCACATCGGGATTTGTGCAGCGCGACTTTTCCCTTTTGAATATCACGCTGGGGCACATCAGTGGGTTACGCATGGTGCAACACTGTTGCGCCATGTGCAACCCTTTTGAATATCTGGGCCCCTGTGTTCTCCTTTTATTTTTTTTATTTAATTCTTGTCTCTACTGGAATTAAATAAATACACACTACCACCATCCTAGTCATACTATCCAGTACTGGCAAGCAACAAACTGGGACCATATAGCTGACCTCTTTTCCCCATTAGGCCTGTATCCGTCTAGTATATTTATATCCCCAGGATGCATCTGTAATTGAGCAGTACTCTGCTCAGCATGCCTTCCTGGTAAAACACGTCAATAAATAAATAAAAAAAAATCTTCTCCTTATACTGCTAAAAACATTGCCCCAACCTGATATTGCCTTATTGTGCATTTTTTTTAATTTTTAATCATATTTTATTTCTTCCATTCCACAGCTTCTGCTGCTTGTCCAGACACATGCTTTCAAATGGTGACCACAGTGTACCCACCTGTGAAATTTAAATTGGTGGCCACCTGAATGGCCAATATCTAAAATGGTGGCCGCCATTTGGTCTGCTGGTGAAAACAAAATGGTGGCCACCACACAACCTAGTCTTGCCCAAAATGGCTGCCCGCCACATGGCTCCACTTCCTGTAACTCATTTCAGCTTTATTTTATTATTAGTTTCTTTTCTGTAAATTATCCAAGTTCCCCTGTAAGCTGCTGAATTCTGGCTCCAGCTAAACATTTTACTACTACCCCCTTGCATCATATCGCCACTGACTGCTTTCCATGTATCCCAAAACTCCTGCAGCCATCTGTGATCCAAAAATGCCTCCTTGGTAAAAGCTGTGTTCCCTGACCCACACCTCAAAAGCATGCCCTGCTAGTGCTCTAGGAGGTTCGTAGTTAAACCTGGCTCTGTTTATGCTGTGCCTCTCATACTTTATCTGCCCTTTTGTCCATGCAGTACTCATGCTGATTAGAACCTGGAGTGACAAACCTCTTTTTTTCAAATCAGCAGTTAACTCGCACTCTCATCATTCTGACATTTTACCCCCCGATATGGCATCTGCTATTGACTCATTCTTCTGCAGTCTCCAAACTGCCATTCACAGCTAAACATCATGGGGGACTTTTTCCAAAACAGACCCTTCCCAGCTTGTGCATCTTAAACTTCTTAAATTTGGAGCCCCCAGGTAAATGCTGCATCTGAACAAAAAACACTGCAGCCAGCATGCTCAGCCTACTGCCCACACAAAATAAGTCTACAAATAAAATCAGCTACTTCTCTCATGCATGGATCCAGCGTGGTGGCTCTGTCCTGTTAACATACCATATTCAAACTCCCTAGCAGCTCTGACCCTAAGATTTTGCTTTCTTAGGCACTTGTGTTATTATTTTTTAAGCAAACTCCTAACTTAAAGCGGCTTGTATAACATGTACCTTCTGCTGCATTTAACAATTTACGCCTATAAACTGCAACCAAATACCTGCTCTGATTCCTCTCTTTCAAAGCATCATAATCGCATCCAAAGTGAAGCCACCACAAACCAATTCACAAACTTTCTAAACTGGGTGATACTTACCAACGGAAACTTTAACCTTTCTCACCAATTGCTTCTGCAAACCGAACTGGAACCACAGTGGAAAACAAACTGGAACAAATTGGACTCAACTAATAATTCATAAATTAAGATGCCAACTGATGTACTGACTACTAAGTTCAATAGTTAGCAAAATTGCGAGGGAGACTGTTCTACGCAGCCTCTTTTAAACCTCTGCCCCCACCTCTCTCTCTGTTTCTCTTTTTCTTTGCCGAATCATTTACCTCTTCTGGTATCAGGCTCTACCCCCTTATTTCAGATACATAGATACATACATAGATACATAGACAGTGTCGGCAGATAAGGGCCTATGGCCCACCCAGTCTGCCCATTTAAGTTCCTAAGTTCAGTTTATGTTTTCCAAGAAGTCTGTTGCCCCTTACCCCTGACCTCCAGAATTCTTTTATGTCTATCCCATGCATTCTTAAATCCCGTGATTGTTTCAGCCCCCACCACTTCCTCTGGCAGGGTGTTCCACTTGTCCACCACCCGTTCTGTGAAGAAATTCTTCCTCACGTTTCCTCTGAATCGTCCTCTCTCCAACTTCATCCCATGCCCTCTAGTCCTGGAACATCTTTTTCGCTTAAAAATAGTGCATTCCTGCACCCTGTTCCTCCCTGTAAGATACTTGTATGTCTCATCATATCCCCTCTCCTCCTCTCCCCAGGAGTACATGTTCAGTGCCTTCAACCTGTCCTCATGGGACTTGTGATGCAATCCATGCACCATCTTTGTTGCCCTCCTCTGAACCTTCTCTACCCTGTCTATGTCCTTACGTAGGTAAGGTCTCCAGAACTGCACAGTGTACTACAGGTGCGGCCTCACTAGTGTCTTGTATAGTGGAATTATGACCTCCCTTTTCCTGCTGGTGATGCCCCTGCCTATGCATCCCAGCATCCTATTTGCTTTACCTGCTGCCTTGTCACACTGTTTCCCTGCCTTGAGGTCATCAGAGATGATTACCCCAAGATCCCTTTCCTGCTTGGTGCATGCTATATCCTCACCCCCCAACTGATATATTGTGCCAGGGTTTTTGTGCCCTATATGCATTATCTTGCACTTCCTTGCATTGAATTTCAACTGCCAAACCCTGACCATTCTTCAAGTTTCTGCAGGTCCTTCTCATTCTGTCTACACCCTCTGGTGTGTCTACTCTGTTACAGAGCTTTGTGTCATCAGCGAACAGTGAAATTCTGCCTTCTAGGTCCTGCGCAATGTCACTGATGAAGATATCGAATAGTACTGGTCCCAGCACTGATCCCTGTGGTACCCCACTTGTCACTCTTCCCTCTGTGGAGTGACAGCCATTTGCCACTATCCTCTGTGTCCTGCTGCCCAGCCAGTTACCTACCAACCACACTACTGTCCTGCCCACACCCATATTCCCCAGTATGTGCAATAGTCTTCTATGTGGCACAGTGTCAAAGGCCTTGCTGAAGTCCAGATAGGCCATGTCCACTGCCCTCCCCTGATCCACCTCCCTAGTCACCCAGTCAAAAAATTCAATAAGGTTGGTCTGACATGACCTCCCCCTGGTGAAACCATGCTGCCTTGGGTGCTGTAGTCCATTGACAACCAGATGTTCCACCAATCTCTCCTTCAGTAGTGCTTCCATGATCTTCCCCACTACCAAGGTGAGGCTGACTGGTCTGTAGTTCCCCGCTTCCTCTTTGTTCCCACCTTTGTATAAGGGGACTACATCTGCTATCCTCCAGTCTTTGGGTACCTCCCTGTTTCTAATGATAGGCTAAACAGGATAGCAAGAGGTTCAGCCACCACCTCTCTTAGTTCTTTAAGGACCCTGGGGTGCACCCCATCTGGCCCCATTGCTTTATCAACTCTTTTACTTCCAGTTCCTTCAGGACCCTTTCTCGTGTAAAGGGACTTGTGTCCATTTCTGCACTATTCTCACCCTTGTACTCCGTTCAGACCCATTACCCTCCTCTTCCTCAGTAAAGACTGAGCAGAAATACCTGTTCATTATGTCAGCTTTACTGTTGTCATCCTCCACACAGCCCCCATCCTCCCCCTTCAGTCTCACTATCCCTCCCTTTGCCTTTCTTTTTTCACTTATGTACCTGTAAAAGGTTTTGTCCCCTCTACCCACTGATTTTGCAATGTGTTCTTCTGTCTGAGCTTTGGCTTCCCTTACTGACCTCCCTGCCTCCCTTTGCTTCTCCTGGTACTTCTTCCTATCCCCTTCTGCCTGTGTCTTTTTGTACTGCCTGCATGCAATCTTTTTGGCTTTCACTTTCTTTGCTACCTCTTTGGAAAACCATAATGGTCTCCTCTTCCTTTTCCTCTTGCTAACCTGCTTAATACATAATTCTGTTGCTCTTGTAATCCCCATTTTAAATACTTCCCACTGTTCCTCAACCCCTGATTCCTGCCCCTTTCCCCTTAATGCTTCTTTCAAGTATCTCCCCATTTTCCCAAAGTTTGCCCCCCTAAAATCCAGGATATGTGTTTTTGTGTGGTTTGGTTCTGCTCTTTCTGTGATTTCAAACCACAGCGACTGGTGGTCACTGTTCCTCAGGTGCTCCCCCCACTCTTAACCCCATCACACTGTCCCTGTTTGTGAGCACAAGGTCCAGTATTGCCTTCTGCCGAGTTGGTTCCATGACCAGTTGCTTTAGGAAGGCACCCTGAAGGGAGTCCAGGATAAATCTGCTCCTAGTTGATGCTGCTGCTGGGATGCTCCAGTCCACGCCTGAAATTGAAGTCTCCAACCAGTACTACCTCACCCTTGTCTGTCATCCTCTGGATGGCTAGCATCAACTCCTATCTGTTTCTTCCTCCTGGGCTGGTGGTCTATAGACCACACCTGTGCGGATGGCTGGCCCATTTTCCTTTCCAGCTTAACCCACAGTATTCTCCCCATTTTGTTACTCCTGGATCTCTGTGGCCCTTATGTCATTTTTCACATAGTGCCACCCTCCTCCCTTCCTGCCTGCCCTGTCTCTTCTGAATATGTTGTAGCCAGGTATGGCCAACTCCCAGTCGTGGTTATCATTACACCAGGTTTCAGTGATGGCCACAATGTCCAGGTCTGACTGCACCATGACAACCTCCAGATCTTCCATCTTGTTGCTAAGGCTCCTGGCATTTGCACACATGGCTTTCCATGATTTTACCTCCTAGACTGTTTCGCTGTTCTACTCCAGCCCTTCCTTGGTTGTCCTTTATCCCTGGTTCTCTTGCTCTCTGCCCTTCTGCTGAATTTTGCCCCTATTCTGCCTATCCACCTCCTGGGCGTAATCTGCATCTTTTTTGCACTGCTTTGTAGAGACAGCAACTCCTCTGGTTCACTGGTTCCACTGCTGGCTGTGGGGGTGAGCAAGTAGGTGCCCTCCTTGCTGGCCTGCCACCCCCCTTTGCTAGTTTAAATGCCTGTCAATGTAGCACTTAAACTTATCATTGAGTGCTTGGATTCCCCTCCAGGATGGATGCAGGCCATCAGGCTTGAACAAACCTCAATCCCTGCAGGTGGGTCCCCAGTCACCAATGAATCCAAACCCCTCCTCACAGCACCAGTTCTTCAACCATGAGTTAAAGTTCCTGGTGTATGCACCCCTATGCTCTCCCTTGCCTCTCACAGGTAGTACTTCTGAGAAAGTGACAGAAGTAGCTACTTGCTTGATACCCCTTCCCAATTTCTTAAACTCTTCCTGAACTTCCTTTGGCTCCCCATTTGCCAGGTCATTAGTACCTAGGTGGATAATGACATCCAGCTCACCCTTCCGGCTTGCCTTCTCAGTGATCCCCAGGATCTTCCTTCCATCCCTCCATGCTGTGGCACGGGTAAGCACCTCACCTCCCTGTCCTCCCCCTCCTGTGTAACTAGCTGGATCCCTCTTATGATGGAGTCCCCCACCAGGATTCGCTTCCTTCTCCTCTGGGGTCCACTGCTTTCCCTGCTGAGGTCACCTCCTTGGCTAACCTCCACATCCTTTCCTTCCACTTCTCTGGGTACCTCTATTTGGTTGTCCCCATTTGGCAGTGTGGCATATGAGTTCTTGAGTGGAATAGGATCTGGGATGTGCCTCTGCCTGACCGCTCTAACCCTCCCTGAGCCCACTGTCATCCAAGTACTCCTCATTCTCTGCATCCTTTGAGGCAGCTGCATTGGACTGAGTGGTCTCTGGATAGGGGTGATGGTACTCCTGACCCAGTTTACTTCCTCTCTGAGTCTGGATACCTCATCCCGCAGTCCAGAGAGATGCATGCAGATAGGGCAGCACCTCAGTGTCCAGAAGATCTGCCTGAATATGGCTGCCCCACAGCCACTGCATTGTACCACTCCCCACATTATACTGCAGTTATACTGCTATTCCACTACTTGTCTGCTACTGAAGCTCTCCTAGTTCCCTTTTTATTAATTTACTGTCCTAAAAATCCTGCCACTGTTCCTCTAATATTTGAAAATACATACACTTCTATCTCAGCTCTTTATCCTTACCATCAAAGGTAACTACAATCACAATAATCTACCTTCTACTAATACAGATTCTATCACAGAATCAGAGCACAATGCAAAACATCTGCTACTTAGCAACAACAAACAGGTGACAACATACCAAGTTGATGTAGCTTTTTTAAAATAGAAAAAAATGTAATTGTTTAAACCAATAGAAATCAGCAGTTCCAAAAGCACCTTGAACTACAAGAAAGAATACAGTACCACCACTGCCACAATTACTAAACAGTTCTAAAACATTGGAGAAGGAAGAGAAAAATCAGAGACTGAGCAAAAAGATACAATGTACTATAAAGTATTAGGCAATAGGTATACTCAGTTGTTTAACAGAGAAAATAAAGTACCTACCAAAACAGACAGGATACCCACAAATGACACTTAGGTTCTCAATATCAGACACCACCAAAGGCACATACAGAAAGGGTTTAAACTATAGTATTACAATAGTATTAAAATTAACCAAATCAGAGTAGAAAGGTCACCCTAAATAAATGTGTTGATCCTTCTGACTTCCAACGAATATCTACCACACAAATTTTATATCTTCCTGGAGCCTACAGGGTTGTCTTTCACAATCACCTAACTCTACATAAAACAAAACAATTTTTAAACTGAAAATTATATCAAAAAGCACTTAGCTTTGGGAGCTCTTCTCAAACACAGCCACTCAGCTCAGAGTTCTAGAATCAGAATGTCATCCTGTCTTTTCTTACTTCCTTTCAAACCCCTACCATCACCCCTTCCCCCCTCCTTTTCTGGCCAACCACTGAGTCACCTCATTGGTCAAGGGCCTGGAACAAATGGATCTGCCTTTTAATTAGGTAAACCACCTTATTTGTATTTCCTATTTCAGTCTCAGCACTGAATTCATATAATCTATTTAAAGGAGTAAATTTGAATCTTGTGACAGGCCCATATTGTCTTGATGGTAAATTTCTTTTAAATTCAATTTTCTAATGAATTTTATTAGATCCAATTTTAAATCAAAAGGTTTGTTATTACATGTAGTGACTAATCTAAGTCCTTTACTCAGTATACTTTCTTGTGCTGAAATCAGAATAACAGAATATAAATTAACAATATTTATTCTTTGGCAGTTTTTTTTAGTTTTCTGTGGCTGTTTCTTGACTTTTGGTTTGGTTTGAGACTGGATATGTTTTTGGTTTTGCAGTTTTTGCCACCTCTTATCCCTCCCTTGAATAGTTTTTCTTGAAATTTGACAATTCCTCTACTCCATGGGGGCTGAGTTTCTTGTGGTATGGCTATTTCTAAAAAAGTCTCACCTTTATCTGTGTCACATGCAGATGTAAAATAAATCTTGATTAGTAAGCTTCACTATGGACTTAGGGGTCATTTTGTTATTTCTGTTGTCTTTATTTATTCCCAGTTATACCATATTAGAACTCCTTGTGCCTATGCCTATAGTCAAGTCTATCCCACTCACATTTTTCTAATTTATTTGAGTTTCTTCATCTTATCGCTGTATGTTTTAATTCCTTTTGTTGATCATTAAAGTCAGGATACTCCTTATACTGGGTCACTAGTCTTTCTTTTGTTTTAAATCTGTCTGTGAGGATTTCTGTTGGCCAATGTAGTCTTTGACAATACATTTAACTAATATCATTGAAGATCCCTGCATGACTTGTTTCTAATATGACATAAAGGCCTCTCTTGTGGGGCTGAATTTAAGTCATTTTAGTACCCTTAGGCCACTTGGAACCTTTCCTCATTCACATAGGCCTCTAATAATGTTTGGTTCCAATAGTTCTAGCATTAAGGGTTGTTGTTTCCAATTGCAAAAAATGCAGCTTAAATGTCAGTGATTTCTGCTTTACTAGTAAAGGCAACAGGATCTTGTATAAGGTTTTCAATATTTTGATTTAAATTGTGTTATGTTCACTACTGCTACTAAAACCAACTGCTGCAAAAGCTCCACTGGCATCTCCTAAGATTATATCCTCACAATATGAGGACATGGCAGCTAGCCTCTGGGCTCAGGAGTGGTAGCTAGGTCTGTAACACAGGTTGCTGTGGTTAGCAGGCCAAACTAACAGCAAGGCAAAAAAATAAATAAAACAACAAAAAGCCGCCTCCTACCTACAGGATGTGCCAAGTGCAATTACTAAGTGCACAGCAACAAGAAGAGCACCATCCACAACCAAGATTTATTTCACTAAAGGGTTTTAATAGTGAATGAAAAGTGCAAAAACTCATAAAGTATCACAGTCCCTTCACATCAAAGAGACACTAGTTGCAGATCTTATGGTCCTCCAACCAGTGAAAGTGATGTACAGCATGTTAGCAAACCCATTTATATGACAAATTTAAATTGACGGTGTGTATTTGTGCAAAAAAAGAGTGCAAAACTATCAAAAATGGAGCCAGAGCAGGTGCCCCTAAGCCGAAGCGGCTTTCAACTCTACCCAGGGCTCAGCTGCATGCTTGACCGCTACCCCCTCCTCTTCAACTATGGCTGTTTTGGACCACAAGCAGAGCCTGAACGGGTGCCCCTAAACTGAATTGGCTTTCAACTCTACCCAGAGCATGGCTGTACGCTTGACCTCTGCCCCCTCCTCTTCAGTTATGGCTGTTTTGTACTGCAAGCAGAGCCCCAGTGGGCACCCCTAAGCTGAAGTGGCTTTCAATTCTACCTGGGGCATGGCTGCATACTTGACCGCCACCCCCTCCTCCTTAGCTACGGTCATTTTGGACTGGAAGTGGAGCCCTAGAGGGCACCCCTAGGCAAAGCAGCTTTCAACTATACCTGGGGTGCGGCTGCATGCATGACTGCTGCCTTCTCTTCTTCAGTTACAGCCGTTTTGGACTGCAAGGTAATTCTCCATGCTTTCATGTGCAGCTCCAGTCTAAATCACTGGAGTATGACTTCTGCCCTTATTGGCCAGCACCAGATACCTCTGCCTTGCTATTTGTCTATTCCAGGGCAAGGCTCCTAGTGATTGGCTGTGCTGGGAAGCCATCCAATTCAAGAAGCTCAGTCATCTTTGCTAACTGTAGGTGAGACTGTGTGGCTTTTCTGCTGCAGCTCGTGGGATAAATGTTCTCAGCTGCACTGCTTGCTAGTGTACTCTATCTAAAAAAAGTCTACCGTTAAAAGCCAATTAACATTGTAAGCCCTGTAATTTGATCCATTTTTTTTACAAAAAATCCTATTTGCTGAATTAATTTATCTCCTATGTGTCTCTGTTTCTGTAATGTGTAATTTTGAAATCCATTTAAAGTTGTAGAAACATTAAGATTTAATTTGATATAACTTGAACTCTAGGTACAAACTGTTTTAACTTGCCACTGTGTTTTACTCTCAGTTACTGCTTGATTAATCACCTGCATATTGTACTGTTGTATCTCATAATTTTGCTTCTATTTTAGTCAACTGAGCCAGCATTTTTAGCTAGATATATCAATGAATATTAGAGTTTTTAAGCAGTCTATCTAAGAACTGTTTTCCCCTCACTTTAATCTCCTTACCACTTTCTCTAAACTATACCACCTCAACTTTAACCCCCATGCCATGCCATGCCACAGTGTTTCTTTTTCCTGTCCCCCTCTGTTCCTAAACTCCTTCCACTGACTCCTCTGAGACCTGCCCCCTCCCTCTGGCTTGCATGCCAGAGTCTTCCCACTATTTGGCACCTCTTCACCTTCTGTTCTCTGCCCCCTGCTGTGTCTCTGTATCCACACCCTGTCCTACTCCCACCTTTTGTTTGTCCTGGACTTATAACTTTGTTTCATTTCTCCCTGTCACTCTCTTCCAGTGGATCCCCAATGGGTGCCCATAGTTGAAGTGGCTTTAAACTCTACCCAGGGTGCGGCTGCATGCTTGACCACTGCCCCCTCCTCTTCAGCCATGACCATTTTGGACTGCAAGGTAATCCTCTGTGCTTTTGTGCTGCAGCTCCAGTCTGAATCATCAGAGTACGGCTTCTGCCCTCATTGGCCAGCACTGGATACCTCTGCCTTGCTACAGTATAACCCCGATTTCCAAAACCCTATTATCCGAACCTCTGGAATATCCAAAATGCTCTTGTGTCCCCAAACAAAACAGTGAAAAGCAGGTCCGAGTAATTGTGGTTATTCTGTGCTGCAGTTTTCTTTACACTTTAATGAAACAAAACTACAGGCTACTCGCATACATCAGTGTAACTGCTGCTCATCAATTTATTTTCATTTGGTTACTTGCCCCTCGATTGCACTGCACATACAAATGAACAAAAAACAATGCTTGTTAGCTTATTATCTGTGGGTAGATTAAAGCAGTTAGCTGCCCTTCTGTCCCTTCTGACACTCATCTGACACTCATCACTATCAATCACTATCCAGTTTTATTTAACCAGACCTTAATAGTCTAAACAGTCCATAAATTATGCATCACCTGATTTGTTTCTCTGTGGCAGCTTCTTTCATTAGTTGCATTTGCGATGGCTGGCAAGCGAAACTGGCGTGTCCGCAACATTAGGGCAAAGTTACGCGTTCTCCGATGCCTTGACAGTGGTGAGAAGATTGTCTCTATAGCCATAAAATTTAACATAGGCAAAATGACAGTTTGTGACATCTGCACAGCTCATGAAAAAATCAGGGAATGCGCGGCTACTATGGATTGCTCTGATGGCCCCAGAAAAAGAAAAAAGCATGAAG
The DNA here is from genome assembly GCA_016271365.2 of Neoceratodus forsteri. Lineage (NCBI taxonomy): Eukaryota > Metazoa > Chordata > Ceratodontiformes > Ceratodontidae > Neoceratodus > Neoceratodus forsteri. Next base: position 613,755,076 of record CM057455.1, read on the forward strand.
GGGGGTAAGGACGAGGCATTAGACAAAGCGCTTTGTCTTGGGTTCCTACAAAATCATGTGAAAGGAATCCCAATTTCTGACCCTATCATGAAGCAAAAAGGAATCTCCTACCACAACAACATGAAAGGGCATAATGATGTGTTCACCGCAAGAGAAGGCCGGTTAAATCACTTTAAAAAGTGACACAGATTAACTTCTGATTTAATATTTTAAGCAAATGTCTTTGTGTTAATAAAATTAAAATGTCCAGTAACTGTACAGTAAAGTATTTTTATACCGACCAACCTTCTCTGTGTGTTACTAATAAAACACAGTAATTTACAATATTAACGCTGCCTTAAAGCTGCTTAAAAGTATTAGTCTCCAGTTTTAGTGAAACTCCGATTATCCGAACGTTTTTGATGTCTCCCATTGCTTTCGGATAATCAGGGTTATACTGTATTTGTTTATTCCTGGGCAATGCTCCTAACGATTGGCTGTGCAGGGAAGCCATTCAATACAAGAAGCTTGGTCTCCTTTGTTAATTGTAGGTGGGACTGCATGGCTTTTCTGCTGCCGCTAGTGGGACAAATTTTCTCCCACCTGCCAGCCCTCCCCACGCCCTCCCCCACCTGACCAGTACTAAATCCTGCTAAAGCACACCCCTCACTCCTCCCTTTTTTTTTTTATGATTGGTTCTCTTTCACACCACAGACCTACCTCCTGCTGTGGTGTGGTGACATATAGGTTGGTCTATTGATTTCGCTTCCCTCACACAATGGACCAATTTCCCCTGCCCTGGGACTGTGTCACATAACTTAATTCTACTGTCAAACATTTCTTTAATCACCTGCCTACTTTGTCACACATATCTGTTTCTCTAATGTCCGCCTACCCCCTCCTTCCTCCCTAGCTTTCTACATAACCTGGTCTTAACACTCTTACTAGTTAATTCCTCTGAAGTCCCCCAAAGTCCTGAAGCATACATCTCTGTAAACTTCTACTAAGTTTTGTCTCTAAATCCAACACCCCTCCTCAGTTAGCACTCCTGTTCTCTATTGACTGTTGCTAACACAGTGCTCATCTTAAAAATAATGTGCTTTCGAACACTATTCCAACTGCTGCCAAATGTCGCCTGGCTCTAACCTTAATTTCACAACAACAATAACAATTAATATCTCACACCAGCATAGCCACAACTCAACTTCCACTCCTGGGCTAAATCCATCATGCAATATACAGTAGCACCTCACCACAGTTTGAGTACAATATAGGGGTGAATTGTGTATCCCCTCCCCCCCCAACATTAACATGTTAAATACCAACTGAAGAGTGAAGTGCCACTTGTCAAATAGACAAAACCAGGTGCACATACTAGTGCAAAAAAGTGGCAAGCAATTTGCATGACATGGCTACTTCTACCCCTCTCCGGGAATATCAACTCTAACCCTGGCCCAATAGCAAAAGCCGCTGCCCAGCAAAGTACAATAACCCCACCTGGCAGGCACATTGGCTTAACTTTTGTCTCTATTAACATCTGCAGCCTCCAGACAAAAATTGATGCCCTGCAAGTTCGGGTTACCCAACACCAGCTGGATATCCTAGCAGTAGTTGAAGCCTGGCTTACCCCAAGAGTTCCCAAATCAGCCATTCATATGCCAGGATACACATCTTTTAGGCTTGATAGGGAAGGCAAATGTGGGGATGGTTGTGCTGTCTATCTAAAGAAGCACAATAATGCTCAGATGCTACCTCCCTTGGAAACAAACCGCAAAACTCAGATCCTAGCAATAAAATTCTACTCAGTACAAATGGCAAAATGGTAACAGCGGCATTGATCTATACCCCCCCCCCAAGGAACAACAATGTGGATTCAAAATTATCCATGACTATCTTACTGTCTATCGCCAGAGGTCTGAACTAATAGTGATGGGTGATTTTAACATTAATTGGTCATCCTCCAATGCAGCACCTTACAAAAATGCCTTAACTGCTGCCATCCTGACCCAAACAGTGACCTCCTCTACTCGCATAAACTACCATGTGGGAACAAGCATGCTGATCGATTGGGTTCTCACAAACTGCCCAGGGAAAATAGAGCACACATCAGTCCTCCCAGATTCCCTCAGCGACCATTCTCCTATTCTTTTCAGTTGGTCAAATAAGGCCCCTCAATTACCAACCAGAACTGTCACAAATAGGGTCCTAAAAAAGGGGAAACTGGCTGCCTTGAAATCACACCTCGGTCTTCAAGACTGGAGCTGCCTAGATATCACAGATGATGCTGACTCAGCTCTAGAGGGCTTCATACACACATTTAATGAGTCCTGTAATATTTATGACCCCCTCTCTAAGCGGAAGATACAGGACTCCTGCAACTCCTGGATCTCCCCCCAACTATTAGAATTGATGAAACACAGAGAAGACTTGTGGGATAAAGCCATAAAGCCAAAAATGACCAGCTCTCTGGCTGATACCCAGAGCTACGAAACTGCTCAAAATAAGTGCACCTGGGCTATTTGGCAAGTGAAAAGCCAGCATTTCAGAACAGAACTTATGAACTTCTGGGGTGAAAGCCATAGGTTCTGGGATAAGATTGAAAATCTATCAGCTAAACTCAGCAAAACTCAATCCACAGTGCTAATTTTCAATGGTACCCCTTCCCAGGATCCCAGTGTCATCGCGAACACATTTAATGAGGCATTCACTGACCTTAGCGGTGTCCTACCTCCTGAATTCCTACAGCCATTGGCAAATGGCACCCATTCACAGGAACATATCTTCATCACTAGCTGACTGCCCCCTTTCTACCTGAAAATCATTACTCCAGCAATAGCCAAAAAGTACCTTATCAAAGTGCTCGGCAAATCTAGAGCCAGTAGTGATTTACTTGACCTCAAGTTTGTTAAGCTCCCCCTAGATATTTTCCTTGTTCCTCTAACCAAAATCCTAAATCTGTCACTTATCACTAGTAAATTCCCCCAAACCTGGAATGCTGCAGTGGTCACTCCTATCCACAAATGTGGTGACCAAACTATACACTCTAACTACTGACTCATTTCAATACTCCTCCCTATCAAAAGCATTAGAGCGCATAGTTCTGGACCAATTGATAGACTATCTAGACAAATATCAGCTGCAATGCCAATAACAACAACATGCTTTTGGAAACAACATAGCACCACGACTGCCCTTGTTGAATTCAATGGATACATTCACAACGCACTGGACTGAGGGCATTTGGTGGAGGCAACCTATATAGACCTCACCAAGGCCTTTGATACCGTTAATCAAGAACTTCTCTTGAATCAGTTTTCTCTAACAGATTTATCTGCAGAATCAGTATTTTGGTTCAGAAGCTAATCTCAGTGAGAGGGCAAAAAGTGAAAATTCAAACTGTCCTGTAAAACAGTTGGCCTGTTACCATTGGAGTGCTTCAGGACTCAATTATGGGCTCATTTCTTTTTAGTTCGCATTTAAACCATCTCCCCCTAGCAGTTAAAGACAATGTTCTTCTATACGAGGACAATGCTATACTCTTTTCTAGTCACCCTGACCATGCAGTGCTCAATAATTAGATGCAGTCTAATTTCACCACCATAGAACAATGGTTCCTCAAATCAAAACTATTACTTAACTCAAAAAAAACACAAAACCATGTTGTTCACCTTCACTCATAATAAACACAGATCCTACCAGCTGCAAATATATACCAATATCAATTCCACTCTTGAAATGGTACACCATTTCAAATATCTAGACATAATACTGGACAGTACTCTCTCTTTCGTCCAACATATTGATATAGTAGCTAAGTCAGCAAACACAAAATTGGTCTGCTATACCGAACTAACCACTGCCTAACCAATGAGGCACTTACAATTGCTGTCTCAAGCGCTGTGCTATCAGTCATAGACTATGGACTAGTAGTACTGTATATGGTGCTGTAAATAACATTGCCCTCTGATAGATTAAGGTCACATTAAACAAGGCTTGTACTTGTGCTGGGTACTGATCGGATGATGTACACTTGTACCCTGTACATACAATCTAACTGGCTCAATCTGAACAGTAGACTAAAATGTCAGATCTGCCTTACTGTCAAAAAGTCTACCCTAGGCATGATCCCCCCCCCAGGAATTTGAAATCTTCTCCTCCCACCCAGCTCCACTGGTATCCAGTGAACAAGGTGACTGCAATTGGGCAATTACAAAAACGGCCACTTAGTTATGGCACCTGTGTTCAGGGCCACCTAGCAGGGAGGCAGAGGAGGGATGGTATGTGGGAGGTGGTATTGCAGGTAGCTGGTCTGCTAGCATAGTGGGGAGGGTGATCAGCTGGGAGGTGTAGGGTGCAGGGTTCGGGTCTGGTGTGGTGCATTTGTTTTGTTTTTTTGCCAGCAGGTGGCTTTCAGTGTTTTTTAATTTTTCACACACTCCAGACATACACCCCCCTGGAGTTGAAAATCCATAAGTAAGGGGGTGCAGTGGGTACAGACCCCCTGTATTAAAGACAAAACCTGTAAGTTTTGGGTGCCCTTTTTCTCCTAGCCGAGAGTGTCCATCCCCGAAATTCATTTTCCGTAATGTGCACTCACCGTAATGGCGATCACTGTTCTGCGATCACTGTTATGACATGGAACTGCTCCACCAGAAGCACTGCAGGAATGTAAACAGCCATACACTTAAAAACCCTTTCCACAGAACCAATGAAGGGCAACGGTCCTATGAATACCGTGCACTGCTCTGGTTAAACTCCCTTGGGGAAGACCTTAGTAAGGAAACCAAGCTAGGCCCTTTTAAGTCAAAACTTGTAACTCTTCTAGCATCCTTCAGTGTTTGTGACTGTCCAACCTAACCCCTCCTGCTGCCGCCCCTTGCTCCAGTGTGGCCATTCTTTAATAACTTATTTACTCCACTCTCTGCCCCCTCTCCTGGCACTATGGTTCTCCCAAGCTCATCTACTCCTCTTTTACCAAGTATTCTTCCCCTTGTCTCCTCCCTTTCTGTTTTCTTTAATTGTACTCCCTTCACTCCCTCTCTCTGCACTTTCCCACCCTTGACCTTCGTTCTTCTCTCCTAAACCTTCCAGTTCTTCTGCCCCCATGCACTGTTCTATATCTAATCAAAGAATACAATGCATAACACTCCTGTTACACTTGACCAAATAACTGTTCTGAAAACATGCTCTAGCTATTGTTTTTCTCCTCTTTCTTTATTTTAGTAACATTTGTTGAACCTGTTTTCCCCCCTGATTTTTGCTCTCCCGTTATGTTGCTATGTACCTTTCACCTAATTTTGTAATCTGTTATCCTCTGCTTTGTAATTATTGCAGTGGAACCTCTATAAATGAGCCACTGACTCAAAGGTGTTTTCCGAATAACGTTAATTAAATAAATAAATACACATATACAAAGATGTTAAAAATTCAAGATTTTTCTGAGCAACAGAAGATTGATACGGCAGTTTCTCATTCGGCAGCCATCCTTGGTGGAGAGAGGAGGGCTGAGCTGGTTGACGGCTTGATTTTGGGATGGAGGGAGTGTGGTGGTGTGTCACTACCTGCAAGAGTGGGGTGGAGGATCCACTGGACCATCAGATAAAGGAAAGGGGAAATTGTTTAACTAGGAAAGACACATTAAGCAAAAGCTTGTTTCCTGGTGTGCCATGGGAGCAGAAGGAAGTTAAGTAACTTGCTCAGGGTCACACAGTATGCAAGTGGGGGCTGTGGGATTCAAACCCAGGTCTCCAGGTTTGCAGGTCAGAGACCTAAACATCTGTGCTATACTACCTCCAAGGGAGGTAAGGTTTCCTATCACAATAATTGGGATAGGGAGGTGGGGTTCTGTTAGATGACCAGGGAATTGTGTCAAGGTCCTAAGCACAGGATCATGGATACACTGGATACCAGGGGACAGTATTAAGGTGGCAGCTAGGTGATTGGGTGGAGGGATATACTGCTAGAGAACAGGGGATACTTTTAATATTTTGGGCAGGGCTTTGTGTGGGGGTGATACTACGTGAGCACCAGGGATATCTAAAGGCAATGTTCTTGGGTGGCAATCGATGGGGTAGGGACCACGGAACCAAGAGGGACTTCATTTTCCTCTCTCAGGTTAGAGATCAAGTGAGGGAGTGACCTCAAGATTCATAGATTCTGTTGGCAGATAAGGACCTCCAGTCCCATCCAGTCTGCCTGCTTACGCTAGCTCACAAAGCAACCAGTGACCCTTACTAGTCATTGTTTTAGGTTTTTCTTCCTATCACTATTATTGCTTTGTTTCTGTCCCATGCATGTCTAAAACCCACCACAGAATGGGCTGCTACCACCTCCTGGGGCAGGTTATTCAAGGCATCCACCACCCTTTTAGTGAAGAAGAACTACCTAATATTTCCCCTTATGCGGCCACCCTTCAATCTCATGTCATGTTCTCTTGTCCTGGCACTACTGTTGAGCTGAAATATGTTGCCCCCTTCCACCTTGTTTATGTCCTTGAGTTACTTGGATGTTTCTATCATGTCACCTCTCTCCCTCCTCTGTTCCAGTATGTACAAATTTAGGTCCCTCACTCTCTCCTCATAAGGGTTGGGATGTAAGCTATTTACCATTTTGGTCGACCTCCTCTGCACTGTCTCTGTTTTGTCAATGTTCTTTTGAAGGTGTGGTTTCCAGAACTGTACACAATATTCAATGTGAGGTCTCACAATTGTCTTGTACAGTGGAACCATTACCTCCCTCCTTCTGCTTGTGATTCCCCTTCCAATACATCCCAACATCCCACTGGACTTTCCCACTGCCTTAGCAGTCTGTCTAGCAGCTTTCAAGACATCTGTGATTATGACTCCCAAGTCTTTGTCCTCCTTAGTTACTACCAGCAGCTCCCCCCATCCTGTAGCATAATCCAGGGTTCCTGCTCCCCACATGCATGATTTTGCATTTCTTTGTATTAAACCCTAGCTGCCATGCCCCTGACCATCCCTCTGACCATCCCAGGTCTCTTCTTATCCTTTCCACCCCCTTTGGGGTACCCACCCTGTTGCAGATCTTGGTGTCATCAGCAAACAGGGAAATCTTTGACTCCAGTCCATCTGCTATGTCACTGATAAAGACACTAAAGAGGACTGGCCCCAGTACTGATCAGTGAGGTACCCCACTGGTTACCTCCCTTTCCTCTGATTTGGTTCCATTTACTGCTACTCTCTGTTTTCTGTCCTTTAACCAGTTGCCAATCCAGTTCACCACTATGTGTCCCACCTCCAGACTCCCTAGCTTATGAGAAAATCTCCTATGTGGGACCATGTCAAAGGCTTTGCTGAATTCTAGGTAGGCAATGTCTACTGCCCCCCCTCCCCGGTCTACCGCTTTTGTTACCCAGTCAAAAAATCAATCAGATTTGTTTGACTGGATTGTCCTGCAGAGAACCCATGTTGCCTAGGATCCACCAGTCCATTGGCTACCAGGTGTTCCACAATTCATTCCTTGAGAAATACCTCCATTATTTTCCTGACTACAGAGGTTAGACTAACTGGCCTCCTCCTCCCCTGTTTCACTCCCCCTGTACTCTCTCTCCGACTGCTCCATCCCTCTTACTCCTCGCACAACTTCTAGCACTTACACACAACTGTAAACACTTAACGTACAATGTCACCTTGTGACTGCCTGTTTCAGCTTGCCCTGTATCTCCCACCTATTAGATCTACTCTTTCTCGCTCCCTAATAAGCAATCCACCCTTGTTATGTAGCTTGACTGTAACCAAATATTGTATCTACTGTTGTATGTATAATACTACTACTGTCTTTTACCCTTGTATTACTGTGTTTGTAATCAGTCGACGTATTCCACCATTAAATGTAAGCTGCCTCTGTTGTTGTTGTTGTTCACCAACTTATCTGACATGGAACCTTTGTAAAATAATCTTTGGTTCAAAGGTGTTCGTAATCCTAGAACTCAAAAAACAAAAAAATAAATAGTTTCCTGCTTCTTCCCTATTACTGATCTTGTGAAGAGGGATGACGTTTGCCCTTCTAAAGTCCTCTGGGACCACTCCAGTGTCTAAAGGCTCGCTGAACATTGCTGACAAAGCATCTGCCAGTTCATACCTCAGCTTCTTTAGGACCCTGGGATATATTCCATTTGGACCCATGGATTTATCAACCTTTAACTTTGCTAGTTCCTCTAGGACCCTCTCCTTTGTGAATGGACTGGTGTCAGTGCAAAGAAGTGAAAAGTAATGCACCTGGGAAACAAAAACCCGGGGAAAGAGTACACAATGAGGGGGTGAGATACTGACAACAACAAAAATGGAAAGGGACCTGGGGTTAGTCATATAAGATGACCTAAAGATGGGCCAGCAATCTGAGAAGGCAGTAAGGAGGGCTGGGAGGATACTGGGATGCATAGGGAGAGGCATCACCAGTAGAAAACAGGAAGTTGTTGGCCCTCTGAACAGACAATTTGTAAGACCACATCTGGAGTACTGTGTACAGTTCTGGAGACCCTATCTCGGCAAAGACATAGACATGGTGGAGGCTGTCCAGAGGAAGGAAATCAAAATGGTGTAGGGTCTGCACCAGAAGACACATGAAGAAAGACTAAAGGAGCTTAATATGTGTACCCTCGAGGAAAGGAGGGAGAGGGGGGACATGATAGAAACATTCAAGTACCTCAAGGGAATCAACAAAGTCCAAGAGGGTAGTATCTTTCAGAAAAAGAGATGTGCATGAACAAGGGAGCACAATTTGAAGATAGAGGGGGACAGTGCAGAGGTAATGTGAGGAAGTGTTTTTTCATAGAGAGGGTTGTGAATGCATGGAACAGCCTTCCTGAGGAGGTTGCGGAGTCAAGAACAGTGTGGGAATTTAAGAATGCATGAGACAGACATAAGGCAATTCTAGTGGAGGGTAGGAGGAAGTAAGCTGTTGGTTAACTAGAATCTGCAGCTTATCCTTCAGGTAGGAAAATGGGCAGACTAGGTGGCCCAAGTGGTCCTTATTTGCCATCAGAATCCTATGTTTCTATTATTTCTATTATTCTTCATTATAATCAGGATGGCAATCTGAGTATTGGGGGGGAGGACCATCAGACTGCCAGGGAAATTATTCTTTATATAACAAGCCTGGCAATCAGAAAATGGAGGAGGGGGGAGAAAAACCACTGGACAACAGGGAAATTATTTTTCATATAACGGGCTGATGATCCAAAAATGGTGGAGGGGAAGGGGCCACTAGACTAGCAGGGACTGCTGCTGCATGCCAAGCAGGGGCTGGGGGGATGCTACACTCCATTGCAGCTCATGTAATTGGGCCCATAATGGGCAGACAAATGGCCATCTAGCACCTAGCATGCTCAATGGACTTATTTACATGGATGCTTTCACAAATAGGAAATTGCACCACTGTGCTATTCCTTGTGGGCCCATACTCCAGGCTTCATGTTGGGGCAGCACTACTGTTGTAGTGGTGGTGGTACTGGGGTTATCACTGCCTGGGATCACTCCTAATCACAGACAGATAGCAAGGAGCACTATCCAACTATGAACAGCAATTTTTGGCACCTAGTTAATCACAAAGTATAATGCGGCATTTTGTATTTCATTTTGCAATTTTTGGCAAATCTTCATGAGAGTGAGAGACAGAGAAATTGTACCTGTGCCCATGCCCAATGTAGGAACCAAATGTCTTCCATCGTTGACCGATTGATGGCTGAATGGTTTAAACTTGTTACTGTCTTTCCGGGTAATACATGGAGAGTTTAGCAGTAATAAGGATGCTTTTCTTTCCTGGTAAACAATGTTTTTCTGTTAGTGATATATATGGAGAGATTGTTAAATAAGATAAGCAACTTGAATGAGTAAGCTGACAGATTTTGGCATTCTGGCATTGTTGGAACTTGGGAAACTAGAAACACCAGAGGAGCTTATAGAGTGAGAGGATTTTTTCCTCACAACAGTTGAAAAGCCAGGGGTTGAAAATTAAAATTTTATGAATGAAACTGATTTTACTTTAACTAATAGCTTCCATGGCAGCTTACAAGAGCAGAAAAGAAAAATTGCTTGAATGGTGCTTCTTGGAGTCCCTTTTCAGTGAAGAGACTTGACAAATTCCAAAGATGTGAATAAGAGGAAATCTAATAGCATTTCTTGCTGAAAAGAATGAATTTGGCCCATGAAAGATATTCCAGTATTGCCTAGGGGGGAGGACTGTTTCTGTTTATTTGTTTTGTTCACCCTGAGGTTATTACACTTAGTGGAGCATTTTTTTTTCATCTCTTTAATTGCAGGTGCGGTTGCTGAGTGAGGAAAGAAGAGATGGAGAAGAGAAGGAGGGTGACGGCATTCTAAGTTTAAGTCCTAGTGGAATCACCTGGGCACTTGGAGTTGTGAAAAGAGGAGACAGAGTGTGACTCAGAACTCTTGAGAGGTTAAGAAGTATTTTTATTTTGCCTTGTACTCATGAGTTCAGATGAATGGTAAGCAAGGAATTTTATGTTTAACAGGAGAAGAATAGAGTGGCACTGATTTGCTGGGCTGGGATATGGACAGAAGGTGGTCTGCCCTTCAAGTTTGTAACTACTCGAAAATGGTATGCAGAACTATTTAAAATCCCTTGGCCAGTGATTATTTCTATAACACTTCCTATTTGATCTAAGTTTCATAAAGAAGGATAACTATTGCTTCAAGTGGACTCCTAGTTAAGGAGCCAGAAGGCAATTTGCTTAGATGGCTGAGACTTCGAATATGTGCATTTCCTTTTATATTCAAGTTTGCCGAGTGTTCGCTGGTGAGTTGGAGCTCTGGGGAGCCATTGTTTGTGTCATATTTGCGTAAGTGCTGTCCTACAACTGAGCTACAACTAGAGATGGAGGTGGAATTAGATGCCAGAGAAATGCCTGAAATTAGCAAGACCAGTGAAGTTCCTGATATGTTCTGCCTTATGAGCCTGGAGTGAAATGATTTGCCTATGAGGGCCCTGCAAGAATTGGCATTGGTGTCAACTGGTGCCTTGATAAAAGGTATTGTCTCTACAAGGTACTGTTTTTACTCTTTTTATTTAAGGTTGAACTGTCTTCTGCTGAGATGGGAACCTAAACTTCTTATAGGAAGTCTCAGACTTTGGGCCTTGAATTTTGCTACATAAGGTCTGCAGCCAAGTCATATATTTAAAAAAATGGTTATTTGCCTCTCATTTTTGTGACTTATAGAGACGCTAAATTTCAGTGACTTGGTTTCTCTTCCCTAAAGAAATGTTGTTTTACCTATGGCCGGTCTGTCCCATCTTAATGCCAAATAATGGGACTCTAACATGATGATTTAAGCCACTATCTTTTGGCTGACTTGGTTAAACTTCATGTTAAATGCAACTATGGGCATATCAGAAATGAACTAGTGAACCCATATACTGAACATAATGGAGCCATAAAAGTAATTTTATTTAAAACATTAACTCCTGAGTAAAATGAAGTTCCCAGTACCTAACTATAAACACGGACTCTGGGGCATCAAGGGAGCCATTCATCTCTGCTTAAATTATAAATTAACAGTGTGTGCTATCTTCAAGGACTCTTATCTGAGACCTGGAGAGATTGGAGCTACAGTATGTTTGGTTGTGTATAATGACTGAGTTTTAACTGATGTTTTTGTTTTTATTCTGCTGCTGCAGTGTGTTAAGCAGGACTTGCCACCTTGCTTTTGAGCTACTGAATTGATGCTTTATACTATATATATATATATATATATATATATATATATATACATATACAGGTAATAGCTTCTATGGATGCTGCAAAAGTGCCTGCTTACAAAGCTTACTAAGAACTCTTTTGTTAATGAATATTGTCTCTTAGAAAATGGCAAGAAAGAATTCTCACTCCTGATTGGCTAACACTGTCTCCAAGCTGGGCATTTATTTCTCAATAGATGCCCAGCTAAAAACAAGTGCCACCAAAGTCCACTTCACAACGTACCCTGCTGCGCAGCCTACTTCCTCATTGGCTGAAGGCAGCTCATAAATTTAAAATCCCCACCATGTTTTTCTCTCGCTTAGCGAGATGCAACTATCCCCCCCACTTTCCCTCAGTAGCAGGTAATAAATAAATAAAAAGTAACACTCCATCCTGTCATTTTGTGGTCAGAAGACTGAAAACAGACATGTCATTTAAAAATCACACCAGTAGTTTCCTGACCACGTTCTCGCAATCCGTACTCCCGAAGCCGACATTCGTGTCAGCTTCACCCTGCATGTGCCATTTAAAAAAGAAAGTAATGCATACAGTACCGCTTGGGTCAAAGCTGGTCCCGCTTCCGCTCTCCATTGCCTTTCTGTTAAGCTGCATTCACGCGTCTCCCAGAAAATGCAGCATTCAGTTCCAGTAAGGTCAAAGAGCATCTGGGGCGTGTGTGTGTGTGTGTGTGTGTGTGTGTGTGTGTGTGTGTGTGTGTGTGTCTGTATCTGGGGAGGGGTTTCAGGAAACCAGAATGGCACTGTAGGCAGAAGGGAGGAGTAACAGCACCTAGAACAGCTGGTGCACTACTTTGTCAATGAACACTGTTTTTAACAGTATTTTGAACATTTTGACACTGATTTCTCTTCTAATTTTACATTTCACAAAAATGTACTTACATGTATTTTTTTAAGCATTAATAATATTTCCAGGGTGGCATTATTGGAAATACTGGACCTTCCAGGGGCTATAAGACCCTCTGCCTATGGCGTCAGGCCTCATTACACCACTGGGAGGTCCGGTATTTCCCAATAATGCCCACCCTGTTGGGTATTATTGCTTACTTATGTTGCTTCTTAGCAAATGTTTGACTTTCTAATTTAATAGTGTATTATTTAGGCTTTGATTTTGCTGCTCTTATGGTTAATAATCTGTTTTAATGAGCTACAGATTTTCTGATGGTCAATCACCTAATTATTTTAATTGATTAATTAAAGCAATATAGAAATTCAGTGGTGCGAAATATAAAAAGAGATGTACCAAACGGTTAGGTGAGTAAGCATCCTATTTTAATAGAATGGTATATCTAGTAATATATAATTAATACCTTTTAGATTTTAATCAAACTGGAACTGATAAATCATAAAGAAGCATTAATATTTGCAAGAAATTGAATGTGGGATAATTCTTTCAGTATGGAATGGTCCTATTTAGGTAATTTTATTGCTGGCATCTCAAGACATTATATGTGGAGCAGGCTTAAGATTGTTTTAGTATCTATAAATTGTTTTTTTCTGTATATTGATATGCAGACCTTTACATGTATTTTAAATGCATATTATAGTCCTATGTTGTAATGATTTTTAGCTGATCGACAATAAACTACTTGAACTTGTACAGGGAGTATGTAGTAATTTCACATACTATGGTTTTTCCTTGAACTGAGGTAGTAATGCTTCCCTAACCTTTTCATAGATGCCACACCAAATCCTGGCAACTGATTTTCATTTTGTTTTCACAGGTTCCAGTTACAAACAGTGTAACAGGACAGGACTACTGTATACTCTGACCACCTAAAGGATATCATTTTCAGGTGAAGTATCAATCTTATTTTGTCTGTCCTTTTTGTCATTCATATTTTTCAGCTGGTGTAAAGCATTCCACATACAGGCCAGATAATATAATTTTCATGCACATCTCTCACTGGTGTACTTCAGTACGCCATGGTTGTACAATGTTTTAACCTGGTCATGAAAACACATCATGTAATGTAACTTAGGACAGTGGGCCAGTGCGTGTTACATGCACTAAACATGTTAGTTGGTCATGTACTGGTTTAATTATAGCTGGGTATTTTAAGCTGGATAAAACAGACAAGAAATATCCACACTTTGAACAGAATGTGATAGTGCAATTAACTCCAAGTAATTTCTTCTTCATCTGTTTGCAAGTAATATTTAGGTGCTATGTGATTTATTCAAATCTGACGACATGCAACTGGTAGGAATCTGGAGGATACACAGAAAACCTGTAAAGAAGACAGAACCATTGATGAAACTTGTTTTCAATTGATGCCCCAACCCCCCCAAAAAAATACCTTTAATGAATTGACACTTTTCGTACAGCCAAAGTCACCAGCAAGCCGATATGTGTGCGACAGAAGTAGGACTCCATGACCTGTTACAGAAAAAAAAAATAAATTATTACATATATAGAAAGTAAATGTCTGGGTCTCTGAAGAAACATGAGCATGATACGTACAATAACTTACCAATGGTGATATAAATACATGCAAATAGGGCAGCATCTGCAGCAGAATAATGGTCCAGAACATCAAATTATAGTTCACCCCATGGTCATCTGTGGCTATCAGCATTTGGCAGCACACTGTGTATCAGCTCAGCAGCAGCAGAAAACAGAAGGACAACAGCAGCAGCAACAGGTGCTGGCACATCTTTTTCTCACTTGGGACACATGTGGAGAGTTATGACTATAGGTTAGAGATGCAGCAAATTTAAAATTCATCAGCGAAGTGAATGTGAAGTGGCCACTTTGTGTTGGCACTTTGCTACAAGGAGTACCCCATCGGAAAGGCTCACTTTGCCTTGTTATTATTAATTCACGTTGTCATTCCACCTTAAATGCGAGGAAAGGTGGAGTGACAACAATACTGGCAGCATCCCACCCACACAGTCACCAGAATGAATGTGCTCCCCCAAAGTGCTACTGTCTTGTGTCCAGAAAACTCCACAGTGATGATGAAGTGAAATGAGAGTGTAATAAGAAATGCAAAGTCTCCCAGAATTAATGGCGCACTCAGTCATGCACACAGAGGTCAGGTCACACACAGAGTCACCAGAATTAATGTGCATCCCCAAAATGCTACTGTCTTGTGTCCAGAGAATTCCTCAGTGCTGATGAAGTGAAATGAGAGCGTAACAAGAAATGCAGTCTCCCAGAATTAATGGTGCCATGCAAATGCACAGACAGATTAAGATTGCACTGCACACTCAAGGGATGCCTACAGAAAGGCTCAACAACACCTAACCAGTACTCACAAGTCACAAATCCAAATCTGGAAAGGAATACATTTTGCCAGTTGGGGGATTAGTGCATGGCAGTAACAACAGACTACCAGTAACGATACCACAAAACATTATAAAAAATTAATGCAGGTGCAGTGGATAGCTGGTTCACACTGATGCAATTACTCTGTAACACAATAAAAGGTGTCTGATTTAATGGCACATGTCGCACACATACACTCACACACACACTCAAGTAATGCGTAGCAAATTGAAAACCTTTAGTAATATAACCAAATATTTTAAACATACAAATTGTATGCTGCTGCACTACAACAATCAGCAAACAAATGTCAATAATTACTGAAAATTTTACTGTGTGTACATTAACACAGTTATGCAAGAAAAATAAAACCAAAACAGAAAGACTGCCTTTTTCTCCCAGTTAGTCTACCTACACCACAAATACACCCCATCCCCAAAGCACACTTCACAGTACACACACTGACTGTTCTAAATTAATATTCAGAATCCACACACAATAAACGCTTGATAATAATGAGCACAGGAAGGGTTTCCTAAAATCGATGTACTAAATTTTGAGCAAAAAATATAACTCAAAAAGGCATTTTAAACAGCTTTTAGAGGTTTTGAATCACAGAGTTCTGAGAGCAACCTGTCTCCAGCTACCACTGCACACACACTACCCAGGCCAGAACTGAGGCTGTGCCGAATAGTCTAGAGCCCATGAGACCTGCAACCCCATGAATAACTGCTGAATTTCATTTGGAGCTCAACTACAGGGTGAAGTGAGGCAAATTACATTGATTTCAATGTACTTCACCTTAAAATTGGTGAAGAAGTGGTTTGAGAAGGTGGAATAATGCCAAGTCATTGGTTTCAATGGACTTCAAGTTCCTCATTATAAAGCGAAGTACCCCACTTCACATTGTGGAGTTCTCCGTGGATTCCACGTTACTCAGTGAATGACTTCATGGAGCAAATTGAGGCCACTTCACCCACCACTACTTACAGTACTGTAACTTACATGCTGTATGGGAAGAAATGTGAATGAATATGGCTGTACTTCCTTGATGAGTTGTTACACAAAACTCCCCAACTTAAAAACGCTTATTAAAGAGTACAATGGTGGAGTGGTGAAGCCTGGAGAGATACTACAAAACATGCTTACAATACATCCAAGTAACCAGTAAAAAAAAACAAATGTTGTGATTCATGATGTGATCGCGAATCATGATTTTTGACTGCATTTGTGACCGTGATGATGAAGAATGTGATTCGGTGTCAACGGTGCAAGATAACCAATATGGAACAGTATTGGGAACACAAATGCCTACGGCTGTACTTCCCTGATGACCTGTAGCACAAACTCCCCTACTTAAAGATGCTCATTAATGACTACAATGGTGGGGTGGTGAATCCTGGAGAGATACTACAAAACATACTTACAGTACATCCAAGTAAATAGTAAAAAAAATAATGTGATTCATGACGTGATCATAAATCGTGATTTGTGACTGCATTTGTGATCGTGATGATGAGGAACATGATTTGTATCACGAGTGATTTGTGATGATGGTCCTGACTTAAAAACGCGTATTGATGTAAAATGTTCATGCAGAATTATGCACCACACCTGTCCAGTACTCTGAAGGGAAGCCAAAGAAACAACTGTGACTTAAGTTACAGATGGAGATTGGGCCCTAAAGAGATGCAAATACACAGACAGATGAAGATTGCACTGCACACTGAAGAGATGCAGATGCAAAGGCACAACACCTAACCAGTGCTCACCATCAGTAATTCAAATCTGGAAAAGAATACCTTTGCCAGTTGGGGCAGGCTGCGGGGGCGCAGTGTACTGCACTGCTGCAGTAACAGTCACTAGTACTAGAACCAGTAAAGATACCACGAAGAAGTACAAAAGTCACACAGCTGCAGTGGATAGCAGGTTCACATTGCTGAAATTATTATCTGGCACAATAAAAGGTGTCTGATTTGATGACACGCATCACACACATACTCACACACACAGTAAGTAATGCATAGCAAATTGAAAACTTCAATAATATAACCACATATTTTAAACAAACTAAAATTATGCACTGCTGCACCACAACAATCAGCAAAAAATGGCAAGAATTATTGAAAATATTGTGTATATTAACAGTTATACAAAAAAAAAATCACCAAAACAGAAAGCACTGCCTTTTTCTCCAAGTTAATCTACCTACACCACAGATACGCCTCTCCCCCAAAGCACACTTCCACTGTCTCTCAGTATACAGACTAAATGTTGTACATTAACATTCAAAATCCACACACAGGCAATAAACGCTTAATGATATGAGCACAGGAGGGTTTCCTATAATTGATGAACTAAAGTTTCAGCAAAAAAAATGACACTTAAAGGCTTTTTTAACAGCTTTTAGAAGGTTTGAATCATGGAGAGCTCTCAGAGCAGATTGTCTCCTACAGCTTCCTGCACACACTACCCCAAACTCAGGCTGTGCAGAACAATCTAGAGCCCATGTGACCTGAAATCCCATGAATCACTGCAAAATTTGCCTATTGGAGCTTAAAAACAAGGCAAGGTGAGGCAAAGTACATTGCTGTCAATGTACTTCACCTTAAGAATTGGTGGAGTAGTAGTTTGGGAAGGCGCAGTAACACAGTCATTGTTTTCAATGGACTTCTCATTACCTGTTATAACTAGAGATGCAGCGAATTTAAAATCCGCTGGCAAAGTGAACGCGAAGTGGCCACTTCATGTTAGTGCAATGCTATGCGATGTGACCATTGAGGAGTGCTCACTTTGCCTTGTGATTATGACTTGACTTCACGTTGTTATTCTGCCTTAACACGAAGTAAGGTGGAATGACAACTATAGGCACTTTAGGCAACCCTCACACACACACATATCAGATGGCTTACAGTACTGTAAGTCACATGCTTTAACCAATCATGAAGGAAGTGAGTCACACCAGCAGATACTTTCACTTTCTCCTTTGCAGAGGTAGAAGGAATAAGCATAGTGTAGGAGAGGAGTGTTTATTTGTTGCTTTCTTAAACTTCATAAAAACCAACAGCTTTTTTAAAAGTTAATTCTTAAGTTTTTGTTGTACTGTTTTGGGTCTGATTTATTTGTTTTATAAGCTTTGTTTAGTGTAAGTGTGCGTGTGTGTCTGTGTGTGACTGTGTGTATGTGAGACTGTCTGTGACTGTGTGTGAAGTCGGTCGTCGTCGTTGCGTGACGCATCGGAGTGGAGAGGGAAGGAGAGTTTTGTTGGGTTATGGACCAGAGACAGTCTGTGGCCCATGGTGGCCAGAGGGGAGTGTGGACATGTGGGGGTCAGCGTGGGTGAGTGTCGCTGGACCGCTCCCAATTATTTGGTCCTGCCCCCCCTCCGGAAGCAGCAGCACCACCAGCACCACTGCCACATCCAGCAAGTCTGTCACCGCCACCACCACCAGTACCAGCTGCAGGAGCTTCAGCAGCACCACCTCCCACTCCATAGCAGCATATGGAGTCCCCCCAGGTGCATGACAGTGCTGCCCACAATACCTCTGCCCCTGTTGTGCCCGGTCCCTCCCACAGCTCGATAGTCTGGCAGTTTTTCAACTGTGTCAGGTAGACAGAAGCATTGTGGTGTGCCTACTTTGTGGTGTACAGGTGCACCATGGCCGCTGCGGGACACATCTGGGGACTGGGGGCCAGAGGACACACATGCTTACCCACCACAAGGTGGAGAGGCAGGCTGCCACAGAATGGGTCAGGCATCCACCTGCTGGCCCTTCTGTGGCAGTGGCAGCAGGTGCTGCTGCTGTGCATTGCCAGAGCAGGAGGAGGGCCACAGCAGCAGCTGCTGCTCCACCTCTACCCTCACTACTGCCACCAGCACCACCCTCACCACCATCACTACCTGTCTTTCCTCCCGCAGCAGTGGACCCAGCTACAATGTCTGCAATGCAGTCAGAAATAGCACTGCTGGGGGATCATGTGATGCAGGGTACCGAGTAGGAGCTCCTCTCTACAGCTCCAGCCTCCTAACCGAAATGTTTTGTATTTTGTGTGATTATATTTGCCTAAAACCCAGAAAAGCTGCTTAATACCACCTTCTTAGAACCCTGTGCTCCTGCTGGCTTGACATCAGCTGCTATGGAGGTGTACATGAAAAAAGCTCCACAGAAGCACACCCTGCCGGTCATCCCCGAGAAGGCCCCGAAGAAATCAAGGGCCTCGAGTGCAACTGATAAGCCAGAGTCTGTGAACCTGATCGCTGAACAAGAACTGCTAACACTGAACAGATTTTTGGAGGAGTTTAAACCCTTCCGTGAAGAAGTAAAAGAAATCTCAGCTGAACTCAAGTCCCTTTCCAAAAAGCTCGAAGAGGTGTCAATGGCAACTTCAGACAATGCAGCTCGAATCTCCTCCCTTGAGAAACAAATGGAAAAAATAGACCCCAGTCTTGTGGCTATGCAGCAGAAATTCTCTCGCTTGGAAGTTAAATTAGAAGATTTAAAGGGCCACAGCCGAAGGAATAATATAGTTATTTTGGGGCTCCCAGAAGGAGAAGAGGGCCTGAACACAATTACCTTTGTGCAGAAATTGGTGGAAAAGATTGCTGGTCCCTCTCCCTTCAGGGCCAAGTATATTATAGAGAAGGCGCATAGGTCTTTGTGACCCAAACCTTCCCCAGGAGCAATGCCACGTCCCATTATATGCCACTTTTTGAACTACTTGGAGCGGCAACATTTCCTGGCAAAAGTGAGAGAATTGTAAGAAGTCAAATGGGAGAGTGCCAGGCTCAGAATCGCACAAGATTTACCAGGGTCGGTCAGATTAAAAAGCACAGTGTTCCATCCCATCGTTTCAAAGATCATAGCAGCAGGCCTTCGGTTTAAAATGGGCTACCCAGCTAGATTGCAGGTACAGGTGGCTGGTACCTGTCCAACCTACGAGAACCCTGAAGCTGCTCTTACGGGGCTCAAGTCCACAGTGCCTGACCTGTTTCAGGACACCTGACCTGCTTTCTTGGTGTTATTCAAACCAGTGCTGGAAGGGAGAAGTTCTTCTCGCGCCACTATCAAAAATGGGAAAAGAATTTTCGTCTGATCCTGTGTGTTCCTGAGAGTTATGGCCGAAGGGACTATTCTCATTGGGATCATATTATTCTCATTGCATACTCTTTTGCTTAATATTACGGGGCAATTGCGAATGCCAAGAGACTGTTCTATGGGGGTATATCTTGTCTGGGGGGAGGGTTCTCTTTCTGTACAGATTGTATTTTGTTAATTACTTACAAGGGCACCAGAGTATCTCCTTTTGTTTAAATGTCAGAATGAAGCCTTCTGACTTGATGTTTCATTTTGTTATAGCAATATTCAGGAGAGTGACCCCTTTGTTTAATTCGGAAGGTCAGGTGTCTTCGAGCTTGTATCACCAGAGGGCGCCCTAGCTATTAATTTGGAGGTTCAGCTCCACTAGATAATTCGGGAGCCTAATTTTCCTGATAGAGCTTTCTGGTGGGGACTTGGGAATATATTGGGTTTCTCTATTTGGGAGCATCTAGACCTGCTGCTGGCTAGGAATGTCTTTAAAATGATTTTATTGTTGGTAGCAGTAGTTACGATAGTAAGCTCAGCTATCACATGCTATGTTACAGCTTTCCCATTCCGACATTCTGGTTTACTAGTTAGCTCCCAAACAGAGAACACTCTATCTTTTTTCTCTCTCTTCTCTTCTTCTCTTCTCTTCTCTTCTCTTCTCTTCTCTTCTCTTCTCTTCTCTTCTCTTCTCTTCTCTCGCAATCAGGAGCTTAATGTTTGAGTGAGGTTACTTACATCATTATTCCCTTTGCATAGATGTTAACTGTTATCAGTTTTTATAGAAAGGTCTTGCATATTTGGGCAGGATTTGGGGGTGCAGCTGGGAAGCTGGAGGAGGAAGAAAACTGTATTTTGCTGAACGTTGCTCGTGATAGTTGGGGTGGGGGTGGGTAGGGTTAAGATTAAATTCAAGACTTCTGGTTTACTCAACTTTTGGGTTGTTGTGGGACATTTTAGTGGGGGATTGTGGGTGATTAGAGTGGGGGAGGAGGGTGCCGAGTTGGGAGGGGGATACAGCAGTAATCAGGGACTCTGGACATGTAATTATTGTTGTAGCAATTCCCGAATGTTATACAAGGGATTTATTTTTTCCTACTTAGATGGCTAGTAGTATCAATCTGGCTACTTGGAATTTGAAGGGGATAAGGAAAAAAGTTAAACAATATCAAGCGTAAAAACATCTAAATTTACTGTCTTCTCGGATCACGTTCTTGCAAGAATCTCATTTACTTGAGTGTGAAACTCTGCAACTCAGGAGGCAACAGATTGGACAGGTGTTTAATGCCTCGGGGTCCTCCAACAGTTGTGGGGTTATGGTTCTGGTCAATAGAGGCATTCCCTTTGTCTCTAAGCAAGTCCTTAGGGACCCGGGTGGTAGATACATCCTGGTTCAGGGGAATCTTTGGTCCATACCAATTTTACTTTGTAGTATATATGGCCCAAATGCAGACAACCCGGGCTTTTTTATGAAGCTTATTTCCATCATTCTTCCTATGCTTCCCATTGTTATAATTATGGGCGGAGACTTTAACCTGGTTTTGGACCCTGAAGTGGACAGGTCTGATAGTGGGTTGAGCAGCTTGTCTCCCGGGCAGAGAGCATTCAGGGATTTACTGGATCAGTGCGGACTGTGTGATGTGTGGTGTGTATTACATTCCAAGGGCAGGGAGTATACTTTTAACTCGCCTGTGCACAGAACCCAGTCTCGCATTGACTATCTCTTAATCTCCCAGGCCCTCTTACCGGGGTTCTTAGCAGCCTCGATTCAGCCAGGTCCAGTGTCCGATCACTCTTTGGTGGTTTGCAATCTGACTTTTCTTAATATTCCAAAAAAAGAAACCCGATGGAAATTAAACGAACAGTTATTGAAAGATGTTAAATATCGTAACTTAATAAAAGATCAGATCGATTTCTTTTTTTCTACCAGCTCTTCGGAGGGTATGGCACCTGATATTTTATGGGGTGCCTTTAAGGCCTATATGAGAGGGATTATTATTAGCCTGGCTACAAAGAGGAAAAGGGCTCGAGAGGCTGAATTATTATCCTCATTATCACTAGTAAGGTCTCTGGAAGCTAATTTATCCTCCAATACCTCGGATGAGGACATGAGGAGGCTCTTGGTGGCTAAAGATAAATATTTAGACCTGTTGAGGGAAAAGGCAGAGATATCCATTATCTGCAGTAAAGCGAGCTACACCGACCAGGGATAAAAAGCAGGTCGCTTGCTTGCTCTAAGATTAAAACAGCAGGAATCTGCTAGGTTTATTCCTCCAATCAGGGCCCAGGCAGATGGATCCCTGAAGGTATCCCCTTCCAAGATTGTACAGGAATTTGCCTCGTACTATGAGCAATTATATAGGGATATGGGTAATCCTCCTTCTTTGGAGGTGCCAGAGGCATACCTGAGAGATTCTTCTCTCCCTTCCCTGTCAGAGTCACAGAGGAGGTTGTTATCTTCCCCAATATCTCTGGAGGAAATATCAGAGGTCATCAGGGCTTTGCCCTTGGACAAGGTCCCGGGGCCGGACGTTTTTTATGCATTATTCTATAAAACTTTTCAAACACAATTATTACTGGTACTTCACCAGTTGTACCGTCGTATTCTTTCTGGTGTAAGGGTAGATGTACATTTGCTTGAAGCCCTGATTGTTCTTCTTCCCAAACCTAACAAAGACCCGGAGTTAGTTCAAAGTTATAGGCCCATTTCCCTTTTGAACCAGGATGTTAAAATTCTCTCGAAGATACTGGCTGACAGGATAACCCAGGTCCTCCTGGACTTGATTATTATGTCTCAGGTGGGATTCATGAAGGGGCAGTCATCGTCAGACCATTTACGCACTCTTACGCATGTCTTCTCGGTGTCCAGGGATGCCATCTTTCCTGCGAGATTGGTTTCCCTGGATGCCAAGAAGGCATTTGATCGTGTCAACTGGAACTTCTTGTTTCAGGTTTTGAAAGTATTCGATTTTCCTACCATGTTCATAGATTGGATTCGGGCTCTATATCGGACCCCCTCAGCCAGAGTTTCTGGCAATGGAGCATTTTCCAAACCCTTTTCTTTATTTTCTGGTACCAGGCAGGGTTGCCCCCTTTCCCGTCTTTTATTCAATTTATACTTAGAACCCCTTATCCGAAATATTCTTAATAATCCGGAGATACGAGGCATACCGATAGGGAGAAACATGGTGTAGATCACGGCTTATGCTGATGATCTTCTCCTCCATCTCTCTCACCCAACAACATCTATCCCTGTTATGTTAGAAGAAATAGCTAAATTCAGTGCTTTCTCAAACTATAAATTGAATGTTAACAAATCGTCCATTTTCCTTCTTAACCACAAGGTTTTTAAGAGTGACATTACCCCTTTTGGTCTTGGTTGGTCACCTCGCATTCTTAGATACCTGGGTATCAATTTAACACGTAACCCCTCTTCCTGGTTCAAAGAGAACTTGGAGCCCCTTTCCCAAGCGATTGTCCAGGACCTTAATAGATGGTCTAAGCTTCCTGTCTCCCTTTGGGGTGCATTAATATAATTAAAATGAATGTTTTTCCTCACTTGTTTTATCCCCTCTCACTCCTTAACTCCTTTATTCCTTTGTCTTGGTTTCAGAGAATGCACAGAACTTTTATCAACTTTATCTGGTCCAATAAGCAATCTAGGTTGGCATATCATAAGCTGGCTGATCCAAAAACGGATGGAGGGTTGCGAATCCCACATCTGGCAATCTATTACTAGGCTAGTCACATAGCAAAATACATGCGCTGGGTGAGTCTGGGTCCTGAGCACCTAAGACTGGACTGGCTCAAAATTGAGTTAGACTTTATCCAGTCTGAGAATATGGATCCCTTGACTATTCTCCATGTCAAAATTGTGTCCCTCCAAAATGTTTGCAGATGTCCCACCCTTTGGACGTCATTAAAAGTTCATGTACAGCTTTGTTCATTTTTGAGGTACACCCCATACTTGGATCTGTCTCAGTCCGTTTGGAACTCCCCGTCCTTCACAATAAATAAATGGAGGATCTCTCGTATGTGGTTGCCCCAAATTTGGGATGGGACAGTTTCTACTTTTCTGGATGATAAAGGGGAATGGCTCTCGGTTTCTAATATAATTTGTAAATTTGACATTCTGGTAGCTCATTATTTCAGAGTGGTCCAATTAAAGCACTTGCTTTCCACAGTGCTTGGCAATACCCCTCCTCGCCTGCCTGCCTTTTCATTTGTATCTGAGCCTTCCTCCCTGATGGGTTCATCAAGTGTTATTTCTAAAATATACCGAGTTCTATTCCACTGGAAGTACGGGAGACCCGAAGGTCCCATCAAACTCTGGGTTTCCTTTTTTCCCAATACACTCCCAATTGGACAGTTTTATGGAAGTTTTGCCACAGATATGCATCCCAGGACAGATTACGGCTTATGCAATATCATATTATACATGATATGTATTACACCCCTGTAAAGTTGATGAAATGGGGCCTTATAGGGTCGGGGACTTGTACCAGAGGATGTCAAGAGGATGGTATACTTCTTCACATCTTTTGGTCATGCCCCAAGATAAGGCCATTGTGGGTGGCTATCCATACTAACCTAGATCCTATTCTGGGTTTGCAGGACTGCTTCACCCCAGACATATGTTTGTTGGGAGATCTGTCCTCTATCAAAGTTAAAATATAGAGATTTCACATTTCCATGATTGCATTATCCATTAAAAAAATTGGACTTTGGCATTGGAAGAATGCGGTAAGTCCAACATATAAAGAATAGATCAATTAAATTCTGGCTAACCTTCGCACAGAGAAAGCTATAGCGAGCCTCCATAATAAGTTGCAGCGATACAAGAGTATTTGGGATCCCCTTCACACCCTAATCATGATTAGTATGGATAAATGAGTCATTGTAATAGTGAACTTTAATTTATTCTAGCACATTGTAATGTTTTTTAATACCACAACATGGATTCTTGCTGCTGTATGGGGGGGGGGAGAGAGGGGGGGATGGTGGCAGATCATGTACCATTCTCTACATATGCAATGTACGTTGTAATTTTCTGTCCCCTGTAATGTGGAAAATCTGTTAAAAAAGTTGGAATTGAAGAAAAAGAAATAGCACTGCTGTGGGCTGTGATGGAGGAAAGCAATCAGAGGCTGGGTGCTGTCCAGCAGCAGATGGAGTGGATTGAACAAGAGCAGCTGCAAATAGTGTCAATGCTATATCTGCTGTTGGAACATCATGGGATCGAGCATTAGGTTTTGTTTTCTGCACACCTCCCACCCCACTGCTGTACTGTTTTGTATTTTGTTTAATACCAGACAGAGGGAAGACCACAGTATTAGTTTAAAGGGAAGCAGTCAGCAACAGGAGCACCTGCATCCTGCCCCCTGCAAGGCTTACCCTCCGGTTAAGCCTTTTAAGTATGCTGCAGCATTTTTCTCACTCCCCAAAATACTTTATTGTACTAAAGAAACGTCAGTGACCCAGAAGTATGGCAGATGCTATGGGGGCTCCTTTATGTGTAAAGGTGCAACGGCAATGCACCATGCACTTCAATACAAAAGTATTTGAAGCGCATGGTGCACCTCCGACACACCTTTCCTTTACACATAATGGGGCCCCCATAGCATCCGCCATCCTTCTGGGTCACTGACATTTCGTTATTAAAATAAAGTGTGTTGCAGCACGAGGAAAATGCTGCAACATACTTAAAAAGCTTAACAAGAGGGTAAGCCTTGCACGGTGCAGGATGCAGGAGCTCCTGTTGCTGACTGCTTCCCTTTAAATATATACATGCACATATAGTCATACATGCTCCTTATATGGGTGCCTTACATCCAGGGTAATCTTTCTTGCTCCACATGTCCTTACATTCCATAGTGCAATACTTTTCTGGCAAAAACGCTCGTAATTTCGGTAAACCGGGTCCCGGAGGACTTCCCTTCTGAAAAGCCGCATAAGTTCCACCACCATGCTCAGCAATGTTATGACATGATGCCAGGGAGAACACGGGGGTGTGCTTTATTATAGTGAATGGCTGGCAGCTTTCTGAATGTTTTTTTTATGTTACAACGGTGAGTTTGTGGTGAAACGTGGGCACGTTTCCACTTATAAGGCTCTTGTTAGTTGAAACATGCCCATGTTTCACCACAACGTTGCTGAGCACGGGAGCAGAACTTGGGTGGCTCTTCAGAACGGGAAGTCTTCTGGAACCCGGTTTACCAAAATTATGAACATTTTTGCCAGAAAAGTATTGCACTATTTAAGGACATGTGGAGCAACAAAGATTCCCCTGGAGGTTAGGCACCAATATATTGGGTGCAATACCATCCATAACTAAGTAACTTATTGAATCTCTTTAAAGCAGCAGTGTAACAATCTGTTGAAAATTTTGACCTATACTTTTTTATGCTATTTTACATTGCCACTTTATTACATCCTGACTTGTATGATACTATTCTTTCCAAGTATTTGAGTCTGCTTTAGTACTTTTTTTCATGTCTGAGATAATAAAAGGAACACTCCTTTTAATATGGTGCAGACCAGGTATTTGCAATGTTTTTCTCCATTAGTTGTTATATATTACTTCTGTTGTCAAATTAACAATTATGCAGCAGGCAGTATTTTATGACCTCACAGAACAATAGTTGTTCAAAAACAGCTGCAAATAGTTATGAGAACCTGGTCAGAACAATGTTAAATGACATGCTCCTTTTTTATTTTCAGACATGAGAAAAAGTAGTAAAGCAGACACAAATTGTGAAAAGAAGGGTATCATGCAAGTCATGAGGTAACTAGTGTCCTGCTACAGTGGCAATGTAAAATAGCATAAAAAGTATAGGTCAAAATTGTCAGCACATTGTTGCAATGCTGCTTTAATTTATAATTTAAGCATGACATTATGTGCTCAGAATCACAACACACAAAATGCATCTGTCTTCTGTCCAGAAAATTGACAAGAGCTAAGGAAGTGAAATGGGATCGTCACACCACATGCAAAGTCCCCCAGAATTTATTGCACAGTCACTCATGTGTGCAGTGGTCACACAGAGTCCCCAGATTTTTTCTGCATTCCCAAAATGCACCTGCATTATGTGCAGAAAATTGACAAGTGGTAACACAGTGAAATGGGAGTGTCTTAGCACATACAAAGTCCCCCAGAATTAATGGCGCATTCAGTCAAGTGTGCAGTGGTAGCACAGAGTCCCCAGATTTTTTCTGCATGCTCAAAATGCATCCGTCTTGTGTCCAGAAAATTGACACGTGCTAAGGAAGTGAAATGGGATCGTCATGCCACATTCAAAGTCCCCCAGAATTTATTGCACAGTCACTCATGCATGCAGTGCCCCAGAATAAAATGATGACAGTGAGCGAACTGTTGCTGGTCCAAAGTATGCTGTGATTCGAGCAAATGCAATGTGATCATCTCAACTGGATGGAAGGGTGCCCTTTGTCTGTACACTAATAGTAGCCTTTGAGAGTTGATATATATAGATACATATTTCTGTATTTTGTAGGTGAGGGGGTTGACATGGACATGTATTCATGGTATTGTTCTGTATTACAGGTCACAGATACTGTTGGTGTGCATATTCCAGTGCTTGATGAGAACTTTTTGTGTAGAAATTTGCAATGGATAACTCAAGAACATGAAGGTAAGTATTTTTTTTTTGGGGTGGGGGTATGCGTATTTGCAGGTTTGTCTGTAATGGTTTCTTATTTTGTTACTTCTTCACAGATTTCATCTGCATCCTTCTTGAGTCTGGTTGTTAAAGATGGTCATGGTCATCTAATGAAATGATGTCTGTATGTTGTATGTGTGCCCCAGTCGGGGAGGGGGGGGGCTGATGTTGAAGAACTTGTTTGGATAAGGCCACTTTGTCAGAAAAACAAAGCATCTGGAAGTTTCCTAAAAAATGAAATGAATGACTTCTTACAACGTAATTGTTATGTGTCCCTCCCTAGTTCTCAAATCTCAATCCCTAAAGTCAAGTTACATTTCAAACCCACATCTTGTCAACTAACACAACCTGTGTGCAATATTTGCTGCAGTCTTTACAAAACAATGAAACAGATGAAATAAAATCTTAATACTTACCAGAATGGATTTCGTATGGATATTACATCGCTTCCTCTCTGTACGGTACAGCTACGGTACCATTCCCAATGAGTTTTAGCGATGGAGCCTTTTTTTGTTACCCTGTAAAAGAAACAAAAAAAGTGTACTGTATGTGTTTTACCATTGTGACTCTGAAAAGCTACAGGAAACAAAATGTACAACTAAAGGAAGTGAAGCAGTATAACAAACATGAGTACACATACTCACTTTATGGTATAAATAATAAAAAGCTTTGTGTCTCTGGCTGATGGATGTGGTGATCCAGACAGACTCGTGGTGGCAGTGGTTAACATCAGTCCCGGTGGTGGTGGTGATCCGGGGGGTCAGACAGACTCATGGTGGCAGTGGATAATATCAGTCCTGGTGGTGGTGGTCCAGGGGGCAGACAGACTCATGGTGGCAGTGACTAACATTAATCCCGGTGGTGGTGGTCAGGGGGGAAGTAGACTCATTGTGGCAGTGGTGGCAGTGGCTAACATCAGTCCCGGTGGTGGTGGTCCAGGAGGTAGACAGACTCATGGTGGCAGTGGCTAACATCAGTCCCGGTGATGGTGGTCCAGGGGTCAGACAGACTCATGGTGGCAGTGGATAACATCAGTCCCAGTGGTGGTGGTTCAGGGGCGGGCACACACCGCCTTTTAAAAACTTCAGTTAAAACCTGCCAACATTAACCACTTCATCATCCTCATAAAGAAAGCTGCCCTCACAGTCATCAATGTCTGAAGTCTGACCACTGGGAAATTCCTTCTCCATTCAGTTGTCATCTATGTCAGTGGTGGGCCATTTCAGGCAGCCACAGCCAGTGCCACCAGGATGCTCCATTTCCACATCAGCAAGACCACCATGACTAGGCCAGGGTACGAATACCGAGGTTGCAGTCTTTGCTGGTATGTGCCTCTCATTCATTTTAATGAATTTTAGCAAACTAACATTTTCAGGAGACAGGTTTGTCCGACAATCCCTGACTATTGCACCTGCTGAGCCGAATACCCTCTCAACACTTACACAGGAGGGTGGGCATGTGAGGTACTTCAGTGTCACTGCAGTCAGCTCTGGCCATTCACTGACCTTTCCACAGCAGTAAAAAAGAGGATCTTCAGTTATTGTCAGATGCCTGTTTTCAAACAAATATGACTCAACCATTCTCTGTGCCGCACTAAGTCCAAATGTTGATGCATCATCCTGTTCTTCCGAATCATTTATTTCACAAATACCCACTTGGGATAAAGCCTTCCAAAGTGGATTGATACCAGCCACTTGGATGACAGATCACCTGGAACTGGAGTCCCCTTCCCCTTGCAGGATATGTTTGATGATCCTCCAGGTACACCTTCAGCTGGATTATGCTGCTGAGGTTTGCTGACCTTGGCACGTGACTTCTGTGCCCCATGAACAAAACGCACCCAGTTGACCACTAATAATTTTTACCTGTTCAGGCCCTCCCTCCAGTACTGATGCAATTCCACGTTTGCATCATGGGTCCAGCATTTCCTGGCACCTAGTTGCGACTGCCCCTGACCACCCTCCGGGTTGGCTCCTCCCCCCCACTCTCCCCTGTGCCTGACCAGCGGCCTGGCCATGCCTAATTGTCTGGCTTATATGCTACCCCCCACGCACTTATACTCCCTCTACTTCCTCCTCCCTCACTCTCTTTCCCTCCCTTCCCCTCGTCCTACTCAACCTAAGCTCCCCATCCCCACTCCCTCCCTCCTCACCTATACCTCTTCCCTTCTCACCTACGTTTCCTCCCCCTCCATCTCTTCCCCCCTTTATTCATTCCAAATCCTCCCTCTCTATGTGATGCATCTCTCTGAAGCTCAACCTCCACTACAGTCATTCAATTCCTGCTATTACTACCTCTGTTCTGTAACTTGCACTTATGCATTTCATGTTTTTTGCCTCGAAACTTACCCTTGTATTGTATACCTTGCCTTATGATCATGTCCTGTACTGTTCTTCCTCGCTGTGAATCCATGAATTGTATACCTGTACTTACTGTGTCTGCGCTGTACTGTACTACCTATGTATAAGTTCAAATGTAATCCCTCCCAACTATGTACATTTTCTATATTATGCTACTGTGAGTTCAACTATTGTATGTATACCTGCCTCCTTTGTAACCCCCTCCCCCCCAGGTCGCACCGTGAGACGAGCATTTTTTGCTCAGCGTGCTTTTCCTGGTGAAACATTTTCAATAAATAAATAAATTGTTGCTATGGCAAAGTTGTTACTGCGCTGAATGCTCACAACATGATGATTCTGATCGAATACTGTCATCATGTGTTGCAGCAACGTACTGCT
Source organism: Neoceratodus forsteri (assembly GCA_016271365.2). NCBI lineage: Eukaryota > Metazoa > Chordata > Ceratodontiformes > Ceratodontidae > Neoceratodus > Neoceratodus forsteri. Next base: position 613,785,560 of record CM057455.1, read on the forward strand.
ACCACTGCCTCCGGCAACATCAAGGCTATGCTGTACATTCACCAATGTCTGCCTCAGCACCCACAGCAGTGGAAATGATTGGCTAATGGAGGCAGACTCACCACTCACTGCCTGTGTGGCATGTTCAAAAGGCCGCAGAATTGTTATTACAGAGTCCATGAGGTGCCACTGTTCAGTCGTCATAGACATGGAGGCCCCGGAAGTGTCACGGCTAGTGTGCATAACAAAATATTCTAAGATGGCTTTGTATTGTTCATACAACCTCTCTGCCATGTATAAAGTGGAGTTCTATTGGGTGACAACTTCCAGCTTCAAGCGGTGCTTAGGCAGGCTGTTTTGTATCTGCAACTGCCGCAGTTGGTCACGGGCCTTTCCAGATCTTGAAAAGTGAAAGCAGATAAGTTGTGCAATGGTCAGCATTTCCTTTATATCAGGGTGCTGCAGAAACTCCTGAACCACAAGATTTAAATAGTGGGCCATGCATAGAACATGAAAAAAAACACCATTTGTGATGCATTTCATCACATTTGACCCATTGTCACTTGCTATGAACCCAGCTCTCAGGGACAGAGGGTTTAGCCATCTGTCAATTTCAGTCAGTACCATGTCCAACATGTTCTCACCAGTGTGTGAACAGGTCACACTGCACATAGCAATTGTTGCATGCTGTCGAATTCCTGAAAGATTTCTACCATGACAATCCACCTTACTGCACTGATTATTCACACTACCAACATCACAAACAACCCCCGGCACCTGCATCCAGTGTGCAGTTATACAGAAATATGAATTCCCCGCTGTTTTGCCACTTGTCCACATATCCATACTTAAATGGATGAATGGAGAGGAGGAATGCTGAAGGGCACTTCTTACTGAGTCGGACACAGTGCAGAACAACTCGGGGACAGCAAGGGTAGAAAAGTATGTCCTGGATGGGACTTTCCATTTTGGACAGGCACATGCAGCAAACCGCTGGAACCCAGAATTCTCCACAAAGGAGAAGGGCAAAAGATCAATTGCCAGCATTTCTGCTACAGCAGCATTGAGTTCACGTGACACTGTATGATTTGGGGGGGTACTTCAGCTTATGCACAAAAACACTTTGTAATGTGGGCTGACTAAAACATTTTACATGGGGTGTGTTGATCACAAATGGTTGTGCTCTGTGATGAATGGCATTGGCAGGGTGTGGAGCATGGACATTTGATGAAGACAGTTGCACAGTTGATGACACAAACCCAGAAATGCTGTTATTTTTCCAGATTTGACAACCGTACCACGATGTACCACTTGCGCTAGACATACTGCATTCACCACCACCACCACCATCAAAACTGCTACTCTCACCAGCACTGGACACATTTCAAAGTCATTATGGTCCTCCACCTCATCATGCCTGTAGTAATCCTCTGCTCTTATTACTGCACTACTGCACATGTTTAATTTCCTACTGGGCTTAACAGTCAAGGAAGGTGATAACATGCTGGCTATGGTTGCCGGTGATGTGGGTGAATGCCCCACTATGGTATTAGCTGCCAGCTTGTGCTGGGTCCACAGTGCCAAGTCCCTATTCTTAAGATGTGTATGCTGTTCTCCTGTGCCCAGATGGCTCCCCTTTTTACCTTGACTCACATGCACATGGCAAACCTGGCAGATTGCAACTGAATCATCATTTCCATCTTGAACAAAATAATCCCAAACAAGGGATCATGATGCTCTGCTTGTAACATGTCCATGATGTGGCTTATTTAAGTCCTTTATTTTAAGCACTGAAGTAGGGGGGCACGTGATGTTTCAGCACTGCACACCTGGACTGCAACTGACCACCATGACTACCTATCATATTGATTACTGGGTCATCATCATCATCAACTAACACTGGTAGAGCTCAAGTTTTTACGAGGGGGGGTGTTCTTGCAAATAGACTCCAACACAGCCACTTTTAATTTCTTTTTCTCCAGTTCTACATCATCATCATATTCATCAACGTCACACACATCCACACCTTCTGCTTAGATGCTAGCATGTGGACTGCATGTTGCAACAACAGCAACATCATCATCATCATCATCATCATCATCATCTACATCACCATCACCTGATATTTTTTCACCACACTGTGAATTACTGCATGATAAATGTGTGATGTTAAGTGCCACAGTGAATGGAATATCACATTGCATGCTATTGTTGACATGATTATCAGAATCCTCAGGTTCAGTTACTGGGATGTTACTGGGAAGTATGACTTCATCTACGCTGCCACTCACTTGCACTGCTTCACACTCTATATTTTTGGATACGGTACACTGGTCGGAATTAGAACTTGACACAACAATACTAATACTACCTCCACCACCACTAACACCAGTAACACTAACACCACTGGCTGGGAAAACATCATCTCCTCCAACTATGAGTGAAGCTACTGATTGGGCAGTAAAAAACACTGCAGGAGTAATACCTTTCTTCACATCAGCAATGCACTTCTGCATCTGCGTACTACTTCCATGCCCACAGACCATCTTACTGCCAACATTGCCATTGCAAGAAACAGCTTTGCTTGTACGTCTCTTTGCAGGAAATTTTGGGGGATTAACCACAAATATTATTACCAAATTCAGATTTCGATAAATTCACTCTCTGATTGGAGAGATGCTGGATGTGAAGCCAAATAAACAACTGTGGCTTCAGCAACAGATAAGAGACTACTCTGAGACTGTCACAGAATTAAAACAACTTCAGTAACCAGTGGTGCTGATGAGGTCACAAAAACAATCCAATCTGGTAAAAAATACCTTTTGAATGTGGGAGTGGGCACTGAATGCAGACAGTGCTGATTTTTATGGCACTACAAGCAGCAAAACTAAGAACAGATACCATGATCGCAGCTGCAGTGGATAGCAGGTTCACACAGCTGCGCCTGCAATTACACTAGTTGGTGGCACAATAAAAGGTGCATTATTTGATGCACTCAACATTACACCGACACTCACACACAGAACAGTTAGTGTACAATGCTGAACGAGGAATGCATTGCAAATGCAAAAGTTCAGTACCATGCCACGTTACGTATTGTAAATTTGTAATGTAAACAGGCTGAACTTATGAACTGCTGCACCACATCCACACAACAAATAGCAAGAACATTTCTACTATTACTGACAATATTACTGTGTGTACATTAACACAGTCAGTTATATAACAGAAATATAACCAAAAAACAAAGAAATCACTATTTCTCCAACTTAAATCTACCTACACCACAGATACACCCCTCCCCAAAGCACACTTTCACTGTCTTTCACCACACACACTCAATGTTGTAAATTAACATTCAAAATCCACACAAAAACAATAACACTCAATGATATGAGCACAGGAGGGTTTCCTACAATCGATGAACTGAAGTTGGATCCCCAAAAAAAGCAAAAATGCTTTTTGAACAGCTTTTACATGATTCCTATCACAGACAGCTATTAGAGCACACTGTCTCCTACTCCTTCCTACTCATACTACCCTAAACTGAGGCTGTGCAGATCAATATAGAGCCCATGAGATCTGAAATCCGACGAATCACTGCAAAATTCACCTTTGGAGATCAAAAACAAGGTGAAGTGAGATGAAGTGTCGCAAATAGTCTGGTGCTCCTTGGAATTAGGCGAGTTTCCCTGCTCCTCGAAAGAGGCAGTGGTGACTCCTCTCTTGAAGAAAGCTTCCTTGGACCCGGACTGTTTTTCTAATTATTGGCCTATCTCTAACCTCCCCTTTATTGGGAAGGTTATTGAGAAGGTCGTAGTGGTTCAATTTGATGACCATTTAACCATCCATAATGTCTACGAATCCTTCCAGTCGGGCTTCCGAAAAAGACATAGCACCGAGACTGCGCTGGTTCGGGTGTTAAATGATCTTCTGTTGGCGAGGGATCAGAAGAGACGCTCCATTCTTGTTCTTCTTGATCTCTCTGCAGCCTTTGACACAGTGGACCACATGGTGTTGTTAGCTCGCCTGGGGCAAATCTGTGGAATGTCTGGAACCATTTTGCAATGGTTCACGTCATTCCTTACCGGGAGATCGCAGAGAGTTGTGTCGGGGATTTTTTCCTCTGACCCAATTCCTTTGTTGTGTGGAGTGCCCCAGGGATCCGTGCTGTCACCTATGTTGTTTGCAGTGTATATGCTGCCCCTCGGAGGTATCATTAGACGATATGGGCTGAGGTTTCACTGCTATGCTGATGATACCCAGTTCTATCTGTCTTTTGCACCCGACCAGGATGGAGCTTTCTCAGTGTTTAACAACTGTCTGGGGATATCCAAGACTGGATGGATTCTAGTTGGCTAAAGTTGAACTCAGAGAAAACAGAAGTGCTGGTAGTGGACCCAGGTGGTCGGATGGTGAGGCCGGGTATTGGTGCTCCATCTGGAATTGTCCTTGGTGGAGTATCTCTGCCGCCCCAGAACGGGTGAGCAGCCTTGGTTTATTTTGACGAAAGGCTGACTCTTAAAGCTCAGGTGTCAGCCATTGTCAAGATTTCCTTTTATCATCTTAGGAATATTGCCAGGGTTAGGCATCTTGTTCCATCCGACTCCCTGCCTACTTTGGTTCACGCTTTTGTATCCTCACGCTTGGACTACTGCAATGCCCTGTACTTTGGGCTTTCTGGGGCTGAAATCCATCACCTACCGCTGGTGCAGAACGCTGCAGCCCAGGTTTTGACTGGGACAAGTCGGTCCTGTCATATCACTCCCGTGCTGCGCGAACTGCACTGGCTTCCTGTGCGATGGCGGATCACCTTTAAAGTCATTTTACTGACTTTTAAAGCCCTTCACAACCAGGGTCCAGCCTATCTGAAAGACCTCCTGGTTCCTTACTGCCCTGACCGATTACTCCGCTCGGCCGACATGGGGTTATTAGAGATCCCAAGAGTGAGTTTAAAATCTTCTGGCAGCAGAGCGTTTTCGCATGCTGCACCCACTCTTTGGAACTCTCTACCATGTTGGTTACGGCAGTGCACCTCCGTGGAACTTTTCAAGAGTGATTTGAAAACTTATTTGTGGAATATTGCTTTTTTAGATAATTAAGTTATTTATAAATGCTTGGATTTTATTATTAATACTCTATTTCATTGTATGTTGATTTTATGTACATGTTCTGTTTTTATGTAGCGTTTTGAACTGTTTTTAAAATTGTTCAGCACCTTGATACACTGAAAGGTGCTATATAAATAAAATTATTATTATTATTATTATTATTTAAGTGCACTGCCTGCAATGCACTTCACCTTAAATTTGGTAGAGTAGTGGCCTGGGGAGTCTGAGTAATGCAAAATCATTGCTTCCAAAGGACTTTGCGTTCCTCATCATAATGTGAAGTACTCTATTTTGCATTGTGGATCACTCTGCGAATCTGCCTTTGCTCCATGAATCACTTCACTGAGCAGATTGAGCTCACTTTGCCCACCACTAGTTATAATGCGAAGTACTCCGCTTCCCATTCCGGAGCACTCCGTGAATTCGCTTTCACTCAGTGAAGTAAATTGAGGCCGCTTTTCTCATATCTATTGTAGGTGCATGCTTTAATCAGTGCGTTCTGAAATATTTGTGACTTTTATGAACATTTTCTCTTGTGATTATTCTTAATCTGGAGTCGGGACTTTCCATGACATTTTAACTGCAGTCATTTTAGTGGGGACACTTATGGAGAGTTTTGACTGTAGGTGCATACTTTAATCAGTACATCCTGAAATACTTGTGATTTTTAGGAATATTTTCTCATGTGATTATTCTTCATCTGTAGTTGGGACTTTTCATGACATTTTAGCAGCAGCCATTTTGGTGGGCACACTTATGGAGAGTTGTGGCTGTAGGTGCACGTTTTAATGAATCAAGGATGGAAATGATAAAAGAAAAGTATGGCCTATTGGGATTTGAACCTCAGACCTCTGGAATGCCAATTCTGTGCTCTAACCATTAAGCTACAGGCTCACAATGGTCAGAGGGGCTGAGGAATTTCCTTAAATCCATACACTCCTTAACTGCACTGAGACAAGTGATCTGTTTGTATTTCAAAATTTGTTCCTGGTTTCAGGATTGTACAACATTAGATAAAGGAGTGCATGGATTTATGAAAATTCCTCAGCCCCTCTGACCATTGGGATCCTGTAGCTTAATAGTTAGAGTGCTAAAATGGCATACCAGAGGTCTGAGGTTCAAATCCAAGTGTGCTACACTTTTCCTTTCTCATTTTCATCCTTGATTTACAAAAAATATGTTTTGCAGTGGTTTAACTGCACTGAGAGAAGTGGTCTGTTTGTATTTCTAAATTTGTGACTTTTATGAACATTTTCTCATGTGATTATTCTTCATCTGGAGTCAGGACTTTTCATGACATTTTATCAGCAACCATTTTAGTGGGGACACTTATAGAGAATTGTGCTTGTAGGTGCACATTTTAATCAGTGCATCCTCATGAAATTCTTGTGACTTTTATTAACCTTTTCTCATGTGATTATTCTTCATCTGGAGTCGGGGCAAACACTAATACTACATGCTGAATGATGTAGCAAGATAATAGTATAAGTATGCTACATTCACATAACATAGTAATTTTTTTTCAGGGTGGTTGTACAGTAATTCTGTTGGGTGATGGTAGAGCATTTGTATTGTGGTTGTGCATGTGCTAAGAAAATGGAACACAGTCAAGAGTACCCAAAAATTTATACTGCATGACATCGGATCCATGACTGGTCATCAACAAAATTTTGTTGAATGACCAGACAGCGAAACCAGCAGGTCGACCACGGTTTGCAGTTGGCTGCCAGTTTCTGTGCAGCACAAGTGTATTCTTCAGGGGATTTCACCCCTGAACCCCCATGGGGGGCCTGTACCCCCAGCAGCCCCGCAATTAAGATTCTCAACTCCAGGTCAGAGCTGATTCAGGGGGGTGCAGGACTGCCAACAGACAGTGCCATGTTCCAGCAGGTTCCCTACAGTCACATGGCGTTGTTGTCACCATAGGGGACCCCGCTATCAAACTGTCGCTGTTGGGTGTGCATACAGCAGCACTGTCACTTTAATTAAATTTCTTAAATACTGTGTAATGCCAATTACCACCTCAGCCTTGACAAAGTGTGGGTACTGCGCAATATCATTTGACTTACTATGTGGGGATGGGCACCTGTATCTTTATGCTGGTAAAAAAAAACTTTTATAGAATTTATCTTACTGAAATCTCTGTGGATTATTAAGCTGTGGATAGTTACTGAGAGCCGTTTGACTTCTCCTACTTTACTAAATGGAACTGCATGGTATTATTAATACCCCTCAACACTGGAGCAAGTCAGCTATCATATATAGTTGCAAGGGGCTGTACGACACAAAGAAAACATTACTGTTAAAAAACATACTTTTACTGCATGTAAAAATATTATTAGGTAGGAAAAGAAGGAAAGGAAGGGGAGCATTTTTTATGTTCTTTTCTTTTATCATTTTTGGGGGGTGTTTTTATAACTTTTTTGGGGGAAAGAAGGTTAGAAAAAAGAAAGACATAACACACAATGAAAGTTATACAGAAAACAAAAAGACTACAGGTCCAGGTTGTGATGTCTCAGCAGCAGTTGCAGCATTGCCATAATTTGCAGCTAATTACCCTCAATTATACAATGGCAAGAAAGAATCCTGTCTCCTGATTGGTCAGTTGGCCATCACAGCAGGGATGTTATCCTGGCATAACATCCCTGCTGATATTATGGCTGAGCACCACATTGATTGCTTGCATCTTTTCTTAAAAAAATATTTTTAAACACTAAATAAAATTCTTTAAAATGATTTTTTTCTGTATAAAACTACGAGCCATTGTATAATAGGAATAATGCCCTCCAGGGTGGGTGTTATGCTGGGATAACACATCCCTTCTCGAGGGTGTTGGGGCCCTCGGCGTGGGCGGGCCCAACCACCCGAGGTGGGATGTTATCCCAGCATAACACCCACCCTGTCAGGCATTATTCCTTTATTATCTCTCCACCCACTGCTCCATTATCACCACCACATTACTAAGGTGGTTTACCTCACTCCACAGCTGCCCAAGATCCGCTTGTGTAGCAGGACCTAAGGGACTGCCCTCCCATGCAGCTGCAGGAGCAGTCACTTGGTACCGCTCCCTTCTCCATTTTTCACCCCGTGCAGGCAGAGGTTGTGCTGTCACCTGTTGCACAGCAGGCACATTGCTGGAAACGTCCACTCCCTTGGCCTTCCACTCTGCATGGTGTGGGTTTACAAGGTGAGTATGCTGCCCACCTGTCCCAAGATGATTACCCATGTGCCCACTCAGTACCAGCACACCGCAGATGTTACAGTTTCACAACACTGGGGTCACCAGGCAGTGATGAAAAAAAAATGCCATACCATGGAGCTGTGTGATGGACCTGGCACAGGCAGTGGGGGGGCCCCAGATGTTGCAGGCTGCTGAACATTTGGGGGAAACAACCTGCTGCTGTTCTTCTTGCTGCTGCGGTGGCTGCTGTAACTCTTCCTGGTGCTCATGCTGCTGCTGCTGCTGATCTGCCATGGCCATGGCCAGCGGTGGGGAGGGGGGCAATGCTAGGTTCCACTGGCAGGGGTGCTTGCATCATGGCACCATTATCTCCACTTCCAGGGAGGGGAACACTAACAAGGAAAAAGTTCTCACAGTTGATGTGCATGGTGCCACCATGAATCCTTGGCCCGACATTATGATCTCTACGTGCCCTGAACCGAAACCTCCTCTTTTCATTTTACAAAACAAAGAAACAAATTAAACTATTAAGAACAACTACTAACAAAAAAATTAGACCAGGTAAAATAAGGAATCAGGAATAGCAAATCAAAAGGGGCACAACTCAAAACAAGAAATACGTCACTAAACTGCAAAAAATAAGCAAAATGAATAACAGTCTAAATCGCTTTCTCTCTCACACACAGGTAGCTCTTTCTCCAGCACTTGGCAAGGAGAAAGTGAAACTTATTCACTGTCTTGCATGATTAACTCTCTGCCTGCAGCATGTGACCTGCAGACTGTGAGCCATGTGATCTTTGGCTGTTTCAAGTCTCACACACTTCACCATTCTGAAAAATAAGGAGAAGTGACTGCAAAGTCAGAAATGCAGTCATTTAAGGATGAAATAGCCCTTTTCAACAGAAACTTCGCCTAGCACCAAATGACAGCAAAGTAGGTGACTTTGTGTTTACTTCACATAGGAAGTAATACTTTGCGGCATCTTTGATCTACAGTAGCAGACCCCCTCATCCTCACACTAAAAAATACGCATTTCACTCCCAATGGTGACCAGCACCACACTCCTGCTGTCAACCTCACCCTGCCACCATCAGAGACACAAGTGAGTTTTCCACTTTTGAAAAATACCAATGACACTCTATCGATAAAGCGATTACATTGCCAAATGGATACTGATATTCCTGTCAAAAAGAGAGCAATTTGCATCATGGCTCTTAATTTACATTATGTTAATTAAGTGGATAACTGCAAGTCTTACATCGTCAGTAGCAGACTCCCTCATCACCACCACAAAACCTACACAGCACCTTGGATGGTTACCAGCACTATCCTCTCACTCACCACCTTCTTTGGTTGCCGTCACAGACACTAGTGAGTTTTCCACTTTGAGAAATATTGAATTATATTGATAGTTTGATTATACTAAGCATGATATTGATAGACTGTCATCGATATTTCTCAAAAATGGAAAACTTGATTGCATCTCTGACACTAGCTGGATGAGATGGAGAGTGGGAGGGAAGTGCCAGTTATCATCTGGGGTGAAGTTTGTGTTTTTTTGGTGGGGGTAATGAGGGGTCTGCTACTGTAGATGTAAGACTTGCAATTACCTACTTAGTGACTTTAATGTAACTTAAGAGCCATGATGCAGATTTTTCTCTTTTTGACAGTAGTACTAGTATTACTTTGAAATGCTTGAGATTTTGGCAATGACAGTCTAAACAGTTAGTTCTTAGTCTGTCAAAATCACTTAGTATAATGGGGTACATGGATAAGAATAGCATGGGTGCTATGAGGATGGGAGAGGGACGGGATTTTGTAATATAGGGCATTTTATATGTTGTTAAACAGGAGTTTACTTCTCATGAAACCTATATTAAACAGTAACATCATTTTTTAATACACTCAAAGGGGAGAATGGCATTGAATAAAATAGGGATAGGAAAGCTTTCTTTTTCAGTGTGTGGGGATGTGCAAGCAAAGGAATGCGTGGTGAAAATTCCGAAGAAAATACTAACTCAAAACGATTAGAAAATTCCCCAAACCAGCACTTGCATAGTATTATCTGTACATACTCTGAAACCGTGTTATATTTCCTAAATTTTCTATCAAAAACATATCTAGTTTTGCCTCAACTGCACTGATTTTTCCAAGTTATTTGAAAACTCTTATTCACACCGTAGTTTTAAACACAATGGCAGATGTGTTCAAAACTGTCAGACCTGTCTGCATGCTAAGTTTGTCAACCCAAGCAGGCCCGCTGGGCAGGGGCAGGATGCCTACCTGTGATGCCAGTGACCAGGGTTCAGGAACGAATCTGAGTCATTGGAGAGCCGGCCAAGGGAGAAGGATTGAGCATCCAATGACTGTTCTCCTTCTCCAGGGAGGAGGGGGGTAGAGTGATCGGCACAATACAGACACCTAGTGGAGGCTGGGTGTACCAATTGCACTTATGCCCAGTAGCACAGGGGGGTGGGTCAGACTGTAAATGATATGACATGTCTCTACCCTTGCACATCAGAGAATAATGCTGCTGGCCACCCTAGATGAAGCCAACCTCTGCTTCAAGTAGCTTTCAGGCTGGCCCTCTGACCTATTCTGTAATCTGCGGAACTACTGGGGTATGGTGCTGCAACCCTGCCCTGGGGATTAAGTCAAGGTTTATATAAGGGTTGGGACCAATCTGGAAGTGGAAGCCAGAGGTCTATAACTGGGCTGAGGTACCAGGTGGCTGGCAGCAGGAGAATAAAGTATAATAAATAAGTTGGCTACCTGGTGCATGCATGATCAAATCATTTGCAATATTCAGTCACTCATGCATACTGTAGATAGCAGACAATAAGACTTAGGAGGTACAGTAGGCTTTCCATTTAGATTGACAACTATGCAGTGGGAACTCAGATTAGAGGTGGGCAAAGTGGTTGAAATTCACTCTGTGAAGCAATTCACGGAGTAGTGGTGAATCCGAAAAGTATTCTGCAATGAGAAACGGAGTACTTTGCGTCATAATGAGGAATGTGAAGTCATTGATTTTAATGCACTTCGCATTACTCTGACTTCCTCCAACCACTTCTGTGTCAATATTAATGAGAAGTACATTGAAATCAATGTACTTCGCATCACTTCACCTTGTTATTAAGTTCCAAGGCAAATTTTGCAGTGATTCACAGCATTGCTGGTCACATGGGCTCTAGATTGTTCTGCACAGCCTCAGTTCTGTGTAGTGTGTGTGTGTGTATAGTGGTAGCTGGAGACAGTTTGCTGTCAGAGCTCTCTGATTCAAACCCTATAAAAGCTGTTAAAAAAGCCTTTTCGAGAATTTTTTTTTGCACAAAACATAGTACATAGATTGTAGGGAAACCCTCCTCTGCTCATATCATCGAGTGTTTATTGTTTGTGTGTGGATTTTGATTGTTAATTTCGAACATTCAGTCTGTGTACTGACAGACACTGGGAGAAAAAAGCAGTCTTTGTGTTTTGGTTATATTTTTGTTGTGTAACTGTGTTAATGTACACATAGTAATATTTTCAGTAATTCTTGACAATTTTTTTGCTGATTTTTGTGCTGCAACAGTGCATAATTTTAGTTTGTTGAAAATATTTGGTTATATTACTCAAGTTTTCAATTTGCCATGCATTACTTGTAGTGTGTGTGTGAGTGTGTGTGTCTGAGATGTGTCATCAAATCACAGGCACCATTTATTGTGTCACAGAGTAATTGCAGCAGTGTGAACCTGCTATCCACAGCAGCTGCATGATTGTGTCCTGCTTTCTGGATTGTGGTATCTTGGTTTTGGACTGTTATTGCAGTGCACTGCACCCCCTCAACCGGCAAAAATTATTCTTTTACGTATTGGATTGTGACTTGTGAGCAGCAGTGGTTAAGGTGTTGTTGTGACTTTGCATCTGCACCTCTTCTTGGTTGCACAGTGCAATCTTAATCTGTCTGTGCCTTTGCATCTGTTTAGTGCCCTATCTCCATCTGCAAGCCACAGTTGTTGTTTTTTGAGCTTTACATCCACGGGCCAGATTAAGAGTTCCAAAATCTAATTTTTTTTTTTAATTTTCTGGGTGATCCCCAAAATGTCTGCCCAAGCAAAGCTGTTTCTGGCCATGGCACTACTGCCAGTGGCAAGATTGTCTGTGGGTGTGGTAGTATGCAGAAGTGCATAGCTGATGTGAGTAAAAGGATTTCTTCAACAATGTTTGTTACAGTGCAGTTTGTAGCTTCACTCGTAGTTGGAGGAGATGATGTTGTCCCAGCTGATAGTGTTAGTGCAGTTTCTGCTGGCATGAGTATTGCTGCCTCAAGTTCCACTTCTGACCAGTTAACCATTTCAAAAAACATAGTTGAGTCTAAAGCTGTGACTGATAGGGCAGATAATGTAATACTCCCCATCAACATCCCCATGGTAGTTGAACATGATTCTGATCCTGGTGACAATAACTCACAATGTCACATTTCTTCCAGAGCTGTTGAGGTCATGCCTTTGCCATCCAATGATTCAAAGTGTGGCGCAAAAATATTGGGTGATGATGATAACGATGCTGTGGTTGGAGCATGTTCTCCACATGACAGCATTCAAACTGAAAATGTGGATGTGGATGATCTGATGACTATAATGATGATGTTAGTGAACCCTGTTGAGAACCATAGAAAAAGAAAGTCAAGGTGGCTGTGTCTGGGTATGATGGCGTTAAATCAACCCCCCCCAAAAAAGTTGTGATTTAGCGGTTCCTGTTGATGATAATAATGATGACCCAGTAATAATCATAGATAGTCTTGGTGGTCAGTTGGAGTCCAAGTGTGTCCAGCCTGAATAATCTTGTAGCACCCCCCCCCCATTTCAGGGGTTAAAAAACTGGAGCCCAATAAGCAGCATCAGGGATATGTTGAAAGTATGGGCTCACATTCCCTTGTTTGTGATTTTTTTGTCCAAGATGCAAATGATGTGTTAGTTGCAATCTGCCAGCTTTGCCATGCGCATGTGAGTCAAGGTAAAAAGGGAGTCATCTGGGCATGGGAGGCCAGCATACACATCTTAAGAACAGGCACATGGCACTGTGGATCCGGCACCAGATGGCAACTAATGCCATAGTGGGGCATTCACTGCACCCTTGTCATCAACCTTACTGAGCATGCTATCCCCGTCCATGAGTGTAAGACCAAGTAGGAATGTCTGTAGTAGCGATGAAATAACACCAGAGGACTACTACAGGCATGATGAGGGGGAAGATTATGATTTAGAAATCTTGTCAAGTGGTGGTTAGAGTAGCGGTGGTGGTGGTGGTCAATGCAGTATGTCTAGTGCAAGTGGTACATCAACCTCTGTATGTAAAATGGGGAAAATAACTTTTAATTTGCAGACTTCTCACCTGTGCACCCCATTTCTTCACATTCCACACCCCACCTCCTGTCATTCACAGGCAGAGCAATTTGTCACACCTCATGCAAAATACGTAAGTCAGCCCACATTGCAGAACATCTTTCCCCATAACCTCCATCCTACCTGCCTGAAGCATGTGACCTACACTGTGTAACCCATGCGATGTATGTGGGCTGCCTGTGAATTGTCACTCCACTTTAAAGTGCAGTAAGGCAGAGTGTACAATGTGAAGTCATAATTACAATGTGAAGTGGCGAAGTGAGGGTTTAAAATGGTCACTTCGCATAGCAGAAAACTAACACTAAGTGACCACTTTGCGTCCACTTCAGGGGTGGAATTTCACTTCTCAGCATCTCTACTCAGGATTAGAGGTGCAGCAAATTAAAATTCAACCCACAAAGTGCCCGTGAAGTGGGCACTTCGTGTTATCATTCTGCTACACTGAGTGCACACTTCAAAGGCTCACTTTGCCTTGTAATTATTGCTTAACATTGTTACTCCTCCTTAAGGCAAATTAAGGCAGAGTGAAAAGTCTGTTGGCACTGTCTGCAGCTCCCCAACACATCACATCACATGGCTTACAGTAGTGTAAGTCACATGCTTTAGCCAGGCAGGAAGGAAGTGACTCACTGGGAGATAGTTTCACTGTCCCCTTTGCAGAAGGAGAGCGATGAGCCTGCAGTAGAGAGGAGAGGGAGAGAGTTAGAAGCAGAGTTTAATAACTACTTGTTAAAAACCAAATCTTTCTTGTCTTTTTTCTGATCATGTTTTTTGTTTATTAGTTCTTCTGTGGGTTTCTTTTTTTATCAATTCTTTGTTTTATTAATTGTTGTTTGTGTGTGACTGTGTTATGCCACAGGGCAGAAATTATAATAGAGATGGGAAGATCTGGGGCCAGGGCATTTCTGTGGCATGGCAAATGGGTGGGAGTTAGAAAGCATGGGAGGTGAGGCCAGGTTTGGCCAGACCACAGTAAGATCTTGTAGGGGGGCCCAGAAGCAGGAGGGGTTGGTGCTGCTGCTGCAGATGTGATGGAACCACCACCACTACCTCCTTTGGCAGTGGCGCAACCTCCACTGCCCCACCATCACCACTGACAGCAGCACCTCAGCAGCATGTGCCTGCACCCCCAGCCCCAAGTGTGGAGCCTCAGCCCCAGGCTTCCACAGCATCTGTGTCCCCCTCACCTGTGCCTGGTCCTCTCCTCACCTCCCTAGTTTGGGAGTTTTTCAATGGTGTGCAGGGGGACAGTACCATTGTACATTTCCTGCTCTGTGGTGTGGAGGTGCACTGTAGCCCCTGGGAAACTCACCTGGGGACCGGGGGCCAGTGCAGCCATATGTTGAACCACCACCAGGAGGAATGACAGGCTGCTGTCACAGAATGGGCCATGACTGCACCTGCTGGCCCTTCTGTGGCAGATGGGGCAACTGCGCATGGTGCTAAGTGGAGGAATGCCACAGAAGTACCTGCTGCTCCACCACCACCACCACCACCAGCTGCTGCACCTCCTGCTGGTGGCAACCCCACAGAACAGCCTGTAAGTCAGGCTGATTTGGCAGTTCTGTGGAGTGCAGTGGATGCTGCTAACTAGCACCTGACCAATGTCAAGTAGCAGTTGTAGTGGATCAAGGGCCATCAGCTACAGACGATGGCCATGCTCCCACTGCTGTAGTTCTACCATGATATTGAGCATTAGCTTTTTAGTTTTTCCTTCATTGTACCCCCATGACCCTCTGTAATAAAAAAATATATTCCTGTGTTGCCCCTGACCCCTCCACCCTGTATCTTGTAATTGTTTTCCCTTTTTTATGCACACTTTTTTCTTGTCTTCTGTTCTGTATGCATCTACCCTGTTGTTGATTTAATTTCTGTATTTTATAGTTTCTATCCTGTGCCCCCATTTCCTTCTATTAAGTGAGTCTGCTGTTTTGGTTTTGCATAACCTTGTTTTATGTAAAAAAGCATTGTCCTTGCCCTCATTATTCCAAGTTAAAGTAGTAGTTCACCCAAAATTTGCAACAACATATGTTATGCAGAGTGTTTTGATTTGTGTGCAAAGTCCTAGTGTGCCCTTCCCTCTGTCTGCCATTATGAGTTTTTCCTAAATTAGCCTGCTAGCTTTATGGCAGTTTTATGAGTTACAAACCCTGGGGCTCTCCATCTCAAATATATTTATTGTCTTCTTTTTTTTTAGCTACAATGCACCCTGTGTCATGTGACAGTGATGTAACATAGCCCATCGATTTGGCAAATGCTCAATTTGAAACAGCAGAGTTGTGTAATTGCATATATCCAGTGATCACAGATGACTAGTAACAGTTTAGCAGATATCTGAGAGCTAGCTGAGTGGGATTTCTGTAAGAAAACAGCTACGAAACAGCTGTAATTCGCTATCTGTGTTTTCTGTGTGTGTCAGTTCTAGCTAGCAGTGGTAAGTGTTTTCATTTTAAAATTTAATTTAATCAAACTGCTCACAACAATAAAAAGCAAAGAAATTGTCCCAGATCATCAATGCTGTAATTAGTAAAGACTAACAGTTTCTGTACTGAAACCCCACTCACCTAGCTCTCAGCTACAGTATCTACTAAACTGTAACAGTAGCCATTTCGGCTCACTGGATAAGAACAGTTACACAGCTCTGCTGTTGTGAACTGCACATATGCTAAATCTGTGGGCTATGCTACATCACTGTCACATGACACAGGGTGCATTGTAGAAGCAATAAAGACAATAAACCTATTTGACATAAACATCTGCAAGGGTTGTAAAACTACCATAAAGCTATCAGGCTAATTTAGTAAAAACTCCTAATAGCAGACAGAGGGAAGGACACACTAGGACCTTACTTACAAATGAAAAGTGCAATGCATAACATATGCTTTTTGCAAATTCTGGGTTGACTACTCCTTTAACAAAACCAGAAAGTCATAACTTCACATGAATAATAGATACCAGTAAAAATTTTCACTGCTAGTGCAACTGTATTTATGACAAAACAAGGCACGCACTAATGATCCTTGCACTTTGGTGGTTAGGCCTTCAGTAGTGTGCCTCCTAATTAAGGCCTACGTGCCAAAGCACATTTGGCATTTGTGTGTGCCTTATTTTGCCATCAATAAAGTTGCAGTAGCATTGAACATTTTTTGTGGCATGCATTCATACAGAAAGTAAACATTACTGAGGCACAAAAAATATTGTTTGCACAACACAGTCACCAGAAATAATGTGCATCCTCACAATGCTACAGTCTTGTCTCCAGAAAATTCCCCAATCCACATGAAGTGAAATGAGAGCATAACAACAAATGCAAAGTCTCCCAGAATTAATGGCACACTCAGTCTTGCATGCAGTGTTCACACACAGTCACCAGAATTAATGTGCATCCAGAAAATGCTACTGTCTTGTCTCCAGAAAATTCCCCAGTCCACACACAAAGTGAAAAGAGAACATAACAACAAATGCAAAGTCTCCCAGAAATAATGGCGCACTCAGTCTTGTGTGCAGTGTTCACACAAAGTCACCAAAATTAATGTGCATCCACAGAATGCTATTGTCTTATCTCCAGAAAATTCCCCAGTCCATACAAAGTGAAATGAGAGCATAACAACAAAACTAAGTCTCACAGAATTAATGGTGCACTTAGTCTTGCGTGCAGTGTTCACACACAGTCACCAGAATTAATGTGCATCCCGAAAATGCTACTGCCTTGTGTCCAGAAAATTCCTGACTTCAGATGAAGAGAAATGAGAGCATAAAATGGAAAGAAAAGTCTCTATTAATTCATGCCACGCTCAGGCATGCGTACACACACTCCAATATGAACTACATGTGGAAGTATTGTGGGATATACGACTCTGACACGAGTGTAGATGGAATATACTGCAGCAGTTTTATTCGAAAACAACAGAAATAAAAGCAAACAAACTATTTGATTACAAAAATAAAATAAAGCAAGGAGGAATACTTCTTCCAAGTAACAAAATGCAGATGTCCAAAAGAATAAGCGAGCAATCAACTTTCCTTAGAATAGGCTAAGGTACTGGGGATAGCGCCCTGCTGACCCCCTTGGCTAGACTAATTCTAGGTAGCTTTTTGCCTGTTTTTATAGTATCAAGAGGACATGTGATCTAGAAAACCACTCCCCTTCTTATATAACTGGGAACAAAAAACTTGTAAACCACATAAATATCATTACAAAACATTTCCAACAATTAAACAGTGAAAATATAAACATATAGAAGGGCTGGAATGTAAAAATAAGAGGTTTAAACTCAACTGGTTCACATACATGGGTGTTCCTATGTTCTCTGAAATCCTCCCCCTTAGACTCTGTATAAATGTAAGGAGGGTTTGGCCGTCCTTCTCTTAAATGAACAGGGACTAAGTTGGAGTGGAGTCCTGAGAACAAAGGGCCACAGTAGTGATTTCAGGTAAGAAACATAAACTCAACATTATAACCTGTATCAAGTCAGTTTAGATAGAAAATAACACTTCTATATCGCTTGCAGAGACAGCAACCTACAATAGCAATACAGGTTTAACAGTTTCTACAGGCTGAAGCTGTGCAATTTCTGTGTGGAAACCTTGTACTACCACAGGTCTTAAAGTTAGCAAGGCCTATTATCACTATTACCATTATTTAGAACTATTTATGTGGGCTGTTTGCAAGAGCCTGCAGTTTACAAGCAGACTGAATCTCAAGTCAGTACTTATTTCAGCTTTCTCCACTGAAATGCTAGCTTTCTAAGTTTCAGTCTGCTTGTTAAAACATTCAGCTTCCTAAATGCGAGGTTTAGGCTGTGCTTAACACTGGGTTGCTTAGGGGACATTCAGAAGACTTCATTTACAGAAATACCAGGCAATTTCAACATCATTTTATTCAATACAACTTCCCCTCATTCTTACAAGCCTGAAAATGAAACAAAATAACTTTTCAGAACGCCGACTCGCTCCAGCGATGTGCGCACGTTCGTGAGGTCGAATATGCGCACGATCGCGTAGATGAGTGTGCGAACGTTCATGAAGGAGGAAAATGGGATCGGGACTGTTCTTGGAGACAGTAGGGGAAACAAAACGAGGATAGGGACAGCAAGAACACTAGGTAGGTGGCCAGACTACCTAATGGGGAACTAGAAAACTAGAAAAGGACACAGAAAGGAGTAGGGGAAGGCAGAGAAAAGAACATTATGCTGTTGCAACAGACTTAGAAATGGGGGGGTCTCCAGAGGACAGTAACACAGACCCTGCCACACTACAGTATGTCCCCTGCTGCTGGGCTGATGCACAGTGTCTTGCCAAATGATGTGTTCAAAGGATGACCTGACCATTGAGTTAACCATCCATGATTATATGATAATGCTGTTGGTTGCCCAATGTCTGCTGCACTGACTCCCAACAGGAAGGAAGCCCTCTGTGTGTACATGAATACTACCCTTGGTAAGTTAATGTGCCTGGCACCATCATGGTTTTACACAGAACCTGAGTTGACCTTAAATTTTCATATTCATATATCTATCTATCTATCTATCTATCTATCTATCTATACAATAGGGGTGAAGTGATATGCTATGAAGTAAATGGTGTTATTTTCACAGCCATTGTATAACCACTGTGATGACATCATGACTGTGGATTTATTTCCTGATAAACCCACAGTGTCTACATCGCCAGCAAATATACAACAATTGTGATGTCACCAGAGTGAGGCCATCTATACTGCAGTCTGCATTTAATAGCTTCACAGTTTCTCTTTCTCACTGAATCCTGCAACTAACTCAATTAGCATTGTAAAAGACAATCACTTGTGTCTCATAGTTATTCTGACAATCCTAGCCCATTACTGTGCTGCTCTAATCTTCAAACCAGCCTCCTTCATGAACCAATTTCTCTTTCTGAGTGCTGACTGCAACAGTTTCTCTGTCTCAGTGAAGCCAGCAACTTACTGAATAAACAGTCTGTTGCTCACTCCTAGCTGCAGGTAACACAATTATCATTGCAAATCACATGCACCTCTTTCTCATAGTGTCTAACAGTCTCAACCCATTCAGAAACACTTACACACCCCCAGACCACACACAAGCAGTACTGTCAGTATAGCCTAGAGTTTAGAGTAACAAGCAATAAACAAACTTCTTACATCCAGCAGCCCAGTCTAGTGTTTGATTCTCACAACTTCCATTTCAATACTGTGTGACTCTGAACAAATCACTTAACTGCCCAGTGCTTCCAGGTCCCCCCTAAAACTTACCCAGTTACCAAAATAAAAAAAGAAACAGAGTAGACAGGGGGAAAACACAGACAAAAATGTTCCCAATGGATAGTGTCCCTATTAATCAAGACACATGATGTAGATTGTGGAATATGGAAACATTTACACTCGCGTGCAGAGAACTGCACTGTGAAAATATTTTCCATATTCCACACTCACCCATCATGTATCCTATATATACACATATATATATATATATATATATATATATATATATATACACAGTATGTATAACAGTGGTGCGGTCACGCCACTATATTTAATATTGTGTTATGAAGGCATTTTTATGTTAAAGTCAAAATTTTGGGCATTAATAACTTTGGACCTGTTCAATGGATTTGTTTGAAATTTGGTATGCATGGTGGGGCTTGGCAGATCTCTTGATTTGTCAAATTTTGTTTTGGTCCGACTTACGGTCTCTGTGCATGAAAATGCTGAAAATGCAAAATTATCCAGTTTTGGAGGTAGTTTTTGGTATTGTGTCTGTGGCCCTGTGAGGATGTCATGTGATGAGCCACTCTGCAGGATGACTCATCTGAAAGAGATTGGCTGGCTGAACATGCCACTTTTTGTTTGGTGAAAAAATATTAAGGCATTCAAACATTATGCCACTTTTAAGCTCCCATTATAAGTCAATGAGAAAATGTATATGGTTGATTTCTGAACAAAGAATGGGGTTCGAGCATCTCGTCCCACCTGATGATCAAAGAATTTGCAGCCTAGTGGTCAGAGAATCTTTGTCCCTGAGAATTCGTTGATCGTGAGGTCCACCATCTTGTTTTTGCATTTACAATCGTAAAAAAATCAAATCTCTTGGATCAGGGGTCACTCCTGAAGTAAAACTTGGATGGGTTTTATTCAGAGGGCTCCGGTGTATTGACCCATGCCTTTGGTTTGATGTAAAATGATCTAAAAATAGAGTTATAATGTTTTAAAATCTTTGATCGTGGCTCGCTAATGATCTTTGATCATGAACCTGCAGATTCTTTGATTGTGAGATTATTTGATTACGATCTTGCATTGAGAGGTAAAAATACATTTTTCTCAGCTCAGGTGTGGCCTGAGAACACAAATGAGGGTGGGTTTTGTTCAGGGGGCTTCGTTCCATCAAGGCATGGTGGTGGTTTCATTCAATTCTGCCTAAAAGTTGAGTTTCAGCATTTTGTATTCTTAGATCATGAGCATGTAATTTCTTAGATCGTGAGACTGCAAATTCTTTGATCGCGAGATTCTTTTCGCGATCATGCATCGCGATTGAGGGATGAGATGGCCCTTTTAAAAATTCAATTTTCTCAGCCCAGGGGTGACCTAGGAACACAAATGAGGGTGGGTTTTGTTCAGGGGACTTTGTTCTGTTGAGGAATGGTGGTGGATCCATGTGATTCTGCCTAAAACTCAAGTTACAGCATTTTTTATTCTTTGATTGTGAGCCTGCAAATTCTTTGATCTCAAGCCTGTAAATTCTTTGATCACGAAATTCTTTGATCGCCATCTTTAATCGCGAGATAGGGACAAGATGGCCAGATTTTAAAATGCATTAGTTAGGGCAATTTCACCAGTCTTTAAGTTTAAATATCTCAGAAATGGTTTGGTCTTTTTACTTGAAATTTGAAGAGTGTTCTCGGCATGTCCTGTAGATGTGAATTACGGTGTTTAAGTGTTGGAGAAAATTTATTTTGCAAAGATATTGTGTGACACAATTTAAGTGTTGCTGACAGTATTTTGCATTGTACTGGTGGCTTGAAATTGATAGTGTACCTAGCCTTAGTGTCATGGATGTAGTTTTCAGTCGTTGTGCCTGTAAAATGTTGACAGGTGCAGAATTCTGCAACTCTGATGAATGAAAATATCAAACTTTAACATGTTATTTCTTGGACACGGTTTGGTGTTTTGCATTGAAATTTGGAGGGTGTTTTTGGCATGTCCTGTAGATGTGAATTACTGTGTTTATGTGCCTGAGAATTTTTTTTTTTTGTGGAGATATTTTGTGACGCAATTTACATGTTGCGGACAGTGTTTTGCATTGTGCTGGTGGCTTGAAATTGTTAGAGTACATAGCCTTGGTGTCATGGATGTAGTTTTCAGTCGTTGTGCCTGTCAAATTTTAACAGGTGCGGAATTCCGCATCTCTGACGAATGAAAATGTCAAACTTTTACATGTTATATCTCAGACACAGATTGGTGTTTTACATTGAAATTTGGAGTGTGTTGATGGTACACACATGTTTACAAGTTGGGTGGGAGTGCAGGGCCCAAAGGGCCCATACTCCAATCAACTTCCGCAGGTTGGTGGGAGCACACTGCCCGAAGGGCCCATGCTCCCACCAACTTGCACAAGTTTTTAGTTTTGTATGCTTTCTCAAAAAGTAAGGAAATTCTATGCAAAAAACTGCATTAATGCATCATTTAGGGTTAATGCATAAAAAGTCAGCAAATGAGACTGTTTGGGTTGCCCCTTCCCCAGGACCCACCCATCATCCCAAGATTTACAGCTGATGGGTGTGTCATTGGGGCTGTGAGGCCTAAATGTCACCCCTTTCTTATTTACTGTGGTTTGTGAATGTCATTTTAGATGGAATGGGGTGACATTTAAGCCTCACAACCCCAATGACACACCCCGCCAGCTGTCAGTCTTGGGATGACTGGTGGGTCTGGGTGAGAAGGGCAACCCTAAAGGTCTCATTTCCTGACTTTTTATGCATTAACCCTTAATGATGCATTAACATAGTTTTTTTACATAGACTATATATATATTATGGACCATAGTTAGGGTTGAGTAGCCCTTTTAAGGTTAAAGGGTCAAACTTTATACCTCAATAATTTTGCGACTGTTTAACAGATTTACCTGAAATTTGGAATGCACGATCAACAACCATGCACCGTGGGATCTGCTAAGTTTCTTATTAGTTGGATATACGGCTGTGGAGTTATTAAGCATGATCTGCGCACGCATTTACGCTATATGGTGAATTCTTTGCTTGTGCCTACAGGTCGCACGGTTTGCGCGAGCTGTCTGAAAACTTCAAGGAACATGCAGCTGAGGTGCCTGATGTGCCTTTTGAAGATTTTGTGAAAAAATATTGAATGGTTCAAAAGTTATTCAAAAAACAAGTTCCCATTATAAGTCAATAGGAAAAGTTAACAAAAAGTTTGACACTTTCGCAAATGCACATTTTACTGTCGCAAATGGCCCTTGTACTTTCTCAAATCTGCCATTTTGTTTTCAGTTGGTGATCAGAAAAATGCTTGGAATTTAAAATTGGGACCATCTGGGGACACAATTATTTCTGTGTTCACCTAGTCGGAGCCTGAGGATGCTAGCCATGTCTTTATTTTGGGGTTAAACACCCCAAAAATATGTTTTTCAAAGTTCTGGAAAAAGTACTTTCACAAAGTACTTTTGTTCTCACGACACTTTGGCAAATCGTTTGCCAAAGCTTTCGCAAATCACGAAAGTACTTTGCAACACTATCGCCAGAATGACAGGAGTTCTTTGTCACCTTGCTGCAAAAGAACGGTTAGGTCTTTAGGCCTGAAATTTGGAAGGAACGCAGCCAACATCTCACAGGTGTGCCTTTTGGTGGTTTGGTGAAAAAATATTGCATGGCTGCAAAGTTAAGGTACTCCAAAGTTAGCATTTTTTTCCCATAGACTAACATGGCATACACCACGCCTATTGGGGCTCATATCTCGAAAACAATGCGAGATAGCAAAATCCTAGCCAGAAAAATCATGATTTTTGTGAAACTTAAATTTTTTTCTACATCGTGCGGTTGCTGAGATATTAGCAATTAAGTACTTCCAACGCTCATTTTCAGCTTCGATACCCATTACAATGCATACATTCTTTGTACACACTGTGTTTTCTCTATGCACCTGTTCAGGCAAAAACAAGGTATGCGCTTCTATTACTGTTGCAGTTACTGTTTCAACTTGCATTTCTGTCCCCGTTTGCATTCACGTTCCTGTGTACGCCACTGTGTGCATTACCCTTTGCATTGTCATTTGCACTTGCATTTTCGTTACTGTTACCATTGGCCTTTACACTACTGTTTCTCTTTGTGTTTTTGTTTTTGTCACCGTGCACATTGCCATTTCTGTTTACAGCAGCCCTTTCATTTGCATTTCCATTTCTCTTTCATTTTGTGTCTTCCTTGCTGTTACTGTTATCATTTGCATTTGCAATTTCTTTACTGTGCCCGTGCACATTACGGTTTGCATTTCCATATGTGCTTGTGTTTCCTTTTGCGTTTCTGTTTGCTTTGCTGTTAT
Organism: Neoceratodus forsteri; assembly: GCA_016271365.2. Classification (NCBI taxonomy): domain Eukaryota; kingdom Metazoa; phylum Chordata; order Ceratodontiformes; family Ceratodontidae; genus Neoceratodus; species Neoceratodus forsteri. Next base: position 613,809,761 of record CM057455.1, read on the forward strand.
TGTTTCTGTTACCCTTACCATTTGCATTTACAATTGTGGTACTGTGCCTGTGCACGCTTTGGTTTGCATTTCCATATGCGTTTCTGTTCCCATTTCCATTTCTGTTTCTTTTGGTGTTATTCTTCCTGTTATCTTTACCATTTGCATTTACAGTTCTGGTACGGTGCCTGTGTGCGTTATTGTTTGCGTTTACGTGTGCACTTCCCCTTCGCATTCTTTTTGCTGTGACACTTAACATTTCCATTTTAAATACTGCTGCCATCACTGTTCGTGTTACCAGTTGCATTTTCATATGTGCTTCAATGTCAGTTTGCATCATTGTTCACTTTGGCATCACTTTGCTCTTGCATTTCTATTAACGTTTCCTTTACCATTTATCTCTGCATTACCATGTGCACCACTGTTGGTGCTTCTCTTTGCATTGCTGTTCCTGTTACTATGTCACAAGACATCATGTGGCAGGAGCGCGGGGCCCTTTGCTCCCGCTGCCACATTACATTCACTATTTCTCATCATCATTCTAAAAAAGAAGGGAAATTAGAGGCAAAAAAGTCTGTTTAATGCATCAGTTAGGGTTGTTCACAGCAACAAAGTGAGGAAATTTGGTTAGGATTGAAATCTTTTGACTCTATAGCCACTCCCCCATCCCGCCATTGTAGAGCGCCATAGGGTCGCCGGGTCCCAACTCACCCCATTTTCCTACACTTCAGATTCTTTACACATGTGATGGGGTGTGAGTTAGTGCTGACAACCCTATGATGCACCATGATGCCGGTTGGGGGTGGGCTGGGGGCTCCAAGGAGGTTTTCAACCTAATAACGAATTTCTTGCTTTTGTCACTGTGGAACAACCCTAACTGATGCATTAAACAGAGTTTTTGCCATATATATATATATATATATATATATATATTGATATACATAATCACTGATTTTTTTGTATCACAGATCATATAGTTGAAACTGGGGTATGCATTTCTTGGTTTAATGAGGAATGTTGGCTTTGGAATTCTGTCAAGCCAGTGAAGGTAAATATTTTTTTTTGGGGGGGGGGGAGAATTATTTAAAAATAGTTAAAAAAGATTCATCAATGTTTTGGGTATCTTTACAGGTCTTCAGCGTGTCATCAGAACTGAAAACAAAAATTAACTGCTGTGATTCATGAAGAATGTGATTTGTCTCTTGATGAGTGTCTGGTGTGACATAACCAATGATAATAAACTGTACGGGAATGCAAGTACCTATGACTGTAATTCTCTGACCTGTACCATGCAAAACTACCCAATTTGAAAACTCATATCAGTGAGTACAATGGCGACTGAAGCCGAGACCTGAGATACTACAAAATAGGCTTACATGCAACTAACTACAAAAAAACTTAGTTTTGTGATTTGTGACATGATCGTGAATCATGACAGTGAAGATAAAGAATGTGATTAGTCTCAGAGTCGGAGTCATGATTAGTGTCTGATGTGACATGACCAGTGATAATAAACTGTACAGGAATGCTATGTCTGTACTTTCCTGACCTGTACCACACAAAACGTCCCCTTTTTTGAAAACTCATATCACTGAGTACAATGGTAAATGAAGCTGAGACCCGAGAGACTATGAAACAGGCTTACATGCAACTAACTATAAAAAAAACATAGATTTGTGATGTGATCGTGAATCATGACCGTGAAGATGAAGAATGTGATTTGTAACATGAATTAGTCTTGATGATTGTCCTGACTTAAAAATGCACATCAATGAGTACAATGTTCATGCAGAGATATACACCACACCAGTACTCTGAAGGGAAGCCAAACAAACAACTGTGACTTAAGTTACAGATGGAGATTGGGCCCTAAAGAGATGCAAATGCACACACAGATTAGTATTGCGCTGTGCACTCAAGAGATGCAGATGCAAAGGCACAACAACACCTAACCAGTGCTCACAAGTCACAAATCCAAATCTGGAAAAGTATACCTTTTGCCAGTTGGGGCATGGGGAGCAGTGCACTGCAGTAACAGTCCACTACCAGTAAAGATACCACAAAGCAGTACAAATAAAAATCATGCAGGTACAGTGAATAGCAGGTTCACACTGCTGCAATTACTGTGTGGCACAATAAAATGCATCTGATTTGATGGCACACATTACACATGCACTCACACACACACACTACAAGTAATGCATATTAAATTGAAAACTTCATTAATATGACCAAATCTTTTAAACACACTGAAATTATGCACTGCTGCACCACAACAATCAGCAAAAATTTTAAAACATTAATTAAACAATTACCATGTGTACATTAACAGTTAAAGAAGAAAAATATGACTAAAACAAAAAGACTGCCTTTTTCTCCCATTTAATACACCACAGACACGCCCCTTCCCCAAAGCACACTTCAAGTGTCATTCACAGACTGAGGGCCAGATATTCAAAACTTTGCTCCGTCGCTAAATTAACACTGCCCAGTGGGCAAACTTATCCTGGAGCACAAAGCAAGCTATATTAAAAAGGAATAGCCTGGGGCAAACAGCTTCTGAATATAGCATGGGAATGAGGCTGGGCAAACTGGGCTGGTACTGCAGGACAAACTTAGCCCTGGAATAAGACAGTTCTGAATATAGCAACCAGGAAGTGCAAACCACAACAGCAACACAGTACACAGCGACGTGAAGGTAGGTAGAGGTGAACTATGTGGCCAATGTGTGTGCCAGAAAATGTGTGGACCCAGTACAGCTGCAGGCAGCGGCACATGTGAAAGTACAGTGTTCAAAACTGTATAATATTCCATAAACTGTTTGCGTAGTGCTAACATGTTTGTGCGGGTTTAGCGCAGGGCTAAACCGTTAGCCCGGTGCAAATGCTTTTGCCCGGCACTAAACTTTGCCATATTCAAAAGTGACATGCAAATGAGCCTACTTAGGTAGTCTCTAGGCAAACATCCAGATTAGCATATCATTATGCTCTGATTTTCATGCAGTTTGCACAGGGCTACTGGTTTAGCCCTGTGCTAAACCCACACAAATGTGTTAGTGCTGCGCAAACAGTTCAGGGAATATTATACAGTTTGAATACTGTACTTTCACATGCGCTGCTGCCTGCAGCTGTACTGGGACAATACAGCATAGAAAAAGATAGTGGTGGTGCTTCATGCAACTGTCACACTGTAGGTCATGATACAGTACACAGCAGACAGTACAGTAGCAAGGGGGCCAGTAGTGTATGGACACAGCACTGTCTATGGTATGTAGGTCAGTGCTGATGACTGCACTATACACAGTGACAGGCCCAACATGCAGGGGTTTATTGACAGTGGACATTACTGTTATGCCATTGTGTGACCCACAAATGCTGCACCTCTGGCATGGGATGCTCACAGTGACATATAAATGTCTGGATTTGTGTGTGGCAGTTGTACAGCTGTGCAGTATGTGGCCAGGTGGGCATATATTATCAAAAAGGCACACTGGTGTTGGGCTATTCCCAATACTGGCCCATGTGCACTGCATGATGTGTTCCAGCCTTGTAGCCACAACTGGTCTGTGGCAAAGCCTGGCCACCTGAACACTCTCCCCTCAACATCCTCCATGCCCACAGTGCTGCATGTGTATGCTGGCATCTGTTGGTGTCCACAGAAGAGTGGTTCGCAGGTGTGTGCTGTATGGCCACACTGCCATGCTGTCCACTGGCAGCAGGGTCACCACTTACTGCCTGGCATGACTGGGACTGGTGGCAGGTGATGACATCATTCATCAGTGAGCAGCATGTTTTCTGTATGTCTGGTTTTGTCTATGTGTCATATTTATTTGTTAGGGTCGCACTAAGTGGCGCAAAAGCAGCTCAAACACTGTGCAAAGCCATACTGTCACGCAAAGCAGATTGCCCAGGGTTAAGACTACCTTTCCTGGGCGGTAATGTGCACCATGCTAAGTGTCATGCTAAGTCTCACAAAACCACTTTGCATGGTGTTAGTCGCTGAATATAGCATTGCACCTGTTTTCATGTACACACCCAATCAGTTTGCCCCTTGCATACATTATGATTTTGCCTGACGCTACTGCAGTTTGAGAGTGCTATTTAGCCTTTTGAATATAGCAAACCTGCACTAATCCCATGCTAAACCTGTGCAACCAGTTTTTGCCTTGTGCAAAGATTTGAATATCTGGCCCTGAATGTTTTAAATTAACATTCAAAATCCACACACAAACAATAAACACTCGATGATATGAGCACAGGAGAGTTTCCTACAATTGATGTACTAAATTTTGAGCAAAAAAAAAAAGGACTCAAAAAGGCTTTTTTAACAGCATTTAGAGCTCTGTGAGCAGACTGTTTCCCGCTACCACTACACACACTACACAGAACTGAGGCTGTGCAGAACAATCTAGAGCCCATGTGACCTGCAATCCAATGAATCAATGCAAAATTCACCTTGGAGCTCAATTACAAGGCAAAGTGATGCAAAGTACATTGATTTCTATGTACTTCGCATTAAAATTGATGCAGAAGTGGTTGGGAGAAGGCGGAGTAACACAAAGTCTCTGGTTTCAATGGATTTCATGTTCCTCATTATGATGTGAAGTACTCCACCTCTCGTTTTGGATTACTTTGGGGATTCCTCACTACTTTGCGAATTGTTTCATGGAGCGAATTGTGGCCACTTCGCCCACCTCTATTCAGGACGCATCTTTCCTTATATAGGAAAGTAATATGCTAGCTTTTCAAAGTACACATTGGTATGTATTTACTCTGGTTGCTTCAGGGTGCAAAACATGTAGTGGTAGCATGGTAGCACATAGAAATCATAGTGTCTGTCAACTAAAGCATAGCAGGGCCACAATGTATTGATACTTTGGGGGTAACACTGTATTAGACTCTGCAACTTGGTAAAATGCTGAGGAATGAAGTCCTAGCCATTGCAGTGAACAAGCCAGAAAACTATTTTCTTTTGATTTGGAGGGAACCCTGCTCAGCCAGCCTTCAACGACGACTTGCAGCTCCCACCTACTTTCAATTCACTCACAATTTGGGGACTCTAAACTTAACCTGCTCCAATTCATCATGATGTCATTTTTTTAAACTCCACTCTTCTCTTCTCTTCTGCAAAGTAATGACAAATAGTCCTTCTTCATTAGGACCAAGATTTTATCAGAAACACAGCTAAAAACCTCAGCCAAATCACAAACCTTTGGTAAAATGCTAAAGAATGAAGTCCCAGCCATTGTAGCGAACAAGCCCAAAATGTATCACTATGCAAAAGCTGGATACCAGATAATGAAATGTAATCATTCTGGGACCTCTGTGGTGCATGCATCTTGCACACCCCAAACTGATGAAAAAAAGGCTGGGTCTCAACAATAGGCACCCAACTTTGCTTGGTGCCTTAAATCAGAAAACTGTTGTGAAGCAGGAAAGCATAAACAAACACTTTATTGTTTGTTCTTTGCAAAGTCTGCAGTATCTGAACCACTGCTTTTTCCACTGAATAGAATATACTGCAGAACAGCTGTGGGATATGAATGGTACCACTACTAATACAGATTGAACTGCCTGTAGGAAAAGTTACAATTAAATTTAAGGCACTCCCTTCTTAGACTTGCATAGCTAAGGTGCATGTGTGACCTTTCACTGTTTTGTTTTATAGTACCAATGCAGGGAAACCAATTTGTGTTATATTGGTTGTTAATGTAAGAACAACTTAATTTTATGCCTATGCTGATGTGATGTATATTTCATTCTCTTTGTATGTTTTACATGCCGATTTATATGCTGTATAAAAATAAATTTCCTGATCTGTAAAACATGAATATGAATCTAACTCCCTGCAGTAAAACATACTAACATACTAAAATGCCAGCAGAATAGGCCTAACGGTCTTTCGTGTCTGCTCGTTTGGTCAGCCCCCACCCTGGGTGCTGACCTTGCTGTCCCCCTCGCCTTCTCTGGCTTCTCCCTTCTGAGTTCCGGATATTCCTGCTGCATTGGATTTTGCTTCCTGAACCCTTCCCCTGTACCTGTCCCACCCCCTCTTGAACCCCTCCACTGTCTCTGCCTCCACCAGCCCCCTAGGTAGTGCATTCCATGGCTCCACCACCCTCTCAGTGAAGTAGCACCTCCTCCTTTCTCCCCTGAATCTTCCCCCCTCCAGCTTCCACCCATGCCCTCTAGTGGCCCCTTCCTCCTTCCTTCAAAGCACCCTGACTGTTCCTCCCCATTTACCCTCTTCATGTACCTGAAGACCTCTATCATGTCCCCCGGTCCCTTCTCTCTTCCAATGTGTACATATTTAGCTCTTGAGCCTCTCCTCATAGGTCCTGTCCCCAAGCCCCAAATCATTTTGGTTGCCTCCTCTGGACCCTCTCCAGGAGGTTAATGTCCCTCTTTAAGTGTGGCCTCCAAAACTGCACGCAGTACTCCAGGTGCGCCTCACCAAGCAGTTATACAGAGGGAGTATCACTTTTGTGAATTTCATGGACATTTATTTATATATATATATATATATATATATATTTTTTTTATCAGAACTCGTGAAATACTGTGCAGGGTACATTGCTGTATGAGTTGTACAGGATATCCTATCGCATTAGGCTTTTTTCCTACTTGTATGAGAAATTCACCAATAAACCCAGTGCTTATGTAAATTAAATTTAGCATTGTGATTCTTTGCAGCAATGTAGGCCTGTTTTTTTATGTTTTTCATATGGAAAAGATGATGAGAATGGGTGTTGTTTAGAGGGCTTCTGGAAATTATTTAACATTACAAAGCAACAGAAACATTGATTACTGCACACACTTCACTGAGAGCATCTGAGTTGATTGTGCATGCAGTATTATTAAGGTGTGTACTGTACTGCATACTGTACTTCGCAAGCATCCTCCTTTGAAAATTGGAATTGGGCTTACAACAGCATGGGTAACTGTCTGCATTTCACAGACACATCTTATAAAGAAAAAACATCTGCTTATGAAACCTACTTTTAGGTGGCTTTGTGGGGAAAGTAGTTTCTACCCTCAGATTAGACTGTAGCTGCTATATTTGACAATATTTGAGGATAAAAGTTGATATTCCCCACTGGTCAAAAATATGCATTTATAAAAAGGACTGAAAAAGTTGGAGAAAAATCCATGGGCAGTTGATAGGTACTGTATAGCTGTGCTTGTGTCTCTGGTATATTATGGCATCAGAGAATTACATTTATTTTTCTCAATGTCCTGATGAGAAGAAAACATAAAAAATTACATTCTGTATATTTTTAAATACATGAACATAATTTTATGTGACCATTATATTATTTCAAAAATGTACATGTAATGTTACTAGTCAACACAATGTTTTGTAACAGACAAAAAACATTTTTGTGATAAAGACATGATCATTAAATAACCAATTCAAGCATCCTGAATTTAACTACTCCAAACTGACCACACATTAACATACTATATGAGACATGGGATATTTACAAATTGCTGTAATGTAAAATCCCATATATGTATATGAGATTATCTTGTTAGAGTTCTACTCCTGGAACAATTTTCTAAAATTTAATTTATTATATTGATTGAGCAAATGCCATTAGATGATCATTAGTTATAAAAACTTATCAAACATTGGTGAGATAGACATGATTGCCATTTTTATCCTGCTTATAAACGCATGAATTGAGAAAGGTGTACTTTTAGACTTCATATTTTTTGCACAATCCTGCACTTTAAATGATCTCTGGGAAATTAATGAATTAAATGCTGATTAAGCCACAATACCTGGAGTACTTGCTTTTCTTTCTGTAACTGTATTTCAAAATTACTTGGTTTTTTTAAGCTAATTTTACTCTTCTGTCTGACAGATCACTCAGTCAGTTGACACTGTAGATTTAAAAGCCTGCTCATTTGTCTGTGTCACAGCATTCAGAAAAATCTTGTTCTTTATGTTTTATTATCAACTGTTAGTTTGAAGACTTCAATGTGAGTCTGAGAGTGATGATGCTGTGGCAGTGGGTGGGCAGTAGGTAAATGTTGAGGGTTTAAAATAGTAATGTTGACAGGCCAGCAGTGCATTATGAGATATACTAATTTGAGTCATGTTTCAGCTAGAAGTTATGAACTTACTAAAATCAATGTCTGTGATTATCCTTCTTTTGAAGCCCTCATTTGAATTTTTACATTAATGTTATTTATTTTTGCACAAAAAAGCTTTAAAAACCCAGGATGCTGTATGTCGTATCTGTGAAAAGCCAAATATGTCCATAAATAAACTTGTCTGCAGACCAGCTTCACAGTACTCACTACAGCCGAGTGCTCCCCTTGGTATAGAAACCAGTTAGAAGAAGAAAAGCAAGGAACTCAGGCAATAAGGCTTATTCTACATTCAGTTTGTTTATTGCACAGACCTCAGCAGGGTTGAGGTAGACATCCACCAAGGGGGGGGGGAGTGGATGTGATTTAAAAAAAAAATACACATTTCAGGTTTAGGCGAGAAAGCCAGCAGAAGAAAGAAGGTATTTAAAAAAATGGATGTACTGTTGTCCTCCAGGTGGGCCAGATTTTATTCATTAAAACATTTTATTAACACAGACATCCAAGAAATAAACTGCAATGCTGACATCTGCCACATACAATAACACAGTGTTTGTACTGGTACTTTATTTCTTGAATGTTTATGTGAGTAAGCATTTTTAATCAGTAACATTTTCAGACCTGATTGCACCATGCTAACTTTTCCTTGTTCTAGCTGTAACTATTTTGGTCAGGCGTGCAGTGTAGTTGGGCTGCTTTTGCAGACTGGTGCTAGGATATTGCCTACAATATTGCACATCTTGTATTATGTTCAAGTTACACTGTTGTACAAATGAAAAACATTTAATAAACAGATTATTCAACAGCAAAAATGATCTAATAGTAAAAAGATTATCCCTGGTGTCAGAATACTCATAATCGGCACTGGGGGTGGGAACCCCTGTGCCACTACCTATATATTGAGATTGGGCTTGGCAACCTTGAGGGGAGGGAAGGGGAGAATGGAAAGGGGAATTATACTTTTGTAAAAAAGATGAATTTCTGTTACTGGTTGGCCCCTATGTCAAAGAATAAAGTTGGGAATGGACAAGCATTATCCAACAGGGGCTATACTGGTGCCAGGAATGGAGATGGCTGTGGTTGCACAGGCACTTAAAGCAGGGTTTTCCCAGTGTAAAATATACTCACCCTTGCCATCCTCAACACATAGATCTGACATCTTGCATGCTGTACTAAGTGGTCATTTTACACATCAGACCTCTAGCCTGGCCACCCATGTTGCTCCATTGTACAGTCTGGATTAGGATGGGAACACATATGAGTCCTCTAGTGGGTAGTAGTGCATGTTGCAGGAACCTCTCTTGTCTCCTGTCATGCAGCAATTGCACTAAGTCAAGTCTACACACTGTATAGTAGTTACATAGGCTTTATACACAGAAACCACAGTTAGAGATACTTTACATAAGGGTGCTACTGAATTTAAAAACTGTCAAAATGATAGAAGGGTGTTAAATGGGATGAGGGACACAGGTGCAGATTTTTTTATAGAACAGAATGGAGCTATAGGATTCAGTAGCTGGGTGTTCAGGTTGGAACATTATTCTATTTTACAACAGTGGGGAAATGTTTTACATGGTTGTGAGCCAGGTGGTGGGAAAATGGCTGCATGTTTAGATATGAAATGGGATATTGAGGTGCATGAATATGAATTCTGTAATGTGGTCTGTGATGTTAGCACTAGCTATAACTGTGCTGTTGTGGAAAGTATCTTCACATTTATCATCCAAACAAATTAGAGGAGTTTTCATATCCATGTTATTGCTGTTATGCTGTGAGGATCACAGTTCGCCCACTCAGTTTCATCTGTGCACAGCTGATAACTGATTGAAGGTGGTGGTTGGGACTCTGGCAAACACACAAATGAACTGACACTTGCAATTTTCAAAATGCAAGGCTAACTCTTTGCAAGATGTCAGTATATGCTGTGATGTAGTTTGCACCTTCTTTTAAAGTCCAGTAGCTCCAAAATGGTATATCATAAATACATGTCCTTTGGTTCTGCCTCAGGAAATCCATGGGTGAGTTCAGGAAGTTTTTGATCTGTGAGGTTTGCAGCACATTCAGTTGTTGGCTTGTGTCAACTAACATCAACATGAAATACAGTGTAAAAAAATAATAAAGAGAAAGCAACATTTAAAACAAAGAGGGAAGGAATAGTGACAGACAGAAGTATGAATCTGACTCAGTTTAGTACTCCTCTCTGCCTCAGTTCCTTCCCCTTTGTTTTAGGTGGTGCCTTCCCTTTATCATTTTGTACACCGTATTTTGTGTTGACATTTTGTAAGTGTCTTTGATTGGATTTGACCCATGGTACCCCACCTCTGGATTGCACTACACATTGCATAAAGTAATACAACAAGCTGAGCGCCAAACCTTAAGTCAGTAATTCCCAGAAATGTTATCAGTTTGAAGGGATTAACCCACAACAGGGTATGGGTTTACTGAACATTAATCCATGATGAGGGGGGTTGGAGTCATGAGGCAAAGCTGAGTGACTTCAACCACCCAGGTGTGGATTGATGCTCAGTAAACCCTTACCTTGGAGTGGATTAATTCTCTTATAACATGGGCAATGTTATGTTAAAGTTTTACTTAAAGAAATAGTAAAATAAAACCCTGTGAACGTACAACTGTGGGTATATCAAGGATCTTCTGTTGTTACAGACCTCATTAGTTCCATAGTATCCCACACCTCCTCAGGTGAAGTTTATATTATGGCTGACTTCAGCTTAAACTGGTTATCCCCCACCATGAACAAAATGTGAAATTAAATTGATGCCCATAATGTATCACAACTCATCCTTGATCCAACTCGGATGAACTATAAAATGAGTATATACTCCTTAATTGACTGGGCACTGACCTCACTCCTACATCAGGTAATTAAATCTGGTGTACTATCAGATGCCCTAAGTGATCACCTCATGACTTTTCTGGTACGTAAAATTCACAGAATCAAGCCCCTCATAAAACCTTACTGATTCTCTCATATAAATCTCTGAACATCGCTTCCCTTCTCCATGATCTAGCTCATACAAACTTGGCCGCTATAACCTCACCAAACTCAACAGACAAAGCCACAGATTATTTTAATGGTAAATTTCCCTACATTTGGAATCAGCACACCCCACTTCGACACATCAGAGTTCGTGGAAGCCACTTTCCACGAATCTCACCTGAACTCATAGCTTGTCAAGTAGGGTGGGACCAAGCTTGGAAGTTACATAAAGCCTCAAAACTCCCTAAAGACTATGATGTATATTGTTCTCTTCACAACAAGTGCACAGAAGCTATTCATTTGCTAAGGCAGACTACTTTTGCTCAACCTTTCAATCCAACATAAACAATCCCTCCAAATTTTGGAAAGTCATCCACTCAATCTTCACCCTCCCTTCCATGCCTCCCTCACCCCTCCTCAATATAAACAACACCCTTATTACTGACCACTTCAGTGTTGCTACTGAATTTAATTCATACTTCACCTCTTGCACCTGATCTCTCCTATCCTCCTTACTGTCTACTAGGCCAGGTGCCCCCTCCACTTCACCACATACACTGCCCCAGTCTACTTGTTTCTCTTTCATTTCAATTGCCCCTTCTGACACCTTGGATGCCTTCACTCCTTAAACCCATCCAAAGGCAGCTTGCCTGATGGCTTGGACCCCAAACTGCTATATATCTTAGCTACGGCTATTGCTGCCCCACTGTCTGCCTCTTCAACCTCTCATTCAAAATGGCAGCCATCCCACCTGTTTGGAAGCACGCTGCTGTTCTTCCATTACCTAAAGGTGGAGATCCTTCCTCACCGGGGAACTGCTGTCCCATATCCCTCCTTCCCATTCATGCCAAACTGCAAGAACACTTGGTTCTTGCCCAACTCTCTTCTTATATCTCTAACTCCAACTTTTTCCCTCCCTTCCAATCTGTTTTTTGGAAAACAACTCCACCACCACCTCACTGATTAGGCTTACTGACTCCATCCTTTCAGGATGGACAGTGGTCAAATCACTTCTGCCATTTTTGTTGACCTAGCCAAGGCTTTCAACATGGTTTCCCACACCCTAATACTAAATTCCCTTTCCTCAGCAGGTCTGACAGACTCAGCCACTAACTGGTTCAGAGCCTACCTTGTAGGTTGGACCCAGTCAGTCAGAATTGCTTACTCCACATCCCCCCCCATCAACACTGGTGTCCCTCAAGGGTCCATGTTGGGCCCTATACTTTTCTCCACATTTCTTAATGACCTACCATCTGTCTATACATCAACCTCAGTACATATGTACGCAGATTACATGGTCCTCTTCACCTCTAGACAGTCTCCCACTGATGTTGCAAACAGACTTCAGCAGGATTTCAACAATGTTCAGCACTGGTTTTGCTCTCATCAACTTTTTCTAAATGCCAAGAACACAGTCTCCATGACTTTCAGCACTAGGCAGAGACTCTCTAGGATCCCCTCCCTGCCCTTCTTCCATACCCTTGATGGGACAGTCCTTGAGGACACCTCCTCATTCAGATATCTGGGTGTTTGGCTTGACCAATATCTCACCTTCTCTTGTCATGTGGACACCATCCTGAAAAAGCTGTGCCCCAAGCTCAATACTCTGTAAAGGAACCAGAACTGCCTCCCTCTCCTGGCTAGGCACAAACTTTCCCAGAAGATCATCCTTCCTATTTTTGACTACTGTGATGAAGTCTGAAGTGTCACTCCCAAGACCTTCTTAGCCAGACTGGTTACCGTCTTCAACTCCTTCCATTGCTTTGCTCTGGACTCTCCTTCTCTCACCCACTGCTGTCAACTCTACCACTCCCTGGCATTTCCCTCACAAGAAATTGATGCCTCCATCATTTTGCTACATTTGTCTCTAAATTCTGGTTTGGATCATTCCCATCCTACCTCACCTCCTCTCTTTCAGTCCTCCCTCTCTCTGTCCACTCACTTAGATCTTAAGACTTCTGTTCCTTGGTTGTCCCTTGCCAGTCTACCATTGTAGGCCAGGCTGCTTTCTTGTATCGATTCCCAAAACTGTGGAATTCACTTCCTCACTAGATTTGCAACTCCTCCACCCCCTCCTCTATAACTTCAGCCCTACATAATTTCCTCTCCATGAATTGCACCTACAATTAACCTACATTGTATTCCTGACCTGCTCCCCTGGCTCTATCAAGTAACTATTCTGATTTACAGGTCCCTTTCAGACCCACTATTTTATTTCCCTGCTGAGATCCCAACCTAGCCATTCCTTTGGGTTATCTATAACTACCAATATAACTATGACTTTAGGTTTATATCAATCTACTACTATCATTATATCTATAACCTTGATTCCTGTTCATCTGCTCCCTTCTCAGCATTTGCTACCTTTCAGCCTCTGCTGTTACTCCCTATATACTCCATTCTTTCAAGCTAAATGGTTCCATCACCATGAATTTAAGCTGTTATCCTAACATAATGCACTTTACCTGTCCATTGCGAATTCTGTATACAATTGTACTCTTATGCCACACTTATTATGTTCTTTCTGTTATTTGCTCTTCACCACTGCCAATATTGTGGTAATAATGTTTGCTGTTGTATGTATGTATGTATTTTCACTACCCTTTCCCCCAGGATGCACTGTGAGATGAACAACTTGTTCAGTGTGCCTTTCCTGGTGAAACATTTCAATAAATAAATAAAATAATGAATGGTCAGGTGACCTGTATGGATGAAACAGAAGACAGTATTTTTGGAACCCATTTTATAAGTATTTATAATTTTCTTAAACTATTAAATAAGTCTAAAAAAATTCCAAACAAGTACATTTATGTTACAGCTACCTGCAGAATGAGCTACATAGAAACATAGAATTTGATTACAGATAAGGACCGCTTGGCCCACCCAGTCTGCCCATTTTCCTACCTAATGGATAAGCTGCAGATCCTAGTTAACCAGCAGCCTACTTCTTTCTACCCCCACCCCCTAGAATTGCCTTATGACTGTCCCATGCATGCTTGAATTCAACTACTGTTTTTGACTCCACAATCTCTTCCAGAAGGCCATTCCATGCATCCACAACCCTCTCTGTGAAAAAATACTTCCTTACATTACCTCTGAGCCACCCACCCTCTATCTTCAAATTATGCCCCCTTTTTCTTGCACACCTCTTTTTTTTGAAAGATGCTACCCTCTTGGAATTTGTTGATTCCCTTGAGGTACTTGAAAGTTTCTATCATGTCCCTCCTCTCCCTCCTTTCCTCGAGGCTATACATATTAAGCTCCTTTAGTCTCTCTTCATATGTCTTCCGGCACAGACCCTGCACCATTTTAGTTGCCCTCTTCTGGATAGCTTCCATCTTGTCTATGTCCTTGTGGAGATTGGGTCTCCAGAACTGCACACAGTACTCCAGATGGGGTCTCACCAGCTGTCTGTACAGAGGGATAACAACTTCCTGTTTTCTACTGGTGATGCCTCTACCTATGCATCCCAGTATCTCCCCAGCCCTTCGTTACTGTCCTCTCACATTTCTTGCCCACCTTTAAGTCATGTGATATGACTACCCCCAGGTCCCTTTCCATTTTTGTTGTTGTTAGTATCTCACCCCTCATTGTGTACTCTTCCCATGGGTTTTTGTTTCCCAGGTGCATTACCTTGCACTTCTTAGCATTGAATCTAAGCTGCCATACATTTGATCATTCCTCTAACCTTGCCAAGTCCCTTCTCATCCTTTCCACCCCACCTTGTGCATCAATTCTGTTGTAGATCTTTGTGTCATCTGCAAAGAGACATACTTTTCCTTCCAGTCCCTCTGCAATGTCCTTATAAAGACATTGGAGACGATCTAATACTGAACCCTGTGGTACCCCACTAAGTAGCCCCTTTCTTCCAGGTGGACTCCATTTACTATTACCCTCTGTGTCCTATTCTCCAGCCAATTCTTTACCCAGGCTATCATCTTGGGACCCACTCTCAGGCTGGTTAACTTGTATATTAATCTTTTGCATGGGACTGAGTCAAATGCCTTGCTAAAGTCTAGGTATGCCATGTCCACAGCTCCTCCCTGATCTACTACCTTGATCACCCAGTCAAAGAAATCTATTAGATTCATCTGGCATGACCTTTCCACTGTGAATCAATGCTGCCTTGGGTCCTGTGCCCCTCTGACCTCTAGGTACTGGACAATTCTTTCCTTCAGAAGTGATTCCATCATTTTCCCTATCACTGAGGTTAAACTAACAGGTCTGTAGTTTCCTGCTTCTGCTCTGCTCCCACTTTTGTGAATGGGGAATCACATCTGCCCTCCTCCAGTCCTCAGGTACCACCCCATCCTCCCGTGATTTGTTAAAGAGGGTAGTCAGTGGTGTCACTAGTTCTACCCTTAGTTCTTTTTAGAATTCTGGATAAATCCCATTAGGCCCATTGCTTTGTCCACCTTCAGTTTTAAGAGTTCTTTCAGAACCCTTTCTTCTGTAAATGGGCTGGTATCAACTTCTGTATCCAGAGTGTTTCTATTGTTTGTTTTAGGTACCTCCCCCCTTCATTTGTAAATACTGAGCAAAAATATTTGTTTAGTATCTCTGCCTTTTCACAGTCACCCTCTGCCCAACCCCTCCCCTTTATTAAGCCTCACTATCCCTCCCTTAGTCTTCTTTCAATGCCTGATGAACCTAAAAAAGGTTTTATCCCCCTTCTTAACTGAGTTGGCTATCTTTTACTTGGTTCGGGCCTTTGCTGTTCTGACTGCCTTCCTTTTGCTTTAACTGATACAATTCTCTGTCCGGCTCTTTCTGTGATTCCTTGTACTTTCTGAATGCTTTCTTTCACTCTTGAACCTTCACTGCCACCTTCTTTGAGAACCATAGTGGTTTCATGTGCCTTCTTTCCTCTTTTTTATTGTAAGAAATGACTGGGTGTCTAATATTATTTTGAAACCTGCACTCTTATCAGTGACGAGATCAATATTTCCCAAGGGATATTCTTTGGTTTGAGAAATGTGGAAAATCAATAATAAGGCGTAGGTGTTCTTTTGATTTGTCTGGTTCCCAATACAAAATTGTTTCAAAGCTGGAATTCCTCAGACTCATATAGTTTGCTGTGTTGTGCTATGGACAACTTGGCCTGCCTAGGGGAAACACGTCTTGTTTTTTTCAGCATGCAATCATGTTTCATTATATAACAAAAGTAGAAGGCTGATTTCTCCTGTAAAGTTCAGCTTCAAGAAATAAAACAACTGCAGTAAATATTTAGCAGTATAAAAAGTTTATGATTTAAAAGTTCTCATACTGGTTCCTCCTGTATAGTCCTGGACAGTTAAATAATATCCTGCTCTATTCCAGCCACCATAACTCATAATTGTTAAGTTGCCTTTTTTTGTTAAGTGGCTCTCATTGCATATATTGCATATATGGTTCTACTGCTGTTTGTAATTATTGTAAAAATATTGTAAATATTATACTGTAAATGCTCTGAATTGTTGTATTTTTTAATCTCCCTTTCCCTTTTCCCTAAGATGCATCTTGAAATGGGGTGTCTTTCAACTCAGTATGTCTTTCCTGCTGAAACTTCTGAAACAGAATAAATAATTATGTGATGAAGATATTTCTTATGATGCATGCTTGTTTTGTGTTAAAGAGTGAGTTTCTTTTATTTTTTTTCTTTTGGTAACCAGGTATGGCCCAGTAGGCAGAAGTGCATGTTTTCAGGGGTGACCCAGGAGTAGAGATACACTGAATTTAAATTCCACCAGTGAAGTGAATGTGAAGAGGGCACTTTGCGTTGTCACTCCGCTACATGGAGTGGCCCATACAAAAGACTCACTTCACCTTGTAATTATTACTTTGCGTTGTCATTCCACCTAAACGTGAAGTAAGGCGAAGTGACAACAATATTAGCAGACACACACACACACACACACACACACGCACGCACACGGTCACCACAATTAATGTGCATCACTAAAATGCTACTGTATTGTGTCCAAAAAACTCCCCAGTTCTGACAAAGTGAAATGAGAGCACAACAAGAAATGCAAAGTCTCCCAGAATTAATGACGCTCGCAGTCATGTGTGCAGTGGTCACACACAGTCATCAGAATGAATGTGCATCCCCCAAATCCTACTGTCTTGTGTCCAGAAAATTCCCCAGTGCTGACAAAGTGAAATGAGAGGGTAAAAAAATGCAGTCTCCCAGAATTAACGGAGCACTCCATCATGTGAGCAATGGTCACACACAGTCACCAGAATTAATGTGCTTCCCCAAAATGCTACTGTCTTGTGTCCAGAAAATTCCCCAATTCTGAAATGAGAGTGTTCACAAGAAATGTAAAGTTTCCCAGACTTAACGGTGTACTGCAAATGCACAGACACATTAAGATTGTGCTACCCACTTAAGAGATGCAGACGCAAAGGCACAACACCTAACCAGTGCTCACAAGTCACAAATCCACATCTGAAAAATAATACCTTTTGCCGGTTGGGGGGGGGTAGTGCACGGCAGTAACAGTCCACTACCAGTAAAGATACCACAAAGCAGTATAAAAAATTCAGCATGTGCAGTGGATAGCAGGTTCATACTGCTGCAATTACTCTGTGGCACAATAAAAGGTGTCTGATTTAATGGCATGCATCACACACACACACTCACACACACACTACAAGTAATGTATAGCAAATTGAAAATCTTTAGTAATATAACCAAATGTTTTAAACAATCTGAATTCTACACTGCTGCACCACAACAATCAGCAAAAAAATGTCAAGAATTACCAAAAATATTACTGTGTGTACATTAACTCATTTATACAAGACAAATATAACTAAAACAGAAAGACTGCCTTTTTCTCCCAGTTACTCTACCAACGACACAGATACGCCCCTCCCCTGAAGCACACTTCACAGTACACAGACTGACTGTTCTAAATTAACATTCAGGTCCAGATATTCAAACTGTGCCAGGCTGTGGCACAAGCTTGGGCGCAGCACAACTTGGCTGTGTGGGGCTGTGGACTGGGTGATATTCAACGGAGCTGCGCCATGGCTCAGCAGCTTTGAATATCGCACCCTGGCCACCCCCAGTGTGCATGGCGCAGTGGCACTGCGCCAGCACAAGTGGCCAGAGTGGAGCATGGGGATGCGCTAGTGCAAGTTCCAATTCGCCATGCACAGCAACCACGATATTCAAAACCTTACATGCAAATGGGGCCATAATGTATGCAAGGAGCACATGGGGTCATTTGCATGTCATTATGGCCCCATTTGCATGCAGGTGCACCAATCCCCGATGACGTGCACTTGGTGCCCTGCCTGGCAGCAGCCATCGGGGACAGATGCCCCCTGCAGCCTGATCATGGGCATCTGTATAAAAGACAGAAATATCTGTCCTATATCTCTGGTGGTCCAGTGGACCACTATCTGCCCGATCGCAAGCATCTGTCCAAAAATAGAAAACAGTCCTATATCCCTGATGGTCCAGAGGACTGCTATCTGGCCGATCGTGGGCATCTGTCCAAAAATAAAAAACAGTCCAATATCTCTGGTGGTCCAGTGGACCACCAGGGATATTGGACTGTTCTTTTTGATTCATGATTCAATGATTCATTCACATATCTGGAATGTGTAATATGGTAGGGGCTGCATGTCCATTGGCTCACATGGTGAACCAATGGGCATGCAGCCCTACTGAGGCATCAGTCGGTGGGCGTCGGGGCAGTAGGTGGGTAGGGTGTTGCTGCCCACTGGCTGATGGGGAGCGGTGGTGGGGCTCAGTGGGTGGGTTGGGGTACCACTAGACCACCAGGGATATTTGAATTTTTTTACAAATGCCTGCGATTGGGCAGATAGCAGTCCACTGGACCACCAGGGATATTGGACTGTTTTCTATTTTTGGACAGATGCCCATGATTGGGCAGATAGCGGTCCACTGGACCACGAGGGATATTGGACTGTTTTCTATTTTTGGATAGATGCCCGCGATCGGGCTCATAGCAGTCCACTGGACCACCAGGGATATAGGATGGATATTTCTGTCTTTTATACAGATGCCCGTGATCGGGTGGATAGCAGTCCACTGGACCACCAGGGATAGTTGACGGCATTCTTATTTTTTTTTTTAAATGCCCATGATCGGGCATGGGGGAGTGCTGCCAAGTGCAGCCGGAGCTCTGCTGGCCACCCACTGGTGACAGCTGCCATGTTGCGCCCTGCAATGCAGCAGCTGTCCTGTGCTGGCCATCAGTTGTTCCTTTTTTTTTGGCATAACTTTGTGCTGGTGCAGGTAGGGGTTGTGCATGCATGACTCTGCACATTCCGGGCTGACTATCAGGCTGTGCAGAATATGCATGGGCACACCCCCCCCCACCTGTGCCTGCTTACATTACTGATGCGCTCCGGCACATCGAGATTTGAGCGCGCAGCTTTCCCTTTGAAAATTACGCCAAGCGCGATCAGTGGTTATGGCGCATGATGCCGCGCCATGAGCAACCCTTTTGAATATCTGGGCCTCAAAATCCAAACACAAACAATAAACACTTAATGATATGAGCACAGGAGGGTTTCCTACAATTGATGTACTAAATTTTGAGAGAACAAAATGGCTCAAAAAGGCTTTTTTAACAACTTTTGGACAAGAAACTGCCTCCATCTTCCACTACACACACACTACACAGAACTGAGGCTATGCAGAACAATCTAGATCCCATGTGACCTGCAATGCCATGAAGCACTGCAAAATATGCCTTGGTGCTCAATAACAAGGTCAAGTGATATGAAGTACAGTCAATTCCGTTTGTGTGCCATTCGGATGTGTGCACATTCCTCTTATGTGCACAGAATCATGCTGTCCCAATTCACTTACTATATAACTCCCTGTAAAAAAATTGCACAGATTTCAGGCTGTAGTCATGTAGTTCAGCAGCACTTGAGAGGTACCTGTAATTGTCATTAATTGTCAGCTACTTATCAGAGTAATTTAGCACCTAATCAGTCATACTCCTCAGTCAGTCTGTGTAAGCAGGTGTTAAACATAAGTTTAATCTGCTTAATCAGCTGCTTGATTGTCTCAGCTTCCATTAAATTCAGTCAGCAAACCATTTGGCAGATGAAGTAACAATGGACTGGCTTACATGAATGGTTCTAACCCTTGAGCAAAAAGTGCAGCTGCTGGATAAGTCACTTGTTCCCAGTCTTACAAGAAAGGAGCTAGTGTTGGAGTTTTCTGTCGATGTGTCTTGTGTGGGGCAAATTTAAAAAAATATGGGAAAGAATATTGTTGGAATGGAGTGCTGGGGGTAATAAAAAATGGAAAAGAAAGTAAGAAGGCAAAGATGTCCATGTGGAAGATACCCTTTTATGGTGGTTTACTGCTGTCCGCGACCACGGATTGCCATTGTCTGGTCAGATATTGCTGGAGAAGGCAAAAAGTCTTGCTACGAACATGGGCATTGAATTTGAGCCCTCTGCAAGATGGTTATCTCGCTAGAAGGAGCACAATAACATTGGCTGTAAACATGTCCACTGTGAAAAGGCAGAGAACGATGCTGAAACATCTGAGAGGTGGCTAAGGGAGGTGCTGCTGACAATAACTTCATATTTTCCCCACAAGACATCTTTAATGCTGATGAAACAGCATTGTTCTTTCAAGCAACACCTGATGGGACACTATCATTTAAAAAGGAGAAGATCTATGACCACAAAAAAGCAAAGGAGAGATTATCAGTGATGGTTTGTGCAAATAGCACGGGGACAGAAAAACTCCCATTACTGCTCATTACAAGTAAAAAAAAAACACTGTGTTTTAAAGGTGTAAATGTAGAGGCATTACCAGTCCTGTACACTGCAAACTCAAATGCCTGGATGACTACAATGAGTTTTCATGACTGACTTAAGGACATCGATAAAAAAATGAGGAGGCAGCGAAAGAAAATTGTGGTCATCATTGGCAATTGTCCTGCTCACAAGCCCATCACACTCCATAACACCCAGCTTGTCTTTCTACCCCTAACTGCACTGCCCTTATTCAGCCGATGGACCAACGGGTAATAAACTGTCTTAAGCAGCATTATCGAAAAAAAATTGTCAACAAAATTCTGCTGGGGCTGGATACACAGGATGAATTTGAGTTTAGTGCTGTGGCCAAAACAATCAATATCCTCTATGCCATACATCGTTTACATGCAGCATGGTGTGATGTTACAGTGGGGACGATTCAGAACTGTTTTGAAAAAAGCCGGCATTAGTGCTCAGCCTGACCTCTTGATGATGACTTTCTCCTAGAGCATGTACCCCCACTCCCCAGAATGCTACCATCACAGTTCAATGCTTTGGTTGCTGGGGACCTCGATGTACCAGCCAGTGGTGAACTGACAGACAGTGACATCTGTGCTTCTGTACTAGGGGAAAGCAGTGTGCAAACCGAAGAAGACGATGACCCAGAGGTGTTGTGTCTACCACTGCCGAAGTCTGGTGTACGTTAACAAAGATTAGGCACTATTTTGACTGAAGAAAACAGAAGGACTTTGGATGGTTTTACTGTTTCAAAAAAAAAAATCAAAACACTCAGCAATTGAAACGCAAAGCAGGCAAGAATTACTTACTTTTTACAAAAGTGACTCATGTTATGCAAACTAGCACTTGCACTTTGCACTTTCACATTTTTTAAACTTATTTTTTTGTAATTTCATTGCTGTGCAGTATTTACACTGACGTGTGTGTCATTTTCCAATTAAACGTACTGTCAATAAGATCTTCCTGCTTTAAGTGCTGTTATTCACTAGTTAACCGCAATCTCCCGATCGCACACAGATAGTCCAGATGCCATTTTCGGCTGTGTGCCTATTCGGATGTGTACACAAATCTAGGAGTTCCCAGGCATGTGCACACATCCAGAATAGTTTGTACATTGATTTCAATGCACTTCACCTTAAAATTGGTGGAGAAGTGGTTTGGGGAAAGCGGAATAACACAAAGTCATTGGTTTCAATGGACTTTGCATTCCTCATTATGACATGAAGTACTCTGCTTTACATTGTGGAGCACTTCACGGATTCTGTGTTACTCCGCGAAGTGATTCACGGAGTGAATTTTGGCCACTTCGCACACCACTACCAAGGAGCACTGGGTAGTAAAATGATTTGCTCAGAGTCATACAGCATGCAAGTGGAGGCTGCAGGAATCAAACCCAGGTCTGCTGGATATACTCAACTCATTCATAGTTTGTTACTCTAACCTCTAGGCTATACTGCTATAGATTCTCTTTCTGTCATTTTCACAAACATGATATATTTCAGTTTACAAACATTATAAGCAACTGTTTATGATCTGAGGGGTGAGTTTGCTCAAGTAAAGTATAGGAGAAGGTTTCTTGTAGGCTGGGTAGGTTGCATAATGAGAGGGAGAAGAAGCTGCCTGTCTCCTTCTGTACATGAGTCAGGCATAAAGCTTAGAACCCGGCCCTCCCTTCCCATTATTACCAAATCAGTGAGCAATCTGACACAGGGTGCCAATCAATCTGTCACTCACACACCACTGCTAATACTTTGATTTCCTTAGTGTCTTTGTGAAGAAAGTTGGGGAGAGAGAAAGAGAAGAATAAAATACAGGAAGAGAGTATAAAGAGCATGGGGAGGAGGAAGAAATGGTTATTGTGCTGGGGAAGGGAGATGGCATCAGATTTTGTGAGAATGAGAGAGAGGAGAAGAGAGGAAGAAATGAGAGAGGAGTGAATGAGAGGAAGAGGACAGTGTATGAGTGAGGAGGGTGTCATACAAGGGTCATTTGTTTTTGCAAAGCTTTTGCATATGTTTCTTGAGACACACAACCATACTATATAGTTAAAGATTTTACCTGCTTCCAAGACACTGCCTCATCATTCTGCCTACACAGTAAACAATCAGAGGGAACCTGTGAGTGATTGCTCGATAGGAGTAAGGTGTGTGTGTGTGTGTGTGTGTGTGTGTGTGTGTGTGTGTGTGCGGCGCGTTCATGTGTGTGTGTGTTTTATTGAGAAGTTGTGATGGCAGTTATGAGTCAGGTGTTATTTTGTAATAAAACAACCCCCCCCCAAAAAAATCAGCTAGGTGTGAACAGCAAAGATGCAGATTTTTTTTATTACTGAAGTAAGAAGTTTTAAATATGTCTTTGTGAGTGTGTTAGCGCATGTTTGTCTGAGACTGTGAATCTGTGTTTGTGTGAGCTGGTATGGTTTTTCTTCTGACTCCAGCCTGATTCAATTTGTGTGTATTTGTTTGCTTGTGTGGGGCAGATTGTTAACTGCATTTTTTTGTTGTGCAAATGTCAAGTCAGATGGGAGAATCCATGTTACTGCAAGGGTTTCTGATCTGTAAAGCTGTTTCTTTTTTTTTGGGAGGGGGGTCTGATTGTGATTCCCATGCATACATATCTTATGTAGACAAATATATGTTGGTAGACTGTATTTAGAGCAGATGCTCCCCTCTTCAACACCACCCTTCCACTTCAGTATTGGGACCAGCACATGCCATCCTCTCCACTACACTGCCTAATTGAGATCATAATTTGTAATTCAGCCTCCGACTGGTGATGTGAGAGGAGGGCATGAGATGTGTGTTAAAATGTGATATTTGCTGTAGTACTGTACTAGCACTGGGGATATGAGTAATATAAAGAATGAGTTGCTGATCTGGGTGGTGCGATATACTACAGAGGCAGAATGTGCAAAGAGATGAAAGTGAGTACAAACGTTGAACACATGAAATGGAAAATATGACAAGTAAATAAATATAATTATAAATGAACCCCAGCAGGGCTCATGTGTGAGCCACCAATGGGAGTGGCTGCATGGGTTGAAGCTCAGACCCGTTATTAAAAAATCTGCCAGCATCCACATACTGGACCCTGAAGGAGAAATCAGAAAATATGTATTCATCAGAGCTCAACTTATTCTAAGAAATTCTTCAGGAAACACATCAGTATCTGCTGTCAATCCAGAAATATTGATGCAATAGTTTGCCCTCAGACTGTCAACTCTAAGCAGCATCATGGCGACACGGCTACAGTGCAGCCAGACATGATGACAGGTGTGGATGGTACAGTTCTGAAAGGTATGCTGCAACAAGTTCTGACTGAAATCTTGACCTTTAAGTCAGTGGTGGCAGAGCTACAGGACAAGGTCCAGACCTTAACAAATATGCAGTGAGACACAGACACTTATTTGTCTTACATTGATGAGAAGGAATCCCATCATGAGGCGAGAGTCCAGGAACTTGTGAGACTCTCAGAGCTCCTCTGGCACTGAGCAGAAGATGCCAAAAATAGGGTGTCACCCTATATGGGTGAGTATTATTGAGTGACTCAATATGAATGACTCAATAATACTGCTTGTGTGTAGGGCGACAGCTGAAACAGAGCAAAAGATACTGTAAAGTGAGTGCAGCAGTGAACTACACTCGCTGTACTAGGATATTGCCAGGTGTGTGGCCAAACCCTACCGAGCTGGCTGTTTGGTGTAGCGGCTAGAGCCACTGCCTACACAGCCAATGGACTCGGGTTCAGGTCCCACAGTAGGAGATAGAATTTTTTTTTTCAAGTCTGTTCTCCCCCTTCCCGGAGATCATTATATTAATTCGGGTGATGCAGGGGGCTTGCCGCCCACAAAAAATGGTATTTGTATTGCTGTTTGTTGAACAGTTGAGGATCATCGCTGTTTGTGGTGGTGTTTGTTTTTTGAGGTCACCCTTCTGAGTTGGGCGATGTTTGAGTCTCCGTTTATGTGCTGTGCGGTAAGGGATTCACCCTTATCACATAACTCCCAAAAATAGGAGCCTTAGAAACAACATTAGGATTACTGGATTTCAAGAAGGAGAAGAAAGATCAAATGTTAAGACTTTTCTGAAATGTGACCTACCAAGGCTGCTGAAGCAAAACTGGAAATCTCCATTGGAGATTGAGAGAGTCCACGGAACCCTACCCCCCCAGACCAGAAGTCACCATTTCCCCATCCAGCCAAACCACTCAGATTTCCAAATGATGAGCCAGTCCTTGCCCTAGCCTGGGAGCATGGCCCACTCAAATGGGAAGGGAACAAGATCATAATTTTTAACAATTACATGGCAGAGCTGACTGCAAGGTGGAAAGAGTTCACAACGCACTCAAAATCTTTTAGGAACTAGAGGTACCATACCAACTGTAGTATCCTGCCAAACTAAATCATCAGAAAAGGTCTGGCAAGTACCTCTGAGACTCCTGAAGAAGCCTCCAACTACCTGACTCAGCACTGGCCTAAGCAAGCTAAGCATCTGAAGGCCAAGTCTGGACAACATACAGCCAACAATAATTCTCATTAGCCGCCAGATGTCAGCCAGTTCCCCCAAAGATATCACAAGAATCAGTCACCCCCTGAATTGCCAGACATGTACTGTCAAAAAACCTACTTTAAAAGGTTGAGGGGTCATGGCCCTCAGAGGAGTTTACCATTTCAAAGCTGGACCTTCAGAGACTGTAGCTGAGACTCAGGCACATCATCTCCAGAATCAGATGCCATTGGGTAGCCAACATCAAAGAGAAGTGGGCAGAAGGAGGCACTCATTCCCTATCCCAAAGCATGTCACCATCTCCGAACAAGTACGCCCCACTTCAACCCAATGCTGCAAGTGAAGGGACTGAACTATGCTTGACAAACATTGTAACTGACTCCCTGCAACCACAGACTGACCCCCAGCAGTCACTGAACTCTCAACTCTCAGACTAGGTGAATGGAGGTCTGCTACCTAGAAAGAATTCTTGACCAAACTCCCATAATCACTGATAGGAACTTCTGCCTGTGTTGCACCATCTGTTGCAGGACTACAAACTTTTGAATAACTTTTGGCACTGATCTCTTGCCGTTAAAATGAACTCTGCTGCCACCTGCAGTTGTGGGTCATATTCTTTGATTTGTTTTCATCAATAGTCTTTGCTTCTGCCCCTCCTATCCTTCTTCCCCAAGACCCTCCCCCATCTCCCACAGAGACAACCTGAATGTGTTGTGCATATTTTACAGAATTTGTTGAGTATATTTTACAGGCTGCGGTCAGGCTTAAGTGAGTATATTTTCTTACATGAAGCCATAGACTTGCCTGACATACAGAGGCAAGGAACTTGGAGTATCGCCGGCCATCCCAGAGGTATACCACCACAAGGCATGGCATTGTTCACCACAGATGGTTATTGTTGTGGGTAACTTCATTGTGGGGGAATTTTTACCTCCACTACCAGCTCTGGAGCACAAGGTAGGACCATACTATGGGCAAGACATGGGAATTCCCCACCCCCGGGGATCCATTCAAAGTTCCAAGTGCCAGAATTTCAACTCATTTTAGGCCAAATTGAACCTGAAACAGCATATCCAAAAGGGTAGGCTGCCATGTACTCTGGCAAACAGAATATCATCCATCAGCAGTCACCACCATTCTCTCTCCCCCACCTTGTGACCCTGCTGGTAGCAAATTTACTCCCCCTTTGCCACCCTCTCCCACTATATATGGCTCTCCGTACATGAGATAAACCTCCAATATACATCCCCACACTCCTCTGATTGTTGCAACATGATGGAGGCTTGGCCCCAATTTGTTAATGAGTCACTTACATGTAATTGATGATGTCAGGGAATGTAGAAGGGTCCCTCACTATATGTGGATCATTTAGAGTTCACCATCCACATCTGCAGTGAGATACCACTTGCCATGACTGTGAAGGGGTACATAAGCTCAAGGGATACTAAGCAGCACTATTCCTAAATTGGTAATAAACAGCTGGGGTCTGCCAAGATGAAACTTGGGAGAAACTGGTGAAAGATACAGTTACTGGCAGTGAAGTGCTCCTAATGCAGTGACCCCACCTCTAATCATTTTGTACCAGATCCCCTCTCGGTTGTCATCTAGAGCTTCTTCTCCAATTGGATAGCCAGATTCTGTCCACTTTGCTCCCCCTCTGACTGCTGGATGGTTCTGGGTGGTGGTACAGCAGTGTGAATATTCACCGCAACCGCGCTGCCTCCAACATGCTGACTAAAACACCTTCATCGAAATATTGTCAATAAGAACCAAAGTCCTACATCTGCTTCCTCTGAATCTAACCCAACCAAAACTGCCCAAGACTGCACAAAATACTAACCAGGTGCCTAGAAACCCAACTGACTTAATAGTTTGCACCATATGAGGTGGGCTTTGCTCCCACCGGAGCCATGTGTTGAGATTTTAAATGGTCAGCATTACTGCTGTTATGGCTCACATGCAGAACCAACAAAGGATCAATCCCCCCCTTAATGAGCAGCACAACCCTCAACTTCCCTTCAGTCTCCATATAGGTACTCTGCACTTGCAGGATGCAGAGTCATGTCACCTGATTCATTACAAGCATTTCAATTTGGGGAATGGCACGGGGTCACGAGATGACTCATCAGAGGTGTTTTTCTAGTACGCCACAACTTACCTTGCTGCATTTAACCCTTACCCCCACCACATGATAGAAGATGGGAGGGTGGTCAGACCCCCTTATGCCCCCCCATCACTGCAGCTGTGACCCAGAAGAGTCCAGTATGACATATAAGCAGGCACTCCCAGCATGAAATCACTTTGAAGTTTCTCTGAATACAGTTTGTCTTCCCTTTCAATGCAGCTCAATACTAGAAACAGTCACCCACTTAGAAAATAGTTCAGCAGGGGAAGGTGGGAGAGGGGGAGGCAGAGAAGGAAGCAAAGACATTTTAGTGAATAGGTAGGATGCCTACTCTGAACATTTGGGCAGATCATTCACCAATGTGGAACTGTCCTCAGTCCTAGCTGGCATGCCAGTGGGGAAGGCTCCGGTAATACTGGTATCCCTACAGTGGTCTATACCAAATTCCAAGATATAGTCCTGGAACCACTAAAGAATACCCTTACCAAGGCCTGAGCTCTTTGTGTCTTCCCCCAGTCCTTGCACACAGTGCAAATTTCTTTCTAACTCAAACCAGGAAAGGACTTCCAAAATTGTGGCAACTACAGGCATATCTTTGATAATAGCTGCTTGCAAAATGTTTGCCAAAATGATCTCAGAATGGAGGAAGCAGGTGATTTGTGACCTAACTGACAGAGATCAAATGGGTTTTGTCTCAGGGAGGAAAGGATGGTACAACACAAAGCACCTGATTTGGCATCCCAAGCAAAATGCAACCCCAATTGTTCTCCTCTCAAAAGACTGAAAATATGTTCAATACAGTTGAATGGAACTTTCCCTTCCACAGTCTCATGTGACTTGGGTGTTGTCCAAAAATGAGAAGCTGGATCTCCACCTTATATGAAAATGCTTCTGCCTCCATCACAACCAACAGCATGCAGTCGTTTGCCTTCCCATTACAGAGGGGTACCCACAAAGGTTTCCCCTCTCTATTTCTCTTAATTCTGTCCTTGGAGACCCTTCTACAAGCAATACAATCCCATCCCCAGATCATGGGCTTGCTACTTGGGGAGGAATACAAACTGATGGCATATGCAGATGATATCATGCTAACTGTTACTAACATGCAATCGTCCATACCTAATCTTATCTCTTAATAGTCTCCTACAACAGTCTGGCCAGCTACAAAGTAATTTTCTCCATGTCCATACTCCTCCCTTCCAAAGCTGAACTCATGCAGCAGGCAGCATACCCATGGATCATGTCAGTGGCACAGGGTAAGATTAAGTTATTGGGTATCTGTGTCGACTGGTCCCTTCATAATATGGAGGAGATTAACACTTATTCACTTAGAACCATGCTAGAAGAAAGACATGGCACAGTGGTGGCATCTAAACTTATCTCACTGGGGAAAGGCACATGCCTATAAGGTGATGGCCTTGCCAAAATTTCAATATGTATTATTGGACAACATCCTAACCCAGATATGTGCCAGATCCATAGCCAAACTGCATACAGATGTGCTGTCCTTCTGTTGAGGGAAGGGGCTACAGTACATAGGTTGAGCCACAATAAACTGTCACAAGATCTTACAACGGGAGGCCTGTACCTTCCAGGCATCACTTTGAAAAGACTGCCACAGGCTGTTCACCAATTGTTCACTACACAAACATGCAGAACTATGAGAGTACCCATGGGTAGAAGTGGAAGAATCATTGCTAAGGAAGCCTCTCATTGATGCTGACTGCTTCAGGGATCTGCAGTGCAAAGCATGGGCACATCCTATGATCATACACTCTCAGATATCATGGAAATAAGCCAACAAAATCACAGGCTAGGAATCTTCGACAGTGCTTCTCCAACCAATGTAGGCCAATCATCATCTATGCATAGGCAGAGACACCATAAACTGATGAGACTGGAAAGATAAAAACATTACCTCACTCCAGAACCTAGTACAGTAGACTGCTCCAGTATGTCATTTAAATCCTTCCACTTATTAACTATGGCATATCAAAACAGCATCAATGGCGACATTTCCTGCTCAGGCATGCAACTGCTTCTCTGTTGGCCCTCATCTTAAGACAGGACCCATGCAGTACTCCCTGCTGCAACTCTCTTCCCTCTTTCTACAAGGCAAAAGGTTCCTTTAAAAAGTTCCTCAGTTTACTGTCAGACCTCACAGACAGTACTCAATCCCATTGGATTGAGGAGTGCAACTGGGAAATTCCAGCCATAGAATGGGAAAGCTGCTGGAGCATGCTATCTTGGGCATTCAAAGACACTAAAACTTAGTTTACCCAGCTTAAACTCATGTACAACTGGCACAGAAAGCCAGCAAAACTTCACAAATGGGGAATTTCTTCAATAGACAAAAGCTGAAAATGTGAGGAACATTTTGATACAATCACACACATAATTTCAGCCTATCCCAAGCTACATCACTTTTAGGATAAGCTACAGGCAGTGTGTAGAGAGGTCTCAAAAACTCCACTCACACGCATACTAGTTATGCTGGGAATAGACCTGTCCTCAGTTCCAAACTCACAGACTGCACCAATCAATAGAACGGGAAGATAGTGAGGGTGGGCGCTACTAACGGCCAAACATGTTGTCCTGCACCACTGGAGAGATCAGGTTGCCCCGGCCCTAGTGAATGTCTCTCTGAACATGGCAAAACAGCAAGCTACAAAAGAATACAGTACAGTGCCAGAGGCAAGGAAGACGATTTCTCAGCCAAATGGAGGACTTACCTGTACTCTGACTACTGTAAAATTCCAGGATTGTTCTTCCCCAGCTACAGTACTTAAAGCAACACATAGCATCTGCATGTGTATCCAAGGTCTCATAATTTACTCTACCTTCTTGGTGTACACCATGTAAATGTTTAATTTAATGTACATTGACTAATGCCATACTTTATATGCTATTACAATAAATTTATCGTTGTATTGTTGCATTTGAGAATTATAGAGTTGTATTTACAAGAGGAGGATCCTCTTCCCTGGGTAGGATGACTTTACCTACTGTTATTTTATTTCAGTCTCCTATCTGCTGAAACTTAATACAAACTTTTATTCCCCAAAAAATAAATAAATAAATGAACTCCATCATTCACTGTCAACCTAGAATCCACTGTGACTGATAGAAAAGAGTCAACCCTACAACACAGTCCACTGAGAATTGAAAAGGCTTTGCCTGGAGTTCAAAGGCCAAGCAGCCAGCCACTCCCACTTCCTGAGCAATATGAGCAGTTCCATTCAGCCTCATCATGAAGCACTTTTTCTTTGCAGCTGAAGGCTCTGTTCGTCTGTCCTCTGAGCTGGTTGGGCCTCAACCCCCACCTTGCTGCTCCTGCTTGAGTGATGGATTTCTGTATTTCTTTCCTGCTTCTGGTTTGTATTTTGCATTCAGCTGTGTGTGCTTCTTCTGTCTTTGTTCCCTGTTTTTTGTGTTTGTGTGTCTTTGGTTTCATCCTTTTGGGGGTCTTTGTTTCTAAGCTCCTAGCATATTATTCCAGAGCTCCTACTACTTGCTTTCAGTTACTCACAACTCTCAAACTACTGCAATCCAACTGCAATCTTTAATTGTGTGTTTCAGCTCAACCATAGCTGCTCCATGTTGCATACTCAATTGTTTTCACCTGACTCAGGCTTACATTGAACCTAGCTATGCAGCTCAATCATGCTGTCTCATTCTACTTACCTCATTGTAGCAACTTTATTGCACTGCCTGGCTACACCTGCTTTCAGAGCATTGTGTTTCGTTATTTATGTTTATTGCACTTATAACTCAGTGTACTCCATACAGATGTTGCTTTTATGTTTATTCACCCAGTTCTACTCTGAGGTCAGCAAAAAGCTCCTGCTGAGGCTGTTAAACTTGCTTTAATATCTGCATGTTGGTCTCAGCCTTCCATCACTTTCTTATTTGTCCTCCAGTGGGGACTGGGAAGTGTTTGGGGAGTCATGGCCCCATGTGGCTAATTATTTCTGTTCTAAATCCTGCCTTCACCACCAAAAATCCTCAGAGTATTTGTGACCTTGATTTGGCTTTTAAATGTCTGGCTGGCTTGCCACATTATTCAGTGCTGTTTCATTGCTACTACATTATGCAGACCTATGTGTAGGTCCACTTATTACTACTCTGTTTACTGGCCTACAGACAGGTCCACACTTGCTTACGCAATTGATTGCTCATGTCTGCTGCATCCTCTCGACTTCAGCCTCTGGGATGTCTGCTGCACTCAATCTGATTTTGACCTTGCAAGGTCTCAGCGCTCATTGCTCATTACAATCAGCACACCAGTGCTCAAACAGCTCACCAGCTTCTCAGCTCTCAATCTAATTCTGGGGCTTGCCAGCCATTCTATTCTGGTGCAGGGTTCCTGCAGCCAATAGTCTCGCTCTGCATTTAGTCCACAACTTGAGCATGTCCAACTTGGGGTGGAATCCTTCTCACCTAGCCCATAGCTGGGAATGTCCTCACCTTGGGCTTGGCCTTAGCAGCCTGCTATGTGGCAGCAGCTCCTTGTCTAGAATTTAAGACTAGCGGTGAAGGGTGGCTATGACGATCTCCATTGGCTCTAGTGTTCCACTATAATTGTTGTCCATTGACTTTAGTGGATTCTCTAGCAAGGCACCTTCACCACATTCTCCCTATGACTGCCTCAGGTTCACCTGGTTTGAGTTTAGGGTAGGTAAGCCAGGGGGTGCCTCAGCAGTTGTTGCTCTCATCCACCACCTTGGTTGCATGTATTATTGCAGAGTTTTCTTGCAACCTTCCATGGCGCTCCTGCTAGATGGTTTGAGTGAGAGCCTTCCACTAAATTGGAATATTTGCCACCTCCCTTTAATTGAGTTTTCCAAATTGCAGCTGCAGAGCCATCACCAAATAAACTATCCCCTGCCTGCAAGGAAGGTGACCTAGGCCTTGGATCCCCAGAGATATCCTCCTCATAGGGTTTTTTTTTCTCTCCTCTATTGCCTCAGGTCATAACCGTTAGTTAGCATAGTAGTGTTCCCTAGTTTCTTTAGGTAGGTTCAGCTGTTGGATGGTGGTGGAGGATGTCCTGCCATTACCTCTCTCCTTAGAGGATTCCCTCATTCTCTATGCAAATCATCAGTATCATGCTTTGCAAACCTGGGCATTTCATTATGTTATCAAACTGAAAATCTCATTACATTATCAGACTGTATATGCTTCTCTGCTACTATGTTACAGTTACTGCTCCTACATCACAGTTACTGCTTGCTCAAAAGTGACATGTCACCTCATTCTTTGGGATATGATTTTACTACATTTCTTTTGGGGATTCCTAAGGCACCTTTAGCCACAGGAATCATCCCGTGGCACATCTAGGGGTGGAACCCTCTCTGAGGGTTCCTTGCCTTCTGTACCCCTACAGGGTGGTAATTCCTCTGGAATAGAGAGTGCAACCAGCCAAAGCCAAACTAATACAGTTGCCCAAGCATAACATTATATTGGCTGCGCAGGACATTGAATTCAATTATAAAAAAAAAGTATTTAAAAAAAAAGTGTGGTTTTGCAACCCACCACTGCAAAACCCACCCAACAATGAAGACATATATACAAGTTTGAATCCTCCCATTCCCAGCACCACATTATATTGGACCCTGGTTTGAACTGCGCACTACCATGCATGTGATATATGATGCCAATCAACACTACCTGTCCACTCCATTTAGCAGCAGCACATTCCCTCCTCTCCACTCTACATTTCTCTGCTTAAAGAAATTGTATGATCTCTTGCATTTATAAATATTCAAAAATTCAATTTTCATGATCTCCTCCATTTATAAAAACTAGGATGCACAATGCTCTATTGTAATCTGTCTTTCGGCAGCTGGAAGTGGAGGTGAGAGAAAGGTAGGTGCCGGTCACCAATATATGACTTCTGATTGCTGGATTCTGTTGACATTTTTATTGTTTTAATTGGGGCAAAGAATAAAAAAGAGATAGCTGTGTGGAGTTGGAGGTAGGGTATAAAATACATACATTATATGCAGGGGCGAAAAGAGTATAATGAGCAGACAGCTGAAAAAAACATTCAAATTATTGCGATCATAAAAGAGAAACAGCAGTGTAAGAGTCTGCATAGCTTACAATGTGATACAATGCAAATCTGTACCTCTTTCTCCTTGCCAGAAAACTCAATTCACTAAAGAAAAAAAAAAGAATGTTTTAAATTTCCTTTCTGACCAGAGAAATCCAACATCGCCAGTAACCATATGAGGTGATGAACTGCAAATCTACAAATCTGTACCATGCTCCCCATCCCAATGAAACTCAATTCAATAAAGGAAAAAAATATATATAACATTTCCTCTCAGCCCAGGATATCCCTCCAAACACCATGAAAGACAGTTCCCAATCCAATCCAGCAATGCCAGCATATACAAGTTATATTCTCACCACTTTCAGCATCGCACTGTATTGTACCTTGGTTAGAATCCCTCACTCCCATGATCAGATAAATATAAAGAGTATGTTAAATAGTGCATTCTATTCTTTATTTTGTGTCAGAGTGTTTTTTTTTCAGATATAGTATCTTGATGCTGCACTATATATTTGTTTCAGTTTTCCACTGTGCTCAAACATGATCTGAGTCAGCCTAATTTCATATTCAAGAGAAAGTGCATGTCATACAGTTCAAACATTGACACCCACATTGAAATGTGGGTTGTATTTCTACAGTAGATATATTTGATTTGTCATACCAGTGTAAAGATTTGTTAGTTATGTAAAAGAGTTACTGTTTATCATTGCTGACAAGCATTTCCTGCCTCATGTTATACAAATAAGGTGAGATGTTAGTATATTGTTTGCTGATTTCTGATTGTGTTTCACCCTCCTAGTAAGTGATCATTAGCACAAACAAAAAAATCCAGGTATGACATCAGTTGTAATCCTATTCTGATGTGTGGCATGGGCTGCTTGTTATATCAGATCCCACATGCCAATTTTTCAAAGAGAAGCAACAGTGATTTATTTATTTGTTACTTATTTGTTTTTATTTACTGCACTTTTGTCTGCACCAGTGTCGGGACTATAGGCCCAAGTTATGGTCCTCACCGCCCTCCACTCCCATATGAGTCACGACTTCCCCTTTGCCACCTTAGCTTGCCCCCCAGGGTGGGGCCACAGCACCAGCCAAGGTGTCGCAGACATTGGTCATGTCAGGGGAGTCGACTTGAGAGCTGAAGAAGGAGCAGTGAGCAGGGCATCATGGAGGTGCTGGCGCAGTGATTTTCCCCTGTTTTTTCATGGGGGCGGGGACATGCAATGATATCCCATGTTTTCTCCACCACTAGATGTCCAGATGCCAGCTGCTTGTGGTTCCCCCAGCCTCTGCCAGGGATCCATCAAGCATCAGACATTCTCCCCACCGTCCCCCCTGGAGAAGGAGAGCAGTCCATGGGATGCTCCATCCCTCTACCTCAGCCAGCCCTCCGACAACCTAGGTCCATTCCCAAACCCAGGTTGCCGGCATCACAAGTGGAAATCCAACCACTGTGCCAATGGGCCAGCATCAGCAACACTGATTTAAAAAAACAGCTTGCCCCCTTTCCTGTTCAGATGCAAAGTGTGAAGACAGGGATTGGTGGGTGACCATCTGTCAATAAATGAGGATGGGATTGAAATGAAACATAGGTAAAATAGTAGGAGGATAAAAAAAAATAAAACAATAGCACCTTATTAGCAGGATGTGATGTGCCATTATGACTTATAAACAGAGTTGAGCAGGCTGTTTAAGCAATAATCCACAGCAGGCTGTGGGATATTGTGGGATTTGGTTGCAGACCAAGTGACAAAAACCACACCAGAAGTGGATAAATCCCACAACCATCACCACACTGGAGAGAATTATTATGATTATACATGGGGAAAATTAGTACAATAAACATAAAATTAAAAAGTTGTATTTTAATTGTTTTTAATTATTTTTATAGAAATGTTCTTTTGCACTGCATTAAATAGTGTCTTGTTGCGAGGTAGAGTATGTCTAAATCTGCTATCCCCCATGCTGTGATATTTTCATGTTTTTCTTTGTTGTATTTTGTTTTGTTTTTCATCCCTGACTTCTGTCCCTCATTTTATTTTTTTTTGTACAATAAGAGAAAGTTGTGGTGCTGACAGAGAGACTGTGCTGGGAGCTTGAGGTGTGCGAGAATGTCTGCTTTAAATGAGTGGTTGGCAGCATTACAGTAAGGGATGACTTACTCTACAACCCTGTAGGGTGATAAACAGCAGTAGTCTGATTGCTCGTGCAGTTCTAAGGATTGGTCTGTGATCTGGAATGCAGGTCGTTGACTAGCAAACTATAGAAATTCTGATGAAACTACTTGAAGAGACACTGTCAACTCTTTTTGCATCATATTATTTCTAGTTAAAAATCCACATTTTATGATTGTGTACCTTCTCAAAAATTCACTGATGTTGCTGACTGTATTATTTTATATACAACTGAAATGCATGCCAATGCATAGTTATACCAAATCTTGTTTTGTTTCACATAATTAATCTACTCCTAGTGCACATTTCCTGAACACCCCTAAACAGTGCAGCCACTCATGCTGCAATAGTCTCCTCCTCTCCCCGTGCATAATGAATGGCTAGATTGTGTGGCATGTGTCCCTAGGTCCATGAAAGTTGCAGTGGAATTGATGAAGGAATGTAAACAAACATGATTTTGTGTGGTAACATAGGTGTGGTGGGCAGTCTTTTTTTCAGTTTTCAAAAGAAAAAAATAATTAGAATCAAACTACTAGTTATATCAATAGTCTGTACAGAATATGGACAATTATGTGATTTTTTTAAACTAGGGACTCTCTGAGGCCTCAGGGGGTTGACAGTGTCCCTTTATGCGAGACACCCCAATGGCAATTATTTCATCCTGATTAAGTGGCAGTCTCATTTATTAAGAGATAGCATTTTCTATTGTTTGTTTTATCTCCTATTGCACTGTGGATAATGAAACTGTGAGTGTAATTACTTGCAAAGTATTTTCCCTCTGGTACAGTTCAATACTGCAATTGTAATTGCCCCTTGAGTAAGCTTGTCAGAGGTAGTGCTCAAATACAGAAAATAAACAATAGACACAGTTTGCTCCCCCCTTGCATTTATTTGTTACTAGAAACAACTTATGGCCATACACACCTTGGTACTCAGGCACTCACAGAAAACCTGTGAAGACAATTCTAGTAACAAAAGCTGTAAAAATGAAAATGCATGAGGAATGCAGCAGCAGCAGGAATACAGAGGGGTTGCAGCACATTCAGTCACAGAGCAAAGGAACGTGTGCCCCAGAGGCAGCATGCACTTAGTGAGATGCTGTTTTTTTCAATCAGCTGATCACTCTGAAGCCAATAGTGAGATGGAGAGCTGGTAGGTTGGGACTGTGATTTCATAAATTATACTGTTTTGCCCTTCTAAGTAATTTTGCTCATATAAGCAGATAGAAAATTAAATATCCAGTGATGATCTTCATTATCTGACAACTTAAACTTACAGTCAAGGCCTGACATGTTGGCATGTGTTGAGTGGCCAGGTTTATTGAGGGTAAAGGCCAGCAAAGTGTTTATTTTGAAAATCGTGATGAGAAGATGGCCCAGTGGTGTGGAGGGCTGAGGTACTGGGTGCCTTAATTCCTACCACATTGGTGACCTGGGGTTGGAAACAGACATGGGTGGCTTGGAGGCTGACTGGCAGAGGAAGGACAAGCATGCCAGGACAGCTCTCATTCCTCTGGGTGGGGTGGGGGGGTAGAGTGGCATTCTGCTTGCCTGCCACATGGTGGTGGCTGAGTGGCAGCACATGCACATCATCATGTAGAAAAGGGAAATCGTGTTCAGCGGAAGCAGAGCTCAGATATTACATCCATTGCATGTCCATGGGCCCAGGGAGAAAACTGGGAGGAAAACCACCCCAGGTGGCAGGATGAACAATGAACCATCTGCAGGCCCTCCACTAGTGGCTGGGCACAACCACAGTTCCTGTGGCAGAGCGCATCAGTGAAGGTAAATCTCAGAGGTAGGGTTGTCAGAACCCTCTGAAGTTCTGGGTTCTAGTTCTAGTCTAGAACTTTTGAAAAAGTTCTAGGGTTCTAATCTTTTTTAGAACTTTTTAGAACTCGAACCCTATTTTTTTATTGTGCTGCCAGTAACGAAGATAGTAATAAAATACATGTAAAGGAAAAACTGTTCAATATAAGGGGGAGAGAAATTATCATGTGTGACATTGATAGGAATACAACTAGGATTATCTATGGTTTCTTCTGTTTGCTAAAGCCAGCAACTTAATACGTAACAGCCCACCCACCCACCCACCCATATGTTAAAGTTTTCCTGCTGCAGCTGCATCATAGTTCTTAGTGAAAGAAAGAGGCACATTAGCCATTTATGTACTCAGTTATATATACTGATCGTCATGAATTATAGAAAAAATAACTGATATTACCTAATTTCAGCTGTTTGCTGCTTTCTGTTTTAAATGAGTAAATC
The DNA here is from genome assembly GCA_016271365.2 of Neoceratodus forsteri. Taxonomy (NCBI): domain Eukaryota; kingdom Metazoa; phylum Chordata; order Ceratodontiformes; family Ceratodontidae; genus Neoceratodus; species Neoceratodus forsteri. Next base: position 613,847,725 of record CM057455.1, read on the forward strand.
AAAAGTTGCTATGTTTAAAAGAAAGCTTTTATAACAAAGTCAAGCCAAGTACTACAGCAGCAGCATGTGGAACTGTTGCAAAACATATTATGTCATAACGTAGTCAGTCAAGACATTTGAATAAAAAAAATATGCCAGTCATTGTTGCTGGCAAAAATGCATGCAATTTTCTAAGGTAATGCATACATATACCAACATTTTTGTTGGCAAATTGAAGTAATACATACAACTTTCTAAGATGATACATTTTTGCAGCTGATACTTCAATAAAATCTGTATTTCAGTCACATGAATAAAAAAGTGGTTTCCTCACCACATACTAAGGAACATTTAATGTAGCTGCAGCAGCTGGCATGTGATGTTTAAGGGACAGCGTCTGTCAACCCCATTATGTATCAAATTATCACTACTTGTAAAGCAAAAACACTTTATGATACGTCACATTCTGTGAAAACTGCTGATGCAAATTTTCTTTTATTTCTGATTCCTTTATTCTTTTTTTAAAGGGGACAGGACAATTGTGCTAGGTAGCAGCAGTTTGCAATGTATTTAATAAGAATATAAATTATGTGTACAGTAGGTTCGGTCTGTCATCATTTTTTTCCTCACCATCCCCAGCTGATCACGAATCTGTAAATGAAAGAACTAAAACAACACCCACCTTTCACCCCATCACCCATTCCACTTTTCTTCCACCACCCTCATCTGTGCAGTAGCACCATACCCTATACCCATGTTAAACCTACCCACAACCTCACCCATGTACTAGCATCCATTTTTCGTTTATGGCTAATATTTCTGTAATTGAAAAATAATAAAACAGCTACCAACTAGAACTCATTGTTTTGTCCTCTTTAAAATTGAAAATAGACCGTCTCCTGTCCCAGCCCATACTGATTCACCACAAAGTCACAGAAGGTAAATCCAAAAATATACGTTTGCACTTTAACTATAAATAATATGATACGGAAAGGATTGAGCGTGACAGTGTCCCTTTTATGCCAAATTTGGGCCTGTTCCACTGATGTTAAAATTGCCCTGTATATAAAACTTGTTGACTTTAGTTTAGACCCTAGCTACAAAGCAGTTTGCCATGAAATGGTGAAAGTTTAGAGGGTATATAGTCAAGGTAGTAGATCGAGAAAGGAGAGACAACAACCAAAGTCATCACAGTCTGTAAAAGTTTCCTTTTTGGTGCAGAGAGACTCTGTCCCACACAGTATTTACCAGCCACCACCATCTGATTTGTCATCACCATCAACATCCACAACATCAATCACTTCAGGATCAGTTTGTATACTCTTGTAGGGATACGAAAATCTTGACTTATTAACTTTAATAAAAGTTAACGTGTGTACATTTTCTGGCAGCAACCTATTTCTAGTGTCTGTCACAATATTACCAGCTATACTAAACATGCATTCTGAAGAGACACTTGTTGCAGGACAACCAAGATATTTACAGGCTTCATCATACAGCTCTGTCCAAATTGACTTTTTTGATCTCCAGTATTCAAAAGGGCATGCATAAATAGGAATAGGCAGTTCTTGCAGGTAACTGTCTACCATGATGGACAGAGACCGCTCAGAAGAGGAATCAGCAGAAGCTGGTATGGCAGCAATTTGGGAAAGGTTTTTCCACAAATTTAGCTTGCTACTAAGGGTTGAAGAAGTGACAGTTGTGGAACAACTACTGTTAATGTTTGGTGACTTTTCCAGTTCTGTATCCCTTTGTGAAGATGAACCTGCATGTTGTGGGGATGACAACCTGACGGTACTATGCGTGTCTGTGTTTGACTCCTGTGAGTGCTGCAGCTCATCTAGCAACATACATTTGTACTGCTCTATATCATCTGTTTTGGAAGATGTATAGCCTTGAACCTGGGATCTAAAGAGTTGCAAGGATGTAGTGTTTGATTTAATCATTGCAACTAATTTGTCATTGGTTTTGAAGTGCTCACTCATTCTCTTTGAGATTCCCATGATACAGGCGACATATTGACTCGCTTCAGTTCTGTCTTTTCTATTTCTAGATTTAGAACACTAAGATGATGTGAAATGAGCATCATGAGTGGGATAACTGACTCTGAATCGCCTTCAGAAGACATGTCCCTTGTAGCTGTCTCAAAGGAGCTGGGATACAGCACACTGTCTCCATTAATTTCACTGCAGCACAGACAGCATAATGCCATCTCCAATAATGTAACTGGAGCAGTACTCATGTACAGCTTGCTTTTGCTCCAAGAGGCGCTGCAGCATATAAAGCGTTGAGTTCCAACGAGTGGAAACATTTTGAATCAGTTTTTGCTGGGGTAGCTTGTGTTTTTTTTGCAGTTCGGACAATGTCCATATAGCCTTCATTGAATGTGAAAAGTGAGTCACAATTTTTTTGCAAACAGCAATCATACCATCCACTTGTGTTTCGTTGCTGAGAAATCCCGTGACAATTAAGTGTAAGCAATGTGCAAAGCAAGAAGCATGCAGAAATCCTCCATCCTGTACTGCTTTCAAGATGTTGGCTCCATTGTCACTTACTATGAAGCCACATTTTAGACCGTGAGAATAAACCCATTCGTCAAGGAGGTCATTTAGTTCCTGCAAGATGTTTGCAGCAGTATGACTTTGCCCAAACTTCTTTATATGCAGTAGTGCCATCTTTTGGGGTGTCTTTGTTTTTGAAGAAGCACAAGAAAATGTGACCCAATGAGCGGTAAGGGACATGTAATTTATGTTTTGAGTGCTGGTCCACATATCTGTTGTGACATGAATAACCCCACCCTCCACAGTTTTAAGTGCAAGCATCACTGTCACTTTTAAAGCCTGATAAATGTTTGGTATTTCAACATAGGAAAAGTACCTTCGATGAGGAACATTGTAACGAGGCTCTGCTAATGTCATGAGCTCCTAAAATCCTCATGATCTACCAAAGAGTATGGGAGAAGGGCTCCGGCTAACAGTTCACCAATTCGGTGATTAAGATGAAAGGTCTTTGGATGATTTCTAGTAAAGTGTATTCTTCCTTTCAATGCCTGAGACAGTGTTAGCTGTTTGCAACATGTCCCTGCTGGTTTATTATACACGTGCTTCGATGGGCAGATGGACGCAGAGATGGTGGACTAGGACTTATACATTCAGTGCCATCACTGGATGTGCAACTGGTACTAATGGTGCTGACTTTGGTGGTAACAGTGATCCTAGAGCTGGCAGTGGTTCTGCCCGCATCAAGTTCAGACAATTCAGTATCCATTTCAGATTCCTGACCCTTTTCACATGCAGTCCGGAAGATAGAGGACATGGGTTTTGGATGATCAAGCAAAACCGAATGCTTTTTCAGATGGCGTTTAAGGGCTGTAGTGCCAAGGCATGACACAACTTTACCACGGCTTACACTCTGTTTACACAGGGAACAAATTGCTCTGCATGGATCAGTTTTACTGACAGAGAAATAATTCCACACCTCAGATGTAACAGATTTTGTTTGAGTGCTAAGAAGATAGCTAAAGACTGTTTGTGTCTTTTCACCTGTCCTAACAGAACCTGGGACTTGCTCCTTGGTGCTAGAAGAGTGGGCAGAAGAATCTGATGGATTTTCATTGCTGGCCAACACAGAAGTGGTGGATTCGATGGATATGTCCTTTTCATTGCCAACAGTGCTGAATGTATTTGCAAGTGCACTACCTGATTCATTGTCAGCAGACTTGCTCATTTCACTTTGTTGAGGAAGTAATGATTTGTCACGAGACACAACAGTGTCGGACTAAAACAAAGAGCTACTGTCTGAGTCAGAGAGGGACTCACTGTCACTTGCATTATTGCTGCTAGTCACAGGGATCTTAACAGCATGAATGGCATACCTTATGGTGCCTCTCCGTGTGACCCCAGCAGCTGTACAGGTTTTCTTAAAAGGTCCCCCTTTACCACACTTCACTGTTGCTCTTTTGCTGTTTGTTGAATTTTTATCACGTGAAACATTTTGGTTATTTCTGCTAGCACCAAGATTACCACTACCACAAACAACTGCTCCAACACCAGCACTAGATGCTTCATCTATGTTGCTGTCAGCCATAACAGACAGTAAGTACCAGTACAACCAGTATACTGCGGTGAACACACCCACACCCAAACAATTCCTGTGTAACAAAGCAATGTGATCTGTGATCGCTGGCTACAACTCCAAAATTTTATTTTGGTTGTGTGACACTGTGATACGTGGACTGAAAGTAATTGAAGAATATGACAGTTTGCAACTAAAGGATCCAGGTTCAAGGCTTACAGAATGATTGGGCTGCTGGCATGAGGCATACACTGCTAATCAAGGGTGCACAGCAGCAGTTGATGAGCTCACCACAGGAGGCCGAGTCACATCGCAACCCAGGGAATGAGAATTATATTTCTACATTTCTGTCATGTAAGGTTAATGCCACCACACAACTGGCCACTGGGCTTCTCTCTGTAACACACACACTGGGTAGGGTACAGTGCAGTCAAAGGGCACACAGAAGCAGGGTGATGGGCTGACCACAGGAGATGGAGTCACATACATAACCAACAACTCAGGGAATGAGAATTATATTTCTACATTTCTGTCTTGTGAGGTTACTGCCACCACACAACTAGCCACTGGGCTTCTCTCTGTAACACACACACTGGGTAGGGTACAGTGCAGTCAAGGGGCACACAGCAGCAGAGGTGATGGGCTGACCACAGGAGCACGTCCATACACAACCAGGGAATGAGAATTATATTTCTACGTTTCTGTCATGTAAGGTTAATGCCACCACACAACTGGCCACTGGGCTTCTCTCTGTAACACACACTGGGTAGGGTACAGTGCAGTCAAAGGGCACACAGCAGCAGGGTGATGGGCTGACCACAGGAGACGGAGTCACATACATAACCAACAACTCAGGGAATGAGAATTATATTTCTACGTTTCTGTCATGTAAGGTTAATGCCACCACACAACTGGCCACTGGGCTTCTCTCTGTAACACACACTGGGTAGGGTACAGTGCAGTCAAAAGGGACACACACTGGGCTTCTCTGTGACACACACACTACACTGGGAAGGGTTCAGATTTATTTGTCTTTTTGCCCCTTGTATGCTTGTTGCTGGCAGCTGCTGAGTGTGCAGTGTGCACCACTGACTGAGCAGTGCTGCAGTTTCAAATAATCACATTTCACAAGGTTCTTCACTTCTTCTTCTTTTTTTATTCTCCTCCAGTCCTCCTGGGTCCTCCTCCTGATATTGATTAATCTTGGTCTCGATCCTCCCTATTCCCAGTCCCTTCAATTCTTGATTAATCCCTCCACCTGTCCTGAACCTCCCCTAGTCCCACTCCCACCTGATTTTGAGCTTTTTTCAGCCTTTCTCTCGTTCTCGGTCTCACAGGAAAATGGATGATGGAATTTTAGTGGCCAGTATTGGACAAGAGTAGCGGTACGCTAACTGCTAACGCTAGTAGTACAGTTTAGCTAGGTTGCTGCTGCCTCCGCTCCGATCCTCAGCAAATGGTGCTCCTCCTCGCGGCACATCTGCCTAAATACCCTCACAGATCCCACGGTCCGCGCAGCTTACTCGACCCCAACCTGACCCAGACGAGGGTATGCAACTTACTCAAGCTAAACAGACAACGCCTCGCTGTTTTCTGTGATTCAACCCTTTTAGAACCTTTTAGTGTTCGAGTTCTAAGTTAGAACTCAAACACCAGGGTTCGAGGAGGGTTGAATCTTTGAAGAACTAGTTCTGACAACCCTACTCAGAGGACCTGGGTGATGATGCTGAAGCTGGGGGGGGGTCAGAAGGGGGCTGCCGGAGAGAACCAGGAGATACATGGATGAAAAAAATAAAAATAAAATAAAATTTTGATCAGAGGGTAAACTGATTACATTTTTTTTATTGAAATGTTTCACCAGGAAGGCACACTGAGTGGCAAGCCACTCGTCTCCCGGTGTGACCTGGGGGGCTGAGGTATAATAGGAGTGAAACATTGAACACTCAAGTTACAAGATCAACATTTTAATAATTTTATTTATTTATTTATTAAACTCTAGAATTACAAATATCTCTGAGCAAGAACTGCTCGTTTACAAAGGTTCCACGTCAAAGGAAGAAAGGTTAACATACAAACAAAGGTAAACATTAATACAGAGTCTCAAAAAACAAAATACTGAATTTCAATTGGAGAGACAGCAAAAGGATAGTAAGGCCAGATGAGCAACCACTAGGGGTGGTAGGTGTGGGTGGGGTTCAGGAAGGCGTGGGCGGGCTGAAGGGCCATTGTCTGGGGGAGTTGGTATGAGAAGTGCAAGGTAGAGGGGACAGAAGTAAAAGTGCTACAAGATGGGAGTGTGTGGGTGAGGTAGGGGAGAAATGGGGGAGGAGTAAGGTGAGAGGGAGGAAAGTGGAGGACAAGGATAGTTGGCCAGAGTGAGTTTAGGGCCACACAATGCCAGGCATGAGTATAGAGGTTGATCAATTAGGAGAAGCAGTCACATTGGCTGGTAGTAGAGAGGTGAAGTCGTAGTTGCCTTTTAAATGGGCCAAGCGTAGTAGCTGAAAGGAATTCCTTGTTGAGTGAATTAAACCACTGGGGGGTCCTGTGGGCGAATGAACTCTGGCCCATAGTGGTCCGGCATCTGGGGACCTGGAAGGTTTTACTTAGTGTACTTTGGGTGTGTTGGGTGCTGCAGTGGGCAGTCAGAAGCTTTTCAACCCCAGGTGGCATGAGCCCAAGGAGAACCTTTTTTGTTAAGAGGCAGGCCTGGAATTTGATCCTGCTGATGAGAGGGAGCCACCCAGACTGGGGGTACAAGTCACAAGTATGTGTTAGGCGGGCAGTGCCCATAAGAAGTCTGCATGCTTTGTTGAGCACACAGATATCCTGTTAATATCCAGATAACATTAACATACAGTTGTAAAGTAGCTGTTACAAGCAGTGTTACAACAGTGTTGTGCATAATAAGTAGAAAGAGTGGACAACAATGAGTGCCGAGTTAATAAGTAAATGAGTGCTTACATGAAAGAAAAGGGGGAAAGGAGATGGAGGGGTGAGGTGGGGGAGAGGGAAGAGTCATGTTTAAGTTAAATTCAAGTTACAAGATCAACATTAACATACATTTGTATGGCAGGTGTTACAAACTGTGTTAAAACAGTGTTGCACATAATATGTAGAAGGAGTGAACAATAATAAGTGCTGAGTTAATAAATAAACAAATGCTTATGTGAAAGAAAAGGGGGGAAGGAGAGGGAGGGGTAAGGTGGAGGGATGGTAGGGGAAAGGAGTAGATGAAGGATAGAAGCCCCCTGGGGGTAGGAGAGGGACCCATGGAGAGCATTTGGGGTCCCTTACATTCTGTGAGAGATCAAGGGAGGCCAATAAGGGGGAGCAATTTTGGGGAAGGGGAGGAGAGCTAGAAATTTGTGGGGTGGGGTGCACAGGTTAAAAAGAAGGTGATGGTAGAGGGGTAGGGCTTGACCAGGGCTTAAAGGAGTGAATTAGGGAGGGACATGTCAGAAGCACCTAGGTGCAAGGTAATTATTGAAGGCAAAGCTGATAGAGTAGGCAGGGGATGAGTAGCAGATTTGAGGTGGGAGTGAATTCCAAATTTTTCAGATGCTGTGAGAGTAAGCGGATTGGCCAATTTGGGTTGATCTGCAGGGGACTACCAGGGTGAGGGAGTCAGTTGATCTAAGAGAATGTGAGGATGGGGGGGGTGTTATAAAAGAGAAGGTTAGGTAGGAAGGGAGCTCACCCTACCAGTACTTGGAGGTGAATTTAGCACAGTGGGAGATTCGCCTATTTGTAAGAAAAGGGAAGGATGGGGCACGATAAAGATCGCAGTTGTGAGTATGGGAAGGGGGGGCATAAAGAGCAACGCGGCAGAAGGAATTGAAAAAGGTGTCCAGTCTGGCCAGAGAGGACTTAGAGGCAGCACCATAGACTATGTAACAGTAGCTAAAAATGGGCAGTATCATCTTCTGAACAAATTCATGCCTAGCCGTAGGAGGGATGTAACTACAATTCCTGAAAAGGGCACTAAGCTTGGGGTGCAGTTTTTTTCTGGATGGCGTCAATATGTCCAGAGAAGTTTAGGTGTTGGTCCAACCAAACACCTAAGTACCTGAAGGAGGATGTGTACTCAAGTAAAGTCTTGTCAAGGGTGTAGAAAGTGGGTAGGGAGGGAAGCCTAGAGAGTCTCTGCCTTGTGCCAAAAGTTAAGGAGACAGTCTTCTTGGTGTAGAGGAAAAGTTGATGGTTAGCAAATCAGATCTGAACCTTGTTAAAGTCTTGCTGTAAGCTGGTTGTAACCTCAGCAGGACAGAAGCCAGATGCATACAGGACTGTATCATCAGCATACATACAGTATGTATAGCAGAGGGGGGGAACAAACAGAGGGAAGGTCATTTAAGAAGATGGAGAATAGGAGGGCCCCTAATACAGAGCCCTCGGGGATGCCAGTGCTAATCGGGAGTGGAGGTTAAGTGGCATTCAAGATCTTAACTGATTGGGTTCTGCCAATGAGGTAGGCCTTGAACCAGTTTGTGGCGAAGGGAGACAGGCCAGCTGCTGGTAGTAGACTGAGGAGAAAGGAGTGAGAGATGGTATCAAAGACCTTAGCCAGGTCGACAAAAATGGCAGAGGTAATTTGTTCATTGTCCATCCCGGTTAGGATGGTGTCTGTGAGACATGGGAGAGATGTGGTGTTTGAGTGTTTTTTCCTGAAACCAGACTGGAAAGGGGGTGAAAAAGGAGGCATCAGATAGAAAAGAGGTGAATTGAGAGAGGGCAATGTGTTCATGAAGCTTGGCAAGGGTAAGGAGGAGAGAAATGGGGAGATAGCTGCTAGGGTATGAGGGATCACCCCTTTTGGGTAGAGGGAGGACCACTGCATGTTGACATGAAGAGGGGACTGAGGCAGTAAAAAATGAGAGATTTACGATTAATGAGAGGGGGTAGGCAATGGCTGAAGTGGAGAGGGAGAGGAGTTTTGGGCTGAGACCATCAAGGGAGGCACGTTTAGAGGGGATGATGATGCGGAGGGCACTTAGAGCATCATTTGGGGTTGCAGTAGTGAAAGAGAAGGGGAGGTGGGCGGATGGTGAAAGGGGCACACCGGTAGAGGTTAGGGAGGGTGATGGGTAGGAAGGGAGGGATTTCAGTAGTTCAGTGGTGCAGGAGGTATAGTAGGAGTTAAATTCCACAGCTACGACTGCTGGGTCAGACAATAGTGAGCTATTTACTTTAAGTACTGGGGTGGTGGGCAAGATGAGGGGGTACATAGGGCGTGGACCACCTTTCAGAACTTTAAACAGGAATTTATGTTGGTGATGAAGGCAGATTTTAGATATTCAAACTTGGCTAACCTTGTAGCCCTGTGCAAGCATTTTGGAACATGCGGTAGTTCATGAGGTCACTAGGATGCTTGGTAGCTTTATGACGCTTCCAGGCTTGATCTCTAGCCTTGAGATAGGCCAGACGTTCAGGGGCTATCCAAGGTAAGTGGTTACCTCTGACTCTGTTTTTTTTGAGTGGGGCAAAGGCGTTGCAGTTTAAAACAAAAAATTCTTTGGAGTAGGCAAGGGCCTTATCAACCGAGGGGAAGGAGGTTGGGGGGGGTGACCAGTCAGAAGTGGCAAAGTTACTCAGGAGAGGTTCAAGGTCAAGAGACTTGACAGAGCATAGTTGTATGGGTTTGTGTGGTGATTTAGTTCTGTGAACTTTCCTAACTATGAATATTGGGTTATGGTCACTGAGAGCATCAGGGAGGATGTCAGAAGTGATGACCTGGTGGAGGTGGGAGGTAAGGGCCCAGTCAAGTAGGGAGTGCTTTTGTGTCTTGTGGTTTGGGTGGGTGGGTTCAGATATTAGTTGGGAGAGGTTTAGGGCTCCAATTTCGTTTTTAGTTTTGGTAGTTTTAGGTGACAACCAATTATATTTTGAAGTCTCCTAGTATGAATAATTTCCCAGAGTGAGCAAGGGAAGTGATGGAAGTTAGGAGGTGTAGCTCTACCGAAGGATGGACATTTGGACAATTTGTTGTGCTGCTGCTATCCTGACTGACTGGAACTTTGTTGCGTAGGTTGTCATAGAATTTTCTCACATTCAAAAGGCCTGTCAGCCAAGGAGAATGTCGGACTCTACTACCCCCTTGTGTAATTAATGTCAAACGCCAATTTAAGGGAATTTATTTCTTCATATTTTTTTTTTTTATGTATGAGACACTTAGATATGGTCTGGAAATTGGATAACTGTTTTATAGAAAATGTGGTTGTGTGACTTAAAAAAGTTGTGAACCATTATATGAATTTGAAAAAAAAGATATACCTTTTTAGAAAGCAAACAATAATAAATATAAGTGAGAAGCCCCTACAATTTAGATCCAAACTCTGCTGAACCTGCTTATCATACTTTGAAACATACTTGTTTTATATTAATTTAGGGACAACTTAAGGTATCATTACCAGCCAAAAGCAAGTGATTTGCGAATAACTCTCATTTGTTGTTACCAGTATCATTATGATAAATATGAAAATGGTTAGGTAAGGCAAAGCAAAGTTTATTTGTAAAGCACCCAATCCAAAAAGTCTCTGAGCACTATGAAAATGAAATCCAATGATGCTCAGAAAAAATGTGAGTATTAAAGTGCCTGATGTAGTTGACTTTTACGAGACCAGTGCCACCTACTATAGACCCTCACTGTAATGAATGGGTCTGGAGCTACTGTGTGTAAAATGTTTGTTATAGCAAGGGTTTCTTATAGCACAGTTTCCCAGAGAAAAGCATATAATGAACATTTTATTGCTACTTAGCAATACTGCTGTGATTTTAAAAATTCAGTAGATAGAATAAATGAAAACTCCAAGAAAGTTTACTTACAGTATGTCATTTTATTCTGTTGAAAAAATGTATGTTTAAACAAAAACATTTTAAGCTTTAGATTAAAAAAAAGAAAGAATAAATATAATATACACTACAGTATTAGGAGATAAAGTTGTCTAGAGTTATGTGCTCAATTTTGCTTTTCAATTCTCAGACTTGGAAAGCAACAAAATGTGCTTTAGCTGAAAGGATGAAATGTAAGTCTGTCTTTCTAAAAATGTGTCCCGTTTGCAGACCTGTGAGCCTCTCACACATGGATATTGCTAACACTGACTCTTCAAGGCTGTCTTTCTTGTTCTTTACTTTTTCCTCCCGAGTCACTTCATTGACAATTTCTTTGTCAGTCAGGGCAGCATCCATTGGACTGTTTTCACCTATGACAATCCACTGATTGCTCGCTGCAAGGTTAACATCAGGACTGTCATTTTCTTGTGCCGTCTTCCTCATTTTGTTCTTGACTGCTGGTATTCTACTCCTGCTGCTGTGCATGCAGTGGGGGTTCTGATGTCAAAAATATTTGTCACACCATTGTGCCAGCAATTGCAGATCATATCAACTGTGACCTGCTCCCAGGCCTCTGCTGTTACATACAGCATGTCTTTTGTAAAGTATCCTTTGATAAATGAAGTCTGCTTGGACCCATTTTCTCTAGTAACAGATTATCTCAAAAGTTGTTCTGAGACAATATTTAATTTTTTTGTAAATTCACTATCACTCTTTTGTCTATTGGTTTTATCCAGACAGTGGTGTTAGCCAGCACGTAGAATACACTGATCTTTCCATTTCCGGTTTTCAGTTATTTTTTGCTTTGGTGCATGGGGAACTGATTCAATAAAAGTAGTGCCTTCTGCTCTTTGTCTCTGGACCTCAGAATGTTTCTGACTCAAGGACTTGTGGAACCAGTTCTGAAAAATATCATGGATCATTCAGGAAGTATGCTAGTTTGTGTAATTCAGGGGAGAGGAACCCCAGTTCAAGTAGTTTAAACAGCAGGGGTTGGCAAACTTCCCTATGCACAGGTGTATTACCTTATGCTTAACAGTGGACTTAGTGCAAACAAGCAGTGTCAACCTGTCTCTGAACATTTTGTAGCCCTCCGATTCATCCAGCTTAATCCTGATGGCTAGTGTGTGGTCAGGGAGATACTTCCAAAAAAAGGCCAGTCTCATCTGCTCCACCGTACACCTGCTGACATTCAACATTCTGCAAATCTCAACAGAAACTCAATTGCAGCAGCTTCATCAGCTGATTGCTAATCCTCAGTGATGTTCAGTTTTCTTATCCTACAGTGGAATTGAAACTGCCAGAGCCAGCCAGGAGAGCACTTGAAATTGCTGTCAGGGCTGTAGATTAGTTTGGCAAAGACATCTTCCTTTTCATACAGAATAATGCTGGAAAGAGGAATGCTGACACATTGCTGATTCCAAGCCACAGACTCACTAAACTGTTGACCTCTGTGCTGGCAAGCAATCTGCACTTTCTTTGTGCTGCACACCAGTTATTTCCATGCAAGTGGCAGCAAACTAATGGACTGGGTCCTCCTGCTTTCGACAATACAAACAGTTGACTTGGGAAGGCAAAACTCTTGTGCCACTTTGCCAATAGAATCACCACAGGCAGTTCAATATGGCCAACTTTTTGTTAATATCCAGGGTGTTTTGCTTTTTACTTTTGGCTACTAAAATGGAGAGAATGATAGCAATAAGCAGGAGAGTGAATGAAGAATGAAAGCAACAGCAACCACAGCAGGAACCAATGACTGGGGGGTACTGGCAGTCTTTCAGGTGTGCAGGAGACAAGCAGTTTCAGGTGAGAAAAAGAGTTGCCCCAATAATGGGCAAGCTAAGTTGTCATTGGCCCCCTGGGATCTGCAAAGGGGCAGGTTTGTCAAGGACAAAAGAGAACTGCAGGTGGGTTGCCATTGGCCTCTTGGCACCTGTAAAGGGAAGAGGATGTGGGGGGCAGGCTGCAGGGGGAGGCTGCTGTGACATCAGAGAATCTGAGGTCACAGAGAGGGGGTAGATCACGTGAGGTAAGCAGAATTAGGCAGGTGAGCATTGTCCGTAGGGTAGGGGAGGAGGGTTTAGGTTTAGGGGGAAGATAAGGAGCTGCAGGCAGGGAAAATCCCTCTCTCACCTGCAGCTGATCATTGACTACAACTCACAGCTGCACCAGATGACTTGAAGAGGGTAGATTCTCAGTACTGGGTAAGGTGGTAGGCCAGGCCTTCCTATTGCAGAGAAAAGTTTATGAATAAGCAATGAGGTTTTTTGTACAAACAAGCATGGGCAGGACATTACTAGCCTACTATGAGCCTTTTATAATGCAATTGTGTTCTTTCTTTCCTTTAAGTATGTACAGTATGATTCTTTAGGAAAGTAACTGTAGGCTATGAAATCCATGAGGAGGGCCAGGAGGGTAGGCCCATTGGCGACTTGAGGTGGCCAGTTGTAAGTAGTGATACAGGTTTGTATGGTTTGGTTTTTTTTGTAGCATGCATGTAATTCCTGAGGCATGCAAGGCAGAAGTCCTTCTAAGGAGAGAAGAGTGTTTAAGTTATTCCTACCATGGGTAGCCCCGAGATATTAGGGGAGGGGGGCTGCCATGGTGAGAGCCACATGGCTCTCACATCTAAGAGGTAGCTGATCTCTGAGTTTTCAAATTGGCAGATGATGGGAGCAGCATGCTTTGCTTGAAGCCTAAGCCTTTTATTTCAGGAGCCGATCAGTGACAAGTTTTGGCAGGCGATGGTTCGGCGGGCCCGCAGCTGGCCACGGTAAGTGGGGAGTTTTTCTCTGTGAGTGCCTGGGGGGTGGGGAGTTGGGCCTAACAAGCAAGAGGCATTCCACAGGAAGGCCATATCCGCTGTATGCCAGGGCATTTGGGTCCGGTGGTCCGGGTGAGGTATGGCTTGGTGGATCAGGGAAAGGCCATGTTGCAGCCTGTACACCTCCCCATGGGAGCATTTAAAAAAAAGGAACAGAAGAGGGCACATGAACAAGCTTGGGCAGAGGGGTTCTCTCATTGGGGTGGGGAGGAGGGAAGGGCTTTGTCTGGAACTATCGGGCAACTCGCCATCTGTTTATTGGTGCAGGGTAGAAGGGGTTGCTATTTCCAGTTCGCAGATTGGGAGGGAAGGGTTATTCCATGGGCATCTGAGGTCACAAGTCTGGTCTGGCCTGGATGATGGTTGGCCGCTTGGATGAGGTAAGGAGTCCCAGGGTGACTAGGATAAGGGGTCCCATGAGCGCGGTCAAGTGTGGGCTCTAGCCCTGATTATTGGGGGGGAGTTTCTTATCACCAAGAGCCCTCAAGTGCATAAGCCAAGTGGGGAGGGCAGCACGGGTTGGCAGCTGGAATCTTGCCTAGGTATTTTTATTTTAAAAGAAAAGAAACAAAATTTTGAGGAATATCAAGGGGATGAGAAGGTGATTTGCTGTCAGAAAGGGCAGGGAACAAGACACCGGGGAACCTCGGGGCACGACTTGAGCCATTAGGATGAGGTTTTGTTCATGGATGGCTGGAAGGAGGTCGGGGGTGTGCCACATCTCCACCTCAAATAAGGCTGCAGGCTCGCACCATGAGCAGAGAATGGGGGTGGGGCAGCTGATACCATGGTGGGTAGGTGCTTCTCTGCAAGCAGGGACCCATGTGGCAGGTCCACCAAGGTGTATCATAGTAGCACAAGTTAGGCCTCAGCCAAGTGGCAACAGCCAGCCCTTAGGGAACAGGAGGGTTCTCGGGATCATCATGGGATAGGTTCCCCGATGGAAGGCAGGACAGTGGTCAGTGGCAGTGGCAGATGCACAGCTAAGCGCAATAGGGATGGCATGTGGTGAGCATTATAAAAAAAAAGAAGGGAAAAGGAATCTTTCAGGCAGGTTTGGGGGGTGGGAACACTCGCCAGGGAGAAGTGCATTGCATCTGCCAAGACAAACAGAGGAAGCAGGTCGGGGATTATGGGTCCCCAGATCACTGGTGGTTTTAAAATAATATATATATAAAATAAAGGAAAAGCATGAGCTGCAACAGCTAAATAAGACACATAAGGAATAAATAATACAAAGGGTATACATGGAAATGAATATGAAAATGGATGCCAGGTCAGACGACAGACAAGGCACGGCGAGTAAAAACAAACAAGGCATTTTGAATAAGTAAAATTTAAGCGTAGATGGTCAAATTATATAGGTAATCAGATGCATATCCTGCAAGGGAGTCACCGTCAATAGGTCAAGAAGGGGTGGGGGAGGTTTTATCAGGGGGAGGCGGGAAAAGGGCAAGCGGTTTGGGAATGTCAAGGCTGTTTTGATTCACATTCCACTTTGGCAGTTGCAGAATGACTCCTAAAAAAAGCTCCAAATAGAAGATCACTGAAATGCTGGCTCATAAGTCAGTGGACTGCTAGACCAGTTGCAGGCGATGATAAAGGAGTCCAGGGCAGGGGAGGGGGAGGAGAAAGAGAAGATGGTGGTCAAGCGCAAAGGACTCTCCACCACAGAAGGAGCAGCCAAAGAAAAGGCATACAGGAGCAATCCAGAAGAGGAAAGTGAGCCTCAGCCAGATAAGGGTAAGGACATGGCAGTCGACTTGTTGGTAGAGGGTAGCCTGAAGGACTACCTGGCAGGGATATTGGAGAAGCAAGGGGAAAAATGTTGGAAGGAAGAGGACAAAGTTTGGAAGGAGCTGAAAGATGACAAAAAGGTGGACAAAGAGGAACAATGCAGAGGGGCAGGGGAAGAGGCGGACAAGGGAGGTGCAGGCTGGCCACCAGGCATGACTTTGGGGGATCACTTATCACAGGCCCTCAAAGAAAACATTTGGAAGGGGGAGTATGTGGAAATGTTCACATTGATTGACAAAGATACTGCCAAAAAATATGAACAGAAGCAGTTGGTGGGTAACTCAGAGATGGAGGTGGTATTAGAAACATAGAAACATAGAAGTTGATGGCAGATAAGGACCGCAAGGTCCATCCAGTCTGCCCATTTCTTTTTCTACCTAATAAATGTGCCATCGGTCTTTGCTCTGTCAGTGGCCTATCTATTCATACTCATTTGTATTGCTCCCTTATGCCTATCCCATGCCTGTTTGAAGCCCTGCACTGTATTCATAGCCACCACTTCTTGAGGTAGGCCATTCCATGCATCCACCACCCTTTCTGTGAAAAAGAATTTCCACATTCCCCTTAATTGGCCCCCTCAATCTCATGCTGTGTCCTCTTGTCCTGCTATTTTTCTTATATTTAAACATGTTAGACTCTTTCACCTTGTTAATGCCCTTAAGGTGTTTGAATGCCTCGATCATACCTCTCTCCCTCCTTTGCTCAAGGGTATACATATTAAGCTCTGTTAATCTGTCCTCATATGTCTTCTGATGCAGCCCCTGCACCATTTTGTTACCCTTCTCTGGACTGCCTCAATTTGGTTAATGCCCTTGTGAAGGTGTGGCCTCCAATACTGCACGCAGTACTCCAGATGGGGCCTAACCAGTGTCTTGTAAAGAGGGATTATTACCTCCCTCTTACAACTTGTGATACCCCTACTAATACACCCTAACACCCCCTAGCCTTACCTACTGCTTTAGAGGTCTGTTTGGATGATTTCAGGTCATCAGTGATGATGATGCCCAAGTCTCTTTCTTCCTTTGTGACTGCCAGCAACTCCCCTCCTAGCCTATAGGTGGCTTCAGGGTTTCTCTTCCCTATGTGCATGATCGTGCACTTCTTTGCATTAAATCCCAGTTGCACTCTTCTGACCATTTTGCTCATTTATCTAGATCTCTTCTCTTCTGGCCATAGCCAGGAAGACCAGTGAGGATGTGAGCTATGAAGGGAAAACCTTTGGAGCATGGATAGAGGGTTTCAGGCATTTTAGTGCCATAATGTTCCAAAAGAAGCCCAAATTGGCCATCCCACTATTGACATACTCTGCCATAATCAGGGATGCTTACAGGGTCAAGAGTGGGTATGAGTGGTTAATTTATGACAAGAGGTTCTAACAGAGGATAGCATCACACGGGGACGTGAGATGGGATGTCACACTGTTGGAGCTGTGGATCAGAACACTGCCAGCACCAGGGGGATCGGGGGCAAAGGGTAAAAAAGTATGGGGATGGGTAGCACAAAGACATGTTGGGCTTATAATAAGTCTAACTGTACTTGGCCTAGTTGCAAGTTCAAACATGCCTGCTCAGGGTGCAGGGGTGCACATCCTTTCAAGAGGTGTAGGGTGCAAGGAGACAATAATTCCTCGCAGCCCCAAGGGCAGACCTTTCAAGGCAGCCATTGAGGAAATGGGGGTGGGCAAAATGGCCAAGGGAATAGTTTTAGATGGTAATCTAGTAGGGTCAGTTTCAGGGAAAGGTGAGCCCACACGGATGGGGCTGGGGTCACCTGTGGGGAGATCGCTTTGGCTCGAACCCTGATTTAACTAGATAAGGTAATGGCATGGAACCTGGAATACCTAGATGAGGGGGGTGGGAAAATGCTGTGGGACGGTTTTGCATGGGGTTTTAAGCTGTATTTAAATAGGGTTAGGAAGGACATGAGGGCCAGGAACTTGGGATCTATAAGAGGGAAGGAGAACATAGTCGAGAGAAAAATTAAAAAGGAATTGGTAGTGGGGAGGGTGGAGTGCTCTTTTGAGGACTCCCTGTTTCCCTGTTTATGTGTACCCCTGCTGGGGATTGTACCAAGAAACCACCAGGGTAGTATAGGCTCATAAACCACTTGTCTGGTGATTCGGTCAATGATGCAATTGCCCCAGAGTGGAGCGCCGTGTCATATGCCATGTTAGACAAGGCAGTGGAATTGATAAAAGCCGAGGGGGGGGGCATGGGTGGCAAAGATCAACATCAAATCAGCTTTCCATTTGCTGCCAGTGCAGCTGGAGGATTGAGAATTGTTGGGTTTCCAGTTCCAGGCTAAGTATTATTTCAATAAGGCTATGCCCATGGGGTACTCGGCAGCCTGGCCACATTTGAGGCATTTAGCATCTGGCTACAATGGATATTTAAGTGCAGCATGGGTGAGATACTGTTGTGCACTACCTTGATGATTTCCTGTTCATCAGGGAAGGGGAGGCAGCTACCCAAGTGATGCTAGGCGAGTTTCAAGAGGTGTGCAGGGAGATCGGGGTACCCCTGACGGGGGAAAAAATGGGAGGGCCTAGCAGGAGGATGGAGTTTTTGGAGTATAAAGCTAGACCTGGACGAGCAATGTTTTAGGCTGCACCAGAACAAGGTGGATAGGCTGCAGGAGAGAAGGGGGAAGTGTAGAATACAGCTCAAGAAAGTACAGCAGGTGCTATGTCACATGAACTTTGCCTGCAGGAGCATGGCCCCAGGGAGGGTTTTCATGAGGTAGCTGGCCAGAGCCTCAGTGCAGGCCAAGCTTCTGCATCACTTGGTTGACATTAGAAGAGGAGTTAAGGAGGACCTACGGCATGGGAGGTTTTCCTTGGGAGTTATAACCAGGTCACTTTCTGGCAAGACCTGTGGAAGTCAAGCAAGGAACTAGAGCTATTCACGGATGCAGTGGGGGGGGTAGGCATGGGTGCGTACTTTCAAGGGGAATGGGTGTCAGAGCAGTGGCCAACACGATGGGTGGAGCTGGGCCTCACAAGGGACATTACCTTCCTGAAAGCATTTCCCATATGGGTGGCCATGGTGGTATGGGGGATCTCCTCTGGGACAAGAAAGTGGTATTCTGGTGTGACAACTTGGCAGTGGTCTCAGTGATAAATAGGCAGTCTGGGTCCACTGAGGTGGTACTGAGGGTCACACGTATGCTGATATGGGAGGGCCTGAGGTTGAACTTGTCATTCAAAGCAAAACACATGGAAGGGTTGAAGAATAAACTAGCTGACAGCCTTTCACATTTTCAGCTGGATAAGTTCTGGTCAATGTCCCCGGGGGCAGCCACCAGCAGGACATAATTACCACTGTCCCTGTGGGATGGTGGATGGAGTGAGCCCAGCTTCTCTTTCAGAGTGCCTGAGCTCCCAACATGCTGAAGGCATATGAAATGGTGTGGGGGAGTTTTCAGGAGTTCCGGCAGAGAGCAGGGTTGTAGGTAAGTGGCCCAGTTTCTGAACCACAGGTCATTAGATATATGGTGGAGAAGTGGGAGGCAGGGATGGCTGCCTCCACCATAGGACTCCATCTAGTGGGTATTGGCATGGTATGCCACCTCCAGGGCTGGTGGACACCCACCAAGACTCCAGCCATTTGCGGATGCAGTAGGGGTGGGTTAGAATCCAGGGCCAGAGGTTAGACAAGTGCCGCCCAGTTTGTAGCAAGACCCTGCACATGTTGGTAGACAGTCAGCTGAACATGTGCACCTCACCCATGAGGCAAGACTCTTTGCTGATATATTTTGGATCATGAACACTGGAGCTTCTTGGTCAGTGAAGTAGTAGCCAAAGGTAGATGGTATCTGAGGGGTGGCTTCCAAGACCAGGCTGTCTCCTGGATGTCAGATGCCATCATGGTATGGCTGAGGTGGTCCAGAAAGGGAGTGAGGAGAGTGAGGAGAGTGTTAAAGCAGTCAGGTGACTCAGGCAAGGAGTTGCTGGCAGCCATGGCAATGTATGCATCTATGAAACTCCAAGGGCAGGGGTGTTTTTTCTGGCACAGGAATGGGGAGCCAGCTGCCATGAACCAGGTAATGGGGGTGTTGAAGAAAGTTATGGTTTTCATAGGTGAGAATCCCAAGAGATTTGTGTCGCACTCATGTTGTATTGGGGCAGCCACCGTGACGGCAAAGCTGGGGTGCATACCAGAAGAGGTGCAGCAAGTGGGGAGATGGTCCTCCCAGGCTGATATGAGGTATGTAAGGAAGTGATGTTAATGATGGTCTTCCTGTTTTCCAGGGGATGTACAGCAGTGGATAGTTTGTATTGTCGGCCATTCTTTTATACACTGGGTGGAGCGATGGGTGCAGACCACAGCTGGGGGCTGGCAGCTGGGACAGGACCTGGACAAGACTTGGATCATGTGGCAAGGGCTTAGCGGTTTATTGTGGAATCAGATGCTGCAGTTACTCGAAGACAGAAGCAGGTTTTAGCTGACATCAGATCTAATCATCATCCATGCTGGGGGAAATGACCGGGGTAACATGCTCTATGTGGCACTGGTGCACTGAAAATTGGAGGACGTGGCAGTGATAAAGTTGCGGTGGCCAAGGGCCAAAATTGGGTGGTCAGAAATAATACCCAGAAGGTGCTGGAGGCAGGAAAGGAATGCAGTGGATGTAGACTGAGCCCTAAGAGGGCAAATAGGAAATTGGCAGAACGGGTGAAGAGGGAAAGGGGGCCTTACATCATACATGTATTAATTATGCATGGCACCTCGGAAATGTACAAGCCAGGAGGGGTCCACATGTTGGTGGTGGGCAACACAGCATTCAATGGGGCAGTTAGGGAGGCCATAGACATCTGGAGGGGGGTTGGGAGGATTTGCTAAAATTACTAGTTTTTAGTAGGGGAAGCCCAGAGGACAAATGGTGGTCGCCCTGTGGGCTAGTGGAAAAAATGGGGGCCCAACTGGAATGAGGTACAGCAGGGCAGGGGAGGTCCCTTCATGGGGTAGTCACCACAGGGGGAACAGGGCTGTGGATCAGTGGGACACCTGAGCACAGAAACTGCAAAGAAGAGGCATTGGGTCTATCCATACCCAAGCCAAAGAAGACATGTGAATAAAAAAAACTGTAAATACCTGTGAATGTTTGTTAATAAAGGGGCAGCCCCAAAGATTGGTGTATCATTGTAAAATGATGAAGGTATTTATGGAAGTTTAAGTGTTGTTTGTAATGGAGAATCTACCAATAAAACTTCAAGTGGTTGAACCATAATTTGGTGGTGGGTGTCGATTTTAGGGGAGTCCAAATGACAAATGCTGTTCCTGGGCTGCATTTAAAGCAACATTTTAGCCATAGTTAAAATCAGTGCAGGTGTAAAACATGGTAATTGGGAACCATTAATACAGTACATTATAGCCAAAATGTATTGTAACAAGGTTTATTATAATGATGGTCTACTATACTGAACCAATTTTAACATAGTTTTTGTATATAATAAATATCAAGAAATTAAGAAAGGTAATATTTGCCCTGTTTACTCTGATGAATTGGGAATGTAATCCACAAAACAGTGGAATTACATACTTTAATTGTATTAATGGGACCAGAAAATAAATATTGACTATTTAAAAAAAAAAAAAAAAAATACTTAAAGGGTACCCAAACAAGCAGTTTTTTTTTAAACTGCAAACTCAAAAATCTGACTTCATAGTGATGTAAAGTAAAGGCTGCTGTTTACATTTATACTAAAACTGCATTTATGTAAATAACATAAATGAAGTTTCATAGCTTTTGAGAAATGTAAACATCCGACTTTTACTTTCAAAAAACAGCCTTGGTTTCTCCCTAAGATGTCTGCCAAGTGTGTTAAGTGATGAGTCATGATGACATCATCGGAGCCAGAGACAGAGACCCACATATATTTCTATAGTGCTAACTAGTTCTTCTTTTCCTCTTTATTTTGAATTGTTGTACCAGAATGATCAACACCATGTATAAACGTGTGGATTATTTTAATCAGTACACGTTAGGCTATGATTTTGTTCACTTTGTTTACTTTAACTTGTGGAAAATATTTTGCAATCCAGTTGACTTTTTCCTTGGCAAACTGCATTACAGTACAGCACTTCAAATACCTGATGATCTAGTGGTTATGTGATGCACTGAATTTAGTTTTTTGTTAACCAGGAGAGACACACTAAGCTGAAAGCTTGTTTACAGGTGTGGCCTGGGAGCACAAGGAAGTTTAGTGACTTGCTTAGGGTCACACAGCAAAGTACTGGTCTGGTTCAGTTCCAAAGCTCATGCTCTCTTGTTAATCCACAAATAAGGCTTTTTTTTTCTGTGTGAACCCCCTGCATCTAGCCTGCCTTCTATTGAACACCTCACCATCCATACTTTGTCCTTAGTACTGTCTGGGTCTGCATATGAGCTTCTGGTCTCATGAAGAGAATTATCACACTTCAGATTGTAATCTTGTAGCTCAGAGAGTTGTACACATCTATACCGAGATGCCTCATCAGCTGGCACTGTTAAAAATGCCTCCCAAATCACTCCCCAGTCCACATTCCTAATGTTTGACTTCTGCTTCCACAGTAAACATTGAGTGGATCACCACCCTTGTGCACAGTGAAGGTAGGATATACAGTTCCCCTGTTGTGTTTTTTTCACGCATCATTAAACAACAACTAGGTCTTCCTGGAGAGCCAAGCATAAGCATCATGACCCACCAGAAACACTGCTGTTCATGCCCTCATAAGGGTTGCACTTACAATGGATAACACTATTATTAGCAGGAGAGGCATACTAATACCTTGAGCAAATCCACCCGACTACTAGTGTCAGTCTACTCCTTTACCTGTGATCTGCAGAACCCTGAAGGACAGTTCCCAACAATTCTTCTCCAGTATTTTCTGAGCTCTACTCCACAATGCGAGTTGTCTGGCTGCCACCTTTCCAAATCTTGAATGAGCTATACACAACTCCCTCAATACTGTACTAACAAACGTCAACACCCTCCCCCACCCGAGGGTAATCTCCCTACACTGAATTCAAGTAACAGTTTAGGTGCAGCCCTACCACTCTGAGTAGTTGTCATCGCTGGCTAGTCTCATCCACAGTCAGGTATTGATCACGATGTTGGCAGCCCCACATTTCAGATCTCACAGTGATCTGCTCAGTGTCCTCCTTCATGTCTTCAGCTAACCTGAATATAGTTGTACCCTGCTGGAATGGCCTCTTCAGTCCCTCTCTGGCATTCATTCTTCTCACCTGCTCCCTACACCAAAAATTGGTGAGTTCACTATCCTTCCGCATCATGAATGAGGTTAGTACAGTCTCCCATGTTATTTTTACATATTAATAATAAACATGATCTTCTGGTAAGCCAGACTGATAGCTGCATTGCATAAGTGGAAAAATAGGCTTTCCTACCCATATAAAATCTAAGCCACCTATAATTAAGCACTATTAAATGACATGCATAATGATGTGCACACGCCGGCCCGGTGGCGCTGAGGGTTGAGGCACTGGATGCCACACCTTGCACCGCGCCAGCGACCCAGGTTCGGGAACGGACTCGGGCTGCTGGGGGCTGGCAGGAAGAAGAAGGATTGAGCATCCTGCGACAGCTCTCCTTCCTTCGGGTTGGGTATGGGATATGTGCTGCACTGCAGTGACACCCAATGGAAGCTGGGTGTTTGGCAAGCTGTGGGCATCTACAGGGGGTGGAGAGCCAGTGGAAATCTGCACATCAGTGTGTTGACATCATCACATGTCCAGCTCTTCAGGGGTCAAAATTGGAAAAATCCAGGATTTTCCGCCTCTATGAAGCCCTCCCAGGCTTCAATTAGCCTCTGTCACTGGATCCCCCAACTAGATATTGGTTCCACGGGCTGGATAGGGGACCAGTTCTGCGGCCCCACCCTCCAGTGGGAAAGCCGGGGGTGACCAGGGGAGCATGTCAGTAGGCAGACGGTGGAAGACCGGGGCTGTGACCAGGGCCGAAATCTGGCAGAGAGTCCTGCAAAAAAAAAATAATAATAATGATGTGCGCACCCATCATTTAGCAGTGCCTAATCAAAGGTAGCCTAGATCATTTAAGGATAGGAAAGCCCATCATTCCCCTTGTTCCCTGCTGCTGTCAACCTGACTTCCTGGAAAGATATGTTTATATTTGATATGTTGAAAGAAAACAGGGACTGTACTACTTGCATTCATGATGCAGAAGGGTGATGTGCTCACCATTTTTCGGTGTGAGGAGCAATAGAGAAGAATGAATACCAGAGGGGGACTGAGAAGGCCACTCTTGCAAGGTACTGCTATATTCAGGGAAGGAGGAAGACAGAAGAAGAGAAATATGAGCAGATTACTGTGAGAAAAAAGATGTGGGCTGCCATCATATTGATCGCTACCTGACCCCATTATCCTGGCCAGCATTCCCCTTCCCATAAAACTAGTTCATGTAATTGTCCAAGGCTGTGTATGGATATTAATGTATGAAATGGCTGCCACTACATATTCAGTCACTTCACTACCAGTCTAGTATTGCTTGTAAAGCACTTTGGGATACAATGTGTATGAAAACCACAATATAAATGCTGATTCTTCTTCTTATTATTATTTCCCATGGAAAAAGAAGACAAGACAAGCATATATTTGAGTTTTGAGAAAGCATGACTCTAATAACATTGGACTGCACAAGAACGTTGCTACAAAAAAGTGATGGCTCTAGGGGGTGGTAATGGATGTGGCTGCACCCTCCCCTACATAGTAATGTACTTGCTTGCTGCTGCTGCTCCTGCATTTCACTTTGTTGAAGAAGTCTGATTTTTTGATTGTACAAATGTTTACATTCAAACTATGGATTGCATTTATAGGATATGTCAAAAACATACTAGAAAAGAATAACAGCAGAAAATATAAAGGTTTAATAAAAATGTTAAACAGTGCATATTAAGCATGCACACCACCCCAGCACCCCTATTATAGCATCTTGGATCTGCCATAACCACTAAACTGTCAGGTTATTCAAGATTTGTACTGTACTGTGGTTTGCCACAGAGAAAGTCAGTTGGATTAAGACACAATTTCAGAATGTTAAAATAAATAAAATGAGCAGAACCATAGCCTAACATGTGTATTATACAAACTAATGCACATGGTTTTGAGCATCTGAGTGAAACAATTCTATACAATGGGAAAAAAGAACTAGTTAGCACTATAGTGAGCCATATATCTCTCTGACTTTGGCTCCAGTGATGTCATCACATAACACATTTGGCGGCCATTTTAGGAAGTCGGTAAGACAGTTTTTTGAAATTAGAAGGCTGATTTTACAATATTCAAATGCTCTGGAAACACATTTAGGTAAATTATATCAATGTAGTTTTAGCATCAATGAATACAGCAGCCTTTCCTTTAGTCACCTACAGAGTCAAATTTTTGAATAGTTTGTTGTCAAAATATTGTTAAGGTATCCTTTAACATGCAAAAAGGGGGCAGGCAACCTGCAGGTGAGACAGGAGAAAGGAGCAGGGCTCAATTCTCAAAGCCTGGGACTTACACGAGGTGCCTCTGTTGAACATCAATAGCACAAATGGCACCTTGCATTAAAAAATGTCCCCTGAGCTATTCACAAAAGCATCCTGCATCAAAGCCAGACTGCATCCACCAAAGGGGACTTGCACCAGCCTTGCACCACAAAATGGGCTGTGGCATGGCACTAGGGGGCTTGCAGCAGATTTTGGATTCCATATCACTGAGAGTGGGATTTACAAAACTCTCCCATAGGGAGAATTTCTAAGTTCAGTTAGACCAGCCAGGGCTGGTCTAAGGGTATTTAGACATATCCTTCTGGGAAAGTGTAGCACTATGCAGCAATGTGCCACAGTCCCCCCCTCCCAATCATCAATTCCCCATTATCATAAATTAAATAGCCCTGGTGATCTAGTGGCCCCCTTCCTGATGTCCACAAATTCATGTAATATACATAATCCCTTGCTGATATAGTGGACCCTCCCTAATGTCCTCCGATTCAAGTACTTTACAAAATTCCCTACTGATGTAGGGCCCTCCTCCCCCATCTCCGATGTCCACTGATTCATGTAATTTACAAAGCCTCTGCTGATGTAGCAGCTCCCCAATCCCCAATGTCCCTCAATTCATGTACTTTAGAAAATATCCTGCTGATACAGCGACACCCCATGCCATTGTTAATTGTTTATGGAATGCAATGAATTCCTAGGGGTTTCATACATAATAGTGATGTCAAACTGCTGTTGTATCATCTTGAGAATGTCACTACTAGCAACAAGAACATAGAATGCCCTCACACTCATCTGACCCTGACAGCCATGCCAATCACTCTTTTTTTTCTCTTTGTAAGTTTCTTCTGACAGTTCTGCAGAGAAAAACAGGCGATTGGAGATGTTCTTCTTTCCAGTTACCTTTCTAAATGGTGATGACTTACCAATATCCACAACCTGGAGTACTGCTGTTCTGATTTGCTCTTGCTGATTTTTAATTAATGGCATTTCCAGCGGCTGTTTCAAACTGCTGATTACATAAAGTGATGTCTGGTGCCAATATCTAGTTCTGAAATTAGTTATTTTTTAAACGTCTTTATTAAGATGAGATAACATACAGGGAATCAAACATGCAATCTATTTTCTAAAGATTTTAATCAGGTTTACATAAAAAATATATTGATCTTCTGCTCTGAAGTAATGTATTATATGGACTACTATGAACAGCAGTAACAAATATACCTGGACAGCATCTTTTAATAGTCCCACCAAACAAAGAAGGCTGTAATCCCTGAGTTTTTTACTTTACAGCTACAGGTCCTTAACTGACTGCTTTTTTAATCAACAACTTAATCAAAAAAACATTAACTTATTACCTGAAGTAAACTAAAGTGAAATGAAATCAAAGAAATAATAATATCCACTGTATCATTGTCTCTTCCTCTTTCTCCCTTCTAGTCACATAAGAGCTTTTCTAGTACCGGTGTTCCTTCAATTTCCTCTAGTAGGTGTGCATAGGGTAGCCACCTTGTGTTGAAATAAGTGACCCACAACTATAGCATTGCAGAGATCTCTTCCATCATTCTGATGCATTTGCAGTTTTTAAGCCAGAGTTCTAGTGAAGGGGTGGAGGCTCCTTCCCCCAAATCCACTGGGTGAAGGCCACAAATCAGGTCTGTGCCAGTTAAATCAAAGGGTAACTCCATAATTTTTTGTTAATTCTGGACAGGAATTCTGACCAGAATCTTTACAAAGCAGTACAATTCCAATACAGGTGTATTGTGGTACCTCACTCCCCAGAGCCTCTCCAGCAGAGATCTGTGTCAGAAGTGTCAATTTGTTTCATTTTATCTGGGGTGAAAAAGTACCTACTTAATAATTTCCATCTAAATTCTCTCCAGCTCCCCAAAGAGGTTGTTCTAAGTATTCCTTGCTTAATCTGTGTTCATTCTTTTGTGGTCGGGGAAATGTTTAAATCCATCACCCATTAGCCTTGCACTTTTTCTATCCCCTGTTTTCCAGTATCAGAACTGAGTTCAGTGTATAAAGTAGAAATTATGTGTTGGCTGAGCTTTGGTGAGCTAGATTCCTGACTTTTTCTATTTAAGGGTGTTGAATCATCCCCATTTTTTGCACACTGCTGACTTTTGTATGTAGGATCTGACCTGGCAATATCAAAAATTATCTCTGTGTGGAAGATGAAATTCTGTCTGTAGTTGATGAAAAGATTTGATTATATTATCAGAAAAAATTGTGGTATATATAGTGAAGACCCCACTGGGCCCATCTCTTAAAAGTGGAGTCAACTTGAGCCAGGGGAAACTGTCTACTCTTCCACAGCAGAATCTTTTGGCGCTGCACTTTAGAGATGTGTAAGCATTGTTTAGTCTGGAGCTACATCTGGAAAGTGTGTTTAATCCATTTATTTGTCACTAATCCTAAATCTGCTAATGTACTAAATTCCCATGCAAGACAGTTGAGGTGTTTAGCCAAGTTAATGCTTTCTTTAATGGATTTCCAGACAGGTTCTGCATTATTAATTACTATATCGATAAGGGGACTATTTGGGTGGCTGTTTAATATTCCCTCAGATTTTGGAGACCAAACTCCCCTGCATGTTTATGCCTCTATGAAATGGGCCATGAAATTCTATATCTGTGGTTTAGCCAGACAAAATGTGTGAGTAACCTTGTAACTTCCTTCCATTCTTAACTTGGGATTGATATTGGAATATGAATCTTGGGAGTATGTTCATCTTAATGGTTTCTATTCTGTTGCTAAAAGAGAGGGGGAACAGAGTCCATCTTTTAATATCTGAAAACACCATGGCTTTCAGTTTACCATAATTGACTAGGAACAGTTTACCCAGACTTTTGGGAATGTGAATCCCTAGGTAACAGATCTGCTCAGCCCCCCCTTCCCCAACAAACACATTTTCCTGGTAATATTTGTTTTGTATCTGTGGTTATTATCCCACTTTCCTGGATGATTTTTGTTTTTGAAATATTTATTTTAAAACCAGAAATTTTCCCGTAATCACTAACCAAGGCCAGAAAAGATCTAAGGTTTCTTTCTGGGTGTCTCATATAAATCATTGAGACATCTGGGTAAAGGGAGACTCGGTAGCACCAATGGAGTCGACAATGAAAATGCTGACCTCCACCTGCAATGGCACAATACGTGCAGGTATTGTGCAGCCATTCTAAGTGTTTCTGTGGAGGCTGTGCCCCCCACACCCCCCATGTGGGGGGCTCTGCCCCCGCACCCCCTGGACATTAGGATTATCAACTACAGGTCAGAGTTGGTTGGGGTAGGGGGCAGAACACTGGATGAAAGCGAAACACAGAAAAAAGACCATTATAGCGATTGTTACCATAATGGTCTTTTTCGTGTTTTGCCATCAAGGTGTCGACCTGAAGGGGTGCACCATGGAGACTCTACTTTCCATTCCTCCCATAGTAATGCTTTGAAAGTCTGGACTGAATCAAACTGCTTCTGCAAATGGCTCCATGCTGATTGCAAATAACAGAGGGGGCAACAGGCACCTCTGCCGTGTCCCACTCTCTATTATAAACTGGTTAGATAATGTGCCATTAGTTTTGATGTGGGCTACTGTGTTACTATATAGCATGGTGATGGCTTTCAGGAACTCCTTCCCAAAACCCATGCATTGCAATATGGAATTTAGGAAAGACCAGTTTAGCCTAGCAAAGGCTTTTTCTGCATTAATCAGGATCACTATCAGTGGATCCATACTTTTCCTCCCTTCCTCCAAAATATTTAACATTCTTCTACTATTATCTGTTAAGTGTCTTCTGGGTATAAAACTTGTCTGGTCTGGGTGGGTGATTAAGTTGATAATTTTTGTGAGGTGCGTAGCCAACATTTTTGAGAATATTTTTAGGTCTTAGTTTAGTAAACAGATAGGTCTATAAGACTCACATATCTCCTTATCCTTCCCTGGTTTTGCTATGTCTGAAATTGTCACCTCCTTCTGGGTGTTGGGTGCAATGCCCTCTGTCTGGCAGTATCTGAAAAGTTTGCCAAGAAGGGTGGACAGTTGTTTGCTGAATAACTTCTAAAAGTCTTAACAAAATCCATCTGGACCCGGTGCGTTAATGGACTTGAAGTCAAGAATAGTTCTTTGTACCTCTGTATCACTAATAGGTTTGTCTAAAGCAGCTGCAGCCTGTTCTGAAATTTTGGGGAAGTTGTACTGTATTAAGAAAGGCCTGGGTCTTGTCTCTCACCAGCTGAGATTCACACCCTTTCCAATACAATTATTTGTAGAATGCTACAAATTTGTTGGCAACTTGGTTAGCATCTGTTATATAATTCTGAGGCCATGCAGGAGTTTTAAGTTTCAAAATTGTTCTGTCTGCTTCACTCCTGCATACACGATATGCAAGGACAGCTATGGCCCTTCCTTCATCTTGAAGTATCTGTAATGTGTAGCTTGATTTACCTTCTATTCTCCTATATAACAGGTCAGGTAGTTCTCTCCTACCTTTCTGAACATTCTGCATTTTAGTAGGCATTTAGTTCTGTCTGAGGATCTATTCTACTCTAATTCTTTTAATTTCTTTTCTAACTGTTCCTGCCTGGCCACTCTCTGCCATTTCTTCATCAATGACCAGCTGATAATCTGACCCCCTCAGTACAGCCTTCAGCACAACTTTTAGACTAGGTTCTTCTACTGTACCTATCCTCCCTCATTTATTTGTCTGTAGTTCTGAATTTCTGAGATAATTTTCTCTTTCAAAGCCTTGTCATTTAATAAACAGTTATATAACCTCCACAGTGTGTATTTTTGTTTCTGATATACTGTTAGTGTGATGGGGACTGGGGCATGGTCTGATATGACTGTCTGGTTATATCATTAGACCTTACCCTGTATAGATTCATTGTATGGGTCAAGAACATGTCTATTTGGGAGTACTCTTGGTGTGAGGTGGAAAAAACTATAATATTTCTCCCCACTATGTTGTTCCCTCCAGATATTGATCAAACATTTTTCTGTCACACAATTTCTCAACATCTTACTCACTGCTTTATTTGTCTGGCTATTGTGCAAGGATCTATCTATTTGGGAGTTAACAACACAGCTGAAATCTCCCCAATAACTATACCTTCTGGAGTGAGTACCAGAGTCTTCTGAAACAGGTTTTTTAAGAAACTGGCTGCATCGCAATTCAGGGCTTACACAATTACCTGGGCTATCCCCTGTCCCTGCAATTGCCCAAAAACAATCAACCATCTGCCCTCCAAATTCCTCTCTGCATTGGTAACATCAAGACCCAGACCCTTTCAGAGCAGGATTGCCACCCCATTATGTTTGACTGAAGGATGGGATGAGATGAGGCAAATACCAGGTCTCTCCAGCCTCATTTCATTATACTGTGCTCCAGATCCATTAAGTGAGACTCTTGTATGAAAGCTATGTCACTTTTTAACTTTCAGAGATCTGAAATTATTTTTGCTGTCTTCAGCAGGGAGTTAACACCCTATACGTGATATGAGGTTATTGTGATACTACCCATTTTGTTGGAAAAATAGTAAACTGATACTTAACATTCTGATGGCTAAGCTTGAGGAGAAAACTAATGGGCTCATAATGATTTGCCTTGCTTTCAAAAACCTTGACAACATTGTGACCATTCAAAACATTGAAATAATACCAACTGTTTACAGACATAAAAGAAACTTGACTTAACATTCCACCTGTCCTTTAACCTTGTACAGTATACTCTGCTTCAAGGTAACCTTGAAGATAAAATGGATCCACACCAGGCTCCTTCTTACCTGGTTTATTTCCCTGAACCTGGGAATCCCTTATGTTGTTAATGTCAAGGTTGACTCTTCCACATGGAAGATAGTTAATACACTCCTGTATATTCATATAGAGCATGACAACCCCAAGCCATACCCCCGAAGCCAGTTGATATGTGCAGGGTTGGGGTGGGGTGTTAGGGTTAGAAATCCTAACACCACATTTCCAAACTTTTGTCACTGGAACCCTAACAGATGCAGTAACAAAGTTGTTTACAAAGCATATCTATCTATCTATTCACGTATTCACGTATCAGATAGGGTTCAGGTTAAAGTGACAAATGTTGGCAAATGCAGCATTAGGGTTTCCAACCCTAACTCTGCATTCACCCCCCAAAAATCAGCAAAAAGGGCAAGGCAACAGCAAGAAACCAGAGACAGCCATAATCAGATAAGACAAACAACATACAGCTCTCTGCAGATAACTCAAGAGACATTCATCATCATGGTCCACCTCTTCCATAACCATGGCTAAGCATGTACATTTCAACACATACACACCCACCCACTTCAGGCTGCATTTTCTTTTTTTTTTCTCTTTTTTTTTTTGCTGTAGTATGCAAAATATGCAATATTGTGTGCTTGTAGTATGAAATATTGTAATTATTACATTATAATTTGAATATACAAGTTTGTATAGCATTGTAGAAGAAATGAATGTCATTGCTGAGTAACTGTGAAGCTGTGTTAAACAGTTGTTTTCTGTTTTTTGTTCAGTAAGGCATTTATTTGTCAGTAAGATTGTCAGAAATGGATTGAAGATATGTGAATATTGTGAGAAAACACTGTTATGCTATCATCATACTGTAATGGTTTTCTGTCAGTTTAATATGCGAATCCAGTAATACGCAATGCTTTGTTTCTTGTTTACAGATAGGTCATAGGCACAAAAGAGTGATAATTATAAGAGAATGACACAATCAAGGATATCTAGAATTTTACAGCCAGAAAGTACTAGGTGTGTTCTGAAATCATAATAGCATTTTGTGTCTGTATTTTTGTAGTGATGGTTCCTTTAAATTATGACTTCATCTGACTGTATGTCACAAAGAGTGTGGCATTTCATGACATTATAGCACACTATAATGTTGGTGACATTCTTGCTGTCTTGTCAAAATTTCTTTCTTCATACACACAGGTTTTGTTTTTTGATGTTGTTACTATAGTTTGTCATAGACACATACGCTCAATAATTGAAATATGAACAATGAGTTTCCCATTGCAATCTAGTGTTATCATAGGTCACAGTCTAATTTATTATTAGCACAGCAGCAGATTTATTGTAACTTGATGCAACTGTGTTCCATTGTTTGTGTGTTTCTATCTAAGTATAAAAAGCATGCCAGTGGTACTCTTTCAAGTGGTGTCAAGAAAAGATGAACACACTTAGAAGATACAATTTGTGTGATGCATAGGCTGACAAAATAGCAGGGTAATAATTGTATTATGTTTTTGTCTTTTTCTTATTCCATTTACCATTTCAAAGGTGCTGTGTTTCTGCAGCCTAGACTAGTGTGTATGTGCTGAAGTGTGCATGTATACCATGGATACAGAAGTGGTGGACCATGATGATGGATGTGCCTTGTGTTATCTGCAGAGAGTTGTATGTTGTTTGTCTTACCGTATGATGGCTGTCTCTGGTTGCTTGTGTTGCCTTGCCCCCCTTTGCTGCTTGTGTGAAAAGGAAAATGTGGAGTTAGGGTTAGAAACACTAACTTTGCATTTCCCAACTTTTGTTCTTTTAACCTGAACCCTAACTGATGCAATAATGAAGTTTTTTTGCTATGAATTTCCATCTGTTTTTGAGAATGTATTCACAATACATGCATTTCTTTTGTTTGTTGTCTACCTTTTCACTCCACTCTACCAGTATACACCCAGTCTAATGCTTATTACAGTACTTCACAAAATCACCATATCAAATAAAGTGTTATCATTACTGCCCATTGTGCCAAGTTTGAGTGTTCTGTTCAACAAGAAACCATAAAGAAGGCAATTCATGTTTTACAGATTGCAATTGAATGTTTGTTTGTAAAGCATTTAGCACACCATATTCATAGCTGAAACAGCTTTTATGAACTATATTTGAGTTGCTTGTAATACAACCCCACAATATTTCATCATTATGTATAAAGAAAAAGATGTTTGAAAAATGCCAATTGAATTAGTACCAAATTATAGCTGTGTTCCTGGAGAAGGTGAAAAACCAAGTAGTTTGAAAAAGAAACAAAAATCTTCCACTCTACAAACAACTGAGTCATCTGAAAGTACCAAATCATGGATGACTATTAACAATGTACATGCATGTTGGCATTTAGAAACTATTTACAAGACTGAACTCAAAAAATTCCATATTCAACTCATTAATGAAGGCGGACCTATGACAAAGCAGGAACATATCATGAGCAGCATAGTAGGTGCATCAGTGAAACAGAACACAATGTCTAGTTTTCAGCTTGTCATGTACAAAACGTGTGCATTTTTTAAACCAGTTCAGAAATTAAAGTGACATACCATTACTTAAGTACTGAAATATTTTTTACTTTATCAATCTGTACTGTGTGCTGACAAATAAAACATTTAATATATACAGAAGCTTGCATAGATATTAACTGCATTACTCTTGGAAATATATAATTATAGTAATGGCAATGCAGTATATTTATAGAAGAAGACATTTTCAGCCATATACACATATTTACAAGTCAGAATCATAATTTGGTAGGTGCTATAAACCCATTCAGGTATGATGCAATTTGAAAGACATGGTTTCTTGAAAAGGATTAATTAATAATATTAAGCATGTAACTGAATTGAAAGTACTTTGAATTCTTTCAGAGGAGCATACCATGAGCAGTGTACTTTCGCCAAGATATGTTACGCTCACTGATTATACATACAGCCCAGCACCCTCGTAAGAGCTCACTCAGACTGTAACCAGTTCATTTTAATCAGTAGAGCAATCAAGGCATTACATGTACTGTAGAAAGAACCAGCAAAAGAAATAATACTTTTCATTGTACTTATGGACAGATACTATTGCATTTTTTTTGGATGAGAATGCCATGAAAAAGGTCTACATGGGCCAAGATGTGTTACATTCACTGATTGTAAATACAACCTTGCAACCACGTAAGAGACCACTCATAATGAAACCAGTTAATTTTAATCAGTAGTGCAGTTAAAGTGTTACATGTAGAAAGAAACAGCAAAAGAAATAATACTTTTCAATGTACTTATGGCTGGATGCTATTCAGGTGTCATGTATGTAACCAAGGAAACTATGGATATCCAAAACATTCAAGGATAGGTTACTCAGAGACATACTGTGAGGAGCTAGTGTTCTGCAGCTTGTAGAAACTCCTTATTTTTCAAAACCAGGGCATATGCATCCTTGAAATACTTTGGTAATCTCTCTTTGAAGGTGCATATAGCATCATCATGCTCTATCAACCGGCCACTGCATCTAATTTGTCACATTTTGATCAGATTTTACAGAAGATCCATGGTGGAAAATTATTGCATGACTATCAAAATGCATCAGTTCAAACATGACTCTACATGCACTAAAGTCTGTTACTGGTGTCACAACTTTGACTCCCTGTGAGTCAAATCATTGTAGTACAAGCATGAGATAGTTGGCAGAATGTGTTACTCTAAGTGAGCATGTGGTATTTCTGCCTCACCTTTAGCACTCCCACTCAGATTTTGCATGGCTAAACAACTTTCTAAATTTCACAGATAGGTCATCTGGGATATATACAGAAATCCACAGCATGTCATCTGTCACTTCTCTCTATCTTACCACTGGACAGTCATATATATTTGGAGACATACTGTAGCTAACAGTGAAGTACTAACTTACTGGAATGTTTCTATCTTCCAAAGAATTGATAATAGCCATCACAAACTCTGTAACATGTTGCTGAGTATTATCAGCAAATGTTCTATGTCTGTGATAAACTAATAGAGCTATACACAGTGGTGTTAGTATCTGCAAGCTGGTAACTTGCTGTTGACTGGCACTTACAACTTGCTTCAGTGAATCAAACAAAATTGTTGATTGAGAAGCATTAATCATGTCAGAAAACTCTGGCATATGAAGGAACACCTGCATTGCAGAGTTAGAATAGCAGTTTACTCCAGTACTGTTGTCAAATCTTACCATCGCAGAGAGATCAAGTCACTTCTTTGCTGAAGGTGATCTGGTCTGAGTCACAAAATAGATCACCCATGACCTGTGAAGCTTGAAGAGTGATGTACACTATGCATCTTCCTCTTCAACATGTGGGACACATCTAGAGATAGATCTTGCATCACTACATCAGTAGGTAATGGGATCAGGGAAAGGTTGGGTTGGTGCAGAGTCCACAGATGATTGTAGTCAAAAATTTACATTTTATCACCACAAAGTTTATTTGGTGCAATGCTTATATTGTATAGTCCTGCCAGACTTCTGACACAAGATAAGGTGACATAGCTCATGCCATCTTTGAAGATACCATTGTCTATGTCAGTCATTGCTGCATCCAGACTCAAACTTTGAGACTTGAAAATTGAGACAGCATATGCAACACACAGTGGAAATTGTTTTCTTGTTACATAAATGTCTTTCACAAGCAAGAATTTTACAGAACATCTCTCGATGTTCTGTAGGTAATGAATGTTATCAACTTTCATCACAACCATCTCAACAAATGTTCTTTGAGCATTATATTGGAAGTAAACTATGTGCCCCATTGCACCCTTGACAAGTCTGCAATCCACTTCAAGGGTATGACGTAGCATGACGCATGCATTCTTATACACTGTCAGTGCTGCCCCCAAACTAGCTGTTGGTGACACTTCTGAGGTCAACTCTTTCAAATGTTCAGCCATCTTTGATATCATCTTGGGACTTAAGCAGACACCATCGATTGAATCTAGTGATGATTGGGTGATAATAGATTGCATACATCAAGAACTTTTAGCTATCACACAAGTCTTCAATAGAGTTGCATTGGAAGGTTACAAGTTTCCAGTGTGTGCCTTATCAAGCAGAGCTTTATATTGAAGATCAGTACTCCATCTCATATTCTGAATCAGTTCAACACAGGTGAAAAACTATCACAGGTTTATTCCACCTTTGCATCTAATAGTCTTTTTAGCTTCTTTGACAGATACTGGAGACATGACATAATGACAATTCAGAGGTGATGGTTGAAGCAGGTCTCCCAAAAAACACAATGATTTTTCCCCCAAAGGGAACAACATCATCTGTAAGAACAGTCTCCTGCAGACATAAGTGAATGAAGGTAAGAAGAACATTGGAAACCATTCTGATCTCATCCATAATCTAGAGCTCCATCCTACCAGACATGGTTCATAGCTCACTTGCATCTTCAAATAGCAATTTGCGGTATCACCTGCCTTGTCGTGTTCAACAGGCAGCATAAAAAAGACAATGCAATGTCAGTTTACCTATGTTGCATGTTGCTAGCCCAGTTGGATCTGTCACAATTACAGATGTTGCTACTCCAATATGTTTTTGTATTTCTGCACTAATGGCTTCAATAAGGAAACTCTTATCTGTCCCAGCAGAACCACTCACAAACATATGCAGTGGAATGTGTTTATCACAACTACACTCCTTGTTTCAGTATCACATACCATGCTTGATGGCATATGTCACAACAGTATAGACATGTTCCAGATGTGAATTCATCTGCTGCAGGATCATATAGGTATCTGTGGTGGAGTGGCATGCCTTTTGCATAGCACTTTCAACCTCTGACATCATTACTGCTGGATCATTGACAGGGAGGGGTGCTCCCAGAGTTCCTTCTCCCACTGGGTCACAAATTTCTTATGAATTTGCAGGAGTATCTTCCTCCAGTTGTTGTGTAGCATTTTCTTGGCACTCTTTCTCTAACTGTAATCTGTTAATATAAGTAACTGTTGCTTCAGTCTTGAAGGTCTCATGGCTCAAATTGAACTGCTCCTCAAACGTGTCCCAGTCACCTTTCAATGAAGCTTCTTCCCTCCATGGACTGAACAGGAAGAGGAAACCAAAGTAGTAATGCTCCCTTTTCTCTGCAGTTTTAAGAATGAACTTGCAGAGGTCAAACAGCCAAGGCTTTCAACTTTTCACCAGACTGCATTGCACACCTGTAACTTGATACTGTATATCCCTCTTTCAGTATCTGATTCAGTTCCAGACTTGTAGTCATACCATTGTGTGACTTCAAAGAGACACATGTTCTCCATGGCTTTGTGGTGCTGTGGATAGTATGCATCAATTAAATTGTTCCTTAAGATATTTGTTGAAGATGGCCTGGTTGTTGCAAGCTTTGCAATCTGATCAAGAGATTTGTGGCCATGACATGTGTTTTCTTTGTAACTGACATTCAAGAGCCATATTGACTTCAATTTCCCATACAGGCACATTCCGCCCTACTGGTCACAAGCTTCATAGGCTCCACATTCATGGTGCGACAAAGTTTTTAACCATAGTGATGATGGCCATGAAGAGACAGATTTACTGTTATTGCACAGATCTCCCCAAAGCTCCAGCAAGCAGTTTTGCTTGCCCTTGGAAATGTATGAGGCCACGGTATGCTGACTAAACAGTGGCATTTTGGCAGCAAACAATATTACAGTGACAATTCGATGTTGCCACTGTAATGTACCTGCGTGACCCCGGCACTGCTTTCTCCAGGTCTTGCACCTCTCCTCAAATCAACTCTGACCCAGAGCTGATAATCTTATATTATGAGGGATATGGGGGGGAAATCCCCCTGCATGGGGTTTCATGGCCCCCTGAAGAAAAACAAACTTTTCACTAAACTGCTTTATGCTGACCACAATTATAGTCAACATAAAACTGTGTCTGTAATGTCATTCAAGAAAATTGTTGTCAAACTGGCATCAGAGATCTGGAGGTCAAATACTGTACCAAGCCATGAAATGATCTCCAACAAATTGCACATCAATGTTAGCCTGCTAGATCAACAGCAAAGATGGACTGTAATTGTTTATGAATGCCTCATTTTCCTTTCTGGGTAACTCATAGACTCTCTTTGTAGATTTTGCTTTCAGATGAGGCCTCATGGTGAAGGACAAATCATTCACATGGCCATTTTCACACACACTCATGCACGCACACACACACACACACGCATCTTGGAAACTCAAAGCAACACTTTGTGTACTGATTGCCATGATTTTTCACCTTTTTATGACATTAGTTTCAACATAAATGACACTGGAGCTTTTCCACCAGTTTCCATAGTGTTGGACTGTTATATCTGTCAGGGATCTGACATGTAATGTACTGCATGATAAAC
Organism: Neoceratodus forsteri; assembly: GCA_016271365.2. Classification (NCBI taxonomy): domain Eukaryota; kingdom Metazoa; phylum Chordata; order Ceratodontiformes; family Ceratodontidae; genus Neoceratodus; species Neoceratodus forsteri. Next base: position 613,885,866 of record CM057455.1, read on the forward strand.
TTGAGGATCTGGCCGGCCCAGTGGCGCAGAGGGCTGAGGCATTGAATGCCACATCTCACTCCACACTGGCGACCCGGGTTCGGGAGCAGACTCAGGTAGTCGGTGGGTCGGCCGGGGGGAGTTTATCTTGAGCATCCGATGACAGCTCGCCTACTCCGGGGTGGGATTCGGCCGTAGTCCAGCTCTTGCACGACCCCGAGTGGAGGCTCGAGGAAATGCAAGCCCTTGCAGGGATTGGCTGGTCAGCCTTTGAGCAGTGTGGACGTCGGCGTATGTGCCATGACGTCAGGGGGTGATCACAATCTGCTCGGGGGGGAGAAAAACAGGAAAAAGAGCCTGCCTCGTCCAGGAGGAAGCGAGGACCCAGGACGTGCCCACGATTTGCCCATGCCCACTCGGCAGTCCACGGGGCAGACGAAATATGAAGTTACGGAGGTTGTCCCCTACCTCGTGCCCGCCCAGGGTAAGCCGTGGTCCATGGGGGCTTGTGGTCCAAAGTAGTAGGGTTTTGGGCAGCGGATGTTCGTGGGTCATTGCCGAAGGGTCGGAGGAGGCAGGCTGAGTAAGGAGGATAAAAGGCGATTTCAAAAAAAAACAAAACTTGAGGATCTCAGAGTCCTCAGTGTCACTAATGTGGGGAGCATCCTTTACCCTCAGCAGCATGTGACTATAAGGAGCCCCATGTGCCTGATATTCGACTCTCCAAAAGTAATGTTCCACAATACCACTCAGTGGATTAGTCTTTAACAGAATGAATCTCATCAGTGCATGAAATCAGTGATGAAAGTGCCATGACATGGACACATGGTCTAGAAAGCACATCTCACAAAGAATAATAGGTCATATGCAATCTACATCGACATTTGCCCACTTGAGAATATCTGCCAATTCTTCCCAGCTGTATTTTACATTGCTTAGAGTAACAAAACAAGTGGCTGAACCATACCCTCGTAACATACACATAGCTTCAGAGTGCCTTCAGTACCAATATTATTTTGTGCTATGTAGACTGGAAAGGATGGTGTTTGGATTCATCTACAGTATCTCATTCTTTTCTTGTAACTATTAGAGCAACCGTGCCGCTGTCATACCATGCACATCTGTAATCAGCCACAGAATATGAGCAACAGACATAGACAGTATTCTTAGCTCAGTCTCCCACGGTAGGTGAAATAAATACTGAATATTTCATCTAACCTTACCATCAGAATGCAACACTCTGGGTTCTCAGTACTGAGCTACAAGAATGCATCCTTCATATTCATCTAAGTGACCACCATTGCCATGCAGAAACAGATCAGGAAAACACTGTGCTTCCAATGTGCTCTCCCAGATGCTAACAGGACTCTCTTCAACCTGCTTCATCTGGTACAAGACAGTATTATAAAGTATTGGATCCTTGCCATGCAAAGGATGGATTATGTACTGTTCATACACATTCTCAATTGTATTCATTGAGACCTTCTCAATTGTTGCTTTTTTAGTGTCTGTTATTCCAAACTCAGTGGCAGTGTCACCAGGGTGATCCACATTTATACCCTCATACAATGGGTTTGTATGCTTTAAATAATGACGTGTATTATTTCACTTTCTCTATATTAACAACTTCCTGCCAAATTGTTTTGGACTTTTTTGGAACACTCTTCACTAAAAATAACAACACTGTTGTTCTTAGTTATTGTCTCAACGTTTTCCTGGAGTGGGAGTCGTACACTCACAATAGAGCCCCTCAGTGATTTAATGAGCTGTTTTTGTGGGGTATTTCTCATTGTTGTATTTAATCTCAGGATTATTTGAAACAGCTTTATTGTATCGATTAGATTCAGCTCAAACAAATTCAAGCTGGCTATCTCAGGAGGGGTAACATGTGCCTTCATGTTGTTTAACACAAACCTAGAAGGCAATGTGTTTCTCTTACCTTTTGGAAAGAGTATGACCACATGTCCTCTATTTCTTGTGGATGAAAGTTAATCTTTAGTAAGAGATAAGCAACCAAGTGACCCCGCATTTCATTCCACCTATGAATGTTAGAGAGGTCAACCTTTACCGTTAGCTCACGGTAGAATAGATGGTTGCAAGAGACACATTCATACTCAGATTTTTATCTTTTAGTCAGCTCAAATGTCCAAATTCATTACCAAATGTATGAATTAATGCTGATTCTTGTACTGTCATATATTGATACATATGCTCCAGATCATGTGCTGAAACTTCATCAGCAGGTGCTTCAGAGTGTTTCATTGGCTTAATACAATTAAGTGAAGCTTCCATGTCATCTTCACACAATGAAGAATCCAGTCATGTGAAGTTATTAACAGCACTTCTGACATGATACAATTTTACCACAAATTTTTGCATTCCCGAATTCTGTGCTGCAATCAAGCAGACATGATGAAATGTGCTGTCAGAAGCTCCAGTTTTTAAATATGCCAGAGAATGGCCCATAAATTCATGGTGTGATCTAGATCTCATGGTTGTCAATGTTTTGAATGACTGTGTATTTCTCACTCCTTTTTGTAGTGAGAAATACTTTCAAAAACATTTGCACCTCATCAAAGGATGTTTGTCTGATATCGTACATGTCTTCACATGCCCATATGAGATACCATGGTTTTCTCTGGTCTGACTCCAAGGTATTGTCTTCATCCATCTCATGTAAGTCAGCATCTTGGAATACAGGCAAAACACTCTGTGCTTTACCTCGCTCATGTACAGAGACAGGCATTTACTTATTGTGTAGATAAGTTTCCTCCTAGAAATATGCCTCAGTATACTGAGTATGTACTCAACATTCAAACATTAAACAAAAGTTGTCTCTACTTAGACATTCAAAGACATCTAATTTTACTTTGGTATTCACAATTTGTTTGGTCAAATTATCAATCTGAACCATCATGTTTGCCCACAGCTGTGACAGTACTGTATATTAACGACCATCTGCACAAAGTATTTTATTTTCAGATATAGTTTCGTCAGGTCATTTTTTCTCTTTATTTTTTTACCACTACATCTCATGGTGGCAGATATGATTCAATCAACTTTGGCTCTACCAAACAACATTCTAAAATATTTTACTCTTTCGTGATGTCAGCTGGCTATGGTGACAATTTTGGATATTTTGTTTTGTTTTGACTTGTGAGTCCTAGTCCCTCTTTAACAGTTGACTTTAGACTTCTTTATTGTTTGCATAACCTGCACTTTTTTGCATAGCGAACAATGATCTCTATAGCCACATGTTGTTTTCTTTTGTGTCTTTCTGTTTTCTTTCAAATGAAATGCATCACTCATTGCCCCACGTGTATAGTCTAATAGTACACCATCATCCTTGTAGGCAACCCATGGCTACCAAAGTACCTTTGTTTTTGTTTACTGTGTTGTGCCCATTCTCTACTAGGCATCTTTCCTGGTACTAAGAATTCTTGAATGAAACATAAAAGTTTCTGTAAAATCTTTTAAAAAAATGAAAACAAAAATAAACAGAAAAAATCAAATTACTAAACTGTAAAATAGTAAACTTCTCCACAGTGAAAAAAAAACCTAAACAAATTGTTACACTGTACTAAAGTTTGAGAAGTGTTTTATTTCCTGATGACAAATGTACTATTCTTCATAACATATGAAGAAGAAAAACAGTAATACCATAGTTTCTAAAACTATACATAGAATACAATATCAGAAGCACGTAATGGACTACATTTACCCTTGCTATAATTTCTCAGTGGTGAACAAGAGTAACTGTTGTAGTATGCCTGGAGATGTATCAACATTCACATACACATTTTCATATATCCTTTATCCTTAAACTGTAAACAGTTATAACATTATGTGTTTGTAACCAGTGTTTGTGACCAGTGAATGTTAGCCTATGGTGTGCTAGCTGGTAGTTTAAAAGTGACATGCATAAGCTATAAATTTGTAACTGGGTGAAGACTATACCATTCTAGTACTCAGATTCCTGTGTATTTTATGTCCTAACCATAGTACATACAGTGCCAGAAGGTACAATAGCAATAGAATATTGATTGCACCACTTAACATCCATGTCCCTCTTCCGGACCTCACCACCCACCGTTCTTCCACTGTTCTCTCTACTTGTCTTGCCCGCTCACTCTCCTCTCCCTTCCTGTCCTTCCATTTCCCCCTCTTTTTCTCCCCCTCACTGTCTTCCTTGCTTTTCGTCCCTTACTATCCTAGCTGCTACTTGACAATGCCGCCTGGTTGCTCTCCCCTTCCTTGATCTGGCTCCCCTCCTAATTCCCTCCTCTTCTCACTCCCTGCCTTGAATCACGGGTTAAACTAATTTGTATTTATTTGCTGTTCTCTTATTCTGTATTTTGTAATACAAATTGCTTAATTGTTTGTGAAACCAGTCTGTTTTCCATTATGGATCTGTAACCCCCCCTATTAACGTGGAACATATGTAAATGAGCTGCTTTGCACTCAGAGATACTTGTATTCCTATATTGAATAAATAAATAAATAAAAATAAATAAAGAACATATTATGTTATAGGCTGGATAAATGACACTGTTCTAAGAATATTCACCAATGAGGTACATATACTACATCAAATGTGAAGACACATATTATTGCAACAAACACAACAGTTAGAGCCTTAATGCACCTTCTAGTGGAAGAGACTGTATTAAACTATCTGTCAAAAAGAAAAACTGATGGAAAAGAGAAAACAAGTATAACAGGAACTAAAAACAGCACAAAAGAACATTTTGGGCTATCAGTCTAGATTATTACCTGTTGCATGGAAAAAAAACAGTTATTGTATTATGAAGTACTCTGCTTTTGTGCATGTACTAAGATAAGCCCCAACCATAGTGATTACAAACCTGGACCTGGAGGCCTGTAGTAATAAGTCAACAGTGGCCAAGTTATCACCATTTAAGTAATCACCCTGGAGACATACAACAGGAAGGGAGACCAGATATTGTGGTATGCAGGCAGTTTCCCAATAGCAAGGTAATTGAGTCTCTCATCACTGGTTAAGATGCCTACTGCCTGCTTCCTTATGGGTACTGATGGAACTGTCCGAGTCTTCCATCTCTGTAGTAGGACATTTTTGTCCTCTTTAGAGATGGCTACCAGCCAGTGAGCATGCTCCTTTCTCAAGTGGTGAGCTTCAAAGGTGGAACCAAGAATAAAAAGACAAGGGGAGTATGGGATTGGGCATCTTAGCACCCCTGAAAGGTAAGATGGAGCCCTCACCAGAAGTCCACCACTTCATGACAAGTCCCCAGAATATGGTGCAAAGAAGCCCATGGGGCATGAGATCTCTAAGAAATATCATTTGGTAAGACCCCAAACAAACAGAGGACCATAGTAGTGTGGAATCAATTATATAAGATTGTATTTTATATAAGACAGCTCCAGGAGTCTCTCATTGCCCTATGAGATGATACCCAGCAGTCATCTGATTCTTCTTGTGAAATGTTGCATCCCATATAAACTTCCCAATGGTATTTGACCTCCAATGTATGGTTAGACTGAGCATCTGTGATCACCCTGTAAATATAGCCAGCCTTACCCAAAGCTCTTTGAAGCTAGGCATGGGTGGGAGAAGTGTTAGATACCTCCAGTTCCCTAAAGTGGTGTTTCCTCAGTGGGAGAGTCGCATTTTGATTTTTAAGAAATTTCCAGTGGTCATGGTAAATAATATCCTTTGAGATGTGGAAATGCTTGATGGACTAGAAATGGTTAGATTGGGGAGTAGTAAGTCTTTCAGGTGATGAATACCCCAGTCAAGCCACAACTGCTAGAACAAGGGTTTGTTGCCCATGGTAATTTGTGGATTACACCCCAAGGGGATATATTCTATAGGGGACACACCCTGATACAACAACTTGTTGCGAGACTTACTGCTTGTAACAGAGGCAGCCACAGTGGGCATTAATTGTCCACATTTAGAAATAGTATTGTACAGCCACACTGGTAGAGGCACCAGACATACAGAATATTTCCATCTGAAGCCAAAAAGGGTCATTCTGCATCATTTAGAAACCATTGCAACATCTGCATTTTCCTAAATGCTAAATGATAACCCTCACACCAAGTCAGTCCCCAGCCACCTGAATGCCAATGTGCCCTCAACTTAGCCCTGCTATAGCAGAGAGGCTTCCCTTTCCAGAGAAAGGATCCCACCAGCTTGTCAATCTTTGCAAATCAGATAACAAGAATGGATTCTGGAAGAATGCACAGTAGATAATGGATTTTTGGAAACTGGGCCATTCATATTGCTTCTGTTTTGCCAACTAGTTGACAAAAGTAATTACTTCCAACTATCACAATCCATGCATTTGACCTGCAATAGGTGATCTAAGTTTGCTCATGGTATAGAATATACTGTAGGTCAGGTTTCATAGTGATTCCCAGATATGAGGTACCCTGAGGAACCCATTAAAGGCCAGCTTTTGCAAAGATAGCAGCAGGACAGGAAGTTGTGATGGGGAGAACCTGTGTCTTCCCTGTGTTAACTTGCAAACCAGACAGGGCTGAGAACCAGAGCAGAGTCTGCATCAGGGCTGAAGGGAGGTGTCTGGAGAGTTAATTAAGACTAAGAGATCATCTGCATACAGCAGCTTGGAGTAACTCTCTGAACTCACAGAGATGCCCTGTATAAGGTGATGCAAATGAATGGTGACTGCCAAAGGTTCTATGGTGAGAAGAAAAGAGAAAGGGGGAAAGGGAACAGCTCTGTCTCATACTCCTTTGGAAGGAGAAGGAAGGAGACATGCAGCCATTAGTGGAGAGCTGAGCTAATGGGGCTTTGCACAGTACTTGCACCCATTTCAGAAACTGAGGGCAACAGCCAAAATGCATCAACGCCAAATAGAGAAAAGGACAAAGGACAGAATGAAAGGCCTTCTCAAAATCAATTGAGACTGCAGCTGCAGGGAAACTGGCTGATTGTGTCACTGAAAACACATTGAAGAGAGAGTGCAGGTGTTTATAAGATCCCAATCTGCCCCATGTGAATCCAGCTTATGATGGATGCACTAGCCTCAGTAAGAGTCCCTTCAAAAGCAAGGCCACGTTCTTGGCCAGTACCTTGCAATCAGTGTTCATGAGGGGAATGTGAGGGTAGTTTGTACAGAGGGAAGTATCCTTTCCCTTTATGGGAAGGACTGAAAGTGCAGCACCTGTAAGTGTTGGGTGGAGCACCCAAACTTCAAAAGCCTGATCAAAAACCTTCTTCAGGTAAGGTGCCACCATGTTGTGGATCAACTGATAAAGATCAGCAGTAACGCTATTGTCCCCCAGTGCTTTGGAGAATGACAGGGACTTAATAGCTTGTGATACCTCCTGTAGTGCAAGGGGTTTGCCCAGAAGCATTTGGTTTGCTGCAATCTGGAGGAGGTTGAGGTCCCCTAGGAATTGGTGGATGTCCTCCTCTGAGGGAGTTTCACTGACCTTATATAAATTCTCATAAAACTGTTGCATAATGACATTGATCTTAAGTTGTTTGTGATGAATTTGTCACATGGAATTGTGCAGGGAGTCGATATGCCAACTCACTTGTTGAATGCTTAGGTGGTAGGCACACAGTTTCCCAGCCTGCTTGCCACCCTTGCAGTTTCAAAGTTTGGTCCACATTATGGCTAATTCAGCCCCTTGGGAAATAAGCATAGTAAGATAATATTTCAGGGATGTGAGGGCATGTAGATTTTGCTCAGATATATCCAACCCCTGTTTAAAGGCATCATCCCTGGCCTGCATCTCTTTGTATAACTCACATTTTTCTTTCTCACATTTTTTTCTTTCTGTGAGCCACAAAAGTGATTATAGCTCCCCATAGGAAGGCCTTATAAGCCTCCCAGAATGTGCTGGGCTAATTTCAGGCATTGTGTTTAGGTTGAAATAGTGCTTAATTTCATTAAAAACCAAATCCTGAAATGCTGAGTCATGTAATAGAGGGGGGTCTAACCACCATTGTCTAGGCTGGGGATAAGGAGGGGCTAATTGCATCAATATGCAGATTGGGGCATGATCACAGAGAATTATGGCACTGATACCTGCCTGGTTCAAGGATGTTGTAAGGGAAGGAGAGTGAAGCCATAAGAAACAAAGGCAATATGACTATAAGGTTTATGGGCCAAAGAGAAGAAGGAGTAATCCTGAGCTCTGGGGTGGAGCAGTCCCTATTCATCTGTAAGGCTAAATTCACTTATCATAGCTTGCAATGCCCTGACAGCTGGGATAGGCTGCTGTGGTGTGGCAGAACTTCTATTTAACAACCAATCAAATGGGAGACTGAAGTCTAGTCCTAGACGAAGTGGTAGGTTATCTGGGTTAAACTCAGCTATAACATGGGCTAGGTTGATAAAGAAACCTGTGTCCTGATCGTTGGGGTCATAAATCCCTTCAAGCACAAACTTCTTGTCAGGGGTCTTGACATCGGCTAGTATCCAGAGCCCCTCCCCATCTGATTTAGATTGTGCAATCTGCCAGGGCAATCATTTGTGTATGAGTATGGAAATCCCCCTCTTCTTACTGTTAAAAGTGGCATGCACCTCTAAATCAACCCAGTCACTTAAAGAGTTAGTGTACTGCTTTGAATTAATAGTAATTTTCAGATGCAGTCAGCTATCACTTCCAGTATCTGAGGTATTTTTTTTTATTTCTGTTTGCTAATTAAAAGATTTTCCACTTAGCAGTACTGAGGTGATGTGTGGAGCAGCACTCAGTCTGGAGAGAAAAAAATCAGTTCTGTTCCTCCCACTACATCATCAGAAATGAGACAAAACACCTTGAGGCACCACCATCCTTGCAGACTGAGCAGTGACTTTTACAAGCTACCAATCAAAATGCAGGAAATTGTGGCATCACTAGTAACCAGGGAGAGCCAGTCCCTGCTGCTTCATGTGAAAGTAAAACCTAGCAGTGAGAAATGGTTCTCATTGGTTACTAGTGATATCACAGTCAGTGTGGTCTCAGTGTTGATGTAGACGGAGGAACAGAACTGACTTTTTTTTTTCCTCCAGAAAGAGTGTTGTTCCACACATCACCCCAGTACTGCTGGGTAGAAAATCTTCGAGTCAGCAAACAGAAAAGAAAAAATACTTGAGATATAAGAAGTGATAGCTGACTACATCTGAAAATTACAATTAATTGCAGGAGGTTTCCAGGCAGTGCACTAGCTCTTTAACTTCATAGCTTCTGTATGCATCATATGGGCTTCCTGAAATATGGTCACATCAGCCCTCAGCTTTTTCAGGTGATTGAGAACTGCCTTCCTCTTAATGGGATTGTTTAGACTTTTCATGTTCCAGGTAATGAAGTTGGTCATTGTATGAGCAATGGTGTGGGAATCACATCAGGATGGGGCAAGGAGTACAACCCTCAGGATAAGTAGGATGCAAAATGCTCCCCTTAGGCCCAGATTGCAAATCCGTAAAATACCAGCTACAGAAAACCTCAACATGGGTAAGATTAAATGGTCCAGTGTAATAATGAGAATAGTAACCTTTAAGAACCATAAAAGACATAAGCAACACATGTACACACGGGGGTTAAAACCCCAACACATAATGTCTATTAATATAGAAGCTAATAACAATTGAAACAATAGCACCTGAAAAAAGTATTGGTATTTCTCCTTGGCCTTGGCAAACTCACTGTCTCTCTAAATAACCAAAACGAACACCAGAGGCTAAGTGGCAAGAAGTAACACTCACAGCTTACCCCATCTAGGTGGAGGGAAAACTCATTTCAAAGCTGACCTTGTGGAAGCCAAGGGTGGACAATTCTCCATATGAGCCCCGTAGAGGAGCTACCCCTTAAAGCACCAAATAACAGACCTGCAGCAGGTAAGACAAGCAATCTGCCAAAAGGATCAAATCAAGAAGGCAGCCAGAGAGGTATCCCTGGAGGTATAGGCTGCAGAAAAAAAGAGAAAGCAGCCACTTACCATATGCAGCTGAGGATCGTGATGGAGTAACGAAGTGCAGTGAGGTTGCACCCTCCTGTCAGAGTGTGGCCGCTCATGGGGAAGAGGAGGATTTATGAGGAGGTGGGATAAAATGAAAGAGGGAAGTTAGTCTAGCAGTTAAGACTCCACATAAGATGAGAATAGGTAGAGGAATAAGAGTAAGTAGTTAGCAAGGGCAGCCTGCTCTGACAAATCCTATACTGGGGGGAGGAGGGAGATGGCTGACTGAGCAGTAGTACCTGATCCAAAAGACTATCACATGCCCTCTCAGAGTAAAAAAAGAGGGAACTCATAGCAAATTGAGGAAAAGCAGGGATGGGGGGCAGACCAGATGGGAGTTCATTAGGGATATGGACAGTACCTTACCCTGAGCCCAGTAAAGGGAGCTGATTACTATGCCTCTAAATATGACACAGTTATAGTGCCAAAGGCTGCTGGGAGAGGGGGGAAAAAACAGTCATTTAACCCAGACTATCCAGCACCATCTGGGGATAATGGGGGCGATGCTTGTTTATGGCGGTTATGGACTACTGAACCAGACTCATGGTTATGCCTTTTAGATGCCTACCCTAGCACCGGTTTCAAGCATAAATCAATATTTTGTTCCCAGTGGTTGTAAGATAATTTTCCATGTAAGCCCAGCTTGTAACTGTACTAGGAGCAAAACAGCTGCAGAGCTCCGCAGTCCCACTGGAAAAAATTGCATGATTGTGACATGAAGTAGAAAACATGGCTGCAGGCAGGCTATGAAGACTGTAATGCAATCTGGGCAGCAAGGCTTACTAAATATAATACGATTCTTTTTGCTGACACATATACATGAATGGGGCTAACAGATATATATATATAGAGAGAGAGAGAGAGACAGATATGTGTGTGTGTGTGTGTGTGTGTGTGTATATATATATATATAAATATATTATAGTAGCACAGTAGTGCTAGCATAGTTAGGGTTGAGGAGCCATTTACCTGTTAAACCTAAAATTTTGCACCTTAATAACTTTTTAACCGTTCAACGGATTTGCCTGAAATTTGGAATACATGATCAAGAACCATAGATCTTGGGATTTGCCAACATTCGTACTGTTCGGATATACGGCTGCAGGGTTATTAAGCGTGATCTGGGCACGCTTTTACACTTTTTTGGAATTCTTTGGTCGTCTCTAGAGGTCGCACGGTTTGCGCGACCAGTCCGAAATCTTCAGGGAACGTGCGGCTAGGGTCCCCGATGTGTCTTTTGAAGATTTTGTGAAAAAATATTAAACGGTTCAAAAGTTATTCAAAAAACAAGTTCCCATTATAAGTCAATGGGAAAAGTTAAAAAGTTCGACAGTATCGCAAATGTAGTTTTTACTTTCACAAATGGCCCTTTTACTGTCGCAAGTCCACTATTTTGTTTTCAGTTGGTCATCAGAAAAATGCTTGGCATTTAAATTTGGGACCCTCTAGCAACCTAATTCTTTTTGTATTCACCTAGTCTGACCCTGAGGATGCTAGGCATGTCTTTATTTTGGGGTAAAACACCCCAGAAATGTGATTTTCAGATTTCTGGAAAAAGTACTTTCACAAAGTACTTTTGCACTTGCGACAGTGTCAAATGAATTTGCGAAAGCTTTCGCAAAGTTCGACAGAACTTTTCCAGGCTTTGTAAAAATGACAGCAATTCTTTGGCACCCTGCTGCAAAAGAACAGTTTGATCTTTTGGGCTGAAATTTGGAGGAAACAGAGCCAAGATCTCACAAATGTGCCTTTCAGTATTTGGTTGAAAAAATATTACAGGGCGGCAAAGTTACGGCACTCCAAAGTTGACACTTTTTTCCCATAGGATAACATTATGGCGTCTGCTGCATTACAGGCATCCTTTGCCGCCCTGCTGCAAAATAACAGTTTGGTCTTTTGGGCTGAAATTTGGAGAGAAGAAAGCCAACATCCCACAAATGTGCGTTTTACTAGAGTGGTGAAAAAATAGTACAGGGAACGAAAGTTATGGCACTCCGAACTTCTCTTTTTTTCCCATAGGATAACATTACAGCGTTCCCCGCGCCTTTCTGGGCCCGTATTTCAGAAACGGTGTGAGATACGGACTTTTCATTGGAAAAATGCTTAGCCCCCTAATGGGGGCTAAGCATAAAACTAGCCAGGAAAGTCATAAATCGTATGACTTTTAAATTTTTTTCTACGTCGTACGGTTCCTGAGATATAAGCAATTTACTATTACAACTCCTCATTTTCTGCTCCGAGACCCATTATTATGCATACATTCTTTGTACTCACTGTGCTTCTCTATGCAGCTTTTGGAGAAAACTAGCCTGTGCACTTACATTACTGTTACCCTTACCGCTTCTGCTTGCGGTTCCATAACCGTTTCACTTACTGTTCCCATCTACAGCACCATGTGCGTTACCTTTCATGTTTCCATTTGTGCTTGCGTTTGCATTACTTTAACCATTTCTGTCTACAGTACTGTTTATCTTTCTGTTTTGCTTTGCGTCACCATGCGCATTACCATTTGCATTTGCGAGCACCTTGTTACTATGTGACAAGACATCACGTGGCGGGAGCGTGATGCCCTTCGGGCCCCGTGCTCCTGCCGCCGCATTACAGTCACTATTTCTTATTATACTTCTCAAAAAGAAGGGAAATTAGAGGCAAAAAACTCCATTTAATGCATTAATTAGGGTTGTTCCACAGTGACAAAAGCGAAGAAATTGGTGTTAGGCTGAGCCCCTTGACCCCTGCCACACCCCAACTGGCATCGGGTACGCTAGTTGTAGTCCCAACTCTCACCCCATTCTCCTATACCTCTGCTTCTTCACACATCTGATGGGTGAGAGTTAGGGCCGGCAACCCCAATGCGCACCCTGATGCCAGTTGATGGTTTCAGTGGGGGTCCAAGGGGGCTTTCAACCCTAACACCGAATTTCCTCACTTTTGTCACTGTGGAACAACCCTAATTAATGCATTAAATGGAGTTTTATTTATATATCACACCAAGGATAACCTTACTACATTTAAGCACTCCCTACCCCAAGTCCATTACACTCTCCATACAGCAGCTGCATCCCTGTTCCCTACTTTCTGTAAGAATAATTACATTTTTAGGGAAGAACTGCAGTGCTTGATGACTGATCATCTCATACCAGGAAGTTGCAAATGGAAGTAGGCAGTTGATAAAACTAGGATCTGCAGCTTATCCGATATGTAGGGAAATGGGCAGAGTGGGTGGGCCACGTAATCCATATCTGCTGTCAAAGTCTATGTTTTTATGTTTCTATGGAGCTTTATGAGTAAAATTAGTTTAAAACCAAAGAGCAGAAAATATTGATTTATGGCTCAAAAAGCTCCTAAAACAGACAACTACATGGTATGTATTGCCTGCCTGTAAGATAAAAATGTATCAGCTGTTCTTGGACTACAAACAGTAATGGAGTTATATCTCTGTAAACATGCAATCTTATCCTATGGTCACATTGCAGATAGTTTTGCAGTGCATTAAATTGTGAATGTGAACTAAAAATTACTTGTCTAGTACTCACATTGCTGTTGTAGGACATACTTACTGGGATATAAAAAAAATGACACACTAAACAACATTGGTTGTACAAGGTTACGCCTACATAAATGACAGTTAGGGAAAGGGGAAATTGTTTAACCAGAAAAGGCACACTAAGCCAGTGCTTGTTTCCAGGTGCGACCTGGGAGCACAAGAAAGTTAAGTGACTTGTTCAGGGTCACACAGTATGCAAGTGGAAGCTCTGGGATTCAAACTCAGATCTGGTCTGCTGGATGCCACCAGATTCGCAGCTCAGAGCCTTAGACCACTGTGCTTTAATGCCTCCAGTTACAAGGCACAAGACAGAACCAACTGCCTTAGTATGCAGCTATAATTTCTTGTACATATAGGCTGCTACTCTTCTGGTATCTATTCACACATCTTCTTTCACAAGTACTTTCAAATTAACTACAAAGAGTGGATGTAGGCTTTCAAAACATTCCAATCACGTCCTGTCCTCACTTGAAATGTTATTTCAAATTGAGGCACAGAAGCTATGAATTGCAAATGTGTTATTAAACATTAGTCTTTTACTACTACAATTGTTGTTGTCCCACACGTATATACCTATTTAACAAGTAACACATGACACACATTGCTACTAGAATATTATCTTCAATATTACTGTAGCAGCATTGGAAGGCATGAGGTAAAGCTTACCACTTTCAATCAGTGCCATTGACATATTATGACATATTATAATATTATATAATATTATTGACATATTGTCAAATGTTGGGTGCACCAGGGACCCTGTGCCATATTTTTTAAAATGTAGGGTTCCTATGCCAAACTCCACAGGTTTGTCGAACATCACAAGGTGCACTAAACACTTGACACATTTGCATGAATTGGCCCAAGTATCTGCCTCCCCACTTGGCTCAACACTAGATGGCCTGGGATGTTGTGGGGGTGAAGAAATTGATTTCCAGGAGGGGTCCTGGGGCAAATGGGCAAGAGATGTGGTAGTGGGGATATTGGGGCACAGCTGGGCAGCATCCACAGTGATGTGGTACCCAGCAGGGTGCTGTTGCAATGTGTTGAAAAAAAAGTATTTTGTTTTAAACGAGCCCGTACTGTAAACTTCTTCCCTGGTAGTCTAGTGCTCCCATCCCCACAGTTTACATAAATCCCTGGTGGTGTAGTGGACTTCTTCACCGATCCCTGCTCTCCCCCGAATATGATGTTATAAGTCCCCCAGTCCTATAGCGACCCACTCTGATTGCTGATCTCACCCCAAAATAAATGTGATAATACTCACTGGTAATCTAGTGGACCCCTCATCCTCCCCACCTCATCAGACATTGCACAACCACCCACTCCCCCCATCACTGCTCTGATCCTGTGACCAGCAGAGCCTGCCGCACACCACCACAGCCAGCCACAGAATGTGCTATGAAGAAGCATGTACTGTATACAGTGCACACTCCTACACAGCGCATTCAGCAGCTGGCCATGGTGGTGAGCGGAAGACTGTACTGGTCACAGGATCTGGTCAGGGATGAGGGGTGTAGGTTGGTTGGGCAATATCTGATGGGGTGGGAGGGTGGGGGTCCAATAGACTAACGGAGTATTATTGCATTTATTTGGGGGTGAGATCAGTGATCACTGGAATGTTATAGGATCTGGGCATTTCTAACATTATTCTCTGAGGAGTCCAGGGATTGATGGGAGACACTACACCACCAGGGATTTATGTAAACATCAGGGATCGGAGGGGTCCACTAGACTACCAGGGAGTGTTATCACATTTTTGGGGGGTGAGAATGGTGATCGGGGGTGCTATATGACTGGGGCACTTATAACATTATACTTGGGGGAGTACAGGGATTGGTGTGGGGACCACTACACCATCAGGGATTTATGTAAACATCAGGGATTGGGGAGGGGGCACTAGACTACCAGGGAAGATGGTTACAGTACAGGGTTGCTTTAAAACAAAATACTTTTCTTTCAACACAGTGCAACTGAACGCTGTCGGGTGCCACATCAGTGTGGATGATACCCAGCTGTGCCCCAACACCCCAAAAGCCACCTCCCTGGGCCAGCCCAGTGGAGCATAGGGTTTAGGCACTGGATGCCACACCTCACACCATGCCAGCCACATGGGTTCAGGAACAAACTTAGGCCACCGGGGGTCAGCAGGGAGGAGAGAGGATTGAGCATCTGGAGGACTGCTCTCCTCTCTCAGGGGGAGGGGGACTAGTTGTCCTGCTCACTGACTGCCCTCTTGTGTTAACTGGAGGGCAGTATGGGTCAGGAGGCTTTAAGCCGACATCTTTACTTTGGAAGGGGGGGCAGGTCGAACAAGGAAAAACATGCCCGTCAGGCTCGATGATGGTCCATCGCTGCAGGGAGTGGTCCCCCGGATTTTGGATAGGGTCTCTGGGAGGGGAGAAAAGCCGGCAACTTCCTTCTGGCCCCACTGCAGGGGCAATCTGCAGGTGAACTACTGGGGGCCACCTAGCATGGGAGCGGTGGACCAGAGAGAGAGTGTCCCTCTGATCGGAGGGCTATAGCCACCTGACAGGGCTCCAGTGGTAAAAGTACTTACAAAAAAAAACCCACCTCCAATGCCCCTAGTGTATCCCTACTGCACCCTGTACTAGCGCACACCACTGGCGCAACCCACTTTGACCACCTCCTGGCTGGTCTATGACTCATCTTACATCCGTGGTGGGGCTTGTAAATTCAAAGAAAATGTGATGTTGCAGCTCCGCCATGGTGCAAGCTCCCTTGCCACCTGTTGCAGCGGGTTCTTTGACACAACCCTGGTGCAAGAGGGCTTTGGCACAGCAGTGTCTAGATCAAATGTAGTCTGCTTTTGAAAATCGCATTTGACAAGCTCTCTTGACTCATTCTAATTAATTTGAAAATCGGGCCCATGGTCATGATCGTATCACTTTTACAGCTTATCATGACAAAATTTCAAACAAATAAAGTTATGACACCTTGTCATGAGCAACAGCACACAGACCATAGAAATCATGTGCAGAAGGGGTCTACTGTGCCCTTTTGGGCTGTTTCCTCTCAAACAAACTGCATTCTGCAGTTTGGTAAGCAGACTAAGGAGAAGCTGCCTGACGCTCATCCTCCAAGCAAGGGACTACTGTGCCCTTTCGGGCTGTTTCGTCTCAGGCAAACTGCATTCTGCAGTTTGGTAAGCAGACTAAGGAGAAGCTGCCCGACACTCACCCTCCAAGCAAGGTATGGGTTGGAACTCTGAATTTTGGCATCCACCCCTGGAGGAATCTCACTTGCCCCTGTTTGCCAGTGTTTCTCACACTATGTGCAGCAATCCAGAAGTCTTCTAGGAACTGCTGCCAAGAAATTAATGCTAGGACTGACCTCTGATTCACATGTTCTTGATTTCTCACTTTAAGTAATGTCTAGTCTGATGTAGAGATTTCTTAAGAGTTGATTTAAGTTTTGAGAGAGGTTTTAAGGTAGTGTGATTTTGCTATCTGCCCTGAACTCTGTGCCCCTTCTCTTAGATCTGTAAGTCTGTGAGCTACACCCTTGACCTCTGTGTCCCATTCAGGCTGCTGCAGTGCCCCCCCAAAAAAAACTTGCTTCAGAACCTCCTTGTCTGCCTCTCTGCACACTATTACAGACCTCCCAATTAAATATTGTAATGACTGGCTTTACTTGAAAGATAGTGTGTATCTCTCAGACGCAGGTAATGTAATTTTCCTGGGTGACCTCCAACATGGGATCTGAAGAGTGTTGTGATGCGTCATCACAATCAGTACAGATAAGAGCAGTTCCCTAATGCCAGCCCACATTTGCACTTTTCAGAGCTACACTTACCTTGGTGAAAACATAGATGAACTACACCTACATAATATGTATTTTTTTCTTTAATTATTGTGATTTTGTTTGTGTGTTTTTTCTGTAGTTTTTGTGTATGCACGCTGTGCACAATTTTACAAGCCATAGTTAGAAAAGTGCATGTATGTCAAACCACTGGGAATGACAAACTGAAGTGTGACAGGGACCCTGCACCCAATTTTGGAAAAAAATCAGTGTCTAAGCACCAGACACCAGCACTGATGAATCAGCACACCAAAGGGGAGTGCTGCAATCTGCAGGACAAGCTTGTGACAGCATGGGGCAACTATGGGGACCTGCAGGACAGTCAATATTATCACAGAAAGGTTGTACAGGCCATGCCCTGCCTTGTGGAAGGCTGCAAAATGCCACATTGGGGGATATAAGTGGCCCTGATTGGCCAACTGTATGAAGAGTGTGGGTCTGTGGGGGGGACAACCCATCACCGCCACAATGGGAGGGCCTCAGACATGACAAAAAGCACCAGTTATTCCAGCTGGGCTATGGCAGGTGGTAGGTGTCGGCAAGTGTAGTGTGCCTTCACAAGGGCAGCACAGAGTCATCATCACCCAGCAAGGGCTCTGAGACTAGCACGAGTTGTATGGGATACACTCTCCATTGTAGAGAGTGCAAAGGCTAAGGCTTATGGCACCAGGGAGAACCAGGCCAACTTGCCACCTGCTTGACATGCTGGCAGATGGGTCATCTGGGGCATGGACAAAGCAGGTCTGTTTGAGGGGCTGATGCAGCACTGCCACCATGGGAGGGCTCACACCAGGCACAAACAACCAGTCACTCCAGCAGTACTGTGTCTGTATCTGCAGGTCAAGGGTGGCTTCACAAGGGTAGCACAGGGTTGTCCGTACCCAGCAAGGCTTCAACATTAGCACAAGTCATGTGGGATATGCCGTTCCTTGCAGAGGACTGCAATGGCTTGGGCTGGGGGGGTGACAACTGTCCCTGACTGTTGAACAGTAGAGACAGTATAGATGTTTTGGGGGGCTCAGACCTGGCACAAACCACAGTCTGCTTCAGCATTCCTTTGGCTAGTGTCAGCAGGTGTAGGGTGGCTTCACAAGGGTAGCACAACCCAGTAAGGGTTTAAGCACTGGCACAACAAGTCATGCGGGACGTACTCTACCTTATGGAGGGCTACAATGGCTCAGACTTGAGGGGGTGACAACTGGCCTTACTGGGGACTGTAGTGACAGTGTAGATTTTTGTGGGGGGGCTGACAAAGCAGCAGCACTGCTATGGGGGGAGCTGAGTAAGGATTGGTAATATTTGTTCTTTCAGTATTCTATTATTTATTTATTTTTTGTTGACCGGGTAAGTGCACTAGACAAATCCTGCCTATTTTCAAGCATGACCCAGGGGAAGGGGCTACAGATGAATGCCAACTAACCTTGAACCAGTTTAAGCTGTTGGTGGTATTTTTAGTGAATGAGGGAAATTTGGCCAGGACACTGGAGAAATTCCCCTACTCTTTTCGATAAGTGCCATGGGATCTTTAACATCCACCTGAACTACTACCGATCCAGGAAGATGGGACCTCAGTTTAACGTCTCATCCGGAAGACAGCACCTCAGAAGTGCAGCACCCCTCTCATGCTGCACTACAGTGTCAGTACTGGGATATTAACCCAAGTGTCAGGTGTGGGAACTGAATCCATGGCCCTCTGATCTCCTGGCCTCAGAGGCGAGTGTGCTACCTACTGAGCCACTGACACTGACAATGTTAGTGTTAGTGTTGTAGTGATTGGTGCTATATCGCTTTCATACAATACTGTGCCTTGACAGATATAGAAGTAGGAAAAAAAGAAAAACATGATAAAGACAGATGTTAATAGTGACAGTTATAGGTGACCAGACAATCACATATTAATTTTTTTCCTTTTGTTTCAGTGCTTCTTGGTGCAGATGGACACTGAGCTGACTAGATTGAAGAATACACTGGATCTAGTTCTGGCCAATGGGGAGGCTGTTAAGGAGATGGGGGTGGAGGACCCACTGGCTGAGAGTGACCACCACTTGGTGTGGTTCACACTTAATATGTGCAGAGATGCAGTGGGTACAGGGACCAGAGTGGTGAACTTCAGACAGGCTGACCTTGGTAGGATGGGTGAAATCCTAAGGGGGCTTCTGGAAGGAATACAACCACACTGGGATGTGAATCAGAAATGGAAAAAATCAAATTGGGGATATTGGAGGCGGCACTGGATCCAAAGAGTGCTGACAATAATAACGTCGGCATGGTGCATGTGGGATAAAAAAGCACCATTTCGTTTTTTTTGCCGGGAGCAAAGCCCCCCGCACCCACCAATGCAGCGTCTCTGCCCCCTCACCCCCCATCTCTAGGATTCTTATTCCAAGCAGATACCAGGGAAAGTTAACATTCATGGGGCTGTGGAATAATGTTTCCATGGCCCCATGTAAAAAAACACTAAGTATCAAAGATGTAAAATGTTTTGGCGACCAGGATTAGAAACCTGTTCTCCATTGGCACTAGCCAAGCTTCTCCATGCCCCAGCCCACCATGCCACATGAGCAGCTCAGCCAGCCTCCTGTTCCTTTCTGCTCTTTTCCTTGTACAAGACCATGGACAGTGACCAGGGGATCACTTACAGCAAGCGCTGTAAATCCTCAGTTGCTGTCCAAGTCAGCACTTACCAGACTAGCGCCATATAGTGCGGTACTATTCTGGTAGTGCACAGTTGAAGTGGTACCATTGGGGCTACTGAGACATGTACCATATAGCAGTGTAAAAAGGGAAGGGCTAAAAAACCGAGCTGGTTAAGTAGAGGGATCTTAGAAATGGTGAGGGCTAAAAAAGCAGCATTCAAGAAATACAAGAAATCCAGGAAGGAGGAGGATAGGGAGGAGTATGTGAAGAGGGCCAAGGAAGTTATCAGGGGAGTTGGAGCAGCCAAGGCCTCCAGGGAATTGAGGCTGGTGCAGGGTATCAGGGATGGGGAAAAGGGCTTCTTCAGATACATATGGGAGAGAAGGAACTGCAAGGACCAGATAGTGAGGATCAGGAAGGATAGGGGGAGGGCAGAGAAAGGGGTGGATCAGGCTGAGGCACTGAATGAGTACCTCTGTTCTGTATTCATAAGGGAGAAAGGAGGGCAGCTACCTCAGGGGTTGGGTGTGGTGGGCAGGGGGGAGAGGGGGTAACGGACAGGGTGATCACTGAATGTAGGGTATTGGAGGGGTTAAGGGCTCTGAGGATGGATAAAGCACCAGGACAGGATGGCATAGACCACAGGGTGTTGAAGGAAATGACTGAGATCCTGGCTGGACCACTGGTGGAACTATTCAACACCTCCCTGGACACAGGGTGCATACCGCATGACTGGAGGATGGCCCATGTGGTACCCAGCCATAAAAGTGGACCAAAGGATGAGCTGGGTAATTACAGGCCAGTAAGCTTAACTTACTTCATGAGGAAGCTGATGGAGACAATACTTAATTTTTTTTTTTTTTTTACCAATTATTTTACCAGGTGAGACACACTAAGCTGAAAGCTTGTTTGCAGGTGCAACCTGGGAGCATGAAGAAGTTAAATGACTTGCTCAGGGTCACACAGTATGCACCTAGGGGGCTGTGGGATTCAAACCCAGGTCTCCAGATTTGCAGCTCAGAGCCTTAACCCACTGCGCCATACTGCCACCTCAGGAAAGGCTGGTGACCTTTATGGAAGACAATGGGCTCCAGGACAGTCACCAGCATGGGTTTGTCTCCAGAAAATTCTTCCAGACTAACCTAGTTGAGTATTATGACTGGGTCATGAGAGAATTGGACAAGGGTTATGCGGTGGATGTCATATACTTGGACTTCAATAAGGCCTTCGATTCGGTGCTGAATGGGAGGTTGGGGGGAAGCTGAAATACATACGGGTGGGGACTAACACAGTTAAATGGATTGAGAATTGGTTGAAGAGAAGATAGCAGAGGGTAGTAGGGGTCGGGGACTCTCATCTCCAAGGGCTGTGATGAGAGGGGTGCCAAAGGGATCAAAACTGGGGCTAGTGCTGTTCGGAAAATTCATAGCAGGCATTTGTATGGCATCAGGAATAAGAACAGTCTATTGCCAAATTGGGGATATGATGGGTGATATAGTAGGTTGGCAGGGACTGCAGGATGACCTGACCAAACTGGTGGAGTGGTCAGAAGTGTAGCAGTTGTGGTTCAATGCAAAAAAGTGCAAAGTCCTGCACTTTGGAGGAAAGAACCCAGGGAGGGGTTACCAGTTGGGACAGGTGCAGCTAGGTTCCATCAAGGAGGATAAGGATCTAGGGGTGGTTGTAATGAGGAAGATTAATAATACACAGCAATGTAGGAGGGAGGCAGTGAAAGCCAACAGGATGCTGGGTTGTATCCCAGGAGGGATCTCCTCCAGGATCATGGAGGTGATCCTGCCTCTGTACAGGGCATTGGTCAGACTGCACCTGGAGTACTGTTTGCAGTTCTGATGCCCATATCTGAAGATGGTTGTGAAATTACTGGAAGGGGTACAATGCAGGCAACAAGGACAATCCAGGGGATTAGAGGACAGACCACATGAAGAGAGACTGAGAGAGCTGAACATGTACTCCTTGGAGGAGAGAAGGGACCAAGGGGATATGATTGAGACCTATAAGTATGTAAAGGGGATAAACAAGGCAGGCACTGAAGGGATACTCAGGCTGAGGAGGGGGAGGGACACTAGAGGGCATGGCCTTAGATTGGAGGGGGAAGATTTAGGATGGAAATGCGGAGACACTTTTTCACAGAGAGAGTCATGGCAGAATGGAATGCTCTACTAGAGGAGGTGGTAGCTTGTAAGACAGTGGGTAGTTTCAAAAGGGGATGGGACAAGGTGGAGGGGAATTGGGAAGGGAGGGGGCATGGGGCAACTTCAAGGTGAGGGGGCTAGCTGCACGCTTTAAGCAGACTTGATAGACCAGGTGGCATGTTCATGTCTCAGCCTGGTTCTCTACTAGAAGATAGTTCTTACAGTACAGTATCTACTACTACCATGTATCTTCATAACTACCAGGTAGAGGATGTGGCAGCATACCATACCAGCTACAAGGATCCCCCCTAGCCCTACCATGTAGCTAGGTGGCAAGAGCATCATGGCCGGGGGATTCCATATCCCAACATGTCCCCTCTACCAATGGTAACCCCATTCCAGCTAGCTGCATAACAGCCCACTGATGAAGCCTAATTTAGTAGGTGAAGCACTGGGGTGGACAATGACCACCACTAAGGTGAATAGTTAGCAACTATCTGCACTACCTGAATAAATGTACATTGAAAATTAAAATTCAGGAATCTGCGTCTTTCCTGGAGTGCCCGTTTTTTGGAGCTGCTTATTAAGTGTGGACGGGCAGTCCCAAGGAACACTCTCATGAATAGTGGAGCAAACTGTTATCCCCTTTTGGAACTGTAGCTGCCTAACAAAACTGCAGGCTTCCCTGCAGGCAGTATCCTGCCACATCCTCTACACTGGTAGCAACACAGATACATGGTAGTACAAGACATTGTAATCACTACCTTATGGTATGGTACCAGGCTGACATGTCCAATATTATAGTGTGCTAGCATTCAAAATGACATGGTGTCATCACAGTCGTAAGTGCAAGAGAAGCTCGATCTATACCAATCATTCAGAAAGTGGTGCATGTGCAGTACTGTTTTCTCCAGGAGACAAAATGTTAGTTGTTCTTCACAGATGTCATATCATAGCAATGTGTTATGTGACAGATATTGCAGTACAGACTGTCATGTGCATTCCAGGACACAATGAAACATCATGTACTAGATTACCAGTCTCAGAAAATGTCCACAAGGTTCTGAGCTATGAAAAGAACTGCTGGTGTACAAATCTTGCCAGATAATAAACAGTCACTGAATAAGTTGAATGAAGTTAGGACTGGGCATTTTAATTTTAATAATATGTAACAGTCACATATAGTCATTGTGTTTCTAAATGCATACTGTACTTTTATTTCCCTTTCCATAGATCTACCTCCCCAATGCCACCACATGGTTGCTGCTGATACAGGTAAATCAGGTTTTATTTAAGAGGAAATGCAGTATGTCCCAGTCAATCTTACACAAGTATCACAACTGAAGATTCATAAGAAGTACATAAACCTTTTAACAATACTATGGGTATGTACAAGAATGAATTTCTGTGTAAAATAACTCCTTATCAAGTGACAACAAATAAAGCTTTACTCTGAATGGCAGCTGCCCCATGGTAGATGGGACTACTACTGATGGCAGTAAAGAGTACCAGTCTAGCAGCCCAATCATTAAAGTACTACTGTAGATCCTTGTGCCCACATGCCAAAGCAGTTACAGAAATGTTATTTCTTCATGGAAATAAGCTCCCCAGCCATTTCTAAGAAATGAAAATGTGTGTTATAAGAATACTCTGTTTTGCTATCCCTCACTACCCCCACCACCCCAGGTTTTGGGACTACTTTCTTTAGTGTCACACTACATAGATAACAATAAACTAATTGGACTTTTAAAATTCATAATTTCTGTCTGACAAGTTATTTTTATCAGAAAAATGCCATATGATAAGTGCAGTAATTCATTTCAAGCTGTGGGTAGTAGTGTGTTTACCACACTTCCAGGGACAATAAGGCACTCGGCCTATGGCTAAATGCCTCATTATGCCCTTGGGCATGCTGTGTTATTGCTTACAACATATATACCTGTACGTATCGCAACACTTAGACAGTATATCTGTATTTTACTTCTTCTGTATCTGAATTTCACTATTTCTTATGGTTAACTGGTATTTGATTTGAAAACTGAATATTGCTTCCATCTTGAAGTCTCAACAACACAATATTTATCTGCTTGTGTGTGTCACAGACATCATTGTAGCAGTGCTTCTGATGTTATACTTCAGCACTTTCCTTTCTCTTCCCCTCACAACACAGCTTGCATGTTAAGTTTTGCAGCATTGCTCCATCTCCACAGATTCTACCTACCACCACTGTGTTGTACTGCTACATGCTCCATTATGCATGGCCTATACCTAAGCAGCATTGTACATTGCATGAAAAAGTAGTGTTGATGGTGTCATTCATGTAATGTTGAAATATTTTAGAAACTTCAACATTCATAGCTGTTAAAACACCCCACAGTAATTGTGGTCCTTTGTAGCATTCTGTGAATATGCTATCTGTCCATAGAAAAATGTTTAACTGTATTGAATTGTATTTATGTGTACAAAGTAAATTTGAAATGCATGACACAGGAAAACTGTAATTTTTCTTTGTAGAAAACTTTACAGTTGTCTTCAAAATGTGCTTACCACTTCAATCAATCAATCACTCACTGTATTTAACCATGCATAAACACCATTGAGCAAGCTCATTTTCAAGGTGGTCCTGGGCATTAATACAATACAGTACACTTCATAAGATTACAATTACGGTGGACAACGGTGCAAAAAAAAAAAAAGGAAAAACATTGTGAAGGTGCCAGTCAATATGGGCCTATATATATCAGTCAACATAATTAACATGCAAAGGTACATATTGATAAGCTTTACCAAAATGAGAAGAGACAACAATCCCATATAGTTTCCGCTAAGTAAGAGCTCATACCTAAATAATGAAAAATAAGGAGGTATTAAGGAATAGGGTAGAAACTGGGGTGAAAGAGTAGGCAGCCAAAAGGGAGGCCAGAATAGGTAAAAGGTAGAGAATAGGCAGGGCCATCTTGGATTAAGGGAACTAGGCTTGTAGGTCCTAGGTTTCTGTTGTTAGGAATGTGGGGTGGATGAGATACTTAGGAGTAGGATTTGAGAGTGGCACCCGGGGCTTAGGGGTCATCGGCATCTGAAACAGTTGCATGATTCCTTCAGATAATCCGTTAATAGAGCTTTGAATGTGAAAATGCTTGTAAGTGAGGATAATTTTAATGAGTCTTGCATAGTGTTCCAAAGTGATGGAAGTGAGAAGTTGATTGCTGCTGAGCCAAGGGTAGTTTTCACTCTAGGAATCTGGAAGCAGATTAAGGAGAAGCATCTCAGGCCATAGGAACCTTTAGCCCGTTTGAAGATGTTCGAGATGTATGCAGGGAGGTTATCAGATAATGCTCTAAAAAACCAGAGGAGAGCATTCCTTTTTCTTCTAGTTGAGAGTGAGGTCCATCCCAAAACCTGGTATAGACTACAGTGATGTGTACTATGGGGTAGATTTAAGATAAATCTTAAAGCCCGGTGGTAAAGGGTGTCCAGTTTGTTTAGCAACGTTGATGGGCAATGACAGTAAAGGAAGTCAGCGTAGTCCAGTATCGGTAGGAATGTAGTTTGTACTAGTCTCATTCTGGCTTCTAACGTGAGTAGGTGTTTAATGCGGTAGAATAAACCTAATCGCAGTCTTAGTTTCTTCGAGGTTTCATTTAAGTGGCACAGAAAGTTGAGCTTGTTATCCAGCCAGAACCCTAGGTATTTAAAGGTATCAACAACTTCAAGGGGTTCATCTAAGAGTGTTTGGATCTGTGTGATATGTGGACATTCGGAAGTAGACTTTGGTGACAGAATCATTGCTTTAGTCTTTTTGGCATTGAGAAGGAGCTTATGAGTGAGAAGGTTGTATTGGAGGGTGACAAAGTCTTACTGTAAGTACTCATAGGCCAGATCCAAGGATGAATTTGTGGTATAGAGTACAGTATCATCTGTGAATAAGTGTGCATTTGCTGTGCCCAGCTGCAAGTCCAGATTATTGATGTATATTGCAAAGAGGATAGGGCTTAGGATGGAGCCTTGTGGGACTCCTCATAATAAGGATTTTTGTGGGGGCAGATCTCCTACGGCTTTGACTTGTTGTAACCTATTGGTTAGGTAGCTGGTGAACCATTTTATGGCAGAACTATCAAGTCCGATGTTACTCATTGCAGTAAGCATGATGGTATGATCCACAGTATTGAAGGCCTTACTTAGATCAAGGAAGAGGGCAAATACATGCTTCTTAGAGTCCAAGGCCATTTGCCAGTCTGTAGTTACTTTGGCAAGAGCCAATACTGTACTGTGTTTGGCTCTGAAGCCGGACTGAGCTGGGTTTAGCAACTTTTGTGAATCCAAATGTTCTCTAAGTTGGACGTTGACAATTTTTTCAAGTAATTTAGAGAGGACAGATAGCATAGAAATAGGCCGGTAATTGTTCAGATCACTCGGATCCCCAGTCTTGAATAATGGTAGGATGTGGGCAGTTTTCCACAAGACAGGTAGCCCACCTTGAATCAGAGAGGTGTTGAAAAAGTGTGTAACGGGGGTGGTCAGATAGGTATGGCCAAGTTTTAGAAGTAAGGTTCAATATTATCTGTGCCCGCACTCTTTTTTGTATCCAGAGAAAGGAGGAGGTCCTCCACTTGCTTGAACGTAATTGTGAGGAAGCTGAAGGGGGTGGGATGTGGTTGGTTATGGTTCTGATTATCAGTGAAGCCAACAGTGTAGTCTCTTGCCAGGCTAAGTTTGCTGATAGGTGAGGTGTCAAAGGAAAACCCTGCAGTGGCAAAGTGATCATTAAGTTTCTCTAGAATATCAGCTTTGTCCGTGTAGGTATTACCATCAGACACAATTTTGTTCAGAAGGGGTGTTGCAGTGGACTGACCTTCGACTTCTTTGAGGATGTTCCAAAATTTGGCAGGTTGTTTTTATTGTCTTCTAGTTCTTTTTGGAAGTACCAGCTTTTTCTGACCTAATTAGCTTGGTACAAGCATTCCTAGTGGTACGGAATGCTAACCAATCAGCCTTCAGGTGGGATTTCCTCACTTTTTCCACCAGTAGTCCCTATCCCTAAGTGCTTTCTTCAGGATGGGAGAGAACCAGCCAGGAGTTTTATTTTTTTTATTTGATCAGTCTTAGTGGGGCGTGTTTGTCTATTAGCCCCAGTAAGAGGCTGTGAAAGATGTTAAATGCCTCATTAAAGGTGGGGGCTAGATAGAAATCCTGTCAACGAATGTTGCTTAGATCTTTCAGGAAAGTGTACTGGTAGAACTTTTTCAGAGATCTTTTCAGTTTGAATTTGGAGGCCGTTTTTATTTGGGAAGGATGTCTGATACAGGCAGTAGTGCAATGGTCATTTATATCGTTGAAGAATACTCCTGTATGCGAGATAGTGTGAGGTTTGTTTACTAGCATATGGTCCAGGAGGGTGCTGCGCTCAGGGTTTTTTCTGTTAGGTCTGGTTATAGCAGTCACCATTTGTAACAGACCATTAACATCACATAGATCCTTCAATTTCTTAGAGCTGTCATCATTCCAATTTTGATTGAAATCCCCCATTAGAATACACTCAGTATTAGCAGAGTCAAGAAGGTTTTGAAGGTGTGGCAGAAGTGCCCAGCCACCAGACGGTGGTCGGTAGCATGCTGCCATAAGGAGTGATTTCTCGCTGGAAAGTGATAATTTTAGAGCAAGGCATTCAAATTCCTTAGCCTTTGAGGTACAGTCAAAGACTGTGACTGTGAATTTGCTTTTGACATATATTGCAACCCCTTCCCCTCTAGTCGGTCTATCACAGTGGTAGATGATATATTCGGGTACATTGATAGATTTGTCCGGGGTAGAGGGTGTGAGTCAGAATTCAGTTATCATGAAGAAATCAGGAGATGCATGTAGAGCCCAGGTTTGTGTAGAGTCAATCTTCTTTAGCAAACTACAGACATTGATGGAGAAAGCTAATCCCTTTATATTGAGGGAGGTCTGCAGGGGCGTCCAGAGAAATAGGTGGACCTGGGTTTAATTCAACATTTCCAGAACTGAGTAGGAGAAGCAGTAGTAGTTTTTTAAGGTGGTGTCTTAGCCTGCTAAATATTCTTTTGTTACTCCTTCTAGTATACATTGGTTTAGCAGTGGCTGTGTTAAGGGCAGGATTGCTATTTGCTAGGGATAAAACATAGAGAACTGATAGAGCCGACACCATCCTTGGGAATTGCATGTGTTCTATAATTATGGCCTGGTGGGAGGAGGGGCATGGCCATAGAGGAGACGTCCCTGATGTAGGATGCCATGGTCTAATGTGGGAGGCTATAGCTTGGTAGATGAAAGAGGAGGGAAACTGGCCTTTGTCCGAGTTGCAAACCAAAATTTTGGGTAGAGTATAACCAAGTAATATAAGGCAACTATACAGAAGGATAGGCACTTCTCACTAGAAAATTCTACACTGCCTTCACAGTAGAACTCCTCTTCACAAGACAATGCCATGACCATAGTCTTGACATCAAACTGATATAGCACCAGAAAAAAAAAAAAGAAAAAAAAACCTTTTGGCTCATACCTATTGTCTTCAGAGAAATCTGTATCCTAACAGGTAAACAAACTTGTGAAAAAAATGCTTTTTTCCTTATAAGTAATACATTGTCTTCACAGAAATCTTTTTTTTTAGTTACATTTTTTTTTCCTTTTTAAATGTCAAATATAGATATAAAGAAGTATACAGGAGGAATTAATACAATAGTAATAATACAAATAATACATGCATGCCAGGCAAATGGGATACCAGTAATATACAGACATACCTACCGGTAATTAGGGGCTTGTCTTTTAACAGCAGACTTGTAAATGAAGAGTCAGATCATATGATGTCATGGCTTCTGTTATGATCAGTAATGCATTATATGTTTGTATCGATTAAATGAAACCTCCCAATCTGCAGTAGTACAGATATAAACCTCAAAGCAAATAGTACAACAAAGTCAACCTTAACAATAACCTTAATTCTTACAGTGATAGCATTTGGAGGTAAAGTAAGCAAGCTTGCAGCACCTTCCTGATCTTTGTATAGTGAATGTAAGAAACGGGTTGGGGGATCCCCCAGATTTAACCAATACCTGTCCTTGGATATAAGGATGTCAGAAATAGTTTTCAGCAACTATAGAAGTGAGACATCTGATTTGCTGCTGATTATGATAATCTATCAAATTCAGCTATGTGTGTGAGAAAGGTAAGACTTTCCCCAATGGTGGAAACTTGGGGGCCACCCCATTTGTAGAGTATTAATCATTTGGTTTGCATATTTAAGAATGCAAGCTATCTGTGTTCTTGTGGAGTCAGGTGCTGTGCTGCAGACTTCATACCAAGCATCACCGACTTGCATCAATGAGATCTGGCTGGGGGATGATGCAGGTCCAGTATTGGAGGCGTTGGTCCCTGCTGGGTATTCGGTGGTGCACTACTTGAGGAGGAAAAGTGTGGGGGGGGAGTGGCCATCTGTTTTAGATTAGGCCTGAACTTATCCATGCACCCAGTGAGTAGTATTTCATATTCAGGGCCCCTAGTGCTCTGCAGCAGAACTTTCTGATTTCTGCGGCAGGGCTCCTAGGCTTCTGCGGCAGCATTTTCTGATTTCTGCGGCATGATTTATTCATTTCTGTGGCAGAATGAAGTCCTACCATTGGCTAAATTATGATGTGATGTCATAGATGACATCACCTGCCAAGCACAGAAGAGGGGCTTCAGGATAAACAAGATGAATACGGAAGCCTGGCACTATGGAAAAACTGTATATTTGAATGAAAATTCACCAAACACAATGAATTCTGTGGTACTATATGAATTCTGCGGCATGATGCAAATTCTGAGGAAATTTCTGCATCTGCAGAATTGCAGAATTCCAAGGGCCTTGCTCATAGTTTAAATGTGTGGAAGTGTGTGGGGGTCCAGGTGCAGGTTGCAGGATTCTCCTCATTTACCACCCTCCAGGATGGGGGAAGGAGAGATTTCCTGCAGGAAGTAGCAGACTTTGTCACCAATAGGGTATCAGAGTCGCTTAGAAGATTAATTCAGGGAGATTTCAATGCCAGGGTTGATGGTGAATACTCACTGTTCAGTTATGACCTCCTTCAGACAATGACATCCCTGAGCTTTACCTCTGCGACCCACCAACATGGCCACACCTTTGACCTGGTATTCTCACTGGGGCTTGATGTCACTGGCATCAAGATTGATCAGGTCATTCGATCCAATCACTGAATGGTGGAGTTCCAGTTTGGGCCTCCCCTGTTGAGATGGTCTGCTATTGCCCATTAAGAGGATTGTCCCCAGAGAGACTGTTGGTGGTAGTTGACTTTTCTGGAGTTAGTGCTGCATGTGCGGTTGGCAAAAGTGAAGCCGGGATGGCCTATAATGGGGCCATTACCAAGACACTCGATACCATTGCACCAGTCTGTATATGACCCATGTCTTCTCACTTGAGATCCCCATGGTTTGATGGGGATCTCAAGGAGATGAAGACAAAGGGTCAGAAGTTGGAGCATTGCTGGTGGAGGACCCAGTCCATTGTGGATAGACTCACCCTGAGAAATCATTATAATGATTATTAGAGAGCAATCAACCATATGGAGGCAGAATTCCTGTCCATGGAGATTGCTGCTGGGAAGAAGAGACCAGCTCAGCTATTTTGGACTGTGAACAGATTGCTACATCCAATCTGCCTATAGTCAAAAAGAGCATTTTTAACTGCATTGTGCGAAGAGTTTGGTCTGTTTTTCTCAGACAGGTTGCCCTCCACTCAGGTGGGGGTCTCCCCAATGGGACAAAATTTGCCCCACAGTTGTCAGCCTGGTCTGAGCAGAGGCACTTTTATTGCATGGGGGCATTTTGGGCTGGTTGAGGTGGTTGAGGTCATTGGGGTGATTTCAAACCTGCAGCCCACATGCTGTGAACTGGTCCCTGGCCTGACTCATCTCCTAGTGGGAGGGGTCGAGACCATTGATTCAGTGTTTACCAGGATAGTATGGTGTTTGCTGTCAGAGAGGTGTTTCCTCAGTGCCATGAAAAAGGCATTGGTGAAGCCTCTTCTGAAGAACCCATCATTCGACCCTGACATCCTGGTGAATTATAGACCTACTGTATCTCCATCTCCAACCTCCCATTCCTAGGGAAGATTGTGGAGAAAGTAGTGGCTCTGCAGCTCAAGGCACACCTACTGGCCTTTGACATCTATAAGCCTTTCCAGTCTGTTAAAAGAGCTAGACACAGCACAGAGATGGCATTAGATAGGGTGCAAAATTACCTCCTCAGGGCAAGAGATAGAACTGAACGGTCAATTCTCATTCTCCTCAATCTCTCCACAGCATTTGACACCATGGACTACACTGTGCTGCTGGATCACCTTAGAGTATATGTTGGATTCACCATAACAGCCATCAAATGGTTTGAGTGCTATCTCTCTGACAGGAGGCAACAAGTGGTGATGAGTAATTTCTCCTCCTTCTCGAAGCCCCTGCCTTGTGGAGTACCTCAAGGCTTGATCTTTTCACCAACGTTGTTTGTGGTGTACATACTGCCCCTGAGACAGCTCATCAGACAATATAGTCTGGATTTTCACTGCTATGCAGATGACACACAGCTGTATATGCTCTGGAGCTAAAATGCCATTGAAGTGCTTAATAAATGTCTGGCTGAGATTCAGGACTGGATGTCCTTGAGCTGGCTAAGGCTGAACCCAGACAAAATGGAGGTGCTGGCAATTAAGCCTGGTCGTGGCATGATGGGGATGCCTCTGGAGAGGTAACTGGGCTGGTCCTGGGGTAATCTCAATTGATGGCTTCCCCCAGGGTGAGAAATCATGGTGTCATCCTTGATGACAGTTTGACCATGGAAGCCCAGGTGTCATCTGTTGTCAAAAGTGGGTTTTACCACATAAGGAATGTCACCTGAATTAAACCTCTGATTCCACCAGAAGACTTGCCATCACTAGTACACACCTTTGTGACTTCTAGACTTGGCTATTGTAATGCTCTGTACTTCAGTGTCAACAAAGGAATCCTCTGCAGGCTGCAGTTAGCACAGAACACAGTGGCCAGGTTGCTGGCAGGCCTTCCAAGGTTCTGCCATGTGACCCTGGTCCTGTGTGAGCTGCACTGGCTGCCGGTTAGGTGGAGGATCATCTTCAAGGTGGGATTGCTCACCTATAGGGCCCTATATGGCCTGGGACCTGGTTACCTCTCTGACCTCCTTACAGTATTCCAGCCACCCCGGTATGTATCCTCCGCTCCTCTACCAAGGGCCTCCTGGTGGTTCCAAGGGCCAGACTGAAAACCTTGGGGGATTGTTTATTCAAGGTGGCCGGCCCAGCCCTCTGGAACTCACTGCCAAAATCCTTGAGGGAAGCCCCAATTGTGGAGTCATTTAAAGAGGGCCTGAAGATCCACCTTTTTAATAAAGTATTTGTTGATAGTTTTTAAAACTGATTTTATGGTTTTGTTATTGATGAAATATTTTAGTTGATCCTTCTGTAACCTTATTCCTGTTATAATGGCACCCTTAGCCTCAGGGATTGAGCACCAAATATAAACAAAGCCTATCTATCTTTCTATCTATCTGAAGGAGTGCTGAGTGTGAAAATGTCTTGTGAAGTACTTGGCTTCCCAGTTGGCAAATCTGCCTCCAAAAAGACTGCAGCTTAGGGATATGCCCCCAGGATGATGACAGTATTACAGCAAAAACATTGATGCTGACAACATTGATGTTTTCGCTGTAATAGCCTGTCCAAGACCCCGGCACTATCTCCTGGTCCTATACCCCCTCCCCAATCCAACTATGACTCGGAGTTAGATTCCAATAGAACAGGGGTGGGGGGACAGAGACCCTGCATGGGGGCTTGGAGTGCAAAGCCCCCCGATGAAAAAAATGCTGGGGTCTCCAGTTGGCTTTATATCAACTGCAAGTTGCAATCAACATAAATCTGTTTCTGTGATGGTGGTCGACAACCTAGTTGCCGAACCTGCATCGTATAGCCCAGCTCAGGCCATGACCATAGAATCTGATAGAGATACTTTTTAGCCTTATGGCATCACCAGAAGTTGTCATGTTTAAGTAGTTTTGCTTTATATAAGACAGTAGGTTTTCTGTACCATGAATATAACATTTTGTTTTGGATTAGTCTACTGTGAGTGTCTTTATAGGTACTATGCCCAGAGGTACAGCATTGTGCCCATTGAGCATGTGTAATAGTTATATGTATAACTTTTTCCCATTTACATTTTGATTCTGTGGATTAGCTAGGTATGGTATCCCATAGTAGTGGGTATATGTTGCCAGCCTGCCTATTAGGCATAGATAACCTGCTAGTCAGATGAGCAGTTTTTTTTTTTTATTCAAATCATGTGTATGAAGTAGAAGTTGAACTGCATCTCTGATTTGTTATCTCCAAAAGTTCTTTGACAGGAGTCCCAATCTGTTTTGGAGGTCTTAAAAAGCAACCACCACCCACTTATTAGGCTCCAGTAAATCATTACTTACATAGATATCCTTATCAGCCCATTGAGGCCAGATGATAGGTAGTCTGTCTATTAAAATATTGGGGTTTTACCACAAGGGTGCATGCAAAAGAGATACGGGACTGATTCTCAGTTTCTGATGTAGCTGAGTCCAGTACTTTATTAATGGGCCTCTGGTGGGGTGAGGGTTCCTGTGTTTATTAAGGGCAGAGTATAGTAGGGATGCAAGCATGGCCACTCCCCCTTGTACCTGTTCCATGTGAGCCCATTGTGGGGTATTCTCAGAGAATGGTCAAAACCAGTGCAGAGTTTGCACTGCTTGAAAAGACAGGTTACACCTCTCTATCAAGGGAAGGCACCGTCCACCTTCATTCCAGTGACATCTCAATTTATTGCAACTTTATCTAGGTCACTTCCTGTTCTATAGGAAGTTACCAAATAGTTTGTCTATTTTCAGATACCAGCCTGAGAGGAGTCCCAGATTGATATGTGATAGTAAGTAAAAGTTTAGGGGTTGTAACCTTTTTAATGACTATTATTTTCCCATCCAAAGTGAGTCTTAAGAACTTTCAGTGGTTGAAGTCCACTTAAGAAGAATTTAACAAAGGGCTTTAGATTAATGACCCATATCAGCTCAGTTTGTGGTACGATTTTTATTTCCAGATATGTAATGTCAGCATGGGCCCACTTCAGACTGGAACTGGATACCAACTAGTGGTAAAAAAGCCTATTAAGAGGGTGTACTTCTGTTTTTGTCTGGTTAACTCTCAGGCCAGAGTATTCAGTAAAGTGATTTAATAGAGTTAAAAGGGGTCGTACTGAATGTTTCATATTGGTCAGAGGGATTAAGAAATCATTCACATACATCACAGTGGAATAATGTTACTTTCCGATCTTCAGTTCTCAGATCTCTTTATGTTAACTTATAGCTACTACAAAGGGCTCCACAGCCAAGACAATGAGCAGTGGGAATGGGGGCATCCTTGTCTGGTTCCCCATTTGAAAGGGAAGGGGGCAGAGATTAGGGAATTGGTCAAAACTCGGGCCATAGGGGAGGACTGTATAGCTCGTATCCATGCCTGAAATCTATCCCCAAACCCCAAATGCTTTAACACTAAATGCAAATAATCCCATTCTATGGAATCAAGTGTCTTCTCAAACTCTATGGTCAGTGCTGCTGCCAGTGAGGAAAGGCTTTTTGTCGAATGTATTTGATTGATCAGTGACCGGATATGGTCTGCTCTGAATCTACCTTGCACAAAACTGAACCGTGAGAGATATATTAGAGATGGGATCAGGGGGTTTAGTTTAGAAGCCAAGGCCTTTGCATAAACTTTACTATCAACATTGATGAGTGATACAGACCTGTAGCTGGTGGCTAAGGTGGGAGCCTTTCCTTTTTTGGGGTATCACTGTTATCACAGCTTCTCTGAGTGTGGGTGGAATGGTGCTCATCTCTTCAGCTTCCAAGTAAACAACATAAAAAAGGGTTTATTTGTTGGGCAAGTGCTTGAAGGAATTCCACTGAGAAACCATTTTCCCCAGGTATTTCACCTTTTTTAATGGAGAACAATGCTGATTGTACTTCTACTGCAAAGGGGGCATTTAATAACTGCATCTGCTGTGGAGTCAGTTTGGGCAGAGTAAAGTGATCCACGAATGACTGAATCCCATCAAGTGTGTGCAAATGAGAAGATGAGTACAGCATGAAAGGATTTCATTGTACTATTGATATGTTGATGGTTAGTTTGCACCTGGTCTTGGGAATCTCAAAGTCCAGCTATGTGTCTGTCAGCCTGTTGTTTGTGGAGCTGGTAGGCGAGAACTTGCCCTCCCTTCCCCCCTTCCCAGAATTTGTGGCTTAACCACAATATAGCAGTTTCCACTTTCCTGCACAGTAGTGCGATTGTCTCCAGTTGGACTCCTAGAACTTTCTCACTCAGGCTAAAATATGGGGATGGGTGTTGCTGAGCCTTGTTTAGTGTTTCTGCCTGTTTTAGCTCTTTCTCCAAATCATTGAGATGCTGTTCCCTGCACTTAGGTCTGTGAACTGTGTACCCTATAATTTGACCTCTAATAGTAGCTTTAACAGCCTCCCAGGTGCTTCCAGCTGACATGTCTGTTATGCGGTTATCCTTGAAAAAAGAAGGAGTTTCACTCTGCACCCACGGGAGAACCTCTGGATCCCTAAGGAGTAGGGGATCCAGTCTCCAGGAAGGGAAATTCTGTAAGGGAGGTCCCCCTAACAGTTTTAGCTGCACTGAGATGTGATCTGATATCTCTTAGGGGAGAATGGCTGAGTCTAGAGAAGCATGAGTTAGGTGAGGGGAGGTAAGCCATATATCAAGTCAGTTGAGGATTCAAGAACCTAAGAATGGAAAGTATAGTCCTGTTCCCGAGGGTGAAATAGGCACCATTTATCAGTGAGACCTAGATCCTACATCATATGATATAGGGATTGTACCCCTTTAACACAAGCCTCTTTCCCAGAAGAGCTCTTGTTGAGCATGGGAGCTAATGTTTGGTTAAATTCATCCCCTACCAGAATGGGAGTACCTCTGGTGGCCAGGAGTTCTATATTGTTGGCCAAGGCATGGAAGAAGTTTGGGTCATCCTCATTCTGGGCATATAAATTACACAATAGGAGAGGAGAGGACAGGGTAAAGACTAGTGCCAGAAACCATCTTCCATGATGGTCCCATATGTGTTTTGGGACTGTCCACTTTAGGCTCTTGTGAAGAAGAATTACCACCCCTTGTTTTCGAGTCAGTGGACTGGCGTGAATTTCCTGTCCTACCCAATCCCTTACAAGATAAGTGTGATCCTACTTAGTGAACTTAGTTTCTTGTAAGAAGGACACTTGAGATCTTAACCTCTTAGGGTATGTTATTACTTTCTTACTTTTAATAGGGATATTGAACCCCCAGACAATCCAAGTATGGTAAACAATTTCAGCCATGGTGCAATGTGGAATTACAAGTAATCTGATAAGTAGTGCACCTTCATCCAAGGTCAAGATCTAAAGATCTGAATGCTGACTTAAAGCAGGAGACATTCCCCCTAAAGTCTGTGAAACATATATCAGACTAGGGAGCCCAGTTAACTGCATAGTTGTACACCCTGTAGGAACTGTCATGCCATCTCTATCTAACTTTAAAATGAGTAAATAGATAACCTTTGTAAACCAAATCTCAACATTATTTACGTGCTGAAAAACTGTTTTACATGTAAGGGTAGACATAGCAGAAGGCCAGAGGCAATATGCCACACAGGGCCATCCAGGTCTCCCTGCGGAACTTGGAAGTGATACTGCCCCCATATAACATATGAGTGTCCCCAGCAAAAACTTCCATATTGACAGCTCCAGAAAGAAGACCTCTGAGAGGTTGCTTGGTCACCTGGGGCATACAAAAACACTGTTATGATTTTCTAGGGCTACCTTAAAGCAGGAAGTTTATTTGATGCCGAAAAATACACAACGGAGTGGTTCTGCTGATATTAAGCAAGCAGTAGCCATAAACATAGTAAGATACACAGAAACATGTGATAGCATCCTGACTGATTTGCTTGTAACATCAGTGACCAGCATGGTGCTAAACTGTGTAGTAAAATTCTGCTAACTTGTTTGTGCATGCTATCAGGTGAACCTTTCTACTCTAGCAACTGAACTATGTCTAAACATTTCTATTAGCTTCAAACACACCATGTAGCCCTCTATGAGGACTGAACTGTAAACTTGCGTATTCTATCAAAGTTTTGTATTGGTTAACAGGTGCAGTCCTCAGTTAGCAGACCCAGCAGTGACTGCATCAACCATTAGGGCTATTACAGCTACAACCTTTGCTCTGCTATGCATAGAGCCAGTAACTCTGAGAGTGTTTCTTAGAATATTCTAGGACTGATGTCTTCAAAGCAGTCTCTGTAACATGCCAAGGATAAGTGCTAAACGTAGAGGGAAAATCCCTTGTTCAGTGATTCACTTTTAATCTGAGCATAGGGGACAAGAGAAGGGAGATATGCTCTATTCTACATGTCCACCACTTACATAAGGAGGGCAGGAAACTAAGGGTTCTATGTGATCATAGCGAGCATGAAAGGGCGACTCACAAATAGCAAGGACAAAACAGTGAGGGCACCAACAGTGACTGTGGTTTTTATGGGGGCTATGCCCTGCTGCACACTTCTTTTTGGGGAGCTTCATCCCCTACACCCACCTTACAATGAATAACTAACTCCGGTGGGGGGTGCGGAAATTGAGAAGGGAGGAATGCCGAAGTTGCCGAAATGGCAATCGCTGTTTTGTCCTTGCCATTTCTGCTCATCACCATTTTGCGCTCACTATTATTATGGGACACCAAACTAAGTACCTAGGCTATGACCTTACTACTAGGTCTCCCTGGAGGTCAGCTTATAATTTGAGTTATTAGTGCCAGTACTCCCCCATAATCATTTCTGCACCAACCCTCCCCCAAAAAGCAAGGCATCACACTTATCTGACCTAGTTCATCCAGGTCCTGGAATAGATGATATGATCAGCTTCAGCTGTCCCATGTTCAGCGCAACTAACAATGCTTGCTTCAGTAGGCAAGAAACCAGATTGTTATTGCTGGTTTCTTCAACTGCAGAGGTGATTCCTTGAGAGGCCACTGATGCCCATGATTTTGTGACAGCACCGGAAGGATCCAAGGTTGAGACTCAAGGGATTTCTTTGGATGGGTCTTCATGCTGCTCTGCCACGGGTGAGGTAGGATGAAGTGGTGCCTATTTGTTCTGTGTGAAATGTGGGCTTAGAACCTCTCCTCCCTCCTCCCAATTCTGGTCACAGTTTTGCTGCTGGATCTGTTTCTACCCAGCAGGTGATCCCTTTCAGTGTGCTACCTTTGTTGCTGCCATTTCTGAGCACAGGCTGGAAGTGTTCAGGATTAATGCAGGTCTGCTTGGGGGTAGTCATCTGTAGAGCCATACTAGGTTCCATGTTAGTTCTCTGCTAACCCATTTCATGAGCTATATTCCCTGTACCAGCATATCTCAAGGGGCGTGCTTCTCATGGCCAAGTCCTATGAATAATATCAAACAATGCCTCCAGAGCTGTGAAAAGCAGAGTGGCTCCATTATACACAATCTTCAGGTTGCAGGGTATCTTAGGGAGAGTGGCACCCCCAGAGCATGCAGCTCCTGCTGAGCCTCCATTTATTCCTTGTGTAAAAAATACAGACATCCATCTGATGTATTGCCAGGTCATATTGTGGAAGGCTATTGTTTCATTGTCCACCTAATTCATCAAGGCTATGAACATTTTGTTGATGGTAGTTGAATCCGTAATGGCGCTCCCACCAGTTGCCATGTTGTCATCACAGCAAGGCTATTTTCTCACATTATATGTCTCTTATTTTGCTGCACCAATCTTTAAGAAAGTTAGATCGCTGTGTTGGATAAGTTCTATAATATCCACTGCTGTTCTTTCCAAAAACAGGTGCATCCAAAAAATCAGGATTTAAATGGAGTTAGAGCCCGAAGTTTCTAGAGAGACAAAGTCAAGCAACCATCTTAGCTCAGGTCAAGCCACTCCACCTTAACAGAAATATTTATCCTCACAGGAGAAACAAATTCAGCATACTCTTTCTTCACATATGACTGCAATAGCCACAGAAGCCAAAAAGGTTCTCATTTCCAGCATTACAACCTTCATCAACACGTTATTCATACTCCCTCTCTTCACAGTGAAACACATGCATGGCCACTTCCTGTCGTGCACACAGCAGAACATACAAAGTATACTAACTTTCTCTGTCTTGTTTTTTTTTTGAGTAATTTCAAATAGCAACCATCAGCATCCCCCCAGGAGTTCCACCAACCAGTTATTCTACCACTGACAACAGCACAACCTCTTTGTCAACCACGTTATTTGAACTTATACTGTTATACCACCTGAAACGAAAGGGCAATTTAATTATTTGATAATATGTTCTTTGCAATTACAGGAGTATACCATACCACATTCCCTACACAGAAATCTTTGTCATCACAGGTAAAAATATACGAGATAGCATCTTCAGATGTGACAACTATTGCAGCTGAAGGCAATAGCTTTTTCACTTCCAGGTTTACAGTATTCTTTGCAACCTTTATACTAGTCATTCTCGTCACAGCGCAATGCATGGAAGAAAAAGAAATCCTAACAGTTGTTACAATGCACACAACAGAACATACAAAGAATACTAATTTTCTTTTTTTTCTGTTTTAGCATTACACGCAGCAATTATGATACTGAGGAAGGACCTCCAACAGTTCATGAACACTTTGACAGAGGGCATGAAAGGTCTGGCATAGTCTGTCATGATGATACTACAGACACGAAACAAAACAGTCACCAAATGTACCATTGCAACAGACCTGATCTCCAGACTTATGAACCCCTCTATGGCCTCCACAGCAAGAACGCTGTCCTCATGTACAGTATGTGTGACCTGTTACAGAGCCACAAGGACAGCATAGCTATGCAGGATACCACACACAAGTTTCATTGAGGGCTGCTGGAGGCAGTGCATGAGATGAACAGCATACTGCAGAAGGAAGAACACCAGGCCCTCTCTGAGCTGCCTCATCAGGAGTCAGAAGATCCCCTGTCACAGCCCCCTCCTAAATTCAGTCCTGAAGAGGAGGGGTAGTGATCCACTAGATTTGCATCTCCATACCAAAGTAAGAACACACAACCAAAGATGGACCCCCAAAGGTTACACACACAGTAATTGCAGATATCTGAGGTACAGAACTCCAAAACTTCCCATATAGCATAGGATGACTGTAGAAATGGTTGCCTAGCCACTTGTAGAACACACAAGCAGTTTTCCTCTACTAGGCACACACGGCCAGTACTTGGACACTTCCCATATTGCATAGAATAAGTTGTGGCACACAGACCATGATGGAGTACAAGAGGCTCAAGACTCACATAACTCACATACAAGGGGTAAACAGGAGAAAACTCATTCACTGGGGTAGAACTTTCTTCAGGCATTGGCCACATGCACTGACAGAAAAGAACAGGTGTCCTTCAGAACCCGGAGTGCTAAACTGGTCACTCCAGATGGGGGTCTCCCACCTTTTTTTTCCAAGTTCA
This sequence comes from Neoceratodus forsteri, assembly GCA_016271365.2. NCBI lineage: Eukaryota > Metazoa > Chordata > Ceratodontiformes > Ceratodontidae > Neoceratodus > Neoceratodus forsteri. Next base: position 613,926,550 of record CM057455.1, read on the forward strand.
TATTCGGCCATCCCTCTGGTAAATACATCTCACACTGTACCAAAAGTTACTGTTAATGCTTTCTAGAAATGTATATCACACTTAACTTCAGCAAAGAACACCACAGGAGTGTCAAAGGTAAAAATTCTGTTCACATGGATGGTCACATACTGGACTCCACTGTAGTCAGCCAACTTTTAAACTGTTTTAGGTGACACGGTCCCTTTGTCAGCGAATTCACCCAAGAAATTCAGGTACTCCTGGGCAGGCTCAAACAACAACAAAGCACTCACAGAAGTTGTTACACAAGACAACTTCACCAGTGTCCTGGTAGGATCAGAGAATTGCCCCTAACATCCTGGCAGCCTGCTCCATCCCTCCTGGTATGAAAGACTGCAAAATCCCTGGAGATGGTTTCCACCACTTAACCAAGCTGGATGATTGCTGTACTCCACTAGGGTGAGAAAGAAAAACAAACAGGAACACTGCAGCTCTGTATCAGGGCTGCTGCTGGAACTGCAACTACACTCTGTAGACTCCAACCACCAACTGACTACATAATTCTAAATTCCCCACTCACAGCAACTGGCTGTTTGGCTTAGGCAGCTGTGAGAGTTCTAAAAGGACATCACCTCTCCAGCTCTCAGCTAAGACTAACAACAGATAGAGAGGCAGAGTGAAATCCATTTACTGGCAAATCATTAGCTGCCTTCCCTACCTACCACTAACTCTAATTATAAAAAGGGTCTCAGAAATGCTGCAATCTGATTGGCTGTTAGAATTCCAACAGCCTTACATTAATCCATGTTATACTGTCATGTACAGCCTGATCACCATGGCACATTAATTCTTTCTGTCAGCATTCCATCCTCTAGCCCTGCTGAATGTGTGGAATGATGCATTCTGATTTTGAACCAGCATTCTTAAACTGTTGGTGGAAGAACTATTTTATTAAAAATCTCCCTCTAAATGAGGAAAACATTGAAAAGGTATAATTTAAACTCTTTTCTTTTGGTGTGTTTTTTATAATAGCAATAAGACACTCCCAGGAGTTAGATTAACAGTCAGTTAATCACCCCCTATGGGGCAATATGGCACTCGGCTGCGCCTCGTGCCACATCACACCCATAGTGGGTGATTAACAGACTGTAAATCTAACCCCTGGTCATGCCTTATTGCTTAATGAGATTCTTGTAACCTCTGGGAACAAGGGGGTTGCACATTGTTTTGCTTTATATTATCCATCTATTTTATTAAGTAAAATATTTATTTAAAATAATTTTATAAACAATATTATTTTTATAATCAAACCTGGTGTGTTGCATCTTTATTTGCACTCATATTAACTTCAAATATTAACAGTTATTCCTTATTAAAGTGACAATTTGCTAAAAATGTGTTATTAAAGTTGAAATATGGGGAAAAATGTACATTCAAACTATTTTTTTTCAAATGAATAAATCATTTTTCATGACACTCTGTCATTGCCACAAAACAGGATTTATTCATACAAAGAAGAATGCAGAAAAAATATTTTTCATGAGGTTGCATCATTCATACAAAGAAGAATCACTTCATATGGGAATGGGATGAGTGTTAGGGTTGGCAACCCCAAGAGACACCTGAGCCCTGATTTCCAAAGATTCAGGAGAGATGAAACAGTAGGACTTTTTCCCTACCCACCTGCAAGATGGAGGTGGGGCGTTAGGATTGGAAACCGTAACACCAGATGCCCTTACTTTTGTCAATTTAATCAGAATGCTATCTGATGAACTAATAATGTTTTTATTGCAAAGAAACTCCTAACTTTTTCAGAACGTAGAATCATATGCACATTCATGCAGGTCCCTCTGGGGCCTGCTTTAACATATCAATTTGCATACAGAAGTGCAGGGCCCTCTGTTCCATCCCGCCATACATGTATACATCCATGCTGCTGTGGAAGTGCAGGGCCCTCTGGCCACTGCACTACCACTTATCCCCAAAACAATTTATTTGCATGGTTGTATGGCTTGTGAAATTTCCAATATTGTCTTATGAGAATTTTGAGTGTTTTGATTTAATGCTTTTTTATTTATGTGGCCCATAAATCTTCTGGAGTGCTATTATATTTTATTCTTCTAGTACTCATTTATGCCTTTCTTTTGATATATAGTTTTTCCCTTAAAGAGCTAGTGGATCTGTTGCTGCTTTAGTTAAATGTAGACTGGAGAATCATGATTGTTAAAATATTCACTTGCCTGACTGTGGAAAAATGTTTGTTTTTAGGGATAGCACTTTGCCATCCATTTGATTCTGAGTAGCCTTATCTGGAGATCCATTATTGTGTGGATGAGCAAGCACACTGGATCATTAAGAGGAAGTGACATCATGGTGGGTTAGTGGTGACTGAATCTGCCATTATTTGAAGGTGTTAAATTGGGTGGATTCAAAGTAAATGAGAAGGTGCTGCTCATCAAAGCAGTTGAATAAAGTTGTGTGGATCAACATCTTATTTGTGTGCATGGTGCCTCTGTTATCCTGAATTAAATTCATTCAGACAGTGTGTGTGTGTGTGTGTGTGTGTGTGTGTGTGTGTGTGTGTGTGTGTGTTTGGCTCCATAGCAGGCTATGCTTTCTGAGGTGAAAATGTGAATGATGCAGCTGTGATACAGATGTGTCTACTATGTGTATTCTTGGCAAGTGGTGTGATCTTTTTATTTTATTGTTGTTATTGTCTTGAATACACCCTTTTTTTTAAATTGGTAATTCATGACAAAAGAGTGTGACTTTTTAGTAGGGCGAGCCCTATTTGGCTGTTTGGATTCTGCAGTGTGCTGAAGGCAGGGTAGGGGCCATAAATGATATTTCATTCATTCAAATAATTGAAAAAGGCAGTGTGCATCTGCCTCTTATTCCTGTGAGAGTGCCGTCCATAATTAGGATTGAAATACATTCTGCCATTGTGTGACCGATGTCTCTACAACAAACTAGCAATTTACGAGGAAAGCAAGAGAAAGATGTTACTTAGCTGCCAATTTATGTTATGCGCATGGTATAGGCAAGTGGCTTTCCTGCTTCATTTTTTTTTGTCTGTGCTGCATAATCCCATTATATTATTATGATCGTGTAGGGACGTTTGACCCCCAGACAAAAAGTCGCTGTCACAATGATGCCGACAGAATGCCGAAGGGACAAAATAAAGTAACACAAAATGCTGAACATAACAAAATGTAGGGTCAAATTGTTGACATTCAGAAATATTGCTTGACAAATTGTGGTTGTAAAAACAAACCACTTCAGTATCAGCAAGTTTACAGTTTAGAGTTTGCAGAGAGAACCCTTCCCGTTGTAAAACAGACCCACCGCAAACTCTTTAACTTTAATTCTTTAACTGTATTACAGTTTAGAGTCTACAGAGAGAAAACTGAAAACCCTGCTACATTTTCCATGGACTGTTAGCAATCCTTATAGAAAATACATGCTGTGTGGTCACTCACGCTAACCCTCCAATTTTACACTCACTGTGTCTCCACTCCAGCCACTCAACAGAATTACGTGCACCAAACAGGCGGAAAGAATAAAATAAAGCATAATCAAGCATAAATATAATAACCTCTCCCTTTAGTTGTGCCTAGAATCAGATTCGCACATGGAGCAGATGGAGTGGAGACAAAGTGAGTGTAAAATTGCGAAGGGTGGTGGTTTAAACTGTAACACTTCAGTTTTTATAAGGTTGAGACTGAGATTAACTGAAGTGGGACAAATGTAGCAGGGTTTTCTCTTTTCTCTGCAAATTAAAAAAAAAAAAATAACTCGATGTGACTTGGGGAAAATGTCACACGTTAGGTTAGTCGGGGATTCAGTTGCGGATGCGACATTTGGTCTGCATGGTTTTGACCGGCGATTTATACCATACTACATTTAGCCCATGGCAATATAGCTGCTAGGTTTATGTCGGCGACGATCTGTCCATATGCCTGTTACAACAATTATTGTGACTTGATCAAAGAACGTGATGTTTCCTTAGTGAGAGCCCTGTCTTTTTGTCTGGGACCCATGGTGCTGGGATGGGGGAATGCGTGTTGCTCCTACAGCATGCTATTGATGTATGTGGACAGTAAATGAAAGATGCTACTTTATTGTCTATTTGTGTTCTGTTTATTTCTTGAAAATTGGTTTCGCCTCTTTTTTTTTTTTTTGTTAATTTTGGTCTGTCCTGAATAAGTCTGTTATTATTATTATGACATGACAAAAGAGCATGGGGTATTACTAGTGAGAGCCCTGTGTTTCTGTTTGGGATCAGTGGTGCTGTGATGGGGTTATGGAAATAAAGGTAACATTACGTTCATTTACATAATTTAATAAGGCAGAATGCATGAGCCTCTTATTCATGTGAGGGTGCCATCTGTAAACAGGAATGAAATCAACACAGCCAGTGTGTGTGATGTTCCTACAACATGCTAGTGATTTATAAGGAAAATAAGTGAAAGACTACTGTGCTGTCTACAGTACATGCGTTCTCTATGTGTTATCAGCAATTGGTTTCCACCTTTTCTTTTTTTATTTTTTTCTGTCCTGCATAAACCCTTTATATTATTACTATAATTATTGTGACATGGTTGAAGAGCATGAGGTTTCTTTAGTGAGAGCACTGTAATTTTGTCTGGGATCCGCGGTGCTCGGAAGAGGGGAGAAGTAAATGTAAGATTACACTCATATACATGATTAAATAAGGCAGTGTCCATCAGCTTCTTATTGGTGGAAAGGTATCATCTGTAATCAGGAATGAAATCCACACAGTCAAGTGTGTGTGATGCTCCTACAACATGCCAATAATTTACGAGGACATAAGTGAAAAATGCTACGGTGCTGATGTCAATATGTGTTCTGTCCATGTTATTGTCAATTGGTTCCCCTTTTTTAATTTTTTTAAGTTTTCTGTCCCGCATAAGTCCTTTATATTATTGCTATAATTATTGTGACATGATCGAAGAGGGTCAGGTTTCACTAGTGGGAGCCCTCGAAGCAACCCACAAAAAACTATGCCCTAGGCTGGGGGCACTATTCTGAAACTGTAGCTGCATCCCTCTCCCTGCTTGCAAAGAGATCCTACAGAAAATGATCCTCTCTATTATTGATTATGGGGATGTAGTCTACAGCTCTGCCCCTAAATCCACCCTGGCTAAACTGGATTCTCTTTATAACTCCTTCTGCCGCTTTGCACTGGATTGCCCTCCCACCACTCACCACTGTGACCTCTACAGTCATCTTAACTTACCCTCCCTTGAAAATTGGCGCCTTTACCACTGCAACAGACTCACAGCTAAATTCTGGACCCAGCTTCTGCCCTTCTACCTAGCCTCTACCCTAACAGCCCAAAAACCACCAGCATACTCACTCAGAAACTTTGACTCCCATCTACTTCAAATCCCACACATGACTACATCTGCTGGGCTGTCGGCTTTTAGAGCTCATCTACCAAAACTATGGAACTGTCTGCCGGTTGACATCTGGCTCTCCACCTCCCCTGGGCAACAAATCTCCCACTTAAAAGGGCAAATCCCCTTAAGTTGCTCATGTCAACATGTCATGCAATTGCATGGGCCATGATTTAACTTTGTGAGCAAAAATAAAGATGGCAAATCACCCAAGTGTTCCTTATTGTCCACCCAAGCACCTAACTATCAAACTTTAATTGCCACTACTTTTCCCTTCATCTCTGGTGCATCCTGTACATGTAACTATTTCATTATTATTCTTCATTGTATTTATACAATTTTGTACATATTGTATGTAACCTTTGTAATTGTTTGGCTGTCTAAAAAAAAAATGCTCTGTATGACTTGTATGTACTATCCATTTCCCTACCCCAGGACGCATCTGGAATCGAGCGGAAGTCTGCTCAGTATGTCTTTCCTGGTAAAACGTTTAAATAAATAAATAAATAAATAAATGTTACTGTCTGAGATCCTTGGTGCTGAGGTAGGGGGGAATTAAATGTAAGATTACGCTCATCTACATGATTGAATAAGGCAGTATGGCTCATCCTCTAATTCATGGGAGGGTGCTGTCTGTGACCAGGAATGAAATCCACACAACCGTGTGTGTGTGTGTGTGTGTGTGTGTGTGATGCTCCTACAATGCACTGGAGACTGGAGTGGTTTCTGCAGACTGAATTAGGGAAGATTTAGTCCCACTTCGCAAAGGTGTAAGTAGGGAGAAGGCTAATAATTACATGCCAGTTAGCTTGACTTCAGTGATGGGGAAATAAATGGAAATGCTAGTGAAAGAAAGGATTGTGGGCTGTCTATAAACCAGTGGCTTTCAAGATCCAAGGCAGCATAGTTTCACAGGAGGAGGTCATGTCAAACAAATCCAATTGATTTAATTGACTGGGTGACCAGGGAAGTAGATCAGGGTATATGGGTAGCTGTTGCCTTCCTAGATTTTAATGAGGCCTTCTACACCATTTCACACTGAAGACTTGTAAACAAGATGGACAGCCTGGGAGTGGGTTCAAGAGTGGTAAACTGAGTACGAAATTGGTTTGGGGGCTTGCGACAGAGGGTGGTAGTAAATAGAGTTCACTCTGAGGAAGGAAGGGTGAACATCAGGGTGCCACAAGGATCAGTACATGGACTGGTCCTATTTAATGTCTTTATAAGTGACACTGCAGAAAGGTTCAAAGGGAAGATACCCCTTGTTTTAGATGACACTAAGAGCCACAAAAGCGTAGACACTCCTAGGGAGTGGAAAAAAAATTAATAGGGATTTCAGAAAGCTGGAGGAGTGGTCAAGAGTGTGCTAACTAAGATTCAAATCAAAGAAGCGCAAAATCATGCACTTGTAGTGCAAACACCCAGGGTCAGAATACAAAATGGGTGGAGTGGTACTGGCAACCACCAAGATATGACAGATACCTTGAGATAATCATATCTGATGCCCTACAGGTGGCCAAACAATGTGACATGGAAGTTTTGAGGCCCAGTGGGATATCAGGATGCATATGATGGTATATCACCAGCAGAGAGAGGGAGGTGGTGATAACTCTGTATAAATCACTGGTGAGACCTCACCTAGAATACTGTGTCCAGTTCCAGAAACCTCATCTCCAGAAGGACATAGAGTAGAGGTGGTCCAGAAGTGGGCAACTGAAGTGATGCAGGATCTGCATCAAAAGCACTATGACAAGAGACTTTGGTCCTCCATATGTACTCTCTGAAGGAATGGGGGGGGATGATAGAGACTGTAAAATACCTCATGAGTATAAATAAGGTTCAAAAGGGACATACAATTCAGGAAAGAAAGATGTTCAAGAAGAAGGGGACATGCTACAAAGTTGGAGGGGGGTAAACTTAAGGTAGATAGAAGGAAACACTTCTTCACAGAAAGGCTGGTGGATTCCTGGAATAGCCTTACCTAAGTGGTGGTGGAGGGAGAACTGTAATAGGATTAAAGATTGCATGGGATAGACATATGGGAACCTCAGTGCTAAGGAAAGAGGATGGGGAAGCTAGAGATCAAGTCAGATCTGAGATGTTACAGTAGGTAGGGAAAATGGGCAGACTAAGTGGGCCAGGCGGTCCTTACCTACTGTCAAACTCTATGTATGTCTGGGCATACTACTGTGCAACCTATTTGTGTTCTGTGTGTGTTCTTGCCATTTATTTTTCTCTTCTTTTATTCTGTCCTGCATAAGCTCATTATATTATTATTAGTAGTAGTAGTACTTTTATGACATGACCTAATAGCATGAGGTTTTACTAGTGAGAGCCTTGTGTTACTGTCTGCCTGAGATCCTCGGTATTGGGTTTATTGGGTGGGCATGCTGAGTGGTTGATAGAACAGTGTGTCAACAGACATGTTCAAATGTTATGGCATGAGTGATGGACATGTGTGCTTCAGTTGTACTGACAACTGAATCAGCACATTGTCTGATGTCTCACAATACTTTTTTTTTTTCCTCTTTGAATTGTGAGTGATTTGCCAGAGTCACTCTTAGTGTGTTGGTAGTACCTGTGCATGAGTACTGCTCTTGAGGCAGTATTCTGGATTTATCCCTATCATGGTGATAACGTTGATATATACTAACTGGACAAAATACAGAATGATTGCAGCTGATGTTGCTGTAACTTTGGATTTCAAAGTTGGCATGGGTCCAAATGTGATGATTAGAAGTGATAAGAGTTTACTTGCAACGGTGTGTATATTTCCTCCCTCACTTGATGACTAGCTCATTATTAGCTGTTTCATAACAGCGTATTGGTGTGGTGAAAAATGTCTTTTGGGCCCTGTTTTTCATAAGTGCTGTGGTGTGAGAACACACAGCAATCCCTGATATTGTGGCATAGCATGAGATACTGACAAAGATGCTATAGTGAATCTGATGTGTATGAGAAGACATTGTGACCTGTTTAGTGTGTGACAAGTTTTGTCACTTAGCTGCACCCCATTCTGATGATATAGCTGGTAATTTATCCATGAAGTTTGTTCAATTATAAGCATTTATGTTGAAAAGTTTGGTAGAGCCCTCATGTAGATAGACATCTGTGAAAGTGATTTGGTTTTGTTTTTGTTTTGTTTTTGTCTTCAGTGGTATTTATCATTCATGGACAATCACTCCTGTATGGTTAGAACACTAGGAGTGAATGGATAAAATCTTATATCTGATATATGGATATGTATCTGTGTCTGTCTCTGTTCCCATATGTTCTCTGTATTTCCATGCTAATACCCTTTTCTTTTTTCCTTTTTGAATCCTAATTTCTTCAGTGATACATGTTCCCTATGTCAGTCTATCTTACCTAGGAGAGAATTGCATACATGTGTTTATGTGCCTTCAGATTACTTCTCACACCACCCTCAACATACTTTAATACCTTTTCCTCTACCTGTAAAACTATAGCACTACATTTATCACCCTGCACTAATTTATATCACGGCAAGAAACATTTTATTTTATTTATTTATTTTTATTTAAACTTTTGATTTCTGGGTAAACAATATACCATACTTAAAAAAATGTTTTCTACTAATTTGACATCATGCTTCATGACTCAGTCATAGCTTCTGCTTTTGTTTTATAGGCCTGCCAATGTGCTGTCTCATCTTGTCTTGCCAATATTCAGTCTCTCTCTCTCTCTCTCTCTTATGGTCACTTAGTAAAAGAATGTAGCAAGGTGAATGAGGATACAATTATACTACCTCAAACAATATGGAAATTATTTGCACAAATGTTTTACTGTACCATTTATGGATAAGACCTAAGTGACAAAAATAGAGGAATGTGTTTTTTAAGGTTTCTAACACAAAAACTACCAACTGCTCCCCCCCCCAACACCAGTACTAAATCAGGGAAGGATAATTCCTTGGTGTTGTCAACCTTAATGCAAACCCCATGGTGAGAACAAGAAAGCTCAGGCATGATGAAAACATGTATGTATGTTTCAGGAGTGTATACAATGGTGCTTGCTTTTGGGTATAAAACATTTCCTTACTTTGCCAGAGTTTTCTTAAGATTGGGTGTCCAGAGACTGCTATAGTCCCCCGTTGAGAGGACCACAAGACTTGGCACTTGATTGCAACCTGGAGGAATCCAGATGGCAGTGCATGTAAAGTCTTGCTGTTCAGGGAAGGGCTGGCATACGGAGTGCTAATAGTACCTGATGGTATCTGATAGTCAAAAACAGTGGTGGAATTCAAGCATGCATGGGACAGTCATAAGGCAATTCTAGGGGGTGGGGGTAGGAAGAAGTAGGCTGATGGTTAACTAGGATCTGCAGCTTATCTATTAGGTAGGGAAATGGGCAGACTGGGTGGGCCAAGCGGTCCTTATCTGCCGTCAAATTCTATGTTTCTATGTTTCTATGTTACCTCCATGGAGGTGATGCAAGCACATAGCGCTCATTGCACATTCAGCAGTGCATAGAGAGAAAATCAGGAAAAAAATACATTTGAACAGCTCTGGACGGGAAAGAACCAACATTTACTTTGGAGACACTGGCACTCTGAGAGTTCACTATTCTATGTACAGTAAGATGTTTGATGTCTATGCAACTGTTCATACTCTCTCTAATGGTTATTTCCTTGCTGTTTTTTTAAAAATGCCGAGTGATTACAAAGATTGCTGGCTCTTGATTAGGCAAGAACTGCTTTAACCTTGGTCATTGTCCATTCACTAAGGACAAGATGAAAGTAGCTTAGCATAATTATATATATTAAATGCACAGTATTTTATAAAAAAAAAAAATCATTTACATTTTTGTACATACAGGACTACATTATGGTGGGTTAACAACATTTTGCCATGTGGTTGAAGCACTCTACTTAGACTCATGCCTCAGATCGCATGACGTTTGCCAGTAGTCTATCAGAACACTACCCTTTCCATACCCTACTAGTTAAGCATTTTAACTAAGTACTGGAATACTGTGCATGATGTGAACAAATGAATGAACTGATTCAGTACAAGTAATGATTACATGCATATGTGGACATCAGTGGTTTATTAACTTTACGGTTCTCATCTTTGCACTTTATATTTTTCTTTTCAAAACTATTTCTTCTTGAAATTATATAAATCTATTGAAAAAAACATATTAAATATTAACAGCAAGTTACAGTTCAAGTTATATGTAATTACCAAATCGTAAAGAAAACTCTGAAAGTGATTTAAAAAAATAAAATAAATATACAGTTAAAGTAATAAATAATAAATAAACTCAGTTGCAGTTGTTTTTCAGTGGTCAACTCTCAACTGTCAAGATTTCATTTCAGCTTGATAACAAATATTTGTACATTTTTCATGTGCATAGAACAGGATGGCTTCCAGTCCTCATAACTTTGAAAATGACAGTGACTGTGATGTTTTTGATGATGATTCTTCTGAGTCTGAAGGATATTTAGAGTCATGCAGTGAGATGTGTTTCACTATAGTTCCATACCAGTTTGAGCCATCTGGCTCTGAAATGGATGATGAAAATGTAACACGACCTGTAGAGGAGGAAGACAATTCAATTAGAAAGGTAAAAGTCAATCGTTACAGTACAGTATATCAGAGTAGATCAGTAGTTCAATGATTACATATTTTACTGTAGTATTCTTTTTTATCTAACATTGATCAGGCACTTATTGTGATGCCAACTTATGGTGACAGTAGCCCCATATCTCATAGAGATCCATGTTTTTTCCAGTAATTTATTTATTTATAGATTTTGTTGAAGTATGGGAAACTTGTACTCCCATATTTTACATGACAATGGTTGACAACTTTGTATGTCTAGTTCATGGTCAAGACAGCAGCTGAATATTGTGGGATGGCACAGGCATCAGATTGGCAAATCACGTGAGCAAGTAACCCCCCCCCCCCAATCTCCACCACCCCACCGTTCCCTGGTCAATCTCTTTTGTGAGTCAGGGATCACTATCATAAGCAGCCTTCATAACATGTGCAGTGTGACCATCTGACAGCATGTTGTAATAATTGAGTGTTGCATTGGTATTGAATCATGTGACACTCATGAGAAACATCAAAGTAATGTATGAAAAGATGTCAGTGTTAATACATAAAATCTGTAAAATTACTATGATAAAGTAAGAGAGTAGTCATTTGAAGAAGAATGCTTTATTATGATGAATGTGATTAGTTGAATGATAGAACCGTGTGCAAAGGGCTGTGTATAAAAAGTTATTATCAGAATGACTTCTGAAACTGTATCGCTTCATAATTTCTTAAGCCCCATGTTACACTAAGTTGCATTAAATACAAGGAAACGTTATGCAGAAAGTATTTCAGCATCTCTAAGATAAACTTTTTAGTAGACTATAATAAGGAAGTGTTTCATATTATTTGATTTCCTTTTGTCTGCTAGATGTACACCGTGCATAGAAATGTGATAAATTTGATATGTTTTGACATCAGGTGTCTCAGTTTGGAGTGCCACCCAATGCCAATGGAGGCAGGGAGTAATTGCTGCACAGAGGTTATTGTTATCAAACCCATGTTGAGTGAAATGAGTGTAACACGTATCACGGAATATCCAGGATTTAATGTTATATGTCTGGACATGTGGAGCCCGCAGCTTGTCTGGAGTGATTATTGTCACCAATATGAACATCCCTACAATGGTCCCATCCATAAGAAGTAGACATTTTGCTTACTGTAGGTTTATGAGGTGGTGTTGGGGAACACTTGGCAGGCATATCTGTGTTGTGTTACCATCGTGTACAGTGCATATCATCTGCTCATCATTTCCACTACAGTAGGAGTCTAATGAGTTTGCTGGATTTCAATACCCACCTTTGCACTGAAGCAGTTAGGGATGGTGAGCTGTGCTTGTGCTAAGTGTATTTCTCAGTTAAGGTCATACAAAGGGCATGAGTTGGATCCAAGTACATGCAGGCCTCAACTGTGGAATAAACATGCAATACTCCAAGTAATGTCTCATCATGCATTAAATCACATATTCAAAAGGCACAACATGGTACAGTTAGTAAATGACAAACTTGATTCCATTTAGTCCATTTATTTGCTTCAAGCAGTTTGTAAAATTGCATTTACTACATGTCTGTTTCAGTTGTATGGAATTGTTTACTTGAGTTGACATACCTATAGTTCACTGTATCTTATAGATGCTGCTGATGGTCTCAGACTTGTCAGGCTTCTCATACTGAGAGCTTAACGGTGGAGGTATGTCCCATTCTGTATCTTCTGTATGACACTGAAAAGTTCTGTTACCAGTTTGTTTACATATTCTGTGAAGAGGAAAAATAAATGATATAAGAAATGTATTACATTTTATAGCTGATTTTTATTGACCCTGCCACATTGTTTTCTTTCTCTATTAAAGTTCTAAAGTTAAGATGTATTACGAACATATGAATCTATGAAATTGCCAGCAGTTACTGGTCATTCAGTCTATCTAGTCTGCTTGAGTGTGCAGTACTTCAGTCCATTAGATTGCAGCTGCCACCCCTCCCTCATATGCCCTCCCCCCATCTCGGGCCCCCTCCTGGTTTGTACCCTCCCCTTGAATCTGTCCCACCCATCTTGAAGCCCACAACACTCTGCAGTGATATGACTTCCTTTAGTAGAGCGTTCCACCCTGCTACCACCCTTTCTGTGAAATAGTGCCTCCTCTGTTCCCTCTTGAACCTGCCCCCTTCTAACCTCATAGAGTGTCCCCTGGTTTCCCTTCCACCCTTCAGACTGAACACACACCTGGTGTCTACTCTATTCAAATCCTTAAGGTACTTGAAGTTCTCTATCATAATCCCCTCTCTCCCTTCTTTCCTCCAGGGTATACATATTTAGCTCTCTCAGTGTCTCCTCGTATGGTCTGTCTCCCAACCCCAGGGTCATTTTTGTTGCCCTGCGTTGTACCCGCTCCAGTAGTTTGATGTCCCTTTTCAAGTAGGGGTGTCAGAACTGCACTCAGTTCTCTAGGTGTAGTCACACCAGATACCTGTACAGGAGCATATTGACCTCCCCACTCCTGGAAATAATCTCCCTTGCTATGCAACCTAGCATCCTGTTTGCTTTCAGCGCTGAATTCCTGCACTGAGCAGAATGGTTCATCTCCCTGGTTACCAGCACTTCCAGATCCTTCTCCTCCTTGGATTTTGTTAATGGGACACCCCACAGCCAGTAATTGTATCCTGGGTTCTTACCTTCTAAATGCATCACTTTGCTCTTCTTGGCATTGAAACCAAGCTGCCAAGTGTGAGACCATTCCTCCAGTTTTGCCAAATCCTCCTGAAGGTAGCAAATGAGGTGGGCACCTGAATCAAGGCACCATCCAAGATGGTGACGCGATGTGGGCAAAAGCCCAAAAGGCGAGGGGCCAGGGAGAGGGACTGGATGTAGTGGGGTGGGCGATCCTAGCGACAGGATGTCACTGTATGTACAAGCGTGGGGGAGAGTGAGCATGGCAAGCGTGGCCTGGGAGGGGGCAGAAGGTATGTAGGGGGTGGCACTGTGGTCAGCTGCCAAGCTGAGCTATGGCATTGGGGGTTGGCCTCCACTTGCAGTGCGTGGGGTTCTGGGTTTGGGTCTTGGTCCAGGCACTACTGTGTTTTTGTTGTGTTTGTCCAAGAACACTTTTTTTTGCTTTTGTCCCCCCCTCCAACATGCACCCCCCCCCCGAAGTTGAGAATCTTTAAGTAGGCGGTGCGGGGGTGAATCCCCCGTGGGGGGGTGGGGGCACAGCCCTCCCAGAAAACGAAGGATTTAAGTCCCCAGCACCATTCTGCCACGCGCCGGGGATGTCTGGGTGATGAAATTGGTTTCGCCGCCCTGACGTCGTGATAATGCGAGTCACTGTTTGGCACTTGCCATTATCACATTGAACCCCTTCTGAAATACTTTTGCTCCCCCCCATCTGCCTTGAAATAATTCTTTGTGTCGTCTGCGAAGATACTGATCTTGCTCTTAATCCTTACTGCAATGTCGACTATGAAAAAGGTAAACAGAACAGGTCCCAATACCGAGCTCTGTGGTACATCCCTTGTTACTGCCCTGGGTTCAGATGCCTCCCCCCTCACTACTACCTTCTGCTGTTTACTCTGCAGCCAGTTCTCGATCCATCTGACCAGTTTCTTCCCTGCTCCCAGACTGTTCAACTTGCAGCTCAGCCTACTGTGTGGCACTGATTCAAAGACCTTGCTGAAATCCAGGTAGAGGATATCCACTACATGTCCCCTGTCCAGTGCCCTCATAACCCAGTCATAAAAGTCAACCAAGTTCATCTGGCAAGATCTGACTGAGACAAACCCGTACTGCCTGCTGTCCTGGAGGTTGTTATCCTCATGAAATTGCACCAGCCTTTCCTTGAGGATTGTCTCCATCAATTTTCCCACAATTGCAGTAAGGCTCACTGGTCTGTAGTTTCCTGGTTCATCCTTGGGCCCACTCTTATGGACAGGTACCGCATGTGCTCCCCTCCAGTCCCTGTGCATGCACCCCGAGTTCAGAGAGGTATTGAACAGGTCTGCCAGTGGCCCTGCCAGTACCTCTGCCAACTCTGAAAGTACCCTGGGATGAACTCCATCTGGGCCAGGTGCCTTATCCACCTTCAGAGACTTAAGGCCCTCCCTCACCCTTTCCACCATAATATTGAAATTTAACAGAATAAACATATTACTGTTTTACACTACAAATGTTTAACATATGTGCAAGGGAGCTGGTAGATTGCAAACCTAAACAAAGATATCCTTTCCTTATTTTTTGATCAATGAAAATGTGAAGGTGTAATTTGAAAGTTACTAATCGATATACCTCACAGGCTGATGGTAATATGTTCCAGTCCTGATATCTCAACACACCAGAATTTTTGCCCATCCTCCTTTATGCTCCTCCATTGCCTCCTCACCTGCTTGGCAAGGGGGGGGAGACATGTTTTTTCTGTTTTTCTTCCCTAATTGCCAGGACCCTACTGGGTCATAACTGCACATGAAATACAGCGTGGTATTAACCATGCTGTGAAGTGTGCTTTATGAATTACAGCAAAGGGGTACAATAGTAGTCGGAAATTACTGCTACCCATGCTGCTGTATGATTTAGTAGGAAGGCATCAAGTTACCATGTGCTGGATGCCTGTTCCAGCCCCTCCCTTGTTGGAGCAGTTAAGGCACCAACACATGGCATAATTGGGAGACCTGAGGCTGTAGTTTGATTCTCCGCAGGTTCTCCCTTGCTACTACTTTTGTCATTATTTTTTTTGTAAAAAAAAAAACAAACTCCCCATCCTGACTTTCTCCCCATCTTCTGAGTCCACCCAACCCCAGAGTTTGTCATTTTAATCCTGGGGTTTGTGGGGGTGGGGGGGTGAGGGTGAATATCCTCTCAAAAAACAGAGTAGCCCATTCATTTCAATGGTGTGCATGCTTTCTGTAGGTTGGTGTAGTTCCCAACCTTACTGTAGCCTATGCCGTTTTGCTTGTGTCATTTGTTGTTGCACTATTCTTCCTTGTGTGGCTATGACCCTGTGCCTCCTGGGACCCCAGTACGCAGTCACTTATGTTTTGTGGCAGTGTGCATGCACTCAGTGGCTCCGGTGACAGTCCTTTTCTCCTCCTGGCCTAATGCCAGGTTACCCCCTTGGCTTGCCACTGCCACCTTACTGCCACCAGGTGGCAGCCATGAGCTGGGAAACCTCACGATCCACCCAGGAGAGGACAGCTGCCTTGTGGCTGCGTGATCTGGCTCATCCCCTTCGGCTGAACTCTGGTGGTCCTAGCTCCCTCTTGAATTTGGGTCCCCAGTGTGGTGTGAGGTGTGACGTTTGATGCCTCAACCCTCAGTACTACCGGGCCAGCCCCAACACACCAGCATTTGATAAAGATTCAGCAGCATATTTGCAGTTAAATCAGTACTGTTCACCTGCATCATTACCACCAAAACCATAGGTGCCACTTGCAGTCATATCAAATATTTTAAATGGTTGGAGAAATATAGAGAATAAAAAAAGAAGACTATGGCTGTTTTTCACATGGCCTGTAGAAAGATTGGAAAAACAATGTAATAGTGCCATACACACACATTATTTTCAGAAATATTCCACTTACACTTGGTGGCATTCAGAAATCTGACTTATATAAGGGAAAGAAAATACACTTTAAAAAAGCTATATGAGCTGTCTGTCTGTAACAGTCTGACTGGATGTCCACCAGGTTTAAATTTTGGAAAGATGGGGCTCAATATTCAAAACTTTGCTGGGGGCAAAATTACCACTGCCAGGTGGCCGAAATTAGCCCACATCCAATTGCACACAGTATTCAGAGGAATAGCCAAGGGGCCAAAATAGTTGAATATAGTGGGCAAGCAAAAGCAGGCAAACAGAGCTGACAGTGCAGTGCAGTGCAAAGATAGTCCAGCCAAGAAAACAGCACTGAAAATAGCAAAGAAGACAGCTTTGAATGTTGCAACTGGTCAGTGAAAACAGCAACAGCAGCACAGTGCACACAGAGGTGGAGTCAGGCACAGGTGAACCATGTGTCCACTGGGGGGAGCACAATCAAAGAAGCGGTACATACAATGTGAAAACCTGAGCAAAGAGCAGCGTACAACACAAACAACAGCAAAACAAACACCAAAGGCAATGACAAGAGAGGAACCCCAAAATGTAGCAACACTGTATGGATGCGATTTATGTAAAAATTGCTGAGATGGGACAGTGGGTATGTGACCCACATAAAGGACCGACCACACCTGTGTGGCACTGCAACCCCATCCAGTGCCCACTGTGCACCGGGCATGGGGGCAAGGATCTCTGACACAGAGCAGGGGACAGAACACCACAGGATACACAGTGGGAGGACACAGCGGGATGAATGTTAGCCATGGCCACATGGACAAAGCCTCACACACAGGCATGCAGACCAAGGTTCCCAACCCCTCACCAGGCAATGCTGTTGGGGTCTACCCAAGGAACAGGGAACAGACCATGTCCATGGGCAGACACAAGCCAGATGTCATCTGGCACACGACACACACACACACACACACACACACACACACACACACACAGACACACACACATGCCATGCAGGGTACAAATGGAGAACATACTGTGTCAGCTAACAGGAGGATAAACCTACCATGCCCACAACAACCCACTGCCAGATGCATAGCCACAGACACCGCAAGAAGAACTGTGGTGAAACCAGCACCACAAGTGAGGCCAGGATGGCATCCACCATGATAAACTAGATAGTTAGTGCAGCACAACACAGCAGTGAAACCAACTACAGTTACCCAAGAAAGAGAAAGGACACAGGATTACAGCAATAAAATATATATATTTTGCAAAAAAACAATATAAACTATGTACTTATATTCAGAAAAATTAAACAACAATACAAACGGGGGCGCAGCAAGGGTGAAAAACAACAGAAAGGGAGTATTAAGGGTTGACAGCTTGGGGCTGCCCCTCCTGTTGCTGCTTTTGGAACACTGTGATCCTCCTGGTGTTCTCAATCAGAACGGCCTGCTGTTCCAGCATCATATGTTGCTGGTGCACAATGTACCATAGAAGGTCATCCTGGCCCTCTCCCTCCTCTGGACGTCTGTCCCAAATGGAACTGTGATGTTGACCTACTGGGGGAATGATGCCCATGTAAGAATGGTGTGCTGACACCATGGAGTAATGTAGAACTCAGGAGGTGGCCCCAGAGAAGGACAGCATGTCCCAACCACTATGCCCATGTACCCAACAATGGAAACAGTGCATATGCCTCCTGACATGTCCCTGTAAGCGGCAGCATTAAACCCCATGGTACACACAAGCCCATCCTATACAGACATGCAGGCCCATAAGACCACTGCCACCACCACCACAGATGGGATGATGATGCATGCATACCCAATGTAGCCCATGTCACATTACAGCTACACATTCCCCTGAGGTAAGCCACAGTTGGCCCAATAGCAACAGCAAACAAACTATAGCAAAGAAATGACAGGGACATGCTGCCCAATTGAACAGAAGGTAGAGACAGGGACCATTGTGACATCACAGTCAGAAACCTCAGAACCACTGTCCACATGGTAATAGACTGCTGCCTTTAGTGGCAATCCACAGTGTTCCATAGCAGACACGGTGCAGGTGTCCCCCCACATAGAAACATAGAAACTGTTGGCAAATAACGACTGCCAGGCCCATCCAGTCTGCTTGAAACCATACACTAGTTTGTGGCCTCTGACCCAACCTGGTCAATGGCTTTTCACCCCTTCGTCCCAATGCTAAGGTACCCAATGCCATCCCATGCATGTTTAAAACCCACCACTGTACTCACCCCATCACCTCCTGTGACAGTCTGTTCTATATGTCCACCACCATCTCTGTAAAGAAAAACTTCCTCACATTTCCCCTCAGCCTGCCACCTTCAAATTTCATATCATTCTTGTACATCATTTATGTTGGAAGATGTCTCCCACCTGCACCTTGTTAATGCCCTGAAAGTACTTGAATGTTTCTAACATGTCCCACCAATCCCTCCTCACCTCCAGCAAGTACATATTGAAGTCCTTTAGTCTCTCTTCATATGTTTTCTGGTGCAAGCCCTGTACCATCTTAGTCACCCTTAGCCACACACACCACACAGCCACAGACACCATCCATGACACAAGTGTGTTGTGTTGACATGCAACAGACACAGTACCCCAGATTATGGCACACCACTGAGCCATATATCAGTAGCAACAACACCACCCTCACCAGGGAAGACAAAGGGTCAGTGGCCACAGTGTGCGGTACAGCCCTGACATGGTGGCACACTGGATCTGCACAGTGCAATGTGACCAGTATGCATGCATGATGCAGATGGAGCACACATGCTCACACCACAATGAGCACACAACATCCACAGGGACCATGTCAACGCAATAACCACACCATGCAGTGTATGTATGCTGTGGGAAGACCACACAACCACAGGAACCAAACAGTACACCCACCCCTCATTACACAGTCATGAATACCACAGACCACATGACCACCATACAATGTATACAGTACAAACATGCAAACATTTACTAAAAATATCACCAACAGCTTAATCTGGTTCAATTTCAGTTGCTTACCATCTGTATTCCCCCTCCATCTCGGTCACCCCTGAAAAAGGGACTTCTAGGCCCAGTGGGCTTGCCAGGTCAACAAAATTCAAAAAACAAATGCCCGTGGCACATGTACAGGTGTAGTCACTACATGACACAGGAGGATATAGCCACAGGCAAAGGTACAATATAACTGTGGAATGGTAGTGGATGGTCCGTGCATTGCATTCATGGAGAACACAATGGGATTACAGTGCTCCCTACAAAGCCCATTGGTGATGACTGACATGCCCATGGTGGACAGTAGGCCACCACCTGCAGTCTGATGTGCAGGATGCAAGAAGGCAGTCATGCCCATGCAAACTTGTCACAGACACATATGTGAGACTGGGCCACTTAGTTTGCTTGCTTCCTGAACTGGTGGCCTTAATGGAAGAGGGATGCCTGGATATTGTGGCAGTCACAGAAACATGGTACACAGAGAACCATGACTGGGATGTCAACATACCAGGATACACAATCTATAGGAGGGATAGGAAGGGTAGAAGATGAAGAGGAGGAGTAGCTTTCTATGTAAGGGAAGAGATCAAAGCAACAGAACTAAAGTGTAAACAGGGAGGAGGGGAGGCACTGTGGATCACCCTGGAAACTGGAAATGGAACCTCAATCTGCAAGGGGGTGGTATACAGACCCCCGTCTCAGGGGGAGGAAATGGACAAGGAAATGATAGAAAGCATCCTTAGGATGGCAGAAAAAGGGGAGATGTTGTTCATGGGGGACCTGAATATGCCAGATGTTAACTGGAGCACTTTTGCTGCAGCCACATCCAAAAGCAGGGTCTTTCTCGATGCCATACAGGGGGGCATGCCTCAAGCAGCTAGTGTTGGAACCCACTCGGGAGGGAGCATTCTTAGACCTGGAACTCTCAAATGGAGACAGAGAGAGGATCTCTGATCTAGAAGTGGGTAGCCATCTGGGAAGAAGTGACCACCAAACAGTGTGGTTCATGATAAACACAGCCACAAAGTCAATCCATACAAAAGTGAAGGTACTGGACTTTAGGAGGGCTGACTTTATCAAAATGGGAGAGTGCCTCAGAAAAGCACTAGCTAACAGGCAAGAAGAATGGGTGGAGGAACAATGGGGGAAACATTAAAAATGTCATCACAGAGGCAACAAGCCTTTGTGTAAAGCAAATAAACAAATCAAAATGAAAGAAAAAAAAACATTATGGTTCTCAAAAGAGGTGGCGGGGAAGGTTAGGGAGAAAAAGATAGCATTCAGGAAGTTTAAGGAAACACAAAAGGGGCAGGACAGAGAACTGTACCAGTAAAAGCAGGAGGAAGCAGGGAAGGCAGTCAGAATACCAAAGGCCCAAACCAAGGAAAAGGTAGCCTGCTTGGTTAAGAAGGGGGATAAAACCTGTTATAGGTACATTAGGGAGCAAAGAAAGACCAAGGAAGGGAAAGTGAGGAATAATAAAGGAGAGAGTGGGTGGGCAGAGAGGGACAGTGAAAAAGCAGGGGTACTGAAAGAATGCTTCTGCTCAGTAGTCACGAAAGAGGAGGAGAGGAAGACACCCAATCCAATCAACAGAAGCACTCTGGATAGGGGGATCGATACCAGTCCTTTCACAGAAGAAAGGATTCTGAAAGAACTCCTAAAACTGAAGGTGGACAAAGCAATGGGGCCTGACAGGATTCACCCGAGAATTCTAAAAGAACTAAGGGGAGAACTAGTGCACCACTGACTACACTGTTTAACAAATCATGGGAGGATGGTGTGGTACCTAAGGATTGGAGGGATCAGTACCATTGCCTGAGTACAATCTGCCCGACAAGAATTTGACCGTCACCAATTTGCCGACAATACATATTCCCCATCAACAAACTTACTGACAATAATAATCCCGACAAGTGGCATCTGATGTAATATAAAGAAAGGAAATCAGTCAGGGTTGCTCACCTGGTAAGTCCACTCCTCCTCCTCTCCATTCTCAGCCAATCAAGAAAGTGCATGGCTTGAATGTGGTAGCACTTTAATGGCATGCACTGTTGCACAGTCCGAGAAGTGAATTCAGCAAATGACCATCTGTCACTGTGGCTACAGTGCTGGAGTTGCATGAATTTAAAGTGAAGGAGAAGGATCTCATGTGGATTTTGACAGTCCCCCAGAACTTGGCTCAGGCTCCCTCTGGACTGCAGTGCAATCTTTCTGGTTCTAGAGGATCACATTGTTTGTGGTGGTGCAGTGCCACTGGCCTGAAGGAGTTAGTTGACTGTCACTCCCTGAGCCCCAGAGTCCTGACCCTACTCCCCTTAGGCTCCTGGCTCTTTTTTCTGTGGTTGCCGCCCAGGTTTAGTCTCATCACTGCTCCCCCCTCCTGCCCAGTTAGAGATTCAGATAGCCATGCCGTATCTTGATCAGCTGCAATGATCAGCTGTAATGATCAGCTGTGCAAGTAAGTTTCTTACAGCGATTGACACTGACAGTCAGTGTCAATGTCTGTGTAAAGGTGGGCATGAGTCTGTGTTAAGGTTGCTTTCTTATCAGATTACATCAGTATGCTACTGTCGGGAGAATCTTTGTCGGTAATAAATTATGAATGGGAAGGTTAAAATTGGGAAATAAAATACGTGCGTTTTGCTGTCAGGAGGATTAGTGTCAGGAGATCGTACCAGACCCAGACTGGAGGAAGGTGGATGTGATTCCCCTTCACAAAAGTGGAAGCAAATCAGAGACAGGAAATGACAGACCTGTTAGCTTGACCTCAGTGGTAGGGAAAATGATGGAATCACTTCTGAAAGAAAGAATTGTTGAGTGCCTAGAGGTCAGAGGGACACAGGACCCATGGCAGCATGGATTCACAGTGGGAAGGTCATGTTAAATGAATCTAATAGATTTCTTTGACTGGGTGACCAAAGTAGTAGACCAGAGAGGGGCTGTGGACATGGTCTACTTAGGCTTTAGCAAGGCATTTGACACAGTCACACACAAAGATTAATAAACAAATTAGCCAGCCTGGGAGTGAGTAGTAAAATTGGCTGGACAACTGGACATTTTATATTTATTTATTTATTTATTTATTTTTTGTTGACCAGGTAAGTGCACTAGACAAATCCTGCCTATTTTCAGCACAACCCGGGGGAGGGGGATACAGATGATACATAGAGGGTAATAGTAAATGGAGTCCGCTCCGAAGAAAGGGGGGTTACTCGTGGGGTGCCGCAGAGTTCAGTACTGGGTCCAGGCCTTTTTAAAGTCTTTATAAGTGACAATGCAGAGGGACTGGAAGGAAAAGTATGTCTCTTTGCAGATGACACATAGATCTGCAACAGGGTTGATACACAAGTGCGGGGGGTTGAAAGGATCAGAAGGGACTTGGCATGGTTGGAGGAATGGTCAGAAGTGTGGCAGCTTAGATTCAATGCAAAGAAGTGCAAAGTAATGCACCTGGGAAACAAAAACCCAGGAGAAGAGTACACAATGGGGGGAGGTATTAACAACAACAAAATTGGATAGGGACCTGGGAGTAGTCATATCAGATGACCTTAAAGTAAGCAAACAATGTGAGAAGGCTGTAAGGATGGCTGAGGGGATACTGGGATGTATAGGGAGATGAATCTTCAGTAGAAAACAGGAAGTTGTTATCCCTCTGTACAGACAGTTGGTGAGACCCCATCTGGAGTACAGTGTGCAGTTCTGGATACCCCATCTCCATAAGGGATGGAGGCAGTCCAGGGAAGGGCAACTAAAATGGTGCAGGGTCTGCAACATAAGTCATATGAAAAAAAGACTAAAGGAGCTTAATATGTATACCATTGAGGAAAGGAGGGAGAGGGGGAACATGATAGAAACTTTCAAGTACCTCAAGGGAATCGACAAAGTTCAAGAAGGTAGCATCTTTCAGAAAAAGAGATGTGCGGCGTGACCTTCAGCACTGGTCAAAGGAGGACCATGTGGCATGGCACCATGCATTGCATGGCACAGGAGAAGATCCATGGCTGGCAGAGCTTGCCACACCAGTGGACCCTGTGTTGGAGGTGGTGGCATCCACCATTAGGACTGTGACCATGGCAGGTGTTGACGGAGGTGGTTGTGAGATGCAGCTCTCATCACACAGGACATGTGAGTACATGGCTATGTAACACCGTGGTATGCTTATCTGTTCATGGGTATATGGAGTGCTCCGTCTGTATTGTAGCACACTGCTGGAACTCTTTACCTACTGCAGTCAGGGAAGCCCCCACTATAATTGCCTTCAAAGCCCGCCTGAAGACTTTCCTATTTCTGCAAGCGTTTGAAGTTTAATGCTGATTATTTGTATGTATTATTATTTTTTATTTTAAATATTTATGTGATATGCAATGTTGTAAAATTTGTGCAGTGCCCAGAGCCTCTGGGATTGGGCGTCTTTTAAATAAATTTGCCTTTGCCTTTGCCCTGGCCTGTGCACACATGTGTGCATTGTGATGGCCTGTGTACAGTAAGGTACTGTCTGGTGGTATTTCCAATGCATTACTGGACTTGCTGAATGTGGCATGATAACACAGTCATGTTGTACTCTGCAGACAGAGTCCCTGTGCCTATGCACATAAGAGTTATCTTAGCATCAGGTCTGCCTTCCACACATGGTATTGCATGCTACCACATGTGCACTGGGTGCTTTACCTAGTACCTATATTTGGGTGGTGGTCTTCACATGTGGGGGATGTGTTGATTAAATTTAGTGTTAGTTGTGTGCATGACTGTAGGATTCACATTCCAACAGTAGGTGTGCATGCACACTGGATGTGTGGGTGGTTAGGCTGTGGTCACCTGTTTTTTGCCTCCACTTGGCATTATTGACATCAATGGTGTGATTTGCATGTGGTGGCACTGGTACTGGACCACTGTGTCTGTGCACAACACTTGTAGTGTGCTTCTCTAGGGGTGAAATAAGGGGAGCATTAAAGGAGAGTTATAGGAACCTTGGGCTCCCATCCTAAAAGAAGGGCTACCATCAACAACTGAACCTCAACAGGCAGGGTTGGGGATGGAGACAAAGGAATGATGTAGTAGAAGTGTTGAGTGATGAAAGATGGTGAGACAGACTCCCAGCACCGGTAGCCAGAAAGACCGATCCTGCACTCCAATACCACCAGGTATGGGTTAAGGTCAGAGCCGTTGGAGAGCCATAGTAGGTAGTAGCAATGTAATGGAATCCCATCCCTGGTAGACAGAGTAAGCCTACATTCACTCTGTGCCTCAGAAGGCATGAGTTAGGGATGGAGTCTGGAAACTGCTGGTATGTGCTGGCAGGAAAGCAAGGTATGCGGCTATAGGAAAACAGAAAGAGGATTTATGAGGTACAGATGGGAAGGAGCCGGGGGACAAGTAGCAGGATGATGCAGGATGAGTAAACATAGAATGGACAGATAAACACAGGCAGGAAGCATACGAAATCAGGATAAACCAGAACACAATGAGTAGTGAGTATCCACGAGCAGCTTGGAGGGAGTTGGCAATGCAGGCCTGCCATTATAAGGCCAGAAAGGAGCTGTATTAGGGAGTCAAGCAGCATGAGGCAGTGTCAGGAATCAAGCAGGGAAAAGAGGCAAATATATGAGCGCTGGTGCTGTAGGCATAGACAAGGAATCTAGTGGGAAAGCATCCTAAGGCAGAAGAAAGTGAAGTAGCGGCACAAAGAAAACCATGACAGTGTGCCAGTAGGCAGCAGTGGGAGGCTGAAACAACAACAGAGGGGAGCCAGACCAAGGTGCAGTGCAGAAGACAGAGAATGCAGTGCAAGGGCAGTAGAGATTAAGCTCAGGGAGGAAGGGGTGAGAAGGGAACCAGCTGACACAGGCAATGACCCAAGCCGGGGAAGGCAAGGAAGCGGGAGGGTGGGCCCCCAATGGGGGCAGAGCCAGAATAGAGATGCCGCAGTACCAAAAGAAGGAAGCGCTGGAGTCAAGCACACCAGAATGGAGAGGAAGGAAATGCGAATGTTCCCCAAGTGAAGCAGACAGGCAGCCGACACCTGGAGGTCCTCGCACAGCAGAGGAACCAGGCACCAGGGGTGGAGCTTGCACATCAGTGGAGGAGGGCGAGAGAGAAAGTCCACATAATTGGAAAGCAGGGATCACTTGATGGAGCAGAGCACAGGGGAGGTAAACAGGAAAACGTGAGGGGCAGAAATGTGGCTAAGCTTGTACATGGTACAATTGAAAGCACATGAGTAGAGAGTTGTACAGAAGCATACAACACAACCTTGCTGAAGGAGGCCTTTCAAAAGCAACTGGAGTTCCAGAGGGGAGAGAGTGGGAGAGGAAGGAGTGCAAAAGGGAGTGGAAGGCACAAAACAGTGCCAAGATGTGCGGGAGCTGGCAGAGGGGAACAGGGGAAAAGAGCAGAGCGCCTAACAGGCAAAGGGGGTGAGAGAGAAACAAACAAACAAAATAAGACAGGGGGGACCTAGCAAAGAAATGATGAGGCACAAAATGAAATCAAGGTACAAAAGTAGAGAGCAGTACACAGGAAAATGGAGAAGGCACAGCTGTACAGCAATGCAGGAGTTTAGGAATGAGTCTCGCCCTAAGCGAGGATTGCTGGGAGCTGCTGGCTTATGTAGGGAATGTGGGAGGAGCTCTCCCCCCCACATTGAATGTCAGGCTTTAGCCTCCAAATATATATATATAACTATATATATATATATATATATATATATATATATATATATATACATATAAACATTCATACCTACAGAAATCCAAACAAAACATTAGTACAATTTGTGCAGTGCATCATGACATTGTAAATAGCGCTGAATTACAGAAGATAATGAACATATGAGGGCAATAATTTACAAATTGCTAATAATTCTCTGAACAGGTAAGTGCTACATGTCATGTAGAGCTTAATGGATAGACTGTATAACATTGACTCTGCTAACAGGTGAGCAGGGCAGAGTTAGGTAATGGGAAAGGAGTAATTATCCACAAGTACAATTTACCAGGAGGAAGTTTTGAAGAGATAAGGAGATGGAGTGAGGGGAGGATGGGAGGTGAATCTGGGGAGGAAGAGAGTTCCATAGTTTGGGGAACCGATGCAAGAAGGCCATTTGGTCTACAGCAGTTGATCTACATGGAACTACCAATAGACGAGAGTCATGAAACCTAAGGGAACGGTCTGGCAGGGGGAGGATGGAAAGAGAGGAGGTAAGATAAGTGGGAAGTGTACCAAACCAAAATTTGGAGACAAGTTTGGCACATTGGAGATAGTGATGATTTTCTAATGGGAGAAAGGCCAGGTAGTGAAAGGCCAGTACATTCTGTTTGAAGCATTTCTCCTCCTTGTCCTGCAGAATGGCCCAGGGTGTCCTTCTTCCATATCTTCCTCCTCAATGACAGCTGCCACCAGGTACTCCGTCATGGTGTAGTTTTTGACTGCTATGTTGCCTGTTGCTGTGTCCACACCACCTCCTTGGTTTGCCATGGGTTAAGACTACCTTTTTATAGGCAGTAAATTGCACCATACTACATGTTGTGCTAACATAGTGCAATCCATTGCTGCCTCGTGTCACTGTGCAATCTTCCTGCATTCCTCAGTTAAACAGCTGGAAATGTGGAGCCACCAAGGAACTGCGTATCACAGACACTGCATGCAAATATGCTAGTATGTTCACCATACAAAGACAACCAGCCTTTACTGACACAAGTGACTTTCACTAGTATTGTATGTAACAAGTTTATACCTCTGTGCTTACTGCATTCAGGACCTATTTGCTTGACTTTCAAGTAGTAATGTGTTATAACAATCACTTTTGTAAATATCACACCTGGTTTTACCCACTTGCACAATGCAAGTATGTACGTCAACACTTTTACACGCTATATCCTGGAACCAGTTTCAGTTCAGATTTTTTTCCCTTCTTTTAAACTGTGTTGCCTTTTCAGATTAACATTTATATTTGTTATTTGTTGTATGGAATCCAAGAAAGGTAGACATGTGCACTCTTAGTCGACATTATCACTGCTGCTATTTCTCAAACATTGTCGACTGTGACAAACAGGACCAGGTCAGTTGATGTCCATTGGAGTTTTGACACATGAAGTTCATCCAGTATGACAGTGACCCATTATGTGGTTTGTTTCATTTCATATTACAGTTGGTACAGCCGTGCAAATTTACAGTGGTGCTGAGCATAAGCTAGGATGCAGGCATCATATGGCGACAAGTAAATGTTTGTGTCAAACAGTCAGGCATAAAAGTAGAAAAATCTTAATTAGAATAAAATGTAGTACCTTTAGCAATGTGCCATACATCAAAATAGCGAGCAAATCCATCAGACTATGTTTCTCTCAAATATTTCTTAATCTGCCTATGGTGATCAGTAATGATGCACCACATTGTGTCACGGACTTTAAACATTTTCTAAGTCTAGCTAATTCCATGAGGTAACGTCCTCCTGTCTCATTACTCTACAAAGATATATAATTAGGAAAATGCCATGTATCTCACTAAAAAGAATGTATATAGCTATTTATTTACAGTCACATATCCAGTAAATTGTATAATATGTGCACATCAGCCATTCATAGATGATGTATGCATGAGGATGGCAAGTTATGCAAAGCAACACATAGCAAACCTCCTGCTGACATTATTTACATTAGCGTATAAATGTTTCCTAAATTAGATTTTGTTTATTTTATTCATCTCCACAAAACAACATGGTATAATTATGGGCATATCATAGACATAGTTCACATATTTACATAGAAACATAGAAGTAGACAGTGGATAATGACCTGACATGTCTGTTCATTGTTTTCCCAGCTTAGTGTTTTATCATAGATCATACTTGATCTCCAGATGTAACCTCCCTTGCCTAAACACTAAGGTTCCCTTATGCCATTTCCATGAATTATTAATCCATGCTACAGACTTTGCCCCACCATCTCCACAGGAAGGCTGTTCCAGCCATCCACCACTCTTTCTGTGAAGAAGTTATTAATCTTTTTCCCATGTCTGCACTTCATCTTGCTTCATTGCATGACCCTTTGCTCCTGTGCATTTTTTCCCCTGTACAATGCTTCCATCTTGAACCTTATGTATACCTGAGAGGTATTTGAAAGTATCTATCACATCCACACTCTCCCTTCTTTCCTCCAGTGTGAACATATCAATGTCCTTCAGTCATCCTAATAGGGTTTTCTACATAGACTCTGTCCCTTTTGTTTTGTTGCCCTCCTCTGGACAGCCTCCACTCTGACTATGTCCATTCAGAGATGTGGCCTCCAGAGCAGGCCACAGTACTCTAGGTGGGGTCTTTACAGTGATCTATACAGATTTAACAGCACCTCCCTGTTAGTGCTGGTGATATCACTCCCTATGCACCCTAGATTCCCACTAGCTCCCCCATCTACTGTACTTTGTCACAATGCAAGGCCACTGTTATGTCATCAGATATAAGAAGCCCTATGACTCTTTCCTGCTTGTTGGTCATCAAAAATATCTTTCCCCTAATTTGGTACTATGCACCTGGGTTTCTGTGGCCTAATTGCATGTTTTAACAATTTTTTTTTGCATTGAAACCTAGTTGTCATATTCATGTCAACTCCTCAAAGTTTTGCAGATCACTGCTGTTGTTTTCCACCCCTCCTTGAGTTTCTACTGTATTGCAGATTTTAGACACATTTAGTGAAAGGCAGACATTTACCATCCAGTCAGTATGCAGTGTCACTAATAAAGACATAAAAATGACCAGTCTCTCTACTCATTCCTGTAGTAACATACCAGTCACCATCCCTTCCATGGCATAAACTCATTCTACCACCACCTTCTACCATCTTTCCCCTAACCAATTTCTTACCTAGCTTACCACCTTTGGTATGGCATATCAAAAGTCAGCACTCAATACAAACTAGTATGCAAGTGTTTATTCCTCACACCGTGGAGTACAAACAGAACTCCCTGACCAGTTTTACATTAATGTGCATCTTCAGAGGGATGGTAGCAACTGATCAGTACTGTTCTTAAATAATAAAAACTCTTAAAGGTAAAGTTCACTCTTTATAATAATGGCAAATCCTGGATTCTCCCTTAATTAATTATAATTCCTACTCTTTCAGTATAAAGTGCAACAACCACTGCTAATATCACTCACCCAAAATAGGGACCGAAACACACACAAAAAGGAAATCTCAAACAGTTCTGCAAGATCCCAGACCTGCAGACAACAATGACCAGAGGCTAAACTGGACATAGTAGCCATTAATAAGACATGGTTCACCACTAACCGCACTTGGGAGACTTCAGGACCCGACTATGTACTGTTCAGAAGAGAACAAGGTGCAAAAAGGGGTTAGGGTGTGGCCCTTTATGTCAATGAAAATATCAAAGCTACAGAAATTCAGAATACACATAAGGAGCCAGAAGAACTGTGGGTCACCCTGGAAATAGGAAATGGGATGGCCATACAAACTGGGGTTTTCTACATGCCTCCAGACTAGGGGCAGGACATAGACACATTACTGTTAGAAGATATACAAAACATGACAGCTAAAGGGGAAGCTCTGATAATGGGAGATTTCAACATGCCAGATACAGATTGATGAATATCAGCAGGAACATCCACCAGAACTAGACACATAGTGGTTTCCCTGTGGGAGGAGGGCATCAAACAACTGGTACAACAACCCACAAGGGACAGGGCTATCCTAGATCTAGTACAGACTAACGGGGAAAGGATCACAAATCTTCTGGTGGAAGGTCACCTGTGGGCCAGTGACCATCACATGGTATGGTTCAATTTAACCACTAGAACTAAATCATCCCATTCCAAGTCAAAAATATGAGACTTCAGAGGAGCTGACACTGATAAGATGGCTAACAGAGTTAAGCTATCCCTAGCAAGAAGAAATACAGGTGAGGGGGTACAGGCAAAGTGGGCAAGCATTAAGGAAGCAATACTTGAAACAATATCCCATTGTGTTAGAGAGAAAAGCAAGAACAAAAGAAGGAGGAAACCACTTTTTTCTCAAAAATAGTAGCAGAAAAGGTCAGAGCCAAAAGGCTGGCCTTCAGGAAATATAAGGGAATGCAGTGGGACAAAGATAGGGAGGCATAGCAAACTTCCCTAAGGGAAGCAGGGAAAGCAGTAAGGTAGGCAAAGGCCCAAACCAAGGAAACACTAGCATGAACAGTAAAAGAAGGGGACAAGACTTTTTTTTTCTCATTAGTGAAAGGAGAAAGTCCAGAGGGGGTATTGCTAAGATCAAAGGGGATAAGGGGGAGTATGTGGAGGAGAACCAAGGAAAATCATCCATCCTAAATAGATACTTCTGCTCAACATTTACTGAAGAGAAGGTAGGGCCAGACCCACAGCTCAGCACCAGGGACACAGGGGGAAGGGAGGTGTACACTACTCCCTTCACAAAAGAAAGGGTCCCACAAGAGCTCGCTAAGCTCAGGGTGGACAAGGCAATGCACCTGATGGCATACATCCCAGGGTACTAAGGGAGCTGAGGGTGGAACTAGCAGAGCCATTATGAGAACTGTTTAGTGAGTCTTTGAGCACAGAAGAGGTCCCAGAGGACTAGGGAAGGGCTCATGTGATCCCACTCCACAAGAGTGGTAGCAGGGAGGAGGCAGGGAAATACAGATCAATCAGTCTTACCTCAGTAGAGGGCAAGATTATGGAGGCACTCCTTAAGGAAAGGATAGTGCAACACCTAGGATCCATAGAGGCACAGGATCCAAAACAGCATAGGTTTAGAACAGGAAGGTCCTTTCAAACTAATCTCATAGATTTCTTTGACTGGGTAAACAGAGTGATGGACCAAGGTGGTGCAGTTGATGTCTCCTACCATGACTTCAGCAAAGCTTTCGATACTGTTGCACATAGAAGATTGATTAATAAGCTGGGTAGGCTTGGGGTGAGTCAGAAGTTGGTCAACTGGGTGGCACACTGGTTTGTGGTCAGAAAACAGAGAGTGGTGGTAAATGGTAAACAGTCAGGAGAGATGCAAGTCATGGGTGAGGTATCTCAGGGATCAGTCCTTTGGTCTTTCCTCTTCAATATCTTCATCAGTGACATTACAGATGGACTGGAGGGTAATGTTTGCCTCTCTGCAGATGACACCAAGACCTGCAACAAAGTAAATAATCAAGATGGGGTGGACAGAATGAGAAAAGATCTGAATAAACTGGCAAAATGGTCAGAATAGTGTCAACTGGGGTTTAACTCAAAGAAGTGCAAAATCATGCACATAGGGAAGAGAAATCCTGAAGCCACCTATAGGTTGGGAGGGGAGTTGCTGGCAATCACAAGGGAAGAAAGGGATTTGGGCATCATCATTACAAATGACCTGAAATCATCCAAGCAGACCACTAAAACAGTAGGTAAGGCTAGAGGGATGTTGGGGTGTATTAGTAGGGGTATCGCAAGTTGTAAGAGGGAAGTAATAATCTCTCTTTACAAGACACTGGTT
Organism: Neoceratodus forsteri; assembly: GCA_016271365.2. Lineage (NCBI taxonomy): Eukaryota > Metazoa > Chordata > Ceratodontiformes > Ceratodontidae > Neoceratodus > Neoceratodus forsteri. The sequence continues at coordinate 613,958,539 of CM057455.1, forward strand.
AGGCCGCATCTGGAGTACTGTGTGCAGTACTGGAGGCCACAGCTGCACAAGGGTATTAATAAAATGGAGGCAGTTCAGAGAAGGGCAACCAAAATGGTGCAGTGACTGCATCAGAAAACATATGAGGACAGATTAACAGAGCTCAAAATGTATACCCTAGAGAAAATGAGGGAGAGAGGTAATATGATCAAAACATTCAAATGTCTTAAGGGCATTAACAAGGTGAAAGAGTCTAACATTTATTTATTTACTGAATTTTGGTAACTGGGTAGGCCTACTGAGAGAAGACAGTCCCTTTTAATAGGCGACCCGGTAAGTGCATTACATTGATAGTGCAGTCAGTAGTACAAAAAATCATCCAGTAGTTCAAGGAGAATAGACATACTGGGATTGAACAGACAGAAGAGTACAGTATTTTCATTCTGCGATACATCAAGCAATAAAAATAAAATTTTCCAAACCTTACCATACAGATAGTGTTTATTTATTTATTTTTTTGGAGATTGGAAGGAAGAGAAAAAAAAATGGAGTAGAAAGTTTAGGACAGTAGATGCTAGACAGTAGTAAACATGGAGACATAAATACAGCAGTTTTAATATAAGAAAAATAGTAGGACAACAGGACACAGCTTGAGATTAGAGGGTGGCTTATTAAGGGGTAATGTGAGGAAGATCTTTTTCACAGAAAGGGTGGTGGATGCATGGAATGGCCTATGTCAGGAAGTGGTGGATATGAATATAGTGCAGGGCTTCAAACGGGCATGGGATAGGCATAAGGGAGCACTACAGATGAGTATGAATAGATAGGCCATTGACAGAGTACAGGCTTATGGCACATTCATAAGGTAGAAACAGTGGGAAGACTCGATGGGCCTTGTTGTCCTTATCTACCATCAACTTCTATGTTTCTATGTTTTACATGTATTTCTGAACTATTACTGTTACTTATGCACTCATTGTCCAGTTCAAGTCTATATTTTACGAATTACAGCATCAGTTGCAGTTTCAATGTCCTAGTAATCAGGATTTTTTATTATTTCTGTTGAGTCACTTAGTGTGATCACCTACACAGGACCTGTAATGGGAGAAAACAGCAATTTTGTGCCTGTTAAATTATTGGCTAAGAAAGAGACGTATGGCATCTAGGAGAATACAGAGTTAATACAGTGATAGCTAAAGATTATAAAATTCAAATGCAGACATTTAACACATTATTGATGTTTGTTGAATGACTTACAACCTTTGGCACTGCTCATTGGTTTCTCAGATTACTTACAAGTCTCATATGTGGGAACAGAGTCAATGGCCTTACTGAAATGTAGGTAGGATACTTCCATTGCTCCACCCTGATCCAATTCTCTAGTCACACTGTCAAATAAATAAATCTGATTTGTTTTACTACAATTTACCCTTGTAAATTGTGGTTCATCTGTTCTTGTAAGCCACTGGATGCAAGATGTTCCATATTCCTTTCCTTCAGTAGTGATTCCATTGATTTTCTCATCAACAAAGTCAGGCTGACTACCCAATGGTTGCAACCTTCTTCCTTCTGTTACTTTTGTGAAGTGGGACTACATCCAGCCTCCTCCAGTACTTGGAAAGCATCACCATCTCCAGTGAGCAATTGAAGAGGACTGTCAGAGGGGCTATCAGTATCTACCTGAACTCCCCCAATATCCTTTGTTGAACTTGGTCTGGACTCATCGTCTTGTCAACTTTCAGGTTTGTAAGTTCCTTCAGGATTCTCTCTGTTGAAAATGGAATAATATCCACCACCCTTCCTTCACATTCCTGTTACTGTCCTGTGACCCTTCGCATTCCCTTTCATCTGTGATCACTGGGCAACAGTATTTGTTCAGGATGTCTTATTTATTGGTGGTTGCATAGTACGCTACCCCCTGTCCTTTTTAGTCTTACAATGCACCACATTGTCTTCCTTTCTACAGCTACATACCTGAAAAATGTTTTGTCCCCTTTCATTATTACTTGGGCAATTTTCTGTCCTTTCGTGCATCCCAGATTTTGCCACTGCCCTGCTTGTCACCTCACTTTTCTTGTTCTTTTTATCTGTGACAAACCGTACAAAGAAGTTTACAGAACACAGTATCAGCATCATTCTGTAAATTCCTTGAATAAACATAATATGGTAGATAATGTGTGACTACAAAGAGGAGTAGAAAAAAACAGAGAGCCAGACATAGAGTAGAACTACAATTGTCTGTCACTGAACTCATAATGTAGAAGGTTTCATCACTACAATGCTCCACAAAAGTTAAAACAACATGTGTATCACACTTGCTTGAAATAGTTCAATGTGAATAATCTTATTGGATTTCAATTCCATGATTGTGAAACATCTGTACATTGCACTGAAGTCTGGAATCTGGCATCTCCACCTAGGAGAAGTTTTTCATTCCTTTTTGTCATGGCACTCCTGATATCTTGTTACAGAGATCTCAAGACATTCAGGATTGTCACATCCATGAATCTTTTCTGATGTTTGAGAAAAGTTGGTTTATTGATATAAACAGTATTACAGAACTTAAATATCTGAAGAATCTTAGATGGTAATACTCCAGGAAATAGAATTGAGGGCAAGAACATCAAAATAAAGGTTGGATTACCTGATGTCACAGTTTGGTTCTTCCATGTGAAGATGTTCCTCTAATTAGAAGAGAAAGAGAAAGTAAACATATCCTGAACTAGATAATCATGATGTAGTACCAAGTGTAATATCACCACTTCCTCATTAATGTGACCTGAGATGCTCCATAAACAAGTGTTCATAACTGTCACTCAGCATATGCCAGTAAAACCTCACCAAAGGCCTATGGCATCAAGCCACATATTGCTACAGGACAGAAAGGTGACAGCCAATGAGGCACAGTAGCCATGATTCTCTACTATTTTATTCTTCTCTTTTTGTTTTATTGTTTTTTCCTTCCAACTTTATCCAAATGGGTCTTGCCAAGCAATGTTCCAATTCTTGTCACAGTGATGACACTCACAACTTTCAGCCTGTGCATGTTCTGTAATGGCTCAATGTCATATCTCATGCAACATCTGACAGTCAGCCATGAACCACTCCTGAACTGCAATTTCAGTGATGCAGTTTCCAGTAGGAAGGGAAGAGATTATACACCCAGATGAATGAAGAATACTATCCTTCTGACACAACCACTATCAATGGCACTTGATAGCTCTGCTCCTCATTATTGCACATGTTAGTTCTAATTCAATGCATGAATGCCATCTATACACTCTGTTACTGTAACGGTTCACTGATTACACACTTAGTGGTTACAAATGGGCAAGACAATGTTAAAATGAAATAGAATGACTTTTGACTGCCACTGACCACTGCTCCAACAAGTTTCTACTCACATGTAACTTGTTGGTCTCATTTCTCAAGCTACGGCTTTCAGTATAATACATATATCATTTTAAAAAGCAAAATAGAAAAGATAAAAAGCAAAAGAAGAAAAAACAATTTACAACTGCTACATGTTTGCCTCACTAGTATCACTGTACCAATGCATTTACTGATCACTACGACTGTCTGTGGTAAGAAGCAGATAGAGCAAATGGCAAACAACTGCATTAGGCAGGACTCAGCAACCACATAAAATTTCTCACTGTTGCAATCTGATGTATTGCTGAAAAAGACAGAGCGATAACCTCTGTACTTTGTTCAGAATGTGGCAGGCATCAGACATGAAAAGGGAACTCTACAATGATACTAATGACAGGAAATCATTTTTGCAGTTTTAAATGAACATTTGTCAAACATTTACTGTTTATTAAATGGGTAAGAGAAATCCAGTATTATAATTGGTGAAATCCAGTCATAAGAGCATGTGGTTAACATAACCACAGGGGTTAGTTAAATTGACTTTTCTTTTCAACTTTTGAGTAATTTTGTACCATTTTATAAGTGCAATAATACACTCCAGGGATCATGGCTATGCTGTAATAACTGCATTCCCTGGGTGGTTGAAGACACTTGGTTGAGTCACATGCTTCACAACTTACCCAGGGTGTGATGTTTATTACAGCATAACTGTACACCCTGTCATGTGTTACTATTGCTTACATAACCAATATTCTTATATGCTTTTTCTTTTCTGAGGAGTTTAATGAACAATGTAATACTGTTGCCTTGGTAACAGCCAAAACTTCCACTCTCCTCTGCACTTACAACAGAATCTTTTCATACAGCCTTAATGCTCTGTGACATCAATAACACCCATACAAGGACATACAGATATTGGAGTATATCCTGATTGAAATGTAGTCTCTGTATTACATACATATCATGAATCTGATGCTGACATTTGTCCAAATATGTGATCACAGTAAGTATTTGAGAACATGGCACAAGACTGTATTGCAGTAACAGGCATAGCAGCAAGACTATTCACGTAATCTAAGCAATAAGGCATGACAATACTGATTGTACTAAGGTTACCCAATGGTCAGGGGCCTTCAGCCTCTGACCATGGTGTCAACATACTACAACCTACACCCCTGAAATATCTTATTGCATATATAAAGCTGTCCAATTGGCAACGTTTAAAAAACAAACACTCTAGAAATGTTCTAAACCACACACACACACACACACACACACACACACACAAAAAATAGCGTTGCTAAATAATGTAAAATATTCTGCCCACAGATGTTTTTCACCTGCCAGTCATCTGTCTTTGTTCACATTCAGCACATTTAGTACATTGTGTGTTTATTTACCATGGGTAGAAGAATTCAAAGCTCTGTATTATTTCAATAGTAGAGTGTCCACCCCCACTCCCACACACACATGGAATGGTAACATGGAATACATGAATGCAAAATTCTTCAGAGTTCCACTGGCATAGACACACTGACACACACACACAGGCCTCAAGTGGAGATAGAAAATCTATTTAATCTGTTGCTTGATAAGGGGCAGGGAGTTCTCTGCCAAACTGGTAAGGATAAGAATGGGAATTTTCATGGTCATCAAAGAAGCACCAGCAATGGACACTTTGGATAGCTCTTGATTTCTTAAATGTGCGTATGTGTGTAAGGAGGGAGGGGCTCTGTCAGAACAATGGCTATAATATCACTTTTTATAATGCAGCACTTGGATTCACCTTGAGCCTTTCCCAAAAATATTTTATAAATTACTAAAAATAATTATAAAATTTACATATGATATTATTTCTGTTCTCCAGTTTCACTATAATGGCAATAACACTTTTACCAGACTTAGAAGTATGTAAAATATAAGTATTTTAGTAAGACGTATACATTTTAAAAATATTTCTAATTAGCATAAATATTAAGTGTACTAACTGTAAACATAAACAAAAAAGGTTTTAGAAAATCAAGCAAACTACAAAGAAATAAAACAAAACAAATTTTAGCAGCTAAACAATGCAAATAAATAAGCAATATTTAGCATAAAAATTCATTAACCATATACTATGCTTTTGGTATTATAATAATAATAATAATAATAATAAGTTTATTTGTATAGCGCCTTTCAGAATACCAAGGTGCTGAACATATTAAAACCACAGCATCAAATATAAATCAGTAATACATATAAATAAAATCATATCATGTTAACAACAATTATTAAAATCAATTAATAAATACAAATAAAAAATCTCAACAGAATAAATTTACTTAAGCATCCAAGAAGGATTAAGCATCCAAAAGGCCATTTGCCACAAATAGGTTTTCAAGTTCTTCTTGAATTCCTCCACGAGAGTGCACTCCTGTAACCGGCATGGTAGACAATTCCAGAGGTGGGCAACATGAGAGAGAAACTCTACTGCCAGAAGATTTTAAACTCCTCTCGGAATCTCTAGCAACCCATCGTTGGCCGGGCGGAGCGATCGGCCAGGGTAGTAAGGCACCAGAAGTTCTTTCAGATAGGCTGGACCTTGATTGTGAAGGGCTTTGAAAGTCAGTAAAATGACTTTAAAGGTGATCCTCCACCATATAGACAGCCAGTGCAGTTCGCGCAGCACCGGGGTAATATGGGAGGACCTAATTGTCCCAGTCAAAACCCGGGCTGCAGAGTTCTGCACCAGTTGTAGGCGACTGATTTCAACCCCAGCTAGCCCAAAGTAAAGGGCGTTGCAGTAGTCCAAACGCGAGGACACAAAGGCGTGGACCAACGTTGGCAAAGAGTCAGATGGAACAAGGTGCCTAACCCTGGTGATATTCCTAAGATGGTAAAAGGAAGTCATGACAATGGCTGACACCTGAGACTGTAATGTCAGCCTGTCATCTAGGACAATCCTAAAGCTACTCACCCATTCAGAGGTCGGAAGTGACACACCACCAAGAAATATTCCAGAAGGCATGCCACCACACGACCTCTTTATCTGGCCTTCCCGGTCCATAACTAAAACCTCTGTCTTCTCTGAGTTCAACTTTAATACTTAGTATTTAGCATAGTCACCATGTATAAGAACTTACTAACTCATTAAATTAGTATTTTAGATTATATTTCTCTGTAAGATTTATTTTAAAATTGTTATCATGCAATACATATTTTCCTTAGTTTAAACATCTTAAACTATAATATCCCAAGTTTTGTAGTTAAAAGCAATTTTCCTTGTTACTTTTCCAGATAAGCCAATTTAAATTGCTAAAACAATCAATTAAAACTAATTAACCAAACAATCATATTTATTTTACTAGGTGAGACACCGTTGAGACAAGCTCATTTACAAAGGGGAACTGGGATGGTCAGCAAAATAATGCATGTAATACAAGTACATAGTATTAATATAGACAGTAATTAAAATTATATTTATATTTCTAATTGTGGAAGTGTTTTTTTCATCTAACTTAGAAATCTTGGTTGAGTCTGGCTCTGAGTAAGAAAGTCTATTTTAGTTAGCTTGTCTATTTTTTGGACCCTGGAACTGTGAAACTTGAGATTTTTTTGACATCAGTTTGGAATGTCACTTAACTCAAAGTTAGTTTGTAAGATTTAGCAGGAAACATTAGACAACAGAATTTGAACAGTCCCATAGCAACACTTGTATCAAAGAACCTTCTTGTGGATAGCAAAGTTGTCTTAATAACTAGACTCTAATGACTTCTTCATGTTTAATTTATTTGCATTTAAACTTAGGACACTAGACTTCTTTTATTCACAACGCTGCAGCTTGCTTTTGCCTGTGAATCCTAAAGTCAAGTCTCCGGTCAAGGCTCTAGCAGGAAACATTACTTTAGTCAAAATGCTCAGTAAATAAAACACAGACCTTGCTCTGTTCCACCATGAAAAGAGTTCTTTGTAATAAAGTAGTTTGCATCTGGGCCTTGTGGCACTGTTGCATATGCTTTTAAGTGTATCCTTAGCACTCCCTTTTGGATATCAATGGTTAACCAAGCCTGGTCCCAGTATTCCATATTTAGGTGTAATCTTAGACTGTTTGGTCTAACATAAGTTATAAAGCCATTAAACTTTTCAATTAAGCTAAGAGAACTCCTCACTGTATGGTGTTTAGCCAAGACTGAGGTGTGGCTAGCAGAATTTACTAATATGAACCTGCTTCGGGTGATGTTATCACCAGATTTTAATTGGTTCTTGCAGATGACAAATGGTGACAGTGACCATGCCCCTTCAAGGACTGCCCACTAACTCCAAATCCACTTTATACACAAAATTATTTTTTATATAACTTCATAATGCAAAATAATATAACTTTTAAACTTACATATTTGAACTTCTCTCATCGAGTGAAGCATTTTGGTATATTTCCCATTTTCATAGGACTTATATTTTTCAAGTAAGACTATTAAAGGTTATAACTTCATAATTTTAACAAAACATCTTAAAATAAAGTGATAATTTATTTCAAATTTTTTTAAGCTACAGAATAATAGATTTGTTTATAAAATATCTTTCGAATTTCTCTAAAACATTGCATTTTTGTAAGCACATAGAGTTCCTTTGTTCTCTGAAGAGAGGCCATATAATACTGCCAGAAGCACTTATTGACTATAAACTTTTAGACATCTTTTTTTCTGCATAGCAACAGGCTATACACTTAAGAGTTATATTTTTAGATTCCTCAGGATGTCAGCTGTCGTGACAGACTACATTTGTCTATATTTTTTTAATTGTAGCATATTTTCTCCCCCTCTGTGGTGCTGACCCATGATCTCTGACTGCTGGCAACCGCATCCCTGAACCTGGACTGGGGTGCGGATAATCACCCCATGCCACAGGGGGAGGACGCCCCCTGGACAAGGCACTTCTCATGCTTGGGGGTGCAGGGCAAGGCCATCATTCACAAGATTGCCCCACCATTTTTCTGCTGTTCTTTAACCCTGCAGAGCTGCATGTGCAATGGCATCCTAAGCATGTCTGTGCCAACACCCACCGTGCTCCCCCCAGCCAAAGCTCTGTATGCAACTATAGTGCAGCTGTCCTCTGCCAGTTGCCACTGCAGTGCATTTTATGACCCATGCCCACCTCAGAGAAAAGAGATCAGTCACAGGATGCTCAATCCTTCCTCTCCCCTGCCAGCCCCCGGCGGCCTGAGTCCATTCCTGAACCTGGGTTGCCGGTGTGGCACTAGGTGTGGTGTCCAGCACCCAAACCCTCAGTGCCACTGGGCCAGCTTAGATTTGTCTATTTATCAGTAAAGGCTGCTATTTTAAATACTTCCATACATAACTTTTGATCTCTTCTGCCTGCATCTATGAAACATGGTGATCTTATTCATTATAATGCTATTTATCACCTGTGACAATTTTAGACTTGCAACTCATTAAATTTTTAAACTAGGAATAAAAACATTTTATTCCTATACAAAGTCTATTGAGATTTAAACAGCATTTTCCTCAGAGGCTTCAGTACTGTAGCAGTCACATGACCTCCTATCTGATTGTATTCTGATTGAATGTCCATCCCAGCCTAGGATTCAAAACATGCCTATAAATCAGTTGAGATCACAGGGATGCTTTTCTTGAGCCAGTTACAGAATATCAGGAATATTGCCCTGTTAAATGTAAACCTAATGCAGTATCCCTTTTCAGTAACCAGGATGTACTTATAAAGTTGAAAGCAAACTTTTTTTTAAGCTAGAAACTCATATAAACATTAACTTTAATCAGAAGTATTGTAGTAAATCTTCCATAATTAAACCCATATAACATCCCATAAAATAATAATTACAAATCTATTTTTAATAAAAATAAAATAATTTTCCATCAAGAGTTTTGTTCCTACATTTTTTTTTATTAAAAATCCACTCCAAAATGCATTTTTCAATTCAAAACTATAATTTTACTATAGTACAAGTCACATTAAACTGTTTCACCAATGGTTTGGTTTAGCATTGATTTTCACAGCTGGCAATGAATTGGCAACTCATTTTGCATTGTTTTTCTGTGTTTAACCACCTAAAGAGCAATGTTTGTAAAATGTTTTTGCCACTCAATTGGAATGCATTAGCAGTCCAGGCACAATGCAATACAAAACCAAGTTCTAAATCTAAGGAAACACTTTGTACAGAGCGTTGTGCTGAATCCAGCAACACTTATGCAACTCAGTTGGAAATGCTAAACTAACTCATTGGAGGGAACAGTTTAATGTGCCTTGTACTGTATATATGGATATATGGTTTAAAGCATTGCATGGAAGAGGAAACATAAAACACAAAGTTTCATTATCATGTGGTAACGTATGTCATCATTAGCACATGACATCATTACATATGACATCATCGGGTGTGACATTAATGGAGATGTACTTCTTGGATTAGAAATATGTACAGGATTACATGAATAAACGTGATTACAACAATGTACACTTTTAAATAACATAATCTTTTACATTGTTTTAGACATACAAATACAACAAATTCTCTGTTTAACTTTAAAGAGCAGTATTACAATTAACATTTTAATTAACTTGTTTTCATTATTTTCACTGTTTTTACATTTTTGTATCTTTTTAATACAATCTTTACTATTTACTTAATCTTTACTATTACAGTACATATAAGGCTAGTAGTTAGTTTTATAAGTTTTATTCCCCCTATGTGCTGAAGGTACTACTAAACTGGCCATTGTAACTTTTTTACCAGTGTTTACTAAGATATTATTCCCTGATTGTAAGTTACCTTTTTGGTATCACATGTATTTAAGCTTAAGGTCTATGCTATTTGTAGTTTACCTTTTTAGCAATCATAGTTACACTGGGGTTCCTTAATGAAATTACAAACGATTTCTACTATTCTGTTACCTCATTATAGTTTTACTAAATCAAAATTAAAACTTTTACTATTTTTTGTACATTTTTTCAATTAAAATTAAATAAAAATTAGAAAACGTTTCTACCTGAATTTATCTTATTTTTCAACTTTTTTTTTATTGTTGTCCACTTTAGTTTTACATCATCAACTACACATGCTTTTTTAAAACTCTTTTTGTTTCATCTCTCTTTTTAGGTAATACCATTTGTTTGTGTCCTCCCAATAACTGGAACAAGACATATTTGAACTGTGAAGGATTTCCCCTGTTTCACATTTTGCTAACCACAGTTAGTTTTAAAAGTCATAGGCTTTGTTTTTGAATTTATGTATTGGAAAATAAAACTTACATTACTTTAGTGAACATACCTTGGCAAAGTGTGCAATAGATTTTTAAATCAATATCACTACTGCAGGACAGGCTCAAACAACACAGTTCATAAGACACCTTTTCATTAACCTTAACAGACATTTCCTTTACTGTATCTGAAACTGTTGTAATGAGTACGCTCACCATTTGGCACACTTGATGGATAGTTTATCCAGACCTCAAGGCTGGTGATGTCACTTTATTGGGTAAGGGTTTTCCCTTATTTGTGATCACAGAATTTTATTGGCTAGGCTTGTATACACACACCCAGTTGTACAACTGCATCTATCCCAAGGCATGGGAGAAGTCAAACCTTGCATGACATAGAGAGACAGAAATTCAAAACTTTGCCCTGAGGCTAAATTAGCACTGCCCAGCAGGCAAACTTCGCCCGCAGCACAAAGCAAGCTATATTCAAAGGGAAATAGCCCGGTGCAAAACCAGCTGAATATAGTAAGCAAAGGAAGCCAGGCAAACAAGGCCAGGATTGTAGGGCAAAAATAGCCTGTGAATAAGACATAGATACATTGACAGTGTCGGCAGATAAGGTCCTATGGCCTACCTAGTCTGTCAATTTGAGTTTGTAACTTCAGTTTATGTTTTCCTAGAACTCTGTTGCCCCTTACCCCTGACCTACAGAATTCTTTTATGTCTATCCCATGCATTCTTAAATCCCGTGATTGTTTTAGCCCCCACCGCTTCCTCAGGCAGGGTGTTCCACTTGTCCACCACCCGTTCTGTAAAGAAATTCTTCCTCACATTTCCTCTGAATCGTCCTCCCTCCAACTTCATCCCATGCCCTCTAGTCCTGGACCATCTTTTCACTTAAAAATAGTGTATTCTTGCACCCTGTTCCTCACTCTAAGATACTTGTATATCTCTATCATGTTCCCTCTCTCCCTCCTCTCCTCCAGGGAATACATATTCAATTTTTTCAACCTGTCCTCATAGGACTTGTGATGCAATCTGTGTACCATCTTTGTTGCCCTCCTCTGAACCTTCTCTACCCTGTCTATGTCCTTACATAGGTAAGGTCTCCAGAACTGTACACTGTACTCCAGGTGGGGCCTCACTAGTGTCTTGTATAGTGGAATCATGACCTCCCTTTTCCTGCTGGTGATGCCCCTGCTAATGCATCCCAGCATCCTATTTGCTTTACCTGCTGCCTTGTCACACTGTTTCCCTATCTTGAGGTCATCAGAGACAATAACCCCTAAATCCCTTTCCTGCTTTGTGCATGCTATATCCTCACCCCACAACTGATATATTGTGCCAGGGTTTTTGTGCCCCATATGCATTATCTTGCACTTCTTTGCATTGAATTTCAACTGCCAAACCTCTGACCATTCTTCAAGTTTCTGCAGGTCCCTTCTCATTCTATCCACACCCTCTGGTGTGTCTACTCTGTTGCAGAGCTTTGTGTCATCAGTGAACAGTGAAATTCTGCCTTCTAGGTCCTGTGCAATGTCACTGATGAAGATGTTGAATAGGACCGGTCCTGGCACTGATCCCTGTGGTACCCCACTGGTCACTCTTCCCTCTGTGGAGTGACAGCCATTTATCACCACCCTCTGTGCCCTGCCGCCCAGCCAGTTACCTACCCACCACACTACTGTCCTGCCCACACCAATGTTCCCTAGTTTGTGTAATAGACAGCACTGAATATAGCAACAGGGAAGTGCACACTGTAACTGCAGCTCATTAGACTCTGGAGCAAGCCAGTGTTGCAGTTGGAGAACATTGTGTGTGACTGCACAGAGATGTCTTACGTCTACTGCAAACAACAATGTAAGCCATACCTCTCAACCTCCTGCCTCATAAATCAGGGACAAGGCTTAAAAAAATTCGGGACCGGGGGACCACATGATGCAAGCTACCTGATAGTCGCTCCTCAGTACAGCTCCACCTCCCGTCTCTTTATTTCTGTTTTTTGGTAACTTTTCTCAATCTCTAAACCTCTAATTTCATGTTATTCTGGTTCCCTACAACTTTGTGCTCTTGCAGGGTGATTTTGAGAGATAATGGACGTTTACATGAAAAAGCAACAGCAGAAACACACCCCGCCAGTTACACCAGAGAAGGCCTCAAAAAAATTCCGGGCCTCGAGTGGAGCAGAAAAGGGAGACGTTTTGAATCTAGAGGCGGATAAGGAGCCGCTCACATTGTCTAGATTCCTGGATGAGTTTAAACCATTCAGAGATGAGATTAAGGAGATGGCATCAGAAATGAAATCGCTCACGAGAACAATAGAAGAGATCACTCTTGCTATCTCAGACAACACGACTAGGATCTTCTCTTTAGAGAAGCAAGTGGAGAGGTTCGAACCTGAGATGGCAGCAATGCGCCAGATACTGTCCAGATTTGAGGTTAGGCTTGAAGATCTTGAAGGTCATAGCCGGAGAAATAATGTTGTGATCCTCGGGTTACCAGAGGGAGAAGAGGGCCAGAATACTGTAGCTTTTACCCCGAAGTTGGTCGAGAAGATTGCAGGCCCTTCCCCATTTGGGGCCAAATATATCATTGAGAGAGCCCACAGGTCATTAAGACTGAAGCCCCCTCCCGGAGCACAGCCCCAACCTAATTTGTCATTTCTTAAATTTCTTAGAGCGACAACATTTCCTGTAAAAAGTGAGAGAACTCCAAGAAGTCCGCTGGGAGCAAGCTAAGCTTAGAATAGCACAAGATATTCCAGGTTCAGTCTGTTTGAAGTATGTGGCTTTTCACCCTGTTGTTTCAAAAATCATTGCAGCTGGACTTAAATTTCGTATGGGATACCCAGCCAGGCTACAGGTACAGGTGGCTGGTTCCTGGGCTACCTAAGAAGATCCGGAGGCAGAGTCTGCTGGTTTAAAATTAGCATTGCCAGATCTCTTCAGGGACACATGAAAGGCCTTAGGTCTCTCTCGACAAGATGAGAATTGTTTTGAGAAGGCTGGGCACTAATGCAAAAGGATCTTCTGGAAAGAAGCGGTTAAACATTCTTGGACTCTCACTTCAGCCGAATAAGGGGCAGAAAGGACTTTTTTTTCCCCTTTTTATAGTGATCTAGTTGTGGATGCATGCTCTTATTTGTTTTGTCTGGGTCTGGGGTTTCAAGCAATCAAGTGATTTCTCGCTAGTTTTCGTATTGGCAGAAAACAAAGCCTATTCAGCAATATCTGGTCTCCCCCTCCCCTGTGAGAGTTTGGTAAGGAAGGGTTCGGTGGAAGGCTTTAGCCTTGGGGAAATCCAGTTACAAGGGCTGTGTTGTCCTTTCCCTTGCAAGGCATCAGGGTGCAGTTACATACTTATAACACAGGAGGGAGCTTGTGCTTCATGCGTGTTAAGTGCTAATGGTTGCTAAGGCAGGAGATAAGTTGGGATTTACTGGGACAAAGGTACAGCAATTGGGAGGAGAGGAACGGGGGCCTGTCCCCATAGGGCTGGAGAGCCTGTTGAGACAAAGGCCCACTCAGTGAATGTTATGTTTGATTGAGGCCGACTTTCTGATCTCGCACCACGAGGCACCTTTTCACACTTAACAAGCCATATGCCCTTGAAAGCTGTGATATTTCTGGTGGCGATGTTTTATCAATACTGACTTACTCCCAATGGCCCTCATTAGGGGATAGAGGAGAGATACAAGGGCTTGTATTGTAGGGATGTTGCATTCTCTCTCCTTTTCTTTTTTTTTATTACTAACATCTCAAAAAGGGGGGGATGTATTATAAGTAGTACAGGGTTTGGGGGGCGGTTGTTTGGGGGCTGGGGAGGAGTAGTAAATGGAGTATTGCTGAACATTGTTAGCGATAAGAGGGGGTTTGTGTGGATGGCTTTTTGGACTATGTTTTGGAGTTACTGAAGATGCGGATTGTTCGAGGGGTAATCGGGGGAGGGGAGGGACAGGGGTTTAATGGGGGGTGGGAAGCTGGCACAGCAGATTCAGGGGAATAAATTCACCTGTTACATGACTGTAGTATATGTTCGATATCTTATCTGGATTATACCTGACAAAATAGATGGCTCAGAATATTAATATTGCTACGTGGAAAGTGAAGGGGTCAGGAAAAAACTGAAACAATAACAGGTACTTAAACACCTGAGTCTGTTGCGTGCCCAGATATCATTCCTAAAAGAATCTCATTTAGTGGATTCCAAAGTATTACAATTTCAGAGACAGCAGATAGGTCAGGTTTTTTATGCTTCAGGGGAAACCAATAGTTGTGGGGTCATGATACTGATTAACAGAGATATTCCATTTGTCCCTTCTCAGGTATTTAAGGATGCGGAAGGCAGATATGTCTTAGTTCAGGGTATTATTTGGGCATGCCATTGGTTTTAGGTAGTATTTACAGACCAAACACAGACGATCCCTCTTTTTTTATGAAAGTGATTTCTACGATCCTTCCTATACTCCCTATTCCAATTATATTAGGGGGAGATTTTAATTTGGTCTCAGATCCAAATCTGGATAGCTCAAGCACTGGGTAGAGGGGACTGTCACCTGGACACAGGGCCTTTAAGGAAATGATGGAACAGTGCAGATTGTGTGATGTCTGGAGGGTCACACATCCTAATATTAGGGAATATACCTATTGCTCGCCAGTGCATGGCACGCAATCTCTCATTGATTACCTATTAGTTTCTCACAAGCTCTTGCCAGAGGTACTATCCACCTCGATCTAACCGGGTCCAATATCAGATCATTCTTTAGTCTTGGGTAATCTGGCTTTTCTTAATATCCCCAAAAGAGAGACCAGATGGAAATTAAATGAACAATTACTAAAAGATGAAAAGTATCGGGGAGTGGTAAAAGAGCAGATAGAGTTTTTCTTTTCCACCAACCCAATAGATAGTGCAAGACTGGATATTTTATGGGGAGCCTTTAAGGCTTATATAAGGGGCATTCTCATTAGTCTAGCTACAAAGAGGAAGAGGGCACAGGAAATGGAGTTACTCTTCTTATTGTCTCAGATATGGGTATTAGAAAATATACACCCAGATAAAATTTCTCAAGAGGAGTCACAGAAGTTATTAACACATAAAGATAAATATTTGGGAATGTTAAGAGAAAAGGCTGAGTTGGCAATAATCCGTACAAAGGCCAGTTTTACAGATCAAGGAGAAAAAGCGGGGCACCTGTTGGCTCTACATTTAAAACAACAAGAATCAGTAAGATTTATACCCCCAATAAGGTCTCAGTCTGATGGGACCCTGACGGCATCCCCCTCAGAGATAGTCCAGGAATTTGTTACTTTTTAAGAGCAATTATAGAGGGACATGGATAGTCCTCCACCCATTCAAAAACTGGAGAAGTATCTCAGGGAAGCACATCTTCCATTACTATCTGACTTTCAAAAGAAATTTATATCTTCCCCTTTATCACAGGAAGAAATAGCTACTGTTATAAAGGACTTGCCTCTGGGTAAAGTCCCGGGTCCAGACGGATATTCAGCCTTATTTTATAAAGTTTTCACGGAGCAATTACTTCCCATGTTGCATTGCCTCTATTTGCATATTTTGTCTGGAGGGACAGCAGATGCACATCTGTTTGAGGCATTGATAGTCTTGTTACCTAAACCGGACAAGGACCCAGAAATGGTTCAGAGCTATAGGCCAATATCTTTGCTGAATCAAGATGTCAAAATTCTCTCGAAGATAATGGCAGATAGACTAACCCTGGTTCTTCTGGATCTTGTGGGTATGTCTCAAGTGGGGTTTATGAGAGGACGTGCATCTTCAGATCACCTGCATACTCTCTCGCATGTCTTCTCGGAGTCCAGGGATGCCATATATCCTGCGGGGTTGGTCTCCCTGGATGCCGAGAAGGCATTTGATTGGGTTAATTGGACCTTTCTATTTCAAGCCCTCAAGGCATTTGGATTCCCATCCATGTTCATAGATTGGATCAGGGCAATTTACTGGTCTCTTACAGTGAGGATTTCAGGGAATGGGACCTTCTCCAAGTCCTTTACACTACGGTCAGGTATGAGGCAGGGATGCCATCTCTCTCCATTACTTTTCAGTCTTTATCTGGAACCCCTTATTCAACATATTCTCAATAATGAAGGAATACAAGGTATTCCCATTAGGAATGAGGTAGTGAAAATAACAGAGTACGCTGATGACCTTCTCATACATTTGGCTAATCCGTTAATATCTATTCCGAATATGCTAAGGGAGATTGATAGATTTAGTAGTTTCTCAAATTATAAGTTAAATCCCAACAAGACATCCTTTTTCCCTCTTAACCACAAAGTCTTTAAGACTAACATTATTTCTCTGGGACTATGCTGATCACCCCGGGCTATTAAATATTTAGGCATAAAATTAACGCGTAATGCCTCCTTGTGGTTTAAGGAAAACCTGGACCCCCTTCTGCAGGGGATCACTCAAGATCTAGAGAGATGGGATAAACTCTCTTTATCTTTATGGGGTCCTATTAATATAATTAAGATGAATGTGTTTCCCCGTTTATTTTATCCTCTGTTGCATCTTAATTCATTTGTTCCCCTAAGCTGGTTTCAGAAAACACATAAACTTTTTACCAAGTTTATTTGGTCAAGTAAGACCTCTAGGCTGGGATACCACAAATTAGTCGCACCCAAAAATGAGGGGGAGCTGCGGATTCCTTACTTACCCATCTACTACTGGGCTAGTCATTTGGCTAAATACCTAAGATGGGTAAGACCGGGTCCAGATAACATGAACCTGGCTTGCCTTAAGATTGAATTAGATTTTTTCCAGTCTATGAACATGGACCCCCTGACTATGCTCTATCTAAAAATTTCTCAGATGCAAGATATTAATAAATGTCCCACCATCATGACTTGGCTAAGAGTACTTTCACAATTGTGCTCTTTCCTGCGTTACAATCAAAGTAAATATCTCGCTCAATCTATTTGGAATTCCCCGGCTTTCACTATAAATAAAGAGAAAATTTCCCCTTCATGGTTGCCTCATTTAGGAGAGGGGATAGTATCTTCATTTTTGGATGAAGTTGGCGAGTGGCTCTCATTTTCTCAGTTCACATACAAGTTCAAAATACTGGAGTATCAGATTTTTGAAGTGTTTCAACTGAGGCACTTGTTAACCACGGTCCTTGGGGCCACTCCACCCCATCCAGCGACCTTTGCATTGGTATCTGAACTTTCCCTTTTTCTTGTCTCCTCTGGTGTGATGTCTAAGATCTATCAAGTGTTGTTCTGATGGAGGTTTGGATGCAGTGGTGGTCCCACCAACTTCTGGGTTTAATTTTTTCACCATTATACTTTTAAATGGTCCGTCCTCTGGATATACTGTTATAAATATGTATCCCAAGATAGATTACATCTCATGCAGTTCCACATTCTGCATAACTTATACTATACCCCAACTAAACTGGTGAAATGGGGCCTTCATGATACCGATAGGTGTAATAAGTGTTCCCAGGATACAGGATCACTTTTTCATTTTTTCTGGTCATGCCACTGGATAACATCATTATGGGAGCATATAAAAATCAATCTGAATCCTTTATTGGGTTTACAAGATTATTTTATACCGAATATTTGCCTGCTGGGGGATCTGTCCTCCATAAAGGTTAAAATCCAGAGATTTCACATATCCATGGTGGCGCTCTCGGTTAAAAAAGTCATTCTCAGGTGTTGGAAGGAAAGGACTGGTCCAACATATCAGGAGTGGCTCCATGAGATTTTAGCAAATATACGTACAGAGAAGGCTATTGCTAGCCTTCAAAACAGACTACAAAGGTATAAGGTTATCTGGGATCCCCTTCACACTTTAATTACGGTGGCTATGAAGTAAAGTGTAGTCGAGGTTACCACCCTAATTATTTTTGGTAAAGGTAGTTAGCAGGTGATAACAGAGCTAGAATGAACTGCTGTGCCGGGAGGGGAAGGGTTGGGGCAGTATGATTTGTTTTATGAATCTTATGCCAAAGTGTTCATTACTGCCTCCTGTAATGTGGAAAATGTGGTGAATAAACTTTGAATTGAAAAAAAAAAATCCGGGACAATGGACCAAAACCAAGGACACGTCTTCAAAATTGCTGATATCCACTCAGGAAGCTGGTAGAATAAGGGGCTTAGTGTAAAATGCATTTTCTAATGAAAAACAAGTCTGCAACGGTAATGTTTGATATTATTTTGTGCATACAACTCCCACTGTTTGGTCATGGAAACCCAATTTTTAGGCAGGACAGAGTATAAGTTGGAGGTAAAATCAAGGACGTCCCTGAAAATCAGGGACAGTTGAGACATATGTCAGGGACACATCTGAAAAATTGGTTCTACTGACACAGAAAGCTGATAGTAAAAAGGGATGTGTGTTAAGATGCATTTTCTGATAAAGAACAAGCCTATAACTTTAATGTATGACATTATTTTGTGATTTTAATCTCCACTGTTCTGTCAAAAAACTCAAAGTTTATGAGGGCAGAGGGAAATTGTGAGGCAAAATCAGGAACAGTTGAGAGGTATGATGTAAGCCACACACTGCAGAACTGTGCTATGCTGAAGTGAGGTTTGACCGGGGCTAACTTGCTTGCACAGTGCTACCACATTAGCCTTGGGCAAACTGATTAGCCCAGGGCAAACGGGAGCTATATTCAAAGTTCCCATGCAAATAAGCCTACTTAGGTAATCTGTGGGCAAACAGGTACATTTGCATTTCATTAACTGCTGCTTAGCATACATTACCATGCAGTTTGCCTGGTGCTACTGCATGGAGCACAGAGCTCACCCTTTTGGTCGGAATGGAAGTACAGGCTGGATGCTGCAGGAAAAGGCATGCCCACAGCATCCCCTGTTGGTTGGAATGGAAGTACAGGTTGGAAGCAGCAGGAACTGTGTGCCAGCAGTCAGTGCATATTGTGCACCCATGCTCTGTGCAAGCATGGCTTGTACATGTGTGTGAATATATACACACACACACACACACACACACACACACACACACACACACACACACACACACACACACACATCAGATCGATAGCTAAACAGACACACTGCCTATGGCACTGTGGCCATACATGCCCTGAGGACACCCCAACAATAGGTGCCCCACTGCAGTAGTGGGTGACAAACAGTGGGGGAACTCAATGCACGGGACAGGCAGAAGGTGAACCTGGTGGGGGCAGGAAGCCATATGCCATAGGTTCACTAGGATATGCAGCATATCCATTAGATAGGGAACAGGGCAGACTGGCTGGGCCAGGCAATGCCTTCCCTGCATCATGGTCCCTGTCCTGATGTGTGCCTGTTACACACCCTGGCATACCCCTCAGCTCTTGTGTCACTGACAAGAGGGACATGGCCATATATGGACACTCAAGATGAGGGACAGATGAAGGACAGGGCAGTTTCAATGGGTAGAATTAGGGATGTCCCTCATAAACAGGGATAGTTGAGAGGTATGCACCCTGGTAGGCTAGTGTCTCTCTCCTCCCCCCAGCATATATTCAGACCCCATATTCGAATAAATATAAACTTGTTTCCCTCATAGTCTAGTGGTCCCCCAATCCCCAGCATGTATTCTGACCCCATATTTGAATAAATATGAACTAATTCCCCTGGTAGTCTAGTGGTCCCCCCACCCCCCAGGATGTATCCCAACCCTGGATTCAAAGAAATATAACTCATTTCCCTGGTAGTCTTGTGGTTCCCCCACCCCAGCATGTATACCGACCCACATTTTGAATAAATATTAACTCATTTCCCTGGTAGTCTAGTGGTTCCCCCACCCCCCAACATGTATCCCAACCCATTTTTCAAATAGATATTAACTCATTTCCTTGGTAGTCTAGTGGTTCCCCACACCTCCCAGCATGTATCCCAACACACATTTTGAATAATTATAAAACTCATTTCCCTGGTAGTCCCCTACCCCATCACATATCCCAACCCCCGATTCACATAAATATAAATTAATTTCCCTGGTAGTCCAGTGCTCCCCCCACCCGGCAGTGAAAGCCCGCTCAGTCAATCACGTCCCAGAGAATGGAACTGGACCCGTCAACCTCTCTCACCACCACAGCTGGCTGCCAGCTGAGGTAGGAGGCTCCTTCCTACCTCAGTTGGTGGCTGGCCGTGGTGGTGAAAGGAGGGCTGAGCCAGTCGCTGAATCCATTCTGGGATGTGATTGGACTTAGTGAGGTTTCCCCTACTGGGTGGGGGGACCACTGCACTACCAAGGAAATTAATTTATATTTATGCAACTGTGGGTTGGGATACATACTGGGGAGGGACTACCAGGAAATTAGTTAATATTTATTTGAAACGTGGTCAGAAAAATGGGGGGGACCACTAGACTACCAGGAAATGAGATTATATGTTTTCAAATTGGGTCTCAGGATATGTCGGGGTGGCAGAACCACTAGATTACTAGGGAAATGATATTATATGTATTTGAATCGGGGTTGGGATACATGCTGGGGAGGGGACCACTAGACTACCAGGAAAAGTATTTCATAGGGCATTACTGGGGATTGAGAATCATGCTTGGGTGGGACACACCACCGCTGCATTACTGCAGACCTTTTCTTAGTGGTATTCAGCTCCGCACTACAGGTCGCGCTAATGCCTGTAGGGTGGTGCTATACCTTCAAATATGCCAGTGCACCAGCATTCAGGACCCCTCCCCTCAGTCCCTCCCCTGCATACATTCTACTTTAGCGTCAGTGCTAATACCTAGTGCTGGCGCTAATTGTCCTTTTAAATATTGCAGTTGGGTGCAAATTTGGTGCTAGTCCAGAGCAACAAATTTTGCCTCGCACTAACCTTTGAATATCTGGCCACAAGGTGTAGTATATTTTTCCTATTTGGAGTTTTAAGGCAAGTTCCTATACTTTTAAATTTTATCTGTGGTTTGGAACATTTGTAACCATTCATTTTAACACTGGGCAAACCTGTGCACTGCTTGGACAATACAGGACTTTGCATTTCTGTTTTGTCTGGCATCTTGGTTTTAACTTTGGTTTTATTGAGTGGCACCTTTTTCCACAATCCTTGGTGGGCCTTGTACTTAGAGTTTAATGCTTTTGTTAAAAGCAGGATGGTACTGGGAAAATTACTTACTTTCTTTGTGAAGTAAAGTTAGGCATCTTTTTTAATTACAGATTTAACATATCTTGTTTTGGCACAGACCACATAAGCTTTACTTCTCCATTTAGACATTTTTTAGAATTACCAAAACTAGATACATCAACTATATTTGAAGCTACAAAATTCAGTTTAATCATTAAATCATTTTTTTTACAGTAGAATGAATTTTATTGTTTAGAAACTTTACAACTCTTTCTAAATGGAATAGGCCTTTTCACCTGTGACCATAAGATTTTCTTGCCATAGTTTAGAACAGGCTTAAACCTCTTGAGAAGGTTATTTTCAATCAAGAAATCATTATCTGTTTTGTTTGTAACATACACTGGATGTTTAATCACCATTTTACCAAATCTTAATTTTAACCAAACTTTACCTAAGGTTTTGAGCTTCTCTCCATAACCTATAATTTGTAAGCTGTCAGGAAGGGTTTTAGCTTATTTGAGTCACTTAAGGCATCAGTCAATTTATCATACAGACTTTCAGAAGCTTACTTTAGCCCCTGAATCAAGCAATGCCTCATGATTTAGACTGGTTTTAATGTTTATGTGACAGTAAACTATTTTTGCTTTTTAAGGGGGGAATTAAGTTGCCCAGGCAGAATTTGTCTTTTTTTCCTGGCAACATAGCAGTTTTACCATGGCATTTTACACTGTGGTTGATAATAGCTCTGAGAACCTTTTGGGGAAGGCTAGGCACAGAGATAGCATTTTTAACTTTACTTGTCCTCTCATTTTTAAACCTCATTTTAATCTTATTATCCTTTTTAACAATAGCCGTTTCTGTAACCATGTCAGCAATGGGTGGACAGAATCTACAAGTCGCATAGGCCTATTAGTCCCATTTAACTGAATACAGTTGAGAAGGTTTGCACAGAAAAGAGGAAGTCAGAGGAGATTGAGCAACTTAGAGTACATAGCTCTGAATAAGAGCTTGTATCTCCTTTAGTTTTAATTCCTCAATTTCATTCTGTGAAATTTTATTATTTTCCTTAACCTTGTAGAATTATGCCTAGAACTGTTTTGAGTTGCACTACCATTTTGATTATAGTCAGAATAGTGCTGCCCCTGTGGTCAGTTTTGTCACCTTGCTCACTGCCATGTCATGCATTGCACATGGGCTTCTCCTCTTTTGAGAGGGACTTTAGTGTTGGCATTGGTTTGAGTCTTGATAAGGCTGCTGACCCACAGTTGGGCCTAGCATGGGCTAAAATTGTCTTTTCCTGTTAGACATATGTAACTTGCCCCCTTAGCTAGAGTATTACAGGTGGTGGCCTCCAACACACTAGCTTGAAGTACAGAGGAACCCCATTTTTGCCTAACCTGGTGCTTTTTTTTAGTATTTCTTGAATATTTTACATTTTGAATCAGAATCTGAATTACTGTTTAGTCTAGAGTTTCGTTTTGACTTTGCGATTTATTTTCTGAGTCAGATGATCCATTCAATGATATACAGAACTAGTCAAACAATCTAACCTTTTGAATGCTTTTTTTTTTTTTTGCCTGGCTTTTACTCTGTAAATGTGTATAATTTTTCCTTTACTTTAATCAAAACTTTTTTCCTTTTAAATCCAAATGCTGCCTCTGCCATTGTTGCAACTCGCTTTGCAAAACAGCATTTACAGCTTTTAGCTTGATTAAGTCACAGTAGTTATTAGAAAGATAATTTTACTTTCTTTAAAAGTTTTTGAAAATCTTTACCTGACCTGCAAATTTCCCATACTCAAAACAATTTTACTCAAACATGTTTTCAGCTGTTGTATTCTTTCATTTTACTGTTAAGAAAAGTCAGCTGTGCTGGGGTATAAATTACTGTCTCATTGCTAAGCTATGCAATAGTGATTATTAACTGTATCAACGTCAATGATAGTATTGTTTGAACAACAGTTAAAATAGTAAAGACTTCTTTCATAATAATTAAACAAATAAATGTTTTCTTTTAATGCTTTAAAAAAAATTTTCAGCCTTTCTGTCAGAGATTTTATTTTGTTTACTTTTAGGCTTTAGTTCCCTTGGTTTTTTTTTTGTTTGTTTGTTTGTTTTTTTGCTTAAGGTAGCTTTAGACTCAGAAAAACAAAACAGAAAAGTATTATTTTTTGCAATTTAGACATTTTGCAAATTCTAACAGTAATAACAACATTTATTTCTCATACACTCTAAGTGTGGATTGTTATTTACTAACAATTATCCCAGATAAGCCCCCTCAAAATGTCAGAACAAAGGCTATAATATCATTTGTTATATTGCAGCACTTGGATTTACCTTAGGCCTTACACAAAAATATTTTATAAATTACTAAAAATAATTATACAATTTACATGTGATATTATTTCTGTTCTTCAGGTTCACTATAATTGCAATGTCACTTTACCATACTTAGAAGTATGTACACTGTATGTATTTTATTAATACCTGTACAATAATGTTAATATTTCTAATTAGCATAAATATTAAGTGTAATAACTGTAAACATAAACAACAAAGATTTAAAAAAATCAAACCACAAAGAAATAAAACAAATAAAACAAATTTTAGTAGATAAACAATGCAAATGAATAAGCAATATTTAGCATAAAAATTGCATTAACTATATACTATGCTTCTAGTATACTTAGGGGGAGATATCCAGAGCAGTAGCACATGGTACAATTGAGTTGCACTGGAGCAACCACAGATCTGCACCACTGAGAGATATTCAAAGACAGTGGCTATGTGGCACAAGTCCCATTTTGTCATGTAACAAATATAATGTATGTAGCACAAGTGTAGGGGGCGTTGCCATGAATATACGGTGCAACAGTATATTCAACAAGAAACCATTGCGCAAGTCCAGAGCAAATCCAAAGATGTGCCAGCCAGACTTGAGCCTATAAAACTGGCACAAACACACAGACAGCAGATGTTCAACTTTGTGCCCAGCGAGACAGACAGAAAGAGCGGAGGGGGGACACCATAGAGAGCAATGGAAAGTACATCATTCCTAATGGAAGCAGTAATGAGGGGTGTGAGGAGGCAGGAGGAACACCAACATGGCTGATGAAGGATCCAGTGGTGGTATGTCTGACATAAGTGGTACCATGCCTGTATCACATTTGAGAACTACAATGATATGGAAATAGTGGGCTGGTACTGCCTGAGGAAGGCAATCCTGAGGCAGCTCTGTGAGCTGTGCAGTGAGGAGATGCAGGCACCTCCTTGACATAGTCATGCCATAACAGTGGAGACCAAGGTGACCGCCATGATGTGCTTGCTCACCACAGGCACCTTCCACAGACCAACAGAGGATACCATGGCATCACCCAGTTGGCCACATCCCACCTTCTCACACAATTCATCAATGCTCTGCTGCCACATGCTTTGCAGTTTATACATTTCCCAGCACACAGGCAGAGCAGACAGCAAATTTGCAGGACTTCCGCAAGGTTGCACACATGCCAGGCATGGTTGGGGCCATAGATTGCACCCACATGGGCATCTGCATACCACCTGGCCCAGAAGGTTTGGTATATATCAACAGGAAGAGCTACCCATCTATCCATAAACTGCCAGGTGGTGTGTGATGCCATGGGCTGCATCATCAATGTCTGTGCCACACACCCTGGGAGTGCACATGAGGCATACATCTGGCACAGTTCTGCACTGTGCCAGAGATTCAAATATGGAGACATCCCCATGGGCCACTTTGTGGGTGAGTAGGGCATGGGCCAGGGTGCCTGGGAGGCACCGACCTAGGGGTGAGAGAGGGAAGGCAGGGCAGGCATGGAGGAGTGAGCAGAGGGTGACAGGGGGCAGGAGGTGGCACTGCACAGCACAGGGATAACCAGGTCATTCCCCACACAGGTGACATTGCATATCCCCCAAGGCAGTGGCTGCTCACCCCCTACCAGTAACCATCGACTCCCATGGAGAAGAGATTAAATGAGGCACACACCAGCATGCATAACATCATCGAGCATGTCTTTGGCATGCTAAAGATGAAATTTTGTTGCCTAGACAGGTCAATTGGTGCCCAACAATATAGTCCATTAAAAGCATGTGGCATATTTCTGGCCTGCTGCATCCTGAACAACATGGCCATTGACCGTGGGATAGCTGTCGAGGCCGATAGAGGAGACAGTAGTGGGGACAATGGTGGTCAGGGTCCAGAGCATGGTCGGCAGCCACCACCAGGAAGAAGGGATCCCTGCCTAGGCATGGAGGCACAGGGATACCATTGCACAGGAGCATTATGGAGAATGCAGGTAAGTGCAGTGGAACACATGCATGGGTCACACAGACCAGCACACCACACACTGGCATGCATATGCACAGCTGGGTGCATGCAGGAATGGGGCACACAGCAGTCACAGCAGTGGCACTGGCATACAGCACAAGCATGCACACACACACACACACACACACACACACACTGAGGAACATGGCATGGATCAGAAGCATGACAAAGGTGAACAGGTGCAACTGGCATAGAGCAGCCCTCATCACACCCATGCCACATATACCAGCAGCCCGGTATGCACACACAGGGGGAATGTGGCACAACTCACATGCACGCCACCACATGCTGCACCACCACCACCCACATGTGAATGGGGCAGCAGCGGTGGACAACAGGTAATGGCAGCAGCCATGTCATGCCATCCACACAGTCCCATTGCTGCCATGGCCACATGGGCAGCTGCGCTGAGACCGATTACAGATACAGGCTGTGCATCAGCCATAGGGTGTGTCAGACACCCTGGGGGTTGATGTCAGGACTGCAACCATGTCCTTGCAGCAGTGTAGAGGTGGTCAAACAGACCAGTTCTGGGGTGCCTGGGATGCTAACATTGGAGCCCGGTGTCCGCTGTGAGGGAGTCACCAGACATCGGGACTGTGGGGTGGACAGTGCACTGCAGAGGGTCCTTTGCACACAGGCAAGCCCAGTGGCTGCCACCAATGCAAGCCCGGCTGCAATGGTACCAGTCATATGGTCTATCAATGCCACAATGGCACCAGTCATGCGGTTCAGTGATGCGGTCATGACATCCAGCATCTGGTGGAGCTCATCCATTAGCCTAGCATTGCCCCAGTCCTCTTGCTCAGCCATTTGGAATGCCTCTACCCACAGTGCATGCACCTTAGTGGCAAGCATCACCTGGTTCTCCACAGATGTCTGCAGCAACTGGTTTTGTTCTGCCAGCCGCTCCAGCATCCTGCACCTCCTGGCCTGTCCACCAAGTTATTGGGGTGACACAGCACTCTGCACAGCCTCCTGCTCAGGTGGACACAGCACAGTGGGCTGTACAGGGGTAAGGTGTCATCAGCCGCACTGGTGGTGGACATGGTGTCGCTTCCCGTGTACTTTGCATCCTGCTACCACTGCCTGACCATCTGCTGGGCATGTCCCTGCGATGCTGTGGCCACAACAGCACCACCACACATGCTGGACACAGCAGTGGCACCACACCCACTGCACCGGCAGGGATGGGTAGCAGCTGTGCAGCTGGAGGAACAACACTGGGACCTGATGGTGCCGGTGAAGTGGGCTGGGGTGTGTCAGGCACCACAACCCCTATGCTGTCAAGGATCAGGGTTATGTCATCATTGGATCCAGACACCACCACAAGCTGAGTATCTGCACATAGCATGGACAGGCTGTCATCCTGCAGTATCTCAGCCATGGTGTTTTCTGACTCCAGGCCTAGTACATCCACCTGCTCCACACTGCCAGACTGTACCTGTCCCTGCTCTGGATGCCTGTGGACATAGATGGTATGGCAGCCATGGACATGGCTGCCTCTGCCTGCTCCTCCACAGAGACATGATGGTGCTGCAATACAGAAACAGATAGTGGTGGTCAATCAGCTGTGCACCCCCACTCATGTGCATGTCACTGCTGCCACTTGCCAGCATGGTGCAATGCAAGGCCACGTCCATACATGCATGTGGCATGCAGCATGGCAGCAGGCACACCTGCATGTCCATCTCACACCTGCCAGGCCTGTCTGTTGAGTGCATACTCACCATGCAGTGAAGGGCTGCCATCCGTCTGGAATCTGCTATCAAGCACACCCTCCACTGCTGTGTGGCTGATGGTTACTGCAACAAGCTCCTCCATGGCCATCAGTGGTGGCACTGTGGCAGGCCACCACCAGTCTCCCTGCAGGATGCCTGTATGGCCACCAACTGCTCTTTGATGCACCTCTTGTCTGTGCTGACCTTCTTCCGGCACTCCTGCACAATGTGCTGGTGCCTGCCATGTGCATTCACATACCCTGCCATCTCCTCCCAACCATCGTACCACTCCTGCTGTGTACCCATAGCACCACTGAGCAGGTCCTTCCTGTCTAGATATACCTCAAAGATGTCATTCTGCTCTGCCCCCATGAAGTTGGGCCTGTGATTGAGTGCAGGCCCACGCATCTCCTCTCTATCATTTGACGACATGTCTCCACCTGTGAACATGAACAGCACAGTGAGTCAGTGCCAGCACAGCCCTTTGCATCCCTCTGTCACAGTGTTGTAGTAGGCCTCCGTTCATCCAGGTTGCCAGGCACTTATCTAAATGGATGCAATACCAATATGTGTGACGTGTGCTATTCTGTGGTGCTTATCAAGTGCATCGCATTCAAATGAGCCTGTGCACAATGGTAATGATATGCTAATACACCCTACTACGCTGCGCATTGGCTGATGAGGTGATTTGCATACGGTGGCCAGATATTGGAAAATTGTGCCGTGCACAATTGGGATGTGCTGGAGCAACTCCATGGCACATTACCTGCGCATGCACATTTCACATGCCCACAGAATGCACGTGTGAAACGAGAGCACATGCCTATTGTGCAACTTTCGCATTCCAGCGATGCTGTTGAACTGCTCATGCAGCGCCTGTGATGCCATCACATATGCACTTGCTTTCTGACAGTGGCTAGCATACGCATGAGCACTATGCATGGGTGACGGCCTTTGGCCCCAGGGTTGTATGTATGACCCTGTGCACCTGCCAGGCCATGGTGTGATGCACATGCCCAGGAGTGCGCTCTTCACCCATCCTGCAAATTGTAGTCGCTCATCCCCATGCTACACGATTGCGTCCTGGCGTCTCTGATCACACATTATACACATGTGGCCCCACGTGCACATTTTTGACGGCCAATCACACAGCCATTTCTGCTGCTACCTGAGGCCATGGCACACAGCAGGGACAGGCATTTCACCAACTGGTCAGACCTGAAGCTAGTGAACCTTTTGGCTGTGGTGTAGCCATTTGAGGGGCAGTTGTATGGGCAGATGCCCCTCCAGAAGGCCTGGGGGCCTCTGTCAGCAGGTCTCCAAGGCCCTGGAGTGGTGAACAGGGCTGGCCAGGACCCTGGAACAGTGCTGCCACAGGTATGCGGACCTGAACAGGAGGGACCTGAAGCAGCTGCTCCAGATGCAGGAGTGCATCTAGCTTGGGGCACTGCCACAGCCAGGTAGATTTGTGCATGTGGCATGGTTGCTCTGGTGCTCTACTGTAGTGTGTGTAGGGATGCATGGCATGGTCCACAGTGGGGGGGTACGACATGGTCCTGATAGGCATTGTGTGTCATGCATAGCTGCTGCTCCTGTTGCGGTCATGCTGGCTTGGGGTGATCAGGACAGATAGGGACATGCCCTCTGCCATGCAGGCTGTGTGGTGGTGGTGGGGATCTCCATACTTACTTGTGTACTCATATCTTCCTCCTTCATTCCTTTCACAGGGCCAGAGGACTGCAGGCAGGCCATGGCAGCTGTGGCAGGCAGGAGGGACCCAGGTAGAAATCAGCAGGCAGGACCCACTGCACTGCACAGAGCAGGTAAGCTCTGTCATTCTTTGTATGTGTCTCTGTGGATTAGCAGTGGGAAATGGATCTGCCATGGTCGCCTCAGCCATGTGCCTGCACAGCTGTGTTTGGTGCACTGTCCATTGTGTGTGCCACTATGTCATGTCCTTGGTTGCATGTTCCGGCTGTTGGGGGGGCATACACACAGCTTCCACTATGTGTACTGTGGCAGTGCCTTTGCTCTATGCCATGTGACCATGCCCGTGTGCACATGTGCATGATGCACTGTACCATTGACCTGTCTGCACCACTGTGGTGTGCCATGTGGATGGCTGCTGTTGCCCTATGTGTAAGGACCCATTGTGGCCTCACCAGGTGCATCTGTCCCCACTGTCCACTGCATGCTGTGGGTGGGCAGGGGTCTTTGGGGCATTGCACTAATTGCCTGCCCTGTCCCCTTCCCTAGGTGGACAACAGATGGTGGGCCAGAGGGGGGTGAGACTCCAGTTGCAGGCCTTGGCCCAGATCCTGGTTGTGCTGTGGAGGGTCCTAGTAGTACAGAGGTGTGCCATGTGGGAGATCAAGCCATCAGGAAGGCTGTGGAGCAGCTCGGGACATCTGGATGTGGATGGCACTAGGCCTGCACTAAACATAGCCCCCATTCCCATGCTTTCCCTATTTCCCTGCAGTCCCCATCCTCTTCTACAGCCCCTATATCCTATCCCCATCCTAACTTTATACCGCCCCCATCCCTGACCCTATTTCAATTGTTTGTAATGGTGTTTTTATATTATTATAAAGTGTTTATTTTGCTACATGCCTGTGTCCATGTCTGCTTTGCAGGTGGGTGTTAGTCCATAGTGTCAGAGCAGGGGTGTGTCAGGAGCTCCCAAGGTTTCATGTTGTTTTCAGTGGTATTACACATGGTGGTGGGGATATATCCAGGTTCGGTAGAGTTCGTTGTGTCTCTTCATGGTCACCATGGGGATTTGAACTTGGGTGGGCAGGTTGGTTGGGGGGAAATGCACACGGACCTAGGTGTCGTGGTGGCCTGGGTTGCCTGCTGGTGCTTGGACATCAGCATACACTGGTACAATTCCAGTCACTTGGAGAATGGCCACCTGCCTGGGACCTGCATCCTTTGTTGCCTGGCACTGGTGGTGCTTGTGGGGGTGGGGACCTGGGTGTGTTTATTTCCAGGGACATGGAGGTTGACACCTACTGTGGCCAGGCATTACCCATGGCTGACAGGCCAGTGGGCTGCATGGGGGGCTCTGATAGCAGGCTGGCATTGGCCATTGTCCCCTTTTGTCACCTGTTGGTCAGGCCACAATTGGATTCTGGGGTGCAGTTCTGGGGACTGTTCCTGTCACATGGCCATGGACCAGCTGTGGTGTGTGCAGTGCACAGTAATGCCGATGGTGGCTGTGCGCCATCCCCTGGTACCTTGTGTTCCCTCCAGATCAGTGCTTCTGTGTACTCAAGTGTACCCCACTGGTAGGGTCCTGTGCTCCTTGTCACTGTGCTTCCTTGGCTATATGTCCCAGGGCCTGTTTCTCCTGCCCTGCTCATTGGGTTTGTGCTCAGGTCTGCTCTGCTCATCCATGGTTGTGCTGGCACATCTCTGGTTGCGCCATGGCACATCTGTGCCATACTCGGGGGCTTGCACTGGCATATTTCTGGTTGTGCATCTTCTGAATATGGTTCCCAGTGTGCTATGGCACATCTGTCTTGAGCTGCACTGGACTTGTGTGCCATTTGATGCATTTCTGAATATCTCCCCTTTGGTATTTAGCATAACCTTCATGTATAAGAACATACAAACTCATTACATTAGTGTTTTAGATTATCTTTCTGTGTAAGATTTATTTTAATTTTTTATCATGGAAAATGTATTTTCCTTAGTTTAAACCTTTTAAACTATATACCCCAAGTTTTGTAGTTAAAATTATGTTTCCTTGTTACTTTTCAAAATAAGCCAACTTAAAATTACTAAAACCATCAATTAAAACTAATTAATATAGATAGTAATTAAAATTATACTTAAATTTCTGGTTGTAGAAGTGGGTTTTTCCCCTTTTTTTAATTTTTTAACTCTTTTTACTGCTCCCACCTACCAGTGCATCTCTCGGGCTCCCACTCTCAGCTCCTTGGCTCCCACTGCCTGCCTCGACCACTTCTCCATATGCTGCATTGATATCAGGACTTTGGGCTCCCTGACCCCAAAGAGGCCCAGAGTCCCCAGGGAGAGTCAGAGGAAGTGGCCAACATTGCGTGTGGCTGGGGCTACTGGTGATTGCCATTGCTTCACACAGCAGTAGGGATTTTCTCTTTTGGTCCCCTGGAGCTCAGACATGCAGTGATGTCCTGCTCAGTGTGTGCATGCTCCTGTGAACACCCAAATGACATCTGCCACAGCTCCAATCCCCTGCAGTTACTGCCAAGTGCATACTGTACCCCCAGCGCTGTCACCAGAGGTTGCAGCTCTGCGGCAGTATAGACCCCTCCTCCTCCGGGAAAGGAGAGCAGTTCTTAGGATGCTTAATCCTTCCTCAATCCCACTGACCCCCGATGACCTGGGCTCACTCCCGATCCTGGGTCACAGGTGTGACACAAGGTGTGGCATCCAGTGCATCAACCGTCACTGCCACTAGGCTGGCTAGGGTTTTTCCCCTCTTAACTTAGAAATCTTGGTTGAGTCTTGCTCTGAGTAAGAAAGTCTGTTTTAGTCAGCTTCTTTTTTTTTTGGACCCTGGAACTGTGAAACTTGAGATTTTTTTGACATCAGTTTGTAATGTCACTTAACCTAAAGTTAGTTTGTAGGATTTAACAGGAAACGTTAGAAAAAAAATTGAACAGTCCCATAGCAACACTTGTATCAAAGAACGTTCTTGTAGATAGTAAAATTGTCATAATAGCTGGATTCTAATGACTTCTTCATGTTTAATTTATTTACATTTAACCTTAGGACACTAGACTTCTTTTATTTACAACCACTGCAGCTTGCTTTTGGTGATGAATCTTAAAGTCAAGTCTCTGGTTCAGGCTTTAGCAGGCAACATTATTTTAGTCAAAATGATCAGTAAATAAAACACAGACCTTGCTCTGTTACACCATGAAAAGAGCTGTTTGTAATAAAGTAGTTTGCATCTGGGCCTCATGGCAATGCTGCATAGGATTTTAAGCTTATCCTTAGCACCCCTTTTGGATATCAATGGTTAACCATGGCTGGTCACAGTATTCTAAATTTAGGTGTGGTCTAAGGCTTTTTGGCCTAGCCCAAGTTATAACACCATTAAAATTGTCACTCAAGCTAACAGAACTCCTCACTGTATGATATTTAGCCAAGACTGTTGTGTGGTTAGCAGAATTTATTAATATAAACTTGCTTTGGGTGATGTCATGACCAAATTTTAAATGATCCTTGCAGATGACAAATGGTGATAGTGACCATGCCCCTTCAAGGACTGCCCACTAACTCCAAATCAACTTTATACTCAAACTTATTTTTTATATAACTTCATAATGCAACATAATAGAACTTATAAACTTACATACTTACATATGTGACCTTCTCTCATTGAATGAAGCTGGTATGTTTCCTATATTCATAGGACTAATATTTTCCAAGTTAAACTATTAAAGGTTATAACTTCACAATTTTAATAAAAATTCTTAAAATAAAGTGCCATGGGGTCATTGGCTATAACTCACACCCCATCACATGTGCAAAGAATCTGAGGTGTAGGAAAATGGGGTGACAGTAAGGACCGACAACCCCATGGTGCACCATGATGCCGGTTTGGAGGTGGGCTGTGGGGGGGCACAAGGGGGGTTTCATCCCTAACACCAAATTTCCTTGCTTTTGTCACTGTGGAACAACCCTAACTGATGCATTAAATGGAGTTTTTTGCCTCTAATTTCTCTTCTCTTCTTTTTTAGAATGATGATGAAAAATAGTGAATGTAAGGTGGCAGTGGGAGTGCAAGGCCCTTTGGGACCCATGCTCCCACCACTTGATATCTTGTGACATAGTAACAGGAACAGCAATACAAAGAGAAGTGCCAACAGTGGCGCACATAGTTATGCAAACAGAAATGGTAAAGGAAACGTTAATAGAAACGCAAGCGCAAAGTGACACCGAAGCAAACAGTGACACAAACGGACATTGAAGCGCATACGAAAATGCAACTGGTAATGTGAACAGTGATGGCAGCAGTATTTAAAATCGAAATGTTAAGTGTCACATCAAAAAGAACATGAAGGGGAACAGAAACGGAAACGCGAACGCAAGTGCACACGTAAACGCAAACTGTAACGCGCACAGGCATGGTACCAGAATTGTAAATGCAAATGGTAAAGATAACAGGAAGAATAATGCCAAAGGAAACAGAAATGGAAACAGGAACAGAAGTGCATACGGAAATGCAAACTGAAAAGCGCATGGGCACAGTACCGCAATTGTAAACGCAAATGGTAATGGTAACAGCAACAATAAAACCAAAGCAAACAGAAACTCAAAAGAAAATGCAAGTGCATATGGAAACACAAACTGTAATGTGCATGGGCACAGTAAAGGAATTGCAAATGCAAATGGTAACAGTAACAGCAAGGGAGATGCAAAATGAAAGAGAAACGGAAATGCAAATGCAAATGAAAGAGCTGCCGTAAATAGAAATGGAAATGCGCACAGTGATGCAAACAAAAACACAAAGAGAAATAGTACTGTAAATGCAAATGGTAACAGTAACAAAAATGCAAGAGCAAATCACAACGCAAAGGGTAATGCACACGGTGGTGTACACGGGAACGTAAATGCAAACGGGGACAGAAAAGCAAGTTGAAAGAGTAACTGCAACAATAACAGAAGTGCATACCCTGTTTTTACCGAACAGGTGCATAAAGAAACACAGTGTGTACAAAGAATGTATGCATTGTAATGGGCATCGAAGCTGAAAACGAGCATTGGAAGTACTTAATTGCTAATATCTCAGCAACCGCACGACATAGAAAAAACATTTAAATTTCACAAAAATCACGATTTTCCTGGCTAGGATTTTACAATTACATAGCCATATGGGCTATGTAACTCGCAACAAAAAATCTGTATTTCGCATCGTTTTTGAGATACGAGCCCTGAAAGGCGCGGTGTATGCCACCATGTTAGTCTATGGGAAAAAATGCCAACTTTGGAGTACCGTAACTTTGCAGCCATGCAACATTTTTTCACTAAACCCCCAAAAGGCACATCTGTGAGATGTTGGCTGCGTTCCCTCCAAATGTCAGGCCAGAAGACCTAACCGTTCTTTTGCAGCAATGTGGCAAAGAACTGTCATTTTGGCCATAGTGTTGTGAAGTACTTTCGTGATTTGCAAAAGTTTTCACACAGATTTGCGAAAGTGTTGTAAGCACGACAGTACTTTGTGAAAGTATTTTTCCAGAACTTGAAAACATATTTCTGGGGTGTTTAACCCAAAATAAAAACATGGCTAGCATCCTCAGGCTCTGACTAGTTGAACACAAAAATAATTGTGTCCCTAGGTGGTCCCAACTTTAAATGCCAAGCATTTTATGATCACCAACTGAAAACAAAATGGTGGATTTGCAAAAGTACTGGGGCCATTTCGACAGTAAAAAGTGCTTTTCTAAAATGGTCAAACTTTTGTGAACTTCTCCCATTGACTTATAATGGGAACTTGTTTTTTGAATAACTTTTGAACCATTCAATATTTGTTCACAAAATCTTCAAAAGGCACATCAGGCATCCCGGCCACATGTTCCCTGAAGTTTTTGGACCACTCGTGCAAACCGTGCAACCTGTAGGCACGAGCAAATAATTCACTATATAACATAAACGTACCTGCAGATCACGCTTAATAACTCCACAGCTGTATAATCAACTGAAACAAAATTTGGCAGATGCCAAGGTATGTCATTCTTGATTATGTGTTCCAAATTTCAGGCAAATTTGTTGAACAGTCGTAAAGTTATTAAGGTGTAAAGTTTGACCCTTTAACCTTAAAAGGGCTCCTGAACCTTAACTATGGTAGCACTATATATATATATATCATGGCAAAATCCTCTGTTTAATGCATCAGTTAAAGGTTAGACAGTGACAAAAATGAGGAAGTTCGGTGTTAGGGTTGAAAGCCCTCGATTGCCCTCAGCCTACCTCAACTGGCATTGGTAGCATTGGGGTCATCAGCCTTAACTCTCACCCATCACCTGTGTAAACAAGCTGAGGCATAGAGAATGGGGTGAGAGTTAGGACCGATGACCCCTATGCACACCATGATGCCGGTTGGGGGGGGCAGGCTGGAGGGGTGCAAGAGGGGGCGTTCAACCCTATCACAGAATTTCCTCACTTTTGTCACTGTGGAACAACCCTAACTGATGCATTAAATGGATTTTTTTGCCATGAATTTCCCTTCTTTTTGAGAATGAGGACTATAAATGGTGAATGGAATGCGGTGGTGGGAGCACGGGCCCTTTAGGCCCCGCGCTTCCACCACATGATGTCTTGTGACATAGTAACAGTAACTACAATGCAAATGCAAGTGTAGGAGTTATGCACATGGTGAGGCAAACATAAATGGTAAAGCAAATGTTAATAGAATTGCAAGCACAAAGTGACACCAAAGCAATCAGTGATGCAAACAGAGATGAAAGCACATACAGAAACACAACTGGTAACATGCACAGTCATAGTACCGCTATTGTAAATGCAAATGTTAACTGTTACAACAACAATAACACCACAGGAAACAGAAATGCAAATGCAAGCACATACAGAAATGTAAAGTGTAGTGCGCATGGTCACAGTAGCACAATCGCAAATTCAAATGGTAATGGTAACAGCAATAATAACACCAAAGGAAACAGAAATGCAAACGCAAATGCAAGCACGTACGGAAATGCAAACCGTAATGCACACGGTCATGGTACAGCAATTGTAAACTCAAATGGTAACGGTAACAGCAACAATAATGCCAAAGGAAACAGAAATACAAATGCAAGTGTGTATGGAAATGCAAACCGTAATGCGCACAGGCACAAGAACGCATTTGGAAATGCAAATGGTAATGGTAACAACAATGATGACACAAAACGAAAGAGAAAAGCAAAAGCAAATAGAAGGGAGGCCGCAAACTCATATGGTAATGCGCACAGTGACACAAAGTGAAATGCAAACATAAACAGTACTGTAGACACAAATGGCAAGAGTAACGCAAACGCAAGTGCAAATAGTAACGAAAGGATAAAGCACATGGTGTCATACATGGGAACGCTTAATGCAAACAGGTACGGAAACGCAAGTGGAAATGCTACATGTAACAGTAACTGGAGCACACACCCTGGTTTTTTCTAACAGCTGCATAGAGAAACACAGTGACTACAAAGAATGTATGCATAATATTGGGCCTGGGACCAGAAAATGAGCTCTTGGAATGCTAAATTGGTTATATCTCAGGAACCGTACGATGTAGGAAAAAATTAAAATTTCATATGAGTCATGACTCTCCTGGCTAGGTTTGCAAAGAATGCTTAGCTCCCTAAGGGGCTCAGCATTTTGCTGATGAAAAGTCTGTATCGCGCACTGTTTCCGAGATAAGGGCCACAAAAGGCGCTGCGGACACCGTATTGTTAGTCTATGGGAAAAACTGTCAACTTCGGAGTACCGTAACATTGCATCCCTGCAATATTTTTTCACCAAACCACCAAAAGGCTCATCTGTGAGATGTTGGATTTCTTCCCTTCGAATTTCAGCCCAAAAGACCAAACCATTCTTTTGCAGCAGGGTGGCAAAAAATTTGTCATTTTGGCCATAGTGTTGCACAGTAGTGTCATGAATTGTGACACTTTCTCATAAAAAATCACAAAAGTGTCACAGGTGCGACACTACTTTGTGACACTACTTATCCCAAAAATTTCAAAAACATATTTCTGGGGTGTTTAACCCCAAAATAAAGACACACCTATCATCCTCAGGACTCAACTAGGTAAACACAAAAATAATTATGTCCCTAGATGATCCCAATTCTAAATGCCAAGTATTTCTGTGTTCAGTAACTGAAAAAAAATGGCTGACTCATGACACTACAGGGGTCATATAATACACTAAAAACTGCATTTGTGACACTGTCGAAGTTTTTAACTTTTCCCTTTGACTACAATGGGAAACATGTTTTTTGAACAACTTTTGAACCGTTGAATATTTTTTCATAAAATCATCAAAGGCACATCAGGGACCCCAGCCACATGCTGCCTGATGTTATCGGACTGATCACGCAAACCGGCTACCTGTAGGCACGTGAGCAAAGAATGCGCAAAAAAGTGTAAATGTGCTCGTGAATGCCGCTTAATAACTCTGCAACCATATATCCAATTGGTATGAAACTTGGCAGATCCCAAGATCTATTATTATGCTCTGCCCCTACCAAATTTCAGGCAAATCAATTGAACAGTGGCAAAGTTATTAAAGTGCAAAATGTCATCATTTAACATTAAATGGGGTACTCTACCATTATATATATATATATATATATATACACACATACAAATATATATATATATATATATATTTATATATAGATATATATGTGAGTATAGGTTACAGCCATGTTTGTGATGGAAATTAGGACATAAATGGCTTTTGACTTCTTTATGGGAGTTGCCACCAATGCCAAGGTCTTGTTCTTAGCCATTGGTAACGATCTTGTAAAGCAATGGCTAGAATCAAGTCCCTGCCAATGAGGACAGAGGAATTTATTTTCACATTTTACATAGCAACACATTCCAGGTGGTGTGTTCACATGAGTATCTTATAGCAATTATACAGTGGCAATGTGTAATGAAAACTGTGACAGACTCAATAACAAAAAAAACCAAAAGAAAATGAAATGAAATGAAAATGTTAAAATTATATGGTAGAATGAACTAGTAAAAAATGAGACACAGGCCATATCAAAGAGTAGGATTTGCATCTCTGACTTATCTAACAGCCTGGTTTCCAGTTTGGAAACCGCAGCTGAATGCAAGCCAGCTGATGTCACTGAAATATTGGCTATGAAAGCAAGGAATTCTGTCAAGATGAAAGAAGGAACACACAAAAACAACTTTCCTTTATTTGACAGTGAGTGACACAGGAATTACAACTCTGACTTTCCAGTTTGGCTGTATGCTGATTATTAATTGCAGCTACAGGGAAAAATGTGTACTGGGGGGGTTACTACTTATTTGGGCTGGTGATCAGCCGGGGGGGGGCACTGAACACCAGGGAAGATTTCATTTTTGGGCTGATGAGCAGCCGAGGGGGGGACAACAGTCACCATCAGGGGCAGACAGCCCATAAGTCCACCACCAGTTACACAATCCATAAAGCAAAATTTCACCTGGAGAAATTTAGTCCATGGGTGGTGCAATTTCACCTGCGACTGAAATTTTGATGGCTTGGGGACAAAATTTTGCTCACAACTGCGGGTGAAATTTCGCCTTTCACCCAGTTAAATATTTTGCAAAATGCACGAATTACTTAAAATATTTTGCTGTGCAAAATATTCCAATTTCACACAACACTACATATTAACAGTGGAATGACAGTTTCACAATCATGAGCAGAAACTTACCTTTTCTAACCTGTGCATCTTGTTTGAGTGCTTCTTGTTGAAGTATTTTTTTTTCCTTTCCAGACTTCACATATCTGTAATCACTCAGTGCATCCTGGATACATTCTATGGATGATAAACTTGTCAATATATTAAAACATGTATTTCCAATAACAAAGAATGGGTCAGAAATAATCTACTCAGTATGACATGACATATCTGTATGTTGATTTGTAGAGGGCTTGTTATCATCATTCATAAATGTATGCAGCG
The DNA here is from genome assembly GCA_016271365.2 of Neoceratodus forsteri. NCBI lineage: Eukaryota > Metazoa > Chordata > Ceratodontiformes > Ceratodontidae > Neoceratodus > Neoceratodus forsteri. Next base: position 613,997,921 of record CM057455.1, read on the forward strand.
ACATCTCTTGGGTGAGCAGAGTACATATGTCCATTGTCCCTCTGGAATACAGTTGTTCATCATTTGCCTCTGGTCTTTCATGTCTTAGTCTTATTTTCTTTTCTTTATGCTCGCTAAGAAAACTGTATACCAACTTGAAGATGGAAAATATCAGTACTATTATTTTATTGATTTATTTTAAACTTTTGGTAACCGGGTAAAAAAGCATTGGGTGACATGGCCCTTTTACAGGCTTAACCCAAGGAGAGTACAAACACCATTCAATATTACAAAAAAATATTTAATATTGTGGCAAACATAATAACTCCATATGATACATGCATACCCAATTAAATATCAACTCATTCTCTAAATTAAAGTTTAGAAGCATATGCCACACCATGAATTATGGTGGAATTCCAATTCATTACACTTTTCGATGTGTTTTGCAAGAGAATAAACACTAGCCACATATTAAAAGTGTTCATAACACAATATAAATTTACATGAAATCACTTGCACTTGGAAGAAAAAGAAAGATCAAACTCAACAATGCTTCATATTTGCCTTACCTGGAGAATGTGACTAGTTTTCCACATCTGCAAAGTAACTATTTCACATTACAGCCTATATGTCATTCACATTGCATGACACATGCAATTTTGCATGACAAACAACAGGTTGCCTAACAGTGATATCTTACTTCTTCCTTTCTAATTTCTCTGTGACCAGTCATGATGTCTTGGAAGCAGAAAGATCTTCTAGACTACGGATAGTGGGAAAAGCATCCTTATTTGACCTTTCCTAAAATGTCACATGTACATTTTTTACTACAGTCTATAAATCGCAGACAGGAATAAAGATACTAAGCATTTTGGATGCATCAGATCACTCATCATATATGCAAGATTTAGGTGGGACTTCTTGGACTTGAAGCTGCTACTTCTGGCCCTTGTTGTTGTCCTTCCGCACTCATCAAATTATCAATCTTTCCATTGCCTAGGCAATTCCCCACCCTGTGGAAGTCAGCAGTGATAACTCCTATATTAAAGGGAGGTGACCGAGCCTCGTACAACAACTATCACCCTATTGCCATCCCCCCCCCATCTCTGAAGCCCTCAAAAAATTGGTCTCTGACCAACTCTCGGAATTCCTCTCAAAACACAACATTCAATGCCATCAACAACACGGTTTCAGGAAGGGTCACAGCACAACTCAACCACGGCCCTTCTGGAATACACTGAAACATAGAAACATAGACTTTGATGGCAGATAAGGACCACTTGGCCCCACTAGTCTGCCCATTTCCCTACCTACAGGATAGGCCGCAGATCCTAGTTAACCATCAGCCTATTTCTTTCTACCCCCCACAAGAATTGCCTTATGTCTATCCCATGCATTCTTGAATTCTCCCACAGTTTTAGACTCCACAACCTCCTCAGGAAGGCTGTTCCATGCATCCACTACCCTCTCTGTGAAATAATACTTCCTCACATTGCCCTTGAACCACCCCTCTATCTTTAAATTGTGTCCCCTTGTTCTTACACGTCTCTTTTTCTGAAAGAAGCTACCCTCTTGGACTTTGTTGATTCCACTGAGGTACTTAAAAGTTTCTATCATGTCCCCCCCTTCTTTCCTCAAAGGTATACATAGTAAGCTGCTTTAGTCTCTCCTCATATGGCTTCTCTTGCAGACCCTGCACCATTTTAGTTGCCCTCCTCTGGACTGCCTCTATCCTGTCTATGTCCTTGCGGAGATGGGGTCTCCAGAACTGGACACAGTACTCCAGATGGGGTCTCACCAACTGTCTGTACAGAGGGATAACAACTTCCTGTTTTCTGCTGCTGATGCCTTTCCCGATGCATCCCAGTATAACCTCAGGCCTCCCTACTGCCTTCTCACATTGCTTGCTAACCTTAAGGCCATCTGATATGATTACCCCAGGTCCCTTTCCTTTTTTATTGTTGTTACTACCTCCCTCCCCATTGTGTATTCTTCCCCTGGGTTCTTGTTTCCCAGGTGCATTATTTTGCACTTCTTTGCATTGAATCCTAGCTGCCATACTTCTGACCATTCCTCCAACCTTGCCAAGTCCCTTCTCATCCTTTCCATGCCTCCTTGTGTATCAACCCTGTTGCAGATCTTTGTGTCATCTGCAAAGAGGCATACTTTTCCTTCCAGTCCCTCTGCAATGTCACTTATGAAGACATTAAAAGGACCTGACCCAATCTGAACCCTCGGTGCCCCACTAGTAACCCCTCTTTCTTCAGAGTGGACTCCATTTACAATTATCTTCTGTGTCCTGTTGTCCAGCCAATGTTTTACCCAGGCTACCACCCTGGGACCCCCCCAGACTGGTTAATTTGACTATTAATCTTTTGTGTGGGACTGTGTCAAATGCCTTGCTAAAGTCTAGGTAGGCCATGTCCACAGCCCCTACCTGGTCTACTACTTTGGTCACCCAGTCAAAGAAATCTATTAGACTCATCTGACATGACCTTCCCACTGTGAACCCATGCTGCCTTAGGTCCTGTGCCCCACTGGACTCTAGGTACTCAACTGTTCTTTCCTTCAGAAGTGGTTCCATCACTTTCCCTACCACAGAGGTCAGACTGACAGATCTGTAGTTACCTGCCACTGTCTTGGTCCCACTTTTGTGAAGGGGAATCACATCCGCCTTCCTCCAGTCCTCGGGTACCACACCATCCTCCCATGATTTATTAAAAGAGTAGCCAGTGGTTTCACTGGTTCCCCATAATTCTTTTTAGAATTCTGGGGTGAATTCCATCAGGCCCATTGCTTTGTCCACCTTCAGTTTTGGAGTTCTTGCAGAACCCTTTCTTCTGTAAAGGACTGGGATCGACTCCCCTATCAAGTGCTTCTGTTAATTGGATTAGACTTCCCCTCCTCTTTTGTGAATACTGAGCAGAAATATTCATTCAGTATCCTGCTTTTCACTGTACCCCTCTGTCTACCCACTGTTCATTCTATTCAGCCTCACTATCCCTCCCTTTGTCTTTCTATGCTCACTGATGTACCTATAAAAGGGTTTATCCCCCTTCTTAACCGAGTTGGCTATCTTTTCCTCAGTTTGGGCCTTTAATATTCTGACTTCCGTCCCTGCTTCCTTCTGCCTTAACTGGTACAGCTCTCTGTCCTGCTCCTTCTGTGTTTCCTTATACTTCCGGAATGTTATCTTTTTCTCCCTGACTTTCACAGCCACCTCTTTAGAGAACCATAGTGGCTTTTTCTTTCATTTTGGTTTTTTTATTTGCTTCACACAAAGGCTTGTTGCCTTTGTGATGGCAGTTTGATGATTCCCCATTGTTGCTCCACACCTCCTTCTAGCCTGTTTGCTAGTGCTTTTCTGAGGCACTCTCCCATCTTGCCAAAGTCAGCCCTCCTGAAGTCCAGTACCCTCTCTTTTGTATGGCTTGACTCTGTAGCTGAGTTTAACGTGAACCACACTGTTTGATGGTCACTTGTTCCCAGATGGCGACCCACTTCTAGATCTGAGATCTTCTCACTCCCCCCGTTTGAGAGTACAAGGTCTAAGATTGCTCCCTCACGAGTGGGTTCCGAAACTAGCTGTCTGAGGCCTGCCACCTGTAGGATGTGGCTGCAGCAAATGTGCTCCAGTTAACATCTGGCATATTCAAGTCTCTCTTCAACAGTATCTCCCCTTTCTCTGCCATTCTAAGAATGCCTTCTATCATATCCTTGTCCATTCCCTCCCCCTGACATGGGGATCTGTACACAACCCCTGTGTGGATTGTGGTGTTCTTTCCTGTCTCCAAGGTGAGCCACAGTGCCTCCTCTCCTCCCTGTTTACTCTTTTGTTCAGTTGCTTTTATCCCTTTCTTTATATAGAGAGCTGCTCATCCCCCTCTTTTCCCCTGCCTGTCTCTCCTGTAGGTAACCTTACCTTATCCTTATACCTTAACCTGACCTTATCCATAAAGAACTTGACTGCTGTGGACACCTAGTTGGGTCTGTGCCTTTCTGGACATCTGCCATTCAGAGTACACATGTTAATAGGGCACTAAAATTAAAATTTGCTGCCCATTCCTGAGTCCTCACCCTGTAGTTATAATATTTAGTTGGGGCATGGGGCACTGCCTCCCACACACGGGGGTGTAGGGGTGCAGCTCCCCACAGAAATACCCGGTTGCAAAATTAAAATCCTGGCACTCTAATGATGGGAGCACTCAGATGGGTGCATACCGATGGTGGAATAGGGTCTGTGTACATAGACCTAACCAAGGTGTTCGACATGGTCAACCATGCCCTCCTTATTGAATCACTTCCAGCTATGGATCTGTCCCATGATGCATCTTCCTGGTTTGCTAACTTCCTTAGTGGAAGGACTCAGCAGGTAAAGGTAAACAACACACTATCCTCTATTCTTCCAGTTCATTCGGGGACTCCCCAGGATTCAATCCCTGGGCCCCTCCTCTTTAGATTATTTCTCAATACCCTCCCTGCTGCCTGCTCTGGGCATATGTTATTATACATCGACGATGTCGTCATTTACTGCATCCACCCTGACCCCACTTCTTGAAATCAGGATCTCCAAAGACTCTTCCCTGAATCTGAAGCCTGGTTTGCCAGTCATAAACTCATCATAAATTACAAGAAAACTAAATCTATGCCATTCTCACACCATCAGAACAAACACAAGGGCATTTCCCTAAACATTGTTAACTGCTGGCTTTCCCCCTGGAACATGTTCACAGTTTTAAATAACTCAGCATTACACTTGACTCCTCCCTTTCCTTCCATGAGCATATAAACCTAGTCAGTACTGCTATAAACACCAGAATTGGCTTCCTATGCAGGCATAGACTGTGCATGCCTTCAGATGTCCTCCATCTGGCTCTAACCATCTGTCTTGTCTATAATCGATTATGGGCTTGTTATCTATGGGTCAGCTCTTGATACAGCAACCACAGGATAAAGGTTGCCATGAAACAAGGCTTGTCAACTCATGCCAGGATTTGACAGGTTCACTCACACCTACTACCTCTACCACCAAAAAACTGGCTTAACATCGAGGGCTGGCTTAAATATCATACTAGCCTGCTTGCTAAAAAAACTGCTGCTGGGCTCTCCCCTCCAGGGCTTCTTCATCTTCTTACTCCTGCCCATGGAAATAGAGCTACTAGAAGTTCCTCCAAAGCATCCTTTCCTAGTCCCCCATTGTTGGATGACCCTGGGGCAGAGGGCCTTTATGTACAGGGTACTTCTCTGGTTGAATGCCCTTCCAGGGGTAGTCTTCTCTGAAGTCAAATTAGGCCCTTTCAAAGCAAAACTTAGAGATCATCTTCTTTTTCTCCTGTCTCTGTGATTGCTTCTTGCCCTCCTTCTCCCTCAACCCCTGCATTCCTCCTACTGTTTAACAATGTCTTCCCCAACTGCCCCAGCCCCTCGTTTCTCTCCTTCCACCACCCCTCCCCCTGTTTCTACTTGCTATCCCCCCATCCTTCTCTCTGGTCCTTCAACCTACTTTGCCTGTATCTCCATTGCTATTCAATGATGTGTTCCTTAGGCTCTTTACTACGAAAGCTTGTTGTTTATGTGCACTTGATAAATAATGCTATGTTATTATTGGATTCCTATATATGTTCATTTTCATGGGTTGATTAATCAGGTCACACAGGAAACAGAAAATTGGTACAACATACCTAATTAGGTATGAATTTTATTAAAAAAAATAAGAAAAATAAAAAAAATAACAGCTTACACAGCAAACTTTTGACAATATTCAAACAAAATAAAGACACAAAAACAGCTTCTCTGCCAAAGGTAGTGAAGTCTTGTCCAATTATAAGGGGGTACCAGTAGAGTGGGCACCACACCAACAGTCATATCATGAATCTGTCCCTTGATACAAATCTGTATCTTTGCAGTAGGATATTGATGTACATCACCATGAATACATATCACACCTGTATGGTTGGTGCTTAGCAAGTCAGCTCAAATTAAACTTTACCAGCTTCCAGAATCCACCAAACCATCCACAGGGATGCCATTTACTAATGTCTTTATTAAAAAATTCCCCAGATTCATGGAAGCACGATAAGCAGATTTCTTTTTTGGGCAGAAGTGAGCAATATGTCCCAATCCATTACAATAATGGCATTCAATACTGGTATCAGATTTTTTTTTAATGATGTCCCATCCTTCTCCTCTGGATTTAGTATTCCCAGCCCCAACTGGTGAAACAACAGAAGATTGTACCATGGTAGTGGAAACAGGGGTAGTAGGAGTGATATTATCTGTCCTTCTATAGCCTTTCTGTACTGGTTGTTGTGCAGACAGGAAATCCAAAGCAAGAGTAATGGCTGTATCTGCATTCTCAGGATGATATTCCCTGATCCACAATTGAATGTTAGCAGGCATTATCTGGATAAATTGTTCTAACATGAACTGTTTGATTATCACTTCCACTGTATTTCCCTCAGGTTGTAGCCATTTCCAGCACAAGTCATTCAGCCATGTAAAAGTCTCCTGGGGTGGTTTATGTGGTAGGTGTTTTAAATTTCTAAATCTTTGTCTGTATGTTTCTATATTAGTGCCATATCATTTCAATATTTCTTTTTACAGAGGCTTAATCACTAGATGCCTGAGCATGCGTGACATGTGTAAGCCAGTTGTGCCTTTCCAGTCAAATAGGGTGGACGCCATACCACCCATTCTGCCAAACCAGTTACAAGTCTGAGCCACACATTCAAATGTTGTTAAATATGCTTCTATGTGCTCCCCGAGTTAATAGGTATGAATCAGGTAGGTTTCATGAAGGGACACTCTTCAGTGGATCATCTGTGTATGTTATCCCATGTCTTCTCTGCCTCCAGAGATGCTGATTTCCCTGCAGGCTTGGTCTCATTGGATGCAGAGAAGGCGTTCGACTGGGTGAATTGGAGTTTTCTCTTCAAGGTTTTGAGTGTCTTTAACTTCCCTCCGGTATTCATTTCTTGGGTTCCTGCACTATATAAATCCTCTATACAAGAATCTCAGCTAACAGGACCTTCTCAGACTACTTCTCACTTCATTCAGGCACTAGGCAGGGTTGCCCCCTATCACCTCTCTTGTTTAACTTATATCTGGAACCCCTCATCCAAAACATTATCCAAAACATCTCTATACAAGGTATCAGAGTTGGGCACCATGAGATTAAACTCATTGCGTACGCAGATGATTTGCTGATATATCTCTCCCACCCGGTTTCTTCAGTACCACCCTTACTGAACGAAATAGCTAGGTTCAGTATGTTATCCAACTACAAGTTGAATGCAAGTAAATCCTTATTTTTCCCACTAAACCACAAGGTATTTAAGGATGATATTTGCCCCCTAGGTTTAGGTTGGACTCCTAGATTAATTAAATACCTGGGCATAAAGCTATCCCATAATCCCTCGAGGTGGGTCAAAAATAATCTGGATTCTCTTTCACAGGTTATTATGCAAGACCTCGACAGATGGTCTAAACTTCCTATATCATTATGGGGCAGGATTAACATCATTAAGATGAATGTATTTCCTAGAATTTATTACCCCTTATCCCTTCTCAGCTCTTTATCCCAATACACTGGTTTAGAAACTGCACAGTATATTTACCATATTTATCTGAGCAGATAAATATCCTTGGTTGGCCTATCATAAACTAGCTGCCCCAAAATCTGGGGGGCTGAGGATTCCCCATATGGCACTATACTACTGGGCCAGTCATCTAACATATTGTCTGAGATGGATCTCCCCAGGCCCTGAAATGGTACAACCAGTGTGGCTTAAGATTGAGTTAGATGCAATTAAATCTAATTACCTGGATCCCTCAAACTTATTTTACCTCAAGTTGTCTCATGTAAAGATGGCTAACTATACCACAATAAGTACCTCTTTAAGAGTTTACATACAGTTATGCTTATTTCTTCATTATTCCCCTCAGACTGACTTAGCTCAGTCTATTTGGAATTCCCCATCTTTCACTCTTAGTGGAAAGTGGATTCCTTCTAACTGTTGCTTCAGCTAGGCGATGGAAAACTGCTTTCCCTAGTAGACAGGGAAGGCACTGGATGTCCTAACATGGAATTATTGACAAGTTTCGTATTCCAGGCTCACCCCATTTCAAAGTTATGTAGTTAAGACACCTTCTCATTGTAGCCCTGGGGTTCTCCCCCCTCCCAGGAGGGTATCAGCTCTGATTCATGAACTCTCCCAATTGTCCAGATCTTGGGCATAATATCCAAGCTATACAAGATGCTGTACTATAAAAAGTATGGGGACACCTTTGGACCTACTAGTTTCTGAACTTATTCTCCCTCAATACCAGTTGGACTGGCAATCCCTATGGAGATCCTGTCATAAGTATGTTTCCCAAGATAGGCTGCGTTTCATGCAATAACATATTCTACATAACATGTATTGTACCCCTACCAAATTAAAAAATTGGGCTTCTCGAACTCTAGTACATATACTAAGTCCCTGCAAGAAGAGGGTACTCTCTTGCACATGTTCTGGTCCTGTCCCAAAGTTTCTTCCTTATGGAATTCAATTAAGATGTCTCTGGATCCCCTACTGGGCCTACAGGAGTATTTTACTCCAGAGGTATGTCTTTTAAGGGACATGTCCCTGGTCAGTGCTAGAATTAGGAAATATCATATTTCTATGGTTGCGCTCTCAGTTAAGAAACTTATACTACGTCATTGGAAGGAACAATCGGCTCCTTCCTTCCAGGAATGGTTACATAAAATCACTGCTAACCTTTGAACAGAGAAGGCAATTTCAAGTCTTCATAACTGACTAGAGATATATATAGCAGGATATGGGATCTCCTTCATTCTTTACTCTTGTTACCTCACTGAAGTTATATCACATTCTGGTTTTACCCATACACACCATTGAATCATGCACTGCACATTAGGGCAATCAAATTTTGTTGCTGCTGTAAGGGGGGAATGGGGTGGGGGGTGGGCAGGGCAGTTTTTTCTGTTCAAAAACAATGTCTCTTCTCGACTTGCTGTAACTGCCCTTTATAATGGAAATGTATTAATAAAGCTTAAATTGTAAAAAAAATATGCTTCTATGTAGTCAGAGGGAGTCATTTTTTAAGTTTAATGTCTCTTGGATCTGTCTGGGCAACCCCTTGACCAGCCCCGATTAGTTGCAAAGCATGTATGGTATCACCCACCTCTGGTCTTGTCTCCATCTTTCCTCTTCCCTCTCCTTAAGATCTGCCTGATGCTGGCATTCCATCTCCATTTGTCTAATAGCCAGCCAATGGAACAAATTCCTAAGGTCCTCAGGGGGTGTAACAGGCTGTTCTTCCTCTGATTCCTTCATACTTGCTCCAGGTGTCACCTCCATAGTCTGTGTGTCCTGCTTAACCTTAGGATGGGTAGCAGGGGGTAAACCTTCAAGGAGTGGTTCACCTGAAACAGCAGCTTGGGTTCTAGTTAAAACCCCAGATAAGACACCAACTTCCTCTAGTTTATGTGTCATGTACCTGCTGAAACCAGCTGTGGCCTGGATACTATGTGCAGTATCTATATGTTGGAGTCCACCTGTGGATCTCCAATCAACCCCACTCCTGGTACCAAAAGTCATGGGTTGATAAATCAGGTCACACAGGAAACAACAAATTGGTACAACATACATATGTAGGTATGAATTTTATTAAAAAAATAATAAAAATAAAATAAAAAAATAACAGCATGCATCAGCGGACTTTCGACAATATTCAATCAAACAAAATAAAGTCACAAAATCAGCACAGCTTCTTTGCCAAAGGTCTAGCAGGGAAACATAATCTGTGCGACAAGATCACATGAAAGAGCAGGAGTTCCTCACAGGAACTCTCCCTAACTGCATCTGATCTTAAAATGTAGGCTGGCTTCTTTTAAAGAGAGAAACTCTAACTCTTAGCTCATAGACCCTCCTTATTTTTAAGATAATTACTGGATATATTCATAGTTCTTTGTGCAATTGTTTACATGTAACATAGGCATTAAGTAATACAACAAAAATTATCTATTATTGATACATCAAAACAGGCAACATAATGCTTCATCGAATAATAATAGTTATTTCTTGCAGGAGTGGGCTGCATTCCAGACAAACTCCTCCCCTTTTGTAAAGGTAACTAGGAAATGCACCATATAAAAGAAGGGGGAAAAGTGCTTCTGATTCCCTATAGGAGACAGCACCTAGCAAGGAAATCAGCACTGTTTGGAGACAAGATACTGCTAAGATTTGTGCAGGTTGTCTACATTTTACTTTCCCCATTATCTTGTATTTTATTTCAAATGTTAACCTATATTTATTATTCCAAGGAATAAGATACTCTTATCTACACCTGCACTTATGTCAAGTCACTCAAACTGGAAGTGAAAATCATTTAGGTCTGACCATTAATACCAGCCTTTTGTTTACCATTGAGAGAGATATTTATCTACTATCTGCTATATCATTCTTTTTTTTTTGTAAATAACTTTATTTTAATGCAAGTTTTATCCATGTACAGAAAACAAGTGAACAATTTTCAATATTATAACCAAACAATTAACCCACACCAGACAACCATAAACAAAAAATATCCTACATACCCACCCAACCCTCCCTTCCCTGTTATACACACCTTTAACCCCACCACCACAGAAAAAGGATGATACCCTGATGAATTGAAATCTCCTTTTGCTCTAGCACAGCAAATCAGGAAGAGAGAAAGGAGAGGAGAGGAGAAAGAGGAAGAGACTGAATTAAAGTAGTAGTGAGGTTGAAGTAGACGAGGGTAAAGGGATGGGGAAAGATATTATAGAAAAGATGAAAGAAGAGAAAGTTGGGAGTTGGTTTAATAACCAAATTTACCTTTAAAAATTGAAAAAAAATCCACAACATTTCTGGAATTTTCCCCAGAAGTGAGAGAATCTACCCATACATCTTTCCATATTCAGAGCAGTAAAGAATTCAGCCCACCATTCTCCAAAAGAAGGTTCCCACTCCACTTTCCAATGCCTTAGAATTATCAGCTTTGTAACCATGGCAAATTGAACTTTTTGAGGGAATGTGGGGATAGAGAAATACATTCTTAAGAGGCAGATATCCTCCTTGAGGTAGGGAGAAATTTTAAAAAAATGGTGCAATATGTTTTTGGACTGTGTCCAAAATTTAGAGATCTTAGGGCAAGACGAAAGCTTATGGTGTAGTGTAGCATTGTCAGATCCACAGTACTTACAATCTGTGGAGGATAACCTGCCCATTCGGTATAGTTTGCTAGGTGTGTAATAAATATTGTGGAGAATATTAAAATGAATGCTCCTCAGGCAGTCTTGTTTAATTAGGACAAAATTGTCGGTCCAGATTGCTTTCCATATATTGTCAGGAAAGTTCTTGGAAATATTGTTCTTCCAGTAGTAAGCTATAGGAGAAGGGTTCTTCCAAGCATGAAGTGTAATTTCTTTGTACAATTTAATACCTGATTTGCAACCTTTGGTTGATTCCCAAAGAGTAGCTAATAATTTCTCTGCTTCATCTGACCATGACGGTTTGCCCAGAAATAATTTGATACAATGGTGTACTTGAGTTAGATGAAAAAAGTATTTTGGAGGAATGCTATATTTGGTTAGTAAAGCAGAGATAGAAGACAGTGAGTTCCCCGAAGTAAGGTCTTTTAAACTTAGATCAAAGGGGGGATCCCTAGAACTGGGTATTAATGGTTTTCTTAGCTAATTTCAAGTTTGGGTTATTTAACAGAGGTTGCTTCAGATCTTTTTTGGGGTGAATCTGGATCAGGGCTCATAATTGCTGTAAGACTTTTACATTTCCCCCATTTGAAGAATCTCTGAGCTTTGTTGGGATATTTGACCATGAGTTACACAACAATGCCGCCAAAGCGAGATTACAGGAGTTAGCTTGCTGAATGTCTAATTGTAACCAGGAGGGACTCTTTGGAATATTTGACTTAGGAGTAGACCAGTGCAAAAATCTATTAGAGTGAATGGCCAAATAGTAAACATAAAAGTCTGGTAGTTGTAAACCCCCAATGTCCTAGGGTGAGTAAGTTTCCATAGGCCCTTTGCAGACATTTCCATTTCCAGAAAAAGTCTGAGCAGATTCTTTGAAGAGACAAAAATAATGATTTGGGAAGATATATATTGAGGGTTATTTAGAGGATTAAAAATGTGGGAAAAATTACCATTTTAAAACATTTGTCCTTCCCAAAAGGATAAAGGTAGACTTTTCCACCTGGCCAGGTCTTCTTTTGTCGATTTTATTTAGGGGTCCAAATTGAGTTCTTTAAATTTATTCATTTCTTTAGTAATTTTGATGCCTAGATAAGTCAGAGTTTCACTTTTCCAGTGGAGGCCCAGTCTTTCAATTTGGTCCCTCGTATTGCTGAAGTGAGGTTTGACCGGGCTAACTTGCTTGCACAGTGCTACCACATTAGCCTTGGGCAAACTGATTAGCCCAGGGCAAACGGGAGCTATATTCAAAGTTCCCATGCAAATAAGCCTACTTAGGTAATCTGTGGGCAAACAGGTACATTTGCATTTCATTAACTGCTGCTTAGCATACATTACCATGCAGTTTGCCTGGTGCTACTGCATGGAGCACAGAGCTCACCCTTTTGGTCGGAATGGAAGTACAGGCTGGATGCTGCAGGAAAAGGCATGCCCACAGCATCCCCTGTTGGTTGGAATGGAAGTACAGGTTGGAAGCAGCAGGAACTGTGTGCCAGCAGTCAGTGCATATTGTGCACCCATGCTTCTGTGCAAGCATGGCCTGTACATGTGTGTGTGAATATATATACACGCACACACACACACACACACACACACACACACACACACACACACACACACACACACACACACACACACATCCAGATCGATAGCTAAACAGACACACTGCCTATGGCCACTGTGGCCATACATGCCCTGGAGGACACCCCCCAACAACATAGGTGCCCCACTGCAGTAGTGGGTGACAAACAGTGGGGGAACTCAATGCACGGGACAGGCAGAAGGTGAACCTGGTGGGGGCAGGAAGCCATATGCCATAGGTTCACTAGGATATGCAGCATATCCATTAGATAGGGAACAGGGCAGACTGGCTGGGCCAGGCAATGCCTTCCCTGCATCATGGTCCCTGTCCTGATGTGTGCCTGTTACACACCCTGGCATACCCCTCAGCTCTTGTGTCACTGACAAGAGGGACATGGCCATATATGGACACTCAAGATGAGGGACAGATGAAGGACAGGGCAGTTTCAATGGGTAGAATTAGGGATGTCCCTCATAAACAGGGATAGTTGAGAGGTATGCACCCTGGTAGGCTAGTGTCTCTCTCCTCCCCCCAGCATATATTCAGACCCCATATTCTGAATAAATATAAACTTGTTTTCATAGTCTAGTGGTCCCCAATCCCCAGCATGTATTCTGACCCCATATTTGAATAAATATGAACTAATTCCCTGGTAGTCTAGTGGTCCCCCACCCCAGGATGTATCCCAACCCTGGATTCAAAGAAATATAAACTCATTTCCTGGTAGTCTTGTGGTTCCCCCACCCCAGCATGTATACCGACCCACATTTTGAATAAATATTAACTCATTTCCTGGTAGTCTAGTGGTTTCCCCACCCAACATGTATCCCAACCCATTTTTCAAATAGATATTAACTCATTTCTTGGTAGTCTAGTGGTTCCCCACACCTCCCAGCATGTATCCCAACACACATTTTGAATAATTATAAAACTCATTTCCCTGGTAGTCCCCTACCCCATCACATATCCCAACCCCCGATTCACATAAATATAAATTAATTTCCCTGGTAGTCCAGTGCTCCCCCCACCCGGCAGTGAAACCCCGCTCAGTCCAATCACGTCCCAGAATGGAACTGACGACCGGCTCAGCCCTCCTCTCACCACCACAGCTGGCTGCCAACTGAGGTAGGAAGGCTCCTTCCTACCTCAGTTGGTGGCTGGCCGTGGTGGTGAAAGGAGGGCTGAGCCAGTCGCTGAATCCATTCTGGGATGTGATTGGACTTAGTGAGGTTTCCCCTACTGGGTGGGGGGACCACTGCACTACCAAGGAAATTAATTTATATTTATGCAACTCTGTGTTGGGATACATACTGGGGAGGGACTACCAGGGAAATTAGTTAATATTTATTTGAAACGGGTCGAAAAACATGGGGGGGACCACTAGACTACCAGGGAAATGAGATTATATGTTTTCAAATTGGGTGTCAGGATACGTGCTCGGGGGTGGCAGAACCACTAGATTACTAGGGAAATGATATTATATGTATTTGAATCGGGGGTTGGGATACATGCTGGGGGAGGGGGACCACTAGACTACCAGGAAAAGTATTTCATAGGGCATTACTGGGGATTGAGAATCATGCTTGGGTGGGACACACCACCGCTGCATTACTGCAGACCTTTTCTTAGTGGTATTCAGCTCCGCACTACAGGTCGCGCTAATGCCTGTAGGGTGGTGCTATACCTTCAAATATGCCAGTGCACCAGCATTCAGGACCCTTCCCCTCAGTCCCTCCCCTGCATACATTCTACTTTAGCGTCAGTGCTAATACCTAGTGCTGGCGCTAATTGTCCTTTTAAATATTGCAGTTGGGTGCAAATTTGGTGCTAGTCCAGAGCAACAAATTTGCGCCCGGCACTAACCTTTGAATATCTGGCCCACAAGGTGTAGTATATTTTTCCTATTTGGAGTTTTAAGGCAAGTTCCTATACTTTTTAAATTTTTATCTGTGGTTTGGAACATTTGTAACCATTCATTTTAACACTGGGCAAACCTGTGCACTGCTTGGACAATACAGGACTTTGCATTTCTGTTTTGTCTGGCATCTTGGTTTTAACTTTGGTTTTATTGAGTGGCACCTTTTTTCCACAATCCTTGGTGGGCCTTGTACTTAGAGTTTAATGCTTTTGTTAAAAGCAGGATGGTACTGGGAAAATTACTTACTTTCTTTGTGAAGTAAAGTTAGGCATCTTTTTTAATTACAGATTTAACATATCTTGTTTTGGCACAGACCACATAAGCTTTACTTCTCCATTTAGACATTTTTTAGAATTACCAAAACTAGATACATCAACTATATTTGAAGCTACAAAATTCAGTTTAATCATTAAATCATTTTTTTTACAGTAGAATGAATTTTATTGTTTAGAAACTTTACAACTCTTTCTAAATGGAATAGGCCTTTTCACCTGTGACCATAAGATTTTCTTGCCATAGTTTAGAACAGGCTTAAACCTCTTGAGAAGGTTATTTTCAATCAAGAAATCATTATCTGTTTTGTTTGTAACATACACTGGATGTTTAATCACCATTTTACCAAATCTTAATTTTAACCAAACTTTACCTAAGGTTTTTTGAGCTTCC
Source organism: Neoceratodus forsteri (assembly GCA_016271365.2). NCBI lineage: Eukaryota > Metazoa > Chordata > Ceratodontiformes > Ceratodontidae > Neoceratodus > Neoceratodus forsteri. The sequence goes on from CM057455.1 coordinate 614,013,305, forward strand.
TCTCCATAACCTATAATTTGTAAGCTGTCAGGAAGGGTTTTTAGCTTATTTGAGTCACTTAAGGCATCAGTCAATTTATCATACAGACTTTCAGACAGCAGACTTACTTTAGCCCCTGAATCAAGCAATGCCTCATGATTTAGACTGGTTTTAATGTTTATGTGACAGTAAACTATTTTTGCTTTTTAAGGGGGGAATTAAGTTGCCCAGGCAGAATTTGTCTTTTTTTCCTGGCAACATAGCAGTTTTACCATGGCATTTTACACTGTGGTTGATAATAGCTCTGAGAACCTTTTGGGGAAGGCTAGGCACAGAGATAGCATTTTTAACTTTACTTGTCCTCTCATTTTTAAACCTCATTTTAATCTTATTATCCTTTTTAACAATAGCCGTTTCTGTAACCATGTCAGCAATGGAGTGGACAGAATCTACAAGTCGCATAGGCCTATTAGTCCCATTTAACTGAATACAGTTGAGAAGGGATTTGCACAGAAAAGAGGAAGTCAGGAGGAGATTGAGCAACTTAGAGTACATAGCTCTGAATAAGAGCTTGTATCTCCTTTAGTTTTTTTAATTCCTCAATTTCATTCTGTGAAATTTTTATTATTTTCCTTAACCTTGTAGAATTATGCCTAGAACTGTTTTGAGTTGCACTACCATTTTGATTATAGTCAGAATAGTGCTGCCCCTGTGGTCAGTTTTGTCACCTTGCTCACTGCCATGTCATGCATTGCACATGGGCTTCTCCTCTTTTGAGAGGGACTTTAGTGTTGGCATTGGTTTGAGTCTTGATAAGGCTGCTGACCCACAGTTGGGCCTAGCATGGAATAAATTGTCTTTCCTGTTAGACATATGTAACTTGCCCCTTAGCTAGAGTATTACAGGTGGTGGCCTCCAACACACTAGCTTGAAGTACAGAGGAACCCATTTTTGCCTAACTTGGTGCTTTTTTAGTATTTCTTGAATATTTTACATTTTGAATCAGAATCTGAATTACTGTTTAGTCTAGGGATTTCGTTTTGACTTTGCGATTTATTTTCTGAGTCAGATGATCCATTCAATGATATACCAGAACTAGTCAAACAATCTAACCTTTTGAATGCTTTTTTTTTTTTTGCCTGGCTTTTACTCTGTAAATGTGTATAATTTTTCCTTTACTTTAATCAAAACTTTTTCCTTTTTAAATCCAAATGCTGCCTCTGCCATTGTTGCAACTCGCTTTGCAAAACAGCATTTACAGCTTTTAGCTTGATTAAGTCACAGTAGTTATTAGAAAGATAATTTTTACTTTCTTTTAAAAGTTTTTTTGAAAATCTTTACCTGACCTGCAAATTTCCCATACTCAAAACAATTTTACTCAAACATGTTTTTCAGCTGTTGTATTCTTTCATTTTTACTGTTAAGAAAAGTCAGCTGTGCTGGGGTATAAATTACTGTCTCATTGCTAAGCTATGCAATAGTGATTATTAACTGTATCAACGTCAATGATAGTATTGTTTGAACAACAGTTAAAATAGTAAAGACTTCTTTCATAATAATTAAACAAATAAATGTTTTCTTTTAATGCTTTAAAAAAAATTTTCAGCCTTTCTGTCAGAGATTTTATTTTGTTTACTTTTAGGCTTTAGTTCCCTTGGTTTTTTTTTTGTTTGTTTGTTTGTTTTTTTGCTTAAGGTAGCTTTAGACTCAGAAAAACAAAACAGAAAAGTATTATTTTTTGCAATTTAGACATTTTGCAAATTCTAACAGTAATAACAACATTTATTTCTCATACACTCTAAGTGTGGATTGTTATTTCATTAACAATTATCCCAGATAAACCCCTCAAAATGTCAGAACAAAGGCTATAATATCATTTGTTATATTGCAGCACTTGGATTTACCTTAGGCCTTACACAAAAATATTTTATAAATTACTAAAAATAATTATACAATTTACATGTGATATTATTTCTGTTCTTCAGGTTCACTATAATTGCAATGTCACTTTACCATACTTAGAAGTATGTACACTGTATGTATTTTATTAATACCTGTACAATAATGTTACATATTTCTAATTAGCATAAATATTAAGTGTAATAACTGTAAACATAAACAACAAAGATTTAAAAAAATCAAACCACAAAGAAATAAAACAAATAAAACAAATTTTAGTAGATAAACAATGCAAATGAATAAGCAATATTTAGCATAAAAATTGCATTAACTATATACTATGCTTCTAGTATACTTAGGGGGAGATATCCAGAGCAGTAGCACATGGTACAATTGAGTTGCACTGGAGCAACCACAGATCTGCACCACTGAGAGATATTCAAAGACAGTGGCTATGTGGCACAAGTCCCATTTTGTCATGTAACAAATATAATGTATGTAGCACAAGTGTAGGGGGCGTTGCCATGAATATACGGTGCAACAGTATATTCAACAAGAAACCATTGCGCAAGTCCAGAGCAAATCCAAAGATGTGCCAGCCAGACTTGAGCCTATAAAAACTGGCACAAACACACAGACAGCAGATGTTCAACTTTGTGCCCAGCGAGACAGACAGAAAGAGCGGGGGGGGGACACCATAGAGAGCAATGGAAAGTACATCATTCCTAATGGAAGCAGTAATGAGGGGTGTGAGGAGGCAGGAGGAACACCAACATGGCTGATGAAGGATCCAGTGGTGGTATGTCTGACATAAGTGGTACCATGCCTGTATCACATTTGAGAACTACAATGATATGGAAATAGTGGGCTGGTACTGCCTGAGGAAGGCAATCCTGAGGCAGCTCTGTGAGCTGTGCAGTGAGGAGATGCAGGCACCTCCTTGACATAGTCATGCCATAACAGTGGAGACCAAGGTGACCGCCATGATGTGCTTGCTCACCACAGGCACCTTCCACAGACCAACAGAGGATACCATGGCATCACCCAGTTGGCCACATCCCACCTTCTCACAATTCATCAATGCTCTGCTGCCACATGCTTTGCAGTTTATACATTTCCCAGCACACAGGCAGAGCAGACAGCAAATTTGCAGGACTTCCATGAGGTTGCACACATGCCAGGCATGGTTGGGGCCATAGGATTGCACCCACATGGGCATCTGCATACCACCTGGCCCAGAAGGTTTGGTATATATCAACAGGAAGAGCTACCCATCTATCCATAAACTGCCAGGTGGTGTGTGATGCCATGGGCTGCATCATCAATGTCTGTGCCACACACCCTGGGAGTGCACATGAGGCATACATCTGGCACAGTTCTGCACTGTGCCAGAGATTCAAATGTGGAGACATCCCCATGGGCCACTTTGTGGGTGAGTAGGGCATGGGCCAGGGTGCCTGGGAGGCACCGACCTAGGGGTGAGAGAGGGAAGGCAGGGCAGGCATGGAGGAGTGAGCAGAGGTGACAGGGGCAGGAGGCACTGCACAGCACAGGGATAACCAGGTCATTCCCCACACAGGTGACATTGCATATCCCCAAGGCAGTGGCTGCTCACCCCCTACCAGTAACCATCGACTCCCATGGAGAAGAGATTAAATGAGGCACACACCAGCATGCATAACATCATCGAGCATGTCTTTGGCATGCTAAAGATGAAATTTTGTTGCCTAGACAGGTCAATTGGTGCCCAACAATATAGTCCATTAAAAGCATGTGGCATATTTCTGGCCTGCTGCATCCTGAACAACATGGCCATTGACCGTGGGATAGCTGTCGAGGCCGATAGAGGAGACAGTAGTGGGGACAATGGTGGTCAGGGTCCAGAGCATGGTCGGCAGCCACCACCAGGAAGAAGGGATCCCTGCCTAGGCATGGAGGCACAGGGATACCATTGCACAGGAGCATTATGGAGAATGCAGGTAAGTGCAGTGGAACACATGCATGGGTCACACAGACCAGCACACCACACACTGGCATGCATATGCACAGCTGGGTGCATGCAGGAATGGGGCACACAGCAGTCACAGCAGTGGCACTGGCATACAGCACAAGCATGCACACACACACACACACACACACACACACACACACACTGAGGAACATGGCATGGATCAGAAGCATGACAAAGGTGAACAGGTGCAACTGGCATAGAGCAGCCCTCATCACACCCATGCCACATACCAGCAGCCCGGTATGCACACACAGGGGGAATGTGGCACAACTCACATGCACGCCACCACATGCTGCACCACCACCACCCACATGTGAATGGGGCAGCAGCGGTGGACAACAGGTAATGGCAGCAGCCATGTCATGCCATCCACACAGTCCCATTGCTGCCATGGCCACATGGGCAGCTGCGCTGGGGCCGATTACCAGATGCAGGCTGTGCATCAGCCATGGGGTGTGTGTCAGACACCCCCCTGGGGGTTGATGTTCGGGACTGCAACCATGTCCTTGCAGCAGTGTAGAGGTGGTCAAACAGACCAGTTCTGGGGTGCCTGGGATGCTAACATTGGAGCCCGGTGTCCGCTGTGAGGGAGTCACCAGACATCGGGACTGTGGGGTGGACAGTGCACTGCAGAGGGTCCTTTGCACACAGGCAAGCCCAGTGGCTGCCACCAATGCAAGCCCGGCTGCAATGGTACCAGTCATATGGTCTATCAATGCCACAATGGCACCAGTCATGCGGTTCAGTGATGCGGTCATGACATCCAGCATCTGGTGGAGCTCATCCATTAGCCTAGCATTGCCCCAGTCCTCTTGCTCAGCCATTTGGAATGCCTCTACCCACAGTGCATGCACCTTAGTGGCAAGCATCACCTGGTTCTCCACAGATGTCTGCAGCAACTGGTTTTGTTCTGCCAGCCGCTCAGCATCCTGCACCTCCTGGCCTGTCCACCAAGTTATTGGGGGTGACACAGCACTCTGCACAGCCTCCTGCTCAGGTGGACACAGCACAGTGGGCTGTACAGGGGGTAAGGTGTCATCAGCCGCACTGGTGGTGGACATGGTGTCGTGCTTCCCAGCTTTACTTGCATCCTGCTACCACTGCCTGACCATCTGCTGGGCAGTCCCCTGCGATTCTGTGGCCACAACGGCACCACCACACAAGCTGTACACAGCAGTGGCACCACACTCCACTGCACCGGCAGGGATGGGTAGCAGCTGTGCAGCTGGAGGAACAACACTGGGACCTGATGGTGCCGGTGAAGTGGGCTGGGGTGTGTCAGGCACCACAACCCCTATGCTGTCAAGGATCAGGGTTATGTCATCATTGGATCCAGACACCACCACAAGCTGAGTATCTGCACATAGCATGGACAGGCTGTCATCCTGCAGTATCTCAGCCATGGTGTTTTCTGACTCCAGGCCTAGTACATCCACCTGCTCCACACTGCCAGACTGTACCTGTCCCTGCTCTGGATGCCTGTGGACATAGATGGTATGGCATCCATGTCCATGGCTGCCTCTGCCTGCTCCTCCCCACAGAGACATGATGGTGCTGCAATACAGAAACAGATAGTGGTGGTCAATCAGCTGTGCACCCCCCACTCATGTGCATGTCACTGCTGCCACTTGCCAGCATGGTGCAATGCAAGGCCACGTCCATACATGCATGTGGCATGCAGCATGGCAGCAGGCACACCTGCATGTCCATCTCACACCTGCCAGGCCTGTCTGTTGAGTGCATACTCACCATGCAGTGAAGGGCTGCCATCCGTCTGGAATCTGCTATCAAGCACACCTCCACTGCTGTGTGGCTGATGGTTACTGCAACAAGCTCCTCCATGGCCATCAGTGGTGGCACTGTGGCAGGCCACCACCAGTCTCCCTGCAGGATGCCTGTATGGCCACCAACTGCTCTTTGATGCACCTCTTGTCTGTGCTGACCTTCTTCCGCACTCCTGCACAATGTGCTGGTGCCTGCCATGCATTCACATACCCTGCCATCTCTCCCAACCATCGTACCACTCCTGCTGTGTACCCATAGCACCACTGAGCAGGTCCTTCCTGTCTAGATATACCTCAAAGATGTCATTCTGCTCTGCCCCCATGAAGTTGGGCCTGTGATTGAGTGCAGGCCCACGCATCTCCTCTCTATCATTTGACGACATGTCTCCACCTGTGAACATGAACAGCACAGTGAGTCAGTGCCAGCACAGCCCTTTGCATCCCTCTGTCACAGTGTTGTAGTAGGCCTCCGTTCATCCAGGTTGCCAGGCACTTATCTAAATGGATGCAATACCAATATGTGTGATGTGCTATTCTGTGGTGCTTATCATGCATCGTATTCAAATGAGCCTGTGCACAATGGTAATGATATGCTAATACACCCTACTACGCTGCGCATTGGCTGATGAGGTGATTTGCATACGGTGGCCAGATATTGGAAAATTGTGCCGTGCACAATTGGGATGTGCTGGAGCAACTCCATGGCACATTACCTGCGCATGCACATTTCACATGCCCACAGAATGCACGTATGCAACGCAGAGCACATGCCTATTGTGCAACTTTCGTACCTTGTGCGATGCTGTTGAACTGCTCATGCAGCGCTGTGATGCCATCACATATGCACTTGCTTTCTGACAGTGGCCAGTATCATGCACATGAGCACTATGCATGGGGTGACGGCCTTTGGCCCCAGGGTTGTATGTATGACCCTGTGCACCTGCCAGGCCATGGTGTGATGCACATGCCCAGGAGTGCGCTCTTCACCCATCCTGCAAATTGTAGTCGCTCATCCCCATGCTACACGATTGCGTCCTGGCGTCTCTGATCACACATTATACACATGTGGCCCCACGTGCACATTTTTGACGGCCAATCACACAGCCATTTCTGCTGCTACCTGAGGCCATGGCACACAGCAGGGACAGGCATTTCACCAACTGGTCAGACCTGAAGCTAGTGAACCTTTTGGCTGTGGTGTAGCCATTTGAGGGGCAGTTGTATGGGCAGATGCCCCTCCAGAAGGCCTGGGGGGCCTCTGTCAGCAGGTCTCCAAGGCCCTGGAGTGGTGAACAGGGCTGGCCAGGACCCTGGAACAGTGCTGCCACAGGTATGCGGACCTGAACAGGAGGGACCTGAAGAGCTGCTCCAGATGCAGGAGTGCATCTAGCTTGGGGCACTGCCACAGCCAGGTAGATTTGTGCATGTGGCATGGTTGCTCTGGTGCTCTACTGTAGTGTGTGTAGGGATGCATGGCATGGTCCACAGTGGGGGGGTACGACATGGTCCTGATAGGCATTGTGTGTCATGCATAGCTGCTGCTCCTGTTGCGGTCATGCTGGCTTGGGGTGATCAGGACAGATAGGGACATGCCCTGTGCCATGCAGGCTGTGTGGTGGTGGTGGGGATCTCCATACTTACTTGTGTACTCATATCTTCCTCCCTTCATTCCTTTCACAGGGCCAGAGGACTGCAGGCAGGCCATGGCAGCTGTGGCAGGCAGGAGGGACCCAGGTAGAAATCAGCAGGCAGGACCCACTGCACTGCACAGGGCAGGTAAGCTCTGTCACATTCTTTGTATGTGTCTCTGTGGATTAGCAGTGGGAAATGGATCTGGCCATGGTCGCCTCAGCCATGTGCCTGCACAGCTGTGTTTGGTGCACTGTCCATTGTGTGTGCCACTATGTCATGTCCCTTGGTTGGCATGTTCCGGCTGTTGGGGCGGCATACACACAGCTTCCACTATGTGTACTGTGGCAGTGCCTTTGCTCTATGCCATGTGACCATGCCCGTGTGCACATGTGCATGATGCACTGTACCATTGACCTGTCTGCACCACTGTGGTGTGCCATGTGGATGGCTGCTGTTGCCCTATGTGTAAGGACCCATTGTGGCCTCACCAGGTGCATCTGTCCCCACTGTCCACTGCATGCTGTGGGTGGGCAGGGGTCTTTGGGGCATTGCACTAATTGCCTGCCCTGTCCCTTCCCCTAGGTGGACAACAGATGGTGGGCCAGAGGGGGGTGAGACTCCAGTTGCAGGCCTTGGCCCAGATCCTGGTTGTGCTGTGGAGGGTCCTAGTAGTACAGAGGTGTGCCATGTGGGAGATCAAGCCATCAGGAAGGCTGTGGAGCAGCTCGGGACATCTGGATGTGGATGGCACTAGGCCTGCACTAAACATAGCCCCCATTCCCATGCTTTCCCTATTTCCCTGCAGTCCCCATCCTCTTCTACAGCCCCTATATCCTATCCCCATCCTAACTTTATACCGCCCCCATCCCTGACCCTATTTCAATTGTTTGTAATGGTGTTTTTATATTATTATAAAGTGTTTATTTTGCTACATGCCTGTGTCCATGTCTGCTTTGCAGGTGGGGTGTTAGTCCATAGTGTCAGAGCAGGGGGTGTGTGGGGCTCCCAAGGGTTTCATGTTGTTTTCAGTGGTATTACACATGGTGGTGGGGGATATATCCAGGGTTCGGTAGAGTTCGTTGTGTCTCTTCATGGTCACCATGGGGATTTGAACTTGGGTGGGCAGGTTGGTTGGGGGGAAATGCACACGGACCTAGGTGTCGTGGTGGCCTGGGTTGCCTGCTGGTGCTTGGACATCAGCATACACTGGTACAATTCCAGTCACTTGGAGAATGGCCACCTGCCTGGGACCTGCATCCTTTGTTGCCTGGCACTGGTGGTGCTTGTGGGGGTGGGGACCTGGGTGTGTTTATTTCCAGGGACATGGAGGTTGACACCTACTGTGGCCAGGCATTACCCATGGCTGACAGGCCAGTGGGCTGCATGGGGGGCTCTGATAGCAGGCTGGCATTGGCCATTGTCCCCTTTTGTCACCTGTTGGTCAGGCCACAATTGGATTCTGGGGTGCAGTTCTGGGGACTGTTCCTGTCACATGGCCATGGACCAGCTGTGGTGTGTGCAGTGCACAGTAATGCCGATGGTGGCTGTGCGCCATCCCCTGGTACCTTGTGTTCCCTCCAGATCAGTGCTTCTGTGTACTCAAGTGTACCCCACTGGTAGGGTCCTGTGCTCCTTGTCACTGTGCTTCCTTGGCTATATGTCCCAGGGCCTGTTTCTCCTGCCCTGCTCATTGGGTTTGTGCTCAGGTCTGCTCTGCTCATCCATGGTTGTGCTGGCACATCTCTGGTTGCGCCATGGCACATCTGTGCCATACTCGGGGGCTTGCACTGGCATATTTCTGGTTGTGCATCTTCTGAATATGGTTCTCAGTGTGCTATGGCACATCTGTCTTGAGCTGCACTGGACTTGTGTGCCATTTGATGCATTTCTGAATATCTCCCTTTGGTATTTAGCATAACCTTCATGTATAAGAACATACAAACTCATTACATTAGTGTTTTAGATTATCTTTCTGTGTAAGATTTATTTTAATTTTTATCATGGAAAATGTATTTTCCTTAGTTTAAACCTTTAAACTATATACCCCAAGTTTTGTAGTTAAAATTATGTTTCTTGTTACTTTTCAAAATAAGCTAACTTAAAATTACTAAAACCATCAATTAAAACTAATTAATATAGATAGTAATTAAAATTATACTTAAATTTCTGGTTGTAGAAGTGGGTTTTTCCCTTTTTTAATTTTTTAACTCTTTTTACTGCTCCCACCTACCAGTGCATCTCTCGGGCTCCCACTCTCAGCTCCTTGGCTCCACTGCCTGCCTCGACCACTTCTCCATATGCTGCATTGATATCAGGACTTTGGGCTCCCCTGACCCCAAAGAGAGGCCCAGAGTCCCCAGGGGGAGAGTCAGAGGAAGTGGCCAACATTGGGCGTGTGGCTGGGGCTACTGGTGATTGCCATTGCTTCACACAGCAGTAGGGGATTTTCTCCTTTTTTGGTCCCCTGGAGCTCAGACATGCAGTGATGTCCTGCTCAGTGTGTGCATGCTCCTGTGAACACCCAAATGACATCTGCCACAGCTCCAATCCCCTGCAGTTACTGCCAAGTGCATGCTGTACCCCCAGCTGTCACCAGAGGTTGCCAGCTCTGCGGCAAGTATAGACCCCTCCTCCCTGGGAAAGGAGAGCAGTTCTTAGGATGCTTAATCCTTCCTCAATCCCACTGACCCCCGATGACCTGGGCTCACTCCCGATCCTGGGTCACAGGTGTGACACAAGGTGTGGCATCCAGTGCATCAACCGTCACTGCCACTAGGCTGGCTAGGGTTTTTCCCCTCTTAACTTAGAAATCTTGGTTGAGTCTTGCTCTGAGTAAGAAAGTCTGTTTTAGTCAGCTTCTTTTTTTTTTGGACCCTGGAACTGTGAAACTTGAGATTTTTTTGACATCAGTTTGTAATGTCACTTAACCTAAAGTTAGTTTGTAGGATTTAACAGGAAACGTTAGAAAAAAAATTGAACAGTCCCATAGCAACACTTGTATCAAAGAACGTTCTTGTAGATAGTAAAATTGTCATAATAGCTGGATTCTAATGACTTCTTCATGTTTAATTTATTTACATTTAACCTTAGGACACTAGACTTCTTTTATTTACAACCACTGCAGCTTGCTTTTGGTGATGAATCTTAAAGTCAAGTCTCTGGTTCAGGCTTTAGCAGGCAACATTATTTTAGTCAAAATGATCAGTAAATAAAAACAGACCTTGCTCTGTTACACCATGAAAAGAGCTGTTTGTAATAAAGTAGTTTGCATCTGGGCCTCATGGCAATGCTGCATAGGATTTTAAGCTATCCTTAGCACCCCTTTTGATATCAATGGTTAACCATGGCTGGTCACAGTATTCTAAATTTAGGTGTGGTCTAAGGCTTTTTGGCCTCAGCCCAAGTTATAACACCATTAAAATTGTCACCAAGCTAACAGAACTCCTCACTGTATGATATTTAGCCAAGACTGTTGTGTGGTTAGCAGAATTTATTAATATAAACTTGCTTTGGGTGATGTCATGACCAAATTTTAAATGATCCTTGCAGATGACAATGGTGATAGTGACCATGCCCCTTCAAGGACTGCCCACTAACTCCAAATCAACTTTATACTCAAACTTATTTTTATATAACTTCATAATGCAACATAATAGAACTTATAAACTTACATACTTACATATGTGACCTTCTCTCATTGAATGAAGCTGGTATGTTTCCTATATTCATAGGACTAATATTTTCCAAGTTAAACTATTAAAGGTTATAACTTCACAATTTTAATAAAAATTCTTAAAATAAAGTGCCATGGGGTCATTGGCTATAACTCACACCCCATCACATGTGCAAAGAATCTGAGGTGTAGGAAAATGGGGTGACAGTAAGGACCGACAACCCCATGGTGCACCATGATGCCGGTTTGGAGGTGGGCTGTGGGGGGGCACAAGGGGGGTTTCATCCCTAACACCAAATTTCCTTGCTTTTGTCACTGTGGAACAACCCTAACTGATGCATTAAATGGAGTTTTTTGCCTCTAATTTCTCTTCTCTTCTTTTTTAGAATGATGATGAAAAATAGTGAATGTAAGGTGGCAGTGGGAGTGCAAGGCCCTTTGGGACCCATGCTCCCACCACTTGATATCTTGTGACATAGTAACAGGAACAGCAATACAAAGAGAAGTGCCAACAGTGGCGCATATAGTTATGCAAACAGAAATGGTAAAGAGAACGTTATTGAAATCGCAAGCGCAAAGTGACCAAGCAAACAGGACACAAACGGACATTGAAGCATACGAAAATGCAACTGGTACCGTGAACAGTGATGGCAGCAGTATTTAAAATCGAAATGTTAAGTGTCACATCAAAAAGAACATGAAGGGGAACAGAAACGGAAACGCGAACGCAAGTGCACACGTAAACGCAAACTGTAACGCGCACAGGCATGGTACCAGAATTGTAAATGCAAATGGTAAAGATAACAGGAAGAATAATGCCAAAGGAAACAGAAATGGAAACAGGAACAGAAGTGCATACGGAAATGCAAACTGAAAAGCGCATGGGCACAGTACCGCAATTGTAAACGCAAATGGTAATGGTAACAGCAACAATAAAACCAAAGCAAACAGAAACTCAAAAGAAAATGCAAGTGCATATGGAAACACAAACTGTAATGTGCATGGGCACAGTAAAGGAATTGCAAATGCAAATGGTAACAGTAACAGCAAGGAGATGCAAAATGAAAGAGAAACGGAAATGCAAATGCAAATGAAAGAGCTGTCAGAATAGAAATGGAAATGCACAGTGATGCAAACAAAACACAAAGAGAAATAGTACTGTAAAATGCAAATGGTAACAGTAACAAAAATGCAAGAGCAAATCACAACGCAAAGGGTAATGCACACGGTGGTGTACACGGGAACGTAAATGCAAACGGGGACAGAAAAGCAAGTTGAAAGAGTAACTGCAACAATAACAGAAGTGCATACCCTGTTTTTACCGAACAGGTGCATAAAGAAACACAGTGTGTACAAAGAATGTATGCATTGTAATGGGCATCGAAGCTGAAAACGAGCATTGGAAGTACTTAATTGCTAATATCTCAGCAACCGCACGACATAGAAAAACATTTAAATTTCACAAAAATCACGATTTTCCTGGCTAGGATTTTACAATTACATAGCCATATGGGCTTGTAACTCGCAACAAAAAATCTGTATTTCCAGATCGCTTTTGAGATACGAGCCCTGAAAGGCGCGTATGCCACCATGTTAGTCTATGGGAAAAATGCCAACTTTGAGTACCGTGAACTTTGCAGCATGCAACATTTTTTCACTAAACCCCCAAAAGGCACATCTGTGAGATGTTGGCTGCGTTCCCTCCAAATGTCAGGCCAGAAGACCTAACCGTTCTTTTGCAGCAATGTGGCAAAGAACTGTCATTTTGGCCATAGTGTTGTGAAGTACTTTCGTGATTTGCAAAAGTTTTCACACAGATTTGCGAAAGTGTTGTAAGCACGACAGTACTTTGTGAAAGTACTTTTTCCAGAACTTTGAAAAACATATTTCTGGGGTGTTTAACCCCAAAATAAAAACATGGCTAGCATCCTCAGGCTCTGACTAGTTGAACACAAAAATAATTGTGTCCCTAGGTGGTCCCAACTTTAAATGCCAAGCATTTTTATGATCACCAACTGAAAACAAAATGGTGGATTTGCAAAAGTACTGGGGCCATTTGCGACAGTAAAAAGTGCTTTTTCGAAATGGTCAAACTTTTTGTGAACTTCTCCCATTGACTTATAATGGGAACTTGTTTTTTGAATAACTTTTGAACCATTCAATATTTGTTCACAAAATCTTCAAAAGGCACATCAGGCATCCCGGCCACATGTTCCCTGAAGTTTTTGGACCACTCGTGCAAACCGTGCAACCTGTAGGCACGAGCAAATAATTCACTATATAACATAAACGTACCTGCAGATCACGCTTAATAACTCCACAGCTGTATAATCAACTGAAACAAAATTTGGCAGATGCCAAGGTATGTCATTCTTGATTATGTGTTCCAAATTTCAGGCAAATTTGTTGAACAGTCGCAAAGTTATTAAGGTGTAAAGTTTGACCCTTTAACCTTAAAAGGGCTCCTGAACCTTAACTATGGTAGCACTATATATATATATATATCATGGCAAAATCCTCTGTTTAATGCATCAGTTAGGGTTGTTACACAGTGACAAAAATGAGGAAATTCGGTGTTAGGGTTGAAAGCCCCTTGCATTGCCCTCAGCCTCACCCCCAACTGGCATTGGTAGGCATTGGGGTCATCAGCCTTAACTCTCACCCATCACCTGTGTAAACAAGCTGAGGCATAGGAGAATGGGGTGAGAGTTAGGACCGATGACCCCTATGCACACCATGATGCCGGTTGGGGGGGGCAGGCTGGAGGGGTGCAAGAGGGGGCGTTCAACCCTATCACAGAATTTCCTCACTTTTGTCACTGTGGAACAACCCAACTGATGCATTAAATGGATTTTTTGCCATGAATTTCCTTCTTTTGAGAATGAGGACTATAAATGGTGAATGAATGCGGTAGGGAGCACGGGCCCTTTAGGCCCACGCCCACCACATGATGTCTTGTGACATAGTAACAGTAACTACAATGCAAATGCAAGTGTAGGAGTTATGCACATGGTGAGGCAAACATAAATGGTAAAGCAAATGTTAATAGAATTGCAAGCACAAAGTGACACCAAAGCAATCAGTGATGCAAACAGAGATGAAAGCACATACAGAAACACAACTGGTAACATGCACAGTCATAGTACGCTATTGTAATGCAAATGTTAACTGTTACAACAACAATAACACCACAGGAAACAGAAATGCAAATGCAAGCACATACAGAAATGTAAAGTGTAAAGCATGGTCACAGTAGCACAATCGCAAATTCAATGGTAATGGTAACAGCAATAATAACACCAAAGGAAACAGAAATGCAAACGCAAATGCAAGCTCGACGGAAATGCAAACCGTAATGCACACGGGTCATGGTACAGCAATTGTAAACTCAAATGGTAACGGTAACAGCAACAATAATGCCAAAGGAAACAGAAATACAAATGCAAGTGTGTATGGAATGCAAACCGTAATGCAGACAGGCACAAGAACGATTTGAAATGCAAATGGTAATGGTAACAACAATGATGACACAAAACGAAAGAGAAAAGCAAAAGCAAATAGAAGGGAGGCCGCAAACTCATATGGTAATGCGCACAGTGACACAAAGTGAAATGCAAACATAAACAGTACTGTAGACACAAATGGCAAGAGTAACGCAAACGCAAGTGCAAATAGTAACGTAAAGGATAAAGCACATGGTGTCATACATGGGAACGCTAATGCAAACAGGTACGGAAACGCAAGTGGAAATGCTACATGTAACAGTAACTGGAGCACACACCCTGGTTTTTTCTAACAGCTGCATAGAGAAACACAGTGACTACAAAGAATGTATGCATAATATTGGGCCTGGGACCAGAAAATGAGCTCTTGGAATGCTAAATTGGTTATATCTCAGGAACCGTGACGATGTAGGAAAAATTAAAATTTCATATGAGTCATGACTCTCCTGGCTAGGTTGCAAAAGAATGCTTAGCTCCCTAAGGGCTCAGCATTTTGCTGATGAAAAGTCTGTATCGCGACTGTTTCCAGATAAGGGCCACAAAAGGCGCCATGACACCGGATTGTTAGTCTATGGAAAAACTGTCAACTTCGAGTACCGTAACATTGCATCCCTGCAATATTTTTTCACCAAACCACCAAAAGGCTCATCTGTGAGATGTTGGATTTCTTCCTTCGAATTTCAGCCCAAAAGACCAAACCATTCTTTTGCAGCAGGGTGGCAAAAATTTGTCATTTTGGCCATAGTGTTGCACAGTAGTGTCATGAATTGTGACACTTTCTCATAAATCACAAAAGTGTCACAGGTGCGACACTACTTTGTGACACTACTTATCCCAAAAATTTCAAAAACATATTTCTGGGGTGTTTAACCCCAAAATAAAGACACACCTATCATCCTCAGGACTCAACTAGGTAAACACAAAAATAATTATGTCCCTAGATGATCCCAATTCTAAATGCCAAGTATTTCTGTGTTCAGTAACTGAAAAAAAATGGCTGACTCATGACACTACAGGGGTCATATAATACACTAAAAACTGCATTTGTGACACTGTCGAAGTTTTTAACTTTTCCCTTTGACTACAATGGGAAACATGTTTTTTGAACAACTTTTGAACCGTTGAATATTTTTTCATAAAATCATCAAAAGGCACATCAGGGACCCCAGCCACATGCTGCCTGATGTTATCGGACTGATCACGCAAACCGTGCTACCTGTAGGCACGAGCAAAGAATGCGCAAAAAAGTGTAAATGTGCTCAGGAATGCTGCTTAATAACTCTGCAACCATATATCCAATTGGTATGAAACTTGGCAGATCCCAAGATCTATTATTATGCTCTGCCCCTACCAAATTTCAGGCAAATCAATTGAACAGTGGCAAAGTTATTAAAGTGCAAATGTCATCATTTAACATTAAATGGGTACTCTACCATTATATATATATATATATATATATATATCACACATACAAATATATATATATATATATATTTATATATAGATATATATGAGTATAGGTTACAGCCATGTTTGTGATGGAAATTAGACATAAATGGCTTTTGACTTCTTTATGGAGTTGCCACCAATGCCAAGGTCTTGTTCTTAGCCATTGGTAACGATCTTGTAAAGCAATGGCTAGAATCAAGTCCCTGCCAATGAGGACAGAGGAATTTATTTTCACATTTTACATAGCAACACATTCCAGGTGGTGTGTTCACATGAGTATCTTATAGCAATTATACAGTGGCAATGTGTAATGAAAACTGTGACAGACTCAATAACAAAAACCAAAAGAAAATGAAATGAAATGAAAATGTTAAAATTATATGGTAGAATGAACTAGTAAAAATGAGACACAGGCCATATCAAAGAGTAGGATTTGCATCTCTGACTTATCTAACAGCCTGGTTTCCAGTTTGGAAACCGCAGCTGAATGCAAGCCAGCTGATGTCACTGAAATATTGGCTATGAAAGCAAGGAATTCTGTCAAGATGAAAGAAGGAACACACAAAACAACTTTCCTTTATTTGACAGTGAGTGACACAGGAATTACAACTCTGACTTTCAGTTTGGCTGTATACTTTGATTATTAATTGCAGCTACGGGAAAAATGTGTACTGGAGTTACTACTTATTTGGGCTGGTGATCAGCGGGGGCACTGAACACCAGGAAGATTTCATTTTGGGCTGATGAGCAGCCGAGGGGGGGACAACAGTCACCATCAGGGGCAGACAGCCCATAAGTCCACCACCAGTTACACAATCCATAAAGCAAAATTTCACCTGGAGAAATTTAGTCCATGGGTGGTGCAATTTCACCTGCGACTGAAATTTTGATGGCTTGGGGACAAAATTTTGTTTCACAACCGCGGGTGAAATTTCGCTTTCACCTAGTTAAATATTTTGCAAAATGCACATACTTAAAATATTTTGCTGTGCAAAATATTCCAATTTCACACAACACTACATATTAACAGTGGAATGACAGTTTCACAATCATGAGCAGAAACTTACCTTTTCTAACCTGTGCATCTTGTTTGAGTGCTTCTTGTTGAAGTATTTTTTTCTTTCCAGACTTCACATATCTGTAATCACTCAGTGCATCCTGGATACATTCTATGGATGATAAACTTGTCAATATATTAAAACATGTATTTCCAATAACAAAGAATGGGTCAGAAATAATCTACTCAGTATGACATGACATATCTGTATGTTGATTTGTAGAGGGCTTGTTATCATCATTCATAAATGTATGCAGCTGACATCTCTTGGGTGAGCAGAGTAATATGTCCATTGTCCCTCTGGAATACAGTTGTTCATCATTTGCCTCTGGTCTTTCATGTCTTAGTCTTATTTTCTTTTCTTTATGCTCTAAGAAAACTGTATACCAACTTGAAGATGGAAAATATCAGTACTATTATTTTATTGATTTATTTTAAACTTTTGGTAACGGTAAAAAGCATTGGGTGACATGGCCCTTTTACAGGCTTAACCAGGAGAGTACAAACACCATTCAATATTACAAAAAATATTTAATATTGTGGCAAACATAATAACTCCATATGATACATGCATACCCAATTAAATATCAACTCATTCTCTAAATTAAAGTTTAGAAGCATATGCCACACCATGAATTATGGTGGAATTCCAATTCATTACACTTTTCGATGTGTTTTGCAAGAGAATAAACACTAGCCACATATTAAAAGTGTTCTTAACACAATATAAATTTACATGAAATCACTTGCACTTGGAAGAAAAGAAAGATCAAACTCAACAATGCTTCATATTTGCCTTACCTGGAGAATGTGACTAGTTTTCCACATCTGCAAAGTAACTATTTCACATTACAGCCTATATGTCATTCACATTGCATGACACATGCAATTTTGCATGACAAACAACAGGTTGCCTAACAGTGATATCTTACTTCTTCCTTTCTAATTTCTCTGTGACCAGTCATGATGTCTTGGAAGCAGAAAGATCTTCTAGACTACGGATAGTGGGAAAAGCATCCTTATTTGACCTTTTCCTAAAAATGTCACATGTACATTTTTTTACTACAGTCTATAAATCGCAGACAGGAATAAAGATACTAAGCATTTTGGATGCATCAGATCACTCATCATATATGCAAGATTTAGGTGGGACTTCTTGGACTTGAAGCTGCTACTTCTGGCCCTTGTTGTTGTCCTTCCCGCACTCATCAAAATTATCAATCTTTCCCATTGCCTAGGCCAATTCCCCACCCTGTGGAAGTCAGCAGTGATAACTCCTATATTAAAGGGAGGTGACCGAGCCTCGTACAACAACTATCACCCTATTGCCATCCCCCCCCCATCTCTGAAGCCCTCAAAAAATTGGTCTCTGACCAACTCTCGGAATTCCTCTCAAAACACAACATTCAATGCCATCAACAACACGGTTTCAGGAAGGGTCACAGCACAACTCAACCACGGCCCTTCTGGAATACACTGAAACATAGAAACATAGACTTTGATGGCAGATAAGGACCACTTGGCCCCACTAGTCTGCCCATTTCCCTACCTACAGGATAGGCCGCAGATCCTAGTTAACCATCAGCCTATTTCTTTCTACCCCCCACAAGAATTGCCTTATGTCTATCCCATGCATTCTTGAATTCTCCCACAGTTTTAGACTCCACAACCTCCTCAGGAAGGCTGTTCCATGCATCCACTACCCTCTCTGTGAAATAATACTTCCTCACATTGCCCTTGAACCACCCCTCTATCTTTAAATTGTGTCCCCTTGTTCTTACACGTCTCTTTTTCTGAAAGAAGCTACCCTCTTGGACTTTGTTGATTCCACTGAGGTACTTAAAAGTTTCTATCATGTCCCCCCTTCTTTCCTCAAAGGTATACATAGTAAGCTGCTTTAGTCTCTCCTCATATGGCTTCTCTTGCAGACCCTGCACCATTTTAGTTGCCCTCCTCTGGACTGCCTCTATCCTGTCTATGTCCTTGCGGAGATGGGGTCTCCAGAACTGGAAACAGTACTCCAGATGGGGTCTCACCAACTGTCTGTACAGAGGGATAACAACTTCCTGTTTTCTGCTGCTGATGCCTTTCCCGATGCATCCCAGTATAACCTCAGGCCTCCCTACTGCCTTCTCACATTGCTTGCTAACCTTAAGGCCATCTGATATGATTACCCCCAGGTCCCTTTCCTTTTCTATTGTTGTTACTACCTCCCTCCCCATTGTGTATTCTTCCCCTGGGTTCTTGTTTCCCAGGTGCATTATTTTGCACTTCTTTGCATTGAATCCTAGCTGCCATACTTCTGACCATTCCTCCAACCTTGCCAAGTCCCTTCTCATCCTTTCCATGCCTCCTTGTGTATCAACCCTGTTGCAGATCTTTGTGTCATCTGCAAAGAGGCATACTTTTCCTTCAGTCCCTCTGCATGTCACTTATGAAGACATTAAAAGGACCTGACCCAATCTGAACCCTCGGTACCCCACTAGTAACCCCTCTTTCTTCAGAGTGGACTCCATTTACAATTATCTTCTGTGTCCTGTTGTCCAGCCAATGTTTTACCCAGGCTACCACCCTGGGACCCACTCCCAGACTGGTTAATTTGACTATTAATCTTTTGTGTGGGACTGTGTCAAATGCCTTGCTAAAGTCTAGGTAGGCCATGTCCACAGCCCCTACCTGGTCTACTACTTTGGTCACCCAGTCAAAGAAATCTATTAGACTCATCTGACATGACCTTCCCACTGTGAACCCATGCTGCCTTAGGTCCTGTGCCCCACTGGACTCTAGGTACTCAACTGTTCTTTCCTTCAGAAGTGGTTCCATCACTTTCCCTACCACAGAGGTCAGACTGACAGATCTGTAGTTACCTGCCACTGTCTTGGTCCCACTTTTGTGAAGGGGAATCACATCCGCCTTCCTCCAGTCCTCGGGTACCACACCATCCTCCCATGATTTATTAAAAAGAGTAGCCAGTGGTTTCACTGGTTCCCCTTAATTCTTTTTAGAATTCTGGGGTGAATTCCATCAGGCCCCATTGCTTTGTCCACCTTCAGTTTTAGGAGTTCTTGCAGAACCCTTTCTTCTGTAAAAGGACTGGGATCGACTCCCCTATCAGGAGTGCTTCTGTTAATTGGATTAGGCACTTCCCCCTCCTCTTTTGTGAATACTGAGCAGAAATATTCATTCAGTATCCCTGCTTTTTCACTGTACCCCTCTGTCTACCCACTGTTCATTCTATTCAGCCTCACTATCCCTCCCTTTGTCTTTCTATGCTCACTGATGTACCTATAAAAGGGTTTATCCCCCTTCTTAACCGAGTTGGCTATCTTTTCCTCAGTTTGGG
Organism: Neoceratodus forsteri; assembly: GCA_016271365.2. Lineage (NCBI taxonomy): Eukaryota > Metazoa > Chordata > Ceratodontiformes > Ceratodontidae > Neoceratodus > Neoceratodus forsteri. Next base: position 614,033,635 of record CM057455.1, read on the forward strand.
CCTTTAATATTCTGACTTCCGTCCCTGCTTCCTTCTGCCTTAACTGGTACAGCTCTCTGTCCTGCTCCTTCTGTGTTTCCTTATACTTCCGGAATGTTATCTTTTTCTCCCTGACTTTCACAGCCACCTCTTTAGAGAACCATAGTGGCTTTTTCTTTCATTTTGTTTTTTTTATTTGCTTCACACAAAGGCTTGTTGCCTTTGTGATGGCAGTTTTGATGATTCCCCATTGTTGCTCCACACCTCCTTCTAGCCTGTTTGCTAGTGCTTTTCTGAGGCACTCTCCCATCTTGCCAAAGTCAGCCCTCCTGAAGTCCAGTACCCTCTCTTTTGTATGGCTTGACTCTGTAGCTGAGTTTAACGTGAACCACACTGTTTGATGGTCACTTGTTCCCAGATGGCGACCCACTTCTAGATCTGAGATCCTCTCACTCCCCCCGTTTGAGAGTACAAGGTCTAAGATTGCTCCCTCAGTGGGTTCGAAACTAGCTGTCTGAGGCCTGCCACCTGTAGGATGTGGCTGCAGCAAATGTGCTCCAGTTAACATCTGGCATATTCAAGTCTCTCTTCAACAGTATCTCCCTTTCTCTGCCATTCTAAGAATGCCTCTATCATATCCTTGTCCATTCCCTCCCCTGACATGGGGATCTGTACACAACCCTGTGTGGATTGTGGTGTTTTTCCTGTCTCCAAGGTGAGCCACAGTGCCTCCCTCCTCCCTGTTTACTCTTTTTGTTCAGTTGCTTTTATCCCTTTCTTTATATAGAGAGCTGCTCATCCCCCTCTTTTCCCCTGCCTGTCTCTCCTGTAGGTAACCTTACCTTATCCTTATACCTTAACCTGACCTTATCCATAAAGAACTTGACTGCTGTGGACACCTAGTTGGGTCTGTGCCTTTCTGGACATCTGCCATTCAGAGTACACATGTTAATAGGGCACTAAAATTAAAAATTTGCTGCCCATTTCCTGAGGTCCTCACCCTGTAGTTATAATATTTAGTTGGGGGCATGGGGGCACTGCCTCCCACACACGGGGGTGTAGGGGTGCAGCTCCCCACAGAAATACCCGGTTGCAAAATTAAAATCCTGGCACTCTAATGATGGGAGCACTCAGATGGGTGCATACCGATGGTGGAATAGGGTCTGTGTACATAGACCTAACCAAGGTGTTCGACATGGTCAACCATGCCCTCCTTATTGAATCACTTCCAGCTATGGATCTGTCCCATGATGCATCTTCCTGGTTTGCTAACTTCCTTAGTGGAAGGACTCAGCAGGTAAAGGTAAACAACACACTATCCTCTATTCTTCCAGTTCATTCGGGGACTCCCCAGGATTCAATCCCTGGGCCCCTCCTCTTTAGATTATTTCTCAATACCCTCCCTGCTGCCTGCTCTGGGCATATGTTATTATACATCGACGATGTCGTCATTTACTGCATCCACCCTGACCCCACTTCTTGAAATCAGGATCTCCAAAGACTCTTCCCTGAATCTGAAGCCTGGTTTGCCAGTCATAAACTCATCATAAATTACAAGAAAACTAAATCTATGCCATTCTCACACCATCAGAACAAACACAGGGCATTTCCCTAAACATTGTTAACTGCTGGCTTTCCCCTGGAACATGTTCACAGTTTTAAATAACTCAGCATTACACTTGACTCCTCCCTTTCCTTCCATGAGCATATAAACCTAGTCAGTACTGCTATAAACACCAGAATTGGCTTCCTATGCAGGCATAGACTGTGCATGCCTTCAGATGTCCTCCATCTGGCTCTAACCATCTGTCTTGTCTATAATCGATTATGGGCTTGTTATCTATGGGTCAGCTCTTGATACAGCAACCCACAGGATAAAGGTTGCCATGAACAAGGCTTGTCAACTCATGCCAGGATTTGACAGGTTCACTCACACCTACTACCTCTACCACCAAAAAACTGGCTTAACATCGAGGGCTGGCTTAAATATCATACTAGCCTGCTTGCTAAAAAAACTGCTGCTGGGCTCTCCCCTCCAGGGCTTCTTCATCTTCTTACTCCTGCCCATGGAAATAGAGCTACTAGAAGTTCCTCCAAAGCATCCTTTCCTAGTCCCCATTGTTGGATGACCCTGGGGCAGAGGGCCTTTATGTACAGGGTACTTCTCTGGTTGAATGCCCTTCCAGGGGTAGTCTTCTCTGAAGTCAAATTAGCCCTTTCAAAGCAAAACTTAGAGATCATCTTCTTTTCTCTGTCTCTGTGATTGCTTCTTGCCCTCCTTCTCCCTCAACCCCTGCATTCCTCCTACTGTTTAACAATGTCTCCTAACTGCCCCAGCCCCTCGTTTCTCTCCTTCCACCACCCTCCCTGTTTCTACTTGCTATCCCCATCCTCTCTCTGGTCCTTCAACCTACTTTGCCTGTATCTCCATTGCTATTCAATGATGTGTTCCTTAGGCTCTTACTACTAAAGCTTGTTGTTTATGTGCACTTGATAAATAATGCTATGTTATTATTGGATTCCTATATATGTTCATTTTCATGGGTTGATTAATCAGGTCACACAGGAAACAGAAAATTGGTACAACATACCTAATTAGGTATGAATTTTATTAAAAAAATAAGAAAAATAAAAAAATAACAGCTTACACAGCAAACTTTTGACAATATTCAAACAAAATAAAGACACAAAACAGCTTCTGCCAAAGGTAGTGAAGTCTTGTCCAATTATAAGGGTACTAGTAGAGTGGGCACCACACCAACAGTCATATCTAGAATCTGTCCCTGATACAAATCTGTATCTTTGCAGTAGGATATTGATGTACATCACCATGAATACATATCACACCTGTATGGTTGGTGCTTAGCAAGTCAGCTCAAATTAAACTTTACCAGCTTCCAGAATCCACCAAACCATCCACAGGGATGCCATTTACTAATGTCTTTATTAAAAATTCCCAGATTCATGGAAGCACGATAAGCAGATTTCTTTTTGGGCAGAAGTGATAATATGTCCCAATCCATTACAATAATGGCATTCAATACTGGTATCAGATTTTTTAATGATGTCCCATCCTTTCCTCTGGATTTAGTATTCCCAGCCCCAACTGGTGAAACAACAGAAGATTGTACCATGGTAGTGGAAACAGGGTAGTAGGAGTGATATTATCTGTCCTTCTATAGCCTTTCTGTACTGGTTGTTGTGCAGACAGGAAATCCAAAGCAAGAGTAATGGCTGTATCTGCATTCTCAGGATGATATTCCCTGATCCACAATTGAATGTTAGCAGGCATTATCTGGATAAATTGTTCTAACATGAACTGTTTGATTATCACTTCCACTGTATTTCCCTCAGGTTGTAGCCATTTCCAGCACAAGTCATTCAGCCATGTAAAAGTCTCCTGGGGTGGTTTATGTGGTAGGTGTTTTAAATTTCTAAATCTTTGTCTGTATGTTTCTATATTAGTGCCATATCATTTCAATATTTCTTTTTTTACAGAGGCTTAATCACTAGATGCCTGAGCATGCGTACATGTGTAAGCCAGTTGTGCCTTTCCAGTCAAATAGGGTGGACGTCATACCACCCATTCTGCCACAAGCCAGTTACAAGTCTGAGCCACACATTCAAATGTTGTTAAATATGCTTCTATGTGCTCCCCGAGTTAATAGGTATGAATCAGGTAGGTTTCATGAAGGGACACTCTTCAGTGGATCATCTGTGTATGTTATCCCATGTCTTCTCTGCCTCCAGAGATGCTGATTTCCCTGCAGGCTTGGTCTCATTGGATGCAGAGAAGGCGTTCGACTGGGTGAATTGGAGTTTTCTCTTCAAGGTTTTGAGTGTCTTTAACTTCCCTCCGGTATTCATTTCTTGGGTTCCTGCACTATATAAATCCTCTATAGCAAGAATCTCAGCTAACAGGACCTTCTCAGACTACTTCTCACTTCATTCAGGCACTAGGCAGGGTTGCCCCCTATCACCTCTCTTGTTTAACTTATATCTGGAACCCCTCATCCAAAACATTATCCAAAACATCTCTATACAAGGTATCAGAGTTGGGCACCATGAGATTAAACTCATTGCGTACGCAGATGATTTGCTGATATATCTCTCCCACCCGGTTTCTTCAGTACCACCCTTACTGAACGAATAGCTAGGTTCAGTATGTTATCCAACTACAAGTTGAATGCAAGTAAATCCTTATTTTCCCATTAAACCACAAGGTATTTAAGGATGATATTTGCCCCCTAGGTTTAGGTTGGACTCCTAGATTAATTAAATACCTGGGCATAAAGCTATCCCATAATCCCTCGAGGTGGGTCAAAAATAATCTGGATTCTCTTTCACAGGTTATTATGCAAGACCTCGACAGATGGTCTAAACTTCCTATATCATTATGGGGCAGGATTAACATCATTAAGATGAATGTATTTCCTAGAATTTATTACCCCTTATCCCTTCTCAGCTCTTTTATCCCAATACACTGGTTTAAGAAACTGCACAGTATATTTACCATATTTATCTGAGCAGATAAATATCCTTGGTTGGCCTATCATAAACTAGCTGCCCCAAAATCTGGGGGGGGGGGCTGAGGATTCCCCATATGGCACTATACTACTGGGCCAGTCATCTAACATATTGTCTGAGATGGATCTCCCCAGGCCCTGAAATGGTACAACCAGTGTGGCTTAAGATTGAGTTAGATGCAATTAAATCTAATTACCTGGATCCCTCAAACTTATTTTACCTCAAGTTGTCTCATGTAAAGATGGCTAACTATACCACAATAAGTACCTCTTTAAGAGTTTACATACAGTTATGCTTATTTCTTCATTATTCCCCTCAGACTGACTTAGCTCAGTCTATTTGGAATTCCCCATCTTTCACTCTTAGTGGAAAGTGGATTCCTTCTAACTGGTTGCTTCAGCTAGGCGATGGAAAACTGCTTTCCCTAGTAGACAGGGAAGGGCACTGGATGTCCTAACATGGAATTATTGACAAGTTTCGTATTCCAGGCTCACCCCATTTCAAAGTTATGTAGTTAAGACACCTTCTCATTGTAGCCCTGGGGAGTTCTCCCCCCTCCCAGAGGGTATCAGCTCTGATTCATGAACTCTCCCAATTGTCCAGATCTTCGGGCATAATATCCAAGCTATACAAGATGCTGTACTATAAAAAGTATGGGGACACCTTTGGACCTACTAGTTTCTGGAACTTATTCCTCCCTCAATACCAGTTGGACTGGCAATCCCTATGGAGATCCTGTCATAAGTATGTTTCCCAAGATAGGCTGCGTTTCATGCAATAACATATTCTACATAACATGTATTGTACCCCTACCAAATTAAAAATGGGCTTCTCGAACTCTAGTACATATACTAAGTCCCTGCAAGAAGAGGGTACTCTCTTGCACATGTTCTGGTCCTGTCCCAAAGTTTCTTCCTTATGGAATTCAATTAAGATGTCTCTGGATCCCCATTGGGCCTACAGGAGTATTTTACTCCAGAGGTATGTCTTTAGGGACATGTCCCTGGTCAGTGCTAGAATTAGGAAATATCATATTTCTATGGTTGCGCCCTCAGTTAAGAAACTTATACTACGTCATTGGAAGGAACAATCGGCTCCTTCCTTCCAGGAATGGTTACATAAAATCACTGCTAACCTTTGAACAGAGAAGGCAATTTCAAGTCTTCATAACTGACTAGAGATATATATAGCAGGATATGGGATCCTCTTCTTTACTCTTGTTACCTCACTGAAGTTATATCACATTCTGGTTTTACCCATACACACCATTGAATCATGCACTGCACATTAGGGCAATCAAATTTTATTGCTGTAAGGGGGGAATGGGGTGGGGGTGGCAGGGCAGTTTTTCTGTTCAAAACAATGTCTCTTCTCGACTTGCTGTAACTGCCCTTTATAATGGAAATGTATTAATAAAGCTTAAATTGTAAAAAAAATATGCTTCTATGTAGTCAGAGGGAGTCATTTTTTAAGTTTAATGTCTCTTGGATCTGTCTGGGCAACCCCTTGACCAGCCCCGATTAGTTGCAAAGCATGTATGGTATCACCCACCTCTGGTCTTGTCTCCATCTTTCCTCTTCCCTCTCCTTAAGATCTGCCTGATGCTGGCATTCCATCTCCATTTGTCTAATAGCCAGCCAATGGAACAAATTCCTAAGGTCCTCAGGGGGTGTAACAGGCTGTTCTTCCTCTGATTCCTTCATACTTGCTCCAGGTGTCACCTCCATAGTCTGTGTGTCCTGCTTAACCTTAGGATGGGTAGCAGGGGGTAAACCTTCAAGGAGTGGTTCACCTGAAACAGCAGCTTGGGTTCTAGTTAAAACCCCAGATAAGACACCAACTTCCTCTAGTTTATGTGTCATGTACCTGCTGAAACCAGCTGTGGCCTGGATACTATGTGCAGTATCTATATGTTGGAGTCCACCTGTGGATCTCCAATCAACCCCACTCCTGGTACCAAAAGTCATGGGTTGATAAATCAGGTCACACAGGAAACAACAAATTGGTACAACATACATATGTAGGTATGAATTTTATTAAAAAATAATAAAAATAAAATAAAAAATAACAGCATGCATCAAGCGGACTTTCGACAATATTCAATCAAACAAAATAAAGTCACAAAATCAGCACAGCTTCTTTGCCAAAGGTCTAGCAGGGAAACATAATCTGTGCGACAAGATCACATGAAAGAGCAGGAGTTCCTCACAGGAACTCTCCCTAACTGCATCTGATCTTAAAATGTAGGCTGGCTTCTTTTAAAGAGAGAAACTCTAACTCTTAGCTCATAGACCCTCCTTATTTTTAAGATAATTACTGGATATATTCATAGTTCTTTGTGCAATTGTTTACATGTAACATAGGCATTAAGTAATACAACAAAAATTATCTATTATTGATACATCAAAACAGGCAACATAATGCTTCACTTAATAATAGTTATTTCTTGCAGGAGTGGGCTGCATTCCAGACAAACTCCTCCCCTTTTGTAAAGGTAACTAGGAAATGCACCATATAAAAGAAGGGGGAAAAGTGCTTCTGATTCCCTATAGGAGACAGCACCTAGCAAGGAAATCAGCACTGTTTGGAGACAAGATACTGCTAAGATTTGTGCAGGTTGTCTACATTTTACTTTCCCCATTATCTTGTATTTTATTTCAAATGTTAACCTATATTTATTATTCCAAGGAATAAGATACTCTTATCTACACCTGCACTTATGTCAAGTCACTCAAACTGGAAGTGAAAATCATTTAGGTCTGACCATTAATACCAGCCTTTTGTTTACCATTGAGAGAGATATTTATCTACTATCTGCTATATCATTCTTTTTTTTTTGTAAATAACTTTATTTTAATGCAAGTTTTATCCATGTACAGAAAACAAGTGAACAATTTTCAATATTATAACCAAACAATTAACCCACACCAGACAACCATAAACAAAAAATATCCTACATACCCACCCAACCCCTTCCCTTCCCTGTAGCACACACTCCTTTAACCCCACCACCACAGAAAAAGGATGATACCCTGATGAATTGAAATCTCCTTTTTGCTCTAGCACAGCAAATCAGGAAGAGAGAAAGGAGAGGAGAGGAGAAGAGAGGAAGAGACTGAATTAAAGTAGTAGTGAGGTTGAAGTAGACGAGGGTAAAGGGATGGGGAAAGATATTATAGAAAAGATGAAAGAAGAGAAAGTTGGGAGTTGGTTTAATAACCAAATTTACCTTTAAAAATTGAAAAAATCCACAACATTTCTGGAATTTTCCCCAGAAGTGAGAGAATCTACCCATACATCTTTCCATATTCAGAGCAGTAAAGAATTCAGCCCACCATTCTCCAAAAGAAGGTTCCCACTCCACTTTCCAATGCCTTAGAATTATCAGCTTTGTAACCATGGCAAATTGAACTTTTTGAGGGAATGTGGGGATAGAGAAATACATTCTTAAGAGGCAGATATCCTCCTTGAGGTAGGGAGAAATTTTAAAAAAATGGTGCAATATGTTTTTGGACTGTGTCCAAAATTTAGAGATCTTAGGGCAAGACGAAAGCTTATGGTGTAGTGTAGCATTGTCAGATCCACAGTACTTACAATCTGTGGAGGATAACCTGCCCATTCGGTATAGTTTGCTAGGTGTGTAATAAATATTGTGGAGAATATTAAAATGAATGCTCCTCAGGCAGTCTTGTTTAATTAGGACAAAATTGTCGGTCCAGATTGCTTTCCATATATTGTCAGGAAAGTTCTTGGAAATATTGTTCTTCCAGTAGTAAGCTATAGGAGAAGGGTTCTTCCAAGCATGAAGTGTAATTTCTTTGTACAATTTAATACCTGATTTGCAACCTTTGGTTGATTCCCAAAGAGTAGCTAATAATTTCTCTGCTTCATCTGACCATGACGGTTTGCCCAGAAATAATTTGATACAATGGTGTACTTGAGTTAGATGAAAAAGTATTTTGGAGGAATGCTATATTTGGTTAGTAAAGCAGAGATAGAAGACAGTGAGTTCCCAAGTAAGGTCTTTTAAACTTAGATCAAAGGGGATCCTAGAACTGGGTATTAATGGTTTTCTTAGCTAATTTCAAGTTTGGGTTATTTAACAGAGGTTGCTTCAGATCTTTTTGGGGTGAATCTGGATCAGGGCTCATAATTGCTGTAAGATCTTTACATTTCCCATTTGAAGAATCTCTGAGCTTTGTTGGGATATTTGACCATGAGTTACACAACAATGCCGCCAAAGCGAGATTACAGGAGTTAGCTTGCTGAATGTCTAATTGTAACCAGGAGGGACTCTTTGGAATATTTGACTTAGGAGTAGACCAGTGCAAAAATCTATTAGAGTGAATGGCCAAATAGTAAACATAAAAGTCTGGTAGTTGTAAACCCCCCAATGTCCTAGGGTGAGTAAGTTTCCCATAGGCCCTTTGCAGACATTTCCATTTCCAGAAAAAGTCTGAGCAGATTCTTTGAAGAGACAAAAATAATGATTTGGGAAGATATATATTGAGGTTATTTAGAGGATTAAAAAATGTGGGAAAAATTACCATTTTTAAAACATTTGTCCTTCCCAAAAAGGATAAAGGTAGACTTTTCCACCTGGCCAGGTCTTCTTTTGTCGATTTTATTTAGGGGTCCAAATTGAGTTCTTTAAATTTATTCATTTCTTTAGTAATTTTGATGCCTAGATAAGTCAGAGTTTCACTTTTCCAGTGGAGGCCCAGTCTTTCAATTTGGTCCCTCGTATCTAGGGGATAAGGAATAAACCATAGTTTTATTCCTGTTGAGCTTGTACCTTGAAAATTCACTAAACTGAGATATAACATGGAGGGTAAGGGGGAAGAGATTGCCTCCTTTAGAAATATGCAGAAGTAAATCATCTGCAAACAGAGATAACTTAAGTTCTAGGTGCCCCAGTTGCATGCCCTTTATCCCCTACTCCAGGTTGAGTACTCTAGCTAAGGGTTCAATGTATAAATTAAACAAATAGGGAGAGAGGGGGACATCCTTGCCAAGTCCCAGAACAAAGTGGAAAAGATTCTGATAGGTGATTATTACACAGTAACCTTGCTGATGGACATTGATATAAAACTTGAATTTGGTCAATAAAGGACTGTGGAATACCAAATTTAGAAAAGGCAGCAAACAAATATGTCAACTCTACCCTGTCAAAAGCTTTTTCTACATCCAGAGACACCAAGACAGCTTCAAGATTGGGATCCCTGGATGCAGAAATAAGGTGGTGTAATTTCCTAAAATGATCTGATGAAGTACGTCCAGCGACAAGCCCTGCTTGCTCCAGACCCAACAGACTCATCCACACCTCTGCTAGCCTGTTAGCCAGAATTTTTGTGTAAATCCTGATGTCTACATTAAGTAAAGAAATAGGTCGGTAGTTACCAATCACCGTGGGATCCTTCCCTGGTTTGGGGAGAAGGATTACTCTCGCTTCAAATATTGAAGGGTTCTTAACTGGAAAAGACCCCCAGTAGGTATAAAGCTGTAATAATGAGGGAAGGAGATGCTTTTTAAATGTCTTATAGAAAAGGCGCAAAAAGCCATCTGGGTCAGGCGCCTTATCGGGTTTTAGGGAATCAGTTGCTGCCAAGATTTCTTCCACAGTGATTGGTTCAGCTAGACGTGTCTGACTGTCTCCTGAGAGGACAGGTAAGTCTGCTCAATTAAGAAAAGCTGGCATTGCTTTATATTGGGAGTCTGTCAAAAAGTGAGGGGAGTATAAGGATTGATAATACTCTCTGAATAAAGTCAGCATCTCTTGTGGATTAGACACCTAAGTTCCAGTGTGAGGCTGTTTAATGGCTGCAATCCATTTTGATGCTGCTTGTTGTTTTAATTGCCAGGCAAGTAACTTGCTGGCTTTGCTACCCTGGCTAATATATGAAGCTTTTATTAAATACACTGATCTTTCTACTTTTTCAAATAAAATACTAGCATAGCGAGCCCTTACTCGAATAAGTTCTTGTTCATCTGCTAAAAAAAGGTTGTCAAACCCTTTAATTTCAAGTGTTTGAATTCTATCCAGACACAGACTGATGTGGTATAATTTTTTTATTTTTCAATAACATAGCAGTCCATATAAAGTCCACCTCCATGTAGCTTTTAAAGCTGCCCAGACCATATCCACCAAAGGGACCAAATTGTAATTAGCTTGAATAGTGTCCTGCAAGAATTGATTAAACAGGGAAATTAAATGGTTGTCTTTTAACAAATTATTCTTTAGTGACCAGGTGTGGGGCCTGAAGGGAATATTAGGTAGATCTACTTGGACTGCAATGAAGGAGTGGTCTGAAATTACCCGAGCATGTATTTGCAAATCAGTAATAAAGGGGACTAAATGTTGACTTACCAGAAAGAAATCAATGCAAGAATAACTTTTATGAACAGGGGAGTAAAAAGTGAAGTCTTTTGCTGAAGGGTAGGATAGTCTCCAGGGGTCTATTAGACCTAAGGAAGAAATGAATTCACCCAGGACCCTCTGGGCTGAAGAGGATCCTACCCCTCTATGATATGTACGATCCAGATCACTTGATTGTACCAAATTCCAATCACCTCCTATTATAATTGGGTATTGAAGAAGGGGAGCCAGTACTGAGACTAGATGGGTAAAAAAAGAGAGTGTTTCTGTGTTGGGGCCATAAATTGATCTCAATACTATGTCAGAGTTTCCTAGTTTACCAAAAACAAAGATTAACCATCCCTCTGGGTCATTAACAGTTTCAGCTGCATTAAAAGGCAATCCTTTTGCTATCAATAGGGCTACTCCCCGCTTTCGAGGGCTAAAACCTGCTCCAAAGACCTGTCCTACCCAATGCTTTTTAAGGAACTTTATCTGTTGTGGAAGCAAGTGTGTTTCCTAAAGGAACAGAATCTTAGGATCAGATTTTGCCAACTGATTTAATATGACATATTTCTTGTTGTTGTTCCTCCCTCCCTTAATATTCCAGGAAAGAATAGTCAAGATGTTAACCATAAAAGGTAGGATAATCATAACTGGTTGTGCAAATATTATGTGAGGCTGTGCTGCTACCTCCCTCTCCCCCCAAGGTAAACTGTACCCAAACAACATCCCTTAAATGAACTAATTGGAAAAAATTTGAAAAAACTGTAAAACTATGTACAATCCTAGTCACTTGGGCCCTGGGCCCACTCCCTATATTCTGAACCACAATACTCTCAAAGGGAGAGCAATCGTCCATTCCCCAACCTGCTAGAATAAAAAGAAAAAAGTTAGTAAACTTATACACCCGCCTTAACCTAAATAGCATTCAGCAAATCCACCTCTGAATGTAAGGACAGCAAAGGTTCTGGAGGTTTCCACAAACTAAACACCTGGAGTATCATAATTGATGACTATCCCAAAAAGGAAAAAAAAAAACTTCAATTTAGGGTAAATTACTATCACAACGATAGACCTAATACAGCATTTAGTTAGTGGTCCTTTTAACATGGCTTTGAAAGGAGGAAAGGAAAAAGAAATTAAATGTACTAATTTAGTCTTAGTTTCACTGTCTCTGGTGGAATTGCCCAATTATAAGATGCAGTTTTGGCACTTTCTAGTGGAAGAAAATAAAAATATATAAAACAGGTGCTGTATTGGCAATATTCCTCCCTCAATGAGTAACATTAAATAAATTTGGAAAGAAATGATAACTTTTGGATGCAGCATGGTGCTGAGTCAATATCAGTTAGTTTCATTGCTTTACAGTCTCAGTAATAACCTTCTCTGGTCATTGCAGAACAAAGAAAATAAAGGAGAGGGGAAGCTAAGTCAGCATAAAAACAGCCTGTATTTTCTAAACTTAAAGTGTCAAGCTGACACTTTTTACCCCAAGTGCTTGAATAGAAAGTCTCCCTTTTCATTTGGGAAATAGATTGGGGTGGCATTTATGCAGAATCTTCATGTCTTCCTCCACCGAATCAAAGTGCTTAACTCCTTCGGATAAAGTGACTTCCAGTCGGGCAGGGTATAAGAGGCGATGGCGTATGCCAGCAGCCCGCAACTTCAATGTAATGGGTCAAAAAAAGGCATGTAGCTGGTGGGTTTTAAGCATTAGGTCTGGTACCAATATCATCTTTTTTCCCTCCCAGAGAATAGCAGATAGCTTCCTGGCTTCCTTGAGAATAAAATCCCAATCTAGATAATTGAGCAGTTTAAAGATGATTGGCCTGGGTGGATCAGCTCGAGGGGGTTTAGCCCGGAGTGATCTGTGGGCTCACTCTATGACAAATTCCAGGCCATTAGGAGAGGGGCCCACTGTCTTTTCCAAAAACCGTTGGAGAAATTGAATAGTATTAGGCTCCTCTTCTCCTTTGGGGAGAACTAACAGCACCAAATTATTCCTCCTATTCCTCCCCTGGAGATCATCTAAATGGTCCTCCAATTTGGTAAGATTTCTTTTGAGCTCAACCACCTTGGGCTCCATCTTGTCCTGTTTACACTCCATCGACACTACTCTAGCCTCCATATCTGTCACTCTTCAGGATAATTGCATGAGAGCTGGTTTAAAGTCATCCACTTCCTCGATTAATTTCAAAAGAGCCTCCTTGGCTGGCCCAGTGGCATAGAGGGTTGAGGCACTGGTGCCTTACCTCGACCCACACTGGCAACCCGGGTTCGGGAACAGACTCGGGGCACCAGGGGTCGGTAGGGGACAGAGAGGATTGAGCATTCGGCAGACTGCTCTCCTCTCTTGGGGTGGGATCCAGGGATGCATCTCTCAGTAGTGGCCCCCAGTGGAAACTGGGGGGCACTTTCTGAGCATGCACTGATTGGGCAAGAAAATCAGTTAAAAATGGCACCTGAAGGGAGCGGCTTGATGGCCATCTGCAGGTTTCGCCTGGGCACCGGCCTTGATCCATGCCCTCAGGGAGTACAAGGAAGCCCCTCCCTGCACCCCCACTGTGGGGGGGGAGCCACAGAGTCCAGAGTCTGGGGCAGAATTGGGAGGCGGCTGGATGTCCCTGACTGGGGAGCAGCTCAGGTAGCCAGGAGGGAAAAAATCATCACAAAAAAAAAGAGCCTTCTTGATTGTAGTAAGCTCCGTATAAATATGGGAAGATGAGAGATCCTCTGGAGTCTATTGGGGAGATGAACTGTGATGAGGGCGCTTGGCCTCTGACTCCTGAAGTGCTTCCATGTCCGACTGCTGGTTTGACATATTTGGAGGTAAGCCCATCTCCATCTGCACTTGGAACAGCATCCATGTTCTCTGGTTGAAGTAAAATTATGAAACAGTGCTAACTTGTAGAAATATTGGGTGTTTTTCATGAGTTTTCTTGGTGAAATGAACAGAGCTCAGACAGACACGTCCTATCACTTCCTCAGCATCATGTGACCTTCTGTCCTATATCATTCTAGAGACCTTTATTTCGTCACAGATTCAGTCCTGAGTTGCATAACCAGGTGTCCTCATAGAACTTTAAAACTTTAATTCTAGTACAGTGCTTCTTTAGCTGGAACATAACAAAGAAGAGCAGAAATAGAGGTGGAAAAAAGAGAACTGTACTATGATACACAGCAGCAGGTGGCCAGTCTGACTGCAGCATACTGTGACCAAAGGGCACGGGGGGAGGGGTAGAGAGAAAAGAAAGAGTATACAGAAGAAAAATATAGTGCTGTTACGCAACAGTCTTTGTAACATAGGAACACTATTTAGAAGGAAGAAAGAAAAAATGTCATGTTCAGCTAAGCATTAACCAACTGGGGGGTTCAACTACCACATTCATTTTATTGTTTGTTATCTCTGACATGGAGCCTTTGTAAATGAGTCTCTGACTCAAAGGTTTGTAATTCTGAAATTTCAATAAATAAATAAATATGTTATGAATAGTAGTGGGCAAAGTCCCCAAACTTCACTAGGTGGAGAACCTCATGTATAAACACAGAATTTGCATGGCACTCCGCATTGCGAAGTGTATTACTTCACCTTACTTACTGGACGCAATCTCCCATTGGTAGCAATAGACTTCACGATAACTTGGCTGTTATATGACTTCCCCCTTATTTTTAAAGTGAAGGGCCATTGATTTGAGTGGCTTTGCATTAACTTTGCCTTGTTAATGCTCTCCAAACAAATTTTGCATTGATTCATTGAATGGCAAGTCACATAGGCTGTGTATTGTCTTGCACAGACTCAGTTCAGCATAGTGTGTGTAGTGGAAAGCTGGAGACAGTTTGCTCTCAGAGCTCTGAGATTCAGACACTCTAAAAACCTTTATGAATGCCTTTTTGCCACAAACTTTTGTGTCAAAATTTAGTACATCAATTGCAGGAAACCCTTGTGTGTTGATATTATTGAGCGTTTATTGATTTTCTGTGCATATTGAATGTTAATTTAGTCCATTCAGTCTCTGTACTGACAGATACTGTAGAAGTGTGCTTCGAGGAGGGGCGTATCTGAGGTGAAGGGAGATTCACAGTGAGAAAGGTAGTCTTTCTGACAGTTGTTGGGTAGCTAGTCTGTTAGTATTTGTGTGTTCATGTACACACAGAAATACTTGTAGAAATTTGTGATAATTTCTTGCTGTTTGCTGTTGTGCAGTGGATTTTTTCAGTTGGTTTAAAAGATTTGGTGATGTTGTACTAAACTGTAAAATTTTCTGCACATTACCTTTAGTGTGTGTGCGCATGTGTGCGTTCTGTCTAGTCAGAGACAATTTATTGTGTTACACTGTAATCGCAGCACTCTGAGTCTCTTATTCATCTGCAGTATTTTTTACTGCTTCATTCTATCCACTTAGTGGACTGATACTGCAGTGCCCCCCCACCGGCAAAATATATGATTTTTCCAGTTTTGGATTTGTGTGACCACTGGTTAAGCTGTTGTTGTGCCTGTGTGGCTGCATCTCTTGAGTGTGCAATCTCCATCTGACTGTGTGTCTGCATCTCTTTAGGGCCAAATTTCCATCTGTAAGCCACAGTTGTTTTTTGGCTTCCCATCCAGCCCAAAGTTCAGAAATCTAAATTTGCTGTTAATTTTGTGTGTAATCAAAACAAAAAAAAATGCCTACAAAGAGATGTGCATACAAAGATGTTTCTGGCCATGGCACTGCTGCCAGTGGCAAGAGTGGTCATGGGTATGGTAGTGTAGTACACAGCATAAGGGCATAGTTGTTTTTCACAGTACAGTCGGTTGCTTCTATGATGGTTGGAGATGCTGTTGTCTCCATCTCTGTTGCTGGTGGCAGTAAAGTTGCTGATGGCATGATTATTGACCCAAGTTCAACCTGTGACAAGTTAACAGGTTGTCACAATATTGTGGACTCTAAAGATGTGAGTCAGACTGCAGTTGATGTCAGACCCCTGTACCCATCCCCACAGTAGCTGAACCTGATTCTAATCCTGATGATGACTCACAGTCACAATGTAATGTTTCTGTTGTTGTTGAGGTTATTCCTGGGCCATCCAATGATTCAAATGTTGAAGAAAAAATAGTGGATGATCATAATGAGGCTGTGGTTGGAACACTTTCTCCATAGGACAGCGTCCAAACTGAAATTGTGGATGCGGATGATGATTATGATGATTTCGACTACCCCAACTGGGAACCAATGAAAAAGAAAGTAAAGGTGGCTGTGTGCAAACAGTCTGTTAGTAAATCAACCCCTCCTCAAAGTTGTGATGTAGCTGTGCCTGTTGATGATGATGACCCTGTAACAGTCATAGACTGTGATGTTGGTATTGTAAAGCAGTGTAATAAGGCAGACTGTTGTGGTAGCAACCTTCAGGGAATTAGACAGTATGCAATACTTACAATGCACAGTGTTGCAGGGTTCCACAAAGGTGAAATCAAGCTAGTCTTGCTACTGATAGAAATCGATGAGTAGCTGAACCCCCCTGCCACTGAAAGCTGGCTTTATAGCTAGTGACAATTGATCAAACATCATTAAATGTATCAGCAATGGTGGCTTTGTGAGGGTTCCATGCATGGCTCACTACTTAAATCTTATGGTAGAGGGGTTTCTGAAGTGCCCTGACATCAAGCAATTGCTGACATTGCACGATGCATCTTTGCACACTTTGCATGCTTTAGAAAGGCCAGTGACCAACTTAGACAGCTGCAGATTCAAAACAGTCTCCCTCAGCACCGCTTCAAGCTGGAAGTTGTCACAGGCTGGAAAACAACACTTTACATGGCAGAGCAGTTGTATGAACAGTACAAAGCCATCTCAGAATATCTAGCAATGCACACTAGCCGTAACAGTTCATGGACATCAATGACTATGACAACTGATCATTGGTACCTCGTGGACTCAGTGATGTCAATTTTGAGGCCATTTGAACATGCAACACAAGCAGTGAGTGGTGACACAGCATCCATTAGTCAAGCCATTACACTGCTGCAGGTGCTGTGACAGACTGTGTTGAATCTGCAGCCTAGCCTTGATGTGTCCGAAGATAGATCAAGCAGTGCATTACTTAAACACAAGCTAACAATATTCGACTGCAATCGCCACATCACCAGTATTCAGCAAAGTGCAGAATTTAGAATAGCAACAATGCTGGACCCACGATACAAAGATGACATTGCATCCTTACTGGAGAGAGGGCCTGATCAGGTTCAAAACCTTACTGGACAGCTGGTGTGATTGGTTCATGGGGCACAGAAGTCACATGCAAATTTTGGCAAACTGCATCAAAACAAGACTGAATGTCACTGTGGGATTAAACTCATCCAGTAAGGTGGCTGTGGGATAAGGGAGGGTGTCAGAAAAACAGGTTGCCATTAACCCACTTTGGGATGCGTTGTCTCAAGTCAGAATCTGTGACCTCAATGAAGCCTGTGAACCAGTGGATGACTCATGATCAGGACTGCATGCAGCACAGAGAATGGTTGACACCTATTTGGCAATAAACATGCATCTGTCAGTACGTGACAATCCCCTGCTGTACTGGAGTGGAAAGGTCAATGAATGGCCCAACCTGACTTCAGTAGCACTGAAGTACCTCACCAGCCCACCCTCCAGTGTAAGTGTGGAGAGGGTATTCAATTCTGCGTGGGTAATAGTGTGTGACCATCATACTAACCTCTCACCCACAAATGTCAGCATGCTGACATTTATAAAAATGAATCAGGATCACATATCAAGTTGAGCTACCACATCTGTGTTTGTACCTCATCACGATGATGGTTGTGCTGATGATGTGGGTGAAGCAGACCATTCCGGTGGCAAAGTCAGATGGTCTACCATTGAGGTTGATGATTCAATCATGGAAAAAGAATTCCCTAGTGGCACAGTTCCGACCTTGATGACTGAGGGCAGCTTCCTCATTGATCAGGAGGATGAGGATGATGGTGCTGGCACTGTGTAATGGGTTTAAAAGCTGTTACATTTCTGCAGTGTTACCTTGTTTCATTTATAAAGGAAAAACAGTGTCCTTGACTCTCATTCCATATGACAGATATGCACAAATAATGACCCATCATTGTATTTTACCTTTCCATTGGTAGATTTTCAAAGTACAGTTAACAGAATGTGCGCTGCTGTCATTAGCAAAAACAGCCAGCAGCTTCACAAACCCAACTGTCCAGTTTTTGTAGCCACTTAAGTCATGCTAATTAAATGACAGATATCCTCCTCCTGAGTAGTCAAAGACTGTAACACACCATATCCAGCTACCCGTCTTGATGAGAGTGAGAGACAGAGAATGTGTACCTGTGCCAATGACAAATGAATAATCCCACAGCCAGCCACAGCCTCCCATCTCGATGAGAGTGAGAGATAGAGAATGTGTACCTGTGCCCATGTCCAATGAATGATCCCACAGCCAGCCAAGCCACCCGTCTTGATGAGAGTGAGAGACAGAGAATGTGTACCTGTGCCAATGTCAAATGAATGATTGGGCAGTCAGCCACAGCCACCCGTCTTGATGAGAGTGAGAGACAGAGAATGTGTACCTGTGCCAGTGCCCAATGAAAGATCCTGCAGCCAGCCACAGCCACCTGTCTTGATGAGAGTGAGAGACAGTGAATGTGTACCTGTGCCCATGCCCCGAATGAACCCGCAGGCTCAGTCAGCCACAGCCACCATTCTTTGTATTATTATTATTTTACAGTGAGTATGTACTAATTTGTTATTCTATGGTTTCTCCAAGAAATGTGTGAATGCTTCCTTAACCATTTTATAGATGACTTTGTAACCAAATACCAGCAAGTGAATTTTTTTTCCACAGGTTTGACATACAAACAGTGTAACAGGACAGGACTCGGAGTACTGTAGTACCACAAAACAACCACCTAAGGGATATCATTTTCAGGTAAGAATCAATTATATTTCATCTGTTCTTTTTTTTGTCTTTCATTTTTCAAAGCTGGTGTAAGGCATACAATGAAGGTGAGATACAGGCCAGTTAATATATTTTTCATGCACATCTCATCTGTCACTAGCTTACTTCAGCATGACATGGTTGTACTAAGTTTTATCCTGGTCATCATGACAACACGTCATGTAATGTAGCTTAATTTACTACATTGTGCCAGTGCATGTAGCATGCAATAAACTTGTTAGCTGGTCTTGTAGTGGCTTACTAATTGCTTGGTAGTTTAAGCTGGATATAACAGACAGGAACAGCCACACTTGTAATAGAATGTTTTAGTGCAATGAAGTCTGAATAATTTCTTCTTCGTCTTTTTGCATGTAACATTTAAGTGCTGTGTGCTGCTATTGGTGCTTTCTTCAAAGTCAGAACACATGCAGCTTGTGTGAATCTGGAGGATACACATAAAACCTGCAAAGTAGACAAAACCCTTATTGAAACTTTTCAAATGATGCCCCCCCCCCCAAAAAAAAAAACAATACTTACCTTTCATGGCTTGGCAATAGTTTTCGTAGAGCAAAAGTCATTAACAAGCCAAAATGTGCTCAACAAAAGTAGGACTTGATAACCAGTGAGAGAGAATATATATTTATAAATAAAGTTAATGTATGGGTCTCTGAAAAAATATGAACATGAAATGTACAGTAAATTATCTCTGGTGGTAGGAATCCATGACATAGGGCAGTATGTTTCAGTCAGTGCAGCAGATTAATGGTCCTCCAGAACTTCTCAGTATGGTTCACCCAATGGTCATCTTTGGCTATCATCATTGGGCAACACATTGTGCATCAGCTCAGTGAGCAGCAGCAGCAGCAGGAAACAGAAGTATGACAGCAGCAGCACAGGCACCAGAGTTGTGGCTGTTAGTGCATGATCTAATCAGTGTGTCCTGAAATAAGTGTGACTTTTCAGCACATTTTCTTATGTGATTATTCTTCATCTGGAGTAGGGCCTTTTCATGACAGTTTAACAGCAGCCATTTTAGTTGGTTCACTTATGCAAAGTTGTGGCTGTTAGTACACACTCTAATCAGTGCATCCTGAAATACAGTAAGTGTGACTTTTCAGCACATTTTCTCATGTGATTTTTCTTCATCTGGGGTCAGGACAATAACACAGCATACCGAATGATGTAGCAAGACAACAGTATAAGCATGCTGCATTCACATATCATTGTAATTTGTTTTTTCTGGTGGGGAGGACAGTAACTGTGTTGTGTGATGATAGGGTATTTTGATTGTGGTTGTTGTGGGTATTCTAAGAAAACAAGACACAGTCAACAGTAACTAAAATCTTATATCGTATGACAACTACTGCAGCAGTGCAGTAATCGGTTGAACATTTTTAACTGTACTTTTCTAGGCGATTTTCGATTGCTAGTATTTATCTACTAAGTTATTTATATGATACCCTTATTTTCGCAATGTACATCTGCTGGATTATGTTTTTTTCCCATAAGACATAATAAACAGTGCTCCTTTTAATCTTGCTTGTGGCAGGTTTTCATCAGTATTCACATTGGTTTTTGTACATCTATTATTTCAAATCCTTTCTGTTGGGACTATAACAAAGTACCATGCTATCCAGCAGGACATGGCACACCACCATTACATTACGGAGTAGTAGGTGTACAAAAACAGCTGGGCAAACTAAATAAAATAAACGGTTCAAAACAAGATTAAAAGGAGCACTACTGTTCTTTCATATCTGACAAAAGGTAATGGTATAATACAAACAAGTCAGTAAATAAGGGAAATTGAAAATAGAATAAAACTGTATAGATCAAAATTGTTCAAGAGCAGGTGCGCATTGTCAGGTGGTTATTACCCAGCACCCCTCAAACATATATGTTAGCTGATGTGCTCCAGTGTTGAGGAGTATTAATACCATGCGGTCCTGTCCAGTAACAAAGTTAGAGCACCCCGAATGTGTACCCACAGAAAAACACAGCAGTGTCCAAAACTGGCTGACACAACCTCCAGGCAGGCACACCAATGTTAATTTGGGGACGTCAGTAAATGAATTGAGACTTTGAGAGTATGCACTCCACTGACATGCTGTATTGGCATGATTTTTCTAGAGAGTCTCGTACTACTTAGTGTTGCAATTTATATAAATAAAAGCGATCGCAGGAGTGGAGTAACAGACACTCTTACTAAAGCAGTCACTTTCAGTTTTCAAAATTGCAGCTAAAAATAGCACTAACAGTTAAAGAAAGATTACGCCCATACAGGTCAGGTGAGTGCACACTCACCATTAATTTTCTAACGTCACAAAATTAACATGGGGGTGCCTGCCAGCATGGTGGCATGTCAACAGGTTCTGGAAATGCCTCCGTTTTTCTGTGGGTACACATTCAGGGTGCTAAAACTGTTTGACTGGAAAAGAAAGACCAGTCAGTATGGGTCTCAGTCACTGTCCACAGCTTAACTATCCACAATCATTGCAGTATAATAAATTCCACGTAACATTATTTACCACCTCAGCCTTGACACAGCGCAGGTATCATGCAACAAGGTTCAGATTACTATGTGGGGAGGGGCACCTCCATCAATGTTATGGTAAAATAAACTTTTGGGAAATGTATTCTACTGCAATTGCTGTGGATTATTAAACTGTGGATAGGTGACTGAGAGCCATGCTTACTGCTCATACTTCAATAGATGGGATCGCATGACATATTATTAATACCATCAACACTAGTCAAAGTCATCTATCATATATGTTTGTAGGGGGCTGGGTACCTGACAGTGTGCACCTGCTCTTTGAAAGATTATTGCACTGCTGCTTTAACACAAACAACAGGACAGGAAAAAAACAATACTACCAAAAAAATGTTTCCTGTTTGTAAACAGAGATTATTAACCAGGATTTGGAATTTAAGGAGGGGAAGGACAGCATTTTTTTTATGTTAATTTCTTTAAAATGATTTTAGGGGGTGTTTTTACCATTTTTTTGGGAAGGGAAACAAGATTAGGACTGAGAAAGAAAGAAAGAAAGAAAGAAAGAAAGAAAGAAAGAAAGAAAGAAAGAAAGAAAGAAAGAAAGAAAGAAAGAAAGAAAGAAAGAAATACAGAACACAAAATGAAAATTATATGGCAAGCAAAAACTCTAAGGTTCTAGGTTGTTGTGAGACAGGAGCAGTTGGAGCATGGACATAATCTGGAACTGGTGACCCTCCATACTCACAAACTGCTCCTCAAGGTTCTCTACCCTGTTGGTAAGATGGTCTACCACACTCCATGTAACACCCAAGTCAGTCTGGGTGGCAGGCATTGTTGCAGGGTTTCCTGCAGAGTCATCATGTGCAGGTGCAAGTGCAGGTTGTGGAGCAGCCACTTGCTCACTGGTCCATCTGTGCTTTGCATCCCATGCAGGTGGAGGCCATGCTGCCACCTGTTGCCCAACTGGTGCATTCCCTCCACGTTCTGCTGCCTTGGCCTCCCACTCCACATGGTGGTGGTTAGCGAGGTGCATGTGCTGCCCACCTGTCACCAGATGACTACCCCTGGGCCCATGATGCACAAGCACATCACATATCTTACACTTCAAAACACTGAGGTCACTGGGCAGTGAAGAAAAGAAATCCCACACAACAGAGCTGCTGGGAGAACTGGGCACAGGCAGAGGGGCCCATGTGTTATGGTTATGGCCTACTGCTGGGTGCATGATTGGGGGGTACAACCTGCTACTGTGGCAGCTCCTGCATGACTTCTGGCCCCTGCTGCTGATCCACAGGGATGATGGCAGGTGGTGGGGGGCACTGGTATGTGCCACCTGTGGGTGTGCTTGCATCACACTAGTGCCTCCTCTTTCTGGGAGGGTAACACTACTAGCAGCACTAAATACAGTGCTGCAATTGATATGCAGATGCCACCATGCATACGTGGCCCCACATGCTGTCTTCTGCGTGCCCCAGAGGAAACAAAACCACCTCTCTCCATTTTACAGACACACAAAAAATAAATAAATCACTTTTAAGATAAACTACTGATACAAAAATAAAAAGACATAAACTAAGGAATCAGGACATGAAATAAGAAATCAAAATCAAAAGGGGCACAACTAAAAGCAACAAATAGGCAACTAAACTACCAAAAAAGCTCTAAATTTGAGGAAATATTCAAGATATGACTCTCTCTCTCTCTCTCTCTCTCTCTCTCTCTCTCTGCTGCAGACAAAAGCTCTTTCACCAAGTCTAGGCAAGACAAAAGTGAAACTATTTTACTCTCTGACTGATTAACTTCCTGACTGCAGCATGTGACTTGCAGACTGTGAGTTTGTGACTCATATCATCTGTGGGCTGTTTCATTGTCACTCCCTTTGCCTTTGTGTAAAAATAAGGGGGAAGTCAATGCGAAGTTGGCAACCTGAAGTTACTCATTATGATGAGTACTTCACGTAGCCATCCACGAATACAAAGTGGCCACTTCGCCTGCACTTCGCTAAGGGATTTAAACTTTGCTGCATCTCTAGTTATGAATTATGTTAACCACAATGAAATAAAACAAAAAAAAACCAAAAATATTCCACAATTTACTGCCTAGTACACACACACATGTATATTTAGTGGTACCTGAAGATGGCAATAACATTGGGACCTAAATGAGCTAGGTCTGTAACAGCACATGATGCTGAGAGATAACGTGCTGGATGCATCTTATCTGCATTCAATGCTTTGACATTAGATACAGTAATGGAATGTTGACATACATGAGCAAATGGATTTAACAGACTGGCTACCAGCAGTCCATGCCCAGGATACCAGGACAGTGTGACAAGACTTGACCAAATTTCAAGGTGTCTTTTAAGACTCACTCTGAGGAACAGTACTGATTCCTTCATTCCCCTTATTTTTGCTGTGGAACTACACTGTTTGGAGCAAGATTTACCTGTTCCTTAAGTATCTAAGAGCTACCTTTTTTGCTACAAACTCCACTGTTTAGGGCTAGATTTACCAGTGCCTTTAGTACCTTAGAGCTGTCTTATTGTTACAAACTGCACTGTTTAGAGCAGGAGAAGAAAAGCACAGCACTCACTAAAATAGGTCACACGGACAGGCCTGGAGTACAAAATATTTAATCCATGACTAGTGCAACATAAACCATATGCAAGTAGTGAAAAAACTCATTACAAAGTTACCGTCGCCACTGAATGACGTTTTGCAAAATGTCATTCAGCGGCGATGGTAACTTTTTAATGACTTTTTTCACTGCCTGCATATGGGTTAGTGAGTGCTGTGCTTTTCCTCTCTTGTATTCGTACCTGCTTTAGCACCACTAGTTTTTTCCCAGTGCTCATTTTACTTGTCTCACTGTTTAGAGCAAGTTTTACCAGTGCGTTAAGTACCTTAGAGCTGCCCATTTTGTACAATACTTGCCAGTTACCATGACTGTAATACAGGGTACATATTTCCTCTGTTGCTGCCTACCCCATTGCAGCAGAAATCTCTCCTCCTGCACTCCTGCCTCCTCCTCCCTCCCTCCTTCCCTGCATCTTGCCTTCCCATTTCCCTCTTTGACCCCACAGTCCCTTTGTTTCAATGCTCTGACCCCCAATAGGAAAATTCAATCATTTTCCTGGTAGTCTAGTGGTTCCCCACCCCCCATCATGATCCCTGACTCCCATTGTACACCTTCCCAAACATTTCCCCGATAGTCTAGTGGCTCCCCAACCCCCACCGGGCAGTGCCGCCCTCCCCGCTCCCCCCCTCCACCATCCCAGAATGGAGCTGGCAACTGGCTCAGCCTGCCACACACCTTCGTGGCCAGCTACTGACTGAGTGATGAATGAGGGTGTACCCAATTGATTAATAAATTAGCACATATTTACGTGCTCATTCATAACTCAGTCGGGTATGCAGTTGTCCATCACTCAGTTGGCAGCTGGCCACAGAGGTGAGCAATAAGCTGAACCAGTTGCCAGCTCTGTTCTGGGATTGTTGAGGGGAGTGGGGGGGTTGGCACTGCCGGGTGGGAGGCCACTAGACTACCAGAGATGCCTATACTATGACATATATGGGAGTCGAGGATTGTGATGGGGTGGAAGGGCCACTGGATTACCAGGGATATTCATGCATATTACCATTGGGGTTGGGGTTTGGGATGGGGGGCCACTATCAAGCAATAATAAACAACCAGCGTCAACTAAAAAAAAAACACAGTGCCATCTGATCAGGTTCCACTCTCACTGCAGATCACTGTATGAGAAAGCAAGAGTGGGAAAGGGCTGGAAAGTGGTAGGTAAGTAAGCCATCTGTCCCTGTGTGAGTGAAAGTGAGTGCGATAATAACCCCATCCTTTGGTAGAAAAGTCAAGTGTTTCATGCTGTTGCTTGTTCACTGCTACTGTCAGTTAGGACTCAGAACCATTCCCTCTGTATCCATCCCAGATCATCCCCCGCCACATCTGGAAATGAACCTTAGCTCAGTGTGCCTCTCCCAGACTCCTGCTCTGATCCTGGACCTGAACACTGGCAAGCAATGATGTCCCCCAATGACCCCAGTTATTAGATAGAAGTCCCGATGTGTCCCCAGCCTATGAGTGAACCCTTCTCCCCCTAGGAAATAACCTGAGTGGCAGGCTGGCAGTGGACTTGTCTGGAAAAGCCCAGCAGGACCAGGAACAAGCAAGGGAGTTTAACATTTTTCCAGCAGCTGCTACAATTCAACGGAATCAGCTGATGAAGTGCTTTGGTGTGGGTAGTGTGTTTCCACTTCAGACCATAAGAACATTGTAGTAACGCCTATTCATACCTATCATGATGCAGCAGGCAACATATAGTATGCATCCTAACATTTTCACAGTTGCAAAATCCCCTACCATCTAGTTTGAGGGTATGTCGCTGTCATCGTTGCTAGCATCTATACTGAAGAGCTGTCAGACCCACCAGAAAATGCCAAAACACAATGACACACTGAAAAGAAGGACAGGCAGTTTCAAATTCATATTGAACTGTTTAAATTAAATGTCCATTCAGTGTTTGCCGAAAGAGAACACATACAGTTGTGTACAGCCTACTGACAGGTCAGGACATCGGGTCATCACTTATAAGTGTATTATGTTTGCTAATATCTTTTCGGGTAACCTTGTGCACAGCCTGCATTGTTTCATTTATTCTGCCAATACCTGTATCTGTCTGCAATAGTAAAGATAGCCTGAGATAGGCACTACTGGGGACTGCGTTTATATGTGTCAAATCCAATTAATTCAGTGTGATCACTCAGGTTACCCAAAAAGATATTAGCAAACATAATACATGTATAAGTGATGACCCAACATTCTAACCTGTCTATAGGCTGTATATGTCTTCATGTGTTCACTTTCGGTTCTAGTCATTAAAGTCAACATCATATATTTTGTTCTACCCTAACCTAGGAACTGTTGCTGCCTGGCTGCTGACAAATAAATACAAATACAGAATGCATTAATCTTGATACCACTATTTTATTATTATATTCAGAGATAAACACTTTTTTAAAGTAGTCAGCTGTTGCATCTGTCAGACCGTGTTGTTCATTGTTTCCTTCAGCCTCTGCATTTCAAACACAACAGCACACATTATCCAAACTGTGCCTGCCTATGTGAAGGAATAGTTTCCCACTGTCACAGTAATAAAGGAAGTATAGTAATTTGTGTGTGTTGCTACTGATACTAGTACTGTTGTATTTTATTGTATTCAATAAATAAGTCTTTTTTTTCTAAGAGCAGTCAGATGTTGCATGCTTGTTGTCATTGTCAGGGTCTTAATCCACACTGTTGATTGTTTGTTCTTGGTTCAGCCACTGCATGTCAAAAGCAGCATCAGCATGCATTACCCAAAGTTTGCTTACAATGCAAACGTCTGTGTCCCTAACTGCAGTGATGAATTGGTGAGAGGTGTGCATTGAGTGAGCCTGCCGACACCCATTACCTGCAGCTACCTGGCTGTTCTCAGGTCTGATATACAGGTGGAGCTGTGTGCATAGCCTGGCCTGTGGCTTCCAGCCTGTACTCCCAGGCTGACACACAGCTGGAGCTGTGAGCAGACCCAGCCTGCCTATGTACTCCCAGACCAAAATACAGGTGGAGCTGTCGGACCTCTACAATGCCGCTAGGCAATCTACATGTAAATCAGGCCATAATGAGATGCTAATATGGATGTTTGTAAACAGACCTCTTAAGTAGGCTCATTTGCATATCACTTTCGAATATAACAAATGTTTGCCCCAGGCAAACGTCTTAGCACAGCTCAAACATGTTAGCACTGTGCAAATGCTGTGCAAACTGATCTGAACCATTGTACAGTTCTGTAGTATTTGGCCTGCACTATTGTTTGTAGCTTTAGTGAATCCACTTCTTTCCTAGCACACACATTAGCCACATAATTCACCTTTATCTTCCTCCACGGCTTTGTGCAGTGAGCTGCTGTTGTGGCTTGCACTTCCTGGATGCTATATTCAGAGCTGTCTTACTTGCCAGGCTGTTTGTGCACTGTACTCCCAGCCCAGTTTGCATGATCTCATTTGCATGCTATATTCAGCTGCTTTAGCCCCAGGGCTATTCCTCAGAATATAGCATGCAAATGGTTCCAAGCTAATTTACTATGCAGTGTAGTGTTAATTTTGCCCCGGTGATAAGTTTTGAATATTGGACCGAAGATCACAATTATTAAATTTTTTTAAACTCTCTATGCTGGTTAATAGTTTATTTAATCAACTATAACAGGGTATGTTATAGCCATTACAAAGGTACAGAGACATTACAAAATACAAACTTTCAAATATTCAAAAAGCATCACTTGTTAAAATATTCAACTTAACATAATTAGTATTTGAAAAGACAAACGTTCAATCTTTTTTTGGAAAACACAAAGTTTAAGCTGCTACAAATAAGTGAATCGTTGATGATCAAATATTAATTTTTTGTTTACTTTTTAAGAGTTTTTTGTGTTTAACCATGGAAGCATAAAAACTAGCTATAATTTCTGCATCTTTAGTGCTGAAAGGATGCAATAATGTGAACATCTGAGTCACAAATAAGAGTTAAGGTGCCTTTTAACTATTTATTCCTAATACCTGCATATAAGGGACACTGGAGTGTCACTTGAGGAATTGTTTCAATAAATCCATTATTACAAGGGCAATTAAAGTGTATAGATGATAAATCTGATGTTACATTTTTATTAAAGTTAGAAAACTTTGAGTTTATTATCTCAAACTTAGCCCACTTTCTATGATTTGGAGAAAGTGGAAGAAGGAGATAGTCTTCTAGGTTATGAGACATTTTGATTATTTTGTACCAGGGAGCACATTTGTGTTCTCCTATGATCTCCAAGTCTTTTTTCTGAGCTGCTTCATAAAGTTTTTTTGAGGGCAGTTCTATATCGAGCAGACATATTAATTTTCCTCTGAAAACCAGTCCTGAGATGTTAGAGTTTTTACTCTCTATGGGAAAACCGTCTGAGTGTCTGCCTTCACAACAATTGCCTCTACTGTCCTTGCATGCATAAGCCATCTCAGTTACTGGCTTCATAGCAGTCCCCTCCACTGCATCACTGGCATGGCAATGTGCCATGAACAGCTTAAGTACATGTTTAACAGCGTGCTCTACTTACTGACCAAACAACTGTTGATTTCTGCACTGAACAGCTGAAATTGACAAAGGAGCCAGCAACCACGCCATACATCACAGGGAGGGGGGGGGGCATGCAGAAGCAGAGAGAGAGACAGACAGAGTGAGATAGGTTGGGATGGAAGAGAGTGAGAGAAACACACAAATACAGCACCATCTATTGGCAAAAAAGGGCAGATTAAAACTATTATTTACAATGCATATGTAACCGTGCAAAAATAAAAAAAGAATATATATTTTTAAAAGGTATTTTAATAAACCAAGCCATTGTATAATTACAATAATGCACTCAAGGGTGTGTGCCATGCTGTTATAATGCCACTTCTTGGGCACTGGGCACATTCAACCTTCAGCTTTATACCTGAGGCATGATGCTATCCCAGAACAACATACCCTGTTATGCATTTTTTGCTTGAATAACATATAACATGCAGTGAAAAAAATACCACAAATGTTATTTCTAGTGAAGCATCATACTATAGCATATAGTAACAAGTTATCATCAACAGAGCAATTTAACAGCAAAAATGCTAATCAGAAACAAGGGACCCGATCTTCAAATGATCAGGAATGCTACAGACTGTTTGGGGCACCAAGGAATGGTGCAAGGGGAACCTTGTGCCACACTGTATGCCATTCCATTTTTCTGACACCACCTGAAGCAATGCGGGGGGGGGGAGTAACTGCACTAGCTGGGCTTATGCTGCACTTGGGGCAGATGGATGGCTGTGTCCTGATGTATGAGAACTTGTGCTTTGATGATGCTGGTACATCCCCTTTTTTGGATTCCTGAACAGCCGCAATGGGAGCAGGGCTCCCCAGGAATTAGACCACCCCAGAGTTCATCTATCTGGTGCTGCTCCAATGCTGGTGCCCTCAGTGAGTGGGGAGAGGCAGCCCTCTGCTGGGGAAGGCACCCTACAATCCCTGACACCTGCCAGACCAGTGCTGAAGTGGATTGTGGTCCGTGGCAGGTTCAAGCCCACAACCCACCCATGGTGGCACTGGTGCGTCTGCCCTCTCATGGACTTACACTAGTCCTATAGTTGCCAGTCAGGGTCAGTTGTCACCCCCCCAGCCTGAACTGTCCCACCTCTCCACTACGCAAGGCATTCCCTTGATGATCCCCCAGCCAGGGTGACCAGCCAGTGGGTTGCCATTGCTGGCCCCTGCTGCTGAAAGCCTGTCCCACAGTTTGCATCATTTCCCTCTAGTGTGCTGATTCATTGGTGCATCTGTGTTCTTGCAGCAAACCCAGGGAGTTTGGTGCCATGATCATGATTTTTCTAAAATTGAGTGCAGGGTCTCTGGAGTACCAAGGTTTGACACAGGCAGCGGTTTGGTGCAGCATACACCGATCTAAGGGTGGCTTATAAAATTGAGCCTAAGGACTCAAACTCTGAAGATGCAAAGAATTTAGATAAATCACTGGTATTAATTACAGGAACAGTTAAAGTATAGGCATAAATGTGTGGACAAAAGATAATCCCTACATTCAAGTCTAAATAGTTGGTGAGCCTCATTAGCCTAATAAAACGCATACTGTATTATAGTCCAATGTGCTTTGCTTTCTGGGACAAAATCAGCTTTGTCCACAGAATCATTTTATGTTAGGATGCAATACAATTTATCCACAGATATTTATTCTTAAAAAAAATGACATTATGCATACAGTAAACTCTTTATTTATTGACTTATACTTCATCTTCAGAATAGTTTCAGTTGAGATTTAAGTCACTAACTACTTTTGAAGCTTGAGAGTAGTAGTAAATCTTTTTTATTCATAAAGAATAAGAGAAACATTCAATTGAGCATAACTCATTTACGATGAAGTCCAAAGTATCAGAAAACAACAACATCAAACATCAGTTTCAGAAAACATGACAGTCAACATAATCACATATCAATATAAAAATATACAATTATACAGCAAGGCAAATATATATATATATATATATATATATATATATACAGTATATATATATATAAGCAATCAATTAATTAATAAATATCACATTGATTACAGTTAAATTGACTACTAGCCCATCCCAAGAACCATTTATACAAGTCTGAAAAATAGATTATCTGATTTTCATCAGTAAAAGTGATTGCAACTTTGCAGTTTAAATTTCTCTTTAGAACTCAGAACAACAAACCACAGGGATTCCAATTACTTTGACAAAAGTAGTGTAAACACTTTTTGATTAATAGCGTTAAGGTTTAAAGGTGAATCTATAATTCTACAGTTCAAATATGATTATTATTAGAAATATTACCATGTGTCAAAGGTAGCATCAGTATCTCCTATCCCGAAATATATATAAACAATGAAATAATCAGGCTTAACACAAACAGAAAATTTAGCAAAATATAATGGATTGAGTAGGAGGGACTGCCAGGAGCACTCTGTATGATTTCTGTAATTGGATTGATGTGAGGAAGCTTAATACATTTGTGTAAACTGTGACTCTTGGTACAGTGCCTGTGGTAGAGTTGCCTCTTATTATAAACACAATACTGGAGGACAGTTTATTGCACATTTTGAAAATTATTTCAGTGCCACTCAGCTATGCATACTTACAAGGTGATAAGGTGATTAGATAATAATGAATAAGTTAAGACCTCTCTGAGTTGGCAATTTATGTGTGCAGTAAGAGCTGGGGGTTATCCACTGAAGCGAAAGAAGAATAATCAAAATAAACTCTAGGAAGTCAGTGGTAAATGTATTGAACAGATTACTGATAATATTTTGGGTGCTGCCATAGTAAAGTCATTTAAGGTAATCTTTATTAGATTTCTTCTAGAAGAGTGGATCACAAGTCTTAAATCCTGGTGGCCTCAAAGGACCTGAAGGTGTAGGGTATCCCATGATGAAGGTGCTGGGGGAAAGGGCACTGGCTATAACAGTGACCCACTCTGCAGAGAATCCCTCATGGTGATGGGAGGGTAGGGCGGCCAGATGGAGGGGGTTGGTGAGTATAGTGACAGGATATCGCTAAATGTATGTGCGCGGGGGGGGGAGCGAGCACGCACAGTGAGGTGACATGAGGGGTTGTGCCAAGGTGGTTGCTGAGCTGACCCCGTGGTGAGGTGGGTGGGTTGCAGGTGCTAGTTGATGATGAACTGGGTTTGGGTCCAGGCGCTGGTGCAATTTTATTGTGCCCAGCCAAAATCTTTTATTTTTATAGCGTTTTCACCCTCCCAACATGCACCCCCTGGAATTGAGAATCCTTTAGTAGGGGGATGTGGGGGGTGAAGGCACAGCCCCCCACAGAAAACATTAAAAAGTAAGTCCCAGGTGCTGTTTTACTGTGCACCAGGTTGTCAGAGTGCCGAAAATGTTTCGGCACTCTAGACTTCTTGATAACTGTGATTGCCTTTAGGCTTTCGCCATTATCACATAAAACCGAGGTGTAGTGATCAGAACTTACCGGTTGCCTCACTTCTTATTTTGTCCACTACAGACCCTTTAAAATACACCAACCTCCTGATATACCTGTAACACATTTCTATTCACATAGTAGACATTAAATCAAATCCCTTAGTTATTGTCACTTGAAATGGATCTCTTGTGTTTTATAAATGTAAGATATTGTCCATTCTGTAACTTTTGCAATTCAGGTTCTAAAGAGTTCTGTGGCAGCTCAAAACTGTGCTGGTGGCCTTGTTTAAGAAACAATGTTATAGAGAAGGCTATCAATATTTTTTCAGTTTAAGAGTCAGTTTTATAATATATTCCTCATTCTAACATGTCTGTGAGGAACAAGTGAGTATGCGATCATGTACTTCTGCTGGAATGCAGTACTACTGTTTGTTTCCTTCCCTCCATACCACAGGCATGATAACCAATAAGCATAATCCCTAAAACTGTAATCTAACATGGGTAACAACATCACAAGGTAGTGATAAGACTGGATGAGATGGACCAGACATATCTTCTATATCTGTCTTTCTGTGTTACTATATAAGCTCCATAATTTCCTGGAAATGCAACAGGGGATCCCTTTATCTTGTATGAGTTAACATATAGTAGGCATTTTGAGACAAAGGGCTCCATTTTAGAGGGCTGGCAATGGCATAAGGTGCTTGCATCAAGGAGATATGACTCTCATGGCTCACTATGCTCAGCCTTGCATTACTCCTGATTTTCAAATGGTGCTTGCAGCCATCGTGGGTCTGTTTGTGCCAGTCAGGGCTTGTGCTGCATTTGCAGTGGATGCCTGGCTATGCCATGGTGGAAGGGGGCTTGCATCACAACTGCACTACAGCATCCATTGCTGTGGGATTCTTGAAGACCACCCAGGGCCCCAGATCATGCTGCTGCTTGGACCAGCAAGAGCTGGACTAACAGCCCCTGTGCCACACCTCAGGACAGGACATGGGGGTCTCGAGCCCTGTTGTTGTGTCAGATGCCCCTTGCAAACCAAGCCAAATGATCTGGATTGTGTGTTGTTCAAAGCAGAGGGTTCCATGGTTGCAGTCACTATGGCTCTGCAATGTGTAAATAGTACCTCCTCTAAGCAGTTTCCCCATGTTTTACACTGTGAACTCGAGCCACACGATGAACATGCAGCTGTGATATTGAGCAGTAATTGGGCAATATGACACAGAAAGAATGAGATTGCAGCTTTTGTGTGGTGTTTGATGCCCTCTGGGCTGCCATCCCAGTAAGACTACTGCAGCAGGTGAAACATGGACCTTGTCTGCAGCTGTAACCAGTTCCATGGGTGTGATGGGAGCAGGACAGCTCCAGGAGCACCACTCCTTTCACAGAGAAATGCATTTCAATTGAGATACAGTGTGTCATCATGAACCTGGCAGGGATCCTTGCATGTCCTACCCCCAAAGTGGCAATTGTGTATTTGTTTTCCTCACCTGATTGAGCACCCAATGGATGCCACATAATCAAATGCTGCATCTGTTCTCTGTTGTACACACCAATTATTATGGACAACTGTCAAGCATCCTGTCTTTGCATATCACATGTCATATGATTAACTGACAATGGTACATGGGGTATGGGAGGGGGGTGTTGGAACCTTCATCTGTGTCTAGCATTGTTGTCCAGGACTGGTATTAGTGTCCTGTACTGTGGCAAATAGTTACATTGGTGGAAATGTACACATAGAAGGAATGACCCCAGGGACATGCCAGGGTATGGTGTGCTGTACACTCCCTAGCTCTTGGCACCAACCAGCTTACAACCTCACAGTGGACACATGAAGAGCCCATCTGCAACAGTGGCATGCAAAGTACAGCTGCCCTGTCACATATGGTACTGTTATCACTGCTGTGACAGTATCACAGCTCTGTCTCATCCAGTGCATCGTTGGCATCCATACCCAGACACACATCTCGATGGCAGCAGATGGCTAACTCCAGTAGAGCTTTGGATGTGTGTACAGTGCCCAATGGGAGCTTACCAGCCAAGAGGATATCACTGTATCTACATTGATATCACAATGGTAAACAGTATGGGCAAGTTTTCCCATGGCTGGGGGCTGCTGGCAGACTCTATCATTCCCCTCCTTGCACCATTTGCCTGGTACATGACCCAGGTTTCATCAGAACTGGGGACTTTGGCACCAGTGCCAGATTTATATGAAAATCCGGTGTATGATGCCTGTAACACTGGACTTGGATGCAAGCTGCCATGTGCTACAGCTTGCAACGATTTATGGAGCCCTTGAAAATTGAATCCAAAGAGTCAAATGTACCTGTGATACAAAAATGTATAACTTCATTTTATAGGCTGGGATCAACATTTTCAGTCATCAAAAGAATCATTTTATTGTTCTGTTATTCATTTACAAAA
The DNA here is from genome assembly GCA_016271365.2 of Neoceratodus forsteri. NCBI lineage: Eukaryota > Metazoa > Chordata > Ceratodontiformes > Ceratodontidae > Neoceratodus > Neoceratodus forsteri. Next base: position 614,067,904 of record CM057455.1, read on the forward strand.
GTAGGAATGACAGATATGTAGTAAACCCATTTTCTAGCTCTTAATACAGACAAGAAAGAAACCTGAAAAGAAATAATACATACAGTCTCAGACATACATAACCCTTCTCCCAAATCCAGAGGTTGCTGAGCAGTCCAAATGCTACATGATGGGGATCCAATTGGTTTGGTCCAGGAGCACACATGCATACTGTAGGGGATAAACATTTTCTAGGGGAGTCAGACAGTCAGTGTTAGAGAGCTGAAGAATTACCATGCATGTGTCTGAAGAGGGGTAGTCAATCTAAAAGGTAACTTGCTGTTTCCAGGCTGAGGCCAAAGCCCTGGTTTTGGTGTGGTCCACTGCTCCCCTTTTAGCTGGACAAGACACCTCCAGATACCACACAAGTAAACATTCTTCCATTTCATGATCCTTTTTATGAAGTAAAAATGCATTTGATGACATAATCCTTTCTCTCTCTCTCTCTCTCTCTGTCTCTCTCTTTCTTTTGTGTCTTTCTTCTCATGAGACATTGAGCACTGAGGCACCACAGAGTCAGGGACTCATTAAGAATGGTTTCCAATGGATCATTTCCAGATATGTCATGGCAGCACAAGGCAGTTAAGTGACTTGCTCAGGGTCACACAATATGCAAGTCGAGATTAAAGGAACAAAACCTAGCTATTAAAGATGCTCCAAGCATATTCACAGTTCATGGGCCGGAATTCGGTAACTTCAAGAATGTGGCAAGCCTCCGGTATGCCGAACATATGGGGCACAGGGCTTGAGGCAGTCTCCGGTGACAATAGGGAATTTCTATCCTATGGGGCCCTCACACGTCCTTAGCCCATGGTTTTGTGATCTTGTGTGCACCACTCCTGGGGGACTAAGGAATGATGCTTCTGCCAGATATTTGGCTCAAGATGTCATAAAACATGGAAACTGTTGCAACTACGCCCAGGATTAGAAAATCGGGCACAGTTGTGGCAAAGAGGTTTGGTGCACTGTCAAAAACTAAGTTCCATGGCACAGGGGTCGATGCAAGCCCTGTGCCACCTTTTGAAAATCCAGCCCAACTATTCTAAGCTTTAGGCTGTACTGCTATCTAGTTGCAAAACAACATCCCCACATTTTTTGTGTCACTATATTTTTATAATTTAAAAGTTCTTGAGGATTTCTGTCCATCATCTGTAAAGACCATTCTTTTGAAGGTACCTACTGTAGGCATAAACCAAGGATAGCCAAACAATTCTGGGAGGCCAGCTGCCTCCACCCAGAACAACCTTTGCAGTCCCCCATCTAGAGTTAATATCATTAACTCATACAAAAAATGTGGGGTTCTAAGTTTTGTAAAATCTTCCAGGTAAAACATGCCAGCTTCTGCTCTAATGCTGTGAATTCCATCTGGTCTTATAAATTCCTACCACTATTACTACTAATATTAACAAGTAAGGAATAACACCCCCCAAAGTATCCAGTCATGTCCCATATATGGATGCTTTGGAGCATTATGAACAAGGCCTGTGGTTTTCATTTTTTACCAGAAAACCTGGTAACATTCTAGAATTCAGACTGCCTACACAACAGTAAAAACAAAAACTTTCACAGAATTTAATATTTTATACCAGACAAGTAAATCTACAGAGCTTGTATGTTTCTTATATTTGCTTCCTGTACTATTTTCAATTTGCTGCATTTACAGTAATGCTCTGTACATTAAGCCTTCTGTTATTCTGAGTATTTATACAGATACTAAAGAAATTATAGTAGAATTCCAGACAGAAGCGGAAATTAGACTAACAATCAGCAGTGCATTTCCTGGAATTTCTAATCTTGGAAACAAAAAAATGTTGTAGGTGCCGTATTGGTCCTTTTAAAAAACAGATCCAGAAACAAATGATTTGATACCTTTTATTGGACCAACATGGATGTTACAGAAAAGAACAAAGTGCTTTAGCTTTCGAACCAATCAGGTCCTTCTTCAGAAGCTTTGTGGCAGTTTTTTCAAATATCCCATACTATTAACACCAGATTATATAGAAAAAGCAGAAATAATTCTCATTGGTTTAACATATACATTTAAAACATAATAGAAGATTACGTCAGAGAAGCTAATTAACACCAGTATGCCTTAAACCGAGGAGCCTCAGAAGGGCAAGGTTATCAAAATTCTCTACAGCCAGAGAGTTCTTGTCACATAAATTTAAAATGTCTCAGTATGCCAAGAAAGCATTCTAGTGATAAAAAAAACCTTGGCGTGGCATTCTCCCTAATACATGTAAGATGAGCTTCAACTTACATCCAATTGTCCTGGTATATTAAAGGACAGATAATGAGAGACAAAATCCTGAAATTAGGTATAACTGCAAGTTGAAATCAAGCCTCAAATTAACCTACACATATAAACATGATGCATGAAGTATCACTGGTAAGTGTAAGTGCAAAAAAAAAAAAAAAAAATCCTTGTCAAGGACCCCCAAGAAAACGAGACCATGAGCCTGATAAATGCAGATTTCAACACAGAGTCTGTGTATAACAAAAATGCACAGAATCAGTCTAAGCAATCTAAATGAAAACCCAAAGGAATTACACCTTTAATAACCCCCCAAGTAAATGAGATATGCATCTTAATATGAGCAGTTGAAAATGTGACAGTGTGAAATCCACCCACTGACAACTAATAGAAGGAAATAAATGCACACTATATGTGAAAACTAAGTGTTCTAGCACATAACAACTGCCCCATGCCACGCTCCACCCACATATGTGTGTACATACCATACCACACCCCCATACACACACACACACACCTGCACACCCCACACAATCACAACACACAACAAATATAGCAAACACATTCTGCACACACCACACCACACCACACCACGCACAACAAACAAAACACAAATACACACCATACCCACAACACATAAAAACACAACACACACCAAACACACATACATACATCAGTATACACACACACACACACTCAAACGCACTCACCACAGTGTTAAGGTGAAAAGTCAACAATGTAGATAACCATAAACTTACAAAATCAAAGGCCCGCTGAAGAACTAAACTGTTTATGTCCATCTTTTAAGGTAAAGAGTCTGTATAAGTTAAGTGGAATAATGTGTCATGTACCCAACATCAATGTTCAATCCATCCGCCACCATATTGAGAAGTAAAATAAGTCTAATTTCAAGCCGTCTCTGTTGCGTACTGTTGAAATGTCCTTTTAAGACCATCACAGACATATCTGAGATTGAGTGGTCATCCTGGGAGAAGTGCCAGGCTACTGGTTTCTCAATCATCTTGTGATTAATAGAGCGTCTGTGGAATTCATTCTAGCTGCGGAGTTGTTGGCTTGTCTCCCCCATAACCTGTGCGAGGACATTTCTTGCATTGGATAAAATAGACCACATTACTTGATGTACATGTATAATTCCCTGTATCCTGAATAGTCTGTTTTGTGATGTAACCACACAGTCTGAAGTGGAAATGAGGTTACATGTCTTACATGTCGTTGATGACAGGGTCGTGTACCATATGATGTCATGGTATTCTGTTCGTTCAAGTTGACTCCTAATAATCAGGTTGGCTACATTGGGTGGTTGTTTAAAAGATAGTAGTGGTAGTTCTTGAAAAATACAGTTAAGGGTTTCATCCTCACTAATTATTGGATGGAGATCCTTAGTAATCTTATGTAGGAGTTCAAGGTCAGGATGGTATGTGACTACTAAGGAGTATTCTGTTGGTAGTCATCCGTTCCTTATATTGCAGTAGCTGTTCTCTTGGGACCTGTGTTGCACGTTCCACTGCTCTGTCAATTTCCTGGATGAGTGTCCCTGCTCAATAAAGGTGTTTTCAACATCACCAGATGTGTCTCTGTCTTCCTCATTTTGAACAGAGGCGGTGATAGAAGTGCTTCACTATATATAACAGATTTCTTTGTGTGGCTCGGGTGATTACTTTTCTTGTGTAAGTATCTCTGTCTGTCTGTTGGTTTCCTGTAAAGACAGGTATGTGGAGTACCATCATAATAGTGACAGTGGTATCCAGAAAATGTACACTTGTGGCAGAATATTCTAGTGAAAGCTTTATGGTTGGGTGGAGGTTATTAAGTTCTTGGTGAAAATCTTTAAGTGTGTCAGTGCCCTCTGTCAATTATAAACACAGAGGGCACTGACACACTTAAAGATTTTCACCAAGAACTTAATAACCTCCACCCAACTATAAAGCTTTCCCTGAATATTCTGCACAAGTGTACATTTTCTGGATACCACTGTCACTATTAAGAATGGTACCCTACATACCTGTCTTTACAGGAAACCAACAGACAGACAGAGATACTTACACAAGAAAAGTAATCACCCGAGCCACACAAAGAAATCTGTTATATATAGTGAAGCACTTCGGTATCACCGCCTCTGTTCAAATGAGGAAGACAGAGACACACATCTGGCGATGTTGAAAAACACCTTTATTGAGCAGGGACACTCATCCAGGAAACTGACAGAGCAGTGGAACGTGCAACACAGGTCCCAAGAGAACAGCTACTGCAATATAAGGAACGGATGACTACCAACAGAATACCTTAGTAGTCACATACCATCCTGACCTTGAACTCCTACGTAAGATTACTAAGGATCTCCATCCAATAATTAGTGAGGATGAAACCTTAACTGTATTTTTCAAGAACTACCACTACTATCTTTTAAACAACCACCTAATTTAGCCAACCCGATTATTAGGAGTCAACTTGAACCGGAACAGAATACCATGACATCATATGGTACACGACCCTGTCATCAACGCATACATGTAAGACATGTAACCTCATTTCCACTTCAGACTGTGTGGTTACATCACAAAACAGACTATTCAGGATACAGGGAATTATACATGTACATCAAGTAATGTGGTCTATTTTATCCAATGCAAGAAATGTCCTCGACAGGTTATGTGGGGAGACAAGCCAACAACTCAAGACTAGAATGAATTCACACAGACGCTCTATTAATCACAAGATGATTGAGAAACCAGTAGCCCGGCACTTCTCCCAGGATGACACATCAATCTCAGATATGTCTGTGATGGTCTTAAAAGGACATTTAACAGTACTGCAACAGAGACGGGCTTGAAATTAGACTTATTTTACTTCTCAATATGGTGGCGATGGATTGAACATTGATGTTGGGTACATGACACATTATTCCACTTAAACTTACACAGACCTTTACTTTAAAAAGATGGACATAAACAGTTTAGTTCTTCAGCGGCCTTGATTTTGTAAGTTTATGGTTATTCACATTGTTGACTTTTCACCTTAACACTGTGGTGAGTGCTTGATGTGTGTGTGTGTATACTGATGTATGTATGTGTGTGTTTGGTGTGTGTGTTTTTATGTGTTGTGGGCATGGTGTGTATGTGTGTTTTGTTTGTTGGCTGTGTGTGTGGTGTGGTGTGGTGTGTGCAGAATGTGTTTGCTATATTTGTTGTGTGTTGTGGTTGTGTGGGTGTGCAGTGTGTGTGTGTGTATGGGAGTGTGGTATGGTGTATGTACACACATATGTGTGGTGGATCGTGGCATGGGCAGTTGTTATGTGGCTAGAACACTTAGTTTTCATATATAGTGTGCATTTATTTCTTCTATTAGTTGTCAGTCGGTGGATTTCACACTGTCACATTTTCAACTGCTCATATTAAGATGCATATCTCATTTACTTGGGGGTCATTAAAGGTGTAATTCCTTTGGGTTTTCATTTAGATTGCTTAGACTGATTCTGTGCATTTTGTTATACACAGACTCTGTGTTGAAATCTGCATTTATCAGGCTCATGGTCTCTTTTCTTGGGGGTCCTTGACAAGGATTTTTTTTGCACTTACACTTACAAGTGATACTTCATGCATCATGTTTATATGTGTAGGTTAATTTGAGGTTTGATTTCAACTTGCAGTTATACCTAATTTCAGGATTTTGTCTCTCATTATCTGTCCTTTAATATACCAGGACAATTGGAATGTAAGTTGTAAGCTCATCTTACATGTATTAGGAGAATGCCACTCCAAGGTTTTTTATCACTAGAATGCTTTCTTGGCATACTGAGACATTTTAAAATTTATGTGACAAGAACTCTCTGGCTGTAGAGAATTCTTGATAACCTTGCCCTTCTGAGGCTCCTCAGTTTAAGGCATACTGGTGTTAATTAACTTCTCTGACGTAATCTTCTATTATGTTTTAAATGTATATGTTAAACCAATGAGAATTATTTCTGCTTTTTCTATATAATCTGGTGTTAATAGTATGGGATATTTGAAAAAACTGCCACAAAGCTTCTGAAGAAGGACCTGATTGGTTCGAAAGCTAAAGCACTTTGTTCTTTTCTGTAACATCCATGTTGGTCCAATAAAAGGTATCAAATCATTTGTTTCTGGATCTAATCTTGGAAACAGAATTTCAGTACTTTAATCATAGTAAATCAGTGGCCTTGAGCCTCGGCACATGGGTTGAATGCCTTCAGCTACCTAATAAATCTGTATATTAACACACTGGGACAACTTGAAGGGTATTATTCCTCTTGTAAAATAGGTCATAAATTGATGTGTGTACTTCAAATAGTCATTTGGTTCTGAACTGTCTGTGTGTATTCTGATAAGCGAACAGTCAGGTGATCCTCTCAGCCAAAACAGATTGCTAGGATTTCATCATCTATTTTATAATAACATGTAATGCAATATAAACATATTTACATATTTGGAAAGTTTAGATGACAGAGCATGCCTAGTGAAGAAAGACTGAATTGCTTTCTTGGGTGCAGGTGCAGCTTAGAGTTTTGCAGAATGCAGTATTCCACCAGCCAAATTCTGGCACAGTGACAATTCTACTTCCGAACTGGATTTGGGAAGTTTCATATTAATACTGCAGAATTCTGAAAACATTTCTGTAAAGTGGTTTTAAAGCCATGGATTGTGGTTCTGCATCTGTTTTTTGATATTTCTGTTGTGAGATTATAAACAGCTGGAAAGCCATAGTATGGATCTTGTTTTACCACAGGTTTTGTAGTGGAACCATTAACTAGTATTCCACATGCAGTTTTTATTAGCACAGTGTGAAAGCACCAGAATATTCTTCTGTTTTAAAGGTTTATCTATGTAAACCATGAAGTATGAATTTATCAGCTGATTCAAATTCCATTTCAGTGTATGTGCCCGTGCTTTTTTATTTCAGTGTTGGCAGCATACGATTTGAAAGATGAAGAGGGAGTGTTGGTGTGGTGATTAAGGCCACATATTCAAAGGAGATGCGCTGCCCAAATTGGAGATAAGGAGTGCATATTGGAAAATGCGTGGAAGCGTGATATTCGAAAGGGAAAGATGTGTTGCACATTTCTGAATGCACAATCATGCAGAAATAATGTATGTGACACAAAAAAGGGGTGGGTACATGAATATGCTGCGCATCAGTATATTAAGCCAAACTGTGTGGCGCATCTGCTGTGCATCCCAGAAGTGTAAGGTAGGCAGACAAAAGGATGATCTAAATTGGCCAGCCACCCACAGGAAGGCCGCAGAACTGCAGACATACCATCCTGAGACAGCCCTTGGAGGTGCTCCAGGATCCAATACACAACAGTCATGCCAGGACAGACATGCCAAAATCCACAGGTGCCAGCACTCCATGGGCATTGCCCAGAGAGCCATCCCCCACACCGCACCCAGGATGTAGACACCCAGCTGCCACATACCAGTGCTATCGGGTGCCCTCCTAGAAAAAGAGCAGAGTAGATGGCCACACTGCAGCACATGTACCAGGAGCCATGGCCTGCACCCATGTGGCCTGCAGAGTGCCACCTGGTGGTGGCATGCACCCAGGGTGATGCCTGGGGCAATGGTGCCCTGGTAGCCTGGTGGTATGAGTGGCAGCCTGGCATGGGCCAGGGACTGACCTGTGGCACACACCCACGGTGGTACACGATGAGTGTACACAGGTGGGATCCTCCCACTTGGGTACCTGGTCACCCTCTGAACACTACCATTCCTTGCAGTTATCACCATGTTCCTCTAATACTCAGGTATATTGGGCATTGCAGGTGACTGTATGCTGCATACAGAGCTGGTGAATCACAAGTATGTGGTATACTGATCAGACTGTGTCACCCTCAGCCCTCCCCTGTTGCTTGTCCAGGTGGGCCTTGTGGCCACAGTCCAGCCCTATACATGGCTATGGGTACTAGCACTGTACCCAGGCCAATGTAGTCCACCCACCCACACACAAACATTCCATCACACCTGCCTGCTAGGATGCAGTACCTCCTGTTCACCATTGTGGAGTGGTAGGGCAGCTCTGCAAAGCTGGAACTGTGTATGCCTGGGATATTCAAATGGCCTGAATATGTTCCAGTAATGAGATGTGCTTGTGGGGAATGGGCTCGGAATGTGCAATGAAGCCATTTGCATATCTCAGCTGAATACTGGAATTTTGTGAAAGGCACATGTGACGCCTATCGCACATTTCCCACATAGGACCCAGGTCACCTGCCACACCGTACATCTCCCACTGCATGATTGCACATGTTCAGGATATTAAGCCAGACAAGAGCAATCACATCTCACAGCACATCTTCTGAATATACTATTATTTTGTGCCTGCACGTCTCAATTGTGTGGCACGGCACTTGCATGATGCAGCCCGAGACTTTTGAATATGGGGCCCATTGTGTTGTGGCTACATGTACTGAAAGTGCTGGCTACTGGCTGGTGGTATCATGTCACAACAGTGATGGAAATACAGTGAACACCATCACAGAGACATTTTTGGCAGTTTGCTATGATGGTCCACTATGTTCCCGAAGCTGATGCCCGAAAAAACTCTGAGTTACAGTTGGAAATCCTAAGTGTGGGGGGTGCAGGGGCCGACCCCACACCAGACTCTTTACTTTTTAGCTTGACATCCACAACACGAGTTGGCTGTTGTGCTGTCGCTGTAGTGATGGTCAGTGAATTATGTGTCACCACAGCATGGTGGAACCCTGGCTGGCAATGTCTTATTGCTGCCTTAATGCCTAGCCATCATTTTTTTGTCCATAAGAATACATTAGTTACTTTGGCCCCTGTTCTGATTCTTGGGCCTGGCCATTGCTCTGTGGAGGCTCCCTAAAACCCACCCACCCACCATTAACGTCATCAATCATCCATACAGTGGTGGTCTGCTCTGCAGGACCTGGCTGAAGATTGCACACTGTAGGTTATTTTTTCTCTGTTGTTTTCCCATCCCCAGCTCCCAACCATACTGTAGCACCTGTTATTTAACAGTGGCCATAGTCAACCACTTATGAATACAAAAAAAAAAAAAAAACAGAAGAGGTTGTAATCACCTCCTGCTCCACCTTTGTGGCTTAGGCACTGGAAACTGGCACCATGTCAATGTTCCTCATAGGACTACCATGTGTCACTGATAAGTTCCTCCCTGCTTTCTCCAGGAATCCCAGATATCTCAACAACATTTGGAAAGTGTGGAAAATCTATGTCTTTGTATAACGGTTGGACTATTAAGACATAATCATTCATAACGTTTTATTGATTTAATCTGTTTCTTTCATGTAAGCAGCTGTTCATCATCAAGTGGAGGAAACAGGTGGCAGTGAAGGAGCAGATTGTGGATAAGCAGGTTTCAGAGGTCGCAAGGGTATAGAAGAACCCATTGCACAACCTTCCAGCACTGGTAAAAAATGTATGTAATACATCAATGATAATTTAATTTCAGCTGTTGATGAAATGAAATGTAGGACCATCATGGTGGACAATGCCACACTTCATAAGCATGGATAAAATATGCGCATTGTTTAAACAGTTTTCTCCATTTGTTGTCCTTTGTACAGTAAAGGCATTGAGACAAGTAGTAGAAGATATAATTATAATTATTGACACCCTTCCCTGGAGGCTCAGGTACCATTACAATAAAAGCAATAGGGTGGGGAAATTGCTCATAGCACAAAACACATATTTAAATAAATAACAGTTCACACATCATTAAATAAATAAATAGTATGCATAAGAAGCTGGTATTTCTTATTATAGCTCTCACAAGTAGATAATCAACTAACATTTACATAAATAACATACTGTTAATGAGGACTGAATAAGGGTTTTATTCCCCAAAAGCCTATGTAAACAAATATGCCTTAAGGCCCCTTTTAAAGGACTCTGCCAAGGGGACCTCCATCAGGGCTATTGGGAAGGTGTTTCACAAAGCCGGGCCTGCCTCCTCAAAGGCCTGGTCACCCAAGGTTTTTAACCTTACCTTGAATATTATAAGGGATGCCTTCCTTGGTGGAGTAAAGGGGGTACAAAGACACATAAGGATGCAGAAAGTCTGCCAGATAGCCCAGGACCAACCTGTGTAGAGCAAAGTAGTGTGAAGACACATAAGGATGCAGGAGGTCTGGCAGATAGCCCAGGCCCAACTCGTGTAGAGCAAAGTGGTGTGAAGACACACAAGGATGCAAAAGGTCTGCCAGATAGCCCAGGCCCAACCTATGTGCAGCAAAGTTGTGTGAAGACACATAAGGATTCAAAAGGTCTCCCATATAGCCCAGGCCCATCCCGTGTGGAGCAAAGGGGCATGAAGACACATAAGGATGCAGAAGGTTTGCCAGATAGCCCAGGCCCACCCCATGTACAGCAAAGGGATGTGAAGAAACAAAGTGATACAGAATGTCTGCCAGATAGCAAAGGACCAACTTGTGCTGAGCAAGGTGGCATGAAGACACATAAGGATGAGAAGGTTTGACAGATTGCCCAGCCCCAATCCATTAAGAGCAAAGGGGTGTGAAGACACATAAGGATGCAGAAGGTCTGCTAGATAGCCCAGGCCTAACCTGTGTAGTGCCTTATAAGTGAGCAACCCACTTTAAAGGAGACATGAGATGAGACTGATTTCACTTACAGAAATACTAATCTACATGTATTAAACTCTTTTTTTATATAAATAAATATGACTCTTGCTGTTATTTTTGTTGCGATTTGTTGTTTGTCATTGAGAAGGTTACTACTCATAAATCAGTGTTCTTTTTGGCTGTGAGAAAGGATGCAGAGATTGTGCATTCAATGTGATGGCTCTGCTTGAGCCTGAGGTACGGTATTCGTCCATGCTCAGTTGCTCAGCTAGCTACGTTTTGACACAATTGTTGAATAGATAGTATTTTTAATAGACATTATAGCTGTAATGATGTATCAGAAACTAGTTTAAAAGCAATACAAATGACTACATTTATTCATGCATACCATTGTACGCTTCTGTCAATGTTTAGAATTCCATCCACAATTTAAACAGATGGAGAACAGTATTTTCAAAGGCTACTACTGGTTTTTGCATTCTTAATTTAACACCACCCGGTAAGTGTCTTTCAGTTCTACTTACTCCATAGTGGCGCTTTAATAACTGGGCAGAAACAAACTGATTGCCTTCATAAAATGATTGTGTGATGCTGAAGGCAGTCTGGCAATGGTGTCTGATTTTTTTTTAGGTTGCCCTTAGTGTCAGTGGTGGTTGGAATTTTTCCTTTTACAGTTATCACTGTTCAAATCGGGTAGTTTGTGGGATGGTATGTCAGCACATCTTTGTGTTGATTTTGAACAAGAGGCGGTGGGGGACCGGTATACTGTACTTCTCTTCATGCTGGCATTCTGCTGAACCCTGACCCCCTGCCCTCATCCGAATGATGAAACAGCAATGCTCACCCACATTTATTAAGCCCATGCCACACTGTCTGAGATCAATATGTCTGTATGAATATTTAGTTCTGTGTTTTTTGGCAATAAAATATTGACTTCTGAATCAACAGTTCCCATCTGCATGCAACTCATTTTGCATTGTAAAGCTATTAATGTTACTGTATTCATTTTGCCATGGTATAATGGGAAAGTCCAGATCCAACTTGAAAATATATATTTAAATCTATTAAAATATGAGAATAGACATTACAGTTAAAAACAGCAAACTAAGTCATAAGTAAAGAAGTAAGACAGAGTTTAACTTTCACAACTAGCGACCGACATGCAGTTCTAGATCGCACCTCTTCTATCTGCCATATGTCTTGACAGCAACTAATAAGATCCCTGTTTGGTGAAATTCATCTGCCAATCACTGTAAAATACAGTTCTGTATTTACCCCATCTCTTTTTTTCTAATCTTTTTTTGCTGGTTACCTGTGCAATAGGGACCCACAATGTACTTACTTTGACTCTGCAGTTACACACAGCATGGGTTGATTTTACTGATTTTTCTGCATTGCCTGTAGCACTAAATAAACAACTTCATCATGTCTCTGTTACATTCCTCATAGAGCTTTTGTGTGATATCACCATTTCTTTTTGTATCCTGCTATTTGTTAATAATGTTTTACTTTTAAACAGAATGGGCATAGTTGTAGGATTGTCCAGTTTAGGGGTAACTATTTTTAAATGTACAACATGCATAAATATGCACTATGGATGTATAGATACTGGGTGATAGTGCAGATTGTATGCATGTGAACTGAGTTTCATCAAACACAAGCAATGCATTGGCGTTTTGATATCTGATGAACTAAAACAATTTGATTAGATAACACCTAAATACATTCAGTCTACAAGAAGGTGGTGATCTACTCTTCAACAGCCAAATACTGTTTTTGTTTTCTGCATCAGCTGCATATTATAGAATGCACATGCAGCTGGTGCAACTGCATGTGCTGCATATGATGCAATGCAAAGTTAACTTGTTCAGTTGCCCACTGGATTCACACATGCATGTTCAATCCTGGTGAATTTCTGAATTGTAGGAAACAAAATAAATAATGAGCAAGAGGACTTAGGCTGCACACACCCAGGTGCTGGATTAACTAGCAGTGTGCACAAACAGTTTTAGGCACAAGCAAACCCTACAGAGGCTACTGGGCTGCTGCTCATGCATGCCCCCCCCCACAACCATAACAGTGTACCTTATAAAATTTTAATTTTTTTAATCTTATTACCTTAATACAATACACATCATTGCAGCTCCTTTTGATGTGGCATCCTGTGTCTTAACATTATTCTGCAAAGTTATTGGAGTGAGCATCAGGCAACACAAAGCAGTAAGAATGCAGTGTGCTTAGTGCGAGTAATGCACTAAGCAGATTTCTATTTAGGGTAAGAAAACAGTTTTTTATTCAGATTAAAGGGTTGTAGTTGATAAAATGAGGTTGTGGCAATCTTGCACTAAACATGCCATCTTGCTTTGGATTTGTGAACTCCTTTCCTGGGAGTCAACAACAACGACCCCCACCCCCAACACACACATTTTGGCCTTTCAGACTGCATACCCTGATTATTTAGGATCCCTACTAATAAAAAAAAACAAGCCATGAATGGCTACCATAACTTAGCCTGCAGATCTTGCTTGACAAACTCTGAACCTACCACAAACTAACTATTGTAACCACATTGGACAGGCACTGCTGACTGAATTTCAGCCTGGTTGCATAAACTGCGTGTATCTTTTGACCCTCTGGGGAAATTATGAATATTCTGTGGCTCAACTATGTTGCATATTACACAGGATTATTGCCTGGGATGGGTGGGGGGAGTATATCTGCACTGCTACTTTATGCTGTTTGTTCTTGTGACAACCTAATGTGTGCTCACACAGCTGAATCAACAGAAGAGATATTCTCACCACTCTAAAATTATATATGCAGTACTGTAAATAAATGTGACATTAAACACCACAGCACTAAGAGATGTTGGATAGGCATGGTCAGACTGTATATTTAAATTTATGCAGTACCAGAATATCAACAGGGAAGCAGTTAACAGTAATGTTATAAATCCTACTTTGAAAGGTTATGGTGATTGTGTTAAGTTACAAAAGAAAAAGGAAAAAGATAACAAAAATAAGCTTTATGTTGCCATGTAAGTCATTGCTGTAAACTGCTTCCCTGTAGGTCTTCTCGTGATGCGTAGATGTCAACAATGTACAGTTTTACGGTGCTTCACGTAAGCATCTCAGTGCTGTGGTGCTGAATGCAACATAGACACTTTTGTACTCGGAATGAGTGTGCGTGCATTTCATGTAAAGAAACGGAGCTGGAGGAACACACATATGTAAGCAGCAGCATAGCTGCATTGCTAATTGATTTATTTATAAATTCTCATTTTTTTCACACATCGGAGTATAATGAGAGCAGCAGCAAGCATACAGTTCAGTTGTAGTGACAGAATTGAACAGAATTTACAAGCAGGGACCCTTACATCTGCATCATTGGACATCAGACCAACCCAGTGTGAGTTGATTGTGGGTCAGGAGATGCATTACTGTAAGCATCATCAATGGGGTAAAAATAGGAGTTGATAAAGATTAGTAAAAACATGAACAAAAGGAACAAAAAAAAATGAATAAGGGCAAAAGATGTGATTAAACATCACCTGTTATTCGTATACAAACAGCCAAGGTCTTGGTATATAAATTATGGGTTTTGAACTGTTAGACAATGGCATACTATGGAGCACAAGCTACACAACATATTAACAATGAAGCACTACAATTAAAACAACTTTTGCTATATTCTTTGAGGTCTGTGACTCCTACATTACGAATTGCCATAAGGCAAATCTTTATGTATCAACCATCCCCCTGCTACCCCTTTTTTGGATACATACCAGTACATCAATAGACACATAACAATTTAAACCACCTTACACACATACAAATTATTATATTAAAATATCTCAGGCTATAAGAAGCATAACTAATAACAAGAAAGAATGATCCCAATATGAAGCACATTGTTTTACAATCACTCATACTGCTTCAGCTGTAGCTTGCAATTTCAATGACCGAGTTTACACACGGCATTAAAAACAAGGAAAACACACACTGAATTTAGCATAACGCTAACAATAAGATCTGCACTTCAAGAAGGAAGGCACCAGAACTATTGGGAAACTACTGCTAATAAAAGAAAAAAAATTTATAAACCAGAAAATAACATGTACAGTACAGCACTTCTGTGTGCCAGCCTCACATTACAAAGATCCATGTTTAGCACATGGACAGTAGATAGTGCCAAAGCCTCAAACAACAATATCATTGCATTTCACCTGGCATGCTCACTTTCCAGCCATAGAAACAGGAAGGGCACCCAGGCCAGACACTGCAGCCACCATACTGAAGAAATCAATAAAAAAAATATCTAAATTTATAAATGACAAACAAAACACACATTTGTACAGGGGAGACACAAATATGTTGTGGATCAGAAACTCATGAAACATTTGCCAGTCACAACAATGTTTTTTATTTCCTGTCCTCTTTAAAGGAGATACACCGCTTCACTGCAACAAATGCAGATCATGCAGTGCCAGGGAGACTTGACACAACCGTGAAAAACTGGTCTGCAATCTAGCAGGACAACAACAAGTACATATACTAGCAATATCTCTTGAGAGGTGATCCATTTAAAATGGTCATTAATTTGTAAATGTGGTTTGTCAATCTGAAGTTGAATCTTGAAAAATATTTTGGTATAAAACGTTTCCCAACAATATTAAGGAATAAATGCATCATAATGATTTTTACAATTATTAGTGCCAGTTGCTAACAGTTTCCAAATCAATGAATCAATAGAGATACCTGACCATCAAGACAATCTGTGGGTATCCCAAAAGTACCCAGGAAAAATCTGGATGAAAACTGAGTAGTTGGGTCAGGTAGTTATTACCTGACCCATTCTACTACCCGATTACCCGACCCTGATCATAACCAAAATCATGGAAAGACTGTTTTTTGGGGACTATTACATTATTCGTTCCTTGTCCTGATCTGTTATACCCATGGGTGCATTGTTGAGGCAGGTACGAGAGGCACAGGCTAGCTTAGCGAGCCTGCTGCTGTTTCCAAAAATTATACCCATGGCTGGCTTTGCTGAGTCAACTAAGAGAGGTGCAGCTGCTGAGAGTGAGCCTGCTGCCATTTCCCAAAATTATACCCATGGTGAGCATTGCTGAGGCAGGTACCAAGAGGCACAACTGCTGTGAGTGAGTCTGCTGATGTTTCCAAAAATGATACCCAAGGTGGGCATTGCTGAGGTAGGCACAAGAGGTGCAGCTGATCTTAATGAGCCAGCTTCTGTTTCAAAAAATTATACTCATGATGGGCATTGCTGAGGTAGGTATGAGAGGTGCAGCTGCTCTGAGTGAATCTGCTGCTGTTTTAAAAAATTATACCAATGGTGAGCATTAATCAAACTTACAAACTGATAACTGACAAAAGAAAACTAAGAGTAATACTAGTGTGGAACATGTGGCTGGCATAGTGGCAGTGGTGATGGTTCCATTTGTTTCATACACTTTTAGTCATCATATTCAGTATCACTGTTTGCAGGCTGTTGTTCATTTTCACAATCAGACTCACATAAATAAGTGTTTGTAATAACAGGGACATTGTCAGCATTCATTTTGAGAAATGTTAGCCATTCCACATTTGCAGGACATAGCAATGTTCTGTGGTCAGTGACTAGTCATCCAGCTGCAATAAATATGTATTTTGAATATACACTTGAAAGTGAGCAAGTGAGGTACATTATTGCAAGATTTGTTAGATCTGGCCATATTGTTCTCTTCTGTTTCCAATAGAGTAATGAATCATCCTCAAGACCAATCACAGTATAGTCTGCAAAGTACTCCAGTATCATTGTGCTGCATGAGATGGTTGCCAGTCTGGCAGATGAACCTGCTGCACTTTCTTTAAAGGTTAGCAGTCCATGTTGTTGCAGGGGACACAGAAGTGATTTAACTTTCTGACCCTGAACATAGGATGCCCGAGAAGTAGCTGTTCATATCCTTTCCCTCACTGATGACACTGTTGCCTATGAAGAATTGATAGATATGTTATTGTCTGCACCAGAGGTGCACTGTGATGGTTTGGCAGGGTTTGACTGCTGTACATCAGTTACAGTAATGGTGTTTGTAGGGCAATCTCACATTTGGTTAGCAGAAGATTGCTCCAATATTCAAACTCTTCCCCTGCAGGAAAGATGGCTTCAATGTTCCACTTGAAGCATGGACCTAGCAACATAGCCAACACATAGGTGTCATTCTTAAACATGTCATTTATTCTCTGATCAGTCAGCAGTCATTGCCTCAAGTCATTTGCCATCATAACAGCAGTGGTGTTTTCTTTTGACTGAAAGCCTTTCTACATGTTTTCAAGAAAAACGTGAAGAAATCTAATTTGAGAAATAATTTGATTCAGAGTTGCAATGCCTGCACTGACATCAAGTTTTGCAGCCTCAAATGGCTTCAGTAAGGTGATCAAAGATTCCAGCAGAGTCCAGCAGCTGGAAATGAGCAGGATGTCTACTTCACCTATTTGATTCTGCATTGTGTAGTCATGGATAGCTTTTTTTGGTTCAAGAAAGTCTTTCCATCATGTAAAATGTTGAATTCTAGTGGGTTGGAAGTTCCTGCTTTAATGTATGCAAGGATAAGTTGTTTTAATTCTGCAACCCTTTCAGGATTTTTGAGCTTCTACAGAGTGGCTGAAATGCACACATACTTGTATTTTCCAATTCACCCATGCCACAGCAGCATATATTTTGCTGATGCTGATTATGGCGTAGCCTAATGCTGCCTGTCATCACAGTGCCAGGTATTTCATCTCCCAGGAGTTAAAGTGGCAAAGTGCCCTCCCAGGAAACAGTTGGCTTTTGTGTGGGGCTTCACCCCCCTGCTCCCCCCTAAACTAAATATCATCTACACTGTCCCAAAATAAGTTTTCCTTACCCCCCAGGAGGAACACCGAAGGTGGTGGCAGGATCAGGAGGAATGGGAGAGGCTCTTCAGAAAGGCCTGTGTTTTGCGAGATATTACCCAGATGTCACATTGGATCTGAGGATTTATCCACTGACTTCTAAACTCTGCTAGCAAAGAAACTGTTTTTTTTTCATGAAAGGAGGTTCGAGTGAATCAATGAAACCTGTAAAAAACTAGTAACCTATAAAAACTGTTAATGATCGCAAATGACTGATTGCTGTATTGCCTTATTATATTTATATATTGGAACTGGCTTCTCTCCTTTCATTCTCCCTTTCATTTTCATCTAAGCTGTGTCAATTGCTTTTCAGCTCTTCAGCTGCGTTTTATACTGCGTTTTTTGCCTTGAGTTTTGCAAGGCTGTTTACATGATTTTTTATGACTATTCGAGGTTTTAGTAAAGATACATTTTTTTATTATTATTTTCGTAAAGTAGCAATCGGTCGTGGGTTTAGTTTTTTACTAACATGTTCTATTTTTATATTCACTCATCCATAGCATTTCTATTCTATACTCGCCATTTATGGTGTGCTTGTTTTTTATCTTCTGATTTTATTTTGTGTATTTTTTGGGGGGGATCCTGAGCTCTTCTTTTATCATGGGCTATTGGTAAGGTAGTTGTTTTTATTACACGTAAAGGCACCTTTTTTACAGTTTTTTTTGCCTAAGTTTACCTTAGCTATTATATTTTACATTCAGCATCTCTCTTCTCTGGCCGATTCTTCAACATTCTGGTGTTTTGTGAGTCTGTGATTCTTTGTTTTTACTAGGTCCCATCTCCCTTCCCTGTTTTTTTATATTGTGAATATTGTAATTACTGGGCTATCATTTAACATTACTTTGGACTGGCCATTCCTAAAAAGCGAGAAGCTAAGCTTAAGAGGTAGGAAGTGGTTAAAGGATAAAGTTAGCCTGCATTGATCCAGCAGAAGAAATTTGCTTCAGCTAAGTTTACTGCCTGAAATTTATCTGCAGTTGGATTATTTTTTTACTTATTATTTGGGATTAAAGTATCTCTCCCTTAACTTTCTGCAGTATGTTTATAGTCTTCATGGAATAAAATGGTAATTACTAGGAAATAGGCCCAGCAAGCTTATGTACCCCCATTAGATACTTCTTATCCAACTAAAAAAGGTATGAGAGTGCAGCACAGAAACTCCAGACCGAATACTGTCTCTTTGAGACAATCTAAAACTACGGAACATTGGACATCTATTGATAGGCATGATAACAGCTCTACTCCTATAACTCAGCATAATATAAATCAGATGACTACATGGGCCACTTCTGTTGCCAACATGGACCCTAACATTCCTATTAAAGCCACTCAGTCATCAGCTTGCAATAGTGATTTAGAACAATCCTTTTTGCCTTGTTCTCCTGATATACAAGATGTGTCTAATGTGTTTATTGCACTTCATGGTACACCTGAAGATCTACATGCTAGCCCTATTGAATGTGATTTTGTCAATGCCAATGTTAGTGGGGTCGGTTATTATAAGGGAAACGTTTCTTCTGAGGTGGATGTTTTAAAAGTCTCTTCTGACATTTCATTATCGGCCCCTGTGCCAGGAGGTCTAAACCTCACTCTCAGGTTCTTGGCAATATTGGGAATGCAAGTAATCACAGACACATTGCATTAGAGTAATAAACTTGTTTATTACTTCCAAAAATGATAAAATGACAATCAGTTCTTACCAATGCGAACTGGGAGCCAGTGGTAAGTGTTCTCTATACCTCAAGGTTTCTTTGTGTCTCTTCGGATCTCCGAGGTACAAGACTTAGTGTCTCACATTATATACCTATGCAAATTACTATGGTTACTGTAAGATAGAAATATTTCTAGTTACAGAGATGAGCCCAATTGACTAAATTAAAGGAAGCTCCATGGTCCAAGATAACATTATACAATTTTGTAGTAGTCATCAGTTTGTGAAATGAAAGAGTACTTATACAGAGTCTTACATAACTCAGTATAGTAGTACAAATCATGGAAATGTGGCAATGCCGACTTATATATCATAATTATTCCAAGGACACAGGTGTTCTAACATCTTATAAGTAAGATACACACTGAAAATACGTAGAAGAATATACTGTATATGTATTAGCAAGCAAAGTGTATTACAATAACATGCGTACATATCCTGACATCTACTCTTATACGGTAGATGCCCTTAGCCCTATATGTTAGTACAACATATACCTAAGCACTAGCTGTCTACGGTGTACCTCTGAGGGTATCAAGGGTGCAGGGACCTCGTGTAACATTGCCCTTGCTGCCTCCAAGGGCAACACAAGCAAATCTAGGGAAAGGTCAGGGAGCAGTGATCATTTACAAATCTGACACTCGAGCTTTGTAAAGGAGCTTGAGCTGCTCACAGAGTTGGCGCAGTGTGCACTGTAGGTAACATAGCATAATAATCAAGAAAAATATAAAAAATGCTTGTATAATAACAAAACCTTTAAAAGTAATTTCTAACCATGTGTTAGTTAATGCGTCATTCATATCACCATCATTATTTAATGAAAGGATAGCTTCATTGGCCTTGGTCATATTATTGCTGATGTGGATGAGGTGTGTATCTTTCCTGTCTAAAAGTGATTTTAATGTAAGTGTAAGTGGATCTATGTGTACATTAAAATATGGTAAATATTCAGAAAGTGTGAGCAGATAATCGGGGTTACCATCAATGATGTCTGCATCAATAAGGAGGACTGGGGTTATAACAGTATGTCCAATAACAGTTTTCTGCTGTGGGACAAAACAGAAATTGGAGGTATCAATAACACATGTTTCAGACCCATAAGTATAGCTTTTAAGATTAGTAACCATGCAATAATCTCCATCAGAATTGTACTGAGATCGAACAGTGGGGAGTCTCCACTTTTGCAACTGTTCCGGGCAGGTGTAGGTCGTCTTGGAAATCTGTGTTGACAGGCGATGAACCTCCTCACGATAAGATTGGTAGAGTTTATCCAGAGCCAATGTTGAGTCTGAGAAATCTGTGCCATTTGTGCTGATGTCATCATCCCTGGAAAAAGTCCAATCAATGCTATCTGGAGAATAACCACATACAGGTTGAATAACATCAAATACATCACATCGACACAAGTAAATATATTGTTTCTTTGCACAGCAGTCTGTGTGCAGAATGACTCTGGCATTCAGGAAAGGATGGAAAACCAGTAGAGGAGGTAGATCCAGGCGTTCTCTGTAGATGTCTTCATCAAGGTCCCCAATGGAGTGTACCAGTGCCAGTTTGTCGAACAAAGCTGTAGTGGGATCAAAGCATGGTAAACAGACAGTAAAAGGAAGAAACATAGTTTCTCTTATAAAACATTTCTTAGAAGTAAAACAAGGGCCAGTATTAGGGTGTCTGGTCACAAAACCCAGGTTTATAGCTGTAGAGAGAGGAATAGTTAGAGATTGTTGCATACACATAGCAATACAGCCAGGGATTTTACATAATGGACAATACCATTTGTAAATGTGTCTGTCATGTATGATATCAGGGATTCTTCCAGATTCTAGATCACAGAAGAGATTGTTGATGGTAGTGATAATGCATGTGCCATAGGCAGAGCAGAGAATTTCTCTAGCAATGTATTGTTTATCTGCTTCTTTGTTATTCTGTGCAATAAGTGCGTTAATCATCTCTTTAGAGTCTGTAAATGCCTTAGCAATGTCATGCATATTGCATACAGTGTATCTTTCTTCCTGACTAAGGCCATCCACACCATGCAATAAGGGGGGTAGTATATTATTCACCAAACCAGTCTGAAATTTGGCAGAATGAGATTTGATAGCAGCAATGTCCGCCTTATTCTGAATAGACATGGCCATACCAAAGAGACCTGTGACAGTACCTGTTGCACCTGTAACATCAGAACTGTCAACTTCATGTGTATTACGTTTATGACTTTGGTCATCTGGATTGGGTTTTCTCCTGAAGCTACCTCTATGTTCAGTAGTATGGACACCGGCAATAGGGTCTTGAGTATGAATCTGAAATGCAGCTAAACTATCAAGCATTAATGTACTATAAAATGCTGACATATTAGTATTGTGACACATACCAAATTCTTTAATATTCCAATAAGTAAGATTAAACAACACAGGTATGTGCATAAATTGTAAATTGTTAATCAATGAACCAGGGAGGGCAGTAGCTTTTAGACCACTGCGGGGACCAGGGGTGTGTTTTGGACATTCCAAAAGCTGTTTATCAGTGGGTGGTAACACAGAGAGGTACATGGCAGCAGAAGCCATGTTGTGTATAGCACAACATTTTCGAGCAGAATCCTTAGAGAATTACAATACGAAGGATCAATTAAGGCAGTAATATTGTATAAACCAGAATGCCTGAAAGCAGTTTACAGCAGGGACAGAGAACCATTTGGGGAAAATTTAGCATTGGGCCAACCCTGGAAAGTTCCTTTGGAGAGTTTGGCCACAGGGAGAATTTGTCCTTGTGATGTGGTTTTCCACTCAATTTGTAGAGTAGATTGATCAGGAGCAACAACCGAGGCAGTGAGGAAAGCATCGGAACCTTCCTGGACAGTAATCAGACTGTTGGGTATTTTGATGGATACTCCCTCTGAAGGAGATGCTGGATGATCAAGGTGTAGTAAGAGGTTCTGTACCATGCCTTGGATGCAGGGGATAACTCTTGAGATGAGGAGATAATGGAACAAGATAGCCATTTTGTTAGTGTATCTGAAAAGCAAACTCAAACTTTAGTAAGTCAGTATTATTCCTCCCACTGGGGGTGAGGAAAAGTAATTAAACTCCTTTCTACAGTTTCAGTTGGTTTGCATGTAACCATTTGCCAGTCAGTTTATTATTTTGCAGGAGTCTAACTTGATAGACTGCCGGACTGGGCTTGTTGACAATTGGATATGGGCCTTCCCATTTATTGGAGAAGGAATGTGTGGGATGTGCAAATCGGAGGACCATTACCTGATATCCGACCTGCCAATCCACTTCTTGTGTGCTTGTAAAACTGCATTTTGGATTGTTGCCGGGCCTTACCCATGCAGTTAGCAGCATACAAGTGTGTGTGTATAAGGTCTTTTCTGAGTTTTTCCACATATTGATCTACAGGCACACGGTCTGCAGTGGGACTGTGCACGTCAAACAACTGGTGTTCAGGTAATCTCATCTGTCTTTCAGTCATCTCCTCAAAGAATGTGAGCTTGGTAGTGGATGAGGGTGTGCCCCTAATTGCCATAAGGAGTAACGGCAGTAGGGAATCGCAGGTTTTGGGATTGTCCTCAATGAATTTGGAAAGCATTTGCTTAATCCGTTTGTTGGCTCTCTTTACTTGATCTGATGATTGGGGTTGGTAGGGTATGTGGAACTTTTGTTGAACTCCAAGGATTTCAAGAGATTCTTTCATTAACTCACCTGTAAAACTGGTTCCTTTGTCAGAGTCCACCTTAAGAGGTAGGCCCTACCTGGAAAAAATTTGTTTCACCAGGATTTTGGCAGTGGTTTTAGTGGTGCATGTTTTAGTGGGGAAAGCTTCAACCCACTTAGAGAAGAGGTCAGTTACCACCTGAGTGTACTTGTTATTTCTGCTGGTATTGGTTAAGGGACCAATAAAATCAATCTGTATGGCATTCCACAGGCCAGAGTGCCATTATGGTAAAAGTTTGACATTTCATTTAGTGGGTATGGGGTTGTTTTGTGCACAAACAAGGCAGTTATCTGTGTACTGTTTGATATCTTTGGTGACACCAGGCCACCAGGTAGTGGTCTTAAGCCTCCAGAGGGTGTTTTCCACTCCCTGGTGCCCACCAGTAGGTGTATTGTGCACTTGGTATAAAAATTCAGACCTAAGGTGTCTGGGGACCACCCACAGCTTGGTGGTGGAATCAGCCAGCTGGTACCAGATCAGTTTGTCATCTGGTGACAAGCGTAACTTACCTTCATGCATCCAGTAGCGGTTATGTGTGGGAAGTTTCTCTTCGGTACTCTTGTCAAGGAATCTGAACACTTCTTTGAGTTCAGTATCAACTTGTTGGGCTGCTAAGAGGCCCAAGGGGGAAAAGGGTTCAGGTTTTTTCCTGATGGCTGCAACATGTACGGCTGCATTGGCCTCTGGATGATCCATCATCCATGTGTCCTCTCCTCAGGCCCCTTCCTTGGCAAGGGTATCTGCTGTATCATTGAAAGCATGATAGAGATCATGGAGGGAATGAGCTTTAACTTAGTGTACATAGAGTTTGTGTGCAAATTTTTGTGCCAGTGAATGTATGTATATTACCAGTTCCTTGTACTTCACTGGACTGCTGTCAGAAGAGAGGAAGGAGTTCTTCTGCCATAAAGGAAGGAACTGTATAAGAGAACAAAAAACCCAATTAGAGTCTATAAAATTGATGGTATCCTCAGTCTCATGCTGGATGAACTCAAGGGCACAGGCTACCACTGCCATCTCTGCATACTGTGATGATGCTACACTGCAACGCTTAGAGACCTTAACATTGTTACCATAGGGTGAATCAGTAGAATGCCCATCCCTGCAATTTGTTCTCCCTGATAATAGGATGCTGAACCATCAGTAAAGATGTGACACAAAGAGGTGTTGTCAAGTATTTGTGGCGTGGTAGGGAGAAAAGGACCTGGATCTGGAAGATCAGGTGACTGCAGTATACAGTCTCAGGGTTCTCCTTGGAAAAGGAGTCCATGAGCCAGCACAGATGGAATTTTTGTTGGGTGCACCTGTATGTCTCTATCCTGGAGAAGAAGTGACCAGTGTGTCAGCCTGGTATTAGACACTGACCAGTCCTTCACTCTGTCTGAGAGCAGAAAGGTAGTTGGTGTGTGGTTGGTGTTAATAATCAGTGGAGAGTACCCAAGGATAAACAGAAAGTGCTTGACAGCCCAGTAGGTGGCTAGAAGGTTCCTTTCACAAAGGCTGTACTTCTATTCCACTGGGGTCAAGAGCTGTGATGCATATGCAGTTGGTCTCAGAGTGCCATGAACCTTCTGGGCCAGCACTGCTGACATGGCAATGTCAGAGGTGGCACATTACAGATGGAACAGTAGTGATGGATTGGGGTTAACCAGAGCTGGAGCAGAGGCCAAGGCCTGCTTCAGTGATGACACAGCCTGGGTATGTATAGGCCCCAAGTCCATGGAATGTCCTTTTTTAATAGCTCATACAGAGGAACAGCTTTCTGAGCAAAATCACAGATGAAATCAGAATAGTTCACCATACCTAGAAACCGTCGAAGAGTTGCCACGCTGGTAGACAATGGCAAGTCTTGCAGTTCTTGTATCTTCTTCCAGGTAGGGCTTCAGCCTTTGATCAGTTGTCTCAGACTCAGTAAGACATGCCCTTCGACATTCCTCCTCTCCATTCATCCATTTAAGTATGGATATGTGGACAAGTGGCAAAACAGCAGGGAGTTCATATCTGTGTATAACTGCACACTGGGCACGGGTGCCGGGGGTTGTTTGTGATGCTGGTAGTGTGAATAATCAATGCAGGAAGGTGGATTGTCATGGTAGCAATCTTCCTGGAATTCGCCAGCATGCAACAATTGCTATGTGCAGTGTGACCTGTTCACACACTGGTGAGAACATGTTGGACATGGTACTGACTGAAATTGACAGATGACTAAACCCTCTGTCCCTGAGAACTGGGTTCATAGCAAGTGATAATGGGTCAAATGTGGTGAAATGCATCACGAATGGTAGTTTTTTTCATGTTCCATGCATGGCCCACTGTTTAAATCTTGTGGTTCAGGAGTTTCTGCAGCACCCTGACATAAAGGAAATGCTGACCATTGAACGACGTATCTGCTCTCACTTTTCAATATCTGGAAAGGCCCGTGACCAACTGCGGCAGTTGCAGATTCAAAACAGCCTGCCTCAGCACCGTTTGAAGCTGGAAGTTGTCACCTGATGGAACTCCACGTTATACATGGCAGAGAGGTTGTAACACAGAAACATAGAAACATAGAATTTGATGGCAGATAAGGACCGCTTGGCCCCCCCCAGTCTGCCCATTTCCCTACCTACTGGATAAGCTGCAGATCCTAGTTAACCAGCAGCCTACTTCTTCCTACTCCCTACCCTAGAATTGCCTTATGACTGTCCCATGCATGCTTGAATTCCACCACTGATTTTGACTCAGAACCTCCTCCGGAAGGCCGTTCCATGCATCCACAACACTCTCTGTGAAAAAATACTTCCTTAAATTACCTCTGGGCCACCCCCCCCATCTTCAAATTGTGCCATCTTGTTCTTGCGCACCTCTTTTTTTGAAAGATGCTACCCTCTTGGACTTTGTTGATTCCCTTGAGGTACTTGAACATTTCTATCATGTCCCCCCTCTCCCTCCTTTCCTTGAGGCTATACATATTAAGCTCCTTTCGTCTCTCTTCATATGTCTTCTGATGCAGACCCTACACCATTTTAGTTGCCCTCCTCTGGACAGCTTCCATCCTGTCTATGTCTTTGCGGAGATTGGGTCTCCAGAACTGCACACAGTACTCCAGATGGGGTCTCACCAGCTGTCTGTACAGAGGGATAATAACTTCCTGTTTTCTACTGGTGATGCCTTTCCCTATGCATGAATGAACAATACAAAGCCATCTCAGAATATCTTGTAATTCACACTAGCCGTGACAGTTCCGAGGCCTCCATGTCTATGATGACTGAACAGTGGTGCCTCATGGACTCTGTAATAACAATAGATTTTGTTTTTTTCAGGTTTAGGACTAGCTGATAGCTGATGAACCATTTTTATGGTTGGCTGAAGGTGCATTGTAGGGTGCTTTGGAGGGAGAGTGGGTCCAAATGTGATGTGATGATGACAGCGTCATCAACATATAGAAGTATTTTATCAGTGCAGGAGCTAGGGAGGGTGTTTATGAAGAAACTGAAAAGGGTAGGCCCAAGGATGTAGCCTTGGGGGACCCAAAAGCATACTGGTAGGTTTGTAGACAAGGTCCCATTCAGTTTGACCCTTTGGGATCTATTCTGTAGGTAGCTTGAGAACCAGTTCAGAGGGCCAGGTGAGAATCCCAGTTGGCTAAGGGAGTTTAGCAGTAGAGGGTGACACACAGTATCAAAGGCCTTAGATAGGTCAATGAATACTGCACCCACAATTTTCCCAGCATCAAGGGCAGTGTGGATTTGGTGGGAGAATTCCAAAAGGGCTGTGGAGGTGCTGTGACCATGGTGGAAACCATGTTGCTCAGGGCATAGTATGTCATATTTTGATAGGTAGTCCATGAGCTGCATGGATACTATTTTCTCCAGGGCTTTTTTGGGGGGGGGATGGAGAAGTGCCTGTAGTTATTTGGTAGTTTTTGGTCTCCAGACTTATGGATAGGGGTGATTTCAGCCTGTTTCCATGCATCTGGGAATTGACCAAGGCATAGGGATCAGTTGAGAACATCCGTGAGGGGGATTAGCATGACATCCAGCATGAGGTGGAGTATCCTGGAGTCACGGGGGTCACCGCTTGGGTTGTGGGAGGTGAGGGCTTTTAATAGGAAAGATTTGGCATCATGGGGTGAGATTGTCCTGAAGTGGAATAGGGGCTGGGAGGTAGCGGTGTGGATGGAGGGGAGGATGAGGTCAAAGAATTGGGCAGGAAGACCCACACTTAGGTCAGAGAAAGTTTTGTTTAGACAGTCTGCAATGCACGTTTGGTCCATACTAACTGCCCCATTGATAACGATCTGGGGGGGACCGGGTATTCCCATTCAGTTCTTTGATATTATCCCAGAAGGCTCTGGCTGAGCCCCCGGAAGATGTTAGAGCTGCCTGCTAGTGTCTGGCTTTTGCTTGTTTAATTGCCCGGGTGCATTGGTTATGGGCTGTTTTATAGGCTTGCCTATCCACCTTACTGCCAGACTCAACTGCAATGCACCATAGGTTGTCCCTCTGTTTTAGTTGCTGGATCAGTGCGGGGGAAATCCATGCAGCAGCCCATTTCTTTGGGTGAGATTTAGTGATGGGAGCAAATAGGTCACAGGCCTTGCTGAAGGCACTGGTGAGGTAGGTTAAGGCAATATCTATGTCTGATGCAAGGGTGATTGGGGACCAGTCGAGCTGGGCAAGGTGCTGCTTGAGATTGTCAAGGCCCCAGGGGTGGAAACAACGTTTGAGGGTGCAATTATACTCAGGGGTGAGTTTGGGGGAGGACCAGAAACATAGAACAGAAGAGTGGTCACTGAGTGAGTCTGCTAGGACGTTAACCGATTTTAATTTGTGTGGTTGATTAGAGAGTAATATGTCTAGGAAGGAGCTGGTCCCCCTAGCTTGGTTAAGTCTAGTGGCCTGGATGACCTATTGAGATAGGTCAAGGGCTGCTAGGACGTCCTTTATGTTTTCTGATGTGGGGCTGAGCCAATTGGTGTTAAGGTCTCCTAGAATAAGCTGTTCAGCCTTGTGTGGCAAGGTGGAGAAATAGTCTATGAGGGAGTGGATAGCTGCGCTATGTGCTTGTGGGGGTATGTAGGTGGTGGTAAGGTATAGAGGGCCATGACTGGGGTGCAGAGTGATTTTCAGGGTAATAGCTTGTGCCCCTTGGCCCAGCTCAGGGGTTGGTAAAGCATGGCCTCGGATGGAGTCATGCAGGTAGATTGCACACCCATCTCCACACTTACCCACCTGATCAGCCCTGAACAGAGTAAAACCTGGGAGGGAGACAGCTAAGTCTGGAGTAGACTGGGAGAGCCAGGTTTCCACTATTGTAAGGATATCCGGTGTGTGCTGTGCAACCCAGCATTGGAGTGCTGCAGTTTTCTTAGGGAGACTGCATATATTCATAAATGCATTGCAGAGACCATAGCCAGGGTTGGGTGGTGGCATTGCAGTAACGCCCGGCCCAGGGTTTGGGTGCACATTTCCTGAGAGCAGGAGAAGTAGGGTAATAAGATGTATTGAGGGACTGTGGTTGCTGTGGAGGAGATGTTTTCGGAGATGCCAAGATCTCAGGTGGGTGGTGCATGGGATGGGGAGTGAGATGAGGGCAGGTGTAGCTAGTGATGAGAGGGACCATCGGTTACAGTATTCAGGGGACAGGAGGTTGAGTACTGGTGGCGGTGGGTGGGTGGGTGGGGCAAAGTGGTGGTCCAGTGTGCGAGGTGGGTTAGTGAAGATGGGCATTAAGATAGATGGGCTGTGATAATAGAGGTAATCCATCTGAAAGGGCTGATATTCAGGCAGGGGCACATGTATGGGGGATTTATAGGGACCCATAGCAGTGGGTGGGTGGGTGAAGTAGCAGGAAGAGTGATGAAATACTCCAGAGTATTGTAAGGGACATGCTTGTGTGTGGTTTTGTAGCAGTGAACATAGAATTAGAAAGCAGGCTCCCTCTAGTGTTGACGAGATATAACCTGCAAATGGAGAAGTTGGCTGATTGGTTCTGGCACCTCATGTGCCTCATGTGACTATTAGTATAAAACAGAGTGCTGACCAAGGGTGGTGGTGGGGTGGTGGGGAGCTGGCGCACAGTGCCGGCTGGGCCAAACAATGCTGGAAGTCAAGGAACGCTCTCTACAGGCAGCCAGGTGCTGCTCCTTAACAAAATCTGAGAGGCGTACCTATGTATACCTATACCTATAATGTTTCCTCTATGATACCAATAGAAATAAGAACTTTGAAATGTGTTAGATGGGATGGTTACTTAGAAGGAAAGGTAAGGGAACAGATTTGTTTATATGACAATGGATTCCTTAGAGGTATGGAGTTGACTCAGGTCATGGATGTATTGTGGGATAGGATAGAACATCTTTTTATAGAACTGAGAACAAAAATTTATAAGGAAGTAACAATCTGTCAGCAGAAAAGACTTCAAAGCTGGTATGATCAGGAATGTCTTTCATTTAAAAGGGATCTAAGGAAAGTAATAAGACAACTAAGAATCCACAGGAATGTTCAATTAGTCGATCAGGTAAAAATGAGAAAGAAGGAATATAAATTACTGTTAACAAATAAAAGGAGGGAATTTCAAAAAAACCAAAAGGCCACTCATGCTTGAAACTATTAGGAATAAAGATGATAAAGGTTTTTGGCAATTAGTAGCTCAAGGTTCATTAAGTAGTAAAGCTAATTAAGACCATTATGTAACAGAATCACAAAGGACTGATTATTTCGAGAAGATATTTTATGATCCAGATATACAAGAGCTGGAATTAACTGGTTCAAATATAAATTGCCCATATGAGATCACTATTAGGGAGGTTTATTTCACTATACAAGCTATGAAATCTGATCAGGCCCCTGGGATAGATAAACTGCCAGCAGAAGTATCTAAATGCAAGCCCTCATTTTGGAGTAAAATGTTTTGCTTCTGTTTTAATAAATGGATTAAAACACTTTATTTTCCTCATTCTTGGAAAGGTGCAGAAATTGTTCCTATACTTAAAAAGGAGACATTAGTGATCCCATTATGTATCGCCCTATCAGTTTACTGGATGTGAGCCTTAACATTTTCTCACATATTATTTTAGATTACTTGAAGTCCCAAATACAAATAACAGGGGGGGCTGAACAAGGCGCAGTTGGGTTTTTGTAGTGGGTCATCGACAATAGATAGTTGTTTTATCTCGAATCATTTATTACACAAATATGTTAAAATTAGGAAGCAAAAACTGTATTCGATATTTATTGACCCATCTGCTGCCTTTGATACTGTCTGTAGATCACAACTCTGGATGAGTATGTATGAAAGAGGGATAGATAGGGCATTAATTTTGATAATTTCTGCATTATATAATAACACCTAGGCCAGGATCAGATATGGTATAGTGGGAGAAACATCACTACCTTTCAAAATCAACCGTGTGGTAAGGCAAGGTTGTCTACTAGCCCCCACTTTGTTTAGTTTATATATATATATATATATATATATATATATATATATCCTCTTATTAGGTTATTAGAACAAAGTGACACAGATGGTCGAAAGGTCAATCAGGGGCGGATCTCAATATTAGCCTACGCAGATGATTTAGTGATGTTCTCTCAGACTAAAAAAGGTCTTCAAAGACAATTAAACATTTTACAAAGGATCACTAAGGAGTTGAAATTAAAAATAAATATATTGAAAACAAAAATTTTGATATTTGGAACTAATTCTGTGGAAACTAATTTTAAACATGTTGAGCACAAATTGGAGGCAGTCAAACAATATACATATTTGGGACTAACTTTTACAAACAATAATACCTGGAACCAGCAAAGAGAAATTAAATGGTACAAAACAAAATAAAACAAACTATGAATGGGTTAAAAAATGTAATTACTTCAATGGGGGCTTCTCAGTTAAACCATTACTGAGGGCTATTAAAGCAAAATGTTGGTCACAATTAACCTATGCTTCTGAAATTTGGAAATGTAAAGATGCTGAAACATGTATGGTTCCAGTGTATAAGGTTTTACGGGCTGAGTTACAAATTCCTCAGTCCTGTCCTACAGTATATATGTGAGCAGAACTCAGGATGATTAACGTAAATGCACTTATAGAAGGCAGAAACTTAAAATATTGGCTATACTTAACAAAAGCAGACCAAGATAAGTTAGTTACACAGTGCTTTATAGAACAACTTCTTTGGATAAAATATAATTGTGGATTAATTTTTCTAAAAACATACTTTTTAAAAAACATTAAAATTAGTAATTAGTACAAATTTTTTATACAAAATATAGTGAATGGATACTGGAGAATACAGGAACAATATAAAATGCAAATGTCCAGATTTTCCAGCTGGTATGCCTTAAATACTGAAGACCTGACGTGTAAGAATTACTGAGATATATTGGAAAACAGAGAAGATAGGAATATATTTTTTAAAGCTAAACTAGAACTTTTTGAAAATAATATACTGAGAACTAGATATTATAAACTTCCAAAGGAACATGAACATGAACATGAACTTGACTACTACAATGCCCTTTACCTAGGGCTGTTGGGGGTTGATATCCGGCGCTTGCAGCTGGTGCAGAACACAGCTGCCAGGCTATTGCTGGTGCTTCAAGAGCCAGTCATATAATGCCTGTGCTCCGCGATCTGCACTGGCTCCTTATTAAGTGGTGGATCACCTTTAAGGTTGCTTTGTTAACCTATAAGGCCCTATATGACCAGGGACTGAGCTACCTGAAAGATCTCCTATGTCCATACTGTCCCTTCCGTCCTCTCCGATCCACTGATGAGGGATTGCTAGAGGTTCCCAGGGTACGTTTGCAGACAATGGGAGTAAAAGCATTTAGCTTTGTTGCTCCGTCCCTGTGGAATTCTCTACCTCATCGGGTACGAGATTGCCTAACAGTCCAGAGTTTTAAAACTGCATTAAAAACCTATCTTTTTGACCTGGCATTTGGTAATTGAAGTGTTTTTTATGTGGTTTTATATTTATTGGAATTTATATAATGTATGCAATTTTACTTTGTTGTACAGGTGCCTTGGTTTTAGAAAGGTGCCTTTTTTATAAATAAAAATTGATTGATTGATTGATGTGGCTGTAATCTGGGTCTGAGGGAGGACCTTATACATGTCCTATGGAAGTGCCCCTGATATGAGAGAATACGACAGTATTGGTTAGATTCATATACCAATTGGCCTGAAATAACAAAATATGAACTTACATGTATTATTATGAATACAAGTGATGGAATTACCATCAAGTGAACAGTAAATTATTTTAAATATGCTCTTAATATCAGAAAAAGAAAACAGAGAGATCTTGCTATAAGTATAACAAGTTAGATCTTTTTAAAAAATAATACGCTCTGACTCTTTATTTTCAAATACAAAGTTCGATTATAATCAGACAGGCCAAGGGATAATGAATGTCTTAGAGGTTTAAATTGTATAGGAGTAATTTATATCAAACTGTATAATGAAAGGAGATTGTTTTATTTGCCAGTGCCCTAAATATATTAAGTTGGATGTGTTTTTCTTTTTTTTTCAAGATGTGAAAAATATATTGTATTTTATATCATGATATTTATAAATATTTATCTATGACGAGATTCAGAGCCAGGAAATGTTAGCAAAAATTCTTCATAATTTATAATGTATGTTTATTTTATCTTTTTGTAATGGCTAAACAATAAATATTACTACTACTATATTGCAGACACACAGAGTTCCTATGTCACATACATAGCATGGGGCACTTAACAGACAGTGTGTAATACAGCCCAAATGGCTTTCACTAAATTGCAGAGACACACAGAGCAGCTATGTAACAGACAGGGTTCAGGGCACCTTACAGATAGTGTTTAATACAGCACAAATGGCTTTCACTATACTGCAGAGACACACAGAGTAGCTATATGTCACAGACAGGGCACAGGGGACCAAACAGACAGTGTGTAACAGTTGATTTTCACTATACTGTAGAGACACACAGAGTTGATAAAGGGCTCAATGCATTTAACAGACAGTATGTAATACAGCCTAAATGGCTTTCAATATACTGCAGAGAGACACAGATAGCTATGTCACAGACAGGGCTTATGGCACCTAACAGACAGTGTACAATGCAGCCTAAAAATTGGTTTCTTATACTGCAGATATGAGACACACTAGCTACTATGTCACAGATAGGGTACCTAACAGACAGTGTATAAAATACTGCTGCTGACAGCAATGAGCACTCCCCTTCTCCTTCTCTGCTTAGCACTGCACTGGATCCTCCATTATTCCCCCTTCAATCCCCAACCCTTGCTCCTTTGAGGAGCAAACTTGTGCTTGTTTTTTTTTGTTTTAAGTTAACGTTTTCATTTTTGTTTTATGGCCTTTCCTGGAGAGCAAACGTTGATTTATTCCTCACCTGAGAAAGACTGTTGCTATCTGCTCAAACAGCAGACACAGATCACAGATACCAGCACTGACCAACCAGATTGTCAGGCTGGTGTCATGTGCTCCTTTCTGCTGTCAGATCCCCACAGGCTGCCCTTTAATGACTGTTTCCAATATTGGATGAGTCTCAGAGCCCCACAGGCTACCTGTAATGCCTGTTTTAAAAACAAATATCCATTACTCACCCTGTTACCTGTGTCCACAGTACCCTACCCTCAAAGTACACTGTTAAGTTGGGTAGGGTAGCAATCTGCCCATAGCTATCCTACCCAACCAAAATACACTGATACCTGACCTACCCACTCCAGCTACTCAATGGGTAGTCCATCCCTACTCCTATGCTCAAGGTGATTAATGCTGAATTGGTAAATCAAGGCCTATACACAGCAGAGGAACAGGTGAATACAGAGTTAAAATCCCTGGAACTGATCTTAAATACATTATATAAGCATATGCTGAAATTACTGAAAAGTACTCTCAGTTCATTAGTAAGAGCACAGGTAGGCCAGATGGGATTTAAGTTTGAAGCTTAAC
Source organism: Neoceratodus forsteri (assembly GCA_016271365.2). Classification (NCBI taxonomy): domain Eukaryota; kingdom Metazoa; phylum Chordata; order Ceratodontiformes; family Ceratodontidae; genus Neoceratodus; species Neoceratodus forsteri. The sequence continues at coordinate 614,102,091 of CM057455.1, forward strand.
CCATTCTATCTGATGATGCCATTTTGGGTCATGTTGAGCAATGGATGGTTCTGATGCCATACGGTGCTAATAGGTATAATGAGTAAAATAAGAGTAATTAATTAGTGGATAAAAATGTTTCTCAGCTTGTGGGATCACTTATTGCAAATTGTATGCAAGAAAAGAAGATTTTCTATATTAACTTTAAAGAATCATGGCTGACAAACGTCTACACTCTTAAGAGAGTATAATTGTAGCTCCCCTAAATAACTGGACAGACCTAATAATAAAAATTCATATTTCTTATGCTGAATCTATTAGTAAGATTCTTTATCAGAATGCAGAGGAGAAGGATCTAAAAATGATTACTAACCTTAAGGTGTCAGACTGGCTGGTGAGAAATAAATCCACCTGGGGTAAATCCAGAAAAAGGCAAAGGCAGTAAGGACAGGGATGGACCTAAAAGGGGTAAGGCCATCAAAAAATGGAGGGCGATGAGTACCGATGCCCATAGTCTGGGTAACAAGCTGCCTGAACTAGTGGCCTTGTTGGAAGAGGGATGACTAGATATTGTGGCAGTCACAGAAACATGGTACACACAGAACCATGACTAGGATGTCAACATACCAGGGTACGCAATCTACAAGAGGAACAGGGTGGGTAAAAGTGGAGGAGGAGGAAGAGTAGCTCTCTACATAAGGGAAGGAATCGAAGCAACAGAACTAAAGAGTAAACAGGGAGGGGAGAAGACACTGTGAATCACCCTGGAGACAGGAAATTGCACCACAATCCACACAGGGGTTGTTTACAGACCCCCATCTCAGGGGGATGCAATGGACAAGGAAATGATAGATGGAATCCTTAGAATGGCATAAAAAAGGAAAGATATTGATGGGGTACCTGAATATGCCAGATGTTAACTGGAGCACCTTTACTGCAGCTACATCCAAAAGCATGATCATTCTTGATGCCGAACTGGGGGCATGCCTCAGACACCTAGTGATGGAACCCACCTGGGAGAGACCAATCTTAGACCTGGTACTCTCAAATGGGGATGGAAAGAGTATCACAGATGTAGAAGTGGGTAGTCATCTGGGAACAAGCAATGAACAAATAGTGTAGATCACAATAAACAAAGTTGTAGAGTCAAGGCATACAAAAGCAATGCTGATGGACTTTAGGAGGGTTGACATTGGCAAAATGGGAGATAGCCTCAGAAAAACACTAGCAAACAGGCAGGAAGGAGGGGTGGAAGAACAATGGGGAAAATCAAAACTTCCATCACAGAGAGGGAGACCACATGATGCAGGGTACCGGGTAGAAGCTCCTCTTTGTAGCTCCAGCCTCCTGACTCAATAATTCTGCATTTAGGGAAGATAAAACCACCTAAAACCCTCAAAATCTACCTCACTTTGCCTTCCCATTATCCTGTGCTCCTGCCGGGTGGATCATTATAGCGATGGATGTCCATATGAAGAAGGCACCGCAGAAACACACTCCGCCGGTTACCCCCGAGAAGGCCCCGAAGAAATCACGGGACTCGAGTGTGTCAGACAAGCCAGAGCACTCGAACCTGGCCCCTAAGCAAGAGCCGTTAACCTTGAGTAGGTTCTTGGAGGAATTTAAGCCCTTCTGCGAGGAAATAAAGGAAATCTCTATGGAGCTCAAATCCCTATGAAAACAAATCGAGGAGGTTTCTATCACAACCTCGGACAACACAGCCTGAATTTCCTCCTTGGAGAAACGTGTGGAAAAGATTGATCCCGGTCTTGTGGCTATGCAGCAGAAGCTTTCATGACTTGAAGTAAAGTTAGAAGCTCTCGAGGGTCGCAGCCGCAGGAACAATGTTATTATTCTGGGACTTCCAGATGGAGAAGAGGGCCAGAATACCATAACCTTTATCCAAAATTTGTTTGAAAAGATCGCCGGCCCCTCGCCCTTTGGGGACAATATATCATAGAGAGGGCACATAGGTCCTTGCGGCCAAAGCCTCCCCCAGGAGCCTCACCTCGTCCCATTATATGCCAATTTTTGAACTATTTAGAGCAGCAGCATTTCCTGGTAAAAGTTAAAGAATTACAGGAAGTCAGATGGGAAAACGCTAAACTCAGAATTGCACAAGATCTACTGGGTTCTGTCAGGTTGAAACACACAGCGTTCCACCCTATAGTTTCAAAGATTATTGCAGCAGGGCTTAAGTTCAAGATGGGATACCCAGCTAGGCTGCAGGTGCAGGTGGCTGGTGCCTGGTCAACCTACGAGGATCCTGATGCTGCTCTTTTGGGTTTAAAGTCTGCCCTGCCTGATTTGTTCCGAGATACATGATTTGTACCTTCAGAACCAGAGAAACCAGAATTGGAGGGGAGAAGTGCTCCTTGAGATGTATGAGAGGGATGAGCATTGTTCTCCACTTGAGACTGTGAGATCCTGCCATTGAAGGCTGAAGAGACTTCATGTTGCTGTGCTTATTTTGTTCTTCATAGCACATAGTAGTCCTAAAAACTCCTGGGCAGTTGTTTTCATTAGGAGATTGTTTCAGTGGAGGGACATTTCATTTGGGGGAAGGTTTTTCTCTGCAAAGTGCGTGTTAGGCATCTATTTGCAGGCGCATCAGGGCGATTGTTAATTTACCAGGTTTATGCCTCTTTGGCTCGGTATTTTATTTAATAGAGGGAACGACCTGTGGTATAACTGGGGTTTCTTCTTTATAATGTGCACTGCTGTGCGCTTTCGCTCTGGTACCGCCAGAGGGAGCTCTTGCCATTCATCTAGTGGCTTAGCGCTTTTAGATATCCTGGGATCCTACTTTTCTTGCTGGAACTTCCTTTCAGTGGCCTGGGATTAATTAATACTTTCTATATTAGGTTATGTAGTCCTGCTGCTGGCATAGTTCAGTGGTGGTTTTGCTTTACTTTGTATTGTCTGCTAGTTGCAGCAGTTATGGTATCGTGCTCAGCTATCAGGTTACACGTAATTATTTTATCATGCCAGTATTTTGGTTGAACATTCAGTTTTAAAATCCTGAGCATTTCTCTCTGGCTATCAGGAGCTTGATGGTTAGAGATGTTAGTTATAACATTACATTTCCTTGCACACATTTAACAGTTACTGCTCTTTTCAAGGTATGTTTGCAGGACTTAGTTAGGTCTGTTGGTGTAATGCTGGGAGGCTGGGGAGAGGAAGAGAAGTGGTATTTTGTTGATCGTTGTTTGTGATAGTTGGGGTGGTAGGGTGGGTGGGCTGAGGTCAGATCTAAGAAACCTGGTTTACTTATGTTATGGGATGTTGGGGTGCACTATGGAGGGTGGGTTCGTGGGGACCAGGTTTGGGGGGGAGGGCATGGGGTTGGGAGGGTGGTACAGCAGTAATCAAGGGATATTGGACATTCAACTCTTGTAGTAATATCTGGACTTTATGTATGTGGTTACTTTTTACTTATTTAGATGGCTAGTAACATTAACTTTGCTACCTGGAATGTGAAGGGGATAAGGAAAAAACCTAAACAATATCAGGTGCTCAAACACCTGAACTTGTTGAGTTCCCAGATTACGTTTTTGCAAGAATTCCATCTGCTAGACTCTGAAGCTTTACAACTCAGGAGGCAACAGGTCAGACAGGTGTTTAATGCCTCGGGGTCCACTAATAGCTGCGGGGTCATGTTACTTGTCTGCAGAGACATTCCCTTTATTTCCAAGCAGGTTTTTAGGGATCCAGGTGGTAGATACGTCCTGGTTCAGGGTAATCTTTGGTCCATGCCACTTTTACTCTGCAGCATATATGGGCCTAATACAGATGACCCTGGCTTTTTTATGAAGCCTATCACCATCATTCTTCCTATGCTTCCTATTGTGATAATTATGGGAGGAGATTTAAATTTGGTTTTGGACCCTAACTTGGACGGGTCTGGCAGTGGGATGAGGAGACTTTCTCCTGGGCAGAGAGCATTCAGGGATCTGTTGGATCAGTGTGGACTGTGCGACATGTGGTATGTATTGCACCCCAATTCCAGGGAATACACTTTTAGTTCGCCAGTGCTCAGATCTCAGTCTCGCATTGATTATCTTTTAATTTCCCAGGTGCTCTTGCTGGGGGTCTTGTCAGCCTCGATTCAGCCAGGCCCTGTGTCCGATCATTCCCTGGTGGTATGCAACTTGACTTTCCTTAATATTCCCAAAAAAAGAAACCCGGTGGAAATTAAACAAACAATTATTGAAGGATGCTAGGTATTGCAACCTAATAAAAGAGCAGATCGATTTATTTTTCTCTACTAACTCAATGGAGGGAAAGAGACCAGATATCTTATGGGGTGTCTTCAAGGCTTATATGAGGGGGATCCTTATTAGTTTAGCCACAAAGAGAAAAAGGGCTCAAGAAGCTGAATTATTATTCTCACTGTCTCAAGTAAGATCCCTAGAAGCTAACTTATCCATCAGTACTTCGGATGAGGACAGGAAGAAGCTTTTAGTAGCTAAAGATAGATATTTAGACTTGTTGAGGGAAAAGGCAGAGCTAGCTATTATCCGCACCAAAGCAAGCTATACTGACCAGGGGGAAAAAGCGGGTCATCTGCTTGCTTTAAGGTTAAAACAGCAGAAATCTGCAAGATTTGTTCCTCCAATCAGGGCTCAGGAAGATGGATCCTTGAGGGTATCCCCTTCAGAGATATTACAGGAGTTTGCCCTGTACTATGAGCAATTATACAAGGATATGGACAGTCCTCCTCCCTTGGGGACGCTGGAGGCGTATCTCAGGGACTCTTGTCTCCCTTCCCTGTCAGATTCGCAGAGGAGTTTTTTTTGTCCTCCACATTATCCCTAGAGAAAATATCGGAGGTTATAAGGGCTCTGCTCTTGGATAAAGTTCTGGGACCCGATGGCTTTTCTGCACTATTTTATAAAGTTTTTTGGAGAACGGTTATTGCCAGTGCTTCATCAGTTGTACCTCCATATTTTCTCTGGGGTAGGTGTAGATGCCCATCTGTTTGAAGCCCTGATTGTCCTTCTCTCGAAACCTGATAAAGATCCTGAGTTAGTACAGAGCTACAGGCCTATATCCCCTTTGAACAAGGATGTCAAAATTTTCTTGATGACATTGGCCGATAAGTTAACCCTGGTCCTCCCAGATCTGATTGGTATGTCCCAGGTGGGATTCATGAGGGGACGCTCATCATCAGACCATTTACACACTCTTTCACTTGTCTTCTCGGTGTCTAGGGACACCACCTTTCCTGCTGGGTTGGTTTCCCTGGATGCTGAGAAGGCATTTGATCGTGTGAACTGGAACTTCTTATTTCAGGTCCTTAGGGTGTTTGATTTTCCTATCATCTTCATAGACTGGATTCATGCTCTATATCAGACCCCCTCTGCCAGGATTTCAGGTAATGGAGCATTTTCAAAACCCTTCCTTTTATACTCAGGTACTAGACAGGGCTGTCCCCTTTCCCATCTTTTATTTAATCTATATCTAGAGCCTCTTATCCAAAACATCCTTAATAATCCAGGGATACAAGGCATACCTATAGGAAACAGTGTGGTGAAGATCACGGCATCCGCTGATGATCTTCTCCTCCACTTGTCTCACCAGCAACATCTATCCCAATTATGTTAGAGGAGATTGCTATTAGCTCTTTTTTGAATTATAAATTAAATGCTAACAAGTCATCTATTTTCCCCTTAATCACAAGGTCTTTAAGAATGATATTATCCCTTTTGGTTTGTGCTGGTCACCCCGTGTTCTTAAATATCTGGGTATTAACTTAACACGCAATTCTTCCTCGTGGTTCAAAGAGAACGTGAAGCCCCTTCCCCAGTTGATTGTTCAGGATCTAGATAGATGGTCTAAGCTTCATGTTTTCCTATGGAGTCATATCAATATAATTAAGATGAATGTATTTCCCCATCTTTTTTATTCCGTCTCGCACCTTAACTCATTCATCCCATCATCCAGGTTTCAGAAAATGCATAGAAATTTTACCAACTTTATCTGGTCTAACAAGCAGTCTCAGCTGGCATACTATAAACTGGCTGCTCCGAAAGCAGATGGGGGACTGCGGATTCCTCACTTGGCAATCTATTACTGGGCCAGTCATCTAGCAAAATACCTGAGGTGGATGAGTCTGGATCCCGAGAGTTTGAGACCGGTCTGGCTCAAAATTTAGTTAGACTTCATCCAGACTATGAACATGGACCCCTTGGCTATGTTTTATGTTAAGGCTTCATCCCTACAAGATGTTCATAAATGCTCCACCCTTAGGACTTCATTAAAAGTTCATGCACAGCTCTGCTCTTTTTTGTGATTCATTCCACACCTGGACCTGTCCCAGTCCATTTGGAACTCCCCAGCCTTTACTATAAATAAACAGAGGATCCCCTGCACGTGGTTGCCCCAAGTAGGGGATGGGATAGTATCCACCTTTCTGGATGGTGAGGGGGCATGGCTCTCTGTAACTAATATAATCCAAAAAAAGGACATCCCGGTAACTCAGCAATTTAGGGTTTTCCAATTAAAGCACCTGCTTTCCACGGTGTTGGGTAAAACCCCTCCCCATCCACCGGCCTTCTCATTGATACTTGAGCTTTCCTCCCTACTTGGACCATCAAGTGTCATTTCCAAAATATATCAAGCCTTATTTCATTGGAGGTATGGGGTTCCGATGGCCCCACCATGTTCTGGGCCTCCCTTTTTCCCCAATATACCCCCAACTCGCTCGCTTTATGGCTGTTTTGTCACAAATCTGTGTCTCAAGACAGATTACAGCTTATGCAATATCACATTTTACATAACATGTACTATACCCTAGTAAAGTTGGTGAAATTGGGTCTTCTTTAATCAGAGTTGTGTACCAGAGGTTGACAGGAAGCAGGTACACTTCTCCATATATTCTGGTCGTGTCCTAAGATAACTCCATTGTGGGAGTCAATCCAAGCTAACCTGGACCCCATACTGGGTTTGCAGGATTGCTTGACTCCTAACATTTGCTTGCTGGGTGACCTGTCCTTTATTAAGGTTAAAATTTGGAGATTTCACATGTCTATGATTGCATTATCTGTCAAAAAAAATTATACTTAGGCATTGGAAAGATATGGTTAGCCCAACATATCAGGAATGGATTCATGAAATCCTTGCTAATCTTCGCACAGAGAAAACTATAGCGAGTCTCCACAACAGGTTACAGAGTTATAAGCGCATCTGGGATCCCTTCACACCTTAATTATGCTTGGTATGGATAAATGAGTGGTTGCAATTGTTTATTTCAGCTTACAAGCTTATTGTATATGATATTATACTACAACACTGTAGTACACTGCTGTCTGGGGGAGGAGGGATGGGTGGGAGCAGATCATGTACTGTTCTATGAATATATTATACATGTTATAATTCCTGTCCCCTGTATTGTGGAAAATCTGTTAATAAAGTTTGAATTGTAAAAAAAAAAAAAAAACTTCCATCACAGAGGCAACAAGCCTTTGTGTAAAGCAAATCAACAAAACAAAATGAAGGAAAAAGCCACTATGGTTCTCAAAAGAGCTGGCAGGGAAGGTTAAGGAGAAAAGGATAGAATTAAGGAAATATAAGGAAACACAGAAGGAGCAGGACAGAGTACAGTATCAGTTAAAGCTGAAGAAGGCAATGAAGGCAGTCAGAATAGCAAAGGCCCAAACTGAGAAAAAAATAGCCAACTCTGTTAAGAATGGGGATAAAACCTTATATAGGTACATTAGGGAGTGAAGAAAGACCAAGAGAGGGATACTGAGACTTAATAAAGGAGAGAGAATGTGGGGAGAGAGTGACAGTTAAAAAGCAGGGATACTGAACGAATCCTTCTGCTCAGTATTCACAAAAGAAGAGGAGGGGAAGGTGCCTAAACCAAACAATAGAAACACTTTGGATAGGGGGTAGATACCAGTCCATTCACAGAAGAAAGGGTTCTGAAAGAAATCTTAAAACTGAAGGTGGACAAAGCAATGGGGCCTGACGGGATTCACCCCAGAATTGTAAAAGAAATAAGGGAAGAACTAGTGACACTACTGACTACCCTCTTTAACAAATCATGGGAGGATGGGGTGATGCCTGAGGACTGGAGGAGGGTGGATGTGATGCCACTTCACAAAAGTGAGAGCAAGGAAGAGGCAGGAAACTACAGATCTGTTAGTTTGACTTCAATGGTAATGAAAATGATGGAATCACTTCTGAAGGAAAGAATTGTTGAGTACCTGGAGGCCAGCAGGGCACAGGACCCAAGGCAGCATGGATTCACAGTGGGAAGGTTGTGTCAGATGAATCTAATAGATTTCTTTGACTGGGTAACCAAAGTAGTAGACCAGTGAGGGGCTGTGGACATGGTCTTCTTAGACTTTAGCAAGGCATTTGACACAGTCCCATACAAAAGATCAATAAAGTTTGCCAGCCTTGGAGTGGATCCCAAGGTGGTAGCCTGAGTAAAAAAATGGCTAGACTACAGGATGCAGAAGGTAATAGTAAATGGAGTCCACTCTGAAGAAAGTGGGGTTACTAGCGGGGCACCGCAGGGTTCAGTTCTGGGACCAGTCCTCTTTAATGTCTTTATAAGTAACATTTCAGAGGAACTGGAAGGAAAAGTATGTCTCTTTGCAGATGACACAAAGATCCGCAACATGGTTGATACACAAGTGGGGTGGAAAGGATGAGAAGTTGCTTGGCATGGCTGGAGGAATGGTCAAATGTATGGCAGCTTAGATTCAATGCAAAGAAATGCAAACTAATGCACCTGGGAAACAAAAACACAGGGAAAGAGTAAATAATGGGGGGGGGGGGACTAACAACAACAAAAATGGAAAAGGACCTGAGGGTAGTCATAGCAGACAACCTAAAGGTGGGCAAGCAATGTAAGAAAGCAATAAGGAGGGCTGGGTAGATACTGGGATGCATAGGGAGAGGCATCACCAGTAGATAACAGGAAGTTTTTTATCCCTCTGTACAGCCACTTGGTGAGAGATCTGGAGTACTGCATGCAGTTCTGGAGACCCCATATCTGCAAGGACATAGACAGGATGGAGGCTGTCCAGAGGAGGGCAACTAAAATGGTGCAGGTTCTGCACCAGATGCCATACAAAGAGAGACTAAAGGAGCTTAATATGTATTCCCACGAGGAAAGGAGGGATAGGGGGAACATGATAGAAACTTTCAAGTACCTCAAGGAAATCAACAAAGTCCAAGAGGGTAGCATCTTTCAGAAAAAGAGATAAGCAAGAAAAAGGGGGCACAATTTGAAGATAAAGGGGGGATGGCTCAGAGGTAATGTTAGGAAGTATTTTTTCACAGACAGGGTTGTGGATGCATGGAACAGCCATCCTGAGGAATTTGTGTAGTCAAAAACAGTGGAGGAAATCAAGAATGCATGGGACAAACATAAGGCAATTCTAGTGGGAGGTCAGAGGAAGTAGGCTGTTGGTTAACTAGGATCTACAGCATATCCATTAGGTAGGGAAATGGGCAGATTATGTTGGTCAAACGGTCCTTTTCTGCCATTAGATTCTATGTTTCTATGTTTCTAAATACTGAAGAACATTCTTTGAAGCTTCATTTGATTGCAATGAAAATTTCAGAACATAGAGATATATATACTATCTATAGATTTGAGCTCTTCCCCAGCAATATTCTTGAATCCAGATACAAAAAAAGAGCAAACTATCTCAAAGAACTGCAACTGCTACCTTCAATATACTGAGGACTTTCAGCATGTGATAATGAGATGCCCATGGTACAGTAAGATAAGGTAAAAACTAAAATGGTGCAAGGTCTGCACCAGAAGCCACATGAAGAGAAACTAAAAGAGCTTAATATGTATACCCTCAAGGAAAGGAGGGAGAAGGGGGACATGATAGAAACTTTCAAGTACCTCAAGGGAATTAACAAAGTCCAAGAGAATAGCATCTTTCAGAAAAGGAGATGTGCAAGAACAAGGGGGCACAATTTGAAGACAAAGGGAGGATGACTCAGGGGCAACATGAGGAAGTATTTTTTCATGGAGAGGGTGGTAGACACATGGAATGGCCTTCCTGAGGAGGCCATGGGGTCAAAAACAGTTGGTGAATTTAAGAACGCATGGGACAGACATAAGGTGATTCCAGTTCCGGGTCACTCCTGAAAAAGGGACCTCTGGTCTCAGTGGGCTTACCCGGTTACCAAAATCTAAATAAATAAATAAATAGTGGGAGGTAGGAGGAAATGGGCTGTTGGTAAAACTAGGATCTGCAGCTTATCCAATAGGTATGGAAATGGGCAGACTGGGTGGGCCAAGTGGTCTTTATCTGCCGTCAAAGTTTCTGTGTTTCCATGTAAAATATCTGGCCAATGTTTTGGGTTCATTTTATCTAACCACTAGATATCTTCTCGAAATATAGTTCAATGCAGAAAATGTGGATATTTTGCATAATCTTGCAGCTTTTCTTTTGTCTCTTAAAAAACATCAGAAATGGAAAACAAAAGTGTAAATCTCAGTGTACACTGTGACTTGACCTTAATCAATCCTTTTAGGATCACTTATCTTCTTACAAGATTTGGGATTACAGGTACTGAGTGATATCGGGGATGTAGGTAACCAAACCAGAACCCCGTTCACCCCTGTTTACACTCATATTGAAATCATTCAAAATAGTTATTTAAAGATTATAACCAAAGTGTGAACTCTTTTAAATACTGTACTAAACTCATATTTTGATGAATTTTCTCCTTAAATATATAATCATCCTGACCAGGGATATTTGTCAGTTAACTAAAAACTGCTTTGCAGCGTGATATTTATAAATGATGTATTGTTATGAAGTGTGACAAACTGACTGAAAATCGTACTGATTTTATTGTGATATTCTGGGCCTGATTCACAAAGTTCAGTGCAACCTGTGCCAAAGGCAGCTTGCACTGACTGCTGGGGTACCAGGGACCATGTTCCTTATTCACTATTGGGTAGGATCCCGGTGGCAATGTCCCATGGCTTACGCCAACCCTGACACTGCACCAAACAGAGATCGTATCCCGAAGATGTGCAGACCTGCAGTAATAGCACCATGGATAGCAGTCCCTGGTGGCTTTGCCTCCCCAGCCCTGATACCTGTTGGAATTATTACAAACATAAACCCTGGTGGTCTAACGGACCCCCAATCATCCCCGAACCCTGATACTTATAGTAAAGTGAATACCTGGAGGTCTAGTGGTCCTCTGGTCATCCCAGAACCCTGATACCTATAGTAAAAATAAAACCTGGTGGTATAGTGGTTATCTGATCATCCCTGAACCCTGATACCTCTAGTAAAAATATAACCTGTCGTCTAGTGGTTCCCCCCAGCCCCAATCCCTAGTTTTGAAGAAATATACAGCCCTGGTGATCTAGTGGCCCCCTCCCCAGCAGGTAGGGTCCAACCTCCCCACTCACCCCCCCCAAGCTGAGACAGAACTGACAAACAGCACTGCCCTCTTCAGACCACTGAATCTGGCCACCAACTGAGCTGTCAATAAGAAGTGTGTACTTACAGTTGCTTACGGACACAGTGGTGTGAGGAGGGCAGTGCCGGTCTCTGTCTTGGATTGGGGGGAGGGGATGATAGTACACTGCCTGCTGGGGTGGGGGACCACTAGATCACCAAGATTGTAAACTGGGGATCAGGGCTAGGGGAGGCCACTAGACCACGGGGTTTTATTTTTACTATAGGTATTGGGGTTTGAGGATGATCAGGGGCTGCTAGACCACCATGATTTATGCTTGTAATAATCCTAACAAGGATTGGGGCAGGGGGGCCATGGCACTTTGCTGCAACTGTCAAAACCCTCCCAGATGCCATTTTAAGTATCCTTAGACCAGCTGTTGCTGGTCTAAGGGTACTTATAATGTAGCTCTCTGGGAGGGTTTTGTGAATACAGAAATGGGGGATATGGCAGCCTGCCTATGCCGCAATCCCCCTAGCAGCATGTTGTAGCCCATTTTTTTGTGGCAAGGCTGGCACAAGTCCCCTTTAGTGCATGCAGCCTGTGTTTGATGTGGGCTGCCTTTCTGAATAGCTCCTGGGGCATCTTTTGGCGCAAGGTGCTACTTGCTTCATTCATGTTTGATGCAGGCATCTTGCGTCATAATACTAGGATTCCTAATAGGAAAAGTCTAGATGCACAGAAATCATAGGCCCATAGGTGTACATCTCCCCTCAAGGGGCATTAGTCACAACCTAGCTGAAAAAAGAGATGCTAGTCTAATTTCGTGTTATGCACCTCAAAAGAGTCCACTTCCAAAATCTCCCTTGGCTGTGAATTCCAGAGTGGGACAATCCTCTGATTAAAAAAACTTCTTCTGGAATTACCCCTAGGGCACAACAAAATTAACTGAAAAGCATGACTTCTCAATGTTAGGGCCCTATTGTTAAAAGCAAGACCCAAATCTGACATCAGTTTACTATCTAACATAGAAACATATAGAAACATAGAAGTTGACGGCAGATAAGGACCGCAAGGCCCATCCAGTCTGCCCATTTGTTTTTCTACCTTATAAATGTGCCATCGGCCTTTGCGATGTCAGTGACCTATCTATTCATAGTCATTTGTATTGCTCCCTTATGCCTATCCCATGCCTGTTTGAAGCCCTGCACTGTATTCATAGCCACTACTTCTTGTGGTAAGCCATTCCATGCATCTACCACCCTTTCTGTGAAAAGAATTTCCTCACATTCCCCTTAATCGGCCTCCTCTAATCTCATGCTGTGTCCTCTTGTCCTGCTATTTTTCTTATATTTAAACATGTTAGACTCTTTCACCTTGTTTATGCCCTTAAGGTGTTTAAATGTCTCGATCATATCACCTCTCTCCTCCTTTGCTCAAGGGTATACATATTGAGCTCCGTTAATCTGTCCTCATATGTCTTCTGATGCAGTCCCTGCACCATTTTAGTTGCCCTTCTCTGGACTGCCTCAATTTGGTTAATGTCCTTGTGAAGGTGTGGCCTCCAATACTGCACGCAGTACTCCAGATGGGGCCCTAACCAATGTCTTGTACAGAGGATTATTACCTCCCTCTTACGACTTGTGATACCCCTACTAATCCACTCCTAACACCCCTAGCCTTACCTACTGCTTTAGAGGTCTGCTTGATGATTTCAGGTCATCAGTGATGATGATGCCCAAGTCTCTTTCTTCCTTTGTGACTGCTAGCAACTCCTCCCAGCCTATAAGTGGCTTCAGGGTTTCTCTTCCCTATGTGCATGATTTTGCACTTCTTTGCATTAAATCCCAGTTGCCACTCTTCTGACCATTCTGCTAGTTTATCAGATCTCTTCTCATTCTGCCACCCCATCTGGATCTTCTACTCTGTTGCAGATCTTGGTGTCATCTGCAAACAGACATACCTTACCCTCTAGTCCATCTGCTAGGTCACTAATGAAGATGTTGAATAGGACTGGCCCCAGGACTGATCCCTGAGAGTACCCCACTTGTGACTTGCATCTCTTCTGACTGTATACCATTTACCACTCTCTGTTTTCTGCCAGTCAACCAGTTTGCCACCCAGTTGACCAACTTCTGACCCACCCGAGCCTACCTAGCTTATTTATCAATCTTCTATGTGGAACAGTGTCAAAAGCTTTGCTGAAGTCAGGTGGCGACATCAACTGCTCCCCTTGGTCCACCACTCTGGTTACCCAGTCAAGAAATCTATGAGATTAGTTTGACAGGACCTTCTTTGTAAACCCATGCTGTCTTGGATCCTGTGCCCCTATGGATTCCAGGTGTTGCACTATCCTTTCCTTAAGGAGTGCTTCCATAATCTTGCCCACTACTGAGGTAAGACTGACCGTCTGTAGTTCCCGCCTCCTCCCTGCTACCACTCTTGTGGAGTGGGATCACATGAGCCCTTCTCCAGTCTTCTGGGACCTCTCCTGTGCTCAGAGACTCACTAAACAATTCTGCTAATGGCTCTGCTAGTTCCTCCTTTAGCTCCTTAAGTACCCTGGGATGTATGCCATCAGGTCCCATTGCCTTATCCACCCTGAGCTTAGCAAGCTCTTGTAGGACCCTTTCTTTGTGAAGGGAGTAGTGCTCACCTCCCTCCCCTGTGTCCATGATGTTGAGCTGTGGGCCCTGCCCTACCTTCTCTTCAGTGAATACTGAGCAAAAGTATCTATTTAGGATAGATGCCTTACAGGGTCCTCCTCCTCACATGCTCCTTTTCTCCATTAAGCTTAGCAATACCCCCTCTGGACTTTCTCCTTTCACTGATGTATCTATAGAAAGTCTTGTCACCTTCTTTTACTGTTCGTGCTAGTGTTTCCTCAGTTTGGGACTTTGCCTGCCTTACTGCCTTACCTGCTTCCCTTAAGGCAGTTTGGTATGCCCCCTATCTTCATCCTCGCTGTGTTCCCTTATATTTTCTGAAGGCCAGCCTTTTGGCTCTGACCTTTTCTGCTACTGTATTTGAGAACCAAAGTGGTTTCCTTCTTCTTTGCACTTCCTTTTCTGTCTAACACAATGGGATGTTGCTTCAAGTATTGTATCCTTAATGCTTGCCCACTTTGCCTGTACCTCCTCACCTGTGTTTCTTTTTGCCAGGGCTAGCTTAACTCTGTTGGCCATCTTATCAAAGTCAGCTCCTCTGAAGTCCCATATTTTTGCCTTGGAATGGGATGATTTAGATGTAGTAGCCAAATTGAACCATACCATGTGATGGTCACTGGCCCCAGGTGACCTTCTACCTGGAGATCTGTGATCCCTTCTTTGTTAGTCAGTACTAGATCTAGGATAGCCCTGTCTCTTGTGGGTTGCTGTACCAGTTGTTTGAGGCCCTCCCCTGCAGGGAATCCACTATGTGTCTAGTTCTGGCAGATGTTCCTGCTGGTATTGACCAATCTGTATCTGGCATGTTTAAGTCTCCCATTATCAGAACCTCCCCTTTAGCTGTCATGTTTTGTATATCTTCTAACAGTAATGTGTCTATGTCCTCCCTCTGGTCTGGGGCCTGTAGACAACCCCAGTTTTATGGCTGTCCCATTTCCTGTTTCAGGGTGACCCACAGTTCTTCTGGCTCCTTATGTGTATTCTGAATTTCTGTAGCTTTGATATTTTCATTAACATACAGGCCCTCCTCCCCTTTTTACCTGGTCTCTTCTGAACAATACATAGCCAGGTACTGAAGTCTCCCAAGTGTGGTTACTGGTAAACCACGTCTCACTAATTGCTACTATGTCCAGTTTAGCCTCTGACATTATTGCCTGCAGGTCTGGGATCTTATTTCCCAGGCTGTGAGCATTGTGTACATGATTTTCCATTGGCCAGATTTTGGTGTGTTAGTTGTTGGGTGAGGTTTGGCATTACCCCTGTGCATCGTATGGGGAGACAAACCTTTTTTCTTACCTGGTGATGCAAATGAATGGCAAACACACTGAATTCCAGTTTGACCACTAGCTGAGGGGGGAGGGGTGTTCTTCCCATTCAACGTATGGGGTGCTGCACCCCTCTCCCCATTTGCTAGTTTAAATATTCTGCAAAGACGTCAAACTTCTGCCCCAATGCACTGACTCCCTCTTTAGTCAGATGCAGTCCATCAAATTTAAAGAACTTTCGCTCCCAGAACTGTTGCCAGTTCCCTACAAATCTGTGTCCTTTTTCCTGGCACCAGTCCTTGAGCCACGTGTTTAGCTCCCCTATCTCCCCTTCTCTGACCTTCCGTCCATCTGCTTCCTTCTCCCAGACTGGCAGGATCTCAGAGAAGGAGATGCGGACTAAATAGATGATAGTTTGTCACCCAGCCTAGTCAGGTGTTCCTTGGTCTCCACAACTGACCGGGCTGCAGATCATTAGTCCCTATGTGTACTAGGACATCAATGTTTTCTCCTGCTTTGTGAACAATTTAGCAATGCGGTCAGTGTCTCTCCATGCTGATGTACCTGGAGACATCTGACCATCACCCTTGGCTGGAGATGGGTATCAACTCCTGAATCATGGAGTCTCCTATGATCAGAAGTTTTTGGATTTCCTTGTGCTAGTTTAGTTTTGGTTCCTGATTTGGGTGAGTATTGTTGTGCTAGCTCCTGTGCTGCAGTGTCCTGCTCTGCAGTGTCTTCTGCCTCTTTATTTGATTTCAGAGATAGAGGCAGATACCTGTTTGTAGTGTTTATATGGTTTTTGGAGGTAATGTGTTGGAGAGCAGAGAGTGATGGGGCACCTGATTTGTTTCTTCTAACCACCTGCCAACCTCCTGGACCAACTACCCTCTCGGTTGAGGTTTTTCTGTTGGATGCTGGGGAAATGGCGGGTGGTTCTTATAATGTATTTCCTCTTCAATATGAAATTTGAGGCGGCAATCTCTGCCCATGCTGCCCGAGCGGAGACCTAAGATCTCCAAAGGCCCAGCATGTAGGACAGTGTCCTAAATCCTGTAAGAATGTCCTTCTGAAAATTGTTCCACAGTACCTGCAGTTAATGAAATCCATTCCAAATAAGTTGCTGGGTTTGTAACCTAGTCAGAGTAATTAGAAGGAAAAAAAAATGCAAGTAATGGTTTAATTGTGCTTTGTTTAACTTGTTATAATAAGTTAAATTACTAGTGCCCCTGTAAATGAGATCACCTTGTGGAGGCCCCACTGATCCGCCCCTTCCTGCTCTGCCACAGGAAATGTCACAACTGTGGTACCCTATAAAAGGAGTGTAGCGTGGGTGGTTGGGGATGGGGTGGGTGGCTGGGCCCTTCCCCTGCCTAAAAGAAGAACCACGGACAAAGAACAAGGAGGTAAGAGCAGAAACAATCAGTCAACAACAAATGCAGTAACCCTGAAAGCTTATCCTAATGTTAGATAAAACTGTAAACCTGTAAAGCACCACCTGTAATAATTTCAGAGAAGATATACCCTGTAAGAAACACTTTGCTCCAGAGAAAATAAAGCAGTAACAGAAGATATACCTTGCAAAGACAATTTGAATCAGAAGATTACAGCAGTAATCTGTTAGCACACACCTGTAGGCACACCTTGTAATAATGCAGAAGAAGGTATACCAGCAACAACAATTTGAATCAGAGAAAAATAAAGCAATGAAATGTTAGCAACAAACAGTAGCAATCCCTGTGAGTAAAAAATAAAAACACCACCACACAGTAAATCTGCTTAGCCAAACTAAGTCTTAATCCTTCTCCCTTGCTCTGGTAAGTTTCTCTACTCTGCCTTTCAAGCAGTCTTAGAAGGAAAGAGCTCAGGTGAAGCTAGGTGCCTTGGCCAGCAAACCAAGTCTTCTACCTCTTCTACTATCTTTAGAGATCTTATACATCATTAATAAGTCACCCCTTGTCCTTCTCAGTTTGAAAGATGATAATTTT
Source organism: Neoceratodus forsteri (assembly GCA_016271365.2). NCBI lineage: Eukaryota > Metazoa > Chordata > Ceratodontiformes > Ceratodontidae > Neoceratodus > Neoceratodus forsteri. Next base: position 614,119,389 of record CM057455.1, read on the forward strand.
AACTTTCTTAATCTCTCAGTACAGTTCATACCCTGAAGACCATCAATCATTCTGGCCATCCTCCTCTGTATACCCTCCAGTCAAACAATATCCCTACATAAGCATGGGTTCTATAGTGGGATAAATAATCCAAACAGGGTCAGATGTAAGCTCTATATAGGGGAAGTATACATGCCCGATTTCTGGAAGTGAATGATTTTTTGATACATCTAATAATACTATTTACTTTCAGTACTAACTCAGTACAGTGTTTACTAGATTTTAGGTCATTTGTTATTATTGTTCCAAGGTCATTCTCACAGTCTACTGGTTTTAGAGGTTTATCATCTAATAGATACAAGCAGTGTTGGTTCTTCGAGCCCAGATGCATGACAACACATTTACTGGTATTAACAGCCATACCGTTAATGTCTGCCCAAATCCTTTAACTTATCAAGATCCCTTTGGAGCAATATAGTCCCCTGTATGGTACTGACAACAGCAACAAGCATTGTGTCATAAGCAAACTTTATTACAAATTCTCAAGATTCATGTTTAGGTCGGAGATAAATACTGAAAATAGTATGGGTCCCAGAATGGAACCCTGGGGGAACCCACCTGTCACAGGGCCCTGATCAGAGGAAATCCTCTTATTCTCACAATCTGTGTTCTACTGGTAAGCCAAGATTGGGTCAATTTTATAATAGTACTGTTAATACCTAATTTATGCATCTTGTCGAGTAAGGTTAAGTGTGGAACCCAGCTGAATCCCTTACAAAAGTCCAGAGAGACCACATCCACTGATTTTTTTATCTTCCAATATGGCACTTACTTTTTTATAGATTACTAAATTGGCAGTCAGACAAGACCTCTGACTTTTAAACCCATGCTGGAATCGGTCACTTATATTGCTGTTACCAATCTCATTTTCTAGCCTATCTTTTATAATAGCTTCTATTGTTTTACCCAAAATACTACTTAGACTGATTGGTCTATAGTTGACAGGATTACCAAGGTCACCCTTCTTAAAAATGGGGACCACTTTAGTTAACCTCCAGTCAACAGGCACCTCTGCAGTGATATGGGGTAAATTAAAAATAAACAAGCTGGTCTGGTGAAACTGAGGGCTGAGGCACTGGATGCCTTACCTTGTGCTATGCCGATGACCCAGGTTCGGGAGCGAACATGGGCTTCCGGGGGTTGTCAGGGGAGTAGAATGATCGAGTGTCCGAAGGACTGCTCTCCTTCTCCAGGAAGGGGGGGTCACCAGCAGTTGGTGCGCCACTGACCCCTAGTGGTGGCTAGGGGGCAGTGCACTGATGCTGAGGAAGGGGAGGAGGTAGGGCAGATGCTTAGAGGAGCATGTGCAGAGCTGTGCATACTCTCTTCATGGGCATCAGTGCACACTTCACCTCCTAAGGGGAGAAAAGTGGAAAAGGTCCAGGTGGCACAGCAGGAAGCTTTTCCTTGCAGTGCTGCCCCAGAGAAGGCACCTCCCTTGCTGAATCTGTGTTGGGTGGATTGAGATGCTCCTCACCACCCTACCACAAGGGGTAAGTCATGGGGGCACAAGGGAAGCAGTCTGGTCCTTGGGAAATGGCTCTGGAGGTACAGTGCAATAGGGCGAGGGATCACTGGCCAGGACGCGGAAGAAATACCAGTATAAAAAAAAAATAATGGACAAACAAGGGTTCAACCAATCACGATTCTATTTTCTTCAGCAATCGAGGGGCCAAGAGATCAGGGAGAGGGTATGTGTGAATTTTGATTTTTCAAAATTTTGACAAGATTTCCTCCTTAGCAATCTCTGGGATACTATTATTATGTTGCTCTTGATCCATCTCAAAGGTAACATTCACATTTGTTGCATAGACTGAGCAAAAATAAGAGTTAAATTCTTCTGACATTGGCTTAAGTTCAGTAATCACATCTTCATTCATTCTGAGAGGGCCTACAAAGGAGGTTAATTTTTTTTTGATATTTACATAGGAATAAAATGATTTTCCACCATCTTTGAAATGAGCCAATTTAGATTCAATTTCCACTTTTCCTCAGTAATGTATTTCTTACACCTTTTTAGTCATTCCCTATATTTATGTTTATTGAACAGGTTGTTGTCCCTTTTGAGTGCTCTGTACGTTCTTCTTTTGTCCTGAATTGATTTCTTAACTTTTGTCGTGAACCACAATTATACTTTACCCTTTTTGTTATACAATTTCCTATTAGGAATATATTTATCATTAAGTTCAATTATTTTATTTTTAATTCTTTGCCATAGCTGTTCAACATCTGAGTAGTTCCTATTCCATTCACACTGACACAATTCATGTAAGATTAACTTAAAGTCAGCTCTATTAAAGTCTTTTATTCTTGTTATACCATCTTCTCTGATATAGTTGGTTGTAACATTGAAGATAATAGTATTGTGGTCACTATTGAGTAGAGATTCAAGGATTTGGATATCTTGTATGTTTTCAGGAGAGTCAGTAAACACGAGATCCAGGATATTTTTTCATCTGGTTGGGCTATTTACCAGTTGATGCAGACCATTGGTAAGGGATAGGTTCAGTAGTGTGTGTTCCTGAACTGAGGAGGCAGTATGTTCAGTGTATTCAATCTCTTAAGTATTAAAATCACCCTGGATTACTAATTATGTGTGCTTTAATTTACTCTTGATATTTGAAAGGAGACTATTATGGTCAATCAGGCTAATATCTGGTGGTCTGTAAAAGATATTCAACATTACACTATTTGGATTACATCTTGGGATGTTTACCCAAAGAATCTCACTGATTTCATCAATATTATCATTTTAAATTTGATTACATTTTATGTTGTTTTTAATATAGAAAGCAACTCCACCTCCCTGTCCATCTTTTTGATCTTTATGAATTATATTATACCCTGAGATTTTTTTATTCCAACATGATGTTGGGCCCCACCAGGTCTTGGTGATTGCAGCTAAGTCAATATTTTTATTATTCAATATTAGTTCTAGTTCGTCACTCTTGATGGCATGAAGACTACAGGCATTGGAAAGTAATATGTTTAGACATGGTTTTTACTAGGAGCCACCCTTGCTTGTACACTCATGTTATGGATACGATTTGAACTCACATATTGCCCCTTAGTTATTAGGTTTTTGGAGCTTGTTGGGGATTATTTATAGTGGAAAAGAAGTCATTCTAAGGGCTTTGTGAATCAGGCCCTCTGTCTTTAAAGGACTTCTGATTTATACAGATTTTATTCTGACATTTTCCGCTCAATTACAAATGTAATGGCAATATTTGTCGAATGATAAACTTAAACTAACTGCTAGCAATATCAGACTGGCTGCTCTGTATTTGCAAGTTAGTTGTACCACCAATTGCTCATTTAGGTACATCTACTATAATGTTGTTGTGTATCATGTGGAGTTAACCCCATAGAAATTAATTACCTGACAAAGGATTTTTAAGCAGTAAGCATTACCGGGGGTTAGATTAACAGTTTGTCTATCTGCAAGATCTTTCTATCCTCTACCATCTGCCCCAGGCACTCCGTTCTACCGGGGGAGGCCTCCTTGGAGTTTCCAGAGTGAGGCTGTGGCATTCTGGGGAAAGGGCATTTTCGGTGGTGGCGCCCACTCTGTGGAACTCCTTTGCTGGTTATCTAAGGGAGCACCCCTTGGTAGAAGCCTTTAAGAAAGAATTAAAAACTTATCTGTTCCAGCAGGCTTTTAATGACTGATTTTGGTTTTAATGGGATGGATAGAATTTTAAGTTTGTGCTGAGCTGCTGCCTGTATGTATTTTGATATTTTATTGTTTTGTACAGTGCCCAGAGTCTATGGAAATGGGCACTTTATAAATAAAATATCTATCTATCTATCTATCTATCTATCTATCTATCTATCTATCTATCTATCTATCTGTCCTAACAGTCAATCAGACTGCAGCATTTCTGAGACCCTTTTATAATAGTAGGTAGTCATTTACCAGGGAGGTATGTGTTGGAGTGATGTCGGGTTATGACTGCATTGTGTCTATTAAGTTTGATGTTATATGTATGTTCAAATGATACTTACTCCACCATGGGTCCTTATGTGAACAGTGAAGCAAAGTTTATGTCGATGTTAAGTATGCAATTTATTAATTTGTTTATTGATTAAAAGATTGATTGAGTGAGTGATTGATTGATTGATTAACTGGACAGAGGATGCATACCCAGCACATTACATAGGATGCACCATCTCTTGATTTGCATATGGCACTCCAGCCGAGAAGGTGTGATGAGGGCTGTGCCAGTATTCATATGGACTCCTACAGCACTGGCACTTCAGGAAAGGGGTGGTTTGCAGGGTTGGTGGTCGGTGCCATGGTGGGGGGGGGTCAGCTAGATGCTAGGGATGGGTGTGTGGACCAGGGACTGGTGATTAGAGCGTAAGGGTTCTACTGGACACCAGGGAATATTCTCATGTGTTACATGCACTACACCTTTGTATTGATTAGGCACTGTCTACACATTTGGAATGTGGCCAGGTATCCAGGACTGGGATGGAACCACTGGATGCCAGGGAGTCCATAGTCATTCTTGGGCCTGGGGATAGAAAATTGGATTGCGGTGGGCACTGGCCAGCAGAGAGCTTTTGCTTTAATGGGGGGGGATCGGGTACCAGGGGGACCACTAGCCACTGGGGAATATTATATTAGTATATGGGCAGGATATCAGAGGGTAGGAGGATCACTAGGTACCAGTGAATAGCTTTATTCTAAGCTGGGCCAGCAATTGGAGGTTGGGGGAATCACTGGGCACCAGGCAATTCATTCATTTATGTCAGGCCGGCAACTGGGGGGGCCACTAGGCACCAGGGATGTTATTTTTACATGATGGCACAGCAATCGAGGGAGCCACTAGATGTGAGGGAGGTCCTGCATATAATGGGTCTGGCCATTTAGGGTTGGAGAAGATCCATGCAAACCTGCCACTGCATGCAAATGGCTCCTTAGTGCCTTGCATGGCCAATGGGTTCATTTGCATGGGTTCCTCTGAATATTGCACCTAGCACTCTGCCACTATGGGGTCTGGTGGTGCTATTACCTGGACAGCATGGATCCTTGTTGGGGCAGCACTAATTGAATTAGCACTGCTCTGACATGCACTATATTCAGCTGGATAGTGCTGGTACACTATTCAACAGAATACAGTATCCTTGGACTCCTGGGCATGGGCAAAATGCAGTGCAAAGCTTTGCACTGTGCTTTATCCATTTCTAAATATCACGCCTGTGAAGTTAGAAGCAAAATTAGTAGAGATATTATCTAAAGTTAGAATAGTCTGAGTGGAATATAATGTTTTAAAGTAGCAGTATTAGTTTGTGAAAAAAATAATAGATATTTTTTTTCAGTAAATATATATTTCTAACATCCTTAGGTCATCCTTAGTGTATTTTGCATGTTCTCAGATAATTTTAAAACAGCTTTTAACGACAATGTTGTAATTTATTACTCAAGTTATTAATGATGGCTGCCATTCCCAATTTTAAAGAAAAATCTCTTTCATTGATGGTACCTATTGAATGTACATACCACCATCGTAGGGTGGATGTAATACAATGGTTGAACCTTGTATTTCTCATGGCAAGCAACACAGCAGCTATGGTGGACATTACTACAATCCCTAAGGAGTTCGAGTGCCTCATGCTAAGAATTCAAGCAGCCTGATCAATCTCTATCTGCATTAGTGGGTGCTATAGGCCCCACTCAGCTAGCCTCTCTCTGCTCAAATACCTAAGTGACATACTAGCTACCACCTCATCAGAAGTAACCATAATTGGTGACCTCAACCTTTATTGGCTCTATCCAGTCCCCTTACCACTGAAAGAATTCTGTGATGCCCAAGGACTTACCCAGATCATTAATGAAGCTACCTGCCCAAACACCAAAAACCCAGAGCGTAGCTCCTTTCTTGACCTAATCCTTTAAAGCAAGCCTCACCTCTTTTTCCACTCAGGTGTATTCTTTATCAACATCAGCAACCACTGTGCCACTGCATGTGTAAGGTCCATGCAACTCCAAACCTCTTCTTCTCTAAATACATCCATAAGAGATGTAAATGGAACTTCTGCCCAGATGCTTTTCTCTATGAACCCCAGTATGCTAACTGGCAGAAATGTTACCTCTCATCTTCTGTGGAAGAGGCACACGAGGTACTTCATGAAATACTTACCAAAACCCTAGACTTCCACGGCCCAGTTACCAAAAGCAGAACCAAAAGAAAATCCTGTCCCTGGTTGACAGACAACCTAAAGACTGTCTTATGGCACAGGAATGCTCTTTGGAAAAGAGCCAGAAAGTCAAAATTGGCCACAGACTGGTCTGCTTTCTGAACTGCAAGGAATTTCTGCACAAAAACTATCAGAGCTGCAAAGTCTAGTTATTTCCACTCTGAACTTAATGCATCCTCTAATTCTGCTACTAAGTTTTGGAAAATGTTAAGGGAGGTAGAAGACCATAACAGCACTGGCACAGTTCCCCACAAAAGTTTGACTGGTGGTACCCACACTAAAGACAAAAATGAGATCCTTGAACTCCTTAACAATCACTTTGCCACAGCAGGGATGGCTTTTGATACCTCCCCTGCAAATGCCATCAAGGCACAGTTCCTTAGTCAGTCATCTGATTGCCATGATCTGGAATCTATTGACCTTTACCACTCTTTCTCCTTCTGCCCAGTCACTGTCAAACAGGTTGAAGATCTCCTTCTTCAATTTGATACTAAGAAAAGTGCGAGTGTGGATATGAATGAGCCTTTCTTCCTAATGTTGGCCTACTACATTTTGGCTCCCCCTATTACCCACCTTTTCAATTTGTCTCTCAATCAGGGCTCCTTCCCCAATGTCTGGAAGATGGCCCATGTCATCCCTCTATTCAAATCAGGGGACCCTTGCTACCTAAATAATTACCGCCCAATCTCCTTGCTCTTAGCCTTGTCAAAACTATTGGTGAAGATAGTAAATGAACAGCTCAGATCTCATCTGGAAAGTTTTAATCTACTAAACCCGATTCAATCCAGTTTCAATCCCATGCATAGTACTTCCGCTGCCCTTGCTAAGGTTATAAATGACTGTTATAAAATGGGCAATCACAATCCAGAGTCCTGATTGGCTGAAACCCGGTTTCAGCCGTGTCCTTATCAGGACATATTTATAGCAACCGGCACTTTTCTCTCTTGGCGGACCTCACAACACCAAAAGATCAATAACCTTTCAGACTGCAAACAGTATTTCACATACGTAAAAACAACACACACAATCTGTACTGGCTGACCAGCAACAACCCTCCGCAGCAACTGCAATCAAACCCAAATATAGGGAATATTCAAAGAATTAAAACATTTAAAAACAAATGTAACCTGCAGTGACAGCAAAAAGAGCAAAGTACGAGCCATGGATTTAAAATTCCGCCAATAATATCTGGACAGCGATCTCTTCATCTGGGATCCCGCTCACACCGCTTAACTTTTACGTGATCGACTTCAGGCGCTTTGTGCCCCATTCAAAAAATATCAACTGTCACCACAGAACTCAATGAACTTTCCATTGCTACTTTAACCTAACATTCAGAGAAATGTGAAGCAAGAAACGAGTTTCTATGGTGGCTGCTGACAGACATGCTTGAACACCAAACCCTCAAAGCTGTAAATTTACAGTACCGTTTTTTACACACTCTGGCGGCACATCTCCATTTTACAATAGTACAGAACCACAGTTGTTTTTTTTACACACTCTGGCGGCACATCTCCATTTTACAATATTACAGAACCACAGGATATTGAGAATACAAGGACTATTTTTTTTATTTTTGGGGGTATTTCGTTGAATATATATTTTTGACAGTTATTATGTTTCGTTTTTAAATTATTTACAGTTTACTGGGGACCCATTTTATAAGTGGAATATGAATTCAAGGAGTTTTGGCTTGATACATACTTCCCAGGTGTTGAGCCACTGCCAAGCGCCTCGTGCCTCATCATGCACCTGGGGCATGCTCATCAAGCCATAAACCACACCTTGTTGTGTCTTATTCCTTACGCAGTCCACACTTGATAACAAACAATACATATGTGCCTTGTTTCTGGACCTTAGCAAGGCTTTCGACACGGTGGAGCACGATTTGCTGCTGGTGACCCTGAAGAAAGTTGGGGTGGACAACCTGGCCCTAAGTTGGTTCACAAATTATCTTGTGGAAGACAGCAGTGGGTCAAGGCTGAAGGAAACCTATCCCCAAAAGAAATACTCCTTAGAGGTGTCCCCCAAGGATCCATAATTGGTCCGCTTCTCTTTGCCATTTATATTAATCAAATTGACAATGGCCTAAAGTCATAGTCAAGACTAGTATCCATCTCTTTGCTGATGATACAGTGCTATACAGTGACAGATCAACTCTGGATCAAGCCATTTTGGACCTCCAGAACGATTTTGACATCCTTCAAAAAAAATCTACTCAACTTGAAATTCCTGCTCAATGCTAAAAAAACCTAAGGACATGATTTTCTCTCCACTGGCCCCTCATCTCAAAAAAAAAAAACACAGATAAGGTTCCTCACATAAGCACCCTTTTGGGAGAAGCCCTGGAGTTCATGGACCAATTCAAATACCTGGGGGTCTGGATTGACTACAAATTGTTGTTCATTGATCACATTGAATAACTCACCAATAAACTGCATCAAAGGCTCGGTATTTTCTTCAGGCTCAAGCACTCACTAACCCAGGAGGCTAGAAAACTCCTAGTCCAAGCTACCTTCTTGCCTCTCCAAGACTATGTGGACTTCCTTAATGGCCATAGTACTAGCACAGCTCTCTCCAAGCTTGATACCCTATATCACAGAGCCCTAAGGTTAATTTCAGATGTCCCTTATGACACACACCACTACATCCTCTATTCTTCCGTAGGCTGGAGCTCTCTTAGCTTCAGGAAGCAAAAGAATGCTATTCTATGGACATATAAGGCAATCACTCATAAATTACCTCAGTACCTCAGAAGCTGCCTAACTCCTTGCATCCCTAGTACCCATTCTCTCAGAAGTCTTACCATCTTATATCTTGCTATCCCGAAAGTTAAAATGCACTTTGGTAGAGCCTCAATAAGCTTCACTCTTCCTATGCTCTGGAATAAGATCCAGAAAACCTTAAGGCTCACTTCCCCTGCTACGTTCTCCCTCTTCAAATCCCTTTTCCTGAGGACCTTCTCTGAGATCTGTCATTGCTTCAAGTCAAGGTCTTAACATCACGATTTGTTACTGCTTTAAATTCTGGACTTAAAGCTCAACCATTGCCTGAGGCATCATTTGAGTCCTCCCTTCTGTCATCGTCCAAATCAAGATCCCAACATTACAATCTGTCTTTACTTCAAATATTGGACTTAAACCCCAACCACTGCCTGTGGCATCTATTGTGTTTCTCCCTTGGAACAATCCTTCCTCTATAGGCTATCATGTCCAAGCCTCTCCTATCTCATCTGACCTTTCCTCCCCACCTCCTATGCCTCCTCCTCTTCCCACACCACTTGCCAGGCTATGCCTACAGTACTTATCAAAGGACTCTTACATCTTAATCTTCTTCACACTTTGATGCTAAAGGAACTGCCACTCCTGCTTACTATGACTCCTCCAATTATGTTTACTGTATAAACTTTAGCTTATTACCTTATGTCCATATATCTATCTATGCAATTGTATTTAAATGATGCTACCTCTTGTAGAACCTATTGCTATGTTCTGGTGGAAGTATCTTGTTACATGTGATGGTTATATATTATTATGTTGTTATTATTACTACTATGTAATTGTTATGTACGTTCACTCCATCTGTTATGTCTTAACCCTGTCGGCAGTTGTTTTGCCCCAGGTCCATCTTGTAAATGAGCTTGTCTCTATGATGTTCCGCATGGCAAAATAAAGATTGTGATTGATTGATTGATTGATTGATTGATTGATTGATTGATTGAGCAGCATGTCAAGATCACTTGACACGAGTGCCCTGCTCCGTGACCTCACTGATGCATACTGGTCTCTAGTCTTCTTTGCCCCTGACATTGACACAGCCCTTGGTTTCTTTACTTGCACTGTCATGTGAGTCTGGAACTCTCATGCACCCCTCAAAAAAGTCATGGTCAAATGCTTTCATCACCCCTGGATCACTGCTGACCTTTCAGCCCTGTGCAAGTCCCGAGATCGAGCTTGGGTTCACTTTAAATCTTCCTAGTCCCAGTAGAACCTCCAACTGTACAGATCACTTTGAAATGTAACTACCAAGGAGGTCCACAAGGCAAAGGCTGAGCATTTCAAACTCCACCTTCAATTCACTCATAATTCTCCTTTTAAATTCTGGAACATCATCCACTTCTTGCTAGACCCCCTCGCTCACACCTGTTCCCCAGTCCTCACAGTGGATGTCTTTCCAGTCTTGGATCCCTCCTCCTTTGCTGCCATTTTTAATAAGTTTTTCACTACATGTGCACTCCCTGTCAATCCTACATCTGCCCCCAGCTCTCCCATCCCCTCTGCCATCATTCAGAGGATACCATTTCTCCCCCATCTCCCCTCAGGAAGTTTACTTGCCTCTAATGTCCCTCAACCCTGCTAAGTCCAATCCTGATGGCCTTGACCACAAGCTTCTCCATATCTCCACTCCTGTTATTGTTCTCCCCATCTCACACCTTCTTAACCTGTCGTTCTCCTCCAGCATGGGCCTCTAGCTTGGAAGGTTGCAAATGTTATTCTCATTCTCAAAGGTGATGACATCTCTTCCCCCAGAAACTACTGGTCCATTTCTCTCCTCCCCTCCCAGGCTAAGCTCCAGGAGTCCATTTTCTACTCCAGACTTGCCGATTTACTAACCTCCTCCAACACTCTTTCCATTTTTAAATCTGGATTCAGAAAATGCCACTTCACCACTTCTTCCATATCATGGATCACTGATTTCATCCTTTCTCAGATGACTCGGGGTCATATCACCGCCACCATTTTCACAGACCTGGCCAAAGCCTTCTATTCCATGTCCCACTATCTTCTCCTAAAAAAAGCCACACTCTGTAGGCAGAGCTGCTCCTGTCATAAAATGGTTTTGTTCCTACCATATGGGCAGGTTACAGTCTGCACAGTTGGAAAAGGTCTTATCGCCCCCTCTCCCTATACTTACTGAGGTTTTGCAAGGATCAAACCTTGGCCCTATCCTCATCTCTCTTTTCATTAATAATCTTCCTTCTATCTGTTCAAACTTTTGCATACATTTGTATATGGATGATACTGTCATCTAAGCCTCTGGTCTTTCCATCTCTGATGTATTGGTCCCTATCCAGCAAGACCTCTGCAATGTGCTTATCTGGCTTGACACTCACCCACTCAAATTAAATACCAGAAAAAAAAAAAACATCACAATGACTTTCTGTACCAGGCAAAAATTTGCCAGGCTTACTATACTGCCAGTGTTTACCAATCTGGATGGGACCTCCCTCAATGTGATCCCTAATTTCAAATACCTTGGGGTTTGGCTTGACTCAAATCTTGACTCTCATACCATATTGATGCTATTCACTTGAAACTTCACCCCAATCTTAGAGTACTATATTAAAATAAAGACTGCCTCCCCCCTCCCTTCACCATGATTTGATAACAAAAAGTTATTCTTTTGGTATTCGATTATGCTGACATTTACTATGGTTCTACTCCTGCTACATCACTTGCTAGACTTGACACTGCCTTAAATGCTTTTGTCAATTTGCCAAAACCTCTCCCTTTCACACACACACCACTGCCATCCCTTCTCCTCTCTCGCTATTTCTCCACTTTGTCAAAGGTTCCTAGCTCACAGTCTAGCATTTATCTCAAAATACTAGTTTGGGACCTTCCTATCCTATCTCACCTTGCTTCTTTCCCTTGCCATTCCTACCTCTTATTTTCTGTGCTGTAATTATTTCTGCTCCTTCACCCTTCTCCATCCCCACTTATCTGCTGGCCAGGCAACGTTCTGCTATTGCCTCCCCTCCCTCTGGAATCAACTCTTTTCCATTCATCTCATCCCTTCATTCCTAGTCCTTAAGTGCCTACTCAGACCCACAACCAGTGCTACTTGCTGCTGCCCCTCAACCCCCTAGCCTCTTATTCATCCCCATGGTCCTTTACTAGTGTGTCAATGGCCTCTACTAGCCTGCTTGCATATGCACCCTATCTTAGTTTTGCTGCTTTGTTTACTTAGCTAATTGTACTGTATATTGCATTATCAGTTTTGATGTATTTGCTTATTTTAACCAATTTGATGTACTGTATAAATTTTCTCACATATTGTTTTGTGTTTTAGTGGAATTATGTTAATTTTATTTGCCTCCCTTTGTTTGTTTCAGTCTTCTTTCTCCCCAGGTCGCACCTGGAAACAAGCCTCAGTTCAGCGTGGATTTCCCAGTTACAAAATTTTAAATAAATAAATTAAATATATTACATTTTTTCATAGGGTGTTTGCCAATGGAGCTGGAGTGTGTAAAAATGTCAACATCCTGTATCTTAGTTCATGGGTGAATGGAAACCAAGAGAAAAAGGGGTTTATTGATGTTTTACCAGGAACAAAACATGATTTTCTTAAAAACGTACATGGTGGCTAATGTTGCCGCATTAAAGGGATTAAGCATATGTTCTTGGCTGTTTTTAGTTCAATATCACAGATAAGGCTACAAATCAGAAAGATTGCCTTGTAAATTATTTAAACATTGTTCAATGGCTTTACTTTTTGAGAAAAAAAAAGAATATTACTTACATATCTGAACTCTTTGTTGCATTAGGTAGTTTATTGCCTAATAAATTAGAGATGTATGAACTTGCCAAAGTTCAATCTTGTAAACATGGACTGCTGAACCAGGTAAAGTTCATTAAAGTTTTCTTATCAGTGAACTAGTACACACTGGTTAAACTATTGAAAACCATTAGATAATGGGTATAAAATCATATTAGATAGTGTGGGCCAATGAAGCATTCAAAGCAACAGGATGCCGATATACAAGGCTACTGGTTCCAAAACATTGTGTCCACTGAGACAGTGCCAAACATGGACAAAGCAGTGTTGTCCAAACTGGTTACATGGGTAATTTTGCCCCCAAAAATTATCAGGCCAATGTAGGTAAATAAATTCACAAAACACTGTAATCTGAAACACAGAACAGCAGTTCAGCATCCCAGGCTTGGTATAGGCAACTGGTTTCCAAAAATGTGTGTCCATTTGGGGAGTGCTAAACATGGACAAGGCTTCCTGTTATGCCACAAATAAGGGTTGTACAAACTATTGATATGGGCAACATTGCAAATAAAAAAAGACATCAGTCCCAAGTAGGCCTACAGATTTACAAAATATTGTAATCTGAATACACAAGACAGCAGAGCAGTGTCCCACAATGCGTGTAGACTACTGGTTCTAAAAATTGTGTTCATTTGGACAGTGACAAAAATGGACAAGGCTTCCTTTTATGCCAAGGATAAGTGATGTACATACTGGTTATCTGGCCAAACTTGCCAAAAGAAAATTACCAGCAAAACATTGTAATCTGAAGGTGCAAGACAGCAGTGCAGTATTCAACAGTGTTTGTAGGCTTTTGGTTTCTCAAATGATGTACTAAGGAACACAGAAGCCCTCCCTGTCCACCTAATCAACCTCTGTCTTTAGCACAGCTGGAAGTGTAGAAGATTCATCATCCATAAACCTTGGCAAGTATGACTTTGCAAAAATGGTCAGGCTAACATTTAAAGCAGCAGTACTACCCAACCATGAAGTGAGCCGTTACAGCCGGTGTAGTGCCGCAGAAAATATGGCAGATGCTATTTAGTCAGTGCAGCAGGTGGCAGAAATGTAAACATAACCAAAGGATAACTGAGCACATTATAGGGTGATAATACATTGCCGGTGGGAAGGAGTACCAGGGACATTCTCAGCAGAGCACAGGGAATAACTAGTCGAAAAAGCACAGATGTTTTTTGCATAGCGCTGCTGCTTTAAAAAGAGAACAGCTCTAAAGTTTAGGTTAAAAAGCAAGTTCTCTTGCTAGTAACTACAGTATATTGCCTGTAGCAATGAAAATTCTCACCGAGCATGTACTGCAGGAGGGCAACTTTGATGCTCAACAGCTACTTCTGTCAGACAGGACAAAATGTTTTATTTTTTTGGATGGAGTACAATAAACCTCATTTCTTTCTACTAGGGAAATGTTCTCATGCAGACAATCATGCACTATTTTAATGCATTTGATGGAATCTCAGGCACAGCCATGTCAGACTGTGACTTGCTATGCTTTTCATCAAGCCATAGTGAGACGGTTGTTCCCACAGTGGTTTGTCATCAATGGATGCTTTTTGGGGGGGGGGGGCAACAGCAGAATCAGCAGTAGATCTCCTCTGACAATCAGCAGAGCAGTGGCAACACTGTGGGATCCTCCCTCTTTCCTCAACTCCACCTTGCCTGTCAGTGTGCATGCACAGGATAATAACTATTCCTCTTTTTGTGCTGTACTGGTGTTCGTTGCCTCCTGTAGTGTCATATGAGCAAAGGCCAGATGGATTAGCCAGGTGTTATAGGACTGCTGATATTGATTGCATTCTTCTGCATCAATGAATGTCTCAAATGTGTCCTTTATGTGAATATCCAACAGAGTGTCTAGGATGTCATTATAATTGCCATGCATTCAGAAATGTATGTGTCAGACTAGACGGGCCAAGCAGTCCTTATCTGCCGTCAAAGACTATGTCATTCCAGAAATGTGCTCTCATTCTTTCAACCAGACTGACAGAATTGGGGTCATCCTTCTCTTCATATTGAAACTTCTTGCAAGGAACTTGCAGGTTAATGAGGGCAATGAGGGGGGCGTACCTGGCTTACACTGGCAGCATTAGATCTTACTATACACAGTGTGTGGCCTCCTCAGAGGGTTTGGCCACATTGCAGTGTCTCTATAAGTCTTCACTAATTTAGGCTGATGTTTACATCACCCTTGCCAATACCACACCCAGCTGCATAGTAGCGGATGGCCTTCTGTTGCATCATGTAATAGATTTAATTTCACACTGCTTCAACATCTTGTTTTCAGCTGGTAAGGGATGGTTCTGCTGCTGAATGTTGTGTAACAACTTCCATGCCTTAGCAAAATAGCTAAAATAACAACAGACCATTTTGATCACACCCACACAAGTCTGCCCAGTAATGCATTCCTTATCTAAGAATCACTGAAATGCTACTGTAGATTGAAACAACTAGCAAAGCAGGATACATGTTCAGTACAGGCACCACTATCTTCAACTACCTCTGCAGTGTCATTTGCATT
The DNA here is from genome assembly GCA_016271365.2 of Neoceratodus forsteri. Classification (NCBI taxonomy): domain Eukaryota; kingdom Metazoa; phylum Chordata; order Ceratodontiformes; family Ceratodontidae; genus Neoceratodus; species Neoceratodus forsteri. The sequence goes on from CM057455.1 coordinate 614,134,702, forward strand.
ACCCAGTATTCAGGGCTTCAGATACTTATTTTTTTTTTTGGTGGAAGTCAAATACTTCCATGGGTTGAAATCTGGAGGTCATTTCAGTTTTATTGGAGTCAAGATACTTCCATCTGTCAATTTTTGGATTTCAGAATAATTCCAGTCCACACATTTTGAAAGTCGAAATACTCCAAGTCCTATAGTTTCTGAAGTCATAGGTAGGTTACTTTGCCATTAGAGATGATAGAGATAGGCTGGAAATAATAGCCCCCATCTGCTGTGCTAAAGGAAAGGTATTGTACAGGTAGTATCAAGAAGCAGAGGGGCACATGGGCAGTCAGTTTGAAAGAGACTGAGAGACAGACTGATGTGATGTGATTGATGACAGACACAGACACATCAGCCAAGGGGAGAGAAAGGTGGGTGTACCAGGAGTAAGCTGTCAATCTAGTCTGCACATCGGGGCAAATTGGGCAAGGGAAACAAATCTCCAAGCACATCAGGATGGCAGCTTGGGAGCATAAGGCTTAAATGCTCTCAGTAGAGGAATGGCACTCTGTCTTACTCACACCATTCCAATCAGAATTTACCAGAGGGAAAAAGTGCTGAATGACCACATGTACATCGTCTGCTAAGCCTGAGACTTTGAAACATAAAAAATATAATGAAATGGGGCATGGGACCACTACAGAAAAAGCAATCACACATATCATTTCATCACATATGCTGAGTATTTGGCTCCAATGGGATTTGAACCTGTGAATCCCAGATTCCCAAGCTGGTGTGTTAACCATTAGATTGCATTGTATTTGTACTAGTTAGGCTACACAAAACTGGGGACTAATCACACTAACCCAAGGCAATATATTCGTATTAAAGTTACTTACTGTATGTATGTATGTATGGCCACAGGATCATGACACAATAATGGAATTGTTTTATGCACTATAACAGCCTTGTTGCTGTGTCTGTGAAGTGGCATCAGACAACCCATCTAATCTTGCTACACAACTACACATTTACATTGCACCATAAAATAATCCAATGTATGTAAACTGGCATTTTAGGAATCAAAGAAATGGGTGAAACACTTGCTTCAATGCTAGGATAAACCAAAGAGGAGTATGTCCTGTGTGGGTGATGTCCAAATTCAAGATACTTTCCATTTATATGTATCACAGCAGAGGTATTTAAAAGGTGTCCTAAGTCTAGCAAATTTTTTTATTTCATCATTTTAATTCTTTGGTTACCAGGTAAGGCCCAGATGCCTCTTTTCAAGGATGACTTGGGAGCACTGAGAAGGTTAAGTGATTTGCTTTGAGTCATACAGTATACACGTAGAGGACTTGGGAATCAAACACAAGTCTGTCTGCTGGATGTATCAAACTCATTCACAGCTCGTTACTCTAGGCTATACTGCCAGGACTAATAGCAATACTAGTAGCACAACATTAAAAAAAGGTAGCCTTTAAGAACATGAAAGTCCAGAACTTAGTGTCAATTCTGCAGCATGAACACAAAACAGTCATGCCATTCCATAAGCAGCAGCATTAGATGAACTGGCAATGCTGTTGTTGGGGGGGGGGGGGGGGAGGACAGTGAGTACTGCCCTGCAGGCAGTGCCATACTGAAGACTGGATATATCCCTCTGACTGCATCCAAAATTCTAAAGTATACAATCAATAACTCAGTTTGTTAAATAAGGCATGGGGTCATAATGTCGCACAACATTATGCTGCATGGAAAGATCGCACTGCCAGTACAGAGAGATTCTTGCCATGCGGCATATCTCATTTTTCTGTGGGGGGCTCTACCCCCACACACCCCCATTACAGGGTGCTGCACCTCTGTGGTTGTGGCTTAGTCCATTAAGCCACAGCAGCAGCTCAGCAGAACACACTCCCAGCAGCAGAGATCTTATCCTCTGCCTGGGAGAGTGAGAATGGTGCAATACCGCATACAGCAGTATATGCGGTATTGCACCATTCGTTCACTGGTGCAGTGCTGTACCAGGTATGCCATAATATTGTACGCTATTAAACATTCAAGATTATGATCCCATATCATTAAATATTGCTAGCGGCAACTCTGAATCAAAATGTTCATGGAGACCCTTCTGATTACATGAGCAGATTGCTCACAAAAACTAGACAAACTAACCCTCTTTAACAAAACTCATTGAACTACAGAGAGATAAAGATAGAACACAACCCAGGTCAGAATCTCACTCCCCCCAAAATAATAATATCATAAGATACAGGAAGGACTAATTTGGCTATAAGGAAGATCATTAGAGGATCCTACAAGAATCCCCAGTGTTCCAAGCAGACATGTGCCAAAAGGGCAGACAACATGGACTCACACCTTTCAGAAGTAGACGGCCACCTTGCCATATACTAGAGGAGAATGTAATCTACCTAGAGAACACAGGCACAGATCATAGATTGACAAGGTGATGCCAAGAATAGATCCCATAGAAAAAGTATTAGGATTTACAGGCTCCTGGGAGTTGGGAGGTGGAGGTGAGACAGATTTCCATCGGTGCACTACGAGTATGCTTGGAGGTTGGGCAGCCATCATGCTGTTGTCACTGTCCCCCATTTGTCTCTGTGGGCCCTGAATTCTGTTATGTTTTAACGGCCGCATGGTAATGTCACCATGCTGATGTATTGCTATCAGTAGGAGGAGAAAGGACTGACAGGATTGTGAAACTGTGGTCTTCCACTCAGTAGTTTAACTCATATTATGCCATTGTTCTCTCCATTTACTACAGTGGTGTGCACCCATGCCTGCAGTAGATAGCACTATTTCTACATCCCATTTAAAAATTGTGCCTGCTCAAAAGAGCTTGGGACAATAACTGCTGTAATATCTATTGAAACACATTTATCATTGTTAGGTCTTATAAGATAAATATAAGATAAATAGTTTTGGAACAGCTAGCTAACTTCCATAAACAATAAAAAGATGATTTTTTTTTTCAACTGCACGTATCAGTATGCAAGCTGTCATGCCTTCCACTGCTGCCTGCTCTTAGATTACGCTGCAGCACATTGGAGTCTTAATCCTTGATTACCTTGGTAGTTATTCTTCAGCCTTCTTGTGTTAGATACATAGAAGTTAACATTTTATTTCAGCTGCCTATTTAGTGAATTTCCTTGTTCAGACCAATAAAGACATTGTGTTTTTATAGTTTTTTAACTTCCTCTCCTCTCTCTCATTTTATTTTGCTGTCCAATGTCCACCTCCACATTTAAATTCTTTATTTCTATTTGATCAACCTCACAGCATGTGATGGTAGCCAGGAGGAAGTTTCACATCTGTAGCTATAGCAGTCTGTACAGTAAATTGTGGGCACAGAAATCCTCAAACCATTTGCTGGCCCTCTGTGCATACAGAGGTCCTGGAAAAAGTTGTACAGGACTCTGGGTCCATCATGTCTAACCCCTCACTGTTAATAGTAACTTAATGTTGGGCTGGCCAGGTGGCACTGAGGGTCGAGGCACTGGACACCACACCTCGCTACACCGGCATCCTTGGTTCAGGAACAGACTCGGGTCATTCAGGGGTTGGCTGGGGAGGTAAGGATTGAGTCTCCGGAGAACTGCTCTCCTTCCTTGGGGAGGGGGGATTGTGCGCTGTGCGTGTTAGCAAAAGAGGGGTTCGACCCATACCCAGGTGTGCTTGGCCACCTCTGAGGAGTTAGAGAAAGATGCTGCACCCATTGCATGGGCACAGGGACAGGGGACAAAAAATGGAGGAAAATACCAGGACCCAGCAGGGCACATGATGGCTCTGATGGGCATGAGGATGTACCCCTCTGAGGGGGGTCATAGCCCCTGCTGGGTCTGCTTGGTCTGTAGAGGAGGTGACAAATAATGGCATGATAAAAAGTAGTAACTTACTGTTGTAAGGGACTCTGGGTCCATCATGTCCAACCTCTCATTACAACCCCTCTGGGCTTGTGGCTGTAAGAAACTGTGCCTGTGGTCTGAATCGGGGGATATCCACAGCTGTCTTCTCTGAGGATCCTGATGCCACCTTCCTGCTGCCTCACATGCCTGAAGTAAGCACCACCCACCTGGACCAAGGGTGTGCTGAGGACTCACTAGAAAAGCCATAGGACTTGACCAGAAAAGCCGTAGGAAGCTGGTCGGGAAAAGTGCTTCCCCTCTTGACTAAAACTGCTGAGCAGCAGCCCTTTGCATCTCACTAAGGTGTGCCAAATGATTTCTCTCTCTCTCTCTCTCTCTCTCTCTTACTTCACCCTGGACTGATTTTTATGTTGTCTTGCATGCAAGCGCAAAAAATATATTGTGGTAGCTTGGAATAGCAGGTTTTGGAGGTGCAATTCTGTTGTGGCCAATGGCGCCACTGCTTTTTCGGGCTGGGCTTTGTGGCATCAATGAAATAGCACGCTGTCTATGACAGCAGTATAAAAGTGTGCCATCAACTTGAAACAATTTTACTCCTGCAATGAGGGAGTGATCCATCATTGCAGGGTGTGCCTTGTCTGGTGTAACATTTCAGTAAACATGGCGGCGGCTATCACCATCCGCCTCTCACAGTTCTGCCTGAAAGCCGATATTGGGGATGCCCAAACCCCCTGTCAGCATGACCTCTTCCCAGTTCATTTGCGGATGGGGGATCCCAATCCCCGTCGGTATAATGTCCCTCTGTTTATTTAATTTGTGTGCTGGGAGGTGCCCAATCTCTCTCGGCATCATGCATGCCCCCCCAAACACAGACACATTTTGTGTGCCGATGGGGGCCCAATCCCCATTAGCTTCAGTCCCCCTTACAAAAAAACACAGGTGGCACACTGGAAGCCCACCTCAGTGTGCCAAAACACAACTGTAAAAGAAAACACATCCAGTGATGTCTTTTTATTTATTTCTTTTTACCTGTAAAAAGAGAAAATGGTCCCTTGTTGTCTCCAGTGCCCCCTACCCCCAATGCATGCCCATCCACTGTGAACCACACCTCCCTGCACCCCCTCACCCCATGCTTACCTCCAGAGCCCAGCGCGATGATCTTCGGTGGAGCGGTACATGTCTGCACTCTTCAAAGCCAACCACGAACTAAAGAAATGCCGGTAAACTGTATAATGGCATAAATGGGGGAGTTTAACTTGAGTGGATATCTCAGCCGTTTTTGTGACTTTTGGCTCCACATTTTCAACATGGGATTCTCGGGACCCTACCTCATGAACTCAGTCAATGTCATGTCATTATTCTGTCTCAAAAGGTAATTTCGTGTTCACTGCGCAGAATCATCTTTCAGGACCAATTAACAAAATGACAGTGTCACTGTTTATGAGGTGGGCTCCCAAAAAGCCTATGTTGCAAATTTGGTGAAAAAGTTCCTGAAAAATGACTGCATTACGAGGGTGCATTGTGCAGTTTCCATAGACGCTCATAAGTTTGAGAATTTTTAATATTTTCACTCCAGAATTTCAACATTGTCATTTTTTCACACCTCCTAATGAACAGTACAGCTGTCATTTTTCCCATCCTGCCCAAAATGTGTTTTCACACATCTGCTTCACAATGGCACAGTCGGTGTGGGAAATCAACATTCACGACAGACTAACAAAATCACAGTGCCATTGTTCATGAGCGTAGGTCCCAAATGCTTTCATGAGGTGGGATCACAAAAAAGCCATGTTGAAAATTTGAAGTGCAAATACCAACTAGCGCAAGGGACGTTAGAGTTTCTAACCATAATGTCCCACCCTGCAGAGACTGACAGGCATCAGAGGTGTTCCTTTGGATTGTCAGCTGTAATGCTCACACCATTCCACCCCCACCCCCACCCTGCAGCCAGTCACAGGCATCAAGGTGTGCCTTGGACTCTTCAGCCCCAAACTTCACCCCATTTTCCTATACTGCACACATCTCAACATACTTCCTTATTGAATGGGGTGAATGTAATGCCCGATGACCCCAAGGCACAATGCAACACTTGTCAGAGTCTGTAGGGTGAGATGAAATGGCATGAGCATTATGGCAGATGATCCAAAGGCACACCTCAATGCCTGTCAGTCTCTACAGGGTGGGGTGGGGTTGATGTCAATTTCATACTTCACTGCCATGCCTATTATGCATCTTTCTAATTCCTGCACTACCAAAGCCAACGCCAGCAAGACTACATTTGGCATTTTCAAATGCTTGTTTAATTTGAAACACATTTGACTTTTTTGGGAACTTCTTTCTACTGCATTTATGACTTGTTTCTCTCCATAGCCATAAGGTTTTAAGTAAGCTTCTTAAACTGTAAATCTTGGCTCACCCTTGCTTGATGGGATTTCATAGTAATCATCACCTGATTGGCCTGCCATCTCAGTGGTTGCTCTCCCATTGGTCAGCGCTGAATCCAAGCCATGCTGCTTTTCTATCTTTCATATAGTGAACCTGCAAACTGTCTTGCCTGCTCTAAGTTTAAAACATAATGAATTACAGCTCTTCCTGAAGGATAGTGTGTGCTTTTCTGTTTGAATTTAAAGCAAACAAACTTAGAGTATTATCTACTGCATTTTTAGCACAGTTTGTGAGAATCTCCCTACTTGCCTCACCACTATTAAACCTTCTCTAATTTTTCCTTCTCTCTATCAGCGACAGCACCTGCCATTTCCACTAACCCTATCTCCCTGACTGTAACCCTCCCCAGTGCTCCTCTAGCCAACTGACTGCCCTCCAACCCTAACCCCTTGAAAGCCGCTTGCAGATACTGGCTTGTCGACAGTCCCTGATCAGATTTCCCATAGAGATACCCTCACCTCCTCAATCCATGCAGCCAAAGACCTCCTCTCTCCTTCCCTTTTTTGTGAAACACACCCCATTCCTTTCTTTCTGAAACTAGGCCATCCCTGTTTTCTCTAGCTTAAACACTGCTCTTCCCCTTACCCCTAGGTGACTACAGCCTCTCCGGGCTTGTGGTTACAAGGAACCACGCCTTCTGTCTGAATCAGGGGATTTCCACAGCCGTCTTCTCCGAGGATCCTGGTGCCCCTCTCCTACCACCTCACCTGCCTGAAGTCAACGTCGCCCACCTGGACCAAGAGAGTTCTGAGGACTCACTAGAGAAGCAGTAGGACTTGATCGGAAAAGACGTAGGACGCCGGCCGGGAAAAACTCTTCCCCTCTGGACTAAAACCACTGAGCAGCGGTTCTTTGCATCTTCCCACCAGTACTGTGTGCTAGCTCCCCACTCTCCCCCGCCCACCTGCCCAAGGTGGACAGTTACTTATATAGCTAATTACATTCACCTGAAAAACAGTCGACTTTCTCATTTGCTCATTATACAACCTGCCACTAGAGGTGTCTTTGTTCTTGAGTGTCCCTGTATAAGTGCGTATCATAAGCTGTTTGTTTTGCATTGGTGATCTTTTTGATCCCAGCTAAACTCCATTGTCCTTATCTACTATATGTAGTCTCACTTGATAGCTATGTCTGGAAGACTACTATCACTACTAACTCTAAGCCTTGCTCTCTCTATCCTAGCTATCTTCACAGCTAGGCCTTTTTCTCTGGTCAATGCTAAACTGACTTCCACACTGTCAGATTTTACCTACTCGAATTAGCTTGTTACACAGAGTAAACATATTGATGCGACTCCGTAGGTTCCTCCTGTACTTGGCTGCTGACTATAACTCCAAATGTTTCTGGGAGAACATGCTCCTGGTTCTATCTTTTTCCCATGGAAATTATGGTACCTTGTGCTTTTTGCCTTATTATTATCTGGGAACATTGAAACAAACCCTGGCCCCCAGACACCCTCTGCCTCACCGAATATGGACTGGGAAAATGCTAAAGGCCTCTGTATAGCAAACCTAAACATCAGAAGACTTCTCTGCAATTTCACTGAACTTGAGGCTTGGATATCTACATACGATCCTGACATTCTTTGCTTGACTGAAACGTGGCTAAAACTGACTAGTCCTGACTCTTCATGCTCTCTTCCTAACTATACTCAGATTAGAGGAGATAGGCTGTGTAGCAAGGGGGGGTGGAGTCACACTGTATTTGAAAAAACACCTAAATGTGTCCCTAGTATAACACAAAAGTGGGAGCAAGGCAGCAGCAGGAAACTGCAGACCTGTAAGTTTGACCTCAGTGGTAGGGAAAATGATGGAACCACTTCTGAAAGAAAGAATTGTTGAGTACCTAGAGGCCAGCGGGGCACAGGATCCAAAGCAGCATGGATTTACAGTAGGAAGGTCATGTCAGATGAATCTAATAGATTTCTTTGACTGGGTGACCAAAGTAATAGACCAGGGAGGGGTTGTTGATATGGCCTACCTAGACTTTAGCAAGGCATTTGACACAGTCCTGCACAAAAGATTAATAATCAAGTTAGCCAGCCTGGGAGTGGGTCCCAGGGTGGTAGCCTGGATAGCAAACTGGCTGCAAAACAGGACACAGAAGGCAATAGTGAATGAAACACATTCTGAAAAAAGGGGGGTCACTAGTGGAGTACCTCAGGGCTCAGTACTGGGTCCAGTCCTCTTTAACATCTTTATAGATGACATTGCAGAGGGTCTGGAGGGAAAGTATGCCTCTTTGCAGATAACACAAAGATCTATAACAGAGTTGATACACAAGGGGGGGTAGAAAGGATGAGAAGGGACTTGGCAAGGTTGGAGGAATGGCCAGAGATATGGCAACTTAGATGTAATGCAAAGAAGTGCAAAGTAATGTACTTGGGAAACAAAAACCCAGAGAAGAGTACACAATAGCAGGGGAGGTACTAACAACAACAAAAATGGAAAGCGATCTAGGGATAGTCATATCAGATGATCTAAAGGTTGGTAAGTAATGTGAGAAGTCAGTACGGAGATCCAGAGGTATACTGGGATGCATAGGAAGGGGCATCACAAGTAGAAAAAGGGAAGTGGTTATCCATCTGTACAGATAGTTGGTGAGACCCCATCTGGAGTACTGCGTGCAGTTTTGGAGACCTCATCCACGCAAGGACATAGACAGGATGGAAGCAGTCCAGAGGAGGGCAACTAAAATGGTGCAGAGTCTGCATCAGAAACCATATGAAGAAAGACAGAGAGAGCTTAATATGTATACCCTTGATGAAAGGAGGGGCAGGGGGGACATGATAGAAATGTTCAAGTACCTGAAGGGAATCAACAAAGTCCAAGAGGTAGCATCTTTCAGAAAAAGAGATGTGTAAGAACAAGGGGGCACAATTTAAAGATGGGGGGGGGACAGCTCAGAGGTAATGTGAGGAAATTTTTTTTCACGGAGAGAGTGGTGGATGCATGGAACCGCCTTCCTTGGGAGGTTGTTGGGTCTAAAACAGTGGGGGAATTCAAACATGCTTGGGACAGACAGAAGGCAATTGTAGTGTGGGGTGGCAAGAAGTAGGCTGTTTGTTAACTAGAATCTGCAGCTTATCCAGTAGGTAGGGAAATGGGCAGACTGGGTGGGCCAAGTGGTCCTTATCTGCCATCAAAGTCTATGTTTCTATGTTATGTTTCTATGAGTAAGCTTTTGAAGTAAGAGGGTGATTGGGACTGGCCTATAGACTTAGAGCACCGATTGCTTAATATGGTGCTGTAAGGTGGAAACTGGGTCTGCGATATAATAAATGCAGAACTGGGGCAGGTCCAGATTTTTACTAGTATTTAGACAACAAGAAAGTTCTGATGTACTTTCCTCTCATAAACTCTAGGTGATGTGGGATGATTATGGGTCCAGATAGCCATTTTGACTTAAAGGAAAGCTTGCCCAATTTAAGGGATAGCAAGTACGAGGACCAAGTCCCATGTGTTACCACTGAGTAGGATTTGGGGAGTAATTGGAACTTCAGCCCTTTTGCTGGTATATAAATATTTGGTGGAGCCTTACATGGTGCATGTAATTATTGAAGCTCGGTGGCCCCTTAGGGATTATGGATGGTAGTTCTGTTGCTCGATTGATACTGGAGAGTCTGAATTATCTCTTCGAACAATAGTCTTCTCATACTGCCTACCTTTCCCTTTTTTGTATTAGGTTGACTTGACATAATATTCTATTGGAATTTATTGTCTCAGTGATAATTCCTGGTACCAGTTTTGGATCTATGCATGGTTCCTTGGTCTCTTTTTCAGTGTCACTCTACAAGGAATTAATTGCAGAGAACTGTGTTGATATAACTTTATCTGATATTTTTAGAATATGTACTGGGCATTGTTTTATGGAATTCTTTAACCAGCATTGATTGATACAGTATAAGGTATTATTTTACATTATTGAAATGTTATATATACACTTATTGTACCTGTTGGATGATTGTAAAATGCTTGTCTGTTTTTTTTTATGTATCGTAATGACTTATAGTTAAATGAATAAACTTACTTGACTAGACATAACAGCCATGCCCCCTCATTACTCTAATTCAGTTTGTCCTTACATGCAAAGCACATTACATGTGGCATCCTGTCTATGGTGGGCAAGAAGGAACTGGAGACTTTGAGGAGCTGTGGGGCATAATAAAGGGGGGATTTTGAAAGCCATGGATCATTGTATAAGGAAGATCTTCAAAAGCAAAAGAAGAAGAAGGCTATTCTGGTTCTCCAGTGAGGTGGGGAGGGTAGTAAGAGAAAGGAAACAAGCATTCAGGAGGTATAAAAGAACACAGAGGAAGGAGGATAGAGAGGTATACCGGGAGAAATGGAAAGTGGCAGGGCAAACAATTAGGAAAGTGAAGGCAGATACAGAGGAGAGGATAGCAATGGAAGTCCAGAGGGGGAATAAAGCTTTCTACAGGTATGTCAGCGAGAAAAGGAAATCCAAGCAGGGGATAGTGAGACTTAAAGGTGAGGGTGGTGTTCCAGTAGAGGGGGATCTCCAGAAGGTGGACTTACTGAATAGGTATTTCTATTCAGTTTCCACTGTGGAAAGGAAGGGTAAGGGACCAGAGATACATGGGAGGGACACAGAGGGCAGAGAGGTTTACCCTAACCTGTTCAAGGAAGAAAGAGTATTGGAGGAATTGTGCAAGTTGGGGGTAGACATGGCAATGGTTCTGGACACCCTACACCATAGAGTGCTATGGTACCTAAGAGAGAAACTGGCAGCATCATTGACAAAACTGTTCAATCTGTTACTAGACACAGAGAGGATTCTGGGTGACAGGAGAAGGGTGGATGTGGTGCAGATCCATAACAGTGGCAACAGGGAGGAGGCAGGCAACTATTATCTGGTTAGCCTTACCTCGGTAGCTGGTAATATTATGGAGTCACTCCTGAAGAAGAGAATTATTGATTACCTTGCAGTCAGTGGCCTACAAGATGACAGACAGCATGGGTTCATTGAGTGGAGGTCATGCCAGATGAACCTTATCGAGTTTTTTGACTGGGTGTTGAGGGTGGTTGATCAGGGAGGGTGGTGGATGTGGCCTATCTGGACTTCAACAAGGCCTTTGACACTGTCCCTCACAGGAGGCTGGTGAACAAGCTGGGCAACTTAGGAGCAGGGCTGAAAATAACTAAATGGTTAGAGAGATGGCTTAGCAACAGATACCAAAGGGTGGTGGTAAATGGGGTTCACTTGGGGGAAGAAAGGGTAACAAGTGGAGTGCCCCAGGGGTCAGTAATGAGGCTCATTCTCTTTAACAACTACATTGGTGATGTTGTGGAGAGACTAAATGGGAAGGTATTCCTATGTGTAGATTATACGAAGAAATGCAATAGGGTGGACACAGCAGGGCGTGTGGAAACAATGAAGGAAGACCTGAGGAAATTGGAAGGGTGGTCAGAAATTTGGCAATTGAGATTTAATGCAAAGAAGTTCATCATAATACACATTGGGCACAAAAACCCACAGGTCACGTACAGATTGAGAGGAGAAGAAGTTATGGTAAAGGAATAGGAGATAGATCTAAGGATTATCATTTCAGATAATCTAAAGATGGCTAACCAGTGTAATAGATCAATAGGTTTGGCAACTCACATGCTGGCATGCATAGTGAGGGATATAACTTGCAGGAAGAAGGAGGTGTTATTGTCCCTCTACAAGCCCCTCATAAGACTCCACCTTGAGTATAGGGTCCAGATCTGAAGACCTCACCTCCATAAGGTTATTGATAGGGTAGAGACAGTGCAGAGAAGGGTAATGAAAATGGTTCAGGGCATGCACTGGAAGCCCTATAAAGAGAGACTGGAAGAACTACATCTGTATCCCCTGGAAATAAGAAACGAGAGGGGGGACATGATAGAGACACTTAAATATTTGAAGGGGGTTAACAAGGTGCAGGATGAGAGTGCCTTTCATAGGAAAACAAGTCAGAAAACTAGAGGGCACAGTTTGAAGTTGGAGGGTGGAATGTTCAGGGGGAACAGGATAGGGTACTACTTTACAGAGAGGGTGGTGGAACCATGGAACAGACTGCTGGTGAAGGTGGTGGGAGCTAAAATAGTAGGTGAATTTAAAAGGGCATGGGATAAACACATGGGAGTAACCATAAAGAGGGAGGGTAGAAACCTGGTCAAGGAACAGGGACTGGAGTCTCCATCGGGGGGGCAGGGGGATGGAGCAAGGGGGGAGGGTGACCAGTTAGGGTAAAAAGGTACCTATAAGGCAGGGTAGAATGGGCAGACTGGATGAGCCTGAAGGTCCTTTTCTGATGTCAAATTTCTATGTTTCTATGTTTCTCTGTGTCTGTGATTCTATGTAATCTTTAAAGAAAGCCCACACCAATGATGTTACATGCTTGGTCTTTCCAAGTGGCGTTCCCTGCCATTGGCAACATTTGCTATCATGTCATTCTTCTTTCACATCAACATCCACCCTCCCCACCAACCAGTTCAGCAGGTTTAAGGAATGGCTCTCCTGTCTCTACCATGCATCCTCCTGGCTCTTGTGAACCGTGTGTCTTCTTTGTTTTTCTCTGGTTTTTCTAGATGCTTGTTTTTTCCCTCTGCCTTTTTGGAGCCTTTTTTTGTTGTTGTTGTTGTTTCGAGAACCACTGTCTGCATTTTTGATCTCTTACTTGCACCTGCCACAATTACAACTATCATTTGTTCCACCTCCTTCTCATCCCCAGTACTGTTGCTGATGGAATTTCATTTAGCAGGTACTTTACCTACTGAAGGTCCGTGTCTCTGTCCTCAGGCATCTCTGCATTACTTAGCTCCTCCTCCACTGCCTGTGTCACTACATGCAGAACCCCTTTCTTTTTTTTATTCACAATTTTTGCCTCCATCTTGACATCCCTCTCTGGTCAGATCCAGCCCCATCACTTGACATCTCAGCCACTTACCAGCAAGACTTTCAACCCTATGACCTTACTCTCTCCTGTCGGGGTTCAGCTGAGCTGGAACCAACCATCCAACCCCTACAGATCTATGGGGCAGTGGTTCCCAGGGTTTCTCATAGCAGACAGTAGCTGGGTCATGACCTGAGTGCATCAGGGAATCCTGCTGCTCCAAGCATTTTTCCCACATGACCCTACCCTCAGGACATCAGCATGCAAGGGAGCTCATGTGAATTCACATAATGATGCATGTCCAGGAGCTCTGGCCAATGTCCTCCCTCTCTCCCACAGCACCTGCCTAACTGCATTGCTAGGTGTGGTCACCCAGGTAACAGTGTTGCAGCGGTGGAGTCAACCCTACCTCCACAGATGAGAAGAGCATCCTCTTGGAGGCTCAGTCCTACTTCCCCTGGTCGGCCCAAGCTTGTTCATGAACCCAAGTCATCAGTGGCACAAGTAGTTGCTTTACCACTACACTGGCAGGCTGGCCACTCCTTTCTGTTTGATTTTCTCTACAATTGTTGCCAAAGTTATAACCCTTGCACTGACACTATTAGTAGATACTACAATGTGTGTTACTTTATGGACAGTTACAGCAGTTTCCTCTACACTTCCAGGTCCCACTGAGGGTTAGGGGGCTCTTTCCTACCTGTCTCTACTTTGTTTTTTTTATTTACTGCTTCTGGATGATCGCATCATACCCCATTTGCCTTGACTTCTTTATTATTCCATTGCCTTTAGCAGGACTGCCACCCACCAAAAAATACAAAGAAACAGAATTTGTCAGCAGAAAAGCATTGCTTAGCTCATCCTGTCTGTCTAGACAATACTTCTTTATGTTTTTTATCTCTATTCCCAGACATAACTTATTTATGTTTTTTTATCTCTATTCCTCATTGTTATTTGTGTTGTTCATGATGCAAAAGTACAAACTGACAGTGGAAAAGTGACAGCTGGTACTGGCACACTGCCATCTGATCCACACTTGCTGTCCACTGTCCAGATCACACTACATTAGCACAGCTCAGTAGGCCACTCACAGCGCAACAGAAGAAATCCCAGGATGTGAGGAACTTAAGAACTGGAAGAAAAAAATATATATTGTTTGATTTCATTTTAATTTTTTATTTTTATTTTGATAGGATGAAAATAAAATGCCAACTGGCACTGGTCAGGCACTGGTAGACTGCTACTGTAGCTTTCATCTACTTGCTGTCCACTGCCCAGATCACTAGCATGACTCAGGAGGACCCACACTCAGTGCCATAGGAGGACCCCCAGAAGTTGGGAGCATGAAGCCTGGAAGAAAAACATGTGTTGTTTGCATTTTGTTTTATTTTTGATAAAATGCTGTAGAAGTGCTAACTAGCAGTGGCTTGTAACCAGCAGGCAGCCAGTTGACACCCACTTGCAGTCTACTACCCACATTATACTACATTAACGCAGCTCATGAAGACAAACATAATGCCATAGGAGGAACCTCAGGAAACTGAGAGCTTGAAGACTGGAAGAAAAAATATGTATTTTTAATTTTTGTAGGATGCCACAAAATTATGAATTAGCAGCAGCAGCAGGTTGACAGATGACATCCGCTGGCTGTCCATTGCCCAAGATGCAAGCCTTAGAGAGTTCTCCACTGTACTATGCAAACACACACATTAATCAAAGCAAAACTGCAATCACCATACCTAGGATATGCATCACCTTTTTGGTCTCCTTACCGTAGACATGAAATTAATCTCATTGAAAGAGTACAGAAATGGGGGACTAAGATAATACCTAGCCTATCAGGGTTATCATACCCTGATAGAATTCACAAACTCAATCTAATTCCATTAGAGGTCAGGAGAAAAAGAGGTGATTGTCTCCTCTTTCACAATATTATCAGTGATCCAACTTTATGAAATGAATGAGGTATTGTTCCTAATAATAGGAATCAGAATTTAAGATCACACAATAATCAATTCAGACTACTTAGGACGAATACAAAAATGCAAGACAATTTTTTCACATTACGTGTAATAGCTTTCTGGAACAAATGATCAAATGATGTAGTTAGTATACAAGAATTCAATAAATTTAAAAAGGCACTCGGCAATTATCTAGGTTACTAGTTTGTGCCCCACTGTTGTGGGGGGGGGGGGACGAGCACGATGGGCTCAGGGCTAATCTCATCATAATCCTACAAAGTACAAAGTACTAAAAAAGACTGTGACCTCTTAATTTTTGTTAATTAAAAAGAGAAAACAACTTTTTTGTTCTGGGCAAATAGGTACTGCCTGTCTGCCAATGCAGGCTCACTTGTAGGCCACCTCTCAGTAACTCCCAAATTAGGCTCTGGGGTCTTTATACTATGGTAGGTTTGTTCTGAAAAAAATGCAGTTACTGGTAAAAAATGCTGCAGTTCAATCTGACTCCTTGATCACTGTGATCGCCACCAAATACCCCAGTGGAGCCAGCCTGCTGCAGTGAAGGGTCTGAGGGCTAGTTTATGGCTTAGCTTTCCCCAGCCCCCTCGCTGTGATTGCTGCCGAATCCCCCAGTGGAGCCAGCCACTGCAGTGAAGGTACGGGACAAGCTCCCTTCTGAACTTGGCATCTTTCTGGTGCACTCACTCCAGGACAGCTGAATTTAAGCCCCTTAATTTTGTACCAGCTCCCTAGGAGTTGCTGCTTGTCCTTAGTGTAATCTCTAGAATGTGTACTATCTTCTTAGAAGCTGCTCCTTGTCTTTGACTATTTTTTATTAAGTTGCTTTGGTAGTTATTTCTGCACTGCTATTTTTTTATTAAGCTGTTTGGTAGTTATTTCTGCACTGCTTTTTCGAGCTTCATAAATTTTCACCTCCTACTTTTTTCCCTATTATCAGCCTGTTTTTATTTATTTTTTTTCAGTGCTCTTCCTCTGTAATTTCTTGGTTCCCTGTCCCCTCCCTTCTATGAATGTTGAAACTCTTCCCTCTCCCTTCCCCCTTTAGCCATTGTAGAGATTAATTTTCTTTTGTCACATTATTTTACAGGGTCTATGAGCTAGTTTATGGCTTAGCTGTCCCCAGCCCCCTCACTGTGATCACAGCTGAAGCCTCCAGTGGAGCCAGCCTGCTGCAGTGAAGGTACGGGACAAACTCCCTTCTGAACATGGCACTTTTCTGGTGTACTCACACCAGGACAGCTGAATTTAAGCTCCTTAATTTTGTACCAGCTCCCTAGGAGTTGCTTCTTGTCTTGAGTTTAATCTCTATAATTTGTACTGGCTTCTTAGGAGCTGCTGCTTGTCTTTGGCAATTTTTTGGTCCGCACACTCACCCCTGCTCTCTATTAAATGCACTATTGCTCTGCCCTCCCTACCTAATTTTGATTGGAAGTACTGTAGTAGGTGGGTTCTTTCCTGTCCACTGGATTTCTACTGCTAACTGTGAGAGCTCACCAGAGCTTGAGGAGGACATCGTGAATCAGCTCAACCTCTTCAGGCTGGAATATCTGGCTCAGATAAACTGTACGAGGAGGTCTACCTCACTCCTACACCTTCACCTACTTATCCTGTTAATGCTGGCACACCTAACTGGCCTTCATGACATAGTGCAACAGTCCTAAGGCCATCCCATATTCTCAGGCTATGTGCACTAAACAACTGGCACATCAACTTCAAACTCTATTAATGAATAAATGGTTTCAGTAAGTGCTCTAAGTACACCACTGCTACCCCCTGGTAGATTAACACCTAGATTCCCAAATCATCTCTCATACCTGCTTACCTTCTCTAACTTCACAGCAACAACCAATAAATTTAGCAGTACCTCCTCCTCCTCTAGAACACAATAGAAGCAGTACTTTAAACAACTAAAGTCATACCTACTGAAACTAATACTACTGCTTCTGCTTCTGTCTGGAAATGTGCACCCTAACCCTGGCCCCGCTAGGGCAATGGACCGTTACAGCACAAAAATGTCCTGTACGCTCTCCCTCGCATCTATCAACATATGTAGTCTGTTATGTAAGTTAGACAACCTAAAGGTATGGCTTACAGAACAAAACCCAGATATTCTCTCTGTTGTAGTAACTTGGTTGTCACTTAAAATCCCTGATTCTGCTATCACCATACCTGTGTACTCTATTTTTAGGCAGGATAGGCTCATTAAAAGAGGTGATGGCTGCATTATTTACTTGAAAAAAACCCTAATGGGTCACACCCTTGAACTGCCCTGCATAGGAAACTCCTCTCAGGCCCTGGCCATCAAGGTACTCCTAAGGGCCCAAAAGAAAATGTTAATTGTGCTATCTGTTTACATACCACCCAAAGAATCTGCCTCAGGCTTTCATAACTTCATGGAATATATTTGGAATGTGCCTCAGAATACTGAAACCATAATACTGGGAGATTTCAATGTAAACTGGCTCTCATCTGACATTGGACAAATTAAGGATGCCATCTCCACCTTGCATCTTACCCAGCTAGTTAACACCCTCACCTGAATTAACTATAGAACTGGATCAAGTATCTTACTAGATTGGGTTCTGTCTAGTCACCCAGAATGAAACAAGAACATCTCTGTACTACCCGACACCCTAAGAGGCCACTCCCCTATACTTCGTAGTTGGTCCAACAAGTTCAGCAAATCTCTATCTAAGGTTATTCTCAGAAGGGTTCTAACTCCAGGACACCTGGAGCCACTCAGATCACACATTCGAAGCCAGGATTGGTCACCAATGGACTCTACCAATGACAATGATGAGGCACTTGATTTCTTCACCGACTGCTTTAATGCTGCATGTGATATCCAAGCCCCCTTTAAAAAGTGGAACGTTAAGGGGGTGTGCAACCCTTGGAAAACACCTGAACTATTGGGACTTATGAAGACTAAGGACCACCTCTGGCACCTGGCCAAAGCCATAGGCAAGCAAGCAGATATTCAGGCTTATAAAAAATCCAGAAATGTTTGTACCAGAGCCATCTGTTTTGCAAAAAATCAATACTTTAGGGAGGTGCTCTCCAGCTCCTGGGGTGATAGTAACACTTTCTGGAGCAGTACAAACAATGTCACTGGCAAATACCCCAAGAGAGCACCCACCATGCTTAACATTGATGGAAGACCGACTCTTGACCCAATGGTCATAGCAAATATTTTTATCAATGCCTTTACAGATATCAGCAGTGTCCTCCCCCTGATTTTTTCATGGTCTCTCTCCTTGCCAACCCCAGTCTATGATGATCAGCAACAGGCTCCCCCCCCCTCTTTTTACTTCAAAGAGGTTACTAAGCACAAGACTAGAAAGTACATATAGTATGCAAAGTACTCGGTAAATCAAGATTCAGTGGGGACAGTCCAGATCTCAAATTTCTTGCCCTCACCCTTGAGGAAACCGTTACATCTCTTACCAAGGTTCTGAACCTTTCTCTAAGATGACTTGAGCACTTCCCACAAAAATAGAAATAGGCTCTAGTAACCCCGGTGCACAAAGGTGGAGATAGGGAACACCACATAAACTACAGGCAAATCTCCATTCTACCTCCTCTATCAAAAGCACTAGAGCATATAATTGCAGATCAGCTTGTGGAATACCTGGACAAATACAATATTCAATGTCCCCAGCAGCATGACTTTCATAAAGGTCATAGTACTACCACTGCACTGTTAGAATTCACTGGTTTCATACATAATGCACTCGACCAAGGCCATCTGGTAGGGGCTGCCTTTATCAACCTGAACCCAGTGAACCTAAGCCAGGGACATTCTACATGCTTCCTAAAATACATAAGCCTGGTAATCCTGGTAGACCCATAGTCTCTGGTAATGGCACCCTGACAGAGGGGGATATCAGGGTTTGTAGAAGCTATTTTCAAACCGCTGGTTATACAAAGGGATAGTTACATCAAAGGACACTACTCACTTCCTACATAAACTTTCTGGTTTTAAGGACTTACCACCTGATACCCTTTTAGCCACGATGGATGTAACCTCCCTCTACACTAATATTCCACACACAGATGGCATTTCAGCCTGCCTCAAATATCTGCATGACAAAGAATTGGACCCCAACATTGACCCTGGAGTTGTGGGTAAACTCACTGAATTCATTCTGACACATAACAACTTCAGCTTTAATGGTAAACATTATGTTCAAACTATGGGAACTGCAATGGGAACCAGGATGGCTCTACAGTATGCTAATCTTTTTATGGCAAATTTGGAGGAGGATTTTCTAAGGCACTGTACACATAAACCACTCGCTTATTTCCGTTACATTGATGATTTGTTTATAATTTGGACAGAGGGCACTGACACACTTAAAGATTTTCACCAAGAACTTAATAACCTCCACCCAACTATAAAGCTTTCCCTAGAATATTCTGCCACTTCTCCCAGGATGACCACTCAATCTCAGATATGTCTGTGATGGTCTTAAAAGGACATTTCAACAGTACACAACAGAGACGGGCTTCTGAAATTAGACTTATTTTACTTCTCAATATGGTGGCAGATGGATTGAACATTGATGTTGGGTACATGACACATTATTCCACTTAAACTTACACAGACCTTTACTTTAAAAGATGGACATGAACAGTTTAGTTCTTCAACGGCCTTTGATTTTGTAAGTTTATGGTTATCTACATTTTGACTTTTCACCTTAACACTGTGGTGAGTGCGCTTGAGTGTGTGTGTGTGTGTATACTGATGTATGTATGTATGTATGTATGTGTGTTTTGTGTGTGTTTGTGTGTGTTTTTGTGTGTTGTGGGTATGGTGTGTATGTGTGTTGTTTGTTGTGCGTGGTGTGTGTGTGTGGAATGTGTTTGCTATATTTGTTGTGTGGGTGCAGGTGTGTGTGTGGGGGGTGGTGTGGTGTATGTACACACATATGTGTGGGTGGAGCGTGGCATGGGCAGTTGTTATGTGCTAGAACACTTAATTTTCACATATAGTGTACATTTATTTCCTTCTATTAGTTGTCAGTGGGTGGATTTCACACTGTCACATCTTTTAACTGCTCATATTAAGATGCATATCTCATTTACTTGGGGGTTCATTAAAGGTGTAATTCCTTTGGGTTTTCATTTAGATTGCTTAGACTGATTCTGTGCATTTTTGTTATACACAGACTCTGTGTTGAAATCTGCATTTATCAGGCTCATGGTCTCGTTTTCTTGGGGGTCATTGACTTTTTTTTTTTTTTTTGCACTTACACTTACAAATGATACTTTCATGCATCATGTTTATATGTGTAGGTTAATTTGAGGCTTGATTTCAACTTGCAGTTATACCTAATTTCAGGATTTTGTCTTTCATTATCTGTCCTTTAATATACCAGGACAATTGGAATGTAAGTTGTAAGCTCATCTTACATGTATTAGAGAGAATGCCACTCCAAGGTTTTTTTTATCACTAGAATGCTTTCTTGGCATACTGAGACATTTTAAAATTTATGTGACAAGAACTCTTTGGCTGTAGAGAATTCTTGATAGCCTTTGCCCTTCTGAGGCTCCTCGGATAAAGGCATACTGGTGTTAATTAGCTTCTCTGACATAATCTTCTATTATGTTTTAAATGTATATGTTAAACCAATGAGAATTATTTCTGCTTTTTCTATATAACCTGGTGTTAATAGTATGGGATATTTGAAAAAACTGCCACAAAGCTTCTGAAGAAGGACCTGGTTGGTTCGAAAGCTAAAGCACTTTGTTCTTTTCTGTAACATCCATGTTGGTCCAATAAAAGGTATCAAATCATTTGTTTCTGGCTCTGTTTATCAACCTGATGAAGATCTTTGATACTGTGAACCACTCACTGCTATTCGGGCAATTATCACTTGCAGGAGTGTCGAATGATGCTGTCAACTGATTCAAAAGCTAATTAGAAGACCGTTCACAGCAACCAATGTCCTCTCTGAAAGGAAGCCAGTCCATTCTGGAGTGCCTCAGGAATCTGTACTGGGGCCCCTTCTCTTCAGTATCTTCTTGAATAACCTCCCATGAGCCTGTCATGAACAAATTCTGCTCTACATGGATGATGCCATGATCTACTCTAGTAACCCTGACCCTAAGATCCTCCAGGATAACCTTCAGCACAGTTTCTTGGAAGTGGATAAGTGGTTCAGCACTCAAAAACTGATGCTAAGCTATAAAAAGACCAAAGTGATGCTTTTCAACAATGCCCATAAGAAACACAAGTCCGAACTCTTGCTCATCACAAACTGCATTGGCACTCCACTTGAACAGATCCATGCCTTCAAATATCTAGGAGTCTCTGTTAATAGCTCACTCACCTACTCGCAACTATTGATAGCGTAGCTCAAACTGTCACTATAAGGATTGGCCTACTCCAAAGGCACAAAGCATACCCTCGCTGCCGAGGTGCTAAAGGTCATAGATTAGCTCTGTGAGAGTTGGGGGCTTCAGAATAATGGTTTAGACATTTATTTTCTCCTTGCCTTTAGTTAGAAAACAAACATGGATAATCTCCAAAATTAAATAAATGGGTGAAGGATTTATTGTTAAAAATGATTCACAAATTAAAAATGCTTTTGTGCCTTGACCCATTGCTTTAAATATGTAAAATTAAGCAAGGATTGTGCTATAAATAAACAGCATTCCCTGTTGATTTGCAGCTTCTTAGAATCACCCCCCAACCCGGGTTAAAAAGTATTCTGGCCATTGACTTTAAGTAAGACAGCTTGCTGTATGAAAAAACATAACTTAAAATGAATCCACAAAGGCTAGATAGTCTCTTGAGAAGAGCAGAGCTGTATTTAAATTGTTTGGATTGCTCTAATCCATGCTCTCTGTGGAGTTTTCAGTTCTAGAGAAAAGAGGAAGACTAAGAGAAATTATGTTAAAGTGGGAGCGTGTCTGCTCCTTCTTGTTTTACCCTCTTAGTTTACACCCGGGAACCGAGTATGGGATTAAAAGTTAACGCTTGTCGCTTTGAAACAGCGAGCACTTTGTTTAATGCTGAATGTTTGAAGTAGCTTAATTAAAAGTTGTAAATGGTCTGAGAGGGGGATAATTAAAAAAGCTAAGAGGCTACAAATGAAATATATACTGCTGGGCTGAAATATTAGCCTTTGGGAAATGGGCTTGCTTAGGTAGTGCAAGGATCACAACCTGTTCTGTTCTATTCACTTTGTAATAATGCTTGGAGCTTAAGTTATGCTCCTATTTCTAAAAACTAAAAAGGTGTAGAGCTGTTTCCAATTTCACAGCCCCCCCCTTTTGTTACAAGCCTGTTTGTATATTTTTTATGAGGGTTTTGTGAAGAAATAGCCCTCTGTGAAATCCCTTGCAGGTGCTGTGTAAACATTTAGTTTAAGCCCTGTTCCTAATTTTTCTGTATTTCCGAGGGCGTGGTTATGCCCTGTACATTAGACATTAGAGGACCTCTGGGTTCTCTTTCCTGTTCCTCATTGTTCCTTCTTAAAAAGAGCTCTAAGGTAAAGTGGCTTTTTCTATAAATAATTGCAGCTGAGCTCCAGCGCGATTGTACGTATACAAGCAGCTGTTCCTGCTCGTCGGTGCACACAGTCGTGAAGGCAGTTAGCCTTCCAGTGCTATCAAAATGCAATATTATCTTTTAGACAACATTAAGGTTAGCGTTACATACCCTCTAAAGATGAATTTCTCTGTTTTGGTGCTGTTCAGAGCCTGTCAAAAAATGAGGGGTTTATGGTGTCTTTGGGCATTTTAAAAGCCTAGAGTTCCTTCACTAGTGGCTGCAGCTTGCTCTTAAGAGCTGGCCGGAGGTCTCTTCAATCCTTTTATGCTGTGTAAAATGGGTGTTGCTTCATGGGGCTAGAAAGTGGATTAAAAACCTCACTGAAAGAGTGTAATTCATTTCTGTGCATACACTTAGGTTATTATGTGAATTATATGATGTTTAGATATGTTCTATAAAATAAAAATGTTGTAGAAAAGATGTACAATTTAAAATAAAGTATAGGGGTGGGGTTATGAAGTCACCTGACCCCTGCATTGTATAAAAGCTGAACATTTAGTTCAGGTATTCAGATTGCTTTTGGGTCTGGAGGTAAATTCCAGGGCGTTATGATAATGTGCTCTAAGGAGTAAAGAAGTAATTATTTTCTGCTGCAAATGGAAGATTGAGCTGCCAGATCAGTCTGTTGTATTCAATCTGTCCTACTGTAAATTACTAGCAAAGAAAGATAAAATAAAATGTGAACATTAAAAAGAACTGCTGATGTGTCATGCTACCTGATTGCCCATGTGCACCTTCACCCTACCACATATGGTGGCAGTGGTGGGATTTCCTGTGGCCTGTGTAAAGTCTTGTGGGCAATGTGTATAGCAGAACAGTACAGTAGATCAGAAATTCATTTGCTGTCGGTGAGAGGAACTTTGTTTGGTGATGGAGCCAGCTGAGCAATGGTTCTGGGATGATGGTGGGACCTTGCTTGACCAAGCTAAGTTATGAATGAGGAGTCACAATGAAACCCTGACTGACCAGAGTGATCAAATGGATGCCATACAATGGCTATTTAACCACTGGATGGAGGTGGAGAGCCAGTGGAAAGAAGCAGAATGAAGGTACCAGGAGGTGTGGAGCCACTTGATGGTAATAAGGGACAATTCTTTGTTTCAAAGGCCTGTGAAGATGGCAGAAGAGATGTCCTGTGTGGATTGTGTTGAGGACCAGCTTCTTGTTTTACCCATATTTAAGGGACTATATTGGGTTGGAGATGATGGAAGACAGACGTCAGACAGGTCTCCAGGTGAGATTGTTTTGGTGTCTGGGGTGAAGGATAAAAGAAAAACAGAAGAGGCAGCAGTTGCCAAAGGGACTTGTTTATTGACATGTGATAATTCTAAAAAAAAATTTATTAATTTCTCTGCTGCTTGCTGGAAAACTGTACAGGCTGAGGATTCTGAAATTCAACAGATAAGTAGCTCTGTTACCCTGAATAAGGATAGAACAGGTATGGATGTGGGAAAAGGGCAGTTATGGTGGTACGAAGTGAAGGATGATGTATTGTACCATATGAGACCAAACCCCCATACTAAGCAGGTGGATTCTAGGGTGGTGGTACCTTGTGGGTATAGAAAGGATGTATTAGATGCATTATGTACAAACATTAAGCATCTGAATGAAGATGAAATTTTGGGATGCCTCATTCCATTTTTTTATTGGCCGGGAATGTATTGTCATGTGGCTGTTTATTTAAGGAAGTCAGCAGTCAACAGGATAGAAAGATATGGCAAACCAAAAAGGGTATGGTTCAGGAGATAAAACAATGCAATAATTGGCTCCCTTGGAGAAAGGGGAGGGTGATTCAAAGGGACATGAGCTGTAGATGGTAGAAACTCATAGTTTATTATTATGCAGTAGGAAGGGGTATGCTTTTTAGGTGCCCTTAATAATAATAGCATGGTAAATGTATAAAATGGGTGCTGCTGTCACTGTATTTTTCATAAAGGGTAACACAGTCGGTGAGGGGACTAGAGGAATAGCCCTGTGCGTATTGTGTACCTAAGTGGCTCTCCGTCAATGACTCTAACCCCAGTATATTGTGGGTAATTATTAATTGTTGAGAGTAATGAGGGGGTTACTAGTTAAATGCATACAATATGGGAACATTAGGATGGGACGTGTTTGAGGTTTAGTTCAGTCAATGCTAAGGTAGTTGACTGAGTAGTCAGTGGAATAAATCCTGTAAATTAAATTATGGTATGGATAATATGGGATTACTATCAGTCTCACCACAGTAAAGTAAATAAGTAGAATTAATGTGACTAAGGGTATTAGTATAGTGATAGACCGGTAAATGAATTCATATTTATGTAGTGCTTTCCTTAACTTGCCTTTTCTTTATAACTGAGGGGTTGGCCTCCTGCAGCTGTGTCTATTCTTTTTTCTCTTTTATATTTATAGTTTTTTATAATTATGTTGTGTCTTAAGTTAGATGCATTTTGATTATATGGAAAGTCAGTACAATATACCTTAACTACTTATACTGTTTAGGAGGGAGGCTGTTAGTATGAAGTGTGACAGAGATAATTCCCCTTTGATTTTGGTTTTAAGCCCGAGGGTAAAAGTTTGAAGTATGTTATTTGATCACAGCAGTATTTAATGGAACCCTGGGGAGGAGCTGTTAGGTGTGGGTGGGCTGGAGCTCCACAACCCCCCCCCCCCCTTTGGGCTTAAGAGGATTTAAAGAGGTAGGACAGCCAAAGAAATGGTTGCCCATTTAGATGGGGAGGAATGTCACAGAGTGGTTCTGTGAAAGTTGGGGGCTTCAGAATAATGGTTTAGACATTTATTTTCTCATTGCCTTTAGTTAGAAAAAAAACATGGATAATCGCCAAAATTAAATAAATGGGTGAAGGATTTATTGTTAAAAATGATTCACAAATTAAAAATGTTTTTGTGCCTTGATCCGTTGCTTTAAATATGTAAAATTAAGCAAGGATTGTGTTATAAATAAATGGCATTCCCTGTTGATTTGCCACTTCTTAGAATTCCCTCCCCCCCTTCTTGTATTAAAAAGTACTCTGGCTGTTGACTTTAAGTAAGATAGCTTGCTGTATGAAAAACATAATTTATAATTAATCCACAAGGGCGAGTTAGTCACTTGAGAAGAGCAGAGCTGTATTTAAGTTGTTTGGATTGCTCTACTCCATGCTCTCTGTGGAGTTTTCGGTTCTAGAGAAAAGAGAAAGATTAAGAGAGATTATGTTAAAGTGGGAGCGTGTCTGCTCCTTCTAGTTTTACCCTCTTAGTTTACAACCGGGAACCGAGTATGGGATTAAAAGTTAGCACTTGTCGCTTTGAAACAGCGAGCGCTTTGTTTAATGCTGAATGTTTGAAGTAGCTTAATTAAAAGTGGTAAATGGTCTTGGGGGGATAGTTAAAAAGCTAAGAGACTACAAATTAAATGTATACTGTTGGGCTGAAATATTAGCCATCGGGAAATGGGCTTGCTTAGATAGTGCAGGATCAGAACCTGTTCTGTTCTATTCACTTTGTAATGGTGCTTGGCGCTTAAGTTATGCTCCTATTTCTAAAAACTAAAAAGGTGTAGAGCTGTTTCCAATTTCACAGCCCCCTTTTGTTACAAGCCTGATTGTATGTTTTTATGAGGGTTTTTGTGCGGAAATAGCCCTCTGAGAAATCTCTTGCAGGGCGCTGTGTAAACATTTAGTTTAAGCCCTGTTCCTAATTTTTCTGTATTTCCGAGAGCGTGTTTATGCCTGTACATTAGACATTAGAGGACCACTGGGTTCTCTCTCCTGTTCCTCATTGTTCTTTCTTAAAAAGAGCTCTAAGGTAAAGTGGCTTTTTCTATAAATAATTGCCGCTGAGCTCCAGTGCCATTGTACGTATATGAGCGGCTGTTCCTGCTTGTCAGTGCGCACAGTCGTGAAGGCAGTTAGCCTTCCAGTGCTATAAAAATGCAATATTATCTTTTGGACAACATTAAGGATAGCTTTACATACCCTTTAAAGATGAATTTCTCTGTTTTGGTGCTGTTCTGTGCCTGTCACAAAACGAGGGGTTTACGGTGTCTTTGGGTATTTTAAAAGCCTAGAGTTCCTTCACTTGTGGCTGCAGCTTGCTCTTAAGAGCTGGCCGGTGGTCTATTCATCCTTTTCATGCTGTGTAAAATGGGTGTTGCTTCATGGGGCTAGAAAGAGGATTAAAAACCTTACTGAAAGAGTGTAATTCATTTCTGTGCATACACTTAGGTTATTATGTGAATTATATGATGTTTAGATATGTTCTATAAAATAAAAATGTTGGAGATAAAGATGTACAATTTAAAATAAAGTATAGAGGTGGGGTTATGAAGACACCTGACCCCTGCATTGCATAGAAGCTGAACATTTAGTTCAGGTATTCAGATTGCTTTTGGGTCTGGAGGTAAATTTCAGGACATTATGATAATGTGCTCTAAAGAGTAAAGAAGTAATTATTTTCTGCTGCAAATGGAAGATTAAGCCACCAGATCAGTCTGTTGTATTCAGTCTGTCCTGCTGTAAATTACTATCAAAGAAAGATAAAATAAAATTTGAACATTAAAAAGAACTGCTGATGTGTCATGCTACCTGATTGCCCCTGTGCACCTACGCCCTACCACACTAAGAATAGCAATTTTCAGCTCTGTCATTACCATCATCGATTATGGGCTGGTTGTTTATTTCTCTGACTCTGCTACATCCCTTCAGAGAATCACTGTTGCTTTTAACAAAGCATGCAGACTCCTTACTGGGGCTGCCTGCTTCACACACACATGTGTGACCTATATGCTCAGACCGGATGGCTCCAATTATTCAGCCGTATACAATACCAAACCTGCTTATTTGCCAAGAAGGCACACCTTGGATTGTTACCCCCTGGGGCACAACAGCTCCTTTGTCTTTGTCACTGTACCCAAGGTACTCGCAGCTCAGCAACTCAGGTCTTTACTGTTCCCAGATGCCGCACCACCTTAAGTCAGTGTTCTTTTGCTTATAGAGCCTCCCTCTGGCTCAACTCACTGGGTAGGAACATCTCTGTTGAGTCAAAACTCTGCCCCTTCAAACACAAGCTCTGGCAGCATCTATTAGCAAATAGTATATTTGACTGTCACCCTTAGCAGTCTTCTGCTTATGTCATCTTTGTACTTATACCTTTTGACACTTTTAACTCTTGGCACACATCATTTCAATCCTACCCTCATGTCTTTTCCCCTCCACCCCTCACCCCTGCTTCTTCCCTGCTCATGCATCTTCAAGCTCTTCTCCTGCTCCTCCTCACCTTTCCTCTTCCACCCCCCCACCCATTTGCTTATCTCATGCCACCTCTTTTGCAACACTCTTCCCCTCCTTCCCTCTAGGTTTCTCTCTTTCACCTTCTCTCCCACCCATATTACTCTCTCTCCCTCTTGGGTTTTCTACGAGGCCTGCTAGGCTGCCCCCCCAGCTAAACACCACCTCGTCTCCCTCTACTATTAATTTGTCTTCTCCCCCTTCACTTTGCCAGCACTCCCCCTTCTTCCTGCACTCTCCCCGTTCCCCTCCTTCGACCTCCCTTCCTCTCATCTCTTTATCCCCATCACCTCCTTTGCAACTCTGCTCCTTCTCACTCCACCTCCCTGTGCAACTCTTCTCCTTCCCTTCTCTTGTTTCTCCCATCCCCCACTTTATACCCCATTACTTTCTTTCTAGATTTTGTCAAGGTCTCCCAGGCTACCCACTCCTCTAGCCCACTCTACTGTTATATTGAGTAACACTCAGTGCTATTTTGAGTGCTTTTGATACATTTGTTTTTTTTTAAGTATATTCTTGATGTCCACTATTTACTTATCTATTGTTTATCTTGTTTGTTTTTGTACTGCTGACATGGAACCTTTATAAATGAGTTGTATTGCTCAAAGGTGTTGTAATCCAAGACTCAATAAATAAATAAATAAATAAAACAGAACAATTGTTTTGAGCAGCTGGGCACTGGAAGACATCCACTACCTTTTCCCCCAGCTATCCACTGCCCAAGCACTTTCCATTCCTGAGTTTTCATCCTGTTAAAGAAACCAGATATTGCAGGCTTTTATTGTTTGTGTAATTTTATGAAGAAATTAGTGACAATTTTTGCATTTGAAGAGTTTTTCTAACTTATCTAGTGAAATATCTGTAGCACATGCCTAAACTACTCATTAGCTTAATGCTGAGCATGAGTGAGTTCTCCTGCTGTGCTGTGGCATACTCCAGCAAAGTCTGACATTTTATTTATTTGTGTCTAGGATTAAAAAGTGCCTCTAAGCCAAGGATCTTTTATAAAGGTTCCATGTCATGCTAGTTACAGGGTAACAGGCACTAAAGCGTAAAACAGTTACAGGTACATGGCTTTAGACAGTAACTTTGCTTGACAAAACCAGACTGAGCGATGAGTAACTCAAGAAACAATAGGAGGAAGAGGGCAAGAAGGGGAGAGAGCTGAGGGTAGGGGAAGGCATAGGTGTAGAGGGTCAGGGTGAGGCAGCCAAGGGGCCTTGTCAGGACAGACACAGGGCAAATGCATTAGAAGTTGCATTGGACAGGTAAGTGCAAGAAGAGAGGGCAGAAACTGACACCTATAAGTTCAGAAGCAGCGTAGGGAATGAAGATGTTATGGGGTGCAAGCACAGGTGGAGGTGCCAGTTATGGAGTGGTGGAGCTTTTTTTTGAATGCTTCAAGCATTGCTGTGGATGAGATGTCACTAGAGAGCTCATTCAGCCAACTCAGAGCCCTGTATGCAAACGACCTTTGTCCTTGGGACGCGCGGCAGCGGGGTATTTGAAGGATTTGAGACTTTGAGCTCCTGGTGTTGAGGTTGGTGATTTTGGGTTTGAGGAGGGTGCTGACTCCTGGTGGTGCTTTTCTCATCATGATTTTCTTAGCAGTGATGCAGGTCTGGTATTTGATTCAGTTGTTCAGTTGCAGCCAGCCTGTTTTGGAGTAGAGGTCGCAGGTGTGGGTGAGACTGTGAGAACCAGTAACGAGTCAGCAGGCTTGATTGAGGGAAGTCAAAACATGCCTGAGAGATGAGTTTGTGGCAGATCCATAGATAATGAGACCATAGTCAATGATGCTGATGGTGGAGCTCTGGGTAGCTATGGACAGAGCTTCTGGGGGTTAGTTGTTTCCTATGTCAGAAAGTAGGCCCATCCTGGTGTTGGCTACTTTTGCCACGTTATTGATGTGTGGGACATAGGACAGATTACAGTCAAGGGTGAAGCCCAGGTATTTGAAGGTATGAACCTGTTCGAGGGTGATTCCTTGCTTGGTTTTAATGGAGAGCTGATATTGTTTGTGTTTGTTTTGGGAGCTGCAGAAGATCATGGTCTTTGTTTTTTTTCTGGTGAAGTATAAGTCTGTGTTTTGTGAACCAGTTTTCGACTGCAGAGAAGGCCTGTTGGAGGTTACCTTGTAGATGGACTGGATCATGGTGGGATGCCAGGATGACAGCATCATCTACGTAGAGTAGGATCTGTTCAGGGCAGGATACTGGCAGTGAGTTCAGTAAAAGGCTGAAAAGGAGGGGGCCCAAGATTGAGCCCTGTGGGACACTGGACCGGACTGGTCTTTGGTCTGAGAGTGTGCCAGCAATTCTCACTCTTTGTGAGCGGTTGTCTAAGTAGCTTTTGAACCAGTTCACCGAGTTAGGTGAGAGCTCTGCTAGTCGAAGCTGGGTAAGTAGGAGATTGTGGTTGACAGTATCAAAGTTTTTAGAAGTCGAGTGCTAAGAACATCAAGACTGGTCTACACATTAATTGAGACTTTAACAGAAAAATAAGCAAGCTGTCTAGCAATTTAAGAAACATTTTCTTCCAAAACTCACTGAAGTCTATGAATGCAGAGCCCAGCAAAACAGTTTGAATCAGTCAAGACTGCAGGGTGAGTCAGTGGCTGCGTGGAGCACAACAGTCCAACAGGAGATGGAAGCAACAGGCAGAAGCCAATGGGAGGCTTTCGGTACTTCCCAGTTCGGCCTGGGAGCTTACCAGCAAGAGGAGGGTTCCTTGGTGGTGAGCAGTGGTGGTGGTGTGGATGGCTGGCCAAGGTAGCCCCGGCCACTCAGTTGTTTCCCTGATCAGCGGCTGAGAGATCAGCAAGAGGAGGGTTCCTTGGTGGTGAGCAGTGGTGGTGGTGTGAATGGCTGGCCCAGGTAGCCCCAGCTGCTCAGATGTTTCCCCGATCAGGGGCTGAGAGACATAAAAAACTAGCTAGCCTATTACTCATACTGTCTAGTTATTTTAGGTGTGGAGGGTTCTTTGCCATTCAGTCAGTTTGACTGCTCCTCACAACATGTTTGCCAGAGACCTCAAGAATCAAATGCATGTAGTTGAAGGTGTTCACTTCTTTGGTAGAGCTGACCTTACAGCTCTAAAATAAATTGAACAATAAAGTATCAAAAATAGACCCATGTGGAATTCCTATACCAATTAATTAAATAAAAGAAAAACATTGCCTAATTTTATACTCTGCTTAATAATCTTACTCAGTGGAAAAGCCAATTCTTGGAGGGTTGTCTTAAGTAATCACATGCCAACTATGTCCAAACCCTCTCTGGTATCAGAATTAGGTTTCTTTAAGTATTTCACTATAACCGGAGCATGATCCCTTCTGACTTAAAAGCGAAGTGATGGAGACAGCAAGAGATTCTTCCAGTCTGGCAAATGATAGCAAACGGAGATGCAATTAAGCTATTTACATGTCCAAAATAATTTATTTACTTGAAAATTGGTGACCAGGAGTGGCACACTGAGCCAAATCTTGTTTCCAAATGTGACCCATGAGAAGGGAAAGGGAAAATACAGTTACAAAGAAATACAAATCACGCTGATAATAATAATTACAAAACAATGACATAAAGTGCATAACTCATAGCACAATACAGACAGTAATGCCACAAATTGTGACAGGATGTCAGTAAATAGCATGCTGAGTCAAAACAAGTGTGCAAATAAGGTAAATCCAAAAGTGTGGAGGAATCTGGATGATGAGATGCTGAGCCAGTACTCATGGGTGCAGTCAGGGGAGGTAAGGAATGGTTTAGGAACAGGGTAGACAGGAACAAGGGAGAGGAGGGAGAAGTTTAATTTTGTCTTTAATGGAGGGAAGGGAGAGAGAGAGAGAGATGTATGGAGGACAGTAAATGATTCCAGAGCGAGGGCAGATTTTATGAGAAAGCAAATTTTCCAGCTGAGGATTGTAGGTGGAGAACGAAGAAAGTGCACTGGTCTCTAGAACACAAGGAGCAGAAGGAAGGGGATAGGGCGATCAGAAGGGATAAGTAGGAGTGGAGGGTTCCAAGCAATAATTAGAGATGAGGGAGGCACAGTGGAGCTGGTGATGTGTGAGGTGAGGGAGGATGGATAGGAAGGAATAAAGGGAGCAGTGATGGTTTTGAGAATGGGAATTGGTAGCAAAGTGGCTGAAAGAGTTGCAAGATGTATCCAGTCTTGCCAAGGAGGTGGATGGGGCAGTGCCCTAGACCACATCTGCATAGTCAAAAAAGAGGAAAACTATTTTGGTTACTAATTCCCAGCGGATCGTTTAGAGAGGCATTCCTTACGGTGCAACAGGTCTTCAAGTTTGGAGTGAAGTTTGGCATGGGTGGCATCTATGTGAGCTGAGAAGTCAAGTCTGCTATCTATCCAGACACCAAGGTACTTGAAGGTTGGGACCGTTTTAAGCAAGCGGCCATCTAGAATGCAGAAAACAGGAAGGGTGGTGAGCCAGGTCAACTTCTGGATGGTACCAAAGGTCATAGATGGAGGTTTTTTTAGTGTGTTGACCCAGAGCTGGTTGGCTTGTAACCAGCACACAACATTTTGAAAGTCATGCTAGAGTGGGACTTCCATAGAAGGAACTGAAGGATTTGAGGTGTAGAAGATTTTGTCATCTGTCTACATGTAAATATGCAAGTTGGCACAGACAGAGCAGAGATCATTAAGGAAGATCACAAATAGGATTGGACCCATGATGGAGTCCTGTGGGACCCTGGCCTAGATAGGGAGTGGCAGAGACAGTGTGACTGCTACCTGTACCAACTGTTGATAGCATGTGAGATAGGATCAGAACCAGTTGATAGTGGAGACCAAGAGTCTGGCAGTTCTCAGCCTGTTCAGGTGGAGAAAGTGGGATACTAAATCAAAAGCTTTGGCCAGAAAAATGAAACATGGTTGCTGTGATGTACCCCAAATCCAGCCCTAAGAGAATGAATTCA
Organism: Neoceratodus forsteri; assembly: GCA_016271365.2. Lineage (NCBI taxonomy): Eukaryota > Metazoa > Chordata > Ceratodontiformes > Ceratodontidae > Neoceratodus > Neoceratodus forsteri. Next base: position 614,167,628 of record CM057455.1, read on the forward strand.
GTGACCTTAAATATGGAGCTGATGGTGGAGTGATCCTTCCTAAAACCAGACTGGGAGGAGGAGAGGAATTTGGAGGAGTGGAGGAATTCAGCAATCCATGAGTAGACCAGTTTTTCTTGCAACTTCGCAAGAGAAGGGAGGAGGGAGATAGGGAAAAGTTTTCAGCTGTGGATGGATCACCCCTTTTGAGTAGTGGGAGATCCTTGGCAAACTTCCAAGAGTGAGGGATAGTGCAAAGGGTGAAGGAGAGGTTTAGGAGGTGCGTGGGGGGTGAGGTGATGACTGGAGCTGACAGAATGGGGAGTTTAGGTTCAAGCAATCTAGTCTAGATTTGGAAGGGCTGAGTGAGGATAAGGCAAGAATGACAGGTGAAAAGTCAAAACCCTGGGGAAAGAGAGGGGAGGGAAGGAGGGGGGCAAGAAGTGTGGGGGGGAGCACAAATGGTGAAAAATTCTTTGAAGTGAGCAGCAACAGAGGTTGTGTCAGATACTGGTGAGCCATTAATTAAAAGGAATGGGAGAGTGGACAGGATCAGGAGTCACAAAGGGAATGAATCACCTTTCATAATTTAGCAGGGGAGTTAGTGTTATTCTGGAGGCTGACCTTGAAATCAAGGGACTTGGCAGTGCAGATGGTCTTAGTGCAAGCATTTATTAATGCCCTGAAGGAGAGGAGGTTCAGTAGGGAGGGGAATAATTAGTACCTGGCCTAAGTTTGGTCATGGGTCTTGCAAGTGATCCAGGGCTGGTGAGATGATTTTACCCTGGATTTATTAATGGAGCATGCTTATCTCAGACTGAAGTAAATAACAAATGCAAGAGGAATAGTGCCATATCAGTGTCGGGGCAGTGAAAAAGGGGGACCAATCAGTAGCAGCCAGGTCACTCAGTTGAGTTTCTATGTTTAGTGACTGAAGGGACCTAGAACAGATGTATTTAGGGAAGGAGGGAGGGAAGTGGACTTTTCTGACAAGAATGTTATATGATGGACACAAAAAGAATCCAGCAGTATGCCTGCTGCGACTATATGGTGGAGGTGAGATGAGAGAATCTAATCCAGGAGGATGGGGTTAGATGAGTGGGCGATTGAGTTTGGATTGGTTCTGTGATGAGCTGCAAAAGCTTAAGGCTCTCAATCCTATTGATAGTTGACCTGGAGGATGGGGAAATCAATTAATGTTGAAGACATCAAAGAGGAAGAGGAAAAGCTCACAAGCAAAGGAGTGTGAAGAGATAGTCGAGCGTGAATACACCAGGGAAGAGGGGGATATTCTCATAGAAGCATATAAAACACTAATCACAAATGGGCAGTGAAGAGGGAAAGGAAAGTTTATAGAGCAGGAATTCATGGGAGGGTGTAGACTCACTAAAAGTGAAGATGCAAAAAAGACTCTGGCAGACATACAGTGCAATGCCATCCCATGTTTATCCCCACCCTGCCTGAAGAGGTTATAATCTAGAATGGTTAAAATGAAATTAGGGATCTTGGAGGAGAGCCAGGACTCTTTGACACAAAGGAGGTTTGAAGAGTGTTGCAAGGCCCATACAGTAAGACCATACCATTTTGGAAGGTGGCTTCTAGCATTCAGATGGAACATACTGAGGCCTTTAGAGATGGAAGGGGGGAAAGAGGGAGGGAGACCAGGATTGAGATCCACATTGTCAGCAATGAGGAGAAGCTGGGTAAGGAATAGCAGAATGGAGTGGGGCTTCTAACCTCTGGGCTGGGGAGGAGAACAGGGAAGGGATGAGCAGTGAAGAGACAGAAGAGACCGGTGGAAACACTCTAGTTTAAAAGAGAAGGAGGAAAGGAGACTAGGAAGCATGGGGATGAATGGGGCTGGAGGCAGGGAGGTTTGTAGAAGGGAGATGTGGCGAGGGAAACTGTGGGGTGAGGGAGAGGAGGGAGTGGAAAGGGAGCAGGTCGAGGGAAGGGGAGTGATCAAGAAGTGACAGAAGAGGATGGCTGGTCACATGATTAGCAGGCAGACTGGTAACCAGAACAATATAATAAATTTATCTTTAAACATTCAGATATAATTTTGGCATCCATAATTAGATTTCTCTTTGGCCCGGTGGCACAAAGGGTTGTGGTGCTGGCACCTTACCTCACGTCACACCGGTGACCCGGGTTCGGGAATGGACTCAGGTGCTGGAGGGTCGGCAGGGGAAGGAGCAGGACTGAGCATCAGGAGGATTGCTTTCCTCTCCTGGGGTGGGTTGGGGAATGGCATCGCTCTGTAGTGTCCACTGGTGGAGACCAGGGGAAGCTCAGTTGTGGCACACATAGGGTAATTGGAGGAAAAACTAGAAAAATGGCATCTCCTCCTATCAGATGATGGCCACCCTGACTAGTGCCTCCTCGAGCTCCATGACAGCCGACCAGGCTGCAGCAGGACCCAGGGCCAACGCTTAGTCTGTTAGGCCATTTCTCCTCAGAAGAAGATGACCAACCCGATGCATGGTTATGTCCAGTTACCCTGAGGTGTTTGAGATGTGGGGTCAGGATCAGTGGCAGAGACGAGAGAGGTGAGCATCCTTGTGACAATTGGCCCAAAGGAGAGGTAGGTGGGGGTTGCGGGGGAGATAAATCGATAACACAAAAAAACATTTTTTAACTTTCAATAAATTGAGGAGATGGTTCTGATGGAGGTTCCAGTCAAAGAATTCAAAGACTGCCAAAGCTTAGATGAATGGGTTTACAATTCATTATGTCTATCAATAAAATATGAGACCCATAAGTGTTTTACTAATGCTTTACACATATTTCTCAATTTCTGATATTAAGGGTTTATGTGTTAACCAAATGTTTCCAACTTGACCAGGTTTTAGCCTTGATTTTCATTGGACTTTGTTAAGTCAGGGGTAACTGTGGTTTGTTTGTTTTCTCAAATGTGTGAAATCCACTTAGGAGCAAACTTATTACAAAGTGTCATAAACATGTTCCAGCCATTGTCTCAGGCAATGTGGCAGTTTACTCTCCTACTACTTTTTTCATTGTCACTATGGGATCACATGTACTATGTTACTTTGTTCTTGTATATTTTATTGCTGCTACGTCATACTGAGTTGTACTAGTTACAATGTATCAAAGCTAGCATTATCAAATCTTGTCATGTTTCTTTGTTATCACCTGCACTAATTTGTAACAGTTGTTCTGTTGTAAATCTTGTTTTGTTTTTGTCTGTCTATTTTCTCATTCAAGGTAGTGGGCACTCCCCCCGGTCATGGGTTGTTTCCATGTGTTTCCCCCTGGAAGAGTGGATGTGCAATGTTGACATTGTGGGTCGGGTGCACTTCCACACACAGTCTACAGACATCCACTGTCACCTCTGACCCCTGAAGAGTGGTCCCAGCTGTTGCACACCCAGTCTCCACTAGATGTCATTAGTTTGCTGGAACCCACAGACCTCCCCCTTAGAAGAGGAGAGCTGTCCATGAAATGCTCATCCTGGCACCCCCTACAGTTGACCCACTGATGTACCATGCTCATTCCTGAACATGGCTCATCAGCACCACATGCAGTAGCCCTACCGCTGCACAGGTGGGATGGCCTAAGTTAGATTAAATAAGCTAATAATATTATTTAATGATTTTTCATGGGAAGACCTGCAAAAGGAAACAGTTAATGTAACAATTAAATGGAACATATTTACCCAAATAAAATACTGACATGCACATTATGATAAGAAAAGAAGAGGTAGTCCACTTGAGTAGAAATGTCCAGTGTAGTGCACAGTACCTGTAAGAGAGGCATGGGCAAGGCAAGGAAATGTTATTTATAATGCGCCCATTCCCTGAGGCTCTGGGTGCCTTACATAAAAACAAGTAAAATCACAGCAAAATGCAAATAATATAAACACATACAAATCTATAAATAATAAAAGCAATTATGTAAATATTTAAAATAAATAGCTCTTAAAAGATCAGGGTAACTGGTATAACTAATTGCCTTTGTTAGGGAAAGCCAAACAAAATAGATGAGCCTTTAGACTCTTTTTGAAGCACTCGACAGTCGGGGCCTCCCTGTTAAATGCTGGAAATGAGTTCCACAGGGCCAGTCTAGCAACATTAAATGCATGGTTGCCACATGTTTTCAGTCTGATCCTGGGAATGACAAGGAGGCCCCTAGTCTAAGAGTGAAGGGAATGAATTGAGGTGGCAGGAGTAAGGAGATCAGCCAGATGGCCAGGGCCCAGTCTATAAAGGACCTTATAGGTGAGCAAGCCCACTTGAAAATGACCCTCCACCTGACAGGCAGCCTGTGCAGAGCTCACTGGACCAGAGAAACATGACTGGACCATGTAAGGCCCGTCAGCAACTGAGCTGCTGCATTCTGCACTAGTTGCTGCTGATGGAGGGTCCCTCCGGTGACCCCAAAGTATAGAGCATTATCGTACTGAAGCCTGGATGTAACAAAGGAATGCACTAGTGTCAGCAGGTCTTTGGGCGGAACTAGGGATTTAATCCTGGTGATATTACTCAAGTGGTAAAAAACACTCTGGAAAACAGATTCAACTGTTAATCTGTTATCCAAGATAATGGCAAGATCTTGCACCCTAGGGGAAGCCATCAATGGAGCGGATTCCAGAAACAATCCTGTACTCACTCTGGAGGCACTCCCATCACACCCGTGACCTGGCTCAATCACCAGTAACTCCATCTTATCAGGGTTCAGTCGCAACCAGCTGAAGGACATCGAGTCATTGATCTTACCCAGAGAGTTGTTAATCACTTCCATGGTGTCATGTGTTCCAGGGGCATAGGATAAATAAAGTTGGGTATCATCTTCACAGCAGTGAAAACCCACATGGTAATGTTGAACGAGCTCTCCCAGGGGCAGCATATATACTGCGAATGTCATCAGTGACAAGACTGAACCCTGAGATGCTCCACATGACAGGGCTTCGAGGAGGAGGAGGATGAGACATTCTCTATCACTACCCGCTGCTCCCTGCCAGAGAGATAGGACTCAAACCAGTTGATGACAGTACCAGTGAGTCCACAACACTCTCAAAGGAGATTTAGAAGCACAGTGTGATCCATGGTATCAAAAGCTGATGAGAGGTCAAATAGCATAAGAATTGACCTGTCTCCTCTATCTCTAGCCCTTAGCAGGTCATTATGCACCCTAACTAATGCTGTTTCATTACAATGCCTGGCCCTGAAACCAGACTGGAATGGCTCATAGGTGTCAAAGGACATGAGGTGTTCTTCGAGTTGTTGCACCACTAGTTTCTCTACAACCTTGCCCAAGAATGGTAGGTTGGAGATCAAACGGTAATTCGCCAGGATGTCAGGGATGAGAGATGGCTTCTTCAAGAGGGTTCTTACCAGAGCCTTTCAAGGCATCAAGAAAGACTCCCTCAAACATCAAACACCGGGCAATCCTAGTGAACACTGGGCCAACGGTCCTGATGTGGTGGATGACCAAGGAGTGGCAGGGATTGCAGGAAGATCTATCAAGGCTGGAGACATGGTCTGACATTTGGCAACTTGGTTTCAATGCCAAAATATGCAAGGTGCTGCATTTCGGGGCAAAGAATCCAAAGAGGAGCTACCATCTGAGGGGGTGCAGCTAGCTGTGACTGAGGAGGAGAAAGATCTGGGGGTGCTCATAACAGGAGCAATGAACAACTCTATACAGTGTAGGAAATCAGCAGCAGTAGTCAACAAGATGCTGGGTTGTATTGCAAGAGGTATAACCTCTAGGAGGAGGGATGTGATTCTGCCATTATTCAGATCGATGGTCAGACACCACTTGGAGTACTGCGTTTAGTTTTGGTACCCTTAACTAAAGAGGGACTTTAGATTGCTGGAAGGGGTGCAATGCAGAGCAACAAAGATGATCCAGGGTCTGGTGGAATCACCATATGAGGTTAGACTGAGAGAGTTGAACATGTACTCGGCCAGGGGGATATGACTAAGACCTTTAAGTACATGAGAGGAATAAACAGGACAGGCACAGAGGGATTGTTCAAGGGGAGAGTGGGGAGAGACACTTGGGGTCATGGCATGAGATTGGAGGGTGGAAGGTTTAGGAGGAAAATGAGGAGGCATTTCTTTACAGAAAGGGTGGTAGCGCAATGGAATGCATTACCAGCAGAGGTGATGTCTTGTAAAACTGTGGGATGATTCAAGAGTAGGGGTGCTAGCTGCAAAATCAAGCAGACTCGATAGACCAAATTGCCTTCTTCTGCTGGCAGTTTTGTATGTTTTTATGTTCATATCTCATCGAGAAATAAGTCATGGCTGAGTCCAGTTCACAATAAGTGTGCTTTAGTTTCGAGATCACCTCAATGACCTTGGCCAACTCCACTGGTTTAATCTCATCTCAGACAAAAACGGAGCCCCTCTACTCCCCCAGGTTGATCACCACGAGGCAAAACTTGCCTCACTGACAGAATCCCTGACAGGACGGAGGACACCCTGTCAGGGAAGAATAGAGCAAACTCTTCACATAAAGTGATTGAACAGCTTTTTGTTGGCTGCAGATAGACTGGATGTAAAAAATCTGTCCACAGTCCAAAAGAGCTGAGATGGTCTATTCTTCCCTGCAGCAAACTTCCTAGGCAAGAACTCTGCTTTCTTATGCTTGATTGCCCCTTGGTACTCGGGATAATGAGCACGCAAGGATATATGTCCTCCTCTGACTGGGTCCTTCACCAGCAATGTTCCAACTTCTGACCCCTGAGCTTCATCACTTTGAGATCCCCATCAAACCAAGAGGATCTCAAGTGAGAGGTTCAGGGGTGTAAATAGACCAGTGCAATGGCGTCAAGTGCTTCAGCAACCACCTTGTTATAGGTGGCCACTGTCTCGCCCGCACCAACTGCATGAGCAGTGTCTACTCTAGATAAGTCAGCTACCACCAGCAGTCGCTCTGCGGTCAAACCCCTCAAAGGGTGATAGCCAACCATCACAACAGGGGAGGGAGAGAGGGATATAAAAATCATAAATAAAATACAGTGCAGCCCACCTACGTAAACATCGGATAAGTGCACATCCCACTGAAGTTTCTGGAGGAAAGTCTATTCATTGTTATGTCCTGCACCCCCCTAAGTGCACAATTCAATATAATACTACTGGACATTATATTAAATTCACCTTTATCAGTCTACCTTAAACTCTAACTGGCTTGAGCACCAAATATCCAGTGTTCCCTTCTATATTTAACTTGCCCCTAGTGTGTTGCAACTGTTCCTCAGTGCTTCCCTCATTCATCGGGATGAAGCAAGGAAAAAAAGTCAAGGCAGGACTGACATCAACTAATCCATCACAGAGAACCACAAACCCAGAAGAGGACATTGTAGAAATGCCGCTGCTGATTCTGGTCATACCAGCAGGAATGACAGCATCTGATTTTATAGTGTACCCCAACATAGCACTGCTGTGGCTACCATATGTTCAGTCAGTAAGGAAGAGATACATGGTGACATGATGACATTTGTGGAGACTTTGCTAACTGACTTTTGCTGAAGCGTAATGGAGTATGGAGAAAGTAAGGCAGTATGTAATCGTTGATTACAGTGATTGCAGATTGATTATAGTACATAGTACATTACTGGTATGTGAGGACATATGTGTTCCCACAGTATATATGCTATTTATGTTCTGTATGTGTGCCTTAATAAATAAAGCATTTTAAATGTCTCCGATGCCTGGAAAAGCTATTTTTCAGATAAATGCACAGCCCACTTAAGTGAGCACTTTTCCAATACCCCAAGGGTGTGCACTTAAGCGGACTGCACTGTATTAGTGATATGGATATAAAGGATGCATGGATTTAAGCTTGGGCATGGGTGTTGGAACTCAGTGAATAGTGTGTTGGGGGGGTGGGATGAAGTTCAAAAGGGTATAGGATAAAAAAGGCAGTTTTTGTAAACTACTGTTTTTTTCTAACAAAGAAGTACTCTAGTAGCATGATTTTTAATATAACACCCCAAAGAAATACTGTATCCCTTTTACCCACAAAAGGAAATATTTATGTAATTTCTAAAACCTCTGGTCCCATGAAATGAAATGGAAACACATGGTCATGCTTAGCATCATGTCAAGGCAATTCCAGCAGTTGCCTTGAGATAGCGGTGAACTTTCCCCTTTATTTATCTTGAATCTCCATGACCAGAGATTCATGACATGACTTGCAGCTTTGCATGCTTTTAATGGAAGACACATAAAATCTGCATTTGAATTATACATTTGTATTTCCAGATAAGAGTATATTTATTTGTGCATCAACAATAAACAAGCTACCAAGTTAATCATTTTGCAAACTTAATTACATAAATGATACAAGGGGAATCTACAAATAAGGCATCAAGTCTCCAGAATGTTGCAAGATTGTCCGAATTCCTCCCTCTCTCCCCAAAAAAGGGATAGGTATCCAACAGACATGGTAAAGAGAATATAGTAAATTGCCTGCTAATAAACAGTGGAGACAGATAAGAACTAATGCTTCTCATCCACAAACTAAGGAGTCTGCAAGTGGTTGTTTGGAAAGTTGCTAGTAGTTGTTTAATTTTAATTTAGTATATAGTAAGATAGTATGATAAGTAGTGTACCAAAAACTAACCACACTCCCAAATTTGGGTATGCAGTGGCAAGCAGAAACTCATATTGGGGGAGATTCTCCAAAGCATGCATGGTGCCCAGGAGGCACGTACCGTGGGATTGCACAGACAGCACTATGAAGACAGACAGACCGTATTCATGAATGGCATGCAGCACTGTATGCAGGTGGCATGGAACAGCCTCCATGCCATGGCCACAACGCACATGTGGAGGGGTGGGACTTCATAGCAGGGGTCACCCCAGCAGGCTACGCATATGCTCCAATGACTGTATGATGGAAACATGCATGCGGAATCCAGCGCGCTGGACACCCCAATGGGGCAGACGTAAATACAAGTGCACTGATGGGCATGGTAGACAGAGGCACTGCACAGATGTACCCACAATGGCAGCCCACCATGGACCACACCAGTAGGGTACTGGGGCAGTGCAGCTCCCCCCACTGCACTGCAAAGAAAGGGCCACACAGTCCAGTGCCAAAGCCACCCACAGCACTGCATGGAAGCGGAACTGACAGAAGCCAGAGCTGAAAGCATGCCAGAGACGAACACATGGATCCCCCCAGCAGGAATGTACAACTGTTGGACAGTCCCATGGAGCTAGGGATATTCCCCAACACCTCAGCACCTGACCACAGAGGACTACACAATGGGGGATGACCGGAGCAATGGAAACAGGAGAGTGCCAGCAGCAGGCCCAGAACACCACCTGCCATGATGCAGGCCCATGGGCACAGACACCTGCAATTGCACGCATAACAGGGAGTGTGCAGGGGAGTGGCTGCAAGAACCATGAACACTGCTGGTGGCCACCCCCACAATGAAGGACACTCCCTATGAGGGACCAGTGGCCGGACTGGGGCACCGATCACATGGCCAGTGGAATACCAACATGCTGCCGACGTGGAGCGAGCCACCAAGAAGGCCCTTGGAACACAGATGCCCACATACAAAATCAGGACATGGGCCAACAAATGGGCAGTGTAGGTGTTGCCCAACACACACACCAGGCAACCACAACACTGTGCAGTCTCTCCCCCCCCCACACCCAGCAAAGAGCAAACAATAGACGCATAGGACACCAGGGCACAAGAGTGAAAACCAAACTAAACCCACTTTACTTCAGTATGTAGGGTACACATAACAAAGCAGATCACAATGCCCCACCCCTTCAGAGAGCAAACAAACATCCACAGCAAGATAACAAGGACATAGAAGAGTGAAACAGTCCCACTATACAGCATCATGCTGTATACATGTAACGAAGCAGTACACAACCCTTCCTCCCACATGCAGGGTTGAGCACACCCTGCCCCCCTGCATACAGGCCTGGGCAGCCAGCCACATCCGGGAACGCTAACATGCCATCCCTTGAAGGCCCCCTCCTCCTCCTCCCAGTCATCAGATGACTGCATGGGGGTTGTGTTCATGTAGTCATGCACCTCCAGAAGCATCCTCCAAAGAGGGCCATGGTATTCCTATCAAGGAAACACAGAGAGAGAGAGAAAGAGAGAGAGAGAGAGAGAGAGAGAGAAGTCAGTCCCCTGCAGGCACCCCCACAACAACTTCTCACAGTTCCCAATGCAAGTGGGATGGCATACCTTATAGTTCTCCAGGACACACCAAAAACAGCCCCAGCCATCTTTGTAGTGGATGTCAGTCACCCTGACATGCAAGGTTATAAATCCCGGGAGCTTCTGTGGCCAATTATGCCACTTCACCACCACCTGGCCACTGATGCCATCCCCAGGGTCACACAGCTCAATAGCAAATGCCTCCAGCCTTCCCTTGTAATCCTGCATGCAAACAGACAATGTGAACACAGTTAAAGCATGCCTGGAGGAGGAACCACACCCGTGCATGCCCACACACCAACAGACACACCTCTGGCTGCTCCGTGACCCGCCATATGGCTCCTCACTCTAGGTAGTCCTCGTAGAAGTGCAACGCTACCCTCCATAGTTTCTGTGGGTAGGCAGCAAGCCTCCGCACACTTGCACCATGCTCAGCTGTAGCTGCTGCTGCTACCATCTCGATAGTGTATGTGACATCATGCCCTGCTCAACGCCGATACCCACCCCCACGAGTTGTGGCATGGGGTTACGGACCATGTACTGTGATGACCCTGTGGGGCAGGTGCAAACCCCAGAATGCAGAGGGATACTGCACAGCACACCTGCAGGACAGCATGTACGTGTGGAACTCATCACCGGGTACTGAAACTATGTGCCCTGGTGTGCTCCTGAATGTAGCCCTGCTGGAGGATTCTCTGGTGGCGCATCATCCACGCAAAGCACAGAACAGACCATGGACATGTCAGCCTTGGCTTCTGGTATCAGGCCTGAGGTAGCAGCAGTGCATGGACCTCTTCCAGGTGAACATGGGGACAGTGGCACACCTATGTGCCATGGTAAGGGACAGTGTCCAGCTACAGACATGGTGCACCCAAGCCATGTCTGTGGAGACCAAAGACCTGTGCACCCTGTCCTATTATGCCATGGTGTCCTTCCAGCATGTGTGTGGTGATGTAACAAGGGTCAGTTAGTTATCAGTGTTGTGGGCCGTACATCAAGTGACCAATGCACTGCTGCAGGAGGTGGGGCCCACATACGCTTCCCCACAATGCAGCATGCATAGTAGGGCATGAAGGAGGCATTCTACACCACGAATGGGATGCCTAATACACTGAGTATCATTGACGGGATGCATGTGCTAATCCTGTCACCATATGTGGATGAGGCAGCATACTGCAATTGTAAGAGCTTCCACAGCATTAGTTGCCAGGTCACGTGTGATGCCCAGGGATGTGTCACCAACATCTGTGTGATGTACCCTGGGTCTTGCCATGACAAATATGTGCTTGACCACTCCAGGCTCAGCAAACTGCTATCTGCCAGTGGTGGAGGCAACGGCTGGCTGCTAGGTGGGTGCCACCATGCCAGAGGCCTACGCCCATGTGTGTGTCTGTGTGCATATGTGTGTGTGTGTGAGTGTGACTGTGTGGTGTTGCCCTCAGCTGAGCCACTCCCATACTAATCCATGCCCCTTCCCCACAGGTGGCAGCAGATATCCACTGCAGCCATATGTGATGATACCATACTTAGCACTGCAGTATCCAGTGGAGGAGGCATTCAATGAAACACATCAGAGGACATGGAGCTGCGTGGAGCACACCATTGGCATCCTGAAGATGCACTTCTGGTGCCTTGACCACATAGGTGGCACAATGATGCTTGCACCAGGGATGGCATGCAGAGTGCTCACTGTGTGTGCATGCTGCACAATATCTGTATCTACCTTAGGGTGCCAGCTCAACTCTACATGCCACCCCCTGACAGTCCACCAGTGCAGGAACAAAACTGTGAGACACCAAGTGGCCATGTTGCCTGCCACACAGTGGCACATGAAACCTTCAGATGATCAGTGTGCATGCCATGGACAACATGATGATCCCTTGGACTGAGTGCCACTGGCAATGCATAAGTATCCTACCGGTGCTGTGGTACACACATGCTGTGCCCTGTGATTCGACGAATACCTTACAGTGTCAGCACACATGGTGGGTGTGGCTGTTGTGGGGCATGGGCATATGCAGTAGGCAGTGGGTGTGCCTAGTGTGCAGGACCTGGGTGTGCTGCTGGCCTGCATGTACAATGTGTGTGTGGCACCACTGTGCCACTCATTGCTGGGAGCTGCCACTCCATATGCATGCCATGCCATCTTGTGGCACAAGGACCTTCAGTGCCACCACTGCTGCCCTGTGTTCATGTCACCATGCCATGGGCCCCAGTGTGGCACAGCCCTCCACATGGCCACTGGCATGTGGTGGACGGGGTGAGTTCCTCTGTAGGATGACATGAGCAGGCTGCACCTGGTCCTGGTGGTCATGTGGCGGTGTGCCAGGGTGTCAGGTGTTGGCAAGTGGTGCAGCCCTCTCAACATTAGCCTGGACGGGGCATCCAGTGCACTTGGTGCCGGTGGTGTGGTACTCATGGGATATAGCATTGCTGGGTGGATGTCTGGGGCCACGTCAGTTGTCATGGTCGTGGCTGTCTGGGTGGCAATGTATACTCACTCCGATGGTCATGGTGGTGTGTGTGCATCTTGACCTGCCAGCATGTGCACCGCTACCCTGTCTAGCATGTTGTCAGCTCTGCTGATGCCCCTAGCCATGCCTTTGACCATGTTGATGAGTCCCTGAAGGGCCTCCATGTTGTCCCTCTGCACTGCCAGCCTGTCCTCCAGCCAGTGTAACTCTGGGAAGTGGTTGTGCAGCATGATCATAACAGTTGTAGTCCTCTCTTGGCACTGACCTTCCCTGCCCTATTACCCTATGACCTGTGTGGTGGCATGGTGGTGTCCGTCCATCCATTCCTCGATGGTGGGGCACATGAAGGACAGGCATAGTGGTGGTGGGTGGGCTGTCTCAACCGGGGTGTCCACCATGGGCAGTCATGTTGTGGTGTGGTCAACGGCATCCTGACCCACTGTGGTTGAGAAGGTTACGCCGCTGAGCAGTGTTGACTGCACACTGTTGTCATTCTTGGTGTCAGTGCCCTGTGGCACCACCTCCATGCCATCTGTGCATTGGTTGCATGCTGTATCCCACTCTTGCTGTGTTCCTCCAGCAGTTGGTGTCTCCATGCAGGTACCTGTGGGTGGACACATGTCACCCAGTTAGCTCACTGGTGGCTGGCATGGCACCTGCATGAGGAGTGGCTATGTGCCCTGTCGTGGTATACTTGCCCGCTTGGTTCTGCTTGTGGTCCCTTCCACCTGTGCCAGTGTGGTCCACACTGCTGCTGCTTAATGATTTATCTGTGGGGTGGGAGGATACAGTCAGTTTTTGGTGTACTCTTCCTTTCCCCAAAATGCAGTGAATGGGGCTTTAGAGCCTTGGCATTCCTGGGGTTTGAGATAGGTATCTCAACTGATAGGCTAAAATTGCATTCTCTCTTTTGTTCACTTACAATCTATGTACCAATTACTATATTCTTTTTTCTATAGTTTTCTGCAATTGAGATCATACCTTAGACCCTTCGAAGTTATGCTGTCCTATTTTGTAGAGCATCTACCTCTCTTGATAACTTTGATTCAAACTCACTGCAGTAGGGCCTCAACTGAGCATTTAATAAGTCATCTCTACAAAGCCCTTCAGGAATGGCCTAGGGATTCTACAGACTTCATAAGAGCTAAGTGGGCTAAAGAACTGCACAAATACATTCCTCATCATGCATGGGAGTCCTCTGCGCTTCCAACTTTTAAAGTATCCAGTTCCCAGTATTAGAAAGAATACACCTGGAAGTTTCATTCCAGATATTTTTGCACTCTGGCCTAGTAGCTCAGTTTATAGAAGCTTCCCTTGGCAGATGTTGGAGGGAATATGGCTCTGAACATACTGAGCAGGCTCATATAGTTTGGACATGTGAGTCCCTAGTTTTGGACTAGGGACTCAAATGCCCAGGAGGTTCTATGAGGGCTGACTACTATTTATGATTGTTCACTGTTGCTAATTTCTACTTATATTCTGACTGCAGTGAAGCCAGAGGGGGTTAGAGTGAATAAAAATAATTATAGGCAAGTGACCTTGCTGTTTTGGTGGCCAAAAGGTCATCACCTGGTTGTGGTCCTCTAAGACAATTCCAACCTGGGAGGCCTGGTATACACCAGTCAGGGACATATATGCACTGGAAAGGCTTTTGGCCTGGCTCTCGGATGGAGTGGAGGCCTTTGATCTTAACTGACATAGATGGGTACGATATCAACTAGACCACTTTCCTGATTTTGTTCCTTAAACAAGTCAAAGGTGCTGGGATTGTGCACAGTCCAGCCTAGGCATTGCTGTATAGGACTTTGGCTGGGAGAGTACTAGCTAGTCTCATTTTTATTTGCTCTGAAAGCTTTTCTTGTTTGGATTTGGCCCTTTGGCTGTTATGACATTGTAAACAATGACCCCTTTCTCTTTATTAGCATGGAAAAACATTTTATTTTCTTTCATTCCTTGGGTTCCGTACTTGGTTGGATGCAAGGTTTCACTTCTACTTTTTTCACATTATTAGTTGGTTTATAGCCCTCACTGAGATTTGCATTCCTAGGACTTTCTTCTGAACAGACTTACATGCTGATTTTTGTTCCATTGTGATATACCGTGGAATCCTTAGGACAGATTGGGATACCAGAAATCTAACCTATATTTTGAACAGTACTTACCAGAGGATTTGGACATTCAATTTCTGTTATTTACTGCATTGATATCTAACTTTTCTTGTTCTCCTTTTTCTATTTCTCATGGTTTTCTATTTAACTGTAAGGCTGGATGCTGCTGGGCAAGGGCACTGGTTTACCGGGATTGAGAAAGGGCATATTCTGTTTTGCACATTGTAAAAAATGGTATTGTCACCGGTGTCTGCTAAGCCAAAATGTGGTTTTACCAGTATTTGGTTCTGTGTACTTTATTTAGCAATTTTCAACTCTGCTAACATGCATTTTAGCAATTTTGACCTCCATTATTGCACATCCATCCATCCTTGTACCAATTTAAAGTTATTTTAGGAACAAGATGTGATGGCAGCAGCAGCACTACAGTCCCCATCCCTAAGGTGTGATGGAAGCAACAGTATGGCCCCATCCCTCAGGTACAAAGGCAGCACCAACAGCACTATGGCTCCCATCCCTCTGGTGTGATGGCAGCAGCAACAGCACTATGACCTCCCTCCCTCAGGTGTGACAGAAGCAGCAGTACTATGGCCCCCATCCCTTAGGTGTGATGGCAGCAGTACTACATTCCCCATCCACCAATGGTGATAGCAGAAGCACTACAGCCCCCACCCTTTCGGTGTGATGGCAGTAGCAACAATGCAGTCCACATCCCTCTGGGGTGAAGGCAGTAGTGACAGCACTATGATCCCCTTTCTTCAACACCCACACCCAACATGCACAAGTTACAAATGACTTGCTCTCTTTGCTTGTTAGAACTCAGATGAGAAATAATCTGAACCATCACCACTAAGGTGGACTACCTTTGTTTTTTCCTATCTATAATTTAACTGCCTGAATTGGATTTCTGCCTGTGACACTGCTGGCCAGGGTAAGGGAGCAGACTTGAATTGAATGTTGGAGGGCCAGCTGGTGGGTGAAGGCTTGAGTGTCCAGCAACCACTCACCTTCTCCTGGGAGGGAGGGTGGATTCATAGCTCAATATTTGCTGGCCCCTGGTGGAGGCCAGAGGCATGACAACACGTTGGCCCTCACTGCGGGAGGGAGCGTGACAGATGTCGGCTTGTGCCTTGACATCATGTGGGCTGTCACACTCCCAAGAAAATGGGAAAATAACCATTGGCCAACTGAAGGATGGCTGCTGGTCTCTCCATACGCCGAAAGCCCCAGACATGTGTCCATTCTGACCCCTGCCATGCCTAGGATACAGAGGAAGCTCTTTGGGGCAATTCTCCTCCCCTGGTAGCCTCCTACAGGGGTAGGGGCCCACTCAATGAAGGGTTACTTTGGGTTACCTGATAGCACAACATTAAGGGGCAGTGGATGGTGGTTGGGACACAGCAGCAGTGCTAGGGGGGCCTTGGCAGGCTTGAAGGAGTGGATGGCCAGGGGGTAGGATGAGCAAAAAAAAAATGCTTGAATTTGCTTCTTTGAAATGAAGTGTCTTCACCTAAAAAATCCACAAGTGGACCTTCAAATGGATTCATGCATCTTCCAGACATGTGGATGTTTTTTTTTTACTTGGTGTCCATGAGAAGGGTGTCTCCCAGTTTTCATGTCTGAGCTCAGATGTGAATTGAGCACCACTCCACCTACTAGCATCATACAGCCCCTGGGGTCTTACCTTCTGTATGTCATTGAATGTGCTTTCAAAATCCATTGGCCAAACATAAGTACACTTAAAAACTTAACATTTGCTTTTTGTTGAAGCAGTCTATCAGAAAACTTTTTGTTGTCACAGAGACTGAAACAGCAGGTGGGAGAAAAGGTGCAAATGATCCAAGTCACCTAAATGGGGTGCTAACTGTGAAGTCTTTTCATAACATAGAAACATAGACTTTGATGGCAGATAAGGACTGCTTGGCCCACCTAGTCTGCCCATTTCCCTACCTAGAGGATAAGCTGCAGATCCTATTTAACAAACAGCCTATTTCTTCCTACCCCCCACAAAAATTGCCTTATGTCTGTCCCATGCATTCTTGAATTCTCCCACAGGTTAGACCCCACAACCTCCTCAGGAAGGCTGTTCCATGCATCCGCCACCCTCTCTGTGAAAAAATACTTCCTCACATTGCCCCTGAGCCATCCCCATCTATCTTCAAATTGTGTCCCCTTGTTCTTGTACATCTCTTTTTCTGAAAGATGCTACCGTCTTGGACTTTGTTGATTCCACTGAGGTACTTAAAAGTATCTATCATGTTCCCCCTCTCCCTCCTTTCCTCAAGGATATACATATTAAGCTCCTTTAGTCTCTCCTCATATGGCTTCTTTTGCCGACCCTGTACCATTTTAGTTGCCCTCCTCTGAACTGCCTCCATCCTGTCTATGTCCTTGTGGAGATGGGGTCTCCAGAACTGGATGCAGTACTCCAGATGGGGTCTCACCAACTGTCTTTACAGGGGGATAATAACTTCCTGTTTTCTGCTGGTGATACCTCTCCCTATACATCCCAGTATCCCATCAGCCCTCCCTACCGCCTTCTCGCATTGCTTGCCAACCTTAAGGTCATCTGATATGATTACCCCCAGGTCCCTTTCCATTTTTGTTATTGTTACTACCTCCCCCATTGTGTAATCTTCCCTGGTTTTATTTCCCAGGTGCATTACATTGCACTTCTTTGTATTGAATCCAAGCTGCCATACTTGAACATTCCTCCAACCTTGCCAAGTCCCTTCATCCTTTCCACGCCTCGTGTATCAACCCTGTTGCAGATCTTTGTGTCATCTGCAAAGAAGCATACTTTTCCTTCCAGTCCCTCTCCAATGTCACTTATAAAGACATTGAAAAGGACTGGACCCAGTACTGAACCCTGCAGTACCCCACTAGTAACCCCTCATTCTTCAGATTGGACTCCATTTACAATTACCTTCTGTGTCCTGTTGTTCAACCAATGTTTTACCCACGCTACCACCCTGGGACCCACTCCCAGGCTGCTTAATTTGACTACTAATCTTTTGTGTGGGACTGTGTCAAATGCCTTGCTAAAGTCTAGGTAGGCCATGTCCACAGCCCCTCCCTGGTCTACTACTTTGGTCACCCAGTCAAAGAAATTAATTATATTAATCTGACATGACCTTCCCGCTGTGAACCCATGCTGCCTTGGGTCCTGTTGCCCCACTGGCCTCTAGGTACTCAACAATTCTTTCCTTCAGAAGTGATTCCATCACTTTCCCTACCACAGAGGTCAAACTGACAGGTCTGTAGTTTCCTGCCTCTGTCTTGGTCCCACTTTTGTGAAGGGGAATCACATCCGCTTTCTTCCAGTCCTCAGGTACCACACCATCCTCCCATGATTTGTTAAAAAGGGTAGTCAGTGGTGTCACTAGTTCTCTGCTTAATTCTTTTAGAATTCTGGGGTGAATTCCATCTGGCCCCATTGCTTTGTCCACCTTCAGTTTTAGGAGTTCTTTCAGAACCCTTTCTTCTGTGAAAGGACTGGGATGAAACACTTTACATTTTACTAAAACTTAACTATTTGCCACTCCATCTGCTTATTTTTTCCTACACCAAAGTCGGTGAATAGTTGACAGAGCACTGTAAATAGCTTTTAATCAGGCTTCATTATTCTACATCCAGAAAAAGATAAAATTTGTTTATTCTGGATTTATTTAATATTGATTTTCTGTGGCTCACTAAATAGAATCTAGCACTGTATAAGGCAGATGTTTTTACATTTTGGAAGAGGCAACACATCTTATCCATTTAGGATTCATGTTAGAAACAGAAATTTTTCTTCATATTTAAAACATATTCAAGTGTCAGTGTATTCATTTAGTAGTTTATGCGGACTAATATATGCTGTAGAAAACAGTAAAGGATTTATTGTGAAGCACTCCGGATCTATAGTAGAACTCCCGTAATTTCCCAGCAAGTTTTGCAAAAAATATCTGCAATTTCAGGTTTCTTTTCCTGCAATTTTCCAGTGGCCCTGCCCATTTGTGCTGATACTTGTATTTTTTTTGTATCATACAGTGTAATATAAATAGTAAAAGACTCTTAGGCACATACTACATGAAAACTATGATTTTTCAGGAAGGAAAGCAGTCCTCAGGTGATGGAGATGTTGGTGGGAAGCATGGGTGGTTAAACTGAATGGCTGGTTACAACAAAGCAGTGTGGGTGATTTCCTTACTGACTCTACATGCAGCAAAGCAGAAAGAATGTGAAGCACAGCAGCATTCATTTTAAGATGCTGAGATCTGGGTCGGCCCGCTGGTGCCGTGGTAGCACTACTGCTTGCAATGCCAGCGACCCAGGGTCAGAAGCAAACTCGAGTTGCTAGAGGTCTGGCCAGGGGAGTAGGATCGAGCACCCGGGGGACTGCTCTCCTCCTCCAGGGAGGGTGGGCTGCAGGTCCTGCTGCTTTACCACCACCTCTGTGACCATGGGTGGTGGGACAATGGTGCTGCAGAGTGATCAGGAAGGGAGGACGTTAGCCAGGATCTGGAGCAGTGGCATGTCTCTATGTGACCTACCTCCTTGGATCTCCTCTAGTGCTGGTGCCCTCAGGGACAGATACCAGAAAACCAGGAACAATCACCCCACATCGGCCACTGGAAGAAGGGACCCAGGTGCCCCAGACTTCATAACCATGCTCCATGAGGGACCCACTGGGCTGCCCGACACACACTAAGGGAGTGTGGAGGGGGTGACCTGGGGTCCTCTCCCTTCCCACCTGGGGGGGTACAACCCAGGCAGGATAGGGGCAGGCCCACAGGAGCTCCTGCGCATTACCTGGGGTGAAGCTAGGGATACCCAGCCTAGGGATCTCTGAAAAGTGGAGACTGATGCTGTGAGAAGGGGGAACAGAAAGAGAAAATAAAAAAAAAAATTAAAAAGATGCTGAAATCTTAGAGATTCTGTGCAGTGACATACAATTTCTGTAAGGCACCAGTACAAGAATTCAAAATCCGCAAACCAAGCAGGATTCCGTGATTGTTACCGGTGTTACCGGCCAAAATGGAAAACTAGGGACCCTGCTGCTGGGGATAGGATTTGAGGTTCACAAGTTTGATGTCTGCTTTATTAATATCTTTGTTATTTTGTAAACTACTCTATATTATTCATCTCTTTCTGATTATCTTAATTTAGGATTTGTACTGCATTTCTCTCTCAGTCATTTTATGAAAAGGTTAAGTATTAAAAAAGAACAAATATCTCAGTGACTGAGCTGAACACATATATTAAAGGTTATGCAATCTTGCAGAGTACTGAAGAAGCAGGTCTTAGTGCAGACCACATTACTTATTCTGAAAATTATTTTCAAAGAGGATGAGTTAGTGGCTGATGAGGAAGGTGTTAATTGTTTACTTGAGGTGCAAAGTATATTTAGGAGCCATCCTGTCAGGAGATTCCATTTCAGGTTAAACAGGGTCATACACAAAAAATGATAGACAAGATCATGATTGCTTCCCTCCTGATTTTGCATGCACTTTGAATGCTCATAGGCAAATGCAGAGTGGCAGCCCACCGCACACACACCCACACCCTTTGGTTCCGACACCTATAATTCTGGAACATAGTCGATAAGGGGTGCTGGCCCCTACTGGACAATAATCGATTTTTCATTTGTTAGCTAGTTGTTTAACCAGGACTAGCACACTAAGCTGAAAGCTTTTTTTACAGGTGCAACCTGGGAGCACAGGGAAGTTAAGTTACTTGCTCAGGGTCACACAGTCTGCAGGTAGAAGCTGTAGGATTCAAACCCAGGTCTGTCTGCTGGATGTCACCAGATTTGCAGCTCAGAGCCTTAAACCACTGTGCTAAACTGCCTCCAATTTTCACATCAAACATTTATTTGTCAGAGGATGTGTATTAATCTATCTATGCAAATACTTTTTACTTGGTAGCACTCACACATGTGGCCCTATTGACATTGGCATATATTAACAAAACACATTTTTAAAAACATTTAAATTTACGTGCTTGAGAACAGCTGTTGGAGTGTCCACACTGCACTCTGATACCATGCTTGTCTGCATGTGTTCCCCTGCATGATTGCGGCAGTATGAAAAGCACTGCAGGTGCCACAGTGCATGCTGGGTTACTTGTGACTGGGATGTTACAGATTCAGTGAAAGTCACATGATTTTGTTTGGGAGCTCATTGCAAGCTCACCAATGTAAGTAAATCCTCCCCTTTTCATTTTGGCAACCTTTAAAAAGCCAGAGAAGTGTGGCAGAGGTTGCCTTAAACCCTGTTACAGAATGATTTGCATCCACACTACTGTTAAAATGGTTTAAGGCAACTGTGTTGGTCTGAAACTATGCTAAATTCCTGCTCTGATAATACACTTCTCTTGATCCCGAGGTATATCACGTTACAGTAATCGAAACTCATGGTCAGGAATGCATGTACTAGTATGGCTAGGTCATTAGGAAGGACAAGGGACTTAGTCTGGGCAATATTATGGAGATTATAAAAGTCATTCCATACTGCTGCTACAATGTGAGCCTTCAGTATTAGATTGTTATCCAGAATGAATCCCTGATTTGTGGAGGCCACTAACCAAGCAGGGCCGAGCCAAAGCCTAATCTCCCCTCAGAGACCTCCACTCCCCCATTTGACCTGGCTCTACCACCAGCACTTCAATCTTCTTGTGGTTAAGACTCAACTAGCTAGATGACATCCAAGTCTGAATCTCAGACAAGCACTTATTAAATGCATCGACTGTATCCAGCACATCAGGTGCAAAGGACAGGTAGAGCTGAATGTCATCAGCATAGCAATGAAACCCAAGCCCATACCACTTAATGACCTCTCCTAGGGGCAGCATATATTCTGCGAATAACATGGGTGATAGGATCGAAACCCTGGAGCACCCACAGGACAGGGCCACCAGATGCAAGGAGTATTTTTCCAGCACCACCCTCTGGGTCCTGTCACCTAGTTTGGGATTAAATCAACTGATAAGTCTGCCAGTACGTTCTACATATCTCCTGAGCTGAACCAAAAGTAACCCATGAACCACAGTGTGAAATGCTGACAAGAGATTGAGGAGAAAAATAAATCAAAACCACTCTCCCCTATCTCTCGCTTGATCAGGTCATTATGCAACCATACTAATGCAGTTTCTCTGCTATGCATTGCCCTAAACCCAGACTGGAGGGGCTCATAGATGCTAAAGGCAGTTAGGTATGCCTCAAGCAGCAGCGCAACTACCTTCTTAATAACCTTCCCCAAAAAAGGGAAGGTTAGAGACAGGTCAGTAATTTGACAAGATATCTGGGTCCATAGATGGCTTTTTCAGCACAGGTTTTACCAAAGTGCTTTTCAGTGACTTTGGAAAGACCTCCTTTGATAAGGAACATCAGACAATCTCAGTGAACACCAGGCCCAGATACCCAACGCAGCTGTACAGTAGTCACGTTGGGCCTGGATCCCGGTTACAGAACATCAGCCACAGCTCAGCAATTACCCCACAAACCTCATCTATCATCAACAGATGAAACTCTCCCCAGGAACACTGAATACGGACTTGGCCACCAGGGTCCACCCTCTTGGACTATAACAATCCACCAGGAGAACTCCTGGCCTTAGTGGAGGACACCCTGTCGGAGAAGAACCAAGTATATATACATAAGAAGATAGAATATATACTAGGGGCTAGATTTTCAAAAGAAATGGGAACTAAGCCCAACACCCCAGCCCCAGCCACAGATGCAAAATGAAATCTCTGTGCAGCTGCGGGGGATATTACAGCTGGTCCCACCAAGTGCAACATTTTGCCAAAGCTGCACAAAAAAAAAAACAGCTGAGGTTGCCACAAATCATGGAGTCAGTCATAACCCAGCTCCACCTTTAAGAATACCGCAGCTCTGGGAGAAACCATAGAAACATAGAAACATAGAGGTTGATGGCAGATAAGGCCTACAAGGCCCATCCAGTCTGCCCATTTCTTTTTCTACCTTATAAATGTGCCATCAGCCTTTGCTCTGTCAGTGGCCTATCTATTCATACGCATCTGTATTGCTCCCTTATGCCTATCCCATGCCTATCTGAAGCCCTGCACTGTATTCATAGCCACCAGTTCCTGAGGTAGGCCGTTCCATGCATCCACCACTCTTTCTGTGAAAAAGAATTTCCTCACATTCCCCCTTAATCGGCCTCCCTCTAATCTCATGCTGTATCCTCTTGTCCTGCTATTTTTCTTTTATATTTAAACATGTTAGACCCTTTCACATTGTTAATGCCCTTAAGGTGTTTGAATGTTTCGATCATATCACCTCTCTCCCTCCTTTGCTCAAGGGTATACATATCAAGCTCCGTTAAGCTCCGCAAGTGGAAATCTGTTTGCACTATTTTTTTTTCACACAGCTCTGCCAATTCCAGGGGCTTTGAAAATCTAGCCCTATGTTTCCTCACATAGTATATAATATATAAATAAGAAGATAAAAATATACCCTATCATATACTGAAAGGGATAAACATAAGCATTGAGAAATGATAATTTAGTTTAGTTTTTATTTCACATAAAACTCTTTAGACAGTGCCTATTTTCAAAGGGTTTAGCCAGGGATTAACCATTTCCAATACTGGGACAGCATGTTTGTGGTAGGGCAGCCTGTAGGTCAAACCAGTCTGAAATTTTCTTCCATGATAATAGATTATTTTACAACTTCAAATTTATTTTTTATTTATTTTTTTACTTATTAGATCATCAGTTTACAGACCTTTGAGTCATAGACTCATTTACAAAGGCACCTCGTCAAGAGAGCAATACATAACAGCAAACAAACAGTGCAGTACATAATGCTTAGATTAAAAAAGCAACCAGTGTAACAGGCATTCACTGGTGGTACACACTTGGAAATAGGTAGATCACAGTAGTCATAATATAGGTACACGAGTACCATGTCAGATAGCAACTAGAGATATTTTATTAATTTAGTCAGCAGATGTTGCATGAGACCCCAGGTATATACAGCAAACATAGACAGGGCAGACCCAGCCTAGGGGTGAAGGTAAGGGGCAGGTGGGGGATTATGTGCAGTTGCAGCAGCGAGTGCTTGTCAGATGGCTTCTGAGGGAGACCTTGAAAGGACCAAGCTTAGTGGAATCTGCTATATTGGCTGGAAGGGAATTGAACCAGGAGGGAGCCTGATAGCAAAAGGATCTCGCCATAGAGGTCTTTACCCTGAGGACAATAAGAGAGGTTTTGACAGTGCTGCAGGTGGAGACTGAAGGGGAGGCACATTGCAGGGAGGTGGCGACCCCGGGGGTGGGGAGCCCTAGCAGGGTCTTTTTTACATGAAGGCAGATTTGGAAGCAGAGCCTTTCTTCAAAGTTGAGCAAGTTGGTGGTGGAGTACAGCAGACACGTATGGGTGCACCTAGGTGCTCCCAGCATTAGCCTGCAGGCCTTGTTTATAGAGAGCTGGATTCTTGCGAGCACAGTGCTGTTGGCTGAGCATAGATGGGTAGCCTATAGTCGATTAGACACAGAACAGATGAGGTGATTGCCAATCTAATGGCCTCTTGTGATAGGCAGTCCCTGTGGCAGTATATCAGTCCAATCCTGACATTGGTGGCAGCAGAAAGGGCATTGATATGGGAATGGAAGGAGAGTGCAGAATCAAAGGTAATGCCCAGATACTTGTAGGAGGAAACCTTCTCAATTGGGTTCAGTGTGCTTGGCAGTATCACAAGAGGGGCACCACTGGCCTTGCTTTGGCGATGCAAGAAAAGCATGGCTTTGGTCTTTTTTAGGTTCAGGACTAGCCTTTGTGATGTGAACCAATGCTCAGCTCTATCAAAAGCTTATTGGAGGGTGGCCTGGAGTGTGTTGGGGTTGGGGTCAGCAGCGAAAAGCACAGCATCATCCGTGTAGAGGAGGATCTTACTTGGGCAGGCCAAGG
Source organism: Neoceratodus forsteri (assembly GCA_016271365.2). Classification (NCBI taxonomy): domain Eukaryota; kingdom Metazoa; phylum Chordata; order Ceratodontiformes; family Ceratodontidae; genus Neoceratodus; species Neoceratodus forsteri. The sequence continues at coordinate 614,192,271 of CM057455.1, forward strand.
GGAGGGAGTTGAGGAAGAGACTGAAGAGCAGAGGGCCTAAAATGGAGCCCTGGGGAACCTCAGAGTGGACAGGTCTTGTGTCAGATAAGGTGATATTGATTTTTACACACTGAGTTCAGGCAAAGAGGTAGCTGGTAAACCATGCAAGGGGCCCAAGGGAGAAACCAAGGAATCTGAGGGACTCAAGCAGGAGAGGATGGCAAACTGGGCCAGAAGCCTAGGAGAAGTCAATGAACACGGCACTGGCAGGACTTCCATCATCAAGAGCAGAGTGCAGGAAGTTGGAGAATTCAAGTAGCGCAGTTGTGGTGCTGTGACCTGCACGAAAGCTATGCTGTTCAGGGTACAGGATATTGTGCATGGCCAGGTATTTGGCAGGCTGGTTGGCAACTACTTTTTCAAGGGCCTTAGAGAGTGGGGAAAGGATGGAGAGAGGTTGATAGTTACCTGGGGTCGCTTGATCACCACTCTTTAGGATGGGAGTGATGATGGCGGTTTTTCATGTGCTGGGGAACTGCCCCAGGCACAGAGAGTGGTTGAGCAGCTCAGTAAGTGGGACCAGGACAGCATCCAATGTCAAACGAAGTAGCCTAGTGTCCAGTAGGTCAGTGCCAGGGTTGTTACTACTAATGGCTTTTTTCAGAAGTGGTCTAGCCTCCAACACGAAGATGGTACGTAGGTAGAAAGGAGGTCTCTGGAGAGTGGGCAGGGGTGCTACTGGGATGGGGTCAAAGAAGTTACTGGGTATTTCTTGGTATTTTATTCCAATTTTGTGGACCCAAATAAAAAGAAGATCTCCCTATATTGTTCTTTCACATGGAAGATCAAATTCAATAATGTTATGATCTGTGTTTGCAACTTTTACAAATAAATTATCACATACTGTATATAGTCACAAACCATCCTCTAATAACATGTAAACATTAGTTCTGCTATATGTAGCTGTCATCTCAGCCTCACGTGTAGCCAATGCAACTGTTTGTACACTGTACAATGATGTGTATACTGCAGGGCATCAGGGACAAACCTGGCAAAGTGGTTATACAATACATCAACCTTATCAAGGTCTGACCCCGTGGTCCTTCCATACAAAACCTCTCCATAATAAAAAATAGGAACAATGATTGAGTTTACCACTTTAAGTCTAGATAGTATTAGTAGTTCTTTCCTTATTTTATAAAGGGCACATAATGTTTGCCCCAAGCTCTTAGTCAAACTGTTAATATGCATGTTCCATTTACACTGGTTATCAACCCAGATTAAAAGATACTTGTGTGCTTCAACTTGTTGCAAGCAGATCCATTCCCCCGTGGCTACAGTCATCATGTTTCCAACTTTTAGTTTCTTGTTTCTTTGTTTAAATTGCATTACTTTGGATTTATTTGCATTTAAAACCAATTTATGTTCTATAGAAAAGCTGCAATGTGTCAAATGCACTTTACAATGTATTCTAAATTTGTCACACACATCTCCTCCTAATGCAAATAACTGTATCATCTGCATCTACAGTAAATTAAACCTTTTTTCTGGGTCTGTAAATGAAAAACTATGCATATGCTGTAAATACTGAATAGCAGTGGGCCCATTATTGGTCCCTGAGGTACTCCTGGTTTTGTTTCTTTAAGCTTTGATTGTCCCGGAAACACTTTTTGCCTTTGCCTTACTAGATAATGTTGAAACCAATCTGTAACTTCAAATGACGGATCAATGGCAGGGAGCTTACTAAGTAGAATTTGATGGTCTAGTGTGGCAGATGCTTCTGACAAATCTATAAATACACCCACCATGAGTCTGTCCTCCAAAACTTGTTGGATGCTTCCAACTACCTTCAACAGGGCTGTCTGGGTGCTATGTTTTTTCTCTAAATCTCGACTGGTTAGACTTAATTAGGAATTATCTTTAAAAAAAACCTTTAACTGTGTTCCCACTAGTTTTTCAAATATTTTTGAGATAAGCACGAGCAATGACATAGGTCTATAATTCACTATTTGTTTATTAGATCCTGATTTAAGTGTATGAATGACCTTTGCCTCTTTCCAAGCATCAGGTTACTCACCAGTATTTAAAGACATGTTAAACATAGGCATAATAGGATCTGCAATAATGCTGCAGCGTATTTCAAAATATTACTGGGTATATTGTCTAAACCTATTGATTTAGTCTTGTCTATTTTTAATAATTCAGCCATTACTTAACCCACATCTAAGTCCTAAAATTTAGATAGTTTCACCAGATCTTGTCCTTTTAGATTTGAAAATGCTGGGCAAGACTGCCCCTCCAAGAGATTTGTCATGCATTCTGTAGTACCCATATTAACAACAAAAAAAGAAATCATTAAAGCTGTTTGCCACTTCAGTGTTAATTGTCAAATTCTCCCCATTAATTGCAAACATATTTGGAAGTCTGCTATATGCAGGTTACAGTAGTATGCACAATACTTTGAAAACTCTGTAGATTTAAAATTATTTTTACTGTCAAATACTTTTTTATGATAAAATGATTTCAACTAACTTCTTTCAAATATCTATTCCATGCTCACAAATGAGGTATGGATTGTACTTGTCTTTTCCATGCATTGTATTGATTCCAGACCAAACTTTCTTTAGGATTTTTGCTATCTGACTTTCAGTATCCAGTTTGATAGTCTGATTTGTCTTTCCTTGTTAAAGATACTGCCTGATTGCTGAGGTGTCCATAGAGCTCCTAAACTTGGTCAGCACATGACGCTTGTATTACACCCATGCCTTGTCATGCAGTCCATAGTGGTCCAGGAGTTCTGGTGATATTCAATTGTTTTACCCTCAACTGACTCATCAATTTTTCTGGAAGAAATTGGTCACAAAAATACTTCAGTTTAGACTTGAAGTTGTCTCATGTAGCTTCTATATCAGTGAGAAGATCAAATCTATTCAAGTTTAGTTTGCTGAGTTCCAGTTTAGGTATATCTGAAGTGACTTGCAGCTCTGCAAGTAGACAACGTTATGGGACTGGATAAGATACACATGAGGGTACTAAAAGAACTCAGGGAGATATTAGCTATCCCACTGATGGCCTTATTTAACAGCTTTCAGGAAACAGGCATGGTTCCAGAGGACTAGATGAGAGTAGACATGGTCCATCTAAATAAGAGCAGCAGTAAGGAGGAGGCTAGTAACTGTAATTCTGCCAACTTCACCTGAGTGCTGGAGAAATTAATGGAAATGATGTTGAAGGGAAGGTTCGTAGAGTATCTTGAATACAATGGACTGCAACACCATAGGCAGCCTGAATTTACAGAGGGAGAGGATGCCAGATGAATTTGATTGATTTCTCTTACTGAGTGACCAGCGAAATAGATTAGGAGAGGGCAGTGTGTGTGGCCTATCTTGATTTTAGCAAGGCCTCTGGCACTGTGCTACACAAGAGACTAATAAAGGAATCAAACAGCCTAGGGGTGTATGTATCCAAAGTGGTAATTGGGTTAGGAACTCATTAAGGGACAGTAGACAGAGGTTGATGGTTAATAGCACTCACTCTAACAATGGGCGAGTGACCAGTTGGGTGCCACAGGTCTCAATACTAAGTCTGGTGCTCTTCAATGTCTTCATAGGCAACACTGCAGAATATCTGGAATGGAAGGTATTCCTTTTTGAAGATGACGCCAAAATCTGTAAAAGGGTGGACACTCAGGAGGGGGTAGAGAAAGGAGGTGGTGTTGCCAGTATATTGCTTTCAGGTGAGACCCCACCTGGAGTATTGTATTCAGTCCTGGAGGCCACTCATCATAAAGGATATAGAAAGGGAGAGGCAGTCTAGAGGAGCACAAATAAAATTATGCAGCAGTTGCACCAAAAGCCCCATGAGGAGAGACTGAAGGATGTCAACATGTACATCCTGGAAAAGAGAAGACTGTGAGGGGATATTATAGTGAGCTACATGTACTACACATATGTTAGCAGGGTTCAGGAGGGAGTCTACTTTAAATGAGAAAAAGCAGCAGGAGCAAAGGGTATACAATAAAGCCGGAGGGAAAATGTGAGAAAGTACTACTTAACTGAAAGAGCTGTAGACCCCTGGAACAAACTGCTAGTGAAAGTGGTGGAGCAAAAACAATAGGGAACTTCAAGTATGCATGGGACAGACATACTGTAAAAGAATAATAGTAATTACAGGGGTGCTTATTTAGAGATACTGTAGAAATGCTGTAATTGCCTTTGGGTGAATATAAAATCATATATGCCTGCCTGTAGATAATAATATGTAATGTCTATTTCATAACTAATAAAATATAAGTTAAGAAAAGAGAATATTAGTAAATATGTAGGAAGTAGGGAGGGTTATCAGAGAATAGATAGGGTCTGCAGAGACAGACAAGGCAGGGACAATCTGGGCAGACTGGGTGGGTCAAGAAGTCCTTTTCTGGCAACAAATTCTATGTTTAATTCTATATTTCTGTATTTTTATCTGGACTTAGTGTTTTGAGCGCTGTGACATTGATAAGTCGAAGGGGGAGCCTTACTCAGTTTGCCAATAGACATGCAGTAGATAGGACAGTTATCACTCAAAAAATTGGGAAAGATGTATAAGAATCTATTCTGTCAGTTCTGGTGGTGAGGATCCACTCTGTGCAGGTTCCAGTCATGGTTCTGGTGTTGGGTGTAGCGGAGGAGGCTATCTGCTGAATGAGGGTGACAATAACATCTAGGTGCAAGAACTACAATTACAGTGGCTCTTATCCACTCCATCATTACATGCAGATATATATATATATATATATATATATATATCCATATATCTATATATATCTATATAGATATATATATATATATATAGATATATATAGATATATATATATATATATACTGTATATCACATGGCAAAAGGGTTAAAGTTACCTAAAATGGACCAGTGCTTTTACTGGCCCAAATCAAAGGTGAAAGTGCTTCATTTCAACACTTTCACTGAAAGCAGATTCTGTATCACAGAAACATAGAAACATAGAAATTGATGACAGAAGGGGACCTGTGATCCATCGAGTCTGCCAAACTGAAATGTCCAGCCTAGCCTTCTCTAATGCTACATATTTGTGCCCAAGCTTTGTCCCACATGTGCTTAAAACTCTGCAGCCACTACCTCCCTTTCTGAGAAGTAATACTTCTAATGTCCCTCTTGAATATACCCCCTTTTAATTTCCACTCGTGCCCCGTGCAGTAGAACTTGTATTCCTGTTGAAGAGCGCTGCGTGATCACTTTGTTTATGCATATAAGGAACTTGAAGTTTTTGATCATATCCCCCTTTCCCTTCTAGTTTCCAATGAGTACATGTTTACAATATTTATCCTTTCCTCATAGTGACTCCCTGCAGGCCATGTATAATTTTTATTGCCCTTCTCTGGACTACCTCCAGCCTATCAATATCATTTCTAAGGTGAAGCCTCCAAAACTGGACACAATATTGCTGGTGAACCCTCACCATTAACTGGTAGAGGGGCAGCATCACCTCTGTGTCCCTGCTATCTATACCCCTTCCAGCACATTCCAGTACCCTACTAGTCATGCTGTAAGCCTTATGACACTGACTTTCTGCTTTAGGTTGTTCCTAATGATGACCGCCATATCCTGTTCCTCTGCTGAGGAGTTAAGTTTGACCCCTTTAAGCCAGTATTCTGTCTTAGGGTTAGCACTACCCAGGTGTATCACCTTGCACTTTTTAGAGTTTAATTTTAACTGCCATACAGTATGAGTCTCCACCTTTCCAACTTTTTAAGATACTCCTGTAACTCTCTAACTCCCTCCATGCTGTCCACACTGCTGCTGACTTTTGTGTTGTCAGCAAACAGGGCGATGTTGCCCTTCATACTCTCGTCGATGTCACTAATGTATATATTGAAAATGATCAGCCCACTAGACCAACCCCTGAGGCACTCCACTAGTGACATGCCTTACAGTAGATCTTACCTCATTTACTACTACCCTTTGTTTCCTGTCTTCCAGCCAAATTCGCACCCACCTGACTATTTTCTCTGCTGCTCCCAGGTATTCCAACTTTTCTAAGAGCCGCCTGTGCAGGACTGTGTCAAATGCTTTATTGAATCAAAGTAAAGTAGGTCCACCGCATGGCCCCAATCCAAATCCCTTGTCATGAGGTCAAAGAAAGAAATAAGGTTTGTTTGACATGGCCTGCCTGACTCAAACCCATGCTGTTTAATGTTTTGGAGGTGATTAACTTTGAGGTATTCTACCAGATCTTGTTAAATGAGGGTCTCCATCAATTTACCCACTATTGATGTGAGGCTGACTAGTCTATAATTACCCATCTCCTCCTTATCGCTACTCTTATGGAGTGGCAACATGTCATCCACCATCCAATCGCTTGGTACAATCCTGGACATAAGTGGCCTATTGAATAGGTGTGCGGGAGGGGCTGACAGCTCCTCCGCCAGTTCGCTCAGTACCCTGGGGTGCAGACTGCCAGGGTCTTGGGCCTTTCCTGATCTGATGTCTGAAAGGCCCTTCCTGACCCTGTCAGCAGTGAATTCCTGGATGTACATTGTCTGGATCCCCCTGGCAGTGGCCCTGATACCACTGTGGGTACTGTTCCTCCCTAGTGAATATCAAGCAAAAGTATTAATTTAGGGCCTCTGCTTTCTGCCTGTTGTCCTCAAGAACCTCATCCTTAACCTTTAACCTCAAAATTCTCCCTCCCTTTCTTCCTTTTCTCATTGATATAGCAGTAGAAATTCCCTAATGTAACCCCATGAGCAATCTGCAGCTCCTGTGCTGCTTTGGCATCCCTCACTATTCTCTTGGCCGCCCTCCATTTCTGAATGTAATCCTCCCATTCCCTGCCCCTCTTTTGCTGCTTGAACAATTTATTTGCAATCCTTTTGACCCTGATTGCCTTCCTTACTGAAGAGGAGAACCACATGGGTCTTTTATATCTATTTTTCTTTGTTACAGTCCTGATGCAGAACTTGGTTGCCTTGAGGACTGCTTTCCCTAGTATCTTCCCATATTTTCTCCACCTTCTGACTTGTCCCTTATATTAATTAATCTTTCCCTCACTAATTGCCTTAATCTGCCAAAATCATCCCTCCTAAAGCATAGCACCTCTGTCTTTGAGGAGGTTTTTGTATTCCCTATGGATATTTCAAATCCGACCGAATTATGGTGGCTATTTGCCAAAGGTTCTCCTACCCTGACTGATATAATCCCTTCTGAATTTGTCAGAATCACATCCAGGATTGCATCACCCCTGGTTGGATCCTTTTCTAGTCGGGATAGCAAGCAGTCCTGGGTTGCATCCAGTAGAGCCTGACTCCTTGAGCTCTTGGCTGCTGGAACTTCCCAGTCTACATCTGGTAATTTCAGGTCCCTGACCACCATTATGTCTCCCTTGACTGCCAACTTTTGTATCTCCTCATCTAATTGCTTTTCCTTCTCCTTGCCCTGCCAAGGAGTCTGTATATTACCCCCATGCACAGTTTTCTTCCAGCTGTGGTAGTTAGGTGAGCCCAAAGTGACTCTATGGGCCCCCTGCAAGTCATGGCACTTATATCTTCAGCTGCTTTTATGTCCTCCCTCACACAGAGGCAACCCCCCCTTCCCTCCCCTCCTCTCTGTACCTCCTGAGCAGCACATAGCCTGGAGTTGCAAGGTCCCAATCATTGTTGTCTCTGGCCCAGGTTTCGGTTATAGTGGTTACCCCTCCAACAGCAACATTTCGCCAGCAAGGTCCCCCACAGCGACTACAGTGCCTAGCCACAGTGGAAGACCCGCTGGAACCCGGTGCTGTCTGTCAGGGGTCCTGCACACCCCCCCCCAATCAGCTCTGACTGGAGTTGAGAATTGTGAAAGGGGAGAGGTACGAACCAGCAGCCGACTGCAGAATGCAGTCGACCTGCCAGTGTCACTGACAGGGCGTTCAACAAAATTGTTGTCAGACTCCTGTCGCGGATCCTCGGTTATAGCCACCAGGTCAACCTTTGTGTCTGCCACCTGAGCCTGGAAGTCACTGATCTTGTTGCCTAGGCTTCTAGCACTGAGGCAGATACCCCACCATGAGCTAACAGTGTGCTTTCTGCTGTCTGATTGTTGTTCCCTCTTTTCCACAGACACTCCCCTTTGTTGTTTTGAAGATGTCAGTCCTACATCATATGTTGTATGCTTTTCTTTCTTTCTCTTTGTGTAACTGGAACAATTTCATCTACTCCTGATTTTTCTTTTGGGGATGGAGTCAGCTAGGCACAATTCCTGTTCCCATGCCTCATCCCCCCCTCCGCTTAGTTTAAGTGGTCCAGGCTGTCCCGGTGGCAGTGAGGGTTAAGGGGGTTGAATGCCACACCTCACACCATGCTGGCAATCTGGGTTCAGGAATGAACTCGGGACACTAGGGGCTGGCAGAGGAGAGGAAGGATTGAGCATCCCACAACAGCTCTCCTTCCTCTGGGGTGGGTGAGGGAGTTGTATCATGCTGCGGTGACCCCTAGAGGAGGCTGGAAGCAACACAGTTATGTACACAGTGGGGAGGAGCACGGTGGATGTTGGTACATTGGTGTGATGCCATTGCAAGACAAGCTCTTCAAGGTGTGAAAACTTGGTGGAAAATGGTGGTGGTGGTGTGATCTCAGTGGCTGATGGCCATACCCTGCACCTCTGGACAAAGAGAGGCATCTTCGCCGGGTCTCTGCTGCAGGTACCTAGAGGGTAGATCCTGCCCATTGGCCAGCCCATGTAGATGGGGTATATAAATTTGCACGCCAGACCTGGTCCAGGGGTGCGGGTGCCGGTGGCAGGGGGTTGGTGGGTGTCCTCTCTGACCAAGGAGAAAAAATAGTGACATGTTAAAAAAAAGTTTAAATAGTCCAAGTAAACATGCAACTTCTGAGCCTGTGCTCCTGCTCTCTCTGTCACAAAGTAAAGTCTGTCCTGTCTGAAGAGTGATCTGTCCCAGAAACTCCACCAGGATCCAACAAAATGGAATTGTTTTGTCTGGCACCAGTCTATCAGTCAGTTATTGAGTTCCTCTATTTCTGCTGGACTGATTCTTTCTATAAAACCATCCTTTCTCCACAAAGGTAGGAATTCCAAGAAGGTCAGGGAAGTTGCTGCTGTTGAAAGCCTTTCTCTTAGCATCTTGATACTCCATTTAGCATCCTCAACATTCTGATCAGCCAGATCATTGGTTCCTATGTGTATCAGCACTCCCAGGTCCCCCTCCTCTCTCTCCGCAATTCTCCTGAAGTGCTTGCCATTCCTTTTCAGTGAGGAACCAGGAAGGCACCTGACTGTCATCACCTTCTGTGAATTCTTGAGCAGTCGAGTTTCCATTCCTTTAATCATGGAAACACCCACCACCAGTATTTTTTGACTTCATGCTAGGTCTTCTCCGATCCATCGCTGGTTGCTGAGGTGTCTTACCTCTTTGATCTCTTGATGGAACTACCATCCCCCTAGCTGGGGCTGAGTCCTTCCCTTCTGCTAGGGGCTCATATCAATTTGGTGTCCTTAAGGGGTGTTATGAATTTTGCTGTCCATGCCAATCCTCCTTGGTTTTCCACTTCCTCCTCTTACCACTGTCCAGCCTTATGGTCCAGTGGGGGGGGGGGGATGTGCTCCAGAATAACTGGTGATGAAGCCTGGTAACTTTACCACATGCTGGTATCAGCTGGGATTGTAGGTCATGTAACTTCTTGCAAACAGGGCAATGACCTATCCTCCAGAGGTGCTCCTTGGAGATGAGTGTTCCACAGCCGGTGCAGTGTAGTAGTCCTAAGCAAAACATTCTAATAAGGTATAGCAGATCATCACATAGAGAGACTAATTAAGATTAAACATATTTTAGCAGATCACAAGGCTCAAAATTTGACAAACTATTCCACATGGTTCATCAGACATAAGGCAGCAAACAAAAGGACAATTAGTATTGGGCCTCTTGAAGCTGGGAAATTTCCCATGTGGACAGTGTGGTTAGTGTCCCAACATATCCAGCAAAAACATCATTGGAAGTGTAACCCCTAGATGGCGCTATCCCAGGGGCTACTACCCCTGCCTGATTTGCCACTAACAGGTTGAGGGGCCTGGATCCAATGGCGGGTGCCTCCACCCAGAGGTCAGGGTTTGCAATAGTTAAACTAACTTGATCACAGCCCTCTGGGACACTGCAACCCCCCTTTCTTCCCACTAGTGGCCCACACAATATATCAGAATTACCTTCACAGTATACACTTACCCCCAGGTCTGGTTCCGGCACTGGGACCTCCTGTGAAATGAGATACAGTGCAACAGTCACAGTACAGTACTTTAACATAGACAAATACCTCAGGCAGTATAACTTTGCTGAAACAAGCAGCTCTGATTTATTTAGGGGGATATAACAAGGACAGGGGGAAATCAGGTTAATTAGCTTATCACTCTAATAATCTACCTATGGCTCTGTGCACAGGCCTATCCCTATCAGTTACTGTCCCTGGGTACCCAAGCCCTAGTGGCTAGTCTAAACCATGGCAGCTGGTAGGGGCCCTTTCACACAGAGAAAAGGAGAATTAAACAGTCAGCAGTACAGTAATTCCATTTGGATTTAATGTGGCAATTCAATAGGGAGCGACCCTGAATTAGTACTCACGACCTCCAAATAAGATAGGGTTCTTCAATGTCAGCAGGGCTCACTTGAGGTACACAAACCTCTTCACACATCCATATAAAAGAAAGCACTATACCAGGCAGGCTGCATCTGTATCCCGATCGCAATTACTGCACAATACCCGGGAGAACACACAGCAGATTCAGTTCCTGACAGACCGAGTGCAATTTTCAGCAATTCCTCCAGTCTTCTACAGGGTGAGCCTGGTTTCTACTTCAGAGATCCTTTGATTCTTTTCACAGGATGGATTCAGTCCTAACAAGCTGTTACACAAGCTGCAGACCGGAACTCTGGGCCTTACACACGCTTTTTGACTAAAACTGCACACTGAAAAGCACAGGGCTCCTTCCTTCTTCACTGCCAAAGCTCAACTGAAACTCCAACCGACAAAACCGGCACTTCCTTTGAGTTCCTCCCAGTTCTTGACTGGATTGGCTGTCACTCACAATAGACTGCTGCTGTTGGTCCAAAAAGGCACTGAAGTCTAAACTACATCTCCCAGAGTCACTGCTCATACAATCCTCTTGTGGCTGGCTCAGATTATGAGTCCAAGTTCTGATTCATCCAAGGCACCATTTTAGAGCTAGCTTACCCCACACTGATTGGTCCAGTTCAGCAGTTCAAAACTAGAATGGGGAACTAGCAGACACAGTTCTGACTGCAAAGAAAGCAGGTTAGACAAACTGTAATTTCATTATTACTCTAAATAATTTCTGGCAAACAGTTACATCTTTCAGATAGGTTCCTTTGCACTCCTAGTGACTGCAAAATGAAGTGAATTGGCAGCAGCTCGAGTGGTACTCAGAGAAGCACACAGTCCCCCATACAAACTAATTATGTCTGCAAGCAGACAGCTCTTAAAGAGACAGTACCAGAGGCTCTAAAAACACTCACTGATAAATGGCTTAAATGCCAAACACCATTCAGGCTTGGAGCATTCAAGCAAGCTCCTGGAAGTCTTTTGGGAACCCCCATTTGTAGGGGGGTTACAGAAGTATCATTAAAGAGCTAGTGTGCTGCTTGGAAACTGCCTGCAATTAATTGTAACTTTCATGTGTAGTCAGTTATCACTTCTTATATCTCAAGCATTTATTCTTTTTTGTTTGTTGATTAGACGTTTATCCATCTGACAATACTGGTGTGATGTGTGCAGCAGTACGCTGTCTGATGGAAAAAAAGTCAGTTATGTTCCTTCCACTACAGCAACACTGAAACCACACTGACTATGACACCACTAGTAACCAGTGAGAACCATTTCTCACAGCCAGGTTTCACTTTCACATGAAGCAGAAGGGACCAGCTCTCCCTGGTTACTTGTGATGTCATCATTTCCTGCATTTGGATTGGTAGCTTGTGAAAGGCATTGCTCAGGCTGCAAGGATTGTGGTGCCTCGAGGTATTTGGTCTCATTTCTGAAGATGTAGTGGGAGGAACAGAACTGACTTTTTTCCCCCCTCCAGACAGAGTGCTGCTCCACACATCACCCTATTACTACCAGGTGGAAAATCTTCTAATTAGCAAACAGAAAATAAAAAAAATACTTCAGATACTGGAAGTGATAGCTGACTGCACCTGAAAATTAGTATTAATTCCAGGCAGTACGCTAGCTCATTAATCAAGAAAGTTAACAGTAAGAAAGCATATTGCTCGTCATGTCTTTCAAGTAATATATGTAGGTATGTGCCCACGTGATAAAATGAATATAGGCAAGGTCACCAGAGTCATGCAAACAAGGGGACACAGCACAAATGTGGTATTCACAAAACAAAAAAAAAAAGACAGGTCATCAAATGTGCTGTAGTCTTCAGTGCAACAGAGCATATGAATGTCTTCGTCAGGGTTTTCTAGTTTAAAAAAGTTAAGGAGTATAGCAAGGGAACAACTGGGACAGATATTAATGTAAGCCCCCCAAATGGGCTTACCTGTATGGGTTCCAGCCCTCTACTCCCCGTCGCTGTCTTGCAGTAGTCCCTGGTGGGGTCTGAACCTGGCGCTGACCCTGTTTTTGTGGCTACGACTGCCAAACATCTTCCATTTCCAAGACCCCAGAGAAGGAGGAGGCCAAGGTCCAGGAGCCATTCCTGCACTTCTGGGTATTTGTTAGGGCTATCTGCAGTCCTGGAGAGCTAGAGAATCAGGACAGCAGAATGTAAACAAAAGTCATGGTGGTGCCGTGCCTTCTGAGCATGAGTGGCTTACATGAGGCCAAATTTAAAGGAACTTTGGCTCCAATAGATAGAGTGTCATTAAAGGGCATGAAAGCAGGTGGTATGAGTTGCAGGAGCCCCTGTGTGCTAAAAGGGCTCCCTCAGATGAAATAAGAGAGGTCCTGGCTCCTTCAGGTAAATCAGAGGCAGGACATATAAGCATTACTAAAATGTTATGGGGCTGGATTGTTTGGGGAGTAAAATAAACAAATATGGCAGCCCTCAGTGAAGTCTGCAACAGAGGGTGAAGCTGGGAAAAGGCAAAGGCCATTGAATTTACCTAGGACTGCAACAACAAAGGCCTCTGATGTGAAGTTGACAAGGCCAACCAGGTAAATATCAACGTTTGCTATTTTCTCCAGTCTTCCAGCTCCGCGGCTTTGTAGTGCACCATCAACACGATACCTTCATGGTACTGTACCAGAATCCAGTCTGCTGGCCTCCCCCTATGAACTGTTGAACTGTAAATAGCCCAAGCTGCAGCTTTGGGGAGTATTTGATTAGCTAGCTTGATAGGTTAAAATCTTGAGGTTAGGTCCTGGGCAGGACCCTGTCAGAAACTTGAGCTCAGATCTGAAGTTCAACAAAGTAATCTGTTTAAAAACGTTGGGACCCAATACAAGCATACCAGCTCAAGCACTATCATCACTTCAGTGAGGTTACCACTGCATCTAAGGGACATTGACAAGGGGGGACATTGACAAGGGTGCACCCAAAGGTGGGAGGCAGGGAGTTGTGTGGAGTGTCAGTGCTTTGCTTTTCTGATTGTTGTTGATTCATCCTCCCCATTTTCCCTTTCCCTCAAAATAAACACTGTTACTGGTTGCATGTCATATCTTGTTATTGTACTTCCTTGTGAACGGTGGTGAAATTGCTGGGGAGATTGCTGTTGTGAGGAGAATTTCAAGGGGATAGCTCATACATTTTCCTGGGGATTGGTAACCTGTTATTTTCCACAGGTATCCCCTGCCAGTTCACGGGGTGGAGGCACCGTGCCAAACCTTTTTGTCCATTGTGGAACCTAGGCTGAGCCCCTTGGAGGTATGTACAGTGTGGACACGAGGTCCACGGAGCAGCCAAGGTGAATGAAAACTACTGAGATTTGTCGTCCCCTAGTGGCCACCCTAAACTTGCCATTGTAAAAAAAATTTGATACCCCCCAATGTTTAAACAAAAAAAAAAAAGAAAGAAAGGGAAATGACCTTCCTAGAAGTAGTGGACTGGTACCTGTTTGAGGAATTGGACTCCCAGAAAATGCTACTGATAAGAAATGTGGCTGAAGAGTGAGATAAGGAGTACATTTAGGGAGTGATAAAGGGGGGCTCTGAAGCTATGTGGGCACATGAAAATTGAAAGGGTGACTAGAGAACCAGGCACCTCGTTTAGGAACTTGATTGTAGAGACTGATAAGGACTGGGGACCTGTAGATGTGCCTCCTACAGTGACACTCTAAAGGTTCCAAGAGACCTGGGCAGTGCTGAAGAAAAGGAGTCCAGCCAGCCCAAAACCTTCTCTCCCTGCCTCAACCCCCTGTCCTTGTGAAGGAGGGGATTTTAAGGCTAAGCTGGAGTCCCTGCTGTTTAGTGAAGGGAATTCCATGAAAGATATATGAGCGTTGCTTCCAAAAGGGGAGCCCACCCCCATAGTCCTACCTAGCAGCATGACCCTCTACATTGTGGCTCCATATGAAAAATACAAGTGATTGAACACTTTCTCTGGGGTCACCCCACTCCCACTAAGGTGGATGACTTTGAAAGTTGGATAAGTCAGGTAGCCCAAATGGTAAAAGTATGGAGGTGTTCCAGTGAGGAATAGTGTAATAGGGTTGTTGAGAGCTTAAGGGGCATGGCTCTGGATGTGATTCGGTCAATTCAGACCAGTCATCCTAGATGTACAGCAGATGACCACCTGGCAATATTGAAAAGCACCTTTGGAGCTATAGAGAAGAAGGAGGCCAGCATATTCCAGCTGTGGGGACACCATGCAATAAACAGGGGAAAAGCTGTCACAGTACATCACCAGGGTAGAGGCAGTGATGCGCAAGATCGCTGAGTCTGGGGGGGGCACCTCAGAGCAGGCCACCAAAATGAGGCTTGATCAGATCCTCTGGGGTGCTGCATATTCCTGACTAACTCCAATCTCCCTCAGGCTGCGGGACTTCAGAACTGACTCCCTAACCTTTAAACAGTTGTTGGATGAGGTAAAGAAGAAAGAATACCAGGAAGACATTGATGACTCCTTAAAGATGCCCGCAGCAATGGTGAGGTGAACTCCTCATTGGAATTGGATATTGCACTGAAGAAGTTCAGAGAATGGATGCAGGACTTTAAGGGGGTGAAGGGGTCTCACTCTACCACCACTATGGCCGAGTTTCAAGAGATAAGAGAGTGTATAAAGGCTTTGCAGCTGGCCCAAGAGTTCTGGTCTCAGCTGAGTACTGTTCTGCCTGAACCTGGGCTGCTGTTAGCTCTTTACATTGCCTCAGGTCTATGCCCATAATACCTCCTGTGTCCTGAGATGATTGGTTCTTCTTTAGATGTGATCAGGATGGCCACTTGATGCGAGGATGCATAAGTGTGGAGAAACCACAGCTCACTGAGATGAGGAGGTGGAAGGACCAGGGAAATGCCAATTGGGACCTGTGAAGGAGCAAATGGGGTCCCCACAGTTGCAGTGCTCAACCAAGTGGACTGACCCCAAGATTCCCCCCTGACAATCATGTGCCACCTGGTTTCTTCATTCCCAGGGCTGATGTAGAGGTTTTAATTAAGTGAGTGCCATGTTTTGCCCTACTGGACAGAAGGTCACAGGTCACTATAATACATGGGACTTTCTAAGACAGCTACATGAAGCATTTGCCCATCCTACCCCTGTCCAGCCCACCCCTGTGGGGGATAGGTAAGTCCAGCTACCCTTTTGATGGTTATTGCCTCACACAACAGGCATTCATTCCAAAGGGCCAGGGTGTACCCCCCACCATGGAGACTTTTGCTGTGATCTCCCCAGAGCCCAAAGGGATGACCGATTCACCTGTGTTAATTGGGACAAACACCAATATGTTTGGCCGGCTGGCAAGGATGTGTAACGAGATAGGAGGGGCAGATGAGTTAGTGAACCCTTGGGTCAAAGCAGCGGTAAAGAGGGTTGATCTGACTGTGGATAGTGCGGAAGCTGTGTTGATGGATGAGTCTGTTTATGTGCAGTGTGGACAGCAAAGAATTGATCCTGCCCTGAATTCAGAATACAGAATGGTGGAAATTGACGAGTTTTCCCAGCAATCTAAAGCACCTGCTTTCATCATTGATGCCCCACTGGAGGATAGCTTGCCAGAAGAGTTAATAGTTTAAAGAGGAGTACTGCCACCTCCAGAGATCTCCAGGGCCAGATGCATTATGGTGGGATCAGGAATGAGTCTGGGAAGCAAATAGCCATCCAGAATGGCCAAGTGTGGACACATATCTACAAAGCAGATGATGCTTTTGAGATATACCTGCTTTTGGCTGCAGAGGACGAAATAGATCCAACCTGGTTTGATTTTGGATATTCCCCCATACCTGCCAGCTACTGGTGGAGATTAAGCCAAAAGTTAGCCAAGCTGTGCAAAGTCTTCTCACTCCACGAATGGGACATGGGGTTTGTAAAAGAAGAAGAACACTGGATTTGTTTGAAGGGATGATCGGCCATTCAGAGAAAGGTCTCAGAGGCTGGCCCCTGGAGACATCAAAGACATCAGGCAACACCTGAAAGAGTTATTGGAGACTGGTATCATTACTGAGTCCCAGAGGCCCTACACCTCCCCCACTGTTGTGCGCAAGAAAAGTGGTGCTGTGAAGATATGTATTGATGATCGCACATTGAATAGGAAGACCATCCCTGATCAATACACAGTGCCGCAGGTGGAAGGTGCTTTAGCCAAGATGTCCAGAATCCAGTAATTCTCCATGTTAGACCTCTGGAGCAGCTATTACCAGATCCCCATGGAAGAGGAGGACAATGAGAAGACCGTCTTTATCTGTTCATTGAGATTCTACCAATTTGAGCACATGCCGCAAGGGATATCTGCAGCACCAGCCAAATACCAGCATTTAATAGAGAAAGCCATGTGGTATATGAATTTGTTAGAAGTCATCATCTGGCAGGATTACATAATTATATTTAAATGCACCCTGTAAGTACTCAGTGCCCGACTGATGAAAGTCCTGCACTGGCTGGAGGAGTTTGGGTTAAACGTTTCAGTAGACGAGTGCCAGTTGTGCAAGCCTTCTGTAAAGTATGTTGGGCACATTGTCTCACCAGCTGGCATTCAGACTGACTCAGCAAAAGTGGAGGCTCTCACCACCTGGCCCAGGCCCAATAACTTAAAAGCACTACAATCTTTCCTGAGGTTCTGTGGCTACTACCACTGCTTTGTAAAAGACTACTTGAAAGTGGTAAACCCTTTAAATGACTTGATGCAAGGCTATCTACCTACCAATAAGAAAACGAGAACTCAACTGGCAAAAAAAAGTCCTCCAAAGGTATTTATAGGTTGTGAAACTTTTGGAGACCAGTGAACACCTGAGTGTGAGGCTGCTTTTCGAGAAATTATTAGAAGACTGAGTGACGCCCCAGTGTTCACATTCACAGACCCTAACAAGCCCTACGTCATCCACACCGATGCCAGTTCAAATGGGTTGAGGGCAGTGCTCTATTAGGAATATCCAGAGGGACTTAGGCCTATGTCATTCACAAGCCACAGTCTTTCACCATTTGGGAGGCACTACCCTGTGCATAAACTGGAATGTCTGGACTTGAAGTGGGTGATAATCAAAAAATTCCACAATTACTTGTATGGGGTTCTTTTCACAGTTCACACAGATAACAGTTGGCTAACCTATCTGAACACCATGGCAAAGCTAGTTGCTGTTGGGCACCGGTAGTTATCTGCCCTATCCACTTACAATTACAGCCTTGAATATAGAAGTGGGAAGACCGATACAGATGCAATGCTCTGTCAAGGCACCTGCATGGTGACCAGCTTGATCCCCCAGTTCAAGCAGAGAATGCATTGTCAAAATGTTCTGTTCAAAGATTACTGCACAGGATAAAGATCCACTAGCTAATCCTGACAGAGCAGTTGACACACCAGGGTCTCATCTGATGCTATCCCACCTGCATATTTGAACTTTCCTTGTCTGGATATCTCCTCTCTGCCTCAACCCCATAAACCAGAACTACAAAGGGCCCAAAGAGAGGACCATGCCTTCCTAGACATAATTCAAGCTCTAGAAAAGGGCCACACCACTGAACAAGTGCACAGCCACCACCCGGACACTAAAGTGATGCTGAGAGATGCTGAGAGAGTGGAGCAAGCTAGCCCCAAATAATAGACTACTAATAGTCAGGGTGCAAGACACTGAGAATCCTGAGTGTCTAAAAACCAAGCTGGTACTGTCTAGGAAGCACTGCAAGGCAGTGTGCATGTCACAAGACAATGAAATGGTTCTCCTGGGCTATGAGCATACCATCAATTTGTGCAGAACAAGGTTTTATTGGCCCAGGATGTGGCAAGACATGGAGACACATTGTAAACACTGTCTGAGTTGTATAACGCAAAAGACTTTGCCAACAACAGCTGCCACTTTAGTCGGCATCAGTACCAATGGTCCACTTGAGTTAGTCTGCATGGATTTTTTGTCTTCTGAGCCCTACAGAAAGAGCAAAGCAAAGATTCTTGTCATCACAGACCACCACACCATATATGCCCAGGCCTACCAAACAAAAGATCAGAAGTCCAGCACCATAGTTAAAGTTCTGCAGCAACTAGCCGGCCAGGTGGCACTGAGAGTTGATGCATTGGATGCCACACCTCGCATCACGCTGGTGACCCGGGTTCGAGAACAGACTCGGGTCACTCTGGGGTCAGAAAGGTTGAGGAAGGATTGAGTATCCATAGATGGTTCTTCTTTCTCATGGAGGGGAGACACTGCTGCACACTATAGACTGAAGCCCAGCAGTGGCTGGGTGTCGGCACAGGTGCAGCCAGAACGGCCCATGTTCAGCGCGTGATTCTGCATCCATGGAGACAGAGCCCAGCCATTTGCCTGTTGCACATTCTTGGGTCCAGGGGAGAAAACCAGGTGGAAAATGGAGCTGGCAGGCTCCATGATGGCCTTGCTGCCCCTGCACCATCCCCCGGAAGCTGGATACTGGCTTCTGGGGAGGGGGAAAGTCAATGCTCCCCTCCTCAGCCCTGTCATGGGGGGGTAACCAGTGAGGGATCTACTGGGGAAGGTTCAGTGCAGGATGCCAGGCAAGAGACTTGAGCTCCTATGAGGGAGGAGCTGGAGCAGCCTGCCAGCTCCATGGAAGGTGGAGAAATTGTAAATTGAAAAAAAAAAGTTTTGCAGCAGTTTGTGACACACTATGGCATTCCGAAAAGTGTCCACTTGGAACAGGGCTGAGACTTTGATAGTCAGCTGTTGAAAGAATTTCTGGCAACATACTATATAAAGAAATCATGCACCACACTGTACCAGCCCCAGGGAGACCCACAACCTGAATGTTTTAATCAAACTGTTTTGAACATGTTAGATAACCTGGAACCAGCTAACAAACTCAACTGGAGTCAGAGAGTAAGTTACTTGGTGCATGCATACAACTGCACCAAAAATAATGCAATCCAGTGTTTTCCCTTTTATCTCATGTTTGGTTGTGAGGCAAGGCTGCCAGTTGATCTCTGCTTTGGTGTGTCCCCAGGTGGCACCTCCAAGAAGACCTACCTTGAATACACCCACCAATTGAGAGAACAGCCAAAGAAAGCATACAAGCTGGCATCTGAAGCTGTAGCTAAAAGTAATCAACACAACAAGCAGAGGTATGGCAACTGAGTATGGCATCAAGTGTTGCAAGTGAGAGATTGTGTTCTGCTCCTACACCTGGGTATACAGGGCAAAAATAAACTTCAAGATTGGTGGGCCCCTGAAATCAACACATTAATTGACCAATTGCCAAACTTGCAAGTGTATAAGATCAAACAAGAACAAGGGAAATGTTTGGAAAAGACTTACTGAAGAAACCACCTGCTCCCCACATTGACAAGATCATGCCTGACCCAGACCCAGATCCCAAGACTCCAGGTGGGAGAAGGCCCAGAACAAGGAGCCAGACTGCACAGAAGAAAAGAGAAAGCATTGTCTTATTCATGTGTAATGCCCTCACCCCTGCCTTTTTGCAAAATGACAGGTGGCATGCTGTTGAAGCTGACAGCAGTACCTGGTGCGGACTGGGTTCAGGGAGGACTAGGTTACTAGGCACAGGGGGCCTAGGTTTGGCTACTCTGTCCCGGGGCACCCAAGTAAATCCAAACACAGGAAGCTATAACTGTAATGTCCAATACCAGGAATGGGATTCTAAAGTGTTGCTTTTGTTCACATCCAAACTGAACAAACAAAGCATAGACGGACCCCCACGGGGCTACATTCCTGGTAATGCAGATTAGAGACACAGAACACTTCTTCACTATTCCAGCCCTCAGGCTCTGAACCCACCAGGCACACAGCCTGGACTTGCATGCAGCTTTGGGTACACAGCCCGACTTGTACACTACTTGGGTTTTTTCCATGGCCTGGCTCCCCCGCCAGCCACTTGATCGCGGCCCATATAGGAATGAACCAGTTTTCCTGTTGGTGGCTCCCCAAACCACCTCAGAGCCTTCGACTCCTAAAGGGAAATTTTCCTTCCATCCCACATCTGGGTACTTTCCTAATCACTGGCCAAGTGCATGAGGCAAAGTAGAAAACCACAGAGCAAATCCGTAGAGGTGGACTTGGTTACTAAAGATGGGGGGTCTCCCACCTCCAGCTCCCACAATCCATACCCGTCCATTTCTCTGGACACTAAACAACTCTTTTTGAAAGCTTGGCAATGTAGATTTCTGGGTAGATGTATGTCACATCTCCTCTACGTCTCTTGACTTTTCCTTTGTGCTGGACTTGAACATATTTTTACTTTTGGCTAAGCCTATTACTCTAGGCCTCCCACTACTTCAGTAGTCCAATCCCCATTTTAACACAGTTCAGGATGAAACATGGGCCCTTTAGCAAGAACAGAACTCACCCTTCGGTTGCAGGTGCCCCACAGGCAAATCTTGAAATCTTCTGGTACCCAACACACTTGGACAAAATAAGGCAGCTTCTTCTCTAGCAGTAGCCAGGGGGTTGCCCCTGGAATAGCAGGCAAACCTTCCTGCCGTATTCCCTGAGGGATGGGGCACAGAGACCCGAATCAGTGGTCTCCACCACTTTAAAGAACAGCTTACTGTGTCCCTCTTTAGGCAGAAACATACACCTTTCCCTAAATGTAGCTCTATTTCAGAGCTGAGGCTCCAAGAGCCTATGCACAGAACTGCTGTGCTCCTCTCACAACAATCTCCAACTGCAGACTACTGACACTGACTATTCAAAACTCCCAACATTCTAATCTAACTCCCTTGTGCAGATTCCAATGTGGCTCATGCAGCTGCAATAGTTCTATGGTGATGTCATCCCTCAGTCTCAGCTGAGACCGAGAACAGAGTGAGACAGTGTGAAATCCATTTAACTAGAGTTTCACAAGCTGCCTTCCCTGCCTACCACTAGGTCTTACTGGGATTCTAGTAACCCCGGGTAACAAGGGGGTTACACTCGCCCTTGACCAGGAAAATGACTGTCTGCAGTCATTGTTTACCCGGCTTAGGCCATCCCACCCTATGTGCTACCAGCGGAGGGGGGTGATCAGGCCCCCTTCTACCATGTCCAAGCACAGGCAAGCAACACTAAGGTCCTAGAGGCCTTTAGCTGACATATCAGCCTCTACTCTACCCACTTACTATGGATGCCTAGTGGCTCTGGTAGAACTTTCCAGAGCATAGCCCTAATAGGTCAGCACTACAACCCCTACTGCAGGTCAGGGCCACAGCCTGTCTATCCCCCTTAGCCCTCTAGGGAAATCCAATCTGCCTCTAACTTAACACCCAAAAAACAAAAACAACACGGGGACCTCCCCAACCTTGGGCACCCTGCAACCACACACCAAGAAATGAATACCATACTTTTACATTACATTACATTACTGCCTCCCTACCCCCACAACCACACATGTGGAAGGAAAAGGGTTAATACAGTAACAACAACAATAATAACCACAGTACTTTAAATTACTACACACTAAAGTACTAGTGAGGAACTCTGATGAGCCCCTCCTCCTCTTCTTGTCTTCTCTTCTATCTTCTTCAGGAACACCTACAAGAAAAAGAAAGACAACACACACTCCTAATCTGCATACACAGTCTACCTAAACCCCTACCATCAAAACACTGGAGAATCCCAAAAAGATTTCTTTTAGGAAAGATAGAAAAACAGTATCTACACTAGAAAACAGTAGAAAAACAATGACATTATTTACAATACACATTTGGGGGATGGAGTGCCCTAAAAGTCCCATCTAGTGACTACAGTGCCCGAAGGCTAGTCCATTAAAGAGTCTCTCCTGGGCCGGAGCCCGGTGAAGCACAGTTCTAGCAGGCCAAAGTCCCGAAGGGGAGAGTCTTTGAGGACAGTTCACACATTCTGGAGTCTGCTAGTGTAGGGTGTGTACTGCAATGTCATAAGGATAGAAAAGTTCGGACTTACCAGCCGCCTTGTAGAACGATTAGGATACTCCGACCTGCTCCTCAGCCAAAGACTCTCCCTGGCAGCATTTTTTTCAATACAGCTGGGAGGACATCTTCCGGGAACTACAGGAGGGCACATCTGGGAACTGCTGGGCTGATGTCATCTCTGGAGATGGACCCTTAGAACAGGAACAAAAAGGAAAACAGCTGGTCTGACATCATCTGATTACCAGGCGATGAAGCAGGATACAGCTGGGATGGTGTCCTTTCTGGATCTGAAGTCATCTGGTGGGCCAGTCGATGGATTCTGGAAAGGCCAGTACACTGTAGAACTGATGAATGTGGGACACCTGAGTCCTGGATGTCCATACTGGTGGATCAATAAAGGCACTGCAAAGGCTGGTGTGGCAGTATTGACTACCACTGCTCTGCTTTCCATCTGGTAGCCACGGGCACATTTGCCGGGAGGTCCTTGCATTGAGGCCAATAGCACGGTGGGTCAGGAACTTGAATTATTACCCCGTCTGGGTGCACATAATTCACACAGTGAAAGGTTTCACGTCCCTCTCCATCCACTCTTTGCACTCTGTCCATAAACAGTGTCCTGCCTCTCTTCCACTGGGTATATTTCTCATGAAACAGTCTTTTTCTGACTTACTTGTTTGCACCAGGATGCACACATTTCATTGCTTTGGCCCAGATCCAGGATTTCCTGCTTTTCTCAATCTCCTCCCAGACTTTCCGAGGAAAGGTAGGAAAGGACATTCCATAGATTTCATTCGCCTTCCTACGAACCTCTCTCTCTCCTCTTTACTAGCTTTGGTCAACCTGAGACCGCTGGCCTGGCTTGGGGGTGGCCAGTCCTGGTTCTGCCAGCTATGCATCCTCAACGAAATGAAAAATGGATCCCTGACTTCTTCTTCTTGCATAGCCAGGGCAGTGGCATCACCACTCTCTTCCATGCATTCTTCTGAGGCAAGAGCTTGAGGCTATGTGCCCGTTCCTTTTTCACAAGGCCACATAGGTTTCCCCTCATCTTCTTCCTCACTGAGGATCTGAGCCCAGGAGTGAGAAGTCGTCCTCACTCCTGAGACTATCCAGTCATCACTAGGCCCGGAGGTTGACACCTCCCATTCAAAGGCCTCCCACATCCCATCTTCTCCTATGAGACTTGGGCTAGGCCCCCCCTCCAGGGGTTTACTGATGCTTTATCTGAACTTTCCTTTTGAGATCCAGCATCTGAAACATCAACACCTGGTTCTGTCTTTAAATTTGCACCCTCTAGCTTTGTGCCACACTCCCTCGAGGGGCCTACTTCAACAGGCTCCACCTGGTGCTGTGTGCTGCCAATGACAGATTCCTGAACCTTTGTCCATGTGGGAGCCAAATGAATCTGGGGCACTTTATACAAGCCATATTTTTCTAGGCACCCAGAACAGTGAGGTATCATGAAGACGTCCCTTCCAGCATTTAAGCATATTTGACAGACTTGCACTGGCTATCCAGGAATCACCACATGAGAAGGCAGTTGTCCTCCATAATAACACCTTTCAATGTCCCTTAATCTGTTTACTGCTGCTGTTACTGCAGCCCGGGCATGATCTGGGTAGCTAGCTGGTCCTGAGGCCATAACTGCAGGGAAAACAAACAAAAGCTCACTGTTACTGAAAGTCCCACTTCACTGAACACTCTCTTTAGTTTTAAAATGGCTCCTCTGCTGCTGTGTTTACATTACTACCCCACCCTGTAATGGCGGCGGCAGCACTCCTGCGCATCAGCATTCAGAAATTCGGTCAAGCCACTGCGCATCCGATTTACACACACTACTGATAACTTTTGCTCAAACTGCACAGACTTGCACTGCTCTTTTTCTAACTCATTTACATGATTTGCCACGGACTTTTCACTTGCTGATAACATTTCTTTAGTGCACAGTCCCTTAAAGCCTCAGGATTTCAAGCACAGGATTGCCTGTAAACTAGTGCTGCACATTTGGCTACAACTCACAGTCTCTCTCTGGCTTTGAAACTTTAACTGATGCTGAATCCATAACTATGCTCATAGTCAATGGCCTAGCAGACTTGCACTTGCTGATAAAACTTGACACAGTCGTTGCAAAGCGACTACACTGCTGCACACATTTTCAGCTGGCTTTTGGCAGAAAATCACTGTTTGAGCAGCTTTTACTGTTGGTACTCACTGTTATCAGTAGCTGTTAGCTGCGATGGAAAAACGGACTGCAGCCAGTCTTGGAGGCCTCAGAAAGAAAACGGGTGGGCAGTCCTGCCGATCATCTCCCCGATTACCACACTCACAATTCAGTCGATCGAGGTGTGGGTTGAGCCCAATTTTAAAGAGCAAAGGCTATTTTTAATAGTTTTACAGCGCTTTTAATCACCACGATGCTCCTCCACTAAGCCAGTACACGCACTCCACTCACACTCCCTCTCGAATGCTGGGCAGTCACTGTAGAGCTGGCTGAGGGGCGGGATTGATTGCAGCCTCACCAATCACACAACACCATGCAAATGAGCCTTTTCTTCCTCGCTAGTGCTCTTCTCTTCATGGAGATCATCGAGCAGGCAAATTTAAACTGCAGAAACCATTTATTTTTTTTTCTTCAACTGACTCCATGGCGGGAGCCCATTTCAACCATTTAGCATGGCCATTCGCACAGCAAGTTTCTCAGTTCACTCAGAAGCATTTCCAACGTCCAGGGCACAATTTTCCTGTTGCTACCCCTAGTCTTCCACACTTTTCTTTATCACACACAGATTTTAGAAAGCTGGCAAAACACTGTAAACATTTGATGCAGGACAAGGGCACACTCTTTTAGCTTTACTGCTCCTTGGTAAACAGTTGGCATTTTAACAGCAGCATAAGATCCACAGCACATAGCGACACACTAGTTAGCCTTGCTTCAGCTTTTTGGGCTACCCACTGCCAGATAACCAAAATGCTAGCCCCTTGCCTGAGTACCTTCCTCCCAAAATTAAATCCAAAGCGGTGCCTCCATTTTGTAATGCCCTCACCCCTGCCTTTTTGCAAAACAACAGGTGGCATGCTGTTAAAGCTGACAGCAGTACCTGGTGGGGACTGGGTTCGGGGAGGACTAGGTTACTTGGCACAGGGGGCCTAGGTTTGGCTACTCTGCCCCAGGGCACCCAAGTAAATCCGAACACAGGAAACAATAACTGTAATGTCCAATACCAGGAATGGGATTCTAAAGTGTGGCTTTTATTCACATCCAAACTGAACAAACAAAGCATAGACGGACCCCCACGGAGCTACATTCCTGGTAATGCAGATTAGAGACACAGAACACTTCTTCACTATTCCAGTCCTCAGGCTCTGAACCCACAAGGCACACAGCCTGGACTTGCATGCAGCTTTGGGTACACAGCCAGACTTGTACACTACTTGGGTTTTTTCCATGGCCTGGCTCCCCCCCCGGCCACTTGATCGTGGCTCATATGGGAATGAACCAGTTTTCCTGTTGGTGGCTCCCCAAACCACCTCAGAGCCTTTGACTCCTAAAGGGAAATTTTCCTTCCATCCCACGTCTGGGTACTTCCCTTGTCACTGGCCAAGTGCATGAGACAAAGTAGAAAACCACAGAGCAAATCCGTAGAGGTGGACCTGGTTACTAAAGATGGGGGGTCTCCCACCTCCAGCTCTCACAATCCATACCCGACCATTTCTCTGGACACTAAACAACTCTTTTTGAAAGCTTGGCAATATAGATTTCTGGGTAGGCATATGTCACATCTCTTCTACATGTCTTGACTTTCCCTTTGTGCTGGACTTGAACATACTTTTACTTTTGGCTAAGCCTATTACTCTAGGCCTCCCACTACTTCAGCAGTCTAATCCCCACTTTAACACAGTTCAGGATGAAACATGGGCCCTTTAGCAAGAGCAGAACTCACCCTTCAGGTTGCAGGTGCCCCACAGGCGAATCTTGAAATCTTCTGGTACCCAACACAGTTGGACAAAATAAGACGGCTTCTTCTCTACCAGTAGCCAAGGGGTTGCCCCGGAATAGCAGGCATACCTTCCTGCCCCATCCCCTGAGGGATGGGGCACAGAGACCCGAAACAGCGGTCTCCACCACTTTAAGGAACAGCTTACTGTGTCCCTCTTTAGGCAGAAACACACACCTTTCCCTAAATGTAGCTCTATTTCAGAGCTGATGCTCCAAGAGCCTATGCACAGAACTGCTGTGCTCCTCTCACAATCTCCAACTGCAGACTACTGACACTGACTATTCAAAACTCCTAACATTCTAATCTAACTCCCTTCTGCAGATTCCAATGTGGCTCATGCAGCTGCAATAATTCTATGGTGATATCATCCCTCAGTCTCAGCTGAGACTGAGAACAGAGTGAGACAGTGTGAAATCCATTTAACTGGAGTTTCACAAGCTGTCTTCCCTGCCTACCATTAGGTCTTACTGGGATTCTAGTAACCCTGGGTAATAAGGGGGTTACACATGCCTTCTGAAAGGACTACATTGAACTTGACCACTGGTCCAACTGAGCCTTCCAAGTGGCCTAGAAGAAGAGATACTGCTTCATCCATGCTTCCCGAGAGGACCACATTGAACCTGTACACTGGTCCAACTGAGCCTCCTGAGTAGCCTACAAGCAGTTCTTCTGATGAAAGTGATGATGAGGAATTTCAAGTTAATCAATATGTGCCTGAATAAAATCCCACCCTGCATCAATGGCAAATGGACTATATAAATTCTCAGCCCACCACCAGTACTACCCCTAATGACTCTGTGCCTCCTTTGGAACCCCATGAGGCCCCCTTTGTCCTTTTTTTAATTTCCTACACAATAATTATATTAGTAAAAGAAGAAATAGATGATATGCCCTCTTTTGTCCCTGATAGAAAGCCCAGGATAACCTTACCTGAGCCAGAATTGGACACTGCAATGGACAATGAGATAGATTCAGGCCATAGTGAGTATGTTGCTGATGAACCAGCCATTCTTGATCATGCTCCTTTTCCCATGCCTGTGCAAGTTCAGGACAGTACTGTTTTCCTGACCATGTCCCTGTGCCATCTGTAGAGAAATTCCAACACCTGACACAGCCCTGCCTAGAATGTCAGAGAGACAGCCCAAATCAGTTATCAAGCTCACATATGATATCTTTTGTGCCTTCACCAATACCCCCCTTCATGTCATCCATAAGTCAGTGGTTCCCATAATTTGCACCCCCATTGTGTTGCACCAGGAACAGGGTGGAAAGTTGTGTGTGCTTGCCACTACATACAGTTTTCTAGGCATCCAGCTGATATATAGATAGGAACTGGTATTCTGCTTTTGTATTGCAACTGTTATTCATATTGTTATTTAGACAGCAGTCAGATGTCTAGCCAGCAAATGTATATATTAGAATGTTTCTTGCATTTTAATTGCTTGTCAATACACCAAGCATTTGGCAAGGGGAGTGTGTAAGCCCTCCAAGATGGTTTACTTGTATTGGCTCCAGCCCTCTGATCCCTGCCGCTATCTTGCAGTGGTCCCTAATGGGGTCTGAACCTGGCTCCAAGCTTCTTTTCGTGGCTATGGCTGCTGAAAATCTTCCATTTCCTCTTCCCCAGAAAATAGGATGCCAAGTCCTGGGAACCATTCCTGCACCTCCAGGAGTTTGTTGGGACTATCTACAATCCTGGAGAGCTAGAGAATCAAGACAGCAGAATGTAAACAAAAAACATGATGGCACTGCACCTTCTGACCATATGACCCTTCTGACATGTGAGGCTTCCAAGAGGCCAAGTGTAAAGGAGAACATGGCTCCAATAGACAGAGCACCAGTAAAGGGCACACAATGGGTTATATGAGTTGTGTCAGCCCCTGTGAGCTAAAGGGAGCTCCTCAGATAAAATAATAGGTATCCTGGCTCCAGCAGGTAAATGAGAGCCAAGATATATAAGCATTAGCCCTTGAAAGAGCTTTTCTCAAAAGTTATGGGATGCGCTTATTAGGGGCTGTAAAATAAACAAATATGGCAGCCCCCAGAGATTTCTCTAACAGAGGGGGCTGCTGGAAAGAGGTAAAGGGCATTGAATTTGCCTGAGACTGCAGCAGCCTATCAGTAGAGGGCTGTGTAAAACAATAGGCCTGCCAGCCCATCAAAATGAGAGAAGCCCATGTTAGAGTGCAGGAAAGACTGCTTTGGGCTACCAGCACTACAATTGCAATTTTTTTTCCCCAAAGGCCTGATTGGCCACAGTTTGACAACTAGAACAGAATGCCTAGAGAGCCTCCTGCTGATGCCTAGAGGATAAGAGTGTTTTTGTGGGGATTTCTTGCCTGATAAAAAGGAGATTTCATGCGGAGCAAGCCGAGAGGGCCCAAATGATTGAAGCTGCATTGTGATAAGATAGACTTTGAGCGTGCAGTCGAATTTTCCAAGTGCTGCAACCCTGAGCAAAGACATACGAACATGCAAAATTGCAAGCAGATACAGGCCATTCAGTCTATCTAGTCTGCTCAAGTGTGCAGCGCGCTGTCTATTAAACTGCAGCTGCCCACCATCCCCTTGCACCCCCTTCTAACTTAATGCCCCCCACTGCTGACTTCTCTTCCCCCACCCTCCCCATGGTTTTGACCCTCCCTTTGGCCCTATCCCATACCATCTCTTGAAGCCATCCACTGTCTGCAGTGCTACCACTTCTGGCAGTGCATTCCAACCAGTTACCACCATCTCCGTGAAATAGTGTCTCCTCATCTCTCTCTCTCTTGAACCTTCCTCCCTCCATCCAATTTCAGACTGTGTCCCCTGTTTTCCTGTGTTTTAATATATTATTAACAGATTTATTGACTACTCCCTCTGACTCATCAAAGATTAATGATATTCCTTGTCTAGATCTGTCGTACACAAACAATTTTTTTTAACTTTCCCTTACTAAGAGTGATCTTCAAAAAAAGCCTAGATATTCTGTATGCACGATCACAAGAATTACTACTTAAGGTCAACTTACAGAAAACTAAAATCCTGATTTTTAGTTCAAACACTAAAATAAAGAGATATGGTTCCTTGGCAATCAAAAAATGGAGGTTGTCTGAAATATATATACTTATGGGTAGTTGCTAAAAATAATTGTACCTGATCAGAACATTGTGAAAGCACAAGGGAAACACTGAAAAAAACATCTAAAGGCCTGGAAAGATTTAATTATAGGTATGAAGCTCAAACTATATGACCACTAATATGTGCAATAAAAGCAAACAATCGGGCACAGCTTTTTTATGGTACAGAAATTTGGGAAACCAAAACCATGGGGAACTTAACTATTCTCAAGTTTAAGTTATTAAGGAAAACCCTTGGAGATGGTCCCCACGTGTCTAGCTGCATGCATTAGGGCCGAGCTTGGCATTAACAACATTAATGCATTGGCGAACTCTGAGAAAATTTGTTTTTGGTTAAGGGTGACGAAGCTACCTAATAATCAGCTGTCCCTTTTATGTCTTTAAGAATTGAAGAATTGGTTCAAGTGGGGCTATACTAATAAAAAGTGCTGACATCCAAGTCTATTATACCTATTATAAGAATCCAGTCTATCAAACCTAAATGTATTGCTGGAAAATAGTATAGCAATCAGCCTCAAATACAAACAATGTATGACCCAAACAATTTTGAACAGCTGGAACCAAAAAGATCTTGCCGATATTAGAAAATCTCACTTCTCCAGATGGTGTGCAAACCACAATTTCAGCTTTGGATACAAACCATATCTGGATATATTAACAGATGCAGACCTTCGCAGAATGTTTGTAAGATATGAATTTGAAAGATTTCAAAATAACATACTCTCAGCAAGATATAACAACTTGCATAAACAGCAAGAGCATTGTACATTTGCTGTGGGGGGCACCAAGGACCTTAATCATGTCCTCTGGAAATGCTCATGGTACACATTGAAGAGGATGATTTTGCAAAACACCTTTCTAGATCCTATGTATAATGTAAGCCATGATTTACTAACTACCACCTTAAATCATACTGTGGATGTCTGGGCAGTAACCAGAATTGCCAAATTCCTTAAAGCAATTGATAAAAAAAGAAGAAAATTCTGGCAACCCAAATTATGCCATAAGCCATCTGATTGGTACCTATAGAAATAGTTTTAGGAGCAAGCCTGTGGTCTGTTAATTTGAAGTGCACTTTGGTTAATTTATTTTATAATGAAGTTGTATAGGAACTTGTATGTACATATTTATAGTACTAGTTGAGTTGATGTGTCTGA
Source organism: Neoceratodus forsteri (assembly GCA_016271365.2). NCBI lineage: Eukaryota > Metazoa > Chordata > Ceratodontiformes > Ceratodontidae > Neoceratodus > Neoceratodus forsteri. Next base: position 614,222,992 of record CM057455.1, read on the forward strand.
ACTATTGTACATATGTATGTGTTTATTTATTTCTTGTATTTATTATTCGCATGGCTTTTAAAGCTCAGCAGTACAGGTTTGATTGACTGAGTCCTGTGGTGTTCCACCCCCTTTTAACTTAAACAAGCCCTCTGAATTAACTCTGTTTATGCCCTTTAGGTACTTGAATGTCTCAAGCATATCCCATCTCTCCCATCAATCTTCTAGGGTGTACATGTTGAGCTCCATTAATCTCTCCTCATATGACTTGTCCCCCATCCCCAAGATCATCTGTGTCACCCTACGCTGAACCCTGTCCAGTAGTGTGATGACCCTTTTCAAATAGGGGCATGAAAACTGTACACAGTACTCCACGTACGGCCTCACAAGTGACCTGTACATGGGCAAAATTACTTCTTCCCTTCTAAAAGTGATTCCCCTGGTGATGCATCTCAGCATTCTGTTTGCCTTTGCAGCTGCCTTCCTGCTCTGTGCTGAGTGTTACATTTCCCCTGTCACCAGCAATCCCAGATCTTTCTTCTCCTCCAAAGTGGCCATTTGCACTTCCCCCAACCAGTAGCTATTCTTTGGATTTTTCGTCCCCAAGTGCAAGACCTTGCACTTTTTAGCATTGAACCCCAGCTGCCATGTGGCTGACCAGCCAACTCCTGTGTCACTAAATCCTCGTGCAGTGCCTTACCCCCTTCCTCACTATCTACCTCAGCACAGATCTTAGTGTCATCTGCAAAGAAGTTGATCTTGCTCTTTATCCCATCTGAGATGTCAGCTATGAATATGTTAAATAGTACTGGTCCTAGCACCAACCCCTGCCGGACCCCGTTGGTTACAGCCGTGGGTGCCGAAAGCTCTCCCCATACTACCACCCTCTGCTTCTGACCTGCAACTACCTCTTGATCCCCTCACCAACTTCATTCCTGCTCCCAGCCTATTTAACTTGCTGGTCAGTCTTCTAGGGTCACCAAATCAAATGTCTTGCTGAAGTCCAGGTAAAGGACATGCACTGCATGGCTACTGTGTTCCCTCATGGAGGGGTAAGTATGGAGAGTGCAAATGTTGGCAAGGTAAGAGCCTCCTGAGCTTGCTGTGGCTAGAGACTGAGAAAGAGCCCAACACTGCTGTGTAGAGAAACTGAAGTGAGAGTGATGGGGCTTGAGAGATGGGGCGAGAGACTGAGCAAAAGTCCAGCTGTTAATTGTGTGTCCAAGGTGTTCCAGTTCAAGTTTGTTTTTCAGGAAAACTCCTTTGAGCACACTCATTTACAAGGAGGTCCTGTCAAGGACAACATAACACAATAGTAACAGAACAGAAAAGACACGCAGTATACAAGGTGACCTGAAACATGCACTCTAACAAATCAAGGGAAGCATACAATGGTTTTTGGGTTACAGGCTTTGCATACAAGTAATGTAACATTTACTGATACAGTAGGGCAAAAATAAAGCATTCAACTGTTAGGGAGGGGCACAAGTTTCTGACACGGTCCTTTCCAGGGCCTAATCCCTGTTTTTTAGCTAACTAGCTAATCATATATTCCTTAAGGCTGCAGCTTATGTATTTTCCTGGGGGGTGGTAACCTGTTATTTGTCCACAGGGTGTGCAACAGAGGACTCTTGGAGACCATACCTGCCCTGCCCCTAAACCAAAGAAGATGAAGAAGACCAGCGGAAGAAGATGACTAGAGGCCTGCCTTGTGAAAACTGCTTACAAAGGCCTCTGAGGTAAAGTTGGCAAGGCCAGGCAGATGAAGACCAGCATTCCTCATTTTCTCCAGTCATCCAGCTCTACAACCTTATGTGCATCATCAACAGGATACCTTCATGGTACCATACCAGAATCCAGTCTGCTGGCATGCCCCCCCCCACACCTGTGAACTGCTGAACAGTAAGTACCCCAAGCTATGGATTTGGGGAGCATTTGATTAGATATCTAGCTAAAAATCTGGGGCTTAGGTTCTGGGCAGGACCTTGTCAGAAACTTGAGCCTGAACTTCAACAAAGTTATACGTTTAAAAGCATTGCACCCCAAAACAAGCATCCCAGCTTGAGCATCATCATCACTTTGGTGAGGTACCCATTGCATCTAAGGGACATTGGCCAGGGTGCACCCAAAGGTAGCAGGTGGGAGTTTTGTGGGGTGTCAGTGCTTTACTTTTCTGGTTGTTGTTGCTTCATCCTCCCCATTTTCCCTTTTCCTCAAAATAAACACTGTTGTTGGTTGCATGTTATACCTTGGTATTGTGCTTCCCTGTGAATAGGGGAAGGGGAATTGCTGGGGTGATTGCTGTTGTGAGGGGAGTGTTTTAGGGGGCAGCTCATGTATTTTATTGGGGGTGGTAACCCGTTATTTGTCCACAGGTATCCTCTGCCACTTTTCTCGGTTATGGCACCATGCCAAACTTTTTGTCCTTTACAGAACTCAGGCTGGGCCTCTCGGAGATGTGTACAGTGTGGACCTAATGGGTCTGGAGCAGCTAAGGTGAGTTAAAGGGCTGTTACACTTAGGTGAGAACTATATTAGTTACCCAGATTAGGTACATTAATCCCAGAGGGAAGCTTGAATGAGGAGTCAAGTTGGTTGGGATTTTAATAGTATCAATTTCTTTACCACAGAAATGTACCCTTTTCCTCTTGAGGAGGGTTGATCTTGCTGCTGTCCTCAATCATGGGTGATAATACCACATCTGGATATACATGTCCCCTATCTATTTGGAAGTGACAGTTCCATACAGGATACACTGCGATTATAAGAGGCAGACAGAATCTAAGCATGCTATCCAAATTGACTAGAACGTCCTACTCAGTATTCACATCTTTTGTGATATTCAGAGAAATCTATTTAAATAAAATGTTGTGAATAAAAGGGAGTTCAATATTCAGTGTGCATCTCGATAATGTCACTGGAACACGAATGAGTGGTGATGTCTTTTGCTGAAAAGAAAACTTAATTGTCTAAATTTTCAGCCACTCAGGTTTAACCAGGAGCAAACTATGTCAGCATTCATTCATGCAGGGCCCATTAAAAATCTGGGTACTGAACAGAGTAGATGGTCTCAGGAAGTCATTTTTCCTGTTACAGGTCACATTTTTTCTGGATTGCTGGTGGGTGGAGGAGGGTGGTGGGAGCCTGGGGAATGAGTTGGCAGTGTTATGACTCATGCATCTGGTGGTGGGACTCAGGTGGGGGAGGCAGGAGAAGTGTGTTTCATGCATCACAAGGAGAAGGGTATATTGAACTTAAATATTTCTCTACTTACTACTTTGAAATTGATTAGGGTGGGGGGGTGCCAGTGGGGACCGGGAGAGGTTATATGCCTAGAAAGTTTTTTTAGAGGTGTGAGTGACTGGCATTAGAGTACAAGGGGTTGGGGGAGGTTTAAAAAATTCATGTGATGAAGCTGGTGCCAGGAACAATTCACAACGTGTGACTTTCCACAAATTCACACCAACTTCAATGGTGAGTTATAACCTTGCAGCATTTCAACACATAGTCTACAGCTGCAATTTTCTTTTTTGATAATTTTTGATCATTTTTTGACTCATCATCATATCTTGCTTATTATATAATTGAATCAAATATTTAAGAACAAAATTTTGTGAAGGCCATTTTTATCTGTGGATTGAGGAGAAGTGCTACATATTTTCTGAAAGCATGTATGTTTCATATTTATTGCACTATTTACTGCATCCCATAGTGGGCAACATTTCTAAGTCTTGTGTTTTTGCTTTATCTTATAATTTCCCAAGAAAAGCTTTAGTGTACGAAGGATTAATTTTAATTTCCTCTTCTGCCAATTTCATTAAATCTTGAATTTTGCACTGATCAAACATGTACTCTAAATGTAGTTCTGCTCTAACAGCACAGGCAACAGCCAACTAAGAGAGGTCAAAAATTAACTTCTAAAAGTTTGACTACCTCCTTGTTATATATATATATATATATATATATATATATATGTATAATTAGAGGCAAAAAACTCTGTTTAATGCATCAGTTAGGGTTGTTCCATAGTGACAAAAGCGAGGAAATTCGATGTTAGGGTTGAAAACCTCTTTGCACCCCTCCAGCCCACCCCCACAACTGGAATCGGGGTCCACATTGGGGTCATCGGCCCTAACTGTCACCCCATCACATGTGGAAAGAAGCTGAGGAATAGGAGAATGGGGTGACAGTTAGGACCGAGGACCCCAATGAGCACCCCGATTCCAGTTGGGGGGTGGGCTGGAGGGGTGTAAAGGGGGTTTCAACCCTAACATCGAATTTCCTCACTTTTGTCGCTGTGGAACAACCCTAACTGATGCATTAAACAGAGTTTTTTGCCTCTAATTCCCCTTCTTTTTGAGAATGATAATGAGAAATAGTGAACGTAATGCAGCGGCAGGAGCGTGGGGTGTGATGTCTTGTCACATAGTAACATTGTGCCCGCAAACACAAATCGTAATGCGCATGATGACGCAAAGTGAAACAGAAAGAGAAACAGTACTGTAGACAGAAATGTTAAAAACAACGCAAATGAAAACACAAAGGGTAACACACATGGTGGTGTAAACGTGAACGGTAAGTGAAATGGGTACGGAACCGCAAGCGGAAATGGTAATGGTAACAGTAATGTAAGCGCACAGGCTGGTTTTCCCCAAAAGCTGTACAGAGAAAGACAGTGAGTACAAAGAAAGTATGCAAAATAATGAGTCTCGGAACACAAAAATGAGGACTTGGAATAGTAAATTGCTTATATCTCAGTAACCGTACGACATAGAAAAAAAATGTAAAAGTCATATGAATTATCACTTTCCTGGCTAGTTTTGTACTTACCCCCCCATGAGGGGGGTAAACATTTTTTCAACGAAAAGTCCATATCTCACACTGTTTTCGAGATACGGGCCCTGAAAGGCGCGGTGAACGCTGTAATGTTATCCTATGGGAAAAAAAGAAGTTCGGAGTGCCATAACTTTGCCTCCCTGTAATATTTTTTCACCAAACCACTGAAAGGCACATCTGTGGGATATTGGCTGTGTTCCTGCAAATTTCAGCCCAAAAGACCAAACCGTTATTTTGCAGCAGGCGTAAGCGATTACTGCAATGCGTAAATGCGTATAATATTATCCTATGGGAAAAGGTGTCAAATTTGGAGTACCGTAACTTTGCTGCGTAATATTTTTTCAACAAAACACTGAAAGTCACATCTTTGAGATGTCGGCTGTGTTCCTCCAAATTTCAGCCCAAAACTCCTAACCGTTCTTTTCAGTGGGATGCCAAAGAATTACTGTTATTTTGGGCATAGTGTCGCAAAGTAGTGTTGATTTATGAAAGTCATAAAATTTGCTATACTTTGAAGTGCGACACTACTTATGAAGTACTTTTTCCAGAAATCTGAAAAACATATTTCTGGGGTGTTTTACCCCAAAATAAAGACATGGCTAGCAACCTCAGGGTCCGACTAGGTGAATACAAAAAGAATTAGGTTGCTAGAGGGTCTCAATTTTAAATGCCAAGCATTTTTCTGATCACTAACTGAAAACAAAATGGCAGATTTGTGACAGTAAAAGGGGCCATTTGCGACAGTAAAAATGCATTTGCGAAAGTGTTGAACTTTTTGTTAACTTTTCCCATTGACTTATAATGGCAACTTGTTTTTTGAATAACTTTTGAACTGTTTAATATTTTTTCATGAAATCTTTGAAAGGCACATTGGGGACCCCGGCTGCACATTCCCTGAAGATTTCGGACCGGTCGCGCAAACCGTGTGACCTGTAGGTGCGACCGTAGAAAAAAAGCGTAAACGCATGTGCAGATCATGCTTAATAACTCCGCAGTCGTATATGCGACTGGTACAAAACTTGTCAGATCCCAAGGCGAATGGGTCTTGATTCTGTGTTACAAATTTCAGGCAAATCCGTTGAACGGTTGCAAAGTTATTAAGGTGCAACATTGGGTTTAACATGTAAATGGCTCCTCAACCCTAACTATGGTAGCACTACCATGCTACCATATATAGGATAGTGCATGGGGAACTGTTGACAACAGGGGCTATTCTTTCACCGAGTTGGCACTATGACGACAGATTACCTCGAGAGCGCAGCTCGAGAGGTAATCCGTTGTCATAGTGCCAACGAGGTGAAAGATGCCCTGTTGTCAACTGTTCCCCATGCACTTTTCTTTATAGTGTATGGTGGAACATCGTTTTTTGGGGAAAAAACAGTTACTAGAAGGAAAAAGAATTTACATTGTGAACGTTTTCACACTAACCATTAATACTGCCCCCGATATTGCTGCTTTCGCCATGTGTCCTGTCTATGGAGTGAGCCCTAACTGTCAAATGCTGCGAGGACACAGTGTGACGTTCGCAGTACAGTAGAAAACATCATTCTGTTGTACTGCGAATGTCACTAGTGTGTGACTCAAGGTTTCGGAACGACGATTTCGTGGAGAACGACGCTCCACCATACACTATAATATATATATATATATATATATATATATATATATATACATATATACATATATATATATATATATACCTAGATTATCCCATACCCACAGCACTGCAACAACATTTTAGAAACTGTTACAGCATTAATTGCTGCAGCCACAGTATTGCTTTCATATTTTCTATTGAAACTGTTTACGGCCATTAATACAGCGTCAAACTTTTGAATAAGTATTAAAATGAGTTAACCATGAACAATTTGAAGTTATCTGGAGGCCCAAATATGCATAGCTTTTTACAGCTTCAGTCTTCTTCTCACTTGAATTTCCAAGGGTATGAAGATGAAGACCTACAACCAAACTGAATATTTTTTTCCCCAAAATGTACCTGTAATCCTTATTCTTTACAGAGGGAGTAAAAATAATCATTCAGAATATCCTGTAGACCTGACCTACTAAATGAGAGTAAAACAATATAATCTGCATATGCAAATGCAGGAATTGGTTTAGTAATTATTTATGGACAATTTTTATCAAATACAGTACATCTAGAGATGCAAGAAGGCTACATAATGGTTAAAAAGAAAAGATGCCAGTAGACACCCTTGTCTTACCTCTCCATTTGAGGGGAAGGAACCTGTTAATTGTCCGCCTACTGTTAATCTAATTTTAATCTGAGTGTCCTTATGTAATGATTTGTCAGTATTAAAAGGTGCAGCTTAAATATTTAATTTTTCCATTTTTCCATACTGTCCAACATAAAAGAGAGTTAAAAGCAAATGACAGATCCATAAAAGCTGCATAAAGTTTTACTTTCTTATCATTAATATATTTTTGGAATGTGTGTATTTAGTTAGTTTATTATGCAACATTTTTTGGTCATTATTATTTTAAAAAGAAGCATACACCAAATGTACAAAAAGCCATAATACAGGATACAAGATGTAGCAGTCAATATAACAGTATGAATCAAACCATGATTGATTGTTGATCACGTCATATAACATAAATTAATGTTTAACATATCTCAGTTCAGGACAACACAAGTTCCATTTTAAATAATTTCCTTTTGCCATAATATTTTGATACATGGTTTGATCTAAGTATTTGTGCTATGATTCTCCATACCCTAACCAGGCAGAAGGTCAAGGCAGAACGTCAACATTTAGTTTCATTCCATGTCACCTAACAAGGGCAGTCTGTACAATAAATACTTTATATTTCAAAAATAATCCCTAAAATATAGGCAGAAGCCCCTCCACACTACCCAATATACACTACCAAAAGCATACATAACAATTTGAATTTTTGTGTTGCAGAACTCTGCCAAATAGTATTTTGTGTCTAACAAGACTCCACCAAACTAAATCCTAGCTCACTGCTCTAACCCTAGCCCACTGCATCCTCTTACTTATCTAGAAATTAGCTGCCTTGATACTCCGAAACAAGCACTTTGTACCTTTTCTTCTGTATTTGTATTTTTCTATGTCATTGTCATTTTTATGCAACATGTTAATGCTTGCCCATAATTCTGTACTTAAATTTGTACTGTTTTTTTCGATTATGCAATCTGTAACTACCTGTCTGTGTCAAAGGACCTCCTTGTGAATGAGCTTGCTCAACTGAGTTTTCCTACAATAAATCTGAAGTTGAAACTTGAACTTGAACTTGAATTCCACTATATGCCACTGAATAATTACTCTAATTGTTCATTCTACAACTTAAAACATGTTCATCAATTTAACATTCATAACTACCAGTTTTAGGGATAAGAACCTGAGAAAAATTCAATACTAACAAAAAGAAGAATACCAAAATGTTCCTGTAGCATCGTGCACAAATCTGACCATTGGCCATTTCTCTAACCCCTATCCTCCAACCAAAATATGAATAGCAGACATACATAGTACTACACAGAACCTACATCTTCCTGTTCTGAGGCAAAACTTCAAAACAACCCTGAGCAGGGCAAGCTACCCCTAGACAAAAGCCACAGACGCATTGCAGTGACATTGTATTAAATGGTTACTTAGTAGTTTAGTTAAATTAAGGAATATTAATTGATTTTACATATGATGTTTAGTTGAAGTTTCCCCCCTTTAACTGTTAAACAGTTCACCATGATTATGAATTGCCTAAAACAACATACACCTCTTTGTATGTCACGTGTAACAAGAAGTTACAAATAATGGCTCCTTAAAATTGAAAATGACACACTTGCACATGAAGAAATGCAGATGCTTCAAATACATTTACAATAATGTGGAGAAGAATATTCCTTTCATAACAAGGATCCATATGGGCATAGGTAGCATTATGCCTATAGCCCAGAAAATGTGCTTATCTTGTGCTTTTCCATCATATTATTGTTTCTCCATGCTCCATAGATGCCTACATTTATGTAGTACATATCTGTTCATGAAATGAAATATAAGGCCACTGCCAAAATACATTGCCTGTTCGGTAACAGGGGGGATCCATGTAACCAATGAGTTCATTGACATGACTCAAATACAGCTTTCAATTTATCCCCAGTTAGATGTCAACATTATAGTGAATTCCTTTGGAATGTGTTTAGTTTAATTGATGATTATTTGGGGGAAGGGGTATTACTCCATCCTAGATTGCATTGTTAAACTGGAGAAAGTTCTCTTTATAAGACATGAATCCACATTCCAGTTTTCTGAATATTTAGTAACAAGTAGTACATATTAGTTGCAGTGGTGCATTCTGCCAGTGTCAACACCACATTCTCATTTAAATGGCCAAGAAAATGAATATTGGAAAACTTCAAATTGTAACATGTCTTTAATGAATTTATATTATACCTTTTGGGAAAAATATCTCTAATTCCCACCATCTTTCATTTGAGGTGCCATCCAAAAGGAAGAGTCCCACACTGGGAGATTCAGGGAGGTCAAATTCCCATCCCAAATTTTGGGTTCATTAAATACATGGTACGGTCTCAAACCACTCTATCACCTCTGCACCTGAGAGCTATTCAGTCATGTCGGGGCCTCACACATCTCACCTATATCTCAGCATAGCCCCATGTGAAGCTCTTAGACTCCATCAGGAACAAGCACCTGAGCTTCATTTCCTCAATTTCTGGGTCATAGGCATCCATCTTTAAGAAATAAGAATAGAAGCACTCCACTGAGCATTGTATTTCTTTAATAAATAGTACAAGGACACCTGCCACCCCCAGACAACCTTGTATACCTGTTTTAAACAGTGAAAACACCTTCTGGCACTTATAATGGATTTAAAACTCTGCGATGACACCCAAACAAAGGCCAAAGGAGCTGCATCTCTTCATTAGACTGGACTCCTTTCCATGACCCCAGATGTGGTCCTCAACTAATAGGCAGCAAAACCACTCTCTGGGCTAGTCAACAGGGCAAAAATCATCAATTCACAGCTAAGCACACACTGTTTGGAGAAGTTCAAACAAAACAACTCTCAGCTAGACTTGGAGCAGAAACCACAGCAAAATCCATCAAAACTTGCTGGCTCCTGACAGTGCCCATGCTTCACACTGTCCAAAAGTATAAGTCAACTTGTCTGGCCTCAGTGTGGAGCCAAACCATGGCCCCAAAGAATAAAAATATTTTAAACTTAAGACACATTCCCAGGTAAGAAACATTCCCTCAAAGCAGCTCCAAGCCTAAAAGCAGAGCTGGGCAGCTTGGAGCAGAGCATCAATGCAGCCATCTTGTTGCTCCACCCCCGACTTGTGACAGTTCGAATATGTGTAGTAGAACAAAATAGTTAAACATAGTAGAGCGACATGCCCTAAAGCCTGATTACAGTGGAAACAGTATTTAGTTTATTCATTTAGTTAGTTATTTAAAAATTGTTAGCCAGGAAAAGCACACTGAGTTGAGGCTCATTTTCCAGAGCAACCTGAGGGAGAGGGGAAGAGGTGTACTGAAGAAGTTAAATTACAATGCATCAAAGTGTGGTAACACAGAAAATCATAGCACATGCAAGAGCAATGTAATCACTAGGTAGGTAACCATCAGCATGATTCAAAGCACTGATATGTGGATGAGCTTGCAAAGAAACAATAAAGTGTACAAGCATGTGTTAGGCAGGGTGATAGTGCTGTTGAATACAGAATCAGATGGAGCATAGAAATAGTTAGCATACATTAGGGGGTCTTAAACAAGAGAGGGGTCTGAAGAGATGCAAAGAAGAGATAAGGGAGGGGTTGACAGAGACAGTGGAGAGGAAGATTCCTTAGCTTATATGTAAGAGCTGAGAGTCAAAGGGAGAGGCAGAGGGAAGAGTGGAGCAGGTTCCAGTGGGAAGGAAGGCTGAGGAGTGAGGGTAGAGAATTGAGAAAGTGTGAGAATTCCTGGAGTGGAGAAAGTAAAAGGAGGAAGTGATGGGGGAGAAGAGTGAGAAGAGATAAGAAGGAAGGGACCCGAACCCTTATTTAGCAATGAAGGAGGCAAAATGTGACTGATGACGTGAGGGTAGTGGGAGGATGGAGAGGGAGGAATAGAGAGAGTAGTGCTGAACTCAGAGGGGGGAGTTGACAGTATATTTTGATTCCTTTCCCATGACAACAATGAAGAATAATTTTCATAAAAATATTTGCTAAAACATCTATAAAACTTGGTGGTCTATAGGATTTTGTATTTTTTCTCCCTTTTTAATATATTTTTGCAATAATGTTTCCTTTTAAGGAATAAAGGAAATGGTCTTGCTTTATTCAAACATTGAAAAATAACTGCAAAAGAAAGGCCCGTCTTTCTATATTATAACTACATGCTTCAGCTGGTATTTTATCAATCCTGGTTGCTTTCCCCATTTTCAAAGTTTCAGTTGCACAACCTATTTCATCTATAGAGATGTCATCTACTTAAGCTAAGATACTGTTTCATGATGAGTGATGACACTCTTTCAGATCAAAAAATACTCCTCTAAAGAGTGACAGCTCTATATTCTAGGTAATACAGGTGTCCAGGGATTCGGAATAAGATTTTTTCCCTTTAGCCTCATAATTCCATAATGAGATGGAATCATTATCAGTTACTGTTTCCAAAATTGTCTCAATTTTTGTTTCATATAATCCATTTTGTTCTACGAAAATTTGTTTATATTGTCTCAATCAATCAATCCTATATTTATATAGTTCAATTCTCTGGTGAAGCAAAGCACTTTACATAAAAACATATCAATACATATAATAAAATACTATAAAATATCTAAAACAGCAATACATCTTACTTATTAATCACCAACATTAAACTGTTTCTGGGAATACCTGTCTAAACAGATGTGTCTTTAACTCAGATTTAAATTGGTCTGTGGTCTTGCACTCTCTAATCTGATGGGATAGAGAGTTCCACAGGTCGGGACAGCAAATGCAAACGTGCAAGCTCCAGATGTCTTTAATTGGATCCTGGGATGCTCCAGCAATCCCTCATCAGAGAAGCAGAGTGGGCAAAGGGGGCAGGGCGGTAGGGGCCAGGAGATCTTGCAGGTAGCTAAGCCCCTACCCATGTAGGGCTTTATAGGTCAGCAAACTGACCTTGAAGGAAATCCTCCACTTATCAGGCAGCCAGTGCAGATAGCAGAGCACAGGTGTAATATGGCTCGATCTAGATTGGTCTGTCAAAAACCTAGCCGCCACATTCTGCACTAACTGCATTAGGCAAAGATCTACCCCTGCTAGCCCTAGGTATAGGGCATTGCAGAAATCTAGGAAGAGGTCACAAAAGCATGAACCAGAGCTGGCAGATCCCCAGGTAGAATCAGGTGTTTAATCTGGGTGATATTCCTCAGTTGGAAAAATGATGTTTGAACTAGGGCTGACACCTGTGCCATAAGTGTGAAATCACAGTCCAAAACAACACACAGATTCCTCACCAAATCTGAGGTGAGCTGCTGGGAGTCCTCAAGTCATGGCCCAGAGACCTGTCCAGCTTGCCCCCTCACTCCCTGGTGATGAGGTTCCAGCACCAGCACCACAGTCTTGTCCTTCAACCAGTTCACCCTCATCAAGTCTTTTTTCTCAGCCAGGCAGTTGTTAAATACCAAGACTGTTTCCTGCTGTTCATGTGCAAAAGACAGGTATAGCTGAGTGTAATCTGCATAACAGTGAAAACTCAGCCCATACCATCTTACAATGTTCACTAGCAGCAGCATCTACACCGCAAACAACATGGGGGACAAAACCGATCCCTGTGGTACCCCACATGACAGGGGCAGAGATGCTGAGGAAAACATCCCTGACACGACCCTCTGCCACCTGCCAATGAGGAATGATCTAAACCACTTGAGTACCATACCAACCAACCCAGAACAAACCTGATGGGGCTCCATCAGCAGCCCATGGTCCACATGTGTCAAATGCCACCGATAGATCAAGGAGAATCAAGATGGAATGTCTTCTCCAATCCCTTTTCACTAGTAGGTTATTTAGCACCCAAACAAGAGCAGTCTCGGTGCTGTGCCTTTTCCTGAAACCTTACTGGAGAGGATTGTAGATGCTGTGAGTTGTTAAATGGTTCTCCAGTTGAGTGGCCACCACCTTCTCAGTAATCTTACCCTCAAAGGGCAAGATAGAAATAGGCCTGTAGTTTGCTAGGCAGTCCAGATCTAGTGATGTTTTTTTTTCAGGAGAGGCTCTACAAGCACCTCCTTCAGGGACTCTGGAAAGACCCCTGTCACTAGTAAGCATCGGACTATCCTGGCTAGGACCAGACCAATGACATCCACACACCCCACTAAGAGGTGCGTTGGGCCTGGATCCAAACTACAGCAGGTTGGCCACAACCCCCGGACAACCTTCACAACATCAATGACAGCCAACTGGTAAAAGTCAGATCAGACAGGCTGATTGCCTGTGATCTCAAGCCCATCTCTGCAAGGCCCAATCAAGAGTGCTGACTGAATCTCTGATCTAATGGAGGCAATCTTATTGGCAAAGAACAGAGCAAACTCTTCACACCTTGATTATGAAAAGACTCCTCCAAACTGAAGACAGGCTGGATTGCACAATCCATCAACTGTGAAAGAGTTGAGCTGGTCTGTTAATTGCTGCAGCAATCTCCTTGGACAGGAACTCTGCCTTCTTACAGGAGAGTGCTGATTAATAGTCTTTGTAATTGGTGAGCAATATAAGTTTGTCCTCCTCCAAGCCAGACTTCCTCCAGCACCTCTCTAACATTTGACCTCTCCTCCTCATCACCCTGATAGTCCCATCAAACCAAGGGGAATTCTGACAAGAGGTGAGGGGTAGAACACAGACTGGTGAGAGAGAGTTGAGGGCTTCGGTAACAACCCTATTATAGGTAAACACCAACTCCCCCAACTTTTTGCTTGCACTCATCATATCTGATAGGTCCAGTACCTCCATCAGACCTTGTGGGGACAATCTTCTTAAAGGGTGGTACTGGAACATCTTCGTAGGGGCAAGTCTATTGGGGGGTACCTCAAAATTAACCTCACAGTATGGTGGCCTGGCTCCATCATTAGGTCAGAAACCTCCTTCCCAAGCAGGAAGACAAGGTCCAATGAATGGCTGTGAATATGGGTTGTAGAAGTAACAACCTGAGTTAGACCCAAATCATTCATTAGTTAGAGGAAGTTTTCATCAAACTGCTAGAGTTCATCATTAATCCAAGCATTGAAGTCCCCCGGAATAATCCACCTGAGAGACTCCAATATGAGATCGATGATGAAGTCCATGACTTCCTGCAGGAATTCCTTCCCATCCCCCAGTGGTTGGTAGATGAGGAGAATCCTGCAATCTATACCTGCAAACCATTGGACGGCTATGCATTCAAAGGATCTCATGCTTCCCACTGGGAGGGCTGAGAGGACAAAGTCTAACTTAAAACTAATGGCTACACCCCCACCTCTATGATCCTTTCTTGGGCAGTGTATCACCAAGTACCCAGCCTGAATGACTGATTCCAAAATGTGGTTGGCACTTTCATTCAGCCAGGTCTCAGTGATGCAAGTCAGATCAGATGTTGCCACAAGATCAGCAACAATTGCCACTGTGTTTCTAATAGCTCTGGCACTGCACAACATTGCCCAAGAAGGATAGGTAGATGAGGTTGGCCCAGCTCTCTGCCCACCCATTGTGGAGCCCTTGGGTATGAGCACCAGGCAGGGAGGACCATCTCCTTGATCTCCTTGTGTTATGGAGTGCTATTTTATTCTCCCTTGTAGGTTCTATTCTGCATTTCCTTATTTCATATTTTATTTTTTTTTTCACCATGTCTGGTATGATAATTATACCAGGTTATTAGTTTAGTTAGTTTTCTTTCCAGTCCTATACAGTAATGGTATCAACTGTCAAAACATTACTGTTAGGTCATCATATAAAGTTTCTGGAAAAACTTCTAAAAAGTTGTCATGTGAAAATTTAGTTGTGAAAACATCATGAAGCATCTTTTTAAAATTTTCAGCAATTTCCCAGTTCATTTCAGGAGCTTATATACTATCATACAGCCCTGGCTCAAATTTTGATGATTCAAATCTATATAATTAGCTGATTTCATTTTATCACTTTATGGTTGGGGTAAAATTGCAAAATCTATTAAGTAAGTCAACTGAGCAGCTGAAAAAAGGAAAAAAAATTCAGTTTCATCTGCAGATGATCTACCATTCACAACTGTCAAGTAAATTTCTTCTAAAAGCTGCATTACATTGTCCATTTTAATCTATCACTTTATCAAATGACTGCTGAGAACAAGGCGTAGATGGAAAATTTGTAATTAAGTAGTCAGTATCCATTAAATGATTATAACTACCAATTTTGATATTAAATCACCACAAATACATATTTAAAAATGTTCGTCCAGATGGACTTTGCCAGTCACTCCAAATATTTTCATTATAATAGGAAAAGCTCATTTTGCAATACATAGAGCTTTATGATGTAGCTTCTATAGGTACCATCATACAATATACAACATTGTGTTTTACTGAGCCATTATCAGTGTTGTGAACCTGCTCAATTATTTGTCACTGCCAAGCTGTTGGGCCAGGCTACACATTGTTGGAGATGCAATTTCTAAGGCTCTGACGGAACACAACCATGCCCCTATACATGGCAAGGTTTCCGTAGATGTGGCTAGAGCAAGCATCAAGCGCCGTGCGAGAGGGACTGAGGAGCCAACACACAATGTTGTGCATCGTGGATTGCAGGAGGTGGATATCCACCAAGCGCACCTTCTACCTTCACAGGACAACTTGAGGAGAGATGTTTGTCAACAGAGGCAGCAGTGCAGCACAAACAAGAACTGTGATATTCAGAAGTTTGCAAATACTGTTAGCAATGAGCCATTTTTAAGGGTGAATGAGGAGATATTAATTTTTGCAAGTGATGATGACCTTAAATGGCTAGCAGAAAATGGTAATTGCTTTTGTGATGGTACCTTTAGTGTTACACCAAGGGGCGATGATCAGCTGTATACTGTGCACACATTAGTTAGTGGGGTAAACTGTCCATGTGTGTATGCCCTTCTCCCAAGACACAGTGAGGCTGTCTACCTTATGTTTTTCAAGCATCTAGAGGCATTACTGGCTGCAAAACTCGAAGGACAAAGTATAATGCTGGACTTTGAACTTGCCACCATAAATGTCCTAAGAAAGATTGTTCCAAATGCAGAGTTTAGTGGGTGCAATTTTCAACTAGGATAAGCTTTGTGGTGCCATATTCAAAGTGCTGGTTTGCAATAGTGGTACATCAAGGAGGAAGAGTTTGCTCTTAAAGTTCGCTGCATACTTGCACTTGCTTTTGTGCCTCAAGATTTTGCTGAGAGATTCTTTGAAATGCTACAAGATGATGACAGCTTCTCAGATCTGGAAGTAATAATCGATTACTTTGAGGACACATAGATTGGAAGACCCTATAGAACAAGAAAAAGTAGATGCAACCACGATACCAAATAGCATTCTGGAATCAATATGACCATGTTATTAATCACCTTCCAAGAAGCAATAATGCCCTCGAAGCATGGCACAGAGCTTTCTCCAGAACAATAACAATAGCCCAACCAACTCATGCTAGACTGGCTAGAAAATTGAGGCAAGAACAGCATGCTGTTTCTCTTCAGTGAAGGCAGCAGGAGCTTGGTCAGGATCCACTGATGAAGAACAGTAGGTATATTAGAGTAAACAAAATATACAAACACATCTGCACTGATTTCTCTCGCCAAGCACCAAAGCAATACCTTGAAGACATTGCCAGTGTTCTCAAAATAAATGTTGTGTAGACACACTTTTAAAGCTTTTAACATTTTTGATAATTAAAGTTTTTATGAGTTTTAACTCTTTCAACCCATTTCAAGAACAAGCACTGTCCCTTTTCCCCAAGCACAAATACTGTACCATCACTAAGCTGCAGCATATGTGATGGCCGTGTAGAGTATAACAATTAAAGTTTTTAACTCGTTTCAAGCACAAGCACAAGTACTGTACCATCACTAAGCTGCAGCATATGTGATGGCCATGTGGAGTATAACAATTAAAGTTTTTAACTTGTTTCAAGCACAAGCACAAGTACTGTACCATCACTAAGCTGCATCATATGTGATGGCCGTGTGGAGTATAACAGTTAAAGTTTTTAACCCGTTTCAAGCACAAGCACAAGTACTGTACCATCACTAAGCTACAGCATTTTACATTAACTGTAACCCTTTCAACCTGTTTCAAACACCGTTCCATCACTGAGCTGCAGCGTACCACTACCAACTCCCATTTCCACAAGAATGAGCATGGGTGTCATTTGGTCAGCTACCATATGAGATATGCGACATTTTAATTTTTTTTGTCCACTCGGCTTTTTAATCACAATATTCTCGCCACGACATTTTGTCTGGGGACAAAACATCAGCATTCGTTCATAATAGCCACAGCCATCCATCTGTCTCCAATCAAAATATTAACCTGTCCTTCTCCATCACCTTAGCCCACTACCCTTTTTGCTGAAACAATTAGTTTTTTTCACCCAGATGGAGTTTCAAAATGTTTTTTACGTTATTATTTTTTTTGTTGTTGTTGTTAGTAAGGACATAATGCGTCTGTAGAGAGAGAGACTGATCTATCTCTGTCCTTGTTTTTTTTGCTGTAACAAACACAGAGAATGTCACATACTCTGGCTCCTGCTCTATTTCTTCTTCCTGTGATGTTTTGGTCTCTTCTACATGGTCAGCTTGCCTCTTGAATCTTTTTTATTTTATTTATTTATTTGCTTTTGGTAACCAGGTAGATGTGCTGGGCAAGGCCTGCCTATTTTCAGGCATGACCTGGGAGAGAACATGACAAAGTACAGAGTTCAGGTAGACCACAAGAAAAAACTGCTTCAAAAGAACATAAACTGTAACTGTGTACATTGAAGTCTCAGGGACAATCACATGGGTAACAGCAGTAGTCAAAGAAACAGTCATCATTTACAGGTAGGGGATGCAGCATTTGAACAATTGTATGAATAAGTGGTAGACAATGAAATATTAGGTGCATAGAAAACAAGACCATTGCTACTTGACAGGAATTTAACCTTAGCTAATAATATCAAATTACATAAGTGCCAGAAAAAAAGAAAGTTAAATTTGCAGGTAAAAGGAGGAGAGGGAGTAGGTAGGTGAGAGACAGGAAGCAATTACTAGGGGGACATGATGAAGTTAAGAGATGCTACTGACAGTTACATGCATCAAGGTTAGCAAGGTGATTGAACAAGGTTCGTTTGAAGGAAGCATGGGATTTGGAGCACCTAACGTTTAAGGGGAAGGAGTTCCAAAACTTAGGTGTATAGTGGGCAAATGACTGCTTACCCATTTTGGTAAGGCACTGGTACATGGAGAGAAGAGCAGAGATAGCAGATCGAAGCTGACAAGGGTGAGCCACCAGGGTAAGCAGGCCAGCAATGGAGGCAGGCTGGAAGGAGCAAATTGTTACATTTCATTCCATCTCTGAAAGACAATTTCACCTGAAATTACTGAAAGTGAATGAAATGTCATATATATCCCTAGATTAGAAAATACTGCATCCCTTTTCAGAAGATTCACAACTACATTGCCACTTGCTAAATTTAGATACACCTAGTCAATTTATATTCCATTTTTGACTCTCATACTATGGAGAAAATCTTGTTCAGCTATTGGGAGTGTTAAGCTCCTCAGAAGTAAATATTTTAACATTTCTGGCAACATATTTTTAGTTTTATTTTTGTTTTAATATGCCTTTAAATTTCCCCAGTATTTTGGTACTTCCTTCCTAATTTAGTTTTACATAGAAACATAGACTTTGACAGCAGATAAGGACCACACGGCCCACCCAGTCTGCCCTTTTGCCTACCTAGTGGATAAGCTGCAGATCCTAGTTAACCAACAGCCTGCTTCTTCCTAGCTAGAGATTTTGCAAATTTGCTCAAATTTTCGCCCTCTGAGCAGTCCACCAATAATGGCAAAATATCGCCTACGAGTGGCGAAATTCCACCAACAGTGGCAGAATTTCGGACGCAGTAGCAACATTTCACCCACAGGTGAAATTTTGCTGGCTTGGGGATTAAATTTTGCTCACAAACATGTGAGAAATTTCACATTTCCCATAATATGCTAATTCTGCAAAACATGTCATCCGGTGAAATATTCCAATTTTGCACTACACTATTCCTAACTCCCACCAGAATTGCCTTATATCTGTCCAATGCATTCTTGAATTCCTTCACTGTTTTTGACCCCACAAGCTCCTCAGGAAGGCTGTTCCATGTGTCCACCACTCTCTCCATGAAAAAATACTTCCTCACATTGCCCCTGAGCCATCTCCCCTCTATCTTCAAATTATGCCCCCTTGGTCTTGAACATCTCTTTTTCTGATAGATGCTATCCTCTTGGACTTTGGTGATTCCCTTGAGGTACTTGAAAGTTTCTATCATGTCCCCCTTCTCCCTCCTTTCATCAAGGATATACTTATTAAGCTCCTTTAGTCTCTCTTTGTATGGCTTCTGGTGCCGACCCTCATCATTTTAGTTGCCCTCCTCTGAACTGCCTCCATCCTGTCTATATCCTTGTGGAAATGGGGTCTCTAGAACTGCATACAGTACTCCAGATGGGGTCTCAACAACTGTCTGTACAGAGGGATAACAACTTCCTGTTTTCTACTGGTGATGCCTCTCCCTATATATCCCAGTATCCTCACAGCCCTCCTTATTGCCTTCTTACATTGCTTACTTACCTTTAAGTCATCTGATATGACTTCCCCCAGGTCCCATTCCATTTTTTGTTGTTGTTAGTACCTCCTGTAATAAACATTGGTTGCTGATATCTTGAGTACATATACCATGCTTTTGCTGCCTGCATTCATCAAGGCTATTAACATACTAACATATTAAGATGTCAGCAGAGTAGGCCTAATAGTCTATTGAGTCTACTCAAAAATCAGCACTTGGTCTGGGCACGATTGCTGCCCTCCCTACCTCCCCCATAAACCCCCCCAACCCCACCATCCATCGGAGTCACACTTCCAGATCTGGCATTACTCAATCTAACCCTCCCCCTTTTACCTGTCCCAGCCCTTCTTGAATCCCTTCACTGTATTAACAACCACCATTTCTGCAGGCAGTGTGTTCCAAGGGTCCATCACCCTCTCTGTGAAGTAGCAGCCCCTAGTCTCCCCCCGAGACTCCCACCAACCAACCTAATGGGGTGACCCCTGGTGTCCCCCTCCCCCCTCAGTTAGAGCACACTATTTGGGCTGACCTTATTTACTCCCTTCAGATATTTGAAGACCTTGATCATATCTCCTCTGTCCCTTCTCTCCTCCAGGGAGTACTAGTTGAGCTCCACAAGTCTCTCGTCATAGGATATTTCCCACAGACCCTGAATCATCCTGGTCACCCCTCCTCTGGACCCTCTCAAGAGGTACAATATCCTTTTTCAAGTACGTGCACTAAAACTGTATGCAGTACTCTAGGTGCGGTCTAACCAGGCAATTATACAGAGGAAGAAGCACCTTCCTTCTCCTCGAGGTTATCCCACTGGTGATGCACCCAAGCATTTTATTTGCTTTTGCTACAGCCCTCCTACACTGCTCTGAGTTATTCATTTTGGCATACACAACCACCCCAATATCCCTTTCCCCTCCCAAGACCTGTAGCTTCCACTCACCCAAAAAGTACTCATGAGCTGGGTTGAGACTAAATTAATTTGTGCCACAGTATCTTGGGAATGCATGAATTAGTATTATTTCTTCTGCAGCCTGGGTAGAGTTAGTAGGGGGAATTTTGGTCTGATTGGACCCCTGACTGATTATTTGACACATGTACCAAAGTATCTCCGTACAAGGTCTCACCTGCTACAGGTACCTCAATATACCCATCCTGTTCGGCAAACACTTGTAATGGAATCATCTCTCTGTGTGCTCCCTTCTTATTTTCTGCTTTCTAATCATCATTCTTTTTTTTAATTTTATCCTTTTGTGGGTTGCTGGATTTATTATTATCTGGACCAGTGAATAATCAGGTCTAGACCTTTTATTTTCTTCTCCTTGTGTTTGATTTGCTGTTTCTAAACACTGTACTACTTTACTCCTATCTTGCTCATTTATTCTAATGGGTAAACTTGATTCCAGTCTTACCATTTGCTGCCTGACCATCATTACCTCATCCCTAACCAGTATATGATGGAGCATTACAACTGAGTTTGTCATTTCATAGCTGCCTATGTCCTTCCCTCATTTTAATTCTGTTCTGTAAGACATTTCTGAGTTTCCTATAGAACATGGAAAGGACTGCATTTCTGAGTTGGCCCAACATAGCTTCCCTCATTCATGGATTCATTAATCATGCCATTGCTTATACTTTCTGGTGAGTCTTCAGTATAGACTGGAAGAGTTTTTTTTTTTTTTGAAGTTGCGAAGGGTTAAAGATGTTAATCTCTGAATATTATTGCACAGAAAATTGATAAATCCCCTAATGGCTATTGTAGTAGGTATACCTTGCACAAGAATAAGATCATCAAACTGACTTAGAATTTTCATGTTATCATATACTTTTGGTGACATAGAGATCTTTAGGGATATATAATTCTCCTGTAAGTCTGATGACATATTTTCTGTGTGTACCTGAAAAATCATTTTAGTCACATTTGGTGATTTGGTTCATGATACAGATCACTACGTGTTATTGCTTTCTGTTTTTTTTTTAACTTCAAGTTTTATTAAACATTGAGCATATGATAAACGTTCATACATAGCAGTCAAGTCCTCATATAGAAGGAAGGTGAGACAGAAGGTAAATACCATCAAGATAGTTAATTAATTTACTAATACAAATTTCTCCTCTCTTCCAGGTGAAACTGACTGGAATCTTCAACCTGCTGACTTACTTATGGTAATTTCTAAACTAGTACGCTATAAAATTTCTTGATTTTTTTTTTCTTTTCGTGCTGTTTCGCTTATGCTCATATTGAGCTGTGATTAGTTCTTAGTCAATGTTCTACCACCCTATGCTGTTATGTATCATGTCGCTAGACTACGTACCTCACCATGTTTAGACCTGAATTGTGCCACCCACTTGTCAGAGCCTCCTGGCTCCTGTATGTTACCTTGACTCTGTATCATGTTTTTTGTATCCTCTGTAACTTCCCTGATGTTTATTTTTTCCTTTCATGCTGTTCTCTAATGCTCATCTCCAGCCGAGACTAGTTATTAGTGAGTATTCCACCACACTATGCTGTTATGTAACTTGTAGCTAGACTACTTACCTCACCTTGTTTAAGACTGAGTTGTACCACCCACTTGTCGGAGCCTCCTGGCTCCTGTATGTTACCTTGACTCTGTATCATGTGTTTTGTATGCTCTGTAACTCTCCCGGGTCGCACCTGAAAATAGGCACCTGGTTGTCTAGTGTGCTTACTTGCTTAACAAAAGCAAATAAATATGTTTTATTAAAAACTTTATGTCTTTTAAGTATATTCCACCTTATGGTCATATATCTCATTCTAGTAACATATGTACATACAATAAAGATGTGCTAACAATTAAACATTAGAACTCTGATGCATGGCTGATGTGTTCTTTTAAAGAAATGATCAAAAAGGATGAGAGAATGGGGGGGTAAACCACCCCATTGGGAGTGGCAACTAAAGGTCAGAGATTTTCTTGTAGTAGTAAATACATAATAAGGGGGAGGAGCAGGCAGAAGGGGGGCTGGGAACAAATATCAAATCTGCTGACCCTCAGTTAGATCTCCAGGGCCCCTTCTAGGCTGGGAATTCTAAACCTTTCAATACCCTAGTGCCTGTTGCTCCAGGATGGATATGCCCTGTAGCTCTTCTATCAAGTGCATGAAGGGCAACCATATCTGAAAATGTTTGTCCTTCTGCAGACGTAGTTCTGCAGAGATCCTCTCTGCCCTTGAGGTTTCCTTTACAATGGTGATCCAGTCCTCCACTGTCAGTGCTAGATGGGTGAGCCAACATCTAGTAATGGCTTTACATACTACCACAAGCAGGATGCCAGTGAATGACCTTTGGCCATTAGACCTTTGGCCCTGAGGTAGGAGACCGAGAACCAAATTTTGAAAAACAAGCACCTGATGATTATTTAATATTTCTCTCATGTGTCTACCCACCTCTGTTCCTGAATGATCATAACCTGGGACAGTCCCAGAAAATGTGAAAGCGTGACCCTTTGCCCCCACATTTTCTCCAACACAAATCAGTGTTCCTCTTTTTGTAATATTTTGTTCTAGTAGGTGTATTAAAAAATCTTGGGACAATTTTCCATCTAAATTCTTTCCAGTTATTGGATGCTGAGGTGTGTTTAACCTGCTCCCAAATCATTCCCCAACTGTCCTTATCAAACTGGATGTTTGCTTCCATTTTCAATTCTGTTTGACACAAAGGTGGTAGTGAATCTTGGGATAATCTATGAGTTGTCACCAGCCTTGAAATTATTTTTCCCCCCAATCCCAAGACCAAGTCCCATATAGTTTGTACCAACTGATGAAGAGATTGTTGTGACTCTATGAGGTTGGTACCTGTGCTGAGAAAAGATGCTACCTGGAGGTATCAAAAAAAAAAGTGAATTGGGAAGCTGGAATTCCCACTGTATTATCTGGAAGGTTTTAATGTGCCCAGAATTAATAAACTGACTAAAAAACCTAAGACTCTTTCTCTTCCATAGGGTAAAAGGCATGATCCATCCTGGGAGGGGAAAACTGAGTGCAGTGGACAATCTCAGATTTATTAGTTAATGTGACCCCTATGGAGAATTCCTTTTTTATTTCTCCCCATATTTTGCATGTTTGTTTAGTCCAAGGGTTTGATAGCTCTTTTTTAATAAGGTGAGATGGGAGCCACTGAAGTCCAACTGTGGGTTCAGTCCAGGTTCACCCTGAGCTTCCCGAGAGACCCAGGTACTGTTTGGGTCATTTGTTAAGTAGTTCACCCATGGACCCACTTGGGCTATTTGGTAATATGTTCACAAATTGAGGATCCCAATACCGCCCCTCTCCCTTACTCTCTGCAATTATGGGTGGAGTTGAGGAGTATAACTGCTGCGCCAGGTAAACACAGTAGTGTTTACAGCAGTGGCAAAGTGGCATCAGTGCAGCGAAGTGTTGCAAAGTATTATGAGATAGAGCAGTTCGAGGAGGTAGGGGTGATAGAGGGCCTGTGGTCACTGTGTGTTAAATGGGATTAGTTTATAAACCATTTTGGGGGGCATATATTATGTTCGGTTGACTTGGGTGATTATGTTGCTGTCTGCTGTTGAGTGATTCACTAATATCAACTGATCACTGCAGACAGCTCTATTCCAATGTTCCCTGTGAAGATTTTACCATGTCTCAGATGTTAATAAGGTCTGAGAAGGATATAGTCACAGTGTACTTATTGCATTCTGAAAAATATTACCTTAGGATGGTGGGTTATATATTGGCCTTGTTAGGAGTTTATTTAGTTGGGAGGTTGTTAAATGGAAAGTGTATGTTTATTCAATGATTTGTTTTAGGTTTATTATTAATGTTATCAGGTGATGTTGAATCTAATCCAGGCCCCCAGGGTCCTTTGTCTCCTGAGTGGCATCACTTACATGGCCTTAAAATCCTAAATTTAAATGTACGGAGCTTGCTCCCAGAATTGGCTGATGTGGAATCCATGATGTCTGAATATAAACCAGATCTGGTGATAGTCACCGAGACTTGGCTAAAATCTACTGTCTCTGATGGTATGTGTGGGTTATCTGGATATAATATCATAAGGTTTGATTGTAAAGGTACAAAAGCGGGAGGGGGTGTGGCTGTTTATTATTTAGAACATTTTGAAGTTAATGTGTTATCTAATAGTTCATGTGCTGAAACACAGAAAGATTGGATTTTTTTTTCTAATTATTAGGAGGTGCTAAATATGTGATTGTAGGTGTCTTTAAAAGCCCCCAAAATTTGGAAAATTGGGGTTACAAGACTTTTTAGATAAGACTCCCCCTTTTGTTCAAAAATATGATTTTGTGTTTATGGGTGATGCTATTTGAATTTGGCAAATTTGGATGGTACCCTTGAAAACTTGTTAGATGCACATAAATTATCTCAACTTATTGCTGAACCCACTAGATTTAATTTAAATTTTATGAATCATACTATCCTGGATTGCTTTGTTACTAACTGAGTAGGTATGGTGTCTCGGGTTGGTGTCCTTGGGGATTCTGTTAGTGACCATCAGGTTACTTTTTCTGTTTTGAATTTTAGACGGCAAAAAATTCTCTCCAGACTTGTGCAGTTTTACAATTTAAAAAATATTGTACCTGAGATCTTGTTTGGCGAATTGCATAGTCTGGACTGGTCGTATTTATCATCTATACCAGATCTCGATTGTGCTGTTGACTTTTTTGTCACCAGTTGTTACAAGTCCAGAATAAGTTGTTTCCCCTTCAAGTATCTTGTGTTCGAGGGGTGATACATCCATGGTATACCGGCAAGTTGAAAGCTCTTTTGAAAAATAAAAAGTCAGCTTGATTAATTTATAAAGTGTCCCAACTATTAAGCATTTGCAGGACTATAGGACAGCTAGGAATTTGTTGTTAAGAAAGGTGAAACAAGCTAAGATTGCCTATTTTCAGATAAAGTTGGAGAATGTATTCAGGAATCCAGGGCAATTTTGGGATACTATTAACCATCTTGTTTCCCTAAAGGTTAAGGCATCCCTTACTTCACTTAAAATCTCTGATCAAGTGGTCTTAGATCCTCTTGAGATGGCTAATTTGCTAAATAAGAGTTTTATTAATGTTCCTGTTTTGTCTCCTGAATCTCCAACTACTGATCCTATTGTGCCCAGAAATGGGCTTGCAAATTGTGTTAATAGTCAATTGAAGAATAGTTTAGAATCTCACTTTGTATTCTGATGGGCTACTGCCATTGAAGTATTGAAATTGTTAAATTCCTTGCCTGATAAGTTTGGCAATTGTGGGGATGGGCTTGATGCTAGGTTTATTAAGACGGCTGCCCCACTTATTGTAGAACCTTTGTGTATAGTATATAGTCTATGCATTTCTGCAAATGTCTTTCCTTCATCATGGAAGATAGCCTGGTTTGTACCAGTCCCTAAAAATGCTAGGCCTACTGGAGTTAAGGATTATTGACCTATTTCAATTTTAAATCGCTTGAGAGATTGATGATTAGTAGTTGAATTAATTTATGTGTGTGGCCGAGATCCTTTGTGAACAGCAACATGTTTTTTTATGGGGCAGGGGTACGGGTGTAGCCCTGGTCAGGTTCACGAACACCATCCTTAAAGATTGCAATGATGGAATGTTAACGGGGACAGTTTTCATGGATCTGTCCAGGGCTTTTGATTTGATAAATCATTCCCCGCTTAGTAGGAAGCTTGCTGCTCTTGAACTGACAGTTTCCACTGTCAGTCTTGTTTCTGATTTTTTGCAGGGGTGCTCTCAGTCTGTCTCTATTAGTTCAATTTCTTCTTCAGTTTGTTATACTACATGTGGTGTACCTCAGGGATCTATTCTTGGATCCCTGTTATTTTTCGTTTATTAATCAAGTCTCCTCTATTTTTGATAAGTGTAAATGTTTATTGTATGCTGATGATTTGATTTTGTATTGTCAGGGAAAGTCCTTGGATTACATAAATATGATGTTGGAAGATGAGTTTAAGAAATTATGCCAATGACTTACTACCAACTTGATGCTTTTAAATATTTGAAAAATCTAAGCTATGCTGTTTGATAGTTCTGTCAGACTTGGTAAACATCTCTCCCTGACTATACATGACATTCAGGGGAATTTACTTGATCAGGTGTTAGAATTTAGGTATTTGTGGGTTCTTTTAGACCCCTCGTTGACCTATCTTTCCCAGGTAAAGTCAGTGAAAAATAAAATTCACTGTAGGTTGGGCCAATTATATAAATTCAGATCTTATTTATCTTATGATTCTCGCTTGAAATTGGCTACTGGAGTCTTAATGCCACATTTTGACTATGTCTCCTCATTGTATGCTAAGTTGGATCCAAAGAGAAACAAATCCTAAATGTTATTTATAACAGCATTTGTAGGTTTGTTTTGGATGCTCCTTTTTTGACCCACCATTGCCTTTTATATTCTTCATTGACATGGTTGTTGCCCCAGTTTAAATACGAATTTGCTCTAGGTAAATTGGTTCATCAGGCCATCTATTCGAATGGCTTATCTCCATTATCTGATTTGGTTCAGGTTCATGAAGTTCAGGTAAATTTGAGAATATTACCAGGGGTAGCGTTGGTAGTACAAGGTGCTAAAAATAATTATGTCCTACGAATATTTGACCATCAGGCTTCTTCATTATGGAATAGGTTACCAGTTTTATTAAGGTTAATTAAGTCCTATTCATGTTTTAAAGCTAAGTTTAAACAACATTTGTTAGCACAGTCGGATTGATTATGTTATTTGTAGATTTTATACGTTGTATATTTATTTATTGAGAGAAATCGGAATTACAATCCTTTGAGTCATAGACTCCTTTGCAAAGGTTCCACATCAGTACAGAAAAGCACAAACATTACATTTAATGACAGTTTTACGTTGGTTACATAGTACAGTATTTTTTTTTTTTACATTACCTATTAGTTACCGCTTCAAGGGCCAGAGAAGACCCTGTGTCATAGTTGTGAGACAAGTCTGGTCTCAGATACGGAGGGTCATTCGCAGGGCCCTGAGTCAGAGTTTATTAACAGTAAGATCATAGACTAGAGGATATAGTTAGGGGATGAGCTAGACCAGTATTCTTAACTTAAATACTTATGATGTAATGTTTGTTATGTTTTAGTTCTGGGTCAGTCCTGAAAAATTGCTTCGGCCCAGAGTCCTAACCCGGTTAACAAATAAAATTAAATGAAATGAAAGGTCTCCCATGAAATTCTGGCACGTCACCCTCCACACACAAACTGATGTAGTGCCTTAGTAATTTTTTCCATTCTGTACTCTGAATCTGAAGAGGAAGAGTATTAAATAAAAATAAAAAGTGGGGGAGTATGTTCATCTTAATGGATTTGATTCTTCCCAATAGAGTCAGGGGGAGGGTGCTCCATCTCTTCAGATCAGTCAGAACCTCGCTAACCAGCTTATCATAGTTAACATGATATAATTGTGTCATGTCTATGGGGATGTAAACTCCCAAATATCTAATCTGGGTTGTGATCCATTTGAATGGAACCAGCTGTTCTAATTCTCTGATATATGGACCAATCACCAGAATCACCTCTGTTTTGTCATTATTCAATTTAAATCCCGAAACTTGGCCATAATCTGTTAAAATCTGGGACAGTATGGGGAAAGTTTGCACTGGGTCTCTTAAATATAACTTAGTGTCATCTGCATAGAGGGGAATTTTGTTTGCTCCCCTCCCATGACAATCCTGGCTATATCTTGGTATAATCTAATAAACTCGGCTAATGGTTCCATACTAAGCATAAAAGGCATCCCTGTCTTGTGCCTCTCTTAATTTTCAGGGGGGGGTGATATTGTACCATTTACCTTGACCTGGGCAGTGGGACTATTGTAAATTTCTCCAATCTACTCCCGGAATTGATTTCCAAACCTGAATTTAGCCAGTACTTCTGTTAAGAAGTCCCAATATAAGTGATCAAATGCCTTCTCTGCATCAATTGCTATGGCAATTTGTTGTTATTTCCCCTTCCTTCCCATATGCAAAATATTTAAACAACATCTTATATTGTCCTTAAGGTATCTGCCCTGTACAAAGTCAGCTTGGTTTGGATGGACCAGGGTTGGGAGGATTGTGTTAATCCT
The DNA here is from genome assembly GCA_016271365.2 of Neoceratodus forsteri. Lineage (NCBI taxonomy): Eukaryota > Metazoa > Chordata > Ceratodontiformes > Ceratodontidae > Neoceratodus > Neoceratodus forsteri. The sequence continues at coordinate 614,251,679 of CM057455.1, forward strand.
ATTGGCTAAGATTTTCATGAAAATATTAGAGTCTACATTCAAGAGTGAAATGGGTCTGTAGGAACTACACATCTCTGGGGCTTTTCCTTACTTAGGGATCACTGTTATGTAAGCTTCCTTCCATGAACCTGGAAATCTACCATCCTCTTTGTGTTTATTAAAAACCTGGACCAATATGGGAACCAGGGTCTTACTAAATCTTTGAAAGAACTCAGCATTGAACCCATCTTACCCTGGGGATTTATTACCCTTCAAATTACATATAACCTGAGCTATTTCTGTAGAGGTTATTGGGGAGTCTAATTGTGTTTTAATATCTTCTGTAAGTTTGGGGAGGGTGACCCTATCCAGGAATCTTCAAATAGATGTCCTAGGGTCTGGGTCTTGTGGGTCCAAATCATATAGGGCTCCATAATACTCTTTAAACGCCTCTGCTATTGCAGCCGGAGAGTAAATCTGGGAGGGGGAACCTTTCTTATTACTCTGTAATGTTTTAACATACCTCTTGGCCTGGGCCTTTCTCAAATGAAAAGCCAATAATCTACTGGCTCTATTGCCATGTTCATAGTATTTCTGATACCCATACCTTAACTTCCCCTCTATTTGCTGCTCTAATATATTTTGTAATTCTTTCCTTGTTTCCCTGAGTGTAGTCTGTGTCTCCACCCCATGAGACACTCCCTGTTTGATTGTAAGCTCCAGCTGTTGTAACTTGGTCTCCAAAGCATTTTGTCTCTCTTAGCATGACCTTTTAAGCTGTGAGGAAAAGGAGATGATTTGTCCCCTTAGCACTGTTTTCTTTCCATCCCAAAAGCACTTAGAGTCAGGACCATCCACCTGATTGTGTATTCCATAATCTTTAATACTGTCCTGAATGAGGGATCTGAAGTCCTCCATGTCCAGCAGTGAGGAGTTCATTCTCCACTGAGTTATCCTTTTCCAGTTGCCCAGTTCTAAGGTTAGTACAACTGCTGAATGGTACAAAACCAAGCATGGAAGGATTTCACAGCCCGAACACTATGGAAGTCTACATTACTACATAAAAAATAATCAGTTCTGGAGTAGGTATCGTTTGGGTGAGAATAAAATAAGTAGTCCCTCATTGTTGTATTTAGGTCCCTCCAGACATCCACTAATGAAAATTCCTGCATGCCATTCTTTACTGCTTTGCTCATATTTTTATTTGTGGCTATGTTTTGAGAGGAGTGGTCAAACTGTGGGTTAAGGACACAATTGGAGTCTCCTTCCATCAGGACCATGCCTTCACCCAATTGTGCTATCTGTTCAAATAATTTAACAAAAAAGTGGGGTTATCCCTATTAGGTGCATATAGGTTTATAATGTGGATCACCTGTTTAAATATTTTCTCCATTACCATAATCCCCCTTCCAGTCTCCAGGATCACCTCTGAAGTAATCTCAAAAGGCAGATCTCACTGAATAAGAGCAGCCACCCCAGCCCGCTTCCCCAAAGGATACGAGGTGTAGTACACCCTGCCCACCCAGCTCTGTTTTAGTTTTGTGTGCTCTATATCTGAAAATGTAGACTCCTGAATGAGGCTGATATCAGATAATGAAGTATTTTGATACTCTTAACTAGGGAATTAATGCCCTGAACATTCAGGGATGTTATCTTGAGAGTACCCATATCTGAAACAAATCAATCCTCCTGGTATCCAGTTCCCTCCTCTGTGTATTTGGTCCATACATCCACCCAAACCCCACCCACAACATATCCATCACCCTCTGCTGCCCCGCCCCCTCCACAGAATCAACCATAACATCAGATCTCACCCTAACAAGATGGGACAACAATTCTCCATCAAAAATTTGTAAAACAAACTTTTTAAACATTAAACTATGAACTTTGTTATTTAATGTGTAATTCACTTCTTAGGATAATAGATGTTACCATGGGACCCTGCCTCCTCGGGGGTATAGAGCCTTGGCTCAAGCTTCTACTGTAGGTAGGTCTGACTCCATAGAGTCAGGTGGAAAAAAGAATGTCACCGTCTAAGTCGCGCTGCAGTCTGGTTGCCACAACAGAATTGGAGGGGCTGGATGCATACATGACTGTGTCATCCACATACATGTGAATGAATGTATGTGGGCAGGCAGAGGGCAGGTCATTTAGGAAAATAGGTGGACCACTGAGCTCAATTGATTTCCTTGTTACTCTTAGTGGTTGACCTAGAATGTCTTCCAGGGCTGTCCCTATTTTTAAAGTTAAGTAGGTATAAAGGGTATGGAGAGAAGAGTTCACCCTTATCCCTAACCAGCATTGTGCTATCGTATGCTCAGAAGAATGTTGCTTCTAGGCATTAGGAAAACTGCATTAGCAGTACTGTTTGCCTCCCCAAGCCTGTGTTGGCACTTTAAGATTTAAATGGTTAACTCTTTGGGGCTCGGCGAAGAGCTTAAGAGAAAGAAGTGGTTAGTTGTAGGCTTGCCCCAAACCAAGTTTCCCCAACCCCCACTCCAAAGCAACCTGAGTCTTGACCCAACTTTACACCTTTCATAGTTGGTTTTTAATGAAAAGTACATTTTAGGTCTGTCCCAAATACAAGGAGAGAGAGAGATGAAGAGTGAGTATCCTCAAGGGTAGATTCCCCTTTTTACAGCAATCTGGGAAATTAACATTAGTGCACCTTCGAAATGTGGAGGAATCCCCTTAAAGCAATTAAGTTCTCATTTCTGAATCAAAATGAATAATTATGAAGGAACCCTCCCTTGTTCAGTAGGCTCTCTGAAATAGAGACAATTTAGCCATCTTCTAGTGTTGAAAATGTGATAATAAGCAGTACCTCTTGAATGTCCTCATGTGGAGTTCCAGCTCTGTGATTTACCCTGGTGAATGGCCTCCGATGATGAGGCCTTGTTTTCTCTGCTTAAGATCTCCCTTAAATCCTGGCTGAGATGAGAGAGTCATGAGAGAGTTAATGGTTGCGCCCGTCTAGGTCTGACCACCCTCCGCAACGACGAGCATGATAGCTCATGTTCCAGCAGGTCAGCCTGTAATTCAGGACAGTGTAGGCCCAGTTATTTGTTCAGAGATAGAGCTTCTCGAAGAGTGTCAAATAAGACTGGGCCCTTTCCAGTATGGATGCACAATTTTGCTGGGTAATATAGCTGCATACAGATTTTTTTTCTCCTTAGCTTGCTTAATCACCTCTCTGACCTGCTTTCTATTTTCATTTAAAAGATCGGAAAAATCCTGGTCAAAAAACAGTCCTTGAGTGTCTAATTTAATTTAGTTTATTTTCCAGGCAGTTTGTAGCACCAGCTAGCGATCTTGGTAATTTAACATTCGTGCTATAATCGAGTGTGGTCTCACTGCTTGGTCTTTGAGTTTTGGGGCTAGTGAGCGATGTACTCTTTCAATAGGGAGGGGGGTATCTTCTGGGATTTTTAAGACGTCCCTCAGAATATGCAATACAAAGTCCTCCACTGAGTTGAAAGATTTCTCCATGTCCTCAGGTACACCGTATATCCTAAAGTTATTTCGCCCAGCACAATTTTCTTGATCATCGATTTTTAATTGCAGTTCCCTTTCTCTGGTTAGCAGGTAAAGAATTGCTCGATCATGTTGACCGGATGAGTTGGCTAGGTCCCCCACACATTCCTCTACTGCTGTGGCTCTTTTATCAATGACTTTTAAATCAGCCTAAAGGTCCGCGACCGAGGATTCCACTATGTGGATAGCTTTGATTATGCCATCTAGTTTTGTCAAAATTACCCCCTGGTCGCAAGGTTCAAGGTTATCCTCTGTGTCAGCAATACTGTTCACCAGTTATGCAGAGCACACATCCTGAGGACAGCTTGAGTTTGTATCTGCCTCCATCAGTGTTTTCAGCTTTTCAGCATGCAAGTTTCTATGCCTTGATCTGTTAGAGGTCATTTCCTCTCACTGTATATTAGGGAATTACTCTTTTTAATTTAAAATTATCACTGGTTTCTTAAAACATCTATAGAACAGCTCTGGAGATTTTCAGCTAGATGGCCATTGAGACAGCGATGTCACCGGAAGTCCTCTATGTGTTATTTCTAGTAGCATCATTTACTCATTTAAATGGGGAATGTTGCTTGGATATAACCATATTTCCCACCTCCGATTCAAAGACTTCTACAATTGATGTATCCAAAACTGAATCTATGCATTGGTCATATTCTTTTTCTTTAACAATAATAAAGCTGTGCAAGCTTTGGGTGCCTTATATTTCCTTGTTTTTATTTATTTTGCCCCCCCCCCATGGCAGGTACTATTCTGGATGTAAAATCTTCTGATCCAACCTCAGCACATATTTTTGCTGCTTTCCTTGTAGTAACCATCTAGGAATATTATTAAGCAAACCCATAATGATTACTGGTAGTAGTCAAACAAAATGAATATGTGAGTTCTGTGTTTCAATCAAATATCTTCTTCTATTTCAATGTTTTCTTTTGCAGTTCCCATTAGCAATGTAAAGTCAATTTTGTGTTTTGCACTGTGGGATTTCTCCAGTCCAGATCTTTAGCAAACATCTCAATAAAGATATGCACTACATATTTGATGGGTTAAGTTAAAATTATGGTAAAAATGATGGATTTTGGGGGTTTAGGCCTTCCCTCAAAATCCTTTCAAAATACATAAGCAAAGATCATCTAAGCACCCTGAATATTATATAAAACCTGGTTCCATTCCTACCTAGTGGTCAGGATACAATCTGTCAGGATTGGGAACTCCATCTCTTCCACCCTCACAACCTCGACTGGGGTCCACTAAGGCTCAGTCCTTGGCCCACTGCTGTTCTCCATTTTCCTAAATGACCTGCCCTCTACCTGCCCACATTCCTTCACTCACATGTATATGGATGACATAGTCCTGTATGCACCCAGCCCCTCCACCTCTGATGTGGCAACCAGACTGCAGCGTGACTTCAGTGATGTCCAGCTCTGATTAATCAACTCTTCCTGAACACCAAGAAAACAGTCCCCATGCCCTTTAGCACAAGGCAGAGACTCTCTCAGCTCCTCTCCCTCCCCTTATTCCACACCCTCAATTGGACAATGCTGGAGGACTGCACCTCCTTTAGATACCTCGGGGTCTGGCTTGACCAGCATCTTGTACACATTGAGGCTATCCAGAAGAAGCTGCACCCTAAGCTGGGGGCCCCATTCTGCAACCAAGGTTGCATCCCTCAACCAGCCTGGCATGCAAATGTACAGAAAATGATTCTCCCAATCTTTGACTATGGTGATGTAGACTATAGTGAGGCTCCCAAAACTTCCATAACCAGACTGGATACCCTCTTCCACTCCTTCTGTTATTTCATCCTTGACTATCCTCCTAGAATGCACCACTGCACTCTATATCAGGCTTTGTGCCTCCCCTCACTGCAGGATAAGAGGCATTTCTACTGTGCCAGGCTCATGGCTAAGTTCTGGACCCAGTCTCTGCCACCATACATATCCACTGTCTTGTCATTGCCTTCTCCACCTTTGCACTCCCTCAGAAACTCTGATACCCACTCCTTGTATGTCCCTCGCATGTCCACCTCTGTGGGTCAGGTAGCATTCTCTTATTGCATGTCTAAACTGTGGAATACTTTCCCTCCTGCCATTTATCATGCCACCTCTGTTCACCAACTCAAACTTCTCCTCAATGATCATTTCTGCACAGGCTGTACATGCACCTCATCCTCCCATGTTCCCTGTCCTAGTCAAGGGGGCACTTAATTTCTGGCAGGTCTGGGACACCATATACCATTAACTTATAGCGGGGTGAGCACTTTATAGATTCAGCTGATCACTCTACCTGATTGTATTTCCTGAATCTCAACTGCAGTGTAGTGTAGTGTAGCGGATTGCATGCACTGCACTGTATTGTAATTAAATTCCTGCTGTATCCATGTATTTAATTGTGCTGTGCTTCACATTGCTGATGTAATTTCCTGCTATAGCAATGTATGTAATTGTAATATACTTCACATTGCAGTTGTAATATATTCTGTGTTATCTCCCATGCCCCATGCATCTGGAATCAAGTAATAGTCTGCTCAGTATGCCTTCCTGGTGAAACTTTTTAAATAAATAAATAAAATTATGAGCTGAAATTTCATATCAAGCAAACAGACATTAAAAGAGATATTAAAAGAGTTGTGGTTTACTGGAAATTCATCATTTTTTGATTACTGTCTGACACATTGTTTCTCAATTTGCTGTTTATTAAAAATAAAAAAAAGAAAAAGTGGTAGCTTTCAACGCGTGAACTAAACTTCGATTTAACAGCAGTCTTCAGAGCACACAAAATACAAGTTAATTCTAAAAAGAGACACTTACTCTACTTCTCCTCTGGTTTCCTTTATTTCCTCTAAACTTGGTAGTAAACTTTGGTGTCCTTGTCTCCTGTTCCCCACTTCTTAACTGCTGCTGCTCACTCATTCAGTCTTGGCAGACAGGCAATGTAATAATAAATGCACAGAGACATTGGGAAACCTGATGAGTTGTCAAGAGCATGGCAATTGGGGTTCAATGCCAAAAAGTGCAAAGTCATGCACCTAGGGCATAGGAACCCAGCAGATGAGTGTGGAATGGAAGGAGGTTTTGACAGTCACCAAGTATTTATTTATTTATTTTAATTTTGTTAACTGAGTAAGCATATTGGACCACATGGCACTTTTACAGGCATGACCCAGAATAAGATAACAAAATACAAAACATATAATACATGCAATACAATATATAACAATTATTGATAACATTTTTACAACCAAAAAACAGACATAGATGTGCTTTATAAAAAGTTTAAAAAAAATTAAAATGATTTGCATTATGGATTTCTAGATGTAATGAATTCCATTTTTTTTTTCTCAGCAACATAAGCAAAAGATTGCTGACTTGTTGAGGTTTTACGATGTGGGATAGTTAAAGTTAAAGTGTCATCAGAATGCAAGCATGACTGCTTGTTATGGGGGATAATAATGCCTGTTAATGGTCCCATATTCCCCATTCTCAAAGCTTTCTGGATGATTCAGTTCATACAGAAACAATCTTTACTATCAAGTGGTAACTAATTAAAATTTTTATATAGAGTACAATAACGTTCCCTATACTTTGAAGGTAGAGCAAATCTAGGAATCGCATTATACACACATGTTCTTTTTTAAAAAATCCTATCCAATTCCCCAACCCATGCCCCACTTCCATAATTTACCTACCATAATCTAATGAGTGAAGAAGATGGGCTTGAGATAACATTTTTCTTGTACAGTCCATGAGCAATCCCTGGGAACTATATAGGGCACCTCATTTTTTATGTAATATATTACAGGTTCAATTAACATGTGCATCAAATGTTTACTGGGAATCCAGTGTTACACATAAGTATTTAAAATTACTCATGTTCTTCAAATAACTTTCATCCTCAAATTTTAAAGTTAGTTTATCATTTATTCTACTCGTCTTTTGTGCCATACAAAACATAATTATCTTTGTTTTCATTTTGCTCAACAACAACCTGTTTTGTAAAAAACATCTAGTCAAAATATGAAACCCATTTTCCAATTTAACATTCAAAACTTTCAAATTAGTATCCACCAAAAATAAAACTGCATTATCTGCATATAAAATAATATTAGACCATGTAAGTTGCTGAGGCAGGTCATTGATGAACATCTTGGTATGGCAAGAGTCAGTGTTCACATAGCTGATAAAACCTCATTCACTCTAACTACTTGTTCTTTATTAGTTAAATAACTTGTAAACCAGTCAACTGCAGGCTTACTCATTCCCAACCTACTGTTTTAGCTTGAGGAGGGGGTAACCCACCAGGTCAAATGCCTTGGTTAAGTCGATGAACATGGCCCCCATAAACAACCAACCAATCCATATTCATATACAGGTAATTCATAAACCTGACCCCGGCAGTCACCATGCTAAACCCCTGCTAAAGCTATGCTAGACATCCCTTACAGAAATAATTATATGAAATGTTTTCATGTTGTGCACATAAAACTGCCCATGTGATATGTGGGCTGCAAGCATGATTTAAATGTTAAATTTTGCTTGTGTGCAACAATTAAGTGTGGAAAGCCTGCTTTATATGCTAAATTGGAAAAGACTGCATGCACGTTACATGTGTGCAAAAAGAGTAGTCATTGATAATTGCATACATAAAAGTAAAGTGACTTGCTCAGGATCACACGGTATACTGTACAAGTGGGGGTTGATGAGATTCAAACTCAGTTCATCAGGTCTCCTGGTCTACAGTTCAGTGCCTTTACCACTAAGCTACACTATCTGTATACATATGACTCATTTGTATTTCAATACAAATCTGCATAGTATATCTGCATGTAGCAAGCTTAGCCACTGTTATACTTTTTTAGTTTTCTTGTCCCCCCTCATCTCAGCTTCACAGCAGAACTGTAGCACACATACCAATGGAAACACATGTGGTTATTCCCACCCACAATACACACCACTTACAGACAAAATGACTTAATTACTTCTGTCTGGCCTGTACTCCTATTTTGTCTCCATAGTTTTGAATGCTTCCACACAAACAGACATTAAAGGATAAACACAAAAGTAGCAAGAACTTGACACCCACACACATGGAAAGTCCCCCCCCCCATACACACACTGTAGTGGGCACAGTCATGCTGCTACAGACAATCCACCAAGTATAGAAAAAAGTCAAGAGTCTCTTACCTGAGTACAAGGGAGCCAGAGGCAGGAGTCTTTAAGAGTTGATGTCCATGGGTCAGAGTGCTGGGCTTTACCCCCTTGAAATGAATGGAGTTATTTTTTTATTTCTGTTTTATACATTATGATGGTGAGTCGGAGAATATTGAAGATCACTGTTCTATTAACTAGGCCCTTGTTTGTCAAGTGGAGGCCTTTATTAATCTCCCACTCACCATCATAATGTCAAAACAGTAAAAAAAAAATTCCCCCATTCATTTCAATGAGGCAAGTCCCTGCACTCTCCCTTCCTCTATGTAATAATGTGCCTGAGAGTGGGGATGTGGAGGTCAGCTTCTTTGGGGGGGCATAAGCCTGACTATAGTGGGGCTCCAATAGTCTGTGCATGCCATACTGCTCAACTTTTTCTGAATGCAAGGGACAGCCCTCATTTTAACCCTGAAAAATGCTCTGCCCCTCATCCATTCTTCATGCAAAACATGCTGCTTACACATAGTATGTCCTGTAAATTTAGACTTTATGGCAGGGGTGCCATTTCAGATTTCAGCGGGGGGAGCCAACAACCATTGAAGGCCAGGTGCTAGTTAACCCCTAGGTAGCAAGCTCTGGAATTTCTGGAACATCTCTAAAAGGTAAATCTTATTTGTTATGACTGAAAATCAGGAAAAATTCAAATGTATGAGATTAATTTGTCTATACACCAGAGCAGTGCTTCATATTTGGGCTTAAACCCACCCAGTTGCTAACAAATTTCTTTCTTGGTTGACATTCTGAACCCCCCCCAACGAAGTCTCAATTTCTCTCCCAGACTCTATTCTATTCATTACCCATCCCATATGGGCAGAGGCTCCCAAAAGCACAGACACAAGAAAAAAACATTAATATTTCAGTCCTTCCTCCTTCCCCAATCCTCTGTAAAAAAAAAACAAAATATTTACTTTTATTTACCTGACCATCTGGCCAGAACATATGGCCTGGTCCAGTGTGCCACCAGCCTAGTTTTCATTCTGCTTCTTCTCTGTCCTTCTGCCCAAAGCTAAATGCTAGAACTGACCATCCCAGGTCCCCAACTTGGTCCACAACCAAGTCACCTCACCTCACCAACCTAACCCAACCAACCTATGTTGCTTGCTTCTTGCTTGGCTGCTGCTATGGCTGCTGCTGCATTGCACTGATCAAGGCTATGAAAGCCACCCACACCTCTGTCACTGCTGCTTCTAGGCATAGTTTGGTACCACAGAGGACATGTGCTGTTTCCTCTTTGGGAGATGAGCCTAGTAGAGTAAGTAGGTAGCCTAGTCTCAAGTTAGCTTCTAGTGCACCCCCTGCCCCTTCAGCCACCAGGGGAGATGGAGACTCACTAACAGTAGATGAACAAACAGCAATGTTGAAAATGTGGGGTAAAAATATTGAAAATTACCAAAGTTATGAGCCTGCATTCACAAAAGGCAATGCAGGCTCATGACTTTAGTGTTTTTTAATAGTTTTTCACCATATTTTCAACATAGCCTTCTTATGACCCATCTAATGAAAAAGGGCAAACAAAAATGTTGAGCTCCTGCCTGAAAGGTGATTTTGCATAGGGACCATGAATTCATCTTTGGAGACAGATTTACCTAATTTCAATGAAATTGTTCATGAGGTAGGGCCCCAAAAAAGGCATGATGAAAATTTATGCCAAAAATATGCAAACATGCCAAAGTCATGCCACTAAGTTCAAAATTCCTTTGAAATACATTGAACTGCATACAGTTGACTCCACTTATAGCGCCGGTGGGAATAGCAGGCAATCAAGTTTAGCAGGCAAATTTAATTTACCAAATGCCATTACTATAAGCTTCAATGTTAAATCCTACTGATATAACATTTATTAGCCTCCATCTATAATGCCTACTTTTCTGGACACAATGACAGCTCTGTGGAGGTGTAAATGAACCTAATTAACATGTACACTATGTACAGCCAGGCAATTAACTGTATGTGTTTTAATATGAGAGTGTTGCTGCTAGTGGCTGATTTTCAGCTCATTTTCACACTGTGCACAGCTCAGTCATTAGCATCGGAAGAACGGCAGGCAAACACCAAGCTATGTCACTCAGTGACAAGGTGGAACTCTTAAAAATAACCAATGTTATAGCCAAGATGAGTCAGCGGGACTTGGCGCAACATCTGTCTCTGCCAAAATCTACTCTTGCTGATCTGTTATGGCAGAAACAGTAAATTCTCAGTGACTGGCATAAAAATCTAAACCCTGAATGAAAAAGAAAACAGGAAGGAATGGGCAGGGAAGTTGAAGAGGCTTTGAGTTCGGTGGTTCACTAACGCCCATGGGCGGGACACCCTCATAAGTTGCCCATTGTTACTCCAGAAGGCACAAAAAACTAGCTGTTGCTTTTGGAAACACTGAATTCATGCCCTCTGAATACTGACTACACTAGTGGAAAGCCAGGAATAACATTGGTTTCCACAGACAGCATGGGGAAAAACAAAATTCAGATACTGCCAGTGCTGGCCTCTGGCTCTCTAATGTTTTGCCCGGTCTCCTTTCCACCTTTTGCATCCTGGGACATTTTCAACTGCGATGAAACAGGACTATTTTTCCGGTGTATTGGCCAGGGAAAACTGGCTTCAAAAAGTGAAACACTAATGGGACAAAAAAAGGCAAAGGAAATAATTTCAGTGCTGGTGTGCTTCAATATGGAGGGCACAGAGAAATCATAGCTTGCCGTTTTGAGCAAATCAGCTTCCCCACATTGCTTTAGTGGGGTGAATCGCCTGCCAGTTTTCTACCAGGTTAACAAGTCTACATGGATGACTTTTGTCATCTTTACTGAGTGCCTGAGAATTTGGGACAGAAAACTATGTGGGCAAAAGATTGCTCTAATCTTAGATAACTTTCCTGGTCACCCAGCTGTCCCAGAACTGCGCAACATCACCCTAATTTTCCTGCCACCTAACACAACATGCATCATCCATCCCCTTGATCAGGGGATAATTTACAACCTGAAGCAGCACTATGTTACGTGCATCTGTAATTGAGTCCTGGACAAGATTGACAACAACACAGAAACACTGCTGACATCAGCTGAGTGTGTTAAGAAAATAACCTTCTTGATGCTGTGAGACTTTTTAAAAACTCATGGGACGCTGTCACTCAACAGATCATCCATTGCTTTTTCCACAAAGCTGGATTCACACACCCCACTGACCATTGTGACCACAGAGAAGGTCATTCAAATGCCCCAACTGCCCCGTCTGATTCAGAAGAACTCGACCTGATAGCTGAGATTGCAGAGAGTGTTCTAACACCTGAGGGAATAATGGCAGAGGAATTCCATTTTGTGTGTATCCGGGGAGACGAAGAGGAGGAGCCCCTATCAGATGACATCACACAGGTCATAGACAGCATGCACGCAGAGGACATGGAAGAAGAGGATGGCACCAATGATGAGGAGCAGCCTGAAGTTACTGTAACTCCAGCCGATGCAAAAAATCCACTGCTTACTCTAAGACGAGCTATGGAGCAAAACCCAGATGTTCAACTGGATTGGCATGCGCTCGCTGCAGCTGAGCGGGTATGGAATCCTTAATGCCAAAAATCAAAAACTCACAGTAAAATTTCTGACTACTTCAAGTAAGATCCAACTAAATTGAAAAGGAGCTGTACTTGTTTGATTTAGAAACATAGAAACAGACTTTAACAGCAGATAAGGACTGCTTGGCCCAACTTTTCTGAACATTCCCTACTTGCTGGATAAGCTGCAGATTTCGGTTAACCAACAGCCTACTTCCTCCTACCCTTCACTATAATTGCCTTATGTCTGTCCCATGTATTCTTGAATTCCCCCACTGTTTATTTGCTAGACTAATCTGATTTAAAGCACAATACCTAACATTTATCTAACATTATCTGGTGCATTCACTGTGGGCTGTGTTAAGTGTGCTGTGGGGAAAAAAGTACTGCATTAAAGAAATTACACCACAACTGTGTTTTTTTTTTTTTAAGTTTGTGGGTATACTGACCACTCAATATAAAGGGCAGATTGTGTTTGCACATATGTGCCCATTATAAGCGAATTAAACTGTACCTGTTTCTTCAGTTTGCCATCTGGCTTTGAAGACTGACGATGTGCTTGTGGTCGAGAGTAGATTACAGTGCTGGACTCCTGACAGTAAGTAAGGGCTTGGTTGTGGGGGTGGGGGTGGGTGTCTATGAGACCAGGAGGCAAGCAAGGAAGTCCTGGGTCATTAAAGTGGATGCTACACATGATTGGAATGAGACAATCATGCCTGACCAGGAAGCAGGAGACAGAGTTTAAATTCAAGGAAGTACTGATCTTTGGTGTACACAGGGCCCCAGTGTGGTAGTGCCACCACAAGCAGACAGAGGGATCAATATTTGAAAATAAAACATTTACATAATGTTTTAAACTTTTGCAGGGTTCAATTACCTGGTGAGACTGTGAGGCAAACATGGAAGTCCAGGGTCATTAAAGGGGTGGACGGATGAGACTGGGCAAAGCCAATCAAGCCCGGCCAGGAAGTAAGAGACAGAGTTTAAATTCCTTCCACCCAGTGTGTTCCATTATCCTCATGTCTCAGAGCATAAGAGAAACAGAACAGAGTGGAACAGGTGAAGTGACTGCTGTCATAGACATCAGCAGCCATCTGCAGGTGACAGCAGGCATGCAGGGGGCTCTCTCAGTCCATTAAGGTATGATACACTGCCTTTTAACTTACTTTTGCCTGTTTAGAAAGTACTGGAGGAGGGGGTAAAGAGGTAACTGCAGGGAAGTATCAGTCCTTACAAGCTGGAAGAACCTGTTGTTGGGAAAAGGGGAAATACCCTATTTAGGGTAGTAGGGGTATGTAATTGTTAAGGAAAGGCAAGGGGAAGGTTAAGTTGAAGGAGGGTAGAGGGGTACAAGGGGTGAACAAAAAAAAACAAGAAAGTGGTAAAATAAAGGAAAAAGGGGAAAACAAGAAACAACCACTCTATTGTAGGGGGATGAAGTAATTGTCAGGAGAAGATGCAGGCAGAAAAGGACCAAAGCAACAGGAAGGACAATAGGTGAAAGGAACAGTTGGAAATAGAGAGTGAAACATAAAGACAATTATGGGAACGGTGCAGTGTAATGGATGCAGAGCTTCAGTTCCCCGAGATGCTTTCTGAAGCTAAGGGGCTGCTCCATCTGTACGCATCTCTCTAGTCAATCAATCAATCAATCAATCAATCAAATCTTTATTTATCCAGGCGAACATCATTGAGGAAGCTCATTTGCAAGATGGACCTGGTTAAATCCAGATTATATTACAACACAAACATCAATATTTAGAGTGGCAATAAAAACATAGTGGAAGTGCAAATCAGGAAACACACATACATAACTTTACAATTGATTCTAGAGCATCAATAAGACCAGTGAGCAGTGGGAAAAGGCAAATCCACAGAGATACAGATATGGATATTGAAACAGTAATTTTCATAGGAGAAAAAGGACAGGATAGACCCAGGTATTGCTATCAAGACAGACAGAAGTAAGTGATACAGCTTTTTCTTGACCAGTTCACAAATGAGTAAAGCAGGTGTAGTTATTCTTGGAGGAAGCAGGACGCAGGAAGCCTGCTAGGCACTAACGCCACATCCTCAGGGAGCACTCACATTGGGGCTGTGGGCGGCTGTGCTGTGGCGTACTGGAGGAAGGTGTGAGCAAGGTACTGGGCATGGGTGGAATAGCACCTACCGAATAATTAATCCAGGGCTAGGTGCTATTGCTAGCTGTCCAGGTTCAACATACCATCAGGCCATGGGAAGGTCACAGGGCAGGGACAGAATGGATATGCTGAGGCCCCTGTGGCCAGTCATGGTCAACGATTCAGAAGGGGGCTTAATCACTCATACTTCCGATAAAAGCACTTTAGCCATATGGAAGGATTACATCGGTCAGGGATGAGGTGGTTACAGCTGTATTAGCGTAGTATGGAAGACCATTAGATTTTTTTTGCCGGCATTGGAAGGATCGCTGAAGAGAACTGCAGGGGCCAATCAGGAGCATGGGCTGGAAGGAGCTTGTGATCTGATTGGTTGGCAGCCTTAGTGGTAATTTGTTGGAGAAGAGACCAGGCGAGTGGTCTCAGAAGACAGCTTGCAAAGGTGCAACCACCCAGGGGGTATAGATTTTATGCTTTGGGTGCAGATGTCTCAGAAATACTTACCTGTAATGTGCAACAGGGGTACAGGGACTGGAGGTAATAAATACATATGGATTAATAAAACATGCAAGAAATGACCTGGGATATGGCCGGTCATATTTAAGGTCAAACTCTGGGGAGCAAGCTAACAGTAGTTAATGATAAGAAGCCGGGGTGACAGTTGCAGCATTCACACACACCATGGGCATATAGTGCTTTGAAAGCATTAACACTATGGAGGTAACTTAGTTTCAGTAGTTTTTGCATTTTGTTCCACAGGGTCGTCAACAAGAAGCTAAAGGCCATTCTGCCAAAGCGGGTTGAAGCTTTAGGGATGCATATAGAGATGTATGATGAACTTCTTAGGCCGTACGGTCTCAGCTCACTTATGGGAAGACATTTAGTAATGTAATGTGGGAGCCTTTTTAAGATAGCTCTGTAAGTCCAAAGGACTGCATTTCTTTCACACCTGAATGTAAGCGATGACCACCCTACAGCTTTGTACAATAGGCAGTGATGGGTAGAAAGGGGAAGACAGGCAATGTACCTCATTGCTCTGTGAAACAGCATGTCCAGTTTGATAAGCGAGGCTTTAGGACAGTGGCTGTATAGAAAATCACCATAGTCGATTAGGGAGAGAAAGGTAGCTTGGACTAGTCTCCGTTTGGCATCACAAGTGAGGAACTGACTAATTCTGTAGAATGGACCCAATTTCTGCCTCAGGCTCTTAGCCATATCTTCAACATGCTCAGATATTGTGAGGTTCTGGTTTAGCCACACTCAAAAGTATTTAAACTTGAGGATAAAATCCAATTTCTCTCCTAGAATTGTGGTGATCAGAGGCAGTGTCCCGGAGCTGGCAGGATTAGACATATGGCTATAAGGCGTAAACAACATTGCTTTCATCTTTTTCGCATTTAAGAGAAGCTTTTTATGAAGTAGCTGACTCTGAAGCAGGTCAAATTTTTCCTGTAGACCTGCACAGGCAGCTTCGGCAGTCAGGCGACTTATGTAAACCACTGTGTCATCAGCAAACAGATGTATTTTTCCCTTGTTGATGCCCACATCGATGTTGATATAGATTGAGAAGAGCAACGGACCAATACTGGATCCTTGTGGCGCTCCCCTGAGTAGAGGTTTGAGAAGGAAGAGCTCACCCTCAGCTTTGATGTGTTGCTGCTGTCCTACCAGATACTCCGTAAACCAATGCAAGGATGCTGGGTCAAGACCGATACTCTTCAGTGTGGAGATTAGAAGGCTAAGGTCCACAGTATCAAAAGCCTTGCTAAGGTCTAGGAATACTGCACAAAGTTTCTGCTGTCAAGGTCACTGTACCAGTGATTAGTTACTTTGGCAAGGGCCAAGACAGTGCTATGTTTAGACCTAAAACCCAATCACATGGGATTTAGTAAGTAGTTAACTTCCAGATATGCTTTAAGTTGATTGCTGACAACATTTTCAAGGAGCTTAGACAAGACTGGCAGTAAGGAGATCGGTCGTTATTTAGGTCACAGGTATCCCCAGATTTGAACATTGGGATAACAAAGGCAGTTTTCCAAATGATGGGAAGGGACCCATGGATCAATGATAAATTAAATAGATGGGTGATAGGGACAGCAAGGACATGATATGTGAGTTTTATAAAGCAGGGATCCAAAGAGTCAGCTCCAGCACTCTTTTTTACATCCAACCGAAGTATCAGATCTTCGACCTCCTTCAATAGTACAGGTTTGAAAGAGAAGCCAGGAACTGGGGCAATGGTGTCTACACGAGGGACACTTAGTTTAAAGTAGGCCAGGGCTGCAGGGGAATTGTCAAAGGCCAGTCCAGCTGTGGCAAAATGTTTGTTGAAAGCTTCTAAGATCCCCTGTTTTTCACATATAATTTTCCCTTCAGACGTGATTTTTGGTGGCAAGGAGTTACCTGGTGTATGACTGGACATATCCTTAATTGTCCTCCAGAATTTAGAGGAGCACTTTGCAGCAGAGTTCAACTACTTAAGGTAGAATGATGCTTTGGTGTCTCTGATCATTTTTGTGCATGAGTTACGTGCCTTCTTAAATTGGCACCAGTCTGAGACCAGTTTTGTCTGTCGTGCCTTTTTCACAACTTGTCCCTGCCTAGCAGGGTGATTTTCAGTTCAGGTGTGACCCAGCGATAAGTTTTGCTTTTTACTCTGATTTTTATCATTGGGGTGTGTGTGTCTAGGGCCCCTACTAGAATCTCATTAAAGATATCGTAAGCCATGTTGACCTTGGTGGCTAGGTAGAAGTCTTGCCAGTGTGGTGAATGTCCCAGTTCGTATGCATAGGCAGCCGTATCAGAGTTGCATTGTGTCCTTTTAGTGATGAATTTAATTGAAGGGCCTATGTGATGTAGTGACCTAACTACAGCAATAAAGCAATGGTCACTGACATCAAAGTATCAGCATATGTGTACAGATGCAGCTTATCAACTAATATGACATCCAACAATGAGCTATTACACAGGTTCTTTTTATTATGATGTGTAGGTTCTTGGATTTACTTTGTTAACCCAAGAGTGTCCATAGTTTTAGGGAAGAGATCGTTGGTCTCGGTTCAGACCTGGCTACAATCCACAGGACCTCTTCTTCCACTCAGGTGCCACCGAGTCTACCAACATTGCCCTAGAGGTTGCCTACGAGAAGAAGGGACAGCTAAACTGTGGTGGGCAAAGGAAAGGTAGGACAGGGGGTTGTAGGTCTTGGGAACATTCCTCAGCATGTACCACTACAAAATTCCTTCATCGCTGTGGCAGGATGGAACTGCCAGGAGGAGGCACCCATAGTAGTGCCAAGGGAGGATGTGGACATCCTTCATAGGGAAGGGCCCAGGTTGGGAGGGAGAGGACCCCATCAGAGGAGGAAGCAACTTCTAGTGAGGGACTCAATTGTTAGCAGGAGAGATTTGGGAACAGGAAGCTGAGAAAGAGGGAGGTAAGGTGCTTATCAGGTGACATAACAGAGGGATGTGACATGGATCTTAAGGATCTGTAGGGCGGTGGGGCTGGAGGTGAAGCTGTATGTCATTGTCCAACTGTGGCTAATGATCTAGCTAGGGACAGAGCTGGGATTGTACAGGGAGAGTTCATTGAATTGGAGAAGGGTCTCAGGCAGGTAGCACACATGGTGGCTTTTGCTGAGGTGCTGCCTGTCCACAACCAGGGGGAAGATATGGTACTCTGCACCAGGAACTTCAACTCATGGTTGAAGGAATGGTGTAGGGTAAAGGGGGTTGACAACACTGGAGACTGAGCACCAACCTGGATGGATATGGAACTATACAGAGGTGATGGATTGCATCTGTTTGGGAGGGGAACTGCAGTCCATAGTGGATGATTTAATGCTAATTTGATTAACATTTCAACTAGCTGATAGAGGTGGCATAAGAAAAAAGAGAGGCATAAACTGCTGCCCCCCCCACACCCAGGCTGAGCAGAAAGAAGGAAGGACTGGAAGGGAGGAGAATCCTTGAGGGAGAAGGATAAAGAAAACAATATTGTAGTAGAGGACAAGGGGGGCAGGAACAAGCATTGCAAAAGGAGAGGGAAAAGGAAACAGGACAAAAGAGAGGGAATGGGGATGCAAGCAGGGTGGGAACAAGGTGTGGAAGGCCATGTATGTAAATGCTGTGTCTTGGATATAAAATTCCAGATCAAGAAGCCATCATGGCTGAGGCAGACCTGGATATTATGGCCATTACTGAGTCATGCTGCACAGGCAACCACAACTGGGACATGGCCATACCAGGCCATACTCAGTTCAGGAAAGATAGGGTGAGGAAGAAGGGAAGAGAGGTGGTGCTGTATGTAAGTGATGGTATCAAAGTAACAGAAATGCAAGGAAACCAAGGGGAAAGAAGGGGTTGGAGGATCTGTGGGTCGCCATGGAGACAGGCACCAGAGCCACTATTCATACTGGGGTAATATACAGACCTCCATTGATGGAAGAGGAACGGGACAAGAAACTGAGGTAAGTCATCAGCACAATGGCAGAAAAGAAGAAGTCACTGCTGGTGGAGGGCTTAAGTCTGCTGGATTTGACTGGTGCCTCCCAACCATGGCCTCACCTAGAAGCAGGGACATCCTGAACTCCTAGCAAGAAGTGTTTCTTAGGCATCTAGTCAGGGAGTCAGAACATTATGGTACAATACTGGACCTAGTGCTCACAGATGGGGACAGTGTTACATACATTGAGGTTGGAGGCAACCTGGGGGCTAGTGACCACTGTACAGTGTGTTTTAACAAAAGGATGGCAATGGAAGTAAACCACACAAAGATGAGGCTCCTGGACTTCAGAATGGCAGATTTAAAAAAAAAAATGGGTGATTGCCTCAGAGGCAAGGAACAGTGGGCCAAGTTAAAGAATCACATAGGGAAGGCAACAAACTTCTGCAGAAAAGAAGTGAACAAAAGCAGGAGGGAAAAGAGATCACTATGGTTCTCAAAGGAAGTGACTGTACAGGTTAAGGCTAAAAGGGTAGCATTCAGGAGGTGCAAAGAGATGAAGAGAGAAGAGAATGGGGAGGTGTACCAGGAGGAGCAGATGGAAGCAGGGAAATTGATGAGGATCACAAGATGCAAAGTGAGGAAAGGATAGCACAAGGGGTAACTAAATGGGACAAGAGCTTTTTTAGGTACATAAGTGAGAAGAATAAGACAAGGAGAGGGACTGAGAGGTTAAGAAGGGTGTGGGTGTGTGTGCAGGAGAGGATCAGGAAAAAACATATATCCTGAATAGATACTTCTGTTCAGTTTTCACAGTGGAAGGGAATGAGATGGGCCATATAAAAGCAACAACAACACTGCGGGGAGGTAGGTAAACACAAGTCCATTTACAGAGGAGAGATTGCTGAAACGACCTCAAATCTAAAAGTCAGTAAAGCTATAGGGCCAGATGGGGTACACCAAAGTGGATTGGGAGAGCTCAGGCAGGTGCTGGCTGCAATTCTGACTGACCCATTCAATAACTCATTGGAAACAGGAGTGTTACCAGAGGAGTGGAGGTTGGCAGATGTAGTCCCACTTCACAAAAGTTGTAGCAGTGAAGAGGCTCACACCTATAGGCTGTTGAGTCTGATATTAGATGTAGGGAAGCTAATGGAGTTATTTTTGAATAAAGATTTGTGGAGTGTCTTGAACCCAGCCAGTTACAAGATCTGATGCAGAATCAATTCACTGGGGTAGAGGAGATCCTTTCTGATGAACTTGATAGATTTCATCAACTGATTGACAAGGGAAATAGGCCAGGGTGAGGTGCTGGACGTGGCCTACCTGGGCTTTAGCAAGGTCTTTGACGTCATACCACAAAGGAGGCTCTTATTAAGGAAACTGAGTAGTTTGTGGTATATCCTAAGGTGGCAAATTGGGTACAAAATTGGTTGATGGATGTACAACAGAGAGTGGTGGTGAATGGAACTCAAGTGGAGGAAGAGAGAGTGACCAGCGGCGTACCTCAGGGCTTAGTACTTGGACCATTCTTGTATATTGTCTTTATAGGTGACGTTGTAGAAGAGACAGAAAGAAAAGTATGCCTCTTTGCAGATGACATCAAAATCTGCAATAAGGTGGGCACTCCATAGGAGCAGGAGAGAATGTGCAGAGACCTGAAAAAAAAAGTAGAGTGGTTAAGGGTTTGGCAGCTAGATTTCATTAAGAAAAAGTGTGACATCCTGCATCTACGGCACAGAAACCCAGAGACACAGTATAAAATGGGTGAAAAGGTATTGACGGTGATCAAACTAGAAAGAGACCTTGGAATAATCATATCTGATTGCCTCAAAGTATAGTGTCAGTGCAACAAGGCAGTAGGTAGTACCAGTGGGATGCTGTGGTGCATGAGGGGTAATCACCAGCAGAAGGAGAGAGGTGGTGTTGCCGCAGTACAGATTATTTGTGAGACCCCACCTGGAGTACTGTGTCCAGTTCTGGAGACCACATCTCAAGAAAGACATAGGGTGGAGGTTGTCCAGAGGAGGGCAACTCAAAGCACTGGTGTACCTTAAAGCTCTGCACTCTCACTCATTTATGTGAACCTTAAATCACCTACTTTGTAGTTAAATCAATTCACCTTTCTTTCATTTACTCCATTGTGTGCTGCTACTGTGTGTCGGATGGCAATTTTTTTTTTTCGCAGTCTGCACAATCCTGGGATTCTGACAATATCTAGCCTATGCCTTCTCAACTAAAATGGTGCAGGAGCTGCATCAGAAGGCTGTATGAGGAGAGACTAAGGGATTTCAACATGTACACCCTAGAAGAGAGGAGACAAAGGGGAACATGATAGAAACCTATAAATACCTCAGGTGGTTGAACAAGGTACAGGAGGGGAGTATCTTTTAGAGAAGAAGGTGCACAAGAACAAAGGGACATACAATGAAGCTGGAAGGGGGGACATTTAGGAAGGAATGTGAAGAAGTACTTCACTGAAAGAGAGGTGGATGCCTGGAACAGTCTTCAATCAGAGGTAGTGGCAGTGAGAACAGTGGTGGGTTTCAAATATGCATTGGATGGCACAAAGGTATCTTCACCGACAAGTTGGGGGGGAGGTAGTTGGAGATCAAGTAAGGTCTGCCATGACAGTATAAGCTGGGAAAAATGGGCAGATTGGGTGGGCCAAGTCATCCTTATCTCCTGAAAAATTCTATGGGCCAGATGTGCAAATGTTTTGCGGATGCCACAAGCACTAGTGTGCTGAACAAATGGTGCAGGGGGCTTGTGGCACTTGCCCGACACAGATCACAATTATCAGTCCCCTACACTAAAGGACAAAAGTTAGACCAGCTCCTCTCTGGTCCAGACTTGTGCTAAATGGGGCCCTGTTTATTGAGCTTGGACCAATGCTTTGGTGCAAGCAGCCATAAATTGTGGAAAATGTCAAAACTGCACCAGAGGTACTAAAATTGGGCTCAGATTGTGGCAAACTGTTTGGCACAGATGTGCCAAACACTACATTTGATACACGGCTTGATGCAAGCCCTGAGTCCACCTTTGAAAATTGGGTGTATGTGTCTATGTTTCTAAGCTGAGTTATAAAGTGCAAGTGATAAATATTAGACTGTGGCAACAGTGCCTTACTTATAAGAAGTACATTCAAGCATATAACTGATAATGCTCAGCAGCTCAGGTCCACCATGGTTTCCCTATGATATGACTCTTTTACCAATTTCCTTGTAAATAAATAGATATTCCAAAACACTTCAGTGTAAGTGTCTTTGGGTATCACGTCAACCATGGACACAATGGTTTAGTAATACACATTATGATTTCACTTAGCAGCTTAAAGCAATCTTGAGTGTAATGGTATTGTATACATTATTTGTCTCAGTATAAAATAGAATCATCAAATTTGTGAGATGTGAGTTTTTGGATGAAATAGACTGGAGTCACATTAAAGGAAAATAAACATGATAAGGAAACTCGCCTGCCAAGTAGAATTAAACAAGTTAGACATAATTCTGAAGAATAGTGTGAGTAATTCTGCAAAGTTCCTTATGGTAAAGCCTAGTTTCCATGGCAACCATTAAAAAGATACAGGAAAGAGCATTCTCAGACTGAGCCTTTTTTTTGAAAAGTTATTAGTTTTGATTTCAATTTACGATTTTAACAGAATATCTCTTAATGTAGCATATTAAAGGGGGAGCATTATTTTCATTTGTATGGCATGGTTATTTCATGATCTGGTGGCCATTTCACTGGCTCTGAGAAAGGCTGGAAATTGTGAGACCCAACAAAGAAAAACAATATAGGAGATGTAAGTATTGGTGAGGACTGATACAATTAAAACAGTAAAATAATGTCAAAAATGCAGATTTTAGGCTTATATAATAGCACTAGGAATAATATGTAGTTTGGTCTGTGCTATCAGAAACCATACTAATTTAAATGTGGAAAGGATTTAAGTAGCATAGCATCATCGAGGGCTGCCAACTGAGACACCATCAGATGTTGCAAAAAATAAAGTAACTGCTAACATTCTGATACAGAGCTATTATCCTGAAACATTACTCTGAGAAGCAACATAGTTATAAATATTTCATTTGGCATTATTTATACTAAGGAGAACCCTTCCTGGGATGGTGAACATTAAAATCTACCAAGAAAAGCTCATGTAATTTTGACACTTATTTACATATTGTAAGCGTGGATATTTGTTGCAATCTGGGATTAATGAAATACTGTACATGCTGTGTTTGTGTATTTTATTAGTCGTGGATGCAGTTTACTCTCACAGAGGCTGGCCAAGGAGGTGAGTTGGTTGGAGTTAGCCACCATCTGAGAAGTGGCAGTTGTCTTGGGATGGGTTATGCTTGGTGGGCCACTGGATGCAAGGGATGTGTAGCTTGGGAACAGGTGAGAGAGAGGACGCCACTTGATATCAACACTTGGGATGGGTTGAGGATAGGGGTACCAAAGCATGGTAGGGATTTATTAATTTAGGGCTGGATGTGATGGCGATGTGTCACTGGACACCAAGGATGCTTCTGTTGGAATCAGGTGTGGGAGGGTGTACCACTAGTTTCCAGGGATTCTTGGATTGAGGCAGGGTATGAGAAGGAATGCCAATGGATGTCAAGATTACTTGATTCAGCATTGGTTTTGTCTAAACTTCAAATCCCCTATCTCAAGGGAATGGTGTGTAAGTAAGTTGATTAGCCATAGAAGAAAGTGTGGAACTTTGAGCAATGCCAACTCTGTATTGAGTGATCATTCAAATCCAAAGGAACACCACTCTACACATCCACCAAGATGCAGGATACTCTTTTATATTCACTTTGTATTTTCCAATATTAGTGGCTTTGTGCAGCAACCTTTATTAATGCACAGACATAGTGTTTTATTTCTGCAGTGAATGATTTGATATAGTTATACATTACATATTACTTATTTCATTATATAAAATTTGATATAGTTATAAATATATTAGGTATTTCTTTTTATAAAAAAACAAAGTTAAGGAAATGAGCACTCAGCACTGCCAAATCAGTTGTGAAGCAGGACACCTGCTTTATCACAAATATAACACATACAGTTCTCACACAGCCCCAAAAATGGGGAGCATCAATCTCAGCTCATTTCTAAAATCACAGTAGCGACCACCCAGAATTATAGTAGGTCAGCACAGATACTGTCAAAACAATAGATCTGCACTGCTAAAAAATTATTTGACTAATTCTGCTTTGGATCAGGAAAGATCAAATTCATCTGAACTCATATCAAAAATTGTAAGCTTTTATGAGCAGTCAGCATTACAGCACAGGAACAATGAACATATCTGCCCTGGTAAGTGCTAATCTACAGCCTGTTTGATACAGTGTTCCTGGTACAGCAGCTGTGGGATAAAACAATCTGTTCAAAAGTCATATGAATTATACAGAGTATGCCTCAGCCTAATACAAATGGCAAACCTTAATGAAATTAAATAAAGTTGTGTGTGTAAAATTGTAAGTGCTAGCAAAATGCTTAGCCCTACTGACTGAAGAGTGCAGAGCATCTCAAAACAACACTGTCATTCTACTCTTATGCACAGGGTTGACAAAATGCAATATCACATGAAAAGTGCCCTGGTACAGTCTACAAGGGCTAAACATTTATTATCTGGAACCCAATCCCCCTTCTGTTTATCAGAACCCCTTCCAAGGTTCTGTGAATAAATACACGTTTTTTTTTTCAGTTGTTTAATCAGGAGTGGCACACTAAGCTAAAAGCTTGTTTACAGGTGAAACCTGGGAGCACAGGGAAGTTAAGTGACTTGCTCAGGGTGACACAGTATGCAAGTGGGGGCTGTGAGATTCAAACGCAGGTCTCCAGCTTTGCAACTCAGAGCCTTAAACCACTGCACTATACTGCCTCCCTAATATTATAAAAGGGAAAGGCATACAAATGGGAAATATGACTATTGCTAGGGAACCTGTAACTCAATTAAGTTGGCCTTCACCTCCTACCTAAAGTACTCTAGGTTGCCATGCAATGCAAACACTTTAGTGGTAGGGAGCTTTTATTCTCCCTCAGAAAATTGCATGCCTATCTTCATATTAGGGTCAACCTTTGGTCAAACAGTAGAGAAGGTCTAGTGGTCAGTTTCACACATGGTGGTGAAGGGGACACTAACTATTGATCATCTGTAGCCCAATAATCTGCAAGATTCAGTGCATTTCTCTCAACTTCTAAGGACCCCACTCATGAGCGCCCAGTTGGCACCACTTATTGTAAGTGACCAATGAAGTTACAATTACCAATGTACTTTGTAGGCAGCATGCCTGTCTGCATAAACAAGAACTGACACCCTGAGATGTCCCTAGCAAACATTCTGATGGACAGAAGGTCCAAAACCATGGTGTACACCAGTTCATGCTAAATTTCCTTTGCCAAACATTTAAAAATCTGCCCACAGTTGTTGTTCCAGATTTACCACTGAGCACCCAGAAGCACGAAGCCAGATTCCCGAGACTCAAAATCCCAACAGTGGTATTTTGATTTTTTCTCATATTTCAATGGGCTTTGCCCCACACCAATGTGGTGGGCTTCACCCCCTTACTTAATATAACAAACTCTGGTGGGGGGAAAAACTCCCATTGTCGGGATTTTATGTGTCATGTTTCTGGCATCAGGCTTCCGGGTGTCTGGCAAATGCATTTCAGTCAAATGTAATGATACCGTTGTACCTGTCATACAGTACTGAATGGTTGTTCTTTTGATTATAGTGCCATTGTTGCTACACCAAGTAAAAGAGAACTGCTGGCTACTCATGGGAAAAATATCTAGCCTGAATAAAACAACAGTCTTAGAATGGGATGCAGCTTATCTGAACATTGGGAAAATTTAGTTTGTAGGAGCAGAAGGAAAGGAGGGCAGAGCAAAGTATTCAGGCTGACATGCTCATGTCATTCTGGCTGATCAAGAAGCATATACTGAATACAAGTTCCCAAGAGGATCTGGTAGGATATCTTATAATGGAGTGGTTGAAGGCCAGCAGTCAGCATTTCTTCTTGGATGCCTAGTCATTGGTTGTGTTTTGATGGATGTTACAAATAGACGTGTATCAGTTTGTGCATTCACCCTCTCTGCAAGACCAGCAATTATCAAGTCAAATACATGCCATGAATAACATTTCATAATAACAATCATTGCTGAAATTGGTGGTACAGGTGAATGAATTATCCCTGAGGATTTACAAATTGGTAACACCTGGGAACCAATCAGCAGAGAGCCTCAATCAAAAGTGAGGCTACCTAAAGCTGACTAGAGTTAAAATGTAGTTCAGTCTGGTGCAGTGGAGGCTGAAACACCAGTTGTGGATTCATCCAAGTGCCTTGTGGTGAATAAGGAAAAATTGGACCACAGTAAAGTTTTCCTTGAAAAAAATTCTATTATCTTCTCTTAGCACACCCTTTACTATGGTTGCACCTCAACAGTTCAGTATAAAATTTCACTAGTAGATCCACAGGGCATGATTTTCAAAAGGAGCCACCTAAGATGTGTCGGCTGATATTTTTAAAGCAGAAATGTGTCCTAACATGTTAGATCATCTATTAGATGGCATACTAGTGTCTAAAGTTCATGATCAAAAACAGATGTGATCGAATCCCACTTCCAAGCCAGATGCAACATGCAGCTGTGATGATTTTCTGAACCAAATTGTGACTGTATGTAATAAATTAATGCAACTTCCCAAAATAGCAATATGGTTGCCCGGTCACAAGTAGATGAATATAGTAACAGATAAAGAATGCATTTGTGTATATCCCTTTTGGAAAATTACCCTCATGCCATTTCCTCTGTTTTACTGAAAAAAAAACCTTATACAGTGCTGTACTAAGGGGTTATCCTTTATTTTATTACATAAATGAAATTAAGATACTAGAAATAAGGCAAATGAAAATTGTATCAGGTAATTTACAGCTGATTATTTCCTGCCCCCCCTTGTTTGAACATTCCTCCCATCATACCCACTCTACCCTCCCTACCACCTTTCTTATCTATACAAATTATTCTCTTAACATTATTTTTTTTTTGTAATATTTATTTATTACAAACTCACATTTTTTGAATTTATACATGTTTTTTGCAAATGCATTTTATAGGACCTACTCATGAACAAACTGAAACATAGTTAAACATCGAGGAGGCCAGTTATCTACCCAATACAATTACCACAGAATTATGCAGAGATTGAGTTGTGTTCCCCTTTGTTCATTTGGTAAAAAAGTACTTAAAGGTTATTCTAATCTGATCTGTAGTTTTGGTTTACTACAGGAGCAGAATCCAGGGACAGGAGTTCGAGGCAGCTCCGGCAGTAAACCTGTTCATTTGAACTATATTATTGCTTATGTTATAGTTTATGCTGTTTTGTTTACTGCAGGAGAAGGAATCTAGAGTTGTGGGTCGGAGGTAGCTTAGGCAGGAATTTGGGAAATAGGAACAGCGAAGACAAAATGTGATCTCAAATTAAGAGTCGCAGAACATAAAACAGCAATCAGGACTAATAATGAGACCTATGCAATAGTAAGACATTTTAGAGAGGCACTATGTTCATCAGTAGCTGTGTTACAATTTTTCATCATAGGAAAAGTTGAACTGGACATTAGAGGCAGCAGTTTAAAGAACAAACTCCAGAAAAGAGAAACTTTTTGGATAACTGCTTTTGAGACTGTCCAACCACATGGATTAAATGATTGTGTTCCACTGCATTCACTGTGAGCCTTTTGTCATGCTCTGAATATGTTAATATTTGCAATGATCTTGAAACATATCTGCAATGTTTATGACATGTTTTTAATATACAACAAGATGAAAGGTGGCTAACAGGACCAGTCTGTGCTACCGCAAATCCATGTAATCAAATTGTCCATTAAGCAGAGTACAAGGCCAGCCAGAACAAAAGACCTAAAACCAGGTCTCAGGTAAAATATGGGAGGGCTTTAAGCCCATGGTTCGATGGGCAGAGCAACAAATGTCACTTCCCCATCGAGCTTAAAGTGTCACAACATCCTGGACTTGCCAGGATTCTTTTTCGTTGCAGCCGGCCGCTTCATAGGCTGTTTCTCCCACTAGCAGCATTTCTTTCATTTTACTCTCCGGCTTCCTTCTCTGTCTTCTCTCCCTTCCCCTTTGTTCATTCCATCATCCTGCTTCTCTTTTCTTTTACATTTAGCCCACCTGTGTCTGCCACACCCAGCTCCCTCCTTGCTCTGCCACTTGCTTCCCACTGTCCTCACCGTTATCTGCAGTGCAGCTGGCCTTGCCCTTCCCGTACCTCTGGAGTTTGTCACCACGTCCCGTGTTCAACTCATGTTTTCATCCTTGCGAGCGTCCAATCTGCCTTCCCTCTGGTGCACTGCAGTGCTGTCTTGCATCCTGCTTTCCTCTCCCAATCCTTTGCTTCCTGTTTTCCTTTTCCGCCTCTGGGCCTCTCGCTCACCCACTTCCCCACTCTGTCATCATGCTGGTGCTTCGGGTGTGCTTTCACCCCCCATGATCCGCTAAGGCATTCCCCTGTTCTGGTCGGCTCCTCTTTTGTCCATCGCATGTAAGTATGGCAGTTTTCCACTGCCAGAGACACATTGCATTGGTCAATGCTGATTCACTGGGTAATTCAAAGTTTTTCTTAGCTGGACAGTGTTATTTATTTTATTTTTTATAGCTTTCAATGTCGGAAATGTCTCAATTTCTACGACTTTGAAGTTTGTAGTGCTGGTGTGCCATAAGTTAGGAGAGCTGCCATGACTCCTGCATGACATGGAATTTCTTGCTGCTTGCCTTAATCGTATTTCCAGCTTTGGGCTAATAGTCTTATTGAACTCAGTGCCAACTCATACGTAGTTTCATTTGAAAGCAACATTAGCATTTTTTTGGGGGGGGGGACCTCCCTAGAATTCTGATACATTGCTTGCCTAGGAGACTGTACTAGATGTTTTATCCTACGGTTTGTATCCTTAGTAACATGGGAATTCCTCTACTGATTCATGTCATGCATGTACTATTTCACAGCAAGCTGATAACGTCACTTTGCATGTTCTTTTTCATCTAATATGATTTACTGCAGTTTTCAA
Organism: Neoceratodus forsteri; assembly: GCA_016271365.2. NCBI lineage: Eukaryota > Metazoa > Chordata > Ceratodontiformes > Ceratodontidae > Neoceratodus > Neoceratodus forsteri. Next base: position 614,280,624 of record CM057455.1, read on the forward strand.
TCAAAGGAACATGCATGATTCACCCATGACAGTAATCTATGCTACTTTGTCTATTCTGAGGGGTTACCTAGTTTATTACCGATTGGTTCAGCTCCTATTTCTCTGCTCACAGTTACTGATTCTCTATGGCCACAAGCCTCCTGACCCCCTCTGTCCTTGGGGAGAGCAAACAATAAAAAATGGCACTTGCCCTTCCTGTCCCCATCTTGCAGTTCCTATTTGGGGAGTTTTCTGCCATACCATAGCTTGCTTGATTCCTGCTTCCCATTATTCCTGGTTTCCTTCTCCGTCCAACCTCCATTCCTTCTCGACCCTCCTCGATCTTATTCGGGTCCACAATCTCTAGTCTACTATACCTCATCTTGACCTGCTCAACTCTTTCCATCGCTCTATCAGTCAGTATCTTATTGACTCCTCTGTTGATGGATTTCTCTCCATTATCGTCCTTCGTCCTTTCATCCATACTGCCCATGTCGTGGATTCACTCCTGTCACAGCCTGCACTTGTTCTTTCTTCTGGGCATTCCTATCATGAATTCTACTCCAGCTATGCCTTGCCTTGACCTGCTCATTCAGTTTAATTCCTGCCATCCTACATCCTTTCCTGCCTCGCTTTCCAGTACCTGTCTTCATGGAGTCCATCCATCATCGTACTTCATCTGTTCTTACGTTGCTGGGTTCCTAAATTCCATCGTCATTCACTCAGCCTTACCTCGAGATTTATCTTTTTACATTATGCGAGCATTTGCCTCGGAGTATATCTCCTTTCGAGAAGCCTCATTACTGCATTGCTCTATTGAGTCCTAAGGCTATTTCATTGCTCACAACATCAAGGTATACTCTTTCCCATTGTATAATCATATAATTGCTGCTCTCATTGCTCAATTGCTCTCTTTGGGTCCTGTGCTATTCCATCGACCTTCATACACTGCGAACCTGTGTCTACTAACCTTGGACCACCACTGCTATTCTCTAGCCCATTTCTGCCCTGGAATTTTCATTCTCCATCGAGTCCCACTTGCCCTCACCGCTGATCGTCTGCAGTTCCTCATCCAACTCACCCTACTGCCTCCTTCAGGGTCTCATTCCCATCTTGGCCTGCATTCAATATGTATTTTTTTTAGGCATGTTATTGTGGCTCCTATGCCACTTTATCTCCATGCTACCTCAGATTGTTTTGATGTCCAGTCACAGACGTGCTGGTCCCCGATACTTTACCTCGATCTGCTCGTCTTTTCCTGCTCAATTGGTATACCTCGGCTATCTCATTCTGGCCTACCCTCATTATTCCTTTGTGTCATCTCCCATTATGTCCCATATTCCCTAATCTACCTCCTGTATTCCTGCTGTGCTCATTATCATGTGTATTCATCTTCCTTGGTCACCTCGATTCAGCTCTCTCCGCTCTGGGCCTTGCCTTCTTGTCTGTAGCCATTTGCTATGGGCTGGCTGACTACTCTCCATCATCATTCCCATTCATATGCAGTCTTCTTTTTTCCCAATTGGTTCATTTAAACTGTTGCACTCCATACATCATTTTCACTTAATCATTCCTATCTTTCTCCCCTCATTTGCTCATCCTTTCTTCAAGGAGATGCTACCAGCTGCATCCTTCTATGTAATCCTCAGTTCTAGTCTCCCCTAGGGTATATGTCTAATTCTGCCCTGAAAGTCTCACCCTTAATGGTTTCCTGTCTCTCACCTGGTGGACTGCTCCACATGCTGTTCATTGCCCTCTGCATCTGTGGTGCTTCCAATTTTTCACCTTCTCTCTCCCCCACCGAAGGATCCGCCCTGTAGTTCTGCTTGCATTCCCCAGCTTAATCGGGTATATATACTTCACCCTGTCTATTTCTTGTAGTTTTTTTTTTCTCAGACCTTTTGATTGTCTCTCCTCACCCTTCTCTTTACTAGGTTTACTAATTTGTATATCTCCAGTATTTTGTATGGCTCTTGTTCCCTAAGCAGCCATTCGACTTGGTCATCCCATGCTACTCTACATCACTTGCCTCTGCCTTTGTTCTTTCCTACCTCAATTTTCCCCTTGGCCACTCTTGATTCAGCGTGCCCTCCTGCCGCTCTCTCTCCTCGGTACTCTCCGATAATATCTGCCGTCCAGGATTCCATCGAGTCATTGCTTCTATCGCCTCGTGCCTTGCTTTATATATTTGTTTGCGCTGCTGTTTCTGTCTTTGGGCCATTTGTGGCTGACTCCATCCATCCTTTCATCGAACTGGCCCTTGGTGTGCCCTTGACCAGCTTGCCCTCCTGCCCCCTTGCGTAGCCTTCCTTCTTCGTGGAGTCTACTTGCTCTGTATCATCTGTCATTGACTCCTTCATCTAAGATCCCTTGACTTATTAGCCCCCTCAACTCCGTGATCCGTGGCCTTGACCTGCTCATCTACTCCAATCCCTCTCTCAGTATGTCTTGGCACAGTCTGCTGCCTCATCTGCACTTTTCTCTTGCTCCGTCTGGCCATATCTATCATGGATTATATGCAGCCTGCTCCAGCTCACCCCATGAAGTTCTCCTCCCATATTGGCTGGGTTCTATGCTTCCCTATTGACATCCCAATCATATTTTATCTTTTCCCACCTCGCTTCCAGTACCTGCTTTCATGGAATCAATCCCTCATCATTCCTCATCTGTTCCTGTTACCTTCCTCTACCTATCGCTTCTTCTAGTTCTGCCCTTCATTGATTCTTTCCCCTCCTGGCTTCCCTCCTCATCGTTCCTCCTCTGACTTGTCTCCCTGTGATTGCTGTCCTTTGCTTACTTTCTGATTCGCATACCCTTTGGTTCTTGTCCTACCTTCTTGGCCTCGGAGTCTGCCTTCTTTTGAATAGCAGCATTGTTCGAGTCGCTTCATGGCGCTTGATACCTTTGTTAAGATTGTTTTTCTGTTCCTTCCCATCTCCTCTTCTTCCACTTCCATACCGGCCCTTTCAGATTTAATCCCTTCATGGACTAAATGTTGATATTTCTTTTTGGGCATACCTATCAAAACTCCTATAACGCATATCCACCACTGCCATCCTGCCGTATATGTAGTTCATAACTCCAGTCATATAGAGTTCATAAATCCAATCATCATTCACTCAGCATTACTCAAAGCTTATCTATGTGTATCGCTTTCTCTGACTTTCCTATCATTCAATTCTGTATTATCTCATTGACTATAACCTCAGGGTCTACTCGTTCACATCATATAATAAAGCATACCTCTTCAACCTCAGTGTCTGCTCACTTGCATCGCTCAATCAAGCACACTGCTCCATCAAGCCAGTCTGCAGTATTACTTGTCTCCTCATTGGCACATCTGGAATATCCTCTTGAGCACATCTGGATACCCCTTGCTGCTCTGACTCATGCATGAATTTACTCCCTCCCATCCTTGCTCCCTGATCTACTATCTCTCATCAACTACTCAAGCATACCTTCCTTGGGTCCAGCAAGGTTTTTCTAGTTTCATCATTCCCTCGAACATTCCATCGTTGACTCTGATGCTACTCATTGACCACAACAACAGGATATAATTGTTCACATTGCATAATCATGCCTTCTTGACCTCAATGTCTACTTCCTCGCCTCAGTCAATCAATCATACCTATTATCGTATCTTATGATGCCTCATCGACCTGCCGACTTTCTGCAGTGATCATCACCATCAGTATCCATTGTTGCCTCATGTTCGTATTCAATCCGTGTTTTCTTTTAGAGATCCTCCCTATTCCATCATCATCCTCCCTACTCATATTCCTCTAGTTACTGAACCCTTTCTTTTAAAGATATACATCCTCAAATCAAAAGTCGCCAGCCTGGAGGGAAGGCGACCTAGGCCTTGGATCCCCAGAGGTTTCCTCTTCAAATGGGTTTTTTACTCTCCTCCGTACCAATGGTCATAATATTAGTTAGAATTAGTGCTTTCTTCTCGTTAGTTAGTTAGGTTCTGTTGTTGGATGGAGGCTGATGGTGGCCCGGCTTTCCCCTCTCTCCTCAGGAAGTTAGCCCTTCCTCTCACAGAATTCATTCATCATCCTCTCCTCTTCAAACTCCCACTCAGTGTGTCCCATCATGTTCATGTCACAGAGTGTAAGTGAAACACAGCAGGTGTGGAACTGGTAACCTAAGGCATTTAAACCATCGGCAGGCATGTGCAGGTCAGCTGCAGTCTGCAAGGGGCTTTGCCACAGAAACGAGAGACAAACTATGGGAATTAGGTAAATGAGCTGCTAACAGAGGAAAAGAAGGCAACAACCTATCTGGGGTAGGGTAATAAACCTAATTCAAAAAGAGTAAGGAAGGGACACAAGGTAATGGATCTAGAAGAAGAGAACAGTTCAGCTAACAAAAACCCTAATAGAAGGTAGTGCAGTCAACACCGTATCTGGGATAGGGTGATCAACCAAATTCAAAATGTATAAAGAAAGGTTGAATGGAAGCAGGAAAAGGAAGGAAGCAGAAAGGCTCAAGCTTGGTTCAGTGGTAAAAAAGGCAAGTGGGTTCAGAGTTTAAAGAAAGGCAAGCAGGTAGAGGGTTGCAGCAGTTCAGAAGGGTTCAGGCTAGGTTCAGTGGTTAAAAAAGACAAGTCGGTAATCAATTATGGGAGTGATGCAGTGTAACAGGTGTAGAGCCACAGTCTTCTGGGACACTCTGGAGACTCTGGCATTGCCCTCATTTGCAACCACCTTACTAGGCTGAGGGTGGAGGTCACTGGACTCCAAGCTGTGTGACATGGCTCTAGAGGATGTCTTGCACAATCCACAGCCAGTGTGTCTGCCAGCTTTATCTCAAATGTTCCCTAGTCAGAGGAGGGATGTCTAAACCCTTTACGGTCTCAAGGAGGTTGGAGGTGGTAGGTGGGGTATGCAGTCCTCAGCCTATGCCACAATGAAATTCTTTTGGCATTCTGGTGAGATGAAAGAGTTGGGTAGAGGTACCTGACATGGTGACAAGTGATGATGCAGGGATCCTCAGAAGGGCGGTCCCCTGGGTGGGAGAAAGAGGGCCTCAACAGAAGAGAAAGCAGCTATGGATGAGTAATTCCATTATGAGGGAGATAGACTTGAAAGCAGGAAGGGAAGGTGAGAGGGAGGTAAGAGCCTACCTGGTGCTTTGACTTGGATGGATGGAGAGCAGACCCAAAGGACTGATTGGATGGCAGGCCACAGAAGGGAGATTGTTATCATTATTCACCTAGGTACTAATGACCTGGGAAGGAATTGAGCATTGATAGTGTAGGGGCAGTTCAGAGAACTGGAGAGGGGCCTTAAAAAAGTGGCAAAAATGGTGGCATTCACTGAGGTGCTACCTGTGTATGACCAAGGGGAAGATAGGGCACTCTACACTTGGAACTTCAACAGTTAGCTGAAGACATGGTGCAAAGAAAAGGGACTCAGCTTCACTGGGGACTTGGGGCCAACCTGGAAGGACATGGACAGAGGTGATGGCCTACATTCCTCTAGGAAGAGGACCTCAATATTCAATAGGGAAGTTTAGATGTTACTTGGAAAAGCATTTTCACCAGCCAGAGGGGAAGGATGTGTTAACAAGGGAGGCAGAAATAGCTCCCCTTTAGGTTGAAGCAACAAAGAAATAGAGATCCAGAAGGAGAAACCTCTTCCAGGGCAAGAGCATGGGATGAAGTGGGGGGGATAGACAAGGTATAGAACAATGAGGATAAGAACATAGGCTGCAGAAAGAGAGAGGTAGAGGAGGCAAGACACAGAAGGGGTATTGAGGGAAGGAGGATTGGAAGGAGTCTAGGGGAGCATCAGTGGAAGAAGGGGGGTTGGAAGAAAGAGGGGTAATAGGAAGGGAGGGAGCAAGGTGTAGAGAGCTTAGGAAATAACATTCAGGACCTAGAAGCTATCATGGTAGAGGCTGACCTGGTCTTGGTGGCCATAACTGAGTCATAGTATGTTGAAAATCTAACTGGGATATGTCCATACCAAGCACTTTCAGTCCAGAGGAACTAAGTAAGATAGGAGGAGAGGAGGGGTTATTCTGTATGTGAGGAAGGGTATCAATGTTATGGAAGTGCAAGGGAACCTAGAAATAAAGGAAGGGCTGGAGGCATACCTCTCAACTGTCCCTGATTTTCAGGGACGTCCCTGATTTTGCCTCAAAATTTTGCTCCGTCCCTCCTAAAAATTGTGTTTCCATGACTAAACAGTGGGGGTTGTAAGCACTAAATAATGTCAAACATTAAAGTTAAAGACTTGTTCTTCCTTAGAAAATGCATTTTACACTGTAGCTGTGAGTTATCTTGGAGACAGGATATGGAATCACTATTTGCAATGGGGTTTTGGACATATCTTCAGCACAGGGGAAAGATTTGGATAAGGCATCATGGGGAAATCATCAGCAGGTTGATATCTACAGTAAAAGGGAGGTGCTGCTGACTTGGGACTTCAGTCAGCCAGATGTGTATTGGAGCCTTCCAGCTGCAGCTTCAACTTGAAGCAGGGCAATTCTGGACTCCTTGCAGGGGGAATTTCTCAGGCAGCAAGCCAGAGAACCCATTAGGACAGGGCAATACTAGACCGTGTGCTCAGTAACAGGGACAGTATTGCAGATGTCACAGCAGACAGTCCCATGGAGACCATCAATCACCATACAGTGTAGTTCAGCATTAAGATGAGTGAAGAGGCAAACCACATGATGGCAAGGATCCTGGACTTTAGGTGGACATATTTTAAAGAAATGGGAGCCTGACTTAGAAGCAGAGTAGCAGGGTAGACTGCAAGGTGAGAGTAGAGGAACAGTGAAGAAAATTAAGGGAAGGCACTGCATAAAGAAAATGTGCAAAAACAGGAGGGAGGAAAGAAAGGCCACTATGGTACTCTAGGAAAGTGGCCACAAAACTGAAGAAAAAAAAGGGGTGCATTTAGGAGGTACAAAGAAATACAGAGGGACGAGGATAGAGAAGCGTACCAGGTAAAACAGATAGAAGCAGAGTAACAGATGAATCATCACACACCAGTGGATCCTGGGTGGTGCAGATTAAGTGGAGGCTAACCCCCAGAATTCGACACAGAAATTCAAATCAGCTGCACTCCAGCAAAGAGAGATGAGGCTCTCACAACCACATAATACTTACAAAAATTGTATTTTTTAAAACAAAGATATAGTGGTATAAAGTACTGCACTTTTTGTCAGTCACCAAATGGAAGTTAGTAGCCCCAACTAAATTCCATTTAGTGACTGGCAATAAGCGCTGCATTTTAAAGCGCTATGCAGTGCTTTGAAAAATAACATTTTCTAAATGTTATGCAGTTGTGAGAGCATCATATTTTTTTGCTGGAGTACAAAACAGAGGGAATCAGGGAGGGCAGTGAGGCAAGCAAAGGTGCAAACAGAGGAAAGGATAGCCAAAGGGGTGTCAGAATGGGATAAGACTTTCTTCAGGGACATAAGTGAGAATAGGAAGGCAAGGGTAGGGATAGGGAGAATGAGGACAGCAGATGGTGACTGTACAGAGGAGGATCATGAAAAAGTTGACATCCTGAAAAAGTATTTCTGCTCAGTCTTCACAACACGGGGAGAAGAGACAACCAGGGAGCAGCAATAAAAGTGAGAGGGCTGGCGGAGATGAAAAAACAAGTCCATTTACACATGCAAGTGTCTTTAAGGGACTTGCAAACCTGAAAGTGGACAATGCCATGGGGCAGCATGGGATAAATCCAAGGTTGCTAAGGGAACTCAGCGAGGAGCTTACTGAACCACTGATGGCCTTATTCAATAACTCTCTGTTAACAGGAGTACTTCCAGAGGACTGGTGAAGAGCTGATTTAGTCTTGCACCATAAGAGCGGCAGTAGGGAGAAGGCTAACAGCTATACACTAGTTAGTCTCGCATCAGTGGTGGAGAAATTAATAGAAACCCTGATAAATGACAGGCTAGTGGAATACTTTGAATCCAATGGGTTTCAAGACCAAAGGCAGCAAGGATTCATGGGGTGGAGGGGAGCAAGTTCATGACAGTCAGGTCTAATCAATCTCATTGTCTGGGAGACCAAGAAGATCAAGGAAGGGCAGGGGATGTGACTTACTTGTACTTCTCCAAAGCCTTCAAAACTGTGTCACATAGGAGACTGGTAAAGAAATTGGACAGTATAGGAGTGGGATCAAAAGTGGTAAACTGTAAAAAACTGGTTAATGGATAGGTGACAGAGGGTGGCGTTAAATGGCACACACTTCAAGGAGGGGACAGTGACCAGTAGGAAACATGGAAACATTGAAACTGATGGCAGATAAGTGCCACTGAGCCCACACATACCGCCTATTTTTATTATCTTCTCTTCTGCTGCAGAACCTAATTGATCTATGGCACTATCTCTTCCTCCCATTCCTTAACCCAATGATTCCCTTGTGCCTATCCCAGGCATTTTTGAAACTCACTACTTTTTACCCCACAACCTCTGCTGGAAGGCTGTTGCATGAGTCCACCACCATTTCTATGAAGAAATATTTTCTCAGCCTGCCTGTTGGCACTGAGGGTTGAGGCATTGAGGTGCTGGATACCACACCTCATGCCACAATAGTGACCCAGGTTCAGGAGCGAGCTTGGGCCACCAGGGGTCAGCTGGAAGGGAGGGTGAGGAGCCAGGATTGAGCAGCAGCTAGGCAGTTCTCCTCTCTGGGGAGGGTTGTGAGGTTTCCCCGACTCTTGGCTGTACCTGGTGGAGGCTAGGTGGTAGTGCCAGCCCAGGGGAAACCTAGGCACTAGGCCAGAAGTGGGCAAATGGGGTGGTCACTGGAGCCACAGGGTGTGTGTGCACCTCCATGCTCATGCGCAACTGTGTTCAGGGAATAACAGGGAGAAAATACAAGAATACATGTCTCCCCTGAAGCTGCAAAGTGGGAGGGGTAACAAACGAGCCTAAGATTAAGTAGAAAAAAAAAATATATTATTCCTCACATCCTTTCTCAATCGAACTTTCTCCAGCACCATAGCATGTCCCCTTGTTATAGAGCACCTAAGGATGCCACAGGGCTCAGTGCTGGGACCAGTTCTCTTCAATGTCTTAATAAATACATTGCAGAATATCTGAAATGGACGGTACAGCATGCCATTTTGCAGATAACATCAAAATCTGTAATAGGGTGGATACTCAGGAGGGGGTACTTACGAAAAGTGTAGAAAGCTCGGCTTCATGGTCACCACCCTGCATAAAGGGCACTGGGTCAGAACATTGCAGATGACAATAGCGCAGTCAAGAACTGAGCAGCAATAATGCTGTAAGTTTTTTTTTAGAGATCCGCCTCCCAAATCCCCCATGTGGGAGAACTTTGCCCCCAACACACTCATTTTATAGGACTCCAACTCCCGGGGGGGGGAGAGTATCATGGTGCAAGTTGTCATTTGTGGGGCTGTCGAATATTGTTTCCACAGCCCCGTGTAAAAAAAAAAAAACTAAGTCCCAATGCAAAAATCTTAGAAGACCAGGATTAGAACCCTAGTTTTTACTTCTACTTAGCCAAGCTGTTTTATGCCCCAGCCCTCCATGCCACAGGAGCAGCTCAGCCAATTTCATGGATTCCAGTGACTTTGTTCCTTCCCAGGACCACGGACAGCGACCTGGGGAGTGCTTGCTGTAAGTGCTGTAAATCCCTTCTAATGGTAGCGCTGTTCAGAGTAGTGATCAGTTGACTGGCACTATTATGGTACTGTGCTATTCCGACTGAGTACCACATAAAGAGCCATCTAAAAGTCCAGGATGCTGCAAAAATTCCTTTATTAGGTAACACATTGATAAAAGTTCACCTGCAGCGGTAAAGATCCAAACAGCAGGTAACAGGTAGCAAGGTGAGGACACACCCACTCTCTGGCATCAGAGCCAAATGTTTTCACATAAACTATGCTTTCTCAAGGCCTTTGCATGGCTCTTTATGCAGGGTGGTGACCGTGATGCTGATCTTTCTCCAGTTCTTGTAAGTACTATACTCTGTTCCTGCTTTGGCTCTGGCCTGTTTGTTTAGCCGCCTTTGCCTTTTTCTTGTGTACTCAGGAGAGGCTGGAGGAAATGAGGGATGATCTTAGAAAACTTGAGGAGTGCAAATTGGCTCACCTGGTCCTCTAGAGGCATCTATTGCCTAGCTCAGTTTATAGACAGAAACATTGGACACTTGAAGGCCTTTGGGCAGCTTCAAGAGGGAATACAGCCTAAAGTGCTGCTAGGACTAGCAATATCTGCAGCTCCAATACACATTAACACAGGTCCTGGGACTCCAGTGTAAGTATGGAGGACTTAATAAACTATTTGGCTACTATATTGGCTACTACCATTACTGTTTTTTTTTGTCTGCCTTTTTTTTGCTATAAACTCTTAAAGGCACACTTATACATAAGACTGTGTGACTGCTGACCTTACATGAAGCACATTCTCCTATGGAAACTCACCATTAGAATTCATTCAGTAATTAAAATCTTAAAGTCACACACTTCTATTTTAAGATAGTGTACTTACTCAGCTACTTAAGCCCACCAACATAACCCTCACTGTGATCAATTGTCTCGGATGCCCTAGAAACTTCAACTCCTCTACATATCTCCTTTGTTTCCAAATCACTCCTTCACCAGCCCCTTCTCTCCTTCTGGAAGTGGATCACTTCTCCTCCCTCCCCCTGCCCTCTATTACGTCTACATTTCTTTTGATAAGGAGATCCCCATTAAACACCTCAACATCTACTGCAAATTGGCTTTCTCTTCTACACCCTCAACATTTGAAGAATTATATCTTCCTAGGTCTCACCTCTCTACTGTGACTTCTCGGAAGTGAAGTTGCTAATAATCTCTATACCCCGGTGGTTACTCTGTCAACTTTACTTGAGGTCTACAAATAATTCCAGGAGGCTTGGCCTCTAGTTGCCCATTGTCCTGTGTCAGGTTACAGCATGGCCAAGCTGGGCAGTGCTATTGCATTATTATTTATCTTATCCTTTTCTCTGCTCAATAGAACTATTGCACAGTGCCTAGCCCCCCTGTCTCAAGAATTGTCACCCCTCTATTCTAGCCAAACCAACGTCAACAATTCACCTCCTTTTCAACTCACTCATCTCATGCAAAAAAAGGATGCCTACTACCTTGGGGTGTGTACCCAAACCTCCCTGCACTTGTTATGTAGGATTAGCATAAATACCATAGGCCTATACTTCTTAAAGTTAACTCCAGCCATACACTTGTCCCTACTCCTTCTTCTAGCTGGTGACATTGAAGTTAACCCTGGCCCTCAGAGTCCTCTATCTGCTTCTGCCCCTTACGTGTCAAGGGAAAAAGGCATCAAAATCGCTCATTTAAATGTTCAAAGTCTCCGGCCTAAAATTGCTGAGATTCAGGCATGGGCAACTAATCTCAACCCAGACATCCTTGGCCACTAGACAATATTACCTCTGCTGCCTCTCAGACTCCATAATTAGAGTGGCGAAACCAACCACATTATCTGAACTGCTTCAACCTGTGATCCCATCGCGTGAGCTGAGGTCATCAGACAAGTCTTTTTTATCAGTTCCCCTCTGCCGTACTTCCAAGGGCGCTGGCGTTTCAGGCATGCTGCCCCTCACTCTTGGAACTTGCTGCCTACGGACCTGAGAAGTGCTCCATCACACCTAGCTTTCAAGCGTGGACTATGCTCTCACCTCAACTCTATGGACCAATGCACTTGCTTTGACCCTACTTAAACTCTGGAACTACCTAAGACAATCCTCCCCTTTCTTCCTATATATTCATTAGCCTACCTCCCTCTAATGCTCTGTTGTTATTTACAAATATTTGTTTTCTCCTGCCTGCACTTTAATAAAAATGTGTACAAATCTGCCTGCACTTTATGAAATGTTTGAAAAGTATTCTGTATGCTACTCTATCCTGATCATGCCACTAAAAATTGTCTCAAGACTTGCCTAATTACTTTAATTCTATGTATAGTATCCTGCTTTGATATTGCTATGCTGTATGTCTAAAATCATTCCTCTCTCTGACTCTATGTATAAATTAGCAATAATCCTGCTATTGTTTTGATACTCTTTTCATCCTACTGTGTTGCACTAAAACATATGTTTTACTTATTGTAAGTGGCTACTGGTCCTTCCTGTTCCCTCTCCACTCCCGCTTGCTCCCCTACCCCTCTGAGCCCTGCCGGGTTTCGGTTCCATAGCCCTGGGTCTTTTGCGCTTTTCCCTAAAGCCATAATTAACCGATTTCTTGTCAGAAGCTCCCTCAGGCTGGCTGCTCCCCCTTTCAGTTCCATAACTATGGGTCTTTTTGCACCCTTCCCGCTCATGCCGCACTTTGCTGTAAAGCACCCCACCCCCCGGTTTTTCCACTGGGTCCTTGTTTTGCTAACCTGAGTGCTGAACCGTGCTTTCCCCTGCTCTCCTGCCTATCTATGGCCATCCTACCTCTATGGTAGGTACTTGTCCCTTCCCTCTCCCCTGCCTGTTGCTCACCCCTCTTTATTACCTATCTCTCATATCTCTCATGCCTACTATAGTCCTAATCCTCTGTTTCATCCTCTCGCCTTTTCACTTAAACTGTACTCTCCTTACCTACCGACCATCCCCGTCTTGCTCTGCCACCCTTCGGTTCCACAAGCCCGGCTGCAGATCTCTACCGGGCACCGCTAAACCGTCTTCACCATAATTTTTCCTGCTCATTTTCTGCCAAGCCCTTCACCCCTCATCAGTGTCTCACACCCTCCCTGCCTGCTTAATCTCCCCCTCACCTCCCCTTTCCTCTCCTTTCCTCTCCTTTCCTTCCCCCTCCCATCTAAATATGTGCTCCCTCCAGTACCCTCTGCCCTCTGCCCTTTGCAATTGTATGCTTGTACTTGTACCAATGTACCTTTGCCTGTATTGTGTATACCTAAACTGTCCTATCTTGTACTGTAACTGTGTCTCCCAGGTCGTGCCTGAAAATAGTCACCTGTTGGCTAGTGCACCTACCCGGTTAACAAAAGCTAAATAAAATAAATAAAATAAAAAATAACAGAAACTTGATTGAAGCCCGGTATACAACAACATGAAATTTATCTCCCTGGCTACTCCTGCCACAGGCATGACCATTTAGGTAGAAGGGGAGAGGCGTCTTAACATATGTTAAGTCTAAATTTCATGTCTCTTTGATCTCTTATCCCACTGGCATGCCTCCCACTGCAGAATCTTTATTTATCTCACTAACTTTAGGCAATGTTAAGAAACTACTTATTGGATTAATTTGCCTACCCCGTGGGACGCCTTCAATGAACTGTCTTCCCTTATGTCAGCATTGTCAGCTCTCCCCCCTCATGACATAGTAATCTGCCGAGATCTCAGTGTTGATTGGCTGTCCCCCCACAAAAACAAGGCCCATATGCTAGTCTCTGACACAAAGTTCACCCAACATATCTCCTTGCCCACAAGACATAACTCCAAAACAGGTACTGCAACGCTGTTGGATTGGTTACTATCTAATTGCCCACATAGGATCAAAACAGTCAATGTTTTACCAGATTGTATTAGTGACCACTCTCCTACCTGCTGTATGTGGTATAATAATTTTGATGCCCCACCACCCATAATAGATGAATCCAGAAAAATGTCTCAGTTTAACGTAGACCATTTCTCAATGTCTATTAGTAATGCTGATTGGACACCCATCACTCACCTCCCCTCAATAGACCAGGCACTTGATTATTTTATCCTTACCTTTAGAAACATTATCAACAGACATGCTCCACTTACTAGACATAGATCTAAGGGAATTAAGGCACCCTGGCTCACTACTGAAGTGAGGACCCTCATGATGAGTCATGATGCAGCCTGGGAGACCTATAAACACAACCTCCTTCATTCTGATTGACTATATTAGCGACAGCTGAGAAATAAGTGTAAAAATAGGATACAGGGTGCTAAACGTACCTATCTCCACTCACTTCAGACTGAGAATCTCAGCAAGCCCAAAGAATTCTGGAAACATATCAATTCCTTGATCAAAGGTAAATCAACCCAATCTCCAAGCTCCATATCATCTAGCAGCCACCTCCTTCAAGATCCCCCCCGTCCATTCCAGAAGGAATTAATCAGTTCCTCACTGACCTTGATATGTACACAGCTCACCTGCCACCAGTCTCGGATTTTTCTATCCCTACTCAGCATCAAACCACTCTTGGCTCCCAACACCCTTTCCACCCAAAAATAGCCACTAGAAGAGAAATCCTCAGGATGTTATCATATCTCAAGTCAGAGAGCTCCCCTGGCCATGACATATTAGGACCCAGATTTCTCGAACTAGGGGCAGCAGCACTCACCACACCTGTCTGTGATCATCTGAATAGATCCATTCTCTCTGGTGAAGTGCCAAGTCTTTGGAAAGTGGCTGTGGTGGTCCCCTTCCATAAGTGGGGACCCACGCTGTGGAAAGTTATAGGCCTATTTCAATTCTTTGCCCACTGGCTAAGATTCTGTAGTGGATCCTGCATATTCAGCTACAATCCTACCTAGACTTACATCATCTTCTCATAGACTGCCACATGGCTTCAGGAAGGGCCATAGTACTACCACTGCTCTTGTCAAAGTCTCTACTGACATTCTTAATGCAAGCGATGCTGGTCTTCTAACCAGTGGCGTATTTGTTGACTTGACTAAGGCCTTCAATCTAGTCAACCACCACCTTCTCCTTGGTAAATTGCATCAATTAGGTCTAGATTGCTTAGCACTCACATGGTCCCATGACTACCTCACTGGAAGATCACAAAGGGTAAAATGGCCTGGTTCACTCTCCTCTTCAAGGTCTATCTCACATGGAATACCCCAAGGTTCTATTCTTCGCCCGATACTATTCTCGCTTTTTATGAACAAGCTCCCCAACTTCTGTAGTGGTGCGTCTGTGCAATTATATGCTGATGATGCAATCTTATACCACTCATATAACAATATAGACTGGCTTAACCAAAGCCTTAACTCTGATTCTATTGCACTCGAGACCTGGTTCCTGACAATCACCTATTTCTAAATATGATAAAAACAAAAGCTATGCTTTTTCATAACCTGTCCCCAAACCTACCAAACAGCTCCAGATCAGTATCAGTACACAGTCAGGAGACCCCATAGAGGTGGTTAGTACTTTTAAATACCTTGGTGTTCACTTAGATGCCTCCTTCTAAATGGAGCATCATGCAACTCAGCTTACCAAAATGGTAAACCAAAAGCTCGGGTTATTATACTGTCTCTGCCCTCTTTTATACCATACCACCTGTAAAAAGATTGTGTCAGCATCCCTTCTTCCTATTTTGTTCTATGGTGCCCCTCTACTACTCTCTGCCCAATCCTCTTCCCTTAAACGGGTGTGTCAACTCTATCATAGGATTGGACATTTTGCCCTTGGAGCGGACTCCAGTAAACACCACTGTGAGTCCCTGTATTCTCTTCAATGACTTACCTATGACTCAAGGTTACAGTTTCACACCATATGCCTTGTATTCAAACTTACCAAGCTCTTTAATCCCCCTTGTCTAAGGGGAATCGTTTACAATAAAAGCACCCACACACAAGCTCAGATCTAATTCCTTACCCTTATTAGCAATCCAGAAGATGCAATGCCTATCAGATAAGCACTCATTCACCTTCTCAGCAACCTCTGCTTGGAATTCCCTGCCCCTGAACTTACTCTCCTGCTTCACCCTATCCTCCTTCCAAAAAAAGCTTTCCTCTTTCCTACTACCCCCCTCCTCTGCAATTGCTTTATATAACCCTTATAGAATCATTAATGCCTAGTCTATTTTACTCTGATAGATGTATCTTGTAATCCACCTGCTCTTATGTTCCTGCTATGTATATATTGTATAATAGTATTCTGTTTATTTATAAATGCTTAATGCCTGATCTGTTTTAAGTTCTTACCTGGTTTTCCACTGTAATCATTTTTGCAGCATTGTTAAATCTCTCTGTATCCTGTATATTATTATTGTATTTATCTATTGTATTGTGTTCATCATTGTCACCAGGGGTCGTCACTGAAAAAGGGACTGCATGGTCTCAGTGGACTTACTTGGTTGCCAAAATTCTAATAAATAAATAAATAGATGGTGTGCTCTTTCTTGAAACAGGAGGCCCCATCTAGAGCTGGCTGCTTTTATAAGGAACACTTCAAAGTCAGAGAAAGCACCACAGAGAAACTCCAGAGAACATGGAGCACAGAACTGGGAGAAGTCCTTATCCAACATGAGTGGGACAACATCGGGACAGGACGAAAAAAGCCACTAGAGACACGAAGAAAAACTCTACCTAGTTTGAAATATTGAACTGCTGGCATCGAATCCTCCCAGAAGTTTCAAAACTGGGTCTCATCACACTCTGACATCTGTAGAGGTGCGCCTATGTAGTAGGAAACATCACACACCTCCTGTGGGAATGCCCAATATTTGAGCAGTTCTGGAAAGTAGTTCAGCAGGTCTGTTAAGATTTGTCTTACCCTAGGCTTATAATCACCCCCAGGTTGGTGGTGTTGGGTCTCATAGAAGGACTACCTTAAATTCAACGGCCTCTCTGCAGATCAATTGCTGGCTCCAAGGGATGTTGATGATCAGAGCAAAACTAAAAATACTTCAGCACTGGTGGCTGTTAAGAGATGTGGAAAACAGCAAGCTATGAATGGGTACACTACATTTGTCTGCATGAATTGGCCATCTTTGACAAGGTTCAGGGCCCATTCCTGGATTACAATTAAAAAATCCTGTAGGGAGTTATATTTGCCAAAACAAAGGTACCTTAGTAAGCATACAGCAATTCCATGCTGAACACAGTAAAGCTCCAAGTAATTATCTGCTTGCATTCCTCCCACTCTACTCTCCCTGTAGACATCAGTTATGCTCTTACATGTGTATTAGATGAACAGTTGTCTTGTCATATCTCCAAGGACTAATGCACACTCAACTCAGTAAAACAAATTATTAGTATGCTCAGTACCGTATGTTATGTCCCTAATATGTGTATAACTTGAGTTTATTTACTAGTTTTTTCTTATGTTACAGTGATAATGTTTGTAATAATTTAATTAAGAGGTCACATTTAGTGTTATAACTCCAAGGGGCTTTGCCCTGGCTAATATCTTATTACTTAGCTTTGGTAGTCAATGTTTGTACTGTTGCTAGGTTTAAAATTCAATACAATTTTAATTACAAAATAAAAGAAAACTTGAAGAGTAATTAAGGGTATGGAAGCTGGAGTTCAATACTAAAACATGCAAAATCATGCATCTAGGGCATAGAAACCCAGGAGCTGAATACAGAATTGGGAGGGGAGGTCCTAACTGTCATTAACTAAGAAAAAGACCTCAGGGTTATACTATCTGATGAACTAAAAGTGGGAGGGCTGCATGACAAGACAGTAGACAGGGCCAGTGGGATACTTGGGTGCACAGGGAAAGGTATCACCAGCTGGAAGGAGGACATGGTGTTACCACTGTACTGGTCATTGGTGTGACCTATCCTGGAGTACTGTGTTCATTTCTGGAGACTGCATCTTAGAAAGAACATAGACAGGGTTGAGGCAGTCCAGAGGAAAGCAACTAAAATGGTGCAGGGCTTGCACAAGAAGCACTACAGGAGAGACTGAGGGATCTCAACATGTATACCCTAGAACAATGGAGGGATAAGACAGAGGCCTATAAGTACCTCACGGGGGTGAAAAGGGTACAGGAGGGGAGTCTGTTTCAAATGAAGAGGTTCACCAGAACAAAAGACCATGCAATGAAGTTGGAAGGGGGGAAGTTTGGGAGAGATGAGGAAATACTATTTCACTGAAAGAGTGGTGGATGCCTGAAATATTTTGCCGGCTCAGGTAGTGGGGGTAAAAGAGTGGAGGGCTTTGAACATGCATGGAATAAAGATAGGGGAATACTGGTAAATAGGCTGGGAAAATGGAGGATCACCAGAGACCAGTAAGTGTCTGCAAAGACAGAATAGGCAGGGAACATCTGAGCAGACTGGGTGGGTCATGTGGTCCTCTTCTGCTGTCAAATTCTATGTTTCTGTGTTTGTTGAGACTCTTGTGAAAGGAAAAGCTGCAAGACAAGGTAGGAGATTTTTTTCTAGAGAGAATGACATGACTCTCAACTGGAAGCTCTGTGCTGTGGCTGCCACTGTGAAGCTTCACAGAGAAAATGACCCATGGAGGACTGACAGTTAGTTTGCTCTGGACAGCTTTGGCTTTGCAAGGCACTATGCAAACTTCACTCCACTTGCTCTAATATGGGGATATATTGATGACTGGCCATGTAGCAGGCACCAAATCCTTGATCATTTCACCTACTATAGGTATGGCATAGTAAAACTGAAACGGTTGTAAGGGAAATTGGGGTGAGCCTGATATATACCGTAGAAAAAGAAAAATCCCTGGGCCATGCCTGCCATACTCTCCCACTGCAATACATTACAAACATAAACCCGCTTCCTTCCAGCAGGTACACATGATGCCAAAATGGACAAAAACAAACACAGTGCAAGTATTCACCACTCTATCACCTGCTACTGGTTCCATTGTTATAAGACAATAGCTCTAAGTGTTCCCCAGCACCCTGTGCACAAACTTCATTGAACAAAATAGTTCCATTGTGTCTAGTGGTACCCCACTCCACAGACACCCCCCTCAAGCTGCCATATAAATGAATAGCTCTGTGTGCCCCCAACACAGCTCACAAACCTCTATTCAAAACATTTCCCTGGTGCCTGATGATACCCTACTGCCCAGACCACCACCCCCCACCTGCCAGAAAACGGAGAAAACACTTGGATCTTATTTTAAAGTGTAACAGGAAAGATGGTTTAACAAAACAGAAGTCAGAATGTAAAAATGTCAGCAAAACAAACATAAACATAACAAATATATAAATATTTAAAACAATCAAACAAAAACATTTTGCATGTGGACACCATCCATACTACTTGTAAAAATGTTGCCTTTGTGCCAAGTACTAAGAGCAAATTCAGGATTTTGTAATTCGGCAGATCTCTAGTGTGAACCTTTTCATACAGGAATCATAATAATTTCCCTATTACAATTTATTTTGACTGCTACACTAAGTCCAACAGCTACCCAACAAATACATGCAAGCAAACATGATTGTTATCACACATTTTTTTTTTACTGGCACTAGGCTCAATTAAATGTATGTGTGCATTCCTGATTTGACAAATCCACAGCTAGGATTTTTCTTCCCCAATTTGTAGATAAAAACAGATGATAGAGCATACAAAATGATGATTGCTGCATATTCTTGTGAAACTGTTGCTAAGGTAATCCCTTGAGCTTCCCTCTAAAGGGTTACTGGGGTAAATATTTCTCTCGACTCTGCAACAGTACATTTTGCACTCCCTACCACCAGTTATCTTATTTTTTTTTATCATGAAATTCTTTACTGGTTCAAAAAAACAATATTAACAGCTGACAGCAGACATTATGGTCTAACAAAAAAAAAACACTACCAGGGTATAGAACCAGCAAAACATGAGAACTTTACATTCCTAGGGCACTTAAGGGTATCTGTTATCATCTTAGGAACATACTACAGTATAAACTAAGCACATGTTGTGCAGTGCTGTATCAAGGGATTAACAGCAAAGTTAGATAGTGCATCAGTCTTAGTCTTAGTTGAACAATCCTGGGTATCAGCGATACAAAAATATATATATACAGTATATATATATTCCACAACCACATCAAACATAATACATCTCCTTCATACACTAAAACATAAAACTCAGTTTATTTTCCCTTATTATTCTGCTCAGCTCTTGATGCTGCCCATTTCTATAGATTTACTTCATCACCTTCCACATCAGTAGCTGCTTTTTCATTACTTCTCATTGATGGAAAGTGTGGGCCATGCATTAGACTTTGGCTTTAGCACCAGGCTATCCCAGATTTTCATTTTGCTGAGTATGCCATATAAGGCATTTCATGTCAAATGATGACAGCACTAACTTGACTACAATTGTATGTGATCATATTTGCAATTGGGCAGACATATAGTATGTCTGTGCATGTCAAAAGACAATTTCTAGAGAAGGAAGAAGAAAAATACATATCACATCAATCTGGAGTGCAACTATTACAGTAATGCACTGGGCAGTACTGTAAGTAATATTTTGTTTTGTTTTATTTCTGTAAACTATTCTAAGTCCTACCTAGCGTAGAAATTGTGGCAAACTACATTATACATTATTGATCTCTTTTTGGGTAGTAAAGTCAGCAATGCTGGGAAATGATCTGCTCAAAATATGCCTAGAAGCAATCTATATGTTGATAAATGCCCATCAACATCGCAGAAAATATCAAAGATTTTAATCATAAGCACCATATAAAATTAAAGATTGAAAACCCTTAGCATTTTTAAAGAATTACTGTCAATTTTAATAGTGTTAGAAGGCATCAAGCTCAACAAAATATGTCAGGGAAAGTTGGATATGAGCCTACAAGTAGCTATAATCAAACGAGAAGAAAAAATATGCTGAAATACTTTTTGAAGGCCATACTCATGTCATCCTCTAGCAACTAAAGGTGGGGAGCTTGGGGTATGTCCCTTTGCACTTTGTGAAGTATGCTCTTGTTGGTGTAGGACTGACCATCACCTGGTGAAGTCTACACAAAGTAGCATTTGCTTATGATGTGCTGGTGAAGTGCCCTATGCAGTTTTTCCCCTGGCAAAGTGACACTTTGCCCATGAAGAACTATACATATTTCCTTTAACAAAGCAACTGTTTTAAACATGAATTCCAGTCCTACCCACTATGCCATAAAAAAGTACCCTTTCCCACCACCAAGACTCTTCTAATTTTATTACCCTACCCTACCTCCCTCTGCTGTGAACTCTACGTGCTCACCAGAGTGAATTTTTTCATCACCACAGCTGTTCACACAAGTCATGCACCTTCCTCTGCACCTGAAAAAAATAGTATCTGCCAATCAGAAAATGCATCACTCACCATCTATTTACAGTAGTTTAGAACACTAAAGAGTAAGGATGCTTGCTTCATTAGGTGATGGTTTTCTTTTTTACAGGTGCTTATATTGTAATTTTGCCTGTGCCACTGGGGTTTAGGGCATTGTGGGGGAAAAGGGTGCTTAGTGGTAATATGGTGGTGGGTAGGGTTTTATACATCTATTTGAGGGACAGGGTGAGGAAAGGGGAAACATGACTTTGGCATGGGCAGGATGAATGGAAATTAATTTTAAGACAACTTCACAAGGTACACAGGGAGAGGGAGGCGAGGGCCAGGAGGTTTGGGGATATACTTTAAAACTTTGGCATGGTGGCATGATGGTATGGAGGAAGGGAGTGGCTCTGTAAGGCGCAGAAAGAGGAGTGGGACTTATTACTTACTTACTACTTAGAAACATAGACTTTGACAGCAGATAAGGACAGCTTGGCCCACCCAGTCTGCCCATTTCCCTACCTATTGGATAAGCTGCATATCCTAGTTAACCAACAGCCTACTTCCTCCTACCCCACACTAGAATTGCCTTATTTCTGTCCCATGCATTCTTGAATTCCTCCACTGTTTTTGACCCCATGACCTCCTCAGGAAGGCTGTTCTATGTGTCCACCACCATTTCTGTGAAAAAATGCTTCCTCACTTTGCCTCTGAGTCATCCCCCCTCAGTCTTCAAATTGTGTCCCCTTGTTCTTGCACATCTCTTTTTCAGAAAGATGCTACCCTTTTGGACGTTATTGATTCCCATGAGGTAACTGAAAATTTCTGTCATGTAACCCCTCTCCCTCCTTTCCTCGAGGGTATACATATTAAGTTCCTTTAGTCTCTCTTCGTATGGCTTCTGGTGCAGACCCTGCACCATTTAGTTACCCTCCTCTGGACTACCTCCATCCTGTCTACATCTTGAGGAGATGGGGTCTCCAGAACTGCACGCAGTACTCCAGATGGGGTCTCACCAACCGTCTGTACAGAGGGATAACGACTTCCTGTTTTCTACAGGTGATCCCTCTCCCTATACATCCCAGTATCCTCCTAGCCCTCCTTGCTGCCGTATCACATGGCTTGCGTACCTTTAGGTCATCTGATATGACTACCTACAGGTCCCTTTCCATTCTTGTAGTTAATACCTCCCCCCTCCCATTGTATACTCTTCCCCTGGGTTTTTGTTTCCCAGGTGCATTACTTTGCACTTTTTTGCATCAAATCTAAGCTGCCATGCTTTTGACCATTCCTCCAACCTTGCCAAGTCACTTCTCATCCTTTCCAACCCCCCTGTGTATTAACCCTGTTGCATATCTTTGTGTCATCTGCAAAGAGGCATACTTTTCCATCCAATCCCTCCATAATGTCATGTATAAAGATAATAAAAAGGACCAAACCCAGTACTGAACCCTGTGGTTCCCCACTAGTAACACCTCTTTCTTGGAAGTGGACTCAATTTACTATTATCCTCTGTGTCCTGTTGTCCAGCCAATTTTTTCTCAGGCTACCACCCTGGGACCCACTCCCAGGCTAGCTATTTTTTTATTAATCTTTTGCGTGGGACTGTGTCAAATGCCTTGCTAAAGTTTAGGTAGGAGAAAGCACAAAATAAGGGCACCATCCATCGTATCATTAAATCAAAAGCTACATTTATTTCCTCAAAATGTCACGATGCAAAATACAAAACAGAGCAACAGTGCCATATAGGTGCAACCCACTCCTAAAAGGCTTGACCGGTTTCCTGGATGTGCACTTCCTCAGGGATGGCCTTGCACCTCAAGAGAATGAAAGAAATACAATTGATCTTAAAGACACAGTGTTATCTTATTAAGCACATATAAATAAAAAATAAAACATAAAAAAAAAGAGAGGCACAGTGAATCGGTTATATGTGGCACATCAGTGAGTACAGCCTGCTTCTGTGTTGCTCCTAAAGTCTAGGTAGGCGATGTCCACAACCCCTCTCTGGTCTACCACTTTGGTCACCCAGTCGAAGAAATATGTAGATTCATCTGACATGACCTTAATACTATAAATCCATGCTGCCTTGGGTCCTGTGCCCCACTGGCCTCTAGGTACTCTACAATTCTTTAAGAAGTGATTCCATCATTTTGCCTACCACTGAGATCAAACTAACAGGTCTGTAGTTTCCTGTCTTTTCTTTGCTCCCACATTTGTGAAGTGGAATCACATCTGCCCTCCTCCAGTCCATAGGTACCACAGCATTGACCCATGATTTCTTAAAAAGGGTAGTCAATGGTGTCAATAGTTCTCCTCTTAGTTCTTTTAGAGTTCTAGGGTGAATCCCTTGAAGCCCCATTGCTTTGTCCACCATCAGTTTTAAGAATTATTTCAGAGCCCTTTCTTCTGTGAAAGGACTGGTATCAACCTCCCTATCTGGAGTGCTTCCATTGATTGGATTAGGTACCCCCTCTCCTCTTCTTCTGAGAATCCAGAGCAGAAGTATTCATTCAGTATCCCTGCTTTTTCACTGTCACTCTCTTTCCACCCTACCTTCCCTTTATTAAGCCTCACTATTCCTCCCTTGGTCTTTCTTGGTTCCCTAATGTACCTATAAAAGGTTTTATCTCCTCCTTTACCGAGTTGGCTATATTTTCCTCAGTTTGGACTTTTGCTATTCTGACTGCCTTCCCCGCTTCCTTCTGCTTTAACTGGTACAGTTCTCTGTCCTGCTCCTTCTGTTTCCTTATACTTCCTGAATAATATATTTTTGTCCCTAACCTTCCCCGCCACCTCTTTTGAGAACCATAGTGTTTTTTCTTTCATTTTGATTTATTTGCTTCACACAAAGGCTTGTTGCCTCTGTGGTGGCAGTTTTGATGTTTCCCCATTGTTCCCCCAACCCCTCCTTTTTGCCTGTTTGCTAGTGCTTTTCTGAGACACTCTCCCATTTTGACAAACTCAGCCCTCCAAAAGTCATTTACCCTCACTATTGTATTGCTTGACTCCACGGCTGTGTTTATCATGAACCACACTCTTTGGTGGTCCCTTGTTCCTAGATGGCTACCCAAGTCTAGATCTGAGGTCCTCTCTCTGTCTTCATTTGAGCGTACAGGGTCTAAGATTGCTCCCTCCTGAGTGGGTTCTAACACTAGCTGTCTTAGTCATGCCCCCTATAAGGCATCATGAATGGACATGCTCTTGTATGTGGCTGTAGTAAAGGTGCTCCTGTTAACATCTGGCATATTCAGGTCCTCCATTGACTCTATCTCTCTTTTTTCTGCCATCCTAAGGATGCCTTCTATCATTTCCTTGTCCATTTCCTCCCCTTGAGATGGGGGTCTGTATACAACCCCTGTGCAGATTATGTTGCCATTTCTGGTCTCCAGGGTGAAACACAGTTCCTTCTCTCCTCCCTCTTTACCCTTTAGTTCCATTGCTTTCATCTCTTCCCTTACCTAGAGAGCTACTCCTTCTCCTCTTTTACTCTCCCTGTCACTCCTGTAGATTGTGTACCCTGGTATGTTGACATCCCAGTCATGGTTCTCTGCATATCATGTTTCTGTGACTGCCACAATATCCAGGTATCCCTCTTCCATCAAGGTCACCAGTTCAGGGAGCTTGTTACCCAGACTATGGGTGTTGGTACTCATTGCCCTTCATTTTTTGATGGCTTTTAGATATGGCTGTTTAGATATGAACAGTTTATATTCTTTTCTACATCTATTTAATTGCTTGACATTTTCTTTAGAGTGATTGTTTTTGACTTGTCTAATTAACTTGTAGATTTTATTTTTAAAAATCTGACAGTCTTTATCAAACCAGGTTTCTGGCTGTTTAGTTTTATTGGTTTTATAAAGAATGGATAATATTTTTTTTTGTGATTTCTTCCAAGGTACTGCAAATTTTGTTAGCTGCTTTATTGATATGTAAATTATTATATATCCTTAATATTTCTGGGCTTCACAAAATGTTTGCCACATTGATTTCCACGTCTAATGAAAAATAAACTATTTTCTACTTTCTCATCTCTGTGTGGTATTGATTCATTAAAAGTTTTTTTAAGGTCTGAACATGATTCTAATGTTAATATTAAAGGGTGATGATCACTCTCTGGATGTATGTTAATGTCAAAACTCTGGATCTGATGAATTTGCCAAGGGAAAATACAGACATAATCTCTAGCACTGGCTCCTCTGCCATTTAAAAAAGTGTAATATGTAGAGTTTTCTCCCTTTGATATTCCATTTAATTCTCTCAAGCTTAAGTTACTTAGCATTTTAAAAAAAGGTTTTTTTACCAGTTTTTTGTTTACCTTATTATCCAGAATGTTCTGCTGTGTAAAAGAGATTCCTTTCAAAAAATAGTAGATACATGGCCCAATCTAGAATTAAAATCTCCCATCAGTAATAACCTTTTGACCTACCTCAGGGCTAGAGATCATGTCTGGAAGCATCACAAACTACCCAGCTTCTTAGCAATCTCACAACCTACCGTAAATTCTGAATCACCTGTACCAGGGCAACAAGGTTATCCAAGACTGAATACTTTAAAACTGAATTCCTCACAAACATAAATTTCCCTTCCAAGTTCTGGAAGGTGGTCCATGCCCTCTTTACCCCTCCATCCCACCTAACCTCCCCTGTGCTTAAATTAACTGACACACTTGTGGCCAATTTGCATGCCGTAGCTGTGGAATTTAACTCCTGTTATACCTCCTGTGCAACAGAATTACTGAAGTCCTTTCCTACTTACCAGTCCTCCTCTCCCCCCTCAAACATAGCTACCCTTCCATCAGCCTCCCACACCTCTAATGTAGCTACCCTTCCACCATCCTCACACCCCTCCTTCTCCTTCCCTTCAGTCTCCTCTAATAACAATAATAATAATAATAATAATAATAATAATAATTTTATTTAGTATAGTGCCTTTTGGAGCATCAAGGCACTTCACAGATACAAACATACACAATCAGACAATAAATAAGAATAAAATAATTGGAAATCAGGAAGTGCCTTAACCCAAAGGAATGTCTTCAGTGCCTGCTTAAAGCTCCCCACAGTCCTGCACTCCCGTAACTGATGAGGTAGAGAATTCCAGAGGGATGGGGCAGTGAACATAAAAGCCCGAACCCCAGATGACTTCAATCTAACCCTCAGAATCTCTAGCAACCCCTCATCAGCCGAGTGGAGTTCTCGCACGGGGTGTAAGGAATCAGAAGTTCTTTCAAGTAGTCAGGACCCAAGCCATGTAGGGCCTTGTAGGTTAACAAACCTACTTTAAAGGTGATCCACCACTGAACTGGTAGCCAGTGCAGATAGTGCAGCACAGGGGTTATGTGAGATCTTCTTGATGCCCCAGTCAATAGACATGCAGCCACATTCTGTACTAGCTGCAAGCAGTGGATATCAACCCCAGGAAGCCCTAGATACTGGGAGTTACAGTAGTTAAGGCACAAGGTCACAAAGGCATGGACTAAAACTAGCAGGTCACTGGATGGAACAAGGTACTGGATCCTGGCAATGTTCCTAAGATGGTAAAAGGCTAACTTGATGACAGCAGGCACCTGATGATGAAGGGACAAACCATCATCAAGTATTACTCCCAGGTCATGCACCTGTTTAGAGGTAGGGATCTGCTCACCCCCCCAGAAACAAACCAGGGGCAAATCCATCCCCAACCCCTCTATCCTGCGACCAGGGTCCTCCACCAAAACCTCAGTCTTTCCCAAGTTCAATTTTAACCCACTGGAACTCATCCAGTCTTGGATTTCAACAAGGCAGCTATTAAATACTGAGAGGCACACATCTGGTTGGGTGCAAAAGACAGACAGAGCTGGGTGTCATCGGCATAGCAATGAAACCTCAGCCCATACTGTCTTACAATGTCTCTGAGGGGCAGCATATACACTGCGAACAACATGGGGGACAGCACTGAGCCCTGAGGTACCCTACAAGGCAGAGAGAAGGACTCAGAACTAAATATTCCAGAGACAACTCTCTGAGTTTAACTGGTGAGAAAAGATGAAAACCATCTGAAGGCTGTACCCATCAGCCCACAGATGCACCTCAGGCACTCAAGCAGAACCCCATGGTCAACAGTGTCAAAAGCTGAGGAGAGATCAAGGAGTACCAAGATAGAATGGTTCCTCTGATCTCTCATCATCAAGAGATCATTGAGCACCCGAACCAGAGCTGTCTCAGTACTATGCCTCTTACAAAAACCTGACTGGAGAGGTTCGTATAAATTATGAATGGTTAAATGGTCCTCCAGTTGAATTGCCACCACTTTCTCGATAACCTTTCCCACAAAAGGATGGCTCGAGATAGGTCTGTAGTTTGCCAGAGACTCCGGGTCCAAAAAAGCTTTCTTCAGAAGGGGTGTCACCACTGCCTCCTTCAGGGATCTAGGAAACTCACCCAATTCTAGGGAGCACCAGACAATCTGAGCTAAGACTGGGCCAATAATATGACTACAACCCAATATTAGGGAAGTAGGGCCCGGGTCTAAACTACAGCATGTGGGGTGCATCCCCTGGACATTCCTCATAATATCAACAAAATCCAGTAGGTCAAAGGTACTCCAGGAAACACCGTCCATAGTGACCGAACACCAACCAACCATATCTCCCGTAGAATGAGAAAGGCGGATCTCCTGCCTGATATCGGCCACCTTATTCGCAAAGAATCGAGCGATCTCATCACACTCAATTTGTGAAAAAGTTCGAATGAGCTACAGACAGGTTGGGTTGCACAGCCTGTCAACAGTTCGGAAGAGTTTAGCCGGTCAATTCCTGGCAACAGCGATTTCCCTGGACAGGAATTCTGCCTTTCTACGGGAAATCACTGATTGATAGTGTTGATAATGCTCTAACAAAATAAGATGGTCAGTATCCAAGGTGGATTTATGCCAACGACGTTCTAACCTAAGTCCTAACTTCCGCATCTCCCTCTGCGACCCATCAAACCATGGGGTCCGAGGGCAAAGCAGAAGGGGACAAACACAGATTGGAGAAATCCAATCCCGAGCTAAAGTAATAGCCTTGTTATAGGCCACCACTAAGTGCTCTGGATCAGTGCTGGTCTCACCGAGCACCGAGAGGTCAATCACCACCGTCAGGTCTTCAGGAACCACATCCCACAAAGGGCGGTAACTGACCATCTACACAGGGGCAGACCTACCCAGAGGGGCAGAAAAACTGAACTTCACGGTGTAATGATTAGACCAACCGACAGGTTCCACCACCATGTCGGAGGCCTCGATCCCCAGGAGGAAGACCAGATCAAGAGAGTGGCCACCATTATGGGTAGCTGAGGAAACAACCTGTGTGAAGCCTAGTGATGTCATCAACTGGAGGAAGTGTTGACCAAAAAGCGAGGATTTGCCATCGATCCAGGCATTGAAGTTGCCCAGAACCATCAGTCTGGGCGACTCCAATACCATGTCGGCGACGAAGTCGGCTACTCCTGCAGGAATAGCTTTTCATCCCCTGGTGGATGGTAAATGAGATTTATCCTGCTCCCCACACCAGTTACCACAGTACACTCAAATGATTCCGTCTCCTCAACTGGTACACCAGTGAGGCCCAATTCAGTCTTAAAACAGACCGCAACCCCCCCCCACCCCTGCGATCCAACCTCGGGCGATGTATCACAGAGTACCTGGGAGGAATAGCTGCCTCCAAAATTTGGTGATGCAAGTCAGATGTGCTGTTCCAACAAAATCCACGATCAATGCAGTTTTGTCCTTAATGGATCTGGCATTGCATAGCAACGCCCGGGTTGGACTGTGCTCATTTGCCGTCCCAGCTACTTGCCCACCTGAAAAGGAGGTGCCCTTGGGTATGGGGACTAGACATGGATTACCACGTTCCAGGCTCCATCTCACCCCAGGGCATCTTCTGGACTTAACCACCCCATGGGAGAAACCCACTCATTCGAGCTCCAGTGTCCACACCCCTAGCCCCCACCCCACCCTGCAGACAATTCCCAGCATCTGACAGTACCAGTAAAAAAAGCAGGAAGGGGGAAGAGAAAGGGTGGAGGTCACAGAGAGTGGAGGTCGAATAGCGCAGGACTGGGGGTGCAAGCAAGCACATTCTACAAAATCCCACCAAAATTGTGGTAAAACACCACACGTAGTCCTAATTTTTCAAGTAAAACAGAAAACACAGTTGAAGTCTGTTAAAAAATATAAATCACAACACCCCCAATAAATCCCAAAGCAGTAAACAAACTTAAAATAAATCAACCTATTAAAAATCAATAACAACAACACTAAAAAAAAAACCTAAACAATGAATAGCTCTCAGTAACTGGGGCCACTGATTTAAACAGAGTAATAAACCAAAGTAAATGATAAAATAAAACAAAAACAAACAAGAAGCACCCCCCCGAGCTACACAATACTCTCACTATGGTAGCTGGGTGAGATAAGTGGTACTCTCACTGGTTTAAATAAAGTAATAAACGAAAATAAATAAAAATAAAATAAGACAAAAACAAACAAAAGCCCCGCCCCCAAGCTACACAATACTCTCACTATGGTAGCTGGGTGAGACAAGTGGTACTCTCACTGCCACATTTAAATAAGTAAAGTAAAATAATACAACAAATAAAATACAAATATTATGTTAAAGTCATTTAAGAAACACTTCACGAGGTCCCAGTTCCAAGCACTCTCACTGCCAGATCTTCCAGAGGTACAAGGATTCTCAAGACACCGAATATAAATAATAAAAAACAAAAATTGAACAAAATTTATTATATGTCCAAAGGCCAATGCCAAACACTCTCACTGATTCAGGGGTATACTTATCAGCCAGGCAGTCTATCAACAAAAACACTGGAAACTTCGGAACTGAATGTATTCCCCTAACTAAAACCCAACAGGTTAACCCCAGCTCACCACCCGGCCATAGCAGATTGCTACGGGACCCAAAAGAGCCCACCCAGATGGTCACCCCAGGGTCCCTAGAGGAAGGAACCATCGCCCACTGATTCCCCAGTAAGGGAGACCTCCCCACACCACTATAGTCAGAGTGGCCTGGGCCCACCAAGAAGGGTAATAGAAGCAGGGAAAAGAGCCTTAAAGTTCCAATCTAAGCAAGGCCCACAAAATGAGCAGGTTCCAATCTCAGAGCCTCATTTCAGGAAAATTCTGTCTTCATCCAGAGGTAAACCCTCACAGAAAATTTGTCCAGAGCAAAAAAGAGAGCCAATTAGACTCCGGCCTCAGTACTCACGGACCAACCGGGTGTAGGAGAAAGTCCGACCGGGTTATAGATGTTGAAAAACCACTCTCTATATAGCCCACAAACTGCAGTCAGTCAGGACAATGATACTCTCAGAGTCCTTCTCTCTCTCATCCCCTCAGAAGGCTCCTCTTCTGATGACCTTGACCCAAAACTCCTCTCTCTCTCTTGCTCTCTCTCTCTCTCTTTTTCTCTCTCTCTCTCTCTCTCAGCCCCTGCCATTGCCTATCCCCTTTCTCTAATTCTAAACCTCTCTTTCTCAACCACCTCAGTCCCTACACCATGGAAACATGCTGTGGTCCTCTCCTTACCTAACAGTGGAGATCCCTCATCCCCTGGCAACTATATTCCCATATCTCTCCTCCCTAACCTAGCTAAACTACAATAACACCTCATACTCCCCCAGTTTACTTCCTTTCTATCTGATGCCTCTTACTTTACCCTGTTCCAATCTGGTTTCAGGAAAAAACACTCTACCGCCACCTCTCTACTTCAGCTTACTGACTCTATCCTTACCAGGATGGACAATGGCCAAATCACCTCAGCCATATTTGTTGACCTTGCCAAGGCTTTTGACACTGTTTCCCAACCCCTTCTCCTTGATTCCCTCTCATCTGCTGTCCTGTCTCTTCCAGACACTAGCTGGTTCAATGCTTACCTTAATGGTAGAATTAAATCTGTTAAGATCTCTAATGTCATCTCTACACCCTTCCCAATCAGCACTGGTGTCCCCAAGGCTCAGTACCAGGACCCCTATTATTCTCTATCTTCATAAATAACTTGCCATCTGTCTGTTCCCCTCCCTACACCATACACATCTACGCTGATGATATGGTCCTGTATGCATCTGGCTCATGTCTAGCTGAGGATACATCCAGCTTGCAGCAAGACTTCAACAAGGTTCAGCTCTGGTTTATAAACCATCATTTATTCCTCAACACCAAGAAGACTGTCTCCATGACCTTTGGCACAAGGCAGAGACTCTTTAGGCTTCTCTCCCTGCCCACTTTCCACACCCTCAGTGAGACTTTATTAGAGGGCACATCCTCATTCAGATACCTTGGTGTTTGGCTGGATCAACACCTCAACTTCTCTGGACATATAGACACCATCCAGAAAAAAATTGCACCCCAAGCTTGGTGCCTTGTTCAGGAACAGTAGTTTAAGGAGAGAACAGACAGAATACCAGGAGGAAGGAGCTACTGGTATAACTAAAACTTCTCTACTGGGACTAAGAACTAGAAATCTTGTACTGGGACCTTCAATTTAGTGTAAAAAAAAGAGTTAGTTCATTTGTCAGAGGTAGTTGAAGTAAATTATCTGTGTTATCTGTGTACTTACCTAGGTGCTTGTCACAGGTGTCAGAAGGGAATTGTTATCTGTGAAACTAACTAAGTGTAGAAAGATTTGTAAAGTAGGGGGAGTGGCTTAGCTAGAAGGAGCCAGGTTAAAACCAGATTTAAGCACTGCCCTACATAACTTCTGCCAGAGAACAGACAGAACACCAGCAGGAAGGAGATACTGGTATAACTAAAACTTATTTGCTGGGACTATATTGCCCTCCTTCCCCCTCCTCCACCCCTACCCTAAACCAGTTTTACTTTTATAGGCACAGGATTTAACTGAAAACAGGAACTTCCTGTTTGGGAGCAGGAAGTGAGTGATCACAGAGCCACCAAAGACTCACCATCCTAGAAGGGCAAGAGTAGCTCATCGCCCCCCACCCCAGCTGCTGGAACTCTGACTCTGCGCAAGTAAGTAGACTACTGAGAAATATAGGAACTTCTTGTCTTAGAACAGGAAGTTCAGGAGCTAAAAGGGCACAGAGGCAGTAAGTAGGGGAAGAAAAAAGAAAAAGAAAACAGAGGAAAGAGTAAGTATTCCAAGCAACAGTTAGGGGGCCAGAAAAAAGACATGATGGGAGTGGTGCAGTGCAGTGGCTGTGGAGCAGCAGTCTTTGGGGAGATGTTCTGGAGAATGCAGTGTTGTCCCATCTGCAGGCACCTCTCTGGGCTGAGGGAAGAGGTTGCTCATCTCCAGGCTGAGTTGGCCAGGATTTGTGGGACCTCCTCTCCCACCCACAGACCACCAGGGTCGCTGCTGTTGCCTCAGAGGTTGCCAAGAAAGAGGAGCAGTTGGACCACAGTGGGCTCAGGGAGGGTGAGGGTGGTGGAACAGAGGTGCATCCCTCCAGTTGTACCTCTCCACAATTTCTATGCCATTTTGGAAAAGTGTGGTTCCTCTATGAAGGCACCCACAGTAGAGAACAAGGAGGCTGCTGGGAACCTCCACAAAGGAGACCCATAGGAGGGTGGCATGAGACCCCACAGGGGAAGGAAACAACTCCTGGTGGGGGAATCCATTGTTAGGAAGGTAGAACTGGGGGAGGAAGGGGGCAGGGATGTAAGGTGCCTGCCTGGTGCCATGGCTTTGCAGGACAGGGAGCGATTCCTCAGGATCACAGGAGCAGCTGCACAGGGGAGGGAGCTGGATGTCATTGTCCACCTAGGGACAAATGACCTGGCTAAGAAAGGGATCAGAGCAGTGCAAGAAGCATTTGTGGAGATGGGGAGGGGCCTTAGACAAATAGCACACGTGGTAACTTTCTCGGAGGTGCTGCCTGTCTATGGCATGGATGAGGCTAGGTTGCTCCACACCATGGAATTCAATCAGTGGTTGAAAAACTGGTGCAGAGCTCAGGGATTTGGCTTCATTGGGGACTGGGAGTCCACCTGGATGGATGCAGACCTATACTGGCGTGATGGTCTGCTTCTGTCCAGGAGGGGAACCAGGATCCTAGGTGATAGGTTTAAATACTTCATTTTCAAGCATTTAAATTAGCCAAGGAGGGAGGCACTGGAAAGGAGCAGGGAAATCCTAGCCCCCCCAAAAAATCAGGGTACTATGTGAGGTAGATACCAACATAGAGATGCCACTAGGGAGAAGCGCGAGGTAAATGGAGAAAGTGACAAATGCAATAAGGACAGGGATGGGGCAAAAAGGGGTAAGGCCATCAAGAAATGGAGGGTAATGAGTACCAACACCCATAGTCTGGGCAACAAGCTCCCTGAACTTTGATGGAAGAGGGATGCCTGGATATTGTAGCAGTCACAGAAACATGGTACACTGAGAACCATGACTGAGATGTTAACATACTTGGGTAAACAACCTACAGGAGAGACATGGAGGTCAGAAGGGGGGGAGTAGCTCTCTCTGTAAGGGAAGGGATAAAAGCAACTGAACAAAAGAGTAGACAGTGGGGAGAGGAGGCATTGTTGGTCACCTTAGAGACTGGAAATGGCACCACAATCCACACAGGGGTTGTATACAGACCCCTATGTCAGGGGGAAGGAATGGACAAGGATATTATAGAAGGCATACTTAGGATGGCAGAGAAAGGGGAGATACTGTTGATGGTGGACCTTAATATGCCAGATGTTAACTGGAGCACTTTTGCTGTAGCCACATCCAAAAGCAGAGCCATTCTTGATGCCCTTCAGGTGGCATGCCTCATACAGCTAGTTTTGGAACCTACTCATGAGGGAGCAATCTTAGACCTCATACTCTCAAATGGGGACAGTGAGAGGATCTCAGATCTAGAAGTGGGTAGCCATTTTGGAACAAGTGACCACCAAACAGTGTGGTTCATGATAAACTCAGCTACAGAGTCAAGCCATACAAATGTGAGGGTTCTGGACTTCAGGAGGGCTGACTTTGACAAGATGGGAGAGTGCCTTAGAAAAGCAATAGCAAACAGGCTAGAAGGAGGGGTGGAGCAACAATGGGGAAATATCAAAACTGCCATCACAGAGGCAACAAGCCTTTGTGTGAAGCAAATAAACAAATCAAAATGAAAGAAAAAGCCACTATGGTTCTCAAAAGAGGTGGCAGTGAAGGTTAGGGAGAAAAAGATAGCATTTAGGAAGTATAAGGAAAAACAGAAGGAGAAGGACAGAGAACTGTACCAGTTAAGGCATAAGGAAGCAGGAAGGGTAGTCAGAATAGCAAAGGCACAAACTGAGGAAACGATAGCCAACTCAGTTAAGAAGGGGGATGAAACCTTTTATAGATATATCAGGGAGCATAGAAAGACAAAGGGAGGGATAGTGAGGCTGAATAGAATGGATCGTGGGTGGGCAGAGAGTGACAGTGAAAAAGCAGTGATACTGAACGAATACTTCTGTTCAGTATTCACAAAAGAGGAAGCGGGGGAGGTGCCTAATCCAATTAACATAAGAACTCTGGAGGGGGGGGTTGATCCCTGTCCTTTCACAGAAGAAAGGGTTCTGAAACAACTCCTAAAACTGAAGGTGGACAAAGCAATGGGGCCAGATAGAATTAACCCAAGAAGTCTAAAAGAATTAAGCAGAGAACTAGTGACACCACTGACTACCCTTTATAACAAATCATGGGAGGATGGTGTGGTACCTGAGGACTGAAAGAAGGCTGATGTGATTCCCCTTCACAAAAGTGGGAGCAAGACAGAGGCAGGAAACTACAGACCTGTCAGTTTGACCTCTGTTGTAGGGAAAGTGATGGAATCACTTCTGAAGGAAAGAATCGTTGAGTACCTAGAGGCCAGTGGGGCACAGGACCCAAGGCAGCATGGGTTCACAGTGGGAAGGTCATGTCAGATGAATCTAATTGATTTCTTTGACTGCATGACCAAAGTAGTAGACCAGGGAGGGGCTGTGGACATGGCCTACCTAGACATTAGCAAGGCATCTGACACAGTCCCACACAAAAGATTAGTAGTCAAATTAACCAGCCTTGGAGTGGGTCCCAGGGTGGTAGCCTGGGTAAAACATTGGCTGAACAACAGAACACAGAAGGTAATTGTAAATGGAGTCCACTCTGAAGAA
Source organism: Neoceratodus forsteri (assembly GCA_016271365.2). Taxonomy (NCBI): domain Eukaryota; kingdom Metazoa; phylum Chordata; order Ceratodontiformes; family Ceratodontidae; genus Neoceratodus; species Neoceratodus forsteri. Next base: position 614,315,647 of record CM057455.1, read on the forward strand.
AGAGGGGTTACTAGTGGGGTACCGCAGGGTTCAGTACTGGGTCCAGTCCTTTTTAATGTCTTTATAAGTGACATTGCAGAGGGACTGGAAGGAAAAGTATGCCTCTTTGCAGATGACACAAAGATCTGCAACAGGGTTGATACACAAGGAGGCATGGAAAGGATGAGAAGGGACTTGGCAAGGTTGGAGGAATGGTCAGAAGTATGGCAGCTTGGAATCAATGCAAAGAAGTGCAAAGTAATGCACCTGGGAAACAAAAACCCAGGGAAGATTACACAATGGGGGGGAGGTAGTAACAACAACAAAAATGGAAAGGGACCTGAGGGTAATCATATCAGATGACCTTAAGGTTGGCAAGCAATGTGAGAAGGTGGTAGGGAGGGCTGGGGGGATACTGGGATGTATAGGGAGAGGCATCACTAGCAGAAAACAGGAAGTTGTTATCCCCCTGTATAGACAGTTGGTGAGACCACATCTGGAGTACTGCATCCAGTTCTGGAGACCCCATCTCCACAAGGGCATAGACAGGATGGAGGCAGTTCAGAGGAGGGCAACTAAAATGGTTCAGGGTCTACAAGAGAAGCCATACGAGGAGAGGCTAAAGGAGCTTAATATGTATACCCTTGAAGAAAGGAGGGAGAGGGGGACCTGATAGAACCGTTAAGTACCTCAGTGGAATCAACAAAGTCCAAGAGGGTAGCATCTTTCAGAAAAAGAGATGTGCAAGAACAAGGGGACACAATTTGAAGATAGAGGGGCATGGCTCAGGGGCAATGTGAGGAAGTATTTTGTCACAGAGAGGGTGGTGGACACATGGAACAGCCTTCCTGAGGAGGTTGTGGGGTCTAAAACTGTGGGAGAATTCAAGAATGCATGGGACAGACATAAGAATTTTTGTGGGGGGTAGAAAGAAATAGGCTGTTTGTTAAATAGGATCTGCAGCTTATCCTCTAGGTAGGGAAATGGGCAGACTAGGTGGGCCAAGCGGTCCTTATCTGCCATCAAAGTCTATGTTTCTATGTTTCGTCCTTCCTGCGGCTAGACATGAACTTGTCCAGATGATGATCCCCCCCAATTTTGACTACTGCAACATAGTCTATGGTGCTGCTCCCAAGTCCTCCCTTACCAGATTGGGCACTCTCTTTCACTCCTTCTGCTGTTTTGCCCTTGATGCTCCCTCTCGCACCCACCACTGTGATCTGAATCATGCCTTATCCATTCCCTCTCTTACAAATAGGTGTCTCTCTCACTGCGGTAAATTCACCTACAAACACTGGCTGTGTGAACTCCCATCGTACCTCTCCTCCTCATTTACGACAACCCCCTCACTCCCTTAGATCTACCAACTCCCATACACTGGCTGTCCCCACCGATTCAGCCTCATTGGTCAATCTGGTTACTCTCAACACTTCCTTAAAATATGGAATGCCCTACATCTTCAAATTCGTCACTCCTCCTCCTTCTACTCCATCAGCACTGCCCTTTACAACTATCTTGCACCTAGTTGCTCCTGCTATAACCCTCCTTAATTTTCTTCTTCTAAGCTCCTCACTTATCCTCTCCCCTTTCAGTACTCACCCCTTGCCTCTCCCAGATGCAACTCCTCCTTCCTCTTCCTTAGATCTAAAAAGCCATTCACTCTCCACCCTTCTCCCACCTTTTATTGGCCTTCCTTGCACTCTTGCAGGGACTCTCAGCATCCTGAAGCTGATCCATGGGCTTAATCCTAGCCTCTCCTAGGTGTTAGTTCACACTTCTTCCATCTCTCCTCTACCCTCTCCAGATTCCTACAACCAGCTGTTCCCTCCATTTCTCCCTAGCCTTCTTAGTCCCCCACCAGGGTTCTCAGCATCCTGAAGGGGTCCTTCTGGGACTAGGCTTTTCCTTTTCTTCCCCTTCCCCATCTACATGCCTTCCCTGCCCCCTTGCAGGGTTCCCAACATCCTGAAGGGTTCTTTTGAGTTAGGCCCTATCCTCTCTTATGTGTTAATTCACACTTCCTCCCTCCCTCTCTCTCTACCCTCTTAGACTTCCTACTGCCATCCTTCTCCCCCTTCTCTCTAGCCCTCTCAGACCACTTGCAGGATTCTCAGCATCCTGAAGTCACCCTTCTGTGACTCGCCCCCCCCCATTCACCTTACCTTTCACATTTGCACCTGTTTACTTACTTTTACACTTGCACTTATTATTGTTCTCTCAATTTATCTTATTGTACAGTACACTCTATGTAACTTGTCTTATGCAAATGTATGTTAATGTTGCCTTGCAAATTGAATACACTACTGTTACATCCTCATTGTACCCCCTTCCCCCAATGTTGCACTGGGAGATGAGTGACTTGTTGCTCAGTGTGCCTTCCTGGTGAAACATATCAATAAATAAAATAAACCGGCTTCTGGGAGCTTGCCAAATATTACAGAAAGATAATTTTTCAGTTGGTCCCATAATTGGGAATAGTATTGATTGATGTTTTGTGGGGGAATATACACATTAGTTATACACAGTGAAGCTCACCAGGATTAAGCCCAACTCTGCAGAATTCTGCAATAGAGTTACTGCAGGGAACAATGCAATTTCAGTGGGAGTTAATCCCTTTTGTCATGCAGGGAAACTGTGACACTGCTTGATCCGAGTGGGCTTCACTGTATATGGGTTCCTTATTCATTTCAATTAAGATGGCTATAACATTTTGAGATATAGGGTAAGTATGAGTGACTCAATTACCATATTTTCTTGGACCTTAATGAAGGTCACTAACCCTCCTGAGGGGTGACCGAAGTTTGCTATATTTTTTTTTTGCCTTTGCAAAGAAGGATGTATATCCTTCTAAGTTTAAGCTTTCCATTGCCCAAGTCTCTTCTGAACAGATAATTATGTGTTTTAAAAGGAACCTTACAAAGTTATGTTACATCATTTTTTTAAACCAGCAATATTCCAAGACATGATTTTATTCCCTGACTCGGTATCAGCTTCGGTACTGGTTTTATTTTGCCCAGCTTCTACAATTACAAGTCAGTTTTGCTCTTCCTCATCCAGAACTTGGTAACGGTTCTGTGATGGTGTATTAAACTCATGTTTTTTGTGTTTGGAAATTGCTGTTTTTCACAGTTTATGCCAACTGTGACTTGCTTCTTTTTCCTTGAAAAGTGATTCTAAATCTTAACATTTACATAGTAATACATTTAGTCTATCAAGTTTCTGGGCTGTTGCAGAGATTAAGAAATGCAAAATGTGATCTCTGTCAGCAAAGGTAATTTGATCTTGGTCTGTAAAGCCCTCAGCCCTGTTAACCCATTGTACACCCCTATACCCCAGTTTAATGCCTTGACTTCAATAAGTATGTAACAATCTGTTTTCATTAATGTTTTCTTAGTTTCTTCATGTTGTTTTTCTGCCCCATACAACGTGAAATGCTATTGTTTATCCCTTTTTCCATACGTTTCTGACCTGTTATTATGTATGAGCTTCGAGAGCTCAGTTTCTGTAAGACATTTACCTTGTATAAAAACTTCAATTTCTAATTTGAATAGAGTTGTTATGTTGACTGGAGATTCAAAAAATTACACCTTTATGTTTTGATATGTGTCTTCTGTTTCCATGTCCAAGTAGTTATTAATTTATCTGAGAATATGACTTGGTCTGGTTTCCCAGGTTCCTGCAGGTTTCTGTTTACCACAGTCAAATTACTTATACTGCTAGGTGTCCCCAGTTAATTCTCTAAGATTTGAATTGCCAGATTGTTCAGCTATGCTTTAGTTTCTTGTGCACTTTGGAAAATTCCATGCCTGTTTACTACAGATTTATTTACCGAGAGTCAGATTGTAGCATCCTTGTCTTTCTTACTTTCCTCCTCTCTTTCCATGTTTTGTCTTTGATGAAAGTCCTCCTTGATACCCTAAGCTGGGTTACTAGGGATAGAGGCCATGGTACCGTTGTCAAGGGGACATCCCAACCTTAAATAAATACTCGCACATTGGATGTGGGTTCTCAATTGGCAATTTATTGTGCAACCATTAACATATAGATGTTTACTTCTCAGCCATCTCAATGGAATAACATATAAATGCCCTCACCCTTGTATACCTTTGCATTTGCCCCACTCTCATTACCCCCTCTCACCTGCTCCTCCTTTCCTGCTGTCACTTGTTATTCTTCACTGCCACACTAATCTTCCTTCTGCTTTCCCTCCTCTGCTCTCCCCTGCTCTTCTTTCCCCCAGATATCTATAACCAATTAGTTTCCCTACCACTGCATTTTCAATCCCCTTCTCTCACCCTCCCTCCCCATTTCCTTTTGATAATGCCTACCGTGGCTGCCTCATCTGTTCATTATCTTTAGGTAGTTTAGCACCCTAACCCTATGTTTCACCTAACTTCTTTGTTGGTCATGCACTCTGCACCGTACCTGACTGTAGGATGTACTTGAAATACAAATATGCCCTCAGGAATTATGTCTGTTGCAACTGTATACCTGTATTATATATGTTGTTCCACTGTTATGTAAACTATATTTTGTTATATAACCTCACTGTTTTGACGTGGAACCTTTGAAAAAGAGCTTGTTTGCTCAAAGGTCTTTTCTGAACCATGAAATAAATAGTCAACCCAAATCTCCCTTCAGCCAAATATCCACTCTTCTTAGGCCCGGGTGTGTCACCCGGTGCCTTAATGTCTTTCCAGTTCTGTCCTCCTTTGTTCCCCTTTAGGGTTAAGATGTCACACCCAGTGCCCAGCTCTGCTCATCTCCATCCTGCTGAACTATCCTCAGGTGGTGCCCCAACCCACCTGGATGTTGACGCAGCCGATGCCTGCTGCTAATATTCCCCCGCTTATGTCTCTTCCCTTTTTCTTTTCATATCTTCCCCCATTGCCCTCTGGTGGCAACCCATAAAACAATTTGTTTCCCTCTGTCAGCAACCCCAATGGCCCTGCACCACCACCATTCCTGTTGCCTTCCTTAGGCAACTTACCTGCAGCCCCCCCCCCAGCCTACCACTGTATCCTCTGCCACTTCTATTACTATCCCTATAAAAAGGGATGGAGGGTGGAGATCTTCAAGAATGTCATCAAAAAGTGGCAGAGCCAGGCTACAGTCTTCTTTTCCACCCTAGTGGCCTCCTCCATTTCCTTTACTGCCAATCCTAGTGCTACCCTTCCCATGACAGACACACCAACCCTGCCCTATCTTTCTCTCCCTCTATCCCTCCTCTCTCACGTCTGAATTTATATTATTCCAGACAGGACTGCTCCAGAAAATCTGGGTCACCTTGGATTGGCAACCCCCTTTGACAAGGGACATCCCAACCTGAAATAAATACTCACACACTGAATGTGCGTGCTTGATTGGCAATTTATTGTGCAACCATTAACATCCAATTGTTTACTTCTTAGCCATCTCAGCATAATAACATATAAACAGTCTACCAACATCTCCCTTTCAGCCAGATAACTGCTCTTCTTGGGCTCGGGTTTGTCACCTGGTGCCCTAATGTCTTCCTATTTTGTCCTCCTCCATTCCTCTTTAGGGCTCAGGTGTCGCACCCGATGACCAGCTCTGCTCCTCTCCATCCTGCTGAATTATCCCCAGGTGCCCCAACCCACCTGGATGTTGACCCAGCCCAGGCCTACCGCTAATGTCCTACCCTTGTGCCTCCCCCCTTTTTCATTTCTTAACTTCCACTAGCACACCTCCAGCTTTGCACTGGAAAGTGTGCTTCACCCCAAAACTTCTCTTCTCCAACTCCCATTCTTCAATAACATCATCAAATTTATTCTTTAATAATGCAGTGCCCACTTCTGATCGATATACCTCATCCTGCCTGCAATCCCCCGGGCTATCATAGGCAATAGAGTGCTCAATGTAGATACCCCCAAATGCCCCTGTAAATGCTGCCATTTTACTATTTAACCTCTTCCTCAGTCTTTCTGTGCCCTTGACATACCTAGCCTGTCTCCAATCCCGCCTAGGAATAATTTCAAACAATGCTACCTGGACCCCTGGCCACCAAGTTTTAATAATCCCTGTAACTTTTTGGATCTCTAATAACACATCCACCTGTGGCCTTTCTCCCAAATCATTCCTCTGAAATGTATAATTAATAAGTCTGGACTGGTAAGTCAGGTGTTTTGATCCTCGAGAAGTGGCAACAATTGCCCCCATTGTATGCCCTGGATGCCTTTGCAGTGGAGCCTAATGGACTGTCCTGTTCTGTCAGCTGTCTTCCACCTAGCATGCTGGCAGCTCTCTTTTCAGCCCAGAAAATAAAGGAATGACCCATGATCCAGACCATACTCCAGTGCCCCTCAGCTGGAACAAAAGAACAGAGTACCAAAAAAATCTATTCCCCAATATTTGACTTGTAACAAACCAATTTACATCTCCCACTCTTCTTGATGCCCTCCTCCAAGATCCCTCCCTCAGCAGCTTCTGATGCAGCTCTGATGCGAAAGGAATGGGATGAAAACTTGCCAGGATCTTTCCCTTTAAATATCTTCCCTTTTTTGATTACAGCTGAAACCTGGTATGCTGATGCAGCTACTCCATTCTCATACACAACAGAAGGGCTCCTAGCTGCTGGTCTACCCTCCCCGTATGCTCCTTAAGGCCTTACCATGCAAATGACCCAGTCAGGGTTGCAGGGCAACCTAACTGTTGCCCCCATTCCTGTCTGATTAGTTTTCAATCTTCAAAAAGTAGTCACTGCCCCCGCTTGTCCCAGCAAATATCTTACCCCCTCAAACCCCTGGTTTTCCCCCCTTGACTACCCCCAACCACCTCACTGACCCTGAACGTCCCCTGTTGCATGACTAAAAATAAAGCCCTGAATAATGTCTCCTCATGTGCTGATCTGCAAATGCAGCCCAAACTATCCAACAACTGGCTAAAAAGTCTGCCTTTAATTTGACATTTACTCTTAGAGGCCTTACCTTGAACCCTCTGACACCCTTGCATTATTTTGTGGACCACTGTGGACCTGGATGGGGTCCCCCAGCCTTGTGCCTTGCAAACCACCCCATACCTGCTAAATGCATGCCCATGGTCGAATAGGCCAAACCTTTGTCCCACTTCTTTAACAAGAACCTGATGACCTGCAACTCTGTAGCTAGTTCCCCAAGATCCCATCCCACTTAATGCCTGAACTCCTGGAATGTCCTCCTTGCCCTCTCGTATGATATCAGTATGTTCATGAACTAAGAACATCAGTACAGTATGCTGGATCTCCCCATACAACCTCCCACAGTGAGGGGGAAACCACTGTTTTCTTGGCTGCAACAGATGGGACAGCCTCCGAGAACCTGTAAAACTGGAAACAGAAAAAGCTGTCAGCTATATCGTTGCTCACACCTGCGATGTGCTTTGCCTTAGATACATTTGGAAGGCTGGGTCTGTAGTTCAATGAACAAGCAGAGAGCCACTCCCCCTTCCTGAACTTTATAAGCAGTTCCTCTCAGCCTCCTTCTGAAGCCAGCAGCCGACGTAGTGCAGTATTAGCGCTACTACACAGACACACTCAGAAATTAATTTCTGAGTGTGTATTTGCAGTAGCGCTAACACTGCACTCTGTCAGCAGCTGGCTGTGGAGGTGAGAGGTGGGCTGTGCCAGATGCTGGCTTGGGACAGGTGGAGGGGTGCTGGGTGGGCTGGCATGGCTGGGTGGGGGCAACTAGACTACCATGGAAATGGGGATCTCTTTATTTATTATTTTACAGTTCCAGGGGGGCACTAGACTACTTGGGATATGGGGAGCCATTCTTTTATTATAAAGATCGGGGAGGCCGCTAGACTACCAGGGATATGGGGATCTCTTTATTTATTATTTTACAGTTCAGGGGGGCACTAGACTACCAGAGATATGGGGATCTATTCTTTTATTATACAGATCGGGTGGGCTGCTAGACTACCTGGGATGTGGGGATATCTTTATTTATTATTTTACAGTTCAGGGGGGGCCACTAGACTACCAGGGATATGGGGATCTATTCTTTTATTATACAGATTGGGGGGGCCGCTAGACTACCAGGGATAAGGGGATCTCTTTATTTATTATTTTACAGTTTGGGGGGGCCACTGGACTACCAGGGCTGGCTTTTTGCGCATATGTGGCCGGCGACTCGCGGTTTGGGGCACGGGTTGGGGGATGGGAGTGCCACCCTGCGGGGCTTCTGCCAACGGGTGTTTCAGAGGACTGGGGGTATGGGTAGCCTTGTGGAGCCCTGCTGGGATGTGCTGGGCATGGAGGGAGGGAAACCGTGCACTGTCTGCTGGACAGCCGATGGGTCTACAGGACCCCTTGGGGTGTCCGTAAGCTATACCAGCTAAATGCTGGTACAACTTACATTGCCGTATCTCCTCCGGGGGTTCTTGTAGAATCCTGATGTGGGCACTTTGTGGCTGCCCTTATAGAATAGGACACAACTGCTGCTGTAAACCCCCTGGCGCCATGCCACAGGGGGTTTATGCAGTATAACAGCTGTTCGGCATAAGTGACCTGTGGCATGTCTCAGGCCACTTTGTAGAATCGCACATGTCACAACTGCTGGTGTAAGTTGCTATATGTGCCATTCTGCTTGGTGCAACTGCTGTTATGCCAGGTGTAACCCTTCTAGAATCTGGCCCTATGTTTTGATATAGATGATAACGAGGTGTTGGATCCCCTGTGGGAGCCAAAAGTGAAAAAGCTGAAGGGTGATGATTTAGCCCATTTAGATAAAATGTCTAAGGGTGAGGTTTTCAGAAAGCCTATAACAAGCAGTCCAGTAACCCCACCTCCAAAACGTGGCATGGTGGAAGTCAAGCAAGTGGCCAAAAAGCAAAAACCTCCACACCTTTGGCTAGCAGTCCAAGTCCTAGTACCATGTCAAGTCTAGAGGTGCAAAGTCCTTAGTTTGGGATTTTTTCATGCTTGATACAGCTGATGACACCATGGCAATATGTCAGCTATGTCAAGCATGTGTAAGTCATGGAAAAGAGAGCAGCCACATAGGCACTGATGGCCAACACACTCACTTGAAAAACAAGCACCCATTGCACTGGTACCAACACCCGAAAGATACCAATGCTGTTGGTGGGACCTCCCTTGTCAAGCTTAATGTCAGTGACAGCAGCGCAATAGAGCAGGGAGGGAGGGAGGGCTGAGTGGGTGGGTAAGGAGGAGTGTGAGGAATCCTTTTCTCTCTTGAGCAGTGGGCATAGTAGCAGTGGAGCTGCCACTCCCTCAAGTTACAAAAGTACACCACCAAGCAATAAATCCACCAAAATAACCAGTCTCATACATGCTGCATATCCCAGTACCCGAGACTCACCTGGTACCCCAGCAAGAACAACACTGGTGGCATAAGTAAAGCATTTTTGTCGACCCACCCCCAAGATGCAGCCCACATTGAAGTGTGTGTTTGAGTAGCACTCAAAGTACCCACCAATCATGATGCTGCCCATGAGCTGAATGCAGCCACCGCTGAAATGCTCACCATCAACCTGTTGCCTTTCTCCTTTTTGAAGAATCCAGGATTCTGCCATTTGATGACCTGTGCCTATCCCAAATGGCAGGTGCCATCGCGAATGTATTTCTCAAAACCTGCCATGCCCAAACTGTACAGCAGAATTTCACAGTCTGTTTTACATGCCATGAAGCATTCTGCCTCCAAATATATCCACCTTAGCATGGATATGTGGACAAGTGGACAAACAGTGGGCAGCTCATATTTGTGCATAACAGAACACTGGGCACAGGTACCTGGGGTGGTCATTGATTTGGGGCCTGGCAAAAGCTGCTTAAAGCAAAATTGTGGTGGTAGCAACACACCTGGTATTCATCAGAATGCCACAATCATTATGCAAAGTGTTAAGGGGTCTCACACTGGTGAGGAAATGCTGAATGTCCTGCTAAATTAGATTGGAGTGGCTAAATTAGATTGGAGCGGTTATGCCAGGTGTAACCCTTCTAGAATCTGGTCCTATGTTTTGATATAGATGATAACGAGGTGTTGGATCCCCTGTGGGAGCCAGAAGTGAAAAAGCTGAAGGGTGATGATGTAGCCCATTTAGTTGAAAAGCCTAAGGGTGAGGATTTCAGCAAGCCTACAACAAGCAGTCCAGTAACCCCACCTCCCAAATGTAGCATGGTGGAAGTCACTTACAGTGAGGTTTATAGCCAATGACAATGGCTTAAATGTTGTGAAGTGCATTACTGACGGTGTTTTTTTCAGAGTGCCTTGCCTGACACACTGCCTTAATCTAGTCTTGCAGCAATTTCTGAACCACGATAAAATCAAGAAAAATATGTCTGTCGCCTGACACATCTGTGTGCACATTGCCCATTCTGCAAAGGCCCGGGACCATCTTCATGAGCTGCAGCACACTAACCATCTGCCTCAGCACCTTATTAAGCTCGATGTTGCTAACAGGTGGAACTCCACACTGTACATGCTGGACCAGCTTTATGAGCAGTATAGGGTGGTTTCAGATTACCTACTGCTGTACACCACCTGGAACAGTACTGGAGTGTCCATCGCTCTAACAATGGAGCAGTGGTGACAAATGGATGGCATAATACGTATTCTGTGTCCATTTGAGCATGCAACACAGTCTGTGAGTGGGGACACTGCCTGTATAAGTCAGGTAATACTGCTTATACGTGTGATGAGGCAGACACTGGTGAATGTCCATCACCAGATGGAGGCAAGTGATGATCCATGTGCTGTTCATGTAATGGGTCACATGCTCCGTATACTAGACAGCAATACCCATTTTTCTGGCATGATGCAGTCTAATGAGTTTGCATTTGCTACCATGCTGGATCCACAGTACAAACATGGCTTGCCTGCCATGATTGAAAGGGGTACTGTGCGACTGGACAGATTAACCAATTACCTTGTCTGACAGGTACATGGCACATAGATGAAAAATGCAGAGACACAAAGGGCACGTATACCAGGTATCACTACCACCACCACCACCACCAGCAGCTCATCACAGGCCACCAAATCTAAGAAAATGCCTAAGTCACAGCAGAACATGGAAGGCAATCCCATTTGGGATGCTCTGTGCCAGGTGGGCATGGAAGAAATTGAGGACAAGGAGAAGTAGCCTGATGAGCATCAGAAATTTGGCAGCACAACGTATGATTGATGCATACATGGGAGATACCAAGCATCTTAGCATCACTGATGAGCCATTGTTGTACTGGAGCAGAAAAGTGAGTGACTGACCTGCACTGGCATCAGTTGCTTTTAAATACCTCAACTGTCCACCATCTAGTGTCAATGTGGAACAATTGTTCAGTTCTGCTGGGGCCAATTTGTGTGACCAGAGGACAAATTTGTCACCGAAGAATGTGTCCATCCTAACATTTATAAAAATGAATAAGGCTCACATTCCATATGAAACAGTTATTTCAATGGTGTTGCCACAAGATCTGTATCTCGGACATGATGATGACAATGAAGACATCCACACTGGTAAGGCTTCTACTAACAGGGAGGTAGATGAAGCAGCAATGCTGACTGAATTTCCACCTAGTGATCACTCCAGTCTTGAAGACTGTGAGGGCTGCTTCATAGGTGATGTGTCACCGGAAGAAGGCTAAAGGTGTTATTCCCCCCCAACCCCAGCATCCCCCACCCATTTTCACTTAGTATTCTCTTTTATGCTATTGTTATACATTTTAAATGTTATTTTGATGGTTGTTCTGTGTTACAAGTCCTGTTAATCCATTTAATTTGATCACTCTACCCATTAGCAATGTTTACTTCCATTCATTTTTGAAAAGTTAATCACCCCTTCTATGCTAACTGGAATGTATATGTCAGCAGTATACAATGGTCCCATCGAGCGACAAATACTGAGCAACATCTTCCCCATTTCCACATATACCTCCTCCATGAAACCCTGAATGTGTGTCTAGTGAGTCTGCCACCACTGGGTATTCAATGTAACAGCATAGTCGGACAGTGTACAGCCAGTACTATGTTAATCAGAAATGCATGCATACTCCATCTCCATGTATACAATTAATCATCATGTAATCTGTCTCTTTGTCATCCATCCTAATGTGTATAACATAGACTTCAACAGTGTGGGCCATCACTCTCATACTGCCAAGAAATGCAGCTGAAAAGCTATGAAGCTGACAGATGCATGATCCAGCATAAACAGCAGTCACGGACCAGTGCATCAATGCTGCCTCTGAGTCCAACTAAATTACTCCTCCTCCAGCAGTCTTCTCCCAAGAAGAACCACCACAGCATTGCCAGCACATTTTGGTCCAGTACATCAACCAGCATGATGCAGCACTTTCATCCCAGCAAGCACACTTGGTGTCATTTGCCATCCAGCCAAGCACACAGCCACTCAGAAAGCAACACAGATCATCATCAAGCAAGAAATATATATGTTCTTCCTTTATGGCCTGTCTTCTGGTCAAGTTATTCATGGTAATTCGATTTCATTTGTTGTCATTACATATAATTCCATTGTGCTGTTCCACATGCCTTTGTTGTGACAGAATGTCAAGTATGCATGCAAGGCAGCACATCTTAATGTATAAGTTTTCTTAGTTATTTCTATTTCACTGTATGCAGGGTTTGCCATGATCACGACATGTGAGGCCAGGAACTAGGAATAAGGCTGATGCATCAACATGGTACCTTCAGAGCCTAGTCAATCCACATTGCAAGGATCATTATGTACAGGTCAATATAGTAATTGTAACATTTTTCACTTGTTAGATTTTGTGTGTATTTCATTCCAGGTACTGTACATCCTGATATGTTTCACCATAGATACATAACTGAAATCATTTCAGCGGTGGAAAATATTTTTGGACGTCACCATCACCGATGATAAGTATCACCCCAGGTAAGTATCTATTCTAATTTTTTTTCGTTTCACATTTTTCTACACCTTTTTTATAGATGACATTGGTTCAAACAACATCTGTCTTGAATTATGACTGGCAAATGCAATTTTCGGTTCAAAAGGAATTCATTCTTTAATATTGGTAACAGTGTTAGTTCAGGTAGCATCATAGTGCAGATGATGAATGGTTATGCTGCCTTTTAAAGTGTTTGTTGTGCATTCTTGGATAAAAGTAATATATCCATCATCTTACAGTGGTTCAAGGGACTTCTTTATACGCTGTATGGGTGACTCCACAGCGGCAATGGCAAAACACATGTAGATACAATCCAAGGTCACAATTTTCAAGTTAGCTCAGCAGTATTTATAATATGTTTGTTTTCCTTCACAGGTGTCTGTTGATGCTGATGACATATGTTTTTAGTTGTCAGCAGTGGCCCACAGCTCACAGCTGCAGCATCTCAATCCAACATCCAAATACCAGAATGGAAGACTTGAATTTAGTCATCAATGCTGTACAGAGATGGGATGCATCGCCAAATGACCACCAGAAACTAAACAACCATTACAATTGAAGTACTCTGTACCTGACAATAAGAAAAATGAAGAAGACATTTTGAGCATTGTTACAACTAGGAGCCCCCACCACTCACGACCATTGCATGAAGCAATACTTACCTCAGGAATGGCAATTAAACTGGAACCCTTGACATGAACAGACTATGTCTGATGAGCACAGTCAGCAGCCAGATTGGGAGGTAACTGACGCACCCCAGCAGTGGAATTCCTGAATATTGACAGAGCCATACAGAACATAGTTACTGTCAAAGTCAGACATCTCTGGACTGCAGTAACCACACCAAAAAAAACAATGAAAAAGTTAATACTTAACCACATCAACCAACCCCACACCACCCCTCAATCACCACCACCCACCCACCGAAGACCATCACAAATTAAGAAATACGTTATTAACCAATTTACCACAAATTAATGAATTGTACAATGTTGAACAGCAGTGGCAGTTGCAGCAGCAGCAGCAGCAGCAGTGCACCAGGAATTAACATCACCTGAATTCCTGCATGTTGACAAAAGCAAAAAGAATGCAATTATAATCCGACTCGGATATCCAAACTGCAGTCACCTACCCCAGTAATGAAAAATTCAATACTTACCTTGTGGATTGTGAAATGTGGTGCATTCCAACATCTCATATCCAAATCCTGGCATGCATGTGATGATGCTGCAATCCCCAGCACACTAACAAATAATAGAAAAGCAGTCCAAACATATTAGAACTTAAGGCATCACAATAGCAACCCTCCATCACCCTTCTTTTGCACCATACAACAAATATAGACAGATACTTATAGTACGTGTGCAGCAGCAGCAGCAGTATCAGTATCGACTGACTGTGAAGATGATCCATGAATCAGACAAAGCATTACTTCTCATGGCAATAATTAAGTGCAGCAGGCAGCAGCTACAGGCAACAGCAGCACACAAAATGTCATTCAATCCACACTGAATTAAAAGCACAAAGCCAACAGAGCAAACCAGGACAGCAGCATTGCAAAAGGATATTTCCACAGTTCTCAATAAATTGATAAATCAGCAGCAGGAGGAAGCATGTGCAACTTAAGCAGCAGGACCATTTTACAGGAGGATTTATTTTTCTCAGCATGGCAAACTCGCTTGTGTGGCATGTTAGGCAGTGGCACCTCAAAGATTAGGCCTGAAAATCATTTGAAATGATACAGAGAAAAGCAAATTTGGATCCTGATGGTGGATGTGAACCATCTAACTGCATAACTGAAACTTGATTTCAGTCTGCATTTACTGTGACCTTTTTTTGGAAACATTTCTGGATTTGTAGGCCAAGTTTGGAACCAGTAGTACCGAGATTCTTGCTGAAATCATTGGTAAACAGGACCCAAAACAGCAATTTAATGTTTGAGTGGTGAGGGGGCATCATTTTTATTTATTTATTCATTACAAATCGAGTTTACAACCTTTGAGTCAGAGACTCATTTAGAAAGGCACCTCATTGCGTGGGGCAGACATCAAGATAGTTATTACAATGCAGATTAAAACAGAGGATAACATTACAGGTGTAGTAAAAGGAACATTTAACATAGATACACTTAGGTTACATAATGTAGTAGTTTGTATGTTACTTAAGTTTCATAATGTTACAAAATTGTGAGCTACACTCATGGATATAGTAAGTCCTCACAGAAGACAGTGGGTTATATACCTGTTTAGACCTAGTAGGGAAGGAGTGGGTCTGGGAGAGGGAGAGGCTGTCCAGTGGACGTTGCCAAGCCAGGGGGCAAGGTGGGCAGGTACCACAGATTACAACAGGGGGTTAGTTGCACCTACAACAGCAGATATTAAAGATATGGTTCCGGAAAGGGCTGTTTTGAAGGAGCCAATTTTTGGCAAGTTGGAGATGCAGCTAGGGAGGGAGTTGAACCAGGTGGGGGCTTGGTAGAGGAAGGATCTCTGGGCAAAAGAGGTCTTGGTTCTGGGTACCTTGAAAGTGGCCTTAACAGAGCTATGGGTGGTGATGGATGATGATGACTGCTGTAGGGAGGTGGAGACCCCTGTGGGGGAGAGTCCTAGCAGTGATTTCTTAGCAAGAAGGCAGGTCTGGTAGAGCAGTCATACCTCAAAGTTGAGCAGATTGGTGGTAGTATAGAGAAGGCAGGTGTGAGTTCAGCTGGGGGCACCAATCAGGAGCCTACATACCTTATCGATAGAGAGTTGGATTTTGGAGAGTGCAGTGTTGTCAGCTGTGGCATAGATGGGCAAGCCATAGTCCATGAGGGACAAGACGGAGGAGGTGATGGCCAGCCTGAGGGCAACCTGAGGCAGGCAGTCCCTGTGCTGGTATAGCAGGCCAATCCGAGAGTTAATGGTGGCTGACAGGTCATTAATGTGGGTGTGGAAGGAGAGGGCAGTATCGAACGTGATGTCTAGGTACTTGTATGTGGTCACTTGCTCTAGTGGGTGCTGAGTGCTGGGGATAATCAAGAGGGGGGTATTTTTAGCTTTATTTTGGTGATGGGAGAAGAGCATTGATTTGGCTTTCTTTTGGTTAATGACCAGTCTGTGGTTGCCGAACCACCTTTCAGCTTGGTTGTAAGCTAGCTGGAGGGATAATTGGAGGGAGGTGGGATTGGGGTGTGAGGCAATGAAGACTGAATCATCAGAATAGAGGAGCATTTTACCAGTACATGAGCTGGGAGGGTGTTGAGGTACAGACTAAAAAGTATTGGACCCAGGATGGAGCCCTGAGGGACCCTGGAGCGAATGGGAAGAGTGTTGGAGAGGGAGCCGCTGATCTTGACATGCTGGGATCTAGCAGAGAGGTAGCTAGAGAAACAGAAAACTGGACAACCAGAGAAGCCAAGTTGCTGGAGAGAGTCGAGTAGAAGGGAATGTCAGACAGTGTCAAAGGCCTTGGAGAGGTCAATGAACACTGCTCCTGTAAGGCTGCCAGAGTCAAAAGCAGCATGCAGGTGCTGGGAGAATTCCCAAAGAGCCATGGTTGTACTGTGTCCTGGGCAGACACCATATTGCTCTGGGCACATAACATCGTACTTAGTTAGGTATTAAGAGAGCTGGATCAACACCACTTTTTCAAGGGCTTTAGATGGTGGGGGGAGGATGGAGATCGGCCTGTAATTGTCGGGGGCAGACCGGTCTCCACTCTTACATATGGGTGTGATTTCAGCAGTTTTTCAAGCACTTTGGAACTGACCCAGGCATAGAGACCGGTTTAGAAGGTCAGTCAGGGGGACTAGGACTTTGTCCAAGACCATACGGAGGGAGATAGGTGGGGATTGGGTTAAAGAAGCTGCTGGGGACCAGCGAGCTTAGGTCAGAGAAGGCAGAGTTAAGGCAATTGGCTATAAGGAGTGGATCTGTGGTGGGGGTGCCATTGATAGAGAGCTGAGATAGTGGAGGGGAGCAGGACTTCCCATTTAGCTCTTTCATATTATCCCAGAAGGTCGGGGCTTAACTCCAAGTGGAAGTGAGGGTGGTCTGGTAGTACTCTACATTGTCCCATCTAATGGTCCAAGTGCACTTATTGTGTTCTGCATTGTAGACCTGTCTATCAGACACCTTTCAAGAGTCTACAGCAATGTGTCAGAGATTATCTCTGTTTCTGAGTCTCTGGAGGAGGGGTGGGATGATCCATGGGGCATTGCATTTTTAGAGCGGATCCTGGTGAGGGGGGAAAAATGTCACAAGCCTTACAGAAGGCATCTGTGAAGTGGTCAAGAGCTGAGTCAATGACAGGGGCACGCTGGATAGGGGACCGGTCTAGCTGGGCTAGGTATTGTTTTAATTTTCTGAGGCCGCCGGGGCATAAATGGCTGTGTAGAGTGGCCTGGGACACTGGCTTCAGAGTGGAGGATGACCAGAGACAGAGGACTGGGGAGTGATCACTAAGAGAGTCAGGGAGGACAGTGACATCCTGGATTTTGTAGAGGCGGTTAGATATAACAACATCTAGGAGAGTGCTGGTGCCAGTAGAGTGGTTGAATCTGGTGGGCTGGGTGACTAACTGGAACATATCCAGGGCAGCAAAGGAGTCCCTTATATGGGAGGCAGTGGAGGCAAGCCAGTTAACATTGAGATCACCTAGGATGACTTGCTCCACTTTGTGAGGGAGAGATGTGAGGTAGTCAGTGAGGGACTGGACCACTTGGTTTTGATTCCTCGGGGGGTATGTAGGAGACTGTGAGGAAGAGAGGGCCTCGGGTGGGGTCAGGTGTGATTTTTAAGGTGAGGGCTTGGGCTCCATAATCAAGTTTAGGAGCTGGGAGTGCCTGACCTATAAGGGAGTCCCATATGAGTAGTGCGCAACCACCACTGCTTTTGCCTACTCAGTCCTCCTTCTAGATGATATATCCAGGGAAGGTGATAGCAGAGTCAGGGGTGGATTTGGAGAGCCATGTCTCTACCAGTGCAGTTATGTCAGGTTGATGTTGAATGACCCAGCACTGGAGAGCAGCAGATTTCTTTAGGAGACTGCAAATGTTTAAGGATGCAAAGCAGAGGCCATTTGCAGTACAGGGTTTTTGAAGGGCTGGAAGCCATAGGTCCTGGGTTTGAGTGTACATTAACAGTTAATAATTATTCTGGTTAGTGGCTGGTGGCGATGGAGACTCTTGGGTACACACCCAGCTGAGGACGTTACTATCAGGGTGCATGGGATAGATAAAGTGCAAAGGGTGGGAATGGCAGAGGAGAGCTGGGTCCAGGTCGGGCCTTGGAGGGCGGAGGGAGTGGGGGTGTTGGCAGGGTGGGGGTGTTGGGGGGTCACAGGTGTGTCGAGGGTGGGGGAAGGCTGAGTCACAGTGGGGCAGTCTGGGGATGAGGTGCCTAGTGTGGAGGAGAGGTGCTTCGGTCAGCGTGAGGTCTGTACCAAGAGGGTGAAGGAGAGTAGACGTGGTAATGGCGTGTAGGTACCCATAGCAGCTGAGCAGTAAAGGAAGAGTATCCAGGAGTAGTAAAGATTAAGGAGATGTAGAGCAGCACATCACATCATAACTCAGACCATATTTCTGTCTCAACTTTATGTACCATTTTTTCTGTAACATATTTGGACATGTACAGCTTGTTCTGCTCTTGCAGAAAAAAATGATTCAGCATGAAATCAATGTTCCTGTAAAGAAGCTTTCAGCTTAGTGTGCTACTCCTGGTTAAACAATTAAAAAAAAAAAAACTCTGCTGTGTGGTGGTGGTGCTTGAGATGGCTCCTCTGGCCACCAATCCCTAAGTGTGTCCCTCTCCTACCCCGGCGAACACTTCTTCCACAAATGTTGCAGATGATGACACATTCATCCACAGCATTTGTGGTAAAAAATGACCACACTGTGGACAACTTTTGTTGTTGGGGGGGCACCAGCTGATGTCCCGGGTTGCACAACATCCTGCTCCAGATATGTTTGGGCAGGGGGCACAGGCTCCTGTTGCTGCTGCTGGGGCTTGTAATGGGCTTCTGCTGCTGGGGGAGTCCAATGGGCTTCTGCTGCTGGGGGATGTGACATGCTTGGTCCTGCTGCTGCTGGGTGGGGGGGCACTGACTTCAGCTGCTGATGAGGGGGTGGGGTTCCTGACTTTCCATGTCAGTCCCTACAGGTCTAAATGCTAGCCTATTAAGGCAAATATTTAGACCAGCCTTGTTTTCTGACCTTTATCTTTCTCATCCATTATCAAAGTAAAAAAGTTTTCTTAACAAAACTAAAGAAAGATTACCAGAAAAAGAGAAAGAAAGAATGTGATGGAGTCGGACACACACACACACACACATACACACACACACACACACACACATTGCTAATGTTCTTCATACCAATGCATTCTTTTGGGGGATGCTTCCTAAGGTACCTTAAGCCAAGGGAATTGCCCCACGGCACCTTTAGGGGTGGAACCCTCTTCGAGGGTTCCTTGCCTTTGGTACACCTACAGGGTGGTAATTCCTCTGGAATAGACAGTGCGAGCGGCCAAACTAAAGTAACACAGTTGCACAAGCATAACACTATACTGGCTGCATAGTCCTTTGAATCAGAAGGCTGGGCCTGTAGTTCAATGGACAAGCAGCCAGCCACTCCCCCTTCCTGAGCTATGTAAGCAGTCCCTCTCAACTTCCTTCTGAAGCACTTTTTCTTTGCCCTACAATCCTCCCCTCCTCCTCCAGCAGCATCACCTTTTTCCTCGGAATGCTTCCTAAGGTACCTTTAGCCAAGAGAATATTCCCGCGGCACCTCTAGGGGGAGAATCCTCTTTGAGGGTTGCTTGCCTTTGGTACCCCTACAGGGTGATAATTCCTCTGGAATAGAGAGTGCAAACAGCCAAACCAGAGTAACACAGTTGCACAAGCATAACACTGTACTGGCTGTGCAGGCCATTGAAAGATACATAGAAATTTTCTGCAAATAAGGACTGCTAGGCCCACCTAGTCTGTCTGCAAGCCCTATACTTGTATGCAGTCACTGACCCTAAGTGATCAATGGCTTTTCATCACTCCCTCCCCACCCAATGTTTCCTTGTGCCTGTCCCAGGTATGTTTAAACCCCACCACTGTGCTTGTCCCACCACCTCTTGTGGCAGACTGTTCCAAGCGTCCAACACTCTCTCTGTATAGAAAAACATGTCACTAATGAAGACACTGAACTGAACTGGTTCCAGTACTGATCCCTGTGTTACTCTGCTGCTCACCTTTCTCTCCCTGGATTGGATCCCATTTACCACCACCCTCTACCTTCTGTCCATCAGCCAGTTTATAACCCCATGTATCACCTTATGCCCCATGCCCAGACTACTCATCTTGTTAACCAGCCTTCTGTGTGGGACGTTATCGAAGGCTTTGCTGAAATCTAGTTAGGCAATGTCTACTGCCCCTCTCTGATTCACTTCCCTAGTCACCCAATAAAAAAAAATCAGATTTATTTGACAAGACCTTCCTGCTGTGAATCCATGTTGCCTCATATCCTGGGCACCATTGGATTCCAGGTGTGCCACTACCCTTTCTTTCAGCAGTGCCTCCATGATCTTCCTCACCACTGAGTTGTGGTTGGCTGGCATGTAGTTCCCCACTTTCTCCCTACTGCTACTTTAAGTGGAACTAAATGCACCCTCCTACAGTCCTCTAGAACCACGCATATGTTGAGTGACTCTGTCAACAGAGCAGCCAGAGGCACTCCTACTTCCCTTCTCAGCTCCCTTAATATCCTCAGGTGTATGTTGTCTGGCCCAATGACTTTATCCACCTTCAACTTTGTGAGTTCCTCCAGAACCCTCTCTCCACTGTGAATGGACTGGTGTCCACTTCTCTCGCCCCATTGCCTCTGCTCCCTAACTTTGGTTCTTGATCCTCTCCCTCCTTAGTGAATATTGAACAGAAGTGTTTGTTCAGTATTTCTGCTTTGTCTATAACCCCCTCCTTACACTCTCCCTCCTCCCCTTTGAGCCTCACAATCCTTGAAGGATAAATTCCTGTTGCAAGCCCGCTAACACCAACTGTCACACTATCCTGGTGACCCTCTCAGTGGAGCCCCTTTGGCAGTTTATATTCTCTACTACTGCCAAGTTATTATCCTCTAATTGTAAAACTGTCCCCCCCACACCTTGACTGCCAGATGGGGAAACGCTTCAGGAATGTGATGTCCTTGAGCAGCCCTTCCCTACCCCATCTGTTTGACCATGCCTTGGAAATCTATTCCCCATTGAAATATGCCCCAATCCCCTAGCTCCCGCTGCATCCATTTACAACTCCAGCTCTGTATTGTACACTCTTTCATCTTGCCAGAAAGTGACCCAATTGTACTCCTTCAAAAACTGATCCCACCCCTCAAGATCCTGCCTCATCCCTTTTGAAATGTCCACCCAATGGTGGTTGAGCCTAGCCTGGTTGGTGGCCCTGGCTAGTCAGTGTGTGAAAACTCTCCCTGGGGCCACTGCCCTGCATGCAAAATTGAGGTGGCCAAACAACTGCTGTACTACTGCTAGCTATACCCACCTCCTGCCAATGACCATGCCCAATAATGCTTTCAATCCGTCAGTCTTGTTTGGGGGAAGCCTGAAAACCCCAGCCTCTGTATCCACTTCTATCCCTAAAATCTCCTATTTCCTCATGGGCCCCTCCATTTGTTCTTCAGCCAATGGGGCCCCTAGTGTCTAGCACATGCTCTGAAACTCTCAAAACATGTTTCCTGTCCCTGATTCCCCTTTGCCCACCAGCAGAAAATCATCCAAATAATGGACTACTCTCAGGTGTCCCCACCTTTTCCCAAAGACCCATTGCAACCACGTGCTGAAAGTTTCAAAAGCTGCGCATGCTACTGAACAGCCCATGTTCATGTCTCAATCAAAATAATACTTCCCCTCAAACTGAAACCCTAGAAAATCACACTCCTCCTCCCTGACTGGTAGTAGCCTAAAGGCAGACTCGATGTCCATTTTTGCTAACCAAGCCCCATCCACTGCTTTGATCAGTTTGATGGCCTGATCCAGCATGGCATAAGATACTACTCTGTCCCCCTCAGAAATGTCATCATTCACAGAGTCCCCTTCAGGATATGATAAATGATGTATAAGCCTGTATTCCCCTGGCTTCTTCCTGGGTACCAAACCCAATGGAAAAATCCTGAGCTCTGGCCACGGTGGTGTCATGAAAGGCCCTTCTATTCTCCCCGCTGCTAGTTCCTTCTGTATCTTGTGTGTTACCAAAGCCTCCTTCCCCTTAATGGATCCCACTTTCTTTGTCCGCATTGAAATCCTAGGCTCCTCATACTGTAGATTGAAACCCATTGTGAAACCCTCCCGAAGCTGCTCCTTCACCGCAATGTCCTGGTAATGTTTTGTCTATTTCCACAGGATGTCACTCCGAATTGGCATGCATGCCCTCTGATACGCCCAACCCGGCCCTCCCATACCATTCTCCTCTCTAATTACTGATCCCTGCCCCAAACCCTCCCTGCCTCCATATCCTCTCCCTCTCTGTGGTCCTCCCTCACCCCCACCCATTCCTGAGAAATGGATATCCCCCATACAGCTGAAACCCTATCCTCTCACCCATGTTTCTGCACTTGGAAACTGGGTGAGGACCTGTGCATTTTAAACAAACATGCCAAAATGTGTAGTTCACCCAATTAAACATGGCTTTGTTGAAATCCCAATACGTCTTGGCCCCTGCTCCACCTGAGCTTTCTGCCTCTTCAAATGAACCTACCCCCCTGCCCCATGACTGTCCACACCCAAATGTCTGCATGCGTGGCATTCCACTAGATGTCTCCCCGCTCTGTCATGTGCTGTCGAAACCGGTCATCATATATTAGCCACCGATATCCCCCTTTTGCCTTGTTCATGCCCCTAATAGTCACTGCATAAATCAGCAATGGAATGGCCAGCTTGGGCTTCTTCTGTAAAAGTATGGAGCTAAATTTCGTGAAGCCTGCCAACCAATTGTCAATGTTCTTGCCCTTGAATCCCCAGTCCTCGTTGGTCTTCCCCACTATAGCCAATACCATTTCCATCTCCGATCTCCCCATGGATTCCCTTTCCACATATTTCTTTGCCCCATCCTTGTTAATTAATCTGAACATGTCTACATATTCTCTTTTCCAAATCTTTTATTTTATTTCCTGAGGCATTTGGTCCTCTAGCGTCATTCCTGGGGAACCACCCACCTGACCCCCCACTCCTTCCTTGCCGCTTAAACCTACCCCTTGACCTGATGTCCCTTTTCTCCGCAATTCACTTATTGCTTTTTCCATCTCCTCAAGCCCTTTTTCCCCTCTGTCTGCTGTTATTCCCACTAGATAATCCATCAAACTCCCATCTAATGTCACATCAACATTGTCCTTACCCTTCTTTGCTGCCACCTGCTCACCCATTACCTTCTTCTGCCTATTTTCCATTCTGCTCCTTTCTCCTTGCTCCTCCAGTTCATTCCACTTCCCTGCTCCGAGCTCTGCCTCCTGTACCTAGCGGGTACTCTCCAGCATGAACTGCACCTGTCCCATCAATGCTGCTGCCTGTTTGGCCAATTTCTCGAGAGGCTGTCTGCTTCCTCCCAGTGTTCTTCTTGGGTGCCATCTGTAAACAAATTATTTATCACAACAGATGTTAATTGTATCCACTTCCATTACTTCCTTCCTCCTCCTCCTCTTTACTATTATTTCTTTTTATATATATATATATATATATATATAACCCCCTGCCCACTGCCCCTTCCCATGGGCATTCTGGGCTTTTCACCTGGGTCCCAGCGCCTCTTGTTTTTCTTCAGTGCCTTCCCTCTGTGCCATCTGCTGTTGTCTTCTACTTTTGGGGGAGTGGGCATAGACCCTGGACCCCAGGCCCCCACTTCCTGTGATGTTCTGGCATGATGTCTGTCTCATGCTGGCTGTATGCCTTCCCCATTTCCCCCCTCGTTTTTTAAATTTTATCTATTTTCGTATTATTTATTTCCTTTTTGTTTTATTTTTTATTTTTAGAAAAGAAATGGGCTTGTTCCCCTCCCAGTGCTTTAGCCCTGTATAATAAGTCCCTGTATGTGGCCCAGACCTAGACCTGATCCTCCCCCATCCCCATAATTGGTAATTCCCCTCTTCTCGCTCTCACTGCTGCTTCATCCCACCTGTGCAGACTGTCTGTGCATCTAAGATGGCAGCGGGTGGAGCCGCAAAATAGTGGCTGCCTCGTGGTGACTTTGTGTCACTGACTCTTAAGATTAAGTCCTCTTGCTGTCCCCCCGTACCTCCAACCATGCTCCGATGGTCCTGAAAATGTTGCAGTGCTTTGGCACCTGTTCCCCTCCATGTGATGCAGTCCAGCACTCCTGAATGTAACTTGCCTCCCATGCTTCAGTGAACTCCCAAATGATCCCCCCCCGTCAAGATTGCTGGCTCCAGGTGCCATTTCTAGCCTGCCCTGAGGCCTCTCCTCCTCTTCCCCAGCATGGTGAGGCTCATATCCCTGCACCGCCTGCTCTGCATTGCACTGTGCATCTTTCGCACTCCTGGCTTCCATTTCCTCCAACGGTGATATGCCACCATGGCCGCCAAGCTCCAGACTGACTCTCTTGAACCTGGGACTGCCCATGCCCCCCCTCCACTGCTCATACCAGGGGCCCACCACAAGCCTTCTCATGTCCATACATTGCCCTAATCTCCAACGGGCAGATCCTGTATTGAAGAGAGATCTCTCCCATGCATCAACCTGCATCTAGATCCCTCTGCAAATCAGGCCTGCCATCCTGGTGATCCTGGAATGTACTGCCCACCTGAACACATCGGGGATATCACCCTCCTACAGCTGCTAATCGGACCTTAGCCCCTTTTACAAAGCCACCGACAGCCAGCTCTGCAACCACATCAAAGTGGGAAAGAACATCTTATTGGAACAGAATCAATGGTTTATCTGGACATGTGTGCATGTGGCATTTTCTAAGTTGGTAAGACTCTGAGAAAGTTTGGAAGCTGTATGCCTGACCATTTGAGACCCGTTAGACTTGGCTGTGATGAAAATGCATTGGCCACTCATGTCAAAAGTTCTGAGGCTAATCATGCTTTTTTGTTCTATGGCTTAGAGTAGGTCACCATTGGTAAAAGGGGGGGGGATTTAAACAACAAAGTGATGTGTCAGGAGACTTATTGGCAATTTAGATTGAAGGCTGGAAGAGCACCAGGACATAAAGGATAGTTTCAACTGGCTCCATATTTGAAAAAGAGACAATTAAGTATAATGTTAGTGTTATATTGAAATAGTTTAAATTTGCACATTTATGCATATTGCACTTTGCATCATGACCCAGATATTCAAACTGCACCCAAAAAGTGCGCACCAGCAGGAGCAAGCGCAAGTCCATTGTGCCCATGCGCAAGAAGTGCGATATTCAAAAACTGTGCAGGCCAAGATGCGCCTACGGCCGACGACTGAATATCGCAACACCTGCGCCATAGCACAACTAGGGAGGTGAAGCTGAACATATGTGATGCGGCAAAGTGCAACAAGGGATGTTCAGCTGAGCAGTCCAGATGCACCATAGCGCAACCAGGGATGTCCCCCAGCAGCAGGGCAGCAATGCAACAGCACAACCAGGGATGCAGGGGCCCACCACCCATGCCACAGATGGGCAGGAGAACACACAGCAGAACAGACATCGTCCCCCCACACCCCATGTACTGCACAACTGGGGGAGGGCTGGAATAACCACTGGCCCATGGAGACCAGCAACCAACCCATAGCTGGGCAATGGTGCCCCATCACACCCCCTGGCAAGCTGTGACCGGCACTCAAGGATGGCCGACCACCCCGTACCACACCATCCCACAAATGCAGAGCACACCCTGCACCATGATCCCCATACACCCTGCCCAGGAGTAACACCCAACAGTGCAGAACACCCCATGCATGCCACCACCCCCACTGTGACAATGCAACCCTGTGCACCATGGAGTCATGCAAGGCAGCCCCACCATGGACACCCAGCAGCGGGCAGTAGCAGACAGTGATGCAACAGATGCATACACAGTGCCACCCTGCACATCCCCCCCGAGGTACAGCTGAGAGACTGACCATGTGTCAGCACACGAGGTACCCCACATGCGACAGGGCATGCCCCGGACCCCACCTACAGTGGTACAGCACCCTGCACACCCTCCCAAGGACACATCCCGTCCCAGCACCAGCCACAGCAGCCACCACTGACACGCCAGCAGACCATGCATATCACAGACATGCAAGGGTGTCAGCTGCACAGGCAAAGGACGGTCTGACAGGGGTGCCATGCACACAGTGCAGGCCCCATGGACCACTGCACACAGGCATCCAGTGCACAGAGTACAACACACAAACCACAGACAGTGACTGATCCCCCTGCCCACACCATAGGTGGTTCACCTCTGCACACACACACACACACACACACACACACACGCCCATGCGTGTACCACCCCTGACGCCATGCACACCACTGCAGCTGAGCACCTGTAGCCCGCTGCAAATCAGAGACCACCACAGTTGTTATAACAAAATGTATGTATTAAAATATAACAACTATATAACATATTTACAAATATATACAAGAGGGGGAAAGGGCCACAAACCAGGTGGGGGCAGGCATGGAGCAGAGGTGTAGAAATGGGAAAGGGAAGAAGCGGTGTGAGGGTGGGTTCAGGGGGTATGTTTGTCAGGGGGTCATGAAGGGCCTATTCCCTGCCCTGCTCTGCACTCCTGTGGTGCCTCCAGGTTCTCCTCCTCCGGACCCCATGTCTCTCCAGCCTCTCCAAGGCTGCCAGGGATGCCCGTGCCAGCTGCAGGATTTCCTGTATTGCCCATTCCAGGGCCATCTAGCGTTGTCCACCTAGGACAAGGGAGCAGAGTCAATACGTGTGACTGTCCAGTCCCCTGCAGCAAACCCATTGTGCATGGCATACAGCCATGTGCCACGCCTCTGTGATGATGTGTGACCACCCACAGTAACTGTGTCCACAAGACCTGCCTACCCAGGCAGCCACAGCCATGTGGACCATTCACACACCCACTGCCCATGTCCTGCACAGCACCACCGTGGCCGTACAGTGACTTGGCTATGCAGTGTGAAGGCAGTGGCACAGCCATGTGCCCGGTGCATGCATGGACCACCATTGATGCACTCCCAGACATGCAGTGCCACTGGACAGTGCTGACTGTAACAAGTTGCGTGCATGGCAGTGGTGCCAATGGATGGTGGCCATGCCCCGCTGCCCGCCCTGTTACACAGCATGCAATAGTAATCATGGATGTAAGGCACTCACCATCATCAGGCTGGTCCCTGCGCCTCTGCGGACCTTCTCCCCTCCCGGACTGATGGTCCTCCTGCTGGTGCCTCCTCTCCCTCACCAGCCTGCACTCATCTGAGCCTAAGGTGCAAACATTGAGAGAGAAACATCAGTACAATCCTCTAGCAAAGTCCCCCCACCCCCATGTGTGTGCAATCCCCACAGCCTGACCCACCACCCCACACCCTGATAACACCACCATGGCCAACACCAGATGCCCCCACCATGTGCCGGACACATGCAACCGTGATACCCATATGGAAGATAAAAGTGTATGGCTGTTGCACCTACCTGGCTGTGGCACCGTGCCCCTCCTGGCACATGTCCGCAGGCGGGCAAGTAGGTCCAGGTCCCTCTGCCTCAGGTGCCCATATCTGTGGCAGCACTGCTCCGCCATCCGCCCCATACTGGTGGCCTCCTCCAGGGCACCAGTCACCTCCTACCACACCTGACACCTGGCCCTGTCCAGGGGTGCCTCACCAAATAGTGGGCCAACATGTGGCTCCACAATGGCAACCAGGTTTGCCAGCTCCACCTGGCTCCACTGTACAGCTCTCCTCCACACCATCTCTGCTGCTCAGTTAAGTCAAAATGGCACTCTGCAGTGTGGTTCCACCACGTGCAGATGCTGCGCGGTACAGCGCTGCCATTCCCTATCACACTGTCACTGAACAACGCGATAGTGGTGCACCCATGCCTGATGCATGGCGCCTAGGGGGCAAAGGTCGGGCACAGGGTCAATGGTCTCTGGCGCACGGACAGCCACAGCGCAATTGGAACCCAATGCGTCTAGCATGATTGGGTGCCTGTGTGCCACCTCCTGTAGCGGCCTACTACGCTGTTGCCCCAGTGCACCTACGATGCCCCAGTGCCACAGCGCCATATAGGTGAACAGCGCTGTAGCACCACTGGCACAATGGTGGCCATGCCCTGCATGGCCTCCCACACACAGCACATCAGCAGCGCAGCAGGCGCCTGCATCATCAACCCTGGCATGCGCAGTTAGGTGTGTACTGCACATGTCACAGATCTGAGCCCTTGGCTCAGCACGTTCAACACAATTGCGCAAAGTGCAACAGTGTGATATTCAGCCATCATATGCATATTAGCTAATCAGCCATTCAATGGCGCAGTCACTGCATTTGCATTCACTTAAAGATGCGCCTCGCCTCATTTGCATGGGTTGCGCTATAAAAGTGCAACATTGGGCTGCACTGGCCATAGTCGGTTACTGCAGTCTATTGGAGAGTTGCATGCTGTTTGGGAGTCCGGCCTGTGGATTTTGGGACATGCATGGGACTGCACAGTCACAGGTAACACCTGTCATTCTCACAGGCTGAATCATGACCGAGCGAGTTGTGGAGGAAGAGGAAGAGTTGTGGGAGGAGGAGGAGGCCAAATTTCATGAAGGCCGAGACGGATGCCCTGTTTGAGGCCTACCTAGACCAGGAGCCGCTTCTCAGCGGACACCAGGGAACACCACAGGCCCATGCTGCTGCATGGGAGGAGGTGGCACGTGCTGTAAAACTGCATGACAGCCACCAGCACTCCGTGCAGGAGTGCAAGAAGAAGATGGGCACAGACAGGAGGAGGATTAAGGAGAAGGTGGCTGCCATCAGGGCAGCATGGTCTGCGACAGGTGGGGGACAGCCGGAGGTGCTACGCCTGACCCCACAGGAGAAGAGGGTTGCTGGCAGCATGCAGCGTTGTGCCATTGAGGGTGTTCTGGGTGGTGGATTCCAGATGGGTGGTAGCCCGTCACTGCATGGTAGGTCATGATCTGTCTATTGTGGGGGACAGGGTAGGTCACATGCAGTAACGTGACTTTGTTTTCCCTTACAGCTCCTGAGCATCTGCATGGGTCAGCGGTGGTGGGCTTCTCCACTGAGGCCGGTCAGATGGAGATGGAGGAGGGCCCATCCACCTCCACAGGAATACATGGCTCAGGGTGACAGTGGGCCTGCCTGGACGTCCAGACTGATGTTGTTGGAGCAGGTGCGGAGGAGGACCTTCCCGTTTCCCAGCATGCCAGCGTCCACGGATGCCAGCATGCTGGGACTCAGGGTGGTGCCGGGTCCGTCACCGATGATGATGTCGCTAATGTCATGGGCAGTGACACGTGTGTGCCACAGGATGGCCACACAGCAGGTAACATCGCGGTCATGGCTGTGGGTGGTGCCACAGTGGAGGCCTGCGTGTCATCACTGCCCCAGCCTGTGCCTGTCAGCACTGGTGGGGCAGCACTGGTGTGTGTACAGAACAGTGGGACTGTTGCAGCCACTGCGGTGGCACCATTGAGCCCTGGGGAGCGGCAGCTGGAGGGGCAGCATCAGCAGTCGGCCAATGGGCTTGGGGGTACAGTGTCAGGGGGTGGCGTCAGTACACCGCCTGTGGACGTGCCCAGGCCTGGCCCTGGTGTGCAGTGCCCACCCTCAAGGGGTGATGAGCATCAGGGCCGTGAACTCCCTGAGGAACAGCATGCCAATCTTGGATGAGCACACCTGCATACTGCAAGCATCAGTCAATCAGCAGATGTGGCTTGTGACAGCAGTAGATGCACTGAGTGCGGCTCTGCAGCAGGCAGAGGAGCATCGCAGCAGAGAAACAGCTCTGCTCCTGGCAGGGATGGACCAGATGCAGGAGGATGTGACCGCTGCCATTGACAGGCTGACATATACAATCACAGCTGTCATGGCCACAGGGGGTACACAGTTATTTGCCAATGTGTCGCAGACACCATGCAGTGCAATGTCCACCCCCCATTTCTGGTGTCATGTGACACCATCCTTGTCGACACAGGGTTCAGCTGTGGGCATCCCGAGCACGTCTGGCTTAGACATGTTCAGTGTGCTGCAGACCCCTGCATAAGCACGGTCATGTTCAAGCAGTGGAACTCCTGGGGGACCATCGGTGCCACCCCATGAGGCCAGTGGTCAGCCTGTCACTGCTGGCGGGTCTCGGTGGGGCCGCCCACGCATCCGTGGTGGCCGGGGTACTGTGGCGCATGACTGATCTGTCTCCCAGTGTGGCTACTGTCTGATGCTGCCCTGTGTGCATTGTGTCATTCAGCGGGCAATTAATGGGTGGGTACCCGGCCCTGCACGCACACACAGTCCATCTGCACACCCTCCCGGCTGCTGTCTGCAGTTCCGTGTGCATGATGATGACTGCATTGCACTGTACGCCAATGTGTAATGGTGCCCAGCATCTGACACACGCACAATGACAGGCAGTGGGCATGGTGGTCTGTGGACATGTGTGTGGCTAGGGGTGGCATTCTGGGTCGGCGTGCCTCCTACCCTTTGTGCATGTCTGGAGAGTTGCGTGTGTGTGTGTGTGTGTGTGTGTGTGTGTGTGTGTGTGTCTGTCTGCGTGCCATGTTAGACCTCATCCATCCCTGGCGGTGTGTGTGGTTCCATGCCTGGCTACTTCCCTTGATGGCATGCACCCCTGGTGTGTGTCCATGCGTGTTTGTGGGTTGAGCCTTTGCCACTGGTGGTTGCACATGGCCCCATGACTTACCTGGGTTGGCTGAAGTGCTCCTCCGTGATGGTGTCCCGGTGCAGCTGTGCCAGCTGGAGCAGTCGGGGGTCCCATTGCCCAAGAGGGGGCTGCCCATCACCATTGTCACCAGTGGCCTCATCGTCCCCATTGCTGTCCCCCTCTTCGACCTGTATGGCTATCCCATGTTCGTTGGCCATGTTGTGCAGGATGCAACAGGCCTGGAATAGCCCACGGGCCTTTGAGGGGCTGTACTGTAGGACACTGCCAGAGGTGTCCAGGCAATGGAAATGTGCCTTCAGCATACCAGACACCCGCTCGATGACATTATGTGTGGTGGCATGTGCCTCATTGTAGCGTTGCTGTGATGGGGTCGCGGGCTGCTGGTATGGTGTGAGCAGCCAGGGACGGAGTGGGTATCCACTGTCACCTGTGTGTAGAGGGTGGAAGTCAGTTTGATGATCAGCATCGCCCTGCCCCAGGCCATGTAGGCCACTACCCATGTCACCTCTGTCCATGCCCCTCCCAAGCCCTAAGTTTGTCCGTGCGGTTTGCATACTCACCCACTAAGTGGCCAGTGGGGATGTCCTCACTCTCGAATCTGTGGCACAATGCCGAATGGTGCCAGATGAAGGCATCATGTGCTCCACCAGGGAGCGTGGCACAGACATTGATTATGCACCCCCTGGCATCGCACACCACCTGGCAGTTGATGCTAGCATAGCCCTTGTGATTAATGTATGCAGCCCCTTTAGGGCCAGGTGGTGTGTGGATGGCCACATGGGTGCAGTTTATTGCCCCTGGCACGCCATGCATACGTCCTACCCTGTGGAACTCCTGTATGTTTGCTGTGCACTCCACCGGTGTGCTGGGGAAATGGATGTACTCTGCAGCATGTGGCAGCAGTGCACTGAGGAATTGGGTGAGGTGGCATGATGCAGCCGACTGGGTTATGTCTGTGGTGTCCCCTGTTGGTCTCTGGAAGGTACCCATGGCGAGCAAGCACATGCAAGCTGTCACTTTAGTCTCCACTGACAGAGCATGGCTCCGTCGTGTGGGTGCCTACATCACATCACATCACATCACTGCACAGCTCACAGAGCCACCTCAGAATTGCCCGATTCAGGTGGTACCGGCCCATAATCTCAGTATCACTGTACAGCTCAAAGCTGGTGCAGGCTCGGTACTGCCTGTTGGGGGCATACCGCCGACGGGCCCTTCCACGGCCGTGCCCCCCTGCTGCCCGCCTTCTCACCCCCCTCATTACTGCCTCCATCTGGATGGTGGCACTGGCCATGT
The DNA here is from genome assembly GCA_016271365.2 of Neoceratodus forsteri. Classification (NCBI taxonomy): domain Eukaryota; kingdom Metazoa; phylum Chordata; order Ceratodontiformes; family Ceratodontidae; genus Neoceratodus; species Neoceratodus forsteri. Next base: position 614,347,644 of record CM057455.1, read on the forward strand.
CCCTGGCTTGTGTTCACCCCCCCGGCAGCTGTTTCTGTGTTCTCCCCACTGTCCTGGCTGCTACTTCTCCTGCACCGGGAACACCTAACTGTGCTGGCCTCAGTGCTGTGTGGCACTTCCCCCTTCTGCACCATGGCTGTGGCTCCCCACACCTTCCCTGAGCCTGTCGGTTCCAGATGCCCTTTCTCTGTCCGACCCTGTGTGTGTGTGTGTGTGTGCGTGTGTGTGTGTGTGTTGCCTGTGTGGCTGGCTATAGTTCAGCAACATGTGCCTTCCCTGTGGTGTTCTTGCACCTCTCCCTTGTTCCTTTTTATTTTGGCTCATTTCCGCTATGGCGCAGCTTTCGCTTGCTCCCCTATTGCGCGTGGCGCATGTTGTTGAATATCACACTGCGCCATTTATGCATGGTTCCACCCCCTTCAGTTGCGCATACATTCATTATCATTGCGCTATTGCTCAGCATGATTTGGGAGGCACAAATGCCTCCCGCTGAATATCACAGAATGGCGCATTTTCAGACTTGCGCTGGCACAACCCTATTGAGCATGGTGCAACTCTTTTGAATATCTGGGCCCATGGGTTTAGTTGAAAACAAATTTTTTGCCCAAGTCTTATACAATTAGTCAGTACTCTGTCTTATTATATACTAATGGATGGTGGATTTTCTACCTTAGCTGCATATTTAATAACGTCAGAGAGTGTGTTTTATTCTTTTTGTACTTTTTGTAATATTCAGTAACATAGAAACATAGAAACATAGAAGTTGATGGCAGATAAGGACCACAAGGCCCATCCATTCTGCCCTTTTTCTTTTTCTACCTTATGAATGTGCCATCAGCATTTGCTCTGTCAATTGCCTATCTATTCATACTTATCTGTATTGCTCCCTTATGCCTATCCCATGCCTGTTTGAAGCCATGCACTGTATTCATATCCACCACTTCCTGGGGTAGGCCATTCCATGTATCCACCACCCTTTCTGTGAAAAAGAACTTCATCACATTATTCCTTAATCAGCCTCCCTCTAATCTCATGCTGTGTCCTCTTGTCCTTCTATTTTTCTTATACTGAAACATGTTAGACTCTTTCACCTTGTTAATGCCCTTAAGGTGTTTGAATGTTTCAATCATATCACCTCTCTCCTTTCTTTGCTCCAGGGTATACATATTGAGTTCCGTTAATCTGTCCTCATATGTTTTCTAATGCAGTCCCTGCACCATTTTGGTTGCCCTTCTCTGGAATGCCTCAGTTTGGTTAATGTCCTTGTGAAGGCGTGGCCTCCAGTACAGCATGCAGTACTCCAGATGGGCCTAACCTGTGTCTTGTAAAGAGGGATTATTACTTCCCTCTATGAGTTGTGATACTTATTATCACACCCAAACATCCCCCTAGCTCTACTCTACTGCTTTATTGGTCTGTTTGATGATTTCAGGTCATCTGTGATGATGCCCAAGTCTCTTTCTTCCCTTGTGACTGCCAGCAACTCCTCTCCCAACCTATAGTTGGCTTCAGGGTTTCTCTTCCCTATGTGCATGATCTTGCATTTCTTTGGGTTAAACTCCAGTTGCCATTATTCCGACTATTTTTCCAGTTTATCCAGATCTCTTCTCATTCTGCCCACCTCATCTGGATCATCTACTCTGTTGCAGATCTTGGTGTCATCTGCAAACAGACAAACCTTATCCTCCAGTCCATCTGCAATGTCACTGATGAAGATATTGAAGAGGACTGATCCCTGAGGTACCCCACTTGTGACTTGCATCTCTTCTGACTATATACCATTTATCACCACTCTCTGTTTTCTGCCTGTCAACCAGTTTGCCACCCAGTTGACCAACTTCTGACCCACCCTGAGCCTACCCAGCTTATTAATCAATCTTCTATGTGGAACAGTATCGAAAGCTTTGCTGAAGTCAAGATAGGTGACATCAACTGTTCCCCTTTGGTCCACCACTCTGGTTACCCAGTCAAAGAAATCTATGAGATTAGTATTATTCTTAGTTGTATGTGTTAGGATTACATTTTGATATTGAGGATTATTTATTGTATATTGGCTTGAAATAGAGTGTGATTTTTTACATGCCTGTTATCACATGTGAACTTGGGGTTATATAAACAGTAGTGGAGAATATTGTGACGTCTTGATAAATTGTCATGTGTGAAGTGAAACTTTGACGCCTTTATGTGAGGGGGTGCTACTCATTTTGTTAATAAACTGTTTTTTATTGTATGCTAACTCACGCGTATTCTTCTATCCAGGAGTTGAATCTGAAAGTTTATTTTGCCTTTCTACTATCTAGGCAGCCATTTTGTTTTAATCAGAGTATGAGGTGACCTTTTTAACATAAATGACAGTTCAGAAACTTGATGCAGTGGTAGTGCTTTTGCTGTTGATGTTGGTAATCTGGGTTCTGTGGTGACTCTGAGTACTTGGAGGGCAGTAGTGTGGGGATGGGAAAGGAATTTTTGTTTGAGGATGGTGCAATTGAGGATAGTGATGCTACAATCACTAAGTTTTAAAGAGACCTTTACAATATTGAAAAATGGGCTAAGGAGCATAAATTATTATTTAATGTTGATAAATGCACAGTTTATGCACTTTGGTATTAGAAATAAATGGCCAAACATACACTTAATAGAATATAATTTCAGGCTATGGACAAGGAACACGATTTAGGTGTCTCATTAGAAATAAATTGTCATTTGATATGCACTTTAAGTCGGTTGTAAAAAAGGGTAATAAAATGGGCTGTATATATTGAAATATTATGAGTAGAGATAGTAAGGTCATAATCCCCTTGAATAGTGCTCTTTTCGGTTAGGCTGCAGTTGGAGTACTGTGCACAATTCTAGGTGCCCCACACTGAAAACAATAATGAACTTATAGAGAGGGTGCAGAGGAGAACAACAAAAAGAAATGCATGTATATCTTACTTACCATATAGTGAGAGATTAGCAGAGCTCAACGTATACTCACTTGAATATGAACATCTTAGGAATGTCCTAGGCTTGGTATATAGGGCATTGAGGGAGAATGACCTGTGGGAGTGCATAGGGCTAGAAAGTAAAAAAAAAATCAAATGGAAAGCAAGAACTCATAAATACTAAATAAAAGATGAGCTATATAAAACCAATAAAAGGGGTCCCTGGATTAATCAAAGGGTGGTAAGCAAGCAATATAATAGGATGGTGCATGCATTAGACAGTTATAACGCACAGGTAGAGGGTGTAGTGAGGCATGAGGCCACAGACTGAGTGCATCCAGCCCCCTAGCCATGCATCAGAACTGTCAAACGCACACCCTGGAGTGACTTATTGCCCTTATAAAATTGAAATTTGATTTGTGGACCATTTAAAATTTGAAACCATAGGCTGAAATTGTAAACAATGCAATGTGTACTGTAATTTAACATAATGTAGTCCTTACACCTGCATTAGTGTTCCTAGGTTTGTTTGTTTTTGGAGTTGAGGAAGTTTGACTTTTATGGCCACCGTAGCTTGTTGTTGCTATGACACCTCCACCCCTTCCCTCGCCCCACACGTATACTCTGGCCAGTAGTTTAGTTGCTGTGGACGGTTAGGCTATTCTTTATTTTATTTTTATATTTATCTTTAAACAGTCTCAGATGCCAGATGAACACCTAAGGAAATTGAAAGTGGGTCTCTTACACACACACACACACACACACACACACACACACACACACTCACACACTCACTCACTCAGTCACTCACTCTACTGTCTGTCATTTATTTATACTGCACTGTCTGTCATGTTTTCCACCAATAAATGTGTTTTGATATAATGTTAAATTGTGCTGTGTTTGTTCACACAGTGGTGAGAGAAACTGATCTTGATATCTAGCGGTTGAGCGGATGAGCAGTAGTCAGTCTGGTGGGTGGGTGAGAAACAATTAGAAAGGCAGACAGATAACCTGCATATTAAGAATGTTTAATACTTAACTTGAGTGCTGCCATCCATTTTTCAAATAAATTTGTTTATATTGCCATGACTGATCTTGGGGGGGGGGGCGGCACCTGATGCCAAAGCCCCGTCGGGATTGTGCCTCTACAATAGTGGCTCAAACAGCAGGAAGAGCAGATGGCACTGAATTCAAGTAAATATGTGCAAGAAAAATTATGTTGCTTTAATGAATGCTGCAAATATTCATTTGTTCAATGTGAGTTACTAAATTGCTGTTCAAAGATATGAGGTAAGCAAGGTGGAAATATTGTGGATGTGATTTTTTTTAAAGTTTGGCCCATGGATACCACTGCCCTTCAGCTGCATCCAACTGGCCAACCCTTTTTTTTTTGCAATGTGTTAGACATTTCTAATGCACGGTGTTAAACACTTCTAATGGTTTGCTAACAACCAGTTAGGACACAGGATTTTCTTTACCCATTTTATAAACCTCTGGAACAGCCTGCCTGAGTCTGTAGTGTGAAGTACGTCTAGGGACATCTTTAAGGTAGCACTAGACAAGTTCTGGGGTAATAAATAATCACTCAAATTCCATTAACATGGCGAGTCATATTGGCCAATGGTTAGAGACTCAAATAAATCCTATGAATCGTATAAACTGGAAAGAATGATAGAGAACAATCAGAAATAATTTAATGGACTGAGATTGTATAATTGTACTATTCCTTCTTCTTCAGTGAAGACTATGTCATCCTCCACAAGAAACTGCTTGTCCTCCACTCAATTCCTCCGGATTTGGTTCTAGATTCACACTCTGTGCTTTAGGTGGCAGGGAAGCCAAGGTGAATGCAAATGAGAAAGAATCAAGAATGAAAAGAAAAAAAATAAGGTATGTGTAATATTATGGCACATATTCATTTTTTGCCAAGAAGTAGTGTGATACTTATGGAATTATACTTTTACAAAGCAACATATAACAAAGTTAGATGAGTCACTACATATTGTTATATTGTGATAGTCTATGTAGTTAGACTATGCAGGTATAATTTTCATGGTAATAATACCTAGAATCACAGAGCTTGAACCAGAAAAGGTGATGCAGGGTTTGTATCTAGCCCTGTGTCGAATCAGTACTGCGCCAAACACATTGCCGCAGCTTGTGCCCGATTCATAGAAGTTGCGCACATTTGTAACACTTTATCTGATTTATGGCTACTTGCAGCAAATTTTTTATGCAAACTTTGTAAAAACATTGGCATTGTTAGACCTGAACCACATGGTAAGTGCCAAATGGCATCAACATTACTGATTTCCGACCAGTGAATGCCGCAAGCCCCATGCACCATATATTTAGTGCACTTAGGGCTTCTGACATTTCTGACACATCTCTGAACTGAGCCCATCGTGTTCTGAACCAGTACAAAGCCTCATATTCAAATAATCCCATAATTAATAAATGTTTTGGTCATGTCTACTTAATGAAATAATATAACACTTTAGCATAGGCTGTAAACACAAAAATTATTGCCGCACAGCTGCTTTTCTCTATCCAATCAGGCTTGAAACTGTTTTTTTTAAGTTGAACTTACAGAACAAGCTGCAGGACATTGCCTATATATTTTTAGACTGCTACCATCCCTCCAGTGCTTCCCTTTCAGCCTCCACTTCACTGAAAGCAAATGAAGTGCTGGAAATGGGCATGGATGCCCATACACTACAAAATACAATAAATGGGCATCCATACATTGACAAGACTGTATCTTCATGTTGAGTTTTCTATGGCAAACAGTGAACCTCTCGAGCTTTGCTCTCAATGTTCCTGATTGCCATAGATACCGCTCGAAAAAGACACAGGCTTGTTGAGTATGGCAGTCATACATTATCCCCTATATTATAAACAGTTATCCTTTTGCCTTAATATTATTGCAACATTTAAAGAGAATTTCAGAGTTATTCACAAATGAGACTTCTTAATGTTTTTTTCTTATGTTACTTACTACCCCGGCACTGCTGTCTGAGTTCTGGCTTCCTTGCCTCTTTCCACATCTTCAGAAAATGTCAGAATCAGTCTGTCTTGTGGTCCTGGACTTCACCAGTCTTAAGCAGTTTGTAAAACTGCTTACACATTACTTTCCACTTCTAAGGCAGTGAGTCTGACCTTTTGGTATGCCATCTCTCCAGGAAACTGCTCACATCTTGTTACTGTATATCTTAGTTAATGACAAGTTCATTCCCCTCATCACAGTTTCAGGCTCTCCAAGTATTTTGAGGCCGCAGACCAAGGTGAGTGTCTCCTTACTGCACCACTGTTTGGCATGGTCTATGAAAATCATGTAAAAGGAAAACACAACTAGGCAAGAAAAAGCACAATTTGTTGAACTGTTCATATAGAGCATTGTGAAGGAATAACCTTCACTTCACAACCCTTGTGTACAGCTCATTTATTTTGTGCTAATCATATTTTTTGTATCTATTTTTTTACCAAGGTATGTGTGGCTTTGAAAAGAGCCATTGTGTTGAGGCATCAGGCTACTACAAATCTGTAAGTATTGATGTATTAACACACATCACAACACACTTTAGGTCCCATGTTGGAGGTCTCCCTGGAAAATATTATTTCCAATATCTGAGAAATGCACGCTATCTTATAAAAAGAGCTACACGTTATAGTATTTAATTAGGGGTGGGATGCATAATGTAAGCAATAATAACCAACAGGGTGGATGGTATTGTGTTATACCAGACTGCCCAGGAGCATAATGAGTCCAGACACCACAGGCAGAGGGCCTTATAGCCCCTGGAAGGTCCAGTATAGCACAGTACCACCCATCCTGGAGGGTATTACTGTGCTTAGAAAATGGGCACTGTCAAAAACTAAGATCTATTAAAAGTTTTTAATAAAAAAAAAAATTAAGGTATGTTTTGTAATAAAATAGTTCCTCCGCCTGTGATTTTTTTTTTTTTGGTAGGGACTTTTGTCCTGTTGGAGAGTATGTGGTTTTAAAAAAAACAGTTCCTCCTCAGCAACTTTATAATGAAAAACAGTCCATCATCGACAGTATTTTTCTTAGTATTCAGCTCTTCTCTGTCTGCCTTTGTGTGTTTTAGCTGAGCTTTTGACATTTCTGTATTTGTCCTGGCTCATTTAGATATCAAAAATGTGGCAGTTAAGTTAGCAAGTCAGTATACACTGGTCACACTTTCATTCATCCCCCCCCCCACACACACACCCCAACCCTTACCAGCAAAAGAAACAAACACAGCTATTGTACTAAGGTAAGGGAAAAGCTTCATTTGTGACCTACCTGTAGTCATATCAGTATATGTTGCAGGAGAATGAGTTGCTCCCTTTGATTTGGTAAAAATTTACTTGCTTGAAATTGCAGACAGTGCTAGCTCTGGTACCGCTACAGTGTGTGACAGGAGCAGTAATTTCTTCATTCTCCAAATAGGAGATATGGTACAGAAAATGAAGAAAGTACCACTGCTGTGGGTTGCATCTAGATAGGTGGCATGATGAGTGGTCATACATAACAGTGAAGGAGAAACAGAGTGAAGATGCATAGCTTTGCATCATCAGAGGTGACCGAACATGGATCTGAAACAAATCTTGGTTCAATACAGAGATTTATTTGTCTGATTTCCTCTGCTTTTGCTGTGATTGTATCAGGAGGTCCCAGCAGTGTTATGTTTTGGTAAATGTTGCAGAGTTGGGCAGAGGATTGTTGGTGACAGGCTGATGGCTGCAGTATAGAGCTGTGAGGAGGTACAGAAGGTCCATACATACACATGGTACCAGGAAAAAAAAAAAAAGAAAAGGGATTGAAAGAAAAAATCTTGTTATTTCTGTTGCTTTTTTTTTGTTTATGGATTTGCTGTTCTGCTTCCATTTTAACCTGGAGTACCATACAGGATGACTACTTTGTGACCGAATGGATCTTTACAATCGGAGCAATGAGCAGTCATGGGACTTTCTCAGGATCCACTCCCTTAGATGGAGACACAGTGCTGGTTTGCAGTATGCAATTTACTGCCCGGCTTTGTGGGATCATAGGACAAGACAGGCTGTGTGTGGTTTTAATGGTTTGCTGTCTTTGAATAGGTTTCATTTCTTTATTAAATATTTGTTTTAGTTCTAAAGGGATGATTTTTGGTACATTGGGGAAAGTCAGAAACTGTGCAGTGTCTCTTGTTTGGTTAATTTGCATTACCAGAAAAAAATGGCAGGTGTGCCTTTTCAAAATTGCCAGTGCCCATTAATATTGCTGATGTGGTCTTTGCCACCAGTACTTTTAAAACCAGGGCTCTGTTGTCTGATAGATGAATACCTTGCCAGGGCTATCAGCCAATCAGAGCCCATGATTTTCTAAGGTGTGCATACCCAGATCATTCAAAAGTCATACATTTGAATATTGATCTTTTTGTGTGATCTTTCAATTCCAGGTACATACTGTTGGCCTTTCCAGATCATGCCCTCTGTAATATTTGAATAGAGAATCTTACAGTTTGGCAAAAGTCTATGGATCTCAGCCAAATTTGATTTAACTTTTCAGTTAAATCTTTATCTCTTCTTTAGCCAAAATCATTACCTCCAACATAGATGTGCAGCATGTCAGCTCATAGTGACTGTTCAAAAGTCCATGTATGATTGGCATGAGCTACTCCCATCACATGTCATCCTCATCAAACTGATGCACATCATAGTTTTCTAGTTGTGGATCTTAACCAAACTAAATTCTCCTGGCAAACTGTGCTCCTCTTCACACAAGTGAACTGCCTACAATGCAGACTGTAGTTGTGACGCTTTCTGCTATGGTGAATCTGTTGGAAGACATTGACAATAGAAATCCTAAATATGTGTGTTTCTCACAACAGTCTCTGCCAAGTGATAGTTTGCTTTCAGTTAAACAGTTCTATATTGCCAAACAGAAAAAAACAAACAAGCAAACAAAATGTCTTTTACCCTTTTCTTAGCATTTGATTGCAAAAAATTGCTAAACTGTTTACCAATCAACCTAAAACTATACCACTTAGGCCTAAGTAGTACCTTGATTTGATTATCATTTCTACAGGTTTACCTGTAGTGAGATGCCATTAGTTAAATGGCAGAAGACTGTCACATGTTTGGAGGGAAAATAATTATAAATGATTGGAGAGTATTCAACTGCAAAAAATGTGAAGGTGTCTGATTGGCCACTGCAAGCCGTATCTGTTCTGACACTCACATTTGTCCTTCTTTTTTGGCTAGCATCCTAGATGGCAAGACTCACATCTCAAGTTTTCAATTTCTGTTTTTTACTACTGCAATGACTGTATTATTGAAATGTTGTTTGAATTAAGATAGTACTGTGCAATTTGTTATTATTTTACAGTAATATTAAAATACAGGTGGCAGAATGATTTTACTGGTTCTATAATATATGTGTAGGCGTTGCTGTTTCAAATAAATATACACTCATATACAATAAATCAAAGTTGCATTTTTTGTAGTCAGTGTGGTGGTATTTCTATTGTCTAACCAATTTCTCATCATTGTATCTTGTGCACAATTTGATTTATGTAATTCCTGAAGGTTGGTAAACATTTTGCAACATTTTACATGTATAAAAAATGTTTTCTTTTGTAGGCTGATTTTCTTTTTCATGGGCTGTTTCTTCTTAAATTATGAAAGTATATATATATATATATATGTATATATATATATATATATATATATATATATATATATATATATATATCTGTGTACAGTACTGGAGAGACTTGCATCACCTCTATAATAATGGCCTGTAACTTCTTAACTAATAAATGTTTCCATTCTAATATTCCCTAGTATTGTACTCAATAAGGACACAATATAAATGACATCAGCCTCTGTTGTGTTGCTGTTTTGCTGTGGACCCATCTGGAGTGCCACATTTCCCCCTTAACAAAGATGTCATTTTGTGACATTGTTTCATGTCACTCATAGAGTGCCTCATTTCAGTCTCAACATTTACATTTGAAAGAAAAAAGTTGTATGCTAGTATCTCATAGTTAGCTCTTGTGCTTCTTAAAACTTTATTTCTAAATTTAGAATTTATGTAGTTTTATATGCCTTTTTTTCCCCTGGTAACATATGAACCAGTGGTGTCCCCCTACAGTACTTTCAGGACTTGTACAGCCCTGGTTTTCAAATAGCTTTTTTTCTAATAACCCCCCCCCCCCATTGCAGTGCCTCTGACTCTCCTTAACATCATTTCTATTTTCTTTTCTTTACTTTGCGGTATTCATGATGTTTTAATTAAATATTTGGATCCTCCTCCCTTGGCGTCCCCCTGTTATGTACAAGACTGTGAGTCCAAAAATTCTCCACAACACTAGCGGTCCATTTGCAGAACTAAAAGCACTTGTCTGTATTGTTGCTGATCCTTTGAAGGTCTTAAAAGTCCCACACCTGCCCATGAAACTTCCTTTCTACTTCTCATCCCAGTGAATGTTTTTCTTGGTGTCTCCATTCCTCTCACTGTTACATACATGACTTGTTGTGGTGTCACTGTTACGTACATGACTTTTTATGAAAAAAACAGCTTTGAAATAAATTACACCAAATAATTAGAACAATAAGTGGTGTTGAACTTTTCAGCCAAGGTTTAAATTGCTGTGTAAGAAAAAAAGAGCTGTAAAACAAACAGATATGGTCAGCAGGTAAACTTTGACACATCTGGAGAAAATGCATTCAAAAGTAAATGTTTAAACATAACTATGGTTGCATTATGTACATAAACACAAGTGTTTCTTGGTGCAGGACTATATCAGATAGTTACACGTATAATGTTGCATTTGTTGGGCCCCTGTTAACCACATGACTTGATGTGGTGTCAGTGTTACATACATGACTTTTGGTGTCACTGTTAAATACATGACTTCTTATGAAATAAACTGTTTATGAATAAATTGCACTGAATAATTAGGTAACTCAGTGGTGTCTAACTTATACATAAAGGTTCATATAGCTGATTAAGAAAACAAGAACTGTAAAAACAAATAGATGCAATCAGCAAGTAAACTTTGACATGCCCAGTGAAAATGTATTCAAAAGTAAATGTTTAACGATAACTATGGTTGCTTTATGTACATTGACATAAGTATTTCTCATAGTAAGACTTTGTTGGATAATTACACTTATATTGTTGCTTTTGTTGGGTCCCTGTTAACCACATGCCTTTATGTGGTGTCACTGTTATGTACATGAATTGTAGTGGTGTCACTGTTACATACATGACTACTTATGAAAAAACAGTTTTTGAATAAATTGCACTGAACAATTAGGAAACTCACTGGAGTCCAACTTATCCACCAAGGTTCACATAGCATATTAAAAAAAAGGGATGGTAAAAACAAATGGATACAATCAGCAGTAAAACTTTGACGTGTCCTGTTTTCACAGCAGTTGTGCCCAAAGATAAATTGTGGCATAATTACAATAAGGTAATGCTTAGAATAAAATAGTGAAATGTTGCATAATATGGTACCTAAATAGCTTCAATAACCATACTAATTTGGAAAAAAACTAAAAGAAATTTAAACTGAAAATTCAACAGAATGTACACAGAGTTACGTACGTTACCTGATTCATGTGCTAACTTAAAGACTCATTTTCTTATACTTCCAGATGATGAACTATCTTTATATTTGGTATTACATTATCTCCATATGCACCCAATGTAACAATTATATAGTTATGGGATTTAATTAAAAAAAAGTTGAGACATGAATGTCCCACTTTGTCTCTCCAGTATCAAATACACACTCATATATATATATATATATATGTGTATATATATATATATATATATATATATATAGATATATTACATATTTCACATCACTGCATTATGATATATTACTATCTGGCTTGATTGCAATGAAACGGTAACTCTAAACAGTTTAAAATGTATAAAATGTAAGAACTGTACCTACTAGGCTGTGGTGTTGCTTTTCAGTGTTCTGGAAAGATGGCCGATATCCTGTTTTGCTAATGATGTCAGCACTGCATTATGATTGTTCTAGGGATTCCATTTCCTGTTTTCATTTTTTTCCTTCTTTCATGAGCTGAAAATTCTTCTTTCATCGCTTTTTAAATATTATTAGTGATTTCAAAAGCAAAAAACTACCAGAGATTAAATTTATTTGCTGTCAGGGCACCGAGACAGTGGAATAAACTTCCAAAGGAGTTAGTCGATGCAAATAGTGTAGAAGTCTTTAAAAAGGGTCTCGATAGTTGGTTAAACCAGAATTGTATGTTTTAATTTACCCACTCTATGTGGGGCAAAATCTACATGGGCCTCAGCCATCTTTTTTCCTAAATAACCTAGTAAACCTAATAACAATGTTTGATTGTGAGTACTTTATTTGACATAATTAAATGTTTCTGTAGTGTTTGTCTATAATACATTAATTTTCTTATGTTGTTAATGTGACTATGTCAACTTTATAAAAATAAAGTTTCTTGATTTTTTTATTTTTATTTGGTTTCTTTCTGTTTTATAAGTACTGCAATGGAATTGGGGAAGCAATTTGGAGATTGAAAAAATCTATGACAAAAAGAATAAAAAGACAAGAAAGGCATAAGAGATACTGTACCTTGACAATATTCCACACCACATAAATGTAATGGTACAGTAGCACCTAGGATGACACAGGCAACAACTGGTGCCTATCACTCACCAACATTAAAGAAGCCAAGGAAACATGTAGACATGGCTATACATTCCATAGTTTGTCACATAGGAAAGCAAGAGATATAATTAAAAAAGAAACAATTCGAGCTAGTACTAAACAAAGAAAACAGATGGGGAAAAAGGAACAAACTCATTGTACAGTTACTGTAACATTCGTCAAAGCTGTGCTACATAGTTTGAGATGTTGTCTGCCAAAGTAAAAACTGAACAGATAATTTAAGCAATAATGAGATAAAAAGTTAAGAAAACTAAAAGAAAAACACAAGTTATGAAATTACTGTATGTTTCAAAGTAAAACTATTTGTTCATATGGCTCAAAATTTCAGATCACATTTTGGTCAAAGATGATGTGTCAGATGGATGAGTTAATAAACAAGATGCTCCAGATTAATAAGTTGTTGCAGGAGTTCTGGCACATCTTTGATGGGTCTTGGTTGAGAAAGAGAGGTATTTTTATGGGAAGAAACCTACAATCCACATAACAAGAAAGTAGCTTTCTGTGTTGATGAAGCTGGAAAATCACACAGTGTTTTGCTTTTGACTGAATATCATGATTTGCATGAGATGGAGCAAGACACGAAGTCTTCTACAGGAAAACAAAGAAACAGCATCTAATATGGACATGTGCTGATGTGTAATCTTAGGCAAAGGTCTCCTGATGAGTGTAAGGATTTCATTAATCTTTTTATTCTCACAAACTACTGTACAAGTTGCATTAATCTATCCCACCAATGAGTTAGTTTAGCTGGCAATGCATTGGCAGCTCATAATGTATTGTTTTCCATCACTAAATCCGCTCAAGAGCAATGTTTATAAAATGTTTTTGATACTCAGTTAGCATGCTCCTGAAGCCCAATCACAATGCAATGAAAAACTGAGTTCTAATTCTTAAGAAACTGTTTGTGCAATGTTTTGCACAGAATCCAGCAACACTTATGCAACTCAATCAGAAATGCTAACTCAACTCATTGGTGGAACAGTTTAATGTGACTTGTACTGCATAAGACATTCAAACTACTAGAAAACATAGACTAATGCTTAACTAGATCCCACACAGATTTGATACATTACTAGCTGGCATGTTTGCACACAAAAGCTTGTGACCATGTACTCCACCACATGTTCATGATTGCTGTGTATAATTCATGAATGCACAAATTCATTTCTAAGATTTACTGGGTCAGGAGTGCGGTTATTCAGTCTGCACACCTAGATATGTTATTGGGAGAAGGTGACATGAACAATGCCACATCTTACTGTACATTCATGAACTTCAAAAATATGATGCATTTTCTGAAGAACACTCAGTTCATGATGCACAGCAGATGTCAAGCTTAGTGAAATTGACTGAAACGCAGATAATTGATACATCTAGAACTGAGATTACCATGTTTGAACTGGCAAAAAGAGAAAAGTCTGAAATTGAATGTGGGTTTTGTATGTGGCTATTTTATTCTTTGCAAATAGTGAAAATGGATCTGACACAAATTGCAAAGTGGAATGAGATGTGTGGTCATTTAGTGGCATTTTGCTGCTAAAGAGCGAGTTCACACCAGATGATATTGTGCACATGTGCTTATAATGTTTCAATTATGTGCTGAATCTCTCATTGTGGAGGGGTGGCATGGATGACCTGTGCTAGGATGGCTCCCCTACTTCCACTGGGGACACTGAATCCTTTCCTTCATTCATGTAGGTTGAGGTGTCTGCTCACCTAACCGAGCACTGGCAGTCCCCAGCATGTTTTCAGCTCAAGCAAAAATATTAACTTTATTTCAAGCTATTGACCCTGCCGTTGCAGGAATTCTGACTGCAAGGTGCTGAACAAAAACCTGCTTCTTGGGGAAATTTTGGATTTTTTTTGGGTGCCAAATTCACATCCTGAACTCCGCTTACATTGGCTCAAATGCCACGGTGATGTGCTAGCTCTCCCTGCTCAAAAGAGAGAGCATGTCCAGCGGTCCCAAATTCTGTGCTGAATCTCTCATCATGGAGGGGTGGCATGGGTGACCTGTGTTAGGAGGGCCCCTCTGCCTCTGTTGGGGACATTGAATCCTTTCCTTCATTTGTGTGGGTTGAGGTGCTGGCTCACCTAACTGAGCACTGGTGGGCCTCCCCAGCATGTCTTTAGTTCAAGCAAAAATATCAAATTTAATTCAAGTTACTGCCCCTGCCATTGTAGGAGTCCTGACTGCAAGGTGCTGAACAAAGACCTGCTTCTTGGGGACAATTTCTTACTTCCCACCCACCCCATTCCATCCTCCCCTTATGTGCTTGTAAACTCCTCCCTTCACTGACTAAGGACCCTATTGGAAGAATGGCTGTGGCTAGAAAAACTGTTTTCTGACTGACTTTTTTGCAAGCTTTTAATCTCTCACATTGCATGGGGTTTGTTGCATTGTGCTATTTACTTTTTCATGTACCATTGCTTATTGTATAGTCCTGCCTACTCTCTTAAATAACTCTGTGATGTTGCTTTGGGTGTGTGCTGGGCTATCAACAGTGAAATTTAGTGTTCTCTAGGTTATCTGCAAGCACATACTTACCTGTCTGTAATTTCTGGGGAGAGCGTTTTGCGATAATTTCTGGGTCACTGTTTGACTGTCTATACTGAATGCTTATACACTCTTAGGCAGACCCTGTCTTACTAGTTGTACTAGAACACTATGCACTCTGGCCAGCCTTCTATCATGTTACCCCACTGGTTCTTGCTGTCACTTTGAGTTGGGTGTCGCTGGCCACTGCTGAGCTCAACTCTGCAATGGAGACTCCCAGGCCTACTAGGGAAGGTGCCATACACTCCTCACCTTATGATGTCCTCTCCATTGGTCTCCTCTCAGTCCTTTTTCTCTCTGTTAATGGTCATTGACTCTTCTTGGTTGTCTCGGGACCATTAGGGTATGACTGTCCCCCATGAGGTGTTTGATTTCACCTTCTCTAATCTTCTAGCTCATGATAGACTGCCCCTCTGTCCTACCTGCTACCTTGACCTCAGATGTCTTCTGTTTACTGCCATGGTGAGAAGATGACCTGCCCATAGGCCCTTGGCCAGAGGTACCCCTTCCCCCATAAGGTATCTCCTCTGGATCTTCCTTGTGATACTGGCCCTGGCTAGTGACATCAAGCAAAACCCAGGTCCCACCTATCAGGCCTCTTTACTCCCTGTGAGTTGGAATTCGAGCAAAGGGTTAAAAATTGCTCACCTTAACATTCGCAGTAAACTGCCCAACCTTGGTGAACTTTCTGGCTGGGCCGAGCACTGTTAGCCTGACATGCTTGGCATTACAGAGACCTGGCTGAAACCCTCAATACCTGACTCAGCCTGTGTGCTTCCTGCCTTATTAGACAGAATCAGCCAGGAAAAAAGCTGGGGTGGGGTGGTATTCTAATTTACTATAAGAGTCATCTTAAAGTGTCTGTGGTGACTCATCAGCAGTCCTCCCTGTCTTCATGTGAGCTGCTGAACACTGTGTTGTTACTTGGAAATACAAAGAAGCTGCATGCTGTATGCACATACAATCTCCCCAAGGGTGGTCCACCTTGGCTTACCCACCTCTTGGATACCATTGGTCCTTATGTTGGGGATAGTGAACTTCTGATCCTGGGAGATGTGAACTTAAACTGGAATGGAGGTAATTCCAAGCAGTTTGAACCTCTGCTTGTGAGTCTTGCCCTCACCCAGATTATCCAGGAGCCCACTAGATGGTCTGCAAATGGTGGCACTAGCTCCCTACTGGACTGGGTCCTATCAAATCATCCTGAGAGGATCAGCTCCACTGGAACCATATCTGACTCCATCTCAGATCACACCCAGGTGTTTTGTGTGTGGAAAGTCCCTCATCAAAAATTCCCCACAAAATCATTCATGGTAGGGATTTTTCTAGGTTTTATCTGGGGTCATTTCAAGAGGATCTGAGGATCACTGACTGGTCAGGGGTGCTTAGTGCCCATGACCCCTCTACTGTTGTCACCCAGTTTATCATTGTTTTTGGTGCCTTGCCAGACAGGCATGCACCTTTTATTATGTGGAGAGTTAGGGGGCAGCCTCAAAATGGTTGCAGGGGATCCTCTTAGCCCTAATGTGGGCAAGAGACAAGTGTTGGGCTCACTTCAAAGGTAAGTTGGATCAGTCTATCTTCCAACAGTATAGAAAGCTCAGAAATTAGTGCAAAAAAGCCATCAGGGCTGCAAATAGTGAATACTGTAAATCTGGCCTGCTTAGATCTGCTAGGGACCCATGAAGGTTCTGGAGGAACATAAAAAAACTCAGTCAGTGGCTCTTCCAACTCAGGGGTATTTGATATGATCATTGGTGGGTCAAGTTGTAACAATCCACTTACTATTGCAAATGCTTTTAATTCCCACTTTTCGGACTTGTCCATGCTTACCTCCCTTTCCCTGTTGTAGAGAATATCTGTCCCTCGTCCTCCATCCCTCAGGAGGACCACTCCTCCCACCCATTATTTTATTTCAGGGCTGTGTCTGTCATGGAGACACAGAGACTTCTCTCTGGTCACTCCCCACACTCCAGTGCTGGCCATGATAACATGGAGCCCAAGCTTCTGAAGCTGGGTGCCCCCCTCATTGCCTTCCCAGTGGCACATATATTCAACCTGTCTCTTGCCACTGGAGTTGTCCCTGACATTTGGAAAGTAGTGGGGATTATCCCTGTTCCAAAGCAGGGTAAACCAAAAGTCCTGGACAGCTACTGCCCAATTGCCATCCTATAGGCCATTAGCAAACTCCTAGAGAAAGTTGTGGCCAAAAAACTCACGGAGTACATTCAGGCCCATAAGTTGTTGTCCCCTGTACAACACGGCTATCGAAAAGGGTATAGTACATTCACAGCCCTTGTCTCTGTCTTAACTAGCATCAGGGCAGCCATGGACCAGGGCAAACTCTCTGTGTCCATTTTCATTGACCTATCCAAGACCTTTGACCTTGTGGACCATGCATTACTTTGTCACAGATGCAGTCCCTTGGTCTGTCCCCTCCTGCCTTGAGTTGGCTTAGAAACTACCTCCAGGGCAGACTACAGCAGACCAAATTCAACAAGGCCCTCTCTGACCCCACTCCGGTGACCTCTGGTGCCCCAAGGGATCAGTTCTGGGGACCCTTCTTTTCCCTGTAATTATTAACAACCTCCCTGCTGCTGCTTCCAACTGTAGTGCCACCCTTTATGCAGATGATCTAGTCATCCTTGCACATTCCTGGGACATTGGGGTTCTCAACCTTCAGCTATGTGAGGACTTTAAAAATATTCAGTCCTGGATAACATCTCACAGGCTGGTCTTCAACCTAAAAAAAACTCAGGCCATGCTTTTTATGTCATTAGCCAAGATCAAGGCCTCCCCTGCCCCTCTGTGTGTCAGAGGGGTGGACCGTGCTCCCATCCTTACCACAGTTTTTATAAAATAACTTGGGTCAACACTTGACCCCCAACTTGACCTGGGGTGTCACATCCTAAACATTTGTAGAGCCATAAACTACAAATTGGGTCTTGCCTACAGGGCAGAGAAAAATCTGACATCTGCTGCTCACTTGGAGTTGGCCAGGGGTGTGCTGCTCCCTTCGCTTAGCTATGGCCTTGTCCTATTCACTAGCACCTCCAAGGTCCACCTCACTAGGTGGAACATGACATACAATAACATCTGTCACTTTGCCCTGACAGCCCCATGCCTCACCCATCATTGTAAATTATATGACAAACTTGTCTGGCTTTCCCCAGCCAATCACTCGAACTTTGGGTTGGGTTGCTTCATGGGCAAGGTGCACAGAACTGGCACCCCTCTGGGGCTGGCACAGCTTCTCAAGCCTGCTGAATCCTCCTCCTACTCCCTCAGGTCTCAAGGTCCTGGGGTGGTCAAAGTTCCTTATACTCATACTCTAATGAGAGATAGGGACTTTGCCACGTTTGCTCTGAAGCTATGGAACTCCCTTTCTGACTATGTTCATTCCTCCCCCTCCCACTTGAGACTCCGGAATTCCCTGTGGGAGCACTTGAAACTGGCCTCTGCATGTAGGTGTCCCAAGTCACCTTAACCAGGTCTCTAAATTGGACTCACCCAACCTTGGGATCCCTCTTGCAGGCTCTAATGATGCTGCCTACTGTCATTTAACGTTGGGAAGCATGCAATTTGTTTGTTTATCTGCTGAGGAATTATCTGTTTCTGTGGCTCTGAAAAAGGGTCACTCATACATTGCAATTACTGCTGTTGCCATTGAATGACTTAGCCTATTTATTCTGTATGTATTATATATTTATTGCCTATTACTGCTTACTGCAGACCATCTATGATCAGCTGGCTCTTTTGTGATTCTTTACATTGCTCTTCTTGTTGTTATGTACCCTGTTTGAACCTGTATTTTTCATTGTACTCTCCTGGGTCGTACCTGAAAATAGGCATATAGCTTGTCTAGTGTACCTACTTGGTCAACAAAAGCTAAATAAATAAATAAAATAAAATACAATTAAAGCAGGGAAACAGTGACAAGGCAGCAAGTAAAGCAAATAGGATGCTGGGATGCATAGTCAGAGGCATCACCAGCAGGAAAAGGGATGTCATAATTCCACTATACAAGACACTAGTGATGCCCCACCTGGAGTACAGTGTACAGTTCTGGAGACCTTACCTATGTGAGGGCATAGACAGGGAAGAAAAGGTTCAGAGGAGGGCAACAGAGATGATACAAAAGTTGCATCACAAGTCATATGAAGACAGGCTGAAGGACTTGAATATGTACTCCCTGGAGGAGAGGGGAGAGAGGGGCTATGATAGAGACATACAAGTACCTTACAAGGAGGAACAGGGTGCAGGAATACACTATTTTCCAGCAAAAAAGTTGTTCCAGGACTAGAGGGCATGGGTTGAAGTTTGGAGGGAAGGTGATTCAGAGGAAACATGAGGAAGAATTTCTTCACAGAAAGGGTAGTGGACAAGTGGAACACCCTGCCAGAAGAAAGGGTGGGAGCTGAAACAATCATGGTATTTAATAATGCATAGGATAGACATAAAATAATTCTGGAGGTCAGGGGTAAGCGGCAACAGACTTCTAGAGAAACATAAAGTGAACTTACAAGCTCAAATGGGCAGACTGGGTGGGACATAGGCCCTTATCTGCCGGCAGTGTCAATGTATCTATGTATCTATGTGCTACCTCAAAGATCTGCTTTGAACAACATGGAGCCAGATATGACACCCACAGAGACTGCATGTTTTAATTTGTTTGGGTAGATTCTGATCCAAACCACAAAACCATTCCAAGCAATTCAAAGACTGAACACTAAACTTAAAAAGATGCAAAAGAAAGAACTCACCAAGTCACTGGAGGGATCTATAATGTACCTGCCACTGCCACTACAGAAAAATGGTGAGACCATAACACAGAACCCTACCGGATCTCTTTATTGTATGCTCTACAATGTACAACAAAATCACACAACAGTAACAGCGAGGTAGGGAAGAGCGAAAGGGTGCAAAACTGTGAAAGGCAGTATGTGCGGTAGTGCACACTCTCATGCTCCCAGGCAGAGGATAAGACCTCTGCTTGGACAGGGGTCCACTGATCAGTGGCCGTGGCTCAATGGGATGAGCCACTCCCTGCAAGGGAGGGAGGCAGGCAGTGCGTTTGGGACTGGGTTTCAATTCCCAGTTCCAGAGGCATGGATTTTTTAATTTTTCACACTTTGTGTGATTTTTACTGTTAACCCCTCCTCCCCAGAGTTAGATATTTTAGTTGTGAGGTTTGGGGGTGCAGCCCCCCATAATGGGGGGTGAGTGGGGCTGAGTCCCCATCAAAAAAAAAAAGACTTATGCAGCTGGCAATATATTGTGCTGTATTGGCAGTGCGGTACATTGCTATGGCATAATGTCTTGCGACATAATGACCCCATGCCCACAGAACAATAGAAATGTGATTCTGGTGAATGGTGTTCCAACAAAGGCATAAAAGGCAGATGTATTGATCTAGAGAGAGTTAAAAAAGGTTCTACATTATCTAAAAGGTCACAGTCAATTCTATGAGAATGTAAATGTTGGTCACATGAGTGATAATCAGACTCAGTTTGGAGTAATAGACTCCAACAAAGCAATGATTGAGAAGGTCTTGAGTACAAATGGATATGTGCATAAGCAGTGCACTATTTATCGTCTGCATGGCAAGGATGGCAAGGATTCAGTCAGTGGCAACACTGATTTGTATCAAATGAAACCATCATGTCAGTAGCTGGGAGTGTATATTGGAAGCACAATGCTTTCCTGATCTTTTTGTGCATGGTACTGGTGCATGATTGGACAAACATAAGGCACATGTTCCTGGAGCCGAGTACAGAGCATCTGGACTGCTTCTTTCAGATGGGAAGTTCAGCAGGAATATGCAGCACTTGTTTCACCTCCTATAGTAGAATGAGTTCAGTAGTCTGCATCTATTGCACATACTGTACTCTGCAGATGATCCTATCATTACATGGTCTCTCAACAACAGAATTGTTGCAAAAGTTGAAAAACAAGCATAGGACAATAGAGATAAACCTGAACTCCAGCCTATCAAGTATGCATGGGACCAAAGAATACTTGTACTAAGGCATTCAGAAATAATGTGTATGCTACAAGAGTATGGTGCAGCCACATGGTTTGTTACTGTGAGCTGTGCTGACTACAGCTGGGAGGAATGGCCAGAAATACTAAAGTGGGCAAATGCACATTTTTATGGTACATCATCAATGCTTGCTCTCTAGATGCAGTGTCTGTGTCATGACTAGGGAGGTGGATCAGGGGAGGGCAGTGGACATGGCCTATCTGGACTTCAGCAAGGCCTTTGACACTGTACCACATAGAAGACTATTACACAAACTGGGGAATATGGGTGTGGGCAGGACAGTAGTGTGGTGGGTAGGTAACTGGCTGGGTGGCAGGACACAGAGGGTGGTGGTAAATGGCTGTCACTCCACAGAGGGAAGAGTAACCAGTGGGTACCACAGGGATCAGTGCTGGGACCAGTCCTATTCAACATCTTCATCAGTGACATTGCACAGGATCTAGAAGGCAGAATTTCACTGTTCGCTGATGACACAAAGCTCTGTAACAGAGTAGACACACCAGAGGTGTAGACAGAATGAGAAGGACCTGCAGAAACTTGAAGAATGGTCAAGGGTTTGGCAGTTGAAATTCAATGCAAAGAAGTGCAAGATAATGCATATGGGGCACACAAACCCTGGCACAATATATCAGTTGGGGGTGAGGATATAGCATGCACCAAGCAGGAAAGGGAGCTTGGGGTTGTCAGCTCTGATGACCTCAAGGTAGAAACAGTGTGACAAGGCATCAGGTAAAGCAAATAGGATGCTGGGATGTATGGGCAGGGCATCACCAGCAGGAAAAGGAGTCATAATTCCGGCTATACAAGACTGGTAAGTGAGGCCCCACCTGGAGTACAGTGTACAGTTCTGGAGACCATACCTACGTAAGGACATAGACAGGGTAGAGAAGGTTCAGAGGAGAGCAACAAAGATGGTGCATGGGTTGCATCACAAGTCCTATGAAGACAGGTTGAAGGAACTGAACATGTACTCCTGGAGGAGAGGAGGAAAGAGGGATATGATAGAGACATACAAGTATCTTACAGGAGGAACAGGGTGCAGGAAAACACTATTTTTAAGCGAAAAGATGTTTCAGGACTAGAGGGCATGGGATGAAGTTGGAGGAGGACGATTCAGAGGAAACATGAGAAAGAATTTCTTCACAGAACGGGTGGTGGACAAGTGAACACCCTGCCAGAGGAAGTGGTGGGGGCTGAAACAATCACGGATTTAAGAATGCATGGATAGACATAAAGGAATTCTAGAGGGCAGGGGTAAGGGGAAACAGACTTCTAGGAAAACAAACTGAACTTACAAGCTCAAATGAGCAGACTAGGTGGGCCATAGGCCCTTATCTGCCGACACTGTCTATGTATCTATGTATCTATGACATTTTTATCTCTGATTTAGGCAAGGCAGGCAGGGCAAGGCAATTTTATTTATATGGCACACAATTCTAAAGGCTCTGGGCACCTCACATCAAATACAAATAAAAACAGATAAAGAACAATATAAAATCCAAAAATTGAAAAAGTGTATCACGGAGCCAGAGCAAAGCTTAAAGCGAAAAGGTATGTTTTAATTTTTTTTTTAAATGGACCAGTGAAGGAGCATCTCTCATCTCCTGGGGAAGGTAGTTCCAAAGAATCTGTGCCACCACACCAAACACCCTATCGCATGTGGATTTTAATTAAGATATTAGCACCAATAAGAGGTCTGCCTCCATTGAACCGAGGATGTGGCAAGGAATATAATGTAACAGGAGCTCTTTCAGATAGCCCGGACCCAGATCATGCAGGGCCTTGTATTTTTTTTTTTTGAAATTCTCTTTTTATTAATTTCCAACTATTATTACATCAGACTGGTAAATACAACATGAAGATGATACAGAGTTCCAAGATAAACCAGACAATAACCATTACATAGAAGCCGGAGAAAACAAATACCAAAAACAAAACCAAACCGCCCACTCCCTCCCCCACCCCAAAAGGAAGGTGTCACCACTGAAGAAGAGAGAGAGCTTAAGGCTTGCATAGGTAATTGAGATATTGTAGGGATGATTTACCCAAAGTACAAACCAGATAGAAACCAGACCAGACAATCTAGAGACGTAAGAGGTATTTTGAGGTTAATTTTTAGAAAGCGGAAAAGAGTACCGGAGAGATCAGAGATAGGGAATATTCCATCAAACCAAACAAGTCTAGGAGCACTTGGGATCTCAATCAGTGGAGATACAGAGCATACAGCTTGCCCCATTTTCTCTGGAAGGCCAGTGGAGAGGATCTAGTGTTAGCAATCAACTTCTCAATTTTAAAACATTGAGACATTTCTTCTACCCAGTCAAGGTACGAAAGCTCGAGGTTATCTGACCAGTGTCGAAGCACTAGTCTCTTAACCGCCATTGAAATAAGAGCCATATGATATTTCCTTTCCCTAACATTGATACCTGAATAAATGCCTAGAATACAGACCTCTAATGTAAAAAGTTCTTTCAGACCTAATATAGGATCTAGGTTGTCCTCAATGGCCTTCCAAAGAGGGGCAACCTTAGAGCAGTACCAGAAGATGTGGGGAAGACTACCATATTCTTTCCCACATCTAAAACATTTTGGGGAGTTGGAGTGATCAAATTTCGATTTCAACACCGGTGTAATGTACATGTTATTTACTATAAAGTATTGAATTAACCTGTTCTTATCTAAGGTATTATACGTATACAAATCCTTCCAGACTTGACTCCATGTGAATGAAAGGCCTGGGGGGATAGGGACCAAGATTTGGAGCCAGCTAAAGGGTGGGAAAATAAGTTTCATAAGGTGAATATACAGTTTGGACACCCCATGAGGTTTAACCGACATTCTTTAATCACCCCTAGTAACGGTTTAACAGTTGATGTGGTATTGGTGTCCCAAAATATTTATCAATCAGGTGAATTAGCTGGTATATCTTAAAAAATCGCTTTAGCGGGATATTTAAGACTAACAGGAGGTCAGCAATTGAACCCGTTCGACCTCTGCACATAGAGGTCTTCCACTGAGAGCCCTTGAATTTAGGGTAGCCACTTGGGAGATAAAGGTTTGGTCCCTATTTTAATGTTAGGGTTAGAGGTCAAGGGTTGGCCGGGGTCTTTATTATATCTGACTTTAGCAGTGACATAAAACTGATTGAGTACTTTACTGTGGCCCTACTGGAGAGTCTTGGATATCTCTAGGAGGGATGCAACCGACAATAAAAAGGCTAGTGGGTCTATATTATGCTGCTTAATGAGGTCAAGATCAAAGCTTAACCATAGGGGAGAAGTTACATCTGTCCCTCCTAACCATTTCCCTGCCTTAACTAGGTGACTAGACCAGTAGTAAAATTCGAAACTGGGTAGACGGAGACCCCCCATATCTTTAGGGAGGCATAATTTGTAAAAAGCTCGCCTGGGAGGTTTATGGTTCCATATAAAATCAGTCAGGATCGAGTGAATCTTCTTGAAAAAAGATTTGGGCAACCAGATATCTAAAAGATTCAGGGGGTAAAAGAGACGGGGTAGGATGTTCATTTTGACAATGCTAACATGGGCCCCCACTGATAATGGTAGTTTACCCCATCTTTTCAGGTCAGAGTGGATTCTGTCTATCAGGTCATCTAAATTAAGTTTCTTAACCAGAGTAGGGTCACGGGCCAAGTAAATACCAAGGTATTTCAAGTGAGATGGGGCCCACTTCATACCAAGATGAGAAATAGAGGACTGGGACAGATGCATGTTGAGAGGGAAAACCTCGGACTTTGTCAGGTTGAGCTTATAATTGGATACTTCGCCAAATTGTGCAATTATTTCCATTACCACTGTAGAGAGTCTACCGGATTAGATAGTTGTAGGAGGATGTCATCTGCAAACACAGAAATCTTGGAAGTCTGTTGAGAGATGGCACACCCCTGGATCCCTGGAGCTGCTTTAAGATTAAGCAACAAGGGTTCCAGATAGAGATTGAAGAGGTATAGGGATAGGGGGCATCCCTGTCGAGTGCCTGAGAGCAATCTGATAGGAGAGGAGAAGACACTGTTGCAGTAAATTTTTGCTGTGGGGTCTTTGTATAGTGCCTTCACCCAGCGCATAAACCCCTCTGGGAAACCAAATTTAGACATAGTACTCCATAAGAACTCCCAGTTAACCCGGTCGAATGCTTTCTCCGCATCCAGAGCAACCAGAGCCATGGGGACCTGGGAAGCTTGGGCCGCCTGAAAAACATGAGAAAGAGATCTAATATGATCTGCAGCAGACCTGCCCTGCACAAACACCACTTGCTCACTGCTCAGGAGTGAGACCCAGACCTGTTTGATACGAGAAGCCAGGATCTTGGACAGTATTTTGATGTCACAATTGAGCAGTGAGATGGGTCTGTAGTTGGCTGGATTCAGAGAGGGTTTACCTGACTTGGGGATCAAAATAATAATAGCCTCCAGCAAGGATGGATCCAACAAATCAGAGGATAATAAGTAATTGTAGAATTCCAGAAGTGTAGGAATCAAATCCTGACAGAAGGCCTTATAGAAATTGGCAGGTGTCATCGGGCCGGGAGCTTTATCTGATGAGAGACTATGAATGGCCTCTTCCACCTCCCTCAGAGATAAGGGCTAAGAAAGAGAGGCTATTTGATCGACAGAGAGGCGAGGGAGTGTGATTGACCCAAAGATGCTCTCTAGGGCTGACTGGGAAGAGGGGGATGTCTTGGTACCATAAAGATTCTGGTAGAACTCTCTGAAAACTTCCACAATATCCCTGGGTATTGTCTTAACAGATCCATCTTGGTCTTCCAGAGCTGGAACTAATCTAGAGTTCTCTGTTTCTTTAAGCTTCAATGCCATACAAGGCAGTCCAGATATGTGAATGAATTCATTCACATATCTGGTTACTGCTTTGAAGAGTGGCTGCACGCCCATTGGCTCTTGCTCTGAACCAATGGGCGTGCAGCCCTACCAGGCAGTCAGTCGGCGGGCGCGGGCAGCAGGCGGGGGATGCCACCCGCCGCTGATGGGGAGCGGGTGGTGGGGCTCTGTGGGTGGATGGGGTGGGCATTAGATCACCAGGGTAGGTGGTCCTTGGGGGTTGAACCTTTTCTGCCCGCGATCTGGCTTCGAGGTCCACTGGACCACCAGGAATATGTTCTTGGGGGGGAGTTTGAACCTTTTCTGCCCTCAATCGGGCTTCGAGGTCCACTGGACCACCAGGGATATGTTCTGGGGGGCCATTGAACTTTTTATGCCCGCGATCGGGCTTCGAGGTCCACTGGACCACCAGGGATATGTTCTGGGTGGGTTTAACTTTTGCTGCCCGCGATCAGGTTAGTGGGGGTGGGTTCTTTTTCACTTATGCCCGCAATCGGGCCAGTCAGGTGGGGATGTTTGAACTTCTGCCCGCGATCAGGCCAGTCGGGGGTGGGGGGTTATCATGCCCGCAATCGGGCTGCAGGGGGCGCCGGTCCCCTGACGGCTGCTGCCTGGCAGGGCACCAGGCGCAAGTCCTTGGTGATCGCTCACCTGCATGCTAATCGGCATGCAAATGGGGCCAACAGATATGCAATGGCCCCCGTGCCTTGCAGTATGAATTATGACCCCATTTGCATGTCACCTTTTGAATATCGGAAATTTAGCATGGCACAATGGTACTTGCACCACCGCATCTTGAATGCTCCATCAATCACTTGGCGGTGGCGCAAGTTCTACTGCGCTAATGCACAGTGGTTGTGGTTTGGGGGTAATATTCAAAGGAGTTGCTCAATAGCGCAACTCCATTGAATATCGCCCCGGCCACACCCCTGCACAACTATTTTGTGCAGCTCAAGGGCTTGCGCCACAGAATAGCGCAGTTTGAATATCCAGCCCATTGTGTAGCACATAGGTAAAGGTTACAGTATAAGAAGTCCAAAACATGTTATCGTTGTCTGTATCCCACCCACCCCCCTTTCTCTCAACCCACCCCAGTCTGCCACTTACTACTAAGTGAGGACGGTTGTAAAGAAATATAATAATAAAAGACCATGTTAGATGTAACCATTAAAAAGGAAGGTAAAAATGGCTGAACTTTACTGAATCGATAAAAGGGTATAGAGTGATTCCCATCTTAGTTTATAGTTGTCCATTCTGTTAGTAATTCCTGCAATGATGAGCTCTGCTTGCAAGGCAAACATGATCTCCTTATACCATTCCACATAGGTGGGAGTATTCGGTTCCAGTCAATGCCTTAAAATTACTTTCTTAGCACAGCTTGATATTAAGGCCATGTGTGCTGTCTGTTGGCTCACTTGTAAACATGCATAATCACCCAAGATATAAATTTCTGAATTGAAGTTATCTGATAATGCAAGAAGTGGATCAAGACGATTTTGGATGCTGAACCAGAAAGGAGTGATTTTATCACATGACCATAACATACTAACATACTAACATGCCAGCAGAATAGGCCTAACGGTCTTTCGTGTCTGCTCGTTTGGTCAGTCCCCAACCTGGGTGCTGACCTTGCTGTCCCCCTCGCCTTCTCTGGCTTCTCCCTTCCCAGTTCCGGATATTCTTGCTGCATTGGATTTTGCTTCCAGAACACTTCCCCTTTACCTGTCCCACCCCCTCTTGAACCCCTCCACTGTCTCTGCCTCCACCAGCCCCCTAGGCAGTGCATTCCATGGCTCCACCACCCTCTCAGTGAAGTAGCACCTCCTCCTTTCTCCCCTGAATCTTCCCCCCTCCAGCTTCCAGCCATGCCCTCTAGTGGCCCCTTCCTCCTTCCTTCGAAGCACCCCGACTGTTCCTCCCCTATTTACCCTCTTCATGTACCTAAAGACCTCTATCATGTCCCCCCGGTCCCTTCTCTCTTCCAATGTGTACATATTTAGCTCTTCGAGCCTCTCCTCATAGGTCCTGTCCCCCAAGCCCCAAATCATTTTGGTTGCCCTCCTCTGGACCCTCTCCAGGAGGTTAATGTCCCGCTTTAAGTGTGGCCTCATACATATGGAGCAGATTAGCAGGTGCTTGTTGACATTTGGGGCATTGGTTAGAAGATACACTTCCCATTTGATGAAGTTTAAATGGTGTATAAAATAGATTATGGTTAATGTAAAATTGCATAAGTCTGTATCTATCCCACTTAATGTATTTATATAAGTGATTCCAAATATTAGACCAGCTCCTGGGAGGGAAAGTCGATGGTAAGACATTATCCCACCAATAGAACCTCTTATCTACCAGAATAGTGACTTTTGTTAGAAGAAATTTATATGAATAGGATAATACATGAGAAGAGGGGATAGAGCTAGTATAAGGGAGTAAAGCAGACATAAAGGGACTGTCCCAACCCCCTGACCCATAATAATGTATCAGCATGTGGGATATCTGAAAATATTTGAAAACGTGTGGTAGGCCAGTTGAAAAGGTGACTGGCTGCATTATAGGAGAGCATTTTTTTTGTCCTGAACCAACTGGTCCACTCTTAGAACACCCATATCAGGCCAAAAAATGTGAAATTTAATTAACTTACCCAAAATTAGAAGATTAGGGTTTGAGAACAAGGGTTGGGCCATGTCTTTGTATGCATCTGCTTTGAGGAAAGTGATTAACTGATATTGTGTATGAAGTAAAGAGCTTAGTGGTGTTTCCTTTAGGGGTTTAGGGAAGCTCTTTCTAGTAATAAAAGGAAGGGCCTTGGGGTCAATATCTTTTTCAGAGCAGAGTGCTTGTTCGATTATGACCAAGGAGGGACAATATGCAGAATCTAGACTATTCTCTGGGAGTTGTATCCAGCTTCTTATCCTGGCCAAGTGTATAGCTAAATAATATATGTAAAAATTAGGGGCTTGAAGACCACTGTCAGTTTTTTGATGCGTAAGCTTAAAGTAACTTCGTCTAACTTTTTTCCCTAGCCATATAAAAGTGCTGAGAATTCTCTATATCTGCAAGAACCATGATAATGGGAGAGCCCAATTGAGCATTTATAAGGGATATAAAACACAAGGTAGAACATTCATTTTTATTATACTCATGCAACCCCATATAGAAAGAGGTAATTTTGACCAGCGTCTAAGATCTTCTGTCAATATTTTAACTAGAAGATCTAAATAGAGTTTTTTCATGATATGGTGGAGGGATGAAGGTAAAACCCTAAATATTTGAGTTTATCGGTGTTCCATTGTAGGCCCATATGTTCGATATCAGTCCTCACTATATATTTATTGAAGGGGAAGAAACATAGAAACATAGACTTTGACGGCAGATAAGGACCGCTTGGCCCATCTAGTCTGCCCATTTCCCTACCTACAGGATAGACCGCAGATCCTAGTTAACCAGCAGCCTACTTCTTCCTACCCCCCACAAGAATTGCCTTATGTCTGTCCCATGCATTCTTGAATTCTCCCACAGTTTTAGACCCCACAACCTCCTCAGGAAGGCTCTTCCATGCATCCACTACCCTCTCCGTGAAATAATACTTCTCACATTGCCCCTGAACTGCCCTCTTCTATCTTTAAATTGTGTCCCCTTGTTCTTGCATGTCTCTTTTTCTGAAAGATGCTCCTCTTGGACTTTGTTGATTCCACTGAGGTACTTAAAGTTTCTATCATGTCCCCCTCCTTCTTTCCTCAAGGGTATACATATTAAGCTCTTTTAGTCTCTCCTCTTATGGCTTCTCTTGCAGACCCTGCACCATTTTAGTTGCCCTCCTCTGGACTGCCTCTATCCTGTCTATGTCCTTGTGGAGATGGGGTCTCCAGAACTGGATGCAGTACTTCAGATGGGGTCTCACCAACCGTCTGTTCAGAGGGATAACAACTTCCTGTTTTCTGCTGCTGATGCCTCTCCCTATACATCCCAGTATACCCCAGCCCTCCCTACTGCCTTCTCACACTGCTTACTAGCCTTAAGGTCATCTGATATGATTACCCCCAGGTCCCTTTCCTTTTTTGTTGTTGTTACTACCTCCCCACATATTGTGTATTCTTCCCCTGGGTTCTTGTTTCCCAGGTGCATTATTTTGCACTTCTTTGCATTGAATCCTAGCTGCCATACTTCTGACCATTCCTCCAACCTTGCCAAGTCCATTTTCATCCTTTCCACGCCTCCTTGTGTATCAACCCTGTTGCAGATCTTTGTGTTATCTGCAAAAAGGCATACTTTTCCTTCCACTCCATCTGCAATGTCACTGATGAAGACATTAAAAAGGTCTGGACCCAATACTGAACCCTGTGGTACCCCACTAGTAACCCCTCTTTCTTCAGAGTGGATATTTACAATTAACTTCTGTGTCCTGTTGTGCAGCCAATGTTTTACCCAGGCTACCACCCTGGGACCCACTCCTAGGCTGGTTAATTTGACTATTAATCTTTTGTGTGGGACTGTGTCGAATGCCTTGCTAAAGTCTAGGTAGGCCATGTCCACAGCCCCTCCCTGGTCTAATACTTTGGTCACCCAGTCAAAGAAATCTATTAGATTCATCTGACATGACCTTCCTGTCTGAACCCATGCTGCCTTGGGTCCTGTGCCCCACTGGCCTCTAGGTACTCAACTATTCTTTCCTTCAGAAGTGACTCCATCACTTTCCCTACCACCGACGTCAGACTGACAGGTCTGTAGTTTCCTGCCTCTGTCTTGGTCCCACTTTTGTGAAGAGGAATCATTCTGCCTTCCTCCACTCCTCAGGTACCACACCATCCTCCCATGATTTATTAAAAAGAGTAGCCAGTGGTTTCACTAGTTCCTCCCTTAATTCTTTTAGAATTCTGGGGTGAATTCCATCAGGACACATTGCTTTGTCCACCTTCAGTTTTGGGAGTTCTTGCAGAACCCTTTCTTCTGTGAAAGGACTGGGACCAACCCCCCTATCAAGAGTGCTTCTGTTAATTGGATTCGGCACTTCCCCTTCCTCTTTTGTGAATACTGAGCAGAAATATTCATTCAGTATCCCTGCTTTTTCACTGTCCCCCTCTGCCCACCCACCGTTCATTCTATTCAGCCTCACTATCCCTCCCTTTGTCTTCCTATGCTCGCTGATCTACCTATAAAAGGTTTTATCCCCCTTCTTAACTGAGTTGGCTATCTTTTCCTCAATTTGGGCCTTTGCCATTCTAACTTCCCTTCCTGCTTCCTTCTGCCTTAACTGGTACAGCTCTCTGTCCTGCTCCTTCTGTGTTTTCTTATACTTCCGGAATGCTATCTTTTTCTTCCTGACTTTCACAGCCACCTCTTTTGAGAACCATAGTGGCTTTTTCTTTCATTTTGATTTGTTTATTTGCTTCACACAAAGGCTTGTTGCCTCTGTGATGGCAGTTTTGATTATTCCTCATTGTTGCTCCACACTCCTTCTAGCCTGTTTGCTAGTGCTTTTCTGAGGCACTCTCCCATCTTGCCAAAATCAGCCTCCTAAAGTCCAGTACCCTCACTTTGTATGGCTTGACTCTGTAGCTGAGTTTAACATGAACCACACTGTTTGATGGTCACTTGTCCCCAGATGGCAACCCACTTGATCTGAGAGATCCTCTCACTGCCCCCTGTTTGAGAGTATGAGGTCTAAGATTGCTCCTCATGAGTGGGTTCCGAAACCAGCTGTCTGAGGCCTGCCACCTGTAGGCATCAAGAATGGCCCTGCTCTTGATTTGGCTGCAGCAAATATGCTCCAGTTAACATCTGGCATATTCAGGTCTCCCATCAACAGTATCTCCTTCTCTGCCATTCTAAGAATGCCTTCTATCATATCCTTGTCCATTCCTCCCCTGACATGGGGGTCTGTACACAACCCCTGTGTGGATTGTGGTGCCCTTTCCAGTCTCCAAGGTGACCCACAGTGCCTCCTCCTCCCTGTTTACTCTTTTGTTCAGTTGCTTTTATCCTTCCTTTACATAGAGAGCTACTCCTCCCTCTCCCTCTGCTCTGTCTCTCCTGTAGGTTATGTACCCTGGTATGTTAACATCCCAGTCATGGTCTCTGTGTATCATGTTTCATGACTGCTATGATATCCAGGCATCCCTCTTCCATCAAGGCCACCAGCTCAGGGAGCTTGTTGCCAAGACTACGGGCATTGCTACTCATTAACCTCCATTTCCTGATGGCCTTACTCCCTTTTGCCCCATCCCTGTCCTTCTTGCCTTTGTCACTTTCTCCATTTACCCCTGCCCTTCTCCCTATCAACACCTCTATGTTGGTGTTTGGCCGCACTTACTACCAGATTTTTGGGGGCTAGGATTTCCCTGCTCCTTCCAGTGCCTCCTCCTTGGCTAGTTTAAATGTTGCCAATGAAGCATTTAAACCTATCACCTAGGATCCTGGTTCCCTCCCGACAGATGCAGCCCATCATGCCAGTATAGGCTTGCATCACCCAGGTGGATCCCCAGTCCCCAATGAAGCCAAATCCCTGAGCTCCACACCAGTTTTTCAACCACTGATTGAATCCCATGGTGCAGAACACCCTAGCCTCTCCTATGCCATAGATGGGCAGAACCTCTGAGAAGGTTACCGTGCATGCTACTTGACTCAGGCCCCTCCCCAATTCCAAAAACTCTTCCTGCACTTCTTTAATCCCTTTCTTAGCCAGGTCATTTGTCCCTAGGTGGACAATGACATCCAGCTCCCTCCCCTGTGCAGCTGCTCTGGCAATCCTGAGGATTCGGCCCTGTCCCTCCAAGCCATGGTGTCCAGGAAGGCACCTACCCCTCTCCCTCCTCCCCCAGTTCTACCTTCCTAACAATGGAGTCCCCACCAGAGTTATTTTCTTCCCTACAGGTTCCCCACACCTCCTGTGAGTCTCCTTGTGGAGGTTCCCAGCATCCTTCTTGGTCTCCCCTGCAGGGTGCCTCCATAGAGGAACCACACTTTGTCAGAATGGCATAGGGTGTGGAGAGGTAGCAACTGGAGGTATGTGCCTCTGTTCCACCACCCTCACCTCCCTGAGCCCACTGAATCCAACCGCCTCTTCTTGCAATTCTGAGGCAACGGTAGTGGCACTGGTGGTCCCTGGATGGAAGAGGAGGTCCCACAATCCGGCCAACTCAGCCTGGAGATGAGCAACCTCCTCAGCCCAGAGGTGCCTACAGATGGGACAACACCGCATCCTCCAGAACGCCTCCTGAAGACTGTTGCTCCACAGCCACTGCACTGCACCACCCAATCATGTCTTATTTCTGGCCCTTAACTGTTTGCAATCCTTACTCTTTCCTCTGTTTTTCTCTTTCTCCTTACTTTCTGCTTGTGTGCCCTTTAAGCTCCTGATTGTCCTGTTCTGAGACAAGAATATCCTATATTTTTCAGTAGACCCCTTACTTGCTCAGAGGCATACCTCCAGCAGTTAGAGGGGGCCGAAGAGCTACTCTTGCCCTTCTAGGATGGTGGGTCTTTGGTAGCTCTGTGATCACTCACTTCCTGCTCCCAAACAGGAAGTTCCTGTTGTCAGTCAAATCCCATGCCTATGAAAATAGAACTAGCTTTGGGTGGGGGGTGGAGGGAGGGAAGGAGGGCAATATAGTTCCATTAGAGAGTCCAGTCACCAGCAGTCCTTTCTCCTGGTGTCTTCTGCCAAGCTATTAGCAGAATCTTTCGGCAGTCTTTAAATGTAGCTTCCTTCTAGCTAAGCCACTACCCCTACTTACTAGATCTTTCTACAAGTAATTTAAACCTCACAGCTATTAAGTCCTTTGAATCACCTGAGATTTACACCTAGATAACTGTTCAGATAACCATTCAATTCAGTTAACTCAGACAAACACACATTTTTTTTTTGTTTTGTTTGTTAGTTTTTTTTTACCCTAAATTAAAGGTCCAAGTACAAAAGTTCTTCTTTAGTTCCAGTGGAGAAGTCCAGTCACACAGCAGTCCTTTCTCCTGGTGTCTTCTGCCAAGGAAGACTTCCATTTTTCCCATGTTTAACTTGTAATTCGAAATTGCCTCAGATTGGGATATGATATGAAAGGCAGCAGATAGAGATTGGGTAGGATTAGAAATATGAAGGAGTATATCATTTGCATAAGCAGAGATTTTGTATTCCGTGCTACTTATTGATATACCAGATACGAGTACCGGATTTTTAATTTTTCTGATAAGGGGTTCTAAATACAAGTTGAAGAGGAAAGGAGAAAGGGGACACCCTGGTGGGTACCCTGAAATAAAGTGAAGGATGTGGAAAGAATGCCATTACATTGAATTTGAGCTGATGGAGAAGTGTACAAAATTTTAACCCATTGTATAAATTCCATCAGGAAATGATACTTTGGTAACAACATAAAGAGATAGTCTCAAGAGACCCTATCAAAAGCTTTTTCTGAATCCATGGAAACAAGTGCTGCCGGTACAGATGAGTCCCTGGACACAAAAGAGAGGTATGCTGTTTTTCTGAGGTGATCAGATGAAAGCCTTCCCTTTACAAACCCTACCTGCACTATACTTATAAGGGAATCCCAAACCTGGCCTAATCTAGAAGCAAGGATTTTTGCAAGAATCTTGAGATCCACATTAATTATGGGGATTGGTCTATAGTTGGGAATGAAGTGAGGATCTTTGCCAGGTTTAGGAATGACAGTTATAATGGCCCGGGTCAAAGAGGCATCAGATATGCCTTTCCTAAAGATATAGTGAAAGGTGTCTCAGAGAATAGGGGCAATTATCTCTTTAAGTTTTTTATAAAAGTTTTTAGTGAAGCCATCTGGGACAGGAGATTTGTCCAGGGCAAGAGAGTCTATGGCATCTCAAACTTCTGTTAAAATAATAGTAGCTTTCAAGATATTTACCTGGAAGTCTGATAATACGGGGAGATCAATGTCTTGCATGAAGTTATTGAATTGTTAGGGCAAGGAGGGGAGTACAGATGCTGAATATAGTTGTCGGCAATAGTCTTGGAATGCATTCACAATATCTGGGGGGAAGGTTAGAAGGTCACCTGAAATTGAGTAAATAGAAGTGATTATTCTATCAGTTATTAGGGTAAGAAGACGAAAAGCCATGAGTTTCCCTGCCCTTTCACCATGATCACAATAGGATATTTTTGAATGGAGCATAAGGAATTCAGCCTTTTCTGCTGTTAATTGGTTGTATTGGGCACTAAGAGATTCAACTTTCTTCCATTCTTCTATAGGGGCCGAAGGAAGGAGATGCCTCTCCTGGTTTTCTATCTGGGTTAAAATGGAAGAGAGAGCTGCAGCTCTCTGCTTCTTATGCTTAGTCACTAAATGGATTAATTCACCTCTCAGTGCGCATTTCAGGGATCCCCACAGAAAATCTTTTCTAGACATGGATGGGGCATTAATTTCCATAAAATTCAAAATGAATGCTTGAAGGAGTTGTATTTGATCATCAGATTTCAGAAGTTGATTATTCAATTTCCAAATTCTATCTCTATGTATATTGGGAGTTAGATCTAAGTAAAGGTGGACTATACGGTGGTCTGAGATAACCTTAGAAGAGTAATAAGCCTGAGAAACCCCCAGAAGGTGATCAATAGTCATAAGAAAATATCTGGGAAAAGGAGTGATGGGGGAGAGAGTGAAATGAGAACTCTTTACTTTCCGGGTACATTATCCTCCAAGGGTCTATGAGGCCAACGGAGTGCATTAACTCATGTAGAGCTTTTTGTCCCAGTGATAATTTTTGCCGGATCTGACCAGATCTGTCTAGGGAATTAGATAATACCTGGTTCCAATCTCCACCTAGGACCATTAGAAACATGGTCCAAGAGGCAAGAAGAGTCATAAGATTTGCAAAAAATTCAGGATCTTCACAATTAGGTCCGTAGATAGAACCTAATACCAGTTCAGAGTGGCCCAGAAGGGACCTCAGAAAAACAAATCTACCACCAGGGCCAGTAATTTTTTGTATAAGGCAGAATGGAATTCTGCGAGCTATCAGGATGGCAACCCCTCATCTACAGGAGTCAATACCAGAACCAAACACTTGACCCACCCAATTTCTATGTAAATAATGAATATGATTGACCAGGAGATGTGTTTCTTACAAAAAAGCTACATCAATTTGCAAACTTTTTAAATGAAGTAGAACCTTGGATCTCTTGGCTGGGGTCTGAGCCCCTTTTATATTCCAGGAGCAGTATTTAAGACGGGCCATAAAGAATTATACAATAGAGTAGAATATAATATGAGATGATGGGATACAACCAATCCTGAATATCTAAAATAAGAATATTTGACACCTTTTCAGGGGCAGACAAACCCTTAATTGTTATCCTTCCTCCCTCCTCCCCAATCCAAAATGTTTAAATCCTCGTAGCTAGGACCTAAAAGACCAAGCTCTGAACCCCACATCTTATAATGAGAAACTGAACTAAGAACATTCCTTAACTGAGATAGTGATTTAGGAGGTTCAATCCCCAATGTCTGATTCATGACTGCTTCTCCAACAGCTAGGCAATCATGTATTCCCCCGTCCCACCCCAACCTGTTGAATAAGTGTTAAAGTTAACAATTAACAATTGTCTAAACTTAAAAACACAGGTACCTTAACCAAACTCACTACCTACATATTATCAGGGAACACAAAAACTATATTACCATGTTTATTCTTTAATTAGTCATTAGTTGTTGAATGAAAAGCTGTCAAATCAAACCCAATATACCTCTATATGCTAGTAACATATTTAGAAAGCTCTTCAGTAAAATTCTGGAGCTATAACATGGCATGACAAACAAAAAAAGAAAAGGTTATATCCAAATGCCTTCAACCAAAAAGGAAAAAAAAAAAAAACACCCTACATGACCAAACCTTATTCAGTGAACAACCCTTGCTGTGAATTGAAATATATTTGAAACCTAAATAATGAAGTAAAACTCAAATTTATGAATTGGTCATGTGTCAGGGCATAACATGCCCAATTTATATTATTCATAGGTGAAAGTTAGAGTTTGACAAACTACTATTTTATGAACAGCCAGAGGAAGTTCTATTTGTTACCACACAGGTGGATCGGCAAACTCTGTAGTAACAGCACCGACCCAATGCAGACTGGAGAGTCTGAGCAATCTTGCAACAGCTGAGCGATTGTACACACTTCCGTGCAGTTGGAAACCGCTCACATTATCATGTAGGTTGAATAAGTGAAACAGCCAAAAAGAAACAGAAAAGCAAAAAGGAAACCTTCTCAGGCTCTTCCTTTAGCGGGGCGGGTCAGCCTATTTCTCGAAGAACAGGTGGCCAGCTCTGAAACAGGATTTTAATCAAGCACTTCAGGACGGGGTGAACTAAAACTTCCACAAGGGGAAAAGCAGGACCCAAAATCCACTGGGTCAAAATACCAAAACCACACCGCTAAAAGCACCTCTAGATTAAGCTTTTCCTTAGGGCAGTCAACAGAAACAATCAGTTAGAATCAAAACTTGCATCCAAGGTAATTTCCTGACAGTTCTGGATTTACTATAGGAAACATAGAAACATAGAAACATAGAATGTGATGGCAGATAAGGACCGCTTGGCCCACCCAGTCTGCCCATTTTCCTACCTAACAGATAAGCTGCAGATCCTAGTTAACCAACAGCTTACTTCCTCCTACCCCCAACTAGGACTGCCTTATGTCTGTCCCATGCATTCTTGAATTCCCCCACTGTTCTTGACTCCATGACCTCCACAGGGAGGCTGTTCCATGCATCCACTACCCTCTCTGTGAAATAATACTTCCTCACATTGCCCCTGAACCGCCCCCCTTCTATCTTTAAATTGTGTCCCCTTGTTCTTGCACGTCTCTTTTTCTGAAAGATGCTACCCTCTTGGACTTTGTTGATTCCCTTGAGGTACTTGAAAGTTTCTATCATGCTCCTCTCCTTCTTTCCTCAAGGGTATGCATATTAAGCTCCTTTAGTCTTTCTTCGTATGTCTTCTGGTGCAGACCTGCACCATTTGGTTGCCCTCCTCTGGACAGCCTCCACTCTGTCTATGTCTTTGCAGAGTTGGGGTCTCCAGAACTGCATACAGTACTCCAGATGGGGTCTCACCAACTGTCTGTACAGAGGGATAACAACTTCCTGTTTTCTGCTGGTGATGCCTCTCCCAATGCATCCCAGTATCACCCCAGCCATCCTTACTGTCTTCTCACATTGCTTACCCACCTTTAGGTAATCTGATATAAATATAGATGGCATAATGATGAAACCTCAGCGTGAGGTGAAAAGATCTGGGAAGAGAGTTGTAAGTTCCTTTGTAGCCTGATCTGCATTTTCAGATGTTTTCCAACTGCCTAGGTGTAGGACAGATAGCCTGGCTGGATAGAGCATCTGGAATTTTATTCTGGTGGCTATTAATTTGGTAACAGAAGGATGGTATTCGGCCCATTTTTGGCATGTAGCAACTGGTAAATCTTGGGAAAACTGGATCGGAGATTCCTCCCATTTAACTTCTTGAAGATCTTTGATTGCCAACAGGACATGTTGACGATCAATGTAACTCAACAATCTCAGAATAAATGGCCTAGGTTTTGCACCGGCAGGGGGTCTGGGCCTTAAGTATCTGTGGGCCCTTTCGACTGCAATGGCCATTGAATGTGGGGGGGGGGGCATCTATTTTATTAAGCAATTTTTGCGCAAAGATGACAGGTGAATGATAATCCACTTCTTCTGGAAGACTGAAAATTACCAGGTTGTTACACCTGTTTCGGCCTTCTAGATCTTCCAATTTTAATTCCAGTTTGTGTAATTTATGTCTGATAGAAGACATTTCTGGTTCCGTTTGAGTTTGCTATGATTAGAGTTAAGATGTATGGGCTGAGACATCTGAAAGTGCCATGTTTGTCTCCTTCAATTCAGACTGTATAGCTTTTAGATCAGTGGCGGTCTGTAAAAGCCGCCTTAAGCAGGGCCATTTCAGCCAAAAATGTATCTTCGGAAAGTGGGGCAACAGCCACGGGAGATTGGGAACTCTTACCATTGCTGGCAGTGTGCATTTAGGCTCTTTTCACTTGTTTGTCTGGAGTAGTAGGCGACGTTCTGGACAGAAGGGCCTGTTTCATTTCGGCCTCTATTTCTCATAATTTAAGCTGCTTGTGTTGTGTAAATCGATGT
Source organism: Neoceratodus forsteri (assembly GCA_016271365.2). NCBI lineage: Eukaryota > Metazoa > Chordata > Ceratodontiformes > Ceratodontidae > Neoceratodus > Neoceratodus forsteri. The sequence continues at coordinate 614,386,878 of CM057455.1, forward strand.
CTGGATTCTACCCAGATGTGAAGAGATTTGATACATAGTAGAGTTTAAGTGCCTGATGAACGATCTACTTAATTTAGAAAATATTTAAACCGTTGAGGTGGGAGCGAGAGCACAATGTGTCCGCTTAGGAAGAAGACATCATGTGATCCCGCTTGGCTGGAGTTCTGTGCCATATCACAAATATTCTTTTTTTATTAATTGGAGTTTTGGCTGCAGAGTAAACATGTGCACATGCCTCCAGTATGCATCCCATTGTGGAAGAGTGACTTCAGTTGAAAGAATCTGGTTTCATTGGAGCCACTGAGTCTTCCATGATGGAAGATGGCAACCTTGTAACATCCTGTAAGTGTAATGACCCCCTTCTTGGGTCTTTTAAAAATCCCTCTACAGTAATGAGCATGTCTGATAGGGGCAGGGAATAATGTGGACCCAGATGACCTTCTAGGGTTATGCTAATAACAAAAATGTTTCTGGGGTACTGAATATATGTCTTACTTGAATATTATAATTTCTGCATTCACCTTATGAGCTATATATTTCAATATTTAAAACTAATTACATAACCTTTGAGGAAGCATTTCATTCTTTCATGGTCATCTGCCCCTTTGTCCCTTACCCCTCTTTTTTCCTTTACCCTGTCTATTACATTTCCCTTCCCTCCTTTCCTCCCAACACTTATACTCCTCTGTGAGCTCTTTCTTCTCTTATTATTCTTCCAATATTGCCTTCAATTTTTGATCTTTTAATGAATGTACCGTATTTATGAAGAATTTTAAACTACATTTTAACCAGTCATTTTAAATCTTTTATCTTTTGTCATGTTACTGTAAATCATCATCTACTGCTTATTTAATGTGTGCTTGTCATATCTGAGCCAGCCTTTGATAAAGGCTCTAATGATCCAATATGTATCATGCAGGTCAACTGTGCTGTGCTGTATGATTGTCTACAATATAATGACAACATAGCTACGTTCTGTGACTGGTGACTACATTATTGGAGGTGGTGAGTGCCTGACATTTGTTGTGCTACAAGCAGTTGATCTGTCATGAGCACCACCCACACAGTGTGAAACCTTTTTTTGTTTTTGATGAACAACATAACCATGTTGCTGGTGGGAAGGTATTCAAGTTAGAAGCAGTGTGAGATACATTGCCCAGGTTCTGCTGCCTCCAACTATAAAGCTATCAACCCCTAAACTTATGGAAGTATGAACACCACGACTCTCCATAATCTCCTCCAGCCATCAGCATGTGTCACCCTAGCCCAATGGTATCAATGAGGGTCCAACCAATGCTTTGGAAGATACACTCAGGTACTTAAAATCCAGGTCATAAAGAGTGCACCAATCTTTAGGAACGTACGTGGTGAGGCAAATCACCATCCCAGGGTACCCCTCCATTCTGAGTCATGTAGCCCTTAGGAGAATGGAGGTGATGTTTGGGGGATGGGAGATAGGGACACCTTTAATAAAAGTGACCACTGCCATGATTACTCTGGCTACCATACCAGCAGTAGAGATACACCACCAGCATGCTGTGGAATGTACTAACATGTATCAGGAGGGGGGGTTATCAGAATTGTACAAGAGCAAGTAGATGATTGAAGGAATGCACTAACATCTTTCATGCCACAGCTGTCATTTCCCCTAAGTGGGAATTTGCTATACATTTGTCAGAGGTGTCTCCCTCCAGTGTCCAAATAGTATACTCTGTTGAACCCCTCTCCAAATCACCTCCTATGGGCAACACTGGCATCTACAAATCAGCTCCCCCTCCTCCCCAACTCCTCATAAGAAATTCTGCTTCAGAGATGATTCAAGAAACACAGGAGGTCCTTTTATTATATCACCAAAGGTGGTCAGGATTGTCCCAGTTTACATGATCACCTGATTAAGTATAATCCCAAGATCGATCCAGGGTTGTCAGACAAGTAAAGCACACATCTTCATGGGGTCTGTAGCCCCTTTAAGCCATATTAAATACCACTAGAAACAGGGTATAACCCCTGATCCCCTTTCCCCATTTATAAGACGCCAAGTAACATGTTGTTTTAATAACAACAGAACTGCCTCCCAGCACCCTGGGAATAAAACACAGACCAATATCCCAGAAATAGAATGTGGAGACATAGTGCAACAACTCTCTACCACCAGTAGCTCCCCCCAGGTGTATCGATTTGCATAGCTGTAGAACATGTCCTACTAACTAAAATTCAAATTCCCATAGGATAACATTGGAAATTCACTAAGCCATAACTCCCTCAATATTTGGACTTACGGGACAATGTATATATCAAAACAAATGTCTTAATGGGTACTACAAGAATAACACATATTTCCCCACCCAAACATTAAAGGTCAATATAAAATAAATATAAAAAAAATGCAAATTCCACCAGCCTGACGGCAATGAGGGTTTAGGTGCTGTACACCACACCTTGAGCCATGCCAGAGACCGGGGTTTGAGATTAACCTTGGGCCATCAGTGTGCCAGCATGGGTGGAGGGATGGAACAGGATAGAGCAACCTAATGGCAGCTCTCTTCTCCTGGAGTGGTTGTCACCCTCCCATAGTTCTGCTGCTAGTGGGTGGAGGTCTGGTGGCAGTGCAGGTGGAAGGGTGTGGCAAGTTGGGAGGGTGCTTTGGAACATGACACATGCATGCATGCCCAGGAAAAACAGGTAAAAACACCAGACAAAAACATAATAAAAAGAAAAATGCTAATTCCCATAGGATAACACTGGAGCTTCAACAAGCCATACTAATAAGGAAATAAATTGCTGTCTTGATGAAATGGAAACAGATGGCCCTCTGGGCCCTGCACTCCCACAGCAACATAGGTGCATGCATCTATGGAGGAATGGAAGACAGGTAAATGAGGATATGATTATACTAGCTCAAAAAGTAAGGAACTTTTTTGCAAAAAAAAATTGTTAATGCAACTAAAGTAGGGAATGTGGTATTAGGGTTCCTAACTGTAACATCCCACCCCACCCTACCAGGCAGCAACAGGAAAAATCATTACAATTTTACTTCGCCAGCATCTTCGCAAATCAGGTGTGAGGTGTGCCATGGGTTTGTGAACTATAATGCTCACCCCATTCATACATACTGTACACATCTCAGTTTATTTACTGATGAAATAGGATGAGCATTATGGCTGACGGCTCCAAGGCACATCCCATACCTAATTTCTGAAGTTGCAGGAGGGATCAAACCATCATTGTTTTTCATTCTGCTGTCTGGAGGGTGGGTGTGACATTTCCCTACTTTTGTTGCTTTAACCCTAACCGATTCATTAGTAAAGTTTTTGGCAAAAAAATATTATGTATGTTTTGTTGTACCTGGACAGTATTTGTGGGTTGAGAAAATGTTTCTGGTCAAAAACTGTTTTTTTGACAGCTTATATTTCAGTGATCTTAACCCCTAAATCTGTAAATGTTATTATGCACAATGCCAGTGCTAAACACTAATTTTTTGACAAGAATTGTGTGAATCATTTGGAGGGTTAGAAGCTATTAATTTTTAAATTTGTGTAAAAATCCCCCCAATTTTTTGTGCTTCAACGGCAGAAAAACCTATATTTGTTTAAATATTCGAGCCTACTGATTTGTTAGATCTTATAGAAAAACTGCGTTTTTACTTATCTTTATAAAATCAAAGTGTACTTTATAAGTTATAGGGTTTTAACATTTTTAAATTGGGTACATGTGCAGTCACTCCAAAAAAAAGTTGAAAATAATTTTTTTGTCTCGGTTAAGGTTCATGATGGACCACACATTTAAACATAAAAACCTCAAAAAAAGTCTTAACTGTAAAGGTTGTCAGTTGTAGGTTTTTTTGTTTGTTTGTTTTTTAGAAAACAGTTTAAGAAGCTTTGTGAGCTGGCTTTCAAAATTTTAAAAAATAAATTGCATATAGTATTTTACTTACCAAAATAGTTTTTTGATTCAGTAGAAAAGCATTGTGATTCTACACAAAAATCATTGAGATGGAAATTAACAAACTGAGCACAAGCACATAATGTAAGCGATAGGCTGTGCACTTGGTACCACAAAACAAAAATTACAAACATGTTCATTACTCTGTAACAGAGTAGACACACCAGAGGGTGTAGACAGAATGAGAAGCGACCTGCAGAAACTTGAAGAATGGTCAAGGGTTTGGCAGTTGAAATTCAATGCAAAGAAGTGCAAGATAATGCATATGGGGCACAAAAATCCTGGCACAATATATCAGTTGGGGGTGAGGATATAGCATGCACCAAGCAGGAAAGGGATCTTGGGGTTGTCATCTCTGATGACCTCAAGTAGGAAACAATGTGACAAGGCAGCAGGTAAAGCAAATAGGATGCTGGGATGTATAGGCAGGCATCACCAGCAGGAAAAGGGAGGTCATAATTCCGCTATACAAGACACTAGTGAGGCTCCACCTGGAGTACAGTGTACAGTTCTGGAGACCATACCTACGTAAGGACATAGACAGGGTAGAGAAGGTTCAGAGGAGGGCAACAAAGATGGTGCATGGATTGCATCACAAGTCCTATGAAGACAGGTTGAAGGAACTGAACATGTACTCCCTGAGGAGAGGAGGAGAGAGGGATATGATAGAGACATACAAGTATCTTACAGGGAGGAACAGGGTGCAGGAAAACACTATTTTAAGTGAAAAAGATGTTCCAGGACTAGAAGGCATGGGATGAAGTTGGAGGAGGACGATTCAGAGGAAACATGAGAAAGAATTTCTTCACAGAACGGGTGGTGGACAAGTGGAACACCCTGCCAGAGGAAGTGGTGGGGGCTGAAACAATCACGGGATTTAAGAATGCATGGGATAGACATAAAGGAATTCTAGAGGTCAGGGGTAAGGGGCAACAGACTTCTAGGAAAACAAACTAAACTTACAAGCTCAAATGGGCAGACTTGGTGGGCCATAGGCCCTTATCTGCCGACACTGTCTATGTATCTATGTAAAGTCCAACCAACACAAACAATCTCAAAAATTATCAAGAACATATCTAATACCAACATGAATAAAAAAATCATGAAAATCGTCAAGAAAATTTTTCAGTTCAACACATGAAGAAAAACACATGAACATTTTCATGAAAATGTTTTTATGTCCAACAGGAAAAAGAAAAAGAAAAATGTTCAAAGTAGCAACACAGCTGGAAAGACAAATTCAGATTAGGTGCCATGTCCCATGGGTCTCCTGCTTCAAGTTACAGGTCTGGGGACACATGCTAAGAAGTAAAGACTGACCTCCTACTCTGGAAACAGCCTTACCTACCCAAAAATATTTGTGATATCTGCTGCTTTGCATAAGGACCAAGGGATCCTGTCTAAATCATTTTTTGGCTGATCTGATGCTTTTTGCAGGGTCCTATGGGTTCTGCATGATGAAAATTATGAGTAATTCCCTGCTGTTCACAGGGTCCACAGGGCCAGTTGTTAGTATGAGATTTTGGGAAAACAATTAAGACATCATTAAATGTGATTGTATGATATTAAGAAGAAAATTAAATGTGGATAATATTGTGTGCATTTTTGAATATAATATAATGTAATGTGGGTTATCCGAATTAATTCTGTATCTATATTATATTTGATACTAGGTGACTTAGATATCACAATATACCCCATGTACTAATTTGTATTAAATATTTATATATTTAGGTTTGTTAGCAACATTGTTTGTTAGTAGTGTCTTATATACATATTCTGTGCAGCAAAACTGAAAGCATGAATTCCCCCCCCCCAAAAAAAAGGCAGAATTAGACATCAATGATGTCAACAATGCATTGAGTCAATAGATAGTAAAGAGAAGATATCTGATATAGATGAACAACTATTTATAGAAGAATAAATGCAAAGAACTGTCTAAGACATTGGGATATTGTACACATGTTAATGACACTAAAATTAAAGTGACTGTATCAGAAGGGGAATGTGTACCTGTTCTCAATCTTATTACTGATGCACAAGCCCATACCATAACTCATGTATTACTTTTAAACATAAAAAAATGAAAACATGTTCCAGCAGATTTGATTAGAGGTAGATGTACATTAAATTTATGATTGTTCAGCACAAAACCAAAATTACCAGAATCATAACATCAATCATGTGCAAAAAATTAAAATAGAAAATCTTACTTATAAACGTGTATGATGGTATGTAGGTTTGTACATATTCATAGGTTCATAGGTGATTACAGCTGGAAGGATACGTAAAAGGCTTGTCCTGTCTGATCATGGTTGCTCAGCACTCACATCACTCAATACTCATTCTGCCTGATTGTAGAAGGTTGGCGCAAGTCACCGCCAAACGCAACTTGCTCCAATCACAACTACGACATTGACCCTGCACACTATTCTAGAAGGGACAGGGTCTCTGTGTCTAAGTCCTGTGATGTGCCACATGTGGCCAGGTACACTGAACAGAGGGTGCACCTGGTGAGCATGTCGTAAGCTGCAACAGGTACAGCACAGGTCACAAGTGCCCACCATGCCCAGCAAGCCACATTAGGGGCCCCACAGAGCTTCCCACACCAACTGCCCCCGAAGAATCCATAAAGTGCCCCGCAGGACTGGCTACACCTTCTGTCCTCTGAATCCACCATTGATATGCCCCACAGGGTGGCGCAGTCAACCCCCCCACCCATGCCCTGACCTGAGTCACCGCCACAAATGCGGCATATACCCAGCCCAGCCTTGGTAGTCTGGTGGCCCCCATCCAGCTGTGCCAGTCCACCCAGCACCCCACCACCCATCCCCAGCTGGCGACTGGTACAGCCCACCTCTCACCTCCATGGCCAGCTGCTGACTGAGTTCAGTAGAAGCGCTACTGTAAAGACTCACTCAGAAATTCATTGGCCACTAGACTACCAGGGCCGGGCTCAGTATATGCTGCATTTGTGGTGACAAATCGGGGTCAGGGCATGGGTGGAGGATTGACTGCACTGCCCTGTGAGGCATGTCAATGGTGGATTTGGGGGACAGGAGGTGTGGGCAACCCTGCTGGGCACTTAATGGATGCTTCGGGGGGCAGTTGGTGTGGGCAGCCCTGCGGGGCACAGAATATCAGCATCGGGGGCAGGTGGTGTGGGAAGCCCTGAGAGGCACCCACTGGGGTATGCTGGGCACGGGAGGAAGGCAACTGTGGAATGACTGCTGGACTGCTGGTGGGTCTACAGGACCCCCAGGGGCATCTGTAAGTTAGACCAGCTAAATGCTGGTCTAACTTACGTTGCCAGTTCTCCTCTGTGGGTTCTTGAAGAATCCTGACATTGGGGACTTTTTTGATGCCCTTCTGGAATGGTGCACAACTGCTGCTGTAAACCCACTAGCGCCATGCTGCAGGGGGTTTATGGTGCAACTGCTGGCTTAACAGCTTTTTGGTGCAAGTGGCCTGCATGATGTCGCAGGCCACATTGTAGAATCATGCATGTCATAACTGCTGGTGTAAGTTGCTACATGCACAATTCTACATGGTGCAAGTGCTGTTATGCCAGGCGTAACTGTACTAGAATCGGGGCCATTATGTTCATGTGCACATCTAGATTCTTTTAAACATAGAAACATAGACTTTGATGGCAGATAAGGACCGCTTGGCCCACCCAGTCTGCCTATTTCCCTACCTAATGGATAAGTTGCAGATCGTAGTTAACCAGCAGCCTACTTCTTTTTATCCCCACCCCCTAGAATTGCCTTATGGCTGTCCCAAGCATGCTTGAATTCAATCACTGTTTTTGACTCCAGAACCTCCTCTGGAAGGCCATTCCATGCATCCACAACCCTCTCTGTGAAAAAATACTTCCATACATTACCTCTGAGCCACCCCCCCATCTTCAAATTGTGCCCCCTTGTTCTTGCACACCTCTTTTTTTGATAGATGCTACCCTCTTGGACTTTGTTGATTCCCTTGAGGTACTTGAACATTTCTATCATGTCCCCCCTCTCCCTCCTTTCCTCGAGGCTATACATATTAAGCTCCTTTAGTCTCTCTTCATATGTCTTCCGGTGTAGACCCTGTACCATTTTAGTTGCCCTCCTCTGGACAGCTTCCATCTTGTCTATGTCCTTGCAGATATTAAGAATCCACTGTTAAGATATCTATATTGTCACTATTAACAATATGTTGAGGTAAAGTATAGTACTCTGCAATAGTTCTTTGTGTTAAATAGTCGCTCTTCCACTCACAGATGAAGCATGCCCCTTTGAGCTGGTATTTATTGATTTATTTGAATTTTGATAACTGGGTAGGTCAACTGAGACAAAATCCCTTTTTCAGTGATGATCCAAGGAATAAAGAATTCCAAGAACAAAACATAATACAATAATACACATAGAATAGTACAGTGAGTCACAATACATGGTTAAGCCATTGGTAAATAACAACAGTACTCAAGTAGGCAATAACCAAAGGATTCAGGATTACAGGCAGTTTGCAGGTAACCAGGGGAGGCAGGAGACAGATTAACATTTTATACCATATGCAGGGACATTTATGCCATTCACATACCAGATGTCAACAATTTAAACAGCAAGATAACTAACGATAGCCAGATTCAACTGCATTTGGTTAGAGAACATGGGGTTCGGGTTACAGTCAGATGTTATTCTAGGTAGAGGAGGAGTGAGAAGTGAGGAGAACAGCTTGTCTTTGAGATAGGAGAGAAAGGAGGCTGTTTGTGACCATTGGTGAGATTGAGAGAGACATGTAACATTAGTCACATGTGGCCTTACTTGTTAATAACAGTTACCTCTGCATGGGGGGTTGAAGAACTCATCCTTGTAGTTTTTTTTGAATTGGTTAATGGTTTTGTAAGAAAGTAGAGGGTGGGGCAAATTGTTCAAAATTCTGGGGGCAGTGATGGTGTAGGATCTTTGGCCTATCTTTAGCCTGGCCTTCAGGAGCTCCAGTAATGGAAGGCTAGAAGATCTTAGTACATGAGGGGTAGGTTTTAGGGATAGCAGGCCCATCAGACTTGGGGGGGCTGATAAATCAACTAAAAGGTGGTACAGTGCACGGGGAAGTCAAATTTGTTGTCAAACATTTGCCAGCTTAGTCTGTTGAGGACAAGGCAGTGGTGAGTATGGGCAGGGCTGAGGCAGCAAAGTGAGCTATCCTATAGCTTTCCTAAGCTGGTAGCAGTGGATTCTTAATGTCACAAATCCCTGCTTGTTTTTCAAATAAATTGGAGCTATCTAGTCATCATTCTTAGTGGATTTAGAAACTAGTATTAGATCTCCTCGTAGTTGTTTTCTTTCTAGTGAGAAAAAGTTAAGTTCCTTATTTCTATGGTCATAGTTCATATCTTTCAACGCCCTTCTCATTGTTATCTTCTTTTCACTCTCTCTACTCTGGTAATATCTTTTGTAAGTCTCTGTGACCAGATTTACATGAAACGTTTATGTGCTCAGTCTCACAAGCTATCTATACAGAGATAACAACACCTTTCTCCTACTTGGGAAGTTTCTATTAAAGAGCAGCTGACACCATTAGGACAGCTTTAACAAAACGTAATATTTAGACATGGATCAACTTGTTGTTCATATTAGTTCTGTATTTCTCCTCCCCATTATTTATTACTAATGCATGTAAACAGGATATTTGTTCCTAAAGCGTTCATCTGTTTCTGTTACTTTCTCCCTAAGGTCATAATGCTCTATTTGTGACATTACAATTACTCCCATGGCAACAGAGGGTGATGTCACAACAGAGGACTATGACATGAAGTAGGAAGTAAGCTAAAGAGGTCAATGAACTATATGGGATATAGAGCACGCTATGTAAATGTCTCAGTAATGAGTAATGGGGAGGAGAAATCTATCAAATACATATAGAATGCAAGCTAAATCGTACTAAAATATTATATTTTTCAAAGTTTTCTTTGAGGAGTCAGCATATTTTTAATGCTGCAAATAACATACAATATTTGTACTCAGAAAAAGATTGTGGCTCAAACTTTGTAGATGAATATAAACAACTCAGAACAAAGAAATTAAGAAGAAAAATTAAATGGAAATGTACTGCACCCACTCTTAACAGATACAATTTTTGTCATGTATTTGATGGTGTGTAGTTATATGAGCCCTTTTTTTGGGAAGAAACTTACAACTTACGTAGATAAAATCATCTTGACAAACTCAGTTGAGACCATAGTGTTCTAAGGGTTTTCCCCAAATGAAAAAGAAAAATCAGATGAGTACTCCACTGAACCAGATACCCACTGTGTCAAGAGAGCAAGTGCCAGCCACTCTTCTGCTGCATCCCCCCCCACCGATTTCTTCGAGTGGCCCTCAGCCAATGGACACCAACCAACACCAACCCTCTAATCCCCAGCCTTTAGGTTGTGCTCTACTAATGAGCGAGCCAGCTCAGGACAGGGGGCAACTAAGGTGAAGCCCAGGAACCCCATCAAGCTGTGTTCCAGCAAACAGGATGCCTGCTCAGGAGAGGGTGGGGCTAAAGCAATGCCCAGGAATCTTAAACAAAAAACGTGCAGAGCGGCTCCTTGGCTCACTGCTGAACTGGGGTTGAGAGAAAAGCCTCCAACTACTCTTCTGCTGCTCTCCTTCCCAACAATTGCCTTCTCAAGTGGCCCCTTGCTAATGGAAAACAACTGACACCAACCCTCTCATCCTCAGCTATCAGGTTCTGCTCCACCAATCAGGGAGCAAACTCAGGTTAGATGTAAAGGCTAAAGAGATGCCAAATTATCTTAAACAAAGGGCTTATGCAGAACCACCTCTTAGTTCACTGCTGAACTGAATGCTGATGAAGTCAAGAGAGCTGCCTCCAGCAACTCTTCTGCTACTCTCAACCCACCAGTCACCTCCTTGAGCAGCCCCAATGTGACAGACACCAACCTACACCAACCCTCTTGTCCCTAGGCATTAGGTTGTGCTCTACCAATGTGCGAGTTGGCTCAGGACAGAGCGGGCAACTAAAGTGAAGCTCCTTGTTCAAAAGCCCTATACCTCAAGTGGACCTCATGCTTGCAGCACTCATACCAAGGATGAGCACAAAGGACACTTGACTGGAGTCTGCCTGGAGTCAACCTGATGACTGGCATTTGCCAACCATGCTGATTCTCTTCATCTCACATAGACTGACTACAAAACTGCATAACTGCATCACACTCATTTAAAGTAACTATACTATAATCCAGATCACTGCAAGGAGGTACTCTTAGCTACAATTGTGACCTCCCATCTGGTCACCACTTCTCTTGTTTGCTAAACTGCTGTCTGACTACTGGGACTACTCTGGCACAGGCCAAATCAGTATTTGACTTTATCTCTGTCAGGTTAACCTAACATATAAACATAGAATTTGATGGCAGATAAGGACCGCTTTGCCCACCTAGTCTGCCAATTTCCCTACCTAATGGATAAGCTGCAGATGCTAGTTAACCAACAGCCTACTTCCTCCTACCCCCACTAAAATTGCCTTATGTCTGTCCCATGCATTCTTGAATTCCCCCACTATTTTTCACTCCACAACCTGCTCAAGAAGGCTGTTCCATGCATCCACAATCCTCTCTGTGAAAAAATACATCCTCACATTACCTCTAAGCAGTCCCCTCTCTACCTTCAAATTGCACCCCCTTATTCTTGAACATCTCTTTTTCTGAAAGATGCTACCCTCTTGGACTTTGTTGATTCCTTTGAGGTACTTGAAAGTTTCTATCATGTCCGTCCCTCCCTACTTTCCTCGAGGGTATACATATAAAGTTCCTTTAATCCCTCTCTTCATATGGCTTCTGGTGCAGACCCTTTACCATTTTGGTTGTCCTCCTTTGGACAGCCTCCACCCTGTCTATGTCTTTGTGGAGATGGGATCTCCAGAACTGCACATGGTACTCCAGATGGGGTCTCACCAACTGTCTGTACAGAGGGATAACAACTTCCTGTATTCTGCTGGTGATGCCTTTCCCTATGCATCTTAGTATCCCCTCAGCCCTCCTTACTGCCTTCTCACATTGCTTACCCACCTTTAGGTCATCTGAATTAACTACCCCAGGTCTGTTTCCATTTCTGTTGTTGTCAGTATCTCACCCCCCATTGTGTACTCTTCCCCTGGGTTTTTGTTTCCAAGGTGCATTACTTTGCACTTCTTTGCATTGAATCTAAGCTGCCATACATTTGACCACTCCTCCAACCTTGCCAAGGCCCTTCTCATCCTTTCCACCCCACCTTGTGTGTCAACTGTGTTTCAAATCTTTGTGTCGTCTACAAAGAGACAAGCTTTTTCTTCAAGTCCCTCTGCAATGTCACTTATAAAGACATTAAAGAGGACCACACCCAGTACTGAATTCTGCGGTACCCTACTAGTAACCCCCTTCTCTTCACTGTGGACTCCGTTTAATATTACCCCCTGTGTCCTGTTGTCCAGCCAATGCATTGCCCAGGCTACAACCCTAGTACCCACTCCCAGGCTGGCTAGTTTGTTTGTTAATCTATTGTGTGGGACTGTGTCAATTGCCTTGCTAAAGTCTAGGTAGGCCATGTCCACAGCCCCTCCCCGGTCTTCTACTTTGATCACCCAGTCAAAGAAATCAATTAGATTCTTCTGACATGACCTTCCCACTGTGAATCTATGCTGCCTCTGTCTTGCTCCCACTTTTGTGAAGGAGGATCACATCTGCCCTCCTCCAGTCCTCCGGTACCACACCATCCTGTAATGATTTTTTAAAAAGGTCAGTGGTGTTACTAGTTCTCCCCTTAGTTCTTTTAGAATTCTTGGGTGAATCCCATTAGGTCCCATTGCTTTGTCCACCTTCAGTTTTAGGAGTTCTTTTAGGAACCCTTTCTTCTGTGAATCAATTAATATCACCCCCATTGAGAGTGCTTCTGTTGACTGGATTAGGTACTTCCCCTCCCCTTCTTTTGTGAATACTGAGCAGATGTATTCATTCAGTATCCCTGCTTTTTCACTGTCCCTCTCTGCTTGCTTACCCTCCTCTTTATTCACCCTCAGTATCCTTCCCTTTGCCTTTCTTCACTCCTTAATGTACCTATAAAAGGTTTTATCCACCTTCTTAACTATGTTGACCATCTTTTCCTTGGTTTGGGCCTTTGCTATTCTGACTGCCTTACCTGCTTCCTTCTGCTTTAACTTTTACAGTTCTCTGTCTTGCTCTTTCTGTGTTTTCTTATACTTCCTGAATGCTATTTTTTTCTCCCTAACCTTCCCCCCACCTCTTTTGAGAACTATAGAGTTTTTTCCTTCGCATTGATTTGTTTGTTTGCTTCACACAAAGGCTTATTGACTCTGTAATGGTAGTTTTGATGGTTCCCTATTGTTGCTCCACCCCTCCTTCTTGCCTGTTTGCTAGTGTTTTTCTAATGCACTCTCCCATTTTGACAAAGTCAGTCCTTCTGAAAGCCAGTACTTTCTTTTTTTTTACAATTCAAACTTTATTAATAGATTTTCAACAACAAGAGGCAGTTAACATGGAAAATAAAACAAGAATACAGCAACTTATTCGGCAGAAACTGACCCTCCCTCTCCTCCCCCCCATACAGCAGTAACATACCATTTTGCAACATGGGCTCAAAACCATTATACATGAGTATACAGGGCTACCTACTCTGAAACAATACTTATATCTGGGCAACTAGAATTGAGGAGTGAAGGGGATCCCATATTTGAGTGTAAGCAGGAATTCTATTGTGAAGGCTGGCAATAGCTTTTTCTGTATGCAGGTTAGGGAGGATTTCTTTCACCCATTGCTGCAATGTCAGAGTAGACTTATCTTTCCAATGGTGTAAAATAAGCTTCTTGACAGATAGTGCTATCATAGAAATATGAAACCTTCTTACTTTGACCCTGATGGAGGACAGGTCCCCTGGAAGACAAATGTCAGGAGCGAAACATTCCTGCAGACTCAATAAAGGGTCCAGGAAAGCTTTGATAGAATCCCACAAAAGGGAAATTTTGGGACAAGACCAAAATATGTGAAGGAGTATTCCCTCTCCCTGAGAACATCTAACACATAAATTTGAGTTGAGGAGACACCATTTCTTTAATTTAACTGGAGTATAATACATGTTGTGCAAAATGTGATATTGCATAAGGCGCAGTCTATCCTGGGACACAAATTTATGGCAGGACCTCCATAAGGCCTGCCAGTTGGGGGAATATTGGGGAATATGGAACTCCAGAACCTCATCAGTCCAAAAGAGTCCCCATATCTTCTGTGAAACAAATCTTGATATAATTTGGAGACAACTCCCGAGGATCCAAGTAGAGAGGAAAATTCTGGGATTGGGGCCCCAACCATTTGGGTAGGAGGGATATTGCCCATCACTGATGTAAGTAAGTGCCTTAGCTGCACTGCTTTGAACTGTGAGTATGCCAGAATACTAAATTTCCAAGTAAGATCACCTGTTGACAGCCATTTCCCCTCCTCATCCAAAAAGGAAGATACTATCCCATTGCCCAGTTGGGGCAACCAAGTGCGGGGAATCTGCTGCTTGTTCATAGTGAATGATGGGGATTTCTAAATGGATTGGGCCAAATCTAACTGGGGGATATAGTGCAAAAAGGAGCAAAGTTGAGCGTATACCTTTAAGGAAGTGATAAAAGAGGGACACTTCTCAGCGCCATGCACCTGGGACATTTTTACATAAAACAGAGTTAGGGAATCCATATTCATGGACCAAATTAAATCCAACTCTATTCTAAGCCATGTCAGCCATAAATCTTTGGGGCCCGGACATACCCATTTCAGGCATTTTGCTAGGTAGCTAGCCCAATAATATATAGCCAAGTGAGGAATCCGCAATCCCCCCTCAGATTTTGAAGCAGCCAACTTATAATAAGCCAGTTGAGGGTATTTATCAGACCAGATAAACTTGGTGAAAATGCCGTGCATTTTCTTAAACCAGGAAATCGGAATAAATGTGTTAAGGAGAGATAAGGGGTAGAAAATTCTTGGGAAGATATTCATCTTGATTATGTTAATCTGGCCCCATAGTGAAATTGGGAGTTTAGACCATCTGTCAAGATGCTGAATTATAAGCTGGGAGAGGGGCTCCAGATTTTCCTTGAACCATGCTGAGATGTTACGAGTTAGTTTGATGCCCAGATATTTTAGTGTCCTAGGAGCCCAACCTAAACCTAAAGGGGTGATATCAGTCTTGAATGTCTTGTGATTTAGGGGAAAGAAGGAGGATTTGTTAGCATTTAGTTTATAGTTTGAGAGGGCACTGAATTTAGCAATTTCACCCAGCAAAGCCGGAATGGAGGATACCGGATGGGATAAGTACACAAGGAGATCATCCGCATATGCAGTAATCTTAACCTCATGACACCCCACCCAGATGTCCTGTATTCCTGCATTATTGAGAATATTTTGAATAAGGGGTTCCAGATACAGGTTAAATAGAAGGGGAGAAAGGGGAAAACCCTGTCTGGTACCTGAATGTAATGAGAAAGACCTGGAGAATGCACCATTTCCGGAGATCTTTGCTCAGGGGGTTTTGTATAATACACAAATCCAGGATATAAAAACAGAAGGAAACTGGAAGGCCTTAAGAACTTGGAACAAAAAGTTCCAGTTCACATGATCAAATGCCTTCTCGGCATCCAGGGAGACCAGCCCAGCAGGAATCGTAGCATCCCTGGAGATCGAGAAGACATGAGAAATGGTGCGCAGATGATCTTAGGATGAACGTCCCTTCATGAATCCAACCTGGGCCATACCTATTAAGTAGGAAAGGACTACAGTTAACCTATCGGCTAATATCTTCAGAAGGATTTTGATGTTTTGATTTAAAAGTGATATGGTCCTGCAGCTTTGAACTAGCTCAGGATCCTTAGAAATTCAGTACTTTCACTTTTGTGTGGTTTGACTCTACAGCTGAGTTTATCGTGAACCACACTGTTTGGTGGTCACTTTTTCCAAGATGGCTACCCACTTCTAGATCTAAGATCCTCTCTCCATCCCCATTTGAGAGTACCAGGTCTAAGACTGCTCCCTCCTGAGTGGGTTCCAATACTAGCTGTCTGAGGCATGCCCCCTGTAGGGCATCGAGAATGGCCCTGCTCTTGCATGTGGCTGCAGCAAAGGTGCTCCAGTTAACATCTGGCATATTCAGATCCCCCATCAGCAATATCTCCCCTTTCTCTGCCATCCTAAGGATGCCTTCTATCATTTCCTTGTCTATTTCCTCCCCTGAGAATGGGGTCTGTATACCCCTGTGGATAGTGGTGCCATTTCCAGTCTCCAGGGTGACCCACAGTGCCTCCTCTCCTCCCTGTTTACCCTTTAGTTCCATTGTTTTATCCCTTCCCTTACATAGACATCTACTCCACCTACTCTTCTTCCCTTCCTGTCCCTCCTGTAGATTGTGTACCCTGGTATATTGACATCCCAGTCATGGTCCTCTGTGTACCATGTTTCTGTGACTACCACACTATCCAGACATCCCTCTTCCATCAAGGCCACAAGTTCATGGAGCTTGTTACCTAGACTATGGGCATTGGTACTCATTACCTCTGTTTTTTTATGGCCTTACCCCTTTTTGCTGCATTCCTGTCTTTACTGCCTTTGTCTTTTTCTCTATTTGCCAAAGCCCTTCTCCTTATTGACTTCTCTATCTTGGTGTTTACCTCACTAACTACCCTGATTTGTTTTTTGGGGGGGGCTGGAATTTCCCTTCTCCTTTTCAGTGCCCCCCCCCCCGGCTAGTTTAAATGCTTGCCAATGAAGCATTTAAACCTATCACCTAGGATCCTGGTTCCACTTGCTGCTGGCCCCAGTCTCTGAGGTCTCTAGTCTTAGAATCAATAAATACTGTTTACTTCCTACCTGGGTCACCTTCTAATTGTGTTTTCATACTCATAGCTTTTACAAATTACTGATTAATTTTATCTGCTGCTGCTGCTGTTGTCTCAGTGGCATTAGTTCTGTCTGTTGCTCCAGTGTTGTTCTCTAATCTTACTGCCATTGTTTAAAGACTCAGTTTGCATATAGCCCTGCCTGACAATGTCCAAGGTGTTCAGCCATTGCATTTATTTTTACTATGAATGTACCTGCTCTGTGTTTTTTCTAGGTATGATCCACCTCACCATGCTTCATACTCTTCTTTCTTTCTTGCCTTCCTCTCCCTCCCCCTCCTATCCCTATCCCCCCCCCCTCCCTCAGAGGCCTAGTCAGATAACTTTCATCCTCTCCACCTCTCTCACTTTTCATCCCTCCCTGCCACTGTCTTACCCTTCACATCACTCCCTCCTACCTCCCCCTCTCCTTCCTCCACCCTTTTCTACCACAAGCTGTCCACCCTGGACTGTTATACACAACTTTTTAAACCTTGAATTTCTTTACCATGCCTGTCTCTCCCTTCCACTCTCCTTCCTCTCTCCCTTCCCCCCTCATTCAAAGGGGCAGACGTCTCATTCCATTCTCCTTCTCCTCTTTATTCTCCTCCTTCTTGCTGACAACATTGAATCAAACCCCGGTCCCCCATTTTCTTTCTCTACCACTACTCTCCCCAAAGGTCTCAGCATCTTCAACCTCAATGCGAAGAACCTCCTCCCCAAGATTGACTCACTTAAATTCTGGATCTCCTGGCATTCTCCTGACCTCTTGTGCATATCTGAATCATGGCTTTCCTATATGGTGCCCAATTCCAGCTTAGTGTTCCCTGACTATAACCTCTTCCATAAGGACCAAGGCAAGTGTAGCAGTGGGGTTGCTTTGTATGTTCATCAGAATCTATCCTGCTCCATCTCCTTCTGTGAGTCAGTCCCCTCCTTTCATGAGCACCTGCTTGCCAATCTATCTTTCCACTCTCCACATCGTTATCTATCTTTTCTATACCTCTCCTAAAATCTCTCCCTCCTCCCTTTGTGTCTCCCCCCATTGCTCATCTTCCATGCTGCCTGCATTGAGCTCATTCTCTTTGGGGACTTCAACATAGACTGGCTATCCCCTGCTTTCAGGCTCACCCTCCATAGAACTGAGTACCACAATCCTTCTTACTTAATTACAGAATGCACCCAGCTGAATCCTCACTCCCCTAACCATTCCTTCTTAGACTAGGCGAGGAATATTCATATGGCACCATTTCCAACAGCTCAGAGCACCTCACAACAATAAATAGAAAAGCAGATATAAATTCTAAGATTCAAAGAACAGCAAAATAAATATACAGTACAATCCTGTTTATCCAGATTCCACTAATCCAGAAATCCTAGTTATTCAAAACCAAAGTGTGTCCCTCGAGCTCCCCTGGATAAGTTAATAGGTGACAAATGGTTTTCAGTTATCTTATTAGTGATCATTACCACTAAGCATTCTTCCATTTGTATTTAGTCATAGAAGCACTGCATTTCACATCTAATCCCCCTGCTACCTGCCTGTGGTTACTTGCTGCGAGATGTCCTGCAAACGAAAATGCTTAGTGCTTGATCTTCAACAGAAGCTTGAAATTCTTAAAGAATTAGAAGATAGACACAAGGTGGTAGATGTTGCCAAGTGCTATAACATTGGAAACTTCACCATCAGTGACATCCGAAAGTCTGGGGACAAACTGAAGAATTTTGCAGCTGCTAAGGATAGCAGCATGAAGGTGGGGGACTGCAAAAAAATGCATGTGTGCTCAGACGAGGTCCTTGACAAAGCGGTCTACATGTGGTTTGTTCAGAACCGCATGAAGGGCACTTCTATCTCTGGGCCTATTAGTAAGGCGACAGCCAAACCTATCCTAGTGCACCCCTTCAGGTCGACAGCCTGATGGTGAAACACGAAAAAAGACCTTTACGGTGACAGTCACTGTAATGGTCCTTTTCTGTGTTTTACTTTCCCCCAGTGTTCTGCCCCCTCCCTGGACCAACTCTGACCTTTAGTTGATAATCCTAAAGTCTTGGGGGTGTGGGGGGCAGAGCCCCCCACATGGTGGGTGTGTGGGGCACTGTCCCCCACAGAAAACACTTCCAGATTGGCGGCACAATACCTGCATTGGTATTGTGCCATTGCTGTGTGGGAGCTCGGCATTTTCACTGTCAACCTCCCTTGGTGCTTCCTCATTTTCACAAACAGCTGAATGTAGATACGGTACCTTTCACCATGAGCGATGGCTGGCTTAGTCAGTTTAAGCAATGACATGGAATACGCCAGCTAATTGTTGCCAGTGAGTCCCTGAGCCCCTCGAATGAATCCATAGCACATTTCTGAGAGATGCTAAAGCTCAAACTGGAGGCAGAGTGTCTCACTGAACAGCAACTGTACATCGCTGATGAAACTGGATCTCATTGGTGCCTACTTCCAGAACAGACATTAGCTTCATCAGATGAACACTGTGCTCCTTGGTAAAAAAAAAAAAAAAAAAAAAAGCAAATTGAGACTCACAATCCTAGCCTGTTGCTATGCAACAGGTGGTCATAAGCTTCTATTTTTAGTCATCGGCAAATCAGCTAGCCTGAGATGTTTTAAGCACATTAACCTTTCAGCACTGCCTGTTCTGTACAAATCCCAAAGAAGCATATGGATGAACTGTGACATTTTTAGTGCATGGTTTGAAGAACATTTTGTGCCAGCTGTATGAACATACCTTCACTCAAAATGGCTGCCCATCCATGCACTGCTTCTGATTGACAATGTGGGCATATATCCAGGGACAGAAAGCTTACGCAGTGCTGCTGGGGCTATACGGTGTGAGTTTCTACCACCCAACACTACAGCTAAAATCCAAGTACTAGAACAAGCTGTGCTTGCACTTTAAAATGCCTATACAAAGGTAAGTTGATCAGCTTTGTTCTTAGCAAGGAGAATGAGGAGCTAAAACTAAGTAACATCATAAAGTCTGTCAGCACAAAAGAAACAGTTTACATGCTGGCAGAGTCATGGAAGGAGATTCAAGAGAGAACAATTATGAAGTGCGGGGCAAAATCAAAACTGCTTCAACCTCAAGCTGAGCACATTGTGGCAGACGAACCAGATCAGGAGTAGCTGGCTATAAGGCACCTTAATGAAGTAGCGGAGCAACTGTCCTTACAGCCTGAAGATGTGGAACATTGGGTGCAGGCAGATGAGATAGATGAAGGCTACGGGGAACTATCCGACAGTGACATCTTATATTCTGTTCAATTACAGCCAGAAGTTATGGATTAAGAGCCTGAACCAGATGATTCAGAACAAGCAGAACTGCATGTAACTGACACTGAAACTGTCAACTATTTAGACAAGGCTATTGCATGGCTGGAAAACCAGCAAGATGTTGATGGGCTACAAATTCTACTTTTGCGGCAGTTACAGCAGAAAACGGTTGCTAAACGAAATGCTCAAAAATGACAAACCTCAATTGAACAATATTTTAAAAAGTAAAATGAGTAATACAGTAATACAGTGCAATACAGCCCATCATGATTTTAAACTAATTTTGAACATGATTTTAACTTGCTTTTAATATGAGCGCCACAGTTTGAATTTATTAGCGTATTTAAATTAAAATAGTTTATATCTGAAAGTTGTCTCTTGGGACTTGCTGTTTTCTGGGGGTTACCATGAATTACCATGTGACTTCTAATTTTCCAAATGCCCATTTATCCACATAATTTTGATGTCCCCTGGGGAGTTTGGATAAATGGAAGTATACTGTATTAAAATATAAATAAAAAGAATTAAAAAGAAATAAAATAGAAGCATCTAGAGTTAATAATCTGGAAAGGCCTGTATAAATAAGTATGTTCTTAATCTGTGTTTAAAGGTATGCACAGATGGGGCAGAGCTGAATGATTCTGGGAGAGAATTCCAAAGTAAAGGGGCCACAAATCCAAATGCCATATCCACAGACTTTTTTAAATGGGAACAGGGAACCAGAAATAAACCTGCATCTGTGGACGAGAAGGAATGAGAAGTAATGCAGGACTTCAGAAGATCTTCAGCTCAGTTTATGCATATTAGGACCTTGAATGTTATCAAGCAAATATTGATGATAATACATCATTGGACAGGAAGCTAATGCAGAGCCAACAGCACTGGCGTGATGTGGTCATTATGAGGAGTTCCAGCCACCAACTAGGCTGTGGCATTCTGGACTAACTGCAGTCAGTGCACCAAACTTCAAGATTGCTCTAGGTACAGAGAATTGCAGTAATCCAATCTGGAGGTGACAAAGGCATGGACAACCATCTTGAGGTCAGCTGGTGCCAAATACGGTTCGATTCGGGCAATATTGAGAAGATGATAAAAAGAATTCCTGACTACTGTCGACACCTGTTTTTCAAATGTCAGCTTGCAGTAATGAATCAAGGATCAGTCCTGCGGCCAGTCCTCTTCAATATCTTCATCAGTGACATTGCAGATGGATTGGAGGTTAAGGTTTGTCTGTTTGAAGATGACACCAATATCTGCAACAGTGTAGATGATCCAGATGGGGTGGACAGAATGAGAAGAGATCTGGATACTCTAGCAAAATGGTTGGAAGAGTGGCAACTGGGATTTAATGCAAAGAAGTGAAAATCATGCACATAGGGAAGAGAAACTCTGAAGCCACCTATAGGCTGGGAGGGGAGTTACTGGCAGTCACAAGGGAAGAAAGAGACTTGGGCATTATCATCACAGATGACCGGAAATCATCCAAGCAGACCACTAAAGCAGTAGGTAAGGCTACAGGGATTTGGGGGTGTATTAGCAGGGGTATCACAAGTCGGAAGAGGGAGGTAAAAATCCCTCTTTATAAGACACTGGTTAGGCCCCATCTGGAGTACTGCATGCAGTACTGGAGGCCACACCTTCACAAGGACAATAACCAAATTGAGGCAGTCCAGAGAAAGGCAACCAAAATGGTGCAGGGACTGCATCAGAAAACATGTGAGGACAGATTAACTGATCTCAATATATATACCCTAGAGCAAAGAACAAAGGAGGAAGAGAGGTGATATGATTGAAACATTCAGACACCTTAAGGGCATTAACAAGGTGAAAGAGTCTAACATGTTTCAATAAAAGAAAAATAACAGGACAAGAGGACACAGCATAAGATTAGAGGCAGGTCGATTAAGCGGTAATGCGAGGAAGTTCTTTTTCACAGAAAGGGTGGTGGAAGCATGCAACAGCCTCCCTCAGGAAGTGGTGGATGTGAATACAGTGCAGGGCTTCAAACAGGCATGTGATAGGCATAAGGAAGCAATACAGATGAGTATGAATAGATAGGCCATTGACAGAGGAAAGGCAGATGGCACATTTATAAGGTAGAAAAGGAAATGGGCAGACTGGATGGGTCTTGTGGTCCTTATCTGCCCTCAACTTCTATGTTTCTATGTTTATAGTTCTTTAGTTAACATTGAGGGGAAAAAAATTCTTATTTTAGGTGTTTCTATGAATGGTGCCCAATACCTTCACTGCATCCACAGCTCAAAGATTGTGTCCATTTAATGATGGAAAAGAGAGGTCACCAGTTGTCATTGCCATACCAGACTGACCTGGTTTAATGACCATCACCTCTGTCTTCCCTGGGTTGAGATGTAGCTAGTTGGAGGCTATCCAGTCATTGATTTCTTGAAAGCACTGTCCAAGCACTGACACCACATTTACCTGACCAGAGGTGCAAGACAGGTAGAGCAGAGTATTATCTGCATGGCAGTCAAACTCTACACCATGCTGCCTTATGATCTTACCCAAGGGCAACATGCACATGATGAATAACATGGGTGCTAGAATCAAACCTTGACAAACCCCACAGGTAACCTCTCTGGGTTCAAAGATGAAATTACCCAGGACCACCTGCTGAGATCTCCCTGTGATGTAGGACTCAAACCAGCACAAAACTGTGCCAGTGAGTCCCACATAGTTCCTCATGCAATCCAGTAAAACACCATGATCCACTGTGTAAAGTGTTGATGAGGGACCTCATAGGACCAACACTGAACACTGTTCCTGATCCCTCACCAGGAGGAGATCATGCAAAACCCTAATAATGGCAGTCTCAGTAGTATGATGAGGCCTAAATACCAACTGGAAAGGCTCATAGATATTAAATAACTTTAGATGAACCTCCAATTGAATTGCCTCTACTTTCTCAATGATATTTCCCAAAGAGGGAAGATTTGAGACAGGCCTGTAATTTGCCAGGACATCAGGGTGCAAAGATGTTTTTTCAGGATGGGCCTCACCACAGCCCTTTTTAGGGCTGCCGGGAAGACCCTCTCCTTCAAAGAGCACCCAACAATACTAGCATATACCGGTCCTGGAAAATCAAGGCTACCAATAAGGAGACAAGTTGGTCTAGGATCCAGTGAGTAGCACATAGGATGCAAGCCAGAGATCATCTGGACCACCTCCTCTTCTACAACTGGATCAAACTCAGCCCAGGTTGGCAGATTGTCATTGCCCCTCCTTTCATGGATATCACCGGCATATGACAGGCTGCTTGCAGTGTTCTCCCTCTGTATTGAGGACACATTGTCAGGAAAGAATCAACCAAACTCCTTGCATTTAACTGCTGAAAAAGCTTTAACAGATTGTAGACAGACTGGATTAATCATTCTGTTTACAGTCAAAAAAAGCTGAGCTGGCTATTCTTGCTTGCAGCAATCATCCTTGACAGGAAATCTGTCTTTTTCAGGGTTATTTCTCTCTAATAATCACTGTAGTGATTCTTCAGAGTCAGTTTGTTCCCATTGGAGTAAGATCTCCTCCAAGAAGGCTTCAACCTCTGTCCCTTTGTCTTTGATCATCTCAACACCTCACAGTACTATGGGGTACTGTATTGGGAGGTCAAGAGATGGATGTGGACAGGTTCCAGGGAGTCCAAGGCAGCTGCAGGGGCCATATTATAGCATTCCATGGCTTTCTTATATCCTCAGCAGAAGCCATTATCATGCTCGAGACATCCAGCACTGCCTAGAATGTGCAAGGCTCCAAATTTCATAAAGGGCTGTAATGGGCAGTCTCCACAGTGGGGTATTTAAATGGGGATTCCCCAAAAAAGAACAACATGACATGATGATCCAACCAGATAACTGGGTCCGCCTAAACTGAACTAATGTCAAGCCCCAATGTGAAGACAAGGTCAAGTGTGTGGCCATGCTGGTGAATGGCAGAAGCAACAGCCTGTGTAAGGCCCAGTGAAGACACTGACTGGAGAAGCTTCCTACCAAATGACAAGATTTCATCATTGACCCAAGCATTGAAATCCCCCAGCACTAACAGTCTGGGGGCTTCCAACACCTGGTTAAGCATGAAATCCATCAGCTCCTGAAGGAAGTCACCCTCACAATGGGGTGGCTGGTACATGAGAAAAACCTTGAAGCCCACATCTGCCTCACCCCTAATGTAGGGACTAGGTTACAGACCCCAAACCTAGGGACTAAGTGCTCTCCTCCTACCCCCACAGTATCATTGCAGTAGGCATTCTTCTGGACACATTCAGTGACTGCTATCTAACCTACTGCATCAAGAAAGTGCATCCAACTCATTCTGCCCCCAAATACATTTGGTATGGGCATCTCAAGTCACTTGATGCTGTTGACTTCTTAAATGGCCTTGTGTCCTCTGATAGGTTCTCCAGCTACTCAGCCCCAGACATCAAAATGTCCCTCTCCCTCTTTAATGCAGTATTTATTCCTAATGAGAGCACTCAGTTCCCCCTTAAAAAAACAGGTTTAAATGCTCCCTTCACCCTTAGATTACTTCTAACCTTACTGATTTGTGAAAATCCCATGACCAGGCTTGGGCATAATACAAGTCTGCCCAATATCTGTCTGACCTCTTAGCCTACAGGCCACTCAGAAACTCCTGCACAAATGCTGGTCACACTGCAAATGCCCTGTATTTCAAGTCAAACTTCCAATCCAACCTAAACTCCCCATCTAATTTCTAGAACGTTATTCCCTCCTTATTAAATCACCCAGCCCAGTTCACCCCCTGTCCTCCAGGTGGAAGGCTCACTGGTCTTTGACCCCCTTTTGTTGCTGTTCATCTTAACAAACTACCTGTGAATTGCATTCTCTTGATCACGCCACCTCCTGTTCCCCACTGTTCCTGCTCCATCCCACTCACCTAAAGGTTTCAGTTCTGTCCTGTCCCCCAGGAAGTCATCCTTGCCCTTATGTCACTCAACCCTTCTATATGTAGCCCTGACAAGCTGAACCCTAAACACCTATAAATCTTTGCACCAGCCATTGCCTGTCTGCTTGCTCACCTTTCAAACCTACCTTCTTCATCAAAGATGTCCCTCAGGCCTGGAATGTTGCCTAAATTCTGCCGCTGCACAAAGGGGAACTCCCTTGGCAACTTTTGGCCAATCTCACACCTCCCCTCTCTTGCAAAGGTCCAGGAGAATATTGTGTAATGCAGGCTTGCTGACTTCTTCTACTCCTCTCCCCCTTTCCAGTCTGGCATTAGGAAGAACCACTTTATGATCTCCTCCCTGCTGCATGTAACTGACTCTGTCCTCACTGGGATGAATCAGGCATATATCACCACAGCCATATTCATTGATCTTGCCAAAGCTTTTGACTCAGTGCTCAACCCATTCCTCCTGGACAACTTGAGCTCTGCTGACCTTTCAGCATCTGCTGTGGACTGGTTACATTCATACCTCATGGGCTGTCACCAGTGAGTTCAAATCAGTGGCATCAAGTCACCCCTCCATATACTAGCAGGGGTCCCTCAGGGCTCCATGATGGGTCAGATCTTGTCCTCTGTTTTCCTAAATGACCTTCCTTCAGTCTGTGTCTCTACACGTCTCCACATGTATGCAAATGACATGGCCATCCACACCTCTGCCACTCAGATTCATCTGTGAAAGTTCTGTTCCAATAAGACTTCCACAACATGCTGTGCTGGTTACATGCAAACCAGCTCAGGGTCAACAGCAAGAAGATTGTGTCTATGACCTTCAGCACCAGCTAGAAACTTGACAAGGCTCTCACCTTCCCATCTTCTCCACATTGGATGATGCCATCCCTGGTGGTTGTCCCTGCCTTCAAGTACCTTGGTGTGTGACTGGATATCAAGCTTGACTTCTCTGCCCACATTGATACCATTTATGCAACATCTCACCTCATACTTGGTGCCTTGTACCACATTAAGGACTGCCTGTCCCTCCAGATCCACCAGGTGCTAGTAATCAAAGTGGTTTTGCCCATCTTTGACTATGCAGATGTGACCTGTCACAGCACCTCTCCTCTTCCATTGCCAGCTTGGATACCCTTTGTAATGCCTTCTGTTGTTTCACTTCCAACTCTGCTCTCTGTACTCACCATTGCTCCCTCTATTCAGTCTTTTTCTTCCTCCCAGTACCTTCACATCACCAGTCCCACTGTACCTCCTTCATCACTATATACTGGTTTTGCTCCCTTTCCTCCTACCTTTCCTCACTCTTCTCTCCTTTCCTCTCCTCTTCTTACTGTCTGTGCTCCAAGGAATCCCATACCTTCTCCATCCCCCACCCTCACTCCTCTGCTGGGCAAGCTGCTTTCTCCTACCATCTCCAATTCCTTTTGAACCTGCTCCCTTCTTCCCTCTGACTCTCCCACTCACCACCTCCCTTTAGATGCCTCCACAGGCATGTTCCTACTCCCAACAAGTACTCCAGCAACAGGTGTGCTTAGCGATTGTGGGGTCTGGTGCCCAGAGTGGAGTTGCTTATCCCAGGCTCAAGTAAGAACAGTCCACAATCACCAAGCACTTATAGGTGTAAGTCTAGGTAGGATAAATGATGCAGCCAACTCCAAATTTCAATAGTGGACAAAAATAATTTTATTCCAACTCAGATTGCAAGTGAAAACAATGGTGTGTGACCCCCATTAGTGTGGCTACCATTAGCCTCACCCTATTGTTATCACTTGCAGTCTGAATTGGAATAAAATAATTATTGTCCACTATTGGAATTTGGAGTTGGTGGCATAATTTATCCTACCTGGACTGATACCTACGAGTGCTTGGCAATTGTGGAATATTACTGCTCCCCGTGTACCTGACAATCCCCCTATTGACCACTCCTGATTTTTTCTTCCTACTTCTCTTGACCCCGCCACCTTGGCCTCCCTAAATCAGGGCTCACTGTGCTCTCCCCTTGGCCTGTTTTCCTTTCCTTAGAAGTACTGTGACTCTACCCATCAGGCATTGCACACTTCTTGCATTCTTGCATGTTTTGTCCAGTTTATCTTTACACATATCCATGCTGTTGTGAACTTACTTGACTCATCACATTTGATCCTTTCAGTGTTGATTGCCTATGTATTTTGAAGTTTTGAATGATTTGTAAGTTTGTTCTGTATGTAGTTCCTTTCTACCTCCCCTGGGTAGCCTCTGGAAATGAACCTCTGCTCAGCATGCCTTTCTCAATTATTAATTTTTAAATAAGTAAATTAATAAACAGATAAACAAATAAATAAGAAACTGAGACTGAAAAAGAAACAACTGTCAAAAGTGATCATGTGCTAAGATGCAATATTAGACAGCTGTCACTGAAGCTGGAAAAAGACTATTGATAATTACATTTTGACAGACAATTTACAAAAAATAAAATCTGTAGAAAATATAGACAAATGTCCAGTCAGGCAATTAATAATATTGTTATGGCATGTATTGGTATGTTCGCAATCAGAAATATGTGGAAGTCATTTTCATCATGTGCACATGCTTGCTGTTCATCACAGTGATATGAGAAAATTTATTAGAGCAGTCTGTTATGCCAGAAGATCAATATTTAGTGTAACAAAATATGATAAAGTTTAACAAGACAAAGATGTGCAAGGGGTATGGCCAGAACCGTAACACTGAGAATAAAAAAATAGTGTTAACTGTTCAGTTCTACCAATACCATATACTGCATAATGGTGGTTTGCAAAATGCACAACTTGAAATTCATACATTTGATATTAATATTATGTGAGTTCTTGCTCTATAAATCTCAGTCAATTAAATTTTAACATTTCAATAAGCCCTTATGGAAATTTGGAAATTTGTATAGATACTCCTTTGACAAAATTAGAAGAAAATGCTTTGCTAGTATGGAATTCCATGGATCAAATGGACATGAACCAACTGCTTGAGTAGATTAATGTCTTCAAGGTGTTTGAAAGGATATTGATCTAGATAATAAAATGTTTTTAATCAATTCCAAAAATGAATACAAAATGGGACTCTCTGGAAAGCACAGCTCATTAAATAGTTTAAAGGTAGTATAAAGCATTTTCCATTTCCACTTCAGGCTAGATTCTGCTACTCAAGATAATAGTATTTTGTTCTTGGTTAATGGATTGCAAATTAGAGATGAAACATATCAAGATATATGTAGTATTGACTAGGTAAAAGCTCCTCTACAATATCTCAAGAAGAATATATTGTATGAGTACATTGATGTCGACATAATGACCAACTTCAATGTTACTGATGCAACCTTGAATACAAACAAGCCAATAATTGAGAAAATGTTTTTTTCATGTTGCAAAAAAAAAAAAAGGCACGAGCAGTGTGCCATGCACTCCTTAAATGGTTAAGATCTGACAGATAATCTGGAACTGTACCAAGTAAAAACAAATTCA
This sequence comes from Neoceratodus forsteri, assembly GCA_016271365.2. Lineage (NCBI taxonomy): Eukaryota > Metazoa > Chordata > Ceratodontiformes > Ceratodontidae > Neoceratodus > Neoceratodus forsteri. The sequence continues at coordinate 614,415,390 of CM057455.1, forward strand.
GTATGTGCCTGTTTGTATTTGGGATGTAATTCTAGATGCACCTTGCTTTTCTGATCTTTCACATTACTGTAGGTACAAGTTGCTTGTTAAACACACGTGAAGTAACAATTTCAGAATCTGCACATCGGACATCCAGAATTTTAAATTTGTTATGGGTGATTCTGATTTAAAATTTAAACTGTTTTTCACTTGTAGCAGAGTGAATTTATTATTAATTTTGCAAGCATTGCCTACACATTATTGGTAACTACTGATAAGTATAGCTTGAATACAGCTGGACTTTTCCAAAATGTAAAATACAATGAGACATTGCAGATTAATTTGAGTTTGATTATCTTGCACATGTATGGAACAAAAGAATGATGTTCCTGTAGAAACTCTGAGGCGATGTGCATGCTACAACAGTATGGTTCACCAAGATGGTTTGCAATTTTCAGCTGTGCAGAATACAGCTGAAATGAGTTAGCACACCTCTTAAAATGGGAAACAAAGGTGTCAACAGGATTATGTATATGAGGCTAAAAACAATGTGTTCTTTGGATCCTGTCTCTATGTCTAGACATTTCCATCACCAATTCCATGCTATGTTACAGCTTATGACAAATGTAGTGCAAACTAGAGATAAAAAATAGCAAGCTATAGCTAGTACAGTAAGCTCCTCTACCATATTTTAAAAAAGAATATGTTGTATGCGTGCATTGATGTTGACATCATGAGCAACTTCAATGTTGTTGATGCAACCTCAGATATCATAAAGCCAGTAATTAAGAAAATGTTTTAATCACATAGCAAAACATGTACAAGATTAATCATACTCCCACTGCACGGTAAAGATACAATGATGGATAATCTGGAACTATACCAAATGAAATAAGTTCACTATGTGCTTGTTAGTATTTGGGAGCTAAGTCAGGAGGCACCTTGTTTTCCTCATCTTTCCAATTAGGTACAAGTGGTTGGTTAGATACACATGTAGTAAGAATTGTAGGATCTGAACAGAGGGCATCCAAAATGTTAAATTGTGATGGGAGATTCTGAGGTATCATTCAATATTTTCTTTTACTTTTGGAGAGTGAATTTATTATTCACTTTGCAAAGATAGCCTACACTTTATGGGTTACTACTGATCTGCATGGAATGATTTCTACAGATAATTCTTTTAAATGACAGTCCTCCTTTGGGGCATGTGGAACAGCATTTATGGACTCAGGAGTACTGGGATCATGGAGCCCCACATGTTTGCATGTTGCTTTGTATTAAGGATGTTTCACAGACTGATTACAGTGACAGTTCTGAGATTCTTTTATTCTTCCAAAAGTAGGCCACCTGTCAGCTTCCTGATAAATTCAACAGTGCTACACTCAAAAAGATGGGGGCCGGGGATTATTTTACCAGGCGATGCACACTAAGCCAAAGTTTGTTTCCAGGTGTGACCTGGGAGTGCAAGAAAGTTAGGTGACTTGCTCAGTGTCACACAGTATGCAAGTGGGGGCTGTGATATTCAAACCCAGGCCTTCAGGTTTGCAGCTCAGAGCCTTAAACCACTGCACTATACTGCCTCCATGGAAAAATGATAGAGAAATTTCAACTGCACAAATGCAACAAACACTGTAGCAGAAAAGGGCAAACTAGAGGAAAATGATACACTATGGGCTCAATTCTCAAAAGAGTTGCAATGCTACAAGCCCTGGATGTGCCAAACATACGGTGCATGTGGCTTACAGCATTCCCTGGACAGCAATCAGGATTCTTGATCCCCTGCACCACATGCAGGAATTAGACCAGCTTTTGCTAGTCTGTCTTTGTGGACCTTTTTATGGGGTTTGAACCAAAAATTTGGTGCAAGCTGCTGTAAAGTGGGTATAGTGTCCCAAATGTGTGCAACCTTTGTGAATGGGCACATGTTGCAGTAATGTGTTCCATGCAGTGCAAGATTTGACAGAGGGTTTATGCAAGCCCTGTGTTAACCTTTGAGAACTGAGTCCCAGGTGTTGATTTACATTTCCTAGATGAGTTAATCAATATGAAAAGATGAATGACTTGTTTTCAACAATCTAACACCAGCTTAAAGCCATGTTTACAAAACATGCCTTTACATTGCCTACAACAGATATAAAAGTACAGTAAGTGTTAATGATTTCTACCGTGTACCTCTTTTACAGAGGCAGACAATTATAGTGTGCAATTAATCTTTCCAAATGCAATGGCATTTGACAGTATGTCATATCACATATAACATAACATGAACAGACTGCAGTACTTAAGACAAAATGGCTTCCTACTGATCTCACAAGTCACATTAATGGATACTAGGTTTAAAAACATTGTCACATCAAGAATGTGGGGAATATAAAGCTAGTGATTGCCTAAAAGAAATGTGCCTGTCTGGAAAATCTGAAGCCATCAGGTGTACACATTTTACTTTCAAATAAAGCAGATGGCACATGCTAAAAACATATCCTCAAACACAAGAACTAGCTGGCCACAAACCAGAATCAAATAATATTTTTGGGAACAATCTGAATGATATTTACTGTCTTAACTAATATGATATTTTTAGGACTCCTACTTACTTAAGATTTCAGAGTGGTATGAATTCAAACAAGCTGAGGAACAGGATCTCAAAAATGGGGCTTCACAGGTAAGAAAGTTGTTAGGTTTCATACTGACGAGGACAAAACCATTGTTGATTGATCTCTTACAACTTTAATGAAAACACCTGAAAAGAAAAAAGCAAATTACTTGTCATTGTTTGTTTTTAATCCTTTCAGGAATGAAAAATAAATTGAAAGGTGACTATTAAACTTGGAGGCCTTTCATTCTTCTGTAGAAAGTATCAGAAAAGAAGAATGTCAACAATACATTGAATGCTTCGAACAAGATAAAGGGCAGGAAGAAAAGGTAGAAAACAGAATGAATAAGATGCACCTTCCAATTTATAAAAACACTGTCATGCTTTGAATCATGGTGTTTTTGGAGACTTCAGAGTAGTGAATTATATAACTGTTTCTATGGCAGCACTTGTGGCTCAAATGAAACATGGATATGATTCTAAAAAAACTTGATGAAAATTTCAAGCTGGCTGATTAATAAGCAAATTAAAGTTTATGGTACTATAACAAATTGTGTATCAGTGGATTAAACATAAATGTGAAGGTGTTTGCAGTTATTATGAACTCCAGTATTATTTGTTAGTGGTGCTGCTGGAAATGGTATCCATGCCATTTACACCAATATTGGAAAACACAAGAAAACAGCAATGATATGTTGAGTGCTATTATTGCTCCAAATCAACTAGCAGCATTAAGATTGATGGTGTGACTCTGCACTGCATGTTGCTGCTACCAGTGATGTTATAGGTAATGTGATCTTACTGATAGTTACCTTATGGATAATGAATTTAATCTTTGTTAAGTAGTTTAACGAATTTGTATTTAAATAATAGTGTTTCCTTTTCCACTTTGTAATAGCCTTGTCTTATCTTTTGTGATGTACTGCACCTTAGTTTCAGAATGGCATATTGATGCCTATGCTCTAACGTGGGGCTGGGCATTTGTGATTCACATGTACCTGGCTCATGTAGCTATGCACTCAGAAGGCAGATACTGGGTGTGCAATATGCCCAACCAAGCTCTCTTGCAGGGCACCTGTCTGCAGCCCCATCCCATGATGTGCATGATCATGGGGGGGGGGGTTCAGAGAACACAGGTAGGCATCAAATCAGAGTCCTGGGTCCCATAGTGGATGCCCTGCTCCACACAAGCAAGGGACTCTGGATTGGTATTTTCCCATTTTAATAAATCTATTGGTGAGTACCTGACTGGATGCCCCCAGCTCTCCCAGTCAGCCTAGTTGGCAAGGGCATACTGGTAGGGGGAATTCCTGTCCCACTGCAGCCACTAGGTATCACTGGGTGATACATGAAAGATACAGCAGGAGTTCTACTGCTGTATCTGGTGCCCTCCTTGCACAGCACTTATTAAACTAGACAAGGGGGTAGGCATTAAAGAGAAGCAGGGAAATCCCAGCACCCCCACCCACAAAACAGAGTACTTAGCAAAGAAGTAGACACAAAGTAGAGAATTCAATTGGGAGCAGAACAGGGATAAATCCAGTAAAAGGCAAAGGCATTAAGGACAGGGATGGGCCTAATAGAGGTAAGGCCATCAAAAAATGAAGGCCTATGAGTACCAGTACCTGTAGTCTGAGTAACAAGCTCCCTGAACTAGTGGCCTTCATGGAAGTGGGATGCCTGGATGTCGTGGCAGTCACAGAAACATGTTACACAGAGAACCATGACTGGGATGTCAGCATACCAGGGTACACAATCTACAAGAGGGAAAGGGAGGGTAAAAGAGGAGGAGAAGTAGCTCTCTTCATAAGGGAAGGAATCAAAGCAACAGAACTAAAGGGTAAACTGGGAGGGGAGGAGGCACTGTGGGTCACCCTGCAGACAGGAAATGGCACCACAATCCTCACAGGGGTTGTTACAGACCCCCATCTCAGGGGGAGGCCATGGACAAGGACATGATAGAAGGAATCCTTAAAATAGCAGAAAAAGGAGATATATTGTCGATGGGGGACCTAAATATGCCAGATGTTAACTGAAGCACCTTTTCTGCAGCCACATCCAAGAGCAAGGTCATTCTCGATGAAAACAGGGAGCATGCCTCAGACAGCTAGTGTTGGAACCCACTCAGGAGAGAGCAATATTAGACCTGGTACTTTCAAATGGGGATGGGGATAGGATCTCAGATTTAGAAGTGGGTAGCCATCTGGGAACAAGTGACCACCAAACAGGGTGGTTCACAATTAACACAGCTGTTGAGTTAAGCAATACAAAAGCAAGGGTGTTTGACTCTAGGAGGGCTGACTTTGGGAAAATGAGAGAGTGCCTCAGAAAAGCAGTCACAAACAGGAAAGAAGGGGGGTGGAAGAACTATAGGGAAAAAGCAAAACTGCCATCACAGAGGCAACATGGATTTGTGTAAAGCAAATCAACAAAACAAAATGAAGCAAAGTCACTATGGTTTTCTAAAGATGGAGACAAGGAAGGCAATCAGAATAGCAAAGGCCCAAACTGAGGAAAAGATAGCCAACTCTGTTAAGAAGGTGAAAAAAAACTTTTATAGGTACATTAAGGGAGTGAAGAAAGACCAAGGGAGGGATACTGAGGCTTAATAAAGGGGAGGGAATGTGGGCAGAGGGTGACAGTGAAAAAGCAGTGATACTGAATGAATGCTTCTGCTCATTATTCACAAAAGAAGAGGAAGGGGAGGTACCAAAACAAAACATTAGAAACAATCTGGATAGGGGCATCGATACCAGTCCATTCACAGAAGAAAGGGTTTTGAAAGAACTCTTAAAACTGAAGGTGGACAAAGCAATGGGGCCTGATGGGATTCACACAAGAATTCTAAAAGAAGTAAGGATAGAACTAGTGACATCACTGACTACCCTCTTTAACAAATCATGGCAGGATGGGGTGGTACCCGAGGACTGGAGAAGGGTGGATGTGATTCCACTTCACAAAAGTGGAAGCAAGACAGAGGAAGGAAACTACAGACCTCCTAGTTTAACCTCAGTGGTAGGGAAAATGATGGAATCACTTCTGAAGGAACGAAGTGTTGAGTACATAGAGGCCAGCAGGGCACAGCACCCAAGACAATATGGATTCGCAGTGGGAAGGTCATGTCAGATGAATCTAATAGATTTGTTTGACTGGGTGACCAAAGTAGTAGACCAGGGAGGAGCTGTGGACATGGCATACCTAGACATTAGCAAGGCATTTGACACAGTCCCACACAAAAGATTAATATACAAGTTAGCCAGCCTGGAAGTGGGTTCCAGTGTGGTAGCCTGGGTAAAAAAATTGTCTCAACAGCAGGACACAGAAGGTAATAGTAAATGGAGTCCACTCCAAAGAAAGGGAGGGTCACTAGTGGGGTACTGCAGGGTTCAATACCAGGATCGGTCCTATTTAATGTCTTTATAAGTGACATAGTGGATGGACTGGAAGGAAAAGTGTGTCTCTTTGCAGATGACACAAAGATCTGCAGCAGGGTCAATACAGAAAATGGTGTGGAAAGGATGAGAAGGGAGTTGGCATAGTTGGAGGAATGGTCAATTGTATGGTAGCTTACATTCAGTGCAAAGCAGTGCAAAGTAATGCACCTTGGAAATAAAAATCCAGAGGAAGAGTACACAATGGGAAGTGAGATACTAACAACAACAAAACTGGAAAGGGACCCGGGGTAGTCATAGCAGATGACCTAAAGTTGGGCAGCAATGTGAGAAGGCAGTAAGGAGGGCTGGCGGGATATTTGGATGCATAGGGAGAGGCATCACCAGTAGAAAACAGGAAGTTGCTATCCCTCTGTACAGACAATTGTGAGACCCCATCTGCAGTACTGCATGCAGTTCTGGAGACACCACCTCTGCAAGGTCATAGACAGGATGGAGGCTGTTCAAAGGAGGGCAACTATACATGTGCAGGGTCTGCACCAGAATACATATAAAGAGAAATTAAAGGAGCTTAATATGTATACCCTTAGGAAAGGAAGAAGAGGGGGGACATGATAGAAACTTTCTAGTACCTCAAGGAAAGCAACAAAGTCCAACAGGGTAACATCATTCAGAAAAAGAGATGTACAAGAACAAGGGGTCATAAACTGAAGATAGAGGAGGGATGGCTCAGAGATAATGTGAGGAAGTATTTTTTTCATGGAGATTGTTGTGGGTACATAGAATGGCCTTCCTGAGGAGGTAGTGGGGTCAAAAACAGTGGGGGAATTCAAGATTGCTTGGTACAGATAAAAGGCAATTCTAGTGGGGGGGTAGAAGAAAGTAAGCTGTTGGTTAACTAAGATCTGCAGCTTATTCATTACGTGGGGGAATGGGTAGATGAGGTGGGCCAAGCGATCCTTATCTGCCATCAAATGCTATGCTTCTTTGTTTAATTCTGCACATTCTGAATGGTGTGCAGTGCAGACACACCCTCAGCCATGTCCCTGGACTGCCCGTGATACATAACTGCATGATCGGCCAGGGGATCATGCGTACAAGAGGCACACACTCCTTCTATGAATGCTGTGGTGGTCCGCTGGACTCCTGGTTTGTGGCATTATGACTTAGGGTCGCATACATGCTGTGGATATGTGACATATATAGTAGATAATCTGCACTTTAATGCTTAGGCCACAATAAGATCATACTCCATCTATCTGAAAGATTCACCAGTTAAGCATGGTAATTCTGGGAAGCATTGAGAATTGCCATGGGAAGTTGTATCACAGTTACAAGACTCATTTAATGGGATGAAATTTCTGATTGAGAATGTAATGAGAATGATCTCAAACATTATGCTTGCTTTTGTTTGTCTTACACCATTCCACATAGGAGGTTTGTAAACAAACTGGGCAGCCTGGGAGTAGGTCCTAAGGTGATAAACTAGATTAGAAATTGGTTACGTGATAGAACACAGTAGGTGGTGGTAAATGGAGTTCATTCTGAGAAGAGTTGGGAAACTAGTGGGGTGTCTCAAGGATCAGTTCTAGGGCCAGTCCTCATAAGTGTCTTCATAAGTGACATTGCAGAAGGGCTGAAGGGAAGGTATGCCTCTTTGCAGATGACACTAAGATCTGCAACAGGGTTGACTCTCCGGGGGGTGTGAAAAAAAAATGAGGAGGAACCTGAGTAGTCATGAGGAGTGGTCAAGAGTGTGGCAGCTTAGATTCAGTGCAAAGAAGTGTAAAATCATGCATTTGGGGCACAGAAACCCAGGGGAAGAGTACATGGTGGGGGGTTACTGAAGACCACCAAATAGGAAATGGACCGGGGGGAGGTCATGTCTGATGACTTAAAAGTACCAAAGCATTGTGAAAAGGATGTAGGGAGAGCCTGTGGGATGCTGATGTGCATAGGGTGAGGTATCACCCACAGAAAAAAGGAGGTGGTACTGTACAAATCATTGGTGAGACCCCATCTGGAGTACTGTGTCCAGTTCTGAAAGCCACATCTCCAGAAGGACATAGATAGACTAGAGGCAGTTCAGAGAAAAATAACACAAATGGTACAGGGTCTGCACCAAAAGTCATATAAGGAGAGACAAGAGGATCTCATCATGTACTGTATACCCTTGAAGGAGGAGATAAGGGAGAGGGGGATATGATAAAGATCTCAAGTGTATAAATAAGGTACAAGAGGGTAGCATCTTTCAGAAAAAAAAGATGACCAAGAACAAGAGGTCATGATATGAGGCTGGAGGGGGGTAGAATAAGAGGTAACGTGAGGAAGTATTTTTTTCAAAGAAAGGTTGGTGGATGCATGGAACAGCCTCTCAGAAGAGGTGGTGGAGGCAAAAATGGTAGGATAATTTAAGTATGCATGGAATTAGCAGAAGGGAAGCCTAGCAATATTAAAGAGAGGGTGAAAGCCAGAGATCAACTAGGATCTGCGGTATTGCAATAGGTAACAAAAATGAGCAGACTAGGTGGGCCAAGTGGGCCTAATCTGTCATCAATGTCTTTGTTTCTATGTTTCTATTAAGCTGAACTTTAAATGATGCATTAATACAATTTTATTCAAAGAATTTCCTTTCTTTGTCATATAGTGGAATTGTATTCTCATTTACAACAGGTGCAGATGCACAGGACCCTCTGAACCCTGCAACAAGGGAAGAAAACATAAGCCTCTGGAATTGTCTGACCCTCCAGGCCCTGCTCTTTCATGGCACAATAGATGTCAATAATCTGTGGTGCTGTGTGGCTAATCATTTGGGCCCTGCAATACCATGTGACTGCAGATACAGACATACAGGGCAAACAATCTATTTCTCAGGCAAAGGGTTGGGCCCTATGACAGTCATAGTTGCAGAGATGCAGGGCCCTACATCAAGAGAAGGTTTCTCTTCAATATTAGGTACTTGGGCCTGTGAGGGCAACCCTGTGCTTTCCATTCCATGGCTTGGTAGTGGTTCCACATGTCAACACCTTCTGCCAACCCCTGGTCCATCCAGCTGGCACACTAAGCTTGTCCCCGATCTTCCTGCTGAGATAAAGGATGGCACTATACACATTTGTTATTATTTATATGTATTTTATTTTTAACCTAGTTGTTCAAAATAGTTGTTTTATGGTTCCCTTATGAACACAACTTGTAACATTTTTAGAATAGTGTCTGAAATTGCATTTTGTAACACAACTGCAAAAACACATTTCATCCAGGATTTGAAAAAAATGGCACCTGTCATGTTTATGATGTGGTGCAAACATATGGCCATTTTGAAAGTTTGGAGTCAAAATATTGACAATTGCCAATGTTATGATGATGTATGACCACAACACTTTTAAGATGAGCATCAAGGATTGGGGGAGGGGGCCTAGAAAATGTGCTCTTTTTGATAAATCAGTTTTTTTTCCCACATCCCTCTGTCCATATTTGTCCATATTTGGCTGTGATTACTGGAGAAAAATGTTACTAAATTCATCCATTGATTTTGTTCATTGTTTGTAGTATCTCTCTCTCTACAACTCGGTTACAGTAACTGGACTAAGATATTGCTTCAAATACTTATTTATAACATATATTTATTTATCTATTTTAGTGTGAATTAACTCAGTATGATATTGTTGTATATAAAAAATGTGCTCTATGCTGTTTGATTGGGATGTTTTGTCTTTTGCCACAGTCACTATTTTAATGCGCTGTATAGTATATACCAGCACTTTAAAAAACTTTTTTTTTTACTCTTAAAGTGCCACCTGTGATGACATCATACATATTAGGTATTTAAATTGAGTCCTTTTTTAACTTCACATATCCTTTGATAAAGGAATTGTTTAATTCCAAAAAGCTTCAGGATGTGTGTTTCAGTATTTGCACTTTGAAAATAAATTTCTTCACTTGTTTGGACATTTATTGTGATTAGCTTCTTCATTTAAGGATGGTGAGTGCAGGATTCCTTACACTGCCTATTGAACTTTTATTTTAACATCCACCCCAGTGCAGCCTCTCTCTGTTTTGTCTACATGTTTCTTGAAGCTCAGCATGGGTTACAAGATGCATAGTGAGAACCATTCTCACCTCGAGTAAAATCGTTCTACATGCTCACAGCCATTGTGATAAACTTTCTGTGCCAGTATTACTTTTCCAGAATCTAGTAAGGAAACAATAAATTGATTGGAGTTGACACTGAATTTGGCATTTCCTGAGTCTGCCAACACTTCAAGGTCATCAACAAACCCGTTTACATATGTTAATGGGTTACGAGCTGAAGCAAGCTACACCAATCATTTTCTAACTGACACCTGTGCTGTGAGAGGCATCAGTAACAAAGATGTTGCAAACTCATTGTTGGAAGCATTTAGAATGCTGGGGAAAGCCATCAGTAAAGTCCAACACATCCACTGTCAAATTACAAACATGGAGGCTTACTTGGAAGTACAACATATCCCTTAAGGGCTTCAACTGCTGAAAGAGCCAGCTTTTGGTTTTGAAGTGGAATCATTTATGAAGAGATGGAGACATATCCTAGATGAAGCCTCCAATAAATGAATGTGGCTGATTGCTAAATACAGACAAGAGGTTAGTGAAACTCTTAAAGCTGAAATTAAAGAACAAGAAAAAACAGTGTGGGGTTTAAATCACACACTGACTGATGTATGTAATAAGAGACAGAGACAATATAGAAAAACTTGATTTTGAAATTAAGAAAGAGTAAATTACAAAATTAAAATGTGATCTTGATGACTATGAACTTGGGAGAGTATAAAACTGGAAAAATAGCCCCAACCAAATGATATTTTGAGAACAAATAGAATAATTTCTTTCAATATGAGCTCTGATATGAGTGGCTCCAAATCAGCACATTCTGGAGAGGACTCAGTGAAACAACTCCACTCTTCTCCAGAGGCATAGATGCCACAACTTAGCACTAGGCAAAGCAGATTTCAGGGTTTCCACATACCCCAACTGAGAGGACCTGGCAGGGGTAAGGGCAGACAGTAATGGGGAAGAGAAGGAGGAGGACTAGGAGGGGCAGAGAGGGAGAGGCAGAAGAACCAGCTGCCCCCCCCCCACATTACCATCTAAACCCCAGTACACTTTCAATCAGCAGCAAGAACTGAACCAAAGGAATGCCCCCCTCCAACAAACCCGATATTACCAGACCCAGCTACTGGGCAACAGAAAATAATAAATCGATCAGATTCTGCAGAAATGGAACTGTTAAGTAAAGGTTTGTCATTTGCACCTACAGCTGTGGTTAGCAAGTTTAAAACGTTCATTGACCTGCAGAAATTTTGTAGAAATTTGAGTTTACAGTCTTTTTTAATAAAAGGGACAGAATATTGGGTTGATCTGTTAACCTGGTTTCTTCTGGGGGGGGGGGATCTCACTGTCATTGACTGTATTGTGGGCCATTACAACTCCCTTAAGTTTAGAGGTGTTTCAACCTTGTATTCCCCACCATCAGCAGTTGTTCTTAAATTTCTGGAGTTGTGTGAAAAAGAGAAATGGATATTTTATTTAACAATTTATCTAGCATCCATTATAGCAATATTACAAATGTGGAACAAATTGCTTTGCAGAACCGTAAAGAAGATGCCAGTATTGTTATCAGGCAAGTGAACAAAGGCAATGCAGTGGTAATTTAAAATATGGAAGACTATGTTTCAGAAATAAAAAGACAACTCACTGACACCACATTTTACCACAAGCTTGATAGTGACCAGACAATAGATTTTAAATTCAGAATTGATGAATACTTGGGAGGATGCATTCCAGCAAAGCTGGATTGAAAATGATGTTAAAAGTTTTTTTTTACAGTGGAACACCCAATTAATGTGACTATCTACACTATGCCGGAAGTTCATAAGACTCCCCCCACCCACTGAGACCTATTGTAAGCAGCATTGTTTCTTTGACCGAGCTGCTTTCACAATACTGTATGTTGACCACCATTTGAGAACATTTGTAGTGGAACTATGCTCATACCTTAAGGATACTAGTCAGGTGTTGCAGATTTGGGATGATATTGTGTTGGATGAGGACTCCCTCCCTGTAACATTGGATGTGGACTCCCTATACAACAATACTCCACCTCAGGAAGCATTAGATTATTTGGCCAGCTTACTAAATATGAGAAGTACTAAGACAGAATCACCAAAAGAGTTCCTAATAAAACATTCTGAATGTGTTTTAAAGTTAACTGCTTCACCTTTCTGGGGGAAAAATACTTACAGACAAAGGGTACCGCTATGGGGGGCAACTTTAGCCCCTAGCTTGGCTAATTTGTATATTGGGATGTAGGAAAATCAATTTATACAATGAGTGTGGCTCTAAAATGAATGAGATAAAAAGCGTATGACATCTGATGACAAACCTGATTCATGGATAACAAGTATATCTTATGAATCGGGTTTGTCACACCTTATAACCATGCACTCCAATATGTCACACAAGGCTTTCAGGTTGAAAGCTGACATAAAAGTAAAGCCTCCTCAGGGTGCCCATTTCTCACTGAATCCTTGGTCAACCCAAATGTTCAGCTTCATCAGCCACCATTCTTTAACTGTCCACCTTGGTAGTAATAAAAAATAGTGGCTGGGCCACTTTCCATCTTGGACCCCATAACTGTAGGTACTTACCAGGGCAAATCTTTTTTCCTGATTTCCAATTGCCCTATTCTATCATATCAGGACAATATAACACTTTACATTTATCTGCTTACCTAGTCATGCATTTTGTGCAGTCCTACTCTCATTTATTTGTTTTAGCTTTCAGTATGTCATCACGTCTCTACTGCCTTGATGTATATTTGCCACTATTTATGATGCAACTGTATTTATATATTCAGTCCTGCTCGCCTTTACTATTGTAACTTTTGTCTGACACGCCTCTCTCCTGACAAGATGTATACTTGCCTCTTGTGTTAATTAAGCTTATGATACCTGGCATTTCTCCTTATCAGTTGTACCCTGGCAATAACTTACTTGTAATAATTTGCATTGTTAACTGCCTTGTTACCTGTAATGCAACTGTATACCTTGTATTGTTTTTTATCCCTTTATATCATTGACGTGGAGCCTTTGTAAATGAGTCTCTGAGTCAAAGGTTTGTAATTCCGAGATTCAAATAAATAAAAATAAAATTCTGGACAATCTTTGTCAAAGTTGATTAAACGCTTCACTCCAGTGGTAAAAGTGGACATTCCTGTGAGTGTCAGACACTGTTATGTCTGAGACAGGAAATGAGAGCAGTGGTATTTTCTTGGATCTCCATGCCACAGATGGACGTCTATCTGTGGTATGGAGAATGAAGAAAATACTGCTCCTCTTCTGTACATTATTGGTGTCTGAAACAGCGATCACTCTAGCTTGGTTCAGTGCCCATGTTTAAAATTGGAAAGCATAACTTCCCATGACATATCCAAGAACGCGCACCTCACAGTACAACTAACCATTTATTCCCAGTACTTTTCAATAAAAACATCCCCAAGTGTGTTTTCCACAACACGGACTGCTATTTCAGAGTTAGCTGTTTCGTCATTGACCCCGCTGTGGTGTGCACGCGTGCATCATGTACCACGCGGCAGTAGTTTCAACTGTAAAAAAATTCATTTTTCTCACACACTCCTGATAAGACAGTGTCGGGCAGCATCTGAAACCCCTGTAAGAACATTACCAACATCCATAGTCCAAGCAGTATTCTAAATACAAAGGCACAGTGGTAGTACTTTTTCTGTGTTGTGTTTTCTGCAAGAATATTCTCACAGAGTTGATCACTGTTTTCTATGTGACCAGCAGTCATATACTGTATGTGACAAGTTTCACAGGACTAAAAGCTTTCTATCAAATAGTGGTTCTGGCTTGTAAATTTCAGTATTTAATTTTCCGTTATATATAAAAAATGGATGTAAGCTTTGAAATGGAATTGTTAAACACACTTGCTGACTATAAGGCAGATGAGGAGCCACTTCTGGAGCCTGATAATGTAAAGACACATGTGACCATGACAGACACAGAGCAGTTGCCAGTGAGTGTTGGTGTAGCAGCTGAAGCAGATATAGTGTCAATGAGCAATAACACCATAGGCAGTGATCCCTTAATAACTGAAGAAAGCAATGTAGCAGAGGTAACTGAACAGCAGAGTGGCACAGGCAAAGACGTGATGGCATTAAAAGAGAGTATGATGGATTTCATACAATCCAATGAAAATAAGAACACTGTCAAAAAGACACAATATGATCTTGCCCTTTTAAGCACATATCTAGCTAAAGTACATAATGAAACAAACTCTCTTGAAGCAATAGAATCAAACAGACTTAGTACCCTAATATTGGATTTGTTGGTGAAGGCCAAAAAAAAAAAAGAATGGTAAACCGTATGAGCCAGTAACTCTAAATGCCACCTTCCAGAGCATTGATAGGCACCTGCATTCAAAAAGCTATGAGGCATCTCTCACCAAGGACAGATGTTTTGAGATGGTGAGGAAAGTAGTAGGTGCGAAACAGAAGCAGCTTAAGTCAATGCGCATGGGTTGCAAAGCCCATGCTTCTGACAAGCTTACAGAGGAAATGATCAACATGCTTTATGAGAAGCAAGAGCTTGGACCACACTCGACCATGTCTGTGATCAACATTCTCTGGCTGATGTGCTCAATGCACTTTGGAAAACATGGTTGCATGGAGGCAAGGAATATAAAATGGAGAGACATCTGTGTAAAAATGATGAGAATGGAAATAACTATCTAGAATACTCAACAGAAGACCACACAAAAACTAGATCTGGTTAGAATTTTAAGAACAGTCTCAAAATAAGGTTGAAGGCTTATGAGAGCAAGGGCAACATAAACAGATGTGATGTCAACATATTCAGATTATATGAATCAGAGTGCCCACCCTGCACCAAGACTCCTGACAGTCCATTTTTTCTTGCAATAAATAATAACAAGCCAGTATACCAAACCAAAGTGCGGTGGTATAAAAATTAGCCTATTAGTATTAACAAGTTGTCAGCAATTCTGAAAACAATGCTGAAAAACGCAGGGCTAGAGACAGAAAAGAAAATCACGAACCACAGTGCTCGTAAGCATGTTGTTCAGAAATTAAATGACTGTGGCATTCTTCCAACTGAAATAATGCTTATAACAGGAAATACAAATCTGAAAAGTATAAATAATTACTCCTGGCTTAATGAAAGGCAGCAGCAGAAGATCTCAAACATGATTAGCGGCATTGCTGAGCAACCAAAACCATTACAACAAATCCCAGTGAGTCCAAGTCCTGTATCAAGCATAGCGAGGGCATGAGCTGGATATATGTATCAGCCTTATTTCAAAGCAGAGAATATCTCATTTCACTTCAACACAGGTTAGTAGAAGACAGGGCCTAAAGTTTAAAGTGATATACTGTGGAAACAATAGTAAAACCAAACAACTCTGTTTATTTCCAAAGATTGCCACTAGCATTTTGTGTATATCTGATAAAGTGGTCTAACATCACAAATGCAATATTGTGCTCCCTGTAAGCAGTAACTTGTTCCTATTGAGACACAGTTTGTTATCCATGACGTAATATAAAAATAAAAAAAGATACATGGATTTAAATAGGGTATAATGGAAACCACACCAGCCCCATCAGTTTAAATAATTATCCCCAACAGACATTATCCACAAATTGATATTTTATAGTACTGTGTTCTCAAATGTTGAATTATATAATTGTAAAACCTTTTGTTTATTTATTTATTTATTTATTAATTTTTTGTGTGATTTCTGTTTGTGCAAAAAGGGTGCACACACACACACACAAAAAATAAAACAGCTAAACCATAGAATTAATTAGAATCTTTTTAGAATAATTTATTTCTTTTTAGAATAATTAAAATAATTACTTAGAATAGAATCTGCCCATCGCAGACTACTTGCATGCTGCATTTCCACACCACACAAGGGCAAAGATCTTTTGCGCACAGAGCTCCCAGCTGGTTTGGTGGTCTCAACCTTGACATCGCCTCAATGCCAAAGCTTGGTCCATTCAAATCCACTGTCCATCACATCCTGTCTGCATCTAGCTCCTGTGACTGTCCTTACTAATTGTTGTCCCCTCTCCTCTTTGCTCTTTCCACCTAGCATTTAACCCTCTCCCCCTCAATTCCCTCTCCCATACACCCATTCATCCTCCCCTCCTCCCACCCTCCTTCCCTACCCCCTGTAGCACTTTAGTTGATATTTGACAAGTGCCTATGGCCACACCCCAATAGTGTGTCTCTCCTCTATACCATGTCAACCCCATTACCAGACCTCCTTCTGGTATTTTTGCCACTGTATTGAATGTATAAAACTGTATTTAACTGACTGCAAGCCACTGTTATACCGTTATTCAATGTCTTGTGTGAATTGTACCTCAACTGATGTGGAACCTTTGTAAAAGAGCATTGGCTCAAAGGTACTTATAATCCTAGATTCCAATAAAAAAAATAGCGCATAGTTCTGTGCCTCTTTAAATAAACAATATCAGCAATAATATGTTCCAAAGGTACAGACTCCAGGTTAACAGTGATATTTTACTTTATTATTTCAGTTCATCAAACAGACGTTCAAAAATAAAAAAAGAGTCTGTGTCATCTCTAGTGTCAGTGCCAGTGAGATATGACAGTTATGTAACCAAAGTTCCAGTCAATAACATACTTTCCACTGTAGTTTTTTAAGCATCTCATTACTGTATAGTGCATGTAATGTGCTGGATTTTATGGGGCGTTGTGGGGTGGGTGCCGGAATATAGATTAAATTATCTGCATCAGGAAAAGTTAATTAATTAGAGCAGTAGGCCATACAATTATTAAAAATAATGATTTAGCAAGTTGAGTGAGAGACATGATATATGGTGTGGGGGGTGAGAAAATTGAGTGTGGCTCAAATTGTTGGATAAAGCAAGGGAAATTACAACTTGATATTGTTGTTTTCTACTTGTTTGCAGATCTTGAAAGCATCATTAAAAGTGAAAGTAGGAGCACACCAGTTCAGACTAAAGAGGCACCTTGAGATGCCTCTTTTCCTTTACACCAGTACTCCTTTTTAAAAAAAATGTCTTAATAAAAGCAGCCTTATTTGATGTTTTAAGTTTATTTTCTTGAAACTGATATTTCTATTGCAGTGTCTATATTCTACATACTCATATAAAACTGTATTCAGTGTCTATCTGCAATGAAAACTGCTGAAAGCATGTTGCAGAGTGAAGAATTGTAATGTTCACAAGCCATGATTTAATGAAAGGCAATGCAAATAGTGAAACTGTTATGTAAGTTGTTTAGTTAATTGTCAAGCTGATTTTCTTTTTTTTTCAAACTGCAGTAGCCACAATATGCTCCAGATTTTGTTGACTCAGTTTTATTTAATATCTTTGCATTAGCAAAAACAGTTTTCATGTTGTAAAAAAAGTTATTATTTCTTGCTTGTGCTGTCTACAAACATTGTTAACCTGCCATCCGTTGCCTTTCTAAAAGAAAAATATTGTATATGTAGCCACTATTTAGGTGGCATAGGTACCTTGCAGGTTGCATACAGTATATCTAATAAATACTTTGTAATTTAAAGTAAGTTTCTGTCCATGTACTGACTGTGAAGGTTTGAGACCAGCAACAGTATAATATTAGAATATTAGAAAACAATTGATGATCATTTTTGCGGTTCTACAATGCCGGTTCAACAATTTTCTTGTCAACCAACATCACAGTGATGGACTTAAAGATTATCAACTCCCAGTATGAGTTGATTCAGGGAGGGGATGCAGGACTGGGGGAAAGAGTGCCAGGGTCTTGGGTGGACTATTACAGTGAACTGTCGATGTTGTTGGCATCAATGTGTTCACTGTAATGGTGTTACTAAACAGAGGGCATACCCATTTTTTGAAGAAAATTACAACATCAACTAATGTATGTTGTGAGTTTTAACAATATGTAGGGCCACACTTACCCTCTTCCCAAATGCAAAATGGGCAACAAAATCCAGTATCAGGGCAGCGTAACACACTATCAGAAAAAAAAGCATACCAACCTATATTTTGCTGTGTAAATCCAGACAAAAAAAATGGAAAGGCACATATTAAAAGGAGTAAAAAAAATGCATTTTGTTACAGAAGCACCAACACAAGGATTGAAAATTGAGTTAACACGTCACCCAAAAAGGAAAAATAGTAGGCAGCACGCACTAACCATATTTTGTCCTACACACGGGTTGATCAAACTACAAAAGTCAGCCAATGGGATACAGTACATTTCCCCATGCTACATGAGCCAGTAGCATTGAACAGTTAACTAGGTAACCAGCATGACAAACGAGTCACATGGCAACAAGCTAAATTAGCTTATAATGCCATGTCAGCTATCTGTTACCAACATAATCACCATGACTACAGCAATTCACAATAAATGTGTTGTATGAAGATAGGATTGTAAAGAAGCTTGTGGTTATGATGCGAAGGCATGCTTGTGGGGTAAGGATAAAGAAATATATTTTTTAAAAAGCCCACAAATTGTTTTTTTTTTCTCTAGAGCCATGCTGATTGTATAAAACAGACATGGCATGGTGCAGCATGGAATACACTTTCTATCTTCTCTCACAGTCTATAACCTCTTGAGCCCTCACTCATGGCTTCACCACTCATGAGGGGTCAAGAGATCACATACTGCTCATGAAGATAAAAAGTGCATTGAATACTGCACCAAGCCATATCCCCTATTTATCAGGGATTAAGAACAAAATCCTTTTTTTCAACACATACAGTTATATCATTGTTATTTGGATGATATTCTCATTGTGTGGCAGAGAGTTGTGGAAACATTGGATGCTTTCATTGAGTACCTTCATGCTAGTATTCAGAACTTGCATTTTACATACACTGCTAGTGTGAATGAAATTATCTTCTTGGATCTATTCATACAAAAAAATGAATCAGGGACAATCAGCACCGACATGTACAGGAAAGAATGTGACAGAAATAACCTCCTCCTCTCTTCTAGCTGCCATCCTTAACATGTGACTGATAATATTCCAAAAGGTCAGTTTTTATGTATTAGGTGAAATTGCAGCACTTTAGAAAAATATGATGTGGCAGCAGAGGAGATGCAGAAGAGGTTTTCTGATAGGGGCTACAGTGACATCCTTATACGAGAAACACACACAGCTGTGAGAAACATGGATAGGAGCTCTATTTTGACATATCAACCAAATAGGGATGATGATAATAAGGTCCTTAATTTTGTTACAACATACTCTATTCATGCTGCAAAAATTGGGGAAATAATCAGAACAAATTGGAATGTTTTAAGAGGAGATTGTGACCTTCAAAAGTACCATGATACTATCCCTCAGATATTCTACAGGAGGGCACCCACCCTTAGGGATTCATTGGTCCACAGAAGACAGACTGTCTCAAAGGCCAAAACGTGGCTCCCTACAAATTCAGTGGGTTGTTTCAAATGTTTTAAATGTATGTACTGTAACTCTGTTTCTCCAGACAAGGATTTTAGCAGTCCTAACACTGCTAAAACCTTTACAATGAAGCAACTGGTCATGCTTGACACTGCTGGCATAATATACATGGCAACTTGTAGTTGTAATTCCTTTTATATAGGGAAAACTAAACACCAGTTGAAGCAGATAGTTGGGGATCATGTGTGTGCAATTAGGGGTGGGTATCCCACCTATGCTACAACACTATACATACAAAAAGCCAGGAGCAAAAAAAAAAACATTCATTGACCTTTAGGGCAATTGAGAGAGTCGCCATACCACTGAGGGGTGGTGACTACAATAATTTTATCCTGGAGAGTGAAGGCTTCTGGATATATACATTGGGGGCCTGTAAGGCACCCAGACTCAATGACAGATTTGATTTGCATCCTATCTGATGAAAAAGAAGAAATAAATGTAAACATTGATGTTATTTAATATTTAGAAGTGGGGGCAATAATGCCTACTAGAACTGAAAATACAACTGATATGGCTTTTGAAGTTTTAGTAGTAAGTTTTATATTTTCCCTGCCTTTATTTTTAAGATACCTGCAGAATTCTTAAATGTGAGTGAATTACTTCAAATCATTGGAATTACGATCTGGTCCCCCGTGGTTCCTTTTGGACATTCTAGAGGAACAGTATGACTCTTCTCATGATTTTTCTAATTCACCACAATATTTGTTTATCTATTTTAGTGTGAATTAACTCAATATGATATTGTTGTATATAAAAAAAATGTGATCTATGTTGTCTGATTGGGATGTTTTGTGTTTTGCCACAGTCACTATTTTTAATGCACTGTATATTGTATACTAACACTTTAAAACAAAATGTTTGTTCATCAAGGACCACCTGTGATGACATCATAGATATTAAATATTTAGGTGAGACCTTTTTTTAACTACACAGATCCTTTGACTAAGGAATTGTGTAATTCTGAAATGTGTCACGATGTGTGTTTCTGTACTTGTGCTTTGAAAATAAATTTCTACACTTGTTTGGACATTTATTGTGAGTGGCTTCTTCATTTATGGATGGTGAGTGCAGGATCCCTTACACTAATTATTTTTATAATATGACTGAGTAAAATCATGTAATCTGATTGGCTCTTATTTATGTGTAAAATATGGTTTACACATGGTTAAAAAAAGGACTGTTCAACAGTGAAGTCGGCAACACAGATCAATGGGAATTTGAACACACAGGCATTTAAATAGCCCCCTACTGCCAGGAATGAACTTCCACCACAAACATGGCTGCTACCTTTATACTGTAAAAAAAAAAAAAACTTCAACTGGGCCCTAAAATTAAAAAAATTTAATTAAATGTTGTTTCCCTGATTATCACTCTCCTTACATACATAAACAAATTAGAAACAATAAGTATTGCTTATAGTTTTCACTACAACTGTTTCTTTGCTGGCAGTGAAAAATACCCCTTCTATATTTACCTGCTTATCAGGGAACTCTCTATTTCTTGCTCTGACAATGAGATAACTGAGTCTCTGGCTGTAACAGAGGCCTTTGTTGTCTATGTATACAGTGTGTTGGGAGGGAAACATTCTGCCAGTGGAACTGAGCAGAATCTTGAATCCATGTATTCCATGGTAAACATTCCATATCTTGAATGCAGAGAACAACAGAGAAAAAAAATTGGAAGAAGAAAGTAGACAATAATACAATGACATCATCAATGACATCACTTGCAGTGGGCGGAAGGATTATTTTATCACAAATGCACATAAGTAAATCTATTTTTTCTACATATAAACATGCTTTTCCCAATAGTCAAAAGCAAAAAAAGAGAGCCAATTTTATAAGCTGAATAAGGCACTCAGAGGTGTGTATATGCCATATTTTACAGCACATCCAGCAGCTGAAGTCACTCATCCTTTGGCCTCGTGTCTTACTACGCCCCTTGGTGTGCTGTAAAATATGGTTTACACACACCCCTTCATGACATATTGCTTACATAACACACTTGGTACTGGCCAGCAACTGTTTCTTGGAAGTAGAAAGGATGTATTTATACTGTAGTTGTGTGTTATCAGGTGCACAAAGCAGTGGGAAACTGTTTTATTTTACTGACAGCACTAAACTTAACTGATGTGACTGCCTGGGTGGTGGTCAGTAAGAAGATATTCTTCATTTCTTCTTTAAAAGATGTTGCTGTGCTGAGTAGAAGCAGTAATAGAAAACATTACCACCTGTTGGGCCAGGTAGTGTACCATGCCACAGTACACTCGCACATGCAATGCATCTCCATCTCAAATGTATGGTGGGTGAGCTCTTACTGCTACTCATTTGATCATTCATTAGCTATTTATTTCTTTGGCAAGTCTGCTCTGGAATGTCCATAAATAAATATATTCCCTACTCCACAAACAGTATTAATAAAAATAATGTTAGCTGCTTATTGGATGATGGTAGATATGGACTTGCATCTGTCTCTCTGTCTCTCTCTCTCTCTCTCTCTCTCTCTCTTTCTCTCTCTCTCATTCTCTCTCTCTCTCTCTCTCTCTCTCTAACCATCTCTCTCTCTCTCTCTCTCTCTTTCTTTCTCCTAGCACACACACCGGCCAAAGCAGGTATGCCTCCTATTGAGTCCAAAAGCCATGGCATGGAGCTGCTTATTGCTTTGCTTTAGCAGTTTACTTTTCACACACATAATGAATTAAATTATTCCCTTTGGGCCTTTATTTTAAATAGTACAGAGTTTGACTCCCTAATGTATTTTATCACATTTTTTTAAATAGTAATGAATACTTAGAACTAATCAAAACCCCTTCACCCCAGTGTTCTGGTTATTATTTAACGAGGGTCAGAACTGCCGGTCCAGTGGCATGGAGGGCTGAGGCATTTATGCCTTACCTCTTGCCATGCCAGTGACCCATGTTCGTGGTGCAAGCAGGTTGCAGGGGGTCGGCCAGGGAGGGAGAGGATCAATTATCTGATGGACAGCTCTCTTCTCCTGGGGGAGGGTGAGAGTGGCCACCAGCACTTGCCAGGATCCTAGTGGTGGCTGTGGGCTGGCACATTGTGTCCCAAAATATGCAAGAGGAGGAGGAGGCGGATCAGACGCCTGTGGGCTGCATATGGAAGTGTGTTCAGCTTAGCCATTGGTGTCCTTGCATACCCTCATGGCCACACTCAGGGGATGGGTCTAATCTGGAAGAAAACCATGGCAGCGCACTGGCAGGATGACACCAGTCCCTTGCTTGCTTCCACACCCAGCCAGCTGGACACCTCAGAGAACTGGATCCTGTTCCTGGTAAGGGTCTTTCAGACTGGCACCTGCTGACCCCACCAGGGGAGTGAGAAACCCTGAGGGAAGAGACAAAGGTAAGTCCCATTGGACGTCAGGGCAATGGGGCTAGGGATACCAGTGGATGGGGGGGTCTGGCCAACCAAGGAGCAGAAACAAATTAACATAAACAAAAAAGGTCAGAACTTCACCTAGTTCTCCCAGCCCTACTTTAAAAACTTAAATGTCCACTCATAACTTGGTTATTTTTACATAGAAACATAGAAACATAGACTTTGACAGCAGATAAGGACCGCTTGGCCCATCTAGTCTGCCCATTTCCCTACCTACAGGATAGGCCGTAGATCCTAGTTAACCAACAGCCTATTTCTTCCTACCCCCCACAAGAATTGCCTTATGTCTGTCCCATGCATTCTTGAATTCTCCCACTGTTTTAGACCCCACAACCTCCTCAGGAAGGCTGTTCCATGCATCCACTACCCTCTCTGTGAAATAATACTTCCTCACATTGCCACTGAACCGCCTCCTTCTATCTTTAAATTGTGTCCCCTTGTTCTTGCAAGTCTCTTTTTCTGAAAGTTGCTACCCTCTTGGACTTTGTTGATTCCACTGAGGTACTTAAAAGTCTCTATCATGTCCCCCCTCTTCCTTCTTTCCTCAAGGGTATACATATTAAGCTCCTTTAGTCTCTCCTCATACAGCTTCTCTTGCAGGCCCTGCACCATTTTAGTTGCCCACCTCTGGACTACCTCTATCCTGTCTATGTCCTTGCAGAGATGGAGTCTCCAGAACTGGACACAGTACTCCAGATGGGGTCTCACCAACTGTCTGTACAGAGGGATAACAACTTCCTGTTTTCTGCTGCTGATGCCTCTCCCTATACATCCCAGTATACCCCAGCCCTCCCTACTGCCTTCTCACATTGCTTGCTAACCTTAAGGTCATCTGATACGATTACCCCAGGTCCCTTTCCTTTTTGTTGTTGTTACTACCTCCACCCATTGTGTATTCTTCCCTGGTTCTTGTTTCCCAGGTGCATTATTTTGCACTTCTTTGCATTGAATCCTAGCTGCCATACTTCTGACCATTCCTCCAACCTTGCCAAGTCCCTTTTCTTCCTTTCCACGCCTCCTTGTGTATCAATCCTGTTGCAGATCTTGTGTCATCTGCAAAAGGCATATTTTTCCTTCCAGTCCTTCTGCAATGTCACTGATGAAGACATTAAAAGGACTGGACCTAATACTGAACCTCTGCGGTACCCCACTAGTAACCTCTTTCTTCAGAGTGGACTCCATTTACAATTACCTTCTGTGTCCTGTTGTGCAGCCAATGTTTTACCCAGGCTACCACCCTGGGACCCACTCCCAGGCTGGTTAATTTGACTATTAATTTTTTTGTGTGGGACTGTGTCAAATGCCTTGCTAAAGTCTAGGTAGGCCATGTCCACAGCCCCTCCCTGGTCTACTACTTTGGTCACCCAGTCAAAGAAATCTATTAGATTCGTCTGACATGACCTTCCCGCTGTGAAGCCATGCTGCCTTGGGTCCTGTGCTCCACTGGCCTCTAGGTACTCAACTATTCTTTCCTTCAGAAGTGACTCCATCACTTTCCCTACCACAGAGGTCAGACTGACAGGTCTGTAGTTTCCTGCCTCTGCCTTGGTCCCACTTTTGTGAAGGGGAATCACATCCGCCTTCCTCCAGTCCTCGGGTACCACACCATCCTCCCAATATATTTTACAATATATTTGCACCAAATTTTCAAGTTAGTCTTCTTATGACCTCACCTCATAGTCTCAGTCATTGAAAATGTTCAAATCCCTGCTGAAATGTCATTCTACACCACAGGTAAGAAAACACATTTTGGTCAAGATTTGAAAACTGACAGCTGTTACGTTCATGAGATTGTGTGAAAAACTATTAACGTTGAAAATTTGGGCTCAAATATTAATGGATATGAAGGAGGTACAGTGTATACCTTTACTCTCGATAGGGTGTTCTATCAAGTACCCTCTTTATGGTTCCTGAACTCTAGATAGATAGATGACTACCTGAAAGATCTTCTGGTTCCTTACCTTCCGATGCGACCACTCCACTCAGCCAACGAGGGGTTGCTAGAGATTCCCAGGGTAGTTTTAAAATCTTCCGGCACCCGAGCTTTTATGTTAGTGGCGCTGACCCTCTGGAATTCTCTACCCCATTGGACTAGAGAGTGCATGATGGTGGAGGGTTTTAAAAGAGGTTTAAAATCCTTTTTATGGAAAAAGGCATTTGGAGATGATGTAGATACTGACTGATGTTGTGTATTTTAATCTTGATTTTAATTTGTTTTATGATGTTTTTATGTTGTCATTTTATTGTAATGCGCCTTGATTTTAGAAAGGCGCAAAAGAAATAAAGCTTATTATTATTATTATTATTATAGATACAGTAGATAGATAAGAAGAAGGAAGGAAGGAAGGAAGGAAGGAAGGAAGGAAGGAAGGAAGGAAGGAAATAAGTAAGTAAGTAAGTTGGGTAAGTGTGGTTTACTTGAAAATCTATCCATCCAGAGAGTTAATTAGATAATTAGGTCATGAGCTAGAAGGTCAAGTCACTTAATTACCTCAGTAGCTCTCCCCAGATGGGTATGTGTCCCAGTATTCCACACTTACCCATATTTATTTTTTATAATACATTGGGATTGTACCTTATTTTGTTCCTGTAGACTCTGTTGTGGTGGTCAGCTGGATATTTCTGGGTCCATTTCCTGTTTTAGCTGAGATAGGCCCATTGTGTTTCCATAATGAAGAGTTAGCCTTGGGTCCACTTATGGTGTGGCCGAGTTGTCCCTAATGAGTTTCTGTAATGTAGGGTGGCTTCTATGAAAGTGGGCTTGACCCAGACACTCTGACCATTAGTTTGTTAATGGTGGGTAGTGTATAGCTAATGTGTGTGCTCAGGAGTGGCTTTTACAGTCACGAGTAGTGTCATTGTCTGGGAGTGGCATGTGACACTAGCAGTCCTGGATTATGTGGTTCTGAGTGGCATCCCAAAAGCTCACTCCATTAGGTGTGTAAGAATGGGGTGTGCTTTAGGGTTGACAATCCCTAGCAAGGCTCTGCTCCTGATTTTTTTTAATTTACAATTTTTGTGTTTCCTCCCCCATCCAGGACCCCAGCAGACATGAGAGTGCATGCATATGTGGGTGCACACACATGTCAGGTACCAGCTTGGCCCTTCCACCTCACCCAGGACAATCACCTGCTGCCCCCTCTGCCTACGCATCCCATCGGCCCTCCACCCAATGAAAGCCAAACTGTGGGAGGGAAAGTAACCTCCCCTGGGAAAGAGAGCTGCTTTTTGGCCACTCAATCCTGCTCCCTTCCTCCCTCCCTCCCACCATGCCAGCTCCCCAATGATGTGAGGTCGTTCCCAACATGGGTCACCAGCATGATGTGAGGTAAGGTGTTCAGCACCTTAGCCCTCAGTGCCACCAGGCTGGCTGCCCCAGATTTTCTTTAGGAGTGACATTGAGGTTTTAGGGTTGGAAAACCTAAAGCCATATTTCCCTACTTTTGTCAATTTAGCCTGAACATTAAATGTTGCATATACACAATAGTTTTTCAAAGAATTTCCTTACTTTTTGAGATAGCATAATCATATCCTTAATTTCTTCTTGGAGCACAGGGCCCTCTGTGCTTCCATACATTCATACTTTTTGAGTGTCATTGTACCCTTATTTGCATGTGTGAGCACAGGGCCCAGAGGACCTTGCACTTCCATCCCTCCATAGTTGCATACAGTATATATATGTTTATCTGGAAGTGCAGGGCCCAGAGGATCCTGCACTTCAATTTATCAGACAACAGTAAACACATTGTCAACATAGCCTTCTTATTGCCCTACCTCATGAACCCGGTAGTATAAATTGTCAAATTCATGCCAAAACATCATCCAGCACCACCGTAGTGTCATTCCATGCCAGATGCACAAAAACATATGTTGGGCAACATTTGAAAAATGACACTTGTCACATTCATGAGATCATATAAAGAAATGGATATGTTGAAAAAAAAATTGAAAATTGCAAAACTTATGAGTGAGCATAGCAAAATGTCAAGAAATGCATGCAGTCTGTCCATCTCTATAGAGATGATGGATGGTTGGTCCTGGAGCAAGCAAATAGTGCAGTAGGGAGTTGGGGGTGAGGAGGAAGCAACCATATTTTATTGAATGGTGAGGACACAGAGAGATATTCCACTCCGGTGGAAGGACATAGCTGTCCACTGCTGTGGTGTTTTCGCAGTTAAGTGCTACCAAATACCCCTTTTCAATTGATGCATTCAGAAATATTACAGACATTCCAGAGCCTCCTTTTCTAGTTCTACTATGTAATAGCAATTAGAGGTGGACAAAGTGGCCAAAATTAGCTCCATGAAGCAATACGTGGAGTAATGCAGAATCTGCAAAGTAATCCACAATGCAAAGCTGAGTACTTCTTGTCATAATACGAAACACGAAGTCCATTGATAACAATAACTTGGCATTACTCTGCCTTCCTCCAACCACTTCTGCACCGATTTTAATGTGAAGTAGATAGAAATCAATGTACTTCACATCACTTTGCCTTGTTATTGAGCTCCAAGGTGAATGTTGTAGTGATTCATGGGATTGCAGGTCACATGGGCTCTAGATTTTTCTTCACAGCCTCAGTTCTGTGTAGTGTGTGTGTAGTGGTAGATGGAGAGAGTTTCCTCTCAAAGCTGTGTGATTCAAATCCTCTGAAAGCTGTTAAAAAAGCCTTTTTGAGCCATTTTGTTGCTCAAAATTTAGTACATCAATTGTAGAAAACCCTCCTATGCTCATATCAGCGATTGCTTATTGTTTGTGTGTGGATTTTTAATGTTAATTTAGAACATTAAGTCTGTATACTGACAAATACTTGGAGTGTGCTTGGGGTGGTGTGGTCTGTGGTGCAGGTAGGTTAAAACTGGGAGAAAATGGCAGTCTTTCTGTTTTGGTTATATTTTTCTTGCATAACTGTGTTAATGTACACACAGTAATACTTTCAGTAAGTCTCAATTTTTTTGCTGATTGTTGTGGTGCAGCAGTGCATAATTTCAGTTTGTTTAAAATATTTGGTTATATTACTGAAGTTTTCAATTTGCTACTCATTACTTATAGTGTGTGTGTGAAGCATGCCATCAAATCAGGCACATTTTATTGTGCCAAAGAGTAATTGCATTGAATAATTGTGTGAATATCGTGGAGGGGGGTGAGAGAGACACCTATACAAAGATAAATGCTCAGAGCCTGTGAGGAAGATACAGGGGCTGGGGAGCATGCAGCACCAGCACCACCTACTGGGGACTACTTTTCCTTGTTTCAACATATATGCCTCCCATAGAAAAAAAAGAATAAAAAAGTAATGAAGACACAATTTTTAAAATTATTTTTTATTTGTTCACAACAAGCCATTGTATAATAACAATAAGGCATTCCAGGGTGCATGTTCTTGTGTAATAACATCACTCCTGGGGTGGTAGAAGCACTCAGCTACTCCTTGTGCTTCGACCCACCCCAGGAGTGACTTTATTACACAATAAGACACACCCTGTTATTCCTTATTGCTTAAATATCAAATTTCTTTCAGTGCTGTTGAGGTCATGCCTTTGCCATCCAATAATTCAAAGTGTGGCACAAAAATATCAGGTGATTATGATGATGATGATGATGAAAATTCTGTGGTTGGAACCTGTTCTCCATGTGACAGCATCCAAGCTGAAAATGTGGATGCGGATGATGTTGATGAATATGATAATGATGTCAGTGACCCCTGTTGGGAACCAGAGAAAAAGAAAGTCAAGGTGGATGTGTCTGGGTCTGTTGGTGTTAAATCTCCTCTCCTCAAAAAAGTTGTGATTTAGCAGTTCCTGTT
Organism: Neoceratodus forsteri; assembly: GCA_016271365.2. Taxonomy (NCBI): domain Eukaryota; kingdom Metazoa; phylum Chordata; order Ceratodontiformes; family Ceratodontidae; genus Neoceratodus; species Neoceratodus forsteri. Next base: position 614,444,088 of record CM057455.1, read on the forward strand.
AAAGATAATGATAATGACCCAGTAATAATCATAGGTAGTTGTGGTGGTCAGTTGGAGTCCAAGTGTGTCCAGCCTGAAAAATCATGTAGCACCCTCCCCCCCCCCATTTCAGGGGTTAAAATACTGGAATCCAATAAGCAGAATCAGGGACATATTAAAAGTAGAGGATCACAGTCTCTTGTTTGGGATTTTTTTGTCTAAGATGCAAATGATGAGTCAGTTGCAATCTGCCAGCTTTGCCATGCATGTGTGAGGCAAGGTAAAAAGGGAAGTCACCTGGGCACGGGGGGACCAGCATACACAACTTGAGAACAGGCACATGGCATGGTGAACCCGGCACCAGCTAATGCCATAGTGGGGTGTTCCCCCTCATCATCAGCCTTACTGAGCATGTTATCCCCTTCCATGAGTGTAAGACCAAATAGGAATGTCTGCAGTAGCGATGAAATAACACCAGAGGATTATTACAGATAAAAACTACCAAAGCTAGAAGTGGAAGCCAATGCTACACACAAAACTGTATAAAACAATCTGCTAGTCAGCGATGTCTCCTGTATGAAAAATTTAAGTGAGAGATTTGTGCCCAAGGGATCAGCCAGTCAGAGAGATACTGGAATTGGGGTACAGGTACAATGCTATAAAAGGCAAAATGGCAAAAGTAGCAAAATCATGATACTTCAAAACATGATTATATATGGGAGCAAAAATAGGAGAAGTAGATGGAAACAAGCAGTTTCCCTTCTTGTTCTCCCCTAAACTGCATGCAGTTGTGGAATCAGCCAGTGTTGAATGGGGGTTTCTACAATTATGTGGCTATTAAATGGCTATCAAGTGACTGATGTGGCAATAGAAGTAGAGGAGCTCAGATAAATACATTTAACAAATGTTAAAACAGAATTTCATATGCAGCATTTATATAAAAAAAATCATAAAATAAAATATCCTCTTATTAACTTGTGTAGCACTCTGCACTGCCATACAACAGAAAGAAGAAGAATGCTTTGTGGTGGGGGTAATAGATAGGTGACCAGTAAAGGTTTGAAAAGGTATACAGCCAAATGCTCAGAGGATCCTGACTGGAAAATGTACAATGCTAGAAGTGGAAGGTAATGCTAAATGCACAATTGTACCAAACCCTATCCAAGTAAAAAATGTCCCCCGTATCAAAAATTCAAGTGAGAGATTAGTACACTGAGGACTAGCTGGTTAGAGAGATATTTGTATTGAAGTTCAGGTACTGTACATGATTTAAGAGGCAAAATGGCAACAAATCATCATGATAATTCAAAACATGATCAGGTGTGACAGTAAAAATATGAGAAGTAGATGAAACAAAGCAGTACAGTACATTAGTCCACAGGGAAGGCTTTCTACATCTCAGTTGCTTAGATTTCTTTTTGCAGACATGTTTAAAATCCTTGAGATGCCTCATAGATTATATGTGCATGACATTATCAGACCTAAAGAAGCTGCTAGGCACTCATCAGAAGGCCTGACCTGCCAGATATTGTAGTTTTTCCATCTGGAGACCAGGAAAGGTAGCACATCACTTGTCAAAATGCTGCACTACCATTTTTAGATCACTACTTGTAAGAGGAAACATGCAAATTCAATGTGTAGAAGAATGACATTTTAAAACTGAGAGAAAAAAAAAAGAAATGTATAATGATTCTTGAATAAAGTATGCAGTTTCCTTTATTAAATAATTCCTCAAACTCCTGGACTAGCACCATTAAAGAGAAAACATTAAAATCTAAACAATACTCATGAGCATTGTTTACTATTCTGTAGCAGAGATGTTAATATTAAAAAAGCAAAGCTGCTGGAATTCAAGCTTTTAAGAGTGAGCACCTGCAAAAGACTAGTTTAAAAGAATCAGATAAATGAAGATTAATAATCACTGGCTAATTTTTTATTTTGAACTGTTGGAGTTCTGCTAAACTGTGATACAGGAACTCAGCTGTAAACTAAATGGCTACTAAATATCTATAAACTAAATGTCTACTGAGTACATTAAATTAAAAATCCAGTAATTAAATAACAAAATAACTTTTTCAAGTTACATTTTAATTTTATGGTTATGGATTTAACAGAAGTCAATTATTACTGGAGCTTCTTCCTCCTTTATAATTTCCCAGTTCTATTTGAGTAGATAAACAGGCCAGTTCTATCTCTTGGGAATACCTGAAAAGGAATATTATTCTGTGCTTGAATTTCAGGAAATGAAACAACTTTTAGCAATCACTGTTATGTTATTGTCCTTCATTTATTTTTCCAAACTAAAGACTACTTAACTCTGATGAAGGAATGTAGTTCCAAAATGTTAGCCTGATTGTGAAGTTAAATTTCATGATATTGTGTATAATGACTTAATAACTAAATTCAGACATTTGAACTTTTTTCTGCTCTGAAAACTAAGAAATAATAGGTGTATACGGCAGCATGTTTAATAAAGGTGTACCAGACACAAAGAAAATGTTTATTTTCTATTCCATTATTCTTATAATAACAGTAGATGGGCTCAGTGAAAATAAAACTCAATCAGTCATTAAGCATGGTGTCACCATTGCTATAAATTCAATTGAAATGCTGGGTATCCTGATTCACTATACATTGCTGCTGAAGGTTGGAGACAGGTTAAGGTTTAAACAAAACACAGTTGGGCTATTGACAGTCAATCTTTTTTTGTAACTCTTGTACTGACAAAATAAAGACTACAGCAGACCTCCATACCTTTTTATCTTTGGTAACTGAATGCACTTACATACTCTGGATGCCACGTGTGTTACTGAATCAAAAGCATACCACATCATCCTAACTAGGTAAACTAATTATTTACTTAGCTAGTACATAAAATATTTTTAAACAATTATCCCTTGACTGCAACAAGATGCTAGCAAAGCTAATATCACTATGTTGCTGGTAATTAAAGGGTTATCCTTTAAAGGAAAAAAAAAAACATGCTGCAAAGTCATTGGCTTTGCAATGCTGAATGGAACTGAGCTGATTAGATTTCCAGTAAATGCCATAGCTGAAAGATATGAAATAACACAACCTTCATTTCTCATTTAATTGTGCCCCAAACAAACATAAATAACACTGCCATGATCAGAACAAGGTTGGAGGACACCTGTAAATGATTTAAGTGCTAGATTAATGTTCATGTCCCTTTAAAAACCCTGACAGTGACCATTTGTAAGTTCAGGAGTTCAATTTAGGAGCAAGGAAGTAAAACGGCTAGTGCAGTTGTGGGTTGAAGGTGAAGGAGTGGTAGACAAAGGAACAGGAAGGAACAGCACTACAAAGACAGATAGATGTGGTTCAGTTCCACTCCAAGCATCCAGGGGAAGGCAACAGTTTAAGTATCCTGTCATGTGCTTCAAGAGTCCCTTCTATTTCTCCCAGTCATAGCAGTACATCAGCATGGTGACATCACCAGACAGCCTTTAAACGGAGTATGTTGGATGTTATACTAGATTTGGGCATTTGGTTACTATTTACAAAGTGTTTGCCTACTAAGCAGTAAGCATTTGATTTGCAGGCTTCAGCAGTCCGAACAATGTCTGTGCACACAGAAGGTTACTGAAAGCCCAGGAAGTCAAGTAAGTGGATTTATTGGAACTACACTACTAAGTGGTTTTATTATATTCAGACACTGTCTCCATGTGAATGAATCTGCATGTCATTATTAGGCTGGGGAGTTGGTTGCATAATAGTCAAATAAAAAAGTCTCCTTCTATGGATGTAAAATATTTTGAGGGACAATGTAATGCCTTATATTATTTCATTTCAATTAATTTCATTTTATTGTTTTTTTTTGTTTGTTTTGTGATGCATAATTTGCTGTGCTTCAGGGATAGTATATGTGAAAATCAATGGAGCAAGAGAGATTATGGAAACTGGCATGCAAGTAAATTAGATAGTACAGAGAGGTATATGACTTGAGGTGAACCACGAATAGTAGCAATGACTATAGTTCTCAGTGGGCCACATCAGCCTTAATGGTATTTATAGACATTACTGCACCATCACAAGTAGTAAGCTACATCAGGTGGGGTAACGTGAGAAAGCATTTATTCACAGAAAGGGTGGTGAATCCATGCAACAGCCTCCCGGCAGAGGACGTAAGCAAAAAAAGTAGGAGAATTTAAAAATCTATGGGACAGATATAAAAGTACTTTAGCGAGAGGATAGATAGAGTAAACCACAGATCATTTAGAATCTGCAGTATATGAAACAGGTAAGGAAAATGGGCAGACTAGGTGGGCCAAGTGGTCCTTATCAGCCATCAGATTCCATGTTTCTACATTTCTAATGCCAACAGCAAATGCCAAAAGTAAACTACAATAACTAACTTTCATCGCTGACCTCAAAACTTTTTAACCTCCTATTGCTAGTCTACTTTACCGCATGTGAATCACTGTATTGTGAGTCACAGTGGTTCAGCCAAATTCAGGAAGTCAAAATAAATTTATAGGCTTCAATAGAAAGTTGTTGCAAAAGACCCACATATTTCCTCCTTACCAAATGCCCTATTAATTTAAATGGCCAGATTTTGTTTTAAAAATTAATTATTTGATATTCAAAGGGCAATATTATTTATAATATAATAGGGACTGCAGTAGACATCTCATTAACTCCTAACCTGGTTAGTTTATAAGTGGGAACAGCTAGATTATGAGATCCTGAAATTCGGTCTCCGACCTACAGTATACCAAGGTTGGGAGACCGAATCTCAAATCACATAAGGGACTTGTGTTATGTTGGGGCTTTACCCCATGTTGGGGCTTCATCCCACACACCCCTAATTCAAATAACCAATTCTGAGGGGGAGCAAACCTCAGAGTTGGTAGTAAACATGGGAGGGTACAAAAATGAAATCGGCAAAATGTTCCCCTAGTGAGAACAGAGCCCCAAGCTCAAAAGCCTGCTGGCCAAGCTGCAGAAGCATTAGTGCTCACACCGTGGAGCAACTCAGCCAGCACCTCACTCCGCTGCCCTCAAAAGATTACACCAGGTGCAACTATGTTCCACTAGCATAACCTAGCATTTGGCTGGGTGAAATACAATTTCGCCGAGCGAAATACAATTATGATGTCAGGCTACACTTTCAAGTATCCCTAATTTCAGGATACTGAAGCCAGGTTTGTGAGTGTCAGTACCCTCAGCTTCAGTATCCTGATAAGATACTGTGGGAACACTGGAGGCCAATAACATCTTTGATTTATCAATAAATCCTTTGTTGATTTATTGTATTTATTTATTTATGACAAGGTAGGTTCACTAGACTATAAAATGCCCATTTTCAGGCATGACCTCGGACAGTACAAAGACAAACTGGAAAATACAAATGCAGTGTAGTCTCAATTACATATCAATAGGTAAACAACTTGATATGTCAGAATGATATAGACACAAAGAACATTTTATGCTCAGGGAGTCAAACCAAAACGAAACAATGAGAGATAGTGCAAAACTGCAATACAGCCAACAATTAGTGTTACAAAGTGTAAAACATCATAACAGTAATAATAAATATGGACTTAACAAGGCATCCAACATCAGTTCAGATTCAGGTACAAGAACATATATCTGTGTAACTGATAAAGTTGTACCATTCTCTTTTACATATGAGGTGTGACTGACAATCCAGAAGGTGGGGAGGAAGAGAGGCAGTATAGCACAGTGGTTTAAAGCTCTGAGCTGCAAATATGGTGACATCCAGCAGACAAGACCTGGGTTTGAATCCCACAGCTTCCACTTGCATACTGTGTGACCCTGAGCAAGTCACTTAACTTCCATGTGCTCCCAGGTCACTCCTGTAAAAAAGCTTTCAACTTAGTGTGCTAATCCTGGTTAAACAACTAAAATAAAAAAAAAGAGAGTTCCAAGCCCTCAGGGCAAATGAGGCAAATGCCTGATCACCAATTTTAGAGGAACACATGGGAAGGGCCAAGAGAGGCAGATCATATGAGTGTTGGACATAGGCTTGCTCTGAGGGTGTTAACATAGCAGCCAGGTTGGTTGGCTTGGACAACCTGATGATATTGTCAGTGATACAGCATAGGGAATAGAGTTGTCGAGGGGGGATAACTGAACAAGTTTAGAGTATAGCTTGCACTGGTGGGTCAGTCAAGGGGCCAATAAGGCATATCTACAACATAGGTGACTTTCCTTTCAGTTAGAATGCTCGCACTAGCTTGAAATAAAGAGGTGAGCCCATAAGAGAGGCTAGAGAGCAGGACTTCCAGGGTGATTGCTAACCTCACTGAAGGAGTCAGGGCATAACTAATCTTGTAAGTGAGTCCAAGCTTGGAATTTGTGGATTTGAAGACTTTAGAGATATGTTGCAGGAAATCCCTGGGCTGGATGAAGTGTAATGCCTACAGTTGCAGCAATTGGTATATTCAGATATTTCCAAATATTTCATGATATATCTAGAGAGATTCTCTCTAGTTGTTCACATTGGTATTGCAGCTAGGCAAGGAATTTCTAGAGAGATTGGATATATCTAGTCTTTTCTTTGCCTGCTACTATAAGTATTTAAAGGAGTCAGCAACAGATACATAGGACCCATCGAAGCAATGTACATCCACACCAGTGGAACAATCCCATAGTTTATGAATGGACCCAAAGAGCATGATCAGTGTCTTTCTAGAGTTCAGGACAAAGCAATTTTGGATGAGCCAGTTCTGAACTCTTTTGAAGTCAACAATCAGCCTAGAATATTTTTTATACAGATTTTCCCCCCTCCTGAGCCCTGGCAGGGGCTGTGGTCCTCCAAAGGAGGAACTGTCTCTCGAGTCCTGCCACTCCACATTTTAGCTGACCTGGTATTTCTCCCATGGCTTGCCCCCCCCACTGCAGGGCCAGGAAGGTGACGCCCCCTCCCCGGAGACCCAATCCAGAACTCGGAGTCAGCTCACAGTGTGGTAGACCATCATGGAGTCCTGCCAGACTAAATTTTTCTCCTGTTTTTCTACCAACCCCCACTCCCTACCAACATGATTACGTCAGAGTGTGTCTCCTAACTTGTATTGCCCTCCATTCACCACCAGAGGGCAATCAATGAGTGGGATGAAGTGAGACCCTCTCCCCGAGAGAGGAGAGCAGTCCTCCGGAAGCTCAATCATCTCTCCCCCTGCCGACCCCTGGTGACCCGGGGTCATTCCAGAACCCAGGTCACTGGCATGGCATGTGGTGTACTGACCAGTGCCTCAACCTCCAGTGCCACTGGGCTGGCTCAATGAGCCTAGAATTTATATTACTCAAACGCTTAACACTTAAGTAGAGCACAGTATCATCTGCACATAGTAGAATGTTACAATGAGAAGGGGTGTTGGGGATGTCATTAATGATGACAGAAAATAATAATGGTACCAAGTAGAAACCTTTGTGGACTCTGACATTGATACTATTTAGGGAAGACTTGGCCTTGCTAAACTTAGCAAATTGTTGCTGGTTGCTAAGATAATCTAGAACCAGCTAATGGTTGTGGGGGAGACTCCAAGGGATGATAGTTTGTGTTTTAGCATGGTGTGGTTAACCAGGTTAAATGCTTTTGTAAGGTCAATGAAAATGGCCCCAGCTAGCACACTCTTGTCCATCATAGTTTTCACATCATTAGTGAATTGAACAAGGGTGATGGAAGTGCTGTGAACCCACCTGAATCTATTTTCAGCAGGGGATAGCGGTTTATGTTTATTGAGGTGGTCCATGACTTGGAAGGCAATGAGTTTTTCCAGCAATTTGGTAAGAATGGGCAGGATTGTGATTGGTTGATAGTATTAGATGCTTTTTGAATCCCTTTGATAGTTTTAGATGCTTTTTGAATCCCTTTTTCTTAAATACGGGGATTCATTTAGCCACCTTCCAGTTGTTAGGGACAGTAGTAGTGATAAGAGACAGGTTGAATATTTTGGTGATAGAGGAGGCAAGAAAGGGGACAGCCAGACTAGGTATTTTTGGGGTGAGCCCATGAGGGTCAATACAGCCACAATTTGGGATAGTTTTTAGGAGACTGCAGAACCTCACTGTGAGAGACTGTATGGAGATACTGTGGTGGAATGAAGGACAAATTAGTGCAAAAGGGGACACAGTAGAGCATGACATAAGGGTCCCAAATCTGGTTAGTATGGAGAAGTGGGAGTGAAAAGCATTTACAATAGTATCAGGCTTATTACAGTTTGAGTTATTGATATTTATGTCACAATGGGCTAGAATGTTGTTCCCCATGAGCAACTTGATGTGGGTCCAGAAACTCCTAGAATCTCTGGCAGAAGTATGAGGTAGCTCCCTGCAGCACTTGCTTTTTGCCAGCTGGATTTGTTTTTTGCAAGCATTCTTCAGATCCTGATAAGATGATCAAGGAAGATGTTGGAAACCTCCACAAGGGAGACCCACAGGAGGGTGGCATGGGACTCCACAGAGGAAGGAAGCAGTTCCTAGTTGGGAACTCAGTTGTTAGGGGGTTAGAACTAGGAGAGAGAGAGAGAGAAGAGGGAGGTAAGGTTGCTGCCTGGTGCCAGGGCTTGGAGGCCAGGAAGCGAATCCTCAGGATCGCAGGAGCAGCTGCATAGGAGAGGGAGTTGGACATCATTGTCAACCTAAGGACAAATGACCTAGCTGGACATGGGGTCAGAGCAATGCAGGAAGAGTTTGTGGAGTTAGGGAAGGGCCTTAGACAAGCAGCACCCATGGTAACCTTCTCTGATGTGCTGCTTGTCTATGGCATGGGTGAGATTAGGATGTGCCACACCATGAGATTCAAAGAATGGTTGAAACACTAGTGCACAGCACAGGTTTTGACTTCATTGGGGACTGGGGGTCCACCTGGAGGGATACAGACCTATACTGGCACAATGTTCTGCATCTGTCTGGGAGGGGAACCAGGCTCCTAGGTGATAGGTTTAAAAGTTTCATTGGGAAGCTTTTAAACTAGCCAAAAGGAGAGGAACTGATAAGAAGCAAGACATTCCCAGCCTACCCCCACAAAACAGGGTAGTTAGCGAGGTAAACACCAAGGTAGATAAGTCAATAGGAAGTAGGACACAGGTAAGTAGAGAAAAAGGCAAAGGCAGTAAGGGTAGGGATGGGGCTAAAAGGGGTAAGGCCATCAAAAAATGGAGGGCAATGAGTACCAATGCCCATAGTCTGGGTAACAAGCTTCCTGAACTAGTGGCCCTGATGAAAGAGGGACACTGGATATAGTGGCAGTCACAGGAGTGTGGTATATGGAGAACCATGGCCGTGATGTCAACATACCAGGGTACACAATCTACAGGAGGGACAGGAATGGTAAAAGAGGAGGAGGAGTGGCTCTCTATGTAAGGGAAGGGATCAAAGCAATGGAACTAAAGGGTAAACAGGGAGAAGAGTAAGTAAGTAAGTAAATGTTTATTTCTATAAGGCGCCCTTCCGAAGCTCAGGGCCCCTTTACAAAATCCTACATACAATATTAAAACCGCAATAATAAATAACATTATATTCAAAATAAAATTTAACATAATTTATGTCACTAAAAATGCTTGATTAAAAAGGAAGGTCTTTAGAGCTTTTTTAAAGCTCTCCACAGTTAGGCTATTGCATATCTGGCAAGGTAGAGAATTCCACAGGGTTGGAGCCATAAAGGCAAATGTTGTTCCACCGGATGTTTTTAAGGTTACCCTGGGAATCTCTAGCAATCCCTCGCCAGAGGATCGGAGGGAGAGGGAAGGAAAGTAAGAAGTCAGGAGTTCTTTCAGGTAATGGGGTCTCAAACTGTGTAGGGCTTTATAGGTCATCAACATGACCTTGAAAGTGATCTGCCACTGTACAGGCAGCCAGTGCAACTCACGAAGCACAGGTGTTATACGGTTGGACCTCAGGCTTCCAGTCAATAACCTAGCTGCCGCATTTTGCACCAACTGAAAGCGGTGAATATCCACTCCCAGCAGCCCTAGATAAAGGGCATTGCAGTAATCAAGACAACTGGCAACAAAGGCGTGGACCAGGGTAGGAAGATCCTCTGATTGAATCAAGTGTTTCACCCGTGCTATATTCCTTAGATGAAAGAAAGATGATTTGACCACGGCTGACACCTGCGCCCTCAAGGTCAAGCCCTCGTCAAATATAATACCAAGGTTACGTACCTGACCAGATGCCATTAGCGGGGTTCCTTCCAAAAATAAACCTGAGGGTTTTCCCACCCATGGACTTGATATCCTCACCTCTGGTTCCACCACCAATACCTCTGTTTTTCCCGGGTTCAACTTCCGCCAATTGGTACTCATCCAGTTCTGTATCTCCAGGAGGCAGTTGTTAAACAATGTACTTGACTCAAACTCCTGCTTGGGCACAAAAGACAGATAGAGTTGAGAATCATCGGCATAGCAATGAAAACTCAAACCATATTGTCTTATAATGTCCCCTAATGGAAGCATGTACACCGCAAATAGCATGGAGGACAACAATGAACCCTGTGGCAGCCCACAGTTTAGGCAGTGAGAGGTCGAGGAATAAATCCCTGACACTACTCTCTGAGTCCTACCCTGCAGAAAAGATTTAAACCAGCTGTGGACCACCCCCTTAGTCCACAGAGAAACCACAGGCATTTGAGCAGCACTCCATGATCCACGGTGTCAAATGCTGCTGAGAGATCAAGGAGAACCAAGATAGAATGAGTTCTCTGATCTCTCGCCATCAGGAGATCATTGAGTACCCGTACAAGAGCCGTCTCAGTACTGTGCAGTTTGCTGAAGCCAGACTGGAGAGGGTCATAGATATTGTGGATGTTTAAATGATCTTCCAGCTGCAAGGTGACCACCTTCTCGATAATCTTCCCCAAAAAGGGAAGATTCAAAATCGGTTTGTAGTTTCCTGGGCAGTCGGGATCAAGGGAGGGCCTTTTCAGAAAGGACGTACTATTGCCTCCTTCAAGGGATCAGGGAAGATCCCTCTCTCCAATGATGCCACTACTATCCCAGTAAGGATTGGACCAATAACCTCTACTCACCCCACAAGTAGTTGAGTAGGGCCCAGATCCAAACTACAGCAGGTTGGATGCAAAGTCTGGACGATTCTCACTATATCCATGACTACCAGTTGACTGAAAGTGAACCAAGTTAGTTGGGTATTTGTGTCCCTCGACTGATCACTGCAAGACCCAATGGGGAGGCACTGGCTAATCCCATATCTGATAGCAGACACCTTATCAGCAAAGAACATCAAGAATTCCTCACACTGTAACTGTGATAACGCGCGACCAGCATGAAGACAGACTGGATTGCATAGTCTGTCCACAGTCCGGAAGAGCTGGGCCGGTCTATTCTTTGCTGTAACAATTTCCCTGGACAGGAACTCTACCTTCTTATGGGAAATTGCTAACTGATAGATTTTATAATGATCTAACAGTCTAAGCCTGTCAACTTCCAAGTGAGTTTTCTGCCAGCATCTCTCCAATCTTTGGCCCTGTCTCTTCAACCCACGGATTTCCATGGTAAACCATGGGGCCCCAGGGTGAAGAGTACAGGGGTGAACACAGAATGGAGCAATGACATCCAGGGCCTTCACAACTGCCCTATTATAGGCTAGCACTAAAGACCCAGGGTCCATGCTATCCATTGGAAATCTCAAGAAGTCAAGCTCCGTCATTAGGCCTTCTGAGGTAACTCCTCTCAAAGGACTGAACTGTACTCTCCTTAGGGGCAGACCTCTTTTGGGGGGCCGCGAAACTGAACCTCAGGGCATGATGGTCAGACCAATTGATGGGCTCCACCTTTATATCAGAGACTTCCATCCCCAGGTGGAATATCAAGTCCAATGAATGTCCCCCCTGGTGGGTTGCAGTAGTAATAACCCATGTCAGGCCCAATGAATCAATCAATTGGAGGAGGTTTTGTCCAAAAAGTACTAGTTCATTGTCAACCCAGGCATTGAAATGCCCCAGAATTAACCATCTGGGGGATTCCAAAACCCTCTCGGCGATGAAATCCACCGCCTCCCTCAGGAATTCCCTCCCATCACCTGGTGGATGATAAATGAGAAGTATCCTGAAGCCTGCACCTGCACCCACAATACATTCAAAGGAGTTGGTACACCCAACTGGCACCTCCCTGAGGTCCAGTTTCTGTCTAAAACAGACTGCAACTCCTCCACCCCTACGGTCCACTCTCGGGCAGCGGATCACCGAGAACCCGGGCGGAACCGCAGACTCCAAAATGGGGCCCGCATTTTCATCAAGCCAGATCTCGATGATGCAGGCTAATTCCACAGATGCAACAAGATCTGCCACCAAAGCAGTCTTGTTTCTGATAGACATAGCATTGCTTAACACTGCCCGAAAGGGAAGAGACTCCAAGGATGACTCCACTCCCTGCCTGATCAAATCAGTGACCTTGGGTATGGAGGAGGCACTGATGGTCACCTTGGAGACAGGAAATGGCACGACAATCTACATGGGAGTTGTATACAGACCCCCGCCTCAGTGGGAGGCAACAGACAAGGAAATTATAGAAAGCATCCTAAGACTGGCAGAAAGGGAGAGATATTGTTGATGGGGGACCTAAATATGCCAGATGTTAACTGGAGTACATTTGCTGCAGCCGCATCCAAGAGCAGGGTCATTCTTGATGCCCTACATGAGGCATGCCTCAGACAGCTAGTGTTGGAACCCACTCAGGAGGGAGCAATCTTAAACTGGGAACTCTCAAATGGGGATGGAGCAAGGATCACAGATTTAGAAGTGGGTAGCCATCTGGGAACAAGCGACTGCCTCACAGTATTGTTCATGATAAACACAGCCATAGAGTCAAGCCATACAAAGGCAAGGGTAGTGAACTTCAGGAGTGCTGACTTTGGCAAAATGGGTGAGTGCTTAAGGAATCCACTAGCAAATGGGCAGGAAGGAGCAGTGAAAGAACAATTGAGAAAAATCAGAACTGCCATCACAGAGGCATCACAGCTTTGTGTGAAGCAAATAAAACAAAACAAAGTAAGAAAACATTATTGTTCTCAAAAGAGGTGGTGGGGAAGATTATGGAGAAGAAGATAACATTCAGGAAGTATAAGGAAGCACAGAAGGAGCAGAACTGAGAACTGTATCCGTTAAAGCAGAAGGAAGCGGGGAAGCCAGTCAGAATAGCAAAGTCTCACACCAAGAAAAAGATAGCTAACTCAGTTAAGGAGGGGGATAAAACCTTTTATAGGTACATTACGGAGCAAAGAAAGATCAAGGGAGGGATAGTGAGGCTTAATAAAGGGGAAGGAAGTTCAGCAGAGGGTGACAGTGAAAAGGCAGAGATCCCGAATGAATGCTTTTGCTCACTATTCACAAAAGAAGAAGAGGGGCGATACCTAAACAAAACATTGGGGCCTATGCTGTAATGGGTGGGAATTACACACCGGAGGTACATATCCTGTTTGTGCAGCTCCACATCTGCAGACAGGTGCAGAATAGGCAGCAGTCACGGATACCATCCATCTGTTTGTGGCCCCCCCCAAGCATGCAAGGTCGTGCGGAGCAGATGAGGGCCGAGCCATGGACCCAGGCGGGCATCCAATCGGATGCTCATCCCATGTCCAACAGTAGATCCCTTACATGACAGAGCACACTGTAGCTGAGCACCTCTGTGGATGTCGGATGGTCGGCTGCCGTGGCGCTGTGTGGGAGGGCAGTGCAGCAGACCATCTCGAAACGTGGCACTGACAGACCATGGGGGTGAAGGGGGGTGTTGGTGCCACAGATATTTGTGTTGGGGGGTTATCACTGGACAGCAGTGTGTGGGATTGGGACACAGGTCACCCCATGTGCATGTCTGTGTGTGGGTGAAGGGGGTGTACCACCAGGGGCAGATGCCCACATGGGGGGCATGCGATCCAGGGATGGGTGCAGCCAAGATGTGGGTGTGTGTGCCTTGCCTCACTGGAAGCCATGTCAGTGCAGTGTTGTGCCTTGGGCAGCATAGGAACATTGGTACTGCCCTGGGGTGGGTGTGCAGCCTCGGGGGACAGGGAGGCACAGTATGTGTGGGGGTGTCAACCCCTGGGGTACGGGGTCAGAGCTGACTCACTCTATGGAGCATACCCACCTGCCAAAGGGCTGTTCCCTCATCTAGTCTGCATGGGGGCAAGGCGCATAGGTGACTTACCGCAGGGTTTACCCTACCAGAATGGCTGCCCTCCTATGCTCCCCGGTTCGGAACTCTACGCAGCTTTGTGCATGCTGCATAGTACTGGCACAACCCCGCCAGCCGCCTGTGTGTTGTGGTCCATGGGGGGGGGATCAGGTGAGTGAGGGCTGTGTGCTTCTCTTAGTGAATCCCGTGTGGTGGGTCACCACACCTCACATACATGGATGTGCTTCATAGTTTCAAGCATAGGGCCCAATAGAAGCACTCTGGACAGGGGAGTCGAAACCAGTCCATTCATAGAAGAAAGGGTCCTGAAAAAACTCGTAAAATTCAAGGTGGACAAAGCAATGGAGCCTGACGGGATTCACCCCAGAATTCTAAAATAACTAAGGGAAGACCTAGTGACACCACTGACGTCCCCTTTTTATTTATTTATTTAAATTTTGGATTTACATCTTTGAGCCAGGGGCTCTTTTGCATAGGTTCCATGTCATAATACACAGACAGGTAAGGAACAAATTGTAAAGAAATATAGGTGATCATAAGTACGATAAAAAATCCAAAAAGACAACTTAATATGAGCAGCAGGTTGTGAACAGACATTAGGACTAGAGATAAAAGATTAGATCTAAGTGTATAAGGTACAATAGTTAAGCTCGATAAAATATACTGTACAAGGGAGGAGTGCAGCCAACATGCCTTGTCAAACAGAAACTGAATAGCCAACTGTACAACAGGCATTGAACAATGTACGCCATGGTCTAGAGGATAAAAAAAAGAAAAAAAAACTATGCCAGTGAAACAATTGTCAAGGTATGTAGGGTGGGATAAGTGTAAGGGGGGTGGTAGTAGGGAGGAAGGAGAAGAAGGGGAAGAGGATTCAGTATTAGTTGGTAGGAGGGATGGTAATAAGAGCCTAAGACACCCAAAATTAAAATGAGTAGGGGGAGGAGGGAAGAGGGGAAGTGGTAGAGAATAAGACATGGTGGGTATGGGTGGAGAGAGGGATTGGGAGAAAGAAGAGGGGGGTAAAAAGTTATAGAAGCTTGAACATGAAGTATGCTAATGGGAGTGACCACAACAAGTTTGTGTGAAACAATCACAGGTAGCACGAGCTACAAGGAACTCACAAAGCTTGTGTTTAAATGGGCCTAGTGTGGCTGTGTTAGAGACATCACAGTGCAGTGAGTTAAACCACTTTGGGGCTCTGACTGCAAATGACCAATGGACTTGTGTAGTCCGACAGTGAGGAACTTGGAGGATTGAGTTTTCAGAACTTCTGGTGTGGCGGGTGTTGCATAAAGGGCTGATGAACTTCTGTACCCCAGGGTGCAAGAGACCAAGGGCAGTCTTCTTTGCTAGTAGGCAGGTTTGATAAGATATTCTACCCTGAAGCAGGAACCAATTTGCCTGCTCATAAAGGTCACAGGTGTGCATCCTGTAAGCAGCCCCAGTAAGGAGTCGGCAGGTCTTGTTCAGAGCAATGGAAATATGCTGTAAGGCAGTGTCAGTGGCAGATCCATAGATCACAAGCCCATAGTCTATGATGGAGAGAATCAAGTTTTGGACTGCTTGCTTAGGGGCTTCAGCAGTTAGGTAGTGCTTATGCTTGTAAAGGAGGCTGATGCAGATATTTACAGATTTGGCAACACTATCTATATGATTGGAAAAGGTATTTGAGCATTTGTGTCTGCTCAAGGGCAACAACTGAGCAGTTACTAGCTATCAGCTGTTTGGTTTTACGCTTATTGTGCGAGCCATGGAAAAACATTAATTTTGTTTTTTTGTAGTTGAGCACTAGTTCTGTGAGATGAACCAAGCCTCAGAATCTGCAAAACTTTTCTGAAGGTGGCTCTCCAAGAGGGAGGTATCAGATTTCTTCATGAAAATTACTGCGTCATCCACATATAAGGAATCTGTTTAGGCAGTAGGGAGGGAGTTTGTTGAGAAAAATGCTAAAGAGTAAGGGCCCCTTGGGGGACACCTGAACAGACTGGTAGCTTAGTCAAGAGGACATCACCTATCTTCACCTGTTGTGAACGGTCAGAGAGGTAACTGTTAAACCATCTTAGGGAATTGTATTTCCCGAATCTAATTTTGTAACTTATTCTACTTGTAAATCTTATGTGTGCTTCATTGACATGGAACCTTTGTAAACGAGCCTTGGCTCAAACGTGCTTTCTGAAATATGAATGAACAAATAAATAAATAAATAAAATGGGTGTTGGCAGATAGCCCTAACTCTGCTAGCTGTTGAAGTAGTAACAGATGATTGACCATATCAAAAGCCTTGGTAAGGTCAATATAGGTGGAGCCAATGAGTTGACCTTTGTCCAGTGCCTGGTGGATATAGCCCATAATTCAAGAAGTGCAGTAGTGGTGCTGGGTCCTTTTCTAAAACCATGCTGCTGAGGACATTGCCTGTTGTATTTCTCCATGTATTTTACCAGTTGGTCTGCAACAATTCTTTCAAGGGCTTTAGATATCGGGGGAAGAATGGGGATAGGCCTGTAGTTACCATGTTGGGCCCTGTCTCCACTTTTATGGACAAGGGTCACCAGGGCTAACTTCCACTTGAGGGGGAACTGGGACAGCATGCGGGATCGTTTGATAATCTTGGAAAGAGGGGATAGGACTACATCAAAAGAAAGGGCAATAAGTTTTAGGTCAAGCGAATTCCCGCTTGATCTGGTTCTTCCGAGTACTTTAAGTAAATATTTTTTGGCTTCACTTTTGGTCACTGCTTTTAACAAATTATGGAAGGACGGTGTGGTACCTGAGGACTGGAGGTGGGCAAATCTGATTTCCCTTCACAAAAGTGGGAGCAAGGCAGAGGTAGGAAACTACAGACCTGTTAGTTTGACCTCAGTGGTAGGGAAAATGATGGAATCACTTCTGAAAGCAAGACTTGTTGAGTACCTACAGGCCAGTGGGGCACAGGACCCAAGGCACCATGAATTCACCATAGTAAGGTCATGTCAGATGACTATAACAGATTTCTTTGACTGAGTGACCAAAATAGTAGATAAGGAAGGGGCTGAGGATATATGCTACCTAAATTTTAACAAGGCATTTGATATAGTCCCACACAAAAGATTAATAAACAAGTTAGTCAGCCTAGGAGTGGGTCTCAGGGTGATAAGCTGGGTAACAAATTGGCTGGACAACAGGACTCAGAGGGTATTAGTAAATGGTGTAAACTCTGAAGAAAGGGGGGCTATTAGTGGGGTACCGCAGGGCTCAGTACTGTGACCAGTTCTCTTTAATGTCGTTATAGGTGACATTGTGGAGGGGCTAGAAGGAAAAGTATGCCTCTTTGCAGATGACACAAAGATCTGCAACAGGGTTGTTACACAATGAGGGGGGTGGAAAGGATGAAAAGGGACTTGGCAAGGATGGAGGCATGGTCAAAAGTATGGCAGCTTAGATTCAATGCAAAGAAGTGCAAATAATGCACCTGGGAAACAAAAACTCAGAGGAAGAGTACACATTGGGGGGGTGCTAACAACAACAAAAATGGAAAGGGACCTGTGGATAGTCATATTAGACAATCTTAAGGTAGGCAGGAAATGTGAGAAGGCAGTAAGGAGGGCTGGGGGGATACCAGGATGCATAGGGAGAGGCATCTTCACTAGAAAACAAGAAGTTGTTATCCCTCTGTACAGACAGTCTGTGAGATCCCATCTGGAGTACTGAGTGCAGTTATGGATACCCCAACTATGAAAGGACATAAGATGGAGGCAGTCCAGAGGAGGAAAACTAAAATGGTGCAGTGTCTGCAACCAGAAGCCATATGAAGAGAGACCAAAAGAGCTTAATATGTATAACCAAAAGGAAAGGAGGGAGAGGGGGAGCATGATAGAAACTTTCAACTACCTCAAGGGAATCAAAAAAGTCCAAGAGGGGAGCATCTTTCAGAAAAAGAATGTGCAAGAACAAGGGGGAACAATTTGAAGACAGAGGTGGGATGGCTCAGGGGCAATGTGAAGAAGTATTTTTTCACGGACAGGGTGGTGGACACATGGAACCACCTTCCTGAGGAGGCTGTAGGGTCGAATCAGTGGGGGAATTCAAGAATGCATGGGACAGACATAAGCAATTCTAGTGGGGGATAGGAGGAAGTAGGCTATTGGTTAACTATGAGCTGCAGCTTATCCAGTAGGTTTAGAAATGGGCAGACTAGGTGGGCCAATCTGTCATTATCTGCCATCAAAGTCTATTTTTCTATGTTTCTATAAACCACCCAATGATGATATATTGCTGATTTGGGCTGTGACAAAGGAATCAATGAGGAATTCTGTTTATTTATTTAGGTTTTGTTTACTGACTAGGCACACTAGTCAATACCATGCCTATTTTCCGGCATGATCTGAGAGAATTCAAAAGGAGCCATGACAGTTACAGTATACGTAACACAGAAATCAAAGCAAAATTTACAATAAGAATATGGTAGAGATTCAGTGGCAGGTAGCAAACAAATTGGTTTAAGTCATAAAAAAATGAACATCAAAGTAAGGCATAAGATTGGTTGGTAGTACATTAGGTAGACAGATAAAAGGGAACCAGACTAAGTTGATAGAATACAACTCAGTAATGCATAATGAATAACCAATTTGCAAGGCATCATGTACAGGTGCATTTTCTGGACTATATTGACTCTATCAGCAGCCACTAAAAAATGTCCTGGGTTTCGGACAAACAAATGATACATTTTCTTGACATTTGTATCTACGAAAACCACAACATTCTGCAAACTTCAATATTTCGTAATGCCACCTACAGCATCACTGTATGTAGATGGGACAGTAGTCTCCTGCACTGTATTAATAAATATCCCTGACAACCAAATGGTACAGTAGATTAAAATAAATGTCAACTCAGACAGATTACAAAATACAATGAGATCACACTCAACACATGCGTAGTTTGTGACCCTGAGTAAGTCAATTAACCTCGCCAGTGATCCTGAGTCACTCCTGAAAACAGGCAATGGGCCTAGTGATCCTTACCTTGTTATCAAAGAATTTAAAAAGTGGCATGTAGATTCTTCCAAAGAAATTACAAGCCCATTTTGGTACAATATTCAGTAAACATGGCTGACAACATGGACTGAGATCTACTTATCCAAAAAACAAAACTGACCTTCTCACAACGTTTGACTTTTCCACAAAATACAACCCCATGGCACATACATTTTGCAAAGTGTTAAAAAATCAGGACTATCTGGGATGAGAAGCATAGCTCTTAGGAGTAGTAAACATACTGCTCAGGATATAATGCAAACATGGCAAAAACATAAGGTATCAAGCAGTGAATAAGATGTGGCCATCTGCAAAGTCACAAACCTGCCTACTGAGCCCCCAAAGAGCAATTTAAGATGTGACTTCTATAAACCTGATGCCAACACTATAGACATTGGTATGTTCAAGCACTGAAAATCTGCAACAAAGATTCAACAATATATAAATTGCTGTATTGCAGGAGTCATTTATCTTCTTTGTTGCCCCAGTAGTGAGCACTATGTGGAACAAACAAAAATTCCTAAGATTGAAATAAGAGAACATACGATGGCCATCAGAAGAGGCAGCACCACATATGACTATGCCAGACAATACAAAGAAGCTAACCATGGATCATCAGTGGGCTTATTGTTCATTGGTTTTGGCAAAGATTCATTGTCCTGGATCCCCCCCCTTCCCTCACAAAAGACAAAGACCATTGTTTGTTGTTGTTGCTCAGATTGGCAATTAATGTATTATACATCATAATTCCATATTCTATTTATCATTTTTTATTATCATATTTTCAGAATTTCATTTATTTCCATCCATATATCAATCTCTGATTATCCCTCTTTCTTCCTCTTTTCTCCCCCCAGGTGAAAACCTGGGTGCCTTCCTCTTCTCCTTTTCCGTTAGGTAACAGTGAGAACAGAGACCGCTTTTTCCTTCATCTTCTTCCTCTTCTTGTGTTATTCCTTTTTCTCCCCCCCCACCCCCCTTTTTTCCCTTTCTCTCCCTTCTTCTCCTGCCATCCACCTTTGGGAGTCCATACCCATATTATCATCTGACATCCACCTTTGACAGACCCACCATACAGTCCCATCATGACTGTCTTCCCCTCTTGCTCTGCCTTGCAGGATGGGTGGGAGGGATCAAAACTCCAGCAAAAAGTGGCTGAGGCCCCTCTGTGCTGACCATTATGTACCTCCACTTGCCCCTCCCCTTCCTGTTGCCTGCCTATGTTCTAACCCTTAGCCCCTCCCCTTCCTTCTTCCCTCCCCTCCTGAGCACAACCATCCTAATGAAGGAGTGAAGGGGTGCACCAGGACAACCTGGTCTGCCCCTTAAAGGGCAAACTCCATTGTCCCGGATCCCCCCCCCCTTTTCCCTCACAAAAGACAAAGACCATTGTTTGTTGTGCTCAGATTGGCAATTAATTTATTATACATCATAATTCCATATTCCATTTATCATTTCTTATTATCATATTTTCAGAATTTCATTTATTTCCATCCATATATCAATCTCTGATTATCCCTCTTTCTTCCTCTTTTCTCCCCCCAGGTGAAAACCTGGGTGCCTTCTTCTTCTCCTTTTCCGTTAGGTAACGGTGAGAACCGAGACCGCTTTTTCCTTCATCTTCTTCCTCTTCTTATGTTATTCCTTTTCTTCCCCTGCCCTCCTCCCCCTTACCCACTAGCCAGTCTCCAGCTTGCGTTGGATGACTGGCTTCCCCCACCCTTAGGGTATTATTCTCCCTTACTTCAGGGAAGATCCTTTCACTCCTTCTCCTTTTTTTTTTTTTTTATTTTCTGTTTCTTGCATGTTCCCTCCATGCTTCTATAAAGCCCATTGTTTTTGTATTGAACATGTCTATGGCTGGGTCCAACAGGTGCACCCCATCCGACCTGTAGAAGTCTTCTACCCATTCTTCTATCCCCCTCAGTATCATCTGCTCTCCCATCTGCCTTATTAATGTCCCAACCCTTCTATTCATCTTTCTCCTTGTCCTCTCCACAGCTCTATGGCTGTGATCCTGCCTCCACAACCTCCTTGGTATCATATCTGATCAGGCGAGGCATACCTGAGGCCACCACTGTCATATTGCTCCTAGATCCCATTTTATCTGCAAGTATGTGTCTACCCATGGCTTGACTGCAAGGTCATTGCCCCCTAAATGTATAATAATTATGTCTGGACTGGGTCACCGTCCCTTGAGATCCTTCAAGGTGGGAAGTAGTTGTGCCCATCTTATCCCCCGTATGCCATGTCAGACCAACCTACAATGTCTGGCATCCTGGTACAGCTGCTTTCCCCCAGCCTTCTTTTCTGCTCTCTTTCCAGCCCAATAAATATATGAATGGCCACAGATCCAGACTTCTGTGATCCTCCCTCTTCCTATGGGGTTCAAGCAAAAGTAATTATTTTACACATGCTCGTAGTGTCATTACCGTAATATCCCCTCCCCTGCCCTTCCCCCCTTACCCTTTCTTGCCCCCCCAATCTGGAGCTAAAAACAGGATCAATACTTTCAATTTCTGCTTCAGTGCTCGAATGTATCTCTTATAACTGGCGGACCACCAGCGTCCTTTTTCCAAGATATCATTCACCGTTTCCCCCACCGCTGCCCACTGTGAGGCAGCCCCAATCCACAAGGAATGGGATGATTAATTAGCCGGATCCTCACCCATGAATTGCATGCCCTTTTTGAGCAACGTTGTGACTTGGTAGCCGGTGACCCGTTTCCCATCACCATGTACAAATAATTTCCCTGTCCTGGTCCCATGCTCTGCGGCGAAAGCCCACAGAGCCTGTACTGGGCATACTGCAACCTCTACCCGTCCCTTTAGTGTCACTATGCACCCTTGTCCTCTTTGATCCATTTTTGACCTCCTGATCTTGATCCATATCTCTTTCACCCCCCCAGCTTATATCTTCCCATTCTAACCCCCTTTCTTGTTTCCTTTTCCATGGCCCACCACCTCACTCACTCTCATGGCCCCTGCAAACATTACTAAGTAAATTGTGTGAAATAGCTGGGCCTCGGACTTTGATCTGCATATTGTCGGGAGCACGACCTTTAGCTTTACCAACCACTGCTCCCCTATTGGCCTTCTATTATCTACTGGCCCTTGTTTCAACCTGCTCCATCCCTGCATCATTCTTCTGATGAATAATGATTTTGTCAGGTCCTTCCACCCTTTTAGGCTGCAGATAACACTAATCCCTGCCAAGTAGACTCCCATTGTGGTGTGGGCTGTACCTTTTTGCCACTGCTCCACGGTGAACATTCCCAGCTGTTCCTCTGTGAGTGGCCTACTTACCTCCATCTGGTGCTCTGCCGTGAATGTTTGAAACACTCACCAAGCCCCATAGTAGGCCCTGAGTCCGAGGCGCCCATGAGCTGCGAAACAACAGTTCTGCTCCTTCTTGCCAATATCCCAGATGTTCATTGATATGGGTGTTTTTAGTTCTTCCACTGCTGGTGCCAGCCTCCAAAAATGGTCCAGCTGCAGACCGGAAAGGCTGTCAGCCAGGGTATTGTGTACCCCTTCTATGTGTTTTGCTCTGAATGACATGTTCAGCTGCAAAGCCCTTAACACTAAACATTGTAATACCTGCCTGACTATATCTGACCTGGCTCCCCTGTTGTTTAGAACATCCACCACTACTCTATTGTCACACCAAAATGTCACTTTCTGATCCTGTAATTTCTCCCCCCAAACCAAGGTACATGCCCATATGGGCATGATCTCCAGTAATGTTATATCTCTATCACTTTTCCATCCCTCACCCAGCTGGCAGGCCAGGGTTCTGCAAACCACCTGCCCCTCAGGTAACCCCCCATGCCTAGCCCCCCCAGCAGCATCTGTGTAGAGGTCAATGTCTGTGTTGTACAGCCACACCTATTGCCAGAAAGAGCACCCGTTATACTCCCTAAGGAATTCTTCCCATATTTTAAAATCCTCACTGACACCTTGAATCAGGTCCACCCAGTGATGTGGTCTTGTGACCCCTGCTGTAGCCCTAGCTAACCTCTTTGTGAATGCCCTTCCTGGTCCGATGGCCCTGCATGCGAAGTTCAGGTGCCCCAGTACCTGCTGCACTGGTTTTAGTTGTACCCTTCTCCTGCTGGTGTGTACTTGGATCAGTTCCTTCAATTTACATACTTTTTTGTCCGGTAGTCTAAATATTTCATTCGGGGCATCTATCTCAATCCCCAGGAACTCCATCACCTTGCTGGGCCCTTCTGTTTTTTCTGGTGCCAGTGGAACCCCTAGTTCCTGGCACAACCCCTGAAACTTACCCAGCATAATCTGTGTCTCTCTTTTTCCCCTCCCAATGAAAAGAAAATCATCCAGATATGGATGACCATCCTATAACCCGTTTTTTCATGGAATATCCACTGCAAGCAGGTGCTGAATGCCTCGAATGTCGCACATGCTATGGAACATCACATTGGCATTGCTTTGTCAAAATAATACTGCCCCCTGCTTTTAAAACCCAATAGATCATAGTCTTCTCTCCTAACTGGCAGCAGTCTGAAAGCGGATTCAATGTCTGTTTTTGCCATCCATGCATCCTCTGTGGCCCGGATTATCCGGACTGCATCCTCTAGTGTCACATAAGTCACCTTACTATGCTCCTCACTGAAGAAATCATTTACCGAGTCCCCTTCTGGATAGGACAGGTGGTGGATCACCCTGTACTCCCCTTCTTGTTTCTTGGGTACCAAACCCAATGACGAAAGCCACATGTTCTGCAATGGGGGGGTGTTAAATGGGCCCTCTACCCTCCCTGCTGCCTTTTCTTTCTCTATCTTCTGTCTTAACATCTCTTCCTTTCCTTTTACTGACCCCAGGTTGCTCGCCTCTCTCGCTTGTCTGGGCCCCCCACACTGCAGTGAAAACCCTGTGTTAAAACCTCCTATAATCATATCCCACATGCTTGTGTTCAGATATCTGTCCAAACAGGCTGTCCATGCCTTCAAGTTGATGGGGGTTCTGGCCATCCCAAACTGCTCCCTGTCATGCCCCCGTTACTCCTCCCTGGCCCCTCCCTCTCATTTTGTGCAATGTTTCTTCTCTCAGTGATTCTGACCCCCTCTACTCGTGCTCCCTCTACCCCTCCCTCCCCTGCTCCATGTCTGCCCTTTAAACCCCTGGCCTTCTCGAAAAAACTGCTGACCTGACCCTTGCCCCCTGTGCCCCTTGGGCCCAGGTCATGCTACATCTGTTTGCCGTGTGCCCTCCCCCGCATTTTGAACAAGCATGCCGGAAACGACATTGAGGCCATGAGCAAAAGGCCCTGTTGTAAGCCCAGCAGCATCTCTGGGGTGTAGCCCCTCTTTCCCCCACTCACCTTGGTGTGGACTGATCTGTTACATAATCAGTCCATAAATTTGCTTCTTGGTGTCCCATCTCATGTCCCCGAATGTTGCCATTCTCTGCCGAAAAAATTCATCATAGTATAACCACCCCACCCCGCCCTTTGCTTTTGCCCTCCATATTATCAAGGAATAAATGATGAGCAGGATGCCTAGCTCCAGCCTTTTTTTCAGGACGATGGCTGAGAAAGTGGCAAAACCTACGAACCACCCATCCCAAGTCTTACTTTTTGCAAACTTGTCGTCTTCCTTTTTCCCTAAAAGCACTATCACCGCTGCTATTTCACTCTTATCTATGCTCTCAGTTTCCTCATACTTGGCTGCCACTTCCCGACTCACCAAAATGAATATATCCACATACTCCCCTTTCCATATTTTTTTCCTTTGTGGCCAGTGGCACATGCTAGCCTATCCTCATCCCAGGTGCACCTATCTCCTTTGTACCTTTTCCTTCTCTCTCTGTACTCCCTTCATTTTTTCCCAGCACCTCTTTCTCCGTTAAAATCTCTGCCAGAGCTGATTCCATCTGCCCTAAACCTCCTGTTCCCAGCGCCACCACAATTTGACCTATATATTATTTTATACTGTCCCCCACTGCACTGGATGTGTAACCTGTAACCTTGTCTGGGCCGTGCTGCCTGGAGTCTTCCAAGTGTCCCCGTGTTTCTCCCTGCAGTTGAGGAGGAGGGTGAACTACTAGGGGTTGCGGAGGGAACATCATGTTCTGGGGATCGGGTCCGGGTTCAGACAGGGAGATCCCACCTTGATTGGGGGGGTACTGGCATCACTGAGTCTATAGGCTGAAGAAGTACTGGATCAGCAGCCTTGGTGGGTCCCACTACCAGCTGTGGCACCCTAGTGGGACTGCATGGCCCTTCAGCTGGTTGTTTCCCTCTGCCACCTTTTCCCGGGCCCGCTTTTCTCTTCTTCCTGGGTCTCCCTGGTTCCTTCCCCTCCACCAGTTTCCACATTCTGTTGACTTTTTCTGTCAATTCAATTATAGCCCTGTAAGCATCTTCCTTTGATGGCCTGCTCTTCTTTGGTGCCATGTCCTTCTTTTCCTTTGTTCTGTGAAGACAACTACGGGAAGAGAAAACAGGATTAATTGTATATATATATACCTATTTGTAACACCTTCCCTCTGTCCCTCACGCCATGCGCTCACATAACCAGTCAGGCCTCCAGTAAAGGCCTCCATCATGCTCGATAGGTCACCAGGTCCCTTGGCTGCTCCCTGCCATGTCCATTGCGAATGACCCCATGTTACGCAGGTCACTCACCCCCCCTTTGGCCTCATCATTGGCACCTCTAAGCCTTCCTTTGACCCCTCTTATCTGTTTGCTGTTAATTATGGAAAAATGCTCCTTGAGGGGCTTGCTCCCCTCCCACGACATACCCAGGTGGGAGGCAGCCACTAGGTTCTTTTATTGTCAGTGGGGGGGGTGTTCTGCTCCTCCACCCATGACCCACTGGCGTGTGTGCACTCTCGTGCTCCCGTTTCCTGCGAGCCAGTCTCCTCTTGTGGCTCATGCTCACCTCCTCACCTTACTTGCCCTCTCCTGCCCTCTCCTGCCCCTCCCACTGTTCTTCTATTTGGATCCCCCCCACCCTTGCTCCTGCTGCGCGGCTTCCCCTGTGTGACATCACGCTGCATGGTTGCGACATGCTTCCGCTCCCCCCTTGCTACAGGACCCCTTCCTGCTGGCCCCTGTCTCACCAAACCAATTTGTTCCCCCCTTGGCATCCACCCAACTGCCTCTTTTTACCCTATTTTTGTGTTTTTTTTATACCTCCCCTCCAGCCACTAAAACTCTGCTGCTGTCCCCCAAAAAGATAGAGCCATGCTGGTCTCCCCAGGAGCTTTCTCCCAGGGGATGATGTAACTTCCCCAGCCTGTGCTGGGCTAAACCCACCAGGGCACCACGCCGTCAACATCCCAACAACAGGGAAAGGGTTTCCCTCGTGACCACCATGCAGCATGTGACGTCACACCACGAGGTCACAGAAAACAGTCTCTCATTCCCATTCTTCAGGACCTCTACCAGCCTCCTCACTCGACAGCAACCAAATCAAAAAGGGGGCCAAAACACAGCAAGCAGCCAACAAAAAGGGGAAAGGCTGTCATAGAACCACCACGGGCGTGTGACGTCATGCCGCATGGTCCCAATGCGGCTCTCTCCTCTGCCTCAGGGCTTCTTCCAGGCCTACTACTTTAGCCATTACAACAAAAATGGCCACAAAAAGCCGCAAACAGCATAGAACAAAGGAAAGGCTTTCTCCCAACCCCCCACGCGGTGTGTGACGTCACGCCATGTGGTCCCAGATCACGCTCTCGCTCCCTTTATCTCAGGACCTCTTCCAGGCCTACTAGTGAGTCCCAACAAGCCAAAAACAGTCCCAACATGGCAATTAACACAAAAACAAGGGGAAAAGCTTTCATTACAGACACCACGCAGTGTGTGACGTCACGTCACGTGGTCCTGGATCGTGCTGTCACTCCCTTGCTTCAGGGCCTCTTCCAGGCCTGCTAATCTCACCAGCAACCATAACAAAACCCCTTTTTTTTTGCCCCAGCTTCCATCATCTGACCACCATCACTATTGCAATCCTCCTCTGGTGTGGGCCCCCATGCATCCTAGCATGTCTGCTCTGTCCTTATAACTTGTTTGACCAATGCTACTATCATTAACAGTAAAGCCAAATTGACTGAAATGGCCTTCTAACAGTCATAACCCCCACCTCCTCTTCTTTGTCTCTTCTCCCCTTTTTTAAAAACACAGCCCACTGTTTATTCACAAAATCCCTGCTTCACCCTGTATTCCATCATATATTTGTGCCCTAATCTATCCTCTACTATATACTGTAAAATATTTATTCTTATTATTATATATATATATTTTTTTTAAAGAACAACTTCACATCTCCTCCTACAAATCAATTGTCTGTTTCCTTACCTCTCTCTCCTGGTGAACAAACCTCAAAAGAATATGCCAATCTGACATGCTGCAGTTGATGTAGATCAAAACTTTAGCAAAAAGTGGCTGAGGCCCCTCTGTGCTGACCATTATGTACCTCCACTTGCCCCTCCCCCTTCCTGTTGCCTGCCTATTGTTCTTACCCATAGCCCCTCCCCTTCCTTCTTTCCTCCCTTCCTGAGCACAACCATCCTAATGAAAGAGGGAAGGGGTGCACCAGGACAACCTGGTCTGCCCCTTAAAAGGCAAACTCTATTAGAACCAAAAAGATGAACTCACAGAATCTTGCTGAATTTAAGTAAATATTGTTATTTTTACTTTGTGCTGAAACCAGAAGTCAATAGATGCTTACTTCCAGTTTTTCAGCTTAAAACCTGCCCCTCTACTGAGCGGGGCGAGCGTGCGTGGGACCGCTCGTGGAGAGGCACACAGAGACAGGGGCGTTTTCGCTTGTCTGCTGTGTCCGCTGGGCACGCTGAAACTGCTGGCATTAGGCAAACTTGGAAAAGATCATTTTAGAATATCCTCTACTTAGTAAATATACACCTTTAATATTGGAAAAAGAACTAAGTAAGTGTATGCAATGTTTGATGTATAGTGAGGGAAAGTATGGGAGCGAGTATGTATGTGCTAATTGCCATCTGACTCCCACTCAGAAAGAACTGGAAGGGGGACAGGATCAGTTGTGTTCCAGGACAGTAGCTGCTGCTGTTGTTTTCACAGGGTTCTTGTGGATTTTACTTGGTAGGTTAGTTCTTTTCTTTCTTACTTCTAAGGGGCTAGCAGGGTATTGTTTTGGGGGATGCTGGATGTTTGTAAACTGATTTTGTGGCTGTAAGTGGGGCTCATTTTGTGGATGTTTCACTGTGTAACAGGCTGCGCTGGTAGAGGCCTATTTCTTCTGATTTAAAACCTATTTGGTAGGATTTGCTTGGAGATGGTTATTTGAATTGGAGACCTATATCTGTTAATTTCAAGCCTATTTTGATGTGGTGTTAGTGAAGCTGATTAAATTGGAGACCTGTTTCCTTTGGCAGCAAACATATTTTGGGGGCTTTGACTTGAATTTTGATTCCTTGTGCTGACTCCATTAGCTGTAAAGGTTAGTTCATAGTGGGGGAGGGGTGTTAATGGTCTGGCCAGGTCTCACTCAGCCAATCAACTGGAGGCAGAGCTGAATCAGGTTGAGGTGTTAGCTGCTTTGTCTTCTCAGAAAGAACTGGAAGGGGACAGGATCAGTTGTGTTCCAGGACAGTAGCTGCTGCTGTTGTTTTCATAGGGTTCTTGTGGATTTTACTTGGTAGGTTAGTTCTTTTCTTTCTTACTTCTAAGGGGCTAGCAGGATATTGTTTTGGGGGATGCTGGATGTTTGTAAACTGATTTTGTGGCTGTAAGTGGGGCTCATTTTGTGGATGTTTCACTGTGTAACAGGCTGCGCTGGTAGAGGCCTATTTCTTCTGATTTAAAACCTATTTGGTGGGATTTGCTTGGGCCTGGTTCTTTGGCTGCTGGGCTTGAGGGAGACACAGGGCTGATACACTCTCTCTGAGTCAGGTGTCTGCCCAGGACCTGCCCTGCCCCACCCTCCTCCCAGAAGTCTGCGAATTTATAGGGGAACACCTGCCCTGCAATTGGAGGAAAAGGCTGCAGGTGCAGCTCATGTAGTTCAAGCCACTGGGGGTTGGATTTAAAGGCTGGGTGAGAGGAGCTTAGGGAGTTGATCATTTCCCTTATAAGTTTAATGTGTTGTACTGCACCTAGTAACAGGGTTACTGGTGTACAGTGGGACTGTCTCTAAGATTAGTGGGTGACCTGATTAGGCAGTAGGGGTATCTTGGACTAGGGGGGAACCTGGTGGCTCACCCAAGGAAACCTATTTGGAAGGGGATGGAACCACACATCATTAGGGCCGGCATCTTTGGGAGGGTGGTGGGGTGCACAGGGTGTGGAGCAGCCATGATACTGGACTAGGCTTGTAAGTTCAGTGGTTGCCCAGTGTGCGACCAGCTAGCACAGCTTAGGGAGGAGGTTGCAGGGATTATGAGAAATCTGGGGAAAGGGGGGGTGGTATGGTTGGGGAAGGGGGCTGGGAATCTCCCACAGGGTTGCACCAAGCACTGGGGGTGGGGGCATAGGGAAAGGAGTGCAGGAGAATACTCAGGGGTCACATAGGGACCCTGGCAGAGGGGGTCCAAAAGGACACTACCAAGGAAGCAGGCAGGTACCTGGGGACCCTCACAAAGGGGGGACGGAGGGACAACATTCTCAGGGAAGCAGGCAGATGGCCAGGGCTGGACAGATGGAAGCAAGGCAGGGAGGTGGATCAGACCTTACACTCAGTAACCGCTTCAATTCTCTTCTTCTGCTCAAGGATGAGGGGGGTGATGTAGCCATGACAGAGGTGGTTAGAGACGGAAAGGGAGTGGGAGTGGAAGGCAGGAGGCAGGGGCCAGATAGCAGGAAGAACAGGGGGGGACCTGGAATGCAGGAGAATGGGGGGAGCAGTGAATCAGAGCAGGAGGGGCAGGGGAAGAGGGAGGAAAGCGCAAGGAGAAGGACCAGTTGGGAGGAAAGGTAAAGGAGAAGGACCAGAAGTACAAGGAGGATTCCGTAAAGGAAGCTGAGGTTTAGGCCAGGGAGCATGACGAGCAAGGAGGAACTAAATGGAGACAGGAAGGAAGGAGGATGAGCCAGGCTAGTTTAGCAGATGGGGGAGAAGGACCAGTTGCGAGCAGTGAGGGGGGAATTAGCAAGATACAGAAGGATACTCAGGAGGAGGAGAGGCATAGGACTGGAGGGAGGGGTGGCCATGGTAAATAAGGAGGGGGTGGCATGTGGCACCCAGATAGGGGGAGGAACAAGGAGTCAGCTGGGTGGAGGGGCCTGTAGAAAGGATGAGGGACATGGAGGGGAGGAATGGAGGAAAAGGAGTGGTCAGAGTGCTCCTGCTGGGGGATTCTATGATCAGGGGTATCAAATGGGATAGGGAGGGAGAAGCCTGGCCAGTTAGAACAAGATGCTTCCCTGGACTAACGGTGCTGGGGCTAGCACGAGGTATATCAGCTGGCAAAGGATTGTGGGGTTCCCCAGACATACTGGTCCACCTGGGTACAAATGACATTGAGGGAAATAGCGAGCTAGAGATACAGGCAAGATTCAGGAGCTTTGCCAGGGTCTGTCATGACATAGGATGCACAGTTTCCTTCTCAGAAATCCTGCCAGTGCCAAGGGTTGGTGGGAACACAAAAGGAAAATTAGGGAGATAAACCAGTGGTTCCGGGAGTGGTGTGAGGCCAGAGGGTATGGGTTGATGGGGGATTGGGGGGAGACCTGGGAGGATAAGGAGTTGTATGCTAGAGATAGACTACATCTCAATTTGGAGGGGAGGGGAATCCTTAAGTTGAAAATAGAGGGGTTCATTGGTAAAAAGTGGGGTTTAAACTTGTGAAGGGTGGTCGGATGGGAGAAAAAGGCTGTCAAGGGGGTGCCAATAAAGGAGGGACTCTGTCTCACCCCTGGGGACCAGGAGGATTGCAGGAAAAGGCCAACTGGCAAAGTGCAGACCAGGGGAAAACAGAATCCCCATGGGAACATGAGCAGGGAAATGGAACTATAGGGAAAGGTGGAAGGTAGTCCTCATAAATGCCAGGAGCTTGGGCAATAAAATGCCTGAGCTCCAGGTGATGCTAACTGAGGGAGCAGTGGATGTGGCAGCAGTCACTGAGACTTGGGCCACTGCAAGACATGACTGGGACCAGAACCTGGAGGGTTACACATTGTTCAGGAAGGACAGGGGGGAGGGAAGGGGAGGAGGGGTAGCAATGATAGTCAAAAACTGCATTGGAATAGGGGGAGTAGAGGAGGTGGAGGGAACCGTGGAGGTGATTTGGGTCACCTTGATAACAAGGGGGGGCAAGAAAGTAAACATAGGAGTGGTGTATAGACCCCCTGCCCTGGCGGAGGAGCTGGAGGACAGTCTGGTGGCAGATGTTAGGAGACACTGCAGACTGGACAGAGGAATGGTGGTGGTGTTGAGGGACTTAAACATGCCAGGAACAGACTGGGAGACTATGACATCCTCTGTGACCAGGGAACAGAGGTTGTTGGATGTCTTTCAAGACGCGTTCCTAACTCAGCAGGTGAGGGAACCGACCAGGGAGGCATGGTACTGGGATGGTCCTGGCAGACAGTGACCAGATTGGGGCCTGGAGGTAAGGGACCCATTGGCGGGAGTGACCATGCCACGGTCTGGTTCTGCCTGGACCTAGGAGGGGTGGAAGGCTGCTGCGAAGGCGGAAGTAACCGACTTCAGGGAGGATTTAAGGAAATGGGAAGGATCCTTAGGAGCATTTGGATGGGATTGGGTCGAACATGGACGCTGATAGAAGGTGGGAAATCATCAGGAGAGGGGTGCAGATGCTACCAGCACCTGTGCAAGAGTAAGACGAAAATGCGGTAGGGCCCAAAACCCTGTTGGTGGACCAGGGAGGTCCAGGAGGTGGTGCGGGGAAAGAAAGCAGCCTATAAGCAATTCAAGTGCTCAAGGAGTGAAAGGAATCGAGGGGAGTACGAGTTGATGGCTAGAAGGACCACTAGAGTGGTGAGGGCAGCTAAGGCAAGGAAGAAGCAGAACCTGGCCAGGGAAATTAGGAGAGGGAACAAGGGGTTCTTTAGGTACACTGGGGAAAGGCGAAGGGTGAAGGGGCAGATTAGCAGGATTAAATCAGGGAGAATGGGCACAGACCCGGGGAGCAGGCTGAGGTACTAATGAGTACTTCACCTCAGTTTCACCAGGAAAATGGGGTGCTGCATCACATGGGAGGAGACAGAGATACTGAGGAGGGGGGACCTTACTGATCGGTAGGTCTGGGGAGAGGGAGGCATCACTGGGTGGGGGAGGGGCTAAGCAGGAGAAGAGGCACCGAAGTGGAAATCACAGCAGAGAGAGGAGGAAGCCCTCAGCTCCCTTAAGACGGAGAAAGCACCGGGGCCAGATAAATTACATCCCAGAGTGCTGAAGGAACTTGCAGATGTCCTGGTGAAACCCCTGGCAGAGCTTTTCACCATCTCTCTGAGGACAGGGTGGGTGCCCCAAGACTGGAAGGTGGCGCATATAGTGCCTATCCACAAAGGGGGATCAAGGGAGGTGGCAGGGAACTACAGGCCTGTCAGCCTGACATCGGTGGTGGGCAAGGTGATGGAGGGAATTGTCAAGGAGAGGCTAGGGGGGGACCTGGATAAGTCAGGGTGCCTGGACGATAGACACAATGGATTCATCCCAGGGAAATCGTGTCAGACAAACCAGGTGGAGTTCTATGACTGGGTGACAAGTGCCTTGGACCTGGGCAGACCAGTGGATGTCCTCTTTCTAGACTTCAGCAAGGCATTTGATTCTGTTCCTCACGTGGGCCTGTTGGATAAGCTGGGAGAAATGGGGGTGGGGAACCAGATGATCAGATGGATAGGCAATTGGCTCCAGGACAGGACCCAGAGGGTCGTAGTTGGTGGGATAGTCTCATCCCCAAGGAGGGTCATTAGTGGGGTCCCACAGAGATCAGGTCCTTGGGCCCTTCTGTCCAATGCCTATGTATCTGACATAAGGACAGGAATCAGGAGAGATGAGTCTCTTTGCAGATGACTCAAAACTGGGGCAGTGGTGGATGGGGAGGAGGGAGGGTGGCCCTACAGGGGATCTGGAGGCTCTGGAAAGATGGTCTAGAAAGTGGAAGCTGAGGTTCAATGCAGGGAAATGCAAGGTACTCCACCTGGGGGCCAAAGCAGGCCAAGTGTACACCCTGGGGAGAAATGCTACAAGTCTCGATGGCTGAGAGGGACCTGGGGTGGTGGTGGATGTCAAGATGAACAACTCTGAGACTTGTAGGAGGCAGCAGCCAAGGCCAACAGGGTGCTGGGATGCATCACTAGGGGGATCACCTCCAGAAGGAGGGAAGTGATACTCCCTCTGTATAACTGCTTGGTGAGGCCACACCTTGAGTACTACGTGCAGTTTTGGAAGCCACACTTAAAGAGGGACATTAACCTCCTGGAGAGGGTCCAGAGGAGGGCAACCAAAATGATTTGGGGCTTGGGGGACAGGACCTATGAGGAGGGCTCAAAGAGCTAAATATGTACACATTGGAAGAGAAGGGACCGGGGGACATGATAGAGGTCTTCAGGTACATGAATAGGGTAAATAGGGAGGAACAGTCAGGGTGCTTTGAAGGAAGGAGGAAGGGGCCACTAGGGGCATGGGTGGAAGCTGGAGGGAAGATTCAGGGAGAAAGGAGGAGGTGCTACTTCACTGAGAGGTGGTGGAGCCATGGAATGCACTGCCTAGGGGCTGGTGAGGCAGAGACAGTGGAGGGTTCAAGAGGGGGTGGGACAGGTACAGGGGAAGGGTTCTGGAAGCAAAATCCAATGCAGCAAGAATATCCGGAACTGGGAAGGGAGAAGCCAGAGAAGGCGAGGGGGACAGCAAGGTCAGCACCCAGGGTGGGGGCTGACCAAACGAGCAGACACGAAAGACCGTTAGGCCTATTCTGCTGGCATTTTAGTATGTTAGTATGTTAGTACTCTTGAAACAGAGATAGCATTTCTACTTAATATTAAACCAGTTTCTACTGATATTAGGGAATTGGAAAGTTACATTGATCTTATGGATGAACAACTTCATTCTAATGAACAATTTCCTTCACATTTAGGTAGCATTTCTATGCCTCCTGATGAGGAGACAATTGTAACGACTAGTACTAGTATACCTGTTGCCTCTGTCCCCTCTTATAAGGTGGATGATTATCTGCCCTCTTCTCATGATAATGATGACAGGACTATTGTCACAAAGCCTCTTAAAAAAAGGAGGGGCGGTTAAATACACAATAGTGCCCCTACTGAAACTCATAATAGGTTTGAGCAATTGACTGTATCAAATAATGAAGTGCTTCATGATTTATCCTGTGCATCACCCTCTGTTGATAATAATGGTTTAAAAACACTTTTCAATTAGGAGTTAATGCCCAATAATATTTGTCCTAGTAAGTCTCAAGCTACCAAAACAATACCTATGAAGTTAATCGCTCCAGTGTGTGTTAAACAATCACTTGTTTCTGATTCTTGTACACCTGCTGTCTCAAAACAAGTGTTAGTCCTGAGAGATTCAATCATTAAGCACATTGATGGGCGGTATGCAATAGTGACAAGAGCAACCGCACTTATTCTAACTTCCGTGGGGCCAGGGTATCTGACATTACCTCCATGATGCCTAAAATTTTACAAAATGCGGGGGAAAATCCTCTGGTTATCATACATGCTGGTGTTAATGATATAAACAACACCCCACTTAATCAGTTACAACAGGACTATGGCGTTATGTAACCTGTTACTTGATAGGGATGCTGTGTATGTATATCTGAAATTCTACCTGTCCCGAGAGCAACATCTACCATGATGCAGAAAATCAAAGCCCTAAATTAATGGCTGAGAAAGTGGTGTTTTAAGCAGGATATACCCTGTATTACCCACTGGGAATCATTTTCAGATCATTCTTCTTTGTTTTGCTGGGACGGTATACATCTCAGTCGTAGGTGTAGTACACTTATAGGGAAAAGTATCACTAAAATCATAAACCATTGTTTAAACTAAAAACAATAAGGGAGAATGGCTCTATTCCCAAATCTCTGAATACTTACCAAAATATTATTACAACTAAATGTAAATTCCTAGCTTTGAATGCAAGATCTATAAACCAACTCAAAGTAGCAGAACTCAAAGCCAAATGTAAAACTTTAAATATAGGTGTGGTGGGAGTAACTGAAACTTGGTGGGATGCATCCTCAATTTGGTCCAGAGAAATTCCAGGTTAAAAGTTATATCATAAAAACAGATTAGGTAAGCAAGGCGGTGGAGTTTGTATGTACATATGAAATGATATTCCTTCTTTTGAAGTGTGTTCTCCCTTTCCTTTGGAAAGTATATGGGTTAAAATCTTATTGAAGGAGCAGTCCTATATAACTATTGGTAACATCTATCGACCTCCATCTGCAAATTCAGATGACACAACTGATATGTTTAAAGAAATTACACATTTTTCAGAATCTCAAGATACTGTAATATTTGGTGACTTTAACCTCCCTCATATTAACTGGGACTCATTCTCAGGACAGTCCTATGCCGAGAAAGGACTAATAGATGTGGTAGTTAGTACTGGATTACAACAACTTGTTACTGAACCCACTCGAGGTCCTACTATTTTGGATCCATTATTTACTAATATAGAGCAACAAATTAGCAATTTACAAATTTGGGATCCACTTGGGACCAGTGATCATTCATCTATTCTTTTTGAAATTCAACAGTTTAAAACTACACAAAGGAAGTTATACTGTACAAAAAATTATAATAAAGCAAATTTTTCTAAAATCAATGAATACTTACAAAACATAAACTGGGAATCTAATCTTCTTAATTGTACAACACAACAAGCTTAGGACTTTTTTAAAAACATTGTACATTATTTGTAAAACAACTTTATTCCATCTAAGAGGAAATTTAATAATAAAGGAAAAATTCTCCCTGGGTTCAACAAGACAATTAAAAATCAGATTAAAATAAAAATTGAACTTTTTAGGAAACTTAAGAATAGCTGTGTTCCATTTAAAACTACTCTATTACATAAATACAGACTATCTGTGAAAAACTTAAAAAATTATATTAAATTGGCAAAAAATAAGCTAGAATTTAAACTAGCTCACACGAAACACTGTCACAAAACTCTTTTCTCCTATATAAATAGTAAAAAAGGTGTATCAAGGACCATTGGTCCCATTATAACCAATGACTCTTCTCTATCTGATATAGAAACCTCTAATCTCTTTAATAAGTACTTTTGTGCTGCCTTGTCTCAAAAATCACCTATTAGTACATTTAAAGTTCACCACGTAGATTATCATATGTTCTATCCAATTGACATTATACAGGCTATCAAAAAACTAAAAAAAATACTAGTCTGGGCCCAGACTGTATTCATCCATGGTTTCTGATTGAAACCTCTATAAATATTTCTATACCTTTGCCAATTATCTTCAACAAATCCTTACAAGAAAGCATTGTACCAAATGATTGGCATTCAGCAATAGGTACTCCTATATTTAAAAAAGACAATAGAGGTTCTATGCAAAAATGATCGTCCAATTAGCCTGACCTCAGTGGCTGGTAAATTAATGGAATGAGTAATGAAGTCTCTAATAGATCAAGATTGTAAAAAATTAAGAATTTATGATTCAAATCAGCATGGGTTTACTCTCAAGTATTCCTGAACCACCAATCTGATATCTTTTTACAGTAATATAAGTACTCTAGTAGATGTGGGTATCCCTACTGATGTAATTCTTTTGGACTTTAGTATAGCTTTCGATAAAGTCTTACATGAAAAACTCATTACTAAAATGCACAATCTAGGTTTGTCACCTGATGTTGTCAACTGGACTTTAAACTGGTTAACAAGTCGTTCTCAGAGAGTCAGAATTAATGATATCTTGTCTGATTTGAGTAGTGTGACAAGTGGTGTACCACAGGGGTCGGTCTTGGGACCAACATTGTTTAATCTCTTTATCAGTGATTTACAAACAGGGCCAAATAATGTCATGGTTAAATTTGAAGATGATACTAAATTGGGGGGCAAGGTTAATAATCAAGAAAATATTTCTGCATTAAAGAAGGATTTGGAAAAATTAACACTTTGGGCAAATGAAAATCATATGCAGTTTAATCAAGACAAATGTTTAGTAGTGCATTTCGGTGTAAATAATCCAAAAACGATGTATTATATAAATGGACTACCACTTCACTCATCAAATTGTGAAAAAGATTTAGGGATATATGTTAATAATAAACTTACATCAAATGATCACTGTGTTAGAACTGCTTGCATGACCAACAGACTTTTGAGGCAAATAAAATGCACTTTTGTTAATCGCTCTGAACAATGCCTTATTCCATTGTATAGGGCATACATTAGACCATATCTAGACTATGGCTCCCCTTTCTGGAATCCAAACCAAAAAAAAGACATAGCAATTGTTGAACAGGTTCAAAGGAGAGTAACTAGAATCATTCCAAGATTAACAAACTTGGATTATCAGAACAGATTAAAAGCTACTGGTCTCTTCTCTCTTCAAACTAGAAGATTAAGAGGTGATATGCTTATGGTTTTTAATTTAATAAATTCACCAGATCTAATGGAAAAATGTGGTCTAACACTCTCCAAAAAGAGACATGTTCCGAGACTGCATAATAAACAGCTTGAAGTAAAGACTTATAAAACCAGCAAAAGGGGAAACTTTTTTCCAATAAGAGCATCTATTATATGGAACACATTGCCACAATAATTGGTAGAGGCAACTAGTGCCACTGTCTTTAAAAACAAGATAGATGTTTGGTTGAAGGATAATAGATAAATAATGTCCCACATAGTGTGGGGAACAGTCTCAACGGGCTCTGGCCTTCTTCTGTTCTTTCATACCTAGTAATACCAAGTAATTTAACTGGGAACCCACTCCACTGAGAGGCCTATTGAATACACACAAAACACGTGACAATGGGCACTCACCAGCCATAAAAAAAAAAAACAACTCCATCAGGATGTACAAAATGGTTATTTTATTTATAAAATTATCATAACAGGGTCAAATGCTTGACATGTTTCGGATCTTCATGGACCCTTTATCAAACGTTTTTGATAAAGGGTCCATGAGGATCTGAAATGCCTCAAGCGTTTGACCCTGTTATGGTCGTCTTATAAATAAAACAACCATTTTTGCATCCTGGTGGAGTAGTTGTTTTACTGCTGGTGAGTGCCCGGTGTGATGTGTTTTGGAGCATAATTGTGTTCCGAGAGCATCATCTCCTTGTGTGCTCTAGTTTGTGATATTTTGCTACTGAACATACACTTTGAACACTGAGCCTACTAGGACTCGATGCTCAATGATAATTTTTCATTGTTGTCTTTTCTGTGAACTGTCCCCAAACTTCTTTCAAATACTTTATTTCCTCTAGTCATTGCCTTTCTCTCATTTTGGTCCTCCTCCTCCCCATCATCTTTTCTCTCTTCTTCCACCTTCCTTACTTCCTCCCTTCTCCTTCCTTCTCCCTCCCCCTTTCACTGGATCACTCTGTTTCTACTGAAATATTGTTTGAAAATGGTTGGAATTGCTAATTGATAGTTTCTTATGATATTGTTCTTTTGCAATTAGTATTAGGGTTTTCACTCCTCTCACTACCTCTTTCAAGGTATTTTGTTATACTACCTCTGTAAGTCTGAGGCACTCCCCATCAGAACACCACTCAGATGAAGATGCCCCTTTTGTGACACTGAAACTAGTGGTGGGCGAAGTGGCCGAAATTCACTCAGCTGAGTGATTTGTGGAGTAAAGCAGAATCCGCGAAGTGTCTGCAATGTGAAGCGGAGTACTTTATGTTCTAATGAGGAACGCAAAGTCCATTGAAACCAATGATTTCGCATTATTCCACCTTCCCCAAACCATTTCTCCACCAATTTTAAGGCGAAGTACATTGAAATCAATGTACTTCACGTCACTTCACCTTGTAATTGAGCGCCGAGGAAAATGTTGCAGTGCTTCATGGGATTGCAGGTCACATGGGCTCTAGACTGTTCTGCACAGCCTCAGTTCTGTGTAGTGTTTGTGTAGTGGAAGATGGAGACAGTTTCCTCTCAGAGCTCTGCGATTCAAATCCTCTAAAAGCTGTTAAAAAAGCCTTTTTGATCCATTTTCTTTGCTCAAAATTTAGTACGTTGATTGTAGGAATCCCCCTGTGCTCATATCATCGAGTGTTTATTGTTTGTGTTTGAATTTTGAATGTTAATTTAGAACAGTCAGTCTGCGTACTGTGAAGTGTGTTTCAGGGGAAGGGCATCTGTGGTGTAGTTAGAATAATTTGGAGAAAAAGGCAGTTTTTCTGTTTTGGTTATACTTTTCTTGTATAACTGTGTTAATGTTCAGGCACACACAGTAATATTTTCAGTCATTCTTGACATTTTTTTTGCTGATTGCTGTGTTGCAGAAGTGTATAATTTCAGTTTATTTAAAACATTTGGTTATATTACAAAAGGTTTTCAATTTGCTATGCATTACTTGTAGTGTGTATATGTGTGTGTGTGTGTGTGTGTGTGTGTGTGTGTGTGTGTGTGATGCATGCCATTAAATCAGACACCTTTTATTGTGCCACTGAGTAATTGTAGCAGTGTGAACCTGCTATCTACCACACCTACATGAATTTTTTAGACTGCTTTGTAGTATCTTTACTGGTAGTTGACTGATACTGCAGTGCACTACCCCCCCCCCCACTGGCAAAAGGTATTATTTTCCAGATTTGCATTTGTAACTTTGTGAGCACTGGTTAGGTGTTGTTGTGCCTTTACATCTGCACCTCTTGAGTGTGCAGCACAATCTTAATCTTTCTGTGTGTTTGCATTTTGCAGTACACCATTAATTCTGGGAGACTTTTCATTTCTTGTTACACTCTCATTTCACATTGTCAGCACTGGGCAATTTTCTGAACACAAGACAGTAGCATTTTGGGGATGCACATTAATTCTGGTGACTGTGTGTAACCACTGCACGCATGACCAAGTGCACCATTAATTCTGGGAGACTTTGCATTTCTTGTTTTGCTATCATTTCACTTCATCAGCACTGGGGAATTTTCTGGACACAAGATAGTAGCATTTTGTGGATGCACTTTAATTTTGGTGACTGTGTGTGACCACTGCACGCATGACTGAGTACACCATTAATTCTGGGAGACTTTGAATTTCTTGTTGTGTTATAATTTCACTCCATCAGCACTGGAGAGTTTTCTGGACACAAGACAGTAGCATTTTGGGGATGCACATTAATTCTGGTGACTGTGTGTGTGAAGGGCTTCCAATATTGTTGTCACTCCACCTTATTTTACTTTAAGGTGCAATGACAACGTGAAGTAATAATTACAAGGCAAAGTGAGACTTTTGCTTTGGTCACTTCGCATTCACTTCGCCAGTGGAATTTAATTTCACTGCATCTCTAATTGAAACATTAGTTCTTTATGGCTGCACCAGTGCTGGGCTGCTTCGCGAATGACTCAATGACACCTTGTTTTCTGTATTTTGCCGGTTTGTGGTTTTGCACAGAAAACATTGAAGGCAATTTTGCATAGAATCATGCTATAACATTTCACTATAAAAATAACTTTATAGACAATCTATGGACTTTTCACCAATCAACATGAAATCTCAATATAGAAATAATGTATGTTACAAGATAATAATCCACCAGTAATATACAGGGGTAGTTCCAATGATGGATTTTCCTGGCTGCTTAAAATTCATGTGGGTAAAATAAAGGTACTGCCTTATATACTGCAGTTTTATGAGTGCCACTGTTGACAGACTGACACTGTGCAGTCTGTCTCATTTTCTAGTACTGTGTAAGCACCTCATTCTGTTCTGCTGGTCTATATCCTCCTACCTCTCTTGCCCCCACTACTATCAGCACCGTAAGCCTGTCCCACCCCAATGTAAATCATTTCATGGTTCCTGCATTGACCACTCTTCTTGGCAAACTTTTACACTTGCCCACCACCCCCTTTGTGATGAGAGGAAGTAAGTCTTCACAGAGAAGGTAGTATGCAAGTGAAATAACAGTTTTGGAAACCAATACAAGAGATTAAAATTGAGATTGTGCAGGTTGTCCTCTCTCTCTGATCTGCCAGGAAAACTGAAGGAATGGATATAGTTAGTCTGTGTAAATACCACCCATAACTCAGAAAGCATGGCAGTATTTTATATGCATGATTTTGACTTATTTAAAGACATTCCCTGGTGTTTCAAATTCCCAATTTTCAGATGCTGTACACCTAAAATAGTTTTCATGGCTGCTTACTGGTACAAGCACATTCTTAAATATATGTAAGCATTATTACAATATTGATTTATCCTAGAAGCATTATTAGAAAAATTATTTATCCTATCATATCATGTCCAGCTAAGAATGTATATAGGATGGCTGCGAGGAAACTACCTCCCACACTTACAGCTGTTGACATCATTCAAGGTGTTTTATATATATGTCTGTTTATCTAACTTTCTTTACTATGTGTCTCTAATATTAATGTCCTTGTCATTCTGCATGTACTTTTGAATTATTCGAAAAGTTTCTTGCAGGTTTTATTTCTTTAATGGGATTTTTCAATTATTTTTGTCCTGAGTCGTCCACCTCAGAAACTGCAACATTAAAAAGCAAATAAACCTAACAGGAGCATGGCGACCCCTATATTTCTTTATTTTGCTGTATTCACAACCATATTCTTCATCTATTATAAATGTTTTATGAAACTGACATAGAACTGAAATAGTTTTATGAATTAAAAACATACAAGTATTTCTCCATTTTTAAGAAACAGAAACGTAGATTTCATAAGCAGAAAAGGACCTTTAGACCCAACCACTCTGCCCATTGCCCTTGCCTATTCTGTCATCAATAACTATAGTTGGTAATAGGTGTCACTACCTCCCCTGTCCCTCTGATCTGCACCTCTACCTACCCATGCATGCTTGAAGCTCCCTGCAGTCTTTGACCCCACTACCTCCTCTGGCTGGTTGTTCCCATCATCCACCACCATTTCTGTGAAGAAATATTTCTCCACATCTCTACTAAATTTTCCCCACCTTAGTTTCATTGCATGTCCTTTTGTTCTAGTCCCTTCCTTTCTCTAAAATAGATGCTTCATCTGTACCTTGTTCACTCCTGTGAGGTACTTGTAGGTTTCAATCATGTCCCTTCTTGCTCTCCTCTTCTCCAGGGAGTACATGCACTGCCCAGCTGCCTTGAGGTCATTAGATATGAATACCACTAGTTCTCTTTCTTGCTTGGCCACTGTAAGCTCCACTCCCCCATTTTATACACAGCTCTGGGTTCTGCAGCCTTAAGTACATAACCTTGCACTTTTTGGCATTGAAGCCCAGCTGCCAACCCTTAGATCATTCATCTAGTTCCTTTTGATCACTTTGCATTATCTCCACTCCTTCCTCAGAGTCAATCATGTGGCAGATTTTGTACATCATCCACAAAGAAACACACCTTACCCTTAAGCTCCTCCACAATGTTGATCAGAAAGACATTAAAGAGGACTGATCCCAGCACCTTACTAGTCACTTTCCTATTGCCTAAGTGGCTACCATTTACCAACACCCTTTGCGTTCTATACCTAAACCAGTTTGATACCCAATGTGTCACTTTCTCCCCCACCCCAATGCTGCTTAGTTTCTTGGCTAGCCTCCTGAGCAGCACAATGTTGAAAGCCTTACTGAAGTCCAGACAGGATACATCCACTGCTCTCCCACCTCCCTGGTAACCTGGTC
Organism: Neoceratodus forsteri; assembly: GCA_016271365.2. Lineage (NCBI taxonomy): Eukaryota > Metazoa > Chordata > Ceratodontiformes > Ceratodontidae > Neoceratodus > Neoceratodus forsteri. Next base: position 614,486,972 of record CM057455.1, read on the forward strand.
AAAGAAATCAACAAGATTTATTTGACATGCCCTCCCCATGAAACCATGCTGCTGGTGGTCCTGCAGCATTTTTGCCTCCAGGTGCTCTATGGGCCTCCCCTTCAGTAGTGTCTCCATTAACTTCCCCACCACTGATGTGAGACTGACTGGCCTGTAGTTGCTCATCCTCCCTACTGCCGCTTTTGTGCAGAAAGGCCACATTGAGCCTCCTCCAGTCTTCTGGAACTTCCCCATCTCTACTCCAGGCGATAAAAAGCACTGTCAGAGGCTGACCAGCATTTCTGGGAATGTTTTATTCAAGAGGGTGTTATCGTATTGATTATTTACTCCTTATTTGTGCATTTCTAGAAAAATGAAACAAACATTATGTCAAATTCTTGCTTCACTTTTTCATTTGCACTCATGTTGATGCCTAAAACATTGATGTTGCAACTACTGTACATTAAACAATCTGTCCTCTTATGGATTTTTTCCATAAACAGGGGTTAAGCCTCACCATGTAATTTATGGCAACCCATGTTTTTTTGTTAAAGATTTTAAAAGTTTAAATGACCATCATGTACTGGGAAGAAAAAGAAAAATAAATATGATTTTGATATGAGATTGCTGACACACCAGGTAACATCCTTCACCTGGACAATGGGCCCAATTTTCAAAGAGCCCTTAGAGCGATGCAAGTTGTGTCATGCCAGGGCTGAACCAAACTCTAGGTGTGCATGGACCCAGCACCTGATTTTTTAAAAATCAGGGTCCCAGTGCCAATCTCCTGGGGTTTGCCACAAGCCAACAGCTGCATCAAACAGTTGACACACCTGTGGGAATGATGATGAAAACTTTATTTTTATACAGGAAATTCTAATCATTAGGGTTATACAATTCTGTTCACAAGATAGTCCTGTTTATATTTCACTTAGTTACATCTAAACATATAATATATAACAATACTCACATAAAGACAAAACATAAACAATACACAACTTTTCAAATATCCAACAATACATTAAGACTCAAATTCAAATGAAGAAGAAAATACAAAACATAAACATATATCCCATACATATTCATGTGCAACAACATTCTGTTTTATAAGATTTCAGAATTTCATTTTTAAAAATCATGTGGTCTTCTAAAGATCTTATTGGAGGGGGTAAGATATTCCATACTTTAGCTGCCTGACATAAAATGGAACCATCACCGTATTTATTGTAAATTCTTATGGGACAAACTCTATGTCTATGCACAGATCTTAATAACTCATGCCTACCTTTACTAACTTTAGAAAAGAGTGTTTGTGTAATATAATGTTCTGGGTAAAGTGTTTTAAATTTCTGTATTAGTATTAACCAATTTTTTTGAAAAATCATTTCTAAAGACTGCCAATTCAGTTTTATAAGCATATTACAATGGTGAGTTCTATATGAACACTGTAAAACATATCTAGCTATTCTGTATTGCACCCTGTCCAATCTAATCAACAGATGTTTACTCACTGTTCTGTACATTAAATCCCCATATGTCAGGATTGGCATAATTAGCTGTTCAGACACTTTTTTCCTATCCTTAATTTGTAAACATTTGGTAGTTCATCTCAAAGCTCCTAATTTCTTGGTCACCTTTTTTATATTATTATTTATATGAATATCAAAAGTTAACATGGAATCAAAAGTCACCCCCAAATAGCAGTAACTATCATCCTGTTCTATGAGTCAATTTGTGTGTGATACGATATGAATGTGTGATTTAGGCTTCTTATTTGAAAAGTGCACCAATTTAGTTTTTTTAGCGTTCATCAAGAGCCTTGACCTGGTGAGCCACCCCCCACCCCAGCAAAATCTGTTTGAAGCTTCTGTAGGAGATCCATAACAGAACTACCATTGGTGATGATCGCAATATCATCAGCATAAAGCCTCATGGCTGAATGTCTCACCACCTGGGGTAGATCATTAATAAACAAGAGGAATAACAAGGGCCCTAAAATGGACCCCTGTGGAACTCCTCTGCTTACATTTCTAGATGTAGATAAAGTCTGTAAGATCTCCACCCTCTGGGTACGTCCTGTTAAATAGGATTTTATCCAATTTCTAGGCCCATCAACTATGCCTATATCTTTTAATTTGTCCAGTAAAAGGGAGCGGCTTACCAGGTCAAAGGCCTTGGACAAATCCACAAATACAACAGCAGTTTCCAAACCCAAATTCAAAGAAGTACAAACCAGATCTTTAAACTCTAACAGTGCTGTAGTTGTGGAGTGACCCTTTCTAAACCCCGATTGGTAAGGTGTTAACAGTCCATATTTGTCCAGGTGTTTAGAGATCTGCCTATTTACACATTTCTCCAAGCACTTGGACAAAATGGAAAGTAGGGCTATGGGCCGATAATTGTTCAGTTCTGTAATATCACCCCCTTTATATATGGGGATGACCTTACTTTCTCTCCAAGACATGGGAAAGCATTCAGACTGTAAGCTCCAATTGAAAATATAAGTTACCATTGGAGCAATATAGTCTGCCGCTAACTTAAGAAATCTACCCTCGATTTCATCTGGCCCTGCTGATTTATAGGCATTTATAGACTTCAATTCCCTGCATACTTCTGATATTTTCAAGGCCCTAAATCTGAAAGAAGGTGAACAAGATGAATGCATAGACTTCATATCTCCAGATGGAAAAACTCCCAAATCATTACAGCCTGGCAGGTCTACAAAAAATGTATTCAATGCCTCAGAGGTACTCTCTGGATTATCAATTAGATTTGCCCCAATCTGTAAATTTAGATTTGATTGTACTCTAGATTTACCAGGATTTGTTAAATGATTGATGGTATGCCAAAATTTACGAGGGTCAGAATTACAATTCAACTTATTTCGATAATAATGGACCCTAGCCTTTCTTATAAGATATTTACATGCATTCCGTTTTACTTGAAACAGCTCCCAATCAGAAGGTAATTTAGATTTTAAAGCCTTTCTCCACAACCTATCTTTTACTCTAATATTTTTCAAAATCCTTTCATTAATCCAGGGTAACTGAGTATGTTTATTACGAGATCTAAATTTTGGTGCATGATAATCGCAAATCTTATGAAAAGTAGTGGAAAAATATTCTACAGCTAGGTCCAATTCTGGTACTAATCTACATCTTTCCCAGTTTTCATTAGCTACACTCTGCAGGAATCTCTATTCAGAGAAATTCCGCATATCCCTTTTCTTGTTGTTAAAACATTCTGGCAAAAACCGAGCCTGTTTTGACTTCACAGCCCATATTGGGTTATGGTCACTAAGCTGTGGTGGTAAAATTCCTACTGCCTTTATATCTTTTAAGGAATTTGTAAATAAAAGATCCAGTATAGTTCCTTCTGTCCTGTTATTGGTGTACTGAGTTGGTATCTTAATATGCTGAGTTAGTCCCAGAGTTGAGGCAATCTCATCTAATTTCCTACCTCTTGGATTGAACCAATCACAGTTCATATCTCCTAATAAAATTAGAGACCTGTTCCCTATACAACCACAAATCTTGTTCAGTACATCTTCAATAGATGCTAAACTTGATCTAGGGGGAGAATAGACCGCAGCAAAAGCTAATTTAGGTCTGTCCACATATATTACCAAATATTCAATATTATTTTCACTCCCCTTTAAAAGAAGTTCCACATGGCCTACCTCATTTTTAACGTAAAACATTACCTCCCCTTCCCTTTTATCTCTATCTGATCTAAGAAGTTGATAATTTGGTAAGGTTAGTTCACTATCCCCAATCCTGTTTGATAACCAAGTCTCACTCAGTCCCAGTACAACAGGATCATGTTCCTGTACCAATAGGGCTAGTTGACCAGTTTTCGATGCCACACTTCGAGCATTATCATGCATTACTTTACACATGTTGTTCACTGGGCCAGGATTCAATTCTATATCTCCTCCCATAATCATGAACATTATAAAACAAGTCCCCTTATATTCAGGTACTATCCTTAATAAACTTACTTTAAAAACCTTAGTATTTTGAAAGTAATCAAATCTCTCCCAGTTTCTGGTAAAGACATTCCTTCTGGTTGATTTCAATTGCTTCTCTGAGACAAAACTTGGCCAATATGCTCCCAGTTTGTTTCCTTTTACACTAGTAGTAGAAGCAGCCAATAGGAAGCAAATAAATGCTAAACTACTTAGTACTTTAAATACAATCATTTTCAATAGCAGCAAATATATTTTAAACAAAATGCCTTAAACAAAACCCACTTAAAAAACTCTTTTATGTTTGTTTACATAAATGCAGGATGGTATAAGAGTGGTAAGTCCAAATCCAAACTAAGCAAGATAATAAACAAGCAATACTATTAAATACAAAACAACCACTCTTATCTATAATAACGAGGCACTTACCACCCCTATTCCAAACCGCAGGCTGTCAACAAGTGTTTATGTTACAGAATACACCTAAGCGTTTTAAAAATATTTCTTCTGAGTGGCGCAGCCACTCACGCTCGTGCCACCGCTCGTGCTTGGCGAGCGGCGCGGGCTTTTAAAACTCGTTAGCCCCACCTCTTCTGCTCATTCACTGGCTGCCGAACTCCTGAGCCCCCACACACGGCAGTAAGCTCACACAATTACAGCTTGGCAGTCCTGCTTCTTGCGATTGTTCTTACACTAACAGGCAGGTCACAGCAGAGGAAAAGCCCCAGCACAGGTGTATCAGCGGGCAAGATGTTGATTTCAGCCGCCAGCAGTCTTTCTTTGTCGGCAAGCGGCGCAGGCTTTTAAAACTCATTAGCCCCGCCTCTTCTGCTGATTCACTGGCTGCCGGACTCCCAAGCCCCCACACACGGCTGTTAAATAGGATTTTATCCAATTTTTAGGCCCATCAACTATGCCTATATCTTTTAATTTGTCCAGTAAAAGGGAGTGGCTCACCAGGTCAAAGGCCTTGGACAAATCCACAAATACAACAGCAGTTTCCAAACCCAAATTCAAAGAAGTACAAACCAGATCTTTAAACTCTAACAGTGCTGTAATTGTGGAGTGACCCTTTATAAACCCCGATTGGTAAGGTGTTAACAGTCCTTGGCAGTCATGATTGAAGCAGGCTGTGTTTGAAAATTGCGAATGCCTCAAGAATTGCCACAGGAATTTGGCCCCTTTGCCCAGCGGAACACTAGAGGGTCCAGGATGGGTGGGAGTTGGCATTGAATGTGCTGGACAGGATGGGCCTGGGCAGTAGGGGCATTGGAGGTGGCATAGGTGGAGTTGGGAGGACAGTTAGGCAATAATGAGAGTACTGTAGCACCCAGCAGGGTATGTTTGCTTTTATATGTATTTCCATATTTTGTATTAATACTTGTTCGATTATTGCAACTACTGTACCTATGACTTATACTGTATAGGGGACGGGGGTTACTGGGACAAAATGTGCCTTGGCACCAGGTGGGCACAGCAAAGGAAGCTGAAGTGTCTGATCCTGGACCCCCCCAAGCAGTATAATAAATAGGTACAGTAGTTGTAGTAGTATAATAGGTATCAATACAAAATACAGAAATACATACAACAGCAAAGGCTCCTTGCTGGTTGCCACAGCACTCCCATTAATGCCAGACTGTCCACCTGACTCTCCTTTGCCACCTCCCATGCTCCTTCTGCACCCAGAAACCCAGTGTCAGACCCTGTACCACTGGTGCACGCCACTCATACCACCTCTTTGCTGGTCTAAATAGTGCCCCTTGCTACGTTCATGGCAGGGCTTGCAAAATATCAAAAAAGGGGATGTTGCAGCCCCGCCATGGCACAAGCCCCCTTAGGACCTAGCGCACCAGATTTTGTGATGCAACCATGATGCAAAGAGGCTTTTGGCAAAGGTGCCTCATGATTGAAGCAGGCTGTGTTTGAAAATTGCGAATGCCTCAAGTAGTGATGCAAGTCACCCCTTGCATCAAAATCTTTTGACACAAGTCCCTTGTGTTGGTCTAACCCTTTTGAAAACTGGGCCCTATGGATCTGGATAGTACACTACCACAATGATTAGTTTCCACTATCAGAACTATCTCAAACTAAATGGATAATATATATGCAGTATAACTATAGTTCAAATACCACAAGACTCACTTACCATATTCAAAGTGATTCTGTAAAAGTTATTTACCATCCTAGTGTCCCAGTATATCCTAATGTTACATTTAATAGAATAGATCAACATTTAAATTAGTATTTGTATCTTAGTCAGGCAATTCTGGATAAATACAAAATTTTGAAAATCTTTTATATCTCTTTTTTACATCTTAATAATGCAATGTTTTCATTATTCTTTCATCTACTGTGACCATATTAAAAAAAAACAAAAAACTTTAGTGTGCAGCCTGCCCACTTGCAAAGTAACTTCAGAACAACTTTCTGTGCTGGCAACACAGGATTGAGCTACTGTACAACTCTAGATCACAGCTGTGAACTGCTAAGAAAAAGACTGGGAATCTCATAGGATCCTTTTACTGTATACTATAGGGGCAGGTGGTGGGGTCTTCCATTATACTGTAGCATTGTCCTTGGATAAGAGTATTAGCCTGTTTTCTACTCATGTACCTTTTCAGGGTCAAATTCCAGTAGGTATGGCACTCTTAATGCATACTGGCACCCATCCAGTGAAGGTATTGTTTACTTGGTATTTATGCATCTTCAGGCAAATGACCACGAAGCATCATTGACATCTACTGTTAAAGCAACTTCTTGCTGCCTTCCTGCCAACAGGACGTGTGCATCCATGTTCACACTGAGTGTTAGGGTAAGAGTAAAATGGGAACAGGTAAGAAAAAAAACAAAGATAGTTTTACAGAACTAAGTATAGGGGCTGGATTGCCAAACAGGTAGGATGTATATGTGGATGCAGTTTGAATCCTCTGAATCATGCCAAAATTCAAATGCTTTATTTTTAGTCACATTAGTTTTTATTTATTTATTACAAAATGGTAACCCAGAAAGGCACACAGAGCATAAGCCTGTTTCCAGTTGTGAACCAGGGGAAGGGAAACATGGAGCTAAAAAATAGGTGAACAACAACAGCAGATTGCACAGTTAACTGCAGCTGCATCACAAAGTATGAATGTGTCATTTTGTTTAGTTGAAAATGTAAGCAGTAGTAGAAAATATATTGTTCAATTATAAAAATTTACAGATCAATACAATAGAATGAAAAATATATAAAATGGAACAACAATACAATAAATATAACTACATTCACTCACAAAAAATTGGGCACTCACCCCTCATATTAAAAAAAGTACCACTATGAGTCCTTTAAAAGTATAAATACATTTATTTAATGCCATCTAAAACATACATAACACCTGAGGTGTTTTGGAATCTGAATCATTTATCAATGGCGCTAGTTCAAATACCACACCACCCCTTAAATACACTTCCTTCCATTACATCATTTTAACATCACCACAACTGCACGTGAATATCATGGAAATTACAATTTGCCTAATAAGCCTTTGTAACATTTTAATACATTCTAAATGTCTTACAATGTCACTGAATGCACAACCGAGTAAAGCATACAATAGTTTAATTAAAAAACACATAAAAATGCCCCCCTTGTTTTCATTTGCATTCCAGCATCATCTCAAGAGACAAAAACCTTTTTGGTTATACAGAACTTTTTAATTGGATGGTGCCATAGTAAAAGTTAAGCAATGCAAGCATCAAAAATATATAATTGTTGGAATTATGCAATGCCAAATTATGAAAAAAGTGACTACAACATGTGTGAAAATCTTTAAAGGTACACTGAAGGATTTAAATGAATAAATAATTTTTCAGTACATCTCCAAGTCTAGTGCTGGTGTTTCTATAGATTGTGGAGGGGGTAGAACCTGTAATACTACTTTTGATTATCTCAAGAGAGGCATTTAATCCTGGTAACTTAGTTGCTTGGAGATAAAAATCCAAAATTACTGTCACTTCAACAGTAGATTGTCAAAATCTTCTCCCCTCAGATGTTTGCACACGTTGGGCCCGATTCTAGAAAGCTGGCACAAGTCGCTGACAAACACGACTTGCGCCAATGGCAACTGTGACATTGACTATGCACCCTATTCTAAAAGGGGCAGGGTCTCCAAGTCTAAGTCCTGCGATTTGAGACATGTGGCCAGGTACGCTGAACGGAGGGCACACCTGGCTAGCATGTCGGAAGCCGCAACGCAGATCGTGAGTGCCTCCCCCATGCCCAGCAAGCCACATTAGATGCCCCGCAGGGCTATCCACACCAACTGTCCCCCAGATCCTACTTTAACTGCCCCTCAGGGCTGCCCACACCAACTGCCCCCGACGCTTCCATTATGTGCCCCACAGGGCTGGCCACACCCCCTGTCCCTGAATCCACAATTGATGTACCCCCACAGGGCTGTGCAGTCAACCCCCTAACCCGTGCCCCAACCCCAAGTCACCGGCTGCAAATGCAGCATACACCCAGCCCTGCCCTGATAGTCTAGTGGCCCCCTCAGCCATGCCAGTCCACCCAGCACCCCACCCATCCCCAGCCAGTGACTGGCACAGCCCACCTCTCTTCTCCACAGCCAGCTGCCGACTGAGTTCAGTAGGAGCGTTACTGTAAAGACACACTCAGAAATTAATTTCTGAGTGAGTGACCATATAAGACCATATATATATATATAGGGCACATGTGGGGGGTTGGCTGCACCGCCCTGTGGGACATATCAATGGTGGATTCAGGGACAGGAGGTGTGGCAAGCCCTACAGGGCATTTAATGGACCCTTTGGGGGCAGTTGGTGTGGGCAACCCTGCAGGGCACATAATGGAAGTGCCGGGGGCAGTTGGTGTGGGCAGACCTGTGGGGCAGTTAGTGTAAGTTTCAGGGGCAGCTGGTGTGGGCAGTCCTTCGGGGCACATTATGGACACTTCAGAGGGTGGGGGGTGTTGGCAGCCCTGTGGGGTACCCACTGGGGTGTGCTGGACATGGGGGGTAGGACAACTGTGACAATACTGCTGGACTGCAAGTGGATCTACAGGACCCTTGGGGGGCAACCGTAAGTTACACCAGCTAAACGCTGGTGTAACTTATGTTGCCAGTTCTCCTCTGGGGGTTCTTGTAGAATCCTGACATTGGGGACTTTGATGCTACCCTTCTGGAATGGGGCACAACAGCTGCCGTAAACCCCCTAGTGCCATGTCATAGGGGGTTTATGGTGCAACTGCTGGCGTAACAGCTGTTCGGCGTAAGTGGCCTGCACCATGTCGCAGCCCACATTGTAGACTTGCGCATGTCGCAACTGCTGGTGTAAGTTGCTACATGTGCCATCCTACTTGACTCAAGTGTTGTTATGCCAGGTGTAACTGTACTAGAATCGGGACATTTATCTATAAATTTAAATTTAAATGAATGATTCACCCAATTATGTGCTTCTTTCAGTTATTAGAAAAAGGTAGAAGAATTATTTGTTTTATAGTCTAGGGATGACTATATTATGCAATGCAAATGAAAACAAGAGAAGTCTTTTTTTTTGGCAAACCCAGGAGGCTGATACTCATTGTTTAGGGTAAATTCTTAGAGTTCTCCAGATGAATTTGCAGGTCAGCATTTTCTTTAAACAATATGTCTGCCACTGCTAGAGCCTTATCTGCATGCTTATGGGCATCCGCTGAATTAAGTTTTAAAGAGTCTATTGGTTGCTCAACTACTGTGAGCCTTGTCTTGACTGAGTCCAATTTTTTAACCATGGTGGTGATTGAAGAGCGGTTCCGGTCAGTAACATAGCGGAACAAAACAAAGTGGACAAACATAAAGCAGCAAAAACAGTGACACCATCAATATTGGAAGCACAAAATGTAGCATGCCAGAACAATGCAGGCCACATGACACGCAGGTAGCAAACAACATCCACTGCATGGAGGCACTACATTAGAACACACAGCAGCAGGCACCCATGCACAGGAACAGTACAGAGGTGCAGGGAGATGGAACAGGGCAGGGTGCAACCACCACTGGGGGAAGCAGGCTACTGGACACCTACCATGGTAATCTAATGGCACAGACACCCACATGGTGGGTTACCCCCACCTAGAATGCTGAGTGATGGAGAACATGCACTGGGGTAACCACTGGAGGACAGGTGGACCATGGCCACCATGTGGATGGCAGCGTATATTGCAAGAGGCCAGCAGCACAAGCCAGCATGTCCCCAGCAACACATACAACATGCAGGACAGGGAAGATGGCATGCTGGCTTGTGCTCCTGGCCCCTGTGGTTGCAGTGCAATGCTTCCATGCGGTGGACATTGTTTGCTACCTGTGTGTCGTGTGGCCTGCATTGTTCTGGCACTCTGCATTTTGTGCTGCCAATATTGATGTCGACACTGTTTTTGACGCTTTATTTTTGTCTACTTTATTTTGTTCTGCGATGTTAGTGACCGGAACCTTGAGGAGCAAAGCTTTGAAACAGTCTTTTTCAGCCCCTCAAGAGCTGCACTGGTATGGTCCTCTGAGGGAACTGCACCCAAGGCCATTGCAGTGTCTTGGCTGGTACCATGCAGTTGAAAAAAATTCTGAACTCTCTATTGTTGTGCAGCTGCCTTCCTCAGGTTTATCATTGCTGAAACTCAGTGAGTTTGGTCAAAAAATGTTCAAAACAAGAATGTCTGTACAAGTCTGTTGTTTTCTTCCAACGATCTATAGCGTGTAGCTGTAAAAGTATGAATTTACATCTATCATACAGGAGCGAATCAGAAATGTTGCCTCTCAGCACAATGGCTAGCAATGCTCCAGTAAGCACCACTTTTGTGCACACATAGTATTTTTATATTTGTCACTGTATTATAAAAGCACAGTTGCACCTGTATATTAGAGTCGAATAAGCACATTAATGTTAAACACCAGTTTTTGCACCCTAATAATTTTGCTCCAGCTCAACCAATTCACTTGCAACTTGGAATGCCCAGAGATGGTACAAGAATCTCTACATCTTGAACATTGTGTGGTACTCCATTCATAGGGAGCAAAGTTACAGGAGGGCAAAAAACACAAAAATCACCTAAAATAAGTCATTTTTTTCCCTCAATGTTAACTAAAGAACTAGAAACATAGAAACATAAAAACATAGAAGTTGAGGGCAGATAAGGACCACAAGGCCATCCAGTCTGCCCATTTCCTTTTCTACCTTATAAATGTGCCATCTGCCTTTGCTCTGTCAATGGCCTATTTATTCATACTCATCTGTATTGCTCCTGTATGCCTATCCCATGCCTGTTTGAAGCCCTGCACTGTATTCATGTCCACCACTTCCTGAGGTAGGCCATTCCATGTATCCGCCACCCTTTCTGTGAAAAAGAACTTCATCACATTACTCCTTAATCAGCCTCCCTCTAATCTCATGCTGTGTCCTCTTGTCCTTCTATTTTTCTTATATTGAAACATGTTAGACTTTTTCACCTTGTCAATGCCCTTAAGGTGTTTGAATGTTTTGATCATATCACCTCTCTTCCTCCTTTGCTCTAGGGTATACATAATGTGTTCCATTAATCTGTCCTCATATGTTTTCTGATACAGTCCCTGTACCATTTTGGTTTCCCTCCCTGGACTGCCTCAATTTGGTTGATGTCCTTGTGATGGTGTGGCCTCCAGTACTGCACGCGGTACAGTAGATGGGGCCTAACCAGTGTCTTGTAAAGAGAGATTATTACCTCCCTCTTCTGACTTGTGATACCCCTACTAATACACCCTAACATCTCCCCAGCCTTACCTACTGCTTTAGGGGTCTGCTTGGATGATTTCAGGTCATCAGTGATGATAATGCTCAAGTCTCTTTCTTCCCTTGTGACTTCCAGCAACTCCACTCCCAACCTATAGGTGGTTTCAGGGTCTCTCTTCCCTATGTGCATGATCTTACACTTCTTTGAATTAAACCCCAGTTGCCACTTTTCCGACCATTTTGCTAGTTTATCCAGATCTCTTCTCATTCTGCCCACCCCATCTGAATCATCTACTCTGTTACTGATCTTGGTGTCATCTGCAAACAGACAAACCTTACCCTACAGTCCATCTGCAATGTCACTGATGAAGATATTGAGGAGGACTGGCCCCAGGACTGATCCCTGAGGTACCCCACTTGTGACTTGCATCTCTTTTGACTGTATACTGTTTACCACAACTCTCTGTTTTCTGCCTGTCAACCAGTTTGCCACCCAGTTGGCCAACTTCTGACCCACCCTGAGCCTACCCAAATTATTAATCAATCTTCTATGTGGAACAGTATCGAAAGCTTTGCTGAAGTCAATGTAGGTGACATCAACTGCTCCCACTTGGTTCACCACTCTGGTTACCCAGTCAAAGAAATCTATGAGATCAGTTTGACAGGACCTTCCTTTTGTAAACACATGCTGTCTTGGAACCTATGCTCCTATGGATTCCAGGTGTTGCACTATCCTTTCCTTAAGGAGTGTGCCTCCATAATCTAGCCCACTGCTGAGGTAAGACTGAATGGTCTGTAGTTCCCTGCCTCCTCCATGCTACCACTCTTGTGGAGCAGGATCACATGAGCCCTTCTCCAGTCTTCTGGGACCTCGCCTGTGCTCAGAGACTCACTAAATAGTTCTGATAATGGCTCTGCTAGTTCCACCCTTAGCTCCTTTTGTACCCTTGGATGTATGCCATCAGGTCCCATTGCCTTGTCCACTCTGAGCTAAGCGAGCTCTTATAGGACCCTTTCTTTTGTGAAAGGACTAGTGCTCACCTCCCTCACCCTGTTTCCATGGTGCTGAGCTGTGGGCCCTGCCCTACCTTCTCTTCAGTAAATACTGAGCAGAAGTATCTATTTACGATAGATGCTTTTACATGGTCCTCCTCCTCACACACCCCGTTATCTCCTTTGATATTAGCATTACCCCCTGTGGACTTTTCTCCTTTCACTATTGTATCTATAGAAAGTCTTTTCACCTTCTTGTACTGTCTATGCTAGTGTTTCCTCAGTTTGGGCCTTTGCCTGCCTTACTGCCTTCCCTGCTTTGCTTAGGTAAGTTTGGTATGCCTCCCTATCTTCATCCCGCTGTGTTCCCTTATATTTCCTGAAGGCCAGCCTTTTGGTTCTGACCTTTTCTGCTACTGTTTCTGAGAACCAAAGTGGTTTCCTTCTTCTTTGCACTTTCTTTTTTCCCTAACACAATGGGATGGTGCTTCAAGTGTTGCATCCTTAAAGCTTGCCCACTTTTCCTGTACCCCCTCACCTGTATTTGCTTTTACCAGGGCTAGCTTAACTCTGTTGGTCATCTAATCAAATTCAGCTCCTCTGAAGTTCCATATTTTTGCCTTGGAATGGTATGATTTAGTTGTAGTGGCCAAATTGAACCATACCATGTGATGGTAACATGGAGGATTTGAAACCTGAAACTTGCAGATTTGATAGACTTAGACCCAAGGTGTGTGCTTTTGTGTTTTTTATCTCCTAAACTTAAGCAATTTGTAAAATATTTTAGAAAAAAAAATCAGTTTCTAAGCAAACACAGTTTTAAAAAAAACAGCATTCTAAAGATAACTGAATGTTTATGACCACATGAAGTCATGTAGCCATATTACAGAGATGCTCTCATTTATCAGCTGTCATGGTCAGCTCCATGTTTGTGCATGCTCTGCTGCTGTTTTCTTTCAGCAGGAACATGGCTACCTGTCAGTGCATAACCCCCCCAACCGCTGTGCGTGTTGTACATCTGTGTCTGTCATTAGCCACATGAGCGGCTTCATTGATTTAAAATGGACACCAGGGTGCCCAGTCCATGGTGCCAGTTCAATTATTTAACAATATAATCTGATATGGGGTGTACACCACTGGTTCCAGCTTCTTCCCCCCTCCCCTCTATAAGGATCCCCCCACAAACCCCATAACTTGAATTTGCCAAAAACTGCGGTGCCAAGTCCCTGGTGTCTGTATACACTACCTCCCTTCCCCTGACCTAGCAGTCTTGGACACCAGATCACCCACCCAAGGTGCCCCAAAGTATCATAGCAACACTGGGGTGCCCCATTCCCAATGTCAGAAGTACTGCTACTGAAATAAAGAAAATGGTCCCACAAGGTCTTTGTTGTTTTTTATTTTGAAACCCTGAAATCAAGAAAATGGTCCCTCATTGATTACTGCCATCCTCACCCCCACCCAGACCTCTCCTGACTCAACACCTACCACCCCACAGCCTACCTTTCCCTATACTTATACAGCTAAGATCCAGTACCATAATCTGCTCTGGATCAGAGAATTGTATTCACTCTTATATGTCAGGCTGGGAATTAAGGGAAACACATGCCATATGATGCATTTTGATGGATTTTGAACTTTTCTTCACAACTTAGGCATTTTTTTCATATTTTTCCTCCAAATTATAAACATGGATTTTTTGGCACCCCACTTCATAAGAACTGGTGCTAAAAGCATGTTACTCTATCCCAGAAGGTGATTTTTCAGTCACTTCTTAAAATCACCATATAGGCAAGAATTTATATAATTTCACCACCCATATTCAAGAGGTGGGGGTCCCAAAAAGGCCATTCTGAAAATGTGTGGAAAATAGTAAAACATGACCAAGTTATGAGTGTATTTTGACATGTTTCTACTCTTGTTCAAAACGTTCATAATTTTCAATATTTTGAACTGAAATTTTTAATATAGACATTTTTCACACCTCCTCATGAACATTACAGCTATTGTTTTTTTGCATCCTGTCTGAAATGTGTTTTCACACCTGTATGCACAGAATGATGTTTCAGCTGGGATTTGAAAATGTTCACCTACTTGGTAAATGAGGTGGGGCCATAAAAAGACTACAATATGCTGAACATTTGGGGTTAAAATATTAAAAACAAAGTTATGTAGGTATGTTGTCAATTTCTTTGCACCCTCATAACTTTGGTAATCTTCAGCATTCAAACCCCAAATTTTCTACATAGCCATTTGTTTCACTTGACCTCATGAAGGTGACAACTGTTTATGAAATCCTGGCCAACATGTGATTTCACACTTCTGGTGTAAAATTACATTTTGTTCAGTATGTTATTAAATTACAGCTGTCATGTTCAGAAGGAAGGGATCATAAAAAGACTGTTGAAATTTCAGGGTCAAAATGAGAAAAAAAAGTTATGAAGTAACATGGGTTACAAGGATGTCCCTTGCTCACTTGGACCACCTTGCCTTCCTGTGACAGTGACCTGTGTTCATGTTAATGGGCCAAGGCTGGGGGAAAGGCACTGTGGTGTGCAGCAGTGGCCCAATCATGGGAAGGGACAGAGCAGTGTCCTGGCTCAACACAACACCTTGTGGAGGGCCAGGTAGCCTTTCCTCACCAGGGGTTGACATGCATGTTAAGGCTGATGGTCCTATGCAGTTGGTCAGGACAATCTCCAGTATTCTATTTATTTCATTTTTCACACGTTGCAAAGGAACTTCTGCAAATGAGGATATGATTTCACTATCAGAAAAAGAAGGTAAATTTATTGCAAAAAAATACATTAATGCAGGCATTAGGGTTGAAGAACACAAAGTGCACAAAATAGGGAAGTAAAAAAAATAGGGGTTGGAGTTTGTGGAGTCTTGGTGAATCAGTGGTTGGGTGTTGTCTGGGGTTGTCAACCCTAATGTCCACCCCTCCCTGCAGCCCATAATCTCCTGTCTGAAGCACAAGGTACAGCTCTAAGCCTGTGCCTCATAACGATACACTTTTCAGAGGAAGAAAAGTATGGCTCCCCACATTTTGCCAACAAAAATCAATCATTGCTTTCTTCATGCAGGGCCATGTGTAAAGAAAAAGAGATAAAGTTTGACCTTGCTTGCTTTGGAAAGGGGATGAACATAAGGGTTGCAACCCCAAAGAACACCCCACCACTGATTCGCCAAGAAACTGGAGACCCAAAAACCTAATATTTGTTCATGTCCCTACTTTGTGTGCTTTGTGTTCTTCAACCCTAAGTGAACATTAATGTAGTTTTTTGCAATGAATATACTGTATACTGCAATTGGTTGCACATAAATTAGAAAGAATTACGTTGTACTTTATCCTTTACTGCTCTTCTTACTGTTTTTGTCCAACTGCGAACACCAATGAGAAATGTTCTTTTTTTGTATAAGAATACTTTATTGAATGTTTGTGCAAAATACAAAAAATAAAGAAAAGATGCATTCAACATATTAAACAACCGGTAGAGTCAAAAAAACAAACAAAAATCTCCTGCCAGAAAAGCTTATTGAAAGTCTCACAGATTGAAAATGACATATTACAGGAGATAAAGGTAATGCAGCATCAGTCATCTGGACCAAACCTTCAAAACCAAATTTACAGTGAAAAAAAGAATAAGCTGTACCCTGACTAGCAATATGTGTTTCTGCCACCCTGATACTGTTTAAAAGTGGTGTCCATGTCTCCCAACAGTGAGACAGAGTCCCCTTCTTCCAGTGAAAAAGTTTAACATAGGAAGCGGTATTAGTAAATGCTTGAGACCACTGCGGCATAGCAGGAATGCTAGGTAAGGCCCACTTTAACAAAATCAGTCTTTTGGTCTCCGTTGATAAAACATATAACAGCAATTTGTATTTGGTGGTCTCTTTGGACAGAACTAATAGATCACCAAGAAGCCAAAACCTAGATGAATGAGGGAGTCATACCCAGCACCTGCTCCAGTGTCATTAATAACAGTGGCCAACCAACCAGAAATCGTGGGCACTCCCATAAAACATGAGATAAAGTACCAGCATCCACCTGGCACCTCCAAAATAGCACAGATGTATTCATTCCCATTCTCTTTAGTCTCTCTTGAGTCCTATACCACCTACTTAAGATTTTTTTCCTATGTGAGCTGTAGTTTGGGATCAATTAAAGCCTTATGGGCAACAGCCAAACAGAAATTCTATGCCTTTTTTTTCAAATTTTCTTGAAGCTCTCCCTGTCTATTTCAGCCTCTGAGCCTCCCAATTAGGCAAATATTTATTTTGCAATATTTTATAAATAAAACTAATATGCCCACTTGAAAGTGAGTATCACTTTTTAAGGTGGAAGGTTAAATCCAACCACTTAATTACATGGCCTTTAGTAAACCACTTAACAAAAGCATGCCAGAGTTGAAAACACTTCCAAAAATCTCTAGTCAGCAGTTGAAATTCTGTTTGTAACTGTTGAAATGATTTGAGCACACCTGTTATGGAGTCAATCAGATAAGTAAGGGTTCTCACTCCTTTCAAGGCCCAGCCCTGCCAGATTACCAGAGAGACACCAATCTTTATATTGGTGTTGTGCCACAAAAATTTGAAGGGACCTAAAAGGTTTGTTTCCAACCATAGTTCTTTGATGAGAAATGTTCTTCTTAACCAAATGGGGTATTTAAGTGGTGTTAGTACAGGCTATTTCTGCCAACTGATGAAACCTTCTCCAAGGTGATACCACAGGGATCAGTGCTGGGTCCGGTCCTATTCAACATCTTCATCAGTGACATTGCGCAGGACCTAGAAGGCAGAATTTCACTGTTCGCTGATGACACAAAGCTCTGTAATAGAGTGGACACACCAGAAGGTGTAGACAGAATGAGAAGTGACCTGCAGAAACTTGAAGAATGGTCAGGGGTTTGGCAGTTGAAATTCAATGCAAAGAAGTGCAAGATAATGCATATGGGGCACAAAAACCCTGGCACAATATATCAGTTGGGGATGAGGATATAGCATGCACCAAGCAGGAAAGGATCTTGGGGTTGTCATCTCTGATGACCTCAAGGTAGGAAACAGTGTGACAGACAAGGCAGCAGGTAGAGCAAATAGGATGCTGGGATGTATAGGCAGGGGCATCACCAGCAGGAAAAGGGAGGTCACATTCCACCATACAAGACACTAGTGAGGCCCCACCTGGAGTACAGTGTACAGTTCTGGAGACCATACCTACATAAGGACATAGACAGGGTAGAGAAGGTTCAGAGGAGGGCAACAAAGATGGTGCATGGATTGCATCACAAGTCCTATGAAGACAGGTTGAAGGAACTGAACATGTACTCCCTGGAGGAGAGGAGGGAGACAGGGGATATGATAGAGACATATAAGTATCTTACAGGGAGGAACAGGGTGCAGGAAAACACTATTTTTAAGTGAAAAAGATGTTCCAGAACTAGAGGGCATGGGATGAAGTTGGAGGGAGGACGATTCAGAGGAAACATGAGAAAGAATTTCTTCACAGAACGGGTGGTGGACAAGTGGAACACCCTGCCAGAGGAAGCTGTGGGGGCTGAAACAATCACGGGATTTAAGAATGCATGGGATAGACATAAAGGAATTCTGGAGGTCAGGGGTAAGGGGCAACAGACTTCTAGGAAAACAAACTGAACTTACAAGCTCAAATGGGCAGACTGGGTGGGCCATAGGCCCTTATCTCCGACACTGTCTATGTATCTATGTATCTATGTGATATGCAGGGGTGTTAGCCCAGTGTTGTTGCATGATATGGCTCAGTAAATAATTCTTCGGCAGAATTTTCTCATGGTGTGTGCATAGCTTCCTTTATACTTCTACATTTGTTGTTTCAGCTACAGCACTGGTTGTGGTGTGTATATCCCCCCCCCCCATACCTTCATTCCTGACATACTGTACTCCCTGGCTATTTGCATCAATGAATGAATGTCTGAACTTATTCTGGGGCATCTTAGATTTGTAATGAAAATTGTACTAAGACATATCAACACTGATGACACCCTTGAAAAATTTGCCCAGGCACAGTGCAAACACAGGGAATGGAAATTCTAGCCCTATAGCTGCTTGTGATTTAATGAAAAGTTATGCTGTTCTTAGCAAAATTCACAACTTTAAATTTTCCTGATAAAAAGTTATCAAAATTCATAACTTTATAATTTCTTGATAAAATGTTTCATTATGTTGCTGTTGTTGCTTGTATGCAGGATAATGGATTTGTCATCACAATAAAAAGGTCAACATAAACTGATGGTGAGTAGAAAAGTTTAAAACACTGTCAGTTTTTTCTTTAAAGGTTTCATTATCTTTAATATGCAGTATGGTGGTTGACTTGGAATCATATCATTTTTATTGACTTAGATTGCAGTATGCAAACACACAGTTACTTCATGTTTTTAAACTGGAGAAATGCTTCCCTATATAATAATTTAATTTTTATTTAATCTTCTTCTGTCTTTTTATTTTGTTTATCTTACTGCTTTATCTGCTTACATGTTTTGCTACATACTGCTGTGCATTTTTTCACTGTAATTTCATTTATTCTTAAATCCTGGTATATTGCCAATATTCAGAAACTTAAGTATGTAAGTGGAGGGAGCTGGTGCATGAAATGACTTTGTGTTTTGGACTAAAACAGATATTACTCACAAAAATGTTCACTCTGGTTGTGCCTAATGGATTTGGGGGGATATTTGAAACCCATTAGCTGTAATAGGGATAACAGATAATATACTACACATAGGTTTAAAAAACTCATTGTGTATGACTACTGGTGTATGACTTTATGGGAACAGCAGCCTGCATCTGTGTCTAGCAAAGCTAGAATAACTTTGTCTGTTAGGAACTGAAGAGCTATTAATCATGACAGTAAGCAATGACCAATGCCACTGTAGAAAAGCAGCATCTGCAACCTACTTCTATACATTACTCTTTGGTGACAGTTAAATTAATATAGAAAAAGAGCTGGGATTGCTTCTGAAAACTTTCAGGCTTTTGAATGTATGGATCTGGCTTTGAATACAGCATTGAAAAGTTTTACTACTCTGCAAATAACAGTGTCTGTGAATAGGGCAGGAGGGCAGGAAGGCAGATGGTGACAGAGAAAAATCAAGAGAAAGCAGAAATACTAAATGATTTGTTTTCTCTGTCTTCACTGTGTGGGGGGGGGGGGGTGAGCCAGCAGGCTATAGTAATCACCAGGAGGGTTGGGAGTGGACACAAGTCAATTCTCAGTGGAGAGGATCAGGAAGGGACTTGAATACTTACAGGTGAACAAGGCCTTGGGGCTGGATAGGGTTCATTCTAGTGTTCTGCACTTATTAGCACCTCAGTGGAGATGAGCGAACTTTCAGAAGACTGGAGGAGGGCTGATGTGGTACCTGTGCAAACAAGTGGCAGTAGGGAGGATGCTAGCAACTACAGTCTAGTCAGTCTCACATCAGTGGTGGGGAAATTAATGGAGGCATTAACAAAGGAGAGGCTTGTGGAGCACGTGAAGGCAAAGGGCTTTATGACCACCATCAGAATGGATTTACAGCGGTGAGGTCACATCAGATGAAGTTCATTTATTTCTTTGACTGGGTTACCAGGGAGATGGGTTAAGGGAGAGTAAAGGAACTGGCTTATCTGGATGTCAGCAAGGCTTTTGACACTGTACCACACAGCAGGCTAATTAAGAAACTAAGCAGCCTGGGTGGGGGAGTGACACATTAGGTATCAAACTGATTAATGGTTTATAGGCAAAGGGTTTTGGTAAATGGTAATCACTCAGTTGGTAGGAGACTTACTAGTGGGACACCAAAGAGTTCATTGCTGGGACCAGTCTTATTCAATGTCTTCAAAAGTGACATTGCAAAGAAGCTTGAGGGTAAGGTGTGTCTTTTTGTGAATGATGCAAAAATTTGCAACAGGGTTGACTGTCAGGAAGTGATGGAGAGAAAGCAAAGGGATTAGAGGAAACTACAGGAATGATCTAGGGATGGCAACTCAGTTTCAATGCTAAAACATGCAAGGTTATGTAGTTAGGGATGCAGAACCCATGGATTGTGTATAACATTAGGGGAATGGAGGTTACAGTCAACAAGCAGGAAAGAGACTTAGGTGTCATCATATCTGATGACTTCATGGTAGTTGGCAGTATAACAAAGCAGTGAGAAAGGTAGCAAGATGCTTGGGTGTATTGTCAAAGGGACATCTAGCAGGAGGAGGGAGGTGGTATTGCTAGTGTATTGCCCACTGGTGAGGCCCTATCTGGAGTATTGTGTCCAGTTCTGGATGCTACAGCTTCACAAGGACATTGAAAGGATGGAGGCAGTACAGAAGAGGGCAAACAAAATGGTGAGGGGGTTGCATGAGACACCATATGAGGAATGGCTGCAGGAATTCAACATGTACTCCCTGGAAGAGAGGAGAGTGAGAAAGAACGTGGCTGAAACCAACACGTACCTCACAGAAGTGAACATGGTGCAAGTGGAGGGTCCATTTCTGAGAAAGGAAGGCAATAGTACAAGGAGGCAAGAAATGGAGCTAAGATCAGGAGGAAAGTTTAGTAGAAATGTGCAGAAATGTTTCTTCATGGAAAGAATGGTGGATGACTGGAACAGCCTGCCAGAGGAGGTAGAGGGGGCAAAGACTGAGGAGAGCTTCAAGCATGCATGGGACAGGCATGGGGGCATACAAAGCAGAGGAAAAGGGGAAGGAGTTGCACTTATGATCAACTAGGGTCAGTGGTGATAGAATAGGCAGGGATAAGGGCAGCCAGTATGGGCCTAAAGGTCCTTATCTGTCAAAATAGTACGTTTCTGTGAATATGCAGTCACTCAAAAACTATAGGCAACCTTTTGCAAGGGAGTTCTACATTTATGAAAAAGTATTTTGTTGTCATTTTAAAACCACCTCCACCAATAATAATAAAATGCAAACAGGCATTTTAATAAACCATTATAACATTGGATAAGAAAAATATCATGTCATGTTATAGACATTCCTTCACTGGACATTTAGTTTATTATTATCCCTCCCAATAAGATACAAAAATACAAATGTGTCAATAGATAAAGGCCTTATGTTCTATCTAGTCTGCTCGAGTGTGCAGTTCCCACTGTGTTTTTAGAAGGAACTGCCCCCCCTCCCCACATCCCCCTTAACCCTGTCAAAAACCTCCTCCCCCTCTCTTCCCCCCTACCTGTAATTTTCCCAATTAAAACTGTCCAAACATCTCTTGAAGCTGCCCACCATTTTTAGGGATACCACCTCCTCCAGCAACTCATTTCACTTAGACACCACCCTCTCGGTGAAAAAGTGCCTTGTCATCTTCCTCCTGAACCTTCCACCCCCACCACCAGTTTTAGGCTATTTCTACTAGTGGTCTTTTTTCCACTAAGGATGGAGAGGACCCTCAGTGCTGAGCCTGTTTATACCCGAAGATCTCAGTTATGCCCCCACCTCCATTCTTCCCTCAACAGAGTGCGTGTTGAGCACCCTGAGCCACTCCTCATAGGTGTTTCCTTGCTGGTCCTGGATCATCTTGATTGTTCTTTTCTGGACAATTTCCAGCAAGTTGCTAGTCTTCATAAGATAAGGCACCAATACTGCACATTGTGCTCTAGATGCAATCTTACTAGAGACCTGTACAGTAGCTGAATTACATCCGCCTTCCTGCTTCCTGCTGGTAACTCCCCAGGCTATGTAGCCCAGCATTCAATTTGCTTTGGTCACAGTTTTCTTGCAGTGTTCCAAGTGTTTCAAGTTACTCATGATAATTACTCCTAGGTTCTTTTCTTCCTCCGACCTGGATACCTGCACAAAACCCAGCCAGTATTTGATCCCTGAATTTCTTTCTCCCAAGTGCACAGCTTTACACTTTTTAGTGCTGAAATCCAGTTACCAAATGCCACACCACTTCACTAGCCAAGACAGGTCTTCCTTAAGTTCCTGTCCCCCCCCTCCTCTGTGTCCACCCTCCCACAGATCTTTATGTCATCCAAGAACAGGCATATTTTACCCTTCATCCCATCCGTGATGTCACTAATGAATATGTTAAACAACACCCCACCGGTTACAGGCCTAGCTTTCGAGAATCCCACCCCCAACTACCACTTTTTGGCTTGTGTCCTGCAGCCAGCTTCTGACTAGAGATGGGTGAGTACTAAAATACCTGACTGCAAGACTACCAGGAGTACCTTAAAAGTACCCTAAAAATACCCAGATGAAAACTGAGTAGTTGGATTGTGTCAGGTAGTTACTACCCGACCCATTCTACTACCCGATTACCCAACCCTGACATAACAAAAATCATGTAAAGGACTGTTTGTTTGGACTATAACACTGTTTTTTAGGTGCCCATACCATTATACCCATGGGGATCTTTGCTGAGACAGGTATGAGAGGCGAAATTGCTATTAACAAGCCTCCTGCTGTTTCTAAAAATTATACCCATTGCAGACATTTCTGAGGTAGGTCCAAGAGGTGCAGCTGCTCTGATTGAGCCTGCTATTTCCAAAAATTATATCCATGGCAGATTTGCTGAGGTAGTTATGAGATGAGAGGTGCAGCTGCTGTGAGTGAGCCTGCTGCTGTTTACAAAAATTACACCCCTGGAAGACATTGCTTAGGCAGATACTAAAGGCGCAGCTTCATCTAGTGAGCCTGCTACTGTTTCCAAAAATTCTACCATGGCGGACATTCCTCAGATAGGTATGAGAGACACTTCTCTTAGTGAGTCTGCTTCTGTGTCCAAAAATTATACCTATGTCAGGCATTTCTGAAGTAGGTGTGATGGGCACAGCTGCTCTAATTTGAGCCTGCTGCTGTTTCCAAAAATTATACCCATGGCAGGTTGCTGAGGTAGGTATGAGAGGTGCAGCTGCTGTGAGTGAGCCTGCTACTGTTTGCAAAAATGATACCATGACAGGCATTGCTTAAGCAGGAATGAAAGATGCAGTTGCTCTTAGTTAGCCTGCTGCTTTTCCAAAAAATTATACACAAAGCAGGCATTGTTGAGGGGGGTATGAGAGACACAACTGCTCTTAGCGAGCCTGTTGCTGTTTCCAAAAATGATACTATGGCGAGCATTACTCAGGCATGTATGAGAGGCACAGCTTCCTATAGTGAGTCTGCTTCTGTGTCCAAAAATTATACTCATGTTGGGCATTTCTGAGGTAGATGTGAGAGGCACAGCTGCTGTGATTGAGCCTGCTGTTGTTTCCAAAAATTATACCCTTGGTGGGCATTGCTGTGGTAGGTACAAGAGGTTCTACTTCTGTGAGTGAGCCTGCTGCTGTTTTCAAAAATTATACCCATGGCGGGCATTGCTGAGGCAGGTGTGAGACGTGCAGTTTCTCTTAGCAAGCCTGTTGTTGTTTCCAAAAATTATACACGTTGGGCATTGCTGAGGCAGGTATGAGAGATGCCGCTGCTCCTAGAAAACCTGCCACTGTTTCCAAAAAATATACCCATGATTGGCATTGTTGAGGCAGATATGAGAGGTGCAGCTGCTCTTAGCGAGCCTGCTGCTTTTTCAAAACATTATACCCATGGCGGGCATTGATGAGGGTGATACGAGAGGCACAGCTGCTCTGATTGAGGCTGCTGCTGTTTCCAGAAATTATACTCCTAGAAACATAGAATTATGTTTCCAGAAATGTTACCCTTGGTGGTTTCAGAGTTCCATAATATAAAACAGATGATTGACAAATGAAAACCAAAAGTAGTGTGGCACATGTGGCTGGCATTGTGGCAGTGGTGATGGGTCTATTCATTTCATACACGACCTGCTTATCATGTTCAGTATCACTGTTTGTAGGCTGCTGTTCATGTTCAGAGTCAGAATTAGAGATGGGCTAAGTGGCCCCAATTCACTCCGTGAAGTGATTGGCGGAGTGAAGGCGAATTTGCAGAGTGCTCCGCAGTGCGAAACGGAGTACTTCGAGTTATAATAGGTAACTTGAAGTCCATTGAAAACAATGACTTTGCATTACTCCACCTTCCCAAACCACTGCTCGACCAATTCTTAAGGCGAAGTACATTAAAAACAATGTACTTCACCTCACTTCACCTTGTTTTTAAACTCCAAAGGCAAATTTTGCAGTGATTCATGGGATTTCAGGTTACATGGGCTCTAGATTGTTCTGCACAGCCTCAGTTTGGGGTAGTGTGTGTAGGAAGTAGTAGGAGACAATCTGCTCTGAGAGCTCTCTGCAATTCACACCTTCTAAAAGCTGTTAGAAAAGCCTTTTTACATCATTTTATTTTGCTGAAACTTTAGTTCATCGATTATAGGAAACCCTGATTTGCTCATATCATCGAGCGTTTATTGTTTGTGTGTGTATTTTGAATGTTAATGTACAACATTCAGTCTGTGTACTGAGAGACAGTGGAAGTGTGCTTTGGGGGAAGGGTGTATCTGTGGTGTAGCTAGATTAACTTGGAGAAAAAGACAGTGCTTTCTGTTTTGGTGATATTTTTCTTGTATAATTGTGCTAATGTACACACAGTAATATTTTCAATAATTCTTGCCATTTTTTTGCTGATTGTTGTGGTGCAGCAGTGCATAATTTTAGTTTGTTTAAAATATGTGGTTATATTAATGAAGTTTTCAATTTGCTATGCATTACTTAGTTTGTGTGTATGAGTATGTGTGTAACGCGTGTCATCAAATCAGACATCTTTTATTGTGCCACATAATTTCAGCAATGTGAACCTGCTATCCACTGCAGCTGTGTAATTTTTGTACTTCTTTGTGGTATCTTTACTAGTACTAGTGACTGTTACTGCAGCAGTGCAGTACACTTCCCCCCCTTCCGTGGCCCGCCCCAACTGGCAAAGGAATTCTTTTCCAGATTTGAATTTCTGATGGCGAGCACTGGTTAGGTGTTGTGCCTTTGCATCTGCATCTCTTCAGTGCACAGTGCAATCTTAATCTGATACAAATCACGTTCTTCATCATCAAGGTCACAAATGCAGTCACAAATCACGATTTACGATCACGTCACGAATCACAACATTAATATTTTTACTAGTTACTTGGATGTATTGTAAGCCTGTTTTGTAGTATCTCTCCATGCTTCACCACCCCACCATTGTACTCATTAATGAGTGTTTTAAAGTCATGGAGTTTTGTGCCACACCTCATTGGGGCTTGGGGAAGTACCACCGTAGGCATTCATGTTTCTTCATCATCACGGTCACAAATGCAGTCACAAATCATGATTTACAATTATGTCACAAATCAAAACATTAATTGTTTTACTAGTTACTTGGATATATTGTAAGCCTGTTTTGTAGTATCTCTCCAGGCTTCACCATCCCACCATTGTACTCATTAATAAGTGTTTTTAAGTCAGGGGGTTGGACAGTGTCTGCAGTACATACACAGACTGGAAAGAAGACTGACTGCACACATGCAGTTTAGAACAGTATACTTGCACTGCTCAGAATACAAAGTGTCACACATACAGAAGACAACAAAAAAGGGCATAATTATATACAAGTGTCAGGGATGGTGGAGGAATACATTTTACAACACAGCAAGGAAGGTGTGGGGGGGCACATGGTGTTAGAAAAAAAAACTAATGTGGCAGCCCATGGTGATCCAGCAGCAGTTCCAGCATGCACATAATTTGCAACTGATGCCCCTCTATGTGATCCAGCTGCTGCTTCACAGCACTCACCCTCTTGTTGATCTCCTCGACAGTACTGCAGAAAACTGCCAAGTCAGCCTGTGTTACATGCAGTTCTCTGGGGTCCACACGTTCTCCAGGCTGACCTGCTGGTGGTGGTGGTAGGGGTGCTGGTGGAGCAGCAGGTGCTGCTGTGGCCCTCCTCTTCTTAGGGATGCTGCTATGCACAACTACACCCTCTGCCACAGAATGGCCAGCAGGTGCAAGCATGGTCCATTCTGTGGCAGCCTGTCACTCCAACTGGTGGTGATTGAGCATATGGGTGTACTGGCCTCCAGTCCCCAGGTGAGTCCCCTGGGGGCCAAAGCACACCTTCACCTCACATAGGCGGCACTTGACCACACTGCTGTCCCCCCAACACAGTCAAAAAACTGCCAAAAAACAGAGGTGCAGGGATGACCAGGTACGGGCAGGACAGAGCCAGATGAACTGGCTGCTGGCTGGTCACGGTGCTGAACAAGGATGGGATCCACACCTGGGCCCAGGGGAACAGGGACATCCTGCTCCAGAGGACCTGGTGCTGGACTTAGTAGTGGTGATGGTGGTAGTTCAACTGCCTTAGAGTCAGGACAGGAGGCGGTGCTGGTCCTGCTTCTGGGGGGGACACTCACAAGTTTCGAGCATTCCAACAAGAATGGGCACCCATGCCCCCCATGCTTCTCATGGTATGACGCTTACCACTACCATGCTGTCACAGAGCTGCCCCCACCCCAGACATTCCCTCACCCTGGTCCATCTCTCCTACTGAGTTCCCTCAGTCTGAGCAATCACTACTCACACTGTCACACAACACACACACAGTCACACAGACACAAACAACTAACTACTTATAAAGGTAAGAAAAATAAAATTTACAGAAAGAACAAATTAAGTAAAAAGGAGTACAGAAAAGACAAAAAATGTAGCTTTTAAAAAAGCTGCTGGGTCTAAATCAAAGTTTAAATCTCCTCCTCACTCTGATCTCAAAATATCAGCTGTCACAAAACACACTCCTCTCTCTCCATCTGCACAGAAGAAAGTAAAAGTGTCTGCTTGTATGACTCACTTCCTTCCTGCCTAGCTAAAGAGCATGTGACGTACAGAACTGTGAGACATGTGATGTGTGGGTGGGGGGCTGCCAAATCTGAAACACCAAGTGGATCACTTAGAATCATAATGAGGAACAGAAAGTCCATTAAAAATAATCACTTTGCCTTACTTTGCATTGCCATTCCACCTTAACTTGAAGTGGTAATGACAAGGCCGAGTTAGCACTTTGCATTGCCCACTCAGCGTAGCGAAGTGGCAATGCAAAGTGCCCACTTCGTGTTCACTTCACCAGCTGAATTTAAATTCCGAAGCATCTCTAGTCAGAATCACATAATTCAGTATTTGGGACAATTGGGTAATTGTCAGCATTCATTTTGAGAGATGTTAACCGTTCCACATTTCCAGGACTTAGCAATGTTCTGTGGTCAGTGACTATTCCTCCAGCTGCACTAAATATGCATTCTGAATATATACATGGAGGTGGACAACTCAGGTACATTATTGCAAGATTTACTAGACTTGGCCATATTGTTTTCCTTTGTTTCCAATAAAGCAATGTATCTTCCTCAGGACCAGTCACCGCATGGTCTGCAAAATACTCCAGGATCATTGTGCTGCATGAGACAGTTACCAATCTGACAGATGAACCAGCTGTGCTTTTTTACATGATACTAGTCCTTGTTGTTGCAGATGACTCAGAAGTGATTTGTCTTTCTTACCCTGATCATAGGATGCCCAAGATGCAGCTGTAGATGTCCTTTCTATTGCTGATGACACTGGTGATTGTGAAGAATTGATAGATGTGCTATTGCCTGTGCCAGAGGTGTAATCTGATGGTTTGACAGGGTTTGACTGCAGTACATCAGTTAATGGTGTTGGTAGAGCAGTGTCACATTTGGTTAACATATTTCTCCAATGCTCAGTGTCTTCCCCTGCAGGAAGGAAGGAAGGCTTCAATGTTTCACTTAAAGTGGGGATCTAGTGATGTAGCCAACACATAGGTGCCATTCTTAAACATCACATTTATTCTCTGATCAGTCAACAGTCTGAGACTCAAGTCATCTGCCAGCATAACAGCAGTGGTGTCTTCCTTTGACTGAAAGTCTTTCTTTATGTCATAAAGGAAAATGTGAATAAATCTTATTTGAGGAAGAACTTGACTCAGAGTTGCACTGTCCACACTGACATCACATGGGGCAGTCTCAAATGGTTCCAATAAGGTGACCAAAGATTCAAGCAGAACCCAGCTGCTGGAAATGAGCATGCTGTCTATTTTACCAATTTGATTCTGCATGGCGTAGTCATGTACAGCTTTTTTTCTGCTCAAGAAGCCTTTCCAACATGTAAAATGTTGAATTCCAGTGGGTTGGAACTTCCAGCTTTAATGTATGGAATGGTAAGTTGTTTGACCTCTGCAGCCCCTTCAGGATTTGTTGTGCTTTCACAGACTGGCTGAAATGCCCACATATTTTCCTAGCAAGACCTAACAGGTTTTCAATATTTCTGTTTCCATTTAAGAAACTATGGATGACAATATTGAAACAATGTGAAAAACAAGGTATGTGTTGGTAGTTGCCATCTCTAACAGCTTTGACTATGTTGGCACCATTATCTGACACTATGAACCATGGAGTTAAGGAATAAGGTGTAAGCCATTTCTGGAATTTGTGTTGCAGCTTCTGAAAAATATTCACAGCAGTGTGGTTTTCCTCAAAACTGGTGACACATAATACAGCCTGCTCCCTATTACTTGTGGCAGAGCTGGGATAATAACGTTCTAACTGAAAACTTGCCAAATGAACTATAACAGTCATATAACAGTGATAAATAAGCTAGGTAGGCTCGGGGTGGGTCAGAAGTTGGTCAACTGGGTGGCAAACTGGTTGACTGGCAGAAAACAGAGAGTGGTGGTAAATGGTATACAGTCAGAAGAGATGCAAGTCACAAGTGGGGTACCTCAGGGATCAGTCCTGGGGCCAGTCCTATTCAACATCTTCATTAGTGACCTCTGAGATGGACTAGAGGGTAAGGCTTGTCTGTTTGCAGATGACACCAAGATCTGCAACAGAGTAGATGATCCAGATGGGTGGGCAGAATGAGAAGAGATCTGATAAACTAGCAAAATGGTCAGAAGAGGCAACTGGGATTTAATGCAAAGAAGTGCAAAATCATGCACATAGGGAAGAGAAACCCTGAAGCCACTTATAGGCTGGGAGGAGTTGCTAGCAGTCACAAAGGAAGAAAGAGACTTGGGCATCATCATCACTGATGACCTAAAATCATCCAAGAAGACCTCTAAAGCAGTAGGTAAGGCTAGGGGGGTGTTAGGGTGTGTTAGTAGGGGTATCACAAGTCGTAAGAGGGAGGTAATAATCCCTCTGTACAAGACATTGGTTAGGCCCCATCTGGAGTACTGCGTGCAGTATTGGAGGCCACACCTTCACAAGGACATTAACCAAATTGAGGCAGTCCAGAGAAGGGCAACTAAATGGTGCAGGGACTGCATCAGAAGACATATGAGAACAGATTAACGGAGCTCAATATGTATACCCTTGAGCAAAGGAGGAGAGAGGTGATATGATCGAGACATTTAAACACCTTAAGGGCATAAACAAGGTGAAAGAGTCTAACATGTTTAAATATATGAAAAATAGCAGGACAAGAGGACACAGCATGAGATTAGAGGGAGGCCGATTAAGGGGAATGTGAGAAATTCTTTTTCACAGAAAGGGTGGTAGATGCATGGAATAGCTTACCACAAGAAGTGGTGGCTATGAATACAGTGCAGGGCTTCAAACAGGCATGGGATAGGCATAAGGGAGCAATACAAATGACTATGAATAGATAGGTCACTGACAGAGCAAAGGCCGATGGCACATTTATAAGGTAGAAAAAGAAATGGGCAGACTGGATGGGCCTTGCGGTCCTTATCTGCCGTCAACTTCTATGTTTCTATATAGTCAATTGTTTGTTTTCTGGTCCATATATCTGTGGTTCTGTGAACCTGCTTCACCTCAGAGAGTTGCAACTGCTTAGTGACTGCACTACACATTAACTCATACAGGTGTGGAACAGCATTTTTCAAGAAATATGTTTTACAGGGAATGATGTACCGTGGTTTAATCCAGTTCATGAACTTGAGGATATCTTTTTGGGCAACAAAAGCAAAAGGGAGTTGACGATCAGCCAACAGTTCTGCAATGGCTCTATTTAACAGCAGGCATGTTGGATGATTGCAGGTAAATTCTGATGTCCGAATAGAAAACATAGAAACAGACTTTTATGACAGATAAGGACCGCTTGGCCCACCTAGTCTGCCCATTTCCCTAGCTAGAGGATAAGCTGCAGATCCTCTTTTAACCAACAGCCTATTTCTTCCTACCCCCCACAAAAATTGCCTTATGTCTGTCCCATGCATTCTTGAATTCTCCCACAGTTTTAGATCCCACAATCTCATCAGGAAGGCTGTTCCATGTGTCCACCACCCTCTCTGTGAAAAAATACTTCCTCACATTGCACCTGAGCCGTCCCCCCTCTATCTTCAAATTGTGTCCCCTTGTTCTTGCACATCTCTTTTTCTGAAAGATGCTACCCTCTTGGACTTTGTTGATTCCACTGAGGTACTTAAATGTTTCTATCATGCCCCCTCTCCCTCCTTTCCTCAAGGGTATACATATTAAGCTCCTTTACCCTCTCCTCATATGGCTTCTCTTGCAGACCCTGCACCATTTTAGTTGCCCTCCTCTGAACAGCCTCCATCCTGTCTATGTCCTTGTGGAGATGGGGTCTCCAGAACTGGACGCAGTACTCCAGATGGGGTCTCAGCAACTGTCTGTACAGGGGGATAACAACTTCCTGTTTCTGCTGGTGGTGCTTCTCCCTATACATCCCAGTATCCCCCCAGCCCACCCTACCACCTTCTCACATTGCTTGCCAACCTTGAGGTCATCTGATATGAATAGCCCCAGGTCCCTTTCCATTTTTGTTGTTGTTACTACCTCCCCCCCATTGTGTAATCTTCCCCTTGATTTTTGTTTCCCAGGTGCATTACTTTGCACTTCTTTGCATTGAATCCAAGCTGCCATGCTTTTGACCATTCCTCCAACCTTGCCAAGTCCCTTTTCATCCGTTCCACACCTCCTTGTGTATCAGCCCTGTTGCAGATCTTTGTGTCATCACAAAGAGGCATACTTTTCCTTCCAGTCCCTCTGCAATGTCAGTTATAAAGACATTAAAAAGGACTTGGCCCAGTACTGAACCCTGAGGTACCCCACTAGTAACCCGTCTTTCTTCAGAGTGGACTCCATTTACAATGACCTTCTGTGTCCTGTTGTTCAGTCAATGTTTTACCCAGGCTACCACCATGGGACCCACTCCAAGGCTGGTTAATTTGACTACTAATCTTTTGTGTGGGACTGTGTCAAATGCCTTGCTAAAGTCTAGGTAAGCCATGTCCACAGCCCCTCCCTGGTCTACTACTTTGGTCATCCAGTCAAAGAAATCAATTAGATATGTCTGACATGACCTTCCTGCTGTGAACCCATGCTGCCTTGGGTCCTGTGCCCCACTGGCCTCTAGGTACTCAACAATTCTTTCCTTCAGAAGTGATTCCATCACTTTGCCTACCACAGAGGTCAAACTGACAGGTCTGTAGTTTCCTGCCTCTGTCTTGCTCCCACTTTTGCGAAGGGGAATCACATCAGCCTTCTTCCAATCCTCAGGTACCACATCATCCTCCCATGATTTGTTATAAAGGGTAGTCAGTGGTGTCACTAGTTCTCTGCTTAATTCTTTTAGAATTCTGGGGTGAATTCCATCTGGCCCCATTGCTTTGTCCACCTTCAGTTTTAGGAGTTCTTTCAGAACCCTTTCTTCTGTGAAAGGATTGGGATCAACCCCCTTCTCCAGAGTGCTTCTGTTAATTGGATTAGGCACCTCCCCCACTTCCTCTTTTGTGAATACTGAACAGAAGTATTCATTCAGTATCCCTGCTTTTTCACTGTCACTCTCTGCCCACCCACCATCCATTCTATTCAGCTTCAATATCCCTCCCTTTGTCTTTCTATGCTCCCTGATATACCTATAAAAGGTTTTATCCCCCTTCTTAACCGAGTTGGCTATCTTTTTCTCAGTTTGTGCCTTTGCTATTCTGACTACCCTCCCTGCTTCCTTCTGCCTTAACTGGTACAGTTCTCTGTGCTGCTCCTTCTGTGTTTCCTTATACTTCCTAAATGCTATATTTTTCTCCCTAATCTTCACTGCCACTTCTTTTGAGAACCATAGTGGCTTTTTCTTTCATTTTGATTTGTTTATTTGCGTCACACAAAGGCTTGTTGCCTCTGTGATGGCAGTTTTGATATTTGCCCAATTTTGCTCCACCCCTCCTTCTAGCCTGTTTGCTAGTGCTTTTCTAAGGCACTCTCCCATCTTGCCAAAGTCAGCCCTCCTGAAGTCCAGAACCCTCACTTTTGTATGGCTTGATTCTGTAGCTGAATCATGAACCACACTGTTTGGTGGTCACTTGTTCCCAAATGGCTACCCACTTCTAGATCTGAGATCCTCTCACTGTCTCCATTTGAGAGTATGAGGTCTAAGATTGCTCCCTCATGAGTAGGTTCCAAAACTTGCTGTCTGAGGCATGCCACCTGAAAGGCATCAAGAATGGCCCTGCTTTTGGATGTTGCTGCAGCAAAGGTGCTCCAGTTAACATCTGGCATGTTAAGGTCCCCCGTCAACAGTATCTCCCCTTTCTCTGCCTTCCTAAGTATGCCTTCTATCATATCCTTGTCCATTCCCTCCCCCTGACATGGGTGTCTGTATACAACCCTTGTTCAGATTGTGGTGTGATTTTTCAGTCTCTAAGGTGACCCACTGTGCCTCCTCTCCTCCCTGTTTACTCTTTTGTTCAGTTGCTTTTATCCCTTCCCTTACATAGAGAGCTACTCCACTCTCTTCTGCCCTCTCTGTCTCTCCTGTAGGTTGTGTAGCCTGGTATGTTAACATCCCAGTCATGGTTCTCTGTGTACCATGTTTCTGTGACTGCTACGATATCCAGGCATCCCTCTTCTATCAAGGCCACCAGTTCAGGGAGCTTGTTGCACAGACTATGGGCAATGGTACTCATTACCCTCCATTTCTTGATGGCCTTACCCCTTTTTGCCCCATCCCTGTCTTTATTGCATTTGTCACTTTCTCCATTTACCCCTGCGCTTCTCCCTATTGACATCTCTATGTTGATGTCTACCTCACTTAGTACCCTGATTTTTTGGGGGGGCTAGGATTTTCCTGCTCCTTTCCAGTGCCTCCCCCTTGGCTAGTTTAAATGCTTGCCAATGAAGTATTTAAACCTATCACCTAGGATCCTGGTTCCCCTCCTGGACAGATGCAGACCATCACGCCAGTATAGGCCTGCATCCATCCAGGTGGACCCCCAGTCCCCAATGAAGCCAAATCCCTGAGCTCTGCACCAGTTTTTCAACCACTGATTAAATCCCATGATGTGGAGCACCCTAGCCTCATCTGTGCCATAGACAGGCAGCACCTCCGAGAAGGTTACCACATGTGTTATTTGTCTAAGGCCCCTCCCCATCTCCACAAATGCTTCTTGCACTGCTCTGATCCCTTTCCTAGCCAGACCATTTGTCCCTAAATGAACAATGACATCCAGGTCCCTCACCTGTGCAGCTGCTCCTGCAATCCTGAGGATTCACTCCCTGTCCCTTCAAGCCATGGCACCAGGCAGGCACCTTACTTCCCTCTCCACTTCCTCCCCAGTTCTACCTTCCTAACAATGGAGTCCCCCACCAGGAGTTGTTTCCTTCCCCTGTGGGGTCCCATGCCACCCTCCAGTGGATCTCCTTTGTGGAGGCTCCCAGCAACCTCCTTGGCCTCCACTGTGGGTACCTCCATAGAGGAACCACACTTTTCCAAAATGGCATAGAAATTGTGGAGAGGTACAACTGGAAGGATGCACCTCTGTCCTACCACCCTCACCCTCCCTGAGCCCACTGTGGTCCAACTGCTCCTCTTTCTTGGCAACCTCTGAGGCAGTGGCAGTGACCCTGGTGGTCTTTGGGTGGAAAAGGAGGTCCCACAAATCCTGGCCAACTCAGCCTAGAGATGAGCAACCTCCTCCCTCAGCCCAGAGAGGTGTCTGCAGTTGGGACAACACTGCATCCTCCAGAACATCTCCCAGAAGACTGCTGCTCCACAGCCACTGCACTGCACCACTCCCATCATGTCTTTTTTCTGGCCCCCTAACTGTTGTTTGGAATACTTACTCTTTCTTCTGTTTGTTTATTTTATTTTTTTTATTTTTTTCTTCCTGTACTTACTTACTGCCTCTGTGCCCTTTTAGCTTCTGATCTTCCTGTTCTATATAGTCCCAGTGGAGAAGTTTTAGTTATACCAGTAGCTCCTTCCTCCTGGTGTTCTGTCTGTTCTCTGGCAGAAGC
The DNA here is from genome assembly GCA_016271365.2 of Neoceratodus forsteri. Taxonomy (NCBI): domain Eukaryota; kingdom Metazoa; phylum Chordata; order Ceratodontiformes; family Ceratodontidae; genus Neoceratodus; species Neoceratodus forsteri. The sequence goes on from CM057455.1 coordinate 614,521,828, forward strand.
TATCTAGGGCAGTGCTTAAATCTGGTTTTAACCTGGCTCCTTCTAGCTAAGCCACTCCCCTTACTTTGCAAATCTTTCTACACTTAGTTAGTTTCACAGATAACAATTCCCTTCTGACACCTGTGACAAACACCTAGATAAGTACACAGATAACACAGATAACAGATAATAATTTACTTCAACTACCTCTGACAAACACACTAATTCTTTTTTTACCCTAAATTGAAGCTTTCAGTACAAGATTTCTAGTTCTTAGCCCCAGTAGAGAAGTTTTAGTTATACCAGTAGCTCCTTCCTCCTGGTGTCCTGTCTGTTCCTCACAACACTTTCATTTAATGTTAGTTGATGAGAATGATGAGATATTTATATTGGGGTGGGACTGTATTTTTCATGTCTTTTTCATATGGAGTACTACTTTGGGATTTTTCAGTACTCAATGATGTGAGAAGAAAACAGTCTATGTTTGTCTGGGAAGACTGCAAGGACACATGAAGTGATTCAGTGTCAGTTACTGTTTCCAGTTCATTGTCACTATGGTCATCATTGCCACCACCACCTCCACTGCCTCCCAGACTAACCCCCTGTCCCTTGCCTTGCCCCATTCAGTTGGGTGTTTTGCCTTTGCATGTTGTATCATTACTGATGTTCCAAAATCTCCTGCTTTGCCACAATGACTGATGCTCTTTTTGCCCAGACTGCATACAGCCTGAGATTTGTCTGCAGGATTAATATAAAATAAATCCCTCACTAAAATATTTTCCTTTTGTGCTTTGTACTACAGTGCCTGGCACTATTTATTGTTGTCAAGGGACCTGGAGAAAACCCTACACTGCCATTTCTTTGGTAAAGGAAATAAAAAAAAAGTTACTTTTATTTTGGTTGACATGAATTGTTCTCATTAATGCTCATCTTCTTATTCTTACATTTAGCATATGATTTTTGTTTTCTGCACTTGCCTGACATGCCTTATAATGGCATCCTCTCCTACCGCCTCATCAAAACTACGGACTTCATTGCTGCAAGATTCAGAAGAACTGGAAGTGCCATCATAAGGTGGGACATAGCCAGGGCAATTCCATTCCCAGTCCACACAATCACCACCATTTCTATCACCATTTGCTGACTCAGCATCTGAGCTTATATTTGAGGAGGATGCCTCCTTGTTCTTGCATGCTGCTTCAGCAGCTGGAAGTATCCTGGCACATGTGGCAATATGTTCAGTACTTTTATGAGAAACTCCAGTCAGTTCTTTCCAAAACTCTATTATCATTTCATTCCTAGCATGTTTTCTTGGTTCAGAAGGAGATTTGGTTCTAGTCCTGGTGATCTTATTATTATTATTATGGTCGCTATGGTCTTCATAAGTGCTAGGATTCATACTGTCCAAATCATTTTCAGTTGCACATGTAGCAGCACTGTGCTTCCTTTTAGTAGACTTAGGCTGGGAAATATGAGACATTGTAGACACAACTGTGAAAGGAATGGATATTATTTCACTAACTGTTGCAGAGATAGACAGTGTAGCTGACTATGTCACAAACAGTAATACATGACAGGAATTGGGGCACCAAACAGGCAGTGTAATACAGCCTAAATGGCTTTCACTATGCTGCAGAGAGATGTCACACAGTGTAGCTATGACAGGTCTTGGGGCACCTGACAGGCTAATAGACAGTGTAATACAACCTAAATGGCTTTCACAATAATGCAGAGAGACACAGTGTAGATGCAGTATGTCACAGCCAGGGCATGGGGCACCTAACAGACAGTTTAATACAGCCTAAATGGCTTTCATTATGCTGCAGAGAGACATCACACAAAGTTGCTATGACAGAGCTTGGGGCACCTAACTCACAGTGTAATACAGCCTAAATGGCTTTTGCTCTGCTGCAGAGAGATGTCACACAAAGAGTAGCTAAGACAGGGCTTGGTGTATCTAACAGACAGTGTGTAATAGAGACTAATTGGCTTTCATTATGCTGCAGAGAGACACACACACACAGTGTAGCTAATGTCACACAGATAGGGCTCGAGACACCTAACAGGCAGTGTAATACAGCCTAAATGGCTTTTGCTGTGATAAAGAGAGACATCACACAGAGTGTAACTATGGCAGGGCTCAGGGCACCTAACAGGCTAACAGACAGTGTAATACAGCCTAAATGGTTTTCACTGTACTGCAGAGATACACAAAGTAGCTACGTCACAGATAGGGTATAATACAGGGTAAACAACATTCACTATGCTGCAGAGAAACACACACTTTGTACCTATTGTCACACAGGCATGCCTCGGGGCACCTAACAGACAGTGTAATACAGCCTAAATGGCTTTTGCTATGCTATAGAGAGATGTCACACACAGTGTAGCTATGATAGGGCTTAGGGCACCTAACAGAAAGTGTAATACAGCCTAAATGGATTTTGCAATGCTGCAGAGAGGTGTCAAGACAAAATAGGGTGTTGGTTGGGTTCCCTTCAGTAGTTTATGTTGTATATTCATAAGTTGGGGGCAGTATAAGCAGAAATGTGCAAAGCATCAAAGTCAAAAATAGCCAGCCACTCAAAAGTTTCAGATATTAATTGGGTTTATTTTATGAAATAGATTTTCTTTAGCAACCAGATCTCCTTGTATTGCTAAATGTTTCTCCCAATGTGAGCTTCTTCAGGGGCTGGAAATCTACATTTATTCAAAACATCAGTTAAAATATGATAGTAGAGAACAGTTTATTCATTTTTCATTTTTTTAGGTTTTTTTCATTTGTGCCTCCATTTTGGATACAATACACTAAATTATTACATCATATTTACAATTTTAAAACTAATAAAGTCATTTACCATGTACTCTGATATCGATTCTGATTACTCTTATCCAGTAGTGCCCACATTTTGCTATAATAGCTTGTCTTTATAAGTTTTGAAAAAATCTTGACCTTAGACCTTTGTTCTGATCACATACAATGTTGTCATTACATACTTAATACTCTGTTTTTCTCTTTTTCGTAGGTTTAAAACAACAAACTAGTGGTGCATCAGATTGCAAAGCTTTTTTTCATATCACCTGTAAGAAAGTGTTTTTCTTTCAATACATTCTTTCTGTATGTGTTTGTACAGGCATCCTAGCTACACTTGTTGTGGCTCACTCTCCATGTGTTCCTAATTAACTTAATTAGTGACAAGCACTTCACCATCTTCATTTAATTCCATTGTAGTTTACTCAATCTGTTAAGATTCTTTCATAGTATTCTTATTTAAAATGTAAAGACATACATATTATATTTATACATTCTTCATCCTCTGAAACAGTTTCTAGTCTGTTATGAGTTCTCAGCTCACACTTTCAAGTAGGTTACATTCTTTCTAAAACAACAAGTTACTGCCATATTCTCTTGGTTCAGAAGCTGTTCTGTTTTAAATTCAGTGTGATACAGTAATTAGAATCAAGCGTACCTTTCTGTGCTTATGATTCTAATTCACTCTCTGTATTTTGAGTCCTGAAATTGACGTTTCTATGGGGATAATGAAATACTCCCATTTATCCACTTTCATGTGAGATAAAATACATTTCACAAGCTAAAAATGTAATTGTGCACTTACTGGCACTTCAGAATGGGATGTAAGCAGCTTACCTAACAGTTTCATGCCTGTGTCAGTAAAGGTTTCTTCAGCAGAAGTGACACCTTTGCTAACAATCTTTTTATAGTAAACTGAGGCTAGAGGCAGAACCATAAAGCTCCAATGAGACTATCGAGCTTGAGACAGCTGATGCTTTGTCATCACTCTAATAGCCCATCCCAAAGGGCCTGTGTGTTGGTTGTTGTGCAGCAATGCTAGGAAGATAGGCAGGAGCAAAAACATGGTGTGTTTCTGCACCTTCACTGCCTGCTGCTTTCCGCCTCTTGTCTCAGAATTAAAGGGATCTTGTTGTATAGTAGCCAGGCACTGTTTTTCTAGCACTGCATTATTTGTGTAGCTACTTCTTGTTGAGCAATGTTAGAACATTACTATAAATATGCACAGTGCAATCCTGATTATCCGATCCCTGTTAAACCAGAAATCCCTCTCTACTGAACTTCTGTTTTGCCTCCCTGACAACAGCATATCTACCCTTTAAATTAGTGTCTGCTCTCTAGCTTCTAAGATGTGTTTATCAGGGAGCAACTGTACTCGCATCCTGCATCTGCTGGCATCATGTCTGGCTCTAAAAGAAAGTGGATTGTCCTAACTTTGCAGCAGAAGCTGCACATTCTGGAAAGGCTTGAAAACAGTGAGAAGGCAGTGTCGCTAGCTGGTGAATATGGCTGGCAGAAAATTCTGTATGAGTCGCTCAAGATCAGCCTAAAACCTGATGAGATTTTGGAGTGGGAGTCCTGTGACACTAAAGAGAATGGTTTCCAGTATCGGATAGAGGAGAACATACTGCAACACGTCTGCCCCAGTGAGTGTACAGAAGAGCCAAACGAGAACAGTGACAGTGAGGAAGTAATCAAGGAGATGGCAAAAATCCTGACCAAGTCTGAAACAGTGGAGTATTTTGATAAATGCCTCCTTTGATTAGAGAGCCAGCCAGACTGCGACCTTGTTCATGTGATGCTGTTTCATAACATGAGGGCAAAAGCAGCACAAAAACGGCTGTGTGCGATAAGCAAAACATCATGAAGGATTTATTTTGGAGCAGAAAGTGAAAACTGAAAATAAAGTGAAAACTGAACTAAAAAGTTAAAACAATAAGCACCACAGTGCAGTATTTGCACAGTTTGCACAAACAGCAAATACAAAAAAAAATAAAAATCACACTTTATACTACTAAGCATTAAGCAGCAGCACTTAGTAACATAATCCTCCTGTTTACAATAAAAGTCCCGCAATACCGAACTCCCATTTATCCAACCTAATTTTTTGTCATCAATACAGATCGGATAAATGGGACTGTACTGTATATATCTGTCCTTTAGTAATAATATTGCTGATGTCCAGATACAGGACATCAACAAATTGACCCTTGTCGCTCTCTTGGGGACCCAGTCAAAGAAGTCAATTAGGTTTGTCTGTCAGGATCTCCCTGGCACAAAACCATGCTGCCTCATGTTCTGGCACCCATCATCCTTCAGAAAGTTCACCAATCTCTTTTTCAAGATGGTCTCCATCAGCTTGTCCACTATTAAGGTCAGACTAACTGGCCTGTGGTTTCCTGGTTCATCCTTCTCCCCAATTTTATGGACAGGCACCACAACTGCAGTTCTCCAATCCTGGGGCATGATCCATGATTCCAGGGAAGTGTTAAACAGGTATGCCAGGGACTGTTCCAGAGCCTCCACCATATCCTTTAGGACCATTGGGTGCATGTTATCTGAACCTGGAGATTTATCCACCCTCAGATCTCCTATGCCCTTAAGTACCCTATCAGCTTGAATTACATCATCCATGACTTCCCCCTCCCTGTCCAACCCCTCCTTTCCCTTGTGCCCTGGTCTGTTCTGATCTCTAGTGAAGACTGAACAGAAGTACTTGTTAAGTACCTATGCTTTCTTTTCACTACCTTCTGCCATACTACTATCCTTTTCTAAACAATTTCATCCTTGATGTTCCTTTTATCCTTTATATATTGGGAAAACGCTTTATTTATTTATTTATTTCAATCTACAATTACAATACCTTTGAGCCAAGGTTATTTTACAGAGGTTCCACGTCAGCGTGTACAACAGTCATAATTTTAGTTATAAACATATAATCATTGACTTACAGATACGTAATAACCAATACAAAGACTTGAGCTATGAGCAAGACAAGGAAGGAGGGGTGGGTGGGGGAAGTGAGGGTAGGAGATCAAGGGGAGAAGGAGGCAGGGGTAAGGGGGAGTATGAGGTGGTTGGGGTGGGGGCAGGAGGAGATATGGGGGGTGGGGTGAGGGTGGGAGACAGTGCAGCCAGGGGGCCTTGTTGAGGGAATATGACAGATAAGGTGCTAGGGGTACAAAGACTGATTGTAAGTGCTGGGTGATGGAGCATGTGCAGCTGGAATGGTAGAAATGTTAAGATGGGCAATCACAGTATACAAGCAGTTAGAGGTACAGCTTGGACTTGAAGAGGCCAAGTGTTGGAGCAGTCGCTATGTCACTGCCAAGAGAGTTGAGCCCGTTGGATGCCTGATAGGGGAATGATCTTTGCCCTTGGGTTGTGCGACATCATGGGATATGTAGGAGATGGGAATTGGATCTCCTTGTAGTGACGTTCCTATGTCTAGGCTTAAGGAGGGCACAGACACCAGGTGGGGCAAGCCCCATTATAATTTTCTTGGCCGTGATGCAGGTTTGGTATTTTATGCGTTTGTCCAGTTGAAGCTATCCAGATTGGAAATAAAGGTCACATGTGTGGGTACAGCGATGTGAGCCAATGATGAGATGACAGGCCTTATTCAGGGAGGTCATGATACATTTGAGAGCAGTGGTAGTTGCAGACCTATATATGATAAGACCATAGTCTACGATGCTGACAATGGAGCTTTGGATGGCCACTGATAGTGCTTCTGGGGTTAGGTGTTTCCTGTGCTGGAATAATATGCCTAACCTCTCATTGGCAGACTTTGCAACATTGCTGATATGGACAGCGTATTAGAGGTGGGGATCAAGGATGATGCCAAGGTACTTGAATGATTGTGTTTGCTGTAGGATGGCTCCTTGTTTGGTTCCAATGGAGAGATGGAGTTGTTTGTTTTTGTTTTGGGGGCTGCAGAAGACCATAGACTTGTTTTTTTTTCTGATTGAGAAGCAGTTTATGATTTAGGAACCAAGATTCAATGAGAAGAAGGCCTGCTGAAGTTTATTTTGTAATTGGATTATATCAGGGTCCGAGGTGAGGATCACAGCATCATCGGTGTAGAGAATTATTTGTTCTGGGCAGCTGTCAGGTAGTGAGTTTAAGAATAGGCTGAAGAGGAGGGTCCCAGAATGAAGCCCTGGGGACTCCTAAGTGGACTGGTCTAGGTCTGAGAGTGTATCAGTGATTCTTACTGTTTGGGACCGTTCTTCAAGGTAGCTCTTAAACCAGCCAATGGAGTCAGTTGACAACCCAGTGTTCTGAAACTGGACAAGCAGGAGGCGATGATTGACTGTGTCTAAGGTTTTAGTTAAGTCAATGTAGATTGAGCCTAGTAGTTTGCTGGAGTCAACTTCATTGTGGATTGCACCAGTGAATTCAAGTAAGTCTATGGAGGTGCTGTGACCTTGTGGAACCTGTGTTGTTGCTTGCACAGGATGTTGTACTTATCCAGGTATTCTGTGAGCTGATCCGAGATGATGCGTTCTAGTGCCTTGGAGAGTGGGGGTAGTAGGGAGATAGGTCTGTAGTTATCGTGGGCTGTTTTGTCACCACCTTTATGGATTGGGGTGACAGTGGCAGATTTCCATCTGTCCGGGAACTGGCTAAGGCTGAGGGAAAGGTTGAAAATTCTGGTCAGAGGACTAAGCACTTCATTAAGTGTGAGAGACAGGATTTTGAGATTGAGGGAGTCACTGCTGAATCTTGATTTACCAAGGGCTTTGGTAATATATTTGTGTAGTTGGTGAGCCTTGACTGCTTTGAAGTAGAAGTGGGGGGAGCTGGTGGGGGTAGTGTTCATTGCAGACAGAGGGGCTTCACCATCTTTGAAGTAGTCCTGGGGTAGGACAGCGCTGAGGTTGGTAAAGGCTTTGTTAAAGGTATCCGTAATGGTTTTTGGGTTGAGGGTTGTGGTTCTATTGATGTTGAGTATTGATGGCAGGGTTTGGGGTGGATTCCCGGTGAGTTCCTTTATGTTCTTCCAGAATTCCCAACCTTTGCCCCAGGAGTTTGTGAGGGCATGCTTATAGCAGGCTGACTTAGTTTGCTGGATGGTTTTGGTGCAGTCATTGCGGGAACGTTTGTAGTTTGGATGTCTTTTTGCCTTCCAGAGTTTCTGTCCAGCTCCCATAGGTGGTCTTTTGGTTTTAGCATCCTGAGGAGGTCACCTGTGAGCCAAGGGTTACTGAGTAATTTGACTTTGCATTTCTTAATAGGAGCATACATGTTACAGGCCATAGTGAAAATGTTTATGAAGTGGTCATGGGCAGTGTTTACGTTGGTTGCATTGAAGATAGGAGACCAGTCTTGATGGAGGAGGTGGGATTTGAGTCAAGGAAGGTGACCATGGGTAGAAACCCTGCTGGTGATAGTTTTGGTGGTGGTTTGATGAATTTATTTGACCAAGTGAAGCTAACAGGAGTGGTCACTGAGAGAGTCAGGGAAGGCATTTGTGTTAGATATCCATGATGGGTGACTGGTAAGGATCCAGTCCAAGAGTGTGCTGGTGCAGTCCAGTAATTTTTCCTGGTTGGCGAGTCAACCATTTGTGTGAGGTTTGCCGCAGCAATGGTATCCCTGTGTGCACCAGCATCGGCAGCAGGCCAGTTGATGTTAAAGTCGCCTAGAAGGATGGATTCAGTGTCCAGTGGGAGTGACTTTACAAAGTCAAGAACAACTGTTAGACCAGTTCCCTGTTCTTTGGGAGGGATGTAGATGGTGGCAACAGTGATGGTTTTATTTTGGGCTCTGAGGAGGATTCTCACTGGCAGTATCTGAGCAGTTGTGGGTTGGAGTGAGGTAATGATGTGGTGCCCTGTATAGAGTCCTTTAGGTAAAGAGTGCAGCCCCGCCTCTTTGGAGAGGTGATCCAGCCTAAAGACGTTGTAGCCAGGAAGGCTGATTGCATGGTCCAGTACTGATGGTGTGAGCCAGGTTTCGACAACTGCCAGGATGTCAGGGCAGTGTTGGCTGATGTAGGCCTGTAGGGCATACATTTTAGGAAGGAGGCTGCAGATGTTGATTGATATGAATGAGAGGGCACCCAAAGGCTTGCTCAGATTAGTGGCTTTAGAACACAATGGGCCAGGGTTTGGGTGAACATTGCCTGACAGCATTAAGAGGAGGAGGACTAGCCTTAAGGAGCTGCAGCATATTTCTTTAAGAGAATGCTTTCACCTGCTAGCACCTCAGGAAATTGCCGAGCATCGATGATAGTGGGTGAGGGTAAGGGTAGATGGGGGACCAGAGTGGAGGGCTAGGACCAGTGTGGGTGTCAGACAGTTTCATGGCAGTATGATGGACCCTGGGCAAGGGGCAGTGACCAGTGTGCAGTGTGCCTATGTGAAGGAAGGATGTAGGAATGTGGAAGCTGTGGGGAGGGAGGAAAGCAGGCTTTGGGGTGTGCAGTAGGGAGGACAGGCAGGAGAAGTAGAATGGGGTAGAGAGCGGTGGAGGTGCATGATTAAGGTAGGATTCCTGGTAGCTTGATTAAGGTAGGATAAGTAGGGATTCAGTTAGCTGGATTCTTTTTAACCTTTGCCACCCTAAACAGTCTGCTTGTCTCTCTTAAATTATCAGAATAATCTACCCTATCCTCCTCCTTATGAGTACATCTGTACTTCCTGAAGGATGCCCTCTTGTCACCTTTAGCTTTTGCCACCTCCTTTCTGAACAAGCTAGCTTTTTGGCTTTAGTTTTCTTACGATGATTTTGACACACTCACTAGTGGCCTCCATTAGTCCCTCCTTTATTATTGCCCATTTCTGGTCTACATCCATCTCCCCTGATCCTTTCAAGGTGTGCTACTAGAATTTTTCCCATCATACCAAAGTCAGGCCTCTTAAAGCCCCAAACCCTTGTCCTGTTTCTGACCATCCCCTGCTCATGGCAACATGGAATTACACAGTGTGGTAGTCACTACCTGCAAGTGGCATTCCACTTCACATCCTGAATGTGCTCACAGTTGTACAGGACCAAGTCCAGTACAGCCCTCTACCTAGTGAGTCCCATGACACCCTGGATGCATTAATTTCATAATATTATAGGGCATGGTAGTGCCCTGTTAGGGTTAAATAGGGTGTTCAATGATAAAACCCCTAACTTTGACCTTAATTGCTTTGGTACCATTTGACAAAATTAGCTAAAACTTGGCATGTGATGTCTAGGATCCACGATCAAAATCTGTGGAAAGTTTCTTTATGGCAGCTTGTATAGTTTCTGAGATCCACATATGTCATTTTCCTGTATATTTTCCCTATACTGAACATGGGATTTGGGTTTGCTCTCACGTACAGCCTATATGGAATATCAGTTTTTCCCAAATCTTTCATGGTAGAAGTGTGATGTGCCAAGATAGTGCCTTTGGAAGGTTTCATGAAAAAATATTAAATGGTTCCAAAGTTATAAAGATTTAAAGTTTTTTTTTTTCTGTTCTAAACATGCCCAGTAGAGTGGTTGGGATAATGCTCTGATACAACACCAAAAATTCTGTGTCACAAGACCATTTTTGGTTTCTCACCACTTGCTTCTCACAGTGCCAAAATGTTTTTTTGTTCTGAGAAACCCAGTTTCTTATTTAACCCAAAATAAGAAACATAGAAAATACATAAAAGCTGTATTTAAAAACAACAACACCTGAACTTTGCTAGATTCCTGTATTTTAAATAATGGCCAGAAAAACCATTTGTGGGAACCCCGGAATCAAGGGGTGCCAGGTTTACCATGAGGAGTCATTCACCCACATTCTCAGCATAAGAACAAGGGGACTTTCTTGAGTTCTGTGGCCACAGAGTCCTGCTATGGGCTATAGTGACAACAGTGAGGCTCTGATCCCCTGTTAAGTCTCCATGTCTCTCTTTGTCTGTTTGTTTATCTGTCAGTCTTTCTATCTATCTATCTATCTATCTATCTATCTATCTATCTATCTATCTATCTATCTATCTCTTTATTTATTAAGCTGACTGGGAAGCCCACCCTGGTACCACTTCTTTCTCTCCTCTTCCTTGCTGGTCACCCACCCATGGTTCCAAATGTTTTTATAAGTCTTTACAATTTATAAGCTGATCATGGTGCCCACCCCTGGTAGCACTTGTCATGGCACCTTCTCCCTCCAGATTGTCCCACTGATTATGTGTTGGCACCAGGGTGCTCACCCTGTAAAGTCGAACAGTAGCCCAACACTATAGCGATAATTTTGACAGGTTTTGAAATTGTCACTGTGAGGAATCTCAGGTCAAAATTTCACCCTTTGCCATATTTCATCCCCCATTTTCAAATCAACTCTGACTCACACCAGTGTTGGACAGGCAAAGTTGCCTTTTGACACTGGGGATGTCGCTATGCCAAACTTCAACAATAGTGTTGTTGATTCGGCATAGGTAAACCACTCAGTCCCCAGTGCTGGAATGTCATTATCCCTGAAAAAAGCAACTTTACTCGTTGCTTGAGTTGTAGCCTAATGCATTTTTTAATAAGGTTATGTAACGGTGATGCATTTCTGCTGGAATCCACTGGAAATGAGCCTCAGCTCAACTGGGATGTCCATATTCATATTTTATTAATAATAATAAATTGGAGATTGATGAGGAAGTGGAGAACACACAGACAGAATAGAGGAGAGACTGCTGGTCAGAAAAGAAGGGGGGAATAAGGAGTGGTGGTGGGTATTGTCCCAAAACAATAAAAGTCCTGGAAACAAAATCGAATGCAGTCCAATATGAAAGAGGGAAAGGTGGATTTGGCAGCAGCCACAGAGATTTGGGCTGCCCTGAACCATGACTGGGACCTCACTCTGCCAAGGTATACTCTCCATAGCTGGGAAAGGGAGAAAGAAAAGGGTGTGTGTGGCATTTTACATTAGGGTGGGCATCACTGCAACCAAGGAGGAACTTCAGGAAGGGAAAGTACAGGACCTGTGAGTACAGATTCAAACAGTAACAGGAAGGAAAGTGAGGCTGTGAGTAGTATATAGGCCACCAAATCAAGATGGGGAAATGGGCAGAGAGCTGCATATCATGGTAAGGATGGCAGCTGATAGGGGTGAGATAGTGTTAATGAGAGATTTCAATTTGAGCAAGGAGAACTGGAATGTCCCATCCACATCCTATGCCAGGAGCCAACTAATCCTGGATGCAGTTGAGAATGGGTGTCTGGTCCAGGGAGTAACTGAACAACATGAGAAGAAACCATCCTGTATCTGGTATTAACAAACGGTGACCATGTAAGGGACATCAAGGTAGAGAAGCCCTTAGGGAGCAGTGGCTATCACATGGAGTGGTTCGGTGACATGGGGAAGGAAACCGAAAACACTAAAAAGAAATGCTAGATTTCAGGATGGTTGCTACAGGAGGATGGGAGAGATACTGAACGGACACTTTGCTGGTCTTAAGAATAGCATGGGGTGGATCAAAAGTGGCTACTGACCATGTAAGGGATAGTGGTGACATTAACTAGTGTCTTAAACAGAAGGGGAAAAATTCAAGCCAGGAGACCAAGCTTGTTCAATAAATAGGTAGGCCAGGCACTGAGGGAAAAGTGGGCCACATACAGAAAATTTAGGAAATCTTGAAGAGATAATAATGAAGCAGAAGGAGACTACATGAAGAAAGCTTGACAGGCTAGAAGGGTGTTTATGCAGCCCAGGGCTAAAAAGATGCTACAAGCTGTAGAGGAGATCAAGGAGGGTGAAAAAGCCTTCTTCTGATATATTAGTGAAGAAGAAGACACAAAGATGGGCATAGTAAGCCCGCCCACCAGCAAAGCATTAACACTACCGCCCGTGGTGTTGATGACCCATGTTTGGAAGCGAGCATGGTGCATCAGATGGTCGATAGGGGGAGGTTGGATGAATGGCCCGAGGTACAGCTCACCACCTCCAGAGGGGAGGGTTGTGGTTCCCCGGCGACAAGTGACACCCAGTAGAGACTGGATGTTCCAACAGCTGGGACCTCCTGGCACACACAGAGACCATGGAAAATGTCTGTGGGATGGGTGTGAAGAGCACCCATCCTGCATTGACTTCATTGCACATTTGCACCTCCTGGGGAACCAAGCCAGAAAACCTCAGGTCACAGACCACTATGATGCCCCTATTCCACCTCCTGAATGACACCAGGTGTATGCCTCAGCTGTGGCATCTGGTGGATCTCGGTGTCTCTCCCACCCCCTCAGGGGAACCCCACAGTAGGGAGCAAGCTACAGACAACCCAATCCAGGCAGCCTGGAGCGGGATGCTGGGAGGACGGTTCAGGCACCAATAGAGGGTATATCCCCTACCCTTCAATCTACTGATAAGTAGAGTCGACTAAAAAAAAAAAGATGGGCATAGCAAAGTTTAAAAAAGGGAGGGAATGGGTGGAGGGCAGTAAAGGGAAAGCAGAAGTGTTGAACAAATACTTCTGGTCTGTCTTCACTGAAGAAAAGGATGGACCAGTGCCACAAGGGAGGTTAAAGGGATGCACAGTGTCCCAATGTTGGTGCACTACAAGGTGCCTTACAGAGGGTACTCTGTACTAGGATCCCCAAAAGGTAGTCATGATAGGGTGGTGTTACAGGGCCCCAGAAGGAAGAGAGAGAGAGAGAGATGCCAGCATTTGGTTTTGGGGCCTTGCATATACAGTCTGTGCCTCAAGAGGGCAACCTTCACCTTTTCAGCAGTTCATTTCCTAAGTGGAAGTCAGGGCTGTGTTTTAAACGTTAAAGCATTTTATTTTATGAGATGCTTTGTAACTCACCCTTCAACCTTTCTTTTAGAACTGGCAGCATGGGGGCTAGGCAAATCATGCACTGGGACTGCTGTCCCTGCCTAGCACTTGGGCATTCTATTTGTTTTTATCATTAGAAGCATTTGGGCTCAGGGGTCACATTCTGCTGGAAGGGAAAGTCTGCCTGTTCATAGATGACACTAAAATCTGGAACAGGGTAGACTGGACACACTGGGGGTGGTGAAAAAATGAGGAATGATTTGCCAAAGTTAGAGGGATGGTCAAGTGTTTGGCAGCTGGGTTTCAATGCAAAAAAGTGCAAAATCATGCACTTGGGGCACAGAAACCAAGGGGCTATGTACCAGTTGGCAGTGGAGGTACTGGCAACCACCAAGCATGAAAGGGACCTGGGAGCAGTCATTTCTGATGACCTGAAAGTAGCCAATCAGAGAGACAAGGCAGTGGGAAAGGCTAGCAAAATGCTGGGGTGCATAAGGAGAGGTATAACCAGTAGAAAGAAGGAGTTAATGTTGCCCTGGTACAAGTCACTGGTAAGATCACACCTTGAGTATTGTGTCCAGTATTGAGGCCCCATCTCCAGAAGGACATGGATAGGGTGGAGGTGACAGAGGTGGGCAACAAAATGGTGCAGGGACTGCATCAAAAGTCCCATAAGGCAAGACTAAGAGTAATGGATATGTACTCACTGGAGGAAAGAAGGGAAAGGGAAGGATAGAAACATTCAAGTACATAACAGGTATTAATGAGGTACAGGAAAGTAGCATTTTCTGCTAAAAAGACAGACTCGAGGACAAGGAGTCATGCTATAAAGCTGGAGGGGGAAGCTTAGGGAGATATGAGAAAATATTTATTCACAGAGAGGGTGGTGAAAGCGTGCAACAGTCTCCCAGCAGAGGTGGTAGGGGCCAGAACTGTAGCAGGATCCAAGCATGTATGGAACAGATACAAGGTGAACTTGGAAGGAACACAAGGGGGGGGTGGATATTTTCTTGGGGCTAAGATGGCACAGTAGGCAGGGAAAATGGGCAGACTGGATAGGCCATAGAGGTCTTTATCTGCTAATAACATCTTTGTTTCTATGTTTCTATGAATGCAACAATTATTCGGGAGTAAGTTTTAGAATGAGAGAGATTCAGACTGGACCAGGAGAAGAGAGGATATGAATACAAAAGGTACCCAAAGGAAGTTACCTGGTGCTCGGTCTCTTGACTCAATCCCTCCCTTCGGCCAGCTGTATTGACACTTGGTGTTCCACATGGTCAATGACCACATGGTGAGTGCTCAGTATTGCTCCATTTTTTATTTTCATTTTAAGTAAGCACAGTCCCTTATTAGTGGTGTGAGTAGACCTGTATCATGACCCAGGAGCAGCAGTGGAGTGGAAGCAAGAGAAAGAGAGAGAAGGATTAGCCAGAGTAGCAGTATTGGGAATGTGAGCCAGACCCTGCCTCCAGCACCTCCATCTTCAGCACTCCCAACCAGATATTCTCCCTGGAATGGTGCAGTGATTCAGCGGCAGCACTACTGGCAACGTACTGACTGCCTCAGCAGAGGAAGGGCACGAAGGGGAACTTGGCACTTGGTGGCACCGGGGAAATGGCCAAGGCCACAGAAAGGGATGGGTAGACCCTAGGAAAGAAGAACCACCCAGAGGGCAGAGTTACAGGTCTGAGGCTCTCCCTTCAGGATAGAAGCTCTGAAAAGGGGGGTACAAAGGGGCAGGAAAAGTCCCAGTCTCTTATTTATTCATTTTTATTTTAATTAATTCATGCCCTGGGCCCTAGCCAAAGCAACCAAGGCCATAAGAGTGGGAGGGTTTGTTCTTTAATTTCTCACCTTTGGACCACCCACAGAAGTGGCTGAAAGCTAGAGTAGGCCAGAAGGCCATGGAGAATAAGAGCAGATAGCTGTGCCATTTCCTATTGCCCTAATGAACTGCCATATGAACTGTGCTATTGCCTCTTTTCTAATGAATTGTCACATGAACTGTGTTATGCTAATGCTAACTCAACTGCCTAGTCTGTGTTTTGCCCAAAGATTACTAAACTGTTAACTCTAGGTGATATCCTACTGCATCAAATTACCCATTATGCTTGCCCCTGACCAATGAACTACCGAGACTGTTTCTTCCTTATTGCACATGAACAGCCAGATTGGTGCTGGGCCTGACTGTAATGGAACTGCTTAACCTTCAACTTTGTTGGATACAAAGTGGATGGTTGTTCTAGCTAGAGTTAGGGAATATTTAGGACAGGCCCCTAAGCTACACATCTTGCTGCATCCCTACCCTGATAAAGAAAGTGAAGTTAGACTAGGAGTTGCCCCGGCTCAGTAGTTGAAGGCTTTTATGTACAGTGGGTAGGAATTTTTTTGTTTCAGTGGTGATGACAGCAACTATATCAAGGGAGACGAAAACGGCAAGATCAGAGATGTTGAAAGCTCAAGAAACCTATATTATAGATCTTTGTGCTTGTTCCATTTGACCCTAATCGGTGGTCTGCCATGACATCCGTACTGACACCCAGAGGCTCTGGGAAAGAGAAACCACTTATTTCCTGCTGATCAGCAGTCTGCCATGACCTTTTACTGGTTATCCTGTAATTCAAATTGAGCAACTCAATTTGAGAGCCTGTGGTAATAGCGAGAGTGAAAAAATAGTAATAGTAATGATATAGTGAGGGTGAGAACAGTAAGGTAGAAAGGAGTAGTACTTGTTGCATGTAGATCAGCTGCTGTGGGCTGAAACCATGCTGCTAGTGTGCTGTAGTGGTTAGGATTGCCACCTGTGTGTCTATGCTGTATGCAGCAGAGCTGGGTTCAGTTTCATGTTGGTGCTGTCTTCCCCTCCCAAGTTTGTTCCAGTTCCTCATGTCTCCCCTGCCCCCTAAGTTCTGTCATCCCCCAGAATTTCAGTATTGACTGGGCACCCCCAACTTTCTGTACCTCTCCATTTGCATCCCTAAGACAATATACCCCTCCCGAGTTTTTCCCATTCCCCGACTTGCATCCCTCCCGGGTGTTGATTATTTTTGTTGGGGTCATAACCCCCCCAACATAAAATCTTAGTTTTCATCGCCCCTGCAGAGAATGTAAGCACCCATTGCTGTTTCTGTCTGGCACTGTAGTGCACTTTGCCATTTTGATTTTCGGTGAGGTGCACTCACTCTTTTTGTCGGAGCTGTTTTTGACTCAACACTGTTGTCACATAGAAACTTTTACTATTGTAATCCCCCCCTCGTGGGGCGGGCTTACTATCCCGGTCCCACCTTTAGGTGAGCTTTGGGCATTTTCTGTGCTCTGCGCTTGGTGCAGTGTTCTTCCCATGTATAAGACTAGGGCTGCTGGGTGAGAGGAGGGGGAGAGAGGGGAGAGCCAATGGATCTGACAGGACAAGTGTGGCTAGTTCCTAAAATCCCCGCCCAGAAGGTACAGACCTGGACAGCGTGGTGCATCATGTGGTGCCTCCATGGGGAGGGTGGCAGGAGTTGGTGACCATTGGGGTCAGGGGAGATTTCAGCTATTATTGGTGGGTAGGATTCAGGAGGGGGAGAAGAAAGACCATGACATCTGAAGGCTAGGGTCCCTGCACCCTGAATTGGTTGAGGCGTGGCAGTGGGGCTGTCGCAGTGGTGACATGGCTGTGACAGGATCCCTTGGAGTTGGCTGCTTCAATTAGATTATTTCCCATGTGGCACACTGCTGAAGGTAAGGTTGGAAGGCCTGCATTCTGGAATTCACTTTATCAGGCCTACTGTGCCCATGTCTGAGGCAGCACCCATGTCAGACTCATGAAGGAATGCGGGTGGGGGAATGCTGTAACAGAAGGAGGGAGCCATTCATCCAGCTTCATTGGTAAGCCACTGCACAAGCTAGTATGAAGGTGGGAACAGCACTTGGTTTTGGCTTCTGGTCAAAGGATTCGGAGCAGCCACAGTAAGGAATTTAGGCTGCATCAGGCCCCACTTCCTATAAGATCCAAAGGTGGAGGGGAATTAGGCACATCTCTGTGTATGGTGGTCATGGTTAAATGTATTTGGTAGGTGCAAGCTTTGATTAAGGCTTGCAGATCTATGCGTGGAGCCTGTTCTGGTCTATTTTTCTAGGCCTGTGGTGATCTAGCTGTTCTAGCCCTGTAGCACCTTCCAGCCTAACGATCTCTAACCATCCCGTTTCCTCTCTGCCTTCTGGAGCTGTTTCATATATTTATATATTATATAAATCATTAATATCTTCAAATTAAATGTTCCTATAGTTCTTTTACATGGCTTGTGCTGAGTTATTTAATGAACTAACTTGACTGTTCTCGTCAAAGAAGGTTTTCCATCTTTTTTTTCCCACTCATCCCTGTGCAGAGGGGTGCAGCAGCATTTTGTTCAGCATTAGCCAGTTAAGATGAGGCACGTTAGTGCTTGAGACTCCACCTCCCAGGTAAGGTCTGCATCTGTTATCTCTGAAACTGTGTGCTACTTGCTGGAGGACTCAGGTTCTGTGAACCCCCCCACCTCCCTTGCATTTTACCATCGGGGCCCCTAGATAAAATAGATGGAGGAGGGGGTTACACTGTTATCAGAGTTTAAGAGTGTATCCACCTTGGCAGTCTGTCATAACCATTCCTGGGCCATTGAATCTTCAGTTCAGGGACAAGGAGCTTCCTTTCTGACAAGTGCCTTCATCTTACTTTGGTGCACTAGTTCACTGGAAGTCCCTGTCTTGCTGCACCAAAGGACCATATGGCATGTTGCACCGGGATGCGGGAGCAGGTGGTTGAACTGGCAGGTCCACTAGCAGATTTGTTCAACAGCTCATTAAACATGGTGGTGGTACCACAGGAGTGAAGAACCACACATGTGGTACCACTCCACAAGAGCGGACCGAGAGATGACCCTAGAAACTACAGGCCAGCCAGTCTGACCTCCACTGTATGAAAACTGATGCAAGCCATTCTGAAGAAAAGGCTGGTCAGGTTCCTTGAAGTAAATGGCCTTCAGAGCAAGAGGCAGCCCAGGTCTGTGTCATGTAGATCCTGTCAAACATACCGGTTTAGCTTCTTTGACTGGGTAGGGCAGCAAAGGCGGCAGATAAGGACCAGGCAGATCATATTCGATACTTGGATTTCAGCAAGGCCTTCAGCTTGGTACCCCACAACAGGCTGATCAGGAAATTGGAGGACCTAGAAGCAGGAAGCAAATTTTTTGTAAAACTTGTTTTTTGTGGTTTCATGATATACAGCGAAGAGAAATAAAGCCAATGCATGTAGAGTTCATTCAAGCTACGTAGTTTACACTTTTTGAGAGTGCTTTGTGGTATAGCTAGTATTAGAAGAGGCAAGTACAGTGGCTTTCAAGGAACATTTACAAACATTACATACAAAGTTGAGATTCATATGGTAAAGCAATTAAATTATAGTACAGTGAACAGAATCAGTGGTTCTAATGTTTGACAGGCTACAGCATTAAAGGGGAAGTCACCTATTCTGTAGCCCTGATCAGAGTGTTCCATAATGTATTGAATGTATCCATCTTACTGTTTGCTGAGAGCTGAGTTTTTCTAGCTTTAGGCACAACTTGAGATTATTCACCCACTGTTGGACTGATGGGGGTTCCTCAGTTATCCAGTTCTGGAAATTGACTGTCTTGAATTGACCAGTGCTATAGACTAGACGTATTAGTCTGACTTGAGGGGGTGTCTTGAAGGGTTGGCTCCCATCAGCAGTTCCAAAGTGACTTGGGTAGTCTAGTATCCAGCATTTTGAACATAATTTCATAAATTCTGCACCAAGATGTGGCTATTTTTGGATAAGTGAGAACTGTATGTAAGAAGATACAATTCTGTGTTTACATTTGGGGCAGTGATTTGGAGTATCTAGGTTGGCCTGATACAGCTTTATTGGGGAGGTATGCTGTATATAAGAAATTATACTGGATTTGGCATTGTTTATTCCTACTGTAGCAAAAGGCCAAATGTCTAGTAGCTACATCCCATGTTTTGGGGGTGATTGTAATGCGCAGGTCTTCCCCCCATATTGCTTTCATGACTTCACTAGGAGGCAGTTCTTCCCAATAGTATTTTATAGTAAATTGATAGCAGCTTAGCACATGACTGTGGTTTGAACATTTCTTCCTGAAATGGAGAACCACTGGCCTGGATGGGAGAACTGAAGCACAGTGTACCAAGTTTGTGTGCCATCTGTATGTATGTAAATAGGTCCTCTGGCCCTAGGCACCATTCCTACTGCAACTCCAAATGACAGCAGTCTACCTCCGAGGTACATCTGGGCAACACAGAGTATCCCATGTTTCCTCCATCTTAGGTGGCCCTAATGTAGATGAATGCTATACCCTGGAACCCCACCTTTAATAGTGCTGATGTCATCATCTATCAAGATACTTGGTAGAGTCTCCAGATGTCTATGTGCAGCAGTCCAGATCTGCAGGGTGATCCTTGCATAGTGCTTTCCCACCTCTCTGATTTTGGCATCTCAGAGACTGGGGATCAGCTTTCCCCTTCTCAGCTCACATCCCAGTTCTTTTTTTTCTATTGTCTGCCATAACAACCAGTCAGGGTGAGCACCCATTGATCGAAAGGCCAGCTGAGAGGCCCAACAGTAGTGCTTGAAGTGGGAAAGCCACCCCCCAGCCTGCTGTGGAGTTGTAGGATAGTCCTGTGGATGTGGGCATTAACTCCTTTTCATATGAATTTATGAATGAGTTAGTTTAGTTGTTTAAAGAATGTATCCAGTATATGGATGGGATGGCCTGAATTAAATATAAACATTTTGGCAGAAGAGACATTTTCACAGTATTAATTCTCCCATGCAGGGAGAAAGGCAATGCCCCCCCCCCACACCTGTCACAGTCCTCCACCAGGCTGGACATGAGGAGATCATAGCTTCTTTTGAAGAGCATACTCAGTCTGGCTGGAATGGTGACTCCCAAGTACTTACTGTTATTGACCAGGAGTAGTCCCATGGAGTGCGACAAATTTGGTCTCTGTACAACTTCCCACTGGCATTATTTCACTATTTGACCAGTTGATCTTGTGGCCAGACAGTGCCCTGTACTTTCCCAACAGCACATGAACATTTTTAGACCTTCCTTGGGTTCTGTAAATACAGGAGCAGGTCATCTGAAAGAGTGGCAATTTGTGCTCCTCCTGTCTGAAATCATGCCAATTCCTGGTGATTCTGAATTACCACTGCAAGGGTTTCTAAAGATAAGACATACAGGAGGGGTGAGAAGAGGCAGCCCTGTCTTGTCCCAGTATCTGGTAAATATAGCAGGGGTATTATAGTGTGGTACAAAATCACACCACCAATGTAGCATGAGTGAAAACAGTGACAGGGCAAGCAAAATGTGGATATAACAGCACTATCCCTGTGGCTGTTTTCACCTTCCAAATGTCTGCTTGCCAGCATTCCATTGCCATGGCTCAGAGGATACAGCAACAGCATGTGATAGCAGTGGTCCCTACAGCTATCCTGGGTTTGGATCTCACCTCCCCGTATATCTTTTATTGTTTCTCCTCTCTCAGTTGTCATGTGCTCTCCCCCCTTTCATTCCATCCTCCACGTACTGTAGTAAACCCCCATGCCACCAAGCTGTTCCCTCCCAACATACCCACTGTACTCTTGCTCCCGCATCACCCAAGTTGCATCCACCACCAAGTTCCCCAAGTCAATTTGCCAACCCACCTGAATTTTGCCCATTCCCCAACATGTATCCCCTTTGGAGTTCATTGTAATCTGGTAGGGGAGTGCGGGGGTGAGGCCCCTTGTAAATGTGGGATGTGGGAGGTGGAACCCCCTGAAGAAAATCACTTTGTCCTGTACATACTGTCAGTGCTATTGTCTATGAGCAGTTCTGTGCCACGCTATTCCGTTGGTGTGCTAATCAAAGTAAGCCTCTTGTCCCCCTGCTTAAGGTGAAGGCAAGGGTAAGGGTACTGTTGATAGCAGCAATCTGTGCTCTTGGTGAGGAGTACATGGCCCTCATCCCACTGGTCAGCTGATTTCCCAGACTGAATCTCTGCAGCATATAAAACATGCACCCCCACTCCGCATGATTAAATGCCTTTTTGGCAATGAGGGCATGGACCACTGCTCCATGAAATCCCTCTTTTTTGTTCCAATGTTGAGCTGGGAAGCAAATTAACAAGGTAGGTGGCACATTGGCTCAGTAGTAGGACACAAAGAGTAGTGATAAGTGGGGTGGAGTGGAGTGGAGTGGAGTGGAGTGGAGTGGAGTGGAGTGGAGCTATCACATATGAGGAATGGGACCAATGGGATTTTGCAGTGTTAGTAGTAGCCCGATGTTCTTTAATGTATTGATTAATGATCCTGGTGAAAGCATTAAAGGCAAAATATGCCTTTTTGCTGACAAAACCAATCTTCATGGGAGGGTGAACACAGATGAAGAGATAAAAGACCTAAAGAAAGAACTAGCAATATTGGAAAGATGGTCTGGCATACTGTATGGTGACTCAGTTTTATTGTGAACAAGTGCAAGGTCGTGCACATAGGAAGAAAGAACCTAAGGACTGAGTACAGTTTAGGGGTGGGTTAAGTTCACTAAGTCAGAGAAAGAGGAAAAAGACTTGGGCATAGCCATCACCAATAACCTTAAGCAACCTATACAGTGTAGAAAGCCTGTAGCAAAGGTAAATATAGTGCTGGGATTTATTGCCTGGGGGTTTACTAGTAGAAGGGAGGAGGTTATACTGCTGCGGTACAGATCCTTTTTATGACCACACCTGGAGTACAGTGTGCAATACTGGAGACCTTATCTAAAAAGCATCAACCAGCTTGAGGCAGTTCAAAGGAAGGAAACAAAGATGGCTCAGGGACAGCAGGGCAAGACAAACTGTATGAGGACAGGCTGAGACAGCTTAACATGTACTCACTGGAGGAGAAGAGATCAGAGAGAGAGAGAGAGAGAGAGGACATTATTGAAAACTTCAAGTATCTGAAAAAATCCTAGCTAATGTCATCACTCAAAAGACTGGGTTCAAGAGAAGGTGGGCAGGGAGAAGGGAAGGGTCATGGTTGGATGGGAGGGTGGTGGGGCCCACTGGTATTTCTAGATCAGGGTTTCTCAGCTGAGCAGAATTTGTGCTGGCTATTTTGTACGTTCATACAACATGTTCATATATTGCAGCTTAGGGGCCTTTTATCAGATCTTGCTGGGGAGAATAACAATTTCAGCACTCCCAATTTCAGTCCTTTTTAAGCTCAGCCTACAGGTGTACTATTGGGTAGCTCTATACATATGACCTGCCAGCTACTATGGCTGCTCATGGCAGCCTTTCTTTCTCTACCAACCCAAAATACACAGTTCTTCTTCCTCTTCCCTACCCCTCACCCTATTTAATCCAGCTCTGTCAAGTTTTTAAAGCAAACCCCACACCCAACATTGCAGCTTTGAGGTTGCTTACCTCATCCTACTGGGGAGAAAAACAAATTAAGCATTCTGAATCGCAAGTCTTTTTAACCCTGGACTACAGCTTTACTAATAGGTAACTGTAGACACAGGACCTGCCCACCCACAATGGCACAACTCGCAGACACCGTCCTTCTTTTCCAAACCCACAATGCACAGTTCTTCTTCTACATTCCTTCCCTTTACCCCATTTCAGGTCAGCTCTTTCAAGTTTTTTAAAATAAACTTCACAGCTTAGGTTGCAGCTTGGCAACTGTTTTCCTGGTCACACTGGGGAGCATACTTTACATTCACTAAAGGGGTATGCACCCCTTATGCACCTGAACCCCAGCCCATCTACAGCTTTGCACATGGAGATGGACTGGGGGAGTAAATGGAGGCAGTGATGCACACCATATCATGCACTAAAATAAGAGAATGCGGTGGAGTGGGGTGCAGGTTACATGGCAGGAACCATGTCATGGCTGCTACACAGTCCCTTACCACAGCTGGGTGAGCAACCCCCTGCCAAGTCACCCCACGTCTCCAAGCCCTGCAGAGAGATCTGGGGTCAATTGTCAGGGTATTTGCCTAGAATCGTGTTCATTTAAGGAACTTAAGGGCCCACCATATACCACAATTCCTGCTTCAACAGAGTAGGGGATCCACCGAACCCCTGTCCCTACTGCACTCCTACATTCTGGGGTGGAGCCACAGACAGATGGTTTGTAATTATGTGTGGTAAGTCATGCATGCCTGTCTGTGGGTGTGGGTGGGCATGGGACTGATAGGTGCTTGTCTCCCATATCAGAGAATTAATAGTGCATAGGCCCTATAGAAAACAACTAAAGTAAAAGTCAAAAAGACAAAATACAGTAATTCAACTATCCCATATAATCAAATAAATTAAGGACAACATTAAAATATAAAACTGGGTAAGGATAAACTAAACTAAATAATGTTAAAAGTAGAAAAATAAAAGGAACAAACAAGCGGGGAAAGAGAGAAAGAGGGAAAGGAGAGCACAACATTTTATCACACTGCAGACCTCGGGTATGTTTCCATAATCTCACTGCATCTATTTTGTGACAAAGATAGCGTATTGATTCTTGGTATGATAGTTAGCATTGTAATGTATTGTTGTAGGCTGCCAAATAATCACTGCATTACTGCAATTCATCCAATTCAGTAAGGAATCGACTCTGATTACAAAGTGATGCACCTCTCTGCTCTCCTCGGCTGACTGTTAGTAACCTTCTCTTATTATATCAATATCGTGTAAATATATTCTTATTCTATATTGATGTAGTAATTACATACTAACAGTACACTGACAGAAAGATGTTTTAAAAAAAATTGCTAACACTTTTTAAACATTTTGGGATATTTGATTCATATTGAAGGAAAAAATATAACAGTGGTATGCTATTGGTTTTGAAAATGTGTTGTCACAGAGGTCTTATAACATTATTTAAAATTAGCATTTGTATCTAGTAACTCCGAATCTTAGACTACAAAAAATATGGGAGAATAATTATCCTGCTAAGAAAAGTTGGATCCCAATTCCTGTTGATAACATGCAAGTCTAGAGCACATGCCTGTAAATTATATTTGTCTTGAACTTATGCAAAAGTGTGGCAATTGCTTCTCTTGAGTAAATATTCAGCAGAAGCAATGTCATCTGAGCTTTTAGTTATTATCTTTATTATCCATGATGACATACACATTTTGACTTTTACTTCCCTATCCCTGGTACCACCTTTAAGTACTGCACCCACCATTTACTAACAGGCACTCTTAAGATGCATCCTTCTTCTGTAGTTCAGTGAACATTCTTTTGAGATGACATTCAAGTGTTAATGTCACCATTTATCACATCACTAACATTTTTTCTTTGGTGTACTATAAGCTGTCTTTGCATTATTAAGGTTGTGCACATGTGCCTCAGGCCTAGATCTGCCTTTGAAATTCATAGCATCTGTCACCACAGTGTCAATGGATGCGGTATTCTCGTATAGCCTTAGTATTTGTGACCAAAAGTAAGCACTTTTGGATTTGTCTACTATGAAGTAAGGGTGAGAGATGTGGGTTATTTGCAGCTTCACTTTGTAATTGAGTTGGGGCCATTAATTTGGTTTGACATGGAGAATTCAGCAGAACTACTTCATTTCCCAATGCAATAATTTAGCATGGGGTAAAGCAGTCTACAAATGGGGGGAGGGGGGGGGTCCTGAGGTCAGCAATGAAAATTCTTGTAAGTTACTCGTGGCAAGGACTGTTGGAATGTATCTGCTGTGGTTTCCAATTAGTGGTGTTGTGAGAGTTACTGTTTATTTTTGACATCATAGTGTGTACCTCCAGTACTCTTTGCTTTTTCTCTATGCCAAAAACTACTGTACATTTTCTCTGGCCCCATTGATTTTTTTTTCCAAAGGATATGATAATACCCGCCCCTCTAAAAAGTTGTGTATTAAAAAATGTAACAACACCTGGTGGGAAGGGGGATGGCAGTGGTAAGTACCCACCAAAATTATTTAGGAATAGGTTATGGGATGAGGAAAAGTTCTGGTATATGCCACTGCTGTCCTAGTCCAGCTAAAAATAGGAAATGTTTGTTATGGAGGGTTAATACATGACAAGACTGCACCTTCCGGATAGCTAACATGAGGTTTTAATGCATGAAACAATACATTATGCATGCTTCAGAAAACAGGATGGTGATAAGATGACTAACAAGAAATATACAAGTGAGGGTGGTTTGTAAAATATATGTGAGTTGTTGTCCCTGGAACCAACTGGACTGATAAGAAAATTCCTGAGTTTGTAGGTGCCAGTGTTGCTCCACAGAAGATCTTTAGTGAATAAACTTAGTGTAACTGCATGATCTAATACAGAAAGTATTGATAGTCACTGCTTAACTTTTAAGATGTTCTGGACAAGTGAAGGTATCAATTGAATTCATTGAATCCTATGAGTTGAATTATTGAGGCAGTATAGTGTAGTGGTTAGGAGCACTGAACTGCAAACCTGGAGAAATAGGTTTGAATCCCACAACTACCTCTTGCATACTATTGTATGTGAGCTTGAGCAAGTCATGTTGTGGGCTCAGTGGAGGTGAATGGAATTGTGGTGGTTAGGAGCAGAAGACACCCTGGGGCTAAATGGAACCAAGAGAGAGGCCAGATGTGTTGGTGTCTATTCCCAAGGTTCCCACTGGACCATGTGGGCAGGCAGGTGGTGGCCCTGCAGCATCCACCAGTCCCTTTGTGCTGTACTATGTAATGCCAAATTGATGAGAAACAAGACCACAATTATGGCAGACTTGATTTCATCAGTCAATCTGGCTTGCATCATGGAGACCTGGCTGGGTGACGACACACTAGTTTTGCAGGCAGTGATTCCCACTGGGTTCTCTGTAGTGCACTGCCTGTAGAGGGAACTCAGGGGCAGGAGTGTGCCATCTACTTAGATCCTGCTTGAACTTCACCTTGCAACCAATGGGTTCTACCTCATCCTTTGAGTGTGTGTTGGTGTGTGGGGTCCAGGTGTGGGCTATAGGATTCTCCTCATCTACCACCCTCCGGGATTGGGAGGAGATTTCCTGGAGGGGTAGAGGACCTTGTCATTGACAGGATGTTAGAATCCCCCCGATGTTTGATTCTGGGGGACTGCAATGCCTGGATCGATGATGAATCCTCGTAATTTGGTTATTACCTCCTCCAGTTGATGACATCACTGAGCCTTACAAAAGTAGTTACTTCTGTGACCCATCACTGTGGACACACATTGGACTTGGTGTTCTTGCTGGGGCTTGAGGTCATGAACCTCAAGACTAATTGGATCACTTGGTCCGATCATTACATGGTGGAGTTCTCATTTGGGGCCCCCCGATTGTTCCCCCCCCTCGTTGAGATGAACAGCTATCCCCTTTAAAGTGGACTGTCCCCAGAGGGACAGTTGGCAGTAGCTGATTTATCTGGTGTGACTGCTGCATGTGTGATTGGCATGTGCTAGGCAGCTGCAGCCTATAATAAGACAGTATTTGGGGTGATTGATGACATTGCACCAGTCCATATATGACCCATATCCTCTTGCTTGAGATCACCTTGGTCTGATGGGGCTCTCAAGGCAATGAAGATCGAGGTTGGAAGTTGAAGCTTTGCTGGCAGAAGACCCATTCTGAGGAGGACAAACTGTCCTTGCATGGTTACTACTGTGAGTACCAAGGGGCACTCAACTGTAAGAAGGCACAGTTCCTGTTCAGGGAGATTGTCAAAGGGAGGAACAGACCAGCTCATCTTTTTTGGACTGTGGACAGATTACTTCACCCAGTCTGTCTACAGCTGAAGAAAGCTTTTTTAACTGCATTGTGTGATCAGTTTGCTCAGTTTTTCTCGGACAGGGTGTCCTCCATTTGATCAGGGATCTCATCAGTGAGGCAGGCTTTGCCTCGCAGTGATCAGCTGGTTAGGAGTAGAGATGTTGTGAAGTTTAAATCTGCCGGCAAAGTTACCACAAAGTCACCAAATTCGACCCACGAAAAAACTATGTGTAAATGGCCTCTCTGGTGCTAAAACTTTGCTGGGTAACTTCTTCAGTTAACCTTGACTTTTTTAGTAACTTCAAAGGTAATTGGCTTAATTTGGTGCCAAAACATCATCGGTTAACTTCGAAGGCAACTTCGACTTTGTTAGCGCAGCAACTTCGAAGTTAATGAACAACATGGTTTGTCACATGATTCACTTACTTCATGTCACATGGGAGATTCCAGGCAGGCAGGAAGTGAATGTTTCACTTTAATTTTGGCAGTTGTAGCTGAAGGAGAGTGGAGACAGTCTGATTGACTCAGAGGAGAGCATTTTATATATCTTAGAGTTTAGAGTTGAATATGTTGCACCTTTTTTAGTTTTAATCCTTATCTTTATTTACTGTAGTTTCTGATTTTATAAATTTTGTTAGTGTATACTTCTTTTTTGACTTCTTACTGTCTTTTTCTTTGATTTTCTTTACATTTCTTTTTCTGATGGAGGGGCAGTGTCAAGACTCCACTGAGTCCAGACTGGTTGTGACTAGAGCACCAGTAAGGCAGCCACGTCATAGCAGGCATGTTTTTTTTCAAAAGGGACTGCACCCCCTCCACACCCAGCTCAAGAAGGGAGTTCTGCTGCTGGAGCAGCAGCAACAAGAAAAATCTCAGCGGCCTGAAAAGCAGCAGCAGGATTAGGAACAACAGCAGCAGCAGCCGCAGGTTCCTCCCTCCCAGCATGAGCCTGACGCCTCCTCTTCTGGTGCTCCCCCAGCGCTCTGTGGTGTGGGATTTTTTTAACATGCACCCTGCAGATAAGACAGTTGCCATCTGCAAGAAGTGTGGGAGGTGTGTGAGGCTGGGTAAAAAAGTCTGCCATCTTACGACTGGCAGCCAGAAGATGCACCTTAGTATCTACCACCTCAATGAGAGGAGGGCCAAGAAGCATGATGTGGCTGCATCACATGATGGTGGTGGAGGTGATGGCCTTGGGGAAACATGTAGCAGCATGAGGTCAGTGGTGCTGCTGCAGTGAGTCAGCGTGGCAGGCATGGGATGGCCCGCAGCAGTGCTACTCCTCCTATACCTCATAGACAGCACCACCATTATGTTAGTGGCAGTAATGATGACCCCATGGCATCTGCCACAAATGGCCATTTTGTAGTTTTGTGGGCAGAGGTGAATAATCTGTGGCAAGAATGTAACACCTTCCAGCAGGAAGTGATGGATCAGCTTGACAGTGTCATGTCCAGCCATGAGAAGGTCCTCACTCTCCTATCCTAGCTGCGTGATTGTGGAGGTGGGCCTGGCTCATCTTCTGGCAGTGCTGGTGGGGTTGTCTGAGTTGTTTTGTTTCAAGAAACAGTTTATTTTATAAGTGGTTATTCTGTCATCTGTGTTCTTAATTTCTCCACTTTCTAGTCCCCCTGTTAAAGATATAAAAATACCTAAAATATATAAAAGTAAAAAAAAAAAAAAGCTCTGTTGTTTTAAGGTCTTTTCTTCTGTCCTCTTTTAGTATTGTTTTGTACGTGTGGATGTCCCTTGCTTGTCCAGTTCTGTTATTTCTTTAATACTTTTCACACAAGATGAACCACTTTCATTCATTTCATTTTTGCTACTGGTTCATCATGTGTACACCCTCCTATCCACAAATGTCAAGTATTTGCCACATTACATAAATTGTTTTCCCATGGTATGTGATAGTGCGTAACTGGTAGTTGTGTTGTGTGCAACCGCCAACCACCCAAAAAAGTGCAAATCATAACACAAATATGAGCTATTCTACTGAGAAGTTAAACATAAATCTGTTTTAAGCATTTAACATGTTTGCTGCGTTTGCCAGAAATGTGCATTTGTGTCCCCAGAGAAGAAATGTTTCCTTTTGGTCAAATACTGTTGTGGCACACACCTGAGAAGGTGGTGCAAAGCATATATGAAGCTTACAAGAGACACTAAACATGTTTATTGTACTAAGCATTTTTGTCCCTGCCACCATAGTTCCTTTCAGTCAAATTCTGTTGCCGTACACACCTGAGAAGGTGGTGCAAAGCATATGTGAAGCTTGCAAGAGAACTTAAACATATTTATCATACTAAGCATTTTTGGGCCTGCTACCCCACCACCACCGCCACCAGCACTTTGCCAGAAATGTGAAGTTGTGTCTCCAGAGTGAAAACATTTCCTTTCTTTCAAATGCTGTTGCCGTATGGAGAGGGTGCTTTGATGCTGCTGCTGTGTGCTGCTGTTGTTCTGAAGTCAGAGAAATGGCCTCTTGTTCATTGTGGTCCTGCATTCATTATGGCATATAGACATACTGCACAGGTAAGTACCTTTGTATTCTTTTCATTATAATGGAGGGGGCTATTGCTACTGTTCAAAGTCTAATATATTTGTAATTCTCTTTAATTAATTTTCAGTTATTTGTGTATATGACATTATACTGCTGGACAGCTACAAAACAGATGCTGTCTCATTCATGCCCAACACTGGCCAATCATGACGGTAAGTATTTTTTTGTTTGGGGGAGGGAATGCACATTGATGATATATGATGTCACATAGACATAGTGCACAGGTAAGTATCTTTGTTTTGTTTTCATTGTAGAGGGGGAATTATTGCTACTGTTCAAAGCCTAATATACTTGTGCTTCTCTTTCACTGATTTTCGTTATTTTTGAAGTATGCAGATAGATGACATCATACTGCTGGACAGCTATAACATAGATACTTTTGTCTGACTCACACATAACATTGGCCAACCATGAAGGTAAGTATTTTAGTTTTTGGGTGGTGAGGACTTGTTTCTGTACCATAATTGATAACTTGATTTCATTTCTTAATCACTGACTCTGCTGTTCTTCCTTATCCTTTCAGGTATTTCTTGTGCCCAAATTTGTTTCAACGATGTGCTTGATTCACTAAGCAAATGGTGTCAGTCCACAGGGAGCACCTGGAAAACAAGAAAGGATTTTTGTGAATGAAAGTCATGGAAAGAAAAGTAAAGTAAAGTAAAGGAATGAAAAGGAAAGGAAAGCAAAACAAAAGAATGGAGAGGAAATTAAAGCTAAGTAAAGGAAAACATTAAATCACAATGATACTTATGGTCAGAATACTACAATTCTGTTTTGGTTTCTGTGTTCTGCAGCAGAATCAGCAAAACCAGCATGAAGAAGAGATTACATGAAAACATTTTAATGCTGCAATGAGTCTCATCAATCATGGACTGATTTGCTGCCTCTAGTAGGTTTATAGAAGGGCTGCAGAGTCTGAAAAACGATGCAGGTGTCTTACCAACAGCAGACGAAGAATGTTCTTGATGCAGTGCGGTTCCACATGATGATGCCTTACAGACTTCAGTCAGTGGCTTGATGGAGGAGGAGGACCAATATGAATCTGTCAAGAGGAGAGTTTTGAGGAGGTGCAGGAGGCATTTCTGTTTATCACATTGGTGGCAATGAATTATCACCATAGTAGTGGAAGTTGTAGCCAAGCCAATGCTGTTTCTTACTTGTGATTGTGAGGAGGAGGACATAGCTGAAGCAGCCCAGGGAGAACAGAGGAGGTAGAGGAGGTGGTTCTCTTTATCACAATGGCTGCTTAGTACATGCTACTGAGGTGGTGGAAGTGCTGTGCCATGCTGTTTCGGCCTGTGTTGGAGGAGATCCAAGGTGTCTACACACAAGTGATAATAGGAGGAGGAGAAGATTGAGGTGTTGAGGTCACTGCTTCAGAGCTGTGGTGTGTCTTGCTGGCTAGAGTGGGTGTTCAGTAATTCATAAGTGGCATAGTGTATTATTTACTGCTGTTCAATTTAACGCAATAAAAAAGCAGCACTAATTAATAGCTGTGGATGTAAAGCTCAGTACTGAATGTGATAGATCATTATTATTATTGATATCCAGGATTACATGGTTGTGGATGGGTGGGGACGTAGTGGGAGAAGGAGAAAATAAATAGTAGAGTTCATTATTCTTCCATGTCCTCCATGAAGCATCCCTCACAGTCTTCAATACTTGAAGTTTCACCATACGGGAACTCCCTCTCCATCACTGCTTCATCCAATTCAGTGTTGCAAATAATGATGAGGTATGTCCCGGTCTGCCTAAAGCACTTTCCTCCTTGTCATTGTCAATTGGTGTTGTTACCATGGACATTACTCTTTTTGTTGGTATGTGAGCCTCATTCATTTTGATAAATGTCAGCATGCCAACATTTTTGGGAGATAGATTTATGCACCTGTGATGCACAATGGCACCCACTGAACTGAACACTTGCTCAAAGCTGACACTGGAGGATGGGCAACTAAGATATTTCAGGGCAACCACTATCAGTGCTGGCCAGTCATTGATCTTAGTGTCCCAGTATACTAGTGGCTCATCTCCAATGGTGAGGTTCTTTGACTCTGCAAAATGTGCATCTACCATGCCTTTTGCCAGTCAAAGACATGCAGTGTGATCATCCTCCTCCTCCTCAGTTTTCTCCATGTCTATGACTCCCACCTGACTGAGGGTGGCCCAAATGGGATCCAGCATAGGTTCCTTTATCATGCAGTGCTTTTCTGTGGTTTGACACCCTGGCTGAGATGAAGAGAGGGGTGGCAGTAACACCAGATCACTGTGCAGTACCATTGTCTTTCTTGACCCCTGTGCCCATAGTAGCAACTGAGCACCACTTACCCTTTAGGTGGAGTAGTTCTGTCAAACTCTGCAGCTCGTGACACCCACCTTGTAATATGGCTGCCAGCCCACCTTTATAATGTGGGCTGATCACTGTTACAATTCCAAACTCCTCAGACTGCATAATATACTTTATGTGGGTGCTGGAATCTAATGCGGACAGCATGTGTTCCACTAATGTGCAAATTGCTCTGTCACCACCTGCCTCCAGCTGTTGCTGCATATTCAGCAGTGTCTACCTCAGCACCCATAGCAGAGGGATGGACTCACTGATACAGGCAGTGTCCCCACTCACTGCCTGAGTTGCATGCTTGAAGGGTCCCAGAATCGAGATGAGCCCTTCCATTAGGTGCTCTTTTGTTAGACACATGGATGCTCCACTGTTGTCATGACTAGCATGAATTAGCAGATAGTCAGCTATAGCCTTGTACTGCTGATATAGATGCTCCACCATATACAAGGTGGAGTTCCACTGGGTGACAACGTCAAACTTTAAATGGAGCTGAGGCAGCTTGTTCTTTACCTGCAGATCATGGAGATGGTCACATGCTTTTGCTGAACATGCAAAGTGGCCACAGATGCATCAGGCAAGAATGAAAACATCTTTTCGTGGTGGTGGCAGCCCAGTCCATGAGGTTGAGGTGTTTAAAGATCTCACTTGCCAAACGCAGTGGCATTTGCCTGGTGCAAGTGTAGCAAGTGCAATAAGTGCAGGGGAGTCTAAGGGAGTGTGGCAGGCTCCCCTCAACCCCCCTGGCATTTTAAAAGCTCAGTGGACTGTGTAGAATATTTGGTCATTATGACAGGGAGAGCTCTATATTCCGCATTTCCATCTGGAAGGCTGCTGTATTCCAGGAAGGTCTGAGCTGTGTGGCAGTGAGTTTTTGGAGAGACTACAGGAGCCATAACTATTATCACTGCACTGCATTCCATTTTATTCAGAGACTGTGTGAGCTCATGTTGCTAGACTGTGATGCTGCTTAACTCCTTATTGACTTTGGGAATTAACTAAGCCAGCTGGTGCATGACTTGTCACAGTATTGGGGTGCATTTTAATGCTGTGGAGATTTTATTATTTAGCACTGCTGGTCTGAGTCCCTGCTGAACTGCTGTTTACAAAGTGATTACTTGTGTGCTGCTGAAAAAGGGACCTACAGTGTACTGTTCAGGGTGTTTGTGCTGTCCTTCCAAGAGTGGAGCCAAATAATTAAGTACAGCTGCTGCCACTTCAGTAATTTGCACCCTGCTCACAGCCCTGTTGCTAGATACTGACTAGCTTCTTCTACCTGTTGCTAGCTGCACCCCTTCCCCCCAGTTGGTGGTGGCAGCCCAGTCTGTGGGGTTGAGGTGTTTAAAGATCTCAGTTACCAAAAGCGGTGGTGTTTGCATGGTGCAGGTGCAGCAAGTGCAATAAGTGCAGGAGTCTAAGGAGTCCGGGGAGGTAGAGGAGTGGAGTGTTTGATTGTAATACTGTTGGTGCTGTAAACATGTTATGCTAATAATGTGGGATGCTAAGTGTTTACCTATTTGGTGTGTATTCTTTGGTGGGGTTGGTATATGTGGATCATATTGAATTATACAGGTTTGGTGCCAGAACACTGCCTCATATGAGACAAGTGATTTTGCTTTCAAATTGCTTAGTTGTTGATGTTGTTATTACTGATTCATGGCAATTGTTGTGTAGCACTATGCCCATAAGACAATGTGGGAATAAGGTTTACTTTACTTGTTTGCACTATTGCATGTTACTTTTGTTCTAAATTGGGCAACTGTGTTTCATAAACCTTTCTATTGTTAGTTTCTGGTGATGTTGAATCGAATCTAGGGCCTTGCTCTTTGGATTCTATGTCTTCCTCTCAAGCATCATCTTTGAATAATTTTGAAATGCTGTCATAGTTTACAATTATCCATGTGAATGTTTGTAGTTTAATCCCTAAGATTGCTGAAATCGAACAGCTTATTGCTCTATATCTGCCAGATATTGTTACTTTATCAGAAATGTAGGCTGGTGGTGCCCGATAATGTGTCATATTGAAGGTTATAAAATTTTTAGGATAGACCGTAAAGGTTGAAAAAAGGGTGGTGGGGTCTTGATTTATTATAGGGATCATTTAGAAATGATTTTTTTAAGGTCTAGTGAGGATTTGATTGTGATACTGATTGATTGGTTTTGCAATTTGTTCTTGGAGGAAAGAAAAAGTTAAAAGTGGGCTGTATGTATAATCCCCCTAAATAAGGTCTTCAAGGACTTAAACATTTCTTGGATGTTTGTGAAGTTTATTTAAAGCAGAGTGATTCTGTTGTTGGAGATATGAATTTGAATTGGAGGGCTAATGACACCATGGTGCTTGAATCTCTTCTTCTCTCTTATGGACTGATTCAGTGTATAAATGTGCCTACCCGTCTCAATCCCATCTCACAGAATCATTTTCTGTTGGGTTGGGTCTTGACTAATAGAGAGGGAGGTAGGGGCCTCTGGTGTCTTGGCAGATTCTGTAAGTTATCACATGTCCACCTTTTGTGTCCTAGATTTTAGCTGTGTTAACACCCC
Organism: Neoceratodus forsteri; assembly: GCA_016271365.2. NCBI lineage: Eukaryota > Metazoa > Chordata > Ceratodontiformes > Ceratodontidae > Neoceratodus > Neoceratodus forsteri. The sequence continues at coordinate 614,556,534 of CM057455.1, forward strand.
TCTTTCTATGTTTCAGACTAGATCATTTAAAAGGATAGATTATTCCCTGTTATATTCGTCATTGAGGTTAATTGATTGGTCATTTCTGGAATGTCTTGCAGATGTGGACACAGCACTAGATTTTTTTTTGCAGCCAACTTCTTCACATTCAGGAATCCCTTTTCCCTTTGCGGACCATTCAGTGAAGAGGTTCTCTTACTGGATGGTTTGGTCCTAGCATTAAGAAATTAATTAAGGAGCAGGGTAGTGCTTGGACTATATTTAAATTATCTCCCAGTAGAGTTTTAATGGATCTCTACTGTGGACTTCAGAATTTAGACTCTCAAACTGTTAGAAATGCTAAAAAAGCAAATTTCAGGAATCACTTTGAAGATAACGTAAATTCTTTACTTTCTCCTAAATCAAAATCTGACATCCAGAAATTAAATGCTGACAACAAAGAAATTGGTGACTTGCCCAAAATTGTTAAATTGTTGATTTCTAAATTTTCAGATCTTTCTAAGTTTAGATCTTTTTTTCCTCAGATTGGTAATACTAAATCCTTTTCCTTTGTTCCTTTGGTAGATGGACCCAAGTGTTTCTTTAAGGAAGTAACATCAAATGAAGTTTTTCAACTTCTGCAGTATCTCCCAAATAAAGGGACTGACTGTGGGGAAGGGTTGGATGCCTGCTATTTAAAATTGGCTATCCCTTTATTATGGATCCCCTTTGTTATATTTTAACATGTCTTTGGCTGCAGGTGTTTTCCCCTGTCCTGGAAGAAAGCTAAGGTGGCTCCAGTTCCAATAAAGAGCTGTGCTACTTCCATGGATGATTATAGGCCAATAAAAATACTGAATCCTCTTAGTAAACTACTTGAGCATTTAGTGGCTAGGCAAATTAATGCCTATTTGGTTACCCATGATTTGTTATCAAAGCAACAACATGGGTTCCGTAAGCACTTTGGTACAGGCACGGCCTTGGTTGGGTTCACGAACACCATCCTACGTGGGTTTGAGAAGGGTCTGATGACCGGGGCGGTGTTCGTAGACCTAACCAAGGCTTTTGATTTGATTGATCATGGTTTGGCCTGCATAAAATTGAAGATCTGAGGTTTTCTGATGTCGCTGTTTCTTGGTTCTATGATTATCTGAGTAACAGGTGTCAATTTGTTCAAGTAGGTTCTGTGGTTTCTGATGTCTTGCCAATTAGTTGTGGTGTGCCTCAGGGGTCATTTGGGACCCTGTTATTTCTATTTTTATTAATCAGTTTCCTGGAGTGTAAGCAGTGACTCACTGCTTTATGCAGATGAACTTGTAATTTGTGCTCAGTCAAATTCTGTCTGAACTTTCTTTTCCTTAGAAAAAGACTTTGGTGCTATCTGTTCTTGGCTTACTTTAAATGCTACAGTTTTGAACTCAGCTAAAACAAAGTTATGTTACTTGGCATGCAATTTATGTTGTTGGACACCTGGAACAGGATAGCTGAATTTCGGGTGGTCTGCTTGAACAAGTATCTCAATTTAAGTGTTTGGGCACACTATTGGATCCAGTTTGACCTTTTCACCTCAGATTCAGTCAATGGTTAAGAAAGTAAATCAAAGAATAGGGTGTTATACAAATTCAAGTCATTCTTCTCACAAGCAACTAGATTAGCAATTGCTATTGGTTCTCTTCCATATTTTATTACAGTTTTACTTATATTATAACATAGGTACAAAAGAAATGCAAGCACTAGCTGTGGCCTATAATAATATTAGAGGCAAAAACTCCATTTAATGCATTAGTTAGGGTTGTTCCTGGCGACAAAGTGAGGAAATTCACTGTTAGGGTTGAAAACCCCCTTGGACCCCTGCCCACCCCCAACCGGCATTGGGGTGCGCATTGGGATCGTCAGTCTAACTCTCACCCCATGACATGTGTAAAGCAGCAGAAGTATAGGAGAATGGGGTGAGAGTTAGGACCCACGATCCCAATGCGCACCCCAATGCCGGTTGGGTGTGGGCGGGGGTCCAAGGAGGTTTTCAACCCTAACAGTGAATTTCTCACTTTTGTTGCTGTGAACAACCCTAACTAATGCATTAAATGGAGTTTTTGGCTCTAATTTCCCTTCTTTTTGAGAATGATAACGAGAAATAGTGAATGTAATGCAGCGGGCCCCGCGCTCCTGCCACATGATGTGTTGTGGCATACTAACAGGGATAGCAACACAAACAGAAATGCTAACAGTGGCACACAAGCATGAATGAGAACAGAAAGGGTAACGCATATGGTGGCGTAGACGGGAATGGTCTGCCACCTGATGTGTTGTCACATAGTAACATGGTGCCTGCAAACAGAAATGTCAATGGGCATGGTGATGTAAAGTGAAACAGTAAGATAAACAGTACTGTAGACAGAAATGGCAAAAAATAACAGAAACGCAAAAGCAAATGAAAGCAAAGGATAGCGCACATGGTGGAGCAGGCGTCAGCGGTGAAGTGAAGCGATGCGGATCCATAGCGGAAAGGGCAACAGTAACAGTAATGTAAGCGCACAGGCTGGTTTTCCCAAAACCTGCATTGAGAAAGACAGTGAGTACAAATAATGTATGCAAAATAATGAGTATCGGGCAGAAAATGAGATCTTGGAACACTAAATACATTATATCTCAGGAACCGTCTTCAATGAGAAAAAATTTAAAAGTCATATTATTTACAACTGTCCTGGCTAATTTGAATCTTAACCCCATTAGGAGGCTAAGAAATTTTCTGATGAAAAGTTTGTATCTCGCACCGTTTCCGAGATACGGGCCCTGAAAGGCGCGACGAACGCCGTAATGTTATCCTATGGGAAAAAAAGAAAAGTGCGGAACACCATAACTTTGCCTCCCTGTAATGTTTTTTCACCAAACTACTGAAAGGCACATCTGTGGGCTGTTGGCTGTCTTCCTCAAATTTCAGGAAAAAGACCAAACCGTTATTTTGCATGGGAGGCTCCAAATGATTTCTGTTAAGTGTAGAGGCCCGTAATGTTATCCTATGGGAAAAACCGTCAATTTTGGAGTGCCGTAACCTTGCCGCCATGTGATATTTTTTCACCAAACTACTGAAAGGCACATCTGTGTACTGTTGGCTGTCTTCCCTCCAAATTTCAGGAAAAAAGACCAAACCGTTATTTTGCAGCAGGGTGCCAAAGGATTCCTGTAATGCTTCGGGCACCGTAATGTTATCCTATGGGAAAAACTGTCAACTTTGGAGTGCCATAACTTTGCCACAGTGTAATATTTTTTCAATACAACACTGAAAGGCACATCTGTGAGATGTCGGCTGCGTTCCCTCCAAATTTCAGCCCAAAACTCCCAACGGTTATTTTGCAGTGCAATGCCAAAGAATTGCTGTCATTTTCCCACAGACTAGAAAATTACTGTCGCAATTTGCTAAAGCTTTCACAAAAATTTGCAACACTTTCATGAGCACGAAAGTAATTTGCGAAAGTACTTTTTCCAGAAATTTGAAAAACATATTTCTGGGGTGTTTTACCACAAAATAAAGACATGGCAAGCATCCTCAGGGCCCGACTAGGTGAATACAAAAAAAATTAGGTTTCTAGAGGGTCCCAAATTTAAATGCCAACCATTTTTCTGATCACCAACTGAAAACAAAATGGCCGATCTGCGAAAGTAACAGGCCCATTTGCAAAAGTAAAAGTGCATTTGCGAAAGTATTGAACTTTTTGTTAACTTTTCCCATTGACTTATAATGGGAAACAGTTTTTTGAATAACTTTTGAACCGTTTTAATATTTTTTCATGAAATCTTTGAAAGGCACATCCGGGACCCTGGCTGAACATTCCCTGAAGATTTCAGGCCGGTCACGCAAACCGTATGACCTGTAGGCGCGACCACAGAATTCCAGAAAAGCGATAAATGCACATAGATCATACTCTATTGCTCCTGCAGCTGTATATCCGACTAGCATGAAACTTGGCAGATCCTAAGGCCTATGGTTCTTGAACATAAATTCCAATTTCAGGCAAATCCATCAAACGGTTGCAAAGTTATTAAGGTGCAAAGTTTTGGGGTTTAACATAGAAATGGCTCCTCAACCCTAACTATGGTAGCACTACCGTGCTACCATAATTTGTAGATTTATTTTAGGAGCCCCCAATAGGACACATCAGTGTAATCTTTATTCTCGGTTAGGGTGGTTTCCCCTAGTTGCAGAATAGAATATTTTGTTGGCTGTCTGATGTATAAATGTTTTTACTGTGGCTCCACTTTTCCCCTTTCTGATCTTGTTGTAATGAAAGAATTGCTTCCCAGCCTAAGGTCGGCTGACGGCCCCCTATATTTTGTTCCCAGGTCTCAGCTTATATTAAGCTCTAGAGCTTTTTCAATAGCAGCACCATTGTATTGGAATTCACTCCCACTTGATGTTAGGATTGTTCCCTCTGTTTTAACTTTTAAACAAAGGTTAAAAAATTATTTATTACATAAATCTGTTTGTAACTGCAATTTGTGATTTGTATTTTTTGGTTTTGTATTGCTGTTGATTGTATTTGTGTGTTTTTGTATGTTTTTTTGTCTGGGTCAGGCCTGAAAAGGGACCTTTGGTCCAGTGCCTTTACCCAGTTACCAAAGAATAAATGAAAATAAATGAAATTGAAATTTTATATCCAGATCGTTATTGAAAGCCTGTACAACAAGGTTAAGACAATGTGCCAGGCATGGCACCCTAACAAATCCTCCCTCTGTGCGCATTTCCACATATTTGAGCCATTATCACTGGCAATGAATCCTGCTTTCAGTGCACTGGGGTGGATCCACTGATCAATCTCAGTTAGCATGAATTCCAGCATCTTTTCTCCAGTGTGTGACCTAAGGATACTCTTCATGATCAGTGTTGCATGCTGCTAACACCAGGCATATTGCTACTACAGTTTGCCCTAGTGCAATTCTTGCCTCTCTCCCAATCAGCCACTACCCCAAGTATCTGTGCCCAGTGTGCTGTAATGCACAGGTAAGTGCTACCAGATGTTTTCCCACTTGTCCACATGTCCATGTTCAGATGGACATATAGTAGTGTGCTGAGGAATGTTGCAGGGCATGATGTACCATGTCACATACAGTACTGTACAGTTCAGGGATGGCACGCTTTGAAAAATATGTACGTGACGGCACCTGCCATTTCAGTAAGGCATGGACCACAAACCACCTAAATCCACAGTCCTCTACAAGGAGTATTGCAACAATCCAGGTAATCATTTCTGCACATGCTACATCAACTCCCATGGTGTACCATGATTAGGCGGGGTAACTCATGAGGTTGGTGCCTGAAAGATGGCGCTTTCAAAATGGTGATGCAATGTGGGCAAAAGCCCAAAAGGTGAGGGGGCAGGGAGGGTGACCAGATGTGGTGTTGTGAGCGACCCTAGTGACAAGATGTCGCTACACGTACACATGCACGGGGGGGAGCGAGCATGGCGAGCATGGCCTGGGAGGGGGCAGAACGGACATGGGGGTGGTGCTGTGGTCAGCTGCTGAGCTGCACCGTGGCATCAGGGGTTGGCCTCTGCTTGCTGTATGTTGGGTTCTGGGTTCAGGTCTGGGTCTAAGCGCTACTGCATTTTTGTTGTGCCCGGCCCAAAACTTGTCTTTATTTTGCATTTTCACCCCCCTGACATGCATCCCCCTGGAGTTGAGAATCCTTAAGTAGGGGTTGCAGGTGGCAAAACCCCCATGGGGCAGTGGGGGAGTCTGGCCAACCACAGAAAGTACTGAAATCCCGGCACTGTCCTTTATTAAGCTGAGGATGTCAGGGTGGAGAAATTGTTTTTGCTGCTTCTGACATCGTGATAATGCAAGTTGCCGTTCAGCACTCACTATTATCACATAGGACCATTAGGTGGAATTTTGTCTGTATATCCAAAATGGAAAGCAGTGTCAACTGAACTTTTCTTGATACTGCTGCCATCAGTGATGCACCTGGTGGTGTGCAAACAACTTGCCTCATCGTTGTGTCAGTAAGGGGGTACTCCTTGCCTGTGGACTGCCAATGGTACTCATAGCCTGGTGCAATGCACAACACACCTCAGCTGCTTTTCAGTTTTTCATAACTGGGGTAGCAATCACATTTTGGGTTGGTGTGGTGCTCTGGATGCTAGGACCACTACTTTGCCCACTTCCATAATTCTTCTCATCAAGTACCACAATGATGTCCTCCTCCTCACCTGCCCCTCCATGTCCCTGTAGTGGTGCTGGGTCTATTTTTCTTACATTGCCCCCTGATTGGGATGGACCCGAACCACTGGCACTGGCTGCCTTCAGTTGTTGATGCCACCAAATTGGGTGCCTATTTTTTAGGTGTGCGTGTTGCCCACCTGTGCCAAGGTGACTACCTTTCTTATCCTGACTTACTTGGATTTGCCACAGTTGCCACTGCCACATCAGATGGGTCCAGTAAATAAAAATCCCACACTTTACTTGGTGCCGAGATGACTGTGATTGTGATAGCAAAGGAGAAAGATTTACTCTTTGTTATGTTGTGGGGTGACTGGAACAATGTAGAAATGGGCCAAACAGTGATTGGGTGTCCTTCTCTTTGGTGGTTTAAGCAGTGAAGGCAACAGGAAAGACACGTTCTGTAACACCCTGTTTTGGCCTTTTCTTTACTGGCTCCCATGAGGGATCCATGTCGTTTGACACATCATCCTCATCTACATTATAGTCTGGAAAAAAAACTGGCAGTCTCATCAGCCTCAGCAGGTCTGTCCACCTCAGTAGCAAGTGCCACAGGCTCTATTACATGCATCTCCTCTTCATGACTGTTGTCCTCATGTTGCTCCACATGTATCAACACCTGACCCTCACTCGCTGGACACACATTATCAGACTCTGACTCTGACTCACCATCACCATCAGCACCACTTTCAAATTGCACTTCAGAACCAACTGCTTCCAAGCCCACAGTTGTTTGTTTGGTGGTGGTGCTGCTACTTCCTGTCACTGTGTCACTTGACATTGACACATCTGTCAACATGCCTGCCACAGATTCGGCAGAGAAAAACTTAAAAGCAGGAAAGCCAACACCAGGGCCATATACATTGCTACTACTGCTACTGCCTGCCACAGAGTCATCTGAATGCTGTCCCTGTCCTCTCAGAGACACATTTCTGGTTCCTGCACCTCTATTAGGATTGGGAACCACAAACTGAGAAATGTGCTTTATGGCCACTCCACACTCTCTCTTTATCTAGTTGCCTTTTTCTTCCCAGTCATTCTTCAGCACACACAGTCACATAAAAATTAGTTAGGTTAAATTGCAGTCAGAAGGACAGTGATTTATTTTCCCAAACACAATTGTGTACGCAAGGACACAACAATCACTCTGCTTAAATAGCTGTCTGGAGAACAGTGATTTTTTTGCCTAAATACATGTGTGTATGCAGGGACACAACAGCCACTTAGGTTAAATCGCAGACAGGAGGACAGTGATTTTTTTCCCTAAATACAGTTATGCATGCAGTCACACATAAATCACTCTAGTTAAATCACTGTCTGGAGAACAATGATTTTCTTCCTAAATACAGATGTGTCCGCAGGGACACAAAAATCACTCAGATTCAATCGCTGTCTGGAGAACAATGATTTTTTTTCCTAAATTTAGTTGTGTACGCAGTCACACAACAATAACTCTGGTTAAACTGCTGTAGGGAGAACAATGATTCTTTCCCTAAATACAGGTGTATATGCAGGGACACAATAATCACTCTGGTTAAATCACTGTCTGGAGAACACCGATTTTTTTTTCCTAAATAAAGGTGTGTATGCAGAGACACAACAATCACTTGGGTTAAATTGCAGTCAGGAGGACAGTGATTTTTTTTCCGAAATACAGGTATATACACAGTCACACAAAAATCACTCTAGTTAAATTGTAGTCAGGAGGACAGTGATTTATTTTCTAAATAAAAGTGTGCAGGCAAGGACACAAAAATCACTTGGTTAAATCATAGTCAGGAGGACAGTGATTTGTTTCCCAAATATATTTATGTACGCAGTCACAGAAAAATCTCTCTGCTTAAATTGCTGCCTGGAGTAGAGTGATTTTTTTTTTCCTAAGTATAGATGTGTATGCAGTAACACAAAAATCACTCTGGTTAAATAGGTGTCTGGAGAACAGTGCTTTTTTAACTAAATACAGGTGTGTATGCAGGGACACAACAATCAATCTGGTTAAATCACTGCCTGGAGAAGAGTAATGTTTTTTCCTAAATAAAGGTGTGTACGCAGGAACACATCTGCCACTAGGGTTAAATTGAAGTTAAGAGTGCAGTGATTTTTTTTTTCCGAAATACAGGTATACACACTGTCACACAAAAATCACTCTGGTTAAATCGTAATCAGGAGGACAGTGATTTTTTTCCTAAATACAGGAGTGTACGCAGGGATGAAACAATCACTCGGGTTAAATCAGTCAGCAGGACAGTGATTTTTTTCCTAAATAGAGTTGTGCACGCAGTGACACAAAAGCCACTCTGGTTAAATAGCTGTCTGCAGAACAGTGATTTTTTTTTACTAAATACAGTTGTGCATGCAGGGACAAAACAATCACTATGGTTAAATCACATTTAGAAGGACAGTGATTTTTTTTTCTGAAACAATGGTGTGTATACAAGGACACAACAATCCCTCTGGTTAAAAAACTTTCCGGAGAACAGTGATTTGTTTCCTAAATAAAGGTGCGTACGCAGGGACACAACAATCCCTTGGGTTAAATTGCAGTAAGGAGGACAGTGATTTATTTCCAAAATACAGGTGTGTATGCAGGGATACAACAATCAATCTGTTTAAATCACTTTCTGGAGAACAGTGATTTTTTTTTCCTAAATAAAAGTGTGTATGCAGAGACACAGCAATCACTGGAGAACAGTGATTTTTTTTTCCTAAATAAAAGTGTGTATGCAGAGACACAGCAATCACTGGAGAACAGTGATTTTTTTTCCTAAATAAAAGTGTGTATGCAAAGACACAGCAATCACTTGCATTAAATTGCAGTCAGGAGGACAGTGATTTTTTTTCCAAAATATAGGTATACATGCAGTCACAGAAAAATCACTCTGGTTGAATTGCTGTCTGGAGAACAGTGATTTATTTTCCCTAAGTATAGCTGTGCATGCAGTCACACAAAAATCACTCTCGTTAAATAGCTGTGAGGAGAAAAGTGATTTTTTCCTAAATACATGTGTATACGCAGGGACACAACAATCACTCAGGTTAAATCACTGTCTGGAGAACAGCGATTTTTTTCCCTAAATAAAGGTGTGTATGCTGGGACACATCAGCTACTTGGGTTAAATTAAGTCAGGAGTGCAGTGATATTTGTTCCGAAATACAGGTATACATGCAGTCACACAAAATCACTCTGGTTAAATCGCAGTCAGGAGGACAATTATTTTTTTTCCTAAATGCAGTTATGCATGCAGTCACACATAAATCACTTGGGTTAAATCACAGTCTGGAGAACAATGATTTTTTTCCTAAATACAGATGTGTACGGAGGGACACAACAATCACTCAGATTCAATCGTTGTCTGGAGAACAATGAGTTTTTTTCCTAAATATAGTTGTGCATGCAGTCACACAACAATAACTCTGGTTAAACTGCTGCAGGGAGAACAGTCATTCCTTTCCTAAATGCAGGTGTATATGCAGGGACACAATAATCACTTGGGTTAAATTACAGTCAGAAGGACAGTGGTTTTTTCGAAATACAGGTGTGTATGCAGGGAATAACAATCACTCTGGTTAAATCACTGTCTGGAGAACACTGATTTTTTTCCCTAAATAAAGGTGTGTATGCAGAGACACAACAATCACTTGGGTTAAATTGCAGTCAGGAGGATAGTGATTTTTTTTTTCGAAATACAGGTATACACGCAGTCACACAAAAATCACTTGGTTAAATCATAGTCAGGAGGAGAGTGATTTGTTTCCCAAATACAGTTATGAATGCAGTCACAGAAAAATCACTCTGCTTAAATTGCTACCTGGAGTACAGTGATTTATTTCCTAAGTATAGATGTGCATGTAGTAACACAAAAATCACTCTGGTTAAATAGCTGTCTGGAGAACAGTGCTTTTTTAACTAAATACAGGTGTGTATGCAAGGACACAACAATCACTCTGGTTAAATCACTGTCTGGAGAAGAGTAATGTTTTTTCCTAAATAAAGGTGTGTACGCAGGGACACATCAGTCACTTGGGTTAAATTGAAGTTAGGAGTGCAGTGATTTTTTTTTTCCAAAATACAGGTGTACACACAGTCACACAAAAATCACTTTGGTTAAATCGCAATCAGGAGGACAGTGATTTTTTTCCTAAATACAGGTGTGTATGCAGGGACAAAACAATCACTTGGGTTAAATCAGTCAGGAGGACAGTGATTTTTTTTCCTAAATTGAGTTGTGCACGCAGTGATACAAAAATCACTCTGGTTAAATAGCTGTCTGGAGAACAGTGATTTTTTTTTCCTAAATACAGTTGTGCATGCAGGGACGAAACAATCACTATGGTTAAATCACATTTAGAAGGACAGTGATTTTTTTTCCGAAACAAAGATGTGTATACAAGGACACAACAATCACTCTGGTTAAAACACTTTCCGGGAGAACAGTGATTTGTTTCCTAAATAAAGGTGCGTACGCAGGGACACAACAATCCCTTGGGTTAAATTGCAGTAAGGTGGACAGTGATTTATTTCCAAAATACAGGTGTATATGCAGGGACACAACAATCTGGTTAAATCAGTCTGGAGAACAGTGATTTTTTTTTTCCTAAATAAAAGTGTGTATGCAGAGACACAACAATCACAAGTGTTAAATTGCAGTCAGGAGGACAGTGATTTTTTTCCAAAATAAAGGTATACATGCAATCACACAAAAATCAGTCTGGTTAAATTGCAGCCAGGAGGACAGTGATTTTTTTTCTAAATAAAGGTGTGTAGGCAAGGACAGAACAATCACTTTGGTTAAATCACAATCAGGAAGACAGGACGACGAAGTTCCAGCTTCGGGGATCTGGGACACTTCTACTATTGACTGTAACAGGAATTGAAGTTTTTAACTTTGAAATTTTGTGACTCTGCAAAACCAAAGCTTTGAAGTGGGACTTAGCAAGGTGGAAAATTCATGGAAGAGTTGAAATCCTTAAACTTTTACGTGGAGTGAATGTTCCCAACTTTGCACACCACCAGTTAGTAGTGAAGGCACTCCATTGTTTGGGAGGAGATTAGACCAGTGGAGGTGACTGAAGTCATTGAGATGATCTTGAAGCTAAGGCATACTTATTGTGAACTGGACCTGGCCCTGACGTGTTTCTTCCTGGGATGTGTCAAGATCGTTTGTCTAGTTTTCTCCAGGATTATCCGGTGTTCATTGTCAGAGGAGTCTTTCCTGATGCCTAGAACGAGGCACTGGTGAGACCCTCTTGAAGAAGCCATCGCTCGACCCTGATGCACTGGTGAATTATTGACCGATCTCCAACCTTCCATTTTTAGGAATGTTTGTTGGGAAAATAGTGCATAGAAGCTCGGGGCATACCTCATGGTCTTTGACATTAATGAGCCATTCCAGTCTGGTTTCAGGGCTAGACACAACACCCAAACGGCATTGGTGAGGGTGCAAAATGACATCCTCAGAACGAGAGATACAGAAGACAGGTCAAATCTTGTTCTCCTAGATCTCTCTTCAGCATTTGACACTGTGGATCACGTTGTGCTTCTGGATCACCTTAGAGAATATTGTGAACTCACCAGTACTGTAATCAACTGGTTTGAGTCATACCTCTTGGGAAAGAAGCAATGGGTGGTGATGGGGAATTTCTCCTCCTCCTCCCCCCCGAAGTTCCTGCCATGTGGATCTCCTCAAGTCTCAGTCTTGTAGCTAATGTTATTCATGGTGTGCATGCTCTCCCTGGGTGAGCTCATTAGGTATTACAGTTTGGGATTACACTGCTATGCAGATGGTACTGAGCTGTATATGTCCTTGCCCCTAGAACACAGGACACTGTGAAAGTGCTAAACAACTGCCGGGCTGAGATCAATGACTGGATGTCCTCCAACTGGTTGCAACTGAATCCCAACTAGAGGGGCAGCAAAGTTTAAATTAGCCTGTGAAGTTAACTCGAAGTGGGCAACTTTGAATTCACATAACACTACACAAAATTTATATTAAAATGTAAAAATTCACCTTTAATGGACTTCACATTGTTCACATCGAGTCCGCTTTGTGTTACAGTTTGAGAAGGTGAAGTTGGTAAGAAACAGCCCACAGATCACATGTCTGACTGCAGGTCACATGATGCAGGCAGGCAGTTAAATAAGCAGGAAGTCAGTGAACTAGTTTCACTTTCTCTCTGAGAAGGAGCTGTTTAGTCAGCAGAGTGTGTGGACAGTGTGCTTTTATGCATCAAATATAGATATTGAGCTTTTTTTGTGTTTGAAAATTTTTGGATTGTGTTGTTAAAGTTTTTCAGCAAGTTTGATTTTATTTGACAGCTTTGTTTAGTTGAAAAGTTGTTTATTGTTGTTACTTAGTTTTAGTTAAGTATAATTTTAGTGCTTGTAGTTCTACTAGTATTTTTGTTTTATTTTGATTTACATTTACTTTTAGTTAATATGGAGAAGTGGCCAAAGTGATGAGCAGTGAGGGCCCTGAATGCATGATGGCCAGGGGTGACCATTTCGCCTGAACCGTGGTCCTGTTTTGACTGTGACTGGTCCCTTACAGGCACAACAGCACAATGTTGAAAGTGGCCATGTGGTGCCAGAAGCAGCAACAGCAGCTGATGCTACTGTTTCAGCCACTGCCAGCCCTGCAGCACTGGAACAGCAGAAGGAACCACATAGCAGCATCAACCACAACAGCAGTAGCAGCAGCAGCAGCTTGCCCCCACCAACTGCAGCACAGTAGGTGGCATTATCTGTCATGTCAGTGGCTCAGCTGGAAGCACACTCACCTATGAGCCTGGGAGATCAGAAGGCTGTGGGTTCTATCCCCACACCAGGCACTTGGTAATATCTCAATACTGACACTGTAGTGCAGCATGAGGGTGGTGCTGCACTCCTGAGGTGCCATCTTTCAGATGAAACATTAAACTGAGGTCCCATCTACCTGTTCTGGTGGTAGTTCAGGTGGATGTTAAAGATCCATGGCACTTCTCGAAAGGAGTAGGAAATTTTTATTATAACTGTCAACAACAAATGATAACAAACAGTGTTAATTCCACACAAAATAATATACAAATTATAAGACAAGAGTACTCAATTAAGTATTATATTCATACATGGTCAGATTTTCTTTCAACTAAATTTTAGAACCCAAAAGTAAATAATGAAACTAAAAAGACCCCCCCCCACTAAAAGAGTAGGGTAATTTATTATTATAACTGTTTAAAGAAGCTACATACATAATAGTGTTACTTCACATGAAATCATAGTGCTAGAGAAAAATAAACAGAACTAAGTATTTCATCATACATTAATACATTATCCCAGAATTAGCAATCATATAACTCCAATACCTATTAGCTAAAGCTAAAAAGAAAAGTAAACAACAACCCCCCCCCCACTGAAATGTAGGGGACATTTAAGCAATAAGGCATGACAGGGTGTGGTACATCATGGATCATGGAATATCGTCACACCTCGGGTAGTTGGGCATGAGGCCGCAGGCTGAGTGTGGCCAACAACCTGAGAAGTGATGATATCCCATGATATACCACACCCTGGAGTGCCTTATTGCTATTATGAACTGGCCAAAAAGTTTTATTGGTAATAAATAAAAAAAAACTTTTAAAACCTTTGAAAGTGCATTTTTGGGGGTGTTGGAGGTGTATGTTTTAAGAAAATAGTTCCTGAGGGCTCTGGACAGCAGGTGGTACTGTTGTAAGGAGGTGCAGCTGTTAACTGTGTGTTGTTCTGCTAGGAGTACTCCCAAATGTACTGTGTTTGATTCGGTTCTGCTGGTCTGGGACTTGACTCAGTTGTGGGATCGGGTGAAGCATGTGTAGAATTAGTTTTTTTTTTATCTAATCTTTTGAAATGCATTCGGAATGGGAAAAATGCAGGCTGCTACTTCTGGTTTGTTGGTGGCAATCGGTCCAGAGAAACAGTAAGTCACCTGCAGTTGTTTTTTTGCAAGGGCAGAGTAAGTTAACAGGTGAAAGGGTAAAGTGCTAAAATGCTTCCAATAGTCCTGAGAAAAAAAACATTGTGTGGCAGTTTTGGGGTTGTGTGCTCATTGACAGTCATTAACAGATTTCGATCGTTATGGTAGTGCTGTGCCACTTGTGTGGACAGAGTGGGCAGTTTTCTGTGAGCTGTTATCAGCAGTGTTTTTTTATGTACTCAGGCAATTTCTGTGAGGATTTGATGGCTTTGTTTCTTTTTGGTTAAGGTGACTGTCTCGAGGTCTGACTCACTGAAGACCACAGCAGGTGTTGTCTTTGTGTTTTGTGTAGTGGAGTGAGAATGATGGGAACATTGTAGTTGGAGGAGTTCCTTGGCAGTGAGGAGGCTGGTGGCTGGAGGTTTTCTGAAGCCATGATGATGTAGCCTGATATCATCATGGCTTCAAAAACCTCTCGGCCAATCAGCTTCCCGTATTTATGATGTCCAGTTCTTACTGTCCCTTTTTTACCTCCACAACCAATAATAAAACCAGTGTCAATTTCCACAAATATGACCAAATCAATAATGACAGAAAAAAAATATGACGTACAGTAATGCACGATCCAAAGGTCTGTTAACTAAATAGCATGATCCAAAATTAAATCAAGAAACAAAAAGAACCCCCCCTCAAAGGGTGGGAAAACATTTTTGACAGTAAACACAACTAAATACAAACAGTGTTAATGCACAGAAAGTTATATTAATCATAAAAGAAATCAAGTAATTATTTTAGTCATACCTATCAGAATTTACTTTAAAATTAAAAGGAAAAATTTGAAAACCAGTCAATAAGAATCAATCATATATTTCTCCTAGAAAATTTGTACTCTAAAAGGCCAACAATCTTTCAATAATAATTGCAAAGGATTATATTACTACCTACTGAAACAAAACCCCAATTGTCACTTAATAAAGTAAGTCTGTTAAATCAAGAATGCCCCCCACAAAAAATGGGGTAGGGGCCAGGGATCTGTCCTATCCAGAAGGACAGACACTTGTCTCAACATCCTCAAGAGTTAACTAAAGCCAGTCGATACTATGCCACCACAACTGGAATACCCTAGGCTGCACCAATCTACTTTCTAAAGTTCTATGTTTCTGGACTGCATTATCAAGCATATAAAACAAATGCTCTTCAGCGTAACATATTTGCTGGATCATCAGCCTACATCTCACATGCCAGAGGTAAAATTTGAAGCAAACTAAAAACAGCCAGAGTGTAACTTTGTCATGCTTGGTCCATAAAATGGGCAAAATTCCTAAATTCAAAATGTCTAGAGTTAAATCATAAAAGGGCAACGCAGATCATTTAGTCTGTAACAAATTCCAAAATTTTTTAACAAAGAGACAATACAAAAATAAATTATCCATTGTTTCTATAGTTTCCAAACGTATCCCTAGGGCAATAACGATGCTCTATGCTTTTATGTTTTAAGTTTCCCTTTACATTTAATTTCCCTTTTAAGGAAAGCCACATAGCATCCCACATATATGTTGAAATGCAGGAGGATGTTAACATTTTGCCTATTAATTGTTTTTCCAATGTTGATTTTGTATCAATATTATGCTGAGTCTTGAAAAAAGGTATTAAGATAAATATAAAGCTCTTCCTTACTATATTTCACAAGATGTTCTTGCGCAAGGCCCCAGAGTTTTATCTTCCCAAAACACACCTTAAAAGTTTCAGGGAGATTTTGCAAAGATCTTTGTTTAGGTATACCAGAGAGTATTGGCCAAAAAGGAAGTATCTCAGTGAGACAGTCCTATACCCATGGGATCCAGAAGTTACTAAGGTTTGTCAGCAGTGGTTTGAGATTAGTACCCACAACCATTGTAAAGAAAATTGCAATTTAAGCCCTCCATGTTGTCTGTCCCTAAACAATAAACACTTCTTAATGGGATTCAATCTGCTGCCCCATATACAGGAGAAAAAACAACTTTATAATTTGGTTTTCAATTGTGGGAACAGACTAACAATTACACTAAAGTAAAAGAAATATAGGAAGCAAAAAAGTTTTGACCAAATATACCCATTTCAGCTTTGATAACCTCCACTAATTCTGGCTTGCAACCTCCCCTTGTGCTATGGCAAGTTTAGAATTCCAATTCAACAAAGCTAGATCTCCCTGACCGAAAAGTAAACCTAAAATTGTGCAGGTGTCTGTAACCACTGGAATCCCAAGAAGTGTGGGTTCTAGAAAGTGTACAGAGCCAAAAGGAAGGAATTTACTTTTCATGAAATTAACATGAACCCCAGTTGATTTGGTAAATTCAAAAAGTGTAAATCCCACCAAGGTAGCAGAGGCTAAATCTCCCACAATCAAATAAATATCATCTGCATAGGCTAAACTCTTGATTTCCTCAGTGGTGCTTGGAAAGGAAACCCTCTGAATATCAAAATGATCATTGATTCTACATAATAATGGGTCCAGAGTGAAGAGATTTAAGAGATATAGTAGTGGACTGAAAGGGCAGCCTTGCCTGACTCCCCGTTTCACTCCATATTTCCTCCCTAGCCACCCATTGCAATAAGCTTGTGCTGTAGCTTTTGTATAACATGATTGTATCCAAGATATAAAAGCAGGTGGGATCCCATACCATTTTAAACAGTCCCAAAGATATTTATGACAAATTTTGTCAAAGGCTTTTACCTGGTCCAAACTGAGAATAAAACCTGTGAGTTCCCCTGAACCGCATCGGTGTATAATTTCCCTAAATAATAGTAAACTATCTGTTATTCTCCATTCAGGAATAGTGCATGTTTAAGAAGGATGAATGAGAGATGATACACATAAAGGAGTCTATTGTTTAATACCTTCTTAAGGAGTTCAAAGCTAGTATTAAGCAGAGTAATAGGCCACCAATTATTTAAATCTGCCCTGTCCCCAGCTTTATACATGAAAATCACCAATCCTTCCTCCATTGTTTCAAGTAGTTTCCCAGATGATAAAATGTCCTGAAATAATTCCAAAAATTCTGGTAGTAAGTACTGTAATATAATATTATAGATTTCATATGGGATCCCATCTTTTCGAGCGGAACCATCCCTCACTTGTGCTAATGCCATTAATTCAGACTGAGTAAGAGGTGACATAAGTGCTTTTTTTTCTGAAGCCAGAACTTGTGGCAGATGACATCCATCCAGCCAAGTCAGATAGGTATCATTTTGCAACTCCTGAACACTAAAAAGTGAATATACATGGTTATCTACCACCTTTAAAATGTCAGTTTTTGTGTTAAAAATGGTACCCTGCATATCTCTCACTGAAGTCATTCATTTCTGGTGTTGCTGTTGGGCACAAAAGTGATATGAATTTATGAAATCTTGCTTTCCCTGGGTCCCAAACTTATGTTCTTGTTCCAAAGATTTAAGTCTGTCATATTGTAAATTATTCATTTTTTCATTAGTTTCATCCAGGTTGGCAAGAACTTGTTCATTACCCTGGGAAGCCTGAAACACTAGGGTTTGGAAATGGGTCCTATGTACCTGGTACAAATATTTCTTAAATTTCCCATTTAGCCTTCAAATGTGTTGAAAGTAAGGTTTTATTTCACATTTTGTCCCTTCCCACCATGTTTGAGAGGTATCATACAAAATGTATCTGATTTACATGCTTTAGCAATCAGACCTTCCTTTACCAAAGGTAGAGAAAGGACTTCCAGGTTCAAATGCCAATAACCTTGGCCTTGCTGCATCCCATCATAGTTAGAGACTGAAATCTCTATAACCACATGATCTGAGGGAGATACCGGGGTAGTTTTAGTATTTTGAATTCTCAAAGCTGGGGAAATAAACCAAATATCAATTCCAGTGGCCAAAGTGCCACAAAAATAGGTTTTATCAGGTTTACCTACGTGTGCACATGCATCCATTAACCCAGTTTGGGATAATAGGGCATTCAAACAGTTGTGTCACAATATATATTTTTTGTCAATGGCCCCCAACCTTTGAGGTACAACACACAATTAAAGTCGCCTCCTACAGAAAAATTTCTAGTGGTAAAAGGTATCATTGTATAGTGTGGAAAAGCTCTATTCTAGCTGTTTTGTTTGTGGGGCATACACTTTTATAAGCCGGCAAGGAAAATCATGAAAATAACAACTATCATAAGGACCCGGCCTGGAAGGATATCCACAGATTGCATAATTTTAGCAGAGGGTTATTCAAACAAATACCAACACCACTGCAAAGGTCATCCCTATAGACCACTGGGTTACTCCCCATGTCCACCTTAAGGATGCTCCATCCATTTCTGCATAGTGTGCAACATGGTATCTTGCAGAAAGACACATCATAGAAAGCAAATTCAAACAAAGCAAAAATCAACAGCTGTTTCCTCTCTGGCTGAATGCTATTTGTATTCAGAGAGGCCATTTTAATGTCATGCAAACCACTCATACCAGATTCAAAAAGCCAGAAATGATATCATGAAAAATACATTAACTCTGAATGACATAACTTAAAGTCTCATGATTTCTTCTTAATCCATTTCCGAGATCCCATTCTGGATCTATTTTTGGAATGATAGCTAAATCCTCCATAGAATGTTCAGTGTCTGATCGCCCTTCTGCTTGGGAGGAATGTACCGAAGTTGAATCTGATTCAGTACCAGCATCCAAGTCCCCACCTTGCAAGGTGGTAAAGGTGTTATGCAATGGGAGAAGGAAAGACTCAGTAGTAGAGGCCAAATTTTGTTCCGTAAACTCTGTCTCCAATTATTCACTATCATGAAAGCCTCTTCAAGTGGAAGGGAAGGGGCATAGTATTCAAGGCCAGTGGACAATCCAGAGACTAAGCATTTCCTCAGTGGAAGGACAGTGCTGAGATGAGTTTTTCTCAGACTCAGGTGTTTGCTGTGGGACTGTCTGAACTTCCAAAGTAGCAGCAGAGGGCCTCAAAGATGTTCTGCCCAATGCCTCAAGGCTGCTTTCATAGCAGCGTTCAAATAAAAATCCTGGATTGCAAAATCTCCATTTGTGGTATTATGAGCTGCCAAGGACAGTCCAAGAAAGAGTGATTCTCCTCACATAAGCTACATTTAGCTGGATGGTGGCAATCAGATGTAACATATCCAGCTCTCTACACTATGCACATTTCAAGGTATCACATGTCCTGCTTAAATGTTTACTAGAACCACATTTATAGCAATGATGTGGCTGTCCAGGATAAAAAAATAAAACCTTTATCCAGGCCCAAGTAGAAACAACTGGGAAGATGTTGGAGTCCATCTTCTATTTGTGATAGGGTTACTTTGTACCACCAGCCCCATTCCTGAAACCCTCTGAATCCAGAATTGGTTCAGGATTACCCTGGATTGTACAGCACTTCTCAAGCCAGTGTATATAATATTAACTACATTTCCCCCCTCATTCTGAAAAAGGACTGTTATTACTTTGAAAGATTGCTTGGTAAGGCATATGGCTTGAAAATGGGCCCATGCAGGGTTTGTTTTCAACAGAGCATACTTCATCCAAAAATTATTCAGAATGTCAGGAGAATGAAAACTGATGTCACATGTAGACTCCCCTGCGGTATGTATCAAGGCATACACCTCAGAGAGAGAAAAGTTGAGCATTTCTTTTAGTAATACTTTCCCTACATAAAACTGATGAGGCATAGTGTCTACAGGCCCCAAAAACCATAATCTCACAGCATTGTGATGTTTAGCCAAAGAGACAGGCTTTTGGAAAAGACTAGCATAAGTAGGTGCTGTCAAGTTTTGGGGTAAAGATTATGTGTCCATAGTCACCTCAGGTGTTACATCATACCCCTCATCCCCATTTGGAGTTAGGCTGTTTGCCTGTGGAGCCTCAGGGGTCTCCTGCTGTGTGAGGGCCTCAATAGAGGAAAAAGATATAGAGCCAGAAGAGTTGGCATCTAACTGCACAACATTAAGAACTGGGTTCATAGAAGGGACTGTCCTACTGTCAGTTTAACAGGGAGTACTGGGTGTAAATCCCTTGTAACCAGCTTTTCTAAAATATGTCCATCATCAAGGAGCTTATCCCTCAACCCTGGGAGAAACCCTTGAGATGTAATTTCCTGAAGCGGAATTTTGGGATCTGCAACCCACTGACCTGCCTTGTTTTGGATCCAGCCAGCCTGTTCTAGGGCTCGCACTGGAGACTATTGCTGATCCTGTCGTAAGCGTACTTCTTGCTCCTGCTCTGCTACTGGTGAATCAAGGACTGGAATATCCTGTGGCTGGCAGGCTACAACAAATGCTTTCACCAACATTTCTGAGATAGGTGATGGAGACCCTTGCATAGGTCGCTTCCTTTTTCTTTCCTCCGCTGCTCTCTGTTTAGCCATATTATATTCTGCTTCTGCTTTGGCCAAGTGGTCCTGCTTCATTTCTACCAGACTGTCCATATCCTCATCATCCACCACAGGCATTATACCTGGATCGGGACCACAAAGGGAAACAATTTTCAGCATGGTGGGGGAATCAGGAGTTCCCCTATTTTCGATGGCCTCTCCATCATTCACCACCTCCAAAAGCGAGGGATGTGGTATGCAAAGCTGGCCACCCTGAGGGTGCCTCCCAGCCATTCCATTCTCCCTGCTTAGCTGTGCTGGCTCACTCTCAGCAGCACATCCACCTCCACTGTCTTCCTCCATCTGACTAGAACTTTCCCCGTAGACACAGCGCCACCTGTCTATCGAGTAGTGGAAGATTTTAGTAGAGAATCAGACAAACCAAAACAAAATTACGAAACTTGTAAAGATACTAAGATCCTATAAAAGACAAAGAAAAAAAAAACAAAAGCAAAGCGTTAACAGAATAAATAAACAAAAAAGGAATTAACAGACACATATGACAGGTACATCAGTATCAGTAATCCATGGCAGATTTCACTAAAGTTGCAACAACCAAGACCTATCTAACATCTTCATTTCACAAAAATAAATCAGTTGAAGTTCGTACAACATTTGACCAAAAAGCTCAATATGAGAAATATAAATTTGCTGTAGGGTAAAAATTCAGCGTGAATTCCAAACATACCATCTGATTATGACAAAAAAAGATTCAATGTACTTCTATCCCATTTGATTGAGGATAGAGGGAAATCCCCATACATTAGTCTAGAATAAGCAATATGTTGAAAAATAGGCATCTGAGTCTTAGTATACAAAAAATCCAAAAAGCAAATATATGAACAAGAAAAAAACAGGTGGTCTAAAGTTTCAAGTTGAAGGATACAGGAAGGTCTGGATCAATTCTGTTCTGTCATCTGTTTATGCTTCTGATTGGCTTTCACATTGAGCCGCTCATGACAGGTCAGCCAGTGGAAATCATGCATCTTAACTGAATCCTACTTTCTAAGAGAAAGCATTGTAAAACCATCCGAAGGTGTAGGGGACATTTGGGGAAAGGATCAGGCTCCTGAAATGTGTCAAAAGAACATGGAATAAAGCTGTTTCTTAGTGTTGTCAATACCATCAGAGAGGTAATTTGCCACTGCTGAAGCCTTTATAAAACATCCCAAGGTAAGCCAGGGAGGCAGAGCATTGAAGAGGTTGAGTGTGACCTGCCTCCCAAGGACAGTACCACAGGGAAATGGAGTGATGAAAACTCTCACTCCAATGTCTAGTAAAAGAGAATAACAAGGGTTTCAAATTAACAGAGAGGAAGGTATAGTAGAAAAAAAGAATAGGGTTCACCATATTCTGGCCCCCACCATGTAAAGGTAAGTGAAGAACAGTGCAAAGGAGGGGATTGAGTCGACTTCCTCAAAAGGATTGAAAGAAAAGACTATAGACCATGGCTTCATGAGATTTCGGAACTGGAAAAATAGCACTGCCAAAAAGAAAAATAGGCAAAAGAAAAGTCTTAATATGAAAAATATTTTTCCAAAAAGACATTTTCTGTTTAGACCAAGAGCGAACCAAAGCAGTCCCTAGCTGAATTTTGATATCCCAATTCACAATATCCATGTGGACATCGCCAAAAACAATCCCTAAAATTTGGAACATGTTGAGGGTGAGCGTATCCCAAAAGCCACCTATTACTCTTAGTGAGACTGAGCTGAGTCCCAGAAAGAGAACCAAAATCTTGATAACAGCGGATAGCCTTCTCCGCTGAACCAACATTCTTAACTAAAATAATAAGGTCATCTGCACAGGCAAGGGCCTTATAAGGGACAGAGTGACAAGGCAAGGTGATTGGGTAAATTTCCTGAGTCGAATGAATAAGATGCAACAGAAGGTCAATAGAGAAGACATAGAGTAAAGGGCTAAGGGGACACCTCTTGTGAACACCCTTATGGATGGGGATGTAGGGCCCCAAATAACCATTAATACAAGGTTTACCTTTGCGCATTTATACAACAACTGTAGCCAGGTAACAAAAGTTGGGGGAACACCATAACGAACCAAAGTAAACCATAAAAAGGAATGAGTGACATTATCAAATGCCTGTCTCTGGTTCAGAGAAAGCAAAACCCCCTCTAGTGGTGAGATGTAGTCACTAGTAAATACTTCAAGTAATAAAGTAACAGATCTGTTATGGATCCCCCAGGGACCATACAAGACTGGGCAGAGGATATTAAATATGGGGCAACTGTCAAAAGGCAAGTATTTAAGATCTTGGCCAATATTTTAAAGTTGGTGTTCAGAAGACTAATCGGTCTCCAATTAGCAATATTGAATTTATCCCCTTTCTTAAATAAAAAAATAAGCACGCCAGTAGCCATATCCAGAGGAATAACTGCTCTACGATGCTGCATTGTAGCCAGACTTTATTTAAATAATTTCAAAATAAATGCCAACACAAATTGGGGTATTGTTCTCTGATGCTACGGTGCCTTGTGTATGGCGCTTATTTTTACATTATTTAAATAAAGGCTGTTTTTTGAGTAACAGTTTGTGTGGTATGGTTATTTGATGACTACCCATTCATATTTGGTTTCCTGCATGAACTTATCCACCAGAGTGTTTTTTCTGTGGCTCTTTCATATCCAGAGGAATATCATGGGATTGTAAAAGAAAATTGAAAACCACAGTGAGTCCTGTAGAAAGTCCTTGACCTAAAAGCACAAATAATTCAGAGGGAAGACAGTCAGGACCAGGTGATTTCTTGGAGGCCAAAGATTTAATCGCTACTGAAAGTTCAGAAACAGACAAAGGGGCACATAAAGCCAAAAGAAGGTCTGAAGGGGCTTCAGGAATTGGAAAAGCCTGAGAAAAAGAGTCAAAGTCCAACTGGGTCAAAATCTGGGGTGCCAAATAAAGAAATAGCATGAGCAGTGGCAATCTGGAGAAGGTCAGGATTAGAAGTATGGAGGAGCCCTTCACATCCCTGAGAGCAGACATTATTCTGTGACCAAGATGTTTCTGATTATAAAGCAGGGGCAGACCTCTGGAAGAGTACCAGAAGTACAGTAACATTGTTTAAAATGCAGACCTGCATTTTGAGAGGAGTGAAAGGCTAACATATTTTTCTTGATAAGAGAAATCTGAGCCGGGAAATCATGGGCAGTGGAAGAAGAGAGAGAGAGAGAGAGAGATTAAATGCTGCAAATGCTTACGATCAGTCAAATACTCCATATAGGCAGAGGACCGGACAGATTTTACCATCCTCAAAAGCAGTATACAGAGTTCAGCCTTGATCTCTGTCTACCAGAGAAGTGGATTCTCAAATAGGTCAAAGGTCGTCTTCTTACAAAAGAGAAAGCAAAGAATCTGCTGGAAAATAGGGTATGGTTTAAAAGCGTAGTATTCAGCTTTCAATAACCTGAGCCTAGTAGAGCCTTAGGACTACCTAGATGTAGTGCTAAAGAACAGTAATCAGAATATTCCACTGGCTTTACTGTAGACCCATCAATCTGTAAAGCTTTAGAAATAAAGAAAAATAAATCCTGGTGGATAAGGATCCCTTATAAAAGTTCTGCCTCGTTTACCAGTATGGGACAAAAAGCATCCTTCAACCTAGCTAAATGAATAATAGAGCTAAGAGCAGGCATATCTCCAAAGATTTTCCCAGTAGTCATCAGAGACCCTCTATCCAGTCTACTTGTCCTACAATTAAAATCCCCTCCCCAGATGACATGATGTGCCACACGAAGACGAGGACTAATTAGGTGACACATAAAGGACCTTCGACTGAGGAGCATAAATGGAAATAAGGCAAAATGAAATAGCATGAATGTGGAAATCCAATAAGAGGGCACATCCAGGTATCAAATCCAACAGTTTCAGGACAGTGGGTTGAATATGGTGAAACAGGATATCAATACTAGAGCATGTTTCCGTGCCTAAGACCGATAGGAAACCCATGATGTCCATTCCTGAAAGCACGGGAAATAGCAGGAATAGTATTCAGCCCGTATCCTGTAATAAGAAAATACCCTGGGCATGGGAGCGAGGAAATTATAAACTGCCCACATTTCCGGGACTCTGCATGCTATTGACATTGGATGTCAGAAGAAACAGAGAGGAAAATAAAGGCATAAGAGAGAGTCAGAAAAGGGTCATTCAACTTTGCTTTTTCTTCCGGACCCTGCTTCTCTTAGGGGCTGGTTGTGGAGTAGTAGTTGAAGCCTCGTGAGACACAATCTCACCCACTATATCTTGGGAATGGGGTTTACTGAGGAAGCTAATGACTCAGCCTCAGAAATGGAGTCATCCTCCAGCACTTGATATCTATTAGAAGAAACAATAAGGGCACGTTTTGGTGGTTTAGGTAATGACTGTGATCCAGACAGACTTTCTGGTAGTCATCCTCCCACCTATTGAGTCTGCCACAGGTTGGGGTGGGGCATAGCGGCGGGGGATCGGCAAAATCCTGTGTGGTCTCTATAACAGAGTGAGGAGCAACAGGAGCACTATCCAGAAGGGGGCTGGGAGCAGGGGCAACAAGGGTGGGGAAGTGGAGGGGGAAGGGGTGTCCAGGATCATACCATCAGAAAGAACAATATCTCCCTTTGCCTGGAAAGACACAACAACTGGCTGAGAGATAGACAGACGGCGAGGGGATGAACCAGAGATCCATGCAGTGGGAAGAGTGGTAGTGTATGTTTCTTTGGGCATTGGCTGCAAAGTCTATGCTCCTCTGAGTCAGCAGAAGCCCATCGACAGTGAGTAGCTCTGGACAGGAGGCATAAGCATGATATTGTGGCACCACAAGGATTACAACGAACGAGGTTAGTACAATGAGCACTGGTATGGCCTGAAGCTGAACACAGGGAACATTTTTGGTGATCACATACACTGCTGATATGTCCAACTTGCCCACACTTATAACAGGTCTTGAGCGGTCCAGGATAGAAGAGAACTCCTCTATCCCTACCTAAAAAGCTGTTAGGCAAGTGTTGAAACCAGAATCATCAGATCTAAAATAACCTTGAGACACCAACCCCAGTCCAAATACCATCTGAATCAAAAATGGCCTCAGGAGGGCCAGTAACAGTGCAGCGTTGTTTTACCCAAAAAAGGAGATCAGTAACACTAACCCCTTCACTGCAGAAGAAGACCATTATAGTTTTATGCGCTGGCCTAGTTAGAGGAACAACCTCTAAAGGGGACCAAAGGGGAATGGGGTTTTTTTTAGGTGGAAATGGGCCCAAAACCTATCAAGCCCACTGCTCAGCTTGAAGCTGATGTCAAAGACATTTTCAAGGCCAGCATGGTGGTGTAGAGGGTTGAGGCACTGGCACCTTACCTCAAACCATGCCGGCGACCCAGATTCGGGAATGGACTCGGGATGCTGGGGCCTGGCAGGGGAAGGAGAGGATTGAGTGTCCGCAGGACTGCTCTCCTCTACTGGGGTGGGTTGTGGGTTGAAGTCACGCTGCAGCGGCCTCTGGTGGAGACCAGGAGCTCTGCAGACACGTAGGACAGAACAGCAGGAAAGTGGAAAATCCGTTTTGCGACTGACCAGATAATGGCTGCCAGTCCACCACTGCCGCCGATGTCCTGAAGGAGACCATTCACCTCAGCAGCACTCTGGGGCCAAGTATGTGTGTTGGGTGCCCCCAGGTGCCTTCCCCCTCGGAGGAGGTGGAGCCACCCGGCAAAGGGTTCTGTCTGGGTTACCTCAGGGATGGCTCTGATTTGAGGTTGGATGGCTCAGGAAGGGACAGGCAGAGCGAATGTCACCTAGGCAGCCCAAAGGAGTGGTGGATTGCGAGGCACGAAGGGGAGAAAAGAAATAAGACAAAAAAAAAAGACATTTTCCCCAGACACATGTATTAAAGCATATAATTCAGACACATTAAACTGTAGACATTCTTGTAAAAAAGTTTTCCCAACATACACCTGGTCAGGGAAGACTTCCAAACCCCCTCTATAAACAATGCAAACCACATTGTGATGTTTAGCAGGATATACAGTACTGCGAAAAAAAGAAGCATAAGATTTAGTTAGAGGATCAGTAGGTTGCTCAATCACATCTTCAAGCACATGAGGAGGATTCCTAAGAGCAGCAGAGATAGTTCTGGGAATGCCTGAAAAGTCAGAAAGTTCACTAAGGCCATCCTCCACAGTGACTTGGTCAAGGATAGGAACCACAGGATCAGGACCAGGAATAGTCCATAAAACAGGATGCTGTGTGAGGTTCAGATCAGGAGGCAAATGAAGAGGGGAAGATGCTGATCCTTTGCCCTCAGCCATATGTTGCACAACGGGAGCAGCAGAAAATATATCAGGAGCGGGGGGAGTCTCAGCCCCAGCAGAACACAAAATAGAAACAGTACTTGCAGCTGAGGCAGGTAGTGGTGAGATCATAACTCCCGGAATCTTGATAGGCGTAAAGCCCAAAATCCAGTTCTGTATATCAGGGGAGCGAACCCAACCCGCTGCCTTTAAAGAATCCTCGACAGTCCAGGGACAGTCATCTGACCCTGGAACATCAGCCCATCTTAATTTACTTGGCGTCCCATGATGGAAGATATGACCCAAGGGTTGCTTCTCAGAAGCAGCAGAGAAGGAAAAAACAGAAGCAGAAGACTGGTCTTGATCTGCACAGTGGAACACAAGGTGCGGCTCACTCTGGACCTCATTGTGGACCATATCCATAGCAACACCCGGGTCATGGTCGGTACCAGCTTCCAGAGTGTCCACCGCAGGCTCCAAAGGTGTGGACTGAAACAAAGCCACAAGTTCTTGTTTTCTCTTTACGTAAGCTTCTTCTTCAAGCAGTAGCAATTTTTTTAAAACCTCTTCAGCCAGAACAACCACAGGAGAAACAGGTAAAGTAACATCAGCAGAATCTGTAGGTAGGCCAGAACAATCCTCGGGTTGGAAATCAGCTGAACATTCGGCTTCCAGTGCCACAGCACTGTATTAGCATAAAAAATATATATGTTCCGTAGTTCAGAAGCCGAGGAGGAGACAGACTCCCCGACCTGCTGCACATCCATCTCCACCACAGGCAGCACACCAACTGATTCAGCCATCCTCCAATGGCATAAGGGTCCCCTACTGATGAGTAGGGTAATTTCCCTGGTGCCCTGGCCAAATTTCCCCCCATTCACTAAAAATACCACCAACGACTTAATTTGGTTCAAGATCAGTTGGCATTCATCTGTATTCCCCCTTCCCTGGGGTCATGCCTGAAAATAGGCAGAATTTGTCTAGTGCACTTACCCGGTCAACAAAAATGAAATAAATAAATTATCTGATGCCCCCCACTGCCTGTGCCTGGTCCTCCCCACCCCACAGCTCTCCCATCTGGTACTTTTTCATCTGCCTCCCTGGTTACCCTAATGTTATTGAAGTGCAAGTTATGTGACACACTTGTACGGTAGGGGTGCAAGGGAGGCCACTTGGG
The DNA here is from genome assembly GCA_016271365.2 of Neoceratodus forsteri. Classification (NCBI taxonomy): domain Eukaryota; kingdom Metazoa; phylum Chordata; order Ceratodontiformes; family Ceratodontidae; genus Neoceratodus; species Neoceratodus forsteri. The sequence goes on from CM057455.1 coordinate 614,584,494, forward strand.
CATAGGTGGCCAATGAACACACCTTTTAGGGCACCACCGTGCTAAGTGGGAAGCAAAGCTGCAGGAGGTACCAGCCACTCCTGCAGCCAAAACTGCTGAAGTGGTAGAGTGTCCGCCTGTGTGGTATCACAGACAAATGGCCAGGGCAGCAGAAGTGGCAGCTTCTGCAGCTGTGTACGAGTGTGACCCCTCACAACAGCCTGCCACACACAGGCTGACCTGGCTGTGCTGTGGTCTGAGGTGGAAGCCCCCAAAAATGTAGTGGAGGTGTAGAGTAGCAGATCAACAGGACTGAGGGTCAGAATGCCGAGATAACCAGATTGTTAAGAACAATTAATGGTGGTCAGCCCAGCCCCCACAGGCCCAGTAAACAATTATTATTTCACAAAATCTCTCCCAAGAAAAGCATATCCTCTGCTTTTCCTTTTTTTTAAGCAATATTTTTTATTACAGACTAAGTATGTAATTTATGTTCAATGAATGTTTTCTTCCTTATGTTAATTTTGTTAATCCTGTATTTTTGATGTTTACAATGCTAAATCTGATTCCCAACTCCTCCAAATGCCCTCCACCCCATTCCGCTTTCCGCAATAGAAATGTTTTTGTTCTTACTCCTTACTTTATTTTATATAATAAGTCATGTGGCCACCAGCTTTGCGTACACTGCGTGCTTTCATTTCATTTGAAATTGTGGGGTCAAAACACTCTCTGAAGGACACTTTTATTTCAGTGTGCATTGCTGCATCAGTGTCACCTGTAATGAAAGCATGCAGCATCCACCATTTTGCTGACCCTCGGTCATGTAAAAAATAAACTAAATTAAGTCACAGCTCCTAAAATACTTGTTGGTCTTCTGCTAATTTTCACAGGGAATTATTCTTCACATGTGGACACTAATACCTCATGCTGAATGATGTAGCATGATATCAGCATATTCAGGCCACATTTATAACATAGTAAATCATGGTGGGTGGTTGATTGTCATGGTATGTGACTTCATGGTATTTTGACTATAGTTGTTGTGGGTATGTATACAATGAAAATGTATGTAACACATTAAACAGTAACCAAAAATTAATACAGCATGACAATTAAAGCATCAATGCAATAATGCGCTTACAATTTTGACTGATACTTTTTTATTCTATTTTACATTGCCCCTTATCTAATAACTTGTGTATACATATGCCACCCTTCTTTCCACAATTTATTTTTTCCTGGTTTTCATCAGTATTCCCAGCTGTTTTTGAACAGAAACTGTTCCATTATATCTTGTAGCACTGTCTGCTGCATGTGACTTCAGTGTAGTAACAACATAACTGAATTTTAATAGTTGCTGTCCAAAAGCATGTGAGAAGACTGATGCAAACCTGGTACAAGTCCAATTAAAATGAGCGCTCTGTTTTTTACTTCCGATTAAAAAAAAATGTAGCGCAGCATACTTAAATTGTTGAAAGAAGGATATTGTTCATATACACAAGTTGTTAGATTAGGTATCAATGTAAAATAGAGTAAACAAGCATTTGTCAATGCCGAATGTTGATTGCTTTGGTGTGTTGAGCTCACTCACTGCCCCTCTGTCACTTGCTCAGTCTGTTGCTCCCGGTGCTGCAGGCTGCTCTATTGTACTGGGCTCCTGCCTGCATTGGCACCTTGTTCTGCCCACTAAGAAATCCGCAGCTGTCCTGACAGACCTGCGTTGAGGTAGCTCACCCTCCCTCATTTGCTCATTCTGTTTCTCCTGATGCTGCAGACTGCCCTTTGTACTAGGCTCCTGCCTCTGTGGGTGGCTTTTCTGCCCATTAAGAACTCTGAAGCAGTCCTGACAAGGTCTGTTGAGCCTGCTGACTCCCCTCTCTCACTCACTCGTTCCGTTTCTGCGGATGTTGCAGGCTGGCCTTTTGTACTGGGCTCCTGCCTGCATTGCCACCTTTTTCTGCAAACAAAGAAATCTGCAGCAGTCATGATAGAGCTCCATTGAGCTCGCTCACTTCCTTTCTGTCACTTGCTCATTGTGTTTCTCCCGGTGCTGCAGGCTGCCCTTTTGTACCGGGCTCCTGCTTGTGTTGGCACCTTTTTCTGCCCACAAAGAAATCCACAGCTGTCTCAACAGAGCTCCGTTGAGGTCGTTCACTCCCCCTTTGTGTCACTCACTCATTCTGTTTCTCCTGACGCTGCAGCCTGCCCTTTTGTACTGGGCTCCTGGCTCTGTTGGTGCCTTTTTCTGCCCACAAAGAAATCTGCAGCAGTACCAACAATGCTCTGTTGAGCTCGCTCACTCCTCTTCTCTCACTCTCTCAATCCGTTTCTGCTGGTGTTGCAGGCTACTCTTTTCTAATGGGCTTCTGCCTGTGTTGCCGCCAATTGCAACAGTTACAATACAGCTCTATTGAGCTCGCTCACTCCCTCTCTTTCAGTCACTCATTCTGGTTTTCCTGCCACTGCAGGCTGCCATTTTGTACTGGGCCCCTGCGTGCATTGCTGCCTTTTTCTGCCCACAAACAAATTTGCAGCAATCCCAACAGAGCTCCGTTGAACTCACTCACTCCCCCTTCCTCACTCGCTCATTCTGTGATTCTGTGTCTCCTGCCATTGCAGGGTGCCCTTTTGTACTGGGCTCCTGCCTGCATTGGTGGCTTGTTCTGGCCAGAAAGAAATATGAAGCAGTCCCGACACAGCTCCATTGAGCTTGTTCTCTCCCCCTCTCTCACTCACTCATTCCGTTTCTGCCCGTGCTGCAAGCTGGCCTTTTGTACTGGGCTCCTGCCTGCATTGCCGCATTTTATGCCCACAAAGAAATCTGCAGCAGTAACAATAGAGCTCCATTGAGCTTGTTCACTACTGCTCTGTCACTCACTCATTCTGTTTCTCTTGGCGCTGCAGGCTGCGCTTGTGCAGGGCTCCTGGCTGCTTTGGCACCATTGTTTGTCCACAAAGAAATCCGCAGCTGTACTGACAAAGCTCGATTAAGGTCATTCAGTCTCCCTCTGTCACGCACTCATTCTGTTTGTCCTGGTGCTGCAAGCAGTCCTTTTGTATGGGGCTCCTGCCTGCATTGGCACCTTTTTCTGCCAAAAAAGAAATCCGCAGCAGTCCTGATAGAGCCCCATTGAGCTTACTCAGTCCCCCTGTCTCACTCACTTGTACTGTTTCTCCCACCACTGCAGGCTAGCCTTTTCTACTGGGCCCCTGCCTCTATTGATGCCTTTTTCTGCCCTCAAAGAAATCCGCATCAGTCCTGACAGTGCTCTGGTGAGTTCGCTCACTTCCCCTCCCTCACTTGCTCTCTCGTTCTGTTTCTCCCAGTGCTTCAGGCTGCCCTTTTGTACTGGTCTCCTGCGTTGGGGCCTTTTTCTGCCCACAAACAAATCCGGAGCAGTCCCGACAGAGCTCAGTTGAGCTCGGTCACTCCCCCCTCTCACTCGTTCCATCTTAATCTGTCCCAAACACTGATGCCCCACAGTGACCGTGCTATTCTCCATCAGGAGTGCAAAAACATATTTTAGCTAGCATGTGAAAAATGACAGCTGTACTGTTCATAAGGAGGTGTGAAAGAATGCCAATGTTGAAAATGTGGCTTAAAAAAATACAAATCTGTGAAGTTACAAGGGTGCGTGGAAACAGTTGAACGCACGTTTGTAACACAGTCATGTTATGGAGTTTTGTCACCAAATTTTCAACATAGGGATTTTAGTACCTCTGCTCATAAACAGTGCCACTATCATTTTCTTAATCTGTCGTGAACACTGCTTTCCCACAGCGACTGCGTTGTTCTGTGCTGCAACTGTGAAACCACATATCAGTCAGGATGTGAAAAATGACAGCTGAACTGCTCATAAGGAAGTGTGAAAAAATGCCATTGTTGAAGATGTGGCATGACAATAGTACGAATCTGCAAAGTTACAAGGGTGTGTGGAAAGTGTGCAACATACACTTGTGACACACTCATTTGATGGGCTATCATCACCAAATTTTCAATGTAGGCATTTTAGGACCTCTGATCATGAACAGTATCAGTGTCATTTTATTAATCTGTCCCAGACAGCGATTTCCCACAGCAACTGCTCTATTCTGTGCCGGAACTGTGAAAACACTTTTCAGCCAGGATGGGAAAAATGACAGCTGCACTGTTCATAAGTAGGTGTGGGAAAATGGCAATGTTGAAAATCTGGAGTGACAATATTATAAATTTGCAAAGTTACATGTGTGCATGCAAATTGCACAATGCACGCTCGTAACACAGTCATTTTATGAAGTATCATTACCAAACTTTCAACATAGCCATTTCAGGACCTCTACTCATGAACAGTGTCACTATCATTTTCTTAATCTGTCCCGAACACTGATTTCTGACAGCGACCGTGCAATTCTGTGCCAGAAGTGCAAAAACACATTTCCTCCAGGATGTGAACAATGACAGCTGTACTGTTCACAAGGAGGTGTGACAAAATGCCAGTGTTGAAAATCTGGCATGAAAATATTGCAAATTCACGAATTACGAGCGTGCATAGCAACTGTGCAGTGCAGGCTCGTAAAACAGTAATTTTTTGGATTTTTTCCACCGAATTTGCAACATAGGGTTTTTGAGAGCCCACCTCATGAACACTGGCATTGTCGTTTTGTTAATCAGCCCCAAAAGGTGATTCCACGCAGTGACCATGAAATCACCTTTCAGGGCCGATTAATGCCATGACAGTTCAAGAAATCATGAGGAGGGGTCCCATGTTGAAAATTTGGTGAAAAATTCCCAAAATGCCGAGATATGTACTAAAGTTGGAAAACCCTATTTATTACATTATACAGCTTACCGGCATTTCCTCAGTTTGCTGTCAGCTTTGAAGAGTGTAGACGTGTTCTCAGTCCACAGATCGTAATGCTGAGCTCCGGAGGTAAGTATGGGGTGAGGTGGGGTGTGGGGAGGCAGAGTGCACAGTGGGTGGGTGCAGGTTGTGGGGGGGCCGTGATACTGTGAAGGGCCGTTTCCTTTTTTACATGGTTAAAGAAAAAGATGACTTCGTGGGACCATTTTTCATTTACAGGGGCATGTGGCACGCTGGTGTGGACTCCCAGCATACCACCGGACTCTTGCTTTGGGGGGCAGCTGTAGCCGACAGGGGATTGGGCACCCCCATTGGCAAACAACAAAAGGGGGGATTCCTTTTTGCCGATGGGTATTGGGCACCCTGTCGGCAGACAATGAAATGGGGTGGGCTACATTATGCTGATGGGGAGTGGGCTCCCCCATCAGCAGAAAAACATGGTGGAGGGGGGTTAATATTGTTTGAGAACACGGCGGCAAGCCGCCACCATGTTCACAAACAATATCAAGGTTACTACATCTCGCCCTGCAATGACGGGTCTCTTCCTCATTGCAGCGCATGTCTTACGCTGCAATGACGAGGCGGCCCCAGATTGCATTGGCTAAATTGTCACAAGTTGGTGCAAACATTCCAAACTTATGTCAACAGCATCCTGCAACAGCATTGGGGGAAGTGGGACAAGCCTTTACAGGCTGTGGGGGCATTGGCCACAACACTGCCGAGCCTCCACAGCCTGCTTCTCAGCAAGCCGTCCCAATATGTTTCTTGCGCTGCATGCAATCAACATAAAAAGTATTGGTCAAAATTGTAAATGCATTCTTCAACTGATGCTTTCATTGTCAGGCTGTATTACCTTTTGTTACTGTTTACTGTGTTAAATTTTCATAATGTATATACCACAACAACTACAATCAAAATACCCTAAAGTCACCTATCATGTCAATCCCCCCCATAATTTCCTATCTTCTGAATGTTGCCAGCTTATAGCATACATCATAGAACATGCAGTATTAATATCCCAATATGAATAATAATCCTCTGAAAAAATTTTCAGAAAATTAACAAGGATTTCTTGACGCCCGTAATTATAAATTCCCAGCTCCCCCTAATGTCTCATTCCCTATTATGGTTTCCACAATAGAAACAATTTTTTATTGTTAGTTTCTTTATTTTATTTTTTAAAATTCCCATGGTCACCAACTTTTTGGATGCTGCATGCTTTCATTTCATTTGAATTTGCAGCACAGAAACGCATGCTATAATACACTTTTATTGACGCTGGCGGTGCTTCGCTTTAGTGTCACCTGTAATGAGAGCGTGCAGTGTAAGAACTCTTAGAAACTGCATTTGTATTGTGGAAAGCATGATGGTGATGTGATACATTTGTGAGAGATGTGATTTAGATTAGAATTATGATTTTCTTTCCTTTCATTTGGTTAAACAGCAGTGCAATAATCACAATATCATTAAATCTCTTACCATGCCCCAACCTTCCCCCAAATGTCCTGGGCCGGATTTTCAAAGCCCTGGCACAAACTGCGACAATGGCAACTTGCACTGAGTGTGGAGCTCTGGGACCCTGTATCCAATTTCTATTTCTCAGGGTCCTGGTGCCTAAGTCCACCAGCTTGATGCAAAGAGGGTGCTGCACCTGATGTATGGTGCACCCACCCAGAATGCTGCAATGGCTGTGGGGAGTCTGCAGACACTCATGGACAGGGTCTGGCAACCAGGCACTTCACCCCAAACCACCATGACAACGGCAGCAGTGCCACAACACTCCCCAGTACCCTAGTGGGCTACTGCCCCCTACCCATCTCAGCAGCCCCACCCCTCTCCTGTACCTGATCCAGTGACTGGCACAGCCCTCCATGTGCCACCTGGCTGGCTGAATGGGCAGTCCGTGAGTGCACTGTGGCACGATACAGTACATGCACTGACAGCTCATTCGGCGGCTGGCCGTGGTGGCATGTGGAGGGCTGTGTCTGTCGCCAGATCAGGATACAGGAGGGGGGTGGGAGTGCTGAGATGGGGGGGTTGGCAGGATGCATGGATGTGGGTGTCAGGACAGTGATGGGGTGAGGGGGGACTACCAGACCACCAGGGATCGCTCACCAGGGATGGATGGGATGAGCCACATGGTGCCACATACAGGACTACCACCCAGGAGCCATCTAAGTCCCCTTAGACCTGCCTCTTACTTGTCTAAGGGTACTTGGCACTTGGCTCCTTGGGGGGTTCTTTCAAATTCTAGATCTGAGGGCTGCGGCAGTCTGGGTCTGCCGAAAGCTCCCAGTGCCATGCCGCAGCCACATTCATGGTGCAAGGAAGGCACTAGCACACTTTGGAGCAGGCAACCTGCTGGGTGACGCAGGCTGCCTTTCAAATTCCCACTTGGTATAGCTCTTGGGGCAAGGTGCCCTTGCATCAGACCTGTTTGACGCAAGCACCTTCTGTCAATCTCAGGCCTTTGAAAATCCGGCCCCCTATCTTTTGAATATCCCACTGTTTTAATGTCATGAAAGTCCAGATGAAGAATAAGGCCATAAATGCTTCACAGTGTTCCAACTTAAGTGAGAGCATTGCCTGGTGATGCAGTTGCTGCTGCTGCTGTGGTCCCACTGCTGTAATGTCATGAAAAGTTTGAATGAAGAATAAGGCCAGAAATGCATCACAGTGTCCCAACTTAAGTGGAGCATTGTCTGGTGGTGATGCCTGCTGCATCACTGATACATGTTGCCCTTTGTGTGTGCCTTCATGTCACAATGGTGAATAATTGTTCACTCCAGCATAATTTTTTGGGGCATAGCCACAGGCATTGAATGTCTATTGAATCTTGTTCTGTGTTGTAAGCAGTCCATCATGTTCCTTTTCAGGGAGTCATAATACATATGGAATGTTTCCACTTTACCATGGTGGACATGATATTCACATCCACATGCCAGACATATGTTATGAGTCCAACACCTAATGTGGTACTGTAACATTTATTTTTTATTCAGGGGGGTATGGGGTTACTGCTGTGACTGACTGAAATATCATCATTTCTGATTACATTTATTTATTTATTTTTCTCAGGTCATAGACACACTTGTGTTCCACATGTTTTCGATGGTTGATGACTTTGGCTGTATGGAAACTGTCAAGCCACATAAGGTAAGTATTTATTTATTTTTTGGTTCAGGGGGGCACCATTTGAAAACAAGTTTCAGCAATGTTTTTGTCTTCTTTCCAGGTCTTCAGCATATCCTAACTGTTGCCCATCTTTAGACTGGAAGATACCACCAACGGCAGTCCACATCACCTCAATGTTACCTGAAAACAGATGAAGAAGAAATTATTAGGAGTTCATTGCATGACCATTTCAGTTCCCAGCATGGCTGTTCCTGTCTTCTGTTATATCCAGCTTAAAATACCAAGCTATTAGTAACCCCTTATCCAGCTTAAAATACCAAGCTATTAGTAAATCCTTTAAAAATTAACAGGTTTAGTAAGTGACACACACTGGTCCACTGCTGACTTACATTACATTATGGGTTTTCAGGACCAGGATAACATGTTGTACAATCCTGGTGTACTGAAGTATGCCTGTTCCATCTGTGAAGAAAAAATATATTATCTGGCCTGTATGCCATTGCTGTTGAATGCTTTACAGTTGCCTGTATTTGGTGACAGTGGCATCTTTAAAGCAGAAAAGGAAGGATTCACACTACAGTGCAAGTCAAAATCATAGTACATGACATTAGTACATACTTACTGTAAATTAGTGATAAGAAGCAGGGTGGCTGTGGCTGGCTGAGAGTTTATAGCTTGACCACAGGAGTAATGTCTCTCTCTCTCTCTCTCACACACTCTCAAGAAGCAGGTGGATGTGGCTAGTTGATGGGTCATAGCTTGGGCACAGATACAATGTCTCTCTCTCACTCTCAAGAAGCAGGGTGTCTGAGGGTTCATAGCTTGGGCATAGTTACAATCTCTCTCTCTCTCTCTCTCTCTCTCTCTCACCCAAGAAGTAGGGTGGCTGTGGCTGGCTGAGGGTTCATAGTTTGGGCACAGGTACAATGACTCTGTGTGTCTCACAAGAAGCAGGGTGGCTGTCTGGGGTGCATTACTGTTTTTCAGTGTCAGGAGGATATCTGTCATTTAATCAGCAGGATTTAAGTGGCTACAATCTGACATTTGTGTTTAGAGGACTACAGGTAATAATGACTGCACACATTCTGTGAACGGTACCCTCAAAATCAAGAAAGGGGAATCAAAATATAACATCATGTCATTATTTGTCAATTGTCATATGATAGTCAAGGCCACTGTTGTTTTGTTTTTTAATGCAAACAAATGGTAACATTACAGAACTACAACAGCCTTACTCCCTCCCACCAACTTCCTCCTCTTCATCTTCAAGGAGGAAGCAGCAGCCCTCGCAATCCTTAGTGCCAGAGTTGTACCCACTTGGAAATTCTTTTTCCATGACTGCATCATCAACCTCAATGGTACACCATTTGATGCTGCCACCAGGATGGTCTGCTTCACCTGCATCATCAGCACAACCATCATCATAACTGGGTACAAACATAGACGTGGTTGTCCTACTTGGTATGTGACCTTCATTCATTTTGATAAATGTCAACATGCTGACATCTGCAGGTGATAGGTTAGTATGACAGTCACACACTATGGCCCCCACAGAACTAAATATAACTAAATATCCTCTCCACACTTACACTGGAGGTTAGGCAAGTCAGGTACTTCAATGCTACTAATGTCAGTGCTGCCCATTCATTCACCTTGCCATTCCAGTACACCAAAGAATTGTCCAATATTGTCAGAAGCCTATTTTCTGCCAAATAAGCCTTAACCATGGTCTATGGTTCACACACTCCTGATGAATCATCCACCTGTTCACAAGATTCATCTAGGACACAAATTCTTACTTGGGACAAGGCACGCCAAAGTGGCTTAATGGACAGCTGTGAAGCTGACACTGCCCCTTGGCCCTCAGCCACCTTACTGGATGTACTCAGTCCACAGTGATCACCAGCCTTTTTATGCTCTGGTTTGCAGAACGTTGCATGTGGCTTCTGTGACCCATGAACCCATTGGACCAGCTGTCCATTCAGAGTTTGAAAATGATCATGCACTCTCTCCAATATGGATGCAATGCCACACTTATAGCATGGAGCCAGCATTGTGGCTATTCCAAATTCTGGAGATTGCTGAATAGTGGTGATGTGTTGATTGCTGTCTAATATTGTAATCATGTGTTTCAGTAATGCACAGCTTGACCTATCTCCAGCCACATCAAGGCTAGGATACAAATTTAAGAAACTCTTCCTCAGCACCTGGAGCAGTGGAATGGCTTGACTAATGGATGCAGTGTCACCACTCACTGCCAATGTGGTTTGTTCAAACAGCCTCAAAATTAATATTACTGAATCTGTGAGTCTCCATTGTTCTGTTGTTATAGATATTGAGGTCCCTGAACTGTCACAGCTAGTGTGCATAACTAGGTACTCGAAGATGGCTTTGTAATGTTCATACAACTGCTCTGCATATAAAGTGTTGAATTCCTTCTCATGACAACTTCAAGCTTGAGGCAATGCTGAGGGAGGATGTTTTGAATCTGCAGCTGCATAAGTTGGTCCCAGGCCTTTCCAGAGCATGCAAAGTGGGCACAGATGCAGTGTGCAACAGTCAGCATTTGCTTTATTTTAGGGTACTGCAGCAGCTCCTGTACCACAAGATTTAAACACTGGGCCATGCAGGGAACCCTAACAAAGCCACCATTGCTGATACATTTAACAATGTTTGATCCATTATCACTAGCTATGAAGCCAGCTTTTAGGGACTGGGGTACAGCCACTCAGTTTCTGTCAGTAGCAAGTCTAGCATGTTTTTGCCTGTATGCGACCCTACTGCACTATGTATTGCAATCATGTCATACTGTCTAATGCCATGAAGGTTGCTACCACCACAGTCTGACTTATTACACTGCTTTCCCATCCCAGCATCACAGACAACCCTGTGTAGCTGCACCCAATGTGCAGTAATACACAAATAGGAACTACCCGCCGTTTTGTCACTTGTCCACATATGCATGCTTAAGTGAAAGTAAGGTGATGAGGAATGTTGAAGGGCATGTCTTACAGACTCTATCACCATTTGATATAACTCAGGAACAGCTTGAGTGGAAAAGTATGTCCTGGATGGGATCTTCCATTTAGGACATGCGTGTGACCAAAGTGCCAGAATCCCACATTCTCCACAAAGGAGAATGGCAAAATATCAATCGCCAGCTTTTCTGCTACAGCAGCACTGAGTTCATGTGCAGCTGCATGATTTGGTGGGTATTTACTGTTCTGTGCAAAAATGCTGTGCAACATGGGCTGCATTGTTTGGTGTTTTGCACGTGGCATGCCAAATGGATCTCCTCTATGAACTGACATGGATGGAGTACCTTTGATGTGGGATGGTGGGTGCACAAGTGACAAGCTAATAAATGCAGTTATTTTCTCAGTTTTAAGCACAGGGGATGACATAGTAGAATTACTACATGGACCACCATTGCTACTCTGACCACTACTTGAACATTCAAAATCATCCTCCTCCTCATGCCTGTAGTAATCTTCCAGAGTTATTTCACCACTTTTACCAACATGGCTACTTACACTGAAGGATGGGGATACCATGCTCACTAAGATGGATGAGGGTGAATGCCTCATTATGGCATTAGCTCCCCTGCGGTGCTGAGTCCACAGTGTAATGTGCATGCACTTGAGATGAGTATGCTGGCCCCCAGTGCCCAGATGGCTACCCTTTTTACCATGCTTCACACATGCCTGACAAAGCTGGCAGACTGCCACTGTTTCATTGCTATCATCGTGTATGAAAAAAAATCCCAAACTAAGGACTGTGATGCTCTACTCTTGATATGTCATTGCTGGTGCTGCATAGGGAACTGCAGTTTTGGTGGCAATGAAATGGGGGGTGTACAGCATGATTTATGGTGTTGTGCACACTTGGACATTGCTGAACATCACACTCTATGAATATTACTTCATGGTCAGCAACAGACACAGCTTCATCAGAACTTTGAGGAGAGGGGGATTGACTAACAGACTATTTACAAACAGCCACATTCACTTTCTTTTGTCCATTTCCCAAATAGGGTCACTAGCATCATCACCATAATCATCATCCACAAATTCACTTTGGATGCTGTCCTCCTGTGGAGATATTCCAAACACAGACTCAATATTATCATCCACACTTTTATGTTAACATCTGAATGTTTGGATGGCCTAACCTCAAGATCAGTGGAAACAAGAGACTGTGAGTCATTAGCATGACCAGAATCATGTTCAACTACTGTGGGGAGTGGGACATCAAGTACATTCAAGTCTGCAGATTCAACAACATTTTTCCCACCTGATAAGTTTGCCTGGGTTTAACTTGTAGCAATAGTCATGCTGTTATGACCCATTCCCTTGCTAACCTTACTACGAGCAGAGACAACAGCATCTCCAACCAGCATCAAAGTAATTGATTTTGCTGTGAAAAACAGAGTCGGAGAAATCCCTTTATTTGCAGCAACTACTACCTTTCCCTTTTACTGCATACTACCATGACCATGACCATTTTAAACACTGCTAGACTTGTTACTCTTTTCCGAACTTGTCTCATCACAACTTCCATTGATAATAGTCTTCTTGGCAGCAGTATCACAGCCAGAAACAGCTTTGCATGACAGTCTCTTTGCAGGTATTTTTAAGATTACATAGACAATTAACAGCAACTTATTATTTCTACAGTTTTGGGGTGATGGGAAGCAAAAACAAAAATAATGCAGCCTGTGATAGGGTGAAATAGGAACCTGTCCCAGTTGTTATGGAAAGAGTCTGAATGCAGGGATTTGTTCTGTTCTTTTCTGTCTCTTGTCTATCTGGTTGTGCAACCATGTTTTCCTGTGAGACCCCAAACTTGATCACCCCGACAGTCTCGTAATTCTTTTTCTCTCACTGTCTCTCAGCATTCCCTTGCTGTCTGCCTTTTTCTCCCTTACACATCTGTTGATATATAAATATATACAAATCATTATGTGAAAGTGTAACTGATATTGGGATCCCTTTGTTTAGATATTACATCATGTTAATTTTTGAAATGTATGTAATTGTGGATTGAGATGATTACAACAAGCTATTGGGAACTCAAGTGGTTACCTGAGGGCAAGTTTTGAGCCTTTTGCAGAGGATCTGTGGAATAAGGCCTCAGCTCAGGCACACTGTGTTCCTGCCTTTCACCTGCCTGAAACACACAAAAACAGGATGCTTGTTAAGAATGGGGTTGGAAGGACTTATAAGAGCTGGGCTACAATTGCTGGAAAGAAGAGGACACAGAAATTGAAGGAAAACTAATGGATGTTCTCAATTTTATTTTGCCTTTGTAAATAGTTGTACTGAACAAGTTTATTTTTTTATGTTACTGCTAGTGTAAATAAATTTGTTTGGTGAATTCTACAACTGCTCCTGGTTTTCCTGTGCTCCTGATCTGAGCCTCAATGACAGATGGTGTCAAAAGTGGGATTTACACCATGTATACTCTAAGCCAGGAGTTTTGTGCATGGGTACTGGACCTAGTACCAGGGAGGCATAGAGAAAGGTATGGATTCTGCAGCAGCAAGTCCAGGCGTGGTTACCGGGAGAATGGCAGTCAAACTAGCAGAGACAGAAGTCAAGCTGGATTGTACAGCCAGCACAAGTTATGGAAAAAGATCAGGCAGTGACAGGACCTGAAAACCTAATGGACTTTTTCAAATGGTGGGCTATACAACAAGAGATGGAGCAGCAGAGGTGAGAAGAGATGCAGTGACAGGAGCAGCAGATGAGAGAAGAGATACAGTGACAGAAGCAGCAATGCCAGATGCCTTGCAAGCTATCAAGGCAGAGGATCTGGCAAAGATCCAGATGAGCAACAAAACACAAGCAACTCAAAAGCTATTAAACTTACAAAGTTGTGTCCCTCAGATGATATTGAGGCATACCTGACAACATAGGAAAGAGTTGACACAGCCTGCCAATGGCCAAAGCAGCAATAGACAACCAGACTGGTACCCTGCCTGACAGGGAAATCCCAACTTGCCTACAGCAATATGAACACTGAACAGTCAGAAAACTATGACCTGGTGAAAAGTGAAATCCTGAAAAGGTATGACATCTCCGGAAAGACCTACAGGCAGAGATTTCAATTTCTGAAGTACAACTCAGTTGACAATCCTTGAGAAGCCTTCACCTTACTCAGAAATCCTGATAAAATGGCTCCAACCAGAGAGCAAGACAGTCCACAGATCACCAACACATTTGCCATTGAGCAATTCATCAACATCCTGCTTACAGATGTGCAGCTTTGGTTAAAGGAACACCAACCAGAGAGTGGGGGAAAAGCTGTTTCTTTAGCCAGGAACTATCAAATGGCCAGACAGATGCCACAGCAGCGAGGTAACAGCCAAGCACTGATAAGACACTCTTTTTCCCATTTAAACTCCAAGCCTGATAAGAATTCTGGTGGGGTAACAAATCTGTGCCCAATGAAGTTATTTGCTATAACTGTAATAAGCCAGGCCATATGGCAAGAAACTGCCATAGTAAGGAGAGTGGCAATGGAGCAGATTTGCCCTTAGCAAATTGGGGCAAGTACTTAACAGATGTGAAGGTGGGCAATAAGACTGTAAAGGGACTCATTGATTCAGGATACAGACAGACCCTAGTGCATGTTGAAGTGCTAGGAAAACACTGTGCAAAAGGACCAGGTATTGGTGTCATCTACATCCATGAGGACACTCGATACTGTCCCACCACCCAAGTGACTCTGACCATTAAGGGTGTGTCACACCAAATGAAAGTGGGGTAGTACCCACGTTATCTGTTCCTGTGATTATTGGAAATGACTTTCCAGGATTTACTGAGTTAATCCCAGAAGAGCCAAACCTTGCAGTTTCAGCAGCAGTGGTGACAAGAGCTCATTCAAAGAAAATTTCACCTATTGGCACAGCAGTTGGATTTCCACTTCTGACGCCAGTGACCCAGGTTTGGGAACAGACTCGGGTCGCTGGAGGGCCAGCCGGGGGAGATGGAAGGAGCATCTGCAGACAGCTTGCCTTCTCTGGGGAGAGGGTGGGGATGTGAACCGGGCACCTGCTGGTCCCTGGAGGAGGCCAAGAGCACAGCAGGACTTCAGGGTTCCAATTGTCGGGGGAGAGATGAACGTCGGTGTTCACCTTGACGTCAGTGGCACATCACTGTCTGGGGAGAAACCCAGGAAATAGCTCCCTGGCTAAGCTGGATGATGGTCTCTGGCCCCCCGCTGCCATAAGCCCTCACAAAAGACCCGCCTCAGTGACACACAGAGCCAATGGCCTAGTCTGCTGGACGGCCCCACCAGTGCCTTCCATCTTGGGAGGGGACCCACCCGGCAAGGGATATGCGGAGCTACCTCAGGGGTCACAATGTGAGTGAGGGTTGGCATCGGAGGAGACAGGCAGATGGAAAAAGGACCAAGGAGGCTTGAAGAAGAGGCTGGCCAGGGGAAGCAGAGGAACAACAACAAAAAAAAATTTCAGATGGTGGGGACTCTTTTTCTTTCACTGATTTTGATTCAGACTTGTTTGAGCACAGCTCCAAGATCCATAACTCTAGAAATAAAGACAATGCCTGAAGAAACTGTGGCAACAAATGACTGATGAACACGAAGGGTTAAAATATGAAAATGTTGAAACTAAGCTAATAACTGATTGTGATTTTCTTTCAGAGCAAGCTAATGATGTTTCTCTCTGGGTTATTTTAAACAGCTGGAGGTGAAACCAAAGCAGGGTGGACCAAAGTTTAAAAATTGAATGGGTTACTGTACAGAGCTTGTGTTAAACCTCAGACACAGGAACAGACAGAACAATTGGTTGTACCACAGAAGTGTAGAACAGAGTTGTTACAGATAGCATATGATAGTCCTATGGCTGGTCACTCAGGGAGGGATCACAGCCTTGCCAGACTGCTGTACAGATTTCACTGACCTGGAATTCATGAAGATGTTGTTGCCTATTTTAATTGCTGTGCTGAGTGTCAGAAAGTAGCCCCAGTCACTAGAAAAGACAAGGTGCCCCTGGTGCCCCTACCCTTAATAGATGGGCCTTTTGAGAGAATTACAATGGTGTGGTATGTCCATTAGACAAAAGTAAAAAGGGTAATAGATTTAGCCTGGTTGTATGCGACTATGCTACTCAATATCCAGAAGCAGTTCAAATGTGTACTGTTGCAGCTTCAAAAGTGTCAGCTGAGCTTGCAAAAATGTTCAGCACAGTGGGCATACCTAAAGAAATTATTACTGATCAGGGTAGTAATTTTAGTGCTGCATTACTTAAGAAGCTGTACAGACTACTAGATATCACTGCCATAAGAACCTCCCCCCATCACCCTCACACAGATGGTCTTGTTGAGCATTTTAACCAAACCCTAAAATGCATACTAAAAAGGTTTGTAAAAGGGGAAGGGAACGATTGGGACCAATACTTGCCTTACCGACTTTTTGCTTAAAGAGAAGTGCCACAGGCATCAACAGGGTTTTCACCATTTGAAATGCTATATGGTAGGCAGCCAAGGGGGCCACTGGATCTGATAATAGAAACGTGGGAAGATAAACCCACTCAGAAACAATCTATAACTTCTTATATGTGTGCCCTAACAAAGAAGCTGACAAAATATGATGAAATTGCCCATAGTAATCAGGAAGAGTCCCAAAACCAGCAGAAGGTATATTATGACCATGGGGTAAAAGGAAAAGTTTTTGAGCAAGGTTAAAAGGTTTTGTTGCAGGTACACACAGAAAAATAAACTGTTAATGAAGTGGCAAGAGGCCTGATAAGGTTCTTACATGTACTGGCATTATTAACTATGAGATTGAGACCCCTGACAGAACAATCCTTCTGAGATATACCATGCTAACCTCCTCAAGAAATGGGTTGAAAACATGCCAAAAGTTACTTTGCTAGTTTTACCAGAAACTGATACAGAAGATATTGATGTAGCTTATGATAGACTGTAACAAACTGTAAATGCTGATGCTGTAAAGGTCAATGTTTCCTCAACCTCAGAACAAACTGCAGACATTTGTAATGTGCTAAAGACATTTAACAGTACTTTTACCACAGTACCAGGTCAAGCAAAAGGGGTTGAGCATGTTATAGGGACAAGGAATGCTCTTCCTATTAGGCAAAATATATACAGGTTACCAGAGTGGTTAAGAGCTGACATGATTAAGGAATACAAAAAATGAAAGAAATGGGCATCATAGAAGAGTCAAGAAGTGCTTGGTCATCTCCAATGGTAGTTGTAAACAAAAAGGAATGAGGTGTTAGAATCTGCCTTGATTTTATGAAACTTAATCAAGTGTCAGAATTTGATAGTTATCTTATGCCTAAGATAGATGATTTGGTGGACAGACTGGGGAGAACAAAGCATATCAGTACCCTTGATCTCACCAAGGGTTACTGGCAAATCCCTTTTGCTAAAGAATCTAGAGACAAAACTGCATTTGCCACTCCTGTTTGATTCTATAAGTTCACCACCATGCCATTTGGTTTACATGGTGTGCCAGCTATATTTCAGTGTTACATGGATGTAATTTTATCACCTCATACTGGTTATCGTGCTGCATACTCAGATGATGTTGTTGTGTACAATCCAGACTGGAAAAGCCACCTGGAACACCTATGAGCAGTTATCCAAGCTATCAAAAATGCAAGTCTGACTACTAATCCTACCAAATGTGCATTGGGTATGCAGGAAACCAGATATTTGGGCTATGTGTTGGGAAATGGAGAAGTTAAGACAGAAATTTCTAAAACAGAAGCTGTAGCTAACAGCCCTGTCCCAAAATAAAGAAACATCAAGTAATTTTAGGGCTGGCTGGTTATTATCGAAGATTTATTACCAACATTGCAGAGTTAGCTATTCCCTCACTGAACTCACAAAAAAGATACCCAAGTAATGTGAAATGGACCCAGAGTGTGATGAAACTTTTCAAGCCATTAAGGCTCGTCATGTTTAACCTCTGTTTAGAAGTCCAGACTTTGAGAAATCATTTTGTTACAAACAGATGCATCAGAGGTAGGTATAGGTGCAGTCCTGAGTCAAAATGTAGATGGGATGGAACATCTTATTCTGTACATAAGCAGGAAGTTGCATGACAGAGAGAAAAGATACTCCACCACTGAAAAGGAATGTTTAGCAGCAAAGTGGGCCATGGAGTCCCTTAAGTTTTATTTGCTAGAAACTGACTTTGTTCTTTTAACAGATCACAATCCTCTCTGTTGGCTTAACCAAATGAAAGATAACGTTTCCAGAATCACAAGATGGTACCTGGCACTACAGCCATTTAAATTCACTGTGATACACGAATCTGGTAAAGAATAGCAATGCTGATTTTTGTCAAGATATGGATCAGGAATTGAGGGTTCTGAAGGCTGAAAAACAAATGTATGGGTTTGAACTTTACTGTTTGCTGTACTGTTATAGAAAAACAGATAATGTGCATGTGCTTAATTTCTGCAAGCAGCAAATGTTAGTGAAGAATTAAAAAGTTTTGGAAATCTGTTTGTAAAAACAGGTTCTCTCTTAAGGAGAGGGGTGTATGTGATGGGGTGAAATAGGACCCTGTCCCAGTTGTCATGGAAACAAGTTTGAATGCAGGAATCTGTTCTGTTCTTTTCCGTCTCTGTCTGGTTGTGCAACCAAATTTTCCTGTGAGACCTCAGATTTGATCACCCTGACAGTCTTGCAATTCTTTTCCTCTCATTGTCTCGCAGCGTTCCCTTATTGTCTGTCTTTTTCTCCCTTGCATATCCACTGATATAAAAATATATGCAAATCATTATGTGAAAATGTAACTGATATTGGGATCCCTTTCTTTAGAAATTATATAGTATTAATTTTTGAAATGTATATAATTGTGATTTGAGATGATTGCAAAAGCTATTGGGAACTCAAGAGGTTACCTGAGAGCAAGTTTTGAACATTTTGCAGAGAAGCTGGGAAAAGGGGCCTCAGCTTAGGGACACTGTGTTCCTGCCTTGCACCTGCCTGAAACACACAAGAACATGATGCTTGTTAAGAATGGGGGGGGGTGTAAGGACTTATAAGACAGCTGAGCTACAATTGCTGGAAAGAGAAAAGGGACACAGAAATTGAAGGAAAACTAATGGATGTTCTCTATTTTATTTTTCCTTTGTAAAAAGCTATACTGGACAAGTTTATTTTTTTATGTTACTGCTAGTGTAAATAAATCTGTTTGGTGAATTCTACAACTGCTTCTGGTTTTCCTATGCTTCCTGAAGTGTGCCTTGATGACACAGCCACATAGGCACAACACAACCCTCCCCCTCCCTCCCATCCCACTCCCCATCCCTACCTCCTCCCTCCCTCTCCAGGTATTATCTAGGTATGTCCAGGGCTGTATCCCCAATGTAACCCTTGGGTACCTTGTATATGACTGTAACCTATTGTAAGAAACATTATTATGTAGCCTATGTGTACTCTATGTTTAATTTTCTGCACCTGTACTGTTCTCACTGTTATAACCAAACTATGTAACGCTGTCTATCCCCCCTGTAAGGAGGTGCTTTTGTAAATGAGTCCATGACTCAAAGGTTTAAATCCAACTTTCCTAATTAATAAATTAATAAATAAATACATAAATAAATAAAGCTCTTAACCAGTCTTCAAAATACCAAAGTCAAAAACAATACCTTGTTTTGTGTGTGTGTGTGTGTGGGGGGGTGTTACAGCTGTAGCTACACAGAAGCAGGAAGAATATTGCAGACAGGCTGAGAAATTTAAGTACGGCTATTGCGGTGCCACAATAAAATGCATATCAATTTACACCATGCACACAAATTAAAGTTCAGGCACAGAAACTTTAACTGTTTAGTAAACTACAATACAGACAGTCTTTTAAAAGGACTGAAATAAATGCCCAGGAAACAGAAAAAAACTTATACAAAATTAAGTGAAGTTGTACTCTGTGTACCTGAACACACACATAACAAAAACATAGCCAACAACAGTTGGAAAAACTGCCTTTCTCACTAATCTTCCTTGTAGAAGTTCTACACCACAAAGTCGCCCCTCCCCCGAAGCACACTTCTTCACTGTCTGTCAGTACAGAGACTGAATGTACTAAATTAACATTAAATATCCACACAAAATCAATAAGTGTTCAATAATATGAACACATAAGGATTTACTACAACTGATGTACTAAATTTTGACACAAAATCTAGTGGCAAAAATGCCTTTTTAAAAGTTTTTCGATGGTTTGATTCTCAGAACTCTGAGAGCAAACTGTCTCCAACTTTCCACTACACACAATATGCTGAACTGAGGCTGTGCATGACAATACAGAACCCATATAACCTTACTTCCCATGATTCACTGTACAATTCGCCTTAAAGAGCAAAAAAAGAAGATGAAGTAATGCAAAGTCAATAGAGAATAATGGTAACTTTGCTTTACTTCAAGATGTGAAGTTATTCACTTCACTATGCAGAATAGTATATGAAATTTGAGTTCTATGTGAAATACAACTCAGCAAATTTTATGCACTTTGCCCACCCCTGATTCTGACAAAACAGAGGTCCTAGCAATTGAGCCAGGTCACGGGCATGATGGAAGTGCCTCCGGAGTCGTGACAGGATTGGTCCTGGAATCCACTCCATTGATGGCTTCCCCAGGGTGAGAAATCTTGGCATCTTCCTGGATGACAGATTAACACTTCACACACTGGTGTCATCTGTAGTCCAAAGTGGTTTCTACCATTTAAAGAATGTCACCAGGATTACACCTCTAGTTCTGCCTGAAGACCTACCATCACTGGTATATGCCTTTGTCAAATCCAGGATTGATTATTGCAATTTTCTGTACTATGGGGTCAGTGGAGGGACCCTCCACCCACTGCAGCTGGTGCAGAACACAGCGGCCAGATTACTGATGGGCTGGTCTAGGTCCTGTCATGTGCCCTGGTCCTGTGATCTCTGCAGTGACTGCCTGTCAGGTGGAGGATCATCTTCAAGGTGAGCTTGCTCACCTATAAGGCCCTACGTGGACTGTGTCCTGGCAACCTGACTGATCTCCTGACACCTGACACCTCAGTCCATTCCCTCTGCTCCTCCACCAAGGACCTCCTTGTGGTTCCAAGGGCTAGGTTAAAAACATCTGGTGATCGAGCTTTTGAGGTCGCCACACCAGCCCTTTGAAACTCACTTCCAATCTTTGTTAGGGAGGCCCTAATGGTGGAGACTTTTTAAAGGGATCTAAAGTATCATCTTTTTAAGTTAGCTTACCCGGACTAACCAGAGCTGTTTTATGTCCCAAAGATTGTATTTATTGATTTTAAATCTGTTATATGTGCATGATGTATTTTAATGTATTTATTTTTGCAATTTATTTTATTTGCGTTACTCTGCTTGCTTTTACGTAAGGTGTTCAGAGCCTCTTGGATTGGGCACCATATAAATACATGTTACCTTACCAGAACTTCCCTGTGCTCCCAAGATGCTCTTGGAAACAAGCCTTGGCTTTGTGTGCATTTCCTGGCCAAAAGTGTCCCAAAAAAAAAGAATCACTGTCACAAGTTATTATGTTAAATTTATGCTATGTGACTGAAGTCTAACAAAATTTTCAAATTTTAAAAAATATATTACATAATGAAAAGACATATTGGGAAGGATTCACAAAAGGGATGCACCCAGTGCATCCAAGATGCAACAGTGCATCCCTGACTTGTGCACTGGCGCAAATCTGTAAGGGGTCCAATGCACCAGCACATCCTTGATGTGCCAACACATCACAGATGTGCTGCATACCACCCATAAAGATATACAGTGCATCTAGATGAACTGTGCAGAGGGCATGCCCATGCATATTTTGCACAGTCCCATTCACAACCCAACTTGGAGGTGCATCCCTGGGGCAAGTCAGGAGACACACTTCCCAAAGATAAGTTTACTTTAAGTAGACATAAGTAGGTGGCCATCCACAGGCAGACTGCCTTACTGCAGACAGCAGCATGGCAACCTGCCCAACCTGGCAGTCCTCTGGACCCTCCCTGCCCAACTCACCATCAAGCCGATCCCTGCAGCGGTGTGCAGGATAAAGACCCTTCCACCTGAAACCCCTGGGTCATGCTGCACACTGTGGCAGTACCATACTGATACTGAACCCCCCTCCCTACTGGTAACCCCCAAGTCATGCCACACACTGCAGTGGTACTGTACTCATACAGAACTTCCCCGCCCATAACCTCCTAGTCATGCCACACACTGCTGCGGTAGAGGTGATATAATGGAAACTCCTCCCTCCCGACCCCAACCTGGTTGAAACATAGTCAAGAGTCCCACCCCTCCCTGGCAGTCCAGTGGACCCCCACCCACTCAGGCACCCCTAACCCACCCACTCTCCCTGTCCCAGAAGATCCCATCATTCAGTAGGCAGGACAACCCACCCACATTCAGCCATGGCTGCCCGCTGACAGAACATGGTGGGAATCTCCTGCCTTTCACAAGTAGCACATAAGCTGTGATTCATACAGCTTGCTCAGGTGATACAGCACAGTTCAGTAAACAGTGTTTGAAAGCACCCTAACTGAAACATGTAGCTGCAGATTTTATTTGACATATCAACAAATGAAATCTGTACCCACAGCATTCAATTTTGCCTACAGGATTTGGATTCTTAATGAGCCCCTCATGTCTCAAGGAGGGCAGAGTGAGCAGTCCAATGAGGAGCACATGTTTTGGTGAATGCCCTCATCACTGTACACTGCTTCATGATAAAACTCAGGCAAAGTAGTCTATTGTTAGGTCACAACACAGATAGTTCAATAAGATAGCGTCAGGAGAGTACAGAGATACAATACCCATTATGCTGCGACCTGTTAATACAGTGCTGATGGACCCCATGCTCAATTTGTTTTAGATGAGCCATACATGACCTTACCTTAATGGTGCAACCGCTAAATACCAAACTAGATCAATATGTGGGCAAACTGGTTGTGGTCCAAGTCAAGGATGGATGGGATGCTTACAAACTCAGAAGAAGCAGAGAGGGCAACCACGAATGCACTGGCTGTCACGACCACCAACATTAAAATGCAGACGGTCATGCGGTCACAATTTGTACAACTTGAAACAGTAAGACCTGCAAATGCCCACATTCTAGGGGTCCGAGAAGAGACTGAAGGAGACATCTTGGGGGAGGACTTAGAAAGGTGGCTGCTGGAGGCTGTGGGACTTGGCTATGCAATACCAGCGATCAGATCATAGTGCATACTCCTCAAAGGGCCATCACATTAGAAAATGGAGCCAGAGGGAGATCACGTGATGCAGAGTGCTAAACAGAAGATCCTTCAAGAAGCTCCTGCCTCCCGATCACAAAATCGTCTTTTTTGGATGTCTGAATCTTCCCATTTCCTCTGCTTTTGAGATTCAGTGTTATCTGAACACTTTGGAAACCTGGTTTGAGCATTAGATCGGCGGATGGCGGCTTACATGAAGAATGCCCCGCAGAAGCACATTCCCCCTGCTACTCCCGAAAAGGCCTCTAAGAAATCCAGGGCCTCGGGTGGGCCTAAGAGGTCTGACCCTCCGAGCCAAATCGGAGAGCAGGAACCTTTAACGCTCAATAGGTTCCATGAAGAGTTTAAGCACTTTCGTGAAGAAATGAAAGAAATGGCGATGGATCTGAAGACTCTTTCCGGAAAACTGGATGAAGTTTCGTTAACTATCTCCGATAATATAGCTCGAATAGTCTCAATGGAGAAAAATGTAGAAAATCTCGATCCCGAACTAGTGTCTATGCATCAGAGGTTATCTCGTTTTGAAGCCAAGCTCGAAGATCTAGAGGGTCACAGCCACAGAAACAACGTTGTGATACTTGGGTTACCAGAGGAAGAAAAAGGCCAACACGTTGTGGTATTTGTACAGAAGTTGGTGGAGCGGGTCACCAGCCCCTCTCCGTTTGGCCCTGTCTATATTATAGAGTGAGCTCATAGGTCCCTGCGACCTAAGCCTTCTCCGGAGGACCCCCCCGTCCCATCATCTGTCAGTTTCTGAATTACCTAGAGAAACAACATTTTCTGCAGAAAGTGAGAGCTTTACAAGAGGTTCGCTGGGAGAACATGAAACTGAAAATTTCACAAGATTTGCCTGGCTCAGTTCATCTGAGCGAGCGTTCCATCCATAGTCTCTAAGATAATTGAGGCAGGCCTGGAAATTAGGATGGGATACCCGGCCAGGTTACAAGTTCTAGTAAATGGATCCTGGTCCAATTATGATGATCCTGCAGCTGCCCTGATGAGCCTTAAATCTATGCTACCAGATCTGTTTGCGGAACCCTGAGATGCTGTGTTTGCGGGATGAAGATCTGCTTGGAGCTAAGAATTAGAACTTTTGTTTTTTCATTCCTTGAGGAGCTGTTCAGTGCGAATCGGATGGGAAATTTCTCTTGTTTTGCTTGGACTGGGGGGATCAGCACAGGACGCACTTGCTACTAGTTTCCGTTGCCCCAATTGTAGAGGGCCTATGCCAGTTAAGGGCAAAGGACACTTGGGGTCTTGGGGTTTGCTCACGGGGGGAACAGGGTCTCAAGTTTCAGTGTTGTCTGCATTGTATACATAATAGAAAGGGGAATTGGTCTAGCTGAGGTTTAGATTTATGTTTATTTCATCTAGATTGGAAATTAGAGCGGTCTTGGGCTTTCTCTGCAGTTTACTTTCACTGTATTGCGATCTGGTACTGGCCACTAGAGGGTTCACCAGGCATTTATAACTCATAGGGGTGCAGCTCTCAATTCAAGGGGGATCTCTCTTAATCTTCTCGTTAGACAGGAGTGCAGGACAATTAACTCTCGCAAGAAGAGCTTTTGCAACTGGAGGTTGGTTACCTCTGGGAAGACATGTTTTTTTCAGTCTTCTTTCCCTGAGTTATGGTTACTAGGTCTTTCCCGATTCTTGCTCTCAGTCTGTGGTAGGTATCACTCCCCTTCACTGGGTTCCCGATCTGGTTTTACTTCCTGTATAACTGTCTCTCAAGGCAAGGCTGATCTCAATTCTCACTCTCAGTTTCATTCAAGTTTCCATGGCTACCTGGGATATGCATGGTTCTCGCTGCGACCCTTTTCGAACAGGTTGTCATTTTATTAATACCTTGGTGTGGGGTACTGAAAGCCCAAGACCATTCTCTCGTTCTCTGGGGTAATCAGCACTATTTGTTTTCATATGGTATAATAGAATGTAGGAATTGTCATTAGCAGAGGAGCATTATCGGGAGGAGATGAAGGAAAAGCACCAGTACTGGGCTGAACATTGCTTGTGACAGTTTAGAGGGTTGGGGGGATTTGGGGTATTGTTGGAGGGTAGGGGGTGGGTGGGGGATGGGATGGACTTAAATGTGGGGGTTAGGGAGGAGGGAGGGTCTTACTGCAGTAACCATGGGAGTAAGGTTGCAGGTATTATGTATCCCGTGTGCTGAGCTGTATATATTAAGTCTAACTATCATTACTGGATGGCTAAAGAAATAACTTTTGCAACTTGGAATGTTAAGGGGGATCAGGAAAAAGCACACATAATATCAGGTTCTTAAACATTTAAGCTTACTACGTTCTCAGATAACATTTATACAGGAAACTCATTTATTAGAAATGGAAGCTTCACAGTTAAGGAGACAACAGGTGGGTCTGGTTTACAATGCCCAGGGATCTACAAATAGCTGTGGGGTCATACTCATGATTAATAGGGATATTCCTTCGTTTCTACACAGGTTATTAAAGACCCTGAGGGAAGGTTTGTCCTTGTTAAAGGCACTCTCTGGTCTGTTCCATTACTACTTGGCAGTATCTATGGCCCTAACATAGATGACCCAGGGTTTTTTATGAGACTTATATTTGCTATCCTCCCAATGCTTCCCATCAGGATTATTTTAGGGTTGATTTTAATCAAGTACTTGATTCTAATTTGGATAGGTCAGGTAGAGGTCTGGGAGGGGTCACTCCGAGGCAGAAGGCTTTTAAAGACTTATTGGACCAATGCGGGCTCTGCGATGTCTGGCGTGTCTTGCATCCTGATTCTAGGGAGTTTACCTTCAGGTCAATGGTGCACGGCTCGCAGTCCCGCATTGATTACATATTTATTTCTCAGTTCCTATTACCTGGGGTTAAGACTTCCTCGATTCAACCTGGCCCAATCTCTGACCATTCATTAGTACTATGTAAATTGGTATTCCTTAATTTACCTAACAGGGAAACCAGATGGAAACTTAATGAACAACTTCTCAAAGATGTCAAATACTGTAAACTTATAAGGGAGCAAATTGAATCCTTTTTTTCATCTAACCCTTTAGATAGTGCAAAGCCAGATATTTTGTGGGGGGCCTTTAAGGCCTTCATGAGAGGGATCCTTATTAGTATGGCGATGGGCAGGAAAAGGGCACAGGAGAAGGAATTAATGTCCTTACTATCCCAAATTAGATCACTTGAAAATAACTTTTTGATTAATCCTCCTGACCAGGATAGGAGGAAACTCTTAGTGTTGAAAGATAGATATTTAGAATTACTCCAGGACAAAGCAGAATTAGCTATTATTCGTACAAGAGCTAGCTGTACTGACCAGGGAGAAAAGGAAAGGCGCCTACTGGCACTGCATATTGAGCAACAAGAATCAGTGAGATTTATCCCTCCTATCAGGGCAATGGCTGATGGATGCTTAAAAGTATCTCCACTGAAATAGTCCAGAATTTGCCCATTACTATACAAATTTGTACAGTGACATGGAGCATCCCTCCCTGGGAGTACGGAGAGCTATCTGAAGGACTCCCACTTGCCCTCTCGCTCAGGCCGACACAAGGATTTCTTGGTTGCTCCTATTTCTCAGGAAGAAATTGCTGAGGTTATTAGTGAATTGCCGGCAGACAAGGTCCCAGGTCCCAATGGATTTTCCTCCTTATTTTATAAAGTTTTTCAGGACCTTTTATTACCAGCACTTTGCCGTTTATTTCAACATATTTTAGCTGGGGCGGAGGCCGACCCTCACCTTTTTGAGGCCTTGATCGTTCTTCTCCCCAAACCAGATAAAGATCCTGAGCTTGTTCAGAGTTACAGACCTATTTCACTTTTAAATCAGGATATTAAAATTCTCTCAAAAATATTATCTAATAGGTTAACGGTAGTTCTTCCTGAGTTAATAGGTACCAACCAGGTAGGATTTATGAAGGGCATTCATCTTCTGACCACTTGCATATCTTATCACATGTCTTCTCGGCTACCAGGGATGCCGAGTTCCCTGCAGGTCTGGCCTCCCTGGATGTCAAGAAGGCATTTGATCGAGTGAATTGGAACTTTCTGTTTTGAGTTCTGTAAGCTTTTCAATTTCCTTCTCTATTTATTTTCCTGGATTGCCACACTTTATAAAAACCCTACATAAGAATCTCTAGGAATGGGGCTTTCTCTAAGCCGTTTAATCTCCATTCAGGGACTAGGCAGGGATGTCCCTTATCCCCTCAATTATTTAACGTATATCTGGAACCTCTCATTCAAAATATTCTCAATAATGTTTCTATACAGGGTATTAGGGTTGGGTGTCATGAAATCAAAGTCACGGCATACGTGGATGACTTGCTGATACATTTATCTCACCCTGTATCCTCTGTTCTGGCTTTGTTGAGGGAAATAGCAAGATTTAGTGACCTGTCCAATTACAAATTGAACGCTAGTAAATCCTTATTTTTCCCATTAAATCACAAGGTTTTCAAAAATGATAGTAGTCCCTTAGGTTTATGCTGGACTCCCAGGTCATTTAAATATTTGGGTATTAAGCTATCTCGTAACCCTCTAACATGGTTTAAAGAAAATCTGGATTCCTCTCGCAGTTGATAGCTCACAACCTCGAGAGGTGGTCCAAACTACCTATTTCATTATGGGGCCGGATCAACATAATTAAGATGAACATATTTCTTAGAATTTTTCATCCATTATCTCTTCTCAACACTTTTATTCCTTTACTCTGGTTTAAAAGATACATGGCATATTCACCAGATTTATCTGGGCACGACGAATATCCACGGTTGGCTTATCATAAGTTGGCAGCCCAAAACTGGAGGGGGGTTTATGAATTCCCAATCTGGCTATATATTACTGGGCTAGTCACTTAGCAAAATGTCTGAGATGAGTATCCCCCGGCCCAGAAAAAGAGCAGCCGGTTTGGCTTAGAATTGAACTGGATGCAATCAAGTCCAAGAATCTGGAACCCCTCACTTTATTTTTTCTTAAATTCCCCTAGGTACGTATGACCGAGGAATGCCCCATAATATCGACTTCCTTAAAGGTTTACTTACAAATGTGTTCATTTTTGCAATATTCTCCTCACGGGACCTGGCCCAATCTATCCAAATTCCCCATCTTTCACTATTAACAAAATCAGATTCCCTTCAATGGTTGTCCCAATTGGGGATGGGTAGCTTCTTTCTCTTACGGATGAAGATGGGCAATGGTTGTCAGTGGGAGATATTATTAGAAATTTCTTATTCGGCTTCCTCTCATTTCAAAGTTATACAATTAAGGCATTTACTTGTAATTAATTTCAGTAATACTCCCCTCCCAGACCATCACCTCCCTGATACCTGAGGTTTCCTCACTTTCCGGATCTTCAGGTGTAATAGTTAAATTATATCAGGTCTTGTTTCACAATACCATGACAGGGATGCTAGGTTAGTGACTGTACTGCAGGTCATGCAGGGCCCCAGTGCATTCTGCTGGGAGCAACCCTGCACGGCACATGTGAATGGTGCCATAATGATATGCAAATGGACCCATTGTGCCTTGCATGCCTAATGGCCCCATTTGTATGTTGTTGGCTCTGAGTGGCACATTTGAGTGTAGTGCATTATGAGCTGCACTGTCTCATTGGATTCTCAGCCCAGCTAAGGGGGTAGCATGGGTCATCCAGGGATGGGCGCAGCTGTGGTATTCACAGATGGGATGCACTGGGAACATTCTCCAATGCATCTTCCGTGAATACTATAGTTGGTGCTTGGTGCATCTCATTTGTGCCAGGGCATCCAAGATGCACTGATCGCAAGGTCTTTGCGAATTTTGCCCATAATGTATTACATTATGCTGCACAAGCCAGGTCTTCTGTAACTGATACCAGCACTGTGTGCCCTGTGATTTCAGTAGCACACCTGATTATAATGAGCTTGTTGATGATGATAATGTGATAGCTGTTTAAGGTGTCATGAGGAGGAGGAGTTGTGCTGCTATTTCTGGGTATGGTCAGCTGGAATGTGGTAACCATGCCAGATGAAGCACTCCAGGAAGAATTACAACCAAGTGGTGTAGAAAGAGAATAGTAATAAATGTCACTTCAGTCCCCGGTCCAGCATAGTTTTCGAGTTGGACATACTACAACAACTGCTCTTACTCAATTCACTAGTGATATAAAGAACAACATGGATAAGGGCTTACTAACTATTGCCATGTTTATCAACCTCACCAAAGCTTTTGACTTTATCAGTCACTCATTGTTATTGTGTAAACTGCAAACTCTTTGGGCACCTGAATCAACCTTATCTTGCATCAGCAGTTATCTAGACAGTCGGTCCCAAACTGTCTCCTTCTGCAAAGTTCTTTTGTCCCCTGCCCCCATCACCTGTGGTGTCCCACAAGACTCCATACTTGGGACCTTGCGCTTTTCCATTTTTGTTAACAATATTCCTACCTCCTTGCCCCACTGTCAGACCATTATGTATGCTGAGGACCTGGTCCTCTATGTTGCCTCTAAGTCCATTGAGGACCTCAATAAACTACCTTTCACATGCATTTCAACATCTTCAATCCTGGTTCACCTCTAATTAAATCCTTAATCTTTCAACGACTAAGGCCATGTTCTTCGGGTCTTCAAGAAAAGTCTGTGCTGAGTCCCATAGCCTACAGGTCCTTTGCTGTAATGGGTCAACAGTCTTGCCTACCGACTCCTTCATATACCTGGGAGTGACCCTGGATCCTGTACTTGACTCCTCCTCTCACATTAATGAGGTATGTAGATCACTCAACTTGAAGACTGATGCCATCAATAGAGTGCGTCACTCTCTCACCCCTGCAGCCAGAATCTCGGTAGCTAGGGGTGTCCTGCTCCACAGACTCCCATATGCTCTCCCTATCCTTGCCCAAGCCAATGCAGGTGTATTCCATAGGTGGGAGCCTTCATATAACAATATCTGCTGATTTACCATATTGCGCCCCACCCCACCTAAATCACCACTGCCTGCTTTACTCTGACCTGCACTGGCTGTCCCCCAATGAACTTCACTCCTATACTCTGAGATGTTTCATTAATTACTAAATAGATATTCCCACCCTGACTCACTGGGAGCTATTCTAAATCTTACGCTTCACTCTCACTCTCTAAGATCTTCTACCTCTTCACTGATCTTAGTCCTGCACTGCTCTACTAGTATGGGTGAACAAGCATTGTCCCATTTTGCTCCTAAATTCTGGAACTCCCTTTCTCTTCATATTAAGTGTTCCTTATCTCATCTCACCTGCAAGAATGTACTGTTCTCTCACCTACTATCTATGCACTTGGTACTTGTGACTGTTCTTCATAATTTACTTGGCCTTCTGTTTTATTTAGCAGTTCTGCATATTACATGTACTACTTGCCTACTTGACAGTCCTCTGTGCCTCTCCATCCCTGTGTGGATGGTTTTGTGCTTGTCATGTGTAATTCTTGCCTGTCCCTGTGTGAATGATGTAATTGTATGGTTTGACTGTTTGTTACATTATAATGTTTGTACCATTGTATTTTGTACTTTCCAGGGTTGTGCCTGAAAATAGGCAGGGCTACTGCCTAATGCACTTACCCAGTAACCAAAAGCTAATAAATAAATCAGTATATGATCAAAATAAACAGATAAAGTTGATGCTTGTGAAGTTTGAGAAAGACTATGAATTTGAGATTCTCAGGATCTAGCCTTAATCCAAAGTCAGCAGAAAATGAGAAGGAGGAGTACCACCAGGAGGTTTTGTGTACACATTCTCGTTGGTTTCTTCAAGCTATAGTATCTTTTCTGCCCCACTTTATGTGCATGCACAGTTTATGTTTGATTAAGTCTAAAGCATGAATTTTCAAAGCTTTGGATGCCTTACTTGTGGCATTTGTTGTGCCACAACGAAGCCACTGCAAATGTATTGAAATAATTGCATGTGATTTTCAAACATTTTTGTGCATTTGCGACACCACACTTCATGGCAGAAAAATGATGCATGCAAGACATGGCAGGTGGAGTGATAGTATGTAGTAGGGAGTCCACAATAGTATTGTAAGATAAGAGTATCTGGGGGTGCAGGGAGTCACTATGGTTTCAGGTGGCTGCAGAAGGAGGAAAATGTATAAGACAGGATTAGTCTGTAGGCTGCCTAATCAGATGGCTTACAAAGATGAGGTACTAGAATATGAAATTATGTAGATAGACTCCCAGGGAAGAATTTTATTCACTGGAGACATCAACCTTCCAGAAATTGTCTGGGTTGCACTGAGAGAAGGAGCCTAAAAGTTCAAAGGTTTGTGGAGGTTTTACAAGACTATTTTCCCTTCCAATGAGTGCAGAAGGCAACTGGGGGTGGGAAATAGTATTAGACCTCATAATATTGAATCAGGACATGATCAAGGATATTACTGTAGAGAACCCAGTAGGGCAGAGTGCCCAAAGCACATTGAAGTTCAGCACTGTGCTGTATCCCAATTGACTGAATTATTGTACTCTAGTCCGTGATTTTAGGAACATTGATTTTGAAAAAACTATTAGAATACACAGACAGTAAAACCAAACCAAAAAAAAAAAAAATATTTATTTACAGCCACAGCATTTCAAACTGATAAACAGTTCTTCAAGTGTAAAGATACCCAAACAAATGGCTACCGTGTTTCATTGAATGGAAGCCGTGGCTTCTATTAGAATTTTTAAAACATTTTTATTTTGACCTACAGCTCGTATTTGAGGATGGCTTACATTTGAGGGTGGCTTTTATTACAAAATCCTATTTTTAGTGTGAAAAAGAAAATATTACATATCCTGAAAATAATAAGATGCATTGTTCCTGGTCTACTTCATAGTAAAATAAGCACAACAAACACAAACTAAGATCAAGAATTTTATCTGACATGACTTTGGCCTTTATTAGAAGCTGTGTCTTCTATTTCAGGGCGATTTGTATTGAAAGTATTCATTATGACCTGCAACTTGTATTTGAGGTTAGTTTCTATTCAGTGAAATACAGTATATATAGACAGTGGAAGGGCCACTAATGATGAAAGCAAAACAGGTAAAAAAGAGAATAACAGGAGGAAATACAGGCCTGTTCAATCTGAGTACATACAGTACCGAACAAGTGTAAGTCTCTAGGGTTGATTGTTATTCTAACACATTCATTTCCTTGTGATGGAGTGTGTGACACTGGTGCATCTAATACTGTCCTGCTTTTAAAAGTTCATTTAAGTCTTTGGTATTCTGAGTGACTGTGAGAACCACATCTCTCAGTTTATGATGGTATGGTTGACTGAAATGCTCAGCTTCAGACACATCCAGGGTGTTTTTAATGGTGTATTTGTAGCTGTCAAATTGGTACCCTTATGGGTTCCTGTGGCCCACTATCCCGACACTCACCTGCCCAGGCATTATTGTTCAACAGGTGCAGTGTCCCGATAGTGAGCATCCCATCAGTAAAGTAACTAACAGATGCTGACAGGGGTAAGGTAGCAGATGTGATGGGTTGCTACCTTACCCTGCTGCTGCACATCAAGGGACAGTTGTGTGGAGCAATTGCCGAGCTTCTCCAGTGGTGTACAGGGCTACACCACCAGAAGCTGTGCCAGCATGCTCCCTCAGACCTGGGTTCTGATCTGGGTACCTTCCTTTTAAGGAACGCACCCCCCCTCATGTAACTAATATTTTTTTACTCCAGGGTCCACTCCCGTGAGTTAGTTATTTTAGTTAAGGGGTGTGGGGTGGACCCCCACACACAGGGGGATGTGAGTGAATGCGTCCCATTATCTACTTGATTTCATTGTGATGCCCAAAATTTTAGTGTCGGGCCTATGAACTGTTCGGGGCAATGGATTTTGGGATACTAAACTCTGTATCCTGAGCATTGGGATACCAAGTTTAGGGATTACATAATGTACTCGTTAAATCTTGTTCTGACACTTTTTTTCTTTGTCTTATTTTCTTACACTATTTAAAGGTAATTTGATAGATTACCTAGTTTGTACAATATGTGTGGTGTCCTTTGATGCTGTAAAGGATCCCTGTTGAGTGGCTTTAAAAAATGTTAGATTCCTATATGCACTGTTCTTGCAAGTACTATAACACATCTCCTGGGAACACATTCAAAACATCCTGTGCTAGCTGTTTGGATTTGATTTTGCAAATGGGGGCAAAATGCCTCCCATAATTATATTCTGCAAGTTATGGTTTCTGTGGGAAGCTAGGCAAGGTAGGGCATGGAATGCTTTTCTGACCTGTGGCTGATGGATGTCAGGATGCTCAACAAGGGGCTTCCCCAGTCATAAGAAGAAAATAATACTGCCACTGTACAGGTCACTGATTCAACTACACTTAGAGTTTTGTGTGCAGTTCTGGAACTCCACTCTGAGGAAGAACAAGGATAGGTTAAAAACCATAGAGCAAAGGCTGACAAAAATTATTTAGATACTGAAGGGTAGGTCCTATAAGGAGGCCCTTCAAAGCCTTAATATGTACTCTATGGAAGAGTGAAGTAGAGGGGAAGTATGATAAAAACATTAAAATACATAAAAGGGCACAATAAGATACACTTCACGAAGTTGTTAATGGTGAGAAAGTTCATCTACAGTGGTACAATCTCAAGTTGAAAAGCAGAATATTTTGAAAAGACACTGGGAAGTATTTTTTTTCAACAGCAGGTAGTTGACTGTTCGAATATTCTACTGTAACAAGCAATGTGGTAAATTCTTAGACTATAGCTGAGTTCAATACACAAATAGGCATTTTTATTTCATTACATGTTATTCATTATACTGGAAAACCATATTGAGCTGATCCAGCCTTTTTTCACGTGTCCCGTTATTTACATACATCAGATATGGGACACAGCAAATAAGTTACTGCAAATAATAGTAGCTAGATTGTGGGAACAATAATTTATGACAGCTTTCAAAAGCTGGAACATTGACTCACTCACCATATTTAGAATTAAAACAGATATTTAAGGCAATGACCTAACTATATGTATTTCTTTCTGTGCATCTATTGGAAGTTTTAAATCTGCTTGTAATTTATTATGAAGTGAGTTGTCCATCCCTAGCTCCCCTGCATTTAATAGAAAAGGCTGTGGCAGTAGTCTGTTCCAACAAAAGCCTTAGAATAACTCTCACAGATTGGAAAATTGATTCAGCACTTTTAGAATTTAAACAGATATCAGTTTATTGTGGAAACAATTGCTCCACATATGAGCTATACATTAAACGATGGACAACATTTCATGGACAAAGCTCCTCTTTTTTTTGGCCTTCAGTTACTAAAGTATTAACATACCATCATATTCATGTAAGTACTATATATTTGGGCAAATAATGCATTAATAAAAAAATAGAAACTGAACCAATATGCGTAATCATGATTAAGGAAGTTTAAAACTTTTTTGTTAATAAATGCAATGAACTATTAGTGATCTACTATGACAAGATCATTATTGTTCTCTTGGTGTCTAAGGGCCCAAATTCTTCTGCCACAAGATTAAGCCTGCATCCTCTATCTTTGGTGGACTCTAACTTAAAAGAAAACAAAATGGTAATATTAAATGTATGCTGAAAATAGAAAATAGAAAATAGAGATAAAATCGATGCTTTGACCATAGGTCTTCTTCATGAATTATCCAAAAAAGAAAAAAAAGGAAAGTTAGTGGAGCTGTAGGAGAAATAACATAGAAACATAGACTTTGATGGCAGATAAGGACCACCAGGCCCATCTAGTCTGCTCATTTTTCTGACCCAGTGCTTAAACTACATTTCCTACCTGACCTGCAGCTTCCCCGTTCTTCTCTATTGTTAGTGTTCCTTTATGTTTGCCCCCTACATTTTTGAATTCCCCCACTGTTTATGCCTTCAATGCCTCCACTGGGATGCTCTTCCATGTATCCACTACCCTTTTTATGAAGAAATACTTCCTGACATTACCCCAGAGTCTTCCCCTCTCTAGTCTCATATCGTCCCCTTATTCTTGAACCTCTTCTTCTCTGAAAGATGCTACCCTCTTGTACCTTATTGGTACCCTTGAGATACTTGAAAGTCTCTATCATATCTCCCCTCTCTCTTCTCTCCTCCAGTGAATAATATTGAGGTATTTCAGTCTCTCTTCATATAGCTTCTGATGCAACCAATGCATCATTTTAGTTGCCCTTCTCTGTACTGCTTAAATTCTGTCTATGTCTTTCCTGAGATGTGATCACCAGAAATGGACATTGTACTCCAGATGAAGACTGAACAGTGATGTGTACAGTGGCATCACCACCTCCTTTTTTCTGCTAGTGTTTCCTCTCCCTATGCACCCCATCATCTGACTGATTTTCCCTAATAGCCTTCTCACATTGTCTGGTCAGCTTTAGATCGTCGGATAAAATCACCCTCAGGTTCCTTTCCTGTTTGGTGGCTGTCAGAACCTCCCCTCCCATCCTCTATTCATCCCCTGGATTTCTATGCCACAAATGCATGATCTTGCAATTTTTTGCACTGAATTTCAGCTGCCAAACTCTTGACCGCTCCTCCAGCTTTCTTAGGTCCCTTTTCATTTTCTCCACAAACCCCCAGAGTGTTCACCTTGTTGCAGATCTTAGTGTCATCTGCAAAGAGGCATACCTTCCCTTCCAGCCCCTCTGCAACATCTCTTATGAAGACATTAAAGACGACTGGTCCCAATATCGATTCCTGTAGCACCCCACTTGTCACCCCCCTCTCCTTGGACTGAGCTCCATTCATCATCACCAACTGTATCTTTCTGATCAACCAATTTCTGACCCATATTACCACCCTGGTCCCCACTTCCTCCTACCTGGGACGGTGCCAAAGGCCTTGCTGAAATCCACATAAACCACATCCACTGCCCTTCCCTAATCAACTTGCCTGGTCATCAAGTCAAATAAATCTATCAGATTTGTTTGACAAGACCTTACCTCTGTGAACCTGTGCTGCCTCAGATCCCATATCCCATAGTCCTCTTGATATGTTATAATTCTTTCTTTCAGTAATGATTCCATCAGTTTCCCCACCACCAAGGTCAGACTGACTGGCCTGTAGTTGCCAGCTTCCTCCCTACTCCCACTTTTGTGGAGAGGGATACATTTTCTCTCCTCCAGTCTTCCAGAACTACACCTGTTTCTATTTATTTGTTGAAGAGAGTTGTCACAGGTGCTGCCAGCTCCCTTCTGAGTTCTTTTAATATTCTGGGGTGTATTCTGTCCAGACCCATCTCCTTGTCTACTTTCAGTTTTGCTAGCTCCTTTAGGATTCTCTCCTCCATAAACGGAAGGGTGTCCATCTCCTTTCCCTTGGTGCTTCTATCCCCTAGCTATAGTCCCTCCCTTTCCCCTTCTTCTGTAAATACCAACCAAAAATATTTGTTCAAGATTTCTGCCATTTCTGGGTCCCCTTATGCACACCCCCTGCTTCCCCTTTTAGTCTCACAATCCCTCCTCTGGACTTTTTTTCTTTTACTGATATACCTAAAAAAGATCTTATCCCCTCTCCTTATTGCCTGTGCTATTCTTTCCTTTGTTTGTGCCTTTGCACCCCTGACTGCTTTCCCTGCCTCTCTTAGTTTTTCCACATATATCCCCTTGTCTTGCTCCTTCTGTGTTTCTTTGTACCTCTTGAAAGATAACCTTTTTTCTCTTGCCTTTCTGGCCACTTGTTTAGAGAACCATAGTGTTCTTTTCCATTCTCTTTGCTTTACTTACTTGCCTAACAAAGGCTTTTTGCTTTTGCCATGGCCTCTTTAAGATGTGCCCACAGTTCCTCTATACCCTCTCTTTCCTCCTTTCCTACCAGGGCTGTCCCGACACATTCCCTCAACCTTGCAAAGTCGGTCCATCTGAAATCCAGGACCTGTGCTTTTGTTGGCTATATGTGACGAATATAATAGGGGAGGATGTAGGAGAAAAAGTGATAATAGGCAAGCTCAGAATTGAAGCTGGAAATCAAAAGGTGATGGTGGGTATGAAAAGACACAGTAGGAGTGAATGAGCTAAGGAATGCTCAAGTGAAGACTAATTAAAAGGGCCTATTAAGAAGGCTGAAAGGTGACAAAGTTTTTGTTTTTTTTATTAACAGCGGATACACAGAAAACACAGTGGGCAGAGCACTCTCCCTGCTCAGTAATATGCCCATAACCTTGATCCTCCAGGAGGATACCATCATGCAATGATGCATTTCACTGGTACTGTATTTCCCTTCCATTCTAGTATCCCCTTCTCATCACAGGACCATCACCAGGAACATTCCTATTCTGCCCTAGTATTGAAGCTTCCTTTACAGAGCCACCAATTGCCTCCCATGGCAGACAACCCAACCTGTGGATTCTTCTGGTATGAAGCAGCCTATATACCCCTAACAATCCCTCCCTACCAGGTACCAAATATTGCAAGGGGACTTGTTGTTATACCAGCAAATTTATTTCTAGTGTCATTGAAATTCAAGGTCCCACAGGTGTTTTTTTTATATCACCAAGTAATTCTCATTCACTTCCAGTAATGTGATATATTGTATTCTTTGCAGGAAGTGTGCTGTTATCTACATTGGAAAAACTGTCAAATGTCTGGTGGATGGATTCAGGGAACATTATAGGGCAGTCAGAAATGCAGACACTGATAAACCTCTTGTAACCCAATTTACCTCCAGGGACCATAATGTTATTGATCTTTGTGCTTGTGTCCTTCAGCAAGTTTTCTGGGCTGCTATCAAAAGAAAAAGACATAGAAATCAAACTGATCATCCACTTAGGCTCCCAGAAGGCCTCTGATTTAAATGATAGACTTATTTTCAAATAAAATCTTTTGGTCTCCTCATGGCTTACCACTATAGTCTGTCCTTTTTACCCCCACCCCGGTCATGTCTTTGCTTGCATATGTGCCTGGTATCTTTGCATGTGTGCAGTGTTGGGTAAGTTATTTTTTCTATTACGTTTGGACACTTGTTCCAGGAAGCTCTGTGCAGTCACTAGAAGAAGAAGAAGAAGAAGAAGAATCAGCATTTATATAGCGCTTTTCATACATCCAAAGTGCTTTACAAGCAATGCTAGACTGGTAGTGAAGTGACTGAATGTGTGGTGGCGGCCATATTGCACATCTTCACCCACACACAGCCTGGATAATTGCATGAACTGGTTTATGGGAAGGGGAATGTTGGCCAGGACACGGGAATGTTCCCTACTCTTTACTTCTCCATCATCGCTAATGGCTGCTACAGAGCTTTCTGGAACAAGTTTTCCAAGTAATAGAAAAAAGTAACACCCAACACTGCGTGTGTGTGCATGCCTCCCATCAAGTGTACAGTGTATGTGTGTGTGTGTGTCACGTGTGTGCATGTGTGTGTATGTGTGTGTGGGCGTTGGGCATTCAAGCTTTGTGTGGATATTTATTTTCATTGTCATTTTCTATAGATGCCTTTCTCCCAGTCTCCTTCCCCTAAATTTATCACCTTTTAGCCTTCTTACTATGCCCTGTTAATTAGTCCCCACTTGAGGACTCTTCCGCACATTCACTCCTACTATGCCTTTTCATATCTATCATCACCTTTTTGTTTTCCCTGTTTCTATTCTTAGCTTGCCTATTATAATTTCTTTTTATAGATCCACTCCTGATTTTCTTTCTCATATATACAGTGGTGCCCCAGGATGAAATCCACTTTTAAAGCACTTTTGTCTTGCAGGAAATTATGGCATTCACCTTATCCTGGCAGTGTCATGTTTCCTGAATGACAAAAGGGACTAATTGCCATTGAAATTACATTGCTCTATTCAGTAGGTTTGCTGCAAAATGCTGCAGAATTGGGTTTCGTTCTGGGAATGTCACTGTATATCCTTCATTTCCCCTTACCTCTCCACTAACTTTGCTTTTGTCACTTTTGCAGTAGATAATCCTGAAGAAGACCTATGGTTGAAATATTAATTTTAACTCTGTTTTCTATTTTTGGCGTGCATTTAATGTAACCATTTTGTTTTGTTCTCAGACCACATGCTGATACAGCACCTTGTGTTTTTTTATTTGTTCTAACTTAATACTGCATGCTGGCTTACAGTATAGCTTCAAATGCATCACCTTAGTACAAAACTAAATGATTGAGTACTGCCAAGGAAGTTTATAATTAGGCTATTTGTCTTTATCAGTCACAGCACTTCACTATATTGATAATTTATTGCATTTACTCAAAATAATTTTTAAACCTCTTTTGGTCAGAATTAGGCATATTGTTTTGATTTCTATTTTTATTAATGCCTTTTTGCCCAAATATACTTTCATGAATATATTGGTATGTTTATACTTAAGTAACTGCAGGCCTGAAGAAGAGAAGCTTTTGTTCTCAAAACATTAGCTATAGTTTGCAGTATAACTCACATGTGGAGCGATTGTTGCCATAACAAATCAATATCTGTTTAAATTCTAAAAGTGGTGAATTAGTTGGTTTTCCAGCATTGATAAGTTGTTCTTAGGCCTTGGTTGGCACAGAGTACTCCTGCACTATGTTCTATTAAATCCAGGGAAGCCAGGACAGACCTCTCTCTGTTTGTAACTATTTATGACAAGCAGATTTAAAACTTCCAATTGATATACAGGAAGAAACATACAGTCAGGTTGCTGTAACAATGGTTTCTTTATAAACCCTCCAGTGGTGAGATAGCTGGGGGTTATTTTATTTTTATTTTTATTTTATTGTTTCCTCCACTCCCTGGTCATGAGAGAACTGGGGGGGGGTGTTATTGTATATTTTCAGTTTGAATTGTTTGATTTGACTTTATATTTATATTTATTTTAAGAGTCTTCTCGCTGGGTTTGACTTGAATTTCTTCGAGGTGGGGTTGGAAATTTATTCTGGTTTAGTTTTGGATTATATGCTTAATTAGATTTATTTTGAGGGGTTTATTTAATTTTTAAGTTTACATATCTTGTATTATTGTGTTGCTTTAGTTGTACTGTAGCGGCATGTGCCAGACTATAATCCCCACAGTGGTGCGCTATTCATCCTCCTCTCTTCATGCCATCCGTCCTTTTTATCCCCCCTCTCCATTATGATACATACCAACATTGCAGAGCATTGGGAATTGCTCAAAGGAGAGGGAGGAGGGTGGGGGGCTGTGAACTAGGGAGTATGGACAAGGGGGACCTTTGTGTTGGGTAGTTAGATCTAGAAGGTGCCCTGGGGCAAAATGGAACTCAGACAATGGTTCACCATTTCTGGTGCCCATACACAAGGGCACTATGGAATTTAGTAGACAGATGGGCTTGACATCCGACGAGATTCGTTCAACTCAGGCGGTGTTATGCAATGCTAGGTCCGTCAGAAACAAGACTGGCGTTATTGCTGATCTTGTTGGTTCGGTGGACTTAGCTTGCATCACTGAGATGTGGCTGGATGAAAATCCAGGCCCACGTTGGAAGCCATGACTCCGGCCGGGTACTTGGTGATACACTGCCCGAGATTGGACCACAGGTGTGGGGAGGGTTGCAGTCTGTTTTAAGACAGAATTGAGCCTCATGAGTGTGGTAGTGGGGTAGGCTGAATCCTTTGAGTGCACAGTGTTAGCGGGTGTTGGCGTTCGAATCGTACTCATCTACCATCCACCAGGAGATGGGAAACGGTTCTTACAGGAAGTGGCAGGCTTCATCGTTGACATATCGTTTGAGTCACCCAGATTGATGGTTCTGGGTGACTTCAATGCCTGGGTTGAGGATGAACTCCAGCAATTTAGTAATCACTTCCTCCAATTAATGATTTCTTTGGGCTTTACACAGGTGGTTTCCACTGCTACTCACAAATCTGGACACTCCTTGGACTTAGTCTTTCTCCTAGAGATTGATGTTTCCGATTTGGGAGTGGAATCAGTTGTTTGGTCAGACCACTACACAGTGAGGTTCAATTTTAATACCCCCCCCCCGAGAAGGCCTAACCCTGTGGAGATGGCAAGATACCGCCCTTTATGGGATATTACTCCCAAAGGCCTTGCGGTGGTTCTTGACCTCTCATCCCCCACGTTGGCAAGCAGTAGTCCAGAGACATTGATGATGGCCTATAACAGGGCTGTTGTGTTGGCTCTGGGTACTATTACTCCTGTTCAAGTACGGCCCCTTTCCCTTCATCCCAAGGCACCCTGGTTTGATGGGACGTTGAGGGAGATGCAGAGACAGGGGTGAAGAACAGAACGTTGCTGGTGCAGATCCGCCCTTGATGCCGACTGCCTTAGGTTGATAGACTATTATTCTGTCTATCAATCTGCAATCTCCCATAAGAAGGCAGAATTCCTGTCCAAGGAGACTGCAGCTGCCAGGAATCAACTGGCTCAGCTTTTTCAAACTGTAGACAGGCTGTGCAACCCAGCTTGTCTACAAGTTCAGAAAGCTTTTTCACAATTAGAGTGCCAGCAGCTCATTCATTTCTTCGTTAATAAGGTGGCCGACATCAGGGCGGATCTGCATCCAGCGGCCTCTAAGGGGGATGCTGTTGAACAACATGAGTTCACAGTACCTCAGTTTTCTTGGTGTTCCTTTAGAAGACCTGATTTCATGGATGTCATGAGGATTATCCATGGTGTGCGCCCTACAAGCTGTAGTTTGGATCCTGGACTGACTTCCCTAACATTGGGTTGTTGTGACACTATTGGTCCAATCCTTGTGCAAATAGTCTGGTGCTCCTTGGAATTGGATGAGTTTCCTAGCTCCCTGAAAGAGGCAGTGGTGACACTCCTCTAGAAGAAAGCTACCTTGGACCCAGACTGTTTCACAAACTACAGACCCATCTCAATCCTACCCTTTATTGGGAAGGTGATTGAGAGGGTAGTGGCGGTCCAATTGGAGAACCATTTAACCATCCATGATATCTACAAACTCTTCCAATCCAGTTTTCGTAAAAGACATAGCACTGAGACTGCGCTGGTTCATGTGCTTAATGATCTCCTGAGGGCGAGAGACCAGAAGAGATGTTCTAATCTAGTTCTTATTGAACTCTCATCAGTTTTTGACACCGTGGATCACGTGGTGTTGTTAGCATGCCTGAGGCAGATTTGCCGAATACCGGAATCATCCTTCGATGGTTCACCTCATTCCTCACTGGGAGATCACAAAGAGTTGTGTTGGGGCCTTTTTCCTCCGGCCCAACTCCTTTGTTGTGTGGGGTTCCTCAGGGTTTTGTGCTATCTCCCATGTTATTCACGGTGTATATGCTGTCCCTCGGAGACATTATAAGATGGTATAAGCTGAGGTTTCATTACTATGCAGATGATACTCAGCTATACCTGTCTTTTGCTCCTGACCAGAATGGGGCTCTCACGGTTTTAACAACTGTCTGAAAGAAATCCAGGATTTGATGGATTCTAGTTGGCTGAAATTGAACTCAGAAAAGACAGAGGTTTTGGTAGTGGATCCGAGTTGTCGGATAGAGGGGTTGCCTGTTGGTGCACCCTCAGGAATTTTTCTTGGGGGTGTGTCACTTCTGACCTCCGAACAGGTGCATAACCTAGGGGTTATCTTGGATGACAGGTTGACACTATGATCACAGGTGTCAGCAGTCATCAAGACTTCCTTTTGCCACCTTAGGAATATCACTAGAGTGAAGCACCTTGTTCTGTCTGACACATTACCAATGCTGGTCCACGTCTTCGTGTCCTCACATTTGGACTACTGCAACTCCCTGTATTTTGGGCTTTCTGGGGTTGAAATCCACCACCTTCAGCTAGTGCAGAACACAGCAGCCCAGGTTTTGACTGGGACAAGCAGGTCTTGTCACATTACCACGGTGCTGCGTGATCTGCAATGGCTTCCCGTTCGGTGGTGGATCACCTTTAAAGTCTGCTTATTGATTTTCAAAGCCCTACATGATCAGGATCCAGCCTATCTGAAAGATCTTCTAGCCCTTTACTGCCCTGGCCAATCACTCCACTCGGCCAACGAGCTGTTGCTAGAGATTCCAGAGTGAGTCTAAATTCATCTGGTTGTAGAGGCTTTTTGTATGCTGCTCCCACTCTTTGGAATTCTCTACCCCATCGGTTATGGCAATGCACCTCCATGGAGGAATTTAAGATGAGTTTAAAAACTCATTTTTATCAAATTGCTTTCTTATAGTATTGATTCTGTTCAAGTTGTTATTGAGACTGTAGTTTTATCTGTGTTTTATATTGAATTATAATGTTTGATCTGTATTATGTGTTTTGTACAGCACCTTGAAAATCTGAAAGGCGCTTTAGAAATAAAATTTATTATTATTATCTTCTTGAAGTTGTGTAAGAGGGTGTGCTTTCAAACAACTGAGA
This sequence comes from Neoceratodus forsteri, assembly GCA_016271365.2. NCBI lineage: Eukaryota > Metazoa > Chordata > Ceratodontiformes > Ceratodontidae > Neoceratodus > Neoceratodus forsteri. The sequence goes on from CM057455.1 coordinate 614,627,952, forward strand.
GCTGCATGGGATATACTATATTGGACTAGAAATCTGCAACAAATCTCTATCTCTCTTGCTTACATCTGAGGGAAGTTTTCCTTATTTTACAGTCTTACATTGGTATTGCTTTGTGTTTAATTATTTTAGTTTTCAAATCAGGAAGGGGGTTTTCAAAACTGCTTATCTTGTGAGCAACTTCAGAAGGGTTGAAATAACTGCATATTTGATTTTTCTTTGGGGGTAACTGGACTGTTTGCTAGTATTCTGTGACAGTTTGCATCAAATTACTTTTAAATAGTTTACAAATCAGTTACTGGAGGTTAGATAAATTACTATAAAGGACAGTACTCACCAGGGTTGTGGAGCAGTGGTGCATTTGTTTGTTTCTAACAGTCACCAGTGGTTGTGCACTACCCACTCACCCTTCCCCACAACCCACCCCCAGGTGTGACATTTCCTTATAGTCAAAGTTCTGACATCACTTCCTCAACAGGTCTTGGTGCAGAACTGTCATATTCTTAATAACCCAGCACAGTGCATAAAGGGTAAGTACACACCACAAAAAGAAAAAACCAAAAAAATATATATTTATTATTACATATTGTATATTATAAGGGAGATGGACATGTAGAGAGTGGTGCAATGCACTGGCTGTGGGCCACCACTTTTCCAGGAGACATTCTGGAAACTGCGTTGCTGTCCTATTTGCAGGCAACTGTCAGCTCTGAGGGAGGAGGTTGCCCACCTCCAGGCTGAACTGGCAAGGGCTAAGGAGGCCTCCCCCACCTAAAGAGCACCACTGCCACAACCACTGCCTCAGAGGCTGCCAAGTATGAAGAGCAGTTGGGCCACAGTGGATTCTGAGAGGGTGCAGGTGGTGGAACAGAGGCAAAGCCCCCTAGTTGTACCTCTACACAAACCACATTCCAGTCTGGCAGAGCAAGGTTCCTCTATGATGGCACCCTCAGTGCAGACCAAGAAGAATGCTGAGGACATCCACAAGGAAGACCCACAAAAGGGTGGCAAGGGACACCACAGGGGAAGGAAACAGCTTTTGATAGGGGACTCAATTGTTAGAGGGGTAGACCTGGGGAAGGGAGAGGAGAGGGAAGTAAGGTGCCTGCCTGGTGCCATGGCTTGGAGGGACAAGAAGCAAATCCTCAGGATTGCAGAAGCAGCATCACAGGAGAGGGAACTAGATATCATTGTCCACCTTGGGACAAATGAAAAAGCTGGGCATGGGATCATTGCAGTGCAGGATGAAATTGTGGAGTTGGGGAGGGGGCCTCAGACAGGTAGAAAGCACGGTTACCTTCTCAGAGGTGCTGTCAGTCCATGGCAGGGGTGAGGCTATGGTACTGCATACCATGCAATTTAATGAATGGTTGCAAAACTGGTGCAGAGCACAGGGCTTTGGCTTCATTGGGGACTGGGCATATACCTGGAGAGATGAAGGTCTATACTGGCATGATAGTCTGCATCTGTCCATGAAAAGAACCAGGCTCCTAAGTGACAGGTTTTAAATGCTTCCTTGGCAAGCTTTTAAACTAGCCATGGGGGGAGGTGCTGATAAGAGGCAGGAAATTTCAAGCCTCCCCCCGCAAAACATGTCAGGCAGTAAGGTAAACACTGAGGTACAGCACTCAACAGAGGACAGGACAGAGGCAAATGGAAAAATAGAAAAGGACAATAACAGCTGGCATGAGGGAAAAAAGGATAAAGACAACATTTAATGAAGGTCAATGAGTACCAATGCCCGTAGTCTGGGAAACAAACTTCCTGATCTAGTAGCCTTGATGGAAGATGAACAATTGGATATTGTGGCAGTCACAGAAACATGGTACATGGAGAACCATGACTGGGATGTCAACATACCAGGGTACACAGTCTACAGAAGGGACAGGAAGGGTAAAAGAGGAGGTGGAGTAGCTCTATACATAAGGGAAGGGATCAAAGCTACAGAACTAAAAAGTAAAAGAGGAGGACAAGAGGCACTCTGGGTCACCTTGGAGACAGAGAATGGCATCACAATCCACACATGGGTTGTATACAGACTCCCATCTCAAGGGGAGGAAATGGACAAGAAAATGATAGTGGACATTCTCAAAATGGCTGAAAAAGTGGAGATACTGTTGCTGAGGGACCTGAATATACCAGATGTTAACTGGATGACATGTACTGCAGCCACATCCAAGAGCAGGGTCATTCTCGATGCCCTGTAGGGGGAAGGCCTTAGACAGCTAGTGTTGGAACCCACTCAGGAGGGAGCAATACTAGACCTGGTAGTCTCAAATGGAGAGAGGATCTAAAATTTAGAAGTCAGTAGACATCTGGGAACAAGTGACCACTGCACAGTGTGCTTCACAGTAAGCACAATCATGGAGATGAGCCACACAAAAACAAGGATACGGGACTTTAGAAGGGCTGACTTTGGCAACATCGGTGAATACCTGAGGAATACACTAGCAAATGGCCAAAAAGGAGGGATGGAAGAACAATGGTGAAAAAAGCAAAACTGCCATCATAGAGGCAACAAGCCTTTCTGTGAAAGAAATAAAGAAAACCAAGTGGAGTAAAAAAAACAGTATGGTTCTCAAAAGAGGTGGCAGGGAAGGTTAAGGAGAAAAAGGCTGCATTGAGAGCGCCCCTGAAAAAGGGACCTGTGGTCTCAGTGGGTTTACCCGGTTACCAAAATCTAAATAAAATAAATAAATAAATAAAAATAAAAAGTATAAGGAATCACAGAAGGAGCCTGACAGGGAACTGAATCAATTAAAGCAGAAAGAAATGGGGAAGACAGTCAGAATAGCAAAAGCCCAAACTGAGGAAAAATTAGCCAATTCAGTTAAGAAGGGGGATAAAACCTTTTATAGGTACATTAGGGAGCATAGAAAGGTTAAGGGAGGAATCATGAAGATTAATAAGGGACAGGGGAGGTGGGCAGAGGGAGACAGTGAAAAGGCAGAGACACTGAATGAATACTTTTGCTCAGTATTCACAAAAGAAGATGAGGAGGAGTTACCTAAACCAGACAATAGAAGCACTCTGGGTAGGGGGGTTGACACCAATCCATTTACAGAAGAAAGAGTCCTGAAAGAACTCCTACAACTCAAGGTGGACAAAGCAAATGGGGCTGATGGGATTCACCCCAGAATCCTAAAAGAACTAAGGGAGGACCTAGTGACACCACTGACCACACTTTTTAACAAATCATGGGAGGATGGGGTGGTACCTGAGGACTGGAAGAGGGCAGATGTGATTCCCCTTCACAAAAGTGGGAGCAAGGCAGAAGCAGGAAACTACAGACCTGTAAGTTTGACCTCAGTGGTAGGCAAATGATGGAATCACTTCTGAAAGAAACAATTGTTGAGTACCTAGAGGCCAGCAGGGCACAGGACCCAAAGCAGCATGGATTTACAGCAGGAAGGTCATGTCAGATGAATCTAATTGATTTCTTTGACTGGGTGACCAAAGTAATAGACCAGGAGGGGCTGTGGATATGGCCTACCTAGACTTTAGCAAGGCATTTGACACAGTCCCACACAAAAGATTAATAATCAAGTTAGCCAGCCTGGGAGTGGGTCCCAGGGTGGTAGTCTGGGTAGCAAACTGGCTGCACAACAGGACACAGAAAGTAATAGTGAATGGAACACATTCCAAAGAAAGGGGTTACTAGTGGAGTACCTCAGGGCTTAGTACTGGGTCCAGTCCTCTTTAACATCTTTATAGGTGACATTGCAGAGGGTCTGGAGGGAAAGGTATGCCTGTTTGCAGATGACACAAAGATCTGTAACAGAGTTGATACACAAGGGGGTAGAAAGGATGAGAAGGGACTTGGCATGGTTGGAGGAATGGTCAGACATATGGCAACTTAGATTCAATGCAAAGAAGTGCAAAGTAATGCACCTGGGAAACAAAAACCCAGACGAAGAGTACACAATAGCAGGGAAGGTACTAACAAGAACAAAAATGGAAAGGGACCTGGGGGTAGTCATATCAGATGATCTAAAGGCTGGTAAGCAATGTGAGAAGTCAGTAAGGAGAGCCAGGGGGATACTGGGATGCATAGGAAGGGGCATCACAAATAGAAAAAGGGAAGTGGTTATCCCTCTGTACAGACAGTTGGTGAGACCCCATCTGGAGTAGTGTGTGCAGTTTTGGAGACCTCATCTATGCAAGGACATAGACAGAATGGAAGCAGTCCAGAGGAGGGCAACTAAAATGGTGCAGGGTCTGCATCAGAAACCATATGAAGAGAGACTGAGAGAGCTTAATATGTATACCCTTGATGAAAGGAGGGATGGGGGGACATGATAGAAATGTTCAAGTACCTCAAGGGAATCAGCAAAGACCAGAAGGGTAGCATCTTTCAGAAAAAGAGATGTGTAAGAACAAAGTGAACAATTTAAAGATAGAGGGGGGACGGCTCAGGGGTTATATGAGGAAATTTATTTTCATGGAGAGAGTGGTGGATGCATGGAACCACTTTCCTGAGGAGGTTGTTGGGTCTAAAACAGTGGGGGAATTCAAACATGCATGGGACAGACTTAAGGCAATTGTAGTGGGGGGTGGCAGGAAATAGGCTGTTGGTTAACTAGAATCTGCAGCTTATCCAGTAAGTAGGGAAATGAGCAGACTGGGTGGGCCAAGTGGTCCTCATCTGCCATCAAAGTCTATGTTTCTATGTTTCTATATGCCTTTGTCCTCTGTCCCAAACCACTAATCATAGACAGAACATTGAACATTCACTGGTTTGTGATCTAGTACCCATAGTGTTACCAGTCAGGAAAAAATAGACTGAGAACTGAGAAAAGAGACGCACAGGACTGTTCTAGTGAGAAAAACTAAATCCTCATGCATAATCAATCCTGGTGAAGCAATTCAATATATAAAAAATAAATAAATAATTGTGTCTTCCAAAGAGAGGCAGTCTACTCTGTACAGAATACAATGATGAGGGTTGAAAGGTTGTTTCATTTTGGAATCTATACACTGAGTTATAGAACACCATCACCCTCTCTCCAGCCAAAAGGAAGGCTAATGTGCTATAATCAGATTGAGGTAACTACAGACCATCTGCAATATATGCCTTGATTCCAGAGTTAGACAGTTTTTAATTTTATAGAAGGCACCCAGTCTCTGATGCAGTCTTAATGAGAAGGTTAATGTGAGGCTCATAGGAGAGGGAGCTATCAAGGGTTCCCCCTAAATGTTTAAACTCATTTACCAGTTCAGACTGTTCTCCATTTCTATCAAAGAGCTGAAATAGATGGATAGTTCTTTTAAGGACCAGAGGAGATCATGGCTTTTGTCTTCCTTGTTTTTAAGATAAGTCTGTGTGAAAGAAATCACTTTTCCAGTGGTTTAAAATCTGTTTGAATAATTTGGTTGATTTGGCTGATATTTTCCCCTCCTTGTACATCACTGCATTTTCTGTAGATAACAGCATCTGTGTTGAAGGACATGCAGATGGTGCGGAGTTTAGAAAGAGGGAAAACAGAAGAGGTCCCAGGACTGACCTCTGGGGAATTTCACGAGTCATTGAGCAAATCAGAAGTGACATTTTGAATTCAAGTCTTTTGGACCCTGCCACTTGAATAATTTCCAAACCAATAAAAGAACATACTAATTATTAGGAAGCAGAGGGCAGTGGGAGACAGGGAAATTTCTGAGGGGAGACTATTTCAGAGTAAAGCATCCTAGGCCATCAGGGCACACTTGATGGATGTACAGTACTTTTTCTGTCCTTATTCCTCTACATTTCTCTGCTTCTATTTTTCCATGAACATGTGATGTGCCTCCAGACTTCATTATAATTTTGTTCTCCAATTCCCCAGATTATTTTAATGTAATTACATCCTCTTAATTGCCTCTTTGTCTCTTTTGAATTGAGAAACCCAGAACTGCACAGAGTACTCCAGGTGGCACAGGCTGCCCAATGGCCCAGGACATTGTACTTGTGTGCCTCCAAGCCAGCTACTCAGGTTCAGGAGCAGATTTGGAGACTGTGTCAGACTGTCCTAAGGGCTGTGGAGTCATTTTCATCTGGCAGTCCATCAAGCTTGGAGAGAGAAGGCATCAGGATACATTGCTCTGGTGACCCCTAAAATGGGCCGGAGTGTTTGCTCCTCCAGATTGGCATGACAGTAGTGGGCAAGACCATCACTGGAGCTGTACCTGATGTCAGGGAGCTAGGCTGGAGGAAAAAGGAAAATGGTGTCGGCATATGAAGCCTGGAAAATTCCCTGGCCCATGCTGCCACCAAAGCACAGCAATCTGGATGTGTATACTAAGACGGGGCAGGATGAACCTCCCCCTCCTGGTTCAGCCACTGTAGTCAATCCATGAGGGACTCATGCTGGTAAGTCTTGTGAGAGGTACACATTGACTGCGGAAGTATTGGGGATGATGCCAGGCTGGCTTGGAGGGTAGAAGAAGCTTTCTAGAAAAAGAAAAATACTGCAGGTGGAGCCTGACCAGGCCATTGTAAAGTGTTGGGATTACTTCCCAATCCTTGGTTAGTCACCCGCTTTTTGATGTAGCCAACAATTTTTGTTTTTGTTGTTATAAAACAATCTTAGTCTCAAAGTTCAGCTTAAAATCTTTTATTGCAACAGTCTTGCACTTTGTTACAAACTATGCAACTTTGCTGTTCAGTGTATAATAATGTGGTGTCTAATTTTTTTAACTGTTGTGAATTAATGTATGAATGATGGACCCCATTGTAAATGATCTTTCACTGCCTGGGATATAATTTTTCTTGATTTCCAAGAATAAATGATTACTGCTACTATTACTACATTCTGCAGGTCCTCTTGATATAGTGCATGCACTACTTGACATGCTTCAGCCACTTGACTATTATGATTTCCAGGTCCTTTGCCTCCTCCACTGCATCTAGAGAATCCCCCACATATTGTAAAGGTCCTAATTATGTTTTTCATACCCATGGGTAGCACCTTGCATTTGGCTACATATATTTATGACAACAGGGGCCAGATATTCAAAAGTGCATGCAGGTGTAATGATTGCACTGTGCCGCTGATTATGCTTGCACCCATCCCACAGCTTGCTACATTCAGAGGCACAGCACTGCTGCTATGACATCTGAATACAGGGTGGAAGGCACATGGTGCAAACAACAGATTGATTGCACATGGTATGAAAGACAGGAAGTTGGGCAGTGCATTGTAGTGGTAGAACTCTGCATACAGCTCTAAGAATAATGCTGAGTGCAGGGTGGCAAGTAGTGGCTCATCCATGACTAACCATTGAGTACTGAGCTGCTCACTGGGGGTGGCTGTGGGTAAAATAGAGGGTACCAACAGACACAGAACACAGCAGCATATGTAACAAAAGTATACTTCAATGTTTAAAAAAAGACAACAGGCCAAACAACACAATGGTAAACACAAACAACATGGGACACAGCAGGGTGTGTGGAAAGCAAAACCAGTGCTTCAGCTCATATGGGGGGGGGGGGATGACAATGTGTGGGGCACCTGTGCCCTGCTGTGCTGGTTAAACATTAGGGCACCACTGGAGGTGATGCTGGTGGCTGAACATTCTGCAATAGTGTCATAGCAAGGCTGCTTATGGCCTGGGTGTTTTCCTTCACCTGGGTGATTAGCAGGCACTGCTGGTGGATCAAAACAACAAAAAGTTCACTCACACTCTCAAGATCTGTGAGGTCAAGATGAAGTGAATACTTGGCATAAAGGCAACAGGAAATTACTCCATTCCACAAAAGTTTTCCATTTATTGGAGAAATGTTCCAAACGTAAATCAAAACAGACCTCACCCATGAAATGCAGATCAGTGAGACATGGGACCACACTCCCAGATGCCACCAGGGGTCAACTGGGAGTGTGGTCCCATGGCTCACTGATCTGCATTTCATCGAATGTTTTGTTGTTTTGGGTCATTCATTCTGGGTTAGCAAACCCTCAACATGCACCACCCCTGATCTGAGAGCACTGTATCACCTGTTTTGACTGCTGGGGGATCAGCCTAGGGTACAGGTCATCCTGTCCTTTGGCAACATTTACTCATGCCTGACATCTGGCAGGCCTCTGGGCATCTATGGAGAAAAGACAATGAACTCAGACAGCTGTGCACACAAGATGGGGTATGCAGCTCTTGTGTTAGTTACATGGCCAAGGTAAACCCAGCTGGCACATGTGCCAGCATGCCACACAGGGATGTCAGGTGTCTGAATCAGTTGTAGCATACCAGGTAAAGCCCTGCAGGCCCATATACAGGAGGGGTACACATGCAACAGCCATGCTGTGCCATTCATCACCAGATGAGGCCCAGCCATGGCATGGAAACCCACCATCGGCAGGCATGGCACAGGTATGCATGTGGCACATGCATCAACAGCACCATGCCAGAGTCTGTGTGGCAGTGTCATGTCCTGAGTGGCAATGAAGGACACCCACACACCCTGTGGTGGCTGACCAGGCAACCAGTTCATAGGCCAACCTTGATATGCAAAACAAAGACATCCAGGTTCCTCCCTAGCTCATTGCTGGGGTTGGGCAAAGAAACACACATACACACATGTTGCACACAGCACAGCAGAACATTATTTGGACCAGCACGCAGCACTGTGTACAGCCATCAGGACAGCACCAGTGAAAGTCATGATGCAGCAAGGACATGTCTGACATCACTGTGGTTGCCGGTGCACACTACGTACAGTGTGGCCTGGGCCTGATGGTGCTATCAGTATATCTGGACATGTTCATGTGGGATCCCACCTCAACATGCACTGCAGGCAGCAGCCATATCCTACCTAACTGAGGCTGATAGGCCACTGTAGGAATCATCACAGTGCCATGACAGAACAAGGATTAAATATGAATATATGAACATAAGAAGAAGCCAGCAGAAGGAGATGATTTGGTCTATCAAGTCTGCTCATGTTGCAGGGTCCACAGCTTGAGTTACTGTCCCTGGCCCTTCTCCTCACTCCTCCCATCCTCCCTACCCATGACCCTTACTCTCCTCCTATACCTATCCCAACCTCTGTTAAAGCTGCCCACAGTCTTCAATGAGATTACCTCTTCTAGCAGTGCATTCCAAGTGTCCACACCCTGTCTGTGAAGAAGCGTTTCCTGACCTCCCTCCTAAACCTCCCACCCTCCAGCTTAAGACTGTGCCTCCTCATGTTATGGTTGTCACTCAGCTTAAAGAGACTCCTTATCAACTTTATGTGTCCCTTTCAAGTACTTGAAGGTCCCAATCATGTCTCCTCTCTCTCTCCTGTCTTCCAGGCTGTACATGTTCAGTGCCCTCAACCTCTCCTCGTATGCCTTACCCTGCTGACCAGCTATGATCTTTGTAGCCCTCCTCTGGACCTTCTCCAGCAGGTTACTGTCCTTTTTGATGTGTGGGTACCAAAACTAATACTAAAAATAGTGAAACTGCTCATAATTATAACTGAAGCACCCTGAGGCAACCTCCATTGCTTGCCCAGTGGGCCCCTGTAGCTAGTATGTGGTTGGCCACTGATCAACCCCGGGTAATTTCCCTCACAACAAGGCCTGTGCAGGGCACCAGCTGCATGACCCCATGACATCTGGGTGTATGAGTGACCTGCCTGTATCCAGAGCAGTCCCCTTCTCCTAGTGGGCACAGTGTTGGGGAGCCACCACCATTGCTGTGGTCCAATGCAGTCACACACAGTCCCCCACATGTACTGCCCACTGATGCTGCACTGTCCACCACATCATGCCTATACTGTGGTCTAGCAGTGAGCTACTAAGGCATGCCACAAACTGCATGTGGCACTGGATATGCTAGAAGTGCATGGGGACACCCATGGCAGCCATCCGAGGCACATGGTTGGTCATGGTGACATAGCAACACCACACTGACAGATGCCTGAAACATTCTTATAGCCAGCATACACAGTACAATCTGCATGAAGGCAATAGGCCTGACCAACTGTGAGGTGGGCACACGCTGAGCTGTGTCCGCTGTCATCATCCCCATGACAGGCATCCATCCACACACTTTGCTCATGTCTGCATTGTGTAGACCATGGCACAGCATGATAAACAAGCACAGGCAGCATGGTGGCAGCATACACATGCATCATGATAGCCTGCACAAAATGTGACACTGCCCCCTGGCACTGTTAGTCCACTGCCTCATGTGCAGGGTGAGTGTCTACCAGCAGAATCTCCGAGATGAGGTTCCCTTGGGGGCATTTAACACAGTGGCCCACACAGGCACACTTGTTGTCAGACACTGACACAGGTGACAGAGTGGAGACATGTGGCAGAATCAGATTAGGGTTGTAAGGGATGCAAATCCCCTACCTGGGATGGCCAAGACCCATAGGACAGGCCCAAGTGGGTGGCCAATGGTGATGCATTACCCCACACACCTGCCAGTGGTACTCTTTGTCTCATCCCACCCGCCATGGCCTGGTACAAAATTTCCACCCTGATCAGACACCTGCTTTGCTATCTCTCAGCAGGACAGGGCAATTGCCACTCCCAGCTGCACCTATGGGAGCATTACCAGCCCCTATGTCACTGTCACCTGTGAGGCTACAGATGGTGCAGTGTTAGCATGTGCAGCATTGGAAGGGCTCTCCCCTCTAATGTCAGAAATTGATATGTGTACAACGGGGAAGGCCACACCCACATCCATGATGACAATAGGGCCATGGCCACCACAAGACGACCTGTACTGGCACCTACAGTATATGTGTGTTTCAGCCTCTACTGGAGGGACAGAAAAGTGAGAGGGGGTGGCGATGTACATGAAGGAGGGAATAAATGCCATAATGATCCAAAATGCTCAGACTGAATCTGAAGCACTTTGTGCCACACTCAAAGCTGAAAATGGTATGGTGACTCAGGTAGGAATAATTTACAGACCCCCAGGGTAGGGCATGGAGAGGGACAAAGAAATAATCAAAACCATGCACAGGATGACTGACAAGGGGGAGGTGATAGTATTGAGTGACTTCAGTTTGCCTGATATAAATAGGAGTACCTACACAGCAACCACAACAGGGAGTAAAGACTTCCTAGAACCTCTGCAGGGATTGGGCCTGAAGCATACTGTGATGGACCCAACAAAGAGTCAAGCTGTCCTGGACCTAATACTCACCAACGGGGAAAATATCTCAGTAGTTGAGGTCAAGAGCCACCTGGGATCCAGTGACCACTGTATGCTGTGGTTTCAGGCGCATACAACAGTGGAAACTAGTTACTCTAAAACTAAAGTACTAGACTTTAAAAGAGCTGATTTTACTAAAATGAAGGAGTGTCTTAAAAATAACCTGTGAAATACATTGGGGGGGGGGTTGATGAGTACTGAGCACATCTAAAGAGAGCTATTACAGAAGCCTCAAATCAGTGTCTAAGAAAGGTGAATAAAGCAAAGAGGAGAAGAAAACCACTCTGGTTTTCTAGGGAGGTAGCCATCAGGGTAATGGTAAAAAGAATTGCTTTCAGGGGATACAGTACAAGAAAACCAGATGTGACATAGAGACACATACAAGGAGAAACTGAGGTATGCAAGCAAGACAATCAGGGATCAAAGGCATCAACAGAAGAGAAGATATCAAAGGTGGTCAAAATGGGGGACAAAACCTTCTTTAGATATATTAGAGAAAAGAAGAACACAGGAGGGATATAGTCAAAATTACAACTGATGAGTGGGTCCATGCAGAGGATGACAAGGACAAAGTGGAAATCCTCAACAGATACTTCTGTTTCATTTTTACCAAGGAAGAGGATGGCTGTGGGCCCATCCTGGATGAAAGAAGGTCAGGCAGTAGGGAGATGGATTCAAGACCATTCACAAGACAAAGATTGCTGGAGGAACTGGGGAAACTTAAGGTGGACAAGGCAATGGGTCCAGTTGAAATTCACTCCAGAATTCTTAAGGAGGTAAGAGAGGAGCTTGAGACACCTCAGGCTGAACTATTTAACCTATTGCTTGAACTAGGGGAGGTCCCAAGGGATTGGTGAAGGGCCAAAGTTGTCTCCATAAGAGCTGGAGTAGGAAGGTCACAGTCAACTACCAACTGGTTAACCTCACCTCAATTGTACGCAAAACAATGTATATCCTACTCAATAAAATAATTTTAACATCTCTAGAAGATAGAGGAAAATTTGGACCCAAAACAGTACCATTTTGCTACCTGGTTAGCATAGTGCTACATGAATAATGCCAGTATAGAGAGCACTAGTTCATGTAGCACTAGCATGGACAGCATGAGGGGATCTACATCACTTCCAGTAAGTGCTCCCCAGTTTGCTGCCCATGGTGCTCACCACAAACAAGAGCACTAGGATCCAGGAGGCTGGCCGAGCTGATCCCGTGGCATGGAGGGCTAATGCATAGAGCAGCTCGGCCAGCAGCAGTGGAGGTCAGGATTCTAATCCTGGTCTCCAACATTTTTATGCACTTGGGACTTTGTTTCTTTGATACAGGGCCGTGGAATTAGTATTCCCACTGCCCCACATATTATATCACGTGATCCACTCCCCCCCCCCAAGAGTGACAATCCTTCAGTCCAGGTGGTGCGGGGGGCTAAAATAAAACTGACAGCATTATTGCCTTGTAGCTGATGGCATTGTGGTTGGTACTATTCTGACCTGGAGCCCACAGTTTTACCACAGGAAGATCATGTCAGACAAACCTAATAGATTTCTTCAACTGGATAACTAAAGCTGTGGACCAAGGCGAGGCTGTGAACGTAGTTTATCTGGACTTCAGCAAAGTCTTCCACCCTGTATCACACAGAAGGCTGCTACACAAGCTAGCTAACAAGGAAATTGATCAGAAAGTGTTTGAATGGATATGGAGCTGGCAGAGCAGAAGAACCCAGAGGGTACTGGTAAATGGCACCTTATCTGAAGAAAGGGAGGTGAGTAGAGACTTCTGGTTTTGGCTTTCAATTATATGAACGGTTGAAATCTCCATTCTGCTCTAGCTTAGCATATTTACCTCTCACTATGCTATTTTCAGGTGTTTAATTCCAGTTGTGTTATTTTGTGAGGTAAATCAGATTTATGGGGAAGGATAAAAAACAGCCTGCAAAAGAATCTTTACATCATATGCCGGTCAAATCTGCTGGTGTGACATCAGGCTCACCTCTCGAAAGTTCCATGGCTGCAACAGTCACTGAAGCCTCTTCCTTATCCCCTGGGACTGATACCCTTTTAGAGATTAAATCCTTTTACACTGAAGTACGGGTGCAATACCAAGAAATAATGGCAACACTTTGTTCTTTAGAGGGAAAGATAAAGAGATTGGAACAAGTAGCAGCGGAGTCAAATAAGCAAGTGGACCATCTTGAGCGATTGTTGGCAAAGCTTCTTCAAGATGTCTAGCTCTGCCAGGAGAAAGAAGATGAGCTGGAGAATCACACAAGACGCAACAACATATGGCTATATGGGCTGCCGGAGGGTACGGAAGGGAAGGGGCCAATGATTTATTTTCTGTAGGATTTGTTGGGTAGGATCTTGGACATTGAGGATATTTACCCTTTGCCACTAGAATGGGCACACAGAGCTCCTAGACCAGCAGATCCAGCAGCCCACCCTTGCCCTATAAATATGTAATTTTATAACTATGCCATAAAGGATGCAAATTTACAGTGAGCTTGGCAATAAAGGAGTAATTTTATATGAGGGCCATAAGCTGACTTTTGCCCAAGATTACTCTCCCACTCTTCAGAAAAAACGGTGTGCATTTGCTCCTCTTTTTCACATATTAAAAAAGAACAACCTAAAATTCACTACACCCTATCCGGCAAAGTTAAAAATCTTTTTTCCAGATGGTGTTAAAATATTTGAGGACCTGGATACTGCTATTGCTGAATTACAGAAGTGTGTTGTGGCCCTTCTGGATGAGGGGATGGATAGTCAGGGCACGTAGGACAAGCGCACACTCCAGTGAGATCCCTGGGCTAAGGTTTCTCCAGAGGGGAAGAAGCAATAAAAGGATCAGACATTGCAGGAGGTCCAGGAGCTACTGCAGTCCTTCAGAAGGCAGCCAACTGACTGAGCAGATTGATCTTTTATTATCAGGCATATGTGCTTATTGCAGACCAGGTGGTCAAAATTTATTGTGAGTTTTGTGACGTGCATCTATGGACTAACTGTTTCATTGACTGGTGGATGCCAGTAGGAGTTCTGACTACTGCACCTGTTGTGATACTGTAGTTTGTAGTTTGTGGGTGGGGGATCTGTCGGATTATTTTTTACCTTGCTGAGCCATGTTGTGGGAAGGGGGGTTTGGATCATTTTCTTGGTAAGCAGTCTTGGGGAGGGCTGGGGGTTCCATAGCTTTGGGATGCTAGAAAGAATGTGGGTCATCAGTTAATAACCCCAGTGGAACCTGAGGGTTACCTCTCTTCTATAATAAAAATAACAGAAAAGGTTTGTATGCTTTTTTCTCATTCATGTATGTATTTATACATAAAACAGTATCTAGGATTGTTTTGAACAATAGCTTAAGTTGGGGGATGTGTTTTTCTTTGAGGGGGATTTTATTTAGCTGCATATGCTCTCATTGTCAATTCGAGTTGTACGGAAGCTTTGGGGACCTAGCTCGCTGTGTATACACTATTGAAAGCGATTCTATCAGACAATTGGCTCCATTGTGAGGCGAGTCCCTGGGGCTGGGGATGGGTGCATAGTTGGAGTGTTTTTCACTGGTGTAGTTTATTGAGGGTAGTTCTTATGAGTACCTTATCCCTCCTTCAGGCCTATGGTGGATGCGTGAAGGTAGTTCTGGTCAGTAGGGAGTTTTATGTTCTTATAATATTCTTGGGTCTGGGGGGTGGTTAGATCGGATAGTATATTCTTGTTTGGGCACTAGTTTCATATTGTGGGCACTTCTTAATAGGATGAGGTCGTGAGAACTGATTATAGCTTTTCTTATCAAACCTTGTTACTTTTCTTCCCCCTTCCCCTTTTTTGCTGATTTTGGAGATAGTCAGGATGATCCTTTTTAGTTATCTGTGCAAAGTAAGTTGTTTGTTTATTTAGCTGCCCCATAGGGCATTTTTATTTAGGTTTTTCCCCCTTTTAGGTTGCTTGCCCTTCAGACAAATACCCTTACACATGCCCTTATTCTTTTTTTCTGGTAGTAATATTTGTTTCTTAATTTGGTTATCAGTAGGAACATTTGTGTGTGTGTTGGAACATTCCCCAGCAGTTTTGGGTGAGGTTCATGTAGTAAATACTAGGTGGGGTGGGTGTAGTGGTTATTATGCCAGTGCTGTGTTTATAGTTATGGAGGTACTTCTTTTATGATTTGGGTCAGGTTCAACCTTGGGGTCTTCTGGTTATTGCAGTTTTTCCCCCCGGCGGTGTCAAAGGTTTTCTTAGCACTGAGTAGGGGCTTTTCTAGAATGTGAGCTCCCATTATTGGGAGTCAAGCTTTTACATTTTTTGGTGAGTTGTTTTATTGGTTGTATATGGTTACTAGCTTCAGCCCGCATGGCAGGAGCCTTAATGTTCAATGTTGGTTGTTACAGTTTTTTATATTGTTTTTTTATAATGTTTGATAGGGGGAGGACCATTACAGTTTTTGCTTTTTGTCCTCTGGTTGGGGACTTTTTTACTGTTAGTGCCGGTTTATATGTATTCTTTAGCTTCTGTTTTAGACATTTTTTAATATTTGACCTTGAAGCAAATATTAGAAAGCTGGTTAATTTTCTGCATCAAATCATGATGAGGGATTCTTCTTTCAGTTCTCAGGGAGATCAGTCATTAAGCTTTTTCCCTCTGGTGTGCATAACTGGGGGAGGGGGGGTCTGTTTTGTTCTGGTTTGCATTCCCTTTCAGTTAAGCCAACCTGTGTACCTATTACATGATAACATTTTGATGATTTGTTTATCTTTAAGGGTCATTCTTTTAGGTTTAGATAGCACTTTGATTCTGCCTTTGATCCTCTGTATTTGTATAATTCTAGGATGTTTTGATTTCATCCTTTTTGTAAATGGTGAATACTGTGCAGATCTTGTCCTATAGTGTTAATGGGATAAATAATCCAGTAAAATACTGTCGCGTGCTTCAGTTTTTTTAAGGCTCATCGGGCAGATTTACTTTTTATACAGGAGACAAACGTCATCTGAGGAACATCAAAAATTAGGGAAGTTTGGTTTTGAGCATGTTTTTTTCCTCCTGTTGGTCAGGTCGTCAAACAGGAGTTCTCCAGTTAGGCCGCAGAGGTCTCTCATTTGCTCCTCTATCCTCAGTGAGTGATCCAGCAGATAGATATGTTATTGTTACTGGTTCTTTAGAGGGCCACCCTGTCACATTGCTGAATACATATTTTCCACCAGGTGCTTCTAAGCAGGTGTTTACTAGGTTTTTTGCTGCATTATTAGATAATATTCACTGCCAGATACTTTCAGGAGGGGATCTTAATTTAACCATAGTACCTGAATGGGATGCTTCCAATCCAAAGGCTTTTCATCGGTCAGCCGCGTCCAAATATGTTATTAAATCTTTGCAGTCATTAGGCTTGGTAGATGTGTGGAGATAAGCAGCGGGCGTATATACATTATTCTCCATGTCATGTATCTTTTGCTCTGCTTGACTATTTTTTCACTACTGCTGAGCATGTGGACCAGTTCACTGCTATTTCTCATGGGGTTTTTCATCTTTCGGATCATGTTCTGGTGCATGTAACTTTAGTTATAGGGCATAAGGTTAGTCAATCTTTTTGGAGGTTGCATCCAGGTCTTTTAAGAGATCCACTTCTTATTGAGAAGTTAAAGGCTCAGATTCCACAATTTCTTAATAATAATGATACAGATGGCATCTCTCCTAGTATCTTGTGGGATACGCTAAAAGCTGTTCTGCGTGGCACAATCATAGCCTATGCAAGTGCCCAGCACAAGGCAAGGGAGAGGTGACTTAAGGAGCTTTAGTCTCAGTTGCAGTTGTATCAGACTAAGTGGCAATGGGGAGAGCGGGGGATTAAACCCTAATGTTGGAGGTCCGGGCACAGATTCAAAAATGTTTAGACCAAAAAGTGGAACACACACTGTTTTATCTTAGGCAGAGGATCTTTGAAGGGGGACCTAGGGGGTGCTCATCATTTTGCTCATCATTTGAGGGCCTATCGGGTTGCTGCGATGGTGACATATTTACATGACCCGTATACTGGTAGGCAAACTTACAAGAGTTCTGAAATTGTTTCAATCTTCCAGTCATATTATTCTGCTTTATATACTTCAGAGTCATTGTCCCCGTCAGCAATGCAGGTACAGATCTTTTTGTCCCGAGCCACCTTATCTAAATTATTGGAGGACCAGGTTCAAAGTTTGCTTCTTCTAGTTTGGTACACAGAATTAACTAGAGTTGTAAATGAAGCCAAAACAGGGAAGACATCTGGGATAGAAGGCTATCCTGTGGAATTTTATAAGTCTCAGCATGTTCTTCCTTTGTTGCAACCAATTCTATTTAGTGTGTTTAAACCTGTTCAGGAAGGGGAGCCTCCTCCTCCTTCCAGGCATTATGCTATGATTAAGGCCCTTCCGAAGCCTGGAAAAGACCCTACATTTCTTTCTTCTTACTGATCTATTTCAGTTTTGAATACAGATTATAAGTTGTTTGCTGCACTATGGGCTCATTGGTTGGAAGGCCTTCTCCCGTCATTGCTGGACTGGGATCAATTGGGCTTTGTCCATTCTAGGCAGATCCATGATAATATTAGGAGGTTGCTGTTGCTCATAGATCACATCTAGAATCAAGCCATTCCCATTGTCCTGGCCAGCCTTAACATGGAGAAGGTCTTTGATGGAGGTTTGTGAGATTTCATATGGCATACTCTTGATTCATTTGACTTGCCTTCTAAATTTACTGCGATGATGCAACCTCTTTATCATTCTCCTAAAGCTTTAGTTAAAGTTAATGGGCTGTATTATTCTACTTTTCTGTTAGAACATGGTACCAAGCAGGGTTGCCTCCTATCGCCGCTTTTATTTGCTCTATATATTGAGCCTTTGGCTTCCCATATTCATTTATCTTCTTCTATTTCAGGTATTCCATTAGGTGGCCAGGAATATCGGGTTTCATTATTTGCTGATGAGATTCTATTAACTTTACTGGATACAGAAACCTTATTGCCTTCAGTTCATCAGATTGTGGCTTGTTTTGAAAAATTAGCTGGTTTTCATCTTAACAAGGATAAAACTGAAGTATTGACTTTTTTATTCGCCTTTTTCTTTTGTGAACGCTATCCTGTGATGGAATTGAAACTGATTCAAATATTTAGGTGTTGTTATCCCCAAGAATTTAGATCATTGGGAACTACTTAATTTAGAGCCTATTATGGCCACGATTGCTTCAGATATGGCTCGATGAACTGAGTATCATTTTCCCTTTTTCAGAGAGTAGAAATTAATAGGTCTAATGTTTTACCCCATCTCCTGCTTCTTTTGCAGATTTTACCCGTGTATGCAAGTTCCTTATTTTTGAGCATGGAGGCATATGGTTTTATGCTTTATTTGACGAGCTCTAAGCCTGGAATAAGTTCTGAGACTTTATGCCTTCCTATCTCCCATGGGGAGAGGGCTTAATCTACTGAATTTGCAATGCTATGCGATTGCATGTCAGTTGAGAATGATTTATTTGTGGGTGTCTAAGGATTATCAGAATTATTGGAAAGATATTGACTTTATATTAAATGATTTATTTTATATCAGTCGTATTTTGTTCTCTAATCCTCCTAGCTGTTTGCCTATTACTAAATTTAGTAGATATTCACAGACCCTTATCAATATGTGGCATAATGTATGTGGATATGTGTCCCTGACTGAGCTGACTTTGATTGGGGTGATGGCGTGGGATAAGCACAATCCCTTAACTGTATTGGATACTGTTTTGCATTGATGGGTGTGCATGGGGTTAATATATTATTATCAGATTTTGGGCCCTCACGGACTTCAGCTTTATTTTATGTTGCAAGCATCTTTTTCATTACCTTCTTCCTATTACTATAGATATTTGTAGTTTGGGACTTTTGTACATACTTTGCTGCCTGCTCATCGATACTTTTCTGATACCCTTTCCCCACTACCAGAACTGATATGGCAACACCAGCGGGTGCAGAGCTATCCACATCTACTAGGGCATATCTATTCAGTGTTGAGAACCTACGATAAAGAATTAACCATTTCCAATTTAAGAAGGTGGAATTGCACCTACATCAGCCTTATGATGTATCAATCTGGGAGAATTCTTGTCTTTCTTCTTCAAATCTTACTTTGTCTTTTATCTAAGATAATTACCTTGGAAATGCCAATCCAATTTTTTTCAGACTGCTGTGGTGGTAGCCCAATTTAGGCAAGATTTTTCTGCTGATTGTTGGAGAAATTGCGGTGACCCTGCAGCCAATCAGGCTTATGTTTTTTGGTTTTGTCATTTTTCACGGGTGTATTGGGACTGAATTGGGAAGATAATTTCAGGGATGTGTGATATTTCCTCTGTTTTGACCCCTGACCTAGTTCTGCTCCATAGTCTTCCTTCTGAAATACGTATGGATAGGCGACAATTATAATTATTGTTAATTCTTATAGTGTGTGCTAAAAAGGTTATCACCAGAGTGGGGTTAACCTCCCAAATACCTACCATTCCACAGTGGGAATGTTTAGTACATTCCATTTATAGTTATGAGTGGTGCTCCTTTCAATATTTGTACTGCATGTCAGTATTTAATTTGGTATGGCAGAAGTGAGTTTATTATCGGGTCACATCAGACCCGTCTATTGTTCCATAGCTATTGATGTTTCTTCCCTGCTTCTATTAACCCCTCCCTTTTTCACCCCCTGATGGTGACCCTTCTGCCTACTGCTACTACTACTGCCTTTAGCTCTTTCATCTACTATGATACGCCCACTTGCACCTTGCCTTTACCACCTCCCCCTTTGGATGTACTGACTTCCAGTAGACAATGATACATTTAGCACCTATTAGGACATTGACATGGTTTTTAGCTACTGCTCTGATAATCCTTAACTGTACCTATTGAACTGGTGCTCATTGTATGTATGCTGCTGAGGGAAATGTTTCCCTAAGTACTCTGTGTTCACTGACATGATTATTTTTTGCTATGTATTTATTATTATTTTATGGACTATTGTCTCTTAACTGATGACCTTTGACAAAACCATGGGCTACTACTGTGTCCCCTACTTATGTATTCCCCCCCCTTTTGTCTGATGAGGAACCTTTGTAAATTAGCTTTTAGCTCAAATGTTGAAATTTCAATTGCTCAATAAATAAATAAATTTAGTTTGGGTCCTTTTTTTCTATGTTCATATGAAAATTAATATATGATATAAAGTTATTAAAACAAGGTCAGTTGGCTTCCTATTGGTAGTAATACTTTTTAAAGTTAATTTATTGTCAGTTTATTCCTTATGGATTGATTTCTTTTTGCACTTGCTTCAATTTATGTATAATGCAGTATATGAAGGTTTCAGTTTTTGGATTGTATTGGTTTATTGTATTGTTCTGAAAATGTCTAATAAAGATAACATCATTTTTTTTTATTTATTTGTTTATTTAGATCTAGGATTACAATTACTTTTGAGCCAAGGCTCTTTTACAAAGGTTCCATGTCAGGAGAGTACATGCATGTTAAACATGCTAAACAAGGGCATACAACATTAAAGAGAGCATACAATCATATTCATCAGTTCAGGTATGGCATCACGGTAAATAGGATGCATGAATAACACATACAAGGAATCATTTCAGAAACCTAGAAGAAATCAGGGAGGAAGGGTGAGAGGATAGGGGGGCGGCAGCCAAAAAAGAGACTAGAGCAGCTCACGGCATTGTCAAAGAACATCAGAGAGGGGTGGTTGATCTCAATGGGGAAAGGGGAAGGGGAAGATAGGGGTGGCAGTCACATGAGCAGGAGGCTGTGAGATGATGATGAAGGCTTGATTTGAATATGCCCAGTGAGGAGGTGGAGGTGATGTGAGTGCTAAGGGCATTCATCCAGCTGGGTACACAGTGTGCAAAGGATCTTTGGCCCAGAGTGATACGGCATCAGGGGACCTGTAGAAGCTGATGTTCAGACCCTCTGGTGTTACAAGGATTAGTATTTGGGCGCAGGAGGGCTTGGACACTAGGTGGAGTAAGGCCCAAAGTAGTTTTTTCACCATCAAGCAGGTTAGGTACTTTATGCAGTTAGTGAGTTGAAGCCATCCCATTTGAGTGTAAAGCACACATGTATGTGTGAGCCAGTGGGATCCAGTAAGCAGTTGACAGGTCTTGTTTAGGGAGGTAGTTATGTGCCTGAGGGCAGTTGTAGAGGCAGAGCCATAGATTATAAAAAAAAAAAGAAGAAACAAAGGTGACTAGTGGAGTGCAAAAGGGATGAGCAGTGGGTCACATCCTCTTTAATGTCTTCATTGGGGACATATCGGAAGGACTGAAGGGCAAGGTGAGCCAATTCACTGATGACACGCAGATATGCAATAGAGTCAACATTCTGGGTGGAGCAGATAAGATGAAGGCAGATCTCAAAAACCTGGAATCGTAGTCAAAAACATGACAGCTAAAATTCAGTGGAAAGAAATGCAAGGTCATGCATCTAGGGAACAGTAATCTTAGAAAGGATTATCACATGGGGGACATTAAACTAGAGGCCACAAAGCAAGAAAGAAATCTGAGGGTGATTATAACGAAGATCTAAAAAATTCCATGCAGTGAGAGAAGGCTGCATCAAAGGCAAACAATATGCTGGGATACATAGGGAGGAGTATTACTAGTAGAACAAATTCTGGTCGGAGCTGATATGGCTGTGGAGAGCTTTTGGGATGCTGTTACCCATTATTTCTAATGAATTTGCACAATGCTGATCTGCTGAGGGGCAGTTTCAATGTGGTCTTCCTTTTACACATTTTTACAATGTATTTTCCTACAATATGCCTGCTGATTTCTATATGTTTAGCCTGGATAATTCACAGAAGACATGACATCTTATTTTCAATAGGTCTCTACATCTGCATACTGTTATGCTGCATTGTGTAACATCAGAACACACTGAAAACAATATTTTACATCTGAACTTGGCTACCCTGAATAAATACATTATAAATGTGGCAAAATCATGACCCCACTGAAAACAAGACATTGCATCTAATCTGGGACATCTTGAGTAAATACAGTGCAAAAAATGTGTAAAATGAAGATCACAATGAAAAAGAGATGTAGCATCTCCCCAACGCTATCCAGGATACAAAACATAGGATAAGAAATATTTAAAGAACTAGTGTAGCTAAAACAGTCAGACAGGAAAATAATACAAATGTTAAGTAGTCGTCCGTTCTAATTTTTTATTTCTGAAGTATTTTTCTTTCTCCTTTTGTTCATCAAAAAGTATTCAATGTCATAATGTTGTGCTGGATGCATGGAATGGCTCTTAGCCTCGCAGCTGAACTAGCTTTCTCTATTGCCCCACACTACATCATCAGCCATGTGATCTCACTGACTGTGACATCACAGTTGAATGACCTGGCAGTCTCTCACTTGCTGTTCCTAAGTAGCAGTGATATCACAGTCATTGAGGCTGCTATGCTGATGATATTGTGTGGGGAAGTAGAGTAAGATATGTCAACTGCCAGGCTAAGAGCTGCTCCACACATCACACCTATTAACATCAGGTAAACAATCTTCGAATTAAACAAAGGGAAAAGAAAATGTACCTCAGATATAAAAGGTAATGGTTGGCTGCTTTTAAAATCTAATATTAGTTTTAGGCAGTACACTAGCTATTTAAAGGAAATCTACTTTAGACTGAACTTCACTGTGTTCACTGGCATAAACAGTCTCTTTATTGTTTAATAATATATTAAATTGCAGTATTCATTTTGAATGTTGTGGCCATTAAGATGGTGAGTACAGTGTGTGTGTTTGTGTGTGTGTATGTGTGTGTGTGTGTTTGCTGTAGCTCAATACATTTTTCCCCCCAAAAAGCAAATGCCTACTAATTGCTACATAATTAACCCCGAACAGTTCACAGAAGACCTGGCATATGTCTGAGACAGTGGTTATCAGATAAGGTCTTAAGAGGTTAAAAAAACTGTGCGTAAATCTTTTTGCATTTCTTCCTGGGAAAGGGTGACATTTATGAAGTATGAATCTTTCATGAAGACAATAGTTGCCCAGCTGAAGCTAGTAGCAAGAAAATGTTTAAATGTTAAGTATTTAGATGCACAAATTGTTGCATTGTGAAGGGGTATACAAATCTCCAGTTTAATAGGCAACCAATATTTAACAAGCTGTTTCAGTTTCCTAATGGTCATCTGATAAGCAGCTTTAGTGCTGTCTCCAACATGCTAACCAGAAAGTAGGGAGTATTTCATTTAATTTGGCATAATGATTTTTAGTTGTGGAAGGATACATTGAAATGTCTAAAAATGTGTTCCATGTTCCTCCATTTTCAAGCTACAGACAGCAAGATGGTTGTAGGCTCTGCCCACAGCCATAAAAGGGGAAGTCATAATGCCATTCTATAGATCAGTAGTAAGACCACATCTGGAATACTGCATGCAGTTCTGGTGGCCACATCTTAGGAAAGATTTTGAAAGAGGAGATGGTAAAGAGGAGAACCATAAAGATGGTACAAGGACTTCAACAGAAACCATATGATGAAAGGCTGAGGGATTACACCATGTATTCCTTGGAACAACAGAGAGAGACAGGAGACATGATTGAAACCTTCAAGTACATGAGGGGAATAAATTGGGTTTAGGTTCAGGATCTATTTCAAGTCAAGAGTTACACAAGAACTAGAGGGCATGATACGAAGCTGGGGGGGCAAGTTCAGGTGTTGCACATGAAAGTTATTTTTTACAGAGAGGGTGGTTGACACATGGAACAACTTCCCCCAAGGAGTGGTGGAGGAAAAAAAATGGTTGATGCTTTTAATAATGCTTGGGATAAACACAAAGGCATCATAGCACTGAATAGCAGGTAAGGGAGGGGGTAGAACCTTGGGCAGACTAGATGGATCATATTGTCCCCTTCTGCCATCAATATCTATGTATCTATGTACACATGTACCCCAGGTGCCACAAACAATTTAGGATACTCACCTGTCCACCACTCCACCGTGCTACTGGCATGGGCCACATTTCAGCCCAGAACCCTTCCTGGGGCACCCTCCATCGCTGCTGGTCCTGTGATGGTTGAGTCCTCTGCTGGTCATGTCAATCACTGAGATCTGTAGGGGAGGAAATGAGAGGTGTGATCAGTCCCCTGCAGTAGTAAACAGTGCCCCATGCAGTACACACAATTAGAAGCTACCATGCAGTCACCCATAATGTGGGCCATCCGTAACCCATGGCAGTCATGGATGGCCAGGCTGGGCAGTCCTGTAAGGCACCCTTGGCACCACCACTGACAGCACAAACAGTGGGCTGTAGCATGTGCACATTGAGTATGGGCTGTGTTACATGAGGTCCCTGCACCCTTACTGGTACCCCCAGAGGTACACCTTAGGCAGTTAGCAATTAGGTATATGTTATACTAACATATAGGGCATAGGACATCTACCGTACAAGAGTAGATGTCAAGCTATGTATGCATATTATTGTTATACACTTTACTTTCCAATACACATATGTATTTCTTGCTTATAAGATGTTAGGACATCTGTGTCCTTCTAATGATTATGATATATAAGTCAGCATTGCCACCTTTTGGTGATTTGTACTACTACACTGGTATATGTACAACTATGCTTCCTTTGTCTTTACAAAGTGATGACTACTACAAAATTGTATAACGTTATCTTGGACTGTGGAGCCACCTCTAATTTAGCCAATAGGACTCATCTCTTTAACTAGAACTTTTTATATCCTACGGAAACCATAGTAATTAACATAGGTATATAATGTCTTCTACCTCGGAGACCCCAAGAGACATAGCGATTCCTTGAGGTATAGGGAACACTTATTATTGGCTCCCAGTTCGTATTTGGTAAGAACTGCTTAGGGCAACTATGATTTATCCTTTTGGTAGTAATAAACATGTTTATTACTCTTATGCAATGTGTCTGTGATTCCTTGCATTCCCCTTAGTGCCAAGAACCTGAGAGTGAGGTTTAGACCTTATGACAGTTGCCCCCCTGTGGGGTGGGTACAATGAGAGTGCACACCACCACATGAAGTGGCCTCACCACTCTGACCACTGTGCCACTACCCATACATGCTAGTTGCAGTCTCTGCCTGGGCATTTTAGCATGTATATGCCTGGCACCCCAGGTTCAAAACAAATATGGTGTCATTGCACACTGTTGTGATATCCTACAGTGTGGCATACTGTAGCTGTGTGCCATCACAATGTCCTGCACATGACTAGACCCTATGCAGAGAGACCATGCACCCCATGCAGCACCCAACACATGCAGGCAAGTGGTCATGTGGTACAGTGGGTACCCACGAGTGACATAGTCATGGGACAGTAGTGTGGCTCAGTGTACAACCCCATGATGGCAAGAAGACTGTTAAGTGTGGCAGTTGTCCTGCACCTCCATGATGCATGATGTGTACATGTCAGGTACACCACAGTTTGCCACACAGGTTCTGCCAGCCCTTCCACACCACCATACATATGCCTGCCATACCTGTAACAGTGTTGCAATATCCCAGGTGGTGACCCACAGCATGCTGGCATGGCTGGTGCACCCTCAGTTATCCTGGGTGAGTCCATGCATGCATTGGTGCATGGGCTATCTCAGGCCTAGGCCACCCAGCACATTGAAACTGACAGGCCCACTGTGTGGGGTGAATGGACCACTTTCACTCAGGAGTATGCCAGGGACACAAAGTGCGGGGCCATGGTGACATGGGAAGGCAATCATGTAAATATCATGTTGCACACCTGCACATATGCCTGTACATGCTCCCATCCACATATCATGCAGTACATCATGCAGTACTCACCTGGTCTGGGGCCAGTTTCCTACTGGCAACGATGACCCACAGATCATGCAGGTAGCATGGATCCAAGTGTTGCAGGTTGTTAAACCTGTGGCAACACAGGTCACCTGTGCATGCCACCCCCATGGATTGCATCAAGCAGCAGCCCACAGAGGTCCATGTCTCACAGCAGGGCCTGCCCACCCCATCTGCTGCCCCCAGGAGTTGGTCATCCCTGTTGACCACTAGGTCCACCAGGTTGGCCCTTCAACTTGGGAAAGCATTGATCACGCTGAACAGGTGCCCTGCATTGTTTGGAGGACATGTCTGTTGCCTCTTAAATCAGTTTCAGGCTGCTGGCATGCTGCTTCCTGTCACCAGCCTGTGTTGCAATTGCACTTGCACAGGACATTTCAGTTGTTGTGCTGCTCTATGTCATGTTGTGCAGTGAACACACATGTCTGGGGTGGCAACTGGCATGTGGCCAGCATGCAGTGTCATGTGCATGGGCTATGCTTGCTTGCCTGGTGCATGCACTGTGCTGTGCAGCACTGATGTGCTCATGTCTGTGCAGCTTGTTGATGTCTTAGTCGGGACACGTCAACATGCCTGTGCACTGTCTACAGGGTATCATATACGTGATGCAACAACATGTACAGGTACTACTTCAGTTAACACTAAGCACAAACCTGCAATATTCAGCCAGGGAATGCAAATGAGGTTATTGGGCAGTCCATGGGCTCAAAAGCACATTACCATGTCATCACAGGCAGGTCTGCATACATTAGTATGCCTGACTATGTGGGCTACTTAAAGAAGCCTACAGTACCACCTAGATAGCACAATGGAACCTCAGACCAATAGAGATAAATGTACCGGGGAGTTCTTGGGGATGTGTGGTGTGTGCGGTTGCCCATGTGTTTGTGGTACCCTCAACATGTCCCCAAGATGAATGGCTAGATCCAAACTGAAACAATGATTATCACACACAGCAGGGGCAAGGCCCATATCTGGAGGTTCACAGACCCACATGCAGGGCCATAGCAGACACTGGGCCATAATCCCACTCTCACTCATACCTCTCCACCACCTGCCCTTCAGATCAGGGACAGGTTGTCAAGAAATCAGGGACAAATGAACACAGAGACACATTTGAACCAATGAACATAGCCACTTAGAATGCCCACTAAACACTGTGGCCTAATATACAAAGCATTTTCCAGTAGAATTCCAGCCTATAGTGCTAATGTTTGCCATTAGTTTAGGCTATACAGCCTGCATGTTAGTGCCAGAAACTACCGGTTATCATGGGACAGAAGACTGATTTGAGGTCAAATCATGGACATCCGTTTCAATCAGGGACATTTGAGAGTTCTGGTCCCACAGCTGGCTATGGGCTGTATGGGGCCAATGGGATACCACACTAACAGTCTACCCCCAACCACGGCACATAGGATATTACTCGGAGGACCATGGAAGCACACAGTGGGATACTGCAGCACAGATGTGCTTGGGTACTGGGTACACAGTTACCCCCTGTGCTACTATGGTCCCACAGCTGTGTGCTACAGATCTGTGATGGTGTCACCTGCCAGCCTGTGCATCAGTATCCATAAGTGGGACCATTGTGCTGGGGCATATCCCAGCACATTTGTTCAAGATGTATGGTGCCCTCACATGTGCCAGTGTCCCCTATCCTTTAGGAAAGTTGTGGGATATGGTGTTCTGTGCCTAGGGATGATTGGATGTGTGAAAACACCCCACATTCTTGTCAAACACACACTGTCAGTCCATGGCCCATGGTGCCAGGGGAGGCAACAGCAGGAACATCCCCACACTCTGAGACAGTGGGACAATATGTGCAGATCTGGATGCTACAAAATGTTCTGGAACTGTCCCAGCCCTCAGGGGCAGTGTGCAACTGTGTATGGCATGGAAAGGCAGATCTCTCCCTCCCACCACCCCAAATTACCCATGGTTGCCAGAGTGGCTGAAGGGTTCAGGCATCTCTGTGGACACTGCAGCAGACCTGTAATATCCAGAACAACTGGTAGTAATGGGTTCTGCATGGAGTGGGTGGGGGTTCTCATCTGCCATTTCATCATGACTGCACCAGCCCATACCACAGAGTGTGGACACTGGGCCCTAAAGCCCTGCAAGGGAGGATGGGGTTACAGGACCATAGAAACACAGAAACATAGAAGTTGCCTGCAGATAAGGACCTCTTGGTCCACCTAGTCTGCCAGTTTTCTTTGCCTACTGCACTACTGCAGAACCTACTCAATCTCAGATTGTCTCCTCCCCTTGCCTTACTACCAAAGTCCCCTTGTATCTGTCCCATGCATGCTTGAATCCCATTACCATTTTGGCACCCACCACCTCTGCTAGAAGACTGTTTCAGGCATCCACAACCCTCTCCATGAAGAAGTATTTCCTCACATTTCCTCTGAGCCCCCCCTCCAACTCTGTAGCTTGACCAGTTGTCCTCGAGTTTCTTTTTCTATGGAAAATACTACCTTATTGTATCTTATTAATATCTGTTTGGTATTTAAATGTTTCTATCATATCCTCCTTCTGTACTCTCCTCCAAAGAGTACATATTCACCTTCCTGAGTCTCTCCTAGTTGGGCAAACAGCAGCTGCCCACGTCTGTGTATTTGCAGTGAATGGTCTCTGCACTTGTGCTACTGGTCACCACTGTGCATGATGCAGCTACATTTGTGAGGTGCCTCCACATCAGTGGACCTGGATCTGCAGTGGTGAGGAACCTTCCAGGTTGTGTACTGCTGGTCTGTGCAGCTGAAATCCTCATGTATGCACTATACCATCATGACACCTGTGTCCGTGGGCCCCTGGCTCAGGTCCTGTACAGTACAAGCTGTACACTGCAGGCCTGTGGGCACTGCCATAGTGACATTGCTCTGGAAGAAGCCTCCCAACACCATTTTCTATGGTGCTTGTCTAGTGGAGGTGTCCTACATTCCATTTCCGAGTACATGGTGCTGCATGCCTATGGTAGTGGCCATGATGGAAGGGTGCCAGTGTGACATGGGGACAAAGTACCTGGGACACCCATGCAGTGTGCACTGTCTGTCTATTGGCTGCAGATGAACCATGGCTTTTTGTCAATGTAGTGTGGTGCCACACAGCCCCAAAGTCATGTAATGGGCATGTCAGTGCCCCCCTCTCTGATGTCACCGCACACTGCAGGTGAGTCACTCCCTCACAGACAGATGCCCTTGTCGAAGGTACAGGGCTATATGAACCCATGGCACTCTATCCCCCAGGCTGTCTGTCACTGGTGATGGTGCTGGCCACATGTTTGGACAGGTCAGTTTTGGTTGAACCTCTGCTGCAGCATGGTAGGCAAACATGGCATGCATCCAGAATGTATGCCGTGTGGAGCTGCCTGGTTGCAGGCAGTCAGCTGTGTGGCACTGGCTGTATCACTCAGTCACCTGTGTTGCACCCATTTCTCTGGCTGGTTCCATGGATGATGGTGATAGACTGTCGGCTCTTAGAGGAGATCGCAGAGGAGGCGAATGCAGTAGGCAGCTTGGGTAGGCTTGTAGAGGCAGTGAGAAAGCGGTTCCCGAAGCTAAGGATGGTCACAAAGGAGGCCATGGCAATGGAATGCAAAGAGTTGCATGCCATGGACAGAGGCCCACAAGTAATGGGGGCTGTCTAGTCCCTATATCCTACATAGGCCATATTGTCCACACTACTGGATGTGACAAGGGTGCCAAGTGGAGGTCTGAATTCCAGGTCAGGCCCACCCAGACATGTAAGTATGCGCATCTGCCACTCTCTTGAGGACAGGGGAGGTAGTGAGGTTGTCCATCACTTGGGGTTCATGTTGCAGACAGAGTCCTGACTTGTATGGGATGTAGGCATCACTACCATGTCCCTGCAGCCATATAGTGGCCAGCTGTGTGCATGGCCATGGCTGTGCCCACAGCATGCTGTCTACCTGGGGTGGAGATATGTACATGCAGGGATGGTGGGGGGGGGTGTCTGTGCTGTGCCATTGTCACCTTGGAATTGGGTGCAGAGGTGCTGAGTGCATTGTCACAGGTAATGGGGTGTGAAACCACCCGTGGTGAGTGAATGGCAATTGGTGGTGGGGTGTGTTCACAAAAGTGTGCTGTCTGCCACGTACTGGGTGTGTGAGCGCAGTGGTGATGGGCTATAGTGGCACTGGTACAGTGCCTGCTCCCCATAGTGGTGTGTGAGTTCCCTGTGAAGGTTTGTGTTCCTCCCTGCAGGGCCCTGCCTCTTCACAGCAAATGCAACATTGATGCATGGCACCACCCTCAGGGGTATGCATGCTACCTCAGCATGTACAACACTGTGGCCATTGAAACCCTGACTGTTTCTCCTGTTGTCTCCCTACAGCACAGCCCATGGAGTCAGACCTGAAGGAGGATACCACAGGACCAGTCTGGTGTGTTCTATTCCTGCTGCCCACCCATCCATATTACCTGGAGGACTTCAGTAAGGAAATCCTGTAGGATGATGATCACCAGAACTATGTCAAGAGCCTGGAACATTTGGGTCAGGCCCCAAACTGGGACAGGTGGCCCCTCACATCCAGTCTTTGCTCCAGCAATGACCAGCCCAAGCCTTCATGCAGCCCAGCAGCCACACAGATGCTGCCCACTGTATTCTTTGGCACAGCCATTAACAGGGCACCCTAGTGCCCCACCACCACCATCATGTCCACAGTCCTACCTGTCCCCACTGACAATGCTGGCCATGCAAGCAGTGCACCTCCCTTGAGGGCTTCATCAGCATGTCTACTGCCCTCTTGCCCTGCACCCATCACAATCAGTCACATGCAGACAGCTTGCTGTAATAAACTCAGTCCACCATACCTTTACTGTTGCGAACCCAGCCCATATAATGCCCACAAGTGTAGCCTGAACCTGTCCCACTGGACAGTACTTGGTGGCAGCAGGATTTGTTGTACATCAGGCAGCTACTGAGCACCACCATAGGGATGCAAACCGCAGTGCAGCAGGGGCTGACACACTTCCACCACATGCTGCATGAGGACGACATGCCTCTAGCACATGCTGTATGAAGACATGCAGTGAGTCAAGCAGCAGGCCTGAGAAGAGGTGCTTGTGGCTGCCCTACAGGATCTCAGAGGTGCTGTGCAGGATGCCACAGCCATGGTGGAAGATGCTGCAAGGGACGGCCATAGCCCCTGCTCCTACTGTGTCAGTATGTCCACCCCATGATGGTCACCACAGTGTATAAATATACCACAGAATACCAAGATGGGCATGCCCTGTATGCCCAAGACAACCAGTTGCCCAAGGACTCCATAGAAACTCGGTCACAATCGCATCCTACCCCAGGTGCGGTACACCATTGATCCGCAGCTGGGAGCAAGTAACAGTGTCACTATGGGCATCCCCATAATGTGGCTGCAGTTTAGCCCCCGCCATACCTGGGCTTCACAGGCAGTCAGTTTGTACCTTGGGTGGTGCTCAGGGACAGAT
This sequence comes from Neoceratodus forsteri, assembly GCA_016271365.2. Taxonomy (NCBI): domain Eukaryota; kingdom Metazoa; phylum Chordata; order Ceratodontiformes; family Ceratodontidae; genus Neoceratodus; species Neoceratodus forsteri. The sequence goes on from CM057455.1 coordinate 614,659,371, forward strand.
GTATGTGGTGAATGGCCATCCCCCACCAGAGTTCCCCCCACAGTACCCCACCACAACTCCAACTGCCATGTGTCTTGTTGAGCTCACTACTCCCTCCACATTGCATATGTCTGTGCATCCCCCTGTGATAGTCCCACAACAGAGGACCAGCAGTGTGCTGCACCTGAACCACCCCAGCTACCATGCATTTGTCTGTGTTCACAGCCCTGGACCTCCGGCCTCCATGGCCAGCACCATCTTTGTTATATATTGCCACCTCCCTTTGACCAGTAACATGGTCTTGTGTTAAGCACACCATGTTTTCCTCTTTGTCTAGCATATTGCACTGCTTACATTGTTGATGTTGTTTTTAGTGTTGCCCTGTCTATCTCATAATACATCACTGAATCATACAACAAAGTTCTTTGTGTTTTGTACTGACCTGCCAGGTCCTTAGATGTCATGTATGATGATGTTTCTGCACTTCTGGGCTCTCCTGTTCATTCTGAGGTCTGAGGTCTCACCTGTCGAGTTGCTCCAATATCCCTTGCTCTTCTTGCTCTGTATATGATGCACTGTGTACCTCTGTGACTTGAAGGCATATTCCACAGGTAAGTACCATGTTTTTTGGTACACAGCTGGCTAGGAAGATGGCAAGGCCTTGTGAGGGCATACTGTTAGGCACCACCAGACCTATCCAGGTATGAGAAGCACATCTTGAAGATGCCAAAGATACAAACCATGATGTTTGAATGTGGCAGTGTGTGTTGCATTGTTCCTGTCCTGTCTTGTAGATGCAGGGCAGAGGACAGATGTGACAAGCCAAGGGCACAGAGGACAGGTACTGTCCCCTGTGATAGGAAAGACATATGTTAGTGTGATATGACAGCTTAGCCACTTCTACAGTGCTGACACATACCACCCACTGATCCATCCTGCATGCCTCTTGACCTAGCATACCCAGACTCTGGTGTCCATATGTGGTTCTACACAGTCACGAACCATAGAGCATTCCTGGGTGGGGGGCCTGTGGCATGTAATCACTGATGAGGTGTCCACTGGAGATGTCCCCACCTTCAAATCCCTGACACAGGAAGGAATTATGTCATATGAAGGTGTTGTAGGCATTGCTAAGGTACTGTGCCAAGACTTTGGTAATGTGCCCTGTTGCATTGCACAGCACTTGGCAATTGATGGAGTGATACCCTTTATTATTCAGGTAGGCATCCAACTCATCACTGGTGGGTGCCTGAATGGCAACATTGGTACAGTCAATGGCATCAAGTACAGCTGGTACGTGAGCAACTCAATGGAACTGCTGCATGGTTGCTGTGCACTCTGCCGGGGGTGCTGGGAAGTATGATGAACTTGCCAACATGTTCCAGCAGTGCATCCAGGGACTGTCACGACAGGTGCAAGGTAGCTGACTGCAAGACACCAGTGGCATCCTCCACTGGTGCCCAGACTGTCCTTGTGGCCAGGAAACACATTGCAGCCATCACCTTCAGCTGCACGGACAAAGCATGGCTGCACTGGGTGTCACTCTGAAGCTGGTCATGCAGGAACTCACAGAGCTGCCTGAGCATTAGCCTGTACCAGCCCATGAGCTGGTCATCATTTAGGACCTCGAATGTGACTCATGGATGGTAATGTTTGTGTCTAGCATAGTGCCTCCTAAGCCTACGTATGGGCCCAGACTGGGCATCTACCTTGTCCTCCTGCTACACAGGTAAGGTAGTTGTGCTCCCTGGAATTCTTTCTTGGCTTATTTGTAGCAGTGCCTTCACCCAACTCTAGGATTTGCCCAGGTTTAAGTTAGTCTTTTTATAGGTGGTAATTGTGCAGCACTAAGTGTCCTTTGTAATCCCATTGTGTAATGCTACGGCACTGAATGTTGCACTGTTCTGGTATGCATGGTACCACTCCCCTTTGTGCATTGCATACATTTTCTTTGTGACTGCGTGCTATTTGTTTTAGCATGTGCTGTGCTCCCCTTTGAATATGGGATTCCAGGGAAAAAACTCATACAATGCAGGCACAATCACTTTGGGCATGGTGCATTTTTTTAATACCGAGTCCCAGTTGTTCTGTTCCATTCTGTTTTCATTTTAAATATTTGTCTGTTCTCATATTTCTTTGATCTCTTTATATGGAAGCTATATAAAATTATTATGTAGTTGAAGGTGTTTCTTTAAGGGCTGGTTATTTTATTTTGAAGATTGTAAACCTTTGTCTCTATATTGGCATTTTTGATCCAGTGCAACAAAATGAGAGACCCAACATTGGTCAAAACATTCACATCTTTTACATGAATGAGTACAGTGCAAGCTGCTTATACTGCACACAAATGTCAGTGTACATTTTGTCTGGTGTAACACTCATCCAGCAAAACCAAAAATCACTTTCAATCAGCCCTCCACACTCAGAGACAATGAAGACAACACAAACTCACAGCATTCAGCAGACAAAAGTAATTGGGATCACAGCTCTTTTTGTATGTTAGTGGTTGTTGATGAGCAGGTTCTGATGATTTATTAATTCTTTGATGAATAAAGAAACTTTTCAAAATTTCCCTGTGCTAGCATCTTTACTTTTCACTTGTACAACCCAGGTAATCTGTGTTGTTTATCTGCTTTGCTTTTCCCAAAGCATACTTCCCCCAGTGTGTTTCGTGTGAGTGCCAGTAGGCTCCCTTCAGGGGGGTATGTCCTCCCTTTATTCCATGGCCCTCTGAAGAGTAAGGATAGCTTGTTTAACATCCAGTGTGGTCTCAATCATTTCCTACACGTCAGCGTTTTTTATTCTCATCATCTTTTTTTGCCTCAACAACATCTACATTCTGACTGAGGGAGGGAATGACATCCTCTATGCCATCAGTGGGTCTGGGCTGGGAGTAATTGTTTCCTAGGCATCATAGAGAATCAAACTCCTCAGATGTTAAGCCTGATAGTGGATTAATCAGCTTGTCTGTGGAATTTGCAATGACAGGCAGGTCTGTGGCATTAGTGAATCCTCCCTTCATAAAGCACTGGATGATTGTTTCTTGGAAAACACCCTCCTAGGCATCCTGCATTTATTTGACAGCATCTAAATGCACAATGTGACACTCTCAGATCACTCTTAGTGTCAATGACATCAAAGAGTTTCAATCTCATCTGCTTAACATAGTGCATTTTAAACCGTAAATGATACCTCGGTTGAATGGATTCACTATGCACATGGTGCTGGCTGTTAAAAAAAAAAAAAACCTACCTTGATTTCTCCTAATACAGTGATCTGAAGGTGACACCTAAATCAGCACAAAATGAAGGCAACTTTGCATCCTTGTAACTTCTGATTCCATGCACATAGCAATTCTGTAAAGATTTTGGCTGTCATCCATGCAGTACAATTGCTGAAATAGAAGACAGGTACATTTCTGATGCCCTGAAACAATGGGGCTGAGCCGACTATCTACAAACAGCATCTTTTTTTAGTCTCAGCCATGTAGCATGTGCAAATCATGGATAACCTCTCTGTAGCTTTCTGAAGGCTAATTGCTGTCTGTGCCTCAAAACAGAGTTCCTTATCCAGCACAGAAGAAAAGACCCATTTTGTCTATGTTAAAAAATGTTCCCTGGAGCTTACTACTCTAGGATTCCCAGCAGAACAACATGAAGCTGAGCCTTAGCACCCTCTGTATCAGTTTTCAGCTGGCCCCTGTGCACTTGCTTAAACCCAATGTTGTGCTGTCATTTCCACTGAGTCGGCCAGCAATCAGGTTTTCCAAGTATATTGGCTAATTGCTGTGCCTTTTGTAGGAACAGGAGACCAATGTTGAATCCTCACTACCCCTTGCATTGGTTAACCACCATGACAGAGCTTCTTTGATTTCACAAACATTCCCATCCTTTCTTCTTTTGCAATCTGGATAATTGTTAGAATGCTACTCACCTAGCAACTTCTCCTCTTGTTTTAACAGATCATTCAAGGTAGACTTTGGGATGACAAAATTTATTTAGGCAAGGCAATTTTATTTATACAGTGCCCTTTCCTGATGGCTCAGGGCACTGAACATAACTTATAAAATTATAAAACATACACATCCCATAAAAAATGAAACATAACACGAAATAAATACATCATAATAATTTGAAATACTGTATCTAAACTGCTATTTATCTGACTACTCACCAGCTGAGGAAGGCCTGCTAGAATAAATATGATTTAAGTGATCTTTTAAAGACTTCCACCATCCCTGAAGAGTGAAGGGTGCTCTACAACATTGAAGCTTCTACTCCAAAAGCTGTATCCCCAGATTGTCTCAACTGGGTGGAGGAAACATCAAGCAGGCCATCATTGGTGTAGTGGAGGGTTTAGGTTGAAAGATAAGAAACCAGCAGATCTTTCAAATAATCAGGTCCAAAACCAGGCAGGCCTTGTATGTTAACAAGCATGTCTTCAAGGTTATGTACCACTACAAAGGCAACCAGTGCAGTTCATGGTGCATCTGTGTGATATGGTTCATCCGGGACGTTCCTGCAACCAGCAGAGCTGTGCTTTCTGGACCAGTTGGAGTTGTCATTAAACCTCCAGATAGCCTTAAGTACAGAGTATTACAGTAGCTCAGCCTATAGATAATGAAAGCATGAATGATCATTGCCAGTTCAACAGGAACCAGACGCCGTTAGATCCTGGCAATGTTTTAAAGATGATAGAAGCCAGATCAGACCACCACTGACACCTGCTGTTCTAATGTCAGCCAGTTATCCAAAATGACCTCAAGATTCCTAACCACATCAACAGCAATAAGACATCAGTCCCCTAACACAGAAAGGGCTATGACACCTCCCATCGCTGTTGCACCTCATTGACTCAGCTCAATCAATATGACCTCTGTCTTACCTGGGTTGAGACATTACCAGTTTGAGGCATCCAGTCATTTTTCTCAGAAAGACTTTTCGCCAGCACCAAAACTACCTGATTCCTGCTGGGAGAGCAAGACAGATACAGCTGAGTATCATCTGCATTACAGTGAAACTCAGCCATACACTGTCCATTGATCTCTGTTTACAGGTCCCTCAGACATAGTTTGGATAATATGTCAATCTCTGTCAAAAGCCCAACACTGCATGCCAATGTTAACCCACTGGATTTTGTCATAGTTCTGTGAGTGCTGCTGTGATATGCAAGGTGAGCAAGGGGATGGAGTTTATGCATGAAAATCAAGGTACTGTACTAACTGATGAAACCTACAGTTGTTTACACTCAGTGGTTACCTCTGCATGAGTAACATAGTGGATGTGGCAGCTTGTATATACAGCAACCCTAACATGCCAAACGTACAAGAGAGAAACAGACCACAATATGAAATAGTATTTGGCAAAAACAAAGCAGCTAACTTGAGGCATTGGTTATGAGTCAGAACAAGGTCACTAGACTTTGAGCCACACTGACTAGGAGTCAAGTGATCTTTACTCCCAACAGGGGCCACCAAGTCTGATACTCTTACCTCAAAGGATGTCGGATAAGAGGAGTAGGAGGAGTGGCTGGATTATGTTGGGCTGAAGGAGTGAGGGGCTGGTGGAATCCAGATGGTTGGGGGGGTTGCAGGCACATTTCTGAACCACAACCGGTACCACTACAGAATCCTTATGCCACTCTGATGGAGTGGGACTGCCAAGAGGACGCACATGCAGTAGTGGCAGGGGAGGATGTAGACCTTCTGAGGGGAGGCCCCAAGGACAGTGAAAGAGCACCCCAGAGAAGGAAGAAGTAATTTCAGTAGGGCAACTCAACTGTCAGGGGGATAGAGTTGGCAATAGGAAAGGGAGTGAAGAGGGTGGTTAGGTGCATACCCAAAGCCATTGCCTGGAGGCATGGGAAGCATATCCTATGGATTGCTAGGGCAGTAGGAAGGGAGTGATTGAGAGTTGGAGGTCACTGTCCACCTGGGACAAATAACCTGGCTAGAGATGGGGCAGAAACAGTGCTGAGGGAGTTTAGGGAGCTGAGAAGAAGTCTTAGATGTTAACATGTAGTGAAGCTTTTACAGAGGTGCTGCCTGTCTATGATGGGGGAAAGCGAGGGAGTTCTGCATGAAGGTATTTAATTCATGGTTGAAGCAATGATGTGGAGAGGAGGCGTACGGCTACATTGAGGACTGGGGGCCAACCTGGGAGGATAAGAGCCTATACAGTGGTGATGGCCTTCATCCATCTGGGAGGGGAACTATGCTTCTGAGTTAACAGTTTAAACATTATTTTGATGAGGAGAGGGTGGTGGATGCATTGAACAGCCTTCCTGAGGAGGTCATAGGATCAAAACAGTGGGAGAATACAAGAATGCATGGGAACAACATAAGACAGTTATAGTGGGAGGTCAGAGGAAGTAGCCTGCTGGTTAACTAGGATTTGCAGCTTATCCAATAGATAGGGAAATGAGTAGACTAGGTGGGCCAATTGGTCCTTATCTGCCGCCAAAGTCTATGTTTTTATGAATGTTTAAAGTAGCTGAAGAGATGGTGGAAGAAAAAGAGGAGGCTGAAACTGCCTCCCCCACAGGCTGAAAGAGAGTGTAGGGAGATCCCATGGGGCAAGAGTCCCATCACAGAGCAAGATGATCAAGGAAGAAGATGGTTAACAAACGAGGAAGGGGAAAATGAAGCAGTCAGAAGAGAAGAGAGAGGAAGGGGGAACAAAAGGAAAAAGGGGGAAGAGACAAGTAAAGCACTAACAAAATCTGGATAGCCATGTGTGCTAATGCTACAAGTCTGGGAAATAAGATCCTAGACATAGAGGCCATCATGGCTAAGGCTGATCCGGATTTTGTGGCCATTACTGAGTTGTGGTGCACTCCAAACAATGACTGGGACATGATCAAAACAGGCTACATTATATTTAGAAAAGACAGGGCAGGAAGGCAAGGAGGGGAGTGGTGCTTTATGTAAAGGTAAGCATTAAAAACAATAGAAATACAGGGAATGCAGGGGACAGAGCAGAAGTGTATTAGGGAAAACAGAGGGAAGCAGGAATGTATCAGGGAAAACAGAAGGAGGCAGGTAAAGCAGTAAGGAGAGGAAAGGCACAAACAACATAACTCAGATAGTATGAAAAGGGGACAGGTATGTTAGAGAAAAAAGGAAAACAAAGGAAGGGATTGTACAGTTAAAGATGGAAGAGGGTACTGTATTGTTAGGGCATCTAGCCTTGATCAGGTTCTTGGCGATAATTAGAGATGCAAAAGGATCACAGACAAGTTGCATATCAGTAATAAAAGTGTTTATTACTACAAAAGGATATCACAGTTGCCCAAAGCAGTTCTTACCATACGACACTGGGAGCCAGAGCTTAGCATTCCCCAATACACCAAGGAGTGAAGAAGGTCTCCGAGGGGGAAATGTAATACACTACATTATATACTATGATAATCACTATGGTTACCAGGAGAAAGAAACATTCTTAGTTACATCCATCAAGCCTTACTGGCTAAAAGTAAGGTGGCTCCACAGTATAGATAACATTACGCAATATTCGCTAAGTTAGCTATCTCTTAGAACAATAAGAGTATACATAGTACATGAAAACAACAGGATGTAGTGTAGTTACATATAAATCCAAAAGATGGCAGTGCAGACTATGTAATATTAGAAGATGACAAAGACATGAATGTCTTGGCTTACTATGTGCAGTTTTCATGCATAGTGAAAGTAAAGTGTATTACAATCATTATATATCCTGACACTTAATATTGTATGGTACGTGTCTGTGCCCTATATGTTAGTGTAACATATGCACATTATGTGTAACATAAGGCTTGTCTAAGGTGTACAGTGGGATGCCAATTAGGATGTAGGGACCTCGCATAACAATCCCTCCCTTGTTGCCTTACTGAAAAGGCAACACCCATATGGGAAAGTGATGAGAACAAATTGTTGTTTGAGCATATGCCTTAAGCAACAAAGTGTTAGTATTAAAAAGAAGATCAAAAATGCCTGTATGATACCAAAACCTTTAAAAGTCATTTCTTACCAGGTATTAGAAAGTGCATTATTTAAATCACCATCATTGATGATGGCATTAAGGACATCTACAGGAGCAGAGATGTTGTTACTGATGTGGATGAAGTGTGTATCTTTCCTTTCTTAAAGGGTCTTGAGTGTCAATGTCAATGGGTCTATGTGTACATTAAATATGGGTAAATATTGAGAAAGAGAAAGAGCAAGCAAATATTCTGGATCACTGTCATTAACATCATTAACATCAGGTTCCATGACAGGAACTGGAGTAATCACTCTGTGTCCTATAACAGTAGTTTGATGAGGAACAAAACAAAAGTTAGGATGTGGTATTTCACAAACATTTTCACCATAGGAGAAAGTTTTATGATTAGTGACAATGCAGTACTGTCCATCAGAATTATAAGTTATTTTAATAGTTGGCAACCTCCATTTTTGCAGTTGGTCTGGGTAGGTGTAAGATTGATTTGATAATCTTGTATTTAGCCGATGAATCTCTTCTGTATAAGCTTTGTAGAGTTGTCCACTGTTTGCCAGTGGTGGTGCTGATCGTGCTTCAGGCATATCTGTGTCATTATCAGTAATGTCCTGGTCCAATGTAAAAGACCAATCAATGCTGTCAGGAGAGTATCCACAAACTGGTTTAATAATATAAAGATGTCACAACGACACAAATATTGATAGCCTTTCTTGCACTGCAGTCCTTGTGAGGTGAGACCCATGTGTCCAGGGTCAGGTGGAAGAGCAGGAGAGGTGGCAGTTTGATGCATTCTCTATAGATATTCTTGTCAAGGTGCCCAGTGGAGTGAACTGCAGCTAGTTAACCTCTTCACCCTTTCGTGCTCGCATACTAGGCCCCCCCTTCTGAGCATGCATTGGAACTTAACTAACTTGTGCTCAGCTTCATCTTCTAGCACTTAAATTGTTTTATCTGTGTTTACCTACCTAGTGTACTACTCTGTTATAAAAAATGGCATCAGTGTTTTGTAATAGATATTGCACTTTATTTCACTTTGTATATGTTTTTGTTTGCTCTCCCAACTTTTGTAACCCCCTTCCCCAGGATTCTTCTGGAAATGAGCTGGTTACAGCTCATGTTGTCTTTCCTGGTGAAACATTTTGCAAATAAAAATAAATAAATAGTTTATCAAATATAGCTGTACTTGGATCAAAACTTAGTAATGTGACAGTAAAGGTTACTCTTTACCTGAAAGATCTCCTGTCTTCTTACTGCCCCACCCTCTCACTCCGATCATCATGCGAGGGATTGCTAGAGATTCCCAGGGTATCCCTAAAAACGTTAGGAGGAAGATCGTTTTCCTTTATGGTTCTTACCCTGTGGAATCCTCTATCATGCTGGATATGAGACAGCCTGAGTGTGGAAGGATTTAAAAAATCCTTGAAAACATATCTGTTCAATCAGGCATTTGAAGGGACCTAGTGAGATATTGCTGTAACATTGTAGTTATATTTATTGTTTTAAAGTATGATGAAGATTGTTTGTTTTAAGAATAATTGTTAAGGCACCCAGTGCTCTGGAAGGGCACCTGATACAAATAAAGTTTTTCTTACTTTTACTTACTTACAAACAAAGGGCCCGATTCTAGAAGTGTGGCTCAGTTGCCACTGAACGTAACTTGAGCCACCCGCAACTGAGACATTGACTCTGCACCCTATTCTAGAAGGGGCAGGGTCTCCGCAGCAAAGTCCTGTGACTTGTGACATGTGGCTAGGTATGCTGCACAGAGGGCTTACCTGGTCAGCATGTCACAACCCACAGCCGCAGGTTGTAAGTGTACCCCCCACCCAGTAAGTCACAACAGCTGCCCTGCAGGACTGCCTACACCCCCCCTGCCCCCTCAAGCCTCCAGTATATGCCCTGCAGGGCTGGCCACACCAACTGTCCCCTGAAACCTCACATATGTGCCCTGAAGTGCTGGCCACACCAATTGGCCCCTGAGACCTCATATATGTGCCCCACAGGGCTGGCAACACCAATTGGCCCCCGAAACCCTCATAGATATGCCCCCAGGGCTGCTCACACCCCCAGCCCCCTGAAACCCCATTGTAAAATACCCCACAGGGCAGTGCTGTCATCCCCCCAACTGTGCCCTGACCCCCGAGTCAGCCACAAATGCATTAAATACCCGATAAGCCCTGGTAGTCTAGTGGCCCCCACCCAGCCGTGCCAGCCCAACCAGTACCCCCACCCATCACCAGCCAGTGACTGGCACAGCCCACCTTTCTCCTCCATAGCCAGCCACTGAAGGAGTTATGTAGGAGTGCTACTGGAAAGATGCCCTCAGATATTAATTTCTGAGCATTCTTTCCAGTAGTGCTCCTACATAACTCAGTCAGCGGCTGCCATGGAGGTGAGAAGTGGGCTGTGCCAGTCGCAGGCTGAGGATGGGTGGGGGGTGCAGGTGGGCAGGCACGGCTGGGTGGGGGTGCAAGTAGACTACCAGTGCTTATCGGGTTATTTGCTGCATTTGCAGTGGCGACTCAGGAGTCGGGACATGGGTGGGGGATGACAGTGCCGCTCTGCAGGGCATTTTACAATGGGGATTTGGGGGCTGGGGGTGTGGGCAGCTCTGTGGGGCATGTAACATAGGTATGAGGGGGCAGTTGGTGTGGGCAGCCCTGTGAGGCCATTACTGTATGGGGGGCACATACAGAACGGGGATCGGGTGGGATCATGCTGTGATGCCCAGTGGGGCAGCAACAGGGGTGGTCTGGGCATGGACCCTCGGAGGACTGATGTAAATTACACCAGCTAAATACAGGTGTAACTTATGTTGCCGGTTCTCCTCCAGGGGTTCTTGTACAATCCCAACATTGGGGTCTTTGTTGCTGCCCTTCTGGAATCAGGCGCAACTGCTGTCATAAACCCCCAGTGCCATGTTGCAGTGGATTTATGGCACAACTGCCGGTGTAAAAGCTGTTTGGCGCAAGTGACCTGCGACATGTCGCAGGCCAATTTGTAGAATAGCACAAGTCGCAACTGCTTGCATAAGTTGCTACTTTTCACCATTCTACTTGATGCAAGTGCTGTTACACCAGGCGTAACTTTTCTAGAATCTGGCCCACAGTGTCTAGAATAGTAAATTGTTTAGCAGTGAAGCAGGGTCCTTTATTAGGGTGCCTGGTGACAAAGCCTAAGTTCCTAGCAGTAGATATTAGTATGGAAATAGATTGAGACATACACATTGCAACACATGAAGAGGATTTTCAATGTGGGCAATACTATTTTCAAATTCTTCTACCATGAATGGTGTCTGGAATATGTCCAGATTCCAAATCATGGAAGAGGTTATTGAAGGTGCTTATGACATAGGAGCAATAAGCAGAACAGAGGAGTTCCCTAGCAATATATTGCTTGTCTGCCTCCTTGTTATTTTGTGCATTGAGCTGATTTTACTTATCCTTAGTGTCCGTAAAACTTTTAGCAATTTCTTTCATATTGTAAACAGTGTACCTTTCTTCCTAAGGCCATCCACATCATGTAAAGATGGGAGTATTTCTTTTCCGTTAATTTCCTTATCTCCTTTCCACTGGACCAGCCCCTTCCTCTGCCCCACCAAGCCCCATCACCCCAGTGTCAACTGGTGCTAACCTCTGGCTTGAGGTGCCAGCTGGCCGGTGCAGCTCCAGAGGAGGGATGGGATCATCCTGCCGGTCCACAGTGATTTTCTTGCCTCCAGTTTCTCCCGATCCACTAGTGCAGGACTTAGCGTGCAATGACACCAGTGGCCAAACTCTGTGCACTTCCTCATGTGGCACACAGGGTCATCTGCTTTGTCTCCGCCCCACATCTTGTGGTCAGTGTGCTAGTCTCCAGCTGCAGCTAGGGGCCAGGCAAGCACTGATCTCCTGTCCCACCCCTTCCCCAGAGAGGAGAGCTGTCCTCCAGATGCTCAATCCTCTCCCTTCCCAGCCCACTCCTGGTGACTCACTTGCACTGTGAACATGGGTTGCTGGTGTGGTAGGAGGTAAGGCATGATGCTTCAGCTTTCCATACCACTGGGTGAGCTATAACAATGGCGATATGACATGATTAATCATACCTTGTGGGAATTTTTGTGAGTGATCTCTGATAGTAGCAATGTCTGCCCATTTCCAGATAGACATAGTGCTACCAAAGATGCCAGTTAGGGTGCCTGTTGCACCAGTGACATTGGCTGTTTCATGCTTCTTCTTAGAAGAATGAGATTTTGTTTTAGACTGATTTGGTCTAGATCTAAATAAACCTAGATGTTCTACAGTGCTAACACCTGCTACTGGATCTTGTGTATCTGTCTGGTATGCTGTCAGACTGTCATAAAATAGTACTGAAAAACTCTGATGTGTTAGTAGCAAAACACATACCAAATTCTGCCATATTCCAAAGTGTGAGATAGGACATGTATAAGTTGTAAATTGTTGATAAGGGTACCTGGTGCTGAATTTGCAGTTAGACCACTAATCGGGCCAGGCTCCTGTGGGGGACATTCAAGGAGTTCTGCTTCTGTTGGAGGAATAACAGACAAATACATGGCATCTGAGTGCACAGTATTCTTTTGTGGAGTCTTTGGAGAACCTCTCACAATAGGCAGGGTCAATTAGAGCAGAAAGATTATATAAATTTGAATGTCACTAGTTGGTTTGATGAATAGATAAGGCGCCATTTGGGGAAATTTTGATGTTTGGCAAACCATGGAAGATTTCTTTGGACAGGTGGGCCACTGGGAGAGTTTGGCCATTAAAATCTGTTTGCCATTCAATTTGTAGGGTAGATTTGTCAGGGGCTACAACCGAGGCAGTGAAGTAGGTGTCTTTACCTTTCTGTACAGTAATCAATTTTTTGGGGACTGTAATGGAAACTCCTTCTGGGTTAGCAGTAGGAGGATGGTCTAGATGTGGAAGGATGGAATCTACCATGCCTTGGATGCAGGGAGAACCTCCTAAGATGAGGAGTAGCAGTTGCAAGATAGCCATCTTGCAGGAATACCTGTGAGGAAAAAGGAAAGGTCAGTCAGTACAATTCTGCCCAATGGGGTTAGGAAAAATAATTATACTCCTTTGTATAGCTTTAGTTGGTTTGCATGCAATCATTTGTCATTAAGTTTCTTGTTTTGCAGAATTCTAGTTTGATAGACTGTGGAACTGAGTTTATTGACAGTGGGGTAGGATCCTTTCCATTTGTTGGAAAAGGCATGTGTAGGGTGAGCAAATCTGAGTACCATTACCTGATCTCTGACTTGCCAATCCATTTCTTGTGCATGTCTGTCAAACTGGATTTTGAATTGTTACTGGGCCTTGCTCATGCAGCATTCAGCATACAGATGGGTTTTAACAATGTCTTGTTTCAGTTTGGCCACATACTTGTCTACAGACACTCTGTCTACAGTGGGGGTGTTCAGGCCAAACAAAAAATGTTTGGGTAATCTCATGGTTCTACCAGTCATCACCTCGAAGGGTGTCAGCTGGGCGGTGGTCGATGGAGTACCCCTGATTGCCATAAGAGTAAAAGCAGCAGAGAATCCCAATCTTTAGGATTATCCTCAATGAATTTGGAAAGCATTTGCTTAATCTGTCTGTTGGCTCTTTCTACTTGACCTTAAGATTGGGGGTGGTAAGGTATGTGCAACTTATGATGTACTCCTAGAAGTTCAAGTGCTTCTTTCATCAACTCTCCTGTAAAGCTGGCTCCTTTCTCGGAGTCTAGCTTCAGAGGTAGGCCCCACCTGGAGAAAATCTGTTCCACCAGGGTGTTTGCAGTAGCTTTTGCAGTATAAGTTTTAGAGGGAAAAGCTTCAACCCACTTAGAGAAGAGATCAGTAACTACAAGTGCATACTTGTTGTTCCTGCTGGTACTGGTCAATGGACCAATGAAGTCAATTTGTATTGCATGCCAGGGACCAGAATGTCTCTGTCGTAGTAACTTGGTGTTACGTTTTGTTGGTATTGGGTTGTTCTGTGTATAGATCAGACAATTTTCAATATAGTGTGTAACATCTTGGGTGATGCCAGGCCACCATCCAACAGTTTTGAGTCTCTGGAGTGTGTTTTCAACTCCCTGATGTCCAGCAGTAGGGGTGTCATGCACCTGGTGGAGAAATTTGGATCTCAGTGTTTGAGAGACCACCCACAATTGATAGGGTAGGTCCTCTGGTTGATACTAGATCAGTTTGTCATCTGGTGACAAATGTAGCCTACTCCTATGTCTCTTGCATGGACTATGGGTAGGTACGTCTTGTTCTGTTCCTTTGTCAAGGAGCTGGAACACCTCTTTGAGTTGGGGGTCTTCATGTTGTGCAGTGGACAGGTCTAAAGAATCAAATGGTTCTGGTGTCTTCCTGATAGCTGCCACATGGACAGCAGCTAGGGTGCCTGGGTGACCCATCATCCATGTGCCCCCCCGGCACCCTCTTTTGCAAGAATATCTGATTTGTTGTTGAAGAAATGCTGGGGATCTGATTTAGAGTAAGTTTTAACCTTGTGGATGAAGAGTTTGTGCTGGAAGAGTTGGGCCAATTTGTGAATATAGATCACAAGTGCCTTGTATTTCACTGGAGTGCCATCAGAAGATGCAAAGGAATTCTTCTGCCAGATTGGTAGGAGTTCAGTAAGGGAGCAGCAGACCCAATTACAGCCTGCAAAAATGATGGTGTCCTCAGTACCATGTTGTGTGAACTCAAGGGAACAGGCCACAGCTGCCAGCTCTGCATATTGCAGTGACATGTAGTGACTTTTTTATCATGGCATGCAATGGGTGCTCAGGGCAACTATAAAAGGCTGTGTGTGTAGGGGCCACCTTGACCCCACATAAAATTTTTAGAATTCAGTGCATTCTGGTGCATTTTGGGGGTCATTTTATACATAATTTGCTATCCTGAAACCCCAATCCCCTTGTCTAATAAGTTACACTGTAGCTCCCTCCCATGAGTCCCCACAGCCCAACAGAGATGCAACATCTTGTTGTCAATGGTGTCCTGATTTTTTATGTTACGAGGGTATAATGAGTAGTAATATAGGCAGTGCCAGTGGCTCAGTAGGTAGCATACTCACCTCTGAGGTCGGGACATCAGAGTGCTGTGATTTCAGTTCCCACATCTGGCACTTGGGTTAATATCCCAGTACTGACACTGTAGTGCAGCATGAAAGGGGTGCTGCACTTCTGAGGTACTGTCTTTTGGATGAGACGTCAAACTGAGGTCCCATCTGGCTAGATTGGTGGTAGTTCTGGTGAATGTTAAAGATCCCAATTCACTTATTGAAAAGAGTAGGGGAAAATTTTATTGCAAAATTCAAAAACAAACTGTTATACATTGTACAAACAGAAAAAAGAAATTGGTCAAAATCAAAAGCAGCAGTATCAGCAAACAGCGAACAAAATTCAATGTATCCAAAAAAAACATTACTAGATGCCAAAAAACTTTCTTAATATGCCTAGGAAATGTACAAAACAAAAATATGGTTGAGAAAACAAATACATGATATAAAACTCATTAGGCAATAATCTAGGATTAGAAAAATCTAGATATACTCAAAAAACACAGAGTCGTACACTGCACAACAAAGCTTATGTAACCCAGAAAAAAGGAAAAATGAAAAATTCTACTAGACTGTATCATTTCATCCAACCCAATCAATCCCTTCCCAAAAATACTCACAGACAACACTACCCATTGTCCTTTTCTCATATGTCTATACTTTTTCTAGTTCCAGTTGTATTTTAAACAAGACATCCTGTAGAAGTAACCCCTCATTTTGCAATACCCTCTGGCATCTGACCTGCCAAAGAACCCATTTGAGACATGCTAAAACAACATATACAGTATGATTATTCCACTGCTTCCAAGGTTCAGTCAGCTGGCCTTGCACCAAAACTTCATACGTCATACTGAAAAATAGTGGAGCACTCCATAAGTATGCCAAGGCGGACCAAAAACCTTGTGGCTATGTACATTCAAAAAACATGTGTTGCATAGTTTCTTATTTATGTTCACACCCTGGTTCCAAACATACTCTTTCCTCCATGCACTTATGCTTGTGGTTCCCCTTTATGTTCAACCTCCCATGCCCACATAACCATACTACATCCTGCATTTTTCTAGGTATCCTAGGTTCAGTGATGCACCCTAATATTTGATTGCTGTTGATCCCCTCCTCAAGGTCAAAAACAGGATTGATAAAATAGCATTTTGTAACCACAGTAGCATAAAATTGCTTTTTTGACTGATTTATAAACCAACTTAGCTCGATCTTCCACGTTCTGACATATTTTAAAGTGGTCTGCCCATACAAATGTAACAATTTGTCCATGGGATGCCATTTTCCCCTACTCCAAGCTGTAAAATCCCTGCATTCCACTCCTGCATAATTTCTATACCTACAGACTTAACACCCAAAATCAATGGTCGTATATTAGTATAAAAAAAAAATGGAGAAAAAAAACACTATGGGTTGCAACACATCAAGACCTCTTTCTTTCCATGGCCTATATGTATGTGCCCTTTTTAATGGATTAAGTTTACTGCCCCATAATAAGGTAAAAAACAAACCCTGAAATTTTGTATGCATACCATAAGGTAATGGATATATGCGTGAGACATGTAAAAAGAGAGGTGCAATATAAGTTTTTAAAAGATAGATCCTTTTTTTCCATGTCATTTTCCAAGATTTCCAGACCTGAACTTTCTGCTGAGCGAGGTCATAATCTACATCCCAATTTTTTTGTCCCGTGTCATGAGTTCCAAACCATAATCCCAGAATCTTCAGAAATTCCGTTGCCATAGGAATTGGAAATTCAAAATCCAACGAGACATTCCCCTCTGGCAGAATCATGCTCTTATTCAGATTTCATTTAGTTCCAGTGTGTAAGAGCATGTCAGTAAAAATATGTAACACTTTCATCCCATCCTCTACTGAAGCTACTGTCAAAATGCAGTCGTCTGCATATGCCACTACCTTTTTGTATCTTACTCCAGTTGTGCTAACCATCAGAGCTATATCCACAGAAACCTCAATCATTCTTAATACTAGATCCAGACCAAAAATATATAAGTGGACTTAAAGGACATCCCTGTCTCACTCCTTTTTTAAGTAGACAGGAATTCCCAAGTGTCCATTAACCAGCAGCATCACTTGAGCTTTATCATAAAGAAGTTTTACAAAATCCACCATCTGATGTAGTATTCCATATCCCTGTAATACCTTCCAAAAATACTGATGATCAATTGCATCAAATGCTTTTTCTTGATCAATGGATAACTAGTATCCTTCAGTATCAGCATGCAGGCCCTGTTCCACAATCTGTCTCTCACATGCTGCAGATTTTTATATCGTCCGTCCTGGAATTGCACAAGTTTGCGTTGGGAGGACAACAAGCTGTGCTATTTTTGCCAGTCGTACTGTCAAGATCTTAGTTAAAATTTTATAATCAGAAGTCAACAAAGTCAGCGGTCTCCAATTCCATATAGTTTGCACTTCTTCCTTCTTGTATAAAAAATCATAACCCCTTCCGTCATACTGTGACATAATGTATGCTCTTTCTTGAATAGCCTCATATAACCCCAGCAAAACAGATGTCAAAATGTCTAGAAAAACTTTATAGAAATCATTCGGTATACCATCCAAACCTGGAGTAGTACTTGCTGACAACCCCAGAATCACCATCTTTATTTCTGCACAACTTATTGGCCGAATCAAAGTCACCCTATCCACTTCAGGTAACATAGGAACATCAGTACTCTGAAACTCAAACTCCTCACCAGGTGGATCAGCTTATACTTGGAAAGTGTTAAAAATATAATATTGTATCTCTTGCTAAATATCGGATTGCATATCCACTATATTCCTAGAGTCTGTCAGCAGGGCAGTAAACAGCGTACTCTGTTTACCACATATGTCTTTATCATAAGGATTAACCACCTCACTCCTACCGTTAGTTAAGAACTGCTTCTGTAATCCTACCTGTTCCACAATCTGTCTCCTGTTCCTTAATATATTCCCTCATACTCTCTTTTAATCGATCTAAAGTTGCTACCCGTTCCCTTCCTGCACCAACAGTTTGCTTTAATAACTTCAAATACTTAGCTCTTAAACCTAAGTAAGTAATGTATTTATGTTGTGCTTCTCTGCTTGTTAAAACAATCATCAAGACTTTGATGCCCCGTTTACTATCCTCCCACCATTCAAGAGAGCTGTCATAAAGACACTCAAGACTCAAATGATGCACCAATAAGTCCTGTATCCTACTTCTATACAAATCATCCTGAAGTTTGGAAAAATTCATCTTCTAATAACCTCTGCCCACAGTGATTTTATGAAAAGATCATATTTCCAGTCGTAAAGCAAGATGGTCTGAAGTCTCCAAAAGGATCACATGGACATCCCTACTTGAGACTCCATCAGTCATAAACCAAAAATTTATTCTAGTACTGAGATGTCCTTTATAAAAAGTATGGCTTGACACTTTTCCCAATATGTCATAATTATCCCTTAAGGAATGTTTATTGAGAACCGACAGCAAAGCATTAGTGTAACAATATTACTTATCAGTCTTGCATCACCATTCTTTGGCACTAAGTCCACAATTAAAATCGCCACCCCAAAGAATCAATTTTGTTGTATGTAAAAAAGGTTCAATCATTCTAAATAACTCCACCCTATGAGCCTTGGACTGTGGTGCATATATATTGATACATCTGTACATAACATTATTAATGTGAACATCAATCAATAAGGCGTGCCCTGGATGCAAATCCAAAACTTTAAAGATTTTGACATCTGTATGTCGAAAAAGAATCCCAACCCCATAGCACCTTTTTTCTCCTACTGACCATAAAGATGGATCCCATCTCCAATCCTTTTGAGCCTGCGCTATTTCAGTGATATTATGAAGACGTGTATCCTGCAAAAAAAAAAATACATTGACACCCCCCTCCTGTAAGCTGCCAAATGTGAGCTGTCATTTTTCCTGAGATTTAATGCTGTTCACATTTGAAGAAACAAAAAACAACGTATCCATCATCAATTATAGAAAAGGAAAGAAAGCAAAATCTTAACATAAAAAAAATTAATTTGCATTTCTTACATTTCTTCAGTTTTGCTCGCTCTGTGCTCAATACATCTACAGCAACATCAGGCTCAGAGGATGTTATTGAAGAAACATCTGAGTCCTTACCATCATCTTCATCCTCCACATCCATTAAAATGTCACAGGAGTTATGTACTGGAGTAGGAGGTGTACAGGTATCACCACTTGTTCCCATCAATTGTTTCACTTCAGTCTTTGACTTAGTAACCCATATGAAAGGGGGATCTGTAGCATCAGGAGGCCACATCTGACCCCCACTGGTACCATCAACATCCAAAGTGGTCTCTGGTACAGCCACATTTGTCCCTCCAGCAATAGGGCCACTTACTACTGGTTGGTCCAAGTCATCCGTATCAAGCAAAAGTTCATGCTGCTCTGTAGGTGAAGGACCCAAAGCCAATTCTTGGTGAACTGTAATATGAGCTACTAAATCCATTGTTTGATTAGTAGGCATCACATAGTGGCCCCCCTGTAGTAACCAAAATCCGAGACTCCTCTCTAGCTAGTAGCACTGTGGGAGGAACTGGGACCATAAGTTCCTGTAACTGTGCCTTTTTCCTTCTGAGCAGTTGCCACATATACATCTTGTTCAGCTGTAAGTATTTGAGCTATACTGTTATGTGAGGCGCACACACTTACGAAATGTATGTCCCGTCTTGTCACATAAATTGCATTTTGGGGGTTGCCGACAATGAGCTCCAACATGCCCCAACTCACCACATAGACCACATCGTTGTTTTTCACAGGCACTGCTTAGATGCCACACATCTCCACATTTGTAGCATGCTCTAGGTTGACCTTGATAAAAAATCACTCTTCTGTCTCTACCTAGAAAAAAAAAAAACAGTAAGATAAATGTTTGTGAACTCCATTTACTTGCTTCAAGGTGATTTTATATTTCCACCCACCAGTCCAGAGGTGTTCCTCATCTAGGATGGGTTCAGGCTAACCTTTCACTGGACAATTTTGTTTAAGCCAGTAGGTGATATCAGCAACACTGACCCCCACATTCCGAAAGAGTACTGTTGTGACTTCAAAGCTGGGTTTCATCAGAGGAATTGCTAAAAACTTCCTCCATAAAGGTGTAGATTTAAGGACCTGGTATTGTTTCCAGAAGTGGTCCAACCTGCTGGGTGCTTAAAACTAATGTCAAATATGGTATCTTCCAGCATATGAATCACAGCATAGATCTCATAAGCATAGTACTTCATGCTGGTCTTCAAAAGAGCATGCCCCACAAAAATCCTATCAGGAATATCATTCATATCCCTCTAAATCTTAAATGGACTGCTTTTCTTCTAGTGGCATGCTCCAAAAGGTTCCTCTTTTTGTCAGAGAATAAATGTTTAGTGGCATTAGTAGTCCATACATTTTGGTGAGGCAAAGACTCAAGTTGTGGTGCCTGTGGCACTGTCATAGGAGTAGCTTCAGTGGTGGAAGGGGGAAGGGGTTCCATAATATCTGGGACCTGTGTATTGGAATCTCCTTCTAAGAACTTGATATCTGCCATAATATTAGTTTGATCAGTATTCAAACCTGTCACTGTAGTAATACTTTCTGCAACCTGTCCTGGTGTAATACCAACTGTAAAATCAGAATGTAAAGATAAAACTGCCCCAGACACCTCAGTAGAGGTCTGGGAATCCTCCATCAGTACTGGGAAATTGGCATCCCATCCTATGCACTCTAATCATTGTACTCAGCCTGCTCCTTTTATTGCAGTAGAAACCCAAGCAGTGTCTGAACCATCAGACCGTGCAGCCGAGACATTGTCCACTAATCTGGGATGAACCCTACGTCCCTTTTTCCCCTTCTTTTTCCCACCTTCAGTACATTCGCTATCCTGACCTGAGCTCCCTGAAGTCACCCCAACCGTGAAGGAGACAGGTCACATGGGGAATGTCACTAACCCTGCTTTTTCAGTAGACACACTACCAGCATCAATTCATGCAGACTGGTCAAAATCAGGTTTATCTACCTGCCTGCACAGTATTTTGCTCCCATCTGACATTGCAACAAGTAAGGGAGAGGTTACTTGCTGTCTCAGAGAGCCAGATGCCAAAGTAGTCTCTAGTGTGGGCGATTGCGGAATACAATCCTAACAGAAAGCAGGTGGCTCTTGTTGTTTCTCGTCAACCCTAGATGATACATGAACCTCCCGGTCTGCCACAAGTAAATGCTCCTGGTTGAGCAATTCTGCCCAACAAAAGGTTCCTCCTGGAAGCAAACCACAATTCTTCTGCTCCCAGATAACATTAATAGGCTGGACACAATTTGTCTGCCCAAAGCCAGGCCGCGAATCCATCTTATCCTCCAAATGGCTTGTAAGATCTTGTCTGGGAATAAAGCACCATTACTCATTTCTCCAATGTCCAGTGTCACAATCTCTAAAGGCAAAAGGGCCAGGGAGGAGACCTGTTCCTCGGCCCTGCAGACATCCATCCTTGTCACCATCAGCAGGAGACTGGCCATCTCAACACCAGTCGTAGCACCCCCTAACACAGAGTAGGGGGAATTTTTATTCAAAATTCAAAAACAAAACATAAGCAGTAACAATAGTGAAATCAAAACACAAATAGTATACATCTCATAATACCCACCACATATTTCATACAAAATAAGATCCCATACATAGTGCTCATAGTACCACAATCCCTCAGCAAAATTAACTCATGTGAAATAGAAGAAAAAGTCCCTGCACCTAAAAGCTTTACTATGTTCAGCACAGAGACATCTAAGATCCGATTTACTAGCAGAAAAATAAAGAATACAGCAAGTATTTACCCACCCATCCAACATTCTTCCACAATCTAGAACCCACAACCTGTCCTAATGGTCGAAACTCATAGTTATAGTCTTTATCAAGTTCTCCCTGAATATTAAACAGTACATCCTGCTGTGTGACCACTTTATCTTGCAGAGATCTTTGGCATCAAGCTTGCCATAATGACCACTTTAAGCAAGACAAAATTACATACATAGAAATTTTTGTCCATTTTAATCATGAAGCAGGAATTTGTCCCAATATTAAAATATCATAGTTCATAAACTGAAAGAGATCTTCTCCCCACCAACCAGCTAGCTGTTTCCAAAAACCATGAACATGTACACAGTCGAAAAACAAATGTTGCATGGTCTCCGATTGACCATTACAAAGTGGTTCTCCGCAGCCTCTATCATCAATCTTTTTATGTTTATTATTGCCCTTTACATTCAATTTCTAGTGTCCACATAACCAAACTAAATCTTGCATTTTGTGGGGAATCCGAGGTTCCATAATACTTTCCAGTAGCAACTCTGTATTAGTTGTAGGGAGTACCTGAAATAAGGACTCCTCCTAATAACCATTTATCCGGCACAACTTTATAAAAGTGTTTCTTCTCATGTCCCAAAAACCAACCAAGTTCAATTTTTCAAGTCCTAATATAACATAAAGTAGTCTGTAAATAGCCTGGAAGAACTTTATCTGAGGGATGCTATTTACCTCTACCCCAAGTCGTCAAAAAAGGGTTTCCCCACAACCGCATACATAACCATCCCATGCCCTCAGATTCTAAAACTAAGGGACACATTGAACTAATAAAGATATTCCAAAAAATATATATTAAAGACTGTATCATATGCAGGGCCCCTGCTTTCCAAGCCCTATATGTATGTACCCTCTTAATGGGATTCAACCTACTGCCCCATAAAAAAAGAAAAGAAAAGGGCCATAACTTTTGCATGCATAGCAAAAGGAAGTGGAAAGACATGAGATACATATAAAAAGATGGGAGCTATATCTATATATGCTCTAAGTAAATAAACCCTCTTTTTCCTAGTCATTTTCCAAGAAAGCCATGTCTTAACTTTAAGATTAGCTAGGTCATATACAGAGTTTCAGTTGTTCCCTTCTGATTCTTTAGAACCAAAGAACAAACCTAAAATCTTAACTTCCTCTTTCATCATACAGATAGGAAAATCCTTCGCCTCCTGTGCAGCTCCCAGAACTAAAACTTTACTTTCTCCCATATTGATCTTAATCCCAGTAGTATCATAAACTTCTGCCATCATCCTTAAAATCCATGTTCCAGATTCCAACTCAGCAATAGTAAAACCACAATCATCAGCATAGGCAGTAACTTTCTGTAAAACAACTCCATTCTTATTTATAATAGCTTTGATGTCTGCTGCCTGTTCAATGCTCCTTAGTATGGGATCTAGACCAAACACATAAAGCAAAGGACTCATCGGACAGCCCTGTCTAACACCATTTCTTAAATATATTGGAATGCCTAGATGCCCATTCACCAAGGGGGTAACCTGCACTTCAGTATACTACATCTTCAACAAAGACAAAAATGATTTTAGAATGCCATAGTGGTGTAATACCGCCCAGATATGCTCTTGCCGTACGGCATCAAAAGCAGCCGGTTGATCAACAGTCAGCAAATAACCATCCAGATTCATGCATAAACCTTGTTCTACCACTTCTCTGATGAAAGTCAAATTCTGAATAACATTTCTACCTGGAATTGCACAGGTCTGTACAGAACTAATCACCTTTTTGTGCAATTGTGGCTAAACGACTAGTCAGAATCTTGGTCAAAATTTTATAATCAGAATTCAGCAAGCTCAAGGGCCTCCAGCTCTTAATCTCTTGAGGATCCCCCCTTTTATACAGAAAAATCATAATTCTTTCCTTCATACTAGATGCCAACCTATTTTCTTCCCAAATATCCCCATAAATGACCTGCAAATGAGGGGCCAGGATGTCACAGAAACATTTATAAAAATCATTAGGAATTCCATCAATCTCAGGAGTATCCTAGGCATTAATTTAGTAATAGCTGCCCTTATTTCTGTAATGGAAATAGGGTCTAATAAACAATGTTTCTCTATGTTACTCAACTGTGGAATATCCAAGTGTTGCACAAAAAAATCTAACTGCTCTACCCTGTCCTTCTGGAAAGTAGTCTTAACATGTTTTTGAATTAACAGCATAAGCCCACTATTATCTGTCAATAAATTTCCCATGTCATCTTTTAAAGCAGTCATAACCTGGCGTTGAGCCCCATGTAAGCCCAGATCATAAGGGTTCACCTGTTCTTTCATTCCCCATGTCTGATATTTTTGTTGTTGCACTGCCCTATCTTCTGATCCTTTCAAATACATATACATACTCTCCTTAATGGATTGCAACTGCAACGTCACATCATTCATAAGATCAGCAGCCTGTGTTAACAACAGCATATATTTAGCACTAAGACCCAAGTACTGAATATATTTTCATTTTGCCCTTTCACATGTAATACTTTTGTAGAGTTTTTTCAGATTTCTCCTAGTATCCTCCCACCATTCTGTAGGACTATCATAAAAAACAAACATCAGCTCTTTGCATCAAATACTCTCATAGAATCCTGTATAAGGGACTCCTGTAAAACAGCTAAATTCATTTTCCAGTTTCCTCTCCCTATGGGAAACTTCTGCTCCAATCCCAATTGAAGTCCTACAGCCATATGATCTGAGGATTCTAAAGTACAATCACCACTTCCTGACAGGTAACCCAATTAGACACAAACCAAAAATCTATCCTGGTAGATAAAGTTCCCTTATAAAAGGTATGTGATGGAACCTATTTTAAAAGATCATAAACATCATTTAAATTATTAATTTTTAAGATTTTGAGCAAGGTATTTATATCACTAAAGATCTTTGTGGTGCCCCGCCGCCCCCAATCCCTATGTGATAGGCCACAATTAAAATCACCTCCCCACATCACCAACTTCGAAGTGTGTAGGTAAGGCTCTAATCTCCTAAATAGAGAAGACCTATCCGCCTTCAGTTGAGAAGCATAGATGTTTATAATCCTATAAGTTACATTACCCAAAACCACATCCATTATCATGGCTCTCTGTGGCTCGATATCACAAACTTGTAGTACCTTCACAGGCATACCTGAAAATAAAAATCCCAACCCTGAACAAGTGTCCTCTCCCAAAGACCAAAAGGAGACACCCCATCTCCCTCAGCTTCCACTTACATACTGTGTGACCCTGAGCAAGTCACTTAACTTCCCTGTGCTCCCAGGTCACTCCTGTAAAAAAAAGCTTTCAGCTTAGTGTGCTACTCCTGGTTAAACAACTAAATAAATGTAATTAAATCTCCAATCCCTCTGAGCCTCTCTCACCTCTAACAAAGAATGTATTCTTGTATCCTGCAAAAGAATAACATGTCCCCTCCCTTCTCTGAGACTAACAAAGGTGACTCACCTTTTTTCTACAGACTTAATGCTATTCACATTAACAGTGAGAAGAGAAATGGTGACATTCATAAGAGGTAGAATATATAGGAGAGGAAAACAGAATAACAAAGTATGAGAAATAGTCAATCACAGTCACTTTCTCTTTCTACATTTCCTAGGCTTAGGCTTATCAACAGACCCTACGTTAGTGGCAATTTCTGCCTGTGAAAAAGCAATAGAGGATGTCAGAATCAAGACTGTCATCTTCACCCCCTTGTTCAAACAACAAAGCATAGGAATTATGTACTGGAAGACCATCCGAATCCTTAGAAATAACTTGAGAGTCTATAGGGGGTTTCCCTGCTTTAGATCTAGTAACTCTATGAAAAATGCCCTCTTGTTGAACATCAGGAGGAGGCATGGGATTGTCCCCCACCACCATCTCCATATCCTGCACCGAGTCATCTTATACACAGGGCTCAATAATATTCAGAGGAAGGGGATCACACGAATCATTTATAGCCTTTGCATCCGAGATACTCATAGTGTCTACGACATCAGATACAATATCAATAACAGCAGTCTAAGGCTCAGGTATCTCTCCATCCAGAGTTGTTTCCTCTGCAGAGGCCTCTTTATGTGGCCTAGATACTCTTTGGGCTTTGGGATCCATGCTTGGTACAGACTTCGATAATTCCATTATACTCAGCTTTTCTTTTTGTGCAGTGGTTACATAAGCATCCTGCTCAGCCCAAACAGCCAAATCTCGACTGTTATGGGAAGCCCAGGAACAGTCACGAAAAGTATGACCCTGCTCGTCACACAGGTTACACTGCAAGGGTTACTGATATTGAGCCCTAAAATAACTCACTTCACCACAAAGGCCACACTTCTGCTTATCGCAAATGTTACTTAAATGTCCAACATACCCACATTTAAAACAAGCCCTGGATCTTCCTAGGTAGAAAATTACCCCATGGTCCCGTCCTAAAAAACACAATTAGGCAAATATCTAGTCAGTCCATGTTCCACGTTTAATACAACTTGATATTTCCATCCACCTGTCCATAGTTGTTCATTATCCAATATTGGCTCTGGATACCCTTTAACTGTGCAATGCTGTTGTAACCAGTAAGTAATATCATCAACGTTCACCCCTTCATTCTGAAATAATACAGTTATTTTCTTCATCAGGGGTTTGGTCAGTGGGATAGCCAAAATGGCTTCCATAAAGGAGAAAGCTTCAATAGTTGTTACTGTTTCCAGAAACATTCTAGACCAACTGGATGTTTAAAACTGATGTCAAACACAGAATCCCCAGGCACATGTATGAGGGTATATACCTCATAGGCATACTATTTCCTGTTATCTTTAAGTAAGGCTCGCCCTAAAAAATGTCAGTCAGGGACATCTGAGATATTACCCCTATAGTTTAAATGCACCGAGTTTCTTCTCATTGCTAGTTCTGATAAAAGCCTAGTGCCAGAGGGAAAGATTCGATTCCTAACTTTAGCATGCCAGACTGTAGCAAGGGCCTGCAAGGACTTTTCTGGGCCTATAGGCATCTTGGGGGTGGCATCCTGACAGAAAGGAATAGTGTCAATCAAATCCTTCTCAGGAACTATCAAGTGAGATGCCTGCAAACCAGGCACCAAATTGTCACCCTACAACTGTTTAATATCATCTAATATAGTAGTAGGGGTAGTAGGCTGTGTATCTATATTTTGCCCCAAAGGAGAACGTTGCCCTGGAGGCAAAGTAGAGCCATCACTAAATTCAGGAGAGGGGGTAGAATCATTAAGGGTTAGGTTAGGGACAGAACCAGAAGCTTGCTTACTTGGAAAATTAGCATTCCATCCCTCACCAGAATCAGTTTTTACCCACCAAGCAACTTCCAAAGCAGATGAGACCCAGTCCACAGAGCTAGGAGAAGGCCTTGATAAAGGAATATCAGAAGAAGTCTGATCAATACCAGGGGACTTATAACTAGCATCAGGGGCCTGCGAACAAACTTTTCGGTTTTTACCCACTCCTTCCTTACCGTTAAATTTCTTTCCACCTCCCGAGGAAACCCCAACAGAAAAAACAATCAGGGATAAAGGGCTTGTCCCTCCACCACCCAATGAGGCTATTGCCAGCCACACCTCATTGGTTATCTAAGCCTTAATTTTCACTGGTCCTCCATCCTCCCGCAGGAACCACTCATTTCCCTGGCCCTCTATGCCTGTCCTCTCTAAGTTGCCACAACAGTTAGGGGCTTTCTAATGCTAGATCCATGCCATAGCCCAACTACTAGACTTCCTGCCACTGCTCATCCATGTTCTCTTCTCCCTCCCTCCCCTTCTCTCCAACATGCCACCCATCTCTCCCATGGCCCCCCCATTTTCCTGCCAACCTTACTGGACTTCCCCACTCCTCCACTCCGGCGTCCCCTCTCCCTTTCATCCAAGCCAGGATTCACTCAGCCACACATCCTAGCCCTTTTCTCTTCATCCCATCACTCTCCTAGTTTACTTTTCAACTACTCTCCTCTTGCCCAGCTCCAAATAATCACCCAAACCTTCTAACTAAGAGACGCCTGCTCACTGTTAGTCACATGCAACTATTCACCCACTACATATCTCTTGTGCTCCTGCTCCTTGCCACAGGTTAAATCCACCCAAACCCTGGCCTCCAAACCACACACCCCATCTCAATCACTGCAAGCCCCACCTCCTACATTGGACACTTCCTCACTTCTCCCTGGAGACCCTCTCCCACATGGCCTGTGCCTCCTGCACCTAAATATAGGAAGCCTAGTCCATAAACTTGACTCCCTCCAGGTACTTGCTGCCCACTGTGCTCCAGATATCCTCACCTTGTCTGAAACCTGGCTCACAAAAAACATTAGCAACTCCTCTGTCACCATCCCAGGCTACACTTTGGCCCACCAAGACAGAGCCACAAGAGGAGGTGGAGTTGCCATCTACATCAACTCCGACTTGCACTATTCGGTTATCCTAGCCAAGTCTGAACCTATAATCTACTAATTAATTTTAGTCCAGCAGACACTCCCCTTCTCGCTACCAATCTACATTGCAGGAATATACTGCTGACCTGGCACACCATTCTCTGCTGTCACCAACCTCCTCAAGCAAATCTCCTGTCTAACCCCAAAAGAAGAACTTTATATTATGGGTGATCTAAACCACAACTGGCTAGCTCCTACACTCAACAAAACCAGGACTGAAATTGCTTCAGTAAAGCTCTCTCAAATCATTACTGAGCCCACCCAGCTTAACCTAAAATCTGGTAACCACTCGCTTCTCAATTGGGCTCTTACCACACACCCTCACTGGGTCATAAATGCCGGTATTCTTCCTGATTCCCTCAGTGACCACCATGTTACCTTCTTAGTGCACAAAATCCACCGCTCAAAATCCCCCCCTAAATTTCTAGTCCAACACTTCTTGAAATCCCTCAATCTCACAACGGTGTTAGAAGACCTTGCATTAGCAAAATGGGACTCCAACCCTATTATGGACTCCATTGACACTTAAAAGACACTTTCCTCAGCGTTTGGGACAAACATGCCCCTTTGCAATGTACAAGGGTACGAGTGACCACCTGTGTGGATCACCCAAGAACTGACTGCATGTCAAACTGCCAGTGACAAAGCTTGGAAAATACAAAAATCCTCATGCCTCCCACAACATCTCTCCGCATACCACATGCTCTGAAACAAGTGTACCAGAGCCACTTGCCTAGCTAAAATAGAGTACTTCAGCAGCTCCCTACAGTTTAACCTAAATAACCCCTAAAAATTCTGGAAGGTCATTCACACCCTCTTCACCCCACCAGCTGCCAATCCCACTCCAATTCTAAATATTAATAACTCCATTCTCGCTGAGCCAACAGCAGTCACTACTGAGTTCAACATATATTTCTCCACTTGTGCTGCCACTCTCCTCTCTGTTCTGCCAAACCCTGCACCCATCGCACCCTCTATAGATGTAATGAACCTGACTAGGCCTCACTCCTTTTCCTTCAATGACATCTCTGCAGCAAATGCCCTAGATGCACTACTTTCTCTCAACCCTTCAAAAGGCAAATCCCCAGATGGCTTGGACCCTAAACTCCTCTACCTCTCCACCACTGCCATAGCAACTCCACTTGCCAAACTGTTAAACCAATCCTTTGCCGCCACTGCCATCCCCCAAGCATGGAAGCACGCCACTGTCGTCCCCTTGCCAAAGGAGGTACACCCACCTCCTCCTTTAACTACTGCCCTATTTCCCTCCTCCCAGTACTAGCAAAACTACAAGAGCACCTTGTGCTCACACAACTTACTTCCTTCCTCACAGACTCTAATTTCTTCACACCCTACCAGTCAGGTTTCAGAAAGCGATACTCCACTGCATACTGCCTGATAAGACTTACCGACTCCATCCTGACTGGTATGGACAGTGGGCTGATCACCACAGCCATCTTTGTCTACCTTGTGAAAGCATTTGACACCATCTCCCACCCCATATTGCTCTCTTGTCTCACTGAATCAGGCCTCTCTGTTGCTGCCACCAACTGGTTCAGATCTTTCCTCTCTGGCAGAGCCCAATCTGTTAGAGTCGCAAATGCTATCTCCTCCCCCTTCCCTTAACTACCAGTGTCCCCCAGGGATCAGTTCTGGGACCCATACTGTTCTCTATATTCCTAAATGACTTACCACTCATCTGCTCTACTACCTCAATCGACATATATGCAGATGACACTGTACTCTTCTCCTCAGGCTCCGACCCTGAAGTGGTACAAACTAACCTCGAAGCCGACTTCAACAAAGTACAGCAATGGTTCAGCTCTCACCAGCTCTCCCTAAATGTAAAACAAACTGTCATGATGACTTTTGGCACACAACAACGCCTGTCCAGACTGTCATCCCTTCCCTATTTCCACACCCTGGATGGTCAAAAAATCGAAGATGTCTCCTCATTCCGCTACTTAGGTGTATGGCTCAACTGCCATCTTTCCTTCTCAGACAACATCGATGCTATTTCAAAAAAATCATGCCCCATGCTTGGTGCACTTTATAGGTACCGCAGTAGCCTCCCTCTCCCCGTCTGATGTGAACTGGTCCAGAAGATGATACTCCCCTCCTTTGATCACTGTGCCATTGTTTACAGTGCAGCCCCTAAGTCCATCCTATCTAAGCTGGAAACACTTTTTAATGCCTTCTGCCACTTTGCTTTCGATGCCTCACCCCTTACCCACTACTGCAACCTCTAGCATTCCCTGGCACTACCGTCCCTCGGAAACCACTATATTTTACACTGTGCTAAACATGTATCTAAGGTATGGCTTGGCACCATCCCTTCCTATATCTCCTCTGTGCTCTCAGCTGCCCCCTTCCCCACCCATTATCTTAGATCCTGCGACTACTGCCAACTATCAATCCCTAGGCAGAAGACTACTGCCAGGCAAGCTGCCTTCTCACACTGGTTACCCAAGCTATGGAATGATCTCCCACCTCAAATTTGCCATTCCTCCTCTGCCCACTCTCTTTCTACCATTCTAGCTAACTTCCTAGCCACTAATTGCTCCTGTACCTGATTTGGCCATGCACCAATTGCTCCCCTTCCCACTGCCCGACCAGTGGACTTAGCTTTGCTACAAATTCTAGCACATAAACCCAACTTATGCACTTTTATCCTGTGCCTTTTTGTCCTGCTCCATCATGTGTTCTATGTCTCCTGTTGCTTATACCTGCATATTACTGTGTACTAAATTTCCCCTTGTATTGCTGCTTTATGTCAGGTAGTTGTTATATGTTCCATACAATATCTAATGTACTCCATGCATTGTTGCTTGTAGTTTAAAGCAATTGTATCCATATGCTGCTATTTGCCTCTGTTATTTGCTCAGTTGATAACCTGCATGTTATTCAACCCCCTTGTATCCCCTTCCCCCAGGTTGCTCTGGGAGATGAGCATCTTGTTGCTCAGTGTGCCTTTCCTGGTGAAACTATTTCAATAAATAAATAAATAAAATAAAGTTGAAACAGGTACATTACTTTGAGGAACTTGATACCCAGCATCTTGGGGAGAAACGTCACTAGCCATCTGCGCTTCTTTCCGTGCACTCCCATCTGATGTGGAAGCCCTTAGGATTTCATTTACCTGTATTACTGAAGAGCCTGGGGAAGCAACATGCACAGAAGTCATTGGTAGATTCTCCATCTCACTCGAACTCTCTATACGCAATTCGGTTTCCATCTCACTCGTTACCATGTCCGGCTCCTGTGTCACACACTGCTTCTCCTGCTGCTGTAATTCCTCCTGCAATTTGTTCCAAATCTTCATAAACTGCTTCTCAGCCAGCTCCATCCTAAATCGAATATCAGTCACCTTCATTCCCAAGACAGCCTTCTTATCAGATTTCTGAGCTCCGGTTCCTGACTCAGCTGTAAAAAGTAAGTCAGCATTCAAATCATCCATATTTTCGTTAACCAACACAGGTGTTTCCTCCAAAATAGGTTCCATATCCATAGCAGCCTCTGGAATAGGGAAGGCCAAGGAGGAGATCTACTCCTCAGCCACCCACAGGTCTTGCTCCTCCAAAATCTCATTCATTCTGTTCATTGTCTCGCAGCAATGCGGTGCCCTCTAGTGAAAAGAGATGGGGAATTTCCCCTGTGTCCTCTCCAAATTTCCCTCATTCACTAAAAAAAGTATCATCAACAGCGTAATCTGGTTCAATTTCAGTTGCCTAACATCTGTATCTCCCCGGTCACCCCTGAAAAGGGACTTCTAGGCCCAGTGGGCTTACCTGGTCAACAAATTTCAACAATATGCTTTTAATAATGTTTAACTGATTTTTAACTGTGTGTAACATGGCTTTAATTCCATGTGTGATAAGTGTGTTCTTCATAAATGTCTCCTTGTGTTGCTCAGTGTGTCACTGCTGGGTTGCTGAGTTGTCAGGTGGTGACACCCCTTGCCTCAGAGATTCAGAAAGGATGAAGGGGCCTGTGTCATTACTCCTTGATGAACTGGGGGCTCATATCCTAACTCTAATAGCATGGTGCCTCCTCCCAGAGAATTAAAATGGGCTTGGTCGGAAGTATGGCACCTCCTCCTGGGATGCAGTACCAACCCAGCTCCCCACTTCAGAACAATTCCCATGACTATACAACAATGCATTTCCACACCTCCAGCTAACAACTATGGACACCAAATGTACAAACAACAATACACATTTATTAACCAAAACCCTGCAGGAAAAAATAGTGCTCAGCACATCAGTTAGGAAGCACAGTGATGTAATATGAGATTAACACAACCACCCTGTTAATATGGGCCTGTCTGTACTGTCAGCCTACCTGTGACACCCCACAGTCCCACACTGTTCCCTATAGGTATCAGTCTGGGTCCTTCTCCTACTATAGTGCTGTCTGGTCTGGGTACCTAGGATTGAAATTTGACAAGCCAGTGTCTATGTTGCCCAGGATCTTGCACTGGTTCACATAAATAAATAACAGTTTAACCCCTCTCTCTGGTGACTTATAAGAGCTGAATCCAAAACTGTAATCCAAGTAAAGACTGGAAGGCAATGTGAAACAACAGCAGTGAGTCAGCTTTTAACTTCTCTTTAACAGATGCATCCTGAGAACCATCTCAAAATAAATGACTATGTGGATCCAAGGCACTTGCTTCATCTGATGGCATTGCTTAGCTGCTGCTGATAGTCTGCAGGTGGCTGGTGCTGAGCTGGTTGTGGAACTCACTACACACCAGTTCCACTGTATGGGGCACACTCAACAATTAGCAAACCACTGACACAACTGGGACCTCATGCAGGAATAATCAGCTGTTGGGAACAACTCACTACCTGTGCCACTGCCTACACTGATCATCACAAGGTCTCACAGCTAAAAACACTTTACAAATATTAGACCCTGAACTGACTTTCCTAAAGGATGTTTACCACAGCTTCAAGAGCAGTGAAATCACCTCACACTAAGGGGTTACAATCAGATCTGCTCTGTAAACAGCACAGACAACAGTCTGGCATGAGAACAGTTAACCCTTGTGAATAAAATATGATTTTACTGCCTGTTATCAACAAGAACAAATGGCACTCATGTTGATTCATGTTGCACAGTAAACAAAAGTGTTTACAGTTTCTGCTGATTCCGTCAGACTGTCTGTCTCGCTTGTCATATCTGTGGCACTCAGCAATGGCTGTCACAGATCCTACACTGAAACTGATGTAGCCCTGCCTTATTCAGTTCACACATGGCTAACTGTCAGCTGTATATGGGTCTTGTTCCAGCAGTACATGGTCCCGTGATTCAGTTTCTGTGATATCACTTTGCAGTTTCTTCCCATGCTCAGCATGTCATTGTCTTTTATGCTGTCCTCAGCACCAGCTCCCAATTCAGTAGACTGACTCTGTCTATATTAAAAATCTGATTGACTGAGACTCAGTCAATCAGGTTTTACTACAGGCAAATATGTCACCATTCATTCATGCCACTGCTATTACTGAACTCAGAACAGAGAAGCCACAGTCTCCACTAAGGGGCCGACAGCCACTGACTGGCTTTAAACAAATCTTTTTGGATTGCTGTCAAAGGAGGTTGGGGAGGAGGACATTTATTAAATAGTGTCATCGGAGTCTTATAAACATGTTGCAGTTTGTACTTTATGCTGTATTGTCGGAATCTTCTTTCATAAACACATCACCTTAACAGAATCATTTTTATAGTGATTACAAATGTGTTGTAAGGTTTGTCTACTTCTCAGCACTTAAAGACCAATCGCGAATAGAGCAATTTGCTGGAATGACAATTTTCACAAATACACATGTTAATGACTGTATTTAATAAAGTTCTGTATGCTCAGCAAAGTTTGGGTGTCTTTTCTCAACAGTTACAAGTTCTATTTTTTTTGCACTTGTTCCACAAGCTGTTTACTATCAAAATGTCCCTGTCTTGGCTACGGATGCCACAAGCTTTTGCATCACTCAGGTTGTGAAGTAAAGAGCACTCAGCAGTGAGCACACCAAAAATAGACTTGTGGCTGATGCAGTGTTTGTCTGGTTGAATTTGACATTTAGGAATGTTTTTATTTCCCTTCTGCTAATTGGATGGTTTCCCACCTGATAGTACCAGATGTGATGTATGGGGTGGTATGCTACCTGGTTGCTGACATTTCTGGTTATATTCCCCTCCACAGCTCATCAGGATTGTGACATCACAGTTTCCCAGGAAGAGACACTCACTTGCCAACAGGTTTGTCACTTGTAATCTCATAGTGAGTGAGGTCATAATGCTTGATTAGGCAAAAAGGAGACTAAAACTGAATACTGTATGTCAGCCTCTAGTAAAAGTGTTGCTCTTCACAACACATCTAACACTATAAGGCAGAAAACATTCTTATGAGCAAAAGAAAAATTAAAAGTAACAAATCCATCTCTGGGCCAGAAAGTCATGAGTTCAAGTCCTGCCCAGGGATTGGGCTCACGCCATAAATGCTGGCACCCAATTGGAGTTTAAGTGGGAAGCTGTACTGTCAGGGTGTGCTGTCCTCCTCAGGAGTCCTTAAAGCATAGTCCATTCTGATTTTTCTAATGGTTGTTCAGGTGGATATTAACAGATCCTATTCAGATTCTTGAGTACAGTATGGAAATTTCCCCAGTATCCTGGTGAAAATTCCCACATTCACTAAAAATGTCACCAACAGTTTAATTTGGTTCCACCACCCCTCAGAATGTGACTGAAATAATATTTTCTTGCCCCTTTTTACTGGTCAACAAAAATCAAATCAATACATAAACTTGCTACCTTTAAAAATAAACAACTTTGTCTTCTATTTTTGGTATAACTAGTTCTTTAAAACTAAAATAAATAGGACAGGAAAAGTTATTCAAAATGATCAAAAAAAGTCTTGGAAAGAAAGTCTTTCCTTTAGGAATTTCAAATGTGAGTACACATCTATATTAACATTTCAATAAAAAAATTCCTCTTGTTCTCTGGCAAAAAGTCAAAATATGCCACAAAATATATATATATATATATCAAAAGGAATATAAAGCAGGGCCCTAAAACTATCAAGATTCCTTAGCAAGAAGAAAGTCTAACAAGCAAAGAGAAATCCTCATTATGAAAACAGCCATCTAATCCATAAGGTACAGCAGGAATCTTTTCTAACATTTTCCTTAGGATGTTCTCAGCCTTCATTATGGGAGTGTTTCATCATAGATAAGGTATATACATTTTAAATAAGGGAAAATAATGTGCTATCTTTAAGAAATGCTAAACAGAAACAGGAATTTAGTTTTTCCCATTATAGCTAGTGACCTAATAATATGTTTCTGGAGATATTACTTGAGAAATTATAACTTTCCAGAGAAAAGAATGTGAAATATATACTGTATTGTATGTTAAATTAAAGAGAGATTTAAAATAAATGAATTCTAAAGGCTTTTTTACAAATACTTTTGATGTAGAGAACTCTTACATTAGCAAACCTAGGGAGCTGGTAACTCAATACATTAATGTTGCAAACTTCTTCCTCTGGGACATGATTTGCAATCCAGCCCATATCAAAATGATATAAAATCATTGTGATCTGATGACTGTTAAAGGTTACAACTGAGATGAGTTTGGGTGGCTTCAGCATACTTCACTGGACACTGAGCAACGTTCTACTAAACTCACTAAGTTGAGAGAAATGAGCAGGCACAGATGTGAAGAGCTGTGGAATTAATAGTGTGAATAACAAAGGTCTCACTAGGGCTAACAACAATACCTCGGACTAGGCTGACAGTGAGATGAATGATGAACATGGTGAGGAAGCTAGCTATGAATTGTACTTAACCTTGTGACCACATCTTTCTCACTTACACACACACACATGCACACACACACACACACACACACACACACACACACACACACCAGAAACCTCATAATAACTAAAACCTGGCTGTTGCCATAGAACAAACACCAAGTTTACAGAAATTTAAATACAGTGATCAATGCAGCAGCTGTGAGTTCATTTTTGGCATGCTCACTGCTGAGTGTTGTCTGCATCATGACCTGAGTGATGCAACAGTTTGTGACATCCTCAATGGAGAAACCATTAGTAAACTGCTTGTGGAATAAGTGTGAAAATATGCTACTTGTTGCTTCTACCAGTACTTTCCAGCCAGCCCCTTTCCTCACCTCTTTGTGTCATCTTCAGAGCCCCCAGTCTGTGCAGCTTCTGGAAACTGTCATCCGTCAATCAGATTACAATGGACTGATGCTCTCTTTTTGTTTACTCTCGCCAACCATCTACCGGGATTGTGGCACTGCTGCCCACCACCACAGCACTTCCAGGACCAAAACATTTGCAAATAATTACCCCAGCTCTGTTGCCTTTCAGTCTGCTGGTCCACAGAATGCCACCCAACTTCAAGCTCTGTTTGTATCCAGGGAGGTGACATCTCTTCTCTCGCTTACTCCATTTCCCCCTCCTGCTGATTCATTTCTTAAACTGCATGCCTTGGCCACTTTTTGCAAGGCAAGGCAATCAGAGAGGGTCAGCTGCATGGTGTCACTGTTGCCTAGGCAACGGGATGCAACTCAGAGCATTGCATGCCATTGCCAGTAGGACAGCCCACATCAACAAAACTAGTGCTCCTGGTCAACATCCTGACCAACAGATTAGACAACTAATTGTAAGTATTAGACTGAAAAAAAAAATTTGAACAGAAAAAAAAAATAACTCACTAATTTATAGGCATGCAATGCATGCCTTGCACACGGTAGCCTGTGACAATGGTGACTGCAATTGGGTGCTTTCAAAAAGGGTGACTCAGTCATGACACCTGTCGACAAGGCTTCTGAGCAGGGAGGGCAACTGGATGGGGGGGGTCCACGAATATAGTGACAAGATTATGCTATATGTACACATGCGCAGGGAGGGGGAGTGTGCATGCTGAGCGATGGGCAGAAGGGGAAGGAGGGTTCGTGAGGTGTGGTGCTGCAGTGGGCTGCTGATTAGGCCCCATGGAATGGTGGGTGGGTCGCAGGCTAGGGTTGTGAGGGTGCCAGATTCAGGTCCGGGAGCGCATACATTTTGTTGCACCCAGCCCCACATTTTTTTCCCCAGTTTTGCACCTCCCCCTGACATGCACCCCCCTGGAGTTGAGAATCCTTTAGTAGGGGGGTGTGGGGCTTGAAGCCCCATAGGGGGATAGGGATTTGCAGCTCCCCACATAAACAACAAAAACTAAGTCCCCGGCACCCTTTTGCTGTGCACCAGGAATGTACACTGTCAAAATTGATTTTTGACGATGTACACTCACCCTAATGGTGATCGCCTTTCCACGATCACCATTATCACATGGAACCCTTGCATGCTGCCAATGCACACCACTTGCATGCTATGATGATGCCACACTGCAATGTCTGGATAGTCCAACAGTGTTGCCATTGGGAAACATGATGAGCATCTCAAGTCCAGCTATCTGTTCTCCTTGATGATATGAGGCTGAGCCAGGAAATGTCTTTAAGGAGCTTGGAAGTAGCAGGGAGAAATGGGCTGGGGGTAGGCAGGTCAGGTGGTTGCAGAGTATAGTCATGTTGTTCTCCTTGGTAAAGGAGCCCATGGGCTGGAAGGCATTTGGTAGGGTGGACCTGTATGTTACGGTCCTGGAGAAGAAGTGACCAGTGAGTCAGTCTGGTGTTGGATACTGATCAATCCTTCACTCTGTCTTATAGCAAAAATGTTGTAGTGGTGTGGATGGTGTTGATAATGATAGGCGAGTACTCAATGATATATAAGAAATGTTTGACAGCCCAGTAGGTGGACAGTAGGGTCCTTTCACAAAGACTGTACTTCTGTGCGACAGGTGGCAACATTTGGGATGCATATGCAACAGGTATCTAAGTACCATTAACTTTTTGAGCAAGGACTGCAGACATAGCACTGTCTGAGGTGGCTGATTCCAGATGAAAGGGCAATGCTGAATTTGGGGTAACTAAGACTAGAGCAGAGGCCAAGGCCTGTTTCAGTGACATCGCAGTCTGAGTGTGTATGGGACCCCAAGTCCAGTGGATGTCCTTTTTCAGAAGCTCATGCAAAGGGGCTGCTTTCTGGGCAAAGTCACAAATAAAGTCCCTGGAATAGTTGACCATTCCCAGGACATGTCTGAGTGTTGCCACACTCGTGGGGAGTGACAAATCTTTTAGGCCTTGGATCTTCTCCCAGGCCAGTCTTCTACCTTTGTCTATTATGTACAATCAAAGGAAGATGACTTCTGTTTGGCAGATTTGTGCCTTTGCAGGGTTGTCTTTGAGGCCTGCCTTCTGTAGGAGGGTCAGTAGTTCATTGAAGAGGTCAAAGTGTTATTCTTTGGTGGCAGTTGCCAGAAATAGCTCATCCA
The DNA here is from genome assembly GCA_016271365.2 of Neoceratodus forsteri. NCBI lineage: Eukaryota > Metazoa > Chordata > Ceratodontiformes > Ceratodontidae > Neoceratodus > Neoceratodus forsteri. The sequence continues at coordinate 614,698,056 of CM057455.1, forward strand.
CATATTGTAGAACACATTGTGGGGCAGAGAAATCCTCTAGGGTGTCCATCATGTGTAGATGGAAGAGGGAAGGGCTGTTGTGGAACCCCTTGGACAAAAAGGTCCATGTGTACTGTCTTCCTTCAATGCTGATGGCAAATTTGTACTGGCTTTTGAGTGCCAGTAGCAGTGACTAGAAACCACTGGAGACATCAAGGGAGCTGAACCACTTATGGTCAGGGGTAAGCAATTTGAGCACATCAGGTGCTGATGCTACTGCAGGTGAGCAGCTAGGAGTGACTTGGTTAAGTCTCCTGTAGTCAATTGTGAGTCTCCAAGGTCCTATGGGTTTCTTTACAGGCCAAAGAGGTGATCTAACAGTAGAGACACAAGTCCTGATCACACCTTGTTTGAGGAGTGACTGAATGGTTTCTCTGAGTGATGGTAAGGCCTCAGCAGGAAAAGGCTATTGCCTTTGCCTTTCATGGGCTGGGCCTGGAATTTTGATGACAGTTTTCATACTACCACAATCATGCTTGTTTGTAGCAAATGCATACAAATGCTTCTGCAGAATGGGGAGGAGTCTTTTGAGGAACTTATGGTTCTGGAATAGAGCTGTGACATCATATTCCTTGTCATTAGTGGTTATAGCTGCACTCATGTGCGATTCCGAAATCATGACAGTATGGTATTATCCTCTGATTTGGATAAATAGCATGTTAGCAAGATCCACCACACATCTGTGTGGCATGAGAAAATCAATTACCATGATGCTGTGATGATCATGTAACACCATAAGCTGAAATGTATGGTGTACCTTCAGGTTGCCTGTAAACACTGATAGCACTACAGAATGACTTGGTGGTGGAACCAGTTGGATGGTCAGACCATCACTCTATCAGGTTCAGTTTCATGGCTTCCCCTCTGAGACCAGACCCTTTGGAAATGGTCCAGTACTGCCCTTTGAGGGGTGTAACCCCAGAGGGTCTGTTGGCGGTGCTGGACCTATTGAGTTGGCCATCAGAATGCTTGGATCCAGGAGATCTAGTAACGTGCTATAATAAGGTGGTAATGAAGACTCTGGATTCCATAGCGCCTGTCCGAGTTCACCCCCTACCTCTTCATCTTCAGTCCCCTTGGTTTGATGGGACATTGAGGGAGTTGAGGTTGGAACATCATTGGTGGAAATCTAGCATGGAGAAGGACAGACTTAGATTGATCGCCCATTATTTGGACTATCAATCAGAAATATCCTGTAAGAAGGCAGAGTTCCTGTCCAAGGAGATTACTGCAGCAAGAAATCAACCTGCTCAGCTTTTTCGGACTGTGGACAGACTGTGCAATCCAGTCTGTCTTCGGGGCTGGTGAGCATTTTCACAAGTTAAGAATGAGGAGTTTGCTTGATTTTTTTGCAGATAAGGTGTTCTCCATCAGGTCAGAGATCTTTTCATCTCATTCAAATGAGTACGGCAGAGGTCGATGCGAGGGTACAGACACCCAGTCTGTCTGGATAGTTTTTGACTGGACAGCGATCATGGATATCATGAAGATTGTTCAGGGCTTGTGACCAACTTACTGTAGTTTGGATCCTGGTCCAACGCACCTCCTGGTGAGGTGTATAGATGTCATCGGACTGATCCTTACAGAGATGGTTTGGTGTTTGCTGGATCAAGGGGTGTTCCCTGATCCATTAAAGGAGGCGGTGGTGACACCTCTTTTAAAGAAATTGTCCAGTGACCCAGACTGTCTTGCAAACTACAGACCAGTCTCTAACCTATCCTTTTTGGGTAAGGTTATTGAGAAGGTAGTTGCGTTGCAGCTTGAGAACTTTCTTACCACCCATGAAGTCTATGATCCTCTCCAGTATAGTTTCAAGAAGAGGCACAGTACTGAGACAGCATTAGTTTGGGTGATGAATGATCTCCTAATAACGAGGGATCAGAGGACTCATTCGATCTTGGTTGTCCTTGATCTCTCTGCAGCATTCTACACTGTGGATCATGGGGTGTTGTTGGAATGCCTGCAGCTAATCTGTGGACTGTTGGGGATGGTCCTCAGATGGTTCCATTCTTTTCTCAGGGGCAGGTCTCAGAGGGTGGTGTGGGGAATTTTTTCCTTGGCCCCCTTTGCCCTGCCTTGTGGGGTTCCGCAGGGTTCCGTACTGTCCCCATGTTGTTCACGGTGTATATGCTGCTGTTGGGAGACATCATACGGTGATATGGGCTGAGTTTTCACTGCTATGCAGATGATACTCAGCTCCACTTGTCCTTTGAACCCGAACAGAGTAGTGCTGTCTCGGTATTTAGGAACTGCCTTGCCGAGATTCAGGACTGGATGAGTGCTAACTGATTGAAGCTATATCTGGATAAGAATGAGGTGTTGGTGGTGGACCCTGATCACTGGGTAGAGAAGATGACTCCTTGGCAACTGTCCAGCCTGGTGCTGGGAGGTGACTAGTTGAGACCTTTTGTGAAGGTACGGAATCTGGGGGTTGTGCTTGACAATGAACTGACGCTTAAAGCACAGGTGTCAGCAGTTGTCAAGTCCTCATTTTTTCATCTGAGAAATATCACCCGGATAAAGCACCTTGTTCTGCCTGATGACTTTTCTGTGTTAGTTCACGCCTTTGTGTCCTCTTGTCTTGACTACTGCAATGCTCTATACTTAGGGTTACCGCGGTTGGATCTCCATTGCCTGCAGTTGGTGCAGAATGCAGCGACCAGACTATTGAAAGGGCAGTCAAGATCTTGCAATGTCATACTTGTGCTGTGCGAATTGCACTGGCTGCTGGTGCGATGGATGATTCACCTTCAAGGTCGCGTTGCTGACCTATAAGACCCTACACGGACAGGGACCGGGTTACTTGTAAGACCTCCTATGACCTTACCCCCCTCTCCGCTCCACTGATGAGGGATTGCTAGAGGTTACCAGGGTCATTTTACAGACATCATGTGCTAGGGCTTTCGCTTTTGTAGTTCCGACCCTGGGGAACTCTCTACCTCGTCGTAGTAGAGATTGCCTGTCCGTTGAGATGTTTAAATCCTCCTTGAAAACTTATTTATTTGAGCTAGAATTTGGGTAGAATATTTAGTGATATGTATGCTGTCTTTTAATACCTTGTGTTTTAACTGTTTATTGGTTGTTTTAATTTGTATACACGCTTTGATTTAAGAAAAGCACTTTAGAAATTTAGTGTGATTTGATTTTGATTTGATTCGATACATAGATAGCTTTGAGCCATCCACACCTGAGGTGTTGGTTCACCATCCGGTACACCAAGGAGAGTGTGCCAGCTCATTATCATGTAATACAGACACGGCCTGTATCTAGGAGCATTGTCAGTTGGTGGCCCCCAGCCACGGCCTTGGTGCAAGGCCTTCCATTTCTGTCCAATGCCAGCTTGTTCACAATACAGACTTGGGCCTGTAATTGTCAGTCCATGGTGCCAGCAGCAAGGAGCTCCTGGAAGGTCAGTTGGACCTGCTGTCGTTGGACCTCATCCCTGTGCTGGTTGGCTGCTATGAAGGGAGTGGCATCAGAGTTCATGCCTGCTGAGACCTGCTGCCCTGTGGTTCGGGAATCCCCTTGGCATGTTGAGGCCTGTTGTCCTGGGCCTATAGCCACAAAGGCTCATGCCAGGACCAGGTCTGCTATAGAGCAGACCTGGCTGAAGAGGTTCCAGAGGTTTCTGTTCTCCTCTGCCATCTCTCTGTACGAGGGGCCTGTTTTATTGTTTCAATTGCCCTGATTGGAATTGGAAGTCTAATTGCGTTTGTTCTTGTTTTGGTTCTGGTTCCCACCTCAAGATTGGTGATGCTGTCGGTTGTCCGAAGATGCATGTTTCTTTTCATGGGACTTGCCCTCCATTGTATAGTGTGTTGTGGGGTCATCGGTAGATTGTACCACTGCCACTTTTTTGAACTGGAGCCAAGGTCTCTGATATAGATCTGGTAAACCTGCTCCATTTTCTAAAGGATGTCAGCAAAACTGTCCATGGTGGGGAAAATTGTTGGTTCCACCTTCTCACAGACAGCTTGGAGCATGTTCTGAAGGAACAAGCTTTTGTATTTTATGAGGTCAGCATCTGCGGCTTCTTCTGCAAGGTTTTTACCTGCACGTTAGGCCATCCACAGTCTCTGATGGAAAGTTGCAGAACTTTCTTTTGCGTTTTGTTTTTTAGGATAAGCTAGCATTACTCCAACCACACCTGGGCTGAGTGTGGCTATAAGTTCAGCTGCAATTTGATCAAAAGTAGCTCGAGTGTCCTGGTGGGCTACATCTGTGAGTTTCATCCATAGGCCAGGATCAATAGTCTGTCGGAGGATCTGTACTTGGCAGCTCACCACTAAGCTGAGCATTTTGCATTTGGAATGTACCTTCTCTAAATGATAGCTGAGGTTGTCAGTGGGACTCATACAGCCTATGGTGTCAGCAATCTGCTGAACAGAGTGAGCTATATGTAGGGTATTACTAGGATGATCTGGGGAAGGAAGGATATCTCATTCACTGCGAAGGGATGCTTCTGCTGCAGAGTCATCCACAGTCCAGAACACAGACTCCTGAGTAGTGGTCTCCTTCAGCAATTGTTTTATCTGCTTCTGGAGGGTTTGTTTGCTTTTCTTTGGTAAATCTGAATCACGCAAAGTGCTTTCAATCATTTTCTCCTTCCTGTCTTTCCCTGTGATAACTGTGATAGGAATGGCTGTTGATAGGCCTTGAGAGGGTGGTGGTGGGCCCAAATCCCCCCATCATGTGAGTCCTTTCCAGTGCCTTCACCCTTGGCTAACATTTAAACTAGCCATGGGGAAGGCACTGAAAAAGAGCAGGGAAATCCTAGTCCCGCCCAAAAAATCAGTGTACTAAGTGAGGTACACACCAACATAGAGATGTCAATAGGGAGAAGCGCAGGGGTAAATGGAGAAAGTGACAAACATAATAAGGACAGAGATGGGGCAAAAAGGGGTAAGGCCTTCTAGAAATGGAGGGTAATGAGTACCAACACCCGTAGTCTGGGCAACAAGCTCCCTGAACTGGTGGCCTTGATGGAAGAGGGATGCCTGGATATTGTAGCAGTCACAGAAACATGGTACACAGAGAACCATGACTGGGATGTTAACATACCAGGGTACATAACCTACAGGAGAGGCAGGGAGGGCAGAAGAGGGGGGGTAGCTCTCTATGTAGGGGAAGGGATAAAAGCAACTGAACAAAAGAGTAAACAGGGAGGAGAGCAGGCACTGTGGGTCACCTTAGAGACTTGAAATGGCACCACAATCTGCACAGGGGTTGTATACAGACCCCCATGTCAGGGGGAAGGAATGAACAAGGATATGATAGAAGGCATACTTAGGATGGCAGAGAAAGGGGAGATACTGTTTATGGGGGACCTTATTATGCATATTGTTAACTGGAGCACCTTTGCTGCCGCCACATCCAAAAGCAGGGCCATTATTGATGCCCTTCAGGTGGCATGCCTCAGACAGCTAGTTTGGAACCTACTCATGAGGAGCAATCTTAGACCTCATACTCTCAAATGGGGACAGTGAGGATCTCAGATCTAGAAGTGGGTAGCCATTTGGGAACAAGTGACCACCAAACAGTGTGGTTCATGAGAACTCAGCCAGAGTCAAGTCATACAAAAGTGAGGGTTCTGGACTTCAGGAGGGCTGACTTTGGCAAGATGGGAGAGTGCCTTAGAAAAGCACTAGCAAACAGGCTAGAAGGAGGGGTGGAGCAACAATGGGGAAATATTAAAACTGCCATCACAGAGGCAACAAGCCTTTGTGTGAAGCAAATAAACAAATCAAAATGAAAGAAAAAGCCACTATGGTTCTCAAAAGAAGTGGCAATGAAGGTCAGGGAGGAAAAGATAGCATTTAGGAAGTATAAGGAAACACAAAAGGAGCAGGACAGAGAACTGTACCAGTTAAGGCAGAAGGAAGCAGGGAGGGTAGTCAGAATAGCAAAGGCACAAACTGAGGAAAAGATAGCCAACTCAGTTAAGAAGGGGGATTAAACCTTTTATAGGTATATCAGATAGCATAGAAAGACAAAGGGAGGGATAGAGAGGCTGAATAGAATGGATGGTGGGTGGGCAGAGAGTGACAGGGAAAAAGCAGGGATACTGAATGAATACTTCTGTTCAGTATTCACAAAAGAGGAAGTGGGGGAGGTGCCTAATCCAATTAATAGAAGCACTCTGGAGAGGGGGCGCTCCCAGTCCTTTCACAGAAGAAAGGGTTCTGAAAGAACTCCTAAAACTAAAGGTGGACAAAGCAATGGGGCCAGATGGAATTCACCCCAGAATTCTAAAAGAATTAAGCAGAGAATTAGTGACACCACTGACTACCCTTTATAACAAATCATGGAAGGATGGTGTGGTACCTGAGGACTGGAAGAAGGCTGATGTGATTCCCCTTCACAAAAGTGGGAGCAAGACAGAGGCAGGAAAATACCGACCTGTAAGGTTGACCTCTGTGGTAGGGAAAGTGATGGAATCCCTTCTGAAGGAAAGAATTGTTGAGTACCTAGAGGCCAGTGGGGCACAGGACCCAAGGCAGCATGGGTTCACAGTGGGAAGGTCATGTCAGATAAATCTAATTGATTTCTTTGACAGAGTGACCAAAGTAGTAGACCAGGGAGGGGCTGTGGACATGGCCTACCTAGACTTTGGCATGGCATTTGACACAGTCTCACACAAAAGATCAGCAGTCAAATTAACCAGCCTTGGAGTGGGTCCCAGGGTGTTAGCTTGGGTAAAACATTGGCTGAACAACAGGACACAGAAGGTAATTGTAAATGGAGTCCACTCTGAAGAAAGAGGGGTTACTAGTGGGGTACCACAGGGTTCAGTACTCGGTCCAGTCCTTTTTAATCTCTTTATAAGTGACATTGCAGAGGGACTGGAAGGAAAAGTATGCCTCTTTGCAGATGACACAAAGATTTGAAACAGGGTTGATACACAAGGAGGTGTGAAAAGGATGAGAAGGGACTTGGCAAGGTTTGAGGAATGGTCAGAAGTATGGCAGCTTGGATTCAATGCAAAGAATTGCAAAGTAATGCACCTGGAAAACAAAAACACAGGGGAAGATTACACAATGGGGGGGGGCTGTAGTAACAACAACAAAAATTGAAAGGGACCTGGGGATAATCATACCAGATGACCTTAAGGTTGGCAAGCAATGTGAGAAGGCAGTAGGGAGGGCTGTGGGGATACTGGGATGTATAGGGAAAGGCATTACCAGCAGAAAACAGGAAGTTGTTATCCCCCTGTACAGACAGTTGGTGAGACCCCATCTGGAGTACTGCATCCAGTTCTGGAGACCCCATCTCCGCAAGAACATAGACAGGATGGAGGCAGTTCAGAGGAGGGCAACTAAAATGAAACAGGGTCTGCAAGAGAAGCCATATGAGGAGAAACTAAAGGAGCTTAATATGTATACCCTTGAGGAAAGGAGGGAGAGGGGGGACATGATAGAAACATTTAAGTACCTCAGGGGAATCAACAAAGTCCAAAAGGGTAGCATCTTTCAGAAAAGTGTTGTGCAAGAACAAGGGACACAATTTGAAGATAGAGGGGATGGCTCTAGGGGCAATGTGAGAAGTATTTTTCACAGAGGGTGGTGGATGCTTGGAACAGCCTTCCTGAGGAGGTTGTGGGGTTTAAAACTGTGGGAGAATTCAAGAATGCATGGGACAGACATAAGGCAATTTTTGTGGGGGGTAGGAAGAAATATGCTGTTGGTTAAATAGGATCTGCAGCTTATCCTCTAGCTAGGGAAATGGGCAGACTAGGTGTGTCAAGCAGTCCTTATCTGCCATCAAAGTTTAAGTTTCTATGTTTCTATGGTTGCCATGTTGGTGTTCCACATAATAATCATCATCACGTTGATGACGTAGGGACATGCTGTCATAGCAAGGGGACCAGCCATCTTGTGAGTGGCAGGGTGGGGTTACCGGGCCATAGTAGGGGTGTGACTGGGCATTGTATTGGGTGATGTCATCATCAAACTCATCATCTCCAGATAACATCAGGTGAAGGGAGCATAGCCACCCATTGCCTTAACCTGACCAGTCAAATCCTCTCAATGATGGCACAGTGTTGCCATCTTGTCTTTACATTTCTCCTGATTAATTTTTGCAATGTTCTGTTCTACACCTTTTGTAACCTTGGTCTACTTGGTTTACTTGGTTCATAAGGACAAAAGGAGGCTATTGCCGATCAAGATTGTCCGCCACCAACATAGTGGGAAAAATTATACCCCGTAATAGTTAGACTCCATCCAAAGATCCAATCCCCTTTTAAAGGATAAAATTGAATTACTTTCCTCCAGATCTTGTGGTAATAAATTCCAGACTCTAGGTGTTCTTACTGTAAAATAATTTAACCTTTTGTTAGTTTTAGATTTTGCAACATCAATTTGTTTATTATGGAACTGAGGGCTAATTCTTCTACTAGAAAAATTTAGACCACATTGATGTATAAGGTCCTTAGAATTCTGAATTTTATATAATAATAGCAGGTCACCTCTAGTACGTCTTGATTGACGTGAGTGTAACCCAGTTTCCTGAAGTCAGTCGCAATAATCTAGTTTGGACAAGAAAGGAGCCATTTTGATAGCTCTTCTCTGGATTTTTTCTATTCTATCCCTGTCCTGCCTTAAATAAGGACTCCAAAAATGAGACCCATAATCAGAATGTGGCCTTTCATAGGATCTAAACAAAGGAATAATACATTCCTGAGTCCTTCACAAAGGATCATTGAACGCGAGTAAGCATTGCATTGCATATTTTGGCTATCCTTGTACAGTGGTCAGCTGAGGACAATTTGTTGTTAACAAGAATTCCAAGATCATGCTCTACTAGTGACACAAGAAGGGGAATATCATTTAAAAAATATGTTTGTTTGGGATTATTTCTTCCAAAATGTAATACATGACACTTATCTGGATTAAGTATCATCCTATTAGAGCCTGCCCAGTCTTCAGTAATTTATTAGAGTGTGCCCAATCTTCAATAATTGTAACCCATTTCTGTAACACTCTGTTCTGTATGCGGCGCTCAATTCACAGTTGTCCCTATGTTCCCTATCCAGCTCATCATGTTCCTGGTTCAAGTCATCTTGGAGTCCATACATGTCTTCTTGAAGCTGATCATTAGTTTTACTTAACAAATCATTTATTTGTAACACCTGTGTCTTATCTTGCTTCAAACTGTCACATTCATCTCTCAGCATAAATATTTCTTGCTGATTACCTTAAAAAGAACAGTGCAAAATAGTCTCTTTCTCATTTCGCAAGGACTGAAGTTCTGTCTCCAGTTCTTGCTCTTTTCTAAAACTTTCATTAGCCTGCAATTCCATCTGTTTCTTTAGGTATGAGAATTGCAGTTCAAGAGTGTGAACCCACAACTCGGATTCTTCTAATGCAGCGTAGGGAGCCACAACCTACAGCTCTTTAGCCTCACACTTCTTTGCTGTTTGTCTCGTCTTTGAGTACTGGGTTGAAATCCCCAGCACAAGGTTGTTGGATTGACCTGCATCCAGCGTAAAGTTAATCCATCCTCCATGGGAGGCAAGGAAGTTAGAGATGTTGAATCTCAAGTCTGCGTATATGTTTGAGGTCATGGCCATTGTAGTGCCAGTAATAATCAATGGGAAAGCTCAAAATCAGGACCTGTAAAAAGCTGCCATGTCATGTATTGATCCACGACATGCAAAACCAGCATACGAATGGGTTACTGTACTTACATAGTCTTGCAATTCAAAACTGCAGTTGGGTGCTGTGGTGGCATTGTTGTGCCCAGTAAGCAGCCAGACTTTACAAATTGCTAAGGGGTAAAAATGACAGGAGAGGTTATGTGGGAATGCACACCTACTATACCCGCAGAAAGGGAAATTTCTCAAGCAACAAGAGAAATTTTGTACCATCTAAATCGCCTGCTCACGGTAACCAGTTTGTTAGGGTATCTAGCCCTGATCAGGTTCTTGACGATAATTAGAGATGTAAAAGAATCACAGACAATTTGCATATTAGTAATAAACATGTTTATTACTACAAAAGGATATCACAGTTGCCCTAAGCAGGTCTTATCATAAGACACTGGGAGCCAGAGCTTAGCGTTCCCCAATACCCCAAGAAGTGAAGAAGGTCTCCGAGGGAAAGACGTAATACATTACATTATATACTATGATAATCACTATGGTTACCAGGAGAAAGAAACATTCTTAGTTACATCCAGCAAGCCCTATTGGCTAAAAGTAAGGTGGCAACACAGTGTAGATAACATTATACAATATTTGCTAAGTCAGCTATTTCTTAGAACAATAAGAGTATACATAGTACATGAAAAACACAGGATGTAGTGTAGTTATACATAAATCCAAAAGATGGCAGTGCAGACTATGTAATATCAGAAGATGACAAAGACATGAATGTCTTGGTTTGCTATGTGAAGTTTTCATGCATAGTGAAAGTAAAGTGTATTACAATCATTATATCCCGACACTTACTCTTGTACAGTGGGTGTCTGTGCCCTATATGTTAGTACAGCACATGCTTATTATGTGTAACATAAGGTTTGTCTAAGGTGTGCAGTGGGATGCCAATTAGGGTGTGGGGACCACGCATAACAGTATGGAGGGGGATCAAGAAAAAGCAAACATCTTGAACAAATACTTTTGATTAGTGTTCACTGTTGCATGGGAAAGGGAGGAGACACAAAAAGGCAGCAGGAGCTTTGATGGGAGGGGAAATAGACACTAGTCCATTTTCTGTGAGAGAGTCTGGAAAGCACTTGCTAACCTGAAGGCAGACATAGATATGCAGCCAGACGGGGTACATCCAAGGGTGCTGAGGGAGCTCAGGGAGGTACCAGCTACACCTCTGATGGGCCTATTTATCAGATCACTGGAGACTGGCATAGTCCCACAGGACTGGAGAATGGCAGATGTAGTCCCACTTCATAAAAGTGGTAGCAAGAAGGGAGGCAGGCAATTATAGGCCTGTCGGCCTGACATCGGTGGTGGCTAAGTTCATGGAAACACTATTAAACAAGCATTTGTCAATGCTGAATGTTGTCGCACTGGCATTGGCAGTGGGAGTGGTGTAGCTAGAGATGCATAGTGCTGTGATTTTGTGAATGTGTCTCAAAAGGTGATTTTGCACAGCGAGCACACCATTGTGCACCACAGCTGTGGAAACACGTTTTGGGCAGGCTGTGAAGAATGGCAGCTGGACTGTTGATATGGAGATGTGCACAAATGCCACTGGTGAAAATGTGGCATGAAAATATTGCAGACTGATGAAGTTACAAGGGTGCATGGAAACTGTGCAATGCAAGCTTGCAACACAGTCATTGTATGGAGTTTTGGCACCAAATATTCAACATAGGTATTTTAGGACCTCTGCTCATGAAGAGTATCACTGTCATTTTCTCAAACTGTCCCAAAAACTGATTTCGCACAGCGGCAATGCAATTCTGTGCCAGATGTGCGAAAACACATTTCAGGCAGCTGCAGTGTTCATAAAGAGGTATGGAAAAATACCAGTGATGAACAGCTGGAGTGAAAGTATTACAAATTCACAAAGTCATGAACATGCGTGCAAACTGTGCAAGGCACGCTAATAAAATACTCATTTTATTGACTTTCGTTCCCAAATTTTCAACATAGACATTTTAGGGCATCTGCTAATGAACAGTGTCATTGTCATTTTCATCATGTGTCTAGAACATGGAATTTCCACAGCGACCATGCTATTCTGCACCAGAACTGCGAAAACAGATTTTGGTCTGGATGTGAAAAATGACAGCTGTACTGTTCATTAGGAGGTGCAGAACAATGGCACTGTAGAAAATCGGGAGTGAGAATATTAGAAGTTTGCGAACGTACAAGCGTGCATGCAAACTGCACAACGCACACTCATAACACAGTCATTTATGGAGTATTGTCACCAGATTTTCAACACAGGCATTTTAGGACCTCTGCTCATGAACAGTGTCACTGTCATTTTCGTAATGTGTGCCGAACACTGATTTAGCACAGCGAACGCGCTATTCTGTGCCAAAAGTGCAAATACACATTTCATCCAGGATGTGAAAAATGACAGCTATACAGTTTACAAGAAGGTGTGGTAAAATGCCAATGTTGAGAATCTGGCATGAAAACAGTGCGAATGCACTAACGTACATGCATGTATTGTGCAGTTGTTATGCACCTCGTAAAACAGTCACTTTATGGAGTATTAACACCAAATTTTCAATACATGCATTTTAGAATCTCTGCTCATGAACAGTGTCACTGACATTTTCGTAATGTGTCCCGAACTCTGATTTTCACCACGACCATGCTATTCTGTGCCGGAAGTGTGAAAACACATTTCGGCCAGGATGTGAAAAATGATAGCTGTATGGTTCACAAGAAGGTGTTGTAAAATGCCAATATTGAGAATCTGGTGTGAAAATATTGTGAATTCATAACTTATGAGTGTGCATTGTGCAGTTGTTATGCACGCTTGTAAAACAGTCATGCTTTCGATTTTTCCCACCAAATTTGCAACACAGGATATTTGAGAGCCCCCCTCATGAACAGTGGCACTGTCATTTCATTACGTGGTCCCAAAAGGTGATTCTGCACAGTGACTGCGAAATCATCTTTCGGGACCGAGTAACGCCATGACAGTGCAAGAATTCATGAGAAGGGGTCCCAAAAACCCCATTTTGAAAATCTGGGGCCAAAATTCACAACAAATGCCTGAGATATGCAGCAAAGTTGCAAAAACCCTATTTATTACATTACACAGCTTACTGGCATTTCTTCAGTTTGCAGTAGGCTTTGAAGAGTGCAGACGTGTTCCTGGTCCACCGAAGATCATCGCGCCAGATCCCGAATGTAATTATGGGGTGAGGGGGGTGTGGGGAGGCAGAGTGCATAGAGGGTGGGTGCAGGAAGGGGGGCACGGAGACTATGAGGGACCGTTTTCATTTTACAGGTTAAAAAACAGAAAAAAACATTACGGGACAGTTTTTGTTTGGCAGGGCATTTGGCACACTGGGGTGGGCTCCAAGCATGCCACCTAACTGTTTTGGGGGCTGTCTGTGGCTGACAGGGGATTGGGCACCCTCATCAGCACACAAAGAAGGGTGGGGGGTGCCGAGCCAAGAGGGATTGGGCACCCCCTTGGCATTAAACAATTGGGGGGTGCTTTATGCCGATGCGGAGTTGGCTCCCCTGTCAGCACATTCACAGGGGGCAGGGGCATCCAACAGGGGGATTAGGCACCCCGAAGTCGGCAATTCTGCAGCCAGTGTCCCGCCATGTACATAATGGCGGTGAGCACGGCATGAAAAGTACCACTGCCTCTGATGAGCTTTGCTTGGATTGCAGCAGACCTTTTCTTAGATGTGCTCACCACATTATGTATGCATGGTGTGGTGCAGGCTGATTGGGGAATGTGGGATGCACCTTGTGGTGCATGCCCTGCATTCGCCCAACAGCAACAACGCCTCTAAAGCTGCACTGTCCAACGATGTTGGCTGCACAAGTACGTCAATGTAAAAAGGATTGTGGAATATCTTTTATCCAGTTAATTACAGGACCCAAAGTGCATGGTTTCACAGGGGGATGGTCATGCCAAACAAATCTGAAAGATTGTTTGTACTGGATGACAAAGGAGTTGCATCAGGGAGGAGTGGTGAATGTAGCCAACCCTTATATCTGCAAGGCTTTTAACATTGTTCCACATAGTAGACTGGCATGCAAGTTAGGTAACTTGGGGGCAGGTAAAAAGATGGTAACCTGGGTAAGAAACTGGTTAGCAGATAGGACACAGGGAGTACTGATAAACAGAGTTCACTCTGAGGAAGGGAGAGTGATCAGCAGGGTACCTCAGGAATCAGTGCTTGGACTGGTTCTCTTCAATGTCTTTATAAGTGACATAGTGAAGGAGCTGGATGAGAAGGTCTGCCTCTTTGCAGATGACATGAAGATCTACAACAGAGTGAACACTCGGAGGGGAGTGGTAAGGATGGATAAGGATCTGAAAAGACTGGAAAAATGGTCAAGGGTATGGCAGCTGTTTTTTTTTTTTTATTAAATATCTTTATTAATTTACACAAGAAACATCTCCATGCAGCAACATAAATGAGAGTGCGGGCTAGAACGATATAAAACAAGCTGATATTAACTCACCCATTTATCTGAGAAAATAAAGTCCCACCACTCCCCCACCCCCCTAAGGCTACACACGCAAACATAACCTAACTAGCTAAACCTGAGGTGTTCCGAGGCCAGGCCTCCAGGTCATAAGGAGCGTTTCAAAAGAACTCCAAAGAGCTGTATATGCTTTCAATCTATTCTGCATACGAGCGATATGTTTTTCCAATTGTACTGCCAAAGTACACTCACGGTACCACTCTAACAAGGAGGGGGCTTTATCACTGGTCCAATGCCTTAAGATTACCAATTTAGCCACAGCAGATAAAAGTGCCATTTGGGCCTTTTTGACCTTGGAAGTACCAATTGGAAAAAGGCTAATCAGACAAACCTCAGGAGTAAACAAGTTTGTTAAGCCAAGGATAGGGTCTAAGAGATTATTGATAGCCCGCCAAAGGGCCTGAATTGAAGGGCATGACCAAACCATGTGATATAAAGTACCATTTTCCTTCCTACACTTCATGCAGAGAGATGTATCCTTTGATCCATATTTACACAATCGCGATGGGGATAAGTATAAGTGGTGCATTAAGTTATAATGTACCATTCTCAACCGGTCTTGTTTTATATATTTATACAATGTAAGCCACAGCTTCCTCCAGAGATCGGGTGCCTCAGATATACCTAATTCCATTACCCAATAGAAGCAGACCCCTGGAGGAAGTCTGTGGTCCCATTCTTGAAGAATTTTATATAGTTTAGAGACAGAATTTGGTTGAGAGGCTATGGTGAAAAGCATGTCGGCGTCCTGGTCCCCATAATCCACTAGAGCCCTTTGAGGAAAAATAGATGTTAAGGCCTTACTAATTTGCAACCACTTAAAGAAATCCTGGTCCACAACCCCGACAGTATTCACCAACTGGTCAAAAGGCTGAGGCCCCCCATTCACCCAAAAATCCGAGATTCTTAGGTGGCTTACCTGGGGCCAAAAAGTAACGGACAGGGTCTCACCCCCCACCCTAATAAGAGGATTCTCAAAAATAGGTTGCTTGGTGGATAGGTGCCATTTAACTACAAGGTAATTTTGCAATTGCTGAAAGGCCTTTAACGACCACCCCATTGGGTTGTTTTCAATGATTTGGGTATGTCCAAAGGAAGCATATAGCAGAGCCATAGGGCAGCTCACCTTCTTCGCCAACCCGGCTCAATGTCGAGCCAATAAAGGCAAGTAAGCCGGCTGGGCTCCTTGCACCAATAGACCAACTTGCCCACATGCTGCGCGACATAATATAGAAAAAGAGATGGCGCGGCTAGTCCTCCCTTTAGTTTCGAGGCGGTTAACTTAATATAAGACCTGCGTGCCCTTTTCCCCTTCCAGATAAATAAATTAAACACCCTCTGTAAATTGGTAAACCAGGACATCGGGAGGTATACTCCAAGCATACCCAAGGGATACAATAATCTGGGCAGAATGTTCATTTTTATGACATTCAGCCTGCCCAAAAGTGACAGAGTGAGCAGTCTCCACCTATCCAAATCCCCAGAAATAGTTTTAACCAGAGTACCAAGGTTATTTTTAATCATATAATTCAATCCAGAGCTAATGTTTATCCCGAGATACATAAGTGACTTTGTCTCCCAACCTAAGCCAAATGATGATAAGTCAGCTTTCCTGACATTGGTATTTAAGGGAAGAATCTTCGTTTTCATGCGATTTAGCTTATAGTACGATATTTTGGAAAAGACATCTATTTCCTCCAAGATAGCTGGAACCGAGGATTCTGGGTCCTCAACATGCAATAATATATCATCAGCATATACCGAATACATATATCTGACACCCCCCACCTGTATACCCTTAATCAGACAGTTTCTAACCAACCTATGTAATAAAGGCTCTAAGTATAGGTTGAATAGTAATGGGGATAAGGGACAACCTTGACTCGTGCCACACTCCAGTCTTACGACCGGCGACATAATCCCGTTACATTTTACCCTGGCAGAAGGGGAGGAGTATAGGATTTGGACCCATCTCAGAAACACATCGGGTAGACCGAAAGCGGAAAGGGTGGCAAACAAATAATCCCAGCATACCCTACCAAATGCCTTTTTGGCATCTAATGAGATAAGTATTGCTGGAAACTCGGCATCCTTAACAGCAGTAATCAAGTGCAATAACTTCCTCATGTGATCTTGGGACGACCTCCCCCTCATAAAACCGACTTGTTCCCTACTAACCAACTTGTCCGTAACATTGGACAACCTGTTAGCTAAGATTTTTGCTAAGATTTTGATGTCAGTATTTAGAAGGGAGATAGGCCAATAACTATCCATACTGAGAGGGTCCTTCCCCTGTTTTAAGATTAAGGAAATCGTCGCCTCCAGGAAACCAGGTTCCGAGATTCCATTATCAAACCAAAATGAAAAACTTTCTCAAGAATTGGGAATATCAGGGAGCCACAAGCTCTATAAAAGTTGCTAGGGAACCCATCCGGACCAGGGGACTCGTCTAGAGGCATTTGCTGGATGGCCTGCTGGATATCTAAAACCGTAATAGGAGCACTCAAAAGTGCTATATCGGCCTCTGATATTTTTGGCAACTCCACGGACCCGAGAAATAGCCCAATGTCCTCGGCCGACGGTTTACACTCCGGGTCAACCGTGTATAACTCCTGGAAATACAAGCCAAAGGCATTCGCCATTTCCCCTGGATCCATGCAAACCTGCTCCCCTGGTCCCATACGTATTCCCATTATAAAATGGGAAGAATCTAATTGACGGATGCGCATAGCGAGCAATTTCCCCTCTCTATCCCCTATATCAAGATAATGAAGCCTAGTCCTCAAAAGGGCCAGCTCCGCTTTCTGAAGCATTAAACTCACATATTGGGCCTGTAGCTGATGAAGCCTAGCCCAATCTGCCGCTGTCGAGGCACGAGACAAGTTGTTTTCCTCCACCCTAATCAAACCTAGCAAGGAATCCAGTTGGGCCTGTTGCCTGCGTTTCTTATTAGAGGCCAATTTAATCAGCTCTCCCCTCAGGGAGCACTTTAAAGCAACCCAAATTAGATCCTTGCGCTCTACAGAGCCTTAATTATTATTCAGGAAATCCTTGATGAAGTCCAGAATGTGCATCAGCAGGGATTCCTCCTTCAACATCTGGCAATTTAACCTCCACTGTGGAGACCGTCTAGGCCCCAAGGTTAACCTGTATTCCAGACTGACTGGTGCATGATCTGATATAACTCTAGTAAATATCTCAGCATGAGTTACCCCAGATATAGCAAGCGAGCTGACTAAAATATAGTCTATTTGAGAATATGACTTGTGTACGGTGGAGAAAAAAGTATATTGACATAACATAGGATTAAGTACCCTCCAGACATCAACCAGGGCAGCCTTACTGATGAGCTCCTTCAACGCCCTCTGTGCAGGCGTTAAACCTCGCCTCTCTTTACATGATCTGTCCATATCATTCTGCAGCACAAGATTCCAATCCCCTCCCAAAACCGTAAGCTTCTCGAGATTAGATACTACCATATTAAGTAATCTTATGAAAAAGGCTGGGGAATCACAATTGGGGCCATATACTGAGCCCAATAATATCGGGAAGGACTCTAACAAACCATGGGTAATAATATACCGACCCTCCGGGTCCCAAAATTCTTCTACCAATCTGAACGGAATATTCCTAGCTATAAGAATAGCAACCCCACCCCTATTTGAGGATACCCCGGCACCAAAAACTTGTCCTACCCACACCCTTCTAAAGTAATGGATATCACTCCTCTTCAGGTGCGTCTCTTGCAAAAAAGCAATTTGTCCTCCTAGATGACGAAGATGCTTTAATATAATTTGTCTCTTGACCCTATCCTTGGCTCCTTTAACATTCCAACTAATGAATTTGTATGAACTACTCATGATGCCCAACTCTCAAGCTCAACAAATGATGCAGAAAAAAAAAGAGTGACAATCAATCGGACTACAGCACTATATAGATATATACAAAGCCCCTGAGTTAGAAAAACCCTAATAGGTACAGGCGGTGTGTAACCTTGAAACCCCACCCTCCCACATTGGAGTGTAAGGGACTCATAAAAAAGTACCACCCAAACATCCTCAAAAACCCACATTAATATCCCCCATTTACTATCCCCCAACCCTACAAGCACACACATACCCCAGTTCCCAAAGAAACTGCACTCCCAAATGTACAGCCCACGTGATTCACTACTAAGCAACCCAAACTATCCAACCCCACCCCCCGGAGCCAGTCCCCACCACCCATGATCATTACAAACACTAGCCTCTAGTATCAAACAAGCTTTAACAGTAATGAATAAACATGACTATATAACTCTAAATACCCGCCCCAATGTACCCGAGGAGACCCTAATCACAAAAACAACATAAATCATTAACTATACCCCACTCAGCTACATCGGCAGTTCCAACCCCAAATTAATAGTCACTCAAATAAATCCCCGGGCCCTGAAAAAAAAAATTTTTTTTTTTTTTTTAGAGAAGGCTTGCAGGTTCGCCCTACTAATAAATCAAATGCATATTCAGTAACTCAGTGTTCAAATGGCACCATCTGAAGCATTGTACAGTCTATCAGGCCTCCCTGCAGAGTCCACAATGTCCAAAAAACCACATAATAAGGCCACTATGCATTCCATTGGGAATGGTTGAGCAACCAAAACGTGACCTCCTACCGGAAAAAATAGTGCTAGTATAAGCTGCATCATGTAAGATGAAAACTGTGCAGTAAAGATGAAAGAGGTCCCAAAAGCAGAGCGATTCCATCACACATCCCTCGACGTCGATTCCAGTAGCCCAAAAGGGATGATCAGGGCCATAACCATATGAATAATGAATAACCCAGGTCAAGACCATCCATTACCAAAGCTTCATCCTAAATAACTCCGTGCTCTCTTATATAGACTAAGACGACCACCAATAGTCAGTAGCCACCAGCTAGCAATCGCCACCGAATTCCTAAGATAGCATTCCCCAGTAGATCCTCAGAAATATCACAGGCCGCATGTTGAAAATTGTCCACTTGACCCTGTGACAGCCAGGTGTATCTACATTCATAACTCCTCAAACAAGAAAGCTTCCAACCCAGGATCATTTGTACAAGTCTGGGAAAATGGTCTTCAGCTCCTGTGTGGCCTGGGCTGGAGTATCAAATGAAAGCCATTTGTCCTCATGCTTTACCATCAATAAGGCAGGGTACTTAACCCTGAATTGCTTGGCAGCCGCCACCAATTTAGCAATGACCGGATGTAATTCTTGTCTGCGAACTCTCACCGAGTATGGCAGGTCCTGCGTAATGCGAATCTTCTTGCCTTCCCATATCAACTCCTTTGCTTCCTTCGCTTTGGAGAAAACATGCTGCCTGTCCAAAAAGTTCAAAAATTTCTAAATTATTGGTCTAGGAGGCTGCCCTTGGGTCGGGGGCGGGCGAAGTGCATGGTGAGCTCTCTCGATGATGTACTCCCCCCCCGAGGGGAAATAGCTATTTTACAGCAGAGCTTCTGCAAGAAAGTGATAATAACGTTCCCTTCTTCCTTTTCTGGCAGACCAATAATAACCAGATTGTTCCTTCTACTATGGCCTTCCAAGTCCTCCAGTTTCTCTTGAGCTTTTTCATTCTATGCCTCATATTTATGAAGTCAGATTCGCTCCTTTCCTGCTTCCTTTCCAACGAGGTGATCCTAACTTCTGAGTCCCCTACCTCCTGGTCAATGCTTCCACAGCGCTTTTAATATCATGTAGGTCCTCTGAGATTGATTCAACCGCCGTCTGCAGAGGTTGCATAATCTCTAAAAACCTGGCTTCAGATAGGGCAGCCTCTGGAGTGGGCATCCTCACAACGCTAGCTGCCTGTTGCTTGGCCCGCTTTGCGGCCTTTTCTTCTCGGAGTCCGGGAGGGAATGCCTCGGGGTGCTTTTTCATGAAAGCATCCATTAAATCGCAGTCGGCAGTGCAGAGGGGGAATTACCATGTACTGCAGCGCAAGTTGGGACTGGGTTAAAGAGTTGGAAAGCCACAAAATACGATCAGCAGGGGAAGCGAGTACTGGGTCCGGGGGGCGAACGTCTCCGTCTAGGCTGCCATCACGTGACTCCCTGGCAGCTGGGTTTTAATGAATAAAAGGTGCAAAATAATGCACTTGGGCCATAGAAACTCGGCATCAGAGTTCAGACTAGAAGGAATGATACTGACATTGATTAATCAGGAAAGAGACTTAGGGCAATTATATCAGATTACCTAAAAGTGGCCAGACAGTGTGACAAGGCAGTCGAAAGGGCTAGTAGCATGCTGGGGTTCATAGGAAGGAGTACTGCCACCAGGAAGAGGAAGGTAGTGCTGCCTCTATATAGATCACTGGTAAGACACCACCTTGAGTACTGTGTCCAGTTTTGGAGACCACATCTCAAGAAGGACATAGACAGACTGGATGCGGTCCAGGTGATGGCTACCAAAATGGTGCGGTGTCTGCATCAGGGGCCCTATGAGGAGAGGCTAAAGGAGTTTAATATGTACACCCTGGAGGAGAGGAGAGGAGAAGAGAGGAGAAGAGAGGAGAGGAGAGGAGAGGAGAGGAGAGTAGAGGAGAGGAGAGGAGAGAAAGGGAGGATATGATAGAGAACTTCAAATACCTCACAGGGGTTAATAAGGTACAGGAGAGGGGTATTATTCAGAGAAAAAGGTGGTCTAGTACAAAGGGGCATGCTATGATAATGGAGGGGTTTAAATTCAAGAGGGATGTAAGAAAGTACTTCTTCACAGAATGGGTGGTTGATATCTGGAACAACCTTTCAGCAGAGATAGTTGGGGCAAAAACAGTGGTGGGGTTCAAGAATGCCTGGGACAGGCACAAGGAATAATATGGGCACGGAAAGGGGGGGAAGAGATTGCACCATTGATCAAGTAGGGTCTTCAACAAAAATATGAAGGTTAAAAAAAAGGCAGACTGGCTGGGCCTAGTGGCCCTTATATGCAATCATATTCTATGTCTCCATTTTTCTACTATCAGCAGCTTTCTGGACATAGGTGTCCTCTCTATTTGGTGCATACTGTACTGTACTATGGTAAATTCCTTTTAAACATGCATTTCAAGGCCAGCCTGGTGGCACTGACTGTTGAGGTGCTGGATGCCACACCTCATGCCACGCCCATGACCCGAGCTCGGGAGCGAGCTAGGGCCACTGAAGTTTGGCAAGGGGGAGGGCTGGGGATGATCAGAGTGGCTGCTGGGCTACACTCATCTCCTGGATTGAGGAGGTGTAGTTCCTCACGCTCAGCTGACACCCAGTGGAGGCCAGGAGTCAGAGCAGAGTAGTGGGATGATGCAATGTTGGGGAGGGTAGAAGAAGCCCTCAGTTTCCAGGAGTGCACATGCCTCCATGCACATGCACTTGCCATGCCCACTGTTGCTCCCAGCAGGAGAAAACCACAGAAAACCCCATGTCTCTGCATGCCCATTTGTGATGGCCCCCACCACTCTCGGACCCTGCTCTTTGTGAATTACCCACTGGCTACAATGGTGGAGCGAGATGCTGATGGAGTTTGAGGCAGAAGGGGGCCAGAAGATAGGAGTAGGTGACCATGCAGGAAGAAACAGGTATAAAAAAATTGCATTTCAAAATTATTCAATAAAGTCTGTCCAATTCAGTAGGAAAGAAGAGGACATAGGGAAAACAGGCCCCAGGAGCTTAATTACAAATATCTTTGCCATACCCAAAAGCTCCAGCAGAAAAACACTCAAATTGTCTTTTTTAAGATGTCCATTTAATACTTTTTTATGAGTTTTTACTATTTCCTATCTCCTACTGTACATTATTGCCTCTACTCAGCATACATCTAGAAAATAACTTATCCCAGTTCTGAATACTTTTCTTCTGATAATATTTAAAACTGAAATAAAACCCCAGCTTGGTGATGCCAGCCAGTTGCACACTGTGCTACCATGTAGATGCCTGGATTTGAGTCCCAAGCCTGACTGCCCTGGCCAGACTGGTGGGGTCTGGTGCATGATTTAGAGGCATTATGTGCTGACCCTGGGGAAGGGTTATGAGCATCTCACTTTCTTACTGCCTTCTCTGGAGGAAACAGTGCAGGCACTGATGCAGTGGGTGACCACACTGTGGCAGCAAGCACTCAGCAGATGGGCAGTGCTGCAGGATGCCACTGGCTGTTGCCAAGTGTGGAGGATGGACAAAAAATGTGGCAAAAAACACTGACCATATGGATGATGACACAGAGGGCCCACCCAGTTAACAGAGAATATCCCTGATATCTCCTTCCTGTGGAGAGCTAGGCTGCTCCTCAGTGCTTGGCAGTGCAAGGGACAAGTATCAAGGCTGTGCTGCTTGCAGGGGAGGCGATCCTCGGTGTAATGGAGGCAAGGACCAGAAGGGCATCGTTAAGGGAAGTGTGTGTGTGGGGGCAAGTGAGACACAGTTGTATCACAGTGTAACAAGTACTCAGCAAAATTAAACATAGATTGTAAAAATAATGAAATAAAATATTATATTTACGTCTGCTAAACATGAACTGGATGGCAGAGAAGTGGTTATGGAACTTCCCAAAAAGCAACGCGTTATTTAACACTGGTGAAAATAGCAACATCTGCTTCAACAAACTCCTTGGGAGTGAACAGAATAAATTCCGTAGAGGTCTTTCCAACTTTAGGTAGATAGGTTATAATAAGATGAGTGTGATAAGAGATACGAAGCTGGAAAATCTGGACACAGCAGTAGGGGCAGAGAATAGGTGGGAAAAAATAAAAAAATTCTGATATTAGACTCCACCTGATCTGGTGTGTGATTTGAAAAAAATGGCAAGAATCATTATAAACTACTTTGATTCAATTATCATGTAAATGAAACTGTAAGGGAAAAAATAAAGGTTTCAAGGTACAGTGTTACCAGCCATGATGCAACACAATAATGCAGCATACTGCAATAGAGTTCCTGAATTAAACAGGATGACAACCGGATGCTTTTGTTTAGTGCAGTATTAGTCACTGGTAAGCAACTTAAATCACAAATTATAGTAAGAAATAAATAATGTGACCCACTGGGATTTGAACCCAGGACCCTTGAATACACAGGAAATTACCATATTGTCAGGCTTTTATTCCAGGGTCCTGGGTTCAAATCCCAGTGGGTCACATTATTTCTTTTTCACTACATTTGTGCAGTAAACAGGGTAATTTCAATTGTTTTCAAGGACTTGAGAGAAGCACACTGGATCCATAAATAGACTAGTGTAAACTGAAAGCCTGTGAGTGTGACATAGCTACAGGTAACGGAGACGTTTCAATGTTTAAATCATCAAAGAGCAGATAGGGGACTTCCTGGAAGAAATGTACTCATGGACAAAGGTAAGCATGGGTTTACAAATTGGAGTTCTTGTCAAATAGACTTGTCTGCCACAGTGACACAGATCCTAAAGAGCAACCAAGTTGTAGACAATATATACCTTGACTTATGTAAGACCTTCATTTCAGTGCCTTGCAGATGATTTATCAAAAAAATAGGGTAATAATGACCTGGAAATAAATGCACTACTGTAGAAGGATTTGTAAATGGTTGCCTGACAAGACAGAGAGAATATTACAAAATGTTGAATTCTCAGATGTCATGATGAGCAGATGCCACAGGGGTCAGAACTTACAGCAGAACTGTTCATTGGGTTTTATAAGTGACATAAGAATGCTATTACATGGCAAGGCGAGTCTATTTGCAGCAGATGACATAAAGCTCAGTAGAAGGATAGACAGTAATGAGGAGATAAACA
This sequence comes from Neoceratodus forsteri, assembly GCA_016271365.2. Taxonomy (NCBI): domain Eukaryota; kingdom Metazoa; phylum Chordata; order Ceratodontiformes; family Ceratodontidae; genus Neoceratodus; species Neoceratodus forsteri. The sequence continues at coordinate 614,721,999 of CM057455.1, forward strand.
GCTTGAGAGGGTCAGAACTTAGGGCAGTACTGTTCATTGGATTTATAAGTGACATAAGAATGCTGTTGCATGGCAGGGTGAGTATTTGCAGATGACATAAAGCTCTGCAGAAGTATAGAGACTAATGAGGGGATAAACAACATGACAGAATGTGCATACTCCACCAAAAATCTGAACCAAGTTGTATTATTACCCAGATAATTATGGCAATTCCTGTGGAAGTGAATAGGATTCAAAAAGGTAAGTAATAAGTAAGGAGTTGTATTCCAGGGTGATATCAAGTACCTTTCAGTAAATAATACAGTAAAGAGACAATAAATTTACAGTAGCATGATTTGAAGATGTGTTACTGAGAAATAGCTATATACATCAAATAAATAATGTCCTCTGGCAGATTTATGTAGACTGTTTTCAGAAATTAAAGTTGGGGATATGTCCTACCACAAATAAAATGAGAGATAAATTTATTCCAATGAGTACATTCACTACTAGCTTAGAACACTGCTAAACTCTAAAACATATATAATAGGTGGGGGAAGGACATTTATATCAATACTGTCTATGTGGGGTCAACAAGGATTAAGGAAGGAGAGTCCTGCAAGTCAAAGAATTTGTAAAGGTACTAGTGATAGTGGATTTTTTTATATTTTATTACCAATTAATGTACAGTAGGTTCATAGGTATCTTCACCCCTAGGTATATAAAGCTGGGATGTCCAAACAAAAAGGATAGGACACAGGGAAGACTGACAGTGGAATACAATTAAAGAGCAGCACTTCCATCTTGGTACCATTTGATTCCTATCCCACTATCTTCCCAAACTTTTCCAAACGGGTCCATCAGTGGGAGCTAAGTACCCTATTTGTGAGACAAATAAATTAAGACATTATCTGAATACAAGGCAATGTGATGGATTTGCCCTGAACAAGTTATTACCTAAACAAAAGGAGATTTGTCTTACCCTTTAAGCTAAAGATTCAATATAAAGGGAAAAAGGAGCAGGTATGGGGGAACCCCTGCCTTCTACTTTGGGTCTAGTAAAAAATGAATGAAAGCAAACAATTACCCTTTAAAAGTGCTGCTGGCTTGGTGTAAATAGAGGAAACCAGGACACAAACAATTGTACAGGAATCAAAGCCTAAAAGAGTTCTCTTCAAGAAACATAGAAACATAGAAGTTGATGTCAGATAAGGACCGCAAGGCCCAACCAGTCTGCCCATTTATTTTTCTACCTTATGAATGTGCCATTGGCCTTTGCTCTGTCAATGGCATATCTAGTCATACTCATCTGTATTGCGCCCTTATGCCTATCTCATGCCTGTTTGAAGCCCTGCACTGTATTCGTATCCACCACTTCCTGAGGTAGGTTGTTCCATGCATCCACCACCCTTTCTGTGAAAACGAGCTTCCTCACATTACCCCTTAATTGGCATCCCTCTAATCTCATGCTGTGTCCTCTTGTCCTGCTATTTTTATTATACTGAAACATGTTAGACTCTTTCACCTTGTTAATACCCTTAAGGTGTTTGAATGTTTCAATCATATCACCTCTCTCTCTTCTTTGCTCTATGGTATACATATTGAGCTCCGTTAATCTGTCCTCATATGTTTTCTGATGCAGTCCCTGCACCATTTTGGTTTCCCTTTTCTGGACTGCCTCAATTTGGTTAATGTCCTTGTGAAGGTGTGGCCTCCAGTACTGCACGCAGTATTCCAGATGGAGCCTTACCAGTGTCTTGTAAGGAGGGATTATTACCTCCCTCTTCCGACTTGTGATACCCCTGCAAATACACTGCAATATCCCTCTAGTCTTACCTACTGCTTTAGTGGTCTGCTTTGATGATTTCTGGTAATCGGTGATGATGACGCCCAAGTCACTTTCTTCCGTTGTGACTGCTAGCAACTCTCCTCCCAGCCTATAGGTGGCTTCAGGGTTTCTCGTCCCTATGTGCATGATCTTGCACTTCTTTGAGTTAAACCCCAGTAGCCACTCTTCTGACCATTTTGCTACTTTATCCAGATCTCTTCTCATTCTGCCCACCCCATCTGGATCATCTACTCTGCTGCAGATCTTGGTGTCATCTGCAAACAGACAAACCTTACCCTCCAGTCCATCTGCAATCTCATTGGTGAAGATATTGAAGAGGACTGGCCCCAGAACTGATCCCTGAGGTACCCCTCTTGTGACTTGCATCTCTTCTGACTGTATACCATTTACCACCACTCTCTGTTTTCTGCCCATCAACCTGTTTGCCACCCAGTTGACCAAATGTCTGACCCACCCCGAGTCTACCCAACTTATCAATCAATCTTCTATGTGGAGCAGTATCAAAAGCTTTGCTGAGGTCAAGGTAGGCAACATCAACTGCTCCCCCTTTGTCCACCACTCTGATTACCCAGTCAAAGAAATCTATGAGATTAGTTTGACAGGACTTTCCTTTTGTAAACCCATGCTGTCTTGGATCCTGTGCTCCTATGGATTCCAGGAGTTGCACTATGCATTCTTTAAGGAGTGTCTCCCTAATCTTGCCCACTACTGAGGTAAGACTGATTGGTTTGTAGCTCCCTGCCTCCTCCCTGCTACCACTCTTGTGGAGCAGGATCATATGAGCCCTTCTCCAGTCTTCTGGGACATCTCCTGTGCTCAGAGACTCACTAAACAGTTCTGATAATGGCTCTGCTAGTTTCACCCTTAGCTCTTTTAGTACCCTGGGATGTATGCCATCAGGTCCTATTGCCTTGTTGACCCTGAGCTTATCGAGCTCTTGTAGGACCCTTTCTTTTGTGAAGGGACTAGTGCACACCGTCCTCCCTCCTGTGTCCATGGTGCTGAGCTGTGGGCCCTGCCCTACCTTATCTTCAGTAAATACTGAGCAGAAGTATCTATTTAGGTTAAGTGATTTTACATGGTCCTTTTCCTTACATGCCCCCTTATCTCTTTTCATCTTAGCAATACCCCCTCTGGACTTTCTCCTTTCACTAATGTATCTATAGAAAGTCTTGTCACCTTCTTTTACTGTTTGTGCTAGTGTTTCCTCGGTTTGGGCCTTTGTCTGCCTTAATGCCTTCCCTGCTTCCCTTAGGGATGCTTGGTATGCCTCCCTATCTTCATCCTGCCACATTCCCTTATATTTCCTGAAGGCCAGCCTTTTGGCTCTGACCTTTTCTGCTACTGTGGTTGAGAACCAAAGTGGTTTCCTTCTTCTTTTTCACTTCCTTTTCTCACTAACACAATGGGATGTTGCTTCAAGTATTGCATCTTTAATGTTTGCCCACTTTGCCTCTACCCCCTCACCTGTATTTCATTTTGCCAGGGCTAGCTCGACTCTGTTGGCCATCTTATCAAAGTCAGCTCCTCTGAAGTCCCATATATTCACCTTGTAATGGGATGATTTTGTTCTAGTGGCCAAATTGAACCATACCATGTGATGGTCAGTGGCACCCAGGTGATCTTCTACCTGGAGATCTGTGATCCTTTCCCTATTAGTCAGTACTAGATCTAGGATAGCCCTGTCTCTTGTGGGTTGTTGTACCAGTTGTTTGAGGCTCTTCCCCTGCAGGGAATCCACCATTTGCCTAGTTCTAGCAGATGTTTCTGCTGGTATTGATCAATCTGTATCTGGCATGTTGAAGTCTCCCATTATCAGAACCTCACCTTTAGCTGTCATGTTTTGTAGATCTTCTAACAGTAACATGTCTATGTCCTCCCCCTGATTTGGAGTCCTGCACACAACTCCAGTTCGAATGACTGTTCTATTTCCTGTTTCCAGGGTGACCCACAGTTCTTCTGGCTCCTTATGTGTATTCTGAATTTCTGTAGCTTTGATATTTTCATTGGTATAAAGGGCCACTCCACCCCCACTTTTTACACCTCGGTCTCTTCTGAACAGTACATAGCCAGGTACTGAAGTCTCCCAAGTGTGGTTACTGGTAAACCATGTCTCGCTAATGGCTACTATGTCCAGTTTAGCCTATTTCATTGTTGCCTGCAAGTCAGGGATCTTGTTTCCAAGACTTCGAGCATTTGTGTACATGGTTTTCCATTGGCCAGATTTTGGTGTTTTAGTTATTGGGTGAGGTCCAGCATTTACCCTGTGCTTCGTATGGGGAGCAGGACCTTTTTCTTTACCTGGTGTAGCAAATGAACTACAAACATGCTGAACTCTTGTTTGACCACTTGCTGAGGGGGGAGGGTTGTTCTTCCCATTCGACGTATGGGTATTGCACCCCTCTCCCAATTTGCTAGTTTAAATATTCTGCAAAGACATCGCACTTCTGCCCCAATGCACTGACTCCATCCTTAATCAGATGCAGTCCATCAAATTTAAAGAACTTTCGCTCCCAAAATTGTTGTTTGTTCCCTACAAATTGATGTCCTTTTTCCTGGCACCAGCCCTTGAGCCACATGTTCAGCTCCCTTATCTCCCCTTCTCTGACCTTCCATCCATCTGTACCCCTCTCCCAGACTGGCAGGATCTCAGAGAAGGAGATGCCAGACAAAATGGATGATAGTTTGTCACCCAGCCTGGTCAGGTGTTCCTTGGTCTCCACAAGTGACCGGCTGGCAAGATCATTAGTCCCTATGTGTACCAAGACATCAACATTTTCTCCTGCTTCCTGAACAATTTTGGCAATGTGGTCAGTGTCTCTCTACGCTGATGTACCTGGGAGACATCTGACCATTACCCCTGGCTGGAGATACGTATCAACTCCCCGAAAAATGGAGTCTCCTATGATGAGACTTTTTTGAATTTCCTTTTTGCTTTTTTTATTTTGGTTCCTGTTTTGGGTGAGTTTTGTTGTGCTTGTTCCTGTGCTGCAGTGTCCTGCTCTGCAGTGTCCTATGCCCCTTTGTTTGGTTTCAGAGACAGAGGCAGATACCTGTTTGTAGTTTTTATATGGTTTGTGAAGGTGATATTTTGGAGAGCACCGAGTGATGAGGCACCCGATTTGCCTCTCCTAACCACCTGACTACCTCCTGGACCAACTACCCTCTGCAGTCGAGGTGCTTCTGTTGGATGTTGGGGAAATGGCGGTTGGTTCTTATAATATATTTCCTCTTGAATATGCAATTTGAGGTGTGCAATCTCTGCCCATGCTGCTCGGAACTAAGCCCTTAGATCTCCAATAGCCCAGCATGTAGGACAGTGTCCTAAATCCTGTAAAACTGCCCTTGTGAAAACTGTTCCTTAGTACCAGCAGTTAAAGATATCCATTCCAGATAAGTTGCTGGGTTTATAACCTGGTCAGAGTAATTGTAAGGAAGGAAATGAAAGCAAAACTTTGATTTTGTGTTTTGTTCATTTGTTTTTGCATAACTTGTTATAACAAGTTAAAGTACTAGTGCCCCTGCAAATAAGGTCACTGTGTGGATACCCCTCTGATCTGCCCCTTCCTGCTGTGTTACAGGAAATGTCACAATGGTGCTACCCTATAAAAGGAGTGTAGTGTGAGAATTGGTTGGGGAAGGGGTGGGTGGCTGGGCCTTTCCCCTGCCAAAAAAGAATAATCACGGACGGAAGAAACAAGGAGGTAAGCTCAGAAACAATCAGCCAGCAACAAATGCAGTAGCCCTGAAAGCTTTTCCTAATGATAGATAAAACTGTAAAACCTGTAAAGCACCACCTGTAATAATTTCACAGAAGATATATCCTGTAAGAAACACTTTGCTACAGAGAAAAATAAAGCAGTAACAGAAGCTATACCTTACAAAAGACAATTTAAATCAGAAGATTACAGCAGTAATCTGTAAGCACACACCTGTAGGCACACCCTGTAGTAATGCAGCAGAAGGTATACCTAGCAACAACAATTTGAATCTGAAAAAATAAAGCAATAAAATGTTAGCAACAAATAGTAACAATCCCTGTGAGTACAAAATAAAAATAACACACAATAAATCTGCCTAGCCAAAATAAGCCTTAATCCTTATCCTTGCTCTAGTAAGGTTATTTGCTCTGTCCTTTCAAGCAACCTAGAAGAAAAGAGCTCAGGTGAAGCTAGGTGCCTTGGCCAGCAACCTAATGTTCCCTAGGTCCAAACAAACTTTTTGAATATTTTCACTGAATCCAGACCTAGAAACAGAGAGGGCACCTATACATAAAAGAACTGGACTTGGCAGACCAGTTAGGAAAAACGGTGAATAGATAATAAGATAACGGTGTATTCTAGCTTGGCACAAAACCAGTGTGATCAGATACTTTAAAGGTAGCTAACAAGTCATCCCAATGGTGCAGAGGGCTGAGACGCCTTGGGCTCCATACCAGTGCCACGCTGGCAATCTGGGTTTGGGAATGAGCTCAGGCCACCTGGGTTTGGCCAGGAGAGAGGGCTGGGAGAGGACTGAGCAGCCATTAAGCAGCTTTCTACTCCCAGATTGGGGAGGCAAACATTCCGTTTCTTGACTTCCACCAAGTGGACATTCAGTGGTAGCATTAGGCAATTGGGAGGCTGGCATTGGACCAGGTGGGTGGAATGGGGTCAACATTTCCAGCAGACATTCGCACTTCTGCATGCATGCATGACCATGTCGCTGAGGCCCAGAGGAGTTAAAGGGAGAAAACAAGTAAAAAATCACCATGCCCCCTCGTTGCCATATATGATGGCCCACAAAACTCTTGGGTACTGTACCATGTGCATCCCTGCCAGTGTGTTAGCAGTGGGAGAGGCAGATGGGACTGTGATTCCTGAGCCCAGGGCCTGAAGGCTGGCTTAAGCTGGCAATGGATGGGGCAAAATGTTTAATGAAAAAAAAAGTCAGGTAAAAATTTGTCTACTCTGTGAGCTAGAATATTTATTTTTATTTATGACTTTTTTAACCGAGTAGGTGCACTGATCCCAGGGACTGTTTTCAGGCATGACCCAGGCCTCGTAAGGTGGCACAGAGCAGAAACATCAAAATAACAGGAACATAACAAGAGCAGGTAATACATAGTGAAAGGTTACAGTTGTTACATTTGGCAATACATGGTGGCAGTAGTTGAGGGACAACAAATAAAGCAAAGTAAGGCTCATGGTGGTACAGTTTCAGTAAATAAGAGAACCTATTTGGCCCTACCCCTGGAATCTATAAGTGGAGGGCTAGTTCTTAAAGCAGTGGCAGGTGGATGACAACAGGAGCCAGTCTTTGAGGTGAGTCTTGAACTGGTGGTGAGTGTTTATGGTGTGCAGTACAGTGGGCAACTTATTCCATAGTGTGGGGGCTGCTATACACAGGGCTCTAGCACCCATGTTCATGGCTACCCTGGAGATTTTCAGGGAAGGGATACTGGAGGAGTGTAGGCAGCGGTGTGATGTTTGGGTGGTGAGAAGGGGAGCAAGAGTGGATTTCTGGTCAATATGGATGGCAGAATCAATAAAACTACAGTGCAAGGTCAAAGTGGGCTTGTAATGGGAGCCACCCAATTGTAGTGTAGAGTGTACAGTGGTGTGTGGAGAAGGGGGCCAGCAAGGAGAAGCAGCAGGCACTGTTGTGTGCTACTGATAGTTTTGCTAAGGTGGATGTGGAGGTTCTGAAGCAGATGGGAGAGCAGCAGTCCAGGATAGGTAGCAGATTTTCTTGGATGATGGCATGGCAGGCCTTAGAGGTGAGATATTGCCGGTATCTGCAGGCAGACCCTAGTTTTTGGTGAAATCTTAGAACCAGGGAGTTTATGTGCTCTGTAAAGGAAAGGGAGGGGTCAAGCACAACTCCTAGATATTTGAAGTGTTTGACATCCTCTAGGGCATGGCCATCAGGGGACATGATGATTGGGGTGGGTTAGACTTGCATTTAATTAGAAAGGGCTTAGATCTGAACAATAGTGTTTTTGTTTTCTTGGCAATTTACCAGAAGGAGGTTGTCAGAGAACCAAATATGGGCTGTGGTGTAGTTTTGTGAGAAGGCTGCAGAGATGAGGGTAGGAGACTTTCTGATGGAGAAGAGCATGAGGTTGTCAGTGTAAAGGATTGAGTGACAGTTGAGACTATCCACTGGAAGGCAGTTAATGAATAAGGATAGAAAGAGGGGTCCCAGGATAGAGCCTTGGGAGACCCCAGTAGAGACAGGCAGGGTGGGCAAGAGGGCCAGACTAATGAACACAAACTAGGAGAGCCCTGTAAGGTAACTTCCGAACCAGGTGGTGACCTCTGGAGAGCAGCCAAGGTGATGCAATTTGGAGAGGAGGAGTGAGTGATTGACCAGGTTGAAGGCTTTGGAGAGGTCAATAAAGACTGTGCCAGTTGCATTACCATGGTCCATGTTTGTGAAGATGTGGTCAGTTAGGAGTGCTAGGGCAGTGGTGGTGGCGTGATTCTTGCAGAAGCCGTGTTGTTGGCTAGATAATAGGTCATATTTACCTATGTAGTCAGCAAGTTGGTGTTGGATAACTTTTTCAAGTAGCTTCATAGGTGAGGAAGGATGGAGAGCGGGTGATAGTTGTCTGTGGATTGTGGGTCCCAGGCTTTATAAATGGGAATGACCTTTATGGTTTTCCATGTATCGAGCATGGAGGAAGTGGTCAGGATGAGGTTGAAAATGAACGTTAGGGGGCGATGATGGCAGGGGAGATAAGTCTAAGGAAGATAGGGGATAATCCATCTGCTCCAAGGGATCCTTGGTTTCGAAGGCTCTTTAGGAGTTTAGCTATGTCAGTGTGTGAGAGTATTTTGAAGAAAGAGTGGGGAGGTGGAGGCTGAGAGGTAGGCCAGGCATATGATGTCATCGGGCATGCAGGGGGACAGGGTTTTTTTGCATGCCATTTGGGAGTTTGTACAGGTACATAGTGAGGTCAGAAAGTTTGTCATTGAGGGTCTTGGCCACTTCTTGGGGATCGGTAATGAGGCCAGCAGTAGTGTGTAGCTGTGGGACAGGCTTACTGGAGGGGGGGTTTAGTAGCAAGCCAATGGATGCCCAGAATTGTTTAGGGTCCCTGAGGTTATTTTGCTGGAGATTGCAAAAATGTATCTGTTTGAGAGCTTTGGCCAGGTGTTTGCAAAGGTTCTTCTGATGCCTGTAATCATCCTGTAGGGACGGAGATGGGGATGCTTTATAGATTGACCAGGCACGGTCCGTGTCTTTCACGAGGGTAAGGAGGTCTTTCATGACCCATCGCTAGTAGCTACCCCTCACCCTTCTGGTGGTGACTGGAAAATGCTTGTCCTGTAAAGTCAGGAGAGCTTGAGTGAACATGGATGCTGCCTGGGTCGCATTGATTCTGAGAAAACAGCAGACCAGTCCAGTGCCCGTGCCTCAGAGAGAAGGATGAGGGTGTTTGGGCTTCTGAAGTTACGGAAAGACAAGTATTTGGGTGGGAGCCATTTAAGTTTGGATGACCAGAGAAGGTACGTAGGTGAGTGATTGCTAATAGAGCCAGCCATGGTACCAGCATGCAGAACACAGTCCTCCCAGTTAGTTAAAATCCAATCCAAGAGTGTGTGTGTGTGCCCTTGCGAGGGTTCTGCCTTGTGGGAAGGTTAATAGTTTGGGCCAAGTTGTATTGCTTTAGGAGGGAGGCATAGTCAGGTTGGTGGGAACTGAGCCAGTTTAGGCTGAGATCACCCAAGAGAATTGAGTCTCTGTGTTTGGATATGGGGCCCAGGCCAGAGAGGAAGCTGTTTAAGCCTTCAGTTCTGGCTGTAAGGGGATTGTAGCAGCACCTGATGCAGAGTTCTTTGCTAGTTCCCAGGGTGATTTCAGCGAGGAGCCATTCACTGGGAGAGGTTGGGTCAGAGCAGAGAACTTTGTTGGCTGATAGGGGTTACTTGACAAACAGAGCTACTCCACCCCCTTTTTTTGCTAGGTCTATCCAGCCGGTGGGAGGAGTACCCAGGTAGTTAGTAGGTGGCATCAGTAATGTGAGGTTTTAGCCATGTCTCAGAGAGTCCAGGGATGTGGGGTTTGTATAGCTCAACCCATGCTTCCAGGTCCTGCTATTTGGAGGGGAGACCGCATACATTTATATGGGTAATTTTTAGCCCTGGGGCATTTGTTCAGGTGCTGTCGGAGGGGGCTATGTTGGAATTAGGGCAACCAGGGTTGCTGTCAATGTCTCCCGCATAGAGTAGTAGGGATAGGAATGGGATGCAGGTGCAGGAGGGAATGGCAATAGTGCAGGGTATGGAGGCCAGGTAGTGGCCAAGTAAGTGATGTTCCTTGTTTAAGAGGAAGAAGAGGGTGATGTGACCTGGGTGGGAGAGTTCCCACAAGGGAAGGAGTGTAGGGTGTATCTGGGAGGAGCAGGATTCTGAGAGCTAGGAAAGGTACATTTGGTCCTGTGCCAGTGCTAAGGCACAAACATTATGTCCGTCAACACCAGGGCAGGTGCTAGGGAGATCATAAACAGTGTGAGCTGGGGCAGGTTCATGGTGACAGTGGATGTTGGTAGAGAGGAGGGGAAAAATTTGGAGTCCAAAATGCAGGTCTAGGACACTTTTGCATGAGCAGTGCTGGGTGAGAACAGCAGACCAGTGAGGAAGCTTTAAGAGATTAAGAGAGAGAAGGAGATTAACAAAGGGGGTGGGGAGACAGATAGCTTTAAGCTCCTGAGCTCTATTGCTGGGATCCAATGGGGGTAGTATGGGGTAGGGGAGGGAGGAGCTTAAGTGTATTTAAAGGTGGCCTGAAGGGGGAGGGGTGGGCAAAAAACTTGGCAGCAGAAGCAGCGGCTATGGAGGCCGGGGCTGTGTATAGGCCGTACCTGATGTTTGTTTCCAAGGGGCCAGTGGAAGCAGGCTTCTTGGCACTGAGAGAGGCATAGAGTTATGCCCAGGCATGCAGGAAGCGAACCGCAGATGGCGGTAGGTAGCCCAGTAGGTTACAAGAACACCTGTTGAAAGAGGGACAGGACAGGGATTAATAGCACTCTGAAGAGGTGGGAGTGAAAATAAAATTAGCACACAGACAAAAGAGCTGCAATTTACTAAACGAGGGCCAAATGACGGGGTGGGAAACAAACAGCTAGGCACCAGCTCTCTAACTGAGATTTGTAAAACAAATAAATGTGAGCATTTCATAATCTAAATTTAAAATTAATATTATGATGGCCCACAGTGTGGGTTACCTCTGGTATGGCGAAGCAGATATTTTGACAATCCCTGAACAATGTTATGCTATACTGAAAAACATTCAATTAGGCAAGGGGGTAGTTCCAAGCTCTTTAAGCACAGCACCGGCTTCATTTGCCTGCCAAGCTCCAGCTGCTAGTAAATGGGCAGGTCCATTTTTAAAATAAACAGGAGGCAATCAGGATAATGCAGAGGATGGAGACTGAGATGGGTGCAAGAAGTGACAATGACTCCAATGAATCAATGAAGGCTAGAATTTCTGAACTTTTCATTTTTTGACAATACGGCTTCCAGTATGTAAGCGAGAAACTGGGTGGTTTGTTTTACTACTGCCATTTCGAGTTAGATTGACTTCTGTTCTACTGTCTGTTTCATACCAAGTTACTTTAGCTATTGTTAAACTTTACTCGGACAATATCATATTTCATTTCAGCAGTACTGAGAGACTGGGTTAGCCATGCACCAAAAAAAACATGTATTACTGTACATTTCATTTAGGAGGGTGCAGCATTGCAAGGTTCTCTTCAAATTAGACTGGCCCCTTTCAAGAAAAGGAACCACTATACTGTTCTCTGCCTGACACATAAAATATTGCATTCTACCCCAACCTATCCTTCATCCTGACCTGGAGTTAAAACCCAGAAGAAGGAACCTTCTGTCTACCATTCAGATGCTTCTAGCAGTTCCTAAAACTCTTTGCTTTGAGACTTTAGAAAAATTGTTCAGCTGATGTCCAAGCCTGCTCAATCTGAGGGTATTTCATTTCTCTCTCAAGGACTTGTTTCTTTTATGATGCCAGTGCACATGTTTTCATTGGGAACCTTTCCAAGTTCAGTCAACTATTTATTCTGGTCACTGACTTGGCTAAAATGTTTTCATTGCTGTTTCAAATGTGTGCTCTCTTTGATTTGTATTGTTAAAATTATTGTAATGGATCTGTGGACTTGCTGTTGCAAATGTGTGCTCTCTTAGCATTGTGTTTCTATATTAATATACTCTTCTTGTAATGTAATGTACTGTATTTGTGGAGATGCTTTATCTTGCAAAGTTACCTAAAACATGTTACCACTAGTGCAGTCAGTTGATCTAGATGGTATATGTAATACAAACATATGAATATACAAAGATCTGGGTTGCTCCTGAAAAAGGGACTTCCAGTCTCAGCAATCCTACCATTTAACAAAATCTAAATTAAATAATAACCAAATAATGTGTAGATCTGAGAGATGAGGGGCAGGGCATTTGCAATGTGGTAGTGCTTATGAGGAAGAAGTGCAACTATTCAGTTAAAATGGACATTTCTGACTCTGTACATCCTTGACTCGTAACACTCATGGCAGCATTTTTACTTTTTATGAAGTCAATAGCCTATACTTCATTGCTAAATTATCTGAAAGGTACAATTTTTCTTAGATGAGTGTATCGATGAAGTCTATATTTCTATAATATCTTGAATCCAGTGGGTTACAAGACGTGAAGCAGCAAGGATTCATGGATGAAAATCATGTCAAAAAAGTTTGATAGATTTCTTTGACTGGGTGACAAAGGAATTAGAACAGGGTGGAGCTGTGGACGTAGTATACTTAGATTTCAGTAAGGCCTGCAACACAGTTCCACATAACAGGCTAGTAAGCAACTGGGTAGCTTAGGAGTGCATCTAAATATGGTAAACTGGGTAAGAAATCAGTTAAGGGATAGGCGGCAGAAGGTCGTGGCAAATGGACTTTACTCAGAGGGAGGAAGGAAGGATGACTAGCAGGGTGCCTGAGGGATCAGTGCTTGGAGCAGTCCTCATTAATGTCTTTATAAGTGACATTCCAGAGGAGCTGGAAGGGAAGGCCTGCTTCTTTACAGATAACAACAACATCTACAATAGGGTGGACATTCCAGGAGGGATGGAAAGAATGAGCAGAAACCTGAGAAAACTTGAGTTGTCAGGGGTATGGCAGCTGGGTTTCAACACAAAATGTGCAAAATAATGTACTTGAGCACAGAAACCCATGGGCAGAGTGCAAATAGGAGAAGTGGTACTGACGACCACCAAGCAGGAAAGAGACCTGAGGGTAATCACATCGGGTGACTTAAAGGTGACCAGGTAGTGCAACAAAGCAGTTCAGAGGGTTAGTGGGATATTGGGATGCATACGGAGGGGTATCACAAGCAGAAAGGGAGAGATGGTATTACCTTTATATACAGTGGTAATCACCAAAAGTTGACCAGTACCATACACTGCGCTTCATTGTGTGGTATCGCTATACATGTTATTCAATGGTCACCATGCTTGCGCACCACTCAATATACCACACTACCAGTCAATGTTTGCATGACTAACACTGTAGAATGCTAGTAAGACCCCACCTAGAGTACTGTGTCCAGTTCTGGAGACCACATCTCAGGCAGGATATAGACGGAGTGGAGGTGGCCAGAGGAGGACAACTAAAATGGTACAATGTGTGCATCAGAAGCCCTACAAGAAGAGACTTGAGGATATAAATATGTACACCCTGGTAGAGAGAAGGGAGAAAGCAGATGTGATAGAGACCTTTAAATACCTCTTGTGGGTAAATAAGGTACAGAGGGAAAGTATTTGTTTCAGAAAAACAGGTGCTCAAGGACAAGGGTCAGTGCAAAAAGGTGGGATGGGTAGATTCAGGAGAGATCTGAGAAAGTACTTCTTCACAGAAAGAGTGGTGAGTTCTTGGAACAGTCTTTCAGCAGAGGTGGTAAGGGTAAAAACAGTGGTGGGGTTCAAGAATGCAAAAGATAGGCATTAGAAAATCTTTGGGAATGGAAAAGGGTGTGGATAAATTGGCTAGAGATCAAGTAGGATCTGCAGTGATATTTTAGACACAGAAAAATGGACAGACTAGGTGGGCCAAGCTGTCTATATCTTCTAGCAGATTCTATATTTCTGTATTTCTATATAGTCACTTAAAACATTTATCCTAGAAGCTACAGTTATGTAGCATTTTAATATTTTTCCTGTAAGTGAATTTACCCTCTAATTTACCATCTGTCAACAGTTACTGTTAATTATCATTTGACCATAGTCATTTATAATATTCAGATTTTTGTAATCTCTCTTGGGGAAGGCATCTTGGGGTTTAAAAAGTTTAATCTGAATTAGGGATGTTAAGAGGATTAATGCCCATATGGCAGAATGGATCTGGTGATTAAACTGTCTTCTGTCTATCTCTGTAAAGCTCTTGGGATGTATGTGTTATATTTTGCAAAATGGGCTATTGAATATTAACACTTCCCCTATGAGTAATGATGAGAAAGTGGTCAGATATCTTCTCTGTAAGTGGAGTACATTGTCTATGCATATTTTGTTATCCTTCTGTGGATACAGTGACAGAGTTCAATTTGTTATGCAGAGAGAGAGAGAGAGAGAAGCATGAATCTCATCTGTTTCTCCTTTTGTGCCACTTGTCTGTCACTGCTGTCTGATTGCACAATCAAATATTTATCATGGAACCTCAGAACTGGTCATACTGATAGTCCCAAAATTCCCCCTGTTATCTCCCTTCCTTCACTTGCTGTTTCTGTTCTTTGATTCTCCTCTTGCATCTCTGTAGTTAAAAATTATATATGAATCTATATATAAAACTGGGATCTCTTGGTTTGCAAATGTATTATGGTGGTATGGTAGAGCCACTATAGTTAGGGTTGAGTAGGCTGTTCAGTGGTAAACACCTAACTTTGCACTTAAATAGTTTTGCCCTGTTCATCAGATTTGCATGAAAGTTTGCATGCACGGCCCTAGGGGTAGCGTCTGTAGAACTGCAAGTTTTGCTCCCTTTGGATGTGTGGATTCTGAGATCTGTATTATGAAAAAATTGGAAAAGGGGGGTGCTGTTTTTTCATCATCACGTAGTGCCCAGATGGTTTGGAATTTTGGTCTGAGGTTTTCAGGGTAGAAAAGGCTTGACCCAGAGTATTGCAGCTTGGTGAACAAATATGAATCCATTCCAAAGTTATAAGTCTTTGACATTTCGGTGCTAAGCATGTTCAGTATGTTCTTTTGGATATCTGTTTCACATGAAGCAAGCATTTGCATTTTTGCTTGCTGGTATTGACATTGGTACTGCATGAGTTAGAGAGATGGATAATAGGAATGGCAGTGAAGTATTGAAATAATGCCAACCCCCAGTCCCACCCTGCAGAGACTGACAGGTGTTGGGGTGTGCCTTTAGGTCAATGACCATAATGCTCACACCATTCCACCTCATCCCACCCTGCAGACACTGACAGGTGTCATGGTGTGCCTTGGGGTCTTTGGCCCTTTACGCTCACTCCATTCCATAAGAAAATAAGCTGAGATGGGTGCAGTATAGGAGAAGGTGTGAATGTTAGGGCCGAAGACCCCAAGGCACACCTCAGTGTCTGTCATGGGCTGCAGGGTGGGGGTGGAATGGTATGAGCATTACAGTTGATGACCCCAAGACACCCCCTGATGCCTGTCAGTATGTACAGGGTGGGGCGTTACAGTTGAAAACCCTAATGTCCTGGGCGTTTGTTGGTATTTTCACTCCAAATTTTTGACATGGGCTTTTTGGGACCCCGCCTCATGAACAGTGGCACTATCATTTCATTACACTATCCCAAAAGGTGATTTCACACAGTGAATGCACCATTCAGCGCAACAGGTGTGAAAAGACATATTGGGCAAGATGTTAAAAATTACATCTGTACTGTTCATGAGGAGGTGTGAAAAAATGGCAATGTTGAAAATCTGGTGAAGTTACAAGCATGCATATAAATTGCATAACGCAGTAATTCTTTTGTAATTTTTTCACCTACTTTTCAACATGGCCTTTTTGGGACCTGCCCTCATGAATAGTGGCACTGTTATTTCATTAATCTGTCCCAAATGTTGATTTCACTCAGCGACTGCACCTTCTGTGCCACAGGTGCAAAAAAAATTTCAGGCAGGATGCAAAAAATGACAGCTATATTGTTCATAAGGAAGTGTAAAAAAATGGCAATGTTGGAAATTTGGAGTGAAGATATTAAAAATTGGTGAAGTTATGAGCGTGCATACAAACTGAGCAATGTACGCTCGTAATGCAGTAATTTTTTTTAATTTTTTCACCAAACTTGCAACATGGGCTTTTTGGGACCCCACCTCATAAATAGTGGCACTGTCATTTCATTAATCCACCCCAAAATGTGATTCTGTGTTGTGACTGAGAAACCACCTTTTGAGACTGAGAAATGAAATGACAGTGCCAGTGTTCATGAGGTGGGGTCCCAAGAACCCCATGTTGAAAATGTAGGACCAAAACTCCAAAAATTGGCTGAGATATCAGCCTAAATTGAAAACTCCACATTCACTGCCTTTATAGGGCTTGCTGTCATTTCTTCAGTTCCAGGTTGGTCTTTGAAGAGAGCAGACATGTTCCCAGTCCACAGAAGACTGCTATTCCTGACTTCCAGAGGTAAGTATGGGTGAGGGGGCGGGGAGATGGGGTGTGCAGAGAGAGGGTATGGGTTGAGGAGGGGGGCCAGCAGGAACAACGAGGGACTGTTTTCTTTTTTTTTCAGGTTTAACAAAAAATACGTTGTGTGACTGTTTTCTTTTTTACAGGTGAAATATTACAAAACAGATTTTGGCACACTGGGGTGGGCTCCCAGTGTGCCAGAATTGTGGAGGGGGATCAATGCTGACCCAGGGATTGGGCACTCTGAGGTCAGCAGAACAAAAGGGGATGTGGTGGGCACATCCAACACTGGGAGTGGGTATCCCAGTGTAGGAAAAAGGTAAGGATTGCTTTGGCACACTGTGGTGGGCTCCCAGTGTGCCACAATAGTGGGAGTGTGAGCATGCTGACATGGGGAATGGGACCCCATTGTTGACAAAATATGTGTTTAGGTTTGGGAGGGCATGCCAACACGTGGATTGAGCACTCTAGTGTCTGCTTTGGGGGGAGTGTGTGGTGGGCGGCTACAGCCATCAGTTATGCAAAGTGGCAGCATAACTCATTTATTTATTTCAGTGGGAAAGTAACACTGAGCAAACTAGTTGCTCGTAAGTCCAACCATGCACATTACTGTGCACTGTAATGCACATGGCTGGAATCTGCCTGGTTGCCAGGAGGGGGGGGGGGGATGTGCTGCTGCAAAGAAGAAATTGTCCATGATTGGAGAAGAAGATTTCTTTCAAGTCCGGTGCTCGCTCTGAAACTGCCACCATCGGCAGCTTCCCTGTTGATTAGTGGCTGAGTAACGCACCCCTGAAAGCATTTGCTGAATTGGCCAAACACTGCCACACCTCTGCAATCCTCTACTAACCTCAAAATGTTTCTTGTGTGCTGCACGAGAAAGCAAACAAAAAAAGGATTTGGCAACATAAAATAGGATTCTATTTCAGATGGGGGCAATCCTGTTTCAAGAGAAAAATTCATTTTTGTATGGCTGCCATTTTCTTTTCATTTAAAAAAAAGCTTTTTGAAAATCCATAACATTTATATCATGGAATCACACTGACACATGTATCCTGCTAAGTGGGACCCAGTTAGTTAGATTCTGCAGTTAGTTTTTGGAAAAATGACATAGAAATGTGTTTTTTAACACATTTTTAAAATCTTTTTTTGTTAGACAATTTTCATTTTTCATATGACCATACAAAACAGGAATGAAGCCATATGAAACAAGACTACTACATACAAAAAATAAATTGGACTTATTTTTTTCACATTCTTTTTCATAAGAAGGAATCTTTTTTTAAGAGAACAATGCAATCTCATGAAAAAGGATTCCTTCATACAAAAAAGAATTTGGACATGGTTTTTTTTTTACATTCTTTTTCCGTATGAAGAAATCTTTTTTTATGAGAAAGACATAATCTCATGAAAAAAAGATTCCTTCATACAATAAAATAATCTGGACTTAGTTTTTTAACATTCTTTTTTTTTTTTTTGGATGATGGAATCTTGTTTCCAAAGACAATACAATCTCATGAGAAAGGATTCCTTCGCCACCATATCCAATTGGGACTCTCCCAGGGGCAAGAGGGCTGCTCTGTCAACTCATCCAGCTCTCCCCAGCCACTCAAAGAACTAGAGCACCACCGGATTCTTCATCCCTGCTATAAGCACTGCACTGAACTACCCTCCAGCCAATAGGGGCTCAGCTGGCATTTGGCACCAACTCCAAACAAAAGAACTCTTTCGGCTATAAAGCCCTGACCCCTTTGCTGTTGAATTGTATTGCAACTGGATCCACTTTGGGTTTCCCAGGGTTGAGAGGGTTGCTCCACCAACTCATCCAGTCCTCCCCAGTTCCATCTGTTGGCCGGGAAGCTCCCCCACCCAGTGACTCTTTTGCTGAGTGCTGCTGGCAGAGGAGAGCATTGATCAGTGGGCGGACAGAATTGATTGTTTTAGTGCCTGCCTTACCCCAGCACCATGATCTGAAGCAATTGGTTTTGAACTGGGGTTTTAATTGCACAAAGGGGTTCATTGGGGTTCAGACTCAGGAGAACAGAGGACCACTGATGCATCTTGGGACATGATAAGCGGAGGATTTTGCCTCCCTCCCGCCCACCCGCCTGCCCAGTAGCTGTATGGAATCAGAAGACTGATGTCAGCAGCTGGGAGGTTGGTGTGAGAGCTCAGGGGTTTGGAAACCTCGGAAGTGCAGTGTGAGTAGTAAATGGAAGGCAGAGATCAACCAGATAAGTGGTTGTTTCCTGTGTATTGAAGGCTTACGTACTGTGATGTTTCTGCTGGGCTAATGTAATGTGTCTGTTCATGGGCTATAAGTGCTGATTGCCTGGGTTAATGTATTGTGTGTTTTTTTATATGCTAAATGCTGTTTTTCACGATAAAACACTGATTTATTAGCAGGGGCTAAACACTGTCTGGGTTAATGTTCATAGATTCATAGTTTGTTTAGAAGTTCGAGGGCAAGCCCATATAGAACTCGCCACCATATGTGATAATGGTGGTAGAAAAATGTCCTATCGCCCATATGTTTGTCTAATTGAAGTTTGAATTGTGCAATATTGTCACTGGAAACTACATGGTGTGGAAGGGAGTTCAATACAGGTGGCAGTCTCTGTGTAATATACTTATTTCTTTTAACAGGTTTATTACAGTTAACAGCTAATTTCAGTTTATGTGAATGGGTATTATTGACAGATTCTTGTTTCACCAGGCAAATAGTTTCAAGCAAGATGGGGTCATGTATAGCTCTGTATGCTAAACATAATTCTCCCCTGAGAGATCTATAGTCCAAAGAATACAAACTTAAGAATTTTAACCTATCAGTGTACTTTAAGTTTGACAAGTTACTTACTTCCTTAGTAACATTCCTTTAAACTTTTTCAACTAAGGTTTGGTCACCAATAATTCTAAGGGAACAGAAGGGGGTACAGTATTCTATCTGGGATCTAATTAGGCTAGTACTGTATATAGTGGGACAATTACTTCTGATTTCCTACTCTTGATATTTGTAAGTAAGCATGCAATTATACCATAACAGTTTTTAACTGCAATATTAGTTTGGGTAGTAAACTTTAGGTCACTTGAAATAGTGACCCCTAAATCTCAATCAGTTGTGATTATTGTAATGTGCTATATTCTTATTATGGGCTAATGCTGACTTCTGGACCAAGCACTAACTGTTTGACCCTTGAGGGCTCATTGAATCATAGAATCATAGAAGACTGTCAGCAGAAAAGTACACTAATGCCCATTGAGTCTGCCCTGATACTCCCCCCACCCTACTCCCCCCATCCAGATAAACCTCTTGGCCCCCTCCAGCCAATCTTTTATATCTGTTCCATGCCCTCTTGAATCCCTTTATGGTTTCTGCTCCCACCACCTCCTCTGGTAGACTAATCCAGTGATCCATCACCCGTTCGGTGAAATAATGTGCCCATGTACTGCCCCTGAATCCCCCAACTTCAGACCATGACCTCTTGTTCTATCACTTCTTTTCCTTTTGAGTAGGCTCCCTTCACCTACCTTATTTATCTCTTTCACGTACTTGAACATTTCTATCATGTCCCCCCTCTCCCTCCTAGTCTCCAGTGAGTACAGATCCTGCTCCTTCAACCTCTTTTCATAGGGCATCTGATGCATGCTCTGCACCATCTTTGTTGCCCTTCTCTGGACCCCTTCCATCCCATCAATATCCTTCTGCAGGTGGGGCCTCCAGAACTGTACCCCATACTCCAGGTGAGGCCTCACCATGGACTTATAGAGGGGCATCAGTACCTCCCTCTTCCTACTTTTTATACCCCTCCCAGTATATGTCAGCATTCCATTTGCCCTGCCTACTGCCTTACTGCATTGATTCCCTACCATAAGGTTATCTGAAATTAAAAACTCCAGATTCCTTTCCTGGCTGGTCACCTTTATTTCCTCCCATCCCAGAATGTAGCTGGCTTGTGGGTTATTATGTCCCATGAGCATAACAGTGCATTTTCTTTCACATTAAACTTGCTTTTGACCACCACTGCAGCCTCTTTTGATCCCTCCTCATTGCCTCCAACGCAGCTGTGGTGTCCACCCTATTGCAGATCATGATATCATCTGCAAACAGGCACACCTTTCCTTCTAGTCCCTCCCCTATATGCTGATATATATATTAAAAAGTATGAGCCCTAACATTGACTGTTGGGGCTCCCTACTCATCACTCTTTCCTCCCTGAAGTGCACTCCATTCACCACTACCCTCTGGCTTTCCAATTTATTAACCAGCCTTCAATAAGAGATGGAGTCGAAGGTCTTTCTGAAGTCCAGGTAGGCCACGTCCACCGTCCCCATTCCACCACCCTTGTCACCCAATAGAAAAACTCAATGAGGTTCATCTGGCACAACCTCCCTGCAGTGAAGCCATGTTGCTTGTCATCGTGCAGTTCATTATCAACAAGGTATCTGACCAACCTGTCTTTCTAGAATGCTTCTTTCACCTTACCCACCACCGAGATGAGGCTAACTGGTTGATAGTTTTCCACCTCCTCCCTGCTGCCACTCTTGTGGTATGGTACCATGTCATCCTTCCTCTAGTCCCTTGACACCTGTTCTGTGTTGAGGGACAAGTTAAACAGCCTCGCCAATGGAGCTGCAAGCTCCTCCTTCAAGTCTCAGAGTCCCTAAGATGCAGGGCATCTGGACCCATAGCTTAATCCTCTCGCAACCTACCTAAGTCCTCTCTAGCCCTGCCTTCAGTGAACAGGCTTTGATCTACCCCTGCACCTTCCCTTCAACTTCTCTTTAACTCCAGTTCTTTCCCTTCCCCCTTTATCATGAAGACCAAGCAGAAATACCTATATAGCAATTCTGCCTTCTCGAAGTCTTCCCCCACCTGTACACCCCTCCCCCTTCAGTCTAAATATCCCCTGCTTTGCCTTCTTTCACTCCCTAACATACCTTAAAAAAGTTTTGTCCCTCCTCCAGGCCTGTCTGGTGATTCTCTCTTCTGTGTCTGCTTTAGCCCTCCTAATCTTCTGTCCTGCCATCCTCAGTTTTTCCTCATAGATCTCCCTGTCCTTATCCCTCTGGGTCCTCTTATATGTTTAATGCCCTTCTTTTCTCCCCAGTTGCTCCCCTCACCTCCTGGGTGAACCACAATGGCCTCTTCCATCTTTTGTTTTTCTTCACCCTCCTGATGCAGATGTCCGTGGTCCTCAGCAACTCCCCTAATTGCTTCCCATAACTCCTCCACATCCTGTATCTGCCATTTCCTCTGCATTTACTCCTCAAAAATCACCCTCATTCTGGCAAAATCTGCATGCTTGAAATCCAGAATATTAGTGATCTACCTGCCCGCTGCCTTCCCCGTCCTTACCCTGACCCTCACCATGTTGTGGTGACTTGCACCTAAGCTGTCCCCCACAACCACCTCTTCCACACTTTCCCCATTAGTGAGAACCATGTCCAATATGCTGCTAATCCTGGTTGGCCCTCTTACCAGCTGTTGCATGAACACTCCTTGGAGGGACTCCAAGATCTCCCTACTTCTTGTTGGCTTAGCTGACTGGATGTCCCAGTCAACATTGGGGAAGTTAAGGTCCCCTATCAGCAGATGTCCCCCTTTGAGTGTCATTCTCTGGATCACCCACATCAGCTGCCTGTCCACCTCCTCCCCATGCATAAGTGGTCTGTAGATCACACCCAGTCTTAGTGCTGCACCAGACTGTTTTTTCAGTGTGACCCACAGGACCTCTGCTACATCCTGTTCCTCTTGCTCTTCCATCACCCTGATGTCTTCCTTGACATACAGTGCCACTTCCTCCTTTTTCTTCCAGGCCTGTCTTTCCTAAAGAGTCTGTAACTTGGGATGCCCAATTCCCATGTATGGTGCTGTAACCACCAGGTCTCATAACAGGAATCTTTTTATGGGATTATGTACTGTGTGCTTTTCCTGGGCTAAGAGCAAAAGAACAAGAAAAAACTTCTAATGTGATTAAATTATTGAATGGGAATAGAAATCAGAAAGGAGCGAGGGTAAACTGCATATTGCTAATACAGTTTAAAAGGCTGATTTAGTGTCTGTCCGACTCAGCTAACTTAACCAATGCCAGGATTGGGATTTGAATTTACAGTGCCACTACTGCTGTTTAAACCAATGCTATAGACTGGGCAAAATCTAAATTTAAATAGGCGTCTGCCACATATATTGGGATATGGATCAGACAGATCTGAAGACTGGATCTAGGGTCACTAGATCCACAAAAACAAATCTAAGGAGGGGAGGAGGCGGGGTTCTAGCACCTGGTATAGGCAGTGAGGAAACGGGGAGGGAGGAATGGAGGAGGAATAGGGAAACAGGGGGTACTGGAGGCAGGAGGGGGAGAGAGTGGGTAGCTCACTGGTTGCAGAGCAGTAGTTTTCCTAGGAATAATGTGGTGAGCAGGGGGATGCCTGGTATGCAGACACCTGGGGCAGCTAAAGGCAGAGTTAAGTAGGTTAAGATAGGAATTAGAGAGAGTGCAGGGATGGATAAAGGAACAATGGTGTGAGGAGCAGATTGGGATTGCTATGGGTCAAGTGGAAGGCAAAATAAGGTGGGGAACAGGGGGGTTGGAAAGGCATACGGGGACATGGTCTATACACAGACCAGGAGGAGCTAAAATAGAGGATTGGCAGGAGATAAGGAGTAAGGGAACATGGGGATGGAAAGCTGCACAAGGAAGTAGAGAAAGGGTAAGGGAAGGAGATGCTAAGACATGTTTGGAATAGGGAACCTAGCATCAATCAGGTTTACAGTACTGGCAGGGCTGGAGGATTAGGAGGAACATGAGATCAGGTCTCAGAAAGCCACAGAAGAAAAGGTCAGCAATATGGGGATGGGGAGAGTAGATTGAGTGTGAAAGTGGATATATGTAGTCAAGGATGAGCTATGGGTGGAGAGGATGGTAGAATAGGGGGAAACCAAGGAAGGATGGGGACTGCAAAAGACAGCAGGTGACACCAGGGAGGATAAGGAAGAAGGGTGGCAGGGGAGAAAAAAGCTGGGAACAGAGGGGTTACAGAAAGGTGACCAATAGGTCAAACAGGGAGGACGTGAAAGGGAAGGAAGGTGACCCACCAGGGGTGGACTAGGGGACAAAGGCAAGGAATGGGAGTGAGGAAAATGTGTTGGTCTTTGGGGATTCCGTTATCAAGAGCATACACTGGGTAAGAAAATGGGACTCAAATAAGAGAAGGAACATTCAAATGTGTGCCAGGGATGGAAGCAGGATGGGCTAGGCCAAAGATCAAGGAAATGTTAAGGAAGGGGGTTGGTAAACCTCACTTGATCATTCACCTTGGAACAATGACTTTGCAGGAAATGAGGTAGGAGTGGTGCAACAAAGGTTTAAGAGCTAGCAGTATGCTGCAGAGAGTCAGTGATTTCAATTACATTCTCTGAGGTAATCCAGGTCTTCTGTGCCAGTATAGGCAGGAAAAGCAGAATAGATGAGTTCAATGAGTGGCTAAGGGACTGGTACATATCAGAGGGGTTCACTTTCATCTGGGAGTGGGGGTACAAGTGGAAAGATGAGGGACTATACTCAAAGGACAGGTTACATCTCAGTGAGGAGGGTCTAAAGAGCTTAGAGGAAAACTGGAAGAATACATGAAATAGGCCGTGCATTTAAACTGATTAAGGGGGAGTACAAGACTAGGGAAGGCATAGAGGTCAGCAAGGGTGGGCGAGCCACTAACTGGCATGCCTTTGCAAATGGGAGTAGGGGATAGAAGGGGGAGAGTGCAAATGGAGTGTGACAGATTTGGAGGATCATATGTGTGAACACTTCAAGTCTGGGCAACAAGACCTAGAGATCACCATGGCACGGGAGGACCTGGACCTAGTAGTCATCACTGAGACCTGGTGCAATGAAAACCAGGACTGGGATATGGCAGCAACAAGATTTAAGCTGTTCAGAAGAGACAGGGTCAGAAGAAAGTGGGGAGGAGTAGACATTTATGTAAGGGACAGCATTGCAGCTACAGAAATACAAGAACAGAGGGGGCAGAGATACTCTGGATTATGCTAGAGAGAAGGAACGGGGCTGTTATCCAGACAGCTGTGATATACAGACCTCCAGCACAGATGGAGGAGGTGGATGGCGAATTGCTGGAAGCAATCCAAAGGCAGGTCTGTAAGGGAGAGTTGCTGCTGATAAGGGACTTCAACCTACCTAATGTGGATTGGAGGCTCTGAGCAGTGGCAACTCCCAGGAGTAGGGACAGCCTAGGTTCCTTGCAGGGAAGGTTCTTCTGGCAATTAGTAATGGAACTCACTCATGGAGGAGCTTTGCTGGACCTACTGCTGACAAATGGGGATAATGTTGATGATGTCACTGTGAAGGATCACCTGGGTACCAGTGATCATCATACGGTGTAGTTTACTATAAAATTTTGGTTTGAACTAAACCACACAAGGATGAGGATCATGGACTTCAGGAGCGCTGATTTCAAAATAATGGGAAAATGTCTCAGGGGCATCCTGGCAGGAATAGGGATGCTAGAAAAAATCGAAAAGCACTGGATGAAAATAATGGAGGGCATAGAAAGAGCAACAAATCTCTGTGTCAGGCAGGTCTGCAGGAGAAAGAGGAAAAGGAGATCACTATGGTTCTCCAGAGAGCTAGTGGAAATAGTAAGGGTGAAAAAAGATAGCATTTAGGAAGTACAAAAGCACACAGAGTGAGAAGGATACTTTGTACTAGGGGTTCTGACATCACTTCCTCAAACAGGCAAAGGATTTGCACCTGTCATAACAGAAGCAGACATCCAGGAAAGGAACTGCAGCAAGTGAAGAGGTGACGGCTCTCTCAGTGGAAGGGAAGTAAATGCAAATCTAGGCGCTTTCATTATTACTACTTCACATAGTTATTGCATTGTGTAAAGGGGAGTAGGAGTTGAAGAAGGTGTGCAATGGCTACTTAAAGTATTTTGAGTGTGGATAGGAATATACAAAGCAGTTGCTCAACATATCTAAACGTGTGCAACAAAGGAGGTAAGGGACATAAAGAATGTTTTGCACTGATAGAGGGGAGAGTGGGGACTTGGGGAGTGTTTGGTATCCTGCATCTGGAAGGGTAGGGGTCGCTGGTGAGCAACGACAGCAATGGGTAGGGTGGTAGGCTGCAACAACTGGTGCACCAATCTTTCTAAACATTGCCTGGAGAGAGGAGGATGTTTAGTGTGCAACCACATAGAAAAACTTAGAAAGGAGATTGAGGGTCTGCAGGAGGAACTAAGACAGGCAAGGCAGATTGGGGTGGGTTTAGCCCAATACTGGAGGGAGGAGGAAGGAGATGAGGAGGGCAATTTAAGCCAACAGTGGTGAGGAGGCTCAGAAGAAGGAAGCAGAGACAAAGGGCCCAGGACAGGAAGAGCGATTGCCGGGAAACCAGGTCAGGAGACAAAAGTCAAATGGAAGGAGGCAATAGGGACTTGTGAGGGAGGCGAAGAAGTGGCAAAGTCATGGAGTGGAAAGGAGAGAACAGGTTACTATGCAGAGAGAGGAGCAGGCATTTGTGAAGGATCTTCAGAAAATAGTTTTGCACTGCTAGAGAGGAAGAAGGTGGAGGAGGAAGTGATGAAATTAGAGGAGAATTGATAAATGCCTGGACCAAACTGGAGCGGGGAAGTTCTGCTGGGAGAACTGCAACAGGGGTAAAAGGGCATAATAATGTGCAGGAGGAAGAAGAGGAGCTGGAAATGAGGGAGGGAGATGAAAGGAAGCAAGCAGGGAGTAAGAGGGGTGGAATCTTAGTGCTGGGGGGACTCAATACTAAGAGGAGTTAGGTGGGGTAGCAAGGCGGAGAGGCATAGTCGCATTTGGGTGGAGGCCATGCCAGGAATGACAGCGGAAAGGGTGGGACAGTCTGTTCTGAAATATGCTGAAGGGTGGGACAAGCCTCATTTAATTATACATCTTGGGACAAACGACCTGGCTGACAAGACAGTGGATATAGTCCAGAGAGGTTTGAGGAACTAGCACAATTATGTGAGGGGCAGGGAGATCAGTAACTTTTTCCGAGATACTCAAGCAAAGGCAAGCACAACAAGAAAGCTGAGAATAGAGGAATTTAACAGATGGCTAAGAACCTGGTGTTGTGCTAAAGGGTATGGGCTGTTGGGGGGGTGGGGAGGGACCTGGGAGGACAGTAGTCTCTATGCCAAGGACAGACTACACTTGAGTGAGGAAGGAAAGAAAGTGTTGAAGCAGAGGATGGAAGAATATATAGAGGAAGTTTGGAGTTTAAACTAGGAGTGGGGGGGGCAGTTGGGGAAGAGATATGCAGGGACCACAGGTTGGAAATCATATGAGCTTACCCCCATAACAGTGACAAAGGACAAATGGCAAGTGCTATTGGTGATGCTAGGAAAGGAGGGCAGATGGGAGGAGGGGAAAGGTGGAAGGTGGTTACCCTTAATGCTAGGGAGCCTTGGGAGGAAAACTGCAGAGTTGCAGGTTCTCATGGCAGAGGGAGAGGTGGACATTGCAGCCATCACGGAAACATGGGCCACCCAATATAATGACTGGGACCTGTCTGTACCAGGTACAGGTTATTTGTGGGACAGGGTGACTGGGAAAGGAGGGGTGGCACTATATGTGAAGGAAGGACTGAAGTGCGTAAGGGAGGAAGGGGAGGAGGGCAGTACAGAGTCACTTTGGGTGCAAATCCAGGATTCCAAGAATAGGAGTCTTACAATGGGAGTGGTGTACAGGCCACCATCTCAGATGGACGAGTTAGACAGGGAACTAGCGGGACAGATCAGGAGGACCTGCGAGAAGCGTAGTGTGGTGATTGTGGGGGACTTCAACATGCCAGAAGTGGACTGGAGCACCCCAACAACCAGGAACAGAAGGGAGCAGGTACTGCTGGATGCCTTCCAGGACAGCTTCCTGCTGCAAATGGTCAGTGAACCGACCAGGTTAGGGAATACCTTGACCTGTGCTGGCAAATGGGACTTTGTGAGAGAACTACAGTGGAGGAACCATGTCAGAGAGTGACCACCACTCAGTATGGCTCACATTGGATATGGGCAAGGAAGGAGGGAATCTGGCACAAGAGTGCTGGACTTCAGGAGGGCAGACTTGGGAGGATGGGGGAAGTGGTAAAGGGTACCTGGCCAGAATTCAATCTAGTATGGATACTAACCAGAGATGGGAGCTCATAAAGTTGGGGATAGTGGAGGCAACCAAACCCGCTGCAAAGCCCAGAGCAAGAAGGCTAGAGCTAAGAAACCGAGCTGGTTGAGCAAGGAGGTCATGGAAAAGGTAAGGAAGAAAGAGCTGCCTTTAGGAAATACAAGAAAACAGGGAGGGGAGGACAGAGAGGTACTTGACAGAATCGAAGGAGGTGACAAGGGCAGTAAGGGAGCCAAAGCATCTCACGGAACTCAGGCTGGCACAAGGCATTAAGAAGGGGAGAAGGACTTCTTTAAGTACATCAGGAGAAAAGGAGCTGTAAGGACCACATAGTAAGGATTAGGAAGGAGGGGGTTGGGTGGAAGCAGGGGTATGATAAGGGAAGCACTAAATGAGTACTTCTGCTCAGTATTTACTAAAGAGAAGAGGGGTGACACCCAAGATGGGTGAAATGGCAGACGAGGGGGAAGTGGTGACAGATGGGAAATCATGGAGGACAGAGTTCGAGAGGGTTTGAAGGCACTGAGGGTGGACAGGCACCAGGCCCAGATGGCATCCACCCCAGGTACTGAAGGAGCTGGCAGAAGTCCTTGCAGGACCTTTGGCAGAACCTATTTAATGCCTCACTACATTCCGGGTGTTGTACCTCAGGACTGGAGGATGGCTCATGTGGTGCCCCTCCACAAGAGTGGCCCCAAGGATGAACCAGGAAACTACAGACCAGTGAGCCTCACATCCATCGTGGGTAAGCTAATGGAGACTATCCTGAAGGAGAGGCTGGTGGCCCTCTTAGAGGCCAAAGGACTACAGGACAGCAGACAGCATGGCTTCACTACGTGGCCGATCCTGCCAAACCAACCTGGTCGGGTTCTATGACTGGGTAACTAGGCAGCTGGACGGGGACATGCAGTGGATGTCCTGTATCTGGACTCAGTAAGGCATTCGACTCAGTGCCACATGGAAGGCTGGGAAGGAAGTTAGTAGGCACAGGGCAGTGCAATGCTGGTGAGATGGGTGGGAAACTGGCTGCAGGAGAGGCAACAGAGGGTGGTGGTGGGTGGGGAGCTCTCCACCCAAGGGCAGTGATGAGTGGTGTCCCACGGCCTGGTGTTGGGACCAGTGTTGTTTGGGATATTCATTGCAGACATATCATGGGACATCAAGAGCAAGATCAGTCTGTTTGCTGATGATACCAAGGTTGGCGCGGTGGTGGATGACCTAGGGGATGGCAGGGGTTGCAGGATGATCTGGCAAAGCTTGAAACCTGGTCAGACACCTGGCAACTGGGCTTTAATGCCAAAAGTGCAAGGTGATGCATTTTGGGATGAAGAACCCAAGGAGGACTTACCAGCTAGGGGAGTGCAGCTAGCCCAGACAAAGGAGGAGAAGGATCTGGGTGTGCTCATCACAGGGTCAATGAACAACTCGGCACAGTGTGAGGAAGGCAGCTGCAAGGCCAACAAATGCTGGGTTGTTTGCAAGGGTATATATCCTCAAGGAGGGAGGAGGTGATTCTGCCACTGTATAGGTCATTGGTTAGACCACACCTGGAGTACTGCGTGCAGTTCTGGCATCCGTATCTGAAAAGGGACATTAAGTTACTGGAGGAGTGCAGCGAGGGGGACAAAGATGATCAAGTGTCTGGGGGACTTATCATATGAGGGAGGTTGAAGGAGTTGAACATGTACTCACTGGAGGAGAGGAGAGACAGGGGGACATGATTGAAACCTTTAAATACATGAAAGGAATAAACAAGACAGGTACAGAGGGCTGTTCAAAGTAAGGAGGGAGGGCCACCAGGGCCATGATATGAGACTGGAGCGAGGAAGGTTCAGGAGGGAGATGAGGAGACACTTTTTACAGAGGGTGGTGGCTGGGTGGAATCGTTACTGCAGAAGTGGTATGCAGTAGAACAGTGGACTGCTTCAAGCGAGGATGGGACAGGACAAGGAGGAAGGGTTAATGAGAGGAAGGGTGGAAGGAGGGGGCAGCTGCAGAATAAGGGGTGCTAGCTGCACGTTCGAGCAGACTTGATAGACCTCTAGGCCTTTATCTGCTGGCAAATTTCGTATGTTCGTATGTTCGTAAGGATAGAAAAACTACCGGAAGAGGCAGCGGGAGGCAGGGAAGGTGGTGCAGAGAGCAAGACATGAACACAGGAGAATATTGCCCAGTCAATATGGAAGGGGAATAAAACTTTTTTTTAGATATATTAGTGAGAAAGGAGGACCAGAGCTGGAATAACAAGGATAAAAGGTGAAGGGGGAGGTCTGTAAGGAAGGGGACCAAGGGAAGATTGACATATTGAACAGACACTTTTGTTCAGTATTTACAGTAGAAGGGATAGGTGATGGGCCACAGATAAAGAACAGGGGCACAAGTGGTAGAGAGGTGGACTCTAGTCCCTTTATGGAGGAAGAAGTTCTCAGGGTATGGGCAGAATCCAAAGATGACAAGGCAGTGGGACCAGATGGGGTTCACCCTTGGATACTGAAGGACCTCAGAAAGGTGCTGGCTGCATCCCGACAGCTTTGTTCAACTTTTCACTGGAAACAGGGGTGGTTTCAAATCACTGGAGGAGGGGGATGTGGTCCCACTTCATAAAAGTGGGAATAGGCAGGAGACAGAAAATTACAGACCTGTCAGCCTGACTTTGGTAGTAGGCAAGGTTATGGAAACACTGTTGAAAGGAAGGTACTAGAATAACTCAAATGGATTGCGGGATCAAAGGCACCATGTGTTCACAGAGGGGAGGTCTTGCCAGACAAATCTAATTGAGTTCTACAACTGTGTGATGAGAGTAGTTTATTAGGGTGAAGTGTGGATGTGGCATACACAGATTTCAGGAAGTCTTTCTACACCGTTCCATACAGAAGGCAAGTGAACAAGCTGACTTGTCTATTAGTGGGACAGAAAGTAGTAAACTGGGTAAGAATCTGGTTAAGTCAGAAGATGATTGTAAATGGAGTCTACTCGGGAGATGGCAGGGTGACCAGCAGGGTGACCAGTGGGGTGCCTCAGGGGTCTATACTGAGTCTGGTCCTCTTCAGTGTCTTTATCAGTGATATTGTAGAAGGGCTGGAAGGGAAAGCCTGTCTGTTTGCGGATTACACTAAAATTTGCAACAGGTGGACACACCAGGGAAGTAGAAAAAAATGAGGAATGATTTCCGGAAGTTGGAAGAATGGTCACGTACTTGGCAGCTGGGTTTCAATGCTAAACAAGCATTTGTCAATGCTGAATGTTGTCTCGCTGGCATTGGCATTGGTAGTGCAGGTGTGAGAGATGCATAATAGTAATGGCAGTGAAGTACTGAACTGACACCAACCTCAACCCCACCCTGAAGAGACACATTTTCAACATAGGCATTTTGGGACCTCCCCTCATGAACAGTGGCACGGTAATTTTGTTCCCAAAAGTTGATTTCCAACAGTGACCATGCAGTTCTGAGCCACAGGTGTGAAAACACATTTTGTGACAGCTGTATTGTTCATAAGGAGATGAAAAAATGCCAGTGCTGAAAATCTGACATGAAAATATTGCAAATTTACAAAGTTACAAGGGTGCATGGAAACTGCATGATGCATGCTTGTAACACAGTCATTTTATAGACTTTTATCACCAAATTTTCAGCATACGCATTTAAGGACCTCTGGTCAAGAACAGTGTCACTGTCATTTTCTCAAACTGTCCTAAAAATCAATTTCGCACACCTCCTGCGCTATTCTGCGCCAGAAGTGCGAAAACACATTTTGGCCAGGGTATGTAAAATATACAGCTGTACTGTTCATAAGAAGGTGTGGAAAATGGCAATGTTGAAAATCTGGAGTGAAAATATTATAAATTGACGAAGTTATGAGCGTGCGTGGACACTGTGCAATGCACGCTTGTAAAACAGTCATTTATTTGGATTTTTTTCACCAAATTTGCAACATAGGCTTTTTGAGAGCACACCTCATGAACACTGGCACTGTCATTTCATTAATCAATCCTGAAAGGTGATTCTGCACAGTGACTGTGAAATCACCTTTTGGGACTGAATAATGCCATAACAGTGACTTAATGCATCAGGAGGGACCCCAATAACCCCATGTTGAAGATTTGGTGCACAAATTCAAAAAAATGCCTGAGATATGCACCAAAGTTGAAAAAACCCTATTTATGCCGTTATACAGTTTACCAGCATTTCTTCAGTTTGCAGTCAGCTTTGAAGAGTGCAGACATGTTTCCGGTCCACCGAAGATCATTGCACCAGATTCTGGAGGTAGGTATGGGGTTGAGGGGGGTGTGGGGAGGCAGGGTGCGCAGAAGGTGGGCGTGGGTTGAGGGAGGGAGCAGGACAGACTGCAAGGGACCATTTTTTTCTTTTACAGGTTAAAAAAAGCTAAACATTGCAGGTTTCCTTTTTATAGGGGCATTAGGCACACTGGGTGAGATCCCAACATGCCACCTGAGTGTTTGGGAGGCTAGCCGATGGGGGATTGGGCACCCCCATTGGCACATACCAAAGGGGTGGCTAGAGCTGAGGGGGATTCAGCACCCCATTCAGCACACAACAAATGGGGAGGTCATTATGCCGATGGGGAGTAGGATCCCCCTTCAGCACATGCACTGGGTCAGGGCATGCCGACAGGGGGATTGGGCACCCCTGAAGTCGGCATTGTGGCAGGTGGTGGCAGCAGTCCCTGCCACCATGTTTGCTGGAATGCTTCACCAGCAAAGGCACATCGGGAGGTGCTGCTGTTTGATGAGCTTGGCTCTCATTGCAGAGGACCTTTCCTTAGATGTACTCACCACATTATGTATTCCTGGTGTGGTGTCTGCATGTTGGCTTATTGGGGAATGAGGGTCACACCTACTGGTATGTGCCCTGCATTTGCTCAACAGTGACTGAGCCTCCAAATCTGCTATTAGTGCAATATGTTGGCTGCAAAAGCATAAGCCAACATAAAAAGTACAAAATCATGCACATGGGGCACAGTAATCTGGGGGCTACATACCAGTTGGTAGGGGAGGTATTGGCAACCACCATG
Organism: Neoceratodus forsteri; assembly: GCA_016271365.2. Classification (NCBI taxonomy): domain Eukaryota; kingdom Metazoa; phylum Chordata; order Ceratodontiformes; family Ceratodontidae; genus Neoceratodus; species Neoceratodus forsteri. Next base: position 614,754,680 of record CM057455.1, read on the forward strand.
CAGGAAAGGGACCTGGGGGCAATCATTTCTGATGACCTGAAAGTGATCAGACAGAGTGAAATGGCTGTGGGAAAGACTAGTAAAATGCTGAGGTGCATATGGAGGGGTATCACCAGTAGGAAGAGGGAGATAGTGTTGCCACTGTACAAGGCACTAGTAAGGCCACACCTCGAGTATTGTGTCCAGTATTGGAGGCCTCACCTCTAGAAGGAACTCGGATAAGGTGGAGGGGGTGCAGAGGCGGGCAGTCAAAATGGTGCAGGGACTGCTTCAAAAGCCCTATGAGGAAAAGACTAAGAGAACTGAATATGTACTTACTGGAGGAAAGAAGGGAAGAAGGGAAGGGAGGATATGATAGAAACATTCAAGTACATAATGGATGTTAATAAAGTAGAGGAAGGCAGCATTTTCCATAGAAAAACAGACTCAAGGACAGGGGATCATTCTATGAAGCTGGGGTGGTAGGCTAAGAGGGGATGTGAGGAAATATTTCTTTACATAGAGGGTGATGGAAGCCTGGAATGGCCTCCCAGAGGAGGTAGAAGGTGCCAGAAAAGTTGCAGAATTCAAGAGTATCCCACTATGTGGGTGACTCAGATTGAGAGACACACTTTTGAGCAACTCAGTTTGAACACTTGTGATGTGAGCTACTGTAAAAAGGTGGCGAGACATGGATATAGCAACAGCAGAGGGGAAGAATAATATTTGAAGAGGAGAGTGAACAGAAGAGGGAGGTACAGGAAACAGGTTTGACAAGGTGGTTCCCAGCTGGCCACTTGGTCTGGTGGTGAGAGTGCATGCCTGCAGTGTGGATTGATCCGGGTTCAGGGCTTGCAAGGCCTACTAGCATTCTTGTGTGTTGTAGGCAGTTATTTTCTTTTTTAATTTGTTCCCCAATATCCCCATTTTGTGGTCAATGGTCCCCTGCTAACCACTATGTGGTCCCCCTGTGATGACTTGAGTCCCCCCCCCAGAGTAGCCCTCTCCTGAGTTGTCTCCATTTCCCCGGTGTCAGGCCCCCTCCAGAAGTAGATTATAAAAGAAAAGAGGGTGCATAGGGCAAAGCCCTCCCCCACATGGGGGTGAAGCCCCCTGCATAAAAAGATTAATATGCCATCTCACACAGAGCTTGTATCGCAGACTATTGCAGATTGTGGGTCTGCTGTTGTGCACATTCGCTGGTTTGATTTTCAGCTATGTGCATTCGCCGATGTGGACGTCACTATTATGTTTTCTTTGTTATGACTTAGAACCAAATTTAAGCATGCATGGGGCAGCTACAAGGGGACCTTGAAAGGAACACAATGTGGGGTCTGGGGATTGGGAAGAGGCTGTGATGGCACAGTAGGTAGGGAAAATTGATAGATAGATGGACCATTGAGGTCTTTATCTGCTGACAACTTCCATGTTTCTATGTTTCTATATGAAAAAAGAATTTAGACTTAGTTTTCTCCCAATTTTTAACTTTAACAATCCAGAACTCTGTCAATAATTTCAGTTAAGGGACAACCTATATATCAAAAGAAAGGCTATCATGAGTACTACATCACTAATACATAATACCCTTAAAAGAATTCAGCGGCCCTGTAAAAGAAATCCAATTCCTATATGGTAACATTGTAAACTGTACAGTAATTCTGTCAATATTTGGGGTTAAGGGAAAATCAATTTGTCAGTCTTTGGAGTTAAGGGACTATCCACAGTATCATTATTTATTTATTGTTTTAATTATTGTGTTTTCCACCTGGAGCCCTGCGAGGCAGCTACAGCCCTCCTTGTGGAGAAAATCACTCTCAGGTCCCACATGCTCCCACTCCTGCTGATCCCTGGAATCCCCCCACAGCTTGCCCCCCATGGCGGGGCCAGACAGGAAGGTGCTGGCTTGCCCCCCCCCAGTGACCCAATCCAGAAACTGGGGATGATCCTCGGGACACGGCAGACCATCACTGACCCTGCCAGGCTCTTTTCCACCATTTTCTCCCCAACCACCTCCCTACTGATGCAAGGGTGTTGGTACATACATCCTGAAATTTACTGCCCCCCAGCTATCACCAGCGGGTAATCAGCAGGTAGGACAACAAACCCTTCCTCCCCGAGAGAAGAGAGCAGTCCTCCAGATGCTTTATCCTCTTTTGCCCCTGCCAACCCCTGGTGACCCAGGCTCGTTCCCAAACCCAGGATGCTAGCATGGTGCAAGGTGTAGCTACCAATGCCCCAACCTCCAGCACCACCGGGCTGGCTACAATATCAGCATTTAGGGTCTAAATGAGTACTGCAACAGCAACACATAATACCCCCAAAAAATTTAGGGGCCATAGAAAAAAAAAATAAAGCTTAATAAAAGAAATTCCCTTTTGATAACATTGCAATTTTAACAAGCCTTAAGTCTGTCAATAAGTGGAGTTGAAGAACAGTGTATCTATCAAAAAAAAGGTGTCAATAACTACTACGGCACTAACACATAATTCCCCCAAACATTCATGGATTATGCACTGTACCTCAAAATTTTCTCCAGTCTTCGCCATTGGTCCAAATCCACAATCAAAGTGCAATAATCAAAAATGAACCAAAGGTGTATCTCAGCTTCCACAACAACCATAGCAAATTTCACAGCAAACAGACAAAAATGTATTGACTTATAGGTTATAAGACAAAAGTCGCAATTGTGTCTATATGCAATGAACTGCTATATTGTTTCCTTTGAGGAGTGCCCCACAAACAAAACAAAAACAAAAAAACAATTACAACTGAGCACTTCAAATGCTTTCCTGGAAGCATGGAAGCATAGCCTAATGGATGTGTTCATGGAGGTCTCGAAGGGACCTACATGAAAGAGGATATGATTCTACTATCTCAAAAAGTAAGAAAATTATTTCCAAAAAAATGCATTAATCCATCAGTTAAGGTTCAGAAAAAAAATGACAAAAGTAGAGAAATGTCTCATTAGGGTTTCCAACCCTAACTCACCATCCCCACCACCCCAACCAGGAAAAGGAAGAAAATTTGTGGTTTATGATATCCTGACTCCTGGCAAATCAGGGGTGGGCTCATCCTTGAGGCTCTCAACCCTAATGATCACCTCATTCCATGACCAAATCATTTAACATGTGATATGTTTTCTTCAGGCTGGGCCTACAGGTTGTTGACAAAATGTGGAGAGACACAGTTCTGTATGTTTGAAGGTTATATCACAATGTGATGAGTGTTAGGGTTTAAAACCCCAAGAAAGACCCTGCCCTGATTTGCCAAGAGTCAGGACAGTGAAAACTGTAATGTTTATTCCTTTTCCTGCTTGGGAGGAGGGCATGAGGAGTTAGCCATAATGCCACATTTCCCTACTTTTGATGGTTTAATTCAAGCCCTAACTGATGCATTAACACAGTTTGATTGCAAAGAGTATAATTATATTATTGAAATGTTTGCAGAAAGCTAGTTGAGTTTATCTGGAACGGGGTAACCTTGAGATGTATTTTGATCTCCACAAGGCTGTCTGCAAAATTGTCAATCCAAAATCAGCCCTGAGACAGGATGTCTTAATTAGTTGCACCTAATTAGAAGACTGGATGTACTGATCGCAGGATAGAAATTTAAAACGTTTTTGGGACATTGAGTGCAAACAGGAGATATACAGTATCTTAATGAGAACAGGCTGCGTAATTTAATTGCCATGGAAAAACATCTTGTAAAAAGAGCAATGTTTTGTTTAGAGGGAGACTGAGACTGAGAACTTTAGAGATAGCCTTACAGGAAGGACTTTGTTTTCTTTGAACTGCCTGTATAATAACTATGCTGCACAATTTTAATTGTTTTTATTTTATTGTTACTGATAATAATAACAAAGCCTACTTGCAAATGTTATAACTTCTCCTGGTCTGCCTATGCATCTGGACCTCTGCATCTATGACAGATGCCACCTTGTGAATTTGTTTTGCTTACAAAATTAAAAAGTAAATTAAAAAAAATGATATACTGGGTAGTAAGAGGGACACAGCATGGAGCCTTCACATGTTGAGGGATTACTAAGATTGTGTCATAATGGCAAAAATCTGGGATATGGTCTGCTGTAAAAATATGATGAATTACTCTTAGCAGTGATAGGGTCAGGAAGTCACAAAACATCTTGCAGGGCTCTGTCAGATATATATGTATGGAACCTGAACTAGGGTTGTCGGCTCCCTCTGGAGTTCTGGGTTCTAGTCCTAGTCTAGAATTTTTGAAAACATTCTGGGGATCTAAGTAAGCAATAATACCCAACAGGGTGGGCATTATTGGGAAATACCAGACCACCCAGGGGGCATAATGAGGCCCGGCTCTGGAGGCGGAGGGCTTTATATCCCATGGAAGGTCCGGTATTTCGGAATAATGCCCACCCTGGATGGTATTATTATGCTTAGAAAATGTCCATATGTGTACATTTTTATTAAGTTGTTAAATAATATAGTCAGTGACTGTGGAAAAATGAATACAGGTGTTAGAGCTAAATGTAGTGCTAAAGTAGTCCATAGGCTGTTCCTGGTGCTGTTGCTCATCCCTGCAGCATTCGAGTGGATTGCCCCTCCCCCAACTACGAGAGAGAGTTACACACACACTCACAGAGACAGAGAAACTGCATGCTGATTAAGAACAGCAGTGTTATTTGAAAAATCTTTTTCGCAGTCCCTTTGAAGTTTTTTTTTTCCGAGTTGCGTCTGTGCGCCCTGCAACCTTTGACCACAATGTACAGGATGACAAAAGTGACGTTTGAGCATGATGTACCAACAAAGAAAAGATTTATTTTTTATTTCCTGAAATAGTCAGGTAAATGTGTTTTTTGTTTCTTTCTCTACAGCAGGCTCAGTGATTGTGGGGCGCTTGTACTGAGAGATCATCACAAATGTGTTTGTGGTCAGCATGAGACCACGGTCAGGAAACAGTTGTCCGTGTACTTTTTCAGTGCGGTCAAGAGAATGATTGTGTCACTCTTCCAACCTCAAGGTAACTGAAGTGTGTGTTTTTTAGTTTGTCTTTAAAACAGGGAGTCACTGCAAATACAACATTCCAGGAGGAAGTCAAGACTAAAGGAAGTAGTGTTGGTGGCAGCTGTAGTTCTCGCCAAGTGAGACAGAAAACATGGCAGGCTTTTTAAATTTTCTAGGGTGCTTCCAGCCAATTAGAAAGCAGGCTGGGCACCTCTAGAAAATGTTACACTATGAAGTGTCACTTGGACTGGCTCTTATTTTTAGTTGGGCATCTATTGAAAAATAAATGCCTAGCTTGGAGCCTGTCTCAGCCAATCAAGTTTGAGAATTGATTCTTGCCATTTTCTAATCTTTTTTAGAGCTTTTTAGAACATGAACCCTATTTTTTAAATTGTGCTGCCAATAATGAACATGGTAATAAAATACATGTGAAATTCCAGACATTCTGCCAATAATGAAGATAATAGTGAAATACACATGAAATTGAGGACAAAAGAAATACAATCTGTTCAATATAATGACAGAGAGATGAGAGAAATGATCATGTGTGACTTTGATATGACTGTAGTGCAGAGCTAGGTTTATCTATGGTTTCTTCTGTTTGCGAAATCCAGCAACTTACAGGTGATAACTGCTAACAGGCCCAGCCATCCACCCATATGTTGAAAGTTTTCCTGCTGCAGCTGCATTACAGTTCCTTCTGAGAGAAAAAAAGTAGCACATTAACCATTTATGTACTCAGTTGTATATGTATTCTCAATTCTCATCATCATGAAGTATAAAAAAAATGAAGGGATATTACCTAACCTCAGCTATTTGCTATTTGCTGCTGTCTCTTTTAAATAAGTAAATTGAAAGTTGCTATGTTTGAAAGAAAGTTTGTATAACAATGTTTAGGTACTGCAGCTGCAGCATGTGGAAGTGGTGCACCACAGATTATGTAATAATGTAGTCAGTCACGACATTTGAATAAGAAAAATATACCAATCATTTTTGTTAGCAAACAATAAATACAGTTTTCTAAGATAATGCATACATATACCAACACTCTTGTTGGCAAATTGAAATAATACATGCAACTTTCTAACATAATGCATCCGCTGGCCCATTGATATGTATGTAAAATGTGTATTTCAGTCACATAAAGAAAAAAGTGATTTCCTCACCACATAATATCTGATGGAACTTTTAATGTAGTTGCAGCAGTTGGCACATGATGTTTAAGGGACAGTGTCTTGTCAATCCCCTACAGAACCATTCCTTGGATAGTGCTCCGCTACTATATGTTTTCTCTTATCGTCAAATGATGTATTTCTTTTGCATAAGTTTGTTTACTGTGACATAATGTACCCTTGTACCTTGACTGTTTTCCCCATGTTGTATTCTCCCGGGTCGTTCCTGAAAATAGGCATAATACTTGTCTAGTGTACTTACCCGGTATAAAAAGCTAAATAAATAAAAAAGAATGTAAATCCAAAAATATGGGTTTTCACATCAACTAGAAATAATATGATACAGAAAGGGTTGACAGGGTCCTTTTCATGCCAAATGTGGGTCTGTTCCCACTGGTGTTAAACTTTTCCTGAAAAAAAAAAATTGCTGACTTTTGGCCTTAGCTACAAAGCAGTTTGCCACTGAAATGGTGAAAATGTTTTGGTATAACTATGTGGTCCATGGTAGTAGATCAAGAGAGGAGGGAGAAAATCAACTCATTAAAATTTCATCATGGCCCTTAAAAGTTTCCTTTTTTTGCCCAGAGAGACACTGTCCCACATAGTGTTTTTATTTACCAACCACCAACATCTGAGTTGTCATCATCATCAGCATCCACAACATCAATCACTTCAGGATCAGCTTGTATACTCTTGTAGGGATACGAAAATGCTGCCTTATTGACTTTAATAAAAGTTAATGTGTGTACATTTTCTGGCAGCCACCTATTTCTGGTGCATGTCACAGTATTGCCAACAGTACTAAACATGCATTCTGTAGAGACACTTGTTGCAAGAACACCAAGATATTTACAGGCTTCATCATACAGCTTGGGCCATATTAATCTTTTTGATCTCCAGTATTCAAAAGGGCATGCATCAATAGGAAGAAGTGGTTCTTGCAGATAACTGTCTACCATGATGGACAGAGAACACTCAGCAGAGGAATCAGTGTACAGTAAGCTGATATGGCATCAATTTGGGACAGATTTTGCCACAGATTTAGTTTGCTATTAAGGGTGGAAGGTGCTGTGGAACAACTGCTGCTCACTTTTGGTGACTTTTTCAGTTCTGTAACTCTTTGTAAAGATGGGCCTGCATGTTGTGGAGATGGCAACCTGAAGCTGCTGTGTGTGTCTGTGTTTGACTCCTGTGAGTGCGGCAACTCATCCTGCAACTGTAATTTGTAGTACTCTACACCATCTGTTTTTGAAAGTTGTGTAGCCTTGAACCTGGGATCTAAGAAAGTTGCAAGTATATAGTGTTTTGATTTCGTCATTGCAACTAAACTGTCATTGTTTTGGAAGCACTCATACATTTTCTTTATAAGATTTTTGTGATACTGCTGACATGTTGTCTGAGCTTCAGATCTGTCTTTATCTATCTGTAGAGTCAGAATACTCAGATGATGTGAAATCAGCATTATCAGTGGGATTATCTGACTCAGAGCCACACCTTCTGTTTCAAAAGGAGCTAGGATGCAGCAGACTGTCTCCATTAATTTCCACTGCTGCACAGAAAGCATAATGCCATCTCTAATAATGTAACTGGAGCAATACTCATGTACTGGGTAATTTTGTTCCAAGAAGTGTAGCAGCATACAAAGAGTTGAGTTCCAGTGAGTGGAAACATTTTGAATCAGCTTTTGCTGGGGCAGCTTGTGTTTCTTTTGCAGTTCATACAATATTTGTATAGCCTTTGTTGAATGTGAAAAGTGAGTCACAATTTTTTTGCAAACAGCATACCATCCACTTGTGTTTCATTTCTTGAGAACCCCATGACAATTAAATTTAAGCAATGTGCAAACCTAGACACGTGCATAAACACGCCATCCTATACTGCTTTCAAGATGTTGGCTCCATTGTCTTTTACTATAAAGTCACATTTTAGACCATGGCCAGGATATTCAAAGGGTTTGCGCCTGGTGCAACAGGGGTGTGCCATGCAGAAACCCCAATGCACCCCAGTGAGATATTTAAAGGGGCAGGTTGCACAGCACAACCGCCAATGTGCCAGGGCACACTGGTAATGTATGTGGTCCAGATGCAGGGGTTGTGCCCATGCATATGTGGCACATCCTGATATTCAGCTCAGGATGTGCAGTGCATATGCTAGCATAACCCCTACATGCGCCGCACACTGGTGCTCAAAGTTGAGCTGAAAAAAACAGGCTCAAACACTGACCACCCATAGGCGGGTGGCTGTATTGCAAGGTACAACACAACAGCCACCAGCCGTAGGTGCCCACCCACCCAGCAGAAACACTGTCCACAAGCACCCTGACCCTCCCTGGTAGTCAAGTGTCACCTCCGCCCTGGATGCCCAATCATGGACAACTGTACAAGATAATGAACCACCTGGTGATCTAGCACTCCCCCCCCCATACCCCCAATAACATTTTTTTGTAATAGACAGATGTACCTGGTGGTCTAGCAGTACCTCTGTACACCCGATCGTGGACTGTTGTAAAAAGTAAGAGTTACCTGGTGGTGTAGCAGTACCCCTGTATGGCCGATTGTGGGCTGCTGTAAAGGAAAAAAATAACTGGTGGTCAGTGGTACCCCTCCCCACCCACCCACACAGGGCTCCCAGCCACCCAGCACCCCCGTCATTGGTGGGTGGCAGCTCCCAACTGCATACTGCCGGCCACCCACCAAATGACCGTGTACAGTATGACCTGTATGCCTATTGGTCCACAGTGTGGCTCAATGGGCTTTGAACAATACTGTACTACACAGGACCAGATATGAGAATGAACACATTCATTCACAGATCTGGTCCTGTGTCTTCTGATGTGGTCTAAGCATTAATTTTACACAGTTCTCAAACATACAGAGGTCATACTGTGTGCTGTCATTCGGTGGGTGGCTGGGCAGTACTGTGTGGGGTGCTGCCACCCACTGATGATGGGGGTGCTGGGTGGCTGGGGACCCTGTGGGTGGGTGGGGAAGGGGTACCACTGGACCACCAGGTTATTCTTTCCTTTTACAACAGCCCGCGATTGGGCATACTGGGGTACCGCTAGACCACCAGGTAGATCTGTCTTTTGACAACAGCTCACTATCAGACATACGGGGGGACCACTAGACCATCAGTTAGTTCTTCTTCTACAGAGGCCCATGATTGGGCGTACAGGAGGAAGACTGCAATAGCCCATCAAGGAGCCAACCCCCAATGGCAGCAGCTTGGCAGGGTGTCAGGCGCAAGTCGCCGGTACGCCCAGCACATTGCATGCAAATGGGGCAATAAAGACATACAAATGGCCCAATATGTGTCTTGTATGTATTATGGCTTCATTTGCATGTCCCCGGCTGAATATCGTGGGTGATGCACCTAGCGAAACTGCACTTGCGCTGGCTCATCCCCGTGCTCCTTCTTTGTGGCTTGTGCTGGCACAGTGCCACTGTGCTATGCACAGCATGTGTGCTGTCCTTGCCATATTTAATGGTGCTGAGCCATGGTGCATCACCATTGAATATTGCCTGGTCCTGGCCCCGGTGCAGCCCAGTTGTGCTGCTCCCAGGCTTGCACCACTGCCTTGCGCAGTCTGAATATCAGGCCCCATGAGAATAAATCCATTTGTGAATGAACTCATCTAGTTCCTGCAAGATGTTTGCAGCTATATGACTTTACCCAAACTTCTTTATATGCAGCAGTGCCATATTCTGGGGTGTCTTTGTTTTTGTAGAAGCACAAGAAAAAGTGATCCAGTGAGCAGTAAGAACATATAATCTGTATTCCTACTGCTGGTTCACATATCTGCTGTGACATGAGTAATTCCACCCTCTGCAGTTTTAAGTGCAAGCATCACTGTCACTTTTAATGCATGATAAATGTTTAGCATTTCAATAGAGGAAAAGTACCTTCGATAAGGAACAATGTAACAAGGCTGTGCAAGTTTCATGAGATCCCTAAAATCCTTCTGCTCTGCTAAAGAGTACAGGACAAGGGCTCCAGCTAATAATTCATCAATTTTGTGATTAAGATTAAAGCTCTTTTTGGATGATTTTTGGTAAAAGTATTCTTTCTCTCAAATGCCTGAGACAGTGTTAACTGCTTACAACATGTCCCTGCTGGTGTATTAGAAACTGTGCTTTGATGGCCAGATGGACATTGGGGTGGTGGACTTGGACTTATACATTCAGTGCCATCATTGGAATTACAACTGGTACTAATGGTGTTGGCATTGGTGGTAATGGTGGTTCTAGGGCTGGCACTGGTTCTGTCTGCATCAAGTTCAGACAATTCAGAATGCATTTCAGATTCTTGATCCTGACCTTTCTCATTTTCAAGTGTGGTCTGTAAGATGAATAACATGGGTTTTGGATGATCAAGCAATACTGAATGTTTTTTCAGATGGCATTTAAGAGCTGCAGTGCTGAGGCATGATGCAACTTTACCATGGCTTACACTTTGTTTTCAGTATGTAGGGAACAAATTGCTCTGCATAGATCACTTTTACTGACAGAGAAATAATTCCACACTTCAGATATGATAGACTTTGTTCAAGTGTTAGGAAGATAATGAAAACCTGTTTGTGTTTTTTCACCTGTCTGAGCAGAACCCACAACATCCTCCTTGGTGCTAGAAGAGTGGGCATGGGCAGTGGCCCTCGAGGGGTTCTCATCGGTAGACAATGTAGAAATGGTGAATTCACTGACTATGTACTTTTCATTGCCAGTATTGTTGGATTTATATACAAGTGCACTACCTGATTCTTCGTCAGCAGATGTGCTCATTTCACTTCGTTGAGGAACTGATGACACATCACCAATCACAATAGTGTCAGACTGAGACAAAGAGTTACTGTCTGAGTCAGAGAGGGAGTCATTGTTACTTGCACTATTACTGCTAGTCACAGGGATTTTAACAGCATGAAGGGCATACCTTATGGTGCCTCTTCAAGTAACACCAGCAGCTGCACAAGTTTTCTTAAAAGGCCCCCTTTACCACACTTTGTTGTTGCTCTTTTACTGTTTGTTGAATTTTTATTATGTGAAACATTTTGTTTATTTTTGCTAACACCAGGATTACCAGTACCACCAACACCAGCTCCACCACCAGCACCAAATGCTTCATCTGTGTTGGTGTCTGACATAAATGCAGCAGTATACTGCACACACCGTTACACACACAGTTCCTGTGTTAGAAAATGATGTGATCTATGTTCGGTGATCTCTGGCTACAACTCAAAAATTTGGTTTCGGCTGTATATGACACTGCGATGCAGTGGACTCATAACTGAAGAATATGCAGGTTTGCAAGTTGTCAACTAAAGGAAGGATACCAGGTTCAAGGCTTGCAGAATGGTTGGGCTTCTGGTGTTAGCAAAAATAAACAAAATGTTTCACATAATAAAAATTCAACAAACGCAAAAACAACAACAAAATAATGAAAAACGTGCTGAAAACAATAGCGCTGCTGATATTACATGAGGAGAGTAGGCTCTGTATGTTAATGAAAATATCAAAGCTACAGAAATTCTGGAATACACATAAGGACAGAAGAACTGTGGGTCACCCTGGAAACAGGAAATGGGACAGCCATAAGAACTGGGGTTGTCTACAGGCCCCAGACCAGAGGGAGGACATAGACACATTACTGTTAGAAGATATACAAAACATGACAGCTAAAGGGAGTTCTGATAATGGGAGACTTCAACATGCCAGATATAGATTGGTCAATACCAGCAGGAACATCTGGCAGAACTAGACTCATAGTGGATTCCCTGCAGGGAGGCCTCAAACAACTGGTACAGCAACCCACAAGAGACAGGGCTATCCTAGATCTAGTACTGACTAACAAAGAGGATCACAGATCTCCAGGTAGAAGGTCACCTGGGGTCCAGTGACCATCACATGGTATGGTTCAATTTGGCTACTACATCTAAATCATCCCATTCCAAGGCAAAATATGGGACTTCAGAGGAGCTGACTTTGATAAGATGGCCAACAGAGTTAAGCTAGCCCTGGCAAGAAACACAGGTGAGGAGGTACAGGCAAAGTGGGCAAGCATTAAGGATACAATACTTGAGCAACATCCCATTGTGTTAGACAGAAAAGGAAGTGCAAAGAAGAAGGAAACCACTTTGGTTCTCAAATACAGTAGCAGAAAAGGTCAGAGCCAAAGGCTGGCCTTCAGGAAATATAAGGGAACACAGCGGGATGAAGATAGGGAGGCATACCAAACTGCCCTAAGGGAAGCAGGTAAGGCAGTAAGGCAGGCAAAGTCCCAAACTGAGGAAACACTAGCACAAACAGTAAAGAAGGTGACAAGACTTTCTATAGATACATTAGTGAAAGGAGAAAGTCCAGAGGGGTATTGCTAAGCTTAATGGAGAAAAGGGGCATGTGAGGAGGAGGACCCTGTAAGGCATCTATCCTAAATAGACACTTTTGCTCAGTATTTACTGAAGAAGGTAGGGCAGGGCCAACAGCTCAGCATCATGGACACAGGGGAGGAGGTGAGCACTACTCCTTCACAAAGAAGGGTCCTACAAGAGCTTGCTAAGCTCAGGGTGGATAAGGCAATGGGACCTGATGGCATACATCCCAGGGTACTTAAGGAGCTAAAGGAGGAACTAGCAGAGCCATTAGCAGAATTGTTTAGTGAGTCTCTGAGCACAGGAGAGGTCCCAGAAGACTGGAGAAGGGCTCATGTGATCCTGCTCCACAAGAGTGGTAGCAGGGAGGAGGCGGGAACTACAGACCAGTCAGTCTTACCTCAGTAGTGGGCAAGATTATGGAGCACTCCTTAAGGAAAGGATAGTGCAACACCTGGAATCCATAGGGGCACAGGATCCAAGACAGCATGGGTTTACAAAGGAAGGTCCTGTCAAACTAATCTCATAGATTTCTTTGACTGGGTAACCAGAGTGGTGGACCAAGGGGGAGCAGTTGATGTAGCCTACCTTGACTTCAGCAAAGCTTTTGACACTGTTCCACATAGAAGATTGATAAATAAGCTAGGTAGGCTCGGGGTGGGTCAGAAGTTGGTCAACTGGGTGGCAAACTGGTTGACTGGCAGAAAACAGAGAGTGGTGGTAAATGGTATACAGTCAGAAGAGATGCAAGTCACAAGTGGGGTACCTCAGGGATCAGTCCTGGGGCCAGTCCTATTCAACATCTTCATTAGTGACCTCGCAGATGGACTAGAGGGTAAGGCTTGTCTGTTTGCAGATGACACCAAGATCTGCAACAGAGTAGATGATCCAGATGGGGTGGGCAGAATGAGAAGAGATCTGGATAAACTAGCAGAATGGTCAGAAGAGTGGCAACTGGGATTTAATGCAAAGAAGTGCAAAATCATGCACATAGGGAAGAGAAACCCTGAAGCCACTTATAGGCTGGGAGGGTTGCTAGCAGTCACAAAGGAAGAAAGAGACTTGGGCATCATCATCACTGATGACCTAAAATCATCAAGCAGACCTCTAAAGCAGTAGGTAAGGCTAGGGGTGTTAGGGTGTATTAGTAGAGGTATCACAAGTCGTAAGAGGAGGTATAATCCTCTGTACAAGACATTGGTTAGGCCCCATCTGGAGTACTGCGTGCAGTATTGGAGCCACACCTTCACAAGGACATTAACAAATTGAGGCAGTCCAGAGAAGGGCAACCAAAATGGTGCAGGGACTGCATCAGAAGACATATGAGGACAGATTAGCGGAGCTCAATATGTATACCCTTGAGCAAAGGAGGGAGAGGTGATATGATCGAGACATTTAAACACCTTAAGGGCATAAACAAGGTGAAAGAGTCTAACATGTTTAAATATAAGAAAAATTGCAGGACAAGAGGACACAGCATGAGATTAGAGGGAGGCCGATTAAGGGGAATGTGAGGAAATTCTTTTTCACAGAAAGGTGGTAGATGCATGGAATAGCTTACCACAAGAAGTGGTGGCTATGAATACAGTGCAGGGCTTCAAACAGGCATGGGATAGGCATAAGGGAGCAATACAAATGACTATGAATAGATAGGTCACTGACAGAGCAAAGGCCGATGGCACATTTATAAGGTAGAAAAAGAAATGGGCAGACTGGATGGGCCTTGCGGTCCTTATCTGCCGTCAACTTCTATGTTTCTATGTTTCTATGTTTCTATAGGCATATGCAAATCAAGTAAGGCAAGGTGAAAGGTCAGGAACTGTAATTCTGACTCTGAGTAAAAAAATATTGATTCATTATTATTACATGAAATTATACCATCATACAGCTGCTCTCTGGGCTTCTCACAGTAACACACACTGGTTCAGGTACAGTGTAGTCAAAGGGCACACAGCAGCACGGTGATGGGCTGGCCACAGGAGAATGAGTCATTGCACAGCCACAGAACACAGTGAAAAACATATTTATGTCTTTCCTCCCAACTGAGAAATATATTTCTGGCATGCATTTAAGGCTAATACCACAACAGGATACTGGCCCAGCTGAGGAGCTTGTAACAGGGGACTGCAGAGAGCCTTAAGAGGTAAAGCCTCCTTCCTTCCAGCCTGCTTGTGTAGAGGTCTTACCCTGTCCATGCTGTGCGTGGACTACCTCACCTAGAGCCGGGCCAGCACTCCATGTATTGCTGCTTAAAGGTCACATGACATTCCCCCTTTTGTTTTTCATTTTTTTTTCCAAGTGCCCAATTTCCCATTTGCAGCTTATACACTCTGACCACTAGGGGTTGCTGCACTATCATCACTGGCACCACTCCAATGTCTCCACATCTGCTTAATAACTAATATCAACCCCTGTCCAGTAGAAGTCACTACAGTTCTCTCCTAATCCTTTCTACAGCCTTTCTCTTCTTCTCTAATCTCTCCTTTCCATTTCCTTGCCCATTGTCCTACCATAGTCCCTTTGCAAGCTTCAAACCCTGTACCACTGATTCTAAAGTCTGTAGCCCATCCACTAAACCAGGCCAACACTGACCTCTATTTCAAAGCTTTTAACCCTTCCTTCTCCCTACTTAGAAAAAAAATACTAATCTTCTGTCTCACTGCAGGTCTCAAATTCAGTACCTTTACTGTCAGAGTTAGCAGCTCTACCACTCAACCATCATATCTGGCAATTTCAGCCTTACTTTCTAAGGCTGTCATAGTTTTTTTGCACCACTGTAGGCTTCAAACATGGCACTCTTGATACCAGAATCAGCCTCTCTACAACTCAGCCATCATATCTGGCTATTTTTTACACCCAGTTTCAAGGCTCTCAAAGCCTGTGCTGCCCCCCCCCCCAATAGTCTGCTAAAATAACATTTCTGGTATTCACTGCAGGTTCAAACCCTGCATCCCTCACACAAGTATCATCAGCTCTACCGCTGAGACAAACAAAGCAGGCTAACTCACGTTTACTTTCTAAAGCTCTCAAAGCCTCTATCGTTATAGTCTGTCTAAAAGAAATCTCTTCTCTGTAGATCTCAAACCCTGTGTCTTTGCCACCATAGTCAGCAGCTCTGCCACTGAGCCTACAAGTCAAGCTATTATATCATGGCATATCTCAAAGCTCTTACAGCTTCTCTGGCTCCCCCCCCCCCCAAAGCTATCTAGGCACCATGTCTGTTCACTTCCACCTTATGTGCCTCATCCTCATAACCACCCTAGGTTTCACCTCCCACCAGCCAGACCTCACCCTATGCCCAAGGCCCCTAGAATTCTGCAGCCACAGAATTTTGTGAGGAACTTGCAATCTACCGCAGAACTTCTGCGGTGCTGCAGAATTCACTCTTCTTGGTGATTTTTTATAAATATTTCTGTTTATCCAGAGAATCTGGTTCCCTTCCCCTCTTTTTATATCCAAACCCCTCCCATATGCTTGGAATGTGATGTTATCATTGCTATAACATCATACATTAGCCAATGAAATGGATGCATTCTGCAACAGAAATGAACAGTCACTTATCTACCACAGCTCCCAGAGACTGTAAGAGACGGTGGCAGAGCACATCAGGCATGATGATATTTGCTCAACCTGCACTACAGCCTAATACAATTTTCAGTCTTACATTATTGCACTAGGGCCAACTTAAACAAAACGTTGTCAATAGCACAGACCTGTTAACTCCATACCTCACTTTGTACAAACTTATTTGTGCCTTTAAGGTATAGAGATGCCATCTGATATGAATAACTGGTAAAATGAATTTAACTGTCATTTTTAAGAAAAATAAAGTAATTATGCCCAGAAAAGTGGAATATAATAATACGTAGACCTGTTGAAAGAATAGACCTGTTAAATAATTGCACTGTGTGCATTTTTGCCAGGGTTATTGATTACATATTGTCATTGGCTGATAGAATCACCTAAAGGTTATGGAGAAATGTTGTGTGCAGGGACAGCTGTTGGGCCAGAGGGTAGCATGCTGTGTTTCTGTGCTGGCAACTCAGGTTCAGAGATTAGCTCTGGGAGCTGGCTGGGCAGCACAAGGATTGGTGGAACACATCACTGCTCGGAGTCTAGAAAAGTATGGTGCAGTGTTCTGTTACACGGTGGACACATTGTGATGGGCTGGAGAGCTTTATCTTACAATCGGTTCACATGCATGTCATGGCCTGATGGTGTTACGTAGTGTGTCGGGGGAAACAGGATGACATGAAAAATGACTTTTGCAATAACTCCTCTATTCCATTTATTCCATTTCCAATGGGACCTGTATAAATGAGGATGCAATTTCATGGAAATTTAAAAAAAAAGATATATATATATATATATACACATATATATATACACACACACACACACACACACCCATACAGTATCTCTGTCTCTACACACACACACACACACACACACACACACACACACACACACATTTGTATGTATGTTACAGATTGCATCAAAATATATAAGTGATACACAGTGGGAATCACACGAATGGTGTAGAAAGAACATACAAAATAAGTGATAGACAGTAGAGACCTCATTAGTGGGATAGATAGAATGCATATAGAAATACCTTATTTATCACATAAGGTCCCCTCTGCATATGTCATTTATGCAATAGGCTAGGACCTTAAGGGAGAGACATTTGTTTTGCTTTTTTAAGCATAAAATTATTTCTATAAGTCTGTTAATTTTTGAACTAGTGTTACTGTGCTTTCCTCCATCCTGATTGCTATAACCATTGCCATGAAAGTGAAGTCGGGAAACAAGCTGACACTGTGATGTGGTAGGTTGTTAGTGCCGCAGAACTTCCGAAGAAATTACAAACGACTGCCACAGAAGTTCTGCGGCAAATGGTAGTCTTGCCACAGAACTTGGTCCCACTGTGCCGCAGAAAAGTAGGGGCCTTGCCTGTGCCCTCTGTGGACTTCACCATTGCATCTTTCCAGAATTGGCCATCCCCCCACCTTGTCATCACACACTGGACCCCTGCATCCACCTTCCACTGGCAGCCCCAACTCCAGCACCCACCCAGCCCCCCTGGCTCCACCCCTTCTGTGTCTGCCCATCCCTCCAAACCCTGCCCATCCCCTGCTCCACTACATCCTCCCCCCCAAACGTACTTCCAAAAATATAACAATCTGCCACCCTATGGTTAGAGCCTTAGTCATCCTACTACTTCTTTCTGGTAATATCCACCCTAATCCAGGCCCTGCCTCCACCACTCCACCTACTGACCCTCTGGACTCCGCATTGCCTCTCTGAATATATGCAGCCTGCCAAAGAAATCTGCAGCACTTCAATGTTGGGCCACCCTTCACCAACCAGACGTCATTGCCCTAGTGGAGATCTGGCTCTCCAAATCTACTCCCGACTCCTTTTTCTCACTCCCCAGATACACCCTATATTGGGAAGACAGGGTAGGAAAGCATGGGGGTGGCTGTGCATTCTACATCAATAATAACATTAGTGGTCACATGTTACCACCCCCCAAACTCACAAACAGAGCATAAGCCCTCACCCTAAAAATCACCCCTGACCCCTCCAGGGGCCCACTATAACTCACAGTTGCCTACATACCCCCTAAGAACCAAAATCCTGCCATCACATCCCTCACCAAATTCCTCTCTACCCTACCACACAATGCAGTGCAGACTCTAGTAGGGGACCTCAATATCAACTGGCTTGGCTCCTCAGCCATGCCAACAAAGAACTCATTCTCGGCCCTTGACATGGTCCAATTAGTTACCCAACCCACTGGACTTCACCCATCTACTGGTACCCACACCCTCCTGGATATCATTATCTCTAACCGCCCCAACAAAATCCAGGATATAAAAGTACTTCCCAACTCCCTAAGTGACCACTCACCCATCCTATTCCAAAGGACCTCTTCCACACCCAAACCCATAACCCAAACAACCTTCCAAAGGCGTCTCCACCCAGGAGGGTTAATAAAACTTAAACAGCTGCTCACCCAAATAGATTGATCCCCCATTAATATAGCCACCAGTGTTGACATTGCACTCAACCTGTATACAGAGGCCTTCACCAAGGCCTGTGACCTCTATGCTTCACTCACCAAACTCCACACCAAAAGGCAACATGATCCTTGGATAACCCCCTCCCTACTCCAAATGTTGAGAGACAGGGATAATCTCTGGCACAAAGCCACAGAATCTGGCAGGTTGGCAGACAGACAATCCTATAATGCCGCTTGCAATAGATGCACTCGAGCCATCCGTAAGGCCAAAGCAGACCACTATCAATCCACTCTCACAACCATGTGGGGGTCTGCGAGGACCTTTTGTAGTAACATCAAAGAACTCAATGGGAAATCACGCTCCACACCTCCCTCCCAGCTCACCATAAATGGCACTGCCTCTACAGACTCACTCACCATAGCAAACTGTCATAACACCACCTTCTCGGATCTTAGCAATGTTCTCCCTAGTTGTTTCTTTGACCCTGTGCCCCAATCCCAACCCCCGATCCTGCAGCATCCTTGTTTCCTTCTACTCAAAATATCCACCCATGAAGCTCATCCTTACCTACAAAAAGTGCTAAACAGCAATAACCCTACAAATGACCCCCTAGATGCCAGGCTCCTTTGACTAGTCCTCGACGAGGTTCTAGTCCCCATAACGGACCTGCTCAATAAATCCCTATTCCTAGGACAATTCCCTAGTGCCTGGAAAACAGCTGTCATTACCCCCATCCATAAAAGTGGTGACAAAGCCTCCCCAAATAACTATCAACCCATCTCCATTCTTCCCCCCTCTCTAAAGCGTTAGAAAAAGTGGTTGCCACCCAACATACTGAATTCCTAGCCAAGTATGAGATTCTATGCCCATAGCAGCATGGCTTCCATTCGGGCCATAGCACCACCACAGCCCTTCTAGAATTCACCAACTTCCTGCACTCCTCCCTAGACGCTGGCAACATTGCAGAAGCTGTGTTCATAGACCTATCCAAGGCCTTCGACATGGTCTGCCACCCTCTCCTTCTCAACTCTCTCCACCAACTTGGTTTCTGCACAGGCCCCCTAGCCTGGTGCTCCAGTTACCTTTCTGCCCCGTCCCAATGTGTCAAAATTAATGGAACCCTATCCGACACACTACCCGTCCGCTCCGGGGTGCCCCAGGGCTCTATCCTGGGGCCACTTCTTTTCTCCCTCTACCTAAACTCCTTACCAAAGGCCTGCTCCACAAAAATCTTACTATATGCAGATGATGCAGTGCTCTTTACTTCACATCATAAAACTCTGCCTCTTCAGGACTCCCTCCAACATGCCTTCTCCCAGGTCGAAACATGGTTTAAGGACCATAGACTGGTCATAAACTTAAAAAAAGACTAAATCAATGATCTTCTCTCACCACCAAACCAAAGCAAAAAGTGCACCTTTCTGCATCCTCCCCAGCACCCAGCACCCCCTTGAACAGGTATCCAACTACGAATATCTTGGACTTACCCTCGACTCGGCCCTTACCTTCCATGACCACATAAACACCTTTGCTGCAGCAACAAACATCCGGATTGGACTCCTTTACTGACACAGGGACTGCCCCCCTCACGCCCTTAGGCTTGCCATCACCTCATCAATACCGTCCATAGTGGACTATGGGCTCCCTGTATACGGGGCAGCAGATAACTCTGCACTCCAGAAAATCCAGGTCTCCCTAAACAAGGCCTGTAGGCTCCAACTGGTGCACCTAGGCTCACTCACACCTGCTCCCTCTATACCTCTGCCAATCTTCTCAACCTCGATGAAAGGCTCCGCTACCAGACCTACATACTGTCCAAGAAAATACTGCTTGGACTCCCTCCCCCCCGGGGTCACCACCACCTTTCTTCATCCTGCCACCTCCACTATCTCCACCCGCAACTCAGAGAAGCACCACTGTTTTTTCCCAGGGTAAAAACCTCCCTTGCCCAGAGATCTTTCCACTACAGGGCCCCCACATGGTTTAATGCACTCCCAAACACCATCACTAGTGCACCCAAGATCACCCATTTCAAAACCACTCTTCGCAACCACCTCTTCAGTGTCCGCTCCTGTAACTGCAACTAACATTTCACTGTCTTACCCACTCTGATCCAAATTCTCTGACAAAGTCCATTATGGACTGCAACCTACGTCAATAATACCAAACCCATGAATAGGACTGACTACTCTGTTTAGATGCTTTCTCAAGCTAATAATGTCTTTCTGCTGTGATGATGTAAATATCATCATCCAAATATTGTAAATAATGTCTGAAAATATCTACATCCAAATATTGTAAATAATGTCTGTGACAAATATCTATAACACATGCTTAATGCAATTGTTGTTATACCCTGTTCTGTATTAGCTTCTGTCTTACATGTGACGAGGTACCTTTGTAAATGAGCTTCTGCCTCAAAGGTTGTAAACCCGATATATCAAATAAATAAATAAATAAATGGTAACACACACACTGGGTAAGGTGCAGTGTAGTCAAAGGGCACACAGCAGAAGGGTGATGGGATGGCCAAGGGGATAGAGTCACTCACTCACTCACTCACTCACTCACTCACTCACTCACTCACTCACTCACTCACACAGTCACAGAACACAGTGAAAAATGTTTTTATGTCTCTACTCCCAACAGGTAAATATATTTCTGGCATGAAATTAAGGATAATACCACCGCACAGACATAACTGGTCACTGGGCCTCTCATGTTAACACACACTGGATAGGGTACAATGTAGACAAAGGACACACACAGCAGCAGGGTGATAAGTTTTCCACAGGAGACGAAGTCACTAACAGTCACATAACACAGTGAAAAAAGATTTTTGTGTCTCTACTCCCAACAGGGAAATATATTTCTGGCATGTATTTAGGGACGATACCACCATACAGACACAGCTGGCCATTGGTCCTCTAATGGTTCTTCACAAATGGTACCACACATTGGGCAGGGTACAGTGTAGTCAAAGGGCACACAGCAGCCGACTGATTGGCTGGCCACAGGAGACAAAGTCACTCACACAGTCACAGACAGAGACCACAGTGAAAAATATTTTTATGTCTCTTCCTCCAACTAGGGGTGTGCGAAAAATACATTCCACTTGTGGAATTTACACGAAAGTGCAAATTTCGCTTCCACAAAAGTTTGGAAATCATTTTTGCAACTTTTGTAGAAATTCTGCCTTAAAACTGTGGAATAAATATACAGACTGCAGGTTCATTTATTAAACTTCCGGAAAACAAATACGGAGAACGGAT
Source organism: Neoceratodus forsteri (assembly GCA_016271365.2). NCBI lineage: Eukaryota > Metazoa > Chordata > Ceratodontiformes > Ceratodontidae > Neoceratodus > Neoceratodus forsteri. The sequence continues at coordinate 614,776,469 of CM057455.1, forward strand.
CACTGCCAGTGGTCAGTTCTGAGGCTTTTTTTAACTGCAGTTTAATTCATTAATCCAAGCCCTGCAGATCAGGGGTCCCAGTAAATAAATAACTAAAAAAAAACTCCAATACCTCCCTTGGCCCCTTCTTGTATCTAGTGGCCCCCCACCCACCGATATTGGGTCCCAAGTAAAAATCCCTGATCCCTAGTGTCTAGTGTTTCCACCCCCCCAGGGATCACTGCCATGGGTTCTGGTAAAGAAGAAGCAAAACTCTGATCCCTCCCTGGTGTCTAGTGGCCTTTCATCCACCAATCATGGCCCCCAAAATCATTTTATTTCCCTGGTGCCTAGGGGACCCTCCTTCCTATCCAGGATTCCCTTAATCCACAAAAAAACTGCTGGCAGTCCACCAACTCATCCCCCTCTATTTCAGTATTCCCTGGTGTCTAGTGGCCCTCCCATACCCGATTCCTTATAAAAAAGTAATCCCAATTCACTGGTGCATAGTGGACCCCCCAGTCTCCCACCCCAACAGTTCATCCACCACCACCCCCCCCCTAGCCCCCTTCCCTGCCTCTGAGCTGGCCATTGGTGCAGCCCTCCTGTCTTCTTCACTATCAGTGGTCCACTGAACAGTCAGTGAATGACCACATGGCTATACAAGCATGCACTCATTCACTGACAATTCATTAAACTGTGGATAAAATAAATTCCTCCCTGGCCAAATTTCCCCACATTCACTAAAAATACCACCAACAGCTTAATCTGGTTCAAGGTCAGTTGGCATTCATCTGTATCCCCCTTCCCCAGGTCGTGCCTGAAAATAGGCAGAATTTGTTTAGTGTACTTACCCAGTCAACAAAAACTAACTAAATAATATTAATAAATAAATGCATGCATTTTTCTGCAGTTCACAAAAAAGTCTGCGAAACCCGGCAAAAATCCGCTGAAAATCCCAGTTTCACCAATGGTGAAATTTCCAAAATTTCATGGAAGTTCCGTGAAAGCAGAATTCACAACTTTCACCCACCCCTACTCCCAACAGGCAAATATATTTCTGGCAGGTATTTAAGGATAATACCATCACTCAGACATTTATTTTATTTTATTTTATTTATTCAACATACTTTAGGATTACAACCTTTGAATCAGGGACTCATTTACAAAGGCTCCATGACAGAGTACAAGAAAACAGAATTTACAGAGTACATAGTAACAGCAAGATTGAATTACACTAGAGTTAAGCACATGGAATTAAAATAACAGCAGTAGTACATGGTTATAGTTACATACAGCCATGTTTCAAATAAACAGTTTGAATAGTTAGCCAGAGTTCGGTAGTTGTCTTAACAGATATCAACTGTTATCATCATACGTTAGGCACTGGCTAGCTCTCACTGTACTTTAGTAGAGTGGAAAACTAGTGCAGCCAACAAATGCAAGCAGCCCAACAAAGGCGTTGTCCAGAGGATTGGCAGTGAGGTAGCCATAAGGCAGAACCTAACTAGAGGGTACATAGGGACTGCCAAGAGGTGAGTATATGTTCTTTGAGTGCTACTTTGAAGGGACCTAGGTTGGAGATGGAGGATATATCAGAGGGGAGTTCATTGTACCAAGTTGGTGCTCTGAAGGAAAAAGACCTTTGTGCTAGTGAGGTCCTGACCCTCAGGATCAACCATACCTGTTTGCTGGTGGAGTGTGTATTTACCGTGGTGTGGGAGCATTGGAGTGCAGCAGATACCCCCAGTGGGGAGAGCCCCAAGTGAATTTTCATTGTAAGGAGACAGGTTTGGTAACGTATTCTCTCATCCAGGTCACGGAGGTTTGTAAGGGAATACAGGGTACAGTTTAGTCAAAGGCCACATAGCAGCAGGGCGATGGGCTAGCCACAGGAGACAGTGTCACTCACAGTCAAGGAACACAGTGAAAAAGATTTTTATGTCTTTACTCCCAACAGGGAAATATATTTCTGGCATGCATTTAAGGATAATACCACCACACAGACACAACAGGACACTGGGCCTCTAATGGTAACACACACTTGGTATGGTACAGTGTAGTCAAAGGGCACACAGCAGAAGGGTGATGGAATGGCCAAGGGGATAGAGTCACTCACTCACTCACTCACACAGTCACAGACACAGGACAGAGTGAACATTTTTTTTATGTCTGTACTCTGAACAGGGAAATATATTTCTGGCATGAAATTAAGGATAATACCACCACACAGACACAACTGGTCACTGGGCCTCTCATGTTAACACACAGTGGATAAGGTACAGTGTAGTCAAAGGACACACAGCAGCATGGTGATGGTCTGGCCACAGGAGACAAAGTCACTAACACAGTCACATAACACAGTGAAAAAGATTTTCATGTATCTAATCCCAACAGGTAAATATATTTCTGACATGTATTTAAGAACGCTACTACCACACAGACACAACTGGCCATTGGGCCTCTAATGGTTCCTCACAAATGGTACCACACACTGGGCAGGGTACAGTGTAGACAAAGGGCACACAGCAGCCAACTGATTGGCTGGCCACAGGAGATGAAGTCACTCACACAGTCACAGACACAGAACACAGTGAAAAATATTTTTATGTCTCTACCTCCAACTAGGGGTGTGCGAAAAAAAAATTCCGCTTGTGGAATTTACACAAAAGTGCAAATTTTGCTTCCACGAAAGTTAAGAAATAATTTTTGCAACTTTTGTAGTAATTCTGCCTTAAAACTGTGGAATAAACATACAGACTGCAGGTTAATTTATTAAACTGCCGGAAAAAAAAATACTCAGAACGGATCACTGCCAGTGATCAGTTCTGAGGCTTTTTTTAAACACAGTTTAATTCATTAATCCACCCCCTGCAGATCAGGGCTCCCAGTAAACAAATAAATAAAAAAAAACTTAAATCCCTTCCTCGGTCCCTTCTGGTGTCCTGTGGCCCACCACCCACCGATCGTGGGTCCCAAGTAAAAAATTCCTGATCCCTTGTGTCTAATGTTTCCCAACCCCTACCCAGGGATCACTGCCCATGGGTCCTGGTAAAGAAGAAACAAAAACTCTGAACCCTCCCTGGTGTCTAGTGGACCCCCACCCACCGATCATGGCCCCCAAAATCATTTTATTTCCCTGGTGCCTAGCGGACCTTCCTCCCTATCCTGGATTTCCTTAATCCACAAAAAAACTGCTGGCAGTCCACCAACTCATCCCCTATTTCCAATATTCCCTGGTGTCTAGTGCCCTCCCATCCCTGATCCCTTATAAAAAAGAAATCCCAATTCCCCGGTGCATAGTGGACCCCCTAGCCTCCCACCCCAACAGTTCATGCGCTACCACCCCACTCTCCCCCCTCCCTGCCCCTGAGCGGGCCACCAGTGCAGCTCTCCTCTCTCTTACACTACTGGTGGTCCACTGAACTGTCAGTGAATGATCACGTGGTTGTACAAGCATGTGCTTATTCACTGACAATTCATTAAACTGTGAATAGAATAAATTCTGCCCTGGCCAAATTTCCCCACATTCATTAAAAATTCCACCAACAGCTTAATCTGGTTCAAGGTCAGTTGGCATTCATCTATATCCCCCTCCCCAGGTCGTGCCTGAAAATAGGCAGAATTTGTCTAGTGTACTTACCCGGTCAACAAAAACTAACTAAATAATATAAATAAATAAATGCATACATTTTTCTGCAGTTCACAAAAAAGTCTGCAAAACCCGGCGAAAATCCGAAGAAAATCCCAGTTTTGCCAAATGTGAAATTTCCAAAATTTCATGAAAGTTCCATGAAAGCAGAATTCACAACTTTCACCCACCCCTACTCCCAACAGGCAAATATATTTCTGACGTGTATTTAAGGATAATACCATCACTCAGACATTTATTTTATTTTATTTATTTAACATACTTTAGGATTACAACCTTTGAGTCAGGGACTCATTTACAAGGGCTCCGCATCATAGTACAAGAAAACAGAACTTACAGAGTACATGGTAACAGCAAGATGGAATTACGCTAGGGTTAAGCACACAAAATTATAGTAAAGCAGTAGTACGTAATTATAGTTACATACAGCCATGTTTCAAATAAACAGTTTGAATAGTTAGCCAGAGTTCGGTAGTTGTCTTAACAGATATCAACTGTTATCACCATACGTTAGGCACTGGCTAGCTCTGACTGTACTTTAGTGGAGTGGAAGACTAGTGCAGCCAACAAATGCAAACAGCCCAACAAAGGCGTTGTCCGGAGGATTGACAGTGAGGTAGCCATAAGGTAGAGCCTAACTAGAGGGTACATAGGCACCACCGAGAGGCGAGTATATGTTCTTTGAGTGCTACTTTGAAGGGACCTAGGTTGGAGATGGAGGATATATCCGAGGGGAGTTCATTGTACCAAGTTGGTGCTCTGAAAGAGAAAGACCTTTGTGCTAGTGAGGTCCTGACCCTCGGGATCAATCATACCTGTTTGCTGGTGGATCGAGTATTTACCGTGGTGTGGAAGTATTGGAGTGCAGCAGATACTCCCAGTGGGGAGAGCACCAGGTGAATTTTCTTTGTAAGGAGACAGGTTTGGTAATGTATTCTCTCATCCAGGTCAAAGATGTTTGTAAGGGAATACAGGGTGCAGGTGTGAGTACACTTTTCTGCCCCTAACAGGAGTCTGCACGCTTTATTTATGGCCAGATGAATTTTGTTTGGTGCCGTATGATTAGTGGCTGAGTAGATGGTTAGCCCGTAGTCCATAAGAGAGAGGACCGATGCGGTGACAGCCAGGTTAAGGGCTTCAGGGGCTAAGCAGGTTTTGTGCCTGTACAGAAGACCTATGCGGTCATTGATGGCTGACGACAGATTGTTTATGTATGAGTGGAAGGAGAGGTAGGAGTCAAAAGTTACGCCTAGGTATTTATATGTGTGTACCTGCTCTAGGGGAAGGAGAGAGTGGGAGAGGATAGATAGTTGCATATTCTTGACCTTATTCTGATGGTGGGCAAAAACATGGCTTTTGTTTTTTCCACATTAACTAGGAATCTTTGGTCTGTGAACCAATTCTCAATTTGGTTATACGTATGTTGGAAGGATGGTTGCAGAGAACATGGATCTTGGTGTGAGGCAAAGAGCACTGCGTCATCTGCATACAGCTACAGATTACCGGTGCAAGACTTGGGCAGAGCATTCCGGTAGATGCTGAACAGCAGTGGGCCAAGAATTGAGCCCTGAGGAACCCCAGAGCAGACTGGCAAGGTGGAGGACTGGGTGGTGTGAATTTTGATGCATTGCGACCGGGCTGTGAGGTAGTTAGTGAACCATGCTAGAGGTCCACTGGATAGGCCAAGGTATTGTAGTGTGCGTATGAGTAAGAGGTGGGACACAGTGTCAAAGGCCTTTGACAGGTCGATGAAGATGGCTCCCATAAGGTGTTTCTTATCCAGGGCAGAATGGATATAATTGGAGAACTCAGTCAGGGCCGTGGTGGTGCTGTGACCTGTCCTGAAGCCATGTTGTTCCCTTAATAGCAGATTTTAAGTGAGAAGATAATCAGTAAGTTGGGTGGCTATGATCTTTTTGAGGGCTTTGGAGAGGGGGAGAGGAGGATGGAGATGGACCGATAGTTATTGGGGAGAGTACTGTCACCACTCTTTAGTTTAGGGGTGATGGTGGCCACTGTCCACTGGGCCTCTCACGGTATCCACACTTGGTAGGGTACAGTGTAGTCAAAGGGCACACAGCAGCCAGGTGATGAGCTGGCCACAGGAGACGGTGTCACTCACACGGTCAAAGAACACAGTGAAAAACATTTTTATGTCTCTCCTCCCAAAAGGGAAATATATTTCTGGCATGTATTTAAGGACAATACCACCACAAAGACACAACTAGCCACTGGGCCTCTCACAGTAACACACACTGGGTAGGGTACAGTCAGTCAGTGTTGTCAAAGGTTACAAAGCAGCAGGGTGATGGGCTGGCCACACCACGAGAGATGGAGTCAAAATAGATGCAACAATATTAAACTGATGAATAATCCTGTGTAAAAAAAAAACAGCCTTGCTATTGTATGTATATTATACGAGGTTTGCAGTCTAAAGAAAGACTAGGAGGAGAAGTGGGACCTCCCTCAGCAGTCCTAAGACTCCATACAATTTTTTACTTTGTTGTTATTAATTTATGTTGTTGTACTTGGATAGGGATTTATTTTTGTTTATGTGTTTTTTGTACCCTTTCCTGGCATGCAATCAACAATCAAATTCAATAAGTTTAAATTCTCTGATTTTCACACAAGGGAAAATGATCTCACTCCGGAGTCCCACTGACCATTCTAAATGAGAGAGATGGCAGATTTTAATTTAAAATTTATTGATCATCAATTTCAAATTCAGTACTGACTACAGATCAGTACTAGCACTCAGAGTCAGCACCCACGAGTTATTAAAATCTGAGCTTTCGTTCACTTCTCCCTTCCCGCCGCAGCCACTGTTGATCTCCTCCCTCCCAACTTCCAGACTCAGACTGTTCTCTTTCCTGCTATTTTCTCTGCCCCTCCTTGCCTTACGTATACTTTTTTCTTTTAGTAATTTATTTTAAAGTCGAAGATGAGTACTGTCACTACTGTGACTAGCAGTAGTGACACAAGTCACAAAATAAAACAATTTTTTGGACTCTAACTGAAGCAGAAATCAAAGCACCACACAGCACACATCCTCCTCTCTCTGTCTACAGACAAGTCTGGAACCATACTGTAGCTGCACAGTCACATTTCACTATATTTGGTCCTGCCTCCCCTGAGACTTATTAGACCTGTATCTTCAACCACCTGACTGCACAGCAACTGGTTACATGGTGATGGTGACTTGGAGTTGGCGCACAAGTGTAACCCATCTCCCCCCCTCCAATCTACTGTCTTCAGCAGGAGCAATAAAAAAAAATATTTTTTTTAACAGAGCAGTGTAAGGGTTTTGGAGGAGCTGACAGAAAAAGTGTGGCGCTAGCCAGCATAATGATTCAAACCCGTTTGTGAACCCCCTAGTGTTCGAGTTCTAAATTAGATATTTCCATATACGAATTTGGACCCCTACCTCCCCACTCTGAATCCTAACTGGGTGCAAGCTGGATGAAAAGCATACACATGGCCACTATCACTTCCGGTAACGATAGGCTTTTTACCCTCCCGCACCTCACATACACAGTTATCACCAAGCCAACCTTGCAAACCGTAATCATAATGGTTAGCTTTCCCCCTAATTTAACACAGGAGTATAGACACCTCCCCCACATGAAGCACAGGTGATGGAAGACACGAAGGAAGATAAACATCACCCTATCTGCCAGAAAAGTTATCTTTCTGCTATTGCTACTGTCTGGCAATGTTCACCTAAACCCTGGACCAACAACCCTGAGGAGCAGGGGGGTCCATACAGTGAATGGCCCAAAGATAGCATCGCTAAACATCTGCAGCCTAACTGCCAAATTTGACCAGCCCCAGGCCTTGATGACCATCCATGCCCCTGACATACTCTGCCTAACTGAAACCTGGCTGTCGGGTAGGATCAAAGATGGTGAGGTGGCCATCCAAGGATTCCAAGCATTTCAACTTGATAGAATAGGCAGAAAAGGTGGCAGCTGCCTCCTATATGTCAGGAACTCACTGAGTTGCTCCGTCCTCCCCATCTCCAAAGTTGTGGAGGATTATGAGCTACTAGTGGTAAAAATACAAGTCAGCCTAAAAGGCAAGACCCTTACCATTGCCACAACCTATCTGCCCCCCAAGAAAGTGAAGGAAGGCCTTCCTGTTGTTATGGAAGAAATTAGCGCACTCAGAAAGGGCTCAGAACTCATCTTGACTGGTGACTTTAATATTAACTGGTCATGTAAGGAGGCAACACCCTCCAGAGACCTAATCACCTCCCATGATCTCACACAACTCATAACTCACCCCACCAGGCAGAACTACAAGGCTGGTACCAGCACCCTCATTGACTGGGTCTTAGCTAGCTCATTGACTCGGAGTTCTCCTGGACGTGCTAAGTGACCACTCCCCAATCTCCTTTATATGAACCACTAAACTTGCCAAAAGCCCACCCTGCCTCATTGAGAGCAGGGTTCTATGGAAAGGCAAACTTGGATCCCTCAAATTGGCCCTGTCTGCCTACAGCTGGTCCCCTATCAACAAGGCACCTACGCTGGACCAGGTCCTTAGTTTTTTCACTGAGGGCTTCAATTCCATCTGTGATATCTATGCACCATGCACAAAATGGAAAATTCGAGGGGAGGTTAACGGCTGGATTGATGGCAAGCTCCTCTCCCTCCTAAAGGGGAGGGACTGCATCTGGGAAAAAGCCTTAAACTCAGGCAGCAAGCATGACCTACAGTGCTACAAAATGGCTAGAAATTGGTGCACCAAACTTATCAGTCACGCAAAAGCCAATTTCCATAAGACCCAGCTTAACAATGCATGGGGAGATGGAAAGAGGTTTTGGGACAACATCAAGAACATCCTTGGTAAATATCAAAAGCAGCTCCCTAAGATGTTCAACATTAATAACTCATCCTCCTCAGATCCACTAGCCATTGCTGATGTCTTTAACCAGGCTTTTACAGACCTGTCCTCAGTGCTGCCTCCAGACTACCTTCTGCCTGTGGAGGACCAAGGGTGCACCAACCTGCTCATAACTAACCACCCAGCCTTCTACTTTAAGAAGGTAATGGTGAAGGAAGCCCTAACGATGGTCAGAAAAATCCTAGGCAAAACCAGATTGAGGAGTGATGGGCTAGACATGAAGTTACTATCTCTCACCCTTGATATTCTTATTATGCCCATAGCAATGCTATTTAATAACTCCTTGGCCCTAGCTCAATTTCCAGAGGTATGGAAGCAAGCCCTGGTAACTCCAGTGCATAAGCATGGTGACAAGGTGCTGGTGTCAAACTACAGGCCAATATCTATCCTCTCCCCACTATCCAAATCTTTGGAAAAAATCACGGCAAGTCAACTCACAGAATACCTCAGTAAGTACAATCTGCTCTGCCCAAACCAACATGGCTTCAGGCAAAAACACAGTACCACCACGGCACTGCTGGAATACACTGACTATGTGCACAAGGCGCTGGATGAAGGCAAATTGGTGGGGTCCATCTTCATTGACCTCACCAAAGCCTTTGACACCATCAACCACTCTCTACTAGTACTCCAGCTCCAAAGATTGGGTGTGACACCAAACGCCGTGAATTGGTTCAATGACTACCTAACACACAGGAGCAAGCGAGTCAAAATTGGGCAGATGTTATCCAGCTCCAGAGATGTACTCCTAGGAGTACCTCAAGGATCAATTCTAGGACCCTTGCTTTTCAGCCTCTTTGTAAATGACCTACCCACAGCCTGTGACACCAAACTTATTCTGTATGCAGACGATGCCATGCTGCTGAGCAGCAGCACCTCTCAGGTTGCCCTACAAACAGAACTACAGAATTCTTTCAATAAACTTGAGGACTGGTTCAGAAGGCAAAAGCTGCTACTAAATTACAAGAAAACCAAGGCTATGCTGCAATCCAGCCCCTACAACAAACACAAGCATGCTTGTCTCATAATCACCAACAAGGCTGGTGAGCAGATTGAGCAGGTGCACTTGTTCAAGTACCTTGGAGTCACCATTGATGACTCTCTCACTTATACGCACCACGTAGACTCCCTTGTCAAAGTGGTAAACACAAAGATTGGAGTCCTCTATAGGCATAAGAAATCCCTCACCCCAGAAGCACTCCGAATCTCAGTCTGCAGCTCCATACTCTCCATGATAGACTATGGGCTGGTGGGCTATGGAGCTGCTACTGATACAGTGCTCAAAAGGGTCCAAATTGCACTGAATAACGCATGCCACCTCACCCTGTGTGTAGATCACTATGCTCATACTTGCGCCCTGTATGAGCGTACAAACTGGCTTAACCTAAAAGACAGGATCAAATACCAAACTTGCCTCCTGGGAAAGAAGGCACTCCTCGGAAAAAAAACACCCTGTATAGGAAACCTGCTCGAGGCTTCTCTCTCATCACACTTCACCAGAGGGAGGAAGAATGGAGCACTGTCCACACCATTCTGCTGAACCTCACTAGGGCAGAGTGCTTTCTCCTATCGGGCCCCCTCCTGGATAAATGAACTCCCGATGAAATTACAAACAAACAACAGCCTGTCTCAATTCAAAGTAGGCCTCAAACAGCACCTAATGTCTAACTCAAAATGCACCTGCTTCTCAGGCCCCACTTGATAGACAGGCCTACCTCCAAGGTAACACCCAGCAGAGCTACCTAGAGAACCCTGCCTCCATTCCAGCCTAGTCAAGGGCTTAAGTAAGCTAGCAGTCCTCTTTAAAAGCACTGGGTACTGCCCTCCCAACCCACACACACACATCATACTCAAATAAAAGCCCTCTGGAGCTGCTCCCCCATCACAGCCCCCATTTCACTATCCCCACCTCTCGCTCTCTGAGGTTGGTTTCAAACCCAATCCCACTTGTTTCACTGTCACCCAGCCTCTCACCACCTTGAATAGCGTTAAACCCTATGCAGTTACTCTGCCATAGTCTATCAACGGATTTGGAGGTTTTCAGGGGTGTGCTACCTAGGGCAACCGATAAGAAATAGCTTAGCATTCAATTACAACTGCTCAGTTTTTTTTCTCCTATTTGTCTAATTGTCATGTAATCACTCTTTAATGCCTAATGATCAGGCCTCTGTAACCACTGAATATCTGTATTGTCTTATTGTCCACCCTGACGTGGAACCTTTGTAAAAGAGCTCACGCTCAAAGGTCTTTCCGAAATACTAATTAAACAAATCCAGAAACAAATGATTTGATACCTTTTATTGGACCAACATGGATGTTACAGAAAAGAACAAAGTGCTTTAGCTTTCGAACCAACCAGGTCCTTCTTCAGAAGCTTTGTGGCAGTTTTTTCAAATATCCCATACTATTAACACCAGGTTATATAGAAAAAGCAGAAATAATTCTCATTGGTTTAACATATACATTTAAAACATAATAGAAGATTATGTCAGAGAAGCTAATTAGCACCAGTATGCCTTTATCTGAGGAGCCTCAGAAGGGCAAAGGTTATCAAGAATTCTCTACAGCCAGAGGTTCTTGTCACATAAATTTAAAATGTCTCAGTATGCCAAGAAAGCATTCTAGTGATAAAAAAACCTTGGAGTGGCATACTCTCTAATACATGTAAGATGAGCTTACAACTTACATTCCAGTTGTCCTGGTATATTAAAGGACAGATAATGAGAGACAAAATCCTGAAATTAGGTATAACTGCAAGTTGAAATCAAGCCTCAAATTAACCTACACATATAAACATGATGCATGAAAGTATCACTTGTAAGTGTAAGTGCAAAAAAAAAAAAAAAAACTTGTCAAGGACCTCCAAGAAAACGAGACCATGAGCCTGATAAATGCAGATTTCAACACAGAGTCTGTGTATAACAAAAATGCACAGAATCAGTCTAAGCAATCTAAATGAAAACCCAAAGGAATTACACCTTTAATGAACCCCAAGTAAATGAGATATGCATCTTAATATGAGCAGTTAAAGATGTGACAGTGTGAACACCACCCACTGACAACTAATAGAAGGAAATAAAATGCACACTATATGTGAAAATTAAGTGTTCTAGCCACATAACAACTGCCCATGTACGCTCCACCCACACATGTGTGCTTTACATACCACCGCCCCCACACACACCTGCACACACCCACACAACCACAACACACAACAAATATAGCAAACACATTCCACACACATCACACCACACCACGCACAACAAACAAAACACACATACACACCATACCCACAACACACAAAAACAAACAATTAAACAAACAATTAAACAATTAGAACTTGAACAGCTGGGTTCAAGGAGGGTTTGAATCTTCCATGAACTGGTTCTGACAGCCCTAATCTGAACCAGTGTATTTAAGCATCATCAATCTGGAAGAGGCCAGAAACAGTATTTCAGGTATAATAGGTGTCTTCAGAGCAGCACTCTGGGATACAGTTTAAGGTAGGGAAGATCAATTTCTGCAAATAAAATTCTGGGGGAAAAGTAGGAGGTTGAGGTGGGTCGATCCTAAAGTTTATGAAATACCAAAATGGTTTACAAAATATTATCCATGGACAATAACTTCTGTTTATTAAAAAAGTGTTCTAGATTTGAAATTGCTGACTGCATCCCATGTTGGTGGAGGAGGTACATTATGTTGATAAGAAAGAAACTATAAGGGGACACCGCAAGCCTGTTTTGAATATTATTATTTCTAGTTAAAAATCCACATTTTATGATTGCTTACCTTCTATAATAATCAATTATGTTACTGGTTGCTTTATTTGCTTCTTTCCTTGGTAGAACTGAAATGCATGCTAATGTAGAGTTTACCCTACCTTGTTTTGTTTCAAATTCCTGATCTACTCTTATTGCATACATCCCCAACTGGGCAGTTACTCATGATTCAATAGTCTTTTCTACTCCTACTGCCTAATTATTGTCTAGACTATGATGGGGTGTTCTTAAGTCCAGGAAAGATGCAGTGGGAGTTAATCAAGGAATGTAAACAATAATAAATAATAATAAAATTTATTTGATTAAGGGCCTTTCAGTTTTCAAAGCGCTGTACAATATACATAAAAACAAAGCACAAGTGCAGATACAGGCAATATAAAATCAAAATAATACTGAAAATGCCTTCCCCCATAAAAAAGTCTTAAGTGCCTGCTTGAAACTCCCCACCGTCCTGCACTTCTGAAGCTGGGAAACAATGGGAAGGCTTTAACCCTGAGTTTCAATTGGGCTAAGCAACAACGTCACTCCCCCATCCGACCATAAAAGGCAACTCCTTCTGGATTGTTCCAGGATTTATTTCTCGTTGCTGCCGGAGGAGCCGCTCCTCACTCTCAGCTTCTCCTCCCCTCGGGGCTTTGCTTCCCAACCCCATGCTAATCCTGCAGCATTTCTGCTGCTTGTCCCTTGCTGTCTTCCCCCCCCCCACTGCTAGCTATTTGGCAGTCTCTCTTCCCCCCCATCTCCCCTGGCAGCCCCTGTGGAGCTCTCTTTGTTGGCAGTCTTCCATCTCATGATGTGGGCCTCCTTTGCTTCCTCGCTCACTCTGCTCCTCCCATGCAGCCTGCAGGTAGGCTGCTGCACCTCCTCTCCTACTCATCGACTCTTTCTGGCTCCCCTGCTCATCCCGTTCTTCATTAACTCCCGTTAAACATCCCGTTTTGTTCCCATCCACCTCAGTTTTCCTTCCCCCTTCCCCGTACCTTGTTTTACTGTGTTGTTACTCCCAGTTCTCCTTTTCCACCTGCAGGCCTCCTGGCTGCCCACTGTTCATCCACAGCCTGGTTCTAGTGGGCTTGTTGCTTTCTGTAATCTGATCACTGGGTCAGTCTCCTTGTGAACTCTACCATTTGGTGCCATCTTGCTCCCCATGTGACGGCTTCCTGAGAGTAGCCTGTCAGCTTTCCTCTGGTACCTTACTTCTCATACTACTTCCCCCACTCCTGGGGGCCATTTTCTCACAGCCGCACTGTCTCTGGTTCTGGTTCTGCCCCTTCCACCTCCATTTGCTTCTGGCCATGGGGCACCAGTCCTCACTCGTCTCCACCATCTCCTCGCTCTCAGTGTCCCTCTGCTCCTCGAGCTTTCTCTCCATTGACCTTATCTACGCCTTGTCACTGTGCTGCCTGCTGTCCTTCATTGTGACATTGGCAGTGCTTGTCCTCAACTCAGGTTTGTTGCATGGGTGTTCATATTCTCCTAGTCCCTTCCTACTGCTGTATTTTGCTATTACAGCACCTACCTTACCACTGTATATTAATGTTGATCTTGTAACTTGAATGTTTAATGTCTCATTCCTATTATACCCATTCCCCCCCAGGTTGCACTGGGAGAAGAGCCACTTGTCACTCAGTGTGCCTTCCTGGTGAAACTTTTCATTAAATTAATAAATAAATAAATTATGCCACCCCTTCATTGACTGACTCTGGTGCTGACTGCCCAAATTCTGGTGGGATTTCTCTCTGATCCTTGTCTCTCCTGTTATTTTTCACTGTTGTCCTCATCCACCGTAATGGTCATGTATGCTTAGCCCAGGCTTTCTGCCTCATTGTGTTTCTCTTCTGGGTGCCTTTTGCATTGCTCGCTGCTTATTTTTGTTGCTTGTGCTTCCCCTTTGTGAGTGCTCTCCCTCCTCCTCTCTCTCCCTTCAACCTCCATTCCTCTCCTTCTGTGACCTCTGATCTCATTTAGGGGCTTCCCTATCCTGCCATCCCACTACCACCATACCCTACTCATTCACATCATCTATTCCCTCCTCATTTACATCGCCTAATATTCCCTCCTGCATATCACCCTACCTGCATGTCTCCTCCAACGACCCTATTCCCTCATTCTAGTCAAAGCTATTCAGCTGTTCTCCTGGTACTGCCCACCTCACCACCAACTGCTGGCTTTGCCTGGTCACTCATGCTCCTATCTTCATGTAATTTTATCCATTCCTAATTTGGCTCTCAATGGACCCAGTTAGCATGCACTCCCATAGTTACCAATAATGGTAGCTCCCTCATGACATGAGCCTGGTTCTCCTTCACTTAGTCTGACCTAAGGGTCTACTGATTCACATCGATTAATTGAGCATACCTCTCATTGGGTCTTATGCTACCTCATCGATCTGCTCTCCACTCAGAGACACACCTTCCATGTCCATTGCTCCTTGTCTGGGGGCTATCCTGTAGCTGACAGTCTTGCTCTGCACCCATGAAGTCCACATCTAAAGCGTGGAAATCTCAGAGCGGGGTCCTTCTCCCTGGCCCATAATGGGAATGTCTTAGCTCCAGGTGGACCTTCAGTCATCCCTCATCTCAGCCACACCTCTGGATGTAGAATTTACTACTTCCAGCTGTGAGGGATGGTACTCTCATCATCAAAGCCCCTTTGGCTTCCCAAGTGGGTTCAGAGGCACCCTGTATGCTGTTCTCCACCAAGACCGCTTCTGGTTCATCTGGTCTATTTCATAGGCTTACATAGGCCAGCTAAGTGCCTCAGCAGTCATCTCTCTCCTCTCTTGCTTTTGAGTGTCTAGTTGCAGAGACATTGCTTGCAATCCTCAACAGCTGTCCATTTAGAAGGGCAGAGCAAGTACTTCTTCTAAATTGGAATGTTTTCCTCCTCCTTTGATCTCCACGCTAAATTGCAGTAGCTGAACCATCACTAATCAAATCATCCTTCAACCTGGAGGGAAGGTAACCTTGGCCTTGGATTCCCAGAGGTTTCCTCCTCAAAGGGGTTTTTCATCTTCTCTATGCCAATGGTCATAATAATAGTCAGGGTTAGTGCTTTCATAGATTCCATAATATGTTTCCACTGTTGGATGGAGTCAGATGGTGGTCCCAGCTGTTCCCTTTCTCCTTAGGAAGTCTGCCCATCTGCATCTTGTCAGATTTCCTTTCATTCATTGTCCTAACCTTATATTGTTTTTCTTCTGTTCTTCCTATCCATGTCTGTTGCATTTATTTCCGGTCTAGATATCTTCTGATTTCTCACCTCTTCGATGCACGACACCCATTTGGGTATTCTTTTTGAGCTTCTTCCTTAGCCATCTTTAGCCAAGTGAATTATTCCCATGGCATTAATAGGGAGGGAACCTTCCTCTAGGGTTGCTTGCATCATATCCGTACAGGGTGGTATATCCCATGGATAGAGAGGTGAACAGCCACAATGTACCAAAGTTACATAAGCATACATCTCATCTAGTTGCATAAGCACAACTGAATGGGATGGCTTTAAGCCTGAGGTTCAATGGGCAGAGCAACAATGTCACTCCCCCATTAGGCCTTAAAAGGCCACTCCTCCTGGACTGTTCCAGGATTCATTTCTTTTTGCCCCACCCATCCAACCCTCCTCCCCCAGTGGCTCATCTCTCTTTCCAATGGGCTTCTTCCTAAGCTACCTTTAGCCAACAGAATTATTCCCACGGCACCTATAGGAGGGAAGGAACCCTCCTCTAGAGTTCCTTGCATTGTACCATTATAGGGTGGTATATCCCATGCATAGAGAGGTGAAAAGCCACAATGTATCAAAGTCACACAAGTGTACATCTCATCCAGTTGCATAAGCACAATTGAAACATGTTTTTGTGTGGTGACACCTGTATGGTGGGCAGTAATTTTTTTTGTTTATGTTTTACTTTTTAAATGAAAAAAAGAATCAGAATCAAGCTGCCAACTACTTCAGCACTCTACAGAATGTAAGAAATCATAACATTTTTTTTTTTTAAAGTAGGGACACTTTGAGGCCTAAGGGGGTTGACAGTGTACCATTGACCCCATAGCACTGTTGTCCTTCAGAAAGTAAAGTGCTGTTTCAGTCCATACATATCTCCTGTCAGGCATTTCTTTTGCCTGGACCCCTTGTTTGTGCCTGTCTCTAAGCTGTGCTTGCAGTGCCTCAAAATCATAATACTTTTGTTCCCAATTATAGTTAGTTAGTTAGAACTTTATTTTTAGACATGATGTAACTTTAGATCTGAGGACCAATTTGCAAAGTTGTCCTGTTATATGTTTTGTGTAAGAATATTATTTGATAATTTACTCAACCACAATAGTTTTAATGTATCCCACAGAAAAACAGGAAATTTCAGAGCTATCACTCCCAGTGAGTATTTCCTGCACTGAAATTCTGGGTCCATAGGAAGTAGCACATTACAATGCTATTGAGAGTAGCACATTTCCTTACCCAGTGCCAGCAGATTGATCAGTGGAGCATTGTCAGAACATAAGATCAGGGGCATTTAATAGGTTGTTATCAATGGAAGATCCTCCATCTCTGTAAAAGCAAATACTAAGTTCAAGTATAAATCAGTGAAGAACATGTGGAATGCAAGTTTGAAACCTCAGAATTCATTTTAACTTCAATCCAGCAAAATTACTGTAAGAGTTTTTGCAGAATTTTTTAGTGAGGATTGTTGTGGATAGAAGAATTAGGATTCAGTTAACTAATCCTGGGGTATAACTGCAAGTTGATTTATCCTCCTAAATGTATAATTCCCAAGGTATGAAGTGAAATATTTTCAAAGATTGTCATGAACTGGTGGGAATCAGAATCAAAGGGCAGATGTACATCAGCAAGGGAGGCTTCTGTTCCATTAAATTATTCTGTTTGCAGCAGCCATTTTCTATAAGTTGAGCATGGAATGATTCATGTAATTTGTAATCTTCATGAGGGGATGCGTTGTCAAGAGTACTTAAGGTCAAAACATAAACACCATTTTTATCCAGTATGTTTCTATATATTACTCAAACGGTAACTGTTTAAGTTCTCATGTTAATGTCAATATAGTTCAAGCTGCAAGTATGAATTGACTTTGTAACAATTGTAAATTATTCTCTAATTACTGTCTATAAACTTCTTTCTTGTTGCTGCCTGTATCGTATTATCTTGGACTGTTACCTGAACTTATAGATGACTGCCGACTCTAATTAATTCCAGGTTTACTAAGTTTACCAGGTTGTTTAGACATAAGGAGGCTGAGGCCCATCAGGAATGTCTCCTACAGTGGTGTGGGTAAATTAATTATGGTTTGAATCCCATTTTATGTTGCTCCTGAAAAAGGGACTTTTAGTCTCAGTAAGCCTATCCAGTTAAGAAAATCCAAATAAATAAATAACTGGGGGATTTTACAGTATGTATCAAATGGTCACCCTCTACTATACGTTTACCTTGATGGTATGAGGATGAATTGACCTGAGAGTAGCCTTTTGTGCCTAGCTGGAGATGCTCTTGAGAAAAGAGATGGTTTTCCTGTAAAATTATCAGGTCAGTTCTTTCCCTTTCGAAAGCAATTTTATTAAAAGCTCTCTTATAGAGATTATTCAAACCACTGGCATTAAGTGAAAATAGTTTAGATTGTGTCACCTATAGCCAACAGGCTACTGAAAGTAATCAAGCAATCCTGATATAAGAGTTGCTACCAACAGTAGTATTAAAAAAAATAAACTTATTATTATAAATAAGGTATCCTCTTAATGGTTGACTTCAGCTTTTAGAACTCCTAAAAAGATGAAACTCTGTGTCAGTAAGTAGAATAGCGAAGCATAGAAACTATACACAAACTACAACAAACACACAAAAAAGCAATAAGCAGTGTTGTTACCTTGTGGTGGCCTTCTAAGATAGGCTCCTGACATAATGCATCTAGGCTCAAAAGCAGCAACCTGAAAATAGTACCTCTTAAGAAGGAGGAAATTCAAGGCAGGGAATTGCCTTGGGCCTCTATTGCAAATGTTTATAATTCAGGGAAGAAAACTCAGGGAAGGTACAGTGACAGTGAAAATTGAGGGAACTGATTCAGATACATACCAGTAGAAGAAGAGTACAACTGAAACAGGTACAACAAGTATTGGGACACCTGAACTTCGCGTGCAGGGCTATTGGGCCGGGGAGGGCTTTCACCAAAAGGTTAGCTAGGGTTACAGCCAGAGTGACCAGACCACACCATTGGGTAGACATGACAAAAGGAGTCAAGGAGGATTTTAAAGTGTGGGAGGAACTCCTGAGGGAATATAATGGCCATTCTTTCTGGCAGGAGGAATGAGTGCATAACACAGACCTTGATCTATACACAGATGCAGCCGGGGGCCTAGGCATGGGGGGGGCTACCTGAGGGGTAGATGGTTTGCAGAACCATGACCATTAGACTGGGTAAGGGATGGTGAGGTAAAAGATATAACATTGTTAGAGATCATGCCCATCTGGGCATGCACCCTGGTGTGGGGGGAAGAGTTACGGGATCAAAAAGTTACATTTTGGTGTGACAATAGAGCAGTGACAGAGGTTCTGAGCAACAGGGGAGCCAGGTCAGAGATGGTCATGCAAGTTTTGCAACTTCTAGTGCTAAGGGCATTGCAGTTGAACATGTCATTCAGAGCAAAACACATACAAGGGTACACAATACCCTGGCTGACAGCCTTTCCCGTCTGCAGCTGGAACGTTTCCAGAGGCTGGCACCAACAGTGGAGGAGCAAAAAACGCCCATACCAATGAATATATGGGACATTGGCAGGAAGGAACAGAAATGTTGTTCCGCAGTTCATGGGCACCACGGACTCTGAGGGCCTATGATGGGGCCTGGCAAGTGTTTCAAACATTCAGGGAAACACACCACATGGAGGTAAGTAAGCCACTCACAGAAGAACAATTGGGGAAGTTCACCATAAAGCAATGGCAAAAAGGAACAGCCCATGCCACAATAGGGGTCTACTTGGCAGGGATTAGTGTTATCTGCAGTCTAAAGGGATGGAAGGACCCAACCAAATCAATGTTCATCAGAAGAATGATGTAGGGATGTGGTAGATTAAAACAAGGGACAGTGGATAATAGAAGACCGATAGGGGAACAGTGGCTGGTGAAACTGAAGGGTGTGTTACCGGCAATTTGCAGATCAAAGGCTGAGGCCCAGTTATTTCACACGATTTACATGGTAATGTTTGCAGGAGCCTTGAGAGTAAGTGAGGTGGTAGGCCACGGCAAGCAAGACAAGGAAGGGGGCTTAGGATGGAAAGATATAAGGGGGGGATGAAGGAGATACAGCTCATGATCAAGAGGTCAAAAACTGACCAAAGGGGACAGGGTTGCATGGTACCATTAAAGAAGCATGTGGAAGGCACAATGTGCCCAGTGCAGGCTTTGTGGGCTTTCGCAGCAGAGCGTGGGAATAGGACAGGGAGATTATTTCGGTATGGTGATGGATGTAGAGTCACAAGTTATCAAGTCACAGCATTGCTCAAAAAAGGCATGCAATTCCTGGGGGAGGATCCGATTAATTATTCTTCCCACTCCTTATGGATAGGGGCTGCCTTACAGTGAGCAGCGGCAGGTGAGACGGTGAATAATAATTTGGAGAAGGGGCGCTGGCGGTCAGCCAGTTATAAAAGATGCATTCGAACACTGCAGTGTGGAGACTAACGGATCACCTATGTTTTTGTTACAGATATGGAGCCATGGGGAGGGGGTAGGGAGATGTGGTATGATGGTAAGAAAATAAGACCATATGTAAGATATTTATTTTGTTTAAACCATATAGGAAGAGGGAGGAGCATGGAAGTCTGGATCTGCAGCCACTCTTATATTTATTGGGCAGAAAAGGGAGCTGAGAAAAAGGCTGGGGGAAAACAACTTTACCAAGATGTGAGGCAATGTGAACTGGTATGGTGTGGCATCCGAGGGATGAAATAGGCACAACTGCTCCCCACCATGAAAGAGCTGAAGGAGCAGTGACCCATTCCAGACTTAATTATTATACATTTAGGGGGCAATGAACTTGGAGGCAAGCCATGGGTGGACACATACATGCAGATAAAAAGGGACTTAGGGACAATACAGCAGTGGTGGCCTGGGGTATGCCTTGCCTGGTCGGATATGATACCAAGGAGGGTTTGGAGACAGGAGCACAGCTATAGAGCTGTGGATAGGGCCAGGAGAAAGATGAACAGAAGGGTAGGGATACTGGTAAAGAAAATGGGAGAACAAGTAATACTGCAGGACGTGGAAGAGTGGGTAGAAGATTTCTACAGGTCAGATGCATGCACCTGTCAGATATAGCCATAGATATGTTCAATACAGAAATGATGGGTTTCATAGAAGCATGGAGGAGGCATGCAAAAAACGGATAAAAAAAAGGGGGGGAAGAGAAGGACTGTAAAGTGGTTTCCCTGAGGTATGGGGGAACAATACCCTAAGTGAGGGGAAAGCCAGTTATCCAATGCAAGCTGGAGACTGGCTAGTGGGGCAGGGAGGGGGGAAGGGGGGGAAGAAAAATGAATAAGATGAAAAGAGGAAGAAGCTGAAGTAGAAAAGCGGTCTCGGTTTTCACCATTACCTAACAGAAAGGAGAAGAAGAAGGCACCCAGGTTTTCACCTGTGGGAGCAAAAAGAGGAAGAAAGAGGGATGATCAGAGATTGATATATGGATGAAAATAAAGGAGATTGTGAGAGATATAAGAATAAAAGATGATACATGGAACATGGAATTATGATATATAAATAAATTAATTGCCGATCTGAGCACAACAACAAACAATGGTCTCTGTCTTTTTGTGAGGGAAAAGGGGGGAATATGGGACAATGGAGATTGCCCTTTAAGGGGCATACCATGTTTTCCTGGTGCACCCCTTCCCTTTCCATCAAGATGGTGTGCTCAGAAGGGGAAGGGGGAAGGAAGGGGAGGGCCAGGGGATAGAACGGATGGAGCAAGCAACAGGAAGGGGATGGGCAAGTGGAGGTACATAAGGGACAGCACAGAAGTGATTCAGCCACTTTTGCTGGAGTTTTGACCTCCCACCACCCTAGAACATAGAGCAAGAGGGAAGACAGTTAGTAAGGGACTGTATGGTAGGTCCTGTCAAGGTGGATGACAGGCGTGTCCAGTGGGGACGATTATTGGACTGCCAAAGTTGGATGGCAGAAAACAATATGGTTATTTGGACTGCCAAAGGTGGATGGCAGAGGAAAGGGGGAAAAAGGGGGGGAAGGAGGGGAAGGGGGAAGAAAAAGGAATAAGACAAAAAGAGGAAGAAGCTGAAGGAGAAAACCGGTCTCGGTTTTCACTGTTACCTAACAGAGAGGAGAAGAAGAAGGCACCCAGGTTTTCACCTGGGGGAGCAAAAAGAGGAAGAAAGAGGGATAATCAGAGATTGATATATGGATGAAAATAAAGGAGATTGTGAGAGATATAAGAATAAAAGATGATAAATGGAACATGGAATTATGATATATAAATAAATTAATTGCCAATCTGAGCACAACAACAAACAATGGTCTCTGTCTTTTTGTGAAGGAAAAGGGGGGAATCCTGGACAATCAGTCTTTTTTATTTCCCAACTATTTTTCCCTCCTGGTCATGGTCCACGGGGCCTCTATCAGGCATCCCGCCTGTTCCTGTCCCACCTGAAGTCCTCCTACCTAAGCCTCCTCTCTGTTCCCTCTCATCCCACAGTTGGCACCCTCAGCTTAACCCCTCCAGGATGGGGCCGCCCCTCCATTTGGCGCACTTTACAGACAGACTCTGACATGTGGGTAAGAGCCCAGGTGGAGGAATCTGGAAGGCCAGGCAGGGTGGGCCCAGTTGTGGACATGGGGGCAGGTGCTGTCGCCTACTCCATGGACTGGGTTTTTCCCTGTTCTGGTGCTCATCCCCCCATACGTGGTGCACATTCTGACACAATGGCACACAGCAACCCTGCCTTGCATCAGCCAAGCTAATTTCATGCTACCCTACGTGCTGCAGTGCCCCTGGTCTCCACCAGGAGCAGCTGGCATGCTGGGCAATCCCCAACCCTCCCCCAAAGGAGGAGAGCTCCCTGCTGAGTACTCAATCCTCAACCTGCCCCTGCCAATCACCGGCACCCCAGCTTGCTCCCAAACACGGGTCACCAGCGTAGCATGAGGTGTGGTATCCAGCGTCGCATCCTCAGCACCACTAGGCCAGCTGAGTATAATCAGTCTTAACCTATGCATATTTATAACATAACCACATAGTTACTATATTCAGTGTTTAAATAAGTACGTTGTAATAGCAAGTACAGAGTTACAGAGATGACAGTGCAGGTAATTAGTACAACATTTAGTGGACAGGAGAGCAGCTAATGGTAATGAACAAAACAACGCAAGCGAAGAGGATAGTAGAAGAGGGACATTAAATGGGAAGCTGATCCCCTAGGTTATCCCCTGGGTTATCCAGTATCTAGACATAGATAGGCTGATCCTCAGGTTTGTGACCATTTGAGAAAGCACTTCCATGTCTCTGTAAAAGAATGAGCAAGCAGATTTTTAAAGAATGGGAGCTTCACGGGGGTTGCAAGTTTCAGCATTTTTTGAATAGAGTTCCACAGGATTGGAAGAGTGTGGCTCATTTCCAATTTACCATATCATGATCTAATGTTGGGAGTGATAAGGGAGATATAGGATAGGCTTCTCAGGGGATAACTGCCTACTACACAAAGGGGCAAGCAGTCTGAAATATAACGTGGAAGCAAGTTGACGATGGCTCTATATGTCCATAGGGCTGAGTTCCTTTGTCATCTAAAGCTCAGGGAATTCCAATCTAATGCCAAATAAAGACAGTAGTGGTGTGTAGGGTAAGGTGCATCCGTAATAAATCTAAGTGCACGGTGGTATAATGTGTCGAGCTTTGTAAGGGCAGATTTAGGGACTTGTCCATACAAGAAGTCAGCATAGTCCAAAAGTAGCATGAAGGTTGTTTGGACAAGCCTGTTTTTTGCTTCCACAGTTAAGAGATATCTAATTCTAAAAAAAGAGACCAAGTCTCTGCTTAAGCTTTTTTGAAAGTTCCTCAATATGTTTGGCAAATGAGAGTTTGAAATCAATCAAACCACCTAGGTACTGAAATATTTCTATGAATTCCAGAGATACTCCTAACAATGTTGTAATTTGGGGTGCAGCAACAGGGTTGCATGTATTAGAGGCATTTGCGGAAGTAGAAAAGAACATTGTCTTAGTTTTTTAGCATTAAGGAGTAGCTTTAGGTACAGTAGGTTATTCTGCAAGTGGTTAAATTCAAGCTGGAGGTCCCTGAGTGCTAATTCTGGGGTAGGCCTATCTATATAGAGGACAGTGTCATCGGCATACAGTTGAATGTTCGTTGACTTAATTCCTGTGTTAATATTATTGATATAGATGGCAAATAGTAAAGTGCCTAAAATAGACCCTTGTGGCACTCCTCTTAGTAGGGTTTTAAGTGGAGAGAGTTTCCCGTCTGCTTTAATGTGCTGTTGATGTCCGGTAAGGTAGTTTGTGAACCAAGTTAGTGCCATCCAGTGGTAACTCATGAAGTGGGTGCATGAGGAAGGGTGCCGTCCATTATGGCAACTCCTTCCTGGCGCAATCCACTCACGGGGATGGAAAGGTATGGCAACCAGATGAGGGGGTGGGCAAACTAGGAGACAATGTTGCTATACGTACGCGCTTGGGGGAGTGGGAGTGAGCACAGCGAGCATAGGCTAGGAGGGTGGAGAGACTGTAGGGGGTGGTGCTGCAGTTGCTGGTCAAGCTGCATCGTGGCATGGGGGATTAGCTAGTGGCTAGGGTAGCTGAGGTACTGGGTTCAGGTCTGGGCGCTGAGTGCGATTTTTTTGTGCCTGGCCTGAGCCTTTTTTTTTTTACTGCTTTCACCCCCCGACATGCACCCGCTGAGTTGAAATCCTTAAGTAGGGGGTGCAGGGGCAAAAGCCTTGAGGGGTGTTGGGGTGCAGCCCACCACAGAAAGCAGTAAAAATATGTCCTGGTGCCATTGTTCTGGTGTGCTGGGGTTGTCAGAGTACCAAAAACGTGTTCGGCACTCTGACTGAGCGATAATGGTGATCGCCTTTAGGCGTTCGCTATTATCACATAGACCCCCGTCCTGTCCAACCCAGAGTTCCTTACTGTATCTAGAAGTAGTTCATGATCCACTGTATCGAAGGCTTTGCCCAAGTCAATATATTTAATGACCTGTTGTATATTGTTGTGGGTTATTTTTGAGTTTTGATTGGTGATACAGTGACTTTACACATTTTCAAGTCTGTACATACTGCACTTGTAATGGTTTGATACAATATTTCGATTTTTAATGGTTTGCACTTTCATGTACTGTACAATTCTGCTCTGCTGTAACTACCTTCCTCCCCTAGAGTCATACCTGGAAGCAAGGAAGCATTAACTCAGTGTGCCTATCCCAGATGAAAAATTGAAAACACGTTAATAAATAAAAAATAAAACTCTTTGTTAAAATATTGCATCCCTCAGCTGTCTTGGCAGCACAGTAGCTCATTGATTACTTAGCATGTCAGCAACCTGAATCTTTGCCTCAATTCGAGAAACAAAAGACCACTCCATCATCCATGATAAAGCTTGATTAGGTGCTACATGTCAACAGCATACAGTTCAGGTACTAAGTCCTCAGTACCTGAACTGTATGCTTTTGGCGTGTAGCACCTAATAAAGCTATATCACGGATGATGGTGCGGTCTTCTGTTGCTCAAATTGGATTTTTTTTGGAACCTTCACACAGCACCAGTGGAGTGGGATTTGCCTCTCTCATCTTTGCCTCAAGCCTAGGGTGGCAGCAGCTAACTGGCTTTAACAGGACAGAAACTGGTCTGTGGCACCTCTTGCCTTGGACATGGCTGTCCTCAGTGGCCAAGCATGAAAGGGAATGATACAGGAAGAATGTTGTGACCCTATGTGATACATCTCACTAACATGAGCAAGCCTGAGGCAAGGCACAAAAGTGTCATGATTCTCAGAGCTGGTGTTAGGGGTGTCACTGTGAAGGGGAAGGTTCTATCCCCAACTATGGCTTCTCACGTTTGATTTACAGGGAGGATTTGCCCCTCAGTAATGCCATGGAAACTGCACTGTCTCTGAGGCAGCACTTTAATGATGCACTTATTCTTTCTTATAAACTAGTCACTATTTGTATATACTAAAAGGTATTTACTATGCTAACTAAAAACTGCCATGAAATACCACTCTATTGAAATTTTAAGTAAAAAAAAACTGTAAAAAATATATAAGTACCTGTTAGGATGTAAACCATGATTTCTTGCTAAAAATGCAAAAGTGCTGTGTTGCCATTTGTCTCCAAACCCTTAACAGCTTGATTATGAACCAAAGACCCATTCAGTATGTTACCAAACTGCACTGAGTGACTGGCAGTTCCTGTGGTCTAGAGATTCAGTAACATATCTAAGAACCATGCACAACAATCTAGCTGGGTTAAAATCCTGGGCAGCTATTTTCATATTTGAAAGGTTTAACCTGTGGTTCAGTGGGGGGCTACCAGACTCCTACCCCTTTCCCTAAAAAAGCCACACAAAACCACAGTGCCTATTGTTCACACGTGGTGTCTTGCCTGTGTTCTGCATGGCTCCCCTTATGTTGCTTTCTCGTATCACGTTGCTAGACTATTGCCCTCCATTTGCCTTCTTTGCTGTTGTGCATCCCTAGCATTTTGAATTCTTGCTCTTGTTGTATATCTTGCCACTTTTGTTTCATTGGCTTTGTTACTGTTCCTCCCTGGCTCTACCACTCCTGCTTCTATTATATGTCCCCTCCTACAGCTCCTCTACTCCTGCTCTGTTGCCTTTCTTGTTTCCTCCCTACCATGGTTTTCTGGTCCCTCTTCTGTTATTTGTCTGTAGTTCTGTTGTTATTTAAGACATATTGCATCCTGATTCTGGACCCACACTTCATAGAAAGGAAACCTTAAAATGACAGTTTCTGATCAGGGGATGAACAGTACCTAAGCTTGTGACTGCTCCCTGAGCATTAAACGTCCCCTTTTCTGCAACTGCCAGAAAGCAAGAACTGTTTCATTTGTATGTTGCTCCAATATCAGCAGATCTAACTTCTGCACCTCACAGTCACACTCCTGAGGGCATTCATGCTGTGTCTCAGATCAAGGAGCGTGGGGATCTGAGCCGCCAAGTCAACTCAGTTGTGGCACAATTTCATGCCAGAGTCACATCTCTCTAATCCAGACCATCCAGCAAAGTATCAGATCCAGGTCCTTCAATACAGCATCCAGTACTTCCTGATACTCCTCAGGTCCTTTCTTAGACTTCGACCAAGTACTACACAGGAGGCTGATTAGGAAAGTGGGTGGCATGGGATTGGATACCAGGCTGGTTAACTGAAATGAAAGCTGGCTGGAAGGAGGTCACAACTCGTAATAATAGGTGGTTCATTGTTTAACAGCATTAACATGATGAGTGGAATACCACAAGGCTCAGTCCTGGGTCCAGCTCTATTTACACTTTATTCATCATATTTGCATATAGGAATGAAAAGCAACATTACTAATTGTGCTGATGACACAAAGATGGGATGTCCAGTATTATCTGAAGAAGATACTGTATATTAAAAATACAAGAGGATTTATATAAAACACAAGCTTGGGCAGATACATGGGGTTTGAATTTTAATCAAGATATATGTTGTGTTATGCATTTTGGTAAACAAAATCCCAGGAAGCAATATAATTTTCGTAATAACATCTTAGGTAGTGCAGTTCAGGAAAAAAGATCTGGGGATTATTATACAGACTGACCTATCATTCTCAATTAATATCAAGCAAATTAGTAATAAAGCACTGAGGGCCAGATATTCAAAAGTTTACCCCAGTGCTAAATTAGCACTGCCCGGCATGCTAAATTAGCCTGGAACAAATAGCCCACTATATTCAAAAGGATAGCCCCGGTGCAAAACCAGCTGAATATAGTGTGCTTATGAAGCCAGGAAAACTGATCTGCAGGCGTGGTACTAAAATAAGCCAGGAAGTAAGACAGCACAGAATATAGCAAATAAGACAGCTCTGAATATAGCAAGCAAACAGGCAGTGCAAACACCCACTGAAGCATAGTGCAGAGGGGAGCCTGCTGTGCCCTGGCGCACATGCAAACACCTATAGACCAGAATGTTACCTCAAGAGTAGACAGCAGGAAAAACCTAGAGTGTGGCACATGCACCCAGCCACGGCAATGGTCTGTAACATCGCAGGAAACAAGAATCGAATCAAAATGCAAAACCCTGCAAAAAAACCATGCCACCAAGAATCACACTGGACACAGTGATGCCAAGAATGTTAAACATAATATTGGAAAAACAGGCAATAACAAGAAGAAGAACATGAAAAAACAAAACCCAGAACTAGAAATACAAACATAACACATACCATGTGTGTTATGTTTGTATTTCTAGTTCTGGGTTTTGATTTTTCATGTTCTTCTTCTTGTTATTGCCTGACACACACATGTGACTTATATGAGCAAGCAAACTGGCTTCAGCTCAAAGGCAGACTATCCTACCAATCATGCCTAACTGTGAAAAAGGCCTCTCTAGATCTCTTGCCTCCTGGTGTACAGTCAGTGTTTAGGTCGCCAAACCACACCTGGCATACTAGATGCACCTTGAACCATGCGGTCATAGTGCCTCACTGCCGTACCACCCAAGTGCAATGCTCATTTGCATACAGAGCACTATTGTGGTATAATTCACTCTATTGTGATGTTACCAAAGACCAAACACTGGGCTCCTTCAAAAAGAAACTGCACCAAGCACTATTCACCAATGCCTCATGTGACTGCCATGCATAAAACAACTTGGGCCTGTTTCCTCTCCTTAGCCAACACCCTACCCCACCCTTCCTCCCCCCTACCATCTTCCCCTTGCTACTACCCTATAACTTAACTGCCTTCCTGAGGTCCCCATTAACCAATCCCAGCATCAGACCATGCTTACTCTCCATAGAGGGCATCACCAGTTCCTGCACTGTTTGCCCCACTGGAGTGCACTCTTAAACTGAATGACACAGCCCATGTTTATCTGCTGATATTCCCCTCCTGGCAATCCCCCCATTCAGACAATGCCTTTGGCTGTATTCCTACTCTGGAACAGTGCTAGGCCTTAACCCTTAGCTTCTGTCTATCCTGTAAGACCATGTCCCTAGTTGTTGTCTTTCCCTCCTTTTGACTCTGATAATGTCACTTGGCTGCAGCTTTTTCCTCCTGTTGCTGGATCCCAACCATAATGCCTTTTTTGCTAGTTAATCTTACTCCTAACCACTGTATGTCTTCAAAATACCTGTTTTTGAAACTTAAATCCATATGCACTATTTTATTGTTACCTTTACTCCTAGGACCACTATGTATTTTCACTCTATACTGTTTTCTCTGTTCTTTGATATGACATGGAGCCTATGTAAAAGAGCCTTTGGCTTAAAGATTTAAAGATATTAATTCCAAGACTGAAATAAATAAATAAATAAAAAATAAATAAATAACTAAAACAAAGACCACAGCTAACACTACTCAACAGTACAACTACTACAGACAACCATAATTACTACCACTACTACTATTACTACTACTACTACTACTACTACTACTACTAGAACAACAACTGCAAACAAAAAACAACAGAATTGCCATATGGCAGGTGCAAAATGTCCCAGTCCATGAAAAAGGGGGGGGCAAGAAAATAAACACGAGAATAGAATTTAGGGCTGCTCCTGCTGCTGCTGCTGCATGGGGTCTGGCAGCTTGGCCTCCAGGATGGCAGCCACGCTCCTCAACTAGGTGATCATTTCTGCCAGCTGCTCAATCAGGATTCATTGCTTCCAGACCACCTGGCGCAGAAGATCTTTCATCCCCTCAGACGTATTAGGCTGAGGGGCCGAAACCGAGCTCTGAAGTGGACCTAGGGAAGTGAAGAGGACCGTGTCAGGATGGCATACCAACAAGGAAGTACAATGCACACCCCAGGCAGATGACCCAGGAGTGGACAGCATGTCCCAACAACCATGCCCTTATGGCGATACAATGGAGAACAGCACACACACAACCCGACATATGCCTTTATATTGTAGCATGACAACACAGGCCCCACCCACCCAGCCAAAGTATGCAGAAAGGCATGGAAGGCCAATGGCTACACCGTGAATCAGAACAATCCGCAGAGCCCAGTGGAGCACACAGTGACACATTGCAACCACACAGGTAACCCCCAAGGTGACAAGGACTGTGACCCAGGGCACAAAATAAGCCATGGAATGACATACTGGTTGGGACATGCTGCCCAAATGAACAGTGCAATTAAACACACTGCAAAGCACAGCCACCACAGGAATGGCCACAGCTACACCACTGTACAATTGAATGTGGCCTGTACAGAAGAGGTGCAGGATGTGTCATGTGCCCCTCCACCCACAACAACAGAATAACCATGGCAACAGTACCCAATGTGGACATGCTGTGCACGGTCTACCACTTGTAAAGAAGGGACACAGCCCAGATCTCTCCCCTGCAGGACAGCAGTAAGCCAACCACCCATGCCAGGCACAGTGCAACACAGGCCTGTAAAGTACCACAGCCCCATGCATTTCACCCCGCCATAGCAGGACGGCAATATGCCATCTGCCCATTCAGAACCATAGTACCACATGCCAATACAGTAGCCCAGCCCAATTCATCCCTCCCCCTGGCATGTCAGGAGTACACCAACTAGCCATGTCATGGACCTAGGAACACAAGCCAATATAGGAAAACAGCCCCATCCCCTCCCCATACCGGGACAGCAATATCCCAGTTGCACACATTATGGACACAGCAACACAGGCTGGTACAGAACTACAGCCCCTTACAGTCCTCCCTCCCCCACAGCAGGATGGCAATATGCCATCCAACCATCCAAAACCATAGTACCCCATGCCAAAACAGTAGCCCAGCCCCATCCAAGTGGTACAACACAGTGTACCATGTACACAGCTGTGTGCACTCCAAGGCCACAATTGTAAAACGTGGACAAACCACCCACTGCACATGCAGAAAAATGTGTAACCAATCATGATATTTATGCAGCACTCCCTGCTGCCCATCACTGCTCTCCTCAGCTTGTTGAGGCATGGCTGGCACCTTCCACCTGTTGCCTTGGCTCCTGGCTCCCTGGCCATCTTCCTGGCCCCTGTCACTGTCCTGGCACCTGCCACTGCATTCTGCAGGGTGAAGAAGGTACATCACTGTAAGTACCTGTGGTAATGCTACAGGAAACCCCACCAATGTCCATGGTACAAAGTAGTACCTCAAACCATGATCCCCCCTGTCACATGTAACATGGCACATAGCATACCAGTGTGTGCCCCAACCCCCAGATCAGTGTGCGGACATACTGTGGCATGTGAGACATGCACAGCCATGGACATAGGGATGGTGGAGACATTGTGCACACTAACCATGGCTGCATGGCAATGGGGATGCACAGTGTGGACAATTGCAGAAAACCAAGGGCAGAACACACACAGCAGTAAAGTGCAGATGGAATGGGACACATACACATGCACATCCACAGACCTAAACAACCACACAGACACATGGACAGACACACACACACACACACACGCACACCCACAGGTGACATGCATACCTGTGGCACTGCAATAAACTTACCTGGCACAGGCACAGTCCCATCCTGGACCATGCGTTTATTGTGCTCAAGCTGGTGGTGCTTCCTCCACTTAAGGTCAATGAACATATGCAGGCACTTCTCCCCATCCCTGTCTATCCCAGTCCGCCTGGTCAGGTGATGGCCAATGGATGCCAGACCTGTCTATGCGGCCTGTCCTCCTCCCTGACCTCCTCAAACAGCTGCCTGTCATACTGCAGGACCAACTCAGCCAGGTTGGTAATTTCAAAATCCCCCCCATCTCTTGCCCCTCTGGACAACTGCCCTCACCCTCCTGCTTGATGCCATTATCACCAGGGAAAAAGACAGTAACAAGAAAGCTGCAACAGGTAGAAAAGGACAACTCCCTAGCACACTCTGCTTTCCTGCTAAGTGCTGTGCATTCACCATTGCATGGCACTGAGCACGTCCGAGGCTATGCAATCACATTAGCGTCACGCTATCCAGAAGCACATGTACTGCACATGTGTGACCCACCATGGCCCTCATGAAAGGAGGAATTTGCTTGCGTGCGCAAATACATCACGCAATTACCCTGTAGAGTGGCGCTACTCCAATAGCACAGCACAAATGACAGTCATGTTTGCCCGGTGCTAACAGTTTGCCCAGCGCTTATCGTTTTGCCCAGCACTGAAGTTTGCTATATTCAAAAGCCGTATGTAAATGCATGCTAATGAGGATACTTGGGTAGTTACCAGGCAATCTAACACATTACCATATCATTACAGCCTCATTTGAATGTATGACTAGGTGGATTGCCTGGACAGGCTATTTAAGGGCAAACAGTGCTCCTCCTCTGTAGCTGACAGGTACTGCGCTGCTGTGGAGGACATCATTGTAAGACACAAATTGCAGGATGTCCCAGGAGCTACAACAGGCTGAAGCATGTCAGTAACAGTCACAGAGCATGATGCTGTTCAGAGTGTCCACACAATGAACAGATAGGTAGTTGGATATGCGCATGGGAATGTTGCGGCATGTTGCTGTGATGTCAGTGGGACTTTGTATACACTGCATTGTAAGCCGACAGGCTGCAGGCCTGCAGCAAGGCCCACACTGACACAGTGTTCACTGTACAAATGGGGCAGGCCATGTGGTCATTATGTGTGTCCCTGTTACATCACACGGTGGGACACAGATGCCTACATACTGCTAATATCACTGCCACAACAGGATATGGGGTGGAGAGAGGCCATCAGCCATGTTGCACCATATGCATCCCCACTACAGTACACGAGATGTTGCCTTGGAGGTCAGGCAGAGCATGGTGGGACCAATGCATAGTGATACAGCAAATTTAAATTTCACCCACGGAGTGCTGGCAATGTGGGTAAATTTGCATCGTGGAGCACTTCGCTAAATTTTTCCCCAGAGGCGAAATTTCACCTGGGTGAAATTTTGCCTTCCCTCCACAGGAAAAATTTCACCCTAGACTAGGGTATAAGTTAAATAAGTAGATCCTTGGTGGCTAGCGGTCTCTCCCCCCACCTGTCCTACATTGTAATTGTCATTAAATTACCCATGGTAGCTAGTGGTCCCTCCCCTCCATCCGGTAATAACCTGCCCCGCTGCCCGACACGGAAATGTACAGTAACCACTCCCCCCACCCACATTCTACCGTATCTCCTCCGACCTTTAATCCTTATCCTGTAAAAAAAAATCTCTTGTGGTCTAGTGGGGTAAGCTTTTTGTAAATTTTAACCCCACTCCCAAGTCCCGAAGTCCTGATCCCCAGTTCCCATACATGCCGATTCCCGGGTGATCCAGTGCCTCCCCACCCAGCCTCCCTAGCAGCCAGGTGTCCCCACCACAACCCGGCTCCCACCCCCATCGTCAATCCCGGCAGCAGCAGACTGGCACAGCCCTCCTCTCTCCTCGATGGCCGGCCCTTCGACTGAGCTGTCAATGAAGCTCATTCATTGACAGCTCAGTCAGCGGGTCGGCCGTGGAGGACAGAAGAGGGCAGTGCCGGTCTGCCGACTGCCACTGCCAGGATTGAGGATGGGGGTGGGAGGGGGGTCGTGGTGGTCACAACTGGCTGCTGGGGATGCTGAGTGGTGGGCACTAGATCATCAGGGATGTATGGGAATGGGGGATCGGGACTTCGGGACTCGGAAGGGGGTTTAAAATTTACAAAACCCCTTACACCACTAGACCACCAGAGATTTTTTTTTTACAGGATAAGGACTAAAGGTCAGAGGAGATACAGAGGGATGTGGGTGGAAAGTGGTTACTGTACATTTCCATGGCAGGTGACAGGGTGGGTTATTGCTGGGTGGAGGGGAGGGACCACTAGCCACCATGGATAATTTAATGACAATTACATGTGGGACAGGTGGGGGGGAGGGACCACTAGCCACCAGGGATTTTTCTGTGATGTGCTACAGGTGAGGGGAGGGACCACTAGCAACCAGAGATCTAATTATTTAACTTATACCCTAGTCTAAGTAAAATTTCACCCATGGACAGAAGGAGAAATTTTGCCGAGAAAGGAGAAATTTTGTCGCTGAAGGCGAAATTCCGCCATTCTGCCCAGTGAAATTTCGTCACTCCACCAGGCAAAATTTTGCATTTCGCTACACAAAATGGGAGGAATTTAGTGGTTTTTCTGCAAAGCAAATTCTACCCACTTTGTTCACCACTACTGGTGCAGCTGATCGCAGGGTGTAAGCACCACTGTGGCATGGTATGGCAAGCAACATTGCCTGTGTCAGTGGTCAGTCTCCATCATGGGCAGCTGTGTGAGGTGCACAGACACAGTGAAGGTTGGGGATGGGGAGGGTAGTCTGCCGCAGGGACATATGTGTGCCCCACTCATGTGCTATGCCATGGTGTAAGGCTATATCATACTGCCACATGCCCCATGTCCCAAGCAATGTGCTCATGTGTAACATGCCAGGCTCACAACCTCCAAGGGGCCAATGTACTGTGTGTCTACATTGCTCCCATCTGTAGAGTCCCACACTCACCCAGCTGGATACCTGCATGGCATACAGGGATTCTGATGCTGTGCATGCAGTAAAAACATGTGTGTGGCACTGTATTGGGTACAGGCATGGCCATGGGAGGTGTTGCTATAGTACACAGTGGCAATGTTTGGACAGTGTGTAACGTGTGTTGCAACAGTCATGTGCCTCAGGTATACAGAGACTGGCATGGCCTGTCCAATCTGCAGGGTACCGTGTCTATCAGGTACATACACACACACACACACACACACACACACGCACAATGTAGCCACCAGTAACTCACCATTACCATTCCTTCTGTCCCATACAGGTGATGCAGATGGGCAGGCATGTCTACATGCACACAAATTCTCGGCCGATGAACTGCGGGCCCTTGTCCATGGGTATAAGGAGAGGGAGTTGGTGATGCACTGTAACAAGCCAATGGGTCCCATTGTCCACCAGATGTGGGCCGAAATAAAGGCTGAGGTCAATGCTGTTGGTAGCCATGGCTGGAGCATCGAAGCAGTCAGGAAGAGGTGGAAGGACCTGCTGCAAAGAGCAAAGGAGGAGGAGGCACGCTGGCTCAGGGACTGCCTGTGGACAGGGGGAGGACCACAGCCCATTGACCAGCATGATTGGGACCCCATCCTAGCACTGGTGGCATAGACCCTGAGGCCAGTGGTGGTGGAGGGTGTCAAGGCCGGGAGATGTAAGTCACAACTGTCACCCCCCAGGACATGCACATACCTGACACTACTGCACCATTGTATTCATGTCACCTACAGGGGATATTGGTCACCCTTCCACTGTTGTGGCCCAACTGCATTTGCCATGCACACACACCCATGGGCTTGTTGTGGTGTGTCATGGTACATGGGTGGGACTGCGCAACCACACTGTGCGGACTAGTGTCTGCCATGTGCACCCCCTGTGGGGGGGGCTCACTCTCACCTATGGACTGCCACCATGTGCACCTGCCATGTGAAACGATAGACAACTTGTGTGTGGCCAGTCACACAGCCATATGGCATGCAGAATGGCTAGGCACATCCCACCATACATGGTGCATGGCCACCACTTGTCTGGTACCATGCACAAAAGGTATCTGCATGGGTTGGTAGTGCACAGCATTAGGTGTGGTACAGCTGCACTGTTTTCCACATGCCCTGGGTGTGTGTGGGGGGGTGTCTCCACATTGGCTGCAGCGTCATGCATGCGGTCAGCACAGGGGGCGTGCATGGGCTGTGTGCATGTTCTTCATTGTTGAGTGTTGCATGTTGTGGTGGTGGCTTTGGATCCCTGTGTGTGGTACAGGCCTTTAACACTGTCCCATTCACTTCACAGTACAGAGTGGGCATCAGCAAGTGGCACAACAGGAGCAGGGAGATGCTGATGAGGATGATGTCACACAAGCCATCCAGTCAGCATCAGGGATGGTTGTGGCCACTGGTCATACATCGGCCACACAACATTAAGGGGCTCTTGGACATGCTTACTGTCTGACTGGGGGTGCCATTGTGGATGATGGAGATGAGGATCATGAAGACCTTGAGGACACTCAGGTCGAGCCCCTCTTGTGACCCTGCAGTTGCTTACCATCTGGGCAGTGACCTTGGTTGGGGGGACTCTCCCTCAAGTGATGAGCAGGCAGTGAGCAAAATTGGGGATGTCTGCAGTGGCCAGGGCACTTCAGGGTCCACACACACAGGTGCAGGGCAGCCAGAGGACATCATGCAGCAAGGGCCCCATTGTGCAGTGACTTGTGGGTGGCCAGGCATCTGTCCAGCTGGCACCATTGGATATGTGCTGTAGGCCAGAAGGTGAAGCACAGGGTCAGCAATACACACAGTCTCCTGCCAGTCCACAGCTGTGGCAACAATACCAACAACAGCATCAACCACCACCAGTCCCACCAGCATTCCAGAGTGGGATGCCACCCCAGGGCCCAGATGGCCAGGTTTCCCGGCCTATGCTCTGGGCAACCCTGGAGACCCAGACCACCACCCAGCAGGACTAGCATGCCTTCCAGTGTGAAGTTCACCATGAACTCTCCCAGTTACAGGAGCCGATCAGTTTGACTTTGCTCCGTGCAGAGCAGTGGCCAGAGGAGCACTTGACACGCATACTGAACACAATGGAGTGGTGTTTAGGTGACCTCACTGCAGCCATGAGAGAGCACATGGCAGCAGTGCTGGCTTCAGCCATGGGGGATCAGCAGGGCACCAACACCCTATGGTGCAGGCAGTCCATGAGTTTCCCCCAGCATGTGTCCCATACTCGGGTGTGGGCTCAGGGTCATTAACTGCCACATTACAATCCCCCACAGGACTGGCATGGCATCATGGATGCCTGGCTTCCCTGGTTGGGGCTACACTACACCGTGGGTGTGGACATGCTGCATGACAGGCATCCTCCGCAGACCTCATCTATTGGGTCATCGGCACACAGCAGCCCCACCTCCCTGGCCCGCCTCCAAGGAACATGTCATGTGCGTGGTTGTAGGCACCACTGATGCTGTCAGCAGCCATGCACCCTGGGCCATTTGCTTACAAACACACACACACACACCGCCCACATGAACACCATCCACACTACACATTCTGACTATGCACACCCCTCACGCCTACACCCTGAACACTGTGCACCACCCTTCATTCATATACCCATCACAGTCACGCACTTTACACTGACTTCTTCCACACTCATCACTTGTGCACATTTGCATTGTGTGCGACAACACAGGTTTGCACTGTTGTCACTGTTCTGTACTGTTCAGTGTATGTCACTCATATTAAAGGCACTTTTCATTACATGTTGGTTGTCTGTATTGTATTCACTTACCTTCCCATCCATGCTAGGGTTCCTATGATGCTGGTTTTGTACTCCAGGGACATCCAGGCCATTCAAGGATCTCTCCTCTTGAGTTGTTCTACTATCACCTGTACCTCTGGCTCACTGTATGACTGTTCCTCAGGTTCAGGTGGACGTATACCATTGTTTAGTGCAATGTTGTGCAGCATACAACACGATAGGAATATACGGCATAACTTCCGAGGGTTATACTGTAGAGCGCCACCTGAATGGTCAAGGCAAGTGGAATCACATCTTCAGCATACCAAAAACCCTCGCTATGATATTTTTTGTTGTGGCGTGTGCCTTATTGTATCCCTTCTCAGCCACTCTGGTTGGCCGGTGGACTGGTGTTAGGAGCCAGGGTCTCAAGGGATAGGCACTGTCCCCTGTGAATATACGTGGACATGTGAGCTGCTGTTTCCTGTGTTATTGACTTTGACTGTCTGTGGCACTCCTATTGCTGTCACCTTGCACCTTGTCCACACCTCCCCTTCCTCCACCTTGTCTACTGTTGTTGGGAACTATCCCCCCCTTTGGTGTTTTTTTTTTTGGTATGGCAGATGATACTCACTGACAAGGTGCCTACTGGGTACCCTGGCATCCTCAATGGTCTGGCACAGCCTTGATTGATGCCATATGAAAGCATCATGGGCTCTGCTAGGGTACTGTGCAAAGACTTTGGTGATGCACCCTGTTGCATTGCACACCACCTGGCAGTTGATGGAGTGGAACCCCTTATGGTTGATGTACACATCACTGCCATTGCCAGGCTGTGCATGGATGGCAACATGGGTGCTGTCAATGGCACAGAGTACAGCTGGTGGGTGCACAGCCTGATAGAATAACTATATGGTATCTCTGTGCTCTCCTGCCATGCTGGGGAATGCAATGAATTCAGCAGCATGCAGCAGGAAAGCATCAAGGAACTGGGTCAGGAGGCATGAGATGAGGGACTGCGATACACCTATGGTGTCTCCCACAGGGGTTTGGAACGTCCCTTCTCCTCGACTGTCATGGCATGGCTGTGTCTGATGTTGGGCTTCTGCTGCTCATGCAGGAGTTCGCATAGCTGCCTCAACACGACCCTGTTCAGTCTGTACCAGCCAACAAGGTGTTCATCAGGCAGGGTCTCAAAGGAGACTCTGGGCAATGCATCTTTTCCTTGGCCTGGCATGTGGGCCAAGGTGGGTCTGGTCCCCTCTCCTCTTCCTGGACTACCTCCTCCATTAGGAAGAACAGCAGAGCATTGCTGGCAACTGCCATCTTGTTTGCAGCACTGTCCACACTCCGTCTGTAGATTGGCCTCAGTTAAAACCTGCCTTTTATAGGTGGTAGTTAGTGCCACTCTATGTGACGTGCAATGTCAGCTTGCACAACACTATCTCATTGAATATACCATTGCACCCATATGCAGGTCCTCGCCTCTCACTCTGCCCCTTGCATACATTATCTTTTTGCGCAGACGCTAACGCATTGTGCAGGTGCTATTTCCAGTTTTGAATATGGCGGTCTGGTGCTAATCCGGTACTAACCAGGCACAAACTTTTTCCACATAGTGCAAAGCTTTGAATATCCTGGCCCGAGAATCTTAGGTAACATAAAGAGAAATTTTTATAGCAGACAACACAGAGATATTATCATACCCTTAAATATAGATCATCAGCTAAGCTATACATGGATTATTGCTCTCAGTTTTGAGCATCCACATTAAAGGGACAAATCAAAACATTAGAAAAAGTGCAAAGGAGATTTAGCAAGTGCGTACAGTATATGATTTTGAGGGGCAGGATTATATAAAAGACTTGAATCTCTACGGTTATATAGTTTGGAACAAAGGAGAAAGAAAGGTGACTTGTTACTACTTTACAGTATACTTAGTGACAAAAACATGTGTGCAGTAATGGGATTTATACTCATAATATAAGGGGTCATTACATGCACTTACAAGGTACAGGAAAAATATCAGAAGATCCTATTTTATGCATAGAGTAATGAGACTATGGAATGCTTTGCTTAGCGAAGTTGTCCAAGCTAAGGATATTTGTAGTTTCAAAATGTTGTTGGACAGCTTCATGTTAAAGGTATCAAAGAAGTCCACTAAGTAGTGAGAAATAGGCAAGAAGGACCAATAGGTCTATTCCTGTTCCTGATTTACCTTAGTAAGACTTAATAATAAGTTGTACTCCTAATGTCTTAGCTGCCAGACTTGACTCCTCCAGTTCCAGCTTGAGATTCAAGTCACACACTAATTTCAGTGACAACAGGCAGTACATCTACACCATCTCAACTACCTGTTTCAACCCCAGCTATCCTATACATCCGGTACACACCAAAGAGCCACCTTACCAAAGAGATGTTGTAACCCTACAGAAAATGGTTAGGATGTCTAGGACTGCATATTACCAAGTTCTACTTAAACTTTATTGATGTCCCTGGAAGCAGCGGCAAAGTAAAGTAAAATATGTGCTATTATGAATATAACAAAACTTTTATGGATTTTGATTGTTTTACTGCAATTGTTATAGGAATATTTTAAAAGTAGGTTCAGGGAGTTGGGGAAGTTCTGCAGGGAGGAAAGAAGTTTGCTAGCCTTCTCAGAGGTGATACCAGTACCAATGGCCAGCACAGCCAAGAATAGAAGAATAGAGGATTTTAATGACTGACTGAGGAAATGGTGCAGGGAGGAGATGTTCATCTGTATTGGGGACTGGGAGGAGACCTGGCCAAACAAAGCACTCTTTTCAACAGACAGGCTACATTTCAGTAGGGAAGGTTTGAGGATACTCAGGGACAAACTGGGGGAATATGTAACCATTATACTTAATTTAAACTACTGGAGGGGGGGCAGCAGAACTGCAGGCCCACAGACTCCAAGAAGAGGAGGTCAGTGAACCTCCCCCCCACAGTGATGGAACAGGTCTGGAGGGAGGAGGTAGAAGGGGCAAGAACACAGTTAGCAAAGGGTGGAGGGGGTGAGGAACACATAAAAGGGTATGTGGAGGGGTGCACACAGAGGGGATAAATGTGAATAGAAGAATAGAGGGAAGAGAAGGAAGGTCAGATTCTAGGTGGAGTGTGGTGTCTCTGAATGTGCAGAGTCTTGGAAACAAGATAGATGACCAGCAGGCAGTATTAGCAGACAGGAGGGTGGACACAGCTGCAGTAACCGAGACTTGGGCAATATCACACCATAACTGGGACCTTGTGATCCCTGGATATAAACTATACAGGAGAAACAGGGTAGTCAGGAAGGGGGTGTCAGTTTATATCAGGGATGGAATAACTTAAACGAGGGTGGAGTAGGAGGAAGGGGAGGTAGAGGCATTATGGGTTTAGTTAATGTCCAATAGAGGGAGAAAGGTAAGGTTTGGGGTGGTTTACAGACCACCCAGTCAGGATGAGGAGAGGGACAGGGAACTGAACTCACAAATATTGGAAGCTGCAGGGAAAGGAGAGGTGGTAATTCTAGGGGACTTCAACCTGCCCAAGGTGGACTGGAGCATACCATCCACGACATCTGCTAGGAGTCAGGTGATCCTGGAAGGACTGCAGAGTGGGATCCTTACTCAGGCGTCACTGAACCAACAAACACTGAGGTAATTCTTGATCTGGTACTCACAAATGGGGAGCATGTGCAGAAAATAATGGTCAGGGAGCCACTGGGTGGAAGTGACCATTGCACAGTGTGGTTCCAGTTGGATATGGACAGGGAAAACATCACAACTAAGACCAAAATCTTGAATTTCAGGAGGGCAGACTTCAGGAAAATGGGTGAAGTGCTAAGGAGCCATCTGGCACGACATCAGAGCAGATATGGGGGTGGATCAAAGGTGGTCCATCATTAAGGAAGGGAAACTAGTTGCCACAGATGAGTGCATTAGTCTCAGGGGGAAGAACACAAGGGCCAAAGCGCCTAGCTGGTTCAGTTCTGGGATTGCCCAGGAAGTAAGGGAAAAGAGCTTGGCCTATAGAAAATTTAGGAAGACCAAGAGAGAGGTAGATAGGGAAAATTACCTAAGATTGGCTAGTGAGTGAAGTAAGGAAGTCCAGAGAGCAAAGGCACAAAAGGAGCTGCAGATAACTTAAGGAATTAAGAAAGGGAAGAAGGCTTTTTTCAATATGTAAGTGAGAAAAGGGACATGAAGGAAGGGATTGTTAGGCTTTAGAAAGGGGTGGAGTGGGTGGAGGATAATGGGGGAAAAGCAGAGATACTAAATGAATACTAAATGAATACTTCTATTCC
Organism: Neoceratodus forsteri; assembly: GCA_016271365.2. Taxonomy (NCBI): domain Eukaryota; kingdom Metazoa; phylum Chordata; order Ceratodontiformes; family Ceratodontidae; genus Neoceratodus; species Neoceratodus forsteri. Next base: position 614,817,560 of record CM057455.1, read on the forward strand.
ATCTTCACCAGGGAGAAGGACAGACAAGTGCCTTCAGGAGGGAAAAGAGGAGGGGGGGCACAAATGTAGTGACAGAGGTGGATAGAGTGAGTGAGGGGCTGCTGGCATTGAAGGTGGACAAATCCCCAGGCCTGGACAGAGTACATCCAAGGGTACTAAAGGAACTGGCTGAGGAGCTGGAAGGGCCACTGGCAGACCTATTTAATAGTGCACTAGAGTCAGGAGTGGTATCATAGGACTGGAGAACAGCACATGTAGTGCCCCTCTACAAAAGTGGTCCCAGGGATGACCCTGGGAATTACAGACCAGTCAGTCTGACCTCCATTGTGGGCAAGCTCATGGAGACCATACTAAAGGAAAGGTTGGTGGAATATCTAGAGGAGCATGGTCTTCAGGATGCGAGGCAACATGGGTTCATGAGGGGGAGATTGTGTCAAACAAATCTGATTGACTTCTTTGACTGTGTCACTAAGACAGTAGACAGGGGCCAAGCGGTAGACATCCTCTATCTTGATTTCAGCAAGGCCTTTGACTCTGTGCCCTACAAAAGGTTGATCAGGAAGTTGGTGGGTCTCGGGGTTGAGGAAAAGATGGTCAAATGGGTGGAAAAATGGCTGAGAGACAGAACCCAGAGGGTGATTGTGGGGGGAGAGTTATCTGGCACTAGAGAGGTAACCAGTGGGGTCCTGCAGGGCTAGGTGCTGGGGCCGGTGTTGTTCAATGGCTTAATCAATGACATTGGAGATAGCATTAAGGGCAAAATGTGACTATTCATGGATGACACCAAGCTCTGTGGAAGAGTGGGCACAGCAGAAGGGATACAGGACCCACAGAAAGATCTGAAAAAGCTGGCGAAGTGGTCCAGGATCTGACAAGTTGGTTTCAATGCCAAGCAATGCAAAGTTATGCATATTGGAGCCAAGAATCCCAGAACAGAGTACTACCTGGGTGAAGTCCGAGTATCTGCATCAGAGGAGGAGATGGACCTGGGAGTGATGATCACTGGTGAGGTGAAACACTCCATGCAGTGCAAGAAAGCAGCAGCAAAGCAAACAAGATACTGGGATGCATATCTACGGGGATCGGTAGTAGGAGAGAGGAGGTTATATTGCCCTTGTACAGGTTAGTGGTAAGGCAGCATCTAGAGTATGGCATTCAGTACTGTGCCCACACCTCAAAAAGGACATTAACCTGCTGGAGAAGGTCCAGAGAAGGGCTACAAAGATGATAGCAGGTCAGCAGGGTATGGCATATGAGGAGAGATTGAGGGCACTGAGCATGTACTCCCTGGAAGACAGGAAAAGGAGAGAGGGGATGTGATAGGGACCTTCAAGTACTTGAAAGGAACAAATACATTTGATAAGGAGAGTCTCTTTAAGCTGAGTGGCAACCATAACACGAAGGGGCACAGTCTTAAGCTGGAGGGTGGTAGGTTTAGGAGGGAGGTCAGGAAGCACTTCTTCACAGAGAGGGTGGTGGACACTTGGAATGCGCTGCTGGAAGAGGTCATCTCATTGAAGACAGTGGGCAGCTTTAAGAGAGGCTGGGATAGACATAGGGAGAAAGTAAGGATCATGGGTAGAGAGGATGGGAGAAGTGGGGAGGGAGGGCAGGGACATTAGCTCAAGCTGTGGACCCTGCAATATGAGTAGACTTGATAGACCAAAGGGCATTCTTCTGCTGGCTTCTTTATATATTTGTATTTTAGTAATCTATGTACACATGTTTATTCATGTATTACACTTGATTGTAAGTTTTCTTGATCTCATAAATCTCATAGCATATATTAGTCTACGTATTATTAACATTTTATTATTTTATACTGTAACTGAGTGTACGAATGATGGACCCCATTACAAATTAGCTATGGCTAAACTGGGCAATCCCTTTCTTGTTTTGCAAGAATAAACTATTTACTTGGTTGTACCCCTTCACAAAAAGGGATCTAGATCTGATCCAGCTAATTTCAGACCCATTAGCTTAACATCATTGTTGGGCAAAGTCATGGAGGGCATTTTAAAGGAAACTGTGACTTATTATATCTCATCAAACAATTTATCTGATCCTGTGCAGCATGGATTTATTAAATCTAAATCATGCCAAACAAATTTACTATCCTTTTATGAAAATGTTAACTCAGAATTGGACCAGGGGAGACCAGTGGATGTGGTCTTTATGGATTTTGCTAAGGCTTTTGATAAGCTACCACATACAAAACTAATACAAAATCTGGCTAAAATTGGCATTCACCACAACATTGTGAAATGGATAGCTAATTGGCTGACCAACAGGAGGCAGAGGGTGGTGGTAAGGGGCGTGATGTCCGAATGGTCTGCCGTTACTAGCGGGGTGCCACAGGGCTCGGTGCTGGGCCCGTGTCTTTTTAATATATATATTTCACCCTTACACCTTAGCAATCCTTCTTTATGGATTTCAAAATTTGCAGATGATTGCAGACTAGGCGTCACAGTGTCTACTATGGTTGATTCATTATCCTTACAACAAGCTATAAATGAAGTTTATGAGTGGACAAAAACTAGCAAATTGGAAATTAACATCTCAAATGTAAAATTATGCACTTAGGTAGAACAAACAACAATCATTCATACAATATAGGAACAACACCTTATTAACAACATCTGAAGAGCGGGACTTGGGCATTAAAATTACGTCAGATTTAAAGTTCAATTCACACTGCAATCAACAAGTTAAAAAAGCTAATCAGATTTTGAATTGCATTTTGAGGCACATTTCTAGTAGACACCATAATGTTATCATGCCCTTGTACCAGGCCCTGGTGAGGCCTCACTTGGAGTACTGTGTACAGTTGTGGTCCCCACAGCATAGAGAGGACATTGAGAGAGTGGAGGGTGTGCAGCGTAAAGAGACTAGATCAGTATTCGGACTAAAAAACTTACCCTGCGAGGAGAGATTAACTAAGTTAAATTTATACTCACTGCACTATAGAAGACTAAGGGGAGACCTCTGCATGATGTACAAGATATCACATGATGATATATTAAGAGCAGACTTAAAAATGACCTATAACACAGGGCAGCTGTAGCACCAGAAAACACAAGTTGCAATTTGTAGTGCCTAAGTGGAACACAAATAAAAGGAAGAACTGGTTTACTGTAAGGGGGGTGCTAGCATGGAACAACTTACCTGCAAGTATTGTGGGTAGCTCGAGCATTGATATATTTAAAACAAGCTTAGACAAACATCGCTTTTATAAAACTACTAAATTTTAGCGCAAACGGGCAAGCATAATGGACGTAAGTCTCACTGCTTGAACTAACTTATGAAACTTATGAAACTTGCATACTTACTCTGATTATAAGAGATCAAGGCTACATGCTAGACTAACAGGGACCCTGTTAGTCAAGCGGTGGCTTTGATTTCTTCTAATCAGAACTCTAAATCATAATAACAGTCATGTAACAACTGACCCCATTCAACTCTATGGAGTGCACCCCTGCAGTCTTTGTTTTCTGACATCATAAAACATGTGAGTGTAGGGGTGTGAGACAATTTGGGAAGTGACTGCATTTAGGCTATCAGCTCCATAAAGCCAGATACGATCTCCTGTATTTTTTAACCAGGTGAGACACACTAAGCTGAAAGCTAGTTTACAGGTGCAACCTGGAAGCACAGGGAAGTTAAGTGACTTGCTCAGGGTCACACAGTATGCAAGTGGGGGCTGTGGGATTTAAACCCAGGTCTCCAGATTTGCAGCTCAGAGCCTTAAGCCACTGCTCTATACTGCTTCCTTTTAAATAAGGCAGAAATAAATTGAATTTTTAATAGCAGACAGCTTGCGGCCAGATAAGCTATTGTATATGTTTGGAGGGGGGAAGGAGTATGAAGCTGCTCTTTAAGAAACCATCACAGAATGTGTGGGGGACTTCAATATTTACTGGGAAATAATGTATAAAGCACAGCATTCTAGGCAGAAGGCACTAGATTTGTACCTCTAGCTTATGGTCAATCTTACAAGCAGATGTGGAGGAACATTTTTCTATGATTATAACAAGTCATTTTCTTCTAAGGCCACAGCTTGCTTGTCAAAATATAAGTCCTGAATTACCTGGGTGACTCATGATAATGAGTTATTAATTTCTGCAAGCACTTCACTGTGCTGTGTGCCTTAACATGCTCCGTATGCAGATCCTTCTCCCAATTTGCAGCTTTATGCCTTTTCATGATGCACAACTGTCACCAATCTACAATCACCTTTCTATCTCAGAGTTCTCTATCCCAGTAGATCTTCTACACACCAAGGAATCTCTTAGAAAAACAAGGGCATCAATCTGTTTTTTTTTTCAATTTGGTAAAGCACTCTGCAACAATTATAAACAGCTTGCTTCACACCATCTTGCCCTTTATTTCATATTTGCAGTCATTGGGGTGAATGCCAGTTAAAACTTGTCTGTAACCATAAACCAGCTTATGTACCCTGCTAAAGCTGCAAATGACATTTACCTCACCTGTCAGCTTCTGTTCATGTATCACATCTCCTGACGTTGTTATGTATACATCCATCAAATTCTCTTGTACAATTCATCATCTCTAGCCTCACTGATAGCTTCTATACTGGACTTCTTTCTATTTCAATCATTTCTGTCAGTTGTCCGAATCTGAGGTCTGCTTAAGCAGAGCCAGATGCCTTGGATGCATTAATAGAGAAAGAACTAATGAAAGACTTCCATTTCATTCCATTTGCAGTATTCCATTTCCCACATTCTGTAACACCACCTTCAAGATTGCAACGTGAACATTTTCTTGAAAGAAATTACTGGTTATTAATTTATCAGCCTACACCATGGATCCCAGTATTAATAATAATAATAATAATAATAATAATAATAAACTTTATTTTATATAGCTCCTTTCAAAACATCAAGGCGCTTCACAGTAAAATCAGGGAGCAGTAATAAAATCAGCACAGAACATTAATAAAGTAAATACAAATGAACAGATCCCACTATACCATACCAGAAAAGGTCTGGCACCACAAAAAAGTCTTCAATGCCTGTTTGAAACCCCCCACAGTTGCGCACTCCTGAAGCTGACAGGGTAGAGAATTCCAGAGGGAAGGAGCCACATAACTAAATGCACAGGCCCCAGAAGATTTTAAGGACACCCTCGGAATCTCCAGCAACCCCTCGTCAGCTGAATGGAGCTGTTGCTCAGGGCAGTATGGTACAAGAAGTTCTTTCAAGTAGTCAGGGCCAAGTCCATGTAGGGCTTTGTAAGTCAACAAACCGACTTTAAAGGTGATCCGCCACTGAATTGGCAGCCATTGCACCTCATGCAGTACAGGCATGATGTAAGAGGCACGAGACATCCCTGTCAGCAAATGCTCTGCAGCATTCTGCACTAGCTGCAGGCTGTGGATATCAACCCCAGGAAGCCCTAGGTATATGGAGTTACAGTAATCAAGGTGCGAGGTCATAAAGGTGTGGACCAATGTAGGCAGGTTCCCGAATGGAACAAGGTGCTAGATCCTGGCAATGTTCCTAAGATGGTAAAAGGAAGTCTTAACGACCACCGACACTTGAGATCTTAAAGTCAGCCTGTCATCAAGCACCACCCCAGGTCTTTTACCTGTTCAGAGGAAAGGATCCCCCAGGAAAAGTCCCCAGGGCTAGCCCACCCTTATACCCTCTATCCAGCGGCCTGGGTCCACAACCATCACCTCAGTTTTTCTCTTGTTCAGTTTTAACCAACTCAAACTCATCCACTCCTGCATTTCAGCAAGGCAGTTGTTAAATATCGAGAGAGCACTATCCTGGTCAGGTGCAAAAGACAGGTCGAGCTGGGTATCATCAACATAGCAGTGAAACCTCAGCCCATACCGTCTTACAATGTCTCCGATGGGCAGCATATATACTGCAAACAACATGGGGGACAACACTGAGCCCTGAGGCACCCCACCTGACAGAGACAGTAGGTCCAAAGAAAAAATCCCAGACACCACTCTCTGTGTTCTGCCAGTGAGGAAAGATGTAAACCGTTTGAGGACCGTACACGTCAGGCCACAAATGAATCACAGGTGCCCAAGCAGCACCCCATAGTCCACAGTGTCAAAGGCTAAAGAGAGATCAAGGAGCACCAAGATAGATTGGTTTCTCCGATCTCTCGCCATTAGGAGATCATTGAGCACCCAAACCAGCGCAGTCTCGGTACTATGCCTTTTTCAAAAACTGGACTGGAGAGATTTGTAGATATTATGGATGTTCAAGTGGTCCTCCAACTGCATCGACACTACTTTCTCAATAACCTTTCCTATAAAGGGAAGGTTTGAGATAGTTCTGTAGTTGGCCAGAGAGTCCGGGTCCAAAGAAGCCTTCTTCAGGATGGGTGTTACCACTGCCTCCTTCAGGGGGCTAGGGAACGCACCTGAATCAAGAGAGCACCGGACTATCTGAACCAGGACCAGACTGATAATCTCACAGCAACCCATAATCAGGGAAGTTGGGCCCGGATCCAAACTACAGCATGTAGGGCGCATACTCTGGACAATCCGCATGACATCCGCGAACTCCAGCAGATCAAAGGTACACCAGGAAGCACGAGGCAAGGCAGTCAAGCACTGATCAGCAGCATTCTCCACAGAATGAGTCAATAATATCTCCGACCTGATATCTGCCACCTTGTTTGCAAAGAATCGAGCAAGCTCCTCGCATTCCATTTGCGAAAAAGATCTTCAGAACTGCAGACAGGCTGGGTTACACAGCCTGTCCACAGTTCATAAAAGCTGAGTTGGTTGATTCTGAGTGGCAGCAATTTCCCCAGACAGGAATTCTGCTTCTTACGGGTGATCGCTGATTGGTAGGTCTGATAATGCTCTACCAATCTAAGGTGGTTGTCCTCCAGGGTGGATTTCTGCCAGTGCCGCTCTAACCTTCATTCTAGTAGCCGCAGCTCCCACAAGGACCCATCAAACCAAGGGGCCCAAGTGCAAAGGGGGAGAGGGCAAACACGGATAGGAGCAAGCAAGTCCAGGGCTGTAGGGATGGCCTTGTTATACAGTAGAAGCCACAGACATCACCAGATATTTCCTACAATTTCTGTGATATTTCTAGAGAAATCTCCTGCTTCCTGCATTTCCACAGTAGGGGCAGCAGAGAGAAATTCTTTAGAAATTTTGTGAAATATCTGGAAATAGCTGGCAATGTCTGTGGTTACTATTGTAGGCCAGGACCAAGACCTCTGGAATCGAGCTGGTCACAAAAAGCTCTGAGAGGCCAATTACGACTGCTAGGCCTTCAGGGTTCAGATCCCATAAAGGGCAGTAACTGACCATCTCCACAGGGGCAGGTCTACTCAGGAGGGGTATAAAAGTTGAACCTCACAGTGTGATGATCGGACCAACCAACAGGTTCCACCCCCACATTGGATGCTTCAATCCCCAGGAGGAAGACCAAATTAAGAGATTGAAGGTGTATATCGGTAGCAGAGGTAACAATCTGTAAAGCCCAGCGATTTCATCAGCTGGAGGAAGTGCTGTCCAAATTGTGAGTGTTTGTCATCAACCCAGGTGTTAAAGTCACCCAGAACCATCAGTCTGGGTGACTCAAACTTCATGTCGATGACAAAATCCACTACTTCCTGAAGAAATCGCTGCTTATCCCTGGGTGGATGGTAGACAAGTGCTATCCTGCAGCCTACACCTGTTACCATAGTACATTCAAAAGATTCGGCCTCCTCAACTGGTACACTCGAAAGGCCCAGCTCAGTCTTGAAACAGATTGCCACCCTCCTCCCACGATCCAATCTCAGGTGGTGCATCACCGAGAACCCGGCTGGAATTGCAGCTTCCAATGTGGGGCCCACATTTTCATCCAGCCAGGTCTCGGTGATACAAGCCAGATCAGTTGTTTCAATAACAGCAGCAATAATTGCAGTCTTTTTCTTAAGAGATCTGGCATTGCATAACACCGCTTTAGTTGGATGGGTTTCCAAGGCTGCCCCGGCTACTTGCCCACCAAAAGAGGTGGTGCCCTTGGGTATGGAGACTAGACATGGTGAACCATGTTCCAGGCACCATTTCTCCCAAAGGCATCTTCTGGGCTTAACTACCCTGATGCGACAGAGCCGTTCATTCGTCCCCTGAAGTCCATGCCTCCGCCCCACTCCCCCCTCATCCGAACAATACCCAGTGCTCTACAGCACTGGTCAGGGGGAAGGGTGAAGGGCACAGAGGACAGAGTACAAATAGCACACAACTGGGGGGAGGTCTACACATTCCACAGGCAGACCAAGATGCACAGAGCACAGGCCTTAGGCACAAGGAAGCCTTGAAACAAAAATGTTAAAAAACCCACCCTACACACACAAAACAAATATACCCACCCAATACAAATAAAACAGTAATGTTTATAAGAATGTAAACCCTTCCCCACATTACATTGAAGACTCAATAAATATTTAGCTCACAGAAAAATACAGGCAGCGAAAAGAAATAGCAAAAATAAACAGACCCCCTGTGACCCCTCTCACAGAGTAAGCAGGAACAAGAGTGTGAGTCCACCCCCTCCCATGCCCTCTCACAGCCTGGGAATGGTCACAGGGCACTCTCACTGCCCCAGATTAAAGATCCAAATTATAGCACACAGTAAATTCTATATGATTAAAATCCAGAAGTCTTCTTTCAAAGAACAAATGGAAAAGGTAAAATGTGGACAACCAGGTCCTCTCACCACCAGGGAGTATCACAAACAGCCACTCTTACTGTCCAGAGCAGCACAGTTCCAAATGCAACTGTAGTCCAAAGTAAAATGAATAGTGTTCCATGTAATATGAGTAAACCAGGAGAAAAAGCCCATCGATTTAAAAATGATCAAGTCAGCTGCCATGTGTGGATACAATTTTATTCCTGCCAGCTATCTCGGGTCAACAATCCTGGGCAAAGAGAAACAACAGAACCAGATACCAGTCAAGGCCAAACTTAAAAGAGCACTGATGCAGTGATAGGTTGGGGCATGCAACACAGTCTCAAGGGGAACCCTCCCCCCAATGCATCAGAACTCACAGGCCCCCACCAGGTCACCTGCAACCCGCAACTACAAACCCCAGGAGGCATACCACATGGATTGTCCTCCTAAAGATTTTAGAAGAATCTGTGCCGGAACTCCAACTCCTCAGGACACACGGTGACAACTCCTGTTTGGTTGCAAGCAAACCTAAGTCGGTGGCCAACTCTAGGCGCAAAGGTGAGGCCCCCACCCAATGCAGCTCCCAAGCAAACCACACACTCCGATTTTAAATCCTGGCTGCCCTTAAAACACCGAAAGCTCCTAAATACTTCACACAGGAGAACCTCGAGTCTCGCAGTCTATCCTGCAAGATCTCAAAAGGTTGCCCAAGGTGACTTCGGCTACACTCCACCGCACACCACAAAACCAGAAAATGAAAACCCCAGGGACACTATTGCATTAAAGTTCCAAGCACAGCGACTCCTGTGCAAATTATCCATGAACAAGCAAGGGACGAACGGTATCCATAGATCTACCAGGGAGGCTTAGACATGCTACACCCTTCGATAAGTTCTTCAACTAGTCTTCTTAAAAAGATGCAATGCAGAAAAGGCAGGTTAGCCAACAAAATAGCCAACTCAGCGAGCAGGGGAACAATACCAGCAACTGTCTAAAAGTAGACAACGAATAAACTAATCAAGCAATAAAACTAAACTAAAGAAAATAAAACAAAATAAAAAGCAAAACAGTCACATTAAAAAAGCTCCTCACAGCTCCTCACAGCAGACCCAGCGTGGCTGCCATCTTTTGAATTCTCAGATTCTTTCAGAATATGATTCATTAACATATGCACACATTGATAATGCAATCAAATTAATTAAATTACAGTAGCTGGTCCTGGAGCATTACAGTTGCTTTCACACTGGAGACTGGCAGTATAGCCTAAAGGTTATAGTAATGATCTGTGAACGAGTTTGGTACATCCATCAGCCCGGGATTCATTCCTACCACCTTCATGTGCATGCTCTGTGACTCTGAGCAAGTCACTTAACATACCTAGTGATCCCTGGTCTAACTTTCTCCAATTAAGGGACCATTTTTATGGGGCTTGCATCAAATATTTGGTTCAAACTTCCATAAAGAGTCATAGCTTTGCCCGATGTACTAAAATTGGGTTCAATTGCATCAAAGGAGATTAGAACAGCTGTGTCAAACAACAGGCTGATGCAGGGCTCAATGTAAGCTCTGCATCCCCCTTTGAAAATCAAGTCTGTGGTCTAAACATACCAGGGTAGTTTTCTTATATTGATGTAACTAGGAGTTGCATCCTTTTTATGACTTTTGAAAATCCCACCTGACATACAAGAACTAAGACTAAGACTTTCTATAGATACATTAGTGAAAGGAGAAAGTCCAGAGGGGGTATTGCTAAGATCAAAGGAAATAAGGGGGCATGTGGGGAGGAGGACCATGTAAAAGCATCTATCCTAAATAGATACTTCTGCTTAGTACTTACTGAAGAGAAGGTAGGGCAGGGCCCACAGTTCAGCACCATGGACACAGGGGAGAGGGAGGTGAGCCGTAGTCCCTTCACAAAAGAAAGGGTCCTACAAGAGCTCGATAAGCTCAGGGTGGACAAGGTAATGGGACCTGATGGCATACATCCCAGGGTACTAAAGGAACTAAGGGTGGAACTAGCAGAGCCATTATCAGAACTGTTTAGTGAGTCTCTGAGTACAGGAGAGGTCCCAGAAGACTGGAGAAGGGCTCATGTGATCCCACTCCACAAGAGTGGTAGCAGGGACAAGACAGGGAAATACAGACCAGTCAGTCATACCTCAGTAGTGGACAAGAATATGGAGACGCTTCTTAAGGAAAGGAAAGTGCAACACTTGGAATCCATAGGAGCACAGGATCCAAGACAGCATGGGTTTACAAAAGGAAGGTCCTGCCAAACTAATCTCATAGATTTCTTTGACTGGGTAACCAGAGTGGTGGACCAAGGGGGAGCAGTTGATGTCACCTACCTAATGCCAAATCCAAATCCAAATTCACTATTAGTGACATCTTCTGCAATTCTAAATCTAAGGAATACGAAATCGTATCTCTGAAACTCCACCTTCCCTCCAATGAAATTATTACAGTAATCAGCGGTTACAGACCTCTAACTGGTGGAACTGAAATCATCAACGTCCTAAAATCCTTAGTTACAACAGCCAACACAGAAACACTGATACTCGGGGACCTCAACATGGATTGGCTCACACACAAATTGCATAGCCTGAAATCCATTTGTGATGAACTAGGTCTTGCCCAGATAATTAGTGAGCCCACTAGGATTAATACCACCAACATTGCCAATAGTTCTCTCATCGATGTCATACTTACCACCCATCCCCACAAAATACAACAATCAGATGTTTTTTCCAACGATATGAGTGATCATAGAGTTGTGGTCTGTACAAGACATCAAACCAAAGCCCGCAATCAGCCTAAGTTCATAATCAAGCTTTCCTTTCATAAATTCAACACCCTGAGATATCTGACCAACCTTAATAAGGTCAAATGGCAAGATCTATACCTCTCTAAAACAGTCAATGAGGATGTCTCTAACCTAAATGAAAATATCACCACCCTGGCTAACAAGCATGCCCCGTTTATTAAGGTGCGTACGTGCAAGGTCTCCCATCCCTGGTTTACACCTGAGCTGAAAACCACACTTATAAACTGAGATAGACTCTGGACTCTAGCAAGAAGAACTAATAATCTGACAGACTGGCAGACATTTAGAGCAGCTAGGAATGCCTGCATAAAACATATTCGCTCTATCAAAGAGAATTACTACGTTTCCAAGCTGGAAAAAGACAAAGGAAATTCACAGAAAATTTGGAGGACCATCAAGTCTATTGAAGGTTGACCGGCTGCTCCCTCTATCCCAGCTAAGATCAACATAAATGGCACAGTTATTGAGAACAATTACCAAATCCTCAAAGAACTGAATTCTCACTTCACCACAGCTGGTCTAGCTTTCGATGCATCACCGTACGCATCTCGTACTAGTATCATGCTAGTCCTATTACTGTCACAAAAGCTACAGCCCATCCTTTCCAGCTGCTCTCCCTCAGCTTCAAAGAAGTCGAGGATTCACTCATCAATTTAGATACCACAAGAAGTGCTGTAGACGATGGCTTAGAACCATTTTTCTTAAAAGTCGGCTACCGCTATCTTACTGATCCCATTCTCCATATATTCAACCTCTCTCTCTCTTCTGCCGTAGTTCCATTATGCTGGAAAGCCACTCATATCATACCCTTATTTAAATCTGGTGACCTATGTGACTTAAACAATTACAGACCAATCTCAATCTTGCCTATCCTTTCAAAAGTCTTCGAAAAATTGATTTATATACAATTGAAGAATCATCTGGAAACCTACTCTCTCCTCAATCCAGCCCAATCAGGCTTTCACTCTAATCATAGCACCATTACTGCACTAGCTAAAGTCACCGATGACTGGATCTCAGCCAAGGATGCTAAAAAAATTACAGGTGCAGTATTCTTAGATTTGAGTAAAGCATTCAACACCGTTGCCCATACTCTAATTGTGAACAGCCTCACCAATATTGGTACTACCCTAGCTACTACCAAATGGTTCTCCAGTTACCTATCAAGTAGGATGCAGAAAGTCAAAGCTGGTGGGCTGTTCTCTGCCTCCTTACCAGTTACTAGGGGAGTCCCGCAAGGTTCCATCTTAGGTCCTATACTCTTCTCCCTATATATCAACAACCTCAATTCTCAAATAACCAGGCCAACCTTGCATTTCTTTGCAGACCATACAGTTTTGTGTACATCCAGCCATACAATATCAGAAGTCAGGGATATACTTCAAGTCGATTTCGCACAGCTAGAAACAAATCTCATCAATACCAAACTCCTCCTAAATGCTAAAAAAAACTAAGACCATGATTTTCCTCCCTAATACTTTCTCCGTCACCCTCACTGTCCCACCTAAAGACTTCATCGTTACATCCCTAGGTGAACCACTGGAAGTTGTCTCTAAATTTAAATACCTCAGCTTTTGGTTAGACAACAAGCTCTCCTTTAATGAGCACATTGATGACCTGTCCAGAAGACTAAAAGCTAGACTAGGCTTCTTCTTATGAAATAGGACCCTCTTTCCCCTGGAAACCAGACTCAGGCTTATTCAGACCACCTTCCTCCCTTTACTTGACTATGGGGACATATTATACACTTCTGCAGCAATTACGAACCTAAACAAATTGAACATTCTCTATCACCTTGCTCTATGCTTTATTACAAACTATCCATACCGAACCCACCATTGCAAACTATCCACAGCTGTTGGTTGGACTTCACTTACCATTAGATGCACACTCCATGCTGACATTTGGACCCTAAAACTTCTTCTGAATAAACTACCAAGCTAATTAGTAGCACTTATCCGTACTGCCCACAGCTCTTATTTCCTTAGGAAATTAGATTTTATCCTACTCGATGCACCTAGGACTCATACCTTCTTTGGCAGACCAGCCTTCTCAAGTGCCCTACCAACTATTTGGAACCAGCTGCAATCCACTCTGAAACTATCCAGTGTAGTCTCAGAAGTTTCTTCAAAAAACTGGTGGCTTCAAAAATAAAGGACACCTGTAACTGTTTCTAAACTCCCTTCCTAGCTTTCTCCTTACTTCCTTAGTTTGTTCTCACTACACCACCTTCCTTAAATAACTTGTACTAAATATTTTTGGGATTTTTGTTTTTCACCCAGGACTGTTTACCCATGTACCTTGTAGGACCTGGTCTGCCATTTATGTATTGTTATGTTATTGCCTGCATTGTATATTTGTTGTAACCATGCACCCAGGACCTCGTTGTGAATGAGCTTGCTCAATGAAGATTTCCTGAATAAACTTGAACTTGAACCTTGACTTCAGCAAAGCTTTCAATACTGTTCCACATAGAAGCTTGATTAATAAGCTGGGTAGGCTCACGGTGGGTCAGAAGTTGGTCAACTGGGTGGCAGACTGGTTGATGGGCAGAAAACAGAAAGTGATGGTAAACGGTATACAGTCAGAAGAGATGCAAGTCGCAAGTGGGGTACCTCAGGGATCAGTCCTGGGGCCAGTCCTCTTCAATATCTTTATCAGTGACATTGCAAATGGACTGGAGGGTAAGGTTTGTCTGTTTGCAGATGACATCAAGATCTGCAGCAGAGTAGATGATCCAGATGGGGTGGGCAGAATAAGAAGAAATCTAGATAAATTAGCAAAATGGTCAGAAGAGTGGCAACTGGGGTTTAATGCAAAGAAGTGCAAGATCATGCACATAGGGAAGAGACACACTGAAGCCACCTATAGGCTGGGAGGGGAAGTTGCTGGCAGTCACAAGAGAAGAAAAAGACTCGAGCATCATCATCACCGATGACCTGAAATCATCCAAGCAGACCACTAAAGCAGTAAGTAAGGCTAGGGAGATGTTCGGGTGTATTAGTAGAGGTATCTCAATTCAGAAGAGGGAGATAATAATCCCTCTTTACAAGACACTGGTTAGGCCCCATCTGGAGTACTGCATGCAGTACTGGAGGCCACACCTTCACAAGGATATTAGCCAAATTGAGGCAGTCCAGAGAAGGGCAACCAAAATGGTGCAGGGGCTGCATCAGAAAGCATGTGAGGACAGATTAATGGAGCTCAATATGTATACCCTAGAGCAAAAGAGGGAGAAAGGTGATATGATTGAAACATTCAAACACCTTAAGGGCATTAACAAGGTGAAAGAGTCTAATATGTTTCAATATAAGAAAAATAGCAGGACAAGTGAACATAGCATGAGATTAGAGGGAGGCCAACTAAGGGGTAATGTGAGGAAGTTCTTTTTCACAGAAAGAGTGGTAGATGCATGGAACAGGCTACGTCAGGAAGTGGTGGATATGAATACAGTGCAGGGCTTCAAACAGGCATAGAATAGACATAAGTATGCAATACAGATGAGTATGAATAGATAGGCCATTGACAGAGCGAAGGCCGATGGCAAATTTATAAGGTAGAAAAAGAAATGGGAAGACTGGATGGGCCTTGTGGTCTTTATCTGCCATCAACTTCTATGTTTCTATGTAAGAGTTGTGTCTCTTTTATGACTTTTGAAAATCCCACCCAAAGTAATTAGGGTTGCATGTATTTTATGACTTTTAAAAACTCCACCCCTGATTGCTTCATTCTCATTCAGATAATCCTGTAGAAAACAAGAACTATTACCCTTATTAGAATACATCAATTTTGAAATGAGGAATAAATCTAGGGGCAGAAGTTTAATTTATTTTCTTCTTTATCTGGCATATTTAATCACGACTCTTGATCATCTCACAGTAACCGCTTCCTCTCTTTCAAACCTTGCCATGTGGTTACACTTTCTGTCCAACTTGAATGGCATATCTATTTGTTATAAGGCTCAATCTCCTGAATCAAATGTCAAGATCTTCACTGTTGCTGCCCTAATGGTTTTGCTACTATTTGTAGATTGTCTTTGCTTGTCCATGGCCATCCAAATTCCAAGACCTCCCACATTTTGAATCCACATCTTCCTTGTTTGTAATGTATCCCATTGTAGCAGTTGAAATGTCATATTTTCATATTTTACATGGATGACCAAGCTGCACTCACCATCATTAATAAAGTGATCTTCATCCAATTGCATAATAAACTTCCTGAGAAAATTTAACACCCACATTTGGAATTCATTGAATGTACATACTTGGTCCTGTTATGTTTCTTGCTGATTGACTCACCTGTTTTCAATTCCAGCAATCGTGGCTCTCATCTAGGACTCCTGACTCTCATCTTTCCTAATTTCCACTTCATCTGGCAGGACAATGGTGAATGAGGTGGTGGTATTGCCCTCTATTCCTGCCAGAGTATCTTCTGCATCCTTGCTTTCAGGGAGTCTAAACCCTCCTCCCACAAGCTTCTCCTTGCAAAACGTTCCTTTCCCTTCACCTTACTCACCTTCGATGAGGTGTTCTATGTCTCTCCTAAAATCTTCCCCAGTCCTCTGGTTGACTGTCTCTCTGCTCTCACCTCTCACTTCTCCTCTGGTGAACTCATCCTCCTTGGGACTTCAATATCAATTTGCTGTCCCTGGCCTCCAGGCCAACCTCCAACAGGACTAAGTCCCTTATCCTTATCCAACTCATCATTAAACCCATATAGCTCAATCTGCACTCCCCCAATCGCACCTTCCTGGACTAGTCAACTCCACACATCTCTACCACATCATTGGGGCAGGTATTCTGCTGGATGCCTTCAGTGACCACCACATGACTTTCTGTGTTAGGAATGTCCAGCACCCTCCCTCCCCCCAAATACATCTGCTCCAGGTCCCTCTGATCACTCAATATCAACACTCTCCTAAGTGGTCTTGCTGCCACCAACTGGTCTCCCATTCTCTTAGCCTCAAACATTGACTTGGCCTTCTCCCTGTTGCACACCAATATTTTTCAAACATAGGACAGGTAGCCCCCCTTAGAAAATCTAGGGTCAAATCTTCACATCACCCCTGGATTATACCTGCTCTCATTTATAAGTGCAAGTCCTGTGATCAAATATGAGCCCATTTCAAATCATCCCCCTCCCTGCCGGACCACCTCTCCTACAGAGCACTTAGAAACCTATGGACGAAGGCTGTCCACACTACTAAGTCCCTTTGTTTTAAGGCCAACCTCCAGAATAACATTGATTCCAAAGCAAGATTCTGGAAGGTAACTCATTCCTTTTTTTAACCCCAGCCCAGTCTACTCCCCCAGTACTCATGGTTCGGGGTTCACCTGTCTCTGACATTCTCTCTGTTGCTACTCACTTTAACAACTTTTTCACTACCTTTACCCTCCCCTCTCCTTCTGGTACCTCTCTTCTCCTCTACATCCTCCTTGCCACCTCACCCTTCCATTGGGTTTCACTTTCTCCCATTATTACTCAGGAAATCCTACATTCTCTTTCCTTGCTCAACTTGGCTTACTCTTGCCCAGACAGGCTGGACCCTACACTTTTCCATCTTTTAGCTCCTAGAGTCACCTAACGTCTAACTCATCTTATCAACCTCTTCTTCTTCCTCTGTGCTATTGCCCAGTCATGGAATGTCAATAACGTTCACCCCTTCATAAATAGGCAAACCCTCCTCCACTGGCAACTTTGGTTCTATCTCCCTCCTTCCTTCTCTTGTAAAGCTGCAAGAGAAACTAATCTACTCCTGCTTGCTGACTTCACACCTCCATATTCTCCCTGCAGTGTGTCACCGACTCTGTCCTCACTGGGATGGATTGTGGCCTAATTAAAGCTGATATTTCCATTGATCTGGTCAAAGACTTTGATTTGGTGCCCCACCATTTTCTCTTGGACAAGCTGAGCTGTGATGGTCTCTCACCTCCTGATGTTGAATAGTTCTATTCCTACTTCATGGATTGTCAGCAGTCAGCACATGTAGCAGGTGTCCTGTCACCTCAACTTCCTATATAGGCTGGGGTCCCACAAGGCTCCATAATTGTTTAGTTCACCATAAACAGCATTATACTGGTGGTGCATAAGAAATAATAGGTTTGCTAACCTCCAAACCAGTAATCAAATGTAAGCACACTTCAGGCACGTACTAGTTAATTTGTAATTGCTAGGGTGTAGTTATTCAGGGAGAAAGCTAATGGTGCCATTGAGTCTGAGATATAGTGCTGCCTGCTGATGGTAGGTGGGGCCCCTCCCTTAAGGGTATAAATAGCTGGGGATTCTGGCACCACAGGAAAAAAAAGGATGAGATAGAGTGACCTGGGGAGAGGAGCCATGGGGTTTGCCCACAAGTCTGGCCCAGAGGGCCATGGTGGGGCTGGGGTGGTCTGCTTGCCATCCCAGCCCACCAGCCTTAAAGACACTAGAAATGGAAATATGTCAGTTTGGGTTTAAGTGAAAGGGGCACAGTGGAGCAGAGATTTGGAGTGAAAGCAGAAGGGGCCTGTTGGTGCAATTGAGAGTTGGAGCTTGGGTATGAGAAAATGAAAATGGAGGACTGCCATGCGAACTTCTGCACCTTGGTGGGTAAGCACCAATCGGGTCTATAAGTGCAAAAGGAAGTATTGCTTATAGGTAATTCAGCAATTGGGCCATGTTGTTTACTGTGGACAGGCCTGTTATGACAAATGGGGCATGGAGCATGGCTGGAAATGGCAACCTAGCAGTTGAGGCTGTAATGGTGGCAAAGTTACCACTACTTCCTGAGCTGGAGGCTGCCACAGAGTTGGAACCCATGATGTGAGCTGCTTGTGGAGGTTGCGGAAAGTCCATTTGGGGGAATAGTGTTTGAGACCCTATCGGGGTGACAGTCTGTTGGGTGATCTGTGTGGCACTTGCAGAAGCCCCACTGATGAGTCAGCTCAGAGGTTGGAATCACTGATTTGAGCGGAGAAAGCTGATTTGGACATGTTAGCTTTGGGCAAACAAAATCCAACAGTGAGGTCCAGACAGTAGCTGAGACATCAGCAATTGGAACTAAAGAACATCCAGTTAAAGTACGAAATAAGATCTAAAGGGAATGAGAAGTATACTCCAGTAAGAAAAAGTCCCCTGGGTTGAAGAAAGGGTATAATCTGTGAAAAGGCATAAGATCAGGCTGGTGGAAATGAATTGATGAGAGTGCAAAGGTTTGGGACAGTAGAAACATCTCATGATGTCAGAAGCCAGAGTAACAGAATTGAAATAGGACTGCCCGATGAGGGAGTAAAGGAAAAGGCCAGTGACTGCTGCAGAGAGGGAAAGATAGAGAAATATAGAAAGGAGTGAGATTATCAGATGGTGAAGTGTCTCAAGTATAAGCTACTTCATGTTTTGAGGCCTTTTCAGCCCTAGGAACACTGCCAGGTGTTTAGTCTGCATGATTTATGGGAGCCTGCATGAAAATATTTAGCCTGTTAGCAAAACAGGCTGTTGCAGTAGAGTTTCCAGCTAGGTCTGTGAAAGTAACCCACTGTTTATCACCCCCTGCTCCATGGAGTGACTGTTTTCAGATTCAATTAAATTGTTCTTTGGCATGTTGATTCTGGAGTGGACATTGAAATTAATATTCTGTGACTGTGCATGCTTGTCTTACTAACCAGCCTTCCCCCTGCATCCCTTGGGAACCACAGGCAGTTGGTACAGGTGCTACCTTGATCTCCAGTCTTGAAGATTCAGGAACCCAGGTATCAAGTTATCTTCACTTCAAATGCATTAGATTTTGTTTTTATATGTTTGTCAAGTGCCCCCTTCCACCAATGCACCATCTAATACTACTAGACAGAGAGGGCAGGGCTTACACATACATACATACAACAATTAAAGGTTTTCCTGACACTCAAAAATTGCTCTGGTAACTCTACTGATTCACCAAAGTTTGTTCAACTGTACCTGTCAGTAACACCAAAAGTTCAATAATCAGAGAGCAGCATCAGCTATTCAATAAGTCAGTAGTTTATTTCACTCCACATAAACATGTCCAATTCACAAACAACATGAAATCATTGGTTTTGTGGAAGTGCCATACTAGCAGCAGTATTAAGACAGTCATTTGTAGAAGGCACTTATATCTGTACTATTTACTGGCATATGGCAACACATCCAAGTTAAACAGTTTGTGCAGAAGTGCATATCCAGTGTGTTACTATAAAGTGCGAGTAAGCAGAAAAGTATTCAAATAGAATAGATTACCAGCTTGCCTGATCTCTATTGCAGCCACTGAGATGCCCTGGTACTTCCCTTCTCATGTGCCCCAGGAAGGGGCATGACTAAATCCTAATACCTGTTATCTTTTTAATGGTAGACCATTACCAGGGGGATATATAGCAAGCTCACGTTTTTAAAGAAACCCATACCGTGCTTCATTTGTAAACTTGCGATGGTGAGTGACAGTGAAAATCCCCATACATAAAGTTAAAAGTTCTGTTTAAATGAAAACACAGTACTACTTCCTTTGAACCTACCAGTAAGTCCAAATACAAATGCCTATAAGCTTTTTATTGGAGCTAATAGTCCTCAAGATACAAACATGTATATAAGAAGTCATTGTGATAAGAAAAGACATAGAGAGAATTTTATGGACATCATATATAGCAGTACTTCATGAACATCTAACTTCTGGGCTCTGAACCAGCCTTGTCATAATCTCACTTAGTTGGCAACTGCCAGCTAAGGAGGTGCTCTGACTAATTACATTGTGACAATCTGGATAGATCACCAGCAAAGAAAAATCTTCTTTAAGGCAGTTCATTTCAAGACTGGTTTGGAGCCCACAGTAGACTTCCATGAAGGATTGTTACATACTGTACAATGTCCAGAAAACACACTCTCCATTAAAACTAAATGGGATATATTTTCTAATCCAAAGGACTTCTTGTATGCATTTTTTATATCTTGAGAACTATTACAGGGTAGCTCTGATAAAAATCCCTTAGGCATTTGTGTTTCATCCTATTGGTGGATTCATTTGAAACACAGAAACATAGAATTTGACAGCAGGTAAGGACTACTTGGCCACCCAGTCTGCCCATTTTTCCATGCCTATCCTATTCTCTCACCACAGACCATACTTGATTTTCTGGTTCCCTCTCCTTGCATCTTTACTAAGATTGCCTTGTGCCTATACCATGCATGCTTGAAACCTATCGCAGATTTTATCCCCTCCACCTCCATTGGAAAACTGTTCTAGATATCCTCCATTCTTTAACAAAGAACTTCCTCACATCTCTTCTAAAATTTCTCCCTTCCAGCTTTGTTGCACATCCTCTTGTTTTTGTGCATTTTTTTCTCTGAAAAATACTCCCCTCTTGCACCTTAATTAACCCTAAGAGGTATATATACATCTTTAGAAAATGGGTTTTAGAAACCCTGCTGTCTGATTGGTTGAGGGTGCCCTCTTCCCAAATGAGTATCAGGTAACACAGACCAGTAAATAACTAGCCCTGTGCCTGTCTGCCTTTTTACCAAAATCAGTGGGCTTTAGAATGTTGTCATTTGAATGAGCGGCTATTTTTTTTTTAAATCTCTTAGGGAGCAACACAGTGAGTGATACTCAGACCCCCCGCAGTGCTATTTTCATTCCATATGTGTAACGGACAAAAAGAAAATACCTTCAGTAAGGAAACTAGCACCTTAGGATGCCTCTGGTTTGCTGCTTCAGCTCCTACTTAAATCTTTCAGTGCTGTCACACTTGCACAGATATCACAGTCTCTGTCCCATAATTGTAAAACTGATGCCGACTGACTGCAGTACATGTGACCATAGCTTAAAATGTTTACCTCTGGAAACAGGACCACTAGTTATACAGGAGACAGGGAACAATTATGAAAACAACATGGGGTGGTACTGGGACAATGAAAACAAAATGGGGAGTACACAACGCTTTTTTAGCCACACTCTGCCATCATCCCGATCTGCAGTCTGCAATGTAAAGTAACACTGCTGTTACTCCCAGTCTCACCTCAGCCACTGTGCCATATCATATGTAAACACAGCTAACACATCTACTGATTGCTTTTCTGACAGTCAATGCAGACAGAAAAAAAAGTGGCAAGCAGAAAACTGCTTAACTAAAAGCAAAATTAAGAATGACATCCTCTTCCACACTCCTTACCTCAATGCTTTTTACTAAACTTGGAGGTCAGTGCTGTTATTTTTGCTGGCGGGTGAGTGGGACATGGGAGAGGGATTTAGAGTCTGATATCTCCATTAGGCTTTTTGAGGTGGGCTGGATGCAACATGGGAGAGGGATTTGACAGTACCCCCACCCCCCCAAAAAAAAAACTTGTACTGTTGCTGTTCACACCTTCTGGGTCACCATTCTTCCTCGTAGCAGTAGTGCAACTCCTGTGTCCCAATTACAGTATTGCACTACTAATGTGTTACAGCACATCACAAACAAAGCCAAAAAGGCTCACAGTTGGGGGGGGGGGGTGAGAGAAAAGCAGGCAGACCAGGAACAGAGCACAAAAGGCCATTGAAAAAGCAATGCCCTCTACTGGTAATTCTGCCAGTTGCAGGACTGTTTTACAAGTAACTGTATTTTATTCATATTTATTACATTTTTGCCTTAAGTTACTGAAACTTTTTTTATTAAAAACAAAATGAACACAATTTTCTAAGTGAAATAATACTCTCCAGGGTGGGCAGTATAGGCTATACTGAACCTTCCGAGGCTATAGGGCCTTCAGTCTGTGGTGTCAGGCCTAATTATGTCCCTGGGCAGTCTGGTATAGCACAATAGTGTACACCTTGTCTGGTTTTATTGCTTACCCACTATATCCTTCCCCTTCCTTCTCTCTTCCTGGGAGTACAATATTCAGGTCCTTCAGTCTCTCCTCTTAGTGTTCTTGATGAGTCAGTGCACCATTTCAGTTGCCCTCCTCTGTACCTCCTCCACTCTCTCTATGTCCTTCCTAGGATGTGGTCTCCAGAACTGGACACGGTACTCCAGGTGGTGTCTTACCAGTGATCTACACAGGGGCAACACCACACCTCGACTTCCCAGTGTTCCTACCCACTTCTTTTCAGCACCATCTCACTGCCTTGCAGTCATCAGACATTACTGTTCCCACGTAGGCTTTTTGTTTGGTGACTGTTAATACCTCTTCTCCCATTCTATACTCCACCTCTGGGTTTCTGTGTCCTAGGTGCATGAGTTTGCACTTTTTCACATTGATATCTAGCTGCCGTGCCCTTGATCAATTCTCGAGTTTTCTCTGGTCTCTGCACATTCTTTCCACCCCCTCTGAGTGTCTACCATATAGCAGATTTTAATGTCATCTACAGAGAATCATACCTTCCCTTCTAGTTCATCATCAATGTCACTTATACTGACAGTAAAAAGGACTGGTCCCAGTACCAAGCACTGGGGTATGCCACAGGTAATCTTCCCTTTCCTGGAGTGAACTACATTTATCACCACCTTCTTTCACCTATCCATTAACCAGCTTCTTACTCAGTTTTCTACCTGAGGACACACCCCTAAGCTGTCCAGTTTCCTTATGAGTCTTCTATATGATATGATGTTGAATGTCTTACTAAAATCTAAATAGGCAACATCCATCACCCACCCTGCTCTATTTCCCTGGTCACCCAGTCAAAGAAATCTATTATATTTGTCTGACATGACCTCCACCTCATGAATCCATGCTGCCTCAATACTGTAACCCAATGGATTCAAGATATTCCACAATCGTTTCCTTTAGTAGTGACTCCATTAACTTCCCCAACACTGATGTCAGACTGACAGGCTATAGTTGCTAGCCTCCTCCTTGATACCACTTTTATGAAGCAGGACTATATCAAGAGATGTTGCAAAGTTTTAATTCATGGGTGAAGTTAAGGCGAGGTAGCCAGATTCACCTCCACAGATCATTTTGCAAAGTTTTTTTGTTTAATTGGAAATCCACCATTGGTAACTTCGCATATAACTTCTCCATGGGGCACACAAAGGCGAAGTTGGGTTAAAATTATGGCTGTGCAAAATCAAACTTCCACTAGCAGAATTTTGGTGAAAGTTGAAATTTTGCTTTTGCAAAATTTCATAATACACTTTGGCAACTTCTGCAGAAAATCTGACTTAGAATGGCGGAATAAATGTATGAATTGAATATTATTGTATTAAACTGCAGAAACATTTTTTGCAGAACTGATCACTGTCAGTGGTCAGTTCTGCTGCGTTTTTTCTGCAGTTTAATACATTAATGTGCAGTTCATACAGTAAGTCACTGAACTGTGGAATGAATGTATGAATTGCGGATTAAAGAACAAGTATACAGACACACAAGTTTTAAACATATTTTAGGATTTCTGGGCTCACAACAGCTGACCTTGATGGGTTTTTTTTCCATTTTTGATTTCATCTTTAAAGATTTGAGTATTATTTTAATCAGATTTCCAATGTATAAGATTAAACTGTCTCTTCACTGACATTCAGCAGTGTACCACCGTACACCATGGAAGTGAGGTCATATGAAGAACACTGTCACCTTTCCCTCCATATAATAGCTGTGAAGCCAGCTTACCCTGGCTTTAAACTTACACTACACTCTCCTCACATCAGATTTTATTCAAAATAACACTGAATTCTACATGTTGCACAGTGCAGGGTTTCTCTTTATGAATAAGGAATATGCATATTTTGTAATTGTTTTTGAAAAGGCAGTCTGTTCATTTTATCAGTCCAAACTGTTTCTTTTTTGTACACTGTAAGCGATTTTGTGGACCTCTGGGTCACTGCAGCACTTAGTGCAATGAACAGTTTGTGGGCTCAGCTTGGAATTTTGTGAAGTAGTAAATATTTACTCTGATTGTGTTTGCATTTTTTCAGTAAATAAAATGCAAAAGAGATGTGTACTCAAGACTGCAGCAATACTGCTGCTGATAATGTTCTTTTAAATTTTTTCCCAGTGATAAGAATATTAAGTCATCAGAAATAAGCTGCTAAGTTAGTGAATGCTTTGTGCAATGATAGGACATACTATGATTAAATAACTTCTATGTTAAAATTTGCTCAGAATGCATGCATCTCTGAACACCTCACTCATCTTCAAAAGTCATCTACCATATGTCTCAGCATAGTAAGTGTGTGTGGTTGTGGGGGCTGTTAATGCCATGTGTATGAAACTGGGTGTATTGAAGAAGTCAAAATGTTGGAAACTTACAATTCGCACTGCATAATAGTGGGAATTCGTAGACTTAAAAGTGTGCACAAGGAGTGTGGTGCACCGAGCCGAAGTACATAATTCAAACGCAAAATTCGGGCACTCACCACCCACAAAAGGGACGCCAATAGCTCAGTTGATATTTAAAAAGTCATTTAACTGATGGATTTGCCAGAATGTTCTGTCATCATTATATGACGTTTCTAAATGTTGTATTTTAGTGTCCAATTAATGTAATGTCCACAGTCTTTAATAAAGGACAGTTTATATGTCAGAGATACATCAAGCCTTTTTATGGAAAATTAAATGATTTTTTTTTAATATCAACTGAGCTGTTGGCATGCCTTGTATGGGTTGTGAGTGCCTGAATTTTGTGTTTGAATAATGGTGGGAATGTAGATAAATGCAGACAGGGCTTTTTTCAGAGGAAACATCCTTCACAAAAAGAAAAGTACAACACATATTAGCACAGGGAGAATGAGAATTGATACCTGTATCTGACACACTCTTTGTAGGAATAGATGCAACATTGTTGAATATAGTCTTGTGAATAACATACAGTATCATCTACATCCAATATTTCTGCTATTAGCCTGTGTGTGTGTGTGTGTGTGTGTGTGTGTGTGTGTGTGTGTGTGTGTATTAAGGGTGAGGGAATTACCTTTGGTAGTAAAGAGAGCTTTAGTGAGAAAAAAATAATTCTTTAAGCATAATGGTCAAAACTGAGAATAAAACAAATAGTGCTTCTTAGTAAATGAAACAGATGTCACAAAAAACATAAAAAAATACAACCCGTATATTATTAAGGGGAGAATGACAATTGATGATGGTATCTGACCAGTAAATAGAGGTGCCAGTGTTTTGTGATGCTGATCAGTCAAATACAAGGATATTGTATAGTTAATGGATTAAAACATCATGAAAGTATTTTACTGAACTATGTTTCTGTGCTTAGTATATGTGTGACTGTGTTTTGTGTGTGTGTTTGTGGGGGGCAATTGCCACTGAAGGAAAGCTGAGTATATAAATAATGTCATGTTTGGGAAACTAGTAATGCAGAATAACAGTGGAAAACTGAGATAAAATGTGGTTATGGCCTGAACAATCTGAAGTTCTTTAATATTAGTCACACAGTCTACACTCTCTGTTCAGCTCTCTCAAATTGATACAGTTGCTTTGCCGAGCTGTCTATGTCACTGAAAAAATGTTCTCAGTGTCAAGAAAAAAAAATACTGAAAATGATCCTAACAACATCCACCACACCAAAAAAAAACCCTCCATATTCTAATTAATACTTAAATGGTATGTAACACACCAACACATACTAAATTCCCTTTTAGCCATTGCTATGATTGTTGGAGGACCTAGTTCATCACTAGTATGTGGTCATTAATGTTGCATATCACATAAAGAACAATGCCTGAGCAGATGTGTGATAATTATCACAAACCAAGGGTGGGTGAAAAGTCATCATAAGACAGGCCTTGAACAGATATTATTTTGTTATAATTACTGGTACAAGGGAGGGATTGCCACAGGTACTGGAGCAGTTCTGTCACTCACACACACACACACACACACACACACACACACACACACACACACACAGTCTGCCTGTCTCTGTTTCAGTAAGGCATTTTTATTTCAGATAGATTTTTTAACTTATCATGGTGGGATCCACCAGATAAATAGTGTAAAATAGTAAAAAAATGTAAGTACCTGACAAAAAAAAGCCAAAGGATCAGCGTAATTCGTCAGTTACTGGAAACTGGAGCAGTGTTTATTTATCAGTTCAGCCCACACACACATACACAGTAATGGCCAATGAGATGGCTTGCTACAAATGACTGAGGCATGAGGGCACAGCTACTTAAAGTTAAGTTTAGATAATGCCTTAACAGGTTTTTGGGTTGTTATGTCATTTTGAAGCAGTCTGGAAACCTTGTGGTAAAAGAGGTCACCAGTAATTATAGTCAAATTATGTGTCGGTTATTTCAAAGTTTTCATCCTGTTTGACTTTCTATAATGAAGAGAATGGAACTGTTTGTCATGTACTCTGCCGCTGACAAGAAAGTGACATGGTCGAAGGAAAGCTTACTTATGTTACTTCCTAGCATTTACACTGACAAAACAGTAACGACGATCATGAATCATTTGTTTACTTTGTTTGCTGACCTTCCACATAGAGCTGAATAATGTTATATGTTTTCTATGTGAATGTACTATTGACCTATTTTATTTTTAGTTTTTTGGTACAGTGAGAGCACTGAGCCATGGAGAAAGTCTGCACTTCTGCGACTAAAATGACAGAAGTTGTGGGAGTCATTTAAAGATGATTTAGTATGGGTTGCTGTATTACATATCATTGTAGTAGTAATTGTGGAGTGATTTTTTTTTGGGGGGTCGATATTGTTAGGATCATTTTCTGTATTTTGTTTACACTGATAACATTGTTTCAGTGATATAGACAGCTAAGCAAAGAGAGTGCATCAGTGTGAGAGAGCTGAACGGAGAGAGCAGACTGTGTGACTAATTTTAAGGAATTCAGATTGTTCAGACCATTACCACTTTTTATCTCAGTTTTCCACTGTTATTCTGCATTACTAGTTTCCCCAATGTGAAACTATTTGATATACTCAGTTTTCCTTGAATGGCAATTGCCCCCAACACTCAGGCATACACAAAACACAGGCACACATATACTAAGCACAGAAACATAGTTCAGTATAAAACTTAAATACCTATGGTGTTTCAATCTACTAATTATACAATATTCTTGAATTTGACTGATTAGCATCCAAAGACAATGGCGCCTATATTTATACAGATACTGGATCAGATACCATTATCAATTTTATCATTCTTCACTTAATAATATGAGGGTTGTATTTTTTTTTTGTGTGACAGCTGCTTCATCTACTAAGAAGCTGTATTCATTTTTAAGGCTATGGGCAGAGCCTACAGCCATTCTGTCATCAATCACACTGTAGCTCTAAAATGGCTTTTCATGGAACTTCCTTTTAAGACATTTGGATGTATTCCTCCACAGCTACAAAGTAGTGCACTCCCCCTCTGATTTATGCAATTTGTTGCTCTATGTTGAAGGCATCTGAAGGGGGAATGCTACTGTTTTGTACCTCAGAACTTCTCAGGATATTAACAAGAAAACATTTTTAAACTGCTGTTTCTATCATCTGTCCAGCTCAGTCAAACAGATTTGTTCTATTTTTTTCAGCAACCTAGGGGTTAACTCATTTTCTTTGGTTCTTGTGAAAGTGAAAGTCAGACTGAGTGTCAGATAACAGACAGTGCAATTGCAGTGTGTTAGCTGTCATTCCTTGGGCAGCACAAGGTGCACAAAAACATGCACACACACACACACACACACACACACACAAACACACAAACCATTTACTAAGGAAAACTGTATTTATTTATTTATATGAGGAACTGCTGCCCAAGATTTAAAGCCCAGATGTGGTGAATTTAAAGCAAACACTTAGTCACATTAGATAAAATGTCTCAAGCTGAGTATGCGGGAGCTTTCCTTAAAAGTCATCACTTACTTTCACAGCAAGGGCAATGCCTGTTTCACAAAGAAAACAGATAAAGAGCCCATCAAAAAAGAGATGTCTCTGGATAAATTTGGACACCTGCCAAAAAAAGTTTACTGTTCACAGTTAAGGAAAAAAAAGCACCTCTTGTTCTCTTGATTTTAAGCATGTGTACAATTGTCTGATTCCTTATGTTCCCATATGGAGTTATAAAAAAGTCAAAACAATTGAGAAAGAAGTTTGTAGGGGACAACGGTTGAGTTTTTCTTGTGGTTTGGGGCCATTAGGTCTTGCCAGTAGAACACAAAAGTATTATTGTGTGTGGTTAGAATGAGCAATCTATATAGTAAGAAGGTCTGAACAGTAATATTTTTATTTGCGAGTGATGTAATCTTGCATAATTTCTATAAAAGGTCTTGATCAATCAACTGGAAACAGAAGGCAGTTTTTTCTTTTCTCATTTTATAATATGATGTACAGTACTGATTGTGTGTTTAGTTGCAGGGTCAGGGCCTTGAAGAAAATAATAACATTTATGTAACTTATTCAAGATTCAATCAGGTGATCAGAAAAAAGTCTGAGAGAATTTGTATAAAAACTAACAAATGAAAGATGCAAAAAGTAGCATCTGTGTATGTGTGTATATATGTAAACCTCTCTCATTTATTTGCACTAAATTTGTTTACAGGCATTACTATTATCTTTCGAAAAATTGGCTGACTTGTGATTACTAATTTTGAGTATAGTCCAAGAAATAATGAGTGTGATATTTTGTTATTTCATATGTTCATATCATATCATATTATATTTCATTTCAGAGTCACCCTCCCCATCTTTTATTTTTTATAATGACAGACCAGCAATTTTTCTCCAGCAGTTTGTGAGACTGTTTGGCCCCACCCACATACAGAATGTTGGCCAATGAGGCAGCAGCATAGTTTGACTGGCATGGCTCATGAATGTCATAACAACCAGCCGGTTGTTATGGAAAATATCAACCTGGTCAGTACATTGAGAGAAATTGCTGACCAGTTATTATATTTCATTTCAGAGTCAGTGACTCAGCAGGTTACACTCTGGCCTCTGAAACTGGAAGATCAGAAGGTGTGGGTTCTATTGCTACACCAGGCATGTGGGTTAAAGAGCTAGTGTACTGCCTAAAACTAATATTAGATTTTAAAAGCAGTAAACCATTACCTTTTATATCTGAGGTACTTTTTATTTTCCCTTTGTTTAAGTAGAAGATTGTTTACCTGATGGTTTAAGTAGAAGATTGTTTACCTGATGTTAATATGTGTGATGTGTGGAACAGCACTCTGTATGGCAGCTGACATAGCTAGCTATACTGCCCCCACTACATCACCAGCATCGTGCCCTCACTGACTGTGACATCACTGCTACTTAGGAAAAGCAATTCAGTGACTGCCAGGTCATTCACCTGTGATTTCACTGTCAGTGAAATCACAGTGCTGATGATATAGTGGAGGGCAGTAGAGCTAGATATGTCAGCTGCTATGCTAAGAGCTGCTCCACACTTCCACCACAACAGTATGACATAGAAGACTCTCTGATGGGCAAAAAGGAAAGGAAAGGTACCTCAGGAATAAAATGTTATAACTGACTACTTCTTAAAATTTATGTTTTTTCCTGTCTGCCCGGTTTGGCTCCTCTTGCTCTTTAATTCCCAGTATTGACACTGTAGTGCAGCATGTGAGGAGTGCTGCACTCCTGAGGTGCCATCTTTTCTGTCTGCCTGTTCAGGTGGATGTTAAAGATCCTATGGCACTTTCCAAAAAGAGTAAGGGAATTTTCATGGTGTCCTGGCCAAATTTCCCCCAGTCACTAAAAATACCAACAACAGCTCAGTCTGGTTCAGGTAAGGATTTATGCCATGTTACAATTTCAGCTGCTTACCATCTGTACCCCCCAACCCCCATTCACCCCTGAAAAAGGGACTTCGTCTTAGTGTGCCTACCCGGTCAACAAAATTCAATAAATAAATACATTCCCCCATTATGCCTTATGGATTCCATATAAACATAAATCATTCCAATGCCATCTTGACATATAATTTTAATACCTAACAAATCAGAGCCCCTTTCCTGATAAAAGGCTGCCGACATATTAAATTTAAATAAACAACAAAGCCACAAATAAGGAACTAGTGGCTTATGAAAAAATCTACAGAGATTTATATAGGTATTTGATGCTGCCTCTACAGGGAAAATACAGGAAAAATGAGGGCTTGTTACAGGAAAATGGTTATTTGGATCTGGGAGCACTGTGATAACTGTGACTAAACAGCACTATATGGCATCGACAAGAAAATAACTTTGGTCATTTGATAGCACTTCACAGCACTATCAGCTCTTGCTAGAGCTTGTGTTATCAGTTTCAACCATTATGCTTAAAGAATAATTTTTTTCTCACTAAAGCTCACTTTACCACACATGGTAATCCCCCCCCCCACACCCCAACACATAAGCACAGACTAATAGCAGAAATATTGGATGTAGAGGATACTGTATGTCATTTACAAGATCATATTCAACATTACCACCTCTATTCAAACAGAGAGTGTGGCAGATACAGGAATCAGTTCTAATTCTCCCTGTGCTAATATATGTTGTACTGTTCTTTCATGAAAGATGTTTCCTCTGAAAAAAGCCCAATCTGCATTTATCTATCTTCCCGCTATTATGCAGTGTGAATTGTTTAGTTTCCCACATTCTGACATATTCCAACATGCCTAGTTTCACACGTATGGCATTAACACCCACCACAATCACACACACACACTTACTATGCTCAGTGTCATGGTAGATGACTTTTGAAAATGCATGCATACTGAGCTAATTTTTACATAGAAGTTATGTAATTGCAGTATGTCCTATCTTTGCACAAAGTATTCACCAACTTAGCAGCCTATTGTTGATGACTTGATATGCTCATCACTGGGAAAAATTGTAAGAGAACATTATCAGCTGCAATATTGCTGCAGACATTGACTATACATCTCTTTTACTTTTTATTTACTGAAAAAAGGCAAACACAGTCAGAATAAATTATTACTACTTCACAAAATGCCATGCTGGGGCCACAAACCGCTCATTGAACAGAGTGCTGCACTGACACAGAAGTCAGCAAAACCACTTTCAATAGGTTTTATGTAATAAAGACAAGTCTTCTATCTCACTGAACACAATGAGCAACCACATATATGCCCAAAACAAAAGGGGTGACTAACATTTCACCAACCATCACACACAACGATGGACGCTAACTCCCTGATGCATGGCAATAACAATAAATCATTTATTCTCAACTCCAGGGAGAGCAGTGTTACACGAGGTCCCTGCACCCTTATTGGTACCCCCAAAGGTGCACTGTAGACAGCTAGTGCTTAGGCATATGTTATACTAACATATAGGGCTAAGGGCCTCTGTACAAGAGTAGATGTCAGGATATGTATGCATATTATTGTTATACACTTTGCTTCCTTATACATATATATTTTCTATGTATTTCTTACTCATAAGATGTTAGGACATCTGTGTCCTTGTAATGATTACGATATATACAAGTCGGCATTGCCACCTTTTGCTGATTTGTACTATTACACTGATTGATGTAAGAACTGTACTCTTTTATTTCACAAAATGATGACTACTACAAAATTGTATAATGTTATCTTGAACCATGGAGCCACCTCTAATTTAGCCAATAGGGCTCATCTCTGTAACTAGAAATGTTTCTATCTTACAATAACCATAGTAATTATCATAGGTATATAATGTGAGACACTGAGTCTTATACCTTGGAGACCCTAAGAGAGATGAAGAAACCTCGAGGTATAGGGAATGTTTAGCATTGGCTCCCGGTTCGTATTGGTAAGAACTGCTTAGGGCAACTGTGAGTTATCCTTTTGCTAGTAATAAACAAGTTTATTACTCATATACAATGTATCTGTGATTTCTTGTATTCCCAATATAGCCAAGAACCTGAGAGTGAGGATTAGACCTCCTGGCAATTGACGACCGCGTGCAGGGAATATTTGGTGTCTGTGTGATTTCACTTGTTGCTTAAAATCTTTTCCTTCCCAATGGGAACTGCAAGTGTGCATTCCTGCATCACCTCTCCCGTTTTCTCACCACTTTGTAGTAACTTGCAAAGTCTGGTTTCTTTTCTTGGGTGTGGTCGATGCTGACTCAACCCACTCCACAGCGACTTTGAATTGCAAGCCTACAGAGTGTACAGTAGCCCGACTGTGTGTAAAGTGCTCCTGTTGTGGATCGATACACAACACGATGCCTTTTTCACAGTTTGATTTTTCGTTCCCTCCCACGCAATGGCCACAGTATCAAAAATCTGTACAGAACTGAGACTCGATGTCTCGAACTTTCTTGCCTCCCATGGAGGATGGGCTGACTTCGCGTGGGACACAGATCAATCCAACAATCCTGTACTGGGGATTTCAACCCAGTACTCAGAGATGAGACAAACAGCTAATAAGCATCATGCTAAAGGGCTGCTCTTCGCAGCTCTCTATGCTGCTCTGGAAACCTCTGAAGCGAGGTTTCAAACCCTTGACCTGCAGATTTCATCCCTTAAGCAGGATAGGGGTTTGTAGGAAATGGAATGTGTTAGACTACAGCAGAATATGGAGTCTGAACTTCAAACATTGCACAATAAAAAGGATTCACTTTTGAATCATTCTGCCCAGGCAGGAGA
Source organism: Neoceratodus forsteri (assembly GCA_016271365.2). Lineage (NCBI taxonomy): Eukaryota > Metazoa > Chordata > Ceratodontiformes > Ceratodontidae > Neoceratodus > Neoceratodus forsteri. The sequence goes on from CM057455.1 coordinate 614,850,535, forward strand.
GCAGGAAATATGTATGTTGAAGCAGGAGTGTGAAAGTTTGAGACAGGATAAGGGACAGGGTTTGCATATGAATGACTTGTTAAGTAGAGCGAATGAACAAATGACTGAGGAGATGGGAGAGCTTCAGGACGAGATAAACCAGGTACGTAATGACTTAGAAGTGGCTACTAGGGACAACCGCGAATTGAGTGCCACGTTTAGAGTGTTGCAGAAACAAATGCAAGATGAGATTGATGTGAATGTTGCAATTGTGAATCATGCAGAATGTGAATCTAAGATGGTGAAACTGCACCATCAGTGGGAGGTTCTGGCTGGAAATGTTAAGGTGATGGGAGGAGTAGCCCCTGCCTTAACCACGTCATCTGAAGGGGAGATCTCCGATGATGATATCTCCCAGTACAATGCCCAGTCACACCCCTACTATGGCCCAGAAACCCCATCAACCATCCCCAACATGGCAGGTCCCCACCCCACCCACACCTTGTCATACGTCATCGACGTCATGACGCACATCATGGGTGACGCCATCATGGCGGCCCCCATGATAGTGGGGGGAGCAGGCCCAACCCTGGTTCTCACAGCACCAGCAGTAGCCATTATTAATGTGGCAGACAGGCAGGAGATAGAAACAATGACTGAGAATGCAATAGGTAACATGCCTATCTCTGAGAGAAATATGTGGGTCCTTAAAACCCAGATTAGGCAGCTTCTGCAAGAGGCTGGTACTCAGGAAGGCATGGTTTATACCACAGCTGAGGCCACAGCCCAGGCAGCCCTGGATGGTTCCCAAGGTAACCTACCCCAGCCTGATCGGCCCAATAATCCCCTACAAATGGCCTTCTCTGTTCAGCAAATAGCTGACAGTATCGGTGGGATGAGCCCGTCCAACAACCTCAGCTGCCACTTGGAAAAGATGTGTTCCAAATGTGAGATGCTCAGCCTCACTTCAAACTATCAGGTCCAAATACTATGCCAGACCATACAACCTGGACAGTGGGCCAAACTCACCAATGCCATCCGTCAGGCTGGCAAGGCTACCTTTTATGAGGTCGCAGCTGAACTCATTTCTGCACACAGCCCAGGTGTAGTAGGCGTGATGCTTGCACACCCTGTAAAACAGAATGCAAAGGAAAGTTCAGCGACTTACCACCAGAGACTCTGGATGGCCTACCAAGCAAGAAAACAACTCACACAAGAAGCTGCAGATGTGGATCTTATTGAATATAAGACCTTGTTCCTTAGGAACATGATCCCTGGAGTAAGAGAAAAGGTAGAGCCAACCACCTATCCCACCATGGAAAGGTTTGCCGATATCCTTCAGAAGACCGAGAGAGTTTATCAACTCTACATCTGTGATCTGGGCTCTGATTCCAAGAAAGTAGCCACCATGGAACTTACAACAGAGGCTGCGATACATTACACAGTGGAAGGGCAGGCCCAGCATAAACAGCCCCTTCCCTCAGACAACCAGCACCCCCACAGGCCCAACGATCACAACAGCAGCAGCAGCAGCAACAGCAACAATAGGGTGGGAACTGGAATTATCATAAGAATAAAAAAACACTCATTCCCTTGCAGCCATACAACCAAGAACCCAGACCCCAACGGGCCATGGTGATACCGGAAGTACAAGCCCTCAGGCCCATATAGGCCTGAACTCAGAGGTACCTCCCTATATCGCATCAGTGCAGCATGGTGAAGTGGTTCAAAGGAGCCAGGCCCAACCTCTCTATGCTCCTTCCAGTACAGATTGACAATTACAGGCCCCAGTCTGGATTGTAAACAAGCTGGTCTTGGATACAAATGGAAGGCCCTGCACTGAGGCCGAGGTCGAGGGCTGCCTACTTACAGTGTTATTGGATACAGGCACGGCTGTGTCTGTATTCCATGATGATCACCTGGGTACATCTCCTTGGTCCACCGGATGGATGACCAACATGTCAGGAGTAGATGATACTAGGTTACCTGCATACCACTCTCTACCACTACCTGTAGAGTTGGGACACCTGAAGGCCTCACACACCTTCCAACTGATGGTATTGCATGATCATCCGAGTATCATTGGAATAGACTTCCTTACACTACACGGCTGTGTGATAGATCTAGCTAACATGCTACTGATACAGATTCATGGCCAATATCATACTATTTTGATCCCTGATTCACACATTGTGGCAACAATATCTGCCAATAATAAGGAATATGAAGTCATAGATTTATTCAAGAATCATGAGCTTTTCTCAAAGCTCATCCCCATTCTACAAAGACATTTGGAAGCATTTTCTACCAACAAGCATGTCTATGGCAGAATGCACACTGTCATCAAAGTGCCAGGCCCAGCACATGAGAGGCAAAGGCAATATCCTTTCACATCTGAGGCCTTGCCTTCTCTTAGGGAAACAATAAAGTCACTCCTCAACCAAGGGGTAATCAGGACATGTGTCTCTACTGCCAACTCCCCAGTGTGGCACATGAAAAAACCCACGGGTTCTTGGAGACTTACTATTGACTACAGGAAACTGAACCAGGTCACCCCATTTGTGCTCCAACTGTGGCCTCAGCACCTGATGTGCTACAACTCTTGACCTCTGACCAAAAATGGTTCAGTGCCCTGGATATCTCTAATGGTTTTTGGTTACTGCCATTGACCTGTAAGAGTCAATATAAGTTTGCCTTCACCTTTGAAGGTAGACAGTACACGTTGACCTGCTTACCACAGGGATTCCATAACAGCCCGTCCCTGTTCCATCTACATATGATGGATGCCCTTGAGGGTTTCTCTACTCCACAATGTCTCTTGCAGTATGTGGATGACCTGCTGTTGGCAACATCCACACAGGAACAACACTTAGATCTATTGGATGAACTATTGACTCTCGTCCACAGAGCAGGCCTCAAAAGTAATCCAGCAAAAGCACAACTATGTCAGAAGGAGGTACTCTTTCTGGGCCTGAGAATAACTGATCAAGGTCGCAGCCATACCTGGAAAAAGATACAAGGATTGCAAGACTTGCCATTACCCACCAGTGTGGCAACTCTTAGAAGGTTTCTAGGTATGGTGAACTATTCTAGAGATTTTATTTGTGATTTTGCTCAGAAGGCTGCTCCTCTGCATGAGCTACTGAAAAAGGACATTCCCTGGACTTGGGGCCCCATACACACCCAGATTGTCACATCACTGAAACAGGCCTTGGCCTCAGCTCCAGCTCTGGTCAACTCCAATCCAGCACTACCATTCCGTCTGGAGTGTGCCACTTCTGACATTGCTATGTCAGCAGTGCTGGCCCAGAAGGTTCATGGTACTCTGAGACCCATTACATATGCATCACAGCTCTTGACCCCGGTGGAACAGAAGTACAGCCTTTGCGAAAGGAACATTCTGGCCACCTACTGGGCTGTCAAGTACTTTCTGTATATCATTGGGTAGTCTCCACTGATCATTAACATGAATCACACCCTAACTACCTTTCTGCTATCAGACAGAGTGAAGAATGATTCTGTCTCTAACAACAGGCTGACACATTGGTCACTTCTTCTCCAGGCTATAGACATACAGGTACACCCAACCAAAATACCATCCATGCTGGTACATAGACTCCTTTTGCAAGGAGAACCCTATAACTGTATACTGCAACCACCTGATCTGCCAGATCCAGGTCCCTTCCTCCATGCCACACCACAATTACTTGAGAGTACCTCATTGTGTCATATTTTCACAGATGGTTCAGCTTCCTACTACCAAGGAGAACAGATTGCAGGGATAGGTATCTTAGTGATTTACCCTTATGACAACCTTATTAAAATCGTTAAGCATTGCCATGCGACATCTTCACAGTATACCAAGATGGCAGCAGTGGCATGTGCCCTCGAGTTCATCCAGCATGGGACTGAGGATACCATCATTTTTATAGACTCTAACTGGCTGTGTTGTTCTCTTGCAGAATTTTTTCCTTTTTGCAGAAGAACTCCTTCCTCTCTTCTGATGGCAGCCCAGTGAAACATAAAGAATTGGTAATATACATACACTCGCTGGCACAAAGGTTTGCACACAAACCTCTATGTACATAAGGTTAAAGCTCACTCCATACACGACCAATATCATGCCTTCAATGACACAGCAGACACCCTTGCTAAGAAATGGGCCTGAGGGGGTGACACCAGGATGATGGACCATCCACAGGCTAATGCAGCCATACAAATTGCAGCAGTCAAGAAGAAACCTGAACCCTTTTCCCCCTTGGACCTCTCAGCAGACCAACATGCTGACACTGAACTCAAAGAAGTGTTCAGATGCCTTGACAAGGGTGCCGAAGAAAAACTTCACACACATAATCCTTACTGAAGGCATGAAGGTAAGTTAAAATTGTCCCCAGATGACAGAATCATCTGGTACCAACAAGATTATTCCACCACCAAGTTGTGGGTGGTCCCCAGACACCTTAGGTCCAAATTCTTGCACCAAGTGCATGATATCCACACTGGTGGACACCAGGGAGTGGAAAACACCCTCCAAAGGCTCAATACCACCACCTGGTGGTCTAATGTCACCTAAGATGTTAAACAATACATAGACAACTGCCTTGTTTGTGCACAAACCAATCCCATCCCCACCAAGAGAAATGTCAAACTACTACCACAAAGATATTCTGGCCCTTGGCATGCCATACAGATTGATTTTATTGGTCCCCTGACCAATACCAGCAGAAACAACAAGTATGTTCTTGTGGTAACTGATCTTTTCTCTAAGTGGGTCGAAGCTTTCCCCACTAAGACATGCACTGCTAAAACCACTGCCAAAATCCTGGTAGAACAAATTTTCTCCAGGTGGGGCCTACCTCTTAAGGTAGACTCTGACAAAGGCATCAGTTTTAAAGGTGAGTTGATGAAAGAATCCCTTGAGCTCTTTGGAGTTCAACAGAAGTTCCACATACCTTGCCACCCTCAATCTTCAGGTCAAGTAGAAAGAGCCAACAGACAGATTAAGCAAATGCTTTCCAAATTTATTGAGGACAATCCCAATACTTGGGACTCCCTGTTGCCATCACTCCTTATGGCAATTAGGGACACACCCTCAGCCACTATTCAGTTGACACCCTTTGAGGTGATGACCGGAAGACAGATGAGATTACCTGAGCACCTGATGTTTGACCTGCACCCCCCCACTGAAGACCGTGTGTCTGTAGATCAATATGTAGAAAAACTCAGATAAGACCTCATACACACACATTTGTATGCAGCCAATTACATGGACAAGGCCCAGCAACAGTCCAAAATGCAGTTCGACAAATATGCACAAGAAGTAGATTGGCAAGTTGAAGATCAAGTGATGCTCCTCAGATTTGCCCATCCCACACACTCCTTCTCCAATAAGTGAGAAGGTCCTTACCCCATTGTTGACAAGATCAGTCCAGCAGTCTATCGAGTTAGACTCTTGCTGTAGGTTGTTGATTAACTAGGATCTGCAGCTTATCCAATAGGTAAGGGAAATGGGCAGACCGGGTGGGCCAAGAAGTCCTTATCTGCTGTCAAGAGTCTTGCACAACAGTAAACTGACTAACAAATGGTTACATGCAAACCAACTGAAACTGTATAAAGGAGTATAATTACTTTTCCTCACCCCATTGGGTGGAATAGTACCAACCTACTAATGTTTGATTTTCCTTTTCAGATACACTGTCAAGATGGCTATCTTGTTCCATTTTCTCCTCATCTCAGGAGTTATCCCCTGCATCCAAGGCACGGTACCGAACCTACTTCATCACCTTGATCCTCCACCATCTGCCACAGAGAGAGTATCCATCAAAATACCAGATAGTTTGGTTACTGTCCAGGAAGGTTCTGATGCCTACCTTACTGCCTGAGTTGTTGCTACTGATAAATCTACCCTTCAAATTGAGTAGCAAACCACATTACAAGGACAAATTCTACCTGTGGCCAAGCTTTCCAATGGAACTTTTCAGAGTTGGCCTAATGATAAATTATCCCCTAATGGTTCTCTGACCTTGCTACAAACTGCTCTTAGACATTCTGGTTTATACAGTATCACTGCTTTGATTGATCCCTCCTATTGTAATTCTTTGTCTAAGGACTCTGCTCGAAAATTTTGTGCTGTACACAACATGGCCTCTGCTGCCCTATTTCTTTCTGTGTTACCACCCACTGACAAACTGCTTTTGGAATGTACAAAGCACACCCCTGGTCCTCATATTGGTCGAACAGCCACTGCTCTACCTGGTACACTTATTAACAACTTACAATTTAAGCATATACCTGTTTTGTTTAATTTGACTTACTGGAATATGAAAGAATTTGGTATGTGTCACAATACTAACACTTCAGCATTTTACAGTACATTATTGCTTGATAGTTTAGCAGCATTTCAGATTTGTACTTAAGAATCCTATTGCTGGGGTGCATTCCACTAAGCGTAGAGGCAACTTCAGGGAGAAACCCAATCATGATGATCAAAGTCATAAACGTAATACATGTGAGGTTGACAGTTCTGATGTCACTGGTGCAACAGGCACTGTCATGGGTCTCTCTGGTACAGCTATGTCTATCTGGAATAAAGCAGACATTGCGGCTATCAAATCTCATTCAGCCAAATTCCAAACTGGTTTGGTAAATAATTTTCCTACCCCCAATATTGCATGGTGTGGATGGCCAGAGTAGTCAGGAAGAAAGATACAGTCTTTATAATAAGCACGATATTGCTAAGGCATTTACAGATTCTAAAGATAAGAGTAACACACTCATTGCACAGAACAACAAAGAAGAAGATAAACAAAATATTGTCCATGAGATTTTATGCTCAGCCTATGGCTCATGCATTATCACTACCATCAATAATCTCTTCCATGATCTAGAATCTGGAAGGATCCCTGATATCATACATGACAGACGTCTTTCTAAATGGTATTGTCCACGTAGTAAAACTCCGGCTGTATTGCTATGTGTATGCAACAAACTTTAGCTATTCCTCTTTTTACAGCTAGGAATTTGGGTTTTGTGACCAGACACTCTAACATTGGTCCCTGTTTTACTTCTAAGAAATGTTCTATCAAAGATACGATGTTTGTTTCTTCTACTGTCTCTTTACCATGTTTTGATCCCACTACAGCTTTGTGTGACAAGCTGGCTTCTGTACACTCAATAGGGCACTTTGATGAGGACATCTACAGAGAACACCTGGACTTGCCTCCTCTATTGGTCTTCCATCCTTTCCTGGACACCTGTGTCACTCTGCACACCGATTGCTGTGCGAAGAAACGATGTATCTACTTGTGTCTATGTGATGTATTTGATGTTATTAAACCTGTATGTGGTTATTCTCCCGACAGTATTGATTGGTCCTTTTCCATGGACGATGACATCAGCAAGAATGACACAGACTTTTCAGACTCACCATTGGCTCCAGACAAACTTTACCAGTCTTATCGAGAGGAGGTTCATCGCCTGTAAACATGGATTTCCAAGACAACCTACATCTGCCCGGTACAGTTGCAAAAATGGTGCCTGCCCACTTTTAAAATGCAATATAACTCTGATGGTGAATACTGTGTTGTGACTAACTATAAAACCTATACATACAGTACTGAGACTTGTGTTATTGATAACCCTAACTTTTGTTTTGTCCCCCACCAGAAGTCTGTCATTGGACATACCATTATTACCCCATCCCCCTTATGGATGCGGACATCATTGATGGTAACCCTGATTATCTGTTCACCCTTTCTGAGTATCTACCATATTTTAATGTACACATAGATCCCCTGTCACTTACATTAAATTAACTTTTAGAGAGGAAAGACATCCACCTCATCCACATCCGCAATAATATAACCAAAGCTAATGAAACTATCCTTTCATTGATTAATGATGGTGATATGAACGATGCATTGACTAACACATGGTTAGAAATTACCTTTAAATGTTTTGTTATTATACAAGCATTTCTAATATTTTTCTTGGTTATAATGCTATGCTGCCTATGGCGTACACTGCGCCAACATCATGAGCAGTTGGAGTTCCTTTACAAAGCCTGTGCGTCGGTTTGTAAATGGCCCCTACTCCCTGACCTTTTCCTATTTTTGCCTGTGTTGACCTTAGAGGCAACAAGAGGGGGAATGTTACACGAGGGCTCTGCATCCTTATTGGTACCCCCAGAGGTACATCGTAGACAGCTAGTGCATAGGCATATGTTATACTAACATATAGGACTAAGGGCATCTACCCTACAAGAGTAGATGTCAGGATATGTATGCATATTATTGTTATGCACTTTGCTTCCTAATACATATGTATTTTCTATGTGTTTCTTACTCATAAGATGTTATGACATCTGTGTCTTTGTAATGATTATGATATATCTAAGTCAGCATTGCCACCTTTTGGTGATTTGTACTACTACACTGATTTGTGTAAGAACTGTACTCTTTTATTTCAAAAAGTGATGACTCCTACAAAATTGTATAATGTTATCTTGGACTGTGGAGCCACCTCTAATTTAGCCAATAGGGCTCATCTCTGTAACTAGAAATGTTTCTATCTTACAGTAACTATAGTAATTACCATAGGTATATAATGTGAGATACTGAGTCTTATACCTAAGAGACCTCATGATTCATGAATAAATCTCAAGGTATAGGGAATGCTTAGCATTGGCTCCTGGTTCATATTGGTATGAACTGCTTAGGGCAACTGTGATTTATCCCTTTGGTAGTAATAAACAATTTTATTACTCATGTGCAATGTATCTGTGATTTCTTGCATTCCCAATATTTCCAAGAACCTGAGAGTGAGGTTTAGACCTCCTGACAGTGGACTTGAAATATATATAAAAAAAAAACAACTGAAAAATCTGCCAGGCACATAGAACTGAACCCAGGTCCACTGGCTCAGGCGGCAGTGGCTCTAGCCACTACCCCAAACAGCCAGCTCAGCAGGGCTTGGCTAAACAAATGCTTATATCTTTGATGAAAGAGGTATGCCTGGATATTGTGGCACTCACAGAAACATGGTAAATAAAGAACCATAGCTGTGATGTTAGCATATCAGGTTACACAGTCTACAGGAGGGACAGGGAGGGTAGAAGAAGAGGAGGAGTAGCTCTGTACATAAGGGAAGGGATCAAGGCAATGGAATTACAGGGTAAACAGGGAAGGGAGGATGCACTGTGGGTCATCCTGGGGAGAGTAAATGGCACCACGATCCACACAGGTGTTACATACAGACCCCTGCCACAGGGGGAAGAAATGGACAAGGAAATGATAGAAGGCATCATTAGGATGGAAGAAAAAGGGGGAGATATTGTTGAAGGGGAACCTGAATATGCCAGATGTTAACTGGAGCACCTTTGCTGCAGCCACATCCAAAAGCGTGGTCATTCTTGATGACCTGCAGTAGGCATGCCTCAGACAGCTACTGTTGGAACCCACTCAGGAGGAAGCAATCTTAGACCTGGTACTTTCAAATTGGAATGGAGAGAGGATCTCAAATTTAGGAGTGGGTAGCCATCTGGAAAAAAGTGACCACCAACATTGTGGTTCAGAATTATCACAGCCACAGAGTCAAACCATTCAAAAGTGAAGGTACTGGAGGGCTGACTTTGTCAGAATGGGAGAGAGTCTCAGAAAAGCACTAGCAAACAGGCAAGAAGGAGGGATGGAGGAACAATGGGGAAACATCAAAACTGCCATCACAGAGGCAAGAAGCTTTTGTGTGAAGAAAATAAACAAATCAAAATGAAGGAGAAAAACTCTGTGGTTCTCAAAAGAGGTGGGGGGAAGGTTAGGGAGAAAAAGATAACATTCAGGAAATATAAGGAAACACAGAAGGAACAGGACAGAGAGCTGTACCAGTTAAAGCAGAAGGAAGTGGGGAAGGCAGTCAGAATAGCAAAGGCCCAAACTGAGGAAAAGATAGTCAACTTAGTTCAGAAGAGGGATAAAACCTTTTATAGGTACATTAGGGAGTGAAGAAAGACCAAAGGACGGATAGTGAGGCTTAATAAAGGGGAGGGTGGGTGGGGAGAGGTGACAGTGAAAAAGCAGGGATACTGAATGAATACTTCGCTCAATATTCACAAAAGAAGATGAGGGGGAGGTACCTAATCCAATCAATAGAAGCACTCTGGATGAGGCGGTGGGGGTCGTTACCAGTCAGTCCATTCACCGAAGAAGAGATTCTGAAAGAACTCCTAAAACTGAAGGTGGACAAAGCAATGGGCCCTGATGGAATTCACCACATAATTCTAAAAGATCTAAGGGGAGAACTAGTGACACCACTGACTACCCTTTTCAGCAAATCATGGGAGGATGGTGTGGTACCTAAGGACCGGAGAAGGGCGGATGTGACTCCCCTTCACAAATGTGGGAGCAAAGCAGAGGCAGAAAATTACAGATCTGTTAGTTTGTCCTAAGTAGTAGGGAAAATGAGGGAATCACTTTTGAAAAAAGAATTGTTGAGTACCTAGAGGCCAACAGGGCACAGGACCCAAGGCAGCATGGATTTACAGAAAGGTCATGTCAGATGAATCTAATAGATTTCTTTGACTGGGTGACCAAAGCAGTTGACCAGGGAGGGGCTGTGGGCATAGCCTATCTACACCTTAGCACAACATTTTACATAGTCTCACACAAAAAATTAATAAACAAATTAGCAAGCCTGGGAGAGGATCCCAGGGTGGTAGTTGGGTAAAATATTGGTTGGACAACAGGACACAGTGGGTAATAGTAAATGGAATCTACTCCAAAGAAAGGGGGGTTACTAGCGGGTTACCATATGGTTCAGTACTGGTCTGGTCCTTTTTAATGTCTATGTCAGTGACATTGCGGAGGAACTGGAAGGAAAAGTATTCCTATTTGCAGACAACACAAAGATCTGCAACAGGGTTCATACACAAGGAGGTGTGGAAAGGACGAGAAGGGACTTGGCAAGGTTGGAAGAATGGTCAGAAGTATGGCAGCATAGATTCAATTCAAAGAAGTGCAAAGTCATGCACCTGTGAAACAAAAACCCAGGGGAAGAGTACTCAATGGGGGGAAGGTACTAACAAGAACAAAAATGGAAAGAGACCTAGGGGTAGTCATATCAGATGACCTAAAGGTAAGCAAGCAATGTGAGAATGCAGTAATGAGGGCAGGGGGGATACAGAGATGTATAGGAAGAGGCATCACCGGTAGAAAACAGGAAGTTGTTATCCCTCTGTACAGGCAGTTGGTGAGACCCTATCTGGAGTACTGCATGCAGTTCTGGAGACCCCATCTCCACAAGGATATAAACAGGATGGAGGCAGTCCAGAGGAGGGCAACTAAAATTGTGCAGGGTCTGCACCAGAAGCCATACAAAGAGAGACTAAAGGAGCTTAATATGTATACCATCGAGGAAAGGGGGGGGGCATGATGGAAACTTTCAAGTACCTCAAGGGAATCAACAATGTTCAGGAGGGTAGCATCCTTCAGAAAAGGAGATGTGCAAGAACCAGGTGGCACAATTTGAAGACAGAGGGGGAACAGCTCAGAGGCAACGTGAGGAAGTATTTTTTCACAGAGAAGGTGGTGGCCGCATGGAAAAACCTTCCTGAGGAGGTTGTGGGGTCAAAAACAGTGGAGGAATTCAAGAATGCATGGAACAGACATAAGGCAATTATGGTGGGGGATAGGAAGAAGTAGGTTGTTGATTAACTAGGATCTGCAGCTTATCCAATAGGTAAGGGAAATGGACAGACCGGGAGGGCGAAGAGGTCCTTATCTGCTGTCAAAGTCTATGTTTCTATGTTACAGTGAGTGCAGCTCACTGCTACACTCTCTGTAACCTACTTGTCAGTGTCTTTTCGTCCTCACTCTCAGTGGAAGCGGTATTATTGAGTTGCTCAAAAAGAGCCGCTCAATAATATTCACTCACATCACTATACACTGTTTCAAGGTACAAAAAGAAACAGTTTGGACATATAAAACCAATAGACTATCTTTTCAAAAACAATTCAAAACATGTGTATATTCCTTCACAAAAAGAAATCCTGCACTGTGCAACATCTAGATTTCAGTGGTACTTTGAACAAAATCTGACACAAGGAAAGTGTAGTGTAAGTTTAAAGTGTGCTTCTGCTGGCTTCACAGCTGGTATAGGAGGGAAGAGTGACATCTTTCCTGATATGACATCACTCCTGTGGCATACACTGCTGAATGGCAGTGAACAGACAGTTTTGGCTTGTACACTGGAAAACTGAATAAAATAACACTCTGATCTTTAACGATGAAATACAAAATAAAAGAAACCCATCAAGGTCAGCTGTTGTGAGCCCATGCAGAAAACCTAAAATACATTTAAAACTTGTATGTCTGCAGGAAAGTCTGCAGAACTCATCACTAATAATGACATGTATTGAGCAATAACCCATTAAACTGCAGAATAAAATTCCTCAGAACTGTCAATCCACAGTTCATGTATATTATTCTGCAGTTCAGGCAACAAAGTCAGTAGAACGGAGAAAATCCACCAAGCACATTCAGAAGATTCTGATCTCATCAATGGTAGAAGTTCGGAAAACATCACAAAACTTATGACATTTCATGCAAGTTCCGAAAAAGTGGAATCCACAGCTTGGATCCAGCTCTAGTCAAAATGACATCCAACTACTGCTTTTGTTTTTTTTTTTTGGCATAACTTGGTCAAAGTTTATCAAATTTGTCAGAAACTTAGTATGGTTGTAGTCTAAGAGGAGGTGTATATCTGGTGAATTTCGGATGACTATAGGAACTGAGGATTTGGCACCATGGTCAGTTTGGGATGTGATTTTGGGGTGTTGTGCTCCAAAATGCTTCTTGTCTGCTGTATGTTCAGATGGGATCCAGTGACAAGCCCTGCTTTCCCTATTCTATTTACAGTACATACAGTATATATATATATATATATATATATATATTGTTTGAGTGGCACTGGAGGAGAGATGCTACTTTAATACTAACCTCACTTGTTGCTTCTGCATTTTCAAATATCTAGAAGTTTGGCTTGATCATAAACATTCCTTCGCCGACCATCTCGAAGAACTACAGAAGAAACTAAGGCAAAGATTAGGACTGTTCTACAGACTTAACCACCTGCTCACAAAGGAGGCCAAGATTCAACCGGTTCAAGCTACCTTCCTATCTTTAATAGATTACGTGGACCTGCTCTACAGCCACTGCACTGCCTCTGCTCTGGCTAAGCTGGACGCCCTCTACCACAGAGCTATCAGGTTCATTACTGGCCTTTCACTTTCGCCACACCACTGCTCCCTCTACTTATCATTAGGCTGGACTTCCCTTCACTATAGAAGGAATAGAAACGCCGCCCTATGGGCCGTCAGAGCGGTGACCAATACGTTCCCCTCATATGTCTCAGATTGTATTCCCCAGAGTGTGTTAGGCACCTTCGCTCTAAGGAGCTATTCTCTAATTGCCCTCCAAGTTCCAAGAGTCAAAACTCATTTCGGCAAAGCTGCTCTAAGCTTCTCTTTACCCACATTGTGGAACAGTTTACAAAGGGACTTGAAGCTGAGCTGCCCTGTTAGCCTGAATATCTTCAAGGTGCTCTACAATTGGTACATGAAAGCTCCTTGCAAATGTTTTCCTCATCGCTAGCCCACTAATTCTCCAACTCCCCCTTTCCATCCTGACGCTCACCATGTTACTACCCTTGGCTCTCTCTCTTTCCCTGTTAACTCTTCCTGCTGCACGTACCCTTCCCTGTCCGCTTCATCCTGGCTAAAATCCCACCCCATCCATAGTAGTGTCCCAGTTATCTACCCCTCCTCCATCATTATCATAATAAACAAGTACACGACAGCCATCGTCACTTTCTGTGGTTTTAGCCCAATTTTTCCCCCAGTTGTCGGTAATATATCCCTCCTCTTATTTACCTATCTAACCTGCCACCACATACATGGCCTCTTTCCCCTATATGTGTGTAACCCCCAGGGGGCACTATCCCAAGGGCTACCACCCCTGCCTGTCTCAGCCGTGACAGGGTAAGGGCCCAGATCCATTGATGGGTGCCTACACCCAGAGGTTGGGGTTAGGACAGTCTAGGTTGACTCAGTCACAGCCCTCTGGGTTGCTGCAACCCCCACTTCTTCCCACTAGTGGCTCAAACAGAGTAATTACAATGCTTTTCTCCGGAGCACTTACCCCCAAGCTCGAAGCACTCAGCTCACTCCGGGGATCCCCTGAAAAATAAGGTACAGTTATCAAACATTCACTGTGCAGTATGCCCTCAGTAAGACACAAACCAGCCTGGGTACAGTTGCAAAACAACCAATCTGATTTATTTGAAGGGGAATAACAAGGACCAGGGAAAATCAGGGTGATTAGCTTATCACTATTACCTATATTTAGCTACTTATGGCTCTGTGCACAGGCCTGAACCTATCAGTTATTGTCCATGTCTACCCAAGCCCTAGTGGCTAGTCCCTCATGGCAGCTGGTTGGGACCCTGACACAAATGAGCATTCACTTTCCGGAGCAGATCAGAATGAGCAGAAATATCTATTAGTGCAGTCAACAGTACAACAAAAATGACATGTAGCCACTGCTTGTAAGCTTAACAGGGAGCTGCCCTGATCCAGTACTCACGACTCCAGCAGACACCCTTCCTTCACCACTTACAGGGCTGAGCCTGAACTTCAGAAGCCCCCTCACACATTTATATGGAGAACAACAGAGGGGTACCATACAGGCAGTGGCTTTCAGGACCCGAATGAACTCACAGCAATTTCAGGAGGTAGCAGCCACTCCAAACGTCCTGACAGACCGAGCGCAATTCAGCAGATTCTCCAGTCCTCTTCAGGTGAAACCTGGTAGGTAGCTGTGTTCCTACACAGCCTCCTCCAACCGCACGCCAGTGGATATAGTCTGAAGCACTGACAATGCAAACAGCCACCTCAGGCCCTTCAAGCGCTTCCCATGCAAACACTCAATGGCACAGAAGCTCAGAGCTCCCTTCTCCTTCACAGTCACAACTAATCTGCCCCTAACAGCATGGGGCACTCCTCACAGCTCAGGCGCTACCCAATTCTATTGGCTGGCGTCACATGCCAGTCAACTACTGTGGCCCTCAGTGGTGCGAAAAAGTGCCATAGCCCATAATGCCTTTTCACAGAATTACAAGCAGTTCTTCTATTGGTCCTCTGGCTCCATTAAGAGTCCTGGTTGCTGATTGGTCGCTTAGTCCTTCACATTATCTGCTCCTGAACTTTATTGGGTCCTTCAGAATGTCTTGGTCCAACATGGAGGGGCACAGCACACAGAGTCCCATCTGTAACAAAAGCAGGTTAGACAAAACTGCACCTTCGCTATCACTCTCAGTAATTGTTTGTCAACAGGTACACCTGTCAAGGGGGCACCCCTTGCGCTTTCCAGCGACCACCCAGAGGGGACATTACAGCGCAGCTCGAGCAGGACTTGAGCAAAGAAACACGCAGTCCCCCTTCGCAGACCAGGACCCCGCCTGAGAGCAGACAGCTCTTAAAGGGACAGCGCGTGGCGGCTTCAAAAGCACTCCTAAGCCCCACATTTAGCGGCCTCACGACGAACATCAGCCAGGCATGAAGCATCCAGCAGGCTCCGGGAAGGCCTTCAGGAACCCCCATTTATAGGGGGATTTCACCATCCCTGGCCTGGAAAAACTTGGCGTCCGCGCCAAGTAGTTACCCCTAAACCATTTTAAAGCAACAGTTTACTTAACATTATGTCACACGTGGAATTACATGCAAGGATACTGTATTTACAGTTCAATACGGTTTATGCAACATCATACACACACAACTCTTGTTCCTCTTTTACATTAGGTCATTAGTCTCTGCTCACGACACCTGGAAAGAGGGGGCCCTTCCCTATCATCTACTGGTGGGCTAACCGGGGTTGGGGTACTAGACTCATAGGGTAATACTAACAGGCTAGAGTTACCCCCCAAGGCTAACTTGGGCAAGGAGCTCGGAGACACATACACCCCTTTATGGACCACTTTTAAGGGCAGGTCCACAGGCTGACCCAAAGACTCATAACTCAATTTTACTACAGGCCGTACTTCTTGGCTGGATCATCTAGGGGTCTCGGAAAACCCAGTTATAGGCCCTGATTCCTATTCAGCCTCATTGAGATTAGTAGGGGGAATCTCCACAGGGGAAAAGGACCCAGTGCTCATAGTACTGTTGGGGGCCTGACCCTCTACATCAGGACCCACACTACTTGGCTCAGCTGAGGACTGTTCAAATACTAGTAAGGAACCATCAGGGCATTCAAAATATTCTTCAGGGTCTGGCATATCACTGGCTTGTTCCCCCACATCACTTTCTTCTTCTGAAAAGTCAGATAGTTCAGCCAGGCCAGACCAGACAGTTCAGCCAGGCTCAAGGACCCCACCCCTTGGGCTTTGCTGCTACCCAGCTCATCCTCTGGAAGCATTGGCTCCGGAGACAAAGTAGGGGGGCTCAAACAGTCCAGAAGGCCCAACCTCATCTCCAGAGTTAACAAGGAGATTGCCCCAAAACAGTTGGCTCAGTTCGTAAGAGGGATAGTATTCAACATCATTTTCATTGTCTTCAGACACAGATTGGCGATCATCTTCATCAGAGAGATTTGGACAAGACCCTCTTAGTTGGCTTGCTGAAGAATCAATTGGTCTAGTTCTTTTCCTGGCAGCAGATCTAGTCATAGGCCTGAAGGAGAGGGCAGTTGGAGGTTCAGCCTCAATCAGGATTTGCCCGATTGGCAGCAGATGATTTCTGTGTACAGTTTTCACATCTTTGGAATTGTTTTCAGGCTGCACTTTATATACAGGCAAATCTGCCAGTTTTCCCACAACAATGTGAGGGAGGTGATGCCATCTGTCAGCAATTTTATGTTTGCCATGCAGTCCCAGATTTCTCAGTAACACTCTATCCCCTTCTCTCAGTTCCATTGTTTTCACTTTCTTATCATACCTCTCCTTGTTGGCCAGGTTTCATTTAGCAGCCATGGTCTGGGCCAGCTGATAGGCATGGTTCAACTGGGCCTTCAGCTTCTGTACGTATTGTAGATGATTTTCTGTTTGCACCCCATCGGGGGAAACTCCAAAACACACATCCACGGGCAGTCTAGCTTCTCTCCCAAACATCAGTCTATATGGGGAAAATCCAGTAGCATCACTTTTGGTGCAGTTATAAGCATGAACCAGGGTGCTAATCTGCTGGATCCATCGAGGCTTGTCCTTTAGTTGCAGTGTGCCCAACATGTCAAGCAATGTGCGGTTAAACCTTTCGGGTTGGGGATCTCCCTGAGGATGGTACAGGGTGGTTCTTGACTTTCGCACTCCCCACAAAGATAGCATTTCTTTAATCAGGTGGCTCTCAAAGTCCCTCCCCTGGTCAGAGTGGATCCTCTGGGGGGCTCCATAGTGGAAAAAAAAGTTCTCAACAAGTATTTTAGCCACCTTGGTTGCTTTCTGATCTTTAGTAGGAAAAGCCTATGCATACTGGGTAAAATGGTCAGTGACTACCAATATGTTAGTGATATTTTTCAAATCTGGCTCTAGACTCAAGAACTCAATGCAGACCAGTTCCATAGGGGCACTAGTGGTGATATTGACCAGGGGGGCAGCTCTCTGGGGCAGGGTTTTTCTTTGCAAACAGCGGCTACAGGTCTTGACATAATGCTCTACATCGGTGCTCATTTTTGGCCAGTAAAATCGGGTCTGTACCAGATCAAGAGTTCGATCTATGTCAAGATGCCCCATGTGATTATGCAAAGACCTCAAGACCAGTTCCCTAAAGGTGGAGGGAAGCACCAGTTGTTGTTTGTCTACCCGGCCCTCCTTATTCACAGTCTCTCTGTATAGTAGTTGGTTAACCAATTTGGACCCTTCTTTGTATAGCAAGGCAGTTCTCAGGTCGGTGGAATGCAATTTGGACACATCCCTCCCAGCCTGTAAAGCTTCCACGACCGTTTTTATCATAGGGTCCTGGAATTTAGCCCATTGAAGACTAGCATTGTTGAACTGGGGCAGCGAATAGTGTCCAATGCGGAAAAATGACAGTAGGCAGCAGGTATGCAGTTTTCAGATGGCCCCAAGCAATTCACCACACAGTCTACAGCATCAGGAGACACCTGTCCTTCCTTGTCAAATTTCTGGCAAAGGGCTCTTATGTCAGGCGCTGACAGCCTGACCCAATCAGTTTGTGGCATTGGTCTCCGAGAGAGGGCATCCGCATCTATATGGTTTAGGCCGGCTCGGTACTCGACAGCATAGTCATAGGTGGCCAAGGCAGAGAGCCACCTATGGCCAGTGGCATCCAACTTGGCAGAGGTCTGTACATAGGTCAGAGGATTGTTATCTGTCTTTACCAATATTTTGGCACCATACAAATAGTCATGAAACTGATCAACAATGGCCCACTTCAGGGCCAGGAACTCTAGTTTGTGCACTGGGTAATTCTTCTCTGAAGGAGTCAGACTTCTGCTGGCAAATGCTACAGGTCACAGACTGTTTGAATGCTCCTGATATAACACAGCTCCCAATCCTTGTAGACTGGAGTCAGTATGGAGAACGTATGGCTTGGCCGGGTCAGCATAAGCCAACACTGGAGCATGGGTAAGTTGGTATATGATGCCGTAGAAAGCCTCTTCACACTCAACAGTCCAGTGATCCCCAAACGCATCATTCAACCGGAAGTAATTCTTCTCCATCTCAGGGTGCGCAACCTTCTTATACTTTTTGTGCATAGGAGGGTACCCCTGCGTGAGGTTGAGGAGGGGGCGAATCACTCGAGAATAATCTTTGACAAACCACCTATAGTATCCACAAAACCCCAGGAACCATTGCAGCTCCTTCATATTTCTGGGCTGAGACCAGGTGTTCAAAGCCTCCACTTTGCTAGGGTCAGTCTCTATGCCCTCAGGGGACACTATGTGGCCCACATCTTTTACAGAAGTTTGGAAGAATTGACACTTGTCTATAGACAGCTTGAGGCTGAAATCCTCTAGCCTATCCAGGACCTTGAATAACCATTGCTCATGTTCTTCTAACGAGTGGCCAAACACTATGACATCATCTAAGTAGACCAAACACTCAAGCAAATTCATGTCCCCCACAGAACATTCCATCAGGCGCTGAAAGGTAGCTGGGGCACCTGAAATCCCTTGAGACATCCAAATAAACTCATAGAAACCTAGGGGACAAATAAATGCAGTCTTCTCTTGGTCCTCGGGGGCCATTGGGATCTGATAGTACCCGCTGCGGAGGTCCAACACCGAAAACCACTTACTACCGTTCAAACAATCCAAGGCGTCCTGTATACGCAGCATGGTATACTGGTCTGGGATGGTCTGCCGATTCAAAGTGCGGTAGTCTACACACATTCGAACTGCCCCATTCTTTTTCTTACTACTATAATGGGGGAGGCATAGGGGCTCCTGGACTCTTGTATGACACCAGCAGCCAACATCTCTTGCAGATGCCGCCTCACATCATCTATGTCAGCCGGGGCCAGGTGCCGGGATCTCTCTCGGAAAGGCCTTTTGTCATGCAGCCGAATGTGATGCTCAGCCCCTTGCACACATCCACATCCCATTCTTTCAGGAGAAAACCTGGTCCCTCTTGGCAAACCTCTCACTGATCCTTCTTTTCCATTCAGCTGGCAACGGGGAGTCACCGAAATCAAACAAGTCAGGAGTAACTCTGTCAGCTGTCCTGGAACCCTTGCTAGTTGGCAGTACTGCAGTATCTGCACAATGTACACTTGCCAAGGTGCACCCTCTACTTAATCGAATCTCTTTGTCGGACACATTATGCACTTGAACCATCACCCTCTTAAAATAAGCATGAGTGCTAGCCAGCAAGATACTGGGTTTGACCAACAGTCCCTCAGGTAATCTTCCCTCTCCAGGTGCGTCCAACATCAACAACTTATTCTTAACATCTGTTTTTAGTCGTACTTCTCCATGCAGGACATTTGGGGCAAGTATCACTGGGGCCTGATCCTTTTTCCACACCACACCCACCGGGCATTCAGGTTCCTCCTGGCTAACCTTCTTCTGAGTTGCAACTGCCTTTTGGATCACAGCGGGTATCCTTGAGGCTCACCTGGTCTTGAATGCATGCTTTTCTGAACACAACTGGGCCAATCGTCCAAACATATGAGCATTCGACCCAATCAACAGGGGTACCCCATCATACAGTCCAGTAGGGGGGCAAACTAAAGCTAATGTTTCCACCTGTTCATCCACTCAAGTTACAGAAGTAGAGAAGGACAACCAGACCCGGATATACCCCAAATATGGATAAGCCTTGTCGCTCAACCCCCACACATGTAGGCCATCCAAGGGTTGTAGGGGCACCTCAGGTAAGTGTGTCTGATACCAGTCCTGAAACATGATGGTTACCTGAGAGCCACTGTCTAGTACAGCTGGGGTGGGTATCCCATTTACTCGCACTAGGGTCTCCATCGAGGGCCCGACCACATCAGACCATTTGGGGGGCACAGCATTGACAGTTGGTTGAGCATGGGCCCGGGTTACAAAGCTTTTCCTGGAGGGTTGAGTGTGGGCCCTGCGATGCCAAGTGATCAGTCTGCTGTTGACTTCCCTTAAATTCTCCAGCATCTGGCACTCAGGCTGAAAATGCCCATCCTCCCCACAATGGTAACAGAACTTGGGGTCCGGGGGGGGCTCTATTGGGCGGTGGACACCTTATCTATTGGGGACCCTGAGGGGGATGAGGGAGTTCCCCTGGGCCAGGGTTCTGGCTTTAGGACAACTCAGGCTCCCCAGACCTAACAGGGTACATGGTAGATTGCTTCAAGTCCCTCACCAGTTCCCGTAAATTTCTGACCTCGGCCCTTAACTCACTCTCTACGTGGGGGTCAGAGGAAATAGCTCACATTCCCACATCACCTGGAAAATCTGGGGATCCATCAGGCCTTCCTGACAGGTGGGTATCTTCAGGGGTGCTAGGCTCAGGGGTCCCACTATGGTTCACCGCCCCCACATAGGGTTCCTACCCCTCTTCATCGGTCTCCACCTCTCTAATTTCCCTCATCAATTGACAATATTCAGGCAGGGTAGCCCGTCGATCATGTAACTTAAGTTTTGACAGTATTACACTAGAGAATCTAGCAAACTTTAAAACATGTTCCAGCCTGACCTGATTCAGGGCCATGGCTGTGATTTCCCCCTTTCTATAGGCCTTCTGCAAAGCCCGCTTCACCCTAGTGACAAAGGCGGATAGCTTCTCATTTCTCCCCTGCTTGGCAGACCTGAATTTCCATAATAAATCTTCCCCAGTCTCTGTACTCCCAAACACCACCTCAAAAGCAGAAAGGTACTCTGCGGTGGTGGCTTCCGGGTTGGTGGCCCGAAAAAACCTAATGGCTTCTAAAGCGGGGCCCCGCAGGCTCTCCATCAATGTCTTCCTCTTCTCCCCCTCAGAGCATTGCCACTCCTGAACTAAGGGGGTGGAATAGTCCATCCAAGCTTCCAGGTCATCCTCCCCTGTAGGTACTGGCACTGTGCCAGAACTATTGGGGGGACTGGGGGAGGTACCTGGGGAGACCTGGGGGGTAGCGTCACTAGACAAATCCAATGCTTGCAGCAATTCCTGGGTAGTCCGCCCCTCCACAGCCAGCAATTTAAGCAGTTTATCTTTGAAACTGTTAGTCTGGGGAGACCCCCCAGGAGTGACTGACCCACTCTGAATATGAACTAGCCTCCATCCCTGTGAGGTACCCTCCAGGTAAATCACTGCAGGTACCCTCTCGGGGTCGATGGCCACACTGCACAAAAGTAGCACCTGCAGCATCTGGTCGAGCAGATCAGCCATATGCCCCTTTACCTCCACTTTGCATAAACATTTAACACACTCTGCTGTGGAAACAATGTCAGCTGTTGGGGTTCCCAGGGGCACATCTAACAGTAACACAATTTTCTGGGAGTCCAGCTCTTCAGTTTCAGCCCACCCCATCAGTTTGTGTAACATTGTCTTAATAGGACCCAACTTAATTTTTGCCAACATATCCCTTTCCAGTTTTTCCATCTTTTATGCACTTCACTCACTTGGCCATTAGGGGATGCTAATCCCAGTGGTGCCTCCAATTTGTAACCCCCAAGGGGCACTTTCCCAAGGGCTACCACCCCTGCCTGTCTCAGCCGTGACAGGGTAAGGGGCTCAGATCCGTTGACGGGTGCCTCCACCCAGAGGTTGGGGTTAGGACAGTCTAGGTTGACTCGGTCACAGCCCTCTGGGTTGCTGCAACCACCCCTTCTTCCCACTAGTGGCTCAAACAGAGTAATTGCAATGCTTTCCCCCGGAGCACTTACCCCCAAGCTCGAAGCACTCAGCTCACGCTGGAGAACCCCTGAAAAGTAAGGTACAGTTATCAAACATTCACTGTGCAGTATGTCCTCAGTAAGACACAAACCAGCCTGGGTACAGTTGCAAAATGACCAATCTGATTTATTTGAAGGGGAATAACAAGGACCAGGGAAAATCAGGGTGATTAGCTTATCACTATTACCTATATTTAGCCACTTATGGCTCTGTGCACAGGCCTGAACCTATCAGTTATTGTCCATGGGTACCCAAGCTCTAGTGGCTAGTCCCTCGTGGCAGCTGGTTGGGGCCCTGACACAAATGAGCATTCACTTTCCAGAGCAGATCAGAATGAGCAGAAATATCTATTAGTGCAGTCAACAGTACAACAAAAATGACATGTAGCCACTGCTTGTAAGCTTAACAGGGAGCTGCTCTGATCCAGTACTCATGACTCCAGCAGACACCCTTCCTTCATCACTTACAGGGCTGAGCCTGAACTTCAGAAGCCTCCTCACACATTTATATGGAGGACAACAGAGGGGTACCATACCAGGCAGCTGCTTTCAGGACCCAAATGAACTCACAGCAATTTCGGGCGGTAGCAGCCACTCCAAATGTCCTGACAGACCGAGCGCGATTCAGCAGATTCTCCAGTCCTCTTCAGGTGAAACCTGGTAGGTAGCTGTGTTCCTACACAGCCTCCTCTGACCGCATGCCGGCGGTTTAGTCCGAAGCACCGACAATGCAAATGGCCACCTCAGGCCCTTCACGCGCTTCCCGCTCGAACACTCAACGGTGCAGAAGCTCAGAGCTCCCTTCTCCTTCACAGTCACAACGAATCTGCCCCTAACAGCATGGGGCACTCCTCACAGCATGGGTGCTACCTGATTCTATTGACTGGCATCACATGCCAGTCAACTACTCTGGCCCTTAGTGGTGCGAAAAAGCGCCATAGCCCATAATGCCTTTTCCCAGAATTACAAGCAGTTCTTCTATTGGTCCTCTGGCTCCATTAAGAGTCCTGGTTGCTGATTGGTCACTTAGTCCTTCACATTATCTGCCCCTGAACTTTATTGGGTCCTTCAGAACGTCTTGGTCCAACATGGAGGGGCACAGCATACAGAGTCCCATCTGTAACAAAAGCAGGTTAGACAAAACTGCACCTTTGCTATCACTCTCAGTAATTATTTGTCAACAGGTACACCTGTCAAGGGGGCTCCCTTGCACTTTCCAGCGACCACCCAGAGGGGGCATTACAGTGCAGCTCGAGCAGGACTCGAGCAGATGGCTCTTAAAGGGACAGCACGAGGAGGCTTCAAAAGCACTCCTAAGCCCCACATTTAGTGGCCTCACGCCAAACATCAGCCAGGCATGAAGCATCCAGCAGGCTCCGGGAAGGCCTTCAGAAACCCCCATTTATAGGGGGGTTACATGTGTAGTCGCTGGCTGCCTCACTCAAAAGATCTCTGCTTATAACCCCTGTATGCCTATGGTTGATTTTACATCTGCTGACTTCTTTAATTGGAAAATAATGCTGTTTTTTTATTATTATTTATTTCAACCTTGTACTGTACTGTATACACTGTATACACTTTTTCTTCCTTGTATATCATTGCTTTTTATATACCTGCTTCTGTACTGTACTTTGATGAATTCATGACCAGGTCCACCTTGCAAATGAGCCTTGCTCAATGGTGCCCGCCTGGATAAATAAAGATTTTGATTAATTGATTGATTGACTTGTTGCTTCTGCATTTTCAGAGACAGTGTTGCAAATAAAACAGGAATATCCCAATCTTCAGAAACATTTAATAATGCATCACTCCCTTCAGAATCATAGCACTGCTGTAAAAACAGACTGAAAATTGGCATGATAATAGATTTCTGCTTACGAAACTAAAGTAATCTTACTCAGTTTAGTGGGAAAGAAAACACATTGGTTGAAAAAGCCTAGTGGATTTTAGAAAATTAAGTAAAATTATTTGACCAAGTCCATACCTGAAATTTTGTTCCATGATTTTCTGTGGCCTGAAATATTATTTGATCTTTGAAATAGTATTTGATCTTTGATTGCTGATCTTCAGTCTGTATTTAAAGCAGTGCTATCATTCCGAAGGGTTTGATACATTATTTATTTTTACCGGAAATTGTGGCATTCCTATTTTATTCACAACACTGTCTCTAAAAATGCAGAAGCAACAAGTGAGGTTAGACAAAAGGAGAATCTTGCCATCAGTGGCACTTAACAATTTACATAAATAAAATGGTGGGCGGTCACATGATGCAGCAGACTGCGTAGTCGCATCTGAGCCCAGCTCCCGCTACCCAGGTCATTTATTTTAATTAATCCAGTTTATTTTGGTGAATCAGTGACCGTTAATCCTATATTACGCTTCTCCTACCTGCAAGGAGCAATCTGGACCGAAAATGGAGGCGGAAATGCAACCCGCAATGCCCCGGCATACCCCGCCCGTCTCCCCGGAGAAACCAGGCAAGCGTAGCAAGGCCCAAGCAGCCTGAAGCAGTAAGCACTCTACTACGACAGGGCCCCACAGCCAGACCTCGGAAGCGACTCCTCTTACCTTAGAGCTGTTCCTTAAAGAAATGCAACCTTTCAGAGAAGACCTACATTCGGTGGCCTCAGAGGTTAAATGAATTTTGAGGGCACTTGAGGATCTCTCTACTCGAATGACGGATTTCAAAGCCTGACAATCTTCTTTGGAAAAGAAGGCCGACCGTGCGGACAGCGCTGTAATAGAAGCTCGTTTACGCATTAAAAAACTCAAGCAAAAGGTGGAAGATCTAGAGAGGAGAAGTCGTAGGAACAACATCGTGGTGCTGGGCATCTCCGAAAAGGAAGAAGGCAGCAACACTCTGCTCTTTGTTCAGAAATTAGTTGAGAAGCTCGCTGGCCCTTCTCCCTTCGGAGCTCCATATATAATAGAGAGAGCCCATAGAGAGCTCCGACCGATGCCAGCCCCTGGTCAACTGCCCCGGCCTCTGATTTTTAAATTCCACAATTTCCAGGAAAAACAATTTCTCCTTCACAAAGTCAAGGACCTAGACCAAGTCTTGTGGGAGGGGAACAAGCTATGCATAACCCAGGATCTCCCAGTTACTGTAAGGCAAAGACTTGCCATCTTTCACCCTTTAGTAACAAAACTTATCGCCGCTGGCATCAAGTTTAAAATGAGCTACCCTGCTCGTCTCCAAGTCGTGGTTGCAGGTAGCTGGTCGTCCTTCAAGGAAGTTGACCCCGCTTTAAAAGCTTTACAGAGAGAGTTCCCAGACCTATTTAAGTGACCGATGGGCAGGATCTTGGAGATTTCCGCTACCTAGATGGGAACCCGAAGTTGTTTAATTTCCACTGTCTCCCAGTCAAGTATCTTGAAATCGGTGGCAACACCTTCGAATTTCTGGCATTTTCAACACCATTTGGAATCTTTGAGTACCCCCCCCGGTACTATGGATAAGTGCACCTTACATTAGAGTCGGAACGGGGAACTGTATACCTTTGGTTATTTTCCAGTCTTTTAGCTGCCAGAGGGGACTTCTTTCAACTAGTATATGGGACCCATGGTGTTTACTTCCACTTGCCTCAATGCAGAAGAGATGCTATCGCTACCTGCACATTCAGTCCTGCGACTATCATACTACCGCAGACTTGCTAATCCATCTTGTACATGTTTCCATTCGTGGGCATCCCTTTCACATGGCCCATAGCAAGTTTTCAGGTGGACTTGGTTACGGTGGCTTACACAAAAGCTTTACGTCTTACTAATCGGAACTTTACCCGACTCACTTTGAAAGGAGGATGGCACACAAAGCGGCACCATGAGGAACTGTCACAGATGAGGATGATATCAGGACACTATGCCTGGGACTAGGGGACTTTGAATGTTTGAGTTGCTGTTACTTTTATTACGAGGTCTGGAGTCAGGATGGCCCTCGGGGGAAGGGCCATTGTTCATAGTCTTCATTTTCATTTACGGCTGCTGATCCTGAGTTCTGGGTGGTCGGGGGGAGGGGGGATAATCGTGGACAGTGCAGATCCAGCGAAATCATGGACCAAGGATAGGAGGGATACTGTATTGAAAGTTCTCATGTTACTGTTTCTCTACTTGTATCTTTGTGTTGTTAATGGGGTAAAGAAAAGGGGGAGGAGGGTCGATTATCTGCTAGCATTGCGTCAGCACAGTGTTCATTAGTGGCAGACCCACTACTGGCTTACCGACTTAAGGGAACAGTATATGATTTTAGGACACTGACAGTATGGCTACTAGTACATGTTTTGCTACATGGAATATCTGAGGGGGCAGAAAAAGGGAAAAACAATATCAAGTCTTTCATCATCTAAAATTATTGAATATAGATATTACTTGTCTCCAGGAAACACATCTATTAGATATCGAGGCGGCCCAACTGCGTAGACAGCAGGTTGGACAAATTTTCAGTGCAGAAGGAACTACAAATGGTTGTGGAGTAATGATCCTCATTAGTAGGTCTATCCCATTTCAAGCCCTTAACACATACAGGGACCCAAAAGGTAGGTATATTTTTATACCAGGCTTGTTGTATAATAAAGAACTAATGATACATAGCGTCTATGGACCCAGTGTGGATTCACCTGAGTTTTTTACCCAACTAACAAGAGTCCTCCAACCCCACATCTCTATCCCCATAATAATGGGGGGAGATTTTAATTTAGTCCTCGACCCATTCTGGGACTGATCATACGCGCAGAAATTAGCCCTTTCTCCTGCCCAAAGGGCAATGTGAGAATTCATCGAACAAACCAGAACATGTGGCATCTGGAGGGTCATGCACCCCAATGATAAAAAATTCACCTATGTTTCCCCCGTACACTCCTCCTCATTGAGGATTGACTATAAACTGCTTTCCCACTCTCTTATATCGAGAACATTAGATTCCTCGATTTTACCTGGGACTCCCTCGGATCATTCTATTGTATCCTGCTCAGTTTTAATGACCTCCCTCCCAAAGCGTGGTTCCAGATGGAAGCTGAACGACTTGTTATTAAAAGAAGCCCTCTTTAGCGAAAGAGTACTAGAGCAAATTGATATTTTCTGTCAGACCAATGCTGACCCTCAAGTTAGGCCAGATTTTCGGTGGGGAGCATTTAAAGCTTACATCAGTGGGATTCTGATTAGCACAGCTTCTTACAGGAAAAAAACTGCTAACCATAAACTGGCACAGCTGTTGGCCCAGATTAAAGCACTTGAGGATAACCCTCTCCTGGGTCGCCACAGGACCTTATCAGATTGAAAGCCGTATATATGGAACTCCTCAGGGAAAAGGCAGAGCTTTCCATATTAAGGACCCGGGCTGCATATACCGACCAAGGGGAAAAGGCTGGCCAGTTGCTTGCTCTTAGGGTTAAGCAAATGGAATCTTCCCGCTATATTACCTCCATAGTCTCCTCACAAGACGGCTCTCTTGAAACAGGTCCAGAGGACATCGTAAGAGAGTTTACCTCTTATTATAAGGATTTATATAGCCCCATGGAATCGCCACCCACAATACAGCAACTACAAGATTACTTACAGGAGACTAATTTACCCCAACTAACATCCGAACAACAGGCAGGACTCCTGGCTCCGATAACACCCGTGGAGATCGCTGCGATTATCAAGAAGATACCATTACATAAAACCCCAGGGATAGATGGGTATTCGGCTCTCTTTTATAAAAAATTCCAAGCTCAACTAATCCCAATGCTCATTCCGCTTTACCAATATATCCTGTCGGGTGCAGATGTAGACCCTTCACTATTCGAGACATTGATTGTCTTGATCCCCAAACCAGGTAAACCCACCAATTTGGTAATTAATTACCGCCCCATAGCATTAATAAATCAGGACATCAAAATTCTTTCCAAATTGCTGGCCACTCAGCTGGAAAAGGTTATGGATGCGCTGATAGGTCCAGAACAGGCAGGATTCCTGGGTGGTAGATCATCGGTGGACCACTTAAGGACCCTGTCGCATGTCTTCTCGGTGACCAGGGATGCACCCTACCCTTCGGCCTTGGTCTCCCTAGACA
The DNA here is from genome assembly GCA_016271365.2 of Neoceratodus forsteri. Classification (NCBI taxonomy): domain Eukaryota; kingdom Metazoa; phylum Chordata; order Ceratodontiformes; family Ceratodontidae; genus Neoceratodus; species Neoceratodus forsteri. The sequence continues at coordinate 614,878,921 of CM057455.1, forward strand.
CGGAGAAGGCATTCGACAGGGTACACTAGGAATACCTCTTTTTGACTTTGCAAGCCTTTGGTTTCCCAACAGTCTTCATAAACTGGTTAAGAGCGTTGTATAAATCTCTGTCAGTGAGGGTTTCAGGAAATGGGGTGATTTCAGAAAATTTTACTCTTTATTCCGGTACAAGGCAGGGTTGTCCCTTGTCACCACTACTATTTAACTTGTATCTTGAACCGCTACTCAGAAGGTTAAAAGCTGTCCAGAAATCCAGGGAATCCCCATTTACCCTTGTGAAGTAAAGGTATCTGCTTATGCCGATGATCTCCTTCTCCAAATTGCTAATCCCCACTCGTCCATACCACATATGCTGGAGATCATCAGTACCTTCAGCAAAATGTCCAACTACAAGCTTAACATTGGTAAAACAATGGTGTTTCCGCTCAACTACAGGCTTTTTAGATCAGATATCATGGTTTTCGGACTTAACTGGAAACAAGATTCTCTTAGGTACCTTGGTATAGAGCTGTCCCGTAGTTCTAAATTAGTTGTCAAGTTGAACCTTGATGCACTAGTAAATAATATCGCGCAAGATTTAAATAGATGGGCATCTCTCCCGATTTCACTATGGGGAAGAGTAAATTTAATAAAAATGAACGTATTTCATCGTTTACTATACCCGCTCTCTATGCTTGATACTTGGCTCCCTTTGTCCTGGTTCAGGAAACTCCATCCGTTGTTCACGAAATTTCTCTGGAGAAATAAAGCTCCCCGGATAGACTATTGTACCTTGATGGCCCCAAAGAATAATGGGGGTCTACGGCTTCCCAATCTCTGTCTTTAGTTTTGGGCATCGCACCTGAATAAATATATGAGATGGATTTCCCAAGAACACCCACGTACAATCCCGGTCTGGCTTAGAATTGAACTGGCACTAATACAAGCAACTGGATTGAATCCCGCAGGATTACTACATATAAGGGAAAGTAGTTTACCCCAGAAATTTAAAAACACGACAATTCATACATCCTTAAAAATACATGCTCAGATCTCCCGATTCCTTAGTTATAGTTGTACCAAGGATATTAACCAACCGATAATTGGCAACCGAAACCTTAAAATAGCTGGCAAGCCGATACCCCAGTCCTGGCTCCCTGCCTTAAAAGGCCTGGATATCTCAGATTTGATAAAGGACCATAATGCCTGGCTTTCAAACCAGGAAATTGCCGTCAAATGGAACATCTCTAATAAATATATTTTCAAGCTGTGCCAACTTAGACACGCGCTTACACAATCATTTGGTCAAAAACCTTGAACAGATACTTTATTCCATTTCGCAAAGATTTGGCTAAGTGGAGTGGGGGTCCCAAGGCAATTTCTAAAATTTACAACACATTATACCAATGGAAATTTCCCAATTGCTTTGGACCCACTGAGCTATGGGAATCTCTCTTCCCAGGCTGGAACATCAATTGGACAAACATATGGCAAGCCTGTCACCAATTCATTAAACAGGATAGATTAAGGCTGACCCAATTTTCTATCTTGCATAATGCCTATTATACTCCTGTTAAATTGGCCAAACTAGGCCTAAAGGGCACCAATTTATGTAACAGATGCCAGCAACAGGAAGGATCTCTAGTGCATGTTTTTTGGTCATGCCCTAAGGTATGCCCTTTATGGACTAAGATTAGACAGCGCATGGACCCCCTTTTAGGTTTAAATGATCTAATTACGCCCGAAATTTGTCTACTGGGGGATCTTTCAGGTATAAGGGTGTATAACAGGAAATATTATATAACTATCATCGCTATGTCAGTCAAAAAGCTGGTCCTGCGACACTGGCTAGACCAACAGGAGATCTCTTATAATGAATGGTTAGCAGAAATCTTAACCAACTTACACACAGAAAAGACCATTGCTAATTTGAATAATTCCATGAATGTGTATAATAAAATCTGGGCCCCCTTTCATACCCTTTATTTACTACAGAAGTAAGTCTCAAGTAGCCGACCCTAGCAATACCCCCAGAAGGCATTGATAAGATAGATTTCATCAGGCCATGTCATTTTTCTTTTATTATCCTAGCAGATATGGAGTGGGGAGTTCCGGGAGAGGGTTGGGGGAAGTGGGATGGGGATGACATAGTAGACTCATGATTTGTATAGGTCCCATGTAAACGATGTCTCTGTATCTATGTCTGCTATGTCGGTATGATAGTTAAAATAATAAACTGTTAATAAAAAATAAATAAATAAATAAATAAAATGGTGAATGCAGAGCTTGCCATTGACTCCCATCTGAACATACAGCTGACACAAAGCATTTTGGAGCCCCATGTTGTTGCATGCAAGCTGAGATCCTACAAAATCTCACTGACTTGAAGGAATAAAATACCTGTTTAATTTTGTTCTTGCACCTCCTCCCCACCATGGTGTGGTGGGGTACAGATAAGGACTGAAGCTGTTCTGCAGTGCACCAGCTTTGGGAGGTGGCTGGGAAGATATGTCTAACCCTCTTTAAAGCAGGTATAGGAATAGCTACAGTAGATAAGAAGATGTGAGGAGGGAAGGGTACTACAGATGCAGAGACTCTCATGTTGACCGGGTGAATCTGAATGAAAAAAGCCACATCAATGGTCTGGGAAGAATATTTCAGAAATGTATTTGATAGGGGGCCAGCGATCAGAGCTTGGAGGGGGGTGCCATTAGATTACAAGGAGACACCATTGTAGGTGAACACAATTCATACATTCATTCTACAGTTCAGTGAATTACTGAAGAGTAGACTCAGTTGCTCAGTAGGTTATACACTCGCCTCTGAGGCTAGAAGATTAGAAGGCTATGGGTTCTATTCCCACATGAGGCACTTGGTTAAACCCCAATACTGACACTGCAGTGCAGCATGAGGGGGTGCTGCACTCCTGAGGTGCCATCTTTTGGATGAAATGTTAAACCGTGGTCTCATCTGCCTGTTCTGGTGGTATTCAGGTGGATGTTAAAGATCCTGTGGCACTTCTCGAAAAGAGTAAGGGAGTTTTATTAAAGAAAGAAAATTAATACAATCAACAAATCAAAAAAATCATACATAGAAAAATGCAAAATGAAAAAATATCACTTTTACATCAGTCTCAAAAATTAAAATCAAAGCCCCTCTCCCTCGATATTTTAAGCATATTTCTGAAAAAAGTAAAATCTTTGTACCACATCAAAACACTTGACTTAAGATGCTGCTTGTTCTCTCTAGTATAAATCTCCAGCAGAGCTGCTTCACATATTTTATTAAAAGTAACATACAAAATTTCCTGCTGTTGCAGAATAAATTGGCTACGGCTTTGCCACAGATAATACTTAAGACAAGCAAACAATATAATAAGTGAACTACTATGGTATTTGCTTAAAAACTGCAGAAAATTTCCTAATACCAAATTTGCATACTTAAGATGTGCTAATTGTGGAAGCTTCCATTTTCCTGCTAAAAAAGGCCATAAGTGCGAAGTTTATGAACAGTCAAAAAGAAGACGTTCCTGCATTTCTGTTTGAGCTATACAATCAGGGTATAAACAATTCTGCTCATCTAAATATTTATGTTTATTGTTTTTTTTTTTTTTTTTATCCCCAGCCTACCATGTGCAAAGAACTATTGTACATCCCTCATTTTCTTTGGTACTCTAGTATTTGTTAGCTGCTTGAAAACTAAACTATTATTAGATGGGGTGCAATGTTTAAACTCCTGCTCTGTTGGTCCTGTAGTACTAATAACCCAATCATACACCTGTTTCCTGTCTCAGTGTGCAATCATTTGTTTTGCTACCTTGCATTTATGCAGTTTAGGAAAAGAATTAGTCAAGCAAACTGGTATTTTTAAACCCCAGGTAATGTTGGGAACCTGAATACCCCATCGAAGCAAAACATTCCTAATAAAAGAGGTAGCCCTAATAAAAGGCAGCCCAGGTTGTCAATGGCACCCCTGGGATTAGCTGGTAGGAAGCAGGAAGGGAATAGGGGAAGGGGAACAGGCCAGGTACAGTCCCAGAGAAGTAGGAAGGCAGAGGGGAAGGGAGGGTGGTGTGGTGACATCACAAAGGGAGGGGAATGAGGTCACAAGTGAGCAGGTTCAGGTAAGGTAAGTGGGATGACTGATAGCCCACCTGATTGGAGGAAGGAATCTCGGGGCAGGAGCTATAGAGGAGTAGAAAATGTGCTGCAGAGAGAGAAATTCCATATCTCTACTGCAACTGGCAGTTTATCAACTTCTCTGCACAAGACATCTGAAGTGGGTAGATTCTCTACAAGGATGCTTGTAACGTATGGGACCAGGCCTGGCAACTGGGGGGGCTTTGAGTAAGCCGCCCTGGCTATGAACAGGTAGAGCCATGAATACTTAAATAAGTTTTGTCACTTACTGTTTTACAGGGGATGATATTGCTTGTTTGTGTTTGTTCTGCTTGCAGTATTTTCTTGGTACATCAATTTTTATGCTTATTGTGAGGATTTGGTCAGCTTTTCCCATCAAGTGAGTATGCTGGAGATCTTGAACTGGTATGGAAGGGGACGTTTACTGGTGTTGCCAGCCACATGGGGCAAGGGGGATCTTGAGAGGAGGACCATCTTGCAGGCCTGGGCATGTAGCATCCTCTGCTGGTGGGCATCCAGGTGCGTGGTGAAAGGAAAAAAAAAAAGAAACAAGAAATGTGTTAGTTGGTCACTCCTGGTGAGTCAGGACTAGTGGTCAGAACTACAGGGAAGGCATGTGTAGTGATCTGGCATGGTACCTAGGTGGCCAGAGAGTGAGTGGGCTTCTGGGCCTCCCGGGCCACGTGGTGTGGCGTGAGGATTGGGCCTCCACAAAGTGTGGTCCTGGAAGGCGGTTCAATTATTTTGTTTGGAGCTCGGTAGGCCAGAGAGCGAGAAGGCCACGTGTAATATAGAGCCATGTGGCACTGCAAGGGGAGCTCACAGGGGCATGTTTTTCCAGGTTAGGGCAGCTACAAGGGTGGGCCATGGAAGATACAGATTTGTGACTGGGCAGTACAACAGGAGGTCTGGCCAGATGGTGACTGCTTGGAGGGTCAGCCTACGGGGACCTGGAGGATAAGGGCAGTGCTGCAGACTACTGCAATGAGCTGAGTGCTCCCAGATGCATTTAGCAAGGTTTTTCTTCTTTTTTTTTCCTGCCCCTGCAATTGAGGACATTGTTGCTGACCATTTTGGCATTTGTGGGGAGGCAATGTTGAGGAGGGCCAGGATGCCTTTACCATGTGGGGAAGGCCAAGCAGGTCTCAAGGTGGTGTCACCACATGGCAGGTGGCCCACCTCATTTCTGTCTATGGGCCCAGAGCATTAGAGTGTGGACAGTATTGCCAGAGTGGAGGTGGAGTTGGGCACATACAACATATGGGTTTTAAGTTTTCTACCTCAACCTCCATATGTTCCCTGGCGGGACTGGACAAGTCAGTAATCAACATTGTGCCCTGAGGCAGGGGAGGAGGGGATGGCGTGGGTAGCCACCCATGCCTGGGGGGGTTGTTATTTATTTTGAGGCTGTGGTCAAGAGGGGGTTGGAAATGGGAGATGGGGGGACAGATGGGCCACCAAGTCCAGCAGGCAGCAATGCAGCAGCAGGCCCGATCGCAGCCTGTGGGGTGAGGAATCCAGGCATGGGTTTGAACAGTTAAAATCTGGATTTTTCAGTGCGTGAGTATCAAGCCAGTTAGTAGCTGGGGGAAGAGGCACCACTGGGGGCCTTGGGTGGCCAAGTTAAAAAAATGTGTGGGAAAAAAAAAGTGAAGAGGAAGCATTTTATGTGTGGGACTAGGACCCAGGTGGTCATCTGGGGTGTGGATTTTCTGGAAGGTTTTATTATACAAAATAAAAGGGAGAAAGTATTAAATGCAGGGGAGATGGGCAATCAGGTGGGAACTTCTGATGAGGGGGCAGATGGGAGGGACATGGGGCCACAAGGAAATGTATAAAAAAATAGTCTGGTAGGACACAAAAGGAGAAACAGAAATCGGAAGAAGGATGAAAGCGGTGAAAAGGGCAGAGGGAAGTAATGCAAGGGGGATTGGTTGCATTCACGGGAGGAATTCAGGGAGGGCCAGGGTACTGTAATCATCAGGTTGTGTCATATACTGGTGGGGGGCAAAAGGCACGGCTCTTGTCAGGGACCATGTCAACTATTGGGCTAATTTGAGTTATATGGTTACAGGATGGCACCCAAGAAGGCTACCGAGCAGAAGACCAGTGAGGCGCTGGTGCATAAAATGGCAAAGCAGATGGAGCAGGTCCAGGCCATTCTCACTGAGTCCAGGGCAGAAGAGGAGAAGGAATGGAAGGCAGAAAAGAAAAAGGAGCCACCGGCCAGGAAGGAGAGACCCAGCAAGAGGTTGACCAGGAACAACTCAGATAAGGGCAGTGAGCCTCAGCCAGAGGAGGGTAAACTACCAGTGGTGGACCTGTCAGTGGATGGTAGCCTGAAAGGCTGCCTTGCAGGTATTATGGAGAAACAGGGTGAGAAAGGTTGAGAGGAGGTGGATAAGGTATGGGAAGAGCTACAGGATGAGAAGAAAACAGAAAAGGTAGTTGGTAGCGCAGGGTGGGGCAGGGAGGCAGTAAAGCTAACTATGGCTGGTCCCCAGGGATGACACTGGGGGACCACATCTTACAGGCCCTGAAAGAAAAGATATGGAGAGGGGAATATGTGGACATGTTTGCCCTCATTGATATATATATGGGAAAAAGTATGAGCAGAAGGAGTCAGTTGGTAACTGCGAGATGACAGCAGCCTTGACCATTGTAGGTAAGACCAGCGAAGTCGTTACCTACATGGGCAAGACCTTTGGGGTGTGGATGGAAGGTTTCATGCATTTCAGTGCAATTATGAATCAAAAGAAGCCAGAGCTAGGCTATACTGCTCCTCATGTACTCAGCCATCATTAGGGATGCATATAGGGTTGAAAGTGTGTATGGGTGGCTGATCTATGATGAAAAATTCTGCCAGACGGTAGCATCACATGGCGATGTCAGGTGGGATGTCAAGCTATCTGAACTGTGAATTAGAACACTGACAGAGCTGGCCCACCAGTGCAGCAGTTGGATTTCTGCTCACGATGCCAGCTATCCTGGTTCGGGAACAGACTTGAGTGATGGATGGCCAGCCAGAGAGAGAGGGCTCAAGCATTGGATGACTGCTCACCTTCTCTCGGGGAGAGGGCAGGGACATGACCCTGCACTTGCTGACCCCTGTCAGACACTGCGGGTTTGGCAATGGTCTGGGTCCCAGTGACTAATAGGGCATGGTGAATGTCAGCATACACTTTGACGTTTTTGGCACGTCATGCCTCCCGGGGAGCAAATGGGAAAAGAGTCCCACGGCTGACCAGATGATGGTTGCCAGCTCCCACTGCCGCAAAACCCCACGCAGTCCATGGACCACCTCAGCAGCACAAGGCCAATAATTGCGCTGGCTACCCCATCAGTCCCATCAACCTCGGAGGAGCAGGATCCACCCAGCAAAGGTTTACATCCAGGTTACGCAGGGGGCTGCAGTGTGTGGTGATGGGCAGCTGCATCAGGGCAGTGTGACAAGCAAGGGGCATAGGAAAGCCTGAAGGAGAGGCTGGCCTGGAGCTGGGGAGCCCAAAAAAAAAACACTGTCAGCACCAGGAGGGTGGGTGGTGAAGGGAAGAAGGGCAATGGGGCAACAGGGACAAAGACCTGCTGAGCCTGTAATAAAGTGAGTGGTACATGGATCAACTGCAAGTTTAAGCACGCTGCTCAGTTTGTGGGAGGGGCATGCCCTGTTGTCAGATGTCGGATGCATGGTGACAGAAACCCGACACCTGTGCAAGGACAGTTCTTTAGTTGCTGCCACAGGGGGCCGGGGTACAATGGGCAAGAAGGTAGCCTCAGATGGCAGAATGGGAGGGGAGGCTAAGGAGTTCACCAAACCAGGCAACTTGGAAATAGTAGGGGAGAGGTAATTTCACCTGGGACTGTCCCCGGTAACACCTCAGATGGTAATTGCATGAACTAGGGATTACCCAGATCAAGAAGCAGGGAAAATGCTAAGGGAAGGTTTCACAAGGGGTTTTAATTTATTTTATTCTTGGCCTAGAAAGGCCATGGGGAAAATAATATGGCATCGATCAAGGAAAATGAGGAAATCGTGGAGGGGAAGATCAGGAGGTATCAAGAAGTGGGCCAGGTTGAAGGCCCTTTCGAAGACCTCCATTTAAAAGCCTCAGGGTATCACCTCTTGGCATAGTCCCTAAGAAGGTGCCAGGGAACACAAGTTGATACATCACCTGGTGTACCCAGAAGGGAAGTCAGTGAAAGATGTCATAGCCTCGGAGAGGAGCACAGCTTCATATGCCACTTTGGATAAGGCGGTGGACCTAATAAAAGCCAGGAAAAGGTTTGGGTTGCAAAAACTGATACAGAATCAGCTTTCTGGCTGCTGCTGGTCTGGGAGCAGGATTGGGAATTGCTGGGCTTCCAGTTTCAGGGGAAGTATTACTTCAATAAGGCAATGCCCATGGGGTGTTCGGTGGCTTGTGCCACTTTCAAAGTTTTTAATACATGGTTGCACTGGGTGTTTTCAGAAAAGCATAAGCAGGGAGCGGTGGTCAACTATTTGAATGATTTCCTATTCATAGGGGAGGGCAGAGAGAATGCACAGGCCATGCTTGCAGTTTTTGAGGGCATATGTGGGATAGTGGGAGTCTCTCTGGCCAAGAATAAGACTGTAGGTCCAAGCAGGTGGCTGGAATGTTTGGGGGATAGAACTGGATTTGGAGCATCAGTGTTACTGCCTGCTAGAGGACAAGGTGACCAGGTTGAAGGGCCTCATCCAGAGGATCAAGGGGTGCAGGAGGGTGCATTTTAGGACAGTACAACAGGTGTTGAGTCACATGAATTTTGCCTGTTGGGCAGTGGGTGGACCTCAATAAAGGAGTGAAGGATGACTTGTTAGCATGGGAGGTGTTCTTGGAAGAGCACTATGGGGTGACATTTTGGAGAGACCGTGGGAAGAGGGGATGGAACTTGAGCTCTTTACGGACACAGATGGTGGTCTTGGCATGGGAGACTATTGCCAGGAGGAATGGATCTCAGATGCATTGCCTCCCAGGTTGATGGAGTTGGGACTGACAAAGGACATCACATTCCTGGAGGCGTTTCCTATTTGGGTGGCTCTGGTGGTATGAGGACATAGGTTTAGGAATAAGAAGGTGACAACATGGCAGTGGTGGCCATTATTAATAAGCAATTGGGTGCCACAGAGGCTGTCCTGTGGGTGGCATGCTAGTATGGAAGGGGCTGAAGCTGAACTTGTCCTTTAAGGCTTGGCACATGGAGGGGGAAGAATGAAATTGCTGAAGTCTTTCACATTTATAGTTGGACAGGTTCCATGCACTGGCCCCAAAGGCATCTCTCTCTCCAGAGGACGCAAGTGCCCCCGCACCTTTGGGAGATTTGATGGACCAAGCCCAGCTACTATTCCAGAGTGCCTGGGCCCTGAACATGCTGAGGGCCTATGAAGCAGTGTGGAAGAGTTTCCAGGAGTTCCAAAGGTGGGCTAGATCAGAGGTAAGTGACCCAGTGATAGAATCCCAGGTCATGTGGTATATGGTAGAGAAGTGGCAAGCTGGTAAGTCCTGAGACACTATAGGGATACACCTTGCCAGCATTGCATGGTTTGCCAGTTGAAGGGTTGGGGGGTTCCCACCAGGGCACTGGCTATATGCAGGATGCAGCAAGGGTGGATTAGGTTACAGGGCCAGAGACTTGATTGATGCAGATTGATAGGGGGAGATCTGCTGGGCAGGCTAGTGGCATCTTTGCCTTGTGTGTGTTCCTTGGCATATGAGGCATGCTTGTTTGCAGCCATTTTTCTGGTGATACACAAGGGGGCACTCTGGGTGGGGGAGGTGGTGGCACAAGAGAAAGGCTGGGTGGACTGCAGGAGGTGGAAGTTTTATGGTTGGCTAGCATGGCCTCAGTTTGGCTTAGGCATTCCAAAACAGATTAGGTGGGGAGGAGATGTAGGGTAGAGCTTACCAAGGGAGACAAGGCAGGATCAGTGGTGGTGAAAGCCATAGAGGACTTCATAGTGTTTAGGCTGCATGGGAGCAGGGGATTCTTTTGGCATGGCAATGGGGGCCCAGTATCTGCAGCTCAGGTCACAGCAGTGATCAAGAAGGGGATGGCTTTCCTCAGGGAGGAGCCGTGGAGGTTTGTTTCTCACTCATTCAGAATAGGGGCAGCCTCAGAGGTAGCCAGACTTGGGGGAATCCCCATCGAGGTTCAACAGGTGGGCAAGTGGTTCTCCTAGGTTTATTGGAGATATGTTCAGAAAAGACTATTAACAGCTGTAATTTTATGTTTTCCAGGGGATGGACAATATAGGGTGGTGTGGATTGTCAGCTATTCATCCATTGGGCAGAACAGTGAGCACTTACCACAGTTGGGGGCCACCAGCTGGGACAGGATCCCGATAAGACTGTGATTGAATGGTGTGGGTGGAGGAGACTGAAATGGAGGTAGCTGCTACCTCTATTGGATGAGAGCAGTGGATTTTGGTCAACACCAGATTTGTTTATCATACATGCCGGGGGGAACAATTTGGGTACCATGCCCTGGGTGGCACTGGTCCACATGATTTTGAGAGACTTTAAGCTAATAAAATTAAGATGGCCAGGGGCAACAATAGCCTGATCAGAGATTATCCCATGCAAAAGCTGGAGAAAGGCCTGGGGTGTATTGGCAGTGGATAAGGCTAGGAAGAGGGAGAACAGAAAATTAGCAGACTGGGCTAGAAAGTTAGGGGGAGTGTATATAAAACATGAACTGATCACGCATGATACATCGGGTGGTACCATTCAGATGGGATGCACATGTCAGTTGTAAGCAATGAAGCACTCGATGCGGTGATTAGGAAGCCATTGAGAAATGGCAAGGTTTCAGGGCTTGTTTGCTAGTTTTTAATGGGGGGAAGCCCAGAGGCTGGACCAGTGGTCAGCCTATGAGCTAGTGGAGGAAAAAGGAGGCTCAGCTGGATGGAGGTATGGCAAGGTGGGGGGGCTACCTATGGAGTATTCACCTCAAGGGGGAACAGGGCTGGGGGGTCGGGTAACACACCTGATCCCAGAAAGAAGAGGAAGGAATGAAGGGGCATTGGGTCCTTACACCTGGGCCTCAGAAGAAGTGCCAAATATATATTGTTGAAAAATCTTGGAATTGTAAATAGAGAACCCCCAGAGAATGTGAATGTAAATATATGTAATGATGTTGTTTGGATTTTAAAGTGATACATAGAATTGTGAGAATCTACAGTATCTTAATAAATTTTGAATGTTTGCACCATTTATTTGTATGAGTGTGTGTGGCTGATTTCAGGGGGGTCCAATTGATAATGTTCCAAAACCATCTCGAAGTTAATGTCCGCTGTGGTTAAAAAGGATTCTGATATTTTTGGTCCAGAATAACGTGTGAAAGAAAACTACCGGGTTCACCATGTTGTTGCCACCACTTTAAATCGGTAGGTATGTCACGTCTCTCTTTATAGGATTCACCCTGCTTCCCCACAGAAGCTGAAAGAAAATGCTAAACAATCTGGTTTCAAAATTAATTGGTAGGAGAAATGCTATACTTATATACGAAAGACATGGTAGTAAAAATTGTTTAATTAAAAAAAACCTTTTAGTTTAGACATCTTTCACCCTTTCCATTTTGCCACTTTAAAGTCTCCCACCTGTAAAGCAGTATCACAGTTATGTCTGGCCATATCTGCTGTTCTGAAATAGACCCCTAAAATGTTATAGGCACATCTAGAATCTGCATTCACTGTACATAAGAAAGTGGTCTATTTGTCCTACCTAAATTTGGTGTTGGCGGTAGAGATAGAGACAGTTGACTGCTACATGCTCTAAGTCTTGTGGAGTAAGGACAAGAAGCAGGGGGATAAAAGCAATTTTAGGATTTATAACATGTATGCCACTGCTACCTTAGATCTTATCCCCTTACTAGGTCATCTTATTGTGGTACTCTGTAGATGTGGCACTCTCCCAGTGTGTCTGTTGTTTTTCCAGGTTGGACCATTGCGGTCCAATGTTGGATCTTCCAGGAGCCAGCAGCTAGAGCCAGAAGCCTTCCAGGAACTAAGGAGTCTGAGGATCCAGAGGAGCTTTACGGAGGTTGTGCAGTGTGTGCAGTGAGTGTGGTCAAAGAATGATCGTATGAATGGAAGGCAGCACCTAGAGTGGCATGGAGGCAACTGAATACAAGAACTGAGGTTGGATAGAAGTTGAAGCAGAAGTCGTTCAGAGTGGCATAAACACTGGAGTCATCTGCAAGCATAAGAGGAGCAATACCGATACTGAGGTGGAGGAAAATCAAAACAATCATTGTTGGATGATTTGAAAGAGTGAAAATTTAACAAATGATCATATTTTAGCTTCACGAATCTTGTGAGTAGCAATCAATGAACTGGCCTATGTGAGTGAAGTACCACTTATAAAGCTGTGGACTGGTATAAAGTTCAATGGGAACACAACTTTTGGACCTGAAGTTCTTATGTAAGAAAGTTGTTACTTTGAACCTTCTTAAGAACGTGAATTTGAAGAAAGTATAAGAGGCCTAAATATTTTCTTTCTTTGAACCCTGCAATAATATTCATTTAAACGACTTTTAAAATTGGTCTAGTGGACTTTCATTTATTTTAACATCTCAGTATCTCATTATCTTACCTGTTGAAGTACTATTGAATTATTGAATCTGTTGCATCTGTAGTATATATTGACCTTGTGAAAATAAGTGAGGCAAGTGTGTTGGGAGTAACTGCTGATTTGTGTGTCTGCCTATCTGTTTGTGAAGGTGTACATAATACTAAATAAAATGCAGAAAAGGGACAGTAAGAAAAGCTGTGGAAAAAGGAAAGAGCAGAAAGAACTGGGACAAAAAGAAACTAAGAAAAAAGAAAATCTTGGTAAAATTATTCAATTTGTAATCCCTTGTGGAATCATATAGAGCTAAGGGGGAATAATAAAATAGTGAAAAATGTTGACCCCAAACTGACTTCCTCCCCAGTAGCAACATAAAGTTTGGGGGCTCATTCATCCCCATACCCCTTGATGAAAATTATTAGAAGCATGAATGAAGTTGCAGATAGACTGGAAGTAACTAATAAGGAAAATAAAATAGATAAAACAAATGTAGCTGGGCCAGAACTACACTTGTCCGATTTGATTCTATTAGATGTTAAATCAGTTACTTAAGGAAAAAATGATGTTATTAAGCAAGTTAGTAATCATATTGCAATGCTTAATGATGGTGTACCAACTCTAGAGTTAGAAGGGCCTTTCAATAAGCAGATTGAAGGCCCAAGAGAGCAGTTGGAAACACAGCAATTTAAGAAGGGTACTTATCTTGAAAAGTATGAATCATTCCTGACACCTTATATTAGAGATTATAATATAAATCCTTCCTCCAACCAGGAAAAAACTATGTAAAATTCTGCCTTTATGGGATAAAGAAGAGGTGCAAAATGTAAACTCTATAGCAAATAAAAGTCACAATAGTAGTACTAGGTTGGAAAGCCATGAGCTAAATGATTCATTTATTGGTAATCTAAAGAAACTGAGAAAAGAAGCACACTTTGGCAATGTCCAGCTTCTGGAATTGGTCACCCTATTTCATGTTTTCATTTATTTTTATAATAAGAATAAGGAGAAATGTGTGTGTGTGTGTGTGGAATGGAAAAGGAAAGTCAGATAATCAAGGATGTGGGTTTATCTCTGGAAAAAGAGACTACAATAGTAAATTTAAAACAAAATATTGAGATTGTTAAAGATCAATTAGATATGGGGGAAGGGATGTAAGAGCTATAAAAACAATAACAGATGAAATTGCAGATAAAGAAATTAAGGAAATTGAACTTCTAATAAAAGAACTTAATCAGAGAAAAAAACAGATTAGGGAGGCTGAAAGAAAACAAAAATTGGAAAGAAATGCATTAAACAAAAAGCAACTAGTAGCAAAGGTCAGATAAAGGAAACAGTTGCTACCAAGGACTCTAAAGTTGATACTAAAATAGATGAGAAGAAAAAGGTGATAAGGGTTGAAGAAGTAGTTATGGAGAAAAAGGAGAGATTTAGTAATGTGAATAAAAAGGGATAACAAGAAAAAAAAGAGATTTAATTGAAGAAAGAAAGAATTGATTAATAGCTAAAGGTGATCTGTTACCTACTGTTCACGTGCAAGGCCTTCCAAAACCAAAAAATGAAAATAATCATACATTAAAATTGGCAATGCATAATATGCTCAAAGGAACAATAGGTAACAAAATAAGTTGGCAAGATCTTAAATCTACCTTTCGCTATAAGTCCAGTCCTGTTAAAGGATGGATTTGTGTTGTGCTTAGACATATGAATGAAAGAACAAAAGTTTTGACAAATAAAGGTAGCTTTTGGAAATAGGGGTTATTTTAGATATTACTATAAGGAATGGGCAAAAAGATCAATCAGATAAACCAGACAGCTCAGACTAATAAAGAGTATGTCTGTGTTATCAATGGCAAGATAAAGCAATCTAATGGGTATAAACAACCCAGAATAACAGCCTTCATGAAGTCAGCTGAGTCAGTGCATAATCTAAACAGCAAGGAAATGGAGGTAATAATAAGAAGAGGAAGAAAACAACTGGGAACTAGGATTAATAGTTCTGATATACTAGAGATAGATGAAATGGAAGAGACAAGTATAATAGAAGAAGAATTTCCTTTAAGTTCTGATAGTACAAATAGTACATTAAGCTTATTGGAGGACTCAAACTGATTTGGAAAGAGGGAAATAGTAAATAAGATCATAAATTTGCTGAGCTGGAATGTGGGAGATCTAAGAATGAAACTTTTGGACAAGACTGTGTAGCATGGATGAAAAATTTTAAAATATTGCTTTTAGAGGAAACATGGATGAGAGATGTAGAAGGTCAGTCTCTGGAGGGGTATGCCCTATGGTCAGCACCAGCAACTAGGTCAAAGAAATATGGATGTTTAAAAGAGGACTAACTATAATGATTGATATAGCCCTAGGATTTAAAACTTTAGAAATTAGTGCAGCTTTTGAATGCTTTATGTATACTGTAATATCGAAAGGTGAACTAATGTGGGCTATATTTAATATGTATACCTCCCCTAAATTAAATTTATAAGAATACAAAGCAGCCCTGAAATTAATAGGGAATAGTATAGAGTCAATTAAGAGTAGATTTCTAGGAATCAAAATAGTTATGGCAGGGGATTTTAACACTCATATAGGGAGTCTGATAGAAGAACAGACCAATGACTGGTGTCTGGATGATGTCCAAAATATTCCTGTAAGACACTCTAAAGACAAAACTATATCCATTAAAGGGAAGAGTGTAATGCACTTTTTTTGGAAATTTGATTTCAGAACACTATACGGAAGAATAAAAGGTGATTGGAAGGGCAAATACACTTTTCCAACAACAAAAGGGGGAAGGGTGCTGGACCTGTGCATGGTTGAAATAAGTTATTATCATTCAGTAAATAATTTTAAGATCTTTAAGCTATGGAACAGTGATCACTTCCCTTTAAAATGTAGTATGCATATAGACTTTAAGTTAAGAAAAAATAACAAGGAACTAGAAGAACAAGCAGATTTGCATATGTGTATTAGGTACGGTAAAAAAATTTAATGGAATGAACATACAAAAGAGGTAATTGATAATTTACTTAGTAATGAACAAATACATGATGTAAATAAAATAAAATATGACAGCATAGAAGTAGGGGAGTGCAGGATAAATCTGTATGATAAGTTAGCTAACATCATAACAGGGGCATTAGCAGAACAGAAAAGGACAAATAAGATACTGGATGAAGGTGCAGAAAAAACATGGCATGATAAAGGTTGCTATATTCTAAGAAATTAAATCAAAAAAGTGGGAAAGTTAAGAATGAAAAGTCCTACGTATGAGGTTATGAAGGCATTTACATACCTGAGAACAG
This sequence comes from Neoceratodus forsteri, assembly GCA_016271365.2. Classification (NCBI taxonomy): domain Eukaryota; kingdom Metazoa; phylum Chordata; order Ceratodontiformes; family Ceratodontidae; genus Neoceratodus; species Neoceratodus forsteri. The sequence goes on from CM057455.1 coordinate 614,894,932, forward strand.
AATATAGGAAATTAATAGCGGAAAAGAAAACAAACTATACAAATAGGCTTTGGGAAGTCATGCAGCATTGCATTGCTCAAAAAGATACCAAGTCCTTTTGGACTCTTGTAGCATTTGGATCTAATGAGGACAACCAACACTATAATTTTGTAGGTATGATTACGGAAGATAAGTGGATTGAGCACTTTATAACTGTCTATGGAATATAAGATAAAGAAAAAAAGGATAATAATGAGCAGGGACTTAAGATGTTGGTCTTAACCAGTTTTAATGTCCTTATTTTTGGAGTTGAGGAGGTTAAAATTGCTATCAAAGCAGAAAGGAAAAATAAGGCAGCTGGTGGAGATGGTATTCCTGCAGAACTACTACAAAATAACACAGACTTTTGGGCTAGTCTCCTTACCTCCATCTTTAATATAATAAATAATTAATTAATCCTTCCACATTCATGGAACAATGGGATAATAGTTCACCTCTTCAAAAGAGGAAATAGGCAGGATCCTGGATGCTACCGCCCAATAACTTTACTAGCAGTGACACAAAAAATATAGTCTAGATTAATATCGGAAAGATTACTTAGTTGGGTAGAAGAAAAGGAATATATATCCAAAGTCCAGTGCGGGTTTAAGAGGGAACATGGAACGATGGATCTTGTTTTTACATTTAATTATTTAATTGATAAGTATGTTCAGTAATAGAATGGCACACTGTATGTAGTGTTTGTCAATATTAAAGCGGCATTTGATTCAGTAAATAGACAGAAAGTATGGGACATATAGGATAACCTGAAAATTGATCAGCATCATTTCGCTATATTAAAAATGTTGCATACAAATACATCAGCTAATATTAGATATGGGAGAGATGGTGCCCTCTCTAAGGAGCTTATGATTTCTAGGAGTGTAAACCAAGGATGTCTATTGGCACCACTTCTCTTTAATATATATATATATATTGAAACATTGAGCAAGAATATCAAGTCTATTGACTCTTTTGCACCTAGGATAAATAATGAGTTAATGAGGTTATTATTATACACTGATGATGCAATTGTTATTTCACAAACTCAGAGGCTAAACTGGATATAGTAGCAATTAGTGAGACGTGGTTTACCAGTAACCACACTTGGGAGACTTCAGTACCTGGCTATGTACTGTTCAGAAGAGACCCAGGTACAAAAAGGAGGGGGGGGGTTGAGTATCCCTGCATGTCGATGAAAATATCAAAGGTACAGAAATTCAGAATACACATAATGAGCCAGAAGAACTGTGGGTCACCCTGGAAACAGGAAATGGGACAGCCATAAGAACTGGGGTTGTCTGCAGGCCCCCAGACCAGGTGGAGGACATTGACACATTATTGTTAGAAGATATATAAAACATGACAGCTAAAGGGGAGGTTCTGATAATGGGAGACTTCAACATGCCGGATACAGATTGGTCAATACCAGCAGGAACATCTGCCAGAACTAGACACATGGTGGATTCCCTGCAGGGAGATGGCCTCAAACAACTGGTACAACAACCCACAAGAGACAGGACTATCTTAGATCTAGTACTGACTAACAGGGAAGGAATCACAGATCTCCAGGTAGAAGGTCTGCTGGGGGCCAGTGATCATCACATGGTATGGTTCAATTTGGCCACTACATCTAAATCATCCCATTCCAAAGCAAAAATATGGGACTTCAGAGGAGCTGACTTTGATAAGATGTCCAACAGAGTTAAGCTAGCTCCGGCAAAAAGAAACACAGGTGAGAGGGTACAGGCAAAGTGGGCAAGCATTAAGGATGCAACACTTGAAGCAACATCCCATTGTGTTAGAAAAGGAAGTGCAAAAGAAGAAGGAAACCACTTTGGTTTTAAAATACAGTAGCAGAAAAGGTCAGAGCCAAAAGGCTGGCCTTCAGGAAATATAGGGGAACACAGCGGGATGAAGATAAGGAGGCATGCCAAACTTCCCTAAGGGAAGGCAGTAAGGCAGGCAAAGTCCCAAACTGAGGAAACAATAGCACAGGCAGTAAAAGAAGGTGACAAGACTTTCTATAGATACATTAGTGAAATGAGAAAGTCCAGAGGGGGTATTGCTAAGCTCAAAGGAGAAAAGGGGGCATGTGAGGAGGAGGACCCTGTAAAAGCATCTATCCTAAATTGATACTTTTGCAAAGTATTTACTGAAGAGAAGGTAGGGCAGGGCCCACAGCTCAGCACCATGGACACAGGGGGGAAGGAGGTGAGCACTACTCCCTTCACAAAAGAAAGGGTCCTACAAGAGCTCGCTAAGCTCAGGGTGGACAAGGCAATGGGACCTGATGGCATACATCCCAGGGTACTTAAGGAGCTAAGGGTGGAACTAGCAGAGCCATTTGCAGAATTGTTTAGTGAGTCTCTGAGCACAGGAGAGGTCCCAGAAGACTGGAGAAGGGCTCATGTGAAACCGATCCACAAGAGTGTTAGCAGGGAGGAGGCAGGGAACTACAGACCAGTCAGTCTTACCTCAGTAGTGGGCAAGATTATGGAGGCACTCCTTAAGGATCGGATAGTGCAAGACCTGGAATCCATAGGGGCACAGGATCCAAGACAGCATGGGTTTACAAAAGGAAGGTCCTGTCAAACTAATCTCATAGATGTCTTTGACTAGGTAACCAGAGTGGTGGACCAAGGGGGAGCAGTTGATGTCACCTACCTTGACTTTAGCAAAGCTTTCAACACTGTTCCACACAGAAGATTGATAAATAAGCTGGGTAGGCTTTGGGTGGGTCAGAAGTTGGTCAACTGGGTGGTAAACTGGTTGACGGGCAGAAAACAGAGAGTGGTGGTAAATGGTATACAGTCAGAAGAGATGCAAATCACAAGTGGAGTACCTCAGGGATCAGTCCTGGGGCCAATCCTCTTCAATATCTTCATTAGTGACATTGCAGATGGACTAGAGGGTAAGGCTTGTCTGTTCACAGATGACACAAAGATCTGCAATAGAGTAGATGATACAGATGGGGTGGGCAGAATGAGAAGAGATCTGGATAAACTAGCAAAATGGTCAGAAGAGTGGCAACTGGGATTTAATGCAAAGAAGTGCACGATCATGCACATAGGGAAGAGAAACCCTGAAGCCACCTATAGGCTGATAGGGGAGTTGCTTGCAGTCACAAAGGAAGAAAGAGACTTGGGCATCATCATCACCGATGACCTGAAATCATCCAAGCAGACCGCTAAAGCAGTAGGTAAGGCTAGGGGGATGTTAGGGTGTATTAGTAGGGGTATCACAAGTCGTAAGAAGGAGGTAATAATCCCTCTTTGCAAGACACTGGTTAGGCCCCATGTGGAGTACTGCATGCAGTACTGGAGGCCACACCTTCCCAAGGACATTAACCAAATTGAGGCAGTCCAGAGAAGGGCAACGAAAATGGTGCAGGGACTGCATCAGAAGACATATGAGGACAGATTAACGGAGCTCAATATGTATACCCTTGAGCAAAGGAGGGAGAGACGTGATATGATTGAAACATTCAAACACCTTAAGGGCATTAACAAAGTGAAAGAGTCTAACATGTTTAAATATAAGAAAAATAGCAGGACAAGAGGACACAGCATGAGATTAGAGGGAGGCCGATTAAGGGGGAATGTGAGGAAATTCTTTTTCACAGAAAGAGTGGTGGATGCATGGAACGGCCTACCTCAGGAAGTGGTGGCTATGAATACAGTGCAGGGCTTCAAACAGGTATGGGATAGGCGTAAGGGAGCAATACAGATGAGTATGAATAGATAGGCCACTGACAGAGCAAAGGCCGATGGCACATTTTTAAGGTGGAAAAAGAAATGGGCAGACTGGATGGGCCTTGCGGTCCTTATCTGCCGTCACCCTCTATGTTTCTATGTTTAAACTCCCGTGAGCATACAAAGAGCCATGTTAAATATTATGGATTCATTAAAAACAATGGACTTAAATGTAAACAAATCTAAAATTCTAGCTGTTGGGCAAAACAAAAAGTGGAATATTAGTAAAAACTGGATTATAGGAAGTAAGCAATTTGAGGAAGTAACAGAATATAAATATCTGGAGATAATAATTGACAAGAAAGTGTCCTGGAAACAGTACTTGACAGAGATAAAGTTTAATGCATATAGAACTGGTGGTGCCATCAGAAGTTTTGCAACTAAATTTGCAAATAATTCATTTGCAAGAATGAAAAAAAAACTATTGATGACAAATGAGTATGCCAGCTACTATACAGCAGTGAAATCTGGGGATTGTATATGGAGAAACATAATATAGAGTTTTTTTCAAAACTCTTTCCTAAGAGTGACTTTAAACCTACCAAGAGATTGTCCTGCAAGTTTTTTTAAGAGCAGAATCCGGGACTCTTTTGATTAAAAACACAAATCTTAATCAGAGCTGTTAGATGGCAGAGTAAGATATTTAAAAAGAAGGATAACAGACTACCAAAAATATCCACTTAAGCAGCATGTACATGCTGCTCGCAGTCCCAAACTGCATGTGCCTATGGGTGGGAGGGCAATTGTTCGGTAGCACATGCTGGCCATGGGGGGGAGTTACAGTGTCCTGTAGCACTTCATGTAACAGCACATGCTGGCCCTTGTGGGAGGGATGGTACATAGTTCTGTATCACTTTGTGAACTGCACATGCTGGCCATTGGGGGTGGTAATGTTGAACAGTACCCCAGTGTGTATGCAGGTGGTGACATGGGAAATGTACCCTAACAGGCACACACTAACCATGTGTTGGTGCATGACATGACACACAGTATTACCTGTACTGGCATGTGAGGTGCCAGAAGCACTTATGAGCCACATGCACACACTTCACATGGGGTGTGGGAGAGGGTGGGAACACATGCACAACCACCAGCAGCAGACATGTTGCACTGTGCAGCTCTCCTGGTACTAAACTATAGCAGGGACCACAGTGTGAGGCAGGGTATAGGTACAAGCTGAATGTGTGTTGCAAACACTGACAGCATGTCCAATCCAGAGGGTCCGCAGCAGTGCCTGGTGTCAGCAGGGCCAGCGGTGTTGGACAGAGCAGACGTCAGCAGCCCAGCATGGGAGCTGTGGGGACAGGTGAAACTAGCAGCCTGGCAACAAGCAGCTCCACATCAGCAACACCAGAGCAGAGAACAAGCAACTCCTCACCAGCAACACCTGAACAGGCAACAAGCAGCTCCACACCTGAGACACAAGTGCAAGCAACATCAGACAGCTCCACACATGCGTCATCAGCAGAAGATGTAGCTACTGAACATACTGAAGGCAATCCCAGGACGGAGGCTGGTGTTGTAGAAGGAGGAGATGACATTACACAGTACAGTGCAGTGCAGAACAGTGATGTGGGTGCTGGCAACACCAGCCAAGCATCAAGCGCTGGAGGCAATACTGTTTGGCAGCACAATGTGGGAGGGAATGTGCCAGTCAGGTGATGGTGACAGGGGAACAGAGCCCCAGCAGTTACATGGCCTTAAAGGCTCAGCTAGATGATGCAGTCAGGGAGCTGCAGGACCAGTTGTCACCACCAGCATATATTTGGTGACTACTGCCATTCAGTGGTGGTGGGGTAGGGGAATATCAAACAGGAGCTGGGTGCCATCAAACAGGCACTGCAGAAGCACCATTAAAGCCTGGATGGCCACCTGACAGCCATCACCACTGCCATACATGACAGCAGCAGGGACACATCAGCAGTACTTTAGAATGTGGTGCAGGCAATTCATGGCCTACGCCACTGGAGACAAGGGCACATGGAGTCCATGGAGCATTGCACCCAGGTCATGGAGCACATGTTGTTACAACAACCAGCCCACAATGAGGCCATGATTACTGCACTGCTGGCAATAGCAGACGCCAAGCGTGTGCAGCACCAGCACCCACCCATGCAACAGTGGTTTGCAACACACACAGTGCCACACATATAACCCTAATCCCCGTAGCCGGCCCCAAGCAACCACAGAGTAGTGCACCACCTGCAGTGGCAGGGCCTAGCACATACTGGCAGGGGATTACACAGCATATGCTACACACGCACACACACACACACACACACACACACAGACACAGTGTTGCCACCATGGGGAAAGGTACTGTCCACAAACAGACTGACCCCAACAAGGGCAGCACCATGCACATCTGCAGCAGCATGGGCAGTCACTCATACAACACCCACATGCAGCACCACAACCACCACTGCTGTTGCAAACCCTGTACCAGCACAGCAGAGAACCCCAGCAGTGGCCACAGTCACACAAGTTGGACAGACTGACATTCCAGGCCAACAGGGTGGGAACCATGACAGAGGTGATGTCACACAATCAATGCCCACAGTGCCACAGCAGAGTAAATGGGACAGGAAAAGGAGGAAGGCAGCAGAGGAGGGGATGGACACTGGGTGGCAGAAGGGTGTTCCAAGTGTATCCCAACAAGGGGATTACTGCCAGCATAGCATGGATGACAGTGCACAGTGGGCTCAGACTGCACAGTGTGCTGGTGTTCACACACAAAGCAGGGCTGCACAACATACACAACAGCAGTAAGTAACAGTGCTGTGTGCAGCAATGTGGGTGGGCAGATTGCAGTGACAGCTGAACATAGGCAATGTGTCATTAATGGCATGCATTGCAACAGTATGGGCAAGGATGCATCTGATACTGCACAGTGCTATGGGTGGTGATGCAGAATGCACAACAGGGTGTGTATGTGTGTGTGTGGGGGGATGGCACAGTACTCAACATTGTGTCACCTTGTACAATGTGGTAACAGTGATGTTCATGCTGAATAAATCACTACAGTCCAAACAGTTTTATTGTCAATGTCTGCTATAGTACTGTTAACAGCAACTGCAGTGCCCTGCAACTAGGGCAAGCCTGTATTGGTTTGTGCAGTACTTCAAAGTGGGGGCTGTCTGTACTGGCATAGCCAGTCAATGGCATGGGACAGCATGGGACAGTGTGGCATGTCTACCGTGTTACAGTGGCACATATGCATACATGTGTATGTGTCTGAGATACACACAGGTGATGGTACGGAGAGGTGGTGTGGGTCCTAGAGGTATGTCCCTGACCAGTAGTACGGGGGAAGTACAGCACTGGGTGGGGGCAACACAAGGTGATGCCATGCATTTGTGGGGTCCTTGTGGGGAAACATGAATGGTGGCAGTACAAGCTTTGGATAGGACATGTACCATGGGTGCACCAAATGTAGGTGAACATGTGTTCATCGGAGTGATGTGGAACATGCAATGTATAGATGTGTGACAGCACCCTCATGAGGGATACGCTGCTGTGTGCATGTATGGTGCTGCAGCCATGGTGGACTCTGCAGCCTGCAAGTGGAGTGGGCATCTGTGCATGTGTGCCAGTGTATCAACACACATTGTGCTGGCACAGCCCACCAGTTGACATGGTGTAGCATGGCTGTGGCACATGGATGCATGTGCACAGGCCACAGACATTACCGTAAGGGAAGCTGTGTGGGTGTGAGGGTGTGCAGTCCATGAGGCAGTGCCCAGCACAGACACAAGTATGACATGAAGGAAGGGGTGATTTGGTAGGGTCAGCACTACTATGCCTGCAGCATCTGCAAGGCCCAACAGTGGTGAACTGTGCACAGGACATGCACCGTGACAGTCATTGTGGGGTCACCAACACATGGCATGTGATCAGTGTACAGGGCACCCTGGATAGCAGAACTGCACCTTGTTGCTGTAGCCACCAGGCACTGCGCACCAGTCATGGCCACCAGTTGTAGAATGCAGTGTCACCACGATGGGTGCGCAGCACCGAGCAGCACATTTCTGCTGTTGCCAGTGTCCTGCACCACTATGACCATGCGCCAATGGTGTCACCTGCAGGGCCATTGATGCCCTCAGTTGTGGTGGTACCATACAGCCCCACGGCCTGCACAATGTGCCATCTCTCTCGGTGCAGGGGTATGTGTACACGTACAACACAGTGCAATGCCGCCAATGCAGGGCATCATGTACTGCTGTACTATGTATTTTGCCACTAGCTGCATAATGTGCAGCTGCCACACATGGGTCATATGGCCATTGTGAACACACATACACCACCACTGTAGTGCTGTATGCATGTGACCACATGTATACAATGTCACCCACCCATGCAGTACACACACCATTCTACAGGAAGACAGCAGACAGGGACATAGTGACTGTGTTATGTAGCAAAACATTTACTGTGTGAACAATAGAAACATACAAAACAGGTCTGAACCTCCCATAAACTATACAATGTGGTAAAACATATATATAGGTAACCCTCTCCCCACAACAGACTAAAAAACAGTGGTAAAGCATGTTTACAGGTTTGCCCAACTCTACCCCAGACAAACAAAAAACATCATTAAAACATATATAAAGGTATCCCCCCCACCCATGGACTACTAACTACAGTACAACATATTTACAGATTTGCCCACCCCCACCCCAGACGGACAACAAACATAAATACAACATATACAGGTATGCACCCCCAACATGACACTGTCCAAACAGGTGTGACTGGCACATTTAGCGATCCCTCAAGGAAGCCAGCATGGCCCTGAGGGAACCATGCTGTCTGGCAATGTCCCCCATTAAGACCTCAACGAGGTCTGTGAGGTGCCTGTCACTGTCCATGGATGGTGCCTGTGATTGGTCAGCTGGCTGACCCTCGTCTGCCACTCCAGCATGGTGTGCCTGGCCCAGGTCCACATCCAGCTGTGGGGATGTTGTTCCTCCACCTGCAGTTCCTGAATGTCCATTGCCACCATGGTGGCAGGACTGCCTCTATCCTTCGGTGCAGTCCCTGCCAGCTGTGCCTCCTGTTCCTTCTGTGCCTCTTGTTCCTCCTGTGATATCTGCTGTACATCTTGCTCCTGCGCTGGCTGTTGGGCCTCTTCTTCCAGCTGCTGTTCCCCCGGCTTGGCCACAGCACCCTCCATTTCCTCCTCATCCTCTTCCACTTCGATCTCTGGTGGGAGCAGGTGCACTCTATGTCTCATACTCCTGGTCAGCCAGCAGTATGCAATGACATCCCCGTCCTTTTGCTCTACCATGGCCCTCAGGAGGGCCCTGTGTCTTGGGGTCACTGGTGTATGCACACCAGTTACAGGGGAATGTGACACATGTCAGTGACCTGTGTTCAATGCTCACCATGTTACATTACATTTGCTTGTAGTGTGTATAGATGCCATGCTGCATGCAAATTCATCATGATCAACTGGCACACACTTACCTTGCCAGTGTTGTCCCTGACTGTCTTGCTACTGCCCATCTTGCTGTTCCCTGGCTGCCTATCCTCTCATGGCCACATGTCTGGGACCTTTCGGTCCTGTAGCAAAGAAGATGTGACATATGTTAGTCTCACTTGCACATGCACATGCATGCAGTTCCAGTGATGTCTAGCAGTGCACCCACAGGGTGGCCTACTCATCTTTCATGGGTCTGCCTCCACCAATCATGTCGGCGTCCCTATGGGAAGACATGTCCATCGGTCAGACAAGTAAGTCCCTGTCCCTCTTGTACATGTCCTGCCGCTTATGCTTCAGCTGTTCTGTTTTACTCCTAATGCCAGTTAACTTTTGCAACTGAGCACCAATTCTCCACACCCTGTCCCTCTCCCGTGGTGGGTGTCTCCTGCACCCTGGTGGCAGCAGTGTGTTGTGCCACTGCTGCACCAGGTTCACCAATTGTGCAGTCTCTTCAGGACTGAAATTGGGAGCTCTTCTACTTAGGGTGGACATTTTGTGGATTCTTTTGTGATTATTACCCACAATACAGTTGGCAGTGGCCTCTGTGAGGTGTGTTCAGCTTCCTGACCTGTTTCAAGCCCTGTGGCATAGTTTATTTTTAGCCATACATGTCTACCACATGTGCTTGTATTGTGACATGTGCAGGCCAGAAGTATGTTGTTCCCGCATGCTGAAAATGTGTGGGATTTTCCATGCATTTGCTCTGATTTTTACTTGCAATTGCGTGCAATATAATGCTGCTTGTCACTATCGCAATGACATGTTTGTTTCTAGTAGTTTTAAATGTAATTGCTTTTATGTTTTTATTCACACTATTGTGTGTGATATATTGCTTGTGGTGCAGTAGGATGATATGTCAAGGCTGCATACTGTATATGAGTGTGCAGAATATCATAGATGAATGGAATAATAAAACTACACCAACATATATGATGTCATTTGTGATACATATATGTTGGTGTAGTTTTATTTTTCCACGCATCTGCGGTATTTTGCACACGTATATGCAGTATGCGGCTTTGACATATCCTACTGCACCATGCCACAGTTCACAGGGACTGTAGGCAGGCTGCTACCAGCTGAGTTCTTCCAGTATTGCCTGTAGAGCCCTTTATGCAGAATTTAATGCCCGTCACAGACACACACAGTAACAACCCTCCACCACAAACATATGGGTGTTGCACTGCAAGTTCCTAGCAGCATGTAATGGCTCCCCTGTTCAACAGACCAGACCTGGCAGCAATATATGAAATACAGTGGCCATGGCTGGTGGGCAGAACTGGGCTGTACATAGATGTGTTCCCACCCCACACTTGCAGAACTTGTCACTCTGGCTGGCCATGCTGTGTGCCATTTGTCCTCCCTTCTTACCAAACCTGGGTGCTTCACTCACTGCAGTGGTTGTCTAATACCACCAGGTGTTGCCACCACACATGTCCACTGTTCACAGTGTATGGTGCCACCTTGTTGGGGGTACAGCACCAAGCAGCATTGCTGTGTGATGCTATGCTACCCATGGCCAGGTGCATTCTTGCCAATGGTGCCTCCAGATGGTGTGCCACTGTGCATTAGGTGAAATGTTGAGCTACCAGCTAATGTCATACACATTGCCCTGCCTGGGCACATGTTGCTTGATCTTGTTGCTGTCAACCATAGTCATCAGGTTCATCATCCTCCTCCTCCTCCACCTCTTCCTCCTCCTCCTCCTCCATGTTTAGGGTTGGCAATTGGTTCTGCACTGCAATGCTGTGCAGCATACAGCACACCATGAAGATCTTGCATACTGTTTCAGGACTGTACTGCAGTGCCCCTCCTGATCTATCCAGGCACCTGAGCTGTGCTTTCAGGACATCAAATGTCTGTTCATTGACAGCTCTGGTAGTGGCATGGGCATCATTGTATTGGACCTCACCAGGGGTGTGTGGGTGCCGTAGTGGTGTCATGACCCATGGCGGTTGTGGATATCAACTGTCACCTGTGGGACGTAAGGTACACAATCAGTGTGCATGGCACATGTTGCACATATGGGAATTGTACACAGTGGTCACGGGCTGTGTCTCTGTCTGCCACAGGCACAAACCAAGGAGCCAGTCACCGGTGATCTGTCCCCTCTGGAATGCCTCATGCAGGCCACAGTTGCGGAGGATGTATGCGTCATGGCTGGAACCAGAGTACTGTGCTACCACATCCAGTATGCTGCACTGGCTGTCACAAACCACTTGCATATTCATGGAGTGGAAGCCTTTTCTATTAACGTATACATTCAGCTCCCCTGGTGGTGTTCTGATGGCCATGTGTGTACAGTTGATGGCACCAAGCACATGAGGGAACAGTGCAGCACCATAGGCTTGCTTCACTGCCTGCTGTAGCCATGCATCTCAGGGGAAGATGATTTACTCCCTTAGTTGGTCCATCATGGCATACAGGAACTTCCAAAGCCACCTGGACATTTCAGGCTGTGAGATTTCTGTGGTGCCACCAGTGGGGGTCTGAAATATTCCAGTTGCAAGGAAGCACAGAGCAGCTCTCACCTTGGCATCCACGGGGACTGGGTGACCCCTATAAATGGCACTCTGTAATTCTTCTCATAAGTCATCACACAGTCTTGCAATGATGGCCTTTGGCAGGTGGTAGCGTGTGAAGCATTGCTCCTCCATGAGGTCCAGGTATGATTTTCTGGCCTTTACACACATGGCACATGTTGTCTGGCAGCTATGCACTGCACTGGTTGCTGCCTATTCCTCTGGTTACCACCATTGCACCGCCTGTGATGCCTTTACCACCTGTCCAGTAGCACTGCTCCCAGTATGGCAGTTGGTGCTGACGTCTCTCTTTCTCTCCCCATTTCTCTCAGCTGGGTGTCTTCACACTGCTTGTTTAACAGTTACTCTGCTGACTGTCGCACAAGGACATATCTTGTACTGCCAAAGTTACACCTGCTCCCCCCAGTATAAGTTATGCCATTTGCAATTACTGTATCTTGGTTGTTGGACGTTTCTAGAATCCCACCAATGTGGATCCTGCTGCTCTTTTTGGCGTATGTCTATTTATGCCACTGCGTATCTGGGAGTTTTGCACAAGTGTGGCATAAGTGATCTTTGGAGTACTGGTTTCTGACATGGTGCATGTCGCTTTCTACAATCCTGCATGTCACAACTGTTTGGTGCAATCTGAATTCATGGCAATCATACTGCTGCAACTGCATTACATTTGGCGTATCCCTTTCTAGAATTGGGCCCATTGTTTCTTTCCTTACACGCTTGGCAAGGGTCTGAAGATGATGTCCTCTGAGTCTCAAAATACAATTCAGTCTGTAAAGAAGCTGACCCATCATACTGAACCTCTTTCATTTTGGATTTTACAACTGAAATTTGGTCTGAAAGATCAGTTCTTGAAAAATAGAAAGCCGTCAAAAGTTTATGTAACTGTGATCGTAAACCCAGATACAGTAAAAATTTCCATTGAACTCTTGATTTCCCAAATTCCTGCATCCATTTGCTAACATCTGTTTTAGCTTCTTTCCACCAGATATCTAGATTCTTATAAAGATACAGAACTGAAGCTCTATCTACCAATACTGATGAGAGACCAAGCTTTACTTGTTCTTCTAATAAACTAGCAGTATTCATCCTACATCTGATAATGGGTAGGGATACTCCTACATCTGTATTCACCACCATTTTAATCAGGACATGGACTGAACATTCTGGCAGTATGATTTGCAGCTCAACTACTTGAATTCTTTAAGAGACAAACACATAGACAATTTTGGTGGTAAGGGCCCCCCTAAACATAGGTATACTTTATAGGCGAGGAAACCTTAGTAAAGCAGTCAGTTCTGCTGTCTCAATACATTTTTTCAAAGCACAGGAGTCGCAGTATACTTTCTTTTCATGTGATTGCTGGTCTGCTATAGCTAAAGAACAATTAAAATCCCCTCTTGATAAATATTTGTAGCTGTGGCTAAGAAAGACTGAATTGTCTGACATAACTGTACTCATTCCTCCTTATTTTGAGATCCATAAATAATGATAAACCTGCTAGGTTGGTGAAACCAGGTTCCATCCAAGATTACAGTTCTACCAGGTTGAACACCCATTATTTTTGGAAATTTAAACCCAGGTCCCACAAACAATAAACCCACCCCATCTGCTCTATCTAGTCCAATGGACCAATAAGATGGGCCCCAGATCCAGAAGTGCGGAGCCTGAAAAACAGACATCACTGCATTTAACCATATTTCTTGTAAAAAGATCATTTCAAAAGTTAAATCCTGTAATAAAGAAAAAGTATCATCTTTTTGCTGTTTAAATGGCTGCAGCTGCTAACTGATGCAATAGAAAACAACATAATTCAAAACAGCTTCAAAGTGCTCAGCTTTTCTTTTTCCTTTTTTTTCTTCTTCTTGACCCTTGATACTTTATTTTCCATCTCCTGTTATACTGAATGAGAAGAAGAGGTATCTGAGACATCATCAGATCCAGTGTCCCCTTCTCCCTGTGAGGTTAAACTCCCAAACTGATTTTCTGTTTCACAATCTGGTGCTACCACCATCTGTTTTCTTAAACTGTGCCTCCTAGCTAAAGGAGTCTTCCAAGTTTGAGCGGGGGGGGGGGGTCATCTGAGGAGCAGCTGCCTTCTCAGACTGTGCAGACTGAAGGGATTTTCCTTCTACTGACACTACCTTTGGTTGGGGTGTCAGAAACCTCTTTCTCTTTTTTTAAACATACAGAAACCTCAGATACAGGGGTTCATTTACTGAAGGAAGCCTCTTGCTCCTCTTGAGCCATTATGGAAGGATGTCTTTCCACAATACCATCCTCCTCGGCCTGCTGGGCTTTTTAATCAAATCATCAGGTTTCACAATCCTGGAATTATTTATAGAGGCCATGGGGAAGTCCTGAAGCATGTGGCTATACTCTTCACATAAATTGCATTTCACATGACTACTGCTTTGTGGACTAATGCATCCACTCTCCCCACTTAACCCACAACTTAATTTATCATAGACATTAGCCAAGTGTGTTCTTGCACAACACTAATTCAGTAATAGGCCTTGGGTTGTCCAGAATAAAAACAGACCCCTCTGGGTCAGCCAAGAAAAAAACTGTTAGGAATGTGGAACACTCCTTCTTCTGGAGGACTGTTTGACTTTAAACTTCCAGCCACCTGTCCGCAGAAATTCTGAATCAATAGCCTCTGGGGCACTCAGTATGTCACATATTTGGTTTAGCCAGTGTACTATGCCACCTAGATGTACACTTTCATTCTGAAACATTACCACAATGGTCTTTATAGTAGGCTTAGTCAAAGGGATCACCACAAATAGTGTCTATAAGGAAGAAAACTTCAATTGATTGTACATATTCCAAAATCTTTCCAGACCCTTATGGACTGAAAACTAACATCATAGTTCTGCTCCAGTGACACATGAATCAGGGCATATATTTCTGATGCTATGAAATGTATAGAATCTTTGAGTAATTTATGGCCCACATACAAGCTGTCTGGTCTGGGTTCAAGACCCCCTCTATATCAAATCCGGACAGCATTTTTTTCTGGGGGCTGGTTCTGCTGTATTTAACAAATCAGCAAAGTGAGGCACCAAAAGGGGGGGGGGGGCTGAGGAGAACAAATGCATTAAATTAGAACTTTCTCCCTGCTGTAAAACAGGTTTTGTGAGGTTTGACACAGAATGTGAATAAAATACAGGCTCTGTCCCTCTAATCACAGACTAACAACTTAAATCACATTGTTCCTGATGTAAATCCATATTAACATGGTCTGATGCACCTGCAGCATTCTCTACTGAATTTAAACTTTTTCCTCCTGCTGTCATACCAATTACAGCCACTGATCCTTTTTTGGGTAGGTTTCACATGCATTTGTACTGAGTCTTGAAATGAAGGATCCTATTCTAAGACCTGTAGGGTCTCTGGTACTGTCTCTCCCCCCTGCTGGTCACTGTCAGCAACTAAATTTCCTCCTACGCAGTTTGTACCACTATTCCTTTTGGCGCCACCATTTTGTTTTTCCTGGCTTGTACCAGGAATTACCTGCCCAATATCCTTCCTGCTCCTTGTATCATCTTGAGTCCCCTCTGATGCTGCCAAGTAAAATCTTTCACAATTCAGGCCAGGGGCCCATTTTGCATCTGTGTCTCTTAGCCATCCTGCACTGCTCAATGCCGATTCTGGTGACCACTCCACATCCTGTGATTTGCCAGCCTCCACACCAAAAGCTGTAGCAACACCATCCCTCATTGTCCATGTCATCTGTACAATGGCACTCATTCTATTATCAGGCATGCTGCTTGATTCTTTTACTTGCACAAATGATGGTTTTGATACATTACTCCCAGAAAGCTGATGCTTGACCTGCTGACATCCCTTTGTTCCTCCATGTAGCTTCTTTTCCATTTCACAAATCTTTCTCATCCTCTACTAATATCTGTCATACCATAATTTGTTTCTCTGCCATTTCTTGCTCCAAATGCTCCACTGCCATCCCGATATCCGTCTCCATCGTCTGGGTAATTGAACCTGCCATTTCCAACTCCAAGTCATCCTGCACATCATTTTCAGATTCATCTGCTGATTCTTTCATGACTACAGCAGATGCTGTAGAACTAAGCATTTCTTTATCATCCATTTGCACTTTGGTTGGGTGAGAGGACTGTCCCCCAGCCTGCTGCTTGCTGACACCCTCAGCCTCTGAATCCCCCATCATGCAAATGGGCCAACAGCACCCCTTTCCATGAGTATGAGATTTTTTTATTTTTCATATCATCAAAAAATATACAAACAAATCAATAGTACATCATACAATGTCACTGAAAAAAACAGAAAGAAAATCCAAAAAAGCATTACTGCATACTGTGAAACCAAAACTTAAATAAGCAAATCATACAGGAAAAAAATTCATGAACACAAAAGAATATTTGAGTCCTACTTAAACCCTAAACATAATGCAGTACTAAATATACGCCCCCTTCCCTCCCTACCAAAAGAGATGGGGAATTTATTTATTATAATCTTCAAAAATCAATCAAATACAATACAGTGTTAATTCACCCAAAAATAAGATACAAGTCATAAAAAATCAGATAGGTATTACAATCATACGTTGTCTAAAACACATTCAAAATAAATCTGTAAACCCCAAATCATATTCTAAAAAGGTCGCCCCCATTTGTTTTTGTTTTGTTTTAAATTTCCTAATCTCTTTCCTGCTACCCAAATCATATCTTAAAAATGTATTAATTATATTCCCATCCACATAACTATTGCTTCTATTATCTATATAAAATCCACAGCATGCCACCATACAGACCATCTATCCTGGTCAGTTCTCATTTGCTCTTCAGACTTCCAATGCTGTAAATCAGTACAGAGTATTTGAGTAAGTTCAAAAGTTGTAATATGCTTTTGCTGTAGCACCAACCAACAGTGTCCAATCCAAATCCAATATAAAATATGTGCCATAATAATTCAAAATGTACTATCATGCAACTGTACCACCTGATGAGAAATTATCCCATAATACAACAACTGGCAATCTGGTGGAACCTGTAACTTCCCCTTTCATCTATTTTTTAAGATGTCCCATAATTCTACAGTATAAGGACAATTGTAATATAAATGGTCCATTGTCTCTAACTGAAGAATATAGCATTGTCTAGGACAATACCTATCTTGAAATGATTTATGTTTTTGATTATTTAATACATTTATTCTTTGACGAAAAAAACTGTGTTCCATAATTTTTCTGGTAACTGACATTACTAATATAATGTACAATATTGTCTCACTGTTGTTGTGAAAATTCTACAAATGGATTTTTGAAGAAATTAGAGGTTAAAACTTCTAAATATAATTGCTTCCTTGTATAACAAAGCACTATTTCAATTGTGATACCCCATTTAATTAAACCATCCACCACTTCTTCCCATCTTTTAGCTAACCTAGGTTTCCTTTTATTCTTATGAAGAAAATGTCCTTCCCTCCATTCAGTTACCACCCCTTGTACTAGTAAATAACCCCATTTCCCCCAAAGCTGAGCATTACCCTTAATTAAGGGAAAAACATTACTATACAAAAATATAGAATGAAAAAACAAAATTGGATTAAGCATATCCACTCCTCCATCTTTGATACCTTGATAAAGCACATTATGTTTGCTGGGGTTCAATCTGTTCCCCCCAAAACAGGAAAAAAAGCATCCTAAAAGAGTCATGTCCAGACTCATGGGAACCAACAAATCAGCACTAATGTATAAAAAAAAGCGGGGTTAAAAAGGTTTTTATGAAATGTATTCTTTTTTTTTTGGATTCTTTCCACCAATTCCAAAGTCCTACCATCTCTTTCCCTTTAATAATCACTCTATTCCAATTATATCTTGCCATGACATTACCTCCAAAATAAATTCCTAATATTTTACAAGGAGCCCTTGCTATCTGACATCCTTCTAACACTCGTGATTTGACCAGAAACCCAGTTAAATCTAATCAATTTGTTTTCTCCATATTTAAACAAGCTCCAGTTATCTTCCCTATTTCCTGAATGAGACATTTTGCTATTCTAAGGGACTGTTCATTTTGTATCAACAGACAAAGATCATCTGCATATGTTAAAACTTTACAATTCAAAAGTTCACCCCCCAATAGACCTTGAATCTTGGGGGAATTCTATAATATTCGTAACAACGGATCTATCATAAACTTGTATAACAAAGGGCTCAATGGACACCCTTGATGAACTCCTCATCTTATCATGTATTTTGACCATTGGTATCCATTATCATAAGGTCTCACATAGGCCAGTGCATAACATAACTGTATCTACCCTATGAAATGGACTAATACCAAATGGCTGTATACAGTGCCATAAAAATGTGTGACATACCCTGTCAAATGCTTTAGATTGATCTAAGCTTACCAAAAACCCTGTTTGTGGGCCCTGTCCATACCTCTTTTCCCCATTCTACTATCTCTCTCAAGAGAAGAAATACTTCCATAATTTGCCCCCCTGGAATTGAACAAAATTGAACCGGGCTTATCACATAATTCATCACTTGTGCCAACTTGTTCCCTAACAGTTTTGCAAAAAATTTAAAATCAGTATTTAGAAGTGTTATAGGTCACCAATTTCCCAAACTTGTAGGATCCCCTGACTTAAATAAAAAACAAAAAAAATTAGTCTCCTCATACATTGTAGTTGGCAAAAAATGTTCTAAGAGAAAACAATTATAAAGTGAAAGCATTTCCAATGGAATAATGCTCCACAAAAACTTATACATCTCTCCTGGGAGCCCATCTGACCCTGGTGATATTCCTTGTCATAAGGATTTTATAACCTCAGCCAACTCTAATTTTGAAAATGGTGCAATCATACGTTCCCCATCCCATGTTTCTGCACTAGGGGGAGCTGCTGCCTGTAAAATCTGTGAGGTAAACTCAGAGTGTGCCACTGGTTCTCTAAACTTATCAATTACAAATTCTACTGATAATTTCATTATTCCTTTATTCTCAGTTTCTAAACTACCTTGCGGTGATTTTAAATTATTGATTTGCATTTTTCTGCATCTCTGATAGCATGCAAAAAAGGGGTTGATATCTGCAGATTTCCCCTGAATACAGAAACACTGTTCCTTCATTAATGAATTTATTCTAGTATGTTGACAAGTTTTCATTTCTTCTTTAATATATTGTATGTCATCCGTCAGATCCACCTTCTCTAGCGCTTGCCTAGTCAATAATACACCCAATTTCTTCCTTAATACTAAATATGACTGTTGTTTTGTAGCAACCTGCTGCTTACTAATGAATTGCAAAAAACTAGTCAATAATTCTTTTAAGTCTGCCCACCATAAACTAATATCCTCATATAGAAAAATCGTAGTCTGTTTTTCTAATACCAAAGTCGTAAGATCTTTTAAAATTAAAAGATCTTGCAACAGGTAGACATTCCTGCACCAATATCTCTTCCCTTTTTCCCTACCAGGCAGTAAAGCTACATGTACCCCAATTAAAACATGGTCTGAAGTTTCAATTGGGAAAGAAACAGATTGGAACACTGGCAGAAATTGCTTCAAAAACAAAAAATCGATCTTAGATAATAAACAGCCTTTAAAGAAACTAGGTTGTCCTTTTTGCCTCCCTCCACAATGAGCATTCTTCAATCCTGCTTGTCATACAACTTGTTGCAAAAATGTTTTATCACAATATTGTTTAGCTGAACTTGCAACATTCTTCATATTTATATTAAAGTCTCCACTCCAAAACAACTGCCTACTAGTAAATAAAAATGGCTGGATTTTTTTTATTAACTCAATCCTTAATGACTTGGTTTGAGGCCCGCATATCATAATTAATCAGAAAAAAGAAATTATTAAACAACACATCTAATAGCAAGGCCCTACCCGGGTCAATATCTACTATCTAATAATCAAAACATTTGATAAAAGGAACAAAATCCCACCCCGCTACAGGTTTCCACTCCCAAGGACCATCTTGATTTCCAATCATTTGTTGCCTGAGCCACCTTTGACAGGGTATGCAACCTAGTATCCTGTAACATAAAAACATCATATTCTGATTGTTGTAAAATACCAAAAGTTGTTTTCCTTTTTTTTCAGACTTAATACTGTTGACATTTAAACTTGCTACTCTCAAATAAATTTGTTCAGGGAGGAGGCTTCATCATTTGTTTGCTAGATCGTGTCACTCTTTTCAAAAGTACCTCAGTACCTGTTTTCTGTGACTCTGTCTGTGGAAGCTCCTCCACTCTCTGAGGGGAGGGGGGAGGGGGTGGACCCTCCCTCCATAGGACATTCCATTTCTACTTGATCTCCCCATGAGGTGAACACAGCAAAATGGTTTGAAAGAGGTAGTGGTGATAAAGATATTCTATGGGAAGCATCTCCTAAATCAATAGAGGGAGTATAAGCGGGGAAGGGGGTAACTTCCTCTACTTGCTGCTCTATGGGTACAATTAATGAGGAAATATCCAAAAGCTTAGTGTTAACTTCTTGAGTTGGAGTAAGGGATTGAGCTTGCAGTCTTGTTGGTGACCCCTGAGGAGTCACAAAAGGTGTATCATTGCTACTCGCCAAATCTCCTTCTTTATCCCCCATTACTGCATTCAAAAGTGGATTTCTTGCTACTGAAGAAAAAACTTATTTGTCTGCTAGTGGTCTTCCTCCAGTAACCACACTTTCCATCCTATTTCCCTGGTAACCTCCTTTCCCTCTCCCTCTATATCTACCCTGGGGGAAGGAGTTACCTTTACCCAACTGCAGAGTATTTAAAAGTTTATGGGCCTGTAACAGAATTAAATCATGGTCTGAGATCTCTTCTGCACTATGTGCTGCCCAAGGACATTCCTGGAATGAATGCTCATCATCTCCACATAAATTGCAAATGGGGGTTGGGGGGCTGTACACTGGGAAGCTGAATGGCCTAGTAACTCACAAAGAAAACACAATCTGAATTTAAATGGTGTAGTGAACCACATCTGTAGCAACTCTGTGGTTGCCCAGCATAGAATACTATCCCTTGATCTCTCCCTAAATAGAAAGAACTGGGCAAATGCAGGATACCAGAGTCAGTATGTTTAAGTTGTACCTGAAAGTGCCATCCCCCAGTCCAAAACCCATTATCATCCAGTATAGGCCATGAGTGTTCTGAAATGGAACACCTTTTCTCTAACCAAAAAATAATATTATTGACATCTACCCCTTCATTCCTGAACAAAACTGTTACCATTTTAGTAATTCTTTTAGTCATTCGGATAGCCACAAAGTCTTGCCATATTTCCAAATCTTTCACTTCATAATAGATTTTCCAGAATTTATCTAAAAGGGCATAGTACAAAAACTGATGTCGCAGCTGCAGTCCCTTGGTGCATGGAAAAAAGCGTTGACTTTAGTTGGAGAAAACCCTAGGATTATTTAATCAATGTTGTCCCCAGCCATAGTGTATTAGAGGGAATAGGAGCTGCACCTCTGTAGTGAAGACGAACTAAAAAGTGTTTTTTATCTGCTTCTGCCAGCTTTCTAAACAATCCAGCATAGGATCATGGCCCATGCCCTGTTTTTGCACTACGATCTGTTTGTTCTCTCGGGTTAGTACCCATCATGTCTGATTGTATCAATTCAAAATTAACATAGTCTTCTCTTACTTGCTCCTGTCCTGCAGCAGGTAAAGTCTCATTGTTTCTTGTTTCATTCAAATCACTTGTTTGTTGGTGAGTTTCTGAGGCTTCTTGATGAAGGTCTTCTGAGATCACCCTAGCAACCACAGGAATTGCCTCAACTTCATCTCGTGCAGCTGTACTAGGTTATAGAATGGACTTAGGATTTTGAGTAGATACATCTATTCTCCCTTGAGTTTGTAACAATGTCTTTCCATTGTATCGTAATGCCAAACTTTCAGGTGAACCTGGAATGGACATCGAGGAATCAGGAACCCAATGACTCCCATGCCATTCCCAGCCCGCTCTTTGCAATGCCGTTTCAGGAGACCAGATCTCTGAGTTGTCCTGTATGTCCTCTTCTTGCACTTCTGAACCTTGAATTGGAACAATGCTTGTATCTGAACTTATACATATCATTCTAGATTCAGATGGATTATCCAAAGGTAATCTTTCACTCGTACCTTGTAAGGGGCTTGCTATAGAACATTTTCTTTTCTTTTTTTATTCCTCCAGTTTTGTTCTACTGAGCTGAAATTCATGTTCTGCCGCAAATATCATGTTTAACAATTGCTGTTTTTTCTCCTCTAATTCACATTGTAATTTCCTCTCCTCATTATCCATTTCTTCAGTTGATCTGGTATTTAAAGGCAAAGATTCTGTCTGTAATAAAGCTTCCTGTTCTAGATGTGTTGCTTCAAGTCGAACCTCCACAGGTAGATCCAAAGTTGATTTAGGAGCTCTCAAACCATGTCCATTCCCTTCCACTGACTGTTCCTGATTGAGTCTGTCCATCTCTCCTGTAGCGCTTCAATGCCCTCTGCAGCAAGAGTAGGGGAATTTTTTATTGCAAAAACAAATGAATACAGACAGTGTGAAATCAACCAAAATAATGCTCACATCACAAGATAAAGAAAAATATGGGTAACTCTAATAAGTAATACAATCATACATTTTTTTAGATAGCTATAAAAAAGAATTTATATAAAACCCAAACCAGAAGACCCTAGACTAATGTGAATTTCCTACACTCCCCACCCCCTATAAAATGAATCCATAGATATTCATTACAGCACATTTAGAACAGAATTTCAAATTATAGATGTATCATTATCTGTCACCCAAGGTAAACATTTCCGAAGTACCATAATCCAACTCCTGGATAAAGTCTGTTTCTCTGACTTATATAATTTACTCAGTTCTAACATCACTTTATTATATAATTCTTCATGATTACTCTATTTCTGTTGCAGTGTATATACACATCTTATAAGCCAAATATTCCACTTCAGGATAATCATTATTAACTGCAGTGTACTCTTATTGCAACGCCCCATCCAACAGTAAATATTCAATACATTAAATTCTGATGTGTTATAGTACTAAATATAGGCTCTTTCCATTTCTTTGCTAAACCCCCCCCAAAACCCCAAATAAAAGAACAGGAAAAAAATAAGTGATGCACCGTTTCTTCTTGCTGGATACAGCTTAATCTACTACATAATCTTTCTTCTACTTTCTTGCACTTTTGATTCTCTTTGACATTTATTTTCTCACGACATGTTAGCCAGTGAAAGTCCCATATATGATCTGGAACTCTACAGTTATTTAGAAATTGCAATAAAGATTCTCTGTGCTCAGCTGGGCATTTTCTAAATATTATTTCCCTCATGACATATATTTGACAATAACCAGAAATAGAGTTGTTTCCTAGATAAGGTCTGAACCTGTTGTGTAGTCACTTCCCATTGCCTGAGTCTCAAAAAATGTACATCTAATGTACTCAGGCCTTTCTATTGATTTTTTAAATACTTTTAATTCTTTTAGGTCCCACAGACTTAGACACTGGGAACATTTTTTCCTGAGTAGCTCCGCCCATACCATAACATGTTGTCCAAGTAAAGGTTTAATATTTGTATGTATAAAAAATCTATTGAAATATAAAAATAGATTTGAACATATTCAACCCTCCTTGTCTTAATGATAAATAAAGAATATTTCTTTGTTGGATTTAACCTACTTCCCCAGCAAACTTGAAAAAAAAATGTTAAGTAACTCTGTCTCCCTATATTTTGGAGGAGGGAAGATGTAGCTTAAAAATAAAAAAAATATGGACCAGCAAAGTTTTAATCGGAAATACCCATTTCATTTTCCCCAGTTTCCCTCTATTCCACTGGCTGACTTTTTGTTTCCCAATTTCTATTGTTTCTTTCCAATTTAACTCATCCATATCACCAGGCCCAAACCAGATCCCTAAGATCTTCATAAGTTCAGGTTGTATAATAATCCCTACAATCATTCCTCTAAAACCTAAGGTGGAATTCAATCTTTGTCCAAGACATTTCCTTAAATTCAAAGAGATTCCTGTCATTTTCCCAAAAGTCTTACATATTTATATGGCTGTAACTAAAGACTGAGTGTTATTATTTTATGGGGAAAAACTGTGTCTCTTATTTGTACTGGTAGTACTGATTCATTATTAGTTATAGTCATTAACAATGGATCAATAAAAATAACATATATAATGGGGCTTAATGGGCAACCCTGCCTTACACCTCTTTTTAAATGTACCAAGGGGTCCTTCCAGCCTTGTACCACTGGTGTTACTGTGGCAGTTTTGTAAATACTTTGTAACCACCCAATTACTTCTTCCAGTATTTGATAGTTCTGTGAGACTTCCCATAAAAATACATGACTGACCCTGTCAAATGCTTTTTCCTGGTCCAGAGAGAGACCAGGTAGCCATCCAAACCTGCAGTATTACCTAACTCCACAAATTATCTGATATGTAGTAAGTGATCCTGCACTTTTCTACCTGGAATAGCATAGGCTTATGCTTACAAGAGAACAGTATCTGCCACTAAAGCCAGGTGTTTTGCCAGAATTCTTGTTAATAATTTAAAATCTGAATTTAATAAACTAATCGGCCTCCAGTTATTTAATGAAGTTTTATCCCCCTGTCTTGTAAATGTATGTTAATATACCCATATTTATCGTCAAAAGAATTTCTTTAGTTTCTAACATAAAATTAAGGATATCCATTAATTTAGTCATTAATTCTCCTCCAATGGATTTAAGAATTTCATTTGGCAGACCATCAGGTCCAGGGGCTTTACCACCTGCCGACATAGCAATAGCTTCCTGTACTTCTGATATTTGAATGGGTTGAGGTAGTTTCCTCAAAATATCTGCTGGTATAATTGGAATATTCAAATCTGCAAGATATTTTACACAAACTTCCTGGTCTACCTCTAAATAATCGTACATTTTAGCAGTATATTAATTTACACTATTTAAAATGTTTTCGTTAGTCATACTCTATTCCATCTTCCCCTGTTAAAGAATTCATTTCTTTATCCTTTATAGTAGCATTACAATTATCAAAGGGGCATACTTCATTTACTTTCCCTTTTACTCAAAACTGTTGCTGGTAGTATAAAGTCTGCATTTTTTGGGCATGGTACTTCTTCATTTGCTGCTTTACTATGTTTATTTGTGTCATGAGATTTCGTCCTATCTCTTGTGTTGTAGAGAGTAGGTGTTGCAACAATTATCTATGATATAAGTAATTAAAATATTTTTTTGATTTCTATGTTTACTTATGTGTTGAAAAGCTTTCTGTACATCCATTTTTGTATCTACCCAACATTGACAGGGATTATCATAGAAAAGAAACACAGATTTCCTTGCCACTACAAGATGACAGCACATGTGTAAAACATATTCCTCTAATAAAACTGAGATGTTTAATTTCCAGAAACCAGGACCTCTCTATAAATCCTCCATGGCTCCTAGTTTTATACCCACAATTGCATGATCAGATAATTCTACTGGATATGTTGCTGCTGAGAGGATATTAATATTATGTAAAATTATAGTCTATTCTGGGGGTTAGAGGTCCCTTTTGAAATGTTGGAGTATGTGCTTTGATAAGATGGAGGCAGGAATCTCTTAATTTAGCTTTTTCTACAACTTTTGCCAAATGTTTAGAATCACAATATGTTTTAGAGGTTTTCACCAGCAGGGGGCAGTTAAAGTCCCCAGAAAACACTATGTGATGTGCTCCATACAAGAAAGGCTGAATCTGATTCAGCAAATCACAGCGTTCTGCTTTCGCCTGGGGCACATACAAATGTATCAACCAAAACCAGAGACCCTGCATAAGCACATCAAGAATCAATACTCTGCTTGGGACAACATCAAATATTTTTAAGATTTGCATCTCAGGTAATTTGAACAAAATTCCTAAACCCGACCAGGGTTCCTCTCCAGTGGACCAATAGGAGGTGCCAGCAAACCAACCTTTTGAAGTTAACCTTATTTCTTTCAGAGTGTGCAGCCTGACATCTTGCAAAAAATAAATGCCAAACTGGAGACCAAAGAGAAAATTCCCTCTTTATACTATTTACATTACTAGTATAACATGAGAAGGGAATATGCATGGCTCACTAAATTATTTGTATTTTCTCCATCTTGTGTTCTGCCTTTTTAATTTTGTTTTCTTTTTTGGGGACCTTTTACCATCTCTGGCTTTTCAGTGTCTGTAGTGACTTCGGGTACAGAAGATGCAATAGAAGAGACATGAGAGTCCTCTTCTGTGTTTTCCTGTTGTAATAAATCAGACTTGTTGGATATAGGCAGTGAACTTGTGTTCTAAGGTGTGTGTAAGACAGAGGATCGAGTATTATGCTTAATTGCTGGTACAGTGACATCTTGATCAATCACTGGATGGGGGAAGGGGGCATTAAAGCTCCTACCTGCTCAACACCAGAGGTTGAGGGTCTCTCTTCCTTTTCCATAGTTCCTGTGTCCATCTCTGGTATTAAATTTATTTGGGCTGATGTATTCTCTTGGGCCTGATCTCTTAAAATAATACCAGTAACAGGAGTATCAGGCTGGTGGGACACTACAGGATTCAATGGGGGAGGGAGCACCATATTTTCCTTCCTACTCTGTGTTTTCTGTTTATTAAAAGGCCAACTTATTCTTTTGTGTAAGGGTAATTAACAAACATTGTTCTTCCCCATCTGCCTGTTCAGGGCTATTGTGAGCCACCCATTTACAATTCTGAAAAGTATGTCCAGGCTCATCACAAAGGTTACATTTACTGTCATTAGTGCATTGAGTCCCTAAATGCCCCAGTTCTCCACAAACATTGCAACTTGATCTGATCACAGATACTATTCAAATGTGCTACTGAGCCACACTTGTAGCACATCTTTGGCTGTCCTACATAGAAGAGTATATCTCGGTCTCTGCCTAAAAAGAAGGAATTTGGTAAATGCAATACATCAGTATCTGTGGTTTTTAACACTTTTTGGGCAGGTTTTGTTAGTGGAATTGCAATAGATGGGGCCCACAAGTCCGTTTTCTTTAAAGTCACATACTTTATCCAAAAATGTTCCTAACCATTCAGAGACTTGAAGCTAATGACAAATGTTGTCTGACCAGAAATGTGAATGAGTGCATATTTTTCATTAGAAAAAAATGTCATTGAGTCCTTTAAAAGATTTCTAGCAACAAACAGCCTGTGTGGTGGCTCAGCCATACCTCCTGTATATGATAAATGAATCACATTATGTCCCCCATGCAACCGATTGCAGGGGACCCTCACTTTAAAATAGGAGGAAGGCCTATCTCCTCCTCTTTTTGGGCACCGCTAAAGGAGCTCCGAGTTGTAGACTTTTTCTACCAAGGGGAGGTAGTTGTATTCCCTCACCTCCGGTCTCGTTACAAAGTGCCAGACATGCACATGTTTAAATTTACCCAAATTAAACAAGCAATCTTTGCTTTTACAAGATATACAGCAGATCAAATGGTAGTGGATCCAGAGGTGCAAGAATTAATCCAGGTAGCATCTAAATCCCACCCTGTCTCTGGGGTGTATAAAAAGCTGCAAGCATTAGACCAACAATTACCCAAGGGAGTATGCTATCATTGGGCGCATGAGCTAGAGTTGACACAGGATACAGATGTATGGAAGAGAATATGGCGAAACTGCTATAGATTCATCAAACAGGATAGGCTCCACATGGTGCAGTTTAACATAATGCATAACATATATTACACGCCAGTAAGGTTGCATAAATGTGGACTTATCCCTACTCCTTTGCGTAGAAGATGCCGTGTGGAAAAAGGCTCATTGTTCCATATGTTGTGGACCTGCCCGAATATCAGGCCCCTCTGGCACGCTGTGATGAAAGGGTTGGATCCTCTCCTTGATCTGCAGCCATTGTTTACCCCAGAAGCTTGTTTAATATACCTGTTTCCCCCTAGAACTACATTGCGGCAAAAGGCCCACATTGCCCTAGTGGCAGCTAACGTCAAATTGATAATTCTAAGATATTGGAAGGATGACCAAACACCCTCGGCAACAGAATGGCATAGAGAAATGCTATTGGCATTACAGTTAGAAAAACATATTGCTGAATTGAGACATAGAGGAGATGCATATTTTACTCTATGGGGCTCACTTGATGCCGCATTGGCAGTTTGGAAAGCCTAAGAGTCATTACACTCCCTTTGTCCACATATTTGTGCATCTCCCTTCTCTCCTCTGAATAATAGGAGACAGAACTCAGTCAGCATTACTGGATTTTGCACTTGGCAAGGGGTAGGAGGGTTAGCTAGGGGGAGTGGGTGGGTAAGATGTGTTTTTTTTTTTCTCTTCTTCATTGTTTTTCCTTTTTGGGGGGGGGACTTAGGAGAATAGGGATGAAAAGAATGAGCTGATGATAACCAATTATGTACTAATGCAGCATGCTGATAATGTATGTAATTATGCTCAAATAAAACATACTTAATAAAAAAAAATAAATAAATGAATCGCATTATGTGTTTTAGCAGGAGAAATTGGAAATTTGAATAAAGAAGAAAAGGAGTGAGGTGTTTCTTTCTTTATAAAATTCAAAGGCCTTTGTGGTGGTGCACTAGAGTCAGTGGGGCAACCCCCAGTGTTAGTATTTGTTGCTTCTTTCTCAGGGGCTGTCTGCTGTTGTGGAAGCTGTAAAATAGGATTTTGAGTCAGAGCTAACTCAGATGGTACCTACAAGTCTATATTTTGTTTACCCGGAGTTTGCTGCAATGTTATATTAGAAGGTACTGGCATTTGTATAGGTGATTTACCAGAGGCCCACTGGCCTGTACTATTATTCCTTTACCATCTGGCCCCCTGCAGGGCCTTTTCCACTGACCAAGATGATGTCTGGGCTGTTTCTGGGGTTCCAGCACATCTTAGGCCAGGCTTTTTACTGCCTGTAGTTAGTAGTCCCAATGATATTGCTGTTCTTGAGTTTATCTGTTGCTGTAGGTGCTCTGCTTGCTCTACAGCCTCTACACAGTCATTAGAAGAATTCTTTGATGCTACTAAATCATTAACATCCAGCTGTGTCAGTTTGGCAGATCCAGCTCTTTTGTTAGTTTGAAGTTCTCTGAGTTTCTTATGAAGCTGCATTTTTTTAAATAAAAAGCTCTTCTCTTCTGCCTCTATTTGTTGCATGATTTCTGCTTCTGCAGGGTTTAAATCACTCTGCTTCCCCCTGAACATCCAACACTGTAATATTATCATCACCTAGGCCTGAAAAGCTATCCTCTGGTAATTCAGGAAAACAATAAGTTTTAGCAGACTTACAGTCAGTGGGTTTATATATTTCATGCACAGCTTCTGAAGGACTTTTCTCAGATTCTCCTTCATTTCAATATTTTCTCTGTTGGTTCAGTAGACAGTGTTCCAGCATCCAGTTCTTGCTGCATCTCCTCCAGTTCCTCCTCTACATTCTGTCTTGCAGCAATCATGGAAAGCAGCCTTGGGAACAGTGTCTCCCCCTACTGGACAGTAGAGGAATGTTCCTGGTGTCCTAGCCAAATTTTTCCCAAATTCACTAAAAATACTACCAACAGCTTAATCTGTTCCAATGTCATTTGGCATCCATCTGTATCCCTCTCCCCTTGAATGAGGCTTAAAATAGGCAGAATTGTCTAATCCCCCTTTTCCAGTCAACAAAAACTAAATAAAAAACAAATAAATATAGAAAATTAATGTATGAATTGTGGATTCCTGTTTAAAACTGTCTAATGAATTTCTGCAGAATTGACCACTAACTGTGATCAGTTCTGCAGAATTTTCTTCAGCAGTTTAATACATTAATCCACAGTTAATACATATATCCCACTGTCTAAGTCGGAATTTCCACAAAAGTTGACAAAATGATTTCTGAACTTTCGTGCAAATTCTGCCGGCAGAAGATTTTTTTTCTGCACAGCTCTATTTTTGAGGGAATACAGCATGAAAGATGTGTCAAAAATATCACAAACGATAGCCTTTCTCATGGGAAATGGATATTTACCTGCAAAAACTGTGAGCTGTGTAAAAATGAGTCTTTTATTACAGCTTGTTTCTGCTGTAGTCACATGCTTGCAAAAGTGCTACACTCAGCATTCTCTGCTAGGATTCCATGTAGAACAAAGAAGCAGTGACAGAGGGAGCAGAGTCTATCTCACATTGCATCACTAGAAAGCAGGAACATCAGAAAACAAAGTACTGCATCTTGGCAGTATGCTAAATTTGTAGGAAGACACATTGACTACTGTGGTCTACTTAGAGAAGATCAAGCTTTATTCTTCATTATTTAGGGATTTAAAATTATGAGTGGGAGACAACTAGGCCAACCCAGCCTGGGAGGCAGTAACTGCTGCAAACCTTTTCACCTGTATCTATTCCTCCGCCTGGGCTAATTTTACAGGCAGCCTAAAGGCTACTACTTGAAACAAAGTTGTTTCTGCTGTAACTAGATTTGTGAATATTTATAGATAGAAAAAAAATATATATTTTGAAGGCTAATTATTTCCCCAGATGTGTGACTTAGTAGAATAACTGAACAAGATGGTTGTAAGATACAGCATCTGTTACCATCTCATCTGAAATCAATTATTAGATTCAGTGATTTAAAAACTCCAGTTTTAAAAAGGCAGTATACTTAAGTTTTGATCCAGTTTTGATATTTTATTTTTTTTTATATATATATTTAAATGTCTTAATCAGGAACAGGCACTCTGTGAAGACATCTGATAAATGGCCAATACATTAATCATGTGAGGTGGCAAGTTGCTATGAGAAGTATAGGTCATAACATACAGCAGTGTCCTGAGCTGCATTTATAATATGTTACTCAATGTTGGTGTTCAGAAGAATGTCCAGTGTCACACCAGCATTTCATTCAAGTTAGGATTAGTCACTTCCCCTGCCAGTGTTAACTTTTATTATAAAATGTGCAGACAAAATCTTGCATGCTGATTGGCTGGAAGCCCTTTCCAACCGTGTCCTTATCAGCAGATATCATCTCAATACGCATTACTTCAGCCACCCAAAGCCCCAGCACAAGGAGAAATCATTCATTGCCATCAGTTTTCCATTGCAGCTCCTCAGGTGGCATTGACCAATCAGCTGTAGAGTGAGAATGGTGACAATGACAGAGTAATGAGTTCCAACGTACCCAATCCTGCACAACCATCTTATTTCTTTATTCGCTGCCCATTCTTTACATCACAGCTCCCAGCTACAGTTCTCCCTCCCACTGCTCCAGACTATGCCAAACACAAACCATTTATTCAATCTCTGGACTCCTCACTACGGACCGCAATCAGTTTTGCCAACCGCGTGGCATGATTTTCAAATGTTCCGTTACCGAGCCTCCGAGCATGGCACCAGCTTTTGGGGGGGATAACAGCCCTCTAATCCACCTCTAATGTTTTTAAAAGTTTATCCCCCCCCCAAAAAAAAACATTCCCCAGAGCAGACCATTTCAAAATCGGAAATCAGAAAATGCTCTCTATTGTGCCTGTCAAGGGATACACTCACCCACTGATAAGTACACCGCTGCCTGCAACATAATTGCAAAGGGTAACTAAAAGTGAAAAATAAATTAAAATAAAAATGTTTCCATGTTGGAGGACACACACAGTTGGGAGGAGAGAGAGAGACACACTAACACCTCGGTGCCCTCTAAATAGCATCTGGGCTAACAGTGAAGCACATGGCTGGCTCCAATGTAAAGCTTAAATAAAATAAAAATAAATTGCAAACAAAAACAAAGTGTACATTTGGTGAGGGAGACACAGAGTTGTGAAGACAGAGACATACACTAATACCCTCTAGAGGTTCCATATGGTTCCATTTCATAACGAAGATCGCGGAAAGGCAATGGTCGTTATGGCGAGTGTACATCGCCAAAAATCAGTTTTGACAATGTACACCCCTGGTGCATACCAAAAGGGTGTCAGAGACTCATGGTTTTTAATGTTATGTGGTGGGGGCTGCATCCTCCACACCCCCCACTATGGGATTCTCAACTCCAGGGGGATGCATGTTGGGGGGTGAACAACTCGGCACAATGTAGGAAGGCAACTGCAAAGGCCAACAAAATGCTGGGTTGTATTGCAAGGGGTATATCCCCGAGGAGGGAGGAGGTGATTCTGCCACTGTATAGGTCTTTAGTTAGACCACACCTGGAGTACTGCATGCAGTACTGGCGTCTGTATCTGAAGAGGGACATTAAGTTACTGGAGGGGGTGCAGCGCAGAGCGACAAAGATGATAAAGAGGCTGGGGGACTTATCATACGAGAGGAGGTTGAAGGAGTTGAACATGTACTCACTGGAGAAGAGGAGAGACAGGGGTGACATAATTGAAACCTTTAAATACATGAAAGGAATAAACAAGACACGTACAGAGGGGCTGTTCAAAGTAAGGGAAGGAAGGGACACCAGGGGCCATGATATGAGACTGGAGCGAGGAAGGTTCAGGAGGGAGTTGAGGAGACACTTTTTTACAGAGAGGGTGGTGGCTGGGTGGAATGCGTTACCTCCTGAAGTGGTATGCAGTAGAACAGTGGACTGCTTCAAACGAGGATGGGACAGGACAAGGGGGAGGGTTAATGAAGGGGAAGTGTGGAAGGGAAGGGCAGCTGCAGAATAAGGAGTGCTAGCTGCACATTCGAGCAGACTTGATAGACCTCTAGGCCTTTATCTGCTGGAAAATTTCGTATGTTCGTAATTGTAAAAAAAATACTATTCAGGCAGGGTGCAACAAAATATACCTGCACCAGGACCCAAACCCAGCATCCTGACCACCTCAGCCTGGCACCCACCCACCACACCATGAAGGCAGCTTGGCAGCTCACAGCAGCACCACCCTCACAAACCCTCCCTCCCTCCCACCCTCGCTCAGCATGCTCTCCCCATGCGCATGTACATATAGTGACATCCTGTCGCAAATCACAACCCCCCCCCACTCTGGTTGCCCTCCCTGGTATCTCACCCAGTCGACATGCGCTGCGAGTGTGTCACCATTTCTGTAGGTGCCCACTCGCAGGTTGCACATGTCACAGGATACCATTCCATATATATGCTCTGCAACTTCCACTACTGAGGGACTATTTTCTATGTTCTGTGTATCTAACAGACTTTAGCAGACTTTAAATTTATATATTTTTTTTAACTAGGGTGGTTTATGGAGAGGGGTAGGCCATTTTATAAGCACAATAAGACACTCCGAGGTGTGGGTTATGGCCTGATATGAACACTTCCCAGATGGTAAAGGCACTTGGCACAAGTGCATCATGCCTTATAATGTACCTGGGGCATGATCTTATCAGGCCATAACCCACACCTCATTGTGTTTTATTGCTAGCTTATATTGCTCACTCTGAGAGGCATGGGTCATCATGCACATTATACTCCAAAGCAACAGATATTTGACCACTACCATGCATCCTTCTTTGTTGTAAGAAACACAAGCACAGTCACAGTTGGACACACAATGAACTGTATTGTGATGCAAGGCATACAAACCATATGAATATACAAAAGGCCATCAGAAGACGGTCCAAAGATCCTTCCGGTCTGTGTGATGCATGGGTCATGCACATATGCTAGATGTTCCTCTGCCACCTTCTCCTCTGTCACCCTAACCATCCCTTGAATCTGTCCCACCCTGTTTTAAATCCCTCAAGTGAACTGTGATTTACAACCCCCTCTGACAGTGCACTCCAGCATACCACCACAATTTCAGTGAAGAAGTACCTTCTGACTCACTTCTTGTGCCCCCCACCCCTGCTAGTATGTAATTGTGCCCTCTGGTGTTTCTGTTCTCACTTCTGCGCTTTTAATTTTTTTTTAATATTCGATAGGACTGTACTATACTGTTCCAAATCATTAATATAGCTCTGAATCACCCTGTGCACAACTGCAGACACCTGTTACAGTGAACAGTACATTATATTGTTAATATTGGCTGATGATGTGTGACTAACAGTGACTGAACTGTGTTGCTGGTGTTGCACAAATATTGATTACCAAATTATTATTACAACAACATACTGTAGATGATGTTTGCAAACAGTATTTACATTTACAGATTAGTGTCTGACTGTAAGCACCTTACTACTGTAACTCAAAAAATTTGGACAGCACACCAGCTTTAGATATACTGTCCTTGATTAAATTTCATGAACAAGGCCTCTCCCTCTCTCTTTTGTTTTTGCTATCCTTGCCTTAGCTATTTATTCCAGGGTCTCAGCTGTGTCTCTCTGTATCTTTTAAAATCCCCAAGATTTTAAAGAAAAACACCAAACCTACTATGCTGAAGTAGATCACTGTAGTCTCTGCAATTGCCTCCAAATCATTTTACCCAACTGCTAAATATCTACTTTTGTGAAGCTGTTTTTCAGATTTTCCTGCTTTAGACTCAGACAGAGTGACAGGAACTCTCACTTGGTGGCTGCTCCATCCCTCTGTAATAAATGTTTACTGTTTGCAAAAAGTAATGTAACTGTGATTAATATATGGGTTTTTAAATGAATACGATTCTAAAGCATACAAAAATGTTTCGGTAATACCATCGCTCCCAGAGTGATGATACTACACTTTACAACTGATAATAGTATAGTTCAGATACGTTAATACCATTGCTCTGTACCTGAATGATACTATTATCACCAAACCTAAACAGCACAAGTCTGCCCCCCACATCTTTGTAAGCATTCCTTCCCATTGGCCGCTTTTCCTGTGTGGGTGGACAGAACAACTTACAAGGCATGATGGCTCATTCTCTCACTTAGCGAGAGAAATCCTCAGAGCTAGGAGCAGTGATTTTTCTTTGCTTCCTGCTCCAGCTTCATCTATTCTGTTCTCAGCCATTCAGGGCCTCAGTGATCTGCCTAGCTCTCATCCAGTTCCTGTTCTCACTACTGTGGCTTGACTGATACTGCCGCCAAGGGACCGCAGCTAACGTTAAAATACAGGGAAAATGAAATAAAAACCAAAAAATGGGCTAAACAGAGCCCACACCACCGCCAGATCCTTAAGGCTGATGATCACAGGAACCATGCTTCACAGATGGACCACCGACGTGCACACAAACCCACTGACTCGACCAGCAAACCGAAGTTTAGTCAGTTCACCTCGGATCAATATACAGTATTAAAAAAATAACAAATAGTTTTGTGTGCATTGCAATGCACACTAACCTATCTATTTTTCTATTTATAATGCATACTTCAAACATTAAACAAATCAAATATAACTTGGGCACAAGAATGATGTGTTTGACATAATGGAACACAAGCCAGTTTTCATACATGCAGTATGTTTTAACATTATGATTAAAAAACATAGTACAAGTAAAAATTTACAACCCACGGATGTTGTGAGGCACAAGGCTATAGCATGCAGGTGTAAGGTGTGTGTGTGTGTGTGTGTGTGTGTGTGTATAACTTTTGAAGTAGTTTCATTAATTTATAATCACACACACTGTCCCAGACCTGAAGCAGACTTTGCAAGTGGCCCTTTGGGTAAGCGAGCTAAAGCAACTGCATCACACTCTTTGGCCACTCACAAAGCAGCAGCAATGTCACTCACGCTACCCTATGCTTGTATCCTGTAGCACTGTGACTCACAACATATAAGTGCAATGGTCATCATGGGGTGTAAATGTGTTCTTTATACTCAGCTTATAGTGATAAAACATATGCATGAAGCCTTGGTTACACTTTTGTATTACATTTGGTGGCACTCATGGAGGCTGTGTATGAGGTGAGTGGAGTCAGGGATCAAAAAATGCTAAAATCACATTTCCTTAGTTTGTCACTTTAGTAATACATTATAGCTTGTGAATTAGCATAATTTTTTCCAATAAATATTCTGCCTTTTTGAGACAGATAGCCACAGTGCCTCTTTGTGTTGGCCCATCACTCCAGCTTGACTTTGACAATGTCCAGAGTTTGTTCTGCTTAAACCAGCTCTCAGTAAATGCCAAGAGAACTGTCCCCCTGACTTTTGGCACTAGACAAAGACTAGCAAGGCTCCATCATACATTTGTCTTCAAAACTTTGGATGGCAACATATTTGAAGTGAAACCCCACTTCGAGTACTTACAGATGTGGTTGAACCACTGGCACAGCCTTTCCACCAATATTGATGCAATATGTAAAAAAAGTTGCCCTAAGTTTATTGTTCTGTATGAAAAATATCATGCCTTCCTCACCTAGCCCGCCAAGGGATCATCCTTGAAAGTATTTTGTCAGTGTTTGACTACATGTATGTTGTCTACAGTATTGCCCTAAAGTCTACACTTCTCAGATTTGACCCCTTTGTATTCCTTCTGATGCTTTTCCGTTAGTGCTCCATGTCTCAGCCATCAGTGCATGACTCTGCTGAGGCCTGACATCTCTTACATTGTTCCTCTTTTATGGCCGAATACTGGCTTGTCACTGTTCCCACTTACCTCTCTTCTCCCTTAAGTTTGCTATCCCCTCCTCTTACTTCCTCTGATCATCCTCTGTTCATTCTTTTCATATCCCTTACAGTAAATCTGTAGCAGGCCAGTCTAATTTCTCTGTCAGCATTCCAACACTGTGGAAGAGCCTCACTCTCTCCAGTCATCTCTCTTCTTCCCTGCACTGTCTTGAACCCACTCTTACTGACATACTTCTCATAATAATGCACCAGCATGCACATGCAGCTAGGCTTCTTATTCTTTTCTTCACATTGCAACACCCCATGCTCTATCACTTCCACTCACTATTTTATAGTTTTTCCCATTTTTCCGCTTACTCTGTTATATAGCATTAACTCCATGTACTCAGTAATGTGGATTTTATGCCACTTTGGTCCTATTACAAATATCTTGCCATTGATTGGCTGTATGCTCCCATAGGTCTCATCCTGACCCCCCTATAACCAATGTACTTTGTACATTGGACTTTAGCAAGGCATTTGACACAGTCCCGCACAAAAGATTAATAATCAAGTTAGCCAGCCTGGGAGTGGGTCCCAGGGTGGTAGCCTGGGTAGCAAACTGGCTGCAAAACAGGACACAGAAGGTAATAGTGAATGGAACACATTCCGAAGAAAGGGGGGTTCCTAGTGGAGTACCTCAGGGCTCAGTACTGGGTCCAGTCCTCTTTAACATCTTTATAGGTGACATTGCAGAGGGTCTGGAAGGAAATGTATGCCTCTTTGAAGAGGACACAAAGATCTGTAACAGAGTTGATACACAAGGGGGGTAGAAAGGATGAGAAGGGACTTGGCAAGGCTGGAGGAATGGTCAGACATATGGCAACTTAGATTCAATGCAAAGAAGTGCAAAGTAATGCACCTGGGAAACAAAAACACAGGAGAAGAGTACACAATAGCAGGGGAGGTACTAACAAGAGCAAAAATGGAAAGGGAACTGGGGGTAGTCATATCAGATGATCTAAAGGTTGGTAAGCAATGTGAGAAGTCAGTAAGGAGAGCCAGGGGGATACTGGGATGCATAGGAAGGGGCATCACAAGTAGAAAAAGGGAAGTGGTTATCCCCCTGTACAGACAGTTAGTGAGATCCCATCTGGAGTACTGTGTGCAGTTTTGGAGACCTCATCTATGCAAGGACATAGACAGGATGGAAGCAGTCCAGAGGATGGCAACTAAAATGATGCAGGGTCTGCATCAGAAACCATATGGAGATAGACAGAGAGAGTTTAGTATGTATATCCTTGATGAAAGGAGGGATGAGGGGACATAATAGAAATGTTCAAGTACTTGAAGGGAATCAACAAAGTCCAGGAGGGTAGCATCTTTCAGAAAAAGAGATGTGTAAGAATAAGGTGGCACAATTTAAAGATAGAGGGGGGACAGCTCAGGGGTAATGTGAGCAAATTTTTTTTCACTGAGTGAGTGGTGGATGCATGGAACCGCCTTCCTGGGGAGGTTGTTGGGTCTAAAACAATGGGCGAATTCAAACATGCATGGGACAGACATAAGGCAATTGTAGTGGTGGGTGGCAGGAAGTAGGCTATTGGTTAACTAGAATCTGCAGCTTATCCAGTAGGTAGGGAAATGGGCAGACTCGGGCCAAGTGGTCCTTATCTGCCGTCAAAGTCTATGTTTCTATGTTTACATGTGTTACATTCCTCCTTTTCCAAAATTCAGTTCTTGTACTGTGCTCTGTTCATGCACCTGTTGTCTCCATGTTATTATTGTTTCACTCCCTGCTGTATGCTCTTTCCAGGTTGCACCTGGAAATGAGAACAACTCAGTATGCCTATCCTGGTCACAACATTTTAAATACAAAAAGAAACAAAAATACAAAGCAGCTGGCCTGTCAGGCATGTCCTAGAACCTGTAACTTGCTTTGTGTATGGCTTTATGTTCCTTATGCAAAGCAGTGGCAGCTACATCATCATACACATTGCTCCAGATCTGTAACTGACTTCATGATTGGCACTGTGATACACTCTCTAAGTAGCTTCATTACCAAATGCACTGTGCAATACTGTAGCTTGTAGCCATGCAAAGCTATCTATATTTTTCTCGTTTTGGAGAGGATGTCTCCCATTTTCAAAATGACCATCTTCACCATGCAAATAATAGTGGTGTGTGCCAGATCGCATGCAGCCGGCATAGAAACATAGGACCATAGTAACAGAGAAGTTGTTGGCAGAAAATGTCCTCTTTGCCCACCTAGTCTGCCCTAAAATCCCTACCTACTGTGCTACCGCAGGCCCTATTAAATCTCTGGCCTTCCATCCCCATCCTGTTACTAAGGTCCACTTCTGTATGTCCCATGCATGCTTGAATTGTGCCACCATTTTAGCTCCCACCACCTCTGCTGGGAGGCTGTTCTAGATGTCAACGACCCTTTCCGTGTAGAAATATTTCTTCACATCCCCTTTGAGCCACCCCCCAGCCTCATATCATGCTCCCTTGTTCTTGAGCATCTCTTTCTATGCAAAATACCACTCTCCTGTACCTAATTAAACCATTGAGGTATTTGAATGTTTCTGTCATGTCTCCCTTTTTTCTCCTTTTCTCTACAGAGTAAATAATTAATTCCTTGTGTTTTTTCTCATAGGGCTTCTGATGCGTGCCCTGCACCATTTTGGTTACCCTCCTCTGTACTACTTCCACCTATTCTATGTCTTTCCAGAGATACAGTAGTGCCTCCAGTACTGGACACAGTACTCCAGGCAGGGCCTCACCATTTATCTGTACAGGGGCAACACTATCTCCCTCTTTCTGCTAGTGATACCCCTCCTTATGCACCCCAGCATTCTACTAGCCTTTCTCACTGCATTATCACACTGCTTTGTTACCTGTAGGTCATCAGATATGATAATCCCCAGGTCCCTTTCATGTTTGGTGGTTGTCACCCCCCATTGGTACATTGCCCTTGGGTTTTTGTGCCCTATGTACAAATTTTGCACTTCTTGGCGTTGAATCCTAATTGCCAAATCTTTGACAAGTCTTCCAACTTTTTCAGATCATCCCTCATTTTTTCCAACCCCCCCCAGAAAATGTGTGCCCACTCTGTTGCAGATCCTTGAGTCATCCATGAGCAGGCATTCCTTCACTTTCAGCGCCTCTGAGATGTCACTAATGAAGACATTGAAGAGGACCAGTCCCAGTACTAATCCCTGTGGCACCCAACTGGTCACCTTGCCTTCTTCTGTGTGAACCCCTTTTACTATCACCCTCTGATTCCTATCACTTAGCCAATTATGCACCCATTTTAGTACCTTTTGACCCACTCGCAGGCTGCCCAGCTTGTTTACCAGACCCCTGTGTGGAACAGGGTCAAAAGCCTTGCTGAAATCCAGGAAGGCCACATCCACCATTCCTCAATGATCCACTTCCCTGGTCACCCAGTCAAAGAATTCAACCAGGTTTGTTTAACGAGATCTCCCTGCTGTGAACCCATGCTGCCTCAGATTCTGTAATCCACTGGTTTCAATGTATTCCCCAATCCTTTCATTTACCAGTGTTACCATAACTTTTCCCAACAATGACATGAGGCTTACAGGTCTGTAGTTTCCTGCATCCTCCCTATTTCCACTTTTGTGAAGTGGGACCACATCTGCCCTCCTCCAGTTCACTGGGACTCCCCCCATATCAAGTGATAGGTTGAACAGGGCTGTGAGAGGTGCAGTGAGGTCCTTCTTAAGTTCCCTCAGTATCCCGGGGTGAACACCATCTCACCCCATTGCCTTATCCACTTTCAGTCACTCTAGTTCCCTGAGGACTGTCTCTTCTGTAAATGAGGTAATATTCACCTCCATTCCATTAATGCCTTTTTCTCTTATCCGTGGCCCGTCATCTACCTCTTCCTTTGTAAATATCGAGCAAAAGTACTTGTTTAATGTCAGCTTCCTTCTAGTACTCTTCCATACAGGTTCTTCCTTACTATTCCTGCTTTTTTCTTCCTCTTTTCCCTTACTGTATATAACTGACTTGGCAATGTTCTCCTCCATTTGTGCCTTTGCGCTCCTAACTGCTTTTTCTGCTTCCCTTTGTTTCTCCTAATAACCCTCCCTGTCCTCTTCTTCTGTTTTGACTTGTACAGTACTTTCTGAATACTAGCTTCTTTGCCAGTGCCATGTCAAACGAGTGAACAAAAAAGGTGACTACAAAAAGAGCAACTCAGAAATAGTGAGTGCACATACAGTGACTGGCAATGCAATGTTACATTGTGTATTGGACTGTAATGCACTATTTCTGATTTCTGTTTCTGATTTTGTACAGTTTGTTCTGTATTGTTGTTGGTTTTTGCTCTTCTCCTTCATGTAACCTCTTCCCCTCAGGACACTTCTGGAAATAAACTGTTTACAATTCATGTTGTCTTTCCTGGTGAAACTTGTCTATATAAATAAATAAAAAGTGATAGGTGGACATCATGAAAACAGTAACTTTCTGGGGGAGGGGCCTTGCCCCTACACCCCCTAAAATAATATAACCTTCACCTGGTGGGATATAACTTGGGGATGGGGAGAAACTTGGGATTGGGGTAGATAATATATTCAGACTCTGGGGGGGATGTAACTTGGGAAGGGGGAGAAATTTGGAGGGGGAAGACCTTATATTCTTACTTGGGCTGCTGGTGCAGATGCAGGTGCAAGACTTTAAAAAAATAAAAATTAAAATATCAGTAACACCAAGTTTCGAACCCAGGTATGGGTGCAGCAACCATACACAAATAAAGTGACTCTAAACTCTAGGCAACAGAGCCAGCAGGGTTTTCCACCAGACACTGGTGACTACATTACTCCCTATGTTTACTCTTTACAGTGCTTAATGACACTTCACATTGCTCAAATAACCAGACCCTATTAACACCACATTGCCAAAATGACATTAGCAATTTTTGACTCGATCTTATTCCCTCACTGTTTTCCATTCACTCTTTTAATTGGAAACCTTCTTTGCCTTTTCCTTCTCTAGGTTCCATGTCATATGAGCGAGGTTATATGGGCGAGTACAAAATGAGCTACTGCAAAAAAAAACAAATGGCAAAATGGCGACTGCAAATAAACGCGAATGCTTAAATAGTGACTATTTTTCCCTAATATACATGTATGTTATAGGCAACACCACAACGGTGTATGAACGCCATACTCCCCCACAACCTGTACTAGCCACTCACTGAGATTACAATAACTCATCCTTCAATTGCCATTGGCAGCACCTGAAATTATCTGTATCCCCTTCTCACTCCTGGTAAACTCTGCCTCCATTTTTGTCCACTACTTTCTGCAAAACACCCACCCACCCATCTTTATCCCTGAAGCCACAGGTGCACCTTTGTCATGCAGGGGGGCTGCGCCACCAACCCCCCCAATTTTAGGGTTCTGACACCATGCCGCACATGGAACTGGGGGTAGGATAAGTCAGTGGTCACCCAAATGTCTACTCACTCTTTATGTGTATTTGCTATTGTTGTACAGTCGCTCAAATGCATATCACTCTTTTTGAGTCACTCATTTCACTTCGCTCATATTCCATCACTCGTTTGATGTGCTACTCCTTCTCTGCCACTTCCTCAGAGAACCATAGCAGTCTCTTTCTTCTCTTGCTTTTTGACCTGTCTGAAACTGGTTTGTTTCCTTCCCAATGACTTCCCTTATTTTTGCCCACTGTTCTTCTATCCCACCTACTTTTCCTGTCTCTGTTAGGGCTTCCCAGAGGCACTCTCCCATTTTCTTGAAATCAGCCCTCCTAAAGTTTGGAACCCTCATTTTAGTGTGGTTTGATTCTGGTCCAGTTCTTATATTGAACCACATCATATCACTGGTCCCCACGTGGCTCCCCACTATGACAGCAGCAACACTATTCCCATTTGACAGTACCACATCTAGTATGGCCCCCTCATGAGCGGGTTCCTTAACAAGTTGCTTGAGGAACACCCTATACAGGGAGTCTAGGATTTCCCTGCTTCTAACAATTACTGCAGCTGGGAGGCTCCAATCCACATCTGGTAGATTAAAGTTTCCTATCAGCAATATCTCCCCCTTGTTAGCCATCCCTTGGATTTCTTCTCTCACTTCATTTTCCACCTCCATTCCATGTGCTGGAGGTTTGTAGATCACCCCTGTCTAAATATGGCCCCTCTCCTTGTCTCTGGGGAGACACACAGTACCTCTGCT
Source organism: Neoceratodus forsteri (assembly GCA_016271365.2). Lineage (NCBI taxonomy): Eukaryota > Metazoa > Chordata > Ceratodontiformes > Ceratodontidae > Neoceratodus > Neoceratodus forsteri. The sequence goes on from CM057455.1 coordinate 614,937,334, forward strand.
TCTCCCTGACCCCTTGTGTTTCAATGCCTTTTATGTTGTCCATCACATAAAAAGCCACTCATCCTCCCTTTTCTCCTACCCCATCCCTTCTGAATAAAGCATAGCTTGGTATGGCTACATCCCAGTCTTGGTTTGCATTGCACCAGGTCTGCCATGTTTATACAGGCAGTTGCCATGTCTGGCAAGTACTGCCTACATGAATATGGGGACAGATGAGTACAATACAAAGTAAGTATGCATGGTGATAACACAGCCTCTTACAGCAACTGATTTACAGGAGTAATGAGAGATAACACATCCAATATGTTATTTTTCTTGGAAGCCATATTAAGTGGCCAGCATTTTAATGACTACATATGTCATGCAAGGTACAATGGGGTCATTTGCATGTCATTAGAAGTACTGTACAATGCAGCCACACATGGATGCATGGAAGCTTTGTGTAGAGCCTCAGCAACATCCCACTCAATGGACCCCTGTGTAGCATTGTCAGTGTGAGCTGACATGCCCTGGCAGTCTAGTGGTCCCCATCCCTCCCCAATGCCCATTCAAGTATTTCTATGATTCCATCCACTGTCTTTGGTTTTCTTGCAGTCCTCCTTTCCCTTGATGCCCATCAAAATAAGCATTTAGTGGTGCTACCCATCCTTTGTGTTTTAGTTCCCCATGTCTGGGCACCAGTATATCAGTTGTATCTCCCACCACACACACTCAGCACCCACCACACATGCACCCCTCTTGACCTGAATCATCCTCCCATAGTCGAAATTCACTGCCATCAGTGCTGCTGTTATGGCTACTGGCATGGACCCTCCTCACAACACTTTGGCCAGCTGCATTCTGCTTGACAGAAAGTGAGTACATACAGTAGATGTTTCTATTTTACTGTATGTGTACTCTCACCCCATCATCCAGACATCAACTGGCTGAGGTGGTGAGTAGAGGGTCGCTGCCAGTCCTTGTCACAACAGCATGGACAGTGGTGAATTTCAACTCTAGGAGGGTGAGTCAGGTGAAGAGAGGGGATGTTGGTTGTGGAACAACAAACACAGGACAGGACTCATGCTCAAGGTGTGGGTGGTGGGTGCTGAATGAGTAGGATGGGCACAGGGCCAGGGTTGTGGCTAATATACTGGTGCCTTGGCATTAAAATATGGATGCTCGAGTGAGGGTGGGGGATACTAGATAACCACAGATGGGTAATTTAATATAATAAAGGCCCTATTTTTCAATGATTCTGCAGTCATGGAGAGTGCCGCAGAACTTAATGTAAACCACAGAATACTATTCCACAGTTTACATAAACTGCAGAATATCATGCCATGATTTACACTATCAGTGGAATAGTTTGGGGCATTCTACATTGAAGAATCAATATAAACTGTGAAAAAACAATCAGCAGTTTACACAAACTCTGCAATGTAAACCAATGAAAATTATTCCATAGATCAAATCAACCACGGAAATTCCTCAGTTTGTATTATACTCTACATACTGCTTCCCTGAATGTGGTGGAATAAAAAACAATTCTGAAAATCATTTTGAAACAGCACCTGCTCATTAGTTTGCCTGCCAGTGGTTTACCTTAAGAACCAAAACAGGCAAATCTCACCACCCAACCAGCTCAGCCTAACTACCCTTCCTATCCCACTCTAAAACCCTCAAAGTCTCTTTATTTGAAGTACAGTCAGACTTGGCTAAACCATGCCTTCTTATTACGTATACCTGATTATCTGAATAGGGAACCACTGAAACAGACTTTTTGCCATGGTAACTCACTGTTTAATATGGACACCTCTGGTTCTGAATCTGACTCTTGTATTCAGAGTACAGAGACTATTATCCCCATTCATTTTGACCTGGGTAATCCCTTGTATATGTTAATGAGTCTTTTAATGGCAGCCTTCTTAATCCCACTTAATCTCCTCTGACATGTTAAAGATGATAGAAATATGTTTAAATAGTTGGCTGCCATCCCATTTTCCTTTCCATAACAGTTATATATTCTGGTATTCTTTGACCAATTTTTGATAAACAAGTAATCTAGCTTTGGGGTGCCCACATGTATACCTAGATTTCCATTCTGCATACCAACTATTGCCCTTTCCTTTCATATTCCTAAAATATTCTATAGAATCCATGATGCCATATCATGCTAGTCTTCCGAATGGTCTGGAAAAGATAGCCAACTCAGTTAAGAAGGGGGATAAAACCTTTTATAGGAACATCAGGGAGCAAAGGAAGACCAAGGGAGGGATAGTGAGGCTTAATAAAGGGAGGGAGGGTGGGTAGAGGTGACTGTGAAAAGGCAGAGATACTAAACAAATATTTTTGCTCAGTATTTACAAAGGAAGAGGGGAGGTACCTAAAACAAACAGTAGAAACACTCTGGATACAGAAGTTGATACCAGCCCATTTACAGAAGAAAGAGTTCTGAAAGAGCTCTTAAAACTGAAGGTGGACAAAGCAATGGGGCCGGATGGGATTCATCCCAGAATTCTAAAAGAACTAAGGATAGAACTAGTGACACCACTGGCTACCCTCTTTAACAAATCATGGGAGTATGGGGTGGTACCTGAGGATGGAGGAGGGCAGATGTGATTCCCCTTCACAAAAGTGGGAGCAAGGCAGAAGCAGGAAACTACAGACCTGTTAGTTTAACCTCAGTGGTAGGGAAAATGATGGAATCACTTCTGAAGGAAAGAATTGTTTGCGTATCTAGAGGCCAGAGGGCACAGGACCCAAGGCAGCATGGATTCACAGTGGGAAGGTCATGCCAGACAAATCTGATAGATTTCTTTGACTGGGTGACCAAAGTAGTTGATCAGGGAGGGGCTGCGGACATGGCCTACCTAGACTTTAGCAAGGCATTTGACACAGTCCCACACAAAAGATTAATATACAAGTTAGCCAGCCTGGGAGTGGGTCCCAAGATGACAGCCTGGGTAAAGAATTGGCTGGAGAATAGGACACAGAGAGTAATAGTAAATGGAGTCCACTCTGAAAAAAGGGGGGTTAGCAGTGGGGTACCACAGGGTTCAGTATTAGGACCGGTCCTCTTCAATGTCTTTATAAGAGACATTGCAGAGGGACTGGAAGGAAAGTATGTCTCTTTGCAGATGACACAAAGATCTGCAACAGAGTTGATGCTCAAGGTGGGGTGGAAAGGATGAGAAGGGACTTGGCAAGGTTAGAGGAATGGTCAAATGTATGGCAGCTTAGATTCAATGCTAAAGTGCAGGTAATGCACCTGGGAAACAAAAACCAGGGAAGAGTACACAATGGGGGTGAGATACTAACAACAACAAAAATGGAAAGGGACCTGGGGGTAGTCATATCAGATGACCTAAAGGTGGGCAAGCAATGTGAGAGGGCAGCGAGGAGGGCTGGGGGGATACTGGGATGCATAGAGAGAGGCATCACCAGTAGAAAACAAGAAGTTATTATACCTCTGTACAGACAGCTGGTGAGACCACATCTGGAGTACTGCATGCAGTTCTGGAGACCCAATCTCCGCAAAGACATAGACAGGATGGAAGCTGTCCAGAGGAGGGCAACTAAAATGGTGCACGGTCTGCACCGGAAGACATATGAAGAGAGACTTAAGGAGCTTAATATGTATAGCCTCGAGGAAAGGAGGGAGAGGGGGGACATGATAGAAACTTTCATGTACCTCAAAGGAATCGACAAAGTCCAAGAGGGTAGCATCTTTCAAAAAAAGAGGTGTGCAAGAACAAGGGGGCACAATTTGAAGATAGAAGGGGGGTGGCTCAGAGGTAATTTAAGGAAGTATTTTTTCACAGAGAGGGTTGTGGATGTATGGAACAGCCTTCCAGAGGAGGTTGTGGAGTCAAAAACAGTGGTGGAATTCAAGCATGCATGGGACAGCCATAAGGCAATTCTAGGGGGTGGGGGTAGGAAGAAGTAGGCTGCTAGTTAACTAGGATCTGTAGCTTATCCATCAGGTAGGGAAATGGGCAGACTGGGTGGGCCAAGCGGTCCTTATCTGTCGTCAAATTCTATGTTTCTATGTTTCTATGTTATTCATGTCGTAGATTGTATGGGCAGTATGAAAAGAAAGAACAGCAAATGCTGAAGAGAAAGGGATATGACATAGTTACAAAGGCAAAAAAATGAATTTTTAATTTAACAAAACAGGTCAAAACATACAAGAACACTGGACAGACGCTAATAAGAAAACAGGAGGGCATCTAGAGTTGTAAAAAACTGTTTCCTATCACCTTAAACAAAGAATACTCCCTCCTGTCATCCATCCTACTCCAGCAAAACCGTAATTCAGTTTTGGCTGCTTACTTACTTTGCTGGCTCTCAAAGTGCTATTCCCATTCAGTCCAGGCCCTGCTCACAAAGTATTCCCTTCTCCATTCTAGCAGTAATACAGCCCCACATCAGCTATGAACCTTGGCTGAAAAATGTGTTGGTAGCCTCTACTAACTGAAAAAAATACTATTTAGCTGCTAACAGAAAAACTGATTCTCTGCTTGTACATGGAGCAAAACCTTTTAGATGCACCACAGAAACATGTGAACTGTGCTCTTGACATAAAAGTGTGTATACATTGAATATACAGAAATGTCTAGTGCTAGCAGTGCAAGGATTGTGACATGCACCTTCAACTCAAGTCCTCTTGAAGACAGTACAAGTTTTGTACAGTCATTACATAGAAAAATGATGGCAGAAAAAATACTATTTGTCCATGCAGTCTGCCCACAATGCCCTATCCTACCCCCAAACCTATTGTCTAACTGGGATTTGTGTGCCCACACTACCACATCCATTTTACTTGCCTTACTGCAACCTCACTGGAACACTATCAATACCTTAACTCTGTGTCAGCCATGCTTGAAGTCATTAATAGTTTTGGTTCCCACCACCTCAGCAGGAAGGCTGTTCCATGGCTCAGTCACTCTCTCTATAAAATAGAACGTCTTCCCTCCTGACTTTCCCACCTGCTAGCTTTCACTTATGATCCCTTGGTCTAGATTCACTACAACTGTTATATAATTTCTTGCAGTCTACCGTGATCATTCCTTTCAGGAACTTGAAGATCTCTATGATATTGCTTCTCTCTCTTCTGCCAGCATGACCAACAAGCTTGAATTATTAGTTAAGTAAGACACATCATGTCACACAACCCACCATCAAGGGATGTGATGGCACCCTGATACCAAACGAGTCATCAGAGATGGCCACACACAGATGTGCAACTTACTTATGACCTCGTGTAAGCTGTTGACTATAACAAGTCTGGCTGTCAGCACTTAGAAGCTGTATTAACTGTTACTTCAGTTCAATCAACATTACAATATTAAAATCATGGATAATTTTAAATTAAACTAAGCATTAACTAAGCAATAATACATGGAAAAGATGGGAAACTGTTTTTTTACAGCTTAGCGATATATTTCCAAAGTTTCCATTTTTCTAATAAAGTAAACAAAACAAAAAATTCTTTGGTCATTGTATGGTTACTACATATATTTTTATTTCAGGTTCATGTCCCAAAAGTGTTATGTGCACAATCACATAAAGCACTGCTGGAGTGAGAAGCTAGCATTCTGGTAAAACAGTGAAACTACTGTAGAAGAATGAGGATTCCTGTGCAGTATGAAAGCTGATAAAAATATTACTACTTCAAACATGTTGACCCTTGGGGCTCTCATGGTGGGGTAGGGAGGATGATGGGGCTGAGATAGCTGAGATGGATGGTCTTTTTCTTTTTTTGTTTACTTTGTTATTCTGTACTGCATGTGTAAGAACTCAATCTGACCTTGTTCATGGACCCTGGCCCCAAAGCAAACGTGTTTCCCTACCTAGATACTGGGGGATCCCTGTCTGCTGCAAAAGCCCCCAACTGCCATCACAGAACTTCCACAAAAATAGGGAACTAATGCTGCAGAAGTTCTGTGGCAACATGGAACTTACTACAGAACTTAGACCAAAATTGCCACAGAAAAATTGTGGCCATGCATGTAATGCATATTCCAATGGAAACTGTAAAGAGAGGGGAGACCACCAGAGAACCAGAGACACTGGCTGATATTATTACATCTGCTTAGAGATCAGGAAGATAGAATGAACTGCAGACCATCCAGAGACAGTGGCTGGGCATGTTTGACCATTTGGAAGGGCATCAGGGAGGAGACAGGAACACTAGATGGCCAGGAAATGACAGCCCAGGCTGTCAGTATGATACTCAGGGATCAGGACAGAGGTCATGATATTAAAGGCAGGGTTTTAGAATTGTTAAATAGCTCTGCACTGGCAGCCTTTTTAGCACTTTCACAACCCTTTCAATACCACCGCACCATGTATGCAAGAGTTTCAACTACAGCTCTAAGAATTTTTTTTGGGTTCCACAAACTTCTATGATTTCGCCCACTTTTGTGACTGCTGAAACTCACAAAAATGGGTTTACAAGTCACAATAACAGGCTTATGAGTGAAGATGGCAGGCTCTATGTTCATGACACTCAACAAACTAATTAATAATTAAAAAGTTCTTGTTAAAAAAAATCTTGAATAATCAACCTTACACCCCAGTCTGTCTACAGTATCACTCAAGTTTCTGACTTCAGCTCCCAGCATTTCATTGTTTTCTATCTGGAAACTCTCCAACCAAATGATCAGAACAGAGGATTACAGCTTTCAGTATTCCTTTAAATGAAGGGCACAGAATCAATACTAAACAGCTTACTGATGGGTTGTCATTTCATTGTATGATTACAATCTGGATGCAACATGTGGCTTTTTATAATTTGCTGGTTCTCATGAGCAAGGTTGATTGGATATCAATTTTCTAATTCCCATATAATACTTTCCACCTTGTTCCAGTCCTTTGCCTGCATACATTCAGTAATTGATAACATTTATTCCCTTTTTAAAAAGACTTTTATCAATAACATACCATCTTTAATATGGTATGCTGTTGTTTTGTTACTGTTTATAAAAACTCTTTTTTTTTTTTTTTGTATTACGGGCATCTAAAAATCTTAAAGATCCTTTTCAACGTTGGTGCCTGTATAACTGTGAAGAATATATTATGTCATCCTTTTTAGACTTCTTGTTTTCACTTTTTTTTATTAAATTTGGACTCCTTTAGCTTGAATTAACTCAGACCCATGTAATCTTTTGTGTGATCCATGCTTCTGTCTGGGTCATTGTCCAGTGCTGATGAAATTAATATGCATATAATAGAACCTTATACTACTGGAAAACTGCTACTTTATCTCTTTCCAAACAGCTGTCAATGTTTTTGCCATGTTTAAAAATAGTAACACAGTATCTACAAACTACTTTTTTCTCCACCACCCTCCTCAGCTAGTTTAATTGTTCATCAAAAGTAACATTTAAATCATCCACTGAGGACTGTGGTTCTCCTCCCAGATAGATGCAGGCTAATACCTTTATATAGGCTCTTATCCTCCCAGTTGTGCCCCCATTCCTCAATACAGCCATTCCCCTCCTCTCTGCACCATTCCTTCAACCATGAGTTGAAGGTCTTGGGGTGGAAATCCCCCTCCTTCCCCCATTGCAGACAGGCAGCACCTCTGCAAAACCTCATTAGTGTTCTACTGGTCTGAGACCTCTTCCTAGTTCCCTAAACTCCCCCTGCACTATTTCTGCCCCATCTATAGCCAGGTCATTTGTCCCCAGGTGGACAATGATATCTAGCTTCCCTTTCTTCCTGCAGCCCTAGCGATCTGGAGGATATGCTTCCCATACATCTGGGCTGTGGTGTCGGTTAGGCACCTGACCTCCCTCTCCACCCCCTTTTCTATTTCCAGCTCTGTCACCCTGGCAGTTGGGTCCCTCACTAGATGCTGCTTCCCTCTCCATTTGGATCCTCTTCCACCCTTCTTGGGGTATCCACTAGGGAGGGCCCACACATCCTCAATGGCCACTGCTATGGATGCCTCCCCTTGGCATTCCTGGTCTGCCAGAATGGCATAGGAATTCTGTTGTGGAACTGGTTGAAGAATTTGCCTGAGAACCACCTTCCAGCCTTCTTGATCCCACCACCCCCACCTTCCATGAGCCCGTCATAGTTCAACCGCTCTTCCTATCTGGCACCCTTTGAGGTAATGGTGCCAGACTTGGTGGCCCCTGGGTGTTGATAGGGAAGGTCCCTGACTCTCAGTCAGCTTAGTCTGGAGTATAGTAACCTCCTTCCTCAGCCTGGAAAGATGCACACAAATGGGGCAGCACAGCAGTTTCCTGAATGTTCCTCTGAAGACTGCCACCCGACAACCACTGCATTACACCACTCCCAACATTCCTTACTCCTGCTCTCCCTGTATTTCCTGGTTCCTTCCCCAGAACCCAGTAGGTCATGCTGTATGATGTATGAGTTACTAAACTGAAATATACAACGCTTTCATTAAACTGCTCTAGGTACACCACAGATACAGGTATGCTATAAACACAAACACTAAAAGGAATACTTTTTTTTTCTTCATGAGCTTATTTTATCCACATTAATCCCCAGCTTAGCAAACAAATGTTGTACCACTTGACAAACTAGTGTAACTAGTTCAACAGTAGTGGATCAGTGATTTCTTTGAAGGGGTGCAGACAAACCTAGCGGCCTTGGGATGTAGAAGATGTTGTAACATTTTTATTAATATATACAGTACAAGGCATAAAAGTACTGAGTTCTAAAATGGTGTGACCCAGTAATAAAAACATTTTTTTTTTAACATTGCCTTTTCTTGAGCCCAGAGGAGCAAGTTCCAAGGCATGGAGCTCTTTGTCCTCTGTGTCTATTCAGGAGGATCCACTCATGGCAGGAATGTTGTTTTAACCTTTCAAATTATTTTTTTTTTATTAGAGTTTATATTTTATACCAGTGATGCACCAAAGTATTGCTTTTAAGATGAGAGGACATGTTGTGCGGGATAAGGTCCAGGGGCATATGCATGGCATGGCATGGACTGGTCTCGTTCATGTGGAAGAGTTGTGGACTCTCTATCCCTGCAAGTATGGGCATTCATGGGCCTATCACGGTTCAATCCAGGGTAATGGCTACTGGGAGGCTAGGATAAAACTCACCACCTGTAGGGCAGAGCTTGTATGTCACTATCCCATTACTATAAGAACAAAGTAAACCAAGTAAGGCTCATGTGTTTGTTACCATTTAAAATGTCAAGTAATGATGGCTGCATTGCATTAGCTAATGGCAAACTGGGGCTACAATGCACAGTGTTTTTGAAATTTAACACATAGGAAACATTGGGTTTTGCAGTATTCAAATCATTGAATGAAACATATTGTTGAACTAAAGGAAAAGGAAATGGTGAAAAAGCTTAAGGAAGAACTACTAAACATAAAATCAATAAAAGATCTTGAAACCTATATTGATCAAATCTTGTCTCACATTAACAGTATTGACAAAGATAATACCTTAGAGCCAACTATGGAACAGGATGGTACTTCTCACAGAACAGCATCATCAGACTGGACTAATAATAAAGCATAGAGAAACTGGCAACAGCTTGGAGGATGACTGGTGTTTAGTTACCAGGAGAAGAACAATAAAAGGGGAAAAGAGAGAAAATATCTTTGAGTTGTATAATAACAATAGCTTCAAAGCCTCATGCAGTCTAGATTCAGAAGGAAACAATACAGAGAATATTGATGGTGCAACTATGTACAGCCATCCTGTGCTGCCACCGAGAGTTTCTGACTCCAATTAATCTTTAGAGTGAAGCTAGAGAGGTCAGTAGGAATCTGAATCTTGAGGTGGCAGAACAGACTGGTTGGGCAGGATTTTGCCCAACCAGTATTTTTTACAGTACAGAAAGCAAGAAATGCAGTGTTCTTGATAAATTGCTAGGCAACAGTGTAAGTTTAAAGTTGTTTTGTTTACTATTGAAATTCATCATGACAGAGAAAGGGTTATCCTGTTGTTTTCATTCTCTTCAATTAAATTATTTCTGTTCATTGCAGTCCTTTGAAAGCACCACAGTGGCAAACCCATCATTTCTGTCAAGATTCAAATGTGATCTCCACATGCGTGCTTTCAGATGCAGTGAACAACCAGCTAACCTGTGGTTATTTTTAGCTCATGGAAAGCGGTTGTATCCCAGAAGGGTACAACCATATTCCATGACCATTGCACTGTGATACAACAGCATTCTGCTAAGGCTAGAAATCCATGCAGAATGAACTTCATCTATACACTATATACTGGATAAACCTCCAGAATACTTAATTAAAAAACTGACATTAACAGTTTAGTACAAACAATTACACAATTTATTCAGTTTTTGTTGACTGGGTAAGTGCACTAAACAAATCCTGCCCATTTTCAGGCACAATCCAGGGGAAGGGATACAGATGAATGTCAACTGACCTTGAATAAAATTAAGCTGTTGGTGGTATTTTTAGTGAATGAGGGAAATTTGGCCAGGACACCAGGGAAATTCCCCTACTCTTTTCAATAAGTTCCTTGGGATCTTTAACATCCACCTGAACTACCACCAATCCAGGCAGATGGGACCTTGGTTTAACGTCTCATCTGAAAGATAGCACCTCAGAAGTGCAGCACCCGTCTCATGCTACACTACAGTGTCAGTACTGGGATATTAACCCAAGTGTCAGATGTGGGAACTGAACCCACAGCCCTCCGATCTCCCGGCCTCAGAGGCGAGTGTGCTACCTACTAAGCCACTGACACTGTAGCACTGATAGTGGCTTGTGGCTTAATACTCTGTTTTATAATGACAGACACTTTTGCCAGAATGACAGACTAAATAGAACTGTTCGTTGCTTCCCAGGAGTAACGATTAAGGATAATGAACTGATTGCTTTGCAGCACTGAAGAAAGCACATGTATGTGACTCTTTTGTGGGGGGAGGTGAAGAGATGGTAAGGAAAGATGAACAAGATGACTTAGTGGCCCCCAGTTCAGACAGCAAAAAGAAGGCAGCAAGGAGTACCCTCATAGTAGTGAACTCTATGCTTAGAGGGGTAGGAGAATGTGGTGGGAGGAGGATGGCATGGGGTCAGATGTCTTGCAAGTGCATCTAACATCCAGGATAGTATAGGGAAGGTACTAAAGGGAGAGGAGGGGGGCTTGGATTTTTGGTACACTTGGGTATCAGGGAACTTGGATTGTTGGTACACATGGGTACCAACAATCTGACTAGCCAGTCATGAAGGGGGTCAAGCACTGGGAGACAGATTAGAGGCACATTGACTTTCCCTGGCCTTTTTGTTGGTCCTCCCTCTGTGGGATATGGGAAGGAGAAGGTTAGGATGAGGAAGGGGGAGATTCAAGAATTTAGCAGGTGGTTAAAAGGATGGTGTCAGGAGGAGGGGCACCATTCTGTAGGGGACTAGGTGAACTTTTGGGACAAGTGGCTCATCAAGGGTAATCTTCTTCACCTAACATGAGAAAGGACCAGTTTGTTTCAGCAGAGGTTTGATGTCTACATAGGTAGACATTTAAACTAAGATGGGGAATGCTGGGGGGACCACAGGGGACAGAGAGCAAAAGGGGAACCTAGCTGTGACTCTCCAAAAAATGGAAACTAAGAGCAGTGAGGATGGAAGCAGCAACGCAGGGATCCATAACAGGTTATGAAAGGGTTCCAGTGGGATCAAAGCTAGCAGGGAACAAGGAAACTGGAAAATTAGGTAGAGAAGAGGAGACCTAAGTGAGGCAAGTTGCAACAAAGGGGAATGGTATTGGCACAAGATGGAAGGCAGTCTGACTAAATACCAGAAGCCTAAGAAACAACATGAGTGCATTCCAGGCAATGGTGGCAGATGTGTGATTAGACTTCACTGATTTTATAGAAATAAGGGCCACTGGGAATAATGACTGTGATCATGAAGTATCAGGGTAAACCATGTCCAGGAGAGATATGGGAAAGGGAAAAGGAGAGGGAGTAGCCTTCTATGTCATCGAAGACATAGAGGCAGTAAAGGATGTGTCCATCAGAGGTGGGAATGGGGAGACAGAATCACTGCTGATACAGCTCATACCAGTATCAGGAAAGATGTTTCACATGGGTCTGGGTCTACAGACAATCAAAACTGGGGGATTAGAAATTAGATGAAGAAACTGAAAAAGGGACTGCAAAGGGAGAGGTAGTTGGTGGATCTTCATGAACCAGACATAAATGGGAACATTCAGGTAATTTAACATACCAGAAATCAGGCCCTATTAGATATATTCCAGGACTGCCTGTTGGTGCAGCTGGGCAAGGAACCCATTAGGCAGGCTACCATTCATGACTTGAGTGCTCACCAACACAGAAATGGTAGGTAGACTGCATGCTAGGTAACCATTTTAATTACCAGCTACACTGTGCTGCTGAGCTCTTTCCTGGGTGGCAGCATAGATCTGTGTGTAATTTTATTGCTGCATTACTCTGCACTCCTCCTGAGCTTCTATTGAGCCCTGTTTCTGTTACAGGATGCAGGAAGTGAGACAGATAAGTCATACCCATAGCCTAAAGAGCTACCAGTCCAGAGGGGTGTTTTATTTTTATTTTTAATCTTCTTGGGCACCATTGTTATGGAAGATGTGTAAGGGCTCCGAATGTGGAGCTTTTGCTTGTTTAGGAGCAAGTTTTAGAAGACAAAATTCTGAAGAGCTGGGTGGCCTCTGGAATTGACTTCTGGGTTAATGTTAGTATTTTTTATTTTTTTTTGCAGGTATTGTTTCTCCTGGGGCTTCCAGTCAGCCAATCTGTCCTCACATCCCTTTCTCCTGCCGCTGTCTGATTCATACCAGTCTCCATGGAGGGCAACCACCCAATTGCCCCATGGCTTGCCCGCCATGGTGGGTAGGTAGGGGCGGCCAACTCCCCCACCTACTATGGATCCACACTTGACAATCCCCTCCTGGAGCCAGCACAGGTGCTCACAGACGGCCATCAAGCCACTGCGACTGGATGCACTTTTTCCGCTTTTCTTCCCTGTGGGCATACAGCATGCAATGACGCCAGTGACTGGGTGCCCGCATGCTCCTGTGCGTGCCCCAATCTAGCTTCTGCTGTGTCCCACTCCCATGGCGTGCGGCTATGTGCTATTGAGCCCTAGCCTCTGCTAGGGGTCAGGCAAGCACCGGCAGCAGGAAACCCCCCTCCCCGAGGATGGAGAGTAGTCCATCAGATGCTCAGTCCATCTCCTCTCTGCTGACCCACAGTAACCCATGCTTGTTCCGGAACAAGAGTCGCCGGCGAGGCATGAAGTGTGGTGTCCAGCTCCTTAACCATTGGCACCACCAGGCTGGCATCAATGTTAGTATTTAAGAAAGCACTGCTGCAAGCAGGACATCTGAAATTTTAATTGCCAGCTACACTATGCTGCAGAACTCTCTCCTGGGTGACAGTACAGCTCTTTGTGTAGTATTATTGCTGCATTACTCTGCGCTCCTCCTGAGCACCTATTGAGCCCTGTTCCTGACAGGATACAGGAAGAGAGACCAGTATTTCTTACCCATAGCCTAAAGAACTACCAGTCTAGTGGGGCATTTTATTTTTAGTGTTGTGGGGCACCATTGTTCTGAAAGATGTGACAGGGCTCTGAATGAGGAGCTTTCACCAATTTTGGAGCTAGTTTTAGAGTGCTAACTTCTGAGGAGCCAGGTGACCTCCAGAATTGACTTCCGGGCCACCGTTAGTACTTAAAAAAGCTCTGCTGCAAGCAAGGTGTTTGAAATTTTAATTGCCAGATGCACTATGCTGCAGAGCTCTCTCATGGGTGGCAGCACAGCTCTGTGTGTAATTTTATTGCTGCATTACTCCATGCTCCTCCCAAGCACCTATTGAGCCCTGTTTCTGTTACAGGATACAGGAAGAGAGACCAGTATTTCTTACCCATAGCCTAAAGAACTGCCAGTCTAGTGGAGCATTTTATTTTTAATCTTGTGTGGCATCATTGTTCTGAAAGACGTGCCAGGGCTCTGAAAGAGGAATTTTCACCTGTACTGGAGCTAGTTTTAGAGGTCAAAATTCTGAGGAGCCAGGTGACTTCCAGAATTGACTTCCGGGTCACTGTTAGTACTTAAGAAAGCCCTGCTGTGAGCAGGGCAAGCCAAGCAGATGAGATGCGTACAGAGACAAGCATGTTCTGTTCATGTCAGGCATGTCCGGCATCGAAGAAGTGGAAGAAGGCCCTAATTTATATGCATTACCTAAGGTAGGCCACAAATACTAATAGCAGGATCTTTTAACATTGACTGCTGGGCTTTATTGTTTGGTTCAGTACAGCCTGCAGTTTCATACTATTTCCTGTCAACATTAACTAAAAAAAAAAAAAAAAATTACACTGTGATATACCTCTGCAAATCACACCCTGTTTTACATGTGTAATATAAGTTCAGTTTACTAAGTGTTTTATTGTTGAGGTGTCTTTGTAGCCCATTACATAATTAGGTAGCATAAGATATGAGCTCTGGGGATTGGGTGCCTACAATAATGGTGACCCAATCCCCAGCACATGTCTCCAGGGCTACCGTAGAGTAGGGTGGCCGGATTTGGGGTCAGTGAATATAGCAACTGGATGTCACTATATGTATGCATGGGTGGGGAGTGACCATGCACAGTGAGGGGAGGGAGGGAATGTGAGGGGTGGTGCCACAGTGGGTTGCCGAGCTGACCCTGTGGCATGGTGGGTGGGTTGGAGGTGTCAGTCGGCAGGGTACTGGGTTCAGGTCCAGGGACTGGTGCATTTTTGTTGCGCCTGGCCCAAACCTTTTTTTTTTTATGTTACCACCCTCCCTGACATGCACCCCCTGGAGTTGAGATTCCTTATGTGGGTGGGGGGTGCCTCAGCCTTCATAAAACATTAAAAGACTAAGTCCCCAGCACTGTTTTTCTGTGTGCCGGGGTGTCGAAGTACCAAAATAAATTTTTGGCACTCTGACTTTGCAATAACAGTGATCGCCTTTAGGCTTTCACCATTATCACATAAACCACATAATCATATATAACATCTTCATACTATTGAAAGAACATGTATGAAACTATTATGACCCTCGAAAGGGATGTGGGGATTAAATGCTGTGGCTGTCTTATGTTTAATATGATGTCAGAGCCACCCCCAAACAATCACACATATGTGTTAAATGTAGACAAAACTCCGACATGCAAAAGGAAATTTCTCTTTTTAACACCAGGCTAGTAGTTTTGGAACTAAGCTAAAAAGTTATGGCTACTAGACTCAAACTCTGGAACAGCTCCCCCTGTATAAACATACAACATCCAGTTTCCATTCAAAGTCAGGCACATGTTGAGACAGCAATAGCAAATGGGCATACCCCCGGCCCCTCAACCTCTTCCTTAGAGCCTAGGAGCATTCCCACACCTATTACTCAAAACATCTCCCTTCTTGATCCTATAAACAAAAAACACGCCAGGGAAGAGGATGCCATCAATGTCGCTGATGAAAACTGGTATTTTACAAAAAGCTCCAGGGCAACTAAAAAAGGATGCAAGACTCAGCACTTTAGACTAATAACTCATAACAGATTTGATCTATTAAGCTCTGATGATGATGAGCAATGTGGTAATAATCCTGTCTGCTCTATCTCCAGCACTTTTAAGGAGAGTCAAATCTGCAGCAACAACATTGGCCAGTCCTCCTGCACAGCTGTTAGCACCCCACCCCTACCACCTAATTGTTTCACTCCAGTTGTGGACATCCTGTTTGATGCTGCATCAGGTGCTGTAAATACTCCAGAAGAAATGGAAGTTATTCCCGACTCTGAAACTGGCATCTCCTCACAGCCTAGAAAAGGTTTTGTCCTATAATAAAACACCTCGACAGGGCAATCTGTAATCAAGATAAAGTTAACTTGACTTGCTCAAGTTCTAGCTGGGCAAAACTCTCAGAGATAACTACAATGATTGATGATATTATGCATGATTGTGGGGAAAGACCTTTGGTCATCATGTATGTTGGCTCTAATAATATAAATCACTATTCGATTCAAGATATCAAACAAGATTTCATTGCACTCTCAAATAAATTAGTGGACAAGGGATGCGAAGTATGCTTTTCTGAAATACTCCCTATCCCCAGGGCCTCTGTATATTTTACTCAAAAGATTAAAATCATTAACAATTAACTTAGAAAATGATGATTAAAACAAGATCTAACCTGTATTACCCACGGTATCCTGTGAACATGATGACCATAATTGAGTGACTGCAAAAAGAGCAACTCAGTCACAGTGCCTGTGTTTTGGGCTACCCGGCAGGGTAGTGACAGGATACAGAGGTAGGCGAATATGGTGACAGGATGTTTATATGTATACATTTGTGTGAGGAGAGAGGGAACACACCGTGTGATGGGCGGAAGGGGAGGGAGGGTTTGTGGGTGGTAGTGTGGCGGTCAGCTGCAAAGTTGGCCATGTAGCATGGTGGGTAGGGTGGCAGGCTGGGGTTGGGAGGGCGCTGGGTTTGGTTCTGAGGCAGGATTGCTTTTTGCGTCAGACCGGTTTTTAATTTTTTGTAAGTTTTACACCCCCTCCAACATGCACCATAATCTTTAATTACGGAGTTGTGGGGGGGGGGCAAAGCCGCCCATGGGGTGTGTGGCTGGTGTAGCCCTCTGCATATCATGTACTCCCATTGCCAGTTTTGATGTCACTGCAAGTGTACATTGTCATTACTTATTTTCGGTGATGTACACTCACCCAAATTGCAATCGCTGTTTGGCGATCACCTTTATGACATGGAACCATTACCCACTAGGAGGAATTCACAGACAGATACAAACTGTTTGGTTGGAATGGATTGTATTTGAGCAGAAGGGATAGCACCGCATTGGGTAAGCATATAGTAGCCACTATTGAACGCCATTTAAACTAAATACACAGTGGGAGAAACGGGGATTGCCCACTTCTCTTAACAATTTCAACAGCTGTAAAAACTCACATATGAGCAACCATTTACACATCATGTATTTTGATGCAAGGTGTCTTAATAATAAAATCGACAAACTAAAACTGAGACTCAGTCAAGATAACATAAATATCATATCCATCTCTGAAACATGGAGGGATGATAAAACCTCCTGGGAATTCACAGTACCCAGCTATAACATGCACAAACTCAATCGCTAGTCCAGAAAGGGGGGAGGCATCACCTTACTAGTTAACAATTACATAAATACAATTGGTGTCACAGACAAAATTAAATTTCATGGCACAGACTCTGAATCCTTATGGGTAAAACTCTTTTTTTGATGATTCTGATCCGTTAATTATAGGAACATGCTATCGGCCCCCAAATTCCTCATTTTAAACTTTTGACAAATGCTACTGGAAAATGAACAAGCATACAAATTAGGTGACACTATAGTTATGGGAAACTTCAATCTAGGGAAAATCAACTGGAATAATTTTACTGCAACTTCATGCAAAAGAAAAAAAACTCTTCCGCCTGTGGCCAGCTGCAATTAAAGCAATGTATTCAATCACCCACTAGTGAAAACAGGATCTTAGATCTTGCTCTTTGTAATGAACAACTGAACCTCAACAAAGTCTGTCTTGCATCATCTGTTGGCAATAGTGACCATAACACCATAAAATTCACATTACAAAATAATTATTCCTACAGTACTGGTACAACTAGGATTTATTATATGACAAGGCTAATATATCTGAAATAAAATCAACAATTAACAATATTAATTGGGATTATTTTTCTAAAACACATTCTATCAATGATTATTGAGATTTCCTTACAAACACCTTAATGGACCTGAGGGATAAACATATACTTTCTAGACAAAAATATAAAAAACTCAAAACATTCTCCAAAATGGATGGAGAAGTCTAAAAAAATATTTCTCAAAAAGAACAAACTTGAGGGGTGTGGCCTGACCAGGCAGAAGATGGCAGCATAGTTCAGAATCTCTGCAGGAATGACTGCAATCTAACCTCATCCAGCCTTCATCAGACGTTTCTTTGGTACCAACTCCTGTGACCATCCTGTAATCTTACTGCCTGACACAGTTTGTAAGTCATTTTTGATCCATCATCTACTTATATTCAATTATTCTACACTGTACTGCAGCATACTAGGTCTCATCCTTCAGCATTATGGCAGATCTCCAAGTACAGTAAAGCTCACTTGCTAGAGTAGAAGTAATGTTTTCTAAACTGATGGCTGAGATTAATGATCTAAAAACCTCCACCCAACAGAATGCGACCACTCTTGAAACTTTTAGACAGAAAATTTCATTTAATGAGAAAGCAACGGCCTATGATACCACTACTATTCATTACCTCCAGGCTACTGTCCATAATCAAGATTGAACTATTAAATCCCTACAGGCCAAAATTGATGATATTGAAAATCGTAATCATCGCAACAATTTACGATTTTTTGGCTTCCCTGAAGGTGTAGAATTAGGGGACACTACTGCGCTTTTATTACATGTGCTGCCTGCAATGCTAAAACTGCCTCCTGACCTAACATTAATCATTGAGTGGTCTCACTGCACTCTGGGTCCCATGCCAACATCAGACCAGTTACCAAGGCCTATTATTGCTCGCTTCTTGAACTATTCCCACACAGAATTAATACTGAAACGAGCCAGAGAAATGGGGAAACTTCAGTGGCAAGAGTTTAATATTTCCATCTACAGAGACTTTTCAAAAGATTTAATCATCAGAAGGAAGGCCTACAATCCACTTAAACAAATCCTCCACCAAAGAAGCATTAAATTTGCTCTACGTTACCCTTCAACACTACGCCTTTTCTTAGGCTCTTCCTTCAAAGATTTTGAAACCCCTGACACCTTAGCCAATTATCTGGAGGTTTCTCTCTGCAATCTTACCCTGGGACGTTCATCAGCAATTGGCAACACGAACACAGCTTTGGTATCTGCATGGAGGGTGGATGACAAGGTACAGGAACTTGGGGAAAGTGTTGCAGAAATCGCACTCCCAAGCAGCAACACCACAACTGATTTGACCCCAAGGCAATCAACATGGCTGCAAGGGAAGTTTCTGTCAGGGCATTATTCTTCAAGACTTTCATGCTGTTCTAGTGAGGTTTCACCCCAAACACCACAAGCTGCAGACTCTCACCTTCAAATCAACCCCTCTATTCCCTTGAGCAGTAAGTTTGCTCTCTTGGAGGATGACATGCACTCCTCGCGGGAGGATCTTTCCCAGCAAATTTCAGATGAACATCCCTCTAATTTGGGCCCTGTGCCTCAGGGATGTATTTCTGCCTATACTTCATGGGCAGAAGTTGTTGCAAGTTCCCCTCTCAAATCTTTAGAGCCACCCAAAAAGAAACGTAGGGCAAAGACCAAAAGCAAGAACATCAATAGTCACAATCCTGCTGATAAATCTAAGGTGTCATGAGCTTATATGGTCAGTAATATGGTCACAGTTGCTATATCTTGGTAGGTTTTTCTTCCAGAATACTTAAAGAGAGTGCCAATACACTTTTTCTGCCTAGCCACCCACTCTACAGTCTATGCTACCTGGTTGCTTTCGCTCCCAGCGGGTGAAGAAAGCAAAGGCTATACATCGCAGCGCGATCAAATTACTTTTTGTTGCAGTGTTTAAACGAGCAGCTTAAAGGTCTTCCAGGGAACTTTGGTAAATCAGTAATGCTTTCTTACCCATTATTTTAGTGTTAGGTCTTAAACATTACCTCACTAAACAGGCTCTCTGTATCTAGCCTTTTACTCTCCGGTTTAGCAGTGCATCAGGTTTATAGTCTTTTGGCTGTTCAGTTGCATATCTTCAATCGGTATGCATCCTAATTATTGCCTTTTCTTTTTTCATATGTGAATTATTATATATTACAAGGCAACTTACCCCTTCCCTTTCCTGATTACAGGTTCTTACATATTATTGGCAACTACATTTAATCTATCTCCTTCCCTAGGCTCCATTATTCTTACTACCTCCTGTTTACAATATGGAACTATCATTAGCACTCAAAGAGGTGGGCTATGTTTGGTGTACTGTTTCAAAGGACTGTCAATTTACATCTTCCTTATGCTCCTTATTTTACTCAAAGCCTACTGATACTATAGAAATCCACTGCTGTGTGGTCCCTCCAGTTTTGGGGCTCACTGGGCCTAGTCTTCTAGACCTAGTCACCCCATATAACACCTATTTAGGTGATTTTCAAGTAAACGGAGCTGATCTTTACTATGACTATCTCTTCGGTCTACAATTATCACCGATGCCTATACCTCTCTACATAATCCCAATTTGCATTTGGGTCAGGGCGTAAGGGCTTAAATTGACCTCCCCTTTCTTCTTTCCCCCTCAATATTGTATTTATTATGTACTTATTCTGTTGCACTGCAAAGTATACTCAGAGTCACTCTAATGTGGTAATGATCTACTTTTCCTTTTATATTTGTTCATTTGCATTCCACCTAGCTCCCTGAATTCCTTGCTCTATGTCTAGGCTGTACTGGCATGTTATATATGGTTCTTTAATTTCCTGTTATTTTGAGTTGGTATATCTTGTACTATTACTACTAATGTTTATAAATAAGTTCTGGTGTTTAGCTTTATCCTTATACCTTGTCCTGTTAGCTTAGAATTAAGCTGGGTTTATTACAGTCCCCTTTCTTGGTATTAGTCCCTTTCATTTTAGCTTATCAGGAATACTTACGTCATTATATTACTGGGATCAGACTTAAGTGTGGGCCGATATTTATAACTGGTCCTCCCTAGTCTCCTCCCTACATCGACACCCCAGAGTGTGGTAGGACAGTCTCTTAGCCAGTTGGCTGACTCATATCTCCTCACACCCATAAAATGTTTTCTTTGATATTTAGCTTACTAGTAATGTTGTTGTTGTTAATGACTTTTCTCCTTCCCCATCTCTGTTCTAACTTTTGAATGTTCCTGCCACTCTCTGTATATACGTAAGCTCTTTATATTGTATTCTAATCATCCTCTGCCTCATTTATTTCTCCCTTCACACTCCAGCAATTATTCCCTTTCTTTAACACTAACAATAAGAGTTGCATACTTTTATATACATGGAATGTGAAGGGACTTACTTCTCCTTGTAAGCGGAAGCAAATTCTTTCACATCTCAAAAAACATAAAACATAAATTGTTTTCCTTCAAGAAACAAAATTATTAGCAGAGGATGTTCATAGACTTAAAAAAGATTGGGTCGGTCAGATCTATGAATCATCCTTTGCCTCAAAAAAAAAGAGGAGTTGCTATTCTTATTCATAAGAGTCTCAAATGGTCCCTTGTAAACTCTATTTCCGATACTGATGGCAGATGGGTGATGATCAAACTGAATACCAACTCTGGTCCTCTTCTGCTTGTTAATGTCTATGCACCCAACTCCGGAGATTTTTCATAATTTAGCTCAACAAATTCTATCCTTTAACACTGATAATGCATCAGTTATTCTTAGAGGGAATATTAACTTAGCTTTAGAAGCCAGCACTGACAGAAGTAGCCCCACTACAGAGGCCCACCCTAGAAGTATTAAAGCCCTCTCATTACTAATGCAAGATGTTGGATTAGCTGATGCATGGCGCCTCCTTCACCCCGGTGATCGAAAATTTACTTTTTACTCCTCTCTACATAATACATACAGTAGAATTGACTACTGGTTAGCCTCTCCTGTTATAATGGAAAAAAACTATTGATTCATCCATCTCTCCCAACATAATCTCGGACCATTCCCCTGTCAAATTGCAACTTTTGTGGGGCCCATTAGCACCTAAATCTTCTTACTGGCGGCTGGACCCTCTCCTTCTCAAGGATCCCAATTTCTTACCCATGATAAAAGCACAAATTCAGGACTTCCTCTTTCACAATATCCCAACCAAATCTTCTATGTCTTCTGTATGGCAAGCTCTTAAAGCTACAATTCGAGGGAAAATTATCAGTTATGCTGCACATAGGAAAAAAAATAAGGGAACAACAGCTGGCTGACTTGGAAAAATCTCTTAAGGCTAAAGTGAATTTATACTTTTCTTCTAATAAGCACTGTTCTGATTCTCAACTTCATCTTGAAATTCTTCAACTTAGTGTTAAAATTAACAAATTAATTTCTTGTAAAACCGAACTGGCCTTGTTTAAACTTAAATATAAGTTTTGGGAACACGGCAATAAAAATTGGAAACTCCTCTTTTACCAGCTCAAAGCACAACAAATGGAACGACACATCATAAACCTAAAAGATGAACAGGGTACGGATTCACTCCTACAACCCCTCTGTAAACCGTATCATGAAAACCTTTTATGAAAAACTATACTCTAACACAAATCCTCCATTTACATTACAAATTCAACAGTTCCTTAAATCGTTACATCTTCCTCATCTTTCTACTCCTGAAACAAATTCTTTAAATGAACCCTTCTCGCTTCAGGAAACCCAGAAAGCTTTGTCTTTCTTGAAATCTGGCATATCCCCTGGGAGTGACGGATTCCCTGTTGATTTCTATAAAATGTTTTCCGACACCTTATGTCCCCTTCTTCTTAATGTTTATCAAGAAGCTTCCAATACTGGCAAGCTTCACCCATCTTGCACCGAAGCAATCATAGCCCTAATCCATAAGAAAGAAAAAGACCCTACTCACCCTGCAAGTTACAGGCCCATCTCTTTATTAAACATGGATGGGATGATATTTGCTAAACTACTAACCTCTCGACTTGAATCCTTGATTCCCAAGGTAATTCGTTGTTTGCAAGCTGGTTTTATTAAACATAGATCTGGTTCTGATCACCTACATTCCTTATTTAATTTAAATTACAAAGCCAAATCCATCAAGACTCCAGCTGCAGCCACAGCTATTGTTTTAGAGAAGGCCTTTGATTCCTTAAACTGGGACTACCTTCATCAAGTTTACTTGTCGTTTGAGTCCTTCTCATACCTTTTGTTCCTGGATCAAGCTATTATATAACTCCCCTGTTGCTAAAGTACTTCCTAATTCCACCCTTTCCTCTTACTTTCATCTAGTAAGGGGAGCTAGACAAGGCTGTCCCCTGTCATGTTCCCAGTTTATTTTAGCCATGGAACCCCTGACTGCTTATTTACATCAATCTTCTGGCATTATGGGCATACCTGTGAGCAGTTCAAGATATGTTTCTCTCTCCTACACGATTGGTTGATTTGCTTAATAATTTTACTAAAATTTCTGGCCTTGCTTTGAATTATGGCAAATCACAAACTATGCCCCTTAATGACCACTGTAAAGCCTTTATGAACATACCTCTTGGATTCCGCTTGTCACCATAGGGTATTACATATCAAGGAATCAAAATTACTAGTAACTTAGAGAAGGTATGGGGCATTAACTTTAACCCCTTATTTGATAACATCAAAACAATTCTGGACAGATGGAAGCTTCTTAATCTCTCTTTCATGGGGAAAATTGCAGCCATTAAGATGTCCATTTCTCCCAAGATTCTTTACCTCTTTGCCAGTATTCCTTTAGTCTTACCATCCTCCTTGTTTGCTAAAATTGATAAATTAATAGGTAACTTAACTTGGAATGGGAAACCACCGAGATTCAACTGCAACAAACTTCGATCACATTGGAAAAAAGGAGGATTTGGACTCCCATGGTTCAAAGGCTACCTCTGGGCTTTCCAAATGGCCCAAACCATTAAATGGTTTCAGAAACCCTCCCCTCACTCACCACTATGGGTTGCAATGGAATCCGCATTGTGCCGGGGAGGAGTTTACACTTCCTTCATTTTTAATCCCATTTGCTCTAAACTAAAATCTCACTGACTATATCATCCTCTGTTCATTTTTGGAAACTAACCTACAAATTCCTGAAATCCAATCCAACACCCTGGTTTTATGCCCCCTTATGGAGCAATCCACTGCTCACTCTAGAAGATCACCCAATTTTCTGTCGTACATGGAGGAACAAAAGCATTTTCTTTCTCGGAGATATCTTGGACCAAAAGTCACTCACTCTTAGATTGTTCTCAGACTTGCAGGTTACATGGAAACTTCTTAAACCGGACTTCTGGAAGTTTTTACAAATTCGGGCAGCTTATAACTCTCTCTCTAGTTTAGTGTATTGGCATACTCTTCTAAACCCATACATCTTGCACTGGACTAATTTATCAGTAAAATTAAATAGCTCCATTTACAAAGACATTATTGATAATCTACCTTATTAGTCTATATAGGCCAAAAATAAATGGAGTACTCTTCTTAACTACAATATTTCAGACGCACAATGGAGTAATTGTTGGCATATTGCACATACTACTTTTAAAGATGCCTGTAGTTCTTTAATACAAACTAAAATCCTACATCTTTGGTATAGAACCCCCTCTGTGCTACAACGAATGGGCCTATTAAATAATAATAATTGCTGGTGCTGCAATTTGGCCAAAAGGGATCTACTTCATATCTTGTGGTCTCACGCTCCCATTAATAAGCCCTGGCATAAAGTCTGTTTACTTGCCTACAGAGTAACAGGACAAAAACTACCTTTTGACCCCAAGCTATTCCTTCTGGGCATCCTTATGCCCAATAGCTCTCTCCTCTCACATGCACATTTTAGATGGCTAAACATACTTTCTCCTCTGGTCAAACATCTGAGTCTTATGAAATGGAAATCAACTCTGGTGCCTTCTCTTTCAGATGTTCTTCAAAGCATCTCTCAGTATGCCTCTCTAGACTGATTATCTCATGTTACTCATAACCGACTTACTGTATATGACAGATGTTGGCAGAATTACTTCAAGTACATAAACCTAGTTCTTCTAGACCCTAATTCTTAGGGATATTTAGCGCTCCTTCTTATTTTGCTCTCATATTAGGTTTTCTTGAAACATTTGTGCACAGATTTCTCCTCTTTTTTCTCCTTCTTCCCTGTTTTCTCCCTCTCTCCTTCCCTTCTTCCTTGCTTTTTTCTCTCTTCTTTCTTTCCTTGCACACTTTTCTCGTATCTTCACCTCTCCATTACTGAACATTGTTCATATTATGACATTTATCGCTTTTTGCAGTTTACTGAATGCCTTGCAATAGCCTGCCCTGGCATGTATTTCATACATGGTTGCTATTTCTGATCCTATAATACCCTATTAATTGTAACCCTTCTGTTCTCCACTTACATCCTGTCTAGGTTTGTGTTTTATTATCAATACATGTATATAAGGCTTCTCCAATATGTTTACCCCAAATACTGTGTTTTGTTAAGTGATATTTTATACCTTACATGGAGGATAGTCTTCTATTATATAAGATGTGTGCTTTCTTATATACTCGAATTTCAATAAAAAGATGAAGTAAAAAAAAAAGAACAAACTCTAGCCAGAGCCGATAGAGCTGTGAAGAGCTACCAAATGACCAAAGTTATTTTCTTGTAGGTGCCATATAACGCTGTTTAGTCACAATCATCAAAAACTGGCATGCTGCTAATTTGGTCCTCTTGAATTTATTTTGTCAGACTACATGCTGCTGCTCTGTGTGTGTGTGTTTGTGCCCATAGGAATGAGATTGCTCACAGACTGCAGCTGCACTGTCTGTAATCTGACACTGTAGTTTGACTTTCAGAGGTTCAGTAAATTCCAGACAACATATAATGAGTTAACCCCTAGGTTACTGAAAAAAAAAATAGAAAAAATCTATTAGACTGAGCTGGACAGATGATAGAAACAGCAGCTTAAAAAGATTTTATTTTTTGTTAATATCCTAAGAAGTTCTGAGGTACAATACTGTAGCATCTCTCTTCCCTCCAGATGTGTTTAACATAGAGCAGCAAATAGAAAAAATCAGAGGGGGTGGTGCACTACTTTGCAGCTGTGGAGGAATAGTTCCAAATGTCCAAAATGGGAGTTCCACGATCAGCCATTTTACAGCTACCATCTGATCCCAGTAGTGCTGTATGCTCTGCTCACAGCCCACAAATAAACAATATAGCACTTTCCTTAAATCTAGAACAATTAAGAATTGGACATCTTACCTTAAACTCAAAAGCAATATAAATCCAAAATAAAGAATGCTAAAATGGAGTGGGATTACCACCTAGCTAACTCTGCCAACAAAACAAATAGCAAATCTTTCTACTCTTACATTAATTCTCTTAAAAACAGTCTCTCAGGTGGGATCATTACTAGTTAATGATGAAATAATACATGATCCAAAAAATATGGCTGATGTTTTCAACCAGAAGTTTTGCGAAATCTTTAGAACCCATCAAACAATCAACCATCGCACCTATCAAAGTGACATTGGTCACATCACTATATCTGAAGACCTCATCATTATAAATTATTATTCTAGAAGGGTAAAACCTGCCCTGGCCCTGACAACATTGCAGGTCACTTACTATACCTATTAGCTGATTGTTTAGTCCATCCTTTGAGGTTACTATTTGTCTATCCAATAATTTTGTTCCACAGGAATGGAAAATAGTGTATGTGATTCCCATACACAAAAAAAGGTCCAAAAACCATCTGGAAAAACTATAGTCCAA
The DNA here is from genome assembly GCA_016271365.2 of Neoceratodus forsteri. Taxonomy (NCBI): domain Eukaryota; kingdom Metazoa; phylum Chordata; order Ceratodontiformes; family Ceratodontidae; genus Neoceratodus; species Neoceratodus forsteri. The sequence goes on from CM057455.1 coordinate 614,963,772, forward strand.
TCAGCCTTACTTCCTCTATTAGAAAGTCTTATTAATGCCGGCCCAGTGGCACTGAGGGCTGAGGCACAGGATGCCTTACCTCCTGCCGTGCCGGCGACCCATGTTCTTGAATGAGCATGGGTCACTGGGCGTTGGCAGGGAGGAGAAGGATAGAGCATCCATTGGACTGCTCTCCTTCTCCAGGGAGAGGGGTTTAACTTCCCTATGCCCAGTTGCCCCCTGGTGGAGGCTGGGGTCAGGGCATGGGGTGCTAGCATCGGGGAGGATTCTGGGCAAGATGCCTGGGGGAGAGGCATGTGGACACATGTGCCTCTGCCCTCGCTGGTGTCATTGCATGCCCATGGCTCCAGTAATGGAAGGGGAGGAGTGAACAAGGAAAAAGGGGCACCTCTCATGTGGCTTGATGGCCGTCTGTGAGTGTTCATCGGGAACTGGCACCCGAACTGGATCCATGCGGGTGGGGAGTTAGGGGGCTCCCTGCCACCCCACTGCAGGGGGTAAGCCACAGGGGTTTCAGGGTGCCAGTCCCGGTCGAAGCGGATAGTGGACGGATCCCCAGATGGGATGCGAGGAGTACCGGGGCAGAGAGGTGGTCCAGAAGGATAAATAAATACACACACACACAAAAAAAAGAGAATCTGATTAAAGATAGAATCACGCCAGTCCTAAATAGTCATGACCCTGAGCAGCATGGTTTTAAAAAGGGCAGAGGTTTTCTAACAAACCTCATGTATTTCTAGGAAACAATTAGTTACCAGCTAGACAACAGAACACCGTGTGATGTTATTTTTATCAACGTCAGTAAGGCCTTTGATGCCATGCCCCATTGGGCCATCATATCTAAACTTCATAACTTCCATATTAATATAAATATCACCAACTGGATAAGTAACTGACTCCTCGATAGAACGCAAAGAGTCTTAATTAATGGGAACCTATCTGAATTGGGTCACATCACTAGTTGGGCCCTCAGGGCTCTGTTTTGGGTCCCTGTCTATTTCAGGCATTCATATCAGACATGACTAGCAATTGTATCTCAGCTTCCATTAAAAATGCTGATGAAGTGAAAATTGGTGACCCATGCATCAACATGGACCAAGCTCTTACCACTCACAATGATTTAGATACAATCATTACCTGGGTTTACACTTGGGATATGAAACTAAATACAAAGAAGTGCAAAGTCATGCACTAAGGATCACTTAATCCCCATGTTATATATGTTATATATGTTCTAGGGGGCACCTCCTTGAACACAACCATCGATAAAAAAGACCTTGGTATAAGTCTTCTGGCCTGCCTGCTGATTATAACACCTACAGGCAGCAGTGGAATGCCTGCAAAAAAGAAATAAGAACGGTCAAAGGCTCATACTGCAAAAGCTTACTAGAGAATGCCTCAGGCGACCCCAAAACATTCTGGTCACACATAAAAACCTTCCCTGAATCTATCTGCTCCACCACCCCAAATGATCTGGTCCTCAACGGTACTCACTGTAATAATCCTCAGACCATAGCTAACTTTTTAATAATCAATTCTCAGATCTAAAAAAATACACATCCTCATTCCCTGTCTCACAACACTACTGTCCTCCTGTGACCTCCAGCCAAGAAGTCATTGGCCTCTCCTTCTACTTTAAGACTATCACATGAAAGGAGGTCTCAAAACTACTTAGCTCAACCTCAGACAGCACAGCCACAGGCTTGGACAGTCTTGAACCCAGAATACTAAAAATAGCAGCCCCGTGCATTGCTGCTCCCTTAGCCAAAATTGTCATACTCTCTCTATGCCAAAGTAGTGTCCCTGACATATGATAGCCAGGGTCACTCCTGTCTTCAAAAAGGGTGACCCAAAAGACCCATCCAACTACAGACCCATTGCTATCCTCTCGGTTCTGAGCAAAATCCTGGAAAAATTAATTGCTACACAAACCATCATATTCCTTCTCAAAAATTACCTTCTCACAACTGACCAGCATGATTTCCACAAGGGCCATAGCCACTCCACAGCCTGCATAAGTTTACTGCTGACACACTCACTGTTATGGACTCAAGCCTTCTAACTGGAGCAGTCTTCATAGACATGACAAAGACCTTTGACTTGGTGAACCACTCCATTCTCCTTGCCACCCTGAAGTCTTTGGGCTTCGCTCATAATGTTGTCAACTGGTTCTATAGTTACCTATCAAACAGGGTCCAAGTTGTAAAATACAATTCAACCTATTCCAACTTGGTAACAGTGAATATTGGTGTACCACAAGGCTCAGTTTTGGCGCCACTGTTATTTTCTATATTTATCATTAACATCACCTCCAATCTTACTTCCACCTCCTCCATGCTGATGATATAGTCCGATACACCAGCGTAAAAAACATCTCTGGCAATATTCTGCGGCTCTCCACTGACTTTCAGTGCACTCAAGCCTGGCTCTCACATCACAAACTAGTCCTTAATGAGGCCAAAATGCAATCCATGCTATTCTGGACAAATTCTAAACTCAAAACCTGATAATTTTGTGGTCTCTTGTCTGGATGGCTCCCCTATTGGTTCAGTGACCTCATTTAAATACCTAGGGGTAACACTGGACCAATCCCAAAACTTTGACCTTCACATTGAGAACTTGTGTAAATCTGTTAACTCTAAATTAGATATAGCATACCGGACCAGATATGCACTAACCCCTGCAGCGAGGCTTGCCATTGCTCATGGTATTCTTCTACCCACTCTTACATAAAGAGTTGTGACCTATACTGCCATACCTAAATCCAGTCTCCATAGATGGTACATTACCTATAATAATATTTGTCTCTATGCCGCCTTCTCCCATTGGCAGAAACACCACTGCCTCCTCTACTCAGATCTAAACTGGCTGTCACCAAATGCTGTTAGGCTTTATTCCCTTGGGTCAAGTGTCGACAGTATTATGTGGTCTCAAACTCCAAAAACCTTAGCTGATCTACTTGTATCTCAGATGTCTGGCTATGGCCTACTCTTAGGTGAAAAATCCCTTCTATGTGTCCAGAAAAGTAACACCAACAAAGGCACCAGTGCTTTTGCCCACCATGCTCCTCAGCTATGGAACTCCCTCCCTTTAGAGACCCACCAAGCATCCTCCCATAATGCCTTTAAAAAGGAGTTCCATAGCTACCTCATCTCCTATAATTGATGCCCTTGCTTCAACCACCCCAGCACCACTCTTACTCTCACCGCTGTGCACTTGATATGCTTTCTACCTAATGCCTTGTGCTTAATCCTCCCCCTACCTGTCTACTTATCTCTCCTCCCAACTTGATGTGCTTCTTCACTTTGGCTTGTTATCTGAAACACCTTGCCCTGTCCTGCTATAGCTAATTTTCAACTCCTTTTTATCTTTGTAATCACTGCCAAAAAGCTCCTACTTGCAATACTCGGTGCCTTATCTCCCAAACCGTGTGAATGTTTCTCCCTTAGGATCTGCTTACCGTATTTTATTTTGTAATTTTCCCTGCTCATTATAACTGATAGTTTGTTGCAAGTATGTGGTTGTTTGTTTTCAATAAACCTCCTGCAGAACTTTGCATCATGATAATTCCTTGCAAATAAGAGAGCTATGTCCTGCACCTGCCAACAAATTGCCTTATTGCATGTTTTGTCACGAATCACACTGTTTTGTACCTTGATCTCATTGCCTTGCTTGTATTTTTGCTGTAAAACTGTCAAAAGTAGTAGACAGATTTTGTTATTTTTTAGGTAAAGTACTTATTTTTGTGTGTGTTTGGTGTACTCCTCATTTCAGCTAGACAATAGGCTGTCATTTAATTGAATTTTTAGTCTTGTTTTGTAGTCCCTGGATTGACCCCCAAGTTACAGTAAGCGTTGCTGATGGATTCATCTATCTGAGCCCTCTATAGACTGTGTTATTTGCACTTTAATTGTCAGCTTTCAGATGGTGCTTTTGGTCTCAGGTTTAAGTTGCCCCTTGCCTGGAGATCGCCGAACCTGGTGAGGAGGCAGAGTGAGGAGGAAGAGCAGCCTTAAAGTGCAAAGGAGGAGGTGCAAAGAAGCAACTAGTGAAAGATCAGCTCAGTTTTCCTGATTTTCACAACTAAGCTGTCTAGTTCTGTATAGTCAGGAAGCTTTTGGCTGGACCCAGGAAACAGCTGCAAAAGTACTGTGAGGCCAGTGAGAGCAGCTTGCTCAGGATCACAGAGATACTACTGGGAGAGGATGCTGCCTGATAAACTGCTTCTCGAGATTTGATGCAAGGAGGTGCTGTGAGGACTAGTGGCTTGACAAATCCTGGCCTGGACAATCTTTGCCAGTACATGCTGTTACTCTCCTTTTATTAATCTTCAAAAATGAAGAAAGTTTGTTTCAGTTCCTGAGAGCTACAATTTTTGGACAAATTGTGCAGGATTGAATATTTGGCCCTGCCCTCATCCAGTGACAGTATTTGGGAACTTGATACTTTACACGTGGTATGCAAAGCCAAGTTTGTGAATGTGAATGGAGGTGACAACACTGACATTCATTATTCCACATTTTCTTGGCAGAGACTGTTAAGCTCTGTGATTATTGAATTTATATACATTCATTGTTCTGGTTATTTATTCTGTGCTTTGACTTTAATTGGACTTTAGTACACCAAACTTTTTTTCCTTGTCTTGTTAATTCTACCTAAGTCTGTGTAAGGGTGTATGGGGTGAAATTGTTTTGCAGAGAGTGTGGTGAGAGAATATTATTATTTGGGGGGTGGTATTGTTACTACTTTGTTGGGTTGGAGGGAGTGGTTTTTGCATGGGTTGTTTGTGGTAAAGGATATTTTTTTGTAGGGGATTGTGGTTGTTCAGTGTATTAATCTTGTTATTTTGGTGGGGTTGAGAGGTCATGAAAAGAAACATTTATCCCCTGCCAAAACACTGACATGTATTTTTAAAAACATTTTGAAAAACCTTTTAATTTCCATGTTTGAGCACAGTTGTCAGAGTGGTCATACTGTCCTCCAACACCATGCTTGCCTGCTTGAGTTCTCAGGCATGATTCTGGCAGTAAAAGAAATCATTGCAAGTGCTGCAATGCATGCTGGGATACTCATGACTGGGTACAGTAATGGATCCAGTTGAAAATAACATCAGTTTATTCAGGAGCTCATTGTGACCTCTAGGAGGTAAATAAATCTTCCCCTTTTCATTGTGGCAGCATTTTAAAAGCAACAAAAGTGAGTGGAGGTTGCCTTAAGTCATGTTACAATATGGTTTGCATCCACATTCATGTTAAGATGGTTTAGAGCAACCATGTTGGTCTGAAACCATGCTAAAATCCTTCTCCAATAAGGGTTTTGGCATGATTTTTAAAAACGGTTTGTTGCATGGTTTTACCAAGCTACAGTGTGGATGGAATCCTTGTTTGCCATTCTTGTAATGTTACAAGAATGCAAGTGTGGACAGAGCCTTAGATGTTCTATGGTCAGGAACAGATATACCATGATCAGTAAGAGCCTGTGTGCTCCTATTCCCCTGAGTTGTTCCATCAGTTCTGTCCATTTCAACCCCCAACTCCTCCTAAGGCATTTTTGGCCCATTGTTGGAACTGTGGATTTTGAGAAGGTGGTGCAATGGGTGGATGCATGGTCTGGAGTTAGTAGCTGGGCAGAGTAGGATCAAAAGCATAAATCTGAGTACGTGCCCTGGGTTTAGGAGGAGTCATGTAATGGGGTCTTCAGTGCCATGTCCCTGTCCCCATGAAGCCTCCTAGTAGTAAACGGCAGATAGTAGAAGGGCTGTCTGCTCTAGTACCTCTCATTTGTGGTGTGTTATGCAATGCCAGATACCTGAGGAACACAACTGCCTTCATGTTAGATTTCATTGCAAATTCTCCTGGGGATCTGGTATGTTTTACCAAAACCTGGCTTGAGGATGACTTTGAGTCATTCCTGAAGGGGAGGATCACAGCTGGGTTCCCTGTAGCACACAACCCGAGGCAGAAGGGTAGGAAAGATGGGGTGGCCATCTGTTTTAGATCCTGCTTGAGGCTAACAAGGTACCCATTGAAGGATGTGAGTCATTCGAATGTGTGGCAGTAAAAGGAGATGCAGATGTGAGGTGTGGGATTCTCCTTGTCTACCACCATCTGGGACGAGAACAGGAGATCAAATGGGAATTTGCAGATTTCATCATCAGCCTATCATTGAGCTCTCACATCCTACTGCATTTGTGTTGAGGAATTTCAGGGCATGGGACAATGATAAATACTTGTAGTTTACTCAGCAATTCCTCCAGTCACTGGATTCACTGGACCTCACACAAGTTGTTTTCATCATGACCCATGAACATGACCACACACTGGTTCACATCTTCTCCAGCTCCCTGTGGCTATGTGGAGATAAGCAGCCATTGTTGTGGAACCTGCCAAATTCTAGCCATGAAAAGCTTGATCCTAAGCTCCTGCAACTCTCAGCTCCTGCCATAGGATTTCCTCTTACTCACCTGTTCAGCCTGTCATTTTTTCTTAGTGCTGTTCCCCAGTCCTGGAAGATTACCATGGTAATTCTACATCACAGAAGTGGTGACCTCTTTTCCTCTGGCAAATTCTACCCAATTTCCCTCCTCCCCTCCCTCTCAATGCTGCAAGAGAAACTTAGCTGTTCCCAACTTTCTGACTACCTCTTATCCTCCAACTTCCTCTCCCCCTTCCAATCTGGCTTCCAGAAGCACATTCCATCATTTTTCCTTCCTTCATGTCACTGATTCTGCCTTCTTAGGAATGGATCAGGGGCACATCCTGGTTGCCATTTTCATCAGTCAGGCTAAAGTCTTTGGCTTGGTGTCACATCCACTCCTCCTGGATAAGTTGAGATCTGCTGACCTCTCAGTTACCACTGTTGATTGGTTCGGTTCATAACTCATGGGCCCTCAGCAGTCAGTACATGTTGGAGGCGTCCTGTCACCGCTTCTTCTATCCAGTCTAAGGTCCCCATGGGCTCCATCTTGGGTCCCATCCTCTTTTCCATTTTCCTCTATGACTTACCCTCTGCCTGTGGCATTTTGCATATTCACAGTTATGCTGGTGACAAAGTCATCTTCATCTCCAGTCCCTCCACCATTGCCATGGAAGTCCTGTTCCATCAGGAATTCCACAACATTCTGTGCTGATCCAATTCTAACCAGCTTAGGGTCAGCACTAAAAAATGGTGTCCATGACATTTGGTACCACCCAGAAACTTGTCTCATTTCCAACCATCCCAGTTTTCTCCACATTGGATGTCTCCTCCCTTGATGCTGTACAGTCTTTCAAGTACTTTGGTGTGTGGCTGGACAGCACATGTGACTTCTCAGCCAACACTGATGCCATTCATACAAAACTCCACCCCTGTTTCAGTGTCTTCTACCACAACAATGGCTACTTATCTCCACATATCCACAGGGAGCTTGTTACCAAAATGATGCTCCCTCTCTTCAACTACATGCATGTGGTCTATGGCACCACCCTCACCACTTTCCTTGCCAGACTAGACACCCTTTATAATGCCTTTTTTTGCTTTGCTGCTAACCATGAAATTGGAATTTGCTAGTTTCACCCAGCCTTAGCTTCTCTCAGTACAGGCAGTGTGTTCAGTTCCTCATGCTCACATCACTCCCTCCTAAAGCACTGCTGCACCTTTATTATTGCAGCAGCAACATGTACTCTCAATGCTGGTTGTGTGTTTACTTTCTGGCACTCATCATCACTCCTGCCTAAGGTGCTGCTGTATCTTTCTACTCTGATTCTGGGTCCGGGTCCAAATATTGCTGGAACTTACTGAGTCACGCTTGCTGGTCTTTCATTCAGATTTTGAATTCACGGAACCAAAAGATAAAAACCTCACTTTTGTTCCCACTACTGTGACTCATAATGTTGGGTTTAACTTAGTTTCTCATATTTCAGTTGGTGATTCCAGCAGCAAGATGTTTCTTCAATTGGAGAGTGGATCTTCACCATGGGACATGTTCCAGTGAGTGATGGTGTGGAGGTGTGGGGTGGTGGGTGCTGACTGGGTAGTCGAGCTAGAGGGTGAGATCAGCGAGGGACCATTTTCTGTTTTACAGGATAACAAAAAGTCAAGGAGCAGTTTTCTATTTTCAGTGGACTTATCCGACACTTGGAATTCGACACCCAAGTGTTGGGCAACTGTTCATAGTGCCACACCTATGGAAATGAGCCAGATGACCTGGAGATGAGAAAGGCAAGACAATTGGTACCAGATGTGTGCACACTGGTCCACTTATGTAATACATTATGTAAAAAGAGTGACGGGGAGAAAGAAGCTGTACCGCGGGTGGACACCCTGATCTGCTTAATAAATAATAAAACAGGTAGATGAGCTATATAGATAGATAGACAGAGGCAGACAGAACAGTGAATCATCTGCTGACTGCTCTCACTGTAGCCTGAAGCATGACTTCCAGCTGCGTCTGAAGAACTGAATAATGTCCTGCTATTTTCATATAGACAATGTGGGTGAACAGCTCCTCTCACCAAGCTGTGCAGTCTGGATTTTGGGGTGTCCAGAAAAGATGTGTATGGCAAGTGTTTAAAAAAACAAACACTAGAATCTAGCTAAACAGTTCCCATTTAGCTAGGTTCAGGTGTTGTTTGAAATGTTATCATTTTTATGTGTTTTCAAAGTTTTCGAGTGTGAAAGAGGAAACAAGATGACAGATAGCATGATCAATATTTTTTTCAATACGATTGATATTTATTTCAACACAACAGGTAAATCATGAAAATAAGGATACACAATCTTATTTTTTTTTACTATTCACATCAGGACATTAACTCTAAAATCATTATAACTCTGGAACTGTGTAATATTTTTTTTCATGAAACCTTGTAAAGGCACACTCTTGGCATGGGTCCCTTCACCTCTGACCATTTTATAAAAAAAAATCCACACCATGAAGACTGGAGGTGAGAGCAAAAAATATCTAATGTTAAGTATAGGGAAGTCAAACATATTTTTTCCCCCACTGTTTTGGTGCTCTGCATCTCAAAAACTGAAAAAGATGCAGTCAAGAAACTTGCCACTTCTTGAGACTCTGACTGCCTAGAGGTGCATGCTGAACTTTGGTCTCTTTTGTCAAAGGATGACGAAGTTATTAAGGTGCAAAAATTAAGGTTTAACATTAAACAGCCTATTTAACCCTAAGTATAAGGGTGCTACCGCACCCCTATAATACCACACCTATGAGCCAAACCTCATCAGTACATTGCAGCCAAAGTAATTCTACCCCTTTTAACTTATTTGATTGATTTGTCCTCTAGGGCACTTACACCTTTTTACATATAAAGCTAACCCTCCTCTCTTTGCATCCTCCCTGTACCTCCCAAATATTAAGAAACTTTGTATGTTGATGTTCCAGCTGTACTCTGGATAGGGCAAAGTTGTAAAAAGAGCAATGATGTCTTGCCCTTTGGTTATTGCCATCACATTAAATACTTTGACCTTGTTGCAAATGCACCAAGCATTAGCATGAATAACCCTCCACTTGCTGTTTCACTCTATTCATTACTCCACTGAGTCATAGAAAATGATGGCAGAACAAGATGCAAGATCCATTCAGTTTGCACAGTTTCCTACTGTACATATCCATCACTGACCTAATTCTAATAAGGTTTTAATTCTGAGATCTGACTCTCAAATCCCCAGCCAACCCCACCCTCATTATTTGTCTCATCCAACCTTGAATCCATCTATAGACTCTGCTTTCACTGCCTCTTTAGCTAATCTGCTATTCCATTGATCCACCACCCTTTTGGTGAAAAACCTTCTAATGCCTCTCAACTTTTCCCCTGACTAGTCACCACCGATACCCTCTTGTCACTGTGCCATTTGTGGTGAACAGGCCCTATCTAGTAATTCTGTTTGTCCCGCTCGTAAACTTTTAAGTCTCAGTCATATCTGAACTAACTCTCTCTCTCTCTCTCTCTCTCTCTTTTTCTCTCGCTCACTCAGCCTACAGCATGTACATGTCCTGGTCTGACAGCCATTCCTTGTATGATCTGCCTTGCTGACCCTTGATCATTTTGATGATCCTGCACATTAATAGCCTATGCCTTCTTCAGGAGAGTGTTCTAGAACTAACACAATATTTTAGATAGGGTCTCACCAGGGACCGGTTTAGGGGCAATATTGCTTCCCTCCTCCAGCTGTTGAATCCCCTCCCTACGAAATCCAGAATTCTAGTTTCCTTGTAGTTGCAGCAATTGACATGTCATATATTTCCTAAAGTTTCTGTGATATCACTAGATATTCCCTACCTGCCTGAAGTACCACTGTTGGACCACCTGAAGGAATCTATTTAGAAATATTACAAAATATCAAGAAATCTCTGACCATGTCTACTGCTGCAACTGTATATTGTGTGCTACACTGGTCATAGGTGTTGAGACTGTTGCTGACTATATCCCTCAGAACCCTTTCTTCCACCATTGTGGCTAACTGAACTCCTCCAATAGTCTGCTGTCCATCGATACTTCCTACCGATGTGTATCATTTTGCACTTTTTGGCATGGAATCTCAACTGACAGTGTGAACAACCTTTCCAGTTTACCCAGATCCCCCATTACATTCCTGATCCCATCCTCCTCACTATCTGCCCTGCAACAAAGTTTCATGTCATCAGCAAAACGATGCATTTCTCACTGCCCTACATCTCTAAAGAACATGTTTAACCAGGTAGGGTACAGGACTGACCTTTGCAGTACCATAGGAAGGGTGGGGCAGGTGGTGCTTCCACCCCGGGCGCATGCCTCCAAGGGGTGCACCCGGCTTAGTTTTCAAGTCAAGCTCTCATGCCTGATTCAGTGGCCCACTTGTGCTGTAGCTTTAAATTTTAAGTTTTTTGTCTCCCTGTAATTACCAATTACTGTCAGGAGAGGCGCCGGCGCATCCACGGAAGGACCAGCAAGTGTGTGGGGGGAGTGTCACATGGTCACGCCGTCTACACAGATAAAAAATCATGAGGTGGTGGTAACTGTCTGTGGGCAGGCTAGCGCCACCCATACAGTATAAAAGGTATGGGTGGAGATGTGGAGCGCGTGCTTCTGAGAGGCGCGGTTTAGTTGGAGAGAGATGAATTGAATAGAGAGAGTGAGTCTAGTAGGAAAATGGAAGAAAACACAAAAGTGATAGAATATACACACAGACTAGAGAGGACAGAGGATAGAGTGAGGAGTCTAGGAGAGAATGAGATTTACGTAAGCACAAGCAAAAGCATTCTTCCGTTTGTTCCTGAATCCCGACTGACTGTTATCTATAGTCTCTGACTGCCTGACTGGAGTAGACTACTAGGACTACTGTGCCGATTGCTGAATGATGACTGACTGACTGACTCAGACTAGTGAACATTTCCATGATCCACGTGGGGGGGGGGTGCAATTGAAAATCATTGGGTGGGCCTGGCTGCCAGGTTTAAATAAAATCTGTGGTGAATTTATGATCCATTCTGGTCTCTGTGCACTTACTGTGTGATGATGTGACTCTCTCTGGCATCCCCTCACCTACCCCTCCTTTGGCTTGCACCAAGACTCCCAGGTCAGGACCTCCACCAGTCTTCTCCACCGCTGCTCCGAGTCCTTTCTGTCTCCACAAGTTCATGCATGCTTCTCCAGCTCCACTATCCCACCCAGCTCCAGCTGTGAGAGAGGGGACAGTCTAGATCTTGTATCTGGTGGACTGGAACTTGGCCTGCAGTGCTGGCAGGCCCGCCTGACTTAGCTGGCTCTGTTGTGTTTTCTCTCCTGCTGACTGACTGGGTCACTGCTCCCACTCCAGGGCCGGGCTGCCAAACCACATTGCTTCCTAATAGTTCAGGTGGGCGGCCAATGCCCAGCAGCAACAGGCCATCCTACTCACTCATCGTATTCCTATCTGAACTTTACACTGCATTCTATTTTACTGATCAGTAAAATAAAATGCACTAGTGAAGCTGAGAAATTGATGACAAACGCATAATTTGCCATCAGACATTATTTTATTTTTTATGAAATAGCTAACCAGTCAGCCAGATGGTTAATTTGTGTGCAGTGTGCAGCCACAGCCAATCCAGTTTGACTAGTGATCTTTGATGATCATTCATGCAACCCTGCGGCTTCAGCTAAAATAAAAATCCCATTCCCTAATCGATCCTTATCTAAGACTTTACAACAGAGTAACAGTCTGTCAAAATCTTGAGACTGGCGCAGGTGGCAGTGAATTTATGTGTACAGAGGCAAAGGGCCTGGCCTGGTGCTGCCTGTTGAACTAATGGGACAATACAATCACGCTAGTAAATCAGTTCCCAGCTGTACCTGTACTGTGCAGCAGTTTACACTGTGGGGAGATAAATAATAACAGTCAATTGCATTTTCACAGGACATTTGATTTTATTCCCATAACTGATCTCAGCTCTCCCCACCCAGAACACTGTCACTAAGCACCCACATAACCCTCTGGCAGTCTAGTGGTACCACCTGCCCACCCATAGCCCCAATGGCAATACATGTTTAGCATAGTCCTGGCAGTCTAGTAGTACCCCTCCTGCAAAGCCGTTCGCTGGTAAACCCTATAGAATAATATCCCTGGTGGTCCAGTGGCACCCCCCACCCATGCAGGACCCCTGCCACCCAACTCTCCCCCCCCATCATCGGCGGGCAGCAACAAACCTACCCATATACCACCCGGCTGCCCACCAAATGACAGCTTACAGAATCAGCTGTAAGCCCATTGGTCCACAGTGTGGACCAATGGGCTTGCAGTGCATACATAATAGTCACAAATGTGTGAATGAATGAATGACATCATTTGGTTGGCAGCTGGGTGATATGCGGGTGGGTTTGTTGCTGCCCGCCAATGACGGGGTTAGCTGGGTGGGTGGGGGTCCTGTGTGGAGGGCAGGGGGGTGCCAGTGGACCACCAGGAATACTTTTCATTTGTATTTATCAGTGCTCGCCACTATGGGGAGGGGGTTAGGTACCACTAGACCCCATCTGGCAGCACCACTTGCTGTGCAGGGCACCATGCACATTTCACTGGCCAGCTCTGCACAATTCATGCAAATGGGGCCATAATGACATGCAAATGGCCCCATTTGCACCTTGCATACATTATGGCCCTGTACTCACCACAAAGCATGTAAACCTCTCAGAGCTTCTTGGGGCCTTGCAGCACCCAGACCCCCGTCTCTTTTCGGGGGGGGGGGGTGCAAAATTAGTCTCTTGCCCAGGGCACCAAAATGCCTTCCTACGGCTCTGGACCTTTGTGCTACTCTACTTGTGACATCCATGTCCTCTGATTTAATCCCTTTTACTACCACTCTCCACTTTCTTCCCACTAGCAATTGCCCAGTCCACCTTATGAGCCCTTCCTCTATTCCAACATCCAACAGCTTTTTTAGTAGCTTTCTATGCAGAGCTGAACCAAAGGCCTTTCTGAAGCTGAGGTAAAGCACACTGACCACCTGTCCCCTACCTACTGTCCTTGTGACCCAATCAAAGAATACTAACAGGTTTGTCTAATGTGATCATTCTTCCCAGAAACCTTGATTGTTACTTTCTTGGACCCTGTTAGCCTTTAGGTATTCCACTACTTTCCTTGATCAGGGTCACCAGAAGCTTAGTAATACTTGTAGTAAAACTGACTGGCCTGTAGTTACCCAGTTCTTCCTTATCCTCACTCTTGTGCATAGGGACCAAATCTGCAGCCCTCCAGGCCAATAATATAGAAACATAGAAATTTGTCAGCAGAAAAGGACCCCATGGCCCATCCAGTCTGCCTGAATTCTGCCTTCCAGGAAGACTTCCAATCTTCATTTCTTGCCTTATTACTGTTGCTTAGGCCCAAGTAGATATCCCAAGCTGTTTTAAATTTGTCCACTGAATCTGCCCCCACCACCCATTCTGGCAGTCTCTTCCATTGTGCCACAACCATCTCAGTAAAAAACTTCCCCCTAATGTCACCTCTAAAGCTACCCACCTCCAGTCTGAATGCATGCCCCTAGTGAATTTCTTCTCACACATTCTGAATATGCTGTCAACCCTTACTATGTTTTTACCCTTCAAGTACTTGAAGGTTTGAACCATATCCCCCCTTCCCTCCTCTTTTCCAGTGTGTACAGGCCTAGCTCCCCCAGCCTTTCCCTGTATGACTTTTGCTTCCCTTTCACCATTTCAATTGCTCTTCTCTGGACCCTCTACAACCTGTCCTTGTCCACTTGTAGGTATGGCCTCCAGAACTGGACCTCATATTTCAGGTGTGATCTGACCATCGCTTTGTATAGTGGCATGATCATCTCCCTTCTCCTGCTTGTAAAGCCATTCCCTATACATGCCAATATTCTGATTGCTTTCCCTGCTGCCCTGTCGCACTGACTCTGAACTTTCAGATTGTTTGAAATTGTGATCCCCAGGTCCCTTTTCTAATCTGTTACCCCCAGTTCTTCCACCAAGTCAGTATTTTGCCCTGGGGTGTTTAAACCCTATGTGTATAATTCTGCATTTTTTTTCATTGAATTGTGGCTGCCAGTTTTCTGACCACACCTCCAGCCTGACCAGCTTCTCCCTCATACTTTCGAACCCTGCCCCGGCAATCAACCCTATTACAGATCTTCATGTTGTCTACAAACAGACACACCTTCCCATGTAAACCCTCTGAAATGCCCCCAATATATATGTTGAAAATTATGGGTTCCAACACGGACCCCTGAGGAACCCCACTCATCACCCTTTCTTCTTTTGAGTGTACACCATTTACCATAACCCTCTGTGTCCTCTCCTCTAACCGATGTTCTATCCAGTTTGTGAGCTTGCTCCACACTCCTAAGCTGCCCAATTTGCTTACCAGCCTCCTGTGGAGAACAGTGTCAAAGGCCTTCCTGAAATCCAGGTAGGCCATGTCCACCATCCCACCCTGGTCCAATATCTCCATAACTGTCAAAGAATTCAATCAGATTGGTCTGACAGGACCTTCCACCTGTGAATCCATCCTGGTTGTCATCCAGGAGGCCCTCCTCCTCCAGATATTTTATTAGCCTTTCCTTAATAAGTGTTTCCATTGTCTTCCCCACAATGGAGGTAAGGCTAACTGGGTAGTAGTTTCCCAGTTCCTCCACTCCTCCACTTTATGCAATGGTACCACCTTATCACTTTTCCAGTCCCCAGGAACCCTACCCTTGCCCAGTGACAAATTAAATAACCTTATGAGTGGTGCCACTAGCTCCTGTTTTATCTCTTTGAGCACCCTCAGGTGAATCTTATCTGCTCCCATTGCTTCATCCATCCACTGTTTTCCTAGTTCTTCCAATATCATATCTTCTATGAAGGGACTTGAGTCCATCTTCCTGCCTACCCTTTCCTTGCTTTTCAGCTCTGGCCCTTTCCCCTCCTCTACCATGAAAACTGACATGAAGTAGTCATTCAGAATATTAGCCTTTTCTACATTTCCCTCTACCAGTGCTTCTCCTCCCTCCTTGAACTTCATAATCCATGCAAGGGTTTGGAATGCGACCCTACCAGGAAACGGCCATGTTCTGGTCAAATCAAGTTACAAGCAACAATATGGGAGACAGGCACCAAATGCTTAGGCCCACAGGGCTATTTCCTCCAATTACATTCAAAAAAGCCATATAAGTTGAGCAAGAACTCACCAAAAGTTGCTGTTGCAGTTCTGTAGCATAAAACATGTTTTATTCAATCCAAAAGTTTAAAATGGACAATGGTGGTCAATATAAGCTCCCCTGATCCCTCACATTGAGATAACTTCCTCAAACATTCTATGTCATCTGATGCATTTCGCACAATGTACTTTCTCAAAGGTGAGAGGGACACTGGAGGACTAACCCTTAAATGCTAAAATAACTTAAAGTGATATACACATGAGAAATACAGAACAACTAATACCCAAATAAATGCATGGGAAAGTGAATAACAAATATGTAGATTGTATAAAACACCTGGGACCCTTTTATGGAACAATATTGTCCTCCACTTTTGACATTTAAAACACCAAACTGGCATTTCTAATACACATATGGCTAAAAACATTTATATTCCACCAGCTATTGAATTGTCACCAAGCTGCTCCATGGTGCACTATTGCACCCTAGTGGATACAATATATAACACATCTAATACATGTCATCATATATTAGAGATACCAATATAATAAAAAATCAAATAATCTATGCACTTGCCTATATATAAAGACAGATCTTTTTCAAATATCATTCAAACAATATGTTTACATGGTACTTATATTCTCCATGGATAATCAAGTGGCAATCAATCAATATATAAACATGGCATCTAGAAGTACGTTTCTATAATACACTATAATACATTATAAATGTAAATAATCAAACCTGATAGTGAATAAAAGTAATGTGACTGCACAAAGATTTTTTGTAAACTCATGATGGCAATGAAAGTGCTGGTGCAAATCTGCATAAAATGGGTTGCCATAAGGGCAGCCCCCATTGTTCCAGGCCACTTGACCTTGGAAAAAGACATGAATAGCAGCAAGGGTGGGAAGGGGGGAAGGGATGGGGGTGGGTGGAGCTAGGGAAGGTAAAAGGGAAGGAAAGGAAGTGGGAGTGAGGTCATGGGGGAGGTCTCTCATGAGGTCACAAGACAGTCAGGAGAGGGGTTGGGGAATAAGGACCAATAAGAAGCAAGGGATAGCTAATGAGGGGCGGAGCAGTAAGGGGTTTAAGAGGAGCAACTCAGAGGGGCTCTGCTACTTTCTGCTAAGGTTCTTGGGTAAGTAATTTTCAAGAAAGAACCTAGCACATCAGTCAGAAGTTCCTCAGGAATAAGGTAAGAGAAAGTATATCTTGAACACTATTCCTTAGGAAGGTTATTGATACAATAGATCGTTAAGATTTTGATGCATTAGGATGTTTAAAAAAAAGTTTTTAGCCAGGTTTGATAAACGTTGGAGTCATGCAAAGGAATTGTGTAGCTAATTTATTTAGTAGAATGCATATGGGAAGAATAGAGCGAGACATCGGGGAACCAAAAACGGAAAGCTGTTGAAAGAATGTGAAAAGTGTGTTGGGCATTAAAAGGAACTTTTGGGGAGCAAAAGGAGTAGAGAAGGAGAGTTCTGTTGAATACGAGGGTAACCGTAGGGTGTAGACTGCAAATCCTGTGTGGTGAATGGCTCGGGTAGTAGAGGTGTTGCGCTTAAAAAAAAAAAAAAAGAAAACATGCAGGGTAAGAGAATACAGCTGATCAGGTCAAGGGAGAAGGAAGGTAGTGAGCAGGGAGAAGGGTGGCAGAACAGACACTCTGGCAGAGCTCAGACAGCACTGGGGAAGAGAGAGAGTACCACGGCATGCAGGGCAAGTATACAGAAGGAGACACAAAGAGCCACAAGGTGGGCTATCGGGTGCAGTGCAGCAAAAGGGGGACACAAGGGGGAGGGAGACCCCAGAAAAGCATCAGTAGGATGGAGCTAGCCTTTCAGATCTGGGCAGCTGCCCTGGAGGCAGGAGTTTAAAAAAAAAGGGGGGATTTTGAGCAGCGAGCCGATACGGAGAGCCCAGCAGGGTCCCAACAAGCATGCATGGGCAAGGCAGTGAGCAACGCAAAACAGGGAACAAGTAAAGGGACAAGAAAGAGGGGGACCCCTATGATTACTGGGTGAGGATGCAAGGACCCAGCTAGAATGTGGCGGGTAATGCCAGAGTGAGGACGACCCGAGCAATAGTGTGGTAGCAGGACGTGACCACGTGGCAAGAACGCCGGGCAATTCAAGGCATTATAGCTTTGGGGGTTGCAAGGAGAGACGAGCAAGCTAGTGGGGAGAATATACATTGAATGGCAGGGGAAAAGGCGGTACGAATTGGACATAGGGCCAGGAGTTGGGCCTATGGGGAAGCGACCATGTGGAGCTGCTAGGGAAAGGGAACAAAGGGGTGGGGGGGTAAAACACCGCAAAGCAGTCACGAGGCTGTACAAGGGCATCTTCAGGGTGGGGGAAGTATATCTTTTGGCCTAATTTCCCCCCCAAAAAAGGTCATTTTACGAAAACAGAACGCTCGAAATAGGACAGGGTTGTGTAAGGATGCAGCAGATGACTGTCAGGGGCAGTTTTAAAAGGTTTTAAAAAAAAGCTGCCCTCGTGGCAACCCATTTTGTCTGTGAAAGCAGTCACATAACAGCTTCCCATGTGGGAGGATGTTGCAGCTGAGGCAACTCCTGTTTCTTGGGCAGAGATTCCAATGGTAGAGGATGGTGCTAATAGCAGAGGAATGCAATGGGGTAAACATGGAATAGCATGATGGATTTCATAGTGCAATGTCCTGAAAACAAAAAAGCACTAGATTTGATTAAAAGTTCTACAATTCTACTTCATGACAAGGGTATAGTAGGTTAACGTTAAGACAGAGTTATGTAATAAAATTTGGTTTGTGTCACTCTTACATTCTGTTACAATTTGGCTACATTTAGGCCAACTGGTTAAAGGGGGGTGAGATCAGCTATGGAGCTTTAGAAACATGGCAGTTCATGTAGGGGAACAGGAAGGGCCCTTGGTTATTAAAATAGAAAAAGAGAAATCTGAAGTCTGGAGCGAGCTGAATACTAGACCCCCAAAGACATGGTGGCCACCAGGGTCCCCTCCACCGAGCATATGGGCAGCCATTTTAGATAAGGGTAGGGGCACACAAAAAAAAGGGGGGGCGGCCATATTGGGATAAAGGAACATGGCTGTTGGTTTTTTCAAAGGAGGACAGAGGTATTTGGCAGGTCAAACAATATGCAGGGATAAACCCAGAGAGCTAACAAATTTTAATTTTGTTGTGAGCAGGAAAAAGAGGCAGAATGAACACCCATGGATCCAGTTCAATGAAAGCAAACGCTATGAAAATGATCATGGATCTCGTGGACAGGGCCCACAAGGTCCTGGCTACAGTGGAAGACACGGAGAGTGGAGAAGTACCAGCACAGAAGGAGAGGGTCAGAAAGAAGGGGCAGAGTGGGGCAGAAGGAAAAGGGAAGGGAGCTGGGGCACCGGTGCCAAAATGCCCTAGAGCAAGTTCTCCAGGGTGGCAACCAACAACCCATGAAATGCCCAACCCAACACCTGCACCCAGTCCGGAGGGGCCGATGCCTGATGCGGAACCCAGTCCAAGGGAGATAGATAGGCCTCACCCAGGACTGGGACTCAACATTCCCACACCTGAATCTAACCGGCCAGAGACGGGTAGTGACCGGTAATCCCCAATTAATGGACCATGAGAGGGAGTGGAACCAAGACTCAAGGCAACAATTGAACCATCAAAAGAACTCCATGGAGAAACAAGTACAGTGTTGACGTTAGAAAGTACCATGAAGGAGTATGTCGAACAAATATTATTAGGTATGGGGGGAGATGGTGTTAAGAAGTTGCAGAAAGTGCTGGGCAATTTAGAAGAAAAGGAGAAGGAGGAAAAACAAGGAGATGGGGAAAAGGAAATGATAGAACAGAAAAAGGGGAGTGGAGGGGTAAGAATAGGGGACCATGTGCCATTAGCAACAAATAAAAAAATCTGGAAAGGAGAATTTGTTGATATCTTTGCCTTGGTAGATAAGAAAACAGCTGAGCTATATGAGGAAAAGGAGAGTTTCAGTAAAAAAGAATTAGCAGCTGCAGTAGTTCTGGTCAAGAAGGGAGAGGAGCAGGAAGGGCCCACATATAAAGGAAAATCATGGGAGGCCTGGACTCTGGGTTTCACATATTATAGTGCAATAGCCCAAGAGAAAAAGCCAGAATTGGCCATTCCCTTATTAACTTACTCGTTGATCATAAGAAATGCATATAAGATTATGGGAGGCACTAAATGGCTACAGTATGATGAAAAGTTCAGGACCTGAATGGCCAATTATGGAGAGGATTGTCAATGGGATTCTAGACATAATGACCTATGGTGGGAAACCATGACAGTAGCTGGTGAGGCTGAAGGCAATTGACAGAAGGGAGGGCTGCGATATCAGAAGTGCTGTTGGGGGTACAACAGAGCACACTGTACCTTCCCAGGCTGCAGGTTTAGGCATGCCTGTTCCAAATGCGGTGGAACCCATCCAGCCTCAAGATGCAGATCTTATGGGAAAGCCAACCCCACAGGAGGACAAATAAGGGGTTACTTTCGGGGAGGCCACAGAGGGATGCAGAGAGATAATACAGGGAGAGGGAGGGGATATACAGGTGGGAGAGGGTTTCACCAAGGGGGAAAATAAAAAAGGTCAGTTCCGGCTACAAAAACCCCGATCAGAGGCAAATTAGTGGAGCAATGGATAAAGGAGTATCTGAATAAAAGGGTGGGACTGGAGTTAATAGAGGGTTTTAAAAAGGGTTTTAGTTTACATTACCAGGGAAGGAGGTTTGGGACATGGGCAAGCAATTTAAATTCAATTAAAGGCAAGGAGGCACTGCTAAAGATGAAGATTGCTAATGAAAAAGAGGCAGGTAGGATAGAAGGTCCCTTCAAAGACCCCCCTTTCCAGCACCTGCGAGTATCACCATTAGGACTAGTCCCTAAAAAGCAAGCAGGGGAATATCGGGTAATTCACCACCTATCCTATCCTGATAAAGAATCAGTCAATGATCACATTTCGGAAGAGGATAGTTGGGTGCCCTATGGGACCTTAGAGGATGCAGTAGAGTAGAGATCATCAGGGCAAGGTGCACCCCATGGTTGGCAAAGACAGACATCAAGTCCGCATTCTGGCTACTGCCGGTCCACAGGGAAGACTGGGAATTGTTGGGTTTTCAGATCAAAGGGGAATATTATTTTGATAAGGCCAAGCCAATGGGGTGTTCAGTGGCCTGCTCCACCTTTGAAAAGTTCAGCACGTGGCTGCAATGGGTATTCAAAGCCAGGTACGGACATGACACGGTGGTCCATTACCTGGAAAATTTTCTGTTCATAGGGGAAGGTGAAAAACCGGTGTGCAAGATTATGGAGGATTTTCAAGAGCTGTGCAGGGAGCTTGGAGTCCCATTAGCTACTGCAAAAAGAGAAGGCCCCAGCAGGTGCTTAGAATTCCTTGGTATAGAGGTGGATGCAGAACGGGGTCTATTCCGCATGCCAACTCAGTAGGTAATTAAGCTAAGGACAATGTTGGTAGAGATAGGAAAGAAGAAAAGAGTGCCCCTAATCAGCAGCCAGCAATTAATGGGTCACTTGAATTTTGCATGTAGAGCAATCGGGCCAGGACGTGCGTTTACACAACGTCTGGCAAGGGCCATGGTGGGGGGTTCAAAGCCATATCACTGGGTCAGTATAGGGAGATAGACCAAGGAAGACCTAAAAATTTGGGAGCAATTCATAGAAAATCACAAAAGAGTAGCCATATGGCAGGAGGAATGGCTATATAACATGGATCTGAAACTTTACACGGATACTTCAGGGGGGCATGGGGTGGGTGCCTACTTCCAGGGAAAATGGATAGCAGAACCCTAGCCACAAAGGTGGATTGAAGAGGGTTTGACAACAGACATCACTTTTTTGGAGATTTTTCTAATCTGGGCGGTGACAAAAATGTGGGGAACATGTTTGCAGAACCATCGGGTCACATTCTGGTGTGACAACAGGGCAGTCGTTGACATGCTAAACAACAGAGCGTCAAGGTCTGTTTTGGTACTCCGCATCTTACGGCAGCTAGTACTACAAGGGTTGAGGCTCAACATGAGTTTCAGGGCTAGGCACATTACAGGAATAAACAACTCCATCGCTGACAGCCTCTCCCAATTACAGATGAAAATATTTCAGGCACTGGCTCCCAACACAGATCTGATGAGAGAGAGGATCCCAGAGCAGCTATGGGAGGCTGGCTGGAGGGAGCAGCGTATCTCTTTCAAAGTGCATGGGCAGACAACACCCTAAAAGCTTATGAAAGCTCATGGAGGGTTTTCCAGGTTTTCAGATCCCACCACAACATGGAGGTGAGTGGGGTGGTCACAGAAGAACAAGTGGGAAGTTTTGTAGTGAAAAGCTGGGAGGAATGAGCAGCTTGCACTACTGTGAGAGTGCATCTAGCGGCCATAGGTTGGGTTTGCTGGATGAAAGGTTGGGGAGCACCGTGCAATAGTATTTTAGTAAGAAGAATGATGATGGGTGGCAAAGGATAAAAGGGAAGGAGAGGGATATGAGAGAACCAATCTCTGAACACTTACTAGAAAAATACTAGGAAAATTGGTGGAAATTTGCTACACCCCATACGAAGTAATACTATTCAAAGCACTATTTATGGTGTTACACAAGGGAGCTTTCAGAGTATCCAAAATAGTTGGACCTGCTATACCCTCTCCGGGAAAAGGTCTGTAGCGGGATGATATACAATGGAGAAGGGTAGGGCTCACCCTCATAATTTTAAGGTCAAAGATGGATCAGACAGGTAAGGGCTACAGGGTAAATATAGAGCCCAAAGAGAACCTGGATCTGTGCCCATGCCAGCTTATGCTTGACTTCCACAGAATTAGGCCTAAACAAAGGGGTCTATTTTTTGTACATGAGAACAGGAAGGAGGTAAAAGGGAGTCAAGTGTCGGGGGTGTTGAAGTGGAGCATAAAAGAACTGGGGGAAAACCCAGACAGGTTCTCCTCTCATTCTTTCCGGATTGGGGCAGCCTCAGAGGCGGCGGCTGAGGGAAAAGGGGGGAGGACATAAAACCCATAGGGCAATGGACCTCAGACTGCTACAAGAAATACATTAGAAATACAGTACATTAACCTTATTGTATTTTGTCTCCCCTGCAGGAAAGAAGGGAAGGTATAAGGCACGGGAAAGGGGGCAAGGGGGGAAGAAAAAAAAAAACTACACATGGATGTTTGCTGCCCTCACTGTTTCTTATTGTGTGTTTATAGATATACAAAAAAGGAAGGACATATGGATGGTGGGACACACGCACATTTATTGGGTGGAAAGGGAGGCAGTGCAGAAGAAAGGTAGAAAGCAACTGGGTTATGACCACAAAGGAATAAGGATCCTGTGGAAAGGAATACAGGGAATGCGATAGGGGCAACTCCTTCCCTTACTGTTAGAGATGAGAAAGAACAACAAGGACCCAGACCTCCTGATAATACACCTGGGCTGGAATGACTTGGGACATGGCCCCTGGTTAGAAATCTTTTACAGCATACAAAGGGATGTCAAGGTCATGAGGACATGGTGGCCAGCGATAACAATTATGTGGTCTGAAATTATTCCACGTAGGGTGTGGAGACAAGCCAGGCAGCACAAGGCCATAGAAAAGGTGAGGAGGAGGATGAATAGTAGGGTGGGGAGGTTTATGATAGAAAATGGAGAAGCTGCTATCAGGCATGACGAAATAGAAGAGAGGATACATGGGCTGTACAGGATGGATGGGGTACACTTATCCCAGATGGGAAATCACATATTCATCACTGAACTAGGGGGAGGGATAGATCAGTGGTTGAAGGGATTTCTAATAAGGGGGAAGCTTACCATCCAATGGAAGCTGGAGGCAAGCTAATGGAAGGTAGGAAGTAAAGATTTGATAAGCTAAAAGGGGGGGAAATGGGTATGGGAGGTTAGGAGAAAAAAGAAATGGAGGAATTAAGAACTGGAAGAAGGTAAAGGGTATGGACACCCTGATAAGTGGACAAGAAAAAGGGGAGCAGGAATTGGACCTGCCCAGAAAGAAAGAAAGTATAAGACCAGCTTGGGTTTACACTCAGGTAAGGAGTGGAACAAGACCTCCTAGGGTTTCGACACCGGGGGGGAGAAAAACAAAAGAAACCAAAATTTAAATGAAAGAGGAGTGGAATAAAAATGTGACAAAGGTAAAATAATAGGAACTCACTATTGTAAAAATGTATATATTTATGTTTGTGTGGAACATAAAAGGTTTTGCTGACTGAGCAGCCAAATCTACAATATTGAGTGTGATGTCTCTTTTTTAGGGAAGGAGATCTGGAACAAAATGAGTTGACATAAAGGCAGCCCACATTGTTCCAGGCCATCTGACCTTGGAAAGAGACATGAATAGAAGCAAGAGTGGGGGATATGGGGGTGGGGATCTAGGGAAGTTAAAAGGAAGGAAAGGAAGGGGAGTGAGGTCATAGGGGAGGTCACTCATGAGGTCACAAGAGCATCAGGAGAGGGGCAGGGGACAAGGACCAATAAGAAGCAAGGATAGCTAGTGAGGGGCGGAGCAGTAAGGGGTTTAAGATGGGCAACACAGAGGGGCTCTGCCACTTTCTGCTAAGGTTCTTGGCAAGTATTTTCAAGACCCACCCATCTCCCTGGGGAATGGAGAGGAAGGTTAGGAAGTAAAAGGAAGGTAGGAAGTAAAGATTTGATAAGACAAAAGGGGGGAATGGGTATGGGGGGTTAGGAGAAAAATGAAATGGGGGAATTAAGAACTGGAAGAAGGTAAAGGGTATGGACATCCTGATAAGTGGACAAGAAAAAGGGGAGCAGGAACTGGACTTGCCCAGAAAGAAAGAAAGTATAAGATCGGCTCGGGTTTACACCCGGGTAAGGAGTGGAACAGGACCCCCTTGTGTTTCAACACCAGTGGGAGAAAAACAAAAGCAAACCAAATTAAAATGAAAGAGGAGTGGAATAAAAATGTGACAGAGGAAACATAAAAGGAACTCAATATTGTAAAAATGTATATATTTATGTTTATGTAGAAAATAAAAGGTTTTGCTGACTGAGCAGCCAAATCTACAATATTGAATGTGATGTATCTATTTTGGGGAAGGGGATCTGGAACTAAAAGAAAAAAAATGTAATTAAGTCACCATAAAATTAAACAAACAACAGACAAGCATATATACATAACTTTTCATTTTTTAAGGAAAGCTTTGACATCAAATCTTCCATTGAGGCCCTTACCCTCCATAGCTTTAAAAGCAAAAATCCAATCTCTTTTTAATAGAATATTATAATCCCCCCTCTACTCAACATAATAGGTTTTTTAATGCCTATATATGTGAAGTTGTGTTCTGTCTTATTTCTTTAAAAAAAAAAAACATGCATTGCCAGTGTATTGATAAGATCATCATTCTCAATTGCCTTTTTGTGTTCTCCAATGCATGTTTTGAAGGGTCTTTTAGTCTTGCCTATATAAAACTGGCCACATTTACAAGTAGCTAGGTAAACTTAACCAGGGGTACTACATGTGCTTAACCCTCTCACTGCAATTAATTTATCATTAGGTGGGTTCTTGTAAGTTTTAACATTCAGACCGTTGCCCAATATTTACAGTTGCTGTGTTTATTGCAACTATTTTCTCTTTTATGCAACCACATCCTAGGGGAATCTGGTGTTGGTTGCAAAGAATGTACAATAAAGTCCTTGATGCATTTACCTTTTTTAAATACAACATTGGGTCCCCCTTCTTCTAGATCACTGAGACCAGCATCCTCTCTGGCAATTTGCCAGTGTTTTTTAACTATGTTTGTAATTTGTCTGGACTGGGGGTTATAGGTACTGACAAAAGAGACCTGTGGATCAATTGATTTGACTGTCACCTTCTCTGGTAAAAGGTTATTTCTTGGTAACCCATCCACAGTTGTTTTGGTCATGCGTAACAAATCATTAGCATAACCCTTTTTCTCAAATCTCTGAGTCAATTAATTTGCTCTGAGCTGATACACTTCTTCAGAACCGCAATTTCTTTTTGTTCGCATATATTGTCTCTTCCGTATAGCTCATATGATATACTAGGGGTGACTACTACTGGCCATAAGTATGGAATTATGATAAGTGGGTTTACAGAAAAAGTCTGTAATAAGACCCACCACCACCACCACCATCCTTCCTAATGGTTAAGTCCAAAAAATAAATCTCACTTAAATCATTGGTAATACTGAATCTGAGATTCTCATTACTGTTTTCCAAATATTTCACAAACAACAATAATTCTTCCTTATTTCCTTTCCAGATGACTAGTATATCATCAATAAACCTTCTCCATAGATCTAGCCTGTGGAGAAAAGAGTTATTAATATTTCTCACAGCATCATGTTCCCATTTTGCCATGTATAAATTAACAAAATTGGGGGAAAAACTGGCCCCCATTGCTGTACCCTTCTTCTACAGGTAAAAATGCTTACCATAAAAAATGTGTTGCAGGTTAACACAAATTCAGAGAGTTGTGCCAACACCTCAGTCTGAGGTTCCAAAATGTCTCTTTTATTTAGAAAAAATTATAAAGCCTCCAATCCCTCTTTATGAGGGATGTTAGTGTATAAGGCAGTGACATCTAATGTCTCCAAGAACCAGCCATCATCAATAGCAGTGTCCTCCAGATCTCTCAGGATCTTCCCCATGTCCTTGATAAATGATGGTACTGTCTTAACCAAATTAGCTAGATGGGGATCAACATGTTTTGCTAGGGGTTCGGTTAAGGAATTGTTTCTGGAAACAATGGGTCTACCTGGTGGATAAACCATGTTTTGATGAATTTTGTGGAGGCAGTAAAAGGTAGCCCTCATTGGACACTGTACAGTAAGGTAGTCAATTATCAGATTTGATTATTGACATCTATAATATATTATAGAAATGTACTTCTAGATGCAATGTGTATATATTGATTGATTGCCACTCGATTATCCATGGAGAATATAAGTACCATGTAAACATATTGTTTGAGTGATATTAGAAAAATATCTGTCTTTATATATAGGCAAGTGCATAGATTATTTAATTTTTTATTATATTGGTATCTCTAATATATGATGACATGAATTAGGTGTATTATATATTGTATCCACTAGGGTGCAATAGTGCACCATGGAGCAGTTTGGTGACAATCCAATAACTGGTGGAATATAAATGTTTATAGCAATAAGCTGCTCCTGTGGCATGGAGGGCTGAGGTATGGAACAGCTCAGCCAGGGGGCTATGGAGACCAGGGTTCTAATCCTAGTCTCCCTAGATTTTATGCTGGGATGTATAGGCAGGGGCATCACCAGCAGGAAAAGGGAGGTCATAATTCTGCTATACAAGACACTAGTGAGGCCCCACCTGGAGTACAGTGTACAGTTCTGGAGACCATACCTACGTAAGGACATAGACAGGGTAGAGAAGGTTCAGAGGAGGGCAACAAAGATGGTGCATGGATTGCATCACAAGTCCTATGAAGACAGGTTGAAGGAACTGAACATGTATTTCCTGGAGGAGAGGAGGGAGAGAGGGGATATGATAGTGACATACAAGTATCTAACAGGGAGAAACAGAGTGCAGGAAAACACTATTTTTAAGTGAAAAAGATGTTCCAGGACTAGAGGGCATGGGATGAAGTTGGAGGGAGGACGATTCAGAGGAAACATGAGAAAGAATTTCTTCATAGAACGGGTGGTGGACAAGTGGAACACCTACCAGAGGAAGTGGTGGGGCTGAAACAATCACGGATTTAAGAATGCATGGGATAGACATAAAGGAATTCTAGAGGTCAGGGGTAAGGGGAAACAGACTTCTAGGAAAACAAACTGAACTTATAAGCTCAAATGGGCAGACTGGGTGGGCCATAGGCCCTTATCTGCCGACACTGTCTATGTATGTATCTATGTAATACATGTATTAGAAATGCCAGTTTGGTATTTTAAATGTCAAAAGTGGAGGACAATATTGTTCCTTAAAAGGGTTCCAGGTACTTTACACAATCTAAGCATTTTTTATTCACTTTCCCATGCATTTGTTATTTGGGTATTAGTTGTTCTGTATTTGTCATGTGTATATCACTTTATGTAATTTTAGTATTTAAGGATTAGTCTTCCAGTGTCCCTCTCATCTTTGAGAAAGCACGAGGTGTGAAACGCGTCAGATGATGTAGGATGTTTGAGGAAGTTATCTCGATGCGAGGGAACAGAGGAGCGTGTATTGACCACTATTGTCCTTTTCAAACTTTTGGATTGAATAAAAATGTTTTATGCTACAGAACTGCAACTTTCAGTAAGTCCTTACTTGACTTATGTGGCTTATGTGAATGTAAACAGAGGAAATAGTCCCATGGGCCTAGGCATTTGGTGCTGGCCTCCTACATTGCTGCTTGAAACTTCATAATCCCCAGCTTCCCCTTCCTTGTGTCACTCACATATCTGAAAACTTCTTATCCCCCCCTTTTGCCTCCCTTGCTATATTCTCCTCCATTTCTGCTTTCACCCTTCTGATTTTTTTCCCTGCTTCACTCAGTTTCTCCTTATAAACTTCCCTGTCTATCTCCCTCTCAGAGCCTTTATATGCCTGAACACCCTCCTTTTCTTCCTATCTGCTTTTCTCACTGTTGTTGTAAACCAGAGTGGTTTCCTCCCTTCTTATTCTTACTCACGGAAGAAGGAGACTACTGAAGAAGATAGAAAGTTGCTGTCCCAGAACAGGAAGGGTGAGAGTTGTAAGGAGAGGAGAGAGTAAGCATCCAGAGAAACAGTAGAGGGGACACAAAATAAGACATGATAGGAGTGGTGCAGTGCAATGGCTGTGGGGCGGCAGTGTTCCGGGAGACATTCTGGAGGCTGTGATGCTGCCCTATTTGCAGGCACCTCTGGTCTGAGAGAGGAGGCTGCCGTCTCCAGGCTGACCTGGCTAGGACTGCTGAACCTCCTCCCACCCAGGGACCACCAGGGCCAATGCCACTACCTCAGAGGTTGCCAAGAAAGAGGAGTGGCTGGACCAGGGTGGGCTCAAGGAGGGAGAGGGTGGTGGAACAGAGTTGCATCCCTCCAGCTGTACCTCTTCACAATTCATTCACCTTTCTGGTGGATAGTGGTTCCTCTATGGAGGCACCTGCAGTGGAGACCAAGGAGGATGCTGGGAACCTTCACAAAGGAGACCCAAAGGAGGGTGGCATGGGACCCCACAGGGGAAGGAAACAACTCCTGGTGGGGGACTCAATCATTAGGGGGTAGAATTGGGGGAGGATGGGGAGAGGGAGGTAAGGTGCCTTCCTGGTGCCACGGCTTGAGGGACAGGAAGCGAAGCCCCCAGGATCGGGAGGAGTTGCACAGGGAGGGAGCTGGATGTCATTGTCCACCTGGGGACAAATGACCTGGCTAGGAATGGGATCAGAGCAGTGCAAGAGGAGTTTGTAGAGTTGGGAAGGGCCTTAGACAAGTAGCGATACAGTAACCTTCTCGGAGGTGCTGCCTGTCTATGGCAAGGGAGATGCTAGGGCACTTCTCACCAGGGAATTCAATGAGTGGTTGAAAAACTGGTGTGGAACTCAGGGTTTTAGCTTCATTGGGGACTGGGGAGCCACCTGGAGGAATGCAGACCTATACTGGTGCGATGGTCTGCATCTGTCCGGGGGGGAACCAGGATCCTAGGTGAGAGGTTTGAATGCTTCATTGGCAAGCATTTAAACTAGCAAGGGGAGGCACTGAAAAGGAGCTGGAAATTGAGCCTCTCCACCACAAAACATGGTGATTAGTGAGGTAAACACCAAGGTACAGAAGTTATTAGGAGCAGAACAGATTTAAATGTAAAAAAAGGCAAAGGCAGTAAGGACAGAAATGGGGCTAAAAGGGGTAAGGATATCAGAAAGTGGAGGGTGATGAGTACCAATGCCCACAGTCTGTGTAACAAGCTCCCTGAACTAGTGGCCTTGATGGAAGAGGGCTGCCTGGATATTGTGGCAGTCACAGAAACATGGTACACAGAGAACCATGACTGGGATGTCAACATACCAGGATACACAATCTACAGGAGGGACAGGGAGGGTAAAAGAGGAGGAGGAGGAGTAGCTCTCTATGTAAAGGAAGGGATCAAAGCAACAGAACTAAAGAGTAAACAGGGAGCAGATGAGGCATTTGGGTCACCCTGGAGACAGGAAATGGCACCACAATCCGCATGGGGGTTGTATACAGACCCCCATCTCAGGGGAGGAATGGACAAGGAAATGATAGAAGGCTTTCTTAGAATGGCAGAAAAAGGGGAGATATTGTTGATGGGGGACCTGAATATGCCAGATGTTAACTGGAGCACCTTTGCTGCAGGCACATCCAAGAGCAGGGTCATTCTTGATGCCCTACAGGGGGCATATCTCAGACAGCTAGTATTGGAACCGACTCGGAGGGAGCAATCTAGACCTGGTACTTTCAAATGGAATGGAGAAAGAATCTCAGATTTAGAAGTGGGTAGCCATCTGGGAACAAGTGACCACCAAACAGTGTGGTTCACGATAAACACAGCCATACAATCAAGCATACAAAGCAAGAGTACTAGACTTTGGGAGGGCTGACTTTGGGAAAATGAGAGAGTGCCTCAGAAAACACTAGCAACAGGCAAGAAGGAGGGGTGGAGGAACAATGGGGAGTGATCAAACAGCCATCACAGAGGCAACAAGCCTTTGCGTAAAAAATCAATAAAACACAACGAAGGAAAAACGCTATGGTTCACAAAAGAGGTGGTAGGAAGGTTAAGGAGAAAAGGGCAGCATTCAGGAAATATAAGGAAACACAGAAGGAGCAGGACAGAGAACTTTATCAGTTAAAGCAGAAAGAGGCTGGGAAGGTAGTCAGAATAGCAAAGGCCCAAACCGAAGAAAGGATAGCCAATTCTGTTAAGAAGGGGATAAGACCTTTATAGGTACATTAGGGGAGAAGAAAGACCAAAGGAGGGATACTGAAGCTTAATAAAGGGGAGGGAATGTGGTAGAGGGTGACTGTGAAAGCAGGACTACTGAACGAATATTTCTGCTCAGTATTCACAAAGGAAGAGGAGGGAGAGTTACCTAAACCAAACAAGAGAAACATTCTGAAGACGGGGTCGATACCAGTCCATTTACAGAAGAAAGGGTTCTGAAAGAACTAATAAAATTGAAGGTGGACAAAGCAATGGGGCCTGATGGGATTCACCCAAGAATTCTAAAAGAACTAAGGGTAGAACTAGTGACATCGCTGACTACTCTCTTAACAAATCATGGGAGGATGGGGTGGTACCCAAGGACTGGAGGAGGGCAGATGTAATTCCTCTTCACAAAAGTGGGAGCAGGACAGAGGCAGGAAACTGCAGACCAGTTAGTTTGACCTCAGTTGTAGGGAAAATGATGGAATCACTTCTGAAGGAAAGAATTGTTGAGTACCTAGAGGCCATTGGGGCACAGGACCCGAGGCAACATGGATTCACGATGGGAAGGTCGTGTCAGACGAATCTAATAGATTTCTTTGACTGGGTAACCAAAGTAGTAGATCAGGGAGGGGCTGTGGACATGGCCTACCTAGATTTTAGCAAGGCATTTGATACAGTCCCCCCACAAAAGATTAATACACAAGATAGCCAGCCTTGGAATGGGTCCCAAGGTGGTAGCCTGGATAAAAAATTGGCTAGACAACAGGATGAAAAGGGTAGTAGTAAACGGAGTACACAGTGAAGAAAGGAGGGTTACTAGTGGGGTACCGCAGGGTTCAATACTGGGACCGGTCCTTTTTTAATGTCTTTATAAGTGACATTGCAGAGGAACTGGAAGAAAAAGTATGTCTCTTTGCAGATAACACAAAGATCTGCAACAGGGTTGATACACAGGCTGGAGTGGAAAGGATGAGAAGGGACTTGACAAGGTTGGAGGAATGGTCAAATGTATGGCAGCTCAGATTTAATGCAAAGAAGTGCAAGATAATGCACATGGGAAACAAAAACCCAGGGGAAGTGTACACAATGGGGGGTGAGATACTGACAACAGTAAAAATAGAAAGGGACCTGGGGGTATTATATCAGATGACCTAAAGGTGGGCAAGCAATGTGAGAAGGCAGTAAGGAAGGCTGGAGGGATACTGGGATGCATAGGAAGAGGCATCAATAGTAGAAAACAGGAAGTTGTTATCCCTCTGTACAGACAGTTGGTGAGACCCCATCTGGAGTACTGTGTGCAGTTCTGGAGACCCCATCTCCGCAAAGACATAGACAGAGTGGAGGCTGTCCAGAGGAGGGCAACTAAAATGGTGCAGGGTCTGCACCAGAAGACATATCACTAAGAAAGACTAAAGGAGCTTAATATGTATACTCTTGAGGAAAGAAGGGAGAGGGGACATAATAGAAACTTTCAAGTACCTCAAGGGAATTAACAAAGTCCAAGAGGGTAGCATCTTCCAGAAAAGAGATGTGCAAGTACAAGGGGCACAATTTGAAGATAGAGGGGATGGCTCAGGGTAATGTGAGGAAGTATTTTTTCACTGAGAGGGTTGTGGATGCATGGAACAGCCTCCTGAGGAGGTTGTGGAGTCAAGAACAGTGGGGGACTTCAAGAATGCATGGGACAGGCATAAGGCAGTCCTAGGGGTGGGTAAGAGGAAGTAAGCTGTTGATTAACTAGGATCTGCAGCTTATCTGTTAGGTAGGAAAATGGGCAGACTAGGTGGGCCAAGCGGTCCTTATCTGCCGTCAAATTCTATGTTTCTATGTTTCTACTCACCTTCATAATGCATAGTTCTGTCACTTTCAATATTTCTCTTTTAAATTTTCCTCCACAGCTCCTCTTTGTCATCCAAGTTTTCTTTCCTTCTAGCTCCTTTTGCACAATTTCTTTCAGCCTCCCAAAATCTGCCTTCCTAAAGTCTAGCACCTTAGTGGAGGAACTTCGCTTAATTGGCCCTTTTCTATGTCTAAATCTTACCTTCCTGTGGCCACTATCGCCCATGTTTTCCTCAACCTCCACCTCATTGACAACATCCTCATGCATCATAACCAGGTCTAGTATGCCCCACTAGTTGGTTCTGTGACCAGCTGGTGAATGAATGCTTCTTGCATGGCTTCCAACAGCTCCCTACTCCATTCTATGGATGCTGCCAGGATTTCCCAGTCCACATCTGGTAGATTTAGATTGCCCACCACCATGATTTCCCCTTTGCTGGCTATCCCTTGTGTTTCCCTAACAATCTCTCTATCCACTTCCTCCCCTTGATTTGGTGGTCTGTAGACCACCCCTACCCTTACTGCCCCCCTGTGTTGCTTAATGTGACCCATAGGGTCTCCGTTGATCCCTGCCTGCCCCTTGTCACAGTCACACAAATCCCCTCCTTCACATACATGGAAACCGCTCCACACCTTTTTCCTGTCCTAGCCTGCCTGTAGAGTCTATACCCTGGTATTTCCACCTCCCAGCTGTGGTTGTCTGTCTACCAGGTTTCTGTAACTGCAATTAGATCTAGGTCATCTGCCACCACCACTGCATGCAGATCTCCCATCTTATTTCCTAGACTCCTGGTGTTTGCTAGCGATCCCTTCCACAAGCCCTACTTTCCTCCATTTTCCTCCCCCCCAGTGCCTCCTGCCCCCAGCTGTGGGGGAGTGATAGTTAGGTAAGCTCCACCAGCCATTTTCCCTGGACCACCCCTAGCTTCGTACTCCTGCTCTCCTAGTTTAAAGCACCCCCAGTATTCTATCTATGTTTCCCCCTCAACAGTCTAGCCCCCTCATCAGTTATATGCAGCCTGTCCCTTGCATACAGGCTCTCATCCACCCATGTGTCCTCCCAATCTCCTAAACATTCATAGCCCTCCCTCCTGCACCATTGCCTCAGCCAGTGGTTAAAGTCCTTGATTCTCAATTGTATAGCTGTGCTGGCACAGTGCACAGGCAGAACATTTGAAAAAGCTATGGAATTGACCATCCCCTTGCACCCTCTTACTAGCTCCATGAATCACTTCTGCACCTTTTCTACTTCCTCCATTGCCAGCGTGTTCATTCCAAGGTGTAAGACCACGTGAGGTTTAATCCCAGTTAGCCTAATGCAGTCCCTAATTCTTGGAAGTGCCTTGCTCTCCTCCATCCCTGGATAACTAGTTCCTTTAGCCCCATTGTGTGTAAACCATCCTTCTCCAGTCTCATCACCACTCTAGCACAAGTGTTTGTGCCACTTTTTGGAAGTTTCCCCATTTCCTCCACTCTGAATATGTTTCCTGTTTCCTGGGAACACCTAAATAGATTTGTCTGAAGGACCTCCAATTCTGTCCTTAGCTTCTTCAGCCCCATTGTGTGTAAACCATCCTTCTCCAGTCTCATCACCACTCTAGCACAAGTGTTTGAGCCACTTTCTGGAAGTTTCCCCATTGCCTCCACTATGAATATGTCTCTTGTTTCCAGGGAACATCTAAATAGAATTGTTTGAGGGACCACCAATTCTCTCCTTAGTTCCTTCAGCCCCATTGTGTGTAAACCATCCTTCTCCAGTCTCATCACCACTCTAGCACAAGTGTTTGTGCCACTTTCTGGCAATTTCCTTATTTCCTCCACTATGAATATGTATCCAGTTTCCAGGGAACACCTAAATAGATTTGTTTGAGGGACCTCCAGTTCTGTCTGTAGTTCCTTCAGACCCATTGTATGTAAACCATCCTTCTCCATTCCCATCATAACTCTAGCACAAATGTTCATGTCACTTTCTGGTAGTTTCCCCACTTCCTCCAATGTGAATGTCGTGCCAAAGACACTTATTTTGTACATCAGATTTTTTAATTATTTAGTTTTCATTGACCAGATAATCATGCTAGATAAGTAACATCACTATTTTCAGGTATGGCCTGGGATATCACAGCAGAGGAGAAGCGCATATGAACTATATGAAGGGATAGGAACATGGAAGTGCTCCCAGTGCCTATCCAAGCCATTCTCATATGCAAATAACCCCCTTTGTTTATCCTCTGCAAACAATCTATTGAAAGTACCATTGATGTGCATGTACATGAGCAAGAAGTCTTTCAGATATAGAGCAATGTCATTCTGGAACACTATTACTTTCACTATCTGAGCAGCTCCTTCTCCTTTAATGTTCACTGCCAAGTTAAAAGTTGTCTCCAAAAGTCTAATGTCCATATCTGCTTTTCATGACTTATAAAACACTGATGACTAAATGTGCCATCTGAATACCTTACGTTTGCAACATGTCACTTCATTTTGTATTATGATATTTATGTGCTTGTACTTGTTCCTCTGTTTTGTTGTGTACTTTTCTGTGTCTGCGTCATGACTGAGAAAGGCACTTCAGTCTCAGTGCACTTACCAGGTCATCAACATAAATAGATACATACATACATATATATAAACATACATACATACATACATACATACATACATACATAAATAAATATATAAATAAAAAATAATATAACAACTCCATATTGTTATGCCAAATTCAGCAAGAATAGATTACAGAAATCTGAAGTGAGACAAATGATTACAATTCAGGCACAGGGTACACATCCAAAGAGGATACCCAATAAAGGTTACTTTTAAAGGTATTAGAAATTTGTGGAGGCAGTATAGTGCAGTGGTTTAAGGCTTTGAGCTGCAAATTTGGAAACCTGGGTTTGAATCCCACAGCCCCCACTTGAATACTGTGTCACCCTGAGCACGTCACTTAACTTCCCTGTGCTCCCAGGTCGCACCTGTAAACAAGCTTTCAGCTGAGTGTACTACTTCTGGTTAATCAATTGGAAAAAAAAAAATTACACAGCCCAAAGCTGAACACATTAAGTACTTAGGTCTTCCCACTTTCCTCTATTAAGCCCCCCTTTGCTTTCTTTTTTTCACTAATATATCTTAAAAACTCCATTACCCCTTCACTTCTTCCACTATCCTTATTCTTGCTTCTACTTTTGCCTTCTATATGAATCCCTACACCTACTTCAGTTTTTTTTTTGTATTGTCAGCTCACTCTGCCTTTCCTTCCTTTTCATTGTACCTCTTATTAGGCATTTTTCTTGGCCCTCGCTGCCTGCCCTACTACTGAACCTTGAAAAATCAGATTGAGTCATGATGCATTTTCCAGTTTGGCAGTTTCTAAGTAGTGTAATTTAGGCCATTACACATTATTGCAATCCCTATGCTGTTCTGAACTGAGGGCAACCCACCCAGTCCCGAGTTGTGCAGACACCTCGGGAACAGACAAGTATCTCTTCCACTACAACTGTGCTGTGTACCCTCTATCACATAGTATAAAAGCTGATTTGCCCTGATCTCTAGTTTGTGCCCCAGTGAATTGGTTCCCCACTGGAAAAGATTCAACACATCTATAGTGAAAATGTTGCCCCACAGCCCTTTTTCTCACACTACTTCTTTTGTCATACATTGAAAACATGAGTCTTTCCTGCTTGATCTTACTAGCACATAGTGCCAGTAGAACTGCAGAGAAGGACTTCTCAGTAAACTATTTAGGAGTCCACTTAGTGACTGATACATCTACATTAATTGATATAAATGATACCCCAGTGGCTCATGCGCTTACACAGGATTTGGATAGATGGAGATTACTACTGCTATCACTGGTACAGATCATGAATGCACTCAGGATGGTGAACTTACCCTGACTACTATACTTGTTTCAGACAGTTTCTTTGACACACACCTAGAGATGTTGTGAAATTTAATTTTGCTGGTGAAATGTCGGCGAAATCACAAATTTCACTGTTAGAAATATTTCATGTAATTACGCTGTTGTGGTGAAATTTCGCCAGCATAGGGATTGTATAATACAATTCTATTTGGTGAAATCTGGTGGAATCTGGCAAAATTTGGCTTTTCACATGACCTACTCTCTGCAAGTCACATGGGTGACTGTATACAGGCAGGAAGTGAGTGATTAATTTTCCTTCTGAGTAGCTGGAGACTTGTAGGAAGCAGGCAGCCAACAACAGAGAGCTTTTTTTGTGTCAGCAGTGTGTTATACTGTGTGTGTTTTGTACACATTTTTGGTTCCTAAGTTTCCCCCCACCCATCAGCAACTGTGAGGATGATGTTTCCCCCTCCACATCCCCCACCCAGTAGCAGAATCCTCCTCTAATGCCCCAGGACCAGCTGCA
Organism: Neoceratodus forsteri; assembly: GCA_016271365.2. Lineage (NCBI taxonomy): Eukaryota > Metazoa > Chordata > Ceratodontiformes > Ceratodontidae > Neoceratodus > Neoceratodus forsteri. Next base: position 615,000,510 of record CM057455.1, read on the forward strand.
GCATGTGTCAGTTGCCCCCCCCCAGCAGCAGCATGAGGATGATGTAGCCCCTCCACATTCATCACCACCACCCAGCAGCAGAATGCTCCTATAGTCCCCCAAGACCAGCAGCAGGAGCATGTGGCTGCTGGACAGCAGCCAGCACAGTATATTAATGGCCCCCAGCAGGAGTATGTGTCCCTTGCCTCCACCCAGCATAAAGGGTCTGCCATGTGATGTTTTTTCACCATAAACAACACTGACAGCAGTGTTGCTGTTTGCAAGTTGTGCATCAGATCTGTGTGATGGGGCAAGCGAGGGGGCCATTTTGGAATTGGTGGCCAAAGGAGCAACCTGCAGCACCAACATTCTGCATAGTGGCTCCAAAAGCAAAGGGAGTTAGCAGCAGCAGGAGGCAATGTGGCCTAAGGGAAAGGGGGCCAGCAGTGGGTAGGTGCCAGGGCTCAGCAACAACAGCCCAGAAGGTGCCAGCAGTGCCAGCGAAATTGGCAGCAGGCAGCAGCAGTACCCCCATCCACTTCACCCCACAGGCAGCAGCAGTGCCATGTTTATGCTGGATGTCAGCATGGACAGCCTGCATCAGCCCCAGTCAGTCCTTCTACTGTGAGCCAAGAAGACCTGGCAGCAGTGCAGTGAGAGGTAACATCTCTGTGCCAGGATTTTGACGAGTTCTGCCAGGAGGTCAGGGGTGAATTATGAAACTGCTGGAGGACTAACATAAAGTTTTGGACCTCCTCATGGAGATTTGTCATGGCGGTGGTGATAGCAGGGTGGAATCAGGCCCTGGTGCAGGCACCTTGTAATGACATGGTCTGGGGACTGTAATGTGCTTGCATGTGAGGCAGGCAGTGAGCACAGCACCAGAATTTTATCCTTACTACTATCACTCTTCCCTCATCTGCACTGCCGAAAAATGTTAAAAAATTACCAAAAAAAATATATATTTAGTCTTCTTCCTCTTTCTGTATCCTCTTGTTTCTTTTTCTTGTCCACTGTTTAGTGTGTTTTGTGTTGTGTATGCTCTCTCTCATTCCCCTCTCAGATATGAATACCCTATCACCTAGTACCCTGCATATGGCCCCATCGTGTAAGTTACTGTCAGTCAGTCTATATGTTACCTATAATAAACAATGTATTTTTCTTCTTTTTTTATGTTAATCCTTCTCCTATCCACAAATATCAAGTACTGTAATTTGTTCATATGAACACATGTTTTCCCAAATCTATGTGATGTTGTGGCAGTTCTTTGCTGTATGCAGCTGCAGTATAATTTTGAATACATACACAACATAGAAACCTAAATAAGAAGCACTATCATTGCGAAGTTAAACATAGATATGTTTTTTGTGCTTCACAAAAGTCCCCTGGCCCTGGGCTTAGTTGTCACAATGTTCACTTGGTGCCCCCCACTCATGATGTTTTCTTTAGTGCTCAGCAACCGCCACATCCAAATTGTGCAGTTGGGCCACAGTTTAACATAGCTTCTTGTCTCCATGGTATGCAGATCCAAACAGGTCATACATGTCCAGAAATAAAACAGGAAAAATGGTACATTACATTCAGACAGAAATCTGGTCTTAGCATGATGTTTTAGGGTGCCTCCCCCCACCACCCAGCAATTAAATAGCTGTTTTAGGGCCTGTTTGCCAAATATTTCTGCCTGAAACTCACTGCTACTGTTGCCAAACCAGGCCTACAAGTCCAGAAATGTTTACCAAGAAATGCTACATCAAATTGAGACAGAAATGTAGAATCAGTCTTGATATTTTAGGGTGTCCCCATGCACCCAGATATAGGAATGATGTTTTAGCCACTGTTTATAATTGTTTCTAGGCCACATCTTGTTTCTGCCAGTGCAGCACGTGCAGTAAATGTCCAGAAATGTTGCAGGGAAAATGGTACATTAAATTCAGACCGGGTCTCAGCCATGAAGTTTTATGGTACCCAAACCACCACCTGGACCAAATCCTGGTTTTTGGTCCACTATTTACATTTGTTTTTAGGCCACATCTTTTTTCTGCCAGTGCAGCACAGGCAGTAAATGTACAGAAATGTTTTCCAAAAAAATTGCACAGTTCATTCAGACTGAAATCAGGCGTCAGAAATGCAGTTACATGGTTCACATACACCATGAGGAACCAAATGTGTTGTTTTCTGCACTGTTTAAATGCTTTTCAGGCCTAACTGTGGTGCTGCCACTGCCTAACATGGCTCAGAAGTCCAGAAATGTTTCCCAAAAAATGTTACAGTAACTTCAGTCTGAATAAAGACCTGCAAGATACAAGGAGTGCTCCGCTGCAACGGAGCCTGTGTTTGGCGCCAAAATCAATTTTGAAAACTGGGACAAAGGAAAGGACTGGGCTGGCTGTAGTTTTAAACTGTAGCCTTAAATTTCTGTTGGCATAGCACCACTGATAGGTTTTCATAGGGCTAAAAGTCATTTTTACAGTCATTTTTGTTGTCTCACAGCACTCAGCAAGCTTCAGTTAATTGTACTGCAGGGCTTAAAGTCAGTTGCTACTCGTACAGAGCAATCCTTTAATTAAAATATTGCTCAAAAGAATACAGCAAGCTTAAGTTAATAGAATTGCAGGGCTTATAGTCTTTGCTGCTCTTACAGCACACAGCATGCATTTAATTAATTACTGCACAGTAGAAGACATAGTTGACTTGTGTAGAGCTGCAAAAAGAAATTAAGAGCTACCTGTTATTCTCAGCTCCTCCTCCTTCTGTTTGGCTACTTAAACACCTCTCTCTCTCTCTCTCTTTCCACAGTCGGGGTCATGAGGGCAGTGGTCGCATAGCCCTCCTCAGCCAGCAACAAGCAACAGGACGCGCCCCCAATGGCACTGAATAAAGACCTGCAAGGTACAAGGAGCGCTCCACTGCATTGGAGCCTGTGTTTGGCCCTGCTGGCACTGTGCGTCAGCTCCCCGCCACCCCCACCACCACCCTTGGTGAGATCTTTGTTTTATAGAGCTGTGTCACGTGAGCTACAGAACCTATCAGCTCACTTTCCCATTTGCAGCTTATCAGCTGCTACCACTAGAGGCTGCTTCCTTTTCCTAAACCTTTGGCAATCCTGTACCAACTATGCTACCTCTCCTGCCTCTGCTACTTCTCTCTCTTGCCCCTCTGGCATCCCTTCCCCCAGCGATCCTCCCAAAATGGGTACCACCCTTGCCTACCATCACCAGTCTCATCCCCAAGCCCACCGACACTTACCATATCCACCTACAATACTGCCCAAAAGCACAAAATTGGCACATTAGCACAAAACTCTTACCCTCTCCTTTAAGCTGGGCCAGTACTTTCTCCGAACCCAAGCCCTCAGCTGCCCACCGCCAGCAGCCTCAGCTCCCACCCAAGCCTCCAGACACAAACACTTTTGGCACAGTTGCAAACAGGTCCTCACTCTGCTACTCCTCCTGGCAGGTGATATTGAGCCCAACCCTGGACCCATCATTTCAAGCACTCACTCCCTGTTTACATTACCCAAGGCTTTCAGGCTCCTGCACCTAAACATATGCAGTTTGCTAAACAAAATAACTGTCCTGCAGCCAGTCGCCCTAGCACATCGCCCTGACATTCTGATCATATCTGAAACCTGGTTAAAACCTCATCACACTGACGCTGAAGTATCCATCCCTGACTACACAATTATCAGACATGAGTGCCCAGGGGGAAAGAGAGGTGGAGGGACAGCCATGTACATCTCCTCTAAATTGCAGTACACTTTAATTCAAATCCCCTCACTCCCAATCCACATCAACTCTCTCCTAATCAAAGTATTGCTCCCATGCTTCACCCCAGTGTATGTTGCAGGGTGCTACTGCCCCCCCCGGTACACCCATACCCGACATTCTATCACACCTGGACACATTAAAATCACTAACCATGGGTGGCGAACTTCATGCCATCAGTGATTTTAACATAAACTGGCTAGCCACGGATGAGACCCACCTTAAGACTGAGATCAAGGCTCTAAATCTCGCTCAACTTATCAAACAGCCCACCTGGCTAAACCACACGATGCAAAATCACTCTCTCCTGGATTGGATCCTCTCCTCCCACCCCCACAGGATCCCATGAGTGGGCCTGCTCCCAGACTCCCTAAGTGACCACCATATGATCTTCAAGGTCAGGAAGGTGTTCAATTCCCCCGCTCCCCCACCAAAGACACTCCAGACAAGGGCTTTCAATTCCCTGGACCTACCATCACTCATGTACAACCTAGACCAAGTAGACTGGTCTTTCATTCCAGTGGCCACATCTATTGATGCTGCCTTCGAAACTTTTAAGGCCAAATTTCTAAGTGTCTGGGACTACCACGCCCCCCTGCGCACAAAAAGGGTTAAAGGTGCCCACCTTCCCTGGATCACTGCAGACATCATTAGTCAATGCCACTCCAGAGACCACGCATGGAAAATCCATAAGAAATTGGGCACCCAGGCTACTTTACAAAACTACAGAACCCTCTGCAACTTCTGTACTAAACTCATTAGCAACTCGAAACAGAACTACTTTCTAGCAGCTTTCAATGTAAACCTTAAGCACCCAACAAACTTTTGGAAGTAAGTCTCTCAAATCCCTCTTCTTCCCCACAACCCACCCACCACCACCGACATTGTCACAGCAGGGCACTACCATCACCAACCCCAGTGAGGTAGCCACTATTTTTAATACCTACTTCTCCAGCTGTGCTGACTCGCTCCTATCCTCCCTCCATCATCTGCCCACCCTGAGCTCCCACCACCAAGTACACTCACACCGCCCATATAGCTTCGCCTGTCGCCCAGTATCCTCAGATGAAGTTCTCAACTCCCTCCATTCCCTGAACCCTAACAAAGGAAAATGCCCCACGGCCCTTGATGCCAAGATGCTATTTCTGTCAGCCCCAGTCATAGCCACCCCGCTAGCCGCACTCTTCAACCTCTCCTTCTCTCTAGGCAAGATACCATCTGCATGGAAACTAGCTACTGTCATACCCCTCCCCAAAGGGGGCGACCCCTCCATCCCGGGTAACTATCACCCCATCTCCCTACTCCCGATCCTGGCAAAAATACAGGCATGACTAGTCCTTGCCTAACTCTCTACCTATCTGGACACCTCCGCCTTTTTCACACCATACCAATCTGGCTTTCGCAAATCTCACTCAACTACCACATCTCTGCTAAGACTCACTGATGACATACTTAGAGGCATGGACAAAGGCCACATCACCTCTGCCATCTTTATAGACTTAGCGAAGGCTTTTGACACCATCTCCCATTCTCTGCTACTGACTCAACTAAAAGAAGCTGGTCTCACCAACCCAGCCTCCACCTGGTTCCACGACTACCTGGTGGGAAACATCAGGCTGTAAAAGTCAGGACACACATCTCCAACTCCCTACCAGTTACTACCGGAGTCCCCCAAGGCTCAGACTTGGGCCCACTGCTCTTCTGAATATGTTTAAATGACCTCCCATCAGCCAGTCGCTCCTCATCCATCCAAATGTCTGCGGATGATACAGTGCTATACGCCACAGGTCCCACCTCATGTGGGGTGGCAAACATGCTGCATGAGGATTTCAACATCATCCAACAATGGTTCCAGTCTAACCAACTGTTCCTGAATCCAGCGAAAACCATGTTACTAACTTTTGGCTCACAACAAAGACTGTCCAGCCAAGCACCGTGCTCCACTTTCCAAACCCTAGATGGGACATCCCTAGAAGCTTGCACTACTTTCAGATACCTAGGTCTCTGGCTTGATCAGCATCTTGATTTCACCACCCATATTGACTCAATACAAAAGAAGCTACTCCCTAAACTCGGCACCCTATATAGGAACAAAAGCTGTCTCCACCCTTCTGCTAGGAAAGCAATTGTTCAAAGGATGATACTCCCTATACTCGACTATGGAGACATAGTCTATACTACTGCACCCTCTTCCACCTTGGCCAGCCTTGACTCCCTTTATCAGTCCTTCTGTCGCTTTATCCTGGACTGCCCACAAACAACCCACCACTGCACCTTATACGACTCCTTAGCCCTGCAGTCCCTCCAAGACCGAAGGCAAACCCATTGTGCTAGATCTGCAGCTAAATTCTGGTCCCAGACCCTTCACCCTTACCTGACTTCTGTATTCTCCTCACAACCTCCCTCTGTCTACTCCCTCAGAAGCACGGACCCCAGGCTCCTCCATGTCCCTTTCATGCACACTACCAAAGATCAACCAGCCTTCAGATTTTGCATACCACAGCTATGGAACGCCTTGCCAGTTGCATTAAGATACTCACCCAACCCATGCCTCCTCAACCACCTACTCTGCTCCAACTTTACCTCAAGCTGCTCATGTTTTTCCTAGAGCTCACTATGTATTTAGACTATTTGTTGATATGATTAGCTGTAACACTTTCACCTCTAGCTGATCTTGATTTAACTAGTTTAAACTATGTATTAGTACTGTTGCTGTGAATTCCCTGTAACACTATCCCTGTGTATACTACCCTTCCTATTCTCCTGTATCCACCTGCTGTTTTGTCTGCCTGGCAGGTGGACCCCTCACTGTGTTATGACCTGTATTTGTGTTATTGTATTGGGACTTGTCCCCCAGGTCGCATCTGGAATCAAGCATTACACAACTCAGTATGCCTTCCTGGTTAAACTCGTAAATAAATAAATAAATCAGGGTCTAGCCATGAAAGTTTTATGGCACCCAAACCTCCACCTGGACCAAATGATGGTCTTTGGTCCACTGTTTACAATTGTTTATTGGCCACATCTTCTTTCTGCGAGTGCAGCACAGACAGTACATGTCCACGAATGTTTCCTAAAAAAATGGTACATTAAATTCAGATTGAAATCTGATCTCAGACATGCAGTTACATGGTTCACATCCACAAATCTGCTATTCTCTGCACCATTTAGTATGGTTTTCAGGCCTAACCGTGGTACCACCACTGCCTGACATGCAACACAAGCCAGTTTGCCACAATGAGAAAAAATAGATCCTCCTGCAAAATGGTCCTGCAACTTATAGTTGTACTTACTTCCTCCTGCTACTGCTTTCACAACTGATTGAGAACTGTGGAATTATCATTTTGCAATGATGCTGCCCTGGTTAACTGTGTTGTCTCTGTGGTTTTAAGTCAGTGTAGATTGAATGACATTTTGAGTACTGCTGCTGTTGCCTATAGCTGCTGCCTGCTGCTCTGACTAGTTGCCACAAGAAGTAATGCTTTGTCTGCTTCATTGGGATCCTCTTCACACTGTCGACTGCTACTGCTACTGCTGCACACATAAGTAGCTGTATTTATTTTTTTGGGTGCAAGAGAAGGGGAGTGGTGGATTGCTATTTGGATGTCTTGAGTTCTTATATGTTTGTACATATTTTATATTTATCTAGTGTGCTGAGGAGTACATCATCATGACGACATGCATGCTAGCCCAGGATTTGAATACAGGATGTTGGAATGCACCACATTTCACATTTGACAAGGAAAAGGTAAGTACTGAATTTTTCATTACTGGGAGGGACAGGTAACTGCGCTCAGATGTCTGAGTTGGATTGTAATTGTATTATTTTTTCTTTTCTCAACACTTGCAGGAATTCAGGAGCTGTTAACTCCAGGTACACTGCTGCTGATATTCAATATATGTGCAATTCATTAACTGGTGGTAAGTATTTCTTTTGTGATGGTCTTTGGTGGACGTGTGGTGGAGGACGTGGTTGAGGCTGGGTTGGTGTGGGGTTGTAGGATATGGTTAAGTATTAAGTTTGTGGTTACTGCAGGACAGAGATGTCATACTTCAATGGTAACTATCTTCTATATGGGTCTGTCAGTATTCAGGAATTCCGCTGCTGGGGTGCGTCTGTTACCTCCCTCCCAAACTGGCTGCTAGCTGTGCTCATCAGGCATAGTTTTTTCATGTGAAGTGTTCCAGTTTAACAGCCATTCCCTGATGTAAGTGCAGCTTCATGTAATGATGGTGTGGGGGGCACCTATTTGTCACAATGCTCAATATGTCTTCTTCTGTTTTTCTTATTGTCAGCCAGGTACAAAGTACTTCAGTTGGAATGGTGGCTTAGTTTTCTGGGGGACATTTGCCGATGCATCCCATCTCTGTATGGCATTGGTGACTAAATATAAGTCTTCTATCCTGGTGTGTGGACGCTGGATCGAGGTGCTCTACCTATGAGGTGTGGGCTACTGCTGAAACTGAAAACATACATCTTCATCATCAATGGACCAGTGAAGGAAAACAAACATATTACATATGCTGCTGTGCTAACATGAAATTTGTGACCTTGGATTATATCCTCATGTGTTTTTTCAATGACAGTGTGGAATCACCCATACACAGCTTAAGTAAGTCCCTTGATTGAACCACTGTAAGATGATGAAGGATATATAACTTTTATCCACAAATTTGCAACTGGCACTGTAAATGGCAGCATAAACATTTATCATACCAGGGTACACAACCGATAGGAGAGACAGGGAGTGGAGAAAAGGGGGAGGAGTAGCTCTCCATGTAAGGAAAGGGATAAAAGCAACAGAACAAATGAGTAAACAGTTGGAGAGGAGGCACTGTGGGTCACCTTAGAGACTGGAAATGGCACCACAATCTGCACACGGGTTGTATACATACCCCCATCTCAGTGGGAGGGAATGGATAAGGATACGATAGAAGGCATCCTTAGGATGGCAGAGAAAGGGGAGATACTGTTGATGGGGGACCTGAATATGCCAGATGTTAACTGGATCTCCTTTGCCACAGCCACATCCAAGAGCAGGGCCATTCTCGATGCCCTACAGTGAGCATGCCTTAGATAGCTAGTTTTGGAACCCACTCATGAGGGAGCAATCTTAGACCTCATACTCTCAAATGTGGACAGTGAAAGAATCTCAGATCTAGAAGTGGGTAGCCATCTGGGAACAAGTGACCACCAAACAGTGTGGTTCATGATGAACTCATCTACAGAGTCAAGCCTTACAAAAGTGAGGGTACTGGACTTCAGGAGGGCTGACTTTTGGCAAAATAGGAGAGTGCCTTAGAAAAGCACTAGCAAACAGGAAAGAAGGAGGGGTGGATCAACAGTGAGGAAAAATGAAAACTACAATCACAGAGGCAACAAGCCTTTGTGTGAAGCAAATAAACAAATCAAAATGAAAGAAAAAGCCACTATGGTTCTCAAAAGAGGTGGGGGGGATGGTTAAGGAAAAAAGACAGCATTTAGGAAGTATAGGGAAACACAGAAGGAGCACGACAGAGAACTGTAGCAGTTAAGGCAGAATAAAGCAGGGAGGGAAGTCAGAATAGCAAAGACCCAAATTGAGGAAAAGATAGCCAACTCAGTTAAGAAGGGGATAAAACCTTTTATAGGTACATCAGGGAACGTAGAAAGACAAAGGGAGGGATAGTGAGGCTGAATAGAATGGACAGGTGATGGGCAGAGAGGGACAGTGTAAAAGCAGGGATACTGAACAAATACTTCTTCTCAGTATTTAAAAAAGAGGAGGAGGGGTAGGTACCTAATCCAATTAACAGAATCACTCTGGATAGGGGGGGCTGATCTCAGTCCTTTCACAGAAGTAGGTGTTCTGAAATAACTCCTAAAACTGAAGGTGGACAAAGCAATGGGGCTTGATGGGATTCACCCCAGAATTCTAAAAGAATTAGGGGGAGAACTAGTGACACCACTGACTACCCTTTTTAACAAATCATGGGAGGGTAGTGTGGTACCTGAGGACTGGAGGGTGGTGGATGTGATTCCCCTTCAAAAAAGTTGGAGCAAGACAGATGCAGGAAACTATAGTCCTGTCAGTTTGACCTCTGTGGTAGGGAAAGTGATGGAATCGCTTCTGAAGGAAAGAATTGCTGAATACCTAGAGGCCAGTGGGTACAGGACCCAAGGCATCATGGGTTTACAGCAGGAAGGTCATGTCAGATGAATCAAATCGATTTTTTTGACTGGGTGACCAAAGTACTAAACTAGGGAGGGGCTGTGGACATGGCCTACCTAGACTTTAGTAAAGTATTTGACACAGTCCCACACAAAAGATTAATAAACAAATTAACCAGCCTGGGAGTGGGTCCCAGGGTGGTAGCCTGGGCAAAACATTTGCTGGACAACAGGACACAGAAGGTAATTATAAACATAGTCCACTCTGAAGAAAGGGGGGTTACTAGTGGGGTACTACAGGGTTCAGTACTGGGTCCAGTCCTTTTTGATGTCTTAATAAGTGACATTGCAGAGGGACTGGAAGGAAAAGTATGCCTCTTTGCAGATGACACAAAGATCTGCAACAGGGTTGACACACGAGAAGGCATGGAAAGGATGAGAAGGGACTTGGCAAGGTTGGAGGAATGTTCAGAATTATGGCAGCTGGGATTCAGTGCAAAGAAGTGCAAAATAATGCACCTGGGAAACAGAAACCTAGGGGAAGAGTACACAATGGGGGGGTAGTAACAACAACAAAAATGGAAAGGGACCTGAGGGAAGTCATATCAGAAGACCCTAAGGTTGGCAAGCAATGTGAGAAGGCAGTAGGGAGGGCTGGGGGATACTGGGATGTATACGGAGAGGCATCACCAGCAGAAAACAGGAAGTTGTTATCCCTCTCTACAGACAGTTGGTGAGACCCCATCTGGAGTACTGCATCCAGTTCTGGACACAAGGACATAGACAGGATGGAGGCAGTCCAGAGGAGGGCAACTAAAATGGTGCAGGGTATAAAAAATAAGCCATACGAGGAGAGACTAAAGAAGCTTAATATGTATATCCTTGAGGAAAAGAGGGAGATGGTTGACATGACAGAAACTTTTAAGTACCTTGGTGGACTCAACAGAGGTAGCATCTTTCAGAAAAAGAGATGGACAAGAACAAGGGGACACAATTTGAAGATAAAGGGGGGACGGCTCGGGGCAATGTGAAGAGGTATTTTTTCACAGAGAGGGTGGTGGACACATGGAATGGCCTTCCTGAGGAGGTTGTAGGGTCTAAAACTGTGGGAGAGTTCAAGAATGCATGGGACAGACATAAGGCAATTCTTGTGGTGGGTAGGAAGAAATAGGCTGTTGGTTAACTAGGATCTGCAGTTTATCCTGTAGGTAGGGAAATGGGCAGACTGGGTGGACCAAGCGGTCCTTATCTGCCATCAAAGTGTATGTTTCTATCATCTGAAAGTGACACCAATTGTGCTTGTTGGGATGAAGGTGCTGCATTGTGCTAGTTGACATGCTGGCCCAAAATGTGCTGGCAATGCTGTCATCATAGGTGGTTGGCAGGAGGGAAAACAACCACAAGTGTGCATGCTGGAATGAAAGTGATGCATTGATTGGGTTGATGTACTGACCACAAATGTGCTGGCACTGGCAATGATGCAGTTCTTCTTGGTGGGATACTGCTGGAGGAGGAGGAGGAGGAGGAGGAGGAGGAGGAGTAATTTAGCTGGATTCAGAGGCAACATTAATTGACTAGTCTGAGACTGCTGTTTATGCTAGAGCATGCATCTGTCAGCTTCATAGATTTTCAGCAGTTGGTGGTATTTCTTGGCAGTATGACACTGGCCCATACTGTTGAAGTCTGTGTTATACAAATTAGGATGGATGACAAGGAGGCGGATTACACGATGGTTAATTGTATTCATGAGGATGGAGTATGCATGCATTTCTGAATACCATAGTACTGGCTGTGTACTGTCCGATTAAGTTGTCATTGTCATATATGCAGTGGTGGCACACTCACTAGACACTCATTCATGGTGTCATGGAGGAGGTATATGTTGAAATGGGGAAGATTTTCAGTATTTGTTGCATGATGGGGCCATTTTGTATTGCTAAGATGACGACATGTTCATTCCAGTTAGCATAGCATGGGCGAATAAATTTTCAAAAATGAAATGAAGTAAACATTGTGACTAGGTTGGGTGATCAAATTAAATGGTTTAACTGGATGAGTAACACAGAACAACAAGCAAAATAAAATTTACAATGTATAACAATACCATAAAACAGCATATTCAGTGGAAATGGGTGTGGGGATGCTGGTGGTGGCTGGGGGTTGGAACACCTTTAGCCTTCTTCCAGTGACACATCATCCATGAAGCAGCCCTCACAGTCTTCAAGACTGGAGTCATCACCAGGTGGAAATTCAGTCCTCATTGCTGCTTCATCTATCTCCCTGCTAGTAGAGACCTTACCACTGTGGAAATCATCATTGTCATCATTGTCCCCGAGACACAGTTTTTGGGGAAACAGCATTGAAATAATTGTGTTATGCAGAATATGAGCCTCATTCATTTTTATAAATGTTAGGATGGAAGTATTCTTCAGTGACAGATTTGTCCTATGGTCACACACAATGGCCCCAGCAGAACTGAACACCCATTTCACACTGACACTGGATGGTGGACAGCTGAATGCAGGCCAGTCATTCACTTTGCTGCTCCAGTACACCAATGGCTCATCAGTGATGCCAAGATGCTTGGTGTCTCCCATGTAGGCATCCACCATACGTTGTGCTGCCCCGATTCCTGCTGCCTCATCATGCTCCTCCTCCTTGTCTTCAATTTCTTCAATGCCCACCTGGTACAGAGCATCTCAAATGATATTACCTGCCATGCTGTGCTGCAACTTAGACATTTTCTCTGATTTGGTGGCCTCTGATCATTTACTGGTGGTGGTGGTAGCAACACCTGGTATATCAATATGTGCCCTTTGTGTCTCTGCATTTTTCATCTTTGTGCCATGCACCTGTCTGATAAGGTAATTGGTCAATTTGTCCTCTCACACATGACCCCTTCAGGGACCCTGATTTTCCATTTTTACCGGTAACACCGTAACAATCACGGAATCCTGTTTGGTTTGCGGATTTTGAATTCCTGTACCGGTGCCTCACGGAAATTGCATGTCACTTCACAGAATCTCTAAGATTTCAGTATCTTTTCAAATTGTTTTTATTTTCTCTTTCTCTGTCCCCTTCTTACAACATCAGTCTCCACTTTTCAGAGATCCCTAGGCTGGGTATCCCCTAGCTTCACCCCCAGGTAATGCTCAGGAGCGCCTGTGGGCCTGCCCCTATCCTGCCTGGATTGTACCCCCCAAGGTGGGAAGGGAGGGTACCCCAGGTCACCACTCCACATTCCCTTAGTGCATGTTGGGCAGCTCAGTGGGTCCCTCATGGAGCCTGGTTATGAAGTCTGGGGCACCTGGGTCCCTTCTGCCAGTGGCCAATGTGGGGTGATTGTTTCTGGTTTTCTGATCTCTGTCCCTGAGGACACCGGGACTAGAGATCCAAGGAGGTAGGTCACATAGAGACATTCCACTGCTCCAGATCCTGGCTAGCATCCTCCCCTCCTGATCACTCTGCAGCACCATTGCACCACCACCTGTGGTCACACAGGTGGTGGTAAAGAAGCAGAACCTGCAGCCTACCCTCCCCAGAGGAGGAGAGCAGTCCCCCAGGTGCTTGATCCTACTCCCCTGGCCAGACCTCCAGCAACCCGAGTTTGCTTCTGACCTGGGGTTGCTGGCATTGCAAGCAATAGTGCTACCGCAGCCCCAGCGGGCCGACCCAGATTTCAGCATCTTAAAATGAATGCTTCTGTGCTTTGCATTCTTTCTGCTTTGCTGCATATAGAGTCAGTAAGGAAATCACCCGCACTGCTTTGTTGTAATCAGCCATTCAGTTTAAGCACCCGTGCCCAGTGGTTAGAGTAACAAACAGTGATTGAACTGGGTACATCCAGCAGACTTCGGTTTGAGTCCCACAACCTCCTCTTGCATACTGTGTGACTCCAAGCAAGTCACTTAACTGCCCCAGTGCTTCTAGGTCACTCCTTAAAACAGACAGTTCTGCCTAGTGGGCCTTATCTGCTTTACAAAGAATATAAAAAATATATCAATATGTGTTTACTACATCATAGAATAGTAATCAGGGTAAAATGTAATTTACCTGCATTTCACTTTGGCTTCAATGATTTTGTATATGTAAAGATAAATGTTCAGATACATTTCATCTGTTTTATAAGCTTGTTTTTAGATTTTAGTCAGGTTTTTATTGTATTCTTTGCATATAGGCATCTAGGTTGTAGATTGCTAAATGCAGGATTACTGTTATCAATTAACTTATTCAAGCAGGAGAAAACATTGATGTCCTAGTACACATAGGGACTAATGATCTCTCCAGCTGGTCAGTTGTGGAGACCAAGGAATACCTGACCAGGCTGGGTGACAAACTATCATCTATTTCATCCGGCATCTCCTTCTCTGAGATCCTGCCAGTCTGGGAGAGGGGGAGCAGATGGATGGAAGGTCAGAGAAGGGGAGATAGGGGAGCTAAACACGTGGCTCAAGGGCTGGTGCCAGGAAAAAGGACACAGATTTGTAGGGAACTGGCAACAGTTCTGGGAGCGAAAGTTCTTAAAATTTGATGGACTGCATCTGACTAAGGAGGGAGTCAGTGCATTGGGTCAGAAGTTTGACGTCTTTGCAGAATATTTAAACTAGCAAATGGGAAGAGGGGTGCAGCACCCCATACGTCGAATGGGAAGAACACCCCTCCCCCCCCTCAGCTAGTGGTCAAACAGGGATTCAGCATGTTTGCAGTTCATTTGCATCACCAGGTAAGAAAAAAGGTTTGTCTCCCCATACGACGCACAGGGGTAATGCCAAACCTCACCCAACAACTAACACACCAAAATCTGGCCAATGGAAAATCATGTACACAATGCTCACAGCCTGGGAAATAAGATCCCAGACCTGCAGGCAATAATGTCAGAGGCTAAACTGGACATAGTAGCAATTAGTGAGACGTGGTTTACCAGTAACCACACTTGGGAGACTTCAGTACCTGGCTATGTATTGTTCAGGAGACCGAGGTGAAAGGGGGAGAAGTGGCCCTGTATGTCAATGAAAATATCAAAGCTACAGAAATTCAGAATACACAAGGAGCCAGAAGAACTGTGGGTCACCCTGAAAACAGGAAATGGGACAGCCATAAGAACTGGGGTTGTCTACAGGCCCCAGACCAGGGGAGGACATAGACACATTACTGTTAGAAGATATACAAAACATGACAGCTAAAGGAGGTTCTGATAATGGGAGACTTCAACATGCCGGATACAGATTGATCAATACCAGCAGGAACATCTGCCAGAACTAGACACATAGTGGATTCCCTGCAGGGGGAGGGCCTCAAACAACTGGTACAGCAACCCATGAGAGACAGGGCTATCCTAGATCTAGTACTGACTAACAAGAAAGGGATCACAGATCTCCAGGTAGAAGGTCACCTGGGGGCCAGTGACCATCACATGGTATGGTTCAATTTGGCTACTACATCTAAATCATCCCATTCCGAGGCAAAAATATGGGACTTCAGAGGAGCTGACTTTGATAAGATGGCCAACAGAGTTAAGCTAGCCCTGGCAAAAAGAAACACAGGTGAGGGGGTACAGGCAAAGTGGGCAAGCATTAAGGATGCAATACTTGAAGCAACATCCCATTGTGTTAGACAGAAAAGGAAGTGCAAAAGAAGAAGGAAACCACTTTGGTTCTCAAATACAGTAGCAGAAAAGGTCAGAGCCAAAGGCTGGCCTTCAGGAAATATAAGGGAACACAACGGGATGAAGATAGGGAGGCATACCAAACTGCCCTAAGGGAAGCAGGGAAGGCAGTTAGGCAGACAAAGTCCCAAACTGAGGAAAAACTAGCATGAACAGTAAACGAAGGTGACAAGACTTTCTATAGATACATTAGTGAAAGGAGAAAGTCCAGAGGGGGTATTGCTACGCTTAATGGAGAAAAGGGAGCATATGAGGAGGAAGACCCTGTAAAGGCATCTATCCTAAATAGATACTTTTGCTCAGTATTTACTGAAGAGAAGGTAGGACAGGACCCACAGCTCAGCATCATGGACACAGGGGGGAGGGAGGTGAGCACTATTCCTTCACAAAAAGAAAGGGTCCTACAAGAGCTTGCTAAGATCAGGGTGGATAAGGCAATGGGACCTGATGGCATACATCCCAGGGTACTTAAGGAGCTAAAGGTGGAACTAGCAGAGCCATTAGCAGAACTGTTTAGTGAGTCTCTGAGCACAGGAGAAGTCCCAGAAGACTGGTGAAGGGCTCATGTGATCCCGCTTCACAAGAGTGGTAGCAGGGAGGAGGCGGGGAACTACAGACCAGTCAGTCTTACCTCAGTAGTGGGCAAGATTATGGAGGCACTCCTTAAGTAAAGGATAGTGCAACACCTGGAATCCATAAGGGCACGGGATCCAAGACAGCATGGGTTTACAAAAGGAAGGACCTGTGAAACTAATCTGATATATTTCTTTGACTGGGTAACCAGAGTGGTGGACCAAGGGGGAAGCAGTTGATGTCGCCTACCTTGACTTCAGCAAAGCTTTTGACACTGTTCCACATAGAAAATTGATAAATAAGCTGGGTAGGCTCGGGGTGGGTCAGAAGTTGGTCAACTGGGTGGCAAATTGGTTGATGGGCAGAAAACAGAGAGAGTGGTGGTAAATGGTATACAGTCAGAAGAGACGCAAGTCACAAGTGAGGTACCTCAGGGATCAGTCCTGGGGCCAGTCCTCTTCAACATCTTCATTAGTGACCTTGTAGATGGACTAGAGGGTAAGGCTTGTCTGTTTGCAGATGACACCAAGATCTGCAACAGAGTAGATGATCCAGATGGGGTGGGCAGAATGAGAAGAGATCTGGATAAACTAGCAAAATGGTCAGAAGAGTGGCAACTGGGATTTAATGCAAAGAAGTGCAAGATCATGCACATAGGGAAGAGAAACCCTGAAGCCACCTATAGGCTGGGAGGGGAGTTGCTAGCAGTCACAAAGGAAGAAAGAGACTTGGACATCATCATCACTGATGACCTGAAATCATCCAAGCAGACCTCTAAAGCAGTAGGTAAGGCTAGGGAGGTGTTAGGGTGTATTAGTAGGGGTATCACAAATCGTAAGAGGGAGGTGATAATCCTTCTTTACAAGACACTGGTTAGGCCCCATCTAGAGTACTGCGTGCAGTATTGGAGGCCACACCTTCACAAGGACATTAACCAAATTGAGGCAGTCCAGAGAAGGGCAACCAAAATGGTGCGGGGACTGCATCAGAAGACATATGAGGACAGATTAACAGAGCTCAATATGTATACTCTTGAGCAAAGGAGGGAGAGAGGTGATATGATCGAGGTATTCAAACACCTTAAGGGCATTAACAAGGTGAAAGAGTCTAACATGTTTAAATATAAGAAAAATAGCAGGACAAGAGGACACAGCATGAGATTAGAGGGGGGCCGATTAAGGGGGAATGTGAGGAAATTCTTTTTCACTGAAAGGGTGGTGGATGCATGGAATGGCTTACCACAAGAAGTGGTGGCTATGATTACAGTGCAGGGCTTCAAACAGGCATGGGATAGGCATAAGGAAGCAATACAAATGACTATGAATAGATAGGCCACTGACAGAGCAAAGGCCGATGGCACATTTATAAGGTAGAAAAAAGAAATGGGCAGACTGGATGGGCCTTGCGGTCCTTATCTGCCGTCAACGTCAACTTCTAAGTTTATAATTAGTGGGGCCATCCAAAATCCTCAGTTGTTTGAATGAAAACTAGTCTGAATGAAAGTATGTTCACAAAGAAGAAACTGCCTTACTACTTATGAAAAGACTTCACAGTTAGCACCCCATTTAGGTGAACTGGATCATTTGCACCTTTTCCCCCACCTGCTGTTTCAGTCTCTGTGACAACAAAATGTTTTCTGACGGACTGCTTCAACAAAAAGCAGATGTAAAGTATTTAAGAGTACTTACGTTTGGCCAGTGGATTTTCAAAATACAGTCAATGATATACAGAAGGTAAGACCCCAGGGGCTGTATGATGCTGGTGGGCAGAGTAGTGCTCAATTCACATCTGAATAAAGACATGAAAACTGGGAGACACCCTTTTCATGGACACCAAGTAAAGAAAAAAAGCATCCACATGTCTTGGAGATGCATGACTCCATTTGAAGGTCCTCGACTAATCACTTGTGGATTGTTTAGTTGAAGACACTTTATCTCAAAGAAGCAAATTCAAGCAGTTTTCTTTTTGCTCCTTCTACCCCCAGCCATCCACTCCTTCAGGCCTGCCAAGGACCCCTACCACTGCTGCTGAGTCCGACCACCATCCACTGTCCCTTACTGCTGTGCTACCAGGTAACCCAAAGTAACCCTTCGTTGAGTGGGCCCCTACCCCGTGGGAGGCTACCAGGGGAGGAGACTTGCCCCAAAGAGCTTTCTGTGTATCCTGGGCATGGCAGGGGTCAGAACGGACATATGTCTGGGGCTTCCAGCTTATGGAGGGATCAACAGCCATCCTTCGGTTGGCCAGCGGGTGTTTTAACATTTTCTTGACAGGCCACATGATGTCAAGGCACAAGCCAACGTCCGTCACGCTCCCTCCTGCAGTGAGGGCTGACATGTTGTCATGCCTCCTATCTCCACCAGAGGCCAGCAAATTCTGAGCCATGAATCCACCCTCCCTCCCAGGAGAAGGTGAGTGGTCATTGGACACTCAAGCCTTCACCCACCAGCTGGTCCTCCAACACCCAAGTCTGCTCCTTAACCCTGGTCAGCGGTGTCACAGGCAGAAATCCAATTCAGGCAGTTAAATTATAGATAGGAAAAAACAAAGGTAGTCCACCTTAGCGGTGATGGTTCAGATTAATTCGCATCTGAGTTCTAACAAGCAAAGAGACCAAGTCATTTGTAACTTGTGCATCTGGGATGTGGGTGTTGAAGAAAGGGGATTATAGTGCTGTCACTACTGCCATAACCTTGAGGGATGTGATCTGCATTGTTGCTACTGCCATCACACTGAAGGGGTTGGGGCTGTAGTGGTTCTGCCATCACCACTGGTGGATGGGGAATGTAGTACTGTTGCCATTCCATCTGAGGGATGGGGGCCATAGTGCTGATTCTGCCATCACACATGAGATATGGTGAATTCAGTACTGCTGCCATCATACCTAAGGGATGGGGGCCACACTGCTGCCTCTTCTGTCACACCTGAGGGAGGGAGGTCATATTGCTATTGCTGCTGCCATCTCACCAGAGAGATGAGGGCTGTAGTACTGCTTCCATCACACCTTAGGGATGGGGGCTGTAGTGTTGCTGCTGCCATCACATCTTGTACCCAAAATAACTTTAATTTGGTACAAGGATGGAAGGATGTGTAAAAGTGGAGGTCAAAATTGCTAAAATGCATGTTAGCAGAGTTAAAAATTGTTAAATAAAGTACACAAAACCAAACAATGGTAAAACCAGATTTTGGCTTAGCAGACACCGGTGACAATACCATTTTTTACAATGTGCAAAATGGAATATGCCCTTTCTCAATCCCGGTAAACCAGTGTCCCTGGACCCCTTCAATCATAGCAGGCAAGTCACGTTTGCACCATGGATCCAGCATGTTAGCAATAGCAAACTCATTAGACTGCATAATGCCACAGATAAGTGTATTGCTGTCCAATATATGGAGCATGTGACCCATTACATGAACAGAACTGTGATCATCACTTGACTCCATCTGGTGACTGACATTTACCAGTGTCTGCCTCAGCACAAGTATAAGGGGTATTGACTGCCTTATACAGGGAGTGTTCCCACTCACAGCCTGTGTTGCATGCTCAAATGGATGCAGAATGTGTTTTATGCCATCCATTTGTCTCCACTGCTTTGTTGTTAGGGCAATGGACACTTCAGCACTGTCCCAGGTGGTGTGCAACAGTAGGTAATCTGAAACCACCATATACTGCTCATAAAGCTGGTCAAGCATGTACAGTGTGGAGTTCCACCTGGTAGCAACATCAAGCTTCATACGGTGCTGAGGCAGATGGCTAGTGCACTGCAACTCATGCAGATGGTCACGGGCCTTTGCAGAATGGGCAAAGTGCATACAGATGCCTCTGGCAACAGACACAGTTTCCTTTATTTCATCATGGTTCAGAAATTGCTGCATGACTAGATTAAGGCAGTGTGCCAGGCAGGGAACTTTGAAAAAGCCACTATCAGTAATGCACTTAACCACATTGGAGCCATTGTCACTGGCAATAAACCCCACTGTGAGTGAGTGTGCATTGCTCCACTCATCGATCTAATTTAGCAGCAGATTCAACATTTTCTCACCAGTGTAAGATCTTGTAACACTTTGCATAGTTATGGTTGCATTCTGATGAATACCAGGTGTGTTGCTACCACTACAATTTTGCTTTATTCAGCTTTTCCAGGCCCCAAATCAACAACCACCCCAGGTACCTGTGCCCAGTGTGCTGTTATACACAGATATGATCTGCCCGCTGTTCGCCCACTTGTCTACATATCCATGCCAAGGTGGATATATTTTGAGGCAGAATGCTTCATGGCATGTAAAACGGACTGTGAAACTCTGCTGTAGAGTTTGGGCATGGCATGTTTGGAGAAATAGATTCATGATGACACCTGGCATTTGGGACAGGCACAGGCCGTCAAACGGCAGAATCCTGGATTCTCTACAAAGGAGCAGGGCAAAAGGTCAATGGTGAGCATTTCAGCTGTGGCTATGTTCAGGTCATGTGCAGCAGCATGATTCGGGGGGTACTTTGAGTACTGCTCAAACACACCCTTCAATGTGGGCTGCATCTTGGAAGCGAGTCAACAAAAATGCTTTACTTGTGCCACCAATGTTGTTCTTGCTGGAGTGCCAGGTGATTCTTGGGGCCTGGGATGTGCAGCATGTATGAAACTGGCTATTTAGGTGGATTTGGTGCCTGGTGGTGTACTTTTATAACTTGAGGGAGTGGCAGCGCCACTGCTACTATTCCCACTGCTAGAGAGAGAAAATGATTCCTCACACTCCTCCTCCACTGACCCACTCAGTTCTTCTCCTCCTGCTCTAGTGCACTGCTGTCACTAATATTAAGCTTGACAAGGGAAGTCCCACCAACAGTTCTGTTATCTTTCTGGTGTTGGTGCCAGTGTAATGGGTGCTTGTTTTTCAAGTGGGCATGCTGGCCACTGGTGCCTATGTGGCTACCCTTTTTTCTATGACTTGCATGTGCTTGACACAGCTGATATATCACCACAGTGTCATCAGCTGCATTAAGCATGAAATAATCCCTAACTATGGATTTTGCACCTTTAAATTTGACATGGGACTGAGACTTGCACAGTGGAGCCAAAGGTGTGGAAGTTTTTGCTTTTTGTGCCACTTGCATGATCTCCACCATGCTATGTTTGGGAGGTGGGGTGACCAGACTGCTTGTTGTAGGCTTGCTGATATCCTTACCCTCAGTCTTGTCATCTGAATGGGCTACATCATCACCCTTCATCTTTTTCACTTCTGGCTCCCACAGGGGATCCAACACCTCATCATCATCTATATCAAAACATATTATATCCTCCTCCTCATCCCTATCACTGTCTACTGCCAGACAAACTTGTCCCTTCTCTGGCATCTCCTCACTGTGGGGGGATTGACTTTCCTTATCTCCTTCTCCAGGGGAAACAGACTGAAGCTGGACACTATCACCTTCACCACCATCAGCTCCTACTTGAGCAGGAATAACAGCCACACTGACAACTTTTTTGACCTCCTCCTGGACCTCTGTGCCTCCACTGATCTGAGGGTCTCCCTTATTCCCAGTATCATCCCAAACAAGCATACTAGCTACAGATTGGGCAGTAAAAAAATGAGTCACAAACCTGAAGCCACTTCTAACATTTATTTTGCTACTACTGGCTGCCACAGCACCAGCAGCAGAGGCCACAGAGGGCACCGATTCACAAATAGGTTTGGTTTTTGCAACAGACTTCTTTGAGCCACTACCTCCCACCCTAGCACCGTTACCTGAAGTTGAACGTCTCTTGGCAGACATATTTATATGTTTGTTATGTTTGGCTTCCTCAGTCTGGAACTATATTATTATATATTTATATTAAATAAGGGTGATTTAACATCTGCAGTGCTATCTACAAAGGATGAACAGAAATCAGAACAGGTGGCTGCACTGTAGTGTACATAACTACCTGCAACTGCTACTGTAGCCTATTCTAGTGTAAAAACACTATTTTATTTTTTCAATTACAAAAACACGAGTTAAGTAACATGGGGTAACAGGAGGACAGAAGTAAGATACTTTCAATACAAAACCAACAGAGAACACCACCACAACAAGATTCTGCAGTAAATCTGAAAATAATTCTTAAGTAGTTCTTAATCAAATGTCAGTTTTTAAATGGAATGATTATTACACAACTTAATAATAACTGGGTAGGTGCTGGTAGGTTCACAAAAACTAAACTAAACCAACTGCACAGAACACCTCTCAATCAAAATATGAACTACAGTCCAGATAAGTGGTGTCTGGATAAGGGGAGCACAGTACTACAATGTGTTAGTACTTACTAAACACAGTTTTGGCTTACAGATATATCAGACTGAAGGGACAAAAAGATTTGAAATGAACAAAGTCACCTCCAAAACTCATGCAGGGACCACCACTATCTAGTCGAAAACTATGTAGTTTTTTTATATAGTAGCCTAGGTCAGGTAGTAAACAACAGTAGTGTAACATGGAGGAAAGGGTTAATATGATAATCAAATTCAATACAAAAACAGGAACACTGCAATGCTAGGCTAGATCACAATTTTAATTTCAGTGAGCAATTCAACAATGCAGTGTACCTGGATATGGACAAGTCAAGTGGTTAATATACACAAACACTTTCAATAAAAATAAATCACAAATGTGATTAAGCAAAGGGAAACAGGAACAGAACTATTCAGTCAGAATGTAGTAAGTGTTCAGATACAGTCACCCAAAAAAAGGGTCAAGATGTAAGAAAAAAATAACAAATAAGTAGCACACAAACAAAAAATATTAAGACTTAAAAGCAATTACAGAAACTCACTCACAACTTGAGAGAAATCTTTCAAGTATTAGGAACTAACCTGCTCTACTTACAGATACACACACATACACACCACACGGTCAACCCTTCCCCACTAAACTCCCTCACAGACACAGACACAGAGAAAACTGAAAACTCTACCTAAGTTTAACTAAGTATTATTCAAAGATACCAAAATAAAAAAAAAGGTTTGCTAGCAGCACTAGGAACTAAACTGAGATTTTGGGAGCAATTTACTCTCAAAAATCACAAATAAAGAGGTTTTGATGGGTTTATTGGTTGTGATGCACCACACTGAACTGCTCTCCGACTCAACAGACAACATACTGTGTAGGAAACAGATTGCAACTGATATTTCAGTGATCTACCCACAATGCATTGCAATTTTGCTGGTGAAATTGAAAAATATTGACGAAATTCAGGATAATGACAAAATTTCACCTTACGTGAAAGTGAAATTGGTAAAATTGGGTGAAATTTCGCATTACGTGAAAACGGAATCAGAGATGAAATTATGTTTCGCCTAGGTGAAGAATTTTGCATAATGCTGGAATACACGCAAAATATTTCTCTAGGTGAAATTTTCCAATTTCGCACATCTCTGCACACACCCCCCAGACAGATATCAGAAATGGCAAGAATTAATTTCAAGATATTTTTGAACAGACAATGCCCATGCATGGGTTTTTTATTTTTTTTTTATTTTTATTTTTAACTAGGAAATGGACTGGGCACAGCCCTTTTTCAGCCAGGCCTGACATCAAATATTTAAATACAGTACATACAAAAAAGTGGACTTAACATGACGTAAGTTATATTTCAGAATTCAACTATACAAAGCTAGATGAGGGCTAGCTCTTCCTAACCTTAAATCCTACCTTGATGCTGCCTAATGTCTTATGGCTTTCTATTGGCTGTTGATCATCTATTTTGCCAGCTGGAAAAACTTGGAACTTTATACTCAGGATCTCTACCCCTCTTTCTCAGATTCTTTTTTTTTATTCATCCTAACCACTTATCTCTTGACTAGATGTTCAATCCATTCACACAAACTTCAAAACTGCTAAAGGACAGTATCAGATACATTTATAAAACTACAATTCATTTTGTATTGTTCCCTTCCATTACAGTACAGCTGGATTCATTCCTTCAAGAATGAATCAATCCACCAGCCCACTGGTGCAGTAGTAGTATGACTGCTTGTGGCACAGATGACTCATGTTAGGGAGCGAATCCAGGATATCAGAGGGTCGGCCAGGGGGAGATAGGATGAGCCTCTAATTGACAGCTCTCCTCTTCTGGGGGGGGGGCATGGTTCCCATGCTATCAGAAATACCCTGTGGAGGCTGGATGTGCTACAGTAAGGGCCACTTAGAATGTGGAGGAGGTGACAGCAGATATCTGCGTGTCAGGTGCAGGAGTTTGCACACCCTGTGCTGATATCATTGCATGTCTGCACCTTTGAGGGGGCAGTTCCAGTTCCAGCACCAGGACAAGGAAACATCCCATTAGCTGGAAGGAAGACATCTCTCTTCAGACACCATACCCACTGCCGGATCCTTCGGTCCTGGGTCCAAGCTCCCTCTTTCCTTTACCTCAGCCTGCAGAAATTAGATAATTGTATGGGAGCCCCGATGAGCAGAAGGTGGTCCCACTGTACTCTGGGGGGTGCAAGCTGGGGGGGCTAACTGCAGGAGATCAGAGGGTGGGACAGAGGACTGGGACAACATGTTGGGTGGATATCAGGCAGGGAGGGATCAGGCTAGGAGATGACCGATGGGGCTCCAGCCAATGATGACCAAAGGGAAAAAGAATGGTACAAAAAAAAAAAGGCGGAGTCATGTAATGCATGCTCAGGAATAGCAGCTCCTTGAGTGAGCTTCACCTGGTCTATACTAATTTAAGTTTTAAAATCAGTCCTAGCCCTTTTATTGGACTGTATAAGGAACATTACCAGTGCTATATATCTCCATTGTTCACCTGCTATTGCCAAAATGTCAGAAGATGCTACTATGTTGGCTGTTGATGCTTCCCTTCCTGAAGATGAAGAGCTTGACCAGCCTCTGGTCCCACTTGCCCTACAGCCTAAACATTTGAGACAAAGTGAATCTTCACCATCTCCCTCATCTATTTAACCATCAGAACTGACTGCTGAACATTTTTTTCTAGATTTCTCTTCTATCAGAGATGCAGTGTATGCAGTAATTGCTGACTTTAAGGCATTTAAACCAGCTCTACAAGAAATGATGGTGAGGGTCTCAGATACAGAGGCCTGCATTAATTTTATAGAGGATCATCAAGCCAAAATGGAGCTTGAACTTGTTCATTTGTGCATTACTGTGACCCGCTTAGAAGAAAAAGTTAAAGATTTGAAGGGTCAGTGCCGCTGTAATAATTTGGTGATATTGGGGCTCCCAGAAACTGAAGAGGGTTCAAATGCAGTAGAATTTATCTGTTTTTGTACTATGGTGGCAGGTCCTCTCAGAATGGTCCAACTTATATAATGGAATGTGTCCACTGTGCCCTAAGACATATGCCAGCTACTGGAGAATGACTAAGACCACTGATATTTCTTCTGCTGAATTATTTGGACTGGGTTCATATTCTCTAGCAAGACAGATCTCTCCAATCACTGCAGTGGGAAGGCTACCATTTCTGGCTGGTACAGGATCTCACCCAACAAGTTCAACAAAGAGGGGCAGAATACAGAGCAAAAAAATCCAAGCTTTGGGCAGCACACATAAAGCATAAAATGCTGTACCCTGCATGATTGGAAGCAATCAACAACAGAGGAATTCAACGCTTCGAATCTACGGCACAAGTTGCCCAAGAACTTCTAAAGTTTTTTCCCAATCTTTTTTCAAGCAAAACAAATGGATAACACCATTAACTTTGACTGTATCCAGTACAGTCTTCAATTGTTCTGAACCAGGACCTTGTGACTGCCTGTTGCTCTTGTTGAAATTTAGTATATGGCTGGTCTCCTTAGTACTGGTGACTGTGTTTCATTTTGAGGAATTGCATATTAAGTCTTAAACTTCTTTGATAAAGTTGCATACTGTTTCATAGCTAATACAGTATGCTCCAACTGTACCAGATGCAATTGTATCTGACATTCAGTTCTAACGGACAAAAGCCTCTTGTCATTTGCCACTCGCTATGCCCGCAATGTTAAATTATGTTGATAATGCGGACCTTGTGCTCCATTTGTAGAACCCGCCAGAGCTTCTGACTTGTGCACTTCTTAATTCTTTCTCACCTAATTAGTTCAGTAATAAGTGGTCTGGACACAACTGACATCGCAACTGTTTCAATAATGTGTTAATTGGATCACGGCCTTCTTAAGCGTGTGCAAGCATTTAATGCTAGTTGCTGCTTTTTTTTTTGTTCTGTGTTGCGTGAGTGTGTGGCTCTGCATTCCTGCTGTCCTGCTTAGCATCGCTTCCCAAACCCCTTCCAGGAGATGTCTGATAAGACAACATGCCTTACTTTATATCAAAAGGTGGACATTTTGAAGTCTATGGAGAAAATGCCCAAAATATCTATCAGGGAGTTAAACACCCACTTCTCCATTCCCAAATCCAGCATGTCAGATCTGATAAAAAACAAGGAGATGTTGTTGCCAGATTGGCATAGTAATCAAAACCCAGAAATGAAGAGGAAGAGGGAGGTGAAGGATAGTGAGGTACAGGATGCACTTCTTCGGTGGTTCACAAATGCCTGGTGGAGGGAGGCTTTAATTTCAGGTCCTCTATTTCTCCAAAAGGCTGACAATTTAGCAAGGGCATTTGGCAAAAATGACTTTAAAGCCACCAATGGATGGCATACAGTAGTTGCTGGAAAGTTCATCATAACATCTGTTTTAAGAAGATCCATGGGGAGAAGTTAAACGCTGACACTAGTGAAGCAGATGTTTGGCTTAAGGGTGTTCTGCCAGATTTTCTTGCTGGATATACTCCAAATAACATATCTAACACCAGTGAGATGGGGTTGTTCTTTTGGTGAATAGGCTATGGCACACTTGCTTTCAAGATTGAAACTCCTCTTGATCTGAAGAAAGCGAAGGACAGGATAAGTGTGCTCCTGACTTGCAATATGTCAGGCACAAAGAAGAAAATCCCTATTGTTTTAGCAAGAGTGCACAGACCAGATGTTTCAAGGGTGTCCAAAACTTGCCAGTCATTTACAGAAATAACAAAATGGCATGGATGACTGCTGACATTTTCACTTCCTGGCTCCAAGATTGGGACAGCAGTTTATGGTCAAGGAAAATCACACTGCTGCTTGAAAATTGCAGCTCTCTTCCCCCAGTCAGTGGCGTGTGCAATATCAAGCTTGTGTTTTCACCACCTAACACAATCAGCTTAATGCAGCCACTTGACCAGGGGATCAACTATAGCCTCAAGAGACACTGTGTGTCTTTTATGAGGGGCAGACTGCTGGACATCCTAGATGATGATAAGGAAATCACTGCCTCAGTCTGCGGAAGAAGGATTAACTTGCTTGACTCAGTTTGGCTAATTCAGGCCACTTGGCACAAGGTCTCACAAGAAACTGTTCAGCACTGCTTTCATAAGGGTGAGTTTTCTACTCACTCTGAGATCGGAGTCATCTGTGAAGAGGGGCAGGAACAGGAGGATGAGGAGCTTGACCAGCTGGGCTATCATCACAGGCAATTGCTGAGTTGTGTACCCTTGCTGATGAGCTGGAACAGGCCAAAGTTGATGGCATTGCTGAGGCAGATGCAGGGGTGGCAACATCCCAAGAGACTGATGAACCAGCAGAAGAGAACTCCCAAGAGATCACTGAGGAGGAAGAGGTACCTGTCACACTCTCTGATATTAAGATGGTGCTACTGACGTTGAGACGAGACATTGAGTAACGGGATGACTTGGTCCCGAGATGGGATCAACCGGTGCTTGTTGAGGACTATTGGAAGAGGTACAACACCAAACCCATAAAGCAAACCCTGAGTGAGGAGTTCTTAACACAGTCTGATCCACAGCAGTGAATGCATATAAAGTAGGCCGAGGTTGTCAGCATCTCGCAGACAACACTTTGTTATTTTGTTTATTTCTAAAGACTGGTTTTATAAAGCATTTAATAAAGTTTGTTTTTAAAAAGTGTTTTTGCACTGCCCCTTCAAAAACCAAAAGCACATGAAGGGTATGTATTTCACTTATGCTCGCCCGAATGTTGTTCGTCTTGTCTGCCTGCATTATTTCATTTCCGTGAATGCTGCACAACTCTAAAGAGTGCTTAAACTATGTACTGGATGCAGCATCTAATGGATGAAATCTGTAGGGACAAACTAGTCCGTTACATGTGGCACATACTGTATTCTTCTTTAGGACAGATATTGTTGTCATAAGCATTTTGTCACTCAGGTATTGATTGCACAATAGTGAACATCCCCAGAATTGACCCCCCATCTTTTTGTTTTGTATGGCGATGTTCACAATGTACTTTCATGGGTTTATCTGTCTGACGGACATGTAAAATCTGTCTGAGGGCATCGGAAGGTTTAACTGTTTTCTTTATTTTATATGTTGTCTCCCCTCCATTAATTAATTTTTAATTGCGCATTCAATATGGCGCCTTTATCGAAGGGGTTCTTTCTTTTTGGTGCAAGGGTATATTAGCACTTTTACTGTGTTGAGTAAACTTACTTAAGATAGAAATCGATTGACTGTTTTGTGATTCCTCATAATTTTATTTTTAGAACAGCATTTTATATTATTTAGATATGTATAGAGTTTATCGCACATCAGCACTGCTCTTATAATGAATACCGGCTGGCTAGGGTAGTACATTATTGACTGTTTCTTACTAATTATGTTGTATCTTTTCTTTTTTACATTATGTGTATATTTGCATGGGCTGATATGAGCAATTTGAGGTGAGGGCATACTGTTACTCGATCATTATTTAGGCACCATTCTTAGAGATTTTTGCAGTTTTTAATATTGCTGGTTACTGTTGCTGGTACAAGGTTAGGGGGGCAGATTAACACAGTTTATCGTCATTTATGAAGGCTCATTATGGGCTTATAGTTGTTGCCTTCTGCAATTCTGATTGTTAGTGGCTCCCTTTAGTTTATATTCATTTTGCTTGTGTGGAGAAATGATGGTCTGGCCAATTGTTTTCCTTCTTTTGATGTTATCTGTTCTTTTTAATGGTATTGCTGGCACTACTTCCTATATATTTTATAAAGTTATGTCATTTTATTATAAATATAATTTAGTTTTTTTTAAATTTAGGATTGGCTGAATATCCTTTCCCTCCCCCATTTTACTAATAATGGCTGCTTCCCTTAAAAAGTACTTACAGGGCCAAGGGCGGGACCCTTAAGACATTATATGTCTCTTCCTTGTTTGGTGACCTGAATGGGGCTGCCTACTCACCGGCAATCATGGACCTGCACTACCAGTGTGGGTATATGGCTCCAGTGCATGGGTCATCTATTGTGGGGTTACAGGTAATCTTCATTTATGATTTGTTTTATTGTTGTAGTTTTATGGTGGGAAAACAGAGTTTAATATGGGCTTGGGGATGGGAGGGTTTCCTCTTGGGCCATGCTGGGAAGGGTATGATTTTTTTTTTTTCTTGACTCATATTTTTCTAGCACTATAATTTTGTTTTCTTTTGTTAATGGCTGTTCCATGGAGTATTCTCACTTGGAATATTAAGGGTGGTCAGTCCAAAGTCAAGCACCAGGCAATTCTGAAACATTTGAATAATTTAAAAGTACATATTGTCTTTTTACAGAAGACCCATATTCCTAAAGATCAGATCTCTTTATTTAAGAGAAATTGGGCGGGTCAAACATTTGGAGCTGGGAAGAGTGCT
The DNA here is from genome assembly GCA_016271365.2 of Neoceratodus forsteri. Classification (NCBI taxonomy): domain Eukaryota; kingdom Metazoa; phylum Chordata; order Ceratodontiformes; family Ceratodontidae; genus Neoceratodus; species Neoceratodus forsteri. The sequence continues at coordinate 615,030,297 of CM057455.1, forward strand.
CATCAGATGGGGTTCTTATTTTGTTGCATAAATCAGTTCAATTTTCTTCCATGACTGAGTTGGGTGATGAAGAAGGCGGATATATATTTGTACATGGTCGTTTGGGTTCCACAGAAATTGTTTTAGGCTCTATTTATGGTCCAACGCCAGACACCCCATCTTTCTTTTCTAAACCTATTCTTGTCCTGGACCCTTATGTGCATCTGCACTGGATTTTAGGAGGAGACTGGAATCTGGTAATGAGCAATGATATAGATAGAACATATTGTCTGGGGGCTCGCTTGTCACCTACTCAGTGTGGCTTGACAGAATTTGTTAATCATTCAGGCCTTGCTGACCATTGACGAGTTTTGAACCCAACAGAGTGGGGATATACCTTTTATTCTCACTCCCACAACTCCTACTCAAGGCTTGATTATTTTTTGATTACTCATTCATTATTTGCAACTGTTTATAGTTGTCAGATAGAAGTTATGGTCCTGTCAGATCATGCACCAGTTAAATTGATATTAGATATTTTGGTTCGATCAGACAGAGACCATACTTGAGCACTAAATAATGAGTTGTTACATGACCCTTAAGTAGTGGATTGTTCAAGGACCTATATCAAGAATTCTATGCACATTAATCTGAATTTTATATCAGCCTTGTATCAGCTGTGGGGGGCTTTGAAATATCAGTGGAGGGGAGACCTGATTTGTTTGTCCATGAAACGTAAAAAAGACAAATGTTCTAAACTTAATAAGCTACTTTGTTTTATTATATAGATTGAAAAAATATTTATCTCCTTCTACTCCTGAGGGCATCTGAGTTCATCTCTCACAACATAGGGATCAATATTCGTCCCACCTGTTGAAGCAAGCAGAGTGTTCTCTAACCGCTCTTAGAGCAGCATATGTGGGGCAGGGGGAGAAAGCTAGCAAACTATTGCTCCATCAACAGCTCCATCAACAGGCTGCAGCTCATTAGATTAAAGCCCTTTAAGATCCCATTCTGGCCTCTTTCACCTCTACCCTCCTGAGAATGACTCATATTTTTGGGACTATTTCCAAACTCTCTATACACAAGTCTTGGATACTGATGATAAGATCCCTGAAATGATATTTTTTAGAGGAGGTTTTCCTGCCACAGCTGTCTGAGGTTTCTAGTTTTGACTTGGGGTCTCCTGTTTCAGAGGTGTCAGTCAGAGATGCTATCACCTCTCTTGCATCAGATAAAGCCACGGGCCCAGATGGCTTTACTTCAAATTTTTATAAACTTTTCATTGATCAGCTTGTCCCTCTTTTGGTATCACTTTTTAGTTATTTTCACTCATCTGGGTTAGTGGAGCCTTCCCTTTTAGAGGCTTGCATTGTGCTTTTACCCAAGCACTGCAAAGACAAGACTCACTCTGAAAATTATAGGCCTATCTCTCTTATTAGTGTAGATAAGAAGATTTTGGCCAAATGTTTGACTTCTCACATTGGTCGGGTTTTGGATGAGCTGTTTGGCTGGAAGCAGGTGGGTTTTATAAAGGGACAGCTCTCTAGTCACCATTTTCAAAAGCTTTTTCACTTATTTTCTGCCTCCAGGGATACTAAACGAGATGCATAATTGGTCTCCCTGGATGCAGAAAGAGCTTTTGATAGGGTCTCTTAGCCCTACCTATTTTGGATTTGAAAACATTTTTGTTTTCCTGATACTTTTCTCCAGTGGCTACACATTTTTTATTCTTATCCTACAATGAGCATTTTGTGTGATGGTGCACTCTCTGAACTCTTTCCATTGTCCTGGCATACATGTCAGGGCTACCCACTTTCCCACTATCTATTTAATTTATATTTAGAACCCCTAGCTTGCAGACTTAATATTATTTCTGAAATTAAGGGGATAGTTTTGGGTACTCAATAATAGAAAGTTTCCACCTAGGCAGATGATGCTTTATTATATTTAGCAGACCCAGTTAACTCATTACAGGCAGCTCTCCTAGTGATACAGCAAGTTGGGGAGTTTTATGGCTATAAATTAAATTTAACTAAACAGTAGTCTTTCTTATTTTCTGCTATGTTTATAAAACTGTTTTTTTGACTCCAGGATTGCAATGGGAGACAGAATTTCTCACATATTTGTAAATTAGAATGTCTCAAGATATGCAGTGGTGTCCCTCAGGATGAAACCCACTTTTAAAGCACCCTGCAGTATGCTGCATCAGACCTACTGAATAAAGCAATGTAATTTCAATGGCAATTAGTCATTTCTGTCATGCAGGAAACTGTGGCATTCACTTCATTCTGGCAGTGGCACATTTTCCTGAATGACAAAAGGGACTAATTGCAATTGAAATTACATTGCTTTATTCAGTAGGTCTGCTGCAGTATTCTGCACAGTGCTGCAAAATGCTGTAGAATTGGGTTTCATCCTGGGAAAAGCTACAGTATCTTCATTGAAGTCATTGAACTTAGAATCCTCAGTGAAGCAGATATCTATAGATTTGGATAGCTGGAAAATGTTGCCACTTACCTTATGGGGCAAACCAAATATTATAAAGATGAATGTCCTCCTAGGATCTTATATCCCTTGGGTATTCTAAATATTGTCCTCCCAGTTAGCTGATTAAAAAATATACATAAGACTCTTTCTAGATTTCTTTGGTCATTGATCTTATGATAAGTTGGCTCATCCCAGAAAAAGTGGTGGAATATAGCTTCCACATTTTTTAAGTTACTATTTTGCTCTGCATGGGGCTAAGCATTTTCTTTGGAGAAAATCTGACCTTATAAATTCAGACAGATACAGTCTGTCCAGGTTCCTTATCAAAAAAGAGTTATGTTTAAAATATCAGATTGATCTTATGTCTTTATTATATCTGCCTCCCTCAAAACTCCCTCAGAACCTTAAAACTACTTTGATATATTGGTCTTTTCAAGCTCATGCACAGCTATGTAAATAACTTGAATTGTCTTTTATAAAAGATACTTCCCAAACTCTCTTAACCACTTAAATATTTTATTGCTAAGAAGCCATTGAACAGTAAGCAGTGGATACAATTGAATTCCCCAGTTCTTGCTGATTTTATTATGGTGGATGTCCTTACATCATCTGAGCAATTTCATACTAAGTTTGGGGCTCCTGTAAACCTTTATTTTCCTGTTTTGTGAGATTTGTCATTGCCTCAGTGGCTTTCTGGGCTGACTTCCATGGTCTAACTTAACCAGTCAACTATTCACAACCTGGTTTACCCTACCACAACAGGACCATCTGATTTCTCGGTTATACAAAGCAATTGGTTCAATACCATGAGATTTGATTTCCCCAGTTGCCTATTATTGGGCTAACATGTAAAAATTAAACAAACTTCTGAATATTGGTTTCACATCTGGACTGACCAATCAAATATTTTAAGCAAGATAGATTTTGTTTGCAACAATTTAATATTCTTCATGGATTGTATTTTTCTCTGACCAAATTGTTCAGACTGGGGAAGGAAGATTCTTTGTCCTGTCCTAGATGCAAGGATATAGATGGTACCATATATCATATGTTGTGGTTATGTCCTCACATTTTGTCTTTTTGCAGTCTTATACAGTAGAAATTAGACCCCTTTCTAGGGCTCCAGGATGCTTCTACAACTGAAATTTGTATTTTAGGTGATTATACTTCTCTCTTGGGGAGTCCCAGGAAGGCTCATATGGCATTAATCTCAGCAGTAACCAAATTATTGATCTTGAGGCATTGGGTAGTGTCTACTATTCCAGCTTGGTCTGAATGACTAGCAGACATGCTGTAAGCTTTAGATATAGAGAACTCTATTGCTTGTTTTTTTCAAATCTTTCCATATCTATCAGTTCAGATGGGAAACTTTATGTACCTTGCTTCTGATTTCTTCACTATAGGCTATTTATTGCTCTCCAAGCATGTACCCAGGGAAGCAAGGGTGGGGGGGGATAAAGGTTGGAAGGGATAGGAGGGTTAGGTTTGATTGTAATTTTTTCCCCTTTTCAAGAATGTTTATTGAATTGTTCTTTTTTAATTTATTATTTTTATATTGTCCCTATTGTAAAATTAGTCTGTTTGTTGTTATTGTTCTTGCTTGTTTATTCAATGTTTATTATTAGAAAATAAATAAAGTTTATTAAATTGCAAAAAAAAAAAAGAATGGATCATTCCTTCAAACAAAGGGATTGGAATGGAGTTTTTTTCTCCTTTTAGTTCTTTGATCGTGGTACAGTGCACCCTTTTCAGATATTCAGACATCTTATAAACTCCATATTCAGGAACACTTTCAGTATTTCAGGTTAGAATCTATGTGAACTTGCAGCTCCCTGACCTCAGTCTAGCAAATTCCCCTCCCTGCCTTTCCATTCTTTGTTAAACATTACAAGGCTCAAAGCTTTTTCATGTAATATACAAATCAAAGCAACTTCAGGGAACCCTACTACTTCATGTCAAGGAGGCCTGGAAAACAGATCTTCAAATCCCTATCATATAAGAGCAGTGTTCTGTCATCCTTAGTTTTCCATTTTCCATGACTTCTTCCCCCCATGGTTGGAGTTTCTGTGGAAAAAATTGATAACGTGTTGTTGTACTCCATATATTACAGCCAAATATCTAACCCTGACACACCATCCTACTGGTGAAATTGTAGGGAGATCAGGGCTGCTAATGCCCATGTCTTTTGGCATTACCAGAAGACTCAGCAATTCTAAAATTCCTTCAAAATGGATCTTTGGGAACATTTTTCCTTACCTTAACCTTGGAACCAAAGCTGCTGTTTTTCCAATGTTTCCCTCATGGTCTCAGAAAACTTCTGTTGAATAAGATGCTACACATTTGTTTGTTGGCAGTGCAAAATGCTCTTACTAAACATTGGCTCACAGATGTGATTGCCAGTCTCAAGCACTGGCAAGATATTACAGATATTTTCATACACATTCTTCAAGATTGTGAAACTCACTAAAATAGTTAGACAATAATTACTTTTATTTCAAGATATATAGACAAAGTGGGTTCTTCAAAGTGGGATCTTTACATAATGGAGAGGGGGACAAGCATTTCTTCTTTGAGGGTGAACATGATGTGGGGAGACATGGCCTGGGAGAGGCCTAGGAAATCTGGTAAAGTTGGGGGTTCAGGGTTGTATTTGCCTGCTGTCTAGCAATTGTGTGTGTGTGTGGGGGGACTACACTCTATGTTTAGCTCTGGCCTTATGGAGTAACCCATCTCTTTTTTTATCATTTTGCTATAGACTGTGATTCTGAATAATGCCTGCCTGGTACATTTATATGGTTATTGTCCATGGAATAATTGTGTTTTTCTTAAATTTGAACACACATGCACTGTGATTTAAACATTGTTGATAATTCAGGACATACCTGGATATTTTCTGTCTAAAAATATTAATAAAAACTAAAGTTAAAAAAAACAGAACTTTAGAAAAGGTTAGCATATCTCTCCTAGACATTAACTGGTTACCTAGAACTCTGAATCTTTCTTATCTGCAGATCATTGGCCTATTCTGCTGAAGACAGAATGAAGATTGCCACTAGGCTGAGTGTGCTGCTGCTATGTGTGTTTGTGCTGCCATTTTATGTTACTTTAAGGCACTTCTATGTTATTTTATTTAGTTTTTGTTCGATTTTAACTGTTTTTTGTTTTTGGCATTTTGTGTTGCTCCTCTGTTGCCCAACTTTGACTTCGATCAAGTGTGGAGTGAATATGGAGCAAATTGGCCCTGTGTTTGAAACGCTGAAGGACGCTGTTTTATGGGAGCTATTAACGCCTGGGACATGTGCTCCGCTGGATTTGTGAGCCCACAGAGCATATAGGATCTTTTTCAGTGCCCAGACTGTCCCCCCCCCAGTTTGTTGTAGTGAGGGCTTGCTCTGCCCTTCATTCTAAGTGGCAACTGTCCCTAAGTCTGGAACACTGAAGGACAATGTTTTCATGGGAGCTATAAGCGCTGGGGTGCTCTGTGTGATTACCCTGATTTCTCTGGGTAATCAGGGCTATATCTGGGTCATGTGCTCCTTCAGATTTGTGAGTCCACAGATCCTGTAGGATCTTCTCCAGTGCCCAGACTGTTTCCCCTCAGTTTGCTGTTGTGAGGGCCTGTTCTGCCCTTCATGCTATGTGGCGACTGAAGGTGGAGTAGAGGGTCACCTGATTATCTTATTGAGTGTTTTTTAAGATTGAAACAGGGACTGGGACTTTGGATACTTTTTGGCGAGCACGGAAGAAGGATGGAGGGGGACTTGACAAGCTATTTCCTGGATGTGTTTGGTGTGTACGAGGCTATCCCGAGTTTAGTTTCAAGACTGGTTTAGGGCCTGACTCCCATTAGGATTTTCCACATAATTTGTGGTCTGAAGGAGGTACTGAGATTTCTTTAGCCAAGGAGTTGGCTGATGTTTCATGTCCTCTAGACTCCCAGGCTGGGCTACTAATGTTGCCTGCCCTGGGCGTTTTATCGGGAGACATTCTTTTTTTGTGGTATTTTCCAGTGGGGAGTGAGGGAGCCCTAACCTATCATGGAAACCCTGTGGATTTGATGGCCTTGGATCTTGGAAGTTTTTGGATGCTCCCCTTATTTATCTTCCTAAATAACTTTACGTGGATGAGTAAATTGAATGTTCTCTCTACTTGTGACTTCCATGGATTTTGGACCTACATAGCCTGTGGATATAATTGACTCTGTGCCCTGAGAATTAATTACCTCTTATTTCCCTCCTTGACTTGCTTTAAAGTTTATTTGCTTTATTTGGACAATGAGGTGGTGAGAAGACCTTGTGTCTATTTATTACTTTTCTGAAGTTTTGATTGTTTTTTTTTTCCCATATTCCCTGGTCATGAGAGGATTGGAGGGATGTTTTATTTTATGTTTTTGTTTTTAATTTAAATAGTTTTTTCCTCCTCTGGTTGTGAGAGCGCTATGGGCGGTAGACAATTTTATTTTATATTTATTTATTTATGTTGGTTTAAATTGGGGTGGTGAGAGAACTCTTTAGATTTATTTTGAGTTTAAGGAGGATTTTAGTGGCCCTCTAACTTGGCCTAGATTTGATTTTTTGTTTTATTTATTTAGTTTCCTAAGTAGGTTTACGGTTTGGTTTTAACTGATTTGTAGCGGCATGTGTTGGCCATCAGTCCCCATGGTGGAGCACTAATCATCCTCCTCTCTTCACTCCCTCCACCCTTTTTATTCTCTCCCTCTCCAATATGAGATGTATCAGTGCTGTAGAGCACTGGGGATTACTTGTAGGAGAGGGAAGAGGGTGGGGAACTGCAAACAGAAGAGGATGGATGAGGGGGCCACCATATTGGGGTAGTCAGATTCAGAAGGCATCCTGGGATGAAATGGAATCCTGATCATGGTTCGCCATGTCTGGTTCCCATACCCAAGGGCACTACTGAGTGTAGTAGGCAGATGGACCCGACATCCGCCGATGTTCGTCCAACTCGGGTGGTGTTGTGCAATGCCAGGTCCATCAGGAATAAGACTGGCATTATTGCTGATCTTGTTGGTTCAGTGGACTTGGCTTGCATCACTGAGACCTGGCTGGATGAAAATCCAGGCCCCATCTTGGAGGCTATGACTCCGGCTGGGTACTCGGTGATACACCGCCCAAGATTGGATCACAGGGGTGGGGGGGTTGCAGTCTGTTTCAAGACTGAATTGGACCTCATGAATGTATTAGTTGGGGAGACTGAGTCATTTGAGTGTACAGTAGTAGCAGGTGTAGACGTTCATATCGTTTTCATCTACCCATCCACCTGGAGATGGTAAGTGATTCTTACAGGAAGTAGCGGACTTCATCATCGACATGGCATTTGAGTCACCCAGGTTGATGGTTCTGGGTGACTTTAATGCCTGGGTTGATGATGAATTCTCACAATCTGGTAATCACTTCCTCCAATTAATGACTTTTTTGGGCCTTACACAGGTGGTTTCCACTGCTACCCATAAATCTGGACACTCTCTGGACTTAGTCTTCCTACTAGGGATCGAAACATCTGATCTGGGGGTGGAACCAGTTGCCTGGTCAGATCACTACACCGTGAGGTTCAGTTCTTGCACCCCCCTGAGAAGGCCTAACCCTGTGGAGATGGTTAGGTACCACCCTTTATGGGATATTACTCCCCAAGGCCTAGCAGTGGTCCTTGGCCTCTCATTCCCAGTGTTGGTGAGCAGTAGTCCAGAGGCCCTCGTGTCAGCCTATAATATAGCTGTTACAGTGCCTCTGGACTCTATTGCTCCTGTTCATGTGTGCCCCCTATCCCTTCACCAAAAGTCCCCTTGGTTTGATGGGACTTTGAGGGAGATGCAGAGACAAGGGCAAAGGTTAGAATGATGCTGGTGCATGTCTGCCCTCGAAGCCGACCACCTTAGATTGATGGACCATTATTTAGTCTATCAATCTGCAGTCACCCATAAGAAGGAAGAATTCCTGTCCAGAGAGACTGCAGTTGCATGCAATTGACCAGGTCAGATTTTTCAAACTGTGGACAGACTGTACAACCCAGCCTGTCTACAAGTTCAGAAAGCCTTTTCACAATTAGAGTGTGAGGAGCTTGCTCGATTTTTTGCAACTAAGGTGGCAGACATCAGGGCAGATCTTTAACCAGCACCCTCTAGGGAGGATGCTGTTGAACAATGCTAGTTCACGGTATCTCAGTTTTCTTTGAGTTCCTTCAGTTGACCTGATTTCATTGATGTCAAGAGGATTATTCATAGTGTGCACCCTACATGCCGTAGTTTGGATCCTGGACCGACCTCCCTAATTTTGGGTTGTAGTGGTATCATCGGTCCTATCCTTGTGTGAATAGTCTGGTGCTCCTTGGAGTTGGTTGAGTTCCCTAGCTCCCTGAAAAGATGCAGTGGTGACACCACTCTTGAAGAAAGCTACTTTGGACCCAGACTGTTTCACAAACTACAGACCTATCTCTAACCTACCCTTTATTGGGAAGGAGATTGAGAAGGTAGTGGCAGCCCAGTTGAAGGACCATTTAACCATCCATAACATCTACAAACCCCTCCAGTCCAGTTTTCATAAAAGACATAGCACTGAGACAGCGCTGGTTCGGGTGCTCAATTATCTTCTGAGGGCGAGGGATCAGAAGAAACATTCCATCCTGGTTCTTCTTGATCTCTCCTCAGCCTTTGACACTGTGGATCACATGGTGTTGATAGCACACCTGAGGCACATTTGTGGGATATCTGGAACTGTTCTCCAATGGTTCACCTCTTTCCTCACTGGGAGTTCACAAAGAATTGTGTCTGGGGATTTTTCCTCAGGCCCAACATCTTTGTTGTGTGGGGTGCCTCAGGGTTCAGTGCTGTCTCCCATGTTATTCACGGTGTATATGCTGCCCCTCAGAGACATTGTAAGATGGTATGGGCTGAGGTTTCACTGCTAAGCAGATGTTACCCAGCTATACCTGTCTTTTGCACCTGAGCAGAATGGAGCCCTCTCGGTGTTTAACAACTGTCTGAAAGAAATCCAGGAGTGGATGGACACTCTAGTTGGCTGAAGTTGAACTCAGAAAAAACAGAGGTATTGGTTGTGGACCTGGGTTGCCCGATGGAGGGGTCATCTGTTGGGACGCCCTCAGGAATTATTCTGAGTGGTGTCTCACTCCTGACCTCTCAATGGGTGAGTAACCTGGGGGTTGTCTTGGATGACAGCCTTCCACTGCAGTCACAAGTGTCAGCAGTCATCAAGACTTCCTTTTACCATCTTAGGAATATCACCAGAGTTAAGCACCTAGTTCTGTCTGACGACCTACCAACACTGGTCCATGCCTTCATGTCCTCGCATTTTGGACTATTGCAACTCCCTTTACTTTGGGCTTTATAGGCTGAAATCCGCTGCCTGCAGCTAGTGCAGAATGCAACGGCCCAGGTTTTGACTGGTTCAAGGAGGTCCTGTCATATTACTCGGTGCTGCACGAACTGCACTGGCTGCCTATATGGTGGCAGTTTACTGACTTTCAAGACCCTTCATGATCAGGGTCTGTCCTATCTGAAAGAACTTCTGGTTCCTTACTGCCCTGGCCGATCACTCCACTTGGCAGATGAGGGGTTGCTGGAGATTCCAAGAGTGAATCTTAAATCATCTGGATGTAGGGCATTTTTTTATGCTGAACCCACTCTTTGGAATTCTCTACCTCGCTGGTTACGGGAGTGCACCTCAGTGGAGGAATTTAAGCGGAGTTTGAAAACCCATCTATGGCAAATGGCCTTCTTAGAAAACTGATTGCTTTGTAGTTGATGATTTACTATTGGTTTTATTTGTATTTGATATCTGATTTTAATATTTGATTTGTAATGTTTTAACTGTACAGTGCCTTGGAAATTGAAAGGCACTATATTAAATACAATTATTTTTATTATTATTATTAAGTACAACACAACTCCCATCTTTTCCTACCATCATTGTACTTCAGGCTGTGGTATGACATTTTCCACCATTGCTCCTAGAAGGCATACAACCAATATGTCCACCCAACCTGAATGGGCCACTACTTTTCCCATTCCTTGCAATTGGGGACCCTATCAGTATTATAGGCTTCTCCCTCTTCCTTTATTCCCCCCTCCTTGGATTCACTGCTTCTAGTCACTTTGACTCTTACAAATGCTCCAGTTGTTTAAAAGGGGCCACAGCCTTCTTCACCACAGAAACAAAAAATGTTGGCAGGAAAAGAAGATTAGTACATCCACTCTGCCCCATTTTACCCTATTTTATGCTGAATCTATTGACTCATTGCGATTATTACCCTCGCCTACCTCTTGCCCTACTGCTTCCCCCTATGTAACTATTAAGCCTTTAATTTGGTTCCAGCTGTTTTTTAAACCATTAATGGTTCTTTCACCTACTACTTCTTCTTCTTCTGGTAGGCTGTTCCAAAGCTTAACCACTCTCTCTCTATAAAATAAAACTTTAAAACTTTCCCAAATCCCTTAGGCATCTATCACCCCACCACCTTCCGCTCATGTCCCCATATTCTTGATTGACCATTATTCCTGAATATTTTCTCACAAGCTACCTTGCTCATTCCATTCAGGAACTTGAAAATCTCTGCCATATTTCCCCCTGCGTTCTTGTCTCTAGTGAGTACATGTTCAGAGCCTTAAGCTACTCCTTGTAGATTCTGCAGGAGCAAAACAAAGTTGATTGAAAATGTTTTATTATTATAATTTTATTATCCTATTTTTATTAAGTATTAATTACTATTTTATATTTCTTTTATGGGCTTAATTAAATGATTAAGGTTAAGGGAGGCAATACTATAATTATCTGGTCATTATACTTGTTTACATTGACCTAATAAAAGCTGCTTAATGAGCACTGGAAAAGGAGCTACTGCATTGAATTAGTCTGTAATATTAAGGGACTTACTGCAGTGTTGGTCTGGAGCAAAGAAGCCTGCCTGAAGTTTTGAAGAGTCAAAGGTTATAATATCCTAGCAACAAAGAGATAAGGGAGGAGGAGGAGGAGCTTCATTAACTGAAGCGATGTTACTATTAAACTTGACAGGTGATATACCACATTTGGACTCTGTGTTGAGTTGAAACTGGCACGGACATATACCACTTTTAAGAAGTGCCATTTATTACATCGACAATAAAAAAAACTTTCATTAATTGAAAAAGACATGTAAAGTCCCAGTAAGACCAAATTTAGACACTTAATGAAGGCTATGAAGATGTCTTGGGAGACTGAATATTAATTCTGCAAGACCTTTGTAATGCTTGCTATTTATACATTTTTGTAGCACCAGAATTGTCAAAAATAAATAATTAAGTTTGATGTCAAAAGCAAGCTAACATTTTGACCATTTTAAAGATCTATCATTTAATGAATTTTTTTTCCCAATTATTTATCCAGGAGTGGCACACTAAGCTGAAAGCTTTTTTTACAGGTGCAACCTGGGAGCACAGGAAAATTAAGTGACTTGCTGAGGGCCACACAGTATGCAGGTGGGGGCTGTGGGATTCAAACCCAGGTCTCCAGATTTGCAGCTCACAGCCTTAAACCATGGTACTATACTGCCTCCCAAGTGTCTGGTTGTAGAATTTAGTTGTTTTATGTTAAATTTTTTTTCAATGAGCCCAAGCTGCATAATGTCACACTTAATTAGGCACAGACAAAGAAGACCATGTGCTTTTACAAAAATGTAATGCTTTAGAGACATTCTGAAAATAAGTTATTGACAAATCTTTTATTATTCTGAGGCCAAGAATATTTTGAACATGGCTATCTCTTTGTTTTGAAAAATGTTATTAAAATTATAAAGTTATAGCCTTTATTAGCCTAATTTAGAAAATACTAATCCTAAAAACATGAGACACATGTTAAAAGACTCCATTTAATCAGATAAATTTAAAAATGTTGGTTTAAAAGTTATAGTAGTTTGCATTAAGAAGTTATAAAAGAAAATAAATTTCATTGAGAAAAGTCTGAAGCTGTAGGATGTCCTTGGGATGGTGATAAATGTCAACCATTTGTCATCTGCAAAGATCAATCAGAGTTTGGTGATGATGTCACCCAACTGGAAAACATATAGACAAATTTGGCTGAGCCCATTTCAGAACTGCCTAATTTTTTAATGTGTGAGGATCTATGTTGGCTGTCTTAGCAATTTTGGTGGTTTTAACACTTTTATTAGGCCGAAAACCTAAAGCCACTCCTGCTTGGGACCAGAATTTGGGTTAAGCCATTGTGTCCACCAGGAGTGCTAGGAACAAGCTTAAAAGTCTGCACAACATTGCAACTAGGTCCAGCTGCTAAAACATTTTGTTACAGGAAGGCCTCTTTTTCATATTGGATGAAGCAAGGCCTATGTTTTACATGCTGAGAATATGGACAAAAGTAATATTTTGGAATTTCTGCTAAACGCCTGGACAAGAGACTGACTTTAAAATTCACAAGCCAAGGTAAGCCTGCAGTGCTGTTGGATAACAGTGAGTCCAGAGTTGCAGGTTCGAGAGCAGAAAAGAACTGAAACAAGAAGAAGTCATAGACTCCAGTTACCTAAACAACTTTGCAGTCCACAGGGAAATCATTTTCTACAAACTGTTGTGCTGTTAAACTATTAAAATCATGTTGTTTGATTCTTAATGCCAAAATCCTAAGTGACTTTTTGATGATTTGTGATGTCAAGCATGAAAAAATACAGCCTACTCTGCTATATTAATATCAGAAGATTCTAAAGTGCCAGATTTGAGAAGGAAAAGACAGAGGACTACAGCCAAGCCAAGCCACAAAAGAACTTTTCTCATAAAAATCAAAAAATTACTTTTTACCAAGATTTTGAAAGTTAAAAGTAAAAAAGACCAAGTTTACAGATAACCACAAATATAAGTATTATCTTTAATTAGTTTAATTAATAATATTTAAATGTGGTTATTTGGGGGTGGTAACATAGTAAACGTAACTTTTAATTACAAAATATTGGGTATATATGGTAGGTTAAAACAAAAAAGATACATTTTGCATGCTATGACATTTTGAAATATAATCTGAGAGACTAGTGTAATGAGTTGCAAATTCTCATACCAAAAAAGGTCATGATACATACCAGGTATGCTAAAACCCTAGTATATAGCCAATGCCATTTATTGTGCTAAATATTGCTTATTCATTTGCATTGTTTATTTGCTAATATTTGTTATGTTTGTTTTATTTCTTTAGGGTTCATTTGATTTTCTGAAACGTTTGTTGTTTATGTTTGCAGTTTATTATGTTTAAAAGGTATATTTATGCTAATTAGAAATATTTAGAATTATTGTACAGGTGTTAATAAAACATATATTTTTCATATTCCTAAGTGTGGGAAATATTTATACCATTATCCAGAACACAGCGAACAAGAATACTATCATATTTAAATTTTATAAATATTTTTGGTAATTTATGAAAATATTTTGGGGTAAGGCTCTAAGTAACTCCCAGTGCTATATTATAAAAGTGATATTACAACCTGTTGTTCCAACATAATTGTGGTCTCTCATCCATGACATAATTGTTAGTGAATAACAGTCTACACTTAGAATGTATGGGAAATAAATATTATTAATGTTATTATTATTATTGTTACTTGCAAAGTCACTGATTTTCAGAAATAAAATTTTTCAGTTTTGCGTTCACAAAAGTCTAAAGTTACCTTTTGCAAAAGGAAAGATCTAAGGCCTAAATAAGAGCAAACTAGAATCTCTGACTAACAGGAAAGCTGCAAAAAAAAAAAAAAACTTTTAAAGTATCATAGAAAAAGATTAAGTTCTTTGTTTCAAAGCTGTGTTATATAAGCATTGATATTTGAATTGTTGTTTAAAGCTTTAGCATTGTTGTTGTTAAAGTTGGTAATCACAATTGCATATCTATGATAACCTTAACTGCAAATATGTTTAGCACTGAAACAGTAATTTATACCTCAGCACAACCTTTTATGAAAAGTAAAAATAAAAGGATAAACAGCTAGAAAAACTGTTGGAAAATAAATTGTTAGAATGTGGTAGAATTACAGGTGAGGTAGAAATATTAAAAAGGCATTTACAGGAAAGTAAAAAATACTTTTCTAATAATTATTACGTCTTAGTCAAGCTAAAGGCTAAAAATGCTGTTTTGCAAAGTGATTTACAAGATGCTAGACAATGGCAGGAGCAGTGTTTAACTCTGACAAGAGAAACTGTTGAACTAGCAAATGATTATGAATAGGTTAACAAAAATTGGTTGAGTTTAAAAAAGTATAAAAGTCTACAGAGTAAAAGTCAAGAAACAAAATAAAAGCAATCAAGAGGTTAAACTGTAGTTCAGATTCTGATATCTCATCCAGAGAATCTTCTGACTCAAAAATTAAATTTCAAAGCCAAAACAAAATCCTTAGACTGAACAGTAATTCAAATTCTAATTCAAAGCAAAAAACATCCAAAAAATACAAGAAAAAGCACAAAAATAGGCAATAAGGGAATTCCACTGCATCTCAAGCTAAGGTGTTAAAGGCTAACACCTTTAATATTGTGGCTATGGGGGGAGAAATATCACCAATGTCTCAGAAGGAAATACAGTTAAAATCGATACTAGACCCAACTGTGGCTTAGCAGCCTTATCAAAACTCAGACCAATGTGAACGCTGGAGTCTCTCCCAAAGGGGGGAGCCAAAGTGTAGTGTATGCCAATGAGTATGATAAATACAAAACTGACCACAAGGGGTGCCACTATTCTGACTATCATCAGCAAAACAATACTGCATCTTTTTTTTTTTTGTAGATTCTCTTTATCTCTTCCCTTAACCGGAACTCTTTCAGGCTTACCCACTGGCCGGACTGCTCTACCACCCACTGTGCCTCCCATCAATTCAGAAACATTACAGCTCTCTGGAGACGAAGGCCCTACATCCCCAGACGGATCGAAGAGGCAGTGAAAGGAGATCAGCATTGGGCATGTGGCGGCAGCACTGGAGGAAGCCATTGCCTATCAAGCAGGAGAGGGCTTTTTTCCTCTCTTGTTATGGCCTCCACCCCCTCCCACATGTGGTGCACGTTCCCTGACTTCTCAGCACACGGCCACCCTGCCAGCATCAGGCCACGCTGTATACATGCTGCCCAGTGCTCTGTGGTGCCACCATTCTCCACCAGAGGCTGCCATAATGCCGAACTGCCCAACACCCTCCCCCCAGGACAGGAGAGAAGCCCTGCAGGTGCTCAATCCAATCCCTCCCCTGCTGACTCCTGGCACCTGAGCTCAATCCTGAACCCGGGTCGTCGGCGTGGTGCAAGGTGTGGCATCCAGCACCTCAACCCTCAGCACCACTGAGCAAGCATAATAGTGCATCTTAAAACAGGTCTAGGCATACATCTACAAGACTAGAGGGGATGATTAATAATTCACAAAAGGAAATGGAGGAGACAAAAAAAATTAAAAAGTTAAGAGCTTATTGTCAAAAATTACTCAAAGTTACTCAGTCATCCACTAACCTTAATTTTTCTGTCAAAAATACCTCTTACACTATACTTAGTGCAGGTGGGACAAGTAGGGCTATGTGACTTGTAGATTCCGTTCACTCTATTGCTAACATGGTAACAGAAAATGCTATTGTTAAAAAAATAATGAGATTGGAAAGAAATTTAAAAATGAAATGCCAAGTAAAATTCTAAATACTATCTTAAGGCCTAGCTTTTTCCAAAAGGATCTTAAAGCTAATATCAAACATAGTGTGACAAGCCATAGTATAACTGCTGTGTTGCCAAAAAAGCCAGACAAATTCTGCCTGGACAACTTAATTCCCGAAGGAAGAGCAGGAAGACTTTACTTTGACATAAACATTAAAAACAGTCTAAATCATGAGACTTTGCTTGATTCTGGGGCTTTTATGTCTAAAAGTCTCTTTGATAAATGGACTAATTTCTTAGGTAACTCAAAGACGCTAAAAACCCTTCCTGACCTCTTACAAACTGTAGATTATGGAAAGGATGCTCAGAAGACCTTAGGTAAAGTTTGTTTAAGATTAAAATTTGGTAAAATGGTAATTAAACATCCAGTGTATGATGCAAACAGAGCAGGTACTGATTTATTGATTGGAAATGACCTTCAAAAAGGTTTTAACCAATTCTAAACTACTCTAAAAAAAGCTTGTGGTCACAGGTTGAAAGGCCTATTCCATTAGTCATAACGTTTCTAAACAATGAAATTCATGCTACTTTGAGAAAAATGGTATAATGATTAAACTAAATGTTGTAGGTTCTAATGTAATTGATGTATCTAGTTATGGTAATTCAAAACTTGGTTAAATGAAAAAGTAAAGCATGTGTGGTTTGTATGTCAAAACAAGATGTGGTAAATCTGTAATTGTAACAGAGGCCTAGCTTTCGTCACAAAGAGAGTAAATCCTATTTTTCTCAGTGCCATCCTGTTTCTGACAAAAGCATTAAACTCTAAGTACAAAGCCCACCAAGGACTGTGAAAAAAAGGGCCACTCAAAAAAATCAGAGGTAAATCCAAGGTGCCAGACAAAACAAAACTTGTAAAACCAGTTTTGCATTGTTCCGGCAGTGCACAGGTTTACCAATGTTAAAATGAATGACTACAAATGTTCCAAACCACAGATAACATTTAAAAACTATAGGCACTTGCTTTGAAACTCCAGAAGGGCAAAATATATAACATCCTGTATGTCATGCAAGGTTTAAAATATCCCATGCCTTGGGTTAAATGTACTTGTACAACTGGGGGTGTATATAAGCCTAACCAATAAAATCATTTGGTCACAACTAAGGGAAAACCCTTACCTAATAAAAGTGACATCACAGGCCTTGAGGTCTAGACAAACTATTCCTCAAGTGTGCTAAGTGGTAAGTGCATGCACTATAACAGTTTCTGATAAAAGTAAAGAAATGGTCTGTTAGGGTTAATGAAAAAATGTGTTTAACAAAACTGTGTTGTTTGTGCCTAACCTGTGGTAGTAAAATTGATTTAAAAATCCATTCCATACCTTGCCTAGGTATGTGCACTATGGTAATGCATTTTTTTTTTCTAGTACAGAAATCCAAAAACAGGACATGTCAATTTTAAAGCTAACTGCAGGTTACAAAAACTAAAAGGGGGAAAGTCCTTTATGATCCAAACATTAGTTGTTTCAGTTATTGAGGGGAGACTAGCAACAAGTATTACCTAAAAGAAAAACAAAACAAAAGAGTTTAAAGAAGTATATGTAGTTGATAATAAAAACTAAGGTTAATAATTAAAACAAATTAAAAAATAAGGCCAATTCAGGTAAAAACTTACTTTTTTCTTATTTTAAACAATAGGTTAACCAAGTGTATACTTGTAAAACTAAAATAGAAAAAAATGTTTATAAAATGCTCTTTCCATTAAGAGACATGGTTTCAGTGATGACATCATTCTGGATTAACTAACCTTAAGGATACCAGGTCATTCATATCCTTGTAATCTTTCAGTCCAAAACACCACATGCATCTTAAAAACACAAACAAAAAAAAATGTTAGTTAAGCCTAATTTTGATTCCAATTTTAATTTTGATGTAAATGATCTGGGGCTTGGGGGACAGGACCTATGGGGAGAGGCTCAAAGAGCTAAATATGTACACATTGAAAGAGAGAAGGGACTGGGAGGACATGATAGAGGTCTTCAGGTACATGAAAGGGGTAAATAGGAGAGGAGCAGTCAGGGTGCTCCAAAGTAAGGAGGTGGGGCAACTAGAAGACATGGGTGGAAGCTGGAGGGGGACATTCAGGGGAGAAAGAAGGAGGTGCTACTTCACTGAGAGGGTGGTGGAGCCATGGAATGTGCTGCCCAGGGAGCTGGTGGAGGCAGAGATGGTGGAGGGGTTCAAGAGGGGGTTGGATAGGTACAGGGGAAGGGTTCTGGAAGCAAAGTCCAGTGCAGCAAGAATATCTGGGACTGGGAAGGGAGAAGCCAGAGAGGGCTGGGGGCAGCAAGGTTAACTCCCAGTGTGGGGGGATGACCAAATGAGCAGACACGAAAGACCATTAGGCCTATTCTGCTGGCATTTTAGTATGTTAGTAAAAAGTTTAATTTTGATTTTGTTTTAAAGAAAATGTACAAAAAATAGTAAAAATTATGATTTTGATTTAGTAAAAGTATAATAAGGTAACAAAACAGTACTGAACTTTTATAATTTCATTAAAGAATCCCAATATAACTATGACTGCTAAAAAGGTAATCTACAGATAAACCTTAAACTAAAATCCATGTAATACCAAAAAGGGTCATTTCCAATCAAAAAAAAAATGATATCTTGGTAAATACTGGAAAATGTTAAAAGGGCCAGTTTAGTAGTTCCTTAAGCACATGGTGGGACACAATTTATAA
This sequence comes from Neoceratodus forsteri, assembly GCA_016271365.2. Lineage (NCBI taxonomy): Eukaryota > Metazoa > Chordata > Ceratodontiformes > Ceratodontidae > Neoceratodus > Neoceratodus forsteri. The sequence continues at coordinate 615,049,125 of CM057455.1, forward strand.
AATATAACAACAAGTGGCCTATTAGCCTTATATGAATTATAATACTAAGGACTAAAAAGGTACAGGAATCTAAAAAGAGTAAAAATAATGAACAAGAGTCAAGTTAAAATGTTAATTGTAATACTGATCTTTGAAACTGATGAATAAACACATTTGTTGTATTTGCAAAATGTTTAAACAGTGTAAAAAAATGTTACATCAGTTAAAACTGTATATAGTTGCAATCATGTCTAATCATGTTTATTCATGTAGTACTGTACATATTTCTATGCCAAAAAGGTACATCTCCAATGATATCATATACTGATGGCACGTCCTAAGATGTCACATCCTATACTGTCACATGTGATGCTGTCATGTGCTAATGATGTCATAAGTTACCACATGATAATGCAACTTTGTATCCTATGGTTCATTTTCCCTGCAATACTTAAATCATATACCAATACAGTAAAATTATAGTTTTGAATTACAAAATGCATTTTTTGGGGTGTATTTTTAATTCAAAATGGGGGAAATGAAGGAACAAAACTTAGTTGATTAAAAATGTGTTATTATTATTATTTTATTACAGTATGCACTGCATGAAACAGTCTAGTCTGTCCCTATGGATTTCTTCCATTAGATGCTGTGTCCCATACATAGTTTAAGCACTTTTTAGAGTTGTGTGGCATATACGGTAATGAAACAATGCAGACAGAGAGGACAAACAACATTTGGGTGAGCATAAGTGAAATACAGCCCCTTCAAGCTCTTTTGTTTTTTGCAGGTACAGTGCAAAAACACTTTTTAAAAACAAACTTTATTAAATGCTTTATAAAACCAGTATTCAGAAAATAACAAAATAATAAAGTGTTGTGTGCGAGATGCTGACATCTGCGACCTACTGTATATGCAAGCACTGCTCCGGATCAGGCTGTGTTAAGAACACCTCCATCAGGGTTTTCTTTGGGGGGTTTGGTGGTGTTCCTCCTCCAACAGTACTCAACAAGCGCTGGTTGATCCTATCTTGGGACCAAGTCGTCCCTTTGCCTGACAGCTTGTTTCAACATCAGTAGTGCCATTCTAACAACAAAGGGTGTGACCAGCACCTCTTCCTCCTCAGTGTTCTCTTCTGTGTTCTTTTCTACTGTTTTGTCATCCTCTTGGGATGATGTCACCCCTGCGACCACCTCAGCAGTGTCATCAACTTCAGCCTGTTCTGGCTTGTCACCAAGGGTACACAACTCAACAATTGCCTGTGACGATAGCCCAGCTGAGTCAGGTTCCTCATCCTCCTGTTCCTGCTTCTCTTCACTGACGACTCAGATCTCAGGATGAGTAGCACACCCGCCCTTATGAAAGCAGCACTGCACACTTTCTTGCAAGACCTTGTGCCAAGTGGCCTGAATTAGGCAAACTGAGTCAAGCAAGTTAATTCTTCATATGCAGACTGAGGCAATGATTTCCTTGTCATCGTCTAGGACGTCCTGCAGTCTACACCTCATAAGAGACACACAGTGTCTCTTGAAGCTATAAATGATTCCCTGGTCAAGTGGCTGCATTAAGCTGGTTGTGTTAGTTGGTGAACACACAAGCTTGATGTTGTGCAAGCCACTGACTGGTGGAAGAGAGCTGCAATTGTCAAGCAGCAGTGCAGTTTTCCTTGACTGTAAACTGTGGTCCCAATCTCAGAGCCAGGAAGTGAAAATGTTGGCAGTCATCCATGCCATTTTGTTATTTCTGTAAATGACTGGCAAGTTTTGGACACCCATGAAATGCCTGAGCTGTGCACTCTTGCCTATCACAATAGGTGTTTTCTTCTCTGTTTCTGACATATTGCAAGTCAGGGGAACAGTTATGCTCTCCTTCGCTTTCTTCAGACCAAAAGGAGTTGCCGCCTTTAAAGCAAGAGTGCCATAACCTACACACTGAAAGAACAACCCCATCTCATCAGTATTGAAAATGTTGTCCCTAGTATATTCGGCAAGCAAATCTGGCAGAACATCTTTAAGCCAAACATCTACTGCACTGATGTCAGTGTTTAGCTTCTCCCCATGGATCTTCTTAAAACGGATGTTATGATGAACTTTCCAGAAACTAAGCCACCTGTTGGTTGCTTTAAAGTCATTTTTGCCAAGTGCTCTTGCTAACTTGTCAGCGTTTTGGAGAAGTAGAGGGCCTGAAATTAAAGCCTCCCCCCTCGGGCATTTGTGAATCACTGAAGGAATGCATCCTCTACCTTACTATCCTTCCCCTCCCTCTTCCTCTTCCTTTCTGGGTTTTGATTCCCATTCAAATCTGTCAACAACTTATTTTTGTTTTTTATCATATCTGAGAAGGTGGACTTTTGGATGGAGAAGTAGGTGTTTTACTCCCTGACAGATATTTTGGGTGTTTTATCCATAGACTTTTAAATGTCCACCTTTTGAGATAAAGTAACTCATCAACCGCACTGATTAGTGCCCAACCAAAGTACACCTCCTGCCGAGTTGGTGTCCAGCACCTAACAACAGTATTGCAAATACCCCCCCCCTTCGTTTCTGCTTGTGATATGTTCTGCTTGTTTTATGTCTTACCATTGAAATTGACTTGAGGTAGCTAGCCTTGTACACTAACTTTGTATAACTGATTACCTCTACTGTTGCTTGTTGTTTCTGTCACCTGTATGCTTTTGACACATTTAGTCAATGTAATTTGTGCTCTGCCTTTGTCTCCTGTATGCTTATATGTCTTTTTTAAATGTAATTAATTTCTGGGTCTCCCCTGAAAAAGGGACCCTGTTGTCTTAATGGGCCTATCCAGTCAACGGATGTCAATAAATAAATAAAAATAAATAAAAGTAAGGCATGTTCTCTTACCAGACATCTCCTGGAAAGTGAGTGAGAAGTGATGCTAAGCAGGATAGCAGATCTGCAGAGCCACACACTCGCACAACAACACAGAACAAAACAAAAAAACAGCAACTGGCATCTAACGCTTGCACATGCTTAAAAAGACTATTATTCAATTGAAACATTATTGAAACAGTTGAGATGTCAGTTGTATCCAGACCATTGATTACTGCACTAATTAGGTGAGAATGATTAAAGAAGTGTACAAGTTGGAAGCCCTGGCTGCCATTGCAAATGGAGCGCAAGGTCCGCATTATCAGCATTATTTAAAATTATAGGCATAGTGAGTGGCAAAAGGCAAGAGGGTTTTGTTGATTAGAACCACAAGTATGATACAACTGCATCTGGTACAGTTGGCTCATACCGTATCATATTCTTATTAAGTATTAATTACTATCTTATATTTATTATAAGGGCTTAATTAAATGATTAAGGTTAAGGGTGGCAATGCTATAATTATCTGGTCATCATCCTTGTTTACATGGACTTAAAAAAAAGATGCTTAAGTGAGCACTGTAATAGAGGATACTGCACTGAATTAGGCTGTAATATTAAGGAACTTTCTGCAGTGTTGGTCCAGAGCAAAGAGGCCTGCCTGAATTCTTGAAGAGTCAAAGGTTATAATACCTTAGCAACCAAGAAATCAAGGAGGATGAGTTTCACTAACTGAAGAGATGTTACTATGAAACTTGACAGGTGATATACAACATCTTGACTCCCTGCTGAGTTTAAACTGTCATGGTCATATACCACTTTTAAGATTTACCATTGATTACAATGAAAATAAAAACACTTTTATCAATTGAAAAGAGGTGTAAAGTCCCAGTAAGATCAAATTCAGACACTCAATAAATGCTACAGAAATCTCTTGGGAGACAATATCAAATCTACAAGAGCTTTGCAATGCTTGCTGTTATAAAGTGTTGTAGCACCAGAACTGTCAAAAATGAAAATAAGTTTGGGGTCAAAAGCAAGCTAACCTTCTGACCTTTCTAGATATCTATCATTTAATGATGTGCCTGTTTTTAGAATCTAGTTGCTTTGTCTTATAAAATTTCTCAATGAGCCCAAGCTGCATAATGTCACCCTTCATTAGTCACAAATAAAAAAGACCATGTGCTTTTACAAAAATCTAATTCTTTAGAGACATTCTGAAAAAAAAACTGATGGATAAATCTTATATTATTCAGAGGCCAAGAACATTTTGAACAAGACAATCATTTTGTTTTGAAAAATTTTTAAAAATTCTAAAGTTATAATCTTTATTAGCAAAATTTAGGAAATACTAATCCTAAAACAAGAGAAACATGTTAAAAGACTCCATTTAATGAGAGAAATTAAAAAAAAAATGTTGGTTTTAAAGTTATGTTTGTTTGCATTAAGAAGTTATACAAGAAAATTAATTTCATTGAGAAAAGTAAGTCTGAAGCCATAGATGTCCTTGGGGTGGTGATAAATGTCAACCATTTGTCATCTGCAAGGACCAATCAGAGTTTGGTGATATCACCCAACCTGAAAACATATAGGCAAATTTGGCTGAGCCCACTTCAGAACTGCATAATTCTTCAATATGTGAGGAACTATTTTGGCTGTCTTAGCAATTTGGTGGTTTTAGAACTTTTACTTGGCCGAAAGCCTAAAGCCACACCTGCTTGGGACCAGCATTTGGGTTAAGCCATTGTGTCCACCAAGTAGTGCTAAGGACAAGCTTAAAGTCTTCACAACATTGCAACTAGGTCCAGCTGCTAACATGCCTTGTTACAAGAAGGACTATTTCCAATACTGAATGAAGGAAGGCCTAGGTTTTACATACTGACAATCTGGACTAAAGTAATGTTTTGAAATCTGCTAAAAGCCTGTATTAGAGATTGATTTTAAAATTAACCAGCCAAGGCAAACCTGCATTGCTGTTTGATAATAGTGAGTACAGAGTTGCAGGTTCAAGAGCAGAAAAAAACTAAAACAAGAAGAAGTAATAGAATCCAGTTACCTAAAGAATTTTGCTGTCCACAGGGAAATCCTTTCCTACAAACTGTTGTGCTGCTATACTGATAAAATCTTGTCTTATTCTTCCCTCCAATATCCAAATAGGTGGGCTGGCAGTATAGCCTAGAGGTTAGAGTAATGAGCGCTGAATGAGCTTGGTACATCCAACAGACCAGACCTTGGTTTGATTTTCACAACCTCCACTTGCATACTGTGTGACTCTGAGTAAGTCACTTAACTGCCCAGTGCTCCCAGGTCACCCCTGATAACGGGCTCTTATACCTTGTGTACCTTACCCAGTTACCAAAGACTAAAATAAAAAATAAAATAAAAAAGTGACTTTCTGATGATCTGTGATGTCAAACAAGAAAAATCCAGCCTGTGCTGCTTTATTAATGTCAGAAGATTCTACAGTTCAGGTTTGAGGAGGAAAAGACAGAGGACTAGAGCCAAGCCAAGCCACTAAAGGACTTTTATCATCCAAAATAAAAAAGGACATCTCACCATGATTTTGAAAGTTAAAAGTAAAAAAGACCAAGCCTACAGATAACCAAAAATGTAAGTATTATCTTTAATTATTTTAATTAATAATATCTTAATATTCTAATTTGGTTATTTAGGTGTAGTAACATAGCACACCTAACTTTTAATTACAAAATATTGGGTATATAGGTTAAGAAATGTAAACAAAAAGAATACATTTTGCATGTTATGATGTTTTAAAATAAGTCCTATACAGAAATATTATCTGACACACTAATGTAATGAGTTGCAAGTTCTTATACCAAAAAAGGTCATGATAAATACTAAATATGCTAAAAGCCTAGTATATAGCCAATGCCATTTATTGTGCTAAATATTGCTTATTCATTTGCATTGTTTATTTGCTAAAATTTGTTTTGTTTATTTGTTTTATTTCTTTGTGGTTTGTTTGATTTTCTGAAACCTTTGTTGTTTATGCTTACAGTTTATTATGTTTACAAGGTATATTTATGCTAATTATAAATATTTAGAATTACTGTACGTGTTAATAAAATATGTATTTTAATATTGCTAAGTGTGGCAAAACATTATTACCATTATCCAGAACCTGGATGACAGGAATAATATCATATTTAGATTTTATAATTATGTTTGATAATTTATCAAAATATTTTGGGGTAAGGCCATAGGTAAATACAAGTGCTGTATTATAAAAGTGATATTATAGCCTATTGTTCAAACAGATCTACCTGCTGTCCCTGAATCACTTTGCTTACACTATGTTGAACCATCTGTAGCTTCTCTTTGTCATTTCTGAGGTGGGGCTCCTAAAATGGGCACAGTATTCCAGATGTGGCCTCACCAGTGTTCTATAGATCGGTAATACCATTTATTCCCTCCTACAATTAAACTGCCCCCAATACACCCCAACATTTTTGTTATGTAGCTGTAGGCCTTGTCATACTGTTTAGATTTTTTTACAGAGTAGTTTATGACTCCCAGGTCCCTATCTCAAAATTAATGTCAAACATAAAGCCTCCCATCTAATATTCCATCCTCAGTTTCATGTTCCCTATGTGCATCACTTTGCACTTCTTGGAACTAAATTTCAACTGAAAGACTTTGGACCACCTTTCTAACATGTTCATGTCCTTCTGTCACCCCCTAATCCTTTCCTCACAGTCTAACCTTCCACAGAGCATAGTGTCATATGAGAAGAGATATATCTTGTCCTGTATTCCTTCTCCTGTGCTACTAATGAAAATATTGAAAAGTGCTGAATCCTGTTGCATCCTGCTCATGATCACCCACTCTCACAAACTGACACCGTTTACCATCACCCTCTGCTGTCTCTTGGTATGGGCAACATTAGAAAATTCTGATTTCACAGAATCTTCATGGACTTCGGTGAAATGCTGTGACATTTCACAAAATGTTTTTGAAAATTTCTGAAATTCTTTAATTGGTCATACATCAATCAGTATCATAGCTAGAGCTTTGACATTTGACATGCCAACTTTTAGCAAGAGGACCTAAAATACTGTCATGTTTCATGACATTTGGATGAGGGTTAGGGAAGTTATACGCGCTCAAATCTGGCAATTTATAATTCATGCTCTTCAGGGGTATTCCTCAGGCAAGTGGTTAGGGAACCCATTTATAAGGATCATTGCTGGACCTAGTACTGACAAACAGGGGCAGCACTGCTGACATCACACTGGGGTACCACCTTGGGACCAGTGATGAGGGTCCTAGACTTCAGGATGGCTGATTTTAAGAAAATGGGAGAATGCCACAGGGACACCATAGCAGGGAGAGAGAAACTAGAGGGAGTAGAAGAACAGGGTGCTACAAAAAGAGATGGAATTGAAAAAGTTACAAAACTCTGTGTCAGGCAGGTCAGCAAGGGTAAGGGAAAAAAAGAGACCACCATGATTCTCTATAGAGGCAGCAGAAAAAGAAAATGCAAAAAAAAAAAAACCTAGCCTTCGGAAACTACAAAAGAACACAGAAGGAGGAGGATAGGGAGAGTTACCAGGAGAAACAAAGAGAGGCAGGAAAGGCAGTTAGGAGTACAAAAGTGAAAGAGAAAACAGGAAAATATGCCCAAATAAGTAAAAAAGGGTGTTACAACATTTTTTAGACACATTAGTGAAAAAGGTCAAAGGAGGAATAGTAAGACTGAAAGGGGAAGGGGGTTCTGTAGAAGAGGACAGTCAAAAAGCAGATATACTTAAGAAATACTTCGGTTCAGTATTCATGGAGGAGTGGGTAGGAAAGCAAGCAAGCAAGCAATTCTTTATTTTTAGAAAGTGCCTTTCCAGAACCAAAGCGTTTTTACAATAAATAAATCAAATACATAAAATTAAAACTACATCCTAAAATCAGTCAATAAAGATACTTAAAAATCAGGATACACCAGGCTAAATAAATATGTTTTTAATGCTAACTTAAAACTTTGGATGGTCAGGCAATCTCGCACCTGATGAGGTAGAGAATTCCACAGGGGTGGGGCCATAAAACTAAATGACCTGGCCCCAGATGTCTTTAAACGGACCCTGGGAATCTCTAGCAGTCCCTCATCGGTGGATCAGAGCAGAGGGGAGGGACAGTAGGGATGAAGATGATCTTGCAGGTAACTAGATCCCTGGCCTTTGTTACAAGACAAGGACATAAAGGGTCACAAGGTGGACACTAGCCCTTTCACAGTAGAAAGAGTCCTAAGGGAGTTGTCAAAGTTAAATGTAGACAAGGCAATGGGTCCAGCTGCAGTGTACCCCAGGTTGCTGATGGAGCATAGGGAGGAGCTGGGTGTACCTCTGACAGCCCTTTTCAACTGGTCACTAGAAACAGAGGAGGTACTATGGGACTGGAGGAGGATAGATGTAATCCCACTCCACAAAAGTGGAAATAGGGAGGAGGTGGGAAATTACAGTCCAGTCAGTCTGACTTTGTTAGTAAGTAAAATAATAGAATCACTACTGAAGGAAAGGATTGAAGAATGCCTTGTTACCAGAGGTCTACAAGATCCAATGTAACATGGATTCCCCAGGGGGAGGTCCTGCTAGACAAACCTGGTCAAGTTCTTCAACTGGGTAACAAAGTAAGTGGACCAGGCAGGTGTGGTTGACATGGCCTATCTGGATTTCAGTAAGGCCTTCATTTATGTTCTACATAGGAGGCTGGTAAACAAACTGATGAACCTAGGAGTAGGTCCTAAAATAATAAAATTAGTGAAGAGTTGGCTTAGTGATAGGAGCAAAAGAATGGTGGTAAATGGGGTACACTCTGGGGAGGGCAAGGTGACTAGTGGGATGCCTCGGGTCAGTATTAGGCCTGGTCCTGTTCAATGTCTTTATTAGCAAAATTGAAGAAGAACTGGAGGGGAAAGTGTGCCTATTTGCAGATGACACAAAATCTTCAATAGAGTAGACACACTGGGGGGGTAGGGTTGAAAGAATGAGGGAGAATCTAAAGAACTTAGGAGAATGATCACAAGTTTGGCAGCTAAGCTCAATGCAACAAAATTGCAGAGTCATGCACTTAGGGTATAAAAATTTGAGGGCAATGTGCCAACTCGGGTGGGAGTAATAGGAATCAAAAAACAGGAAAGAGACCTAAGGGTTATCATTTCTGATGACCTAAAGGTAGCTAAACAGTGTGACAAGGCAGTGGTAAATGCGAGTGGAATGCTCAGATGCATAGGGAGGTATATCACCAGCAGAAAGAAGGAGGTAATAAAACTCCTGTATAGATCATGCTGGTGAGACCCCACCTTGAGTACTGTGTACAGTTCTGGAGGCCCCATCTCTGAAAGGACATAGATAGGCTGGGGCGGTGCATAGGAGGGCAACTAATATGAATGAATGAATGAATTAAATTTTATTGATTGGCGTATTAGCCATTACAATATAAGACAGAATCAATTAAAAAATATATATATATAAGATATTTGACACAGTTATAAAATCCTATACAAGGAATTCTTAAATCATACTGTAAAAAGAAAAATGAAAAAAATTAGATATTTGACACAGTTATAAAATCCTATACAAGAAATTCCTAAATCAACTGTAAAAGTATAAATACACACACAGGGTTAAAAAATTATAAAAACAGAAGATACTGATATTTAGTTTACTATACAATTTTTCCTCATGGTTAGATCGATAAACATTTTCACTTAATAGGTTATAATGCATAATCAAAAGGCAAATTTCATATCCAAGTTCTTGTTCAATGACTAATTAAGTTGGTTTCAATATTTGCGTAATCAAGTCAGTTTCTAAGTCTTTTGCTTTTTTTGTTATATGCAACCTTCTTTGCTCTATTATTTTTAATAGGGAGATGATGGATCTCAATATTATAGGATCAGTACTTGTAAATAAATAGATCAGCAATTGAGCAGGTTGGTAATTTTGGAGTCTTAATATATTTCCCAACAAATAGGTCCTATATTTTTCATATAAAGGACAGAGGAGGACTACATGCAGCACATTGTCTTCCCCCAAACCACATCTGCACAAGTAAGTCTTATTTTTTTCTCCTGAAAATAATCCTGTTTTCTTGTTACTTTAGAAAACCTCAAATCGAAACCTAGTAAGTAAGATCCTCTGTCCTGGGTTAGGAAGGATAGAGAGATATTTTTCATATCTGTTTGCTCTTTTATTTACAGCAAGCCACCTACATGCTTTAGATAACCTACAAGCTTCCAGATCTTTTTGAATGAAGTCATCTTTTGTTTTATTTTTTATTATGAGTTTAATATAATCCATTGGGAGTCTTAGACAATCTGTGACTACATGTAAGAGACTGTGTGGTTTAATAAGTTTTTCTAGGACCATCATGCAAGGAAAGATGATGTTGGAATGGGAGTAAGTAATTGCTTCTTCCAGACATAATCACGGAAGTCTATCAGGGTTCATCACATATACCCCTACCCAATAATTGATTTGCCTTTGGACGCATGCGCATTCGATTGGTAGCTCACCAACCTCTGCCCTAACCATGGCTGAGGGAGCACTGTTTGGGAGACCCATAATCTTTTTATGATATTTATTTAAACTGTGTTCTAAAAATCCCTTAAACTTCCCTCCCTATACTTCAACTCCATAAAGAATCTGGCTTTTAATTTTTGCTCTAATGACTTGAAAGCTACCCTCAACTGATCTCCCTCCATATTTATAGGAAAATGCCTGTATAACTGGAAAGAAAGCATCCAGCGTATGTTTAATATTTTTCAAGTGGCTAATCCAAGTCCCTGATCTATTCAGATTGATTCCTAGATAGCAGAATTCTCTGACCTCCTCAAGTTTATGATTATCCATATGGAAGTTGTGGCCCTGCTTATTTCTTCCTAGTACCAACTAATATGGTGCAGGTCCTGCATTAGAAGCCATACGAAGAAAGGCTTAAGGATTTTAAAATGTACTTCCTAGAAGGTAGCAGGGAATGGAGGGATATGATAGAGACATTCAAGTACTTCACAGGAATAAACAAGGTACTAGAAGGGAACATTTTCCAAAGGAAAGATGCTCAAAGACAAGGGGTCACAACATGAAGCTGGGGGGGGGGGGAGAGACTCAGAGGAAATGTAAGGAAGTACTTCTTAACTGAGAGAGTGGCAGATGCTTTGAACAGCTGCCCAGAGGAAGTGGTGGGGCTAGAATGGTCCCAGGATTTATGAATGCATAGGACAGATACAAGGGAATCTTAGAAGTAAGAGGGGGGTGTAAACCAAAGTTCAAGTAGGGTCTCCAGTGGCACTATAGAATTTAGGGCAGATTAGGTAGGCCAGATGGTACTTATCTACTTACAACTTCTGTGTTTCTATATTTCCTTGTTTCCATATGAACATTTCTGAAAACATGTCTATGCTTACAACTTATCACCTTTGGAGCTAGATAATTGAAAATGTATAGTACTTTCTAGGAAAAGTCATAGAAACTGCTAAATAGAAAGGTGATTGGTTGTGTAAACAGTAAATTACAGGGGTTCAAAATTTAACAATTTAATTATTTGTTAAATTGTTTGAAAATTTTCAAAATATTTGAATGTTTATAGCTCCACTGCCATTGCAGATATACACACAATATTTGGCATACATAAGAACGTAAACATGATCTGGATCTAATTAAGCTTATAAATGTGGCTTAGTAGGGGAACAATTATTGTGGATACCATAGAAATTGAAAACTTTGCTCAAACATTTTTGGATGAATAATAGATAATGCCACTAGAATTCCACTTGTTGAATTAAGTTTCACACAGTACTTGTTACCACTGAATAACTTTACTTGCACTAGCATCATTGTCGGGTAATACCCCTCCTACACTCCTATGACAGTAATGCCCAGCATCATGCTCCATTATGATTAACGATATCCAGATACTTGAGTCACAGTGGTCTAAATTGCAGCTAGTTGTAAGAGTTGGCATCACTTAGTACCACTGTTTTCAAATAATAAAAATATACATTGTTATCTAGATGACTGTTAAACAGTCAGTAGGTGGCTTTGTACAGAAGTAAAGCTGAACATGCACGTGCTTCTACAAGTCACAGGACCCCTTTGAGGCCTGGGTAGAATCTCATGCATGATATAATTGCACTATCACAGACATGGCTTAATGATAAAGTAATATACCATGAAATTATGTTTAAGGGATTTTCAGTATTTAGGAAGAACAGACTTGGGCATGGGGTGAAGGTTCTTTAACCTATGTTGCATCTAAATTTAAAACTCAGGAATCACATCACCACTCCATTCCAAATGGCTGTGACTCAGTTGCTGTTGATATTTTTCTGGGGACTGAAAAACATCACCATAAGCTCGGTGCATATTCCACCAGGGTTAAGTGACAAAGGTCTTGTGTTTGGTAACTGATATTAAGCATGAGATATCTAAAAATAGTAAGTGGATTCACCTTGACAATTCTAATTTAATTTGGGGGCAGGAACATGCCAAAAACTCTTCCTTGAGCTAGGGGCTCAGTAGCTTATGACATGTATCACCAGACATAATTACAAATTGGGATCAGACACCACTCTAGATTGGATAGCGGTTATCCTCTCTCTCAAAGGTTGTAAAATATGAAATTTTATCCAATTCCATCAGTGACCACTGCCCAATTTATTGTGAATAGACAGCGAAGACTACAAGTTGACCTCCCCAATATATTCACATTTAGAGATGCAGCTAATTTAAATTTCACTTACAAAGTGCCCGTGAAGTGGACAGTTTGTGTTGTCATTCTGCTATGTGAAGTAGGCAGTATATGCTTGAGGCAGTATAGCGCAGTGGTCTAAGGCTCTGAGCTGCAAATTTGGTGACATCCAGCAGACCTGACCTGGGTTTGAATCCCACAGCTTCCACTTGCATACTGTGTGACCCTGAGCAAGTCACTTAACCTCCTTGTGCTCCCAGGTCACTCCTGTAAAAAAGCTTTCAGCTTAGTGTGCTATACCTGGTTAAACAATGAAATAAAAAAAAAGTGGCCAATATGAAATGTTTACTTCACCTTGTAATTATTACTTCACATTGTCATTTCGCCTTATCGCGAAGTAAGACGAAGTGACAACAATATTGGCAGCCCCCCACAAACACAGTCACTAGAATTAATGTGCATCTCCAAAATGCTACTGTCTTATGTCCAGAAAGTTTCCCAGTGCTGACAAAGTGAAATGAGAGTGTAGCAAGAAATGCAAAGTCTCCCAGAATTAATGGCACACTCAGTCATGCGTGCAGTGGTGGTCACACACAGTGACTAGGATTAATGTGCATCCTCATAAATGCTACTGTCTTGTGTCCAGAAAATTCCTCAGCACTGATGAAGTGAAATGAGAGCGTAACAAGAACTGCAAAGTCTCCCAGAATTAATAGTGCACTCAGTCATGCGCACAGTGGTCACACACAGTCACCAGAATTAATGTGCATCCCCAAAATGCTACTATCTTGCATCCAGAAAATTCCCCAGTGCTGACATAGTGAAATGAGAGCACAACAAGAAATGCAAAGTCTCCCATAATAATGGCACACTCAGTCATGCACACAGTGGTGGTCACACACAGTTGCCAGAATTAATGTGCATCCCCAAAATGCTGCTGTCTTGTGTCCAGAAAATTGCTGACTCCACTTGAAGAGAAATGAGAGCATAACATGGAAAGAAAAGTCTCCATTAATTCATGCCACACTCAGTCATGAATGCACACACTCTAATAAAAACTACAGTGTTTCCCCTGCTGTTGCATCAATTAGTACTATGTTCATGCAGAGATATGCACCACACCAGTACTCTGAAGGGGAAGCAAAACAAACAACTTTTACTTAAGATACAGATGGAGATTGGGCCCTAGGGAGATGCAAACACACAGACAGATTAAGACTGTGCCATGCACTCAAGAGATGCAGATGTAAACATACAACAACACCTAACCAGTGCTCACAAGTCCAAAATCCAAATCTGCAAAAGAATACCCTTTGCCATTTGGGGTGATAGTGCATGGCAGTAACAGTCCACTACAAGTAAAGATACCACAAAGCCATACAAAACATTCATGCGGGTGCAGTGTATAGCATGTTCACACTGCTGCAATTACTCTGTGGCACAATAAAAGGTGTCTGATTTGATGGTATGCTTCACACACACACACACACACACACACGCCTACACGCACACACACACACACACACACACACACACTCTCATACACACACCTCAAGTAATGCGTAGCAAATTGAAAACCTTTAGTAACATAACCAAATGTTTTAAACAAACTGAAATTATATACTGCTGCACCACAACAAGCAGCAAAAAAGTCAAGAATTACTGAAAATATTACTGTGTGTACATTAACAGTTTTACAAGAAAAATATGACCAAAACAGAAAGACTGCCTTTTTCTCCCTTTTCATCTATTGTCCCTACACCACAGATACGCCCCTTCCCCAAAGCACATGTCAAGTGTCTGTCAGTACAGAGACTGAATGTTCTAAATTAATATTCAAAATCCACACACAAACAATAAACACTCGAAGATATGAGCACAGGAGGGTTTCTTACAATCAATGTACTAAATTTTGAGCAAATAAAATGACTCAAAGAGGCTTTTTTAACAGCTTTTAGAGGTTTTGAATCGCAGATCCCTGAGAGTAAACTGTCTCCTGCTACTACTAGACACACGCTACCCAGAAGTGAGGCTATGCAGAACAATCTAGAGCCCATGTGACCTGCAATCCCATGAATCACTGCAGAATTTGCCTTGGACCTCAATTACAAGGCAAAGTGATATGAAGTGCATTCATTTCAATGTACTTCACCTTAAAATTGGTGAAGAAGTGGTTTGGGAAGGTGGAAAAACATGAAGTCATTGGTTTCAATTGACTTTGTGTTCCTCATTATGACACAAAGTACTTCACTTCATGTTGTGATTTACTTTGCAGATTCTGCGTTAGTCCGAAAATCACTTCATGGAGTGAATTTCGGCCACTTCGATCACCAATATTTACATTTGGGATTCAAAAAACATAGCTCAAAAGTATTAGAAAATACATTTAGGGATGCTGATTGGTCCTTTTTGTACTTAATAACAGACATAGATAAAGCTTTGGATAGATTTTGTCAGTTATTTGTTGAAAGTTGTGATAGATTTGCCCCGAAGAAAAGAATGAGAATAAATGCTCAAAAACAGAAATGGGTAACCTCAAAACTACTAAATTTAATGAAAAGAAAGGATAAACTGTGAAAGAATTTTAGGGATACTAGGCCCATGGATCCTTTGACACTGCAGGTTATAAAACGTTGCGTAACAAGTGCAAAAAAAAAAATATATATATACTCTGTTTGACAATGCTCACTGAGCAGCTCCCCCCCTTCCTTTCCCTACTAATTCCTCCTCCCCATCTCCCTCCCTTCTACTCCCAGCAGCTCTCCCCCGACCATAAGTTTTGCACCTTTTGTTATTTTTTGCTTCGTTGGAGATTGTATTCTATTGTAACAAAATTGTAATTGAACTGTAACTTTTTTGTTTGTAAGTACTGTGTCCCTTGTACTACTGTTCTGATGTCCTCTTTGTGATGAGGTACCTTTGTAAATGAGCCTCTGGCTCAAAGGTTTCTAAACTGATGTTTAACTAAATAAATAAATAAATAAATCGGCAGTTAGAATTGCCAAGACATTTTTTTTTAAATCCAAACATTTTAGAGATTTTGGTGATTCAAGAAAAACATGGCTGAATCTGAATTCTATGCTGGGTGAGGAAGTTAAGAATGAGTTGTTTGTGCCTAAAGGTGAGGCAGGTCTTCAAGATGATCCCCAAAATGTGGCAGTTCTGTTTATTGAAAACTTTGGAACCCTTGAAAGGTTCAGGGACCAATTTAATGGGTCTTCTTCCTGGGTTGCTGTCACAACTAAATTGGTCCTGGATTATGTTACAAGTCTAATCCCATTCCGAATATTGGTCCAGACAATGCTGATTATAAAATTCTGAAACTTTTCAATTTCTGAGTTAGCAAGACACTTGGGCTAGTTTATTTAATTATTCATTGTGTTAAGGGACTTTTCCAAGATAATGGAAACTGGCCATAATTTGACCTATTTGTAAATATGGGAGTAGGGAGGTAGTTCAACTACTTTCCTGTTTCCATCGTGGCTCCTCTTTCAAAAATTCTTGAGCAAATGGTCTTTGATCAGGTAATGACTTATGTGGACCAATACAATGTCTTGAATCATGCTCAGGATGGATTTCAGTCTGAACATAATACAGAGACAGCCTTGGTGAGGTTCACCAGCTGCATGCACAGAACTGAAGGGCACTGGGTCACAACTGTGCATGTGGGCCTCACCAAGACTTTACGTCTTGTTCATCATGATTTCTTCTTGGATTCCTTCCTTAACTGTAACTTTTCCTCAGATTTTGCTAATTGGTTTTCTTGTTATTTAACTGACACATCCCATGAAAACTCATTTCTCTTTGTCTGTCTCAGTCCTGTTCAATTCAATGTGGAATCTCACAGGGACCAATTTTGCATCCCTTGCTTTTCTCACTTTTTCTACTTTGGCCTCTCAATCTTGTAAGTATTCTGAAACCATCATGCACACTGATGATGTGGTTGGGCCCACTTTTGAATAATGTTCTGAAAGGTTTACAGGAAAACAATTTTTCTTTCCAAAAATGGTTAATGCAAAAAAGAAAGATACTAAACGATAAAAAAAAAAAAAAACTTTGATGATATTTTTACTGACTAGAAAAGAACTAGAAGCTAGCCAGGTAGTGGCTGACCTGAGGGGAGAATCCATAGAGATTGTTGATAATTTGAAATATCTAGGGTGACTCTTAAACAGTAATCTCACTTCTGTGATACACATCGAACACATACATTAATAGGTGTAATACATCAAGGCTGGAACTCTTACTAAGAATTCATAATTCTTTGGTTCCTGATTCCTGTAGCTTGTTGGCCCATAGTCTACTATTTTCTATAGTGGACTATAGGCTGGGGATCTACAATGCTACTAATGAACTAATTTTGCCCAAGTTAAAGGTCACTTACAACAGCATCTGTTCATTACAAATTTACCTAGACAGATTCACCATTGTGTACTGTATGAGGCTTCTGAAACCCTCTTTTTGGAAGATAGGTGTAATGTATGAATGGGAGTATTACTCCAGAATGGTGTACTTCATCAACTACCGCAATCTGTCTCTTCTTTGTTTCATAGAACAGTTAATAGTCAAGGTACTAGATCTCAAAGCAGAATAGTATTTAAAGCTTCTTTATTCAGAAAATCCTTTGGTTAGAAATCCGTGCAATTTGAAGCTCTGTTTTTTTTTCTAATTCACTTCCCAGTGTGAAATCACAAAACATCAGTAAAGTTAAAAACATTCAAGGTTAGACTTCAAAAATAGTTATGCAATAGAAGCACTTGTTCCTGTCCCTAATGACTATTGAACTTATAATAATTGCTGGTGACCCCCTTTATCAACCCATTTACACAGTTCTCCTAAATGCCGTAATAACCCGAAAATGAGTTATTATGGCATTCTGAAAAACTTTCTTTCACCAGCACTGTCCTAGGCTGTAATTCACTTGCTTTCTGCCACTTCATTGGCTCAAACTCTTTGTCTGGGCGGGATGAATGATATCTTAAACATGGCAGCTCTGCTTACTGATCTGCTGCTATTTCCCACCACCTCACAGTCTTTATTAATTACTTTTTTGTTCTTTAGCTAGTCTTTTAAATGTCAAATATCTGGTCAATTTCGATGCATGTCCAGATCACAAGGTGCCAAGTACAATCCAGAACGGGCCTCAACTGACAGTAAGGCAAAAAAACAATCCATTTCAGAGTGGGAGAGAGCACGAGAGCAAGCGAGTGAGAGACAGCGCGTGTGTGTGTGTGTGTGTGTGTGTGTGTGTGTGCGTGTGTGTGTCAGCAGAAGAGAAACTGAGTGTTGTGTGTCTGTGTGTGTCTGTGCATGTGGTGGGGGCAGCAGGACTCACATTGGCAATCTATGGAAACTGTGGGGGGAAACTGTCTTCAGCACTGAACTGCTTGCACAAGTAATTATAAAAAATAATGTATATGTAACTGTCTTATGGATTTTTTGTACACACCCTTGGTATGGGATGACCTCATAAACCTCTTGAGCTTTGCTCTCGAGGTTTATGGGTCATCCCACACCTCGGGTGTTTAAACAAAATCCATAACACACTGTTGCATATCCATTATTCTCTATTTATTTTTTATTTCTGTCATAAGTTTATTATACATTATATTGTCTTGCTACTATTTATTGTATTCACTTTTTGTAATATTCATTTTAGTCTGTACTTGTCGCTCATGAAAATGGACATTTATGTTCATAAGCTTACAAGTATAAAAAATAAAAATGAAAATGAAATTGAATCAGTGAGCCCTAGTAATCTGGTATATTGGAAGAATTCAGGCTAGTGCACAATGATGCACATGACAATTCCTCATGGTTCATCACTCAAGATAGTGACCTGACACTTCTTACCATTATACTTTTACTGCGGAGCCTCCTATGAATGCTACCATACTGCCACTTTACCTAGCCTTTACTTTCCTCTACAAAGGCAACTCAAGTGCCTGAATTGGAAAAATGTATAGACATGGCTTCAACAAAAGTATCACAGCATCCCGTAATTTCACATAAATACAATAAATTCAACATGAATTACTGACGTTACTAAGGAATCATTGGCTGCTTATAACTTTGCCAACCTTTGAGTAAATGGTTTGAGAGTTGACACATACAGACTCTTTCTCTTACATATTTCTTTTTTCATGGCCGACACCACCAATCTTTCTGTGAAGAAGTACTTCCTGAAATCTCTCCTGAACCTAACCCAACTCCAGCTTCATAGCATCCTGAATCTACTCCACTCAAGCTTCATAGAAAACATGTATGTTAAATTGCATGTTGGATAAGTGATTTTTTTATTCACCAGTGTCTTTGGTGGACCTTGCGCTGCTCCTGTTGCTGTATGGCTAAAGGATTTGCGCCCACAGAAGAGAATGTGGCAAATCTTGCACTACTCCTGTTGTTGTTTGGTTGACATCGGTGGTCTCTTACCCATTCGATTATTACCACAATGGCAAGGAGTTTTTGTGGTGTGTTGGCCAGGGTCTGGAATAAAACTGCAGTTGCTGCTGTTTGTGTTATCTGTGGCAAGTTATTTTTCAACTAACTGTATGCTGGCTTTGATATGGAGGACAGTTTGAAGCCACAGAGCTGATTGCTGGTTGCAGTTCTGGATTAATGGAGCTTGAAGAATTGAGATAACATCGAGGAGGAACATGTGTAAATCCAACGTAAGACTATAGGAAATTGTGAGTACCCCATCAAAAGCACTCCACCAGACGTATTGAAAATTGCAATTTTAGACATAAAATCCTGAGGGAAGTGAGAGTGCCAAAGGGGTGGGTAAGGAAACTATTTAGTGCTATGCGATGGCTGTGAGAGAGCCAAATGTAAAAGGACAAATTTTTTTGATAATAACAAACAGGCTGTTTCTCTGAGAAGTGAGAGTTTCAAGATTTTTGTAAAATTATTACTATATGGCATTGTGAAGTGAGAGCCCCATTGTAAATACATTGAGAATTTTTTTGGACTTTTTTGGACTGGTGTGCACAGCAGGCTCTGCAAGAACCTATTGGATTGACAGTGTATTAATTTTTTTTTTTTTTTGGCTTTGGGTACGGGTGGTGGGGAGGTTTCATGTGGTTTACATGAGTGGTTGTGTTAATGGTGTTTGTGTATGTGTGGAAGTGATAATATTTTATTGAGTGTTAAAGTGTATTAATAGTGTGTTGACTTGGGTGTTTTAGTAGTGTATCTGGAGGTTTTGTGGGCGATTGTAGTTATCAATAGTCATGATGTGTTGGGAATATAAGCCCATAAGGTGCAGCTACTCAGCGGCTGGCCTCCACGACCTCCAACCATTTGAGCTCCCCAATTTACCTGTGGAGATAAGAGATGCAGGACTTTGGGGATTGCTCACAGGGAGAGGATGGGGTAGGGAGCTGCATGAGTAGCTGCCAGGGAGTCAGCAATACTGGTGGAGAGGCTCAGGGGTGCCCTGGAGCAAAATGGAAACTAGAGAGGTGTCATATTTGTCTGATTCCCATTTCCAAGGGCTCTACCTTTCATAGTGGGCCAGTGGTTGCTGGTCCAGCAGTGCTCACTCATCCAACCCAGGCTCTGCTTTCGAATGCCAGGTCAATGAGTAACAAGACTGCAGTAATAGCGTACTTGGTTTCCTTGGTAGACCTGGCTTGCATCACAGAGACTTGGCCGGATAAAAATGCTGTTCCCATTTTGGAGGCAGCAGTGCCATCTGAGTACTCTGTGATTCACACCCCTGAGGAAGGATCACAGAAGCAGGGAAGTGGCCATTTGATTTAAGGTGAGCCTGGGCCTCATGGTGCTACTGGTGGGTTCTACCAGGTTGTTTGAGAGTGTTGCCATGCGGTGAGGGGATCCTGCCACATTCTACAGGATCCTTCTGATTTATCATCCACCAGGCAGAGAGAAGGAATTCCTTCAGGAGGTCAGGGACTTTGTTGCTGGCCTGGTGTTTAAATCCCCCAGATGGTTAATATTGGGACATTTCAATGCCTGGGTTGACGACGGACTTTTGTCATTTGTTCATGACCTCCTGCAGAGTATGGAAATTCTGGGAATTTCACAAGTTGTCACCTCAGTGACTCACTCACACGGTCACACACTGGACCTGGTGTTCACTCTGGGTCTTGGGGTCGATGATCTCAAGATTGATCCAGTCATGTGGTCAAATTATAGCAGTGTGAGGTTCATGTTTGGGGTCCCCACTGAAGATCTATCCTCTGTGGAGATGGTACAGTACCGCCCTTTATGGGGATTGTCCCCAACAGGACAACAGGTGTTGCTTGAACTATAGAATGTGGAAACTGCATGTGTGACCAGGTCAGAAGAAGCAGTGGCAGCCTATAATAGGGTTATTACTGTGGCCTTCGACTCGGTATCATTCATCCATGTCTGGTCCTTATCTACTCACTGGAAGTCTCCTTGGTTTAACAGGGAACTCAGGCAATTAAAGATAAAGAGCCAGAGGTAGAAGCAGTGCTGGACTGATGTAAGACACATTGGCCTTGAGGTCACATTATGATGACTATCAGAGGGCAATCTCCTGAAAAAAGGCAGATTTTTTTGCCAAGGGAGATTGCTGCAGAAGGAACTGACCGGCTCAGCTCTTCCATATGGTGGACAGCTTGTCACATCTGGCCTGTCTCCGTGCAGGAGGAGCAGGTTCAAGTATGAGGTGCAAAGAGTTTGCTCTGTTCTTTGCTGACAAAGTGTCCTCTATCAGTGCTGAGATCTCTTCCAGTGTTGTTCAGAGAGGTTGTGGGATTGGACCTGGGATGTGCCGGGGCACCCCTCTTGTATGGGCTGAGTTTGATCTAGTTGGAGTGGAAGAAGTAGCTGAATATAGTCTTGAGGCTGTGACCAACCTATTGAGATCTAGACCCAAGCCCAACCTGACTATTGGTTGGGTGTGTTGGATCTGCAGTTGCTGAGATTGTCCAGAGTTCCTTTGGGAGTGGAGTCTTTCATATTGCCTTAAAAGAGGCCTTGGTTAGTCCCCTGCTGAAGAAACCCTCATTGGACCTAGAATATCTAACTAATGACAGATCGGTCTCAAACCCCCCATTTTTGGGGAAGGTTTTAGAAAAAGTGGTGGCCATCCAGCTTGAGACTCATCTTGATTCCCCACCACTAATTAGTGTTTCCAGTCTGGATTTATATCTGGTCATAGCACAGAGACCACTCTTGTGAAGGTGCTGAACAATCTCTTGATGGCGAGAGATAAGGAAGAATGCAACACTTGTTCTTCTCAATCTCTCAGCGGCGTTTGACACTGTGGACCACAAAGTGTTACTGGACTGACTACAGAACAGGTGTGCACTAACCAGTAATGTCATCAACTGGTTTAGGTTATACCTCAGAGGTAGAGTGCATAAGGTGATGATGGTGTTGTCCTCATCTAACCCGATGCCCCTACACTATGGAGTTCCACAGGGGTTGGTCTTGTTGCCTCTGTTGTTCATGATGTATATGCTGCCATTCAGAGATGTTATCAGGTGATATGGGCTGGGTTTTCATTGCTATGCTGATGATACCCAGCCATACATGTCATGTGCACCTGGCAATCAGATGGTGGTCTTGTTGTTTAACACCTGCCTGGAGGAGATCCAGAACTGAATTACTCAAAACTGACTGTGACTCAACCCAGACAAGACGGAGGTACTGGTGGTGGATCCAGGCCATCAATGTGATGGAGGGGGCTCTGGAAATGTCCCTGAGCTAATGCTGGTGGCTGTTTTCTTGGCCCCCTCTGTCCAGGTCAAGCATCTAGGTGTGGTCATTGATGAGGGTCTGACACTTGATGCGCAGGTGTTGGCCTTTGTCCAAAGCATTTTTTACCATCTGAGGAACATTGTGTGGATCCAGGCCCTGATATTAACTGAGGACCTGGCCACCCTGGTGCATGCCTTCATCACATCCAGGTTGTACCCTGTATCTTGGGCTATCTGGAGGCAATGTCGGCCATCTGCAGATGGTGCAGAACATGGCAGCCAGACTGCTGACAGGCACATTAGGATCGGATCGTATTAGATCTTTCCTCCGCGAACTACACTGGCTGCCAGTAAGGTGGAGGGTTGCCTTCAAGGTCCGGTTACTGATGTATAAAGCCCTGCATGGAGGGGGACCAGACTACCTGCAAGACCGCCTGGTTTCTCACTGCCCCTCTAGTGCTCTCTGTTCTGCCGTGGGTTGCCTCCTGGTGGTTTCCTGTGCCAGGTTGTGGCTTGCTGGGGATTGTGCTTTCTCAGTTGCCACACTGACCCTGTGAAACTCACTACCAAGACACTTCAGGGAGGCACCCTGGGTGGAAACCTTCAAAAAAGGGCTGAAAATGTTCTTATTTAATCAAGCTTATGACCAAAGTAGTGTATTTTAAATAGAAGGTCATGTAGTGAATTGACTGTTGTTTTAAGTTTAAGCTACAGGTAGACAGAGTGATAATTTTTGTATTTTTAAACTCTGCATTCTGTATTTAAATTTTGCATTGCTTGTGTATTGGAATTTTGCATTGCTTGATGTTTTTAAATGTTTGTTAAGAACTCTGAGCCCTTGGGAAAGGGCACTATATCAATAAGGTTTCTTTCTATCTATCTATCTATCTATCTATCTATCTATCTATCTATCTATCTCTGTATCTATCTAGCCTTTTTTATTCTTTGGTAATCATTTAAGGGCCATTAGGCATTGTCATGGAGGCATAGATCAGTAAGTTTAGGAAAACCAGGAGCAGTTTCACATAAAAAGATGCACACATACTTTATAACTTCTGATATACAAAGGGAAAGAAAAGATAGAAACAACAAGTGAAGGCAGAGAGATATAGCAGGAGGGGGGAACAGTGAGACCATCAGAGTGGTCAGTTCCTAGGTCTTTCAAGAAATTTTGACTGCACAGTCAGACAGACAAGAGACAGAACAGAAGAGGATAAAACACATCATTGCATTTAACTCTTTCTACATAACAAATCCTACTACATAACAAATGGGACAGGGTCTAATTCAACCCTGTTAAATACCCCCTCTTTAAGAGGGAACCTGTTTAAAAACAAAAGTTTCCAAACTTTCTTTAAATTTGCCTTTAACATTAGCTTATAATCTTTACAGTTCTCAGCACATGCAGTATCCCTTTTCTCCATAGCAACCAGTACAGCAAACAGTGAAGTTTAAACTCACACACATTTTTTTCAAACTTCAGAATTCTCAATTCCTGATCCATATCTTGACAGAAAATCAGCATTGACATTCTCTTTTCCAGATGTTTGTAGCTCTTTGACTTTAAATGGCTATAGTGCCAGGTACCACCTTATGATTCTGGAATTTTTATCATTCATTTTGTTAAGACAACATAGATGATTATGATTGGTTAGAAGTACAATATCATCTCCTAGCAAATAAAACTTAAGGGACTCCATGGCCCACTTTGCTGCAAGGCATTTCTTTTCAATGGTGGAGTGACTTTTTTCTCTGCTCTGCAACTTCCTATTGATATATAGAATGGGATCTTCATTCCCATCTATATTTGGACTCAAGACTGCACCTAGGCCTACCTCTGATGCATCTGTCTGTAACAAAAATGGTTTCTCAAAGTCTGGGCATCTAAAAACAGAGGCTGAACATATAGTAATGTAGCCCTAATGGCCCAAAAATCTTCATCACACTCTGGGGACTATTTTACATTAGTTGGGAACTGTTTCTTCATGAGTTCAGGTAAGAGAATAGCTAGCTGTGCAAAATTTGCAAAAAATCTCCACTAAAAACCAGCAAGCCCTAAAAATTACCTGACATGTTTTTTTTTTGTTTGTTTGTTTTAGGGATATGACTGTTACCTACAGCTTCTATCTTTGAAATCTCTGGCTTTACTTCTCCATTTCCCAAAACATAGCCCAAATACTGTTTTAAACCTGTAGTGATGACTTGTATGCTCTTGTGTTGTGTAGAACTTGTTATGTGTGGAGTCCTTGTTCCCAAATTATTTGGTGAATTAGGTAGAGAGCCTGTAGCTCTGTGACATTGTCAAAATGGACTGCAGTCTGCACAATTGTGTGTTTTTTTATTGCTGAGGGCTTTGTCTGTATCTGCAAGCACCATTTATCACTTGGGAGGTGCTGCAGTTTACAATCACTCTCACATTATTTTATTATCCTAAAGGATTGGGGTGTTCAGTGTTGCGTGACCCTGCAAACACTTCCGGGTCTAGCACTGCCTTATAAGTGAGGTAATTGGTGCCACACATGGAGACACATGCCAAGACATGTACATTTATGCATGTTCCACATGTTCAGCGGGAACAGTGGAACATTTGCAGAGACTATCTATTTCAGGTATTTAGACCAATGTAGTATTATATAATCGCTCTTCCTACATTGGCTCTTGCAGTGATAACAAAACCTGTTTTGTGTAGGTACATTATATCGTTCTTCTCACCGTTAGTGCCAGGCCTGACAATATTGCCCAATCAGGATACTCGTATCTCATGTCTGATGGGGTACAATGTATCTCCTGCCTAATATTTAGTAATACCACAAGTGGAGAGGACATAGCTACTGGGTTTACTTGTCCCAAATGTGTAGAAAATCTATAGTTGATGCAAGCGATAGCTCTGTTTAAAACTAGGCTATCTGAACTTCAAACAAGTCAGAAACAAATGCAGGCAAGATTTAAAGCATTAAATCAAACACCATATGGTACTCCCTCTAATGGGTCTGTACCCTTTACCATGCCTACGTCTGATTCCAACAACTTAATAGTTAGTCATTTAAATTCCACTGCTGCATTAAACTTGGGTAGTAAGAGAAAATGCCCAAGTGACACTGAATGGGCAGACAATCCAGACAAGCAGTGGCACGAGGTCCAAAGTAGACGTGTGTATAAAAGGGGTGTAAGGCTTCTCAATTTTCTCTGGTCACAAGAAATAGGTATAATGTTTTAAACGGGATAGTGTAACACAGTTCACCTCATACTGATCAAGATGAGACAGCTTTTAATTCGTCTACAGCAGTATGCCAAAATGCTTTGGTCGATTCATCAAATTTAGATACTACTGAAATACTTTATCCCTCTCCATCCAACACTCCTTTAGTGCCTTTTCATGCCCCTCCATTCAACTTGGGTATTGGCACTGTACAGGCTCCCTCTATGATGGAAATTTCCAATCCACTAGTGGTATCTGAGAGGCAGGTTTATGTTGTAGAAGATTAAATGGTGAAACATCTGGACAGGGCGATCTGTGACCAGATAAGGTTAATCACTCGTGTTTGAGTTTTAGGGGTGCTAGAATTGTAAATATTATAAGTATGATTAACAACATCTTGGCAGATGGTGGTAACAATCCCCTAGTGGTCCTCCATAGTGGCACTAATGATTTTAAGCATTCCAGTATGCTTGCTATTAAAAAGGATCTTGTAGCTCTCTCAAATATTTTGGTAGAATTGGGGTGTGAGGTAGCTTTTTCTGAGGGTTTGCCTGTGCATAGAGCATCTGCTGAATATAACAAAACAATATGTATGTTTAATGATTAGCTCCGAGTCAGGTGTCTTAAACAAAATCAAACCTGCATTACACATTTGGAAGAATTTATATGTAGACCAGATCTGTACTGTAGAGATGGACTACATTTGAGTCATAAAGGGAATCAGATATTAAGTAAACACATCCTGGACTATATCAACAAGCATTTAAACTGCTGATTTGGGGGAAAGAAAGTCCCTCCTCCTAAAAAGACCTCTATAAGAAATAAATGTTCTAGTAATGTAAAATTGTTTGTACTTCAATTATAGAAGCCTTTCCAATAAACTTGATGAGCTGAAAATCACTTTAGTGAATAATGATGTTGATATTGTTCTTATAACTGAAACATGGGGTGATGACAAATCTAGCTGGGAATTCTCTCTTCCAGGATACACTTTGTTTAACTATACAAGGAAGGATAAAAAAGGTGGCAATGTAGCTATCTTTGTAAGAAGTTTTTTCCAAGCAACTGAGATGACAAATAAAATTAAAAAAACAAATAGCACCACTGAAATGATGTGGATAAAATTGATGGTGAATAAGCACCAATATATTATATTTGGGGGTTGTTATCACCCTCCCTGCACCCTCAGTGAACATTTTGACATCATCATGCAAGAAATCGAGTTAGTCTGTTCATTTGGCAACATTATACTTACTGGCAACTTTAATTTGCTTGATATTAATTGGAATAGGATGGTAGCATTATCCTTTTCTGGTAAAAAATGTATTACTCTATGTGAACAGTGTAATCTTATACAAGGCATAACAGCACCAACAAGGGGTGTTAACCTTCTTGATCTGGTACTTTATAGCAGATCACTAGCAATAAAGAACATTGTTGTACAATCACCTATTCGTAACAGTGACCATAGTTCTATTGCCTTTGTCCTAACACATACATTTTCTCTAGTAGCTAGTACTTCCAAAATTGAAATGTATGATAAATCAGACATTCCAACAATAAAGCAAAAATTTGACAATATAGACTGGTCATCCAAGTTCAGTTCTATGAGTATTACAGAATATTATGATTTATTAGTCAACAATATAACAGACTTAAGGAACGGTTATGTTCCATCTAAAAGAAAATCTATATCTCAAAAATCTAACCCTAAATTGATGACAAAAGATCACATCAAGCCTATTAAAAGAAAAGAGAAGTGTTATGTGGCTTTTTTAAAGTGAAGAACACCTTCAAACTTTAACTCCTTTCTATGTATCCGGAGAAAATGCAAATATAATATTAGAAGGGCAAAAAGGAAGAGGGAGTTGAAATTGGCAACTAATGCAAGTAAAGATAACAGTAAAGCTTTTTTCACATATATAAATTCCCTTAAAAAGACTTCCTGTCAAGTTGGTCCACTTCAGATAAATGACACATTTATTCATGACCTGCAGGATATGGACACTTTTTCAACATAAATTTTTATAACTTATTTCAAAAAAATCAGGTTTTTATTCCCTCAAATTATGCTCCAGGTAGTCATATTTCTATTTCTGTAACATGTTCATGCCAAACTTGTAAATCTTAATGGAAAAACTAATGTGTCTCCCAACGATATTCCAGGACACCTTCTTTATCTACTAGCTGACAGCTTGTCTATGCTCTTGAAATTTTTATTTGAGCATTTATTTATTTTATTTACTTATTTATTACATCATCAGTTTACAGACCTTTGAGCCAAAGACTCATTTACAAAGGCACCTCATCAAGAGTGTAATACATCACAACAAACAAAACAGTACAGTACATAACGCTTAGATTAAAAACAGCAACCAGTGTTACAGGCATTCGCTGGTGGTACACGCTTGGTAATACATTGTCTAAGTTATAACTACATACCTGAATCATGGAAAACTGCATATATGATCCCTTTCTATAAAAAAAAGGTCTTAGAAATCAATGGAAAAATTACAGACCTGTAAGTCTTACATCCCCTATGGGAAAGATATTAGAAAGCATAATTAAAGATTTGATTTCCTCTTCTCTTTAAAACATTGTTATAGAACAGCACCATTTTAAAAAGGGAAGAAGTTGTCTGACCAATTTGCTATGTTTTTATGAGGATCTAAATATGCAGTTAGACAACAGAATACTGTATGATGTGATTTATATTGATTTCAGTAAAGCCTTCGATATTCTTCCACATTGGGCTTTATTACAAAAACGTCACCAATTTAATATTAATTCTAATCTGGTCCTATGGATAGCTAACTGGTTAAACATATGAACACAACACGTTCTGATAAATGGGCAGCTCTCCAGTAGGGGTTCAGTCATGAATGGGGTTCCGCAGGGTTCTGTTTTGGGTCCCTGCCTTTTTTCAGTTCTTTATTTCTAATATTACAAAATACTGCTATTCCAATACAGTCAAATACGCTGACAATATTAAAATAGGTGGACCATGTATAAATTCTGAACAAATAGCCCTACTCCAGAATGACTTAGATGAAATAACACAGTGGATTTCTACCTGGGGGATGAAAGTAAATCACACCAAGTGTAGAATCTTGCATTTTGGGGCAAGAAATCCCATACATGTATATACACTAGGTAATAGGATGGTAGTCAGTACAAATACTGAGAACAACCTAGAAGTACTGATATCTGATGATTTCCTCCCCAGTTTGCAGATAAATGAGGTTATTCTTAAAGCAAACCAAGTTAATTGGGCTATTAAAATAAACATTAACTCTAGGGATAGCAGAATCCTAATGCCCCTCTATAGAGCTTATGTGATTCCCCCACTTGGACTTTTCATCTCAACTATGGTGTCCCTTCAAAAAACAGGACATCACACTTTTAGAAAAGGTACAAAATGGTAAAAGCCTTGAGAGATGTCCCATATGAGACCAGAATAACCACACTAAACTTGTTACCTCTGTCTATTAGGTGGTTGAGAGGAGATCTTATTCTAATGTATGATGTCATAAAAGACCCACACGTAATAACTCACCTGGAGTTCAACATTAAGGAGGATACCTATCATTTCAGAGGGCATCCATTACAGTTGCAATTAAAGAAATTTAATTATGTCCCCCAAT
This sequence comes from Neoceratodus forsteri, assembly GCA_016271365.2. NCBI lineage: Eukaryota > Metazoa > Chordata > Ceratodontiformes > Ceratodontidae > Neoceratodus > Neoceratodus forsteri. Next base: position 615,078,169 of record CM057455.1, read on the forward strand.
TTTTTTTTTATACAGTGTGTATTATTAAGCCATGGAATACACTACCAGTTGAAGTGATAGTCAGTAGTTCTAAAAATATCTTTAAAACACGACTCGATAAGTTCATTCTTGCTTGCTCACTTCTTAATTATTATTAGTATATAGGAGCAATTATGGACCTTATGGTTCTGTCACTCCTTATAGATCCTAGTATGAATCCTAGTATGAATCTAGTTTCCTGCATGCCCAATGCACATTTGGTAGGATTAATGGTCAGACCTGCATTTTTAATAGCTTGGAAAACTGCTTGTAGGTGTTCCTGGTGGCTTTTCCAGTCTGGACTGTACACCACGGCTTCATCCAGGTAAGCAGCACAATAACTAGTGTGAGTAGCTAAAATTACATCCATGTACCGCTGGAATGTAGAGGATGGTCCAAGTAAATCAAACTGCATGGTGGTGAAAAGATAGAATTCAACAGGAATGGCAAATGCAGTTTTGTCTTTGGATTTTTTAACTAGGGGAATCTGCCAGCAACCCTTGATGAGACTGAGGGTACTGATGTAGTTGGCACATCCCAATTTGTCCACCAAATCATCTATCCTTGGCATTGGGGTAACTGTCATATTTGGATACTTGATTAAGTTTCCTGAAATCAAGGCAGATTCTTACACCCCCTCTTTTTTATTTACAGTCACCATTGGTGATAACCAATAATTTCTTGACTCTTCTATGATACCCAGCTCTTTCATGTTTTGTATTTCCTTAACCACGTATGCTTATAACTGTTCTGGTAATCTGTATGTCTTCTGTCTAATAGGGTGTGCATTCCCTGTCACTATTATGTGCTAGATCCCTTTTGCTCAGCCTGGCACTGTGGTAAAAGTACTGTTAAATGCCTTTCTAGATTATGAATTTCTGCAGTTTGTTTGTATGTTAAGAAAACATTCATCTTTACAGCATCAACAGTTGCAGTTTGTTCCAGTCTGTCATAAGCTATATCAATATCTTCGGAAGACATTTCTGGTAAAACTAACAAAGCAGTCTTTGGTGTTTTTTTAAACTCATTTCTTCAGGAGGTTAGCATGGTATACCTTGGTAGGATTTTTCCTATCGGGGTCCCAATCTCATAATTAACTGTTTCAGTAACTCTAAGCACTTTATAATGCCCTTGTTTCTTCATTAACAGTTTATTTTCTGTAGTGGGTAAAAATAGCAAGACCATTTCACCTGGCTCAAAAACGTTTTCTTTACCCATGGTCATAATAAGCCTTCTACCGGTTTGGGGCCTCTTTCTGATTACTATGGGCAATTTCAAAATATTTTGCCAGTTTCATTCTCAGGGCACACATATAAGATGTAATGGATTGTTTTTGATGGAGTTATCTTCCCATGTTTCTCTTATTACATCTAGTGGCCCTTTTGGTTGTCTACCATACAGCATTTCAAATGGTGAAAAACCTGTTGAGGCTTGTGGCACTTCTCGCTAAGCAAAAAGCAACTAAGGTAAGTATTGGTCCTTATCTTTCCCTTCCCCTTTTACAAACCTTTTTAACATGTGTTTTAGAGTTTGATTAAAATGCCCAACCTGCTGAAATTTTTGGAATGCTCTGCTGCCACTTTTGGGGCTGTGGCGGTATGCATTGGCAAGGCAAGGCAAATTTTATTTATATGGCGCTCAATCCCAGAGGCTCTTGGTGCCTTACAGAGAAAGACAATTAGACAAGCAATAAAACAAATAAAATTACATTAAATACAATTTTAAATAAATAAAGTATAAACCAGATTAAAAAGCTTTCAGGATGCCACAATCGGGGACTGAACAAAAACAAGACGGAATTCAGTAGTCATCAAATGCCAGGATAAAGAGGTTGGCCTTCAGCCTCCACTTAAACACCTTTAGCAAGGGGGCCTCCCAAACTGCAGATGGGAGTGAGTTCCACAGGGTCAGTCCAGAAATGCTGAAAGCATGATCTCCCAAGGTCCATAACTGAACCCTGGAAATGTCCTGGAGGCCACTCGAGGAGGAGCGGAGGGAGAGAGCAGAGGTCTCTGGTGTCAGGAGTTCTGACAGACAGCCATTGGAAATGCTTCTGGGTATCGAGTAGCATAGTCACACACTACCAGAATGAATCAATTACCCTTTTTACTTTTGTCTAATGGGCCAACCAAATCCATTGCAATTCTCTCAAAAGGCACATCTATCAAGGTTAGGGGCACGAGTGGCACCTTGTCTTTTTTAGTCACTGGGGCTACTTTCTGACATTCAGAACAACAACTGCAGCAGGTAGCAACATTTTCATGAAATTCAGGCCAGTACAATCTGCACAGTAATCTGGCAAGGGTGCGATCCCTCCCTCAGTGACCAGCCATAGGACTATCTTGTGCTATCTGTAACAACTCAGTTGTATACTTTTGTGGTATAATCAATTGTTCTATCTGTTCCTGTGTTTGCGGTTTAACATAAACTCGGTACCATAACCTATTAAATTTTTTAAACATTGGTTAACCCTGTTTTTGATTCACCCCAGCTGCTTAAAATAACATTGGAGAAAAGCATCATTAGTTTGCTCTGAAACAAAATCACAATCAGTTATTAGTCTAGTTTTAGCATTTTCATATTGTAATTCCTTACGTACATCAGGCTTTTGTTGCCACCGTTGTTTCAGGATTCTTCTTTCTTTCCTAGACTTTCAGATCTTGAAGCTGGGCTCAAACAAGTCCACATCAAAGTCGCAGAAAGGAAAGGTGTCTCCACTATCTGAGATTTTCTTTCCTTATGTTCTTGTTACCACTGCTGCTGAAACTGCAGGTTTCGGTTCCTCTGAGATTAACTCAGTAAATCCTGGATAGTTATTTCCAGTAATCACAGGTACAGGTAACTTGGATACTACCTCCACTTTCTGTTCGGTTTTCCTTTACCCAAAGCTGTATGTATGTAGGCAGGATTTTGATGAAGTGCTCCATTACAAATGTGTCAATGGGACTGTTTTGCCCTCTGGTTGGAGCCATTTACTAAGGAGTTCTCTAAGTCGTGTTAAGGCTTCTCAAGGATTGCCGACTGAGCCATTCTTCTGGGACCCGAATCTTTGCCTATAGGTCTCTGCTGAGATGGTATCTCTTTTCAGGACTTCTCTGCTCACAAGGTTATAGTTTCCTGACTGTGCAGTGTCCATATTGCTGTAGAAGAGTTGAGCTTTACCTGTCAGGTAAGGTACCAGCCTGATTGCCCATTGCTGCATTAGCCACTGGCAGGCTGCTGCAACCCTTTCAAAAGTTGTCAGGTATGCTTCAATATCCTCTGAGGGACACAGCTTTGTAAGTTTAAGGTCTTTTAAGTTGTTGGTGTTTTGTTGCTCTGCTAGACCTGTACCAGATCCTCCAACTTTGGTAGCTTGCAATACATCCAGCAATCACTGCTCCAGTCACTGCATTTATTCTCTTCTCTGCTGTTCCTGTTGCTGCATCGCTTCTCTTCTCTTTTCTGCTGCTCCTGTGGCTGCATCTCTTCTTTTCTCTGTGGCTCCTCTTCTTTTCTGTGCTGCTCCTGTCACTGCATCTCTTCTTTTCTCTGCTTTTGTGTCTCTCTTTGTTGTATAGCCCATTATTTGAAGAAGGCAGAAAGGCTTTCAGGTTCTGTCACTGCCTGTTCTTTTTTTTTCCATGACTGGTGCTAGCTGTACAGTCTCAGTTTGAACTTCAGTTTCTGCTTCTAGTTTGGCTGCCATTCTTCTGGTAATCACTCCTGGACTTGCTACTGCAGAATCCATAACTTTCTGTTATGCTTCCCTGGTACCAGGTCTAGTACCCATGCACAAACACCTGGTTTAGAGTATGCACAACACAAATCCCATTTAGTCTGACCCCATCTGTCATTAAGGCATAGGTCAAGAAGCATAAGAAAACCTGGAGCAGTTGTAAAATTTACAATGAGAATTTTATTTTTTCCAATAACAGTAAAATAAAAAAAATAAATGATTCAGTATAACTATTTACAAAGGCAGTACAAACAGAGAAACAGAGTCCTTCATCAGAGGGTATGTCTAATTCCAAGCTTCAGTCTTTCGGTTTCACCTCTCTCTCTCTAGCAAAAATATTGCTGCTCTTTTCATAAGTCTTTGTCTGGGAACTCATTGAGAAGAAACCAGTTTTTCAGAAAATATTCTTGTCGGTTTCTTTCCTTGGAGGTGCAACAAATCGGTACATGATTTCCGAGAACTGACCTCCTGTTTACAGCTCTATAAAGAGTTTGCAAACCAACATCTCAGGTTAACCCCTTGAGCTCCAAATAGCTTTTTGCAATCATTTCAGCAACATAACTATACACATTTTCAAACTATTGGATCCCACTTTCACATAAAAAGATGCACACATATTTTATAACTTCAGATACGCAAGGGGGAGAAAACATAGAAACAGCAAGTGAGGGCAGAGAGATAGCGAGAGTGGGGAATAGTAAGACCATAGGAGTAGCCAGTTCTTAGATCTCACAAGGAAATTTGACTGTGCAGTCAGACAGACAATAGGCAGAAAAGAAGAGGATAAAACAGATCCTTGCATTTAACTCTTTCTACATTACAAATCTTTCTGCATAACAAATGAGACAGGTTCTTATCCAACCCTGATAAAGGCATAAGTGCCTCTTTTGTGGGTGACCTAGGAGTACTGAGGAGGACAATACCTCCCTGCCATGAACCCATGCTGCTTACTATCCCGGAGCTTATTTCTCTCAAGGAAGTCCAATAGGTTCTCCATGACTAGTGTCTCCATTAGTTTACCTGCTATAGAAGTAAGAATAATGGGTCTGACATTTCCTAGTTGTCCCTGTTCTCCACACTTGTGGGGTAGAACTATGTCTGCTACTCTCCAATTTAAGAAACCACTCCTGACTGTAGTGAGCTATTAATAGTTCTACAAGGAGTTCAGTTAGCTTGACAAGAGGTGTAAATCTGGTCTATGTGCAGGTCCCAGGGATTGACACCTTTGTGGGGCATTCTCCTCTCTAGCCCTCCTCCTCCTACTGTGGTCCATTGTTAGTTTGTTTTTAGGGTTAATGGATACCATTCCCATAGAACGTCTTCTCATCATACTGCTCAGACTCGATAGCTCTGTCTTGAGGTCCACCAACTGCTCAGTACTGAGGTTCTTAAATCTTCAGCAGAATGTGCAGCCACTACTCAAACCGAATACTTTCAAGAAGTTGAGAGCTTTATACTCCCTACATTGATCCCCTAGCTGATCCCTGAAGTGACTATACATACTGTGTATGTGAAGTCATGTGCTTAACAATTTCAGGTATAGGGGAGTCATTTCAGGTGACAATTTAGTTACAAAGAGTGTCCTGCCCCTGTTGTGTCCAATATCACCCTTAGTATGTACTTAGAGTGGTTCCCAGTGTTAGGTTCCCTCATGTCAATCAGTATCTGGAGTAAGCAACAGTTAAGAATAGTCAAGGCAATCACTTCATACTTGAGGAAGGCATCACTTTTTGACACCGAAATGTCAGCACTCATGTGATGTGTGCTTATGCATGGTCACTCTCCCCTCATTGCCAGTAGCCATTATCTCAAAGAAATAATTTGGCAACAAAAATACAGCAACAGCATGTAGCTGATAAAAAAAGAATAAAAAAGAATGATAAAACATGAAAAATAAATGGTGATAATATACACAGCATTGGGATTTTAGGCAACTGAGCCATGATAATGTTATGTTGCCAAATGGCATTTGAAAAAAAAGAAAAGCGCTTTGGTGGTATGCACTGCTGATGCACTGTTTTGTGGTGCTTTATGATGGAATTCTTATAAGATATTGAAAAGGAGGATTTGAGCAGGAAACCAACTCTTACAAGCCTCCAGTTTGTTTTATAGAGAGTGCACATATAGTATGACTTGTTACTCAACTCCTGTTGTTAAGTAAAAACATCTATATGGCTTTGTACCCTGCAATGGAGCACGTCTTTTTTCCTAATGACCAGTTTTTGAGTCTGAATGAGCACTGGCAAGTCTCAAGAAAAAACACTTTGTACTTGTCTGTACTTTTACAATTTGCCATTTGACTATTAGAACCTGCAGACTAAAGGGCTGGTGGAGGCACATACATGTCCAGCACTGTTTCTGTTCAATGTCACCTGCAGACTCTTTAAGTACCATGCAGTTGATGATGAATATTTTTCACATTCAGAACGGTGACAGCAAGCATTACATCTAGTTACAACTGAGGACACTGTGACAGCAGTATCCAGATACCTTTGGAACATGACACTGGGCATCAGTGTATCTGGCACTCATGCTAAAATGAATGTGATGACATGTCTCCCCTTGACTCATCTCTGCTTGTTGTTTCTTTCTCTTTTATACCCCCCTTCTTAATTCCTAACCCAAATGTGGTCAGCAATTCAGCAGCAGCCACAGACACTGGCAGCTAATTCCCGAAATTTCTATGATTTTTCCAGAAATATCTCCTGCTCTCTGCATTTCCACAGTAGGGGCAGCAGAGAGAAACTCTCCAGAAATTTTGTGAAATATCTGGAAATAGCTGGCAATGTCTGTGGCTACTACTGTACCTCCTGTCCCAATTATCCTATGAAGGAAAAACTTCCCACCCATTGGTTTGGGTCCTTACACCCACGATTACAAGGTATGAAGAGCCTAATTTAATGTATCATGGGGTTTAAAATGGAGGATTTATCACTATGTCCAAATGACATTGTCCCCAGCATCTCAGTCCAATACATCAACATAACCTTCTTCCTAGAGCACATTTACCACATAAATTAATGTTTTATGGGGAAGCCTCTAGTGAGGAACACTTGCACTTATGCACTGTCTTGGTTTGTACCTGAAATAAAGTCCTTGTCACTTAACACAATAATTTTAGCTTGTACCTTGGCCCAGAAACCCCTGTCAGCCAAGTATTGTTCCTTCCCTGATTTTCGCCCAATTCCAAAGTTCATCAACAGTCCTTGCTACAGCAGACCCCACCCAGAACAGTTCCTCTCAAAGCAATCTCAGCTAGCGGTAAAGGTCACTGAGAAATGTTACTTAAAGGGACACTGTCAACCCTTTTTGCATCATACTAGTTTTAGTTTAAATCCCACATCTTATGATCGATTACCATCTCAAAAAATTCATTGATGTTGCTAGTTGCTTAATTTGCTTCCATTCTTAGTAAAATTAAGATGCATGATAAAGATGTAATTACATTCAGCCTTGTTTTATTTCAAATCCTTGATTTACTCATGTTGCATACTTCCTGAGCATTATGAACGGCTTCAAATAAAGCAGTCATTCATGATGCAATAGTCTCCTCTCATTCCACTGCATCTTGAGTGGCTAGATTGTGTTGGAGGTTTCCCCAAGTCCAACAAAGATACAGTGGGAGTTGATTAAAAAATGGAAACAAACACATTTACGCGTGGTAACACCAGTATGATGGGCTCTCTGTTTTTCACCTATAAAAAGGAAAAAGGAATCAGAATCAAAATAACTGCTACATCAGCATTGTCTTTAGAATACGAACCATCATAGCTTGCCTCCCTTATCCTGTCTGCAGAACTAGGAATAGTAAAACGTTATGGCAAACATTGTGTCTATGCTTCAGAATGAGGGCAATTTATCTTTTCCTGTTTGTCCCTTATTCTGCTATGCACTCTAGAATGTCATACTATTCTACATCAGTCACCCAGTAGCATAATTGAACCTAGCACCACAATGGACTGCCAGGATTTTTTTGTCACCACAGAATTTTGAATGTGGGGTTTTAAGTTACCAAAATTAGAACCCACAATATAACTACCTTGGCAGGTTGGAACCTCATCTCTGAGGGCCATAGAGTATATGACCCTTTTATCATTCACTCAGGACCCTCAGCTCTCCCTGCTCTACATGACTAGGGTGTTTATCTATATGATGCTAGGCCCCTTAGGTATTCATCTTAGGGACCCTCCTATCCTATTTAAAAATCCCTGTAAACAGGTATGGATTAGAGCACATGGGCTACTCCTAGGAGCCATTAAGAAACTCCTGCTGCTTCTATTGTTGTGCTGTGGCAATGTCAAACTCAACCCTGGTCCCCCAGCAGCTATCTTATCTCCTGCCGATCTAGCTTGTATTAAAGGTGTGAGCTTTATGCATGTCAACATGTGTAGCTGATTAAAGAAGTTTGCCTCCATACAGTCCTGGATTTGCCATACTATGCCTGATGTCCTGGTGGTCACTGAGTCTTGGCTTAGACCAGATACCGCAGACCATGAGGTGAATATCCCATCTTATACCTTGTTCAGGACTGATAGGCAGGCAAGAGGAGGAGGAGTTGCCAAATGTTAAAGATAAATTCTGAGCCTCACTCAACCTTAATTCCCAAAGAATTTGAAAGCCTGACTCTCAAAGTTGAGCTCTCCTCTTCTGTCTCATTCTGTGTCATAGGATGCTATAGGCCCCCATCCGTGGGACTACAGTTTTTAGACTACCTAAACAACACACTAGAATCCCTGCCCTCTGAGATTATTATTTTAGGAGGCCTTAATCTGGACTAGTTTTCTAGTGTCTCTATACCCCTTAAAATCATTTGTGACTCTTTTGGACTATCACAATTTATTACCAAAGCAACACCTCCTAATAAGAAGAACCCAAACAATAGCACTCTGTTGGATCTTAATTTAGTAATCAAACCACATCTGTTTTCTCATGCTAGTGTGTTCTTCTCTGATATTAGTGATCACTGTTTCATTGCCTTTGTAAGATCCTTCTCAAAATCACCATCTACATCCAAATTTACTATCAAGAGGAATCGTCATAATTTTGACCATTGTGCATTCATCTCTGACATGCGGGATTCACTGAGTTGGCAGGACTTCTGCCTTGCAAAATCAGTGAACACAGAGTATGGCATTTTCTGGGAAATAGTGCTAGGGGCACTTGACAAGCATGCACCCCTAATTAAAATGTGCTCTAGGAAAATATCATGCCCATGGATTTCAGTAGATTTGTAGGCTGCTCTACTTAATAAAGACTTGCTTTGGAAAAAAGCTTGGAGAACAAATCTTCCAGCTGATTGGACTTTCTTTAGGAGGGCTAGGAATCTCCATACTAAGATGGTTAGAGTGGCTAAGGCAAACTACTTCTGTACAGAACTTGACTCTTCCTCTAAGTGTTCCTCCAAATTCTGGAAAACCCTTCAGGACATCGAACATCATGTATCTTCAGATTCCTTACCCACAAAAATCACCATTGGTGCTACCACAGTTTGAGATGAACCAACAATTGTTCACTCCCTGAACAACCACTTCGCTACTGCAGGGTTAGCTTTCGATACCACCTCTGCCAATAACCTCTACTCATAACTTGGCATACAGGACTCAACAGCTCCAGCCATTAGCACTGCATTCTCCTTTCAGCCTGCATCCATGAAAGAAGTTCAGGAACTACTGTTACATCTGGATACCAAGTAGAGTGCTGGTGCAGACCTCTTAGACCCATTTTTTCCTAAAACTCAGTCATCACGTCCTGGCTGTGCCAATTTGCATCTCCTTAACCTATTCCTATCTCAGGGTGATCTTCCTCCCATATGTAAAACCGCCCCTGTGATCCCTCTTTTCAAATCTGGAGAGCCTAGTGACCCCACTAACTATAGACCAATCTCCTTACTCCCTAGTCTATCTAAACTGTTGGAGAAAATAGTGAGTGCACAGCTCAGGAACTGCCTAGAATCTGCAAATCTGCTAAACCCTCTACAGTCAGGCTGTAGGACACGTCATAGCACAGTTATGGCCCTATCAAAGGTGACTAATGAATGGCAGTGCATCCTGGATACCAAGAACTTTGTTTGCACAATATGTCTGGACTTAAACAAGGTGTTTGACACTGTCGACCATGATCTGCTCCTTGTATCCTGCCATAAGATTGGCCTGGACCCCCTATCCCTGAGATGGTTCTCTAATTACCTTACATGTTGTCAGCAGCAGGTAAAAGCCAAAGTGGAATTCTTACCACTGAAACCATTGTTGAGGGAAGTACCACAGGGTTACATACTGGGTCCACTGCTCCTCGCAATACACATTAATGGAATCAATGTTTATATCAAATCTGCCAACATTAATCTCTTGCCAGTGATACGGTACTACACATTAGCAGACCTACTTTTGAAGCAGCATGTATGGATCTACAACAGGAATTTAATCAGCTGCAATGACAACTATTGAACCAGGAACTTCTCTTGAACAAAAAAACAAAACAAAGGCAATGCTTTTTTCACCCTTTGTACATGCAAATAACCCTGCTACTCAAGGAAACATACCTCAGATCACTACACTTCTAGGTGAACCACTGGACTATGTAACCAAGTTCAAATACCAGGTGATTTGGGTTGACCATAAACTTTATTTTAATGACCATATCAAAGAACTGATAAGAGACTGGTCCAAACCACATTCCTCTCATTACTGAACTATGCAGATTTTCTATACAGCCAGGGCCCTGCCTTTGTGCTAGCCAAACTCGATATGCTCTACCTTAGAGCCATAAGTTTCATTTCTGGTCTTCTGTACTCTATGCATCACTGCTACCACTATGCTGCAGTGGGATGGTCATCCCTCAATTATAGAAGACAGAGAAACTGCCTCAATATATTTTGGATTGTCTTCCACTAAGCACAATAGGGACGTATGCCCTGAAGAGTGCCTCCTATATCTCCCTTACTGTACCTAAGGTCAAATCATGCTTTGGTAGGTCATCATTAAGCTACACACTACCCCTACGCTGGAAACAAACTGAAAAAACACTTTGAAATTGGTCCACCCTGTCAAATTTCCAGCATTTAAAACAAGTTATGCTCATTCTGTCATAACTGTTTCCCCTGATTGTTGCCTTATCTGCAGATAATAGAGTCTCCCACACTGTGTCCCCCCAGCTCCTGTTAACTTTCCATTCCCATGTACTTCCTCTTCCTCCACCTGCAATTTTGGAGCCCTGTAATTACTCTCTCTGACTGTCGCCATCTGTCCAGATAATGGAGCTTCCCACATTGTGTCTCCCCAATTTCTGCTAACATTTCGTTCTTTTGTATGTCCTCTTCCTCCACCTGCTATTTTGGATCCCTGTAATTAGACTCTTTGATTGTTGCCACCTGTTCTCAGCAAACAGAGGCCTTCTTACTGGCATCCACTGCCTCTTCAAATGCTTGTACCCTATTTCACCCCCCTCTTCCCTACTAGGAATAGCCTTCTACTCTCACATCTTTGTTAAGTTCTTCTCACTTATGTCTACTGGGAAGCATCATGTATATTTTGTATATATTGATTTCTAGGTATTTGCCATTCTTATACATTCTGCATGTTATAAATTGCATAGTGTTCATTGTCACAATCTATATTTGTATCCTGGTTCTGTTACCAACCTTTTGTGTGTGTGTAACCCCATTCTATATATTGATTTTGTATATTGTCCAAGTCTATCATGAAAATGAGCATTGCTCAATGGCGTTCGCCTGGTTAAATAAAGATTTTGATTGATTGATTGATAAAATGTGATTTTCAAACTAGAAACAGTTTGAGGCTGGGGGGAGGGTTGACAGCATCCCTTTAGGCATAAACAAGCCATCACACTTAAGTAAGCAGTTACTACCCCATCTCACAGGCCATTTGGGTTGTAGGTCCCTTGCATTTTAGGTTTGTTAAATTGATGGCTGCTACAGTTACCCAACATTAATGAGGATGCATTCCAGTTGTTAAGCTTGGATGTGTGTACATGTACTCAAATTAGTATATTATAGAAACTAACATATATCAGGCAGTGAGACAAGATAGACCCTAAATCTCTTCTCTCATCCCAATACTAGGTTGCAATGTTATAATGTAATTACCTTTATTGTGTCAAATGTTTTACTTCCTGTCCTCTAAGGCTGACTGGTCTGGGTATAGAGGAAAGAAGGACAAACTGGATTAGCAACTGACTGCAGGAAAATACATGCAGAGTTATTCAGAATAAGGAACTCTCAGAGCTGAGGGTGGTGACCAGTGCCACACTGTAGGGATTAGTTTTGGCACTAGTAAAATACAACATCTTAATTTCTGACATTGGGAGAGCATTCAGGGCAAAATCCATCTCTTCATCGTTGACACAAAAATCTGTGAGAGGATAGATGGCGAGGAAGAAATACTGGAAATGAAGGAACATTTGAGGAGGATGAAACACTGGTCAATGTGGTGGCAGCTGAAATTCAAAACAAAAAAATTTCAAGGTAATACTCATAGGATCAAGGATCTCTAGAACAGACTACAGTATAGGGATGGTGAAGGTGGAATAGACAGCAGAAAAGGATTATGTTAGTCATGATATTTGACAGCCTAAAACCAACAGTGCAATAAAATAAGGAAGTGGGTAAGGCCAATAGAATGTTGAGATACATAGGCAGGGGGACAGGCAATGGGTACAGGAAGGTAATATTGCCCCTGTATAGATTTCTGGTGAGACCACCTTTAGGATATTATGTACAGGTCTGACATCCACACCTGTGGAAAGATTGGGATATTATAGAATCAGTTCAGAGGAGCTTCACCAGGATGATTCATGGGCAGCAGGATAGGTCATAAAATGAGATACTGGAGGACCTTGGGATGTACTTTTCAGAGACCAGGAACAGAGGGGGGATTTGACAGAAACATACATATTTTTGCACGGAATAAAAAAGTTGACTGCAGTGATGTGTTCACACTAAGTAAAAATGCAAGAAGAAACTTGAAGGAGCCAGTGGGGCAGATTTTAAATTGAAGTCAGAAAATACTGTTTTACAAAGTGGATGGTGGATAAGTGGAACAGATTGCCCATTAAGTAGTGGGATTTAAGCACAGGTGGGATATGCATAGGTGTCTGCTGGAGAATATAGGGAGCAAAATTGGAGAGAGAAAATTGAAGACTTATATAGAACCCTGATGTATGTGATAGGTAGGGACTAAAACAGACTGAATAGATCAATACAGTAGGTCTTCTATGGACACTTTCTATGTTTCTATATTGATATAATGTTTTGTCTACTTATTTATTTGAAAATTGTTGACCGATCTAAGGCTCATTTCCAGGTGCAACCCAAGGGAGAGGGAAACAAGAGGAGCAAGAGGAATAACAAACAAATTACAGTGCCATAGTTACAGAAGTAAAATGCAGTTACAAAAACAACATATAATAATATGCAGGTACATCTTGGAACAGTTGAGGATGTGAATATGCAAACCTGTATCATGGCAAGTGCACATGCCATGCAGCAGGCAGTGTAAGAGACAGAATAGGCAGAAGATAATATAGGTGGAAATCCAGACCACATATCTGTCAGTGTAAGACAGGGAGAACCTCTTCGGGGAAACAAGAGCAGGCTAGGGGTGGAGGGAGTTTTAGATAGTAGCTAAGAAAGCCTGATGTGGCAGAATGGTGAGGAAAGAAGGGAGTATGTTCCAAAGAGATGGAAGGCAATACAAGGAAGCAGATTATTGCCCAATAGATGAATGGGGATGAGGAATGGAGAAGGTTCACTGGTCCTTAGAGTAGAGAGAGGAAGGCACAGGCAAAACTGGGAAGATGAATGATGGCAGGAAGAAGGGTAATGAGCTAAACCAGTATTGGAAGGAGAAGAAGAAACACTATAACTGGTGGTAAGCTATTAGGGGAATGACAGAAACAGTGGAATAGAGGGAGCAGTAGTGAGAACATGGAGGGGAGGTTTTTTTTAAAGCAAAAAAAGGCATACCAGAAGGTGTACAGCCTGGCTCATGAAGTGAAGGGAGTAGTACCATAGACTACATTGGCATAGACGAAAACCAGGAGCACATTTTGATAAACAGCTCATGGTGGACCATTAGGAGAAGGCAGTCTTTATTACAGTACAGGGCACCCAACTTGGGCCGCAATTTCACATAGATGGCATTAATATGGGCTGAAAAGTTCAGCTTGCTTTGAAGGATTGCTCTGCTTCAAGTGAGGAGTCATCCAGTGTGCAGAAGCCAGAAGTCTCAAGACCTTGGCCAATTTCTGGCTTCTTAACCAGAGTGATTTACAAACTCTTTTATACATTCTAGAATGCTGGTTAGTGTTTTTACTACACCTGATGAAAAGATGTTAGTTGTCCTGAAAGTTTATGATAACATAATAATATTTATTGCAAGCAATTAACATTTTCCGCTCTTATGAAGTCATTTAAAAAGGAAAGCTTTAAATGTTTTCTCTTCCTTTACACTCATATCACCCATTCCATGCTTTTCCTCCACAGCCACAATTGAAGTACCCCCTTCCTCAGCCAACATAGCACACCATCACAACCTTCTCCCCCAGCAACATTAAAAAAGTCCAGAAAGAGAACTCCAAAAATACAAGTAATCATTCACTTCCTTATAGCATTCATCCCGCCCAATTTCTCTTGCCCCCACTACATTACATTAGTAAGCACCCTCTTCACCAGTCCACATAGCACCCCATCTCACACTCTCCCATAGTACTCTCTGTCAGTCAAACAATTATGTTATAATGTTAATCAGTGTGGCCCTGCTGTCATCACCTGAAGTGGTAGACATCTGAATGAATGAGAGAGTGCAAGAAAATACAACTATTTCAGCATTATCTAGCATTTATTTAGACAATTCACATAATGCAACCCATAAATCACTTGAAACAATGCAGTACCACCTGGAAAAATGCGCATCAAATGCTGTCCCAGGTCTGGTGCACATGCCACCCTCGAAGACTAAAGTGCACTATGTTATTTTTTTTGTTTTATTCATTGAGGTTTTGATTACAAATACCTTTGAGCTAAGAGCTCATTTACAAGGGTTCCATATCATTATAAGAACAATATATACAATTAAAAATAAATGAAAGCAACAGAAATTATTACAATAGTGGTACAATGAATATCAAGTTAGAATGGAACAAGGTTACATAGCATTCTCCAATAGTTAGCAAGGCCAAACAATCACAGGTTCTAAAATAAATCCCATTAGTGTGGTTGGATTAACAAGACAGAGGAAATCAGCCCAATGGACCTTGTCTAGAGGCAAAACAACAGAGAGGGGGACGTGGGATGAGGAGATGGCAGGAAAGGGCTGAGCGGAGTAAGAAGATGAGGATAAATTAGAGAGTTTGGGGAAGGAGGTGAGGGGTAAGGAGGGGTGGGTAAGTTGGTGGGTTTAGGAGAAAGAGATCAGGGGCAGGCAGGCTAGCTGCTAAGTGCTGCAACAGACATAGAATCCAGGTGCAACATATGGACTTCAGGGCAGAACTTCATGCACCTGTTAGGTGGGACAGTCACAGCCACAGAGTGCCAAGAGGTGTTCGGATACAATAACTTGAGTTTGAAGGCTCCTAACTTTGATTCAGACAAGATGTCTCAAATAGAGTTGCACCAGAGGGGACATGATATGCAAATTACTATGTTGTGTGTACTGCGGATTAATCAATACCTACTCACTATATTGGGTACAAATCATTTTGTTCAGTACATAAATAGTGAGATAAAAAATAGTGCACCAGTTAAGGTGGCTATAGATTTTTAGTTGTTCAGGTCAAAAGAGTAAGCTCACGATTCACATTTCCATTATACTACAAGTGATCAATTTTATTAGTAATAACATTTTAATGTATTCACTGTACTGTATGTCTTTAAATATACATGTTTATAATCTGCCTGGTAATTTTAAGAGATTATTTGAAGTCAGTAAATTTGTATGTGCACCTGTTAGTAAATCTAAACTGGCTGAGTTGCCACCAGCCTGACTATGTATCCCTGTCAAAGCAGCACAACCTGGTGCAGGTGATCACTCTTCCCACCAGACTTAATCCTCGCTCAGCCACCCAGACTCTGCTAGACTGGATCCTCATAAACAGGGAGGACCGAGCATTACAAGCTGGCACCATGGCTGACTCTGTAAGTGATCATTCACCGACCTATCTCCTCTGGTCTTCCAAACTAAAGTGCCCCCCACCCAAATACCTATCTCTAAGAAATTTCAGCTGCCCAGTCTCCACAAATCTCCTCGAGGAGGCCCAGTTGTTGGACTGGTTCATGCTTTTTTCCCTTTCCAATGTAGCCATGGCAGTTTCCACATTTACCACGACTCTACTAACACTCCAGGAACGCTTTTTCCCTGTCACTACCAGATGGGTCAGAGGCGGGTGCTTGCGCTGGGTCTCTAAAGACCTCTTAACCCTTATGAATGCCAGACACCACGCCTGGTCCACTTTCAAAGCAACCCCCTCTTCTGCCCTCTGGGATGCTTACAGGCACATGAGGAACAAATGTAAACAACAGGCCAAATTTTTGAAACAGACCCACTTCTGTAACCTGTAAAAGGCCAACCTTGGAGACCCTAGAAAATTCTGGGACTCAATCAGCTCCCTCCAAAACCCCCACTCCGGCTATGCTGCACCACATCTCAACTCCCAGGATGGGCTACTGACTGACCCTCATGATGTGGCCAGTGTCTTCAACTGTAAGTTCACCAACTTATCCATGTACCAAAATAAGCCACCAAATGCCCAACCTCAATGCCCGGCCCTAATATCTGACACACTGCCATCCTCCTCCAGCTCTGCCACTCAGCTGAAAGTACCCCCATTCTATTTTAAAGCCCTCTCCATACATGATACAGTGAAGCTACTCAAACATCTACCTAACCACGGCTCCTCCGGATCTGATGGCCTATCTCCAGTCTTTCTTAAGCTGATCTCTTCGGTGATTGCCAAGCCACTCACCTTCATATTTAACCTTGCCCTTTCCACCTCCTCCATGCCTGACCTATGGAAGATAGCTAAGGATATCCTCATTCTTAAATCTGGTGAACCCCAAATCCTCCAACAATTACCATCCAATATCCATCCTCCCTCCTCTCAGTAAACTAGTCAAGAGAGAAGTTCACAATCAGCTCACTGAGTACATAAGCAAATACACCCTCTTTTGCAACCAACAGCATGGCTTTCACAAGAATCATTCCACCGCCACTGCCCTCACTCTAATGACCGACCACATCCTCTCTAACAGGAATAATGGTAAAGCCACCGGGGCTGTCTTCATCGACCTCTCAAAGGCTTTTGACATGGTTAACCATGGTCTCCTTACCTCCAAGCTTAGCCTCCTTGGTTATTCTCAGAAAGTCACAAGTTGGTTCATTAGCTACCTTACTGATCGCTCACAATTCTTATGCATTGGTCAAACCTGTTCCCCCACCCTGACTGTCTCTGTGGGGGTCCCTCAAGGCTCAAACCTGGGTTTCCTCCTTTTCTCCTTATTCGTTAATGCACTTCCTTTGACTGCCTCAACTGTAACTCTCTCCTGTATGCCAATGACCTTGTCCTCTTCCACAGTGACAAATCCACGGCCACAATTTCCTCAGTTCTCTCACACAAGTATGCTGCAGCCCTCAGCTGGTTCTCAAAAAAACTCCTCTTAGTAAATGCCAAAAAAACTAAATCCATGCTGTTTGGATCTAAGCCCTTTCTGGCCAATACTAAAAGCCATGCCCCCTTATGCATTCTCACCCCAGATGGTACAGCCCTGGAGGACGTCAACACCTACAAATACTTAGGAGTACTGCTCGATCCCTCCCTCATCTTCACTGAGCATGCAAATTCCCTTGTCAGAAAGTTCCATCAAAAGTTAGGTGCCGCCTATAGATTCAGACAATACCTTACCCCTGAAGCTAGACTAGCCATTGTCCAGGGTAATCTTCTCCCTATTCTTGACTACTGCTCCCCTATTTATGCCAGGATCTCAGCAACTGCTATGGTTAAACTCTCCACTGCCTGCAACAGCGCCTGCTGCTGTGCTTTATTGGCCCCATTCTCCACCCACCACTGTACCCTCTATAATACCCTTGGATGGCTACTGCTGCAAGGTTGCTTTGACCTAGCCCTCTGCTGCATGGTGGACAATGTCATCTGCATGGCTCCAGAATCCCCTCTAACTGCCCTTGTGAAAACCCGAAAACTCATCCGCAACCTCCGCTCAAATGGTACTCCCCTTCTAGCTGTTCCTAGGGTATCCACCAACATGGGTAGCAGAGCTTGGTCTACAGCTGCCCCCTTGCAGTGGAACAAACTACTGGCTGAACTCCATTCCATTGACACACACTCCAATTTCAAGTCCCACCTTAAAATCTGGTTCCTGGAAAACTCATCCTGTCGATGCTCCCGGGGGTCTCACACCAACCCACACTAGTCAACTCCCCAGCCCCGGGGTTACCCACTTACCTTCACGAGTCAACTCTCTTGCCTACAACTGTTATATTGCATTTTTCACACTAATATTTGACTTCCTTGCCTGTACATATTGTATATACATTTTTTACTGAATATTCTGTGTATTACTTGCTCACTGGATGATGCAGTCTCACATTGTACACTGTGTCTATGATTTGTTTGTTTGTACCAAGCCTTCTCATGTCTGATATTGAAACCTTGTATTCACTGTTCTCAAATGGACCTATGCATCAAACCTGTATATTGTGTCTACTATTGCTCCTTGTATCAAATCTGTTTCATGTGTATTACTGTTACCTTATACTCCACTGTCACCCTTCGCCATGTGTTATGGCCCGGGTCATGCCTGAAAACGTTCCCTGGGATCAGTGCACTCATCCTGTTATCAAAGTCATAAATAAATAAATAGCAACATTAGTATTGTTGACCTATAACAGGGCTTACCAGCTGTGTCTCATTAACTCTGAGGAAGTCTTGTGATGTCAAGTTGCAATGTTTGTTTCCATTTCAGCCATCGTGGTTTGACCAAATGATGTTCAAGAGAATTTTGAACTTTAAATATGCTGAAAGGAATTTTTTTTTAACTCCACTTATATGTCTATAAATGTGCCTAAGGTTGTACATATCTTTTTTAATCTTACTATTTATGTACTGAATAAAATAATATGTACTCAAGATAGTGAGTAGATACTTATTAATCCACATTACACATAGTATACTTTAGCCTTAGAAGGTGGCAGGTGCACCAGACCTGGTACAGGCTGTATCATTCATTTAGACAACAGCTGGCCAAGTGATGAGAGGAGGACTGCATATGTCACCACAGAAACAGGATCTTTTTAATTTAAAGCATGTGCCATGGTGCAAGGAGGGTTGGGTGGGATGCTACAGTATTGTAAGGCAAAGGCAGTTTCTTGGTATTCTGGCAGGGGTTAGAGGGAGGCTGGGTGGGTGCTGTGAGGGTGTGGACAGGGGAAACATTATTTGTATAATCCAACAGCAATTTGTTTGAAATATTGAAATATTAAAATCTTAAATATCAAAAATAGTATACTTGAATTTATGATATTTATAATATGGGTAATTTTGTATTTGTATGTGTGTGTGTGTGTATATATATATATATATATATATATATATAACCAAAATGGCTTTTTTTCCTTCCCCCGTTTTTTCCCCTATCTTTTCCCTTTCCTTTCTTTTTCTTTTTTCTTCTCTTTTCTTTTCCTTCCCTTTTCTATTCCCCATCCCTTCCCTTTTTCCTCTTTTTAACAAACCTCCTCGTCCCCCTTTTTCCCTTCCCCCCTCTCCCACAATCCCTTTCTAATCCCCTTTCCCCATACCCCATTTTTCATTTTGTCCCTTATTCTGGCCTCTAATATTGCACTGTCTATATGTTTTGAATATCAACTAGATTGGTTGTGAATAATTTTGTTGATTTCATTGCACTATGTATTTAGAATGGCATTGGATAGAGTTTGTTTGTTCCTGTAGCATCTTATTCGTTAGGTAGTCTTAAAAATTATATTTAATTACAATCAGAATTCGATAACTTATGTGGGCTACTGTATAGTAGATATGTGTATTATAGTATTATTATTCTGTTGTATACAAAGAATAATATATATATATATATATATACACATACGTTTTTTAAATGTGGTAATAATCTGGGCTCACGATGTGCTATGTTGATAGGAGTAATAGAGATGTGTGTCTCTTTAATTGATGATCTTATAAAGGGATATACCTTAAATCACATAGCCCCACCTTGAAAAAGCGTAAGAGCTATGTGAAACATTGGTGGAGGGTTGCCACTGTCACCCTGTATGGATGTTTTGCTTTTTGCAAAATAAAGCAGTTTTTTGCTTATACCAGTTTTCAGTCCCTTTTTTTAGTGTGTCTTGTGAACTGCTCTTTGGTACTGGAATTGTGTGTATAATATTAAGAGTATTCATTCTGGAATTGTTTATAGCATTTTGTGAAGGAGGGTGGGATGGAGTGCTATATAGATTGGGGCAAGGGTGTACTTTTTTAATGTGGCTGGGGGATGAGAGGGATGGTGCTGTGAGGGTGGGAAAAAGGGGAACTTTTCTAAAACAAGCTATGGAAAGTAAGTGGCTCTTCACATAGTTTTTTTTTTTTTTTCCATGGTTAATGCCAATTTTGCTCTGCATAATACCCAATGAAGAGTTACCTTGTAAGCATCGTGTCACTTTGGGGGGTACTATGCAGAGCAAAGCATGACTTCATATCATGAACACTATGTGAAACAAAACATAAAGTGTGCAACTCTTTGCAAATACTGAATCTTGATGAATTGAAGTTTAGTCGCTTCACATATCGCCATATCGCCATCAAGTGCTCACTTCGCCTTCTCATTATGACTTTGCATTGTCATTCTGTCTTAATGCGAAGTAAGGTGAAGTAACAACAAAATAGGCAGCCCCCCACACATCACACGGCTTACAATACTATAAGACACATGCTTTAGCCAGGCAGGAAGGAAGTGAGTCAGAGAAGCAGTTACTTTAACTTTCTTCTTTGCAGTTGTAGAGGGAGGAGGCTTTTCTGGTGAGAGACTGAGAGAGGAGAGTAGTTTGTTCCCCAGTGATTTTGTGAAGAAAAGAAACTGCTTTTTTAAAAGCTACATCTTTATTTAGTTTTTGTATTGTGTTTGTGATTGTTCTTTTTGGTACTGATTTTTTTTTTATAAGTTTTGTTTTGTTTTGTGTGTGTGTGTGTGTGACTGTGTGTGTGCATACCTGAGAGTGTGAGACTGAGTACGGGTGAAGGCTAGGCATCGGGACACGTTGATAGTCGGGGAATTGTGTGCAATGGATCCAGGACAAGGAGAGTCTGTGGCCCATGGGCGAGGGCAGAGGAGAGGAATGCACACATGTGGGGGCAGTCGGATATAACTGGACTGCTCCCACTCTTGAGTGTTGCTTCCCCCCTGTGGAAGGAGCAGCAGCAGCAGCACTAGTGCCACTGGTGGCTGCTGCACATCCACCTACTCTGCCACTACTACCACCAGCAGTAGCAGCTACAGGGGCTCCAGCAGCACCCCTCCACCACCTCCACAGTCGCAGGTGGAGCCCCAGGAAAATGTAGGTGGTCCAAGCAGTGTATCTGTTCCCCCCCCCCGCAGCTCCCCAGTGTGGTAGGTTTTTAACTGTGTGAGGGGAGACAGCACAATCATGGTTTGCCATCAGTGTGGTGTGCTGGTATGCTGTGGCCCCCAGGGGACACATTTGAGGACCAGTGGCCAGTGCACACACATGGCAAACCACCACAAGGTGGAGAGGCAGGCTGCCACCGAAGGGGCCAGGCGTCCACTTGCTGGCCCTTCTGTGGCAGTGGCCGAGGGTGCTGGGGGTGAAGTTTTGCCTCATCACCACAGCAGGAGGAGGGCAACTGCAGCATCTGCTCCACCACCACCACCACCACAGCCACAAGCACCACCCTCTCCACCACCACCACTACCTGGGTTTCCACCTGGAGTGGTACCCGCTACAGTGCTTGTAACACAGGCCAACATTGCTCGGGTGTGGGCGGCCCTCAAGGAAAACAATGAGAAGGTGCATGCTATGCAGCTGCTGGTTGATCAAATCCAGCAACAGAAGCTGCAAATAGTGACAATGCTGCACCTGCTGCTCAAACTCCACGGCATCCCACATTAAGGGATTTTTTTCTGGACACCTCCCCCCCCTCCACTACTGCACTGTACTGCTTTTGTTTGTGTTTTTTTTGTTGTTTAATATTAGACATTTTCTCTTCTGTCATTGCAGTGCATCAGTAATGCTGACTTTTTCTTTTGGAGTCCTTGTGGACAAGCTGTTGTGAGCAGTGGAAGTATGATGTGTAAAATTGCATGTGTGCAGTCAGTATTGTTTCCTGTGTGTGTGTGTGCATGTGTGTGTGTGTGTGACATCAGACATTGTGCAGTGTGTTGCAAACATATATTGCTGTTGCTGACTTTTTGCGGTGTTTATACTATAAAGAGTAGCGAGCAGAATAAGGTATATTTTATTGTCACCATCATCATCAGTGGACTAAGTGATATGATACTTTTTCAGAGGTGTCTGGCCAGAGTGCACCTTAGTCACATTTTATACTATACTGTAACACATAACTTTTAGGAGAGCATGTGTTTTTTGTGCTATGATCTCTGCGAAGTCATGTGTGCACTGTGAGTGAGTGACTGAGTTGCACAGTGACCAGATACCTCTGAAAAAATATATCACTTAGTCCGCTGGTGCTGAAGGCCCAATAAAATATACATCAGGTATTCTTTATTATCTTTATTCTTGATACTGCAACAAGTCTTACCATATATATGTTTGCATGAAGCTGGACAATGTATGCACACACAGGAAAGAACAGTGACAGCACACATGCAGATTAGCACGATATACTCACATTGTTCAGTCTTCATGCTGTTTGCAAAACACTTAAAATCTGATTCATGAGTCCTGACAGAAAGCAAACATTACTGAGGCTCTATAACTATTTTGCTTGTGAAATAGACATGAAAGAGATTCACCAACTTACAGCATTGCACCCAATATATGGGTGCCTTACTTCCAGGGGAATTTTTCTTGCTCCACATGTCCTTACATAATGCAATACATTTCTGTGAAAACTGCCCATAATTTCATTACAGTTGTCACGCCACAGAGGAATTCCTGTTCATAAAAGCCTCCCAAATATTGACCCCCTTTCTCAGCAACGTTAGGATGTGATGCCAGGGAGAGCGCGGGTGCATGCTCCATTGTACTGTATGTCGGTTTGTCTGGCAGCTTTCCGAATGTTTCTTTATGTTATAATGGTCAGTTTGTGGTGAAATGTGTGGGCACATTTCCAGTAAGAAGAGCCTTGTTAGTGGAAATGTGCCCACATTTCACAACAAAGTGAACCTTATAACATAAAAAAAATTTGGATAGTTGCCGGACATTCACTATAGTGGAGCACGCACCTGCGCTTCCCCTGGCATTACATTCTAACACTGCTGAGAAAGAGGGACAGGATTTGGGTGGCTTTTCTGAACGGGAATTCCTCCATGACATGACACACTGTAATGAAATTATGGGCGTTTTTTACAGAAATGTGTTGCACTATCTGGAGCAAGAAAGATTCCCCTGAAAGTAAGGTGCCCACGTATTAGGTTAGGTGCAACAGCATAACTGTTAACTTGGTGAATCTCTGTAAAGCAGCACTGCAACAATCTGTTGAGAACTCTGACCTATATTTTTAATGCTATGTTACAACTTCCTTTATTTACATCCTGACTCATATGATACTATAATTTCCAGTGTTTGAGTCTGCTGTACAACCTTTTTTCATGTGTGAAATAATGAAAGGAGCATTCCTTTTAACATGGTGCTGACCAGGCCTTTATCAGTATTTTCTGCCACTTTTCTCCTTCACATCAGTTAGTTGTTATATATCACTTCTGTTGTAAATTAACAGTTATGCAGCAGGCATTGTTTTATGACACCACAGAACAATATTTATTGAAAAGCAGCTGCAAATAAATACAAACCTGGTCATAACAATATTGAAAGGTGTGATCATTTTTTTTTCCATACATGATAAAAAGTAATCAAGAAGTAAAGCAGACAGAAATTGTGAAAAGAAGTGTATCATTCAAGTCATGACTCAGAGGTAACTAGTAGCTGGCAATCTAAAGTAGCATAAAAAAGTACAGTTTAAAATTGCCACCACATTCTTGCAATGCTGCTTTAATTGATAACATCAGTATGACATCATGAGCTCACAATCATGCAACACACAAAATGCATCCTCCTTGTGTCCAGAAAATTGACAAGTGGTAACAAAGTGAAATGGGAGTGTTTCAGCACCTACAAAGTCCCCCAGAATTAATAGTGCACTCAGTCATGCACTCAGTGGTGGCACAGAGTCCCCAGATTTTTTCTGCATGCCCACAATGCATCTGCCTTGTGTCCAGAAAATTGACAAGTGGTAACAAAGTAAATGGGAGTGTTTCAGCACATACAAATTCCCCCAAAATTAATGGTGCACTCAGTCATGCACGCAGTGGTGGCACAGAGTCCCCAGATTTTTTCTGCGTGTCCACAATGCATCCGCCTTGTGTCCAGAACATTGACAAGTGGTAACACAGTGAAACGGGAGTGTTTCAGCACATACAAAGTCCCCCAGATTAAAATGATGACCGTGAATGAACTGTTGCTGGTCCAATGTGTCTTGCGATTCAAGCAAATGCAATGTGATCATCTCAACTGGATGGAAGGGTGCCCTTTCTCTGTACATTAATAGTAGCCTTGGTGAGCTGATATTTATAGATATATATTTGTGCATTTTATAGGAAAGGGGGGTTGACATGGACATGTACTCGTGGTATTGTTCTGTATCACAGGTCACAGATACTGTTGGTGTGCACATTCCAGTGCTCAATGAGAACTTTTTGCATAGAAATGTGAAATGGATAACTTTCAAGCACATGAAGGTAAGTATTTTTGGGGGGGATGGGGGAAGCATATTTGTAGGTTTGTCTTAAATGGTTTCTTAATTTGTTACTTCTTCAAAGATTTCATCTGCATCCTTCTCTAGTCTAGTTGTTAATGATGGTCATGGTCATCTAATGAAATGACTTCTGCATGTTGCATGTGTGCCCCGGTTCGGGGGGGGGCTGATGTCAAAGAACTTGTTAGGATAAGGTCACTTTGACAGTACAACAAAGCATCTGGAAGTTTCCTATAAATAGAAATGAATGACTTCTTACAACTTAATTGTAATTTGTCCCTGGTTCTCAATCTCAAGTCGAGTTGCATGTCAAAACCACATCTTGTCAAGTAACACACCCTGTGTGCAACTTTTTCAACATTGTCATGGTCAGGGCTGCACAGCTGCAAGTTCAGAATACAGTGCATGAATGATATCTTACAGAAATAGTTTTGGTGACGTACACATGTCACTTAGTTTGTGAATCATACTCAGTCGCATTTACTGCAGTCTTTCCAAAACAATGAAATGGATGAAATAAAATCTTCATACTTACCAGAATGGATTTCAAATGGATATTCCATAGGTTCCTCTGTATGGTACAGCTGCAGTACCATTCCCACTGAGTTTCAGCAAAGGAGAGTTTGTTTGTTAACCTGTAAAAAATACAAAATAAGTGTACTTTATGTGTTTTACCATTGTGGCTCTGAAAAGCTACAGAAAACAAAACATACAACTAAAGGAAGTGAAGCAGCATAACAAACATGAGTACACATACTCAGTTTATGGTTTAAATATTAAGAAGCTTTGTGCCTGTGGCTGATGGATGTGGACTCCTGTTTGATTCCCTCTGCCTTGGTATGGTAAATGTAAATGTAATGGGGAAATATTGTCTGAATGACACTGGTGGTGGGTGCTGGTGGTGATAGCGGTGGCACATGATGACATTCTCTGTTATATCTTCCTGCATCTGGTGGTGGTGGCAGCAGCTAACATCAGTCCCGGTGGTGGTGGTGGTGGTCCGGGGGTGCAGACACTCTCATCTTCAGTGGTGTCAGTGGCTAACATCAGTCCCGGTGGTGGTGGTCTGGGGAGCAGACAGACTCATGCTCAGTGGTGACAGTGGCTAACATCAGTCCTGGTGGTGGTGGTGGCACACTGCCTTTTAACAACTTCAGTTAAAACCTGCCAACATTAACCAATCATCATCCTCATAAAAAAGCTGCCCTTACAGTCATCTATGTCTGAAGTCTGACCACTGGGAAGTTCTTTCTCCATTGTGTCATCATCTACATCAGAGGTGGGTCGTTTCAGGCAGTCACTGCCAGTGCCACCAGGATGTTCCATTTCCACATCGCCAAAACTATCTTGACTAGGCTGGGTTATGAATACCGAGGTTGCAGTCTGTGCTGGTATGTGCCTCTCATTCATTTTAATGAATGTTAGCAAACTAACTTTTGCAGGAGACAGGTTTGTCTGACGATCCCTGACTATTGCACCTGCTGAGCTGAATACCCTCTCAACACTTACACTGGAGGGTGGGCATGTGAGGCACTTCAGAGCCACTGCAGTCAGCTCTGGCCATTCACTGACCTTTCCACTCCAGTACAAAAGAGGATCTTCAGTTATTGTCAGATGCCTGTTTTCAGACAAATATGACTCAACCATGCTCTGTGCCACACTAAGTCCAGTGGTTGATGCATCATCCTGTTCTCCTGAATCATTTATTTCACAAACACCCACTTAGGACAAAGCCTCCCAAAGTGGGTTGACACCAGCCACTTTGGATAACAGACCAACTGGAACTGCAGTCCCCTTCCCTTGCAGGATATGCCTGATGGTCCTCCAGGTACACCTTCAGCCGGATTATGCTGCAGAGGTTTACTGACCTTGGCATATGACTTCTGTGCCCCATGAACCAAGTGCACCAGTTGACCACTGATATTTTTTACCTGATCAGGCCCTCCCTCCAGTACTGATGCAATTTCATGTTTGCATTGTGGGTCCAGGATTGTTGCGATGGCAAAGTTGTCACTACGCTGAATACTCACAATGTGATGATTTTGGTTGAATACTGTCAGCATGTGTTGCAGCAACATACTGCTACTACCATCTCCGGCACCATCAAGGCCATGCTGTACATTCACCAGTGTCTGCCTCAGCACCCGCAGAAGTGGAATTGATTGGCTAATGGAGGCAGACTCACCACTCACTGCCAGTGTGGCATGTTTAAAAGGCTGCAAAATTGTTATTACAGAGTCCATGAGGTGCCACTGTTCAGTCGTCATAGACATGGAGGCCCCAGAACTGTTACAGATAGTGTACAGTACATCACAAGATATTCTGAAATGGCTTTGTATTGTTCATACAACCTCTCTGCCATATGTAAAGTGGAGTTTCATTGGGTGACAACTTCCAGCTTCAAGCGGTGCTGAGGCAGGCTGTTTTGTATCTGCAACTGCCACAGTTGGTCATCGGCCTTTCCAGATCGTGAAAAGTGAGAGCAGATACGTCGTGCAACAGTCAGCATTTCCTTTACATCAAGGTGCTGCAGAAACTCCTGCACCACAAAATGTAAACAATACACCATGCATTTCACCACATTTGACCCATTGTCACTTGCTATGAACCCAGCTGTCAGGGAAAAGGGGTTTATCCACTTGTCAATTTCAGTCAGTACCATGTCCAACATGTTCTCACCAGTGTGTGAACAGGTCACATTGTGCATAGCAATCGTTGCATGCTGTTGAATTCTTGGAAGATTGCTACCATGACAATCCACCTTACTGCACTGATTATTCACACTAACAACATCACAAACAACTCCCGACACCTGCACCCGGTGTGCAGTTATACACAAATATGAACTCCCTGCTGTTTTGCCACTTGTTCTCATATCCATACTTAAATGGATGAATGGAGAGGAGGAACATTGAAAGGCATGTCTTAATGAGTCGGACACAGTGCAGAACAACTAGAGGACACCATAGGTAGAAAGATATGTCCTTGATGGGACTTTCCATTTTGGACAGGCACATGCAACAAACCACTGGGACCCAGAATTCTCCACAAAGAAGAATGGCAAAAGATCAACTGCCATCATTTCAGCTACAACAGCATTAAGTTAACGTGACACTGTATGATTGGGTGGGTACTTCAGCCTATTTACTAGGATTTATGTTGACATAAGGGGGCTCTCAAGCCCATTATATATGTCTCCCACATAAGTGGGATAATTATACCAATAAGTTTTTATTATAATATGTACCAATCTAAGTAATTCTTGAATATGTCCAGACTAGTACTATCTATTGCACCCTGAGGGAGTTTATTCCAGACAAATGGTGTTTTAACTGTAAAGAAATAATCTATTTTAAGTGTTTTGGTCTTTTCAACCAATATTTTTTGGTTATGTGAACGAAGATCACTTCTTGTATTACTGTAATGCATATTAAAAACATTTAGGCCATCTTGACTATGTATTATTTTATATAATAATAAAAGGTCTCCTCTTTGCCTTCTTGCCTCCAACTAATGCAAACCAGTCTCCTGTAGTCTATAACAATATTGCTTAGTTTTTAGTCTAGGAATGTATCTGTAACTTTTCTTTGCACACCTTCCAATAAATTTACATCCTTCCTTAAGTAAGGAGACCAGAACTGAGAACCATAATCCAGACTAGGCTGAACATAGGTTTTATATAAAGGTAGAATAAGATGTTCTGATCTTCCAATAAATGTTCGTCTTATTTTTGTAAGTAAAGACTGAGCACTAAATGCTAATTTTCTATACTGAGTGTTTGACGTGAAGCTATCATTAACCTTAATTCCCAAATCTTTAACACAGCTAGATGCCTTAATTAAGGATTGATTTAGGATATAAGAATATCCAGGGTTATTTTTTCCTATGTGCAAAACTGCACATTTATCTATATTAAATCTCATATTATTTTCGTGGGCCCATTTTTCAACTTCTGCAAGGTCAGTAATCAACTGAAGGTGTTTCTCCAAGGTATTTACTTCACCATCCAGGTTAGTATCATCAGTAAATTTACTTAAAAAAGATTTAATGTTTTTGTTTATGTCAGAAACATAAATATTAAATAATAAGGGTCCCAGGATGGATGCCTGGGGCACTCCACTGCACACACTCCCCTCCTCCAACAAATGCACAAAAACACTCTGTAACGTGGCCTGACTTAGACGTTTTACGTGGGGTGTGATCAGAAATGGTTGTGTTCTGTGATGAATGGCATTGGCAGGGGGAGGAGTGTGGATGTTTGATGAAGACTGTTGCACAGGTGATGATGACAAACCCAGAAATGCAGTTATTTTTCCAGATTTTCCAACTGGGGTTGATGTACCACTTGCACTAGACATACTGCATTCACCACCATCACCACCACCAAGACTTCTACTCTTGCCAGCATTGAACAACATTTCAAAGTCATTATGCTCCTCCACCTCATCATGCCTGTAGTAATCCTCTGATCTTATTACCTCGCTACTGCACATGTTTAATTTACTACTGAACTTAACAGTCATGGAAGGCGATAACATGCTCGTTATGGTTACTGATGAGGGTGAACGGCCCACTGTGGTATTAGCTGCCATCTTGTGCTGAGTCTACAGTGCCATGTGCCTATTCTTAAGATGCACATGTTGTCCTCCTGTGCACAGATGGCTCCCCTTTTTACCTCAACTCACACGCACATGGCAAACTTGGCAGATTGCAACTGACTCATCATTTGCATATTGAACAAAAAAATTCCAAACAAGGGATTTTGATACTCTGCTTTTAACATGTTCGTAGTGCTGCTTATTTAACTCTGTTCTTTTAAGCACTGAAGTGGGGGGGGGCACGTGGTGTTTCGGGCACTGCACACCTGGACTGCAACTGACCACCATTACTACTGTATCTATCATATTGATTACTGGGTCATCATCATCATCAACTAAAACTGGTAGATCACAAGTATTTACGGGGGGGGATTACTTCAAACAGACTCAGACATAGCCACCTTGAATTTCTTTTTTTCCGGTTCCCAACTGGGGTCAATTAATTATCATCATATTCATCAACGTCACACACATCCACATCTTCTACTTGGATGCTGGCATGTGGACTGCATGTTGCAACAACAGCAACATCATCATCATCATCATCACATTCTTCATCATCATCTACACCACCATCACCTGATATTTTTTCACCAGACTGTGAATCACTGCATGGAAAATGTGTAACATTAACCACCACGGTGGATGGAATATCACATTGCATGCTATTGTTGACATGATCATCATAATCCTCAGGTTCAGTTACTGGGATGTTACTGGGAAGTATGACATCATCTACTCTGCCACTCACTTGCACTGCTTCACACTCCACTATATTTTTGGATATGGTACACTGGTCAGAATTTGAACTTGAGGCACCAATACTAATACTACCACCACCACTAACACCACCAGCTGGGAAAACATCATTTCCTCCAACTATGAGTGAAGCTACTGATTGGGCTGTAAAAAACGTTGCAGGAGAAATACCTTTCCTCACATCAGCAATGCACTTCATCGTCTGTGTACTACCATGCCCATAGACTATCTTTCTGGCAGCAGTGCCATGGCGAGAACCAGCTTTTCTTGCACATCTCTTTGCGGGCATTTTGGGGGATCAACAACAATATTATAAACAAATTTAAATTTTTTTGTATGTTCACTCTCTGACTGGGGGGACGCTGGATGGGAAGCCAAAAAAACAACTGTGGCTTCAGCAACAGATACAGACTGTCATGCAAGGAAAACAACTTCAGCAACCAGTGGTTCTGATGAGGTCACAAACAATCCAATCTGGTAAAAAATTCCTTTTGCTGGTGGGGGTGAAGGTGAGCACTGACTGCAGATGTTTACGCAGTACAAGCAGCAAAACAAAGAACAGATACCACAATCGCAGTACAAAATCAGGCAGCTGCAGTGGATAGCAGGTTCACACTGCTGCGCCTGCAATTACACTAGTCTGTGGAGCAATAAAAGGTGTATTATTTGATGTCACGCAACACTGC
The DNA here is from genome assembly GCA_016271365.2 of Neoceratodus forsteri. Taxonomy (NCBI): domain Eukaryota; kingdom Metazoa; phylum Chordata; order Ceratodontiformes; family Ceratodontidae; genus Neoceratodus; species Neoceratodus forsteri. Next base: position 615,108,933 of record CM057455.1, read on the forward strand.
ACACACATTCACACACACACACAGAACAGTTTGTCTGCAATGATGAATGAGTAATGCATAGCAAATTGAAAACTTCAGTGATATGCCACATATTGTAATGTAAACAACTGGAAATTATGAATTGCTGCACCAAATCCACACAACACACAATCAGCAAGACAATTTCAATGATTACTGACAATATTACCGTGTGTACATTAACACAGTCAATTATATAACAAAAACATAACCAAAAAACAAAGAAATAACTATTTCTCCAACTTAAATCTACCTACACCACAGATACACCCCTTCCCCAAAGCACACTTTCACTGTCTTTCACTACACACACTCAATGTTGTACATTAACATTCAAAATCCACACAAAAACAAAAACACTTTATGATATGAGCACAGGAGGGTTTCCTACAATTGATGAACTAAAGTTTGAGCCCCAAAAAAATGCAAAAATGTTTTTAACAGCTTTTAGAAGGTTTCAATCACAGACATGCTCTCAGGGCACACTGTCTCCTATTGCTTCCTATACACACTACCCCGAACTGAGGATGTGCAGATCAATATATAGCCCATGTGACCTGAAATCCCATGAATCACTGCAAAATTCACCTTCGGAGCTCAAAAACAAGGCAAAGTAAGGTGAAGTGCGTTGTTTTCAATGCACTTCACCTTAAGATTTTGGTGGAGTAGTGACCTGGGAAGGTGGAGTAACGCAAAGTCATTGTCTTCAATGGACTTCACGTTACTCATTATAATGTGAATTACTCCACTTTGTGTTGTGGAGCACTCCGTGAATCTGCCTTTACTCCACGAATTACTTTGCAGAGCAGATTGAACCCACTTCGCCCACCACTACATGTGGGTCCCCAAAATGACCACTTCCATCTTTCATGTGGAAAATGTATTTGTTAATGTTGAAGGAGTATCTAGTCATGATAAATCTGTCAGAGTTGCTGCTTTCATATAATGGACAGGCCAATATTTCATGGCCTACACACACCACTTTCTCAAGGCAAAGCAGTAAACATCTTGCTCCCCTAGCAACAGGTGTTTCACTGGCTTGTTTACAATTCCAGGCTGTTTCCCTAGCAACATAAGTAGATGTCTTCAGGCTTACAATAATATGGCATGGAGATCCTCATGAAACTCAGAAACAAAAGATAAGGTTACATATGTAATGCCCGAAGAATTAGAAGGAATTAGAAAGGAAAGGGGAGTCCCATCAATGAGACCACTGCTGAGCCATCAGATAGTGATGTTTGGGCCACTAAACATTAACCTGTCCATTATATAGTGGTGAGTGAAAATTACAATAAAACAAGAAGATTGTACAAATTTAGGAATGGGGTTTCCTCTGCTATCCCAAGTCTATTTGACCCATCACATGTGGAAATTGCTTTCAGTATATACCAGATCGTAACATTGTAACAGGCAAAATAAGGCCCTGTTTACAAGTTGATGCAATTTAAGAAGTATTAAACGTAAAGACAACACTTTATTCTACATACTGTAATTGTTATTTAGTTACAGCATATGTTTAAGAACATGTTACAGAAATATTATCTTACTGGCAAGATATTTAAGTGATTCTTTCTCAATTCTGTGCATGCCTTGTAATACCAACAGTGTAAACAGTAACTAATTCTCTCTAGCTGTCTGTCAAGAAAATGAATACAGGACACTTACACATCTTCATCTAATCATTTCTTTTTGTTGACAGATTATTTGACCTAACACAATAATGTGAGTAGAAAACACAGTCATTATAGCCTCATCTGTCATTTCAGACAGTATTTTATAACCTGAGCATCAAACAGTACTTCTGGGATGCTGTTCATTTTTTTCTCATGTTAATATGCTTTTATAATGCTGCTAATGTATGCAATGTGACTGCAGTTCAACTAGGGAATACTTACAAATTTATTATGCCTGTCAAACAATCCATCATGTTGACAAACTTTAGTTTTAAACTATTAAATAGATATGGCAATGTTATGAAATGAGACACAGATACAGTATTTTTCACATATGTCTGAATTTTAGTTACTTAGAATACATTTTAGACTGTTAACATTCTTAGCAGAGTAAGAAGACTGTAAAAAAATTATAACTAGAGTAGAAGTTGATCTAACTCCAGCTGTTAGACATGAATGTAGCAAAAGCCTTATGAAAGCAAGTGATCCATACTAAAATGCACATATTAACCCATAAGACTAAGAGCATGTACATAAATACTTGGAGTCCCTGTAAATGTCTCAGTTCCTGAAAGTACAAACACTAATTTCTGTTTCTTATTCTACATGTACTAAATACTGTATATAATAGAAGATGTCAGCAGTTAATGTTGACTTTCTTTGCATAAATAATAACACAATTTTTGATTATCAGATGTGCATGTGCCTAATGCATCAAGGAAATAACTTTCTGTATATGACAGTGTAGACACTTGCTTCAGAGCGTTGCTTTTTAATTAATTACATTGCACTTATTAAAATTAATTCTGCAAAATAAAGTTGAATGGGCATTAGAAAAATAGCATATAATAGCTCATTTTTTTAATAGTTTCAAACACCACCTATCTTCTTTAACAATGCCAGAAACATAAAATGACAGTCCTATCTTGTACTATAAGTCAAACACTGTCTTACAGAGTGTGCAAATGCTATTCTCAAAGATTCTTCTGGGTAGCAAAGGACCACCTCCATTAGAAAGCGAATCTCTGTTATCTACTAATTGCACATCAAACTGGAAACAGAATTAGTAATTACATTTGAGGAAAAAGTCTAAGCAGGATAATCTTTTAAAACATAACTTTAATTGTCTGGGCAGAAGACATGTTAGTAGTGTACTGCATTTAAATTTTTTTGCTCTGCACAAGAGGAAAAAGAAACCATGATCTAGTCTACGAAAATACAGAACCATTTTCTGACATTTCTGTGCACATTTGTGAAAAGGGAAGTTACCAATGAACAGAAGAGTAATGGATCCACTGATCTTTGAAAATTTTGACTTATGACACATTCTCTAAAATCTTTAGACCTGCAAGATTAAATGAAACAGTTATGAGATTAGCACCCATTTGTATTCCAATATGTTTCTGAAACTGACACGGCATAAAAAGATACCTGCACAAGAAGCAGTTTTATTTTGAACTAATTCTTTATTGCATGTTAAAAGCAATTTGCCATCACTGTTCTAGAATTTTGCCTATTCTAGGTAAAATGTATAAAGATATATAACAAGAAAGCTCCTTTTTAAAGTATGGCAATGTTGACAACAGAATAGCAAGATCAGAATGTGCAATTATTCACACTAGGCTATCTGTCTGGATTTTCACCCTTTTGAAAGAGGATCAATAATATACGGTAATAGCAATTCTCTCTTTGTTTAAGTTTTAACAAAGGCAATTTTAATCTTCCTACAACAACAATTACAGTACATGTTCATATTTTTGGGGTAGCTCAATTTAGTAATTGAAGTTCTTCATCGCTGAAGTAATTAAATAACCCAGACACTATGGGATCTATGGCATTTTCGTAATGGCAGTTTATTTCAGAATTTCCAGAGAAAGCTTCATCATAGCTTTGAAGTCTGTGATAGACCAATGACAATGATTATGCAATTTGAGATGCTGTACATTAAGCCCCAGTGGTGCAATTATCCAAATAATATGGACTTATACCCTACCTAACTTCCTAACACAGACTGCAACCAGTATGAAATCTTTGCTTAACGTATGTGTCAGTTGTTTCATTTGAAATTATGATCTGTCTGAATGAATGTAAGTGCCATTTTCCTTCCATATTTTATATGAAATCATATTCCTTATTCAAGTCAACCTGATTGCTATGCAAAGCTCTGGATCAGCATATGTAAAGCAATGATGTTCTAAATAATTATTAAATCTCAGTAATTTATTTTTTTTTCTTTAGTAAATGTTTCTCAGTTTGAGGATCTTTGTTGAATTCTGTGCACACTCTTAGCTTAGGTTCAAGTTAACCACTAGATGGCATTATTTAGCAAAAATGCATGGTGATAGAGCATGAATTACCAAAACTATTAAATGCTTAGAGACATAATTTAAGAAATCTATAGTGTAATGATATAATGCTGGGAGATTGTTAGTAAGTCATAGCTCCTGGATGACAGGGACACACTGGTACTTCAGCATTCCTACATATTGCATCTCATAGAGGGTAATGCACAATGCTGTATGTTCTGTCTGGAACCACATAAAGTACCTGACCACTTCACCTTTTTACATTTGCAGTCTCAATGTAGTCATTGTTTAAGGCTGTGTAATATCTCAGCCATATTAATAGTAAATAATCCATTAAAATTTCATGGCATTTGACTAATAAAGAAAACTAGAATAAAGGTGGTCTGTATCTTATCATTTGAGAGCTTACAGGGCAGCATCTACTGACCTGAATACAGATTGCACTGTATTGCACAGGTGCTCAGTGCTACTGTGATGATAAAGAAAAATATACCCTCAACCTCTACATCATAACCTGATTTTCAATATGATAATCCACAGCCTGTGGCATTTTCTTCCTTATTTTAGTAATCTTCTTTGACTTACTGTGAATCTGGTGGAGAGACATCAGAAAAAAAGGGGAGGTGAATAAAAATCAAAACTCTTTAAATATAGATTGACACTGCAAGAATGTTCCCTGTCATGGTTATTGTTCTGCCTTTTTGCAGGAGACACTGTTAACCAACAGCTGTGACTGCCGCATGCATTCCCCAAAGGCAGCATCTAGTAGCGCAGCACAGCAGTTGCTGGATACATATGAATATAAGCTGACAGGTTCACCCGATTGAGCTGACAGGAGGGAAGCTTTATTAATTTTTCAAGGATTTGTTGCACTGCATCTCTGTTCACTAAATGAGTTGGAATTTCCTTGTGGCAAAACATGAACTGTTAATTAACGGAAACCTTCATGAAACATTTAGAACAATGATTTTTTTTGTTAATCAGCCAGCTTCATTGTCTTCTTAAACCGGGGCACCACGTGTGCACACCTGCTGAACATGTGCTGTGACTTTGCATATGGTATCAGACGAAGAGCAAAGACATAAAGACATAAATACCTTAAAGAAGATTTATAGTGTTTTGTCAGATTTTATTTTAATTGCACTTTTGAACCAATAATCTTTTGTATATGTCATTTATCACATTTTTATATGTAATTTCTTGCTAATGTTTGTACCAAGACAGATATGGCCACAGATGGATCTTTGACCCCTGTCCACTTTCTGAAATGAAAAAAGTGGGACAATGTTTATTTTTTTTTTTAAAAAAGGTACATCTCTGATAAGGATACAATTTAGAATGAAATATACAGTACTTTTGAAGTGATGCATAATCTGATTCAGTGGTGTGTGTGAGTGTGTGTGTGTGTGTGTGGAGGGCCTTAATTAAAACCATATCAAGCGTAGTCAGATGTAATGCAGTCAGTTAATGTATATGGTCATGCATTTGGTAAAAAAGTGGACCTAGGCCACACCTTTGCTTCACATTTAACTGCTACAGTATTGCATTATTACAACAGGTTGCAGAAACAAGCATTCTAAGATTTACAAAACAAGAAACAAAATAAGTGTGCTCATTTAATTCAACAAGGTAACCTGGAGCCTAAGGGCTATTTTTTGTGTTAACACAGCGTTGGTCAAAGTGTGCACAGATATGGTTAAAAACTTGAAACAATGCTTGAATATAAATGAAGGGCTGTCAAAGGCACATTTTGGGGAAGATGATCTTTTACTTATTGCAACCAAAAGAACTAGAAAAAAGGTATAGTCCTTCCAAATGGAAAATGAAATTTATTTCAAACTTGTATTATTAAAACATACATTTTGTATCTGTTTTTCACATTTCTAAATATTTCAACTAAAACTATGATGCATTTTACAAGGGCAAGGATCTCTTTCATGAGGTATGTCATGGAGGGGGCAGCAGCCCTTTTCGGGTGATGTCATACATTTTTGCATTGCCTAGTACACCACCATCTGATGCATTTTGAAATATCACAGTGACTATCACACTGCTGTGGTTTATTGTTTATGTAAAGTTCATGAAGACAACTGAACATGAAAAAGAGGTTCATTATATGAAGAAACACTAGATACTTTGAAATGCATCAATATACTGCACTTAGGAAAAAACATAAAGCCATCCCATTGTAATCACGATGACACTATGGCTGGGATTTTCTTTTTTTTTTTTTTTATCCCCCGCCTACCAGGCATGTTCCGTCCACTCCTTTGGGAAATCAGTCCTGCTGTTGCCTCTGCCACTGACCCACCATCCTGCTCCAATGCTGCACTGACCCAGTGTATCCCTTTGATGAGAGGGCCCCCCCTGCCCTGGAGAGGGTGACGGGGAAGGGAGTTTAGAGTGCCTAAGCACTCTCTTGCTTCTGGGTGGAGCGTGGATACTGCAGCCCTGGATGCTTTGTGGCAGAGAGGCGCGGCTGCCGTCACCCATCAGAGACGTGCCATATTTCAAATTTTTCCGGGACAGCCCACATTGCGATGCTCCCTGTAGTGCCTCTGGTCTCCACCGGGGGCTTCTACAGAGTAAAACACTTTCCCCAACCCACCCCAGGAGAGGAGAGCAGTCTTCCGGATGCTCAATCCTCTCCTCCCCTGCCAGCCCACAGTGACCTGAATCTGTTCCTGAACCTGGGTCCCCAGCGTGGTTCAAGGTGTGGTGTCCAGTGCCTCAACCCTCTGCACCACTGGGCCGGTGTGGCTGGGATTTTCAATGCCACTGTGCACATTCAAAATGGGTTAGCATCTTGCTAACAAAGATTAGCACCCCAAAATCAGGAGCTTCACCAAATGTGCTATATTGGAAGACACAGATAGTGAGGGATCTATCTGTTTGTGAGAGATACAAAACTATGTCAGTGCACCTCTGCTGAATAGCTGACTGCATTTGTAGATGTGTGTACTGGCATATTTGAAGGCTTGCAGTGTCTGTAAATAGTCATTAGTGCCCCTCTTTTTACCACCTCCTGAAACCTAATCTTATGGCAGGTGCACTCCCCCCTCCCCACCACACATACCCCTGATTGCCTGTCTGGTTCTAAAAAATACAATTCCTGGCATCCAGTGGTGCCCATCCCACCCATCACCTGCTTGGAATTAAATAATACATTCTCTGGTGTCCAAGGGCCCCTCATCCCCCTTGATTTTCAGCCCAGCATGAATCAAAACATTCTTTGCATCCACTGGTTCCCCCAGTTGGATGCCTGGTATTAAATGACACATTCCCTGTGATCCAATGGTTCACCCTCTAATCACTTGCCCAATGTGAAATAATAAATTATCTACAGTCCAGTGATTCTCGCACCATCTGTCACCTGCGTGGTATTATATAACACTTTCGTTAGGGTCTAGTTTTCTACCCATACTCCTGATTACTCATCTGGTATTACAAAATAAGTTTATAGGTATGCAGTGGTCTCAACACCCCTCTAATTACCTGCTTTTTATTAAATGAATAGATTTCTTGGCATCCAGTGATCCTCCACCCTGCTGATCACCCACTCAGTATTAAACAAAAAACTTTCTGGTGTCAATGGCCCTATACCCCGCCCCGATTGAAAGTCAGAACACCCTCACATCCTGCCCACTCAGATCCCTCCATTTTCTACTACCAGTGACCCACATTTCTCCCATTTGGCAGCCTCCTCCCTGTGATGGTAACTGACACAGCCCCTCTGCTCCTCACCTTGATTAGCCTCCATCTGCGTGACAGTGAATGAGTGTGCACCAACTGTAGGCAGCAGTGGGCTTGTGCTCACTCCCTGTCACTCAGACTGTGGCTGACTGAGATGGTGAGATGAGAGACTGTACCAATCACTGTCACAGGGAAGGGGCTTCTGGCTGGGGCAAGTGAGGGTCACCAAGTGGAGGACATGTAGGGACCTGAGTGGGCAGGACAGTAAGAGTGGCTCTGATTTTTGATCGGGAGAGTGGGGGGACACTACGTGCCAGGCAATCAGGGGGTGGGAAGACAAATGGAAAACAGGAAATGTACTACTTAATACTGGGCAAGTGATTATGGGGTTGAGGGACTAGTGGACACAAAGCAATTTATTATTTAGTACCACACAGTTGATCAGGATGACTGTCAGGTCATTGGGCACCAGAGAATTAATTATTTAATGCCATTTGGGTGAGCAGGGGGTTGGGGTACCACTGGAAGCAAGCACATTTACTACTTAATACTGGCAGGCAATTGGTGGGCAGGGGACCATTAGACTCTAGGGAATGTTAATATATAGACAGGATGGATGATTGAAGGGGTTTTTGTGGACCATTTGACACCAAAGCAGTTTATCTATATGACAGATGGGTGATAGGGATGGGGGGGCTCTATCCACATTTGATTCTGGCCTGTAATAAGACGTTAACAGGATACAAATGACCTATAGCTTCCTGTATGTGTTATTGGATGATTTGCAGGGGTCGTAAGCATATGGCTGATTGATCCTTAGAAGCAATCATATTTTTCATGCCATAAGTGTCATTGCTGGGACCAGTGCTGTTCTGGATATTCATAGCAGATATTTCGCATGGGACCCAGTGTAAGATCAGTCTGTTCGCAGACGATACCAAGATGGGAGCTATGGTGGATGACACTGAGGGGTGGAAGGGACTGCAGGAGGATCTGAGAAAGCTACAGGAGTGCTCAGTAACATGGCAGTTGGGATTCAATGCCAACAAGTGTAAGGTAGTGCACTTTGGAGCCTAGAACTAGAAGGGAGCTATGAGCTCAGAATGGTACAGTTGGGGAGCACAGAAAAGGAAAAGGCTTGGTGGTGATTATAACAGGGAGTATGAACAACTTGGCATAGTACAAGAAGGCAGCAGGGAAGCCAACAAGATGCTGGGCTGTATGGCAAGGGGGATCTCCTCTAGAAGAGAGGTGATCCTTCTCTTGTACGGGTCACTGGTCAGGCCACACCTGAAGTAGTGTGTGCAGTTCTAGTGCCCATTCCTGAAAAAAGGACATCAGGCTGTTGTAGGGGGTGCAGCTCATTGTGACTAAGATGATCCAGGAACTGTAGGGGAACTCCTATGAAGGGAGGCTGAACATGCTTAACATGTATTCCCTGGAGGAGAGGAGAGATGGGGGATATGATCAAGATCATTAAGTACCTGAAGGGGATGAACAAGGCTTATACAGGAGAGATATTCCAAATCAAAAGAGGGAGGGATACCAGAGGACATCAATTAAGGTTGCAGGGAGGAAAATTCAGGAGAGAGATCAGGAGGCATTACTTCACAGAAGGGTGATAGATACATGGAACACTCTACCAGAGGAGTTAATTTCATGTAATATGGTGGACAGCTTCAAGAGGGTGTGGGACAGAGTGGGGAGGGATGGACTGTGAGGGGGTGGGAGGTGTGGGGTAGCTACAAGGCGAGGGGCTAGCTGCACAATCAAGCTGACTGGATAGACCATTTTGGCCTACTTCTGCTGGCAGTTCATATGTTTGTATGTCTGTTTGCTTCTGCAGGCCTAGTATCTCAGTACCGGACACATTCCTCCTTTTGTCAGTAGGGGACTGTGGCTTATGTGAACAATTAGACAGTTCCTGACTCAGATGGGATAGAATACTGGAGTATGCCAGTAGCACATGCTATGTGTTTCTTCAGGCATGTTTTAATATACCAATAATTTGCTCCTGTCACTAATTTGCACTGAAAGTCATTGTTTTGTGTGCTGAAACTGGCATCTCTGAATATCTGGACCCAGGTGTATTTGCAAAAAAAAATGTAACATGGTAGCATTTTAACTGCATTAACATGATGGGTTGGTAAAATGTACAATGTTTAAACACATTAAATGCACCAGCGTATTATTTTGTGAAAAATACTGTACATGTTAGGTGTAAAATGAGTCAATGCATTTTAAATGTATCAATACCTTTTGCCAGATCATTTAATATTTGTTGATGCCAAATTCAGGGAGGCTTATTTATTGAAGACACAATTTAAAAAGTCATTCCCTTATGCCATTCTTAGTAGTGCTGGGGTGTTATATTATTTGCCATGTGGGAGATCAGGGTACATGTTTCAATCCCAACTCATTTGCATTGAACACAAGGGGGCCGATTCTAAGATGTATGGTGCAACTCGCTGGTGGATGCGAGTTATGACATATGCTACAACACCGGGGACCCTGCGCCAGATTCCAGAACAAGGCAGGGTCCTCGGCACCTATGCCTTGTGACTTACAGCAGCTCCAGGGCTGCGCCACAGAAAGGGTGCACCTGACCTGGGTTCCACAAGATGCAGCAATGCCCACCCACATGGTGCAAGTCACGAATGGCAAGGCCCTCCCAAAGCCCTACACCAAGACATCATGGTAATGGCCCATAGGGCTGGAGAGAAGGTGGGGTGGCCACTGGACAACCTAGAGCAGAATGGCAGGCAGAGGACGTGTACTGCACTGTGGGGAACTGCTTGGGGATGGGGGCATAGAGGTGCCAGCTCCCTACTGAGGGAAGCCTTGCCAATGTAGGTGGGGACCTATGTGGGACCATTGGGAGGTCAGCTGTAGGGGCGCCAGGCATGGAGGTGCAACCCCAGTGGATGTAGGGCATGGTTAGACCAGCTAATAGCTGGCCTAACTGTACTTACACCATTGTCTGCTGGGGTCCTGGAATAATGAATTGCCATTCTGTCGGTTGCACACCTGGAATAGGGCTGTAACTGATGCCGGAACCCCCCTTGCTCCATGTGGCAGGGGGTTTCTGGCATAGCCAGTGGTGTAGCCTGCATTTGGTGCAGGCAGCCTGTGCCATGTTGCAGGCCACCTTTCTGAATAGCGGATGGTGTAACGCATGTCACAAGGGGTGACTTGCACCATTGGGATTGGTGCAAGTTGCCTTGTGACATGTGTAACCCATTCTAGAATTGGGCCCAAGGAGTCTATGGCATGCAGAGGAGGCAGCTCACTAAATCTCTGATGGCAGGGTCTTGCTTGACATAGAGTTGTAGCCACTGCAGAGGCAGAGGTGAGTGGTCATCACATTTGAGGGTGACCCTTCATGGTCTGGCATCAAGCTCTTCAGGTCCATTGTATGGGAGTGGGGAGGGACTTACAGGGAGTAACTTTTTCCTTCCTTCCTTATACACCATTTGCTTGTGGGGGATCCTTCATACCCACAAGTTTACTCAGGTAGATGCATCTTAAAGAAGCCCATGCAGTCCACTGCTGGTGTTGGTATAGGATTTGGAGAGGGATAAAATGCAAGCATGGCTGGTACAAGGGAATAAAGACTAGCCATAGAAAATAGTTTGTTGATTCATGTTCAGGCATGCATATTAACTTTACAACTATCCTGTGTCTCTAAAGCATTCCAAAGTGCACTCACTTCACAACCCATCCATTTCCCATCAGCTAAGTATCATAGCGATATATCATTGGCTAACTATTCAGACAACCTGCTTCAGCAAAGGGTTAAGGTACTGTAGCAGTTGGCCAGCTGGGGGAAGGCGGTATAAGTGTGTCTCACTGGACAGCTAACTTTCTTCAGGTAAGAGAAATTTCATTCTACACTGTCTGACTGCTGCCTAGTGGAGGCTCAGTGACAGCACCTGCAGAGGCTGCCACTTGGTCTGGGTCTGCTATAGACCTCAATATGTGTGTCCAGACATCTGCACATGCACATATAACATAACTGCATGATGGTAGTCCTGGGGAAAAACAATGGTTGAAAAAATCAGTGAAGCAGCAAGAAGGAGGCCGGCCCTCTGCAGGCCCTACACAGCCAACCTGGTAACAACCTACTGAACCAGATCCTTCACCTGTCAGGGAAATTTTAATGCCAAGGGACCCTGCCATGGGGGAAGAAATAGACCACACAGGAGGTTGGGGTAAGTACCTGGGAACAATGGGTGATAGGGCTGGGGCTTTCAGTCAGAATGGGGCTGTAAAATTGCCACGAGACAATAAACACAGAGTTAAAGAAAATCCATTAGCCCTTAAATCAGTCCATATCGTCCATAATTAAGCAGGTTTTACCAGAGAATGTAGTGGTAGAAATTAATAGGTAGCTGTGCATTAAAGGCTGTAATTCTTTCAAGGGGTGTCATAATACTGTAAATAAACAATGTGAGTCTTCAGCGCTATGCTACTCTCCACAATAACCTGACATACAATTATAGCCTTCATATATTGCCTTTTTAGTTATTATTATGTAGGGAAGATTTTTCAGACAAGAAAGATTTGTAATCATTCAAGAAAAAATTAAATTGTGATGTTTGTGATGTGTTTGTTGTACTTCTAAGAAATGTTTTTGCTCTAAGGTAATACATTAAAGCAGTAAGATGTTCTGGTGGCAAAGGTCGTATAAGGTTTATCACATGCTCAGGGGCACAGTAAGGCACAAGGTTACAGGCTGATTGCCTTCAGATCCTCTGTGTGTGTGGTAAACTAGTACAACTAATGCCCATTGAGTGTCTTAGTGCTTATATAAAATGGGTTTCATTAGAAATTTAAGAAAATAAGCATTATACTTTTAAACAACTGAAAAGCAAACTCTTAATTGTTCCTCTGCCAGTTTGGGACCCTATGTGATCTTATGTTTACTGGTTATTAACTGTGCTACCATCTTTGTTACTTCATTTTTTGAACATTAGGTCTTAATTAATTATTTTTTAAAGTTGCCAGCTTGAGAGAGCAGGTGGGCATGCTGAGATGCTGTGACTTCCATGTTTGTGTTGAAAATGAAAGGTGGTTTCACAGTCAAGGGAGGAGCACTCTGCTGTGGTTTCTTTTTTTTAATTAAAAAAAAGAGAGAATGGGTGATGACTGCACTGTCGAAGAAATAGCAGATGCTAAGAGACACATTTTTAGAATGAAACAATTTGGAGTAAGTAGGCAGTGGAGACACTGAGTGGTCAGTGGCAGAGGGAACAAGCCAGCAAAGATTACAGCTAGTGGGTGGATTGGGAGAAAATCAGTACTCAAAAAAATAAATGAATGGCAAATGTGGGAATAGACAATGTATGGGAGTCAGCCAGCAGCCAGGAGATGAAGAAATTATGCATGAATAAGGGATCAGACTGCAGCAGCAGGTGGGTAATTGGTTGTTGCATAACAAAAAAATGAAACAAGCATTTGTCAATGCTGAATGTCATCTCGCTGGCATTGGCTTTGGTAGTGCCAGAGGTAGAGATGCATAATAGGAATGGCAGTGAAGTATTGACTTGAGGCCAACCCCACCCTCACCCTGTAGAGGGTGACATGCATTGGGGTGTGCCTTTGGGTTGTCAGCTGTAACGCTCATGCCATTGTATGTCACCCTACCCTGTGGACACTGACAAGTCCCACGGTGTGTGTTGGGGACTTTGGGCATTATACATACCCCATTCCATAAGGAAATATGCTGACTTGGGTGCAGTATAGGAGAATGGGGTGAATTTTGTGGCCTAACAGTGCAAGGCACACCACGATGCCTGTCAGTGGCTGCAGGGTGGAGGTGGGGGTGCAATGGTATGAGCATTACATCCAGTGATCCCAAGTCACAGCCCTGGCACCTGTTGGTCTGTACTGGGCAGGGTGCTACAGCTGGAAACCCTAACACCATAGGGATGCGGTGGTATTTTCACTCTAGATTTTCAATATGGGCTGTTTGTGAGGCCACCTCATGAGAAGCAGCACAATAAGTTTGTGAGCTGAAAGGTGGTTTTGCACAGCGGCTTTGCCATTTGGCAACACAGGAACAAAAACACATTTTGGGCAGGATGTGGAGAATGGCAGCTGTATTGTTCATGAGGAAGCATAAAAAATGGCAACGTTGAAAATCTGGAGTGAAAATATGAAAAATTGGTGAAGTCATTAGCATGCATAGCAACTGCTCAACACATGTCCGTAACCCAATTATTTGTGGAAGCTTGTTAGCCACATTTTTAACATAGGCATTTTGGGACCTCCCCTCATAAACAGTGATGCTGTGATTTTGTTAATCAGTCCCAAAAGTTGATTTCCCACAGTGACCATGCCATTGTGGGCCACAGGTGTGGAAACACATTTTGGGCAGGATGTGAAAAATGACAGCTGTACTGTTGATAAGGAGGTGTGAAAAAATGCCAGTGTTGAGAATCGGGCATGAAAATATTGCAAATTTGCGAAGTTACAAGGATGTGTGGAAACTGCGCAACACTTACTTGCAACACAGTCATTTTATGGACTTTCGGCAACAATTGTTCAACATAGGCATTTTAGAACCTCTGCTCATGAACAGTGTCACTGTCATTTCCTCACACTGTCCCGAAAACTGATTTCGCACAATAATCGTTTACTTCTGCATCGGACATGTGAAAATACATTCAGCCAGGATATGTAAAATGACAGCTGTACTGTTGGTTAGGAGGTGTGGAAAAATGCCAATTTTGAAAATCTGGAGTGAACATATTAAAAATTCATGAAGTTACGAGCGTGCATGCAAACTGTGCAACGCACACTCGGAAAACACTCATTTTATGGACTTTCATCACCAAATTTTCAACATAGGAATTTTAGGACCTCTGCTCATGAACAGTGTCACTGTCATTTTTGTAATCTGTCTCAAACACTGATTTCCCATAGCGACCGCGCTATTCTGCGTCAGAAATGCGAAAACACATTTCGGCCAGGATGTGAAAAATGACAGCTATACTGTTCACAAGGAGGTGTGTAAAAATGCCAATGTTAAAAATCTGGCATGAAAATATTGCAAATTCACGAAGTTACGAGCTTGTGTAGCAACTGCACAACGCACACTCATAAAACAGTCATTTTTTGGATTTTTTTCACCAAATTTGCAACATAAGCTTTTTTTTGTTAATTGTTTAACCAGGACTAGCACACTAAGCTGAAAGCTTTTTTTACAGGTGCAACCTGGGGGCACAGGAAAGTTAAGTGACTTGCTCTGGGTCACACAGTCTGCAAGTGGAAGCTGTGGGATTCAATCTCAGGCCTGGTCTGCTGGATGTCACTAGATTTGCAGCTCAGAGCCTTAAACCACTGCACTAAACTGCCTACCTCATGAACACTGGCACTGTCATTTTGTTAATCAGTCCCGAAAGGTGATTCTGCGCAGTGACCACAAAATCATCTTTCGGGCCGAATAACACCATGACAGTTACAGAATTCACGAGGAGGGGTCCCAGAAACCCCATGTTGAAAATTTGTTGACAAAATTCCAAAAAATGCCTAAGATATGCATCAAAGTAGAAAAAAACCCTATTCATTCCATTATACAGCTTGCCGGCATTTCCTCAGTTCGCGGTCAGCTTTGAAGAGTGCAGACGTGTTCCCAGTCCACTGAAGATCATCGCCCTGGACTCTGGAGGTAAGTATGGGGTGAGGGGGTGTGAGGAGGCAGGGTGCACAGTGGGTGGGTGTGGGTTACAGGAGTGGGGGCAGGGAGACCGCCAAGGGACCATTTTTGATTTACAGGGTTTTAAAAAAAAAAAGCCGTCGCGGGACGGTTTCCATTTTTCAGATGGGATTTGGCATGCTGTGGTGGGCTCCCAGTGTGCCACCTCAGTGTTTGTGGATGGGGGGGTGCTTTAGCAGATGAGGGTTGGGCACCCCCATCAGCACATAACAAATGGGGGGGTGCATGATGCTGAGGGGGATTGGCACCCCCCTCAGCAATCAAAAAAAGGGGGGACACGTTATGCCGATGGAGATTGGCTTCCCTGTCGGCATTGTGACAGGCAGCAGCGGCGGCAGTCACTGCCACCATGTTGCCTACACCGAGGGAGGCATGTAATGATCATGCTGCATGAGAGCTTCACTCTAATTGCAGTGGACCTTTTCTTTGTTGTGATGGCCACATTAGGCATGCAAGAGGTCAGTGCCTCCTACTGCCTGATTAGGGAATGAGGGACACACCTTCTGATGCGTGCCCTGCATTCGCCCAACAGTGACTGCACCTCCAAATCTGCTACTACCACAATATGTTGGCTGCGCAAGCATAAGCCAACATAAAAAGCAGCACAGAATTTAGAAAAAGAGCAACCCAGAACAGTAAATGATAGTGGATAATAAAATAATAACATTGCAGGTGTTGTTTACCATTTTAGAATTTGAGTTCCTGTATGTAACAATAAAATGTTTCCCTTAGATGATGGGAACTTGCTTTTAGCCATTGTTAGTGCTCTCTCAAGGCCATGGCTAGAATGAAGTCTCAGTCAATCATGACTTAGGGATTTCCTTACCCCGTTTATATCTCTGGGAGCTCTACAGAGGTACTGCAGGTAGGCAGGTAATTCTCTAGAAATTTCACAGAAATTTCAGGAAACATCTGACCAAGCCAGTTGCTACAAATGCACAAGCTCATTCATTTGGTCTGGGAGCTGAATGTGACCCAAACATCAGTATGGATTAACAACAACATAAGTAGAAATTTAACTTCAGAGTTGTTCAAATACACTTAAGCAGTAAGGCATGACCAGGGGTCAGATTAACAGTCTGTTAATCACCCCCTAGGGGTATAATGTGGCAATAGGTACAGCTGAGTGCCATAATGCCCCAGGTGGTGATTAACGGATTGTTAATCTAACTCCTGGGAGAGCCTTATTGCTATTATAAAAAATTATTCCAAAGGAAAAGTATTAAAAGTATACTATTTGAATGTGTTCCTCATTTACAGAGAGATTTTTAACAAACTAGTTTTTCAATCAGCAGTTTAAGAAAGCTGGTTCAAAATCAGAATGTAGCATTCCAGTCATTCAGCAGTGCTAGAGGGTGACATGCTGACAGGAAGAATCCATGTGCCATGGTGATCAGGCTGTACATGACAGTGTAGCAGAGATTAATGTAAGGCTGTTGGAACCCTAACAGCCAATCAGGCTGCAACATTTTTGAGACCCTGTCTATAATAATATATAAATGTACTTATAGTAAATATATTATTGTATGCCATGATGTATTAAAGTACCTCCCCACAAATTTCCTACATTTACCAATCTTATCGATAACTCGTCACCATGATTACTGAAAAACCTTGATGTATATTTTGTTTATTTTGAATTCTGTGGATATTCTTATATTTGTATTTTACTGCATAGTTAGACATAGTTGTATATATTTGTGCAGTATTACTCTGCATACTCAGATTTTGATTTGACTACTATTCATTCCCTTTGCACATTTTTAGGTGCGTTGTCAAGAAACTGGACACTTTGGGCATGGGACTGAAGATGGTAAACTGGGTATGAAACTGATTGATGGATGTGCAACAGAGGGTAGTGGTAAGCAGCACTCACTCTAATGAGGGGAAAGTGACCAGTGGGGTTCCTCAGGACTCTGTACTGTGACCAGGCCTATTCAGTAGGGTAGATACTTTAGCTGGAGGGGTGGGTAGGGACCAGAGAAAACCCAAGAAGTGATCATGGGTATGGCAGAGGTGGTGTATAAAATGAAGGGAGATGTATTGACAGTCACAAAACAGGATTGGAACTTTGGGGTTATCATATCTGATTACCTCAAGGTGGCAAGGCAGTGCAACAAGGCAGTAGGCAGGGCCAGCAGGATGCTAGGGATTTTACGAAGGGGTATCACCAGCGGAATTAGAGATGTGGTGTTGCCACTGTATTGCTCATTTGTGAAAACTCCACCTTGAATACTGTGTCCAGTTCTGGTAACCACATCTCAGAAAGGACATAGACAGGGTAGAGGTTCACCAGTGGAAAGCAAATAAATGGTGCTTTGGCTGCATCATAAACCCTAAGGAGAGACTAAGGGATCTCAATATGTACATTCTGAAAGAGAGGATGGAGGGGTGATATGTTTTGAGGAACTAATAGAGTGACCCAGACTAATCACTTCCAGGTTGGTCACTATATCAGCAGAAGCTCTTCAGGCTATTTGCGAGCATGGGTGGAGACAGATATGGAAGAAACTGGTTTGCAGAACTGCATGTAGTACTTCTCTTTAACCTATCTTTCCCTCTAACTAAAAAAACAAAGAAAAGTTAAAAAAAGTATATTCTGTATCATAATCCCTATCTATGATATTAATAATTAGGATATAAAGCAAGGGCTGCTGGATATGTAGTTCTCTGTAGTGCACAGTACTGCAGATAGTAAGGAGCCACAATATAAGAAATTCTAGAAAGCTTTGTAGCAGTTCTAATAATTTTATCAAAAGGGACCAGGAGTCTGAAATAGGACTCAGGCTAAGCATCTTTTAACTTTTAAACAAGGAACTGTTTTGAGTGGCTAGGAGCATGACTGCAGCTATCCACTTCTGGGTTGGTCACTATATCAACAGAGGCCCTGTGAGTCATCAGCAAGCATGGGTGGAGGCAGACATGTCAGAGGCAAGTGACTGCCATGTAAGTTCTGCTCCATGTTCACCAAGGAACACAGAGGCCCGTTACCAGGCAGTGGTATCAAGGCTGAGGTAAAAGGGGTCCCTCAAATGTACACACTGTCAGTTACTACCAGCAGGCTTAAGGAGGCCCTAAAAGAAATCAGGGAAGACAAATCACCAGGGCCAGATGGAAATCACCTGAGAGTGATAAAAGAGCTG
Source organism: Neoceratodus forsteri (assembly GCA_016271365.2). Taxonomy (NCBI): domain Eukaryota; kingdom Metazoa; phylum Chordata; order Ceratodontiformes; family Ceratodontidae; genus Neoceratodus; species Neoceratodus forsteri. The sequence goes on from CM057455.1 coordinate 615,127,486, forward strand.
GCCTAGGAGTTGGCAGGTCTGCTGGCACATTTGTTCAACAGTTCACTTCTGTGAGGAGTAGTGCTGAGGGACTGGAGAACAGCAGATGTAGTCCCTTTCCAAAAGGTAGGGAGCTATGAAGAGGCTGGCAACTACTGACCAGTCAGCCTCTCTTTGGTGGTGTGGAAGCTAATAGAATCCTTAATAAAGCAGGATCGGGGGGAGTAACTAGAAAAGAACGGCCTTCGTGATGATAGGCAACATGGGTTCATAGCGAGTAGGTCATGCCAGATGAACCTAATCACATTTTTTGACTGGGTGACTCAGGAAATTGAGATAGGCCATCCAGTGGACCTCTTCATCTTTGACTTCAGTAATGCCTTTGGCTCTCTGCCTCACAACCACCTCCTGACAAAGTTGTAGGACCTGGAAGCAGACACAAACATTGTCAGGTGGATAGGTAGGTGGCTAAAAGACAGACAGCAGAGAGTGGTAGTCAATTGGGAGAGGTCAGAGGAAGGAGAAGTTACTAGTGGGGTGCCACAGGGCTCATTGTTAGGGCCAGTCCTGTTTAACGCACTTATCAGTGATATCAACATAGGTATACAGGGCAAACTTGCCCTTTTCATGGAAGGTACCAATCTAGGACGAAGGGTGAACTGTGAGGAGGCAGTTAGAGACCTGCAAAGAGACCTTCAGAGACTGGAAAGATGGTCTAATGTCTGGTAGCTGAGATTCAATGCTAAAAAGTGCAACCTGATACATCTGGGTAAGGGAAACTTGAGGACAGTTTACAGGCTTAACGGGGTCCAGCTAACTGCTTCTCAGGAAGAAAGAGACCTAGGGGTCATCATCTGCAGTACCTTCAAATAGACCAGCCAATGCAACACAGCTTACAGCAAGGCCAGCAGAATGCTAAGGTGCATAGGGAGGGAATTTGACAGCAGGAACAGGGGGGTAATACTCCCTGTCTACAGGTCCTAGTAAGACCTCATCTAGAGTACTATGTCCAGTTTTGTAATTCACACCTAAAGAAGGATAAAAACAGGCTGGAGACCATCCAGAGAAGAGCAACCAAATGATTCAAGGCCTCCAAGTCCTCTCAAACAAGGCACGGTTAGAAACACTGAATATGTTCTCACTGGAGGCTAGGAAGGAGTGAAGTGACATGATTGAGACATAGAAGTTCCTAAGAGGAATAAACAAAGTGCCCTCATCTGATCTGGTCATTAGAATTGCCAGCTCCAGTGCTAAAGTTCATGAGCGGAGGTTGGGGGGTGGGCTTTGAGTGGGAGCTTAGGAAACACTATTTTACAGAAAGGATGGTAGAACCAAGGAATCGGTTGCCCACTCAGGTGGTGGAAGCTAAGACCATGACATCGCTCAAACTAAGTTGGGACAGAGCTAATGCACAAACAAATATAGGGAGATCAGTGGAGTTTATAAAACAGAATGGGGTTAAGTCTTGAAATCAGAATAGTTATCAGGAATACTTGAGCAGATTTGATGGACCTTGGTCTCTTTCTGCCATCATTTGGTCTATGTTTCTGTGTTTCAGATTTATTTATTGATTTATTGAAATGTGCAACCAGAAGGTACATACTGGAATGACGACAGCTCGTTTCCAGATGAGTCCTGGGGGAAAGGGGAGAGGGAGATAGCTAACAATAAAATAACAAAGTAAAAATACAAAATACTAAAAATTACAAGCCAAATCATAAATATTAAAGGCAAAATAGTAAACAAAAGCAGCTAGAAAAATAAACACTCTCAAAATACACAGAAAGAAAACAAAATAGAATCAGCAAGAAAAGGACAAGACAAGAGACTAGAGAAAAAGAGGGACATCAAAGGAAGTTGCAGGAAGGACAACAAAAGCCAGAGAGAAGAGACTTTAGGGAGGAAGAAGAAGAGGCAGAACAAATGGAAGGAGAAAAGAGGACCACAGTTTTGGAAAGCAGCAAGAAAAAGCAGATTGGCCAACAATAGATTTTCTAGAAGAGATAGTGAAAGAAATGAGAGAAGAGTTATGGAAATAGTAAGAGGGAGGAGGGGAAAGAAGGGATTTATGATAGGAGGGAAAGGTACCAAACCAGAATCTGGACAAAAAAGAGACAATGTGAAAGGCACCTAGCATCAAGAGAGGAGAGAGAAAGAGCTGAGTAAAGAGAACACAAATCATGAAAGAGGGGGTCCAGTCTGGCAAGGGAGGTTTTAGGAGCACTACTGTAGACTAAGTCACCATAGTCAGAAATAGGATGGATCATTTTTAGTACAATTTCTCAGCAGACACGGAGCACAACACTCACTTTGCTTCTATGCAAAACACCAAGCTTAGAGTGAAGTTTATGGTGAATTGAATCAATGTGCACAGAGAAATCAAGGTGTCGGTCAAGGCAGACCCCAAGGTACTTAAAGCAGCAGGCGTCTTCAATTTAGCACCATCAAGGGTATTAAATAGTGGAGAAGAAGGCTTGGAAAAGCCTCTGGCAAGTACCAAAGGTCATTGAGACTGGGTTTTTGGGGCATTAAGAGATAGTTGGTTAACTTTGAACCAGTGAATGTTGTCAAAAAGTCAGGAGGTAAGGTCACAGGGAGAGGAGACAGATGCAAAAAGTGCTGTGTCATCAGCATACAAATGAATAGGGATAGCAGATAGGGAAGGAAACATTGAAGGTCTGATCTTGACTAGAAATATTGGTGAGAATGAATTATCTTTGCTTCTAATAATATGAATCGGGGTTGTGGTTCATTAGAATTTGTTCTAACTTTATAAGGGATACTAGAAGTTCCAACTAGGTCCAGATTCTAAGTCCAGTTTTTGGGACACATCTACTACTCTAATCTCACTTCAAGTCTCTTTTCTAACCTTTACTTTTCACATAAGTGATAAACCCTAAAGTGACAAGATCCAAGTTGCATCAAGCATAACAGCATCTAGTAAAATAAATGTGCAGGACATGAAACGAGACATATTTATTTGAGTGACAGGATGTAAATCAAATTATTGGTACACTTGTGAAAATTGTATGAATATTTCTGAGCTGGATGAAGAAATTCATATATTAAGGGAAAGGCTAAATGAAAAGGATAATGTCAGTACTGAGCAGTTGGAAGCATGCATGGACAGTATATTTAAAAAGGTAGTTAATATTAATGGGAAACAGTGCAACAGGTGAATTTACTGAACTGTGTGAAAATGAAGCAGGGGAGGGTGGAGGCACACAGACTGCCAACAGTAATGTTTCAAACGAAGGAAAAAAGAAAAAGAGGGGAGTAATTGAACATGAAAATGAGAATGAAGCCATCAATGAATCTGGGGATACTCCTCAATGGACAATAGTGGAGAGGAGAAGGGGAACAAAAAGAGAAACATAGAACATAGAACATAGAATTTGATGGCAGATAAGGACCGCTTGGTCCACCCAGTCTGCCCATTTCCCTACCTAATGGATAAGCTGCAGATCCTAGTTAACCAGCAGTCTACTTCTTCCTACCCCCACCCCCTAGAATTGCCTTATGAATGTCCCATGCATGCTTGAATTCCACCACTGGTTTTGACTCCTCCTCTGGAAGCCTCCTCTGGAAGGCCGTTCCATGCATCCACAACCCTATTTTGAAAAATACTTCCTTAAATTACCTCTGAGCCGCCCCTCTATCTTCAAATTGTGCCTCTTGTTCTTGCACACCTCTTTTTGAAAGATGCTACCCTTTTGGACTTTGTTGATTCCTTGAGGTGCCTGAAGTTTCTATCATGTCCCCCTCTCCTTCCTTTCCTCGAGGCTATACATATTAAGCTCCTTAAGTCTCTCTTCATATGTCTTCTGTGCAGACCCTGCACCATTTTAGTTGCCCTCCTCTGGACAGCTTCCATCCTGTCTATGTCTTTGCGGAGATTGGGTCTCCAGAACTGCACACAGTACTCCAGATGGGGTCTGACCAGCTGTCTGTACAGAGGGATAATAACTTCCTGTTTTCTACTGGTGATGCCTCTCCCTATGCATCCCGGTATCCCCCCAGCCCTCCTTGCTGCTATCTCACAAGGGTGGTGGATGTTTTTAAACTACCATTGGTAAATAATTATTACCCTTTAATCAATATAGAAATGATCAAGAAAACACTGGAGGTAGTGTTGGAAAAATGAATGAAAACCAAATAATTGATCAGAATCAAAGGAATTACAGGATTATAAACCAGAGATATGAACTGAAAAATCAAATGGAGGATGCTACGGAAAGTATCTAAAAATGTAATGGTAATAGGGGACTCCATACTAAAAACTGATAGCATGTATAGGCCATGGGAAAAAGAAAAGATGGCTGTCTCCCATTTGCCTGTTGCTAAGATTAGTGACAACAAAAAGATGATTGGAGGTTTGCTGCAGGGAGCAGGGGGAAGTCCTGTGGTGATTCCTCACCTAGGGACCAAAAATACTGGCCAGAGATAAGATGATGACATTAAGTAGAACTTCATTGAGCTGGGAAATATCTGAAGTATGGGAAATGTAACACATTGATATAAGAAGTACTGCCAATACCAAGATCAGGAATAGGAAGAACACAAACAATTAGAAAGGCGAAGACAAAACAATGGCTAGAAAATTGAGCCAACAAGGAGATTTTTTCAATTTATTCTCCAATAGGATGTATTCAATAATTAAAAATAACTATTTAGGAGGAATAGGCTTCACATAAATAAGGTGAGAGCAAGGTTACTTGCTGACAGATTTAATTTACATGTGGATTACCATTTAAATTAATATCAGAGGGGAAAGGGGGAGAGGATATTTGTAAAAATGTTTCTGTTATAAATACCACAGAAATTATCATAAAGAAACCAATATTATCAGCAAGTGAACCTCAGTAAGGAGATGCAGAAACACCACCAAAAAATGTATATTTGTGAATGCAACAAGTTTAAATGACACACTTGTGGAATTAGAAATGATATCTGAGATTGAAGAAACACACATTATAAGGGACATTAAGACCTGGTGGGCAGTAGACGATACCTGGGAAAAGGAGATTAAAGGTTATATACATTATTCAGGAAGGAAAAAAATGGTAAAAAGAGGGTGCAGTGGCCCTGTCCATTAGAAACTCCTTATGGACAGAGGAAATAAACACTAACTCAGTACCTGAAAACAAAACTATTCGGACCAAAATAATCAGGGCAATATAATACTCAGGCTATGCTAAAGGCCATCAACACAACTTGAGTATATTGATAAGACCTTAATTGATTAACTTGAAAACCTAACATGGAGAAACAAGGTAATTTTAATTGGGGACAAAAACATGCCATGAATGAACTATGATACAGGGGAAGGCAGTAATGCACAAGACAGCAGGCTTACCTCAAACAGTATGTTGACACACCAACACAGGGAAGTTACAGTACATCCTTGATGTGGTCATAAGGGATATTGGAAATTGATAAAGAATGTAGTACTGGAAAGCATTTAAGCAACTGAAATGGTAATGTTTCTAGTAGAAAGAAACACTATAAAAAAAACAAAGAGTCCATCAAACTGAAGTGTTACAATTGAGCCAACATTGCACAGATGAAGTTAGACTTAGAGAAGTGAAACAGCAAGAGGAATTCAATATGAAAGATGCCAATGCATTGTGAAGCATATTGTTGGTTAAAATAAAAATCTTAGAGAAAAAAAAAACATTCCTTATGTAAACAAATACAATAAAAATGGAAGAAAACCAACCTGGCTTACGAGAAAGGTATTGAACAAAGTTAACATTAAAAGAAGAATTTACAGGACTGGAAGGGATTCCAATGAAAGAGATCCCTGGAAACTTTACAAAAAAAGCCCGTGAGTTGAAATAAATAATTGAAAAAGCTAAGATGGCAAAAAGAGGAAGAAATAGCCAAAAACTCAAAGTCACAACCAAAAATGTTCTGGGCATATGTCAAAAGCAAGAAGGGTAGATGCAAGGCAATAAGTCCATTAGCAGATGATAATGTAACAATAACAAATGATTAGGATACTGCTCATCTTTTGAATTATTTCCTTGGGTCAATATATTAGGTGTCACAAATAAATAATATACCAATGTAGGATAACAACAGTGTACCTTGATTTTCAGAGAGGGATGTCTGAGTTATTAAACTCTATTAAAACAGATAAATCCCATGGGCCAGATGGTATACATTCCAAATTACTGAAGGAACTTTCAGAGGAACTATCTAGGCTTTTCACCACAATATATAATAAATAAATGGAAACGAGAGAGGTTCCAGAGGATTGAAGATCAGTTACTGCGGTTCAATCTGCAAAAAATGTATTGAATCAGATAAAGGAAACTATAGGGCAAGCAGTCTCATGTCAGTGGTGTGCAAAGCAATGGGAAACCTTACTAAGATATCAAAGAGAAGAAAAGCTGAGTAGAGATGGTTTAATTGATAAAACTTAGTATGGCTGCAGAAGGCAATGATCATGCTAGACAAATTTAATTAATTTCTTTGAAAAGATCAGTAAGGCATTGGATGAAGGAAAACTTATGGATATGGTATAACTCAACTTCAATAAGGCTTTTGATAAAGTACATGATGCCAAACTAGTAAACAAACTACAGAAAAATAATAGCAAAATATTATTATGAGTTAAGTTCTGGCTGACAGATAGGTCACAGAGGGTAAGGGTAAACGGGCATGATTCTGAGAAAATTGCTGTCACCAGTGGGTTTCCCTAGGGATCAGGCTTGGGGCCATCCTTACTTAATTTCTATGTTTCTAGCATGAATATATAAAAAGAGGATGCATCAGCAAATTATCTTATGGCACTAAAATAGGTCATGTTGTTGATAGCATGGATCAAGGGTCTCTACTGCCAGCAGAGATCAGCACATTGTATGAGTGGTCTATATTCAACAAAATGAAGTTTAACCAGAAGGAATGCATAGTAATGCACTGCGGTAACAAAACCCCTAAAACAATTAATAAATTAAGTGATTTGATTCTTAAGCCTCTGAAAGCGAGAAGGACTTCAGTATTGCAGATACTAATAGCCTTAGCCATACAAAACAATGCAATGAAACAACTGCAAAATGCAATAGAATGCTCAGATTTATTAGACAAAATATTACCTGCGGGAGAAGGGATGTTATCTTGACCATTTACAGTGCAGGGCATTGGTGAGGCCACACATTGAATGCTGTCGGTATTTCTAGGTACCTCAAAACAAAGGTGATATAGAAAGAGTGGTGAGAGTTCAAAGGAGATTCACTAAAATTATAAAGTGTTTGAAAAATGCAAGTTATGAGAAAAGGCTCAAAAATGTAGGTTTGTATGCAGGGGAACCAGGATTCTAGGTGATAGGTTTAAGTGCTTCATTGGCAAGCTTTTACACTAGCCAAGGGGGCAGAAACTGAAAAGGAGCAGGGAATTCCTAGCCTACCCCCCACAAAACAGTGTAGTTAGCCAGGGAAGCATCAAGGTAGAGAGGTCGATAGGGAACAGGGCAGGGGAAAATGGAGAAAGAGGCAAAGGCAGTAAGTACAGGGATGGGGCTAAAAGGGGCAAGGACACAAACAAATGGAGGGCGATGAGTACCAATGCCCATAGTCTTGGTAACATGCTTCTTGAATTAGTGGCCTTGATGGAAGAGAGATGCCTGGATATTGTGGCAGTCATAGAAACATGGTACACAGAGAACCATATCTGGGAGGGTACACAGTCTACGGGGGGGGGCAGGCAGGTAATTGAGGAGGAGGAAGAGTAGTTCTCTATGTCAGGGAAGGGATCAAGGCAATAGAACTAAAGGGTAAACAGGGAGGATTAGAGGCACTGTGGGTCACTCTGGAGACAGGAAATGGCACCACAGTCTGCATCAGGGTTGAATACAGACCCCATCTCAGGAGGAGGAAATGGACAGGAAAATGATAGGAGGCATACTTAGAATGGCAGAAAAAGGGGAAATATTGCTGACTGTGGACCGAAATATACCAGACATTAACTGGAATACATTTGCTGCAGCCACATCCAAGAACAACATCATTCTCGGTGCCCTACAGGGGGCATGCCTCAGACAGCTAGTGTTGTAACCCACTCAGGAGGGTGCAATCTTAGATCTGGTACTCTCAAATGGGGACAGTGAGAGGATCTTTGATTTAGAAGTGGGTAGCCGTCTAAGAACAAGCGACCACCAAACAGTGTGGTTCACGATAAATACAGCCATAGAGTCAAGCCATGCAAAATGAGGGTACTGAATTTTAGGAGGGATGACTTTGGCAAAATGGGAGATAACCTAAGGAATGCACTAGCAAATAGTCTGGAAGGAGGGGTGGAGGAACAATGGGGAGGAATCAAAAATGCCATCCAAGAAGTAACAAACCTTTGTGTAAAGCGAATAAACAAAACAAAATGAAGGGGAAAAAACACTATGGCTCTCAAAAGAGGTAGCAGGGATGGTTAGGGAGAAAAAAGTAGCATTTAGGAAGTATAAGGAATCACAAAAGGAGCAGGACGTAGAACCGTATCAGTTAAAGCAGAAGGAAGCAGGAAAGACAGTCAGAATAGCAAAGGCCCAAACTGAGGAAAAGATAGCCGTCTCAGTTAAGAAGGGGGATAAAACCTTTTATTGGTACATTAGTGAGCGAAGAAAGACCAAGAGAGGGATTGTGAGGCTTAATAAAGAGGAGGGTGGGTGGGCAGAGGGTGACAATAAAAAGGCAGAGATACTGAATGAATACTTTTGTTCAGTATTCACAAAGAAGGAGGAGAAGGACCTAAACCAAACAATTTTTTATATATATATTTTTTTTAATTTATTTCATCTAGGATTACAATACCTTTGAGCCGAGGCTCTTTTACAAAGGTTCCACATCAGCGTGTGCAACAGTCATCATTTTTAGTTACAAACATTTAGTCATTGACTTACAGACATGTAATAACCAGTACAAAGACAAGAGCTATGAGCAAGACACGGGAAGGAGGGGGGAGTGGGTGGGGGAGAGTGAGGTAGGAGATCGGAGGAGGTAGGAAGTAGGGGGTAAGGGGGAGTACGGGAGGTGGTTGGGGCAGGGGCAGGAGGGAGATAAGGGGAGGTGGGCAAGGGCAGGATACAGTGCAGCCAAGAGGTCTTGTTGAGGGAATATGACAGGTGAGGTGCTAGGGGTGGAAAAACTTATTGTAAGAAATGGGTACTGGGGCATGTGCAGCTGGAACGGTGGAAATGTTAAGATGGGCAATCACAGGATACAGGCAGTGAGAGGCATAGCTTGGACTTGAAGAGGCCAAGTGTTGGAGCGGTTGCTATGTTGCTGCCAAGAGAGTTGAGCCAGTTGGATGCCTGATTGGCGAATGATCTTTGTCCTTGGGTCGTGCAACATCGTGGGATATGTAGTAGATGGGAATTGGATCTCCTTGTAGTGACGTTCCTATGTCTAGGTTTAAGGAGGGCACATACACCAGGTGGGGCAAGTCCATTATAATTTTCTTGGCTGTGATGCAGGTTTGGTATTTTATGCATTTGTCCAGTTGAAGCCATCCAGATTGGGAATAAAGGTCACATGTGTGGGTACGGCGATGTGAGCCAGTGATGAGACGACAGGTCTTATTCAGGAAGGTCATGATACGTTTGAGAGCAGTGGTAGGTTTTTTTTTTTCAATTGTTTAATCAGGTGAGACACACTAAGCTGAAAGCTTGTTTACAGGTGCAACCTAGGAGCACATGGAAGTTAAGTAACTTGCTTAGGGTCACACAGTATATGCAAGTGGGGGCTGTGGGATTCAAACCCAGGTCTCCAGATTTGCAGCTCAGAGCCTTAAACCACTGCGCTATACTGCATCCTACAGACCCATATATGATAAGACCATAGTCTATGATGCTGACGATGGAGCTTTGGACGGCCACTGACAGTGCTTCTGGGGTTAGGTGTTTCCTGTGCTGGAATAATATGCCTAACCTTGCATTGGCAGACTTTGCAACACTGCTGATATGGACAGCGTATGAGAGGTGTGGATCAAGGGTGATGCCGTGGTACTTGAACGATTGTGTTTGCTCTAGGATGGCTCCTTGTTCGGTTACAATGAAGAGGTGGAGTTGTTTGTTTTTGTTGTGGGGGCTGCAGAAGACCATAGACTTGTTTTTTTTCTGATTGAGAAGCAGTTTATGATTCAGGAACCAGGATTCGATGGAGGAGAAGGCCCGCTGAAGTTTATTTTGTAATTGGATTGGATCAGGGTCCGAGGTGAGGATCACAGCATCATCGGAGTAGAGAATTATTTGTTCTGGGCAGCTGTCCAGTAGTGAATTTAAGAATAGGCTGAAGAGGAGGGGTCCCAGAATGAGCCCTGGGGGACTCCCGAGTGGACCGGTCTAGGGTCCAAGAGCGTATCAGCAATTCGTACTGCTTGGGACCATTCTTCAATGTAGCTCTTAAACCAGCCAATGGAGTTGGTTGACAGCCCAGTGTTCTGAAGCTGGACAAGCAGGAGGCGGTGATTGACAGTGTTGAAGGCTTTAGTTAAGTCAAGGTAGATTGAGCCTAGTAGTTCACCGGAGTCAAGTGCGTTGTGGATTGCACCGGTGAATTCAAGTAGGGCTGTGGAGGTGCTGTGACCTTTGCAGAACCTGTGTTGTTGTTGCACAGGATGTTGTACGTTTCCAGGTATTCTGTGAGCTGGTCCGAGACAATGCGTTCTAGTGCCTTGGAAAGTGGTGGTAGTAGGGAGATAGGTCTGTAGTTATCATGGGCAGTTTTGTCACCACTTTTATGGATTGGGGCGACAGTGGCAAATTTCCATCTGTCTAGGAACTGGCTAAGGCTGAGGGAGAGGTTAAAAATTCTGGTCAGAGGACTAAGCACTTCATCAAGTGTGAGAGATAGATTTTGAGATCGAGGGAGTCATTACTGAATCTTGATTTACCAAGGGCTTTGGTAACATATTTGTGTACTTGGTGAGCCTTCACTGCTTTGAAGTAGAAGCAGGGGGAGCTGGTGGGAGTAGTGTTCATTGCGGACAGAGGGACTTCACCATCTTTGAAGTAGTCCTGGGGTAGGACAGTGCTAAGGTTGGTAAAGGCTTTGTTAAAGGTATCCACGATGGTTTTTGGGTTGAGGGTTGTGGTTCCGTTGATGTTGAGTATTGATGGGGGGGGCTTTGGGTGGATTCCGGGTTAGTTCTTTTATGTTCTTCCAGAATTTCAGACCATTGCCTCAGGAGTTTGTGAGGGCACGCTTATAGTAGGTGGACTTCATTTGCCGGATGGTTTTGGTGCAGTCATTGCGGGCACGTTTGTAGTTTTGGATGTTGTTTTGCCTTCCAGAGTTTCTGGCCAGCTCCCATAGGTGGTCTCTTGTTTTTAGCATCCTGAGGAGGTCACCTGTGAGCCAAGGGTTACTGAGTGATTTGACTTTGTGTTTCTTAACAGGAGCATACGTGTCACAGGCCACAGTGAAGATGTTTATGAAGTGGTCAAGGGCAGTGTTTACATTGGTTGCATTGAAGATAGGCGACCAGTCTTGATGGAGGAGGTGGGATTTGAGTCGAGGAAGGTGACCACTGGGTAGAACCCTGCTGGAGATAGTTTTTGGTGGTTGTTTAATGAATTTATTTGACCAGGTGCAGCTAACAGGGGAGTGGTCACTGAGAGAGTCAGGCAGGACATTAGTGTTAGATATCCGTGATGGGTGACTGGTAAGGATCCAGTCCAGGAGTGTGCTGGTGCCAGTCCTGTAATTTTTCCTGGTTGGTGAGTCAACCATTTGTGTGAGGTTCACCGCAGCAATGGTACCCTTGTGTGCACCAGCATCAGCTGTAGGTCAGTTGATGTTTAAGTCACCTAGGAGGATGGATTCAGTGTCTGGTGGGAGTGACTTTACAGAGTGAAGAACAGCTGTTAGACCAGTTCTCTGTTCTTTGGGAGGAATGTAGATGGTGGCAAAAGTGAGGGTTTTATTTTGGGCTCCGAGGTGGATTCTCACTGGCAGTATCTGAGCAGTTGTGGATTGGAGTGAGGTAATGATGTCATGTCCCTGTATGGAGTTTTTTAGATAGAGAACGCAGCCCCTACCTCTTTTGGAGAGGTGATCCAGCCTAAAGATGCTGTAGCCAGGAAGGCTGATTGCATGGGCCATTGGGATTGCAATAGAAGAATTCTGGATAGAGGGGTCGATGCCAGTCCATTCATGGAAGAAAGGGTCCTGAAAGAACTCCTAAAACTCAAGATGGACAGGGCAATGGGGCCTGATGGGATTCACCCCAGAATTCTAAGAGAACTAAGAGAGGGAGTTGAGGAGGAAGGGGCCAAGATTGGAGCGCTGGTGGTGGAAATCCGGCCTGGAAGATGACAAACTTAGATTGATGGTCCATTATGTGGACTATCAATCAGTAATCTCCCATAAGAAGGCAGAATTCCTGTCCAGGGAGATAACTGCATCAAGAAACCGACCTGCTCAGCTCTTCCGGACTGTCGACAGACTGTGCAATCCAGCCTGTCTGCGGAATCGGAGAGCTTTTTCACAAATACAGTGTGATGAGTTTGCTCGGTTCATTGATGATAAGGTGTCATCAATCAGATTGGAGATCTGTGGCATGCGTTCAAATGAGCATTGCAGTGACCCACATGGGGTTACATGTCCTCGGCCTGTCTGGATGGACTTTGACCAGCCAGTGATCATGGATATCATGAAGATTGTCCAAGGTCTGCGACCGACTTGCTGTAGTTTGAATCCTGGTCCTACGCGCCTCCTTGTGGGATGCATGGATGCGATTGGACCAATCCTTGCGAGGATAGTCTGGGGTTCTTTGGATCAAGGGGTGTTTCCGGAGTCCCTGAAAGGGGCTGTTGTGACACCCCTTTTGAAGAAACCTTCCTTGACCCCCGACTGCCTTGCTAACTACAGACCGATCTCTAACCTGCCCTTTTGGCAAGGTTATTGAGAAAGCAGTCGCGTTACAGCTTGATGACTTTCTTACCACCCATGAAGTCTATGAGCCTCTCCAGTCCAGTTTCAGGAAGAGGCATAGTACCGAGACTGTATTAGTTCGGGTACTTAATGATCTCCTAATAGCAAGAGATCAGAAGAGCCGTTCGATCTTGGTTCTTCTTGATCTCTCTGCAGCGTTTGACACCGTGGACCATGGGATGTTGCTGGATCGCCTACGGCTACTTTGTGGACTGTCAGGAACAGTCCTCAGATGGTTCCATTCTTTCCTCACAGGCAGAAGTCAAAGGGTAGTTTCAGGGATTTTTTCTTCTGCCCCCTTTGCTCTGTCTTGTGGGGTGCTGCAGGGCTCTGTGCTTTCTCCCATGTTGTTCACGGTGTACATGCTACCGTTGGGAGACATTATAAGGCGTTATGGGCTGAGTTTTCACTGCTATGCAGATGACACTCAGCTCTATATGTCCTTTGTACCCGAACAAAATGATGCTGTCTCGGTTTTTAACAACTGCCTCGCTGAGATTCAGGATTGGATGAGTGCGAACTGGTTGAGGTTAAATCCGGATAAGACTGAGGTATTAGTCGTTGACCCAGGTTATTATGCAAAGAAGTTGACTCCTGGGGTCCCCTCTGATCTTTTATTAGGGGATACCCAGTTGAGACCTTCTGAACAGGTGTGAAATCTGGGCGTTATTTTTGACAGTGCACTGACACTAAAGATGCAGGTGTCGGCCACTGTCAAATCTTCCTTTTACCATCTGAGGAATATCACCTGGATAAAACACCTTGTTCCACATGATGACCTTCCTGTGCTGGTTCATGCTTTTGTTTCTTCCCGTCTTGATTACTGTAATGCTTTATATCTAGGGTTGCTGGGGGTAGATCTCCATTGCCTGCAGCTGGTGCAGAACACGGCAGCTAGGTTGCTGACAGGGCTACCAAGAACTTATCATGCCACACCTGTGCTGCGCGAACTGCACTGGCTGCCAGTGCGATGGAGAATCACCTTCAGGGTCGCATTGCTGACCTATAAGACCCTACACGGCCAGGGACCAGGCTACCTGCAAGATCCCCTTTGTCCCTATCGTCCTCTCCGCCCACTCCGCTCCACTGGCGAGGGATTGTTAGAGATTCCCAAGGTCTGTTATAAATCATCTGGGACAAGGGCTTTTTCCTTTATGGCCCCGACCCTGTGGAATTCTCTACCTCGTCAGATTAGAGAGTGCCTGTCCATGGAAGCATTTAAGAGGTCCCTGAAAAGTTATCTATTTTTGCTGGCATTTGGTTAGTTTATTTTATGGTTATTTTACTGTTTTTATGTTTTTATTTATTAGTGTTGATGTTTTACCTCTGTTTTGTATTAGTGCTTTGATTTCTTGAAAAGCGCTTTATAAATAAATTTTGATTTGCTTTGATTTGATTTGAGGACTAACTAGTGGCACCACTGACTACTCTTTTTTATACCTAGATGTCAGCAGGGCACAGCACCCTAGGCACCATGGATTCACAGCTGGAAGGTCATGTCAGATGAATCTAATAGTTTTTTTGACTGGGTGACCAAAGTAGTAGACCAGGGAGAGGCTGTGGACGTGGCTTACCTAGATTTTAGCAAGGCATTTGACACAGTCCCACACAAAAGATTAATAAACAAGCTAGCCAGCATGGGAGTGGGTCCCAGGGTGGTGGCTTGGGTAAAAAATTGGCTGGACAATGGGACTCAGAGAGTAATAGTAAATGGAGTCCACTACGAAGAAAGGGGGGTTGCTAGCGTGGTACTTCAAGGTTCAGTACTGGGACCAGTCCTCTTCAATGTCTTTATAAGTGACATTGCAGAGGGACTGGAAGGAAAAGTATGCCTTTTTGTAGATGACACAAAGATCGGTGGCAAGGTTGATACACAAGGGGGTGGAAAGAATGAGAAGGGACTTGGCAAGTTTGGAGGAATGGTCAAAAGTATGACAGCTTAGATTCAATGCACAGAACTGCAAAGTAATGCACCTGGGAAGCAAAAAAACAGGGGAATAGTACACAAAGGGAAGGGATACTAATGACAACAAAAATGGAAAGGGTCCTGGGGGTAGTCATATCAGATGATCTAAAGGTAGGCAAGCATTGTGAAAAGTCAGAAAATGTAGTGTGGGAGGCTGGAAATTTGCACAAACTCCACAAAGCAAAAACTTCTTCTTTAAAGCTTTCTTGTTTATTGTTTCAATACTGCCCTGAAGTTTCACACATACAGTTAAGCGCACCAGGATGAAGCACAGTATTGCAGAATTCTGCAGTAGAGTTATTGCAGTAAACAATGCAGTTTCAATGGAAATTGATTCCATTTGTCATGTAGTGAACTTGTGAAACTGTGCTTCATCCTGGCGGGCTTTACAGTAACCCTATGCCTTTTCAAAGGGCTTCTGTATTTTCCAGTATTTCTGTGTGTTTATACTTCTCATTTTATCTTATTTTTCTCTATGCTTAAAAATAAAGATTCACTTTTGTTCACCTTTATGTTTAACAAGTAGCCTGCTCCTGTGCGCTACAAAATGCTGAAGCATTTACAATGTTTGTTTCCCATAACCTGAAGACACTTCCAAATTCACCATGCAGTGGTTCTTTGTTTATTCACTTCGTGTGTATTTTGTTCTTCTATGTTTTTTTGTTTCCAGCATGTTGTGTAATGGTGTCTGCTACAGGATTTTGTAGCAGGCAGCCATACACAAAAATGCTGAAAACAAAAAACATTGAAGACCAAAATACACATGAAGTGAATAAACAAAGAACTGGAAAATACAGGAGCCCTTTGAAAAAGCTCAAGATTATGTACGAAATGTCAGGGCAGTATTGAAAAAATAAACAAGAAAGTTTTAAAGAAGCTTTTGCTTTGTGGAGTTTGTGGAAATTTCTAGCATTCTGCACTACATTTTCTGATGCTTCTGAAACATCCCAGGGATGCAACATTGAACAGAATACACCATTTCCCTGGATATCCAGATGACTAGAACTTTTTAAGCAGTGTGAAAAGGCAGTAAGGAGGGCTGGGGCATACTGGGATGCATAGAGAGAGGCATCACGAGTAGAAAACAAGAAGTTGTCATCCCTCTGCACAGACAGTTGATGAGACCCCATCTGGAGTACTATGTGCAGTTCTGGAGACCCCATCTCCACAAGGACGTAGACAGGATGGAGAAGTCCAGAAGAGTGCTATTAAAATGGTGCAGGGTCTGCACCAGAAATCATATGGAGAGAGACTAAAGGAGCTTAAAATGTATACCCTTGAGGAAAGGAGGAAGAGGGAGACATGATGGAAACTTTCAAGTACCTTAAGGTAACCAACAAAGTTTAAGAGGGTAGCATCTTTCAGAAAAAGAGATGTGCAAGAACAAGGGGGCACAGTTTGAAGATAGGGGGAAGGGACAGCTCTGGGGCAATGTGAAGAAGTATTTTTTCATGGAGAGGGTGTGTACATATGGAACAGAATTTCTGAGGAGATTGTGGGGTCAAAAACAGTGGGGGAATTCAAGAATGCTTGGGACAGACATAAGGCAATTATAGTGGGGTGTAGGAGAAAGTATGCTGTTGGTTAACTAGAATCTGCAGCTTATACGATAGGTAAGGAAATGGGCAGACTAGGTGGGCCAAGTGGTCCTTATCTGCCGTCATAGTCTATGTTTCTGTTTCTACTGGAAATGAGACAAATAAGAGGCTATATGATCATAGTATTCAAACTATAAATAACCAGGACATCAGGGAGCATCTTCATTTATAACTGAAAAAACTTCATAGGAATATAAGAGGACAACATTTTCAGCTGAATGGTAAGCATTTTAAAACCACCATAAAAGGACAGTGGTTTACTCAACAACTGCTACATTTCTGGAATAGCTTACCAGAAGATGTGGTACCCGGTGAGAACCTATACATATTTAAGGCTAAGTCAGACAAGTAAACAACTGAGAGAGAGTTTACTGCAAACTGCTGCTCAGTAAAGCAGTGGACATGTCACATGGGCAATTGCTCCTTCCTGTCTGTACACTCTATGTTCCTATGTTTCTATGATAAACACCCACAAGTACCTCACAGGTGTGAATAAGGTAATGGAAGGGTACATTTTTCAGAAGAGAAGGTGCTTGAGAACAAGGGGCCATGCAATGAAGCTGAAAGGGAAAATTTAGGAGGGATGTGAGGAAGAACTTCTTCACTGAAAGAGTGGCAGACACCTGGAACAGTCTTTCAGTGGTGGTGGTGGTGGCAAAAACAGTGGTGGGCTTCAAGCATGCATGGGACATGCACAAAGGAATCTTGTTAGGAAAGTGGGGGGAAGTAACTGGAGATCAGGTAGGGTCTTCAGTGGCAGCATAGACAGGGACAAAGTGAGCAGACTAGGTGGGCTAATGGGTCCTTATCTGATGACAAATATGTTTCTCTGGGCCCTATTCCAAATCGAATGTCACACCTTGCTGGCGTATGCGAGTTACGACATTCGCCACTATGCCATGGACCCTACACCACATTTCAAGAGCGGCAGGGTCCCAGCACTTGTTGCATGTGGGTTACGCCATGTGGAGGAATATTCCATGGGCATGGAGTAGACATCCCACATGTCCCAAGTAGCTGCCAGCTACTGGCAGCCCCCCAATGTCCCCCCACCCCGGAACACATCGACACACACCAGGAGGCATGGGGGGCAGGACAGGTGGCACAGAAGTCCAGGGAGAGTGCTGGAGAATGGACCCCCTGGGAGTCCCTGACATCTGGGGGATGGGGAGCAGGGGTATGCTTGTGGGGGCATGGGGAGCAAATAGGCACCATTGTCATAGCACCAAGAGGCAGACAGCCGATGGATAGCATAGTCAGATGCCCCTTAGAGCAGCTCCGGGGTGCTGTAACTTAGCTCCACCAGTGTTTCTCTCAGAATCATGGTAGTGGGTTATGGCAGCTGCCCTCTTGGCAAAGGGTGCAGTTGCTGCCATAACCCACCCTTGTGCCATGTCGCTGTGGGCAGCAATGTAGTGTGTGGTGTATCCTGTGGTATTCGTAGCCCGCAGCTGGACATGGCACAAGGTGTCTTTTGGAATCCAGGCTTGCATACCGCATAGCATAATTCATGAGATACACCATGGGGTTTGGGGTATCTCAGCTTATGCAGGTGTACCTGGTCTTGGAATCGGGCCCCACATTACCAAGCTCATTCACAGCTTGTTACTCTAACCTCTTGGCTGTACTGACAGCACAAGTCTATCCTTAGTTAATCAAATTAGAAGCTTATGATTGCTTACTTGTACTTATTTTGAAGTTCTGAGAGTGAGAGGCCCAAGTGAAGAATAGCCATGTCACTGGAATACAAACATCACTTCACCTTCATAAAGGGTGCAAGCAAGTCATTGCTGAAAATTGAAAACAGCAACAATCTGAGAAACAATCCCTTGGGGAGTGCAAATACTCCCCAGCTAGCATGCATTCACTAGGCCTGGCTCTGGATTTGGTTGTTGAACCCTTTGAGATTCACTGCTAGTCCAGTACCAAGTGCTAAATCAGTTGGTATGGCTGACCATGGTGGCTGGAGTACTTGAATAAACCACCTTGTCCCACCTCTACCCATACTTAACATACGAACTTATGAAAAATGCCAGTAGATATAGGCCTCAAGGTCTTTTAAGTCTGTTTGATTGTGCAGTTAACAGTGTGTTTCTCTGCAGCTGCCCACCCCACCCCCAGCCTGTCCGATAGTGACCTTTCCCTTGACCTTCCCCTTGACCATGTCCCACCATTTCTTAAAACTGGCCACCGATTGTAACATTACCACTTCCTCTGGGAGTGCATTCCACCCATCCACCACCTTTTCCATGAAGCAGTATCTTCTCATTTCCCTCTTGAACTGTCCCCCCTTCAATTTCAGGCTGTACCTCCTAGTATTTCTAACTCCCTTTAATCTAAAAATCCCCTCTGTACTAACCTTGTTTATGTACTTCACATATTTGAAGATTTTGATCACATCCCCTCTATACCCCCCTCTCCTGCAGGGGGTGCATGTTGAGTTCCCTCAGTCTGGCCTCATAGGGTTTGTCCTCCATTCCCATGATCATCCTGGTAGCTCTGCGCTGGACCTCCTCCAGTAACCTGACATCTTTCTTTAAGTAGGTCCACCAGAACTGCACACAGTACTCTATGTTTGTTCTGAACAGTGACCTGTGCAGTGGCAGAAAGATCTCCCTCCTCCGTGAGGTGATGCCCCTGGCAATACACCTCAACATGCTGCTGGCCTTAGCTGCTGCCTTCCTGCAGTGTGCTGAGTGGTTCTTTTACCCTGTGATTATCACCCCTAGAGCCTTCTCCTCCTCTGTATTGGATAATTGTATCCCCCCAGTCTGTAGCAGAACTTGCAGTTTCTGACTTCCATGTTCAAAACCTTGCACGTCTTTGCATTGAAACCCAGCTGCCTTGTGTTCGACCAGCGTTCTAGTTTATCCAAGTCCTCCTGTAGTCCTACCCAATCCTCTGTGCTGTCCACCACTGCTCTGATCTTTGTGCAATCTGCAAACAGGCTGATCTTGTTAATAACTCCATCTGTAATGTCAGCAATGTAGATGCCAAACAGCACTGGATACAGCACTGATCCCTAAGGAACCCCATTTGTCACATTCCTTGGGGATTAGAGTTTCCCTATACAACAACCTTCAGCTGCTTATCCCGCAGCCAGTTTTTGACCCACTTCATCATTCTCTCCCCTACCCTTGTTACCCCATCATAGAAGTCTACCAAGTTTGTCTGGCAGGATCTACCGGCAACACACCCATGTTGCCTGCTGTACTGGAGACCATTCTCCTCCAGAAAGGTTATAAGCCTGTCTTTCAAGATAGTCTCCATGAGTTTCCCCTTGATGGAGGTGAGGCTGGCTGGCATATAATTCCCTGGCTCATCATCGGGTAAACCTTTAAGGATGGGCACCATAGAAACATAGAATTTGATGGCAAATAAGGACGGCTTGGCCCACCTAGTCTGCCCATTTCCCTACCTATTGGATAACCTGCAGATTCTAGTTAATCAACAGCTTACTTCCTCCTACCCCCCACTAGAATTGCCTTATGCCTGTCCCATGCATTCTTGAATTCTTCCACTGTTCCTGACTCCACAACCTCCTCGGGAAGGTTGTTGCATGCATCCACAACCCTCTCTGTGAAAAAATACTTTCTAACATTACCTCTGAGCTGTCCTCCCCTTCTATCTTCAAATTGTGCCCCCTTGTTCTTGCACATCTCTTCTTCTGACAGATACTACCCTCTTGTACTTTGTTAATTCCCTTGAGATACTTGAAAGTTTTTGTTAATTCCCTTGAGATACTTGAAAGTTTCTATCATGTCCCCCCTCTCCCTCCTTTCCTCAAGGGTATACATATTAAGCTGCTTTAGTCTCTCCTCGTGTGTCTTCTGGTGCAGACCCTGCACCATTTTGGTTGCCCTCCTCTGAACAGCCTCCACTCTATCTATATCTTTGCAGAGATGGGGTCTCCAGAATTGCACGTAGTACTCCAGATGGGGTCTCACTGTCTGTAGAGAGGGATAACAACTTCCTGTTTTCTACTGTTGATGCCTCTCCCTATGCATCCCAGTATCCCCACAGCCTCCTTACTGCCTTTTCGAATTTCTTGCCCACCTTTAGGTCATCTGATATAATTACTCCTAGGTCTCTTTCGATTTTTGTTGTTATTAACTCAACCCCCATTGTGTACTCTGCCCCTGGGTTTTTGTTTCCCAGATGCATTACCTTGCACTTCTTTGTATTGAATCTGAGCTGACACATATTTGACCATTCCTCCAACCTTACCAAGTCCCTTTTCATTCTTTCTGCTCCACCTTGTGTATCAACCCTGTTGCAGATCTTTGCGTCATCTGCAAAGAGACATACCTTTCCTTCCAGGTCCTCTCCAATGTCATTTATAAAGACATTAAAGAGGACTGGTCCCAGTACCGAACCCTGCAGTACCCCTCTAGT
Source organism: Neoceratodus forsteri (assembly GCA_016271365.2). NCBI lineage: Eukaryota > Metazoa > Chordata > Ceratodontiformes > Ceratodontidae > Neoceratodus > Neoceratodus forsteri. Next base: position 615,148,350 of record CM057455.1, read on the forward strand.
TACCTTCCTTTCTTCACTGTGGACTCCGTTTACTGTTACCCTTTGCGTCCTGTTGTCCAGACAGTTTTTTATCCAGGCTACCACCTTGGGACCCACTCCAAGGCTGGCTAACTTGTATATTAATCTTTTGTGTGAGACTGTGTCAAATGCCTTGCTAAAATCTAGGTAGGTCATATCCACAGCCCCTCCCCGGTCTACTACTTTGGTCACCCATTCAAAGAAATCTATTAGGTTCATCTGACATGGCCTTCCTGCTGTGAAACCATGGTGCCTTGGGTCCTGTGCCCCACTGGCCTCTAGGTACTCAGCAATTCTTTCCTTCAGAAGTGGTTCCATCATTTTCCCTACCACTGAAGTCAAACTAACCAGTCTGTAGTTTCCTGCCTCTACCCTGCTCAGACTTTTGTAGAAGTGGAATCACATTTGCCCTCCTCCAGTCCTCAGGTACCACCTCATCCTCCCATGATTTGTTAAAGAGAGTAGTCAGTGGTGTTGCTAGTTCTACTCTTAGTTCTTTTAGAATTCTTGGGTGAATCCCATCAAGCCCCATTGCTTTGTCCACCCTCAGTTTCAAGAGTTCTTCAAAACCCTTTCTTCTGTGAATGGACTGGTATAGACCCCCCATTCAGTGTTTCTCCTTGTTTGGTTTAGGTACCTCCTCCTCCTCCTCTTCTGCTGTGAATACTGAGCAGAAATATTTGTTCAGTATCCCTGCTCACTGTCACCCTCTACCCACATTCCCTCCCCTTTATTAAATCTCTGTATCCCTCCCTTGGTCTTTCTTCACTCCCTAATGTACCTATAAAAGGTTTTATCCCCCTTCTTAACAGAGTTGGCTATATTTTCCTCAGTTTGTGCCTTTGCTATTCTGACTGCCTTCCCTGCCTCCTTCTGCTTTAACTGATAAAGCTCTCTCTCCTGATCCTTCTGTGTTTCCTTATATTTCCTGAATGTTATCCTTTTCTCCTTAACCGTCCCTGACACCTCTTTTGAGAACCATAGTCTTCGTTTTGTTTTGTTGATTTGCTTCACACAAAGGCTTGTTGCCTCTGTGATGGCTGTTTTGATTATTCCCCATTGTTCCTCCACCCCTCCTTCTTGCCCATTTGCTAGTGCTTTTCTGAGGCACTCTCTCATTTTCCCAAAGTCAGCCTTCCTGAAGTCCAAAACTCTTGTTTTTGTATGGCTTGACTCTATGGATGTGTTTATTGTGAACCACACTGTTTGGTGGTCACTTGTTCCCAGATGGCTACCCACTTCTCAATCTGTGAACCTTTCTCCTTCCCCATTTGAGAGTACCAAGTCTAAGATTGCTCCCTCCCGAGTGGGTTCCAACACTAGCTGTCTGAGGCATGATCCCTGTAGGGCATCAAGAATGACCCTAATCTTGGATGTGCCTGCAGCAAAGGTACTCCAGTTAACATCAGGCATATTCAGGTCCCCCATCAATAATATCTCCCCTTTTTCTGCCATTTTAAGGATGCTTTCTATCATTTCCTTGTCCATTTCCTCCCCCTGAGATGGGGGTCTGTACACAACCCCCATGCGGATTGTGATGCCATTTCCTGTCTCCAGGGTGACCCATAGTGACTCATCAACTTCCTGTTTACTCTTTAGTTCTGTTGCTTTAATCCCTTCCCTTATATAGAGAGCTACACCTCCTCCACTTTTACCCACCCTGTCCCTCCTGTAGAATGTATATCCAGTATCTTCCTGAATTGGTGGTAGTTCAAGTGGATGTTAAAGATCCCATGGCACTTATCGAAAAGAGTAAGGGAATTTCCCCGGTGTCCTGGCCAAATTTCCCTCATTCACTAAAAATACTACCAACAGCTTATTCTGGTTCAAGGTCAGTTGGCATTCATCTGTATCCCCCTCTCCCGGGTCGTGCCTGAAAATAGGCAGGATTTGCCTAGTGCACTTACCCGGTCAACAAAAACTAAATAAAATAAATGTTGATATCCCAGTCATGGTTCTCTGTGTACCATGTTTCAGTGACTGCCACAATATCCAGGCATCCCTCTTCAAATCAAGGCCACTTGTTTAGGGAGCTTGTTGCACAGACTGTGGGCATTGGTACTCATCACCTTCCATATATTTTTTATGGCCTTACCCCTCTTAGCCCCATCACTGCCCTTACCACCTTTTTCTGCATTTATCCCTGTCCTGCTTCCTACTGACTTCTCTACTTTGTTGTTTACCTCTCTAGCTACTGTGTTTTGTGGGAGAAGGCTGGGATTTCCCTGCTCTTTTTCAGTGCCTCCCCCCTTGGCTAGTTTAAATGCTTGCCAATGAAGCATTTAAACCTATCACCTAGGATCCTGGTACCCCCCCCCCCGGACAGATGCAGACCATCGTGCCAGTATAAGCCTGCATCCCTCCTGCTGGCTCCCCAGTCCCCAGTGAAGCCAAAACCCTGAGCTCCGCACCAGTTTTTCAGTCATTCATTGAATCCCATGGTGCAGAATACCCTAGCATCATCCTTGCCCTAGACAGGCAGCACCTCCAAGAAGGTTACTGTATATGCTACTTGTCTAAGGCCCTTCTCCGACTCCACAAACTCCTTTTGCACTGCTCAGGTCCCATTAACAGCCAGGTCATTTGTCCCTAGGTGGACAATGACATCCAGCTCCCTCCCTCATGCAGCTGCTCCTGCGAGCCTGAGGATTCGCTTCCTGTTCCTCCGAGCCATGGCGCCAGGCAGGTACTTTACCTTCCTATCCCCTTCATTCCCCACTTCTACCCCCCTAATGATTGAGTCCCCCACCAGGAGTTGTTTCCTTCCCCTGTGGGGTCTCGTGCCACCATCCTGTGGGTCTCCTTTGTGGAGGTTCCCAGCATCCTCCTTGATCTCCACTGCAGGTGCCTCCATAGAGGAACCACTCTTTGCCAGAACAGCATATGAATTGTGGAGAGGTAGAACTGGAGGGATGCACATCTGTTCCACCACCCTCTCCCTCCCTGAGCCCACCTTGGTCCAACCGCTCCTGTTTCTTGGCAACCTCTATGGTAACCACTTGCGCATCTTCCAGTCTTGGGGCAATCATCCAGTCCCCAGGGAGCTTGTAAACAAATCTGCCAGTGGTTCTGCTATGACCTCTGCCATCTCCATCAGCACCCAGGGGTGTATGCCATCCGGACCTTGTGCTTTATCCACCCTCAATGCTTTAAGAGTCTCTAGCATTATGCTCTCTGGTATTTCCATCTCTGTTGGTTTAGACCCCCCATACCCACTGTTCCCTTCCCCTGTAGCACTGACCCCTGCTTTTCCCTGGTAAATACAGAGCAGAAGTAGTCGTTGAGTGCTTCTGCTTGCTCCACCCCATTCTCAGCCCACCCGTTGGCCTCCTTAATCATAAATTTTTGATCCTTACAGCTTCTTTTCTCCCTTATGTATCTGAATAAATCGTTCTTGCCCTCACCTATCCATTGTGCCAGCCTAAGCTCCCTTACTGCCTTGGATTCCCTGACCATTTTTCTCACCCCTCTTGATTTCTTCATGTACTCCTCCCTGCCTTTTGCTTCTTTGGATCTCTTGTATTTCTTGAAGGTTGCCCTCTTTTCCTTAACACTTGCTAATACCTCCCTGCTTAACCAGCTCGGCCTTCTTGATCTGGCCTTCTTGCTCTGGATCTTAGAACACAAGTTTGTGGCCTCTTCTAACCCAGTTTGGATAATCCCCCATTTCTGATTCGCATCCACATATGGTTGGTTTCTGGTGATATGTCCTTCCAGAATGCCCCTCATTCTTCCAAAGTCAGCCTGTCTGAAGTCTTAATACCTTTGTCCTTTTATTGGTTGTCTCACTACTCATACCAAGGAAAAAACACACTGTGTTGTGGTCACTCCTTGCTAGGGGATTCCTCACCTCCAACCCCTATATGTTCTCCCCATTTGTCAGCACAAGGTCTAGTATATTTCCTTCCCTGGTCACTTCCCTTACCAACTGCACCAGGAAGCTGTCTTGGAAAGTTTCCAAGAGAACCTGTTTCCTGTTGTTTGAGGTAACAGGAGTGTTCCACTCCACCGCTGGCAGATTGTAGTCCCTCATTATCATAGTGTGAAATTTTGCATAGACCCTCCTTATCTACTCCCTATTAATATTTTCACTTTGAGCTGGTGGTCTGTACACCACCCCTATCCTCACCTTCCTTCCTTTCGGGTCCTGTATCTGTACCCATAAGGCTTCTGTTCTGCCCTCCTCCAACTCATACCTGCTACAAGATATTTCCTCCTTTACATATAATGCCACTCCTTCCCCTTTTCCCATCCTTTTAGTACAATTTGTACCTTGGGACCACCAGGTCCAAATCATGGTAATGGGTGGCCCATGTTTCAGTGATGGCCATTATGTCCACCCCTCCTTCTGCCAACATTGCCTAATATTTAGCGGCCTTGTTTCCCAGGCTCCTTGCATTCAAGGAGACCACTACCCAGTTTACCCCCTCCCTTCTGTACCTTTCCCTAGCACACTCTTGCTCCCCTCCTCCCTGCAATTGAACTCTTCCTTTTTCTTTCTCACCTGGCTCGCAGGGGGGGCTACTGGCCACTCTGTCTTTTAACCTTCTGTTGCACCCCCCCTCTCCTAGTTTAATAGAACCTCTGTAGCTCTATACTCCCCTAGTCTCAGCATCAAGGTTCCAATACCCTCTCTACTCGAATGTAGCATATTAGGGGCATACATGTTCTTGTTCCCTCATGTAGTGCCCCAGTTCCCTACCAGCCCATACCTCCTGGACTGGAACCATTCCTCCAACCATATGCTGAACTCCTCTATCCACTGCTTCCTGGCCATGATTCCCTTGGGTACTGGGAAAACATCTGAGAAATCGACTGAGTGCCCTTCTACCTCACATTGTTTTCCCATTTGCCTGAACCTCTCTTGCACCTCCCTGACTATGTCCCCCTGCCAGGTCATTTGTGCCTAGGTGCACCACTATATGTAGTTTCTCCTTTTCCCTCTTTGCACACTTCAAAAGAAACTGCCCAGCCTTTCTTGCTGTCATGCCGGGTGGGAACACCACCTGTATGCAACCCTTTCTGGTGCCCTTGCCCCCTCATGTCAACCCTCTAAGAATTGAGTTCCCCAACAACTATGACCCTACCTCTCCCTTCATGTTCCCCCTCCTCATGCTTCCCAATATCCTAGTCCCCTGCCCCCTCACTAACCTTGCTACCCATGTCCGTGTTTTCTCCTGCTTTGCCCTTTTCCGTATTCACTCCTTCCCTCCCTCTGTCCACACTAGTTGGCATCACCTCATCCTCCCCAGCCCTTCACTCGCTTGTTCACCCACCCCCCCATACCAGTGTCAGAATCACACTCCTCCCCCTTCCTCCCTCCACTTTCCTGCATCTCCCCTTCCTTTCTTGTTACTCTGCTCCATCCGACTACCTCTGCATCTGCTCTGCTGCATCTTCTCCCCCCTCCATTGCCATCCCCTTCTTTCAGAATAATGGTCTCACTGTCTACTCTCTCCCCCACTTCTCCTATCCCATCTCTGATCACCTCCTACTCCTGGCACTCTAGGCTTGCCAGCACTGAATATCTGTTACTGCTCTCCCCGGACATGGTCCCAGCCACTCCTGTTGTTTTGTCCATTGGCTTCCCTACCTGCTCTGCCTGGGTCTTAATGTTCTTCTTGTTTGTGACCACTAACCATTTCCCTGGCTCTGGTGGTTTTTGCTCAGTCGGTCCCCCCTTCTCCCTCTCTTGGATCTGTCAGCTAGGAAGTCTGAGTGAGCTCCATGGCCCCTTGGCCCTAGATGTCCCCTCCACAGATACATGCCCCTCTCCATATCTCCCCCCATTAGCCATACAATCTCATCTCTTAATTGTTGAAGCTGCCTACATACCAAGCACCTCTCACCCTCCATGCAATGCTTAAGAAGATGGCTGCGCCACAGCCATTGTAACCTACTATGCTTCTTCCTCCTCTTCCTGCCCTGTCTACATTCATTGCCTCCCTTCTTTCCCCTTCTGTTTGATTTATCCTGTCCCATCCCCCTTAAAGTTCTATTTGACTAGACCCCCCCGTCAATTCCCCCCACCACTCCCTCTGCTCTCCTCATTGTCCTTCCTCAGCAGAGCAGGTTTTTGTGTATTTGTAGTTAACTCCATCAATCACTCAGGTCCTCCATGGATAGCACAACATTTACCTTCCACACAGTCATGTTTCTGCTACATGTTTTGTTCAAGGCAGGCTTGATCGCCCTTATGCCTGTCCTACTCTGCAGCCCTTGCCCCTTTCTGCTCTGTGCTCCTGTCAAACTTATCCTATTCCAATCAGTGTGAAATTGCCAAGATCATGCAGTTTAAAAATAGCATAAAGTATGTTGTAGTGTGCGTAACAAGAATTTTACAAACACCTGAGGTGTTGGATGCCACATAAACCCAGAGGCTGGGGGTTATCTAGGCATCCAACACTGAAGACGTGTGTAAAATGTGAGTTTTTACACCACTCCATATTTTATTTTATATAATTTCTGGGGTTCAGTTTTTCACCACAACAATTATATAAAATGAAAGAGAAAACATCTCCTGCTGCCACAGTCCAGCTGAGTTTCAGCATTGTCAGCAATTGGATGCAGCTGCTTGAAGGAATTTTTTTTTTAAGCAGGAGGCAGACATTCGTTTCTTTCTTTTTTTTCCCATTGTACTTACTGCCAAGTCAGAGTGGCAGTCTGGTCTATGGCCGTTAAGTTAGCTTTTGGTGATGTGAAAGAGGAGCGTCTAGAGAATTTGTGCAGAGCGAGAGAAATCCGACGTGTTTGCCATAATAAAAACTACATTAGTATGGCTAATTATGGCATGGGTTTCCCTATGGGAAAAACTGAAAGCCATTAATTATATGTACAGTCATCAATATATGTGACATAATCAGCAGCTCCTCCTCCTTTTGATTTCATTTGTTTTTAGCTATCAGCCCACCTCTGGGCAAAGCCTATGTGCTCCTCCCAACTAACTAAGCATTTAATAATGAATGGAGGTGGGGTGGGTGAGAGGGCAACAAATCCAGCCTCAGCAAGTAAATCTCAAGAACAAAATGCCTCCTGGAACAGTTAAAGAAAGATTCAAACTCACAACTCCTACCTGATTGGCACCTTTGTTACTAGGCAAACAATCTCCTCCCCCAGCAGCAAAATCTAAAGCTTCCCCAGACTCATAAAGCTCAGCAAGCAAGTCTCACAAACAAAATGTCTCTTGGAACAATTAAAGAAAGATTCAAACTCACAACTCCTACCTGATTGGCACCTTTGTTGCTAGGTAAACAATCTCCTCCCCCAGCAACAAAATCTAAAGATTCCCCAGCCTCCGCAATCTCAGCAAGAAGTCTCACAAACAAAATGCCTCCTGAAACAGTTAAAGGAAGATTCAAACTCACAACTCCTACCTGATTGGCTTGTTTGTTACTGGGCAAAAATCTCCTCCCCAGAAGAAAAATCTAAAGCTCCCCCAGCCTCAGCAAGCTCAGCAAACAAGTCTCACAAACAAAACACATGACTGCCCCTGCTGCTGCTGATCCATCTGAAATGAACACAGAATGGTAGTGGGCATGCCTGATAGGAAAATACCATTCTCATCAAATATTTTGAATCATTGTTCCAAACACTGTTTATCAGAAGTTTGAGTAGACTTCACTGAACCTGAATTTAGCTTTTATCATATTGATTGCAATATGCTTTCAGTGGATTCATTGTATCATCAGTAAAATACTCCCATACTACAGAGGTTGTATTTGTTTTTAAGGAATAGTTGACTAGTTGTGGGGCATGGAGGGAGTATTTCTGAAAGAATTAGGTGGTGACTGCAGTTGTTTGGTTGCTGTGGAGTTGTCTGACTTTGGATAGCATTGGACAAGAAAGTGAGGGAAACGGTTATGACATACAGCACAGCAGTAGCAGTCGATTTTGCAATTTTATTTTCCAAAATCTATGCAGATCTCTAAAGGAAATGTTCATGAAATTTCCTGCAGTACACACGGTTCCAGAGATTTCTTTCTCAAGATATCTCCAGAGAATCTCAGGAGGTAAATTGGCTATCACTTATGAGAAAATTATATAATCTGATATAAGATGAATGAGAATATAATAATCTGCTATGATATGATATATGATACGATATGATATATGAGAAGATAAAATAATCTGAAATATTCTAATATAAAATGATATTTGAGAAGATGATATAGTCAGATATGCCATGATATATAAAGTAATACAATCTGATATAAAATAAAATAATATAGTCTGAAATGATATGATATATGAGAAGATAATATGTTTTGACTTATTGTATATTTTATTTTATGATAGTTTTTCATATTTCTGTAGTTTTTATTTTTTTTTATTTCTGTGCCACGAAAACATGAATCATGAAACTGAACTCATTATTTGGGATTGCTGATTGACTCCCTTTTTATGTTGGCTTGCATGCATGTGCAAGCAACATTTTGTGGTAGTAGCAATGTACTAACACTTTCAAAGGTGTGTCAGTGCTGTGGTGAATCCAGGGGATGCTTTAGCTGGTGTGTCCCTCAGCTGACAACCAGTGACCATGCTGCCAATGACAGTGGTTTCAGAGAGTGCCACCAACTTGAAAGAAATCTGCCACTGCAATGAGAGACAGGCTCGTTATTGCAGTGGCAGATCTGACAGGCCTCCATTACATGCCATTCCTGGTGAAACATTTCAATAAACATGGCAGCGGCTCTTGCAGTCCACAACTCACAATCCCAAGAAACCAACTTCAGGGGTGTCCAATCCCCCTGTAGGCATGCCCCCTCCCAAGTTCAATTTGTTTGCTGATGGGGGTGCCCAATCCCCATTGGCATAATGTCCCCCCCCCAGTTTTATATGTCTGCTGATGTGGGTGCCCAATCCCCCTTGGCATCAGGCCCCCCCAACATAGACAAGCTTTATTTGCCAATGGGGTGCCTAATCCCCATCGGCTCCAGTCCCCCCTAAATAAAAAAAAGGTGGCACACTAGGAGCCCACCCCACAGTGCCCAAATGTCTTAGTGTCACCAGTAAAACAAAAACCTTCCCCCAAAGTTGTTTTCCCCGTGAAACAAAAAAAACTGTCCCTCATTGCCCATGGCACCCCCTCTCCCAACCCGCTCCCAACCTCTGCTCAACCCACCTGCCCCCACCCCATACTTACCTTTGTGGGTTAGCGTGGTGATCTTCGGTGGAATGGGAACACGTCTGCACTCTTCAAAGCTGATTGCAAACTAAAGAAATGATGGTAAGCTGTATAATGGCATAAGGGGGGCAACTTAGGTGGCTATCTAGGCCATTTTTTCAACTTTTGGCTCCAAATTTTCAGCATGGAGTTCTTGGGACTCCACCTCATAAAATCAGTCACTGTCATTTCATTTTTCAGTCCTGAAAGATGATTTTGTGGTCACTGTGCAGAATCACCTTTTGGGACTGATTAATGAAATGACAGTGCCACTGTTCATGAGGTGAGCTCCCCAAAAGCCTATGTTGCAAATTTGGTGAAAAAATTCCAAAAAATGACTGTTATGAGTGTACGTTGCACAGTTTCCATGCACACACATAACTTTGAGAATTTTTTATAGTTTCACTCTTGATTTTTAAAAATGTCATTTTTTCATACCTCCTTATGAACAGTATAGCTGTCATTTTTCACATCCTGCCCAAAATGTGTTTTCGCACATGTGGTGCGCAACGGCCCGATCACTGTGGGAAATCAACATTTGGGACAGATTAAGAAAATCACAGTGATACTGTTCATTAGCAGAGGTCCCAAAATGCTTATGTTGAAAATTTGATGGAAAAATTCCAAAAAATGACGATGTCACTAGAGTGCATTGTGCAGTTTCCACGTACGCTTGTGACTTTGAGGATTTTTTATATTTTCACTCCATATTTTCCACATTGCTATTTTTGCACACCTCCTTATGAACAGTATAGCTGTCATTTTTTACATCCTGCCCAAAAATGCATTTTTGCACCTGTGGCGCAGAATGGGCGTGGTAGCTGTGTCAAATCAACTTTCAGGACAGAGTAACAAAATCACAGTGCCACTGTTCATGAGGAGAGGTTCCAAAATGCCCATGTTGAAAATTTGGCAAAATAAATGCCCAAAATGACCACATTACAGGCGTTTGTTGTGCAGTATCTATGCATGCTCGTAAGTTTGCAAATTTTTCATATTTTCTCTCCAGAGTTTCAACATTGCCATTTTTTTACACGTCCTCATGAACAGTGCAGCTGTCATTTTTTGCATCCTGCCTGAAATGTGTTTCTGACTTGTGGCTCCCAATGCTGCAGTTGCTGTGCCACATCACCTTTCAGGATTGAATAACAAAATGATAGCTCCCCTGTTTATGAGGTGGGGTCTGAAAAAGTCACTGTTGACAATTTGGATTGAAAATACCAAGAAACACCCGGGACATTAAGATTTCCAACCATACACTCACCCTGTAGAGACTGACAGGCGTAGGGGATGTAACTTGAGTTCATCGGCCATAATGTTTGCAGAATTCTACCCCCATTCCCCTAACCTACAGCCACTGAGGTGTGCCTTGGGTTCCATCACAAAACATTCACCCCATTCTCCTATATTGCACCGCACTCAGCTTATTTCCTATGGAATGGGGTGTGCATAAAGACCAAAGACCCCAATGCACACCCCAAGACCTGTTGCTCTCTGCAGGGTGGGATGAGGTGGAATGGCATCAGTGTTATGGCTGACCCAAAGCCACAATCCCAACACCTTTCAGTCTCTGCGATGGGGGGGTGGCATTACTTCAATACTTCACTGACATTTTTATTTTGCATTTCTAACTCCTGCACTACCAATGTCAATGCCAGCAAGCCAACATTTGGCATTGACAAATGCTTGTTATCATTCTGTTTTCAGAAGCTGCTGGTGACAGCTGGGATATTGGAATTTATGGAATTGGGCCGAGAATGGAAGATAATTTTGGGGAACTAGACTTTACATTTGTGAATTTTATTTTAGAAACAAGATTTAATATTTCTGGATGGATCACTTCTATCACTAGTAGGAGGACTGGAAGTACTTAAAAAGGAATAGTGAGAAAAGACATGCTTCTAGATTGCTAAGTATGATTTCATCTTAAGATTTACTGGAAGGCTGTCAGGGAAGGCTGCTTGCATTGCAGTGGAAGTGTATATGATGGATTTCAGTGGACTTATGCACCATAGAATCTTTGGCTGTACTATCATGTGCACATGCCTTTTCACCACAGTCCCATGACTGTGACCTACAATCCCTTTTTCACCATGTTCAGCTCCATCTCCACCACTGCATGGTGCAACTGCAACATTTATCTGTCCCTCCCCCCCCACATTCATTTCTCATCCTGCTCTTCCCCTCATTTACATCCCCTCCCCCGGCCCACTTGCTGATCTGTCTCTGTTCCCTGATAGAGGTGGGCACTGAAGGGCAGCTTATTTGTCTAGGGGTATACAGGCAGTACAGCTCACTGGAAAATCCCTTGTAGACATTTCAGCACTGGTTGCCACATTCTCATATACATTTGACTAAGGCAGGACTCTGAATGGTGAGGGCAATAATCACACATCACCCAGAACTGCAGTTCCTCTTACCTTCTTCTCTGGGGTGATCTTAATTAATTTAGAGCAGCGGTGCAGCAAACCATGTTTTTCCAAAGAGCTAGCTTGAGATACAATTAATAAAATCATTAGTATATCTGTCAGATCTACTTCTCTAGGTACCACCTATGCTGCACACCATGAGTTTTTTTTTTCATCCTAACTCTTGCCAGATCTACAATGTCATTCCCATGCCAAATGGGGTGACCATTTTCTTTCCTTGAGAAAAAACTAAATAAAAGCATTTATAAAATACTCAGATTTGGAATTAAAGAAATTTGTATCATGTTCTTTTTCAATGTGCATTATGTGAAAAGCTAAGGGTTCATAGATGCAGATATGTAATATTTTTTCTGAGTTAAGCTATCTACCTGATTTTCTTCTTGACTTTCTTTTCACTGTGAATGTTGCAGTTATTATTAATAAATTAGCAAATTATTTTTATATTATTAAGGGCATTAGGAGGGGTAAACCTTTAGAATATCTTGGAAGCTTTTTGAAAGGTTAAATCATATTGGACAATGGCTGTATTTCTGTTTGCTGCTGAATATTGAAATATAGTATCTACTATACTGTATGTATTGGGTAAGATGAGTGCTGGGTTTGAGACATAATGGGATATCTTTTTCTTTTTTGAGATTTCCATAAAAGGCTAAGGGATAGGTCCCCATTTCCTGTTTGGATTACATGTAGTTTTCTACATTTTCTAATGTGTTTCCCATTTTGGTCCCCAGCTGTGCACTTTTAAGCTAGGTTCCTGCAGGCTACTCACATTTAAGATTCCAATAAGCTCCTTTTTCATTAGGACTAGTGATTATCAGCTTGAGTCTGATTTACATGCCTTTATGACAGGCATTAGTCCCTGCTCTGATCTGAATATTCTGACCATTGATCTTGCTTTAGCTCTGCGAGTTTCTCTGGAGTTGTCTTTGTATTTGCATGTATTGCATTATGCAGATAATTTTGACCCTGTAATTATATGCCATTTACTTAATTTTCTTCTTGTGGATTGCTCTGGCTATTTTTACTAGTTTTATTAGATAGAAGGTACTATTTTTAATATTTCTCTTATAATTTTTATATGTATAAGCTATATTTTAACAATAGCAGAATTTTCCTCCATCTTCCTATGTATGTATGCTTAATTTGATGTTTTTTTATGTTTGTATTTTGTATTAAGTTGTAATGGCATATTGCCAATCAATAAAACTTTTTGACTGCCAAATGGAAGACTATGTTTACTGGCAAAGGAACCTAGCTTCACCTGAGCTCCTTTCTTCTAGGTTTGCTTGTGAGGGCAGAGCAAGGAACATTATCAGAGAAAAGAAATAGATTAAGGCTTCTTTTGGCTAGGCAGATTTACAGTGTGATATTATTTTCATTTGTACTCACAGGGTTTGTTACTGTCTTTTGCTAACATTTTACTGCATTATTGTTCTCTGATTCAAATTGCTGTTGCAGGGTATACTTTCTGCTGCATTATTACAGGGTGTGCTTACAGGTTTGTTACTGTTTTGTGCTTACGGATTACTGCTGTAATCTTCTCTAAATCAATTATTTTTGCAAGGTGTATCTTCTGTTACTGCTTTATTTTTCTCGGTAGCAAAGTGTTTTTGCAGGATGTATCTACAGGTGGAGCTTTACAGGCTTTACAGTTTTAGCTATCATTAGGATAAGTTTTCAGGGCTACTGCATTTGTTGTTGGTTGATTGTTTCTGCTCTTACCTACTTGTTTCTTTCATTTGTGGTTCTTCTTTTTCAGCAGGGGAAGGGCCCAGCCACCCACCCCCATCCCCAACCACCCCATGCTACACTCCTTTTATAAGGTAGCACTGTCATGACATTTCCTGTAGCAGAGAAGGAAGGGGAGGATCAGAGGGGTATCTACACAGTGACCTCACTTACAGGGGCACAAATAATTTAACTTGTTATAACAAGTTATACAAAAACAACCAAACAGGGTGTTAGGAGGGGCAAATCAGGTGCCCCATCACTCAGTGCTCTCCAACATATCACCTCCACAAACCATATAAAAACTACAAATAGGTACCTACCTCTGTCTCTGAAATCAAACAAAGCAGCAGAGGACACTGCTGAGCAGGACACTGCAGCACAGAAGCTAGTGCAACAAAACGTATCCAAAACATGGACCAAAATGATAAAAGCAAAAAGGAAATGCAAAACACTTCTGATCATAGGCATACCTCTCAACTGTCCCTGATTTACAGGGATGTCCCTGATTTTGCCTCAGAAATTTCTTCTGTCCGTCCTAAATTTGGCATTTCTGTCACTGAAGAGTAGGGATATGAATCACAAAATAATGCCAGCCATTGGTGTTACAGACTAGTTCTCATTAAGAAAATGCTGTTCACACTAAGAAGCATGTTGTACATAGCTTCTGGAGCTAATATTACTATTTTTTCAGATGTGTCCCTGATTTTGGTCATTTGTCCCTGATCATTTTAAGCCTTGTCCCTGATCTGTAATGAGGGAGGTTGAGAGGTATGATCATAGGAGACTTCATGATTTGAGGAGCTGATGTCTACCTCCAGTTGGAGGTAATGGTCAGGTGTCTCCCAGGCACATCAGCATGGAGATACACTGACTGCATTGCTAAAATTGTGAAGGAAGCAGGAGAAAAAATTGACATCCTGGTACACATAGGGACTAACGATCTCACCAGCCAGTCAGTTGTGGCAATCAAGGAACACCTGACCAGGCTGGAAGAAAAACTATCATCCATTTCATCCTGCATCTCCTTCTCTGAGATCCTTCCAGTATGGGAGAGGGGAGCAGATGGACGGAAGGTCAAAAAAGGGAAGATAGGGAAACTAAACATGTGGCTCAAGGGCTGGTGCCAGGAAAAAGGACACAAATTTGTAAATAACTGGCAACAATTTTGGGAGTGAAAGTTCTTTAAATTCAATGGACTTCATCTGACTAAGAAGGGAGTCAGTGCATTGGAGCAGAAGTTTGACATCTTTGCAGAATATTTATGCTAGCAAATGGGAAGAAGGGTGCAGCACCCGATACTTCGAAGAACACCCCTTCCCCCTCAGCTAATGATCAAACAGCAGTTCAGCATATTTGTAGTTCATTTGCATCACCAGGTAAGGAAAAAGTTCCAGCTCCCCATATGACATGCAGGGGAAATGCTGAACCTGACCCGATGACTAAAACACCAAAATCTGCCCAGTGGAAAATCATGTACACAAATGCCCACAGTCTGGGAAACAAGATCCCAGACCTGCAGACAACAATGACAGAGGTTAAACTGGACATAGTAGCAATTAACGAGACATGGTTCACCAGTAACCACACTTGGAAGACTTCAGTACCCAGCTATGTACTGTTCAGAAGAGATGAGGTGCAAAAAGGGGGAAGAGGTGACCCTTTATGTCAATGAAATTCTTAAAGCTACAAAAATTCATAATACACAAAAGAAGCCAAAGGAACTGTGGGTCACCCTGGAAACAGGAAATGGGACATCCATACTAAATGGGGTTGTCTACAGGCCTCCAGACAAGGGGGAGGACAAAGTCACATTACTGTTTGAAGATATACAAGACATGACAGCTAAAGGGGAGGTTCTGATAATGGGAGACTTCAACATGCCAGATACAGATTGTTCAATACCAGCAGGAACACCCACCAGAACTAGACACATAGGGGATTCCCTGCAGGGAGAGGGCCTCAAACAACTAGTACAACAATCCACAAGAGACAGGGCTATCCTAGATCTAGTACTGAATAACTGAGAAAGGATCACAGATCTCCAGGTAGAAGGTCACCTGAGGGCCAGTGACAATCACATGGTATGATTTAATTTGGCCACTAGAACTAAATGATCCCATTCCAAGGCAAAAATATGGGACTTCAGAGAAGCTGACTATGATAAGATTGCCAAAAGAGTTAAACTAGCCCTAGCAAGAAGAAATACAGGTGAGTGGGTAAAGGCAAAGTGAGCAAGCATTAAGGATGCAATACTTGAAGCAACATCCCATTGTGTTACAGAGAAAAGCAAGAGCAAAAGAAGGAGGAAACCACTTTGGTTCTCAACAACAGTAGCAGAAAAGGTCAGAGCCAAAAGTCTGGTCTTCAGGAAATATAAGAGTACGCAGTGGGATGAAGATAGGGAGGCATACCAAACTTCCCTAAGCGCAGCAGGGAAGGCAGTAAGACAGGCAAAGGCCCAAACTGAGGAAACACTAGCACAAACAGTAAAAGGAGACAAGACTTTCTATAGATACATTAATGAAAGCAGAAAGTCCAGATCGGTATTGCTAAGATCAAAGGAGATGAGAGGGAGTGTGTGGAGGAGGAGGACCAAGGAAAAGCATTTATTCCAAATAGATACTTCTGCTCAGTATTTAATGATGAGAAGGTAAGGCAGGGCCCACAGCTCAGCACCATGGACACAGGGGGGAAGGGAGGTGTGCACTAGTCCCATCACAAAATAAAGGGTCCTACAAGAGCTTGCTCACGGTGGACAAGGCAATGGGACTTGGCATATAGCCCAAGGTACTAAAGGAACTAAGGGTGGAACAAGCAGAGCCATTATCAAAACTGTTTAGTGAGTATCTGAGCACAGGAGCAGTCCCAGAAGACTGGAGAAGGGCTCATGTGATCCCACTCCACAAGAGTGGAAGCAGGGAGGAGGCAGGAGACTGCAGACCAGTCTCAGTCTTACCTCAGTAGTGGGCAAGATTATGGAGGCACTCCTTAAGGAAAGGATAGTGCAACACCTGAAATCCATAGGAGCACAGAATCCAAGACAGCATGGGTTTACTACAGGAAGGTACAGTCACAGCCAAAGACATGGCCAGATATTTCCTGAAATTACTGTGATATTTCTAGAGAAATTTCCTGCTTTCTCCATTTATACAGTAGGGGCAGCAGAGAGAAACTCTTTAGAAATGTCGTGAAATATCTGGAAATATCTGGTCATGTCTGTGACTACTACTGTATTGTCAAACTAATCTCATAGATTTCTTTGACTGGGTAATCAGAGTGGTAGACCAAGTGGGTGTAATTGATGTTGCCTTCCTTGACTTCAGTAAAGCTTTTGATACTGTTCCACATAGAAGATTGATTAATAAGATGGGTAGGCTTGGGGTGGGTCAGAAGGTGGTCAACTGGGTGGCAAACTGGGTAGTGGGCAGAAAACAGAGAGTGGTGGTAAATGGTATACAGTCAGAAGAGATGCAAGTCACAAGTGGGATACCTCAGGGATCAGTCCTGGGGCCAGTCCTCTTCAATATCTTCATCAGTGACATTGCAGATGGACCGGAAGGTAAAGTTTGTCAGTTTGCATATGACACCAAGATCTGCAACAGAGTAGATGATCCAGATGGGGTGGGCAGAATGAGAAGAGATCTGGATAAACTGGCAAAATGGTCGGAAGAGTAGCAACTAGGGTTTAATGCAAAGAAGTGCAAGATCATGCACATAGGGAAGAGAAACTCTGAGTAGAGTTTACACCTACAGGTTGGGAGGGGAGTTGCTGGCAATCTCAAGGGAAGAAAGAGACTTGGGAATCATCATCATCATCATCACAGATGACCTGAAATCATCCAAGCAGGCCACTAAAGCAGTAGGTAAAGCTAGAGGGATGTTAAGGTGTATTAGTAGGGGTATCACAAGTCATAAGAGGGAGGTAATAATCCCTCTTCACAAGACACGGGTTAGGCCCCATCTGGAGTACTGCATGCAGTACTGGAGGCCACACATGCATAAGGACATTAACAAAATGGAGGCAGTCCAGAAAATGGCAACCAAAATGGTGCAGCAACTGCATCAGAAAATGTATGAGGACAGATTAACGGAGCTCAATATGTATACCCTAGAGCAAAGGAGGGAGAGGGGTGATATGATTGAAACATTCAAACATCTTAAGGGCATTAACAAGGTGAAAGAGTGCAACATGTTTCAATATAAGAAAAATAGCACAGCAAGAGGACACAGCATGAGATTAGAGGGAGGCCGATTAAGGGGTAATGTGAGGAAGTTCTTTTTCGCAGAAAGGGTGGTGGATGCATGGAATGGCCTACCTCAGGAAGTGGTGGATATGAATACAGTACCGGTCTGAAAACAGACATGAGATAGGCATAAGGGGGCAATACAGATGAGCATGAATAGATAGGCCATTGACAGAGTACAGGCCTATGGCACATTCATAAGGTAGAAAAATTAGGCAGACTGGATGGGCCCTGCAGTCCTTATCTGCCATCAACATCTATGTTTCTAATCTCAGATTTTTTGAAGGAACTAGAACATTTTACTTTCAAATAAAACTGGGAAATTCCTGGAATTTTTTATAGTAGAAAAGGTATGGTCACATTTTTATACAATTTCATTGCACTGCTGCTTTAAATATAGTTCTGGTTTTGGGCATCAGAGACACCCACATTTCATCCATCTTCACATCATTCTTTATGGTAGTTTGAGGAGTCATGCATTCATCTAAGGGTTCTCATTTATCCATGATCCTAACCTATATCATGAATGTGACCTCTCCTGGTACCTGAGTCCCTTGTCACTCTTTTGCCAATGTAGGTGGGATATCTACCTCCTTGTACTGTTTCAGTATTGCACTGGCGTGAGCCAGCAACTGCATCACAATCTGGGGCTGAAATGGAACAGCAGCATGGTAGTCCACAGTCCAGAGTAACTTTGTACTTATTGGGCCTACCAGACTGATCATCCTCAGCATGCCTTGATATCCTAGAAGTCTTGATGCCCCAAGCTATCCCATATGGCCTACATTAATCTTCACTGACAAATCTTTAGAATGCATCCAGGGGTGGGGGTCCGGGGGTTCGGTTCCAAAAAGGCGAAGCCAGCCAGTGACCTATTACATACTGTAGAATCTCTTGTTGTCTCAAATCACATTCCTTACCTGTACTCATTGCCTAAGCATGGCACATTCTTTAGTCCACCTTCCCTTGGATGGCAGTCACTTTTCCCAAGAGTTGCCACCCACATACAGTGCTCCATCTTTTATCTGACAACTTCCATACATTATGAATTTTAGTGGATAAAAGAAGGTGGTGGTTAATAGAGGGTGGTGGTTAAAGGGGGAGATATCATTTCTGTAAAATAGGATAGGAGCTCACACTGGCGGTAAGCGATGATGGCAAATAAAAGGGGGTGAATAAAGAAGGGAGCACTCTACTCAGCAGCATTCTATTGTAAGCAATCCTTCCAGGCCCTAAAGCCATCAGAGAACACACCTTCAGTGGATGCTTTCTGGAACAGCTGTACTCTCATGGAGTCCTATTAACTGTCTCCATAAGGCTATCCACACTTGCATGTACTTTGGTGCCACAACAACCTCGTGGGGGATCATGAAAATGCCCGGGATTGTCAAGGTTGAACCTAGCCTTTGCCAGGCACTCCAGTTGTTACCACAAACCTTGGCCACCTTCTGACACTCAGGGTGGCATGGTGCCCATACCTTTGGGAGAACTGTACATAACAGGAAGATGTGTTGCCATGGCCCCTGTCCTGCAGCCAGCTACATGATGGTTAACATTATGTGCCTGCACTTATGGTGCCCCAGCATCCCCTGATACAAAGCAATTAGGCTGGTGATACATACAGTGCAATCACTGACTACACCCCAAAAATGACACTAAGCAAGTCCCCCAAGGAGAAAATAAGGCTCTGGGCAAAGCACCCAGGGGAGTATGCTCCATTGTCCCCTTTTGAAGAGGGCACCAAAGCAGAAATGAAAAACAGTACCAACAGCTTTACAGATATCCACTTTTTCAAACTCATCTTCAAGAGATAAAGCCCCTCACCCATGACTGTTAATATAGGCAATATTTTAAGCTCCTCCCTCCCTACTAAGCAGAGTGGTGATGACAGGTTACCTCGTCCTCTGCTGAGAATCCCTACTAAGACACCTGACCATACTCTGGGGAGGAGGTTGTTATATTGTCCCCATTAAATGCTTTTATCCCTTAGACAGTTATGAAGGAATCAATGATATGGGCTCCATTTTGCTGCAGAAGGGCGCTGATTAGGTCATCCTTTGCCCAACATCCAGCATGGACACCTGCGGCACAGCTCATCTCCTCAGGACAGAACCCCACCTAAAGTAAATGAAATCACCCCCCCAAAAAACAGCTACTCTGCATGTTCAAGTGGATAAATCCCCATGCTTGTGATCTGCCTCCCTTTTATCACAGGGCCCCAGTGCTGCAAACTTTACTCAGGCACTCATTCAAACTAGTCACACTGCCTGTATCACAAGAGGCTGCATTCCTCCTTTCTGGTTCTGTCAGCTGGGTATTGGGTTCCTACCCAGCCCACCTTCTTAGCCAAGTAAAGCACCATCTCAGTCCACTAGGGGCTACTACCTACCATCCCACCATGGAGATCCCCCACCTTAGGGCCTTTTAAGGTGTACTATGATCCCACTTCCTGCTCACCAGTGAAAAAGAAAGTCACAACAAATTACCAAAACTATATTCTCTTTTACTAAAATATATACAGTACATGTATGCATTGTTTTTGCAATCATTTTATAATTTTACCAGATGGATCATGCCACATTTGCCACAAGTAGCATAGTAAACAGACAGCAATTGGAAAGGCTTTGTCTGGAATTCAGTGGCGAAGCAGCCAGCCACTCCCACTTCCTGAGCTATACAGTATAAGCAGTTCCTCTCAGCTCATTGTGAAGCATTTTTTTTTTGCAGCCGGAGGCTCTGTTGGTTTGTCCTCTGAACTGGCTTGGGCCTACCCCCCAACTGTTTCTATGTGCCCCTGCTGGACTTTGGTGTTTGTTTTCTTTCTTCTGATTTGTATCTTTCCTCCTGCTGTGTGCTTCCCTGTGGTTTGTGTATCTTGTTTTTGGGCCTTGTTCTCTGTTTTTCTGTGTTTTGGTTTTGCCTTTTTTGGGGTGGGGGGGGCTTTGTTTCTAAGCTTCTGGCATACTTCTACTCAGAGCTCATGCTACTGCTTTCAGTTATCACAGCTTCAGCCACTGCTACAATTTACTTCAATTACTACTGTACCCAGTTCTTCTGTTTTTACACTGTGCTCACCACGCTCAAACTACTGCAATGCAACTGCAATCATTATCTGTGTGTTTCAGCTCAACCGTAGCTGCTCCATGTTGCATACACAATTATTTTCAGCTGACACTGTTTATTCTGACCCTTGCTGTGCTGCTTATTCATGCTGTCATTCTACTTGCAGCTTCTTTGCACTGCCTAGCTACACGTGCTTTCAGAGCATTGTCTCCATGTTATTGCAGTTACAACTCTGAGTTCAGCAAACTAAGCTCCTGCTGTGGCTGTTAATATAGCTTTATTATTAAATCTTGCCTCACCACCGAAATCCTCAGAGTATTTGTCACCTTGATTTGGCTATTCAAGTCTGGCTGGCTTGTCCCTAATTCAGTGCTGTTTCATTGCTATACAGTATGGTATGCAAACCTCCGTGCAGGTCCACCTATCACTACTACTGCTTATTGACCTATGTACAGGCCCACACTTGCTTATGCTATCATTGCTCATTGCTTATGCAGATCATTGCTTCATGCCTACTGCCATCCCCTCAGCTTCAGCCTCTGGGATTCTGCTACACTCAATTCTGCATTTGACCTTGCAAGGTCTCAGCACTCAAAGCTCATTTCAATCTCAGCATGCCGCGCTCATTCAGCTCACCAGCTTTTCAGCTCTCAATCCATTTTGGGGAATGCCAGCCATTCTATTCTAGTGCAGGGTCCTGCAGCGGATGGTCTCGCTCTGCATTTAGTCTGCATCTCGAACGTGTCCAACTTGGGGTGGGATCCTTCCCACCTGGCCCATAGCTGGGAATGTTCTCACCACAGGCTTGGCTTTAGCTGCCTGCTATGCAACAGCAGTTCCTGGTGTAGAATTTAAGACTAGCGGTCAAAGGTGGAAAAAGTGACCTCCTTTGGCTCTAGTGTTCCACTATAATGGTTAGCCATTGACTTTAGTGGTTTCTCTAGCAAGGCACCTTCACTGCATTTTCTCTACAACTGCTTCTGGTTCACCCAGTTTGATTTAGGGTGGGTAGGCCAGGTGAGTGCCTCAGCAGTTGTTGCTCTCCTCCTACACCTTGGATGCACATATTGTTGCAGAGTTTTCTTGCAAACTTCCACGGCGTTCCCGCTAGAGGGTTTGAGTGAGAGCCTTCCTCCAAATTGGAATATTTTTCACCTCCTTTTAATTGGGTTTCCAAACTGCAGCTGCACAGCTATCACTAAATAAACTATCTCAAGCCTGGAAGGAAGGCGACCTAGACCTTGGATCCCCAGAGATTTCCTCCTCATATGTTTTTTTTTCACTCCTCTGTTGTCTCAGGTCATAACACTTAGCATAGTTGTTTCCTCCAGTTTCTTTAGGTAGGTTCTGCTGTTGGATGGAAGAGGATGATGTCCTGCCATTCCCTATCTTCTTAGGAGATCCCCTAATCTCAATGCAAACCATCAGTATTATGCTACGCAAGCTTGGGCATTCATTACATTATCCAACTGATCATCTCATTACATTATTAAACTGCTTATGCTTCTAGTACTATGTTGCAGTTACTGCTCCTATGTCACAGTTACTGCTTGCTCATATGCTTCAAGTTGCCTCCTCCTTCTTTGGGGAAGATTATACTACATTTCTTTTTGGGATTCCTAAGGTACCTTTAGTCATGGGAATCATCCCGTGGCACCTCTAGGGGCGGAACCCTCTCCGAGGGTTCCTTGCCTTTTGTACCCCTACAGGGTGATAATTCCTCTGGAATAGAGTGTGCAAATGGCCAAAACCAAACTTAAACAGTTGCACAAGTATAACACTATACTGGCTGTGTAGGTCAGTGAATTGGAAAGGCATTGCCTGGAGTTCAGTGGCCAAGCAGCCAGCCACTCCCACTTCCTGAGCTATATAAGCAGTTCCTTTCAGCCTCATTGTGAAGCATTTTTTCTTTGCCCCACCATCGTCCTCATCTCCTTCAGCAGCAGCACTCTTTCCGTAGGGGGATTCCTAAGTTACCTTTAGTCATGGGAATCATCCCGTGGCACCTCTAGGGATGGAATCCTCATCAAGGGTTCCTTGCCTTTCATACCCCTACAGGGTGGTAATTCCTCTGGAATAGAGAGTGTGAATGGCCAAAACCAAACTAACACACTTGCACAAGTATAACACTATACTGGCTGCGTAAGTCAGTGAATTAATACTATTATAGAATGGGTTGCTCCCCCTTGCAGACTGTATAGGGATATACCTCTTAGAAAATGGCTTTCAATGGCCTGTTTCATCAGTGATCACTTTCTAGTACTGTATTTTCATTGCTGAAGCATCGCCTCCTACTTCTTCTGCAGGAAGCAGAAACCAAACATTCATTCATTTCTATATTTAGTACTTATGTAAGTGATCCCCCTGCTCTGTGTCTAGATGTTCAATTGTACTATCATCCAGGGCATGGGGCCTTACATGCCCATATCTCACATCTTACCATGCAAGCATTGGCCAAGGAAGTGTGAACTGGGGAAAAGTAGGAATAGCAGGACTCCATTAACAGAGAGACCACTCACAAATTAATTGTCTCCACTTGAAGCTGGAATCAGGCAGGTAGGCTATGTCCCCTGAAGGATTGCTTCAACTTACAGGCTGCTACTGTTTTTGTCCTCTCAGACTCCCTAATTTCATTAAGGTTGGCACTTATAGTCACTATCTACATCCATACAGGACATGCTTTGCTGTGTAGTTATTTTGTTACTCCCCATTAAGGATCATTACTATTTACAGTTAAAAAATTCATAAATACATTGAGCTATGGAGATGAGTTATCCCACAGGTTTGCACACAAGGCATTTTTCCCAGACAGTATGAGACACTGTAGTGAGGGCTACAATGTCAGTTCTCAGATTTGAAATGCCAGATATTATCAGATACTAAGGAATACAGAACCATGCTTATTCATCTTCTTCAGATGTTACACCAGTCCCCAGAAAGACTACTTCATCTCATAGTGTACTACTGTTTAGTCATCACAAACCCATTAATTTCATTTAGGTTGGCACTTATAGTCAATATCTATGTCTATATAGGACATGCTTTGCTGCAATGTTACTACCCCATCAAGATCATCACCATTTACAGCTGCCAAATTCATAAATACAGTAACCCATAGGGGCAGTCATTCCACAAGTATGTACACAAATTACATTTTACCAAGCCATCGTGAGACACTATAATGGGGGCCAAAATGCCTGAGCTTAACTTCAAAATGTCAAGTATTATCACATACAGACAGGGACCATGTTATGGTTCCCTTAAATTTATTGAACTAGTAGGTCCAGTGGGTCTGTTTTCTGTGATCATCGTACCTGACTGGACTGAGAAGAGGAGAACTTAAGCAGGGAGGTTATCTTGCAACCAGGGATGGGCGAACTGGTTTGACAAAAATCCAAAAAGACCTGAACAAGCTGAACTGTTTGGAAACAAACAACTTCCAAACACTTTCAGATGTTCAGATCAGTTCAGGCAGCTCCCCATCATGGGAACTGGGTGCGAGAAGAGCAAGAGCACAGGAGGGACCAGAGATAAGACTCTGGTTCTTCAATGGATGGACAAGCTGTCTGTCTTACTAAGGGGACACCCGATTGGTTTTGCTCTATAGCAACCCACATAGTCCACCTTAGGAGCTGGTGCAGAGGAACACAGAACACAGAAGGAGCAGCAGCATTTACTGGCTACTATATGTGTGCTGGATGTTCCGTAACCGTTTAAGTGCAACTTGCTTGCTGCTTTGTTTTGATGGTTGGGTTGAGTAGTCAGGAGTTGTGAGGGTCTCATCAGACTCTCAAAAAAAACAGATTTAAAGGAAATATATAATTTTTTTTAAAAAACAAAAGAATCAGAAAACTTGGGTTTGGGGATTGCGGGACTGGGTCTGGGAGTCAGGGAGTGTGCATTGGGGAGGCGAAGACTTGGGGGGGAGGAGGAAGATTAGAGGAAGTGAGTGAATGCTGTTTTTTTATTTTGGCAGTGCAGGGGTTGACCTGTGCCACCCACCAGGCAAGTTAGCCAACCAGTGTCACTTCTTGCTGTGTGGCCCTGAAGAATTCAGTCAGCTCTCATCTCCTGCTTGTGCTCTGTGGGGTATCTACAAGCTTTGACTCAGTGGGCATTCCATCACATGGAATACTCCTTCAAGGAATTACTATCAGAGAGGATTAGGCCAGGTTCCTGAATCTTTGTGGGCAGCAGTGCCTGCAACATCAGCCCTTATAACCTAAGTGCAGTGTGTGAGCTAATGTGTGTGTGTGTAAAATAAAATCTGATAGCCAGCCACCAGTGCCACTTCTTGCATAATGTCTGTGTGACACCACCCCCAAAGAAACAAGATAGCTCTCATCTCTTCTTCCCTGTGCTTCATGGGATAAATTGACAAGCTTTGGCTCAGTGGGCAGGGCATTCCATCACATCATGTGGAATAAATAAAAAATTATCCATAAAGGAAAAGTACCGTATCATAAAGGGTCAGGCCAAGTCCCTGAATCTCTGTGCTAGAATTGGTGGTTACAAAGGCCATGCAGAAAACTCTTTTTATGTCTATAATAATAGTGTAGAAGCTTTCTGCATCAGAAACTCTAAAGATACCAAAAAATATTTTTCTGTGCTGCAATTAATAAACTTTATGGAGAAATATAGCCCTTATCCATTAAATGGAATATTAGATGGGGATAAGGAAGGGGAATGGATGTCAATGTCTGCAACGGGGGCTTCAGTGGTCGACTATGCCCTATGGACAGGGCTACAACCATATGGGACAAATTAGTTATCAGGATACATTCTGAAAGTGATCACTTTGCGATTTCTCTTATCGGTAATATGAGTATATCAAATAGTCATGAAATACATGAACCAGGTGAAGTTTCATGCACAGAAAGTAGTGCCCCTAAGAGAATAGTTTGGCAAAGTAACTCGGATACAATTGTTAGTAAAATAATACAGGATTCCATTTAAAATACTAACATAGTCTGTTTACAAAACATACCACTGGAATGACTTAAAAGTTCATTGAGTGAATTATTTGCATTAATTAAGAGCAACCTGGAAATAAAAATAAGACCTAATAAAAAAATACACAAACCAATGGGTGGTATAATCAAGAATGTAAAAAGAAATAAAAAATGTATTAGGGAACTCTAGAAACACTATAAACAGAGTTGTTGTAGAAATATATTGAAGGAATTAAAGCAGATCAAAATCACTATAAAAGCTTAGTTACAGAAAATAAAAGGGCTTATCACCAAAATCAATAGAATCAGATGTTAAGTGCAATAAGTACCAATGATAGCAAAAAATTATAGAGGTTGGTTGCTAAAGGAACCAACAATTATAAATCCAGTTTTAATACATATAGCCTAAGATAAAGGGATTGAATGTTTTACAGAAACATTCTGGGAACCTGAGACAGAAGAATCCTTTCCAAATAGTAATCAGAATAATACTGAGTTAAGGCCAATAAAATATGAAGAAGTTCTTCTGTGATTCATTCCCTTAAAACAAACAAAGATCCTGGCCCAGATGGTATTGCATCTGAGGTGTATCGCTGTCAGAGAGGCATATGGGGAAGATGTCTTACAATCCTGTATAATAAATTTTTGCTAGAAGGGAAATTCCCAGACTCCTGGAAGGGAGCAAATATTATGCCAATACACAAGAAGGGCAATACTTCTGACCCCACTCAGTATTGCCTAATAAGTCTTTTTGATACAAACATCAAGATCTTCTCAAACATTTTAGGCCCTGGACTCACTGGGGAACTTATAATGGCTTAAGTGCCATAAAATGGTTTTAATCCCTCTAGCACTGTTTTCAGACAGACTACAAGTTCCTTAAATGTTTTGATAAAAATGATTTTAAACCCTGCAAGATACCTAGTCTTAAAACCATTTTTAAAAAATGTTTAGGAACTAGCATGGTTTTACTCAGAGGTCTGTCCAGGAGTAAAAATGTTTTAAGCTGTAATGGTTTAACTAAAACAGTTCTAGCTGCAGTGTGTCCAGGCAAGCACAGTTCTGTGTGTTGGACTTAACAAAAAATAGTTGTACTGGGTCATAAAGTCACACCCTTAATAGCGTACGGCATTATGGTGAAACCCGGGCCTGTGCACTCCCTGAGTTGGATCTCCCCGGAGTTGAGAATCATTAGTGGGGGGTCCAGGGGGCACAGCCCCCTATAACGGGGTGTGTGGGGGGGCAGAGCCCCCCACAGAACAAAGACATTATGCCTCATGACATAAACCGTGCAACTCGATCATGCCATGCGGCATTATGCCTTGCGACATAATGACTCCGTGCCCAAAATAGTTACAAGGATAACAGATTTAACACTAGCACTGTGGTCACACTAAACCATTATCAAAATGGTTACTGAGTAGTGTGGCTGCACTGAAATGGTTTAGCTAAACTGGTTTTAAAAACGTTTTTCCAAAACAGTTCTGTAGTGTGTCCGGGGCCTTATTGGAGAGACAATACAGAAATAATTCTGACCGGTGGCATTTCTCACTTGCAAGCTATATTTAGGAAGGTTTTCTCAACCCTGGATACTATTTTTATAGTAAGTCATTTAATAGAAAAAATGTATTTCTGCTTAAACAAAAAAGTTACACATTTTTTATCGATTATTCAGCAGCTTTCAACTCAATATCAAGAAAAATTTGATGGGAGACCCTACCGAATAGTGGTATCAAAAGGAATCTAGTCTACATGATCAATGAGTTACATTCATAGATATGGGCAAGGGTTAGGCTAGGAAATAGAGGCGAAATATCTGCACCCTTCCTTATAAATGAAGGAGTGTGCCAGGGCTATGTCATGGCCCTGACTTTATTTTCTCTATATGTAGGTGCCCTTTTGACCAAGCTAAATCTATTACCATCTGACTCTCCAAAATCTAACCAGCAGTCCTGTGCTGCCCTCACCTGTGTGGACGACTTTGTGCTGTTTTCTTTATCCAAAAAGGGTCTTCAGAAAAAAATAGATATACTTTACAATAGATCAAGTAATTTATAGCTCAAAATAATCCATCAAAAAAACAAGATTGTAATATTTGGCATCAAAGACAAGATTGAAGGGTCCATGTATATAGGAACACAAAAGATTGAAGTAGTCCCAAGTTATGTCTACTTTGGTATTGTATTCAGTGCCAACTGTTTATGGACTAGACATATATGGAGATGCTATCTCGGAGAAGTTGAAAAAGACAGTACAAGGGTTAGAAAGGTTCCATTTTATAGTTGGTGAGCTGTCAGTCCAACCTCTAAAACAGGCAATAAGAGCAAAATTTCAGATACAGCTCCTATATGGGGCTGAAATATGGGACAGAAATGCCAAGGAGAAGCTAACGGTGCCAATATTTAAATTATTAAGAAAAGTACTTTGACTGGGCCCTTCATGCCCAGCCGCTTACATAAGAGTGGGGCTTAGACTTACAAATTTGAATGCTCATATACACTCCAGGAAGATTAACTTCTGGTTAAGATTAACAATTATAACATGGACATAAAATTTCAAGTGAAATCCTGCACTGTGATTGACTAACTGGCACATTTCTGCCATGGTAAATCCTACGATATACCCACGGCAGAGATGCCAGTCAGCTGGATCTCCCAAACACTGCTGACTCCCATAGTTGGAATTGCAAAACCACCATTGTAAATCCCCACTAAACTGTCATCTCAGACCACATACCTATCCTGCATTGCCATGCTCCCCAAACAATCATTTCCAGTGATATCTGCCTTTTCAACAAAAATTAAACAAAGCAGCGACATTGACAAAAATTACCTGCCGGTACTCCTCCTCCTTTCTGCCAGGCAACACTGCAAGCCAAGCACAACATCAAGAATGTCTGCTCTGGAAAAAGCAAAGTCCGTTGGTGTCCACATCCATTCACTCTTTAGAATACATTTCTCCGATTTAAAAAAAAGATGTTCTAGACGGACAAAAAAAAAAAAAAAGATTTTCTAGATGAAAAAGAAAAGCCACTGCACTCGCAACTCTCAAAACACCTTACACTGAACTAGTGTAATGAGTAACGTCTGCAGTCACGAATGGAGCTCTTATTTCAAATAATGGATGCTGAGATGGAAACATTCCTGGATACCCTTCATGGCAATGATGGCCGCGAATCATCTGGATTTGACATTTGGACATCAGATGAAGCTGTGACTGTCATTAATGAGGTAGAAGCACTTTCTCAGTCATCGGCAGCAGTAGAAGTTGAAATTAGTGTCCCAGCAGCTGAAAATGAATCAATTGCCACAGTAGCTGAAACACCACATAATGGCACTTAAAACGAACATCATACCATGATTGAAAGTGAATTGTTTAGGCCTACATCCAGTGAGACAGTCTCATCACACAGTGAGATGAGCTGTGAAGTAACACAGGAACCCAACACAATAGTAGCTGCTGACATGCCCAGTACACCTGCTGGTGATGTGCTAAACCAACAAGCAGTTGAAATCGTGTCAGTAGCACAACAGGTATGTAGAAAACATACAAATCGCTTAATAGCAGAAAAAAAGAAATAAAATAAAAGTAAATAAGAAGAAATGTTTGAACAGAATAAACCCATTCCTTCAGCATAATCCTATGTTAGTATCTACCATGCCATGCCCCCCCATTTAAAATGTCTAACCATCATGAATATAAAAATCCATGAGCTCATCCAGAATGTGCACAGCCATAAGTACTAATGTAAGTAACGTACCCTAACCACTCCCCTGTTATTCTGCACAGTTTGTATTTCTACCCAACTTAAACAGCAGATCCCAGCCAGAAGAGTAGTCAGGCTGTAGCCATAGACCTAGGCTTCATTGACTCTATGTAATTACCAAGCTGTTTTAGCAAAAGAAGCCACAGTAAACAACAATTAAAGAGAAGTGTGTATATGTGTGACCTTTTTCTTTGTGTGAATTGTTTTCTTTGCTTATACCTCACACTGTCCATATATTGTCAGTTAGAATGTCATATTTGTTTCCAACTATTCTTTTGTCAACTAGCCACAGTAGCAGTAAATCATTTGTGGGGAAGGGAGGGCTATACATGTGCTAAGGCCAGCAGCTGGCAGCTCTCCACCTCGGGAGGGAGATCTTCACCTCCTCATAACTTGGCCACACCCTGTTGAAGGCTGTAGTGGCATTGTCATTCAGAGGGATGTTGCAATAGCAAGGAAGGCTACTAGGTAACTGGCACTGTAACTGATTGTACATGCGCACCTCCACGTGAATGTGCCACAGCTTCCAGTGGCCACGTGATTTATACAATAAGCCACTACCAGGGTTTGTGGTTTTTTTAATTACTTGGTTTATCATCCTGCACGAGGTCATCCTTGTCTGCCAACCCTACCATTCTTGGGGTTCTTAGGGGCATGAGCTAATATGAATGAATCATCCTCAGTGTACCCTGTTGTTTTTACTAGATCTACCCCCCCATGTGGGTGCTCTAATCAATAACAGAGAATGACACCATCACACAAGTAAACGGGACCTACAGAGTCCCACATAGCTCACTCAAGATCCCAAAAAAACCTGAGACTGGTAGGGTTGGCAGACACGAGGATGGCCCTGAGCAGGATGGAAACAAAATTGAAAAAAAAAAAAAGCACAACCCCTGTTAGAGTAATATTGCTTAATTATATTTAGTTACAGCATAAAGAAACTCCCAATATCAAAATTACCAGACAGTAAATCATACACTTTGTGACACATAATAACTCTGTGGAGCATGACATCATTTTGTTAGATATTAACAATCTGTTAATCTCACAGCTGTTCATGCCTCACTGTGACAATAGTGTTACCTGATGGTGCCTCCTACTGTGATCTGATCTAATCTGTTAAAACTGTAACAATTGGTGTACATAGTAGGTCAAGGTATTATTTATCTTTCTTCTTGAAAAAATAGAAAAATAAAAATACATGTCAGTCCTACTTTTGTGTCCACCAGTTCCTAGTTTAATAACACAAAGTGTACTTTTTCAATTAATAGAGGGTTTCTGATTTGCCATGACCTTGAAAGTGAAACTCAAGAGTTAAATGGGAATCAGAATCCCAAGATACTAAAACACAGTATTTGTACAAAACGTTGTCCAGCCTGTGTATTCTTACCTCATGGTGCATACTATAGTGCGAAATATGTGTCACTGACCTCTTTTGCTGAAAAAATTGAACTAGTATATACACTCACTAGAGATCATATAATACCACTGTCCCACAATAGAGCACGACTATATTCCATGACCTTTGAACTGTGTCAGCACAGCATAATGAAAGTATTATATAAAGGGTCTCAGAAATACTGCAATCTTATTGGGTGCCAGGATTTCAACAGCCTTACATTAATCCCTGTTACACTGTCATGTACAGCCTGATCACCATGGGAAATGGATTCTTCCTGTCAGCATTCCATCTTCTAGCAGTACTGAATGACTGGAATGCTGCATTCTGATTTTGAACCATAATTCTTAAACCATTGGTGGAAGAACTATGTTATAAGCATCTCCCTCTAAATGAGGAAAACATTCAAAAAGTATACTTTTAACACTTTCCTTTTGGAATTTTTTTTATAATAGCAATAAGGCACTCCCAGGAGTTAGATTAACAGTCAATCACCCCCTAGGGTCAATATGGCACTTGGCTGCACCTCATGCCACATTACACCCCTAGGGGGTGATTGAAAGACTGTTAATGTAACTCCTGGTCATGCCTTATTGCTTAAATAGAATTCTATACAGAACAGCACTTCACTTTGGTGTTGACATGTGTATAAAAATCAGTAAAAGTATAAAACAATTAAATAATTGTCTCTGTCATATTAAATTCCTACTTTGTATTCCCATAATATGTAATTGAAGAATGTAAACACACAGCATACAGTCAAATTGGCAGATATCCAAATGGCAGAAGGAAGGCAAGAGACAATAAGTAATGAGGAGCTTGATATCCTTGAGTCAAACCGCAACAAACTTAATACAAGGAAAGCATCACAGTGGGCAGTAAAACTGTTCAGAGAGTGGCTGTCAGACAGTAAAAGAAATCCAGATTTTGAGCAATATGGCATTGCGCAACTTAATGACACCCTTCATGAATTTTATGCTTCAGTAAGAACAAAGGATAATAAATACTACAGCCTGAGAAGTTATGTAAGCATACAAGCTGCTCTAAACTGGCATCTGAATGATCTGCCTACAGTAAAAAGTTTAACGTCATGCATGGTGAAGCCTTCTCAACAGCCAACAATGTTTTCATTGGACTACTAAAAACAATCCAAAAAAAAGGAGATGACAAATCAACCCACTTCCCAAAGATTAGCAACCCTGACCTAATCAAGCTAAGAGCCAGTTCCTCAGTAAATCCAGAAATCGCCTCGGGCCTAGCACAAAAAGTATGGTTTGATGTCCAACTGCACTTTGCTCGTACAGGCTGTGAAGGGCTTAGAGAAGTGAAGCCATCCTCATTTATCATCAAGCAAGATGAAAATGGTGACAATTATGTAACCCTAGGTTTTAACGAGGACATAAAAATCATCATGGTTTCTATGAAGCAAACAAGGAAACATTAAGGGGGTACATATACGAAATGCCAAATGATCCCATGTGCCCCATCCTATCATTTAAAAAGTTTATATCAAAAAATTCCCTCAGATGTTGATGCATTTTACTTACACCCCAAAAGACAAAACCAAGAGTTCCATAACACTCAGGACATATGGTTTACCAGATCACCCATGTGAGCATCCTATCTCGCTGGTATGATGCCAAGACTCAGTAAACTAGCCTACCTAAGTCAAAAGTACACCGACCACTCTGTTCATAACACAGCAGTCCACCTTCTCCACAGGTCTTGGTACAAAGGAACTAATGTCAGTAATTGGCCACAGGAATGAATCTTCAATACACAGTTACAGGTCTGCTTCAACATCAGAGAGGCAGAAGTGATCAACTGCTCTATCAGGATGTACAGAAAACCCGTGTTTAACAATACATGAAAGAGAGCCATTGACTCCCACCACAATTTCGACTAGTAACACAGTAAATTTACAAACAGCAAAGTACTTGCCAATCAATGACCAGTATGTGAATAACTGAGCATAAGTGGTGGGGTGCACATCCATGTGCATAACAATCCAGGAACCAGTCAATAATCAGACTGTCAGCTTAAGTACGTGAGCATTAAATAAATTAGCACATGTCTTTGGATAGTTATATTCATGATCTGCTATCACATCCTGATATAAATAGTTAAATTTGTTCTGTGAGTTCTGGGATGAGGGAGGTAGGAGTTCTAAAACATAAATAAGTAAACATTGTGTTTGAACTTAAATAATCTTGCACAACTTTAGAAGCATACTTAGAAGTTTTATTCATAGCAAATATTGCAATAACCATACTACAGTAAATTTCCACAATGTGTAGTAATTGTATTTGGGAAACATGAGTAAAAATGTCCTAGAAGATGTTTTCACAGTATAGTAATGGTATCTCAGAAACAATTGATGTAAATCCATATTATAAATGATTCAAGATTCCTCGGTATATTCATAATAATGATTTGTATTTATTCTCAAGGGGCAGTTAGTTGTTCACTTTCATAATAAGAATGTGTTACTTAAGTCCATAATACCTTAATAATACATAAGTTATCTTCTTTATCTATCTGTAATGTATTGTGTGTAAAACTTAGGACACTTAAAAAAATTGCAAAAAAAAAAAACTATGCACAATGAAAAAAAATTGCATAGTGAAACAAAAAGGTAACTGAAATGTGTAAAAAAAAACACTAAATAAAAATGTTAAATGTAAACAGATACTGTCTCTCTTGTTTGTGTCAAAACAATAGTACACTGTAGAAGTTACAGTTGAGTATCTGCATCCCAGGCATGGTGAAACAAAACAGCAAAAAAAAGTATTGTTCAGAGTTGAGTGAAGTGACATCACTGTGAGGTGTGTTGCCGGTGTGATGGGAAAAGTGGTGTGTTGGTTGGGGGGAGGGTATTGAGTTGTAAGAAATGCATAGCAAGTTGCACACCATGACTGCATCAAACTGGGAGCCAAGAATTCACTCCCGACAATTGATTTCCTGTAAAACACGCTCCCAACAACTCACAGCAGTATATTTCACTCCCTCACCTGCATGCTCCGTGTCGATTCGCTCCCGCTCCCACATAATATCACATCACATTACCACAAGGCAATTTAGCAGTTCTTCAACTACCCCATGAAGCACCGAAATCAGCCAAATAGGCTACATCCAAAAAGAAGTGTTATTTTTACCAGGCTCAATTTGTGCACCGAACAATATTCTGAATAGCACTGCATAAGCTACACATATTTTCTTAATTTCATATCAGACTATGATCATGTAACCGGTGGCAGGATTAGTGTGTTACACTGGCTTTTGTTTAACAGGCGTACATCTTCCAAATTGAGAAGTAGCAGATGTGTGCTTTGTATTTCTTTTTTTAAACTGAAAACAGTCTGCTACTGTCGATGTGGTTCCATGGCAATCATTGAAAGGGAGAGGAGCAGAGGTCCCAATGAGTTCACCTCACAAACCCTGTACAAGTGTCCAAGGTGAGTTGCTACTAGAGATGGCACAGATTTCAGCAGGTTGACCAGCTCCCAGTGCAACATCTTTTGTTCCTGTCCTGTTCCCGTCCTGAGGTGGTGATTGGGGGATGTGAGTGGAGGTCCTGCTGATCCCACTTGAAAGAAAAAATTATATGGAAGTGTATGATGAGGTAATCTTACACACTACAATAATTTTGCCTTTGATGTGGGGAGTACAGCAGTGCTGGCACAACACTGTTTGAGGGGTGGCATGAATAGAACAAAGATCAGACATATCTAATAACTTAAGAAAGTGAGTAAGTTTTATCGGAGGTTAAATGTAATGTAATACTGCAGCATGCAGAGGTATGAGGAAGCAGTAGTGCAGAAGCATATTGTCAGGGAGTGAAAATGTCCAGAGTGAATCGCTGCAGGATCGAGCCATTGGTAGCAAGTTGTCTGGGAGTATAATAACGGTAGAGAGTTGAGGCAGACCCCATCAAACCACCCTGTTGTATGATAAACTGCACCTCAACAAAATTCTAAATAAAGCAGCATAAAACAGCAAATAATGAATATAGAAAAAAAGTTTGCTTCTTACAATAATTGTCCCAGACTTAACCATCTCAAATAACTCTCTCATATCCATTAAATGCTAGTTGTGAATGTCTTTTTTTTTATTGGTGGGGTGGGGAAGTGGTAGCTGCAAGGACCAAATCAAAGGGCCAAAGATGCCAGTTCCTGGCATCACCTACCTCTGACACTCTAAATAATATATATGTTTATTAACTTTTTTGTTGACTAGGTAGGTATGCTAGACAAATTCTGCCTATTTCTCAGGCATGACCCAGGGGAGAGAGATACAGATGAATGGCAGCTGGGCTTAAACCAGTTAAAGCTATTGGAAGTATATTTTCAGTCAATGTGAAGGGTGATCAACACCTAGTAACAGCATCTCAGTGAAATATAGACTCGAGAGAAACTAATCGAAATGAAAGCCATTTATTTAGCACTGATCCATTTCCAAAACTGGAGCATTCAAAGTTCTGTAAAAGTAAAAACTGACAATGGGGTACTGGTAATTCACAGAAACAATTAAGGCTGCATAAAAACTGAAACGATGCTGACCAAGGCATAACAATATCTAAATTTGGTGTAAACAATCTGAATCTCCTTTCAGAGATGAATCTCACAGGGAACTGAATAAACAAATAAAATACTAAGACAGCATTGTGTACTCTCGTGGAACGTTCACTGAACTGTAAAGTGCTTCAGCTTCTGTGCCAATGACTTGGGTCCTTGAACACAGATCATGTATGACTAAACCTCGATCACAACACGCACCCCACAGTAAAACCCTGAAAAAAAAATTTAAAGAATAGCAGTTAAAAAACTGTAACCTCATTCACATCATAGCATAAACTGCACATAGCACTAGTCATAAACACTCATGGTCTGTTTATTTATTTTCACAGCGCTGCCACATTTCACACTGTCTCATATCTTTATGTGATACAGCTGTCAAACCAATCGATCAGCAGCCCCGACCACATACAAATGCATAACACAACAGAAGTTTCCCTTTGCTTGTAAATAAGAAAGCTACATAACTTAAACTATTTATTAATAAAATTCAGCCCACGTGCAAACTTTGAGCAATCTTAGCCCTTTCTAAGTGTTGGAACAGTTATCACCACCCACCACTTCCCCTGGTCTCCACAGTAACTGTACTGTGATCCAATAGCAGAGGTAGTACACAAACAACATACCTGTGTTGCCCAATAAGTACAGCTAGTAAGTATAGGTTGACATGCAAATGCCTCCATGACACAGACATGTCTCGCACTGATCTTCCTCTTTTATTTCCTAGTACATGTAAAATAGAATGAAGCAACAACAAAAATTGAGTAGGGAAAAGCAATGCTGACATGGATAGTGTTGTAAAAAAATAAATAATTAGGAATGTTGCATCGCTGACAAATGACCCATAATCCATGCAGTCGTGGTAGCTTGGCAACGTCACTTGTAATACATCAGGGCAAAAGAAAAACCAAAAAGCAACATACAAAGTAGTTAATAGATGCTGTAAACTCCATTTTTAATAAAATCACTTAGCAATCAGAAATGTGGATGGGACATAGATGCAGAGGCAAAACACTCAACAAACTTGACATTGAGGTAGGTCAAAAGTCCCTCTATTGTATTAAAAATTCTGAGCACTAAATTGACTACATGCAGCTTGATTTGTTTACTGAAACCACATGCACATAACAAAGTAAGTGTCCTGCCCTGCTTATATTTTGTTCTATTTACCACTGCCTGCTAAGCTGAATGTAAAAATCAGTTATTTAAAACTGGTCATCATGTCTGCTACTTTTCTATCACCTAGGTGACCATTTCACACTATCACTAATGCTCTGAAAAACCACGGGGGTACTATTTATACAAGTTTTACCAAGAAAACTGTTTTAAACTTTGAAAAAAACAACTGTACAATATGATTTTGTCTTAAGCCACTACCATAATAGCAATAAGGTATTTCTTAGGGCTATGTTAATGGCCAATTAATCACACCCTGGGGGCATGTGGCACTCGGCTGTGCCTCGTGCCACATCACACCCCCAGGGTGTGATTACAGTAACTGGCCATTAACATAACCCTAAGAAATACCTTATTTCTTAAAAAAATATGTGTAGATAAAGGTATAACAATAAGTAATAAGTACAAAAAGTTTATTACTAAAAGAATCAACAATACATGGAATAAAAAAAGATTTAGAAACCATACAGGGGACATTCTATTCAAATTGGTTTGCTAAACATAGTTACAGTTTTGGCTACAAAGCCTATTTAGACCCTGCTTGCTGATAATTAAATATGAAGGAAGTTCCTGAAATATAAGTTTGAAAGGTTTCCTAGCAGCATTCTGCAGACTAGACATAATTATCTTGCAAAGGATTCTGGAAAATGCTGTGGGTATTTATGTAGGGAGGGAGGGAGGAATTGAAAACCTTAACCATGTTTTGTGGAAATGCACTTGGTACAGTAATGAAAGAGCATACTAGTTAGGTCCGTTTTTAGATCCCAAATATTCGGTGAATGAGGAAGTATTGACAACTATCTTAGTACATACTGCTGATGTGTGGTCATTACAAAGGATGGCTAAATACTTTTGTGCAATATATAAAAAAGCAGTATTTGCCAGCCACACAAATACAATTATAACAGTAACTATAAAATGGCTGAACTAAACAATATTGATATGTTGGGCCAGACTTTCGATGCTCTGGGACTGCTGTAAGCCCCTGGTGTGCCCAATATAAGCTGCATGGGGCTTGCAGCAATGCCCTGCCAGCGATCAGGATTTTTCATCCCTTGCACTGATTGTGGCACCTTAGACCACTGTTTTGTAGTCTAGGGTGCACCACTCCCCGGATTCTAACTAACGATGCTTGCACCAGATAATAGGCGCAAGCTGATGTAAATTACAGAAATTGCCACAACTGCACTGAGAATGGAAATTTGGGTGCAGTTGCAGAAAAGAGGGTAGGTGCACTGCTGAATTTGAAGTCCTGTGGCACAGGGCTGGACGCAAATCCTGTACCACCTTTTCAAAATCTGGCCTGTTGTCTTATTCTTAGGTACTATACTTGGAGAAATTTTCTCCCTGATTTGTAAATTAACAAATTTTTAAATTTGGGTCGAATTTGTGCAATATATTTATTTGTGTATTCGCTACACCAATGGGAAATATTGTAATTTATTTATATTTGTATTTGAGAAAGAACTGTTTTTTTTTCTTTTATCATGTAAATGTGTTTCTGTGCTCTTACTTTGGTTTACTTGTGAATGGCCATTCAGCCTTGCAATAACATTCTTTGATTGGCTGATTATGTGTGAACTACTGAGTGAGTATGAAATAAAATCTGACAGCCAGTGACCAGTGCCACTTCTTGCATACTGTCTGTGTGACCCCCCCCCCCCCAAAACAAATCAGTCAGCTCTCATCTCTTTCTCTTCTTTCTTGTTTTCTGTGGGGTAAATCGACAAGTGTTGGCTCAGTGGGCAGGGCACTCTGTCACTTGGAATAAATAAAATAAAAATAATTAATCCTTGAATGAAAAGTTAATTACTGTGTCAGGGTGGGTTAGGGCAGGTCCCTGAATGTCTATGGGTAGCAGCATCTGCAACATCAGCCCTTATAGCCTCGGTCCAATCATTGTGTGAAATACAGTGTGTGAAATAAAATCTGACAACCAGACACCAATGCCACTTCTTGCATACTGTCTGTGTGGTCCCCCCACCCCCCCTAACAAGTCAGCCAGCTATCATCCCTTCCTCCATCCCTGTGTGTTCGTGGGGTAAATCTACAAGTTTTGGCTCTGTGGACATTCCAGTACATGAAATAAATAAAAAATAAATAATCCTTGAAGGAAAAGTAAAGTACTTTGTCACAGAGAGTTAGGCCAGGTCTCAGAATCTCTGTGGGTAGCAGCTGCAGCACCAGCCCTTATAGTCTAGGTACAGTGTGTGAACTAGTATGTGTGTGGCAGACCTGTGTGTGAAATAAAATCTGACAGCCAGCTGCTGACCCATGCCACTTCTTGCATACTGGGTGTGTGACACTCCCCATCCCTCCCCCGCATAAGTCAGCCAGGTCTCATCTCCTCGCTGTGCTCCACTGGATAAATCTACAAGCTTTGGCTGAGTGGGTATTCCGTCACATGAAATAAATACAAAAATAAATAATCTTTCAAGGAAAAGTAAATTACTGTGTCATTCAGTCCTTCTCATCTCATTTCACTTATCATATTGTTTATTACTACTAAACAGTGGTTTAATTGCTTTTCTTGACATATATGTTGAGTAAAGGCTATTTAAAGCAGCAGTGCAAGAAAATGGTGAAAATTTGACCCATACATTTTTGTTCTATTTTAGATTGCCCTTTATCTACTCACTGACTTGTAAGATACCCTTCTTTCCACAATTTGAGTCCACTTTAGTACATTTTTTTCACATCTGAAATAATAAAAGAGGCACTCCTTTTAATATGGCTTGGAGCAGATTTTCACAAGTGTTCTCAGCTGTTTTTTTACATCAATTGTCTAAAATAACTTCTACTGTGACTAGAATGAACTGGTATGCAACAGGCAGTGCTCCCTGCCCTTATGGAATAGCAAGTGTTCTAAAACAGCTGGGAATAGTGATGCAAAACTGGTCTGAGCTATATTAAAAGTAACGCTCCTTTTATTGTTTCAAATGTGAAAAAAAGTACTAAAAAAGACAAACTGTGGAAATAAGGGTATCTTACAAGTCATTAGATAAGGGGCAATCTAAAATAGAATAAAAAAGTATAGATCAAAATGTTCACCATTTTCTTACACTGCTGCTTTGAAATTATTTTTTTATCATGACATTATTTATCACCACCTCCATGGACCTGGCAGGGGCTATGACCCCCCTTCCCCTCAGAGAAGTACATCTTCCGGCCCATTGGGGTCATCATGGGTCCTGCAGGGTCATGGTATTTTTCCTCCATTTCTTCTCCCCCGCATCCATGCCCATGCAATGGGCACAACAGCCCTCTCCACTTCCACTGAGGCAGCCAAGCACCCTGGGCATGGGCTGAGCCCCTCTTTATTTTATTATTAGTTGTTTAACCAGGTATAGCACACTAAGCTGAAAGCTTTTTTACAGGAGCGACCTGGGAGTACAAGGAGGTTAAGTGACTTGCTCAGGGTCACACAGTATGCAAGTGGAAGCTGTGGGATTCAAATCCAGGTCTGGTCTGCTGGATGTCACCAGATTTGCAGCTCAGAGCCTTAGACCACTGCGCTATACTGCCTCCTCTTGTTGTGCTGATGCATGCAGCACAAGTCCACCCACCCCAAGTAAGGAGAGCAGTCCTCCGGATGCTCAATCCTTACCTCCCCTGCCAACCCCCAAATGATCGGAGTCCATTCTTGAACTCGAGTCACTGGCATGGCACGAGGTGTGGTGTCCAGCACCTCAACCCTCAGCACCACCAGGGTGTTTAAAATAATTCTTAACATACAGTTACCATAAAATAATAAATGTTATAAAAGTTCAGACAAGGTTCAGATAAGCATCCAAACCTTTTTTTGTTTATCAGAACCTTTTAGAACCTCAGAACCGCTACAGGTTCTTCCATCCATCATTGCAACGCCCTGTTTACAATTCACTCTGCACTAACTGTGGTGTGAGAATGGAGACTTGAAAGTGAACTCTATTCCTAGCTGATGCTGACTGAGGGCAACAGGTGGTGAGCGTACTTGCTGTTTTTCCTTGCTTTTATTGTGAACTTGCTTCAACCAAATAGCAGCAGTAAGGGAGTTGCTGGGAGAATTATCCTTTGTATTTTGAACCTGGACTTGCTCTGGTGAGAGCATAGCCTCAGACAGCACTTTAAATGTGATACCTTGTTCTTTTCAAAGCTGTTGCTGCTACAGTACATGTACTTTTGCACAGCAGATTAATTGCACTATTAGGATTCTCCTTTCTTTTTATCCTTTTAAAGTATTTATTTGACTGTGAGTGGGATTGGGATTTTGGAGTGTATCAGGGTATTTATGCAGTAATTTGAGTGACTGAATTTGAGTAGTAGTGTGTGTCTTTGTAAGGGATGTGAGGGTGGGGAGTTTTCTAAGGATGGTGGGTTTTGAAAACTGTGTTGAGTAATAAGTGGGAGTGGGGAAGTGGTTGGAGTTATAGTTAGTTCATTTTAACTGAGCTGGGATGTGTCGCTTACAGCAGACTGTGAGGCTTAGCTAGTCCCTGTCCTTGCAATGGGATGTATGTCCTTTCCATGACCCTCCTCTGCCAAGTCCTGCGTATTGACAGTACAGGGAAATGAGGATCAGGAGGAAGCATGGAGGGGTTTGGTGACTTGGGTAAGGCTGATGGGGTGGGTACTATTAGAGTTGTGAGGACAAAGAGACATCCTGGGGCAAAATGGGGTCTTGAGAGAAGCCAAACATGTTTAGTCCCAATACTCAGCGATCTCACCAGACCCAGATGGCAAATAGCTGATGAGCTGGCTGCCATCATTCATCCATTTTGTCCTGTGCTGTGTAATACCAGATCAATGAGGAATAAGTCAGCAGTTATGGAGGATCTTATCTCCTCTGTCAATCTGGCTTGCATTACAGAGACCTGGCTGGGTGATGATGCTGGCCCCGTCCTGGGGTCTTTGGTCTTGGATGGGTTTTCTATAGTGAACTGCCTGAAGAAGGAGAGCAGAGGGGGTGACCATCTGTCATAGGTGTTAGTTGATCCTGGAGGTGCATCCACTAGAATATACTTATCATTTTAATGTGTGGCTAAGCATGGGGGTCTACATGCAGGTTGCAGAATCTTCCTCGTGTACCAGCAGCCTGGGATCAAGAGGGAATTTCTATAGGAAATAGCAGACTTTGTTGCCAACAGAGTGTAGAAGTCACCAAGATGGATTATTCTTGGTGACTTCAATGCTGGGTTGATGACAAGCTCTCAGATTTTGGTCAAGATTTCTTCTTGGATATGGAATCCCTGGGCCTCACATAAGTGATTACTTCTGTGACCCATCACCGCAGCCATGCCTTGGATTTGGTATTTTCTCTGGGGCTTAAGAATGAAAACCTCGAGATTGATCCAGTAAGTTGGTTGGATCATTGTGCATCAGGTTCACTTTTAGACCCTCGCCTTGTAGTCCACTCCCTGTGATGGTTGTCCAGTTCAGTCCTTTATGAGGGCTTCAGCCAGAGGGATTTTTGGCAGTTCTAGACACCTCAGATGCACTGACAGCACTTGCTGAGGGACAAAAAGAAGCTACTGAAGCCTATAACAGGGCTGCTGCAGAGGCTTTTGCTCTTGTAGTACGAGTTTATGTATGCCTGCTGGTTTCACACCTTGGCTTGCAGTGGCTTTACAGAGAGTTGAGGGAGATGAAAACAAAGGGGTGGAGGGTAGAGCATTGTTGGATGAGATCCAAGGCCCAGAAGAACAGACTAGCTTTGATGTCTCACTGTGATAAGTATCAGAGGGAAGTCAGTCAGAAAAAGAAAGATTTTCAAAAATTAAGATTGCCCATGTCACTCACGCTCTTATTGTGGCACCCACATTACAGAGACATAATGAAGTCGCTGTTCTAATGGGATACCTGAAAACCGTAGATGATTTTAAGCATGAATGGGATAGACAAGGGAAATATTGGGAAATAAGCAGGGAGGAGGGAAGGTCACCAGAGATCCGAATGGGGTTCTGCAGAGACAGGCTAGGCAGGGACCATCTGAGCAGACTGGATGGGCCAAGTGGTCCTTTTCTACTCACAAATTTTTTTTCTGTGTTTCTAGGGTTGTTGTTACCTAGGTACAAACCTTGCACTTTTTAGCACCGAATCTCAACTGCCAACCTTAGACCACCTCTCTTGCCTTTGTAGATCCTTGTGCATCTCCCTTATCCCCTGGTCACTTTCTACCCTACCAATGAACTTTGTGTCATCTGTGAAGAGACAAATTTTGCCCCAGATGCCCTCTCCAATGTCTACTATGAACATATTGAAGAGGACAGGATCCAGAACAGATCCCTGTAGCACCCTAATCATCACCTCCCCCTTTTCTGAACTGACCCTTTTGCCACCACCATCTGCTGCTTGTCCTTCTAACAGTTTCCTGCACATTTAACTATGTATTTAACCACACCTAGGTATTCCAGCTTCCTCAGCAATTTTCTGTGTGGAACAGACTTAAAAGCCTTGCTGAAACAAAGTAGAGTAAATCCACAGTGTAGGTCTTATCTTCCACTTCTGTTACCAAGTCAGAGTAAACTATTAGGTAGGTCGGACAAGACTTCCCTTTCAAAAACACATGCTGTTTACTATCCTGTAGACCACTGCTCTCTATGTAGTCTACAAGTTTGACCAGTGACTCCATCAGTCTGCCAACTACAGAGGTAAGACTGACAGGTCTGTAATTCCCTGGTTGCTTCTTGTCTCACCTTTTTGTAGTCAAGTCAAGTCAATTTTGTTTATATGGCGCTCAATCCAGATGACTCTGAGAGCCTTACAATCAACAGATAAAACAATTAAAACA
The DNA here is from genome assembly GCA_016271365.2 of Neoceratodus forsteri. Classification (NCBI taxonomy): domain Eukaryota; kingdom Metazoa; phylum Chordata; order Ceratodontiformes; family Ceratodontidae; genus Neoceratodus; species Neoceratodus forsteri. The sequence goes on from CM057455.1 coordinate 615,191,637, forward strand.
ACAAGTAACAAATGAGCATAAAAGAGTTAAAAGGCCAGTCTAAAACATAAATTAAAATAGTGCATTTTCAATAGTGATTTAAAAATGGTCAGTGAGGGAACCCTCCTCACTTCATGGGGGAGGGCATTCCACAAAATCGGTACCGATACATCAAATGCCCTGTCCCCCAAAGATTTCAATCATGAATGGGGAACAAACAGGAGGTTTGCCTCTGCTGTTGGGCACAAGCAGGAGTGTAAGGAATCAGGATATCATTCACATAGACCTGACTCAGGCCATGTAGGGCCTTGTAAGTTAACAAACAAACCCTGAAACTGACGCGCCTCCTGACCAAAAACCAGTGGAGAGCACGAAGAACCAAAGTGATATGCTCAGAACCAGATGTAGCTGCAACCAACCAGGCTGCAGCAGTATGAACTAGCTACAGGTGGTGCATCAGCCTCATAGAAAGCCCCAGGTAGAGAGTGGTGCAGTAGTCCAGCCTAGATGAGATGAAGGTATGCACTAGTATCACTAGATCAGATGGTTTGAGATAGGGCTTGATCTGGGCAGTATTACAAAGATGGTAACAACTGCTACTGACAACAGCCAACACCTGACATTCCAGTATCAGGTTAGAGTCCACAATGATCCCAAGATTCTTAACCCTATCTAACAGACAGAGGGTCACTCCTCCCATAGAATGGAATCGAGTGTTCCCAAATGTTATGGAAGAATCATGTTGACCCAGCTCCACCAGTAGCATCTCCATCTTAGATTGATTCATTCTGAGCCAGCCGGCCACCAGGCAGCCCTGGATCTCTTTAAAACAGTTGCCCAATACCGAGAGAGCTGCCACATCATCTGGGACTCAAGACACATACACCTGGGTGTCATCAGTATAACTATGATATGCCGTACACTCCCTGTCATTACATATGGTGGCCGGATGAAGTGATGAGAGGAGAGCTGTGCTGGTCAGCGTGTGGACTCCCAATCCCCATTTTCTGACCAAATAACTAACTAAGTATGGGGGGGTGGCAGGTTGGTGTATTCAACTCGATGTGGGTGGTGTGGTGGGGGCGAGGGCACTAGACACCAGGGAAATGCTAATTGTAGCTGGGGCAAATGATCGGAGGGTGGGGGGTGCCAGTAAACACCAGGGAAACGATATTAATTATTACAGTCAGCGTGAGTGATCAGAGATTTAGGGGGTGCTACTAGAGACCAGGGAAACAATATTAATTATGGTCGGGTGAGCAATCAGAGGGTGGGGGGTGCCATTAGATACAAGAGAAATAAAATGGGGTGAGCGACTGGAGGGTGGGGGAGACACTAGAAGCCAAAACAACAAATTAATTTGGGGCCAGCAATACATAACATAGTTCATGCTTTCATTTTGCAGTTCAGTGACTCACTGAACTGTGGAATGAGTGTATGAATTGAAGATTAATTGCATTAAAACTGCAAAAAAGAAATTCTGCAGAACAGATTTCTGACAGTGACCAGTTCTCTGGAATTTTTTCGACAGTTTAATACATTAATCTTCACCTTTCATACATTTATTCTGCCATTCTAGCTAAGTTGGAATTTTCAAAAAGGTTTCTAATTTGATTTCTGAACTTCAGCAGAAGCGAAAGTTTGACTTTTGCACAAATTCCTCAGGTGGAAGTTGTTTTTTTTCTGCCACAGCTCTAATGGCTGCCTCCAATACTCTAAATGAGCATCATCCATGCTGTGAGGCTGGGCAAAATCTGCATTTGAGTTGACCTCTGTGAAGGCTGAGACCCACTCAGATAACATTGTAACCTACTCTTTGCGTGAACCCGACCACCGTACTACTGCTGCTTAGTTTCTTTCATGACACTGAAAGAACTGCCACCTCTCTCCCTGCTGCAATCAGTAGTCAATGTTTGTTGGCACAGCTCCCAAAATGGTTAACAACCACTTTCACAGACTGAATGACCAGGGTCCCGTGCAACAGCCCTGTATAGCAAGACTTAGCATTTGCACTTAATGTGCCAGGTCACCCTTTCAGCAACCAGTCAGGATTTTCTGCTGGCCAGGAGCACAATCTCCAGCTAATCCTTTCACTTCTATTATTGTATGCTAATGTACAGCACACATCGTATTCCATCCCTGTCTCCAGGCAGAACACATTGTCCCCATGCATACTGTTTAGGATTTTAGTGCCTCTATATTTTCCTCTTACTTCTCCTTTTCTGAAACACTTGTTCTGTTAATTCTTGCTTAGTTAAGTTTTAAAGTTTGATTTTTCCCATTTTACTATCTCTCTTTAAAATGTATTTTCTTTTTGTTATGTGGGGTTGTTTAGTATGTAGTATACTGTATATATTTTTTTTAATTTTTTCAGTCAAAATGGGACAGTTTGCTGAGGACATTAGGAGAAATGTGAGTCATGGTGAGAAGAGAAAGGAGAGGGAGAGGAGGTCCACAGATGATACATGCTGTCCCATTCCTCTTTTAAGGATACCGTGAGTGATACCATTAGCACTGGGCCCAAGAGGAAGGAGCAGCAAGAATTCTGTAGCAGCTCCATCTTCCTCTGAAGAATGAGGAGGAAGCACCCCCACACAGCACAGCAGCAGTATTTTGCCCCCCCCCCCGCTGGCCCAACATTACCAGAAGCACCTGCAAGAAATTAATCCACTATGGCCCATGTAATATCTTTGTCCAATACCCATGAGGAAGAGACACAGAGACAAGTCACCTCTGTCTCCCCCACCCCAAGGCAACAGCACAAGACCCTTGTGTGGGACGTTTTTGAGAAAGACCCCACCAATAGCAATGTTGTCACTTGCAAGTCCTGCAACACAGTTGTTTGACATTGGTTACAGAGCAGCCATCTGGGCACTGCTGGGCAGCACACCCACCTTTATGTAAAGCACTGCCATGAGTGGGAACTGTACCAGAAGGCAATGACTGACAGGGATGGAGATGCAGCCACTTCTACTCACTCAGTGCCACAGCAGGAGTGGTACAGAAGGCACTGAAGAGGTCTGCACTTGCTAAAAAGGGATTCAAAGAGGACTAAGAGTAGGACCTGCAACCAGGCTGGGGGCTGCTGGGGACAGCTGTGAGACCAGCATCAGATCCTCCTCATCCTCTGTCATCAATGAGAGTTGTAGTGGTGCATCTCCGTATGGTGATCAGAGAGCTGATCTGCTGATCTGTGGCCATGGAACTGATATTTGAGTTGTTGCTCACTAACCAGTGGTGTATCCTCAAGGGACTGACAGAATTCCATGGTGGTGATGCACCCTAAGTCCTCATGCCCTAGTCCTAGCCCTTCCTGTTGCCATCTGCAGTCAGCAGTCTGTCTTAAATTTACTTCTCTATCTCCTCCTCACCTGTTTATTGTTTATCAGCAGTCTGCACCATTTCTTAGGTTTAATTCTCAGTCTCCTCACCTGTTTCTTGTTTAGTTCAATTCAATTAAATTGAATTTATTGGAACTCAAGACTGAGAGCAAGCACTCTTTTACAATTGCATCCAACACATAATAACATACAAATAAGGAATACATGAGAAAGGACATAAACAAACATACAATAGTACAAAAAAAAATAAGCAGTTATTAATGTATTATATTAATTATACATATATCAGACTCTCAAGCAATTCAATCATAAAAAGCAGGCACAATCATGTGCATCATGAGCTAATAAACTTCATTTGAAACATGAAAAAGATATTAAAGACCTCAATTTAAGCTTTTTTTTGGATTTTTATCCAAGAGGTTGGAATAGCAATAGTCAGCCTATAGCTGCAAAATTTGTTTTTAAATCTAGGTAATAAAAACTGAGGTAAATCAGTAGAATAAAGTGATTATGTATTCAAGTGCTTTTTTTATCAACCAGATCTATTAAGTACTGAGGAATTTTTTGTTGTGCAAATTGATATACAAAATAGTACCAATGTATCTGCCTGCGGGCAGACAATGACTGCCTTCCACAGATGGAGTATAATGTGCAATGATGAATATTCCAAGGCAAGACAGTGGCAGACCTCAAAACACTGTGGTATAGCCCATCTAAGGGCTTAAAAATGTAATTATTTGTTCTCATATATATACAATCCCCAAAATCAAGTAGAAACAAAAACAATGAGTCCACTAATTGATTACAGATAACAAGAGAAAAACAGTCCCTATTTCTATAAAGAAAAGATATTGCACGTTTCAGACTGATGGACAGATTTTTTATGTGTATATCAAATTTCATGTTCTCATCTAAAATAACACTGGGATATTTGTATGAAGAAACATTTTTCAGGGCTGTCCCATCTAAGGCCCTTAAGCTACAACTCTGACTAATCTCATTAGCTCAATAAGAGAATAGTACCCATTGGGTCTTCCCTACATTTAACAAAAGACAATGTTTTAATAAGTTTTGTTTAATAGCATCAAAGTCTAGTTGCAAATAGTTAACCTCAACTTATTCAGAATGGTGATCACCTACTTTAACACAATGATGTCTAGGTGTCAGATATGAAAAAAAAAAACACCAAAGCTTTGGGGCCAATCCCTATATCTTTTAGTCCATTCGAAAGAATAGCATATTGGACAGAGTCAAATGCTTTTGACAAATCAAGAAAAAGGGCAGGAACTAAGTTTCCTTGATCAAAAACAATACAGGTGTCATTAACAACCTTGGAAATAGCAAAGGTGGTGTTATGTCCCTTACGGAAACTTGATTGATAACTAGTAAGTAACTTATAATTATCCAAATACTTTATTAATTGTGAGTATAACAATTTCTCAAACATTTTTGAAATAGGTGTCAAAATTGAGATGGGTCAATAACAGCCAGGATCAGCATCATTACCACCCTTAAAAATAGGGGTAATAAAGGCAGACTTCAAGTCAGCAGGTTTCTCAGACGTAATGATTGAGAAATTAAATAAGCCAGTTATATGTTTGGCCAGGACAGGAATCCCTATTTTGCAAAAATTGGGGTTGATATTATCCATACCAGTCCCCTTTCTTACATCCAATCTTTCTAAATCAGTTTTAACAGCAGATTAACCGATTTCCATAAAGACAAATGATGGTCTCTTTAAATTACAATCAAAGTCCTTAAGACTTTCTGCTGGTAGGTTAGGGTGGATTTTATCAAACAAACTCCCTGCTTCAGTAACATATTCATTGAAAGCCTTAACCTGGTCCTGCAGACTACTAATCAATAGGTCATTGAAATTCAACAGTTTAGGTAAAGAGGCAGAAGAGGTTTTACCCTGCAATTGTTTTATATTGTCCCATACTCTCATACTGTTCCCAGCTGCATCCTGAAATTGTTGGTTATAAAAAATACTTTTAGCTAATCTTGTTTCCCTTACACATCTGTTTTGAGCTTTGCTGTACATAAGAAGATCGTTACCTAATCTTGATTTCCTGGCTTTCTTCTATAATTGGTCTTTTTCAATAAGCACCTTCTTCAAATGATCATTAAACCAAGGTGCAGAGTTGGCGCTTACTCTTTTTTTAATTAAAGGAGCATGTTTATTAATAACTTGCAAAAGGGAATTTTTAAAATAATCTCAGGCTATATGTATATCAGGACAAGAGTATAATAACGTCCAATTTACCTTTTGCAAGTCAAAAAGAAATGCCTGATCTTTAAAGCCAGAAATTTTTCTAGAAATCACAACCCGTGCAGGTTTAGATGTTTTTATCTGATGATATATGTACACGATATAACAATGGTTACTGACATCTGCATCAAAAACAGAAAATATGTATCTATGAGGGGTGGTGAACAAAATCAAATCTAATGAGGTGTCCTTATTAGCAGCAGTTTTATTAGAATGGGTTGGTACATCAATGACTTAGAAACATAGAATTTGATGGCAGATAAGGACTGCTTGGCCCACCTAATCTGCCCATTTTCCTAGCTAACAGATAAGCTTCAGATCCTAGTTAACCAACAGCTTACTTCCTCCTACCCCCCACTTGGACTACCTTATGTCTGTCCCATGCATTCTTGAATTCAACCACTTTTCTTCACTCCATGACCTCCTCAGGGAGGCTGTTCCATGCATCCACAACCCTCTCCATGAAAAAATGCTTCCTCACATTACCTCTGAGCCGTCCCCCCTCTATTTTCAAATTGTGCCCACTTGTTCTTGCACATCTCTTTTTCTGAAAGATCCTACCCTCTTGGACTTTATTGATTCCCTTGAGGTACTTGAAAGTTTCTATCATGTCCCCTCTCTCCCTTCATTCCTCAAGGGTATATATATTAATCTTCTTTAGCCTTTCTTCGTATGTCTTCTGGTGCAGACCCTGCACCATTTTGGTTGCACTCCTCTGGACAGCCTCCACTCTGTCTATGTCTTTGCAGAGATGGGGTCTCCAGAACTGCACACAGTACTCCAGATGGGGTCTCACCAACTGTCTGTACAAAGGGATAACAACGTCTTGTTTTCTACTATTGATGCCTCTCCCTATGCATCCCAGTATCCCCCCAGCCTTCCTTACTGCCTTCTCACATTGCTTGCCCACCTTTAGGTCATCTGATATAATTACTCCCAGGTCCCTTTCCATTTTTACTGTTGTCAGTATCTCACCCCCATTGTGTAATCTTCCCCTTGGTTTTTGTTTCCCAGGTGCATTACCTTGCACTTCTTTGCATTGAATCTGAGCTGCCATACATTTGACAATTCCTCCAACCTTGCCAATTCCCTTTTTATCCTTTCCACTCCACCTTGTGTATCAACCCTGTTGCAGATCTTTGTGTCGTCTGCAAAGAGACATACTTTTCCTTCCAGTTCCTCTGCAATGTCACATAAAGACATTAAAAAGGACCGGTCTCAGTACTGAACCCTGTGGTACCCCGTTAGTAACCCTCCTTTCTTCACTGTGGATTCCGTTTACTACTACCCTTTGCGTCCTGTTGTCTAGCCAATTTTTTATCCAGGCTACCACGTTGGGACCCACTCCAAGGCTAGCTAACTTGTGTATTAATCTTTTGTGTGGGACTGTATCAAATACCTTGCTAAAATCTAGGTAGACCATGTCCACAGTCCCTCCCTGGTCTACTACTTTGGTCACCCAGTCAAAGAAATCTATTAGATTCATCTGACATGACATTCTCATCATGAATCCATGCTGCCTTGGGTCCTGTGCCCCACTGGCCTCTAGGTACTCAACAATTCTTTCTTTCAGAAGTGATTCCATCATTTTCCCTACCACTGAGGTCAAACTAACTGGTCTGTAGTTTCCTGCCTCTGTCCTGCTCCCACTTTTGTGAAAAGGAATCACATCGGCCCTCTTCCAGTCCTCAGGTACCACCCCATCCTCCCATGATTTGTTAAAGAGAGTAGTCAGCGGTGTCATTAGTTCTATCCTTAGTTCTTTTAGAATTCTTGTGTGAATCCCATCAGGCCCAATTGCTTTGTCCACCTTCAATTTTATTAGTTCTTTCAGAACCCTTTCTTCTGTAAATGGACTGGTATCGACCCCCGTCTTTAGAGTGTTTCTCTTGTTTGGTTTAGGTACCTCTACCTCCTCTTCCTTTGTGAATACTGAGCAGAAATATTCATTCAGTATCCCTGCTTTTTCACTGTCACCCTCTGCCCACATTCCCTTCCCTTTATTAAGCCTCAGTATCCCTCCTTTGGTCTTTCTTCGCTCCCTAATGTACCTATAAAAGGTCTTATCCCCCTTCTTAACAGAGTTGGCTATCCTTTCCTTGGTTTGGGCTTTTGCTATTCTGACTGCCTTCCCTGCTTCTTTCTGCTTTAACTGATAAAGTTCTCTGTCCTGCTCCTTCTGTGTTTTCTTATATTTCCTTAATGCTTTCCTTGTCTCTTTAACCTTCCCTGCCACCTCTTTTGAGAACCATAGCGGTTTTTTCCTTAGTTGTGTTTTGTTGATTTGCTTTACGCAAAGGCTTGTTGCCTCTGTGATGGCTGTTTTGATTACTCCCCATTGTTCCTCCACCTCTCCTTCTTGCCTGTTTGCTAGTGCTTTTCTGAGGCACTGTCTCATTTTCCCAAAGTCACCCCTCCTAAAGTCCAATACTCTTGCTTTTGTATGGCTTGATTGTATGGCTGTGTTTATCGTGAACCACACTGTTTGGTGATCACTTGTTCCCAGATGGCTACCCACTTCTAAATCCGAGATTCTTTCTCCGTCCCCATTTGAGAGTACCAGGTCTAAGATTGCTCTCTCCTGAGTGGGTTCCAATACTAGCTGTCTGAGGCATGCCCCTTGTATGGCATCAAGAATGACCCTGCTCTTGGATGTGCCTGACTTGTGTTAAATTGAGTGTTGCGATTTGATTACTCAGCTGAGTAGTAGGTTGTAATATATTCCAGTTACGGTCTCCCAAAATTAACAGTTCCTGGTTAGTACAAGGAGCTACCAGTGTTCCAAATAACTGAAGAACATCTGCAGTAGCTGAAGGGAGTCTATAACAAGTGGCTAAAATCAGAGTAGAATTTTTTGATAAGCCAATTTTCACTATCAAAATATCAATTTTGAGGGGAATTGATTTAGCTAATTGCACAGTTCTGGAGAAGTTATTTCTAAGATAAATTACAACTCCTCTTCCTTTAGTGGAGCGTTCAAGCCTATACAAATTCTACCCATCAATGCAAATATCGTTATCCTTGATTTTACCACTGAGCCAAGTTTCTGAAAGTACAACTATATCAGGGTTGGAGCAATGCACCCAAGCATGCATGTAATCAATTTTAGGTAAAACTCCTAATTTTTAAAAGTACTAGCCCCAGTCCTGTTCTTTCACTTAACTTCTGAAGACAGACATTATTATGATTTACTAGAGGTCCTGGATTTGAATGCACATTTCCTGAGGAGAACAACATTATTAAAATAAATGTTCTTAAAAAGGAAAAACACTTTTTTACATCTTGTACCTGAAAGAGGGCCTCAAATTATCTGTTTAAATATAGGCTTATGGAAGTTATGTCCTGCAGCAGATGGTCTAAATTGCAAGGCCATAACTACAGGTTTAGTGTCTGTGCACATTAATAAGTTGGCACTAGGTAAAAAGGTGTTCACCTGAGTAACGTAAGGGCAAGACGTTTCTCCCTTGGTAATACCACTTTTAAATATAAATCCCATCAATACCCACTCTCCTAATGCTAAGAGAATCATTATTACAAAAGATACAACTTGGCAAAAGAACAAAAAAAATCAAATAATTACCTTAAAGGGACAGTAAACACTGCAGGGGTCACTACAATTATGCAAGCTTATAAAAAGATCTTTCAAATGAGTTATGGGGCTTGTGTGTAGGTGTCAGGAGTCCTGAGTTATGAATACTTAAGTCATATGTAAATCAAAACAAGGCAGCAGTCATTTCATTGAATTATGAAACTAACAGTGGTGTCATTGAGGGACAAGGTGTAATTAACAACATGCAGCTTGCCCCTCAGTGACATCACTTCCTGTTGTAAAATGGCTGCTGCAATGTTTTTATTTACAGATTAGTTAGACAGTCATATCTCAGGACTCCTGACACCTACAAGGAAGTCCAGTGCCTCATTTGTAACATCTTTTCATGGGCTTTCACAATTTGAGTGACCCCTGCAAATGTTTACTGTCCCTTTAAGTTCAAGTAATTTAAACAGTTACTTTAAACAACACATTGATCCATGCTGCAACAAAGTAGTTAACATTAAAATATGCTAACATACTAATTTACTGTTAATATTGTTCTCCCCAAAGATATTTCTGTAACATTGTCATGATTTGTTGTTGTATTGTACTGTATCCTCTCAGGTCGTGCCTGAAAATAGTCATGGTTATGGCTAGTGCACCTACCCAGTAAACAAAAACTAAATAAAAATAAATAAAAAAATTGCCAGCAGTTTAGGCTTTATGGTCTATCAAGTCTGCTCGAACCTCAGATCCCATGTTGGGAACCAAGGCCCTCCCCCCCTTGTGTTCCAATACATCCCCTTTCTGTATCTGTATTACCCTCTCTTGAAGCCCTCCACTGTGGAACTCTGGACCAGTTCGCCAGGCAGCATGTTCCAAGGATCCACCAACCTCTCAGTGAATAACCTCCTCCTATTTTCCCCCTCATCCTTCCACCTTCCAACTTCAAACCATGCCCTCTGGTGATACCTCCCTCCTTTAGTCTAAAGATCCCCTCCGTGTTTACCCTATTTATTCCCTTGAGGTACTTGAAGACCTCGATCATGTCCCCCTGTCTCTCCTCTCCTCTTATGAAAACAGGCCAAGCTCCTCAAGTCTGTCCTCATACGTCAATTCCCCCCAGTCCTCAAATCATCCTGGTAGCCCTCCTCTATACCTGCCCCAGGAACTTTAAGTCCCTCTTCAAGTGTGGTCTCCAGTACTGTACACAGTACTTGAGATGTGTTCTAACCAGTCCATTGTACAGTGGCAGAATCACTTCCCTGCTCCTAGAGGTGATCCCCCTTACAATGCATCGCAACATCCTGTTTGCTTTGCTAGCTGCTCTCCTGCACTGCTGAGAGTTATTCATACATGCATCCACCTTGACCCCTAGGTCTTTTTCCCCAGATGAGGACTCCAGCGCCTCCCCTCCCAGGATGTACCTGTGTTTAGGGTTTCCCTGCCCAAGATGTAACACTTTGCATTTGTGGTATTGAAATTTAATTTCCATGTGTGAGTCCACCTTTCCAGGGTGTCCAGGTCCCCTTGCAGGTCCAACCTCCCCTCTTCCCCCTCAACTACTGCTCCCATCTTGGTGTCATCAGTGAAGAGACTCATCTCACACCCTATACCCACCCTAATGCCAGATATGTATGCATTAAAAAGGATCTGACCCAGGACGGAGCCCTGCGGTACCCCACTACCAACCCCTCTAGGGTTCAAGAGCTCCCCACTGACCACTGCTCTCTGTATGCATCCAGCTAACCAGTTTCCTATCCATCTGACCATCAATGGTCCAACTCATTCAGTTTCTCCACCAGTCCATTGTGGGGGACAGATTCAAATGCCTTGCTGAAATCCAAGAATAGTACATTCACAGGCTTCCCCTGTCCAGTTCCGATGTTACCCATTTATAGAACTTCATCAGGTTGGTTTGACATGATCTACCTGGCACAAACCCATGTTGTTGACTACCCAGCCTTCCTTCCTCTTACAAGAACACCCCCAATTGTTTCTTCAGTATACCCTTCATTAATTTTCCCACCACTGAGGTCAAACTGATGGGTCTATAGTTACCTGGTACTTCCCTCGACCCCCCTTTATGGATTGGCTCCACATGTACCTCACTCCAATCCCTAGGTACCCTCCCTGTCTCAAGCAACCTGCAGAAGAACTCAACCAGGGGTGTGGCCAGTATGTCTGCCAACTCACATAGTACTCTCAGATGAATGCCATCTGCCCCAAGAGATGTATCTTTCTTCAGGGCCTTAAGGGCTTGCCCCACCCATTCAGTGGAGAAAGTATCATCTGTCCCCCCACCTTGCTGGCCTTTCTAGCCTTATCTTGATATGAAACCCCAGTTTTGCCTCTTCCTCCCTTATGCTCCATATCTGTTGCTCCCCCAATCCCACACACTACCAGTTCTATCCCCCTCGTGCCTTGATTTGTAAATATTCCATCCCCCTCCCTAGTGAACAGTCAGGTGAAGTACTCATTTAATACCTCTGCCTGGTCCCTCACCTCTTCCACCCACCCACCATCTGATCTCAATCTGCCATGCTGGCCCTTAGTTTTTCTCTGCTCCCAGATGTACCAGAAAAAAACATTTTCCCCTTCCTGTATCCCCTGTGACAGACACTGCTGTTTACTGGACTGTGCCCCCAGCACGAGTCAGGTGACTTTTCTAGATGCAAGATGGTACGTTTCCAATTCCCTTTCCCCTTTCATTGTTTTATATTTTTTGTAAGTTATCTAAGATCTAAGTTATTTTCCTGTTGCTCACGCTATGCGCACACTAGCAGGCAGTGCGGGCCTTTGAAATGAACAAGTCCCACCCCCTTGGTAATGCATTCAGCAGTCAGCTCCCCGAGCTCCCTACACACCAAGCGGTCAAGTAAATGTCAGGTAAATGTCCTGATAACAGTTGCTCACCAGCAGATGGGAGGCACAGCAGATCTTTTTGCTCAGCAGCAAAACTTCCCCTTTTTTCCTGGGCAGCAGAGACTTCTTGCTGGAGGGAAGAAGAGTAGACAGCATTCTGAAGCCAGTGGGTAGCACAGACCTTTGAAATGAACAAGCCCGGCCCCCATGGTGACACATTCAGCTGTCAGCTCCTCCGAGCCCCCTACACACCGAGCAGTTAAGTAAATGTCAGGTAAATGTCCTGATAACAGTTGTTCACCAGCAGATGGGAGGCACAGCAAATCTTCTTGCTCATCAGCAAAACTGCCCCATTGTTCCTGGGCATCAGAGACTCCTTGCTAGTTACAAATAACACAAAATCATAAAATTTAAAAAAAATATATTTTTAATTCCTCTTTTACTCCTGATTTCTGTTACTGCAACTGTCTTTCAGTTTAGTGAAAAAATACAGTGTATCTATAATATACTAGTGTGGTAACACCAGTATAGTTAGCATTGAACATGAGGTTCAATGTTAAACCCCTGACTTTCCACCTTGATAGCTTTGGCAGCTTTTTGGTGAAATTAGCTGATATTTTGCATACATCATCTAGTAGGCAAAGTCTAACTATGGGGAAAGTTTAGTGATGGCAGCTTGTGCTGTGATCCCCAAATGTCATTTTCCTGTAGACGTCTACTTTTTTTTCTATACTTAACATGGATTTTTGGTTTTGTTCTCATGTACATCCTACCTGGAATTGATTTTTTTTCTGAAACTGTCAGGGTACAAGCATGCTATGCCAAGGTAGTGCCTTTGGAAGGTTTTGTGAAAAATATTAAATTGTTCTAGAGTTATAAGAATGTAATTGTTTTCCCTGTGCTAAACATGCTTAGTAGGGATTTTGGGATAGCATTCTGATATGACATGAAACATTTTGTGTTGCAAGACCCTTTTTGGTTACTCACCACTTGCTTCTCATAGCATGATTTTTTTTTTTTTTGCCATGACAGCCGCCATCTTGTTTTTTTACCCTTGTACTAAAAATCATGGAACATAAAAAAGGTGCAATTTAAAAAACAAACAAACACCTGAACCTAGATAAAAATGTACCCTTTTATCTTGATTTAGGTGTTTTTTTTTCCAATGGCCAGAAATACATTTCCTGGACACCCCAAAATCCAGAGTGCCCAGCATAGTGAGAAGAGCTGTTCACCCACTTTCTCTGTATGAGAACTACAGGACTTTCTTGAATTATAAAGGTGAGGCTCGAGTCATGCTGCAGGCTTACATTCAAGCAGTGAACCATCAATCACCCTCTATCTATCTATCTATCTATCTATCTATCTATCTATCTATCTATCTTTCCATCTACTGTATCTTTCTGTCTGTCTGTCTATCTATCTATTTAGCTATCTATCTATAACATTCAAGTATACCAGGGTGCCCACTCTGGTTCCACTTCTTTTCTCCACCTCCCCTCTAGGTCACCTGCCCAACTTTCTTAATCTTTGTTTGTTTGTTTATTTATTTATTTATTCAGATTCAGTATGAGCAAACCAGGGTGCTCACCACTGGTACTGCTTCTCTTGATCCCCCTCCAGGTCACCTGCCCTTGTTCCCCAAACTATATACAGAAACTTGGCTTCCCAATCCCTAGTATCAGATTTTAAATGTCCCTGAAATAAAATAAAAAAAACTGTCCCTTGTTTTTTTTTATACCTGAAACAAATAATATGGTCTCTCACTGATCTGACCCCAACACACACACACCCCACCCTGACATTCCATTCAGCACCCACCACCTTTCCTCCCACATCCTCTTCATACCCTCACTCACCTGAACATGTTCCAAGGCATAGATCCACTCTCATCTTTTTGCTGGGACCACTGACTCCCATATGAGGAAATAAGATATGTCTGGTTGGTTCTATGATGCCAGTTCAACAAAAATATGTTGATCCCAATGTTACAGTGATAGTTGTATGTCAACCACAATTGTGGTTGACATTGTACCATCCAGAAAAGAAGTGTGTTTTAGCTGGAGCCTGCACCCCCACACCTCCCCCACATGGGGGGCTCTGGCCCCAGCACACCCTTTAATCTAAAATAACTAACTCCTAGTCAGAGCTGTTTCGAGGAAGGGGTGCAGGTCCCAGAGAAGTTGTGCAACTATTACAGTGATCTGCTGATGTTGTTGCTGTAATAGTCTTTGGCATAAATGTCTTGCTGTTGGAATGGCATATCAGTCTGGTTTAAGGTATTTGGGGTTTGAACTTTTATTCATAAAATTGCAATGTTTCCATATTTTGACACCATATTTTTAACATGACATTTTTGTGACCCCACCTCATGACCAATGGCAGTGGAATTATGCAAACCCATCCCAAAAGGCAATTCTGTAGTTGCTTTATGAAATTACATTTCAGGTGGAATTTGAAAATATTCACAGCTCTTGTTCCTGAGGTGGGATCATAAGAAGGCTATGTTGAGAATTTGGGGTCAGAATACATCAAAATGACAAAGTTATGAGTGTGCATTGACATTTTTCTATGCTCGTTCATAACTTTCATCATTTCCAATATTCTGACCCCAAATTTTCAGCATAGCCATTTCTTCACTCTACCTCATGAATGTGATAGCTGACACTTACCAAATCCTAGCCAAAATGTGTTTTTGCACCTGTAGTATGAAATGAAATGGCAAGAATTTGAAAATTTTCACTTACTAGGTTCATGAGGTAGGTTTATAAAAAGGTTATTCTGAAAATGTGGTGCACAAATATGGTTAAATACCCTATTTATGAGTGAACATTGCAATATTTCAATGCTCACTTCTAACTTTGCTAGTTTTCCATATTTTAACTCAAAACTTGCAACATAGCCATTTTTCCACACCAACTCAAAAATGTGACAGGTGTAATTTTTTTTAAATCCTGGACAACACGTGATTTTGCACTTGTGGTATGAAATTATGTTTTGGGCAATATAGTATAAATTCCACATGTCATGTTTATAAGCAGAGTCACAAAATGACTATCTTGAAAATTTGGGGTCAATATAAAAAAAAATAATTAGTAAGAAATGTTCTGTGAAGTGCTACCATTCACCCAGGGGATATGCTTTGTGATCCTATGCCGATGACCTGTGTTTGTGGGCAAGTTCAGTGACCCAGTTACATGGAGTGAAAGTGGGGGGATGGCACAGGTATGCGACACCCTCCAACCACAGATTGAAAGCAGCAGGGTTGCCTGCACTGACCCAGGTACTATAAAGTGAAGACAACTCTTCTCTTTGCATGTGGCCCTGCACTCATGGGATGCACAGGGCCCTGTGTATTGGCTAAAAGATGAACAGTTTGCCCTGTGTGTCTGTATCTGCTGCCACATAGAAGCACAGGGACCAGAAAGCCCAGGCTTCCGCAGCCCACCAGACACATCCGTGAATTCTTGACATCTGTCGCTGACCGTTGAAAAAGTGATTGTGATCATGAAGCACTGGGATGGTCAGTTCACTGCCTCTGTGCTCTGAGTCATGCTATGCCATCAGAATCAGGAATTTGTCACATAATGCATGCTTTGAACTCTGAGTTATGGATGTGAGCAAATGAAGCTCATTTTTCCTGAACTGCTTTTCCGTGCTTTAGATATTTATGTTACTTAAAAATAAAGCTTTTTGGAAATAATTATTGGTTGCTGTACTTCACTATTTGAGTTGTTTTGGAGTTCATGGTTGGAGTTTATGCACCATATTTTGTGATTGTTTGACTGGAGTTTGTTTGGGATCCAGGGCCCACAAGGGCTCTGCACTTCCATATGGGGACAGAGTCTTCCCATGGTACAAAGCCCAAAGGACCTTGCATGACTGCAGGAATGATATAATTTCACTATCACAAAAAGAAAGGAAATTCTTTGCAAAAAACTTCATAAATGCACCTGTTAGGGTTCAAGTTAACACAATAAAAGTTGGGAAATGTGTCATTAAGGTATCCAACCCTCACTTCCCATCCCCACCCTCCAAGCAGCAAACATAAAAGTAAAATAAACATTTAGGGTTCGGGTCTCAGGATTCTTGGAAAATCAGTAGTGATGTCTTCCTTGGGGTTTACATCTGTAATGCCCACCCTGTTCCCATAGCAAACAATGTCAGAAGTCATCTCCTTTCTTTCAGGAGGCCCACTATAGACTGTATTGGCAACATGTGGTGAGACATTCTTCTCAACCTTTGAAGACTGTATCAGTAGGAGGCTCTGGCTTGCAGATGTACTTTGTATTTTGTACAGGAGACTATGTGCTGGTGGGGATGGGGTAGGCATAAAAGTTGACAACCCCAAGGAAGACCTCGCCACAGATTTGCCAAGACTCCAGAGACCCAAAATCCTGACATTTTCCTTTTACTGCTCAGGGGTTGGGGGGAGTTATGGTTAGAAACCTCAGTGCCACATTTCCCTACTTTTGTGGTGTTTACTTGAACCCTAACTGGTGCATTAACAAAGTTTTATTGCAAAGAATACATATATAATATGATTTTTGCTTTCCTCTCTATTGTTCTTTGTTTTGTACAGTTGCATTGTTCTTGCGCTATCACTCTCTTCTCTCACCACTATTTTTATTGTAAAGCACTGAGGAATATAGTGCGTCTGAAAAGCATAACATGCAAAAATTCACTAGTCCATGAATTGTTCTCAAGTTCTAAAATTGATATATGCTGCTTTGCTGTGTCAGTCTCCCATGACGACACCTCTTGCGAAACAGTTTAGTGCACATTGTATTCAAAAATCACAATATAATCAATTCTTAATTCCATACATTCTTTGCAAGTCTCAGAATTTTTATATGCTTCTGTGCTGTGACAGTTTTCCATCACATCACCTTTTGAAATGCACTTTAGTACACAGTGCATATGGAATTCACATTATATTAAATTCTTCAGTCAGTGGATTTTTGTTAAGTCCCAAAATCTCTAAATGCTGCTGCTACTGTACATGCTACTGTGATATGTCAGTCTCCCATCACGGCATCTTTTGCAAAGCACTTAAGTGTGCATTGCATGTTGAAATCACAATATATTAAATTCTCAAGTCCACAAATCTTTCTCAAGCACAATAATTTCTGCACACTGAAGCTATATGCTGCTGCATTGTGTTAGTCTCCCACCACAGCACCTCTTGTAAAGCATTTTAGTGCATATTACATTATAAGTAGAGGAGGGTGCTGCAAGCAGTGGCAGAAAATTTATTTTTATTGACCGGTAAGTGCATTAGACAAATCCTGCATATTTTCAGACACGACCCGGGGGAGGGGGATACAGATGAATGCTAACTAACCTTGAACCAGATTAAGCTGTTGGTGGTATTTTTTTAGTGAATGAGGGAAATTTGGCCAGGACACCGGGGAAATTCCCCTACACTTTTTGAGAAGTGCCATGGAATCTTTAACATCCACCTGAACTACCACCAATCCAGGCAGCTGGGACCTCAGTTTAAATTCTCATCCGAAAGACGGCACCTCAAGAGTGCAGCACCCCTCTCATGCTGCACTATAGTGTCAGTACTGGGATATTAAGCCAAGTGACAGATGTGGGAACTGAACCCACAGCCCTCTGATCTCCCGGCCTCAGAGGCGAGTGTGCTACCTTCTGAGCCACTGACACTGTTCAAATAGTATCTCAGTAGTAGAGGTAGGTGACAACTGAGTAGAAACATAGAAACATAGAACATAAAAACAGTAACATAGAAAAATGGAAACATAGAAACATAGGCTTTGATGGCAGATAAGGAATGCTTGGCCCACCCAGTCTGCTCATTTCCCTACCTATTGGATAAGCTGAAGATTCAAGTTTGCCAACAGCCTACTTCCTCCTACCCCCCCACTATAATTGCCTTATGTCTATCCCATTCATTCTTGAATTCCCCCCACTGTTTTAGATCCCACAACCTCCTCAGGAAGGTATTCCATGCGTACATCACTCTCTCCATGAAAAAATATTTCCTCACGTTGCCCCTGAGCTGTCCCCCCTCTGTCTATGAATTGTGCCCCCTTGTTCTTGCACATCTCTTTTTTCTAAAAGATGTTACTCTCCTGGACTTTGTTGATTCCCTTGAGGTACTTGAAAGTTTCTGTCATGTCCCCCCGTCCATCCTTTCCTCAAGGGTATACATATTAAGCTTTCTCAGTTTCTCTTCATATGATTTCTGATGTAGATCCTTCACCATTTTAATTGCCCTCCTCTGGACTGCCTCCATCCTGTCTATGTCCTTGTGGAGATGGGGTCTCCAAAACTGCATGCAGTACTCCAGATGGGGTCTCACCAACTGTCTGTACAGAGGGATAATCACTTCGCATTTTCTATTTGTGATGCCTCTCCGTATGCATCCCAGTTTCCCCCCAGCTCTCCTTACTGCCTTCTCACATTGCTAGCCCACCTTTAGGTCATCTGATATGACTACCTCCAGGTCCCTTTCCATTTTAGTTGTTGTTAGTACCTCCCCTGCAATTGTGTACTCTTCACCTGGGTTTCTGTTTCCCAGGTGCATTACTTTGCACTTCTTTGCATTGAATCTAAGTTGCCATACATCTGACCATTCCCTCAACCTTGCCAAGTCCCTTCTCATCCTTTCCACCATCCCTCCTGTGTATCAACTCTGTTACAGATCATTGTGCCATCTGCAAAGAGGCATACTTTTCCTTCCAGACCCTCTGCAATGTCACCTATAAAGACATTAAAAAGTTCTGGACCCAGTACTAAACCCTGAGTTACTACACTAGTAACCCCCCTTTCTTTGGAGTGAGTTCCATTTACTGTTACCCTCTGTGTCCTGTTGTGCAGCCAATTTGTTACCCAGGCTACCACCCTGGGCCACACTCCCAGGCTGGCTAACCTGATTATTAATCTTTTGTGTGGGACTGTGTCAAATGCCTTGCTAAAGTCTAGGTAGGCCATATCCACATCCTCTCCCTGGTCTATTACTTTGGTGGCCAGATGTTCTGCTGCATGCTGATGCTGAGCAGTAGGTGCAGCACTTTCTTGACAAATGATGGGTAAGTTCTGTATTAGCTGGGGCAGTAGTGTTTTGTTGATGTGTCTGTTGAGGATGCTGACCACATCCACTAGCAGTCAGAGAAGACATCAGTGGCTTGCTTCCTGGAGGTAGATGTATTCAGAACAGGAGGAGAGAAGACCTATGAAGACAACAGTGAAATTATTTATATGCTAGACCACCCTCTGTAATATTGCACCTGTGAAAGTTAAATAACAAAGTAAAAGAAAATACATTTTGGAAGGATACTTACTGTTGCATTAGGGGTGGCCATGCTGTAAAGTGGCACGATGGTGTCCCAGACAAGAGAAGCTGGAGAAGAAGATTTGCTTACTAGATAAAAAGGCAGCAGGACAGGAGACCTGTGAAGACAAGAGGGAAATTATTTAGACTGTAATCAAGTAGCCAGTGTAATGACTGCATAGTACTGTATATCCATTGCTCACTCCCAGCCTCATTATCATTACAAGTCATGGCCTGTGAAGGCAAGAGTGGAATTAATTTTCTCAGTTGACCACAGTGATGGGCACATTGTATATCCATGGTCCACTCCTGGTCATGTTACCACTCCTAGTCATCACCTGCGAAGACAAGAGTAAAATTACTTTTCCCTCTGTTAGCCACTGTGGTGGCCACATAATATATCTATCATCCAGTCTCAGTCTTGCTACCCCTCCCAGGCATTTACTGTGAAAACAAGAGTGAAAAAATGTTTCCTCTATTGTTCACTTTTGTGGATGAACAATATATATGTTAGATGCTACCAGTCTTATTACCTGTCACCTGTTAAAACAAGGTGGAAATAATTTTTTCTCAGTTGGCCCAGTCATGGTATACCTGTTAAAGGGAAACTAAAATAAAGAAAATATATATATAATTGTAAAAGTATAGAACCATACGTACCATCATATCAGTGATGGCCATGGGGGACATATTCAGAGCTGGTCTGATGCATGCACAAATCAATGCACAGCACAAAAAAATGGGCTGTCCATCTCTGATGTGATTTTCAAACAGAATGCGTTATTGGAACAGATTGCGCTTCCTATTTTAATATTGAACCGTGGATGTGCAGCATATAGTAGGCAGCTGCAATGTATGTTGCAGTGCATCAGGGGTGCAGGGCTGAAGACCACCAATGGGGAAATGTGTGGCACATACTTGGATGCACCATGTCCCCCAAGGGTGATATTCAACAACAATATGCAAATGAGCTCATTAGGCATGCATGGTGCAAAGAGACCTCGTGTATGCTCATTATGGGCTCATTAGCATGGCTGCATTGGACTGAATTCACTAGGCCAGCCCTTTCTGAGCCCCTAGCCATGTCAGTGTGAAAGTAAAAAACACATTTTCTCCCTGATAGCCTCGTGGTTCCCCCCTTCCCAAGCCCCAATCACTGTGTGAAGCAAGACTAAATATACAATCCCAATTTCCATAGTGTAGGGACCCCCCTCACCAGCCCTGATGTCTTCACAGAAAAAACACTGCCTTATCCCCTTTGCCATAATGTAGGTGCCCCCCCTTTCTCAGCCCCAATGTCTGTAAAGAAAAACTACCAACCGATCCCCCTTTTCCATAGTGTGGGGACCACCCCTTCCCAGCCCCTATCACTGTAGAAAATAAACTGAAAACAATACCCTGCTCCAAAGTGCAGTACCCTCCACCCCAGTCAGCAGTACTCCACCATCCCTTCAACCCCACCATTCAGACCCATGCTAGTGAATAGAACACCCCTCCTCCCCCTGACACGGCCATCTGCCAATTGATTGGTCCCAGAGCGCATTCACGCATGGGCTCTGAGACAGATCAGTTGACAACTGGCTGTGGCAGGGTGAGGAAGGGTGTGACGATTACCAGCATGGGTCAGAATGGTGGGGTGCTGGGATGGTGGGGCACTGCCGACTGAATTGGGGAGGTGTGGGGACACTACACTACGGATCAGGGTATTGTTTTAGATTTATTATGTACAGTGATCAGTGCCACAGATGGGGTCCCTACAATATGGAAAAGGGGGATTGGGCAGTAGTTGTTCTTTACAGATATTGGGCTGGGGAAGGGGGGCACTGCACTATGGCAAAGGTGATCTGACAGTTTTTTTGTACAGAGATTGGGGCTGAGGGTTCACTACACTATGGAAATGGAGATAATGTGTATTGTCATACTTCCCACAGTGATTGGGGCTGGGGAGGGGGTCCCTACACTATGGAAATGGGGATCATGTGTTTTGTCTTACTTCACACATTGATCAGGGCTCGAGAGGAGGGTCCCTACACCACAGAAATGGGGATCATGTGTTTCGTATTACTTCACACAGTGATCAGGTCTCAGGGAGGGGGGACCATTAGACTACCAGGGATAGGATGTTTTAATACTTTCAGAGTGACATGGGTCAGTGTCGGTGGGAATCATGTGACCGGCCCTGGACTGTGCACTGGGCACCACCCTGCCTTGCACATAGTTATGGTACAGTTTTGTGTTCTTATCATTGCACTGGTGCAGCTGGTCATGTCTTCACCAGGAGACCTTTGAATATTGCGATGCAGAGAATATGCATGAGGGACCCTTCATTTGCATGCCCACATCACAATATTCCATGCGGTGGCACAGTTGTGTTTGCGGGTGCATCGGGGGCTTCCGAATATTGCCATGCTCCCGCCAGCCCTCGCATGTCTGGAGATGCACAGGTGTAGGTAGGGATGTGCCGCACATCTCTTTTGAATATGTGGGCCCATGCCATGAAATGGCAAGATGGTGCCCCAGACAGAAGAGGTAGAGGAGAAGGAGGCTTGCTTTCTGTTGTAGTAGGTAGCAAGAGAGCAGACCTGTGAAGGCAAGAGTGAAATTATTGAGAGTCTAATCCACTCCTTGTCATGTTCTACCTGTGAAAGGAAGGAAAAACTAAAAAAAGTAGAACTCACAAAATATTTTGGGAATAATACTCCCTGTCACATTAATGATGGCCATGTAGTGAAATAGCCCTAAGGGGCCCCAGAAGTGGAGGAGGGGGAGACATCTTGCTTCCTGGAGGAGGAAGCAGAAGGACAGGAGAAGAGACCTGTGGGGGCAGGCATAGTAACAGGTTTATATGGTAGTAAATGTGTGTGGAATCTACACTGGGATAAGCATCCAGGATATGCCTGGAGCCATTGGATGGAGGTTATGACCCATGTTGTTGTTAATAGATGAGGTCCAGAGCAAGCTAGAGGAGAGGATGGAATATCTTATTACTGGGAGCATGCATGGCAGCAGGTTAACACAGTAGTGAACTTAACTGGCATTTATCCTGGTTAAGAATCTAGCTTTGTCTGGAGAAATCAGATACATGGAGCAGGTAATCATGCTGGATTGGTTTGTAAGTGCCCTGAGTATGAGGGAATTTTAAAATGAAGAAAGGAGAATCAGTTAGAGCAGTAGAAAATGCATGCTGGCATAGCAGTATAGCTTGAGAAAATGTGAAATAAGAGAACAATTTAAAATTTATGGATCATAAAAGATTCAACTCAGGAGAGGTATGTGTGCAGCAATTCATAATGTTGCTTCCTTATCTAGCTAGCAATTGTCACAGTCTTCCAGATGGAAGTTGTCCCTGAATGTGAATTCTTTCCCCATATGGGTTTCCTCCACCTCATTAGCTGGCAATTTGCCTATACCACCAATGTCACATTCTTCACCATCATCATCTTCCTGACCAATATCAGATTGTGGTAGAAATGAGTAATGATGGTGTTCCATGGAATGTGACTCACATTCATTTTAATAAATTACAGTGTGCCAACATTTTTTTTGATAGATTGATGTGTATGTCCCTCATAATGAACTCTGCTGAATTGAAAATGCACTCAACACAGACATTCACAGGTAGACAGTTCAGGTATTTTATGGCTACTAAGGCCAGTACTGAGCAATCTGTAAGCTTGCCACTCCAGTAAGGATTATCATTAATGCTAAAGTGCCTATTGTCCACCAAATAGCATTCATCACTCACTATGTTGTATGCAATCTGGCTGCCACCTCATCTACCTCTTCCTTGTCCTTTACCTCCACTACCTCCAACCCAACCTGGTGCAACACATCCCACAACAGATTGGTTGTGATTTTATCTTTTCCCTTGGGGGTGTTGGCACCTGGTTACTTCTAGGTATCAACACTAGGTCTCTGATGCTGACCATGTATCCTTGATAATGGGGTTTTTAGCATATGTGTCTCAAGTACCTGTCTTATTAAAAGATCAGTGAGGTTTTTCACCTGACCATTGTGGCTTCAATGATTGGTACAAAGCCATGTTTATAACATGGGTCCAGAATGATGGCAGTCCCTAAATCTACAGACTATGTAATGCCAAGAATATGGATGCTGCATTTCATCTTATGGAGCATGTGTTCCATCAAGGCATACAGTGCTAGAATCAGCCCCACCTCCTGCATCTACTGTACTTTTAACAGAGCTTGTCTAAGCATGCATAAAAGTGGTAAGACCTGACTTATACAGTTAGTGTACCTATTCACTGTCTGTGTTACATGCTTGAATGGTCTGAGAATCATGATCTGGCCATCCATTAGTCACCACTGGTCTGTTGTCAGAGACATGGATACACTGGCACTGTTACAACTTGTGTGTAGAAGCAGATAATCAGAAATACAGAAGCAGCCACAGACATTGCCAGCTATTTCCAGATATTTCACATTTCTAAAGGGTTTCTCTCTGCTGCCACAACTGTGGAAACGCAGAAAGCAGGAGATTTCTCTAGAAATGTCACAGAAATTTCAGGAAATATCTGGCCATGTCTGTGGCTACTACTGTAGCTTTATATTCTCCATACAATTCCTTTATCATATACAGTGTTGAGTTCCAGCTTTTCATGACTAATAACGTCATATGGTGCTGAGGTAATTTGTTTTGTATCTGCAGATGCCGTTGTTGGTCACAGACCTTTCCAGAATGAGCAACGTGGTCGCAGATGAGACAGGCCACAATCAATATTGCCATAATGTCTGAATTTGTAAGAAACTCCTGAACAACAAGAGAAGACAGTGTGACAGGCATGACACCCTGATTAACCCACAGTGACTGATACATTTAACTGCATTGGAGACATTGTTGTTCACAATGAAACTCACTGTGAGTGAGTGAATGAGGATGAAACCACTCATCAATCTCTGTCAGAAGCAATGCTAACATTTTCTGACTCATGTGTGCTTCTCTGACAATCTTCTCTGCCATCAAGGCATATTGGTCAATACCCAGAGTGTTGCTGCCACCAAAAGTTGACTTCCTGTGATTTCTCCACATTCCCTTAGTCAAATACTTTGCTGAGTGCTTCAGTCTAATGTGCTGTAATACACTTATAGGAATTACTAGCTGTATGGCCACTGGTCCACATATCTATACTAAGGTGTCTATATGTATGGTGATGTCAAGTGCTGCTGTGCACGGATCACTGTGCGTGAAATGCCCCATACAGTTCATTAATGGCACGTGTCAAGAAATAAGTGCATGATGGAATCTGTCATTTGATACAGGCTCAAGCCATTAACCTTTGAAAAACAACATTCTCAACAGAAGAGAATGGTAGATCAATGACCTGCATGTCAGCAATTGCTGCTTTTAGTTTTCATGAAATGGCATGGTTGGATGGGTATTTTAAATGATGCTCAGATATGCTTTGCAGTGCACTGTAGTCTAAACCTTTGTTGGAATGGGGCTTCAAAACAGATGAACTCAGCATGGTCTCATTTTCCATAGTGTAATTTCAGGATTTTATATAGCTAATGATTTTTGAGGGGGTTTCAGCACTGGTGATAGTGTGGTTATGTGTCAGGGAATGGTATTACTACTACTATTCAACCCATTGCTACTGTGCCACTACTACGAAGTCCTCAGACTCTTCCTCCTCTCTGAATTCCTCTCCACCAACCCTTCATTGCACCTAGGGTATTTATAGACTGTTCTTACTACCTTGGCTAATTATGATGAGGATCCGCTGCACCTGCACTTGCTAGCTTCTGGTGTTGAGTCCAGCCCAGCACAATGACTTCAGGAGTGTGTGTGTTGCCCACCAGTGCCTAGCTAGCTGCCTCATTTCCATGCTAAAACAAGCTTAACAATGCCGACATATAGCCACTATATCATCTTCATTGACAATATATAAAAATCCCAAACTGGGGATTTGGAGCTCCTTGATTTGCCATGGGATAGGGTGATAGCGGTTAGATCAGCTGGTGCTTTTTTGCTGCTGTGCAACCTTCAGTATGAATTTTTGTGCCTCTGGATGTAATGGGCTCAAAATTATGAAGACAGACAGGTGTAGGATTGCGGGAGGGGAACTTTGGGATTTGAATTTAAAAGCACAGATCTCTGAACTGCACACCCCTCTCCTCAGCATCACCATTCTTTTTTTCTGGCTCCTATAGGAGATCCATACCATCATCATTACCAAAACTGAAAGGCTGATTGTGAAGATGACTGCTACATTCAGTCTCTATCAACTTGTATCCATCTATTAACTTTATTTTCAGTAGATTTTTTTGTCTATAAAAAAACAGTTTTAAGTGATTATTGTTATCATATATTGATATTTTTTGATGACTTTGTTGCTGAAACATACCCGATTGCTGCTATTTTCACTGTTTTCTGACCAGCTGGAGGCTATAATCTTGTGGGTTGTTTGAACCTCCTGATTGCTGATTTTCCTGTGCAGAGTGACCAGAGGCCAGTGGAAGCTTTGTATATCCATAGTGTTCCTGCAGGGTTAATTTTGGTCTTTCAAGGACTTGGTTATTAAACCTTTGCATCTAAAGATTTTGTTGAGTTTTATTGGTATTGTTTGTCTTTGTTCTGCTGATCACCATCTGGTAATTGTTGAAGTTTGGATTCCTCTCTACTGTTGCCATCTAAATGGAGAGCATAACTTTTTGGAAATACAATTTTGATTGGTTTCCATTTTGTATTTATTTAACACATATAAACAAAACATTCTCCTGTGATGCAAAGAAACATCTTAGGCATCTTATTTGGAATCTTATGACATCAGCCCATAGCAACCAGTTGTTCATAATAATCCACAAGAAGTCAAACATAATTTGAAATATTCTGAGAAGATACATTCTAACCTTTTCCTCTACTTTTTTTTTGTATATTGGAGATTGTATTTGTGTAACAATTATACATAAGTTATTTTTCTTTATTATAGGAATCATATAAGATGCTAAAGCATGTGAAGACCTCTTAGTCTAGTATCACCTATTATTGAGTAGCTTAACATTAAGCATATATAAAGGCAGTCATTTGACTTGAATGGAGAACTGAATGAGTGGAGCTGTAGTTAGTTGTAGGGATTGCGAAGCACTATTCTCCAAGGTTATGCTTTGGAAAAGGGGTGCTGCCCTATTTGCAGGACATTCGGAAAGCTCCATGCTCAGCTGGCAGAAGCTAGGCAGGGAATATTCTAGCTGTGACTCCAACTAATCTTGTGCCCACCCTTCACACACCCACTTCCCCAAAGGCCCACTGACCCAGGGAGTGGGAGGTGGTGGGAAGTGGAAGGAGATTGGGTGGCAGGGATGGTCACACAACAGTAAGCTCTTCCCATGAGGTATGAATGGCAAACTGCTTTGTACCCCTGGCCATTTTAAACTTTATACTATGATGTATGGACCATGGGAAAGTCAACATACCTAATCTGATGCAATTTGGAAACATACTTTTTTAAATTAGATGGAAATAACTGAAATCACAACTTTAGTGAAATTTCATGACATTTTCAAAGAAAGTTTGTGAAATTCTGCAGACGTGAGATCGTAATTTCACCATAATTCCACTCGCAGAAGATAAATTTCACTCAACCCTGCCAAGGAGGATTCTAGTGATACTCCATAGTTAGAGGGCTGAAGAGGGTAGTAGGAAATGGGAGGGGGGTAAGGGGAGATGGGTGGTCAGCTGCCTGCCTGGAGCATTAGCCATCTGAGATTATGATAGGATAAGGAATATAATGGGGGGTGAGTAAGGAGTGCTGGTGCACCTTGGTACCAATGATCTAGCAGACTGGCCTGTGGAGATGGTTAAGAAGGACTTACGGAGACTAGGGGACTGATTGAAGAAGTACTCAGCTTCCTTAGCCTTTTCTGAGGTCCTTCCTGTCTGGGGTGGGGAGAATGGGAAGGACAGAGTAAGGGGGGGTAGAGATCAAGGAGTTCAATGGGTGGTTGAAGGGGTTGTGTCAGGAATAGAGGCATCACTTACAGAGGATTGGGGTCTTCTGGGACAGAAGGCTGTAGTGCATTTGGGCAGATGCTTGATGTCTGCATTGGCAGATAGTTAAGCAAGCTGTGGGTAATGCTGGCCAAGTGGTGCAAAGGGGTGAGGCACTTGCACCTTATCTGCTTCCATGCTGGCAACCTGGGTTCATGAACAGACAGGGTTACTGGGGTGTTGGCCAGGGAGGAGAAAGAGTACTGAGAATTTCAGGGACAGTGCACCCCTCCTCAGAAGGGGTGGCCAGCTGTCTTTGCCTGTGACAGCCAATGGGTGAAGGTCTAGGAATAGTTCAGGATGCAAGTGACTCAATGAAAGAAGTGTCTACCATTCCATAATGCATGCATACCTCCACATGCACATACTTACATGCCACCATGGTCCAGGGGATTAAGCAGGAAATGGAAAAGGGGCAGTGATGGGCTTCATGAAACCATGCCTGCTCTTCTCTGACCTACACTGTCATCCCTCTCTCAAGCCACCCTTAGGTGGATCTATTTATGCTTTTCTTAAAGAGGATATGGGAGATAACATCTAAGTAAAAAATAGAATAAAAAATTAACTGAGCAGATTCACCTATATGATTAAGAACATTTATAGTTACCCACTAATAATCTGAACAATCATGAAAAAATTACAATTGGGAATCTAAGTCCCTTCCTTTACTATAATCTTAAGTATAACAACCAGCAAGAATTTACTTTTTTATCATAGATCACTTTAAAATCCAAACCCAATAAGCGATCTTATTAATAAAACAAATGAAGTGAACTAGAAATGTCCACATGCATAGAAAATGGTCACAAGGGCCCCTCTAGTGGCCACCAAAAAAAACTGTTCGGGTCTTGTAATAAAAATAAAGAGGCAAAGTAGAGAATTAAATATTGAAAACTCACTAGCGTGTTTCCTCTTTTTCAAATAACTACAGCTTTCTGAACCCGTGCAGTTCCATTTAGGAGAACTGAAACAAACATATAAAATGAACCAGATACGATATCAAGATGCTGGAGGGGAGAAAGCAAGTAATGAGAGAAACTCAGTAGGTAGTGTATTGCCACCACCCCATTTTTGCCCTAGATAAACTGAACCTTACACCCGAGGTATGTTACCTGCAGACTTTGTTGATTCCTGTTTAGGAAACTAAATCTGTCCATGAAGGAAGCTCAGGTTTCCCTAAAGAGATCTGGTAGAGCAGTCTTGAGTCCAGAATGAGCTGCTTCAGGATCCTTGTAGCTTTGCCATGTGCCCATCACTAAAACTTGCAGTAGTGAGGGGTAATTCATTCCGAAACAAATTCCTGCTGCATTAAGCTTTGAAACGAGCAGATGAAAGGCTGTATGGCGTTGTCGGACAGTAGCGGGGAGATCTTGCGCAATCCTCACTTTGGATCCCTCCCAGCAGACTTCTTGAACTTCTCTAACTTTCACCAGGAAGTGTTGACCTTCCAAATAATTAAGGAACCTGAAGATTAATGGTCTCGGTGCAGATCCAGCTGGGGGAACTGGTCTTAAAGCCCTGTGCACCCTCCCAATCGTGTACTTAGCACTGAATGGCGAGGGCCTGGTGTTCTTCTTGACAAACTTTTGCACAAATAGGATAACATCTAGATCCTCCTCGGTCTCCGGCAAGCCGATCAGGATGGCGTTGTTTCTGTGGCTACGACCTTCAAGGTCTTCTAATTTCAGCTCCATCCTGGTGATTTTTTGCCTGGTAGCCATTAACTCTGGGTCCACATTGTCTAAGCATTTCTCCAAGAAGAAAACTTTAGCCTCCGAATCTGAAGTTGTCCACGAGATATCTTCCAGGGTTTGCATGATTGTTTTGATCTCCAAGGTCAGAGATCTCAATTCATCCTTAAATGGTCTGAATTCAGCTAAAAATCTCACCAGTGTAAGCGGGTCCTGGTCTGTAGATGGAGTAAGTGACTCTGCTAAATCAGCCGCACTGGCAGGCCTGGTTTTCTTTGGGCCTTTCTCGGGAGTTGTAGGAGGCATTCGTTTTGGTAGCATTTTCTTCATATCTATCTCCATGAAAATGATCACACTGCCAGATGCAAGGTAACCACTTCGGACATCTTCTGAGCAATTTTCCAGTTATTTACTTTGATTTAACTCAGAAAATAAATGGGGAAAAACTATCAGGTGGCTGGAGCGAGCAAATGGAGCTAGCACCAGGTTGTCTGCATCATGTGACTCTTTAAAATGTTTTTCTTTATTTTCACCTAGGTTTCACTCCTCCCACAAAGCTTGTTCATGGGGTATTTTTGCTTATCTTTTCTATTGATGCATAATTGTTTCATATTTATTTATTTAACATTCATTAATATATTTTTCTGTGTACCAGAGTTTTTTTCTGTATTATATTTCTTTTGTAGTATATCATACCAGTTTTCTGAATTCTTCTGAACCTTATACATGTTATATCTTTTGTAAGGATCTGTACTTCTCAGTCATTTCCTTGTTACTTAAGACTTTTTTAATGCTAAGTGTTATGCAGGGGATTTTATGTGTCTGCTACTTCTAAGAAGCTTGACCCTTACTGACTGAGCCAGCAGCCTAGCTGTAACATTCTTCAGTCTATTAACTTTTTCTTTCTTAGCATCTTAGTTCTTTCAGTGGAGATACAATGTAAAAAATTGCTCTTCTAGGTTCTTTATTTTATTTCTGCCAATGTTTTGATTGTTTAAGAATGCTTTACTGTGCTTCTAGCCATTTATATGTTTATTAGATGGCTTACCTTGTCATTTTTATGCCTGATTCTTTCCAGATAAAATGTGTCCTTCCTGCTAACATGGCCATCTGCCTGTGATGCAGTTAGATTGTGCTCCTGGCTCTTGTCCTCCTGAGACTGTTTCAGAAATCCTGTGGGATGATGACGTGTGATGTCATCACCAAGCATCAGGTTGCCTAGTAATCCTATGCTTCCCCTTCCTCAGATGGAGGGGACTGGGGCTTCCAAAGCAGGCTCTGTACCCCAGCATTTCACTTATTTACACAGTATCTTAAACAAGTTTATCACTTTTTATTTTTCACATTGGTATATATCATGAGAACACCTCAGATTACTGCTAATGCATACCTTATTTGCTTTAGGGGCCAGCGGGGCATCTAGGTATCCTGGTATAATTACATTTAATCCATTTTATTCCTTTAGCCAGTTCCTGTTAGTTAATCACATCTATTAGCTTAGTCTGCTACGTTTACCATGCTTCTGATGTTTCTATGTATATTTTCTGTATACCATTTAATATTTTATGTGCTTATCACTATTGCTTCCTTATATGGGAGGTTACAAGGGTCAACAAAATATTTTCCTGTGCATTTTTATCCTTTTTCCAGCTTTTCCAAATTCCTTGTTTTCTTGTTTATTGGCTATGTATGGTTGCTAATATATATATATATATATATATATATATATATATATATATATACACACACACATATATATATATATATATATATATATATATATATATACATATATGTATATATATTACGGTAGCACTGTAGTGCTACCATAGTTAGGGTTGAGGAGCCATTTACATGTTAAACCCAAAATTTTGCACCTTAATAACTTTGCAACCATTTGACAGATTTGCCTAAAATTTGGAACACACAATCAAGATCCATACGCCTTGGGATCTGCCAAGTTTTGTATTGGTTGGATACACAGCTGCGGAGTTATTAAGCCTGATCTGCGTGTGCATTTACGCTTTTTCTGGAATTCTACCGTCGTGCCTACAGGTCGCACGGTTTGCGCGACTGGTACAAAATCTTCAGGGAACATGCGGCTGGGGTCCCTGAAGTGCCTTTCAAAGATTTTGTGAAAAATTATTAATCTGTTCAAAAGTTATGGCAGTCCGAACTTCTGTTTTTTTCCCATAGGATAACATTATGCGCTTGTCAAGATCTTGAGGGCCCGTGATCTCTAAAACGGTATGATACAGAGTTTTTGTCAAAAAATTATAGCCCCCTTAAAAGCCAGGAAAGTGATAATACATATGACTTTTAATTTTTTTTTTCTATGTTGTACGGTTACTGAGATATAAGCAATTTACTAACACAAGTACTGATTTTTGTGTTCCAAGAGTCATTATTTTGCATGCATTCTTTCTACTCACTGTCTTTCTCTATACAGCTTTGGGGGAAAACCAGCCTGTGTGCTTACATTACTCTTACCATTTCCGTTCTTGCTTGTGGTTCGTATATCGCTTTCACTTACCATTCACGTTTACGCCACCATGTGCGTTACCCTTTGCGTTTTCATTTGTGGTTGCGTTTCCATTGTTTTTAACATTTCTGTCTACAGTACTGTTCCTCTTTCTGTCACCATGCGCATTATGATTTGCGTTTGCGGGCACAATGTTACAATGCGACAAGACATCACCCCCACGCTCCCGCCGCTGCATTATATTCACTATTTCTCAGCAATTCTTTGGCACTCTGCTGCAAAAGAATGGTTTTGGAGTTTTGGGCTGAAATTTGGAAGGAACGTAGCCGACAGCCCACATATGTGCCTTTCAGTGGTTTGGTGAAAAAATATTACAGGGAGGCAAATTTATGGCACTCCGAACTTCTCTTTTTTTCCATAGGATAACATTACGGTGTTTGCCGCGCCTTTCAGGGCCCGTATCTCGGAAACGGTGCGAGATGCGGACTTTTCATCAGAAAAATACTTAGCCCTTACAAAACTAGCCAGGACAGTCATAAATCATATGACTTTTAAATTTTTTTTCTAAGTCATACAGTTCCTGAGATATAACCTATTTAGTATTCCAAGTCCTCATTTTCTGCTCCGATACCCATTATTATGCATACATTCTTTGTACTTACTGTCTTTCTTTATGCAGCTTTTGGGGAAAATCAGCCTGTATGCTTATTAATGTTACCGTTGCCCTTTCTGCTTGCAGTTCCGTACCAGTTTCACTTACCGTTGATGTCTACGCCACCATGTGTGTTATCCTTTGCGTTTTCCTTTGTGTTTGCGTTTCTTTTATTTTTTGCCATTTGTGTCTACAGTACTGTTTCTCTTTCTGTTTCACTTTGCGTCACCATGCCCATTGACATTTCCGTTTGCAGGCACCATGTTACTATGTGACAACACATCATGTGGCAGACCGTTCCCATCTACGCCACCGTGTGTGTTACCCTTTCTGTCCTCATTCACGCTTGCATTACCATGTGCACCACTGTTAGCACTTCTGTTTGCGTTGCTGTTCCTGTTGGGCCCCGCGCTCCCGCCGCTGCATTACATTCACTATTTCTCGTTATCATTCTTAAAAAGAAGGGAAATTAGAGGCAAAAAACTCCATTTAATGCATTAGTTATGGTTGTTCCACAGCGACAAAAGTGAGGAAATTCGGTGTTAGGGTTGAAACCCCCTTGGACCTCAGCCCATTCCAACCGCATTGGTGGGTGGTCGCCGGTCCTAACTCTCACCCCATTCTCCTATACTTCTGCTGCTTTACACATGTGATTGGGTGAGAGTTAGGCTGATAACCCCAATGCGCACCCCAATGCCGGTTGGGGGTGGGCTGGGGTCCAAGGGGGTTTCAACCCTAATACCAAATTTCCTCTTTGTCGCTGTGGAACAACCCTAACTAATGCATTGAATGGAGTTTTTTGCCTCTACTATATATATATAAACACACATACACACACACAATAGGGGTTGGTGATAAACATTGCAAATAAAAACATATATTTGCACCCCAGCGAGATAAATGACTGCTGACGTAGACACAGTGGAAATATTTAGACTTACTCATACTGTGTCTAAGTCAGCAGCCAATATTCTCACAGTATGTGAAAGCACATCCTGAACCAAACTACTTCGCAGTGCAACAAACTGATGAATCCCACACACATTGCAAAGATATGCAAATATATCTTTATGTGACACACACACAAAGCATCAAAAAAGCAGCAAATGTGGGAAAGTCAGTAATGCGGTAAAAACTATGCCTCCAACTGGAATTGGCAGCACACTCCAATGCAAACATATGAAGGAGACAGCAAAAGTAACAAACATCAACACCACAAAACTAACAACTCTTTGCCTTAAATCCCCACAGTTCTTTCAAATAAGTATTAGAAACAGTACCTCCATATCTCTGCTGTCTTAGTCACTATTTGTGGAAAACTGAAAGTACTGCTATAGATCTAAACTGAAGCACTCAGACCGCCAGTAAAAAACCCTGTACCGGACAGCGAAGTAAGAGATCCACACAGTATATGCAGCATATCTTTCCAGGTAACAGGAAGCACAGAGAAACAAAACAATTTAGATAAACACATTAGAACCCACTACAATTAAAAGAATTCCACACAACCTCATTCAAAGTGAGCCAAACAGACCCAACTCACTCAACATCAACAGCCAATCACATGTGAGAAACAAACATTACATCACCAATCAGATACAACAACCAGCACAAACAACCAATAGTATCACGGAAAGAAATCCCATTCATGCTGCCAACCAATCTCAACAGAAACAGACTCCAATTCACAAAACACAGCTAACTGATCCAAACACCACGCAGAGATACAGGGGAAGAACACCAGAAAACAAAATAAACCCACTCACTAACACAAATAAAACTGCCATAAATGTGTTCCCTATTGTATGAAGCGAACACATGATGTGCAGATTGTGGAATATGGCAAATATTCTCACTCCTGCATCGTGAGGCATAGATATCCCACTTGTGCCTTCGTATGCTTCCTTGTAGATGACACAAATATCTGTAACAAGGTTGATACATGGAGGAGTGGAAAGGATGAGAAGGGATTTGGCAAGGTTGGAGGAATGGTCAAAATTATGGCAGCTTATATTCAATGCAAAGAAGTGCAAAGTAATGCACCTGGGTAACAAAACCCCAGGGAAAGAGTACACAATGTGGGGGGGGTACTAACAACAACAAAAATGGAAATACTGGGATGCACAGGGAGAGGCATCACCAGTAGAAAACAAAATGTGGTTATCCCTCTGTACAGACAGTTGGTGAGACCCCATCTGGAGTACTGTGTGCAGTTCTGGAGACCCCATCTCTGCAAGGACAAAGACAGGATGGAGGCAGTCCAGAGGAGGGCAATTAAAATGGTGCTGGGTCTGTACCAGAAGACATTTGAAGAGAGACTAAAGGAGCTGAATATGTATACCCTTAAGGAAAGGAGGGAGAGGGGGGATATGATAGAAACATTCAAGTGCCTCAAGGGAATCAACAAAGTCCAGGAGAGTATGATCTTTCAGAGAAAGAGATGTGCAAAAACAAGGGGGCACAATTTGAAGATGGGGGGAGGGCTCAGAGGCAATGTGAGGACTTATTTTTTCATACAGAGGGTGGTGGACACGTGGGACTGTCTTCCAGAGGAGGTAGTGGAGTCAAAAACAGTGGGGGAATTCAAGAATGCATGGGACAGACACAAGGAAATTCTAGTTGGGTGTAGGAGGAAGTAGACTGTTGATTAACTAAGATATGTAGCTTATCAGAAAGGTTGGGAAAGTGCAGAATGGGTGAGCTACGCAGTCTTTATCTGCTGCCAAAGTCTATGTTTCTAGGCAACCTGGTGCTTGGTGATGACATCACATGTCATCATCCCGTGGGATTTCCAAAACAAGCTCAGGAGGACAAGAGCCAGGAACACAATCTAACTGCATCACAGGCAAATGGCCATATTATCAGGAAAGACAAATTTTACCTGGAAAGAATCAGGCGTAAAAAAAACAAGGTAACCCATCTTATAAATATATCAATTGCTAGAGACACAGTAGAAATTCTTAATTTAAAGCAT
Source organism: Neoceratodus forsteri (assembly GCA_016271365.2). NCBI lineage: Eukaryota > Metazoa > Chordata > Ceratodontiformes > Ceratodontidae > Neoceratodus > Neoceratodus forsteri. The sequence continues at coordinate 615,226,732 of CM057455.1, forward strand.
TGGCTGAAATAAAATAACCTAAAAGAGAAATGGTATGTATTAAGGAGTAACAAAGAAATGATTTAGAAGTGCAGATCTTAACAAAAGATGTAACATGTCTAAGGTTCAGGAGGCTTCACAAAACTGGTATGATACACTGCAAAAGAAGTATAATACAGAATAAACTCTGGTACACAGAGCAATATATTAATGAATGCTAAATAAATAGAAAAGAAAAACAAAAATACCCTGTGAACAAGCTCTGTGGGAGGAGTGAAACGTAGGGGAAAATAAAGAAAAACATTTTAAACACTATTATACAGTATGGATATTATTTTAAAGGACTCCTCACACCAGATGTAACATTGAAATCAACTGGGACATCCCAGAGTTCAAGAGTGCCAGACGCCAGGCCATACTTGTTTGATGACTGCAGGGCTGCATGTTTGTACAACAGGTTAGGAATCCCTCTAGGTAGTCTCAGTCCAAAATTCCATAAAAATGGCTGAGATATGAACCTAAGTTGAACAACCCGCCCATTGACTCCCATTATGTGGCTTACCTTCAATTCTTCATTTTGCAGTTCAGCTTTGCAGAGTGCAGATGTGTGCCCGACCTCCGGAGGTAAGTATGGGGTGAGGGGGGCTGTGTGGGGAGGTGGGTGCACAGAGGGAGAGTTGGGATGAAAGAGGGGGATGGAGACACAACAGTAGACTGTTTCCTTTTTTCATGTACAAAAAAAAAACAGTGAAGGACAGTTATCTTCTTTCACAGGGAAATGTTTTTTTATTATTGTGGGCACACTGGGGTGGGCTCCCAGTGTGCCACAATAGTGGGGGGGGGGCATGCTGAAAAGGGGATTGGGCATCCCGATGTTGGCAAATCATGTAATGGGGTTTGGGGGAGGGGGTCCATCTGACACTGGGAGTGGGCATCCTGGTGTCTGAAGAAAATAAAAAAAAAATTTCAGCATAATGGGGTGTGCTTCCAGTGTGCCACATTAATGGAGGGGAATACATGCTGACATGGTAATTGGGCACCCCAATGTTAGCTTTTCAGGAGTGTGTGGTGGATGGCAGGAGCCACCATGTTTCAGCACACTGGGGTGGGCTCCCGGTGTGCCACCTTTAATGGGTGGGGGAATACATGACAACACAGGGATTGGGCACCTCCGATGTCGGCTTTGCGGGACTGTGTGGTGGGCAGTAGGAGCCGTCATTGTGGAAAGCCAATCTGTGGCTGCATTATTTATTGAAATGTTTCACCAGGAAAGGCACACTGAGCAAGCGTGTTGCTCGTAACTCAGGCCATGCCCATTTCTGTACACTGTAATATGTATACCGAAGTCTTGTCATCTGCAGCTGCAATGACGAAACTGCACCTGATTGCAGTGGCAGATTTCTTTCAACTTTTTGGAACTCTTTGAAGTTTTTTGTCATCACCAGCGTGCTCTCTGATTGGTGACTGAGGGAAGTACCCACTAAAGCAACCCCTGTATTTGCCACGATACTGACACACTTCTGAAATATGTTACTACCACAAGATATTGCTGCACATGCACGCAAGCTAACATAATAAAATGATTCAGAATAAATTTTTTTTATTTTCTTTCTCAGACAAGCACAGGAGCAAGCATCTCCTTTCTCTTCATAAGACTACTGCGAACCAGCCTTATGACACACAGAATAGTTTCAGTACCATGTGACATGCAGTCACATGGTACAATGCAGTCTTCCAGAGCACTTTACTTGAAAAATAAACTTCGCCAGAGAAGTTCTGAATGTACAACTTCACAAAGTTGGCATTATGTTGCAAAGTGCCATTTTGTAGGGTGGCTTAACATTGTCAAGTGGCAGAACATTGCAAATTGTTTGCATTTCACACACCACTACTTACAATGTGCATTCTGTAGTGTCCCTTGTATCATGACTTCACATGCCTGACTGCCTGAAACTATAGTTTAGTGAATTAGCTAACTGGAATAATAATGCTTTATTCTCTGATGATTTTGAAGGTTTTCTGATCAAAAGCCATTTTGTACATAAAATGAGCTTCTTTAGTAGTTATTCCATAAATCTTCCCATGCCATGGAGAGCTAGAAATGGCAATGAGATGTATGCAGCACAGAAAGTGTTTGCTCTCCAGTATTGTTGATTGGTTGCTGAGGTCATGCGACTTGCCAGCAACTTGTACTGTACATGCCCAGTATGTTCTCCCTGTAACAAGTGCAGCATCAGGATGTTGAAGTATTGAAGTGCCAATGGAGGTTGAGCTCCTTTGAACTTCCTTCACCAGTGTCCAAAATGATGGATTTCAACATATTCACCAAATACATATTCAACATCTGTGCTAGTGTGACTGTGCATTCTTTCTAGCAGCCCCAGCTTTGTTGAACTCCCTCTAAGATGAGCTCTAACTTGTGCCTTCTCTATCTGCATTTGAAACAAAACTAGGTACACTTTATTACGTTAAGCTTTCTCTAGTAAATTGTAATACTAGAACAGGTATGTATTCATATTGTTTATTAATGTTATTTGTGAAATATGATGGGGTCTTTTTTATCTATTTATTGTCTTATTCTTGTCGATAGTATCTGATTGTCATATTTCAATATTGATCATCCATGAATCAATCTGTTAGAAGGGTGTTATTAAAAAACTAACATGTAATCTATATTATTATTATACTGAAAAAACACAATCACAACACTGGAAATGTGCACCTGCTTGATGTCAATTGTAAAACAATATCTCACAAAATGTTAGCATCACTGTTACAATCCATTTACTCATGTTCCAGTAGCATTTTTAATACCTAAAATGCACAGTATTTACAAAAATGCAACATTTTATAGTACATGTACATGCCTTTTGATACAAGCATATATACATACTTACAAACATGCATACATACTGTACATGCATATACAGTATTCATACATACAGCATAGGAAAGAAGGAAGACCTTTCATCAGTCAAGCTCTTTTCTCCACTGTCAGTAAGAATACCCCGTCACCAATTTTTCTTCAAAAACATGTCTATTATACAGTATGTTTAAACATAATAACAGTTTCTAATACTGTAACATCTACTCTGTGAGATTTTTCCAAGTATGCGCTACTTAAAGTATTCTTAAGGCCATGCAGAAATTTGTGCAAAATGTGCATATTTCACATTCCTGAACTACTTTAGTGGCACACTTTACATTAACGTCTCTTTAATTCAGGTTAAAACATGATTAATCAAAAAAATCTGAATGAAAGAAATGTGGCACTCCTGGTTGCTAACAGGTTGATATGGTATAGACTGCAAAAGTGCAGGTCAAACAATCCCTGCTAATCAGGAAAAGTAGTAATGAATGCACCCCAACTGGTAAACTCCTGATATGTGGTTTGATTTTCAAAAACCATTAAATAGACAACACTTCTAATAACTTCACGTGGGATTTATAAAGTCATAAAATGGATACAACTCATAATTACACTAGGAAGAGATGTGCAATGTCTGGAATCTTCACTTCATGAATGACATTGCAAATTTTTTGTCTTTCTGAAGTGTAAAGTGTCACTTCACATAGTACTTAATTTTTCAGTAAAGTTCCTACTTTGCAGAGCAAAGTAGCACTTCACTTGCATACAGTAGTACTATTCAATGTTAAATGACTCTAATGCAGATTTTTTAAATTAAAAAAATCTCCACCCTCTGTGTCATATAGTCCCTTCCTTCCCGACACATAACATGTTTTTAAATATAATCCCCCACCACCATCCCAGGCTACAACTCCTCTTCCCTATACACAGCAAAGTTTAATAGTGTATTAATAAGACACCACTGTTCCCTTGTCCTCACCACAAAAGCAAGATTTCCACACCTTCCCCTACCCATCTCTCTTTGTCATCACAGAAACCCTAATCCCTTTACAAATGTCTTGTTAAAAAAAAAATAACCTCTGCCTCTTAAAGCACCCAAATCCTGTTTGCACCAGTAGAATCTTGTTCTTCACTCAATCTGACTTGCATCACGGAGATATGACTGAGAGATGATGCTTGTCCAGTTTCTGAGGTGGCAGTCCCTGCCAGATTCTCTGTGGTCCACTCTCCATGAAGGGATTATGGGGGCGGGGATGTTGCAATCTGTTTTCAATCTGAGATGAGCTTCACTGTGCAGTCAGTACGGAAAAAGCCTGTAATTTGAATGCATCACTGTGCATGGTAGCCCAGGTGAAGGTTGCAGTATTCTTAATGTAATGAAATGCAGGAAAACAAAAAAGCAGCACTTAGGAACACATGGCTATGGCATGATTCATGCTCCAAAATGTTATTATAATATTAATCTAAGGTGTAAACCAAAGAAAGCATGGGCAAGAAAGTTATACCCCAGCACTTTGCCTCTCTCCCATGAGGTTTGATGCTATAGCTGGAGGTTCCTTAGTGCTGCTTTTCTTTTTTGGTTTCCTGCATCTCAGCTGAGTTGTGACAGCATGCTGGCTGGATGTGAGAGCAGCAGCTTTTGTATTTCTTCCCTGGTGTACTGACCTCCAGGGCATGAGAGAGCTTTCATGAAGGAAATTTCAGACTTCATCACTGAGTCGATGTTGGAGTCATCCAGGTGGTTGATTCTGGGTGATTTCAATGCCAGGATCGATGATTTACTTTTGCAGTTTGAACAGGACTTCCTGTGGCTTATGAACTTGCTGGACCTATCACCAGTAGTCACTACTGTGACCCATCAACATAGGCATGCCTTGGACTTGGTCCTCTCACAGGGGTTCAAAATTAATAACCTCAAGATTGATCCAGTCAGTTGGATGGATCACTGTACAGTGAGGTTCTTGTTCAGGGCCCCACCTTACAGTCCATGCCCTGTGGAGATGGTTCTTTCTGGCATTTGAAGGGGCTGTCCTCAGATGAACTCCTTGTGGTGATGGATCTCTCAGGTGGCTGCGTGTGTGTCTGGATTGGAGGAGGTGGTGGTGGATTATAACAGGGTTATTCCCTTGGCCTTCAATGTAGTTGCACTTGTCCATATGCGACTTCGGGCTATGCACCTCATATCCCTCTGGTTCAATGGGGAGCTTAGGAAGATGAAGTCCAGAGGTCAAAGGCTGAATCATTGTTGGATGAGATTGGGCTCTGAGGAGGAGAGACTGGTTTTGAGGCTTCACTATGATGAATATCAAAGGCAATTTCCCATAAGAAGGGAACATTTCTGTCCAAGGAAATTGCTTCAGGGAGAGCCCAACAAGCTCATTTCTTCCAGATGGTGGACAGACTATTAAATATGGTCTGTCTACAAGCAGTAAGAGCCATTTGTTGCAAAGAGTTTGCTCAGTTTTTCTTTGACAGGGTGTCATCTTTCAGAGCTGGGATTTATTCAAGCGGGGTTGTTGAAACCAAGAAGGGTCAAGCCAAGCTGTGAATGGATGCACTCCTCAAGTCTTGTATGTGTTTAGGTCAGTTTCTGTGGAAGATGTCTATGAGGTGATCTCTGAGTTGTGGTCCACCTTTTATGAACTAGACCCTGGTCCAACACTCTCTTAGTGAGTTGTGTGGTATTTTTGATCCAGTGTTCGCTGAGTTAGTCCAGTGCTCCTTTTTTGAGGGGTCCTTTCCATGTGCAATTAAAGATGTGCTGGTGGGTCCTCTCAATATTTGTGGACCAGGACTGCTTATGAATTATACACCCGTCTCTAACATCTGCTTTTTGTGGAAGGTTATTAAGAAGTTAGCAGCTCTGCAGCTTTAGGCATAACACTTGACTTTTGACATCTATGAACCTCTCCAGTCCAGATTTAGGTCTAAGCACAGAACAGAGACTGCACTGATCAGGGTAGAGTGCACAATGCCCTTTATCATGGCAAGAGACAGGGGAGATCAGTCAGTTCTTGTCATCTTTAATTTCTCATCAGATTTTGACACTGTAGACAATGGGTTGTTGTTGCATCACCACAGGAAGTAGTGTTGACTCACTGGCAATGTCATCCTCTGGACTGAGGTGTTCCTCAGAGACGGGACACAGAGGGTAGTATTCTGGAATTTCTCTTCACTCCCAAAGCCCTGCTCTGTGGTGTACCCAAGGGATCATTTTTCCCATACTGTTCATAATGTACAAGTTGCCCCAAGGGGGATCATTAGATAATACAGTCAAGGTTTCCACTGCTATGCAGGTGACACCCAGCTGTATATGTCATTTGTACCTGGGACACCTGGTGTAGTCAATGTACTAAGCTTGTGCTTGGGCGAGATCTAGGACTGGATGACATCGAGCTGGCTAAGACTTAACTCTGATAAGAAGAAGGTACTGTTTATTGATACTGGTCGGGCAAGGGGAGCTTGGCTCCTCTAGTCTGGAGGTTTCTGCTAAGGTGAAGAATCTGGTACTCATTCTGGATAACAGGTTGCCACTGGAGGCTCCGGTGTTGGCCATTGTGCTGAGTAGCTTTTACCATCTCAGAAACATCACCCAGAATAAAGCCTGATAACCTGACCTCACTGGGGCATGCATTTGTCACTTCAAGACTCGATTACTGTAATGCATTTTACATCTGGGTCAGTGAAGGTGTCCTATGACACCTGCAGCAAGTGCAGAATGGTATCCCATCAAGCGAGCTCTGGAAGAACAGCACAGTAAAAAAAGGGCGCAGTCAAAAAAGCCACAATACAAAATCACGTCCATAAAAACAGCTACAGGGAAAATGGTGCAGACTATGCTGATGTCCCAAATTGCCAATTCCCCACTGCTGCACCAACTGGAGTTTGTTCCAAAAAGTCCATGGGGTGTGGGGGCATGGGGGGGGCTATGAAGTGGAAGACACAAATCTGTGATGTTTTTCCCATAGCTCTTTCCACAGACACAGTTTTGCCTTGGGCCCTTTTCCCTGCAGCCTTTCTGATGACACTCTTCTTCTTTTCAACCATTTTATACAGAACCATGCAGAATACAGTGGCACAGTTGTTGTTGGGCCTGCCAAGGTCATGACATATAACACTGGTCCTGTAGAACTGCACTGGATTTTGGTGAAGTGGCATATCACTTTCAATGTCACTTTGCTGACTTATAATGCCCTATATGGGCTGGGTCCTGATTATATGACAGACCTCTCGACTCCATATCAGACCTTTCATCCCCTCCACTTCTCTGAGGTGGGGTTCCTCACTGTTCCAAGGGCTAGATTAAAACCATCAGGAGATTGGACATTTGCAACAGTTGGCCCAGCCAGATGGATCAGATTGTTAAGGTCCTTGAGTGAGGCTCCTTCGGTGGAGGCCTTTAAAAGGATATTGAATACCCTACTGTTTCAGGAGGTCTTTGCAATTGGTTAATAGCCTCTTTTTCTTAGCTGCCACAAATCATATGATTCAGTATTTATTGTTTTAATTTATGATCTGTCAGAATTATTTACCTTATTTCAGAAGTACGTTCATTTCCTTGTCTGTACTAATCATTGTGAAGCACTCTGAGCCTCAGAGATAGGGTGCTCAATAAATAAATGTACTACTCTCCAACCCCCTCCCAGTATATTCCAGCATGCTAGTTGCCATGCGGTAGGCATTGTTAGATTGGCTAGACTGGTTTGGGGAGTCACTTATGATTACTCCCAAGTCCCTTTCCTCAGTGGTAGTGACCAATTTAACCCCACACAACCAAGATTTCTTCCTGGGGATCTTGTTCCCCAAGAGCATCACCTTACAAACATAGAAACATAGAAGTTGACGGCAGATAAGGACTGCAAGGCCCATCCAGTCTGCCCATTTCTTTTCCTACGTTATAAATGTGCCATTAGCCTTTGCTCTGTCAATGACCTATCTATTCATACTCATCTGTATTGCTTCTGTAAACCCCCCACAAATGGGTTTTCCTGAAAAGTCTTCCTTGAGCTTTCCTAAATGCTTACTGCCAGGCTGGTGTCTTGCATTTTAGCAGTTTAAATGTGATTGCCAGAGAGTTCCTATATAACCTCTGTGCACCTCCTCTTTAAGAGTTGCCTGGTTTGCAGTCATAAATAATCTGAGAGGGATCTCTGTTGAAAGATGTAACTATTTGCTGAAAATCATTTAGAGTGATAATGATAATGTAGTTTGTCTAACCTGCCTTCTTTGCAGCTGGAACTGTTTTGTTTATCTCCACTATCTTGGCCCAGAACTGCGAATTGGACCAATCAGTACTGATGGGACCTACAATGGAGCAAGACTGCAGGAGCTGTCTGGATTCAAAATCTGTAGGAATTGTAATTTTGGGCTTTTGGTGCCTTTTTGCACCTGAAGGGGGAGCCTTTGTTGTTACTGACAGACAGATCAGCCAACCAAACTTTTTGGATTCTGGGGAAAGTCCCACGCTTGCTGGCAGCTGAGTCAGATCTAAGTTGGGAACTGAAGAAGCAACAGCTTGAGACAGTCAAGCAGCAGTCTGAGTAGTTTCATGCAGGAGAACTGTGGAAAGGCTTGAGTTGTGGCCTGCATGTCTGTCTGCTGTCCCTGAGAGGGAGAGAAGAGAATTATTTCCGACTAAATCCAAGTTTGTGAGAACGAAGTAAGCCACTGATTTTTTACCAGGCTCATACCTGAAGAAGATCGAAGATTTTGCTGAATGCAATTGGCCTGTTAGGATTTCCAGCTGCTTTTGAATCCCCAGTTTGTGCAGAGACTCTGCAATCATGACCGGAGAGTGATTTTCCTGGTACAGTAGAATTTCCTTACATGCAAATGTGCTGTGAGTTGTTAGTGGGTCGTGATTTGGTTCCCCACTGTGTGAACTGTGTTTTGCTTGCTGTACGCTGTATCCAGCCCAAAATGGACTGTATCCTAATTTGTCTCCATTTGGCTGGGGCATTGCCACACTGGCACAGCCAGACTACCCACTGCACAGAGAAAGTCATCGATGAGAGACCTGCCTGGGTATCAGCCCCTTGCTCCACGCTTGAACAGGAATAATGCCTCGGTGATTTGTATGGGCCCTGCTTCTCGTGGCACTCCAGATTAATCACCTGCTGTCTTGATTTTTGTCCAGCCTGTGTCCAGTCTTGGGTATCATGAGTAATCATCAGGGTAGCTCCCTGCAACAACAGCCTAATCTAAAAGTGTGTCATCTGATTGTCTTGTTGTTTTCTTTACATGAACTGAACTCTCCAGGTCTGGATTACAAATAGTGTGTGTTGTGCACGTTGTTTTCTTCCATCACAGAGCCCCAACCAGCTACAAAGTTCTTGGCTAGCCCACCATTCTCTATCTGGGTACCCAGAGTGTGTGACTGTTATGGACCCTGAAGTGCATGCATAACTGTTTGATTGATGCAGCCTTTAAGCAAATTAACCTGATTATGCCCCTCCCTTGTTCAAGTCCCTTAAATAAATCAGATCTAACTCTTTTTTGCATTTACTCTGACTGTGGTTCCAGTTTGTACAAGAGTACTGTACTGCTGTTATTTGCTGAGTATAACTTTGTTTTACAGGGGGTCCCCAGGGCCAGGCCAGAGGAAAGCCCTGGTGGTAAGTGAAAACAGTGTGGGTACTTGTGTGGTGTATCAGGGGTATTGTGAAAGTGATTATTGTGTATTGTCACAGTCCCTAGTAAGAAAAGAGGGGGATTACAGTGTCCCAGAGGGCTGTGCCCAGGTTAGCTTGACCACTACCAACCCTGACTTCTGGTGGAGGCACCCATTTCAGAACTCAGGCCCCTTAACCTGCTACTAGCCAAGTAGGCAGGAGTTGTAGCCCTTGGGATACTGCCACCTAGGGGTTACATTTTAGAGGCTCACCGCTGGGATTTTGTGCCTTCTACTGGCCAAAAATTATGAATTATTGTTAAAGATTAATGGCTACCCCTGTAGAAATGGCTGTACACCAGTTGGTGGGGTGGTATACTGGGCAGCAGACTGACCCCCAAAATGCTCTACTTATACTGGATATTCCCCTGGGTACCAGCAAAGACACTGTAGAGGGATAACTCTCCAAAGCTGAATGTTTAAAAAACCCTGTAGTGGTGGGTCGACAGGCTGATTAGATCACCCAAACTTTCATAGCCTTGGTAGAGTGTAGTGACCTCGTGGACAGCTCTAAAGTGCCACAGACTATTGCCCCAGAAGAGGTTCCAGTTGCCTGGAGAGTGATAACAAAAGACGGGAAAGACCCTGGGGAGGATGAACTCCCACCATTATCTGAGGCTTTTGAGGAGAAATTTGCTAAGTTGTTGCTGGAGGAAGGGAAAACCATAGAGGACAATAAGAAACTATTCCTGCCACCTGGGGGTGTTCCTTCCCCAACACCCCCTCCCACTCTAGCACCTGTTACTGCCCCGCCTTCTGTGCCCATACCAATGCTGGCCCCTATATCTGTACCTGCCATTAGTCATGACTCCTACCAAAGGCTGAGAATCTTCTCGGGCACCCTCAACACCTGCCAGGAGGAGGATGACTGGGAGACCTGGATAGACTATGTTGCCCCTCTAGTACTTGAATGGCAATGCTCAAAAGCAGAGAAATAACAGAGGTTGAGTGAGATCCTCCAAGGTCCTGCCCTGGCTACCATCCATGCCAAGCAGGCCAATATCCCCAAAGCAACTGCACAGGACTCTCTTGATGCACTGGAGAATGTGTATGGGAGCCCGGATTCAGAAGAGAATCTGTGGTGGAGAGTAAGAAATGCTCAGCAGTACCCAGGGGAGCCATTGTCTGTGTATACACCTTGGCTTGAAAAGCTGCTACAAGAGTGCCTCAGAAAGTGTAATTTGCCATCAAATGAATTAGATTGAACTGGGCTTGACCGGGATCCTTAAGTCTGCTCTGTTTTCATAATTGTTACTACTTCAGTTGCACCTTGCCACCCGACTGGAATCGCCCTCCTCTCCTATGACGAGCTAATGAAAGAAATTCAGGGGGTTGAGCAAAGGCGACCCCATGGAGAAATTGCACCCATATCTGCTGCTGCTGCACAAGTGACCGAAAGTGATCAGCCAAGTGAGGCTCGGGGCAAAAATTGGCACTTAACAAGCACTATGAGAATGCAAAGGACTTCCTGCCCTGGGCCCAGCATTGGAAAGATGAGCTACTAAAGGAAGTCTGAGAGTTGAAGACGGGTGCTTCTGCAAAGGTTTCCCCCCATGGAACAAGATTCTGATCGCTTTCAGGATGTGACTGCCATGGGGGTGGGGGTGCACCCTCAGGCATCCACTACTGAGTGTGGTTCCAAGGCTGAAATCACTGGATTGATTGCCACAATAAAGGAACTGTTAAGACACGTTGCACCACTCTCACCACTGTGAGCAGATACTAGACCCCAATCTCTTACTTCTGCTTCAGTTCCTCATACGATGTTCTCTCCCAGGATGACCCGGGAGTCTACCATTTGTCACAACTGTGGAAAGGATGGTCATGTGAAAAGAGAATGCCGGTCTCAGAAGGATTTAGAAAGAGTAGTAAACAGACTCCAATGGGAGCTCCGAAAAGCAAATCAATGGCCAAGGGGTGCCTGAAATTACCACAGTGAGGATTTGAGAAACCCTAACTCAAATTTCTTTGTAGCTAAATTGTCTGTCCAAGAAACTGATACCTCCTCTCCAGACTCGTCCAAAATAGTGGGCCCTTCAATGGAGACTACGGTGACTGTGAATGGTATTCGTACACGGGCTATGCTTGACAGTGGGTCGCAAGTGACCATTGTATTCCAGGACTGGTATGACAAACACTTACCTGATGTGCCTTTGCAATCATTGGAAGGCCTACATGTGTGGGACCTGAGCGACAAGTCTTATCCCTACCTAGGGTATGTCCACTTCTGGTTGTCTTTTCCTGCAACTGTAACTGGTGTAGAGGATTGAGTAGAGACATTGGCCTAATGTATCCCCCCACTGGACTGTATGATGGGGTTCCCCTGTTAATTGGGACAAACGTCCAAATGTTTGGGAGACTGGAGCAACTCTGTCACAAGAAACAAGGGCGGTGGACTGGGAGGGCTCTGAGAATTCTGGCCCTGATCAAGAGGGCCTATGATTTGCAACAGAAATGCAAGGAAGTAGACCAGGATGAACCAGTGGGGGATTATGTGGGAGAAGGATCCCGAGTCTATGGTACTGGCCCCTAACTCCCAGTGTACCATTCAAGGGGAGGTCTGCCTCCAGAAAGATGTCAAGAACAAAATACTGATGTTGGATGTGCCAGGGGATGGAAAATTGTCAGAAGGATTATTGGTCAAGCCCAGCATCTTGCCTGCTCATGCCTATTCCTATGCACGATGAGTGATGGTCCAGATTCACAATGTGTCAGATCGGGAGATCCGGGTGAGCAGAGGGTGCACCCTAACTATAGTACTGTGTAGACACTGCAGTATCGCCCAGCAACAAGCACCCTGGTGAGAAGGAGAGAGTGGCCCCAGACTTGTTTGACTTTGGTGACTCCCTGTTGCCAGCTGAATGGAAGGCTAGAATTAACAAGAGATTTGCCCAGAGAGACCAAGTGTTTTCATTGAAGGACTGAGGTATGCGATGTGTCCAGGGTGTGAAGCATCACATATGCCTGCATGATTAACGACCATTTCGACAGAGGTTCCATTGCCTAGTTCCAGCAGGCATAGATGATGTGAGAAGACAACTGCAGGAAATGCTCACTGCTGGTGTGATACAAGAATCAAGGGGCCCATAAGCCTCTCCCATTGTGGTTGTGTGTAAGAAGAATGGGTCTGTGAGGATGTGTGTTGATTATCGAACCCTGAACTGGTGGACCATCCCAGACCAATACACTATGCCTCATATATATAATATGCCCTGGACTGCTTGAACGGGAGCAAATGGTTCTCAGTGTTGGATCTTCGCAGTGGATACTACCAGATCCCGATGGCCCAGGAAGACCTGGGAAAACAGCCTTCAACTGTCCATTGGGGTTCTACTGGTTTCTGAGGATGCCACAGTGGACATCGGGCACCCCGGCCACCTTTCAGCAACTGATGGAACATGCAGTGGGAGATATGAATTTGCTGGCATGCCTGGTGTACTTGGACGATGTCATTATGTTTGGGAGCACCTTAGAGGAGCATGAGAATTGACTGTTTAAAGTCCTAGACCAACTGGAAGACATTGGCCTCAAGCTGTCCATTGACAAGTGCCAGTTTTTCAAACCTCTGTGAAGTATGTGGGGCACATAGTATCTACAAAAGGGATAGAGACTGATCCTAGTAAGGCTGAAGCACTGACTACTTGGCCCCAGCCCCATAATCTGAAAGAACTACTATGGCTACTACCACAGGTTCATAAAAGACTATTCCAAGGTGATTCGCCCACTCTTTAACCTTACCCAGGGTTACCCTCCTGCAATCATAAATGCAGAAAAGGGGCCATTAAAGAACCAGAAAAAGTATACTTCCACCCAGGTGAACTCTTCGGGCCCCACTGGATGCCAGACTGTGAAGCAGCCTTCCATGAGATCATATACCAGCTCACCCACTCCCCCATCCTCGCCTATGCTGATCCCACCAAACCCTATGTGCTGCAAATGGATGCTAGTCTGCAGGGTCTAGGAGTGGTGCTGTATCAAGACCATGAGGATGGCCTGAGACTAGTAGCTTTCACCAGCAGGAGCTTGACCCGGTCCAAACGAAACTACCCTGTGCATAAGTCAGAGTTCCTTGTACTAAAATGGGCCATCATTGACCAGTTTAACGAATACCTCTATGTGGAAAAGATATTGGTGAAGACTGACAATAACCCATTGACCTATATACAGACTTCTTCTAAGTTAGACACCACTGGGCACCGGTGGTTTTCTGCATTATCAACCTATGATTTTGCTGTTGAATACAGACTGGGCCTGAACCATATTGATGCTGATTCCCTATCATGAAGGCCCACTTCCAAGAGTGATTGGGTCAGGGTTGTCTGAACCTGATATTCGAGCATTGTGCCAAAAGTTTGATAGAGATGAACAGATGTCTGCGGACACAGTAGACTATTTAGTAGATTGCTTGGGCCCTTCTGACACCTGCATACCAGCTGCTTTTTGCCACTTCTCTGCTCTAGATACTAGTGCACTACCACAATTTGACAATGACAGCATCAGTGGGCTCAATCCCAAGATCCTATGATTCAGCCAGCACTTGATGCCTTGCACGCTGGGAAAGATGTGTCTAAGTTACGTTCCACTGACTTGCGAACTGCTTTATTGTTTAAAGAAGGCCCCAGATTGAAGAAGCTCAATCAGTTTTTGTATAGAGAGGCAGTAGATTATAGTGGCAAAGTAGATAAGCAACAATTGGTCTTGCCCACGGCCTTTAAAGATTTGGTACTGAGGTCCCTCCACAATCACATGGGGCACCTCGGTATTGACAGAACCCTTGACCTGGTACGATCTCACCTCTACTGGCCCAAAATGGGGGCCGATGTTTAGCACCATGTAAAGACTTGTAGTCGCTGACTGCAAAAAAAAGCCCTGCCTCAGAGGGCTGCTCCCCTTGTTAATATTACTACCAACACCCCCATGGAACTAGTCTGCATAGACTTCTTGTGTTTAGAACCTGATCAGCGGAACATTGGCAATGTGTTAGTTGTTACGGATCATTTCACACGGAATGCACAAGCTTTTCCCACCAAAGATCAAAAGACATCTACCGTGGCTAAGGTGCTAGTGAAAAATTTCTTTGTCCACTATGGTGCCCCCAAGCCGATCCACTCTGACCAGGGCAGAGACTTTGAGAGTCAACTAATCAAAGAAATGCTCTCTCAATGGGGGGGGTGCAAAAGTCAAGAACCACCCCCTATTACCCACAGGGAGACCCTCAACCAGAACATTTTAACAGCACCCTTCTAGACATGCTGGGCACCCTCCATGCAAAAGACAAGCATAAATGGAGCCAGCAGATTAGCACCTTAGTACACGCATACAATTGCACGAAAAGTGATGCTACAGGGTTCTCCCCCTATGGACCGCATGTTCAGGAGAGAGGCCCAGCTGCCAGTTGATGTCTGTTCTGGGGTCTCTCCAGATGGGGAAAGGTCAATTGAACCATGCCTATCAACTGGCCCAGACAATGGCCTTCAAGAGAAATCTAGCCAACAAAGAGAGGCATGAGAAAAAAATAAAGGCTCAAAAGCTTCCGACCTGGAGACCGTGTGTTGTTAAGCAATTTGGGACTGCATGGTAAACACAAAATTGCTGATCAGTGGCACCATCTTCCCCATGTAGTAGTTGGAAAGTTAGATGATTTACCTGTGTACAAGGTGCACCCAGAGAACAACTCCAAAGCTGTCAAGACCATGCACCATAACCACTTGATACCTATTGGCCAAGTCATAATTGAGGCTGAACAATCAGAGATTGATTTCCCTGTGTCGGTGACTCATGCTGCTGCAAGAAAGAGATAAAGTTGACCTACCCCAGTGGTTACAAGTTCATGGTTTCCCCCGCAGCAGGTCCAGAATGTTAGTGACTGTCAGTCCACCTCAGACAATAGTAAGTGTGACAATGTCTATTACCCCTGCTATGAATTGAGTCAGTTGTTTCGAAGAAATCATATGACTAATTGCGGGGATGAAGCTGGGCCTTCTGGACTGTCTAACCACCCAGCTTCATCCTTGGAGCCAATGCTCCCTGAAAGTGAAGTGCAAAGTATCATGTCTGAAGATGCTGATTCCCTGTGTATTGTGGAACTGTATGATTTGGCTGAAGGAGGGGCTGATGGTTTGAGTCTTTCTGGTGACATACCAGAACTTGAAGAACACTATGAGAGTGCTGACAACCCCCCTTCAGTGACTCAAAGTTGGATTGTGCCTGAGCCTTTGCAAAATGACTCAAGTGATGTAGAAACAGAGCCTGCAGAGCAAGAAGCCAACAGTGCCCCAGGTTTGGACATTCCCATGCACGCAGACGCACCCCTCACAAGTGACGAGAGTCCCCAGACCAGTGCTGAGAATACAGAGACTGTAGTTGTCCCCCTCATAAAGACTGGCTGAGGTGTGGCGTCCAGTGCCTCAACCCTCAGTGCCACTGGGCCGGCCCTCTTGGTCATATCTTAAGCAGAAGACCACAATGCCTACTCCGAGACCTGTCATACTTACCTTTGTTAGAATTGAGGTTTCGACTATAGGTCTTCTTCAGGAATTTTCTAAAAGAGAAAAATGCAAAGTTAGCGTAGAAGTAGGGGGAAATAAGGGATGTACAATATGTGACAGAAAAAAAAATATTGGGAGGCTCTGTGAGAAAGAAATGATAATAGACAAGGAAAGAAAAGAATCTTGAAAACAAGAAGGTGGCGATGGGAGTAAAAAAGGCATAGTAGGAGTGAATGAGCTAAGGAGCCCTCAAGTGGGGACTAATTGA
The DNA here is from genome assembly GCA_016271365.2 of Neoceratodus forsteri. NCBI lineage: Eukaryota > Metazoa > Chordata > Ceratodontiformes > Ceratodontidae > Neoceratodus > Neoceratodus forsteri. The sequence continues at coordinate 615,243,006 of CM057455.1, forward strand.
CAGGACCTATTAAAAAAGCTGAGAGGTGACAAGTGTAGGGGAAGGAGACAGCTATAGAGACAGCTGGGGAAAATGAAAATAGATGTGCACACAAAGCTGAAATACCCATGTGAGTATGTCCACCCCACACACACAAACACTCACTGGATGGCAGTGTGTGCTGGCATACCCACACATGCAAATGTACCATGCACACATGCAAGCAAAGACATGATGGGGTGGGGGTACAAAAGAGACTACAGTGGTAAACCATGAGCTGGCTGAATGATGTTAGTAGAAAATAAGTCTGTCATTTAAACCAGAGGGCTGCGGGGAGTCTAGGTGGATGATCCACTTGATTTCCATGTTTTTTTCTTTGGTCAGCATCCTGGAAACCTTGCTGAAGGACACAGACAGAAAGATCATTGACACTGTAGTCCCTGGATGTAAAGTGGTATACAATGGGTCTCCATTCCTGACTGCCCTGTAATGTTCCTTGAATCTGTCAGCCAGGCATTTTCCAGTTTTTCTGATGTAGATAGCTGAACACTTCAGAATACAGTATATCACATTACTGGAAGTGCATGAAAACTCATTGGTGATGAGAAAAACACCTGTGGAACCTGGAATTGCAGTGACACCAGAAATACATTTGCAGGTATAACAGTGAGTTCAGATGCAAGATTTGGTATCTGGTAAGGAGAAATTATTAGGAGTATGTAGGCTTCTTCATACCAGGAGATTCTGCAGGTTGGGTGGTCAGCAGTAGTAGCCAACTGGTGGCTCTGTAAAGGAAGAATCAATATTAGGATCAGTTAGCAGAATAGGGAAGTTCCTAGTGATGATCCTGTGAACAGAAGGTGCATTATGATGTAAGGGAAGTACTAGTGGAATGTGTTGTCGTTATTGCATGAGAGTATCCCTCCTATGAGGATTAAGGTTATATGGCATATTACTGACCTGGGAGAGTGCTCTGTCCACTGTGCTTTCTGGGTATCCTCTGTTAATAAAAAAAATGTGCATTATTTGAGCATGTTCAGCAGAATTGTCATCTTAACTGAATAACCTGTGAAGTCTAAGAAACTTTGAATATGGCAATCTATTCTTGACAGTCTTTCACCAGAGTGACCCAACTAAGACTGAATGTTATTGAATATGTTAAACCCTTACCCCAAAAAGGAGATAGAGTAACAACTTTTTTACAAAAAAGAATCCAGGTGGATCTTTGTTTTGGAATCTGTAACTCTAAAAGCTTTGAAAAAAGAAATAGATCTTAAAAGATTTTCTTTAAAGGCCCTCTTGCTACTCAGTTGTGCCTTCCACGCTTGTAGATTGTATGCAGAATATGTAAAATATTTTAATATATGGATTTTAAATTTAATATGCTCAAAAAGCATACAAAAAAATTTCGATAATACATCAAAGCTTCTGTGATAATAGTACTGTCAATCACTTTTAATACTATCGTTTCGAGGTGATAATACAATCGTTGCACTGCTGAATGATAGTATTATCACAGCCAGCAAACAGTGCAAGCACCCACAAAGATGCCTTCTGCCCCCCACATCGTCCTAAGCATGCCTCCTGATTGGCTGTTTTTCCTGTGTTGGTGGGCAGAACATTTTAAAACATATGGCAGCTCGCTTTCTCTCTTAGCGAGACCGTACTGTCTACTGGTAACATTTCTTTCTCTCCCATCCTCTGAAACAAAAGAAACAGGAGCGCAGCCCGGAAAAGGTAGGACTACCTACCACTTGTTGTTGTAGAGCGAGACCAGGAGTAGAGGTGGGCGGTATACAGCGCAGCAGGCTGGGGCGAGAGCAACAGCAGCAAGATAACGCGGCAGTCGGCCAGGACACAGTGTCCTTCACTGAAACAGCCAACTGCCACTTGCAAATAAGAAGAAAAAAGAAATTTAAAATCCATTTATTAAATAAAATAATGAATAGGTGCCGGGCATTACCAGCGATGCGTTACTATCTCATGTGTTCTGGACATGTGGAACCTCTCGAAGCCATTTTCCTCAAGGTTCCTACATGTCCAGAACCTCTCAATGGTATTACTCGCCGGTAATGCACCAGAACCTATTCATTATTCTCTTTATATTATCTTCTCACTTATTTCCTTTCTTTTTGTCTCTTTTTTGTACCCCTTTGCTTAACACCTAGGTGTCACCACTTTTTGAATTATTATTTTTCTGTGATGCCATTATGATTAATTGGCTTTGTTCACCTTATTGTTTTTTTGTATGTTTTGCTGTGGTCAGATAATTAGTCTCTTTCCTTTTTCACCACTTTTTTATACTCTAATTCCAGACTGTTTATACTTTACATTGAGTATTGTAGAGGTGACCCATTTTCTCTTGGTGGTATTTTTAGTACATTTTGTCCATTATGGACAGTGTGTTTATTTATGGGTGATTGCTTTATGCAGATCCACTGGCTTTAAAAGAGCAACCACTATAATCCTGTTATCTACTTACTACAAATATTTTCTTCTTCTTCCTTTTTTTCCCACCCCCTTATTTTCCTGTGTTTCCTTTTCCAGTTTCCCATTTTCCTCTCCCCACCTTGTACCTCTTTTTTTAAAAATGTCCTTCCTTTTTGTCTCTTTTATTTTTCACACTCCTCTTCTGAGGTTAGCTGCTGCCATTCTTTTGCTACATGAATTTTAATTGTGGCAAGTTCCAGATTGCTCATGACCACTATGGTAGATCACAAAAGCTACATCAAGCATTTGGTAGCCCACTTATGCATTATCCACTTCATGAATTAAGCAAAGTGTATTTTATAAATATTGCTGTTTGACTAACTCTGATTTTCATGATACATTTTTAATTGTGCTTTTTGCCTTTTTATGTGTGTATTGTATATATTGCTTTTAATACCCCATTGCTTGAGATTTCTGAATGTATAAAAGTGTCACATTTTGTATGTGACTCCACCCCCTGATGAAAAGGCAGTGAGCCCTCAAAGTGCCAGGGTACTTTTCTCCATTTGTGAATCTTGCAAAGTATTGATTTTGGAGCTTTGGAGTTGTGCTGTGCTTCTATGTTTTGTTGGACTGCCTGCTATTCATACAGCTTCAACCTTTTTACCATGTAATGCACAGCCCTTGTGTTTTCCTCGTCCAGTGCCGTAATCCTCTTTGGACTGGAAACACATCTTCACTTTTCAATGTTGGACCGGGAACTAAGGAAATCAGGCATGTGGTTCAATGTATTTCAAAGCATTTTGAGCTTGTGCTCATAACTTTGTCATTTTTTATTTATTTATTTATTTTATTTATTTATTTGTACATCAGTTTACAAACCTTTGAGCCAGAGGCTCATTTTCAAAGGTAGCTAGTCACAAAGAGGACAAATACAGTACAACAATTTTGTTACATCATTGTGGAATACAACAATTGGTAAAACATGCGGTCATATATTGGTTGCAATTTTAAAGTTACAGGATTAGCAGAGCACAGGTTGGTAGAGATGTTTAGTACTTCATAGACAAACAATGGTATGAGCACACATGCAGAGGGGTGCAGAGACAGGAGGAGGTGATAATTGATAGGGCAATGGGAAGTGGTTGGTAATAGGTTGGGTGCAGCCTCTCAGGGAGCTTTGTCAGAGCATTTGAGCAAGAACAACTTAGTAACAGTCACAGCTACATGTATTAAGTAGGTGATTTCGAAGGGAGGTTTGGAAACTGGAGATCATGGAGGCATCAGAGATAGAGGTGGGGAGTGTTTTGTACCAGGATGGGTCTCTGTAGCAATAGGCACTTTGACCTTGTGTGGTCCTTGCCCTGGGGACTAGCAGTGTGGTTTTGCAGGAGGTTTGTGTTTGTACTAGTGAGTTTGCTTGGTGGATGGAGGCTGTCAACCCTGGGGATAGTCCAAGGAGAGTTTTTTTTTGTTATGACGCAGGTTTGATATTTGAGATGTTCATCTAGTTCAAGCAGCATAGCCTTTGCATATAGTTGGCAGGTATGTGTTAACCTAGAGGCCCCTGTAATTAGCCTACAGGCCTTATTTAGTGTGAGGTGGATTTGTTTAGGGCGGTCTGGTCGGCAGCACCATAAACTGGTAATCCATAATCCACAATGGACAGTATAGAGGACATGACCGTGAGTCGGAGGGCATCAGGGGGGAGACAAGTTTTGTAGTGGTATAGGATACCCAGCCGAATATTTGAAGTTGAGGCTAAGGCAGCGATGTGGTCATGGAATGTGAGAACAGGGTCAAAGGAGATCCCAAGGTACTTATACGAGTAGACTTGCTCGAGTGGAAACTTGGTGCTAGAGAGGACATGGAGTAGGAAATTGCTGGCTTGGTTTTGGGGGTGGGCGAAGAGCATGGTTTTTGTTTTTTTTGAGATTTATTACAAGTCTATGCTCTTGAACCAGGCTTCAGCATTATTATAAGATATTTGCAAGGAGTCCTGGAGGGCGATAGGGTTTTGGTCAGAGGCAAAGATGACGGCATCATCTGCATACAGCAAAATTTTTCCAGTACATGCACCTGGCAGGGTATTGAGGTATAGTGAAAAGAGCAAGGGTCGAAGGATGGAGCCCTGGGGAACACCAGAGCGGATAGGACAAGCATTGGAGAGTGTCCCATTAATTTTAACATGCTGAGAGCAGGCAGACAGGTAGCTGGAGCACCAGGAGACAGGCCCAGTGGCAAAGCCAGTGTGGCTGAGGGCATCCAGCAGGAGGGGATGGGAAACAGTGTCGAAGGCTTTTGATAGATCTACGGAACACTGCCCCAGCCAGAGAGCCCGAGTCCAGAGAAGAGTGTAGAAAATTTGAAAACTCTAGGAGGGCAGTGCTGGTACTGTGACCTGTATGGAAACCATGCTGTTCAGGGCAGAGGATGTTGTATTTGGTTAGGTAATCCATAATTTGAGTGGCCACCACTTTTTCTAAGGCTTTGGAGAGGGGTGAGAGAATGGAGATAGGCAGGTAATTCCTGGCTAGAGACCTGTCGCCACCCTCGTGTATGGGTGTGACTGTGGCAATTTTCCAAGCTGAGGGAAATTGCCCCAGGCAGAGGGATTTATTGAGGAGACTAGTGATTGGGGCGAGGACCAGGTTCAGTACCCGGCGGAGGATACAGGGGTCCAAGGAGTCACTGCCAATACTATTACTCTTTAGGGCATTGATTAGGTGAGGTCTGACTTCTTGGGCAGTAACCTGGCATAAATGGAAGCAAGGGCATATGAGGACAGGGGCAGGTAGGGAGGAGGGGGGAGGGTCAAAAAAGTCACTAGGGAGGACTGGGCTAAGGTCCATGAAAGATGTATTGAGAAAGTTGGCTATAAGGACTGGGTCAGTAGAGATAGTGCCATCAATGTTGATCTGGGAGGGTGGAGGGGGCGTGTGCTCCCATTTAGTTGTTTGATATTGTCCCAGAAGGTTCTTGTATTCCCCCAAGAGGAGGTGAGCGCGGACTGATATTGATCAGCCTTAGCCTTTCTGATGGCCCAGGTACATTTGTTTCTTGCAGCAGCATATGCCTGTCTGTCTGCAGGCCAGCCAGTTTCAGTGTCCAAGTGCCATAAATTGTCCCTGTGCTTAAGTAGTTGAAGCAGAGCAGGGGTAACCCAAGGTGCATTCTGCGCTTTGGAACGGAGTATCGTTAGAGGTGCAAAAATGTCACAGGCTTTGTTGAATGTTTGGGTGAAAAAGGTTAGTGCCATATCAATATCAGGGGCGTACTGTATGGGAGACCAATTAATTTGGGCCAGAAGTTGCTTAGGGCTTTACTGGTCTTAGGCACCGCCGTAGGGTGGGCTGTGCTGTGGGTTTGGATATGGAGGTTTTCCAGTGGAAAAGTATAGGGGAGTGGTCACTAAGTGAGTCAGAAAGGACTTGGATATCGCAGATTTGTTTAGGATGATTGGTGAGGACCACATCTAGAAGTGTGCTTGAGCCCCTCTTAGGATTCAGTCTTGTAGGTTGGGCAATGAGTTGAGTCAGGTCAGTTGCTGCAAAGGAGTCACGGGTAGTAGAAGATGAGGAGCTAAGCCAGTTAATGTTTAGATCACCCACTAGGATTTGGTCGGATGAGTGGTGTAGAGAAGTAAGATACTCTGTTAGCGAGACCAGTGCCAGCGCTTGATTTTTTGGGGATACATAGGCTGTAGTTAGATAAAGGGGGCCCCTAGAGGGATCCGGGGTCAGTTTTAGGGTTAGAGCCTGCACCCCGAAATCGAGGGCAGGGGCTGGGAGGGCTAGTCTGGTGAGAGAGTCTCTGGTGTAGATAGCGCAACCCCCACCCCGTCTTCCAACCCGGTCCTCCCGGTAAAGGGAGTAACCTGGGAGGGAGACAAAGGAGTCTGCAGTAGATTTTGATATCTAGGTTTCCACCAGGGTAATAATATCAGGTTTATGGAATGTGACCCAACATTGGAGTGAGTCAAATTTTTTCAGAAGGCTACAGATATTCAATGATGCAATGTGAAGCCCAGGAGATCCTACAGTTGAGCTGTTGTGAGCTGGGCTAGGGTTGGGATGTAGATTACCTGTCAGGAGTAGTAGAATAACTACCACCCTGGATAGGGGGTGGTGGAAAGTGTGTTTGCGATGGACATGAGTGGAAGAGGAGGGGAGCTTCAGGGCACAGGGGTTAGGCAGGGTAGCACAGGCTGGGAAGGCTAGAACGATAAGCCTCCAGTAGGAGCTGGGGGGGAGCTGGGTGTAGACTGGAGGGTGGGTATGGTGAGCTGGAGCACATAGTAAGAGTAGGGTGGGAATGTGCCAACTCTAGGACACAGGAGGTGGGTAGTGCCAGTGTGCATGGGGGAGTAAGAGTTAGGTGAGACTGCGGCAACACTGTGACAGATGGGGGGGACAGTGGCCTCAGAATGAGGATGAGAGAGAGGCATATCAATAGGAGGTGGGCAGGCATTATTCTAAGGAGCTCAGCAGGCAAGGTAGAAAGAAATAGTTAGTTGCCTACCAGTAAGTGTTAGTGCCACTTTGGTTCAGTGGTAGTGACACTGCCTCTGGTGTACAAGGTACCAGGTTCAAAACTCTCCCAGGGTATTTGGAGATGGACTTGGGTAGGAGCTGTGATCCACAATCCAGGTGCTGGCCACAGGCAGCGTTTGGGCCCAAAAATGGGTTGTTAAATAGCGACTCCTAGTGGTCAATAGATGTAGGCTTGTAGGGGATTTTGTGGTCCGAGAGAGTGCTATCTACAGGGTTGGGTGTGAAAGAGGTGGGTGCAGAGTAGCAGAGGCCTGGGGGTAGGAGAGGAGAAATGGGGCAGATGGATAGAGGTGATCCAGAAATGGAGAGAAGGGGCTATCTGAGAAGTGGAGTTTGCAGAAGGAACACAAGGTCCCTCTAGCAGTTGGCAGGTATAACCTGCAAATGGCAAAGTGGGGACTTAAAATAATGAAGAAGAGGAAGTGATGTCATTAGGGAGTGCCCATAAAGGAAATGCCGAGCCAGGGTGGGTGGGTGGTGCAGTCGACGCACACAGCACGTTGACGGTCTAACCCCCCTCACAAGGGTGCTGCTTGTTGGAGGTAGTTTAATTGCCTCTCAGGCACCCGCGTGTTGTGCTCACTCCAGGGGGGAGCTCTATCTGGGGATCTTGCTTGCTGAGTGTTTTTCAATGTTTTTCCCCAAATTGTTAATTTTTGACATGGCCTTTTTGGACCCCACCTCATGTACAAGGGTAGCAACATCCTTCAAATTCATGCTGAAAGATGATTTCACAGTCACTCTATGAAATCTCCTTTCAGATGGGATCTGAAACTTCTGACCTACCAGGTTAATGAGGTGGGGTCATAAGAAAACTATGTTGTTGAAAATGTGGGTCAAAATAGTAAAAACTAACAAAATTATGAAGGTATGTTGACATTTTTAAATGCTCACTTATAACTTTGGTAATTTCAGTATTTTGACCTCAAATTTCAAATGTAGCCATATTTTCACACAACCTCATGAACATGGCAGGTGTCATTTTTCAAATTCTGGCTAAAACGTGTGTTTGTACTTCTTGCACGAAATTACATTTCGGACAGTATTTTATAAATGACTCCTGTCATGTTCAGAAGGAGAAGTCATGACAATACTATGGCAAATTTGGGGTCAAAACGTGAAAAGGACAATTAAGTCATGAAAAAATGTTGAGTGGTTACAGCATTTACTCATAACTTTATCTCTAGATTCTGGCCCCTGTGTTACTCCATTGCCTGAACATGACAGGTGTAATTTTTCAAGTCCCCTCCAAAATATGTTTTTGCAGTTGCATTGTGAAATCCCCTTTCAGATGGGAATTAAAAACAATTCTACCTGTCTTGATAACAAAATATCAGGTCATAAAAACAACTGTTGGAAATTTGGGGTCAAAATGTGGGAGCCCACTGAAAATTACATATTGCCTCTCAACTGGTGTATCCTGGGTTAAAACAATATACAAAAGTCTAAAAGCAGGACACCACTGAAAATGAGATATTGATTGTCACCTGGTTTATCCTGGGTAAATATTTAGTAAAAATGTGTAAAAGCAGGATCTCTGTATAGCAACGCTCCCATTGAACTATTCATCTATGCTGCTGTACACTGGGAGAAATACACTGTAAACGCTGGACCACATTGAAAATGTAACTTGCCTTTCAGTTAGGCTACCCTGGGTAAATACATTATAAAAAATGGTAAAAGCAGGGCCACATCAAAAATGAGATATTGCATCTTGGCTGTGCTATCCTGGGTAAATACTGATTACAAATCAGGAAATGCAGGAGCTCATTGAAAACAGGATAGCATCTCATCTGTGCTATCCTGGGTAAATACGGCAAAAAGATGTGTTAAAGTAGGACACCACTGAAAATGAGATATTGAATCTCAGCTAAGTTATCCTGGTGAAATATGTTGCAAAACTGTGTGAAAACAGGACCCTATAGCTTAATCCCACTGAAAATGAGATGTTGCATCTAAAATAATCTATCCTTATGAAAGCAGGACCGCACTAAAAATGACATACTGTATCACATCTCACCTCTGCTATTCTGTGTAACTACAGTATAAAACTGTGTAAAATCAGGATACAATTGCAAGTGACATATTATATATCATCTGGTCTCTCTTGGGTAAACACATAGTACATTTTTGTAGACGTAAGACCTGGTACAAAAGCAATGCAAGCAACGAACATTCAGCATTAACAAATACTTGTTTTAAACTATGTGAAACTACAGTATAAGTGTTTCTGAGCCCAAACACAATGGGCCGTATGCACTATGCCAATGTACCACATAAACCGGGCATGCTGGAACACATATGCATGAATGCCACACAGCAGGCGTTCCATGGATCCCGGCGAGCATTCCCCAAATGTGCACTGCCAGGAGCACACCCGATTCCCTTGCTACTTGGGCAGCTACGGGCTACGGCATTCCAGGGGCAGAGATGGGGACATGCTTGCACTACCCACCAAGCACAAAGGGGCATAGTGCTGCACACAGGGGGCCATAGGAGGGAGCCAGATATGGCATGTGGGACCCTGCTGCAACTGCCATACACACCACATGTACACAGAACCCCTGCTCAGTCTAATAACACATTGCAGCCCCCCAACAGAGCTTTCTCCTGGTCCTGCCACAAGGTGTAATCCCTCCCAAAATGGACCCCCTCCCCAGTACAACATGTCATCCCCCCAACACACATCCTTGGCATGGCACAGGTCCTATAAGTGTGAACCTCCACACACATCAGTGCTCCGTCCCCAAATGCGAGAACAGTGCACCGTCCCCATAAGTGTGAATGCTGTCCACACATCAGTGCACCGTCCCCATTCCTGTAAGTGAGAACAACCCCCCAGCCTGAGCGCCATCATGGCAGACCCTGCCCAATATATCCCATCTTGACAACCACCAATCCTGGCCCCTGCTCTAATTGGTGATTAGTGGTCCCCACTCTCTAGAGGTATCTGAAATATCACCTCTCCATTCCCATACCTGCAAGTGGGTGCTGGGAAAATGGACAGTGAGGGTCATATCCTTCCATACACCACCTCAGTCACCTGCTGTCTAACTGATGCTGGGAGCATATAGCTTATTATTCTGCAGCACGCTCCCAGTATAATTTGACTGGTGGGTGGATAGGGTGGTATCCAGAAGAATGTGCCACTCACCATCCATCATCGTGCCACCGATTTGTAGGTACGGGGATGGAAGGTGATGTTGTCAGTGCTGGGTGGGGTGAAGGTGGGGGGCCACTGATCATCATTGAGAGGGCAGGGAAGCCAGGATAGGGGTTGGGAGGTGGTCAAGATGTGATGTACTGGGCAGGGTCTGCCAAGATGGGATTCAGGTTGTGGGAGTGTTTTCACTTACAGGAATGAGGACAGGGCACTTTGGTGTGTTGGGGGGATGTTCTCACTTACGGGGATGGGGCATTGATGTGTGGAAGTGTGTTCACATGAACAGGACCTGGGCCACAACTCAGAAGTGTGTTGGGGTGGGTGAGCTGGCTTATAGAAGCAGAGCAGGGGTTCCCTGTTTTGGGGGGATTACACTCTGATGTCAGGACAAGGCAGGGGCTCTGATGTGGGTGGGGGGGAACTGTGTGTGCCAGGTGAGGCGTGGTGCCACAGTGGCAGATATTGGCTGTGGAGACCACTCAAAAACAGAGACTGAATGCATTTTTACCATGTGCCTGCGCATGCTATTCATGCACCCGGATCAACATCTCCATATGCAGAGGATCCACTCTGGGACCCAGGATGGACATCCGATTGGTTGTCTGCCTGGGTCTACTACTCCACCTTGTCAGCACTCCACAATCCTGCGTGCTGGGGGGTCATGACAGTTGGCCAGTGATAGTGCATACCAGCCTGTGTACACCTGTCTTCATGTGCTGAGCTACGCAGGTAAGGTACACACCTCTGGCACATACATTCCACCTATTCATGTATAGGCACCATTGCTATTAAAAGACAAATATGCTGAACATTTTTCCTATTTCTTGAATGACTTTTGTTAATAGAGACAGTCTCTTAATGGGGACAATCTGAAGCTCACCCAGCTGTCACCCTCATTAGTCAGCTTCTACTGTATTTATTTTTTTTTTCCAAACTGACTTTGGCTTATTATATGTAAAATATGGAATCTGTAGCAACATGATGTACTGATATATCAGCTTATCTGACTACAAACTTTCATTTAAAAAATATGTTTCCAGCCCTAGCAGTTCAAATGTTTGCTCTTTTAAAAAGTATCTTTTAAAGGACTACCTTTTTAACTGTTAGGACTAGTAACTTAATATATTTGAAAATGTGAGCTTGGAGTTAGATCAACAAGAATAGATAACAACAATACAGTTATCATGTATGGATTCATGTCAATCCATGTTGATATAATTGTAGTAAAAAACATATCCATCAAGTAGTGCATTTCACTTTTTCAATATATTGTTAATATATTTTTATATAGATAATGTGTCATCTAGGCTATTTTCTTATTTATTGGGGCATGATAGCACCCACATAGTTAGGGTTTGATCAGCAATTCAATGTTAAACACAATTTTTTGCACCATAATAACTTTGCCATCGTTTGATGAAATTGTACAAAAATTGATACGCACTGTCAGGCTGTCAGAGTCTCAAGATGTTAAAGGTTTCGTGATGGCATCTTGTATGGTTTTCAAGATAAGGAGGGTTGAAAAAGTGCAAAAAAAAAACATTTTTCACCTTTAGTTAACACTGGGTATTTTTGCTCTTAGCTACAGCTAGAGACAGGATTCAATGTGTTTTTAGGGTTCTAATTCAGTTCTGGTTTGGCAGGGTATAGTTCAAGTTCAGTTCAGTTCAGTTTAAAAGTTAGAAGTGTGGGGTTGAGTTCAGTTATGTTTGAGGCTTTCTGCATAATTTTTCAGTTTCAATTTGAGTTCAGCGGTAAACAATGAAAAACTACACACACACACGGTAGATGCTATTAAACTTTTTTAAGTTATCAATTAAGAAGCAAATAGTAAACAGTATTCTTATAAATGCTCAGGAATTTAATTTAATCAAAACAGAATGAGTAAGTGTGTTCACTGGTAAATTAGATCTTAGGTCATCAAGCACTTGCTTGCAAAATGAAGACACTCTCTTGCTGCTACCGCTACTAGCTGGCACACAGAGGTACTTCCGGGCAAGCTTTGCTAGCTTCAGAAACAGGTGCCTTCCAGTCTGTTGCCATAATTCCAGTCAGTTGTCACCAGAATTCCAGGCAGTTGTCAGTGTAACTGTCATGTTCCAAATATGTTTTCAGTTCACTGGATGACACTGATCTGGCTGCAGTTGAAGAGAAGCCACCTAGACTGGATAATATGTCTTTGCCATCATTTTCTGATGTTTTGCTGATGGCTCAGTCATCATCATAGCAGGAAGAACATGTGTCCTGTGGCTGGTCACTCGTTAGCTCATCCTTAGTGTCATCATAAATAGAATCCTGTTTAGCTGCTTGTATGCAGGGCACAAGACAGTTGCAACCTTAAATTTCATGTGCATCACGAATGTTGCTTTGATATTGACAGTCATTACTGACTTCAATAATGAGATCATTTTGCAATCTGTAGGCTGGATTTCACTCAATAGAAGTGTAAAATAACAAGGGTAGACAAATTGAGCTGTACTTTATTTATCTGCTGATGAAACACACTTATTTTCTTGAAGTTTTCAAGGAAATCATGTTAGAGCCTCATCTATTCTGCGTTCCCAATCAGCGCTCCCGCAAGAGCATACTTTTTCATTATTTGAAGGACTGCTTCAACTTCTTGTATAGAGTGTACAACGTAATTCAGCAGAGTAAATTGACTATCCCATCTAATATCAACATCACTTTTAAGTGACTTTGGGAAATTCAAATTTGCCCCACTATCTTTTAGCTTAACTATCTGCTTTGCTGTTGCCAAATCATCTGTCACTTCTGCCACTTCACCAACTTGCTGTCTCCCTCCAATGGAGTGTTTCATCACCAAATTGAGAGTGTGATCAGAACAGCTTGCTGTAACAGTAGAGGGAAATGCAGCATTCATGTTGCTAGCATTGTCTTGTCACATAAACAAATTCTCCAGCAGGTGGAAGACATGATTGTAGAGCTTGCAGTGATTCATGAATATTTACAGCAGGTTCAGGAACTTCAAGCAAGAGAACACCTGGCACAGCATGACCTAGTTAAAAGCAGTCTGTAAGATATTGGACCTTCAGACACATGAAGGAGTGTTTTAAGTGGTCATCAGACCATATACCTGTTGTTGCAATGAAAAAGACAACATCAGCTAACTGCTTAATAACTTTATCTCCAGCACTGCTGTATACAATAGGCAGATAATTCTGCCTTATTGTAGACTCATCTTACGAACATACGAACATATGAATGTGCCAGCAGAAACAGACCACCCGGTCTATCTAAGTCTGCTTGAGTGTGCAGCCAACACCCCTAGTTTGCAGCTGCCCACCCCTCCCTTTGTCATCCCACTGCCACCCCCACCTCCCCACCCTCACTCTCCCCTGTTCCCTGTTCCATGTCCTTTTGAAGCTGTTCACAGAATTACATGATACCAGCCATTCTGGCAGGGCATTCCATTTTGCTACCATCCTCTCTGTGAAATAGTGTCTCCCCATTTCCTTCCTAAATCTTTCCCCCTCTATTCTTAGCCCATGTCCCCTGGTGACCCCCCCTCTCCTTAACTTAAAGACCCCATCTGACCCATCCTTATTGATTCCCCTCAGATACTTTAATGTCTCTATCATGTCCCCCCTGTCCCTTCTATCCTCCAGGGTGTACATATTCAGGTCTCCTAGCTTGCTGTCATATTCTCTCCCCTCCATTCCACATATCATCTTTGTTGCCCTCCTCTGCACCCCCTCCAGTAGCCTGATATCATGCTTTAGGTATGGCCTCAAAATCTGCACACAATACTCTAAGTGCGGCCTTACCAGTGACCTGTAGAGGGGCAAGATCAACTCTCTTCACCTGGATGAAAACCCCCTTGCTATGCACCATTTTGTTTGCTTTTGCAGCCACTCTCCTGCACTGGACAGTGTTGTTCATGGTCTCTGTTATGATTACCCCATGGTCCTTCTCCTCCTCCTCAGTGATACCCAGCTTAACCCTCACAGCCAGTATTCTCTCCTTGGGTTCTTCACCCCAAAGTGCATGACCCTACACTTCTTTGCATGGAACCTCAGCTGCCACCTCTCTGACCACTCCTCTAGCTTGTGTAGGTCCCCCTGCAGCTACTTCCATCCCTTCTTTCCATCCACGACTGCTCCAATTTTGGTGTCATCAGCGAACAGACTTATCTTGCTCACCACCCCATGTGCAATGTCTGATATGAAGAGCCCAAACAATATTGGCCCAAACACAGAGCCCTGTGGCACCCCATTCATCACTGACCTTGGAGTTGAGAGCTCCCCTCTCACTACCACCCATTGCAGCCTGCCACTCAGCCAGCTTGTAATCCAGTTCATCATTTTTGCCCCTACCCCTATACCAGTTAGCTTCCCCCGAAGCCGCCCATGAGGCACCGAATCAAAGGCCTTGCTGAAGTCCAAGTAAAGAACATCCACCGCATGACCCTTATCCAGCTCACCTGTCACCCAGTCATAATATTGTATGAGGTTGGTTTGACAAGATTTCCCTGAAACAAACCCATTCTGCCACACATCCTGGAGGCCATTGTCCTCCAGGTATGACATCAGTCTTTCCTTTAGTATCATTTCCATGAGTTTGAACACTATGGAGGTGAGACTTACCAGATGGTAACGGAACATCTGCCACTTCTATCTTTCCATGCTGAGCATCAATGTCCAGAAGCATCTGACAGAAACTGTGGAAATCAGACTTAGAAATCATTTCAAATGGCTCTCTTTGCAGTACATTATTCTATGCTCTGTTCCAACTTTACTTTTAAGTGACTTAGACACAGGACCAGCTGGTGATGCTGAGTTAAATACAAACAGAGTCTTTCTTTCATAGAAGGAGTGAACAGTGGATTGCTTCTACCTGACTATACTGCTTGTTTTACACTGCATATTTACATAGTCGCTAGTATGTGCATGGTTACTGCTCTGAATCTGTAATTCCTTACTAGATACTAGGCTAAATCTGCTTATTTTCTGCTGAATTGCTTACTTAGTGCGACTGCAGCAGCCAGAGTTCCCCTCAGACCTACCTCTATGTGGCAGCGTTACTAGTAGGTGGCTCCTGGACTCCATCCACCATTTTGTCTGGCTGCTTATTTCCTGCACATGTGCACTACAGCCTGTATCCTGATAGTGACTCAGAGAATTTGCACATGTGCAGTAAGGTCTAAGTTTCCAAGGCCTGCATCTCACATTACAACCTTTCTTTTGTTTGTCCCCCCCCCCCCATATAGGCCTCTCAGGAGCCCCCTCCCCATCAGATACCACCACCTGTGGTCCGTAGTGCTCATAGCTACCTGGGGACAGCTTCTGACAGGCAGAAAGAGGTAATTACTTCACCCTCCAGCCTTGTTTGTTGTGGGAGTGTTAGCCCATCAATGCTGTGGATCGACTGCCCTGCCCACCCCAGCCACCCTCCCACTCAAGCCCGACCCTCAATATAAGCACCTCCCTGGTCATGTGACTTCCTGCCCTGTTTTTTGTTAGCAGCATATATGTTTCTACCACTAGAGGGCTTTCCATCCACCATGCTCTGTGCCCCTCTACACTCACTCATCTCTCTATCCACTGACACTCTAGATCCACCAGCCTCTCTACTACCCGCTCAAGGTTAGCGACGCCTCCTGCTTTCTTTCTCTCCTTTCACGCTAGACTCATCTAAACCCATCCCTTCCCCCTTCTGACACTGCCCTTCCTTCTGCCACCACTAGGAGTTGCTACAGAACCCTCCATTTTGACTGATTTGCCCACCGCTCTGGTGACACCACACCACTGATTCCTAGCTGCCACTAGGTCTTTACACAGGGTCCCCCCCCGGGAATAGAACGTGGTACCTTCTACACCAAAGCCCATCACTCTACCACTGTGCTACGGAGATCACCACAATGCTGGGTATCAGTATGCACCCCTTATACCAGCAGTGGGTCAGCTGCCTCCCTTGTCCACTGTCTGGCCACCTATCTCCTAATGAAATTAAAATAAAACCTGCACCAGCTCAAAAAGAAACACAGTGTGTTGCTTCAACAATTTAAAGTCATGCCAGCTTAAAGCTTTCGATGTGAAAAAAGCTTTATTTACTTGTGCGGACATACAATAAAACTCATTGTTTGATGCAGTTCAGACTTATGTGGTAATACAGTTCCAATGTCCAGAGTCCAAAGTTCAAAGTCCATATAACAGTAATACAAATAAATCCATAAAAGCATCTAGCCAAGGACAAATGGCTGGTCCAAAACTTTAGCAGCAAGAGCTGAGGGACACTCCCTCATGACATCGCCTGATATGTTTTGCACGTAGCTTTTATAGTATGTTCGCACAAGTAATAAAGCTTTTTTCACTTCAAAAGCATTTGGCTGGCATGACTTTAAATTGTTGGAGCAAACACATTGTGTTTCTTTTTGAGCCTGGCACTGCTCGTTCCCAGGTGCAGTCACATTCATTAACCACCTATTTCCTAGCAGACTATTCTGTCTCCTGCTGCTCACACTTAACATACTCCTCCTTGGACAAGTTAGCCCCCCACCCACACACATCTCTCACTCTCAACCTCCTCAGCCTACTCCCACCTCCCACCCACCCTGTCAATGCCTGTCAAACATCCCCTTCCTCACTTATCTTGCTGCCACCAAGCACTCCCTTCAGCCTCCCTGTCATCTCATCTACCTAATATTCCCAGCCCTCCTTAACTTGCCCATGCCCTGTGCAATCCACTCTAAGGCTATGCGTCACCCATGCCCAAATACTAAACAGCAGTCTCTCGCCCTCCACAGGGTCTTAGCCCTATTACTTCTAATATCGGGAACTATTCACCCCAACCCAGGCCCTGTTTCTTCTAGCTAACGAACATCGCACCAAAGGCTGTGCATAGCCACTATGAATATCTGAAGCCTACCCAGAAAAAACATATTCCTCCAATGCTGGCTAATGCAACAGCACCCGGATGTTCTTGCACTTACAGAAACCTGGCTCTCCAAAAAAAATCCTAACTCCTTTGTCACCTTCCCTAGTCTCACTCTACACAGAACTGACAGAGTGGGTAAATGGGGCAGTGGGTGTGCCCTGTATGTTCAAGACTCTCTACTCTGCCAAGCTCTTCCAGCTCCCTCACTGGACCACGGCACCCAAGCCCTATCAATAAAACTTACCCTAGATCCCTCCAGGGCCCCTCTAACCTTCGCTGTTGCATATGCTCCCCCAAGGAACCAAACTACGGCCATACAATCCCTCTCAAACTATATTACTAGCTTCCCCTCCAAAGCAGAACATATCCTTGTTGGTGATCTCAATGTAAACTGGCTTGCTAGTTTGTCAGCCTCTGTCAAGAACACCTTTGCGGCACTGGACCTGACCCAACTGGTATGCCAACCCACCAGTGTGAATCCCACAAATGGCTCTCGGACCCTGCTAGATATACTACTAACCAACTGTCCCCATAGAATCACCAATCTAGTGGTCCTTCATGACTCCCTGAGTGACCACTCCCCCATCCTCTTCTCCTGGTCATGTCACCTACCCAAACCTCAGCCAAGCATATCCATTCACCGTCGCCTACAGCCTGGTGGACTCACAAAAATCAGAAAGTAACTGGCTCACTGGGACTGGTCCCCCATATCGCAGGCCCCAACCATAGATAAGGCCCTTGATTACTTTGCCCGTTCATTCAACAAAGCGTGTGATATTTAAGCCCCTCTTACAAAAATACAGTCTAAGAAACATAATGCCCCTTGGGTCACTCCTGCACTGCTACAACTAAAACAAATAGATGATCTCTGACACAGAGCTGTTGTTTCTGGCATGCAGGCAGACAGGCAGGCTTACAAAACCATGTGTAATAAGTGCACTAGGAACATACAAAAGGCCAAGGCAGACTATTATAAAGCCACCCTGGCCTCCTCCAGGGGGAGTGAGTGGAAATTCTGGGACAACATTAAAGATCTTAATGGTAAATCCTGCCCCCGTCCCAGCTTTGCATCAATAATACCACCTCCATTGACCCCAGGCCATTGCTGACTGCCTTAACTCCACCTCTTCCGATCTTAGTGCAGTCCTCCTGAACAACTTCTTCAACTCCATACCAACTATCTCTGAGCCTAACCTTCAGCGCCCCCTCCCCCCCATTCTACTTTAGGGTCATTACTATGCGAGAGGCAAAAACCTACCTCTCTAAAGTGCTCAGGAGCTCCAACTATTGCAAAGATTCTTTTGACATAAAAATCCTTCACCTGGTCCTTGATACTGTCCTCTCCCCCTTAACTGATCACCTTAGCTGCTCCCTATGCCTAGGGCAGTTCCCTGTCACCTGGAAGACTGCTATAATTACCCCAATATTAAAAAGTGGAGACAGTACCTCCCCCAACAATTGTCGGCCCATCTCCATTCCCCCCAAAAGCCCTTGAAAATATGATGGCTGATCCACTCACCGAGTACCTGCTTGCCCACAATTTACTATGCAGGGTGCAGCACAGCTTCAGATCTGGGCATAGCACAACCACAGCCCTCACCAAATTCTCTAATTTCATTCACTTTGCTCTGGACAGAAAACATCTTGCCAGAGCCATCTTCATTGACCTATCAAAGGCCTTCAATATGGTCTCTCAACCTCTCTTCCTAAATGCGCTTCACCTTACCGGTCTATCACGTGGTCCCCTCTCCTGGTTTACCAGTTGCCTCACTGCTAGATCCCAATGTGTTAAGATAAACAACACCCTATCTATCACCCTGCCTGTCCACTCTGTGGTCCCCCAAGGTTCCATTTTGGGATCTTTGCTTTTCAACATCTACCTAAATGCCCTACCCATGTCTTGCTCTGGTAACTTACTGCTGTACTCCGATGACGTGGTCCTCTTCTCCTCACACACCAACCCCTCCATCTTACAGTCCTCCCTCCAAGAATCTTTCAACCAGATTGAAAGCTGGTTTAAAGATGGCAGACTCATTGTCAACATTAAGAAAACAAAGGCCATGCTCTTTGCCCATCAACAGAACAAGACCAAGGACGCACAACTAAAAATCCTTTCCTGTGCACACTTCCCACTGGAACAGGTCCATACATATAAATACTTGGGCCTTACCTTTGACACCGCCCTCTCCTTCCACAACCATATTAACATTCTATCCTTAGTCATTAATGTCCACATCAGCCTTCTCTACCAGCACAAGGACTGCTTACCACCTGAAGCCCTCAATCTGACTGTCACCTCATCGGTCCTCTCACTCATTGAGTATGGGCTCCCCATCTACTCAGCCGCAGACCACACTGCCCTAAACAAAATCCACCTGGCTATCAACAAAGCATGTTGACTCCTCTCAGGAGAGGACAAATGTACCCATACCTGCACCCTCTATGCCCTCACAAATATTCTCACCTTGGAGGAAAGACTACAATATCAAACTTGTGTCCTCACCAAAAAAATTCACCTGGCACTGACCCCCAAGGGTCTCTGCCTCCCTCCTCTCATCCTCCCCCCTAGCCACTCGTGCTGCCAACAAACATGTTTATACCATGCCCAGAGTTACGGCCTTCCTAGCTCAATGATCCTTCCCTTATAGAGCCCCCTCCTAATACAATGAACTCCCCTTTGCCGTTACCTCCTTCACCAAAATAGGGCCCTTTAAGACTGCCCTCAAAAATCACATTCTCTCCTTATGACACTGCCAGTATACCTGCTAGTTCTGTTCTCAGGCCCAGACCACTCCAGAGCCATCCATTCTAGGCAGCGCCCACTAGTTCAAATTCCAGCCTACCAGCGACTGTTTTTTTTTTCTCAAGTTGCCTGATGTGCCTGCTTAGAGCTATGCTGCCTATGCCAATAGCTAACTACTCACAATTGTTAGTACTGTTGAACTGTATCAATGCATGTTACCACTACTCCTAGCTACCAACTGTATAGGACAGCTGTCTGTCTAGTCACTGTACACTGCCATTTTGACAAAGCCTGCTGAGGCTGCACCTGCTCTGTAACTGTACCAAAGTGTCTCCATCACTGCTCTTACCCACAACTTGTATAGTTCAACAGCTACTTTATCTCCTGTGCTACACTATGTATGATACTTGCCATTTTATTTGCCTAAATGTTGTGATTGTTAAACTGTTGTGCTGTCACATTGTATGTACTAATTTTTGATGTGGAGTCTTTGTAAATGAGTCCATGACTCAAAGGGTTGTAATTCCTATGATTTGTTAAATAAATAAATAAATTGCTTGTCACATACAGATCCTAGTTTCTTCCTGTAGCTATCTCTAAGTAGATGCCTGGTTCAAGTTGTTGTGGTGTTGGCTAGAATGGCTAACACTTCTTTACATGCCTTGCATATGGTTGGTCTCTTATCCACAATCCCTTCTACAACTGGGTTCCAAAAGTTGTCTTTAAATTTGTCAGTATGGTAGTTATTTATTTCAAGTAATCCATATTGTAATTGCTTTATCAAATTCTGCTTTTCTGTGTCTTGCTTTTCTCTGTCAGGTGTTTTACATGCAGCCATGGAAAAGCGAATTTTCAAACAACCTTGTGAACCTTTTCTTTCTGCAATAAAAACAAGGGAACTTAGCAAGGACTTAGCCACTTAGCATGTCTTTACAAAAAATATGTTTAAATATTTGTTTAGCTACTGTGTACTTGTGATAATTAGGCAGTTTGTTACTCACCAGAAACAGTCTTGCACAACTCTGCTTCTTCTTCTGTTATTTCATCGTTCAGTTGCCTAATCCTGAAACTAGCAGGATTCCCAAACCAGCAGTTGCATGGGAGCATGATGCATAAATGTATCAACTAGAGTCAGGGGTGCTGCACTGACCAGCTGAATCAAAGTACTGAGTACAGAATTAGCATCAGCCTAGATGGTATGAAATTTATTTGTTAATTTTTCAGGGATGATGGGGCCTATGTGAAGGGTGTTCCTTTGGATGTTTTAGTGCAAAAAATAGCAAACACAGTACCTGTACACCTGCACCCACCACAGGTCTGGAATCTCAAACTTCCAGCTAAAGTTCCTTAATTTCTTTGTTCCTTTACTCCTTAGTAGAGCATGAGACCATGGACATCCTTAATTGTGTAAAAAAAAAGGTACTTTATTAATCCACACTGGTGCAAAGAGGTAAAAACAGGAACAAAGCTCAAATGCTTATCACAAACAAACAGATCCTCAATCCAGGAAGATAATCAGCTTACATGTTTTGCACGGGAATGTACTTTGTCAAAGCCTGGTACAAAAAGTACACAGATTTTGAATTCTAACAATTTTTGGTATAATGTTCAACTTCGATCACTAAAGAAAAACAGTGCGATCGATAAAAAAAAAAAAAAAACATTTTCAAGTGCGAACAGGTCATAATTCACTGTTCATGTGTGGAGAAAAACCTACCACAGAAGGTAAAAGAACACATTGCAGGTGGTTATTTGCATGATTTGCTTGCCATGGGGGAAAAAACACTCCAGATGGCTGCCATTTTCTTTTCACTGCTTTTAACTTTAAATACCAAAAGTACAACAAAATTATATATCTCAAATCAGTCAATCATCAGTCAATTAATCCATCAATCTTTATTTAACCAGGCGAAGGACCATTGAGAAAAACTCATTTACAAAGTGGACCTGGATGAATAGTAACAGTAATGACAATACAGTAATGGGAATTGTACAATAAACACACAACAAAAATATGCCGGCATAAATGAATGTAAGTTATAATAAACATACCTTTATAACAATTGGTTAGGAATTCCAGTATATAGGGAAGTAGAGAAAAAAGGAAATAGCAAGGAAACAGTGGAAGGGAGAAGGGGAGAGATTTGGGTTTGAGGCATTTACAGGTTTCATTTAATAGGATGCTATGACATGCTTTGAAGGGACCCATTTAGCTAGATTCTTGTGTTTGTTTGTTTAAAAAGTAGCCATAAATATGTTTTGTGGGCAACCCAAAATCCAGGGTGCCCAGCTTAGTGAGTGGCGCCATTATCCCACATTCTCTGCATGAGAACAGCGGGACTTTCTTGAGTTCTGCAGCCACAGCTGGAATTCATGCTCCAGGCTGCAGTGTGACCTGTGAGACACAATTTCCCTGGTGTCTAGAGGTATGTCCCCATTCCATTGCTATCAGTTTATGTGTGTGATTTTGTTCTGGTGGCTAGTGGTACCCCTCACCCTCTGATCACCTTCTTCACATTTTGCTCAGTATCCCATATGTCTAGTGATACCTCCCTCTACAATTGGCATCCCCATATTTGTTTCAGATTCCCTGGTGTCTAGTGGCCCCCCTGCAATCACTGTTCCAGTATTTTATTCAGTATCCCTGGTGTCTAGTGGTAACCCCCATCTTTGATTGCCATCCCATATTTGTTTCTGTTTCCCTGATGTCTAATGACCCCTCTGATCACGATCCCTATATTTTATTAAGTATCCCTAGTGTCTAGTTGTATCTCCCCTCTCCAACTGCCATCCCTATATTTATTTCAGTTTCCTTTGTGTTTAGTGTCACCCCCTCTGATCAGCATCTCCGTATTTTCTTCAGTATCCCTGGTGTCTAGTGGTACCACTCCTCTCCAGTCACAATCCCCGTACTCATTACAGTTTCCATGGTGTCTAGTGGACCTCCCTCCTAACGCCGTCCCCATATTTCTGTACCTTAAAATACAGTAAATAAAACTGTCCCCCGATGTGTTTTAAACCTGTTAATAAAAACAGGTTCCTCTCTGATCTGACCCCCACCCATCCCAACCTCCCTCTCAGCACCCACCACTCCACATCCCCTACACCCCCCCCCACACACCTTCACTCACCTGAACAGGTTCCAGGGTGAGGATCCACTCTCTGATCAAAGACACATCTTGCTGCTGGAACCAGCAACTGCAATATGAGAAACTAACATAAGTAGGTTTCAGTGTATTTCAATGGGTTTTTAAATGTTAATGCATGATTTTGCCATTTGTTCATATGTTAACACCAAATATGCAACATGGCCTTTTGGGGACTCCACCTTATGAACAATGGCAGTGGAATTTCAGAAATCTGGCCCAAAAGGTGATTTAGCAGTCACTTGGTAAAATCACATTTTGGATGGTATTTGAAACTTGTCACTACCCTTGTTCATGCAGTGGGATCATAAGAAGGTTATGTTGAAAATTTGGGGTAAAAATATGTAAAAATGTCAAAGTTATGTGCATACATTGAAATTTTACTATGTTCGCTCATAACATTGGGAATTTTAAATATTTTTACCCCAAATTTTAAACATGCCCATTTTTTCACACCATCTCATGAATGTGATAGCTGTCATTTTTCAAATCCTGGCCAAGATGTGTTTTTTTCACCTGTGGTGCAGAATGACGTTAAGGCAAGGATTTGAATATTCTCAGCACAGTGTTTATGAGGTGGGGTTATAATAAAGAAATGCTGACAATTTGGTTGGTGTTTTGGCTGAAATGCAAGTGCAGGGCCCTCTGGACCCTGTGCTTCCATGGCAAGATACATGTATGCATCTATGGAGGAATAAGAACATAGAGCCTGGAGGGCCCTGCGCTCCCTCGGAAAAATGAGGATTCAATAACAGTATACTGTTTCAAAAAGTACTGAAATTCTTTGAAAAAAACTGCCTTAATGTACCAGTTAGGGTAACTTGATGCCACAAAAGTAGGAACATTTTGCATTAGGGTTTCCAACCCTGACACCCTCACCCCCCCTCAGCAGCAAAAGGAAAAAGCATTAGGATTGTGGGTCTCTGGAGTCTTGGCGAATCAGTCATGGGGTCTTCCTTGGGGGTTGTCAACCCTAATGCTCACCCCTCTCCCCGTGGGCCCTTCATGAAGAAAGGAAATAATGTGTGACATTGTTTGCTCTCGGAATGTGGTGGGCAATAGGATTGACAACCCTCAAGGAAAACACCACCACTGATTTGCCAAGACTCCAGAGACCTAAATCCCTAATGTTTTTTTTCCTTTTGCTGCTTGGGGGGTGGGGGCATTAGGGTGGGAAATCCTAATGCCATATTTCTTTCCTTTGTAGCATTAACTTACCCTAATTGGTGCATTAATGTAGTTTTTGCACAGAATATCATTCTACAGAATCAATTGTTATAGTATTACAATGTAAAACTGTTTGTCCTATTCATGACGTCCTTGTAAATAAACTCTGCTCAATGGAGCTTTCTCCTGGTAAAAGAACCGAAAAACAAACATGAAAAATAATAACTTCTATGCATCAAAATTACACCTAAAAATGTTACTGAATTTTGATTACACTACAGCTTATTTATATAGGAACTGTAATGTTTTCAAACCTGGTATTAATTCATCTTAAGGCCTTAATCACATTGGCCAATGCACACCACAGGTTTGTTTAACCCGGCTCTGCCGTGTACAGCTGGTGCACAGCTATGTGGCATGAAAATGCATAGCCTATCATGGCATGAACTGAGATGTGGGAGGTGGCCACTTTTAGTGCACAGGAAGGAATGGGGGTGCCATGTCTAGCTGTGAATTCCCTGTGATCCCACTATAAATGGACAACTACAGGCCAAGGTGCATGCCTACTATGCAGGCATGCCAAATAATGGTGGCATGGATCAGCTGCAGAAATATGTAGTGGTCAGATGGTAAGATAGGAATAAGCTACCATACTGAGGAGAGGCACTGGGGCCGGGGAATAGGTCCACATGGCAGAAGTGAGCAGCAGGTGGGGACAGGAACACCTGGGCATGACACACCTTACCTGTGCTGCAGCAACCAGAGGAAACCTGGCCCCATGGCCAACAAAGATCCAAGTTGGGCACATCAAGGCCACCTCACCAGACTGCAACACCCATGCACAAGTCTGATGGTGGCCCATTGGGCTGACCATCAGTTGGGGGAGTGTAGAATGGAGAAGGGAGAATCCTTGGTTTTGGCTTTTGTTTTTTAATAAAACCGATTATTTTATTTTAATGTTTTATTCTTTTATCATTTTTGTGTATCTTGGTTGCAGTTTGTGTCCTGGTTGCAACTGCCATCATTTTTACTTTACTTTTATTTTATTTTTAGACAGTGTACAGGCTTAGGTGAGGAGCGCTAGTCAGGGGCTATAGTGAGGTAGGGCTAGAAGTCAGTTTTTTTTATTTTTAGATAGGGTCAGGGTTTAATCCCACTTGCAACCTTCGATGCACATTTACTCTATTACTCTCAGAATTATCCTCAACTTACTTTTAGCAGTGACTGCTTCTATTGTTCTGGATTTTGGCAAATGAATTTTCAGCTACCTTATATCAAAGTTGGGAGCTAACAGAGAAGTAGTTTCCTTCCAGAGCCTTTCAGTAATTGGATCTAACCATGACGTGACTGTGTGCCTTGCCAGTCAAGAAGGATGTCTATAAGTGCCTTTTTGCACAGGTTCCAACCAGGACGCAGTTCCTGCTGTCAGAGTAGAAAGCTACCAAAGTTGCTGTTTGTGCTTCTTTTGCATAACCAGACGAAAAGCTGCAAAAATTGTTCTGCTTGCCTCTCATGGATTACGACTGGTTGCAAACAGATTCAGTCTGAACTGTTTGGCCTGGGCATTCCATTCTTGGAATTGGGTCTATCTGGTCAGCAAACTCTTCATGGTGAGGCTGATTCCCCATAGGTTGTGAGAGAGCCATCAGGGACCAGGTAAACTTACTTTATTTTCAGTTCCATTACTTATTCTCTGACTCTTTGCTGACATTGTTTTCACTGACTGATGGAGGTGAGAGCATCATCAGCTACAAGCTTTCACATCCGTTTTTTTTTTATCATATCACTATTTTTTCTCCCCGCAGCCACTGACCTGCCTCATAATCCAGCCACTGCTTCCACCTCCACCACTGACCCCAGAGTTGCATGCCCAGCTGGCATGTGCAGCTATACTTGCGAGAGGGGCACCTCTGATTGCTCCTGCACCTGGCAAGGGTCCAATACTGGCACGTGACTATCCAGGCTTCATCAGCTGATGGAAGTAGCAGCCGTCAAGCTGCCGTGGTGTGTGCTGCCATTTTTCTTGTGTTCTTTTGCCCCAGGAGTGGAGCGTGCAATGATGTCGGGTGCATATGCACCTATGTCTGCTGCACTCCCCTACTCACCACACCATCTCTAGTAGTACCCCTGGTCATCACCAGAGGCTACTACAGAGCGGTGGCACCCTGGATCCCACCCCTGGATAGGAAAGCAGTCCTCTGGATATTCAATCCTATCTCCCCCCTGCTGACCCATGATGACCCGGGCTCACACCCGCATCCGGGTTGCCAGCGTGGCTCAAGGTGTGGCCTCCAGTGCCTCAACTCTCAGCACCATCAGACCAGCCACATCTGTTGTTTATCCACTACACTGAGATTTCAGATTGTAGGGGTGAGAGCCCTACTGTCATTTTCTTTAAAAGTCTGTGACTTCACTGCTATTAAACCCATAATTTCATAAACTGGAATGCTATTACTTGTTTCCTGTTGATTATTGGAACAGTTTGCCTTTACCTCTTGTGAGAGAAGAGAAATATTGGAGCATTACTGAATTATTTCTGGCATAATTGGGACTAATTTTGTAACTGTGCACCTTGTTTGCATGTTTTGGATTCTCCTTTTAGTCAATTTACTCTATTTTTCTTGTCTTTTGTATTCGGGGTGATTGTGGTTGGTTTGATATCTGAGTGTATGCTGTGGTTGAGTGTGTTGTTTGATATGTTTGGTGTGTGTGAGTATGTTGTATGGTTAATGAGACATCGTTGTTTGTTTGGTTGTGTGTGATTTATTTATTTATTCTGTTTTAACATTCTGTTTTTAGCATTTTTGAAGGTTAGGGTTTCTTGCAGAGGATGTATGGAGGCGTTTTAAATAGGCACACCTAGTCTGTTGATTGTCTGTGGTCTCTGTCCTTTCATTGGGGTCCCATTGGGTCTCCTGGCAGAGGTGCAATGCTGCTGCCGGGAAATGGGAATCATATGTAGGAAGAGCACTCACTGCAGTGGGGGTCCTGGGTATGCTAGTCGGGAGGGTAGGATTGGGGTTATATGGACCTGAAGACACCTAGGGAGGAGATGGAATCAGGACTAAGGACCATCACACCTGGCTTCCCTCCACAGGGCTCTGACAAATTTAATCAGGCTGCAAGTAACCTGTCCAGCTGGTGTTGTTCATCCCCTTCACATCAATCTATGTAATGCAAGCTCACTGAGGACCAAAACTGTGGTAATGGAGAATTTCCTTGCCAATTCCTCAGCTGACCTTGTTTGAATCATGGAAACTTGCTTGTATGATGATGCTGTCCCTGTGCTAGTGGCCTCTGTCCTTTTCAGGTATTCCATAGTGCATTGCCCAAGGAGAGTTCATATAGGGTGTGAGGTGGCCAGCTGCTTTAGATCCATTCTGAGATTCCCTACACTCCCAGTGAGAACATTTGAATCATTAGAATATGTGATGGCCAGACATCTCCAGTGTCAATGGTCGGATCCTTCTAATTATCATCCGGGGGTGGAAATGTATTCCTGCAGGAGCTGGTGGATTTCACTGCTGAACAGGTGTTGGAGTCCCCTAGCTTAACAGTACTGGGGTACTTCAATGCCTGGGTCAATGATGAATCTTCCCAGTTGGGACGGAACCTCCTCCAGTTAATGGTCTCACTGGGATTAACAGGTAGTTACCTCTAAGATGCATATGCATGGTCACATATTAGACTTAATCTTCTCATTTGGATTCGATAGAACCATGGTCAAGGTTGATCCAGACATCTAGTCCTATCATCATGCAGTAGACTTCCAGTGTGGGGTAGCTGTTCTGTTACTCCCTCTGCAGAGAATATCCGTTGTTGTCCAAAACACAAGTTGGAGCCTCGCAAACTCCAGGATGCACTGGATGTCTTGGGCATGCTGCTAACTTGTGTGCAAGGTCTGGAGGTGGCCGTTGATCACTATACTATGGCACTTATGGCTGCCCTGGACTCTACTGCACCTATCCACATTCACCCCTTGACCTCCTATCATGGCTCCCCATTGTACTGTGCTGTGCCTGTTGAAAGCTAAGGGTCATTGGTTGGAGTGTTCCTGGAGAAGATCTGGATCTGTGGAGGTCAGATTGGCACTGAGACTTCATTACACCAAGTATTAATAGGTAATTAATCAGAGAAAGACAGAATTTCTATCTCAGTTAATTGCTGCAGTGAAAAATCACCCAGCCATGGACTTTTGTACTGTAGACAGATGGCTAAATCCCCCCTGTCTGCAGTCTGTGTGAACCATTTCTGCAGATAAGTGTGAAGAGTTTGGGCATTTTTTTGCTGAAAAGTGTCCATTAGATCCAGTATTTCTTCTTGTGGGCTACCCAGTGCTGGGGATAGCCAGTCATGTGTTGGCATTGACCTGTCTGCCTCAGATGAGTTTTGACTGGTTTTGGAGGCTGAGGTCCTTCGAGTGGTCACCAGTCTTCATCCCACCAACTCTGAACTGGACCAGTGTCCAATGTGGCTAATCATTGGCTCCATTGAGTTCTTTGGCCCAGTTTTCTTTGAGATCATGAATGGATCCTTGAGGGAGGGAGTCTTTCCTTTGATCCTGAAAAGTGCAGTGGTGAGGCCCTTCTAAAAAAGCCATCCTTGGACCCTGACATTCTCACGAACTACAGGCTGGTCTCTAATCTTCCCTTTTTAGGGAAGGTTATTTAGAAAGTGGTAGCTGAACAGCTGTTAGACCACTTAGAGTGTCTTTCTATCTTTGAACCTCCCCAATCTGGTTTTCAGCCTCGGCACAGCACTGAGACAGCCTTGGTCAAGGTGACACATGATCTCATGGTGAACGACCAAGGGCAATGTACTATTCTAGTGTTATTGAACCTTTTATCTGCATTTGACGGGGTGACTCATGGAGTGCTGATTGATCGACTGAGGAACTATGTGGGTGCTAATGGTGCAGTTTTGCTCTAGTTCAGCTCATATTGGACTGGAATGACACAGTATGTAGTTCTGGAGAAATTTACCTCAGAGTCATCTTTGTTGTCCTGAGGTGTTCCTCAGGATTCAATCCTCACTTTCATTGTATTCACCATATGTATGCTGCTACTAGGGGAGATCATAAGGCTAGGTAATGTTGGATTTCACTGCTACGGAGATTATATCCAGTTGTACCTGTCCTGTACCCCTGATGACACTTCTGCATCTTCTGTGCTGAGCCACTGTTTGCCTGAGATAAATGTTTGGATGGCCACTAACTGGTTGTGTCTCAACCCAGGAGAGACAGGAGTCCTGGTTATTGACTCTGGTCATCAGGGCTTGCCTGCTGGTGGAAGAATTGCACTTCCTGTTTTGGGTGATTTGCCTCTTTCACCAGTGAGTGCAGTCAGAGATCTGGGAGTCATACTGGATGACAGATTAATCTTTGAAGAGCAGGTGTCATCTGTCATCCAGTCCACCTTCTTTCATCTCCAGAATATCGCTAGCATTTGACTGTTTTCAGCTCAGGATGACATAACAACAATTATCCATGCTTTTGTTACCACAAGGCTGGATTACTGTAATGCGCTATACCTAGGGCTAGCTGGAGGTTTGATGCATCAGCTGCAGCTCGTGCACAATGATGCAGCTCAGATGTTGGTGGGTTCCTCATTGAGAGATCACATTACTCCAGTTCTGTGTGATCTGCACTGGTGGCTTTTGTGTCATGCATCACCTTCAAAATCAGGTTGTTACCATACAAGGTCCTACGTGGACAGGGACCAGACTACTTAAAAGTGCTCTTGATTCCTAATCAACCACTCTGCCTCTCCACTCCACTGAAGCTGGGTTGCTGGTGGTCCTCTCCTCAATGCACAGGTCCTCAGGCAATAGAGCCCTTGGGGTAGCAGACCCTATAATTTGGAATTCTATCTCTTTCCATATTCATGCAGCAGGCTTGGTGGAGGAATTTAAAGCCTCATTTAGGACTTTTTTAATTGAACATGCTTTTACTGGGACATGATTTATTTTAATTTATCATGTTATATAGCCTTTGTTTTGTTTTTGTTTGTAAAGTACTCAGAGTCCTTGATGGATAGAGCATTATATAAATAAAATTTACCTTGCTTTGCCTTGCCAATGGTAGTGTCCACATTGCACCATGCAGGGAACTTCACAGTTAAGCAGACTGGCACAACTGTCGCAGAGATTATAAAAATAATAATAATAATAACTTTATTTTTAAAGTGCCTTTCAGAAATATCAAGGCACTTTACATCAAAACACGATATACAATATCAATTTTAAACATATAAAATAAATTCATTAAAACATCACTCAGTTAAAACAAACCATGCGATCATCCATATGGTTCATTAGGTACAACTATGCCATCCTGCATGGATGGGCATAACACTGGTCACCACCAGTCATCAAAGCCTGCATATGAAAGGTAGTTCAGACCACCATCAATGTGGCAGGACATTCCAAGATCCACTGAGGCTATAAAACATAAGTGGCAGGATGTGTGGATGACCTCAGAAGAATGTTAGCATGTGGGTAGTGTTCTAAAAGCACCACTGGTGGGTGCGTACCCTCTCCACCCAAGTTCACACTGGGGAGAAGATGGTGGTGGATGCCATCAGCCAGGTGACAGTAGAGGGCAAAGAGGAAGGAATGGACGCCATGCCAGGTGAGTGACTACAGCTCTACACACGTGGTACAGTGCACACTAGAGGGAAAGTGACAGTGACCATGACATCTCCTCGATCCCTGGAGCAGACCTGCTTATGTCATCTCTGGAGGAAGAGGATGAGGATGACATGACCGTGGTGACTGAACCTCACACAGCTGACCCAGTGGACACTGCTGACCAGAACAGTACACTGCCACCAATGCCATCACAGGGAGCAACCAGCAGGAGGAAGAGAGGATGACAGCATTGTGAGGGGGGCTGGCTAGCCAGATCACAGGGCTCACAGACACTGACCAACATGCAGAGCACATACCATTTGCTGGATACAAGGTCTAAGCCTTGAGCACCCTCCGCACCAGAGATACAGCACAGGCAAGGAAGGTCAAGGGTATGCACCACATATACCCAGTGTAGTGTTGACCACCTCAGCCCCACGCACAGATACCACCACCCCTGCAGTGGTGTCTAGCTAGGCAGCACCCAGTGGTGGGGGTGACAAGCAGCCCTATCATGCTACTAGGTGAACAGTGACCCTGGTGTCATGGGTCCCTTAGACAGGACAGCCCATACTGGAGGGGAAGCAGCTCTGCACATCTAATCAGTAGGTACTTCTCTGAAGTGTGGCAAGTGGAGTGGAACAGGCTAGAGACCAGCAGGGAAAAAATTCCCAGCTTTGTGCCCTGATGGTGCAGATTTAGGGGTTCCACCCAGGGTTCTGAAGGGTTGGTGACTAGAGATGCAGCAAATCTAAAATTCACTGGTGAAGTGAATGCAAAGTGGCCATTTTGCATTGGCACTTCGCTTTGCGGAGTGCCCCATAGAAAAAGAACACTTTGCCTTGTTATTATTACTTTGTGTTGTCATTCTGCCTTAAACGTGAAGTAAGGCAGAGTGACAACAATATTGGCAGCACCCCACCCACACAGTCACCAGAATTAATGTGCATCCCCAAAGTGCTGCTATCTTGTGTCCAGAAAACTCCCCAGTGCTGACAACGTAAAATGAGAGCGTAACAAGAAATGCGAAGTCTCCCAGAATTAATGGTGCACTGAGTCATGCACGCAGTGGTCACACACAGAGTCCCAGAATTAATGTGCATCCCCAAGATGCTACTGTCGTGTGTCCAGAAAATTCCCCAGTGCTAATGAAGTGAAATGAGAGTGTAACAAGAAATGCGGTCTTCCAGAATTAATGGTGCACTGCAAACGCACAGATAGATTACAATTGTACTGCGCACTCAAGGGATGCATATGAAAAGGCACAACAACACCTAACCAGTGTTCACAAGTCACAAATCCAAATCTGGAAAGGAATACATTTTGCCAGTTAGGGGATTAGTGCATGGCAGTAACAATCCACTACCAGTAAAGATACCACAAAGCAGTATAAAAAAATTCATGCAGGTGCGGTGGATAGCAGGTTCACACTGCTGCAATTACTCTGTGGCACAATAAAAGGTGTCTGATGTAATGGCATGCATTGCACACACACTCACACAGACACTACAAGTAATGCATAGCAAATTGAAAACCTTTAGTAGTATAACTAAATGTTTTAAACAGACAAATTATACACTGCTGCGCCACAACAATCAGCAAAAAAATTTGAAGAATTACTGAAAATATTACTGTGTGTACCTTAACACAGTTGTACAAGAAAAATATAACCAAAACAGAAAGACTTCCTTTTTCTCCCAGTTAATGTACCTACCCCACAAATATGCCCCTCCCCCAAAGCACCCTTCACAGTACACAGACTGACTGTTCTAAATTAACATTCAAAATCCACACACAACAATAAACACTCGATGATATGAGCACAGAAGGGTTTCCTACAGTTGATGTACTAAATTTTGAGAAACAAAATGACTCAAAAAGGCATTTTAAGCAGCTTTTACAGGTTTTCATTCACAGAGCTCTGAGAACAAACTGTCTCCAGCTCCACTACACACACACTAGACAGGCCAGAACTGAGGCTGTACAGAACAATCTAGAGCCCATGTGACCTGTAATCCCATGAGTCACTGCAGAATTTCATTTGGAGCTCAATTACAAGGTGAAGTGAGGCGAATTACATTGATTTCAATGTACTCCGCCTTAAAATTGGTGGAGAAGTGGTTTGGAGGAAGGCGGAATAGCACTAAAGTCATTGGGTTCAATGGACTTTGCGTTCCTCATTATGAAGTGAAGTACTCCACTTCATATTGTGGAGTACTCCGTCGATTCCACGTTACTCTGTGAATCACTTCGCGGAGCGAATTGGGGTCATTTCGCCCACCACTACATACAGTACTGTGAATCACATGCTGTACAGGAAGGAACCCGAATGCCTTTGGCTGTACTTCCCTGAAGAGCTGAGTCTGTATCATAAAACTCCCCAATTTAAAAACTCTTATTAGTGAGTACAATGGTGGAGTGGTGAAGCCTGGAGGGATACTGCAAAACAGGTTTACAATACATCCAAGCAGCTAGTAAAAAAATGTATGTTGTGATTCATGACGTGATCGTGAATCATGATTTGTGATTGCATTTGTGATCGTGATGATGAAGAACGTGATTCGGTGTTAACAGAGTGAGATAACCAATATGGAACAGTATTGGGAATGTGAATGCCTATGGCTGTACTTCCCTGATGATCTGTAGTACAAAACTCCCTGACTTAAAAACACTTATTAATGAGTACAAGGCTGGGGTGGTGAAGCCTGGAGAGATACTACAAAACAGGCTTACAATACATCCAAGGAACTAGTAAAAAAAGTAATGTTGTGATTCATGACTCGATCGTGAATCATGATTTGTGACTGTATTTGTGACCGTGATGATGAAAAACATGATTCGATATCGACGGTGTGAGATAACCAATATGGAACTGTATTGGGAACATGAATGCCTATGGCTGTACTGCCCCAATGAGCTATAGCACAAAACTCCCTGACTTAAAAACTCTTATTAATGAGTACAATGGTGGGGGTGGTGAAACCTGGACAGCTACTACAAAACAGGCTTACAAGTAACTAGTAAAAAAATGTATGTTGTGATTCATGACGTGATCGTGACTCGTGATTTGTGACTACATTTGTGACTGTGATGATGAAGAACATGATTTGCATCATGAGTGACTCATGATGATGGTCCTGACTTAAAAACACACATTAATGAGTACAATGTTCATGCAGAATGATGCACCACACCAGTCCAGTACTTTAAAGGGGAAGCCAAAGAAACAACTGTGACTTAAGATACAGTTGGAGATTGGGCCCTAAAGAGATGCATATGCACATACAGATTAAGATTGTGCTGTGCACTGAAGAGATGCAGACACAAAGGCACAACACCTAACCAGTGCTCACCATCAGAAATTCAAATCTGGAAAAGAATACCTTTGCCAGTTGGGGCGGACTGCGGGGAGGGGGCAGTGTACTGCACTGCTGCAGTAACAGTCACTAGTACTAGTATGAGTAAAGATACCTCAAAGAAGTACAAAAATCATACAGCTGCAGTGGATAGCAGGTTCACATTGCTGAAATTACTATGTGGCACAATAAAAGGTGTCTGATTTGATGGCACGCATCACATACATACTCACACGCACACAAAGTAATGTATAGCAAATTGAAAACTTCAGTAATATAACCACATATTTTAAACAAACTAAAATTATGCCCTGTGGCAACCCCAACAATCAGCAAAAAAAGGCAAGAATTACAGAAAATATTACTATGTGTACAGTAACACAGTTATATAAGAAAAATATCACCACCACAGAAAGAACTGTCTTTTTCTCCAAGTTAATCTACCTACACCACAGATATGCCCCTCCCCCAAAGCACACTTCCATTGTCTCTCAGTACACAGACTGAATGCCGTACATTAACATTCAAATTCCACACACAAACAATAAACTCTCAATGATATGAGCACAAGAGGGTTTCCTATAATTGATGAACTAAAGTTTCAGCAAAAAAATTACTCAAAAAGGCTTTTTAATAGCTTTTATAAGGTTTGAATCACAGAGAGGTCTCAGAGCAGACTGTCTCCTACAGCTTCCTACACACACTACACCGAACTGAGGCTGTACAGAACAATCTAGAGCTCATTTGACCTGAAATCCCATGAATCACTGCAAAATTCACCTTTGGAGCTTAAAAACAAGGTGAAGTGAGGTGAAGTACATTGTTTTTAATGTACTTCACCTTAAGAATTGGTTGAGTAGTGGTTTGGGAAGGCAGAGTAATGCAAAGTCATTGTTTTCAATGGACTTCGCGTTACCCATTATAAGGCAAATTACTCCACTACGTGTTGCGGAGCACTCCGCGAATTCACTTTTGCTTTGCTATTCACTTCGCAGGGCAAATTGGGTCCATTTCACACATCTCTATTGGTGATCTGCTCGAGGGCATGCTATAGCATCTCACCACACAGGCCATAAGAGGTGGTGGAACACCGCACTCCACAGCCTGCCTCATCTCCAAAACCTCATGCCAGCTGCAGCATCAGCCCTGTGTAACACAGAATGATATTCCTGACCCTCCCACTGGGCTCACATCCCCAGCACACCAACCACCCATGATGACCAGGGCTGGCACAGTATGGCCAGGACATCATGGGTATCCCCCTGGTAGGGGGGCAAAGCAGCCAAGACCCACAAAACATGGCCCTTTTCACCCACTGCCAGGGTCACCATGGATGTCAATGTCTCCCTTCCTTACATGAACACACACGGATGGGTATACTGTGGACACAGGGATTCAGCACTGCCACTCATCACTGTACATTATAGTTTCTGGGCAAGCACCATCACACACATGCACACATGCATGCACACACACACACACACACACACACACACACACACACACACACTGCTGCATACCAGCCCCTGACAAGCCACCCTCCTATCCAGTGTTGTCCCCAGAGACATACCCACATCTGAGTCCAGGCTGTAATCCGCCAGTTCTTGGGACCCCATCCAAAGGTAATTCTTCAGGTAATGTCAGTTCTTTCCTTGTTGCAATACTATGCAGCATGCAGCACACAACAAAGACACGGCACACCCTCCCTGGTGCAAACAGCACTGTGCCATCACCTTGACTAGGCATCTGAACTGCATCTTCAATTTCCAGAAGGTATGCCCCAAGACATTCTGTTCCTTCCTGTGGGCATCAATGTCATCTGCTCTGCCTCCCCTGCAGGGACCAGTAATGGTGTTATCAGATAAGGCTTTAAGGGGTATACAATGTCACCTGTAAGGGATTCAATGAAAACTCATGTCACTAAAGTGAAGTACACAGCATGTCATAGCCCATGTCATAACTACCTAGCAGCTACCCTAACATGCCACCATTAACAGCCAGTACTTTCCTCAACCATGAGTGCTGGAAGATGGAAGCATCATGCATTGAGCCAGTATACCTGGCACTAACATTCATGACAAGGCCTTCTGGGTCCACAACAGCTTCTATATCAATGCTGTGGAAGCATTTTCTGTTTCTTTAGTCCTCCTCATTGACATGCGGTGCAAGGATCAGAACATATATCTGGTCTATGGTGCGCTGGACCTTTGCAAAACCATAGCATTCATAGAAGCCCTATGTCACCATCAGTACCATCAGTATGCACAGCTGGTCCTTGAGAAGCTGGATGTACTCCCCTCATGTTCCAGCAGTGCAGCAGTCATCTGCTTTTGGGCAAGGGACACAAAGGATTGGCTCAGCTTATCCTTTTATGACATGTCCCCACAGACGGACCCATCCCTTGCACTGCTGGATAACCCTCACTGGTGTTTGTATCCCTTTAAGCACCAGATCATCCCATAGGTAGCAAAGGGCATGGTTTGATGTCATCTTATGGTATCCACATACATAACACCCCCTGTTGGACATCAGTCTGTTTTGCACATTAGGCATAGTAGGATTGTTTGTCAGCAGGTTCCCTATGCCCTGGAGCATGATGGCATCCACAACTATGAGATGAGGATGGCACTGTGAGAATGGTCATGTACCCATCTAAAGTAAATCGATGTGGTTGCTGTTTCTGCTGGATCTGTCACACGCTGCAATGGGCTAGTGCCTTGTCTCTTGTTTTTTACTTCAGCCAATTCAACAGTGACTGAGGCAGACACTCCAGTGGCTCAGGGATCACCTGCTGGCTGTGCACTGGACCTGAAGAATACCAGCTCTACCAAAGGAGGGGTGAAGCTACCAGCTGGACAGGAGCACGCTGACTCCTGCTACGTTGATGAATATGGGGAGCCTTAATACATTGTGGAGCTGAATATGTTGAGTAATGCCTTGCTGTGGGCTGCATGTATGGTGGTGTGGCATGGCAGGGCATATTGTGGGCTTCATGGGAGTATGGAATGGTAGGGATAGCTGTGGACTGCTTGAGGTGTGGAATGATATGACAAGATGTGGCCTGCATCGGGGTAATCAGTGGTGGGGTATGTTGTGGGTAGAGATGGGAAAAGTTGGAAAACTTTGCTTTGTACATTATTTCTTGAATTTTGCAGAATTAGCAAAATTAGGCAAAGTAACACTTTGCCTGAAAAGTGGAGTTCTCAAATGTGAAAATCCACATGGCCAAGTCGCAGTTAGCCTGAAAGGCAGAATTTGTGAATGTGGAAAAATGCCAACTTCACCTAGGAATAATTGTCCTAAAGCAAAGTTAGCAAGGATTAATGGGATAGGAGGTCACATGGGCTCTTTTTCAAAGCAGAGGTTAACTTCAGTGCAGTGTGTGAAGGAGAGAACTGAGGTTAGTTGTATTCAAGAACTGTGTCCAGAAAAAACTTTTAGAACCCCTCCAACTGCATAGTTTGTTGTCCAAAATCAGTCCATTAAGGGTGTGCTGTGCATTGTGCCTGTGGATCATTGACCATTTACTGAGTTTTTGGTCATTTTCCAACTTTAATTGGTATTTTATGTTTCTGTATTGCAGACAGTGCTGTAGTGTGCTGTGGGGAAGGGAGTTTCTGTAGCTCATGTCCTGAGGCAGCAAAAGGCAGGCTTGCCTTAGAAGTGTCTCTAATAGTTTAGTGCTGTTTTCTTTAATTAGTGGTTTGTATTTTATTTCCTGGTTTCTGTGCACTACTAATTTAGTTGTGTGGAACAGAAAGGTTTGTTTTACTGAATAGTTTCTGAGTATACTTAGTTCAATGATTGTTTCTGTTGCTCAGAAGGTAGCTTTATTTCATGTGTGTGTGTGTGTTTGTGTGTGTAGTGTCTTGTGTGTGTCTGAGTCTGATCTCTAGAAATCCCTGTTGTGTACTATTTTTCATAAAAACACACATATACAAAAAAAATATACATTTGGTATTGTTTGACTAAAGTGTTCTGTAGTCATCACGTGTGTGTGTGTGTGTGTGTGTGTGTGTGTGTGTGTTTTCTTCTAGCCCAATAGTCACACATGAGTATTGTTTTTTCTTTACCCTCCCCCAAAACAGTAAAATGGAAAAAAATTGTGGCGTATTTGTTTCCGTGTAAAGTCCTGTAAAGTATTGTGTGGTCTTGCATGGGTGCCCCCGTCACATTCCAGCCTTAAATCACTCTTGTGTATTGATTTGTTAACCCCCTCCCCCAAAAAACAAGGAAACAAAAAGAGTCATTCTGTTGTTCTACTGTCTGAGTAAAGTGTTTTAAGTGTTTTGCATGGTTCTCTAATCTGTAGTATCTTAAATAATCCCTGTTGTGTAATGTGTGTGCTGCTGGTGATTTATTTATTTTAAAAGTTGATAACTGGGAAAGGCACACTGATCCAGGGCTCATTTCCAGGTGAGCCCCGGGGAGAAGGGGTAAAGGAAGAAACATGTTACAAGTACAATACAGTATACCAAAATGGAAGAAAAGTCAGCAAATTAACTACAAGGGAGTTGGTACACTGTGAGAAAACATCAAGAGTCATGGACAATCAAGGTCAATCACTGTAGCAGCCTTGGGTAAGATAAGCAATCTAAAAAAATGTAGCAGTGACATATTAAGCTGTGGTGGAAATAGGTGTTCAAGGAGCAGTGATAAGGATGAAAATGCAGCCAATAAACCGCAGTAAGAAAAGGAACATTTCTGCAGCAAGTGAGAGTACATAGCAATGCTAGTTCATGAGGAGCTTGAATTTCAACACAGAATGCTACTGCTTCCACAGGGTGTGTATGCCACTCTACCATGACATTTCCCTTATGCCCTTCATATACTGCTGCTGGCATGGATGGACCACCACATCCACCACTCCCATTCAATGCTTCCCTCTGCTCTTTCTCCTACTTAGCCAAGTGATTTGCCATGAGATGGGTCCTCTGGTACCCAATACCCATGTGGGTCCTCTGTTTGCCCCGGGTGACATGTTTATTGCATAGGTTGCAGGTGACCACACTAACCATAACCATAATCCTAATGTCACATAGGATAACACTGCACATTTAACAAGTCATAACTCCACAAGTCTTTAAAGTTAAGGGACACACTATACATCCAAACAAGGGTCTCAATGTGTACTACAAAAGTAACACAAAATACCTCTGGAAAATTCATGGGGTGTGTACAAAATCCAAAAAATATTAAATTCTGCCTGCAGAAAGCCTGCACAATGACCATTCTGATTCCATAGAATTTCACGGAATTTATGTGAAAATTTAGTGGAATCTTTCCAAATTTTAAATTTCTGTTGTTTTACTGCACTTGTAAAATAACATGTCCACATGATGCCATATTTGGTATGTAGACATTTATTTATGGCATACATAAGAGTACCAAACTTCAGAGTCATGGGTTGAAAAGGGGCACAGTTATGGTTGGCCGTACATTTAATCAAAATTTGATGTCCAGTTATTTCAACCAAAGTTTATAATTTCTTATCCAAATTTCTCCAGTTTTAGGATTTAGAGAAACTTACAGCACAAGCATGTGCACCACATTTTAAGTCTCAAACTTCAAAGGGTGCTGAGTTATAGGTAGCCAAACCTTTTGCCAAAATTTAGATTTCTGTTATTTTAGTATACTTTTGGTAGTATTTATTGAAACGCTCTAACATTTTACAAGTGTACATGGTATCACTACATATATATATACAGTATGTACCTAGTTTATTTTTCTAGCTTCAAATGAGACTGAGTTATATCCTGCGAAGCACGTAGCCAAAATTTGAATTTCAGTTATTTCTCTCTAAATGTAAAACAACATAACCAAATCTAACCATATTTGAAACATTTAAACTACTTTATCACATGGCCATTTCTTTCAAAATTCATCTTTACAGATTTAAATTATACTGAATTAAAATAGTCAAACATTCACAATATTTTAAAATTATATTTTGCAAGAATGTACTATAAACTGCAAATTTATAAACCCCTGAAACTTTACAACTGGAGAATGCAATGCCATTATATTTGGTCGGTTCTTAGACCTTACTGGGAGACTGTGTGTGTCAGTTTTATTAATTGCTTGCTGCCAGAAATTGCATTATAACATATGTACTTAATGTCAAATTCCAAGAGTCTTTATGAAAATTGTGGAATTTTATGAAAATTCCATGACATTGGAATTTTCTAATTTCACTCAACCTTATCTGGGGGATTCAAATTAAATGATAGGGATATGTGAGGAAGCTAGTGCAGGGGTCACCATATTCAGGAGTTATATACATAGTTTCACAAAGAAATGGACAGCTGAGATAGGTAGCACAACAGCAGTAGTCATCCCCATTGGAGCAAGAAAGCACAGAGTGTCAACAGTTCCAACCTGAAAGCAGGATACATAAGGATCACACCTTGTAAATTGATGATCCAGGGAGCCCAATGTACTTGCAAGTGTGTGACTTGGAGGTACTCAGAAAGATGCAGTGGTGGAAGACAATGTCTGGCTAATAGGATGGAAGAATTCTGGCTATTCCAACAGGATAGTTTGATAGTCAAAGGAGCAGTTGACTCATTTTAAGTGATTTTGTCACTGAAAAGAACAAAGATGATAGCAGGATTATTAGTTCCACTGAGTTAATCTGCTATGACAATAGAGAAGGAGGGGGTAGTCAACCAGACAACCAGAGAGGAACAGTAGGACTGCAAAAACTTCAGCAAGCTTATCAGATGAAGTAGTGATTCGTGCATTGTGAATGTTAAATTCCACAAAAATAATTCTGGATGCTTCATCCATATGCTCCCATAAATATTTGAGAAAATGTTGCCAATAATTCTTTTGTTTGTGTTTTCCACTGTAAATTTAAAACTGCTAAATCATTTATCCAGTTGTGTTAGACACCAGGATACACTGACATCAGATATGCAAGTCAAATGTTAAGTTTATTCCTG
The DNA here is from genome assembly GCA_016271365.2 of Neoceratodus forsteri. Classification (NCBI taxonomy): domain Eukaryota; kingdom Metazoa; phylum Chordata; order Ceratodontiformes; family Ceratodontidae; genus Neoceratodus; species Neoceratodus forsteri. Next base: position 615,284,008 of record CM057455.1, read on the forward strand.
CAAAAGCAGAGAAGTTATAAACATCCATATTTTTGAGAGTTTTCACCAAATTTTGCAAATATGTACACGCTAACATTTTGAACCCATGCAACTTAAACATCTCTATTCCAATTCTCTCCATATTTAGATAATTCTAGGACTATTACAAAAAGGTTATTCATGCTAATTTGCACATGTCTAGCTCCAAATGTGCCTGAGTTATATGCAGATAAAATGTTTCATGAAATGTCCTGCAAAAAATAAAATGACAGATTCTGAGCACATATAATTTTGAAATGATGCATTATAATGTAATGGAACTTGGCACATTGCTAGAATGCCTATCATCAAGAAAACATGCCAAATATAAGATATCTGACCCAATAGTCAGCTGAGGCACATAGAGTTAAAAATGTTCATGAAATTTCCCACAAAAATTAAAATGACAGAATTTGAGCACCTATAATTTTGAGAACATTCCTCCTAATTTCATGACACTTGACTCATAAATGCAATTACTGATAGAGCGCACGTATTCATTTCATTGATTTTCTTTATTTGATCAACTATGATAGGGGAGTATCATGATTATTTCACAAGGTACATACAGTAACCACACATTAAAATTTTGTTTCCCAAAAGATATTTCTGTTAATAGAATCAAATGTGTGGGGAACAGCTACATATAGATATATAATCTCATTTTTCTTTTATGTATATATTGTTCTAGTAAATGGATAAAACAGAAGATATTGTCAATGGTAGAAAAGTTCTCTCTGAAACCTGCTTGAACATGTGATAGAATTGAATTTGTTTTTTTATTCACCACGTAAGTTTGTCCAATAACATTCTAGCAAAATGTTTGGAAGAAATATCCAGAAGATGAATTGGTCTAAAATTGCTGGGGTCATAAACAGATCCTTTTTTATGTATAGGTACTATTATATTTTTTGTCCAGTCTTTAGGAATGTATCTATGACATAAACATGAATTAAAAAAATCTGTCAAAATGGGAATCCAGAGTTCACTATGTTTTTTTATAAATTTCAGTGGGTATAGAATCATGAACTACGGCCTTATCATTCTTTATTTTTAAAATTACATTTTCTATATCTTACTCATACAAAATTAATGGTTCATATACTATATGTCCTTCGCTAATTTAATAGTGGGACATATTGCTTCTACTAATTCCCCTCCATTAAAGATTTTGCCGAAGCATATAATCCAATCCTCTCTGGAAACAAATATAGCAGGAGATGGAGAGTAAGAGTTACAGCCTTTTGATACTAAATCCCAAAATTGTTTATTATCTTTTGTTTGAATTACCTTAAATATTTCATCCCACTGTTTGTTTAAGGCTTCTAGGGCCAGATATTCAAAGCTTTGCGCAGTCCGCAAACAGTTTTCACGGGAATAGCGCATGATTAGCGCGGGTCTGCCATATTCAGTAGGCCAACTAGCGTGGGCAAACAGCAGTAACGCCGGGCTAAGCATAATAATATGCAAGAGGCATAGTGAACATGAATAGATTCGGTATGAGATATTCAGTCACTAGCACTGCGCTAAGGTGTTTAGCGCGACATAGTGTGACCCATAGCGTGGTACAATTTACTGCCCAGGAAAAGTTGGTCTTAACCCTGGGCAAACAGCTTTGTGTGGTGCTATCTCAGCATTAGCACAGCTTGCACAGCCCTAACATATGAGCATGACACTTAGAAACTGCCAGACATGGAGGACACATGCTGCTCACTGATGGCACCACCATGATGCCATCAGCTGCCACCAGTCCGAGCCAAGCACAGACAGTGAGGGGTGATTTGACCTACAGGGGACAGCATGGTAGTGTGGCCATATAGCACACACCTGCAGAACATAGGTCTGTGGTGTGTAACATATGCCAGCACACACATGCAGCACTGTGGGCATGGTGGCCAGTGAGGGTAGGGTGTATGGGTGGCCAGACCTCACCACAGCCCAGGTGTGGCCACAAGGCTGGGACACATCGCTCAGTGCACATGGGCCAGTAGTGGGATTACGCCACCACCTGTGTGCCTGTCGGATCCTACATGCCCCCCCAGCCACCTACCACACAACTGTACAGATGTCACAGCACCCACTGCCGGCCATGTACATGACACTGTGTGCATCCCATGTCACAGGTGCAGCCTCTGTGGTTAACACAACAGCGTGATTGTACTGTCCACTGTCAGTAATTACCTGCAAATTGTGCCTGTCACTGTGTACAGTGCAGTGGTCATCACTGCCCTACATACCATAGGCAGTGTTGTGTCCCTCACACTACCAGCCCTCTTGCTACTGTAGTATCTGCTGTACACTGTAGCATGGCCTACAGTGTGAATGTTGCATGCAGCACTACCACTGCCTGTGCCTATGCTGTGTTGTCTCTTGGGGTACAATATGCTATGCTATGCTGTACTGTTTACATGAAGCCTGCAGCTATCATCATGCACTGCCTGACTGACGTACAGGTGGAGCTGTGGGACCCTGCAGTAACGCTGTGCAAACTGCATGCAAATCAGGGCATGATGAGATGCTAATGCGGCTGTTTGCCCAGAGACTAAGTAGGCTCATTTGCATGTCACTTTTGAATATGGCAAAGTTTAGCATGGGGCTAACGTGTTTGCACTGGCCAAACTGCTTAGCTCTACGCTAAAGCCACGCTAACATGTTAGCGTGGCACTAACGGTTCGGGGAATATTATACAGTTTTGATCACTGTTTGTTCATGTGTGCTGCTGCTGCCTGCAGCTGTACTGGGTCCATGCATTTGCCAGAACACACATTGGCCACATAGTTCCTCTCTATCTACCCTCACGTCGCTGTGCACTGTGTTGTTGTTGTGGTTTGCACTTCCTGGTTGCTGTATTCAGTGCTGTCTTATTCCAGGGCTACATTTGCCCTGCACTCCCAGCCCAGTTTGCACAGCCTCATTCCCATGCTATATTCAGAAGCTGTTTGCCCTGGGCTATTCCTTTTGAATATAGCTTGCTTTGTGCTCCAGGCTAAGTTTGCATGCCAGGCAGTGCTAATTTAGCCCAAGGGCAAACCTTTGAATATCTGGCCCCTATTCTCTTAAATTGCAAACATTTTGAATATGATTTGCTGGCTTTATTTGAGCAAGAGAAGTTATTTCTGGAATTATTTTTTTTGGTCCATCTTATTAATCTGTTAAATTCTCTTTTAACTTCATGGCAGTTTTTATCAAACCATATATTTTTCTTTTTGTTACAGTATTTGTTTTCTCTGTAAATAACCTTAATAATGTCATCATTTAGTTGATTTAAACACTTTTCCATTATATTCGAGTTTATCAAATCTTGGGTAATTATCTCGTTAAATCTTTCTTCCCAAATATCAAAAATCCCATCCATTTCTGTGTTGGTAACTTTAGATCAAAGAAGTACCCTTTTATCACATATTTCCAAGTTTACCTGAGGGACATCCATTTCAGGGACTATGTTATCCCCCTCATTTAGCTCAACCATTAGTTCCAGAGAGGCATGGTCACTTTCAGCTCTATTTGTAATAATCAGTTTATGGAAGGATTTATAATGTTCAGAACTACAAAGAACATAGTCAATTTAACTTTGACCACTGTTAACGAAAACAATTGTATTTCCAGCCAGATCTCCTGGAAGCTTTCCATTAAGGAGTAATAAATCATTTTTCTCTATTAAATTCTGCAATTCCAGAACATTATCATTTTTACTTCTGACCATACTGTTTCTTGGTTTAAATTCACTTAAATCAATTTCTGTTTCCAGTATACTAAGATTATCATAGGTGGCTATGCTGGAATTAAAGTCCCCCAGAGCAATCATAATTCCTTGTGGATATAGTTGTTTTAATCAGTATCTATAGTATGTCTTTAGAAAGATATAACCATATTCATGTTATTTCCCTTTTTACATTAGAGGGAGATGAATATGTTTATAATATTATATTAATTTCTTCCCCAAGTAATCACAATAATTACATAATTTATATTCTTTATAAAGACTTTCTTAATTAATATTTTTCAATCAATTTTAACATATGTTGTTAAGCCTCCACTTAATCTTTCACATTTTTTTTTATTTTGCCTGCAGGGGGATGAAATTCCAGATAGCCATTCAGGTTGACAAGTTCTTCCACCCAGGTTTCCTGAAAAAGGATAACATCAAATCCATTTATATACCGCATCCATTCATTATCTACTACTTTTCCAACTATGCCTGCAAAGTTCCATGATAAAAAATTTGCTTTACCCTTATCCATTGTGTTACAGCTTTGATTCTGCATACTATATAGAGAATAATGATTAGGTAGGTGCATGTAATGATGTTTTTTTACACACCCAAGGTGAGTGATAAGCCATAACTCTGGAGAGCAAAGCTCGAGAGGTTTATGAGCTGATTACTCACTGAGGTGTGTAAAAAAGCATAATGAACACACACCTACCTAGACTTTATTTTTTATAATTACTGGTGCAAAGACTTTATAGCCCAAGACAATTGGTTTCCTTTCTGCAACCCCATAGCAATTGACTTGTGTTCCTTAGCATAGCGTGACCGAGTGGTGTTCGTTCGGGAAAAAAAATTTGCTGAAAATATAGAGAAACTGCAGCGCTTTGTTTAAAAATACTTTCTGTTGTAGCAGTTAACAATCTTTCTTATTTTTTTCAGTTACAGCCACCAAGTATAGACTGAGGAGAGTGAGTGACTCGGCAGCTTCAGAAGATGAGATTCAAGCATAAGCGAGTGTTGCTATAGCAATACTCACCTACGCTTGAATCTCATCTTCTGAAGCCACTGAACCACTTGTTCACTCTTCTCATTCTATACTCAGCGGGCTGTAACTTAAAAAAATAAGAAAAATTAATTTAACTGCTACATCGGACAGGATTTTTAAACAAAGCACTGCAGTTTCTTTACATTTTCGGCAAATTTTTTTCCTGAATGAACATTGTTCGGTCATGCTACACTGCCAGGAAAGTGAAACTGGCACTCGAGGACAGTGCATGTGAATTGTTTTCAGAACATGATAATAACCCTTTTTCAGGTTATTACCCTATTTCATAGGTATCTGAATTTGGGTTGGTAAAGGGGGTCACCAGTAATTATTATCATTTATCTGTAGTCATGTATTTTGAGAATTTTTCTTCATCCCTTGCTGTTCTTTGTTTAAGATATTCATATCAATTAATAGAAAACCTGCCTTATCCAATTTCTCTATCCTTTGTAATAATCTATCTGTAATTTGCTTTGAAATGCATGTTAGATTGATCTGGTTTCCTATCTATATAGGGTACACTGTCTCAGCCCTCTATATTTTATATATATATATTTTTTTTTATATATATATATATATATATATATATATTTTATAAAAAACAAAAGCTATGTTCTTTACCTCAAAGAGTTGCTCTGCCACTACCCCACCATCCACCACCCTACAACTAACCACCTTACTTGGAGAGAAGCTGGAATTCGTTGATAACTTCAAATACCTTGGAGTCTGGATTGATAACAAGCTTGACTATTCTGTCCATATTGAGAGCTGCTAAAGAAACTGAGACAAAGGCTTGGTTTATTTTTAGAATAAAGCACTACCTCAACAGGGACTCCAAAAAGATTAATCCAGGCTTCATTCCTATCCCTCATTGACTATGCTGACTTTCTGTACGGACATTGTTTACTCCCCCTCTTAAATAAACTGGACACCCTATACCACAGGTCCATCAGATTCATTACTGACCTTCCCTTCAGCACCCATCATTGCTCCCTTTATAAGGCAGTTAACTGGACATCATTACAACACAGAAGAAATAGGAATGCTGCAATTTGGATATTCAAAGCCTTATCAGGCAAGCTACCTACCTATATCTCAGACTGTTTTACTCAAATTACTTCTAGGCCATACAACCTAAGGATCAGCAAAATTATCATTCTTAAGGTCCCCAATGTCTGCACCCAGTTTGGGAGGGCTGCTATCAGCTACTCACTAGCAATTGTTTGGAATTCACTCCAAAAAAACCATGAAGCTAAATAACCTCCTACCCTTAATATCCTTCAAAAGATTATTCACCACCCTATTCCCAGAACTCTGCAACTGCTTCCACAAGGCCTAAACCCCGGCCCTACCTACCCCCCTTTCTTTTTTCGTGTTCCTATATGCTGATAAAACTCCCATTTCCAGTCCCAAGATTCAACCTTAAAATGCCTGCTAGGTCCTATAATCTACATATTACTCCTGATGTGCCCATTGCCTTCTGTCTCTCAGATTAATAGTTTTAATGTGCCATGTACATATGTATATTGTTATATATTAGCACTTATGTCATTGTATTACTGTTTATGTTACCACTGTCATTGTATTACTGTTTATGCTACCCTTGTCAATGTATTAACACTTGCACTTCTTGACCACTCAGGTCCATCTTGTAAATGAGCTATGCTCAATGATGTTCGGCCTGATTAAATAAAGATTTTGATTGATTGATTGATTGATTGATTTGATAGTCTTCTATCTCAATTTCCATGATTCCAGCTAAGAGTGCTGTAACAAATGACTTTAAAACAGCCTCATTTTCCCCATACAACTCAATGCCAAATAGTGATGTAATATATGGATAAGCCTCAATAATACTATACTAAGCTATACAAATAATTCTCAGTAATACATCACTACTCTCAATAATACTCTCCTGAAAAGTGATAATAGTATTGCTTTTGCTGATAATACTACAGCTCAAAGGTCATCGCCAACTGTAGTTTTATCAATGGATCTATATATTACAATACATAACAGAAAGATAAGTGTTTTACAAGGCAGTAATATCATCTTGAGGTTTTTGGGGACTTTAGGACCTCTCGGCTCCGATCTCAAGGTTCCATGTTCTCAAAACCTCTCAATGGTATTACTGCTTTGTAATAGACACTTACCTATCTATTATTCTATTTCTAATATGTATTTCTTTAGTATTATTTATTTCCTCCATTTTATTTTGGGAAAAATTAAATTTAAAGTGAGTATTTCAGCAATTTTCATATGATATCTCATCAACCCAATTTTCCTCCATTTTGTTTATATCTTGGATTGTTTTCCAGGTTACAGGAGGTTGGACCTCTAGTCCTAAAGTGTGAATCCTTTGATGTTTACACCATATTGTTTTGCCATCTCCATGTCCACTCATTAACATGACATAAACTGGTCTTTCCTCATATAATTCATCTCTACGTGAAAAAATGATGTCTTAAAATTTTAATTTAACCCCTAATTCAGCACTGAAAAGGTATTCCATCAGTTCTATTAGGGTTTCCTGAGATTCATAGTTTTTTTTTATATAATCCTTTTAACCTTATTGTAGCTTCTTTTCCAGATAATTTGGTATTACTCTGTGTGTTGTCCCTTGTGTTATTTGCTCTAGTTTTATTAGAGGTTTTATCTTTGAGATTTCTTGATGTTTCTTGTATCTCTTTGCTTTTCTTTATTAGCACAGCTAGACAAGAAATGCCTATTTTCAGGTACGACCCTTTAAGTCTTCTTTCTTTTTTTATCATTATTTTGGGTTAAATAGGGGGAGGGATCATCATGTAGGCAGGGTCTTGGAATCTTTCATCCCTTTCTGTAGGAGTGGTTTGTTTTGCTCCTTTTTTTCCTTTTATTATTTTTGTTACTGCTTTTACCCTTTGACTTTTTCTTGTTCTTTGTTCATTATTACTTGCTTATGGTGTATTTTGTATAAACAATGATGAAAAGGATAGCCTCTGTTTGCCTATATGGAGGTCTAGATCATTAATTTTGTTCTCTAGTTTTTCCAGGCATTCCTTGGTTAAATTAGTGAATCCATGGAATTTTCCTTTTATATCATTCAGTGTTTCAAGAAGAACTATATTAGCCATCACTGGATGAGCTAAGCCTTTTATAGTATATTTGGATAGTGTATCTGGGCATTGTGCCAGAAATAGTGAATGCATAATTATTTGTTCTATTTCCTTGTCCAAATTTTGGAAGACAGTATTTGATGATCCAGCTAGAAATGAGTTATTCTTATCAAAATTTCCTGATGCAGCTAAGATTACTGAATTCCCTGACAAATCTAGATGATTAAATTGGTCCATTCCTGTAAGTTCTCCATTTACAAAAACTTTCTATTTTGTATCTGTTTCTTCTTGTACTAAGAGTTTGTTACCTTCATTTTCCTTTATATTTATTTTCCCTATTTTGTTATACTTTCTGTCTGTCTTGTTTTAGTAGTCTTTACATCCTCTTTGTTTGGAAAAAAAAGCATGCATTATTTTTTGAGAAGTTCTATCTTTAAGATCATTATGCAGCATTATATGCTTGTTTTCCCCTTTTCCATTCCTGCCTTCTTTAATTACAGTTTTAGGTAATTCCATCTCTTTAGTTGGTATATTCTGTATCCTACAGTACAATTCACATTAAACTGTTGCACCAATGAGTTGCTTTAGCATTTCTGACTGAGTTGCATAAGTGTTGCTGGATCCAGTAAAAAACCCTGCACAAATGTTTTTTAAGAGTTAAAACTCAGTTTTGAATTGCATCGTGACTGGACTGCAGAGGCATTCCAATTGAGTTGCAAACACATTTTACAAATGTTATGCTTGAGCTGATTAATCACTGAAAAACAATGCAATATGAGTTGCCAATACATTGCCAACTGAAAAAAAAATAATGCTGAATCAGTTCATTGGTGGAACAGTTTAATGTCATTTGTACTGTATACCCCTTGCAGCATCTCTCTCCTTTATTACTGATCTTACTTGTTTCCCTCACATCCTTATAATTTTCCTCATTCTTTACTTGTGTATTCTGTTTTTTAGATTGCCTGTTTTGTTTTTCTCTGCCATTTGAGCATTTTTTCGTTTTTTGCGGAGTTTTGGTTTTAATCTCTATCTTATGATTTACCTGTTTTTTTTCTATTGGGGCGGAGGTACTGATTTCTAAGTCTCCCTTAAAGATATACCCCTTTTTGGGTTTATCCACTTTTTGTATCACTTTATGTTAAATCTGCAGTATTTTACCACTTGTTATATTCATTTTGTCAGGTAGTGAAGATACACAGAGGCATATGCATACCAGGCACTTGGGTTAAATCCCAATACTGATACTGTAGTGCAGCACGAGGGGGGTACTGCACTCCTGAGGTGCCATCTTTCAGATGAGATATTAAACTGAGATCTCATCTGCCTGTTCTGGTGGTAGTTCAGGTGGATGTTAAAGATCCCATGGCACTTCTCGAAAAGAAAGGGGAAAATTTTTATTAGAAACAAAAAAATAAATGCAAAGTAAACATAAACATATACAAGTACATCAAATCCATATATAATAATAATACTAATACTAATACTAATAATTTTATTTTTAAAGCACCTTTCAAATTTCAAAGCACTGTACAATCATATAAAAAGTAAAAACCATACACTTATCTTTATAATACAATATAAAACACTCATAAAACTACAATATCATAAACAGATCGCATTATACTATAAAAAGGCCATGTGATACAAATGGGTTTTAAGGCCACTCTTAAATTCCCCCAGGGAGGTGCACTGCCATAATCGATGGGGTAGAGAATTCCAGAGAGTGGGGGCAGCATAAGAGAAGGTTCTACAGCCAGATGAATTTAAACACAGTCTCGGAATCTCTAGCAACCCCTCGTCGGCCGAGCGGTGCAAATGGCCAGGGCAGTAAGATACGAGAAGGTCTTTCAGATAAGCTGGACCCTGATCATGTAGGGCTTTGAAAGTCAATAAACAGACTTTAAAGGTGATCCGCCACCTAACCAGAAGCCAGTGCAGTTCACGCAGCACCGGGGTAATATGACAAGACCTACTGGTTCCCATCAAAACCCGGGCTGCCGCATTCTGTACTAGCTGAAGGCAGTGGATTTCAACCCCAGAAAGCCCAAAATACAGGGAGTTGCAGTAGTCCAGATGAGAGGACACAAAGGTGTGGACCAGCATAGGTAACATGTCAGACGGAACAAGGTGTTTCACTCTAGCGATATTCCTAAGATGGTAAAAAGAAGTCTTGACAACAGCTGACACCTGCGAATGCAGTGTCAGCCTGTCATCCATGATAACCCCTAGGTTATGCACCTGTTCAGAGGTCGGAAGTGAAACACCCCCAAGAAAAATTCCTGACGGTGCAATAACAAGCGACCCCTCTATCCGACAGCCTGGGTCCACCACCAAAACCTCCGTCATTTCTGCATTCAACTTCAGCCAGCTAGAATCCATCCAACCCTGGATTTTTCTCAGACAGCTGTTAAACACTGAGATAGCTCTATCCTGGTCAGGAGCAAAAGACAGGTATAGCTGGGTATCATCTGCATAGCAATGAAACCTCAGCTCATACCGTCTTATAATGTCTCCGAGGGGCAGCATATACACCGCAAATAACATGGGAGACTGCACAGAACCCTGAGGCACCCCACATAACAAAGGTATAGGGCCAGAGGAGAAAAGTCCCGACACAACCCTTTGTGATCTCCCAGTGAGGAATGAGGTAAACCATCGAAGGATGGTTCCCCGATATTCCACAAATCTGCTTCAGGCATGCTAGCAACACCACGTGATCCACGGTGTCAAAAGCTGATGAGAGATCAAGAAGAACTAAGATAGAACATCTCTTCTGGTCTCTCGCCCTCAAGAGATCATTAAGCACCCGAACCAGTGCAGTCTCAGTGCTGTGTCTTTTACGAAAACCTGATTGGAAGGGTTCGTAGATGCCATGGATGGCTAAGTGGTTCTTCAATTGGGATACCACTACTTTCTCAATCACCTTCCCAATAAAGGGAAGGTTTGAAATAGGTCTGTAGTTTGTGAAACAGTCGGGGTCCAAGGTAGCTTTTTTCAAGAGGGGTGTCACCACCACCTCTTTCAGGGAGTTAGGGAACTCACCTGATTCCAAGGAGCACCAGACTATTTGCACAAGGATTGGGCCGATGATGTCACAACAACCCAATATTAGGGAAGTCGACCCAGGATCCAAACTACAGCTCGTAGGGCGCACACCATGGATAATCCTCATGACATCCACAAAGTCTGGCCTGCTGAAGGAACACCAAGAAGACAGAGGTACTGTGAATTCATGCTGTTCAACAGCATCCCCCTTAGAAGCCATCAGATGCAAATCCATCCTGATGTCAGCCACCTTATTAGCAAAGAATCGAGCGAGCTCCTCACACTCTAATTGCGAAAAAGCCTTCCGAACTTGTAGACATGCTGGGTTGCACAGCCTGTCCACAGTTTGAAAAAGCTGAGCCGGTCAATTCTTGGCTATTGCAATCTCCCTGGACAGGAATTCTGCCTTCTTGTGGGAGATTGCGATTGATAGACAGAATAATGGTCCATCAATCTAAGGCGGTCGGCATCAAGGGAGGATCTGCGCCAGCAGCGTTCTAATCTTCGCCCCTGTCTCCTCATCTCCCTCAGTGTCCCATCAAACCAGGGTGCCTTGGGACGAAGGGAGAGGGGCCGTACATGAACAGGAGCAATAGTATCCAGAGCCAGTGTAATAGCCATATTATAGGCAGTCACCACAGTCTCCGGACTACTGCTCACCAATGCAGGGGACGAGAGGTCGAGAACTGCCGCAAGGCCCTGGGGTGTAATATCCCATAAAGGGCGGCATCTCGCCATCTCCACAGGGGTAGGCCTTCTCAGGGGGGTACTAAAATTGAACCTCGCCGTGTAGTGGTCTGACCAAATGACTGGTTCCACCCCAAATCGAAAGCAACAATCCCAAGGAGAAAGACTAAGTCAAAAAGAGTGCCCAGATTTATGAGTAGCGGTGGAAACCACCTATGTAAAGCCCAAGGAAATCATTAATTGGAGGAAGTGATTACCAAATTGTGAGAGTTCATCATCGATCCAGGTGTTGAAGTCACCCAGAACCATCAATCTGGGCGACTCGAACGACATGTCGACGATGAAGTCTGCCACTTCCTGTAAGAACCATTTCCCATCTCCTGGTGGATGGTAGATGAGTACAATTTGAACGCCAACACCCGCTACCACTGTGCACTCAAAGGACTCAGCCTCCCCCATAACCACACTCGTGAGGTCCAATTCTGTCTTGAAACAGACTGCAACCCCCCCACCCCTGCGGTCTAATCTCGGGCGATGTATCACCGAGTACCCGGCCAGAGTCATAGCTTCCAAAGTGGGGCCTGGATTTTCATCCAGCCAGGTCTCGGTGATGCAAGCCAGGTCCACTGAACTAACAAGATTGGCAATAATGCCCATCTTGTTTCTGACGGACCTAGCATTGCATAATACCGCCCGAGTTGAACGAACCTCGGAGGCCATCAAGCTCATCTGTCTACATAATTCCGTAGAGCCCTTGGGTATGGACACCAGACATGGTAAACCACAATCTGCATTTCATTTCACCCCAGGGCTCCTTCTAGATCTAACAACCCCGACACAAAAACCCCCCTCATCCATCTTCCCTGGTTCGCACCCCCACCCTCCTCCATCTCCTCTGGGCAATTCCCAATGCTCTACAGTGCTGATAAATATCGTACAGAAGGGCTGGAGGATAAAAAGGGCAGAGGGCGTCGAGCAGGGAGGATGAATAGTGCACCGCCTTGGGGGTAGTAAGCTGACACATGCCGCAGCAAAAATACTAAAACAACACAGTAACTCTAAAATTCAAATAAACTCCAAAATAAATCCAATAAATAAATAACCTAAACTAAATCAATAACTTTCTAATCCCCCCCAGAAAAAAGTCAAGACTATCCCAGCGACAAATAAAATAAAATAAATATAAACCAAATTAAATCAAAAACCAAAATATACAATAACACATCCCTTCCCCCTCTCTCCCAACCCTCTCACGATTGGAGAGAAGAGAAAATAAAATAATAATAAAAATAAAAAATTAAAAATAAAATCACCCCCACCAGCTCTCTCACCACTGGAGGGCACTTATATATTTCTACACTCTCACTGTAGAATATATCCCAACTTAACAGACAACCCAACCCCCTACTGCCAGTCCTCTCACGACCAGAAGATGGAGGAAATAAAATAAATGGACACAAGGTCCTCTCACCACCTCATTGTCCAACTCAAAAAAGTCACTGGGAGAGAATCAAATTAGATCACAGGTGGGAATCAAATAATCCATTAAAATTAAAAGCCACATGAGACAATTTAAACCTTAGGTCCTGGGCAAGGCAACACAAACCAAAATGTTAGTCCTCCATGAAATGGAAGATCAGGGCTCCTCGCCTTCTCAAATTCCAAATCCAGGCACAGCGGACTCTCCACAGGTACTTTCCCCACAGATTCAAGTATACACGTTTCTGAGTTCAACGTCCCCTCACAGTCTCACCATCTTCACTCCAACTGGAGCCATGTCAAAATAATCTCAGCAGGGCTTCCCAATCTTAACCCAGCCACAAAGCCCTTCCCCAGACCCGTCTGTTCCACGGTGGCCCACCAGCTACCGTTTGACGAACGGAAGCACTACAGTACCAACCGCCCTACGGCAGAAGGCCCACAGCACACCACTGGGTTGGGTCAGGGCAGAGAAAAAGGTTTTCTAAGAAAGAAATAATAATACTTGCTGTCCCCAATGAAAGAAGTGCCAGGGTCCAACTCTCTCCTCCGCTACTCCAACCTTCACAGAGCTCCAGCCAAGTTACCCAGGGGGGGTCTCAGTCAAAGCAAAATCCAGATAGTACCACAGCCCAAAGGATCCTAATAAATAGAGTCCAGTAATGTCTCAATACACAGAGGAGCTCTCAATCCATTTTACACCAAATTAATATCCATTTCAAACAGTGGAACATAAATCACCAGGACTTCCTTCTCCTCTCCTCGTCCCGATAAGTCTTAGCTGAGGAAATTTTGATTACCTGGCCAAAGTTCCCCCGAACCATATCAGGTGTTCCAAGTCCGTTCAAAGTCCGTTCTAAGTCCAATTCGGGTAGCGAGGGTAGTGGGTAGCGAGGCACAACTTCAGGCGCAAACCAAAACACCGTCCTCATCTTAAACCCCAGGCACATCAAAGTCTCCACCAATGCAATATGCGGCAACACAAAATAAAGACCGCAAATAAAATGCGGAAAATAAAACAAATAACGAGTAACGAGCTCAAACAATAAGTTAAAATATTTTCACAGCAGTAGCAGCACGCTCAGCCCAGCGGCCATCTTCACACTGAGTCTTCACAGCGGGAATAATCCCCAGGTGTCAGAGACCCTCTATATCCCCCTAAAAAGGAAATAACGAAGAGAAAAAGAAAAACCTTAAAGGAAACAATAAATAAATATCACTCATGCTAATGAAACCTTCAAAAGCATACCTAATACAAAAACAAATTGTCAAATCTTAACACAAATATCTGTATAAATCACAAAACACAACTAATACAACCTTGATGAAGTAGAAAGAAAAAAAAAACTATCCATCAACTAACTGTACATAAAAAAATTAAAACAGCAACGACAAAAAAGTCCAACTGGTATCTACCAGCTATAATTTTTCTTCAAGTAATAGAAACATCTGAGTCTGTGATCCAAGGTAGGCCTCACCATTTGGCTAACCAAACAGTTCCCTGCATCGATTGTCTTTCATTAATAGAAATCCTTTTTAGATCTTTAGTTATTTTCCCAAAAATTTCCAGGTGTGTAATTTGATTTTGCTGTAAGGTAAACAAATATAGAGCAGTCCCTATTTGCCACTTACACACAATAAATATTATTTCTAATGTCTCACCATCTCTCGCTTGCCAGGTTCCAGATACCTCATCATACATTAGGTTATCCAGGGATATGAAAGCAAAGGTCAGAGCCTGCCACATGTTAGCCAAAAGATCCCAAAATCCTATAATGAAAGAACATTGGAAAAAAAGGTGTTCTACAGTTTCAACCCACGTAATACAGTCCAATTGACTGCAATATCTGCCACAAAGCTGCTTGTGCTTATGGTTCCCCTTAACATTGAGTTTGCCATGGCAGCTGAGCCAGTGCAGATCCAACATATGAGTGGGGATCCTAGGATTTCATAAAAATCTGAAGAGTACTCATTCTCTCATCCTCTGGGCAGCAGTCAAATACTATTGGTACCTGGCAGATTGTAGCCAGTATCTCCACATACACGTTTCCTCTGCCCAGAAATAATCCCCAGGGTTGTCACCTTCCATTGTCTAAGTCTGGTAAATGTCTCTCTCCAATATATATAGGGGCTCTTTGCAACTGTTTTACCACCCTCAAATTTCCCCTTTCCCACAGCTGAAACCATATCTCAATTGTCTAATAAACCCAAGGTTCCCATCCCTTATCCATATGGATTAGAATGGGGCATAAATTAGCCATAAAAAATGCTATTGAAAAACAAGTAAAGGATGAATCACGTTTAATCCCCCCTGATTAATGGGTAAATTCAACTTATTTCATTGAATAGGGTTGAGCCGACTTTCCCATACAGCCTGGAAGAAAATACTCACTAATCTCGTTTCTAACGTTTTTGGTGGAGGAAAAATATAACTTATAAACAAAAACACTGAAACCAAAAAAGTTTTAATTAAATAAACTCTATTCTTTTTCCACATTTTCCATCTATTCTAGCCATTTACTTTTTGTTGAGCTATCTCCAGTTTCTCCTCCCATTTAAAGAGGTCTGGATGTTCCATTCCAAAATGGATTTCCAAAATTTTAACTGGAACTGTTCGAAATGTAATGCCCCAATAATTACTGGGGTGGGGCTATCCTGTCATAACTTCTGTCCTACACACTTGTGTAGGTTAAGACATGCTCCTGCCACTGTTCCAAATGTGGAGCATAACTGCAAGGCCTCCAATATGGAGGCTTCATCTTGCATCAATAAACAGATGTCATCTGTATAAGCCAGAACTGGGTTTACTTGTAATGTAGAGGATGAAGCAATAAGGGAAAGGGTTTGGGAGTACTGTAACATATGTAACAAAGGATCCAAATAAAATACATATAAAATGGAGTTTAGGGGGCACCCTTGTCTTACCCCTTTCTTAATCCCAACCAGTGGGCCATGCCAGCCATTAACCAGTAGAAAAAATGTTGCAGATCTATAGAGCAGTTTAAGCCACTGTATAAAACCTCTGGAATTTGAAATTTAGCCAAATTAAGCCATAAAATATCACGTTGAACAGTATCGAAGGCCTGTTTTTGATCTAAGGATAGGACATACCCATATAAAAGATTGGAATGGCCTCTCTCAAATATTTCTCTTATCAACACCAGATTCTCTTGAATACATTGTTTAGGAATGGAGGAAGTCTGACTGGCTGAAATCACCTCTGTGACTACAGACATCAGACGTTTTGCCAATATTTTAGATAGTACTTTAAAATCAGTGTTTAATAAATATATTGGTCTCCAATTTGTCACGACTCTTTTATGCCCTTTCTTAAAAAGATATATTAGAGAGCCATATTTAAATGTAAAGGCAAAGATGAACTTTTTAACAGACAGTTATAAACTTGGGTCAATTCTTCCCCCAGTATGGAACTAAAAACTTATATAACTCAGATGGCAAACCATTGGGACTGGGAGCCGTATTCACCTTCAGAGTCCGAATACCCTCCACAACTTCTGCTAGAATTACATCTGTAACCAGATTTGCACTGTCCAGCAAAGAAATACCAGGGAAATCAATGTGGGATAACATCTCAGCAGCTTGTGCAGTATCAAAAGCGGTTGGACTAAACTTTTCTCCAGTATAGGCAGTAACTACTGCCATAATTCCATCCTTAGTTTGTACTATTTGACCCTTGATCAGATAAGGACAACATTTCTTTATGACCAATATGGGAATGGCATGCTTCAAAAGGGCATACTGAGTCAGTCGAACCTGTGGTACCAAACTGTTGTTGCTATCAAATAAATTGGGATTTTTCCATATGAAACTGTTGCATTTTCTTCTTAAAAATTTGAATCTGTGGGGTGTAATTGTGTTTAGTGGTAATAGACAGTGTAAATAATCTCTGTAGGTGGGTCCGGATCACTAAGTAGTCTTTATATTTGGTCATGCAGACAGTTTTACTATATTGTTTCAAGAAAAAACCCAGGTCCCTTTTGGTATGTAGCCATCACTGTATTGCATCCTCATATAAAATAAACACTGATTTTTTAGCCATTACAAATTCAGTCAAAATAAGTTTAAAACTCATATCCACTAATACGGATGTATCCATTTTCCAGGTACCCGGTCCTTTCTGAACATTGCTAACATCTGTAATTTCAACAGACACCATCCTATGATCAGAGAATTCAGCTATCTGCACTTCAACCCTCTTAATACAAAACTGATAGGATATAAACAAAAAAATAAATTCTAGTGACTAAGTTTCCTTTGTAAAAAGTCGACATATGTTGCTCCATATGTGATGAATAGCAATCAATAAGCTTAGTTGTCTTTATCATGGAGGGTAAAAAAAGAGAGAATCAGAATACATTTTAACTGTTTTAGAAGTATGTGTTTTGTCTTTAAGAGATAAGCCGTAATTAAAGTTGCCACTAAAAATAACAAACTGCAAAGTGTGTAAAAAAGGCTGGAGAATTTTTAACATCTCAACCTGAAGTGCTTTAGTTTGTGGCACATAGTAATTAATTAGTCTATAAGAAACCTGCAGAAATTTAATATCTAGGATATGAACCCATCCTGAAACTACATCATATAATTTCACTAATACCATTTCCATAGGGTGGAACAAAATTCCCACCCCTGAAACTACTTCCTGGCCTATTGACCAAAAAGATGGACCTGGGTACCATGCCCTAGTGGCTTGCATTACTTCAGGCAATGTGTGACATCTAACATATTGTAAAAAAAATAATGCCCAGAATAAAAGAGGGCCCTTCTATCCCTACCTAAAAACAAACTATTGGGGAGATGAGCCAGCCCTGTGTCTATCATTTTAAGAATGACTAGCACCCTCCATACCCCAGTCCACAACTGTTCAGAATCATAATTCGCTTCTGGATCCAAAAGTACAGTACATCACGCTTTAAGCCAGTCTGCCAGGTCATTTGTACTGACTCCTTCATTTCTAAACAAAACAGTTATTGTCTTCTGGGTGGGCCTAGATAAGGACAGAACAGAAAAGAGCATCCATAATGGGGTCTTTTGCAATTTATGGTATTTCAGCCAAAATCATTCCAGCCCTTGCTGTGTCTTGAAACTGAGATCAAAAGTCATTTCCCCAGACACATGAATTAGTGCATGCACTTCATTTGCAAAAAAAATATTTAGTGAATCTTTCAGTAGTTTTCTAGCAACATAAATCCTGTCTGGGGCTTCTCTTAGATCTCCATGACAGTGAAGTCTAACCACATTATGCCACTTAGCAGGCTGCATAGAGCCTCGTGGAGGCAACCCCTTAGGTTTACTGATGGTCCTTGAAGTAACCATAGAATATGACATTTTATTTACTATAGCTTGGGGCCCAGTCTCAGGAGAGGGTTTCAGGTTTGGGTCATGCGGCAACAAAATTGTCAATGATCCTGGTAAGTTTAGGATAGGATTTTGGGTTAACAATAACTCCTCAGGGAGTTCCAGAGGTGAAGGGGTATCTCCGTGATGAGCAGTTGCAGGAACCTCAGTCTGCCTAGCCTCCATGTCCTTAAGGATTCGTATCAGGGAAGTCCCCGAGATCCATTTCCCATTTATAGAGTTTCTTTCTCAGCCCGTTGTGAGTAAAGCCTTTTTGGCTGACCAGGATTCATCTTGTCCATTTTCTAATGTTATTGCTTCATCTCCGCTGTTTCTCTGTCCCCTCCATCTTCTCACCTCCAGTGAGTGCATCGAGATCAGGTGAGCTATCTGATGTTACTGTGGGCTGTCTTAGGCTGGGTAGCACACCCACATTTGCCATTCCTGACATGTTCCCCACAGACATTTTCACCATGTTAGCCATACAGTCATTCTCACTAACCTGCTACTCAGATCCCAAGTCAAGGGAAGCAATAGTTTGCAGGTCCTGAGATGTAGTCAGCCTTGTCATTGTCATCTCCATATCTGTTAATGCCTGCAATATCAATGCATCCTTTGTAGAAGTGTCAGCCATTTGTGACAGCAGTGTCCGATGGACCTGTAGATGCTGCTCCTCTTCACCCTGCAACAAATCCAATATGGTAGGGTTCAAAACTTCTACAATTGTCTCCTGTTGTCCAGGTAATTTCTCCGTTTCTGTAGATTGAAGCTGTACATCTTCTGGACCCTCTGTAGGGCTAACATGCTCCTCAGATCTCTGTACTGACCCAGAAATATCCATAAAAGTCTCCAAACTTTGTGATGCAGAGAGTGAATCTATGTCCTTTGTCTCCATAGCCTCCTGACTCTTCTCCTGCAGAGTGGATGCCATCTTGGACTGAGACACCAGGATGTTAGGTTCCCCTACCTGTGAGTAGGGGAATTTCCCCAGTGCCCTGGACAAATTCCCCCATTCACTAAAAATGCCACCCACAGCTAAACCTGGTTCAGGGTCAGTTGCCATTTATCTATATCCCCCTGCCCCGGGCTGTGCATGAAAATAGGCAGAATATGTCTTGTGCACTTAACCCAGTCAACAAAAACTAAATTAAATAAATAAAAAATGTACTAACACGATTCCAAAACTGACAGAAACACAACTAATCAATCAATTATTCAATCAATCAATCAATCAGTCAATCTTTATTTTACCAGGCAAAACACTATTGAGAAAAACTAATTTTAAGATGGACCTGGGTCTTAACACACTAGTGACATATAATACATGATAATTAAGGACAATGTCTTACAGTAAGATCATTATAAGGTAACAAGTATGTACATGGTATGCTAGGAAACTAACAATATAGCAAGAGAAATACAGTTATACAATTATACACAATATATACATGATATATGCACAGCAGTACCAGATAATTCAGGCAAGGAGTGGAGATAGAGCAGAAGAGAAGAAATTCAGCAAGGGAAGCAGAGGAGGGGAACCAATGGAAAGGGATGGACGTCAACACTGAAAACAACTGCACAACTCAGTAATGGAATGAGCCAACGGAGTTTTAAAAGTGGCCAGTTTGCTGTCGCCTGGTGGCACTGAGGGCTGAGGCTTAGGATGCCTCACATCACACTACACCAATGATCCATGTTCAGGAAAGAGCATGGGCCGCTAAGGGTCAGGAGGGGAGCAGAAGGATTGACCACCCATAGGGCTGCTCTCGGGGGGGCACCAGCAGTCAGTGCATGAATGACCCATAGCAGAGGTAGGGGCTGGTGCACTGATGCTTCAGAAGAGAGAGAAGATGAGGCAGACACTCGGAGGAGCACGTGCAGATGCATGCGCACTTCATCTTTCAGGCATCCTTGCTTGCCTCATCTTGGGGAGTAATAATGGAGGATAAAAAGTATGTCCTGGCACAGCTGTATGAAGCCAATCCCTTCAGGCACCACCCCCATGAATAGCAGTATCCTCCAGCATTGGATCTATGTGTTCGGTGGGTTGAGGAATCCCTGCTACCATGCCATGGGGGCAAACCATGGGGAAGCTGGAAGGTAAGCTGTGAGCAGGGGACAGGGCTGGGGGATCAGGCAAGATGCACTGCCACCAGGGGCAGGAGCATAAATAGATTAACTGCAAAAATAAATAAAAGTGGCCAGTTTGACGTGGATTACTAATTTCAAGGTTTTTGGGATGCTCTGCTAAAATAATATGGAGCAACCAATGTTCCCCCCAGTACAGTTTTTTTTATTTTCTAATCTTCTTTTCCAATTCCACCATAGAGGAAAAAAAAAAGTTCTCCAGATATCAAGCCCAGCCCTGGCTATCAATATGATCTTCCTGAAAGTAGGGAATCAAAGTTCTTTATTTTTATTTCCAATTTTTTTTTTCTTTTTCTTTTTCCTTTCTAGGCACCAACATCTCTCTTTCATTTTCTAATGCCCTAGCCAGTTCAATCATTTTCTGTAATATTTTTAGTAAAGTCTTTACTCCACATGCTTCTCCATGTGATTATTCATTTTAGCTGTAATTTACAAGAAAGAATACAAGAGGAGGTGACACTGAACTCACTCCCACCCACTACTTAATCTTCTAGTAAAAAAATTAAAAAATATACCTATCAAAGGGTACCCTAAGTTCAGTAATTTTTCTTCTATAACCTGATAAGTATTTTGTGAGTCTTATAATAATTAGCTTAGTTTTTACAGAATCAATTTATTCTTATACACTAGAATAGGACAACAGTGTACCTGCATTTGTAATTTCTGTATTTCTATTTAATTCTCCTTCCAGTAATCAAGATCAAGACCAACTAGAAGAGCATAGCAAATCCTTCTTTCTCATTTGGGTCTAGTACTTTAAAAATTTGGCCAAATCACAGTCACCTCTATTTCCCTACTTTGGATATGCTTTAGACATGAGCGGCTGCCAGCATTAACCTTCCAACGATATCAGCTGAATCCTTTAGGCTCTCTTACCCACAGAGATATCAACTAAAGATAACTTAGCAGTCTCTACAAATTTTAACACTCTATGGCAAAATCTGCATATGTAAGTTACTAGACGAGAGTGAAACAGATTGTTTTGATGAAGGATCAGCTCAAACTGATCACACTCCACCGTGACCAACTTAAATTCTTGCACATTAATTGATAGCATGGGCTTCAGTGTTGATGTAATCAAATTTAGCCAATTAACTGGAAAAAGCTTCAACTGAGACTCCAGCTGGCTCTTATGGCTCTACATATAGTGCTATCAGAGCTAAAGTTGAGCAGCTGGAGCATCTTGATTCATTAATCAGTTTATCTAGTAACCCAATGTATATTTCATTTGATTGCTAAATCATCAAATTTAAATAAGCAGTGTTTTAATTAATCAAGCAGTTAGTTATTACATTCAGTCAAGGGCCTCACAGGTATATCTAACCTAATAAATGTTAATTTATGACTTTCCCATTTTATGACTACAACTAGCACAGTTAATATATGACCCCCTGAATCCCAACAGTCCCTATAAAACACTTAAATAATACTTCTTTGTTATAAATAAGTAATGTAGTGCAATGTGCACAATCAGAGTTTCAAAAACAACACTAAAAACAAATATTAAAATAAACCAATTTCAAAAATAGTTTATTTATTTAGTTGTTTAACCAGGTATGGCACACTAAGCTAAAGGCTTTTTTACAGGAGTGACCTGGGAGCACAAGGAGGTTAAATGATTTGTTCAGGGTCACACAGTATGCAAGTGGAAGCTGTGGAATTCAAACCCAGGTCTGGTCTGCTGGATGTCACCAGATTTTCAGCTCAGAGCCTTAGACCACTATGCTATACTGTCTCCTTGTTTAAAGTTATGTTGAGTATAAGATATATTCTCAATTCTTATAAGCTTTGTAATTTGTAGCTTGGGGTAGAAAATAAGTGGACAGATAAAAAAAAAAAAGCTCCTCGAGCCTTAAGATGAATGTATTGTACAATCATTACATTCACTGAGGTTTGTGTGTGCTGAAATTAGACCAGAGACTGGCACCCCCAGAGGGCCGCCCTCACTTCTCCCCTATCGCATGAGCTTGGTCACTGCTCCAACTCCGGGTGCTGAAGGACAGAAGTGAGAACTGGATTTTCAATACACTTTACTTCTAGCAGCACAAGAAAGACTGGTAAGTGCTATGAGATGTATAGCTAGCTGGTTAATCATAAACCAGCAATAAAGCCTCCATTCCAAGGTTCAGGCAATGGTGGAATACCTTTTATAAGGAATGGGTAAGCCTCTCAGAGCTCATGCTCCTTCCACAACCAATAGCTCCCAGCTCTGCTCTATATCTGGATGAGTGTGCAGCTGCACAGTGCACCCTTTAGTTCTCTAGCTTAAAATACTTCAGAAACATAGAAACATAGAAACATAGAAACATAGAATTTGACGGCAGATAAGGACCGCTTGGCCCACCCAGTCTGCCCATTTCCCTACCTACTGGATAAGCTGCAGATCCTAGTTAACCAGCAGCCTACTTCTTCCTACCCCCATCCCCCAGAACTGCCTTATGACTATCCCATGCATGCTTGAATTCCACCACTGATTTTGACTCCACAACCTCCTTCGGAAGGCCGTTCCATGCATCCACAACCCTCTCTGTAAAAAAATACTTCCTTAAATTACCTCTGAGCCGCCCCCCCTCTATTTTCAAATTGTGCCCTCTTGTTCTTGCACACCTCTTTTTTTGAAAGATGCTACCCTCTTGGACTTTGTTGATTCCCTTGAGGTACTTGAACGTTTCTATCATGTCCCCCCTCTCCCTTCTTTCCTCGAGGCTATACATATTAAGCTCCTTAAGTCTCTCTTCATATGTCTTCCGGTGCAGACCCTGCACCATTTTAGTGCCTCCTCTGGACAGCTTCCATCCTGTCTATGTCTTTGCGGAGATTGGGTCTCCAGAACTGCACACAATACCCAGATGGGGTCTCACCAGCTGTCTGTACAGAGGATAATAACTTCGTTTTCTACTGGTGATGCCTCTCCTATGCATCCCAGTATCCCCAACCCTCCTTGCTGCCCTCTCACATTGCTTGCCCGTCTTTAGGTCATCTGATATGACTACCCCAGATCCTTTCCATTTTTGTTGTTGTTAGTATCTCACCCCCATTGTGTACTCTTCCCTGGGTTTTGTTTCCCAGGTGCATTACCTTGCACTTCTTAGCATTGAATCTAAGCTGCCATACATTTGACCATTCCTCTAACCTTGCCAAGTCCTTTCTCATCCTTTCCACCCACCCTGTGCATCAACTCTGTTGCAGATCTTAGTGTCATCTGCAAAGAGACATACTTTTCCTTCCAGTCCTTCTGCAATGTGCTTATAAAGACATTGAAGAGGACGAGTCTAATACTGAACCCTGCAGGTCCACCAGTAACCCTCCTTTCTTCTGAGTGGACTCCATTTACTATTACTCTCTGTGCCTATTCTCCAGCCAATTCTTTACCCAGGCTGTCATCTTGGGACCCACTCCCAGGCTGGCTAACTTGCATATTAATCTTTTGTGTGGGACTGTGTCAAATGCCTTGCTAAGAGTCTAGGTAGGCCATGTCCACAGCCCCTCCCTGATCTACTACTTTGGTCACCCAGTCAAGAAATCTATCAGATTGTCTGGCATGACCTTCCCACTGTGAATCCATGCTGCCTAGGGTCCTGTGCCCTCTGGCCTCTAGATACTGACAATTCTTTCCTTAGAAGTGATTCCATCATTTTCCCTATCACTGAGGTTAAACTAACAGGTCTATAGTTTCCTGCTTCTGCCTTGCTCCCACTTTTGTGAAGGGGAATCACATCTGCCCTCCTCCAGTCCTCGGGTACCACCCATCCTCCCATGATTTGTTAAAAGGGTAGTCAGTGGTGTCACTAGTTCTACCCTTAGTTCTTTTAGAATTCTGGGATGAATCCCATCAGGCCCCATTGCTTTGTCCACCTTCAGTTTTAAGAGTTCTTCCGAACCCTTTGTTCTGTAAATGGGCCAGTATCAACTTCTGTATCCAGAGTGTTACTACTGTTTGTTTTATGTCTCCCCTCTTCCTTTGTAAATACTGAGCAAAAATATTTGTTTAGTATCTCTGCCTTTTCACAGTCTCCCTCTGCCCACCCTCCCTCCCTTTATTAAGCCTCACTATCCCTCCCTTGGTCTTCCTTCGCTCCTGATGTACCTATAAAAGGTTTTATCCCCTTCTTAACTGAGTTGGCTATCTTTTCCTCGGTTTGGGCCTTTGCTGTTCTGACTGCCTTCCCAGCCTCCTTTGCTTTAACTGATACAGTTCTCTGTCCTGCTCCTTCTGCGATTCCTTGTACTTCCTGAATGCTTTCTTTTCTCTTGAACCTTCACTGCCACTTCCTTTGAGAACCATAGTGGTTTCTTACATCGTCTTGTTTTGTTTGTTTGCTTCACACAAAGGCTCGTTACCTCTGTGATGGCAGTTTTATTATTCCCATTGTTCTTCCACCCTCCTTCCTGCCCATTTGCTAGTGCATTCCTTAGGCACTCACCCATTTTAGCAAAGTCAGCCCTCCTAAAGTCCAGTACTTTTGTCTTTGTAAGCTTGACTCTATTGCTGTGTTTATTGTGAACCATACTGTTCGATGGTCGCTAGTTCCCAGATGGCTACCCACTTCTACATCTGTAATCCTCTCACCATCTCCATTTGAGAGAATCAAGTCTAATATTGCTCCCTCTCGAGTGGGCTCCAGTACTAGTTGTCTAAGGCATGCCCCCTGTAGGGCATCTAGAATAACTGCACTCTTCGAAGTGGCAGCTGCAACTGCACTCCAGTTAACATCTGGCATATTCAGATCACCCATCAGCAATATCTCCCCTTTTTCTGCCATTCTAAGTATACTTTCTATCATTTCCTGTCCATTTCCTCCCCCTGAGAGAAGTCTGTATCTAACCCTGCGTATTGTGGTGCCATTGCCTGTCTCCAAATTTACCCACAGTGCTTCTTCTCCTCCCTGTACCTTTTTGTTCTGTTGCTTTTATTCCTTCCCTTATGTAAAGAACTACTCCTCCTCCTCTTTACCCTCCCTGTCCCTCCTGTACACAGTGTATCCTGGTATGTTTATGTCCCAGTCATGGTTTTGTGTGTACCATGTTTCTGTGACTGCCACGATATCCAGATGTTCTTCCTCCATCAAGGCCACTAATTCAGGAAGCTTGTTACCCAGACTACGGGCATTAGTACTCATTGCTCTCCATTTTTTGATGGCTTTACCTTCCAGTGCAGCATCCCCCACTGACCGTTCTACCTCTGTCTTTTTCTCATTTAGTACCCTGTTTTGTAGGGAGGCTGGGATTTTTCTGCTGCTTGTCAGTGCCTCCCCTTTGACTAGTTTAAAATCTTGTCAATGAAGCATTTAAACCGATTGCTCAAAAGACTTGTTCCTTCCTGGACAGATGCAGACCATCCTGCCAGTATAGGCTGGTGTCCTCCAGGTGGAACCCCAGTCCCCAATGAAGCCAAACCCTGTGCTCCACACCATTTTCAACCATTCATTAAACTGCATGGTGCCAGTACCCTCACCTCCCCATGCTTTTGACAGGCAGCACCTCTGAGAAGGAAACTGTGTGTGCTACTCGTCTTAGGTCCCTCCCCAGCTCTGCAATGTCCTCCTGCACTGCTCTAATCTCATGATGAGCCAAGTCATTTGTCCCTAGGTGGACAATTACGTCCAACTCGAATCCCTTGCAGCTGTCCCCGTGATCCTGAGGATGCGCTTCCTGTCCCTCCAAGCCATGGCACCAAGCAGGCACCTTACTTCATTTTTCTCATCTCCCCCAGTTCATCCTAATAATTGAGTCCCCACCAGAGCTGCTTCCTTTCTCTTTGGTGTCTCTGCCTCCTTTCTGGGCCTCCCTTGTGACAGTTATCATCAGTCTTCTCTGCGGACACCCATAGGGGAGCTATGCTCCCCCAGAATGGTGTATGGATTGTGGAGTGGAACAATTGACTGGGTGTGCCTCTGTTCCACCCTCCTCACCCTCCCTGAGCCCACTGTGGTCCAACTGCTGTGCTTTCTTCACAACCTCTGAGGTAGTGGTGGTGGCGCTAGTGCTCCCTGGATGGGGAGGTTCCCTTTCTACTGTCCAGTGTGGCCTGGGGGAAGGTTTCCTTACTACTGTCCAGTGTGGCCTGAAGACTGGCAACTTCCTCCCTCAGGGCAGATAGTTGTCTGCAAATAGGGCAGCATCTCAGCCTCCAGAAAGACTCCCGGAAGACTGCTGCCCCACAGGCATTACATTGCACTATTCCCCACATGTTTATCTAGTTTTTTATTGTATTTGTATGTGGATGCGTGTGATTTGATTATATAGAAATATATATATATATTATACAACGTGTATGCTTATATTATCAGTGCAGTGTGCTAGAGAGGATATGACAGTGAAATGCACCTTGCACTCGAGGAAATGATGTCAGAACCTCAGGTATAAAGGAACTATTTCCAGGGATGGATGGGGTGAGGGTGGGAAGGGTTGGGCCTAAACTGTGTCCTCTCAAAACAATCGACTAAAAGCTCTCACCCACCGCTGCGATGAGTGCCTTCCTGTCAGCAAGATACCCTACACAACAATTTGACAGAGAAAGTACCCTGCTAATCAAACAGAGAAAAATCCAGACATCCAAGAGAGAGAGTTTAGTTACAGATAATTCGTCCAAAATAGTATATTCCACGCAGCTTCTCAGTTGTTCCCAGCACTCCTGTACACAACCTGGAAGAAGATGGACTTCTGGCTCATACAGGAGCACACCACTAGTTTATAGTAATTGAATAATGCTGACAAATGGTCTAGCTAGACAAATGGCTATGATACTAAGCTCTGACTTGAGACAATTACCCCACCTCAGGCTATGTTTGGCATCCAGTTTCAACCTGCAGCTTTTGCTATTTTGAATCACAGAGCCCACCAAAAGTTGCAAAATATATTGATGCAGATTCACACAGAATTCAAGTAATCAGTCCAGTTAGCCACAAGGAAAATCAAATATGCAGAAGATAAGCAGTTTTAAAAACCCTTTCTGAATTAAAAACTAAAACAAATACCAAGCTCTGCCACTTTAAAATTGAGGAAAACTTCTCTCAGATGTAAGCAAGAGAGAGAGAGTTTAGTTACAGATAATTCGTCCAAAATAGTATATTCCACGCAGCTTCTCAGTTGTTCCCAGCACTCCTGTACACAACCTGGAAGAAGATGGACTTCTGGCTCATACAGGAGCACACCACTAGTTTATAGTAATTGAATAATGCTGACAAATGGTCTAGCTAGACAAATGGCTATGATGCTGAGCTCTGACTTGTGAAGACAATTACCCCCACCTCAGGCTATGTTTGGCATCCAGTTTCAACCTGCAGCTTTTGCTATTTTGAATCACAGAGCCCACAAAAGTTGCAAAATATATTGATGCAGATTCACACAGAATTCAAGTAATCAGTCCAGTTAGCCACAAGGAAAATCAAATATGCAGAAGATAAGAAGTTTTAAAAACCCTTTCTGAATTAAAAACTAAAACAAATACCAAGCTCTGCCACTTTAAAATTGAGGAAAACTTCTCTCAGATGTAAGCAAGAGAGAGAGAGTTTAGTTACAGATAATTCGTCCAAAATAGTATATTCCACACAGCTTCTCAGTTGTTCCCAGCACTCCTGTACACAACCTGGAAGAAGATGGACTTCTTATTATTATGATCAAATCATAGAGTTATGATCAAATTAATAAATGTTAAAAATTCCAGAAAATTCCAATGAAATTCCACAAACTTTTGCAGTATTTTGTGAAATTTCTTAGAAATTCCACAAATTTGGAATTTTCACATTTTGCACAGACCTGCCATCGTGTCAAATCCAAAATTTAAGTTCAATGATCATCAAAAATGCATCAGATATGTAGCTCCTCTTGGACAACAACCATACGTACTTTCAAACAAATTTAACAACCCAAAAGGAGTAGCTGGTGGAAGTCATTATGACCCAGTTTCACCTTTGTGTACGTCAATGAGAAGTTACAGGCAAAGCTGCAAGGTGAAGTTACCAATGGTAAATTTCCTATTAAAGAGAAAAACTTTGCAAAATGATCCATGGAGGCAAATTTGGCGACTTTGCCAGAACTTGCCCAGTGAATCAAAACTTTGTAACATCTGTAGATGTGGGCTGTATGGGGGAGTGACATGGTGTGGCATTTGGGAAGGCATGTGGCTCATCCCTGCCTTCTCTCACCTTGTAGGACACAAATGGACAGCTGGTGGTATTCTGACTCCTCCACAAGGATCCTGAGGAAATTGATATAGACTTGGAGCCCACAAAGGGACCCTGGTCCTATTCTGCTGGGCACCACAGGCCCCAAAGCTTTCGTGCAGTAGTGCTATGCATGGTGTTTGGAGGAGGGCTGTGCAAGTGGTGTACTGCCTGTAGTCCTATGTGGCCTAAGTAAACTCTTTGCATCCATGCTACATGGCATGTAATGCCTGCAAAACCATAGTATGTAGAGCCTATAGTATTTTTCTTTTCTCTCAGGTAACCCTTACTCTTATTTGCTTTTGCAGCCTTCAACCCCAAAAGTGTTAAAAAATAATAAAAATGGCAAATTGAACAAATTGAAAATAAATTCTGCATGATAAATAATTCTGCCTAAATACTAGTGGGGAGGCTATATCATTCTAGTACCAGATTACAGGCCTGGTGGCTAGCTCTTCATGTAGCTGGTAGAGATTGCATAGTACTGGTAGCAGAACAGATTCACAGTCCTGGTGCCTGGGATGGACTGCTACTAAAGTCAGTTAAAATGACTAAGTCAACTCAAGGCAAGTCCTTAGTAATTTAATTTGGTATCCTCAAGGCTTAGTCCTTCCTATCCATTTATTCCCTTAATTTAATCCTGCCCAGGCACCCCCAATTTGTGTGTGTTATGTGCAGTGTGTATGTTTGTGTTTCAGCAAAACAATAATTGTGCTATTATCTGTTTGTGACTAGGTTCTTGAAATAAACCAGGCATGTGTCATTAACAAGCCAAGAGGCAGAGGCATATAGACCACCAAAACTGGTTAGTGTCCAAAGGAACTCTGCCTCAACTTTTAGGCTCCATGTGCTTAGAGCAGTGCTACTCCACAAGGAGACACAACTGAATTAGTTGTCGATTTTAAGCTGACCTCAACATAGTAAGTTTGTACAGTGCTCACTTGAAGCTGTCCATGGCAAAAGTAGCTATATAGGTTCATCATAGCAAGTTGGAGTGGTGGTGGGGAGATTGGTCGGTCATATCCATTGGTTCTAAAGTGGAAGTAATGTGCCATGCCACAGGCAATTTGTGAGGTTGCGTAATCAACAGTAGCACAATTGGACTTCAAGAATACAGGTGCAATGTGGCATGGACAGTGGTATGGTGAAATATCTTGATGACCTCATGGAGTCAGACAGGTGTAGTATGATGTACAGTAAAAATGTGCTTGACTTATGAAACATTTTTAGTATTCCATAACAATTAGTTGTTGATAATTGTGCAGGGAGACACCAGTCTAAGTCAACAGGAAGAGCTGCCGGACATCTGTTGCATCTTGCTGTGGATGGACCATCTGCATGTCTGTGCAGATTAGTCAAGTGAGAAGTGTTGCAGGACTGCTAGCACAAATGAGACACACTTATGTAATACTAGTTTTCAATGTAACACCTAAGGATCTGTATGATTAGATGGAGAAACCTATAAACAAGTTCACTGGTTCTGCAAGAAACTATGAGGTGCTTGTGCAATGTAATTTGAATGATTGGTAACAAAATCTTAGAAAGGAGCACTAGTAATATTTAAACAGACAGATGCACAAGGTAAGCTGGAAAAATGTACTCCAATATGTAATTAAGGAATCAAAATCAACTTTATTAATATACAATCTACTTTTCTTTCTCCATCAATTTCCTTATATACCTGGCAATTTTATAATTGCCATGATACAATTAATTCAGATGTAACAAAAGAAGTTTAAAGCAGAATATCTGACATGGATGCATGCTGACATTCGGTATGACAATGAAATATGGATGGAAAAGTCATTACATATGAGTCATTTTCAAAAGAAATCCTAAAACATAATTTTACAATACAGAGATTTAATTACAGAAGAAGAGATTTTTGCCCTTCGCAGAATGTAAAACTCTATAGACTAGTACACATATTAAAAGAAACTTTCTCCAGTATTACACTTTAAGTAAGTTTTGGATATGCTGTAACAAATGTCACATAAATACAATGTTAATTGGAAAAACTGGATTTAAAGAGACGATGGCTTGGATATTCAAAGCTCCTGGTTTGTGCCCACCAAAAGTTAACTTCAGGGGTACATTAGTACCTGGAACAAACTACAGGTGAATTGGAACATGACCAAAGCATATTGTGATGCTGATGGCATGATCCAATATATTAGCATGTTTCTAAAGCTGTTTGTACAGTAGGCACATGACTGCTCCCTGTCATTCATATGGTGGATGGCTGAACTGATGAGTAAGGGGTAGTGCCAGTTGCCATCAGAAGGGCTTCTATGGTATTTGGTGGTGGTGGTGAAGAGGCCTAAGTGGGCAGAATTATTTATTTAGTTTTTGTTGACCGGGTAAGTGCACTAGACAAATCCTGCCTATTTTCAGGCACGACCCAGGGGAAGGGGATACAGATGAATGCCAACTGACCTTGAACCAGATTAAGCTGTTGGTGGTATTTTTTTTTTTTTTAGTGAATGAGGGAAATTTGGCCAGGACACCGGGGAAATTCCCCTACTCTTTTCGATAAGTGCCATGGGATCTTTAACATCCACCTGAACTACCACCAATCCATGCAGATGGAACCTCAGTTTAACATCTCATCCGAAAGATGGCACCTCAGAAGTGCAGCACCCCTCTCATGCTGCACTACAGTGTCAGTACTGGGATATTAACCCAAATGCCAGATGTGGGAACTGAACCCACAGCCCTCTGATCTCCTGGCCTCAGAGGCGAGTGTGCTACCTACTAAGCCACTGACGCTGTGGGTAATGTCCAGTCTACTGAGTAAGTACAGCAGATCACAAGGTAATTATACCAATGTACTTTGGCAGAAAATCAGGGAAGGGGCACACTAAATTTCCAGGAGGTATCAATTTACACAGGGCATAGACAAGCAATCATGGTGGGGGGAGTAGAGCACACTAGGCATCCAGGGTTTATAAATTTACACTTGGGTGGGTGACAGAGCACCAGGGAGTATAGATTTTCACTTGGGAGGGCAATGAGGGAAGGGGCACTCAAGAACACCAGGAGGTATAGTCTTACACTCGAGCTGATTGGGAGGGAGGCAGACTAGACCTTCAGGGGAATGGATTTACAAACATGAGGATGATGGGGTGTGCCAGGGTCATATCATATGTTACTTGGGTGGGTGACCACTGGACACCATGGACTATGTCCCCAGCTATCACATAGGTAATAGGGGTGTGGTTGGGGAGGTGCCAGCTTTAATATCTGGTTTTGGGAAGTGGTAATTAGTGAGGTACTAGTTGCTAGTTACTGTCTCCTCAAACCTACCATTGGCTTCTATGCACAAAGGGGAAGATTGCCTATGTACCATGAATGTGTGGCACCTAGGCAACCCTATGGCACTGAGTCATGCATTGGGGTCCCATGGATACCCACTGGCATGCATGGAAAGGACACAAATCCCTTACACACTGAATCCTCTGGCTGTTTGCACAGCTATGCGTTTACGCATGTGGATGGTCTGAGTGGGTGTCAGGGGTGTGCACACACTCCACCACATTCACAAAGGTGTGCAGTGCTGGATGAGATTGCACAGAATATGGCAGCAGGGGCCCTGCCATATCCATTGCATGCCCCTTAGAAAAATCCAGTAGGCTGTGGCACATCACAGCCCCTCCTACAGTGCTTCTCCAGCCTTCTGGTTAGAAAGGGAGTGCTGGGGGCAGCCAGTGTGGGCATTTCTCCTTATTTTGAAATATTACCCTTTCATGTTCTCCCAGAATTCCCTGATGGTAGAGATCAGGGGACCAATTCAGGACCCAGGATGGGCATCCAATTTGATGCCTGCCAGTGTTCAATCATCCACACCTGTGCAGCACTGTGCCAGGTAACAAGGCTGTGGACAGACACCATGCAGTAGCACATGTATGTGCATGCCAGCCACTGTGCACCTGTCCATTGGTATGAAGATAAGCAGACAGGGCATGCACCTCTTGTGCATATCCTGCCAGCTTGGTGCATAGGTAGTAATGTGCCAGTGTGCTTATGTGCAAGGTATATTTGGCTGCTTGAACAGGAACACTGGCATATGCTTGCACTGCTAATAAACAGGTTAGCAACTCACTTACTATACAATCCAATATAGCATTTTCTGCTCTTACCCTGCTTTGCAAGAGCTAGGCATTATTAGCTGATCATTAAATCATTTAGAGGCTCTTACTGGACTTCTACTGTCCTGGCTAATGAGTTTGTGGGCAAAAATTGCAAGAAACTAATAGCACATGTTTGAAAAAATTGGTTTACTTTACTAAATGATCACAAAGAAAATGGTAATGAAAAGTAATGTAAAAGAGAATGAATTTGTTCCTGCAGGTTAACAATGACAGACTATTTGTATATAAGTAAATATACTCTATTTGGCTACAAAGAATAAATCAATTTAGTTTAGGATAATAAGCAATGCCTACTATATGGCTTATAATCTTAAGTGAATGAGAATTATGCCAAATGATCAGTGCTGGCATGAATGTAGAGGTGTGGGTTCCTTTGTGCATCATCTCTGAACTGTCCTAGTTTATTTCAATGATGGAACTCTGCTTATGATGAATTTAGTGGAATTCTCAGAAAGATTTCCATTTAGCAATAGTAATTTTACTACTAAATACTTCCAGTAGTTTGAGTTTTGACAAAAATGAATAAAAGATTATAGCTTTCGACACTAAGGCCAATAAGTGCCTGATTCTGCAGTATTGGAATTCACTGGTAATACCCGAGTATATTTGCCATAAATGGCCTAGGACTGTAACAAGGCTTTCAATCTCTGCCTGTTTTGAACCTGACTGCCAACTGCTTAACATTCTTAAATGTGCTTATGTTCTTAAAATGCCCTTGGATTTGGATCAGCCCCCAGTTCACTTCCTGTAAACAACCCAGGCAGCAGAGTCACTATACATGCTTTAGACAAATTAAGTACCTGGAGCCTGTTTGGCTGCTACTTTTCCCCCTTCCCTCATAAAAGGAGGGACACATGCCTCCTCAGTTAGAGTGTGCCTGAGTTGTGAGTTCTTCAGATTAGAGTAGTGCAGATCCTGGCCTGAGAGAAAAAACAGAACAGCAGAGAGAAGAAGTTTCTCCCCCCACCCAGGATGGGAGGCATGCTAGGACAGAGAAGCAGTGAAAAGACCCTGCCTGAATCCTTACAGGTTTGCAGATGAGCCAGTGCTGAGTACTGAGACCTGGAGACCAGAGAGCTAGTATAAGTAAGAGAGCAAGAATGAGAGAGACAGAAAGAGAGAGAGAGAGAGAGAGAGAGAGAGAGAGAGAGATGAGAATCTGGTTAGCCCCATGGTCTTGAAAAAAAAGGTAGGCCATATGGTCTTGAGAAGGCATGACAATGAGCTGTGGGGCTCTCCCTTTAAGGGAGTCACCTTGGGTTCTTGCGAGCCAACTCTAGATTTTCACGTGGAAAAGGAGAGATGCCATTGGCCATATATTGTATGTGTAGCCAAGGTGGAGTCAAGGAGAAGCCCTCTGTCTGTTCTGTCAATACCACTGCTCCAGATCTTCATGCCACATGTGTACTGAGTGTGGCCCACCAGGTATGTGCCCGTGCCTAATGAGGTCACAAGAAGGTATGCCCCACAGTGTGCTTGAGCTAAGGGTAGGTTGTGTCAAGCTTAGGAAGAGTTTTCCTGTAAAGTCAGTTTTCCCTTTCGGTGGGTAGCCATCCAACTCCACCACACCGTTAGGGTGGGTCACTGTACCCCTGCAACATGATGCCTGACTCTGGGTGCCACAGTCATTGAGCACATAAAGACTGCATGTATATGGTGTACATAGGGGAAAATGTTACATGTTATGCTTAAAGGTTTTAGTATTTATTAGGGCTCCTGGTAACCAAATGATGCCTATATTAAAATGTCCAATGTGAAATGTCACGGAAATAAATTTATATCCCATGTAAGACTAGGTATGTACATGTAGCCCCCCAAAAAATATTAGTTATACAGACTCTAACTCATTGTTTGATAGTGGCTTTATTAGGTAACATGCTCTGTTTTACTGTTCTGCCTGATTCCTGTCAGGGACCCCTGCTTGCCCCAGGTGCATGGATAACTTATAAACTCTGGACGCACCCCATCCATTTGGTGGGATCCTTAAGTAACAATCTCCAGGGACCAGCTTACATGGCTTTTAAGGGAAAGTGAAAGGGGAAATTGTTTAACAAGGAAAGGCACACTAAGCCAGAGCATGATTCCAGATGTGACTTGGGAGCACAAGGAAGTTAAGTGACTTGCTCAGGGTTACACAGTATGGAAGTGGGGCCTGATGGGATTAAGACCTACTGTAGGTCTCCAGGTTTGCAGCTCAGTGCCCATAACCACTACCCCATACTGCCTTTATGTTAAAAATGATAGGTTATATTCTAGAAGAACTAATGGATTTGATTGCTGTATCATGGAGAGAAGTAGTGAAATTTCTCCCCCAGTTTTACAATTTACAGAGTAATACAGCGTTGATAATGGCTATTGCAGGTTAAACTATAATATCTACCTACCTATCCTGATTTAAGCAGGGTCCTATTATGTTTTAATGCAGTGCCTCCTTATTGGAAGTAGAAATCCCATATCTATGTTACTATAAATTTTTGTCATGGTTTTATTATTTATTTTTTTATGTCTTTAAAATTCTTGCTTTATTATCCTTGACTTGACGATGAATGGTAAATGTTGTCTGTATTGTTTGTTTTTCATATGGAAAAAGCTTAATAAAATTATTTATAAAAAAAAAATTGAATGATTATTAGGCACCAGATTACATTAGTATGCAGTAGTTTAGTGCTGAAGGAGCTTCATTCTGAAGGTTGGTTTGTAATAGAATGCTTGGTTTGCGATAAGAGACTTCATCCTATTAAAGGCTGAACAGGAACTGCATGTAGTAAGAATGCTTAGGCAATATGAAATGTGGCCATTTATTTTATTTTCAAATGTTTCATCAGGAAGGACAAAGTCAGCTGAGTAGCAGCTCATTTCCAGATGCATCCTGGGGGAAGGGGTAAAGGGGGAGGGGCATAGCATAACAAATCAAAAGTAATATCTACAAAGCAGGAAGAGAAATAAACTTTGCAATGAGAACAATCAACAATGATTTGCAACATTAACATATTTAAGTTATGCCAAGATATAGCAAAGGATACCATTTAAGTGCATCATGGAATGATACAGGTGGAGATGAGGGAAGATATGCAGTAGGTTTCTGGGTGGGAGTAGGCAGCGGGGACTAGGGCAGGGTTATAAAGAGGGAAAGAGCAGACAAGGGTGAGATGGTGGGGGAGTAGTTTAGTGGAGAAGCAGAGATGGAGATCAAGTGCATTTGCAGGAGGGAAAGATGAAACTTCGGAGAAGAGAGGAGAGTGAGCAAAGGGAAGAGGCAGAGTGGATGGATAGGGGGAGAGAATTCCATAGTTTAGGGAAATGGTAGGAGAAAGCAGCTTGACCAGCTGAGGATGACATTGAAAGGAATTTTAGGGAGTGAAAGTCAGAGTTGTGTAGGGTATAGGAGGAAGCGGGGGGGGGGAGAAGAGAGGAGATTTGGGAGGGGACAGAACCTAGCCAGCGTTTAGCAATAAATGAGGAGTAATGAGCGAGGTGCCTGGTTTAGAGGGAGAGAAGGGTGAGGGAGATGTAAAGAGTGCAATGGGGGGTGCAGAGTGGACAGTCCAGGGCAAAGCAGCAGAAGGAGTGATAGAGGGGATTCAGTCTGGCTAGAGAGGACTTAGGAGTAGCACAGTAAACAATATCTCCAAAGTTGAAAATAGGGAGAATAATTTTCTGGAGAATGGCTCTATGAGCCTGCAGGGGAATGTACCAATGGTTTTTGTATAATGCATCTAGTTTTGGATGCAGTTTTTTGTGGATGGCATCTAAATGTCCAGAAAAGTCAAGGTGACAGTTGACTAAAATCTGAAGGTACTTGAAAGAGGGAACATCCTCAATGGAGGATCCATCTAGGGTGTGAAAGGAGGGGAGGGGAGGGCAGTAAACCTGGAGAGTTTTTTCCAAGTACAAATGGTCATGAAGACCATTTTTTTTTGCCATTAAGGGACAGCTGATTCAATTGGAACTAGTAGTGAATGTTGTCAAAGTCCAGCTGGAGTCTGGTCATCAGATCAGGGATGGGAGAAGAGCCAGAGGCAAATAGAACTGTATCATCTGCATACATATGGATGGACGTAGAGGTGTGGGCAGCAGGAAGATTGTTTAGAAAGACAGAAAATAGTATAGGTCCAAGGACAGATCACTGGGGGACACCTTTTTGCTGATAGGTGAAAGGGGTGGACAGGGACTCTCTAATTCTAACTGAAAGTGTCCTACCCACAAAGTAGGAGCAGAACCAGTTAGTAGTGGAGATGGAAAGCCCCACAGCTGCAAGCTTAACAAGGAGAAGGTGGTGGGCTACGATGTCGAAGGCTTTGGCCAGGTTGACAAAGACAGTGGAGATGATCTGACCCTGATCCATGCCTGTGAGAATGGAGTCAGTAAGCCAGAGGAGGGAGAAGGAAGTGGATTGGGATTTATGGAAACTAGACTGGAAAGGGCTGAAGACAGAGAATGAATCAAGGAAGGGAGAGAGCTGAGAAAGCACTAAGTCTTCTTGAAGTTTAGCAAAGGAAGGAAGTAGGGAAATAGGGTGCAGTTTATTTATGTATTTATTTATTTAACTTTGGTGATCGGGTAAGTACACTGACATGAGAAGCCTTTTTCAGGCATGACCCAGGTGCAGTAGCAGGTGAGAGCAGAGAATACAAAATACAATAGATGTAGCAAATATTTAGAGTATGCATTTACCTTGCAAAGTATTTACAAAAGTAATTATTTACATTGCATACTGTTTACAGAAATTAAACAGTAACCGAGGGTACATTGTGTACAGAGGTACAATAGCTTCCAACCTAGTAGGTGGGGGGGACTAAGGTACTGAGAAAGAGAAGGAGTGCATCGCAGATGGAAGGGGAGGTTAGGAGACAACACTAGGTGAGGATGGGGGGATACAGGTTCACAGAAATAGGGTGAGCAAAAATTAGGAGACTATACTAACACAATAGGGAGATCAAATAAGAGTATATTGGGGTTGATGGGGAAGATTAACAAAAGCACTGACATACAATAGATGAGGAGTAGTGGGATTTCAACAGTTGTGTGAAGGTAGGGAGAGTAGAGGTATTCCTTTTTTTATCACATCTTTATTTCTCTCCTGCTGCGGTACCTATGGCAGGAGGATCCAGCTGCCAGTTTCCCCCACCCAGAGGGCAGCAGGCTCATTTACATGATGGGGAGTCTGGTACGGCCACTCCCCAACCAGCTGGGAGGCACCCCTATGCCTTCCCATGCTGGGCTGAGACCAGACCCCCCCAGCACGATTCCATGACAGACCTCCGGGCAGTATGAGTGTGGCTATCAAGTTGCTTGCTTGCACCCAGCCTTTTTCCTCCATTAATTGCCTTTGGAGTGTGGGCATGCAATGACATCAAAGGCACAATGTGCTGACATCTGCCGCACTCCACCCCCAAGTACACCACTCTGTTAGTGCCCCCAGTCATCACCAGGGGCCACTACAGAGTGATGAGATACCTCAACCCTTCCTAGGGATGGGAGAACAGTCTCTTGGATTCTCAATCCCATCCCTCCCCTGCCAAACCTTTAATGACCTGGGTACTTTTCTGAACCTGGGTAGCCAGTGTAGTGTGAGGTGTGGTGTCCAGCGCCACAACCCTCAGCACCACTGGGCTGTCAAGCAGAGATATTACTAATGGGGGGGTATTGAGTTCCATATGGAGGCAGCATGGAAACAAAAGGACCATTGACCCATATCGGTGCTAAACAGCAGGACAACAATGTTGGGGGCGATTGACGAGTGTGATCTGCCTAGCTAGGGAGGGTGGTGTGCCTGTACACGGAGTTTTGTTAATAAGGGAGGTAAGGGATAGACTGGCTCTGAGTTCAGGGGTAGCCATTTAAGAGTATCCTACACTGCACAATGATGGGTTCTATGGTTACAGCTGGAAGCACATTTAGCGATATTATAATATAAGGTGTGCTTTTTTTGTAGAACAGGTTTACCAGCAGTATTAATGATGATCAAACCATAGTCAAGTGAGGGGAGAAGATATGCCTGGACAGCTCTGACCTCATTGTCAGGTGTCAGGAAATGGCAGACTCTATATAGTGAACCAAACTTCTGGTGAAAATGGGTGGTGCTGTGCTGGAGAAAGAGGCATTGCCAGCATGAGTTAACACTAGGAGCCTGGGCCCAAACAAAAGGCCAGGGGTCTGGGGGCCGCCTAGGCCCCCATAAGCTGTAGAAAATTTGGTGCTCTCTCATGCAGAATAACACATTTTCTTCTACTTTAGCCTTGTTTTTCCCCCATTCCTTTTCCATTACTTTGTGCCTCTTTTTTTGATTGGCTTGTCATTTGACAGGCAAAAATTACATGTTGCGGAATAAAAGTCATAGAAAAAATAGCATATTTTGTAAATATCAGTAGATCTGGGCTAAGTCTACTGCTATTTAAGAAGTATGCTGGGCACAGAGGAGGGCTTTGCATCCGGTGCCAGCAGGTGGCCTCCCTGAGTGTGACCCTTATGAAATTATTGTCCACACACTCACACAGGTCCATATCTGACTGAGTAAAATATGGTACTTGATACACTAAGGGAAGTACAAGAACATGGAATTTAAAGAAGTAAAGAGCCACTGACACCTTGAGAATAACTTAAAAAATATTTGTACACAAAGCAGCTCTATATTTCTTATTAGTTCTGTATTTCTTATTGTTTACTATGAAGGTCATATACATGGAAACAGGATAGCTGCTGGCATTGCTCTCTGAGGGTTCATCAGCTCCTATTACTTCTTCCCAACTTGATGTCATAATACTGTGCTTGTCACATCACAGTTATTCCCAAGGCAATAGAACATGATGTCACAACAGAGCATATGCATTTCAATTAGGGAATAAGCTACGGAGGCAATCAGTAATAAATAATGTAGAGAAGAAATCTATAGAAGACAGATACAAAAAAAAAAACAAGGTGAATGGTGTCCAACTTTAAAATATTTTTTAAAGTTTTTCAAAGTGTTCCCAAAGGAAAGGTGTAAGCTGCTCTTTAATATTTATATGCAGCAACACTGTATCTTACCTATGTCACCTAACTGGGGTGCTAACCAAAACTGGAAAATCTGAAGCACAGGCATATGAAGATGGCATGACATTATTTTTATACTCACATCACATGGGCCCTTTAATAAAATATTTTATTTTAATTGTTCTACTCATACTGGTAAGTCCACATTTAAAAATACAGCTATGAAGTACACAATAACAACAAAGAACATAAAATTATACTGCATAATCATTTTTATTTTTGTGCATTCTCTTGTTCTCCTCCTTGCTGTTCTCTCTCTTTCTCTGGTAATAACAATTGATGCCTTCTGTTGCTTTTCTTTGCAAACCATTTAATTCTGACAACTGGACCAACTCTGATGGGCTCAAGCCAAACTGACTCTGTATATTGACAAACTCATGATGATGAACAAGAGAAGTACTTAAAACTCATGCACACTTTCCATAGTGCTGAAAAATTATTTGTATTCAGTAATTCATTTGCATGTATGGCACTGTTCTCAGCATGTAAATAACTGTTCTGAGTTGCTAATCAGTCTCCTTTCACATTTCCTCTTGACCCCTTCCACTCTTTCCCTTCACCCCTCTATGGCTTTCCCCCATTCCCCCTTTACCCCCACTCTCCCCTGCCTCCCACCATTATATCTCCTGAGCTCCCTTGCTCACTTTAAAATGTTTTGTCCCATACCTGCACACCTCTGACAAGGCCCCTGGGCTGATGCCATCCCTTACCTTGTTGATTATTAGATATTAGACTGAGTCTGTTCTCATTTTCCAGCAAAGGGTTGTTTCATAAGACTCCACCCCCTCTAATATGACACTTTGAATTACAGGTTTTAATGAAATACACACCTTGACATACATTGTACAATGCCACATTTATTGGAACTTCTCTAGTTATACACTTTTGTAATGTTTTGTATAATTCCTTGTTTTATTTGTTCTCCATCTCATACTTTTCCATTATGTATTGTTGTCTGATGTGGAACCTATGAAATGTGCTTGTTCTCAAAGGTGTTATCCAAAATTTCAACAAATAAAAATAAATGAATAAAAAGTACAAGATTCAGTTCATGTCCATAGCAGTGCACATACACAACCTCTGTATAATGCTGGCAGAACCTAGCTTGAACTCCCCCTACTACCCCACTCATAACAGTGGCACCATCATATGCTTATGCCACACATTTTGCACCTGTAATTCCACTGTCTTGGAGACATTTTAGTAGCGATTCCACAATGGAGTCAGCATTAAAAGATTTCAGTTCTGTGAATCCTATAAAATGCTCTGTAATGCTTCAAGTTCCAGGTACAATGTACCTCACACAAACTGCCAGTTGTTCTTTATGTTTGTATCTTGCTTCATCTGCCATAACAGCAAACATTCCTGAGCTGTTAAGTTCAGCAACTATCTTTGAAATTACCTTTTCTGGCAACATGCAATCACTTCATTTCGAATTTGGGGAGAAATATAAGTTTCATATGAATCTGCTTTATACATTTGAAGAAAAGGATCAAATTGTTTTAATAGATCCAAGCATTCCAGAACATTTCCTTTATTTAAACTACTATCCATTTTACTGTGACCAATGAAAGAAAGTCCTTGCCTACCCAGAAATAATGTGACAGCAATGATTCACTCAAGATAGCATCACCTATCATTTACTTATTTGATGTTTGCTGCTTGTAATTTGTGAACAATATCACCAGTACTCTTTGTCACTTTAAATCCAGCCCATAAGGTGTTTGAGTTTGTATGATATGAAGTCTTTTCATGCTCTCTAAATAAGTCAAGTGCCCTTTTCCAAATAACAAAACCTGTGTTTAACAAAGAATCTTTATTAGGTCTAGTGGCTCCATATTTCAGTCCAAAGCATCTACAAGGATAGCAAAAGGCAGCACCCAGAGTAACAGAATAGTCTAACTAGCTGTAATTTTTAAACCAGTGCAAGTGGAATGACCTTTTTTTTCCATCCAAACGTACATTGTGCATAACAAGGTAACTAACTCTGAATAGGCCCTGTCTCAAGTGTTCCCAAGTCTGTTATATTTTGAGCATTTATAAGTTCACCGTTTGTTTTATTTATACTTACTGTATCAACATCAATATAACTGTAACTGTTTTGGTTGCTTGTGCTGGTTCAGCGTCCCCTCATGCACAGTGGTACATGATGCAGCAGAATGAGGAAGTACAACATTATCATTACTTTCTGAATTGGTAGTTGCTTGCACTTCATCATGTGTATTCTTTTTTTTTGGACTTAAAGAAATGTTGGATATCCATTTTTATGAAACAGTGGAAACCAACAAGTTCTGATACAATATTTCTTTGCAATGACACTGAGTCACACACTGCCACTTCATGGCTCACAGCAAGGCAATGGCGCTGACACGTTGAGGTTTACTGTCACTCGGAGGCTGCTGTGATTTAACCTGCAACAATTACAATTCTTTTTTTATTAGTAGAGTATGGTGACACACACTGCTGCCCTCAGCCCTCCCTCAACAAGCCCAGTATTACTGGCAAAAAACAAATCTCAGGCTCTCTGGATCACTGATGAGGTGGATCAGAGACTGCCGCTGCCCTAATTTAAACTGCAACAACAACTACATTTTTTTAATAGAGTACGGCAACTCACACTTCTGCCCTCAGCTTTCCCACAACAAGCCCGGTACTTAAAATTTGGCAAACAAAAAATCTCAGGTACTCTGGATCACTGATGAAATGGATGAGAGGCTGCTGAGATTTAAACTGCAACAACTACAATTTTTTTATTAGTAGAGTACTACAACATACACCACTGCCCTCAGCCCTCCCATAATAAGTTTGGTACTGGCAAAAAGAAAATCTCAGGTACTCTGGGTCCCTGATGAGGTGGATCAGAGGCT
Source organism: Neoceratodus forsteri (assembly GCA_016271365.2). Taxonomy (NCBI): domain Eukaryota; kingdom Metazoa; phylum Chordata; order Ceratodontiformes; family Ceratodontidae; genus Neoceratodus; species Neoceratodus forsteri. The sequence continues at coordinate 615,326,810 of CM057455.1, forward strand.
GCTGAGATTTAAACTGCAGCAACTACAATTTTTTTTTCTTAGTAGAGTACGGCGACACACACCGCTGCCCTCAGCCCTCCCACAAGCCAGGTACTGGCAATAAGGAAATCTCAGGTACTCTGGGTCACTAATGAGGTGGATCAGAGGCTGCTGATATTTAAACTGCAACAACAACAAATTTTTTGTTATTAGTAGAGTATGATGACACACACTGCTGCCCTCAGCCCTTCCACAACAAGCCTGGTACTACTGGCAAAAAATATATCTCAGGCAGTCTGGGTCACTGATGAGGTGGATCAGAGGCTGCTGATATTTAAACTGCAACAACAACAAATTTTGTGCTATTAGTAGAGTATGACGACACACACTGCTGCCCTCAGCCCTTCCACAATAAGCCTGGTACTACTGGCAAAAAATAAATCTCAGGCACTCTGGGTCACTGATGAGGTGGATCAGAGACTGCCACTGCCCAAATTTAAACTGCAACAACTACAATTTTTTTTGACAGAGTACGATGACACACACTGCTGCCTTCAGCCCTCCCACAACAAGCCTGGTACTGACAATTGGGCAAACAAAAAATCTCAGGTACTCTGGGTCACTGATGAGATGGATGAGAGGCTGCTGAGATTTAAACTGCAACAACTACAATTTGTTTTTTATTAGCAGAGTATGGTGACACACACTGCTGCCCTCAGCCCTCCTACAACAAGCCTGGTACTGGCAAAAAAATATCTCAGGCACTCTGGGTCACTGATGAGGTGGGTCAGAGGAGCTGAGATTTAAATTGCAACTACAATTTTTTTTTACACAATTTCCCCCCTACCTTCCCAGTCATGTGTTCACTTAGATTGTGTTGAGTTTATGACTGTACAGTGATGAGGCTCACTCAGTTCTCAGTCATACAAGCTACAGACAGACTACAACTTAAGCTATGTTTCTTTGTGGCCTACTGGTCTAGTAGGCCTAGTGATCTACAGTGAAAAATGGACCTTTCTACCCTTGCCTTACAAGTGGCAAAAAAAGGCAAGAACTACAAAATGTTAGCAGCAATTGCTGAAGAAATCCAGAAATTTAGAAAATTACTGTTTTTATGCCAAAATATAAAAGTAGTATACACATCAATTTTTCTCAAATTCTGCTCAACAACACAGAGACAAACTCTACACTGACTGAACTGCAGTGCTTTTGCTTTCACTCTCTCTCTCCAGTGTCTCTCTGTCTGAAATGCAACACCTACATCCATACTCACATGTCCCTCACTGGCTACTATATTGCTTATGATGACACTCTGTAGTCCATGCTGCATAATAGTCATGCAACTATCAAGTAGCATAAACTACAAATAGGTATCCCACAATGCACATGGCCCATGTAAGTGTGAGAGTGACTGTCATGTGACAGCAGCTGGCTAGTTGCAGCTTGCTCATTGCTGGCTTTTGCTAGATCAGTCAGTGCCTGCCATGCCACCACATGCACTGGGGCAGAGTCTGAGTGCACACACACACACTAGTTATCAGACAGTCTCTCTCATTCCTGATCTTCCTATCCCTGAGTCCCTCTCAGCCAGCTCCCCTTTTCAAATGCTGTGCCAGTGAGTTCAAACTTCACAGAAACACAGGTCAGCTAAAGGTAAGTTTTCTTCTGTTCTTTCTCCTTCTTCCCAAATCCCAAAAATTCCATTCCCATCCAAGTCCCCCACAGAGTGACTGGCTGCTGGCTCATCAGTCATCATACTGACATTCATATTTCATATACCAGTCTCTCTCTGTCTCCTCTAGCTCCATAGGATACAGTCTCAGACTGACTGACTGTTGACTGTCTCACTCACCTCACCACCACCAGTCAAGTGACAAGTCGAGTTGTCCACTAACTTCCATACAGGCTTCCAAATCCACTGATTGAGTCACTCATGAGCGCAGCTTGATGTGCAACAGCCAGGCAGCATGCATAAATAAAATAATTATTTTATTTTGACGGTAACGCCATCTTCTCCCCTGAGTCTGATCCCTGAGCTGAGCCCACAGATTGTGTTTTCCCAATCCTCTGCTGACTCAGACTGCCTCCAAGTCTGCTGTTTACCCATTTCCAGTGCAATCAAAACTCCTCACCAAACACAAATGCCATGTGTGAGGATCTTGTTGATGGTTGCCATGGTGACAGTCATGGATGACAAGTGAGCAACAGGCCTGGAGGTCAAGGCAATAGCAAATTAATTTAAAGAGCCTCAGCTGCTAGCTGTGTGTGTAGGTTGAAGTGGAGCCAGGCCAGCAGTAGTGGTACAAGAAGAAGAAGAAGAAGGAGAAGAAAAAGAAAGACACTCAATCAGAGTGGAGCAGGACCTCCACCAGGTGAGCGCCGAGTGGTTCGCAGCTCAGTGAGAGAGGAGCACCAAGCTGGGAGGGGCATCTGACTTGCAGAGAGAAAGGGGAAGCAGTGAAAATGGGGTTTGGGGCATACTAGTCACTGACTGCCACTGCTCTGGTTGCAATTGAGTGTGGGGGGGACTCAGTATGGAGAGGAGACTGAGCAGAGGGCAGTGCAAAAATAGTGAACCACGCAGTGCATGGACCATAGCAGGAAACAAAAAAAAAACAACAGGACAGTGCAGGAAAGGTTTGGGACCCCAGACAAAACATTTGTGGCTCTAGCCCCAGAGGCCCAGCCCTAGCAACGCCTCTTGCTGGAGATGAGTTTCAAAAGAGAGAGAGAGAGAGAGAGAGAGAAGAGTAGAGGTATATCCCGAGGTAGTTGCCAGGAATAGGGGAGTTGCCACCTTTGGGAAGAGGTATGACTGTGGCAAGTTTCCAAGCAGCAGGGGCCAGGACAGAGGCAAAGCAGAAGGAGAGGTTTAGAAGGGAGGTGATTGGTAGAATGACGGCAGGAGCAGAGAGATGGAGGAGTTTAAGGTCAAGCCCATCAGGGCTCTTGCCCATGAGAGGGTTAAGATCTAGGAGGACCTTGAGATTGTCTACTGGTGAGACAGAAGAATAGGAGAAAGGATGAGACAGGGTTGGCAGGTCTTGGGCGGGGAAGAGGGGTAAGAAGGAAGGAAGGAGGAGAGAAGGGATGAGGGACAGGAGGTGAAGAAATCATTGAATTCTGAGGCAACAGGGGCAGAAATGGTGGTGTCTCTCACCTTGAAGACTGGGGTGAAGGACTGGGCTGGGGGAGAGAAAAGAGCATGGATGACCTTCCAAAATGTGGAGGAGTAGTTAATATTGTTTTGGTAGGTGGAGGAAAAGTATTCAGCCTTAACAAGATTGGTAGCTCTGGTGCAGGCATTTCAAATGACTCGGTATTTGAGTAAGTCAGCCTTTCAAACTCTCTGTACCCATTACAAGGATTTCCACCATTTTGGGGTACCATGAAGGTATGAGAGCCCTCTTAAGGTGGGATCCACATTCTAAAGGTACCACAGGAATGAAGTTCCTTTTGATTAAAGATACCTTAGGAAATATACACAAAAATGTTAGAGTCGATGGTGAGAATATAGAGAATAATGTACCCCCAAGCATAAGATACAAGCTGGTATTTCACATTGAGTTAGTGGGGTGACATTACATGCAAGAGACCACAGCTACTATCCAGAACCAACTTGTGGCAGAAACAAAATTGTTATTTTATGCTCTTCAGCACAGAGAAGAAGAAAATAATCCAGTGGAGGAAACCTCCAGGGGATCAAGGCCTTAGGCTGCCATCGCTCTAGGCTTAATATCTATTCTAAATTTTTACTTAAATAATGATGTCAGTGATTCTGAATCTCTTTCTTAAATTTAACAGTTTTTATTATTTGGTATGACACACATAACCCATACAGTAATACACAAATACCAGGCCAAACTGTAACATTTGGAGAGGCCAGGAGGGTACGGATAAAGATAAAGATACAATACAATGCAACCAAATATCTAATGATATTGACTAAAAATGTACAGACCGGGACAAAGACAGACAGCTGGCTAGGCATAATTAACAAGGGTCCCTCTGAATCCTAGGTGCCTCTAGGTCTTACAGTACTTGATTACATTGAATAAAAAAAATTAGAATAGATAATCCTGCTGGATCAATTCCAATACCAAATTGCAACCATGTGTGTGCCTATCTAAAATCCAGGTGACTATATCAACTATATACAAGAAGGCACTCTTTCACTAGGTAAGGAGCTATATAAAGGGACATGCTGGGACCAAGAGGGGGGAGAGCACCTCCTCCAGTAGAGGGCAGGTATATAGCCCAGAGATAATAATAGGCAGTGAAACAGGTCAAGTGGGGAGATTATGACAAATTTTAGACTGCAGGAAGGGTTGCCAACATTTCTAAAACTGGGCCATAGAGCCAACCGAAAAGCTGGAAATTCTTTCAAATATAGCCCCCTGGGTTAATGCCAGTAGAAAATCTTGAAAGGATGGTGTCACTGAGGATTTCCAATTTAGTAATATGAGCCTTTTGGCTACAGCCCCAACTGCAGTAACCCACTTAGCCCCAGGGTTGCATTTGGACACATTAGGCTGCGCACAGCCTATAAGCAAAAGGGGTGGGTCTGGAATTATGTCTCAGAAGATTTGTTGGCGAATGCCCTAAATTGATGTCCAAAAGGAATGCAGATTGGGGCAGTCCCGGAGAACATGAAACAAGTGTGCCCCAGAGTTGCCACATCTCCAACAGGTGTCCTTTGAAAGAAGACCCATTTTCTGAAGCTTGGTTGGATCCCTATAGTATCTGTGACTGGTCTTATTCATAATAAGATGGGTGTGCCCATCCCGACAGGCCATATGCGCTCTGATCCAGCCATGTTGCCACTGCCGATCAGAGATTGAGTCCTGGAGGTCCCTTTCCCATTGTGCTTTAGCCCGCTGGGTAGGGTCTATAGTAGCATCCCTAAGAGCTGAGTAAATACCACTGGCCCTGCCCTTTTTTTGCTTCCTCCATACAGCTAATGGGTGAGGATGGTGCTGCACCCCCTGTCACAGGCTATGGGAATAATGGACCAAGGAGGCAGTAGATGTTGAAGTAAATCCAAATAAAACGTATTTATTTTCATAAAGAGCAAACTCAAAGTGACAAAATAACAGAAACAAATAAAAAAAGTAACGGCTTTAAGAACTAGCAGACACTAGTTCCATTGGAGGCTTACAAACAGCACTTCCAGGTCTGACTTCTCAGAACCAACTGACTGACTTGAGTTGGGAGCACAGCATTTTTATACAATTCATAAGTCATGTGCTTGCCCAACCCCTCCCCTTAAGTCTCTTCTGGTTCAAAAATCTTTTAAATACAGCATGTTTTATTTTATTTACAACATTACAATCTTTCCATTAATGTATAAAAGCTTTTTCTAGAGTTGTTTAACAATAAACAGTTCCTTTTAATGATTTTAGAGCTTAAGCAGCAAAAACAGGTACCGCCCTTTAAGCCAACCCATAAAACTAGCTACAGAAAGGCTGGCCAGTCCCTAAGGAGCTTGTTGAATGCATAGGGAGGCAGAGGAACACCACAATACACCAGCTTCTCCCTACAAACTTCCTTGTTTCTTCAAGCTGTCCCTATGAAGGTTATAGCTCCTAAATTTCAATCTTCAGGTATGCAGGGGTGATTTTAACCCAATTTACATTCAAACTGCTTGTTTTAACGTGAAGGTTTTGCCTGCAAATTCAAAAGAAAAGCAGTGATTTTCTCAAGAGCTCCAAGGAGAAACAACTCCAGGGGAATATATGAATTAAATGCATTGCCTATATTCCACTTTTAACTTGGCATACAATTAAAAAGGGAACTGTAAAGGGTTTAAAGCATAGGCTCTTTAACAGGATTTAAAACCCTAATAACTGGACTTCATTAAACTTGTTTTATGCCCTATCTTCAGTTTACATTTTATTAGGGTTTTATGTCTTTCTACAACTAGCACCAAAGAGAGGAAGGAAGGGGAAAACAAAATAGGGGATACTGCTTACAAGTACCAATATAAAATACTGAAGCCCAGTTCTATAAGTATTGGGGAAAGACAAAAAATGTTTCTGCAGAAACTAATCTTTTAAAATAAAAAGGGCTTTAATTCTCAATGTGGCAAAACATTATTTTAATCCTAACATTAGTAGCTTACCGCTATGTTTCCTTTATTATGGAGATGATAATGAAATCTCAATGTACAGAAGGGAAAGATTCACAGTAACAGACAGAGGACAAACATACAGTTATAACAAAATGGGTGGCCAGCCCAACGAACACACATTTAATTCACTAAAGACATGGACACATAAACAGATGTACATCGGAGGATCATTATCATTCCTATAAGGGAACTCATGAAACAAATAAATGTGTGTGGGGGGGGGGGGTTCTTACTCTTCCACATTCCTCCCCAACCAAAACCAAACCTTCAGATTTGGTTTAAAAAAAAAACATTATCCATGTACTTGCCATCAGATCTCTCAATATGAGAGATGGAGCCATAGCCCACCCTCATCTAGGACTCCACCTCGGGGTCCCTAAGAAGCTTTACAAACAATGAATATTAGGAGTATTAATTCCTAAATTATGACACAACTGTATCCCGAAGCCTGATGACAAGTAATCTTATTCTCCATACCATATCTTGACATGAAATCTGCATTGATATGTGCTGTTCCTTTTCTGTGTTTAATGTTAAATCTGTAGGGTTGTAGGGCCAGGTACCATCGCATAATGCGAGTGTTTTTGTCTTTCATCACCTGAAGCCAACATAATCGATTATGGTCAGTCCATAATTCAAACTCTACACCCCATAGATTGAAACGAAGAGCTTCTATGGCCCACTTAATGGCTAAGCACTCTTTCTCTATGACAGAATAGTGTGTTTCCCTTTCATGAAGTTTTCGGCTTATATAAATTACAGGGTGCTCTTCTCCATTTATAATTTGAGTTAACACAGCACCAATTCCATACTGCAATGCATCAGTCTGTAAAATAAATGTCTGTGAAAAATCTGGTGTGCGTAGCACGGGTGAAGAACACAGTTTTGCCTTGATGGACTGGAATGCTGTTCATTCCTCAGTCCATTTAACCTTCTCTGGTTCCTTTTCTTTGTTAGATCTGTCAATGGGCCTGATAGTGTAGAGAAATGGGAATAAATCACGATAGTAACCAGCAAGGCCAGGAAAGATCTAACATCTTTCTTAGTAACGGAGTAGGACTATGTGTGCAACTGCTGCCACCTTATTTATCTCTGGCTTGATATAACTTTGCCAATATGGAAACCTAAATATTTAGTTTCTGCATGGATATTGCACATTTTGGGGGTTTATAGTAAGGCCAGCCTGGGAGATTGTGAAAATTACAGCTGACGGATGTTTTATATGTTCTTCCCATGTTGGACTAAAAATAATAACATCGTCCAGGTAGGCCGCACTATAAGCTGCGTGGGGTGTTAACAGGGTATCCATTACTCTTTGAAATGTTACAGGGGCACCGTGTAGTCCGAAGGGCATAACTGTAAAATGAAATAGACCGATAGGAGTGCTAAAGGCAGCTTTGTCCTTATCAGCAGTATCTAAGGGAATCTGCCAGTACCCTTTGGTCAAATCCAGTGTACTAAAGTACATAGCACCACCCAGATGATCCAAGATGTCATCTATACGAGGCATTGGATAGCTATCAAAATGTGATACTGCATTTAGTTTCCTGAAATCCAGACAAATACGTATGTCCCCTTCCTTTTTCCCCAACCACCACCATGGGAAAACACTACTCACTGTGGGATGGTTCAATGATTCCCATTTGACACACTATTTTTACTTCTTGGATCACCTCCTGTCTTACCCTTTCAGGGAGTCGATAAGGCTTTTGCCTGATAGGTTGAGTGTTTGTTACTCTAATATGGTGGCTAACAGTACTAATTCTCCCAGGGGTACTGGCAAATGTATCTTTAAATTTACATAACTCCCTCTCTAAATCCATCCTCTGAGTTACTGTTAATTCAGGGTTAACCAGCAAGTCTGTCCCTTTCCCTGTACTTTCCAACCGTTGATACGCTATATCTAGTTCATTATTGGATTCAGGCAGAACATAACTAGATAAAATGTTCGGCTATTCTACCCAAGCTTTTAATAAGTTGGTATGGTAAATGCATTTCTTGCCCCTTTTTTCTGGCATTGCTATCTCATATGTCACTGGGCCAGTTCTTTGAGTTACAACATAAGGGCCTTGCCATTTCATCAATAACTTATGGTCAGAGGAGGATAGTAATAACAAGACCTTATCTCCTTCATTAAATTCTTTATGACCTGTACCTTGGTGTAATAGGCTTTTGTTTCCTTGTTGTTGTAAATTGTTACTATGACCTTTTTGTACATAGGACATCAATAGTTGGTATAACTTTTGCCAAAATTCTAAGGGAATATTTCTTTGTATTCTTAGAATCCTCCCTCTTCTTTAACAATGTCTAAGGGTTCCTTGATTATGCCCAAATAATAACTCAAAAGGTGAAAACCTGTGGATGCTTGTGGGACCTCTCTGTAAGCAAACATAAGATATGGAAGGTATGTGTCCCAATTCTTACCTTCGTCTGTCACAAACTTTTTTAACATCTGTTCTAGAGTCTGGTTAAAGCGCTCTACTAACCCATCAGTTTGAGGGTGGTAGGGAGTTGTAAAGAGAGCCTTTATTTCCAAAGCCTGATATAGTCATTTGAGTAGTGCAGAATGGAAATTAGCACCCTGATCCATTAAGATTTCTCTAGGTATACCTACCCGACTAAATAGTTTTACTAATTTGTCTGCTATCCTTTGGACCATGGCAGTTCTTAGGTGTATAGCCTCAGGATATTTGGTAGTGTAATCCACAATCACTAGGATAAACCTATTGCCCTTTGAGCTCTTGGGTAGGGGGCCCACTATATCCATCGCTACCCTTTCAAATGGAACCGTCACTAGTGGTATAGGTAGTAATGGTACTTTATCATGTCTTCCAATTTTGGTTACCTTTTGGCATGATTCACAACTTTTACAATACTCAGAGACCTGATCATGTATACTCGGCCAATAAAATCTATGTAGGAGGCGACTTAAAGTTCGGTCTCTCCCTAAATGCCCAGCCATGGGTATATCATGTGCTAGCTCTGATAGTGGTGTTTTAAAAGGTTGGGGTACCATTAACTGCTCCACCACTTCCCCAGTTCATGAGTTAGTACAGACATGATGTAATAACCCATTTATAATTTCAAAATTAGGACCCTCGGATTTATCTGTTTGTCCCACCTGTGAAAAGAATGGTATTAAGGACACATCTTTAACTTGTGCTTCTTTAAACTCTAAATCAGGTAGCTTAACAGAAATATCCAGCATGCTATTAGAGTCCAAAGCTTTCTTATTTTTAGTCCATAATTGTTTTTCTTTTCGTTTCTGAGTTTTAGTCTTTCTGTCTTTACCCACTACTTCAAAAAAACCTTCCTCAAAAGGATATGTTTGTCCCAGTATTTCTTCACTCTTAGTCTGTGCTCTGGTTATCACCGCCATAAGGTTGGTTGCTAACAAAGTTTCAAAGTCCAGGAAATCATGTCCAGTAATAACTGGGACAGGGAGATGGGGGACCACACCCACTTTCATCTTTTGACTGTGCCCATCCACCTGAACAACTGTTTCTTCTAGACAGTAATGATGTATGTCCCCATGAATGCACATAACACCCGTCGTAGGCCTTCCTGTCATCACACTAGTATCCAATATTGAGGCATTTACTGAAGTCTGTTTACTGCCAGAGTCTATTAGGCCTGATACCTCTTTTCCTCCAGTCTTCACTAGTCGTTTGTAATGTCCCCAATTAGCCAGAGCTAGATGTACATCTTCTAATGTCTTTTTAGGGGAGAATCTCGCTATGTGCTCTTTAGCATTACACTTGTGGCACACAATATCAGGTTTATATATCCTCATTGGTCTAGGACTTAATTTGGCCCCTGTGGCATGACTATCTGTTACATTGGTAGTAGGATTATGGGAAGGTGTTCTTACCGTGGCCTGAGGTGTCCAGAAACTTCTTAAAGGTCGAATCCTGTGAGGTCTTGTTGCGATGTAATCTTCTGCCAGTCTTATAGCTAGCTCAGCTGTCCCTGGGCGATGTTCCTTTAACCACAACTGCATGTCTTGGGGAAGTATATTGATAAATTGTTCAAGTACAACATCCTCCAATATTTGAGTCACAGTCCGGGTATTAGGTTGCAACCATTTTATGCACACGTCTTTTAATTGGGTATATATATCTTGAGGATTATCAGCATGCTGGAACTTAAGGGATCTAAAACGCAGCCTATAAGTCTCAGTACTGATATCGTATCTTTTTAGAATAGCTTGTTTTACCTGGTCATAATCATTAACGTGGGTAGTTTCGACATCACTATAGGCCAATTGAGCCTTTCCAGTTAGATAAGGGGCTAGCCTTATGACCCATTGATCTGTAGGCTACGCACAAGCAGCTGGCTACCCTTTCAAAGGTCATTAGGAAAGCTTCAATATCATCAGTACTGGAAAGCTTTTACCAATTTAATGTCTTTTTGGACTGTCTCCGGTGTAGCAGGAGGTCTAGCAGCACCTATAGTCTGGATGGCTCTCAATGTATCTGCCCATCTGGCTTGGTTCTCTCTCCATTTCCATTTGACGGACTCAAAGCCAGCGTAGTAATTCTCTAAAACCTTCAGGGGGTTCTTCCCTCTCAGGGTCGCCTGCTGTGGCCCCCTCCGTAGGCTTCTTATCTTCCATCTCTGTATCTCTTCTGGTTATCCTTCATCTCACTACTGGCTCAACCCCAGTTAGTAAGGGTAACTGTAGCTTCTGGACACGTGACCGTGTAGCCGCTCCACTCCAATCTGCCTCTGTCTCTTTGCATTCAGGTCCACAGGAATCTCGGCGTCAACCACAGCTTATCCCACTTCCGCCACCATCTGTCACAGGCTGTGGGAATAATGGACCAAGGAGGCAGTAGATGTTGAAGTAAATCAAATAAAACTTATTTATTTTCATAAAGAGCGAACTCAAAGCGACAAAATAACAGAAGCAAAATAACACAAAAAATATAACAGCTTTAAGAACTAGCAGACACTAGTTCCATTGGAGGCTTACAAACAGCACTTCCAGGTCTGACTTCTCAGAACTAACTGACTGACTTGAGTTGGGAGCACAGCATTTTATACAATTCATAAGTCATGTGCTTGCCCAACCCCTCCCTTAAGTCTCTTCTGGTTCAAAAATCTTAAATACAGCATGTTTTATTTTATTTACAACATTACAATCTTTCCATTAATGTATAAAGCTTTTCTAGAGTTGTTTAACAATAAACAGTTCCTTTTAATGATTTTAGAGCTTAAGCAGCAACAGGTACCGCCTTTAATCCAGCCCATAAAACTAGCTACAGAAACTGGCCAGTCCCTAAGGAGCTTGTTGAATGGATAGGGAGGCAGAGGAACCACAGTACACCAGATTCTCCCTACAAACTTCTTTGTTTCTTCAAGCTGTCCCTATGAAGGTTATAGCTCCTAAATTTCAATCTTCAGGTATGCAGGGGTGATTTTAACCCAATTTACATTCAAACTGCTTGTTTTAATGTGAAGGTTTTGCCTACAAATTCAAAAGAAAAGCAGTGATTTTCTCAAGAGCTCCAAGGAGAAACAACTCCAGGGGAATATATGAATTAAATGCATTGCCTATATTCCACTTTTAACTTGGCATACAATTAAAAAGGGAACTGTAAAGGGTTTAAAGCATAGGCTCTTTAACAGAGTTTAAAACCCTAATAACTGGACTTCATTAAACTTGTTTTATGCCCTATCTTCAGTTTACATTTTATTAGGGTTTTATGTCTTTCTACAACTAGCACCAAAGAAAGGAAGGGGAAACAAAATAGGGGATACTGCTTACAAGTACCAATATAAAATACTGAAGCCCAGTTCTATAAGTATTGGGAAAGACAAAAAATGTTTCTGCAGAAACTAATCTTTTAAAATAAAAAGGGCTTTAATTCTCAATGTGGCAAAATATTATTTTAATCCTAACGTTAGTAGCTTACCGCTATGTTTCCTTTATTATGGAGATGATAATGAAATCTCAATGTACAGAAGGGAAAGATTCACAGTAACAGACAGGGGACAAACATACAGTTATAAAAAAATGGGTGGCCAGCCCAACGAACACACATTTAATTCACTAAAGACATGGACACATAAACAGATGTACATCGAGGATCATTATCATTCCTATAAGGGAACTCATGAAACAAATAAATGTGGGGGGGGGGGTTCTTATTCTTCCATCCCGAGGGGCATTAGGCAAGTGAAGTACAGCATTCCTAATCTGAAGATATCTCCAGAAATGAGACTGGGGGAGACCATATCTATCTTTCAGTGATTCAAAGGTATCCAGTGTGACGGTATTGGGGAGTAATAAATCCTAGATCGTGAAAATACCTTGTGCCTCCCAGTATTTCCAATATATTGGGGACTTCCCTTTCTGTAAAGCTGAGTTATTCCACAGTGGAATATATCTCCACGGGGTTGGGTCTTGTCCCAAAAAAGATAGGGCTTGCTTCCAGTACAAAATGGAAACATATATGGGGGAAGAGATACCCAGGGGTAATTTCTTCTTGCTATAGAGCATGACCGCCGGTGAAGGAGCCTGAACCACTGATGCCTCCAAAGGTAGCCAAGTTGGGGAGGCCAGACCAGTCCTAGTGAACCATCTAATAGTCTGTGAAGTAATGAAGGCCATATGATATCTCTGAAACCAAGGAAGGCCCCAACCTCCTCTTCTCCAGTGTTGACATAATTTGAGTTTACTATACCGAGGCTGAGCCCCCTCCCATAAAAAGTTACCCACTAATGTATCAAGTTTCTGAAACCATCTCTGGGGGATAGCAATGGGTAAATGTGCTAGTAAGTATAATATTCTAGGGGCAGCCATCATTTTGATGGAGTCAATCTTACCAGCAAGCAACAATCATAAGGCCTTCCACCTTCCCATGTCCTGTCTGAGGGAGTCTAATAAAGCCATAAAATTAGCAGAGATAATTTTCCCTACATTTGAATGGAGGATAATACCCAGATATTTTATACCATTAGGGGACCAGTGAAGGCCTCTAGTTATAAAGTCGGTTCCAGGAGTCCTTGAATTCAAGGGAAGCACCTCAGCTTTGGAGTGATTTATCTTAAGACCTGACAATTCGGCAAAAGTAGCCAAAATCTCAAGGATATTATCAATCACCTCGGGGGAGGACTCCATGGTGATGAGCAAATCATCCGCGTATAAGAACGTTTTGAAAATATTATGTCCCACTTTTAACCCAGGGATTTTAGAGGATTGTCTAAGAGCAATGGCTAAGGGCTCTATAGCCAGGACAAAAAGAAGAGGGGAGAGAGGACACCCCTGCCTAGTTCCTTTCTGCAAAGAAAAGGATGGAGAGATAATACCATTTGTCAGGATTGAAGCCATAGGGGAGGCATAAAGCAATTTTACCCAGGCAATAAAACCAGGTCCTAGACCCATTTTAGAGAGAGTAAGGAACAGAAAGGGCCACTGAACAGAGTCGAATGCCTTTTCAAAGTCAATTACTAAGTCTACAGAGGGCTTATTAGATAATGTGGTGTGATGCAAAATCGAGAGCAACGATCTATGATGATCTGACCCAAATCGCCCTTGAACAAAGCCTGCCTGGGCAGGGTGAGTCAGATCTAACATGAGGCCTTCCAGCCTACTTGCAAGGAGTTTGGCCAGAATTTTAGCATCGGCATTAATGAGGGAAATGGGATGGTAGCTACCTGGGAGAAGAGGATCCTTCCCTTTTTTTGGAAGCACTGTAATAGCAGCCTTTCTCAGGGACGGGGGCAGAAGTCCAACCTGTAATGAGTGTCAAAACATCCTGATCAGATATGGAGCCAGGTTTGTTCCCCTGATTTTATATAAATCAATGGGGAGTCCATCCTTTCCTGGAGCTTTCCGAGGGTTCAGGGATGTAATAGCCCTCTCCACCTCCTCCACAGTAAGAGGTGCATCCAACAATTTTGTTTCAGAGACTGTTAAGTGAGGAATAGGAAGTTTATCCAGAAACTTTTGAATAATCAATGGATCAGGGGGATGAGGGTCTGCATACAGTGCCTCATAAAACTGGGCCATGATCCTATTCATCCCTTTGTGGGAGTGTGTCGGGACCCCATGCTTGTCTTTCAATACATGAATGGTACGGGATGCCTGCTGTTGCTTAAGTCGATAAGCCAGAAGTTTGCTGGCTTTTTTACCCCTTTCCCAGTAGGAATGAAGCAACTGTCTGAGATTCAATTCCACTTGCCGGGTCAGATGAGCATTTAGAGAGATCCTGGCACTAGTTAATTGTGCTAATAAGGACTGAGAGAGGACTGAGGATTTATACTGAGCTTCCAGGGAGGCTAGTTGCTTCTCTAGAGCTCTTTGATTTTTTACACGCCGCTTTCATCTGGCAGAGGCATATGCAATGATTCTACCTCGAAGGGTGGCCTTAAAGGCCTCCCATAGAGTTGAATCATTCACTTCCCCATTATCATTAATTTCCCAATATTCTTGCACCACAGGTCCCAACCAATGAGAAAAGTCAGCATCTTCCAGTAAAAGGGGGTCCAGCCACCATGTAGGAATTGGGGGGGGTCCGATTCCAGTTTGATTCCTAACTGCAAAGGGGCATGGTCCAAGACATATATTGGATGCATATCAGAACTAGTTACTTTTTCATATAGACCAGATGAGAGAAGCCAAAAATCAATTCTGCTAGATGTGCCATGAACCTGAAAGAAACAGGAATAATCATAAACACCTGGATGCATTGTTCTCCAGGCATCCAGCAGAATATGCTCTGACATTAATGTCTGGACCGCTTTGAGCACTTGTCTATGGGGTTCAGGGGTTTTGTTACTTCTGTCCATAGAGAAATCCAAAACTAAGTTAAAGTCTCCACCCACTATCACTGGGGCATTAGCTTCATTAAAATCAGTAAGGGCTTGGTTGAAGGTGAAGAAGAACTGAGGGCAGTCCTGATTAGGGGCATAAAGATTGGCTAGAATCAGAGAGCCCTCTGGGGTCTCCACATCTTCCAAGATCCACTTTCCCTCCTTGTCATGTTTATGCCGCTTCACTTGCCACACCAGATTTTTGTGAAATAAAATAGAAACTCCCCTTTTGTGGGTCTTCACTGCACTATGTAGCTCTGTGGCTACCCAATCACGCTTGAGCTTCTTGGCTTCAAAAGGGGACAGCTTTGTCTCTTGGAGAAACACCACCATAGGTTGCAACTTCTTTAAATGGAACAGAACCCTTTTACGTTTAATCAGTGAATTGAGCCCCCTCACATTTCAAGAGATAAATCTAGTCCCCATATGGCCATTGAAATAGCATGACTGCAAAGAGGTACAAGAGGAAGCACCACTCAGGTACATTATGTCCAATAAGCCCAATCTCCCTACCTATATCCATAATACCATATATAGCACTAGATTCCAGATTGTTATAATAACACACAGAACAACGGTTTCCAAAAATATTTCCAGGGACAAAAATCATCCCTAACAAGAAAGTACACAAACTAATTATGTGTAACAAAAAAACAACCATAACATGAACCTACCCCCACCCCATACCCTGACTCAGAAACAGTCCCTTGTCTGACCGGCAGCCGCTGGACGTACCGACCATTAAAATGGCCCAGATACCAGTGGAGGTCGCTGGGGGTAGTGTAATCGAGGACTACACTAAACAGGGAGGACTCTTCGAAATCCGATAACTGCTACTCCCAACCCCCTGTCAGCAAATGAGTCCTTCTACCCAGGCCTTCATTACAGAAGGAAAAAAAAAAAAGATTTTTAGGAAGTTCACATTAGACCCCAGCAGCCCAAAAAGGGGGCTAGGTAGCTTGGTAACTAAGAAGTTGAGCCAGCTAGTCCGAACTTATATCCCATGCTTTCCAGATGGGGGAAATGTGCACAAGCAAGCCCCAGTGAAATCCCTCAAGTCATTAAACTAAGGTGGGAAATATTACAACGATTACTAGATATAATCCCCCCTTCATCCAACCTCCATTAACTCCAAGGGGGGGGACAACGGGAACACCTTAATAAAAACACTTATACATGGGGGAGTATCACAGAGATTATATACCAGCCCAACCAAAAGCAACGAGCATAATAACAAAGGAGACATCAGCCCACGGCCTCAGTGGCTGAAGTCGAGTCTTCCAGCGGCTTTAGTTCATGCAGGTTGTCTGATGAGTGCGAAGCATCCCAGGGTGGATCTTGTACATCAGCTCGTGTAGTATTTCTATCCACTTTAGCCCCAGTGTCTTTTGTAGGGGTAGTTCAGGGAGGCAGAGGAGGGACAACCAGGGAGCCTTTGGTAGGCAAATCCATCAGAGCCTGGTACTTATTATTGCTCATATCAGGGTGGAAAGAGTTTTGCGATGCAGAAAAATTGGAGCTTTCACGCCGGCTTCTCAACAGGAGATGTGGGGTTTTATCAACATGTGACCCCTCAAGTCTTTGCCGTCTCCTGTTTTGTCTCTTGCTGTCAGTTCCCAGGTGGGGGGTTTGTGGGAATAGATGGTTAGGGGTGCTCTGATTTTTAGGGAGTCTTGGAGTGGAATGATCAGAAACTTGCGAGGATGTCTCCATTGGCGATGACTTCCTTGAGTGGGCCTGTGAGCCAGGAATCTCACGCAGATGGCCCCAGGACAATTTAGGAGCTTGTACTGAAAGGAAATTCTCCGCAGCAGTAGGATTGTCAAAGACTCTGGGGGCCCCATTATAGATGATCCTGAGTGAGGCTGGATACCTTAGGGAGTACTCTAATCCCAATTCAGCGCAGGCTCTGCAGGTACCTGTGAAGGCCCTACGCCTAGTAGTGACCTCCTGAGAGTAGTCTGCGAAGATCTGTATTTTATGCCCTTTCCAGTACAGATCCTTCTTTGTACATGCCAGCCTGGTGATCTTTTCATGGTCCTGAAAGCGAAGAAAATGGGCCAGAATTGTGCGT
Organism: Neoceratodus forsteri; assembly: GCA_016271365.2. Taxonomy (NCBI): domain Eukaryota; kingdom Metazoa; phylum Chordata; order Ceratodontiformes; family Ceratodontidae; genus Neoceratodus; species Neoceratodus forsteri. The sequence continues at coordinate 615,343,813 of CM057455.1, forward strand.
GGACGAGCACCAACTTTGGGAAAGGGAGCTAAAGTTCTATGAGCCCTGTTTATTTCAGGCGGGGCCATACATTGCCAGTCCAGCAAGCCGGGCAGTTCCTTTTGCAAAAAGAGAATTGTATCAGTTCCCTCACAACCCTCCGGGAATCTGACAAACCGCAGATTGTTCCAGCGGCTCCGGTTCTCTAAATCTTCCACCCTACCCCACAGTACGTGGATAAGGTGTTCTTGCTCTTGAAGCCGAGCACTAGCTTTCTGCCACCCATCCTCAGCTTCGGCCAGTCTGTGCTCGGTAACACACGCATGCTGAGAAAGGTCAATAATATCTGCTGAATTTTGTTTAGCGGCTAAATCAAGCTTCTCCATACGATGCAGAATCTCCGCGAACATTTGTCAAATTTTGGGCATGTCACCTTGCCGCTGGCTGGGACCCGAAACCGAATCCATCTCGGCGGATGATTAGGCACTGTGACTCAGACAGAAACCACCGAAATTAATGGATACAGAGCAGCCAAGGACTAGGAATCAGTCACTCGACGAGCAAAAGCTACCTGGGCACTAGATACTGATTAGTCGCACCGTTTAGGTAGAAGAACAATGGATTAAATTCGGATTATTTAGGGGTTTTAGCAGGAGCTCGGAGATCAAGCGTCCATTCGGCTCAATTGGTAGCCACGCCTCCAATTCTGAATCTCTGAAATACTGCTCCACTATAGGCAGGGTTTTCTTTTTATCTTGTTCTGGCTCTGTGAGAATATCTACTCTCACCAAGGTACAACAGGGCAAAGCCATGCAGCTCAAGGCACCCTTTTATGTGAGGAATCTGCCCTCAAACAGGTGCATATAGGGCATGCTGTGTTACTAAAGGAATCAGAGAGTTGCTAAATCTACCACCAGGAGAAAAAGATGGCCAAGATGGACAAGATCTACTTGATGGTTTTCAGGGACCTGCACAGGCTGGGTCCTGCCTACTTTAAAGACTTCCTGCACCCATAGACACAGAATTGCCCATGTCACTCCACAGGGAAGCATCTTCGTGAAGTTCCATGAGCCTGTTTGATGTCTCCTAGGGACAGATCCGTTGCTGCAGCTGCTTCTCAGGTGTGGTGCTCTCTTCTGTCTCATTTGTGTCATATTTCCTAGTGTACAGTAGTAGATTTCACCATGTATCTACTACATTCAAGGTGTGAGAGACTGAATTTAGTGGAATGTTGACCCATAAGTCACATGATATGCATGGGAGAGGAAGCTGCCTATGTCTTAGCTCCTTTGGGAGTCCCTCAAAATCACTACATCTGCTGTTTAAACCTTTTCTGAACATGCAAAACTCCTCAAATTAACACCACTATAGTTAAGACACTTTAAAAAGCTAATCAGCAAACATGTATTACCTGCTTCTGGAACAGACAGTAATTGATTAATGCCTACTGTCAATTCTAGTGTTGTGCGAAACTGGAATATTTTGAAGAGCAAAATATTTTGTGTAATTAACGCATTACGCAAAATATTTAGCATGGCGAAATGTAAAATTTTGGTTGTGAGCAAAATTTCACCACAAGCTGCCAAAAGTTTCCTCTCAGGCAAAATTTCACACACATTGGTGAAATTTCACCACCCGTGGAGAAATTTCACTACCTGCGGGAGAAATTTTGCCTCCCATGGCAAAATTGTGTTCAAACTTTTCCCTGGTGTCTAGTGCCACCCCCAGGGTTGTCACTGGCCATAAACATTAATAAGCACCCTCACCAAAGTTACCCTGACACCTCCGTTGTTTGTTTTTTAAAATAAAAATACCCTTCACTCCCTGGTGTCTAGTGGTCCCCCCGGCCATAAACATTAACAACAAAATATCAGATGAGTCAGACTTGACATGCCTGGTTCTGTTGAATTGAAAATCAAATTTAGGTTATTATCAAGAATGTCATTCAATAACTTGTTTATACAATAGTGTGTGTGTGCAGACACTTTTACAAAAAAAAGACATTTCATATTGTTTAGTGATGTTAATGCTGGCCTTTATGAATAGTACATTAGCTTGTAATTAGTAAAATGTATGGCATTGTTCTCAGTATTTGATTTTAAGATATATATTTCATATTTTAATGATTCTGTTTATTGTTTATGTTTTGTTGAATTTTGTGAAGCACTCGAAGCCTTCATTGGGTGGAATACTACATAGAAATAAATGCCTTGCCCTGCCATGCCTAGACAGTGCCTGCTTCATTTTTATTTATGTACATACGTACGTATGTAAATATGTATGTACATACGTATGTATGTATGTATGTATGTATTTATTTATTCATTCATTTTTTAGTTGGGTTAACTCACTGGAGTAAGAATCCATTTTTACCTGAGTGACCCAGGCACAGCAAGCACAGACAGCAAGACAAATCTTTTCAGCCAATAAAGTAAGACATAATACAATAATTAACAGTATACAGTATGGGTCTCCAAGATGGCCCCCACATTGGGACCCAAACTCTTCATTCCATGGATACTAATCTTTTTATTTATTTATTTATTTGGATTTTGTTAACCATGTGAGCCCACTGAGACTAGAAGTCCCTTTTTCAGGAGCGACCTGGGTTTCAATAAATATAAGTCAATTCAAGAGTCAACAACAAAAATCAGTAGGGCAATTCAAGGTAAGGGTTTCCATGGCATTAACAATGAAGAAATAGGACAGTTTACAATAAGTGGTAAAAACTAATTGGTGACAGTAATTCAGGATAAACAATGGTTACGACTGCAATAACAGTTAAATAAGCAGAAGCATTTGACAAGAAATTAAGGAGTGTTTGCAATGGAATTATGTAGTTACTCTGGAGAGGCTGCTAAGGATCCTCAGCCTGGACAAGCACATGGACAATACTTCAGAAGTCGGTCACTGAGGGAAGTTTTAAAGGACCTGAAGTTAGAACAAGTTTGTGTACTGACTGTTAGGTCATTCCATAGCCTAGGGTCCACAGAGGCAAAGCACCTCATGCCAGCAGACATTGTGGATTTTGGGATCAAGAGGAGTGAGATGGAGGAGGATCAAAGTGCTTGACTGGGCTGTCTAAGAGCCAGGAGAGATGTAAGGTGGGGGGATGTGGAGCACACAATTTTGTGAGTCAGGCAGTAGTGGCAAAGTATATCCTCATGTCTGGGAGGGGGCCATTATAATGTGGAGAGAGTCTTGCAGTTATGTTCCCTTTTTCCAGCAGCCACTGCAAAGTGAGCCGGATCATGGTAAAGGGATCTTAGTTTATTGAGTTCACTCTCTTTGAGTGAAGAGAGGACGGGGCACCTTACTGGATGATGGGTAGTAAGATGCTGTTCTCTATGGATACCCTAGCTTCAATTGAGAGGTAAGGATTCAGCCGATAAAGGATCCCCAGATTTTGGTTACATGTTTGGTTGCTCTAGCAACATGAGGCCTGAGTGACAGCTCCTGGTCCAGGATGACAACCTGGTTCTTGAGTAAGGTTAATCTACTTAATGTTCCACTTGTTAAGACAGACATGAGGAAAAAAGTCAGGTTGCAGAACCTAAAAAATGTGAAAATCCTTGCTGCCTCACATCCAGACTGCAAAATTACTTGTTACCTTCAAATCAAAGTTTAGTAAATATCTCTCTGCTAACGCTGCCTGTAACTGTCACTGACACTGATTGTACCTCATTTGCCTTGTACTTTGTTTTTTCATCCTATGTTTCTTAATGTTGTTATCTCATCTCTCAAGATACTACTTTAAATGAGAATCTGTTACAGTTAACTCACATGATCCACAAAATAAAAACAAAAATAACTAAATAAATTAACTAATTAATTATAGAGCATGTACATTTTTGACTTGAGTCATTAAAGAAGAGACACAAGAATTCTTAACATACAAAACAATATCATCAGAATATAAGTGGATATGAGTCCTAGTAACAACCAAAGGTACAGTAAATCATTTATAAACAAACTAAATAAAATAGGACCCAGTATCAATCCCTGAGGTACTCCAATCCTTACTTCCATTAATGAAGGTTTATCTGACAAACTCAATTACTTAGGTTTTGAAAGCAGGAGACTATGATCAACCAAATCAAAGGCCTTTGATGAATCTAAAAAAGTTGCTTCCACCATGTCCCCACTATCCAAGGCCCTATGCAGGAAGATTGTCGGCTCAGTCAAAGCAGACAGAGTACTACAGTATGATCTGAGCAGAAACCATATTGATAAGGTGTTAAGATACTCTTCTGATATAGGTAGTCCTTTAACTGGTCCAAAACTATCCCCTCAAGGCCCTTGGAAAAAGGGGAGAGTAAAGAGATAGGCCTATAATTCTTAACAAATGTCCTATCAACATATTTAAATATAGGTATTACAGTCACCTGCAACCACAGACCAGGAACAGTTCTAGTAGATAAGGAAAAATTAAGTAAAACATGTAAAGGAAAAATCATAAGGGGCAGGATTTTCAGTATGGTGCAGGGCATGCACCAGTCCCTATTGCTGCAACTGTACCCAATTTTACAATCTCGTGCACAGTTGTGACAGTTGTATCAATTTATGGCACCTTTCACCAAATATCTGGTGCAAGTTCCATAAAGAAGGCCCCCAGGATTGCCACAAGTTAGACCTGAGAACGCTGTTCTAACTTGTGGCAATTGTCACATGAGATAGAAAATCCCATTAGATCACTGCAAGCCCCATGAGCTGTATTACATTGTGTGCCCAATCTTGCAGCGATCTAAGACTTTCAAAAATCCTGCCCTAGGTCTCTTACAAGTGTAAATAGCTTCATGTCAATATAAATATTTGAAGGAGTATAAGCCCGTCTTTGCTTCAGGTTCTTCAGAGAGCTTCCTAAGTGTCCCTTTAGTCCATACTCAAAGTGGACAGTGCACTTTTGCATTTTCTGCAGCCTACGTATGGAATGAATTACATTCTCAGATTGTTTATCCACTTACAGTACCTTTTCTACCTTGTTATTTTACCTCAAAGGATTGTTTGTATGTAAGTGTGTTTATAATCTTTGTGTTGTAACATTTGTATTGTGATTAGCTTTTTTTTTTAAATGAATCTTTATTGTACAACTTGGGTATGTTGAGCATTACACAAAAGAACAAAGTGCAAAAAGTTGGCAGCTGCTGTACTGTAAGTATCATAATATAATATTGTACTTGAAAAATAAAATATGACTCCACAGCCCAGTGACAATCTGAGGAGTATATCTTTATTAGTAAATTTAAAGTTTGCCCTAAAAATGCCCACTACTAACTGGTACACTGGAAAATGGGAGTAAACTGTTCCTTTGAACACCCTCCCCCCGCAGTAAAATTATTCTGATCTTGCATATAAAACTTCACTATGAAAAGTCTAGTGGGCCCATTGCTTCACAAAAGTGGGGAGTATTAAATTTGTCTTATAAGTCAGCTCTTCCATATTTTGTCTACAAAGAAATATGCCCAACCATTGCTGACATACTGGGGGCTCTTCTTTGAGCCAGTTTTGTGTTATAGCTTTATAGCTCCTGAAAATAGGCACATGGCTGTCTAGTGTGCCCACCCGGTTAACAAAAGCAAATATGTAGCAGCTAGTAAAATATTCCAAAGGCACATCTGAGCTGGGCCTGTGACCTCTGGAACTTTACATTTTGTATTATTGTATTGTATATTAGGTAATAAGACTGTGGGTCTTACCTGAAAAAGGGTTGTATTGCAGTATACTTACCCAACAAACAAATAAATGAAATTAAATTAAATCATCCCCTTTACGAGCCTTTATATTGTTTGGGTTATGATAATGAGACGTATGACATTTGAAAATTGAACACCTTATGCAAAGATGAATAAAAAATGTGATCAAGAGAAACATCCCCCAAGTATGATCCCAGGATCAAATTAGTCAAATTACAAAATTTAATATTAATATCATTAGCTCATCAGTCATATCCTTTGCATCAGCTAATACACAAGTAGAACTAGTCACAGATATGGTCTGTGACCTGCCTAAGAGCTCATTTAAATTTTTCAGTTTTCTGTAGCCTTATTTGAACTGGTGAGCTGTTGATTCAAGAAGTAATCCACTTTACACTTCCTAACAGCACTTTTGCAAGAATTTCTCAGGTGCTTATAGGCATTGTACTAAAGTTAATACTAAAGTGAGTACGGAGCTGAAAAGGCAATAAGCCCATGATTGCTCCTTCTTTCACCCATAATAAGACAATTAATTTCCCTCTAATATAAATCTATTCAATTTCATTTTAAATTACATCTTATCTTTACTAATGATAATCTCAGCTGGTAGCTTGTTCCATAAATTAATGATACGCTGGGAGTAGAGGGGCCCTTCTTTTATTAGTTGAGAATTTTTTAAGTCTGATTTGCAAGGGATGACCTCTTGTCTAATAATTATCACTTCTGAACTCAAGCCCCAGTTCATTAATCAGATATGCATCCTGCATTATATTGTAACATAATAGCAAGTCTCCTCTCTTTCTGCTTGTCTCCAGGGTCATAAGATTTAAGTGTTTCAAATTATCTGGATTACTCAGGTATTCAATGTTTCAGATCATTTTAGTAGCTTGCCATTGTATATTCTCAATTCTTTTGATTTCCCCTCTGTTAAGTGGGCACCACACTTGACTTGCATAGTCCAAGATTGGCCTAACATGCCCTATATAAGGGCATAATAACCTCTGTCCTGCTATTTAAAAAAATTCCTCTAACTGGCCTTAACACATGGTTGACCCTTGCAATTAACTTACTACAGTGATCCTTACATGTGAAATGGCTATTTATAGTTACCCCCAAATCCTGTTTGTACAGCACTTCTTTAATAGGTATATTGTCCAATATATAAGCATATTTTGTTTCTTGTTTTCCTATGTGCAACCCATTACACTTATTGGGATTATATTTGATTCCCCATGTTTTGGCCCATTTATGAACTGTGTCCAAGTCTGTCTGGACTGACTCGATATCTATAACCGTACTAACTACCCCTGAATTAGTATTGCCCGCATATTTACAATTCCAGTTTCTCACAAGAGGGCATATAAGAGCAGATATCTGAGAAAAAAAATTGAAATAGGATTGTTCCCTGGACCAATCCCTGTGGGACTCCATTGGCCGCTTTACCAAATTTAGAACAGTAGCCTTTTATTTTAAAATTCACCAGTAGAAAGTCGGGCATCACAGTATACTGACTGACAATAAATCTCTTGTGATAGGCTTCATTAGAATAGCATTTATTTGCTAAAGTGCATAAAACAATAAAGTAGCAACTACTCCTTAAAACCAACAAAAGTAACATAACCTATCACAAGAGGTTTAATGCCAGTCAGTATACTGTGATGCCTGACTTTCTACTGGTACATTTTGAAGTTTTTTATGTTGGGACTGCAGTATGGTTTTAAGTAGCCGTCTGCCTGAATAGCCATTTATTTAAAAGTCCTGGTAGGACGAAACACGTGTCTATGTCTTCTGTTAGCACCCTTTGCAAACTGTGTGAGAGGCCTTTCGGCACCATGCAATTCTGCTTAAATTTGGACCAGCATAACATCCTGTGGTGATTTGCATATGCAGCCCATGATGCTTTGCATTGTGTGGGCATGTGTGATTTTGTATTTTCTTGAAACTTGGCTTCCCAGCCAAATGCCCTTTTGGGTAACCCTTGCCTCAGTGTTTGCACACAGAGGTTCTTTGTCTTTTAAATAGTTTTTTATTTTAATGGGTTCGACACAACATATCCAAGACGCACTGTCTTATGGTAGTTGGTCCATTCCACTGGGGTATCAAACAGACGAAGCATACTGATGAGTCCTGGTAGGACGAAACACGTGTCTATGTCTTCTGTTAGCACCCTTTGCAAACTGTGTGAGAGGCCTTTGGCACCATGCAATTCTGCTTAAAGTTGGACCAGCATAACATTCTGTGGTGATTTGCATATGCAGCCCATGATGCTTTGCATTGTGTGGGCATGTGTGATTTTGTATTTTCTTGAAACTTGGCTTCCCAGCCAAATGCCCTTTGGGTAACCCTTGCCTCAGTGTTTGCGCACAGAGGTTCTTTGTCTTTTAAATAGTTTTTATTTTAATGGGTTCACCAAAACATATCCAAGACACACTGTCTTAGGGTAGCTGGTCCATTCCACTGGGGTGTCAAACAGACGAGGCATACTGATGAGTCCTGGTAGGACAAAACACGTGTCTATGTCTTCTGTTAGCACCCTTTGCAAACTGTGAGAGGCCTTTCGGCACCATGCAATTCTGGCTTAAAAGTTGGACCAGCATAACATCCTGTGGTGATTTGCATATGCAGCCCATGATGCTTTGCATTGTGTGGGCATGTGTGATTTTGTATTTTCTTGAAACTTGGCTTCCCAGCCAAATGCCCTTTGGGGTAACCCTTGCCTCAGTGTTTGCGCACAGGGGTTCTTTGTCTTTTAAATAATTTATTTAAAAACGTTGTGTTCTGTTGCTCAGCCAACTACATATCCATTTTATAGTAGTGTAACTATATTTCAATTGAATCAAATTCTGAACAATAGCCCAGTTGGGAACAGTACTTAATGATTTCAAGAAATCTAAATAAATGCAGTCAACCAATATCCCATAATATAATGCGTGGTGAATGTTCTCATAAAAGCAGATGAGATTTGCTATGCACTATCTCCCAGCAATAAATCAATGCTGCTCAGTATCAATCAGATTGTATCAGTCTTTAATTCATGCACTCATTTTTGCTTCCCCTTTTCATGTTTGCTTGCACACAAGTGCAAGAAACATTATGTGGCAGCTTATGAGAGAAGTGGGTTGTGGAGGATCGACACTGTGGCAGCCAATGCCGGCACTGCATTTGTGGGCTTGGTACTGTTCACCCAATGCAGGCCCAGTGTCCTGATGATACTGGTTCTGCAAAAGTGCTACCAACTTGAAACAATTTGGCCTCTGCAATAAGGGTCCACCTCATCATTTCACCCTCAGCCATTCCGCTGCAATGAGGGAGTGACCCGTCATTGCATGGCAGTGCCTTGCCTGGTGTAACATTTCTAGTTACATGGTGGTGGCTGTTGCCACCTCAGAGTCCCCATAAAAGCCAACAGGGTGCACAATCCCCCTTTCAGCATGCCCTCTCCCCAGATCATTTGCTGACATGGGAGCCCACTCCACGTCAGCATAATACCCCCCATACATTTTGTTTGCTGAGGGGGGTGCCCAATCCCCGTCTGCATCATGTCACCCTCAAACACAGATCCTTCATACTTTGTCAATGGGGGGCCCCAATCCCCATCAGCTTCAGTCTCCCCCCCAAAAAAAACATGCAGGTGGTATGCTGGGAGCCTACCCCAGCATGCTAAATCTACCTGCAATAAAGGAGAATCTTCCCACAATGGTTTCAATTTATTTTTAACCTGAAAAGTAGAAAATGGTCCCACGTTGTGTTGGGTGCTCTCTCCCACAACCCAAGCCCACCCTCTGCATACCCCACCTCCCTACACATCCCCAACCACATACTTACCTCCGGAGTCAGGCAGGATGATCTTCGGTGGACCAGGAACACGTTTGCACTCTTCAAAGCCGACCACGAACTGAAGAAATGCCGGTAAGCTGTATAATGGCATAAATATGGTTTTTTCAACTTATGTGGATATCTCAGACATTTTTTGGACTTTTTGGCACCAAATTTTCAACATTAGGTTACTGGGACCCCTCCTCATGAATTCAGTCTGTCATGGTGTTATTCGGTCCAGAAAGGTGATTTCATGGTCACTGTGTGGAATCACCTTTTGGGACAGATTAATAAAATGACAGTGCCACTGTTCATGAGGTGGGCTCTCAAAAAGCCTATGTTGCAAATTTGGTGAAAAAATAAACAAAATTACTATTTTATGAGCATGCGTTGCACAGTTTCCACGCACACTCATAACTTCTCGAATTTGTAATATTTTCACTCCAGATTTTCAACATTGGCTTTTTTCCACACCTCCGTATAAACAGTACAGCTGTCATTTTTTCACATCCTGGCTGAAATGTGTTTTCGCACTTCCTGCGCAGAATAGAGTGGTCACTGTGGGAAATCAGTGTTCAGTACACATTAATAAAATCACAGTGACACTGTTCATGAACAGAGGTTCTAAAATGCCTGTGTTGAAAATTTTGTGATGAAAGTCCTCAAAATTACTGTGTTATGAACATGCTATGTGCAGTTTCCACGCACCCATGTAACTTCGCAAATGTGCAATATTTTCACTCCAGCTTTTCAACATTTGCATTTTTCCACACCTCCTTATGAACAGAAAAGTTGTAATTTTTCACATCCTGGCCGAAATGTGTTTTCTCACTTCTGGACCAGAATATCGTGGTCACTGTGGGAAATCAGTGTTTGGGACAAATTAAGAAAATCACAGTGACTCTGTTCATGAGCAGAGGTCCTAAAAAGCCTATGTTGAAAATTTGAAAAACAAATATCTGTAAAATGACTGTTACAAGTGTGCATTGTGCAGTTTCCATGCACTCTCATAACTTCACAAATTTGTAGTATTTTTACTCCAGATGTTCAACATTGACATTTTTTTCAGACCTCCTTATGAATAGTACAGCCATCATTTTTCACATCCTGACCGAAATATGTTTTTGCACTTCCGGCACACAATAGCACAATTGCTGTGGGCAGTCAGTGTTCAGGACAGATTAAAAAAATCACAGTGACACTGTTCATGAGCAGAGGTGCTAAAATGCTTATGTTGAAAATTTAGTGACAAAAGTCCATAAAATTGCTGCATTATGAGTGTACGTTGCGCAGATTCCTTGCACCCTCATAATTTCATGCATTTGTAATATTTTCACTCCGGATTTTCAACACTGACATTTTTTCACACATCCTAATGAACAGTACAGCTGTCATTTTTCATATCCTGCCCAAAATATGCATTTGCACATCTGACGCAGAATAGCGTGGTAGCTGTGGGAAATTAATGTTCGGGACATATTAAGAAAATCATAGTGACAGTGTTTATGAGCAGAGGTCACAAAATGTCTGTGTTGGAAATTTGGTGAAATAATTCCACTAAATGACTGTGTTACACACATGTGATGCGCAGTTTCCACGTACACTCAGAAGTTCGAGCATTTTTAATATTTTTACTAAAGATTTCAGCATTGCCATCTCTTCACACCTCCCTATGAATGGTACAGCTGTCATTCTTCACATCCTGCCCAATCTGTTTTCATACATCTGGTGCAGAATGGCATGGTCACTGTGGGAACTCAAAGTTTGGGTCACATTAACAAAATCACAGTGCCGCTGTTCATCAGAAGAGGTCCCAAATGCTTTCATGAGGTGAGGGTCACAAAAAGGGTATGTTGAAAATTTGTAGTGCTAATACCACAAACACCTGGGGTGTTAGGGTTACTAACTATAATGTCCCACCCTGTACAGACTGACAGACATCAGAGTGTGCCTTTGGATTGCCGACTGTAATGCTAATGCCATTCCACCCCCACCCCCCTACCCTGCAGCCAGTGACAGGCATCGAGGTGTACCTTGGACTCTTCAACCTCAGAGTTCACCCCATTCTCCTATACTGCACCCATTTCAGTGTATGTCCTTATGGAATGCGGTGACTGTAAAGCTGAACACCCCAAGGCACACCTCAACATGTATCAGTGTCTGCAGGATAGGGTGAGATGAAATGGCATGAATGTTATGGGTGACAACCCAAATGCATACCCAAATGCCTGTCCATCTCTGCAGGGTGGAGGTGGGGTTGGTGTGAAGTTCAATACTTCACTGCCATTCCTATTCTGCATCTGTCTATCTCCTGCATTTCCAGTGCTAATACAAGCAAGCAAACGTTTGTCATTGGCAAATGCTTGTTTAGCATAGGAATTGTGATTGGTTGGCATCCATGGCACTCCAGACATTACCTCATAGGTTTCAGCCCACCTGATAGGCTAGTGATGCACTGACCCAGATCAAATTTCCAGCATATCCAGGTCCCAGAAACCACTGCTTTCCAGTTTGAATCGTGCATCTGAACAAGGCAGTAGCACACCAGGAACCCCTGTCTGCTCCTCAAGGTAAGAACCTCTTTAAAAAGAAAAAGGATGTATCTTTGTTTGTCATAGAACCTATAGCTGCCATATTTCATAGCTCCATTTATTGTTTAGGGCAGCTAGTTGTGCTTTATTATGCTTGATTATGCCTTATTGTTTCTGTGCTGGTCCTGCCCCGCGTGGTGGAAGGCATGGAGTTCTCCTCCCCTGGCTGGCGTCTCTCCCAGCATTTTTCTTTGGGAGATGTAACTCCACCTGCAGCAGGACCCACCTAGCTTCTCTCCCTCTCCCCTCATTCCTCGGCCTTCAGGGCGTTCCGCCCTAGGCCGCAGGCTGTTCGAGCGTGGCCGCCACGCGGCCCCCTGTCCGCTTCTGCACTCGCTCACCCTCTTCCCCCTCCCTCCTCTTCTAATTCTGCCACCCGATGGCAGTCGTCCCTTCCCCAGTGCCGTTGCGCCATGTCCTCCTCTCGGCGCCATTGAGCCGTGGTCCTTCACGTAAGCGGACAGAGAGAGAGAGGGCAGGGATCCACTAGGCCTCGTTTGGGACCTCGCCCCTCTCACGCTGGTGCACCCACCTAGGCCTCCGCTAGGCCTTCCGGTGTGTCAGCCTGACGTCCGCCTACGCTGTCTCCCTCGCTCCAGCAAGGGAGAACCCAATCGCTCTCCTCCCTCCACCGGAGCGCTGCTCCTACACTGTTCCCTCGCGCTCAGCGAGGGAGGTCACAGCTCTCTCTCTCTCTCTCACGACCGCCCGGTCGCCGCTCACTCATCGCGGTGTGGGGATGCCCTTCAAGACAGTTTGAGAGAGAGAGACAGAGTATTCGGAGAGAGCGATAGAGAGGGACATAGAGGGATCCGGTGGGGGGAGAGGGAGCCTGTATGAGAACAGGCAGTGCTCTCTCATAGTGATAGCAGATAACTATAATTCCGGAGACCCAGGTTTGATCCTCACTATCACCTACAGCCTGGATGTATCGGAAGTTTAAAAAAAACAAACAAAAAAAAAAACGAAAGCTCCCTAGGCAGGGGGACCGGCCCTTGGGGGTCGGGTGGTGATTGGCAGACCACCCTAAGGCCTCGGGGGGGGGGACCTGCACTCGAGCAGCCCATTTACCCAGAGGCAGTATAGCGTTCAAAGGAGAAGGGCTCATGAAAGTAAATCCTGAAGCCTTGCCTCGCTGGAAGGATCGCTTGCGACTATCCTCGATGGAATATTCAGAGGACGGCCTGGTGTAGTAAGGCCTGCATCGTTGGTCCTTTTTGGAATGAGTAGCGGTCAGTAGTACCTCACCCTGGGAGAGCATGGTTGGTGTCTCCCACCTGCAACCTTCCGTACTCAATACAGGGAATCTTTTCTATTGGGAGTGACTTGAGTTAGGTACTGCCTAGCTCCCTTTGGGTAGTTAGAATGTTTTGTGTACCTGAGGTTAAGGGGTGAGACAAGGCTGGAACCTGGCCCCGGGAGAAGCTGGCAGAGAAGGGTCTGGGCCCCTACATCCTTTCCACGCCAGGGTTCTATCCCACCACCCGGGTCCCTCACACAGCGACCCCAGCAGGTGTTTTTTTCCTCGTATGGTCCTCATTCAGTGCCTCGGCCACCTCCCATAGCGGGCCCTGGCACCAGACCACCACCCAATGTTGCGGGGGTCCTCACATAGCACCCCCCAACCTCGGGCACACCATCTGCAGCCTCTGTGATGCGGGATCCCTTAGCAAGTGTGTAAAAAAAAAGGGGGGGGTAAAAAGCAGGACGGCCTCCTAAATATACCTCTCTCTATTCCAGATGGTGAAAGCAAAGAAATGCTCCGCGTGCAGTGCCATCCTCCTCCCCCAAACCCCGGGCCCCCGCTGTGCGGCCTGCCTTTTAGACGACGACGACTCCTCCTTAGAACGGACCCCACCTCTGGCCCCCAGTAACCCTGGCCCCAGCAACACTACATGGATGGATCTGGGCTCCCTTCTGATCCAGAATCAACAGGCTGCAGTGGCCATGATGGAAAGCCAGCAGAACTTTATGCTCAAGATCATGGAGAAGCTGGAGTCCCTTACCCAAAGTAGGACAAGACCATCCAACTCGGAACCCAAAAAGGCAGGGGGCCAGCCGGAAGAACTCCCAATTCCTGAGGACTCTCTCCCGATCATCCCTATCGACTGCTCACATGAGGACGGAGAGAGAGATGATGCTGGGGACAAGGATGATGCGGAGTGGGACACAGAGGATACCGAGCTACAGTCGGCCCCTTCACTTACTTCTAAGTTATGCTCCTTCGACACCATCCCAGGGCTCATGAAGGTGATCAAGGCCACGATGGGGTTCGACACCGAAGAACCCAAAGAAGGCGGACCTGAATCAAAGCTCGACCCGATGATCCAGCTAAGGCTGGCCACCACAGAGACCTTTCCTGTCTGCCCGGCTATTGAGGACATGTTTAACACGGAATGGCAATCCCCAGACCCAGGCAGGATGCCAAACTGCAAGAACCTGGACAGTATGTACCCTGTGCAAGGGGTTAAATCGGACGCTTGGTGCAGGGCCCCCACCATCGACCCCCAGGTGGCAGCACTCAGCAAGAAGACCGTGATACCTTGCGGCACGATAGCTCTCAAAGACCCTACAGATAAGAAGGTTGAGGACATGTTGAAGAAGGCTTTTGAGATTGGGGGCATAGCTGCCAAGGCAGCTACCACAGCCATTTACACTTCTCGGGCACAGATCCATTGGCTCAAAGAACTCCAGGAGCAGGCTACTCCTAAGTCAAGGGAGGCTGAGCTATTGGAGTGCACTCTGGATGCAGCCAGGTATCTGGCTGATATGGCAGTGGACACTCTCTGTCTCCAAGCAAGAGCCACCGCTATCACCAACCAGGCCCTTAGGGCTCTGTGGCTGAAGCTTTGGGATGCAGACCATGAATCAAAATCGTTGTTGCAGAACCTGCCCCTACGGGGGAAGCATGTGTTCGGGGAGGGGTTGCAAGACTACTTAAAGCAGAAACAGGAGGGTAGATACCTCCTCAAGAATAGATACAGGCCTTCTTACCCAGCCCCTTCTAGATGTAGATTTCAAGGGGGGAGCAAAACCTACCAACCCCGCCGAGACACAACCCAGCGGTCTCAACCCTTTCGAGGAAGAAGCTCTTCCTCCGGCTTCCGTGGCCCTTATGCTCAGAACTTCCAGCCCTCAGCTGCTCAGAGCACGGACCCAAAGACCAGGAGGGAGAGGTAGAGGATTCAGGGGGAAACATCAGTGACTGCTTCCCATCTCCGGCACAAGGCCAGGATCCTTACCCACCGGTGGGGCAAAGACTGTCCCTCTTCGCCCACCGATGGATGACCACAACGTCGGACAGATGGGTTTGAGACGTGGTATCAAAGGGCTACTCCATAGAGTTAACCCACACACATATGCCTCACAGGTTCATCTCTTCCCCCATAACCAGGAGGAAGGCTTCCCCCACCAGGTCCAGCAACTCTTATCAGAGCTGATCCAGAACCGGGCCATCCAACCCGTACCGATTCCGGAGCAGGGAGAAGGAATCTACTCCATCTTTTTTCTCGTGCCCAAAAAGACGGGCGAGCTCAGGCCAATCCTAGATCTAAAGTTCCTAAACCAACACGTAGTCCAACACCAGTTCAAGATGGAGACCATACGTTCCACTCTTCATTGTATACAGGTAGGCGACTTCCTGACATCTATTGATTTGAAGGACGCCTATCTGCACATTCCCATCATCCAGAGGCACAGACAATTCCTCCGTTTCCGCGTACTGGGCCATCACTTCCAGTTCAAGGCGCTTCCCTTCGGACTGTCGTCAGCCCCGAGAGTCTTCACCAAGGTCTCGATAACCCTAGTGGCCAGACTCAGGGAACAGGGACTGGATATCATCCTGTACCTAGACGACTGGCTCATTCGTGCCCGATCCGAGGTCCAGGCCCGGACGCACACGGAGATCGCCATCCAGGCACTAGCGGACCACGGCTGGGTGGTGAATGTAGAAAAGAGCCATCTCAGACCCACGCAACAGATCGAACATCTGGGGGCGATCATCAACTCGGCCGAAGGATGGGCAAAACCGGCCCCAGCGCGAGTCCACAACCTCAAGGAACTAGCGCGGCAAGATGAAGGCCAGTCCACACTCCACAATGGGAAAGATCACCCAATTGCTGGGCTGTATGGCCTCCTGCATAGACCTCGTGCCCTGGGCCAGGTGGCACATGCACCCGCTTCAAAATCACATCCTATCCAGAGGAGCGCCGGGCGAGCACAACCTCCATCGCGTGGTACCTCTACCCCAGGCAATAAGATCCTCCCTAGTCTGGTGGACACTGGAAAGAAATTTATCTAGTGGAGTTCCCCTCGAACCTCCCCGCCCAGTCGCCATAGAGATGGACACGAGCCTTTCCGGATGGGGAGCCTGCCTGGGAGAGTCAACGGCGCAGGGCCGATGGTCACCAGCGGAGGCGAGTCTCTCCATCAACATCCTGGAGATGAGGGCCGTGTTCCATGCGCTGAGGGCATTCAGGCACCTAATAACCGGTCGGGCGGTCTTAATCCGTTCCGACAACCGCGTGACGGTAGCCTACGTAATGAAACAGGGTGGGACCAGGAGCAGGGCCATGATGAGGGAGACAGTGGCAGTCCTCAACTGGGCACAGACTCACCTCATCCACCTGAGCGCAGTTCACCTCGCAGGGAAACTGAATGTCAGGGCGGACTGGCTCAGCAGACAACAAGTGCACCCGGGGGAATGGCGCTTACACCCAGCGCTATTCCAGGAAATCCAGGCGGCATGGGGTCCCGTGTCCATGGATCTCATAGCATCTCGGGAGAATGCCCAGGTCAGCAAGTACTACTCGCGTTTCAAAGACGGTCTCGCCCAAGGGACGGATGCTCTATCACAGACCTGGAGGAGGAGGAACGCCTACGTATTCCCTCCTCTCCCCCTGATCCCCCAGGTCCTGGCCAAGATCTGGAAAACGGGCCTCACGGTCATCCTAGTGGCCCCATACTGGCCACGCAGAGCCTGGCTCGCTGCTGCATGAGAAATGACCGTGGACAACTTCAGGATACCCTACCGGCCAGACATGCTCTCGCAGGGACCAGTACTGCACCCAGCTCCTCAGACCCTGAAACTCACGGCCTGGCTCCTGAAGGAGGAGACTGAAAGCAACGGGTACCACGATCAGTGGTCAGTACCCTACTTCAGTCCAGACGGCCTCCACCACGCTCATACAAAAAAGGCAATGGGCCAACTTCACGTGGTGGTGTAGAGAACGGGCACAGTACCCGAACAGACCAACCTGGCCAACATCCTACTCTTCCTCCAGCAGGGAGTGGACAAGGGCCTGGCACCCTCCTCCCTCAGGGTACAGCTATCGGCCATAGGAGCAGCCATATGCCTCGTGGAAGGGTACCCCCCGGGCGCACACCCCGACTCCATTAGCTTCTTGAGGGCGGTGGAGATCATGCGTCCGAGAACAAGGCCGGTGATTGCCCCGTGGGATCTCCCGATGGTCCTGGAATCCCTCAAATTGGCTCCCTATGAGCCCCTCCAAGAGACTGATCTCTTTGGGTCAGCCTCAAGGCTTGCTTCCTGGTAGCTATCTGCTCAGCCAGGAGGATTGGAGAGCTTGGCGACTGTCCTGTGCGGAACCTCACACAGTGTTCACACCACTGGGGTTAGCCTGAGGACGGTCCCAGCATTTCAACCGAAAGTCCCTACCAACTTCACAGGGAACAGCCTATCGAGCTACCCACATTCCCAGAGGATCCTACTCAGAGTCAAGGTGGGACCCCCACCACTCGACGTGGATCCACCGCGGTATACCTGGCTACAGAATACGCCCCATCCGCAGGACAGAGAGGCTGTTCATCATTGCTAGCCAGAGGCAGGCACGCGCTCAAGTTGACCATTGCTGGATGGCTAAGACAGGTCGTTCAGAACGCTTACACAGCCAACCAACTGATCCCACCACAGGGGATCAAGGCCCATTCCACCAGAGTGGTGGCCACCTCCTGGGCGGAGAGAGCCAGTGTATCCACGGAGGACATTTGCAGGGTGGCCACTTGGTCCTCCATACACACCTTCGCCAGACACTACAGGCTGGAGCAGCTTCCGGCCATTCATCCCTCCTTCGCAACCCAGGTTCTAGCTGCTGCTTCCTCAGCTGGTCACTCTTAGCCGCTCTTTCCCTCCCGGAGGATTAACTGCTTTTTATCTACCCATGAGGTAATGTCTGGAGTGCCATGGATGCCAACCAATCACAATGGGTGTTTACTCACCTGGTAAAGGTGATTGTGTTGGTTGGCATCCATGGCATTCCAAGGCCCTCCCTCAGAGTGGCTAGAATGGCCGGCGCCGGGAAAGAAAAAGGGGATACCTAGTATCCAGTTTTTATTGGGGGTCAGACAACATACATGATGACATAACAAGTGACCTGTCAAACTTCCGGGTTCAAGTTAGATTGTTAAAATAGGGGAATAAAGTTCGGGCCCCAGGGCCTTCTTTCTGTCACGTCGTAGTCCGACTCCTTTGTATCCTGTTCCCAACTTCTGGTATCTATGCTAACGTTACATTGTATGTCTTGCTGTATCCTAATTAACCTTATTTTCAGCTATGGAAGATTCAAACTCGAGAGCAGGGGTTTCTGGGACCTGGATTTGCTGGAAATTTGATCTGGGTCAGTGCATCACTAGCCTATCAGGTGGGCTGAAACCCATGAGGTAATGTCTGGAGTGCCATGGATGCCAACCAACACAATCACCTTTACCAGGTGAGTAAACGCCCATTACACTGGCTGACTCCAAATCCTTTGGAATTTCCTCATGTGCTAAGGAAGCTTCAAAGATATATTTTAATGGTGTTGCAGTGGTTGGTGATAGAATCTTTAGCATTTTCACTGAAATGTTATCTGGACCAGATAATCTGTGATTTTTTTCCATTTGAGAATTCTGTTTATTATGTCATCCTCAGATATTGCCATGATGGTGTTGCTACTGTCATGGATAGTTACTGAATATAGTGCAGCATTTGACAAAATAGAGCAAAACTATTTGTTGAAAACCTTTGCAATCTTAAGTAGATCATGGATTACATTATCGTTTTCAACAACTGGACCAATATTAGAATTTAAATTTCTAAAGGAATTAATATAATTATAAAAGTCTTTCATATAAGTTATTATATTAGAGACAATTCTTTAGTCAAAATCCATTTTAGATGCTCTGATTTTGTTCATACATTGTCTTAATATATTCTGATATTCAAACTAGGCTGCAGTAGACTTCCTTTAACGTATTTCTTGTACAAGACTGCCTTTGTCTTTAATCAATTTTTAATATTTTTCTTAAACCATTTGGGTTTAATACCAGCTTTGTTATAAGTCTTTATCCTCATAATGTGTGCATTGCAAACTTGGAAAATTGTATCTTTAATAATACTCCGCATGTCTTCAACTGATCTGTTGCCTAATAACTGTTTCCAGTCAGTCTTACCTATAACATCGGTTGCGAAAATCCTGAATTCTGATTCATCCAAACAGGTAACCTTAACATATATTAATCCCAAGTATACCCCCAGTTGCCTTGACAGACCACAAAATCTGGACTGAGAGCAATATAACTGACTTAATCAAATCACTCCACCATAGACACATGTTAAAAGTTAAGGCAAAGTTTGCCTTCAAATGGTGGAATTTCACCCTAAACAGTGGAGTTTTGCCAGAGAATGGTGAATTTCTCATCTTTAACAGCACTTGCATCCTCATAACAACAAATCCACCTAGTGAACAACTACAACTAAAACATCCTCAGTAGACAATATAGTCAATATGTATACCCTAGAGCAAAGGAGGGAGAGAGGTGATATGATCGAAACATTCAAACAGCTTAAGGGCATTAACAAGGTGAAAGAGTCTAACATTTCAATACAAGAAAAATAGGACAAGAGGACACAGCATGAGATTAGAGGGAGGCTGGTTAAGGGGTAATGTGAGGAAGTTCTTCACAGAAACGGTAGTGGATGCATGGAACGGCCTACCTCAGGAAGTGGTGGATATGAATACAGTGCAGGGCTTTAAACAAGCATGGGATAGGCATAAGGGTGCAATACAGATGAGTATGAATAGATGGGCCATTGACAGAGCAAAGGCCGAAAGTACATTTATAAGGTAGAAAAATAAATGGGCAGACTGGATGGGCCTTGCGGCCCTTATCTGCCATCAACTTCTATGTTTCATTAGATGGAAAGACTATTTTATAACAAATGCATGTTTAAAGAGATTTATTTTAATATTCCTTTAAATAAACCTCTCACAAAATGTGCTTATGTTATAAAAGGATTAATTCCCTCCAGGGCATGGGTTTACCAAGCATTAATCCATGCATGGGTGGTTGAAGTCATTCGGCCTGCAGCCTCATGCTTCACAACCCACCCCAGGATTGGATTAATGTTCAGTAAACCCATGCTTTGTCTTGGGTTAATCCCTCCTTAAATCATAAGGGATAGCGCTTGTGTTAGCTTTATGAACTTGATTTCTGAAAAACCTTTAGCATCAATGTACTCTTCTTTGATGCTAAATGTAATACTGCAGTGATCACTAGTACCCAGTGGGTGTCCTACTTCACAATTAGTGATAGTTATGCAGTTTGTGCACAGTAATACTGTATGTCAAGAACGTTGTTACCAATTCTTGAGGCCTTTATATATTGATTCAAATTACATTGTCTAGCTACCTTAAGAAATTCTCTGCTTGATTGAATAATGGCCTGATTAGTTTCCCAGTTGTTATCTTTGTAATTTAAATCACCTAAAAATATAACATCACCCATCTGACTAGCAAGTTACATAGATTACATAGACAATACTGAGCATAAAGACATTCGTCCGTGAGCTCGCAAGTAACACCTAGTTATATCCTTTTATATTCTTCCTTTCCAAGAATTTATCTAGCTGTGTTTTAAATTCCTGCATTGTACTGCTTTCCACAACCTCTCCTGGTAGCATATTCCAAATTTCTGTTACCCTATTACTTAACCAGTATTTCCTTCTATTTGTTTTATATCTATCCTTAACCAGTTGGTAACAATGTGCTCTAGTGTCATATATTTGAGCTCTTTTAACCAAGCCCAGTAAGTCCTATAAGTTAGTATCGGTCCATGCCCTATATATCAAACACATATTGCCTCTCATTCTACGACATTCCAGGGAATACAGCTCCAAATCCTGCAGTCTCTGCTCATAACTCAATCCATCCAATCCCTTGATTCTCTTTGTAAGTCTCCTCTGTACCCTCTATCCGCAGCATTCCTCCTCTTATACGGGCCCAAAACTGGACACAGTACTCACGTGGGGACGCACTCAATGCATTATACAGAGGCATCACAACCTGCCTATCTCTCTACTTTTTATGTGTCTCAATATACAGTGTGTTATACTACCCGCCTTTTTAATAGCTGTATTACAGTGTAAGCTGAAGCCAAGATCTTTATTAACTATAACCCCCAAGTCTTTCTCTTCATCCACTACTTTTAGTACAGATCCTCCTAAATTATACTGGAATTTGTTATTTTTCTTTCCAAAGTGCATAACATTACACTTTCCGATGTTGAAAATAGATTGTTTCTGGGAAGCCCATGTGTCTAGCCTATCCAGAGCTGTTTGTAGGACTAGATGTTCTTCTGAGTTATTTACTGGACTCCCAACCCTAGTGTCATCTGCAAATTTAGATAGCCACACATCTGTATGCACCTGCATGGATGAAATATACATATTAAACAAACATGGTCCCAAGACCGAGCCCTGGGGGACACCACTAGTCACTCTGACATAATCAGAGTATTCACCTTTTATGCAGACTTTCTGGACTCTGTCTGTAAGCCAAGTCTTCACCCACGTTTGTATCCATATTGGTATCTCCAGCTCATAAAGTGCTTTAACAAGCTCCCCATGGGTCACTTTATCAAAGGCTTTGCAAAGTCCAGAAAGATCACATCCACTGCATTACCCATATCCAGCCTTGCTAACCTTATCATAGAATTCTAATAAGTTAGTTTGGCATGATCTTCCCTTGGTGAATCCGTGCTGAGTCATGTCTATCCTGCCTGTCCTCTCAATATGTTCCATAATACAATCCTTGATTATACCCTCCAGAATCTTACCAAGAACGGAGGTTAGACTAATAGGTCTATAATTTGAGATGGTCTGCCTATAACCTTTTTTGTATATGGGTACAATCATAGCTTGCCTCCATTCCTCAGGAACCTCACCAATGTTAATACTTTCCTGAAAAAGGTAAGTTACTGGCTCCACTAATAGTGTTGCCATTTCCTTAATCACTCTTGTGTGACTCTCATCTGGTCCCTGTGCTTTATTTTGGTTAACCTTCTGCAATCTAATAAGTACTTCAGCTGGGTCTATCTTTGGGCTCTGTTCTCTATGTCTAATTTTCTTATTATCCCACGAAGTTTGAAGACTTTTGCCAAAGACCGATGAAAAGTATACATTATATTCCTCTGCAAGAGCCTTATTTTCTGTTATAATATTTCCATCATGCATTTTTAAGGGTCCTATGACTTTACTTTTCCCTTTTTTATTATTTATATATGAATAAAAGGTTTTGTAATTATCTTGGACCTTAGTTGCTATTGTATACTCATATTCCCTTTTAGCCTGGGCTATAGCTCTTTTTGCTATTTTAAGATTAATCCTATAATATTCCCAGCCTTCTTCTGTATTACTATGTCTTGCCAGATGGTATGCTTTATTTTTGGTTTTAATTAATCCCTTTATAGAATGGGTTATCCAGGGCGCAGTTAGACTTGTAGACCCCTTATATTTGTTCCTGGTTGGTACATATCTAGTAGCTAGGCCATCTATAGCATTTGTTAATCTTCCCCACATTTGATCTACTGTCTGGTTCTCAAACTCAGATTTCCAGTCCCATGTTGCCAGGTCCTGTCTCATCTGTTCATATTCTGCAGCATTATATCGATGTGTCAATGTAGTACCCCTATTGTCCCCTAGCGTACCGTAGTACTGAAACCCTATTATAGCATGATCGCTTGAACCCAAAGGTGGGAATATCTTACTGTTTATAATATTGTCACCACAGTCACTTAATATTAGATCCAATATATGATTCCCCTTTGTATTAGCTGTAACATATTGATCTAACCCTCCAAGATTGAAAGTCTCCAAAAATTTATTCTCCGCCAATGTACTTGCCTTTAAAATATCCCACTCAATACCTGGGAGGTTGAAGTCACCAACTAGTATTACATTACCTACTGCTGATAACTGGTTTACAAGATCTAGTATGGTTTCATCCTCTGATATCCTAGTGGATGGTGGCCTATAAATTACTGCTAGATTGATTTTAGCAGCTCTATGGGGGCTAATCTTTACCTAGATGACTTCAGCATCTGTCCATCTGGTTGTATCTATACTCTCTGTGGGGATACCCTCAGCAACATATAGTGCCACCCCTCCACCTCTAGATATGGAACGATCCTTATTATAGAGTATGTACCCCTGAATTTGCTTATCCCAGGTGTCCTCAGGTTGCCACCATGTTTCCACAATCGCACAAATGTGTACTTTATGCATTTTTGATGTTAGCTGGGGTGACCAGTCTTTATATCCCCCACATCCCCCTGCCTGTGAAGTTTAAATGATGGTGAACAGAATTTTTTAGTTATTGTGCTAACAAGCACTTGCTCATTTTATTAAGATGTAACCCATCCCTTGCAAATAGCTGCTTATTCTGAAATTCATGCCAATGATCAATATACCTATAACCTTCTCTGGCAGTCCACCTCCTAAGCCAACCATCTAAGTTCTAATTAATAGCATCATTAACAGTGTTCGAGGCGTTTGGTGGTCTATAACGCAGACCTACTATTTTGCATTTACATTTGTTATTTATTACTTTTAGCCATATTGTTTCAGCCTTTTCTTAATCTTTCTTGATCTTGTCAAATATAGCAAAATCCTTTACCTTGCTGTAATGTAGATAGCAATGACCCAACCTTTTTTTTATTGCAATCTTTTCTAAAGAACTGATACTCTTTAATTCCCTTGCCCCAGGTATTTGTCTCAGTCCTTCATGTTTCGGTTATACAAACAATATCAAACAACTGTTGTGCACTTTGCACTAAATCTTCTTTTTTCATTATGTAAACTTTGTGTGTTACACATATAACAATAAGTAATGTGTTGTGTGTGCTTGTGCCTAGAATGTAGCTTTGGATTCATCCTATTTACAGTGTTTGCTAAACTTACCCCATCCTCCTACTGTATTAGTTTAAATGCTCACTAATTATATTTCCAAGAACCTTGCACCCTGCTTTGTTTAGATGTAGCCCGTCCCTAGCATATAAATTTTCCTTCTGTGGAAGGTGTCCTATGTCTCAATAAAAGTTATTCTATCATTCATGCACCAATCCCTATATCTTATATTAGAGGCAAAAAAATTCCATTTAATGCATCGGGGTGTGCAATTGGGTTGTCATCCATAACTCTCACCCCATCACATGCGTAAAGAAGCAGAGGTGTAGGAGAATGGTGTGAGAGTTAGGGCCAACAACCCTAATGTGCACTCCGATGCTGGTTCTGGGTGTGGGTAGCGGGTTCCAAGGGAGACTTTCAACCCTAACACCAAATTTCCTCACTTTTGTCAGTGTGGAACAACCCTAACTAATGCATTAAATGGAGTTTTTTGCCTCTGATTTCCCTTCTTTTTGAGAATGATAACGAGAAATAGTGAGCTCCCGCCACATGATGTCTTGTCACATAGTAACATTGTGCCCGCAAACACAAATAGTAATGCGCATGGTGATGCAACGTGAAACAGAAAGAGATACACTAGTGTAGACAGAAATGTTAAAAACAATGCAAAAGCAAGCACAAATGAAAACACAAAGGGTTAACACACATGGTGGCGTAGACATGAATGGTAAGTGAAACGGGAACGGAACCACAAGTGAAAATGGTAATGGTAACAGTAATGTAAGCACACAGGCTGGTTTTCCCCAAAACCTGCATAAAGAAAGACAGTGAGTACAATGAATGTATGCATAATAATGGTTCTCGGAGCAGAAAAAGAGGAGTTGGAATACTAAATTGCTTGTATCTTAGGAACCGTACGATGTAGAAAAAAATGTAAAAGTCATAAGATTTATGACTTTCCTGGAAAGTTTTATAAAGCATTTTTCTGATGAAAAGTCCGTATCTTGCACTGTTTCTGAGATATGGGCCCTGAAAGGCGTGGCGAACGCCATAATGTTATCTATGGGAAAAAAAAGAGAAGTTCAGAGTGCCATAATTTTGGCTCCCTGTAATATTTTTTCAACAAACCACAAAAAGGCACATCTGTGGGATGTTGGCTGTGTTCCCTCCAAATTTCAGCCCAAAAGACCAAACCAGTATTTTGCAGCAGGGCGCCAAAGGATTCCTGTAATGCATCGGACGCTGTAATGTTATCCTATGGGAAAAAGCGTCAAATTTGGAGTGCCATAACTTTGCTGCCATGTAATATTTTTTCAATAAAACACTGAAAAGCACATCTGTGAGATGTCATCTGTGTTCCCTCCAAATTTTAGGCCAAAACACCAAAACGTTCTTTTGCAGCAGGGTGCCAAAGAATTGCTGTTATCTTCCCACAGCCTAGAAAAGTACTGTCGCAGTTTGCGAAAGCTTCTGCAAATTCATTCGACAGTGTCGCAAGTGCGACAGTACTTTACAAAAGTACTTTTTCCAGAAATTTGAAAAACATATTTCTGGGGTGTTTTACCCCAAAATAAAGACATGGCTAGCATCCTCAGGGTCTGACTAGGCGAATACAAAAAGAATTAGGCTGCTAGAGGGTCCCACATTTAAATACCAAGCATTTTTCTGATCGCTGACTGAAAACAAAATGGTGGATTTGCAACAGTAAAAGGGCCATTTGCGAAAGTAAAAACTGCATTTGCGACACTAACTTTTTGTTAACTTTTCCCATTGACTTATAGTGGGAACTTGTTTTTTGAATGACTTTTGAACTGTTTAATATTTTTTCACTAAATCTTCAAAAGGCACATTGGGGACCCTGGCCACATGTTTCCTGAAGATTTTGAACCAGTAGCACAAACCATGCGACCTGTACGTACAACAGTAAAATTCCAGAAAAGCATAAATGTGCATGCAGATCATGCTTAATAACTCCACAGCCATATATGTGACCAGTACGAAACTTTTCAGATCCCAAGGCATATGGGTCTTGATTGTGTATTCCAAATTTCAGGCAAATCCGTCAAACGGTTGCAAAGTTATTAAGGTGCAAAATTTGGGGTTTAACATGTAAATGGCTCCTCAACCCTAACTATAGTGGCACTACCGTTCCACTATAATTATTACTCTTCATTGCTTTTTTTATTTATTTTGGTGTGTCCTTTTAGACAGGTACAATTGCAGAAATGACTGTTCTTAACCCCTTTTTTTTAATACTCCTTCCAACCCGTTACATTTCTTCAAAAATGTCTTCTCCTGGTCCTTTCCTATATTGTTAATACCAACATGCATTGGAGGCCACACTTAAAGAGAGACATTAAACTCCTGGTGAGGGTCCAGAGGAGGCAACCAAAATAATTTGGGGCTTGTGGGACAGGACATATGGGGAGAGGCTCGAAGAGCTAAATATGTACACATTGGAAGAGAGAAGGGACCGGGGGACATGATAGAGGTCTTCAGGTACATGAAGGGGGTAAATAGGAGAGGAGCAGTCAGGGTGCTTTGAAGGAATGAGGAGGGGCAACTAGAGTGCATGGGTGGAAGCTGGAGGGGGAAGATTCAGGGGAGAAAGGAGGAGGTGCTACTTCACTGAGAGGGTGGTGGAGCCATGGAATGCGCTGCCCAGGGGGCTGGTGGAGGCAGAGACAGTGGAGGGGTTCAAGAGGAGGCGGACAGGTACAGGGGAAGGGTTCTGGAAGCAAAATCCAGTGCAGCGAGAATATCCAGAACTGGGAAGGGAGAAGCCAGAGAAGGCAAGGGGGGCAGCAAGGTCAGCTCCCAGGGTGGGGGCTGACCAAACGAGCAGACACAAAAGACCGTTAGGCCTATTCTGCTGACATTTTAATATGTTAGTATGCACTGCCACAGTAGAATACTTTCCTTGATTTATAACTAATTTAGGAAGTCTAGTTGTTATGTCACCTGTCTTAGCCCCTAGTAAGCAAGTTACAATCCTAGTAATCTTGACTTTTCCATAGATTATAGTGTCACATTTCCTAATAATGGAGTCTCCAATCACAAAATCACTACTTTGAGCAACTGGGGATGTTTCTAGAGGATCAGTGATGGTAAAGTTGTCTTCCTGAGTGAAATTATCTGTTACAGTATGTTGGCTAAATATGAGTATCTATTGGCTAGGGTAATCTCATCCTGCCCTAAAGCTCTTTTGCACTTTTTATTACGATTATTAGCTAAAAGACACCAGCCATCATATTCCTCTAATAATACTTTAATATTAGGGATAGGGCCAGTGATATATAGATCACCACTATTTTTTTCTCAGTCTTTTTTGTTTGTAGTATTCAGTGAAACTGAAAGTGGCACATTGGGGTTAGTATCTTATCACTCAGTGAGTGTCTGAAGTTTCTATTTTAAAACCTTGATTTCCAGTAACACCTCAGCCTATTTGTTACATTTTTGGCATATAAATTTTCCATCAGTTTGATATATTTCAGTTAAAGCATATATACAGCAACAATTACAGCTTTGTACAGAGCCCTCATTACATAGAAGCTCAAGGAAATCCTCTGAGGGATTTACAAATTCCCATGATGTTTGCCCATGACTCTTGGAAAGGGAAACTCAATTAAGAGGGTTATACACTTTTCTTTTTAAAAATAACTTATGTCAAAATTTGGATGAGGGACACAAAAGAAATGAATAAAAGGAGCAGAGATATAAATCCTCCACAATACTGACAAAAGGCAATACCCTTAGTCAGCACCAAGTGATATACACAACAGTAAATAATTCCATGACCCACAACAAGGCAGTGAGGTTGCAATACAAGGTAAAATAAAGTAACAGCAGACAGACTACCTGGTCCCCCTGAGTCTCCACACACTCACCCCATGATACTAACAATGTACTGACTGTCAAGTAAATTTGTAAATAGAATACCTTAAAGTAAAACTGAAAGGGGGGGTCTCCCTCCCTTGGCTGATGCCAGCAGACACCGCTTGTCTCTGCTTGTGGCACCTCTGCTCATGCTCAGCACTGCTCGCAGGGAGCCTTGCTTTAGTACCCCTGGACCTGGAAGTAAGGGTCTCTAATTTGAATGCTCTGTGTGAACATTTGTGGAACTGTACAGTTAAAAAGTATAAAAAAGGCTCCTCAAGCCCTGGAGTTTCAGAGACTAACTAGCCAGTCTTATTAAAATGAATATAAAACTACATAGCTCCTGAGTAGTCCCCATAAGTAGCCAGCAGGAGACTACACTACCCAGGAGTCTTAGAAAATAGCTGTTAGGTAATGCTCAGGCAAGCCACATGCACAAAGATTTGTGAATATAATTTTTGTTAGTTTTTTCTATAACTTTCTTTTATTTAAATAACTTTTTAAAATAAAAAACAAACAAAAAATACAATACACAATTACAATTAAGAACAATAATCCTTGCCAGCCTTTTAGCACTGAGGGTTGAGGTGATGGACGCCACACCTTGTGTCATGCTGGCGATCCATATTCAGGAATGAGCAGAGGTCATCGTGGGTCAGTGGGGGGAAGATGGATCAAGCATCCAATGGACTGCTTTCCATCGTCAGGGTGGGAGGAACCCACAGTCGCTGTACATCTGACCCCAGCAGAGGCAAGGGCCAGCGCCATGGTGCCATAAATTTCAGGGTTGTAGCTCAGCTGAATCCTGAAGTGGCATGCACCAGAGCGTGCATGAATATGTCATTGCTGTAATTGCACACTGAGCTCCACAGGGGTTGAAATCTAGGGAGGAAAAATGGCATCCTGGTTGCATCGGCTTGATGGCTGTCTTATGGGAGCCAGGGCTTCAGAATGGCATCACTGAGCTGGATCTGGTCCTGGCGGGAGAGAGGTGGGCTCCCCACCGTCCTACCATGGGAGTAATCCAGGGGGAAGAGGTGATGGCCATTCAGAAGAGGAAGCCAGTGGACTGACCAGACAGTGGCTGGATCCATGAAGGAGGATGCCTTGATGAGTGATGCCAACCAGGGAAAGCCAGCAAGGAAAGAAAATAAGTAAAAAAATTAATAAATAAATAAATAACAATAACCCTTACAGAGTAAAACATATATCAAATCAGAGTTATAAATATAAGTGAGCGTTGACTCTGTAAACTCCCCCCACCTCCCAGCTTGCTATCTAGAAAACCAGTAATCAGACTCCAGTTCTGCAAGGATAAAACATGAAATTAACTTAGATATTGCAATGAGAGTAAGACAAGACAACCATTGGCAGAGTCACCTCCATTAAAATAATTTTTAAGCTGACTTACAAACTGTCTTGAATTAATAGGTTATAAATAAATTTGTCACAGTCCCACACAAAAGATTAATAGTCAAATTACCCAGCCTGGAAGTGGGTCCAAGGCTGGTAGCCTGGGTAAAACTTTGGCTGGACAACAGGACACAGAAGGTAATTGTAAATGGAGTCCACTCTGAAGAAAGTGGGGTTACTAGTGGGGTACCGCAGGGTTCAGTACTGGGTCCAGTCCTTTTCAATGTCTTTATAAGTGACACTGCAGAGGGACTGGAAGGAAAATTATGCCTCTTTGCAGATGACACAAAGATCTGCAACAGGGATGATACACAAGGAAGCGTGAAAAGGATGAGAAGGGACTTGGCAAGGTTGGAGGAATGGTCAGAAGTATGGCAGTTTGGATTCGATGCAAAGAAATGCAAAATAATGCACCTGGGAAACAAAAACCCAGGGGAAGATTACACAATGTGGGGGAGGTAGTAACAACAAGAAAAATGGAAAGGGACCAGAGGTAATCATATCAGATGACCTTAAGGTTAATAAGCTATGTAAGAAGGCAGTAGGGAGGGCTGGGGGGATACTGGGATGTATAGGGAGAGGCATCACCAGCAGAAAACAGGAAGTTGTTATCCCTCTGTACAGACAGTTGGTGAGACACCATCTGGAGTACTGCATCCTGTTCTGGAGACTTCATCTCTGCAAGGACACAGACAGGATAGAGGCAGTCCAGAGGAGGGCAACTAAAATGGTGCAGGGTCTGCAAGACAAGGCATACAAGGAGAGACTAAAGGAGCTTAACATGTATACCCTTGAGGAAAGGAGGGGGGGAGGAGACCTGATAGAAACTTTTAAGTACCTCAGTGGAATCAACAAAGTCCAAGAGGGTAGCATCTTTCAGAAAAAGAGATGTGCAAGAACAAGGGGACACAATTTGAAGATAGAGGGGGGCAGTTCAGGGGCAATGTGAGGAAGTATTTTTTCAAAGAGAAGGTGGTGGATGCATGGATCAGCCTTCCTGAGGAGGTTGTGGGGTCTAAAACTGTGGGAGAATTCAAGAATGCGTGGGACAGACATAAGGCTATTTTTGTGGGAGGTAGGAAGAAATAGGCAGTTGATTAACTAGGATCTGCAGCTTATCCTGTAGGTAGGGAAATTGGGAGACTAGGTGGCCCAAGTGCTCCTTATCTGCTGTCAAAGACTATGTTTCTATATTTCTATGTTTCTATACAGTTTACCCAATCTGTCATAAAAAGGTTTTGTTTTTTTTTAAATATCACACTCCACAGTTACTAGAAATTTGGAGGAAAGAGTAATAGCAAACATACAAACTTGTTTACACAACTGCACACACATCAAATGCTTTGGCACCATTGGCAGGGGGCTGGACCTTAGTACCAATGGACACAAAAGTATGTATCTCTAACACGCACGCTCAGTGTTGACTTTAGTGGAAATGTACAATTAAAAGGTATAAAAACACTCCTTCAGCTATGGAGTTTCACAAACCAACTGGCTAGTCTTATTAGAATGAATATAAAAGCTGCTTAGCTCCCAAATAGCATTGAGTAATTGAATTGATTTCTTCTTCCCATAAACTTTCCATGCCCTGTACTGTTTACTCATCAGTATTAACAAATCTGGTGTAATCCAATCACAATTAGAATATTTCACATGTAATTTATGATCAGGAGCAAATTGTTCACAAATTCAACCCAATTTAGAAGCAATAAAGTCTAACATTGTATCAGTGTCAGGAATACTATAAAAATATGACCAATTCAATGCAGTAATTTGTGTTCTAAAACCATTATCATCTGGATGCTGAAGTGAATGCATATATATACATTTAGGTGGTAAGCAATGCTTCTTATCCCTCCAATAACAATGAACAGGGCTGTGATGACTCAGTGAGTCAGAATGGGGCAAAGCTGAAGACATCCGGTCAGGCCTATATGTTAGAATCCAATCTATACTAGAACCTGTGCCAGATTTATAGTTAATACAACTAGGGCTATCAATCAATTATGTTAGATTTAACCCAGCTAGCATATCTTTGATCTGATATTAGTTTTGTCATCCCAATTTATATTAGCATCACCTAGTAAAATATGTTCTTTAGTGAGCCCATGCAAGCCAATAAATTTAGACAGTAAATAGAGAACATCATTGGTTAACTCTGGGAGAAAATAAAAAGTACTTACATATAAATGTTTTACTCCTCCTAAACTAAGCCTAACAGATAGAACATCACAACCAGTGTAGGAATACAAGAAATCATCCTGTACAACCACTAAATTAGACTTAATATAAACATCCCCCCCTCCATTTACATACCCTATCCCACCTGAATAATGTATAATGGGACAGCTCAACAAAAGAATTACTAATCTTTGAAGACAACCATGTCTCTGAAAGGGATAAAATATCGGAATTGTTAGCAGCAGCCCATGCTCAAAAATCAACAAATTTAGAAGGCAAGTTGATAATGTAAACATGTACAATAGAAAAGGCCCCTTTTGCTTTCCCTGAAGTATAAAAATCATTATCACAAATAGGCCCAGGATTAACTTTAATGTTTCCGGATACCAACAGCATCAACAATATCAGTGGACAATTAAAATTAAATGAATTTAGACATCTAATATCACCTTTAAAGATGCATGATTTTGTTTAAAATATGTATGGTTTAAAAGAGGGCTGAAATAGGCTCTCTTGCAAAACCCCATCTGATGGAAAAGAAGCCACCTCAAATTCCCAGAAAGAGAGCAGGTTGTTCTGACAGCAAACAATATCAAGCATAAAACCATTTTTACCTGTTGTCACATTGAATAAAATAACAAGCACCTAACTATACAGAACAACATTCCTAAAAAGAAGAGACATTTTCATAGGGCAGAGTTCTGTGGCACAGTCAGCTACTTAACTCATTCATACCACAAAAGCCCTTTGAGACTTCCACAACTTGTGTCCTGTATTCGCTTAATACTGCATCCTGGGATGTTCTAAGCAAAATCAAGCCATAATAAGCATGCCACAAACAAATGCAAATACTTCTTGAACCGTAAGTGTTACACACAAAGTATGGCAAAGTTGTTCAGCACGAAATTACCTTTCCAATGGTGCTATGCAATCAATTGTAATCAATTCAGTTATTTTATGCTAGCTGAAATAGCAAACAACTGTTTTTTTTTTATTTATTCAAGGTGCTTAGGTAAGGCTTGAGAGACAAATGTCTGCCATGCACACCCATACGATAAACAAATACAAATGACTCCTGAGGTATATGTGATAGACACAAAGTATCAGTGGCAAAGTTGTTCAGCACAAAATTACTTTTCTAACAGTGCTATGCAATCAACTGTAATCAATTTGTTTTTTTTTTTATTTTATGCTAGCTAAAATACCAAAACAACTGTTTTTTTTTTGGATTTATTCAAGCTGCTTAGGCGACACTCGAGAGACAAATGTCAGCCATGTACACCATACCTTAAATAAATGCAAATAACTCAAGTATACATGATAGACACAAAGTATCAGTAGAAAAGTTGTTCAGCACACAATTATCATTCTAACTGTGCTATGCAATCAATTCTTATCAATTTGGTTTATTTACTATTTAGCTCAAAACTGCTGACTTCCTCAGACATTTCCAGGCCTGAGTGAAAGTTAGCTGAGTATGTCTACAGTCATTATTGGCCTGAATGGTTTTGCTTTCAGGTGCCACCTACAGGCGTATCCTGGCCTGAATGATTTAAAAGAGAATTTAAAACAATTTTTAAACCAGCCTCCCACTGTAGACACCAACTGGTTGACTTCCACCACTCCAATGGGAGCCACTCACTTGGAGAGACACTTGAGTGGCTCTCCTTTTTGAGCTCTGTTGCCTCACCTCCTCAGTGATGTCATATCCACACTGTGCAGACCTAGAACTGACTGCTGCCACCTTGCTGGTCCAGGAATATGGAAAAATGGGGGTTGGAGGAGGTAGGCACTTAACTGACAGACCAAGAGGAAGCAGTACAATCAGATAAAATTGGACCAGTTGCAGTGTTGTTAAACTGAGTGCTTTGGATCCACTTGAGTGCCTCTCCTTTTCAAGCTCTGTTGCTTTGTCTCCTCAGTGATATCAGCTCTGCACCATGCAGACACAGAACTGGCTGCTGCCATCTTGCTGGTATGGGAGTATGGGAAAATGAGGTTGGAGAAGTTAGGCAGTCAACTGACAGAGTAGGTGGAAGCAGTACAGTACATTTGTTTCACGTCACAGTAAAAATGCATTCTGAATTTTCAATGTACCATATGAAGAAGAACAGTACCCATTTTATGATCTAATGAAAGGACCTTTCACAAGATTTTTAATTTAGACTGCAGACTGGCCATGGATTCATGTGAAGGCGACAAGTTAACTAAGACATAAGCAGTATTGTTGAATAAGACCTTGTGCACAAAGTTATTCATATTGAGGACATAATTTGTATCTGCTGCCAAGCAATCCAGCTTAAAATATAGGTGGTAGTGATATTCCCATTGTTGTGCTGATACAGCAACTGGTGTGGGTCTGTCAGAACAGCATACAGAACAGTATGTAGCACGAGGGTGCTTTATTTCTTTGTTTTTTCTTCTAATAGTTTTTTTTTTAGCTAAGTGTGAGTTAGGGATCCCCATTGAGGTAAACTAGTTAGGTCCTGTGCAGTTTCGGGGTGTTTTTTAGTTTGTTTTCCAGAGTGTGTTCATTTGGTGCTGTGACTCGTTTATGGCCCAAAGAGATTTTGATGCCAGACTACTAGTGGTTCTTATTGCTAGTGCTTTTCATCTTTTATCTGTCTCATAGGTTTATATGATAACTCAAGCAAATGAGATCATTATAAAACAGAAGTGGAGCAACTCAGCAACTGGCAAACAAATAGACTTGAATGCTAGGTCCAGTTAAAAATTGATTTTTATTAATACAAACAAGCTGATCACAATACACAGCACCCCCTCCACCAATGTTTCGCATATCTCTTACACTTTATCAAGGCGGGCCTTGATAAAGCATACGAGATATGTGAAACATTGGAAGAGGGGGTGCTATGTGTCATGATCAGCTTGTTTGAATTAATACAAAACAATTTTTAACTGGATCTAGCATTCAGGTCTATTTGTTTGTGGGTTGCTGAGTTGCTCCACTTCTGTTTTATAAAGTCTTTCACTTTGAGGTAGCAATGGCTATGCCTCATGTAGCTGTCTCTTGGGATACAAAATAAATGGGATCATTATATTTGGTGTTATCCTACATTTTACTCCAGGATTACTTTCCTGACTTGAAGCTACAAGTAATTACCTGTTCTAGGCATTGGAGGATTCTTGGAATTGGATTACCCATCAAAGGAAGTCTGAAAGTGATGCAGAGCACTGTTGACTGTATCCTTTGGTGAGGAGATTTGGAAGGAGAGTCGGAGGATAGTCATATCCATCTTCAGTGCTCCTCAACCCTGCTCAGCTGTACTTACAGTTCGGGAGGTCAGCGGTTGACTCTTCTTGAGGTCCTATTGCCTTGTCTGGGGAACAGCAGTCTGAGCTGGGCTTGTCCATTGGGGTGGCAGCAGGGGACTTTCGCCAGAGGGTGTAGTACTCCTACTCCTACTTGCTGTGGTGGACTAACCTTGGGTTGGTCATCAGAGTATAACTCCACTTCTGAGGGCTCCAATCCTTGGGTGGCCTGAAGGGAGCAACTGTGACCTGAGTCAGGACATGGGGGATCCAGGTGTACTGAGGTACCAAGGTCCCTGAAGAGCGATGTGGGGACTTTTAGACTGAACTGCCACAACTGTCTTGTTTGGGCCACAGTGCTGGGCTGGGGGTAGTTGTTTATGGTGGGAAGCCTCTCAGAAGGGTACTGGGGGACACTGGATGGAGGACAATGTGACCACGGTAGCCTGTGGGGATCCTCATGACAGGTGCCAGTGGGCCCGTGTTTCTGGGGACCCCAATTCCTGTGGGTTGTCTGCTTTAAGCTTCCATTCTTCAGGGGCAGCATTTGCTGTGGCATATGAGACAGGGAGCTAGGCTACAGCAGAGGCCTTTGTTCATTACCCAGATGGTACTGTCATTTAAAATAACTGGAAAGTTTTAATGGTTTGATTGGGGAGGCGGTGAGAGAGTCTTCAGAGTTATCATTTTATGATTTGGCTAGTTCTGTATTGGATGCTGCAGTGTGAGTGCAGCAGTCAGGACATATATATATTATTGGTTGCATAGGCGTGAGAGCCCCATCCTTTCCTAACTCAGACTTGGAGCTCTGGCATGCTTCATCCTACTCTGGATATTGCCTCTAATCTTTGGATCTGGCTCCTATTTTACTGCAAGTGACTGGTTTTCTTTCTGGGGGGTTGTGGGTATTGATTTTTGGTTGACTGTGGATTATTTATTCATTTATTTTTGCGTCATGTAATGACTGTTGTTTTGATTGCTGCATTTAGGTCTGTGTAGATACTGTATGTGCTGGCAGAGATCTCTCCCAACCAGGCGCCAATCTCCCTTTGAGCTCCAGGTCCTCCATCCCTTTAACTGTCCACCATTGCCCACAGAGATTAATGGGTGTTGTCATGCTCTGGAGATAGTGAGGAGGAGATGTTAGGGGGGGCATGGACCTGGAGGGAGAGTGGAGCTGGGTGGGTGGATTGCGGTTGTGAAAACTAGAAGAAGTCCTATGGTGAAAAGGGTCCAGAGAGGGGTACTCCCTGTCTGGTTCCCATACCCAAGGGCTCCAATGTGGGTGGGCAGATGACACAGTAAGCCTTGGTATCTCATCCTACTCGGGTGGTGTTGTGCAATGCCAGGTCTATTAAAAAAAACACAGCAGTGATTGCTGATTTTGTTGAGTCATCTGACCTGGCTTGCATCACAGAGACCTGGCTGGATGAAAATTCTTGCCCAGTTCTTGAGTCAGCTATTCTAGCCAGATTCTTGATAATACACTGCCTGATGATGAATCATAGGGGCAGGGGTATAGCCATTTGTTTTAAAATGGAATTGGGCCTTGTAGATGTGCAGGTTGGGGAGACTAGGTCCTTTGAATCTT
This sequence comes from Neoceratodus forsteri, assembly GCA_016271365.2. Lineage (NCBI taxonomy): Eukaryota > Metazoa > Chordata > Ceratodontiformes > Ceratodontidae > Neoceratodus > Neoceratodus forsteri. The sequence goes on from CM057455.1 coordinate 615,380,407, forward strand.
TCATTGGCGCAGGTGTGGGGTGCAGGATTTTTCTCATCTACAGTCCACCCAGGCTTGAGAAGAAATTCCTGCAGGAAGTCACTGGCTTCATCATCGACATGGTTTTGGAGTCTCCCAGATGGATGGTTCTGAGAGACTTCAATGCCTGGCTTGACGATGAACTCTCAAAAATTGGACAGGACTTCCTCCAGCTTATGAAATCACTGGGCTTCACGCAGGTTATTTCCTCTGCGATCCACAAACACAGTCATTCATTGGACCTTGTCTTCCTTCTTGGTATGGAGACCTCCAACCTGGCGGTGGAGCAGGTCGGATGGTCTGACCATCACACTATAAGGTTCAATTTCCAGGCTCCTCCCTGTAGGTCTGCCCCCATGGAGATGGTCCAGTACTGATGGCCTGGTAGTGGTGCTGGACATATCAGGTCTTCCAAGTGCAAGCTTGGATCCAGATGATCTGGTACTGGCCTATAATATGGCTATAAATGAGGCTCTGGAATCCATATCTCCAGTCCGGATTCATCCCCCCACCCTTTGCCCCCTGTCCCCTTGGTTTGAAGGGACCTTGAGGGAGTTGAGAGAGGTGCAAAGGATGGAACAGCACTGGTGGAAATCAGTCCTTGATGCCAACAGTCTTAGACTGATGGTCCATTATACGGACTTTCAATTGGCTATCTCCCATAAGAAGGCAGAGTTCCAGTCAGGTGAGATTGCTGCTGTGCAGAATCAACCAGGTTAGCTCTTCTGAACTGTGGACAGTCTGTACAATGCAGCCTCTCTGCAGTCCTGGAGAGCATTGTCACAGGAGAAATGTGATGTGTTTGCTTGATTCTTTGCAGATTAGGTTGCTGACATCAGGTCTGAGATAAGTACAACCCATTCCAATGGGAGTGGTGGTGGGTGGGAGGTTGTAGTGCCTCAGTTGGTGTAGTCTGACTTCACCCGTTTGGAGATCAGGGATTTTGTGAGGATCATCCAGAGTATGCGGCCGACTTGCTGTAGTTTGGACCAGGACCCAACGTGCTTCCTGGTGGGATGTGTTGAGATCATCAGCTCAGTCCTTGCTGAGATTGTTGGAGCTCATTAGAGACAGGTGTGTTTCTGGACTCCCTGAAGGAGCTGGTTGTTATACCTCTCCATAAGAAACCTTCTCTTGACTCAGACTGTCTCGCTAACTACAGACCCATCTCTAATTTTCCCTTTGTGGGAAAGGTTATTGAGAAGGTGATGATGGAGCAGCTGTAGGATCATCTTACCATCCACAATATCTATGATCCTCTTCAGTCCAGATTTCAGAAGAGACATACCACTGAAGCAGCTCTAGTTTGGGTACTCAATGATCTCCTGATAGTGAGAGACTGGAAGAGCCGTTCCATCTTGGTTCTTCTTGATCTCTCTGCAGCATTTGACACTGAGGACCATGGTATATTATTGAAGACTGGTCTGTGGACTATCTGGTACTGTTCTCAGATGGTTCCAGTCTTTCCTCACTGGCAGGTCTCTGAGAGTGGTGTCAGGGGTTTATTCCTCTGGCTCTTTCTCCCTGCCTTGTGGGGTGCTGTGTGGCTCCATTTTATCACCCATGCTGTTTGTGGTGTACATGCTGCCTTTGGGAGGCATTGTAAGGTGGTATGGGCTGAGTTTTCACTGTTATGCAGATGATACTCAGCTATACATGTCCTTTGTGTCTGAGCGTGAAGATGCTGTCTCCATCTTTAACAACTGCCTCTACGAGATCCAGGATTGGATGAGTTCTAATTGGCTGAAGTTGAATCTGGACAAGACTGAGGTTTTGGTTGTGGATTGGGGTCATCAGATGGAGGGACTTTTAGCTGGGCAGCTTTACGGTCTTTGGCTTGGTGGCAGCCAGCTAATGTCGTCTGACTGGGTGTTAAATCTAGGCATTATTTTTGACAATGGATTGATGCTTAAATCTCAGGTGTCATCCATCATCAAGTACTCTTTTTACCATCTGAGGAATATCACCCTGATTAAGCACCTGATTCCACTCAATGGCCTTCCAGCATTAGTTCACACCTTGGAGACCACCCACCTTGACTACTGCAACTCCCTATACCCAGGGCTACCTGGGGTTGCTATCTGTTGCTTGCGGCTGGTGCAGAATGCAGTGAACAGGCTGTTGACTGGTCTTTCTTGATCTAGCCAAGTCATGCCTGTGCTGCGGAGTCTGCACTAGCTGCCTATTCAGTGGCGGATCACCTTTAAGATTGGCTTACTGATCTATAAAGCTCTACACAGACAGGGACTATGCTATCTACAAGAACATCTGTGTCCCTACCACCCCCTCTGCCCACTCTGCTCCACTGGTGAGGGATTGCTAGAGGTTCCCAGGGTACATTTGAAGACCTCTGGGACCCTTACATTTGCATTTGTGGCCCAGACCCTGTGGAACTCTCTACCTCATCATATAAGGGAGTGCCTGACCGTGGAGAGTTTTAAAACCGCACTGAAAACTCATCTCTTTAATCTTGTTTTTTTCTCAGAACTTCAAATGAATTGCTTGATGGTGTTTGCACTTTATTTATTTATTTTATTTAGTTTTTATTGACCGGGTAAGTGCACTAGATAAATCTTGCCTATTTTCAGGCACGACCCGGGGGAGGGGGGGTACAGATGAATGCCAACTGACCTTGAACCAGATCAAGCTGTTGGTGGTATTTTTAGTGAATGAAGGAAATTTGGCCAGGACACCGGGGAAATTCCCCTACTCTGTGCTGCTGTTACAGTGGCCAGAGGGGGAGTATGGGCGTTGTGGTGTGGCGACTGAGTGCAATATGGCTCAGTCAGAGCAAGATGTGGGAGAGAGAGCGCTGGTAAGCGTAGAGTTGGTTGATGAAGAACGGGCTGTTTGGCCCAAGCAGAGCATTCCTGAGGGCAGGATGGAGCCTGTTTCGGCAAAGAGAATGGAGGAGGTGAAGAATTATTTGGAGGAGCGGTGTTCCTTTACGGCTGGAAGAGCAGAGGACCCCTTATCGTTGGAGAGCAGTACAGAGGTGGCGGTGCCTTTAAAACTGGCAGGAGAAGCCGGCAACATGGAAGTGAGACCGGGAGAGGCCGGTGGAGCGGTGCCTACACTAGCGGTCTTGGCGAGAAGAAACCTGGTGAAAGGAAAAGGTAAAGCGGAAATGTAGGTTGGAGGAACGAGAAGAGAGTCGGAGGAGCAAATGGGGAATACGGCGGAGAGAACTGAACTGGGGGCAGGAGAGAGAGGTAATGATCCGTTTCTAAACCTCGCGACCTGTAAGTAATGTGAACTTAAACAAAAACTTTCCTACTGATTCAGATTTCGAAAGATGCAGGATTTGTGTTTAATCTAAGGTGGTGGCTGCTTCTACAAAAGATACTGTGACCTATCAAATTAAGCATGGGCAGCAAGAAGGAGTGACTGATTTTTTTCTCTTCTGACAGTACAGCCTTTCAGGCTTTTCAAAAGAAATGACTTGGGTGTTGGACGAGAAAGGAGCTGCTGGTAGTTTGGGGGTTGTGGGGAGCATGATAGCTCTTGGTCACTCCAAGCTGCTTTATCAGCTGCTGTCTGGAAGCAGAAGGATCATGGGTATGGACACCTGATTCTTCATGGGATAATGCTTGGGATTGCAGTCTGCTTCACCAGAATGGAAGCCAGGGTGAGGGGGACGGAGTTTCTACCTCTGACGCTGCTAATTTTCATGAAAGTAGCAAGAGAGAACTGTGCTCTGTAGTAGGGAAGGAGAATGATTATGTACCACCGGGTAAGGAAGAGAGTGTTAATATGAATAACATTGAACAGTTGAAAATTAGTGGGGAAAAGCCAGAAAAATCCCTTTTATCCAGTCTATTTTCACAGTGTAAAAGGGAAGCAGCACCTAGGAGGAATGCTGTAAGGATTCGGTATAAAGGTGGTTTAAAGGATCGACCAAACAGATATTATGTTGGTAGAACATTAATTAAAGAGTCTTTGAGGTTTTCTCCTAGAGACGTATTTGCATTTATCAACATTTCGGGTGAGGCCAATTATGACATTAGTTTTCGTACACCTGCTTTGCTTGACCTTTTCTGGGAAAGGTATAACCAGGTGAAGTTTTCCCCTTTATGGACACCCTTTTTCATGATTCCTTTGTCTAAACCTCTGATAAAGTTTGTGACGGTGATGTTCAGGAATGAGGGTGTTCAGGTGGAGGATATTAAATTTTGGTTGGCACAAAAATGTGAAGTATTAAGTTAACCCGATCCCATTTTGGATTCAGAATTATTTTGGACAGGGGCGTGGAAATTTAAGGTGAAACTTAAACAAACAGCAACAGGGGTGGAACATATTTCCAATTCATTTATGTTAGGAAGAGACAGGGGGGTCTGCTTTTATAGCGGGCAACCCAGGGCCTGCTATAAATGCGGATCTAAATCTCATTTATCTAATGTTTGTGACCAACCAAAATGTGATAATTGTGAAGAAGTGGGTCATATTACTTTATTCTGTACAAACTCTTTAAAATGCAATTTGTGTGAAGAGATGAATCATGCTTTTAAAGACTGTCCCTGGGCGGCCCAGAATAAGCAAGCATGTGGAGTGTCAGACCTTTTGATTCAACAAGCACAAGAAGCTGGAGTGTCTCAGCAGGAGGTATCCATTGGGGTGGAAGAGGTGTTAACTCACCAGAATAGGGGTACACAGCAAGAGAAAGTTCAGACAGTGGGCAAAACAGTTCAGAAGAAGGAAGCTGGAGAAGGAGGGCTGAAGCTTCTCCAGCCGGTTTGTTATTCTGATGATTTAGAGGAGAAGAGTGGAATGGGTCAGGGCAAACTTAAACCCCCACTAGCCCCTCCATTATTACGAAGGTCTAGTAGGACAGTGAAGACTATGGTACCAGTGGAGGTAGAAGGTATTGAATCGAAAAATCCGTTTGAGGAACTGTGCTGGGGAGATTCAGAGTTGGATATGGGGGATACTGATTCCCAAATATCGGTTCAAGAGGGAGAGACAGTGCAAAAGGATGATTATAAGGGAAAAAAAAAAGAAAAGGAGGAAGAAATGAGAATAGTACAGGTAGGCCAGTCTGACGGTAAACTATAATGATATTATATGGGCTTCCTTTAACACCCATAGTTTGTTAAAAATCTGAAAAGGCGTGCAGTATTTCAGGTAATAGCTGATTTGCATATATCTATTTGTTTTTGCAGGAGACGTGGATGTTCTCTAGATATCAAGTTGATGTTTTCACTAAGGATTGGCCGTGGGGACCCTCATTTTGGTCCTTTGGTGAAGAAAGAGCGGATGGGATAGGAATTCTTTTTAACTCCTTTAATTTTAGATTACTTAAGTTAATAGAAGTTTGTCCTGGGAGAGTATAAATTCTAGATGGTTTTTGGTTGGAAAAAAAGATCAGATTAATTAATATTTATAGCCCTCAATCAAAAGCTGGAAGGGTGGCATGTTTTTCGGACATACAATCATTTCTAGTAACACCTATTCCAATTCTTTGGGGAAGGGATTTTAATTGTAATATAAAAGGGAACAGAGGTAAAGGTAGTTTTGAGAAAGGGAAGAAAATCTATTGTGATTTGGTATGTCTTCAGAATATTGTGAAAACGGCAGACCTGGTAAGTTGTATGCATAGTCAGGAGGAGGAGGGCTGGTTAGGCACTTTCTTTACAAAAGGGAAGAGTTTTATGATCGATTATTTGTTTATATCCAAGAGAATCCAGTTCCATAGTCCACAGGTTATTCCCATGTAATTCTCTGACCATGCTCTGATACTTATTAAGGTGGGGACACAGCAAGGGTTTCTTAGGCATAAATCTATATGGAAATTGAATACGTCAATCCTTCAAGAGAGGGTAGTTTCAAATTCCATCCATGGTATTTTGGATGCCAGGTTGTCAGTGGCCTTTTTGTATCAAGATCTTGGGGTTTGGTGGCAGGAAACTAAAGAAGATTGTATTGGATGGTTCAAACATTATGGGGTTAGGAAAAGGAATGAAAATTTTTTCGATTATCTTAAACTCAGGAAACAGCTTCAATATATTCTATCATGTGCGACTTCTTCTAGAGGTAATTTTTCGGAGCAGATAGCTGAGATTAAAGGTTTAATGAGGAAAAGACAGTATGATAGAGCAAAATCATTGCAAGCATTAATTCAGAATCATTTAAAAAAATCTGCTTTTGGAGATCCCTTCGAACTATGTAAAGCAGTTAAGGAGAGGGAGACAATAGAATTTTTAGTCCAGGGAAATACTAAGGTTTCTTCTATCATTGCACTAGGAACAATTATTAAAGAACATTTTAGGGGTCTGGAACCAAAGGTTGCTCCATCGTCTCTCCTGATTAATCAGTTTTTAGGACCTAGTTTAAAAGAAAATAGGGATAATGATGGTCTGAAGGAAGTAGGGTGACCCATTTCAAAATCTGAAATTCTGGGAGTTATTAAATCTCTAAAACAGAATGTGTCCCTGGTATAGATGGTTATCCAATGAGTTTTATAAAGTGTTTTCATCTGAATTAGTAGAATGTCTCTGGTTAGTATTTATTTCCTCACATCCGGGGTGATGTTAAATTCTTTTACAGAAGGGCGTCAGACATATATCTTTAAATCTGGAGATAGGGGACACTTTAGGAACTGGAGGCCTCTAACTCTTTTGAATTCAGATTATAAAATTTTGACTACCATAATTAACAATAGACTGAAGGGGGTGGTAGAGAGGTTGTTTTTACCGGTGCAACATAGTGGGATTCCAAATAGAAGAATCCATTCAATATTAGGTCTAATTAGAGATATAATTGAGCAGGTTGGGGAAGGGGGCCATTCGGGTGTAATTGAATCGGTGGATCTTGAGAAAGCATTTGACAGAGTCGATCATGAGTTTTTAATTTCATCTCTCAAGTGGTTTGGTATCCCATGAGTATCATACAGCTCATAAGGGGGTTATACAATAATGCTAAAGTTTATCCAGTTTTGAAAGGTTCTTTGGGAGAAGGTTTTATTATGAAATGTGGAGTGAGGCAGGGGTGTCCATTAAGCCCGCTTCTGTACAACTTTTCTTTAGAACCCTTAATAAGAGCAATCTGCATTCCACCCTTATGGTTAGGAATAAAGGTGCCAGGGATTTCGAACTCTGGTCTTATACAATCTTTTGCGGATGATATTTGTCTATTTTTTTCTAACCATATGGAATTTTCTAAATTCCTTAAAGTGTTTACATTTTATGCGGAAGTATCTAATGCCATATTGAATACGCATAAATAAAAAGGGCTGTTGTTGGGTAATTATCAAAGAGAATTGTTTTCTGTTAATTTGGTTGAATTGTCTCAAAAACCTTTAAACATATTAGGGGTAGAATTTAAGAATCAAAATTGCCCAGTGGAGGTTTGGTCAGGTGTTCTAGATGCAATTCTACAGAAAGTTTTGATCTGGAAAAGGTTTAAATTTTCTAAAATAAAGAGATTCAGATAATAAAACAATTTATTTTGCCTCGACTGCAGTATATTTGCAGTTATTTTTCCATTACCAGTACAGCTAGAAACAAATTATATAGCATATGCTTCCAGATGTTATGGGGAAGCAGATTGAATCAATTAAGAGAGGATGCACATACCTGAACAGAAAACAAGGGGGGTTAGGGATGGTTGACCCGGTAGTATTTTGTTTTTCGCTATTCTGTGCCTTTTCTTTAAAGAAATGTTTAGGGGGTTCTAAAGAAATAGACAGTATAGTATTCCGGAACTGGTTGCAAGCATACCTGAGTATGTGGAGGCCTTCAGCTCCGAAATGGTCTGCAAGATTTAGGACTCCAGATTATTTTAAGCCAGTGGCACAGAAATTGTTCAGATGGAAAATCTCAAAGGATATGATTTTAAGATATACAGCAAAGGGGTTGTACAAGGCAATTATGGTACAATGTTTTCAGATAGAGCCAAACTTTAAAAATTGTCCGAGTGAGAACAAAAGTAATGTGTTGGAGCAGCTAAATAATAGTAGGCTGCCTCCTTATATGTGGGAAAATTTATGGTTAACTATGTATGGGAGACTACACGTAAGGGGTACGGCCAAACACAAGGCAATCGAAGAAAGAATTTGTCCTTATCCAGACTGTGTTAATGTGGAGGAGACGATGGAGCATTTTTTTTTACATTGCTCTTTTTCCTCCAAGTTATGGGGTTTCCTAGCTCAGGTATGGAATCTCCCATGGTTAGCAAAAATGGATTATGATCTCCTAGTGATTGGTATTTTTCCTCATTATTTGAGTGGTTTTGAGAAAAATACATTAAGAGTCTTTTTGGCTAGCTTGCGGTTTTGCTTATGGCAAACTAGGGTGCAATGGGTGTTATACCAAAAGAGACCATCATTTGAAGGTTTTAGAATTTATGTAACCAATGTTTTGCATAGGGTTTTATGGAGGAATGTCAAATATATGATGGGGAAAGTCAAAATTTGGTGGAAGGATTTCTTCACTTTATTAAATACAAGTAAAATTACAAAACAGGAAGAGGAAAAAAATAAAAACAAATAGTATGCATAAGAAACAAGTATTTAAAAGTTTTAGAATATTGTTTTTTCTTTTTGTTAAATGTGAAGAGTTGGTTTGTATGAGTTAAAGCTTAGTTTTATGTTATTCTTTTCTTAGTGTATTAACAGAAGTTCAAGGATGTATTGATGTGATGTTATGTCTTTCTTGAGTTTGATGTATATGTGAATATTCAATAAAAGTTACCCCTACTCTTTTCGATAAGTGCCATGGGATCTTTAACATCCACATGAACTACCACTAATCCAGGCAGATGGGACCTCGGTTTAATGACTCATCCGAAAGACAGCACTTCAGAAGTGCAGCACCCCATTCATGCTGCACTACAGTGTCAGTTCTGGGATATTAACCCAAGTGCCAGATGGGGGAACTGAACCCACAGCCCTCTGATCTCCCCGCCTCAGAGGCGAGTGAGCTACCTACTGAGCTGCTGACACTTACTTTTTTATGGTTATTTTAATCAGTTTTAATATTTTTGTACAAGCACTCTGATATTTTATGAATAGCACTTTATAAATAAATGATTGATTGATTGAGCAACTTTGTAAAATGACATGTTACTTTACCACTTTTTGAAGCCCCAAATTTTCCAAGATGTTTTCCCAGATCAGAAAGACAAATTCAAAGGTGGGGAATAGCATGGACTGTGCAATCATTATTTTTGCATCACTTATCAAATAATCCTTACTCTTGTATAAGTCACCTAATTATCGATGCACATGTTTAGTGACATTGTACAAGTGTGCATCGAAACAAAGACTAGGGTCTAAAAGGAATTTGAATATTTAGATCTGTCAATCAGTACCAACTCTGTTCAATCTGGTATTGTAAAGAAGAAGCTGCCCATGTCCTTGAATTATTTCAGTAATGGGTTGAACAGTGTGAACAGTCTGATTTGTTAATTGTAAGAAAATATACATTCAAAACTATACATCACATTTATATTTTCATTGAAAAAGATACTGGCAGACAATATAAATGCTTAAAAAATGTCAAATTGCATATCAGTTGTACACACCACCTTAGCACCTCCCATTATAAAATTAAGCAATAATGAGCAACAAAGTGTGTGCCTTGCTAGGATAATGTTATGCCTTGGGTGGTTGAAGCATGAGGTCACAGGCTGAGTATGTTCAACACCCATGAAGTGATGTTATCCCACATGACACGCACCCTGGAGTGCATTATTGCTATTATGCAATGGCTCATTTTTATACAGGATTAAAAAAATCATTTTAAAGTAGTATTTTCTTGATTTTTCTCTGTGGAAGCATACTTAAATAAAAAGAAATTCCTTGGTTTCTTTACTAAGTGGAGCTGTCTGTTTATTCAGTGAGCAGATTTTTTCTGTATTTTTATCTGCATCCCAACTCAGACCCAATCAGTTGCCACCCCATTCCTTGTAAAAGGAAGAATTCTATTTAAAATGCAGTACATGGTTTGTGACTTTTTTTTGCTGTGAGGAACTGGAGTTTTGTATTCTCATCCTCCCTCCAACCACATTCGATTAATGACAGTCCACACCACAGACCCTTCCCCGGTACACACACACACACACACACACTACAAGAAGCATGGAACAGATTATTCCTGTTTTTTTTTATTATTTTTACTTGCACAGTTCCATGACTGAGAGTGGAGCAAATGGGGCTGGAGTCACTGTGGTCTGGAATGGAGCTGGTAAGTGGTGAAGCCACGTATACTGTTTTAAGCAGTGTGCTATTGAAATGAAAGAAAGAGAATGCCAAAAATAAAGTCACAAAGAACTCAAAATGTAATGCTGGTGTAATTTATTGTGCACACTAGTAACAACAGAACAACAAAGCCCCGGTGCTTCAAATCCCTGCAGATTCTTCATCAGGGGGAGGGGTGAGAGCAACTAAACCCTTACAATACAAGGACTGCAATTTAAAGGAACAGTGCAAAGTAAAAATAGTGTATATTATAAATGAACTGAACACACTATAAAAAACAGTAAAATACTGTAGCTAAGGCACTGGTGACAATGAGAGATAATACATCCATTGTCCCTGATCCCAACCCCTTTTTCCCCCACAAAAGACAAACCACTTGTATGTTGTTGTGCTCTGATTGGCAATTAATTTATTATATATCCAAATTTCATTTCCAGTTCTGAGTATCATTTATTAATGTCTCTTCCACAATTATATTTTTTATTGCATTCAAATATCAGTCTCTGATCATCTCTCTCTCTTGTCTTCTCGCTTCCCCAGGTGAACACCTGGGTGCTTTCTTCTTCTGTTTTCTGGTAGGTAACGGTGAGCGCCGAGACAGCTTTTTGTCCTTCAGTTTCTTCTTCTTCTCATCATATTTCTTCTTCCTTCCCCCTACCCTCCATCCCCCCCTTTTTTCCCCCTTTTTTGCTACCATCCACCTCTGGCAGTCCACCATCCGTCCTACTGGACATCCACTGTCATCCAACTTTGACAGCCCCAACCATTCCCTTCTCGCTCGAACTCCTCTCTCCATTTTTTTTTTATCAGGTGGGTGGAAGGTAGCAAAACTTCAACAAAAGTGGCTTGAACCACCACTGTGCTGATCTTTTTGTACCCCTTTTTGCCCCTCCACTTCCTGCCTGGCTGCCTATTGTCCTGCTTCCTAGTACCTCCCCTTCCTTCCCCCCTCCCCAGCTGAGCCAACCATTCCAAGAAAAGGGGAAATGGATACACCAGGACACCTTGGTCTGGCCCTTAAAGGGCAAACTCCATTGTCCCGGATTCCCCCCATTTTCCCCCACAAAAGACAAACCACTTGTATATTGTTGTGCTCAGATTGGCTATTAATTTATTATATATCCAAATTTCATTTCCAATTCTCAATATCATTTATTAATGTCTCTTCCACAATTCTATTTTTTTATTGCATTCAAATATCAGTCTCTGATCATCTCTCTCTCTTGTCTTCTCACTTCCCCAGGTGAACACCTGGGTGCCTTCTTCTTCTCTTTTCTGGTAGGTAACGGTGAGCACTGAGACTGCTTTTTGTCCTTCAGTTTCTTCTTCTTCTCATCATATTTCTTCTTCCTGCCCCCTCCTCTCCTCCCCCCTCTTTTTCTCTTAGCCTGTCTCCAGCTTGCATTTGACGACTGGTTTTTCCCCCTTGTTAGGGTTCTCCTCCTCTCCTTTTTTTACCTTCTTATATGTCTCCTCCAAGCCTCAATAAAACCCATCATTTCTGTATTAAACATGTCTACTGCTAAGTCTGACAGGTGCACCCCATCTGACCTGTAAAAATCCTCTACTAATTCTTCTACCCATCGTAGTATGATGAGCCCCCCCATATTTCTTACTAATGTACCCACCCTCCTATTCATCTTCCTCTTAGCTCTATTAATTGCTACATGGCTGTTCTCATGTCTCCACACCCTTCTTGGTATCATGTCTGACCAAGCAATGCTTACTTCTGGTCACCACTGTTGTATCTTCCCTAAGTTCTGTTTTATCCGCATACAGGTGTCCACCCACAGCTTCCCCAATGTCATTACCTCCCAAGTGTATAATAATTAAATCTGAGGTGGGCCGTAATTCTTTTATTTCTTTCAGGGTCAAAAGTAACTGCACCCATCTTATCCCTCAGATGCCACGCCAAACCAGCTTACATTCTCTGACATCCTCGTAAAGCTGCTTTCCCCCAGCTTTTCTCCACTCTTCTTTCCACCCAATAAATGTATGAGTGCCCGCAGATCCATACTTCTGTGGTCCTCCCTCTACCTATAGGATTTAAGCAAATATACACCTTAATCATCTTCCTGACAGGCTCATCAATTTATTTATTTTTTTTAAACCCCATCAAACTCCCCCCCCACCCTCTCGGTTCCACACCTTCAAGACAAAATTACATTGACATGTTAATCACCAGTTTACAGGGTTTGAATATACCTCTTGTAGCTGGCTGACCACCAGCACCCCTTTTCCAACATATTATTCACTGTCATCCCCCTCGCTGCCCATTGTGAAGGAGCCCCTATTCGAAAAGAGTGAGATGAATATTTGCCTGGGTCTTCACTTAGAAATTCCATACCTTCTTTGAGTACGGCTGTTACTTGATAACTTGTCACCTTCTTCCCATCTCCATGCACAAACAATCTCCCTTTTTTAATTCTATGCTCTGCAGCGTAAGCCCACAAAAGCCTTTACTGGCACACTGTACTGTCTCTGTGTGCCTCAATGGTTATGACACACCCATTACCTCCCTGATCCATTTTGGACCTCTGAATAATAATTTGTATGTATCTCCTGCTGTCCCCAAGTTACGTCTCCCCATTCCAAACTTCCCTCTTCATCTTTCCTGCCATGTCCTACTGCCTCGCTCACTCTTAGGGCTCCTGCAAACATTACCAGGTAAATGGTGTGAAATAACTGCCCCTCATCCTGAGATCTGCAAATTTCCAGTAAAATGCCCCCCAGCTTTGCTAGCCTATGATCTGCTATTGGTCGCCTACCATCCTTGGGCCTCTTGTTCAATCTACTCCACCCCTGCAACATTCTTCTTATCAACATTGGCTTTGTAGGGTCATTCCACTTCTTTAGGATATACAAACTAAACTAATCCCTGCTCGGTACACTCCCATTGTGTTATGAGCCATTCCTCTCTGCCATTGGTCTACTGTAAACTTTCCTGGATGTTCCTCTTTAAGTGGCCCTCTTACCTTCATGTGGTGTGCTTCACTAAATGTTTGCAATGCCCTCCCCCCCCTTCATAGGCTCCCAAGGTCTGCGGTGCCCATGAGTTGTGAAACAGCATCTCAGCTCCCTCCTGCCAACATCCCAGATGTTCATCGGTATGGGTGTTTTCCACTCTTCTGCTGTCGATGCCAGCATCCAGAAACAATCCAGCTGCAGACAGGAAAATCTGTCAGCTAGGATATTTTTAACCCCTTCTATGTGCCTGGCCCTCAATGACATGTTCAGCTGTAGCGATCTTAGCACTAACTGTTGCAGTACCCTCATGACCATCTCCAATCTGGCCCTCTTGTTGTTTAAAACCTCTACCACTGACCTGTTGTCACACCAAAATGTAACTCTTTGATTCCATAATTCCTCCCCCCACACCATGGTGCAGGCCCAAATGGGTATAATTTCCAACAGCGTGATGTCTTTTACCTTACCATCTGTCACCCAATTTTTTGGCCAAGGCTCTGAGAACCATTTTCCCCTCAAGTAGCCCCCATCAGAAAACCTCCCACTGCATCTGTATATAAATCAAGATCCGTGTTATAGACCCATTTATCCTGCCAAAATGAGCAGCCATTGTAGTTGCTGAGGAATGCTTCACATACCCTAAAATCTTCTTTTACTCCCTTTGTTATGTCCACCCAGTGGTGAGGTCTGGTCACTCCTGCTGTAGCCCTTGCCAGCCACTTAATGAGTGTCTTTCCTGGTCCAATTTCCCTACAGGTGAAGTTCAAATGCCCCGTGACTTGCTGTACCTGCCTCAATTGTACTCATCTCCTGCTTGTGTGCACCTGAATCAGATCTTTTAACTTCGCCACCTTGTTATCTGGTTACCAGAACAATTCCCTCAGTGTGTCTATCTCAATTCTGAGGAATTCTAACACCCTAATAGGGCCCTCAGTCTTATCCGGTGCCAACGGTACTCCTAGCTTTGCACACAAGTCTTGGAAACTAGTCAGCATCCTCTCTGTCTCCCTTCATCCCTTGCCTATTAACAAGACATCATCTAGGTAATGCATGACCTCCTTATAACCTGTTTTCTCTTAGAATATCCATTGCAAACAGGTTCTGAATGCTTTGAAATTAGCGCATGCTACTGAACAACCCATAGGCATGGCTTTGTCAAAATAATACTGGTCCCCCACCTTAAAACCCAATAGATCCCAATCCTCCCTTCTCACTAGGCACAATCGGAATGTGGACTCTATGTCTGTTTTGGCCATCCATGCATCAAGTGTCACCAAGATAATCTGTATGGCCTCCTCTAATGTGGCATAGGTGACTGCAGTGTTCCTCACTTATAAAATCATTGACTGATTCTCCCTCTGGGAATGACAGATGGTGAATCACTCTATATTCCCTTTCTTGTTTTTTGGGCATCAGGCCCAATGGGGAGATTCTCATATTTCTTAATGGGGGAGTTGCATACAGTCCCTCTACTCTGCCTGTCGCCCTTTCTTTCTCTATCTTCCACTTCAAAATATCCTCTTTCCCTTTAACTGACCTCAGATTGTTAGCTTCTCTTGCCCTTCTCGGGCCTTCACACTGTAGTGAGAAACCTGTTCTAAGTCCTTTATTTATCACTTCCGACACCTCTCTGTTCAGGTATTCTTTCAACCATCTCTCCCATGCCTCTATTTTAATGGGGGTTTTCGCTTCTTGAATTTGTTCCTTTATCCCCCCCGCTTCTCTGACTCCCTAACCTCCCTCCCAGTCTCATTCCTTCAGCTGTTCAATATGCTTGGTTCCCCCTACCACCGTAATCTCTTCCTTTCGAACCTCAATTACAGGAATGGCCTCTGTAAGCCTGGCCATCCCAAAAGGGCTGTTGGGCTGTTCCCTGTCCCCCTCCCCCTGGGCCCCTTATGTCCAAGATGTCCTGAATCTGTTTGCAGGGTGTGCTCCCCCGCATCTTGAGCATGCATGCCGAAACCTACATTGAGGCCATGAGCAAAATGCACTGTTATATCCCCAGCAATATTTTTGGGGAACTCCCCCTCTTTTTCTCATTTCTCCCTCTGGGGTGGATTGATCAGTTATGTAATCCATCCATAAATCTAACTGCTTTGTGTCCCAATGCACATCCCCATATATTGCCATTATTTGGCCAAAAAACTCATCAGAATATATCCACCCTACTCCCCCTTTTGCTTTTGCCCTTCTGATAATTAGTGAGTACGTAATCAGTGGAATGCACAATTCAGGCATCTTTTCCAACACTATCGCTGAGTACGTGGCGAACCCCACAAACCACCAGTCCCATGTTTTTCCTTTTAGAAATTTATTCTCCTCTTTCTTTCCTAGTAAAACCACTGCTGCAGCCATCTTGCTCTTACCAATATTCTCAGTCTTCTCATATTTTGCGGCTGACTTCCTGCTCACTAGGGCAAAAATGTCTACATACTCACCTTTCCATATCTTTTCTTTCATAGCCAGCGGTACATGCTCCCGTATTCTCATCCCTGGCACTCCTATCTCCCTTGTTCCCTTCCTTATGCTTCCCAACATCTTATCCACCCTCCCTGTCAATTCCTTACCTGACATGATCTCTGCTAAGTCTGATTCTATCTGCCCCAACCCCTCTGATTCCAGTGCCACAATGATTTGGCCTATGTATTCTTCAATGATGTCTCCTACTGCACCGGATACATTACCTGTGGGATTATCAGCTCCCTGCAGCCTGCTGTCATCAGGATGCCGTGGCCTGGTTTCCTGTGGTTGGCTGACTGGTTGGGGTATTGTTTGAAGAGGGACCACTGCATTCAGGGGATCTGCTCTGTGCTCCACAGACAGAAACTCCAACTGCTCTTGGGGAGGTTCTGGTGGTTAAGGTACACAGGGCTGTGGAGGTACTGGGCTAACTACTCTGGAAGGCACCACAGCTGATGGCTTCCCTCTCTTGGGACTACGTGGTCTCCCCGCTGGTCATTTCCCTCTGCCCTCTTTCCCTTTTCCCACTTTCCACTTTCCCTGGATCTCCACGAGTTCTCTCCTTCCACCATCTGCCACATCTTGTTGACCTTTTCTGCCAACTCTACAATGGCCTGGTAGGCATCTTCCTTAGCTGGCCTATTCCTCTTTGGTGCCATCTCCTGTCTTTCTTGCCTGTATAAAAGCTGGAAAAACTGTCAAAACTGAAAAATAAAGCATTTCATTAATGACTCTTCATGCGTTTTCATTGTTTATATATATATATATATATATATATATATATATCTGCTCTCCCCCTGATTCTTCCTGTAAGCAGATGCTTCACACCATCGGCCCCTTCTGTTATCGTTAGTCCCCTTCTGATTTTCACCCTGGTCTCCCCCCCTTTTTTTTATATATGTACTTGCCTTGTGGCCATGCATGCCGCTGTTTCTTCTTGTTAGGCCTGTCCTATGGTCTGCTTTGCCATAAGTAAAATGGCACCCCAGCCATGCTTTGCCTCTAAACCTTTATTATCTGGCTTATGCTCCCCCCCAGCCGATGCTGCAGCTCTTTCCCTGGCTCACTGCTGTCCCCCTTTTATAAGGAGAACCCCACCATCCCATGCACCAGCCCTTTAATCTGTGGAGATCTTGAAAGCCTGTCCCCTCTGCATCTTACATCATGCCACGCAGCCACCATCTTGAATGCTGCACTAACCTGTTCGCTGAGGGACTCCAATGCCAGCCCCCCTGTTCACCTAAAACTCAAATTCGAGCTGCAGTCCAAATGCTTGATGCCCTTAAACACCATCTTCTTGTCACACAGGGTTCCCACTTTAGCCATTTTCTGTCACCAAGGCTGTTTGCTCTCCAAACCCGCTTCTCATGCTTCCTACTCACTAGGCCACACCACGGCCCTCACTTACGACAGCATTCTTACTCCCCCCTTCAACATTCTTTTAAAACCCCCAATAATCCTTGCTCTGAAGGCAAAATGCTCCCACAATGGACCACAACATTGCCTGCTTTTCCTGCTCTGCCCCTGAGATAGCTCTGCCTTCCGTGCAACTCCCTCCACCTCATCGGCATGTGACATCATGCCTTGTGGCTTTTTAGATTCCTGTGGCCTTTCCTCCTTCTAGTCTACCATCACCGTCACAACCTCCCTTCCCAACAACGCTTTCTGCCTTTGCTCTCTTCCTTCTCCCCCCTCCACATCTGAGCTAACCATTCCAAGAAAAGGTGGAAGGGTGGACCAGGACAACTTGGTCTGCCCATTAAAGGGCAAACTCCATTGTGCATAATGAAGTCTAGCTTAAATTTATATCAGAGTGACCATCACTAGTCATTTTGAATAGAATGACTGTGAAAATTAATTTCACATATGAACACAACTGCTGAAAGGAAGGATATTCTCTCTAAATTAGTACCACTTGTTGATAACCTGTAAGAGAAAAAAAAACAGAAATAGCAAGAGACCCATTAATATTATATTAGAAAGTCATTGTTGATGCACTGATTTCATATATGTATATAAATAAGTCTGACTCTCTTTCTAAATAGAAATAGAAAAAGAAATAGAAAAGTAATATCAACATAGAAACTTATAAATACTTCATATGTGTGAAGGGTCTCCATATTCAAGCAAAACACCCCGAAACATAAGTAATACGATAAGACAAGTATAAAACAAAATATAACAAGAGATATGGTATGAAGCTGGAGGGGTTAGATTCAATTAGGAGAGATGTGGGGAAGTACTTTCCTCACAGAAAGAGTGATGGATTCCTGGAACAGCATTCCACTGGAAATGGAGGTGGTGAAAACAGTGGGGTCAAGAATACCTGAGACAGGCATTAGGGAATCTTACTGAAAATGAAGGGGGGGGCAAAATAGCTAGAGATCAAGTAGGGCTGCAGTGATAATTTAGATAGGGACAAATATGCAGACTGGGTGGGGCAAGCAATCTTTATTTTCCATCAAATTTTATGTTTCTGTGTTTCTAAGTGCTCAAAATACCACTGGAGCCACTTTGTGACAAGAGATTCCCAGTTATGGAAGTGTCTCAATTATGCTGGTGTCTAAGTTGCAGCAGTGTCTCCTCCCATACTAGTGTCACTTCTGTGGTATACAGGTTTCTTTTTCCAACTACAACAGTGTCTACCATGTTATGTCAGTGTCTTTTTTCACTTAAACCAGTGCTTCCTGAGTTATGGCACTGTCTCATACCAGTTATGGCATTCCAGCCATGCCAGTGCAAGTTGTACCAGTGTTTTTCCCAGTTATATCTGTCCCATTTACAGCAGAATCTCCAGTTAATCTAGTGTCACCTATCAAGTTATGGCAGTATTTCCTTCTAAATATGCCACAGTCTTCCCAGTTATGAAAGCGTTTCCTCATGTAACAGCAGCATATCCCCAGTTTTATGCTTGTCTCCTCACAGGTGTACCAGTGTCTCAGTTATGCCAGTATTTCCTCCTAGCTATAACACTGCCTCCTTCCACTCTCTCCATTGTCTACTTCCAGTTACATCAGTGTCTTCTCAATTACAGATGTGTATTTTCCAAGATATAGCACTATTATCCCAGGTATGGTAGTGTCATCCCAGTCATGCTACTTTGCCCTTATGCAACATTCTCTATTGCACCACCTGATCCGTGTTAGTGTGGAGTTTTGAGCCAAAGTGAGTGACAGTGTGTCCTGCTGGGCCCGATAGCATTACCAGCTGGACAGTCAGTCTAGTTCTCATTGTGAGACATAGCTCCTTGTATAGTGTTCTCTGCACACAGTCTTTCTCCTCAGTAAGGACCACACACCCAGAAAAATAATGTTAATTGTTTTCCTGGTTAAGCCAAGCAAAGCCAGTAGGCCACCATGTCTATTATCACATGTGTGTTTCAAAGGATTTTCCAATTAATTGTTGTTTATTTTGTATTCATTTATTTATTTATATATTTGTTTACTAACAGGGACTTGAACTTGGAGGCATCTGGTTAATGCTTGCATCACAGCACTCTGCAGGAATGTTTGACTCAGTCCAGAAAATGAAAAACAACATGGCAGTAGCAAGATGTAACTCCGTGAGGTGCTATCACAGATCCTGCTCACAGCACATCTCTAAATTACATAAAATCTACTGGACTTAGTAGTGTTTAAAGTATTACTATCCAGCAGCAATGAGGTCCATTGCAGTGCAGCTTAACAAATGACACAAAAGGCATCTCACCAAATCATGAGTGTAGGGTACTTACCTTCTCAGTGATTGCCTTGAGGTGTGTTGTTAGTGTTTCAGTGGTGTTTTCCTTAAAGACGAAAAGAAGAAACACTTCAAAAGACTTACAGTGTATGGTGGAACGTCATTCTCCACCGAAATCTATCGCTGTTGAAATGTTGTTCTCCTACACTAGTGACGTTCGCAGTGCAGCAGAATGATTTTTTGTTCTACTGCACTGCACATGTCACACACTGTGTCCTCGAGCAGCATTTGACAGTTAGGGCTCACTCCATAGACAGGACACATAGCGAAAGCAGCAATGTCGGTGGCAGTACTAATGTTTAGCAAAAGGTTCAAAAATGTAAAGTTCTTAAACAGTTAAAATGTTAAGCATGAAAACGTTCAAAATGTAAAGTTCTTTTTTCGTTCTAGTAACCCAGTAAAAATGTTCTGAAGCAGAAACATGCTGTAGTGATTTTTTTCCCCAAAAAATGACATTCCACCATACACTATAAAGAAAAGTGCATATGGAACAGTTGACAACAGGGCTAATCTTTCACCTCGTTGACACTATGACGACAGATTACCTCTCGAGCTGCACTCTCGAGGTAATCCGTCATCATAGTGCCAACTCAGTGAAAGAATAGCCCTCTTGTCAACTGTTCCTCATGCACTATCCTATATGTGTTACTTTTTTTTACAGTTTCTGTTTTTGTTTATTGTGATCAAAGTTTATTTTCTACAAGTAAACGTTCATAGTGATTTGCCAGATTGTTCTGGGGTGTTGTGTTTTTTATTCTTAGCAAATGGTTCATACTCCAAGAATCAGTAATTAATATAGTTAGAAAAAGTAAAATTTAAGTATCATTTACATTGTAGAGCACCTGAAGCTCAGAAACTCAAATGTCTTCAGCTCAGTTATCCCGATCAAGTGAACTGATTTTATAATTGTGAGACAATGCTCTGGATGACCCCTGGTTGGCAGTCACAATCCAGACTGCCTGACATTCAAATAATTGTTGCAGGGTAACCATTACAATGTTGGTAGGCACTTCTCTCGAAGGTTAGCAAACTTATGAATCAGCTAAACAGAGAAGACAACTGAAGACAGTACAGCACTTTAAGGAAAGCCTGGATGATTGTTTGCTTTCCAATGGAATAACTGTGTACCCTCAAGGCCCACTTCTTTGTATCGGCCATCCCAGAAGAGGTATTTTAACCAGATGTAATATCCGTTTATTCTGTTTATTGTTTTGAACTGGTATTGTTATATTTATTACTTTTTCTATGATGTTTTTGTTTTATTTTCCCTGCCTTCTGTATGTTAGGTGTTCAGAGCCTCCAGGATAGGTGCCTGATAAATAAACCTTGCCTTGCCTTGCCTTACCCTATGTAGTAAGGTGGATTGGAAATCCTTACAAATTGGTACATGTTTTCAAAGAATACCTTTTGGTCCCTGCTTATAAAGCATGGGGTGGACCTAATGTACATAAAGACCCTTCCAACATTAAATTACAATGTTAGTACTTTACAAGCATTATATATTAGTAATAAAATCAAACAAGAAGAACATTAAATTGAATCACTCTGGGTAAATACTAAAGAAGAAAATAATAAAAATATGACATACAGTGTATGCTATAGACCCAGGCAGTATAGTGCAGTAGTTTAAGGTGCTGAGCTGAAAATCTGGTGACATCCAGCAGACCAGACCTGGGTTTGAATCCCACAGCTTCTACTTGCATACTGTGTGACCCTGAGCAAGTCACTTAACTTCCCTGTGCTCCCAGGCCACACCTGTAAAAAAGCTTTCAGCTTAGTGTGCTACTCCGGGTTAAACAACTAAAAAAAAAAAACTCAGCAGAATCCAAAAACTTGGCAAATGAGGAACACATTCAATCAGCTTGTGACATCAGACATATGATGCTGTTAGGTGATCTAAATTTGCCAGAAATCTCCTGGAATATTATAGAGGGGGAATCAGGACACTCAGAATTACTTATTGAATTTATTAAGCAATGGTATGTACAGTACATCGTACGTGAAGCAGCCCACCAGAGGGGATAACGTCCTTGATCTCATTTTTGCATCTACAGAGATGCTGATGAAAAACTCTGTGGTGATGGAACTACTACCTAATAGTGACCCCTCTGCAGTTAAATGCAAAATCACTATAAAGAAATGAAAATAACAAATAAAATGGGTTGCACAGAAGTCTTTCAATATCATAAGTCGAATGTGGGAAAAATTATGAAAGCAATGTCAGAAAACAAATAGAAAGAAATGCTGACTTACTTAAGTGTAGAAATAGCACTGACCCTTCCAAAAAACAAAATAATGGCAATCTGTCATGACCACATCCAAAACATTAAAAAAATGCAATAATAATGGGAGGAAACCATGACGGTTAACCACAAAAATAAAGAAATTAACAAAAAAAGTGTATGAAAATTACAAAGGAAGCAATATGCTTACTAATTGGGGTATCTATAGGATAGTATTAAAAGAATGTAGGATTTTAAACAAAAAGGAAAAAGCATACAATGAAGTATAATCTGGTCCAGACTGCTTCCAAAACAAACCACAAAGCATTCTACAAGTATATTAATTCACTTAGAAAAAGGAAAACAGTACTGTGGGCCCACTACAGGTATGATGTAGAATGATCAGCACCTCTAAGGAGATGGCAGATAAGTAGTGCTGTGCAGAATGCAGAATTCCATTGGCAAAAGTGCTGAATTACCATTCCTTTGGTGGAATTTCCACTGAAATGCTGCTGGTTCTTCTGTGGAGTTCCCCAGCTGTGATCTGTGAAATATTTTGTGGAACAGCATTTTGTTCTGTAGAAAATAATTTCACAACCATTTTTGCAGATAATATTGAGATCTGCAGAATACAATTCCATGGAAATGTTGTGGAAAACTTCATTCCACATTTTTCTACTGTGGAATTTCACCATTCCATTTCTGTCAAAATCTGGCAGAATTTTTGAAGAATTTTGATAATTCCGCAAAATTTAATTCCACCAGAGTTTACAAATTCTGCACAGCACTACAGATGAGTTTAATCTATACTTCATGTCTGTTTATGCCAAGAAAGCAATAATAACAATGCCAAATGAAAACGGCACAGTTAATACATCAGAATTAAATTGGGTCACAAAAGAAAAGATAATAGACCAAATCCAAAATCTTAGAAATGACTGGGCCCCAGGACCTGTCAAAACAACAAGTAAGATGCTTAAACTCTTAGGTGAATAAGTTAAAGAGCCCTTGAAAATTATTTATACAAAACCAGCAAAGGAAGAGAAGTTGCCGGCTGACTGGAAAGATGACCATATCACCTACATTTTCCAAAAAAGATTCAGATCTGAAATGACTAACAACAGACCAATTAATCTCAACTCCATGTTAGGAAAAATACTTAAAAGCTTCATTAAGAAAGAAATTCTGGCTCACAAGGAAAATATCCCCCACAAAGATAGCCACCAGCATGGCTTCTGTAAAGGCAGGTCATGTTTGACAAATGTACTCTGCTTTTGTGAGAACATTAGTAGGGAACTGGATATAGATACACTTATTCTAGACTTTATAAAGGCATTCAACCTCATCCCACACTGGGCAATAACAGTATAACTGAGGGCCCTAAATATATGCTAACAGACTGGATCACAGTTTGGTTAAGTGATAGAACCCAAAAAGTAACATTAAATGGTTACTTACCTCCAAATGGTATTCTGTCTAGTGTGGTGCCACAGAGATGTGTGTTGGGCCCAAAGGACCCTATTGAAAATGAGCTTTGCTGAATTTGGGTTATCCATATTCATGTAATGAAAAAATAAATAAATATACATATATATATATATATATATATATATATATATATATATATGTGTGTGTGTGTGTATATATATATATATATATATATATATATATACACACACACACACACATAATATATATATATATATATATATATAAAGACAAAGAACCTCTGTGCGTAAACACTGAAGCAGGGTTACCCCAAAGGGCATTTGGCTGGGAAGCCAAGTTTCAAGAAATATATATATATATATATATATATATATATATATATATACACAACGGGTGAGAGCAATCTCAGTAGGATATCCTGTGTTATTTCCACTGCAGTGAGGATAAATCCTGATGACATCAGCAGAGTGAGGATATCGACATTTATCCATACTCTGCTGATTTCACCAGAGTGAGGATAAATGACTGTAGCTTGCATTCTAAAGGAAACTGCTTCAGAAAAAGTTTCTCTTTCTCACTGAAGCTTCAACTTACTCAATTAGCTTTGCAAAACACTCTCACCTATGTCCCATTGTGTTTCTAACATTCGTAGACCATTACTGTGCTGATCACAGCTTCAAAACAACCTGAATTCTAAATGAAAGTCTTTTACAAAGCAGGTTATGTTTCTCAGTGCTAGCTGCAGCAGTTTGTCTTTCTCACTGAGCCTCTGACTCACTCAATTAGCTTTGCAGAACACACTCACCTGTGTTTCTTAATCCCAGTCCATTCAGAACACACACACACACACTGACAGCACACACAGAATGAGCAGGAAGCACACAGAATCAGAAAATATGTTCCTAAAGTTCTCACCCCTGTGGTATAAATCACACACATGATGGGCAGATCATGGGATATGGAAAACATTTTCAATATCCCACTCCTGCCCATCATATATCCCATATATATATTATATTACTACTGCACTTTAATTTTATACATTTCCTTAGGTCTTGATACAGATATAATCAGCTTGACTGAGAAATATACAGACAACATGAAGACTGGTGGTATGTGTACAATTGCATGACAAATGGAGACCATCAAGTCAGATCAGAATAGAACTGATGAATGGATAGAGAAATGTGGCATAGGTTTCAACCTGGAAAATTTTGTAATCATGCACTTTGGCAGAAGGAACAGCAGCCATACACATCAGTTTTGGGGTAAAATACTAAAGAAAGAGGAAGCTGAAAAAGATCTTAGAATATTTATAAACAGTTTTGACTCAGGTGAATAATGCAATGTCGTGGCATCCAGCGCTAACAGGGTATGGTGGAAAATTAACCCTTGCTATGCCACAGACTGATATATCAGTCCAAAATTCCCATACATTCTAATTCTGTTAGCAGCATAAGTGTTAAGAAGGTAATTAAGAGTAGAAAGCAAGTGGTTTTTAGAACACTATACAGAACTTATGTTTGGCCCTTGCTGGACTAAGAGACCTAAATTTGTGCTCCATATAAATAATAACACATAAGAAAATTAGAAAAAGTGCAGGGGTGAGTAAACAAATCAATTAAGGTTATAAATGAACTAACATATGAGGAGAGGCTGAAAAGTTAAACATTTCTGTCACTACAGAAGAGGAGAATTAGAGGTGACTTGTTCGTGTATTATAAATGACTTGGAACTGATATCAACACTTGACTTCAGTTTTAAACAAGATCACATGGGCTCCAGAGGTCATTCATTGCAAGTACGTTAAAAGGGTTTAAAAGTGAAAGAAAAAAGTTCTTTTTTACAGAGGTTAATGAAGATAAGGAACAAATTGCCACTGAACCCAGTTATAAGCATGAATAAGACATAATATTTATTATTTCATAGGAAAAGCACACTAAGCTGTGTCAACTTCTTTCCACATGCATCCTGGGATGTGGGTCATATGGACCTGTTTTTATTTTTAGTTGATGGGGAAATGTTGACATGACACCAGGGAATCCCTCCATCTCTATCTGTAGGAAGAACCGCTAGTCATCTTGCCAGCCAGTAGGATGGCTGCCCTGGTTGGTGTGGAGGATGAAGGTTGACAAGCACTTCTCTCATCAGAGCTCAACCCTGCTTTTCTTGATGGTCATGGACATGGTAATGACATGGAAGTTGATACTACTGAACCACAAGCTCTAGATGTTGGTATGGATGAAAATGTTTCACCAGCTGAGTCACCTGACATTACACAAATGCAAACTATTCTCTCATTCAGTGTCAGATATTGAGAGCACTTTTGTGAGTCAGAGTGCACATATAAGAACTGAATGCTGGTCTGTATGCACATAAAGCATTTTTGTTAAAACTCCTTAAGGAGGAAGATGAGAAGCTAAATTAGTCAGCAACAGATAAAAGCATTGATAACCACACAGATTAATGACTTTTTCCTCCCATGACACTGTCAGATGCTGCTCTGATAGTCACTGCAAAACTGATACCAGGGTCCTCTGAACAGCTGGGCATGATTTAAAAATGTTTATTGCAAAAGCTGACAAAGTGATCTCCTGAACAAGCCCTAATTGTTGCTGGCTGGAAAAAAAATACAGGTGGCTCTTTCTGGAATCCAGAAACAGCACTGAATACCAAATAAATAATGATGGGAACTTTCCAAATTACCGAGTCAACACTAATGCCTTCAGCTAAGCACCCCAAGGCCAGTAATAACAGCATGGTTTTGAGTCCTCCTCATGTTAACTTAACTTTTGCAAATAATTAATATTGTGGCTACAATTCAGCATTTAAAAGAATTACCTGGTTTTGTGGAGCAGGTACTGAAGTAAAGTTCTGAAAGCACTCAGAGCAAAGTAGACTGCACAAATGCTGCAGCAACAGTGTCACCAATGTTATTAAATGTTGCTATGACAGCAACCACGGGATTAGAGAAACAGCAGGATGCTGCCACACAGCAGGCATGGAGCAATACAACAGCAGGTGATTCCAAGTTCTCTGATGTGATAAATGCAGTCACAGAAAATAGTGATGGTGTGGAGATATCAAAAGTTCTGCAAAAGAATGGGACTCATACTGAAAATCATAAAACAAGAGCCAGAGGTTACTATTAATACAGATGCTAAGGATGTCAGCAGTGAAGAAAGTTGGGAACTTTTATGTATGTATTCTATAGCTGAGAAAGCTCTCTCCCATAATGCTACTGGAGTACCAGACACTCACAATGACACAATTCTTTCAAAACCAACTACTAACAGAAACCCCACTGCCCCCAATGAAGGCCATATACTTGACTGGGTTTACTTTTTTGAAGTGAAGGTATGAATACAGCTGATGTATTGCCTACAACAGAGGTGTGAAGTACTTCATTGTCTTACACCTACTTTAGATTCAGATTTTGTTTGGAATGGGGTTGGTAGGTAAAAGTAGTATCACTACAGTCTAATAATGGGATACTCCACTTACCTAGCAGTTTTTGTATAGGTCGTGATTTATGTTTTTATCCTGGCAAACCTAAAACTGGCCATAAATGTGTAGCCAGGACTCATCTGAGTTATGTTTAACAAGGCATTTGACACAGTCCCACACAAAAGATTAATAATCAAGTTAGCCAGCCTGGGAGTGGGTCCCAGGGTGGTAGCCTGGGTAGCAAACTGGCTGCACAACAGGACACATAAGGTAATAGTGAATGGAACACATTCTGATGAAAGGGGGGTTACTAGTGGAGTACCTCAGGGCTCAGTACTGTGTCCAGTCCTCTTGAACATCTTTATAGGTGACATTGCGGAGGGTCTGGAAGGAAAGGTATGCCTCTTTGCAGATGACACAAAGATCTGTAACAGAGCTGATACACAAGGGGGGGTAGAAAGGATGAGAAGGGACTTGGCAAGGTTGGAGGAATGGTCAGACATATGGCAACTTAGATTCAATGCAATGAAGTGCAAAGTAATGCACCTGGGAAATAAAAATCCAGGAGAAGAGTACACAATAGCAGGGGAGGTACTAACGACAACAATAATGGAAAGGGATCTGGGAGTAGTCATGTCAGATGACCTAAAGGTGGGTAAGAAATGTGAGAAGTCAGTAAAGAGAGTCATGGGGATACTGGGATGCATAGGAAGGAGCATCACAAGTAGAAAAAGGGAAGTGGTTATCCCTCTATACAGACAGTTGGTGAGACCCCATCTGGAGTACTGCGTGCAGTTTTGGAGACCTCATCTATGCAAGGACATAGACAGGATGGAAGCAGTCCAGAGGGGCAACTAAAATGGTGCAGGGTCTACATCAGAAACCATATGAAGAGAGACTGAGAGAGCTTAATATGTATACCCTTGATGAAAGGAGGGACGGGGGGACATGATAGAAACTTTTAAGTACCTCAAGGAAATCAACAAAGTCCAGGAGGGTAGCATCTTTCAAAAAAAGAGATGTGTAAGAACAAGGGGGCACAATTTAAAGTTAGAAGGGGGTCGGCTCAGGGGTAATGTGAGGAAATTCTTTTTCATGGAGAGAGTGGTGGACGCATGGAACCGCCTTCCTGGAGAGGTTGTGGGATCTAAAACAGTGGGGGAATTCAAACATGCATGGGACGGACATAAGGCAATTATAGTGGGGGGATGCAGGAAGTAGGCTATTGGTTAACTAGAATCTGCAGCTTATCCAATAGGTAGGGAAATGGGCAGACTGGGTGGGCCAAGTGGTCCTTATCTGCCATCAAAGTCTATGTTTCTATGTTTCTATGTTTGTCACAAGCCTAAATGTAATTTTTGTATGGAATATGGTCACATTAATGATAAGTGCCCCAACCCTTTGCAGTGCAACCTTTGTTATGAAGAAGTCCACATTTTTGATCAGTGCCCCTGGGTGGCACACAACTAACTGTACTGGATAAATCATAACCAAGAAGAAATAATTGCATAAAATCAGGTTAAAGCAATGCCAAGAGATCCCTCCCTTTCAATCAGAGCATGGTTACAGTCTTAACTTTCAAGAGATAACTTGGAGGTAACATTACCCCCATTTAAGCAACCTGCTGCTAGACCTCACACTCTAGAACCAGACTCAATTAGAATGGAGGCTTGGCACCCCTTCTCCGTGATCCTCTTGAAGTCACACAAGGTTTTGAAACTGATCCAGAGGTAATCAATAAATCCAGTTATTCATTGCAGGGTGTTAGGAAAAAATGTTGATCTGCAACACTATTCAAGTGCTCTGTTAATTAACTAATTTTATCTATGATCCCTATTAGAAATATTGGAATATAGGATCTAACTTGTTGAGTTATTGGTTCTAAAATCCCTATGTAATGGTGTGTTGTGTATGATTTTGTTAAACTGAAAATACAATAAAGCTTATTAAATTAAAAAAAAAAACTGATCCAGAGGTGGTAAAAGATCTCACAGTAATTCAGACCATAGTAGAAAATGCTCAAAACCCCACCTCTGCCATTCTACATATAGGAGAGCAAAATGTAATGGCCAACATGCCCCTTCCCCTTCCGCAAATGGAGAAATTAAATTGGGACCCTATAAAACTATAGATAGGGAGATCAGGAAATCCAACTGTAACCCCCAGGCAGCTTTTTAACTAGTGAGCACACCCTCCATTACCATATGGAAATACTGTTTCCCACATACTGGCATACTATTTTACTTAACAAATAGATTAGGTACCACCCTTGGCATTAAGATGTATGTCTGTCTCATTTTCTGGAGGAAGAGAGGGGTTGGGGTACAGAAACAAAACAACATGACCCTTGTGTAAGTAACACAACCCAGGTCATGGGTGGAGGCAGCTAGGCATATGCTAGATCTAAAATGCTGAGGGGACCCCAGTCAATCCACATAACCAGAAGCAGTAACTGGAATGTCCATAACAGTAACTGGGATTATGAAGTATGGCTTTATTCAACAGATGGAAAGTTAAAGCAGAAGTGGACTCCCAAAGGTCAGTCCAGGCTGAACAGATACATTTCACAGACTCTCCTTTCATGCAGTACAGTTCATGAGCACACAAACAAAACAATCTTCTTTCCAAATTCCCAAAAGGTGCATTAGTGGACACCTGGTCATGCACATGAACATTTTTCTCCCATGAGTGTCATTTAGTGAATCTAAACCACACACTTAGAACTCTTCTTCGCACATAGGTGCACCTAAGTGAAACTCAATCACACACCTTAACCTGCAGCTTGTCCCTTGCTGTGCTAAGACTGGTGCCCTTTATGAACCAGGAAGCTCTGCCTTGTATGCACTTGGATGGCATTCCTCCCCACCATTGGCCCCAACTGACAGTCTCTACCATTCTTCAGGGTAACAGCATTGAAACCCCCATTCCCCACTGAAATGCTAGAGGTCCCACACTTTATGTTTGGTACACACTGGGGAAACCGAAGAACAAAACTGCACTCACTTAGGTGAACAGTTTAACAGTACTTCACTCACTTGAGTGGAACTAGGGGCACTGACAGGTGCAATCCTGTCTTATCTATTGGCACACGCACCCCAGACTATAGAATCCTGTTAAAATGTTGGAGATCTGGTCTCCCTAGCACAGTACTTACAGAGGTTGACCCATTCACAGGGCATGGAACAACAAAAGGAAAAGAAAGGCACGCTCCTGGGTAGCCGATCAAACAGTCTCTTTCAGATCCTATCCAAGGTAGATGAAAACACCACAGAACATTCAGGGGATTGCCCCTTGAGTCCTTCCTCTGAGAAGAAACAGTTCCTTCCGCTTCACTAGGAGTAGAAATCAGGAAATCCTGCTGTCGCACTATCTCCACCACTACACTGGAAGCTGGAAATGTCACTCCACTAGCGTGAGAAATCCTGGGCCCTCTCCTCAGAGCCCACTGCCAATCCTTCTGCCACTCTCATCTCGTCACTCAAGCACTAATTGACTCCAACTGAGCATTGCAAGCTACACAGAGCAGCTATCCACACAGTGTGGCTTATGCTGCTGCAAAAGTTCTGAATGACCTAATCATTCTTCCCTCAAGTTAGCTGAGTAAACAAAGTCATTATGCAAGGAGCCGCTAATAAGCTCCCTACCAGCTGCCTGCTACCTTCCTAACAATAATACTGATAGGATTCTAGTAACCCCAGGGGACTGGGTGGTTGCACAAAGTTAAAAACAAATAAATCTCCCTCACCTATTCTCATAAGAAACAGGTAGAGCACTCTCAGCAAGAGGAAACACTGAGGAGACACAAAAGAGGAGGATGATGACTGAGAAGCCTGTTCTAAAACCTCTTCCATTTATGGTTGTTCTTCAGATTCACAGGCAGAATCATCTAAAGCAAAGAAACTTAAGGGCCAGGTAAAAAATAAGGAAAGGTCCACAGGCTAAACTGCCTTCAAAATATATAGCAGAAAAATTATAAATCTGCTAACCATTAATGTAAGTAGTATAAAATATTATAAAAAAAATAACTACCTTAAATATACTATCAAATTTACTAAATGACATCATTTTTCAGTCAGGACACTATAATGAAGTCATTACATGAAATTACAGATGCTAAACACCCGTGGTTAGCAGGAACTTCATATCAGTCCCAAGGCACAGATGTGTGTGATTGACTAGCCATGCTATTGACGGGTGACAAAATCTCCCTTATTTAAGTCTTGGAAATAGACCCTGGGAGAGCCTTAATGATTAATATTAATTATCTTAATATGAAATTCTGCCTGATTAGTGTTTATGCTACACAAGCCATTTTTGCATGTGTGTTTATTGAAGGTGGTTCAACATTATTTAAGTAAAAACAAGATCGTCATTTGTGGTAGTAACTTTAATTGTGAATTAACATTAGAAAATACCACAAACTGCTTAATCTGGTTCAAAGTCAGTTGGCATTCATCTGTAACCCCTCTCCCGGGTCGTGCCTGAAAATAGGCAGAATTTGTCTAGTGCACTTACTCAGTCAACAAAAACTAAAGAAAGAAAGAAAGAAAGAAAGAAAGAAAGGTTAAAACTTCAAAATTGTATAGTGATACTAATGTATTTGAAATTCCATGATAAAGACAGCATTATTGCATGATGGTTTCAGGGCTATATGCAATAACAGTGGCAAAACATATATTAGAGGAAAATTAGCAACTCAAATTGATTTTCTGTTTCTTTCACAAAGCCTAAACTTTTATGGAGCATGTACTGTTGCAATTAAAACTTCTGACCATTTTGCAATATCTTGCAGTTGTATAATGGGGAAACACATAGAAAAGCATCATCTTCCATACGAACATTAAATTACCAGATGTTAAATGATGCCCAGGTTTCAAAAAAGTGGAGAGAAATATGGAATGCTAGGCTTTCAACAGGGTGTGCTTAGGACTTTTTAAATGACTGGTGGGAAGTGTCTAAACAGACCTTTTGTTTTTCAACAGCAAGCCATCCATACTATACACACTAGAATTATTGACTATTTATATTTAAATTACATAATTTAATTTCCCGCATTCACACTAAAAAAATTAAATTTATCAGATCAAATTATAAAAACTAAAAAGGAGATGTTTTCTATTCATTACAACAGGGCAGTTTCTTTCCATAAAGATTTACAATTTGGAACCCAAGGCAAAAAACAAGAACTACCTGTACATGGGCCGGAAATGCAGAAATGCACCAGAGGCTGGCGCAAGACCTGCACAGCACAAATCCACTGCGCCATGATGCACTGAGCTTGATATTCAAAGGTTGCACAAGGCGGGATGCATTAGAGCAACATGGCTGAATATTGCACAGATGCACCATAGCGCAGCCATGGCTGCACCAGGTAGCAACCCAACATGTGCAATAGTGCAACCAGAGATGTGCAAGGGGCTGAGGTGCATGCGCCAGGACATATATGGACCAGCAACAGGCACAGGAAGGAGCAAGCCACTGGGGTGGAATGTCCTGCCATCAGGGTGCTGAGGGTACCAGGAGTGAGGCACTGCAAGCACACAATGGAACACCACCCAGTGCACATGGGGATGCAGCAGACCCCTGCCCATGCGCACCACAGTGGTGCATGGAGGTAGGGTGGCACCAGTGGCCATGGGTGAACAACCACTGGCAACCCCCCACAAGAAGGCATGCACCATGCCACCCAGATCACAACAGGCAACACACAGGCAAACAGCACACAACGCACACACCACACAACCAGAACAGACAGCCCACAGCCACCCCAGGGCACAACCACTGACCAATGGGAGAACACCACCATGCAAAACCCCCTGGACACCTCAGGAGCACCATGCAGCCACCATGCACACCGCAGCAGCATGGCTCCAAACGCCAGCTGCATAGCAGACCCAGACACAGATGGGTAACCATAATAAAATGTATTAAGAATAGATATAGAATACAACTATACATATATACAAGGAACAGGGGACAGGGAACAAGGAATGGGGAAAGTATGTACAGAAAGGCAAAGCCAGGGAAGGGACATAAGGGGACAGGGGCAGGGCTAGACAAGGGGACAAGAGAGGGCATGGTAAGGGGGGACAAGGAAGTAGAAGGGTTATGGGCCAATAGGCCCTATGCGATGGCTTCACCCCACTGCTGCTTGGTGCTGTTGCCTACGGAATGACCTCTGCAGCATCCTCGCCACCTGCAGCATGGCAGTGGTCACCTCCAGGATCCTCCGCAGGAGGCGGGTGTTAACTGCTGGCTGACAGACACCTAAGACAAAGGAGGGAACATGGTATCAGTGCATGTCCAGAACACTCTAGCCCATTCAAAGTGCACAGCTGACAGTGGTGACACGCTCCCCTGGGATGGCACCCAGCCACCCACAGTGGGTGTGTCCATACGTGCTGCTAACCCAGCATACCACACCCATGCAGAATGCTGCACACCAACAACACCCATGGGCCACCCACCACCACTACCATGGCAGGCAGGCGACATGGTACAGCTGCAGGATGGCAGCAGCACAGCTGGCAGCCGGATGACCCAAAGCCCGCTTGCAGCAGACACACACATGTGCGATGGCCATAGCACAGCGCAACAGACACTGTGAGCAGTACACAGCTGCAATGGCTATGAGCACAAGGTGCTGTGGCCCACCCCCCAACCCTGCTGCCCACCCTGCACAACAATGTAGCAAGTGACTGTGCCTACCTGCATGCTGCGTTGCACCATGTGCCGGTCCTGCAGCACTGCCCCAATGGTCTGCACCCTGTGGTGGTTCCCCTGTGGTGGCCCTCCTTGGCCCATCCACAGCACCAGCCAGTCGGGCCCTCCTCTGATTCTCAGGGCCTAGGATGGAAACATAGAGAAGAACACATCACTAACCAGCTTCACCATATGCCCCCCCAGCACAGCGTGCTCCCCGGCCCAGCCCAGCCACAGTGCGGTGGCACAGTGCACACATGTTGCACCACCATGAGCCACAGGTCACGCAGCCCCAGCACTCTCCCTCTATCAGCATGGAATTTGACCCTGCTGGCCCCATAGAACACTGGAGGGGCACTGACATGAGCGATGCACATTAACCTGGCCGTGGCACGGCACCCTTCTGGATGCATGCCATCAGTGCTTGGAGCCTCTCTGGGTCCCTCCACTGCAGGTCCTCATAGCGGTGGTGACACTGCACACTGGTGCACTGCACACGAGTGTCCTGCTCGAGCTCCTCCACCACCCCCTGCCACACCTCTGTTCATGATCATGCAAGGAGCACCTGCCCAAACAGGCTGCCTGTGTGGGGCTCCACCAGGGCCACAAGGTTGACTAGCTCCACCTGGGTCCAATTTGGAGCCCTGGCACTGCTGTGGTGCGGCATTGCTGTACAACTAGAAGGCAATTCAAAATGGCACCCTGTAGTGCATGAGCTCTGTGTGCTGGGGATGTGTGCCTCGCATGGAAATGTGCTGCCAATGGCAATTGTACATCCCCAGGGATGCTCGATATGTACATGGCCACACCGGCACATGGTGCGGGGCACCCAGAGGGGCAAAGGGCAAGCCTGGTGTCAAGGGTCGGTACACTCATCATGCGTGACTGCGCTATTGGGACTGCCATGCATGGTGCGTAATGGGGCATGTGGTCACCATGGGCTATAAGCTGCACCACCCACCCAATCCACAGACCCATTTGTTCCCCAGCGACGCATCTTACCTCTGAAGGATGCAATACTAGTCCATGTCCTGTGCTGTCCTGTGGCAGCTTTATAGCGCATCGCATGCAAATGAGTGGATGAGATGCTAATGTCCCCAATGTGCCACAGATAGGCTGATGAGCTAATCTGCATATGCTGGCTGAATATCGTGATCCTGCACCTTGCACAATGGACTTGTGCAGGCACAAGCCATGGCACAACGTTGTTACATGCGCAATAGGACTGTCAGTATGCATGCTTGCACTGCCAATGCCTATGCCAACAGTGCAGCATATGCTCACTGCACAATACGCGATACGGTGCTGGGCCACTATTGGGCATGTGGCGCTCGGGTGCTATGCTGGGCTAGTAAAAAACCCAAAAGTGACTCAACACAAGAAGAAGATGGTTTATATGCAGAATTCTGTAAAAACTTTACAGACCAAATTAGCCCTGTCTTAGAACTATTCAGTGAAATATTTAATGAAGGTACACTACCCACATCTATGG
Source organism: Neoceratodus forsteri (assembly GCA_016271365.2). Taxonomy (NCBI): domain Eukaryota; kingdom Metazoa; phylum Chordata; order Ceratodontiformes; family Ceratodontidae; genus Neoceratodus; species Neoceratodus forsteri. The sequence goes on from CM057455.1 coordinate 615,415,100, forward strand.
CTGATGCAATTATGATATTTTTTGTTAAAAATGGAGAAAAAGATAAACTATCCAGCTAAATACTTGTTAGTCTCCCTAACACAGATGTGAAAATTCTAGTACATATTTTAGCTTAGTAACTTTTGAAAGTTGCTGATACCTTAATATCCCACTCAAAGTCTTGTGCCATCCCTTCCATATCTGTATTTGATTATCTATCACTGTTATGTGTGTCTTTTTTAACAAGCATTTGTCAATGCCGAATGTTTGCTTGCTGGCATTGGCAGTGGTAATGTAGAAGTTACAGAGCTGCGTAATAGGAATGGCAATGAAGTATTGAACTGAAGCCAACCCCACCACTACCCTGCAGAGTGACAGGCATTGGGGTGTGCCTTTGGGTTGTCAGGCATAATGGCCATGCCATTTCACCATACCCCACCCTGCAGACACTGGCAAGCGTCACGGTGTTCCTTGGGGTCTTTGGCCCTTATGCACACCCCATTCCATTAGGAAATACGGTGAGATGGGTCCAATATAGGAGGATGGGGTGAACTTTGGGGCCAAAGAGTCCAAGGCATACCTCAATGCGTCTCACTGGCTGCAGGGTGTGGAATGGTATAAGCATTACAGGCAAGAATCCCAAGTCACACCCCTGATGCCTGTCATTCTCTACAGGGTCGGGCGTTATGGTTGGAAACCCTAATACCTCAGGCATTCGTTGGTATTTTCACTCCAAATTTTCAACATGTTTTTTTTTTGTGACCCCACCTCATGAACAGGGGGAATATCAGTTTGTTAGCCGAAAGCTGCTTATGCACAGCGACTATGGCATTTAGCACCACAGGTGCAAAAACATTACGAACAGGATGTCAAAAATGACAGCTGAACTGTTCATGGGGAGGTGTAAAAAATGGCAATGTTGCAAATGTGCAGTAAAAATATTAAAAAAAATGGTGATGTGACAAGCGTACATAGAAACCGTGCAACACACACCCGTAATATAATTAGGTTGGGGATTTTTTACAGCAGATTGTCAACTCAGGCATTTTGGTGCCTCCAATCATGAACAGTGTCACTGTGATTTTCTTTATCTGTCCCGAACAATGATTTCCCACAGCGACCACGCATCTCTGCGCTGAAAGTGTGAAAACACACTTCGGCCATGTTGTGAAAAATGACAGCTGTACTGTTCATAAGGAAGTGTGGAAATATGCCACTGGTGAAAATCTGGACTGAAAATATTACAAAGTCATGAACTTACGAGGGTGCATGGAAATGGCGCAATGCTCACTCGTAACACAGTCATTTTATGGACTTTTGTCACCAACTTTTCAACATAGCCATTTTAAGACCTCTGCTCATGAACAGTGTAATTGTGATTTTCTTAATCTGTCCCAAACATTGCTTTCGCACACCAACAGCACCATTGTGTGCTACATGTGAGAAAACACATTTTGGGCGACATATGAAAAATGGTAGCTGTACTGTTTATAAGGAAGTGTATTAAAATGGCAATGTTGAAAATCTGGAGTGAAAATATTAAATTCGCAAACTTACGAGCATGCACAGGAACTGTGCAATGCACACTCGTAAAACAGTCAATTTTAGGAATTTTTTCACCAAATTTTCAACATAGCCATTTTAAGACCTCTGCTCATGAACAGTGTCTGTGATTTCTTAATGTGTCCCATACATTGATTTTGCACATCGACTGCGTCATTGTGCGCTACATGGGTGGAAACACATTTTGGCCAAGATGTGAAAAATGACAGCTATACTGCTCATAAGGAGGTGTGGTAAAATGGCAATGCTGAAAATCTGGAGTGAAAATATTGAAAATTCGTGAACTTACGAGCATGCGTAGGAACTGTGCAATGCACGCTCGTAAAACAGTAATTTTTAGGAATTTTTTCACCAAATTTTCAACATAGCCATTTTAAGACCTCTGCTCATGAACAGTGTCACTGTGATTTTCTTAATGTGTCCTGTACATTGATTTTGCACACCAAATCGCCATTGTGCGCTACATGGGCGGAAACACATTTTGGGTGAGATGTGAAAAATGACAGCTGTACTGCTCATAAGAAGGTGTGGTAAAATGGCAATGTTGAAAATCTGGAGTGAAAATATTGAAATTTTGCAAACTTACGAGCGTGCGTAGGAACTGCGCAATGCACGCTCGTAAAACAGTCATTTTTAGGAATTTTTTCACCAAATTTTCAACATAGCCATTTTAAGACCTCTGCTCATGAACAGTGTCACTGTGATTTTCTTAATGTGTCCCGTACATTGATTTCACACACCAACTGTGCCATTGTGTGCTACATGGGCGGAAACACATTTTGGGTGAGATGTGAAAAATGACAGCTGTACTGCTCATAAGAAGGTGTGGTAAAATGGCAATGTTGAAAATCTGGAATGAAAATATTGAAAATTCATGAACTTACGAGCGTGCGTAGGAACTGCGCAACGCACGCTCGTAAAACAGTCATTTTTTGGAATTTTTCCACCAAATTTTCAAAATAGTCTTTTTGAGAGCCCTCCTTATGAACACTGTCAGTGTTGTTTCATTAATCATTCCGGAAAGGTGATTTTGCGCAGTGGCTGTGAAATCACCCTTCGGGCCCGAGTAACGCCATGACAGTGCAAGAATTCATGAGGAGGGGTCCCAAAAACCCCATGTTGAAAATTTGGTGCAAAAATTCCAAAAATGCCTGAGATATGCAACTAAGTTGAAAAACCCTATCTATCCCATTATACAGCTTACCGGCATTTCCTCAGTTCGCGGTCAGCTTTGAAGAAGTCTGGGCATGTTCCAGTCCACCGAAGATCGTGCACGAGCTCGAGAGAGAGTAAAGTATGGGGCCGGGGGTGTGGGAGGCAGGATGCACAGTGGGTGGGTGTGGGTTGTGGGGGCAGGGAGACTGCGTGGGACCATTTTGCTTTTCAGGGTTTTAAAAAGGGGCGTGGGACATTGCCACGCTGGGGTGGGCTCAGTGTGGCACAAGGACAACTGGGGGCGTGAAGCCGATGGGGATTGGGCACCTCCTTGGCCATAGCATCAGTTGCCACGCTGGGGTGGGCTCCCAGCATGGCACCCAGTACTTTGGCGGGAGACAGTGGACTGGCGGGATTGGGCACCCCGCCGCTATATTGTTAACTTGCCACGCTTGGGGTGGGCACCAGCATGGCATTTGGAAGGCTTTTGGGTGGGGAGCGCAGCGCAGCCAATGGGGGATTGGGCACCCACATTGGCTATAGAGTGTGTGCGTGGGGGGGCAGCATGTAGTATGCATGCGTGTGTATGTGTGTGTGTGTGTGTGTGTGTGTGTGTGTGTAGGGAGCTGCGCATGGGCAGGCGATATCTTATCACTGCTCACTGAGGCGTAGCTCCCCTTTCAACTGTACACCACTGCATGTTGGAGCTTGTCATAGACAGCTCCAGCATGCATTGGCGGACAGGGGCCGTGCCTGCCAACACACTGACTGAATTGGAAGAGGGGGTGACACACCTCCGAAAACTTGGATGATGGCACTATGTTTCTTGCACATGCGTGCAAGCAAACATAAAAAGGGGAGAAACAACAAACCACAGGAATATTATTAGCACTGGACCAAGAAAAAACTTATGATAGTGTATCTCATACTTACTTTTTTATAGACTGTGGCACATTATGGTATCCCTCAGCAATTCATGAGGTGGATCAGAATGTTGTATGAACAGGTAATATTACTTCCTTATGTTAATGGTTGGTCAAGTAAAAAGATAAATATGTCAAAAGGAGTCAGACAAGAAAGTTCATTAATCCCACTTTTACAGCATATATTATATCATTAGATCTAGTTTTAAGGAAAATACAGTAAACTGTACAAATTAAATACACAAATATTTTAGGAGTTGAAATTCTAAATATATTAGCTTATGCAGATGACATCTGTGTAGTAATTCAGAATAAAATCTCTATACCCCTAGTTCAAAATACATTACATGAATATGAAAAGGTGTCTGGTGCTAAAATTAATTACAATAAAAGCTGTGGTATTTTCAGGTTCATTTCAACTGACTGAAATACAATGCAGTGCAGTAAAAAACAGAGGGTGGGATATTCAGAAGGGTTGTGCAACCCACTGATGCACCCCGGCATGATATTCAAAAGGGGAAAGTGCATGGCACAAATCCCGATGCACCAGAGTGCATCAGTAATATGCGGCGCAAGTAGGGGAGGGGGCGTGCCCATGCATACTCCGCACATCCTGATATTCAGCCCAAGATGTGCTGAGCTCATGGAGACGCATCCCCTACTTGCGCTGCACACAGTTGAGCTAGATAGAAGAAGGTTCAACTGCTGGCCACCCACGGGTGAGCTACCATATTTCAGGGCACAACATGTCAGCTGCCAGGTGTGGGTGGCCACCTAAGCACCGGCACCACCATCCGTCGTGGTAGCGCCCCCCTGCCCGATTGTGGGCATAAATATTAAGAGAAACAGTCCTATATCCCTGGTGGTCCAGTGGACCACTTCCAGCCCAATCAAGGGCATAAGTGTGTAAAAACACAGTCCTATATCCCTGGCGGTCCAGTGGACCGCTTCCAGCCCAATCGAGGGCGTAAGTATGAAATTATGATATTTCAAACCATCCCTGGTGGTCCAGTGGTACCCCCATCCCTACCCACCCACTGAGCCCTAACACCCCACTCCCCCCTGGTCAGCTGCAGGTAGCAGTTCCCCACCGGCAAGCTGCCCAGCCACCCACTGACTGACTGCGTACAGTACGGCTGTACGCACATTGGTCCACAGCTTGGGCCAATGGGCATACAGATTGTACCATACTACACAGTCCAGATATGTGAATGGATTCCAGGGATATAGAACTATTATATTTCAATATGTATGCCAGCATTTTGGCACTTTGCCTCTTGTGCAGGGGGCGTCGGTCCCCGATGGCTGCAGCCTTGCACGGTGCCAGGTGCAAGTCACCGGGGATCGGCGCACCTGCATGTAAATGGGACCATAATGACATGCAAATGGCCCCATTTGTGCCTTGCAAGCATTATGGCCCCATTTGCAAGTCTACCACTGAATATCATGGTTGATGCACCTAGTGCAATGGCACTTGCGCTAGCGCATCCCCCTGCCCCTCTCTGGCCACTTGTGCTGGTGCAGTGCCACTGCGCCATGTGCTATGTAGGTGGCCACAGAGCAATATTCAACAGTGCAGATCCATGGTGCAGCACTGTTGAATATCACCCTGTCAGCACCCTGACACATCCCAGTTGCACTGCATCCAGGCTTGTGCCACAGCCTGGCACAGTCTGAATATCCCACCCAGAGTGTGCACAATGCCACAATCCAAACCTTGCCTTTCAAAAGCAGCTAAACCAAAAACTGCACAAAGTAAAGTAAAGTGTAGATATACTATTACCACACCTTGCCACTATGGATCACCACTCCAGTGAAATTTGAGGTAACACACAACCGCATGATTAAGGCACATCATTATTTTGTATACCATGCTCTTCTGTCTTTTGAGATTTTTAACATGTGCTATCGCTCTAATACTCCTTTTTTTGCTGTTGCATTTAGATCATGTTTTTCTATCTCCTTGAAGTCTAGAAGCTCATATTTATAATACTTTCTTCAAAGTCTTATGGTGAAGTCATCCAAACCCAATAAAATAATATATTACATATCCAGATTATAGTAATGGGACATTAAAAAAGATACAGCCGTTAAGTGTTTTTAATAGTGATTTTAGCTACACTAATTTATGCCCAGCATTGTTTAAAAGATACACGATTTGGATTAAGGTCCTTTTAACATGGTTTCACCTCTATTGGATAGATGGAAACAAGGAAACCTAACAATATCATGAAACACCTCAGTCACAAAGGTTCCCTTCCATGTTAAACCCTCTATATAGCAAATTAAACAATGGGACATAACACCTCAATAAGTGACATTCACAACAAGAAAACATTTATAGTATTATTCAATCTCATTTTTCACAAATGTCACAGATTACACAAACTCCCTTTTGTCTTGTGGGGAATAAAAAAGAAACCTTTTTACAGTTGTATAGATAAGCGAATTCCAAGATAAATGTGGGATATAACATAGTATGTCATAATAAAACAAATATTAAAAATTCCTTGAAATACAAATCAGTTGAAGAGAGGATGAGTCCCCATCCCTTTTGTACACAAATTTTAGAAACCCAGGAACACTTTCTAATTAATTGTCATGCAACACTTGACATTTGGTCTCCTTTGGCAACATTTTGGACATCATTCAAAAACTGCCCAGTGACATATCAGATTGTAGTCCTAGGTTTATATCCCCCAGTACTAACTCATTTACATGAAAGCACTCTGAGACTGTCTTTGCTGTAATTTGATATTATTTGTGGCAAGTGAGATGTGCCTGGACTTTACAATAGTGACATATAGTATAGATATAATGTTGATAATCTGCTAGTGTGCCTAATATTTATATGAATTGTTTATATGTTTAAAATTATTTTTGTGTTTTTATTGATGTATCCCTGAACATGTGTTTATTTATCTGTACAGCGCCGAGAGCCTCCGGGAATGGGTGTCTTTTTTTTTTTTTTACAGTTGTTATTTTCTCTCCTGCACTGCCGGCTTGTCCTCAGGAGGGTGCCCCCAGCCACATCCCCCAGCATCTACCAGCTGACATTGACCCAAAGCCCAGGGCTTACCCCCCCGGTGGGGTCGGCGGGGGTCCCCAATCCCCCCACTGAAGACCGGATTTAGTAGGCCAGTGCCGTGGCTAACCGGGAGTGGAGCTTGCAAGGCATCCTCCACCATTGTGCATGGCAGTGCTGCTTTTTCCTCCTTGTTCTCCCAAGGAGTCGGGACCATGCAGTGACGCCAGTGGAGGGGAGCGTGCATGCGTCCACACACGCTCCCTCCAGGTGTCTGGCCTGACTCCTCCCAAACTTGTGGTACGGTGCCCAGTCCCCCAGCCTCCACCGAGGGGCAAATAAGCACTAGCCACAGGAAACCCCCCCTCCCAGAGAAGGAGAGCAGTCCATCGGATTCTCAATCCTTCTCCTCCCCTGCTGACCCCCAGTGGCCCGTGCTCATTCCTAAACATGGGTCACCAGTGTAGCATGAGGTATGGCATCAGCGCTACAGTCCTCAGTGCCACTGAACTGGCTATGGGCATCTTTTTAAATAAATTTTACCTTTGCCTAACCTTAACATGTAGAAAGTTTGGAAATTATTAACAATGTTTAAGCTGTTTTATGTAGAATGTATTTGAAGAAAAAGAACAGTCTACCACATTATGTTATACAGGTATCACGGAAAAGATGTATTTGATCATGAATGCTGAATCTTAAGTGAGAATTCTGTCTGTATAAATTAAGGGTAGAATGTATTTCATAGATAAGAGAAACATTGAAACATAGACAATGATGGCAGATAAGGACCACTTGATCCACCTAGTCTGCCCATTTTCCCTACCTACTGCAATACCACAGATTCTACTTGATCTTTGGCTTTTACCATCACTTTTCTATTGCTAGGGTTCTCTTGTGCCTATCCCTTGCATTCTTGAATTCCCCTACTGTTTGTGCCCATACCACTTATGCTGAGAGGCTGTTCCATACATCCACCACCTTCTCTGTGAAAACATACTTCTTTAAGTTACCACACCCCCCACAGCCTCATATCATGACCCATTTTTCTTGAATATCTTTTTTCTGAAAGAAGCTACCCTTTTGTACCTTATTTATGACCCTGAGTTATTTGAAGATCTCTATCATACCCCCCTCCATCTCTTCCATGGCATACAAATGGTGGTCCTCTAGTCTCCCCGTATATGACTTTTGTTGCAGACCTTGCACCATTTTTATTGCCCTTCTCTGAACTGCCTCTACTCTGTCTATGTCCTTTTAGAAATGTTGCCTCCAGAACCGGACACAGGAGTCCAGATGGAGTCTCACCAATGATTTGTACAGTGGTATCACCACCTCCTTTATCCTGCTGGTGATACCTTTCCCTATGCACCCAGCATCCCACTGGCTCTCCCCACAGCCTTTTTGCAATGCTTGGTCACATTTAGGTAATCAGATATGATTACCCCTAGGACACTTTCATATTTGGTGGTTATCAGTACCTCCCCTTCCCACATCATGTACTCCTCCCCGGGTTTCCATGCCCCAAATGCATGATTTTACACTTCTTTGCATTGAATCTTATCTGCTAAACTCTTGACCACTCCTTAAACCTGCAAAGGACCCTCCTCATCTCCCCCAGAGTGTCTACCCCATTGCAGATCTAGTGTCATTTGCAAAGAGGCATACCTTCCCACCCAGCACCTCTGCAAAGTTGCAGAAAAACAGTTAACCCCAAATTGTGGACTGCCTGTTTCAATATTTAAGAAGAATGTCTACTTTCTTTTTGTTTTGGGGGGTGTCTTTATTTGAGTTGCTGGCTATTTTATTGGATGCATTATGCATTGCTTTGCTATATTGGACCTTATATAATTGTATTTGCTTTGTTTGGTTTGTTTACAAAAAAACTTCCCCTACTCTTTAATGATAGGTTCCATAGGACCTTTTACTTCCTCCTGGACAGTGACCAGAGATGGGCAGAAGGGACCTCAGATTAAGGTCTCATCCAAAAGATGGCATTTTAAAATGCAGCACCCTACATATTGTGCTGCAGTGTCAATTATGGGTTTTACCCCCAGTGCCTGGGGTGGGGCTAGAACCCATGATCTTCTGATATTCCAGCCCCAGAAGCAAATGTGCTACCCACTAAGCCACTGACACTGATATATAGCAAAGGGTCTCCATAATTACAGTACATTACATTATTACCACTGAAATAGTGGAGGTGCAGTTTTCATGAGCCATTAATTTTTTCCTGCTTCATAAACAGTAGTATGAACAGTAGCAGTACCGTGCAGTAGGAATGTTACTATGTTACATTAATTTTCAAGAGTGGTTGAAAAATTCCAAATATCAGAATTGTTTTTAGAGATTCGCTTAGAACCAATATTCCAATTTCATACAGGTCTGTGACTAGCAATTGGTTGATGAAGCATTTTACCCTTTTTCCTTCAACTTCATACATGAGTGATAGGTTCAATTTTATATGCAGTAATTAATCAAGTGCTGTACAGAAGTTGTGGAGACAAGCACACACTGCAGCAAGAAAAAGGAAATAATCAACACTGACCAGCACTTTTCCATCAGCAAAAAGATTTATTCACACATTACTATGCATCTCCCTTAGAGAATGGTTTAAAGGTGAAGTCCATCATTTTCAGTCATCCAGTCATTTGGAAGTACAGTAATTCCTCTAAGGCATCTGGGTGGAAGACCAGTAAAAAAAATCAGGCTACAAGTGCATGCTTATAACTTCTTAACATTTGTCATTCACCTCTCTTGATGCTTGTAAATTTGATACCAGTACCATATAATCTCATAGGGACATGATGTAGTACAGTAGCCTGTTTCTTCAGATGTTGCTGATTGTCTATGTGCATGCATTAAAATGATTGTTTTGCAGTTCAGTTTTTAAGCAACATTTAGCTTTCATCTTGCAGATCTCAATGGGTTTAACAATAATAAATGAACAGGTTTACATAAACTGGAACTCTAAAAGTCAGTGCCCAGAACAAAATATCCCACAAATAGAAGGCCCGATAATGGGATAGTATTGGAATTGTTAGATTTTCTTACAAGATACGCTAGGACATTATTATACATTAAGATTGTGGGGATATCCCATTATTTGATTTTAGTATACAAATAAGCAAAACACTCCACTGGCACAAGTCAGGCAGAATAACAATTCTGCATAGCAGAATTTAATTATCCACTTTTCTATACATTTTGAGGAAATTTCACAATTTGGAAATGATGGAAACAGCAAATTTCCATGAGACTCTGCATTTCACAGATTCAGTATAGTGAGTGGAGCACTAAATAATTGGAATTTGGTATTATTTTATTTTTTATGTGCATCACTATTTAAATTATATTCATTTCAGTTGATTCAAAGACAAGAACTATAGCTGCATTTAATTTTGCTTCATATGCTTAGTTATATGTAATACAGTTATACAAAACTGAGTTTAGACTTCAATCTCATCAGGTAGATAATTTTGGTAGGGCAATTGGCTAGATACAATTAGCAAATTCTGATTTTATGGAATTTTCATTAAATTCCATGAAATGCTGTGAATTTTCATGAACATTTGTGAAATTTTGTAGAATTTGTCTGAACTGTTTTAGTTGGCCATACCTTGGTCAGTGTTACAGCTAGATTTCTGAAACATTGCACACACAATTCATGGAATAGGTCCTAAAAGTATGCCAAGTAACATGACATTTGGATGAGGAGTGGGGGAGTTATAAAGACTCTAAGACTGACAAATTATTATTCATGGGAATCATTTCTGAAACTATTTCTATGTTTACAACTTAGCCACCTTTGGAGCTAGATAATTGAAAATTGTTGGCATACTTTCTTGAAAGATTCTTAAAATTTGCTAAAGAGAGAGGTCATTGGTTGTGTTAGTTGTAAATTACAGGACTTCAAAATTTCACAATTTAATTGTTTGTTAAATTATATGAAAATCTTCAAAATATTTGGATGTGTATTGCTGCACTATTTTTGCAGATGTACACTCAAGATTTGGCATGCAGAGTCAGCCCAGTGTCATTGAGGACTAAGGCATCTGCCTTACCTTACACCATGCCTACAACCTGAGTTCAGGAGCAAGTACGGGGAGCTGGGGATCAGCCAGGGAGGAGAGGATTGAGCATCAGGTTGATGGCTCTTCTCTCCCGGGAGGGAGGGGGGACTTTACTCTATGGTGTTGGTGGTTCTTATTGGAGACAGGGAGCACAAAAGCTGTGGACTCTAGATCTGAGTAGGTGGTGGCATATGGCCTGTGAAGTATGCCTGCCACAAGCTGGGCATCACTGCACATCCATGCCTTGGGGAAGGGCAACATGAACAAGGAAAAGCCCAGTGCTCAGGAGGACGGTGGCAAACATGCCCAACTCTGGACCCAGCCTGATCAGCTCTCCTGGGCTCCCCTTCCCCTCCTGGGACAGCAGTTGTGGGGGAGTCTAGCACCCGATTTTCTGCTCAGGGGAGGTTTCATGTGGGCAATAGGTGCTGATTGGGTGAGGTCTCACCTCAGGGAGGTCCTGATATGCTGCCAACCAAAGGGATAAATAGAGTCTACAAAAAAAAAAGATTTGGCATGCATAGCACAGTAAATATGTCCTGGAATATTTTTAAGCTGGAAAAACAGTACATCAAACATTATTGTGTATATTTTAAAAATTACCAGTTGGCACAATTTGCTCAAAAATTCATGGATGCATTTTAGGTAATGTGACTAGAATTTCACTTGTGGAATTTAACTTTCAAAAAGTATTTATCACCACACAGTCATCCTATCAGGATTAGCAACATGGCCCTGCAATACCCCTCCAACACTTCTGTGTCAGTGATGCCCAGCATCATGCTCCATCATGGCTAAAGATATTCAGATACTTCTGTCACAGTGGTCTGAGCCACATCTAGTTGGAAGGCCTGGCATCACTTGGTGTCACTGTTTTAAAATAGTAAAAATATACATGATTATCAATAGGGTTGTTAAAGAGTCAGCAGGTGGCATTGTACAGAAGCAATGCTGCACAGGCATGTGTTCCCAGAAGTCATTAAGTCAGTGAACTCTAGTGGTTATCTGACATATTGCAAGATTTCAGGCTAGTGCACAGTGATGTCCATGACTATCCTTCATGGTTCATTAGTTAAGATAGTGACCTGACACTTGGCACCACTATGCTTTTACTGTTGACCCTCTTATGAATGCTGTCATATTGCCACTTTACCCAGTCTTTATCTTCCTCTACAGTGGCAACTCAAGTCTATGACTGGGCACAAAATATATGGATATGGCTTTGACAAAAGTATCACAACATTCCACAATTGCTCATGAAATTCACTCTTTATTTTATTCTTTATTAACCAGGTAAGGCCAACTAAGCACTGGTGCCTGTTTACGGGGCGACCCAGGAGCACTGGGTAGATTAAGTGACTTGTTCAGCGTCACACAGTATGCAAGTGGAGGTTGTGGGAATCGAACCCAGATCTTCCTTCTGGATGTTCCAAGCTCATTTACAGCTTGTTACTGTAACCTCTAGGCTATACTGCCAGCAATTATTATTGTTGTTCTTTATGAATCTTTGGCTATTTATAACTTGGCCAACTTCTGAGCAAGAAATTAGAGAGATGACACACACACAGCCTATTTTTTTTTCGTATTTTCTTTTCTTCCAGCTGGAAGCTCATCTCTCAGGCATGTAATCTGTCTACATGGACAGGATATACCCTGATCAAGCTGAAACTAACAATCATTCATTCAGCTAGTGGGTTTTTCTACATTTGTTCCTCCCATCTCCCCTAGTCAATGTCATGCCTCTGTCAGCATCACACAGCTCCATCCTGACTTAAGATATCCAAAAATAGAGCATCACTCTCTGGCCCAGTTTCAGGGGTCACTGCATTGGTGAAACCCACTCCCAACCCTCCCAAACCATGATACATTGCCAAGCAGCAGCTGTCTTATCCGTGGTCTGCCTCCCAATGTGTCTTGAGGATGGCCTCAAAGCATAATATTTAGGGTTAATGAACCTAACAAAATTGGTGATAATCTGTTCTCTAGTTTTAAAGTTACAAAGGCTTACAATTCTGCAATTTACATAACTGCAAAAGGTAATTCCTAAATTTCTCAAAGTGTGGTGGCTTATAACTCAGTCACATTTGAAGACAGGAGATCTGAAACTTGATACAACTCTGTATGAAATTTAATAAAATCATCATACCACATTGAGTGGAATTTGGACAAACACTTTTAGATTACATAATTAAGAAATGTAACTGTAAAATTTCTGAAAGTTTGGAGGCTTCTAACTCATTCACCTTTAAAGGTAGAGATCTTAAACCTGGTACACTTCTCTATGGACCTTGGTAAAGTCATCGTACCAAAACTGGTTCAATCTGGACACAAACATTTTAAATTATATGGAAATAACTGAAATCAAAATTTGGCAAAATTTCATGAAATTTCACAAAAATAAAATCAGAATTCCACTAGAATTTCACTGCTGCAACATAACTTTGACTCAGTCATCAAAGTATTGGGTTGTATTTTTGCACGAATAAAGATAATTTATTTGCATTTTAACAGAAATTTTCAATTTTGTTTTGCCTAACCATGTGAGATATGAATGATGACTATTTTCCTTTTATTGCAATACATTTTCCTTTTATCTTAGTCAATGGAATTGGTTTTATTAATTTATTTAGATATTCTTTTTCTAGGAATTTATCACCAGAGTAACTGTTTTCTTGCAAGTTGTGCATGGTCATGGAAATCATGTGGCAAATAAACTAGTAAATGGTATTTTTTTATTAATTAAACAACCAATAGTATCATCAGACCACAAATACATATATATCCCTTCCTACTCTCCTCTTTACTGACCAGACACATCATTAGTCAATTGAATCACCCTCTTTCCCAAGTCACATAGCATATCAACTCACCTTACTCATCTTCTGCCCAGTGACACCAGAAAATAAAATATTACACTTTCCCAGCCTTGCAGCACCCATCCACACCCTCTTCCTTCCTGTCCAGACATACCAGTATACAAATTACCTCCCTTCATCAACCCACATAGGACCCTTCCCACTCTCCTTCCTCCTGTGTAGCCACACCCATATGCAAAGATATCATTTTCACAGCCTGATGAAGTAGCAGCACAAAATGATAGTGGCTGGGTAATTGTTTGTGCTTATCAACTTGGTGCATAAATCACCTACTGTCATCAAAGTGCAGGTCAGGAACCATAGGAAAACCAGGAGCAGTTATACATTTTTTTAACCTTTGTTTTACCAGGAGAGACACACTGAGCTGAAAGCTTGTTTACAGGTGCAACCTGGGAGCAAACATTTACAATTAGTGTTTTATTATCAATATTAGTAAAATGAAAAAAATACAAATGTTCAATATAACTATTTACTAAAGCAATACAAATAGAGAAAACAAAGTCCTTCATATAAGAGTTACTCTAATTCTAAGTTTCAATCTTTCCCTCCAACAAAAGATTCCTGCTATTTTTATAATAAGTCTTTGCCTGGCAATTAACTTCTGCAACCTCATCTAGTTAAGAGGTATCCTGTTTCCCACAAAATGTAACAGCACTTTGTCAATGTCCTTACAAGTGCAACAAAATAGAACATAGTGTCCCAGAAGTAACATCCAGTTGACAACTGTGCAAAAGAATTTCTGGAGGTCATACTGCATCTCAAAGTTAATCTCTTAAGTTCCAAATAGCTTTTTGCAATCATTTTAAAAATATGTTTATATACATTTTCAAACCAAAGGATTCCAGTTTCACATAAAGATTCACATATATTTTACAACTGCAGACACACAAGAAGAAAGAAAAGATAGAAAAACAAGAAACAGCAAGTGAAGGCATCGACATAGTTGGAGGCAGAGAATCACAAGACCATCAAAGTGATCAATTCCCAGGTACAACAAGAAAATGTGATTGCCATACCTCTCAACCTTTTGTCCCCCAAATGTGGAACATTGCCTGTCAAAATGTGGAACAAATGGACAAAATGTGGAACATTTATTCAAATCATTACCTAAGAAGCTCAAAATGGTGTTAAAATGTTGCATTTATGTTCAGAAAGTCTGTTATTAGTTGAATAATATATTTTTGGCATAATTGACTATGAATTTTTGCTTTAAAATGTTGCCTTTGAATGTGGAACAAGTCCTCACAATGTGGAACAAGGAGCTTTTGTGAAGTAAAATGAGGAACGTTCCTCGTAATGTGGTACAGTTGAGAGGTACGGTGATTGCACAATCAAACAGATGAGAGAGAAAAGGAGAGGATGGCACAGATCATCGTGTTTAACTCCTTCTGTGTAACAAGTTGAACAGGGCCTTATTCAATCCTGTTATTTAATGCCCCCTTAAGAGGGAACCTGTTTTAAAAAAACACAGGTTTTGGAAACTATCTTTTAATTTTCCTCTAACATTACCTTATAACCTTTACAGTTCTGCACATATGCAGTATTCCTTTTTCCCTTACAACATGTACAGCAAACTCACACATTGAGTTTTGCATCACCTTACACTATCCCCCATCCATTACTTCTGAGTTGCGTCCACCTCATAGGCTGCAGATGCACATGTGACTAGATTATGAAATCTGATCTGCCTAGGTCCTCTCTCTTACCACAGGTCCCCAGTTCCTTTATATGCATTGCAGAGGTTGCAAGCATTCTTGCCTAGCTCCACAGTAAAAGTAATAAGTAGGAATTTCTCTAATATTTTGTTTTATAATATATGTTATATGGGACTTCTGGCAGAGTGCCGTAGGGTAGTTATTGCTCTCAAAATGACTGAGTGATGTAACTGCATGCATGTATGAGAGGGCATGAGCCAGGAATTGGGAGTAGCTAGGAGAGACACAGAAATGGCAGTGGGTTCTGTAGTGCTACTGCTTTTGGCCATAATGGGCAAGCAATTGGGAGTACCTCTGGACAAGATACCGAATGGTACCTGAGGAAATCAGAAGAGGCACTTGTGGCTGGGGTTGTATTCATCAGGACTGCCCAAACTCTGGTGAGGATCGCAGAGAAGAAAATAAATCTTTGACACAACCAGGGATGGGGCTATCGCACTAGAGCCCTGTGCATTAGAGGGGTCCACTTGTATGGGGGACTGACCAATGCTAGGGGGAACTGGAGCCTCTTACAAGGGGCTCCCAATCCAAATATTTAGATAATTAACTTAGTGACGGGGGTCCTTATGGAGTGACAGAAGACAGTCACACAGAACAAAATTCAGAGGGTAATGAGTTGCACATCAGAAGCCGGGGGGGGAGGGAAGGGAGTGGCTTGATTGTGGCACCATATATTGAAAACAAACACAGTGCAGGGAGCTAGTAAGAAAGCACAACAACAAACACTTGGAACTTGAATTCTAGCTACGTAGACACAACCAGGTGCTATCTGCTCTAAGCCAACAACAAACATTAACGGGAAGAATAAAATGATGGCTAATTGCCAAACATTAAACTTAGAAATCTTAATAACCTCCGATGGCTTATTAGAACTGGCTCTTGCCTTAACACCAAGATTGATACAAATCAAATAATTGCCTACAAGTACCTATCCTAAAAGTCAATATCTCTTAGTAGATAACAGCTTGCTTCAGGTTAGTCAATAGCATGTGAATAGCTATATTTCTCTGCAGAAAACAGGCTAGGTATAATGTAATGCTGATAAGGATCAGTCACAGCTGGACAGCAGGGCTGTACCAACAGCTATAAGGGCCTCCCCCTGCAAAATATTTTGTTGGGCCCACTTCCCCACCAATAAATGTAAAGTAACCATTAGTGCATATGAAATATATAGAGTGTATATTTTTGTATCACTTCTGCTGAACATACATAGTTTGTCCATCATCAACTTATCTAAAGCATTTGACACAGTAAACCACACACTACTGATTAAACAGCTTGAATCATTGGTCTCTCCACTGACACTGTGGCATGGTTTATGAGCTACCTACAGAACAGGACTCAACAACTTAAGATTGGCAATACTCTATCTGATCATCAGCCAGTCAACTCAGGAGTTCCACAAGGATCCATTCTGGTCCCACTCTTTTCAGTATCTTTCTAAACCAACTCCCATCTGCCTGCAAATGTTGTCTACTGTTATATGCAGATGATGCTGTTCTGTTTGTTAGTAACTCAAATCCCCTCGCTCTTGAATGAAAACTCCAGAGCAACATCTCAGCTGTTGAAAGGTGGTTTAAAGGTCAGGAACTTGTGATGAACTATGCTAATACAAAAGCTATGATGTTCTCCACCACCCAAAATCGGTTCAGATCCTACCATCTTCTCATTAAAAACTATGTGGGCTCTGCACTAGAACTAGTGCAACATTTCAAATATGTGGAGATCACTCTGGACAGCAGAATGACTTTCACCTTCCACATCGACACTAAGGCTGTCAATGCTCACATCGGACTGCTGCACAGGCACAAGCATAGTCTAACATCTGAGGCTCTTAAGCTAGCGGTGTACAGCTCTCTGGTGACCCTCATCAACTATGGGCTGGTAATTTATGGCTCAGCTACAGATACAACCCTTTGCCACATAAAAGTAGATTTAAACAAAGCTTGTCAACTTGTTATGGGAGTCAAACACCTGACGCACATGTGCGACCTGTATGCCCAGACTAACTGACTACAGTTCTCAGGCAGACTTCTCTACCAGTTCTGTCTACTGATGAAAAATGTCAGTCTTGGCCTAGTACCTCACTAGGGTCCAGGATCTTCTCTCCCCCAATGATAACCATCACTGCACTCATAATTTGGACAGTTGACTCTTCAAAATTCCCCATTGTCATACCTCCTTAGGTCAGAGATCCTTTGCCTGCCATGCCCTAGATGGCTGAATGTGCTACATGCTGACATTTCATCGCTAACATTGATCGGTCCCTTTAAAAGAAAGCTGAGACAACAGCTGATTGTGGATGCCAGCTATGACTGTTTTCAATAACATACTGCTACATTTCTAGAGACTGAGTCTTCCAGCCCTGGATCCTGGCCAAATGACAGACCACTCTGACATTGCCTATGCTGCACCTACTCTGTCTCCTATTCAGCTTCCACTATGCCTGCAATTTAATCACTTCAGCTCTTATTTCTCCTTAGCACTTATGTTCTCACCTGCCTTCCTCCTCCCATTACCCATATCCCTCCCAACCTCAACACCCAATTTTCTTTGTTCATCCTCCCCTTCCCACACACAGGCCCAGTAACCTGTACTCTCCCTTTGCCTTCACCACATAGCAAGAAACCTGTTCACATGTAGCCCACTGAGCTTTTCCCCCTCATCTTTTCCTCCTCCTCCTCCTCCTCTAGTTCCTCTTGTGATAAGGCCTATGTTATTGTAACTGGCTATGGCTATTTGTTCATAGCCTTGTAATAATGCCTATGTTATTGTAACTGACTCTGGCTATTTGTACATAGCCTTCAACTGTGACTTTACTAGTTATAACCTTTCCTGTACAATTTATTTTTTTTATTTATTAGTTCTAGGATTACAAGTTTACCTTTGAGCCCAGGGCTCTTTTACAAAGGTTCCGTGTCATAACATTGGTTTCACATCATAGGTTACAATAACACATGTTGCATGGAAGAGACGTGGGTGGAGATTGGAAGGGGGGTAGGAGGATAAGAGGGGAAGTAACATGAGGTCAAAGGAGGAGAAGCAAGGAGGAGAAGATGGTAGGGTGGGGGGAATTGGAAGGGGGCAAGGGGTGTGTGAGAGGCAGTCAGGCAGCATTGTCAGTTGCAGAAGTGCGGGAGGGGATGAGGCCTGCTAGGGCAAGTGCGATGGGCACGGGGCCCAGTAGAGGAGAGCAGTGGAGGAGTGGTGTAGGAGTAGTTATCCATGGCAGTTGCAGGTGCTGGAAGCAACAAGGGTGTTACAGAGCCTGGATTTGAAAGTGACTAGACCAGAGGTAGTGTTAGTATCATAGGCAAGACCATTAAACCAAGTGGGGGCCCTGTAGGTGAATGATCATTGGCCTAGGGTTGTGTGGCAGCGGGGGATGTGAAACAGTTGTGTCTTTGATCCTCTGGTGATTCTGGAGCTGTTTTTTGTTTGAAGAAGTGAACAGACTCCGAGAGGGGTGATTCCCAACTGGATTTTCTTTGCAACCACACAGGTTTGGTACTGGATTCTAATTTCAATTTGAAGCCAGTTTTCTTGTGAGTAGAGGTCACAGATGTGTGTGAGATGCTTAACCCCAGTGATGAGTTGACAGGCCTTGTTTAGGGTGGTGGTTATCCTTCTGAGTGTCGTTGTAGTGGCAGCTCCATAGAGGACAAGGCCATAATCAATCTGGGAGATGGAGCTTTGAACAGCGGCAGCGAAGGTCTCTTTTGTCAGGTGCCACTGTAGGTGGTAGAGTAGACCCAGTCTGGCGTTCACAGTGTTTGTGACATTAGTTATGTGGGATGCGTAGGACAGGTGAGGGTCTAAGGTGATTCCTAGATATTTGAAGGAGTCAACCTGCTCCAGGGAGCTGCTTAGGCAGGTGTATAAGGAGAGTTTGAGATGGTTGTGCTTGTTTTGGTGGCTGGTGAAAATCATAGTCTTGGTTTTTTTCTGGTTAAGGATTAACTTATGTTCTTTGAACCAGTTTTCGACTTAGGTGAAACCATGTTGAAGGGTTTTTTGCAGGTGGCTTGGGTCATGATGGGAGGCAAGAATAAAAGTATCAACTGCATAGAGTATAATTTGCTGAGGACTGGAGTTGGAGAGAGAGTTGAGGAACAGGCTGAAAAGCAGTGGGCCCAGGATGGAGCCTCGGGGGACACCAGAGCATACCTCTTTAGTGTCGGAGAGCACGCCTGCTATTTTTACACATTGGGTCCTGTTGCCAAGATAGCTTTTGAACCATGCCACAGATTTTGTAGAGAAGCCAGTGTTCAGTAGCTGACAAAGCAGGAGGTGATGGTGAACAGTGTCAAAAGCCTTTGACAGGTCTATGAATACAGCTCTGGTTAGGAGACCATGGTCAAGGGAGTTGTGGAGGGCTCCCGTAAACTCAAGAAGGACCTTGGCAGTGCTGTGTCCTTTTCTAAAACCATGTTGCTGCTGGCAAAGGATGTTGTATTTGCCCAGATGGTGGGTTAGCTGGTCCACTACTATCTGTTCCAGGGCCTTGGGGGGGGGTGGAAGAATAGAGATAGGGTGATAATTCCCATTGGTGGTCCGGTCACTGCTTTTATGGATTGCTGTGACCGTTGTTGACTTCCATATATCTGGGAACTGGCTGAGAGAGAGGGTCAAATTAAAGATCCTGGTGAGAGGCCCCAGTACTTCCTCAAGAGTGAAGGACAGAAATTTGAGGTCCAGTGTGTCAGCACTTGCTGTGGTGTTGTTGATGGCTTTGGAGATGTATTGCCTGACAGTATTTTTGTTTACTGCTCTGAAGTAGAAAGGGGTACAGTTTTTGGGTGGAGTTTGATGGGTAGGAAGAGGAGTGTCATTGTCATTGAAAAAGTCGGGGGGAGGACGCTGTTGAGGTCAGTGAAGGCATCATTGAAAGTGTTGGCTATGACTTTTAGGTCCAGTGTAGTACTCCTGTTTATTTTGAGAGCAGTCGGGGGTGATTTGGATTCCTTCCTGGTGACATTTTTTATGTTATTCCAGAAAGCTCTCGCAATTGCCCATGAGTCGGTGAGTGCTTTCTTGTAGTATTCAGATTTCTGTTGGCATATGGATTTGGTGCAATCTTTCCTTGCTCTTTTGTAATTTTGGGTGTCTGTCTGGTTTCCAGTTGTTCTGGCCAGTTTCCAGAGGTAGTCCCTGTGTTTTAACTTCTTTAAGAAGGAGCCCGTGAGCCAAGGGTTGCAGAGGACTTTAACTTTGCACTTTTTTAGTGGGGCAAAGATGTTACAGGCGTCATTGAAGATGTGTATGAATTGGTCAAGGGCTGTGTTCGTGTCTGTGGCCCAGTCGATGAGGGACCAGTCTTGATTAAGTAGGTGTGATTTTAGGTGGATTAGCTGCCCACGGAGTAGGACTCTGCTGAGGATGACTTTAGGTGGTGATTTGCAGAATTTATTTGACCAGGTGCAGCTGACGGGGGAGTGATCACTGAGAGAGTCAGGCAGTTCAGCGTAGTTAGAGATGCGGGAGGGGTGAGTAGTCAGGATCCAGTCCAGTAGTGTGCTGGTGCCAGTTTTATAGTTCCTTCTGGTGGGGGAGTCCAGTATCTGGGTGAGGTTAGCCGATGTGACCGTGTCCCTGGCATCGCCTGCCTCACCTCCCAACCATTTAATGTTGAAATCACCAAGTATGATGATTTTGGAGTCAGGTGGGAGTGTTTTGATGTAATCCAGTACCGTGTGGAGGCCTGGTCCCTGTTCTTTAGGAGGGATATACACGGTGATGATCGAGAGGGCTTTATTCTTTGCTCCAAGTAGGATTTTGACGTGCAGTAGTTGGGTATTTAGTGTTGGTAGGTTAGTGTGGACAGTGTGCCCCATCAGATTGTTTTTTAGATATAGGGTGCAACCTCCTCCTCTTTTGGATTTATGATCAAGCCTAAAGATAGTATAGTCAGGGAGGGAGATTGCTTGATCGGTAACCGAGGGGGTGAGCCAGGTTTCTACCACCGCTAGAATATCGGGCTGGTGGGCTTTTGCGAAGGCTTGCAGTTGATCCAATTTAGGTAGTAAGTTGCAGATGTTCAGGCAGATAATGGAGAGGGAGCCAATGCGCTTGGTTTGGGTGGAGTTCATAGCTGACTTAGGGCCTGGGTTGGGGTGAATGTTTCCTGATAGCAGCAGGAGTAGGAGTAGGAGTTTCAGGGTGGCCAGCCGTAATTCCCTGTGGGAGAACTTGCAGTTCTTTATTGACGAAGAGTAGGTTGAGCTAATTTTGTGCGTGTACAGAAGGAGCATTGTGAGCTGGGGTGACAGCAGGGCCCACTGCACCCTTGCATGAAGGTGTAAGTACATAGGGATGGGGTGACCCCTAAGGGCAAGAATGTTTTCATTATGAAGGGTGCCGGTGTGACTGTATGAGTCATTCAGCTTGTAACTTTGGAGAGGGGAGGGGAAGCAGGATGTGGGGAGCTGGAACAGTGGGGTGATATTTGCTTCTCCTTTATTTGTATTACAATCGCATTGTTTGTTTACCCTGACATGGAACCTATGAAATGAGCTTGTCCTCAAAAGTGTAAATCCTAGACTTCAAATAAATAAAAAAATAAATAAATGCTGCCCCATCCCCATTGCTGGCACCTTATCAAAGAACTGAACAATGTAATTTGTTCCTGCTCTTCCTGGGGCACTAGCACCGAGATTAGATGTCTTGAGTAATGGGCCCTATTGCTTCTTTGTTCTGTACCCCCCCCCCCACCGAACCATGTGAAACTGGAGTTGGAATCTTCTGAAACCACTGCTGACAAGCCCAAATGTGTAAGCAATTTCCAAAGAGAAACTAGCAAGTCAGTTTGTGAGAAAGGGTTTTCTTAATGCTGACTTCTGAGGCAGTGGGCCCCATAACAGTGCTGGCCCTACTGCAACCGCAGCTCTTACATCCCCCTGGTCACTGCCCTGCCAGACAGAAAACACTGAAAATAAAATATCTTCATTGCAGAGCAGCCACTGCAGGAGTAACTACCCTACGGCCCTCTGCCTGAAGTCCCATATACCATTTATTATAAAATTAATTATTAGATAAATTCCTACCTTATTACTGGTACTGTGTAACTAGGCAAGCATGCTTGCAGCCTTTGCAATGCACATTAAAGAACTGGGGACCTGTGGTTATGGAGAGGACCTAGGCAGATCAGATTTCAACATCTGGTCACATGTGCATCTGCAGCCTATGCTCATGCAATCACCTTTACCAGGTGAGTAAACTACCATTTTTTTTAACCTTCTCGGAATTCTCAATTCCTGATCCATATCTTAACAGAAAATCAGCTTTGAGATTCTCTTTTCCAGATTTGTGCATCACTTTAAATTTAACTGGTTGTAGTGACAGGTACCACCTTGTGGTTTTGGAATTGTTATCCTTCATTTGGTTGAGCCAACAGAACGGATTTGATCTGTGATGAGTACAAAGTCAGCTCCTAGCAAATAAAACATAAGGGACTTCATGGCCTACTTTGCATCAAGGCATTTCTTTTCAATGGCGAAGTACCTTTTTTCTTTGTCATGCAACTTCCTACTGATATATAGAATGGGATGTTCCTACTCATCTATATTCTGACCCAAGACTGCATCTTGTCCTACTTCTAATGCATCTGTCTGCAACAAAAATTGTTTCTCAAAGTTTGGACTTTATAAAACAGGGGCTGAACATAATGCAGCCTTGATGGTCTGAAAAGCTTCATCATACTCTGGGGACCATTTCACTTTATTTAGGAACTGTTTCTTCATGAGTTCAGTAAGAGGAGTATCTAACTGGACAAAGTTGGGAAAGAATCTCCAAAAGTAACCAGCCAGCCCTAAAAATGACCTGACATGTTTCTTTATTTTAGGGATAGGACTGTTAGCAATAGCTTCTATCTTGGAAATCACTGGCTTTACTTCTACATGTTCTAAAACATATCCCAAATATCTGGTTTACTGCATGCCCAAAGCACATTTGATAGGATTAACGGTCTGACTTGCCTTTTTGATAGATTGGATAACTGCTCGTAGGTGTTTCAGGTGGCTTTTCCAGTCTGGACTGTACACCACAACATCATTCAGGGAAGCAGCACAATAACCAGTGTGAGCAGCTAAAAGTACATTCATGTACCACTGGAATGTAGCAGGTGTGCCATGTAAACCAAGCAACATGGTGGTGAACTGACAGAATTCAATAAGAGTGGCAAATGCAGTTTTGCCTCTGTATTCTTTAGCTAGAGGAATTTGCCAGTATCCTTTGTGAGATGGAGGGTACTGATGCACTTGACACTTCCCAACCTGTCCACCAAATCATTTATCCTGGACATAGGATAACTATTACATTTGGACACTTGATTAAATTTCCTAAAATCAAGGCAGATTCTTACACCATCTTCTTTAATTATTTACAGTCCCCATTTGTGATGACCAAGCATTCCTTGACTTTTCTATGATACCCAACAATTTCATTTTTTGTGTCTCCTTAACCATGACTGTTCCTAACCACTCTGGTAATCTGTATGTCTTTTGCCTAATAGGGCATGCATTCCCTGTCACTATTACATGCTCAACCCCTTTTTACTTTTGTCCAAGGGTCCAATCACCTCCATTGAAATTGTCTCAAAGTACATATCTAAAAAGGACAGGGGCACAAGGGGCACCTTGTTTTACTTAAACACTGGGGCTAATTTCTGATAGTCAGCACAAGAACTGCAATACATAATAGCATCTTCATGAGTTCCAAGCCAGTAAAATCTGTACTGCAATCTGGCAAGGGTACGATCCCTCCCTGAGTGACCAGACATAGGACTGTCATGTGTTATCTGTACCAACTCAGTTCTATACTTTTGTGGTATAACTGATTGTTCTATATGTTCCTGCATTTGAGGATTAACACCTCTCTGTACAGTAGACCATTACATTTTTTAAATATTGGTTCACCCTGTTTTTGTTTCATCCCCAGCTGCTTAAAGTAACCTTGGATGGAAGCATCATTAGTTTACCCAGAAACAAAATCACAATCAGTTATTAGTTTAATTTAGGCATTTTCATACATTAACGCATTATGCCCATCAGTCTTTTGTTGCCACTGTTTTTTCAGGCATCATCTTTATTTCCTGGACTTCCAGATCTTGGAGCTGTTCTTAAACAAGATCACATCAAAGTCATCACAGCTGGTGAAACTGCTGGTTTTATAATCAGAGATACAGGTAACCAAGGTACTACCCACACTTTTTTTTGGTGTGACACCACATTAATATTCAGAATCACATGGGTGGTGGGATAGTATAGTACATTTATGTAAGAACTTACTGTAATAGTAGATCTTTGAGAGGATCTCTTGCAGCAGGCCACACCAGTAGGACTTAGCCACCAGGCACTAGGACCACATGGAAACTTTCTAGCTAGCAGTCTACCAGAGAGGGCCGCCCATTACCAATGTCACCCTCTGAGTTCGGCCTACCCTATAATAATGGGCAGCCCCATAGCCTCCTCAGTTCTCCCTCCAGAGACCAAAAGCAACAGCCTATTAGGGAAACTGAGGAGGACTCTGAGGTAACCTTGGGGAAGATAAGAAAAGAAGTGGAAGGCTCCCCACCTTGGAAAGTGAGAGCTAGGTAAAAGGCCACAAAAGAGGAAAAGGGGAGGGAGGGAGGAAGCATGGCCTGCTGCAAGAGACCCTCTTGAAGATCTACTGTTTCAGTAAGTTCTTACGTAACAGTGCAATCTTATTTTGAGCATATCTCTTGCAGCAGGCCACACCGTTAGAAAGAGTCCCAAGCAGTTCTGGCAACAACTGTCAGACAGACCAGGTGGTTGGCAGTACAGACCTATAAGAGAAGGCCTTGTACAACAGCCAGGCCGAAATTGGCCCTATTCCTAGAGGCAATGTCCAGACTGTAGTGTTTGGTAAAGATAAGGATGGTGCTCCAGGTGGCAGCTGCACAGATCTCCACAGCTGAAACATTTCTGAAACAGGCAACTGAAGTGGCCATGCTCCTGGCAGAATGGCCACAATCCACACTAGGAACCAGAAAGTTGTCTGGTATGCTTCGATATCATCTGAGGGATCCAACTTTGTAAGTTTAGTGTTTAATGCACAGGGATCTGGAGAAACTGGATGAATGGTCCAAGGAGTGGCAATTGTCCTTCAATATAAAAAAGTTCAAGAGCATGCATTTAGGAAAGAAAAAGAAGGGGACAGAATACCAGATGAGGGAATGCCTTAGAAGTTATTGAGCTGTAAAGGGACTTGGTATAATCATTTCATGGGACCTGAAGGTGACAAGGCAATGTGAGAAGGTGGTGACATGAGCCAGTAAGATGCTGCGTTGTATCAGTAGGGGAATAACTAACAGGAAGAGGGAAGTCATAATGCCCTTGTACAAGCAGCTTGTCAGGCCACATCTTGAGTATGAGGTCCGGTTCTGGAGGCCATACCTCAAGAAGAATGTCGATGAAGTGGAGCGTGTCCAGAGGAGGGTGACAAAAATGGTGAAGGGCCTCAGTCAATTGTCATACAAGGAACAGCTGAAGGATCTAAACATGTACTCCCTAGAACAAAAAAAGGAAAGGGGGGACATGATTGAGACCTTCAAATATATCAAGGGTATTACCAGGGTGCCAGTAGGGAATATCTTCCAGCTAAATGAGTAATCAAAAACAAGGGGGCATGATATGCAGATAGTAGGGAGGAGGTTCAGAAGAAACATTTAAAAATTCTACTTCACAGAGAGGGTGGTGGATAACTGGAACATACTCCCAGAGGAGGTAGTGGAGTCAAGAACTGTGGGAGGAGTCAAGAAAATGTGGGATAGACACAGGGGTCTTTTAGATTGGGGGGGCAGTAGGAAGTAGCAAAGTCGTAGCAGCTAGTTAAGCATACTGGGCAGACTAGGTGGACCTGGTGGGCCTTTTCTGCTATCACATTCTATGTTTCTATGTTTTAAGTTATTTGAGTTTTGTTGCTCTAACTTGTGCAAGTTCCTCTAGCTTTGATCGCTTGCAAGGGATCCAGCCATTGCTGCATCTCTTCTGTACTCTTCTGATTCTGTCACTGCATATTTTATTTTCTCCACTGCATCTCTTCTTTTCTCTACTCCTCTATCTGTGTTTGTTGTATAGCCCACTATTTGAAGAAGGCAGACAAGCTTTCAGGTTCTGTCCCTGCCTGTTCTCAGTTTGGACTTTGTTTCTGCTTCTAGTTTGGCTGTCATTCTTCTGGTAATCACTCCTGGGCTTGCTGTTGCAGGATCTGTGACTTCCTTCTATGCTTTCCTGGTACCAGGTCTAGTACCCACCAGCAAAACTCCTGGATTAGAGTATGTACGGAGTAAATCCCACTTCTTCTGACACTATCTGTCATTGAGGCACAGGTCAGGAAGCATAGGAAAACTAGAAGCAGTTACAACATTTGCAAGTAACATTCTATTATAATCAATAACTGTAAACCATAAAATAAAATTATTCAGTATAACTATGTACAAAGACAACATAAACAGAGAAAACAAAATCCTTCATCTGAGGGTATCTCTAATTCTAAGTTTCAGTCTCTCCCTCTAACAAAAGTTTGTTGCTTTTGTTATAATAAGTCTTTGCCTGGCAATTAAATTCTGCAACCTCATCTCATTAAGAAGCATCTTCTTTCTCACAAAATGTATCAGAACTTTGTTAATTTCCTAGCAGGTGCAACACAATAGAACGTAATGTCCCAGAACTAACCACCTGTTGACAACTGTGCAAAAGAGTTTGTGGAGGTCAAACTGCATCTGAGAAATAACCCCATAAGTTCCAAATAACTTTTTGCAATCACTTCAACAATATAACTATATACATTTTCAAACCAAGGGATTCTAGTTTCACATAAAAGATTCACATATATTTTACAATTGCAGATATGCAAGGGGAAAGAAAAGATAAAAAATCAAGAAACAGCAAGTGAAGTCAGGTAGATAGCGGGAGGCTGAGAATCATGAGACAATCAGAGTGATCACTTCCTAGGATCCCACATGAAAATCTGATTGCACAATCTGACAGACAAGAGACAGAAAAGGCATGATAGTACAGATCCTTGCATTTAACTCTTTCTGCATAAAAAAATGGGACAGGGCCTTAGTCAACCCTGTCACATCTATTATTTACTTTAATTGCAGCTCCATGCATTTTTCTGAAGTGTGTTCCATATGTTTGTGTTTGTTGGCTTCACTACTGTATATCCAAGTTCAGCAACGTTGCTGTTTCGGTGAGTGTGCCAGTGTTTTAGTGGATTTATTACCCTCCCCTACCCTTATAACACCTACATCACCTGCCTCCCTCCTCCCAGCAACACCAACATAAAAATAACCTCCTTCTCTGATCTTGTTAGCACCCCATCCCAGTAAAACACATCCAACAAAAGGAGAAAATGATTATTTAAAACCCTCCTCACACTACTTCAACCAGCTGCCATCAAACTAATGTAAACAACAATAGTGACATACCAAAGGGTAAATCAACATACTACAGCAGTAGCGATTGATTTAGTAAATTATTTTTTCCAAATCAATGGAAATCTCAAAAGTGATCATTGCAAGATATCCTGCAGTGCAGGTGGTCTAACAGATTGTTTTTTTTTCTCTAGGCATCTCAAGAGAATCTTGGGAGAAAACTTGCTGAATTGACTGCTGCCACTATAACTATGAGACATATTACTAATAACATTGCTACACTGTAGCAGTTTATATGACTTCAGTAAGATATCCCTCAAGTAATAAGTTGTTTTATTCTCTTGTTCCCAGATCCCCTCACAATAACACACTAAACCACGTTGTGTGGGTGCTCAGTTGGCAATTAATTTATTCAAGTCTTCCAGTATTTACATGTTTAAACATTATATTTTCATTCTTTCATACATATTTTATTTTTTCAATTTATTTATTATATCCAAACTTTAATATTCATCTTCTCCCCAGATGTACATCTAGAACCGTTATCTTCCCTTTTCTTCTCTCCTGTTGGGTGCATGTTTACACCCTTACCCTTCATCTGTTCTGTGATGCTCTGAGGCCCTCTGGGTGTAAATTCAGAGACACCTATCCCCCACCCTTGTCCTACCACTTCTGTCCCCCTTTTCTTTTTCTTCCATCTTCTAAATTATCTTGCATTCCAGCTTCAGCACAGTCTAGGGGTCCTTATCCCCTTGTTTTTCTTACTTTGACAGTTATGCTGTCCACCTTCAGCATTTTTATTTTTATTTATTTATTTATTTGGTGATTCAGAAAGACCTTTGAGCACAAGCTCTTTTACAAAGGTTCCATGTCATAGATTTCAAAACAAAGAAAAATAGGAGAAAGCAAAGGTACATTACAATGCACGATACAGCTTGGATTCAGAACTTACAGAATAACTCAAAACATAGGGACAAGTTAAAATAACAAGAAAAACACTTTATGGGGGGATAAGCAGCCACAGAGTGCCTTGTCAGTAGTTCAGAGGGATGGGGATAGCTGGAAGTGAGGGTGAATAAAAAAAGGTAAGAGAAAGATGTATGTAAAGCAGTGGAGATGAAGTGTTGGGGGTAGAAGGGCGATAAGGTATAGGGATAAATGGTGGGGTGAGGGGAGGCTGAGTGGAGAAGACATGCTAAAGTAAATGGTGAGGTGTGAGGGGGCATGGTCAGGTAGCCTGCATCAGTAGTGACTGTTAGGGAAACTCATGGGACTATGAGTTGGTGGAGGGGGGAGAGTAGGGTGGCAGGTGCTGAAGGACAAGCAGACCAATTGCTGAGGCAAGTCATGAGAAGGGATAGAGGGAAGGGGTACCTGAGGCCTCCCTAGTGCTTGCTGGGGGGCAGAAAGAGCAGGTGTGGCTTGACTCAGGGGCAGGTGCACTTAGAGAATGTTATTAGGTGCTGTTTGAGGTCAGTTTTGAATTGTGCCAGACAATTGGTGGCCAAGAGGTGACCAGGGAGTTCATTCATCGATAGGGGGGCCTGGCAGGCAAATGCACATTGTCCAAGTGAGGTGTGATGGAAGGGGCTAGCCAAGGCTCTTCTAGTCCTCCCTCTGGTGACCTGTAATGAATCAGCCACCTTGATCAAATTGCCTACATGAGGTGGTGCTTTACCCAATAGAGCCTTCTTCCCTAGGATGCAAGTCTGGGATTTGACCCTGTTTCTTGCTGACAGTCAATTTTCACATTCATACACAGTACAGGTTTGAGTGCCATGTTCAGCATCCAGGGTGTCTGCAGGCTTTGTTGAGCACAGTCTGAACCCTCTTGAGTGCTGTATCCATTGCTGCCCCATAGACCACTAGTCCATAGTCAATAGTAGATACAATTGAACTGTGGACTGAAAGGTGGGGGGCCTCTGGAGAGAGGTGTTGCCTGTGCCTGTACAGGACATCAATCTTGGTATTGACTTTCTTGAACAAAGAGTCAATATGGTGCACAAATGTGAGGGTATCATCTGTTATGACCCCCAGATACTTGAACAAGTGAACTTGTTTCAGCAGCTCACTGCATGAGTTGGAGATGATGAGGGGGTGATGCTTATTTTTATTGTGGGGGCTAGACATAAGCATGACCTTGGTCTTCTTGTAGTTTAGGAGCAACTTATGACTACAGAACCAGTTCTCGAGTTTGGAGAAGGAGTACTGCAGCTCAGTTTGTAGGGCAGCCCGAGACGTGCTGCTGCTCAGGAGCACAGCATCATCTGCACATTCATAGTATGAGTTTGGTGTCACAGGCTGTGAGAAGTTCATTTAAGAAGAGGCTAAAGAGTAGGGACCCAAGTATTGATGCCTGGGTTACCCCAAATGATACCTCTCTTGCACTGGATATTGTTTCCCCAATTTTGACACATTGGTTTCCCCGTAACATGTAGTCTTGGAACCAGCAAAGGGCACTGGGTGTCACATCCACGTTTAGCAGTTGGGTCAGTAACAGGTGGTGGTTGACTGTATCGAACGCTTTGGTGAGGTCAATAAAGACAGACCCCACCAGTTTGCCTTCATCCAGGGCCTTAATGTCATAGTTCATGTAGTCCAGCAGGGCAGTGGTAATACTGTGATTTTATCTGAAGCCATGCTGGTTGGGGCATAGTAGATTATACTTACTGAGGTAGTCAATGAGTTAACCCATCACAATCTTTTCCAGTGCCTTGGACATGGGGAAGAGGATCGAGATGGGTCTGTAGTTGGCTGCCAGAGACTTGTCGCCTCCTTTATGGACTGGCATAACTAGGGCCTGCTTCCAAACCACCGGCAACTGGGCCAGGGCCAGGGACTTATTATACAGCATGGTAATGGGTACTATAAGAATGTCCAAGGTGAGGGATAGAAGTTTCATGTCTATCCCATCACTGCCCAGTCCGGTCTTACCTAGTATTTTCTTGACCATAGTAAGGGCCTCCTTCACCGTCACCCTTTTAAAGTAGAAGGTCGGGTGAGAACACTCGGTAGATACATCATTAGAGTGGTTCAAATCAGGTTAAAATTAGGCAGGTGGTAGCACCGGGATAAGATTGGTGAAGGCCTTATTGAAGACTTCTGCAGCAGCTAGAGGGTCTTTAGTGGGGGTGTTACTGATACTGAGCAGCTGAGGGTGCTTCTTGTCCTCCTTTCCAAGGGTGCTTTTGTTGTTACCCCAGAATCTTTTCCCATCACCCCAAGAATTGCAAAGCTGGGCCTTATGATAGTTGGCTTTGGTGAGCCAGATTAGCTTGGTGCAGAGGTTCTTAGCTCTTCTGTAGAACTGGTAGTCATGCTTGCTACCTGTGTTTCTGGCCTTCTCCCAGAGAATGTCCCTTTCTTTCAGGTGGGAGTGGGGCTCCCCATCAATCCAGCCATTTGCCTGCACCCAAATCTTTCTTTTAGTGAGCGGGGCATAGATGTCACAGATGGAGCTAAAGCCCTTAATGAAGTAACTGAGGGCCTGTTCAAGGGTAGGCACCAGGTCAATAGGAGTCCAGTCATGCAGGGCAAGGGCTGATTTGAGGGCTGCAAGTTTACTCTTCCTCAAGACCCTGCTTTCAATGAGGATGGGTGGGCTTTTAGTAAATGTATAAGACCACAGGAAGGTGATTGGGGAGTGGTCACTTGGCATGTCTGGGAGAACCTTGATCTCAGAGATCTGGGATGGTAAGCTTGCTAGGATCCAGTCAAGGAGGGTACTGTTTCCTGTCTTATATTTCTGCCTGGTGGGGCAGGTGACAAGTTCTGTAAGCTTCGTGGTGTCTATCAGATCCCTGAAAGGGGCAGCCTCCTTTCCATCCCAGTTTATGTTAAAGTCCCCTGTAATGGCAAGCTCCATCCCCTTTGGAAGGGTGCTGATAACATCCATAATTGTGGGAAAACCTGCTGTGGCTTTCTTGGGGGGTAGGTAGATTGTGAAAAGGATAAGAGTTCTGCCATTTTGACCAAACCGTGCCTTTATCACTTTTATCTCATGGGCCTCAGCCATCCTGGTTCCAGGGAGAACGGTGCACTGCAGAGAATCCCTGGCATAGATGAGGCATCCCCCAACTCTCCTGCCTTTTCTATCAATCCTGTATGCTTGGAAGCCTTTGAGGGCAACTTCACTATCTTTAATCCTACTGGTCAACCAAGTCTCCATTAGTTGGTCAAATTTTGTGGTTAAACTGCAGATGTTCAGTGATGCTATTTTTAGGCCTTTAACCTTATGAACACCAGAGCCCATTGAAGTGAGTGGGTCTGGGTTCGATTGAATGTTGCCAGAGAGGAACAGGAGCATAAAGATGACCTGAGGTCAGTGAACGTGTTATTGAACGTGTTAGCTATAGTGGAAGGGTCACGAGTTATAGTCCCATCCATGTCCAACACTGAAGGTGATGTTTTGGGCAGTTTCCCTATAACTTCCTTGAGATTATTCCAGAAGGACTTCCCCTTTTCCCAGGTGTTTGTGATGGCATCGTTGTAATAGTTACTTTTCTTCAGGTGTATTTCTTTGGTGCAGTCATTTCAAACATGTTTGTAGTTTTGTATATCTACTTGCCTACCAGTGGCCCAAGCCTGAAACCAGAGGTGGTCCCTAGCTTTCAGCAGTGTAAGGAGATCAGCAGTGAGCCATGGATTGCTAAGGCCTTTTACTTTCCTCTTTTTGCAGGGGGCGTAAATGTCACAGGCAGCATTGAAGGAGCTGATGAAGAAGTCAAGCGCAAAGTTGACATCCGATGCATGGAAGATAGGTGACCAGTCTTGTTGTCTAAGGTGTGATTTCAGGTGCTTCAATTGACCATGTGGAAGGATTCTGCTGTTCATTAGTTTGGGTGGTGGTGGGCTGAATTTGCTAGACCATTCACAGGTGACTGGGGAGTGGTCACTTAGCGTATCTGGGAGAACAGAGGCTTTTGAGATGTGGGATGGGTGGCTGGTCAGTATCCATTCTAGGAGGGTGCTTGTCTCAGTCTTATAGTTGAATCTAGTGGGGGAGATGACCTGCTGGGTGAGGTTGGCAGCTGAGATGGCATCCTTGTACCTACCCATATCTAATCCAAGCCAATTTATGTTCAAATCACCATTTAGGATTATCTCAGTGCCTGGTGGTTGGGAATGGACAAGGTCAAGGATGGAGCTGAGACCTTTGCCTGAATCCTTGGGAGGGATGTAGACAACAACAATAGTCAATACCTTGTTGTGAGCCCCGAGTAGAATTCTGATGGGAAGTATATGGGTGGTAGAGACTGAGGTGGGGGGGTTGAACACGGTGCCCCAGAAGAGAGTCTTTGAGGTAAACAGCACATCCACCACCTTTTTTAGTGGTCCTGTCAATTCTGAATACATTATATCCTGGTAGGGTAATTGCACTGTTGGGTATTTTTGGAGTGATCCAGGTTTCAACAATCACAACAACATCAGGGTTGTGTTGGTGTGCAAATCCTTTGGTACTCACATCAGTGAGGTTTGCAGATCAATCAATGCCAAGATTGTTGTGGCCTACAGAGTGCGTCACTCTCTCACTCCAGTGGCTAGGATCTCCGTAGTGAGAGGTGTTTTACTTCCACATCTGTTATATACCCTCCCTGTACTCTCTCATGCCAATGCTGGGGTTCTTCGCCAGTTGGACATATCTTACAACACCATCTGTAGATTCGCATTATCGGCTCCTCGCTTAACCCATAACTGCCACCTCTATTCCGCTTTAAACTGGCTGTCACCCAAAGCCCTACGCTCTTACACCCTTGGGTGTTTTGTTGTCTCCCTATGCAGAACCCCCTGCCCCTCATCTCTGGGTGACCTGCTTACCCCTGTCTCTCACTGTCACTCCATTAAGTCTTCCACCTCCCCCTTGCTCATTGTTCAGCCCTGCACCACTGAAATGGGAGAGCAAGCTTTCTCTTATTTTTCTCAACGGTTCTGGAACTCACTCCCTCTACATCTTAAGATCTCCTCATTTCACTTACATTCAAACATGCTCTGTTCTCTCACCTTTATACTCTTGGAACCTGTGAATGCACTTAACTGCTGTGTGTCTCTCATATCTGTCCAATCAGCTATATACATGCCCTTTGTTTATGTAAGCCGTATGTGTACTAGTGTTTCCTGTCTTTCCTCCCCTAGCTAAACAATATGACTGTTTGTGTCTGTGCCAATATGCCATCATTGTGGGATTATGCTAGTTGCATTCAACCTGCTCCTGAAGTTATCTCCATGCTGTTAAGTCCTGTAATCTGCTTCTGTTGTTGTAAATGTTGCCTTGACAGTTAACCAACGTTATGTACCTAATTGTTGTTCACTACTGTATTTGTCAACTTGTACTGTCCCAGGTTGTGCCTGAAAATTGGCATTGTTTTTGCCTAGTGCATTTACCCGGTTACCAAAAGCTAATAAATAAATAAATACATACATACATACATAAATAAATATTTGCAGGGCATCAAGTTTGGGTAGAAGGCTACAGATGTTAATTGTTGCAAATGAGAGTCCCCCAAAGTTACTGTGCTGGAGGTTGGAGCTTGGAATTGTGGGACCAGGGTTAGGGTGAATAATGCCAGGCATAAAGTAGTAGCAGAAGCAGGGTGCACCAGCGTAGCTGTTTGAGGGAGATTTTATTCAACCATTTCATATTGGAAAGAAAGCTACTCTGTAACCAATGATCCCAGTAAGTGGTGACATAGGCCAGACGTGACAGTGGGAACAGGCAAACGTAAATCACCCCATCTTGATTCCAGGAGTGGTGCAAGCCTGTCCTAGTGGAGGTTATATATGGAGGGCAGGGCGGGGAGGTCACGTGACGCTCATGGATGAGTAGCTGTAGCTTTTCGGGGCTCCCGCTCCTAACTCCTGAACTTACGGCTAACTCACAATTTACATTATTTTTTCATCCCTACCAATGGATCCAGGGTCGAAGCGAGTACTGGAGCAACCTCAGAAGTTGGTCGGCAATTTACGATGCTAGCCACCGATCAAGAACTTGAGGCTAAACAGCCGCGCCGTAGCTCGTCACCATCGGTCGACGAGGAAGAAATTACTCCTGCAAAAATGTATATCGACCTGTCAACAATCAAAGAGGCTGTGTTTAAATTAGTCGACGAGGTAGCAGAATTCAAGCCTGCGCTGACCCAGTTAGCTCATCAGGTGACGGATGCTGAAGCCCGAATTTCATCTATTGAGCGAACAATGGAGAAAACGGGCCCTACTATCGGCAAATGTAAAAAGCTGGTGGCGAAGCTGGAAGATCGTCTTGATGACTTAGAGGGGAGAAGCAGGCATAACAACCTTGTCCTGCTGGGTCTCCCTGAAGGAGAAGAGGGATCGAATACAGTGCTTTTCCTACAAAAGCTACTGAAGAAATCTGCTGGGCCCTCACCAAACGGGCCTGAGTATATCATCGAGAGGGGTCACCGAGCCCTTAGAGCCAAGCCTTCCCCGTCTGATCCGCCAAGGCCCATAATTTTTAAGTTGTTAAATTATCTGGATCGAGAGCATATTTTGAGAGAAGTAAGAAAATTGTCAGCGTTCCATTGGGAAGGCAAAAGACTGCGTCTGGTTCCCGACCTAATCTGGAAAATGAGGCAAGCTAGAGCAAGTTTTCGGCCTATTACATCCAAGCTATGGGTGGCGGGGATCCGCCATCGTATGCTTTATCCGGCGAAATTGGAGATTACAATTAAAGATGGGACTAAGCGATTTGAGTCTGCTGAAGAAGCTTTGGCATCATTAAAGACTTTATTACCCGATTTGTTTGCTAAAGGATAAACTAAGATGTGCAAGGCGCTGGTGCTCTGGGGCGGAGAGGCCTAGACGGAGCAGTTCACGATGTTGGATGCTGGAATTAAACTTCGGTCCTTCGGATCCTAATAGTTCTGGCTACTGACTGTAGAGTTTGGGACACTTTTAATTTGCATGTACCATCAAAGTGCCAGCTATTTTTTGTTTCTTTTACCTCTAACATTTATTTAGTCAGGCCTTATAGGCGACAGAGGGGGCATAAATTAAGAAGCTGTCCACAAAAGAGAGCTGGAAGCTTATACATTGTTTTAAGCTGTGTATTAGATATCTGAACATTATAATATGTTTTCATTATATTTCATGATGTTGCGATAGAAAGTGTTTAAGCAGCTTTAGATGGGAGGGGGCTTATAGTCCTCGAGCAACATAATTTTTTGGTAATATAAGTCTGGTCGTGTTGTAGTTAGTTATGAATATCACCACACTAAATGGTAGGGGTAACAGGGTAGGGTATGACTCTCCCTTTCTTCTCTTTGGTATCTGACCTGCGATATATGCCCTTACGTCTCAGTAATTCCCATATTTCTGTGCTCGGGTACTACCCTTCCATTTTAATTTTAATTGCGAGGGAAGGAGCTGAATTACAGCAATTATTGTTAGTGCTCTCTGTTACCCTCGCACCCGGTTCTCTCCACGATTTCCTTTAGGATTTATTTTACCGGGGATTATACCACGAGCTTTGGTAGGCCATATAATCTATGGCTAATTAGTGGGCAAGTGCCCATACTGGTTTTGTTTTTATTGGGAAGCGTATGTACTTGGCGGCAATACATGATCTCATTACTTGCAAACTCCGTTACATTTTATATTATAGTAGCTAGTCTTAGCAGGTTCTCATATATATTCAGGTTCGTTTTTATTCTTGTTTACTGGGTAAGGGGGGGTCCCACCTCTATGGCGCACCATGAACCAATGTTGGAGGAGTTGGCTTCGGGCCTGGGGGGCTGGTTTTAGGTTGATTATTGGAGGGGGCTTAGTTCTATTGGGGGGATATATTTGGTTTATGAGATTAGGTTTACCAGGGTTTGGGTTACAAGGGGAGTAGCTATCCTAAATTTCTTTATATGGAGAGATACTATAAATGGCTACTAGATTGATTTTTCTTTCCTGGAACATCAAAGGGGGTAGAGACAATTGTAAAAAATTTGTAATACTGAATCACTTGGCCCGTTACAACCCGGCAATTGTATTTTTGCAAGAAACTCATGTTCTCCCTGATCGTTTATCCCATTTCAAAAAAAATGGGTAGGTCAAGTCTTTGGTGCTGGATTCTCCTCAAGTAGTCGTGGAGTGGCTATCTTGATAGCCCGGGGGATTCCATTTATACATTCGGAAATAATTGCAGATCCGAATGGCAGGTACATTTTTGTTTCAGGTAAACTTGGAGGGTTGAATCTAGTGTTGGGATCAGTTTATGGCCCTAACCTGGACTCACCTTCTTTCTTTGCTCAGCTGGTAATGGTTTTATCCTCCTTTAAAGAGATGCCACTTATATTGGGAGGAGACTGGAATCTAGTCCAGTTTAATAGACTGGACCGTTCCAGTTACAGAGGAATGCAATCCTCGCTGGCTCAACAGGCGTTAGTTGAGTTCATGTCGTTTTTAGGTTTAGTTGACCCTTGGAGATTATTTAACCCCACTACTCGAGAATACACCTTTTTTTCTTCGGTTCATAAAACATACTCAAGGATCGATTATTTCTTAGTGAGTCAACAGTGCATATCTGGGGTGACAGAAGCAGTATCCCTGCCTAGAGTAATATCTGACCACTCTCCAATCAAAATATGCTGGGTTCTGCCATCCATCCCTGCGAGATCTTATTCATGGTCACTAAACAACAATATACTAAAGGACTCCCAGGTTTTAGGTCAATTTTGAAGCTTCCTGAATGACACAATTGAATCAAATTGGGGTTCTATTACAGCTATAGATCAAATGTGGGCAGCGCTCAAAGCAGTATGGAGAGGGGAGTTAATTCGGTTAGCAACTGTACATAAGGTTAAGAACAACCAGAGTTTATCCAATTGCCTAAAGAAAATTAGAGAGTTGGAAACTATACATGAGAGTCTAAGAACGGAGGATCAGGAGCAAGAATTAGTCACATTGAGAGCGTGGTACGCTGGGGCTCTGAGAGAGAAAGTAGCCAATTCAACTATCAGAACTAAAGCTCTGTATCTAGGTCAAGGTAGCAAAGCTGGGAGACTATTGGCCTGGCAATTAAAACAAAAATCAGATGCTAAATGGGTGATGGCCTTAAGGCATCCTGTTTCAAAGGAGTTGATTACAGACCCTGAAGGTATTTTGGGGATCTTGTAGACTATTACAAAGACCTGTATTCGAGCCAATCGTTCCCCTTGCACGTGACAACTAAAATGAGAGAGTTTTTAGCTGACATTTCACTTCCTCATCTGTCAGAGGATTCTAGGCAGAGCTTAATAACTCCCATATCAAACGAAGAAATAGGGATGGCTATTGACTCACTCAGAGTAGATAAAGCGCCAGGCCCAGATGGATTTACACCCTTCTTTTATAAGTTATTCAAACTAAATGTTACTCCTTTACTGAACCAACTCTTTACTTATTGGGTTGAGCACGGGATTAAGAATAAAACACTCTTTGAAGCTAGAATAATTTTATTACCCAAACCTGGCAAGTCTCCAGAGTTAGTAGGGAATTTTAGACCCATATCCTTATTGAACCTGGATATAAAAATTTTTGCTAAGGTACTGGCCTTTAGATTAAAACAAGTGTGGCTCGAGTTGATAAGTCCGGAGCAGGCTGGTTTTGTTGAGGGCCGCACATCAGCCAATCACTTCAGGAAATTATTTTATTTAATTCCTGCGTCTGTGGACCCAGGCATGGAAGCATCCCTGGTTTCACTAGACGCAGAAAAGGCATTCGATTGAGTTGAATGGACCTTTATGTTCGAGACCTTAGCTAAATTTGGCATCCCTAAAAAATTTCTGCACTTGATTAGGATCCTCTATTCAGTGTCCAACCGCTAGAATCCAATGCAATAATTTAATCTCCGCTGCCTTTCCCTTGTTGAGGGAACTCGCAAGGATGCCCCTATCGCCCTATTTGTTTAATTTGTATATAGAACCTCTAATACGAACTATTAAGAAAGACCAACAAACTCAGGGGATCTGGATTGGGACAAGAGCACAAATTGTTGGTGTTCGAGATGATTTACTGTTGCACATCCGAAATATCGACATCATCACTTCCACTGAGCCTTAAGTTTAATTGCTGTATTTAGTGAATTTTCTGGTTATAAATTAAACTTGACCAAAACAACGGTTTATCCACTCTCCTCCCACCTTCAGAAGAGTTGGTGCTCATCCTTGGGTTTGCAGTGGCAAACAAAATCTTTATTATACTTGGGTATTCAAATCTCAAAAATTTGGAAGAGCTAGCTCACTTAAACTTTAAGCCCATATTTAAGTCCATTAAGAAGACCTAGAGATGGTCGAATCTCCATTGACTTTTCTGGGAGGATCAACACAATTAAAATGGTGATCCTGCCAAGATTTTCTATCCTCTTTTGAACTTGAACATTTACCTTCCTAAATCCTTTTTAGACTCCTATACAGATATGCTCTGATTTTGTTTGGAAAGGTAATCCCCCATGAGGGCCTACTTTAAACTTTGTCGCAATGCAAATCTGGAGGTCTTCAACCACCCGACTTCTTTTCGTATTACTTAGCGGTCCATGCAGCCAGGGCGGCTTTGTGGGCAGGTAATACTGAAGTCTCCCCTCCAGGACTTGTGTTAGACCTAGCCTTTTCTAGGGAACTTAAGCTAGACTTGGAATCCCTTTTGTACATTCCATGGGCTAAAGTCCCTAAGAAGGCCAGAAATGCCCCTTTAGGATGGGACATTAGGGCTATGCATCAAATTTACTCGAGATTAAAAATAACTCAATTCTATGATTTTTCTCAACCCTTACTGAGGAATCTGAATCTTTTAATTGGCAACCAACCCATTAGTAGATTTTATCCAACCCCCTCCTTAAAGATTCGTATTGCGGATTTTTATTCTGGTAACTCCGTGCTTTCGTTATCAACTTTATCCGCTAAATTTGGGGTCAAACCTCAGTCCTTGCTATGGCTGGCTCAAATTCGTAGTAGCATTAAGTCCCTTTTGAGCAATGGCAAACGATCGGATCAGGCTGGGAAACTATGTAGCAAGTTGTGTGAACTCAGTCTATCTGGAAAAGCTGTATCAAAAATCTACAAACATATTATAGCAAGGTTGGATCCTACCTTATCCCCGATTCCCTTTTATTGGAAAATTAATATGTCCTTAGAATGGTCGGAGGCAGTGTGGGAGAAAATTTGGGTTGATATCCATTCGTATGTTAAGCAAGACAGATTAAGAGATATCCAATTTAAGTTGTTACATAATCTTTACCTTTCCCTGGCAAAACTTTACTGGTTGAATTGCCAATGCTCTCCTGTTTGTAAGAATTGCAATGACCCCTTAGCTACTACATTCCATAAAATTTGGTCCTGCCCTAAAATATCCGGGTTATGGAACTTGGTTAAACGGGATAAGTCCTTATTGTGACCTTTCAGCATTCTTCAACCCAGAGGTTTGTATATTTGGGATGTATGGTCACATCCCATACAACATTCAAAGATGCCAAATGGCATTGGTGGCTTTGGTTACTAAATTAGTAATCTTGCGTCATTGGCGCGATGATTGGATTCCTTCCTTCAGAGAGTGGTGGGAGGAATTCTTGAATGCTTTGAATGCAGAAAGGGTTGTTTACTCACTTGCTAATGCATCGATTAAGTTTCAAAGGTATTGGGGTGGTCTCATGCAAAGCCTTAAGGATAGGTATGGTTATTAAAGGAAAGCATCCCTCCTGTCTTCTCTTCCTTACTTTTCTTTGTTATTATTTTCTTATTATTCCCCTTTTCTGCTAATCCTTTCTGCAACCTAATGGTATTATACACCCTGATGCAACTTAGTCCCTTTCTCCCTTTCTTATACCTATGTTTATCTCTCCCCCCATACCTGAGTCTAGAGTGTCAATCAGTAGGTTTAACTTGTATTATCCTATTGCCTTGTATTATGTTACAGTGGCTTTAAGGATAGCTGGGGAGGGTGGGAAGGGGGGAGGTTTTTTTTTGTGTATTGGTTTATTTTTTTTAAATTTTGGGTTTAATGTGCTTCTGATGTATTTGGTGCAGTACTTGATTGTATAACATTACCTGATGTACACATAGCTTTTGTAATATTTTTTCAATAAAGCATAGTTATTGGCAAAAAAAAAGATATGGAGGGCATAATCCAGTAGGTATGGTCCCTGAGTGCCGGTAGATGTTGCCCAGCTGGAAGCACAGTGGGAGATTGGGATGGCAGGCTCCAGGCAGGAATGCCATGGGAAACAAGGAGGAGACAATAACCAGACAGAGGGGCAAAGAGTGGAGGGCCATAGTGGATATTGAGGTGAGAGTAGTAGAGGGCAAGAAAGGTCTGAGGGGGGATAACTAGTCAGGAATGGAGGTGAAACAGGGGAGGGGGGAAGCAATGGGTGCAGTAGAAGATATGAAGAAGATGTCAGGCACAGAAAGGAGGCAGGGGCAGGGAGCGGATGCAGTTGATTAATAGAGGAGGCGGAGCATCTGGGAGGAGGGAGAATGAGCGGTAAAGAGAGGAAGTACAGGAGAGAGTGTTTCCAATAGAAAATGAAAGGGGGGTCCCTAGGCAAAGTGGGCAGAGCTAAGGCCTATTTAATTAAGGGGAGGGGTGGTAAAATTTTATTCAGAACCCACTGAAGTCTATGGTCACAGATCCCAGCAGAACAGTTTGAATCAGTCAAGACTGCAGGACCAATCAATGGCCATGTGAAGCACAACAGTCCAATAGGAGATGGAAGCAACAGGTGGAGGCCAATGGGAGCCTTTCAGCACTTCCCTGTTCAGCCTGGGAGCTTACCAGCAAGAGGAGGGTTCCTTGGTGGTGAGCAGTGGTGGCGTGGGTGGCTGACCTAGGTAGCCCCGACCACTCAGATGTTTGCCAAATCAGGACCTGAGAGATCACTGCCCATAGCCAAGTGAGACAGTTTCTGAAGGTGCTTTTGACAGCCAAGCACTACCCAGTAGTGATTCAGAGGGGGGTAGCAGCAACCCAGCTAGGCATCTGGTGCCAGCTGTACCAAGCCAGGTGGCAAGGAGAAGAAGTAGATTCTGTCCTTTTATTTTGTTTTTCTCCCTTTTATCCTTAAACTAATGTGTTGGATAGGTGGGAAAATCTCTAGCTAGCAAAATTGTGAGGGAGCATGCTTCCAGTAGCCCCTTTTAAATCCCTGTCCACACCTCTCTTTTTCTTTCACCCAATCATTTTCATTGTCCATTTTCCAGTTTCCACCCCTTTTGATGCTATTCTAACCTCACATCATTGTTATTCCTCCCGTTTCCTGAGCAGCTCTAACTAGAGTTGCAGCAATGTTTAATTTCACTGATGAAGGTCCGGCGAAGTTGAGAATTTCGTCCTGTGGAATATTTCATGAAATTTCAAAATTTCTTGAAATATTCTGTGGGTGTGAAATGCGAAATTGTGCCCATAAAATTCAGAATTTCACCCACAAATGGTGGAA
This sequence comes from Neoceratodus forsteri, assembly GCA_016271365.2. NCBI lineage: Eukaryota > Metazoa > Chordata > Ceratodontiformes > Ceratodontidae > Neoceratodus > Neoceratodus forsteri. The sequence goes on from CM057455.1 coordinate 615,457,213, forward strand.
TTTCACATGCGAATGTCAAAATTCTGCTGTTCGTGGGTGAAATTACACCATTTGCAGGAGAAATTCCACATTTCATGGGTGAAACTTTGCATTCTGCTGGTGGAAATTTGCACTTCGCACCTGTGAAATGCACAAATTTTGCAAATTTTTTCACAGAGTGAAATTTGCGGGCTTCACACATCTCTAGCCCTAACCCCATCTCCACCCCATTTCCCCCTAGCTCAGCCACTGAGTCACCTTTTAATGGTCAGGAGCCTGGAACAAATGGGCCAGTCTTGCAAACAGGCAAACCTCCTCGTTTTCTGGATCCCATCTCAATAACACACGAAACCATGTTGTGTGGCTACTCAGCTGGCAATTAATATATTTAAATCATTTCGGTATTTACATGTTAAAACATTATTGACTTATGCATTATATTTTCATTCTTTCATGCATATTTTATTGTTTCAGTTTATTTATCATATCAAACATTAACATTCATCTTCTCCCCAGAAGTACTGCTGGGGTCATTATCTTCTTTTTTCTTCTCTCCTGTTTGGTACATGTTTACTCCTGTACCCTTTTCCTCTTCTGTATTGCTCTGAGGCCTTCTAGGTGTACACCCAGAGCTGCCTGTCCCCACCACCCTTGTCCCACCAATTCTCCTCCCTTTTCTTTTTTCTTCCATCTTCTAAATTATCTTTCCATCAAGCTTCGGCATAGCCTAGGGTCCTTATCCCCTTGTTTTTCTCACCTGGGCAGTTATGCTGTCCAACTTCAGCATTGTGTCCTTTTATTTCCATTTTCTCTCTCTTACCAGAATTTTTTTTTCATATTTAAAATACTTTTTTTCAAAGAGGTAACAATGCAGATTTACAAATATTACAGTTAGCACAATTATGAATGACTACTAAATCCAGATGCTTGAAAAGTACATAACAGAACTAACAGGAGGTCCAAAAGTACAGAGCAATGAATAAGACCTCTAAAATTGAAGTAAATAATGACTATAATTTTCTTATAATACAATACCCACCTCCACCTCCCCTCTTCCAATCCCCTCCCCCCCCCAACCACTGGAGAGTGTACCTAAATTCAAAAGGATTCAAACCAACTTATTTATACCTGCACCTGTTAGGCATGAAAAGGTGACAAAAGATATGTATATAAAACAATGAGAAAAAAAGAGAAAGAAAGGTGCTGATGGGATCAGAGAAAGGAAAAGGAGGGCCTAGGATAATCCTCGGCCGGGTCAGAAAATTTCTAGTTAGCAAAATTGTGAGGGAGCCTGCTTCCAGCAGCCCCTTTTAAATCCCTATCCCGACCTCTCTCTCTCTCTCTATCTCTCTCTCTCTCTCTTTCTTTTGCCCAATCATCTTCATTCTTACTATTCCAATCTCCACCCCATTTGTTATTCCTCCCCTTTTCTGAGCAGCCCTAACTAGAGATGCAGTGATGTTTAATTTCTCCAGTGAAGTCAGGAATATCACCACATGGAATATTTGGTGAAATTTCCACGTCGTGAAATATTCTGTGGGTGCGAAATGCAAAATTTCCTCTGCAAAATGTGGAATTTCGCTCACAAATGGTGGAATTTCACATGCAAGTGGCAAAATTCTGCAGGTTGGGGGCAAAATTCTGCCACTCGCAGGCTCAAATTCACATTTTGTTGGTGAAATTTTGCATTCTGCTGGTGGAATTTCGCACTTCACACCCACAGAATATTTTGCAAAATGTGCAAATTTCATGAAATATCTGTTGAGCAAAATTTGCAGACTTCACTGATCTCTAGCCCTGACCGCATGCTCACTCCCTTCTCCCCTAGCTCAGCCACTAAGTCACCTTTTAATGGTCAGGAGCCTGAAACAAATGGGCCAGCCTTGCAACAGGCAAGCCTCCTTGTTCCTGGATCCCCTTCCAATAACACACCAAACAATGTTGTGTGGGTGCTCATTTGGCAATTATTTTTTTCAAATCATTCCAGTGTTTACATGTTAAAACATTATTGAGTTTTACATTATATTTTCATTCTTCCATACATATTTTATTGTTTCAGTTTATTTATTGTATCCGAACATTAACATTCATCTTCTCCCCAGATGTACATCTGGGACCATTATCTTCCTTTTTCTTCTCTCCTGTTGGGTACAGTTTACACCTTTACCCTTCTTCTGTTCAGTGTTGCTATGAGGCCCTCTTAGAGTACACTCAGAGCCACATGTCCCCCACACTTGTCTCACCTTTTCTCCCCTTTTCTTTTTCTTCAGTTAGCCCACCTCCAGCTTGCTCCAGATGGTGGGCTTCCCCCAATTTTAATCCCTCCTCCCTTATATACACTGGTATAGTTATTTTAATTGGTAATGCTTCCTGTTCTCCACCCTTCTAGTCTGTTTGCTATGTCTGCTTTAAAGAGATTTGTTTGTCACCCAGATACGCGAACCCCATCTGATCTATAGAACTCATCTGATTGTTCTTCTATTCCATGCATTATCCAAAGCCCCCTGCCTGCCATCAGCAATACCCCAACCCTCTAATTCATTCACTTTCTGTCTTTTTCTATTGCCTTATGGCTGTTGGCATGGCGTCAAACCCTCCTTGGAACCATTTCAAACTGAAACAATGTGATCTGTGGCCACCATTCCTTTAGTTTTTTGAATGTTGTCCTTAATCTGGTGAAATATGTTTAACCAGTGTCTGGTCCCATTTTTTGCCTCCCAGGTGTATTATTAACAAATGTGGTTCGGACTCTGCAGCCCTCATGTCTTGCAAGGTTGGGAGCAACTGGGCCCAGTGCATCCCTTCCACTGCATCCTCATCTGTCCCCAGTCTTGATATAGTTGCCAGCCCCTGGCCTTCACTGCTGCTCTGCGTACAGCCCAATAAATACATGAATGCCCACAAATCCACACCTCTAATTTCTTTTTTTTGCCTGTGGTAAAGCAGAAAAAGCTGTGAGACAATATTCTGTATCTTTAATCCCCCAGCCTTAATACCCTGGCTCTTTCATTTATTTCTTTTTTTTATATGACACACACTTACTTATAGCCTGTTGCCTATCCTGAAAATGAAAAACAAACAAATACGGTTAGTGATTCAGTTGTTTAACTGTCGTACATAAGTCTCATAACTGTTCAAGGCCCAACTTGCCACTTTTTTCACTTCTTTGGACCTTCCTGTTCTGCTACCTCCAATGCCACGTCTATTCTAAATGAGTGAGAGGAGTACCTGGATCTTCCCCCAGGAAATCCAGCCCTTTTTATAGCTATGGGTGGAGCCTACAGCCATTTTGCTATATGTAGCTTGAAAATAGAGTTTCGTGGAACACATTTTTTGGACTTTCAATGCATCTTTCTACATCAACAAACCAATATGACAACTAAAATAAAATAATCCCTTCTTTCTGTTTAGATTGTTGGAGACATAGTTATACAAGAAAAATATCACCAAAACAGAAAGCACTGTCTTTTTCTCCAAGTTAATCTACCTACACCACAGATATGCCCCTCCCCCAAGGCACACTTCCACTGTCTCTCAGTACACAGACTGAATATTGTACATTAACATTCAAAATCCACACACAAACAATAAACGCTCGATAATATGAGCACAGGATGGTTTTCTATAATCGATGAACTAAAGTTTCAGCAAAACAAATGACTCCAAAAGTCATTTTTAACAGCTTTTAAAAGGTTTGACTCATAGAGCTCTCAGAGCAGATTGTCTCCTACAGCTTCATACACACACTACTCCAAACTGAGGCTCTGCAAAACAATCTAGAGCCCATCTGACCTGAAATCCCATGAATCACTGCAAAATTCACCTTTGGAGCTTAAAAACAAGGTGAAGTGAAGTGAGGTGGAGTACATTGCTTTCAATGTACTTCACCTTAAGATTTGGTGGAGTAGTGGTTTGGGAAGGTGGAGTAATGCAAAGTCATTGTTTTCAACGGACTTCGCGTTACCCATAAATAACGCAAAGTACTCCGCTTCATGTTGTGGAGCACTCCATGGATTCACCTTCACTCTGCAGATCGCTTCTCGAAGCAAATTGGGGCCACTTCGCCCATCACTAGTTCTAGATTAGATGCAATATCTTGTTTTCATTGTGGCCATGATTTTACCATTTTTATAATATATTTATTCAGGCTACCTAGTCCAAGCCCCCCTTATTCAAAGGAGATATACAGTGCATCTGAGTGGAAAAGGGAGATGTGCTGCACAATTCCAACAATGTGCAGCAGCGCGATATTCAAATGTGCAGGATGCACCAGCCATAAGGGAATGGGCCAGGGCACACACTAATGGTATTCCATCCAAGTCTAGGTGGCAATCCCATGCATATGCCGTGCTGTAGCATATTTAGTGGGAATGTGCCCCTTACAGTCCAGAGCACTGCAGCCCACAGTTAGGCAATGAATAGCTGGCCTATCCCGGCCCACCACCCACCGGCAGGCTGCATATGTGCACCCAGGTGCACAGCAGCCTGGCAGCCTTGGTGGACTTGCGGTACCCCCTTTCCATCCTCAGTCTAGCCAACTCCATCCCTGAAGATCTCCATAGTTTAGGGCCCCACCAGACCCAATTGCACCAGAGGAAACCAGTGTCCATATCCATATCCTAGACGACTCCCATCCACCACCCCTGTACACAGACACCCTCATTCCCCCCATACACAACCTGTTATAAAGACTGGCACTGGCCTCCACACCATGCCATGGCCAGCTATTGACTACACTGAACCCGGGCTGGGGAGCCTGCACTTTGGAATGACCCAACTGGCAGTACCGTGCATTGGGTCACCATGCCAGCTGTGGCTCCTCCAGTGTATGCAGTTGTGTGTACGTCCCTGGCAAACTGAAGCAGGAATTTACATACCTCCAATGCATGCCTTTCTGATACTGTATCTTCCTGCTATCATACACCACTGCAAGTCTACATTCTCCCCTGTTCCTCTGTGCAACATGCCACCCTCCAGACTGCTGAAGTATCTCGGGTGCCATGGGGTGCAGTATCCTGTAATGCCGTTTGCAGTGTATGCTTCAGGCTATAGATAGTTTATCCACAGTTCCCAATTGTACAAACAAATAGAGGGCAGCTGTAACATACCTGTTTTGGGACCTGTGTGAGTGGGAACAGTGTCAGCTATCACTCACACTGAGCAGTGCAATGGCACTGGGATGGTGGATCTGCATGGCAGTGCCTGAGGAGTATGGCCAGTGGATGTTATCACCCACACATAGCTCATGCCTATATATAACACATTCCAGTATCCTACTGTGATTGCTCCACCACCCACCGACAGAGTGTTACAATCCCATTACAGAGCCAGTCATCGCAATTGGATGGGCTGGGAGGGCAGGAAGCGGGGTGTCTATGCACCGTTATGGGGGAGCGGGGGCCACTGCTCTATGAACATGGACTGTAGGTGTATTCAGGTGCAATTAGGGATGGTATCGGGGTCCCTACAATATGGAACTGATAGAGTTGGTGCTAGTGCAATGAGTAGGGGGGTGCCACTATACCACCAGAGACTTCAGGACCTGCCCACAATGGAGTGATTGGGTTCAGGGCTTGGGGGTGTGAGCTGCTCTGGTGCATTCATCCCCATGCCAATGTGCAAATAGCTGGTAATAAGCATGCATAAGGCTCTTTTGCACCCTGCATGCTCAATTAGTTCATTTGTATTCCTGGGTTGAATATTGTCCATGGGGGCTGTGGTGCATACCTGTATGTGCCACGTATTCTCCCTGGAAGGTATTCAGTTGGGGACACCCTGGACGCACCTTACTTTGCAGCCGCCTGCACTGTGAGTATCATCCAGGGTCACATTTTCAATAGGAACAATGAAGCCTGCCTGCAGGAAATGCAGTGTCACAGGTTTACTGCATGACAAAAGGGATTAACTCCTTTGAAACTGCATTGTTTTCTGTAGTAGCTCTACTGCAGAATTCTGCAGCGCTGCTCTTCATCCTGGTGGGCTTCACTGTATGCACACCCTGTACTGGTGGCACATTATCTTTGAATATTGTATCAGTGACAACCGGCGCACCCTCATTGTTCAACGCATCTTTCTGCTCATGCTTCAATCCAGCACTTAATATATCCCCCCAGATGTAAAATATTGTTTTTAGTGCATTCTGATTTTACACAATGCAGCATAATACTGTGTAGATGTAGAGCCCCACTGAAAATAAGATGCTATTTCTTCTGTGAACTATCCAGGCTAAACATACATCAATCAGCAGGTATATTCCAGGAAAACACATTGTAAAAATGTGTTAAAGTAAGATCACAGATCTGCATCGTGCATTTCATTAGAAACAATGGGTAAACGCATCCCAAAAGCTTTTCACAGCCATATCAGCTCTGTACAGAACTTGTTTCAATACTGTGACTAACTGCATACTTGTCACCTGGGTGCCATTCCCATGGATGAATAATCGATTCACCCCAGCTGTCCGCACTGCAGCACATGCAGACAGTGTGCAGACTGGGCAGATAACATTGTTTTATGTCTTTTTAAGGTAATGGTCACCCATTTCTCTACCTGATCATTCTTAGATTTTTTTAAGACTAAGGCTGATTTAGTCCATCTGCCATATTGTATCCTCCCACGTAAGCCCACCTAAGTCCCCCACTTTTCTGTCTCCCACTACTTTGCTAAGCCTAAAGGCCCCATGGTACATTACCACATATATTACCACAAACAGGCATGTCTCATAGCAAAAGCCTTCGACACCGTATCCCATTCTCTCCTACTAACCTGCCTTTCTGGAGCTGGGTTATCTGAATCCGCCACAAACTGGTTCAGTGTCTACCTCCTAAATAGAACCCAATCCACTAAAATAGCTGACCACATCCCCCCCCCAATCACCACTGGCATACCACAAGGCTCAGATCTTGGCCCCATCCTCTTCTCCATCCTACTAAATGACCTGCCAAACTCTTGCTCCTCTTCCGCTATCCACATGTATGCAGAAGACACAGTCCTCTTCACCTCCGGCCAGACCCACGAAGAAGTCACCTCCAAACTTCAAACCAACTTCAACAAAATCCAACACTGGTTCAATAGCAACCAACTTTCCCTAAATGCTAAGAAAACCAACTCTATGACTTTCGGCACCAGACCGCCTATCCAAACTCCCCTCCCCTCTGAAATTCCACACCCTAAATAACACCATACTCGAAGAAGTACCTTCCTTCAGATGTCTAGGAGTTTGCCTTGACCACTACCTCTCCTTTTCCACTCACGTGAATAGCATTATTTCAAAACTGCACCCAAAACTTGGTGCCCTCTACAGAAACCGCACTAGCCTCCCTCTTTCTGTCAGACGTGAAATTGTCCAGAAAATGATTCTATCCTCCTTCGATTACTGTGATGTAGTTTACAGCTCCACTGCACAGACCACCCTAGCCAGATTAGACCCCCTCTTCAATGCTTTCTGCCGCTTTGCCCTCGATGCCCCCCCTCGTACACATCACTGCTTGCTTTATCGTTCCCTGTCCCTACCTTCTATGAGTAACCGGCGTCTAATCCATAGCGCTAAATTCTCTTCTAACTTCTGGCTTGGCTCTCTCCCTCCCTACCTTGTATCCACCCTATCCTCCCTACCTACCCCCTCACACGCTCTCAGGTCTGCTGATGCTAGGCTACTATTCATCCCTCACCGAAGGACCACTGCCGGCCAATCCACATTCTCTTACCTCTTCCCTAAACTCTGGAACGGCCTGCCCATCCAGATCCGCAATTCTTCATCCAAACTCTCCCTTTCCTATGCCCTCTCTAACTTCCTTGCACCCAATTGCTACTGCCCCTGATCACCCCCCGTTAGCTCCTCTTCCCCCGCTCCCCCCTGCACCTGACCAGCGGCCCGGCCATTGCCTAATTGTCTGGCTTATCTACTGCCCTGCGCACTTACACTCTCTGTATTACTTGCGCACTCTCAATTTCTCCCTCCCCCCTTCCTAATCAACCTACTCTCCCCAGGCCCACTCCCTCCCTCCTCACCTTACCTCTCCCCTACACACCTGACGCTTATGAGACCCTCCTTCACTACCCCCCTTCTTGTTCTCCAAATCCTCCTGTCAACTTGGTGCATCTCCCCATAGCTCAACTTCTGCTTCTGGCACTCAAGTTCTGCTATTGCTACCCCTGTTCTGTAATCTGGCACTTAGGTGTGTCATGCTTTACCTCGATGTGTACCCATGATTTGCATACCATGCCCTTACGATCTTGTTCTGTACTGTTCTTACCTCGTTGTGTAACCATGATTTGTATAACCTGTACTTGTATCCCTTGCCCTTACGATCATGTTCTGTACTGTTCTTACCTCATTGTGTAACCATGATTTGTATAGCCTGCTGATCCTGTGCTGTTCTGTACTGCTCTGCCTATGTAACAAGTTCAATGTATTCCTCCCAACTATGTACATTATCCTTATTGCACTACTGTATAGTTCAACTACTGTATGTATGCCTGCCTCCTCGGTAACCCCCCCCCCCAAGGTTGCACCTTGAGATGAGCATCTTTTTGCTCAGTGTGCCTTTCCTGGTGAAACATTTTCAATAAATGAATAAGTGGAATATCCCCTGGAGGGCTCCTAGGAGGCATTCCAACAAGGCCTCCGAAATTGGATGTCTGCCATCTGGTATTTTTCCTTTTATTTGTAGCCACCCCTGCATCATCTGCCTGACTAAATTACCCTTTTCTCAGTCTCCCCAACCTCTTTGGTTAGTGCTAAGGCCTATAGCCAAAAGGTGTGCCCCCATGGTGGCATGGGCCATTTCCTTTTTCCAGTTTGTACTACAAATCTAGCTACCTGCTCTTCAGTAACAGCCCCACTTACCTCCATGTTTTGACTCTGTCGAAAGGCTTGGAATACATTCCATGAACCCTCATATGTCCTCAGGGTCTGGGACGACCAAGAGTTGTGGAATAACAACTCAGCTCCCTCCAACCAATCTCCCATGTGTATGTTGGTACTGGTGTCTTTTTGTTTTCTGCTCCGGGATTATGTCCCAGAACCTGTCCCACTGTAGAAGGGAGAGGCTGTCAGCTACCATGTTTTTTACCCCTTCTATATGTTTTGCCCTAAAAACATGTTTATTTTCAGCCTCTGGAGCACTAACTGCCTCAACACTCTCATCACTGTGTCTGACATAGCCCCCTCTTATTTAGAGCATTTACCACTGCCCTATTGTCACACCAGAAGGTTTCTTTTTAACTCCATAATTCCTCTCCCAGTATTAGGGTGGCCATTCAGATGGGGAAAATCTCTAGGAACGTGAAGTCCTATGTCAGGCCCAATTGTGTTTACTCCTTCAGCCATGCTTCTGAATATCACCTTCTCTTGAAATATGCCCCCATCCCAAGGCATCCAGCCACGTCTGTGTATAAATACAGCTCTGAATTAAAAACCCATTTATCCTGCTAAAAAGGTTTTCCATTATAAACCTTGAGAAACTCTTCTCAAATTTCCAGATCCTCCCTGATCCCTTTTGAAATATCCACCTAGTGGTGGGGCCTGCCTAGTGACACTTTTTGTCGCTCTGGCTAGATGACATGTAAATGTCCACCCAGTGGCTATTGCCCTGCATGCAAAATTGATGTGCCCCGTGAGCTGCTGGACCTGTTGTAGTTGTACCCACCTGTGACCCTTAACTGTGCCTACCAGCTCTGCCAGCTTTTCTTCCTTCGCTTTTGGCAACCAAAATAGCCAATCCTCAGTATGTAACTCAATGCCCAGGAATTCAATTCACTGGTTTGTGCCTTCCATCTTATCTGGTGCTAATGGGACTCCTAACTTCCTTCACATGTCCCTGAATTTGCTCAGCATAAGCTCAGTCTCTGCCTTCCCCTCCCCTAGCCAATGAATAAAAAATCATCAAGGTAATGGATGATGGCCCCGTGCCCATACTGGCTCTGAAACAAGCACTATAACCAAGTGCTAAACATTTCGAATGTGGCACGTAGGCATTGCTTTGTCAAAATAAAATTTATCCCCCACCTGGAAACCTAATAGATCCCAGACCTCGGGTCATACTGCGAGCAGGCAAAAAGCTGCTTCGATATCTGTCTTGGCTATCTAGGCTCCCTTTTTTGCCCGTATCAGTTGGACTTCTCCTTCTAGTGTAACTTAGGTGACTCTGCTGTCTTCTTTGTCAACGTAGTCATTTACTGATCCCCCTCTCTGGATATGATAGGTGATGTATCACAGAAATTCTCCCGGCTGCTTTTTGGATACTAAACCCAATGGTGACAACCTAAACTTGCTGAAGGGGGAATTCCTGAAAGGACCGTCTACCGTTCCTGCATCTATTTCTTTCCTTATCTTCTGTGCTAGCAACTCTTCCTTGCCCCTCAACGATCCCAAATTCTTAGCCTTGGACCCCACCCTTTATCCCTGGAAATGTAAGCTTTTTGAAATCCCTTGCTTAAGGCCCATACAGCTTTATGGTCCAGGTATGCCCTAACCCACTGTCGTAATACCTGTACATTTATGGGCATTTTTGCAATCTGGAATCTGTCTGCTCTGTGTTCCCCCTCTGTTCGTCAAATTCTTGTATTTCTCCCCCCTGCCACTGATACCCCTGGTGTTTTCCCCATCTGATACATGGCCCTTTTGTCTGGTCCCCTTTTTTGTCTGAACATTTTATTGTGCATATCCCCCGCAAAGCCCCCTCCCTCAGTTTGTACCTTGGTATCCAGAGTGCCCTACCTGAAAGAACTGGTTGCCGTAGTTATTCCCATTGCTTTTATCTATATATGTCCTGTGTTTTGATGCTGGGTGGGTCTCCCCACATTTTGAACATACATGTCTGAGACAGCAGTGAAGCCATGAGTGCTGTGCTCTGTTGTAGCTCCCAACAGCATTGTTGTACTACCCCATCCTTTTTTCCTATTCACCTTCACTTCCTCCAGTTACCATCAATGTCTCCAGCCACATGTCCAAGTGCCTGGTGTCCCATCTCAGATCCCCAAGGGACGCTGTCTTGTGTTGGAACATTTCATCGTAGTGCAGCCAATTATCCCCCCCCCCATTTTATAAGCACTCCATACCATCAAGGAGTATGCCAGCAATGAAGTGTCCATCTCAGGTTTTTTCTCTATCACTAGGCTGTGTAATGTGTGAAACGTACTTACCAGGCATCCCAAGTTTTCCCTTTTGTTGCTTTGTCCTCTTCCCCTTTCCCTAATCCCTAGCAACACTACTGCTGCTGCCATATCCTTCTTCTCAAAACTCTCTGTCTGGTCATATTTCTTAACTGTCTTCGTGTTAACCAAATAAAAACTACATATGTATTCTCCCTTCCATATCATTTTCTTAGTTGCTAGTGGCACATGGTCCCCAATTCTAACCCCTGGGGTATCTACCTCTGTTCCCCAATCCCTAAGAACCCCAGTTCCTTTCTTATCTGCCACTGACACTTCCTCCTTCACTTTTTTAATCTCTCCCAAAACTTTCTTAAATTGCCCTATCCCAATTTCCCCCATAAATCCTACCATATGCTCAACATATTCTCTAATACTGCTTTCTACTGATAAGTCCACATTACCAGATTTTGCTGGCTCTGGTACCAGGGCTGGCAGTGGTATGAATGGTACTTTAGTGCTTCATTGTAAGGTGGAAGAGGTCCTTGGGGAGGAACTGGGAGTGCAGGCACACCAGTTCGGGCCTATGGCTATGGCAGTGCTGGCACAGGCTCAGGCGTTGGTTCTGACTGTGGCTGCGGTACTGGTGTAGGAGGTAGGATAGGAGTTAAGGGTCTTGGTGGTTGTGGGGGGGCTGGGCCCACTGGTGGTGGGACCCGAGAAATTCTTGGAGGCTTTTTATTGCATTTTACTCCCTGTCCCTTGCCTGCCTTTCACTTTCCCCACACTCAACCTTGTCATAAGGATTTTATCAGCCTTCTCCGCCATCTCCATCACTGCTCTTGTTGACACTTCTTTTGAGATCCGGTTCCTTCTGGGTTCCATGATTGATTTCTTGTTAGTTGAAAATACAGTAAACAACATTTATGAGTTGAGTTCACATTTTTTTTTTTTACCTTTGCCCTTTTAGGCTCATGTTTTTATAATTTGTTCCTTTTCTGCCTTGGAAAATAAAACCCAGCACTAACTTCCCCCATCCCAAAATAAACTTTTTTATACCACTAAACACCATATTTTATATATATATATATATATATATAGTTCTCTTTTTTATTATCCCTTTTTTAAAACCCTTGTTGTTTTGTTTTTTTTTTATTTTTTTTTATGGAATGTATGATCTTGGCTCCTCTGTACTCAAATAACCAACAACTATTTGCATACCTGTAGTAATTGCCAATAAATGACTGAATCTGGACAAACACCTCTGCCTTATTGTGTCCTTTTCCCTGTACTTTTAATACAGATATGCCATCATTGTTTAAATAAATTGTGTTGTCCTCAAAATGTTATCCCACTGTTTTTGATTTATTTATTTTTACATCTCTTTTTTTACAGTATATATATATATATATATATATACACACACACATATATCCCAATTTTCTACTTGCTGCTGAAAAACATAATGCTGCCCTTGGTGGCCACCACACTACTGTCCATGTGATTTAAAATGACGGCCACCCTATGCCTGGATCTAAAATGGGGGGGCACCATGGGGTTCACCTATGAAAACAAAATGGCAGCCCACCACGTGTCATCACCTCACTGCAGCAGTTGCATTTTTTTTTCTTAAGAAAATTTGCAGGTATCCCCCAAACTGCTGAATTCCAGCTACCACCATCCTTTCCTTTCCACTGTCTCAGGTCAGCTCTTCCCAATTGCTGTTCTTAGTAACCACTTCCCCAGCTTTTTCTTCATCCTCAAAATATCACAGCTTGCCTTCTGTACTCCCCAAAACCCACTTATGGTGTGCCCTTCAATGCTCTGTAACTATGTTGAGAAGTAGCTCCTTCATCCTGCATCTAAGTCTCTCATACCCCCATTATCTCATGTCCCAACAATGCTATGATCTATGCTGGTTATGTTTTTTTTGTATTATGTCCCTGGGTACTTTCTCCGTTTTAACTAACCTGCTGCTGCTATAACCCCCAAAGCGGAAGATGCTGCTGACTCACTCTCCTCACAAAAATGTGCCGCTGAATGGGCCATTTACCTTTTTTGTTTTTAAAACCCTTTTGTGTTATTAAATCAATTTCACCCTAGTACAGATTCCAGTGATAAAGCAGCTGCCTAAATGAGTAACAGCTATCTGCCTAAGCGTTCAGCCTGCTGGCCCAAGGAAAAACTCTACCCCCTACATGGCTCCTCAAACAAACCAAGTTGCTTTCTCATGTGGCAGCATGCTAGGCAGTTCAAAAACTTCCTCACTGTGTAATTCTGCACATTACTACCGGGCCCTTAAAGTCAGATTTTGACTCTCTTAGTCACTATGTTGCTAAGCACTTCATCCTATACAAATACAATTTGTTTAAAATCTACATTCAAATCTACCTTCTGTACACTTGGAAATGCTTTGCATTTTTAAAACAAAACAAAATATCCTCCCAGCTCTTCCTGAGTTCAGCTATCTTGGGCAATACCATCACAAACAGCTTGTTTAAACTCTCAATTCTGTACCCTTTGCATATTTTAGCTTTTAAAATTCTAGCTTCTCCTTCAGCTTATCACAAAAACTTGCCCAAATGAGGCCTCCAACATAAACACTTTAAACTGAGTAATTCTACTTACCAGGATAAATTCACAAATTTTCTCACCAATGCCACTTGTATAGAAAATGGAACAAACCCCGGAATTACAGCACTGGAACAAAGTGGAAAGAAATTGGTACTAAAAAAATATAAATTCACCAACTGATGTGCTAACTAAAGGAAATCTCTAGTTAGCAAAATTGTGAGGGAGCGTGCTTCCAGCAGCCCATTTTAAATCCCTGTCTCCACCTCTCTCTCTCTCTCTCTCTCTCCCCCTCTCCCCATCTCCTTTTCTTTAGTTCAATCATCTTCGTAGTTCCTTTTCCAATCTCTGCCTTCTTTGTAATATCATTCTGTTCTCACTTCATTGTTATTCCTCCCTTTTCCTTAGCAGTCCTAACCCAATCCCCACCCCTTCCCCCTAGCTTAACCACTGAGTCACCTTTTAATGGTCAGGAGCCTGGAACAAATGGGCCTGCCTTGCAAACAAGCAAACCTCCTTATTCAGTATATCACTATAGAAGTTTGCATTAGTTTGAACGCCAGTGACCACAGCAGTTTGAGAAGGGTTTGAGTCGGTCATCATCACCTTTCATAGGATGTGTTCTGTTTCTTTAACAACTGTTACATTTTGCAGCCATAAGGCAGAGGGTGAGAAGATAGCTGCATGGGTTGGGGAATAAGGAGGATTTGAATACTGATGTGGCTGTGTGGTAAACATGTAAACATATGTTACTCTGTCTTGCTGTGTTAGGAAGTTTTCCTGATTTCCCAGATCTATCACGTTGAATCACAATTACATTTGTTTTTATCAGGATGTCACATTAATTATGATTTTTTATCTCAGTACTGAGATATTTACACAGGTGACTGATTTCTGTGTGAGGAACTGGCAGTATTGTGAAGAGTTAGCTCGCATTTAGTGTTACGTGTAGTGAAACACAAGCTAGATTGACAGTGACTGATTACAACTGCCCAGTTATAATGCAAAATATCAACTGGTGGTTGTAATGTGGGTAGAGATGCAATGAAGTTTTACTCTGTGGGCAAAGATTCAGTGAAGTTGGCTACTTTGCATCTGCCGAGCATTTTGCATTGCCTGCTTTAAGCCAAAATTCTCCTATTTTGACTTGTAACTCCGCCTTGCAACTTCACCCTGCAATTTTGCTTTGCAGTTGTCAAGGCGAAGTTTGGAAAAAATACTTCAGAGTCACATGTCAGAGCTTGTCCAGGTCACATGGGAGTTGGGACATTGCAAGCGGGCAGGAAGTCAATGAGCTAGTTTCACTTTCTCAAAGAGGTTGAGTGGATCAGTGCTACCGTACTATCCAGGAAATCATCTAGAGAACAAACTAAACTTTTATTTTTATATCTACAAATTCTGAATTTCTTTTCACTCCCTATCTGCTTCTGACTTTGATTTTCTGCTAAAATTTTCTGTTTTGTAATTTTCTATGTTGGCTTGCACGTATGTGCAAGAAACATAGTGCCATCATCTGAGTTTTCATAGGTGTGGCACCCATCTTCCAATGCAGTCAGTGTGTTTGCAGATGCGGCCACAGTTCGCCAATGAATGCTGCAGCTGTCTATGACAGCAGTTGAAAATGCAGTGCTGCATAGTTCAAAGGCAGAGCTACACTTCAGTGAGCAGCGAGAAGCTACTGCATGCGCATGTACCCCCCCACACACGCACGCATATTGCATGCTAATGCACCCCCCCACGCACACACTGTATGGCCAATGGGGGGTGCCCAATCCCCTGTCGGCTCCAATGTTTCCCCCCCCAACAGACAACCGGGTGCCATGCTGGGAGCCCACCCCAGCATGGCAACAGTCCATATGGCCAATGGGGCTGCCCAATCCCCCATCAGCTCCACTTCCCCCAAACAGCCTTCCAGCTGCCACGCTGGGAGCTCACCCCAGCATGGCACAAGTCACACTTCGTCCAAGGAAAAAAAAAAACAAACCTGCAAGAAAAAACCTTCCCTCGCTAACTGTCCTGTCCCTGCTCCCCCCACACACGCCCGCCCTCTGCACATCCACCTTCCCACACCCCCACCTCACCCCATACTTACCTCCAGAGCTAAGCGCAACGATCTTCGGTGGACCGGGAACACGTCTGCACTCTTCAAAGCCGACCGCGAACTGAGGAAATGCCATCAAGCTGTATAATGTAATAAATAGTTTTTTTTCAACTTTGATGCATGTATCCGGTATTTTGTGGAATATTTTCACCAGATTTTCAACATGGGGTTTTTGGGACCCCATCTCATGAATTCTGTCACTGTCATTTTGTTAATCGGCCCCGAAAGATGATTTTGCGGTCACTGCACAGAACCACCTTCCAGGACTGATTTACAAAATGACAGTGTCACAGTTCATGAGGTAGGCCCCCAAAAACTCTATGTTTAAAATTTGGTGAAAAAATTCACAAAAATGACTGTTTTATGAGCATGTGTTGCGCTCTTCCTACGCACGCTCTGAAGTTCGCTAATTTTCAATATTTTCACTCCAGATTTTCAACATTGCCACTTTACCACACCTCCTTCTGAGAAGTACAGCTGTCATTTTTCACATTTCACCCAAAATGTGTTTCCACGCATGTAGCGCACAATGGTGCAGTCGGTGTGCGAAATCAATGTTCGGGACAGATTAAGAAAATCACAGTGACACTATTCATGATAAGAGGTGTTAAAATGGCTATGTTAAAAATTTGGTGAAAAAATTCCCAAAAATGACTGTTTTACAAGCATGTGTTGTGCTCTTCCTACGCACGCGCGTAAGTTCACAAATGTTCACTATTTTCACTCCATATTTTCAACATTGCCATTTTACCACACCTCCTTATGAGCAGTACAG
This sequence comes from Neoceratodus forsteri, assembly GCA_016271365.2. NCBI lineage: Eukaryota > Metazoa > Chordata > Ceratodontiformes > Ceratodontidae > Neoceratodus > Neoceratodus forsteri. The sequence continues at coordinate 615,473,733 of CM057455.1, forward strand.
AAGTCATTTTTCACATCTTGCCCAAAAACGTGTTTCTACGCATGTTGCGCACAATGACGCAGTTGGTGTGCGAAATCAAGGTTTGGAACAGATTAAGAAAATCATAGTGACACTGTTCATGAGCAGAGGTGTTACAATGGCTATGTTAAAAATTTGGTGCAAAAAAGTCGATAAAATGACTGTGTTATGAGTGACCATTGCGGAGTTTCCACCCACCCTTGTAAGTTTATGGATTTCTAATGTTTTCAGTCCAGATTTTCACCACTGGCATTTTTCCACACTTCCTTATGAACAGTACAGCTGTCACTTTTCACACCATGGCCGAAATATGTTTTCACACTTCCAGTGCAGAAATGCATGGTCACTGTGAGAAATCACTGTTCGGGACAGATTAAGAAAATCACAGTGACACTGTTCATGAACAGAGGTTCCAAAATGCCTGTATTGACAATCTGCTGTAAAAAATCCCCAAACTAATTGCATTATGGGTGTGCATTGTGCAGTTTCTCACTACGCTCGTGACTTCACCAGTTTTTAATATCTTCACTGCAGATTTTCAACATTGCCATTTTTTGCACCTTCCCATGAACAGTACAACTGTCATTTTTCACATCCTGTTCGAAATGTGTTTCGCACCAGTGGTGCCAAATGATGTAGTCGCTGTGCAAAATCAGCTTTCCACTAATGAACTGATATTACCACTGTTCATGAGGTGGGGGGTCACAAAAAACTCATGTTTAAAATTTGGAGTGAAAATACCAATGAACGCCTGGGACGTTAGGGTTTCCGACCATAACGCCCCACCCTGTAGAGACTGACAGGCATGAGGGATGTGACTTGGGATTGTCACCTATAACACTCCTGTCATTCCACCCCCAACCACACCATGCAGCCAGTGACAGGCATTGAGGTGTGCCTTGGACTATTTAGCCCCAAAGTTCACCCCATTCTCCTATACTGCACCCATCTCACCATATTTCTTATGGAATGGGGTGAGCATATGGCCCAAAGACTCCAAGGCACACTGTGACACTTGTTGGTGTCTGCAGCATAGGGTGTGGAGAAATGGCATGGCTGTTTTTCCTGATGACCCAAAGGCACACCCCAGTGCCTGTCAGTCTCTGCAGGGTGGTGGTGGGGTTGGCTTCAGTTCAATACTTCACTGCCATTCCTATTATGCATCTCTCTAACTCCTACACTACCAATGCCAGCAAGCAAACATTCAGCATTGACAAATGCTTGTTTTTTTCTGTATTTCACATTTTTTCTCTTTCTCTAAGCCTCTTTTTTTATGTTGTTAGATATGACGCTGGAGCTATCATCATCTGAAGTCTGTGGTGGTCTTACTGTTGGGTGCCATGGCCAGAGGAGGATGCAACAGCAGGGTGGGGTTGAGAGCAGTGGTAACTGCCACAACTGTGAGGCATTTTGCCCAAGGAGGGAGGCACCTGATGTAGCAGCAAGTGCTGCCTCTGTGGTGGAGCAGCAGCAACAGCTTGCTACTCAGCCTCGTGCAACCACCACCAGCACCACTGTCAACAGCAGCAGCTCTCCCCCTGCACAGCCCAGTGTTACTGTAACACCAGAAACACCCCAGCTGCATGAGAGTTCCACTGTTTGGCATCTTTTTACATGTCATGCTGATGGCACTTGTGTCATGATGTGTAAACTCTGTGGGAGGCAGGTGCACTGGGGAAAAAAGGGCTGCAATGTAGGCTGACAGCAAACACCTGTCTGTTCACCATAAGTGTGAATGGGAGGACAAACTGTGGGAGGAACAGGGGAATCAGTAGTGCAGCAGGAGAGGATGAGGAGGATGGTGGTGAACAGAGTGAGAGCCTTACTGGCAGGAGGAGGATGAGACGGCATGCAAGGAATGCACAGGAGGAACGTGGGGACAGGGGTGTTCCAGCAGCATGGCAATCAGCACCTGCAGCTCCTGCAGCCCTAGCAGCCCTACCATCAACAGCACTGGGTGCAGTCACCACACAGGTGAACCAGGTCATTGCCGTGTGGGTGGAAATTGCTGACCTCTGCCATGAGGTCAGTGAAGTATGGAGGGAGTTTATGCGGGACATGTAATCTGCCTTGGTGAATCAGGAGAGCATATTGAAGCTTCTTTCTGAGATACATGTTGGCAGTAGCGGCAGTAGAACCCAGTGACAGGTTTTATTATTTTCTTTTCCTTTCTTTAACACTTATTTCCTTCAAAATTTATTTTCATTCCTTCTAAAAAAAAGTAAAAAATGTACAAAAAAAAATTCTGCTTTGCCTCTTCTCTGAGTCTTCTAATTTCTTTCCCAAGTTTATTTTTTCTAATCCCTTTATGATCCTCCCCGAAAACTGTATCAGTACTTTTCTTTACATCTCGACCCTGAAGTTTTCCTTTCTTTTCTACTGTTCTTGTCCTATTTTAGTCTGTACTGTTCTGAAGATGTCCTCCTCAGGTCCAATAAAATACATGCCCTGAGGTTCAGTTTCGCAGCCCCCAGAAATAAGCCTGCCCCAAAGGAGTTAGTGCAGTTCCGTCCTTTAAGAGAAGTCACCTCAGAAAGCCTAATGACAGAACTGGACTTCTCGGGTTTTCCAATGGAGAGGGCGGACCCAGGGCCCCTGGTGTTGGCCTATAATAGGACTGTTGTGGGGGCCTTTGATGTCATTGCTTTAACTCATGTTCACCCCCTAATGCTTCACCCGGGCCCCCCCTTAGTTTAATGGGGAGATCCGTCAGCTGAAGAGACAGGGGCGAATGTTGGAAAGACACTGGCAGCAAACTCGCCTGGAAGTCGATAGGCTTAGATTGTTACACCATTACAAGATCTACCAATCAGCAATTTCCCATAAGAAGGCAGAGTTCTTGTCCAGGGAGATTGCTACAGCAAAGAATAGGCCAGCCCAGCTCTTCTAGACTGTGAACAGACTGTGCAATCCAGACTGTTTCCAGGTTGATCAAGCATTGTCACAGATACAGTGTGAGGAGTTTGCGCAGTTTTTCACTGATAAGGTGTCCACCCTCAGGGATGAGATCAGCCAGTGCCTTCCCATTGGACCTTGCACTAATCAATCAGGTGGTACTAATGCCCAGTTGACTTGGTTCACCTTTAACCAGTCTGCAGTCATAGATATAGTGAGGAGCATCCAGACTTTGTGGCCTACATACTGTAGTTTGGATCAAGGCCCTACACGCCTACTAGTGGGGTGTGTAAAGGTTAACATCCCAGTCCTTGCTGGAATAGTGACAGTTTCATTGGAGAGAGGGATTTTTACAGATCCCTTAAAGGAGGCAGTTGTATGCCCCATTTTGAAAAAATCCTCCCTTGATCCTGACTGCCCAGCAAATTATAGACCAGTCTCAAACTAGCCCTTTATAGGGAAAGTTATTGAGAAGGTGGTCGCTCTGCTGCTGGAAGATCATTTGACCAACCACAGTATCTCTGACCCTCCCAGTCTGGCTTCAGGAAATGGCACAGTACCAAGACGGCCCCGGTGTGGGTACTAAATGATCTCCTGATGGCGAGATCTTGGTACTCTTTGATCTCTCAGCAGCATTTGATACTGTGGGTCATGGGGTGATGCTTGAACGCTTGTGGTTTTTCTGAGGACTGAGGAGGGCAGTCCTTAATTGGTTTTGATCATTCCTCAAGGGCAGATCCCAGAGAGTGGTGTCAGGGATTTATTCCTCTGCCCCTGATTGACTGACCTGTGGGGTTCCACAGGGTTTGGTGCTGTTCCCCATGTTATTTGTGGTGTACATGCTCCCATTAGGGGGCATTATAAGATGGTATGGGCTGAGTTTTCATTGCTATGCTGATGACTCACAGCTCTATATGCCTTTTGTGCCTGAACAGGAGTCTGTTTCTATCATGGTGTTTAACAACTGCCTAATGGAGATATAGAACTGGATGAGTACTAGCTGGCTTCAGTTGAACTCAATTAAAACAGAGGTATTGGTGGTTGACCCTGGTTTATTTTATTTATTTATTTTTGTTTTATTTTATTTTAATCTTTGGTAACTGGGTAAGGCCCACTAGACACAACTGCCTGTTTTCAGGGGTGACCTGGGAGCACTGGGTGGTTAAGTCACTTGCTCAGAGTCACACAGTATGCAAGCGGAGGTTGTGAGAATCAAACTCAGGTCTGCTCTGCTGGATGTATCAAGCTTGTTCACACCTCATTCCTCTAGCCTCCAGGCTATACTGCCAGCCCAGCCCAGGATGACAGAGGCACGAGCAGGGAAACTATCAGGCTTATACCTGGGGGGGACCCCACTTAAGGCCTCTGGTCAAATGTGCAACCTGGGCAAGGTATTTGATGAAGGCCTAACCATGAGAGTGCAGGTTTCGGCTGTAGTCAAATCTTTCTTTTTCCTTCTAAGGAACATAGCCAGGGTGAAGCACCTAATCCCGCCTGAAGATCTTCCTTGCTTGGTCCACACCTGTGTCACCAGTTGTTTTGATTACTGCAATGCCCTCTACCTGGGGCTACCAGGGGTGGTGATCCACCATCTGTAGCTAGTGCAGAATGCGGCAGCCAGGTTATTAACTGGAACCCCTAGATCCAGTAACATAACACCTGTGCTGCGTGAACTGCACTGGCTGTAAATACAATGGTGGATTACCTTCAAGGTCGCATTGCTGATCTACAAGGCCCAACATGAGTTGGGACCCCACTACCTGAAGGAACTCCTGTTTTCTTACTGCCCATCCCGCCCACTCTGATCCTCTGGTGAGGGATTGCTGGAAATTCCCAGGGTATTTCTTAAAACATCTGGAGGGAGATCTTTTACCTTTATGTCACCTACTCTGTGGAATTCTTTGCCTCACCAGATACGTGATAGCCTGATCATGGAAGGATTTAAAAATTCCTTAAAAACATGCTTGTTTAGCCAAACATTCTCAGGGACTTAATGATTGACTGCTGTTGTTTTACTCTTTTTAAATATAATCCTGTGAATTTTATTGTGATGTATTGTAAAGGCACCCTGAGCTATGGAAGGGCACCAACAAAAATTTTACTCCCTTACAAATACCCCAAAAATAAAAACAGTTAAAAAAAATCTTTCCTATCTTTTCTAATGTGGGCAAGCTGGAAGTTGCCATTAAGTGCCATGCCATAGTTGAGAGTGTGTAACAGAAAACACTAAGACTAAGAGTATCGAGAAAAGAAGACACACCCCTAACATGCAAAATATAACTCCTGTTTGTTATCAGGTCTAGAAAATTTCTGTTGCTATCCTTAAATGTGAAGTACTGCTCCAAGTCCCTCACAAACTGCTTTACTGCCACTAGGTGCTGTTGTTGCAGTGGCATTCAACTGGCCAGAGCAGTCAAGAAAAATGGCATGCAAAACTTTACTGAGAATTGAAACATAATGGTAGTTTACTCACCTGGTAAAGGTGATTGTGGGTGAATGGATCTCTGAGGCACTCCACCTACCTGACATCATGGGTTGTATATACCTGATAGGTTGTCTGTTGCACATGTGACTGAAATTGAAAATGTCCCCTTCTGAGGGTCACTGGTCACTTCTAGTCAGTTCGATGTTTTCCAAAGTTGTATCTGAAAGTAAAAAAGTTATATGCCCCCCACTTGTACCTTGAATAATAGTAAGGTGATGTATCTGTTAATTGTTGCAATGATAAGTTTTAATTGTCATATTATGTACACATGTGTTTCAGAATATTAAGTGTATGTTGTCATAGCATTGTGTCCATAGTGTTATTGTCATTATCATTTTCACATCATTTACAGGGTGAGGTGTGGAGTGCCTCAGAGATCTATTCCCCCACAATCACCTTTACCAGGTGAGTAAACTACCATTGTGGGGGATGGTCTCTGAGGCACTCTACCTACCTGACATCATGGGTTAGTAAAAAGCAGTGATCGATCTTTAGGGTGGGTTAGACGTGATAATGTTATTGTGTTCTGTGCGTGCTGCTAGTAGCACTGCCCTGGCAAAGTTTGTCTTGGTGTCTTGAGACACATCCAGTCCGTAATGTCTTGTGAAAGTGTGGATAGTTGACCAAGTGGCTGCGGCGCAAATTTCTTCTGCAGTGGCCATGTTCCTTTCCGCCCCATGAAGTTGCGATAGCTCTGGTTGAGTGAGCCTTTAATGATGTTGGTGCCTGCATGTTATTTGCTTTATATGCTTCTGAGATGGCTGTTCTGAGGTATCCTGCTATGGATGATTTGGAGGCAGGTAGACCTTTTCTGTGTCCCTGTACGATGATGAAGAGTCTGTCGGTTTTTCTAATATCAGCCGTTCTATTGATGTAGGTTGTTAGCAGTCTTGTCATTCCTAACAGTTTAAGCTGGGGTTCAGCCTGTACTTCTGGTGAAAGTTCACCTGGAATCTTGATAGTTTGGCTGAGGTGGTACTTAGATGCGATCTTTGGTCTAAATGAATGGATTGGTCTCATGGATATCCTGTCATGGTAGAATTGAAGGAATGGTTCCTTATATAAGAGTGTCTGTAGTTCGTCTGCTCTTCTGGCTGATGCGATGGCAGATAAAAAGACTGCCTTGAGTTGTATCCATTTTAAATGGATGGATTCTATAAGTTCAAATGGTGGTTTAGTCATTGCTGTCGGTACTGAGGGCAGATCCCATGGTGCTAATAGTGGTTTATGGCTGGGACGTATGTTGGCTGCTGCCTTCAGGAAGTGGACAACATCTTGGTGGGATCCCGCCGACATGCCTTGTATTTGTCCTCTTGCTGCCCCGATAGCTGCTTTCTGTACCTTTAAAGAGGATGGCAAGAGTCCTAGTTGTAGCCCCTCCTGGAGAAACATTAGTATCTGAGGTATGGTGCATGCGGTGGAGTCTATCTTGTGGTGATTACACCATTTGCTGAAAATGTCCCACTGGCATTGGTAAGTGGTAATCGTGGACTGTTGACGTGATGAGGCCATAGTGTCTATGACTGAAGGGTGGTATCCTGCTTTTAGCAGTCTCTCCCTTTCAGGTGCCATGCTGTCAGCTGCAGTTGTTGAGGGTTTGGATGTATAATCAGACCTTGTGATAGAATGTCTGGTCTGTGTGGTAGTTTCCAGGGGTCGGCATGTGCTATTGAAACTATTGTTTAGAACCATGATTGCCTTGGCTAGTGTGGTGCTATCAGTATGACTCATGCTCTGGAGATGCGAATCTTCTTTAGTACTTGAGCAATCAGTGGTATGAGAGGAAAGACGTAAGCTATCTGGAATGTCCAAGTGGCTGAGAGTGTGTCTACTCCTATAGCTCTGTGGTCCTTGAATCGCAACCAGTATTTTATGCTTTGATGATTCTTGTGTGATGCCATGAGGTCTATTTCAATTGGACCCCATCTCTGGTTGAGATGCAGGAAGACTTGCTTGTAGATTTTCCATTCTCCTGGATGAATCATTTATCGGCTGAGCCAGTCTGCCGTAATGTTGAGTTTCTCTGCCAGGTGAATTGCTGATATTGATTTTAAGTGTGTTTGTGACCAAGCCATTATCTTGGATGTTTCTGATATCATTGCTTTGCTTCTTGTGCCTCCCTGCTTGTTTATGTATGATACTGTGGTCTGATTGTCTGACTTTATCTGCACATGTTTGTGCTGTAATAGTTGGGAGAAATGCAGTAGTGCCTTGAATACTGCTTTCATCTCAAGAACTTTGATAGTTTGTTTTGCCTTTATTAGGGACCATTTTCCTTGTGCTGTATGTTTTCCCAATACTGCTCCCCAGCCAGATAGACTTGCATCCGTCTCTATTATTATGTCTGGAATTATGTCTAGAGGCATGCCTTGTGTCAGTTTGCATCTGTTTGTCCACCATGTGAGGCTTGATCTTACCCTGGGTGGTAGTTTGACTGTTTTTGTGAGATTGATATCGTGTATGCGTCCCTGATTTAGGAGGAAGGACATGAGGGGGTCTGGCATGCCATCTTGCCCCGGGAACCATGTCTATTGTGGAGGACATAAGTCCTAACATTTGAGAGATGTTCCACAGCATAGGATGCTTTGCGTTCTGCAGTCTGTGGGCGGTGGATAAGATTGTGTGAATTCTTGAGTGTGATGGGGTTACTAGGCCTCGTTCTGTGTCTAGGTTTTCTATGATGTGACTGGAACTAGTTGGCTTTTCTTGTGATTGCGTACCCAGCCATGTTGTTGTAAACAATGTACCACCATTTCAGTCTCCCTGGTGGGTTGCTGTTGTGATCATGCCCTGATGAGCCAGTCGTCTAAGTATGGGATGACGTGGATGCCCTGTTGTTGGAGTTTTGCTGTGAGAACTATTGATATCTGCTTGAATACTAGCATGGGCTGATGCAAGACTGATGCAAGGCTGAATGATAGGACCTGGTACTGATAGTGTTGCCCGAGAATGCAGAAACATAGGTATTGAGAGTGTCTGGGTCTCATTGGTACATGGAGGTAAGCGTCCTTTAGATTTATGGATGTGAGGAAGTCTCCCTGTCGGAGTACTCAAGGTTGAGTCTACCACCATATCTGCCAGGTATTTGGTGGAAAGTATGGCATTGTCCAAGAGTGCAGACTCATGGGACTTCGCTGGGTCAGTCTTTTGGAGTTCCTGGAGCCAGGTTAGCTGTGCTCTTGTGGCATAGATGGCGGTGGCGGCTGCTCTGCTTCCCAAGCCTACTAATTCAGCATTCTTCTTTAGGTTTTCTTCAAGTTTCCTGTCAATTGGATCCCTTAGTCCAGAGGCAGACTCAGTGGGGAGCACAGTCTTTTTATTGAGAGCAGCTATTTGGGGGTCCACTGAGGGAGGTGTACACCATAGGGTTAGTTTCTCCACCTGCAGTGGGTACATTCTGTCCCATGATTTTCTCTCTGGAATTCTGGCTGGTTCAGAGGAGGACCATTCATTTAAGACTATCTCCACTATGACCTCACAAACTGGGAAGGCGTCTGCTTGTTTAGCAATAGGTTGAAGGATAGGAGTAGTTTGGACATGGGTGTTGGTATTACGGTTTCAAAGCCCAATGTTTCCATGATTTGGTATACTAGAGCAGGTATTTGGTTGGGGAAGCACCACTTAGCCATGAGGGTTTGCATTTCTTGCTTGAGACCTCCCTCTTCCTCATCTGATGAGTCGCCTGAGTCGGCAGGCAAGGGGGTTTGGTCATTTGTGAGAGCATCTAGAGGTCTAGATAGGGAGTTAGTGTTCCTTTTCTTTGCAGGTGGTGAGTTGATATTCTGTTGTTTTGATATCTCTGTTAATTAATTGTTAATTGCTCTGTTAATTGCTGTAGCATTGCTGTTAGCACCTCTTGCTGTGCTTGCATAAGTTGGTTATTCTGGAGTAATGCTTTCATGGTATCGGATTGTTGTTGACTATCTTTGACTAGTTTTAGGAGGAGGGAAATCATCCTCTGTTTCCTGTATCTCAATGTGTAAAGTGGATTCTTCAATGAAGGAGGCACATAGCCTTCCTATCTGTTGGTGTGGGAGAGGTACATTGCACTGCCTGCAGCTCTTTGCTTTGGGCATGGTGACCTGTTAATCAGATAGAAATGACATACTGAGTATGTGATGCACTCATCGTTTTGTAATGCTTGTTTGTTAAAATGAGCTGTAAACAGTATCAAAAAGCAGGCTTTACTGATGTGAGACTGCAGGGCATAGTCTCTGTTTACTGAGCCACTCTCTATGCAATGCATTTGCTGGATACAATATTGAGCTGCAGGCTTATCTGGCGTGAGACTGCATGATGGTGTGTCTCAATAATGAGCAACTATTTATGCTTATAGTTATATGCTGCTCAAATTGCTCTTATGTCTTTAAGAGGAGGGGGGAGTGCTTGATAGTCTACCAGGTGTGGACATATCCGTATAAAATTGTAATGTGGCTGCTGTCTATTCTGAGAGTAGCTTGTTGTCATTATAGTTCTGTGCACCCTGCCATTTGGAGTCAACAGTGTAGAGTAATATATATATCTATGTCTGTGGCAGGGAGTGTAGAGAGAATGCTGTTCATTTCACATCGCAATGCACTCTGTGTTGTAGTGCCATAGGGTTGTAGGTCATCGCGTTGGAGCATGGCATGACATCTAGCGAGATTTTGTATGCCAATGGGAAGGCGTGTACAACGTAATGCAATGAGCGAGAACCAGGAAGTAGAGCAGGCAGTATGGAGGTGAAGGAATAGGGGGCCATAAAAAAACATTATGGATTCTCCATTTTGGTTCCAGCGAGGTTCAGCACAAGCTAGTGAGCAGGGACATAAGTAAGTGCTGCTCAACTAGTAGATTTTGGATATGCTGTACTGCGAGCATCTGTAACTGATGGTAGGGGTGTACAGAGCACTCGAGATATCAGTCAATCTGAGGCATTTGAACTTTTGTTCAGAATTGTGGCATGTAGCATCTGGGACCACTGAAAGAGGGGTGTCCAGAGCACTGTAGCCTGAGATGCAAAACTGCAGCGAGTGTGCATATTCTAAACTTTTGGGAGATATCTTCTGCGATATGCAAAGCACCTGGGTGCATGATTTGAGATTGTTTTCCTGCAGACAATAGGAAATTGAGTCTTTTGGTGAATGCAATTGAAAGTTGCTGGCAGGCTGTTAGGACTATTGGGTGCAGATTTTTAGCTAACTAAGCTGTATTTGAGTGCCATTCTGCTAGCTGAATCTTGAGTAAACACATTGCTAATGAAAATGGGGTATTTAGTTTCACTGCTAAGAGAGATGTATTCCTGAGTTAGACCGATGTAAGATTTAGACATAAACCTTGCTGTGCTGTCTATATATAACTCTTAACATTGTAATATTCTGTGGTGATTATATTAGCAATTGGGGTAATACACACACACACACACACACACACACACACACACACACACACACACACACATATATATATATATATATATACAGTATATATATGGATTTTTCCTACCTTGTGATGAATTGTCTTTATGATCTTAAGCCTGGAGCTCTGGAGGAGTGTGACAGCCTTCTTTCGATGCACAATTTGAACTGACTAGAAGTGACCAGTGACCCTCAGAAGTGGACGTTTCAAATTTCAGTCACATGTGCATCAGACAACCTATCAGGTGTATACAACCCATGATGTGAGGTAGGTGGAGTGCCTCAGAGACCATCCCCCACAATTGTGGTTGTAGTCATGAACATTTCTCCTGCTGCTAGTAGCCTGCAGAACCTGCAATCCCCTCAAGTCCCTGTTTGGACTGCCTGATCCAAATATTTCAAAGAAACAGAACATGTAATCCCGAGTCCCTAGTTGGACTGCTTGATCCAAATATTACAAAGAAGCAGCTTTTCCTAGAACTAGAGGACATAATGGAGCAAGAACCTGTTATTTCCCAGAGACAAATCAACACATAGATCTGACTTATTGACTTTTTTCTAAATTAAATAATGACAATTGAAAACAATGCTTTACTTCTGCTTTTCCTGAACTGAATTAAATACATCCTTATTACCAAGCATAATTCTGTTTAGTCAATAAATTGAGTGTGTCCTACTCTAAAATAGTTAACAGATACATTTAAATCAAAAATGATTATACAGTGGCTTCTTTGCAATATTTGGTTGTAACATTAACATTGTACAGGTTAAAGAAAATGTCTTGTTTTAAAACTAGCTGTAGAATGGGGAAAATGTGTTTGAGAAAATGAAAAAGAACATACTTCAAGACATTATTATTATTATTATTATTATTATTGAATGCGCCTTACAAACAGTTTGAAGATACATTTATAACAAGAATGATTATAGTTTTTTTGTGATATTAACAGTTTACAGTTTAAAAAGGAAAAATATATCTGCATATCTAGTTTGAAATTAACAATACAATTAGGATATTTTATTTGAGAAAGTGCTAGACAGAATGCTAGCCAAATGACAGTTTCCTCAGTAGCAAAAAACAGAGCTTACAAAACAATGTTCCAGTAAAGCAAGAATTTGACATGGCATTCCATTTTTAAAATAAGATATTTTTGTTGCCACTTTGATTAACACACTTCTACACGAAATGTATCATGTTCATGGGGCATACTTCTCCGAGAAGTGTGTCACGGGGCATACTTCTACCAGAAGTATGACACGAGGTACATCCAAAAAACATATAAATTTAGACTAATGTAATCTAAAGGAAGGCAGAAGAGAGGAAGGAGCTGTGACAGCACGTTCTTCTGCCTAGGACTTCATTTGAGACATCAAGGTATAGCACTCTGTGTTTATAATTTGCTATTATCTCTCATTATAAGCAGAGAGGAATAATACTTGCATTTTATGTTTATTTTGTTTTTACTTTTCTTATATGATAGTAGCTAAAAGTAGGAGAGAATTCCTCTCCAGTTAAAGATAGATTGTTTGCTTGCACTGTGGATCCAAATTATGTTAATTCTGTATACCACTTTTTAGATAAAGAATTACGACAATATGACATTTCCTGGTATTTCTTTTTGGTTAAATATTTTTACTTGTAAATTTGTTGACTTACAATACAGGGGTAAAGCTTACTTATGACTATTGGTATCTATAAGTTGTACCAGACTATTAAAACAGAAACAACTATAAAGGTTTAGGATAAGGTAATTTTAATCAGACAAATGGACTAGACCATGATTGAGGTTGTGTAGTTTTAACTAAATAAGCAGCCCAGTGCGTGCTATCATGCACACTCAGTTAGACTTCCCCATTCAAGCAAAATTACTGAATGGGGTGGTTGCTCCTGAAGGTAATGGGAGGTCAAAGGTCATCCCAGGTACATGGAGTAAACATAAGAAGGCAAGTTGGGAGTCAGGTTTCAACCCGAGCCAGCTCAAGCCACAAATGTCAAGTGGTGGCCAAAGGGAAAAACTGCTTTCCTGCTGCTAGTTACTGTTGTTGCAGTAGTGTGCAACTGGCCAGAGAAGTCAATAAAATTACAAGAGAAATTTTCCTAAGAAGTGAAACATACTTCTGGTTGTAGTTAAGAACATTTCTCCTGCCGCTAATAGTCCAAAATGTCAGGTGGTGGCTACAGTGAAAAACTGCTTCCAGGATAAGAAATGGATGAGCAGGACGAGAAATAAATGTTCACTATACTGTGTGAAGACATTGTCACAATGATGTCTATATATGAGAAAACTTGATGAGAAGGTGGTCTGCTGTAGTTGATAGGGGTGCCGATGCTGATGTTGTTTGAAAATATTGTGATGAAAAGTGCTCAGGAAAGAGAAGTTAGCCCTCTTGCCCTGTATTGTTGTCCAGAGTGGAGATAACAGATGAAAGAGAGATTGTTGTGCTTCTGCTATGTGCTGCTGTGTGCTGCTTGGGTTGCTGAGAAGTATTCTTTCCTGGTGTGGCTGTATCACACATACTGCACAAGTAAGTATTTATTTTCTTTATTTTCTTTGTAAGAGGGGATTCCATTTATCAGGTATGGGTGACGACATCATGTTGGTTCATAGCTACAAACTGGATGTTGGAATTCACCACATTTTCCAACCAGGAAGATAAGCATGGGGTTATTTTTTTTTCAAGGGTGGGGTTAAGTCTGTAAAGAAGTGTGGATGTGACAGTATTTGTTTTCTGTTTCTGTTGGTCCATTTTCAGGTACTTTTCAGCATCTCTTTGTCTCTTGCTGCTGTGAACACCAACATGTGATGTGACCTTTTTTTGGGGGTGAAATGTTTCACTTTTGAGAACCAGTCCATGAGGTAAGTATTGTTTGTTTTTTAGTTGGGAGGGGAGGTTAACAATTTATTATCAGTTCTAACCATTCCTTCTTAATTTTCTCCAATTTTCAGGTATGTAATACTGTGAATCAGGTCGCTTGCAGCACAGGTCCAGCCTGTACTTATTTTGGTACTTAGCAATTTAACAAACACGGAAGGTAAGTATTTTTTTTTTCTTGGTTTTGGGCAGTAATTAACTCATACAAGTTTTGCAGACGTCAGACTAAATGTTCTCTGTCATTGTTCCTCTAATTATAGGTCATTTTCCATGAGTGTCTATTGCTGTGCTGTTCACCTCAAGGAGCAGGTGTGGAAGATGGATCATGGTGAAGGATGGTTACTGGAGCTGCACTGAGGTCAGGAATGATACAGCAACACAGGAGACCAGTGAAGTAAAGAAGATTATTTAGACTCTTAACTGAAGTGCAAAATGCGATTATGGCTTGTGGCCGCATGAGGTGTAGTTAGGGTACCTCAGTACTTGTCACCACTGTGAAAAACACGGATAAATTATTTTTGTCCAAGACTGCACAGAAGATACTGTAACCATTCTCCACACTTAGCTGCTTCCCTGTACAACACTGTCATCTGCAAATAGAGATAATGAATTAGTTTGTCTCCAGATCTTAATGTCCACTGACCACTGTGCTGGTGCTGGAACAATGTTTACCTCTGAAAAAGGAGAAGAAAAACATTATAACAATTAAGAAAAGTAAATCGTAATGATACTTACCTGTACAGTAGTGATGCTTGCCATATTTGAGCCAGCAGTGCCATTTATCCTGATTCCTGGCCTCAGTTTTGGTGTGCTGATGGTGAAACCTGCAGGGAAACTAAAGGAGAGAAAGAATATTGTAATATCATTATGAAATAAGGTGGAAGGCCGTTGTTCTGCTACTGCACAGTGTCATCTACATCCAAATGGGGAAATTGTCTTTTTGTCAGCTGCATCACCTGTGATGAAAAAGAATAAAGAGAAACAATGTTTACCTGTGAAAAGGGTAAAGAAAAACATTATAACAATTGTGAATAGTACATCGTAATGATACTTACCTCTACACAGTAGTGATGCTTGCCATGTGGGCGCTGGCGGAGACATTTATCATGATTCCAGGCCTCAGATAGTTTTCTGATGGTGAAACCTGGGCCTCAGATAGTTTTCTGATGGTGAAACCTGCCAGGGAGACAAAAGGAAAGACAGGAAATTATTTTGAAGTAATTTCTGCTTAATGTGGCAGCCGTTCATCCTCTGCCTGCTCAGGCCAAAGACTGGACTCAAGGGATAAGTACTGTGAACATCAATGAAAATAACTTACCATCACTGCAGACAAAGACAGGCCATGAAAGTGGAAGCTGTCTTGAGGGCTAGCAAGTGTTCTGACTGGTAGTAAATGGTTGAATCAATGTGTAGAGATACTGGCCCAAGCTGTGTTGTCATCATGGCTGAGAGGTTATAGGCACACCAGAGGAGGAGGAGGAGGAAGAGGAGGAGGTGGCAGCTTTGATATTTATTCAGGAGCAAGCATGATCTCATCTGGCTTAGTTAGTTTTTAGCAGCATTTTTGGCAGTATGACAGTTGAGTACCATGCTGTTAAATTGTATGGCACAGGCATGATGGAGGAGGAGGGAGGGGTGGCATTTATTTCTTGAAGGACTGTGCATGATGATTCACCTAGTGGTTTCAGTTGGTAGTGTACTGGCATAATTCATCAGTAATAATATCAGTGTGGTGGCTGAAGCTGTTATATTGAATGGTTTGGTGGACACAGGCAGGGAGCAAACAGAGGTGGAATTCATGGTGATGATATTTAATGGTGCTAGCTGGAGCAGAGCATTGTGTCTTTACATCTCAGGTAGCAAGGCAGGGGGTAAGCAAAATTAAACTGAATAACAGCAGAGACACCTCTCCCACTAGGGATCAGCAGTGTCTCTGGAAAACTACTCTAGTAGTTAATAAAGAAAAACATACTTACCATAGTAATCTTCTTTCTTTCCAGTAATGCTCAAATATTCATAACTTTATGCAGTAAGCCTGAAGGGTTGGACTGCCCGGAGAGATGGAACACATGCAAATGAGTAGAATTCTTTGCACATGAGCATCTTTCAAATTCTGCCTCTACTAACTGTAGTGTTCTAACCTCTTCAAGTTTGTGAGAAGCCTGGAAGTTAGGCATTTGGAGACTAATGTAACTTTAACATTTTATAAACAAAAGGAGGGGTTACCCCTAATTAAAGCCTGGAATTTAACGGAAAAAAAACTCCAAAGGGAGGAGAATAATAACATTTGACCAAACCACATCAAAGAAAACTTCAAAAGGAGAACACATTGAAAAAACCCTGTTTTAAAATTATTAAAAGCAGAGAATATGCAACAAAACAACATAGCTTGGTGGCACGAGCATGCGGAATGCAGAGGCTGAAGTTCTGGATGGGGAGCAAGGGAGGGAGTTATGAATATCTGAGCATCACTGGGAAGAAAGAAGATTACTATGGTAAGTATTTTTTTCTTCTAACCCCAGTAATGCTCAGGATAGTCATAACTTTATGCAGACTACTAAGCAGTACCACTGGAGGTGAGCACACATCTTATTTTGGAAACAGATTCTGCAGCACTGCTGTGCCAAACCTAGCATCAGCCCTGGACAGAATGTCTAAGCTGTAATGCTTTGTAAAGGTGTGTACTGTTTTCCTGGTAGCTGCCTTGCAAATGTCCACCCAGGGAATCTCCCTGGCAACTGCAAGAGTGGCAGCAGTCACTTTTGTAGAATGCACCCTCAACTCGGTTGGGGGCTCTTTAACTGCTTTAGTGTAGCAGAATTGGATACACTGGACTATCCACCTAGAAATGGATCTTTTTGAGGCTGGTTTAACCTTTCCAACATCCCCATATGTAAGGACTAGTTGTTTTCTATCCTTTCTATGGTCTTTAGTGGCTGTCATGTAATAGCTGATGGCCCTTTTCACATCCAGACAATGGAGCCTTCTTTCACCAGAACTGGCATGGTTTGTGAAAAAGACAGGTAAAGTGATTGATTGGTTCAGGTGAAAGTCTGAAACCACTTTAGGAAGAAACTATCTGTTCTGAGGCCTACTTTACCTCTGTGAAATGAGATATAGTCTTGAACAATGCAGAGAGCCTGGAGCGCGTAATTCTTTTCTTGCAGAAGTAATAGCCACTAGAAAAACTGTTTTCCAAGTAACATATTTAAGATGGGCAGGAGCCATGGGTTCAAAAGGAGGGCCCATGAGCTTGGTTATACACTCATTCAGATCCCAAGCAGGCACTGGTGCTCTGTGAGGTGGGTGAAAAACATTAACCCCTTAAAAAATATTTTAAAAATGTTGTCTGATGCCACTGAGACATTTGTCCATGCAGAAATGTAGACAGATACTGCAGCTAGATGAACCTTTAAGGAACTGGGTTGCAAACCCTGTGACTGCAAATGAGTGAGATAGTCTAAGACAACTGAAACTCCAGCCTTATTTGGTGTAAGGTCCATACTTGAACACCAGAGAGAAAATCTCTTCCATTTGGAAGAATAATATTTCTTTGTGAAAAGTTTTCTATACTCTTTTAAAATATTTAAGATAGTTTCTGAAAGATTTAAATCTGCATACTCTAACTCCTCAAGAGCCATGCTTTGAGATGAAGGAACTTGAGATTCAGGTACAACAATGTTCCCTGATTGGAGGTCAGGAGATTGTGCCTGAGAGGTAATTGTATTGATTTGCTGACAGACATGGAGAGTAGAAGAGAGTACCATGGCTGCCTGGGCCAGTATGGAGCTATCAAGATTAGAGATACTGAGAGGGATCTTAGTTTCAGTAATACCCTGAAAACCAGAGGGAATGGGGGAAAGGCATACAAGTGCCAGCCTGACCAATACAGTACTAGGGCATCCAGAGGGACTGTGCCCTGTGCTGGAGGTCTGCAGCAATACTGAGGTAGCTGTTGGTTCAGGTGGGATGTGAACAAGTCTATCCCTGGAGTGCCCCACCTCCTGAAAATAACTTGTACCACTTGCTTGTTTAGAGTCCATTCGTGATGGGCCTGGTTGATGCAATTTAGTGCATCTGCCAAGGTATTGTCCTTTCCTGGCAAATGGATCGCCTATAAGGATACCTTCAAAGAGTATGCCAGAGTCCAAATTTTCATGGCCTCTCTGCAAAGGAGGCCTGATCTGGTGCCTCCCTGCTTGTTTATGTAGTACATTGTGGTGGTATTGTCTGTTCTGATCTGTACCACCCTTCCCAATACCAGTGAAGAGAAAGCCTTTAAGGCTAGGAGAACCGTTCTGAGCTCCAGTAAATTTATGTGCTGAAGGGACTCTGCTGCTGACCAAGTACCCTGAGTTGAGTGCTTCCCTAAGTGGGCACCCCAGCTCAAAGGGGATGCATCTGTTGTGAGGACCAGAAAGGGATTCTCTCTCTGTAAAGGAACTCTGCCTTAGGTTGGATTCCTTCTTCCACCACAAGATGGTCCTTAATAGTGCCCTTGTCTCGGGAATAAGCTTTGAAAAAGGGTCTCTCTTTTGACTCCAGTGAGCCCTGAAGTGAAACTGGATGTCCCCCATGTGAAATCTGGATCCCTGCACTGTACCTGTGGATGCAGCCATATGACCTAGTAGCTGCAGAAACTGCCTTGCAGTTTTTGGCTTGTGCAGACTGAAGGAATTTGCTATTGATTGAAGACTTTGTACCCTGTCTATGGGTAAAAAAGCTCTTTCCTGAAGTGTGCTGATTTCTGCCGCTATGAGCTGCAAAATTTGAGCAGGAGTAAGAACAGATTTCTTTTGGTTTATTATGAACCCCAAGGACTCCAAGAGGTTCTGGGTGATTCTTAGGGAATTCCTTACTTGTTCTGTTGATTTTCGCACCACCAACCAATCGTCCAGGTATGGGAAGGCAGTCACTCCCTGTCTTCAAAGATATGCCACAACAGCTACTAGGCATTTTGTAAATACCCTTGGTGCTGAGGACAGGCTGAAGGGAAGAGTTGAAAACCGGTAATGACCCGAAGGAAGCCTGAATCTGATTTACTTTCTGTATGATTCCTTTATGGTGATGTGAAAATAGGCAACTTTCAAATCCAGTGATGCCAGCCAGTCCACTTTTTGGATTGTTGGTGATATCCGAGCCAGAGTTACCATTTTGAACTTTGTTTTTTTCAGATGCTTGTTTAAAGCTCTGAGATCCAATATCAGCCGTCATTGCCCACTTTTCTTCATTGTTAGGAAGTATCTGGAGTAAAAACCTTTTCCTCTCAGGGTGGTATGAATTGATTGTACTGCTCTGAGCTGTAACAATTTCTGAACCTCTGCTTCTAGTAGTGTTCTCTCTGCTAGAGGAGGTGAGCAGTAAATCCTGGTCTTTTGTGGAGGAAATGATTTGAAATCCAGAGACAGACCCTGACCCACTACCTCCAGAACTGACTTGTCGGTGGTGATGCTTAGCCAAGCCTGGAGGAAGTGGGACAGTCTGTCTTTGACAGGGATGGAGGAGGCGGCCAGAGTCTCAGGGATTTTGCTTTGATTGGGGCTGAGGTTGGGCATGAGACTCCCTCCTGGATCCCCTTCTACCACTACCCCTACCCCTAGAGTATCCCTGCTGTGGATACTGCTGGTGCTGGGGCACAGCTACTGGCTGGAAAAAGGGTCTGGTCATAAAAGACCTTCCTCTGCCCTCGCTTCCATAGGGCCTAGTGGATGAAGAAGCTCTCACTTTAGAAAAGCTACTTCTACAAGTGGCCTTATATTCATCCACTTTCTTCATGTAGGCAACAGTGGATTCTCCAAAAAGGGAAATTCCCTCTAAAGGAAAGTCCAGGTCCTTCGATTGAGTATCCTGAGTAATGTTTGTGGCCCCAAGCCAAACAAACCTTCTCTGTGCCACAGTGTTAGCCATCCATCTGACTGCAGTATCATTTGAATCAGCAGCCATCTGGAACTGGTACTTAGTCGCCTCCAGCCCAAACCTGGCAGTTTCAGCCAGGTCTTCAGACAAGGGGAAGGGGGCTTTCATGGACATGCCCAGTACTGACTGCCACAGGGATTTTTGATCCTGGGCAGCATAAGCTTCAAAGGTAGCCTGTATCATGGCCAAAGACACTGACAAATAGCCTTTTTTGGCCAAGCTGTCTATTTTTCTGGAGACTTTGTCCAGATGGTGGGAGGGCAGGGGCACTATGGCTTTGTCACAGGCTGCCTGCTGTATAACCCCTTGATGGTCTGGATGGGAAAAAAAGAAATCAGCTCCCGTCCTGTCCAACTGATATTTTTTATCTATTCTCCTATCAATAGGAAGAACAGAATTAAGGGTATGTAGAAATTTCAGGGTGTCCTTTTTAGAACATTTATAAACTGGCAGAAAAATAGCTTTTGAGGGTGTTAAACCCATCATATTCAAGTATTCAGTTTCTTTCTCATGCTCAATCTGCTCTGTGGTAGCAATGTCCAGAGCATCTGCCATTCTCCTCATAAATGTAAAATCTGAGGAATAATCCTCGGACACCCTGGGGGGAGAACCAAAGTCCTGCTTAGGGGTCACCTCTGGGGGAATTTGTTCATCCTCCTCAAAAGGATCATCATCCTCCTCAAAAAATTGCTCCTCTGGCATGGAGGGCAACACATCACTGCTAGTCTGGGGACCCAGGGGGGCAGGCAGCAGGGGGATGATGTTTTGCAGTGCCTGGATAATTTTAAAAGTCTGGGCTATTTCTAGAGCTGAGGGCAAAGCAGGCACTTGTGCAGAAGTCCTTGGTTTAGCAGGAGACAGTTCTGCATGTTTCCCTTTCTTCAGTTTCTTTGAGGGCACCGGGGAGTCAGATAGTTCTTTACCTCTTTTTGCCCCTTTTTTGCCCATATCAGGGGCAGGGGTAAGCAAACTTGTGTGTTCAGCCGCAGAAGATTTGGGTGTCAGCTGGTCAGAGCCTGAGGGACCCCTAGGAAATCTTTTATTGAGCCTTTCATGACATTTTTTCCATGGTTTTATCCAGGAAAGTTTTGCATATTTCATAGTCCTGGTACAGATGTTCGAAACTCAGACAAGCCACACATAAGGTGTGCTTGTCTGCCTTAACAAACACATCTCCACATTTTAAACAATTCTTAAAATCAGGCTCTCTGGTTTTCTTTTTAGGCTTCTCTGACATGGTAATGCCCAAAGAGAAAAAAGACTAACTGCTAAATAAAAAAGAGTGAATTTATGTGATATGGGTGACCCTTGTTGCATGAGTTCCCAATGGGTGAGTACGGGAGGCAGACCACAGGAAGGGTGAGGTAACAGGAATGGTGACATGCGGTGACAGCACAGTCAGGAGGGTGAGACCGAATGGGCATGTGAAGATGCACGAGTGGGCTAAGGGCCACGGGACAAGGGCAACCATGGCTGGGAGACAGGCACAGCAAATGCCAATCATGGCATAGTGACAAGGGCCCAGGAACAAGAGCAACAGGAGACAGGCAGCCTGCCCAAGGGAGCAGAGTATGGGGTGGGGAGGGGTGTGGCACAGGACAAGCTGCACGCACACCAGCACTGTAGCAGTCAGCAGTCCAGTGGCAGATGGAGCAGCCAACAGGGTACATACAGGGCCACCCATTGTGGTGGCATGTGGCTGTAAGGCGACAGACAGGCATGCGGGTCAAACGAGCAACTCTGCAGGATGCGGGTAATGAGTGGGCGCACATACCGGGCGGCACCGCTCCATTGCTGGGTCCAAGAGCTGCCTGCAGTACACATGCCACATGGCAACAAGTGGCAAGGGGACTAAGCACAGGATGATGATCTGTTCACAGTAGGTGGCCATGAGGTAAGTGCTGTATTGGGGAGGGGGGTTGCTCTGCTGCTGCTGTCATGCTGTGTTAGGGGGGTGTCTGTCTGTGGGCCCTGGTGGGTCTCTGTCTTCCGGCAGCTGCCGTCCTAGTGGCCCGATCCTGACACTCATTTCCTGGCTGCCTGGGCATTTCAGGGTCACCTGTTGTCGTCCTGCTGCTTGGGGAGTCACAGTAGCAGTGCAGCTGCCTTTTTCACTCTTGTACTGTCGGTCAGCCTCACAGTACTATCACTCTTTTGACAGCCGCTCTGCTTGCCTCGCCCCACCAGCACATGTCATTGTTTCTACACCATTCTTGCATGCTACCAAAAGAGCTAATGCAGTTACTTATTTTTTTGTTGTTTGCAGTTGGTTCTGGAACCGATAGGAACTGGAGGAACCGAACCGAACTGAAGAACTTGACAAATGAACCAGCACAGGGGTTCTGTAATCAATAAAAGAGGTTACAAAAACAGTAAAATGTACACAAAAAACTAACTAGTAAATAAACTAAATCAAAGGCTCTTTAATCAGAGAACCCCGATGAAAGTTAATAACTAACCCGGTTCCCTCATGGTTATACTGAACAGCGAGGAACTGGAAAAATAACTAATTTAAACAATAAACAACATTTTCTCTGGACATTAGTAGAGGCAGTAAAAGAAATGAAATATACTTAAGTTTCTATGGTTTTTGAATCTTCTTCACTTGAAAGAGGATGACGACAACTCCGGGCGACCAGATTTTCAGGCAGAGAGAAAAATCTGAAGAGGTTAGAACACTACAGTTGGTAGAGGCAGTATTTGAAAGATGCTCAATCACAAATAATTCTACTCATTTGCATGTGTTCCATCTCTCAGGGCAGTCCAACCCTCCAGGCTTATGGCATAAAGTTATGAATATCCTGAGCATTACTGCGGTGGGAAATGTTCTTTTTGCACCTTGTCCTTATCCCAGGGACCTCTAATTGACCCCTTTACATTCCCCTCATCTCCCTGCCATCAGCCTCCTCTTTCTACGTCCTCTTCCCCACTGACTACTCAACTTCAACTGCGTACCTTTAATCCTGTATCCTCCCCATGGAAGTTCCCCCCAACCACTTGTACCTATCTCTCACTTTCTGGCCTCCCATCCTCACTTTACTGATACAATTGTGACAATCTCAAATCTCTGGGTGATGACCTATGGATCTCCATACCCTCCCTTATTTTTTAAAGTTCATCTATGTGTCAAATTTTTATCTTATTGTATAGTGCTATTTGTACTTGGTTTAACTACTGATGTTATGTGCTCTGTAAATTCATACTTACTGCTGAATACCCAATATGCTTGTCTGCCATTGTATTGTTCTCCTTGATGTGGAACATTTTTAAATGAGCTCTGAAATCAAAGGCTGTACCCTAAAAATAAAATAAATAAATAAAATACAGAATGAGGATTAAAAAATGGGGTAACAAGGAAGGGGTAAGAAAAATTTAACTGAACAATGGCAGAGAACACCTCCCCCAGTAGGGATCAGCAGTGTCTCTGGATAACGTCTGTAGTAGTAGTTAACAAAATTTACTTTGGAAATATAGAACAAGGATGAAACAGTGGGATAACAGAGCAAGGGTAAGCAAATTTAACCGAATAATAACAGAGATCACCCAATAAAAAAAAGATGGATTAACACACTTTTGAATTATAAAAAAGTAAAGGAGTATACTGAGTGGAAAGGGTACCAGGTTAGATAAGTGCTACCAGAATAGCGCTGCACTATACAGTGTTAGTCTGGTAAGTGCTGATATGGACAGCAACCAGGGATTTACAGCACTTGCTATAAAGAACTCCTCTGGTCGCTGTCTGTAGTCTTGAAGCAAGGAAAAGGGCAACAGGGATCCAGTAGCTGGCTGAGCTGCTCCCGTGCAATGGAGGGCTGAGGCATACAGCAGCTGAGCCAGTGCTATTGGAGACCAGGGTTCTAATAGTCATTTTGCCTGTTTTGGGACTTGTTTTTTTTCCAAGAGGTCATGGAAGCAGTATTCCAGGGACCCAGAAATTTAACTTGCTCCATGATCTGCTCCCCCCTGGAGTGAGAATCTTTAAGTCTGGGGGGTGTGGGAGGTGATGCCCCTCAAGAAAGAAAAAGCCACCATTTTTGTCTCGAGCACCTTGTGTGCACTATTGTGATTGGCACTGTTTGGATCCAGTACATGGAAAGAGGGGAACGCATCCTACTTCAGCCTTGTTCCACATCATCCAGGAATCCTGAATATGCCAGATGTTAACTGAAACACCTTTGCTTCAGCCACATCCAAGAGTAGGGTCATTCTCGATGCCCTACAGGAGGCATGCCTGAGATAGCTAGTGTTGGAACCCACTCAGGAGGGAGCAATCTTAGACCTGGGTCAGTACTGTCAAACAGGAAAGGAGAGAGGATCTCAGACTTAGAAGTGGGTAGCCATCTGGGAACAAGTGACCATCAAACAGTGTGGTTCATGATAAACACAGCTGCAGAGTCAAGCCATACAAAAGTGAGGGTACTGGAATTTAGGAGGGCTGACTTTGGCAGCATGGGAGAGTGCCTCAGAAAAACACTAGCAAATGGGCAAGAAGGAGGGGTGGAGGAAGAATGGGGAAAATTCAAAACTGCCATCACAGAGGCAACAAGCCTTTGCGAGAAGCAACTAAACAAATGAAGGAAAAACCAAACCACTATGGTTGTCAAAGAGGTGGCAGAGAAGGTTAGGAAGAAAATGATAGCATTCAGAAAGGATAAGGAAACAGAAGGAGCAGGACAGAGAACTGTATCAGTTTAAGTAGAAGGAATTGGGGAAGGTAGTCAGAATAGTAAAGGCCCAATCTGAGGAAAAGATAGCCAACTCATTTAAGAAGGGGGATAAAATATTTTATAGGTACATTAGGGAGCGAAGAAAGACCAAGGGAGGGATAGTGAGGCTTAATAAAGGGGAGGGGATGGGCAGAGGGTGGCAATGAAAAAGCAGGGATACTGAATAAATACTTCTGCTCAGTATTCACAAAAGAAGAGGAGAGGGAGGTACCTAAACCAAATAGAAGCACTCTGGATGGGGGGTGTCAATACCAGTCCATTCACAGAAGAAAGGGTCCTGAAAGAACTCCTAAAACTGAAAGTGGACAAACTAATAGGGACTGATGGGATTCAACCCAGAATTCTAAAAGAACTAAGGGAAGAACTAGTGACACCACTGACTACCCTTTTTAACAAATCACGGGAGGATGGTGTGGTACCTGAGGTCTGGAGGAGGGTGGATGTGATTCCCCTTCACAAAAATGGGAGCAAGACAGAGGCAGGAAACTACAGACCTGTTAGTGTGACCTCAGTGGTAGGGAAAATGATGGAATCACTTCTGAAATAAATAATTTTTGAATACCTAGAGGCCAGCAGGATACAGGACCCAAGACAGCATGGAATCACAGTGGGAAGGTCATGTCAGATGAATCTGATAGATTTCTTTGGCTGGGTGATCAAAGTAGTAGACCAAGGAGGGGCTGTGGACATATCCTACCTAGATTTTAGCAAGGGATTTGACACAGTCTCACATAAAAGATTAATAAACAACTTAGCCAGCCTGGGAGTGAGTCCCAGGGTGATAGTCTGGGTAAAGAATTGGCTGGACAACAGGATGCAAAGTGTAATTGTAAATGGAGTCCACTTCAAAGAATGGGGGGTTACCAGCAGGATACCGTAGGGTTCAGTACTGGGATTGATCCTCTTTAATGTCTTTATAGATGACACTGCAGAGGGACTGGAATGAAAATTATGCCTCTTTGCAGATGACACAAAGATCTGCAACAGGGTTGATACACAAGGTGGGGTGGAAAGGATGAGAAGGACTTAGCAAGGTTGGAGGAATGGTCAAAAGTATGGCAGCTTAGAGTCAATGCAAAGAAGTGCAAAGTCATGCACCTGGGAAACAAAAACCCAGTGGAAGAGTACTCAATGGGGGGGCAGGGGTAGTACTAACAATAACAAAAATGGAAAGGGACCTGGAGTTGTCATATCAGACAACCTAAGTTAGGCAAGCAATGTAAGAAGGCAGTAAGTTGGACTGGGTGGATATTGGGATGCAAAGAGACAGGCATCACCAGTTGAAAACAGGAAGTTGTTATTCCTCTGTACAGACAGTTGGTGAGACCCCATCTGGAGTACTGCATCCAGTTCTGGAGACCCCATCTCTTCAAGGACATAGACAGGATAGAGGCAGTCCAGAGGAGGGCAACTAGAATGGTGCAGGGTCTGCAAAAGAAGCCATATGAGGAGAGACTAAAAGAGCTTAATATGTATACCCATGAGGAAAGGAGAGAGAGGGGGGACATGATAGAAACATTTAAGTACCTCAGTGGAATCAACAAAGTCCAAGAGGGTAGCATCTTTCTGAAAAGAGACATGCAAGAACAAGGGGACACAATTTAAAGATAGAGGGGGGTTCAGGGCAAATGTGAGGAAGTATTTTTCACAGAGAGGGTAGTGGATGCATGGAACAGCCTTTCTGAGGAGGTTGTGGGGTCTAAAACTGTGGGAGAATTCAAGAATACATGGGACAAACATAAGGCAATTCTTGTGGGGGGGTAGGAAGAAATAGGTTGTTGGTTAACTAGGATCTGCGGCTTATCCTGTAGGTTGGGAAATGGGCAGACTAGGTGGGCCAAGCTGTCCTTATCTATCATCAAAGTCTAAGTTTATATGTTTCTATGTTTCCAGGAAGCAGCCCTCACAATCTTCCAGACTGGAGTCATCACCAGGTGTGAATTCTCTGTGCATTGCTGATTCATCCACCTTGCTGGTAGAAGCCTTGGCAGTGCCGACGTCTTTATCATTGTCATCATCACCACAACCAACTTCATGTGCCAACAACATTGACATCACTGTGTAATGTGGAATGTGCCCCTTATTTATTTTATGAATGTTAGCATAGAAACATTCTTGGGTGACAAATTGGTTCCCCTGTCATGCTCAATAGCCCCAGCTGAACAAAACACACATTCTACATTAACACTGGATAGTGGGCAGCTCAGGTATTTTATCGCAATTGATGTCAGTGCTGGCCACTCAGTCACTTTGCCGCTCCAGTACAGCAAGGGATTGTCAGTAATGCCAAGGTGCCTTGTGTCCCCATATAGGCCTCTACCATTTGCTGGGCTGCCCTGATTCTGGCTGCCTCATTGTGACAGGGTTATTTAGTCCCTGTCCCATTTGTGTTATGTAGGAGGGAGTATGAATCAAGGATTCTGAATACTCTCTCTTTTCTGACTTTCTGTTGGACTACGCAGTCAAATCTTACCTTTACCTGCTGTACTTTCTAATTTCTAATCTCTGCCTTGCTTATGTGTATCTGTAAAGCATATGTATGAAACTGGGCTGCCTGATTTATAATCTAGATATAGCTGAAATGATTGCAGAGACAGCTGTGACATAGGGTGACCTCTGACTGATGGAATCTGTCACAATGTTCTGGCCAGCTACTAGCTGGGTCACAATGTTATACAGTACCTAGCAACCAACAACTACAAAGCCTGCCTTACTGAGAAGATGTGGAGAGACTTACTTGAAGAGAAACAAGGGAAGGGAAGACATGCTGCTTATGTCCTGAATTGTCTTCTAATTTGCTGTGTGAAGACTGACTGGAAGAGAGACATGACCTGCTGTTTCCATGACCCGAATTGTTTTCTCCTGACCTGAAGAAGGAGGAGAGATGCTGAAATGTGTTCCAAGTTGTTTATTTTTTTCTTGTGATTTAGAATAATAGATTACCTCTTGTGATTTTCTACAATTTCTCCTGGACTGCTTATGTTTCCTGACCTAGGCCTCCATTAGTTAGTGTCAAAAGTATCTGGATTAGCTACTTCGGTATCTTTCAATGTCAGAAGCCACACCACATCCAGAAGCCTCTCCACAACTGTCATCAGGGTGGGATAGTATTGAGTGTCCTCAAAAATGCAGATGGCCCCAGTACCTGGTCCTCTTACACAGTACTTTTCCAGAACTTCAGCATGCACAAGAGTCTGTCTGCTTCCTGAATCTGTAAGTCCTTTCACAGCCTTATCTCCCACCTTGACCACTGTTAAATAGTTTGCCCCAATTTGCTTAGGCCAAATCTACAGTACTTTAATATTTCCCTTCTTATTTTTACAGCAGTTTCTTACAATATGGTCTGGCTGATTGCAGTTATAGCAAATAATGTCTTTAGGTGCAGATTTGTTACCCCAACCAAAGTTCTTATCTGACCTAGAGTTAGACTGGGAAAAAGAGGGTCTTACCAGTCCTGATTTATTACCTCCCTGTTGTGGTGTCTGTCTGGTCATCTGATAGTCTTCAGCCAAATAAACAGCCTTTTCCCCACTTTCTGGTCAGTGCACTTTTACCCAAAGTTGAACATCTGTAGGCAGGATATTGATGAAATGTCCCACTGTAAATATGTCGATAAGAGAGGGGCTGATTTGTCCTCTGGTTGTAGCCATTTAATGAGGAGATCTTTGAGTCAGGTGTAAGCTTCCTGGGGATTGACTCAGGGACCAAAGGTTCTGTCTGTAGGTCTCTCCTGAGATGTTACATCTTTTCAATATTTCTCTTTTCACCAAGTCATAGTCTGCTGACTGAGCAGTGTACACATTATTGTAGGTAAACTTGGCTTTACCTGTGACATTAGGTATCAGCCTGATTGCACATTGCTGCTTTGGCCATTGGCATGCACTGGCAACCCTTTTGAACATGGTCAGATATGCCTCATTATCATCTGAGGGGCACAGCTTTGTCAGTTTAATGTCTTTCAAATAACCTGTGTTTTGCTGATCTGTGGGATCTGTACCAGTTCCTCCATCTTTAATAGCCTGCAAGGCAGACAGCCAGAGCTGCATGTCTTCTATTCTTTGTGCCTCTAAATTTTGGAGGTCTTTTTCTCTCTGCTTCTTGGTATCTTTTTTTTGTATAACCCACCATTTGAAAAACTCAGACAGACTTTCTAGGTCTGCTGCCTGTTCTCCTCCCATCTCTGGATGCTTGGCTGCCATACTTCTGGTGGTCACTCCTGGTCTTTCTATTACTGGATCCATACCTTTCTGCTATGTTTCCCTGGTACCAGGTCTGTGACCCACGAACATACGCTTGGCTTTATTTTATTTTATTTATTTATTTAAGAATCAGTTTACAACCTTTGAGCCAGAGGCTCGTTTCCAAAGGTACTTCGTCACATAAAGACATACATTGCGTTTCGGTTACATAGCAAAGATTTGCAAAAAGTCAATAGGCATTCACCAGAGGTGCCACGTCACATTGTGGTCAGACAAATACAATTGGGTACAGGGTACATGTAATTGATAACAGGTATTACACAAGTCGGTATCAAGTGAGCATTCTGGTAGATAAACATTGAAACAGCTGGCACTGGCCAGGTTAAACCTAGGCATGGTGTACAGGGAAGTGGTGGAGGGGATGGTTGGGTGGAGAGCTGCCCGGGGGGCATTGTCAAGAGAAAAAGAGGTGGAGGCTATGTTCAGAGACAGGAGCAGTTACGAGTGCTGAAGATGTGGTTCCGAAGTGCGGTTTTGAATGTGGAGATGGTGATGGCATTGGTGATGGTGGCAGGGAGAAAGTTAAACCAGGTTGGGGCTCTATAGCTGAAGGACCTCTGGCCATGGCTGGTTCTTGTTCTGGGGACCTTTACAGTGGTCTTGTAGGAAGACCGTGTTGCAATGGTGGGAGGGCTCTGGTGGATGGATGCTGTTACCCCAGGGGGGGGAGAGCCCGAGTAGGGTTTTTTTTGTGAGGAGACAGATCTGGTATCGGAGCCGTTCATCCAGGGTAAGCAGGTTAGCATCGACATATAGCTGACAGGTGTGTGTGAGCCTGGGGGCACCAGTAATCAATCTGCATGCTTTATTCAGGGTTAGGTGAATTTTGTTGAGTGCAGTGGTGTCGGCAGCACCGTATACTGGTAGACCATAGTCTACAAGGGACAGAACGGACGATGTAACAGCTAGCCGGAGAGCATTTGGGGGAAGGCAGGTTTTATGGCAGAATAGGATGCCAAGCCATGTGTTGGTGGCGGATGTTAGGGCGTCGATGTGGTTGCTTTAATGTATGCATGGTGTAAATCCAGTTACTTCTGACACCAAATGTGGACAGGCTTCTGGATGTGGTGTGGCTTCTGACACTGAATGACACCAGATGTAGCTAATCCAGATATCTCTGACACTAACTGTAATGGATACCCAGATCAGGAAACATAAGCAGTCCAGGAGAAATTAGAGAAAACCACAAGTGGTGATTTATTATTTTAAATCACAAAAAAAAAAAAATAAACAAATTGAAGAACATTTCAGCATCTGTTCTCCTTCTTCAGGTCAGAAGAAAACAATTCAGGACATGGAAACAGCATGTTCTGTCTCTCTTCCGGTCAGTCTTCACATATCAAATTAAAAGACAATTCAGAACATAAGCAGCATGTCTTCATCTGTCTCTCTTGAAGTCAATCACACTACTCGACTGACTTTCAGCATTAATGGCGTGTCACACCAAATGAAAGTAGGAGTGGTACTGAAGTTAACTGTACCAGTGATAATTGGAAATGACTTTCCAGGTTTATTCACACAAGAAGAAAAACCTGCGGTTTCAGCAGCTGTGATGCCAAGAGCATAGGCAAAGAAAAACTTGCATGGTGAGGGCAATTTTCCCTTTGGTAGCTTTGATCAAGACTTATTTCAGCCCAGCTCCAAGATCCAGAAATATCAGCTGGAAAGAAGACACCTGAAAAAGCACTGGTAACAAAAGACTAATGGACATAAGGGGTTAATTTTTGAAAATGCCAAAACCAGACTGATAACTGATTGTGATTTTGCTTGTGAACAAACTAATGATGTTTCCCTCCAAGGTTACTTTAAGCAGGTGGGGGTGAAACACAAAAAGGGAAAACCTGTTTTTAGAAAGTGTAATGGGCTACTGTACCACGTAAGTGTTAATTCACAGACACTGGAGCAGGTAGAACAATCTGTCATTCCAAAGAAGTACAAAAAAGAGTTTGATGTGCTTACACAACTGCATGAGATAATATGAGATGATGCTTGTGTAATTTGATTTGCTTTGAGGCTTTCTGCCTCTCTATCCATGGGATATACCACCCTGTATGAGTATGACGCAAGGAACCCTAGAGGAGGGTTCCCTCCTACAGGTGCTGGGAATGAATGCATCAGCTAAAGGTAGGTGAGGAAGAAGCCCATGGGGAAGAGAGACAAGCCACTGGAGGAGGTGGGGTGGATGGTGGGCAACAAAAAAGAATCCTGGCAAAGCCCAGGAAGTTGTGACCTTTTAACATGATGCGGGAGTGACTTTATTGCTCCACCCATTGGATTTTGGGCCTAAAGCCCTCCCATTTGATGTGCTTACATGACTGAATGAAATAGTATGTGATGATGCTTGTGTAACTTGATTTGCTTTGTGGCTTTCTGCCTTTCTATCCGTGGAATATACCACCCTGTAGGGGTATGATGCAAGGAACCCTAGAGGAGGGTTAACCCCCTACAGGTGCCGGGAATGAATACGTCAGCTAAAGGTAAGTTAGGAAGAAGCCCAAAAAGAATACCCAAAGATGTCAGGCTTCCAAGAGGCGAGGATGATGAATGAATTCTGTGAAGAGAAGGGCTACCTTCCTAAGGAGAGAGGGGAAAGCCGGGCCACCATCCACCTCCATCCAACAGCGGAACCTAACTAACTAATGAGAAGAAAGCACTAACTCTAACTAATATTATGACCATCAGAACGTAGGAGAGGAAAACCCCCCTTTGAGGAGGAAACCTCTGAGGATCCAAGGCCTTGATCGCTTTCCCTCCAGGTTGACAACGTTTGATTTGAGGACATATGTTGGTAAAGAGAATGGTTTATAGAAGAGGGATATAAGTAGAGGGGAGGAGGAGGATGATGATGGGATAGGGATAAACTCCAAAGAAACACACATTAAATAAGGAACATGAGGTAGCAGGGCCCCAAGGAAGGTATGCTCAAGTATTCAATGAGGGATGGTAGATCAGAGGATCAAAGATGGGAAGGAGTAAATCCATATATGTGTCAGAGGAGCAAGGGGCATCCAGATGTGCTTACAATGAGATTCCAGATGTGCTGATGAGGAGACAGATGATAATGCAGACTGGCTTGATTGAGTGATGCGATTGCGCAGACACTAAGGTTGAAGAGGCATGCTTGATTATGCGATGTACACAATTAGATTCTGAATGATTAGACCCTGAGGTTGTAGTCGATGAGGTAGTATGGAATTCAAAGATAAGAATATTCGAGTAAGTGATGTAACTAGATAAACCTCGAGGTAATACTGAGTGAATGATGACTGGATTTATGAACTCAATACGACTGGGGGTATGAACTTGATACATGCAGCAGGATGGCCGCAGTTAATAGGTAGCATAGGAGTTATGGTAGGTACGCCCAAAAAGAATATCGATAGCAGGCTACGAGTGGAGCAAATCTTGGATGGCTGGTATGGAAGTGGAAGAGGAGGAGGAGACAGGAATGAACTTGAAAATGAACTTGTACAATGGAAGTAAAAGGAAGTAGGCTCCTTGAAAGGAGGAAGACTCCCAGGCCAAGAAGGGAGGTCTGGAACCAGAGGCAACTCAAGTTGAGTGATCAAGGATCAAAACTGGATGAGGTGGCGGGGGGCGTGGCTAGCAGCCGAGCAAGCAACAGCTTCTAGTACTAGCTCTGCAACTTTGAACTTACAAGAAGCATTTTATGCTAAAAACTTCTCTAAAGCAAAAAACTAACGTCACAGATCGATAGGGATTTTGATTCTGATCATCCCGACTGCTTTCAATTGGACCTACTACGAATAGTTCTGGAGCTATGGGGCGAAATAATAAGGCAGCAGCTGGAGGAGAAGCAATCCGTCTGAGAGACACTAGACCTGGGACCAGCAAAGATGGTGGCGTGGGGCCTGATGAAGAGCCAGCTCAGCTGACTAATGCTGCATTACTGAAAGCCATCCAGAAATTAGATGGCAAAATGGAGGACTTCGCGAGCCAATTTAAAATATTAGACACTAAGATTCAAAAACTTGAAGGGGATACCCAGGCAGCGGTAAAAAGTGCTTCAGTAGCAATGACGACATCTTCGGACCTCGTAAAAGAGAATTGAGCACTACGTAGGTGCTTAGAAAATCTTGAAAACTTGTCCCGGGCAGCAAATATTCGAATCTTAGGTATTCCAGAACAAGCAGAAGGAGAAGACATACTTGAATTTGCTAGATCCCTTCTCCGGGATTTATTGCTGAGCTCTGATGGTATCCCGGTGCTGCAAGCTTGCAGGATTACTCCACGTGGTGCAAGGCAAAGGATGGCTACATGACTATTACCTCCTCGGATGCTACTAGTGACGGTAGGATCGGTGGTGGAAAGGGATTTTCTTATTACCCAAGCTAAGAAATCGGGCACAATGGAGTGGAAGGAGAACACAGTGCACATTTTTCCGGGCTTAAGCTATGCAACACAGAAGAGAAGGAAGGCCTTTGATGGGGCCCGTTCCTGCCTGAGACAGCTAGGGGTTCAGCATGTCCTGATTATGCCAGCAAGTCTTCGACTGTTTTATGGAGGGAACAGCTACCAATGCGGACCCTGGAGAAGCTGGAAAATACATTGATCGGATCGAGAAGGAATTTCAATCTAAGGACTAGAATCGGGCAGTGAGAATGGGGACAGTGACTAAGTGTTAAGTACTGACTCTTTTTTTTTTTTATCTTCTTCTCCCCAAAATTAAGCCATACCTAGGTATGGTAAAGACTGCCTTTTTTCAAGAAAAGAATCACGCTATACCTTGGCAAAAACTTTCATTAGACAGCTTTGTCTTATGGCTTGAGAAATATCTCTTTCTTTATTTGAGTGTTATACTTTTAAAGGGGGAAAAAAAAAGCCAAGTCTTATCATTTGTTAAAACAGAGGCAGTAAAATTAGAGTACTGTAGCTCTAATTAGCCTTAGATTGTTGTAGACATATAGTTTAAAACTTTGATATAATGCTGAGTTGAAAGTTAAAATAATAGTAAACGTGCTAAATAATGAAGCTATAATTCCAGTGTTGGGATTACAGATATAGATAGGGAGTGATACCTATCCTGATGATAGGGACTTATATTTAATATTTGTAAACGATCTTGATACTCCTGCTCTTGGCAGCGATTAGCCAGTGTTGGAAAATATTAAATATAGATATATAACAGCTAACCCCTCGTATTGTAACCAGAAATAGGGGCATATATAAAAATAGTACTGTAAAACTGTTGTAAGGCATTCTTAAGAAGTGCTTATAATTTGTCTGTATGCCTGCCTATATGATAATGTACTGTATTCTGACTATGCAGTAAAATCAAATAAATATAAAGTATAAAAAAAAAACAAAAAAAAATGGATGAGGTATGAGGAGTAGTGAACAAAATTGGATGATGTCTGATGAGGAGTGAAGCTAAGAGCAGAGTGAAGCCATGATGGCTGGCACTAGAAGAGGTGCTAGGACAAGGAAGGTAAAATTAGGAAACGGATGAGGTGCAATGAGGGATTGAAGCTATGGAGGCTGGTATGGGAAAGCAAGTTATGAAAGGACAAAGGACGGAGGGAGGTCAATGGGGTAGCATGGAACCCTGCCGATACAGGATGAGAATGGCTGAATCTGGGATGGCTGGGGCAAAGTGGTCAATGATGACCAGAGTCTTGAACCTGATTCTGGTGGCCAGAGAGCTACGAGTCAATGAGGCGGCATATGAGTAATGACAGGTATGCCCAAAAGAAATCTCAAATATAGGCCAGATGGAGGGGTGTGGCAGGAACCAGACTGTAACTGGAAAAGGAACTGGTGCAAAGGAATAAGAACTGCACTAGGGCAAGTTTAAGGAGGAAGAACAAGTGTATGCAGAAGCAATAGAGCCAGTAGGCCTGAGATTAGAGCGAATTCCGAATGACCAGTACTGTACAGTAGGAGAACTGCAGGAGCAGCGGTGAACCGCAAGATTGAAGAGAAGTAAGATCAGAAGGGGAGGAGATGAAAGGAGGGCAGAGGGAACATGAGGACAAGGGGCCAGAGGGAGAGAGCCAAGCAGACCATAATTGTCACCTAAGGCAGTGATTCCATCAGCAGCCTGGTAGTGGTTTGGCTATTGGGTGGGAACGGGCATATGAGATGTGCTAGGTATCCCCAAAAGAAACAAGGAGTGCAGGGCAGGAATGGTCCAAAGCTGAGCAGAATTGGCTTAAGGGGCCACCTCCTGATCAGTAGGAGAATGTGCCAGAGAGAGCAGGAAAGCAATCCGAGACCTGAAAGCAGAAACCCATAATAGGCTAAAAACCAATTCCAAAATAAATAATGTACAAGTAACACTATTGCTTTTACAGTGTACTTAGCTTGTATCATCCTGGTCGAGGATGTAGCCCCCATTCCGAGGGTCTATATCTCTGATTGTCCCTCATTCAGAGTGGCCAAAATGTCCAAGTCCCACATTTCAGTGACAGGAGGTGTAGAGGTAAGAGGCAAATAGTCCATAATGAACTATGTCAAAGAGGCAGGAGATATAGAGCAGGACCCCCCGAAGGCAAGGCTGAGGAGGCACAAAACACAAAGGAAGACATGGATGCCGGAGGAGACCAAAAACAGTGAAAAGTACCTGTGGGTAATCACAGCCGAGAGTGGGATCCCATGACAAGCAGTAAGAGACATCGCTCTGGAGCTAAATGCAGAAATCAGAGGGCTGAAGAAGAAACAGGCATGATATGAGAAAATCCAACCTGACAGAGAAAGTATGAGGCAGGAAGACAAAGCCCCAACAGCAAAAAGAATACAAGAAGGGCTGGCACAAATCTAACTGCAGACAGAAGGGGAAAGGCTCCAAACCAAATACAGGCATTGACATACACAACACAGGCACAAGCTCCGGGGATGAGCAGCTGGAGCCGTCAGCGAGGTTACTATAGGAAAGTACAGCAACAAAAAGGCTGCAGAAACAGAGCAGGGGGAAGTAACTGGTGGAGCCTAGGAGCAGAGGAGATGAGGAGGGGGCAGAACAGGCTCAAGCTAATGGGCGGCAGTAGGAGAAGGGAAAAGACAGTGGGAGGTGGGGGGAGACAAGGCATCAAAAAGGACTTGGGCAGGAAGGAGTACAAATGCAGCACAACGAGCTGCGCAACAGAGACAACACAAGTAAGCATGGCACCAGTGGCTGGAGGCACCATGGAATGATCGAACACAGAAGCATGAACAATAGGAAGATAAGCGAGGGAGATGCGGTGCCTCCGGCCACAATGAAAAAGAATCCTGGCAAAGCCCAGGATGTTGTGACCTTTTAACTTGATGGGGGAGTGAGGTTGTTGCTCTGCCCATCGAACCTCGGGCTTAAAGCCCTCCCATTGTTACAGATAGCACATGATAATCCTATGACTGGTCACTCGGCGGGAAGGGGATTGAACCCTTGCCAGGGTGCTGTACAGGTTTTTCTGGCCTTGGATCCATGATTACGTAACTACTTATTGCAGGTCTTGTCCTCAATGTCAGAAAATAGCCTCAGTGTCTAAGAAAGACAAGATGTCCCTGCAGCCCCTACCTTTGATAGATGTACCATTTGAAAGGATTGCAATGGATGTGAGAAGCCCCTTAGATAGAAGTAAACGGGTGACCATTTCATTTTGGTAGTATGTGATTATGCTACTAGATACCAAGGGACAG
Source organism: Neoceratodus forsteri (assembly GCA_016271365.2). Taxonomy (NCBI): domain Eukaryota; kingdom Metazoa; phylum Chordata; order Ceratodontiformes; family Ceratodontidae; genus Neoceratodus; species Neoceratodus forsteri. The sequence goes on from CM057455.1 coordinate 615,509,941, forward strand.
TGCCTATGTGCATAGTAACAGACGGAAAATAGATATAAAGCTTACAAAAAATTTCAGCAGGGTGGGCATACCGAAAGAAATGATTACTGATCAAGTTAGTAATTTTGGTGCTGCCTTTCTAAAGCAACTGTACTGATTACTCAGTATGGTTGGCATCACAGCTATAATTCTCTTCCTCCTTTTCTTCCATGGTGTCCACTCCCACCTGACAAAGAGCAGCCCAAAAGGGATTGGTTGATATTTTAACTGTAACTTGCATGGTTTTTCAGATGGTTTTCCCTGTAAGTTGCTTGTGGTAGCAACACCTGGTCTCTGTGCATTTTGCGCCTTCTGTGCCTTTTGCCTCTGTGCACCATATACCCATCTAAGTAGGTAATCGGTCAACTTTTGGACTCACTCATGACCACAGTCTATTATTGCTGACAGGCCACATTTGTAGCATGGGTCCACCATGGTAGCAATTGCTAACGTATCTGACTGTAGAATGACAGAAATATGTATATTGCTGTCCATCATGTGGAGCTTGTGTTCCATTAGTTCACAATTTTTACCATCTTCACTTGCTTTCATACGTTGTTGGACATTTTGCAGTGTCTGCCTCTTCACACATTGAAGGGGATTTGATTGAATTATACAGGCAGTGTCCCTACTCTCTGCCTGTGTTGCATGCTAAAATAGATGTATAATGCTTATTGGGCAGTCCATTTGATGCCACTGCTCTGTTGTTAGAGCCATGGACACTTCAGCACTGTCCTATGTGGTGTGGGGCAGCAGGCAGTCTGAGACTGCCTTATACTATTCATAAAGCCTCTGTATCATATACAGCATGGAGTTCCACCATGTCACAATATCCAGCTTCATACTGTGCTGAGGCAAATGGTTTCTGAGCTGGAAGATCCTGTAGCTGGTCACTGGCCTTTGCAGAATTGGCAAAGTTCACACAGATGTGATGGGCAACAGTCAACATTTCCTTAATATCTGTATAGTTGAGAAACTGCTGAACAACCAGGTTAAGGCAGTGTGCCAGGCAGTGCACCCTGAAAAAAGACATCACTAATGCACTTAACAACATTGGAGTCATTATCGCTTGCAATAAACCCTACTTTAAGCGACAGGGTATGAAGTCAATCATCAATCTCCTTGAGCAGTATGTGAAGCAGTTTCTCACCCATATGAGATCTAGTTATACTTTTCTTACTGAGTGTGGCATGCTGCCGAATCACCGGTGTATTTCTACCACCACAGTTTTGCTTCGTGCAGGTGGTACCATGCCCCAAATCAACTACCACCACAGATACCTGTGCCCAGTGTGCTGTGCTTCATAAATACAAGCTTGCAGCAGTTTGGCCACTGGTCCACATATCCATGCTCAGAAGGATATATTCCGATGAAGAATGCTTCAGGGAATATATTACGGACTGTGACACTTTCCCACAAAGTGTTGGCACGGCACATTTGGAAAAATATGTTCATGATGGAACCTGCCATTTGGGACAGGCATGGGCTATCAACCTGCTGAATCCAGCATTCTCCACAAAAGAGAAAAGAAATAGATTAATGTCCAGCATTTCAGCCATGGCTACATTTAACTCACATGCAGCATCATGACTGGGGGGGGGAGGTATTTGGAGTGCCACTCAAACATGCACTTTAATGTAGGCTGCAACTTTCTGGGGGATGGTCAGCCAAACTGCTCGAGTCATCGCAGCATTGTTGTTCTTGGTGGGGTAATAGTTGACTCTTTGGTATGTGCAGCTCACATGAAACCAGTAATTTTATTTATTTTTTTGCTGTGGTGTTGTACGTTTTATGGCTCAGGGGAGTAGTGCCACCACTGCTGGTATGCAAACTGCTACAGAGAGCAAGGATTGCTCCCCCCCCAAGCCTTCCCTTGTCCTGGTCTATTGCACAGCTGTCACTTATGTTTAACTTGCTGAAGGAACTAGCGCCCCCTGCACTGGCTTCCTTCTGGTGTTGATCCAGTGCAACATGTGCCTCTTCCTCAAGTGTGTGTGTTGGCCACCAGTGCCTAGGACCTTTTTTACTCTGACCAACATGTGTTTGACACAGCTGACATATTGCAATGGTCTCATCAGCTGGATCAAGCATTTAAAAATCCCAGACTAGAAACTTCATAACTATGGACTTTACATGGTGGTGAGACTGGGAGAGCTGAGCAGAAGATGTGGAAACTTGAGTTTTTTGTGCTGCTTTCATCAATTCCATAATATGGGGGGGGGGGCATGGGTGCTTGGAGACATGCTAATCCAGTAACCCTCATCTTGGGGCATATTCATGAAGGTGTGGAGTGAGCTGTGCACCACGCAACTCAGGTGCGTAGTCCACTCTACACCTGACCAGCCCTTGCACACATTCACAATGCACATACACTCCTCCCACACACCCGATCCCTCAGCCGATGACGGAGCTCCACATGGGAGTGGGCCTGAAGCAGTGCAGTGGGTGAGCCAGCACTCTGCTCATTCACTATGGTGAAGAGTGCTGTTTGTGGGGGGCTGCCAGTTATGCCTTTGCAGGGCAGCTGTAAATCATTGGGACCAGTTATGCGCCCCCTGGGGAAGCAGCCGCCGGATGCTGCAGGCCCAGTGAGGGGCATTGGTCCCCCCAATAGAGATGCCTCTGCCATCAGGGCACACCAGGAAGTAGAGGGTGGTCAGCCAGGGTAGCCCCCCTCAACAGCACAATCAGCAGTCTGCACACTGGCCAACAACATGGCACCCCATGGGCACAAGAGATCCACTGTGGGAGCCTGCCAGGGCAGCCAATTGGCTGCTCACCCAGATCCACCACTTCACACCTGCCTGCCCCCCATGCACCTGCATGCTGGGGGTGTGGGGATCATCTGGAAGCCAGGTGGGGTTGGTGTTTGTGAATGCAGCTCCCCTGCAGATCTCCCAAGGGTGTGGAGCTGCACACCCGGATAAGTGCCTTCGGGGCACACATTAGTCAATAGGCCCCCATCTGAGTGGACTACATCATCCTTGTGCTTTTTCCCCTCTGGCTCTCATAAGGGATTCAACATGTTGTTATCACCACAGCCATTGACACCCTCCTTTTCCTCCATATCCCTGTCTTTTTCCTCAGCAGCTTTCTCCTGCTCTATGACCCTGTCATCAGGGGTTTGACTTTCAACATCTCCCTGATGCACCAACTTCAGCTCCAAACTATCACCAACACCTAGACCACCAGAAATGGGGACAGTCACACCAACAGCCTCCTTCCCCGGACCACTGTTCCTGTACTGCTCTCTCACTTCTTCTCATGAGCATCCTCCACCAGCATGGATGTAATAGATCTAGCTGAAAAGAATTTCACTACACTTATGCCACTGCTGCTAACTATTCCTTTGCTGGTTCCTGCCATGAGACCAGAGCCTATAGAAGACATTGATGCAGACATACTTTTGGTTTTGGGAACTGCGTTACTATTTTCCCCCACAAACTTCTTTGCTGCCTCATCCCCCCCGGCACCTCTCACTTTATTGGACCACTTCTTCACAGGTATTGTTATATGCTTAGTCCAAAATTTGCCTTGCTTTTGGATGAACAATTGCAAACTGGAAATAAAGCCTGCACTACAGCCAACTATGAATCAGATATTAGCACCATGTAAAACTACAGTGGTCTATTAAAACTACACAGATTTGTTTTCTTTTTTTTAATACAAAACAGAGATTAAACAACATGGGCTAACACAGCAGGGGTAAGAAAATGTAAACCGAATAAAGGCAGAGAACAAAGCCCACAATCGGGACCAGCAGTCTCTGGACAACTACTCTATTAAAATGTACTTTTTAAATATAGAATGGGGATTCAACAATGGGGTAACAGGGCAAGACTAAACAAATTTAACTGAGTAACAGGCACTGCAGAGGACACCTCCCCCAATACAAGAAATTTAGGGATCAGGAGTATCTCAGAAGAACTACTCTAATGGTAGCAGTAGTTAAAAAAATAAAATACAATACTTTTTTTATATATATAGAACGGATATTAAACAACAGGTTACAGGGCAGGGGAAAATAAATTTAAGTAAACAACAGCAGAGGATGCATCCCCCAATAGAAGAAAATAATGAATCAGTAGTGTCTCAAGACAACTACTCTACTAGTAGTTAAAATAAAAAAACAACATTTTTCTTTTTATACAGAACAAGGATTGAACAACTGGGGTAAGAAAGCACGGGTAAAAATTGTTAACTGACACAACAGCAGACAAAACTGACCATAAACAAATAAAAACCAGGGATCAGCACTGTGTCTACAAAACGTCTGATTTTTAAACAGAACAGGAATGATATAGCAACAAGGGTAACAGGACTCAGGAGTATTTTATAAGAAAAAACACAAAGAAACTGTCAATATATAAAAAAATAATACCAAAAAATAAAACAGCAACAGAAATACCATGAAATATTTCACTTAATCACACCAAAACCACAGAAATAAAAATGAAAAGTCATTCACAAAGACTTAGCAAAATAAATAACATTGACTGAGAAATCTGTAGGAAAGATTAAGAACTCACCTGCCCTGCTTTTACACACCTAACCAGCCCCACTGAACTCCATCACACAGACAGACAAAACTGAAACCACTATTTAAACTAAAAATTATGCAAAGATCTAAACAAAAAAAAATAAGATCCCTAGCAGCACTATGACAAAGCTAAATATTTTGGGAGCAACTGTCTCTTAAAACAGCTAGTTTTAAATGTTTTTAAAGGTTTTTTTTTTTCCTCTGATGCGTACCACAATACTGCTGTCCTACTCTCACCATGATAGATTGTGCTAGAAACTGCATCCACATGATATTTGACCTGAAATCTGATAATGCATTGCAAAATTTGCTTTTGGGCCACACTTCATATGCGAAGTTCCTTAACGTTCCTAAATCTTTATTTCGCAAAGTTTTCTCCAAATCTGCAAAGTTCCCAACCATTGTGATGTCACATTTTGCGACAGTGGAATAATTAACAAATTGCAGAAAAGTTCACAAATTATTTTGCTGAGTGATTTTTTCCAACTTCACAGATCACTAAATGTGGGCTAAAACTATAGTTATCCATGAATAAAGAATTATGACCAGTAATTAAATTACAGTAGTACACAGTTGAGATCTATAAACATTTTGTATGCTGAGCTAAAGGCGGTTGCCAATACAGGGCAACCCAGATTGTCAGGGGTATCCCAGCCTGGAAGTTGGGGGGGGGATAGTGAGGGAGGGAGAGGGAGAGAGTTAAGGTTGGGGGATAGAGCAAGAAGGGGCAGAGTTGGGAAGTCTGTCAGGGGCAAGGGTGCTCAGGGATTGGCACTGTGAAATCTGGGAGAGACCACTGGGGGGATAAGTGGGGCTACAGCCTGTGCCCTGCCATTTGTCTGCTGACATTCTTGAAACTAAGATTCCAGCTCAAGAGTAACAGCACTTTGACTGGCAGTTTACAGGACTGGTACAGTAAAACAGCAGAGATAATGTAGGGTAACAGGAAGGGGGGGGGTCTTGGTAAGTAGAAGTGAAAGTGGAGAGGGGTCTGTCAGTGGGGAATGAGCTGTAGACTGCATTAGGTGGGACTAATACATATAAATCACCAAAGGGGCATGTCAGGATCAGTTTTAGTAGATATATAAAAAAAAGTAATAACAATAATAAGATTCTGCCTAGACTCTGTGTGAATGCAGAGTTATGTCGAGATTTTATACTGGGCAGTGCTGCAGCCGGTTGTTGGGTTTTACAGTTCAAATTGTATGCAGTTCATCTGAGCATATGGTACAAAAAAATCATTGCGGTTAGGTCTTAAGGAAAGGTTTAGGGATATTTGTTACACTGCTGAGGAGGATACATGGTGGCTTGCAAGGGAAATGTTGGGCAGGCAGTGGATGATCTGACAGCATTGAAGAAAGGCAGCCACAGGGGGTTTAAGAATGAGAAGCGGCTTCATGAGGGAAATGCGTGGCATGTGGGGTAAGATGGGCAGTGTCAAGCTGTACAGTTGTAGGAAGAGTTGCGAGCATCAGGATATCTGGGGGTTAGAGGAGTCATGGAGGGATCCAGGCAGTGCCGTGATGGCAAGGGGGCCACTGGTTTAGGTGGGTGTACCATGGCAGGGGAGACAGGTGGGTCAAAGCAGTGGTCTAGCCGGGAGCTGCATGACCTCAAGAGCCAGTCAGCTGTGAGGTAGGAAGGCAGCCCAGCCTACAGCACTGGGGATCCATGCTTACTGAGCATGGTGCAGGCCGGTGGTCTGGGGCCGTAGTGAGCTTCTTTTTTTTTCACCAGGTGCATGTCACCCAGTGCACAGGTTTCTTTAGGGTTTGCAAAAAAGGAAAAAGAAAATAAGTAAAGAATAGACATGGGGAAGGGGTGGATCTATGAGGGGATCAGCAATAGGGCAGGGGTCTCGATGGTCAATGATACGAACATATGAATGTGCCAGCAGAAACAGACCACCCGGTCTATCTAAGTCTGCTTGAGTGTGCAGCTAGCACCCCTAGTTTGCAGCTGCCCCACCCCTCCCCTGTCTTCCCACTGCCCCCCACCTCCCCACCCTCACTCTCCCTGTTCCCTGTCCCAGTCCCTTTGAAGCTGTTCACAGATTTACATGATACCACCCATTCTGGTAGTGCATTGCATTTTGCTACCACCCTCTCTGTAAAATAGTGTCTCCTCATTTCCCTCCTAAATCTTCCCCCCTCTATTCTTAGCCTGTGCTGCCTGGTGTCCCTCCCCCTCCTTGGCTTAAAGACCCTATTTGCCGCATCCTTATTGATTCACCTCAGATACTTGAATGTCTCTATCATGTCCCCTCTGCCCCTTCTATCCTCCAGGGTGTACATATTCAGGTCTCCCAGCCTGCTCTCATAGTCTCTTCCCTCCATTCCACATATCAACTTTGTTGATCCAAGCTCGCAGAAGCACTGGGCAGTGGTTAAGGGGGAATGGACTCCCTCTGTCCCCTTTCATCAGTTCAGTGGTAAGCCTTCCTGAAGCATCCAGGCAGGTACCATAACAGAAGATGGGATGCAGGGCCACCCAGTTAGGTGGAGATCACTTTCCTCCACCAATGTCGGCAGGCAGTTTCAGTTCTGCCACGTGGGAGCTGCCATTTTGCAGCCGTCGGTGGATGCTGCAATTTTAGATCGCATACATGATGCTTGACTAGTGGGCAGTGGTTGTGGTGAATTGTCGCAGCGAGCCTTGACGGGGGGAGGAGGCAAGCAACAGGGGAACGGGAACCCAAGGTGGCTTATAAAGATAATTGCATTACACTTGGCATTAAAGGGATTCACATCACCAGTTGTTTATTCCATAAAGTGTTGGTAAGTGTCTAGGTCATTTGTAGAAACAAAATGGATTGATGAAGGAAGGTTGGTCATAGCCTTCCTGGGCCATCGGCATTTGAAATACTGATTGCAAAGCTCAGCCACTAAATACCATGTGGCTTGGGAGCAAAGGCTGAGGTAGGGGGCCTGAATTAATTCCCGGACAGGGGATTAAAAAAAATCATAAATACCTATGAAAACAAATATTAAAAAAAATAAAAACGATATACCACATTGATGGGGGACATTTATAGGCATTTTATATGGAAGAACAGCTAACAGAAGAGCACAGAGGGAGCTTTGGACTCAGTGGAGGAGAAAATGCCTTGAGTGCAGCAGGTGGATTTGAGTCCCTTGGTGGGGGCATTTTGGTGGTCGGGGTGGGACCTGGTCAATTACTATTATGGTTGGAATTCCAGGGCCAACAATTTGGAGAGGAGCTCAGGCTCACAGTATTCCTGTCCTTCTGTGGCAATATAGGGGGAAGATAGGGAGCAGGGAATTAGGAGTCATATGAGCAAAAACCAAAAGCTGGAGCTAATGCATTTAACTTTGTCTTTTGGTGGACGTGGTGGTGTTTTTTGCATATGGCACCCAAGAAAAGCATGGGGAAGATGGAGAGTACCACAAAGAAGCTGGCCAAGCAGGCAGCAGCCATGATGGAGCAGGTGCAGTCCTTGTTGAAGAAGCCCAGCAAGGTGGAGGACAAGGAGGTTGGAGTGAAGAAAAGAAAGGAGCTGGAAGAAAAGGGAGAGAAAGGCAAAGTGGGGAAGAAGCCAAGAAAACCAGCAGGGGAGGAGCTGGCAGTACTGGAGGGTAAGGACAAGGTCAGTTTGATATTGGATTGCAGTTTGAAGGACTACTTGGTGGATTTGATAGCAGATAGGGGGGAAAAAAGGGTTCAAGGAAATGGAAAAGGTGTTAACAGAGTTGAAGGGGACCCAGGGCCAAGGGGAAGGGTCATTGGGAAGTGACTGGAAGGCATTGCAAGGGGGCAATTTCCCAGGGATGACTTTGGGGGACCACTTGCCACAGGCAATAAAAGAAAAGATATGGAGGAGGGAGTACATTGACATGTTCATGCTGGTTGATAAGGAGGTGGTAAAGAAGTAAGCAGAGAGAGAGAGAGTCGGTGGGTGGGTCAGAAATGGCGGTGGCATTAGCCCTGGTAGGAAAGACCGCAGAGGACAGGGGTATTAAGGGGAAGACATTTGATAACTGGTTAGAAGGGTTTATAAATTTTAGCGTTATTCTTTTACAGAAGCAGCCATAGCTGGCAATCCCATTGCTGACTTACTCAGTGATGATTAGAGATGCATACAAAGCAAAGGGAGGATATGGGTGGCTAGTGTATGATGAGCGGTTGCGACAGCACATGGCAGAACATGGTAACATTAAATAGGATACCACACATGCGGACAACTGGGTGCATGTGCTCACGGGTCATGCAGGGCAGCAACAAAGACATGCTGGGGTTTCAACAAGGTGACGTGCAATTGGGCACAGTGCAAATTCTGACATGTCTGTGCAAAATGCATCGGCCTGCACCCAGTCTCCAGGTGCAGAAACATGTGAGAGGATGGGGTTTCAGCCATTCACAGGGCAGCCATTTAGTGGAAACTCATGGGGGCAAAGGGAGGAGGAGGGACACAGGGTGGGAGGGGGAGACGATATGGGGAAGGGGGACTTTGGGGCAGGCAGTAGTTAAGGATCTGGAGGAGGAGGGGCAGGGGTGGGGAAGAGGAGGTACCAGTGAGCGTGCACGCCTATCAGGAGTGACATTCTTTGGGAATGGATGGAGGGTTACCAGGATAGTGCAGCAAGGAGAAGGCTTAGGGAGGGTTTCATGAAGGGCTTCAATCTGCAGTACATAGGTCAAAGTGTAGCAATGTGGGCTAAGAATCTGGGGTCCACTAAGGGGAAGCAGTGGTTTCTAAACAAGAAGATAGACAAGGAGATAGCAGCAGGGAGAGTAGAGGGGCCTTTTGATATACCACAATGGGGGGAACTGAGGTTTTCTCCTCTGGGCCTAATGCCCAAGAAGAAACTGGGTGAATACAGGCTCATAAACCATCTATCCTACCTCAGAGTGGGCTCGGTGAATGATGGCTTTCCCAAGAGAGACAGGGTGGTGTCCTATGCCATGCAGAATCAAGCCATTGAGCTGATCAGAACAGTTGATGGAGCATGGTTATCGAAGATGGATATCGAGTCCGCCTTTCGGTTGCTACCAGTGAGAAAGGAGGACTGGGACCTACTGGGATTTCAATTTGAGAGGAAGTATTATTTCGATAAGGTGATGCCTATGGGATGCTCAGTGGCATGAGTGGCCTTTGAGACATTCAGCACGTGGCTGCAATGGGTATTCAAGGTGAGATGGGAATACCAGAGAGTGATGCATTATTTGGACGATTTTTTATTGGTGGGCTAGGGGGAAGCTGATGCCAAGATGTTGGGGGAGTTCCAGGGCATGTGCTGGACCCTAGCGGTACCATTGGCAAGGGACAAAATGGAAGGGCCATTAAGGAAACTTGAGTTTTTGGGGACTGAGATAAATGCAGAGGCAGGGATATTACGGCTCCCCAGGGACAAGATTGCTAGACTTATGGCATTATTGGGTTTGGTGAAAGGCACGAGGTGGGTGCAGCTATTGGTGGTGCAGCAGCTAATCAGACATCTGAATTTTGCATGCTGAGCAGTGACCCTGGGGATGGTTTTCACCAGTCAGCTTGCCAGGGCCATAGGCCAGGTGAAGCTCCCCCACCACAGGGTTGACATTAAAAAAGTGGTGAAGCAGGACCTAGAGGTGTAGGAGCAATTGGACAAATATGTGATTACCTTCTGGCAAGAGGATTAGGTGTACAACACAGAGATGAAGTTGTATACTGATGCAGTGGGAGCCTTTGGGATGGAGGCATACTTTAAGGGAGAATGGATATCTAAGGCATGGCCAAGCAGATGGGAGGAGGAAGATCTGACTAAGGATATCACATTTCTAGAATTATTTCCCATTTGGGTGGCAGTGATGGTATGGGGCTAGCAGATTCGGAAGAAAAAAATCACTTTTTGGTGTGAGACCATGGCAGTGGCGGAGATCTTGAACCGACAGCAGGGTTCTATGGAGAGGGTAACCAGGGTAGTTTGGCAACTAGTATTAGTGGGGTTGCGACTGAATCTGTCATTTAAAGGCAAACACATTGCAGGCATTTATAATGCGCTAGCTGACAGTCTTTCCCATTTCCAGTTACACAGGCTCAGGGAGGTGGAACCTACTGTGGCAGCCAGGAGGACTGCCACCCCCCTTCCCCACTATGGGAGATTGGATGGGGAGATCCAGCATGTTGTACTGGTGCTCCTGGTCTGCCAGCACTTTAAGGTCATACAAGGGGGTGTGGAAGGCATTCCAGGTTTTTCAAAGACAGATAGGGTGTGAGGAAGGTGAACAGGTCACTGAATACCAGATTATTAGTTTCATGTTATGCAAGTGGGATGAGGGGGTGGAGCACCTCACCATGGGCAAGTATCTGGCAGGCATTGGGAAGGTCTGTAAGGCTAAGGGTTGAGGGGGCCCCTCCAGCACTCCAGCAGTTAGAAGAATGATGCAAGGGTTGCAGAGCGTAAAGGGGAAGACCCCTGATAGCAGACGTCCGATTAAGGGCAGGCTGTTTAACAGGTTATTGAACAGTTTAGGGTATATTTGCTGCTTTGCACATGAAGGGAGGTTACTCAGGTTGCTATTTTTGGTCCTGCAACAGGGGCCTTCAGGGTCAGCAAGGTATTAGCAGTCAGCCAGAGGCACTAGCAAGGTGAGTTGTCGAGAGAGGACTTGCATTGGGATAGGAAGGGGTGGTCATTAACCTGAGGAGGTCAAAAACTGATAATTCGAGAGTGGGGGCAAAGATATGTTTGCTGTAGAGTGCAGACCAGGACATTTGAGTGGTAAGGGCCTTGGATGAGTATTAGGAGGTCAGACCAGCATCCAGGGGCCCTTTCTTCATTCATAGGAATGGGGGGGGCAGTGTCATCCTATCAGGTCTCAGCAGTAATCAAGAAAGGTATGCCATTCATTGGGGAAGGTGCCACAAAATTTTCTTCTCACTCATTCCACATTGTAGCTGCATCAGAGGGAGCTGCACTGGGAGCTTCAGAGGAGGTGACCAAGGAGAAGGGAAAGTGGAAATCGGCCTGTTACAAGAAATATTTAAGGGAATAGGCAGTTCACAGTACTCTGTTTTTTGTTCCAGGTGTGGGGGGAAGGAAGATGGTCTGGACTGTGGGACATTCCTTTATTTTTTGAGTCAAGAATAGGGCAGCCCACATGCCAGGTGGGAGACAGCTGCATAGGGCAGCAGATTCCATCCAACTGCAATGGAAAGGTATTCAGGGCATGCGTTGGGGGTTGGGGGGAACTACCACCCCATCTCCCTCCTTCCTACTCTGGCAAAAATACAAGAACAACTTGTCCTTGCTCAGTTCTCCCAGTTCTTAATCAAGTCCTCTTTTTTCACCCCTTACCAATCAAGCTTCAGAAAATCTCATTCCACTGTCACCTCCCTATTAAGAGTCACAAATGACATCCTCTCAGGTATGGATAAAGGCCATATCACATCGGCCATTTTCATTGATCTAGCCAAAGCCTTTGATACTGTCTCCCATACACTACTACTGGGCAAACTCAAGGCTGCTGGTCTATCCAACCATGCCACTAACTGGTTTCTGATGTACCTGCAGGGCAGACAGCAATCTGTGAAAATCGGCCCCAGCACATCATCCCCCCTCCCAGTCACCATGGGCGTTCCTCAAGGCTCTCTCCTGGGCCCTATCCTTTTCTCAATTTTCCTGAATGAACTGCCGCAGGTATGCTCCCATTCTGCAATACACATGTATGCAGATGATACTGTGATTTACAACACAGGCCCATCTGCAGATACTGTGCATAACCAACTGCAGCAGGATTTCAATGCTGTTCAAATCTGGCTCAAATTGAAACAGCTTTTCTTAAATGCTAAAAAAACAATCTCCCTAACTTTTGGCTCACAACCTCACCTCTCCTGACTCACCATCTGCCCCCCCTTTCCTAACCTTGGATCTTAACCCCTTAGATTCCTGCACCTTGTTCCACTACCTCGGCATCTGGCCCAACCAATATCTAGACTACTCAATTCACATAGAATCTCTTCATAAAAAATTGCTTCCTAAACTGGGGGCCCTCTATCGTAACAAAGGCTGCCTGCCTACCCCGGTCAGCCGCGAACTAGTGCAAAAAATGATACTTCCAATCTTTGATTACGGGGACGTAGTCTATGGCACCGCCTCACCCTCCACTCTGACCAGCCTGGACACACTCTTTCATTCCTTCTGCCGCTTCATACTGGAATGTCCTAAACTCACACACCACTGTGACCTCTATAGTTCTCTTGACTTTCCCTCACTCTCAGCCCGCAGACAAATTCATTGCTCACAAGTCGCTGCTAAATTCTGGTCCCATACCCTCCCACCCTACCTGTTGTCCACCTTAACTGCTCAACCCAGGGCAGCCTACTCTTGCGACACTCAGATAATAGGCACTTCCATATCCCATGCATGCGTACCACTATGGGTCAGGCTGCGCTTAGTTACCGTTTGCCTAAACTCTGGAATGACCTACCAACAGATATCCGCCATATCACTAACTCCAGTCACCTCAACTCCCGCCTCCATGAACACTTTCTCACTGTCTGCGCCTGCAACGGACCTACACCTTAGCGGCCCTCAGGGTCTCCTGGGCCTCAAACACCTCACCTAGTGGGATATGTACCCCTTCCTAATTAGAGTCTACAAATCATCGCTTCTTTTAAACTTAAGTCTACTTGTACAATGAAATGTCTTCTATACAATGTCTCCATGCCTGCATATTTTCTTCTAAGCTGTATAGTTACCTTAGCTACCACCATGTATAGTCCTTCATATTTTGTGCTACTCAATCTGTACATTAATATGTGTGTCTGTTTGACAAAATGTTCCCCATTGTTTTCCCCCAGGTCGCATCTGGAAACGAGAGGCTAGTCGCTCAGTATGCCTACCTGGTTAAACTCTTAAATAAATAAATAAATAAAATTGCTGCCCCTCTTGGAGCAGCTCAAGATTAGAGTGCCAAGACCAGATTTGTTAATCATACATCGGGGGGGGGGGGGAATGACTTGGGGGAACTGCCATGGGTGGACCTGTTATTAGAAGTACAAAGGGATATAGGTATTGTAAAATCTTGGTGTCCCGGGGTCAAGGTGGTGTGATCGGAGATCATCCCCAGATGACTGTGGAGGCAAGCTAGGGATGCCAAAGGGGTAGAGTGAGCAAGAAAGAAGTTGAACAGGAGGATGGCAGCATTTACCAGGACCATGGGGGGATATAAATAGAGCATGCTATTACGTATGATAGCCCAGGGCACCACAGACAAGATGGGGTTCACTTTTCCGAGGTTGGTACTGCATTGTTCATGAACAAGTTTGATGAGGTTATTGAGGAATGGGAATTTGAGAGAGGTAGGATGGGGGGAAGTGCACCATCCAATGTAGAACTTGAGGTGCACTAATGGAAGAAGGTGATTTGAATGAGAGGCACAAGGTTTGGGGGAGGCTTTTGGGTTGCTGACAGGGAGCAATGGGCCAGGCAGGCAATGGGGGTTGCCGGCAGAGAGCAACAACAAAGAAATAAGGTGATTTGGGGGGAGGCACAAGGGTTGGGGGGGCACTAGTAACAGGCCCAGGCTGGGTCAACACCCAGGTGGGTTGGGGCACCTGTGGAAGATATTCCAGCAGGATGGAGAGGAGCAGAGGGGGAAATCAGGTGCGACACCTAAGCCCCTAAGAAGAACAGCGGTCAAAGGATTGGGGAAGGCCTTTAGGGCACAGGTTACACACCCAGGCCTGAGAAGACAAAGCACAGTGGAAAATGATACTGTATTTGAATGGGGATAGTTGGGTTGCATTGATTAGGTGTAATATGTTGATATATTGTGTTGAAATTAAACCCGTTTTGGATGTAAATAGTTACCTGCAAATAAATTTGCCAGTCGAACCCCCAAATATTTGGTGTCTGAGATACATTCCAGGTTGGGATATACCATTGACAATCCTTACCTAGGATAATTTAGGCTGACCATTTTTAAATGATTTTATTTTCTTTGAAATGCCTTTAGAATAAAGTGGATCATATAATTTCAGTGTAGTTAAACTAGGGTGTAAATAGTAACTAAAGTGGATACAAGTGTAAAATCAGTTATGTGTTTTGACTCAAGTCCCCATAGACTGAGTGAATAGGCACTCCAGGGTGACTGGTACCAACCTAGAAATCTTGCTTAATTCTGAAGAAATGTCATAGATACTCTGATAAAGAACGTGTGATGCACCATGCTTGTAACGAAGGGGGAGTATGTTATAAAATTACAAGCTGTGATTATTTATTTATTTATTTAGCTTTTGTTGACCAGGTTGGTACACTAGACAAGTTATATGCCTATTTTCAGTTATGACCTGGAAGAGTACAACGAAAAATACAGGTTCAAACAGGGTACATAACATAGGAGGGGCAATGCACAGAGTAACAGAAGAGCAAGGTGAACATAGATATTCTACAGTAAGCAGAATAGGTAAAATAAATATATATATACAGTATATATATGTATATATATACAAAATAAAATAGGCTAAATCATTCAATAGCAGTAATTACAGTGTGTGGGCGATCCTTTTTTTACAGCCACAGAAACAAATAATTCCTGAGCAGATAAACAAACAAATCACACGCTTCCCAGAGTTAAAGGACAGTAGGCAGCATAATAGATCCTGCAAGGAGTATCCCAGAGTTGGGTGATACCAATTGAGAGACCTGGGCATTAGTTCTGAAATTTTAGCTAAGCAACAGAAGTTCACCGAAGTAGATTTTATTTATTTCTTTATTGAAATTTGTTAACTGGGTAAACCCACTGAGGCATAGTGTCACTTTTTCAGGAGTGACCCGGAGTTAATTACATTCAGTAGGAGGTACCAGTTTACATACAGAGATGGGTAAGACAATCAAAAGTATAGTTGCACATTTGCATGTTAAGTTACAAGACTTAGGGAGGTGCTGGAACAAAGGAACATTCCCTTTGTGCTTCTAATAGAGGTGGGAGAAACTTGGCAGTTTAACCCCCAAGGAACTTCCGCCGGAATCAGGGAACTTTCCCAGAAGATTCTGAAATTCTGCCTGTGGTGGAGCAGAAAACTTCTGTGAAAGTTAATAAGTTACTGGTGAAATTTTGCCCATTAATAGGCCCTGGACCATTTAGTGGTCCCATCCCTCACCCGCCCATAATGTATAAAATATCCCAGGTGGCCAGTGGTCCCCTTCCACCCACTGGCTGCTACAAATTATACAGTACCCACCCTCTCTGTCTCTGTGTTGTATTCTAATCCTGGTGATCTGGTGATAAAGAGGTAAGCTCCGTTCCCTCCCTATCGCCAATCCCCAGTTCCATCATTTATTAGCTGTCCCTGGTGGTCTAGTGGCATCAGCACTTCACCTCAGCAGGTGCCCTCCACCCCACCCAACCCCCGTCAATCCCCCAGAGCGGGCGGACTCACACAGCCTCTCTCTCTCCTCCACAGTCGCCCACTTACTGAGCTTAATGAATGAGTGCAGTCCTGTATAGGAATGTGCTCATTCATTGACAGCTCAGTGGGCAGGCTGGCCGTGAAGCACATCACAGTCAGCCCAGCCCACCCACTGAGCTGTCAATGAATGAGCATGTTCCTATACAGGAATGCGCTCATTCATTAAGCTCAGTGGATGGGCCAGGTGTGGAGCAGAGAGGAGGGCTATGCTGGTTCACCCACTCTGGGGGTGTTTATGAAGGGGTGGGAGTTGGATGGTGGACACCTACTGGGGTGGGAGGCACTAGACCACCGTGGATAGCTAATAAATTATGGGACCGGAGATCAGGGTTGGGGAGGGGACACGGGGTTACTTACTTCTTGTCAATTACCACTAGATCACCAGGGATTAGAATACAATATGGAAATGGGGGGGTTACAGTACAACTTTGGCAGTGGCTGGCAGATTGAGAGGAGGGACTACTAGCCACCAGGGATATTTTTTACATGTGGGGTGGGTAGGGGGAAGGAGTACTAGCCACAAAGGGCTTGGGTTAGATGATCACGGCTGCTGGAGGAATTTCCATGGAAGCTTGGAAATCAATTTCCAAACTTCCACTGAAGTGAAAGTCAGCATCCCATGACGAGGGCGCATGGGGAAGGGCACCATCTGTAATGGAGACCCAATCCCCACCGAATCCCTCACGGTGATAGGAGGGTAGGGTGGCTGGATGGGGGGGGTCAGCCAAAAAAGCGCAGGATGTCTCTATACATACGCACGTGGGGGGGATCGAGCTCGCCGAGCATGGGCTGGGAGGGGATGGAGGAGCTGTAGGGGATGATGCTGCGGTGGGCTGCTGAGCTGCGTCATGGCATCAGGAGTTGGTCCACGGCTGCAGCAGGTGTGGTACCAGGTGCTGGTGAAATGTTATTGCGCCTGGCCTGAACCTTTTATTTTTTAATGTTTTCAGCTCCACCCTGACATGTACCCTCCTGGAGTAGAGAATCCTTTTGTAGGGGGGTGGGGGGAAGCCCCCCACGTGGAGGGGTGTGGGGAGGCACAACAACCTCCACCCCCACAGAAAACATTAAAAAGTAAGTCCCTGGTGCCATTTTCCTGTGCGCTGGAGTGTCAGAGTGCCAAAAATATTTTCGGCACTCTAGACTTCTTCATAACGGCGACTGCCTTTAGGCTTTCACCATTATCACATAGAACCACGAAAGTCCGATTTTCGCTTGAATTCCACCCGCAGAATTTAATTTTCACACACCTCTAGCTGCTAATGTTTAGTAAACTGCACCTTACCATTAGATGAAAAATCTACTTTTTTTCATCGGCACACAGTAGACTACGGACTTTCCTGATGCCATAAAGTAATGTACCGTATCTTGGTTCTATAACAACTTTCAGAAACCTGGCTTGGAGAATGACACTCATCAAAACTCACAGTATTTCTTATTTAACAATAAACTTATTCAAGGGCTGTGAGCACATCCTCCTGCACTATAATTATTTAATTGCTGTTCTTTCATGAAGACCAACATGCACATTTATTAACTTTTTGCTCCAGCGCCACTGGGTACCATGAAATGTTACTCTGCTGCATCATCATTAGAGACAGCACGGCAGAATTTCTAAGTGTAATCAATGGTATATATATTTTATGTTTTAGTTTCCTCTGGCTTTTCTGTTCCTTTTTAGAAATTATACATCATTCATTGTACTGCATTATTGTAGTTAATATTTATTTTAACTGCAACTAGAAATTGTGCGGACTACTAAGGAAGCCATTCTAAGTGAGCAATTTGGTTAACTGGTTTGTGCCATCTTTCTTGTTCAAAAAATAATTAAAGCATGAAAGAATGAATGAGTGAATGAATAAGTGAACGAATGAACGAACTGCACAACAACCCGATGCCATGTGTGCCATGGGACAAGCATTGTAAGTGCATACACGTTGCAGGTCAGGATATGACTGGTGACTTCATTTAGTTTTGTATATAGTTATTTATTTATTTATTTAATAATTAGTAACATGTAAGAAAAATCCTATGTTGTGATTGGCTGAAACACAAGAACAGCCATGTAATTATGTACTCATAATTACACACCTGCACTTTTTTCTATGTGTCAGCTACCTCAGAGCATGAATCCTCATCTGATGCTCATGCTACTGGAGCCACAAAGAGAACTGCTCGAGTTTGTCATTTTCACTGTTGAAAAGTCACAGTGACACTCGGGTGTTGAGGACATTGAGGGAGTCATGCTGACTCATAATTTAAAAAAACAGATATGAATGTAAAGAGACAGTGGCAGACATTGGGAGTTAACCCACCAGGAAATCACCACTCCATCATGTCACTGTTTTTGCTTGCAGTGAGCGAGGGAAAAATCTTGAGAACCATGAGGTCCCTGAGAGAAATTTTTTTTTTACTTTCACACCACATTCCTCATAAAATAAAAGTTATTGTAACCTTATAACATGTGTAAGAAAAATCAGTAATGATATGGCACTTCAGCGTGTATGATTACGGTCAATAATCACACACCTCTTGTGGGTGTTTAAAGGCACTCAGTGCAAGTGCCATGTGCCTAACATCACACTTGAGAATGTGATTATTGTCCGATAATCACACACCCTGTCATGCCTTATTGCACGTACATAGTTATATAATGCATCAATTAGGGTTCATATTACAGCAACAAAAGTATGGAAATTTGGTGTTAGGATTCACAACCCTAACACTCCACCTCACACCCCACACAACCATACCACCCCACCTCACCTCTACCATCTACACACCAACAGGTGTTGGGTGTGCCTTGGGGTCATTGGCCCTAACCCTCACCACATTCCATATGTAAGGAAGGTAAGATGGTACAGTGTAGAACAATGGGGTGACCATTAGGGCTGATGACCTGAAGGCACACCTCAACACCTGTTGGTGTGTGGACAGTGGGGGTGGGGTGTTAGGGTTCTGTGGGAGGGGTGAGGTGGGGTGCTAGGGTTGGAGTGTTAGGGTTGTGAAACTTAACAACAAATTTCTATAATTTTGTCACTGCAATATGAACCCTAACTGATGCATTAGTGGAGGTTTTTTTACAATTAATTTTCTTACTTTTGTTTGTTTTTATTAAGCTGTTTTGTCTCCATCATCACCTTCCTGCCTTAATTGATAATGGGGATGCATGAGCGGAGCTGGCAGATGGCTCCAGCCCCCACAGCAGGGCTCATTCTCTGTTCCCTGCTTCTCTGTGCCTGACCCTCCTGTCAATCCCCCATGGGTTATCCCCATGGCAGGACTGAGGGTGAAGGACATTGACTCCCCCCTCAAAGACCAATATCTGGACTCTGGGGGGCCAGCATGGGAGCTGCAGGGCCTTCATGGAGCCTGCAAGTACCAATTTTTAATCTGTTTTCTCTCCACCCCTTGTCACATGTGCCAGTATGTGTGTAGAGGCATGCACACACAGTGACCCACAGCAGACACCTTATTCAAGTCACACCCAACTGCACTACTACCATGCCTCCACTCAGAGGCAGCCTTGTAGTGGGAATAGCTGATTCCCTACCCAGGAGGGATAGCTGCCCAACAGCTGCTCACTCCATCTCCTGGCCTCCCCCCGCCAACCTGCAACAACCTGGGCTTGGTCTTGAACCTGGGTCAGCAGCGTGGTGCGAGGAGTGGCATCCAGCACCTCAACCTTCAGTGTCACTGGGCCTGCATGAGTTTCCTTACTTTCTGTGAAAGTATCACCATAGTCATAGTTGTTTGTTAAAGTGCAGGGCCCAGGGGGCCCTGCACATTCATCTATCCGTAAATGTAGAGACATTACAATTAACCTTCATCTCCCAGTTGGACTGCAGGGACCTTCGGGTCCTGCATTTCCATGCTCCATGAGTTTCCTTATTTTATTGTGAGAGAACTGGGTCCTTAAGATCCTGTGCACCCATCCCTCCATAAATGCATGAGCAAATTATCACCATAGCCATCTGATTACCCAAGGAGATGTACCTGGAACAGAAATTTTTCAACTCCAAGACAAAACATAATTCTGCACAACTGCTATGCCATTATGTGCCACAGGTGTGAAAACACATTTTGTCTAGGATTTGAAAAAGTACACCTGTGACATACATGAGGTGGTGTAATAAGAAGGCTTCAGTATGGTGAAAATCTGGGGTACAAATATTGAACATTTCCATAGTTACGAGCAGGGATACCAAAATTGCAATGAATGGTCATAGGTTTGACATATTTTGACCCCACATTTGCAACATAGTCTTCTTTCTACACCACCTCATAAAACCTATAGGTGAACATTTGTAAATCTGTGGCAAAATTCCATTCCGTGAAACAGGTATGAAAACATGTTTTGAGCAGGATGTGAAAAATTACAGCTGTACTGTTTATGAGGTGGTGTGAGAAAAAGGAAATGCTGAAAATCTGGAGTGACACTATTTAAAATTACCTAATTTATGTGCATGCCTAGAAAAATTTTAATGACTGCATGTAACTTGGCAATTTTTATGTATTTTTTCAATAAATCTTCAATATGACCAGAAAATCATCTTACAGGCCTGATTAAGAAACCAAAAGTGACAGTGTTCATTTGGTGGGGTCCCAAAAAGCCCATGTTGAAAATTTGGTGACAAAATACCAAAAAATGTCTGAGATATCACAAGTTCAAAATGCCATTGAAAACTTTATTCTCCCATTCGTGGTTCAGCTTTGAAGAGTACAAACATGTCCTGATCCACAGAAGATGGCCTCTGGTGCTAAGTATAGGGCAAGGGTGGTTGTTGCTCAGTGGGAGGGTTGGGATGTGGGAGGGAGAAATTGGAGATTAAGAGGGACCATTTTCTTTTTTAGGATATATAAAAATTGACGTCTGGGGACTTCTCTTTTTTTACATGTACACTTGAAGCAATATTTTGGGACACTGGGGTGGGATCACAAGTGTCCCACAGTACTGGGGGGTAGAGCACAACAGGGGACACCAGGAGTGGGCTCCCCACTGTCCTACACTGGCTGGAAGGTTGGGTGCCAACATAGGGATTGGGCACCCCAAAGTCAGCATAAACAGTTTTTTACAAATAAATATTTTGGGACACTGAGAGTGTGCTGCCCAGTGTCCCACACTGGTGGGGGGAGGCATCTTGGGACACTGGGAGTGGGCTCCCCAGTGTCTTACACTTGCTGTAGTGGGGGACTTCTGTCTGGGGCACTAGGAGTGGGCTCCCCAGTGTTCCACACAGGCTGGGGGGCTTCTACCACTGACATGGGCATTGGGCACCCTGATACTGGCAAAAACATTTTTTTAATATAAAGCATGTCTCAGCCCCCCCTTGTGACAATAAAAGGATAAAAAAATCATTTTATTAGGTAAACACAACAGGTGTTTACACGTTTACCTAAATGGGGGCAGAGGAATGGGATTCTATGATTAATTTGGCTGAAAAATGGCCAGAACATTTGTTTTTTTTTTTCAGAGTCTGACATTTTTTTTGTGAAAAGTAATGCCTCAAATTATGGCAGGTATCGCACAATTTGTTAAAGCTTTCATGAAACAGTACCTCAATTTGCAGCATTACTGAAGTACTTTTGGGGAACTGTGTTGCAATTTGCAGCAGGTTCATAAGAGTAGTGCCGCAAATTTGTGACACTACCAATGCCCGATTTAAATAAACATATTTCCTAACATAATTTTTAAAATCTAACCAGACAATTGTGTTCCTCTAGCCCAATTAGGTAAACACAACTGTTGGTGTTTTCCAAGGGGCAGTATTTTTTGAATAATAGTGTTTTTTTTCCCATTGCTAACTGAAAACAAGATGGTGGCAGCATGGCACTACTTATCCATTTGAGAAAGTAAAAAATGCTTTTGTGAAAGCAAAATCTGCTTTCGCATGGCACTTCAAATTTTTCCCATAGGCTATAATAGGACAATTAAAAGTTTAATAACTTTTGAAAAGATTAATATTTTTTCACCAAACCTTCAAAAGTCAAATCTGCAACACACACCCCATATACCCTAATAATTTCAGGCCAAACCCACAAGCCATTTTGGAGAAATGGTGCGACAAAGGATTTGCACCTAAATGGTAATTTTCACATTTTCTGACACTCCTAATCTCAGCACCTGCACATCTGACCAGAACAAAACTTGCCACATCAAGAGATCTATGGTACCTGATGGTACACAAAAATTTTAGTGTGCATCTGTCACATGGTTGCAAAGTTATTAAAGTACAAATTGTGGGTTTAACATAGAAGTGACCATAAAACCCTAACTATAGTGCCAGTATTTATATATATATATATATATATATATATATATATATATATATGGCAAAAAACTCAGTTTAATGCATTCATTTGGGTTGTTTCACAGTGACAAAAGTGAGGAAATTTGGTATTAGGGTTGAAAGCCCCCCCTTGGACCCCCCGCCGTCACCCCCAACCGGCATCGGGGTGCACATTGGAGTTGCCAGCCCTAACTCTCACCCCATCAGGTGTGGAAGAAACAGAGGTATAGGAGAATGGGTGAGAGTTAGATCGACAACCCCAACACGCATCCCGATGCTGGTTGGGGTATGGGGGGGTCCAAAGGGGGCTTTCAACCCTAACACCGACTTCCTCGCTTTGTCGCTGTGTAACAACCCTAACTAATGCATTAAACAGAGTTTTTTGCCTCTAATGTTCCTTCTTTTTGAGAATGTTAATGAGAAATAGTGAATTAATGCAGCGGTGGGAGCGCGTGGCCCACGCCCCGTGGTCCCACCACGGGATGTCTTGTCACATAGTAACATGGTGCCCTCAGACACAAATGGTAATGCGCATGGTGATGCAAAGCAAAATACAAATGGCCCATTATGGGGCTAAGTACATTTCTGACGAAAAGTCTGTATCTCACACCGTTTCCAAGATACGGGCCCTGAAAGGCGCGGTGAACGCCGTAATGTTATCTTATGGGGATAAAAAGAGAAGTTCGGAGTGCCATAACTTTGGTTCCCTGTAATATTTTTTCACCAAAGCAGTGGAAGGCATATCTGTGGGATGTTGGCTTTCTTCCCTCCAAATTGCAGCCTAAAAGACCAAACCGTTATTTTGCAGCAAGGCAGCAAAGGATTCCTGTAATGTGGAGGATGTTGTAATGTTATCCTATGGGAAAAAGCGTCAACTTTTGAGTGCCGTAACTTTGCTGCGCTGTAATATTTTTTCACTGAAAGACTGAAAGGCACATCTGTGAGATGTTGGCTGCTTTCCCTTCAAATTGCAGCCCAAAAGACCAAACTGTTCTTTTGCAGCAGGGTGGCAAAGAATTGCTGTCATTTTCCCACAGCCAGGAAAAGTACTGTCAAACTTTGGGAAAGCTTAATGTGAAAGCACTTTGCAAAAGTACTTTTTCCAGAAATTTGAAAAACATATTTCTGGGGTGTTTTACCCCAAAATAAAGACATGCCTGGCATCCTCAGGGTCCAACTGGGTGAATACAAAAAGAATTAGGTTGCTAGAGGGTCCCAAATTTAAATGCCAAGCATCTTTCTGATGACCAACTGAAACCAAAATGGCAGGTCTGCGACATAAAAAGGGCCATCTGCGAAAGTAAAAACTGCATTTGTGACACTGTCAAACTTTTTGTTAACTTTTCCCATTGACTTATAATGGGAAATTGTTTTTTGAATAACTTTTGAACTGTTTAATATTTTTTCACAAAATCTCAACAGGCACATCGGGGAGCCTGGCCGCACGTTCCCGGAAGATTTTGGACTGGTCGCACAAACCATGCAACCTGTAGAGACGAGCAAAGAATTCCAAAAAAGCGTAAACGCGCACACAGATCATGCATAATAACTCTGTAGCTGTATATCCAAACAGTACGAAAGTTGGCAGATCCCAAGATGTATGGTTCTTGATCACGTATTCCAAATGTCAGGCAAATCCATTGAATGGTTTCAAAGTTATTAAGGTGCAAAATTTTAGGTTTAACATGTAAATGGCTCCTCAACACTAACTATGGTAGCACTACTGCACCATTTTATATATATATATATATATATATATATATATATATATATATATTAGAGGTAAAAACTCAGTTTAATGCATTAGTTAGGGTTGTTCACAGCGAAAAGTGAGGAAATTGGCTGTTAGGGTTGAAAACCCTAACTCCGAATCACCCCCCAGCACCACACACACACAGACACACACACACATTCAAGTATGGGGGAGGACCAAGTCAACACAACCAATGACAGACATCCAGCAGCAGGTGACAGAAATAACAAACAATTGTCTAAATGTACTACGAGACATCCCCACCCACCTGACCAGGTACTGCATGCTCAGTGGAGATCAACAGCAAAACTGAGGCCATGTACACCAAACGTACACATCCCTGATTGCAGCTGCACACAATGTACTACACTTAGTAGTTGCATGGCCTTACCTACCGATGCCCCACACCACACCACAACACTTGTGGTGGGCCACCTGAGCAATAGAGTTCAGCAAAACCAAGCCGGGCGGGCGTGTGCTGCAGTTTTGTTCCATATTGGATCTGTGCCCCATAGTTGAGGTGCTGCTGCTATCCCGTTGATGGACTGGTGAGACTGAGGAGAAGAGGATCAGTTGATGGACTTGAAGCTATTGTGAAACAGAAAAGGAAGTCCATATAGTTCCTTCCCCTTGCTGTGACAATCACAGTATCCAACACAGATGTAGCATACCCTCTATCTTGCAACCTCATGTACATTTCCTGGGCTTACTTGAAGAACTGAGTCGAGTCGTGTTGGATTATTCCTGGTTATATTGCTGGAATTGCTGACTTTAATTGGACTTACAATGGAGTCTTTGGTCTGTGAGTAATACATGAATTCTGGCTGGATTTATGTTGAAATGAAGATCTGAGTGGGACTAGTGCTCAAATTGTTAACTTGTTGAACTGAATGTGTCTACAAATTACTTGACTGATATGAATTAGAGCATTTTTAAAGAAATTGTGGGGGTTTATTGCAGGGTGAGCTGTTGGGGTATTGCTGTTTGTTTGCTGTTCTTGCTGGGTTTAGGACGGGTGGCATTGGTCCCGGCCTATCAGAGGGTGGGCACGGAGAAACAGTGCCTCCCAGGCCTGCTAGTGGGGTCCACTGGTGAGTGGTCCTTTTCTGGGGGGCTGTAGATCTGCTCTCATTGGGGATTAAGTTTTTGGTTGTTTGTTATCCTTGCTGAGTTTGGGATGGGTGGTATTGATTCAGATCTACTGGAGGGTGGACACTGAGCAGCATTGCCTCATAGGACTGCTAGTGGGGTCCACTGGAGAGTGGTTCATTTTCTGGGGCCATAGTCCTGTCCCCATTAGTTTGGCAGCTATTTTTTCCCCTGTGAACCCTTGTTCTATTTTGTCATAAATGCCTGATTGGGTTATAAACTTATCAAATTGTCTTGTTTATTAGACTCTATAGATTTTAGTGAGAGTAAAATCTGAATTTAATTATTGGATTGGGGAAGTGAGAGGCCTTAATCCTATTTAAGACTTTTAACATCGACATTTGAGTGTTACTGCCACTTCAGGATTCTATGGGATTTGACTTGTGTTTCATAATAATTTATTGAGTTAAATCTGTATATTGAGATTGTTGAGTTGTTTGTTTGGCTATTCTTAGATAAATTATTGTTTATTGAAATGTACTGGGAAGGCATTAAAACGGTTAGGAGCTATTCTCCCACTTTGTTTCGTGACCTCTGTCCTTTTCACTATTCCCCTTTGGCACCTGAAATGTGTTACAAATGTCATTCATTGGGGATAGAGAGAACGCGTTTGAGGGGTGTATGGTCTGGGCAAAGTGGGAGAATGGAAAAGGTTCGATCGATTGAGGTAGTGGGGGCTAGAAGATGCCCTGGGGAGAAATTGGTTCAGGAGAGGGGTTTTCCCTGCCTGATTCCCATACCCAAGGGCTCTGAAAATTGTGGACTGGTACTGCGCTCCTCCTTGAAAGCTCATCCAACCCGGGTGGTGTTATGTAATGCCAGGTCAATTAAAAATAAGACTGCTATTATAGTAGATCTTGTTGAAACATCTGATCTGGCATGCATCACCGAGACCTGGTTGGATGAGAATGCAGGCCCTAGTTTGGCTTCTGTTGCTCCATCTGGGTTCTCGGTGATACACCGCCCGAGGCTGGATCATAGGGGTGGGGGTGTAGCCATCTTTTTTAGAATGGAGCTGGGTCTTGTGGATGTACCAGTTGGTGTCAGTAGATCCTTTGAGTGTATCCTGTGAGCAGGTGCAGGGTTCAGGATTCTCCTCATCTACTGACCACCGGGTGATGGAGGAGAATTCCTGAAGGAGTTTGAGGACTTCATCATCGATGTAGCGCTGGAGTCACCCAGGTGGTTAATACTGGGTGACTTCAACGCTTGGGTCGATGATGAAGTCTCGCCTTTTGGGAAAAATCACCTCCAACTTATGACAATGTTGGGCCTTACACAGGTGGTTACCTCTGATACCCATGTAGGGGGTCAGTCATTGGACCTAGTGTTCCTACTGGAGTTGGAGGTCACACATTTGGGGGTGAAACCAAATGTTTGGATTGACCATCATACCATAAGATTTAGCTTCAGGGCACCCCTAAATAGGCCTGTTTCTATAGAGATGGTACAATATTGCCCTTTAAGGGGAGTTACCCCAGAAGGCCTTTAGGCAATTTTGGACCTATCAGGTATTTTGAGTGAGTGCATGAATCCAGGGGATCTCTTACTTGTCTATAATAAGGCTGTGGGTGATGCCCTGGATCAAATTGCACCTGCTCGAGTTTGCCCACTCACTCAGCACCCAAGATCTTCATGGTTTGATGGTTCTTTGAAGGAGTAGAGGAGAGTGGGATGAAGGCTAGAGAGAGCTTGGTGCAAGTCCAGCCTGGATGCTGACAGACTTAGATTGATGGACCATTTTAGAGTCTGTCATTAAGCAATCACCCATTACAAGGCAGAATTTTTGTCCAAACTCTTTCAGACTGTCAACAGATTGTGCAATCCACTCTGTCTGCAGTCTAGAAGAGATTTTTCACAGATGAAGTGTGATGAGCTTGCTCAATTCTTCACAGATAAGATTGCCAGCATCAGATGGGGCATCCGTCCTGCTCTCTCTTTAGGGAGTTGTGGTGGTCGGCGAGAGGAAACAATACCTTGTGTCTCCTGGTCTGACTTTAGTAGGCAGCATTCATGGATGTTGTGAGGATTATCCAGACTGTACGACCAACCAGCTGTAGTTTGGATCCGGGCCCTACACCACTGTTACTACGTTGTGTAGATATTATCTGCCCGATCCTTGCTGAAATTGTCTGGAAATCTTTGGAGCAAGGTGTTTTCCCCACCCCCTTAAAGGAGGCAGTCATTCGACCAGTCCTTAAAAAACCTTCACTGAATCCAGGCATACCATCTAACTACAGACCAATCTCTAACCTGCCCTTTTTGGGTAAGGTTATTGAAAAGGTGGTTGCGATACAGTTGGATGACCATCTTATGAATCACAACATCTATGAAGCTCTCCAGTTGGGGTTTAGGAAAAGACATAGCACAGAGACTGTCCTTGTCCAGGTTTTAAATGATCTCCTAATTGTGAGAGATCGAAAGGCTAGTACTGTCCTAGTCCTTCTTGATCTCTCTACAGCATTTGATACTGTGGATCATGGTGTGCTGTTGGAGTGTCTGCGTTTTCTTTGTGGACTGACTGGTACAGTTCTACATTGGTTCCATTCTTTCCTCATGGGGCAGACTCAGAGGATTACTAAGGGGATCTACTCCTCTGATACCATCTCTCTGTCCTGTGGGGTACTGCAGGGCTCCATCTTGGAGCCCATGTTGTTCACAGTCTATATGCTGTCATTAGGAGATATCATTAGGCGTTACAGTCTGGGTTTTCACTGCTATGCAGATGATACCTAGCTGTATTTGTCCTTAATTCCTGGTCAGGATGATGCAATCCCTCTGCTTAACAGCTGTCTAGCTGAAATCAATGACTGGATGAGTGCCAGCTGACTGTGAGTTAAACCTGGATAAGACTGAGATGTTGGTTGTGGACCCAGGTCACCTTGAGGTGGGTCATAGGGCTGAAGTACCATCAGGCCTTTGACTTGGTGCCCAGCTCTTGACCTCAGGCCAGGTGCGTAACCTATGCATTATTGTTGACAGCGGTTTGACTCTGAAATCACAGGTGCCAGCTGTTGTTAAGTCCTCTTTTTTCCATCTGAGGAATATCGCTCGGGTGAAACACCTGGTTCCTCTAGCTGACCTTCCTACTCTGGCCCACATCTTTGTGACCACTCACCAGGATTACTGCAATTTCCTTTACCTGGGGCTACCTGGGGTTTAAATTTTCCACCTGCAGCTAGTGCAGAACGCAGCAGTCAGGCTTTTGACTGGAACATCTAGGTATAGTCATATTATGCCTGTTCTGCGTGGGTTGCACTGGCTGCTGGTACAATGGTGAATCACCTTCAAGGTCAGGTTACTGACCTATAAAGCCCTACATGAACAGGGACCGCAGTATCTGAAAAATCTCCTTACTCCCTACTGCCCCTCTTGCTCACTCTGATCCACCAATGAGGGATTGCTAGAGATTCCTAGGGTTTGTTTGAAAACATCTGGAGCTTGTGCATTTTCTTATGCAGCTCCTGCCATGTGGAATTCTCTACCTCGTCGGATACGTAGCTGCCTGACCGTCGAGAGTTTTAAAACAGAGTTGAAAACTTTTTTATTTGTAAAAGCTTATGGCATATGATTTTATATTGTTAATAATATATTTGTTTGTTTACTGTTATCTGTAAAGCGGTTTGATCTTTGGACAAGTGTTTTTAAATAAATTTTTACTTACTTACTTTTTTATGGTAGAAAAAAATTGGGTAACAAAACTGCTAATTTTTGTTTCATGCAAAAATATTAACCTGGTGCAAAGTTATTCAGTTTTTAAGTTCCCATTATTTCCTATGGGAAATTCATTTTTCAGAACAGAGGTAAAATAT
The DNA here is from genome assembly GCA_016271365.2 of Neoceratodus forsteri. Lineage (NCBI taxonomy): Eukaryota > Metazoa > Chordata > Ceratodontiformes > Ceratodontidae > Neoceratodus > Neoceratodus forsteri. Next base: position 615,538,916 of record CM057455.1, read on the forward strand.
TCGACAAAGGATTTGAGGTCATGAAAAAGGATTCATTCTCACAAGAGCCGTTCCTTTTTCATGAGAAAAACTCCTTTTTCTTGAGGAAAACATCCTGTTTTATGAGCCACCATCTTTTTTTTTTTTTCACCAACTAAGAAATGTGGAAAATACATAAAAAATGTTCTCATTTTACAAAACAAACACCAGAACCTAGCTAAATGCTCCCTGTTTAGCTAGATTTTGGTGTTTGTTTTCACAATTACCCACAGAAATAATTTTTTAAGGCACCTGCTATCCCAGGTGCCCAGCTTAGCAAGAAGAACCTTCTGTTGCATTCTCTGTATGAGAACAACAGGATACAACATTTGTTATATGTAAGTCAGGATATTCTGGAATGCACTTAGCATCCAGAATACAACTTGTTTAGTTCAGACAGTAAAGCTTGCATGCATAGGTGCAAACATAGCTAAGAATTATGTTTGTTTTTTGAGGGGGAAACATGGGTCTACCGATCTTTTCAGGCCTATGCTAATGTCATTGGCAGTATTGCAGGGCCAAAAAGAAGATGAAAGGGAACTGGACCTCTTCATGCCCCCCTTGTGCCCATGCTTGTGCTGTTTTAAAAAGATTATGAATATAGATTCACAATACTAGAGTGCACTATAAACAATTCTGGAACTACACATTTATTAGTTTACCAAATATGAGTGGTAATTACTTTGTCACTCATGGGGCTGAAGCACTTATGGAGATAAATGGATTTTTCCACTGCAAAACATTAATTTATATTTTTAATCCATTCTGTCTGTCTGTATCTGTGATTTCTAGTTAGTTTAGCAATGATGACACACATTTTACCACAAGACTTGCAGTTAGAGGGATAATGTGTCAGAAATGTGGCCTTTATATACCGGTGAGTTTGGGGAACACATGTCTGCCCTATAATGCAGGGCAGGGACAATACTGTCAACTCCTCACAAGACACTCTTAGTCTGGGCAGGTTTCTTTAGCATCCTTTGTCTGAGACGCATAACAAGCAGATTTTGTTTATCAAAAAAATCCAAATGAAATGATAACTCTGACAAAAGGGTAAAAAACTCCAATAGTTTTACATTGCAGCAATTCTTGGGATTGATTGTCTGTCATTGCAACACTAATTTTTTCCTTACTTGAATCAGTTAAATATTTTATGTTGCCTGCAGTAAATACATTTTTTTCTCATAAATGGAAATGTTGATTCAAATAAATCAGTACACATGGCCATAGCATTTGACAATAGTAATTTTTTCTGTATTTCTATAAAGAATTATAGCTTCCTTTAGTTGTTGATTTTGATCTTTAATCATATATAATTGAGTTTTTTTAAGAAGTCTGTTGCATTGAACTTTAACACATACACATAACATTTGACCTTTTTTGTTAGGTATAAAAAATAATTTAGAAATTCAAAATCAAATCATTTTTATTGCTAGTTTAAACAATATATTTTATATGACTCTTATAATTTACCTTTTGTTATGCAGATCACTAGAAAAAATCTTATTTTGAGCAGATACTGGAGTCAAATACTGAGCAGGATAGTGTGAGTGTGTGTGTGTGTGTGTGTGTGTGCATGAGTGCATGCGTGTAGAGGGGTAACTCATTACATCCATCATTAATTTGCTCTGATGGTGATGAGCAAACATGAAAACATGAACAGGTCTAATAAAAACATATTTCATTTTAAGAGTCACCCTTCACCTACTGTGGTGTTTCTGCCATTGTAGAATATGCATACAGTCAGACTGACAGTTTTACAAATACACAGAGTAATTCACTAAATATTATTTTGAGACCAAAATCAGGACCCTGTAAATGTATGTATGGGCTATGTCAATCACATTTTAAGGCTGTTTCTAAAATAGTACCGTAAGATTGCAAGGATTTCATTCGGGCCAAGCAAACTCACGGAAGGGTCCTTGCTAGACAATGACCAGGTCAAACCTTGTCAAAGGATACCCTATGACCTTAAAATGCACATTTCATTGTCGAAAGACATGATGTTTGGCTAGTTCTGTGTTCCCTCAACATCAAAACTACAATCAGATTAGTGTGTGTGTGTGAAAATTTTTAAAATAAATTCCTATCTGTGAGAACACACCCAACCCCTGTTCAATGTTATCATCTCTATCTTTTAAAAATGCAAGAAGCTCCAAAATTGTAGGCAGAAAGAACAACCAAGCATTGGCAAGTTTAGCCTCCACCTTGTTTGTTAAAATTACTGCAAAACACAGTCACTCACTTTATAGTATATTTATTGTTTTCTGTCATTGCTAATGTGGGTTGCATTTATTTATAACAGTTTACTCTTAACATTCAACATTTCTGTATATTTAAAATAATACACAAACAGGGATTTCCTGTTCTTGTTAACCCCTTATTCAACTTTCATGTCACTGTTTTCTAGACACTTAACCTTTAAGGTGACAAAGATTTTGGCTTAATTGTTTGGGTCAAAAAAAATAATTTGCAGTGCCTTTCGTCCTTGACTGTTATCTTTAGAATTAGGTAAGCATTTCACAGACAGCTGGAAAGAAAGGCCACCATCCCCTCTCACAGCCCATTGTGTTTGGACAGATTTGAATCAGACAGGTTAACCATATTTTAAACAAACATTGTAGATTTTATATAGCTGCAAATCCAGAAGAAAAATATGTCTGTCAGTCTGTCTGTCTGTCTATCAATCTATCTATCTCTCCATCTCTCTCTCTCTCTGTAAGTGTGTGTACTCAAATATCTATGTGTATATATATATATATATATATATATATATATATATAGTATAGGAGCACAGTCATGCCCCTATAATTATGGTTGAGTAGCCCATTTTATGTTAAACCTCAAATATACACTTTAATAACTTTGCAACCATTCAACAGATTTGTGCAAGATTTGGTACGTGCTGTCCTGTGGAGGTAGATCTCTTGAACTAGAAAGTTTTTTTTCTGATTGGATGTGTGGCTTCTGAGATCTGGATAGTGTAAACAAGTAAAATTTCACCACTTTTTGCAGTTTTCTTCTCATTGCCTTGTGCCCAGATGGTGTATAATTTTCTCGTGATTTTTTTATGGTATAAAGAACTTGGGTAGCAGAACTGACAGTGTGTTTTTGGTGTAAAAATATTAATCTGTTGCAAAGTTATTCTATTTTTTAAGTTCCCATTATTTCCTATGGGAAGTTCATTTTTCAAGATAGAGGTAAAAAGTTTGACAAAGGATTTGATGTTGTGAAAAAGGATTCATTCTTGCAAGATCCATTAATCTTTTTGTAAGGAAGAAATCCTTTTCAGTGAGGAAACAACTGTGTTTCACAAACCATCTTCTTGTGTTTTTTTTTACCAACTAGAAAAAGTGAAAAATACTTTAAAATATTGTCATTTTACAAAACACACATAAGAACCTAGCTAAATTTGCCCTGTTTTTGACAATTAGCCCCAGAAATACTTTTTCTGGGCATCCAAAATCCTGGGTGCCCAGCTTAATAAGAGTATCCTTCCAAAGCATTATCTGTATGAGAACAGTGGATTTAATTTAGTTCTGCAGCTGCAGCTGAACTCATGCTGCTGGCTGCACTTGATTTATGAGCCCCCATTTTCTCTGGCATCTAGTGGTACCCCTCACTCCCAACCACTGTCCCCATATATTTCCTGGTGTCTAGTGGCACCCCTCATCCTCCAATCACTGTCCCCAAATCCCTTGCTCATTCATTTAAAAAATCCAACACCAGGATGCCCACCCCCAGTGTCGGATGCCCCCCAACAGACCACTGTTTTATATTAATAAGACAACATTGGGGGGCCCAGTCCCTGTGTTAGCACTTAGGGGCCCCCAGGAGTGTGGACAACTATGGAGCCCATGCAAATGTCTCAATGTAGTTATTTAATTTAATAAGACCTGTAAAAAAGAAAACAGTCTCCTGACATCTTTTTTAATCCTGAAAAAAATGAAAATGGTCGCTCATTGTCTCCCCATCCTTCTCCCCATCCTGAACCTCCCACTGAGCACCCAACACTGCACACACACACACCCCTTACCCCATACTTACCACCGGAGGTTGTAGGCTGTCATCTTCTGTGGACCTGGACATGTTTGCACTCTTCAAAGCCAAACCACAAACTGATGAATAAAGGTAAGTGCCATATAATTTTCGACATGGCCTTTTTGTGACCCTGACTAATGAATACTACCACTGTCATTTTGTTAATTGTGCCCAGAAGGTGATTTTGCAGTTGCTGCATGAAATCACCTTTTGGGACTGAACAACAACATTTCTCCACCAGTGTTCATGATGTGGGGTCCCAAAAAGGCCATGTTGAAAATGTGGTGAAACAATTCCTAAAAATGGCTGCATTAAGCTTGTTCATTGAAATGTTTATATACAGGCACATAACTTTTATAATTTTCAATATTTCATCATAGTCATTTTTTAACATCACCTCATGAAAAGTACAGCTGTCATTTTTCACATCCTGTTCAACACATGTTTTCACATCTGTGGTGCAGAATGGCATTTTGCCACAGATTTGAACAGTTTCTCTTATGATGTTTATGTTGTGGGGTCATAAGAAGACTTTGTTGAAAATCTGGGGTCAAAATATGAAAAAATGCCAAAGATATGAATGTTCCATGAAATTTTGCTATGCCCGCTCATAACTTTGGAAATGTTTATTTTATTTTTTATTTTATTCTTTGTTAACTGGGTAACACCCACTAGGCAAAAGTGCCTGTTTTCACGGGTGACCCGGGAGCACTGAGGAGGTTAAGTGTCTTGTTCAGAATCACACGGTAAGCAAGCGGAGATTAAATATTTTTACCATAGATTTTCAACATAGCCTTCTTATTACCCTACCTCATGTATGTCACATCTGTCATTTTTCAAATCCTGCCCAAAATATGTTTTCACATCTGTGGCATGGAATGGCACTGTAGTTGTGCAGAATTACATTTTGGCAGTGATTCAAACATTTTCGATATAGGATACATGAGGTGGGGAGGGGTAATAAGATGACTATGCTGACAATTTGGTCACTTTTGTCCTATAAATGGAAGTGCGGGGCCCAGAGGGCTCCATGCTTCCACAGCTACATACAGTACATACTGTATATGCATCTATGGAGGGATGAGTGTGCAGGGTCTGAAGAACCCTGTACTCCCACAGTAAAATAAGGATACTATTATACTATCTCAAAAAGTAAGGAAATAAGTTGCAAAAAACTTTGTTAATGCTCCAGTTAGGGTCAAAGCACAAAAGTTGGGAAATGTGGCATTAGAGTTTCCAACCCTAACACCTGATCCTCCTAAATGAGGCAGGAGAGCAAGTGTGGGGTGTACCTTGGGCTTCGCAAGCCTAGTGCTCACCCTATTCTCATAAAGTCTACACATATGACTTGATTTACAGATGGAATGGGGTGAGTGTTAGGCTTCAGAAGCACAAGGCACACCCCACACCTGCTCTTCTGCCTGATTTGGGAGGGTGGGGTGTTAGGTTTGGAAACCCTAACACCTCATTTCCCAACTTTCATTGCTTTGACCCTATTTGCAGCATTAATTAAGTTTTTTTGCAACATATATAGAGCTAGAGATAGAGACAGAGATAGAGATAGAGATAGACAGACAGATAGATAGATAGATAGATAGATAGATAGATAGATAGATAGATAAATAATTTGCAAAAAACTGCAAATGCAGTTTTTTTGCACCAAATTTCCTTACTTTCTGAGATAGTACAATAGTATCCTTATTTGTCTGTGGGTGCACATGCCCTTTGGGCTCTATACTCCCATCTATTCCTACATTTTAAGATAGTGTAATTGCATCCTTATTTGCTTGTGGACACCCTACCACACCACTATAATATATATGTGAAACAGATAATCCACTACAGGGGTGTGCAGTCATGCCCTGATATACTAGGAAGACTCACATTTTGGCTCACAGATACCAGACAGCAGCAAAGACAAAGTTTATCCTAAGTTGAGTACAATGAAAACTAGATTTTTATTGTAAAAAACAACACAGACTATAATGGCAGATACTGACCAACCACCTGGCTGGTCAATAGCTTGCACTGTAGGTTGTGTTGTTTTTTACAATAAAAACTGAGTTTTTATCGTACTCAATTTGGGATAAGCTTTTTTCTTGCTACTATCCAGTGTCTGTGAGCTAATATGTGAGTGTTACTAATGTGATCTTATATGTGAAGGCATCATTGGTCATTCCTGTGCTCCCTGATTTGTATTTGAGTGCTCTGATACTGTATATGCTTGCCTTGGGTGTATAGTGAGGCACGAGTCCACAGGCTGAGTGGATCCAATCACCCAAGGTGTGTGTATATCACAGCATGACCACATGCCCTGCAGTGGCTTATCTGTCTCATAAAATGTCCAGGATCTGGGGGATGAAAAGAAGTGCAGACGTACGGTCATTGTGGGATAATGCACACACATGTGGTTTGTTTCATCCAATCAGAAGACTGGATTTTCGTAGATTTTTCTTATCCTACACATTTTTATTAGACTATGAAATGCAAAGTTGCTAAAATCTGAGATGAGTGATACATGCCTCCATGTGCTGTGGAGGTTGATGCACCTTACCATGCAATTTTTTTTATCTTATTCCCTGGTGCATCAGTCCCACACAAGAACTGATTTCTTTTTGGCATCATATGGTATATTATGCGGACTTAAACAATGTGAATATTTACTTATTTTAATCTGAGATCAAGGCCTATTAAAGCTGATATTGCTAGTTGATCAACCTAAGATTTCTGTTCAGAGGATTTGCCCCACAGACAAGATTTCATTGAACAGTTGAGCCAAGAGGTTAGGGAATGTTGAAATAATAACAAAAACTCTGTGGAGAACATAAGAATTTTCTGTACTTAGAGGTTTTGTTAGGGAATGGGCAATAGTCTTCACAACTAAAATTAAGAAGCACAGTAAAGCCTAGCTGAACTTTTTAGAAGAGAAGATTAACACACTTGAAATAAGCTTTTGGGCCACCAGAAACCAATTTCAGTATTATGAGTTAGTTAAAATAAAATCTGAATATAATGAGCTACATACAAACACGCTTAAAATGACTTTGGGAATTCAGAAAAACAAATTCTATGAAGCTAGCAATACATGTGTCAGATTCCTTGGATTATCAAATAAAACAAGAAGACATACAGAGACACAGAGATTGTATGGGGTATGATATGGGAGAGCTAAAATTGACTCAAAGAGTGTGTTCCAGCACAGCCAGCCTTGGTAAAAACAAAAAGTTTTTGTTAAAAGAGAGTAGTCCTGTGATCAATCAAGGCAAAAAATCATGAGTAAACAGATTGGTATAAGATGGACCAACTTACCCAGTATAAAATATATGGTACAACTAGTTATTCATATGATAAATCAAGAGAATTTATTATTAATGGTACAATGTTTATCACATTTTTGGAAAAATCCTTCTTCAGTGACACACTGTATCTAAAGCACAATGTTATATTGTTATTAAATGAAAACACGTTATTAAAATAATTTTTGATAGATAGATATTAATTCCATAACTAAAACAAATTATCTCAGTGAAGAAAACCTCTTGAATTGATATTGTTCATAATCTAAAAAATCAACATAAAAGTACATATACTTTATCTCTGTTTATCATTACTTTTCCAAAGTGAGCCAAAGTAAATACACCCAAGCCCCTTGTGATATAATAATATGCATAAGCACTGGTAATAGATTCCTATGTTCACAGTTTCAAGTTTATGATGTATTCTCGTCACAAAAACATTAATTAAAACACTGCAATACACACCACTCGTTAACTTACATAGTCACAGCTTTATAATTTCCCATCCCGGGTTCATGGCCTTTTGATGTTTTCTTTCAAGTATTGTGAATAAATTTAGAATGTTGCTGATCTTTAAAGTGTCTACTTTCTCCATATGTTAATGTTAACCCACATGCATAGACCTTTTTTTAGTTTAACACATCCTAAATGGTGTGTTATATATTCAGTTTATGATAGTTTGCAGTGCTCTGCTTATCTTTACACTTTTCATTTAGAATCAAGCACATTTTTTAAACTATTTTTCGGGTAATCCCCTTAAATAAATCTTCACAGGTTCATTCTTAAAGTTTGTTGCTAACCTAGGTTGAAACATTTCATTTTCTTCAAACACTCTAAGTGCAATGTATTTTCTTCATGCTATTATGTTCTAATGAAAGATTTGAACTGTTATAACAAGTTTGAAGGTTTTATATGGTAGTGTTGCTCTATACCTGACCCACTTGCAACTTTAATTTCTCTTGAATCTGTGTCCATGAATAAAGAGTTGTCTCATTTTAGCAGGGTGCTCCATTTACAGACATTCTGCTTCTAAACATTAAACTTTGCATCTTAAAGTATCAGGTAATGACATTTCACTATCTAGTAAAACAAGTGTTTTTTTTACTATTTAGTTGTCTGCAGTGTTGCAGGACCTCCATCTCTCTCTTGGTAATGGAGGTGCAATACTGCTTCTAGGCAGTTCTTTTAACAGGAAATCAGCATTAGGCAACAAAAGCAGTCATGTGACTCATTACAGGTCATATGACTCTTTTTATCACCCTGGGTGCCCAACCTGCAAAAGCAGCACACTTCTCTTAAAGCAGTGTGTCTCTGTTAATCTGTTTTTAATATATTTCATTCCTTTTTGTTCTTAGATAATTTATTCTTATGTTTACTAAGCCCATGCATTTTCTTTTCATCATTATTTTTCTTACTCAACCAGGGTACATATTTTTATGGATTCTATCTTGGGAGGTCATATAGTTACTTAACCACATTGGTGAACAGGTATTGGGTCATCTTTATGTTTAGTAAAGATACCTCTGTCTGTATACTGTTTAACCACACATGTTCAACCCTAGTACTTTTTTACTAGGCAGTCAAGGAGGTCGTCTACCTATCTGAAAAGTTGGTGAACAGGTTAGGGTCCTTTGTATTTATCTTTATGACCAGTAAATACATCTCTCTCTGTATATTGTTTAACAACACCTGTTCATCCACCTTTGCACTTTTTTACTTGGAAGTCAAGGAGGTCATGTGCATATCTGGAAAAGAGGTATAACGGCTGAAGGGTGCTATATTACATAATTTCTTTTTCCTGCAACCAGGGCAAAATGGCTGTGAATGTTCAACAATGCAAAACCCTTTTGAAACATAAATCCATGTATTTATCTTACTTAAAGTGATTCTTGAGGAGGGTGGTCATTTTTTACTCTTATACATGTCTGTTAATATTTCATTCAGATACCCACCCTATATGATAATTTATATTATTGGCTGCCAGTCCATGCTATCATTGAGGCCATATCTAGGATTTGTGGCCTCAAATTTGTCGATATAATAAGCTTCTCTTGTTAACAGCTTAGTCCTGTAGTCTCTGCCCCTTGGGTTTGGGGCAACTTTTGCTATGCCAAAAAATCTCAAATAAGGTAATTGGTGTCTGAATTCAATAAAATGTCTAGCAACAGGGGAGGCATCATCCCTCTGTGAATGTCACTTTTATAATCCCCTACATGGGATTTCAACATCTTTTCAGTTTTACCTATGTAGCTCTTATTGCATGGATACTTTAACATGTATATAACCTCTGTGCTCTGGCAATTTGTAAATTCTCCTATTAGAACAGTCTCATCTCTGGCTGTGTTTCTTAGTTTTTTAACTTTATAAGTTTTGTTACAATGGACACAGTGTCCACACTGAAAATTTCCTCTGAGGTCATATGCTGGCATGAAATGTTTGGGTTTCTTTTCAAATACAGGATGCTGCGTGTTCACAATTCTGTCTCTGATTGTTTAATTCCTTTTTTTTTCAATTTAAAGTTTATTGATACATTTTCCACAATAAAAGGCAGTTTAAGTAACATTAGCAAAGACCTTCTAATACAATGTGAAGGAACAACTGCCTAACCACCTTACCTCCCTTACTGCTATAACCCAGCCTAGTACCCAACAATACCAAGCTCCCTACTTAAAGCCTTACAAGAGAATGAAACCTAAGATAGAGTTAGCCTTGAACCAGACAGAGTAATGAGTGAAGGGGATACTGGATTTTAGTATGTGCTGCCAAACTATTATGGAGACTAGCAATCACTTTTTCTGTGCACAGATTAGACAAAATTTATTTTACCCTTTCCTGGACAGAGGGGGAGGACCTGTCTTTCTAGTGATGAAGAATAAGCTTCTTAGCCAATAAGGCAATCATAGAGATATGGAACTTTCGTACCTTAACTCTGATGAAAGACAGGTCCCCCAACAGGCAAATCTCGGGAGTAAAGTATTCGTGAAGGCCCAGCAGGGGGTCTAAGAAAGTTTTGATTGAATCCCAAAAGAGGGAAATTTTTGGGCAGGACCAAAACATGTGGAAAAGTGTACCTTCTTCCTGGAAACATTTATTGCACCTGTTAGAGTTCAGATAGCCCCACCTATGTAATTTGGCCAGGGTATAATGCAAGTTATGCAAGATATGATATTGCATGAGACGCAGTCTGTCTTGAGAAATAAATTTATGGCATGAACTCCAGAGAGAGTGCCAATCCAAATAAAGTTGAGGGAAAAAGTTATTCTAGAATCTTGAAGTCCCACATGGACCCCCATACTTTTTATGAAACCAAACCTGATTTAATTTAGAGATTACCAGAGAGTGGGGAAACCTTGGGTATCAGAGAAGAGATGGTCTGGGAGGGAGGAGTATTACCAAAGGTAAATACAAGTAAATGTTTTAACTGTAAAGCTTTAAAATGGAAGGAAACCAGGATGGAAAATTTCTTAGTCATATCTTCCACTGATAACCAATTCCCCTCACCATCCGTAAAAGAGAGAAGTTTCCCCTCTCCCAATTGAGACAACCAGTGTCGGGAAATCTGATTCTTATTAATAGTGAATGAAGTAGAGTTCAGGTAGAGGCCAGGTCCAGATGAGGAGAATATTGTAAAAAGGAACACATTTGAAAATAAATCTTTGAAGATGTCATTATTATGGGGCACTCTTCAGTCATACGTACTTGGGAAAACTTAGAGAAAAATAATGTGAGAGGGTCGTAATTCTTGGCCTTAATTGCATCCAGTTCTATTTTAAGCCAAACCGGTTGCTCTTCTTCTGGGCCAGGAGATACCCATCTCAAACATTTTGCAAACATTTCGCAAGGTGACTAGCCCAGTGATATATGGCCAGGTGGGGAATTCGCAAACCCCCCCCCCTCCAGTTTCGGAGCTTCCAATTTATGATAAGCCAAACAAGGATATCTATCAGCCCAGATAAATCTAATGAATACACCATGTGTCTTTTTAAACCAGAGTAAAGGAATAAAGGTGTTGAGGAGAGATAATGGGTAGAAGATTCTAGGGAATATGTTCATCTTAATTATGTTAATCTGGCCCCATAGTGAAATAGGAAGTTTGGACCACCTCTCAAGGTCATGGGTAATCACCTGCAATAGGGAATCCAGATTTTCTTTAAACCATGTTAGAGGGTTACGAGAAAGTTTAATACCCAAGTACTTAAATGACCTAGAAGTCCAGCATAAACCGAAAGGGCTAATGTCACTTTTGAAAACTTTGTGGTTTAAAGGGAAAAATCGGGATTTACTAACATTTAATTTGTAATTGGACAAATCTCTAAATCTTGATATTTCCCTTAGCAAAGCCGGAACTGAGGATACAGGATGAGACAAGTGTATTAACAGGTCATCCGCATATGCAGTGACTTTAATTTCATGTCGCCCGATTCTCACCCCTTGTATGGAAACATTATTGAGGATATTTTGAATAAGAATTTCCAGAAATAAATTAAATAACAGAGGAGATGGGGGCACCCTTGTCTGATACCTGAATGAAGTGAAAAGGGCTTAGAAAATGCCCCATTCGCAGAGATCTTTGCAGTGGGATTTTTATAAAGTGTAGCAATCCAGGAAATAAACAGAGAGGGAAGATGAAAAGCCTCCAGAGCTTGGAACAAAAGTTCCAGTTCACTCGATCAAATGCCTTCTCTGCGTCCAGGGAGACCAGGCCTGCAGGGAACTCAGTGTCCCTGCTAGCCGAGAAGACATGTGATAAGGTGCGTAAGTGATCAGAGGATAAACGCCCTTTCATAAATCCTACCTGGTTAATACCTATTAACTCAGGAAGAACTACCATTAGCTTATTAGCTAATATTTTGGAGAGAATTTTAATATCCTGATTTAAAAGTGAGATGGGTCTATAACTTTGAACCAGCTCAAGGTCTTTATCAGGTTTGGGGAGCAGAACAATCAAAGCCTCAAAGAGGTGTGAACCTGTTTCCGCCCCAGCTAAAATATGCTGAAATAAATGACCAAGTATTGGTAATAGAAGGTCCCGGAAGACTTTTTTGAATAAAGAGGAGAATCCATCAGGGCCTGGGACCTTATCTGCTGGTAGTTCACTAATAACTTTGGCAATTTCCTACTGAGAAATAGGAACAACCAGAAAATCTCTGTACCGATCAGAGAGAGAGGGTAGGTGAGAGACCTTTAAGTAACACTCAATATCCTCAGGGCAAGGGGGGTGCTCCATGTCACTGTACAAGTTTGTATAGTAACTGGAAAATTCCTGAACTATTTCAGTGGGAGATACTTTTAAAGACCCATCAACCATTGCCCTGATAGAAGGGATAAATCTCATTGATTCCTGTTGCTTAATATGCAGTGCCAGTAGGGGTCCCACCTTTTCCCCCTGATCGGTATAACTAGCCCTTGTATGGATAATAGGTAGTTCTGTTTTGTCTCGGAGTAACTCCAAGTATCTATCTTTCAACACTAGAAGCTTTCTCATATCCTCATCTAGAGGGTTAATTGAGAAATTAGCTTCAAGAGATCTAATTTGGGATAATAAAGATTTTAATTCCTTCTCCTGTGCCCTTTTCCTACCAACCGCCATACTGATAAGGATCCCTCTCATGAAGGCCTTAAAGGCCCCCCACAAGATATCCAGCTTTGCATTATCTAACAGGTTAGATGAAAAAAAGGATTCTATTTGCTCCCTTATAAGTTTACAGTATTTAACATCCTTTAGAAGTTGGTCGTTAAGTTTCCATCTGGTTTCCCTATTAGGTAAATTAAGCAGTACCAAACTGCATACTACTAATGAATGATCAGAGATTGGGCCAGGTTGAATCGAGGAGGTCTTAACCCCGGCTAATAGGGACTGAGAAATGAATATGTAATCAATGTGAGACTGTGAACCGTGTGTCATAAACCTGAAGGTAAACTCCCTAGAGTCAGGATGTAAAACACGCCAGACATCGCAGAGCCCACATTGGACCAATAAATCATTAAACGCCTTCTGCCCGGGGGTGGCCCCACCCAGACCTCTACCTAATCTATCTAAATTAGGCTTGAGCACTTGATTGACGTCTCCCCCTAATATGAAATATGATCCTAATGGGAAACATTGGAAGAATGATAGATATAAGTCTCATAAAGAATCCTGGGTCATCCAAATTGGGACCGTAAATACTGCCCAGTTATATTGGAACAGACCAGAGAGTACCTTTAACAAGGGTAAACCTTCCCTCGGGATCTTTAATAACCTGTGTAGAAACAAAAGGATTACCCCTGTTAATCATGAGCATGACCTCACAACTGTTTGTAGATCCCTGAGCGCTATAAATTGATCCCACCTGCTGCCTCCTTAACTGTGAGTCTTCAACTTCTAATAAATGGGTTTCTTGTAAAAAAGTTATCTGGGAGCTAAGTAAGCTTAAATGTTTGAGAACCTGATATTGTTTATGCTTCTTTCTGATCCCCTTAACATTCCAAGTTGCAAAGGTTATCTCATTAGCCATCCAGAAATAGTAGTTGAACTTAAAAAATTCAGCTCCCTGTAAACATACCCCAGGGTTACTGCAGTAAAATCCACCCTCCTCCTAACCCCCAAGTTTAGATTCCTCTCATCCCCCTGCCCCCACCCTCCAACAATACCCCATAACCCGCCCCCTCCATCCTTTAAACTGTCACAAGTGACATTCAGCACAGTACTGGTGCTTTTCCTTCTTCTCCCACCCCCGACAGTGTCCCCAATTACAAAAAACTATTACATTCCAATAACTTCATATTGAGAACAAGACAGTGCTGAATATACCCAAAAAAGAGAGAACGATCGTGGGCTTTCACCACAATCCCACCGACGTATGAACTTGTAGGGAGCCTGTTTGAAAGGGGCCTCAGCAAGTACCATGCACGACCCAGGTGATCATGGAAACTGAAATGGAACCAAGAGAGAGAGCAGGAGGCGTACTTGCCTCGCGAGGTGACCCTAGAGAAACCAATACCAAACCAGGAAACCAGTGAGGGGGAGTTACCTGCAGCACAGATTGAGAACGAGAATCGAGAAAAAGGAAAATTGTAATCACACCACCAGAGGGGAGGGCGAACTAAACGCCTCTACCCAGAAATAACCCGCCTCCAAATACATAGGCTCTCCATATGAGAATTAACAGTTCTGCACTCAGATCGAGTGAAAAGAGTTGGTTAAATCCCTCTCGAATTAAGGACTGCATCCTCGTGAATCGCCTGTGCTTGGAACGCCCTCTGGTGATGAGATCCAGGTCTTAACCTGGTGAGAATTAATGATAGAGAAACCCCCAAACCATCCTAATACCAATCCAGGTGAAAAAACTGCAAATCTGAATCACTACAAAGCTAACTCCCCTCTCTGCTGTGTTTATCACACAAAAGCTACAAAAGCTTGATATATAGAACCCCCCCATGATCAGGCCCGAGACCCCAAGTGTCCCTTGTTCCAAACCAGCGTGGGCCCTCTACAAATGGAGCCAAGAAAACTGAAAGCCAGCACGGCCTGCGATGATCCTCCCAGTCCAAACCGATAGGGGAAATTTCTCCACATCTTCACACTAAATGGTTTCCTCTCAAGAAGAAGAAACAAAAGTTCCAGCTCTCCACTTCATCTATCTCTCCATTCTATGGGCACAACATCTCAGGGATCCTTAAATAAATCTGGCAACGTAGATTAAAGGCTCAACAAGGCTGCTGCAGGATCGTCGTAGTTTAACCAGGATCCTTTAATTAAAATCTGCAGCCTGGCCGGGTATCCCATCCTGAACTTCAAGCTTGCTGCAATTATCTTGGAAACAATTGGGTGGAACGCTTTACATTTCATGCGAACTGAGCCAGGCAAATCTTGTGAAATTCTCAGCTTCATGTTTTCCCAGTGAACCTCTTGCAAAGCTCATACTTTCTGCAGAAAGTACTGCCTCTCCAAATAGTTCAAAAAACAGCAAATGATGAGGCGGGGTGGAATCCTCCGGGGAGGGTTTAGGCCGTAGAGACCTGTGAGCTCGCTTTATAATAAAACCAGGGCCAAAAGGAGATGGGCCGGCTACCTGCTCTACCAGCTTCTGGACAAATGCCACAACATGTTGACCTTCCTCTCCCTCCGGTAGCCCGAGAATCACAACGTTGTTTCTACGGGTCTGACCCTCTAGATCTTCAAGCTTGGATTCAAAACAAGATATTTTCTGTCACATAGAAACCAGATCAGGATCGAGACTTTCAAGCTTTTTCTCAATGGAAACTATTCAAGCTGTATTGTTGGAAACAGAAAGTGAGACTTCGTCCAATTTTCTGGAAAGAGATTTCAGATCCTTTGCCATTTCTTTCATTTCCTCACGAAAGGGCTTAAATTCTTCAAGGAACCTGGAAAGCGTTAAGGATTCCTGCTCACCACATTGGCTCGGAGGATCAGGCCCAGGCACACCCAAGGCCCTGGATTTTTTAGAGGCCTTTTCGGGAGTAGCTGGGGGGTATGCTTCTGCGGGGCTTTCTTCATATAAGCCTCCATCTGCCAAAATTACACTCAAACCAGACTTCCAAAGCATTTAGACAGCACTGAATCAAGAAAACAGGAGAAAATAAGAAGTTTGGTCATCCAAAAAAGATGAATTAGTGATCGGGAGGCAGGGGCTTCTTGAAGGAGCTTCTACTCAGCACTCTGCATCACGTGATCTCCTGATCATTTAATTCCTGATAGATACAACCATAGGGTGTTGTTCAAATATGTTAACCCCCATAGATATTGCTCTTAAAACATCCTAATGTTTAGTAGCAATATTTTTGATTTTGTAAAAAGTATCATCATAGGTTGTTGCCTGTACAATCTTATTTGTAGACTTATTGTCCTCCCTCATCTACGAATTTTGTCTTAACAGTTCTTCTCTATCTCTGTTATTAACTTTACACATTGCTACTTTAAATACAGTGCTCTTATTCCCCCTTTCTTGAAATCTATCCATCATATTTCTAGTACTAGTCCCACATTCAGTTTCATCAGTACACATTCTTTTTGCCTTAGTTGGCCATATGGTATCGCTTCAATAAGGTTTTAGGGTGACAACTGTCAGCACGTAATATTGCATTTTTATTGGTTGGTTTCCAATATAGTTTCATTGCCAGTCAGTCTTCTTCCTTATTAATGACCAAATCTAAGTAAGGGATTTCTTTCTCACTGCTATTCATGACAAACACCAAATGATCTGTGCATGCATTCAGGCAGTTATTAAAATTGCTGTTCTCCATTTCCTGTACATAAAACTATAATGTCATCAATGAAGCGTTGCCATAACCTGATGTGGTTATGAAATGGGTTAGCCTCACTGAAGACACATTTCATTTCAAATTCATTCACGTGTGTGTATGTATGTATATATATATATATATATATATATATATATATGTAGGTACCAATATGCTACTCGAGAGACAAAGTGTGACAAGCAGGTTCCAAAATTTATTTGGGCCAATTGTCATAACCATATCATATTTACGTTGGGTGAATGTGGTAGTATTTCAGTCCCCAACATAAAGATAGTTTGTAGTTCAGAGGTGCTAAAAAATGGGATTAAAAGTTCCCACAAGGGCAATGTAATGTGAGTAACATCATGTCCTTGACAGCAAATTTGTCATATTATCAAACATATATTTTTTGATGTTACTATGTCTATGGTATCTATTTAGGTAGCATAATATCTAACTTTTCAGTTTTTTATCATAAACTTAACTTGTTGGCAATTATGCCACAATATGTTTATTGATCACAGTATGCACAAATCTGGACATGTTTAAGTTTGGCTACCACATTCATGTCCTTGATTTTCTAGCCCATTTGTTTTTTTGCACAACTATATTACCCTCCTAGGAAAAGACAGAAATCACTTACTTTTCAGAAAGTGAAATACACTTCATTTACAAGGGTTTTTTCTACAGGATGTCACGTGAGTAACTCAGACTACACAGGACATCACGCGAGTAACACAGACACAACACAAGAAGTCACATGAGTAACATGGACACCAGAACAATAGTATCAGTATCATACCAAGTGTCTCACTAAGTCATACCAAAATTTATTGCTAATGTTCAACCAAAAAAATGATTGTCATACTATGGATATTTGGTATAACATTTTTTGAACATTTTGAAGATTGTACTGTAGTCACAACATTATATTAAGATATTCATTAATGTTTTATGTTACAGTGTAGTATGGATTGAATCTCACCTGGTCTGTGTATTACATATACCAGCTGGTCCCAAGCCTACAATAAGAGAGAGGAAAACCAACTATATCTTTATGAGATGAATGGGGATGTTTGGGATTAATGCATGCCCTTGCTACTTGTGATATTCAAGGCTGAAGGCAAAACACTGAAAGTGTATTAGTGACTTATAACATGGGATAGATAAAGGCAGGTGAGTGGTAAACAACCACCAGGTGACCATTGCTTACTCCACAATATATGACAGCTAGTAGTGAACCATCCCTCTGAGAGATCAGCCTGTGTTTCTGTTCTGATCTTGTTATAGTGCAAAATTGCAGTCTGTGGAACAGCCATTACTATCCCTGCTTAGTGAGTGAGAGCCGAGGCCTTCCATGTAGTCCCAGGCAGTGCAGCAACAGTAGCTGTAGTGTTCAAAGTTTGTAGTCTTGCTTCTTACCCAAGCTTGTTCCCAGAGTGAAGTTTGTGGTCCCCATGGTCATTTGTCTGTTGCACATCCAGATTGACAGGTAAATCCCATAGTTGTGGCATAAAGTCAGATGGAACAGTGTGAAGAGAGGGAGACCCCCCCAATGATGTCATGATCTGAAAGTGAGCTTTATGCCGGTGGACAGAGAAACAGAGTTCCAGAAAGACCTGCAAGCTCTGAGTCCCATTAGTTGCCATTTCTTAATTGGTAGAATACAGTCTGGTGGACTGTTTGACTGCACTGCTGGGGAAAATGTTTACTTGCTTGCCATGCATTAATGTAACCACAGACAGAGAGACTGAGCAGCTAAGCCAGTGGAGGTATAGACACCGTGTCTGTACCACAAGAGACAACTCCATATTTTGCACTTCAGAGCTACTGTGCTGTCTCAGAAGGCATATCATGCACAACAAATGTCAGAGAAAGCATAGCAACACTTTCCTTCTGACATCTGTATGTGCATGACAGCCATTTTGTTGGGGACTATTTTTTTAGGCAGCAGAATACAGTAAGTTTGCTTGTCTTTTATAAAAAGGAGAAAAAACATGTACATTGCTTTCTCCTTGTTTTGTAGTGCACCCACTGTTATAAGTGTAATAGCCCACTCCAGGGTGTGCAGTTATTGGGGATTAAGCAACACACTGGGTGTTGTGAGGACACTCAGCCAGCAGCCTCGTGTTTCACAATGCATTCAGGGTATTGATTAATCCATAATAACTGCACACCCTGGAGTGGGTTACTTCCTCCTAATAGAACTATGCCCTTGAGTGGGTTGCTTCAATCTTAAAATGTGTTTTAAGAAATGAAAATGAACTTAAAAACTGACTTCAGGGGCCAGATCTTCAAAAGCTTGCCCATGTGCAAAGCCTAGTTTTTCTGCACAAACCCAGATTTGTGCAGATGTCCATATTCCAAAGCCCTATTATGGGCAATCAAGGTTTGTGTCCAGGCGATTTTCTGAGGTTGGCACAATACAAATGGAAAGTCATGGACCTGAAATCTGGTGAAGTTCTGTAATCACAGAGTGCAAGGTAATTTTGCATGGTCCCCTTGTATGGTGCAGATATACACAATTATCCCTGTTACTAATGATGTCATCCCACAGATCACAGCCACAACTGAAGACACAGCCCCTTCCTGTTGTCAAATGGACCCCTCCATGGTACCGTCACTCACTGTGTCCACATCATAGTCCTGCAGGTGCATATGGCAACCAGTGCATTTTGGGATAGGGTGCACTTTTAGGTTTCTTCAGCTATTGTAGTTAATGTCAGTAATTGTTTGATATGCCATGCTAGGTCCTCAGCCTATCATGCAGCACATGGCACAACAAACAACTACTGTGATTCACTGCAATAGCAAAGTAAGCCTAAAAGTGCACAAAAAAACAGAATGAAAAAAAATAAAGAACAAGGGGTAACACTTTAACAGTCACCGACAGCAATCATCCCAGTAAGGAAAAAACAGTATTTTCCTTCACTTGTACTGCCATGGAAGCCATTTAAGGCATACCATGTAGCACATAGCCCAGTTACTGAGATACACTGCAACAGCAGCCAAATGAGCCTAAAACTGCACAAAAACAACGAACAGGGTTGATGTTTTTGGTGAATGCAACCCCGTTACCATCAATTACAGTCATTTTACATCCATTTTTGGTTTTTGTGCCCTTTTAGGCTCATTTTACTGTTGCAGTGAATCTCAGTAATTGTTTAATGTGCCATGCTAGACTCTTGGCCTAACATGCAGCACATGGCACACCTAATGATCATAAAACATATTGCTGAAATGTAAATGGTTCTGTGCTGGCATTTGGGTGCTCAGTGTTGAGTCAGTGGGTGCAGTATGTTTTTTAAAAAAAGTTGCCATTTCATAGACTCCTGTGGATCTGAGAAATTTGTGGATTACCCAACGCTTCGTTTACTGCTGCTGTTATTTGCTTTTCTGCTGCTAAATGGCTTTGATGCACTTGCACATAAAATAAATAAGTACTGTGAGTACGTTTGGAGTGCTAAACATTTTTCTGTTCTACAGAAGTGTTTTTACAAAAATAAATATGATATTAACAAGGATTTCCTTTTAAGTTTAGCAGATAAGCAGGTAGTTTAAAAGTAGTGTTGGTGTTCTGTTGCCTCCAACACAATATAAGCCCCCTAAAGAGATCAGGTCTACACAAACTGAGCACCTGCAGAGACCAGGTCCTATTTATTTACTCCCCAATACAACATGCATTTTATTTCTCATTATAGAACTCTCCAAACTGTATATATGGTGTTCTGATCTCTAATACAAAATGAGCCCCAGCACTAACCAGGTCCAATTGATATACTCCGCAAAACTGCAGTTTTTTTTGCCCAGTACAGAACAAACTATTTAGCAGCAGTAACATTAAAGGTGCTCCTGATAGAGAATAGGTTAACACAAAATGCCCCCCCCCCCACAGGGATCAGGCCACACAGAATGATCCCCATGTAGAGACTCGGTCTATAGAATAGGTAAATATGTATAACCATTTAATCTAGGAAACCTGCAGTTGTTCAACTTTAAAATGCTTTATAATCAACTCTCTCTGCCCCACCCCACCCCACCCTTCATACCCCAAGCTCAGCATCTTGGGACCATGAGGCAAGGTCCGACTACATGTCTCTGTGTTTCCCAAAGAGCAAATGTGTACCTTTACAATCTGCAGACATCTGACACACCAGGGAACAAAAGAGCAGCTGAGATGCAGAGAGAATAACCCACTGTAGTGCCCATAATGTGCATAACTCCAAACTTCAGGATGTCTTGTCCAGAATGTAGGTGGCAATACAAAGAATACAGACCCACCAGGTCCACAGCTTTAAAGAGCCATGGGGTGATGACTGAAGGTGTCAGCATGCATTTCTGGATCTCAACATTCTGGGCTGGTGGAGGAACCAATAGTAACGTGGGTAACAAAAGGACATGAAAATAACATGCCATGGAGAAAGGGAATTTTCTAAATAAATGAGTTATAACAAACTGCAAGGTTTTGGCAGCATGTCAGTAACAAAAAGAAGGTCACCAGACACAATAATGCTTTTGGACCACAGTTCTTGCAAATTAAAGGCACAGTCTGCTTAGCATGAGGTACTAGATGGACACTACATGTAATGAATGTTACAGCTGTATAAAATGATTAAATAAAAGGCAAAAACTTTTATTCTGTACAGGGAGTTCTTGGGGGAGGCTTAAATGAAGTAATTAGATAACACATTAACAACAGTTGGGTTTCTAAGGCACAATAAAGGGCTGTATTTAAATACTTAAATTGGGAATGGAAGCAAAGTCACAAAATGGAACCCTAATTGAAGGGGTAAATCGATGTTTGTGATAAAACTGAAAGAGCACAATGGAACCAAACTGGGTCTTGTTATGTTTAATATCTCTCCTAATGTGGGACTATAAATTAGGTGTGTCATGTGAACCTTTTAACAATTCAGCAAATAGTTACAGGGTGTCAATGTGCAGTAGGTATGAGTCTCTCAAATACTGTATTCATGCCTATATATATATATATATATATATATAGCTCATTTCCCTTCATACCACGCCCATCGACCCGTTTTCTTGGGGCTCCCAGGGCCTCTCAGAATAGTATATGTCTAAGTATGTAGGCACCTTTTTGGTCTATATTAAGCATTGTAACATTTTCACTAGCCTGCTTATTACTCCAGTAACCCACCCACTGTGTAACCTTTTGGGATATCAGCTCTGTAGTGAAATGTATTGTAGCTGCCTTGAGTATCTACTTACTTCTCTGTATTTCCTGTGTGTTACTGTATTTGTATATATTCCTGCTTACCCTCCCCCAGGATGCATTTGGAATCAAGCGGTCTCCACTCAGCATGCCTTTGCTGGTAAACCGCTTAAATAAATAAATAAGAATATTGGCATATGAGGGTGTCATGCTGGAGCCCATGGCAGTCCCCTTTGTCTGAAAGAAAACCTGTTCCTTAAATCTGAAGAAATCTATATTTAAAACCGCTTCTGCCATCTTAACCAGTAGTTCATTGGGTGGTTTCTCCTCCTATCTAAGTCTAGTATTTCTCTCATATCATTACAGCCATTTCTATGTGGGATGGAGGTATATATGGCCTTCAGATCACATGTAACTAGTGAGCACATTCTTACATTTAGGTTTGTCTTATTCTCCACCTCAATGTACCCAATTATTTCTCCTGAATCTTTAATATATGCTTTCATATTTTCTGCATAATGTATAATGTGGTAAACAACATAATTAGACTGTGGTTCTAACACCGAATAATTAATGCCAGAAACTATAGGTCTACCAGGAGGATTATTCAAATAAAAATTGAATCAAAAATATATTAATAAAGAATCTGTCTTCTTGTATTGACAGCTTTATACCTCAGGATCTGGAAACCCCAAGGCAGTGAAAGATTTTGATCTACAAATATTTTATAGTAACCTTTCTTTGTCAGTGACTGAGGCACAGGGAAGTTCTGTGGGCCATTGGACATTTAAAGCAGCAGTATTGGTTAGTCACTATCTGTTTTTTTTGTTTTTCAGCAAGAGTGGTTTCTTCGCAAAAACATCAATATACTCTGTTTTTGTTTCCCTTCATTCCTGAACAAAGTCACTGGATTTTGAAGGTTTTAAAGGTCCCATCTTCCATGCCTTGCCCACCATTAAAAAAATTAATAACACAGTACAGTGCTGTGATGTTTATCATCAGAAACATGTGGTAGCACCATCTTAAGATACACACAGTTTAAATTTAATATTTACATTCAACAAGTAACCCCACTGGAAGAAATGTTTACAAATTCTGAGTGGAGGCCATCTTTAATGACAAAAGTCATTCATTACAAAACTACCTATAACATTTGTTTTGAAAAATCTGAGAAAATGAAAAAAAATGCACTGATGATTAATCTAAGGATGTCAGAAATATATTTTAGCCAAAAAAAAATATATATATGACAACATTTTTGGCTAACTAACAGATGCTACTTTTTTAGCTGCTGGAAAAGCCCCAGATCCTGATGGACTTATGATAGAGTTAGTCTATATAAAAAAAACTAGCTCTTGCAAAAATGAGCCCTTTATTTGAGACCCTTATGATGGTATTTAAGTTAGCTAAACTCTGAGTTGTTTACACAGGCTAGGATAACTGTCCTCCCTAAACCTGAAAAGCCCAGAGATGAGGTTGCCTCATATAAGCCCATCACACTTCTGAATGTTGATTTTAAAATTTATGTAAAAATCTTAATGGGGACCAGAAAAAGATCTTGGCAAAGCTGATGCATGAACACCAAGCCAGAATTTTATAAAGAAAGGAAATACAGATCCTTGAAAGGTGGGAACACAACTAAAATGACTGCCTATTGATAATCTCACTTGATGCTCAGACAACTTTTGCTCAAATTAAGTGAAACCACTTCTACTGCACAATGAGACACATGGGCAGATATTCAAAAGGGTTGCACATGGCGCAACAGTGTTGCATCACGCACAACCCACTGATGTGCCCCGGCATGATATTCAAAAGGGAAAAGTGTGCCACACAAATCCTGATGCACCGGAGCGCATCAGTAATGTACGCAGGCACATGTGGGGGGGGGGGGCATACCCATGCATAACCCACACGGCCCAATATTCAGCCCGGGATGTGCAGAGTCATGCATGTGCAACCACTACCTGCGCCTGCACAAAGTTAAGCCCCAAAAAAAGGAACAAGTGATAGCGACCCACAGGTGAGCTGCCACATTGCAGGGCGCAACAAGGCAGCTGCCACCTGTGGGTGGCCACCGAGTTCCTGCCGCACCTGGTGGTGCCCCCCATGCCCCATTGTGGACATCCCTGTAGTGAAATCCCCCCTCCTATATCCCTGGTGGTCCAGTGGACCTCTATGTGCCCGATCGTGGGCATCGGTATAGTACCCCTCCCACGTCCAATATCCCTGGTGGTCCAGTGGACTGATCACCACCCGATCACAGGCATCTGTAACACATAAAATACCCCTACTACCCTGATGGTCTAGTGTAGCCCCTCCTCACCCGCCCACTGAGCCCCACCGCCCCGCTCCTCCCCATCAGCCGGAGGGCAGCAGCACCCCAACCGCCTGCTGCCCCGCCACCCGCCGACTGACAGCTCACTAGGCCTGCACGCCCATTGGTTCACAGCATGAGCCAATGGGTGTGCAGCCCATACCGTACTACTCAGTCCAGAAATGTGAATGATTCATTCACATCTGGACTGAGTACTACAGTATAGCTGAATGCCCATTGGCTCATGCTGTGAACCAATGGGCGTGCAGCCCATGGAGCTGTCGGTCAGTGGGTGGTAGGGTGGCAGGCGGGTGGGTGCTGCCGCCACCGGCTGATGGGGAGCAGGGTGGTGGGGCCCAGTGGGTGGGTGGGGAGGGGCACACAGGCCACCAGGGTAGTAGGGTATTTTATGTGTTACAGATGCCCACAATCAGGTGGTGATCAGTCCACTAGACCACCAGGGATATTGGACATGGAGGGGTACTATACCGATGCCCGCGGTTGGGCACATAGAGGTCCACTGGACCACCAGGGATATAGGAAGGAGGGGCTTATTCTCTACACAAATGCCCGTGATCGGGCACATAACTGTCCACTGGACCACCATGGATATTGGATGGGGGGTTCTCTTACAGGAATGCCCACGATCGGGCTGCAGGGGGCGTCGGTCCCCGACGGCTGCTGCCTGGCAGGGCACCAGGCGCAAGTCGTCGGGGATCAGCGCACCTGCATGCTAATGGCATGCAAATGGGGCTGTAATGAGATGCAAATGGCCCACTGTGCACCTTGCATAAATTATGGCCCCATTTGCATGTCCCCTTTTGAATATCACAAGTGCTGTGCATGGCGCAATGGCACTTGCGCTAGCGCATCTCCACACTCCACTCTGGTCATTTGTGCTTGTGCAGTGCCACTGTGCCATGCACAGTGGGGGTGGCCAGGGTGCGATATTCAAAGCTGCTGCACCATAGTGCGCTCTGTTGAATATCGCCCAGGCCACACCCCTGCGCAACAAAGTTGAGCTGCGCCCAGGCTTGCACCACAGCTAGGTACAGTTTGAATATCCAGGCCCTGGACTTCAATCCAAAGTTTTTGTGTTGGGTACAGACTATTTACCACTGGTCTTCAACAGTGGTTCAAACAAATGCCTTGAGCTTATATCCAGTTTTATTAGGCAGGAGGACCAGACATTTGACATGGGCGCCACTTATCACTACTTCTATTTGATTTAGCACCTGAACCCCTGGCTCAGCTGATCACAAACTGTAAAGATATTCAGGAAGTATCTCTTTTCAGAGTCACAGCAAACATTTCTCTTTATGCAGATGAATTTTTGGTACTGTATGTGTCACCCACCTGATATTTTGCTGCCAACCCTGGTAAAGCTTCTTCCTGCTTTTGCAGCCACCTCTGGCTATTAAAATACCATCACCAAAACTATTGCACTACCACTATGCAGATGTAAAAATAGAGAACACAAACATGCATTGCCACTACAACAAATGGGAGAAGGTTTCAAATAGTACATAGGTGTACATATTTGAAAGAATGTTAATGAGATCTATGTGGCTAATTATCGCCAAATACTGGGGTGAAAAACAGCTATGTTATATAACAAATGCTATAACATCCCTCTGCCTCTTCTGTGGCATTGCAATGTACTCCAGATAGCAATATTTCTGACATGTCTCTACTTATTTCAGATCTTTCCTTGTCCAATCAACATCCAATTTTTAAAGAAAATCAGAGCGTGTGCAAAGGCTTGTATATGGAATCACAAATGTCTCAGGATCAAATTTGATCAATTGATACAAATACCTGGTAAGGGAGAAATTGGTACCCCGCACTTCAGGAATTACCACTGGGTAGCACAGCTCACAGGACTGAGAGTCACAATCTGGAGTGTAGAAATATTGGTATTCTATTGGAAAAAGAATGATCTCTTTTTTTTTGCTACATAGTTCTACTGTGCATTCCCTCACATGTGCTAAGGGTAACCTGATAAATTTGCACCAAAATGATAACACAAATATAAAAAGACAAATGCACAGTGTGCAGTTCTGGCAGCAATGTGGGCTAACCCTACATTTTATCTCTTTCTAAAAGACCCAGGTTACAAACTATGGCCAACTCAGGGAATTACATTATTGAGTCATCTATTTTCTGCCTGGGCACTTATGATATTCCTAGTACACATGTCTTCAGATATCTGCAAATGAGACACATTTTTGGTTCTAGGTTGTGGAAGGAGTATAAATTGCAGGAGCCATTGGGGTCCCATGTATATTGCATAGTGCAGTATACACCAAAGGGCTTGTAACTAAACAGTCTCAGAATCTCATAAGCTCTGTCTGAAGTATAGGGGAGTACAACAGACTGATATGGCAGGAGTCTTTGGGTACTGAAATTACTTTAGAGGATTAGACTGATATACTAGAACAGTGGTGAATGCCAATTCAGTGTAAATTTAAGGTTATCAAATTTATGACTACACAGAGGGTTTACTATATACCTGTAAGACTCTAAAGATTTGCAGCACACTATGATGAAAAGTGCCCAACATGTGATCAAGGAAATGCTGACAAGGAGGATAGCCTGACTAAGGAGGGTAGCCTGACTCAAAGGCAGCCCAATTTGTTCCAGGTCTCCAGACCTGAGGTGCCAGGCAAGGAATGGGAGGGGGAAGACAAAAGGAAGCAGGAAGTAGAGGACAGAAAAAGGAGGATGACATTATCCAAGAGGGGGAGGGGCTAGGTGCTGGACAGGAGAAAGGGGAGAGGCAGGGGGAGGGGGGAGAAGGGGATTGGTGGAAAGGTGAGAGCGAGAGAGAGAGAGAGAGAGAGAGTGGAGGAGTGGGCACTTAAGGGGCTGCACAGAGCAGCTCCCCCTCACCTTTTTTGCTAGCCACATAGAATTGGTTAGACACATTGGTTGGCTGAGAGAAATGTGCTGCTTTAGAGAATCTGGTGAGACTGAGGTTTGGAGACAGTAAGATAAGATAGGAGAGCAAAGGGTAAGGCAGGCTTAATAATCCAAAGCAGTTGGCAAGATTGTGTTTATTTATGGTTTGATCATGGCTGGAGGATGAGGGACAGAGCAGAAACTGGAAAAGGGTTTTTGTTGGTTCCCCAAAGATGTGTTTCCAAATAGGACAGTGAACTGGGTTTTTTGGTGACTAAAGCCAGCATGGCTGCATCTTGGAGAGGTTGTTTTCAGTGGTCCTTTTTCATCCCCTGGTTCTTTTGTGGGGCAATGGTGTTTTTAATTTGCTAAAGTTTTTGAGTCCTCTTACCACTTGCTTTACCGTGGTTGGGTTTCCTTTTAGTTAAGCTGAAATAGAGGAATCTGCTTTCAAGAGAGCCTTTTCATTCCTTTTGCCATGTGCTGTAAGTGTGTGAGGATTTTCGGTGCCTGGTTACCACTCACCATATCATGGCCTGGCCCCATGAGTCATTTATGGGGAAGTTGCACCTGGTCCAGGTCTTGTGACACAGAGCTGAGGGTGATTCACAGTAATGTGTTTTTTGCAGCTGCACAGGTTTCAAGGCATACAGTAATCACCAGTCATATGAAAAATGCAGACACACAAAAGCAGTGAGGTATCAGGAGGGACAGCAGAGGAAGGAGGTTACAGGGAAGGGTAACAGTGTATCGGGCAGCTGCAGGACAGAATAAAGGTAACACTAGCAGGGTGTTGCATTGTTTCAAAAAAATAAATAAATAAAAATGGGGGAAGGATGAAACAGGAGAGGAATAACTGGGGAGCACAAGAAGGTGTGTGGATGGCCTACAAGGAGTGGAAGCCCAGCCGTGTGGTAACGGACACCATTTTGAGAGGAGGGTGCAGGGCCACATGGTGCCCGCCATTTTGTAAGCAGCTACATGGTGCATGGTTCATGTAAATAATGGGTTAAAACAAAAGAGTGCTATCCCAAGAGAGCCCCTACTGGCATTAACAAGGGAGTGGAGGAACAAAAATAAAAGGTATGCATAGAGGGATAAAGTAAGTAAGGTATAGCAGACTATACATGCTGAAAAGGTCATGGGGATAGGGCTGGTATGCTTGGGAAGGATGGGAAAGGAACAAGCGGGGTCAGGTGGAGCACAAATATGGCTGTGAACTGAATCAATCTTACACACTGGAGTGGTACTGACTATATATATATATATATATATATATATATATATATATATATATATTTATATAATACTGGCACGGTAGAGCCAGTATAGTTAGGGTTGCCTGACCACTTCTATGTTAAACCCAAAGGTCTGCACTTTAATAACTTTGCCACTGTACAATGGATTTGACTGAACCTTTGCATGAGTGGTGTGGTACAATACTTCTCTGGATCTGGCAAGATGTGTTATGGTCAGATGAGCGGTTGCGGAACTGCAGAGCACAAAAAAATGTGCTAAAACTTTTTTTGCATGTTTCTTTGCTCAGGGCTGCAGCCCACATGATTTGTCCATCTGGTCTGAAATCTTCAAGTAAGATGCAGTCTGGGTCACAGATGTGCCTTTTGAAGATTTGGTGAAAAAATATTAAACCGTTTAAAATATATTAAATTTTTAAGTTTTAACATTCAAGTCAATGAAGAAAAAATATTTGTGCCACTCGAAACTGTCACAAAACCACTTTTTACTGTCACAAATCCACTTTTTACTATCGTGCTGCAGTCATCTTGTTTCAGTTAGTGGAGAAGAAAAATGTCTGTAGTTCAAATTCTAGTGCCGTTAGGTAAACACTGACAATTGTGTTTACCTAAATGGGGCACAAGGAACACACTGGTGCCATCAGTTTTTTTCTAGGACCCCTAGAAATACATTTTTTTTTAAAAATTGAATCCCCCATAGTGTCACAAATCACAACAGTACATTTACAATGCTTTCGCAAATCATTAAACTGTTGTATCTGTACTGTCTCAATTTGTGACACTACTGCAGCAAAAATATATAATTTCTTTGCTACACCACTGCACCTAAACGATTAGTGCTTTATGGCTGAAATTTGCAGGGTGGCTAGCCATGGCACCACATATGTGCCTTTTAAAGGTTTGGTAAAAAATTAAAAATGGTTACAAAGTTACAATACTCTGAAATTGAGAAATTTATCATATGATATGAGGCACCTGCAGCGCCTTTCGGCACCCATATCTTGAAAAAGGTGAAAGATACAGATTTCTCATTCGCCACTGCTTAGTCCACCTTTAGGTGGACTAAGCCTGCATGGAAGTTTCAAAGTCATGATTACTACTACAGTGGAATTTATTTCATAGTTGCTACGGTTACTGATATATTGCCAAATTAGTGTTACAGGGGTTCCTTTTCAGCACTATATGGCTGCTGTATGGCTCTGTACTTATGTGTATGTGGGAGTGCAGGGCCTCAGAGGGCCTGTACTACCACATACACATACCATTATGCAAAAATGGGTGCAAAAATGGGCAGCGTGAGGGGACTGTAGGGCCCAGAGGGCCCGCATTCCCACAACCACATATCAGTTACTAGTTATAGTACACTTTCTCAAAAAGAAAGGAAATTCATTGCAAAAACTTCATTAACACATCAGTTAGGGTTGACAGCACAGTGGCAAAAGTATGGAAATATGATGTTAAGGTTACCTCTCTATCACCTCACCCCCATCGCCCCCCTCCACTCACCAACAGATGTGGGGGAGTGCCATGGGGTCATCAGGCCTAACTCTTACCCCATTCTCCTCTGCTGTAGCATGTCAGCTTGTTTACACATGGAATGGGGTTAGAGTTGGGCCTGATGGCCTCATGGCACACCCAGATGTCTGTTGGTGAGTGGATGATGGGGTGATGGGGGTAACTGTAACATCATATTTCCATACTTTCATCACTGTGCTATTAACCCTAACGGATGCAGTATATATATATATATATATATATATATATATATATATATATATATATATATATATATGTATTTATAAAATTAGAGGGGAAAACATGCATTAGAAATGTCTAATTCATGGCTACAAACAAGTGCTCAGAAGCAGGACACATTACCACAAACAAATTATTGTGCCACATAGAATGTTTATTTTTAAAATGCCACCATTTTTTTATCATTAGCAAGGAAAATTATACTTGCAGGTTCCCCTGTAGTTGTCTGAACTTAAGTGAGCAGATACCGCAGCAGGTCGAGTGCTGTCAGGGTCGTTTGCCGTCTGTTTGCCATAAGTGATACAGAGGAGGACGACAATGAATCCCAAGAATTGTGGTGAAGAGATAAAATAGATATTAAATGAATTCTTGGTTGCCCGACCCCACTGCCCGCCCACCATCCAACATGCTTACTCAGAATCACTGATTCCTTTTGAAACATTGAATTGAATTTACCTTCTCTTTTTTTGTTTTTACCACCTAACTCCACAAATCTGCCCTCAATTCAGCTGACTCTGCTGCCAGCTCCAGAAAAGGTTTTAAAAAAACAACCGCCATGACGGTACAACCTTAGTAATCATGCAACCTTGATCATCCATTCCTGAGGCAACTGAGCCCCTGCTAGTAAGTGAAACTGCACCCCTCATTCCAGAAACCACAGTACACTGTAGTCCATTTTACATGTATTTTCCTGTGCCCTGCAACACAACCAACTGGTGCTTTTCTGATCACTCACTTTGAATTCTGTTGCCTGGTCACATAAAACTAAGAAAAAAAAATAACCTCCACTAACTTCCAGGGGCAAACACTGAGAACAGTTGGTGCATAGGACAAGGGATGGATTAGTGACCATTATGCTTCCTGGTTCTGTTGGTCGCAGCATGCAACTTGATGTGTCAGGGGAGCGGGGGCTGCAAGTCATAATTTCCAATTTCTGAGTGCCTCTCCTCAGCAGAGAACTATAGTAGCTATAACAATTTAAAAAATAAATAAAACTACTGCAGAGGGAGGCATGCCAACCACTTTGTCATTATGAATATACACTGCAGCTACAGTAGCTGTAGTAGGACAAAATTCCAAGAGAAAAAAACATTGCCGCACTCTGTAGTAGGCAGAGTAACTATTTTACATCAGAATACACTGTAGTCTTTAATTTTTACCATATAAACGTAAACATTTTCTTTTCTCATGCATGTTAATTATAGAACCCTATTTTATAAGTGCAATAAAACACTCTGAGGGTACGGGCAGGGGCTGAAGGCACTCAGCCTGCATCATCATGCCTCACTACACCCCTGACTTTGTGTTAGGCATGTCTAATGCACACTCCCTGGTGTCTTATTGCATATATATTTATAAAATGGAGATGATGATAATATCCTCCAAACCCAAACTTCTCATTGTATAAAACACATCACATGACCACACACCTCCACTTTTAACCCTCTCCAAAACCATTTTGACATTTTATAAGCTAGATAAACCACTCTGAGGTGTGCAGTCACGCTCTGATATACCCACGCTTTGGGTGGTTGACGCACACAAAGGCATGTGTATATCAGAGCGTGACCGCACAACTCAGAGTGATTTATCTATTCATATGTGTGTGTGTGTGTGTGTGTATATATGTATGTATATATATATATATATATATATATATATATATATATATATATATATATATATATATATATATATATATATATACACACACACACAGTGGCGTCCCCAGAATGACACCCACTTTTAAAGCTCTCTGCAGTATACTGTAGCAGACCTAGTGAATAAAGCAATGTAATTTCAATGGCAATTTGTCCCTTTGTCCCTTTTGTCATGCAGGAAACTGTGGCATTCACTTCATCCTGGCAGTGTCACATTTTCCAGAATGACAAAAGGGACTAATTGCCATTGAAATTAAATTGCTTTATTCAGTAGGTCTGCTGCAGCATTCTGCAGAGTACTGTAAAATGCTGCATAATTGGGTTTTATCCTGGGGGATGCCACTGCATGCATGCATACTTATATATACAGTATATATAAACCTTAAATGGAGTACTCAACCCTAACTATAGTGGCACTACCTTGCCACTATAATATATTTATATCTATCTATCTATATGTATGTGTGTGTATATATATCTATAGATATCTATATATATATCTATATATATATATATATATATATATATATATATATATATGTGTGTGTGTTTTATACTGGCACAATCGAGTCAGTATAGTTAGGGTTGAGTAAGCAGTTTAATGTTAAACCCCAAATTTTGCATGTTAATAACTTTTGCAACCATTCAACGAGTTTGCACAAAATTCAGAATGCGTGGTCTCCTATAAGTAGAGTTCTTGATTTGCCAAATTGTGTTTGAGTTGGAATTATGTTTTTTGTGCAGCAAAGCACTGAATAATGTGTTTTTTACCTTTTTTGGCATTTTTTTTACTGATTTGTTTCCATCACTCTGCAGCCACACCGTTTGATATTTTGGCCTGAAAGTTTCAGGGTAGAAAGAGTGTTGGTCACAGAACAACGCAGCATTTGTTTGGTGAAAAAATATTAATTTGTTCCAAAGTTGTTTAATTTTTAATTTTGGGGTTCCGAGCATGCTCAGTACACTCCAAGATTTATATGTATGTTTTGTGAACGGAGATTGGATTCACGATCAAGAATTTTTATCAACTAGCAAGAGGGGATTTACAAAATCCCCATGGGTGAGGAAAAATTCCTTGTTCACGAGCTTCCATCTTGTTTTCATTTTTTCCCCCCAAACAAAATATTGTAGCTTGCCCCATGGCTGCCTTCTTTTTCAAATGAGGCTTGGGTTTTATTCAGGGTGATGCCCTTTACAATCCCATGCCTTTGGTTTCCTTCATTTGGCCAAAAACTGGCAATTTTAGAATTTAAAATTCTTTATTCGTGACTCGCTTCTGATCCTCGCTTGCAAGATGACAAAATCCTCATTCACAAGCCAATCCCCTTTCATGAGGAAGCAAAATCCTTGATCGTGACTTAGGCACCAGTTGGCCCTATCTCGCAAATGAGGATCGGCTTGCAAATAGGGATTTTGTCAGCTTGCAAAAGGGGATTGGCTTGTGAAAGGGGATTTTGTCATCTCTCAAAAGGGGATTGAGTTTTTGAATCCACTTTCATGAGCTGACAAAATCCCCTTTTGTGAGGTGTAAAAATCCCCTTTCATGAGCTAATACCCTTTTGCGAGCTGACAAAATCCGTGATCTTCATTTTACGACCAGATGGCCCTTCTTGCGAACGAGGATTGTCTCTCGAATGGGGATTTTGACACCTCATGAAAGGGGATTGGTTTTTCAAATCCTTATTTGTGAGCTGACAAAATCCCCATTCACGAGCTGTCAAAATCCCCTTTCCTGAGCAAATCCCCTTTTGCGAGCTGACAAAATACTTAAATGTTTTTCATAGCTGCTACGGTTGCTGAGATACTGCCTAAATGTCACCCCATTCCATCTGTAAATGTATTCACAAGCCACAGTAAAGAAGAATAGGGTGACATTTAGGCCTCACAACCTCAATGACACACCCCATCAGCTGTCAATCTCAGGACGATGGGTGGGTGCACGAAGGGGATGGGGCAATGCTAAAGGTCTCATTTCCTGAGCTTTTGTGTTTTAACCCTAAATGATGCATTAATGAAGTTTTTTTCATAGAATTTCCTTACTTTTTGAGAAAGAATAGAAAAGTAGAAAGTTGCACAAGTTGGTGGGAGCACAGGCCCTTTGGGCCTCATGCTCCCACCAACTTGCAAATTCCTGCTTAAGATAAGAGTACAAGTACTGAATATCATATGTATTGCTGGCAGTGCATATGGGTGGGAGTCTGGGGCCCACCACCTTGAAAGAAAGCAAAGTGTCAGTCATCAGAGTGGCATAATTCAACACCCGTTTACATGTCAGAAACCTAACCACTACAAATTACCTCTATGGCAGTAATGCTAGGCACCCTATAAATGTGAAGCCAGTACCACAATGCAAAATGCCATATGCAAAACATAAAGTGTGTCACACAATATGGGTGCAGCAAATAAATTTTCCAACACCTAAACAAAATAATTCACATGGACAGCACATCCCCTTAACACGCTTCAAATTTCTATGTAAAAGACCAAACTATTTCCTAGATATAAAATGTAAAAGTTTCAGATTTTCATTTGTCACACTGCAGAATTCCACACCTATTAACATTTTGCATACCTAATGACTGAAAAGTACATCCATGGCAGTAAGGCTAGCTGCCCTAGTACTTTCAAGCCACAAACACAATGGAAAACGCTGTCCACAAAAAGTAAACTACACCACGTAATATCTCCACAAAAAATATATTATCCAATACCTAAACGCTATAATTCACATCTACAGGGCATGCCATCAGCACCCTCCAAATTTCAAGTTAAAAGACTAAACAATTTCCGAGATATTTAATTTGAAAAATTTTTACAATTGTGCTATCTGGTCCATCCAAATCTGGCCATCTAGTCCCTTCCCCACTATCAAAGAATCTCGCATTCAAAGAATTTGCAGGCTCATGATCAAAGAATAAAAAATTTTAAAACCCAATTTTTGGAGAAAAATACATGTAACCACAGCCATGACTCAACAGAACAAAGGCCCCTAAGCAGATCCCACCCTAGTTTGCCTTTAGAAGTGACCCCTGTGCTGAGAACATTTTATTTTTCATGTGGCCATCTAGTCGCACCCTCGTGATCAAAGATCGTGGTCAAAGAATTTCACGATTAAAGAATTTGCAGGCTCACGATCAAAGAATTTGCAGGGTTGTGACCCAACAATAAAAAATGTTAAAAGTGAATTTTTAGGCAGAAATGCATGAAACCACAGCCATGCCTCAACAGAACAAAACCCCCTGAGCAAAACCCATCCTCATTTGGCTTAATAAGCCACCCCTGAGCTAAGAAAATAGATTTTTTCAAGTGGCCATCTAGTCACTCCCTCTCGGTCAAAAAATCTCATGATCAAAAAATTTGCAGGCCCACGATCAAAGATCATTAGCGAGCTGCGATCAAACAATAAAAAGTTAAAAACTCTGTTTTTTGACCATTTTGAAAGAATCCACAAGCATGACCACTGAGCAAAACCCACCATAGTTTCACCTCAGAAGTCCCCCCCTGGGCCTAGATATTTAAATTTTTCCAAACACAAACTGAAAACAAGATGGTGGCAATTGCGATCAAATAATTCCTCATGATCAAACATTTTTTGATCATGAGCCTGCAAATTCTTTGATTGTGAGGCGGGACTAGATGGCCAAAACCCCATTCTTCTTTTGTAAAATAACCATATAAATTGTCCCAATGATTTATAATGGGAACTTAAAAAGTTTATTAACTTTTGAGTGGATTAATATTTTTTCACCAAACAAAAAGTGGCATGCTACTTGACCCATGCTCTTTCAGATGAGTCAAGTCGCAGAGCAGCACACTACATGATGGCCGTACAGCACCACGGACAAAATCTGAAAAACTGCCCACATAACTGACAAAAAGTGTATTTTTCAGCATTCTGGTGTGCGAAAACCGTATGTCCAGCCAAGATGAAATCTGACAAATCAAGAGATCTAGCATGCCCCACTGAACATCCCAAATGTCATGCAAATCCATTGAAAGGGTCCAAAGTTATTAACGTGCAAAACCTTGAGTTTAACATAGATGTGGCTTCATAACCCTAAATATAGGGGTGTGACCATGCCCCTATAATATATTCCATATCTGAGCATGTTGACATGCTACAGTAAAGGAGAATGGGGTGAGATTTAAGCCTCATGACCCCAGTGACACACCCCAGTGTCCGTCAGACTGTGGAGGATCGGTGTGGCATGTGTGGGGGGGGTAGGGGTTCAACCCTAATGTCTCATTTCCTGACTTTTTTTGCTTTAACCCTTAATGAAGCATTAATGCAGTTTTTTGCATAGAGTTTCCTTACTTTTTGAAAAAGTGTAATATAAGTAGTAAAAAACATGTATTGGTGGGAGTGCGGAGCCCAGCTCCCACCAAGTTGCCAATTTTTGCATAACAATATGCATCTGGGCCCACGCTCCCACTTTCGCAAAGCTACAGAGCCATGCAGCAGCACTATAGGACACCAAACCCTTGTAACAGTAATTTGTGAATATCTTGGGAACCGTAAGAGCTAGAAAAAAGATTATAGCAGCATTGTAATCATGGCAGGGAGTACTTCACGCATCATTGAAAGACTGTACCCATATCTCACATTGTTTCCGAGATATGGGCACCAAAAAGCACTGGATAGGCACTCTTTCAACCCTTGTGACAGTAATGTCACAATATCTCATGAACCGTGCAGTGTACGAACAAAATTCCACTGCAGGCTTACTCTAGAAGGTGATCTAAGCCACCTGTAGCAAAAAGTCTGTATCTCACTTAATTTCCGAGATAACAGCACCAAAATTAATGACACATACTGCAATGTAATCCTATGAGACAAATGTCAATTACATCATTGAATATCTCTGCAACACATTATTTCCCCAACAACTAAACAGCATAGTTCACATCTCTATGACATCCTCTCAACACCCTGCAAATTTCAATTTAAAAGACCAAACCGTATCCGAGATATAACATTTTAAAGTTTGAGATTTTCATTCATCAGGGTGACAGAATTCTGCACCTGTTTACATTTTAAACACCTAACAACTGAAAAGCACGTCCATGGCAGTAAGGCTAGCTACCCTATAAATTTTAAGCCACTAACAAAATGCAAAACACTGTCCGCAAAATGTAAACTGCACCATGCAATATCTCCTCAACAAATGTATTTTCCAACACCTAAACACAATAATTCACATCTACAGCACATCCCGTCAACACCCTCCAAATTTCAAGTTAAAAGACTAAACCATTTCTGAGATATTTAATTTTAAATGATGTTAAAACTGGGATATCTTGTCCCTCCAAATCTGACCATCTAGTCCCTCCCTCGGGATCAAAAAATCTTTGATTGTGGGTCTGAAAATTCTTTGATCATGAGGAGAGACCAGATGGCCAAAATCCTATTCTTCGTTCGCAAAATAACAGTATAAATTTTCTATTAGACTTATAATGAGAACTTAAAATTTTAATAACTTTTGAATGAATTAATATTTTTTCACCAAACAAAATGTGGTATATTCCTTGACCAAAGCACTTTCAGCATGCCAAGTGGCAGAACAGCACACCACACAACGGCCACAGAGCACCATGGCCAAATCTGAAAAACTGCCTCTTAACTGGCAAAAAGTACATTATTCAGTGTTTTGGTGCCCAAAAACCGTAAGTCTGACCAA
Source organism: Neoceratodus forsteri (assembly GCA_016271365.2). Classification (NCBI taxonomy): domain Eukaryota; kingdom Metazoa; phylum Chordata; order Ceratodontiformes; family Ceratodontidae; genus Neoceratodus; species Neoceratodus forsteri. Next base: position 615,576,255 of record CM057455.1, read on the forward strand.
AAACAAATTGGGCAAATCAAGAGATCTACCATGCCCCACCATGCATGCCAAATATCATGCACATCTGTTGAACAGGTCCAAAGTTATTAATGTGCAACATTTCAAGTTTAACATAGAAACGGCTTCATAAGGGCGTGACTGTGCCTCTATTATATATATAGATATTCATTAAAAAAACTTTGTTAATGCATTAGTTAGGGTTAAAGTTACAAAAGTGGGGAAATGAGATGTTAGGGTTGAGCCCCTAACCCCTCCACCATCCCAGGCCCCATCCTCCACAGACCGATAGAAGCCAGTGTGTGCAATGGGGTCATGAGGCTTAACTTTCACACCATTCTCCTTTATTGTAGCATGTCAACCTGTTTGCACATGGAATGGGGTGACAGTTGGGCCTCATGACCCCATGGCACACCTCAGTGTCAGTCAGTCTGAGGAGGCTGGGGTGGGGTGGTGGGGGGTTAGGGACTCAACCCTAACATCTCATTACCCCACTTTTGTCACTTTAACCTTAACTTATGCATTAACAATTTTTTGTTATGAATATATATATATATATATATATATATATACACTGTATATCTACTGCAATATATATATATATATATATATATATATGTATATGTAGTAGATAAACCATCTGAGGTGTGCGGTCACGCTCTGATATATGCACGCCTTGGTGTGTGTTGTACACACGAGGCCACAGGCAGTGTGCATCAACCACCCAAGGTGTGTGTATATCAGAGCAAGACCGCACACCTCAGAGTGGTTTATCTATCTTATAAAATGTCAAAACTGTTTTTTAGGGGGTAAAAATGCAGGTGTGCGGTTGCGATCTGATATACTCATGGTCACCTGATGGTTTTTGTCCAATAATGTTGCTTTAATTGACCATTTATGTAGCACCCATTTTATAAATATATATATATGTATGTATTAGATAACCCACTATAAGGTGTGTGGTTGGCTTTGATATACTTGTTGGTGTGCATTGTTACACACAAGGCTGCCTCCCAAGGCGTGCACATATCAGAGCATGACCACACACCCTAGAGCAGGTTATCCATCTTATAAAATGGCTAATTTGTTTTGGATGGGGTGAAAGTGTAGGTATGTGGTTGCGCTCTGATATATGCACAGTCATATGATGTGTTTCAAACAATCAGCAGACATGATTTTTCCTACCATTTTATATATATATATATATATATATATATATATATATATATGTATGTATGTATGTGTATATATATATATATATATATATATATATATATATATATATTCATTGCAACAAAACTCCATTAATGCATCAGTTAGGGGTCACAGCACAGTGACAAAAGCATGGAAATGTGGTGTTAGGGTTACCACACCACCCCTCCACACACCAACAGATGTTGGGGTGTGCCATGAGGTCATCAGGCCCAACCCTCATCTCATTCCATGTGTAAATAAGCTGACATGATACAGTATAGGTGAATGGGGTGAGAGTTAGACCTGATGACCCTGTGGCACACCCCAATATCTGTTGGTGTGAGGAGGGGGGTTGGGTGGTAACCCTAACACCACATTTCCATGCTTTTGTCACTGTGCTATGAACCCTAACTGATGCATTAACAGAGTTTTTTGCAATGAATTTCCCTTCTTTTTCAGAAAGTGCAATGCAACTGGTAACTGATATGTGTTAGTGGGAGCGTGGGTACTCCTGGCCCTGTGCTCCCTTCACATTGCTCATTTTTTGCATAATGGGATGTGTATGTGGGAGCTCAGGCCATCCAGGCCCCATGCTTCCACTTACATGTAACTACGTAGCCATACAGCAGCCCTATAAGGCATGGAAACCCTATAACAGTAATTTGCCAATATCTCAGCAACCATAGCAGATATGAAAAAAATTCAAGTGTTGTTGTAATCAGGACAGGAAGACCTCTATGCCAGATAAGTCAATCCAGTCTGCATCTGCCATCATTTGCAAGATACAGGCACCGAAATAAAACTGAGAAGGCACCCTTGTAACCCTTGGAACACATTTTTGCCAATATCTCTGTAACTGTAGCAAGTAGGGAAACAATTCACTGCAAAGTGTAATCTATGATTTCCAAACTTATTTTTGTAGCTTAGATCACTGCTAAGCTATGGGTAGCAAAAAATCTGTATCTCTCATTGCTTTCGAGATATTGGTGCCAAAAGGCATCACGGGTGCCAGAATGATATCTTATGGGAAATTTCTGAACTTTGGAGCACTGTAACTTTGGGCCCATTTAATGTTTTGGTTCCAAACATCCAAAAGGCACATCTGTGTGACCAGGGTTTGCCACCCTGCAAATTTCAGTCCAAAAGCTCAAACCATTTTATTGCAGAGGGATGGCAAAAATTTGCAGTTTTTGGACAAATAACTTTTGCAAATTGCATCAGTTTCACAAAAAACAGCACAACATTTTTGTGTTTGCGAAAGTGTCGTAGCAGTTTCTGCCACAATTTACCAAAGTACTGGTGCTCCAAGTTTTTAAATGACATTTCTGCGGGGTTTTACCCCAAACTAAAGATAGGGCAGGCATCCTCAGGACTAAACTAGGTAAACACAACAGTCAGTGTTTACCTAGTTGGGTCCCAAATTTAAATGCCAGGCACTTTTCTCTCTCACTAACTGAAAACAAAATGGTGGCAGCATGAAAGTAAAAGGGCCATTTCTGACAGTAAAATGTACTGGCAGCAGCTTTCACGAGACACATGCAGTATATTTTTTTCCCTTTGACTACAATGAGAAATTTGATTTTTGAATAACTTTTGAATGGTTAAATATGTTTTTCTGCAAGTCTTCAAAATGCACATCAGTGACCCAGTCTGCATCTTTCCTTAGAGATTTCAGACCAAACAGACAAATTGTGCTGGCTGTGGGCATGAGCAAAGAAATGCACAAAAAGTAAGTTTATTTGCATTTTTTGGCATTCTGCAGCTCTACAACTGTACATCCAACTGTAACTCAACTTGCCAGATCCAGAGATCTATGGTACCAGACCATGCATGCAAAATTTCAAGCAAATCTGCTGTATGGTGACAAAGTTATTAAGGTACAAAATGTGAGGTTTAACATTAAAGTGCTTACTCAACCCTAACTATACTGGCCTGCTGGGCCAGTATAATATATAGATAGATAGATAGATAGATAGATAGATAGATAGATAGATAGATAGATAGATAGATAGATAGATATATATTCATGGCAAAAAACTAGGGGGTTTCTACAGTGACAAAAGTGTGGAAATGAGATGTTAGGGTTACCACCCCACCACCCCACCCCCACACCCCATCCTCAAACCCATAACTCTGCATCCTCTCCACACACACACATATGCAAGCAGTACAAGACACATCCATCATCATTGTTCAGCAACTGTATGAGTTCTGCTGCCATCAAAGTGCCTTGTGGGTAGACATGCATGGTGGGTAACCATGTGGGATGACCCACAGTAAGCATTTTTTTGTTATAAACATCAATAACAAGATTTAAGCAGATGTCTATATTTCAATCGTTAAGAAATGATGAAACACAGTATGTTATGTATAGATAGGTGTATTGAAAAAAAAGTTTGGCTAACCCTAACAACATTCAGTGGATATTTGCGTATGTTTTTCTGATAGAGTGAGTCAGTCCTAATAACAAATAATAATAATAATAAAAGTAATGTTTTGTAGAATAGTTTACAAGCAACATGTGACAGCAACAATTGTAACATCAAAAGCTAATCATAACATGCTGCTAATGAGTATTTCCAGTTAACGCAGCAGTATTATAACATGTGATGGTGCTAATTCCACACCTGAGCAATATGTGAAAAATACTATGTATGTGTCAGCTGTATCTGTCCTGCTACCACATGCCTTTGTGGTAGCAGTGATATCTGCAGCGAGCCAATCATTGAATTCTGACACATAAAAATCAATATTTAGAAAGTTTGTGCAGACTGTATTTCAGTTTATGAGAAAGATATGCCCGCTATAATGTGTCATCATACAGTGTTGGCAGTATAAAGTGGATCATACTGTATTTGTTTTTCATAACATAGTGTTATGTGAAAGGAGTAGAGTGTCATGATTATTGTGCTTACAGATGTGACTGATTGGTACATGTGTCTTGCATGTGTGTGTGTGGGGGGTTGGGGGATGTGGAGTTAGGGGTTTGAAGATGGAGGAGTGGGGTGGAATGGTGGGATTGGTAACCCTAGCATTCCATTCCCACACTTTTGTTACTGCAGAAACATCCTTAACTGATGCATTAATGGAGTTTTTTTGCCATGAATTTCCCTTCTTTTTGAGAAAGTGTAATATAAATAGTAAATGGTATGTGTTGGGGGGAGTCCGGGGCCCTTTGGGCCCCATGCTCCCATCAAGCTGCCCATTTCTGCATAATTATATGTTCTTTCATGGAAGCATGGGCTCTCCAGGCCCTGTGCTCCCACTTACACGTAAGCACGGAGCCATACAGCAGCCCTATAGGCTAAGGAAGCCTTGCAACACTAATGTACCCATATCTTGGGAACCGTAGCAGCTAGTAAATTATTTCAAGTGTGGTTGTAATCATGACAGTGAGTAATAATAATAATAAACTGAATTTTTAAGTGCCTTTCAAGATATCAAGATGCTTTACAATAATTAAAACATAATTTCATAAACAAAAAATGCAATAATAAGTAATACAACAGATCCATACTACAATGAGTCACTGATAGGCCTGTCAACACAAAAAAGTTTTAAACACCTGTTTAAATCCCCCCACAGTTGTGCACTCCGGAAGCTGACGGGGTAGAGAATTCCAGAGAGTAGGGGCCATAAACATAAATGCATGGGCCCCAGAAGATTTCAAAGTCACCCTCGGAATCTCCAGCAACCCCTCATCAGCTGAACGGAGCTGTTGCACAGGGCAGTAGGGAACAAAAAGCTCTTTCAAGTAGTCAGGGTCAAGTCCATGTAGGGCTTTATTTGTCAGTAAACCAACTTTAAAGGTGATCCACCTCTGAATCAGAAGCCAGTGCAGATTACGCAGCACCGGGGTAATATGCGAAGCCTGAGAAGACCCTGTCAACAATCGTGCCACAGCATCATGCACTAGTTGCAAGCAATGGATATCAATGCCAGGAAACCCTAAGAATAGGGAGTTGTAGTAGTCAAGGCGCAAGATCACAAAGGCATGGACCAACACAGTAATATCGCAGGACGGAACAAGGTGCTTGACCCTGGCGATGTTACTAAGATGATAAAAGGCAGACTTGATGACTACCGACACCTGAGATCGAAGGGTCAGCCTGTCATCAAGTACCACTCCCAGGTCATGCACCCATTCAGAGGTAAGAATCTAGGAGCCCCAATAAAAAGTCCAGAGGGCTAAACCAGCCCTCAACCCCTCTATCCAGTGACCTGGATCCACAACCATCACCTCAGCCTTTCCTGTGTTCAATTTTAGCCAGCTCAAATTCATTCAATCCTGGAATTCAGAGAGGCAGATATTAAATACTGAGAGAGCACTATCCTAGTCGGGTACAAAAGACAAATAGAGCTGGGTATCATCAGCATAGCAGTGAAATCTCAGCCCATACCATCTTACAATGTCTCCGAGGGGCAGCATATACACTACAAACAGCAAGGGGGACATCACCGAGCCCTGATGGACCCCACATGAGAGAGGGAGTGAGTCTGAAAAAAGATTCCAGACACAACTATCTGTGTTCTGCCAGTGAGGAAAGATGTAAACCACCTGAGGACTGTACATGTCAGGCCACAGATGAACCTCAGGTGCTCAAGCAGCACCCCATGGTCCACAGTGTCAAAGGCTGAAGAGAGATCAAGGAGCACCAGAATGGAATGGTTTCCTCTGATCTCTCACCATTGGGAGACACTGAGCACCCGGACCAGAGCAGTCTCAGTACTATGCCTTTTTCCAAAACTGAACTGGAGAAGTTTGTAGATATTATGGATAGTCAAGTGGTTCTCCATCTGAATTGCCACTACTTTCTCAATAACCTTTCCTATAAAGGGAAGGTTTGAGATAGGTCTATAACTTGCTAGAGCATCCGGGCCCAAAGAAGCTTTCTTCAGAAGGGCTGTTACCATCGCCTCCTTCAGAGAGGTTGGAAACTCACCCGATTCCAAGGAGCACCGGACTATCTGAGCCAGCACTGGGCCAATAATGTTACAACAACCCATAACCAGGGAGCTTGGGCCTGGATCCAAACTACAGCACATGGGGTGCATACCCTGGGCAATCTGCATAATATCCACAAACTCTGGCAGGTCAAAGGTACTCCAGGAGACACTAGGAGCAGTGATCAAGCACCGACCAGCAGCATCCTCCACAGAGTGAGTCAAGAGGATCTCCAACCTGATGTCGGCCACCTTATTCATAATAAAGTGAACAAGCTCATCGCATTCCATTTGCAAAAAAGCTGTTTGGAGCTGCAGACAGGCTGAGTTGCACAACCTGTCCAAAGTTCAGAACAGTTGAACTGGTAGATTCTGAGTGGCAGCAATCTCCCTGGACAGGAACTCTGCCTTCTTATGGGAGATCACTGATTGGTAGGCCTGATAATGCTCTACCAATTTAAGGTGGTCGGCCTCCAGGATGGATTTCTGCCAGCACCATTCTAAACTTCATCCTAGTCACTGCAGCTCCCTCAAAGATCCATCAAACCAAGAGCCCCAAGGTTGAAGTGGGAAAGGATAAACACGGACAGGAGCAATCAAGTCTAGGGCCAAGGAGATGATCTTATTATAGGCCAAGACCAAGGACTGGACTTCAGCAGGACTCAGGAAACTCTGAGAGGTCAATCACCACTGCTAGACCTTCAGGGCTCACATCCTGTAAAGAGTGGTAACTGACTAACTCCACAGGGGCAGGCCTACGAAGTGGGGCACAGAAGTTAAGCATCACAGTGTAATGATCAGACCAACTGACAGGTTCCACCCCCAGATTGGAGTGCTCAATCCCCAGGAGGAACACCAAATCCAAAGAGTGACCATGACTATGAGTAGCAGAGGCAACAATCTGTGTGAAGCCCAGAGATGTCATCAACTGGAGGAAGGGCTGTCCAAAAGGTGAGAATTCATTTTCAACATAGGCGTTGAAGTCACCCAGAACCATCAGTCTGGTCAACTCCAACGCCATGTTGATGGTGAAGTCTGCCACTTCCTGCAGGAATCGCTTTTCGTCCCCGGGTGGACAGTAGATGAGAGCTATCCTACAACCCACACCTGCTACCACAGTACACTCAAAGGATTTGGCCTCCTCTACTGGTACACCTGTGAGGCCCAACTTGATCTTGAAACAGGCCGGCCACTACCCCCCCCCCCCCAGCGATCCAGTCATGGGTGGTGTATCACCAAGTACCCAGCCGGAATTTCCACTTCTAATGAAGGGCCAGCATTTTCATCCAGCCAGGTCTTAGTGATGCATGCCAGATCAATTGTTCCAACAAGATCTGCAATATTTGCAGTCTTGTTCTTAATACATCTGGCATTGCATAACACTGCTCAAATTGGATGGGATTCAAGAGTCGTCCTGGCTACTTGCCCACCAAAAGAAGTGGTGCCCTTGGGTATGGGGACTAGACATGAAACACTATGTTCCAGGCTCCATTTCACCCAGGTCATCTTCTAGACCTAACCAACCCTATGTGAGAGATCCACTCATTCATCTGATGTTCGCACCCTACACCCCCACCACCCCTCCTACGCACAATACCCATCATGTGACAGTGCTGGTAGATAGAAAACATCAGAGGTGGGGCTGGAAATGGGCAGAGGGCACAGAGAGCAGAGGATGAATAGTGCACAGCCGAGGGAGATAACATATACATTCCACAGGCTAACTAACCACCAGAACTCAATAATAAATAAAAAATGAAAAACCAGCAACAAAACAAAATTAAAACTTTCCTGCACTATAAAATAACTCCACCAGAACAGTAGCTCTTACCCAATAGATACCCAACAACATAAATACCCCCCCATCCCAACCTCAAAATTTAAATAACTAACTTAAAAAACAGTAGTTCTCACAATATAAAGTTGACCGAATCCGTATCTCACATTGTGTCCATGACAGGGACAGGAAAAAACGCTGTGAATGCTAACTCTGTGGGCATAATAGTGGGCCTCAGACATGAAAATTAGCAGTTGAAACAGTAAATTGCAAATATCTCAGGAACCATATAAGGTAGAAAGAAAAATTCAAATTTCATGTTATTTGTGGCTTTCCAACCTACTTCTACATTTATTCATAGGAGAACTATGATTTTTTGCGATGAAAAGTCTGAATCTCGAAACGTTTTTGAGATACGAGCCGTAAAAGGCATCACTGATACTGCAATGTTATCCTATGGGGAAATGTCTGAACTTTGGAATGCTGTAACTTTGTGCCTCTGAAATGTTTTGGAACCAAATCACTAAAAGCTTATCTGAGGGACAAGGGCTTGCCACCCTGCAAATTTCAGCCCAAAAGACGAAACCATTTTGTTGCAGTATGCTGGCAAAGATTTGCAGTTATTTTGAGCATACTTTAGCAAAATACTTTCACAAATCATGAACGTTTTGCAAAATAAATCACAAAACTTTTGCATTTGAGAAAGCATTTTGTGAAAGAATCTTTCACAAAAATGTTAAAAATGTATTTCAGGGGGGTTTAACTCCCCCCAAAAAAGCTATGGCTAGCATCCTCAAGACCTGACTAGGTAAACACAACAATCAGTGTTTACCTAGAGGGTCCCAGTTTTAAATGCCAGGCATTTTGCTGTGTCACTAATTGTGAACAAGATGGCTGACTCACAAAAGTAAAAGGGCCATTTGTGACAGTAAAAATGGCCTCTCACAAAAGTTTTGCGATTTTTGCTAACTTTTTCCATTGACAATAATAGGAAATGTGTTTTTTGAATAACTTTTGAATGGTTTTATTTTTTTTTTCACCAAATCTTCAAAAGGCACATCGATGACCAAGGCTGCATCTTCCTTGATGTTTTCAGACTGAACGGAGAAAGCATGCGGGCTGTGGGCACAAGCATAGAAACACACAAAAAGTATATTCTTTTTGCATTTTTTGGCATTCTGTAGCTCTGCAACTGTACATCCAACTGTAACGAAACTTGCCAGATCCAGAGACTTATGGTATCAGACCATGCATGCAAAATTTCAGGCAAATCTGTGGTATGGTGGCAAAGTTATTAAGGTGCACAATTTGCGGTTTTGCATTAAAGTGGCTACTCAACCCTAACTATAGTGACACTAACGTGCCACTATAATTAATATATATATATATATATATATATATATAGAGAGAGAGAGAGAGAGAGAGAGAGAGATTGTAAAAAAATACTTCATTACTGCATCAGTTAGGGATAAAGCAAAAAAAGTAGGGAAATGTGACATTAGGGTTTCTAAACCTAACACCCCATTCCCCACTCTGCACAGACCCACAGGCAGGGAGGGGTGGGTCTAGGTGGCCATGCTCCCTAACTCTCACCCATTCACCCATGCTGTAGCCATGTCACCTCATTTTGGAATCCCTACTTCTGTCTCTTTTACCCTAACTGATACATTAACAAAGTCTTTTGTTTTCAATTTATGTCCTTACTTTTTGAGATAGTATAATTGTATTGTTATCTCTCCACAGATGCGTATATGTACAGTATGTAGCTGTGGAAGCACAGGGACCTCCAGCCTCTATGCTTCAAGTCATAGCACAACAGTCACCAAATTGTCAACATAGCCATGTTATTACCCCACCTCATGGTCCCAGTACAGAAAAGTCAGCAATCCCCACCAAAACGTAACTCCACAGAAGTGTAACACCAATTCACAGCGTAGGTGCAAAAAACACATTTTGGACAGGATTTGAAAAATGACAGCTCCGACATACATGAGGTGGTATTATAAGAAGAATATGTTGTAAATTTGTTCTCAAAATATTTAAAATTCACAAAATTATGAGCAGGTATAATGAAAGTGTGACAAATAGTCACAACTGTGCCATTTGAAATATTTTTGACCCTAAATTTTCAACTTTGCCTTCTTGTGACTTCACCAGATTTACCTATTCCAGAAAATCTTGAAATCCAGTTCCAAACATAATTCTGCACAATCGCAATGTCATTCTATGCTACAGGTGCAAAAAAAACATTTTGGCCAGGATTTGAAAAATTACCGCTGTGACATACATGAGGTGGGGTAATAAGAAGACTATGTTAAAAATATGGGGTGAAAATATTGAACATTTCCAAAGTTATGAGCATGAGTAGCAAAACTGCAATGAATGCTCATAACGCAGCCATTTTTTGAAATTTTGACCACAACTTTTCAACATAGCCTTTTTATCAACCCACCTCATTGTCATTACACAAATCCCACTGGAAGGGTGATTTTGTGTCAAAACCACCTTTCCAGTGGGATTTGTGTGATGGCAGATATATTGTTCATGAGGTGGGGTCCCCAAACAGCCATGTTGAAAATGTAGGACCAAATTTCAGAAAAACAGCAGAGATAAGGCTTAAAGTTGACCCCCCCCCATTTGAAATGCATAGAAGTGAATTTACCTTAGTTTCTCATATTGCAGTCACCATTTCCAGCAGCAAGATGTCTATTTGATCAGCAGAGTGGATCTCGAACCTGGGACCTACAGAGATGAGTGAGGGTAGGTGGGAACATCCGGGGGAGGAGGAGGGTCCGCAGTTGGAGGTCAGGTGGGGGTACGGGCATGATCAGCGATGGACCTTTTTTTAACAGGCTAAAAAAAAAATGGAGGAAAATAGGAGGATGCTGGTGGTGGGGTGGATACCCCTAGGCACCATGGATAACAAAGTGACAGAATGTCCCAATGGGGAAGGAGATAATTAAAACTAAGAAAAAAAATTATGTATACATATATATATATATATATATATATATATATATATATATATATGGATTGAGGGTAGGGGATGACACTAGACACCAGGGGTAAACAACAAAGTGGCAATAAAATAAATATATGGGGATTGAAGGTGGGGGTGCCACTAGACACCAGGGCTTTTTACCACAGAACCACCTCATGAGTAAATTTTCTCAGAACCAGATGGTCCCAAAACAAGTTTTGAAGATGAGCTGGCCAGGAAAAGAATCCCTTTTCACCATCCCATCTTCTTATTCACCAGCCTTTTCTGTCACTGGCAAAGAAGGAAATCAGCTGGCGTACAAGGATTCCCGGTCTGGCCATCTCGTCATGAACTTTTCATGATGAGATGGCCAGACTGAGGATCCTTGTTTGCCAGCCAATTTTCTTGTTCTCCAGTGAAGAATAAGGATGGTGAACAAGGAATTTTTCTGGGAAACAAGAATTCTGGTCAGGCCATTGGCTTTGAAATTTTCACGACCAGACGGCCAGACTTGGGATCCTTGTTCACCAGCCAGTTTCATTTTTCTCTAGTGATGAATAAGGATGGCGAACAAGGAATTTAGCTAGTGGTGAAAAAGGACTGAAATAATTAAAAAAAATGTTTCTTGGAGCATAGGGATGTGGGAAACCACAGTTCGGTGTCTTTATTGGAGGCATTGCATAGGGGGTCAAGAGTAAGATCAGCCTGTTCATGGATGACACTAAGATTTGTGCAAAAGTGGACAATGAGGAAGGGAGGCAGGCACTCAGAAAGGATCTAGCTAAACTCGATCACTGGTCTAGGAGTGGCAGTTGGGGTTTAATGCTAAGAAGTGCAAGGTCATGCACCTCAGAGCCGAAATCCCAGGAACACCTACTGGCTGGGGGGAGTACAGGTAGGAGCATCAGAGGAGGAAAAGGACCTGGGGTAATAGTTACAAGGGACATGAAGGTATCAGCACAGTGTAGGAGGGTATCAGCAAGGGCAAATAGGATGCTGGGGTGCATTGCCAGAGGGATCACCTCTAGAAAGGGGGAGATCATCCTGACATTGTATAGATCACTGGTGAGGCCACACTTGGAGTACTGTGTGCAGTACTGGTGGCCATACCTCAAAAAGGATGGGAGATTACTGGAGGGGGTGCAGCTTATGGCTACATAAATGATCATGGAACTAGGGGAGTTGCCGTATGAAGAAAGATTGAAGAAACTCAATATGTACTCGCTGGAAGACAGAAGGGAAAAAGGGGACATGACAGAGACCTTTAAGTACTTGAAAGGCATAAACAAAGTCAGGGAGGGAGTGGTGTTATGCTTAAAGGGGGAAGGATCACTAGGGGGCACAGTCTGAAGTTGGAAGGGGAAGGTTTTGGAAGGAAATGAGGAGGCACTACTTCAAAGAGAGAGTGGTGGCGGGTTGGAACGCATTGCTGGAGGAGTTAATCACACAAAGGACAATGGATAGCTTTAAGTGGGGTTGGGATCAAGTCAAGGGCAGGGTTAGTACAGACAAGAACACAAAGGGGGGAAGGACTGGGGAAGAGGAGGAAGGGAGGGGATTGAGTGGAGGTGGGGGTGGGGCAGCTGTAGTGATATGAAACCAAGAGCTGCACAATCGGTCAGACTTGATAGGCCTATGGGCCTTTTCCTGCTGGCAGTTTCATGTGTTCATATGTAGCACAGCCCATGAACTCCCAATGAGCAAAAATCACACTTTAATGTGTGAAACAGATATCCCTGGGCAGAATTAGGACAGTTTGTTTTGGGCAAAAACAAAAAACAAGATGGCAGCTCAACAACAAGGAATTTTGTCTGGTAAGCAAGGACTGGCTCCTGGTGAATGAGGAATGCCCCCACATGAACAAAGATCCTTGTTCATTTTGTGCAGCTTTCCTGAAAAATGAAACTCCCATTGAAAATAAATTAAAATGCTAGAACTTTGGAACAAATTATATTTTTTCACCAAATAAATGCTGGCCTGTTCTGTCACCCAGGCTCTCTCTACCATAAGAATTTCAGGACACAATTCTACACTGTCACTGCACAGTGTGTTGAGAAAAAAACTTTTAAAAAGTGGAGAATTTTCAGTTTTTTTCACTATCTGGATTTCAGAATCCGCAAATCTGGCCAGAACAAAACTTGACATGTCAACAGTACCCCAGAAGTCTGCACATGCAAAATGTTGTTAAAATCTGTTGAACGGTTCCAAAGTTATTAAAGTGCAGAATTTCAGGTTTTACATAGAAACTGCTGCTCAACCCTAACTATAGTGGCACTACAGCACCACTATAAGATATATATAAACAAATGAAGGGCATGCAGCCGGAAAGTCATAAAAGAAGGCATAGATTTGTGTTTGTGTGCCGCTGTCACAAGATAAGATAGGGGGAGTTTGTATATTGATGCCTACTATTATAAAAAAAAAGTAAATGAACACAAACGGGGAATGGGCAGCAGGCATCTAGGGGAGAAAATAGGGTGTTGGATCTCCCCCAGTTAGAGAGTGACTGAAAAATCTGGCATACCTGCAATAGGCACATATTACATATTATTTGGGTTATCAGAGGGAGTATGCCTATAAAAAATAAATAAATAAAAGGAATATACATGAATATATATAACGTAATAAAAAAAAGGGGACAAGGAAAAAGGTGAAAGGAGAACCAACAGAGGGCAAAGACGGTACAGTGAATACAGGTTATTCATTGGATATCTGTGCTGTTTGCAGATTAACATGGCAACCAAGAAGAAAAAGCCATCAAAAGCAGAGGCAGTGAAAAAGGTCATGGAGCTGGTGGAAAGAGCACAGAAAATGCTTGATGCAGTGGTGGTGGTGCCAGAGACTCCCCACCTACCTGTAGGGACAGGAAGTGAAAGACAGGGAGGGACAAACCCAAAGGGGATGGAGCAAAGAAACCAAACAGTGAGGAAGTCAGTGTCATGAAGGATCCTCAATACCAGCAGCCCCTGCAACCCCCCCCCAACCTCCAGTGACACCGGGTACAATAGATATTTCACTCAAAGGTAATGTGAAAGAGTATGTAGAACAATTGATTAGATCCATGGGGGAGAATAGGCTAGGGGAGCCAGAAAAAGTGACTGGGGAAATAAAAGGGGATATGGGAGGGGCTCAAGGGTGGGATTCTGGGGTGGGGGTTAGGTAACATAGGGGCAGGGATCGGGTTCCTGGGACTGAGGATAGGGGATCTTGTCCCTTTAGCGCTGAAAGAGAATATATGGAAAGGGGAATATGTAGATATATTTTCCCTGATGGATAAGGAAACAGTGAGGAAATATGATGAGAAAGAAAGGTTGGCTAAACCCAACATGGCAGTGGCCTTGGTATTCTTAGGTGGGGCAGAGGAGGTTTGAGGTTACAAAAGAAAGCTATGGAGGTGTGGCTAATTGGATTCAGGTACTACAGTGCCAGAGTACAGGAGAAGTGCCTGGAGTTAGCCATGCCCCTGTTGGCATACTCACTCATAGTGTGTAATGCCTATAAGCTAAGAGGGTGTTGATTACAATATGATGAGAAGTTTAGGCAGAGAATGGCTTCTCATGGGACACAAGACAATCTGATTTGTTGATCGAGATCATGCCAGGGCAGACAGGAAATGGATGGGACACAGCAAAGGGTGAGGGGACCCTACAGAAGTTTTGTTGGGGATTCAAAAGGGCAAAATGTTCTTGGCACAGTTGCCTATTCAGACATGCTTGTTCCAAGTATGCTGGAAATCACACACTGACGTGGTGCCGATAATGTGGGGATATGAGCAGAGGGCAGGAAGTAGTGGGCAGCCCTTTCAAGGAGAATACTTGGCACAGTGAGGGGGCCTGGGGGCAGGGCAACCAAGGGAGGGGTTATAGATTTGTAAGGGGATATGTCCAAGGGGCAGGTGGAAAATGAGATAAATTGTGGGAAGGAAAGGGGTCCTGGCTGTAGATGACTCAGACCCCTATAAGATTAAAGCTGCTGCAGGAGTGTATTGAGGTGTACCCTGACCAGGCAGCCAGGGAGACCGTGTGAGCAGGTTTTGTGAAAGGTTTTAGCCTTCCATTTAAATGGGAGAGAAGGGCCATGAGAGCAAAAAATCTGGCATCAGTAAAGGGTAGAAAGGAGATATGGGGCAAAAAGTTAGGGAAGGATATCAAGGCAGGATGGGTGGAGGGGCCTTTCCCAACCCCCCAGCCAGCTTCAGGGTATCACCATTTAGTCTGGTACAAAAGAAGCAGGCGGGGGAATACAGGATTATTCACCACCTTTCATACCCAGAAGGGGACTCAGTGAATGACTACATAGGGAAGGAAGGCAGCGGGTGTCATATGCGATACTAAGTCAGGCTGTGCAGATGATCAGGGCAAAAAAGGGTGCATATTTGGAAAAAACTGACATAGAAGTTGCTTTTTGGCAGCTTCTAGTCAGACCAGATGATTGGATCGTATTAGGTTTCACTTATCAGGGGAACTATTATTTTGACAAAGCCATGTCAATGAGGATGTTCGGTGGTGTGTGCCACGTTCGAGCTTTTCAGTACATGTCTTACATGTCTGAAGTGGGTTTGCCAGGACAAGTATGGCCACTGGACAGTAGTACGCTACCTGGATGACTTTCTCTTAGTTTGCGAAGGATGGCTCGTATGTTAAGGCAGTTCAGGGAGATGTGGGGGTGACTGGGAGTACCTATAGCAAAAGACAAGACAGAAGGCCCCGGTCACAGAATCGAATTATTAGGGATTGAGATAGACATGGAGGCAGGGGTTTTTAGATTGCCAGCATAGAAGTTCCAGAAGCTGAAAGGGCTTATGGACATGGTAAGGGAAAAAGAGTGGCAACCCTGAGAGTGGTCCAACAACTTTTAGGTCACTTAAATTTTGTCTGCTGGGCGATAGCCCCAGGGTGCCCCTTCACTCAGTGGTTGGCCAGGACAACAAAAGGGGCCAGCCTATTGCATCATTGGGTTGATATAAACAAATGGGTAAAGGAAGATTCGGCTATATGGGATCAGTTCCAACAAACGTGTAGTGGGGTTACTTTCTGGCAAGAAAACTGGGGGTATAACACAGACTTGGAGCTATACACAGATGCATCCAGGACAAGTGGGTTGGGGGCCTATTTTAAGGGGTGGTGGACATCAGAGCCCTGGCTGGTGTGATGAAAGGAAGGGGATTTAACAAAGGACATAGCATTCCTAGGAATCTTGCCAGTTTGGGTAGCCACAGTAGTGTGGAGGGAGCACCTACAGAATCAGAAAGTGACATTTTGGTGTGACAACCTGGCAGTGGTGGATGCTTTTAATCGATGGGGGGCAGTATCAGAGACAGTAATGAGGGTAATGAGTTGGCTAGTGCTCCAAGGCTTGGAGCTGAATTTATGTTTTGGGGCAAAACACATTAAAAAGTTTCAGAACACAATAGCTGACAGCCTCTCTTGTCTCCAGCTGTACCGGTTTCAAGCCGTCTCCCCAGGGCAGAAGGCAGGAGGATGGAGGCACCAGTGATGATGTGAAAAATTGGATGGAAGGAGCTGAGTTGCTCTTTCAGAAGTTCTGGTCTGCATGGATCCTGTGGGCATGTTAAGGTTCATAAAGAGTGTTCCAGGCCTTTAGAGAAAATTAAGGCATATAGATAAGTGGGCCAGTCATGGAGGAACAGCTAGCCAGGTTCATGGTCAAAAAATAGAAGAAAGGGGTGGCTCATACCTCCATGAGGGTCCACTTGTTGGCAGTCAGGCTGGTATGCAACCTTAGGGGTTGGGCTGATCCATGGCAAGGTCAGTTGATCAAGCAAATGATGCAGTGGTGGTTGCACTTGAGTGGCATGACTGGAGAGCAGGCACCCCATTTTGGAGGCCCTGTTAATCCATTTGAGTGGGGCACCACACAGGGTGTGCTACACAGTGGGGGAGTCACACCTACTTGCAGCCATATTCATGACCATGTTTCATGGGCTTTTAGGGTTAGCAGGGGCGTGCATGTGGGGCAGGTGAGGGAACAGATGACAGCAGAAAGTGGGGGTAGAGATTTGGCTATGCTTGTCTAAGACAGACCAGGTAGGAAAAGGGATAGTGGTGCTGTTGAAATGGCACAGGGTATCACAGATTTGCCCTACCCAGGTATTGGCAGGGTACCTGGAAGGGAGGCCATTAGTTGGGGGACCTTTATTCATGCATGGCAATGGAAGTCCAGTCATGGGAGCCCAAATGGTGACTGTGCTAAAAAAATGGTTTGGAGTTCCTAGGCAGAGGTATTCGTCACACTCCTTTAGGATTGGGGCCACATCAGAGGTGGTGACATGGGGTAGATCTGGGGAGGAGGTCAAGAAGATGGGCAGGTGGAAATCAGACTGTTACAAAAAGTACATAAGGGAATTACTATGCTAATGGTATCTTTTTGTTTTCAACAGTGGTGCATGAGATGGGGGCCAGTGAGGTGGATCGCTGGTGCCAGAAAAAAAAGGGGGGGGCAGCAAAACTCTATACCACTAACATATTCTACTTGCATTTCAGGCCAAAACACACAGAGAGAAGTATGGATATGTGGCCATTCATTCATATACTGGGTGGAGTGGCAACGTGCATGGGGGAGGAGATAGCCACCTTAGTAGGTGGGGCAGACCAGAGTGCAGCAGAGCAGCATCAAACGCATGCGCTGGCCACATGGTTGCTGTTATTTGAAGAGTTAAAGACAAAATGGACTGAACCAGCCTTGCTCACATTGCACCTAGGGAGAAAGGACCTGGGGACCAGGCCCTGGTTAGACATGTTCTGGGAGTTGAAAGGTGACATTTTGAAAATAAAGGAACGATGGCCACAGGTTGTAGTGGCCTGGTCTGTGATCATACCAAGGTGGGGGGGGAGGTACGCCAGGAATAAGGCCATTGATGAAGCCATAAAGTGAATGAACAGGATGGTAGGGTCCTTTATTAAAAGTGTGTGGGGGGGGGTGATAAAACATGAGGAGATTTTAGAATCTAGACCAGTGATGTATAGAGCAGATGGGGTACACCTGTCCGATATCTGGGTGGACATTTTTAACCTTGAGTTGGGGACAGGGATAGAGCAGTGGTAAAAGGGTTAAGGTCCCAACATTTGGTGGGGGAGCCTATCTTCCAACTTGAAGTTGGAGATTGGCTAGTGGAGAAAAGGAGTGATAAGGAGGAAGAAGGTAGAAGCAGCCTGCAGAGGAAAGAAAATAGGGGTATGAGGTAGGGGGCAGGGGGGAGAACATGGCCTGGGTATACTTTGAAGCTGTTAGAGGCACCTCAGGGTGCACATCCTGGAGATTTAGGAGGGGGGAAGGTGTATACCCAACCCCAGTAGGAGAAAGAGCAACTAGAACATGAGGAGGCCTATCCCAGATGTACACCTGGGGGGGGGGTATGGGTGTTAAATTATGAACATGGAGGTTTGGTGACAATAAAATGCTGCATTAATGGACTTAAAGGAAATATATATGATGGAATGAAATATGAAGACAATTATTAGAACTGTAAAAGTGAGATATGAAAATGAATTACTTGCTGACTGAGCACCCAAAATGTCTCTGTGGTTGTGGATTATTGAGGAAAAGGACATCCGGGGATGAACATTTTTGCATACAGGTACCTTTGAAACAGCCACTCCAAGATTCTATCACAACAATTCACTATTATACTCAGAAATGTCCTCTTATGGGATTGACTGGAACTTGAAGGTCAATAGAGCAAGCAGCATAAGTCTGTGTACTTAGCTACAGTGAGTGTTGTAGTGAGTATTTTGACAAGTTGGAAAATAATATTGAGCATTTTGATCAAGAGGAAAACAGTCTTGCACCCCCCCCCCCACACACACACACGCTTCTGTGGAGTGACACAGAGCCATGAGTGACAGCATGGAAATGGAGAAATTAAAATGCGCAGCAAGGGGAAGGTTGTATTTATTTTATAATATCTGAGCTTCCTATGAGAATTATAATAATAATCCACATTTGCGCATACACTAGAAGGTTCTTATGCTGAAGGTATATAAATTGAACCTGTGCTCTGTAACAAACCTTATAATCTACCCACTGAATAAACTGGACTTCCAGATCACAAAAGAAAACAAAACACAGTTATATCAAGTCTGGAAAAAGGGTTGGGGGAGTGCAGCTTACAGTCACCAAGCAAGAAAGAGACTAATGGCTCATCATATCTGATGACCTCAAGGTAACTGGGCAGTGTGACAAAGCAATTGGAAAGGTTAGCAGGATGCTGGAGTGCATTGGGAGAGGGATTTCGAGCAGGAGGTGGGGTTGCCATTGTATCTCTCAAAGCTGAGACCCCACCTGGAGTATTGTGTCCAGTTCTGGAGGCAGTATCTCTGCAAGGACATTGAAAGGGTGGAGGTGGTGCAGAGCAGGACAACCAAAATGGTGAAGGGGCAGCATGCAAAGTCACATGAGGAAGCGCTGCAGTAACTCGACATGTACTCACTGAAGGAAAAGACAGCAAGAGGGGATATGGCTGAACCTACAAGTACCTCAGAGGAGTGGACAAGGTGCAAGTGGAGGGTCAATTTCAGATAAAGGGATGCTGTAGAAATGGGGCATGCAATGACACCGGTGGGGGGGATTTAGAGATGTGTGGAAATTTTTCTTTGCAGGAAGGATGGTGGATGACTAGAATGGTCTGCCAGAGAAGGTAGTGGAGACAAAGACTGTGGGGAGTTTCAAGCATGCATGATCTATGCAGAGAGCATATTTGGTAGAGAAATGGGGGATGGAATGACACCTATGGCCAACTAGGGTCAATGGTGATAGAATAGGCAGGGACGAGGGGTAGACTGGATGGGCCTAAAGGTTGTATTCTGCCAACAAAATTAGTGTTTCTGTTTCTATGACTTTTTCTTGTCTTGTTTTATTGACTTCTGTTCATGTTTAATATTGTACAGTATCAGTGTCTGTGGTATGCCAAAGTACATTTTAATTGTATATCACAGATTTTGCATTGTAAAACCTGTTCTTTTCATACTTCAACAATATTACTGTGTATTCTAGTTAATCTGAAAATAAACAAGGCAATGGGACCAGGTAGGGTGCATCCTAGGGTCTTGTACGAACTCAGGGAAATACTAGACGCACCTCAGGCAGTTATTTTTAACAATTCACTAGAAACAGAGGTGATTTTAAAGGACTGGAGGAGGGCAAATGTAGTCCCTCTTCATAAAAGCAGTAGCTCTGAGGAGGAGTGAACAAGCTGCAAGTGGAGGGTCAATTTCAGATAAAAGGATGCACTAGAAATGGGGACATGCAATAACATCGGGTGGAGATTTAGAGATGTGTGGAAATTTTTATTTGCAGGAAGGATGATGATGGATGACTAGAATGGTCTGTCAGAGAAGGTAGTGAGGGCAAAGACTGTGGGGAGTTTCAAGCATGCATGATCTATGCAGAGAGCATATTTGGTAGAGAAATGGGGGATGGAATGACACCTATGGCCAACTAGGGTCAATGGTGATAGAATAGGCAGGGACGAGGAGTAGAGTGGATGGGGCTAAAAGTTGTTTTCTGCCAACAAAATTAATGTTTCTGTTTCTATGACTTTTTCTTGTCTTGTTTTATTGACTTCTGTTCATGTTTAATATTGTGCAGTGTCAGTGTCTGTTGTATGCCAAAGTACCTTTCAATTGTATTTCACAGATTTTGCATTGTAAAACCTGTTCTTTTCATACCTCAATAATATTACTGTATATTCTAGTTAATCTGAAAATAAACATGGCAATGGGACCAGATAGGGTGCATTCTAGGGTCCTGTACAAACTCGGGAAAATACTAGATGCACCTCAGACAGGTATTTTTAACAACTCACTAGAAACAGAGGTGATTTTGGAAGACTGGAAGAGGCAAATATAGTCTCTCTTCATAAAAGCAGTAGCTCTGAGGAAGCTGGAAATTAATGGACAGTCAGTCTGATCTCGGTGGTGTGAAAGTTAATGGAAACTTTCTTGAAGGAGAGGACAGTGGATTGTCTTGCATCAAATGGGTTACAAGATCAAAGACTGTATGGGTTCACAGGAGAGAGGTCATCTCAAATGAATCTGATAGACTTTGATTGGGTGACAAAAGAAGTTGATCAGTGTTGTGCAGTGGATGTGGCATACCTATATTTCAGTAAGGTGCTTGCCAAGATCAAACATACTGTAGGAGACTATTAAACAAGCTTGGAAGCTTAGGAGTGAGTCCAAAGGTGTTAACTTGGGAAAGAAATTGTTTAGGGTATAGGAGACTGAGGGTAGTTGTAAATGGGGTTCACTCAGAAGACAGGAGGGTGACCAGTGCGGTGCTGAAGGGGTCGGTGCTAGCACAAGTCTTCCTTAATGTGTTTATTAACAACTTTGCAGTGGATCTGAAGAGGAAGATCTGCCTATTTGCAGACTATACCAAAATTAATAACAAGAGTGGACATTCTAGGGGTGTGTGGAAAGGAGGAAGAGAGAGACCTGAGAAAGCTGGAAGAGTGGTCTATGGTGTGGCAACTTGATTTCAATGCAAAATAATGCACCTGGGGTACAGGAACCCAGAAGCTGAATACAAAATGGGAGGAGTGATACTGACAACAACCAAGCAGGTGTGACACCTTGGTGTAATTGTCTCAAATTATTTTAAGTTAGCTAGGCAATGTGTCAAGGCAGTTGGGAAGGCTAATGGGATGCTGGGTTGCATAGGGAGGGGGATCACCAGCAGAAATAATGAAGCTGTGTTACCTATGTGTAGGTCACTGGTAAGACCTCATCTGGAGTACTGTGTACAGATCTGGAGACAATACCTACAGAAGGCAACTAAGAAGATGAGGAGCCTGCAACATGAGACCTATAAGGAGAGGCTGAGGGAACTCAATATGTACACCCTGGAAGAAAGGAGAGAGAGAGAGAGAGAGAGAGAGAGAGAGAGAGAGAGACTGATATAATAGAGAAATTTAAATACATAAATGAGGGAATAAGGTGCAGGAGGAATATGGTAGAGACATTTAAATACATACATGGGGCAAATAGGGTGCAGGAGGGAGTATTTTTTGGAAGATGATGTGCTCAAGTATGAGGGGGCATTGAAGCATGAAATTGGAGGGGTTAAATTCAGCAGCGATGTAAGAAAGTTCTTCTTCACAGAAATAGTGGTGGATCCCTGGAATAGGTTGCCAGCCAAGGTTGTTGGTGCTAAAATAGTAAATGGATTCCAAAAGGTGTAGGATAGGAGTAAGAAAATCTTAGGGAAAAAGAAACAAGGGGTGGGTGGAAGAATCGGAGATCATGTAGAGTCTGTGCAGATGCTGAAAGCATGGAAAATGGGCAGACTGGATGAACCAAGTAGCCCTTATCTGCTGGCAAATTCTGTATTTCTATATTTGAAAAAATATATTCTAAACTGATTTTTAAACCACCCATATCTGCTGTACATCTTCATTTACTAAAATGGCAGACTAACAGTTTATTGCTTTTTAGAAAATGGGCTTTTTATTTCTTGGCATCTGATTGGATGGTACCCTTTTCCAGGGTGGTACATTAAGAAACAATAGATGCCCAGGAAATACAAAGTCTCAGCCTAACCTGCCACATGCCCAGCCCCTAAGTGATATCACTGTGCCTGTTTAATTTTCAAAGTTACCACCCACCATTTTTTTCTGCTCACTTAGTGAGCAAGTCAGCCCCCTTTAATGTCAACACAGCCCATGAAAAAAAAATACAGCCCATTTTGTAACAAAAAAAAACACACTAAAATTCTTCATTAATTATTAATAGTGGCACACAAAGCAGTATTTTTTCTCTCTCACTGACAACACTCTGAGGCTGCCTACTTTCCTTAGCACTGAAGTGTACTTGTAGCTTATAACAACATGGTTTTACATCCCTCACCTCATTGTGCTATTCATAGAAACATAGAACAAATGATGGCATAAGGAGACCAAGGGTCCATCTAGTTTGTCCATGAGTTCCTGAGACCTACTCAGATCTCAGGACCTAACCACCTTTCTGCTTTATACCCACAACTGCTCCCCCCAGCATTTGTTCACACTTTAGCTCTGTCCCACACCAGTCTGAATGATGTCAGGGTCGTTGCTTCCACCACCTCAGCAGGCAGCCTATTCCATGGTTCTACACCCTTTCTGTAAAATAGTGTTTTTTTAAGCTCCCTCCTGAAGCCCCCCCCCCAGCTTCCACTAATGAACTGTAGTGTTGGAGTCAGTAACTCTGTCGAACATGTCAGAGGAGGGCACCTTAATTATTCCTTTAAGGAACTTGTATGTTTCAATTATGTCCTCTCTCTCTCCTAACCTCCAGCAAGAACATATTCAGTACTTCTAGATGCCCCTCATATGAGTGCCTTTGGAGGCCCTGAATCATCTTGGTTGCCCTTCTCTGGATGGCCTCCAGCCTGTTCTTATCCTTCTTAAAATGTGGACTCCAAAACAGGACTGTACTCCAGATGGGGCCTTACCAGAGACTTGTTGAGTGACAGTATTACCTCCCTGCTCCTGCTGTCAAATCCCATCTCTATGCACCCTAGTATTCTGCTAGCCTTGCTGTAAACTGTGATGCATTGGCTGGCCTGTTTAATGGTACTGAAAATAATGACTCACCAGTCCCTTTCTTACTGTGAGGCACTGGGTTGGAATCCATTGAGTCAGTATACTGTACTTGGGTTTCCTTTACCCAGATGCATCACCTTACACTTTTTTGCATTGAACCTCAGCTGGCAGATGATGGACCATCTTTACAGCCTCTGTAGGTCTTTTTGTAGGTCCCTAGCCACCTCCACTCAGTCCAGCCTTCCTCCTAGCTTGGTATCATCCATAAATAGAGCAATTTTGCCCTAAATACCTATGCAGATGTCACTGATAAACACATTAAACAGGATTGGTCCCAACACTGAGCCTTGGGGCACACCACTAGTGACCTTGCATTAATCTGACCTCTCACTGTTGACTACTACTCTCTTTTTTCTGTCCATAAGCCAATTTCCTACCTACCTGACTGTGCTCTTAGCTGTAGCCAGGTCCTCCAACGTTTTCAGCAGGCGGCTGCGCGGCACCAAGTCAAAGGCCTTACTGAAGTTGAAGTAGAGGAGGCCCGCTGGGTGGCTTCTGTCTAATTCCCTAATCATCCATTCACAAAATGTAATTAGGTTCATCTGGCATGACCTACCCACTATGAATCCATGTTGCCGTCATCCTGAAGACTATTCTTATCTAGTTACTCTACCAAGTCTTGTTTTATTAAGGCTTCCATTAATTTCCCCACTACTGGCATAAGGCTAACTGGTTGGTAGTTGCCTGCCTCCACCCAGCTCCCTGCCTTGTGGAGAGGTACCACATCTGCTCTTCTCTAGTCTCTCAGCACTACTCCAAACTGAAGTGAATTGTTGAACAAATGAGCCAAGGGATCTGCCAATTCTCCTGCCAGTTGCTTTAGCAGCCTCAGGTGTGTTCCATCTGGCCCTGGTGATTTGTCTTCCCTGAGTTCAATCAATCAATCAAAATAGTTATTTATCCAGGCGAACATCATTGAGCAGAGCTCTTTTACAAGATGGACCTGGTTAGAACAGGGTCGGGTAACATCCATCATAAAAACATATAAATACATGTAAATAAGTATATAAACACAAACACAATGGTGCAGTAATAGGGAAGTCAAATGATAAAAGGAAGACAAGGCAAAACATAACAGAGGAGGCTCCAGGGCCTCTCTGACCATGCTGGTGGTGACTGACAGGATTTTCATTTGTGGGACCCCTTTATCAATAGCCTTGATGCCACAGTCTGGTATAGAGCCAATGTGTTCCTTAGTGAACACAGAGCAGAAAAGGTTATTCAGAACAGTGGCCTTCTGTCTATCCTCCTCCATGATTCTGTCACCATCTTTAAGTCTAACTATTCCTCCTCTTTTCTTTCTTTTTTCTTGTATATGTAGAAAAAAGTATTTATTCCCTGGTTTAACTCCCTCCACCAGTTCAAGCTCTGCTGCAGCCTTAGCTGCTCTCACCATACTTTTCATTTCTTTATTCTCCTGAATGTAAACTTCCCATTCGCTGTCTCCGCCGGTTCTTTTATAGTTACTGAAAGCCTCCCTTTTGATCCCAATTGTTGTCTTGACCTGATCAGTGAACTATGTTGTTTTTTTGTGTATCTTTTTTTTTTTGGCACTGTCCTTATGCACATCTTGGTAGCCTCCAATGTGACTTGCTTAATCAGCCCCCATATGTCTTCTGCCTCTAAATCGCAAGAAATATCTAAGCCCCACTCTCTCAAATACAAATGTTTTCTTTTTTTTAATTATACTGTCAGAAATGGCAATTTCTAATGCCGCTAGTGTTGCACTATTGCTGAGTTTGCCCTCGCACTTCTCTCTGGTGACAAATGACAAGAAACACCAGAAACACGAAACAGCTTTAACATTAATTAACAACAACAACAACAAAAAAAACAAGGTTCCTTTTACTTCTTTGCCCTGTTCCTAGAGTGGATGTACTGCCCTTCCTGATCCCCAGTACAGTCCCTTTGAGGCACTGCATAGAAACAGAAAACAATGGGTGGGGGGAGAGTCAGAGTGATGTCAGTAAACACACACACACACACAAAAAATTAAACACAGTCTGTGTGTGTCTTGGTGGGTGAGGGGGGATGAACAGTAACCTTTGTCAAGGTAGGTGAGGCTTGGTGTGTGTGTGTGGGGGGGGCATCTCTTCAGAGAAACAAATATGAAAGATTGTAATGCCCTCTACTGGCAAATATACCAAGGGAGGGATCATTTTACAATGAAAAAAAACTTTACAATAATTTGTACAAATCATTTTTCCCTTTTCTTGGCAATTTTTTTTTTGCCACATGTAGCCCATTTGCTAACTGCAATAATACCATCCAGGGTGGACAGTATTGAACAATAATGGACCTTCCAGGGTCTATAAGGCCCTCCAACTGTGGCATCAGGCCTCATTAAATCCCTAGGCGGTCCAGTATTGCCCAATACTAACCACCATATCAGGAATTATTGCTTGCTTATAACATGTTTTTTACCTGGATAGCACAACTGAAATGTAATACCTTGTTTTCAGAAGAATTCTACTTTGAACCATTTTTTCAGTGGGTAGACTGAACCATTTTGGGTGTAAGTGAACTATTTAGGGTTACACACTGAGTTAGTGAATCTGGTGGGATTTGATCCTAGGTCTCCAGATTCTGAGGCCCACGATTTACTTGATAGTCTATGCTGTCATGGCACAAAAAGTACTGGAAAAGCTAACTGGAGGGGGCCCTTAAACACCAGGAAGTGCAACAAATTGGAGTATACTTGTTGCTAAATGCCTTTTAAAGAAATTGCAGAATACTACATTAATGCTGCAACCGTAACTGTTGACTCTCAGTAGGTGTTTTTCAATTACTGTAACATGATTTTTTTTTCTGGCTCTTTATGATTTTGTATTTAGTCATGGGTACAAACTATTAAAGACCACAACAGGTTCCTGCTGACTTGCTGCTAAAATTACCTTTCTGTCCATTAATGCAACTTAAACACAGTGTAAAATTAGCTTTAGCTGGCTGGAAACCAAATGCTTTTTTTCACTGCAAGTTTAATTCATTTCTGCATCTACAACTACCTTCCTCACACAACTGGGGCTGTTGCATCTGGCAATATAGCAGTGAGGATACAAAATGGAAAAAACAAGGTTAAGCACAGAGTTCGAAAAGTAATGCTCATACAAAATGATGTCCTTCTATCTAAAGACGAGGAGAGACATGAGGAATTGTTGATGCCTGTAGTTTTCAACAGCATAGGTCAGATAACCATACTACAGCTCTTTTACAGCTCATTAGAGACTTGAGCATTATAGATGCCTTAAATAAAAAGTCAATGCAATGCCTCAATTTTTCAGGAGATACTAGAAACTCTATCTAGATGTGTCATCAGTGACACCTCAAGTCAGATAAGGACATGACAGAAAACATTAAACCTTAATATTGGAAGGAAATGGAAAATCAAGACATGAAGCTGGCCCATCTGCCTTCTGTCACTTTGATCTCATGGATAAACTTCTCACTAGCTGTGTCTGTGCCTCAACTTGTCAGCAGAGAATCTTTCTTTCTTATTCAGTTCTTTTGTCCCTGATAAGGTAGAGACAGTGACATAAAACGTACTGGACCTATATGCTTATTTATCTTGTAATTTATAAGGCACCCTTGTGGCAACCCCCTCAGCATTGTAAATAAATAACAAGTTGTTTATTTATTTAGTTTGTTTGTGTGTATGTTTTTCAGTAATGCCTTTTCTCCATTCCCATGATCCACCTCCCACCTTCCACTAATGGCACCCCCATCATCCTTCTTCACAAGGATTTACTCTTTGTTCAGAACAATCCCGTGGTGGTTACAGCACCATGTTGGTTTGTGGGCCTGGGTGGGGGGGGGTGCCAACATCATCTTGGGAGATTGTAGGCTTTTCTTCTGGTTTTCTCCCCAATTTGCAACTGTGCTTGCATCTGCTGCAGTCCCTCTCCTTCAGGTGACCCCAGCTGAAATCTCCCTCCACTCAACGGGGATGATCTAACTGCTGCACAAATCCCTCCCATGCTGAAGGAAGAGAGATGTACCTTGTATGTTCAATTCTCCTTCCTCTGGCTGACCCCTGATAAACCCACTCAGCTCCTGCACCTGGGATGCTGATGTCAAAAGTGGTGGTGCCTCCACTGCACTGACAGGCTCTCCCTATTTATTTTGTTTTGTTGCAAGGAAATGAAGAGATGGAAAATATGCTCCTCTTTTCAGCCTCATTCCTTTGTGGGGGATACAGAAAGTCCTGATTGGTACTGAACCAGGTTACGCTTAAGCTGCTGGTGTTTCTTAGTGACTTGGGACTCTTTTCAAGAAGTGTGTTGGGATCTTCCCGAAGCACATGCTATTATTTGGAGGGACATTATAGGATTACAAACCATGTCTGACCCTGCTAAGCAGCTGACATTTAATAGTATTAGGTTCCAAGATAGTAAGGTAGCAAAATATGCACTTTTTTCATACAGTATATATGAAATTACTGTATGTAGGAGAATCTAAAATATTTTGTCACCGTTCCAGATCTCCAATATATTAACTAAAAGAATGATGAATATGGGGCTATTGTATGACAGTGCAGAAACAAAGAAGCATAAAAACAGTCCTTCAGAAGAATGCCTTGTAGTTATCATTAAGAATGGGCTGGCAGAGGCTACTGAGATCTGCACCAGGACACGGAGCATGAAGCTGAGAGCAAAGAAGATGAGTTGGCTGACTCAGGAGGTAATGGAAGGAGTGAGTGCCAAGAGAAAAGTATTCTGGAGATTTAGAAAATTGGGAAGGCAAGTGGACAAAGATGAGTACATGAAGAAGTCCAGGGAGGTCACCAGGCTAGTTAGAGTGGCCAAGGCTTCCAGAAAGATGAGACTGGCACAGGGAATCAAGGAAGGGGAAAAGCATTTCTTCAGATACATTGGCGAGAGAAGAAGAAACAAAGACCAGATTTGTGAGGATTAAGAAAGATGGGGGGTGGGTGGAGAAGGGGGAGGACCATGCAGAGGCATTGGATGAGTACTTCTGCTCTGTGTTCACAAAGGAAAGAGGGGGTAGATGCCCCATGGGAAGGTGGGAAGGGATGAGTGGACAGAAGGGGGATGGGGGTGACTGATATCAGAATTACAGAGTACAGGGTGCTGGAAGGACTAAGGGCACTGAATGTGGACAACTCACCAGGGCCAGATGGCATTCACCCTAAGGTACTTAGGGAGCTAGCGAAGATCCTGGCAGGACCACTGGCAGACCTGTTCAGCACATCACTGGACACAGGATGCATGCCACAGGACTGGAGGATGGCTCATGTGGTGTCCATTCATAAAAGTGGCTCGAAGGATGATCCAGGCAACTACATGCAGGTGAGTCTCACTTCAATCATGGGGAATCTAATGGAGTCAATCCTAAAAGAAAGTCTGGTGATCTTTCTGGAAAACAATGGGCTCCAAGATGGCCATCAGCATGGTTTTGCATCTGGCTTGGGGTAGGCATATTTGGCTCCCCCCTCTGGGATACCTACCTACTAGCTGTCCTCCCATCATCCCCCCCAGTTTAAATCTATCCTTGATGCTATGTACCCCTCAAACCTCTGCTTTAATACCCGTTTCCACTCCTCAATCAGGTGCAGCCTGTCCCCTGCATATAGATCCTTATTTTCCGAGGTACTGCCCCAGTCCTCCACTACCATGTAACCCACAGACTGACACCATTCCCTCAGCCATTTGTTGAACTCCCCAATCCTCCATTTACTACCCAGACTTATGCAGGGTACCAGGAGCACCTCTGAAAAGGTCACTGATTCCCCCACTTCCTCACATTAGCCTTCCTAATTTCTCAAACCTCCTCCTCACTACTTTCACCATCTCCCCCTCCAGATCATTAGTGCCCACATGTACCACTACATGCAATTTCTTCCTGCCTTTCCTTGTGCACCTAAGAACCACCTGCTCCACCCTGTCCACTGTTAGCCTGTATATAGACTCCACCCATATTCTACTATGACTCCCCTCCCTGCTGCTCCATCTGATCCCTTTAAGTATGGAATCACCCAGCACTAATACACCCCAATCCTCATTCCTTGTCCCTGTCCCCACCCCTTTCCTAGGGTAACCAATCTTAAAGTATGCCAGCTAACTAACTCCACCCTTCCTCCCTACTGCTGTCTCCCCATTCTCCCCTGTCCTGTCCCCTGCCCCTTCACTGCCCCTTCACTGCTCCCTCCCTATCTCCCACATCCCTCCACTCCAACCTCCTATACTCTGCCCCTGTTGTCTACCCCACCAGCTGTGCTTCTCTCCCCTTCACCCCTGTCACCCTCCTCTGACTGACTCCTGCCCCTTGTGGGTTTCCCTTATCCCCTCTCTCCTGCTCTTCCCTGGAGATCACGCCCCGCCTGTCAGAGTTACCAGCACAGCAAACCTATTTCCTGCCCATCCTGCCTGACTGTGCTTCTGCTCCCTCCCCCCAACTCTAGCCTTCCCACTAATGCTAGGTCCCTTGTTTGTTCCACTCCTGCACTTCCTCCATATCACTTCCCTTGAGCCACTGTTCCTCCCCATGATGTCCTCATGTTATTTCCTGGATGTGACCTTCCTGCCTCCAGGCCCCTTCCTCCTCCCCTCATCCTCTCCAGCTCTCTTCCAAGCCAAAGCACTTCCTTCTCCAACCTCCTCAACCGGATACAGATTGGACACCCTCCTAGCCTCCACAACATGTTAATCCAAACTGCCATCCCACATCCATTACAGCCCACTATCCTACCCATGACACTAGTATTAACTACAAAATACAGTTCTATCTATAAGTTTCTAACCAGTCCAGTCCCTACTTTAAAATACAATACCAATTCCAGGAGCAGAGAAGCATAAAACACTACTAACTATGATACCATACCATCCATACATTTCCCAGCAAAATTTAGGTTGAGATGCTACACCTAAGTACAAAACACAGTACTATCTATAAGTTTTAAATTTTTACCTCTTTAACCTGAGCTACTGTACATATCACTCCATAACATTACAAAGAACAATCCCCTTTGTTAGGACACATTAGTGGATGCACCTGGTAGTGCTTTCCACCAATCTCAATGAAGTACCACCCCAATAAGTGTGGACAAGGTGGGGGTGGGATTAGATCCCACTTCCACTCCTGTGTGAGTCAATCAGCCTCTTACACAACTACACACCTCAGTCCCTTTCCTCAAGCAGGAGCAAACACATCCCTGTAGTTCATGCTTCTTCAGTTTCTAGCTCCAGACCGAATCAGTTTAAAATGGCTCTGGCTAATCTCCTGTCCTTCCTCCTAATCTACCTTTGCCATTTCCTGTCTTTCAACTGGCACAGAACTGATATCCAAAATACAACCCTAAACCAACAGCACTGTTTAAGCTCCCAAAATACAGCCCTTATCCAAACAGCATATGGAACAGAATATTTTCCCTACACTTTTAGGGGACATGTGTCATGTCCCAAGGTAGTGACTCTGATAGATCTAGTAAAACAATATTAAATGGTTCCAGAGCTATTGCATAATGCATTAAAGTTGTGTGTTTTCCATTCTGAGCGTGCACAGTAGGATTTTTGATTTAACGTTCTAGTGCAAAATGAAAAATTGGATTTCGTAGGACCCCTTTTTTGGTTTCTCACCGTTTGCTTGGCATTACAGAACACATTTTGCTGTGCCATGAGACCGCCATCTTGCTGCTTTTTTCCTCCAGTTAACGAAGCATGGAAACTACATAAAATTGCTGTCTTTTTAAAAAACAAACACCAGAACTTAGCTAAACAGGCCCAGTTTAACTAGATTATGATGTTTGTTTGTTTTTAAACAGAGGGGCAGAAATACCTTTTCTGTGCACCCAAAATCCTAGGTGCCAAGCTTAGTGAGAGGAGCCATTGACGTGCATTCTCTGAATGAGAACAACAAGACTTTCTTGACTTCTGTAGCTGCAGCTGGAACTCGTGCTGAGGGCTGCAGTGAGAGCAGTGAGCCAGTAATTCCTTAGTTGCTCATGGTGCTCCCCTGCTGTCCCTTATTTAATGTGTTGCCCTGTCCTCAGAAGCCCTCTGCCCCACATTACAAGGGAAAATTCCTCATTTCACTACTCAGAAGCCGTATACCCCATTACATGGGACAGTTCCTCTTTTCATCCCTCAGAAGCATTCTGCCCCCCCCCCCGGTACAGACCCCACCCTTTAGAAGTCCTGACTCCCACAGTGAAAGAGGTTCATGTGGTCCCACAGTCAACAAGGAAATCTTTAAGCAGCAATTCAAAATACAGTAGAACCTTTTTTATCTGAACTGCTTGGGACACAGCCAAATGGTTCAGATTATCAGGAGTTCTTTACATCAAAGTTCCCTATTTGCACTACTATCCTGTAACATTAGCAGGACCTCAAGCTTGCCTTGCCACAACCATACTAATGCAACAGCTTACATTAGTTTTCTACACTATTTGCACCTACTAACCCCATTGTGTCAATAGTCACCAAATATTGCACCAATAATGTGTCTGAGATTTAGGAAAGAAACCCTGCTGAGGCCAACCTTATTACCATACTATGACCGTGTGAATATTATTGTAATTCCACCTTTCTGCACTGGCCATTTTATTCATTTAGTGTAAATTTTTTCATATATTTCCATGCCTTCCATATCATTCAGGCCATTTTGTCATCATCTCCGCAAACCAATAATGCAAATCAGAAATAAAATATGTGCATAATACAGTCACCAACTGTTTAGAAAAAAGAGAACTGTTTCTTACAATGTAAACTCCCCATAAGGCACCCATTAGAGCAAGCTATGGAAGATTTTGGTAGGCTCACAGCTGAAAAATAAATAGTACAGCAGTATTCAAGGCTGACAGACCCTGCTCAGGTACCAGGTCAATACAACGCAAGAAAGACAGTGTAGCATTAATGGCACTGTGTATAGTGTGCCTGGAATTACAGCAACAGGGGTAGAATAGTGGTAGGGAATTACTGCTACCACTGTCACTGTACACTGAAAATGTGGAAGCATATGGTTGCCATGTGCTGGGGTGCTGGTCGAGCAACTCCCATGGTGGAGTGGCTAAGTCACCAGCACAAGGCAGGAATGGAGACCTGGGACAGTGGTTCAGTTCCTACTAGGTCACCCTGTACTGCAACTTTTTGTGGCTTTTATTTTTTTTAGAAAATACATTTTCCCCCCTCCTGAATTACTCCCCATCCCCGAAGTCCACCCTCCCTCCAGAGTTTGTTAAAATAATTCTGGTGTGTGTGGGGGGTGAACTCCCTCACATTGGAGGGTGCAGGGGGCAAAGCCACCCACAAAAACACAAAGAAGCCCATTGCTTTAAAGGGCATGAACAAATCCAAAATAGCATGCTCAAACCTTTTATGTTGCTTCACACTGGAATTAACATTTCTTCTAAGGGGTGTTGCTAGGTTGTGGCAAACAACATACAATCCAAAGATTCTACCCCCCACATAGCATAGCATAACATATTTAAACTTTCCCCTGCCAAAGTTGGCTATATTTACTTCAAGCTCCATGTGAGGAGAGGGTCCTCTTAGTTTCAGACTGGAATTCCAATTTGAGCAAGCTAAATCACCAACGTCAAGGTGGGACCCTTCGATTTAGTCCCTAACTTTCCAGTGCCTCAATGGCTACTAACTGATTACTTTTATACTGTGCTCCCAGCAAGGATTTTACACAGGTGTTTTAAAGGGATCATGCTAAGAAGAAGCACCACAAACTCCCCAAACTCAAACAAATCCAAAATAGCATGCTCAAACCACTTATGAAACTTTCCTCTGCCAAAGTTGGCTATATTTACTTCAAGCTCCAGGTGTAATATCCTTGTTGGGAGCACAGTATAAAGTGAGTCAATTAGTAGCCACTGATGCACTGGAAAGTTAAACATCTGTGTAAAATCCTTGCTGGGAGCACAGTATAAAGTAGTCAGTTAGTAGCCATTGAGGCACTGGAAAGTTAGGGACTAAATCGAAGGGTCCCACCTTGATGTTGGTGATTTAGCTTACTCAAACTGAAATTCCAGTCTGAAACTAAGAGGACCCACTCCTCACATGGAGCTTGAAGTAAATATAGCCAACTTTGGCAGAGGATACTTTAAAGGGCATGCCCTGTTTGTGTCAGGTCCGTGTTTTGCCCGATGATATTACTTGCAGCAATGGTTACCATGTGTTTTTTTGCTTTCAACAGAATTACCTCATGCCCCCAGCTTGTGCACCATGCCAGAAACCATGCTACATACTTGCATTATAGCTGCCAGTTCACCTTGCAAACTGCTAACAGAGGTTTAATTTTACAATAAGAAAAATCCTGACTTGGTGAGCATTTGCTCTGTTTTCTCTGGTAATGTTATGTTGCTGAAAAGTATGTGAACACTTAAACCAACCATTTCAAATAACATATTGGGCAATAGCAGATGCATTTTCTCCACCAAAGTTTGCTGAGCCACAACCTGTTTTAAGAGAGCACCAGAGCCCTGGTGTACATAAGCTGCCAATATTCTGCAGAAATAGAAAATTGCATCTGTAGTGTACATTGCAAAATTTGAACTTGCAGTTGAGAGTAAAGACAGCTTAAAGAAGCTGCTTAGCAAAATCCACCGTTAACCTACACTAAAGATGTTAAAGCTGTACCTACGATGTCAGGGCTACCTTCAAGAGCTCCTGGTTCCTTACTGCCCTCCCGCTCACTCTATTCAGCTGGTGAGAGGTTGTTAGAGATTCCCATGGTGCGATTGAAAACCTCTGGCTCACGTGCTTTTATGTTTGCAACCTCAGCCTTGTGGAATTCTCTTGAGCTTTAAAACAGCTTTAAAGACCCTTTTATTCTGCCAGACATTCGGTGACTAGTCATGTTATATGCTGCTGCTTGTTTTTGTATTTTTATTATGTGATTTTAACTGTTTTTGATACCTATGTTTTGATTTTTTAACTGTTTAAGAATTGTACAAAGCTTTGATTTTAGCGACTGTGCTCTACAAATAAAATTATTATTATTATTTGGGCATGAACAGAAAACACAGATTGAAATTCTACAGAGTCAACAGAGAGAACTAGAATCTCATAGAAACATGAAAAAAACTTTGGAGTTGGACTGTAGAACTATACAAGATAAGTACCTCAGAATGAAGCTTTTGAAACATACACAGTTGATATTTCTTGGATGCAGGGATATTAAAACTAAAACGTTAAACTGTTATATTCGTGCTTATCTACTTAACTGTTTTCCCACCAAAAGACAATAATGTGGAGAAAATAAGAAATTATGGATAGCTAATCAGTTTGGGTCAAGGGGAGTGATTTAAAATTACAAGGAACACTTTGTCAATACTGTAGCAGCAGTTGCATTATTTGTATTTTATTTATTTAAACATTTGTTGACCAGGATAGGTACACTGAGGCAAAGCTTGTTTCCAGGTATGACCTGGAGGAGGGGATACAGGAGTACCTGCAGTAATAACACAAACAGGATATTTACAAAATATGTACAGACAGTTTCACTATTTACAAGTAGATGGTTTGAATACAGACAGATACATCAGTAGTTTCTACATTGCAGGTCAATAGAGCTATAGGTCAACAGCATGTAGTATTTACAAGAGCACTTAACATAGCATGGCATGCTAGAAACTTTGCAATTATATGAGATGAGGAGAGGAGATGTGGATTTAGCCAAAGATGTGATCAGTGAGAAAGAGATCTAGTAGTAGCTAGGAGTGGAATCAGAAGTAATGGAGGCAGTGGCAATCACCTGGGACACAGGCAGGAGGAAGGTGATATGAGGCATAGTTGCTCCTTGCATGTGATGAAAAAGGAGGTGTTTCTAATGGAGGGGGTCAGTTTATTCCACAAAGATGTGAGCCGGTAGAAGAAGACAGCTTTGGCAGAAAACGAGGATGGTGCAGGTATGCAGAAGGATCTTTCATTTCTGTGTCTTAGTATGTAGGGGGTGTCAGAGGCTGCTGAGAAGCTATCCATTATGCAGTGCGGTAGCAGGTTGAATCAGAATTTAGATATCAGATTTAGCGAGTGGAAATAATGCAGTGTCAGTGGCTAGTAGGTAGCACACTCGCCTCTGAGGCCGGGAGATCAGAGGGCTGTGGGTTCAGTTCCCACATCTGGCACTTGGATTAATATCCCAGTACTGACACTGTAGTGCAGCATGAGAGGGGTGCTACACTTCTGAGGAGCCGTCTTTCGGTTGAGATGTTAAACTGAGGTCCCATCTGCCTGGATTGGTGGTAGTTCAGGTGGATGTTAAAGATCCCATGGCACTTATCGAAAAGAGTAGGGGGTTTTTATTAGCACGATTAATATAGACATCAACATTTTTCAGAAAAACAAACATTATCCAAACAAACAATATCTGAAAAAAAGAAACTTAAGCAGTACATTTGAGCACAGCAAATCAACCAGAATAATAAATAATTGACTTTTAAACATAAATTTTATCTAATTTAACACTTGTAAAGATAACATAAATAGATAAGCTGGAGATGCCTTGCAATGAATCAAATTAATTACACTCATCTTATTTAAACTTAATAAAATGAAGAAAACCTTTCCACCATTGGCGCAGGGTTCCTGGCGCTACTCTTAATGCATCCAAAGTGTAAATTTGTACAAGTTCCTTTATAATCAACATACTAACACAGGAGTAGGGTATTTTTTTTTGATAAAGAACCCATTGAACTCTAGCTTGCCATAAATAATATCTTAAACACCCCAGAAATAAAGATAATGTCTCTTCATGAAATTCCGATAAGTTGACTGGATAACAACCTAGAATCAGTAGTTCGTACGACATACTGTATAACCACTTAAAAACCCATAAATTTGCTAAGTATGCCCATAAACCTGTAGCATAAGTACATCTAAGAAAAAAGTGCTCCATTGACTCTTCTACATTAATACAATCCAAGTATGGACACAGTCTTTCCTGTAATGCCTTGTACTTAGTGTTGCCTCTAACATTCAATCTTCCATAAAAAATTAGCCACTGAGTTTCCCATTGTTTCTGCGGCATCCTATGACTATTTAGTTGTGCCAATACAATAGAATTTAGCGCTGAAGGACAATTTTTAAATCCAGGTTCTGAGGGGAGTAACAGTAGCATTAAATAATGATATAGCCCCTTCATGTTATGATTCAGAATTGTTTGTTTCTGCATTTTCCATTTAAACAGTTTCTGCACCTTGGACCTAAAATACAAAGGTATATACAAATGGTGATTTAGTTTTGGGGCAAATGTTTTCCAATTCTTAAAATATTTACCCATTGACTTTAGATTCCAAGAATCCTCTGCCCTTGACTCTGCTTTCAATCCTTCTTTAATTGAATTTGAAATAAATAATGCATGCATGAAAATTACTGGGTCTATCATACCCAAACCACCCTGATTTTTTTTTAGATACGTATAGCCCCTCTTTACGTGATTTAAACGATTGCCCCAAAGCATTTGGAAAAACACACTATAAATTTTAGTCACAAATGCCACCGAAGCGGAAAATCATCACACACTGCATAGTGGGAGAAAAATTGTTTAATCACCTGCACCCTTTTCAATTTAGACAACCTCCACTGTTTCCACCTATTAACCTTACTCTCTATTTTGAAATGACACCTTCCCAATTTTTGTCAATATTCTGAGAACCAAACTTAATCCCTAAAATTTTAAGCGGATTCCTGGATATATGGATACCCTCCTGCCACACCTCCTCAACACCTGTTGCACCGATGAATAATCCCTTAGTTTTATTTAATTTAATTTCACATTTGAAACCTTGGCAAAGGCCTCAAAAGCTACCACAAAATGAGTTACTGAAGCGATGTCTTCAAAATACAACACTAAATCATCTGCATAGAGGCTTGTATCATTAATTGTGAATCCTTGAACATTAACTGGGATACCCTTCCATTTCTGTACCAAGGCTACAGTTTGCAAAAGGGTCTATAGCAAAAGTATAGAGAAGGGGCTAGAGGTCACCCTGGCAAACTCCTGTAGTTAATTGAAAACCTTCTGCCTTCTAACCTTTCAAAAAGGGAAATACCATATAGCTATCATACAATTTCTCTATTATTTTCACCAATTGATTTGGAACCCCGTAATGCACAAGAGTAAGGAAAAGAAATGGCAGATGCACTCTGCTCAAGGCTTTATCCAAGTCTGCTGCTACCAAACATCTAGTCATCCCTATATCAGTGAGATGCTCAATAACATCTCAGAGTTACATAAGGGCAGACTGTACCGTCTGCCTGGTAAGCTACAATATTGATAAGGTGAAATGACTCCTCCAGCATATTTTTTAGCGGTTATTTAAAATACAAGTAAAGATTTTATAATCCGAATTTAAAAGAGTAATTGGTCTCCAGTTGACAATATTTTGTCTATCCCTGATTTAAATATATAAGTTAACAACCCTTCTGAAAAGGAAGGAAAATGACAGCTTTGTCTAAAAAAACTGAAATAACATGCCCAGACACTGACTTAGTTCTTCTGAAAACTTTTATAAAATTATTTGAAAGACCATCTATTCGGGTGAAATATTCAGTTTCAGTGACCCAATAGTGCTTAAAATCTCAGTTTGCGAAAGGGCCCCATACCTCTGACCTTCCTGCCTGGTTAACTGGGACTACAATCTCTTTTAAATAGGCTGTCATTGCTGTGTTTGAGATTGTCTCTAGGGGGTTTAAGGAGTGGAAATGATCTACTATCACCTCACGAAGTTGTACCACAGAGGTCGCCAATTTTCCATCCGCTTTTTTTAGCACCTCCAATCTCATGGAATCCCTTAATTGTTTACACATTTCAAACGGATCCCTATGGGTGATTTTTTAATTCCATTGGTTAGAATAGCCTGCATGGTTTTGCCTCTATTATATTGAAAATCTCTCATTTTCTCTTTTAGAGAAGAGATTTGTTCAGAGTAATCCAACCTAGATGTATAAGCTATAGTCATAAGTCTCTGTAATTGCTGCCTAAAACCTAAATAGCGTAGAAATTTGTAATTTTTTGTTCTTACTCCCTTTGATTTAAACCAGTTCCTTAAATCTGTTTTTGTCTCTAGCCACCAATCCCCTAGGTCTGAATATAAAAAGGCTACTGATAACCTTGCTCTCAAAAGGTATTTAACCCTCGATTGTATAAAGGGAAGTTCTAGCGAAGAATTATTAAGCGTCCATCTAATTTGTCTTTTCTCTTGTATATCTGCAAAACAAAAAATACTTAGTAAAAATGAATGATCAGAAAATTCGCAGGGAAATATTTTAAAAAACTCCACTTGCATATTAGGTGAAACTAACATATGATCAATCAGAGTGAAGTTTTTCCCCTTTTTGAAAGAAAATCCAGCTCCCGCCTGCAAAGTGTTATTACAATTCAAAAGACCAGCATCTTTAATAATTTTACCTAATGCATTAGAGTCGCAATATATTTTTTTATTTATTTTATGAGAGTGGGCCGGAATTGAACGATTAAAATCACCCCCCCCCCATAATACTCTGTTGTTAATAAAAAGGGCTGTACTGCTTTTAGACAATTAACTCTACCTGCCTTTGTTTGGGGGTTATAGATATTGATAAACCGGAACCATAGGCCTTGCCATCCATCAATCAACACCCTTCCTGGTATCAGCTCAATCAAATTATGTAACTGAAAAGCATATGAATTAAACACAATACCAATGCCATCTGTGGAATCCTCCCCAAATGACCAAAAGGAAGGGCCCCAAACCCAATCTCTTTTAAATGCTGCAAGCTGCTCTATGGAATACATCCATGTCTCCTGTAAAAAACATACTGAAAAAGGATGATAGTGAATATAATAAAAAAGGGCTTGTCTCTTAACCACATTCAATAGGCTATGAGTATTCAAAGAGCCCCAAACCAGCCTCATTATCAGTTTAAATGCTCATACCATTATTTTTTTCTCCTTTTCTTTTTTTTATCCTTATAATTGTCCACTATCTGTGACCTAGTTGAAAGAGAGGATTTTTGTGAATCAGAATCTTCTACCTCTAGCTCAGTATTGCCCCATGGAGAAAACAGTGCAGCATATGAGTTGCTAGTTTCAATCTGCGCAACTGGGGGGGGAGTTTAGAATGCAAGTTTCTAGAAGATCTTCTTTGGGGCAACACTGTCAATGGTTCACTTACTGAAGCAATGACACTTACCCCCTCTGTGACCTCTTCCGAATAACATACTGGAGGAAAACATGAGGGATTAGGAGGACCCATATTAACCTTTGTTAAACTGACCATATCTGAAGTAGGCCCTTGCTGATCCTCACTACTCACCAATGTTAGCTTATTCTTATCCAGGACCTTATCTTTTAACCCCTTTAAATTCGGTTGGCTTCCTAACTAAGGGAAGTTTTACCTGAGTAGTGACGGGAGGAGGGGGCAAGCAAGAGAGGAGTACCTGAGCAATGGCTTCCTGTGCTTTTGGATAAACACCTAGAATTGGAACAGGATGACTTATTTTGAGCAGCCCAAGGGCATACTTTAAACACATGACCTTTAGTTTCACACAAATCACAACAAGATTGATTATTACAAAACATAGTCAAATGCCCTACCTCCCCACAATTATCACAGCGAGGTTGATCACACACGCTAGAAAGGTGTGTTCTGGCCCCACATTTGTAACATGCACGGGGCTGCCCACTGTAAAAACGTACTTCTCTATCCTTCCCCAATAAAAAGGAGTTAGGTATGTGCTCAATCCCTGCCTCTGTTTGCCTTAGTTTAATTTTGTACTTCCATCCTCCAGTCCAGAATCGTTCTGAATCCAAAATGGGTTCTGGTTCACTCAACAGTTCACATTTTTTTTTCAACCAAAAGGTTATGTCCTCTACCCAAACCCCTTCATTCCGAAACATGACTGTAACGAATTTAATCAGGGGTTTGGACAGGGGTATAACAATAAAGGGTGTCCACATAGGTGAAAACTTTACCTGACCATACCTAACCCAAAAAAGATCTAGAGAATGCTGTGAACGAAAACTTATATCATAATTATCTTCCCCTGAAATATTTATGAAGGCATAAACATCCTGTGGGGTAAAATGCAATGAGTCTTTTAACAGAGTTTTCCCTACATAGTGCCTGTCTGGCCTAACCTCCAACCCTCCTTTATACCTCAACCGCACAGCATTATGCCTGGGAGCTGCTTCCCTATAGAATTTGAGAAAGCTCTGACATCAAAGGCTTCTGTGTGGGGGATGCAACATAGCCTCATTTGAACCCTTCTGTAAAGATTCCTGCAGTTGTGTTTCCTGATGTGGAGATGCAGGAGAATGATTGGTGGACCCAGAAGATCCCGAAGGGAGATGTAAAACTTCCTTCTCAATTTGTTTATTCTTCCCATTGTCCATCCTTTCTGCTGACCAACTGGAACCCACTCAGGAGAATGTTGAGAAAAAGTTAAATCAGAATCCCAAGCTGGATCAGGCTTCCACACACCTGTGTCTGCCTGTTTCCAACCAGCCTCACGTAAAGCCTTATCCGGTGTCCAAGAGTCTTGAATACCTTCTTCCAGCAAATGAGGGGATTCTGTCTTCCGATCATGCAGATTTGGGATTAGTGTTTTTTTTGGGTTGTTTTACTTGAAAAATAAAAATATGTAACCCCAATTTGTGAGCCTTCTGATGACTGATAAATTACTGCTGGTACAGCTATTGATTCTTCCTGAATCTGGTGCTTAAACACAAACTCCGCCACTTTGTTCAAAGGAGCTACTTCATTTTGACAAAAGGTAGCAGTAGAAGGCAGAGCTATTAAGTCAGCATTTGGGTTTTTATTAAGAACGTCGTCTCGTTTTAAATTTTCAAAAGCCAAAACAGGCTGTAGGCACTCGCTATTCTCAGCGGTAAGAATGCCAGCCTGAAGGGAGTTTAAAATATGCAATGGCTTTCCGGCAAAACTACTAGAGCTGTGCATTTCAACGCTCTGTCCTACGAGACTTCTCATGTCTCTGAGGTCTGCCTTAGTGTTCACGATGCTCTCTGCACCACTGTCAATAGCACAAAACTTGCGGTCGGGTAAACCAGCGCAATGCTGTGGAGCCTCGGAAGACTGAGAAGAGATTTTTTTTTTTAAACTAAGGCTGATTCTCTCGCCTTTAGCTCTCGCTCTCCCGAATTAAAGATCAAGGGAGACACAGTACCTGAAGCTCATCTAGAGCCGTCGTCCAGCTGACCGCCTGCTTAATTTCTTTCCTTCTAGCCTGAAGGTTTGTTTCACTGTCGCACCCCTCGGGACCTCCCGCGGGAGCTATCTCTTTCGTTTTACAGGGTGAAATTAAGTAACCTTCTGCAGCTCTGACCACCGCTCTGCAGGTTAGTGGTTACTCTTCAGTGTCCTGCACTGTTTCAGCTCCCGTCAACTCGATTTCCATTCCAGTCATCACTGTTTCAAGCGAAGTTTTTTCCTTTTCAATTATTTTAAATGCTGAATGCTCCCAGTTAACCACTGCATCCTGAAATTCTGTGTCTGAATCCATTTCAGCCATAACCAAGGCTGAAGCCTCCATAATACCTGGAGCAGGAGTCGAGG
Organism: Neoceratodus forsteri; assembly: GCA_016271365.2. Lineage (NCBI taxonomy): Eukaryota > Metazoa > Chordata > Ceratodontiformes > Ceratodontidae > Neoceratodus > Neoceratodus forsteri. The sequence continues at coordinate 615,618,262 of CM057455.1, forward strand.
CTAGCTCTCCCAATCTGCAGTCTTCCTCCTCCTTCCATGGTCCACTTCGAGTGGCCATCCTGGAAATGGCCTGTCCCCCTACTGGCAGCAATACAGTGACCGAGTAGGGGAATTTCCCCTGTGTCCTGGCCAAATTTCCCTCATTCACTGAAAAAAAATACCACCAACAGCTTAATCTGGTTCAAGGACAGTTGGCATTTATCTGTATCCCTCTCCCCCAGGTCATGCCTGAAAATAGGCAGGATTTGTCTAGTGCACTTACCCAGTCAACAAAAACTAAATAAATAATAAATAAATAATGCCTGTGGGACAGCGGGGCTATTCCTAAGAGGGAGTACAGATCACAGTAATGTGCTCTAAGGGGTGAGTTTGTAGCTAAGTGGCAAAAAGAATTCAGGAGGATATCAAGCTTTGATATGGTGGTTTCAGGGGCTGGGCAATAGACCACATCTGCATAGTTGAAAAGGGGGGTATAATTTTAGTATCGATTTGAGGTCTGGCAGGTAGAGGGAGGGAGTCTCAGTGCTGATATAGCATGCTACGTTTGGGGCATAGTTTAGAGATGATTGCATCTATGTTAGTGGCTAAAGATAAGTGGGGGTCTAGCCAAACACCAAGGTACTTGTATTTGCTAACCTGGTTAAGAGGGGTACCATCTAGGGAGATGACGCGGGTGGGGGGGGCCTGCTAATTTTTTTACGCTGTGCTAAATAGCATTGAGACAGTTTGGGATGTATTACATTTTAGTTTCCTGGGTAGGAACCATTTTTGGATGAGGTTAAAATCAGATTGGAGAGTAGCTTGAGCTTCATTTCTTAAAGTGCCTGAGGTAAAAAGGATAGCGTCATCCACATATATATGTATGCTGGACTTGGTGCAGGAGAAGGGGAGATCTTTAATGAGGAGAGAGAAGAGGATGGGGCTTAGGACAGATCCTTGCAGAATGCATGCTAGGATGGGTGGGGTGGGGGCACATCAGTGATTCTGACAGATTGCAACCTGTTGGAGATAGGAGTTTTTTGCAGATGACACAGTCTTGTACACATCAGGCCCTTCATTACTGGAAGTCAGGGACATACTCCAAGCCGACTTTACACAGTTAGAAACTAATCTCATCAATAACAAACTTTTCCTAAATGCTAAATAATCAAGGCCATGATCTTCTCCCCGAATACCCCTCCCAACCCATCCCAAGATTTCATTGTTACCTCGGTAGGCGAACCACTGGAAGTTACCTCCAAAACGAAATATCTTGGCTTCTGGTAAGACAGTAAACTCTCCTTCAATGAGCATATTGATGACCTGCCCAGAAGGCTAAAAGCTAGACTAGGCTTCTCTTTCCGAAATAGGTCCCTCTTTCCCCTATAAATCAGACTCAGGCTTGTTCAGACCACCTTCCTTCCCTTACTTGATTAAGGGGACATCATCTATACCTCCTCAGCAGTTACCAGCCTAAACAAACTAGACATCCTCTAACACTATGCCCTGCATTTCATTACAAACTACCCATTCCAAACCCCTCATTGCGAGCTGTACGCAGCTGTTGGCTGGACATCACTTACCATTAGACACATGCTTCATGCTGGCATTTGGACCATAAAACTTCTCCTGAACAAACTTCCAAGTTATTTAACAGCTCTCATCTGTACCTCCCATAGTCCTTATTCCCTCAGAAAAGCAGATTGTATCCTACTTGACGTTCCCAGGACTCGCACCTTCTTTGGCAGAAGAGCCATCTCAATTGCCCCACCAACTATTTGGAACCAGCTGCAATCGACTTTGAAACTATCCAGTGTAGTCTCTGTGAATTTCTTCAAAAGTTTAGTGGCCTCAATAATAAAAGGATACCTGTAACTGCTTTTAATCCCCTTCCCCATCCTTCCCCACTCCCCCTATGCTTCCACTTACTACACTGCTATTTTTGAACTTTTGGAATTCGCACTAGATATTTTCAGACTCTGGTAGTGGACCGAGTTATTTTTGCAGGACCTAGTCTGCCCTTAATGCATTGCCATGCCTTTACCTATATGTATTGCGTATTCCGCTTGTAAATATGTCCTTAATGCGTTGCTATGTTATTTCCTATATGTAATGCTTATTTTGCTTATAAATGTGCCCAGGACCTCCCTTGTGAATGAGCTTACTCAATGGAGTTTTCCTGTAATAAACTTAAACTTGAACTTGAGTTGAACCACTGTAAGGAGATAGGTGCCAGACCAACTGATTCAAATTTCAGTAGGAGAAGGGGGTGGGATACAGAATCAAATGCCTTGTCCAGGTCGATGAAGACTGCAGCGGTGAGGCAGCCTTGGTCAGAGGCAGTGTGGATGTGGTTTGACATGCAGGAGGGAAGAGATAGTGGAGTGCTGCTTCAGGAAGACAGACTTGTGGGGAAATAGGAGATTGCTTGTGGTGAGGTAACCTGCCAGTCTGGAGTGTGCCAGGGATTTCTGGAGCTTTGCAAGTGATGGGAAGAGGAAGATGGGCCTATAATTTATGGGCATAGAGGGGCCCCCTCCTTTGTGAACAGGAATGACAGTAGCAGATTTCCAGGCCTGAGGGACCATGCCCATGGAAAAGGAGAAATGAGTAGGTGGGTAAGAGGTTTTGTGACTTGCGGGAGCAGAGATCTGCAGGAGATTGGGGTGAATCCCATCTGGGCCGGATTTGGAGGTATTTAATGCACAGGAGCTGTGAGTACTTCATTTTCTGAGACTAGTGTGAACACAAAATTGTTGTGGCAGGGAGGAGGAGATGAGGCTAAGGATGTTGGTGGTGTGCCTTGAGGTACAGCGCATATAGTGAAAAATTCGTTGAGGATATCAGTAGTGCTAGTGGGATCAGTTACTGGCTGATCATGCTGCTTAAAAACAGGGGAATTGGATTGTGAAGAGGGGTTAAGGAGTATGTGTATTACATTCCAAAATTTGGAGGGGTGGGCTAGCAGCATCTATGGTTTGAAGAAATCTGCTTTTGCCTATCTTATGGACTTGGTGCATGCATTTCAGAGGGTGTTCTATACCTGTCTACTTTTGGGGCTAGGAAAGGATTTGAAAGCAGACCAGGCTTCGTTTCTGGCCTTGCATAAGGCCAGAATGGGAGCAGTAATCCATTTATGATTGTGCTTTTTCACCCTTTCTTTTTCAGGGTGGTGGATATTATAAACCTTTCTCAGATTCAGATGCCTTAAATGAACAAGGCATCTCTTAAATAGGAACAGTTACCACTTAATTTATTGTTTGAGAGATGTTTTTGCTGCCACATGTACATCAGAACAGTGGGGCAAATGTTTGCAGTTTACAATTTCTTCTGCACAAATACACTAATAAACAAATCCTCAAACACTTTTTTCATTAAGTGAGGATAATGGGGTTCATTCGATTGGGGATTTATTGTATACAAATTAGTCTTCCATGTATAAATGATTATACATATTATTTACACACACACACACACACACACACACACACACACACACGCACAATGCAGTTATATTCTACAGAATGTAATTTTATAATGTGTTAGAAAAGATATGCAGACACACAGATATCTAGATAGATAAATAGATAGATAGATAGATAGATAGATAGATAGATAGATAGGTAGATAGATAGATAGATAGATAGATAGACAGACAGACAGACAGGCATACAGATAGACAGTTAGACATTATTTGTGTACGTACAGTAGGTATACAATAATTATAATGCACACAGCAGTGTGTTAACCACAGTGGAAATAACAACTCATAGGCTAGCACAGGAGTGTGATATTACAGCCTGTAGTATGTTACATCATTTTCTAGTAATTAAACTTGATACCAATATCTTTGAATAGTACAAAACTCCTGTAGACCTGCTGTAAGGCATTCGTGTGTGTGTGTGTGTGTGTGTGTGTGTGTATGTGTTTAGGCTTCCCAGCTGTTTTCAGTCTACTGGAAATATTGGACTGAAACAGAAAAGAGTAATTTATATGGCTGCAGTGGGCCAGCTCTGCAGACTTGTTGCTATTAGTAGAAAAAGGGAGCTGTCCAAATTCCCAGTGTGCTAGATAAAATTGGACATTTGTGGAATTACTCCGCTGATGGACTATTTTATGTGATAACTACTAGCTTCAATTTGGCTAGTATTCTATTTCAAGAATATTTCATAGCTCATAAACATGTCAGCTTAATCATCCTGTCTCAGCAATGAACCTCATCAAAAGATTTACAGATTGTTTTACCTCTTAAGACATGTTGGGCCAGATTTCAAAACTTTTCCCCAGAGCTAAATTAGCACTGTCTGGCGTGCTAAATTGGCCCAGAACCAATAGCCCACTATATTCAAAAGGGATAGCCCCCATGCTAAATCTGCTGAATATAGCATGCTAATGAAGCTGGGCAAACTGGGCTGGGGGTACAGTGCAAAGGTAGCCCGGGAACAAGACAGCTTTGAATGTAGCATCCAGGAACTGCAAACCACAACAGCATCCCAGTTCACCGTGAACTGAGGGAAGGTAGAGGTGAACTATGTGGCCAATGTGTGTGCTAGCAAAGGAGTGGAGTCAGTAAGCTGCAAGCAGCAGGGCATTTGAAATTACACTGTGCAGAAATGTACAATGCTTCTGAAAAGTTTGCATGGCACAAACACATTTGCACAGGTTTAACATGGAGCTAAGCCGTTTGCCCAGCGCAATCACGTTTGCCCAGTGCAAAACTTTGCTATATTCAAAAGTGACATGCAAATGAGCCTACTTAGGTAGTCTGTGTGCAAACATCCAGATTACCATCTCATTATGAACTGATTTACATGCAGTTTGCCAGCGCTATTGCAGGGTTTCACAGATCTACCTGTAGGTCAGTCTGGAAGTACAGGGACTGACTGGGTCTGCCCACAGCTCCACCTGTAGGTTAGTCTGGAAGTTCAGGGGCTGGCTGTGTCTTCCCACAGCTCCACCTGTAGGTCAGTCTGGCAGTACATGGTGGTAGCTGCAGACTACATTTACACAGTAGAGCATAGAATATTGTATCCCAGGGACTACACAGCACAGGCAGGATTGGTAATGCTGCATGCACTTGTCAAACTGTAGTTCATGCTACAGTGCACAGAAGACACTACAGTAGCAAGGGGGTCAGTAGTGTAAGGGACACAGCAATACCTATGGTATGTAGGCAGTGATGACCACTGCACTGTACACAGTGATAGGCCCAACTTGAAGGAGTTTACTGACAGTGGAAATTACTGTTATGCTGTTGTGTGACCCACAGACACTGCACCACTGGCATGGGATGCTCACAGTGACATATACATGGCTGGCTGTGTGTGCTGTGGTGTCTGTACAGATGTGTGGTTTGTGGTTGGAGGGCACATATCATCACACATGCATACTAGTGTTGGGGTATTCACAACACTGGCCCATGTGCACTGCGTGGCTTGTCCCAGCCTTGTATCTGCACTCAGTCTGTGGTGCAGCCTGGCCATTTGTACACCCTCCCCTCAACACCCTCCATGCCCACAGTGCTGCATGTGTGTGCTGGAGTTTATTGGTGTCCACCGGAGCGTGGTCAGCAGGTCGGTTCTGTATGGCCACACTGCCATTGTGTCCACTTGGAGTGGGGTCACCACTTACTGCCTGGCATGGCTGAGACTGGTGGCAGATGATGCCATCATAGGGATGCCATTTATAAGCATCATGTTTCCTCTCTGTCTGGCTATGTGTCATACTTACTGGTTAGGGTCACGCAAAGCCATGCAAAAGTCATGCAAAGCTGCACAAAGCCACAAAGTCAAGCAAAGCTGGTTTGCCCAGAGTTAAGACTACCTTTTCCTGGGCCATAATTTGCACTGCGCAAAGTGTTGTAGTAAGTTGCGCAAAAACACTTTGCGCGGTGCTATTCATTGAATATAACATTGCACCTGTATTCAACTAAACACTCCCCTCAGTTTTCTCCCTTACATACATTATAATTTTGCCTAGTGCTAATGCAGTTTGCGTGTTCTATTTGACCTTTTGAATTAAGCAGACCCATGCCAACCTGGCACTAACCCTGCACAAACAGTTTGCACCCAGCGCAAAGTTTTGAATATCTGGCCCTATCTGATTAGCACTGTCTCAGACATAGTTTACTAAAGTCAAATACATCTGTTTCTTTACTCCCTAAGACAAGTAAAGAACTGTTATCTTTTGTTACTTCTTTTACTATGCTTTTTGGAAAAATAAATATTTATATTGGACCCTATTCTCCATGGTGCAGAGTGGCTACACGACACGTGTCTGGGGTGCATAGTCACTCCACAACCGCCTTGCCCGCTTTGCCCCATTCTCCACAGAGGTGCAGGGCTGTTCCACACAGGATCCCAGCCAGCAAACACCAGGCATGGGTGGTCCAGGGGGTGGTGCAGGGGGTGTGGTAGCACTCAGTGGCATTCACGAAAGTGAGGCGTGCTCTGCCAACATTTCCAAGATGTAGCCAGTATGCCCCCCTGGGATGCTGCCAATGGCTGTTGCAGAGGTGAAGGGGTACACAGAACCCACCCAACATGCCACCCCAGCCATTGGGTACCACATGGTGGGCCAGGGCTGACCAACCAGGCACCCAGCTGCCCTGATGCCATGGCTGCACTGCGGCCACCTGACAACTGTGGCATCCCATGAGTTCAAGGGATCCAGTGGCAGATGGAGTCAGGGCATCCCATTGGATGCCCACCCATGTCCATGGAACAGCCCCCATGCTCCTGTACGTTGGGAGGGCAGGCAGAGGAAGGGGGCTGCATGTGCATCATTCCATGCTAGCAGGGTTTCACGGGTGGGATACATGCCTCCTGTGCATTATTCCCACCCCTTAGAGAAACCCCTCCATTGGGCATTAGCTGACAAACACGTTATGACACTTTTAGCCCTTTGAAAACAGCCACCTTTTCTGGTGTTAAGTCTAAGTGCATAGCACTGCCAATTATCTTAAACTTGTTACTGCCTTCAGCAGTATCTAGAATGCAGCTGCTTCTTTACCCCCTAAGACAAGTAAAGAGTGGTATTTTTTTATTCCTTTTGCTGTGACTTTTTTGGGGGAAGAAATTATGTTGAACTACTGAATGGCTGGCAAATGCATTGTGAAACTTTTAGCCCTGTAAAAAGCAAGTTTTTTGGTTTCAAATGTAAGTACATATTATATCTCCCAGCATTATGTCCAGCATAGTTTACCATATCAGAAGACAGCTGTTTCTTTAACCCCTTTCACTCAATCTAACACACACACATACACATCATCCTCATGGCCACAGCATTTGAAATAAATACTGCAGCCTAATGTGCTATAAAACAGTAAAGAAACTGTATGTTTATATCAGTCTTGATTATATGGAGCACAGTGAAGTTCTGTTTCCAATGTAGAATTTGCTACCAAGGTAAATATTTACAACAGCTGTTTAATGATTAAAATAACATATTCATCAGCTTAACCTCTTTCCCACTTCCACCACATCTTGACTACATGATTTACATAATGATAGTATAGAAGGAATTATGGACTTCATTTAAATATTTCCTATCCTATATTTTTTATACCGGATAGCACAGGGGAGATGCCACATCTTATTTTCATAAAGATCTTTATTTTACACATTTCTGCAAAGTATTTACTCAGGGGCCCAGATATTCAAAAGAGTTGAGCCATGCGCAATAGGGTTGTGCCTGCACAAGTCCAAAAATGCGCCATTCTGCGATATTCAGCAGGAGGCAGTTGCGCCCCCCAAATCACGCTGAGCAACAGCGCTATGATAATGAATGCATGCGCAACTGAAGGGGGAGGAACCATGCATAAAAGGCGCAGTGCGATGTTTAACAACATGTGCCATGCACAACAGGAGAGCAAGCAGAAGTTGCGCCATAGAGGAAATGAGCCAAAATAAAAGGGAGCAAGGGAGAGGCGCAAGAACGCTACAGGGAAGCCACATGAGAGCCAAAGATAGCAAGGAAAACTGGGCAGCAGGGACACACAAGGCCAGGCAGGAAAGGGCACCTGGAAGCAACAGGCACAGGGAAAGGTGTGGGGCGCCACAGTGCAGAAGGGGGAAGTACACCACACAGCAGTGAGGCCAGCACAGGCAGGTGTTCCCGGTGCGGGGGAAGTAGCAGCCAGGACAGCCGAGGGAATACAGAAACAGCTGCCAGGGGGGTGAACACAAGCCAGGGACATGGCCAGTGCCACCATCCAGATGGAGGCCGTAGTGAGGGGGGTGAGAAGGCGGGCAGCAGGGGGGCGTGGCCTTGGAAGAGCCCGTCGGCGGTATGCCCCCAACAGGCAGTACCGAGCCCGCACCAGCTTTGAGCTGTACAGTGATTTTGAGATTGTGGGCCGGTACCACCTGAATCAGGCAATTCTGAGGCGGCTCTATGAGCTGTGCAGTGATGTGATGCAGGCACCCACACGACGGAGCCATGCCCTGTCAGTGGAGATGAAAGTGACAGCTTGCATGTGCTTGCTCACCACAGGTACCTTCCAGAGACCAACTGGGGACACCACAGGCTTAACCCAGTTGACCACATCACGCCACCTCAACCAATTCCTCAGCACACTGCTGCCACATGCTGTGGAGTACATCCATTTCCCCAGCACACTGGCGGAGCGCACAGTAAATATACAGGAGTTCCACAGGGTAGCACGTATGCCTGGCATGCTAGGGGCAATAGAATGCACCCATGTGGCCATCCACACACCACATGGCCCCGAGGATGCTGCATAAATAAATTGCAAGGGCTATGCCAGCATCAACTGCCAGGTGGTGTGGGATGCCAGGGGGTGCATAATCAACATCTGTGCCACGCACCCTGTGGGACCACATGATGCCTTCATCTGGCACCAGTCAGCACTGTGCCACAGATTCGAGAGTGGGGATATCCCCACTGGCCACCTAGTGGGTGAGTATGCAAACCACATGGACAATCATAGGGCCTGGGGGGGCATGGTCAGAGGTGATATGGGTAGTGGCCTACTTGGCCCGGGGCAGGGTGATACTGATCACCAAACTAACCTCCACCCTCTACACACAGGTGACAGTGAATACCCACTCCGTCCCTGGCTGCTCACACCCTACCAGCATCCCTTGACCCCATCGCAGCAATGCTACAATGAGACACATGCCACCACATGTAATGTCATCGAGTGGGTGTTCAGGATGCTGAAGGCACGTCTCTATTGCCTGGACACCTCCGGCGGTGCCCTATAGTACAGCCCCTCAAAGGCCTGTGGGCTATTCCTGGCCTGTTGCATCCTGCACAACATGGTCAATGAATGTGGGATAGCCATACAGGTTGAAGAGGAGGACAGCGATGGAGACGATGAGGTCGCCGTTGACAATGGCAATGGGCAGCCCCCCCTTGGGCGACAGGACTCCTGACTGCTCTGGCTGGCACAGCTGCACCGGAACACCATCATGGAGGAGCACTTCAGCCAACCCAGTTAAGTCATGGGGCCATGTGCAACCAACAGTGGCTAAGGCACAACCCACAAACACGCATGGACACACACCAGGGGTGCAGTCCATCAAGGGAAGTGGCCAGGCATGGAACCACACACACAACAGGGATGGGTGAGGTCTAACATGCCACGTGGATGGACACAGACACAATGCACCAGACATGCACAAAGGGTAGGAGGCACACCGACCACGAACGCCACCTCTAGCCACACACATGTCCACAGACCACCACACCCACTGCTTTTCCATGTGCGTGTGTCAGATGCTGAGCACCATTGCACATTGATGTACAGTGCAATGCAGGCATCATCATGCAGACGCAACTGTGGACAGCAGCCGGGAAGGTGTGCAGATAGACTGTGTGTCTGCGTGCAGGGACAGGTACCCACCTGTGCAATGCCCGCTGAAAGACACAATGCACACAGGGCAGCAGCAGACAGTAGCTGTGTTGGGAGACAGATCAGTTACGCGCCACAGTGCCCCGGCTGCCACGGATGTGTTGGTAGCCTCGCCGAGACCCGCCAGCACTGACAGGCCAACCACTGGCCTCATGGGGTGGCACCGATGGTCCCCCAGGGGGTTCCACTGCGTGAATGCGACCGTGCTTGCACAGGGGTCTGCAGCACACCAAAGATGCCTGCGCCAGGCATGCTCGGGATGCCCACAGCTGAACCCGGTGTCGACAGGGAGGGTGTCACACGACGCCAGGAATGGGGGGAGGACAGTGCACTGCGTGGTGTCTGCGACACATGGGCACATGACTGTGTGCCCATTGTGACCATGACAGCAGTGAATGCCTGTGTCTGCCTGTCAATGGCAGTGGTCACATCCTCCCGCAACTGGTCCATCCCTGCCAGGATTAGAGCAGTGTCTCTGCTGCGACGCTCCTCTGCCCGCTCCAGAGCCGCACTTAGTGCATTCACCGACGTCGCCAGCCTCATCTGCTGGTGAACTGATGCTTTCAGTATGTGGGTGTGCTCATCCAAGAGGTCATCTGCCTCCTCGGCATCCTGTCTCTCAGGGTGTGGGCGGCCCTGATGCCCAGCACCTCTTGAGGGTGGGCGCTGCGTACTAGGACCAGGTCTGGGCATGTCCACAGGTGGTGCACTGACACCGCCCCTTGACCCTGTACCCCCAAACCCATTGGCAGACTGCTGATGCTGCCCCTCCGGCTACCTCTCACCAGGGCTCACTGGTGCCACCACAGTGGCCGCAACACTCCCACTGTCCTGTACACACACCAGTGTTGCCCCACTGGTGGTGACATGCACAGGCTAGGACTGTGATGACAAGCAGGCCTCCACAGCAGCACCACCCACAGCCATGGCTGCGATGTTACCTGCTGTGTGGCCATCCCATGGCACACACATGTCACTGCCCATGCCGTTAGTGACATCATCATCGGTGACGGACCCGGCACCAGCCCGAGTCACAGCATGCTGGCATCTGTGGATCGCATGCTGGGACACGGGCAGGGCCTCCTCCGCACCTGTTCCAACAACATCAGTGTGGACAGCCAGGTGGGCCCACTGTCGCACTGGAGCCAGTATACTTGTGGAGGTGGATGGGCCCTCCTCCATCTCCAACTGACTGTCCTCAGTGGACAGGCCCACCACCACTGACCCATGCAGATGCTCAGGATCTGTAAGGGAAAACAAAGTCGCTTTACTGCATGTGACCTACCCCTACCCCCAATAGACAGACCATGACCTACCATGCAGTGACGGGCTACCACCCATCTGGAAGCCACCACCTGGAACACCCTCAATGGCACAACGCTGCATGCTTCCAGCAACCCTCTCCTCCTGTGGGGTCAGGTGTACCACCTCTGGCTGTCCCCCACCTGTCGCAGCTTGTGCTGCCCTGATGGCAGCCACCTTCTCCTTTATCATCCTCCTGTCTGTGCCCATCTTCTTCTTGCACTACTGCACGGAGCACTGGTGGCTGCCGTGCAGGTTCACTGCACGTGCCACCTCCTCCCATGCAGCAGCATGGGCCTGTGGTGTACCCTGCTGTCCGCTGAGAAGTAGCTCCTGGTCCAGGTAGGCCTCAAACAGGGCATCAGTCTCAGCCTTGGTGAAATTAGGCCTCCTCCTCCTCCCACCACTGTGTTCCTCCTTTTCCACAACTCGCTCGGTCATTATTTAGCCTGTCAGAATGACAGTTGTTACCTGTGACTGTGCAGTCCCATGCATGTCCCAAAATCCACAGTCCACACTCCCAAACAGCATGCAACTCACCAATAGACTGCAGTAACCAACTATGGCCAGTGCAGCCCAATGTCGCACTTTTATAGTGCAACCCATGCAAATGAGGTGAGGCGCAACTTTAAGTGGATGCAAATTGCAGTGCTGCGCCATTGAATGGCTGATTAGCTGTTCTGCATATGACAAATGAATATCGCACTGTTGCGCTTTGTGCAATTGTGTTGAATGTGCTGAGCCAAGGGCGCAGTTCTGTGACATGCACAGTACACACCTCACTGCGCATGCCCGGGTTGCTGATGCAGGCGTCTGCCGTGCTGCTGATGTGCTGTGAGTGGGAAACAATGCAGGGCACGGCCACCATTGTGCCAGTGGCGCTACAGCGATGTTCACCTATATGGCGCTGTGGCACTGGGCCATCATAGGTGCACTGGGGCAACAGCGTGGTAGGCCGCTACTGGAGGTAGCACACAGGCATCCTATCATGCTACATGCATTGGGTTCCAATGGCGCTGTGCCTTTCTGTGCGCCACAGACCCTTGACCCTGTGCCTGACCTTTGCCCCCTAGGCGCCATGCATCAGGCATGGGTGCACCACTATCAAGCTGTTCGGTGACAGCGTGATAGGGAATGGCAGCGCTGTACAGCGCAGCATATGCACGTGGTGGAGCCACGCTGCAGAGTGCCATTTTGAGCCAACTGAGCAAGTAGAATGGTGCGGAGGAGGGCTGCACAGTGGACCCAAGTAGAACTGTCCAATCTAGTGGCCATAGTAGAGCCAATCTATGGCCAACTCTTTGGGGAGGCACACCTGGACAGGTCCAGGAGCCAGGTGTGGGAGGAGGTGGCCAATGCACTGGAGGAGGCCACAGGCAGGGGGCGACCAGTGGAGCAGTGCCGCCACAGGTATGGAAACCTGCAGAGGAGGGAACCAGACCTGCTTGCCCGCCTGCAGTCACGTGCCAGGAGGGGCACAGTGCCACGGCCAGGTAGGTGTTACGTCCACACACTTTTATCTTCCATATGGGTATCACGGTTGTATGTGTCCAGAACATGGGGGAGAGACCGTCTGGTGTTGGCTGTGGTGGTGTTATCGGGGTGTGGGGTGGGTGGGTCTGGCTGGGTGGGGTGCACACACATGGAGGACAGGGGACTTTGCTACAGGATTGTACTGATGTTCCTCTCTCCATGTTTGCACCACAGGGCTGGAGGAGAGGCATCTAGCCCGAGAGATGCGGCGCCAGCAGGAAGACAGGGACGCTAGGAGGGGCGACTGTCAACAGCGCCTGAGGGACTGGCCCAATGATGGTGAGTGCCATACCTCCATGATTACTATTGCATGCTGTGTAACAGGGTGGGCAGCGGGGCATGACCACTATCCATTGACACCACTGCCATGCATGCAACTTGTTACAGTCAGCACTGTCCAGTGGCACTGCATGTTTGGGAGTGCATCGATAGTGGTCCATGCATGCACCAGATACATGGCTGTGCCACTGCCTTCTCACCACATAGCCATGTCACTAAACGGCCACGGTGGTGCTGTGCATGACTTGGCCGGTGGGTGTGTGCAGCGGTCTGCATGGCTGTATGCACCTGGGTGGGCAGGTCTTGTGGACATGATCACTCTGGGTGGTCACACACCATCACAGAGGCATGTCCCATGGCCGTATGCCATGCACAGTGGGTGGTCTGTATGGGGCTTTGCAATCACACCTATTGACTGCGCTCCCTTGTCCTAGGTGTCTGCCAGCTGCAGGCCATATATGACACAACGCGGGAGATCTTGCAAGTGGCGAGGGCATCGTTGGACATATTGAGAGGGTTTGAGGAGCTGGGTGTCTGGCGGGGACACAGCAGGCGGAGCAGCCGGAGCGGGGAGTGGGGCTCCCAGTGAACATATATATGCCCCTGATTTCCCCTACCCCCTGGACCCACCCTCATACCCCTCCTTTCCTGTTTCATTTGTTCACCCCTGCCCCTTATCCACTGCCACTTTGTTTGTGGCCCCCCCCCATTTGTACAGTATTGTAAACAGTTCCTTTTGATATGTTTTTTGAATACAGATCTTTTGATATGAATACTGTGGTGGTCTCTGATTTGCAGCGGGCTATAGGTGCTCAGCTGCAGTGGTGTGCATGGCATCAGGGGTGGTGCAGTCATGGGTATGTGTGTGTGTGTCCATGGGGAGGTGACTATGGTGTGGGGGTAGCTATCAGTCAGTGTCTGTGGTGTGTGTGTTGTGCCCTGTGCCCTGGATGACTGTGTGCAGTGGTCCATGGTGCATGATCTGTGTCCATGGTGCCACTGTCAGCCCGTACATGGCCTGTGCAGCTGACACCCTTGCATGTCTGTGACCTGGATGGTCTACTGGCATGTCAGTGGTGGCTGTCCATGCAGGGCAGCCACTGTACCTGTCACAATGCTGGGTTGCCTCCTGTCACTGGTGTGGTGAATGTCTGCCTTGGATGACACTGTGGCCTATGCAGTTGTTGCCCCACCTCCATGCTGTGGCTCGTGTGTGTTGCAGGGGATGTGCACCACTGTCTATGACTTGTGCTCCGGGCAAATGATGGTGGCGTACAGGTCCACAGTGCCTGCGCAGAGTGGTTGCCACTCCTGTGCCATGGAGGACTTCAGGCTGTGTGTACATGGTTTCCATGGGCCCATGCTGGGGGCCTGGTTGCCCCACTACTGCATCCCTGTGTTGTTGTGCCCTTGGGTATGGGTGGTGTTTGTCCATGCACTGTGTGGCATCCAGTGTGGTGCATGCTTCCATGCACCACTGTGGGTGTCTGCGCTGGCTGTTGTGGCCAGTGCTGGGTCGGGGTGTGTCCTTGGGAGAGTTTGCAGGGTGCTGTACCACTGGTGGTGGTGTCCGGGGCATGCCCTGTCCCATGTGGGGTACCTCATCTGCCAACGCATGGTCGGTCTCACAGCTGTACCTTGGGGGGGGGCTGTGCATGGTGGCACTGTGTATGCTGTTGTTGCATCGCTGTGTGCTGCCACCCACTGATAGGTGCTCATGGTGGGGCTGCCTTGCATGGTTCTGTGGTGCACAGGGTTGCATTGTCACAGTGGGCGTGGTGGCATGCATGGGGTTTCCTGCACTAGTGGACGCTGCTCCTGGGCAGGGTGTCTGGGGGTCACAGTGCTGGGTGTGCTCTGCATTGGGGGGATGGTGTGGCACAGGGTGGTCAGCCCTCCTTGTGTGCCAGTCACAGCTTGCCAGGGGGTGTGATGGGGCACCATGGCCTGGCTGTGGGTTGGTTGCTTGTCTCCATGGGCCAGTGGTTATTCCAGCCCTCCCCTAGTTGTGCAGTGCATGGGGTGTGGGGGGGGGACGATGTCTGTTCTGCTGTGTGTTCCTCTGCCCATCTGTGGCATGGGTGGTGGGCCCCAACCTTCCTGGTTGTGCAGTTGCATTGCTGCCCTGCTACTGGGGGTCATCCCTGGTTGTGCTATGGCACCTCTGGACTGCTCAGCTGAACATCCCTTGTTGCGCTATGAAGCATCAGATCTGCTCAGCTTCCCCTTCCTAGTTGCGCTATGGCGCAGGTGGTGCGATATTCAGTCATCGGCTGTAGGCTCAGGTTGGCCAGCTCAGTTTTTGAATATCATGCCTCTTGCGCATGGTCGCAATGGACTTGCACTTGCTCCTGCTATTGCGCACTTTTTGGGTGCAGTTTGAATATCTGGGCCAGAATATCCAAGATTAGGCGCAATATCTTTTTTTCTGTGGGGTCTTGATTTTACTCATTTTTGCAATGTATTTATCCAGAGTAGACTAGTCCAGATGTAAAATATTGTTTTCAGCATGTTCTGATTTTACACAATGTAGCATAATAATGTGCAAATGTAGAACCCCATTGAAAATAAGATGTCACATTTTCTGTGAATTATCCCAGCTAAATATATAGCAGGAATATTGTAGAAAAACACATTGAACAAATGTGCAAAAGGAAAACCACATTGAAACTGCCTCTCAGCAGAACTTTGTTGTGCAAATACATTAGAAAAAACTGGGTAAAAGCATGACCACTCTGTAAATGACATATCAAATCTTAACTGGCATATCCTGTAACATTTCAGTATTTAAAATGGGTTAACTACTTTACCAGAATGAAATTAATATTTTAAATATTGGCTTGGCTAGTTCTTCCTCATAGGTCATATCCCGCAGGCCCTGCACCATTTCAGTTGCCTACACTGCACTGCCTCTACTCTGTCTATGCTCTTTCTCAGATGGGACCTCCAGAACTGGGTGCAGTATTCCTTATATGGTCTCATGAGTGACTTATACAGGGGCAAGATGACCTCCATCTTCATACTCCTGATACCCTCCCCCATGCATCCAAGCTTCTGGCTAATCTTTCCAGCTGATTTATTGCACTGCCTACTTTCTCTTAGGTCCTCTGAGATGATAACTCACAGGTCCCTTTCCTGCTTTGTGACTTTCAGTACCTCCCCACCTAGTTCATACTTTGCCCCTGTGTTCTTGTGCCCTATGTGCATGATCTTGCACTTCTTTGCATTGAATCCCAGCTGCCATTCTTCAGACCATTTCTCCAGTTTTTTTAGGTCTTTCTTCATTCTTCCAACACCCCCTGGCATGTCCACCTTATTGCATACATTTGTATCAACTGCGAAGAGGTATACCTTCCCCTCCAGTCCCTCTGCAATGACCCCAATAAAGACATTGAAGAGGACCAGCCCCAACAATGACCCCTGCAGCACCCTGCTCATCACCTCTCCCTCTTTCTCTCCCTCTCCAGAGTATCCCATATTTACCACAACCCTCTGACTCCTACCATTCAGCCAGTTTTCCACCCACAGAACTATTTTAAGATCAACCCCTAGGCTGTGCAGTTTGTTAATTAATCTTCTATGGGGGAGAGTATCGAAGGCGTTTCTGAAGTCCATGTAGGCCACATCCAATGCACCTCCTGCTCCGCCACCTTAGTTACCCAGTCATGCCATAAATTAGTACAATGAGTTAGTGCAAAACACAGTGCTTACCATAAATACAGTAAAAGTTAGAGTTAGATGTATAAGTATATAAATGCCATATAAGGCAATGTGTGTGTGTGTGTGTGTGTGTGTGTGTGGCAATGTTCTGTGTGTGTAGAAAGTGCACTGCTGTGTTATACTGGAATATATATGCATATATGTGTATATGTATTAGTCAGTGTGTGTGTATCACAACAATTAAAAATGCTGTTAGGTGGCTCAGTGCTTAGTGCAAAAATTGCTATTCTACATTCCCACAAAATCTAGATTATTTCAGCCTTATGCATGTTATTGCTGATTTAAATGAGGTATCTAGTGGCAACCCCTCACCCTCCAATGTCCCTCAGAGCCGGAAAAAAAGAACACAGTCCTTCAATGTCTTTCTTTAATTTGTAAAAACAGGTCCATCACTGATGTAACCCCACACTCCAAGCCCAACATCCCACTGAGAACCCACAACCCCACACTTCCAAGACCTCCCCACACACCCTCACTCAACTGAAGAGATCCCAGTGTGATGATCCAATGTCCCTTGGAAGACATGTCTTATTGCTGGAACTGGCAACTGCTATATGAGAAATAAGGTAAGTGCAGTTGAAAACCCATTGAAATACATTGCAACACACTTACCTTATTTCTCATATAGCAGTCGTCAATTCCAACAGCAAGATGTGTCTTTGATAAGAGAGTGGATCTTCACACTGGGACCTGTTCAGATGAGTGAGAGCATATTGGGGAATCTGGGGGTTGGGATGGTGGGTGCTCAGTGGGAGGTCAGGCTGGGGAATGGGAGTCACATCACCACCCAGTCTGCCCTATTAATCTCTAAATAGGGTGAGGCTCCATGCCCAAACTGAACTCCAGAGCCTCCTCTTGTCTCCAGGATACCCTTGTGCCTATCCCACTCCTTCTTAAATTCTGTGACCATTTTAGCCCCTACCACCCCCTCTGGTAGGCTATTCCAGGCATCTACCACCCACTCCATGAAAAAAAATATTTTCCCACATTTCCCTTGAGTCTTTCCCCCTCTAGCTTCATGTTGTGCCCCCTTGACTTGGAACATCTCTTAATTTGGAAGATGCTTCCTTCCTGTTCTCTGTTTATACTGGTGATGTGTTTGTATGTCTCTATCATGTCTCTCCCTCAATTCTTTCCTCCAGGGAATACATATTTAACTCCTTTAGTCTTTCTTCATACGTCATAGGTCTTATCCCACAGGCCCTGCACCATCTTAGTCGCCCTCCACTGCACTGCCTCCACTCTGTCTATGTTCTTTCTCAGATGAGGTCTCCAGACCTGGACACAGTATTCCAGGTGCAGTTTCTCATGAGTGTCTTACCTAGGGGCAAGATGATCTCCCTCTTTCTACTCATGAAACCTCTCCCTATGCATCCAAGCATCTGACTAGCCTTTCCAGACAACTTATCACACTGCCTTATTTTTCTTTGGTCCTCTAAGGTGATAACTCCCAGGTCCCTTTCCTGCTTTGTGACTGTCAGTACCTCCCCACGTAGTTCATACTTTGCCCCTGGGTTCTTGTGCCCTATGTGCATGATCCTGCACTTCTTTGCATTGAATCCCAGCTGCTATTCTTCTGACCATTTCTCCAGTTTTTTAAGTTCTTCCCTCATTCTTTCAACTCCCTCTGGCTACCCACTCTATTAAATACCTTTGTATTGTCTTCAAGGGGGCATGCCTTCCCCTCGAGCCCCTCTGCAATGTCTCCAATAAAGACAGTGATGAGGGCCAGCCTCAGCACTGACCCCTGCAGCATCCTGCTCATCACCTCTCCCTTTCCTGAGTACTCCCTGCTTACCATAATCCTCTGGCTCCCATCGTTCAGCCAGTTCTCCACCCACAGGACTATTTTAGGATCCACCCCTAGGCTGCACAGTTTGTTAATCAGCTTTCTATGGGAGATGGTGTCAAAGGTCTTTATGAAGTCCAAATAGGCTACATCCATTGCACCTCCCTCATCCACTACCTTTGATACCCAGTCATGCCATAGATTAGTAAAATGAGTTACTGCAAAATCCAGTGCTTATCCTAAATACAGTAAAAGTTAGGGTTAGATGTATAAATAAATAAATGCCATATAAGCAGTGTGTGTGTATTACTGTGTGTGTGTGTGTGTCAATGCTCTGTGCGTGTAGACAGTTCAATGCTATGTAATACTGGAATATATATATGCATACTTTATATGTGTATATGTAGTAGTCCTTGTGTGTGGTACACAACACTTAGAAAGTGAAGTTAGCTCAGCGGTTAGTGCAAAAATTGCTTGTCTGCATTCCCCCACTATCTTAATCAGTTTCAGACTTATGCATGTAATTGCTGATTTAAGTGAGGTTTCTAGTGGCACCCGCCACCCTCCGATGTCCCCCAAAGCCTGAAAAGAAGAAAACAGTCATTTGATGTCTTTTTTTTAATCTGTATTAATGTGTGTAGACAGTGCACTGCAATGTTACACTGCAATATATATGCATATACTCTATGTGCATATGTATTAGTCAGTGTGTGTATCACAATAATTAGAATGTGCAATTAGATGGCTCAGTGATTAATGCAAAAATTGCTAGTTTACACATTTCTCATTGCCCACAATACCATCATTTTGCAGCCGTACTGGCTCTTGCTAGAATTTGTTATCTTTCTCTAGTTTTTCAGCTTGTTCTAATGGGTGCCAAAGGAAATGCACACTTGCCTCTGTGTGCTAGCAGAAGGACATGATCTCATTTCCAAAAAAGGTGGCTCATATAGAAACATAGAAACATAGAATTTGATGGCAGATAAGGACCGCTTGGCCCACCCAGTCTGCCCATTTCCCTACCTAATGGATAAGTTGCAGATCCTAGTTAACCAGTAGCCTACTTCTTTCCACTCCTACCCCCTAGAATTGCCTTATGACTGTCCCATGCATGCTTGAATTCAACCACTGTTTTTGACTCCACAACCTCCTCCGGAAGGTCGTTCCATGCATCCACAATCCTCTCTGTGAAAAAATACTTCCTTACATTACCTCTGAGCTGCCTCTATCTTCAAATTGTGCCCCTTGTTCTTGCACACCTCTTTTTGAAAGATGCTACCTCTTGGACTTTGTTGATTCCCTTGAGGTACTTGAAGGTTTCTATCATGTCCCCCCTGTCCCTCCTTTCCTCGAGTCTATACATATTAAGCTCCTTTAGTCTCTCTTCATATGTCTTCTGGTGCAGATCCTGCACCATTTTAGTTGCCCTCCTCTGGACAGCTTCCATCTTGTCTAAGTCCTTGCGGAGATTTGGGCCTCCAGAACTGCACACAGTACTCCAGATGGGGTCTCACCAGCTGTCTGTACAGAGGAATAGCAACTTCCTGTTTTCTACTAGTGATGCCTCTCCCTATGCATCCCAGCATCCCCCCAGCCCTCCTTACTGCCCTATCACATTGCTTGCCCACCTTTAAGTCATCTGATATGACTATCCCCAGGTCCCCTTCCATTTTTGTTGTTGTTAGTATCTCACCCCCCTTTGTGTACTCTTCCCCTGGGTTTTTGTTTCCCAGGTGCATTACTTTGCACTTCTTAGCATTAAATCTAAGCTGCCATACATTTGACCATTCCTCTAACCTTGCCAAGTCCCTTCTCATCCTTTCCACCCCACCTTGTGCATCAACTCTGTTTGCAGATCTTTGTGTCATCTGCAAAGAGACATACTTTTCCTTCCAGTCCCTCTGAAATGTCACTTATAAAGACATTGAAGAGGACCGGTCCTAATACTGAACCCTGCGGAACCCCACTAGTAACCCCCGTTTCTTCAGAGTGGACTCCATTTACTATTACCCTCTGTGCCCTATTCTCCAGCTAATCCTTTACCCAGGCTATCATCTTGGGACCCACTCCCAGGCTGGCTAACTTGTATATTAATCTTTTGTGTATATGATGGAGTGGTGACTCGGGAGTTGAAAGGCAGGGCTACATGCTTGAATCCTAGGATCTGAGCTTCACAAAACTGCACCCATCTCTTTCTCACTCTCTTTATACTGTCTGTGTCTCCATCATTGTATTTCTCACTGACCTGCAATGCCACCTGGTGGACTTCAGTAGAACCAATGCACTAGTTCTGCTGCTGCAGATAAATACTGTAAGTCTGTTTTCATTTGGGACGTGGCTAATGTAGTATACACAAAACACAAGTTCTTCTCCCTCCCCCCACTGGATGCTACATGTCCTGCCAAGGCCCATTCTCAAAAATTATATTTTCCATTTCGTGTGATGTGGCTAAACTTCTCTGAGACATAGGACCCTCAGCCTGTACATCGATTCTTCCAACAGTATATAGCATCTTTTTTTTTATTTTAATTCTTTGGTAACCAGGTATGCCCCACTAAATGCAAGGGCCTGTTTTTAGGGGTGACCAGGGAGCACAGGGGTGGTTAAGTGACTTGCTCAGAGTCACACAGTATGCAGGTGGAGGTTGTGGGAATCAGATAAGATCTGCATGATGTACCAAGCTCATTCACACCTTATTTAAACCTCCAGGCTATACTACCAGCCCAACATATAAAATCAAAAACTGGTATTTTATTCACTGTTGTTTTTAATTTGCTGGTGTGTGGCTATTCCAAACACTGGTTGTTGATCACTTTTTCATTCTCTCCCCCTCTTACCCTCTCTCTCTCCCTTCCCACCCACTCTCCCTCTCTTTCTGCTTTCCATCTAAATTTAACTACAGGTACTTGTTTTCAGTTTTTTGAAGGGGAGGCAAGGCAAGGCAAATTTTATTTATGTGGCACCCAATCCCAGAGGCTCTTGGTGCCTTACAGGGAAATACAATAAAACAGGCAATATAATTATTAAAATAAGATTACATTAATATGATTATAAATAAATAAAATATAGACCAAATTAAAAAAGCTTTCAGGGTGCCATAATCAAGGACTGAACAAAAACATGCTATAATTCAGGAGTCATTAAAAGTCAGGCTAAAGAGGTGGTCCTTCAGCCTCCACTTAAACACCTCTACCGAGGGGGCCTCCCAGACTGCAGATGGAAGTGAGTTCCTCAGGGTCAGCCCAGAAATACTGAAAACATGATCTGCCATGGACCTGAGACAAACCCTGGGAATGTCCAGGAGGCCCTTCAAGAAGGAGTGGAGGAAGTGAGCAGAGGTCACTGGTGTCAGGAGCTCTGACAGATTGCCAGGGCCCAGTCCATATACGGCCTTAAAGGTGAGAAAACCCACCTTGAAAAGGACCCTTCACCTGACCAGCAGTCAGTGTAGGGCATGCAGAACCAGGGTTACATGACTGGACCTTGAAAGACCCATCAGCAACTGGGCTGCTGCGTTCTGTGCCATCTGTTTTATTTATTTTTATTTATTGAGATCATGGATAATACCTGTGAGCAGATACTTGTTGAAAGTTTCCACATCAGATACATTAGACAAAAAGGTACAATGCTGTGCACAAATATACAAATACTGAGAAAAATATTCATGGAGGTTACAGAAAACAAACATAAAGCACTAGCTATGCTGAGGCATTGTACAATGTATGCCTGTGTCAAGAAGATAAGCAGACAAGGATAGGGAAGGATACAATGGGAGTGGGAGAGCTAGGTGCGCAGAGCCCATAAGACAGTGAGGTAGATGGGTAGGGAGAGGTCCAGGGGCAAGGGGCAGAGCCAGGAGGGGTAGGGAGGTGGGCGAAGTTCTACAATTTGACTATCCTAAGCTGTAGTTGGAAGAGCATCCCTCCCATGACCCCAAAGTACAGAGTATTACAGTAGTTGAGCCTGCTGGAAACAAAGGTGTGTACTAACGTCAGCAGGTCCTCAGACAGAACAAAGGGCTTAATCTGGGTAATGTACCATAGATGGTAAAAACCACTGGTGACTACAGACACCTGATCTTCAAAAGTCAATCTGCTATCAGGGTTCATGCTCATATTTTGCACTCTCTGGGAAGCCGCCAATGGGGTGAAATCCAATACAAGACCAGAGTCATCCTGGGAGGCAACCCATCATGCCCACAACCAGGCTTGATCATCAGCACCTCTGTCTTGGAGGCAGTATAGCACAGTGGGTTAAGGCTCAGAGCTGCAGAGATGGAGATCTGGGTATGAATTCCACAGCCACCTAGATGCATACTGTGTTATCCTGAACAAGTCACTTAACGTCCTTGTGCTCTAAGGTCGCATCTAGAAACAATCTTCAGTTTAGTGTGCTACTCATGGTTAAACAATGTTCCCTTTCCTTGTCTGGGTTGAGTGTCAGCCAGCTGGAAGCCATCCAGTCATTTATTTTAGCCAGACAGTTGTTAAGCACATCAATAGCTCCAGGTGTTCTGGGAGCAAATGACAAATACAGTTGGGTGTCATCTGCATAGCAGTGAAAATCTGAACTGTATTGTCAAATGATCTCACCCAGGGGCAGCAAATACACTGGGAACAACATCACTGAAAGGATCAAGCCCTGTGGTACTCCACAAGACAAAGGCAATGGGGAGGAGGAGAAATTCCCCATCACCACCTGCTGCACCCTATCCGAGAGATAGGACTCAAATGGTGTTATTCACAGTATCGAAGACTGATGAGAGATTGAGAAGTACAAGAACTGAACTGTCTCCTCCATCTCTAGCCCCAAGCAGATCCTTATGTACCCTCACTAGAGCTGTTTCAGTGCTGTGTCTAGCCCAAACACCCAACTGAAATTGCTCATAAATGTCTGAGGACACACGGTCCTCAAGCTATTGTGTCACTAACTTCTCAACAACCTTCCTCAGGAAAGCCAGGTTGGAGATAGGACTGTAATTCACCAGGACATCAGGGTTGAGGGAAGGTTTCTTAACGATGCGCCTCACCAGTACTTCTTTCAGAGCAGCTGAGAAAATGCCTTCCGCCATCGAGCTCCTGGCAATCCCTGTAAACACCAGGCCAACAGTCTCAACACATCCCATTCAGAAAAGTGTTGGGGCCAGGTCCGGGTCACAAAAAGCGTGCTTCAGCTCTGAGGTCACCTTAGTCACTTCTGATACCTCCTCTAGCCTAAACTCTTCTCAAACAAATGGAGTGCCTCTATTACTCCCCAGTCCAGCCACTATTAGGCAATGGCCTACCTGGTGAAATCCCTAATTGGATGGCTGACACTTTGTCAGAGAAGAAGATAGCAAACTCTTCACATAAAGTAAATGAATATGCTTTCTTTAGATGCAGAAAGCAGGATGTAAAAGCTTGTCTACAGTGTGAAACAGCTGAGATGGTCTGTTCCTCCCCGCAGCAATTTCTCTGGACAGGAATTCTGCCTTCTTATGGGAAAATGCCTCCTGATACTTAGTATAGTGAACACAGAGGGCCAGCTTGTCAGACCCCAGCCGGGTCTTCCACCAGCAACGCTCCAACTTCTGACCCCTGATCTTCTGCCTTGAGGGTTGTGATTTATAATATTTAGGGTGGCTAATGATGTTATACAAGCAATATATGGGGGTAGTAGCTATAATATTTTGGGTGGCTAATTATGTTATATAATGTGTGCAATATATATTCAAATATACAGCTGTCACTGTAATTTTCTAAACATAAATTAGGACTGTAGCTTGCAGCATATGTCATAGATATCATAGATGACATTATGGGTCTGTTGGCTATGGCCAAGGTGACTTGTCACATATCAGTGGAATTTCATATTAACAGCATTACCCAGATAATCGTCCAATGTTTTCTTAAAACATATGCAGTCCTTTTTGTGAATGTGCATGTATGTATGTATGTATGTTATGTCAATAAAGGCATTCGAACATAATTTGGGAGGCAAATAAAAAGATAATCTTTTTGCTAGGTAGATATAATATCTTTATTAGACTAAAGAAAAGTTAAAGATACAAGCTTTAAACTAAGTAAACTTTATTGAATTTTTACAAACAAGTTACAGAACTCAGAAAACTCACTACAATATTCAAGCATATGTAAAAACATTACAAACATAATACAATTTTAAAACAACAGAAAGTGGGTAAAACATTGAGGGCAGCAAGAGTCAATTTAATATGAAAGAAATAATACATTTCCACAAGAAGGACAAACCAAAGTAAGACAGCTGTAACATGAGGCAATAGAAGAATAAGTGTTAACAGAGCAATAAGTTATACAATAAAAAGGAGTAAAAGACCAATCCATGCAATGGAGCCAAATTTAACATACAGTTGTGGAGGGGGAGTAAAACACACGCAATTAACTAATGAGATAATTGCAGCAAGGTGTGAGAACCTTGCCATCTATTGCGATAAACATGATGCATGTGTTGTGTACTGGGCAGCATCCAAAGATACAAGCTTTGGAGACCTATAAGCATCTTACTTACATAATGGCAGAAGAGGCTTAATAGGCCTCAGAAGCTATCATTAACTTTTCATTAGCCTAATAAGGTTATTATCTTTACCTAGCAAAAGACTGTCAATTTTGTTTCTTTCCTGCTTTTGTGTGGGCTAACACAGCACAGTCCTGCCTTAAACATAATTTATGGTACACTGAGATATGATGCCGTTCTTTGAGATTAATTGTTTTTTTATTTCATTTCAAAGTCCCTTTGAGTTTTTAATAAAACAAAAAACCCACCAGAAGTTAGGTAGAATTTGAATTCATTATACTTTGGAACTTTTTGCAGTTTGCAGCTATTAAAGCTGCAGATCAACTGATGCAATTGAAAAGATCAGAAATCCTATATGACACCGAAGCATGTGATAGCTAAATCCCTGGTAACTGGATCTTCAGCACCAGGACTGAATCTGCACTTTTCTGTCTCCCCCTGTTAGGCTAATATTCAAACTAGAAAAAAACTAGGCATGTCTACTTGCTGTTAACTTCCCATTTTCCTCCATAAGTATATGCAGGACATTTTCAAGGTATATTTGTGTGATAGAAACATAGAAACATAGACTTTGCCAGCAGATAAGG
The DNA here is from genome assembly GCA_016271365.2 of Neoceratodus forsteri. Taxonomy (NCBI): domain Eukaryota; kingdom Metazoa; phylum Chordata; order Ceratodontiformes; family Ceratodontidae; genus Neoceratodus; species Neoceratodus forsteri. Next base: position 615,643,859 of record CM057455.1, read on the forward strand.
ACCGCTTGGCACACCTATTCTGCCCATTTCCCTACCTATAGGATAAGCTGCAGATCATAATTAACCAGTAGCCTACTTCTTCCTACCCCCACAAGAATTGTCTTATGTCTATCCCATGCATTCTTGAATTCTCCTACAGGTTTAGACCCCACAACCTCTTCAGGAAGGCTTTTCCATGCATCCACCACCTTCTCTGTGAAAAATACTTCCGCATATTGCCCCTGAGCCATCTCCCCTCTATATTTAAATTGTGTCCCCTTATTGTTGCACCTCTCTTTTTCTGAAAGATGTTACCCTCTTGGACTTTGTTGATTCCACTGAGGTACTTAAAAGTTTCTATCATGTCCCCCCTCTCCCTCCTTTCCTCAAGGGTATACATATTAAGCTCCTTTAGTCTCTCCTCGTATGGTTTCTCTTGCAGACCCAGCACCATTTTAGTTGCCCTCTTCTGGACTGTCTCCATCCTGTCTATGTCCTTGCAGAGATGGGGTCTCCAGAACTGGATGCAGTACTCCAGATGGGGTCCCACCAACTGTCTGTACAGGGGATAACAACTTCCTGTTTTCTGCTGGTGATGCCTCTACCTATACATCCCAGTATCCCCCCGCCCTCCCTATTGCCTTCTCACATTGCTTGCTAACCTTAAGGTCACCTTTATGATTACCCCAGGTCCCTTTCAATTTTTTTTTGTTGTTGTTGTTACTACCCCCCCCTGGGTTTTTGTTTCCCAGGTGCATTATTTTGCATGTCTTTGCATTGAATACAAGCTGCCATACTGTTGGCCATTCCTCCAAACTTGCCAAGTCCCTTCTCATCCTTTCCACACCTCCTTGTGTATCAACCCTGTTGCAGATCTTTGTATCATCTGCAAAGAGGCATACTTTTCCTTCCAGTCCCTCTGCAATGTCACTTATAAAGACATTAAAAAGGACTGGACCCAGTACTGATCCCTGCAGTATCCCACTAGTAACCCCTCTTTCTTCAGAGAGGACTCCATTTACAATTACCTTCTGTGTCCTGTTGTCGAGCCAATGTTTTACCCAGACTACCACACTGGGACCCACTCCCAGGCTGGTTAATTTGATTATTAATCTTTTGTGTGGTAAGTAGGTAGATAGATAGATAGATAGATAGATAGATAGATAGATAGATAGATAGATAGATAGAAATAACTTTCAACTCCCCCTGATAAAAAGGGGATGACTTTATATCCTGCTGTCACTGTACAATGAAGGCACCATGCCACGGGCAAGATTATTATATCTAATAATAATATAACAGTGCATATTATTGTGTGACACTCAATGAATAAAAAGCAGCACACACCGACGATGGGTGTCATACAAAGTGTGAACAGTAATTGGTGTTAAAAATGCAATAGCACTTCCTCTCATGAGGTTCAGCTGCAGAGACAAGTACAGACAAATCAAAAGCACAATCTCCAACTATCATCTATCTATCTATCTATCTATCTATCTATCTATCTATCTATCTATCTATCTCTCACCTGTCTGTCTATCTATCTATCTATACATGTATCTATCTCTCACCTATCTGTCTGTCTATCTGTATATATATCTATTTATCTATCTGTCTGTCTATCTATCTATCGACCTCTCACCTATCTGTCTGTCTGTCTATCAATCACCTATCTGTCTGTGTGTGTCTTTCTTTCTTTCTATCTATCTATCTATCTATCTATCTATCTATCTATCTATCTATCTCTCACCTGTCTGTCTATCTATCTATCTATACATGTATCTATCTCTCACCTATCTGTCTGTCTATCTGTATATATATCTATTTATCTATCTGTCTGTCTATCTATCTATCGACCTCTCACCTATCTGTCTGTCTGTCTATCAATCACCTATCTGTCTGTGTGTGTCTTTCTTTCTTTCTATCTATCTATCTATCTATCTATCTATCTATCTATCTATCTATCTATATTTCCAATACATAATGGCCTGATTCCAAATGTGAGGGAGTAAGACAATAACTCAAGAGTAGTGGAGCCGGGTGAGCTGTTAAAGTCTTGCCCCCTCACAGGTTGAGATAAATTGGGTATTTTGAGTCAAGCAATTGTATATTCCATTTACACAACATGTGTTCAACATTTATACCTTTTTATATCAAATTTGTATGTGAAGATTTTATTGGTTTTTATGTTCATCATGCCCACACGAACAGTGAACATTTCATTAGGAGAGTGGCTTTTTAAAGAGTGTGACACTGTCAGTACAGTGCAGGGTAGTCTGCAATGGGCTTGTCATTGTCACACGAATCATCAGCCAGGCTGATCATGACACTGTTCTGGCTTGCTGGGTGGAAACTTTGTGTATTTCAAAGGACAGACTGACCCATTTGTAGGTCAACTCTTTTCTTTGATCTACGCCACCCATCAAGCACATCTGATCTGTCATGATCAGCCTGCTGAGGTTGAATTATACCCCCTAACAAAGAAAACTGTCCATCAATGTCTGCTGCTGACCTGCTCTTACTGTATCCCCAGGTGACCGTCCCACTCTGCACTGACTAACCCACACCCCCCACAAACATAACACTGACACTGTGGGTGCCCAATCCCCCAGTGTTTCCTCCTGAAATAAAGGAAACAGTCCCTTGGGGTTTTTTTAATACACCCTGCAAAAGAGAAAACCGTCCACTGATATTTTTTTGCAGCTACTCCCATAACTGCCATCCCCCCCAAGCACAGCACAAATTGTTCATCATTGTGTATTGCTGCCACTCCCTCACTGTTCCCCACTTGACCCTCCCAATCAGCACCCCCCACGAACATAGCACTGATATTGCGTGTGCATAATCCCCTAGTATCACCTCCTAAAATTAAGAAAACTGTCCCTCAAAGTTTTTGTTTCTAAATAGGCCCTGCAAAAGAGAAAACTATCCATCAATGTCTGTTGCACCCACTGCAGTAACTACCATGCCCCCAAGCACAAAACAATCATATCACTGACACTGGTGCATATCCAATCCTCCAATGTCCCCATCTGAAATAAAGGAAAGTGTACCTCAAAGTTTGTTTTTTTTTAATTAGACCTTGCAAAAGAGAAAACTGTCCATCAATGTCTGTTGCAGCTCCACCATAACTGCCATTCCCCAAGCCCAACACAAACATAACACTGACACTGGGTGTGCCCAATCCCCCATTGTCACCACCTGTAATAAAGAAAATCATTCTGTATATGTTTTTGCTTCAGTTATATACCCTGTAAAAAGGAAAGCGGTTCATCAATCCCAATATCCCAAAGGAGCACTTGTCACTGCTATTTGAGAGGGATAAGGAATTCCCCATTGATGATGGAAAGGAAGAATACATTCAGCAGCAGGAGGATCATCTTGAAGACACCCCCTACAAGCACACCAAGCTTGGAGAGGAGTTGGCAGGAGAAATCAAGATGGCTGTCCAGTCAGACAGAGAGATATTTGAAGAAGGAGATTTTCCAGTTAACGGTCATCTAGGATTGTGAAGACTAGTGGACCCTGGATTCTAGTCAGGTGCTACAAGGTACCAAAGTTCATAGAGACAGTCTTTTAGTTCCACAGGAATGGCTAGGCTGTTTTAATTAATTGCAATAAAAGGTAGGTCAGGTGCGGGTTGCAGGGTCATTCTCATGTATCTGTCTTTAGTACACAGGAATAAATTACTGCTGGAGCTACAAACTGGCAGACTTCATAGACCTAGTTGTAGACATCCTCAGAGTTTTGGTACTGTGGATTGCCTATGCCTTGGTCAACAATGAGGCTTCACATTTTGGTCAACAGTTCCTCCAGTTGGTGACATCACTGGACCTTGCACTCACAGTTGCCTCTGGAACCCATCCTTGGGGCCACATCCTGGACCTGGTTTTCTTGTAGGGACTTGACACATGTATGATGGTTCTTACTCACTTGCTCCCCCTGCCCATTTCGTCCACTTCATGATCTAAACCTTCCAACCATACCTAGCACTTATCCTGGTTTTTACTCACTTCCCTCCCCCCCCACACTATGTCCTTCACTCCCTCCATCCTCACACCCTTTCCTGTTCTTGTACACCATCCACTGCCCTATTCCTTACTCTGCTGCTTCAATACTTTTACTCATCAGTTACCTCCTCCCCAATGCCATTTTCACCCCCCTACCCCCAACTTGCTGGTCATACCAGAACTGCACAATGTTTCCTCACCCCTCCTCTCCCCAACTCGATTTTGACTCCCCTCCACTCTCCCCCTAATGTTCCTTCTCTCTACTGTCCCTTCCCATCCCTCTAGCAAATTAATCCCCTTTTTAACTTTCAACCACCTGTACCTGTCTTTTAATCGCTTTGCTTAGTAATTTGCTGTCTTGTATTTTGTATTATGGTGTAACTGCTTACCTGATCCTGTTATGTTTTTATTCTGCTTTATTGCTGATCATATGTAAAAATGTCCTACATGTTCCTGCACCACTCACTGCTATTGCACTACCTGTTGTTTTGTTCACACTCTGATGTGGAACCTTTGTAAATGAGCTTTTAGCTCAAAGGTTGTAATCCGAGACAATAATAAATAAATAAAATAAATAAATAAATAAATAAAGTCAATGTCTGTTGCCCTGTTAGTCCCCCCAACCGACCCTTCCACTCAGCACCTATCCCCACTCCTCCAAGCCCATACTTATCCACCAGGGGTCCAACATTATTCTTCTTTCTGGATCACAGACACTTCGTCACTCTCCAACACTGGACCATGAACTGAGGAAATCAGGTATGCAGTAAAATGTATTTCAGTAGGGTTTTAAACGTTGATGCATTTATTTGTCATTTTTGCATATTTTTACCAACATTTTCAAAATGGCCTTTTTGGGACCCCAACTTATTTCCAATGGTGGTGGAATTACACAAATCAAGCCTGAAAGGTGATTTTGCAGTCACTCAGTGAACTCACCTGTTAGACAGAATTTGAAAACTTTCACCACCCTTGTTCATGAGGCGGGGTCACGAGAAGGCTATGCTGAACATATGGGGTCAAAATATGCAAAAATGGCAAAGTTATGTTCATATGTTGAAATTTTACTGTGCTTGCTTGAAACTTTGGTAATTTTAAATTTTGTTACCCAACATTTTTAACATATCCATTTTTGCCCTACCTCATGAATGTGACAGCTTTCATTTTTCAAATCCTCACCAAAATGTGTTTCTCCAGCCCCACTTGTGGCATGGAATGACATTTTAAAGCCATGGAATTAAGTTTTGGTGGGGATTTGAAAATTCTCAGTACAGGGTTCATGAGGTGGGGTAATAAAAATGCTATGCTGACAATTTGGTTGCTGTTTTAGCAGAAATGCAAGCACAGGGCCCTCTGGTCTCTAAGCTTCAACAGCAACAGCAACATACAAGTACATATCTATGGAGGGATGGGGGCACAGGGCCCAGAGGGCCCTGCGCTCCTACAGGCAAATGAGGATACTATTATACTATTTCAAAAAGTAAGGAAATTCTTTACAAAAAACTGCATTAATGTACCAGTTAGGGGAACCTAATGCCACACAAGTGGGGAAATGTGGCATTAAGGTTTCCAACCCTAATGACCCTCCCACCCCCAAGTAACAAAAGGAAAAATCTTTAGGGTCTAGGATCTCTGGAGTCTTGGTGAATCAGTGGTGGAGTCTTCTTTAAGCCCACAGTGTCTTGAATTTAAAAGAAAGGCAAATAAATATGTTAGATTGTTTGAAAATCACCCGCTGCATCTAAACCTAGGTAAATCTAAGCCAATGTCTTCAGAACATAATGTCAAAGGGTAAATTTGCAGCATCTACTGGAGTTTCATGGGCTACTGAGTGGTCTGAACCCATTCAGAATCTATGTCCTTAGAGACTAAGATCATCACTGAAGCTGACACCATGCAGTGATTTGATACCATCTCTTGCAGCATGAAGTGTAGCAGTCTCTATTGTTTGGGCTTCAGAATCTTTACTAGCCGAAGCCTTGCAAATTTCCCAGGCTGGTATAGCTATATGTGCCTGTTCTCAATCTGGTCTCGGGGTGTCACCAGTCAGCCACTCCTGCACCTCTTCCTGAAGCTCTTGCTATCAGAGCTAGGAAGCAGCTGACTAAGTCAGACAGAACATGTCTAACTATGACTTAAGTAGGCAGATACTGCATTGGAAGTGTGGGGTCTGTAAGGTAAATTGGGACCGTCAGTCAGGGTATATAAGGCAGAATATATAGCAGTGTGCTGGTCTGAGTTAGGGGGAAAGCAGCTGAAAATTATCCCTGCAGTTAGCTAAGGGCAAATAGCTATTAACTGGGAGTTTGGCTTGGGCAGAAATGAAGCAGCTGTCTGCATTTAGACTTCACTTTAGTTAGCTCTTGATATCAGTGTGTCCCATCACGCTTCTGTCCCTTCATGTTAGTGACACAAACAAGAAGTGGACCATCTGTCATAGAGACATCTGTAGTGTGTCCACAGGGTACCACAGTCTGCAGGAGACATAGATACATAGACAGTGTTGGCAGATAAGGGCCTATGGCCCACCTAGTCTGCCCATTTGAGCTTGTAAGTTCAATTTATGTTTTCCTAGAAGTCTGTTGCCCCTTACCCCTGACCTCAAGAATTCCTTTATGTCTATCCCATGCATTCTTAAATCCCGTGATTGTTTCAGCCCCCACCACTTCCTCAGGCAGGGTGTTCCACTTGTCCCCGTTCTGTGAGGAAATTCTTCCTCATGTTTCATCTGAATCGTCCTCCCTCCAACTTCATCCCATGCCCTCTAGTCCTGGTACATCTTTTTCACTTAAAAATAGTGTATTCCTGCACCCTGTTCCTCCCTGTGAGATATTTGTATGTCTCTATCATATCCCCTCTCTCCCTCCTCTCCTCCAGGAGTACATGTTCAGTTCCCTCAACCTGTCTTCATAGGACTTGTGATGCAATCCATGCACCATCTTTGTTGCCCTCCTCTGAACCTTCTCTACCCTGTCTATGTCCTTATGTAGAGTATGGTCTCCAGAACTGTACACAGTACTCAGGTGGGGCCTCACTAAGTGTCTTGTATGTGGAATTATGACCTCCCTTTTCCTGCTGGTGATGCCCTGCCTATACATCCCAGCATCCTATTTGCTTACCTGCTGCCTTGTCACACTGTTTCCCTACCTTGGGGTCATCAGAGATGATAATCCCAAGATCCCTTTCCTGTTTGGTGCATGCTATATCCTCACCCCCAACTGATATATAGTACCAGGGTTTTGTGCCCCATATGCATTATCTTGCATTCTTTGCATTGCATTTCAACTGCCAAACCCCTGACCATTCTTCAAGTTTCTGCAGGTCCCTTCTCATTCTGTCTACACCCTCTGGTTGTGTCTACTCTGTTACAGAGCTTTGTGTCATCAGCGAACAGTGAAATTCTGCCTTCTAGGTCCTGTAAATGTCACTGATGAAGATGTTGAATAGGACCGGTTCCAGCACTAGATCCCTGTGGTACCCTGGTCACTCTTCCCTCTGTGGAGTGACAGCCATTTACCACCACCCTCTGTGTCCTGCCATCCAGCCAGTTACCTACCCACCACACTACTGTCCCGCCCACACCATATTCCCCAGTTTGTGTAGTAGTCTTCTATGGCACAGTGTCAAAGGCCTTGCTGAGAGTCCAGATAGGCCATGTCCACTGCCCTCCTGATCCACCTCCTAGTCACCCAGTCAAAAATTCAACGGGTTGGTCTGACATGACCTCCCCTGTTGAAAACCATGCTGCCTTGGGTCCTGTAGTCCATTGACAGCCAGATGTTCCACCAATCTCTCCTTCAGTAGTACTTCCATGATCTTCCCCACTACCGAGGTGAGGCTGACTGGTCTGTAGTTCCCTGCTTCCTCTTTCTTCCTGCTTTTGTATAAGGGGACTACATCTGCAGTCCTCCAGTCTTTGGGTACTTCCCCTGTTTCCAGTGATCGGCTAAACAGGATAGCCAGAGGTTCAGCCACCGCCTCTCTTAGTTCTTTAAGGACCCTCGGGTGCACCCCATCTGGCCCCATTGCTTTATCAACTCTTATTACTTCCAGTTCCTTCCGGACCCTTTCTTGTGTAAAGGGACTTGAGTCCATTTCTGCACCATTCTCACCCCTTGTACTCCCTTCAGACCCATTACCATCCTCTTCCTCAGTAAAGACTGAGCAGAAATACCTGTTCAATATGTCAGCTTTACTGTTGTCATCCTCCATGCAGCCCCCATCCTCCCCTTCAGTCTCACTATCCCTCCTTTGTCTTTCATTTTCCTTATGTACCTGTAAAAGGTTTTGTCCCTCTACCCACTGATTTTGCAATGTGTTCTTCTGTCTGAGCTTTGGCTTCCTTACTGACCTCCCTGCCTCCTTTGCTTCTCCTGGTACTTCTTCCTATCCCTTCTGCCTGTGTCTTTTTGTATTGCCTGAATGCAATCTTTTTGGCTTTCATTTTCTTTGATACCTCTTTGGAAACCATAATGGTCTCTTCTTCCTTTTTCCTTTTGCTAACCTGCTTAATGCATAATTCTGTTGTTCTTGTAATCGCCATTTTAAATGCCTACTGTTTCTCAACCCCTGATTCCTGTCCCATTCCCTTAATGCCTCTTTCAAGTATCTCCCCATTTTCCCAAAGTCTGCCCCCTAGAATCCAGGATACGTGTTTTGTGTGGTTTGGTTCTGCTCTTTCTGTGATTTCAAACCACAATGACTGGTGGTCACTGTTCCCCAGGTGCTCCCCCACTGTTACCCCCATCACACTGTCCCTGTTTGTGAGCACAAGGTTCAGTATTGCCTTCTGCTAAGTTGGTTCCATGACCAGTTGTTGAGAAAGACACCCTGAAGGGAGTCCAGGATAAATCTGCTCCTAGTTGATGCTGCTGCTGGGATGCTCCAGTCCATGTCTGGAATATTGAGTCTCAACCAATTACTACCTCACCCTTGTCTGCCATCCTTTGGATGGCTAGCATCAACTCCCTATCAGTTTCTTCCTCCTGGGCTGGTGGTCTATAGACCACACCTGTGCGGATGGCTGTCCCCATTTTCCTTTCAGCTTGACCCACAGTATCTCTCCCCCATTTTGTTCCTCCTGGATCTCTGTGGCCCTTATGTCATTTTTCACATGCAGTGCCACTCCTCCTCCCTTCCTGCCTGCTCTGTCTCTTCAGACTGTACCTCTGAGAGGATCAGGTCCTGAAGTTAAAATTAAACCCACCAAATCCCCATCAGTTGTACACTTAAGTATGAACTGATGCTCAGCAGCTGGGTTAGTTAACTCTAATATGGTATTGCCACTTAATCAGGACTTGCTTAACCCTATTAATGGCAATGAAATAATGATAAATGTCAGGCATTTTCCTGTAATTGGGTCTATTAAGATTTGAACAAGTATTCCATGTCTTTTTTTTTCGAGTCAAAACCTCAACAAACTATATATTTTTTCAATTCCTATCTTATTATTCTTTTAATTTAGCCATACATCAGTAGTATGGAAACAATGTAATTGTCACATGTTCAAATCCAAGTTGGCCACCATGATACCCTCTAATACTACTAGCTCACTGACCATGACCCCCACCGGATTCTCAGGTGTAACATCCAAATTTCATAATACAGGTTTAGTGGCAAAATATGTGTTTTATAAAAAAAAATATGAAAGTATGACAATAAATTATGACTTTTCATGGAGTCTTGCTTTTTATTCAAAGATGTGTGTTGGGCCCAGTTCAGACATGTGGAGAACTGCCTATATCACTGTGTTCTGTATGTCACTAAATCCATGAAGTATTGGTAAGAAATAGAAATACCTGTCAGGGTACTTGAGGAGTAAAACAAGCCATAGAATGGACAAATGACTTGATGCCTTGGATCGCATGACCCAAAACAAGATGGTGGCCTCTTTTTAGTCATTTACAGTAACAAAACACACCCTTTCCATATTTATATGGATACATACATGTGAAAAGTCAAATAGGTGTGATGTTTAGCTGTTTGTTATAGATACAGGTGTCTGGATATAACTTCAGATCTGGAATATTACACTGCACCCCATTTTATCTCAAATAGGGTACTATAGCACACTAACAGGGCTGTGACCAATTCAGGCCTGGGGTGTACCACCTATGGCACTATGTGTTATATGTCACTAAATCAGTGAAGTAATGGTGATAAATAGGCAGAAATACTTCTCAGGGTAGTTGAGGAGAAAAATAAGAAAATAATGGGCAAATGACACGATGCCTTGGGTCACATGACACAAAACAAAATGGTGGCCACTTTTTAGTCATTTACAATAACAATACACACCCTTTCCATATTTACATGGATAAATACATGTGAAATATCGAATAGGTGTGATGTTTAGCTGTTTGTTATTGATACCGGTGCCTGGATATAATTTCTGATCTGGAATATTACACTTCATCCCCAGTTTATCTCAAATAGGGTAGCATACCACACTACCAGAGCTGTGACCAATTCAGGCCTGGGGTGTACCACCTATAGCACTATTTGATATATGTCACTAAATCAATTAAATAATGGTGGTAAATAGGCAGAAATACTTGTCAGGGTAGTTGAGGAGTAAAAATTGACATATAATGGGCAAATGACAGGATGCCTTTGGTCACATGACCCAAAACAAGATGGCAGCCACTTTTTAGTCATTTACAGTAACAAAACACACCTTTTGCTTACTTACATGGATACATACATGTGAAATATTGAACCGGCATGATGTTTAGCTGTTTGTTATAGATACGGAGGCCTGCATATCATTTCTGATCTGGAATATTACACTGCACCCCCAGTTTATCTTAAATTGGGTACCATACCTCACTACCAGGGCTGTGCCCACTTCAGGCCTTTGGTGTACCATTTAGGGCACTATGTGCTATATGTCACTAAATCAATAATGTAATGGCAGTAAATAAGCAGAAATACTTGTCAGGGTAGTTGAGGAGTAAAATAAGCCATAGAATGGGCAAATTACTTGATGCCCTGAGTCACATGACCCAAAACAAGATGGCGACCACTTTGTAGTCACTTACAGTAACACAATACACATTTTGATTATTTACATGGATAAACACATGTGACATGTTGAATAGATGTGATGTTTAGCTATTTGTTATAGATGCAGGTGCCTGGATATAATTTCTGATCTGGAATATTACACTGCACCCCATTTTATCTCAATAGGGTACCATATCTCACTACCAGGGCTGTGACCAGTGCAGGCCTTTGGTGTACCACCTATGGCACTATGTGCTATATGTCTCTAAATCAATGAAGTAATGGCAGTAAATAGGCAGAAATACTTGTCAATGTAGTTGAGGAGTAGAACAAGACATAGAATGGACAAATGACTTGATGCCTTGGGTCACATTCCCCCAAAACATGATAGTGACAACTTTCTAGTCATTTACAGTAACAAAACACACCTTTTGCTTTTTTACATGGATAAATATACGTGAAATATTGAATAGGCATGATGTTTAGTTGTTTGTTATTGATACAGGTGCCTAGATATAATTTCTGATCTGGAATATTACACTGCACCCCATTTTATCTCAATAGGGTACCATATCTCACTACCAGGGCTGTGACCAGTCCAGGCCTTTTTTGTACCACCTTTGGCACTATGTGCTATGTGTCATTAAATCAATAAAGTAATAGCAATAAATAGGCAGAAATATGTGTCAGGGTAGTTGAGGAGTAAAATGAGTCTTAGAATGTGCAAACAACTTGATGCTTTGGGTCACATGACCCAAAACAAGATGGCAGCCACTTTATAGTCATTTACAGTAACAAAACACACTGTTTGCTTATTTACATGGATAAATACATGTGAATTGTTGAATAGGTGTGATGTTTAGCCATTTGTTATAGATACAGGTGCCTGGATTTAATTTCTGATCTGGAATATTACACTGCACCCCCAGTTTATCACAAATAGGGTACCATACCTCACTATAAGGGCTGTGACCAATTCAGGCCTGGATTGTACCACCTATGACGTTTTTGATATATGTCACTAAATCAATTAAGTAATGGTAGTAAATAGGCAGACATACACGTCCGGGTAGTTGAGAAGTAAAATAAGCCATAGAATGGGCAAATTACCTGATGCCTTGGGTCACATGACCCAAAACAAGATGGCAGCCACTTTGTATTCTTTTACAGTAACACAACACACATTTTACTTAGTTACATGGATAAATACATGTTAAATGTTGAATAGGTGTGATGTTTAGCTGTTTGTTAAGATATAGGTGCCTGAATGTGATTTAGTGATCAGAAACATTACACTACACCCCCAGTTTATCTCAAAAAGGGTATCCTACCTCACTACCATGGCTTTGACCAATTAAGGCCTGGGGTGTACCACCTATGACAATATGTGCTATATGTCACTACATCAATTATGTAAATGCAGTAAATAGGCAGAAATACTTGTCAGGGCAGTTGAGGAGCAAAATAAGCCATAGAATGAGCAAATAACTTGATGTCTTCAGTCACATGACTTAAAACAACATGGCTGCCACTTTTTAGTCATTTACAGTAACAAAGCACACCTTTGGCTTATTTACATGGATAAATATGTGTGAAATGCCGAATAGGTGTAATGTTTTGCTGTTTGTTATAGATACAGGTGCCTGGATATAATTTCTGATCTGGAATATTACACTGCACCCCCAGTTTATCTTCAATAGGGTACCATACCTCACTACCAGGGCTGTCACCAGTTCAGGCCTTTGGTGTACCACCTATGGCACTATTTGCTATATGTCATTAAATAAATGATGTAATGGCAGTAAATAGGCAGAAATACTTGTCAGGGTAGTTGAGGGATAAAATAAGCCATAGCATGGGCATATGACTTAATGCCTTGGGTCACATGACCCAAAACAAGATGGTGATCACATTTTAGTCACATAAAGAAACAAAACACACCTTTTTCTTATTTACATGGATAAAAACATGTCAGATGTCAAATAGGTGTGATGTTTAGCTGTTTGTTTTAGATAAAGGTGCCTGGATGTGATTTCTGATCTGGAACAATACGCTGCACCCCCAATTTATCTCAGGTAGGGTACCATACCTCACTACCAGGGCTATGACCAATTCAGGCCATTGGTGTACCACCTACAGCATGGCACTATGTGCTATATGCCACTAAATCAATGAAGTAATGGCATTAAATAGGAAGAAATACGTGTCTGGGTAGTTAAAGAATAAAATATGCCATAGAATGAGCAAATGACTTGATGCCTTTGGTTATATTACCCAAAACAAGATGGCAGTCACTTTATAGTCATTTACAGTAACAAAACACACCTTTTGCTTATTTACATGGATAAATACATGTGAAATGTTGACTAGGAAGGTAGACTGGGTGGGCCAAGTGATCCTTATCTGCCATTAAATTCTATGTTTCTATAAGTATTTTTTCACGGAGATGGTAGTGGGTGCATGGAACGGCCTTCCTGAGGAGCTTGTGGAGTCAAAAACAGTGGGGAAATTCAAGTAAACATGGGACAGACATAAGGCAATTCTAGGGGTTGGGGTTTGGAGGAAGTATGCTGTTGGTTAACTAGGATCTGCAGCTTATCCATTAGGTAGGGAAATGGACAGACTGGGTGGGCCAAGCGGTCTTTATCTGCCATCAAATTCTATGTTTCTATGATTAGCTGTTTGTTATAGATTCAGGTGCCTGGATATAATTTCTGATCTGTAACATTACGCTGCACACCCAGTTTATCTCAAATAGGGTACCATACCTCACTACCAGGGCTGTGACCAGTTCATGCCTGGGGTGTACCACCTATGTCACTATGTGCTATAAGTCACTACATTCATGAAGTAATGGCAGTAAATAGGCAACAATACTTGTCAGGGTAGTTGAGAAGTAAAATAAGCAATTGAATGAGGAAATTACTTGATGTCTTGGGTCATATGACCAAAAACAAGATGGGAACCAGATTTGATTTCTGATCTGGAACATTACACTGCACCCCCAGTTTATCTCAAATAGGGACCATACCTCACTACCATGGCTGTGACCAATTCACACCTGGAGTATTCCACCTATGGCATCATGTGCTACATGTCACCAAATCAATGAAGAAATGGCATGAAATAAACAGAAATACTTTTCATGGTAGTTGAGGAGTAACATGAGTCATAGAATGGGCAAATGATTTGATGTCTTGGGTCACATGACCCAAAACAAGATGGCAGCCACTTTTTCATCATTTACAGTAACAAAACATACCTTTTTCTCATTTACATGGATGAATACATATGAAATGTTGAATAGGTGCAATGTTTAGCTGTATATAGTGTATGTTAGAACATTTTATTCGTTAAAAATCTGGGGTTCCCTAGTGTTGTTGTACCATCGATGTGATGTCACGATGTTGTTGTACCATCATGGGTACATCACATCGATGGTACAACAGCACGGATGACATTTGCGCATACACCACTCGCGCCTTGTAGGCAGTCGTACAATGGATGAAAGCGAAGGCACAGAAGAAGACAGTAAGTGCCATTTTAAAAAAAAAATCTTTGCCGGCACTTAGTTACAAATAAACACCCGCTGTGGACCGGGAACAAGCGGAGTGTTTGGACACGGTGGGGCAGGTAGGGGGATGGGTCTCCGACATCACGGTGTGACCAAAGACGAAGGCACAAGCTATTCTTGATTTACTTTTGCCCATACACTATAAAAGACAGTGGATGGGCAACAGTAAACAACAACACTGGTTCACTTCTTGAGGTTTTCATGCCAACCAAAAACCTCTCGAGATTCGCTCTCAAGGTTTTCTTGGTTGTCATGACAACCTCTTGAAGTCAACAACACTGTTGTTGTTCACTGTTGCCCATCCACTATCCTCTGTGTTATAGATACAGGTGCCTGGATATAATATCTGATCTGGAATGTTACACTGCACCCTCAGTTTATGTCAAATAGGGTACCTTACCTCATTACCTTGGCTGTGACCAGTTCAGGCCTGGGATGTACTACCTATGGCACTATGTGCTATGTCTCACTAAATCCATGAAGTAATGGCAGAAAATAGACAGAAATACTTGTCAGGGTTGTTAAAGTGTACGACAAGCATTAGAATGGGCAAATAACATGATGCGTTGCGCACATGACCTAAATCAATATGGCGGCCACTTTCTAGTTATTTACAGTAACAAAACACACCTTTTGCTTATTTACATGGATAAATACTTGTGAAATGTTGAATAGGTGTGATGTTTAGCTGTGTGTTATAGATACAGGTGCCAGGAGGAGCAGCCTGTGGGTAGAAGTGCATGCCTGGCATGACAGCAGGTAGGGTGCAGCACCACATTAGTATGTGTGGACAGAAGGTAATAACATCACACCTCTGGTGGTTGAAGCATGAGGTGGTATGCCAAGTGCATAAAACACCTGAGAAGTGACATTATTACACAATAACACATACCTTGGAGTGCCTTATTACTATAATACAATGGTTATTTATTACAAAAGAAAAAGAAAAGGTTTAAACATATCTTTGAAATTGTTTCTTTTTGTATTTTTGTAAAGGGAGGTATATTTATTGAAAAATAAGTCCTTAGTTTCTCTGTTGTACAGCAGGTGGCAGTACAGCTATATCTTTAACTTGCAGCCTGGTGCTGCTGCTAATGTGCTCTCTTTCTTTGTGTCCAGTTCTGCCCCCCCCCATTTCTGAGTGTTCAAGTTTCTCCTGAGACAGTGTGAGAAAGTGTTACTGTGTACCATGAGAAAGCATATCATAATTTAAATCCTTGGTTTGCTGATTTTGTATGTGGCGTACAGGACAGCCAGATGCAAATGCGAGGTGCATGAGGACCCTGGCTTATTTCTTTTAATATACACTACAGTGCCAGTTTACAGTCTGGAGTTTATTTATATATATATATATATATATTTGGCAGGGGGGATTTTCTTGTCACAGCTGTCTAAATTCCACAGTTATGAGGAGTTTGACAGTGTGAAGAGGGAGTGTGGCACTTTTGAACTCCTAACGAGCTCGCACAATTGCCTGGGGGAACCGAGAAGTGGTTGACTGAGGACTTGTTTCATTTTCTTTCAACATTGTTTTTTAATTTGGATTCAGTATGTTTAAAATGATGTTCAGCAAAAAGGGCGGCCAAGCGTGAGTGTCCCCTCAAGAAAGTGTACTGTGTGACAGACGGAATCAAATGGAGCGGCAGTTATAGATATAACCTAATGTTACAGGAAGCCGCAGGTTGCCGTTTTAAAAGTAAAATGGCATGGGAGGGATGATTTCAGTGTAACCTACTATGAGAATCATGGGAGGCTGGCAGATGTACAGGCAAGCCATGTTGGCTTTTTGTTCTGTGTGCCTGAGCAGTGTCATTTACATTGTGGCTTGTGTGGGGAGGGAGGGATTTCTGGGAGTGTTGTGTGGTCATCTGTGTGCCTGGACTTAATACAGTGATGTTATAGCTTCTTAACATCACTGTCCCAGGCATACACTCACCAATCAGATAACAGAATTGTTTTTTGCCTTTGTTTAATTACCAATAACCACACACCCTGTAGTGGGTTGTTGTGCTAAAGAGAAGGAACAAACAGGTTCCACCAGTTATTTCAACTTGTCCCTAAGTCAAATTTGTTTACCCTGTGTGACCCCTTCTTAATATGGTTTATATTTGAAATAGCAGCAGGCATTAATTCCCTCTGATGAGGCAAGAGTCAGTACATTTCAAGAATTATACAGTGTATTCTTCACAGGAGTAGAGGAAACCCAGGTCAACATGGCTGCTACAACTACACTTTGCTTTTTGACTTGCATAGATAAGAACACAGTAGGTAGACATGAGATTATGTTGCTGATCTTTTTATTTTTATTAAAAAAAAGTGTGATTCATATAAATAAAGAAGTCTCATTTCCTCCTCCCATTTTCATTGAAAAGCAAAAGCCTTTAGTGACTGGCAAAATGTAGTCTCCATGGCTGACACTTCCTTACCCCTTTCCAGACAATCACTTTTCTTTCAGTCCTTAATCTGTTCAGTTTTTGCACACAGTAAGTATTATTGTTTACTTGCAGTACACCATAAAGTATCTCAGAGCTCACTAGATTAAAATAAAATGGTTAAATTATATAGAACATAGTAACTCATGAAAAAAATGTTCAAACCAAAGCAGTATATTTTAATCCCTAACCTTAGCTTGCTTCACTAAATGGAATAGGGCTAAATTATGTTTGGGGTTAGGTAGAAATTGTATTCTGAAATGTAGACTCCCAATCCCTTTGCTATGCAGCTTTTCAATGCTACGTTACACATGGTGCCATTTTGTTCCCTGTGGGTGGAGCCTAAAGCCATCTTGCTTTAGCTAGAAAAAAATGGCATACCATGGAACACATTTTTGGACTTTTCAGTGTGTCCTTCCATATGTGCAAATCACTTTGGCAGTTAAATAAATACTCCCTTCTTTCTGTTTAAAATGTTGGACACAGAACTCCAATTTGCTGTTCTCTGAGAGCAAATGTGCACACATTTCAGAAAAATCTAAATATCTTTAAAACTATTCAAGGTGCACAAAAACAACCGTCGTGAAAGTTTTTCAGGACAAAAAGACCTTTCACATGAGGGTAGTCACTAATCTGAATTCTTTATATTTGGTAAAATATGGTCTTCCAAACAATCTCATTGTTGTTCTCTCTGAGTGAACACAGTAAGAGTCATGCCAAACAAATGTAAATATCTTGGAAAGTATACAAGTTACCAGTACACAACCAACATGAAAGTTATTCAGCAGAAAACAACTTTTCAAATGAGAGTAGTCAGTAATCTGAAATCATTAGATTTTTTTTAAATATGGCTATCTAAAACGTGTACATTGTGAGGAAAAATGAAAATTCAGGTAATCAGATCACCATAGTTTAAAAATATAATTAGTGCAGCTTAATTAGTAGGCTCGTTAGAAAGGTATCTTTGTCCTGAACAACTGTCATGCTGGTTGTTTATATGTAACTTGTATATTTTTAGAGATAGTTGCATTTGTTTGGCATAACTCCAATGAAAAATAAAAGTCAGGTAATCAGATGGCCATAGTATAAAAAATATAATTAGTGCAGCATAATGAATAAACTTATGTGAAAGGTCTTTTTGTCCTGAATAACTTTCATACTGGTTGTTTATGTGTGACTTGTATAGTTCTAGAGATATTTACATCTGTTTGTTATAACTCCTATTGCACTTCTAAAAAGCCTCATTTTTACAAACAACTATGCCAGTTAAGTGAAACACTAGACACCTTGCCATGCTTAATACAACAGCAGATCCTGACACTGACCATATAGGTGGAAGAAGAAAGACAGAGAAGAAAACAATGCTCACACACAGAAGGGAGATCTGGTGTACAAACAAGGCTGTCTGTGAAACTTTTAGACATCCATGCTGCAAGACTGATTTTTCTTTTATTATGTCCTCTTTGACAACTCCTATTATTACAATGCATTACATGTACAGTTTACTAAATCTTGACTTTGGAATGACTCTTGAATGACTCCCAAATAAGTTTTAAGCCATTCCGTTTATGGGAGGCAAAGACCTGTGCAAAAGGTCATGTGTAATTTTTCATACCTTTTTACAAATTTCCAAAGTAAAAGTGTGGAGAAGTACAAAAGTATGCACAAGTAACCTTACCGATTACCTAAGAGTAAGCAAAATCAAATATTTATAAATTATGTTGTTTCCAAGTGTTTCTGAATCCCCCACCCCCTTTTGCTAGATGCACAATTGTCCCTTGTTTGATTGGTTCCTGCATTTACCTTCCACAGAAATAGGCTAATTGATTTTTAACTAGTACCCTTTTATTTAAAAAGCCAAAATGAATAATGCATTTTTTTCTTTAGAATGGCTATGTAAATAGGGTTCAGTCAACTGTGCTGAGGTTCACACTATGGCCTCTTGTTCACAAAGCCAGAATGGGTTGATAGTGATGGAGGGTGCTGGCTCTGGAAGCAAAGAAGTGAAGAGCTGGGTGAGGGGGAAGGGTAGGTTTAAGGGTCTGTTTCAGGAGGGAGACAAAGAGGGGGCATTTTCTATGTTTCTATGCTTGAAGAAGCTGCCTGTGATTCTGCCTTACCATTGGTCAAATAATGAGAAGATGATGAGACATGCAGAGTGCTGCATGTTAATTAACAGAAGATCCTGACTGTTATTTTAGTTACAACAGCAATTTACCTATGAGCACTTTAATGGAATTCTTTAGCGCATAACATGAAGAAAATAAAAACAGCTTAAAACAAAATGATCTGCTTACTGGAGTCACATTAAATCTTCTTTGGCTGGAATCATGTTATACATTTTCAGGAAAGAAGCAGCAGATTAATGTTTGTAATTATTAGTCAACAATATCATATGAGATCTATATGTGAAGGTGATGCTGACTAGATAGGAGGAAGAAGCAAGACAGGGAAGAAAACAATGCTCATGCACAGAATGAAGACCTGGTGCACAAATGAGGCTATCTGTGAAACTTTTAAGCATCTATGCTGCAGCACTGATTTTTCTTGTATTATGTCCTATTTGCAACTTCTATTATTAAAATGCATTAAATGTATAGTTTACTAAATCTTGACCTTGGGATAACTCTTACATAACTCCCAAATCAGTTTTAAGCCATTCCTTTTATGGTAAGTCAAGACCTGTGCAAAAAGTCAAGTGTTATTTTTTCATATTTGTTTTACAAATTTCAAAATTAAAGTGGAGAGAAATACAAAGGTATGTACAACTAATCTCCTATGCATTTTCAGATCAGAGAGAAGTTAATATATGCACAAAAACAAACCCAAAGTTTATATAGTTTTGTTCTAAAGTTATTTTATTCCAAGTCTTATTGGACTGTTGATGAACTGAGTGAAGGAATGTTTAGATAAAACAAATTGATGACTCCAGGATCGGGAGGTCATTAATACTGCGAAAGATCAAATTATGAAATCTTAAATTGATTCATTAAAACCATTCCTCTTAGTGTGTAATTATAATGAATGAAAGACATTTGAAAGGATAGTGACAAAGAGGTACACGTTATGAATATAGACCTCAATTATACAACCACTGTGATTCATATTTTTAGGACAATAGGAACGGTGCAAGGCTGCCAAAATCGTAGAGATCTCACTGCTTCAACACTTCAGTGTGCGTGGATCAAACCAAAAAGAGCCATAATGAAAGCTTCTAGCTTCTCAAAAAAAATTGTATTTTATTTAACCTGAAAATACAAAATAGTAATAACAAAGTAAAACAATCAAGATGAGATTTCAGCGGTCTCCAACCGTATATTGAAGCCGAGCCATAATAAAGGCTTCTATCTTCTTCAAAGCAATTATTTTGATATATTTAATATTCTGTATCTAAATAGTCACTAGAAAAAAAAAGTGTATTAGGTGTTTGGAAACAGACAAATGCAACCAGACACAGAAGGAAGTCAAACGAGAGTATCAGTTGCGGGGGCTAGTAGCAAGTCGAGGAGCTCACTTGTCCACTCCAAGGGGGCCACCCACTGGCACTACTGACTGTTGGTAGACACCGGTAGCATAGGAGGAGCTGGGCAAGTGCTGCAAGAAGTCAATGTAGGAGGAGGAGGAGGAAGAGGTGGATGGCAGGCTACCTGCCATAGTCCAGCTCTTATTTTAAGTCCTCAGTGGTGCTTGACTGGCTATAGCAATCATTTGTGCAGCACGATCACCATCTGTAGGGATTAAGGAGACTCAGTTTAGCTATCCTGCTGTATTCAGGCAGGCTTGGGCTCCATTAGACTCTTCCCTGACATTCTTCTGAAATGTTGTTCTACCACAAGATATTTCTTGCACACAAGCAACGAAACATAAAAAACTACAGTAAGTAAGTAAAACTTTATTTATAGAGAGCCTTTCTAGAACCAAGGCACTTTACAATCATAAAATCACATCACTTTAAAATAATTTAAATCAGATCATGACATCTATAGAGAGCTGCAGACTTTAAAAACCATCAGGAAATGCTAAACAAAACAGGTTGGTTTTAAAATTAGATTTAAAACTTGTGACAGTCAGGCATTCCCTTAAGTGACAAGGTAGTGAATCCACAGGGTAGGGGCAGCAAAAAAAAAAAGCATGTGCACCCGATGTTTTTAACTGAACTCTGGGAATCTCTAGCAATCCCTCATCAGTGGATCAGAGTGGGTGAGAGGGGCAGTAGGGAGTCAGAAGATCTTGCAGGTAGTGGTGTCCCTGTTTGTGTAGGGCTTTATAGGTAAGTAAACCCAACATTCTATAAAGAATTTAGATTAGTGACTACCCTTATTTGAAAGGCCTTTTTGTCCTGAACACAAAAATGTGAAAAAATAAACTTTGGGCACAGATATCAAAGGGCAGAGTACAAATGAGTGGAGTGGTATTGACAACATTAAGAAAGCACACATGGAAAAAAAAAAAGCTTTTCCATACAGTTGACTACTGTTTAAAAATATTATGCATCTACAGTATGGCTGCCACTGTACATCTGATGCAAACCCATAATCACGCTCCTCACTTGAAGTGAAGGAGGGGGTGGAGGCCATAACTGACTCCTTGTTTTTGTGTTAAAGAGGTCAGTTTTTATAACAGCAAAAACAAGGAAAGAGGTAATTTCTAAAATGTGCAGATGAGCATGGGGACCACTTTTTTTTAGAGCATGACACCACTGTCAGCTACCACTTCAAGACTGCTACCACCCCCACCTAATACAATCATGGGAAAAACAGACGTAGTCTACCAGCACTGAGATCAATATGGTTAAGGCACATTTTCCAGAAATTACTTCTTAGAAAAGAATGAGAAAGTGACTGTGATGACATGCAAGTCCCAGAACAGATTTCAAGTTTAATAGACTCCTCCTGAGCCTGATTTTTATGTCTGTGTGGGCCAAGCTCCATGGATGTTATGCCATCATCAGATTTGTATAACAGTACTGTGGAAGCATGTAACTGGACTGCTGTCCAATGTGCTGCCACAGTGCTCTGCCATAGTTTCCAGTGATTCTGTTTATGCAGCCCTTACCATCCACAGGCTGCATAAACATATCCACTTCCCAGTGAGCTACTTTTCCTTTCTGCACCTGTAGAAGTGACAGCCACCATGTGCAACATGGTGGCGATGACTTAAAAAGTGCATGCATGACTATCATGCATACATAATTATGTCAACACCGCCATGTTGTGCATGGCTGACTCTGGGACAAATTGCACATGTGTGAGTAGCCCTCATGCACAGTACTATAATCACTGCAGTATTACTTACAGCTGACTATGATGCAGTGAGAGCTCCGCATATTCATTTCAATGCTCTTGCCACTCCTAAAAGCTCTCCACAGCCATATTGGCTCTGACCAGAGTTTGTTAATTTTCTCAGAGTTTTAAAAACAATTGCTTTATATATAACATAGGAGATGATACACAAACAAAAGTGCAGATTTGTCCACCCAACGCTGCTCCAGACAAAATACATGAATTCAGATAACAAAAAATATGGACACACACCAAGAACTACAGGTGGAAGTATATTTTATTGTGAAGTCAGCAAGGTTATAAATGCATGGCCCAAACCCCCTACCTAGTGACCGAGCAGTAAACATCTGATCAAGTACTGTATATCATTTAACTATATTCATTAGGTGGAGGAATTTAAGTACAGTGCAACAGTGCAAATCAATTACCAGAGCACTTGTTGAATGTGATAATAAACAGTGGTAGTAAACAATCCCTAGGCATCCCTTCGAACAATTGAGCCAATTTGAATTTAACATTGGGCAAACTTCTTTACATACAAAAAGGAGCTTAGGCAGTAAGGGAGAAAGTAAGGGGACCCTAGACAAGTAGTCCAATCAGATACTGGGAGTAGGGGAAAGAGGGGATGAACACAGCAAGAAGGGAGGAAAAAGGCAGAATATGCAGGCATAGAGATAGGGGAGGAGTAGAGAGGGAAAAAGGCAGGGCTGAACACAGTACAGTGAGAAACTTAGGGTGACACAAAAAGGCAAATTTACAAGTACAACGGGAAAAGGTGCAAATGTAAAATTATGCAGCAAAGGTTCAATTAGACCAAATGGCACCACTGACCAGAAATAATGCAGCAAAGAAAAAAATATGCAGTATGGGTAATTAGGAATAAACTGAGGCAGCAACAGAGCAATGCAACTAGGAGACATTAAGCACTAAGACAACAGCAAAACAAACTGAAGCAATAGCAGAGCAATGCAACACAACTGCAAGGTCTATGGAATACACTGTGGATGTACTAGAATACAGCAACTCCTCCAAGTTAAACAGCAGAAGTGGATTGGAAGGGCAAACAATGGCAATAGCAGCATAATGCAACAAAGGGTTTTGAATTTGATAGAATACATGACTGTGGCAGCAACAGGCAAGCATATGAACAGGCAACAAGTACTAACACAAGCAATAAACCTGGAGGCAAAATGAGCATTTAGACAGTTGCATGGATGAAGTCCAGATTCCATATCACTACTAACGAAACAGACTAGTGGTATCAATATTCGATTGGCATAGTGGCCAGCAGACTAGAGTCAAACTGATTAGCTTTTAAAAGGAATATTCACTTCTAGGAACAATTCTCAGGTCCCCTCTTAAGTGGCAGTGTTTATTTGCATGTCTTCTCTTAATTGGGATAGCTTTGCCAATTAAAAGAGATAATTTAGCTTAGTCTACAGACCTCTCCTGCCTATTAGTGCCTCATTCACACATCAATAGCAGTATGGCATAATGTACAGCTATACAATGAGGTTAGCTGGCTTTAATAGCACAGAGCAATCAATCTCTCAACAACTTCCAGCAATCTCCTAGCATGGCAGCAGCTAGCAGAATGGGTCTTCCTCTGTTCAAAAAGGTTAATGTCATTAACCCACGTAAGGTTATGGGATAATTTTGACCCCATATGTGTAGAAAAATGTTTATGAAAATTAATGGGCAAACCAATGTCTCTTCTTTCCTTATGTATTCTCAAAATATGATGAGGTCCACTTTTCCATATTGTTTTTATCATCATACTTCTAGTGGTTTCTGTATAGCAGAAAAATTAACTAAAAAGGTCTTGGAGTCATTTTGACCCCAGATTACATACAATATACAGCAATTGCTTCATCAGTAATATTGTTTTATTGTAATATGTTTATATTTTTTAAAGACGTTTACATTTTTTATGTTCATATTTTTAAAATAAAGTCATTTTGAAATCATTCTAAGATGTTTATTTGAAGTATGACATATATGGTGTAATTTTTACCCCACAACCTTTTTTCTTAAGTGTATTTTGGGAACTTAGTATGGTTATATAGATACACAGATAAATAGAAATTGTCATCAGATAAGTACCACTAGGTCCATCTAGTCTGCCCGTAAGCTCTACACTTGTATGCAGTCACTGACCCTAAGTGATCAATGGCTTTTCTTCACTTCCTCCCTTTCCAATGTTCCCTTGTGCCTGTCCCAGGCATACTTAAACCCCTCAAGTAAGCTGTTGGTTAATTAGGATCTGCAGCTTATCTGTTAGGTAGGAAAATGGGCAGACTAGGTGCGCCAAACGGTCCTTATCTGCAGTCAAATTCTATGTTTCTATGTTTCTCCACTCTTCTTGCTCCCACTACCTCTTGTGGTAGACTGTTCCAAGCATCCACCACCCTCTCTGTGTAGAAAAATGTCCTCATTTTAACTCTTAATCTACCCCCCCTTCAATTTCATATCATGTCCCCTCATTCCACTATATTTTCTGTGTTGGAAAAGATCCCCCATCTGCACCTTTTTTTATGCCCTTGAGGTACTTGAAAGTTTCTATCATGTCCCCCTTTCTTTCCTCTCCTCCGTTGAATACATATTGAGGTATTTCAGTCTCTCCTCATATGTTTTGTGATGCAAGCCATGCACCGTCTTTGTCACTCTTCTCTGGATAGCATCCTCCCTGTTTATGTCCTTACATGTGTGTTGTCTCCAGTACTGCATGCAGTACTCCAGGTGAGGCCTTATCAGTGTTTTATACAATGGCATCACCACCTCCCACCTCCTGCTAGTAATACCTCTGCCTATGCACCCCAGCATGCCACTGACCCTCCCTGCAGCCTTTGCACACTGCTTTTATAACTTAAGGTCATCAGATATGATAATCCCTAGGTCCCTTTCTACTTTGATGAGAGTTATCACCCCCCCCCATTCTGTAGCTTTCCCCTGGGTTCCCCCTACCCAGGTGCATTATATTGCACTTCTTTGCATTGAACCTCAGTTGTCACACTTCTGGCCATCTTTCAAGCTTCTCCAGGTCCCTTTTCATTTTGTATTGTTTTGCATTACTAGTACTGAACATGACAAAACCACAAATGAACAGCTGATTGACTTTCTGTGTCTTGTAAAGGGCACAGAGCAAGGAAAAAAAAGAATCTGTGCAGACTTCAGCAACGTGATAATCTCCGTGGCTTCTTCATACTGTAGATGAAAGAGAACAGCACTGCAAATTACATCACTAGGGTGAAGACATGCTGATTACCACAAGGAACAGCAGGTCTCAGCATCTAGCAGTATGGCAGAAGCAGAGCACAAAACAAATGGCTAAAAACAGTATGAAACTGTAGATTTTCTTACAAAACACTAGGCACACACTGTTGTTATAACAATATTTAATGAATGATGCTAACAGTTTAATTTCTGTGAATTTCAATGTGTATGATCTTTAAACTTGTTCTCAGCCATCCCAAAACACATATCAGGATTTACTGCATCTTCTTCAATTGGTACAACAACAGAAACACAAGAACAGTAGTGACTTCCTCAGTACTATGAGAGAGGAGGGAAGCAGTCTCCTCCACCTGGGCCACCATATCTGCTTCCTCCACTCTCGGCTCCTCTATCTCCCAAACAAGAAGCGAACAGGGACCCCTGCAGGAAAAGGAGGGTGGTTTCCCAGTGTTATGGCCAACCTTCCCCCTGTCAAGAAACAGATCCATCTAACCCAACCCCAGGACCCACCTGGTCAAAAATTGCAAATGAATGAATAAATAAAAAAATACATACATACATACATGCATACATAAATAAATATATAAATAATTGGGAATGAATGAGCAGTTAACGTGTGTCCATAGTATGAGTTTGAGAAAAGATGTTACCTAGCCTTGAGTGATGTGTGGTGAATCAATATTCCCAGTGCTATTGAAGATTCTTTCTAAAGCGTCTGATTTGGAGGACATCTGAGAAAAATACAAAGCCAGTTTAGGTAGTGCAAATCAAATGACTTACCTGTTTGGCAGAATTTAATTGGATCACCATTTGTGCTAGACAAGTGGCACTGCCTAATAGGCCTGCATTGTGTACTCTTGTAGCAAGTCTGTGTATTCCTCCAAAATGTCTGAGCAACTCCAGCATCCAGTATCCAAAAGGTTCCCAAATATCCTTGGTTGTCTCTGGATCATCATTATCCAGCTCTTCGATGTCATCTTACTTATGCATATCAGAGGCAACATGAGAAGAGAGCAGAAGAGGAGGAGGAGGAGAAGAAGCAGTATCACCAGAAGGTTGCATATACATATTCTTGCTTTGACTTTACATGTAAATAAACTAAATTAATCAGAGGATGGGGTATGTGACCATAACATTATAATAAATTGTACAATGATAATTCATTTACATGGAAAACTGAAACATTTATTAATTGCATTGTTAATAACATGTTGTTTATCTTTTTTGTGCTGAAGAAATATGATTCCTAACAGAGGGGAGTGGAGGAGGATGACAAAGATGTTTTGTATTCTGAAACATTAAAATTCCATGATTTGTATCTAAATGCAGTTATTATATACATTAGCATTGTCTTCATTTGTATGCTGAGAAAACATGACTCATGTTGTGGGGAGGAGGAAGAAGATTTATTTAGCAATAATATTTTTATTGAAATTCAAAACAGAAGAATCCAACTTTCTAAAAACATTAATAACTCTACATGCATATTCTACGTATTAGAAACTATTGACTAATGGTCAGATTCCAAAAAGTGAACTATGTACAGATTAAAACATCCATTAACAATATTCAATATAAATGCTGTATAACTTAAAGTCATTCTAGCTCAGCAAAACAAAGGTCACATGTAATACTACAGTATTTCATTTCTTATTTATGATGTTCCCATTTTTCTTTCCTTTTGAGAGGAGAAGAATAATCAAGAATAGTTAGCATGAAGTACCTTTAAGAAGAATAGAGATATTTGCTATATCTAGCAAGACTCTGCTGGAAATATCCAAAGAAGCAGACCTAATAAAGAGAAAAGGAAATGAGAAGAAATAAAAAAAAAATTGTATGATTAAAGAAGATGGGCAAGTTAGAATAAAAGTACAGTTAGAAAAAAGATTGAACAGTACTCCAAGAACAGTATATATATTAAATCTAATATTTAAGAACTTATAAAAGTAAATTAAGTACCCATGTGGATCTGTGGATCACTCGATATACCTGTAAATGAATTATAAATGGTTCCCCATTTTGTCTGGAAAGTGTTATCTAGACCAGGGGTTCTCAAATGGTGAGGCCAGCCTCCCTGGGGAGGCCCCAACTCGTTCCAAGGGAGGCTCAAGCAAGTCTCAAAAAGTACTGTATTTAAATTTTGAGTTTTAGATATTTTGTGTGAAGAGATGAAGAAAACTGAAAGAGGATAATAGTAGGTGAATTTTATGTATTTATTTACTAATAGTTGACAAGGGAAGGTGAATGAGCCAAGGTTCATTTCAGGTGTACCCGGGGAAGGGTAGGGAGTGAATACATTTCAAAAGGCAACTGCAAAACAATCAAAAAATACACAATGAACAATAGTGCAAATATGAACAGTAAACTAATATTAATGAGTGGTGGTAATTGATCAGTTTGTAGAATGATGGCAGAACAGCCCAAATACAGGGGTTGAGCATAGAAGTGCAAAGAGCAATAGAAAGAAGGACCAAAGTAATCCCTGAGAAGTTGCTTAGGAGCAGGGAAGGAGGGGGAGAGGCAAAGTATGTGGGAAGGTTATCTCATATCGAGAGGAAACAGAGAAAGTAGTCTGACCCATGAAGGTACTGCAACAAGGGGTAACAATGGTTCAAGAATGAAAATAGCAGAGCAAGTTGGCTGGCCTGTTGGCGGGGGTGGGGTGTTACAATAAGCTGAATAATATTTGTTTATTTTATGCTATTCAGATAACGCCTTTGAGAACAGAAGCTCTTTTTCAAAGGTTCCATGTCAGTATAAGACAAAGAACTGAATGTGAGCCAAGTACTCAGAGGGGTTTCAATTTATTCATGGTATACTGTGCAAAGTACAGTATGTTATTTTTCTTTGGGGAGGCCCAAGATTATTTCAGTTTTTGGGGGAGGCTCAAAATCTTTTCCATGGATTTGGGGAGGCTCACTGTGACAAAGTCTAAGAACTCTTGATCTAGACCCAATGTGAAATGGATCATCCTTTACAGTCAGTGCATTGTGAGACACTTTTGTTTCCACTCTGTCATGGTCAGTGCTTTGTGTACCCAAGCTTTCAAAATTGATTTTTTAACAGAAGCCCCTATTAAGGCAATAGTATATCTTTGTTCCTTATTCCATCTTTTATGTTGAAGATTCCTATAATGCAAGTTTTGAAGTTTATTTTACCAGGTAATTTCCTTTAAAAAATCATTATTTTTGGCCCACGATAAAGAAACAACCTGATAGTGCCAGAACATGTGAGGTAAATTTCCCAGAAACTCACAGCATTTCAAACATTTAGGTGTAGCTCTTATTCCCATTTTGAACATACCACATGATTTGCATTCTGTGTAATGATTTGAACTGCACCATTTTCAGACTGGCAGTTTTTTTTTTTTTTTGCTGTATTATTTCTTCCGAGCTCCCAGCTTCTACCATCAGTTGTCCCCCAGCGCGCCCTCCCCCGAAGGTTAGACTCCCTCCCTTGTGCACCCCTCGACTTACCCTTCTTGGCAGGGTGGTGGGGAGTGACTCAACCCACCCCAAATGGATTCATGCCAGGGAGGTGCCTTCTCGGAGGTGGTACGCTGTGGGGACTACGTCATCCAGATGGAGATTTTTTCTGCTTTTATCCCCTTGTGAGGAGGCAGGGTGTGCAATGACACCTGTGGTAAGAGCATGCATGCTACTGCATGTGCTCTCACCAAACATCTGCCTGTCTCCTCCCCTTCAGCTGTAGCATTGGCGCGCTGCCCCCCAGCAGCCACTAGGGGCCAGTGGAGTGTCAACAGCTAGTGTCCCCCCACACTGGAGAAGGAGAGTAGTCCAACAGACACTCGATCCTTCTCCTCCCTGCCAACCCCCGATGACCTGTGCTCACTCCCGAACACGAGTCGCTGGTGTGGCTTGAGGTAAGGTGTCCAGTGCCTCAGCCCTCAATGCCACCCGGCCGGCTTCATATTGGCAGTTTTAAATGTTTTTACTGAAAGTGAGCAGAGTTTATCCCAGTTCCACTGTTCAAGATCTTTATTCAAAACTTGT
Organism: Neoceratodus forsteri; assembly: GCA_016271365.2. Classification (NCBI taxonomy): domain Eukaryota; kingdom Metazoa; phylum Chordata; order Ceratodontiformes; family Ceratodontidae; genus Neoceratodus; species Neoceratodus forsteri. The sequence goes on from CM057455.1 coordinate 615,673,388, forward strand.
GATCACCATTATATGTTATGCTCTGCCCCATCACTGACTTTTTCCAATAATAAATTATAGAAGTTAGATATTTTGGGTCATAACTGTATGAACACCAGACAATTCCTTGTATCATCATTAGCAAATCTTTTGTCTTTTGGAAAAAACAAAATGATTTTTAGTATCTGTAACTAGGTTCAGCACAAGCTGCAGCAAACATCAGCTTGAATCAATTGTCGGTGCACCCACACCTGTGGGACAAACAGAAGGTGCATGGAAGGGAAATCCCACAAGCTGTGGGATGGCCTGCATCATAGCAACTGGTGACAGAGGCCATCAGTTGTGTGCCTAGGTGTCAGCCGGTGATCACAGGGTGGTGCAGCAGGAATGGGGTTTGCGGAGTAGCAGAGACCAAAGGCCATGCCAATCAGGTACACCACCAGTACCAGGGATGTGTGGGATGTCCACAAGGATGGCCAGGGGGAGTGGAGTAAGGCTGGGAGCTGTGGCAGGACTCACATGCCAAGGCATGAGCATGGAGTGGGGATGGTGGGTTGTGACATGGGTCTCCAGTGCTGCCTGGCATTCTAGCTGGGGAATGACTGGTATAGTTGGCAGGGGCACCTGTCCTGAACCTGCACTGTGTCAGCAACATCGCAACACCATACCTGCACCATATGTACCGTAGGTGTGGTATGATAGTGTTCGTGGATTTGGGCCATACTCTGTGGGTATGAGCTCTCCTCACACCCCACACCAGTGCAGGGGATGGTTCATGGGCTGTTAGACCAGCTCTGAGGCTGGTCTAACTTTTGGCAATCCCTGTGCCCATTCAGGCTTTTTTAGAATCCCAAAAAATGGGATGTGACAGCATCGCCAAAGCACAAGCTCCATCAACCAAGGTGCAACTGTGTGTCTGCCACAAGACCAGTGCAAACCCAGCTGGCTCAGGTGCCTCCCCCCATTTGGCACACGCAGTGTCTGAAAATCAGGAATGGTGCAGTGCAAGATGCCCCTTGTGCCTTTCCTTGGTGGTGCAAGCACTGCGCTATTTCTGATCATTTGAAAATTGGGCCCATTATCTTCTTCAGGGATAGTAAACAGTATGAGGAGGAAGAGTGTCTCAGGCTGTGGGAAATAATGGACCAAGGAGGCAGTAGAAGTTGAAGTAAATCCCAAAAAAACTTGTTTATTTTAATAAGGAGCTAACTGAATACGACAAAGTAACAGAAGCAAAATAAAAAAAAAATAATAGCTTTAAGAACTAGCAGACATTAATTCCATAGGAGGCTTACAACAGCACTTCCAGGTCTGACTTCTCAGAACCAACTGACTAACTTGAGTTGGGAGCATAGCATTTTTATACTATCCAGAAGTCATGTGCTTGCCCAACTCCTCCCCTTGAGCCTCCTCTGGCTCCAAAATCTTTAAATACAACATATTTTATTTTATTTACGTTACTACAATCTTCTTATTATCGTGCAAAAACATTTTCTGAAGTTACCCAATAATAAACAGTACCTTTGAATGACTTTAGTCCATAAGCAGCAGAAACAGGTACCTCCCCTTTAAGCCAGCCCATAAAACTAGCTACAGAAATGCCAGCCAGTTCCTAAGGAGCTCACTGTATTCATAGCAAGGCACAGGAACACAGCAGAGAGCCAGCCTTTTACTGCAGAAATCTTCGACTCTTCAAAATGTTTCTAAAAGGAGTTATGGCTCTTATATTTGCATCTTTCAGGTATGCAGGGACTTTATTTTGACTTAACTACACCAGACTCTTTTTTTTTAATGTGAAAGATGAACAAAAACGCCTTCACAAATGTGCGCACGATAGCGCGGTAAATTTACCGGCGATCGTAATGCCGAGGAGGATAAAGACACCTAAAACCAGGGGCAAACAGAGATTACAACAAGCGCTTCAAAGGAGACAACTTTAGGAGGCTACAATTTTTAAATGTGCTATCTAAATCTATCTTTTAACCCAGAATAAAAATGGGAAGTATGACTGTATAGCGCTTAAAGCAGGGGTTCATTACCAAACATAGAACCTCGCTATTGAAGCCAAACTGGACTTCCTTAAACTTGTATAGCCTTATCTCCTGTTTGCCTGTACTAAGGTTTTATATCTATTTACAACTGGTACCATATAAAAGTAGGGAAAGAGGGGGTTTTGAAGCAAAATAAAACGTTTCTGCAGAAACTAATCCTTTAAGGAGGTTTTTAAACATAAGGTGATATAATATAAACTTTGTCTTGACGTCAGAAGTTTACAAATATGTTTCCTTTTATTACAGGGATGATCATGGAACCTTAATGTACAAAAGAAAAGGATTTACATGAACAGACAATGGACAAACATATAATTATAACAAAGTGGGTGGCCAGCCCAACGAACAAACATTTAACCCACAAGACAAAGGACACAAAGGCAGAAGTACATTGTAGGTCCATTATCATTCCTATAAGGAGACCATAAAACAAAAAAAGGGGGGTTCTCTTTCACAAAGAGGATGAATGAGATGTGTTGTTTTCAGAATATGTCAACATCTATATTTTGATTTTAATTTAATTAATATTATTCAATAAAATTATTTTTAAATTTTGCTTTATTTATAATGGCAAGAAAACATGATTCATATTGATGGAGAAGGAGGTAAATATGAATATGTATTGCCTTTAGAAGCCATTCTGAAAATGAGGTGTCTCTGGAACTGTCAGCACTTGAAGAAGTGAGAGAAAAGCTTGGCAGTATGTGTGGACATGTAGTGACTCAGGCAGCATACTTTCTTTTTACAATCACTGCAGCACTGTAGGGGGTACATATGATGGACATGGTACTAGTTGGTGATTGTTGGACCCTTTCTGATTCACTGCTGGTGCACTGTTAAGGGATGAATCAGGAGGCTGCCACTGTAGCTGGATTACTTGAAGGAACCATCTTATCTCATACCTAACTGAAACTGACTGTTCTTACTGTTATTGCTGCTGCTGGTTCATCTGTGCTGATTGGGGACTGAGCAGACATGGCTGTCAGGACACACAAAAACATAGAAATGATGGCAGATATAGGTCTAGTGGCCCATCCAGTCTTCCAACCCTACCTAACTACACCGTGCCAGCCCTAGTAGCCATTCATCTTACCTCTGCCCACTCCCTCTTTATATTTCCATGTGCCTGTCCCACCCTACTTGAACGCCACCCCCAATATTTTAGCATGCTCCACCTCCTTGGCACACTCTTTTAGTGAAAAGTTGCTTGTGAACAACTGTCTTGAACCTGCCTTCTTCCAGTTTCAGTGAATACCCCCCCTTTCATTCTGGGTTCTTTTTTTTTGTGAACTCTTTTTCACTCCTGGTCACAGACCACTGGGTCATCTCTCTAGTGGGGTCACACTCAACCTTGCCTCTACTGCCCACCTGAACCCCTTCCTAATCAAGGAATTGGGTGCTGGGTCCCCCTCTCCTGTCAGTGCCTTACAGGAGGAGATGGGGACCACAGACAGTCTAGTTGGGTCAGCGTCAGTATGGTCATGCAGGTTTGTTCACTCGAGCCCCACTGCTGCCTCCATAGTAGCCAGGGATTTCCTCCTTGGTTACTCCCATGCAATGACATCTGTGCAGGAGGATGCATCTGCCCCTTTCCGCTGATGTCCGTCACTGCCTTGCCCAATCTGTTGCCTTGCTCTGTGTAGCACCCCTGGTCTCCACATGGAGCAGCTATAGAGCGAGGAGCCCCCAAAAACCCACCCCAGGAGAGGAGAACTGTCGTACAGATGCTCAATCCTCTCCTCCTTCTGCTGAGCCCCAGACACCAAGTCCACTCCCAAACTAAGATTGCTGGTGTGAATCAAGATGTGGCATCCAGCACCTCAAACCTCAGTGCCACTGGGCTGGCCCAATCTTGTGTTTTTGCTTAAAAGAGAACAGACAGCAATAAGAGCCCCATATCAAAGTGTGGGCCTGATCCTAATTTGTACTTTGTGTGCAAAAACATTTTTTACTCAATGTTTTCTGCAATATAGATTGTATCAAGCTAATTTTGTTGCCTTACAAGCTGACATTTGCTGTAACCAAAAATACCAGAATGCCCTGCAGTTGACATCAGAGCAGAAATGCAGCAGTGGGAAACTCAATAGCCTGCAGTGCATGTTAGAGTTTTTACAAGCTTTATGCTTTTGTTAGCTGGTCCTGCTGTCCTGCTCTGGTGAAGTACAACCAGGGAGGACTATACTTAGTCCTGGGAGAGCAGCAGGACCAGCAGACATCTGATCTGAGCTTCTAATATCTCTAACATGTACTGTAAGCTATTGAATCACCCACTGCTTCTGCTCTGCTCTGATGTCAGCTGCAGGGGATTCTGGCATTTCAGGTCGCAGAAAATGCCAGCTTGCAAAACAATATAATTAGGAGACAGTATGCCATAATAGTTAAGAGCTCCTGTGCTTATCCGAGTCTGATGGCAATCAGTGGTGGGCTAGCCTAATCCCAAAGTGTAATCCCCCCCCCCTCCCAACAGCTACTTTTACTCGGGTAAACCTCCCCAACTGCCCTGTGTGACTTTTGTGCTGTTCCACGGCATGTTAGCTACCTTTTAAGTGCTGGTTATTCGTGAGTCATCCTGAGTAGTTAGGCTGAGTAGGCTGCACTCTCCTTTGCTGGGCATTTGACTGAGCTCGCCCTCTGATGCACTTTACCTAGCCATCTGTCCTCCACCCTGCGGCTAACACATCTTTTATTCAGAGTTGGAATGGCCACTGGAGGATCTTCTCCCACCTCATCTCCCCAATTAGCAGATGCACAACAACCTCCATCTGTGGGAGACTCTTTGAATTATATCACCCACATGCTTGAAGTGCTACTGTCGCGGGTAGACAATATTAATTCTGCCCTTGCAGGAACCACCTCAGATGTGCTGCAACTGCAAGATAGAATGAACATTGCGTAGCAGCAGGTGTCAGAAAGTACAGCTTCAAGAAGATAAATTAGAGACCTTAAAAGTAAGAGTGGAGGATCAAGAAAACAGGGGATGCCATAATAATCTCCATATTATCGGCATCCCTGAGGACTCAGAAGGTCAGTCCATGGAACGATTCCTTAATGACACCATCCTCACCATGTTAGGGGACCGTTGGAGGGGCCCCATCGAAGTACAGAGGACTCACCACATTGCTGGGAGGAAAGAGAAACCTGGACAGTCCCTGAGGCCCATAGTGGTATACCTTCTCAGATACACCACTAAAGAATGTATTCTGAGAGTGGCTCAAGACCTGGGAGAAATTCGGTGGCAGGGGGCATACATATCTTTCTATGGAGATTTTGCACAAGAAACCTCAGCTATGTGCCATGCCTTTGTTCCATTGAAAAAATTTCTAGCTGCACATAACTTCCACTACAGATTCAAAGAACTCACCAAGCTCCTTGTTTCTAAACAGGGGAGAGAGCTTTTAGCTGATAATCCCGCAGAGGTGGGAGGATGGATTTCTAAACTCTAGCCTATTTTGCCACTTTTGCTTACATCTGCTAGAAGGCTGTGGGACCCCAATGCTCCAACAACACCTGCTAGAAACCTTGGTGCTGGTAGCCAGATTACTGAGGACCATTATTCTGCCAGACCAGGTCCCTCTACAAACAATTCCCCCAGATCAAGGAATCTGCTTCACATGGTGCCCTCTGCTTTTGCTACATCCAGCCCCTCAGTTTTTTCAGAACAGCCGTTATTGCCTCCTAGAAACAATGGATCTGCTTCCCATCACAGACAAAGGTCAAAAAGCAGCCAGAACCTCTCCCCTGACCAGTGAGGTGTAGCTCCCCCTGCTAAGATCCCCAGGGATGATTCTCCACCAGCATCAGCAGGCCATTTTTCCTTAAACCTGGACCTTTCCCCCTATGGACACTGATCAATCTTTGGACTGGGCAGATATAGCGGAATCTTCACTCGTGGAGGCAGCAGACAAGTTGGGGAAAATTAAACCTGGTACTAAATCTTATGCTGCTGCTGTGCTAACCCTGTCTCCGGATCCCATGATTGGCTCTACAGTGCTTCAGGATGGGACTGCAGTGGGCCCAGTGCCAGGCGAGGACATTATTGACTGATTTCTGGACTCTTTACTTTATTGTTTATTCAGCATATTTTAGTACACCAGCCTGTTTATTGTCTATGATACATGCACGACCTAGGGTGCTCCATGGTGTGAATGAGGACTCTGTCCTCTCCTAGCCTAATTAGTACTCCTTTTGGGGCCTAGCCCACAGGTCCCCCTGACAGTTATACTCACCTGTTAACATCTGCGCCATTTTTTCTGAATGGGTAGGATAGTTTGGGGTGGGGCTGTCACCCCCACCCCCCTCTTTAGGGAGTTAGCTCTAGGGGTTTCTGTCTTGGTCCCTCCTTCCTTGATCTGGCAGCTCTGGGTACCTTCAAGGGGGTCTATATAACACTCCAGTAGTCAGGGTACCCTTGTTCTACTGACTGGCCCCTGCACTTTAGCTAGGTCTTCTAGCTGGATGGCATATATTAACCTTCTACTGACTTTTCACAGGCCATTTTGGATGTAGATATGAACAGGCCTTAATACTTTTTAGTTGGATTTTACCCAATCTTCCCCTCACTCTCTCCTCCTTCTCCCCCCTTGCCCCCGGGTTGTCACTATCCGACTGGGGTATAGCCACTGAGCGAGGAGAAGCATAAATCTTTTAGGTTGTTTTCCTCCTCCTTCTCAGTCCCAGAGCACTGAAGCTTGCATTGCTGAGGGTAACCCTTGCTAGGTACCCTCTTTCACCTAAAGCCTCTTTCGCTCTTAGCATCTATATGTTTATCAGAGTTATCGTTCTCGTCCCTGTTTAGTCAGAAAGTCTGGTGTAAGCGGGGCTGCTTTAGCTTGTTACTGTAAGGTTATGTCTTGCTGACCTGCTAATTGTTTAGCATTCACTGTTCTTTCTTTTACTACAGGTCATGTGAAAACTGTTCTGGTTGTTGACCTTGTAGTTAAGGTTTATTTTTATTTGGTACACCTTCTGAATACTTCCTTGCATTGCAGTAAGATTATACTTTCCTGTTGTCTCGCAGCAGCCTACCTTCAGAGAAAGCTGGGTTTTATGGTCCTCAGCCTCTCTCTTCTGTTCCCCCTGATTTCTGTCCACCTGGGTGGGTAAGTACCCTGTCCTTTTCATTTTACTTCTTACTATGACTGCCCCTGCTGCCAAAGGGTTAGGTCTGGTGTTGTGGAATGTTAAGGGACTCAGTCATTCCATTAAGTGCACTATGCTCATAGAGTACCTTCATTTCCTCCACACAGACATAACCCTTCTGCAAGAAACGCACCTCCTTAGCAGATCCAGCCGCTGGCTAAAGAAGTCATGGGTGGGGGATGTTCATGCTAGCTCTGCCACATCCAAATCTAAGGGGGTAGCTATACTTATTTGCCGCTCAAGTTTATGGCTAGCAGAAGAGTCCCAGGCTGACATGCAGAGTCACTGGGTCATTGTTAGACTGGTCTCTCCCAATGGTAAACTGATTGTAGGGAGTGTGTACACCCCTAACACCAATCAAGCCAATTTTTTCCCTTGTTTATGTCAGGCTATCTCTTCCCTGGAGCAGCCTAATGCACGCATCCCTCTCTTATTGGGGGGGATTTCAATCTGGTATAGGGCATCTTTTTGGATAAATCCAAACCTACCCCCCAAACACACCCCAAGGAACATGCAGCCTTGCAATAGATGAAGGAGGAGTAGGGTCTGATTGATGTTTGGAGGCATGATTTTCTCTCTGGTCAGGACTGCTCCTACTACTCCCCCTCTCATGGTGTGCATAGCCATATTGACTGTTGGCTGGCCAACAGTGCGGCATCAAGTGGGGTATCCAGCAACTCGATAGGAAATATTATTATTTTGGACCACGCCACTGTGATGACAGCTTACACTCCCTCTGAGCAACAACCCACAGGAACTCGGTGGAGATGCAACTCCTTGCTTCTTAAAGACCCCGAGTTCCAGCAAGCAATGATGAAGGCAATCCAGGAGAATTTTGTTGTCAACTCCAACTGCAGTATCCCAACAGGCATGGTGAGGGAAGCTTTCAAAGCCTTCCTCCGGGGTCACATTATCGCCTTTGCAGCTAAACGAAACAAAGCCCGTAAAAAAACTCTGGACTTGTTGCAAGTAGAACTTACAGGGTTGGAGTCTCACTTTAAAGCGTCACCTGCTGCTTCTAGGGATGCATCTTTGATCCGCAGAATTGCTGTACTCAAGTACCAAATCAACACTTTGCTCAGGCAGAAGGCTGAATGGCTCTTGTTGAGGTCAAAGCATACATACTGGGAGAGTGGGGAGAAGGTTGGCAAGCTACTAGCCTATCAGTTGTGGAAGCAGCAGGCCTCTTCTCAAATTCAGGCCCTCCGCACTTCCTCAGGCTTAATCACCACATATCCTGTCGGTATCAATGAGACCATGAAGCTGTATCATCAGTTTCTGTACAAGTCTCACATTTCACTTTCGCAGGCCCACTTGACTCAAGCCATGCTCCAGTTTTGCCAGAGCTCCATTACACCAGCTCTCTCACCTGACCAGGGTGACCTTTTGGATGCACCAATAGCTACCTCGGAGTTGCACCAGGCCTTATCACAGATGGCCAAGGAGAAAGCCCCAGGACCCGACGGGATGACTGTAGTCTTGTATCAAGCATTGGGGTAAGAGATCACTCACCCTCTGCTGTTAGCATTGCAAGATGCCCACTCCTCAGGGTCCCTCCCTACCACAATGAAAGAGGCCCTCAATACCCCAAAAAGTCCAAAGAACCCCTCAGCTATGCTAATTTTCTCCCTATTTCACTCCTATCAGTGGATACCAAGATTTTGGCTAACATTCTGGCCACCAGAATGCTAAATGTCCTCCCCTCTTTAATACATCCAGTCCAGGCGGGGTTCATGCAAGGGAAGGCAGACTCAGACAATACCAGACTATTACTCAATTTAAAATGGTTAGCAAGTAGGTCTAAAACACCTATGGCTGCTTTAGCCATTGATTTTAATAAAGTATTTGACTTGTTTGAGTGGAACTACTTGCATGAGGTCCTTCGCCTATATGGCTTTGGCCCTCAATTCTGCTAGTGGGTCTTGAAACTTCTCCTATAGCCAGAATTTTAACCAATTCAGATATCTCCTCTTCTTTTCCCCTGTTCAGAGGCACCTGCCAGGGTTGTCCCTAGTCCCTACTTTTGTTTCTGGTAGCCCTGGACCCGCTGATATGGGTGCTTATTGATGCTGATGGTCTCACAGGTGCCTCAACCCCAGGTTGCTCTTACGTGGTGGCTGTATACGCTGACAACCTTCTCCTCTCCTTGTCCCACCCTCAACAATCTCTCCCCATAGCTCTCTCTGTTCTGCAAGAGCTTGCCACACTATCAGAGTTGCAGGTTAATCAGCAGAAGACCACTCTTGCTCCGCTTAATCCACTATGTACAAAAGACTACCTTCGAGGTATCGAATTGAGCTGGGCCACCCAGGGATTTACCTATCTTGGGGTTTATATACCCACTAACTGGACTGAACTTGAATCCTCTAATTTTTCCCCCTCCTAAAGCAGCTAACTATGGAAGTGGAATGCTGGCATAAATTACACCTATCTCTGCCAGGCAGGATGGCCGCCATTCAAATGCTCTTCCTCCCCAGAGTCTCTTATTTGTTCAACAACCTCCCAGTCCATCTCTCACTGAAGCTGTTTACCTCCCTTGAAAGGCTTGCAGCCTCCTTCTTGTGGGAGGGTTGGGTGCACAGGTGGGGAAAGAAGAAGCTGGGACCCCACTGGTCCAGGGGGGCCTAGATGTCCCCTGGTTCCAGGGTTATCATTTAGAAAGCGTCGCTGCCCAAGCCACCAAGTGGTTTACTCCCACAGCTACTCCCAGCCCTGATGTGAGTCAATCTTGAGGCTAGTATAGTGAAGCCCACCCTGCTTAGGTCACTGCTAAGCACAGGCAGCCCACCGAATAAAGGCCTCTCTCTCTCCTGTCATGTGTGAAACCCGACTTGCTTGGCTTTGCAGTATGGTTTTGTCCCACAACCCCAAGAGGGCATGGGCTCCCCCACTGCGATATGCCGAATTATGGCAGAACAATCTCATAACCATTGGAGATGAGCCACTTTGGTGGCTCTCCTGGGAAGCTAAAGACATCTGGTTTGTGTAGGACCTCCTGCTGCCCATCTGAGACACCCTGCTATCCTTTGATCAGCTAAAGAGTAAATTCAACCTCCCCCAGCAGGGATTTCTGGTGGTATCTCCAGATGTGCAGCACTATCAATGACCTTCTGCTTCAGCATGGGCTGGACAGTAAATGGCAGTGGCTTGTTTCTCCACACAAATCTCTCTCTTCTTGGGGACTTTTAGGCCTATTTTATAGCACATGGCAGGATTCTCAACCCTACCCCTCTGAGCACTGCAGGATGAAATGTGAGGCCGACTTGGGAATGGATATCTCTGAAGCCTCTTGGTCTAGATGCTTCAAGGACACACACACAGTGTATAGAGAAACTAAAAGCTGCTTTCTCCAGCTCAAAATTCTCTTGAGCTGGTATAAAACTCCTGCTACCCTCCATTCAGCTTGGGTTCTCCATCACTCAAATTGTTGGAGATGTCAACAACCAGGTGCCCACTTGCTTCATATTCTGTGGTTCTGCCCCCAAATCTCGTCATTCTGGTCTACCATTGCTTCAGAGTGCTCCAAAGTGTTGGGCACCTCTGTTATATTTCTAAGCCCTAGGCTGCTCCTGGGTGACTCATTCGAGCTATCCTTTCTGCCCAAGGCCCACTGGGAATGGCTCCTGATGGCGTTATTGGAAGCAAAGAGGCTGTTGTTGATGTGCTACAGACAGGCTGGTAGTCCAGCTATATGTACCTAGCATGCTGCTTTAGCTCACCTAGCTGTTCTACAAAGACTTTCCTATTCCCACTGAGGTCAGATGGATGAATTTCTTAAAAAATGGGAAGTTTACCTTCATTCACCCCTGTGTAAAATCTCTTCCATCCTAGGAACCCCCCCCCCCAAGTAAGATATACATACTTTGGATGACTGCTTTCTCTTTTACCCCTAGCTGTTCTTGAGTGGGAAGTTATACTCTGTGCTGCTAATGCTAGCCTGCTTTTTAGATATTAGTTTATTATCAGTCTGTTTCCTTACTTGTAATATGAAGATATAAACTTGGGATGCATGGACTCTACTTGGCTTGTAAAACATGTCTTTATGCCAGCCTGGTGGTGCAGAGGACTGAGGTGCTGGACATCTCACCTTGTAGCACGCTGGTGACCCAGGTTAGGGAGCAAGCCTGGGTTGTCAGAGGTTGGCACAGAGGGGGAGGGTGGAGCTGGATGGAGCAGCCAGCAGGCAGCTCTCTGGGGTGGTGGAGTGGCATTCCTCACTCTGTGGCTGCCCGCTGGTGGAGGCCAGGAGGCTGCGCAGGCAGGGGGCCCAGCGTTAGGCCAATGGGGTGGGCGGAAGGAGGTCATTACCGGGGCTGTAAGGTGCATGAATGCCTCCACGTGCATGCGTCCTGCTCCTGGGGCCCTCGGGAGAAAATCGGTGGATGAAAATACCGGCAGCAGAATGATGACCGACACCCCGCAGACACTGATCCTGGACCAGGCATAAGGTAAGCCCCGGTAATTCCGGGTGACAGGAGCTGGGGGAGTCGGTTAGATGGGGGCTGTCCGGGGAGCAAAAAATTTAAATAATATAAAAAAAAAAAAAAAACATGTCTTTATCTTTGGCTGTAAATCCTATGATCTACATAACCTTACGTTCCATCTTATATAAAAAAATGGAACATCTTCAATACAATTTTCTATGATAAAAATAATTTCCAACTTTTGCTGTGCATCCATCTCTGGTCTAATACCCTGAAGTCTCCCTTGCAGTATTTCTCTCATCCTGCCAAAGTCCACACTCCTAAAATCCACTACCTTTGTTACTATTCCTCCAGACTCCCTCCCCAACTTGAAAGTGATCCACATTGTTTGGTGGCCACTACCAGCTAGTGGGTCTTCCACTCTTATTTCCCTCACTACCTCCCCACTTGACAGCACCAAGTCCAGCATGTTACCAAGTCGTGTTTGCCCACTGATCAGCTGTGTCAGGAGACCATCCTGGATCGCATCCAGGAGCACCTGCTCCCTGGCACTGGAGGTGGCAGGGCCAGGGGTGCTCCATTCTACCCCCGGCAAATTGAAATCCCCCACAATCACCACATCCCCTTTCTACAAACCCTCCTTATTTGGTTCTCTAACTCCCTGTCCAATTCCACTGATTGGGCTGCTGGACTTTACACCACCTCCACCCTCAGCTTTCTACCCTTGGAGTCCAGAAGCTTCATCCATGGTGCCTCTGTCCTCCCTTCCTCCCCTCATCCCTCATACATCTGATCCCTTCCCTCACTCGGTGTGCTACCCCACCCCCTCTCTCAACCCCCCGGTCTTTCCTGTAAATTTTGTACCACGAGATTGCCAGATCCCAATCATGGTACTGGGTGGCCCAAGTCTCAGTCACTGAGGTGACATCCACACTCCCCTCTGCAAGGAGCGCCTGAAGGTCTGCTGTTTTAGCCAGTGCATTTTGCACTCCAACCTGGCTACCCTGCATGCTAGTAGCGCACTCACCTCCCCCGTTACCTAGTTTAAATACCCTTTTGAAACAACATAATCCTCTAATTTACTCTTTAACACCCCCTTATCTCCTCATTTAGGTGTAAACTGTCCCTTACGTACAGTTCTCTGTTAGTCCATGTATCTCCCCATCCTCCTACCAACTCATACCCTTGGGCTTTACACCAGTCTCTCAGCCAGGAGTTGAACTCCGCTATCCTTTCTTTTCTTGCCCTGCTCACCCTTGGGACTGGTAGAACATCTGAGAATGCCATGGACCTCCCTATTTTCAAGCACAGCTTCCCCAATTCCTCAAACCTCTCCTGTACCAACTCCACCTTGTTGCCCCCCAGGTTATTTGTGCCACTATGTACCACCACTTGAGGTTCCCGCCATCCTCCTCAACACATTTCCTCAGAGCCTGCCCTGCCCTTTCTGCTGTCAGGCCTGGTACAGGTTCCACCCAAATCTGACTCCGTCTTTCACCCCTCCCTCCAACCTGATCCCTTTCAGGATAGAATCTCCTATCAGTATAATTCCCCCCTTCCACACTCCTTCCACACTCCCCTTCTGGCTGCACTCTGCCCCCCCCCCTTCTCATGGCCCTCATTCCTTCCCTGTCCCTTAATTTCTGGAGCTGTTCTTCTTACTCTGTCTCATCCCCTCTTGTCCAGCCTTCTCTCCACACTTGTGCACTCTCTCCTAAGCATCGGCTCTCCCCCTGTGGTCTGCTCCATCCCCTTATGCACCATGTTCCTTTCATCCTGGGCACTCCCTCCTGCTATTGCCATGGCACTGCCCCCTCTCTCTGATGCACCAATGTCCCCCTCTGTAGCGCTGGACCCTGTGCACCCCTCTTCCCCTCTCCCAAACATCTCACTCCCCCCTTCTACTTCAGTTGCAAGTACATTGTACCTGTTGCATGACCCCAGTCCCCACCCCATCCCCAACTGTGTCCTTGCTTCTGCTCAATATTTCTCCTTGGCATCCTTTCCCTCCCCTTATGCATACTTACCCCACCCTCTCTGACCATGTTCCTCAACCTCCCTATCTTGACCTCCATCCACTGTATCTCTGCCTATAGATCTCTTATCCTGCGACATACAGGACACTTCTTGAGTTCACATAACTTCCAGTATACTCAAAATGCCACTTACTGGCATAGGACCATCCCATTCCCTCATGAAGACTGAGCAAAATAATTTTTTGAGAAATTCACCTTTCATGTATCATCTTCAATTATTGTCTCACCATCCATTGGTGTCACAACCCCTTGAAAAGTTTCCTTTTTTCCCAGATATATCTAAAAAACTGCTTTCTCCCATTGCTGACATTGTCAGCTATGCTAATCCCTTTGCTTGCCTTAACTTCTTTTATGGTGCTTTTGACTTTTTTGCTTAATTCCAGATATTCTTCCCAGGAGGTATCAGTAGGTTTTGTTCCATAGTTGAGAAAGGCTCTGCATTTGTCTCTGATCGTTGTCACTGCCTTGACTTCTGTGTTAAACCATAGAGGGCTTTTAAGCTTGTTCTTTTTGATTGTTGTCTTTACAAAGGTGGTTGTGACATTGATAGTTTGATTACCATTTAGAGGTCATTGACATTGGAAAATTGCATAATAGCCTCTAGTCTTTTCTTGGTGAATTCTTTCATCTTAGCAAAGTTTTCCCCTTTGAAACTGATAACTGATGCTCGAGATTGGGAATAAGATGCTCCAAGACATACAATGAACCATACAGTGTTGTGGTCACTGTTGTTAGGGGTTCCCTCACAGATGTAGTGTCCACAGGTCAGAATTAGTAAGGACTACATCTGGTATTTTGTTAACTCTAGTGGGCTCACCTACTAACTGCACAGATTGGCAGTCCTGTATAGTGTTTACTATGTTTTGGTTCCTGGAGGATTTGGCACCAAGGACAGACCAATCAATGTCTGGCATGTTTATGTCCCCTACTATTATAGTGACTCCCTTGAAAGTAACCCCCTTGATGTCTTCAATCAGTTGGTTGTCCACGGCTTCAGAGTGATTGGGTGGTCTATATATTACTCCTATATAAACTTTCTTTCCCAAGGGTATGCGAATATGAACCCATAGGGATTCAACACCTTCTGTCTTTATACTATTGAGAGATGTTGCCCTTAAATCTTATTTTACATAACGTGTAACCCCCCTGCCCTTTGAGCACTTTCGGTCCACTCTAAAGTGTGAGTAACCAGGCATGTTGAGGTCCCATGTATTGGAGTCAGAGGCCCAAGTTTCTGTTATTACCACAATGTCCAGATTTGGCTAAGCCAACAATGCCTAGAGCTCACCGATCTTGTTGCCCAAACTTCTGGTGCTAAGGTTAAACACATTCCATGCATCCCTTGTGCTCTTTGGGAATTGTGGAAATTAGTTTTAACATTGGTGTTCTGGTACAGATAGGTTGAGGAGGTCTGTCTGTGGATAATATGATATGAGATATGATTTTCTTTTTTAAGGGAGCTGTGACTAAGAAGCCATCTGATGGGATGAGTGAGATGGACTGTTTGGCCACTTGCTCCTCATTCCCTAGTTTAAACTACTGATATGCACATCGAGTTTCTGACCAAATGCACTTACACCTTCTTTGGTGAGATGAAAACCATCACCCTTGAATAGCCTTCTCTCACAGAAGTCTTTCCAGTGCCCTGTGATGTGGAATCCCTTCTCCTGACCCCAGGAGTGGAGCCAAGTATTACATTTGTCAATCTATTCTGCTCTGATTGTGGAGCTACTTCCCCTCTTTCCCCAAACTGGGAGGGGTTTCTAAAAAGGAAAGAGAGGATGTCATGCGCTCTAGCCGATCTGCAAGTTTTATTAAATTTTCTTTTATAACGGGAACGGTTTTGCTTGCCAGATCATTTGTGTCAATGCGAAGAACCAAATTGGGTCAGTCGGAACATTTGCTAATGATTCCCTTGATGCAATTCATGTCTCTCCTGATTGACATGCCAACAAGACAAAGGACAAAAATTGAATAGTTGGTGTATTGTGACAGGTGAAGGTCAATAACCCTAATCACTGAGTATCCTAGTATGATTGTGCATTTGCGCTCAGAGTTCTGTGAGACAGGTTGTTCACCATTAGTTTGTTGGGCAATGTTTGTGTCATTTGTTGTCTTGGCTTTGGTGAAAGTTCCCCAGATGCTGATATTAGAGAAGCATCTGGGTTTCGCTAGACCTGTCAATCACTATCACTACTAATATTTGGGGCAACGTTCATGACTTTTGTTGATGTTATTATGGTGAAAGTTCCCTGAGATACTGATTCCAGAGGACCGTACCTGTTACTGGTAGGAACGGGTTTCGATAATTGTGGAGCACTGTGTGCCTTGGGATGGC
This sequence comes from Neoceratodus forsteri, assembly GCA_016271365.2. NCBI lineage: Eukaryota > Metazoa > Chordata > Ceratodontiformes > Ceratodontidae > Neoceratodus > Neoceratodus forsteri. The sequence continues at coordinate 615,689,355 of CM057455.1, forward strand.
TCCTTTTGCCCCTTTGTCACACCACATCCCATCCACTGCTATCTTTTTTCCTTTGTGGCAGTGGGGTTGTGAACAACAGTGAAGGGATGTGCCTGCAGATGTATTGCTTTAGAGAAAAGATTTCCTGTTTGGACTCGGCCAGCACAATTCTAAGTGAGGTAAACTGACTGTATACCTGGAAATGACTGGGGTGGTAGACAAAGCACCAAAAGGTGAGTGCACCACACTACTGGCAGCTAACAACATCCATTGTAAGGAGATCCTTTTTTATTTTTATTTTATTTTGTGTAGCACCTCCCCGTATTAAGGCAGGAGATGAGGGTGAAATGAGGGTGAAATGAAAATGAAGGACCTGTGTAGGTATAGGCTAGAGGTATGGATGAAAAGAAGATAATGGATAGGAGGAACTATGTTTTTTGAGAGTGTGTGTTTTTGTTAGATTAAGTTCCTCCTTTTCCTAGTTCCATGCAGGAAGTAGGCAGTGGAGGTATATAGCTCCTATAAAGGAAGACAACCCTGGGGATGGTGGGATTAGGGGCAGGGAAGGTGGATGTTTCCATGTGTCCCATAATGAAGAAAAGCAATCAGGTGAAAACAGTACTATTCAGATAAGAAACAAGTTAAGTGTGAGTGATTGTGGGGAGTATCAGAACACCAGTTAGTTCCCCACTTAGCAACACTTAGCAGCTCCCAGCACAACAGAAATAGCTGCTATGTGAACCAGCCCCCAGATTCTGAAACAACTGGCTTAAATTCACAAAACACACACTCACCAGGAAACAACCACTAAGTGAAGTTTCAGCCACTCCTCCCACTTAGCAACACTTGACAGATCCCAGCACAACAGAAACAACTGCTATGTGAACCAGCCCAGATTCTGATGCAACCATGGACGTTTTGTCTGGTTCAGTTTTAAGAAGGAATGCATGGTGCCAAAGAGGCTCTAAAACAATCTACAAAGGCTAAAAATAGAAGACATAGATGTGTGTTTTGTCCTACACAGGACTCATCAGTGTGTCTTAACTGTAACTTACCAGAGGGAAAAATTGAAACAGCCCTTATGTGGTTTTATTGGTTGGGGTCATGGTGGGCACAAAATAAGAAAACAAGCTAAAAAAGAAAAACAACCTCAGCATAAAAGCACTGAGGCAACGTTTCCCCTATGGTCACCTTGAGGAAGATTCATCAGTAAATCAAAGCACCAGGGTGTTTTCTGTTTCTTACCTATCACCCAATAAATCACTCTGCAAATTACTTACTTAATGCAATACTTTTTATTTGTGTAGCATGGCTCATGTTTTGTTTTTGTTTGGCTTACCCAGAAAGTGCATTGGCAACAAAGTCAAGTGTGACCCATGAGTCACTGTTTCTGGGTTCACACCCCTACCTAGTGGATGTACAGGGCCTATCTGGTTGAGGAGGCTGGGTTCATTCTTTATTCTATGATTGGGGGGGAGTCATTCCAGAATACATTAGAAATAACACATTGCCCCCTCCAAGAGAGAGAATAAGTGGGAGAGATGTTTTGTATAATACTACCCCATGAGATGCAGCACCTACACTCTTCCTTACCCTGGACTGGACAACCCTTGGGGACCACTAAGACAGTTGTCACCAGTAAACACTTCAATCAGGTTACACAAAGTGGGTGCACACAGAAGTGGAATTCCATAAAATAACAGTGCCTTTATTTAAGAACACAGTCCTGGAAGCTGGAAGAAAAGAAGGGGTTAGACAGTTTCAAGTCACATTGAGCACTCCCACCTTGCAGCAATTCCCCTAGAAGCTACTGTACTGTGAGTAATAATCATCCTCTCAGATCCCACACTGTCTATTAAGCACCAACCCAATCAAGGGACACAAAATGATGAATTACACTACACAGGCTGCAGTAAACACTTAAGCTGGTGCCAGTACTAAAACTATAATTTCAAATATGACACAAGAACCAATGACTCTTGGTACCCAGTAATTACACTGAAGTCCCTGTATAGGCCCAGTAGCTATGTTGCCCTGTTTCCTTCAGTGTTGCAATTGATTACATTTAGCAAGCTTGTAATTTAAACCCCCCAACAGGCCACAGTGTGAAAGCACAATTTAAAGAACCTGAAATCCAGAAGTAAAATGCTTGAAAGCCATCTGGTTATCCAAATGAGGTACTGTAACTGTAATCCAATTTGGAAAGTACAAAAGATCCCACCAGCAATGCCAGCACTCATGGAATCCATGGATGCTGCAGCTCAGTATACAAAGGGAACAGCACACAGCAACAGGTTGGATTGAAGTCAGATGAAAGCCCCAGTAGCCTCAGGAGGAAGCATGTGTGACTCTTTTAGATGTTTTGCAGCAGTACTGCCCATCTGGCTTACACCTCCTAGGATGCAACCTGTGTGGCTAGTTCTCAGTCACAGTGAAGCACTATGCAGTGACTTCCTGGTTCCCAAGGAGCCCAGACCCTAGGAGCAACCACCACAGTCCAACTCCCCTCTGGATCAAGAGTAGCCTAATACTCAAGGCATGTTCCCAGTAGGTTCTTATTCCCTGATCCACTACACTAGATAAAGACTAGCAGGCTCCTTACCTGGCTCTGAAGCAACCTAGGTAGGCTGCAGGTCTCTGTCTTTGCTGTGTACAGCTCATCAGCTTTGGTTTTCAGCAATGCCCCACAGGCACAGATTGTCATTGGTTTCTTTCAGCAGGTGCCCCTGGCAAAGTCTCACAGCTTTCACTAAACAGTTTTCTTTCCCTGGCACTGTCTCTGTATATAATAAGCCCAGAATGTGGCTCACAGGGATATTGCAGGATGAACCCTGGTGAGGGCTTGCAGTATTTTGGGCCTGTCTAGACCTCCAGGTTGGTCTCACCAGCATCAGATCTGAACACCTCAGTGTTTCTCACAGACTGCCACGAGCTCCTCATGAGCACAGAATCTTCTTTTTCCTACTCAATGTCTGATTCATCAGGCAGGTTGTCTATCAGTCCCTATGCCTTTTGAATTGCTCCTTGAGCCTGCTTGTCCATTTGGGAGGGCCTCAGACATCACTGGTCCCACATTTCTTTTCTGCTTCAGGCAGGGTTGTCTAGCCCTCTAATTAAATGGCCTGCAGGGTTAAGTGTCATATAAATGGCTGCTCCATGTCCTGGATGGAGCCTTTGCTTCAAAGTCTTTTATTTTTTTTCAGTGCCTCCTAAGTGTGCTGGCACTAGAGTTCTATTTCCACCCTCCGGGTCTGGTGTCCAGTAGATTGGTGGTGGCCATGTGAGCATCAGATCTGTGATTAGATGTGTTTTTGCAGGGTAATGTGAGCAGGAAGTAATCTGAAGCAGCCCCAGCAGCAGGAACTTCCATTTGAACTGGAGGCTGGATCTGCATGGCACATCTAGGTGCCCCAAGAGAAGGAAGTGGTGGTATCCTTGGCTTGTCCAGTCCCCAAAGTCAGAATTAGGGAATCAGGATTGAAAAAATGCTGCTGCAGTCAGTGTGACAGAGAAAGCAAGAGGCACTAAGAATAAAAGGCAGCACAGCTCTCTCTTGCTGACACACACACACACACATACACACACACACACATACACACACACACACGTGGTTGAGAAAAAATCTGCACCAAAGTGTCATAGCAGCAGCATACTGGAGGGTGGCAAGTGCAGTTTAGGTAAGCCCTCACTGTGAAAAGGGGACGGGTGGGTTGTTACATGAGTTTAAAAAAATACAAGATCATACATACCACACAATGCAAATCATCATGGGATGTGTATGCAAATCACCATGAAAATTTAGGCTGTTTGTCTTTAAAATGAACACATGGTATAAAAAGACCTCTACCTTAATCTGCAAAGGCTGAGAACAGAAGATACTGACATGTGTTTAGTCCTACACAGATTTCGTCAGTGTGTCTCATCTCTAACTCTTTCCAGTGGAAAATCAAACCAGGCTTATATGGTCTTACTTGTTTGTATAATGGTGGGCTGAAGATAAGAAAGCAAGCTAAAAAGACAAAGAACCATGACACAAAAGTAGAGATGGGTGAAAGTAACACATTCATAATTTGTATAATTTTAATGAAATGCTGTGAAATTCTCTGAAATTTTGTAAAATGTTTTGGACATTTCTGAAATTCTTTTATTGGCCGTATTATGGTCAGTGTTACTTCTAGAAATGTATAATGTGGCATGCATTATGATGGATATGTTCCCTAAAAGAGTATCAAGACTCATAAGATTTGGATGAAGGGTGGAGATGTTATAAGGGCTCAACATATGGCAATTTAATATCCATGTGAAAAATAATGAAAATATTTCTATGCTTACAACTTAGTCACCTTTGGAGCTAGGTAATTGAAAACTTAGGTGCATACTTTCTTGGAAGAGTCATGAAAACAGCTACATTTTGAAGTACTGGTTATGTAAATTTAAGTTTTTAGCCATGGCCTGCCTCCCAACACAACTTCATGAACTCGCTTTCGAACCTGCATCATCAGCAAGTCATCATGAAGCTCTGATGCTGGGCCATGGGTGTTGCCTTAAAGCATAATATTTAGGGTCAGTGAACCTAACCATATTGGTAATATTCCATTCTCTAGCTTTAAACATATAGAGGCTTAAAATTTAGTAGTTTATGTAATTGCAAAATGTTATTTTAAAATTTTGAAAAGTTTGGAGGCTTATAACTCAGTCACCTTTAAAGTTAGAGCATTGAAACTTGGCACACATTTGTATGCTAATAGTTAAAGTCATGATACCAAATGTGGTGCAGTTTGGGCTAACACTGTTTGCTGATGTACTTGTTAACTGTAATATTAAAATGTCTAAATGTTTGCATGCTTATAACTTAGTCATTTTTCAAGAAAGAGATATGATACTTGGTATACATTTGTATAGTTATTGTCACAGTCGACATACCAAATCTGGTGTACTTTGGACAATTAAATTAACATTACATGAAAAAAAATCTTAATTTTGACAACAGTTCACAAAATTTTCACAGTAATTTAACACAATTTTGTTGAAGAAAAATCAGCATTTCACCACAGTTCTGTTGGTGGAAGCTAAATTTCATCCATCCTTACAAGCACTAAAGCAATGATTACCCAAAAATGACATTGGCGACAAAGCCAAGTTTAAATGAAATACACAATCACACATACCCCATAATGCAAAGTATCATGGGATGTATATGCAAATCACCATGAAAATGTTGGCTGGTTCTACTTTAAGCAGGAATGGATGGTGCCAAAGAGCCTCTCAAGCAATCTGGAAAGGCTGAGAATAGAAGAGACAGACAAGTGTTTTTTGCTACACAGGACTCATCAGTGCACCTCATCTATTACTCACCCCAGGGAAAATTGAATCAGCCCTGATATAGTCTTGCTGCTTTGAGTCATGATTGGCCCAAAATAAACAAGCTCTGGCAGAGCCCCTACGACTGTGAATACATTAACTAGATAAGGGTGTTTCATGGGCTTAAACATAAACATTTATTTATTTATTTAAAAAATATCAGATTTACAAACCTTTGAGTCAGGGACTCATTTACAAAGGCACCTCGTCGAAACTAATACAAAGACAGCACAATTAACAAGTCCAAAAACAATGGCTCGGACAGCAGACAGTTATAACAATCATTCACTGGAGATACATGGGTAGAAGTAGATAAACAGATTACATAGTTTAGGCACACAGGCACCACATCAAGAAGACCAAAGCAGTTCAAACAATATACAATAGCTAAAGCAAATAGACATCAGGAGTCAAAGAGAAGCCCAGAGTGTTCATATGAAGGCTGTTGCACACATTAACTGAATCAAAGTATAGTACATTGAGAAAGGGCATATTTAAGCAATAAGGCATAACAGGGTGTGTGTTATCATGTAATAACATCACTTCTGGGGTGGGTTGAAGCACGAGGAGAAGCTGAGTAATTATTTATTTGCACACATTTATTTGATCATCTGGATCAGCAACATTTGCACAAGCTGTGCCCAATGCAGATTTTAAAGCACTGGTCCTAGTCTGGTGATCTGGGTTTTACCCATACCACACTGCATATGGCTTAGTGATATACCATACAGATGGCTGCAGAGTCTAACCCATTGAAGGTTGAAGTTTCATAAAACCATTATGCTACAAATATCAAGACTCCCTTCCTCCCTCTCTCACTCCTCAGTCACAATGAATCCTCTGCCAAAGTCATGCTTAAATACTGGTACCTCTACACCCATGCCACTAAGCTTTTAATGCCAACATGCTTCTTCTGCTGCTGTGAGTTAAACTCTTTATTTAAAAACATTTTGTCGAGAAATTTTTGTTTTAGTATATCCATGGTCAGGAAAAAAAATTTGTAAAAGAAACCAAAATCCCCATTTATCAGTTCATTGAATCACAATACAGCATGTTATGAATTTTTCAGAATCTATGTGTAACCTACAGTAAGTCAAGACAGAAATTAGACACAAATGCCTACTTATTTGCAAGTTAAGCAAATGTGGTTATTATCATTCAGTTGTAAACACCTATAGTCACAGCCAGGATTCACATTGCTAGACTCTGGGTAAGTATGACAAGTTTCCTAAATACTGGTACCTTATCCAGCTGTGTTCTGCTTGGGGTGTGTGTGTATGTGTTTAAACATATAACTTTCTATAGTATATAGCACTGTGAATCCTGGATGCAGTGTTTTTTCTCTGCTGTGGCTAAGCAAGACACTGTAACAAGACACTGGCCTGCTGTAGGGGCTGTTAGACATCAAATCAAATGGTACGCTCTGAATACTAACTTGCAGAAGATGCAATAAAACAAATTTGAATGACAGCCCCCAGACCTCATAAAACACCCAGGGAAAATTGGAAAAACTCCTCTAACAGCCTAGGCAGAAACAAAACACTGGATTGAAGTGAGAACTCAAAACTGGTAGTAATACATATATTCCTGATTTTAACATGCAGTTTTCATTTAAGAAGATTCAGTAGAATATAAATAGTAGCCCAGAACTGCCTGCCTGAGAATGAAGTTGGTACATTATTTGGAAAAAGGGAAGGCTCAGTCTCTTGTTATGCAATGTCTTGTAAAGTAACAAACTGACTGCTCTTAGGATGGTAGTGTCAAGTGCTGTGAGGTGCCATGGGGAACTTGTTATGCAGAAAGTTCCAGGAGATGTTTAACCCATTCTACTTCTAATATGGTGTCTGTACTATCCATTTGTGCAAGTAAGCTCCACTTCTCAAACTTAAAAAGAAAAATACACATCATCACAGACTGTTTACCAAGCACTGTGCCCATGATTAAAATAATTTGAACCCCATCCCACCAAAAATGTGCTCTCACATGAACATGCATGTTTTATCTATAAAGACAATAAAAAAATTGTATTTCTAAATGCATTAGTAACATCAATGCTTTCAAGGTTATCTGTAAAGACAATTAAAAAATGAATTTCTAAATACATTAGTAACACCAATGCTTTCAAGATTTTGAAACTACTAAAAAGACAAACTATGTATATAGATAGATAGAATATGGTAAACAAATATTGTTAATCCCAAAAGCTGAACTTTGTTCTTAGTATATAAATGTTTAAGAAATACCTGAAAGCTGTCTATTTTCCTTAGTTTTTAGACACTTCTTAGTCTTTCCTTTTGAGACACCAGGTGACTCTGATAACCATTAGTTACAAGGGTTTTTAAGTCAGTTTGAAGGCATTTTAAGTATCTTCTGTTCTAGTTCTTTACAAAATGCAGGGACTCCACAGACTTCTTTTCCTAGGTCCACATCCCAAACATATGCATCTTCTTTCAGGATGATAGATCCACCTCATGCCCCTCCCACATGAATAAAAAAAGGTGGGATGGACCTTTGGGGGCTTCTTGGGTCTAGGTGGGGTGGACCTTACTTCACCCAAAAAAATAATACTGCCTCCCACTACTCAGGTTCCAGTTCTTGTACCACCCATTTAAGAAATAACATAGTACCCTGAAACTATTGACTAACATGAAAGTGTATTTATTTGAGAGCAGAAAACATTTCTTGTAGGAGGGTATGGCGGAGGAGACTATTTACACCTTCAGTCAGTTCCACGGACAGAAAACATGACATCACTCCTTTTGTACATGCAATGCTCCTGTAGGCTCCACCCACAGTCATAATAATTAGTCTAAAAGGTAACAAACCTCAGCACAAAAGCACTGAGGCAAGTGTTACCCAAAAATGCCATTGGCAACAAAACTCAGTTTCAAAGAAATGCAAAATTACACATATACTTGAGTTCCTTCAGACTGGTTCTACTGGTATTCAAAGTGCTTGATTTCAGCACATTAATTAAATGCAAATACAGTATTAGAAACATAGAAGTTGACAGCAGAAGAAGACTGCTAGGTCCAGCTAGTCTTCCCATTTGTTTTAGACCTATTTTGACACTCTAGTTGCCCTTTGTAGTCAGGGCTCCCCTGTGTCTATCTCATGCATTCTTGAATCCCCACACAGTGTTGATCCCCACAACCTCTTGAGGCAGGCTGTTCCAAGCATCCACCACTCTTTCTGTGAACAAAAGCTTCCTTTTGTTGGTAGAGAACCTCCCTCCTTGCAGCCTGAGGTCATGACCCCTGGTCCTGGAGCTCTTCTTGAAGTGAAAAAATTCCTGTGCCTGTACCTTGTTAATGCCTCTTATGCACTTGAATATTAAATCATGTTCTCTCTCTCTCTCTCTCTCTCTCTTCTCTGCTCCAGGGACTACATATTCAGTTCCCTAAGTCTTTCTTCATAGGACATGTACTGCAGACCCTAAATCATTTTTATCGTCTTACTCTGTACTCTTTCCACCCGGTCAATGTTCTTCCTGAAATGAGACCTCCAGAATTGGACTCCATATTCCAGGTGAGGCCTGACCAGCTATTTATACAGTGGTAGTACCACCTCTCTCTTCCTGCTTGTGATTCCCCTCCCAGTACAGCCCGGTATTCTGTTGGCCTTCATTGTTGCCTTCTCACACTGCTTACTAATCTTCAAGCCATCTGAGATTATGATTCCCAGATCTTGTTCCTGGTTTGAGGCTGCCAGTCTTTTGCTTTCTAGGTAATACTCCTTTCTTGGATTTTTCTTTCCTATATGCATGACCTTGCACTTTTTGGCATTAAATTTCAGCTGCCACACTCTAGACCATTCTTCTAGTTTCTTGAGGTCAGCTTCCATCTTGCTCACTCCTTTTGGGGTGTATACCCTGCTACATATCTTGGTGTCATCTGCGAACAGACACACCTTCCCTTCTAGTCCATCAGTGATGTCTGCTATAAAAACATTGAAGAGCACAGGCCCTAGAACTGAGCCCTGGGGCACCCCGCAGGTCACCCTGCCTTCCGCTGATTCTGTTCTCTTAAGCTGTACCTTCTGTATTGACCCATTCTTTGTTGGAGATTTATATTACCTTAGTTGATCCTCTCATTTAGTTGAACCACTGCACGAATTGGCTCAATCTCACTGCCCCCATTTAACTACATGTGTCTATTGAGGTGATCTAGTATCATGCTAAATGGGACATGGAATCAGAAAGGTTGCTGTGACTCATGCACACCTTAGGCCTGGTAGTAGCATCATTGGAGATCATTGGCTACTGTCAAGGCCTTTAATTTGGCCCCTGGTGACTGTGATCCATACCTTATGCAGCAATTCATATAGTATGTGCACTGTTAGTTCCCACTGAAGTACACTATGGTTTTCTGAATTATTTTGATATCTGAAAGTATGGGGCCTGAAGCTAATTCACAAAAGATGAGCTCACTGCTGGAGACTGACAAGCTTGTCCTGATAGCTCACTGATAGCATTTTGGAAGCTATACAACCCAACAGAGTTACATTTCTCTAAGTTCTTACAGTACATAAAAAGAGCAGACAGGCTGAACATTTTTGGTACTGTGGACTGGTTTACACACCCTGCCTGCCTAAAGAGATACTAAGAAATTTACCCAGAGAAGTGCAACCATCTTAATCTGTTTTTTAAAGCTAAGTTTACTGGCATCCAAATTCAGGTCAACTGCAGTCCAGAGTGGAATGGATATAGGCATTAGGGAAATGGACACATAGAAATCTTGGCTTGAATTGATCCAGTTGGATATGGAGGATATAATCTGGGTGTTGGGTGGGCTGCATTTTACCACCCACAATCTGGATTCATTTCCATCTCAGTTTATAAAAGTTGGCATTCTGGATTATGCACCAGCCATAGCATGCATTGTAAATGCTTCCCTGAGTGAGAAAATATTTCTGCCAGCTTTGAAAACGTCTGTAATGAGCCTCTTGTTCACAAAAGAAGAAATTAGACATCAGAGTGCTTGTTAAATATTTGCCTAAGTCCTAATTGCCCTGTTTGCTGTAGATTTTGTAGAAAATGGTAGCAGTGAAGATAGGTGGTCATTCGGAGAATTATAAAATGCCTCTGAGACCTTCCTGTCTGGTTTCTGCCAGTGGCATAGTTTGAAAATGACCTTGATGTGGACATGTGATAACCAATTTATGCAGAGGGATAAGGTTGAGGAGTTAGTAATGATCCTTCTGTAGTTCTCATTCACATTTGACATAGTAAGGCAAGGCAATTTTAATTTTATATCACCTTATCCTAAGGGAGTTTGCAGAGAATAGCGACATGAAATTAAAAGCAACAATTAAAATGTGTATCACACTAATAACTAGAAAAGAAAGTGCTTATCATTGACATAACAACCACTAGTATCTTCCAAACATTTCCAAAAATAATCTGTTATGATATTTTTTAATGCTTGAAATAATATTTTAAAACAGTAACATCTGAACTGTTTATCACAGAAACTATTTAAAATGAAAGCTTGTGGTCTGGTTACACACATGTGTGGAGCCTAAAGCTATAGTTCCTGATGGGTCACTATATGCCTATTAGGGCTTGTTGATCTTAGTTGGGGAGGGCTGATTAGTCATGATTAGTTCAAACTATTTATAAATATTCAATAAATGTGTTAACATTCATAAAATGGGCCAAACTCAGTAATATTTAACACAGAAGGGCAAAAGGAATACATTCATTCATTATTTGTATGACAAATACAGTAAAACTGCTAATGTGGGAGACAAAGACATGAGGAAATGGCACCCTTTGGGAGCAGAAAGTGGCACATCTAAGACACATGATGTAGTATTGTAGCTCCCTCATGGCCTCTCTTGGTGGCACACCTGCTTGGGCCCATGTGAGTGCTGGGATAGAGTGAGTGAGAGTGAGTGAGAGAGAGAGAACTAGAGAGAGAGAGATTGCTCACTCTTTAAATTAAAGTGCTGTACACTGTACAGTATTCAGAGGAGATGAAAAGTATTTTTGTTTTTGGAATCCATGTGACAAAAGACTCTGATGATACCATGCAGAAAGAGAGAGAGAGAGAGAGAGAGAGAGAGAGATGCAAGTACCTACCAAAATCAAGCAACTAAGGTATTTTATATTAAGACTGGATATTCCTTTGCTGGTTATGCCTGAGGAGACCAGGCCAAAAAACAGCTATAAAAGATATAGAAACAATAAACAATGAAAGCAGAAAAAGAACACTGGTCCATCCAGTATGTCCACAAACCCTAAGAATCCTAGGACCTATTGTCCATTCAGATGTCCAACTCACAGTATCCACCACATGCCTATCACCCTACCGCTATCATCTTGAGCAGTCACTAAGACCTTCACTCTGTCCCAGCTGTGTCTGAAACCATTAATAGTTTTTCTGCCCACCAGATCAGCTGGCAGACTGTTCATGGCTCCACAACCCTTTCTCAAAAATAAAATGTTCTCACTTCCCTTTTGAATCTCCACCTCATTCGTTTCCACATATACCCCCTTGTTCTTGATCCACTACGTACGATAAATAGTTCTTGTAGTTTGTCATGTTCATGAAAGTGATGGTCTCTGTTATATCCCCCGTCTTGTCTGGACTCCAGTGAGTAGATAATCAGTGCCTTGAGTCAATCCTAATAAGATCTGCCTTTCAGACCCCGAATCATTTTTGTCATCCTATGTTGCACTGTCTCTATCTAGCCTGTCCTTATATTTGCTTAGGTGAGGACTCCAGAACTGGGTATAGTACTCCAGGTGGGTCCTCATACAGTGATCTATAGAGGTACAGTAGTAATACCTCCTTCCTTATGCTGTCAATACCCCTTTCTATATGCCCCAGCATCATGTTTGCCTTACTTTAGGCATTATTACACTGATTTTTTGTTTTATGGAGTCACTGATTATGACTCCTAGGTTTCTTTCTTTAGAGGCCATGAACAGCTTTACCCCCTCCATCCAGTACTCTATCCTAGGGTTCTTGTTCCATATGTGTATTGCCTTACACTTTTTGGTAATGAGTTTTAACTGCAAAACCTTTGAGCACCTCTGTAGATTTTTCAAGTCTCTCTGCAATACCCTAACCCACTCCTCGCTGTCTACCTGCCACAGAGCTAAGTGTCATCTAAAAAAGAGAAACATCTTGCCTTAACTCCCTTCTTCCATGTCCCTAATGAACACATTGAAAAACACTGGACTCAGGACTGATTCTTGTGGCACCCCTCAGGGGAACTCCTTCTTCAATACCCCCAACCCAAGTAACAATATGAGGTCACCTGCACTACCACCTAACCCGACGCTATTCCGCTTCAATATGGTCTCTGAAGCAGATGTTAGGAAATACCTTGAAAAGGTCCTCAGAAAATCTAGGCACAGTGAGAACTCTTGGACCTCAAATTTGTTCACTTAGCACTGGCTGAAAAACTTGGACCACTAACCAGGATACTTAACCTATCTCTCTTCCACTCCCAATTCCACCAAAGATGAAAGTCTGCTACAGTAACCCCTGCACATAAAAGTGGGGACAGGTCCTTACATAATAACTACAGACCAATTTCCAGACTCCTGCCACTCTCCAAGGCTCTCGAGCGGATTGTGGCTGACCAGATGGTGGAATACTTTAATCAATACCAACTCCTATGCCCAGAGCGAGATGGGTTCCAGGGTGGACACAATACCATCACAGCTCTACTCGAATTTACTGAATTCATCCATAACACCTTAGACCAAGGCCACCTTGTAGGGGCAGCCTTCATTGACCTAGCAAAGGCATTTGATACAGTTCAGCATGCATTCCTCCTCAAGCAGATATCTGACATTGGGCTCACACCTGGAACTGTGAACTGGTTTAGGATTTACTTGAACCGCCGCTCCTAGCAAGTCAGGATTGGGGAAATGCTATCAGACAGCCGACCTGTCTTATCTGGTGTAACGCAAGGGTCCATTCTGGGACCGTTGCTCTTCAGTGTTTTCTTAAATAATCTCCCAGCCTTCTGTCATTGCTGCATGTTCCTATATGCTGATGACACAGTGATTTTTACCAGCAACCTGTGCCCTGAACTCCTTTAAACTGATCTCCAAAATGGCATTGCATCTGCATTAAACTGGTTTAAAGAGCAAAGATTGGTCATGAACTTTAAAAAATAAACAAAGAACATGATTTACTCCACAGCCCAAAGAGAGCTAAAAAGCTATCCCCTGGCTGGCAGTATAGCCTAGAGGTTAGAGGAACGAGGTGTGAATGAGCTTGGTACATCCAGTAGACCAGATCTGGGTTTGATTCCCACAACCTCCACTTGCATACTGTGTGACTCTGAGTAAGTCACTTAAATGCCCAGTGCTCTCAGGTCGCCCCTGAAAACAGGCACTTGTGCCTAGTGGGTCTTACCCGGTTACCAAAGACTAAAGTAAAATAAAAAAATAAATAAATAAGGAATGACAGCGGTGACACACCGGAGCTCGTCTCACATTTCAAATACCTGGGGGTTACAATCTACTCTACCCTGTCTTTCTCCCAGCATATCAATATCACTGCAAGTGCTATTAATACCAGAATCAGGATCCTTTACCACCACATGCATTGTCTAACCCATGAAGCTTTAAACCTGGCAATCACCAGCTCAGTTGTCTCCCTCATTGACTATGTGCTGGCCATATACAGTTCTGCTACCAACTCGGTGCTCCAGTGGATCTCAGTTGCCTTAAACAAAGCCTGCCACCTACTTTCAAATGCACCAAGACTCACACACACCAGTAAACTTTATGCTTGGGTAGGCTGGCTTCAACTGAATGACAGAATCAGGTATCAAACCTGCCTTCTTGTCAAAAAAAGTCACATTATATCTGCTTCCAACAGGGGTGCAGAACCTGCTAACATTGCCTATCAATACCAGACAAACCAGAAGCTCTGCCACTCAAATTTTCCAAGTGCCCAGATGCCGCACTACCATGGCACAGTGTGCATTCTCACATCGGGCACCCCTCTGGGTAAATGCATTGCCCCCGGACATCTCTGGCTTCTAAGCAATTGGCTCTTTTAAACATAGACTGCGCCAGCACCTCTTTGATATGAGTAGCTGCATGTGCCCTGCTAAGGCTCAGCACGCAGCAACAATCTGCCTCCAGCACTTATCTTTGCCTCTGTCATGACAGGATAGTCAAACTTCAGCACTTCACCCACCTCCCTACCCCTTCTGGCTCTGCCCCTTTCCCCCTGACCTCTCCCTACCCTCCTCCCTCCCTGTCTTATGTGCTCTGCTCACCAAGCCCTCCCACTCCCAATGTATCCTTCCCTATCCTTGTCTGCTTATCTTCTTGACACAGGCATACATTGTACAATGCCTCAGCATAGCTAGTGCTTTATGTTTGTTTTCTGTAACCTCCATGAATATTTATCTCAGTATTTGTATATTTGTGTAGTATTGTACCTTGTTGTCTAATGTTTCTGACATGGAACCTTTCAAAGAACATCCGCTCACAGGAATTATCCAAGAACTCAATAAATAAAAATAAATAAAACTCCCTCCCTTCTGATTTGACTCCAATCACCACAACCATCTGCTCTCTCCCTTCCAACCAGTTTTTCACTGATCAAACTGTGTCTTTCACTGTGCCCAGATCCTCTAACTTCTTCAGCAGCCTTCTGTGAGGTACTGAGTAGAAAGCCTTGCTGATTTCAAAGTAGGGTAAATCCATAGCATGGATCTTATCCACCACATTTGCTACCAAGTCAAGCAATACTATCAGGTTGTCTGACAAGACCTTCCTACCATGAACCCGTGCTGTTTACTATCTTGTGGTCCATTGCACTACAGGTAGTTTATGAGGTCCTCTTTGACTAGACTCTCCTTGTCTGAATTGATCTATTGAATAGCCTCACTTTGGTTTCAGTTAGTTCTGGTGCCAGTATCTTGAGCACCCTCTAATGCATCCCATCTGGGCCAAGAGCCTTATCTATCTTTAGGGCTCCTTACTCTTTCCAAACTCCTTCTTTGGTAAATACTTTCTGATTAATCTCAGGGACCCCTTACATCTGCTTAATGTCACTTTCCAACAGAGGCCCTCTTTCTTCCCTTGTGAATACAGAGCAAAAGTAGTTGTCAAGAATGACAGCTTTTTACCTGTACTGTACATCTCAATTATCCTACCTCCCTCTGTTAGTAGATGATGTGGAATTCACTTCCACCATCTATTAGAGAAGCCTCCTCCTTGGGATGTGTCCAGAGTTTACTTAATACTCAGTTTTTTAATCAGGCCTTTGCGACAACTTAAGACTTAAGTTTTAAGCTGTTAGACATATTGATTAGTGCCAAATTTCTTGAAGCTGTGTTTATTATGAAAATGTATTGCTTTATATTCTGTGTTCTTTAAAATTTGTGCATGTTTTATGGCTTTGTACTGTGCCTAGAGCCTTGGATTGGCACCTAACAATTAAACTTGCCTTGCCTTACCCAGTCTAAAAATTCTTCCACCCTTCTACTTTCTTTTTCCCTAATATACTAAAGAACTGTTTTTCCCCACCCTTGATCCCCTCTGCAATGCACAGCTTTGCTTCTCTGAACACACTTTCATTTTCCCTTGTTCTCATTAGGTACTCTCCCCATTCTCCCTTCTCTTGTTTTTCCTTGTACCTCGTGAACGCCTTCTATTTGGCTTTAGAAAATGGGATCAGAAAATAACTGAATCTCATTGGTTGAATAGTCAGATGAGAGATTAATTTATTTTCCAATAGAGCCCGCTTAAGAACAAGTGCCTACTCGGGATGCCCCATTTCTGAGTAAATCCTTGGTCACCCTGAATGTTAAGAAAACTCGCCGTGCATTTTTTCCCCACTCGCAAAGCTAGCTTGAAAAGTAGTGGGCAGGTTGTCCTGCTCCTCAGACCCAAAATAAAAGAAAACAGACTTTACTTGAACAGATAAAGCCATTGCCCATCCAGACAAACTTTCCAGTTCTACATTCAGAGTCAGTGAGGGCTGTGTCAGCACATTATCTGTGACACCATGACCGAGCATAAGAGCAGCAGTATTTTCTTGATTTTTATACCGCAGATGGATGTTCATCTGTGGTATGGAAACTCAAGAAAATACCAGTCCTCTCATGCACAGTATCGGTGTCAGGGATAATGTGCTGTCTCAGTAAAGCCACCCATTGCGGTCTTTTAAATGGGAAACCATGGGAAACACAAATAAAGTTGATTCCCAAAGAAGCAAAAATAAAGATTTTAAAAGCAAGTAAGCAAACTGTAAAAAATGTTAGACTTCCATGAATTATCATTTAAAATTTCACCAGAAAAAACCTGGGATGTGGGACCACTTTATCTCAAAACTGAAGAAATATGTTATAAAAAGTTAAAATCAATTATTCTAACAGTTTAAAACTTTTAAACACTGTGTCTGACAGTTTCTTTCCATTTTCTAAGTGCAATAATACCCTGCAGGCTGGGTGGTATGGGCTATACCAGACCTTCCAGGAGCTGTAAGGCCCTCTGCCTGCAGTGTTCACCTCATTATGCCCCTGGGCGGTCTGGTATAGCACAATACCACCCACCCCATTGGGTATTATTGCTTACCTCACTGCTTCCCTGACCATTTGCAGAGAATCGTATTGTTCTCCTGTACCTATTTCTTTTGATTACTTTTCTCATGCACAACTTTTTGGCCTCAAGAATGGCCCCCTCGATTGCTCCACATATTTCATCCACATCACTGATGCTGTCAACTTTGAATAAATTGTGCTGGGCCAGTTCCCTCTTCTAGTTGAAGTCTGCCCTTCTGAAATCTAGGACTTCAGCCTTTGATGAGGGCTCACTTGTCCCAAGGAGCAGGTTGAACCATATAGAGTTCTGGTCACTGAAACCTAGTCGCACCACTGCCCTCACTCCTCCTACCACTTATGAGCTGGTGAGCACCACATCAAAAATGGCAGCCTGCCTAGTGGGTTCCATAAGTAGCTGCAACAGCAGAAAATACTGCAATATCCAGTAGGGCTTGACTTCTAGAGATCATGGCCAATGGAATGACCCAATCAATATCTGTCAGGTTTAGATCTCCCACCACCACCTCACCCTTTGCCACCCCCTTTCTAGTTCTATCCTTAGCTCCTTATCTCTCTCTTCACACCTCTCCTGGAGGTCCATAGTGTGACAGGGTTGAATAAGAACCTGCCCCAATTGTTACGCAGAGAGAGAGTTACACACAAGGATCTCTTCTATCCTCTCATTTTATGTCTCTTGTCTAGCTGGTTGTGCAACCAAATGTTCTTGTGAAACCTAGGAAATGATCACTCTGATGGTCTCCCAATTCTCTGCCTCTCACTATCTCTCTGTCTTGACTTTCTGTTTCTGTCTTTTCTTCCCCCTTGCTTATCTGCAGTTATAAAAATAAATGTGAATCTTTATGTGAAACTGGGATCCCTTAATTTGAAATGTAACATTTATACTGTTGAAATTATTTCAAAAAGCTATTTGGAATTTTGGGGGTTAACCTAAGATGGGTTCCATGTCATAATGGTGACCACTAAATAGCGAGTGCCATTACAATGAGTGTAAATCACGAAAAGCAAAATGGTGATGTACGCTCCCCAGCGACCACAATAACAGCATTGAAATTTAACACAATGGGCAGACATATCTTTGCCCCTCGCAACCCCCTAAATTAAGATTACCAGCTCCTGTGGTGGTGCATGTTGGAGAGGGGGAGAAACTCAGAAAGAAAAAAAATTGAACTCCTGCAAACACCAAACAAAAATAGTACCCCTACCCGAACCTTCAACCTCTATCACTGCAGCCATCCACCCCCACATCCACACCACATGGCCAGCCCAACAACACCCTTCCAATCTACCACCCATATACCTTTTCCTGTAATTCTCCTGTTCCAATCCCCCTCTGGAACAGTCACAGTTATTTCTCCTGGATTTGCACAATTACCACTCCTCGCTAACCTCTTAAACTTGCTCACATCATGGGCACTCAAATTTAGTTGCTCAAAACTGAGTCACTCAATCTGGGTCACCCATATTACATGATACCAATGAGATGCAGCTTGAGCTTCTCTCAGGCTTGTTTGCAAACTCTTTTGTACAGCTGTCAGCAGGAGGCCAGCTTCAGACACTGTTCTATTTGCAAGTCTGGTCTGCAAAGAAACTGACAAGAACTCTAATACATTTTATGAGAAACAGGATGTCTCCTTAATGAGCCCATGATGAAGAAGTTAACTGTCAGTCAAAGACTTGTTATAAAAAGAGCAGCAATCTTTTTCTGGGGAGAGACTGAAACTTGAAATTTGAGATACCCTTAGATGAAAGACTTTGTTTTCTCTGTTTGTGTTGCCTTTGTATATAACTATCCTAAACATTTTTATTTTTTTATTTTATTTTATTGTTATAGATAATAAAACGTTACTTGCAAACTTAACAGCTACTCCTGGTCTTCTTATGCTTTCTGACCTAAGCCTCAATCAGAAATAGATGACTCCATTTCATAGTTTCTTGCCAGAGGATGCCATGAACTGAATACACAGTGATTCCATTTCCCAATTACCATCACTGATGTCTCCATCCTGCATTGCCTCCGTGTTTTCTCTGACATATAGAGCTACACCTCCTCTTTTATTTGTTCCTCTGTCTCATCCATGGTGTAGCCTGGGACTGTATGTCCCAATCATTATTCTCTGTGGCCTAAGTTTCTGTGATGACTACTAGATCCATCTTAGTATCTGCCACTATTGCCCTGCACTCACTAATTTTATTTCCAAGATTCCTGGCATTAAGGCAGACCCCTTTCCAACTTTCACCTGATCCCTTCTTGCTTTATCATATTCCTTCTTCCTTATTCTTCCCCTAACTCATTCATTTTTTTTCATGCTGAATGCAGGCTTTGTACCTCACTGGCATTTTTCCCTAACCTAATCTGAAGTTCAACCATTCTATTTCCCACCTTGCTGCTACTAGTCCCCTGTTCAGGGGGAGCCCTAGCTGGGTTCCTCACCTGCTGTCTCTTCTCAGTGGTTCCCTGCAGTCAGTTTAATTGTCCAATGCAATTTTCAAACTTTTGCCCCAGAGCACCGGCCCCATTCTCATTGAGTGAAAGCCATCATACCTGAAAAGCCTCCTGTCCCAGAAACTCCCCCAGTCCCATGAGTCCATGAGCAGCAGTAACAGTCCACCCACACTAACCATGTGTTGCAGCTACATTGTATGTCCCAGTGTAATATTTTACATTACCTGACCTAACAAGTGGCACTGTTTTCTACTTCTTCTACTAAGCAACACCTTCTAAACAAGAGATGAAAGCTATCTTATTGATCACCACCCAATCACATCAGTCAAGTGCAGTCAACAATAATTGCTCACAGTCTGCTGTGAACCTGACAACACATATACTATATCCTTCCTAGTTTCAACAAACAATTGCTGCTAAGTACTATACATATATATAATATAATAAAATATAATCTCAGTCCAGCCAGTCACTGTAAATGAGATGTATGTAGTATTACATCATTCTTGATGAACATTATCTATGTGCCTTATTCCTTGACCTTAGCAAAGCTTTTGATACGGTGGACCATGATTTGCTACTGTATACTGTTCAAAACATTTGCCTAGATTCCATTGCATTGTGTTGGTTTACCAGTTGCCTAATGGGTTGTCATCAGCAGATCAAAGCAGCAGGGGAACTCACCACTTTGAAATCTTTCCTGAGAGGTGTGCCTCAGCGGTCTATCTTAGGTCTGAGATTATTTGCATTATACATCAACAACATCAATACCAGCATTAAATCAGCAAATATTCATCTTTTGTTGATGACACTGTCCTTTACATAGATAAGCTCACCCCTAAACTAGCATGCAAGCACTTGCAACTGGAGTTTAACCTTCTATAGCAAAATGTCATGCATCCAAAACTCTTTTTAAATGCCAAAACAACTAAGGCCATGCTTTTCTCACCTTTAGTCCATGGCTCCAATCATTGCCCTGTACCTCAAATTACCACCCTCTTGGGGGAGTCTTTAGAATCTATGTCCAAATTCAAGTATCTGGGGTTTGGGATTGAATATAAACTGTCCTTCCTTGACCATACTGATGAAATAGGAAAAACATTAACCCAAAGGCTTGATCTGCTCTTTCACGTCAAGCATCTACTTACCCAGGAAGCCAAAATTCGATTGATTCAGTCCACTTTCCTTCCTCTACTAGACTATACAGACTTCCTTTATGGTCAAGATCCCAGTATTGCTCTATCTAAACTCAACACTCTTTACCACAGTGTGCTAAAATTTGTCACTTGAGCCCCTTACTCCACTTATCACTGTTCACTGTATTCTAAACTAGGCTGTCTATAACTGAAACTCAGATGCCAAATAAGCACTGATACTTGGATTTACACGGCAGTTATTAACAAGCTGCCCCAGTATATCTCAGATTGTCTTCCTGCTTGCCCTGTGGGTTGCTGCCCACTCAGAAGTCTTTCCTACATCTCCCTTATCATCCCTAGAGTTAGAATATGCTTTGGTAGGGCTTCCATAAGACATGACTTACCTGTCTTATGGAATAACTTCACAAAACCCTTAAAAATATTGACTCCTGTCAAACTGGCCACTTTTAAAACTCTAGTTGCACGCACCTTCAATGAGTCCTGTAAATGATTCCCATGACTGCCTGTTGTCCTATTTTCTGATATCCTTACCTCTTCCCTTCCTCCAGCTGAACTGTGACTAACTACCTACCTAGCTTTAGTCACACACCTGTTGCACCTTGTGTATATATATTGTGCATATATTGTGAATATTATGCATGTTAAGAGATTCTTGTACTGTTGTTTTACAATATCTTATATAGAACCTTCTCCCTTGTCTTTTTCTTATGATGCTATGTAAAATAATTTGTGTATCATCTGTTACTTCTGTGACCTATGTAAACCACCCAGGTCCATCTTGTAAATGAGACTGCGTCTCAATGATTTTTTGCCTGGTAAAATAAAGATTGATTGATTGATTGTTTGATTGATTGATTCTACAAGCTATGAATAAATACTAATATTTTTCTCTGCAAAGTAACCACAGTCAAATATGGAGATATGTGAATATATTATCCAAATAAGAGTATTCAGCTAAGTCATCTGGTGTAAAAAAAGTAACTATTTAGCAGATACATCATATCAACAATTATGAAATAATATTTTTTGCAGTTGCTGACAAGTAGTAGTAGTAATAAGGAGTACCTGGCCATCCAGATCTGATTCAGTACCAGCAAAGTTTGGGACATGAAATACAGTTGCTGTTGGCAAAAAAAAAGAAAAAAATATGGACTCACTGCACCCACTCATGTGATTTTTTATTTTGTTGTGCTCATTGTGTTCATTGAAATAATGTTGGAAGAAGGTGAAGGAAGAGGAGGAGGAAAAGAAGAAGAAGAGGAAGAGGAAGAAGAAGAAGAAGATAGTGATCCACCAGTAATTAGTTTATTGTTGATTGGTTAACAAACCATTACAACATTAGGAAGAATTTCACAAAAACTTTAAAATGAAAATCTTGAACAATCAACATATAAAAAGTGGCTATTGAATAATCAAAATTCTTTGGCCAAAAACAATGACACTTTAGAATTAATTAAAAAGAACTTTTGCAAAAGACTGTTATTTATAAATGAATTATAAAAGAACTATTATCAATAAATAATCCTCTGGTATCGAGGTGTAACATTTCATTTAAAAGAGACATTGAAGTGTCAATAAATCACCTCGCACCACACCAGCGACCCGAGTTGGGAACGAGCCCGGGACGCTGGGGGTCAGCAAGGGAGGGGGAAGAAATTGAGTGTACACAGGACTGCTCTCTCTTCCCGGAGAGGGTGTGGGGAGGCAATTGCTCCTGGAGCGGCCTCTGGCAGCAGTCGGAGGCACCCAAGCATGGCAACACAGCAGAAGCGGAGTGGGCATATTGTTGCTGTGTCAAGCTGCACTCCAAGGGGAAGGAGGAAGCACCTATACAAGAAAAATACATCCTCTGTCTGCAGCGTGATGGCCCCCTGATGGATGACCTACCCCATTTGGGCCAAACAAAGCCTGGCAACAGGAGACAAGGACTCAGGGTAATGTGGTCTCCTCCCCCGATTCCCCACCTCCTGGGGGGAGCCCCACCATAGAGGGCAAGCTGCGATCCACCTCCCTGACCATAGTGGTGAGGCTAGTTTCCACCTAGGGGTCCAGTTGAGCATCTGCGCACAGGGCTCGAGGCAGGGTACGTATACCCCCGCAGCAGAGTGAGTATAAAGAATCTTAAAAAAAAAAAAAAATTGTCAATAACTAAGTATTCACCTTGTCTGAACATGCTGCAAATCTGAGAGGGCTTACCTGACTCTCCTGAGATGCAGTCAGCTGCACCCTCCACCAGTATCACATAGAATAAGCCATCACCAACCTATACCTGCGAATAAAATCAGGATGCTAAATTTGAGCACTATTTTCAGTACTCAGTCAACTTGCAGAAGTGCTATGTTACAAACAAAGGTAGCAGAAACTCAGTCACAAGGCCCACAATAGAACATCTCACATAGCCAGTAATACCTACCTTTTTTGATGAAATACCAAGAAGTGCCCCACAGAGCATGCTGCCCCTTGCTCCCATTATCACCAGGTATGGCAGGGGATTCCAGGATGGCCACCAGAGTGGATGGCTGCATGTCAGGTTCACTGTTCTCTCACTATCCACAACAGACCTGGCAAACACTGAGAAGATGGATATGGAATGCCTACAACTCTCTACACTTTAAACTGTGAGCTGTAAGAACTGCTATTGGAAAGCGGTAACTAACGTTCATAAGCAGACCGACATTGACAGATATAACAGTTTGGAACTGCTACTGGACAATACTACCGTCTCACAGACCTACAAAGGAATTTAGCGATTGGGCACTGCCGACATGCAGAGAAGATTATGGAAGAAAGACACTCCTCTGAATGCCATTACTGATATAACACCAGCCGACGGTAAAAAAGGAAAAGACATAAATACATACTTGATGAATATCTGATAGGGCTTACCAGAGACCTCCAGAGCTGCTACTGATGTGTCCACCAACAATCCAGACAAAACTGAGGGACAAAGTAATGAGAAAGGGCACCGGTCAACTCTGGGGATGCTTTGACTTGAATTTCCCCCATCAGCAGTAGTGATGCCAATGGTGGTGTCTCCATTGCCCTCTACCCCAGAAAAACAACTGAGCCTGCACAACCTGATGCAGAAGCTGGAACAGCCTGCACGTGCAGTTGTGTGGTCTGTCACAGGAGACTCTTCTGACCAAGAAAAGGCTAGTGGGACAGATAAGGCCTGACTCATAAACCACAATCATGCAGAAACTATTGCAGTTTCCCCGAATATGGAAGAAGAGGGAACTATAAGACTAACAGAAGACACCGGCATACAAGAAAAACAACCTGAGAAAATATAACAAATTAATGGATCTATGGGAGAGGAGGAAGACCGAGACAATTCTTGCAACTCAAGAGAACAACAAGTAGAAGAGGTGAAAGCTGCCAATTTACCTAATGGGAATAAAAACCTTAATATATCAGATTTAAAAACCCAGGAGGCAATACTGATTAAATCTGTAGAGATAACAATAAAAGAGAATATGAAACATAAACAGATGAAAGAGGAACATGAAAGATAACAAGAGAACAATGTGGCTCCATGAGGGGAAGGGCGGCACAAGATAAAAAATAAACAGATAGCAAACAAAAGCAGCCAGTACAAGACAACATTGGTAATATAAATGACATGCATATAACAGCAGATAGGGTAGTGACCCCTCATACAAAAAAAAAGATAGACGGGCAGGAAGAAAGTATGGACAAATTCATAAAATACAGTAATATACCTGATAAAGAAAACAAATCTAAATCCTCCCCAACATTTGAAGAAGAAGTCCTGACTGGGATCAGTATGATTCAGCAATCCCGAGCTCAACTGATGAGTGCAGTTGCAGGTGTCAGTTTAAAACTAGAAGCACTTACAGTCAGAACCTCAGAAGTAGAATCCAGAGTGGGGGTGTTGGAGAACAAAGGCAGCCCTTTATAAAAAACAGACTTGTTTCATACAAATCAGTTGGCCATACTGACAAAAAAAATACAAGAACAGGAAGACAGATCCACCGACAGGAGACAGGAGACAGCTGGAGGTCGTGAGGGCCATTGTGGGTCCTGCCTTCCCCTGATTCCGCACTGCAAAGAAGCTGAATTAAGCTGAAGGTCGTGAGGGCCATAGTGGGTCCTGCGCTCCCCAGATTCTGCACTACAAAGGAGCTGAATTAAGCTGGAGGTTGTGAGGGCCAACATGGGTCCTGCCCTCCACTGATTCCGCATTGCTAAGGAGCCGAATTAAGCTGGAGGTTGAGAGGGCCATCGTGGGTGCTGCCCTCCCCCGATTCCACACTGCAAAGGAGCCAAATTAAGGTACAATGCCACACCATGCCACACCATAATCTTCAGGGCCAGCTTTGAATTCCAGCTGTGCTTGTTTGAACAAGGACTCCCACTTTAAAAGCCAACTTTAAGGGTCTCTGTCAGCAGAACAGTGTAGATAGTTTATTTTGCTGCTGCATGCACTAAAATTTAAGTGTTTGTCCCCCTCTGACTGGGGTGCTTTAATTTCAACTAGCTGAATTACAGAATTTTAAGCCATTTTGCAGATTGCCTTAATTCTGGACTTGATTTGGACTTCTGCCTGCAAACTGTATCCAATACTGTTGAATTTAGTCAGGGCATGTGGAGTTAAAGTAACACTGCAATCTGTGTCTAATTTGCACCTAACTGTGCAGTCCTGCTTTTACTCCTAAATCGAGTATCTTAAAGCTCCTGTATTATTCTGCACAGTCTTGTGTGCATTTTATCATTTTATCTCAGTTACCCAGCGTTTACCCAGAAAAAGCTAATTTAAAAAGTTTTAGCTGAATTTAGAGTCACACAGCCCTACCACTACTGTAAGATCGTAATCCAAATTTAGTGAATGTTAAACACAGTTGCTGAATATAAGAAATATCTCTGGGCTTAGCCCCTCCTCCTCCTCCCTACCTGATATAACCCGTCCATTTTTCTCTGCTTGCGCCACAGCTGGAGGTCATGAGGACCATCGTGGGTCCTGCCCTTTCCTGATTCCGCATTGCAAAGGAGCCGAATTAAGGTACAACGCCATGCCATGCCACACCATGGTCTTCAGGGCCAGCTTTGAATTCCAGCTGCGTTTGTGTCCCTGCCACCCCCACCAACACCACCCTTGGCCGGCTCAGCTGTATATAGGCAGAATCATGTGAGGTTAATAACCTATCACCCTACTTTCTCCTTAGCAGCTTATACTGTCTCTCCACTAGTGGCCACCCTCTCAACATCCGTCCTAACTAATACCCAGCAACTCAACATGCTGCCTCTTTCTCTTGCTGTATTGTGTCTACTAACCCCCGTAGCATCCCTCCCACCTGCCACCTTCCCTGAAGTGCAGCTCAACCCCCAGACATGATGCACCTGGGCAACTACTCCACACCACCACACTTCCACCACCACTTGCCATTCCCTACACCCCAGAATAGTCAACTGGGACTTAGGAGCTCACATCCTGCCGCCCTCCTTTCACACAGGGCTGTCAGCTCTACACGTCCCTCCTAGAAGCAAGGCTGCCCCATCCGCCCAGCAACCCTCACTGCTACAAAAGTCGAAATGGGCAATTCTGGTAGCTAAACAGCTAATAACTCTTCTACTACTCCTAGCTGGGGACATCAAACTAAACCCAGGGCTGTCCACCCCCTCCTCCCCAACCTTCCAATTACCTCGAGGCTTTAAAATAATATACCTAAACATATGCAGCATCCTGAATAAACTAACCTCACTTCAATCAACTGTCCTCTCCCTGCGTCCTGACATTTTAATTATCACTGAAACCCCATAACTTGGATGATGAACTTTCGATCCCTGGTTACTCCATCTATCAGTACGAAAAAAGGGGGTGGTTGTGCCATGTACATCTCCACCAAGTTACAGTCCACCCCCTCCACCTCTCCCCATCCACAAAGTCCCTAGACTCCCTTTTAATCAAAATCTCAGTGCCACACTCCATTCCCCTATATATAACAGGGTCCTACTGTCCCCCAGACACCCCCCCCACAAGTCATCCTAGACTACCTTAGCACCCTAAAATCACTCACTTCTGGGGGCGAGTTACACATCCTTGGGGACTTCAATTTTAACTGGCTTTCAAATGCCAGCTCCAAGCTGCACAGCCAAGTGAATGCACTAAACCTGTCTCAACAAATAGCAGACCCGACTCACCTTAATCATAAGTCACAGAATCACTCCTTCCTGGACTGGGCCTTTACCACACCCCCCTTTGGATCCTAGAAGCTGGACTCCTGCCTGACTCTCTAAGTGATCACCACATGATATACATAGTAAGGAAAATATTTAGGCCCCGGGTGCCTCCCCCACGTACACTACTCACCAGGTCATACAAATCACTTGACCTCTTACATGACCTGGCAAATACTGATTGGTCTAACATCCCACGCGCATCCTCCATCGACTTGGCCCTGGAGCTCTTCAAGTCCAAATTCCTTGCAGCTTGGGATTTCCACGCGCCACTCCAGAGGACTCGAGTAAGAGGTGCTCACCTACTCTGGGTCACCGCTAATATCATAGATCAATTCCACACCAGGGACAAGGCTTGGAAAACGTATAAGACAACTGGCAATCAGGTGGCACTCCAACTCTGCTGCCAACTTCGCAATTCCTGCACTAGGATAATATGCCAGGCAAAAGCCAACTATTTCAAGGCCTCCTTTCACACAAACCAAACCCACCCTGCAAAATTCTGGAAAATAATTAAATCAATATTCCCTCCACCCACCCAACCACTCACCCCTTCACTAAACATAGCAGTCTCCATTGTCACTGAACCAGGTTAAGTGGCTTCAGCTTTTAACACTTTCTTCACTATCTGTGTGTCCTCTCACCTATCCTCTACCCAGCACCTCCCATGAGCCCACCCACCCCACCCCACTCCACCCGCCCCTATATAGACAGCTTCTCATTTTGTCGGGTCACCAGTCAGAAGTGCTAAAAGCCCTGTGGGCACTCAATCCATCCAAAGGTAAATGCCCCTCAGGTTTGGACTCCAAAATGCTATACCTATCTGCCCCTGCCATCGCATCTCCTCTGACCGCCCTCTTCAATCTCTCTTTCTCACTGGCAGTAACTCCATCTGAGTGGAAGCATGCCGTAGTCATCCCCCTCCCCAAAGGAGGTGACCCCCCCCTTGCCGGGCAACTACCACCCTATCTTCTTGCCCCCTATTCTGGCCAAAGTTCAGGAGCAATTACTTCTCTCCCAACTATCCTCCTTTCTCAACTCCTCTTCCTTCTTGTCACACTACCAGTCCAGATTTAGGAAATCTCACTCTACCACCACCTCCCTGTTAAGGCTCACTGATGACATCCTTACCGGCATGGATAATGGGCACACCACCTCAGCTATCTTTGTTGACCTAGCAAAGGCTTTTGATACTGTCTATCACTCCCTCCTGCTATCTAAACTCCACCTCACTGGCCTCTGGATCTGCCTCTAGCTGGTTCCATTCCTAACTGGCAGACAGATCACAAGCATTGGCCCAAATACTTCAGTCCCTCTTCTCATCACTTCCGGTGTCCCCCAAAGCTTGGTCCTTGGCTGTTACTCATCTCCATCTTTCTAAATGACCTGCCCTCAGCATGCCCACACACATCCATTCACCTGTATGCCGACGACACAGTATTGTATGCAACAGGTCCCTCCCCAAGCGAAGTAGTCACTAGGCTCCAGCATGACTTCAATGCTATTCAGCTATGGTTCCGCTCAAACCAGCTATTTCTCAATCCCAAGATAACAGTCTTCATAACTTTCAGCTCGAGGCAGAGACTCACCCGTCTCCCCCCACCCCAGCCTTCCACACTATCAATGGGACCACTTTGGAGACCTGCACCTCTTTCAGATACCTCGGGGTCTGGCTTGACCAGTACCTCGACTTCCCAGACCACATTGACATGATCCACAGCAAGCTGCTTCCCAAACTGAGTGCCTGTACTGCAACTGAGGATGCATCCCACTACCAACCTGGAAAGCAATCATACAGAAAATGATCCACCCATTATTTGACTATGCAGACATAGTCTACAGTGCAGCTCCTAAGACCTCCTTAGCCAGACTCAACCCTCTGTTCCACTCCTTCTGCCATTTTGCACTGGACTGCACTCCCACAACCCATCATTGTGACCTCTACAGGTCACTGGACCTACCCTCTCTCCAAGATCAGAGGCTGGTGCACTGCGCAAGGTTCCCAGCAAAATTATGGGCCCATTCATTACCCCCTTATCTTGCAACTGTCCTTATAGTTCAACCTTCCCCCTCATACTCTCTCCGGAACTCTGACTCCCGGCTTCTCTCTGTCCCACACATGTCCTCCACTAAAGGACAAAATGTTTTCAAGTACCATATGCCTAAAGCATGGAAGTCCCTGCCAGGAGACATTAGACAATGTGCCAACACCCAACAGCTAAATTCCCTACTCAAGTTGTACTTCTCCTCCTCCTCCTGCTTGTGCACCTAGTCCTGCAGGATGGCCCAATTATCCCAACTCTGCCCTTACCATGACCAGGTATTAGCTAGTATATTCTGTATTTTTTCTTGCTGCTGCACTTAGACACCTTGCGATACTAAGTCTTCCCTGTACTATTACTGCACAATGTCTGAAACTAGTATGATCTCTGTAATGCATTTCATCTGTATATCCTGTTACACAGTATTTCACTGTTTTCCCCTATCCCTAACCCCAGGACACATCTGGAATCGAGCATTGCATCACTCAGTATGCCTTCCTGGTAAAACTGTTAAATAAATAAATAAATGTGGGGTAATTTAAAGTTGGGTCATATTCCAGAAGAGATTTAAGTTACTGGGGAACCATTACTCTATTTTGAAGAATGTATCACTTTAGCTGCCAGACAAAAATACCCTGACCAAAAAATCTCATTGGACACAGCACACAGAAGTACAGGGGCCAAAAAGGCTGCCAACTTAGACTATCCATGCTTTGTGCACATTCGATCACATAACTTTCAGGATAAAGAATTCTTATTGAGGAAAGCAATGATGGACAAGTGATTATACACCAAAAGAATCAAATTTCAAATTTTTCCTGATTTTAGTACCAAAACGTTGGCAGACAGAAGGTCCTTCAACCCTGTGATGAGTATTTTGAGAGAAAATGGCATAAGATATATATTAATTGCCCCTGCAAAGTTAAGATTTTACTGGAAAGGAAGAATGAGGTGTTTTACAGATTCAAAAGAGGCCAAACCATTGATAAGAAGAGACAGTTCCTCTAGCACTTCTCAATCCTGACATCCCCCAGACTTTAAAACTAATGCTAACTTTCCATCAGGCCTGAATATGTCCTTACAGCAGATTTTAGAATTGAAAAACTAATTTACTACATTAAATGAGACCACTAATAAATGAAAAATTTATACTCAGGCCATATTTTGGGGGATTTGATGTTTGGTATTTAAGAACTGTTGCAGTACATAGGAGATGGTTCATCATAGAAAGAGGGAGATAGAAAAGGTACACAATGGGAAAGGGTAATTTTTAAGACAGTAATAGGTATCTAGATTTTGGTTGAGACTTAGGGGGAAGAAGGGAGAGATAAAAGGCAAGGGAATGGAATAAAAAGAAAGAAAAAAGAAGGGAAGAAAAGAAAAGTAAGAAAAAGTAAGGAAAGTTAAAAAAGAATGAAAAGGGAAAGAGAAAAAAGGGGGGAAATAAAAAAACACAGAGGAATAAATAAATGCATATATTCAAAGTCTGATGGCTTAAAGTAAATAGGCTACTAGTATTGTTTGATATTTGATATTATTAACCTTTCCATATACAGTATATGATAACTTATGTGGTCATTTTTTTTAGGTAACATACTAACCTCAGTTAAAATGCACGGGAAAGAGGTGGCCTAAGATCAGAATGAACCACAAAATGTATACTGTAATGTATACTTTTTTCCAGTAGTATCCTCTTCACAGTTGCTATAAATAGGGATTGAAGAGATACCAAGCCATGAATGCACCAGGTAACAGGGCAAAAGGCTGTCTGTTACTGGTATAAAAGGAGAAAGGGGAGGGGGTCAGAGATGGAGGATAGGAGTACTGATGTACACATAACTTTGTGTAAAATTGAGAAATTGCATTATGTGAAATATTTAGTAAAATTTGTGCATTTTGCAAAATATTTTGCACATGCAAAATGTGAAATTGAGCCTGAAAATTGCCAAATTTCACCCAAGAATTGCGATAATTCATGGTGAAATGTAGAAAATGATGAAATTTCACCAGAAAATGGTGACATTTCACATTTAGCAGCAACATTTTTCAAGTTTGCACCCCACACAATATTTTGCAGAATGGCAGCATTTTGCAAAATATTTTGGGCGGTGAAATTGCTGATTTTGCAGTACGTTTGCTGGTAAGATTTTATTTTGCAACATCTCTATGTACACAATGACGCTAGACCAGAATTAGGATTTAGGTTTATAGAGAGTATAGATGTCAGTGGGAAAAATAATGTGGTATAAAAAGAATATAATTATAAAGAGTCAAGAGACAAAATATATCTTCATAAGGAGAGTTTTAGAAAAAGTGTTAATAAACATAAGGAAATATTGCCAGGTAAGACTAGAGTTACTAATGTGTTTCTATGGGATGTGAAATAATGACATGGCATGTTAGGGGTCTATGCAAAACTAATCAGGTATTCACATATTTGGAGAACAAAAAACGTGAACATTGTGATGCTCCAAGACACCCATTTCACAGCAGACAACGAAACCTTTGTATCAAAAAAATGGGAGATTGTACAGTGGCTAACTATAATAACTCAGCCAGTGGAGTGACAATTTTATAATAAAAAAATCTACTTTTTCATTTAGATAGAAACTCAGTGATACTGCTGGAAGAAATATTATTAGAGAAATATTACCTTAATTAATATATATGGACCACATGTCAGTGACCACAGATTTTATACAGATTTATTCTTAAACATAGCTACATTCAATAGCCCATACACCTTGGGGGGGTTGACTTTAACTTCACCATGAACACTAGAAAAGATAAATCCTCCTCATTTTCAGACATTATGACAATTGTGTGGAAAAATGTCAGAGAACATATGGAGGGGCTGGGTTTGGAAGACTATTGGAGAACACAGAACAGATACCCATACTTATTCATATTTTTCCCCTATCCACCAGTGCCATTCATGGATAGACTTTTGGTTTTCATAGCAGCTACATTAAATAACTAGTTTAACAGAATAAAATACAATAATATACATATTTCCGATCTGGCCCCAGTACTAATGTCAATAAATATAACAGATATCCCCCAAGTAATATCATGGTCAATGTACAATACACTTTTGAAAGAAAAAAAAATATTGAACAATTACTGATAGCTATAATAGAATATTTTTCAAAAAGACGTTTGAGAAGATACTTCACATGAGATAAGATGGGAGGCTTTTAAAACAGTGATAAGAGGAATAGTAATTAATTAAACATCCTATATTAAGAAAGAGAATGGCCAAAAGCTCATCAATGCAGAAAATGAAATTAAAAGATTGGAGCATCAACACATGAACCCACTGGGTTCAAAAATGTTTCAAGAATTGCTTTTGGCAAGAGACTCATATAACAAATTGTCAGCTAACTATGCAGAAAGAAGTATGCTAAAGACTAGGACTAAAAATTATATCTAAGGAGACAAGCCAGAGAAGGTTATGGTCCTATAATCACAGCAATAAAAACAGGCTTGTATGATATTATCAGTTAGAGACAACACAGACAAATTAATAACAGACCCCATATCAATAAATCAAACTTTTGTTCAATGTTATAAAGAACTACACCAATCAGAAAGACTGAAATACCCTCAAGCAGTAGAACATTTTTTTTGAAAATACCATGGCACCCAAATTGACAATGCTTGAATCAGAATGGTTGGAGGCCCCATTAACAGGGGAAGAAATTCAACAAGCCATCAAAAATTTAACTCCTGGCAAAGCCCCAGGATTAAATGGATTTTCCATGGATTTTTATAAACAATATTCAGATTTAATAAATTTAATAACTTACCCATTATTGGAAGCATTTAATTATTCTTTTGAAAAGGGGCAACTACTTGATTCATTTTACCAGGCAAAAATAATAGTGTTTCCAAAAAAAAAAAGACAAAAATCCTGAGTTGGTTTCACCATATCGACTCATTTCATTACTTAACACTGACATAAAAATAGTGGCAAAAATACTATCTGCGAGATTGGAAAGGGTGATTGGAGGTCTTATTCAACCCAATCAAAATGGTTTTATAAAAAAAACAGAAAACTGGGAGCCAACACTAGATGATTAATAAACCTCATAGAACTAAACCAAAAACAGGAAACACTGATAATGGCCCTTGATGCTGAGAAAGATTCTGATGGGGTTGAATAGAACTTCTTAATACAAACCTTAGAAAAAAATGGATTTGGAAAATCATATATAAATTGGATGAAAATATTATATTTCACCTTATGGACAAAAATTCTAACTATTATAAACATTTCGGATACCTTCCCCTTACTCAGAGGCACATGACAGGGTTGTCCCCTGTCTCCTTTATTGTTTGCTTTAATATTAGAACCATTAGCAATATACATTAGGAGCGATAAGGAAATTAAGGCAATAAAAATTGATAATGATGAGCATAAAATCAGTATCTACACTGATGATACCTTAGTATACATAACCAACTCCAGTAAATCATTAATTCTATTGTTATGATTTATTAAACACATTGGAAAAGCTTCAGGATATGAAGTCAATATGACCAAGACTGAAATCATATATTTAAACCCATCCCCAAACTCAATAAATGTTGTACAAAATAGGGAAGCTATTAAAGATAAAATTAAATATTTGAGAGTAACAATACCAGAAAATTTAGGAAACCTATATTATCCAAACTACCTCCCTTTATTGTAAAAAGTTAGGAAAGACCTATGAAATTGGATGAAACTACCACTTACAATTATAGGTAGATGGAATGACATCAAAATTAATATACTTCCCAGACTGCTATTTTCATTCCAGGCGCTACCCATAGCAATACCCAACACATTTTTTTAAAGAAATGAGTCAAGTCATGTCATAGTTTATATGGTAGGGTAAAAAACCCAGAATCATGTTAAAAAAATGAATGTTATCTAAAACACAAGGAGGCATGTTACTGCCCAACATGAAGTATTATTACCTTGCTGCCCAGGTGGCCCAAATTGGGGATTGGTTTAAAGGAGAACATGCCAAAAGTGGTCATATTGAACAGTATGTACATAAGTACTACAACCCCATAATTGTATTATACTCACAATATTATCCTACAAACAAATTGGGAGATGAAAAGTTAATGGCAACACATACTCCTTGTTCATGCTGGGCACAAATACATAAGATTTTATGTTGGAAAGGTACTATATCAAATTACACACCCATTTTTCAGAATTACTTTTTTCAACCATCACTAATGGATCCTACATATAATATCCATGAACAAATGGGTATTAGAACAATAGTGGATCTATTAGTATTGTCATTTTGACTTTTACAGGATAAATATAATATTCCTACTCAGCATTTCTTTAGATTCTTGCAAGTTCAGGACTATATAAGCAGATCAGGATTCACACAGGAGGAATCCTCTGTAGAAAAGGTATTGTTAAACAAAAACTCCATCAATAAATCATTTTCAGATATATACAATATGTTACAAAATGAAACGCCATTTACTCTCACACCATTAAAGGATAAATGGGAACAAAAATTAAAACTGAATTTGTCCCAGGTGGATTGGGACAGAATTTTACAGTACCGTCATACAGAATTTTATTCCACAAAATTACAACAAATATAATTTAATATTTTGCATCATACTTACCTAACAACATCCAGACTAGCTAGTACAGCATAACAACATTTTAGGAGTGATGGATTTCCATCTGTAACAATGTTCCACCATACACTATATAGAAGATAATGTATGGTTGGCTATCCATAATAAGAGTGGTTAGCCATCGAGAGAGGTTGTCAGTGGTGACTGTTTAAACCTTAAGAGCGAAGAGCAAGACGTTCCGGTCACGATGGCAACCTAGAAACATCTACCCCACTTGTTATTGATGGTTGACCATACATTAACTTTTATAGTGTATGGTCCACTATCAAACAAAAAACAATCCATATTTGAACCCTAAAAACATGATGATGCCTTTCTTTTTTATTGATTTATTCTGCGCCGCTCTCCTCTGGTATAGTTCTCAAAGCTGCATCCACTTCCTAGTTTGGGGAAGTTTGCATAACAAGCATGCATGTCTGCATTCTAAATTGTTATGCTGCACTAGATACGTAGCTAGTATAGCATAACAAAGTAGCTGATGTAGCTATTACAGCATAACATTTTAGTAGGGATGGATTTTCATTCCTAATAACATTTCACCATACACTATAAAATTAATCCAGATCTAGAAGAAAAGCACCCTAGATGCCAGTTTAACCAAGGATCCCTCATCCACATGTTTCTAACTTTCAAGAAGCTTACAAAATGTTGGGATACAGTTGTTGATGCATTAGAAAAGGCCACAGGTATCATACCCAGAAGGAACCCTTTAACTGTTATTTTAGGGAACAATCTTAAACCATATAATTTAGAAAATAGGACTATTTTCATTAGCATATCTAGTAGCTGAGAAAAGTATATTGATGGCCTGGAAAGATTCTAGCCCACCTCCAACAAGGAAGTGGTTTAATTTGATGATAGCTTTATATACACTAGAACGTATACACTACTTTAAAAATGATAAAAGTGAAATATTTCACAATGTATGGGATCCCTTCCTGGAAACTGCCAAAAATTATAAGGTATAGGTCACATACAAGTGCAGATCCCTAAGAAAGTAAAATCATAGGTAGAACAGTTCACTGGCTTAAGTAAATATCAGGCTTGAATGATTAACTCTCCTTTATTGAAGAAGTAGAATTTATAGTTTGGATTAAATTATGTATTAATGATGTATAATACATGTAATAAGATGAATACCAACTGACATATATATGCAAAACCATGATTTTCTTGAAAATAAAAGAAATAAAAATCACCAGGTATGGCTGGAATTATATACCGTCTTCAAATTAGGAGTCATATATTGGTCTCTATGGACCATATCTATTTCCTATGTCCACACATTTAATTCCACTTTCAGACCCATTCACTCATTTCTGAGCCTAGTTATAGCTACCAATTCACATACTAGTGTAAGCCCATTAACAATTCCCCTCAGAGTCATGTGGACAAGCACACCTGATAAGCTCCCAGGATATCTTTTTGACCCAACCTATTTTGCTGCACTTCAACACTTAGTTGGGTAAACACTGAGGTACAGAGCTTGACAGAGGGCAGGACAGGGGTAAATTGAAAAATAAACAAGGGCAATAAGAGCAGGGATGGGGTAAAAAAGGATAAAGCCAACATTAAATGGAAGGCAATGAGTACCAATGCTCATAGTCTGGTAAACAAGCTTCCGGAGCTAGTAGCCCTGATGGAAGAGGAACACTTGGATATTGTGGCAGTCACAGAAACATTGTACATGGAGAACCATGACTGGGATGTCAACATACCAGGATACACAATCTACAGAAGGGACAGGGAGGGTAAAACAGGAGGTGGACTAGCTCTCTACATAAGGGAAGGGATCAAAGCTATAGAACTAAAAAGTAAAGGGGGAGGACAAGAGGTACTATGGGTCACCTTGGAGACAGGGAATGGCATCACAGTCCACACAGGGGGGGCATGCCTTAGACAGCTAGTGGTGGAACCCACTAGAGAGGGAGCAATATTAGACCTGGTACTCTCAAATGGAGAGAGGATCACAAATTTAGAAGTCAGTAGACATCTGGGAACAAGTGACCACTGCACAGTGTGCTTCACAATAAACACAACCATGGAGACAAGCCATACAAAGACAAGGATACTGGACTTTAAAAGGTCTGACTTTGGCATAATGGGTGAATATCTGAGGAATGTGTTAGTAAATGGCCAGAAAGGAGGGGTAGAAGAACAATGGAAAAAAATTAAAACTGCCATTATGGAGGCAACAAGCCTTTGTGTGAAACAAATAAAGAAAACAAAGCGAAATAAAAAAAAAACACTATGGTTCTCAAAAGAGGTGTCAGGGAAGGTTAAGGAGAAAAAGGCTGCACTCCAAAAGTATAAGGAATCACAGAAGGAGCACAACAGGGAACTGTATCAATTAAAGCAGAAAGAAGTGGGGAAGGCAGTCAGAAAAGCAAAGGCCCAAACCGAGGAAAAGATAGCCAACTCAGTTAAGAAGGGGGATAAAACCTTTTATAGGTACATTAGGGAGAACAGAAAGGTTAAGGGAGGGATAGTGAAGATTAATAAAGGAGAGGGGAGGTGGGCAGAGGGAGACAGTGAAAAGGCAAAGATACTGAATGAATACTTTTGCTCAGTATTCACAAAAGAAGAAGAGGAGGAGTTACCTAAATCAAACAATAGAAGCACTCTGGGAGTGGGGTTGACACCAGTCCATTTACAGAAGAAAGAGTCCTGAAAGAACTCCTAAAACTCAAGGTGGACAAAGCAATGGGTCCTGACGGGATTCACCCTAGAATCCTAAAAGAGCTAAGGGAGGATCTAGTGACACCACTAACCATACTTTTTAACAAATCATGGGAAGATGGGTGGTACCTGAGGACTGGAGGAGGTCAGATGTGAATCACCTTCACAAAAGTGGGAGCAAGGCAGAAGCAGGAAACTACATACCTGTTAGTTTGACCTCAGTGGTGGGGAAAATGATGGAATCACTTCTGAAAGAAAGAATTGTTCAGTACCTAGAGGCCAGCGGGGCACAGGACCCAAAGCAGCATGGATTCACAGCAGGAAGGTCATGTCAGATGAATCTAATCAATTTCTTTGACTGGGTGACCAAAGTAATAGACCAGGGAGGGGCTGTGGATATGGCCTACCTAGACTTTAGCAAGGCATTTGACACAGTCCTGCATCAAAAGATTAATAATCAAGTTAGCCAGCCTGAGAGTGTTTCCCAGGGTGGTAGCCTGGGTAGCAAACTGGCTGCACAACAGGACACAGAAGGTAATAATGAATGGAACACAATCTGAAGAAAGGGGGGTTACTAGTGGAGTACCTCAGGGCTCAGTACTGGATCAGTCCTCTTTAACGTCTTTATAGGTGACATTACAGAGGGTCTGGAAGGAAAGGTATGCTTCTTTGCAGATGACACAAAGATCTGTAACAGAGTTGATACACAAGGGGGGGGTATAAAGGATGAGAAGGGACTTGGCAAGGTTGGAGGTATGGTCAGACATATGGCAAATTAGATTCAATGCAAAGAAGTGCAAAGCAATGCACTTGGGAAATAAAAATCCAGGAGAAGAGCACACAATAGCAGGGGAGGTACTAACAACAACAATAATGGAAAGGGATCTGGGTGTAGTCATATCAGATGACCTAAAGGTGGGTAAACAATGTGAGAAATCTGTAAGGAGAGCCAGGGGGATAGTGGGATGCATAGGAAGGGGCATCACAAGTAGAAAAAGGGAAGTGGTTATCCCTCTGTACAGACAGTTGGTGAGACCCCATCTGGAGTACTGCATGCAGTTTTGGAGACCTCATCTATGCATGGACATAGACAGGATGGAAGCAGTCCAGAGGAGGGCAACTAAAATGGTGCAGGGTCTACATCAGAAACCATATGAAGAGAGACTGAAAGAGCTTAATATGTATACCCTTGATGAAAAGAGGGACAGGGGGACATGATAGAAACTTTTAAGTACCTCAAGAGAATCAACAAAGTCCAGGAGGGTAGCATCTTTCAGAAAAAGAGATGTGTAAGAACAAGGGGGCACAATTAAAAGTTAGAGGGGAGACGGCTCAGGGGTAATGTGAGGAAATTCTTTTTCAAGGAGAGAGTGGTGGACACATGGAACAGCCTTCCTGGAGAGATTGTGGGGTCTAAAACAGTGGGGGAATTCAAACATGCATGGGACAGACATAAGGCAATTTTAGTGGGGGGTTGCAGGAAGTAGGCTGTTGGTTAACTAGAATCTGCAGCTTATCCAATAGGTAGGGAAACGGGCAGACTGGGTGAGCCAAGTGGTCCTTATCTGCCATCAAAGTCTATGTTTCTATGTTTCTATGTAATACCTTTTTTAAGTTTCAATGTCGTAAATAAAACTCAAACCTTTCCTAACAGAGCTATCTGCCTACGCCATGTTTCATGTGCTTCCAGATTGCGCTCTGTTTACACATAAGACAAACACCAACAAAACATAAGTACGACCCTTAAATTAAAATGATTAATCAGCTATATCAATTAATGGGAAATACATAACACAATTAGAAATAAAAAGGTAAAATCCATCTTATCCATTCTCAACTTTTATTCATTTATTCAACTTTTAATCATTCATGCAAAAATGCACTAATGCTTTAAAATTTGAAACCAGAGCTAATAAATGCAGTGTTTTCATATTCCAATCATTGACTATGAATTTCTGGCATAAATTATAGAATACAGTCTTTTTCAAAGTTTAGAACATCCTTTCAATGTTTGAGTTATTAGGCTTCAAAAAAGAAGCCCATCTTTATAGTTTCAAGCTTTTAGAAAGGTCTTTACACTCAGCCATAATGCAGACATATTGAAATGGGGTTACAACTGTTAGACCTATCATGCACCAGCTGCCTATGCATTAGGTTCAATCAAGGGTGACAACCTAACATTTTCATGGTTCGTTCAAAATTTAGACACAGTCAGCACTTAATATTTATTAATACTCCAGCAAGATGGCTGCAACACTGCTCCACTCCTCGCAACAGCTCTGATTGTGAAGCCGATTGTGAAATTTTTCTGCTGAATAAGCTGCATTTTAGATTTGTTTTTTGACTGATGAATGAAACTTTTGTTCAATTTGCACCTGGTTTACAGTGCCAAAGTTAAAGCAATGCTTCGCTTGTAGGCATCCAGTTCTGGGTGCATTGAGGCATGCTGCCAGCTTTGAGCTGCTCAAGTGGAGTTTTTTCTTTCCTTTTTGTGTTGTGCTCTGGTTTCGGATACTGACAGTTTTTTGGATGGTGGGGAGCTATGTTTAAAAGCTGTATGGCTCCTCAGCCTCACCGTGTGTGTTTTTTTCTTTCCAACTGCTAGCTGGCTTGATGAAAGGAACTATTAATTAAGCAAAACATAACAAAGTCCTACCTCAGCAAGAGAGAATCCTTGACTATAATAGCAGTGTTCTGATCCTGGCCGGTGGTTACTAAGAAGAAGGAGAATTTAATTTTTGACTATTGGACCGACTTTGAAGATGAGACCTATGTTGCTGTTTACATGCTCACTTTCCACTTCCCAAATGTATGCTAATATTGCCTAGGGGTGTGGGTCACTGGAGTCTATGCTCCATTCTGTCCAAAATTACTGCACTCAGTGGAGCGACCTTGTGCTTATTCCCACAGGTGTTTCCATTCCTGGAGTTGCTGAATGAAAACATGGTGGAGGAGCACCAGGTATCCCTGGAAGCAGTGTTGAGAGCATTTGCTACAGTGAAAGTAATGGAGGCAAGCAAAATTTGATGGCTTGAGAAATGTTTATGGTCCAGATAAATTCTATGGGCTTCTGTGCTAGGAGCATGTAGCTAAGTTGGTCATTTTTCTTTTTTGTACACTACAATTTGTCAGTCCTGTTTAATGGAAAGTTAATGGAAAGCTAAAATGGAAAAACACAAGTGTTCTGCGGACAGTGCCACTAAAGACGCCCAGGTGGTGCTGATTGTATGTATTAATAGAAAGCCTTAAATGGATTTACAATGGTATAGACTCCTTACTCACTGGAGCCATAACTTAATATAGTGGGGAAATTATCCCCGTTATTTGATTCAGGATTTGCATAAATATGCTGTGAAATTTTGATATTACATGGTAGTTTTAACATTTTTTTTCAGGTTTAATCTATATACAATCCATATATATTGTGCTTAAGGTGCTGTTGTTGTATATCACCCACAATGGTGAATTCATGTTTGCCTTTGTGGAGGCGGGAAACTTAACTGGGGGTCTCGCCTCTCTTTCTTTTTTAGGATAGAGCACAAAAATGAAATGACCCAAAGTGAGGAACAGGTTCAGTCCCAGGGACTTGTATGAGCAGTCTATGCTGCAGACAGTCAGGAATAAATGCCTGGTGGTCAGAGAAAGGAGCAAGGAGCAGCATGTGCTGCAGGGTGCCCCATTCAGACACCTAAGTGAGGGGACATGATAGAAACTTTCAAGTACCTTAAGGGAATCAACAAAGACCAAGAGGGTAGCATCTTTCAGAAAAAGAGATGTGCAAGAACAAAGGGGCACAATTTGAAGATAGAGGAGGGACAGCTCAGAGGTAATGTGAGGAAGTATTTTTTCATAGAAAGGGTTGTGGATGCATGGAACAGCCTCCCTGAGGAGGTCGTGGAGTCAAGAACAGTGAGGGAATTCAAGAATGCATGGGACAGACATAAGGCAGTCCTAGTATGGGGTAGGAGGAAGTAAACTGTTGGTTAACTAGGATCTGCAGCTTATCTGTTAGGTAGTAAAATGGGCAGACTAGGTAGGCCAAGCAGTCCTTACCTGCCGTCACATTCTATGTTTCTATGTTTCTATGTTCTAAATGGTGGGTTCTGACTAGCAGCAAGAGACAGATTTATTTAATTCCAGTGGCAGTAGCCTGTTGAATCTTACCGGGACAGATTAATGATTGTGGTATCCTTAATTGTTGGTACAAGCTTGATACTTTGGATTTGACCCTGTCTTTTTTTTTGTTTTGGCATGTAATTAAGTCATTAAAATGAAGAGCTCATTGCTCACCTTACCTATTTAATTAGTGTTAAGGAACTGATGTAATTTAACCTTTTTATAACAATTATGATAAAAGAAGGCGGAATTTTAATATATTCAAATGTGAACTCCTGTTGTCCCCTGTCGGAATGAGGAATTCAGGACAAGACTTAGACCCAGAACTGATTTTGTGGTAGAGTGTGGAACGAAATGTCCCAGGGAGAGTGAGCTGACCTAGGCCTGTGGACTAGTTCTAGATATACATGTCGCAAGTTCAATTTGGAAAATGCTTGGGCTCAGCTGGGAGTACGGAGCAGCATGTGCTGTAGGGTGTTCTCTACAGACCCCTTCTGATGACAATTTCTGATTGCCAACATGTGATCAGTCCAGTTCAGTCCTAGTGGCAGAGGTTGGTTAATCTAATTCGGACAAAGTAGTACCTGCGGTAACCCTATTTCTTGGTTTGGAGTCTGTAGTCCAGTTCTT
Source organism: Neoceratodus forsteri (assembly GCA_016271365.2). Classification (NCBI taxonomy): domain Eukaryota; kingdom Metazoa; phylum Chordata; order Ceratodontiformes; family Ceratodontidae; genus Neoceratodus; species Neoceratodus forsteri. Next base: position 615,731,168 of record CM057455.1, read on the forward strand.
AGCACCATCCGTGTGAGGGGCTTGAGGCTGTTCTATTGAATTTAATGTTTCGTGACTTTTTCATTTTGCCTATGTCTTGGAAGACTAATATGGCTTGATCCTATATTAGCTGACAGGATTGTTGGCTCAAGGTTTGAGCTCTAATTTGAATACTAGCATACTATGAAATATTATATTATTAGTAGCAAAAATCTTAAAGAGGTTTATATCTCATGGTAGTATTTTTAACTAAAAAGACCCACTTTAAAGAATGGGGTAATTTTATAAATTATATATGATTAAATTCAGCTATGATTCTCTGTAATCTATATGAAATGTTTGCACTAGACTACTGGTGGCTTAACCTGAGTTATGTTTGTACATTTGTAAATTTTTATCTATTTTAACTTTGTCATATTGTAATAACCTTGACATTAACCTGCCATGGTTGATCAATAAAACCTAAACTAAAAAAATAGTCCCTGAATTCCCATTTGTCTGGATAAAGACATTGGGCCCAATTCCAAGACAGCTATGCCAGACGTAAATGCAGCACGCCAGTCCCGATGGCACAAATCACAAGTTATGACAGCTACTTGTGATGCACGCGATTCCAAAAGAACCCTTACGCTGCAACCCGCAACCGCTACACCAAATGCAAGTTATGACACAGTTACACCAAAGAAAGCTTGTGCCACTGCATAATGTGGATTGTGACATGCATAATACACCAGTATGATGGAACAGCTATTCCAGAACAGGAGGCGTAAGTAAATATGTCAGATGAAGCCGGTGTAAATTAGACAAAGGAATAGCTGGTCTAACCAGAGCACTTGCTATATAACCCCCCCCCCCACACACACACACACACACAGCCAAATAGCAGACAGCAGTGTAGTGAGACACACAGCAATGTCAGCAATAGGAGCCCTACTGGGAATAATGATAGCAGAGCACCATGAGTGCAGGCATGCTAGGCGCAGAGGCAGGACCCAGGGGACTGAGCCACAGCACCCACCAGTGGTACCAAGGCCACCAGTGCATAGAGTTAAATGCCTTTGCAAGAAGTTTGAGGATCTGACTGAGCAGCAGTGCCTAGCATGCTCTAGGCTGAGCAAGAGCTGCATCAGGGAGCTATGCCAAGACCTGGGTGGTGACCTACGCAGCACCAGCAACAGGGGCCACCCACTGCCACTGGAGGTGCATGTGAGTGCAGCGCTGTGCTTTCTTGCCACCGGCATTTTCCAAACACACACAGGGGACACAGTGGGCATGTCCTAGCCAGCGGTGTCCAAACACTTGTGGAAGTTCCTTGCGGCCCTCTTACTGAGCACACTGCAACAAATCAGCTTCCTGCAGGATTCCCGTGTGGTAGGTGCAATCGACTGCACACACGTGGCCATCAGGGCCCCAAGTGAGGATAGGGACACATATATCAATAGGAAGGCGTACCACTCGATTAATATCCAGGTGGTCAGTGACAGTGGTGGTAGCATCCTAGATGTGGTTGCCAAGCACCCCAGATCCTGCCATGACTCCCACATCTACAGGAACTGTGGGCTACATGAGGCCTTTGAGAGAGGGAGCATCACCGGAGGATGGCTTGTAGGTATGTACCATGGGGAATGACAACTGCAAAGATGTGTGAGTGGCAGTGTGAATGCATGTGGCAGACAGTGCATGTGGGAGTGTGTGGATACAGTGGCACAACAGGGGCACAGGGTAGACAGGCACTACCATGGGCAGAGGTGATGGCCATGCAGACATGTGACACACCACACACGGGATGCAGGCAGGGGCAAGCCACACACACCTTGCAACACACAGGGACCTGGGATGGCAACAGAATGACAAGATAAGCTCATACAGTGCACGGACACAGCCAAGGATGTGCATATGACTGAGATTGTGTGCCTGCATGTGTGTGCATGTGCATGCAGCAATGCATGCCATGCAGAGTATAATGGGATGCTGATGACAGGTCTGCACACAGGAACATGCAACTAACCTCTCCCCCTCCCAAAATAGTGACAGTGGATATCTTCAGATGCCATGGCTGATGACCCCAGTGAGGACACCCCAGACAGTGGCCGAAGTCTGTTACAATGAGGCTCACACTAGCACGAGAGGAGTAATTAAGCACACCTTCAGAGTACTGAAGACCCACGTCAGATGCCTTGACACCTCAGGGGGTGCATTTCAGTACAGCCCTGCAATGGCATGCAGGATAGTGCTTTCCTGCTGCATCCTCCACAACATTGCCCTGGCACACCGTGTACCAATGCCCGACAGCGACCAGGAGGATTGTGCGCTGCAGGAGGGCGATGGAGAGCTGGACAGCATGGTGGGATACATGGCGCACAGTGGTGCAACAGAAGGCCACTGTGCATGACAGGTGGTGATCTAGTAGTTCTTTTGAGGTGGTATATGGACACCAGTACCAATCATACCACCACCACCACTGCCACCACCACCACTACCCTCAACATCACCACCTCCTCCATGGTGGCACCTGCAGCAGTACAGGGGACACAGTGTGGTGCATTTATGCCCCAACAATGGCATGGCTCCCATGCCACCATCACCAAGCCTCAAGAGGATGAGATACTGTCTGTCAGGTGCCATGCAACACATGTGGCAGCGTTGGAGCTGGAACAGTGCCCATGCATGTCGCACAGTATTTGGCAGGCATGACAGCCAATGTGTGATGGCACCCCAGGCAACACAAAGAGGAACACAGCACAAATGGACCACGGACATAGAGACACAGGTGGGTGATGGACACACACACAGGACAGAGGAACAACGCCATTATGATGGTGCCACCAGGCACAATGCACCTGCCATAGCCACTGATACATGTAATAATAATAATAACAATAATAATGTTTATTTATTCCGCGTCTTTCTTAAACCAAGGTGCTTTAACAAAATTCCAGATAGAATATACTAAAACAAACATACAATAAATACTAATTCATAAAATCTGATTAAATAACATCAGGTCAAACAAGCTTGCTCCCATAAATGGGTAAACAGTAAACAGCGCACTCACCCAAGGACACCTGGTGGAACAGACCTGCAGATGTGTGGTGGTTGGTTATGCACCATTGCACTGTGCCACTGGTGCCATCCATAGGGACCACCATGCCCCTGGGTGGAAGGGAGCCATACTGGCCCATGGCCGCCACACAGCCTTAACGTGCGTGGTGTGGCAGCATGTCAACCGGACCCAGCACAGTGCACAGCTGCATATATAGCACCATGTGGCCAAGCCCACTGGTGTGCACCCAAGGCTGTGAGGTGCACAGCAGGCACACAGATACCATGTGCATGTTGGGGATGCACATGAGATGGTGCAGCTCCGCCACATGCATGCCCTCATGTGCACAGTGACACACACATACACACACCCATGCAGACCAGAGACAGATACACAGAGCCAGGGGTGCAAACACAACAGTTAATGATACATTAGAAAACACAATGGAACAAGGGTATAAACAAGTAAAAACAACATCAACAGCATAATCAAACAGTAGCCCCCCCGTACCCACACAATACAACTGCTATGTATAGCCCCTCAGCCCATATGTACAAGACTCCCCAGTACAATTGTGCAAGTCACCAAGCCCATATGTACAATGACCATCCCTCCAACAGCAGCACAAAGCAGATGCCCCCCCAACGTATCGATACCACCAAAGCATGGCCCCACCCACAGCCCCCCTTCACAGATGGGATGCAGCCCCCCCCACTGTACACTACCCACTGGCCCCACACCCCACATATACACAACAGGTACCCCTCCACCACAAGCCTACAGCGGTCAAAGAGCCAAAGGCATATCACAGGCCTATAGTCCATGGCCCCAGTCCACACTGTTTCAGTGCTAGCACCTCTGCAGTGCCATGAGAAGAGCCCCCAGAGAGCTGTGCAGGCACCCCACATCCTCCATTATCACAGACACCAGCACAACCAGGCTGCTGGTCACCCGCCACCTGCTGCCCTGGGTGCAACAAAGCCTACGGCCCATGCTGTCCTCCAGGTAACCCTGTTCCAGCTTCCTGACCTCCTGGCCACTGTTGGTCCATGTCACTGTTGTCAGACCAGTAGTCCACACTGTCCTCGGGCAGCATGTCAGCATCCTCCACCTACTCCCCCGCTGGATACGTCACCTTGTTCTGCGCCTCTGCCAACCGATCCACCATCTCCAGCTTGGCTGCAGGCAGCTCCATCACCACCTGTCCCTCTGCTGCCCGCTCTGCTTCCACCATCACCTCTGCTGGTGGTGCCCCAGCCAGTGCCACCCAGCCGTGCTGTTGGGGAACCCCCGGCACTGCAGCTGGATAATTGTCCACCACCACCTCCACCTCTGGCTGCTCCACCGTTCCCTGCTGCCCACTGTCTGTGGTGTCAGTGTCTGGCCCATCTTTCTCCTTGGCGATGGTGGGATGGGGCGTACCCTGCATCGCTGGTGCTGGATGTGGTACCGGTAGGCCGCTGCGTCCTCCGCCTTCACCTCTGCTATCACCCCCCAAGCAAGACCCTGTGGCAGAGTGTCAGTATGCTTTGCATACCTGCAGGGAAGCGATGGTGGTAGTCAGTGCAGTGCTGAGACACAATGCATGCACACGCAACACACAGCCACCACCCCCACCCCCGTGGACCACCACGGTATGAACACAAAACATGGCTATGGCATGGCATGATGTTTGCTCTGCTGCTACACCTGTCATGGGGGAGTCTTACGTGCAGCAATGACCTGCAAGGCAACATGTCACATCAAATGTGTCATTGCACAGTAGTGGGGTCACCATAGTGTCTCACTCTCCTACATGCTATCTGGCATGGCCACCCATAGACAGCATACCATACAGGGCTGGGGCACAGTGGCAATGGAAGCAGCACTGCATCCCACGTGCCATTCCAGGGGTGCAGCACAACAGTGCTGTGCTGTACACACACGTCCCTGCAGTCCCCACTCCCTTCCAACAGTGTACACTCACCCCACATAATGCCCCCTGCTATCAAGGCTGGAAGCAGTGCGACACATTGTGCAATGGGCACCCCCCAATGGCTGCCTACACCACACTCCCCACACCATCACCCACCATACCCATCTGGGTAGTGTTGTGGAGCCATCTCGATGCACTGGAGGGGCTAGGCATATGGTCATCCCCTACACAACAGCGGCCTGCACAGGGTCCCTGTGCAGTAGCCTAGATCAACTGCAGGACACTTGGCTGTCATGTAGCGGTACACATCATAGTACATGTTGCATGTCAGTCACACATCACACCACTGCACAGCTGTGCACAATGTGTATGCCTGCCAACACCCTTGTACAGACTTCTGGACCTGCTGTGTGTTCAGGCCTGGTGCACCTTACAGGAATGTGTGCTGTACTGCACAGTGGTCAGGTACAGCTGTGGTGTCCCACCTAGCACCGCCTCCCAGTGCACTGTGTCAGCATCCACAGGGGGGGAAGGCAGCTGTGCAGCCTGTATGCAACTGTACCCAGCACATGTCAGGCCTCAAATGCACCCAGGCTGCTGTTCAGTGACTATGTGCTGCCCTCCCCACATATAGATGCCCTGCTTTTCTGATACATTAGTGCATACATCTCCACTGTCCCACATTATGTGGGACAGGTCCACATTGTACGGCAACAATGCTCCCTGTTCCACATTGTGTGGACTAGGTCCACATTCACTGTCAACAGGTGCAGGCACAGTCCTCTGTAGCATTCTACACATCTTATAGCCTACAGGTAATAACAGACTGTCTGAACATATAGGCAAGCAGAGTAACAGAGTTCTGGTATCCTGGGGTATGGTCTGCTGCAGTGCTCCACTGTTTGCCCATGTGTCTCACATTCTGATAGCCTCTGTTCCACATAAGGGGGGCAGAGGGTTAAGTGCAAGGCATTGGTGGGGGCATTGTACAGTCCCACTACTTGCCACCCTGCAGTCATCCAATACAGTGGGATCCCTGTTCTGCTCTCTGTATCACAGCTGTTATGCCCTCTGCTGCCTGATCAGTGTGTGGGCTGTGCAGCCTGTCTCTTGCCTTCAGGGTCTCACCTCACACATGGCACACATACAGGCCACACATGCGGACTACTGTGATGACACGCACCTGTGCCCTGCATGCAGGCAAACTGTATGTGAGCACTATGCTGCCGCAGGATGCAGTTGTGGCCTATGCACATATGTGGCCTACGATTCGGATGTGCATGTGTGACATGGACCATGCACCCTATGCAGGCACTGGCTCTATGCTACATGTGACATGTCCTATCACAGCAGTTGGAATGAGTGAGGCCACTCAGATGCATGGTGCATAGTGTTTACTAAGTAATGATAACTAATGTTGTGATATGAAGTGCTACAGTACGTTTGTAACAATACCCATACACACATACCCACACCCAGTCACAGATCACAGCATACACACTTAAATTGTGCTGTACTACATTGCCCACACACCTGCACACAGTACACACACACACACACACCCCACACACACCACATGTCCACACTCAGTGTCCTCCCATACTGCCACTCTGCCCACTGCCCAACACCCATTTCAGTGGCGCACCATAGTGGCATGGTCTGTCATCCGGTAGCTGCTTCCCAGTTCTCCTGCCTTTTGTGGTGCACACCCCCTGCCCATCACCCTGTGTTGCAGGCACAGCTGGTCCTGTTGCACCACTGGGCCTACCCTTCCCCTGTTGCATGCCTGCAGGTCCAAAAAAAACAGTGAGTATAAACTCATTTGCAATGGTGACCTTACAAAAATACATACATACATAGAATAAATACACAGTAACCACAGTTAATGATAACAATTACAGACTTCTGTGAGCAGTACAAATGTTTTCTTAGTTATGAAATGGACAAAGGCTTACTTATATGCTGTCTAAACTCTGGTGGAAGACTGTTCCAGCATGTTGGAACATAATAACTAAAGAGGAATTGAGGACGCTTAGTTTTTGTAAAAGGGACTACCATTTATTTTACTCCGATTTTCTCAAAAAGGGTTCAGCATTTCTAAAACATATTCTGTCCCTCAAAAATGTGGGAATAAGTCCCAACCCACACTTACAAGCAAATAATTTGGCTTATGGGAGATCAGAGTGCTGTGGGTTCAGTTCCCACATCTGACACTTGGGTTAATATCCCAGTACTGACACTGTAGTGCAGCAGGAGAGAGGTGCTGTACTTCTGAGGTGCCATCTTTCAGATGAGATGTTAAACCGAGGTGCCATCTGCCTGGATTGGTGGTAGTTCAGCTAGATATTAAAGATCCCATGGCACTTATTGAAATGAGTTGGGGAAGGTTTTTATTAATAAACAGAACAATAAATCAGTCAACAGTAATACAACTTTAGAAAAATAAAATAAGAAAGAAGAAAACATAACAAAATGACTCATCAGTAATAATCAATAACCCAACATTGAGAAAAATAATTCAACCTATCTTGTCTTTTAGAAAAGGAATTGCTTTCCACCTCATAAGACAGACATTGTTGGGCAAGTATTTGTGTTCAGAATCACACTGTAACAACAAATCATGTTCAATATGTAGTAAAACATCAAGTGGTGAGTGATGTAACTGTCTCAGCATAAAATGACATCTGGCTTGCCATAAATGAAACTTAGACATGGCAAACAGAAGCCGTACACCAGCATCCAACAAAGTACAATGAAGTAAAAAACTCCCCACAACTTCTACAGTATATATGTAACAGTCTGCCAAAAAGGCTGGTTCCAACGAGCAGAAAGGGTAGACCAGAATTCTCGCACAAAAGGACAGAAGATAAAAAAAATGGGACACTGATTCCTCTTAATTTACACTAGTATCCCTCGGACAAGTCCTCTCAGTAACCATCTTATGCTTTAAATTCCCTCTAACACTGAGCCGTCCATGACAACTAAGCCATAAGACATCCCACAATCTAGGTGGAATCTGTTTATCAACCAAACTTTTAAGGAGATTATCAACATAACTATCCGGAATATCCTTAAAAGCAGGGACTATGGAATGTGCTTTAGATTGCAGGGCACTGTAAATATATTTGCAAAGTTTGCAATACACTTGGGCCAGAAGCAACTTCCATCTATTAAGCTTTGTTATCACAGGTCTGATATAAACCGGATAGTTAGAAGTGTGTATATTTCTCTGGCTCAATCTAGGCCAATCTGAAGTCAATCGAGGTAGCCAATTATATACATAAATCACCCATAATACAGTTTGGGGACAACTAAGGTCTATTAAATTCCAATGAAAAAAAATACTGTAGTAAAAATTGACTGGATTCACACAATTCAAACCACCCTGTGCGATTGGAAGATATAACACATCTCTTTTAATGGGATTCAGGTGAGTCCCCCATATAATTTGAAAAAAAAGACCCAATAAAGTGGCTTCCAGAACAAAAGGAATGGGGTATACTGTGCTAAGGAATAAAAAATGAGGGAGAAGCAAAGTTTTGGTAATTATAACCTTTTTCTTTTTAGTTTGCTGCCATGATTTCCATAATTTAATTTTGGACTGCACCGCAGCAATTTTAGCAGACCAATTAAGTAATGCATTATCACCTTTACCAAAATCAATACCTAAGATCCATACCGGGCCCAGTAAAACAGGAATCCTTTGTAAATCCATAACTTCAGGAATTTCAGTATGCAGTGGATATAAAAAACTCTTTACCTTATTAAGGGAAGAATCCGCAACAACCAAAAAATTAGAAAAATGGTGCAACACCTTATCAACAGAGGGCAAATCAGCAACAAAAACACAGACATCATCCACATAAGTTGAAATCTTGGCCTCAAGGGTATATGGGAGGAAACAATACCAAGAATCCATACATCTTGGGCAATAGCATGTAAAAGTGGATTCAAACTAAAAACACAGAGTAAAGGGCTTAGAGGGAAGCCTTGTCTCACCCCCCTATGAATAGGGATATATGAACCCAAGTAACCATTCACCAAGAGCAAAGCCTAAGCATGACTATAAAGTAAAGTGATCCAGGCTATAAAGCAGTCAGGAATTCCATAGGTACATAAAACCTGAAACAAATAACAATGCGGTACCTGGTCAAAGGCCCTTTCCTGACCCATGGACATAACAAAACCATCTATAACATCAGCTTTACCAAGTTCAATTAGTTCCCTAAGCAAAAGGAGCTTAGTATATATGGATCTACCCAGAAATGAACAGGACTGGTGTAGGGAAACAAAGTTTGGAGCTATGGAGAGTAATCTGGCATTCAATATCTTCATTAATATTTTAAAATCTGTATTAAGAAGACTTAAAGGTCTCCAATTGGAAAGTACATTCCGATTGCCTTTTTTATATAACAAAATCTGAATCGAAGTACAGAAATGGAAATCATGAGTTTGTTGTTGCAAGGCCCAATTAAACACTACTGTGAGTATTTCACAAATCAAAGGACTACAGGATTTATAAAATTCTGCAGGCAAACCATCAATACCAGGCTCCGTGTTGTTTCGTAAATGGGAAATTTCCCTTTTAACTTCATCCACACTGATTGGTGCAATTAAAGCCTATAACAGGACATCCGATCAAGGGACAATATGGAGAGAGGAAAGAAAATTCCCTGCACCAGAACTATCCACTGATGATACAGTATATAAATCTGAAAAGTGTGAGGAGACCGGCTGCAATATATCCTGAAATGCAGTGTAACTGTTACCATTAGTATTCACAACTTCCATTATAAGGCGATCCACTGAATGCCTATGACTACAATCCAACACATCCCCCAAAGCAGATTATTAGCAGAACAGACCCTATGTTCGTGCAGCAGGGAGGTAGCTCTAGTATATTGCAAAGCTGCCATTTCCTTTTTAACATTCTGTACCTGTGCTGTCAAAGATAAACCTTGTGAGTGTATAGCAGAATATAAAATTTCCAACTGCATGCGTAAAGACAAATATCTTTAATATTTAGTCACTTCAGCATATTTAGACTCTCTTTCAGCCAGGGAAGAGATTTCAGACTTAGTGAGAATCCACAACTGAACAAGTCATCGGAAAGTTCAGATAGTGACACAAGAGCCTTCAGCAAATCATGTACTTGGGCCAGAAACCTGGCATCAAGTAACAGTAAAGAATTCAGTTTCCAATATCCCAGCCCCAGTTTAGTATGAGAGCCTGCCCCTAATGTGGCAGTTACCACCATGTGGTCTGAAGTCTCCGCTGGAACGGTTTGAGCCTTAACAACTCATAGTGCTGCAGTGACAAAAAGAAAATCAATCCTAGTGGATAAGGAGCCCTTAAAAAAAGTACGTCCACCATTAGGATGACAAACTCTATAAACATCCTGTAGATGACCCTGAACAATAATATGATTAAGACAATGTGTATCACAAAAATCTTTATCAGTCAGTGCCCCATGCCGGATTTATGCACTACACAATTAAAGTCACCACTCCATATGATAAAGCGAGACGTGAACAAAAAGGGCTGCACCATACGAAAGAGGTCCACTCGACCCTTCTTTGTAACTGGTGCATAAATCACAATTAACCTCCAAGTTATATGTAAATATACAAAATCCAGTATTAAGGCACATCCCACAACTAGCTCGACCAGCCTAGTAACATGAAATCCATCACCCCGAAACAACACTCCAACACCACTACAGGTTTCCAATCCTAAAGAAAAAAAAAAGAGGACCCCATAGCCAAATCTTCTTGGTCATAGTAACCAAAGAAAGGGTATTGAGATGGGTATCTTGAATAAGGCAAATATCACATGCCAAATCACATAAAAATTGAAAAGTAAGTAGGCACCTACGAGCATTTTTAACACTGTTCACATTGAGCGTGGCAACAGTGAGGTGAAATGCCGTCGCCATGAAAGAGGACTAGATAAAGGAGAAAAAAAATTAATAAATATCAGGTAACCCTTCACGATCTAGTACTTCTGAGGGGTAGTACCCCCGGCTGCAAGGGCCTACTATCTAAGGGCAATTCCTTTGATTTATCACTCTCAGAATCAGAGGACACTACAGGTTGTGAAGAGGTACCAGAATCAGCTTCCATATCTGAAGACTGAGTGTGATGGGAAAGGACCTCAAATTTATTACATAAGGGAACAGAGCCACCAGGAGAAGATGCTTTAGCCAATTTGGCCCTACATTTAGTTTGTTTTTGAGCCTGCTTTTTTGCCTGGACACTAGGCTCAGGAGGAGACATTATAATATTATCTAGATTTGTTTCAGGGACAAGCAGAGGTTCAACATGGACCCAGGTTACAACAGAAGGAGGGGGGAGTGTAGAGAAAGGGTCTTGGACATCCGGCTGAGGCACGTCCAGTAAAGGAGGCTCAGCGGAAGAACCAGGCAATAAAGCAACATTTTGTGGAGCAGGGACAGTTACATCAGGGAACAAAGGGGGACCAGAACCTACCAGTACTAGTGAGGTAAGGGATTGCGCTGCATCAATATCCTTTTTGTGAGCATTTATAAAGATCAAATCCTGGTCTGGGCAATCCTCATGGTTATAGGAAGCCTAAGGACAGGATCTAAAACCATGACCTAATTCCTCACACAGGTTACACTTTAACTCAGAAGTACAATCAGTACTAGCAAGGCCAAAGGATAGACAAAGGGAACACCGCAGTCTATCACAGGCTGTACTGAGATGGGAAGGGGAGCCACATTTAAAGCAGGTACTAGGTTGCCCCACATAGATGCAATGCCCCAGTTCTCTACCCAAAAACAAACTATTTGGCAAGTGTATTGGACCAACATTGGTATGCCTAAGTCTCACTCTATAATGCCAGCCCCCAGTCCACAAATGTTCAGAGTCAAAATTAGGCTGAGGTAACCCTAACACATCACAGCATTGTTTCAACCACTGTGTAATATCACAAGCCGCCACATTCTCATTTCAAAACAAAATGGTAACATTTTTAATAGAAGGTCTGGTAAGTGGGATAGCCCAAAATGGAAGCCACAACTCAGAGTATTTGAGGGTGTCATACTTAGTCCAAAAGCGGTCTAACCCCTGAGGGGTTTTAAAACTAACATCATATAAGGAAAAGCCAGATACATGAATTAATGCAAAAATTTAATCAGTGAAAAAATCCAACGATCCTTTCAAAAGTGACTTTCCCACATAGAGATGGTCAGGAACAATGTCGAGACCCCCAATATATTGAAGTTGGACTGCATTCCATCTCTGAAGAGGAGGGGGTTTCCTAAATGCATCCCATTTCTGAAATTCTTCCCAAGTAGATTTAGCCTTTGACCCAGGGTCAGGAGAAGGGTCAGGGGGTTGGACATCATTGTCCATTTGATCACCCCTAGCAGGTCCCAGAATGCTAGGGCCTTCATCACCTGAAGAGGAGGGAGGCAAGGAAGGAATTTTAGTGAGCAGTGTAGTGTCCAAGTCAGGATGTTGAACATCCTCAGCACGTAATTCCATATCCAAGTTACCAGGTGGAAGTATAGGTAAATCACCAAGGGAGATTTCTGACCGCCACTACCAGGTATCGTGCTGTGGGCAGGGTCAGGTATCCAATGCCCTGAATCACCTGGTTTCCAACCCGTGTTGTGCAGTGAGGGCTCTAAAGAACTAGGTATGGGGCTGGCACAGGGTAGTAGTGCAGGATTAGGTGAAACAGGCGAAACAGTCGGTGCAGCAGTAGGTGAGACACGGGGACAAGAAGGTAAAGTACTCACAGTAGTGCGAGGTGGAACAGCTGCTGAGTCAAACAGCGGAGAAGCCAGAGCCAGATCTAGTGCAGGAGGAATCATAAACTCTGACATAGCATGGTGCAACGCTAACGTGTCTGGTGCAACAGGAGATAGCTTATGACTTGGCACCACTGATGAGCCTGAAGGTACTGTGGCTGTAGAGAATGCAGTTTGCACCTCAACACCTTCTAATCCAGGCACCAGAGACCGCGACCCAGGACAGGAAGACTCAAAAGAGGCAATAGCATTGATCACTGCCAATACCTGATTCCGATGTGCAGCAAGGAGGGATTTTAACCAGAGTTCATCAGCAGGCAAAATGTCAGACGTTGCAGAGGAAGACAGAGCAGGTAAAGACTCTTCAGGTACTGCAGGATCCACAGACATAGTAGTAACATTTTCAGATGTTCTCACCAAAGCTGGCTCCAAGGCTGGACCTGCAGGAGCAGAGCTCTGCTCTCCTGCAGGTACACCAGCAGAGTGACTGATTCCCATGGATGAATCCATGGTCCAACAGTGCCCCCACTCAGAGTAGGGGAATATCCCTGGTGTCCTGGCCAAATTTCCCTCATTCACTAAAAATACCACCAACAGCTTAATCTGGTTCAAGGTCAGTTGGCATTCATCTGTATCCTCCTCCCCTGGGTAGTGCCTGAAAATAGGCAGGGTTTGTCTAGTGCACTTACCCGGTCAACAAAAACTAAATAAATAAATAACTGCTTATGTACCATTCTTCTAGTACATAGTGATAACTACCTGTCTTGCATACATTTCACAGTGGTGTAAAAGTTTGGGACACTTCAGTACCAATCTTGCTAACCTATTCATAAGAACATCCAGCTTTGATAAACGATCGCTGGTTGCACCACTGTATAAAATATCCCCATAATCTATTAATGGCAAAAATTGTACCTTGATAATGGAGTTCAGAGTTTCTGGTTCAAAACAATTTTTATTTTTATATAAAAAAATCCACCCGTTTACTAACCTGAGAGATTAGATTGTCAACGAGCATATTACCTGACCCAAATTTGTCCAGCCAGAACCCAAGATATTTATAGTGATCAGCTGACTCCAAAATCATCCCCTTGCATTCAAAAATATCTAAATTTAATTCCCGTTTTAGTTTAAAAGATGACCCAAACAATATACATTTGCTTTTAGATGTATTTAACTTTAACTTAGATTCAACCAAGAAAGACTCCAAAAGGTCAAAACTTTCCTGGAGTATTCTTTGGACTTCAGGGACTGTGGAGCCAGAATGGTACAGAATGGTATTGTCTGCATAAAAATGGTAGCGAGAGTCCACCACGTGATTACCAAGGTCTTTTAAGTTAACCAAAAACAAGAGGGGACCCAGGACTGAATCCTGGGGTAAACCTCTTAAGACCAGCCATGAAGCCGATTCAGAACCATTCACCACAGTTACCTGGTATCCTTCAGTCAGGTAGGAGGTGAACCAATCCAGAGTCAGTCGGTTCATCCCAACCTCACACAGTCTTTGCAGCAATAGTTAATGGTCCACCGTGGTGAAGACCTTGCAGATATTGACCAGTATAGCCCCGTAAAATACTGGGCTTCTCTTGCTGCACCAGTCTCATCCAAGACCCTCCAACAAGTCCATAATTGTCCTATGGTGCTTCCGAAATCTGGATTAGTACTGTTCCAATAGCCTTTCCCTTTCTAAATATTTCACTAGCTGTCTTGCCAGCAACTTTTCTAACACCTTGCTGACCAATAGCTTGGCAGAAGACACCAGGCGAAAGGACTGCAGTGTGACTGGACTTCTCTACTGGGACTATATTGCCCTCCTTCCCACCCAAAGCTAGTTCTACTTTTATAGGCACAGGATTTGACTGACAACAGGAACCTCCAGTTTGGGAGAAGGAAGTGAGTGATCACAGAGCCACCAAAGACCCACCATCCTAGAAGGGCAAGAGTAGCTCTCCGGCCCCCTCTAGCTGCTGGAGGTCTGCCTCTGAGCAAGTAAGGGGTCTACTGAGAAATATAGGGTATTCTTGTCTCAGAACAGGACAATCAGGAGCTTAAAGGGCACACAGGCAGAAAGTAAGGAGAGAGAGAAAAAACAGAGTAAAGAGTAAGGATCGCAAACAGTTAAGGGGCCAGAAATAAGACATGATGGGAGTGGTGCAGTGCAGTGGCTGTGGAGCAGCAGTCTTCCGGGAAACATTCTGGAGGATGCGGTGTTGTCCCATCTGCAGGCACCTCTCTGGGCTGAGAGAGGAGGTTGCTCATCTCCAGGCTGAGTTGGCCAGGATTTGTGGGACCTCCTCTTCCATCCAGGGACCACCAGTGCCACTGCCATTGCCTCAGAGGTTGCCAAGAAAGAAGAGCAGTTGGACCACAGTGGGCTCAGGGAAGGTGAAGGTGGTGGAACAGAGACACATCCCTCCAGTTGTACCTCTCCACAATTCCTATGCCATTCTGGCAAAGTATGGTTCCTCTATGGAGGCACCCGCAGTGGAGACCAAGGAGGATGCTGGGAACCTCCACAAAGGATACCCACAGGAGGGTGGCAGGGAACCCCGCAGGGGAAGGGAACAACTCCTGGTGGGGGACTCCATTGTTAGGAAGGTAGAACTGGGGGAGGAAGGGGAGAGGGAGGTAGGGTCCCTGCTTGGCACCATGGCTTGGAGGGACAGGGAGCGAATCCTCAGGATTACTGGAGCAGCTGCACAGGGGAAGGAGCTAGATGTCATTATCCACCTAGGGATAAATGATCTGGCAAAGAAAGGGATTAGAGAAGTGCAGGAAGAGTTTGTGGAATTGGGGAGGGGCCTTAGACAAGTAGCACTCACGGTAACCTTCTCGGAGTTGCTGCTCATCTATGGCGTGAGGAGAGGCTAGGTGTTCTCACCATGATTCAATCAGTGGTTGAAAAACTGGTGTGAGCCTAGGATTTGGCTTCATTGGGATGGGGGTCCACCTGGAGTGATGTCAAGCCTATACTGGCATGATGGGCTGCATCTGTCCAGGAGGGAACCAGGATCCTAGGTGATAGGTTTAAATGCTTTATTGGAAAGCATTTAACTAGCCAAGGGGAGGCACTGGAAGGAGCAGGAAACTTAGCGCCCCCCAAAAAATCACAGTAGTAAGTGCAGTAAACACCAACATAGAGGTGTCAATAGGGAGAAGAGCAGGGGTAAATGGAGAAAGTGACAAAGGCAAGAAGGACAGAGATGGGGCCAAAAGGAGTAAGGCCATCAGGAAATGGAGGGTAATGAGTACCAGTGCCCGTAGTCTGGGCAACAAGCTCCCTGAGCTGGTGGCCTTGATGGAAGAGGTATGCCTGGATATCGTAGCAGTCACAGAAACATGGTACACAGAGAACCATGACTGAGATGTTAACATACCAGGGTACATAACCTACAGGAGAGACAGGCAGGGGAGAAGAGGGGGAGGAGTAGCTCTCTATGTAAAGGAAGGATAAAAGCAACTGAACAAAAGAGTAAACAGGGAGGAGAGGAGGCACTGTGGGTCACCTTGAGACTGGAAAGGCACCACAATCCGCACAGGGGTTGTGTACAGACCCCTATGTCAGGGGGAAGGAATGGACAAGAATATGATAGAAGGCATTCTTAGAATGGCAGAGAAAGGGGAGATACTGTTGATGGGAGACCTGAATATGCCAGATGTTAACTGGAGCACATTTGCTGTAGCCACATCCAAGAGCAGGGCCATTCTTGATGCCCTACAGGTGGCAGGCCTCAGACAGCTAGTTTTGAAACCCACTCTTGAGGGAGCAATCTTAGACCTCATACTCTCAAACAGGGGCGATGAGAGGATCTCAGATCTAGAAGTGGGTTGTCATCTGGGAACAAGCGACCATCAAACAGTGTAGTTCACGTTCAACTCAGCTACAGAGTCAAGCCATACAAAAGTGAGGGTACTGGACTTTAGGAGGGCTGACTTTGGCAAGATGGGAGAGTGCCTCAGAAAAGCACTAGCAAACAGGCTAGAAGGAGGTGTGGAGCAACAATGGGAATCATCAAACGGCCATCACAGAGGCAACAAGCCTTTTGTGAAGCAAATAAACAAATCAAAATGAAAGAAAAAGCCACTATGGTTCTCAAAAGAGGTGGCTGTGAAAGTCAGGAAGAAAAAGATAGCATTCTGGAAGTATAAGGAAACACAGAAGGAGCAGGACAGAGAGCTGTAGAAGTTAATGCAGAAGGAAGCAGAGAAGGAAATCAGAATAGCAAAAGCCCAAACTGAGGAAAAGATAGTCAACTCGGTTAAGAAGGGGGATAAAACCTTTTATAGGTACATCAGCGAGCGTAGAAAGACAAAGGGAGGGATAGTGAGGCTGAATAGAATGAACGGTAGGTGGGCAGAGGGGGACAGTGAAAAAGTAGGGATACTGAATGAATATTTCTGCTCAGTATTCACAAAAGAGGAGGGAAGTGCCTAATCCAATTAACAGAAGCACTCTTGATAGGGGGTGATCCCAGTCCTTTCACAGAAGAAAGGGTTCTGCAAGAACTCCTAAAACTGAAGGTGGACAAAGCAATGGGGCCTGATGGAATTCACCCCAGAATTCTAAAAGAATAAACGGGGGAACTAGTGAAAAAACTGGCTACTCCTTTTAATAAATCATGGGAGGATGGTGTGGTACCCGAGGACTGGAGGAAGGCGGCTGTGATTCTCCTTCAAAAAAGTGGAACCAAGACACAGGCAGGAAACTACAGACCTGTCAGTCTGACATTTGTGGTAGTGAAAGTGATGGAGTCACTTCTGAAGGAAAGCATAGTTGAGTACCTAGAGGCCAGTGGGGCACAGGACCCAAGGCAGCATGGGGTCACAGCGGGAAGGTTATGTCAGACGAATCTAATAGATTTCTTTGACTGGGTGACCAAAGTAGTAGACCAGGGAGGGGCTGTGGACATGGCCTACCTAGACTTTAGCAAGGCATTTGACACAGTCCCACACAAAAGATTAATAGTCAAATTAACCAGCCTGGGAGTGGGTCCCAGGGTCGTAGCCTGGGTAAAACACTGGCTGGACAACAGGACACAGAAGGTAATTGTAAATGGAGTCCACTCTGAAGAAAGAGGGGTTACTAGTGTGGTACAGCAGGGTTCAGTATTGGGTCCAGTCCTTTTTAATGTCTTCATAAGTGACATTGTAGAGGGACTGGAAGGAAAAGTATGCCTCTTTGCAGATGACACAAGATCTGCAACAGGGTTGATACACAAGGAGGCGTGGAAAGGATGAGAAGGAACTTGGCAAGGTTGGAGGAATGGTCAGAAGTATGGCAGCTAGATTCAATGCAAAGAAGTGCAAAATAATGCACCTGGGAAGCAAGAACCCAGGGAAGAATACACAATGGGGGAGGTAGTAACAACACCAAAAAGGAAAGGAACTGGGGTAATCATATCAGATGACCTTAAGGTTAGCAAGCAATGTGAGAAGGCAGTAGGGAGGGCTGGGGTATACTGGGATGCATAGGAGAGGCATCAGCAGCAGAAAACAGGAAGTTGTTATCCCTCTGTACAGACAGTTGGTGAGACCCCATCTGAGTACTGTGTCCAGTTCTGAGACCCCTCCCAAGGACATAGACAGGATAGAAGTCCAGAGGAGGGCAACTAAAATGGTGCAGGGTCTGCAAGAGAAGCCATATGAGGAGAGACTAAAGGAGCTTAATATGTATATCCTGAGGAAAGAATGGAGAGGGGACATGATAGAAACTTTAGCTACCTCAGTGGAATCAACAATGTCCAAGAAGGTAGCATCTTTCAGAAAAAGAGACTTGCAAGAACAAGAGGACACAATTTAAAGATGGGGAGTGGTTCTAGGGCAATGTGAGGAAGTATTATTTCACAGAGAGGGTAGTGGATGCATGGAACAGCCTTCCTGAGGAGGTTGTGGGGTCTAAAACTGTGGGAGAATTCAAGAATGCATGGGACAGACATAAGGCAATTCTTGTGGGGGGTAGGAAGAAATAGGCTGTTGGTTAACTAGGATCTGCGGCCTATGCTGTAGGTAGGGAAATGGGCAGACTAGATGGGCCAATCGGTCCTTATCTGCCATCAAAGTCTATGTTTCTAATAGCAACAAAGAAATCGGCCTGTAGTTGGATAGGCAGCCAGGGTTGCCTCCCCCCCAAAAATGAGGACCACCCTGGAAGACTGCCAACCCTCTGACAAACTGCCTTCTTTAATAGACCGATTAAATAGGTATGTCATAGGTCCCACAATATGAGTCGCTGGAAATTTTAGCATTTTGGGTGACAAACCATCTAGACCATATCTACCATTTGCTTTCAAATGTAGAAGTATTTCCTGTACCTCACTACAAGATACAACTTTGAAACCAAATTTAGAGATCCCAATATTGCAAAAGATTAAGGGGTTATATAGAGGTTTAAGTGAGCTATCAAAAAAGTTTCCTGAGTCCACAAAATATTCATTAAACCTATTTGCGAGTACTAACTCTTTTTTTAAAAGTTTCCTCTTTGGATAAGTGGATATAGGGTTTTGATATTGACTGCCACTTAAGGTCCCCTACTAGGTCACAAGAGTTTCCAGGGTTCCCCGCAGTTTCCAAGGTCTTAGTTTTAAACTAATTATTTTTTTTTCCCTTATATTAAACACATGCAATTTTTTAATTTCCTTCAATATTGCCAGTCACTTGCATTCCCAAATAAACAAGCCTTTTCCCATGCTTTATTTTCATCATGCTTCATTTTGGTAAGTTTAGAAGTATACCATTGAGCCGAGTTTGCTTTCATTTTCTTTATTTTGACAGGTATATGTTTATTACACACCTGAAGAAACCCGGACACAAAATATTCCCATGCCAGATCTAAATCGGGACTCAATTCTAAATGATCCCATTTAATGCTATCAAGGTCATCTTGGAAGGCAAAATAATCAAACTTTTTGAAAGACCTAAACCTCAGAAGCCTAGGTGGACCTTTAGCCTTTGCTTGCCTCTTAATGTCATCATTTTTGCCTGGTCCAACAAGGCCCCTAAACTGCCTGCTAAGGTGATGATATCCCACATGCTAAAAAAGGGCATGTTAGGGCTCTTTAAGCAACACCTCCAGCAACTGAGCTGGGAACCTATCCTAAGTGCCAACAACGTCGACACAGCACTGGGTAAATTTATAGATATTTACAATGCTGCTTGTGATATATTTGCCCTTGTATCAAAAAGAACTAGCATTTGTCAATGCCGAATGTTTGCTTGCTGGCATTGGCATTGATAGTGTAGGAGTTAGAGAGCTGCATAATAGGAATGACAGTAAAGTATTGAACTGAAGCCAACCCCGCCACCACCCTGCAAAGACTGACAGGCATTGCGGTGTGCCTTTGGGTCGTCAGGCATAACAGCCATGCCATTTCACCACACCCTACGCTGCAGACACCGACAAGTGTCACAGTGTGCCTTGGGGTCTTTGGCCCTTATGCTCACCTCATTCCATCAGGAAATACAGTGAGATGGGTGCTGCATAGGAGAATGGGGTGAACATTGGGGCTGAAGAGTCCAAGGCACACCTTGATGCCTCTCATGGGGTGCAGAGTGTGTAATGGTATGAGCATTACAGGTGAGAATCCCAAGTCACACCCTGATGCCTGTCAGTCTCTACAGGGTTGGGTGTTATGGTCGGAAACCC
This sequence comes from Neoceratodus forsteri, assembly GCA_016271365.2. Taxonomy (NCBI): domain Eukaryota; kingdom Metazoa; phylum Chordata; order Ceratodontiformes; family Ceratodontidae; genus Neoceratodus; species Neoceratodus forsteri. Next base: position 615,751,524 of record CM057455.1, read on the forward strand.
TAATGTCTCAGGCATTCATTGGCATTTTCACTCCAAATTTTAAACATAGGTTTTTTGTGACCCTCACCTTATGAACAGTGGCAATATCAGTTCATTAACCGAAAGCTGATTTTGCACAGTGACTACGCCATTTGGCACCACAGGTGCGAAAACACATTTCGAACAGTATGTGAAAAATGACAGCTGTATTGTTCATGGGGAGGTGGAAAAAATGGCAATGTTGAAAATCTGAAGTGAAAATATTTAAAAGGAAATGGTGACATTATGAGCGTGTGTAGAAATTGCACAACACACACCCATAATGCAATTAGTTTGGGGATTTTTTACAGCAGATTGTCAACACAGGCATTTTGGAACCTCCACTCATGAACAGTGTCATTGTGATTTTCTTAATCTGTCCCGAACAGTGATTTCCCAGAGTGACCATGCTTTTCTGTGCTGGAAGTGCAAAAACACATTACAGCCATGGTGTGAAAAATGACAGCTGTACTGTTCGTAAGGAAATGTGGAAAAATGCCAGTGGTGAAAATCTGGACTGAAAATATTAGAAATCCTTGAACTTACGAGGGTTCATGGAAACTGCACAATGGTTGCTCATAACACAGTCATTTTATGGACCTTTTTCACCAAATTTTTAACATAGCTATTGCTCATGAACAGTGTCACTGTGATTTTCTTAATCTGTCCCAAACATTGATTTCACACACCAACTGCACCATTGTGTGCTACATGCGTGGAAACACATTTTGGGCGAAATGTGAAAAATGACAGCTGTACTGCTCATAAGGAGTTGTGGTAAAATGGCAATGTTGAAAATCTGGAGTGAAAATATTGAAAATTCGTGAACTTATGAGCTTGCATAGGAACAGCTCAATGCATGCTCGTAAAACAGTCATTTTGGGGAAATTTTTCACCAAATTTTCAACATACGGTTTTTGGGGGCCTACCCCATGAACTGTGACACTGTAATTTTATAAATCGCTCCCAAAAGGCGGTTATGCGCAGTGACCCAAAATCACCTTTTGGGGCAGATTAACAAAATGACAGTGACAGAATTCATGAGGTGGGGTCCCAAAAACCCCACGTTGAAAATTTGGTGAAGACATTCCCAAACAAGCCTGAGATATGCATCAAAGTTGAAAAAACCCTGTTTATTACATTATTCAGCTTACTGGCATTTCCTCAATTCGGTTGGCTTTGAAGAGTGCAGATGTGTTCCCGGTCCACCAAGATTGTTGCGCAGACTCTGGAGGTAAGTAAGGAGGGGTAAGGAAGTGGTGCGCAGAGTGGGTGGGTGGAGGAGGGGGTCAGGACAGTCAGCGAGGGAAGGTTTTCTTCAGGTTTCTTTTTTTTCTTGGACGATGCAGGACTTTGCCATGCTGGGTGGGCTCCCAGCATGGCAGCTGGAAGGCTGTTTGGGGTGGGGGGGCAGTGGAGCTGACAGGGATTGGGCACCCTCTCAGCCATACAGACTGTTGCCATGCTGGGGTGGGCTACCAGGGTGGCACTCACTTGTCTGTTAGGGAAGGGGAACATTGGAGCCAATGGGGGATTGGGCACCCCTGTCGGCCATACAGTGTGGGGGGAGCGCATTAGCATGCAATATGCATGCATGCTTGTGTGGGGGGGAGCGCATCAGGGCACGGCTATTTTCTTTCAAATTGGTGGCAACGTTTCAAATTAGTGTCACCGACTGTGTTCCCCATTATTGGTGGACACCACACATGCCCCAAAATGCCGTGCTGGCATTGGCCACAACAGTGCTGCACCTCCAGAACTTGCTTCAGCACCAAGCTGCCACAATATGTTTCTTGCGCTGCACGCAAGCAAACATAAAAATCAGTGTCTCGCACAAAATGTGGATAACCCCACACCTCCTTGCCCTGATGAGCTCCTGGGACCGCCTATGGTATAAGTGCAAAAATACTTTCGCAGACCAGGATATGCAAAACTACAAGGCAGCACGAAATAAATGCACATCGCAATCCATCAGGCAAAAACTAACTACCACAGACTCGAGCTAAACTCCATCTGGGATGACAGCCGTTGATTCTGGGAGAACATTAATGCAATCTCTGGGAAACAGGATACCTCATCACCCACAATGCTGAGCCATAAAGGATCCTATACACAAGACCCCAAATCCAATGCAGACATCTTCAACAAGGCTTTTACTGACCTCAGTACAGTGCTTCCCCCAGTTTCCAAGACCAAGCCAGCACTAATCAACCCAAACCCCAAAGTTCCCTCCTAACAAATTATGCCACCCCCCATTCTATCTCACAGTATCATCTACAAGTGAGGTAAAAAAATACCTCTCCAAAGTCCTTGGGAAGTCAAGGCACAGCTCTGAGGTCCTGGACCAAAAACTAATCTCTCTTACCATTGACCAACTGCTAACACCACTGACCAGTATCGTAAACTTGTCACTCACCACAGATACCTTCCCAAAACTCTGAAAAGCCACAGTCATAACCCCCATCCATAAAGCAGGCAGTAAGACTGACCACGCCAACTAGCTCCCAATTTCAATTCTCCCCAATCTCAAAAGGCCTCGAGTGGATAGTCTACGATCAGCTGGATGAACACTTCAATAAATACCAGCTACAATGCCAGGAGCAGCATGGCTTCCATAAACTCCAGAGTACTACCACAGCATTTCTCAAGTTCATGGGTTACGTTCATGATGCCTTTGACTGTGGGCACTTGGTGGGGGCAACCTTTATTGACCTCACCAAGGCTTTTGACACAGTCAACCATGACCTCCTCCTTGCCCAATTAGAGGTAACCGGGCTCTCCTCAAACTCAATGTGCCGGTTCCAGAGCTACATCTCTGGTCTTGTATAGTGGGTAAAAATATGCAATGTACTCTCGGAACCCCAACAAGTGTCCACCGGTGTCCCCCAAGGATCCATCCTGGGCTCCCTCCTTTTTAGCTTCTTTCTAAATAACCTACCACTTGCCTGTCAACAAGATATCCTTCTCTACACTGATGATGTGGTAATCTACTCCAGTCACTCTGACCTGATCACACTGCAGCAGTGACTTCAAGAGGATTTTTACAATGTGGAAGACTGGTTTAGCAATGCTAAACTCCTAGTCAACCACAAAAAGACTGAGTCCATGCTCTTTGCCCCTGCCCATAGCCGCTACAGGACTGCAACTCTGAACATTCAGAATAAACAAAATTTCTCCATTGAAATGGTCCCCAAGTTCAAGTACCTGGGTCTCACCCTAGACAGCTCCCTCTCATTCACCACACATGTTGATCATGTCATCGCTACAGCTAACAGGAAGCTTGTCTGCTATATAAGCACTGAAGCTGCCTCACTGATAAAGCCCTCCAGCTTGCCATAACCAGCTTGGTCTTCTCAACTATTGATTACGGCCTTGCCATCTACAGTGCAGCCCCTGACAGCACCCTCAGGTGGCTCGCCACTATGCTTAACAAAGCGTGCAGACTAGCACTTGGAGCCCCACGTCTAACCCAAACCTGCCACCTCTACCAGCAAACCGGTTGGTTAAATCTGAATGACAGGGCTTACTATCAAATCTGTCTTCTTGCTAAAAAAGCAACACTGCAGTACTGCCAGGGGACTGAGCTCCCTCATACACAAGGCGGCACCAACAAGGACTACAAGGGCATCCAATGATATCTCCATCAAAATCCCCTACCATCGCATCACCCCAGGTCAGCGATCCTTTGAATACTGGGCCCCACTATGGCTTACCTCGCTTCCACCAGAACTAGCCACTATCAGCAAAATTGGCTTGTTCAAATCCACACTTAGATCCCACCTGTCCAGCCAAGTGACATGCACCTGCCACACCTGATCAACTCCTCCAGTAACAAATACTGACTACCCCACCTACCACACACTTATGCAACATCCAAGCTGCTACTTTCCCTCCACCGTACTCCACCTACCCCTTCCCCCCACCCATAGCCCCAGTACCACCACCTCCTCTCTATTCCCCTGGGGTCCACAGCCCCCACTACCAACTTCTGAACCCTCTGTCCTTCCACTCCCCTACCCTTTCTGACAAGGTAACCCCTAGCCTGAGGTTACCACAAGCTAACACCCCCTCCACTTCCCCCTCTCTCTCCCTACTCTCTTGATCTACCCTGCCTCTTCCCGCTCCCTCTCTGTTTCTAGTTACTACTGAAGTACCAACTTAGCCTGTATGCTGAGTCACAAACCTAGACCACGTAGTTTGTCATTTAGTATACTGTTGTCATTTATTTAATGTAACTGCAACTCTGTGTGTCTCATATTGTATGTTCACATTTTTTCCCCAATGTGGAACCTTTGTAAATGAGCTTGTAGCTCAAAGGTTGTAATCTGAGAATTCAATAGATAAATAAAAAATAAATAAAATGCAATAAAATGTGGCCACTAAATGTGTCAGCATCAACCCCAGATAGAGTATAGTTATGGGGGCAGTTTGTGAATATTTCATCTAACAGAGATGAATCATTCGGCCTATGAACATTAATACGAGTGGGTTCTGTTATCAATTGTGATAGTCCAAGCCCCAGCACCATTTTCTTAATTTTATGAGATTTGACTGGATGCAACCAGTCTGCATTAAAATCTCTGAGAATTAACAGCTCATGGGAGAAAGTAAATGGAACTAAAGCATCGTGTATGGCATCAAAAAACATGTGTGGGTTTGTTAGGGGGTTGATACTCCCCAAACACTAAAACCAGTTTCCCCTGCCCAAATTTAAATTCCAAGGCCAAATATTTGCAATCTGTAAAATCCAAGTTGCTGTCCAAGAGGGTAGGGAAATATTTCTCCAAATAATAGACCATAATTCCTCCCCCCTTGTTTATTCATATCCTCTCTTATAAAGTTGTACCCCTGAATTTTCAGACTATCATCATGATGAATCCTTCCCAGCCAGGTTTCTGAAAAAATCATTATCTCAGGCTTATGGTCAAGTGTAAACTCCCTTATTAGATCCATTTTTGAGATAATACTCCTTTCATTTAAGGGAAAACTTACAGATTGAGTTGCTATTGCTTGCTTTATCTCCTGTGATCTGCCCTGTGTGGGTTAGTGTGCAAAACATTGTTTTTATGAACTTTTTCACTGAGTGAGTCCTGTTCCCAGGAACAGGAAGAGGGTGAGTAGTTTTTCAGAGTCATCTCTTAAACTACAACTAGCCAGATACACCTTGTTGTTGTAATTTAAAATATTTGGGCAATTGCATTTACTCAGAATGCCTTTTTAAAGGCTATACTTGAACTTTTAAACATATTTTGGGCTATGTTGCCTTGTACCTCGCTGCGTGACCCCGGGACACTTTTGGGTCATGTGACTGCCATACACGATTGGCCTGCGGTGAGCAGGATGAGCGCATGAATTGCCGCGTGTGGAGACATGAGCAGACACTCACATCTGGGCATGTCTGCTGGGGTAGTAGGTGTCTGCTGGGGTAGTAGGGGAATGGGGACACCACCCTCCTTTTTCTACAGTTGTAAGTACTTTTTATACAGCATAACAATATTCAGTAGGGTGATTTACAATGGAGGAACCTAGCAGCTATTGTGTTTCCTGCCAGTTGTTTGTTCGGAGCACACAGATTGTTGACTTTTTGTGTGATAGATGCTTGCTGTTGCAGACACTGCAACAGGAAATAGTTTGTTTACAGTCAGCAAGAGCAGTTAGACCCAAAATTGAGACTTTGGAAGACTACATTGACTTGATGCTTGGTTAGATAATACCAGCAGGCATTCCTATTCAACCAGTTGTAACCCCCAGAGAAGACAAAGATCCCCTCAGCCTAGCTGCCCCCCCCCCACTTCCACAGATGATCCAGATAACTGGTCAGTAGTTACTTAAACAAAAAAAAACCAAATATAGGGGAGGGCAAATATTCAATAGTGTGCCTATTTTACCCTAATCTAAAAGCTATGAAATGCTCACCCATGAGAATGTAGAAACCCTGCATGTTGGGAATACTTACAAAACTTTAGGGAACAGTTTAGTTAACAGTCATCCCCACAAATGAACTACAAAGAAAGTTAAGAAAACAAAGTCCCCAGCCAGTACCAAGGTCTCCTAACAAGATCTAGGAGATGTACATAATAGTACTGATGAACAAAAGTTAGTCCCTCCTTGTGCAATAAATGACATCCTGCCCAAAAATAGGCAAATCTTTGGGAATTGGAGATTCTATTATCAAACATATAGATCGTGCAGTTTGTAATATGGATAAATTCAGCAGGACTTGCTCTAGTTTGAGAAGGGCAAGAGTTTCTGGCATTAGTACTGTTGTAAAAGAGGTGCTTGAGGGGGGCAGGTGAAAATCCTTTGATTGTTATACATGCTGGAACAAATAACATTATTTGAACCAGTTTGGATGACCTTAAACATGACATTGTTGCACTCAACAATGTGATGGCTGACAAGGATTGTCTTGTCTGCTTCTTGAGATTTTACCAGTCCCAAGGGCACCAGTTCCACTATTAACAAAATTAAGGCCTTCAATGACTGGGTGAGGATGTGGAGCCTCCTGCAGGGAATTCTATGTCTTACACACTGGGAAAAGTTCTATCATAACCCCCCCCCCTTTTTTTTACTGGGATGGTTTGCAGCTCAGCAGGAGGGGAAGTACTTTACATGGGAGAAGTATTACTTCAGCCATTAATAATCTTTTAAACTAGAAGTGGGGAAGGGGGAGAATGGGTACTCCTCCTGTTCTCTAAATAATTCTGCATCATGTAAACCTATAGCTTGCAAGGTTTTATCCCTGAATGCCAGATCATTAAATCTGGTCAAAATGGCTGAACTAGAAGCTAAACGTAAAATGTCCAATTATGGACTGATATTGATAACTGAAACTTGGTGGGACCAAGTTCCACATGGATAGTAAATTTACCAGGCTATAAGTTGTACCATAGGGATCGACAGGGTCAAACTGGAGAAGGATAGGTTTGCCTTTATGTCAGGGAGGATATAGCTTCCTTTCAACCACCTCAGTCTAATAAACTAGAAACCCTGTGAGTGTACATTCAGATTTAGGGACAACCCAAGCTGTTGAATGGTACCTGTTATAGGCCCCATCAGCAAATATTGACTATACTTCTCTATTACACAAAGAAATATCAACAATGGCCGTCAAAGGCAACATCTTAATTTTAGGTGATTTTAATATGCCCACAATAAATTGGACATCCCTATCTGGTAATGCCCATGGCGAAAAGATCTAGTATCACTTATAGTTGATCTAAGACTAGAACAGGTCATTACAGAGCTCACTCGGGGGGAGGGTAACATTTTAGATTTATTAATAACCAACTTGGGGAGTAGCATATCTAACGTCTGTATCAAGGACCCCTTGGGCTCCAGTGACCACTCCTCAATTTCATTCACATTAATCTGTAATTCCCAACCAAATTTAAGTCACTCGGAATTCAAAAATAATGGCGGGTTCGAAAGGCAAGTGAGGGTGATATAAAGGAACAAACATTACTTAAATATAAGAAAGCAGTAAAATACTTGAAATTTTCTATTTTACAGTCTAAAAGGAATCTGGAGTTCCGACTGGCTTACTCCAAAGAAAGCTATAAATCCTAGTGTTCCTATCTTTTCCTATCCATAAAAGTGGTGATAAATCTGTTATAAACAACTATAGACCAATCTCCATTCTCCCCCCTCTCTCAAAAGTGCTGGAGAGAATAGCTACCGACCAACTGATAGAATACCTTACTAAGTATAACCTGCTATGTCAAGAACAACATGGATTTCGCAAGGGCCACAACATGACCACGGCACTCCTAGAGCTTACCTCCTACATCCACAATGCCCAGGACCAAGGGGATCTCATTGGTGCCACCTTCATCGACCTAACTAAGGTGTTTGACACCGTCAACCATTCACTAGTACTTCAACAATTATCTCTAATAGGTCTCTCTCCAGACACAACTCTTTGGCTTCAAAGCTACTTCAGTGACTGAACACAGCAGGTAAAAATTGGTGAATCCCTTTCAACACCCCTCAGGAGTCCCACAAGAATCCATCCTGGGTCCTATGCTTTTCAGCATTTTCCTAAACAGCCTTTCTTCATCTTGCTCAGAAAAAATCCTACTCTATGCCGATGATGCTGTCATCTTCACCTCCCACTCTGACCCCTCCTTTCTTCAGTTGCTACAACAAGAAAGCTTCACTGATGTAGAGGCATGGTTTAAATCCTACAAGCTTATTCTTAACTACAGCAAAACCAAATCAATGCCATTCCATGGTACCCACAGCAGACATATAAACAGAGACCTCTCTATCTCAAACAGCAAAGGGGCCACCCTTGAGCAGGTACGTCTATTTAAATATCTTGGAGTGATTCTTGACCCAACACTTGGATACTCTGAACATACTGTATCAACTACGTAGCAAAAACTGTCAATACCCACATAGGCCTGCTCTATAGACATAAGAACTGCCTCATGGATGAAGCCCTAAGCACTGTCATTCACAGTTCAATAATCTCTATAATAGACTATGGGCTTGTGATCTACTGGTCTTCCACTGACACAGCTCTCTGATGCATCGCCATAGCACTAAACAAGGCATGTTATCTCCAAACATCTGCAAACTGCCTTACACACACCTGCGAGATCTATGAACATGCAAACTGGCTCCAACTATCTGGCAGAATTAAATATCAGACCTGCATCCTAGCAAAAAAGCAAACATTGAACCTACTACCCCCTGGATCACAGGCACTGCTGAGACCACATAACGGCCCACAACAAACCAAGAAATCAAACAACCTCTCCTTCACTGTTCCCCTTTGCAGGACTACCCAAAGCCAACAATCCTTCTTTTTCAGAGCTTCTTCCTGGTTCAACACCCTGTCAGCAGAAGTTACCAGCAAAGCAATCCTGGGTGCCTTTAAGCTCAGCCTGCGTTAATACCTCATCTCCTGTGCCTCCTGCAACTGCTATACCTAAATGGTTTATCCCCCCACCACCCATACTCCACCCTTCCCTCTCTACTCCTTCCCTTCTCCTCTACTCCCTCCTCACACCTCCTCACTGACCTTGCACCTGACCAACCCCCCACTCCCTCTCTTTCTCCCTCTTTACACCAGCCTCTGGCTTCGCATCCCTCTGTCAGATGGCTACCTATACGAATCTATATTTTTTAAATTGTAATAGAAGTGATTTGCACAATTCTATGTTTCTATAACAAGGGGGCACAATTTGAAGATAGAGGTGGAACTGCTCAGAGGTAATGTGAGGAAGTATTTTTTCACGGAGAGGGTTGTGGATGCATGGAACAGCCTCCCTGAGGAGGTTGCAGAGTCAAGAACAGTGGGGGAATTCAATAATGCATGGGAGAGACATAAGGCAGTCCTAGTGGGGGTAGGAGGAAGTAACTTTTGGTTAACTAGGATCTGCAGCTTATCTGTTAGGTAGGAAAATGGGCAGACTAGGTGGACCAAGCGGTCCTTATCTGCCGTCAAATTCTATGTTTCTATGTTTCTAATTGTGATGTTTTGGTAATTGACAAAACCTTCCGCTGCTATGTTTATTTCTGTTTTGCACAAAACCACTGCCCGTCCTAATGTTTCAAGTAACCTGATTTGGAACCTTTGTAAAAGAGCCCTTGGCTCAAAAGTGTATCTGAGTCCCTTAAATAAATAAAAATAAATATCTTAATAACAGAAAAGGAAATGGTTGATATATGGGCCCATTAATAGTTGAAAACTCTTATTATATCCTCAGACAAGGAAATTGCTGATGCCTTTAATGAGCAGTTTTGTTATGGTTATGTCTTTTCCAAAAAAGGGGTTCTTAAATTTGACCAACATATAATGTAGATAGTTCTTCTATAGTCTACTCCATCTCTGAATCTGATACATTCAAAGCCTTGTATTCACTGAAAAAGACATCAAGTCCAGGACCTGATAATATCAATCCTAGAGTTTTGTTGGAAACAGCTGAGGCTATAGCAATGCCCTTAACCCCTATTTTTAATAAATCACTCCACGAATGTCTTATTCCCCAAAACTGGTCTAACATCACAGTCATACCGATCTTTAAAAAAGGTAATCATTCTAAGCCTGAAAATTACCGGCCTATAAGTTTAACATCAGTTATATGCAAATTAATGGAGAAAATTATCAAAGTCATTCTGGATAAAGAAATAATCTCTAATGATATAATCGACCATACACAGCACGGATTTAGGCAGGGGTATTCCTGTATAACTAATCTGGTATCCTTTTAAAATTACATAAGTGAGGGACTTGATTCTGGTAACTCCATGGATGTAATCCTGCTTGATTATAGCTGGGCATTCGACAAGGTGCCACATGATAAATTTATAGACAAAATGTTTAAATTAGGATTTGTCCAGATGCTAGTTAAATGGGTTACCTACTGGCTGTCCTACAGAAGACATCAGGTCAGAATACATGGCATTCCTTCTGATGTGGGGAGTGTGACCAGTGGGGTGCCTCAGGGGTCGGTCCTTGGACCGACTCTGTTTAATGTATTTATCAGTGATATGCAGGTTAGTGCAGACAATCTCCTTTCAAAGTTTGCTGATGACACAAAGCTAGAGGTAACAGTAAATACTGACACTAATAGGTCCATTTTAAGAATAACCTGAAAATTATTGAATATTGGGCAACCTCTAATGGTATGATGCTCAATCCTGACAAATGCACAGTATTGCATTTTAGCAACAATAACCCTTTACAGACCTATATCCTAAATGGTACCCCCCTTAAAGTCTCAGTAAATGAGAGGGACCTTAGGGTCATTGTCAATAACAAGCTGTTCTCATCTGACCAATTCGTTAAGGTAGCTAAAGCATCAAAAGCATTGCTCACCTGTATTAAAAGGACATTCTTATCTAAGACTGAGGAATGTATCGTTCCTTTTTATAGGACTCATGTAAGGCCCCATTCTGACTATGGGTTTCCTTTCTGGAAGCCTTATCTTAAACAAGACATAGATAGGATCAAGAAGATTCAGAGGAGGGCAACAAAAATGGTCTTCTGACTAGCTAATAGTGATTATTATGTAAGACTGCAGGAAACTGGGCTCCACTTCCTTCAAACCAAGCGAAGCAGAGGTGACCTGCTCTTTCTGTATAAAATCCATAAATCTCATGACTTGATGAGGCAACAGGGTCTAACATTCTCCCAGAGAAAGATTGTTCCATGGCTGCATAACAAACAGATCAATGTGGCCAAATCAAAACCAATAGAAAATTTAATTACTTCACGGTTAGAGCCCCTAGAGTGTGGAATAGTCTGCCACAAGATCTTGCTGATAGTAATTCCTGTAACTCATTTAAAAGAGGTCTAGATCAATGAATACAGTCCACTAACTTCAGGGAGTAAAATAACCACCAATGTGGTGGGGGACAGTCTCGAAAGGCCTCGGCCTTCTTTTGTCCTCCAGAACCAAGTAAACCAAGTAAATTCGTATGCTGGGCCACTGACCCCTCCACAGCCATGACCAGTTGGGTGAGTACCCGTGTCTGCACCTTCACACAGGCCTGGGAGGCAACCATGGCATCCACCATTCACCCTATGGCCAATTCTGTGGTGCATGTCCCTGTCTCCAGCACTCCTATGAGGGTGCCCATGTGCTCCTCCATTGCTGAGTAGTGTGCATCTACACTGAGCCAAATACAGCCCAGCATCTTGGACTGCTCCTCGTGGGTGGTCATGAGGGTCCTACATAACCTGGCATAGTCTGTGGGTCCTGCTGTGTTGTCATCCTGTGTGGATGGTGTCACCCCATCCAGGGTCACCTGTAGCCTGTTGTATGATGCACGGCTGAGGTCCTGCACTACATCATCCTCTAAACTGCCCACTCTAAACAGATTGCACAGGTACAGTCCATCCTCTTCCTCCTTCTGCTGTTGTTCCTCTGCTGCCTGCCACTCCACCAAGACTGGTGTCAAAGCTGGGTCTGGCTGCACCACGTCAGCACCTCCAGGGGTGTCTGTCATGGTGGCCTGTTGGGTGGTCAGCTGTGTGATTTCCTGCTCCAGCTCAGTGCCTGTGCCACCATTCTCCTCTGACCCTGTGCCCACTGCTGCTGTGCCTGTGGTGGGACAACAGTGCATCAGTGCTATCTTGACATGCTCTCTGTACATGCCTCCATTCTCACCCTTGCATTGCTGTTCCACACACAGGGATAGTGCTGGTCATCCACTTACCTGCCTCTGTTTCTGCTGCTGCTGCACCTGTAGGGGAATGACAGTGCATCAGTGCTTTCCTGCCATGTCATGCCATCTACACATGCCTCCATTCCCACCCCTGCATTGCTGTCTCATGCACAGGGGACAGCACTAGTCATCCACTGAACTGCCCCTGTGTCCTGTGCTGCTGCTTCTGTGGGGGAACAACAGTACATCAGTTCTATCCCACCATGCCATGCCCTCCGTACATGCCTCCATTCCCACCCCTGCATTGCTGTCCCATGCACTGGGGGTAATGCTGGTCATCCACTTACCTGTCCCTGCAGCCATCCACATCATGTCCTGGTCCATATCCCCATGGACACTGTGCTGGCTCAGGAACACCAGTATCATCTCCTCATGGCCACTGAGGAGTCTCTCCTCCTGTGGCCCACCTCCTCTGGCCGATGCCTGCCACCTGTTATAGGCCTCCTTGGCCTTTGCATGGCACTTGAAGTCACTGACCCATTTATGGAGGTCAAGCACTGTGCACTTTGCATTGGTTACTGCATTCACCTTTTTGGCCACTTCCTCCCATGCCTCCTTGTGCTTATGGCGCATGTCCCATTCACCATCCTTGCCCATTAGAAGATCTGCCTGGGCCTCAAGTTCCTCAAGGAGGACATCTGTCTCCTTGTTAGTAAAGTTCGACTTTCTGCATTTTGCTGCACTTGCTGCCTCTGCACTGCTACCTGCCATCTTTCTCACATGCATAGCTTCTACACCATGTCTGCGACTTGCGCACTGTTATATGTTCGTAGGGTTGCGACATGCATAACTGCTATGCCCTCTATTGCCTGTTCCACCATGTGTTGTGGGCGTAACTTGTGACATGAGTATTTCAGCTGTTCTACATCATAAGTGGTATTTGTCATGGAATAGGGCATAGCTCACATGTCGCAAGGGTTTGGTTGTAACTTTAAGCAGTGGCACAGCTTGTGCCATGCTCTACTCGCTGTCATGAAATCGGGCCCCTTGATTCTAAACCTTGCAATTCCTGCAATCGGCTCAGTTAATAGAAGTTTCATACCAGACCTTTTCTATTCACCATCACCAATCCATTTCATAACCAGGAGTCCCAGTGGTTATTCTTTAACATATCCTCTACACAGGTTTTTGGCAAAAGTCTTTTTCTCTTATGTCTCACAAAGCTGAAGTGTTAGTTTTCGAAGTTTCTAGAGCTAATATACCCACTGATACATTGCTTTGTAAATTCAGTTAAAAGTTAAACTGTCATCTGTAAATGAGGAAAACATAAAGGAATACCTTCTGAGGGGGAATTTACCACCTGACCAGCAATAAATAGATGCAGAATGGTACCTTTGTCCAGCAAATTTTCAGACCAGTCCCTATGAGCAGGAGTAATTTTCTGGTCTCTTACAGCAAATTACCTTTGGCTGTTAGTATCTAGGTTTGTGATTGCTGTTGGTAAAGTCTCTAACAGCATTTCTCAAAAATTATCCCAGTCTCCCTATTCCAGGAGTCCATGACACAGTTCAAAATCTACTTTCCATGATCCAGAGTGCTCTTTCAGCAGTCTTCCTTCTCCCTTCTCTGACTCTGGCAATATACACACCTATTGAATTAGAACATAGAATAGCACTCCACTAAAAGCAGTAACTTCAGAGTTATGAAATAAAACAAACATTAGGACACAAGACCTAAGGCAACAGTAGCATACCTTTTAAAAGGATCAACAAGCCTATCAGCACTTAAAGTGCAATCATAATGCACATAATTTGCAGTGTCAGTGGCTCAGTAGGTAGCACACTCGCCTCTGAGGCCGGGAGATCAGAGGACTGTGGGTTCAGTTCCCACATCTGGCACTTGGGTTAATATCCCAGTACTGACACTGTAGTGCAGCATGAGAGGGGTGCTGCACTTCTGAGGTGCTGTCTTTCGGATGAGAAGTTAAACCGAGGTCCCATCTGCCTGGATTGGTGGTAGCTCAGGTGGATGTTAAAGATCCCATGGCACTTATCGAAAAGAGTAGGGGAATTTCCCCGGTGTCCTGGCCAAATTTCCCTCATTCACTATAAATACCACCAACAGCTTAATCTGGTTCAAAGTCAGTTGGCATTCATCTGTATTCCCCCTCCCCCGGGTCTTGCCTGAAAATAGGCAGGATTTGTCTAGTGCACTTACCCGGTCAACAAAAGTTAAATAAAAAATAAAATAATCCAAAGCATCCAGCTTCTGTTCTATGGCTATCCTTGATCCAAATTTCAGTAGAAGGCTCCTTATAAAATTCATTCAGCACTGTCACACATAGTCTATAATCTAAATGTCTCTCCTGTGGTTCAAGAACACCAAGTATATATACATTTAGCAAATGATTTTCACCTCCAGAATAAACGTTAGAGAACATATATCCTATCGAGGAGAAAAACCCTTTTGTCCTGTATATGTGAACAGTAAAACAACTAAGAACAGGGTAAATATGCTGGACCACCAGAGGATGGACTGCTAGATTAGAGATGTAACACATTTTTAATTCACTGGCGTATTTCTGATTAAGTCACTAAATCTGCCTCCACAAATCGTTTTGCGAAGCTTTCCTGTTTAATAGGAAATTCACCACTTGTAAGTTTGTTTTTTTTTAAATGCAAATTTCACTTAAAAAAACAATGCAAGTTGAACTTACTAATGGTGAATTCGCTGATCAACAGTCTGATGTTTCCCCAGTATCTAGGTGTCCCCCCATGCTGATTTCTAGTGGATAATGAAACACTTTCAATGATGTCTAGTGGTTTATCCCCCTGCTGACTGCCAGTCATTGTGAAAAAATACACTTTCCCTTGTTTCTAATGGTCCTCCCCTCACCGATGGCCAGCCCAATGTTAATTGTTGACACTTCCCCTGGTGTCTAGTGGTCCCTTCACCCAGCCATGCATATGCCTGATCTTAATGATTCCCTGGAGTCCAGTGGTCCTTGCCCTCAACCCAGTCACCCACCCAACATAATGTTATCCAGTGTTCACCCCCCCATCCCGATTCCCTCTAGTATTTAATTCTCTGGCATCTAGTCGATGACCCCCCCATTAACAATCCCCTGTAATAATTAAAAAAATATATATATATATATATATGATATAAACTTTTAAAAACACTTATTCCTTTCCACTGTGTCTAGTTGCCCCCCACCCCTCACCCCTGCAGGTGTGCCCACCACCACCATGCTACCCCCACCGGACCTTGAGCTGACGATCGGCACAGCCCTCCACTCTCCAGCACACTGGCTGTGGACTGAACTGTCGATAAATAAGTGTGTATTTGTACAAATGTATGCTCATTCATTGACAGATTGGACAGCGGCTGGCCCTGGTGGGAGAGGTGGGCTGTGGCTGTCACCAGCTCAGGGTCAGGGTGGAGGGGGAGAAGGTGGTGAGGCACTACCTGCCGAGGCACAGGGGGTCCACTAGACATGAGGAAATGGTCTACCTGTTTGTTGTTTTCAATCATATATATATATATATATATATATATTTATATATTTATATATATATATATATATATATATATATATATATTCTTTGCAAAAAAACTCCATACATGCATCAGTTAGGGTTGTTTCCACACTGACAAATGTGTGGAAATTCAACTTAGGGTTACCACCTTACCACCCCACCCCCACATCCCCATCGTCTAGACACCAACAGATGTTGAGGTGTGCCATGGGGTTGTCAGCCCCAACTCTCACCCCATTCCACGTGTAAGCAAGCTGATATGCTACAGTACAGGAGAATGGGGTGAGAGTTAAGACTGATGACCCCATGGCACACCCTGACATCTGTTGGTGTAGAGGATGGGGATGTGGAGGTGGGATGGTGGGGTGGTAACCCTAACATTGAAGTTTCACACTTTTGTTGGTGTGGAAACAACCCTAACTCATCCATTAATGGAGTTTTTTGCAAAGAATTTCCTTTCATTTTGAAAAAGTGTAATATAAATGGTAAATAGTATGTGTTGGTGGGAGCGTGATACCCACCACAAATCTTCCCATTTCTGCATAATCATGGACACATAACTATGGAGCCATACAGCAGCCCTATCAGGCAAGGAAGCCTTGTAACACAAATTTGTCAATATCTCAGGAACCATAGCAGCTAGAAACAAAATTCAAGTGTTGTAGTAATCACGACAGTGAAAAGTTTGCACAACATAAACCAGCTGAATCCATACCTTGTGCCATTTCTGAGATACGGGTTCTGAAAAGCAGTGTGAGTGCTAGCTCTGAGGGCATAATAGTGGTCTACAGACATGAAAATGAGAAATTGAAACACTAATTCCCAAATATCTCAGTAACCGTACAAGGTAGAAAAAAATTCTAATTTCATGGTATTCATGGCTTTCCAACCTACTTCTTTACATAGGGGGAATAAGAATTTTTTGACGTGAAAAATCCGTATCTCAAACTGTTTTCGAGATACAGGCACCGAAAGGTGTCATGGGTGCCGCAATGTTATCATATGGGAAAATTTCTGAATTCAGACTGTTGTAACTATCATCCTGTTCAAGGTTTTGTACAAAACCACCAAAAGGCACATCTGTGGGATGAGGGCTTGCCACCCTGAAAATTTCAGGACAATAGCACAATCCACCTTGCTACAATGAAGTGACAAAGAAAACAACACATTTTAAACTGTGTCCATGCAGTGTTACCATGATTATTTTAGATGGTATCATGACACTTCTATCTCTATAATGGGAATGTGACTGTGAACACAAAAAATAGTGCCATGGTAATTTTTCTTATGACCACGATTATTTTTGTGGTAACATAAAATATTGCCGCAAACAAAAAACGGCAAAATGGTGAAAATAATTTGAAAAACACGTTTCCAGACTAGATGGTGAAAAACTAATACCCGATTCATATTCCTCAGGTCCGATTAGGTAAACACAATTGTTGATGTTTAACAAATTCCACTGTTTTTTGAATTACAATGTTTTTTCTCTCTCACTGACTGAAAACGAGATGGCGGAAGCACAAAAACAATTTCAGGCAGCTCGACAACAAAAAATATGATCGTGATCATTTTCGCAGTACACATATAAATTTTCCCATAGGCTATAATGGGTCATGAAAAAATGGAATAACTTTTGAATGGAGCAATATTGTTTCACCAAATCTTCAAAAGGCACCAATTCAACCCAGGACACATGCAGACAAACCAATCTGAACCCACTGAAATG
Organism: Neoceratodus forsteri; assembly: GCA_016271365.2. Taxonomy (NCBI): domain Eukaryota; kingdom Metazoa; phylum Chordata; order Ceratodontiformes; family Ceratodontidae; genus Neoceratodus; species Neoceratodus forsteri. Next base: position 615,768,930 of record CM057455.1, read on the forward strand.
CATTCATCTGTCCATTATGGCTTACTGAAGAATTTGCAAAAAGGCTGAATTTTCACTTTTTGAGTGCCCACAGTTCCGCAATCATACATCTGACCATAACACAAATTTCCAGATCCAGAGACCTATGGTAGGCAGGTCTGCATTTCAAATTTCAGGCAAATCTGAGATACAGTTGCAAAGTTATTAAAGTGCAAATTTTGAGGTGTAACATAGAAATGGCCGTGCAACCCTAGCTATAGTTTGTTTTATTTATTTAGCTTTTGTTGACCGGTTAAGTGCACTAGACAAATTCTGCTTATTTTCAGGCACGACCCAGGGGAAGGGGATACAGATGAATGCCAACTGACTTTGAACCAGATTAAGCTGTTAGTGGTATTTCTTTTAGTGAATAGTGGCACTACCATACAAATATATATATATATATATATATATATACATATATATATATTTAGGCAACAGGGGTCAGGATAAAAAGAATAAAAACATTTATCTTCGCTACTATGGTAATAAATTAATTTATTACCATAGTAGCTCATTTATCTACACAGTTCTCTTCAGAATTAATTTAGAATGTTTGGCCTCAGAAGCAGTACTAACCATATTTAAATGTGAATAACTTAAAAAGGAAAAAAGATAACATGGTACAGTGAGCATGAAAATTGTTCAGCACAAAATTATCTACAAAATGAATAATGTTTCATTTATATAAACCTTGTATATTGTATATGATTAGCAACAAAACAGAAGAAAATGTAATTTTTTGTTCACTTTTTTGACAAACAAATAGGAATAACTTTAAAACAAAAAATGATAGCATGGTACTGTGACCACGAAAAAAGTTCAGTTCAAAAAGATCTACAAAATGAGTGGTGTTTCATTTATAGATACCTTTTTTTCATAATTAGCAAAAAAACAGCAAAAAATTAAATTTTCTTTTCCCTTTTTTGACAAATTATTTACACCTACCAAAATCAAAATGTTCACACAACATCTAAACCTGTTGCATAAATGAAATATGCAGTGGTTCAGGGTGTGATAATGCATTTATCTTGTACAGTTTCCAGTGACATCTTGTAACTCTCACTCGTGCCTTCAGCACTCATGAGGTTACTTGAGGTCACTGGAAACTGTACCAATAAATGCATTATCACACTGAACCGCTGCATATCTCATATATATATATATATCACACATATACATGCATACATATATATAAAATATATATATATATATATATAAAATATATATACACACACACACATATATATATATATAGATATGACATGTCACCAATGAAGATATCATATTTATCTTCACGAGAGGCCAATGACATCATGATATCTCATGAGTGGCGAAGCCACAGTGAGATATCTTGATGTCATTATCCTGATGAATAATATCTTCAAGTGCAGCCATGTTACGTTCTGTTTGTACTATGTATGTTTTGGGATTATTTTTAGTTTAGTAGTTAAAGGATAACAGTTTTAGTAGTGAGTATAATGTAAAGAAAAGTAGAAGACCATATGTTTCTTTTGCAAACAAACTGTTATTTATTGGATAAAGTTATCACATATAGAAGTATTTCAGTTGTGGCAAGTGCTTGAATAGTAGAAAAATTGAGTCTGTTAGTAATTGTAGCATTGTAACCATTTCATGACTAATAGCTTTTAAAGTGAATAAAAATAATATTTTAACAACAAAGCTTTTATTGTGCAATGTGGTTTTTATGCACAGATTGAATGTTTTATAACTTTTTTGTAACAGACCAAAAAATGTAGTAAATAGAACTGTTAATGAATAAACACTGTAGGGCCAGATATTCAGAACTTTGCCCCGGGGCTAAATTAGCACTGCCCAGTGGGAAAACTTAGCCCGGAGCACAAAGCAAGCCATATTCAAAAAGAACAGCCCAGTCAAACAGCTTCTGAATATAGCATGGAAATTAGGCTGGGAAAACTGGGATGGGAGTGCAGGGCAAACTTAGCCCTGGAATAAGACAGCTTTGAATATGGTAACCAGGAAGTGCAAACCACAACAGCAACACAGTGCACAGTGATGTGACGGTAGGTAGAGGTGAACTATGTGGCCAATGTGAGTGCCAGCAAATGCGTAGACCCAGTACAGCTGCAGGGAGCAGCATATGTGAAAGTACAGTGTGTAAAGCTGTAAAATATTCCCAAAACTGTTTGCACAGTGCGAACTCGTTTGTATAGGTTTAACGCAGGGCTAAACCGTTAGCCCAGAGCAAACACATTTGTCCGGCGCTAAACTTTTCCATATTCAAAAGTGACATGCAAATGAGCCTACCTAGGTAGTCTGTGGGCAAACATCCAGATTAAAATCTCATTATGCCCTGATTTTCATGCAGTTTGCGCAGGGCTGTTTAGCCCTGCGCTAAACCCGCACAAACGTGTTAGCATTACGCAAATAGCTTGGGAAATATTATACAGTTTTGAACACTACTTCCACATGTGCTGCTGCCTGCAGCTGTACTGGGACAACACAGCATAGGCACAGATGGTGGTGGTGGTGCTGCATGCAACAGTCACACTGTAGGTCATGCTACAGTGCACAGCAGACACTACAGTAGCAAGGGGGCCAGTAGTGTGTGGACACAGCAATGCCTATGGTGTGTAGGGCAGTGATGATGAATGCACTATACACAGTGAGAGGCCCAACCTGCAAGTGTTTACAGACAGTGGACACTACTGTTACACTGTTGTGTGACCCACAGATGCCGCACCTCTGGCATGGGATGCTCACAGTGACATGTATATGTCCAGCTTTGTGTGCTGTGGCAGTTGTACAGTTGAGTGGTATGTGGCTGGGGGGTCATATATTATCCTAAAGGCACACTGGTGTTGGGGTATTCCCAATACTGGCCCATGTGCACTGCATGATGTGTCCCAGCCTTGTGGCCACAACTGGTCTGTGGCACAGCTTGGCCACCTGCACACTCTCCCCTCAACATCCTCCATGCCCACAGTGCTGCATGTGTGTGCTAGCATCTGTTGGTGTCCACAGAAGTGTGGTCTGCAGGTATGTGCTGTATGGCCACACTGCCATGCTGTCCACTGGTGGCAGGGTCACCACTTACTGCCTGGCATGGCTGGGACTGGTGGCAGATGATGGCATCATTGTGATGCCATCAGATAGCAGCATGCTTCCTCTATGTTTGGCTTTGTCTATGTGTCATGTTTATTTGGTAGGGTCACGCAAAGCCCACGCAAACACGACGCAAAGCCATAGTGTTGCACAAAGCTGATTGCCCAGGGTTAAGACAAGCTTTTTCTGGGCGGTAATGTGCACCACGCTAAGTGTCACGCTAAGTCACTAAAAAAACACTTTGCGCAGCACTAGTCACTGAATACAACATTGCACCTGTATTCATGTCAGTTTGCCCCTTGCATACATTATGATTTTGCCCAGCTCTAATGCAGTTTGCCTGTGCTCTTTGGCCTTTTGAATATAGCAGACCCACGCTAATCCCATGCTAAACCTGTGCAAATGTTTTCTGCCTGGTGCAAATTTTTTAATATCTAGCCAGTAGTGTGTTAACTCTTTCCTAACCAGCGAAATATTAACTTTATAAGTACAGTATTTAAGTAACTGCTTAAGTACAGATTGATATTATACTTCAGTTGTTTTGTGCCACTAATAAAATGAGTCATTTTTTAGATTTCCACACTATTAAATCCCCACACCAGGCACTTGGGTTAATATCCCAATACTGACACTGTAGTGCAGCATGATGGGGGTGCTGCACTCCTGAGGTGCTGTCTTCTGGATGAAACGTTAAACCGAGGTCCCATCTGCCTGTTCTGGTGGTAGTTCAGGTGGATGTTAAAGATCCCATGGCACTTCTCGAAAAGAGCAGGGGAATTTCCTCGGTGCAATGGCCAAATTTCCTCCATTCACGAAAAATACCACCAACAGCTTAATCTGGTTCAAGGTCAGTTGGCATTCATCTGTATCCCCCTTCCCCAGGTCATGCCTGAAAATAGGCAGGATTTGTCTAGTGCACTTACCCAGTCAACAAAAACTAAATAAATAAATTAAGAAAAAGTTGTTAGTCCTTACAGTTTTTTTTAAAGTGTAAATTCAGTGAAATATTACGTCCATGAAGATGGTAGCGTACTTTGTTGAGCCCTGGATAATATGCCATAGATAAGATTTGTAGCATTGTCTTTTAAGTATTTTTGGGGTAGAGTAGTCTTCCGTTGCTGATTATAAAAAGGGTGTAAGTCAGTTTAGCGTATGAAGAATATTTAAATCATAGAGAGTTTGTATTTTCTTCTTCACGTTCTGATTTTACCATTTGCACCTTTTGCTGTACTTCTTCTTTTTTTGTTTGGTGCCATTTTAGTCCATTTGTCCCTTTAGTTGTACTTGCTTCTTCTTAGTTTCATGCCATTTCTTTATGCTTCTTCTGGCGTACTGGTGTTTGAAATCTTGTGGAGTGTGGCTGTTCATTCTTGAGAAAGAAACAAAGAAAATAAATTGTTAGTCATATTACATTGATAGTATTGTATTTTATGGATTGTTTGGTGAGCAGCATTGTACTTTATCTGTGGTTGTTATTTTGAAAACTCTTTGTATGCTTTTTGTTTAAATTTATAGTTGTATGATTGAATCTTTTGTTTTGTAGACAATGTCAGTTTTTAATATTTTGAATTTTGCATGCTTGTATGTTTTGTAGATAAAGTACATTGCTGGACAATATTATTTATAAAAAATATTTTGTGTTTATTTGTGAGAATTTGTGTGTAAGATATAGATTTTAAGTTACCTGAAAATGAAGTAGGATATTTGCATACAGAGCTAGTCAGAGTCTGAATCACTTGTAGGCATCTTTTTATGGTGTGCTTATTGATTTTCTCTGTTGGGGAAGTAGGAAAGAAAAGCAGTTACTTTTTGGTTTTGTTTATTGTTATAGTGTTTAACTGTTTTTGTGAGGATGTGTGATTTGTGAATTTATGATTGGTAGTGTGGTATGTTGTTTGTGGTGCTTGTTTGGTTTTGGGTGTGTGTAGTTTGTGTTATATGGTGTGTGTGTGTGTGTGTGTGTGTGTTATGAGTAGATTAGAGTATAACAATGACATTTTACCATTATGAAAGTGAAAGTGAAAGTTGATATTTGTTGCATGGAAAGCTGGTTGAAAGAAGTATCATTCCCTTGCATTTTGCACAGTGAATGAGTGTTGTGTCATTTGTAGATGTTCATGTCGGTCTTCTTTTTGAGCAGTGTCTGTACAAGCTCCACTTAATAGATCTGAAATTCATTTTTGTTGCTTTTCATTAATATGAGAGTAGTCATTAATGCTTCATGCCCATTTGTGTGTGGTAGTTTGCATTATTTCAGTGGCTTGGATTCCACTGTCATTTAACTTTTGTACGATATGCTTGTGTGCACTATGATTGGTTAGTTTTTGCTCAGTAGTAATGGTTCCATTTGTTATCATTGTTTTAAGTATTTATTTTATTAATTCCTAGTGGTTGATTTTTAAATGACTTGACTGCTCCTAATCCAGTGTAAAGTTCAGTGTTGCTGTTTACTGCTAAGAAGAAGGGGTCTTCAGGTTTCATGCAAAAGTCTGGACGCTGGCTGACATATATGGTGTATGTTGTTACAGAGAATCTAGTGGGATTTTCTTTGTTTTCATATGCCCTAGGTTTTACTTTTCTGGTGTCTCTTATGTTGAGTCCTGAGCGAGTTTTTGTTTGGCATTCAGTGGAGTATTGTCAATATTGTATTCCATTTTCATCAACATTTTTGATTATATCTCCCCATTTTAATTGTCTAATTTCAGTGGATCCTCTTATGCCAAAAAATGTGCAGCATATAAGCCATAGTGTGTTTAGTAATGATGCTGCAGAATGAGGACCTAGTTGTGTCTGTGAATACAGTTCATCAATCATGGCATCTGAGAGTTCATCAGATGCTTTTGGTCTATTTCCTTTGCCTTGAGATTTTAGATCTTTGTGTTTTCCAGCTAATGCTTGCCTAGTGATTTAAAATTCTTTGTCCTTTGATATTGAGTGACTGTAATTATTGTTTTTAAGGTATCTTTCTATGCTTTGATACATTGTTTAGAGACTTATTGGCTCGTATGGCTCTCCATTTTTTTTCTTAGCATTTATAAAAAACTTAGCTAAAAAGGTGTTTAATGTGACTGGGTCAATCGTTTCTAAGTTCCTGGTGTCAGAATAAGTTTCAGCAAAATGCTTTTGTATGGCTAATATATCATAGTTTGTTTCCTAGATGTGTTTTTATTTGTTTGCCCTTTAATGAAATTCAAAACTGAGTCATCTGTAGTGAGACAATCATGTGACTTATCTGTGGTGGTTGAAGAAGATGTTGATTGTCTGATTTTCCAACTGCTGAATTTCTGGGAGGTTCCTTGTATTTTTGTTTTTGTTTGAAGAAGATGTCTCCAGTTTGGCTCTGTATTATAGGTACGGTGTTGGGGTGGATTTGGAACGATATTTCCATGGTTCTGCCTTTTTGTTAAATTTGTTTTAAACACTGTGCGTTAATTAGTAGTAGCGTGGTTTCCTACATGTTTTCTGTTCTGTTTTGAAAGTTTTATGGAGATTTTAAACTGTTTTTCGATCAGCTTTTCTGTATATGTAGTCATTCATTTCTATGTTGTGCCAGTATGCCAGGGTATTTGCTGTGCCTTGTACTTTTTTAATGATTGAGACAGGTGTGAAAATTGTGTTTGCTGTGGGAGATGTAAAAATTCTGGCTCGCACTGTTGTCAGGTGAAGACTAGGTTTTTCTCAAGAAGTTTGATTAAAATCTGACTGGTCTTTAACTGTAAGCCGAGAGGATACAGCAAGTGTTTTATTTTAGATTAGTATTTTTTTTTTTTATTATAGATAGATCTGTTCAGTGAAGACAGTAATTTGTTTTTAATGAATGAAGTGCTGCAAGTGTGCAGCATGTGATTAAAGGGGAAGTTCAGAGCTCTTAGTTGCTGTGGTAACTGTGAGTGCTCCTCGAAGGTTCGCACAATCGTGCGGTAAAGCAATACCATTTCTGGAGCAGGCAGATGTTGTTATTTTGCTTCTCCCTTGTGTACTGAATGTTTTTGTTTCAGGAATAAGTGGAATTGTGTAGTTGTTTAATGTGACTGTGCTTCTAAGTGTTGTACTGCAAACCAGAGATGTTGTGGGGAAGTTTTAACACAATCTGAACACAGTGGGAACTGTGATCCGAGAGGGGCGAGCAAGTCTTTTATTCTAGAGTACTATTTATATCTTTATTTTATTGCAGATAGATCTCTTTAGTGGCAAAGTACTTTATTTTGCAGGAATAACGTTTTCTGAGTGTGGAACACTCAAGTAATGGGGAAGTTTGGAGCTGTCAGTTGCCGTGGTAACTCTCAGTGCTGCGTGAAGGTTTGCACAATTGTGTGGTAAAGGAGCACCATGATTGGAGCTGTCAGATCTTCTTATTTTGCTTTATCCATGTGTGCTGAATGTTCCTGATTCTGGAATAAGAGGGACTGTGTAATTGGTTCATGTGGCTGTTTTGTAACTGTTGTACTGCGAGCAACAGGTGTTGTGGGGAAGTTTCAACAGAATCGGACCACTGTGGATGTGTGACCCAAGAGGAGTGAGCAACTGTTTTATTTTAGTGTAGTATTTATATGTTGTTCTTGCAGATAGAGCTGTTTAGTGAATAAAGTAGTTCATGTTGTGGGAATGAGCTGTTATGAGCATGCAGCCTGCAAACAAAGGGAAAGTTCTAAAGTCTCAGTTGCCATGGTAACTGTTAGTGCTGCGGGAAAGTTCGCACAATCGTCCGATAAAGCAGTTCTGTTTTTGGAGCTGGGGGAAATGTTTATTTTAGCTTTTTCATGTTTGCTGAATGTTGCTGTTTCTGCAGTAAGTGCCATTATTGTAAGTATGTTCAGTGGGACGCGGGGATGATTGTTGGTGAGAAGAGGCTTTATATTTATGATTTTTAAAGGTTCTTTATTGTAAAGTAGAGAAACAAAATGCAGTGTGTTTTTTGGATGAGCCAGTCGGACAACTAGTACAGAACTGAACATGTATTTCTACAGTAAGGCCCCTCTAAAATGCAAAATATGCTGTAATGAAATACATTTCTTTTTTGGAAGAGTTTATTCTTTGTCTGAATAAAGTACAGACAAATGAGGGTCTGTAAGATGATTCAGTTATTTTAAAAGTTATGAGTATAATCGAGACACCGAGAAGAGGAGCAGGTTTCATTTCTAGTTATTGTAATATTTTGGGTAATATAAAATATTTTGTGTGTTTTATAGTGAGAAGGAAAGGCACATTAGTAGCATAGAAAGAGGTGATATCGCAAGTAATATGATTATGATGTCTTATGTAGCGTTCGTTTGTGGATTTGAAGTGATCTGCATTATATTTGGGGAAATGAATATATGTATGAATAAAAATAGAACTTTATTTTATTTTTTATATGAAATTATGTAAATGAATATGTATTGTATTGATTTTACAGTGCCATACAAACTTTTATGATATTGATAGTCACAGTGGTGGAAGTGTAGCTTGAGTTTGAAAATGTTGTAAGATTCTTTCAAATTGCCACGTGTTCGAAAAGTGTGCAAGGTGCTTTTAATTATTTTAGTGATGATGTATAGGAGTGTGAAGATATATTTATGATGTATAGGAACATGGAGATATCAATGTTATCTTCACTGCCCAGCTGAGAGCTTATCTTTTATAGTTGTATTTATCTCGAATCTCACATTGTGTGTGTATGTGTGCATATATATAAATATATATATATATATATATATATATATATATATATATATATATATGTATATATATATATATATATATATATATATATATATATATATACACACACACACACACACACAGTGGTATCCCTCAGGATGAAACCCACTTTTGAAGCACTCTGCAGTATGCTGCAGCAGACCTACTGAATAAAGCAATGTAATTAGGATGGCTATTAGTCCCTTTTGTCATGTAGTAAACTGTAGCATTCACTTCATCCTGGCAGTGTCACATTTTCCTGAATGACAAATGGGACTAATTGGCATTAAAATGACGTTGCTTTATTCAGTTGGTCTGCTGCAGCATTCTGTAGAGTGTTGCAAAATGCTACAGAATTGAGCTTCATCCTGGGGGACACCACTGTATCTATTTATCTATCTATCTATCTATCTATCTATCTATCTATCTATCTATCTATCTATCTAGCTACAGTACATATACAGTACATATACAGTATATATAATATATATATATATATATATATATATATATATATACATACATATATATATATATTACATATGCATACATATATATATACATATACATACATACACACACACATATACATATATTCATATATTTATATTATTACAGGGGAGGGGGTCTACTAGACACCAGTTAATTAAATACTACAGAGTATCTGGATGTGGAGTGACTAGGGACACAATTATGTTGGGCAGGTGATTAGGTGGGGGGCCCACTGTACACTAGGGAATCATTAAGATTGGGAATGGGTGTGAGTGGGGGGAGGGACTACTAGACACCAGAGAAACTGTCAATAATTAACATTGGGCTGGCCATCAGTGAGGCGGGGCCACTAGATGTCAGGGAAAGTGTATTCTTTTTAAATTAGCTGGCAACTGGCAGGGTTAGGGACCACTTGACATTAGAGAAGGAGTGTCATTGTCAGCTGGCGATTGGTTGGGGTGGAGAACAACTATGCACCAGGGAAAGAGAAGGCTTGCAATCATCAGTGGGAGGGGAGCAGTTTTATTGTGATCAACATCACTTCTGTGCCAAACTCCAGCAACAAAGTTCTGCATTTGGTGGAGTTACCAGCTTTGAACAAATCTGAACTTTGCAGCATGGATTAACTTCACAAAATGAAGTAAATGAAGGAAACTCATGAATTGGTCCGTGGAGTGGAGTTTCCCAATTTCATACATCTCTATACTAGATGCTGTGCTGCTGTTGTGTAAAAAAAATGATATGTCCTTTGATTCTAACTGGAGTGTGGACCCATTGATGCTATTTTTTTTATTTTGTTTCTGAGCTCATTCTGTTTGCTCAAGTAATTCTGGCTTGATCTGACTTGCTGCTGCAATCATATCAGACCTCATGTATTAAGGAAACCCTATTCACAAACTATTTTTACCACAGGCACATTTGGAGAAATTGTTTCATGGAGAAGGCCTAAGAGTCAGTATGATTTTTCAAAGGACTGAGAATGTGCAGCTTTCACGAGTATGAATAAACAGAACAAGCATGTTCTGTAAAAATTTTTTTTATTAAAGATAAAATAATGCTAAAATCGGAGGGCCGGCCAGGGGGAGTAGGATAGAGCATCCGCTGGACAGCTCTCCTTCTCCGGGGGGAGGCTGTGGGTAGCACTCAGTGCGCTGGGGACTCCTGGCGGAGGCCGGGAGTTCTCACGTAGCTGACGCTTAGCGTCAGGGAGGAGGCGGGCAGACGCTGGCGTCATTGCACGTCCCCGCCTCCTCTGGGGAGAAAATAAGGAGGAAAAAGATGGCGGGGCAGGACCACCGATGGATGAAGCCCTCCCTGGAGAGCCTCATGTCACCACCGCCACTGCGGGACCCCAACCAGTCACAGTTCCGGGGTCACGAAGGTGGCCCACGGCCCCACCCTCCGGGGGGAAAGCCAGGGGTGACCGAGGGTCCTCTGCAGCTATAGGCGGTGGTAGAGGTCTCCGGGGGCCATGACCAGGGCGGAGGATGTAGCCAGTGGTCCTGCCAGGAAAAGGGTAAAAAAAAAAAAAAGCTAAAATCTAGATCAGTGACAGATGACAGACCTCCACACAATGCTGACAGTTTTGCAGCTCCCATGCTTTGTCGAGGCTGCATAGGTGAACATCTGGTGATCATTTATAATGGAATCTTAAAGGCACAGTATTAAACCTAATGAAAATTAAATACAATATTGTACAAGAACAGTGTAAAACCTAGCGACAATTAAGTACAGTACATATAAGGTGCCCAATATCATAATACCATACAATACCTAAGTAATTATATACAAATACCATTACAGTATATACTGTGCATGTGTATGTATGTATGTGTGTATATATATATATATATATATATATATATATATATGACATTGGTAACATAGCATTTTGTGGAGGTCTGTCTTCTGTCATTGGTTTGGTTTTTAGTGTTTTTTGTCTTTAATAAAAATATGTTTTTTTAACTGAACATTCTACAGTACCTAGTTCTGTTTATTTGTGTTGGTGAGTGTGGCAAGTCCTGAGTCCTTTGAATTCTTCATTCTATTTGCCAGCGCCACATAATAGGGAGCTGCTATTATGGGCAGTCAATTTGTTTTTTATTCATTTTCGTTTGAAATCGTAATTTTTATTAATTTTTTCCCATGACACAAAAAAAAAAAGGTAAGTGGAAAAGAAAAGAGCAGGCATAGTGTCATTCTTAACATTTTACATTCCAACCATATTCCAAGGAAGTACACTTAGATATATTAAAGAGACTAAACACAAAAGTACTGATTATAAGGAACAAAACCTAGGGTTGACTTTAGTCTGTCTGTTCAGTCCCACTGAGTTAATGCAATAATGTATAACTTATATATCCTAAGTAAAATCTCTCTATGTTAAATAAGTCCAGAGGATTTCTGATATTCCAGACCTTCATTTGATGAAATGCAACTTGGAAATAACCCAATATCATGATGAAAGAAAAGAAGCATTAATAGACATTAACAAACACACAAAAGTAAAGAGCTCATGGAATTAGGTACTATCGCAAAACCATCCACATAGGGAATTTAATAAGGGTGTGGTTAACACCCTGCACCCATTCATTAACACCCACAGTGTAATGTAATCCCCAAAGAAGGAGAATAATAAGGGGGGAAGCCTGGGGGGATATACCTTAGCCGCCAACTCATGGGGGTAACCCAAGGGTCTGAGAAACAGTTTCTAACTAAACTGGAAGCAGAAGATAGGGCTCTAAGTGTGCATTGCCAGAAAGTCAAGAGTATCCACATTGTCTCTTTCTGCCTGAAAAAAAGGAAGAAGGGTAGCCAGCAGGCAATAAATTTGTCTTTAACTAGCCTTAATTTGGCTGTAATCTCCTTCATTTCTAATATACACAGGCACAGAGAATACCAAGAGTCAGTGGTGGGTATTTCTTATGTTAGACATTTCTGAATAATGGCTTTAAGGGCAGATGCCTCTAAAATGTTATAAAGATATTTCTGTGCCCTTGATTTAATCCTGGGAGGGAACAGCCCCAGCAAACAATTTTGGGGCTCCATCGGGAACTGCATTTCAAAAATCTTTGCTGCTATGTGAATGATTTGATTCCAAAAAATCTGCAGTTTAGGGCATGCCCAAAAATCATGAGTGTGCATACCCTTCTGATCACAGCCCCTCCAACAAAGATCTGAGGAGTGATGTCCAAAATGTTTTGTGATTACAGGGGTGTGGGAAAACCATAGTGCTACCCTCCATCTAAACTCCCTCCAGAAATTAAATGTTGTTTTGCATTTTATTCATTTTGGTATCGTAGTTAAAATTAAAGTGAAGAATGTTGATTTTCAGAAATGTCACACACTCAGTATTTTCTTTCCACAAAAAGGAACTTGTGTCAATAATAACATTACCAGCTGAACTAAATAATTGTTTTTAATAAACGATAGTCACAGGGCAATTCATATACTTCATAGGAATATGTAATAAACCAGTTACAATTTTTGTTTGGATTTCAAGTATTCAAAGGATCTGTATTCCAGTCAATGCTGGGCTCTGCCAGGTACATCTCAACAATGGTCTGTGATAAGGCTGCTTTAAAAGAGGTGAATGAAGAAGTTACAATGATATCTTGCAAGTGACTCAAGTGATCTGAAACTGAATTATACAGTCATGGGACACTGCTATTTTTTGATGGCAGCAAAAGAGAAGAACCTGGTGCAATGGCTGGAGAAGACAAAGAAGAGGAAAATTTACTGGGCCCTAATGTTAAATATAACCCTCCTGATACCCTCTCTCATGAATGTGACACTTGTCATTTTTTAAATTCCTTCTGAAACATGCTTTCACAGCTGCACTGCAAAATCACATTTCAGATGGGAATTACAAATATGTCACTTGCCCTAATCATAATGTCAGATCATAAAAAGCATATGTTGGAAATTTGGGGTTAAAATGTGGGCATACCTCTCAACTGTCCCCGATTTTCAGAGATGTGCCTGATTTTGCCTCAAACTTTTCATCTGTCCCTCATAGGATTTGTGTTTTTGTGACAGAACAGTTGGGATTAAAAGCACAAAATGATGTCAAACATTAAAGTTACAGACTTGTTCTTCTTCAGAAAATGCATCTTAAGACAAATCCTTTTATTTTATCAGCTTTCTGAGTGAATAGTACCAAAGTTTAAGATGTGTCCCTCATTTTGGGTCTTTGTCCCTGATTTTTTAAAGCCTTGTCCCTGATTCATGAGGCAAGAGGTTGAGAGGTATGAATGTGGGAGCCCACTGAACATTAGATATTAGTCACTCAGCAGGCCTATCTTGGGTACACACAATCTAAAAATGTGTAAAAGCAGGACACCATTGAAAGTGAGATAATGCATCTCCTCTGGTCTATCCTGGGTAAATATAGAGTACAAATGTATTAAAGCACGACCCCAGTACAAAATAGCCCCCACTGAAATGTGCATACTGTACATGCTGCTATATCCAGGGAAAAATAAATTGTAAGAGCTTGACCGACTGAAAATGTAACTTGTCTTTCAGCTGGGCTATGCTGGGGAAATACATTATAAAAATGGCAAAAGCAGGGCCACATCAAAAACAAGATATTAATGAGATAAAATCACTATATTATATCTCCTCTGTGCTATCCTGGGTAAATGCAGTGTAAACATTGTGGAAAGCAGGACCACACTGAAAAAAAAAAAAAAACAAGTGAATTGTGCTATCCTGGGAAAATACAGCACAAACATGTAACAAAGCAGGATCCCTTTGACAATTAGATATTGCATCTCAGCTGGATTATCCATGTTAAAAATCTTGCAAAACTGTGTGAACACAGGACCATACAGCAGATCGTCACTGAAAAGGAGGTATTGCATCTAAGATTATCTGACCAAGAAAAATACACTATAAAACCAGGATCTCACTAAAAATTAGATATTGCATCTCACCTCTACTGTCCTTCAGTGTCTCTTTCTCTCTCTGTCTCTCTCTCTCTCTCTCTCTCTCTTTCTCTTACTCCTCCCATTCCTGTCTGGCAGACACACTCCTTCTCTTTTGCACATTATGCACTGTGAAACAGGATTATATACCCTGAAAACCTGGTGTGATATGACACCTGTTGCTATCCCATCTCTCATAGGGTGCCACCGGCCACCTGTGCTGATGCTTTATATGAAGCATGGCAAGTCAACAGCATTTCATGTGGCAAGACATGCACTACAGCAAACTAGCAAGTCACTAACAAACCAACTTGATGCTCACCCCACCATAGAGTGTACTGCATAAATTCAGACCATCCACCCCCCAATTAACAATGAGCCACTGGAGAAGGGAAAAGTGAGTTGTGGAGGCAGGGCAAGAACCAGGAACTGGCTGAGGCATGCTTTAGTTCATAACGGAACTGGAACCAGACATTCAGCTAAGTCTAAATTTATTTGAGTCAGTGGGTAAGCTCTGGATCCAGGAGGGGTCTAATTTGTGGTTTAACAGACCTGCTAGCCCTAATGTCAATACCTGTTGATATAATATGTTTTCAAAATAATAGAACCTTAAGATTTTGTAAACCATTTTCTGTTTTCTGTATTGCTATATGGCGACAATAATAATACTATATTTATCTTTCAAGTTTGCTGAATCCAAGCTTATTTTAAATAATAAGCAGTGCAGAGGGAGTTCACTGAGTTGGGGAGGGGTCTTAAACAGGTGGATCACATGGTAACCTTCTCGGAAGTGCTACCTGTCTATGGCATGGGAGAGGCCAGTGTGCTCGCAGCATGGGATTAAATGACTGCCTGAAGAACTGATGCAGAGTTGAGGGTTTTGGATTCATTGGGGACTGGGGGCCCACATGGAGAAATGCAGGCTTGTATGCAAGAAATGGTCTGCATCTGTCTGGGGGGAGGGTGGAACCGGATCCTGGGTGGAAGGTTTGAATGTTTCATTGCCAAACATTTAAACTAGCCAAGGGTGGAGGCATAAATAAGCAGGGAAAACCAAACTGCCCCCCCCCTTACACATACTAAGGCAGACAGTATAAAGCATGCTAAGGATGAGAATACACAAGGGAATGAAACAGGGTAAAGCCAGGAGATGCACAGGGGAAGGGATGGGGCTGGTATAATATAGGTGAAACCATCAAAACATGGAGGTCCATGTGTACAAATGCCCATAGCCTGCATAACAAGATCTCTGACCTAGTGATCTTGATGACAGAGGGAGATCTAGACATTTGTTGCAGATTTGGAAACATGGTACACATAAAGCCATGACTGGGATATTAACATACCTAGGTACACAGTCTACAGGAGGGACAGTGAGGGCAAAAAGGGAGGAGGGGTAGCTATCTACATAAGCGAGGGGATCAAATCAACTGAGATACAGGGGAAACAGGAAGGAGAGAAGGCACCTGTGGGTCACCCTAGAGACAGGAAAAGACACCACTATCCATACAGGGGTTACCTACAGACCCCCTGCACAGGGGGAGGAAAGAGATAGGGCGATGGTAGAAAACATCCTTAACATGCCTGAGAAAGGGACAATGTTGCTGGTAGGGGACC
Source organism: Neoceratodus forsteri (assembly GCA_016271365.2). Taxonomy (NCBI): domain Eukaryota; kingdom Metazoa; phylum Chordata; order Ceratodontiformes; family Ceratodontidae; genus Neoceratodus; species Neoceratodus forsteri. The sequence goes on from CM057455.1 coordinate 615,784,751, forward strand.
TCAATATGCCAGATGTCACCTGGAACACCTATGGGACAGCCACATCCAGGAGTAAGGGCATGCCAGATGCCCTGCATGAGGTGGTCCTCAGACAGCTAGTGGTGGAACCCACCAGTGATGGGGCAATATTGGACCTTGTGCTCACAAATGGAGACAGAATAACAGATGTACTAGTGGGCAGCCATCAAGGGTCCAGCTATCATCATACAGTATGGTTCAAGGTGGAAACAATAGAAGGCAAGCTACACAAAAGCAAAGGTTCTAGACTTCAAAAAGGCAGACTTTGCAAAAATGGGAGAATGCCTTAAGAAAGCACTGGCAGAGGGAGAAAGGGGAGTAGAGAACTAGTGGGAGCAACTCAAGAGAGCCATAACAGAGGCAACAAGACTTTGTGTGAAGCAAATTAAGGGAAAAAGAAATAAAAAAAAATACGGTTTTCTAAAGAAATGGCAGGGAAGGTTAGAAAGAACAAAAAAAAAAGGCATTCAGAAAGTACAAGGAAACACAGAAGGAAGAAGAGAGGGAACTGCATCACACAAAGCAGAGGGAGACAGGGAACTCTATCAGAAGCATAAAGACATGAAGAGATGAAAGGATAACCCAGACAGTAAAGGAAGGGGACAAAACCTTTTTGTGGTACATTAGGGAAAGAAAGAAAAAAAAGACCAAGGGAGGAATAGTGAGGCTAAGCAAAGGAGGGTGGCAGTGAGCAGAGGAGAACTTAGAGAAAACTGAGATCCTGAATAAATACTTCTGCTCTGGATTCACAAACGAATAGGAGGGGGGAGGGACCGAAATTAGGCAGTAAAAACACACAGGGAAGAGGGGTGGACACCAGTCCATTCACAGAAGAGAGACTACTAAAAGAGCTCTTGAAACTGAAGGTGGACAAGGCAATAGGGCCAGATGGAATACATCCCAGAATACTAAAGGAACTCAAAGAGGTGCTGGTGACACCACTGACAGATCTGTACAACAGATCAATGGATGAGTGAGTGGTGCCAAAGGACTGGAGAAGGGCAAATGTGATACCCCTTCACAAAAGTGGGAGCAAGGTAGAAGCAGGAAATTATAGACTGGTCAGTTTAACCTCAGTGGTAGGAAATATGATGAAATTGGTGTTAAAGAAAAGGACTGCAGAATATCTAGTGGCCAGTGGGGCACAGAACCCAAGGCAACATGGATTCACAGCAGAAAGGTCCTGTCAAACAAATCTGATAGATTTCATTGACTGGGTAACAAGGGTAGTAGATCAGGGAAGGGCAGTGGATATGGCCTACCTAGACTTTAGTAAGCATTTGACAAAGTTCCACACAAGAGGTTAGTAAAAAAGTTGGACAATCTGGGAGTGAATCCCAAGGTAGTAAACTGGATCAGAAACTGGCTTAGCAATAGGACACAGAGGGTGGTGTTAAATGGAGTTCAATTGGTGGAAAGGGGGCTGACCAACAGGTTGCCACAGGGGTCAGTGCTGAGACCGGTCCTCTTTAATGTCTTTATAAGTGATGCTGCAGAGGGACTAGAAGGAAAGATATGCCTCTTTGCAGATGACACTAAGATCTGTAATAGTGTTGACACTCCAGGGAAGGAGGAGAAAATAAGTAGAGACTTAGACAAGCTGGAGGAGTGGTCAAGTCTGTAGCAGCTCCGATTCAATATGAAGAAGTGCAATATCATACATTTAGGTAACAGAAACCAAGGGGAGGAATTCACGATGTGGGTGGGGGGGTACTAGAAAAAAAAAACTGGAAAGGGACCTGGGGTGGTCATAACAGATTACCTAAATGTAGCCAAACAATATCAGAAGGTAGTGAGGAAAGCCCGTGGGATACTGGGGTGCATAGGAAGAGGTATCATCAGTAGAAAACAGGAGGTGGTGATACCATTGTACAGACATTTGGTGAGACCTCATCTGGGGCACTGTGTGCAGTTGTGGAGACCACATTTCTGGAAGGACATAGACAGGGTAGAGGTAGTCCAGAAGAGGCAAAGAAAATAGTTCAGGGACTGCACTAGAAACCATATGACGAGAAACTGAGGGCTCTCAACATGCAAACATTAGAAGAAAGGAGGGAGAGGGGGGGATATGAGAGACTTTCAAGTACCTCAAGGGTATTAATGCAACTCATGATGGGAGCATCTTTCAGAAAAGGAGATGTGCAAGAACAAAGGGTCACAACATGAGGCTAGAGGTGGAAGACTCAGGGGCAATATGAGGAAGTATTTTTACACAGAAAGAGTGGTGGATGAATGGAACAGCCTCCCCGAGTATGTCATAGAGGCAAATACAATAGGTGAATTCAAGAATTGTTGGGACAGATAGAAGGCAACCCTAGTGGTAGGAAGGAGAAGGTAAGCTATAGATAATATAGGATCTGGAGTTTATACAATAGGTAAGGAAATGGGCAGACTAGGTGGGCCAAGCGGTCCTTATCTGTTGTCATATTCTACATTTAAAAAAAAAATTAAGTTACCAGTTGTAATGGTTTCAGAGTTATCACATTTAAAAAAATTCTAATTTGAAAGGTCTAACTTTGTAACTGCTGGGGCTGCCACTAGACACTTATTTGTTTAATGAAACATGAAGTCTGGCCATTAAGAATTAACTCTGTTGATACTGTTTTATGTGTTGATGCTATCCTATATGTATCAATACTATTTAAACCTGCTTTTCCAGAGTATTACTAATACATTTTTATTAGTTGTGACACAGTCAAAATTCTGCACATATATAGCATCAATGCTGTTGTTTTGTATTGATAGATGGTATCAGTACCATATTAATATTTTCCCCATACTATAGCCTTTTAAACCCTGGGTCAGCACTGATTTAATCATTGTGCAAACATTTCACTCTCCCCTCAAGCAGTAACAATTCTTCCTGGGTTTTGCAGACTTTGCCTGCAAAAGTCTTATAGGAAAATTATCCATGATCTACTCTACACAAAACGAAATAAATATTGACAAGCCAATAAAAATAAGTTCCCAGATATCAAAATTTCTAGAATTCACCTGGCATGAAATGTGTACAATACATGGAGAGAACAAACTTCAGCCCTTTTTAAAAATGCCTCCATTGAAAGTAAACTTCTGAAATAGCCAGATAAAGACTTTTAAATAATAAGGGACACTACCAGGAAAACACTTTCACCATATTGCAAATCTGCAAATCTGGAGACCTGGGTTTGAATCCCACAGTCCCCACTTGCATACTGTGTGAACCTAAGCAAGTCACTTAACTTCCCTGTGCTCCCAGGTTGCACCTGTAAACAAGCTTTCAGCTTAGTGTGTCTCACCTGATTAAACAATTGGAAAAAAAAATATTGTTTAAGGCTGGATCTTGAGATCTACAGCAAATTCTTCTTGGTGGAGCAGAGGAGGTGTCCAGTAGCACATAAGGTCAAGAGATCTTTAAGAAAGATTGGCCTCAGTTCTTGCAGGGCTTTGCATGATAAAACAATCTTGAAAGAGTGCACCACCTAACTGGTAGCCAGTGCAGGCAACATAGCACAGGAAAGGTTCTATGCATACAACTCCCATATCCATCCTGCCTGCAGCATTGAGCATCAGCTGCAGCTGGCACACCAACATTCCAGACAGCTTTGGTATATTACAGTAACTGAGTTAACAAAGGTGTATACTAGTTTTACCACATTATCATGCTTCAGATATGTTTTAAAGCTGGAGATATTCTGCATTTGGAAGAATCTACGGTGGATGGACTACTGCCAGATGATGTTGCAATATTTGGTGGTAGTTCACAGTGGCCCTCAGATTCTTAATCTTGTCTGTGGCTGCTCTAGTGGTACCAGTCAGTTTGCAAAATTGGCACAACTCCCAACTTTGCCAGCCCATGAAAACCAGGTACCACCAGGAACAACTGTCCTCTTGCCCTCTCTCAGACTCAGTCATCTGAAGGCTATACTATCAGAAACTATTTTTAGGCCATGACTCAGCATGGTGACCACCTAATGGAGACCATGGGGTCTCATGAAACCTATACAGTGCTCACTGACCATCTCCAATAATATGCAAAGTTGTACAGAGGTGTGTTGTCATTGTTTCAGCCTTTCCTGGCTGATTGAGAGGGGTCTGTTCATGAAAAAGGGTTACCAAAGTGTGACATGGGAGTAAAATTTTCAAATTGATCATAGAAGAATTGTGTAATACAGGTTAAGATACTATGGCCAATATATGAAAAAATCACAATGTTTTAAGATAAAAAATGTTAAGGTTCCTATGAAAAATGGGGTCTAGTGTGATGATTGTAACAACACACACCGTGATGAGTGTAACAATACACATCACACACCATGGTGAGTGTAACAAGACACACCACATATCACTGCAAGTGTAATGAAGGGTGACCATAGATGAATTGTGTAATACAGGTTAAGATACTATGACCACATGTGAAAAAATCACAATGTTTTAATGTAAAAAATGTTAAGGATCCCAAGAAAATTGGGGTCTAGTGTGATGATTGTAACAACACACCGTGATGAGTGTAACAAGACACACCACACATCACTGCATGTGGAATAAAGGGCACCACACAACTGTTAATGAGTAAAAAGGGTTACTTATGTAGACTGAAGGGTTTTTAAACATGACATTACATTAAAAAATAACATGTTTATTATAATTACACTTCTTTAAACTATTCTACATGGCACGGAACACTAAAGACCATTCGACAGGAGAGGAACAGAGCACTCAATGTCATTTAATGGTACAAAAGAGTCAGTATGCACACTCCACATGATCCTTCAATCAAGGGAGAGGCATGGAACACTCAGGATAATTTGATGGAACAAAAGATGGGATAGTATAAAAAGGCTTTCAGAAATGCTGCAATCTGATTGTCTGTTAGGAGTCCAAAAGCCTTACAATAATCCCTGTTACACCATCATGTACAGCCTGATCACCATGGCATACATTTTTATAATTGCAATAAGGCACTCCCAAGAGTTAGATTAGCAGTCTGTTAAGTACCCCACCAGCGTCAAAGGCACCAAGAGTACCCCCCAACCACAAACCACTAGCAGGGAAGCTACATGGTGCTCATGATGGCTAAATATGAATGCTCACACAGGCCAAGTCAAAAGACTGGCTGTGACACACTCCCAGGTCAGCATAATAACCACAGCATAACTATACCACTTTTTTTATTTTACCCAGACACAATGATTCAGACAATTGGAAGCATCAAGGTTGTGTGAGGATTCATATTTGGCCATAATGAGACCAGCGTCAAAGGCACCAAGAGTACCTCCCCATACCACCACCCACCAGCAGGGAATCCACATGGTGCTCAGGAAGGCCAAATATGAATGCCCACACAGGCAGAGTCAAAACACGTTTTTACTTTTTCTGTATACATTATTACTATACAACATTTATTCCAACATTAAAAATAAAAAAAACAAAGCATTCACAGTTCACAGTACATTAATCCCCCAATCCCACCCCAGTACAAAATGCGTGGACAGCAATTACATAGAATGCCCAAAATTTGATTTCAGTCACTGCCCCCTTTCACTTACTTGTAATGACAAAACCATGAGACCTAGCCCTTCATCTGATGAACCCTTGCACCAGACCATGAGTAAAATGAATCCACTACCTACACAGCTCAGCTACAAGGAGGTCCTGGGAAGGAGATTGTAAACAATACCAAAATAAAAATAATACAACAGGACACAGAAGGTACATCAAAATATTTGGCAGCAAAAAAAACAGAAGCAAAAACATACCCTGGTAAAACAGAACATCAGCTAAATTAATAGCACATTTAACATTTATTTTATTCTATGGTAACCAGATAAGGCCCACTAGGTACAGGTGCCTGTGTTCATGAATGATCAGGGAGCACAGGGGAAATTTAGGGATTTGCTCAGTCATACAGTATGCAAGTGGAGGTTGAAGGAATCAAACCCAGGTCTGTCTGTTAGATGTAACAAGCTCATTCACAGATTCTACCTTCTAGGATGTGCATTGTTGCTGCATTGGAGCTCACATAGTTAGCATCACAATGAAATTTATTGCACTAGAACTCCGACATCCAGAACAAAACACCAGGATGCTTGAACACGCATTTAATATTGTTGCTGCCATGCAACCTATGACTCCAAGTTAAAACTGTCCAGAGGAGATCTCCACTACTAAACTCTCTCAAAAGGGGAACATGTACAAACAAAAATGCAGGTAAATGGGCCGGGATCAAAACACAGAGCTTACATACCTGACAATACAGGGGCATAGTCCTTTTAAAATGTATTTTAACCTCACTAAAGACACTCATGAGAGAATGTGATGGGCGATCAGACACACCACAGGTTTTGGTGTGTTTCATTAACTCCAGCAGGTTCAGTCAGTGAAATGAAAAGCCCCCCATCTCCAAAATCAGAGAACTTGCATGCTAATGCCACCAGTGAACAATCGATCCTATAGGATTGATCTCGGTTGCCTAGTTCGCTAATTGTTACTTGTCCCCCATGATGGTTGTAACTAGTCACTCACTTCATGATGGGTGTAACACTGAGGAGTGGCAAAGACAGCGCTCTTTAACTCTCACTGGATGTGAAGGAAAAGAGGAAGATCTGGTCACAAACATAACTTTTATACTGCCACCAACTCAAACTGCTTTTCTGGCACAGACACAAGACAAGTATCATACTGGGCTACCAGACTGACTCCCCACATGTGATGTGCAAACATAAGCAAATCTAGGACACCATGTCAGGAGGGGGATCAGATGGCCACATAGCGTTGTTGTGCTAGGGGCCATGGACAAAACAATGTTTTCTCTAAGAAGCTGAGAGATCCAGGGAGCAAGGAAAAGTGCACGAATTTTAAATAACTGACTGGAAGTCAGTGGGAATATTGTGATGGGTGTAACAAAGTAGCACACTACACGCTTACACCCATCACGGAAACTATTGAGCATTTCTGCAGCCAAAGGAATAAAGTAAAGGGCCAGGACAGTGTGGATATCTTAAAACAAGATGTTTTGAGCAACACAGTACTTTAGTTTGAATACTGTGAAGTAAAATTAGTTTACAGTAGCAAACAACAAACACGGTTTTGATGTCATATTTTGAGGCAAGAAAATCAGCAGTAAATTAACACAAATTGAAAAAAATATATGTGTTAGGGATGTAATTACAAAAAAACATTATGTTACCTATCTCTATTACCAAGTACCCTTAAAAAGCACCACTTGTATTAGGGAAATCTTTTTTTTATTTTTGTAACACAATTCAATCAAAGTGATGGGTGCCTTGGTAACCCTTTTTTGTGAACAGACCCAGAGCAGTCAGTGGTGATGAAGACTTTCTGTCACCTTGGTAGCCTTCAGTTGTGCTCTCCATGGAGGTCAATCTTGTCCCTGGTTTTGTTCACTGTATTCATAATGCCACAGAAGAGATAATCAGGAAGTGCAATATTGGATCTCACTGTTATGCTGATGGATGACACCTAGCTGTACCTCTTCTTTGCACCCAGCTAGAGTAAGGGCAGTCTCTCCATACTACTTCTGAAACAGTGCATGGCTGAAATAAAACACTGTAAAGCCCACAAATGGCTGTCTCAAAACCCTGGGGAAATGTAACTCCTCCTAATGAGCTTAGATTAACAGGTCTCTGCTGCCAACAATAATCTTAGGCTGCTTAACTTTGATGGAATACAGCTTCAGGTAGGGGTATTGGCTAACATCCTAGGAATCCCCCTTGACAAAATACTGACCCTAGAATCCTAGGTATTGGCCACAGTCAAGGTGTGTTTTTATAACAAAAAGTCCACATTAAGCCCCTTCATACAGCATAGAAATCTGAGACATCTTGATCAGGCATTTCTTTCCTCATGTCTTAACTACTATAGTGAACTCAACACATGCATACCTTATAGTGCTATTCAGTGCTTGCAGGTTCAACTCATGTAAAATGCAGCAGTGCAGCTTTTGAGCTGTGTGTAGAGGTCTGAACATATCTCCTTAGTACTATGCAAGGTGTGCACCTGTTTATGTAAAGCTGTTTCTGATATTGAAAGATGCTACTCTATACTAAAGTTAATGTCCTACATATCTATCTATCCTACCTACTGCGAAGTCATGATCAAGTAGGGCAGTGGAGTTTGTGCATTTCAGCAGGGTTTCGGTAAAAAATGAGTGTAGTGGCTAAGAGTGTGTACATTTGTTGAGAATGCTGGGAAAGTTCTGCAGGGGTGAGCCAATCTTGAGGGATATAAATAGACAATACTGATGTTTATTAGATCTTGGCACAGGCTATAGCAGAGTGTAATTGGAACAGCAGGACTGTCTCATGTACTGCAGAGTGGGATGGAGGGCATGCTGATTATAGATAATAGAGATAGAAATACCATGCTGACCAGTGCATATGCTTCCATAGCAAAAATACACCTATTATTCTAAGTTATAGTTTTGGATGGGAGGCATACATTAGTGGTGCTGGATAGTTTGATTTCTAATATAATTAGCTCATCTCCACACTCTGCAGTGACCTGTGCCAGTCCTGCTCATCTGATTACATTCAGCTGTTGCCATAGCTGGCATAAAGTAATAGCAAGGTACTTTAGTTCCATCAGAATTGCCCCCCCCCCCCCCCCACTTCATTAGAAGTGAAGAATAAGAATATTGGTGCTACCAAGTACATGGCTTTCAGTTCTTGTAAATGTACATTTGTTAATTTTTAACCTACAGTAGAAAGTTTGTCTCTGTGGGTCTTTCCCAAGGAGGTCTCATAGCCAGAGGACTGTGTTGTATTCCAGATTGTTATGCTGCAGTATCTGGCACTTAGAAAAGTCCAGCATGCTGTGTCCAGCATGCTAGTGCAACCTGTGGGGCAACTTTGATTTGTGTTGCCATTTACAGACATACGGTAATGTAACTTTTAAAGGCCATAGTCCACCACCTTCATATGAAAAAAAATAATTCCTGATGTCTTTTCTGAATTTCTTTCCCTTCAGCTCCAGATTTTGACCCTTAGTGGATGTACTGTTTTTCCAGCTTGAAATAATCTGATTTATTCATTTTGTAATGTGGTATATATATTTCGATATCTGTCCTGTATTTACTATCCTCCACAGTAATGGTTCATAGGCCCCAAATCTTGGTGACCTCTAACAGTGTTAATGTGTGGCCACCAGACTCACTGATGGCCTCACATCTTATTTTTTTCAACCCAAATCTCCTGATGTGCATCAATCCCCTTGATATAATACATTTCTTGTCACATAGTACACATTAAGTCAAATCCCTGATGTATTTGCATTTTTGTTGATCACTTGATTCCCTCTTCAACTCCTTCTGTCACCTTGCAACTAATTCACCCTCTCAAACTCCTCACTGCTGACTACTCATCCATTCTCCACCATCCATCCCATCAACGGATGCATGGTCCTGCCTGCATACTGTATCTAAATGTTGGTTTGGGTCACTTCCCTCCTACCTCTCATCACTCCTCTCCATTATTCCCTCTGCCTCATGCTTCCTCCACTCCAGGGACCATCGCACCTTTGCCTTGACACTTCCCCATACCTCTGCTGGCCAATCAGAATTCACCTATCTTCTCCATCACTTTAGAACCAATTTCCCTCTTCCCTTTGCTTCACTGGCTCCCCCTGTCTCTCTCTGATACGAACTGAGACTCCTTCCCTTCCCCTTGCTCCTGCTACCCTCATCTTAACAGTTCTTCCTACATGGTGTTAAGATATCTGCCAGCATTATTTATTTAATATTATGCACTTTCTACGATGCTTGTTTCTTTGACTTTGCACTGTTTGAACTCTTTATTTTGTATGAACTTGAAATTGTATTTATTCCTTTGTGCCCCTCCCCTGGGTCACACCTGGAAAAGAGAATAGGCTCAGTGTGCCTTTCCTGGTCACCAATTTCAAATAAAGAAATACATTTTCAGTTAAAATATATCTTTTTTGTCTAGAAAGCCTTGCCATCAAGCACAGTAGGTAACGTTAGGGTAGACTGGATTGGCCTTGCAGTCCTTTTCAGCTAAAAAGATCTATGTTTCAGTGTTTCTATATTTTATAAGTAAGTAACTGCTGTTTTCTTTACATTTTAATTGTTGCTCTAAAGTACCCTATGGCTGCACAAAAGTGTGCTTTTAGCCACATGCTGGTATGGATGATTCATTTGAGAAACACTACTGTGGAAAATATATAACTAGACTTCATACATTCCTCATATGATATTTTCTACTGCCCCATAATCATTTTAGTTGGTCTGTGCTGCATGGTTTCTAAGCTATTCCTGGCCTTCACAGATGAGAACATTATGCCAACACACAATACTTGAGGTGAGGTCCCCTGTGTGACATGTATGTTGGCTTTATTATCTCTTTTCTGCGACCTGTGAACCTCCTCCTGATCCACAGGTCCCCAGCATTCTGATTGCCTTCTTCTTTGCTTTACTGCATTAGGAAAAGGTTTATAGACTACTGCTAATTATACTGAGTGGTTCTGCTACTCTGTGAAATCCTCTGTCTTATTCCCATAATTAAAATATCTATTTTGTGGACTTCTGTAGCTAATGAGCATTACTTTACATTTCCAGGGATCAAATTTCAGTTGCTATGTACCTCATTACATTTTTAGTCTCTCTCTCTCTCGCTTTCTCTCTCTTTCTCTCTCCCTCTATAAAGTATATACTGTAATATATGTATATATTATAATGGCATAGTAGTGCCAGTATAGTTAGGGTTAACCGAAAATTTCTGTGTTAAACCTCTAACTTTGCACCATAAAAGCTTTTGTGGCATCCAATAAAATAGCCCTGAATGTGCCATGCATTGCTAGGATGTAAGGTCTCAGTATGTGGACAGTTTTGTAATAGTAGCTTCTGCAGTTTATGATATCCACATATGTTTTTTTTTTACATTTATAAGCACCCTTTCTTTTGAGAGGTACTTGTGCTCCCTTTAGGGATCCCTTTCATCTTAGTTGCCCTCAGACATTTGGAATTTTTAGTGTTCTGGGGGTGCAGTTTCTGCTTGCTGACATGTGGTGGCAGCAGAAAGGAGGGTTTTAGGGATATAAGTAGTGAGGACAGGAAGATCGTGGGTGGTGCTTAATGGAGAGGAGAGACCGGTGGGCACTGCAGGGTGGTGCAGGGGTGGGAACACCCTCTTCACTAGACAGGCCGGCTTCTACAGCCATGATGTGATGGGTTCGCAGGGTGAACATCCGAGTTAGGGCTCCAAGAGAGGTAGTTATAGTGGTGTTTTGGGTGGCCTGGGCTCTGGGGAGCTGTAGGGAGGATGGTCAGTTCATCAAGGAGTAGATGCAGGAGAGGCAGGCCCTAGAGTCTGGGTTAGGCCCTGGTAGAATGTTTGAGAGTGGGCCTGGGTTATCAGGGTTACAGTTGGTTGTGGCAGGGTTGCTGCATCCCAGCATCGCAAGGTGGCACAGATACAGTGGTGAGGGGGCCTAGGGGAACCTCTACCTGGTTAAGGACCTGTTTGGAGGGGCAGGCCTCAGGGCTGCTGGACTTTATAGAGTGGGCTGTGGAGTACCCTAGAGGTCTCCCATTTTGCTGGTTGCACTTAGTGTGCAGCAATGGGTGGGTGGGTGAGTGAGAGGTAGGGCATCTTTCAGCATGTATCTGTGGTGTTCTTGAGTCAAGCCACCCAGGGCAGGAATGCTGGAGAGAGTCAGAAGTGGGACTAGGTAGACCAGGCAGAATAGGAGAGCAACCTGTGGAAGAGAGTTTTGGGGTATGGTGCGGTGGGGTTTCACTGGTCCTGCACTATCCATGTCCCTTGAGAGGTTGGAAGAAGAGCCAGGGAATGGGTTGGGGAGAAGCTGTATGCTTTCCTGTTTGATAGGAGAAAGCTCCAGTTTGGTCTGAGCAGTGAAGTTTCAGGTACTTACTAGTGCCAGTAGGATCTTTGGATCTTCACGGTCTAGGACAAGAGGTCACTGTGTGTTCCAGGGGAAAATCAGGTCTGCTGTAAAATGGACTGATAAAGACCTTGCTCTGTCTTAATTACTGCCATTCTTGTGTGTAGAAAGAGTAGCCCCATGGAGCTGAAAGATTTTTTAAAGCATAAATTGACATCCGTAGCCCCGTTAAATCATTTGGGGCTCAGGGCAAATAATGTGATTATGTTTCCAGAAATTGTTCAGGAGTCTTTCTCCATTTATAAGTAAGGATAAATTAACTGTAAATACAGTACTTAAGATTTAAACCTTTTAATGAGTTCTGTTCTAGGGGGGATTTTTCCCTAACTAAATCCTTCACCATTGGACTTCAGGGTCTTGGGGGTAGACCTCCTGTGGCAGAAGAATGAAGTGGAAATGGCCTGGGGATTCCTGCTGCTACTGGTGGTGTACTCAGAGTTCTTGGCCATAATTCCTGAATGTAATATCCTCCTTGATAATGTCTTTAGGTAGGCCTAAATTATTTGCTGTTTTCCAATGCTTGAACCTGAGTGTTTCTGGGATTTCTATATGATCCCTCCCCCGAACAATGTGTTTTGCCCCTAGATGTCAGTGGATGGGAGCCACCCTTGGGGCTCATCCGAGATCTTTTCTTGGACTCCCAGTACCCTAATGGGAAGGCTGACCCTGGATTTCCCAGGAGTCGAGGTGCTGGTGGGGCCTCAGCAATTTGTAGGCCGTGTGATGCATTGCAAATTTTCTGTGGTGGTGTAGGAGTTAGGCCTAGTGTGAAGGTAGGCCTGAGCTCTCCTGGATATGGTACCTGTGTGTGACTGATGTGTCATGTGATGCTACCCTGCAGGTTTATTGGTTGGTGGCTCATGGAGGGTCATGCAGACTGGAGGGGCAGGTGCCATTTTGCAGCAGCTTGTGGGAGAGACTAGTGGTTGCTGTACTAGTAAGTGGATCAGTAACCGAAAGAGAATGAGTCATTGCGTACCAATAAATAGGATTTTTCCATATCCCACTGTCTCAGGGAAGCAGCACAGTGATAACAGAGGTTTGGGGTGGTCATTGAGCATCTGTTTCAGGATGGCAGGCCGAATATGCAAGATCGAAGAGGGATCTCCCCCTGAGGAGCCGGTGATAATGGTTTGGACCTCCTGACATGGCTGTAGAAGACCAGAAGGAAAGGTCAGCAGTGTGTATGCTGTGGATTCAGGGGTGAGGGAATGGTAAGACTGCCTGTGTGCACCATCTGTGAAAGCTCTGCACCTGGAGGAATTTTTGACTGTGCTCCCACTGTCTTTCACTGGGGATAGCCTTCTAGTGACTCAGAAGGTCTTTCATCATTGTGGTCACAGGGTAATGTGGATTTTGGGGCCATTAGTAGACTGCCCATCTCGGAGCAGGACCTGGCCCAGGAGAAAGTGAAATCCAAGGCCTCTTTCCAAGAGGAAAGGGTGTGTGTGTGTGTGTGTGTGTGTGTGTGTGTGTGCAAGCAGTGGAAGAGGAGAAAATAGGGTGGTGAGGAGCATAGTCATCTGCCCCACTCTTCACCACCAGCTGTCAACTATCCCCATGGCGGGGAGAGCAGGGGTCTCGGAAGTCCAATGGGTGGTCTTCCAAGGCCTGGGGTATCCCAAAACAGCCCCTGTCCAGGGGCAGCCCAATGGCTCTGTCTGTAAAATTGGAGGCCACAGCTTAGAAGACGAGAACTGTGATTAAGCTGGGAGGTCCCCCTGGAGAGGTGCCAGGCATAACCATCAAGAGCGAAGTTGTCCCTGCAAATGAGAGAGACGTGAATGAAGAGAAGTGGCTGAGCAAGATATTCCAGTTTTCTGACTATGAGATGTATAGGGGTATTTCAAAACCTAGTGACCATCCAATGATCACTTTAGCTGACCACATCCCATAACTACCGGCCTAGGCAAAAGCTCTACAAACCAGGATGGATGGCCTCAGTCACAGTGGCCCAGTAAATCCGGCTTATCACAAGGTAGTGTGGCTGGAGCCAGGCATGGCTCAATGAACTAGTGTGAGAGATCGGCCCAAGTGGAGCCATGCTGAGAGATGGGTACGGAAGAGAATGTGGGAGGAATACCCCTATCTGGACTACCCTTATGTGGCTGAGCAAATCTGGTACGTCATTGAGGAGGTGTGGGAAGAATTATTATTTAAGGAGCAACTGGAGAAGTTGAAACATTGCCCAGGGTAAGGAGGACTGGTGTCCCAGCAGCTGTTTCAAATAGCCTGTGCAATGTACCATACTGGACCTTGGTGTGGATTGACTTTAACAACTTTGCCTTGGTGCAGGATCTTGCAGGATGCTGTTTAAAGTATTACATCATGGCAAAAGATTCTGTTGGGGATATCACCACCAAGCCAGACCCAGACTTTTATTTCCCACCTGGAGGAGGCCCCACTACTTAATCCCCCTGTAAAGGACTCATAAACTGTTTTAGGAAAGTTGCTCATCAGAGCAGGTTATGTTGACTGAACAACACTTAATGACTATGAAAAGACTGATAATTTCAGAATTTTTTACTTAGATCATAATGATAGTTAATTTCTACTGTACTTAGAATGTGAGCAATGTGATGGGTGTGTGTGTATGGTGTGTGGATGCTAAATCCTCTAACTGTACAGAAAGTAACATGTTATATTGGGGGGAGGTATAATAATTATCAAAGGACTTACGGGAGTAGTGTATTACAGGAATGTACTGCGTTCTTAATATTTTTGGGAATGACAATGTTTTATTGTTCCTGTAGAAGTTTAATGCCCTCCTGACACAGCTAAGCTAGTTTTGGGAGTTTGGGCCCCCCCCCTCCAGGTTAGGCTAGCTGGCTCCTACTGCAGCGATTCACTGGGTTCCTAGGGTGACCATCAAAGGGAGGACTCCAAGACAGGTAGCTGTGGCTGTGTTTTGGGGGGGCCTGGGCTCAGGGTGGCTGTAGAGAGGATAGTCGGAAATAAAATAAATAAAGTCGGTTCATCAAGGAGTAGGTGTAGGATAGGCAGCCCCTGGAGTCTGGGTTAGGCCCCGGTGGAATATTTGAATGTGGGCCTGGGTCATTGGGTTGCTGTAGAATGTGGCAGGGCTGCTGCATCCCAACATGGCAAGGTGGCTCAGGTACACTGGTGGGGGGGGGGTTGGGGAACCTCTACTCAATTAAAGGCCTGATTGGAGGGACAGGCCTTGGTGCTGCTGGACTTTGCCAAGTGGGCTGTGGAGTGCCCTAGAGATTTCCCCTTGCACTGGTTGCACTTAGCATGCAGCAGTGAGTGACTGAGAGGTGGGGCATCTTGCAGCATGCATCTGGTGTGTCCTGGAGTCAAGTTGCCCAGAGTTGCTGGAGAGAGTCAGAAGTGGGACTGGGTAGACCAGGCAGAACAGGAGAGTGACCTGGGGAAAAGAGGTTTGGGGTATGGTGCAGTGGGTTTCACTGCTACCACTCTAGGATGGTGGCCCCCTAAGTGACTGCCCCTCTTCCATCCCACCTCCACACATGGGGAGCACTCCTCCCCCTCCGTTACACATTTGCACATAGAGATTACTCCCCCCCATGCCCTCTTTGCATATGGGGAGCAATTATTCTTCTCCAACCCTCTTCCACTTGGTTGACATCGTGTCTTATGTAATCATATTTGGTCTCATTCATTGTTGAATTCAACACTGTACATATTATGCCTGGGGATGCCTCCTTGGAGTTCCCAGGGTTAGGCTGCAGCATTCCAGGGACAGAGCATTCTTGGTGGCTATGCCTACCATGTGGAACACCTTTCCTGTCTATTTAAAGGAGGCTTCCTTGGAAGAAGCCTGTAAGAAGGGCCTAAAAACTTACCTGTTCCAGCAAGCTTGTATTGATTAATTTTTTTGATGTTAGTGGGATAGATAGATGCATTTTAAATCTGCTCATAGTAAAATTTTACATACATTTCTGGTGTTTGATTTTATATTGTTGTTTGCTGTTTGTATTGTACAGCGCCCAGAGTCCTAGGAAATGGGCACTTTTATAAATACTATCTATCTATCTATTGCATATACTAATGTAAAGAAAAATGTTTTATTTTAATTTATATTATGTGCCCTTACTGTTTGTATCTCACACCAAGTATTGTCTTTATCATGGCTTGTACAAGGGACCTCCTTGCAAATGAGCTTGCTCAATGGATGGTATCCCCTCACAATAAACTTGAACAAGGAGAGCACTCTTCCCTCCATTCCATCTCCACACATAGGTATCATTGTTCCACCTCCATCCAATCTCCATACAGTGTGAGCACTGGTCCCCTAACCCCCCTCAGTGCTTCTCCCACTACATTTCACCTCACCCACATGGAGAACACATCTCCCACTGCATCCTACTTCCAGCACATGAGGAGCACTCCTCCTCCTCCATTCAACCTCCACACATGGGGAACTTTCCTTCCACTTCATATCAGCTTTGTACATTGGGAGCAATCCACCCCTTCATCCCACTGCCCCTACATGGGGAGCATTGCTCCCCATCCATCCCACTTGTACACATGGGGACACCTCCATACATTTGCATCACTCCTCCTCTACCATGATCCTACCTCTGCATATAGAGAGTATTCCTAACCCCATTCCTCCTTAGCACATGGGAGCACTCTGCAACAGCCAGAGGCAAAGATGCCGGCCAGGCATCTGCATTTCCACACCTATTCCCACTACACATGATAAGCTTCAAGTTGAGCAGAACTTTGGTGGGGTTGAAATGTAATGAGTGGACTGCCCAGGGAGATGGTGCCAATACCTCTCACCACCTCGCTGAATGAGAGAAGTCCCTCCCCCAAATCAATCTCTATTCTTTTCTCCACTCACCACTTTTCTGCTGATTATCCTCCTATTGGCTTGCCTTAACAGCAGCTACCCTCCCAGGACAGGACTACAGGTCACTAGGCCAGGGCAGATTTTTCCTTGACCTCTCCTGTCTTCTCTTCTCTTCAGACCATACCACCAGTCCAGCCAGCATCCAGCACAGTCAAGAAGACACACTGCTTGTTACTCACAAATCAGCCCCAGATGGGTCTGTTCTTTCTGTTGTAGACCATACTTCAAGTTCTCCCACAATTCAGCTGAGGCTAGAGAAGAGCAGACCACAGTCCTACTCTACCACCACATCAGTCAATGGGACACCACAACTTGACCACAACTTGCTCTGTTCTGTACAGATGATGTAGCACAGCAGCATGCTCACTATTCTGTCTCACCAGGCTTCTTCCGCTCTCTCTGTTGATAATGTCTCTATCTCCCCGAGCCATCAACAGTCCAGTGCATGCACATTGTGTTGCAGCTAGCTCCAGCCATTATGGAGACTGTAGAAACACTGAGTGTTTTAGCAGCTGAACCTGAGCAAACCAGAAAATAAACAGTTCAAACACATACAGTCCTTACACTTAAAGTCACTCCTCCCAGCCCAGCTAGCTCCCCTGCCTGCATCGACACACAAATGAACATCAACTGCTACCCCTCCCACTTCCTTTGCAAGCAGCGAGGATCCCTCACTCTTAACCAAGGCAAGCGCTCCTTTCAGTATGCTGCTCCCTACTTATGGAATGCCCTCCCAGCAAGTCTGATTGACAAGCCTACTCTCCTAGGGTTTAAGTCAGGCCTCAAAGTGTACCTTCTGGAACTTAGTCTCTGTGGTTGTAATCGCTAGCCCCCTGCCCGGGCCTACTGTCATGCTATCACCCGCTTAACCATGCCTACTTACCCCATAAACCTCTTATGAAAAATTGTTAAATGTACTGTGCACCTGTCTTAATACTTGTGAGCCTTGTGATACCTGCTGTCTCTGTGCTAAATGTTTGATACCAACTCCCCAATATGTACCAGCTGAAATAACTGTATATTGATACCTATGTATGTATTTACTGTAACTAACTCTGGGTCGCCCCTGAAAAAGGGATCTCTGGTCTCAGTGGGCTTACCCAGTTACCAAAATGTAAATAAATAAATAAGTGATCAGTCCTGTACAAGTAGCAGAGTTGGGGGTCCAGAGCTGCAGTTGGACCTGTTGCTGTAATGGAGCTCAAGCCTGCCAGAATACAACAGGACAGCTAAACTAAGTCCTCTTAATCCCTACAGATGGAGAGCTGCTGCACAGATGATTGTTACAGCCACTCAGACACCACCAGGGATTTAAAACAAGAGCTGGACTATGGCAGGCTGCCTGCCATCTGCTTCTTCCTCCTCCTATGCTGACTGCTTGCAGCACTTCCCAAGCTCCCCCTCTGCTACCAGTGCCCACCAGTGGTCAGTAGTGTCAGTAGGTGGCCCCCATTGGAGAAGTGAAGCAAGCTCCTCGACTTGGCCACAACTGATACTCTCTTTTGACTTCCTTCTGTGTCTGGTTGCATTTACCTGTTTCCAAACACCCAATAAACTTTTTTTCTAGCTTCTACTTAGATACAGAATATTAAATATATCAAAATAAAATATAATTGTTTTGAAGAAGATAGAAGCCTTTATTATGGCTCGGCTTCAATATATGTTTGGAGAACACTGAAATCTCATCTTGACTGTTTTACTTCCTTATTGCTATTTTGTATTTTCTGGTTAAATCAAATATAGTAAAATATAATTTTTTTTTGAGAGGATAGAATCTTTTATTATGGCTCTTTTTGGTTTTAGTGGACGCACACTAAAGCACTGAAACAGTGAGATCATCACAATTTTGGCAGCCATGCACCATTCCTCTGATCCTAAAATACGTATCACAATGGTTTTATAATTGTAGATCTATGTTCAAATGTTTTTAATTCATTATAATTACACACTAAGAAGAATGGTCTTAATGAGTCCCTTTAAGGTTTCATAATTTGACCTTTTGCAATTTCAATGTTCTCTCAATCCTGGAGTCATCAATTTGTTTTATCTAAACATTTCTTTGCTCAGTTCAGCAATAGTCCAGTAAGATTTAGAATAAAATTGCTTTAGAACAAAAACTGTATAAACTTTGAGTTTGATTTTGCACAAATATTAACTTCTCTTTGAGTTGAAAATACATAGAAGATTAGTTGTACATACTTTTGAATTTCTCCACACTTTTACTTCAGAAATTTGTAAAACAAATATGAAAAAATAACACTCAACAGTCCAATAAGATTTAGAATAAAATAACTTTAAAACAAAATGTATACACTTTGAGTTTGATTTTGCACAAATATTAACTTCTGTCTGAGTTGAAAATGCATAGCAGATTAGTTGTACATACTTTTCTATTTCTCCAAATTTTCACATTGGAAATTTGTAAAAAAGATAAAAAAATAACACTTGACCTTTTGCACAGGTCTTGACCTCCCATATAGGTAATGGCTTGAAACTTATTTAGAAGTCATTCAAGAGTTATCACAAGGTGAAGATTTAGTAAACTATACAATTAATGCATTTTAAAAGTAGAAGTTGCCAAAGAGGACATAAAAGAAAAAATCAGTTGTAGAGCATAGATGCCTAAAAGGTATCAAACCATTTGCTTCTAACAGTTTCACAGATAGTCAAGTCTTCTTTACATGTGTGAGCATTGCTTTCTTCTGTGTCTTCCATCTTCCCCCATCTGGTCAGTGTCAGCTTCACATATCGATATTGCTGGCTAGTAATTACTAAAATTAATCTGATGCTTTTTTCCTGAAAGGATTTAACATGATCCTATCCTGAAAATATCTAATGTGACACAATAAGCAGATCATTTTGTTTCAAGCTTCTTTTTTCTTCATAATAAGAACTAAAGAATTCCATTGATGTGTTCTACATTGCAAGAATAACTTCAAGGTCTGTTATTAAATTAGGCATTACAACTTATAAACCATATGTTCTGGTTTCAGCATAGTGGTTTCAGAAATCAGGCTGTTGGAAATGTATCAGCAGTTATGCCAAACAAATGTAAATATCTCTAAAAGGTTAATCGCAAGAAGACTGAGAAACCAGTAGCCCAGCACTTCTCCCAGGATGGCCACTCAATATCAGATACAGTATGTCTGTGATGGTCTTAAAAGGACATTTCAACAGTACACAACAGAGACAGGCTTCTGAAATTAGACTTATTTTACTTCTCAATATGGTGGCGGATGGATTGAACATTGATGTTGGTTATATGACACATTATTCCACTTAAACTTACACAGACCTTTACTTTAAAAGATGGACATAAATACTTTAGTTCTTCAGCGGGCCTTTGATTTTATAAGTTTATGGTTATCTACATGTTGACTTCTCACCTTAACACTGTGGTGAGTGCGTTTGAGTGCGTGTGTATACTGATGTATGTATGTATGTGTGTGTTTGGTATGTGTTGTGTTTTTGTGAGTTGTGGGTATGGTGTGTGTGTGTGTGTTTTGTTTGTGTGTGCAAGGTGTGGTGTGTGTTTATTGTGATTGTTATATTTGTTGTGTGTTGTGGTTGTGTGGGGTGTGCAGGAGTGTGTGTGTGTGGGGGGTGTGGTGTGATGTATGTACACACATATGTGTGGGGGGAGTGTGGCATGGGGCAATTGTTATGTGGCTAGGACACTTAGTTTTCACATACAGTGTACATTTACTTCCTTCTACTAGTTGTCAGTGGTTGGATTACACACTGTCACATTTTTAAATCTGCTCATATTAAGATGCATATCTCATTTACTTGGAGGTTCATAAAAGGTGTAATTTCTTTGGGTTTTCATTTAGATTCCTTAGACTAATTCTGTGCATTTTTGTTATACATGGACTCTGTGTTGAAATCTGCACTTATCAGGCTCATGGTCTCATTTTCTTGGGGGTCCTTGACAAGTATTTTTTTATTTGGCACTTACACTTACAAGTGATACTTTCATGCATCATGTATATATGTATATATATGTATGTTAATTTGGGGCTTGTTTTCAACTTGCAGTTATACCTAATTTCAGGATTTTGTCTCTCATTATCTGTTCTTTAATACACCAAGACAATTGGAATGTAAGTTGTAAGCTCATTTTACATGTATTAGAGAGAATGCCTCCCCAAGGTTTTTTATCACTAGAATGCTGTCTTGGCATACTGAGACATTTTTAAATTTATGTGACAAGAACTCTCTGGCTGTAGAGAATTCTTGATAACCTTTGCCATTCTAAGGCTCCTCAGTTAAAAGCATACTGGTGTTAATTAGCTTCTCTGACGTAATCTTCTGTTATGTTTTAAATGTATATGTTAAACCAATGAGAATTATTTCTGTTTTTTCAATATAATCTGGTGTTAATAGTATGGGATATTTAAAATAACTGCCACAAAGCTTCTGAAGAAGGACCTGGTTGGTTCGAAAGCTAGAGCACTTTGTTCTTTTCTGTAACATCCATGTTGGTCCAATAAAAGGTACCAAATCATTTGTTTCTGGATCTGCTCTAAAAGTTTAGAAATTACTCATTTTTTTCAGATTTGATATACTTTATTGAGATTTTTCATAAAACAGTACACAAAATAGTATCCCATGTACAGCACAATAGGAGCAGGGGTACTATATCAAAATAGAGAGAGATATAAGTATAACTGCTCCAACAGTCTGTGTTCCTACATCCTACATAGCCAGTGTTATGTAAAGCAGAACATATAATGAAACAGTGTCAACAATAAAACTACATTACTCCCCATCCTCCCATCCCTGCTGCACCGTTGAGTGACCATGGGACATCTCTGCCCCCCTCAGGCAACATATAACCATCTCCCTGCTATCTAGCCTTGGTAAGATTCAAGAGAGACTAATTTATGGACAACTCTGGGACTACCTAGAGCTCCATCACTTACTTGACCCCCCCAGCATGGTTTCGGAACCAATCATGGGACTGACACTGCACTTATCAAGTTCTCCACTGATGTTCTCAGAGAACTGGACAAGGGATCCCCCACCGGGGCAGTCTTCATTGACCTTTCCAAGGCTTTTGACCTTGTAAACCACAACCTGCTACTTATAAAACTGAGCCAGGTCAGGTTAGACAGCCACTCCCTATCATGGTTCAACAGCTACCTCACAGAGAGTACACAGAGGGTAAAATGGAAAGACTCTCTGTCGGAGCCTCTCCTCCTAATGGGTGGGGTGCCCCAAGGATCTATCCTTGGTCCCCTTCTCTTCTCTCTTTTCACAAATGATCTCAGTAAACACTGTGGGGGTAACTCAATGGTACAGTATGCGGATGACGTGGTCTTATACTGCCCCTCCTCTAATCTGGGAGATCTCTGCTCTGGGCTACAGGAAGACCTGGGTTCCCTTTAGCAGTGGCTTGTCACCAGCAGAATGATCATTAACCCTAACAAGACCAAGGCCATGCTATTTGGCCCAAGAACCCTTGGCCAGGACAGAAGCCTACATCTCAGGCTGATGACCAAATCAGGAAAAAGACTTGAGGTGGTTGAATCGATAAAATACCTTGGACTCACCCTGAATCAGTGCTTCTCCCTCAAGGATCATGTGGACCAGGTAACCAAAAATATTCACGCCAAACTCGGGACCTTGTGTAGGCTGAAAGACCAGTTGATACCCGCGGCCAGGGCCTCCATCGCCACAAGCATCCTCCTCCCTACCCTCTCCTATGCAGCCCCGGTGATACAGGGAGCTGCCAAACAAGAGCTGAACAGATTACAAGTTCTCTATCACAAGGTGGCTCACTTTACCACCCTATCCAGCTCCCAGCCTCACCAGTGTGACACTCTGTCCCAACTAAACTGGCCCTCCTGGCAAGCCCTGCTTCAATACCACCTACTCTGCCACAGTCATAAACTACTCAGCCCATCCCCTCCTCCCAGCCTCACTGGACTCATTGCCCAAAAGAGAAACCCTAGGCTCCTCAGAACAATGGACAGAACCCTCCTCACAGTGACAAGAGTTAGAACCAAGGCGGGGGGTAAGTCGTTCACCATCATAGTGCCCACCCTATGGAACACCCTGCCCCCTGGTGTTCAGGATGCTACCTCTACCCACACCTTCTGCACAAGGCTGAAGGCTCATATCATGGTCACCTCCATATGCAACTGCTAAAGTGACAGGATCCTAAGTGGAAGCCCACCCCTCTCGCTCATATGGAAATAGCGACTATCACTGCACCCCATCTATATAGCACTGCACCCCATCTGTAGAGCTTACCCAGGAAATGTTAACTGCTAAAAAGCTACTATGTCTTACCTCTTAAATTTAACTGCTGAAAAACTACTATGTATTATGTTCCTCGCTGTCTAATGTAATGTACCTGTGCTGTATGCTACCCCATGTATTATTCCATGTAATTCCCTGGGTCGCCCCTGAAAAAGGGACCTTCAGGGCCCAGCGGACTTACCCAGTTATCAAAATGTAATAAATAAATAAATACATATAGAGGTGTAATAGCATGCTATCTACTAATCTATAAAGTAAGTAGCATATATAAAGGAGCCCACACTCTCTGACAGTACTTTGTGTTTTAGAGAGACTGGTGAAGAGATTATCTGCTTGAAGAGCGAAAAGAATCTCATGCAGTCATTCTGTCACAGTGGGGATCTTTTGATCCATCCAATGGCATTGTAACACCTTTTTAGCACATAGAGAGATCAAGGTCATGTGCTTCCTTTGATTCCCAATCAGAGCATTTCTGTTTTCTCCCAGGATACATATCTATGGTGAGAAGGCATCAGACAGACCCAACAGAGAGTCTAACTTATTTTTAATGGCTAACCAAAATAGAGAAGCCTTTTCACAGCTCCATAAAATGTGGATTAGGGTGCCAGTTTGTACACCACAATGTGAGCATATGTTATTTGGAAGCTTCCCCATTATGTGAAGTTTGGACAGGGTGTAATATAAGTAGTGAATTATGTAAAATTGGAGCAAATAGTATCAGTCCCATTTAATATCCTTATAGAGATGGGCCCATATGTGCTTCCAAGATCATGTGGTAGAGAAGGGAGGAGGCAGAGCATAGTCCCATTTGTAACAGTAAGGGCCTTTCTTGTCTGCCAGTAAATCCTGTAGATGATTGTAAAAAAATGAGATGGTATGTGCTGAAGGTGATGAGGGAAGAAATGAAAGGATTGGTCCATCACAGTATTTATCCCAGAAACCTGACCCAAAATGATGGAGAAGCATGTGAGATAATTGCATATATTTTAAACAGTAAGAGGAGGGAAAGTGAAATTTTCACTGAGCATTCCAGAATGATACTAGCTTATGTTGCTCCAACAGATCCTTGACCAAATTTCTCTCATATCTGGGCAGAAGTAGGAACCCAGTGTCTCGCCCCCTTTCTTGAAGTGCGATTGTGTAGTAGAGATTGAGAAGTGTCGTAACTAAGGGACGTATGTGTGAGTGCATTTAGTTGTATATTTGCCTGAAGCATTGCCATGATAGGGTAATGTTGTAGTTGTTTAGACAAGCATGTAAGGCGAGTATATATTAGGGAACCCAGGTCGATGTTATGTGAGGCACATAGGCACTTCTCTATCTGCAGCCATAATGGTGAAATAGAAATTACTCATAACCCATCAGTATGAAAGTTGTTCAGGACAGAAATACCTTTCAAATGAGCCTATTCGTTAAGCTGCACTAATTATATTTTTTAAACTATGACCATCTGATTACCTGAATTTTCATTTTTCTTCATAATTTTTACCTTTTGGATGTCTATATTTAAAAACATCTAATGAATTCAGATTAGTGACTATCCTCATTTGAAATGTCATTTTGTCCTGAGTAACTTTCATATTGGTTGTATATTGGTAACTTGTACACTTACCGAGATATTTACATTTGTTTGGCATAACTCCTACAGTGTTCACTCAGAGAGAGAAAAAATGAGGTTGTTTTGGAAGACCTTATTTTAGAAAAATTAAAGAATTCAGATTAGTGACCACCCTCATGTGAAATGTCTTTTTGCCCTGAACAACTTTCATGCTGGTTGTTTTTGCGCACCTTGAATAGGTTTAAATATATTTAGATTTGTTTGGAATGTGTGTACATTTGCTCTCAGAGAAAAGCAGCTTTGAGCTCTGTATCCATCATTCTAAACAGAAAGAAGGAAATATTTTTTAACTGTCATAGGGATTTGCAGTGTTAAGGAAGCATATACTGAAAATTAATAAAAAATGTGTTCCATGGAAACCACTTTTTAAGCTAAAGTGATATGGCTGTAGGCTCTGTCCAGATCCATAATAAGAGCTTTAATCCTGGAGCTGCCACTTGTAGATGGTAATGAATCACCACCCAGCTCCAAGACCCCCCCCCCCAATAGAGTAAACTATAGTAAAACACACATTCAGCATTCTGCTACTTTTAAATAAACACATACTGTAAAACAACTGCAACCTTTAGGTGCTTGGAAGTGGTGACCAAGCTAAACACACTGATCGTACCACACCAAGGAGTGGCTCTAAACTGGGAGCCAAGAGCAGGGGATCATGTTGCATTCAGCATTCTGCTCTGTTAGCAATCGGCAAGCAAGCACTTCCTTGTACTTCAAGCTGTTTTTTATAATTTATAGTTTGTGATTAACCAGCTACTGTGATGATTGCCACAATGGCATTCAAAATCAGGATTTGGCCCATATCGGGGGGAGGGGGCAGCATTTGGCATTCTGCTCACCACAAATTGGTAACAAAATCAATCAATCTATCTATCTATCTATCTATCTATCTATCTATCTATCTATCTGTCTGTCTGTCTGTCTGTCTATCTATGGAACCCACTTATAATGAACACACTTATACTGGACACTCGCTGATAACGGACAAATCTGCCTTGTCAAAAGCCATGCCAGTAATGTTAAATATCCCATTAATACCATACTCTGCAATCCCTGTATAGTGGACACTGTGAGCTCTTCTTTACCCCTGTTACATGCTGCAAATTTCCTGTTAATTTTCACCTTATTATGCAGCTGGTTTGTCTAGTACTGTAAAGAAATCACTCACCTCACTTGAGTTTTGATACCTGATACCTTACTCCAGGGGATTACTCCTGCACCCTCCTGATCCCCAATCAGCACAGGTTCTGTACAACACAATCTTACAAAGCACATGTACTGTTCAGCCCTGATCTCAATGAGCACAGATTTGGTACAGCAAAATCTTTCCAGTCTTGTTTACTGCTCAGTTCCTAATAAAATACAAATAGCTGTTCCCGATACCTCTGGTTAGCAGAGGAGGGGGCATGTTCTCTTTTTAACTTCTGTGTTTGAGCTGTGGTGGAGAACATTCATAATTTAAGAGTTTAGGATATAGCAGGCACCCCTTATACTTGACAAATCGTGCTTGCACTAACGTGTCCATTATAAGAAGGTTCCACTTGATCTATCTATCTATCTATCTATCTATCTATCTATCTATCTGTCTGTCTGTCTGTCTGTCTGTCTGTCTGTCTGTCTGTCTATCCATCCATCTGTTTGACTATATCTGTCTTGCTTTTTAATTCCCTCCCCTTGTCAGCTCAGCTAGCCCTCCCTCATCTCTCCATGATTCATACTGGTTTATCAAAGTGGACCAGGGTGCCTACCCTGCTACCTCTTGCCAACCCCCTCCTTGCCAAATCGCTCACCCCACAAATGCATAGATGGTGACATGGGTGTGCGCACACCTAGTGCCACCATACAGTAAATGTGCCCCTGTTTTGTATCGAGTACAGTAGAACCCGGAAAAAGAAATCAGTCCTTTGTTGTCAGTTCTGTTTTTAAAGCACCCTGAAAAGAATAAAATTGTTCATCACTAACTGCTCCCCCATGGAATATACTATGATATTGCAACACTTTCTTGCCCAACATCCTGTAGCCTGATGCCAAAATACCAAAATGGAAAATCCTGAAAGTGGGATTTTGCCCTGTTTCCTTGTTTTGTGAGACTTTTCCTCCCTCACCACCCAATGTGGAGGGCTTTGCCCCCACACACCCCATAATTAGGATTACAAACTCCAGGGGAGATGGAATTCCAATGTCGGGATTTTGTGTTTTGGGATTCCATGCATCAGGCTACAGGATGTCGGGCAAGCAAGTTCAGGATAATGTAGTGATACCCCCATACACCCTCACTCATCTGAACATGACCCATGACGTAGTTCCACTCTCTGATCAAAGACATATCTTGATGCTGCAAACGGTAACTGCAATATGAGAAAATAAGGTAAGTCAGGTTTAATGTATTTCAATGGAGTTTGAACTCTTATTGATAACTTTGTAATTTTTTAATATTTTTACACCAGATTTTCAACATGGCCTTTTTGGAACCCCACCTCATGAATAAGGTGGTGGAATTTTCCAAATTCATTCCAAAAGGTGATTTTGAGGTCACTGCATGAAGTCACATTTTGGACGGGACATAAACATAGAAACATAGAAACATAGAAACATAGAAACATAGAAACATAGAAACATAGAAACATAGAAGTTGACGGCAGATAAGGACCGCAAGGCCCATCCAGTCTGCCCATTTCTTTTTCTACCTTATAAATGTGCCATCGGCCTTTGCTCTGTCAGTGACCTATCTATTCATAGTCATTTGTATTGCTCCCTTATGCCTATCCCATGCCTGTTTGAAGCCCTGCACTGTATTCATAGCCACCACTTCTTGTGGTAAGCTATTCCATGCATCTACCACTCTTTCTGTGAAAAAGAATTTCCTCACATTCCCTTAATCGGCCTCCTCTAATCTCATGCTGTGTCCTCTTGTCCTGCAATTTTTCTTATATTTAAACATGTTAGACTCTTTCACCTTGTTTATGCCCTTAAGGTGTTTAAATGTCTCGATCATATCACCCTCCCTCCTTTGCTCAAGGGTATACATATTGAGCTCCGTTAATCTGTCCTCATATGTCTTCTGATGCAGTCCCTGCACCATTTTGGTTGCCCTTCTCTGACTGCCTCAATTTGTTAATGTCCTTGTGAAGGTGTGGCTTCCAATACTGCACGCAGTACTCCAGATGGGCCTAACCAATGTCTTGTACAGAGGGATTATTACCTCCTCTTACGACTTGTGATACCCCTACTAATACACCCTAACACCCCCAGCCTTACCTACTGCTTTTTAGAGGTCTGCTTGATGATTTTAGGTCATCAGTGATGATGATGCCCAAGTCTCTTTCTTCCTTTGTGACTGCTAGCAACTCCCTCCCAGCCTATAAGTGGCTTCAGGGTTTTCTTCCTATGTGCATGATTTTGCACTTCTTTGCATTAAATCCCAGTTGCCACTCTTCTGACCATTTTGCTAGTTTATCCAGATCTCTTCTCATTCTGCCCACCCCATCTGGATCATCTACTCTGTTGCAGATCTTGTGTCATCTGCAAACAGACAAGCTCTTTACCTCTAGTCCATTCAAGTAGGTCACTAATGAAGATGTTGAATAGGACTGGCCCCAGGACTGATCCCTGAGGTACCCCACTTGTGACTTGCATCTCTTCTGACTGTATACCATTTACCACCACTCTCTGTTTTCTGCCAGTCAACCAGTTTGCTACCCAGTTGACCAACTTCTGACCCACCCCGAGCCTACCTAGCTTATTTATCAATCTTCTATGTGGAACAGTGTCAAAAGCATGTCAAAAAACATTTTCAACTACCAACTTCATGAAGTGGAGTCAAAAGAAAGCTATATTGAAAATGTTGTTTCAAATATGTTAAAATGATCAAGTTATGAGTGAACACTGACATATTTCAATCTTCAGTAATAACTTCGGTAATTTTCAAAACATTACTACCAAACTCTCAAGTTGGCCTTTTTGGGAACACACCTCATGAACAAGGCAGTTGAAATGTTTCAAATCTATCCTGAAATGTGATTTTGCATTCACTCACTGGTATCATGTTTCAAGCAGGATTTGAACATTTTAACCTACCGAGTTCATGAGGGGAGGTCCTAAGAAGACTATGTTTAAAATCTGGTATACAAATATGGTAAAATGACTAACTTATGAGTGAACATTGAAATATTTCAACGTTCACTCAGAACTTTGCAAATGTTCTATAGTTTGACCAAAAACATTCAACATAGCTATTTTTTCATACCACCTCATAAACATTACCGGGTGTTTTTCAAATCCTGGATGAGATGTGCTTTTGCACTTGTGGTAAAAAAGGATGTTTCAGCCAGTATTCTATAAATGTCGCATGTCATGTTTCTAATAATACTAATTATTAAAACATTGTGTGTTGTACCAACATTTACCTCAGTGGGTACTGCTCTGTGATCTATGTCAGTGATCTGAGTTGAGAGGTGAGCTCAGCAACCTGGCTGGATAGGTTGAGGCTGAGGGGGACAGTGCTGTCATGTGACACTACACCCCAGCCTGAGAAAGGTATTTCCTGTTTGCCTGCATGGTCCCAAGTACCAAAATATGAAGACAAATTTTCTCTTACATAGGGGCCTGCACCTCTGCACCCATGGGTGCCAGAGGGCCCTGTTCACTGGCTCAGGGATGGATTCTTTGCCCTGTGCATCTGTGTCTGAAGTCACATGGAAGCGCAGGACCCAGAGAGCCCTGCAGTTCTGCAGTTTGTCAAACTGCCCCATGAATTCTTGACATCTGTTGCTGCATTAAAGTGCAGAACCTGCATGGCCCCACATTTCCATAGGTGGAAGAGGTCTTCCATTGGCACAGGACCCAGAGAACCCTGCACATCTGCATCTGTTCAAGTGGATACAATTCAACTATCTCAAAAAGAAAATAAATTATTTGCAAAAATTGTGTTAATGCACCAGTTAGGATTCCAATTAAAGCCACAAAAGTAAGGAAATTTAACATTTGGGTGAATCAGTGGTGAGGTCTTCCTTGGAGTTTTCAAAGCTAATGCTCACCCTGTCCCCTGAGCAATGTAGCTTCTGCTTTGTCTGTATATATGTATCAGGACCTCCTTGTGAATGAGCTTACTCACTGGAGTTTTTTTCCGCAATAAACTTGAAACAAGGTCAGACATTATCTCTTTTTTTACTCAGAACCTGAAAGGCAGTATGTGGCGAGACGTACTGTATATACTGTACTTGCATATAAGCTAAGTTTTTTAACTTACTTTTGCATTCCAAATTATAGTACCTCAGTGTATATGCAGGTCATGCCAAAAACAAAAATATAGCTCCTTCCTGAACCGCTGTTTTTGTGGTAAAGTTGTCTGTGTCCAAAGGGGCTTAGAGGTAGCAAGAGAGACAGAAGCAGTAAAGGAGCTGTAT
Organism: Neoceratodus forsteri; assembly: GCA_016271365.2. Lineage (NCBI taxonomy): Eukaryota > Metazoa > Chordata > Ceratodontiformes > Ceratodontidae > Neoceratodus > Neoceratodus forsteri. The sequence continues at coordinate 615,814,815 of CM057455.1, forward strand.
TTAGGTAAAGCCACTCACTCACTCATTAGTAGGGCTGTGAGGTGTTGAGAGCAAGGGAGGAGTGTGCAGGGTGGCAGGAGATGCCAGTGAAGAAAGCCACACTTGTGGCAATATAAAATCCTGGGGGAAGTGTAATAGAAGAGCAAAGAGGCAGTAGCAGTGAGAGCGGTGCATGCTGCATATTGAAAGCCTTTTGATAGAGGCTGGTGGGCTAAATATTACAAGATGTAGGCAAGGAAGGGAAGCACTCCCTGAGGGGAGTCGTTTAAAAAAAGAGCAGCACCACGGCTGTGTGCAAGTTCCCATGTGCTGTAATGATGAACTGAGGGAGGGAAAGAAAAACAGAAAAGAGAGAGCATTTGGGCAAGCAGAGTCCACAAACAGGAGCAGTTCACAGAAAAATCCCAAGAAAGGGGCATAATTGTGAGCAGGGTGCAACTGGTAAAAGGAAAGTGGGTCCCTCCTTTAGAGATTGGTTTTGCACACCCCAGTTCACTGTTCTAATTTCTGATGTTAGGAACTGGAACCCTTTTTTTTGTCTGGTGATTAAGGACTGCCCTGCTGTTTTGAAGATGTGGAGCATAACAACTGATTGGATTTATTGTATTTTGAATTTGACTTGACTTTGCATTGGTCTGTAGCCCAGTACTGGTGAAGGTCCCTTGATAGAGTTAGGCAGACTGATTGTTAAATAAACTCTAACATACTAACATACTAATTGCCAGCAGATTAGGCCTTATGGTCTATCGAGTCTGCTCGAACCTCAAATCCCTTGTTGGGTACTGAGGCCCTCCCCCCCTTGTGTTCCAGAAACCCCTATCATCCATCCCCACCACCCTGGGCCAGGCCATTACCTGATACATCCACTTTCTGTGTCTGTCCCACCCTCTCTTGAAGCCCTCCACTGTGGATCTCTGAACCAACTTGCCAGGCAGCATGTTCCAAGGATCCACCACCCTCACAGTGAAAAAACCCTCCTCTTCCCCCCCTCACCCTTCCACCTTCCAACTTCAAACCATGCCCTCTGGTGATACCTCCCTGTTTAGTCTAAAGATCCCCTCCGTGTTTACCCTATTTATTCCCTTGAGGTACTTGAAGACCTCAATCATGACCCCCCTATCTCTCCTCTTCTCCAATGATTTTTTGCAGGTTTTTCTCTTTCACTCTGTGTGAGATGTAGTGGGAGTAATTTTAATTTCATTGAACATTGATTCAGAGTTGTGAGAGGACTTTGGTTTTCACCATTTTTCTTCCTCCTTCTGTGTGAGAGGCAGTGGAGGTGCCTTTTCTGGAACACCAGGGTATCTTATTCATATATTTTTTTAATTTTATTTTATAATATAATTGTATTTGAGTTTATATTTTATTGGTGGGAACAGTACAGGTTATTGTGATAGAAGATGTGCTGGTCTGTTGCTCTCTCAGTCAGGCAATACTCCTTAGTCAAACTCCGGGACCTCTGGCCCTTCTTTCACCCCTTACCTGCAGAGGTTTATAACCAGTGCAGGGCTTTAGGTATTGTTGGTAGGGGCCAGAAGTGGTCCGGGGGCACTGGACCTCAGGGAGGGAGTGGGGTAGCCACATCGGGGTTGTGTGGTCCAGGAGATGCCCTGAGGTAAAATGGTTTCTAGACCATGGTTCACCATGCCTGGTTAGCATACCCAAGGGCTCCTGTATGTCTGGGCAGATAACTTAGTCAGCCCCAGACCCTTGTCCAACTCAAATGGTGTCATGCAAGGCCAGGTCTGTTAGAAACAAGACAGCAATTATTGCTGATCTGGTTGGGACAGCAGACCTGGCTTGCATCACCAAAACCTGGTTTGATGACAACGTGAGCCCCATTTTGGAAGCAGTGGTCCCAGTCAGGCTTTTGGTGGTACACCACTAGAGATTGGATTGCAGGGGTGGGGGGTGGCTATCTGTTTTAGATTGGAATTGGGTCTTGCTGGTGTGCCAGTTGAGGTAACCAGATCATTTGAGTCTACCATAGTAGCAGGTGTAGGCTACAGGAGCATTCTTATCTACTGTCTACCTGGGGGTGAGAAATAGTCCCTGCAGGAAGTGGCAGACTTCATCATCAACATGGCATTGGAGTCACCCAGGCTGATGGTCCTGGGTGACTTCAGTGCCTGGGTCGATGACAAACACTCGCAGTTTGGTCAAGACTTCCTGCAACTTATGTCTTCATTGGGGTTCACGCAGGTAGTTGCCTCTGATACTCATAATCAGGGTCACTCACTCAATTTGGTTTTCCTCCTGGGGATCAAGTCCACCAACTTGGTGGTGGATCCAGTCATGTGGTCCAATCACTACACAGTTATATTCAATTTCTAGCCCCCCCCATAGGCCTGCCCCTGTGGAGATGGTCAGATACTGCCCTTTGAGGGGAGTAACCTCTGGAAGGTCTTTTGGCTGTATTAGACCTATCAGGAGTTCCGAGGGCAGGCCAGGATCCAGAAAATTTAGTTCTGGCCTATAATAAGGCTATTACTGTGTCTCTGGATGCTATCACCCCAGTCCTTGTTCTTCATTTCTCTCTCCACCTTTGGTCTCCCTGGTTTGATTGAACCTTGAGGGAGTTGAGATGCATAGGACGAAGGTTGGAGCGTCACTAGCGGAGAAAGGCCCTTGATGCCAACCACCTTAGATTGATAGACCATTATCAAAGCTATCAGTCAGCAATCTCATGTAAGAAGGCAGAATTCCCATCCGATGAGATAGCTGCTGCTCAGAATTGACTGGCTCAGCTTTTTTGAACCATGGACAGGCTGTGCAGCCCAACCTGTCTACAGGTTCGAGGAGCTTTTTCACAAGAAAAGAGTGATGAGTTTGCTCAATTCTTTGCAGATAAGATTGCTGACATCAGGGCCGAAATCTGTTCAGCACCCTCTAGTGGGGTTAGTGGTGGTTGGTATATGGTCACTACCTCCTCGGTACTCTTGGATATTTTTTGACTGGCTGGAGATAGGAGACATTGTGCAAATTGTCCAGAATTTGTGGCCTACATGGTGTAGTTTGGATCCGGGCCCTACATGCCTATTATTAGGGTATATTGAGATCATAGGCCCAGTCCTTGCAAAGATTGTTTGGTGCTCTTTAGAAATTGGAGATTTCCCTTGCTCCCTGAAAGAACTGGTGGTGACATCGCTTCTTAAGAAAGCGTCTTAGACCCAAACAGCTGTGCTAATTGCAGACCCATCTCTAACCTTCCCTTTGTTGGGAAGGTGATTGAGAAAGTGATTGTACTGCAACTGGAGTACCATTTAACCATCCATGATGTCTTCGATCCTCTCCAGTCAGAAACAAAGAAACATAGAATTTGACGGCAGATAAGGACCGCTTGGCCCACCCAGTCTGCCCATTTCCCTACCTACTGGACAAGCTGCAGATCCTAGTTAACCAGCAGCCTACTTCTTCCTACCCCCAACCCCTAGAATGGCCTTATGACTGTCCCATGCATGCTTGAATTCCACCACTGATTTTGACTCCACAACCTCCTCCAGAAGGCCATTCCATGCATCCACAACCCTCTCTGTGAAAACATACTTCCTTAAATTACCTCTGAGCCACCCCCATCTTCAAATTGTGCCCTCTTGTTCTTGCACACCTCTTTTTTTGAAAGATGCTACCCTCTTGGACTTTGTTGATTCCCTTGAGGTACTTGAACGTTTCTATCATGTCCCCCCTCCCTCCTTTCCTAGAGGCTATACATATTAAGCTCCTTTTGTCTCTCTTCATATTCTTCTGGTGCAGACCCTGCACCATTTTAGTTGCCCTCCTCTGGACAGCTTCCATCCTGTCTATGTCTTTGCGGAGACTGGGTCTCCAGAACTGCACACAGTACTCCAGATGGGGTCTCACCAGCTGTCTGTACAGAGGATAATAACGTCCTGTTTTCTACTGGTGATGCCTCTCCTATGCATCCCAGTATCCCCCAGCCCTCCTTGCTGCCCCTCTCACATTGCTTGCCCACCTTTAGGTCATCTGATATGACTACCCCCAGGTCCCTTTCCATTTTTGTTGTTAGTATCTCACCCCCATTGTGTACTCTCCCTTGGGTTTTGTTTCCAGGTGCATTACCTTGCCTTCTTAGCATTGAATCTAAGCTGCCATACATATGACCATTCCTCTAACCTTGCCAAGTCCTTCTCATCCTTTCCACCCCACCCTGTGCATCAACTCTGTTGCAGATCTTTTGTCATCTGCAAAGAGACATACTTTTCCTTCCAGTCCCTCTGCAATGTCACTTATAAAGACATTGAAGAGGACCGGTCCTAATACTGAACCCTGCGGTACCCCACTAGTAACCCTCCTTTCTTCTGAGTGGACTCCATTTACTATTACTCTCTGTGTCCTATTCTCCAGCCAATTCTTTACCCAGGCTGTCATCTTGGGACCCACTCCCAGGCTGGCTAACTTGTATATTAATCTTTTGAGTGGGACTGTGTCAAATGCCTTGCTAAAGTCTAGGTAGGCCATGTCCACAGCCCTTCCCTGATCTACTACTTTGGTCACCCAGTCAAAGAAATCTATCAGATTCGTCTGGCATGACCTTCCTGCTGTGAATCCATGCTGCCTAGGGTCCTGTGCCCCTCTGGCCTCTAGATACTCGACAATTCTTTCCTTCAGAAGTGATTCCATCATTTTCCCTATCACTGAGGTTAAATTAACAGGTCAGTAGTCACCTGCTTCTGCCTTGCTCCCACTTTTGTGAAGGGGAATCACATCTGCCCTCCTCCAGTCCTCGGGTACCAACCCATCCTCCCATGATTTGTTGAAAAGGGTAGTCAGTGGTGTCTCTAGTTCTACCCTTAGTTCTTTTAGAATTCTGGGATGAATCCCTTCAGGCCCCATTGCTTTGTCCACCTTCAGTTTTAAGAGTTCTTTCATAACCCTTTCTTCTGTAAATGGCTGGTATCAACTTCTGTATCCAGAGTGTTTCTACTGTTTGTTTAGGTACCTCCTCTCTTCATTTGTAAATACTGAGCAAAATATGTGTTTAGTATCTCTGCCTTTTCACAGTCACCTCTCCCACCCTCCCTCCCTTTATTAAGCCTCACTATCCTCCCTTGGTCTTCCTTCGCTCCCTGATGTACCTATAAAGGTTTTATTCCCCTTCTTAACTGAGTTGGCTATCTTTTCCTCAGTTTGGGCCTTTGCTGTTCTGACTGCCTTCCCAGCCTCCTTTTGCTTTAACGGATACAGTTCTCTGTCCTGCTCCTTCTGCAATTCCTTGTACTTCCTGAATGCTTTCTTTTTCTCTTGAACCTTCACTGCCACTTCCTTTGAGAACCATAGTGGTTTCTTACATCATTTTGTTTTGTTTATTTGCTTCACACAAAGGCTTTTTACTTCTGTGGTGGCAGTTTTTATTATTCCCCATTGTTTTTCCAACCCTTCTTCCTGCCCATTTGCTAGTGCATTACTTAGGCACTCACCCATTTTGGCAAAGTCAGCCCTCCTAAAGTCCAGTACTTTTGCCTTTGTATGGCTTGACTCTATTGCTGTGTTTATTGTGAACCATACTGTTCGATGGTCGCTAGTTCCCAGATGGCTACCCACTTCTACATCTGTGATCCTCTCTCCATCTCCATTTGAGAGAACCAGGTCTAAGATTGCTCCCTTTCGAGTGGGCTCCAATACTAGTTGTCTAAGGCATGCCCCCTGTAGGGTATCTAGAATAACCCCACTCTTCGAAGTGGCTGCTGCAACTGCACTCCAGTTAACATCTGGCATATTCAGATCACCCATCAGCAATAACGCCCCTTTTTCTGCCATTCTAAGTATACTTTCTATCATTTCCTTGTCCATTTTCTCCCCCTGAGAAGGGGGTCTGTATACAACCCCTGTGCGGATTGTGGTGCCATTGCAGTCTCAAATTTACCCACAGTGCTTCTTCTCCTCCCTGTTTACCCTTTTTGTTCTGTTGCTTTTATTCCTTCCCTATGTAAAATACTCCTCCTTCTCTTTTACCCTCCCTGTCCCTCCTGTAGATAGTGTATCCTGGTATGTTTACATCCCAGTCATGGTTTTATTATGTACCATGTTTCTGTGACTGCCACGATATCCAGATCTTCCTCCTCCATCAAGGCCACTAATTCAGGAAGCTTGTTACCCAGACTACGGGCATTGGTACTCATTGCTCTCCATTTTTGATGGCTTTACCTTCTGTTGCAGCATCCCCACTGACCTTTCTACCTCGGTCTTTTCTCATTTAGTACCCTGTTTTGTAGGAGAAGCTGGGATTTTCCTGCTGCTTATCAGTGCCTCTCCTTTGACTAGTTTAAAGCTTGCCAATGAAGCATTTAAACTGATTGCTCAAAAGACTTGTTCCCTTCCTAGACAGATGCAGACCATCCTGCCAGTATAGACTGGTGTCCCTCCAGGTGGAACCCCAGTCCCCAATGAAGCCAAACCCCTGTTCTCCACACCATTTTTTCAACCATTCATTAAACTGCACGGTGCTAATTACCCTCGCCTCCCCCATGCCATTGACAGGCAGCACCTCTGAGAAGAATACTGTGTGTGCTACTTGTCTTAGGCCCCTCCCCAACTCTACACTGTCCTGCTGCACTGCTCTAATCTCATGATGAGCCAAGTCATTTGTCCCTAGGTGGACAATTATATCCAGCTTAGACTCCCTTGCAGCTGTTCTCGTGATCCTGAGGATGCACTTCCTGTCTCTCCAAGCCATGGCACCAGGCAGGCATCTTACTTCAGTTTTCCCAGCTCCCCCCCAGTTCTATACCCCTAATAACTGAGTTCCCCACCAGGAGCTGCTTCCTTTCCCTGTGGTGTCCTCTGCCTCCTTCCTGTGGGCCTCCCTTGTGACAGTTGTCATCAGTCTTCTCTGCGGGTGCATCCATAGGGGAGCTATGCTCCCCTAGAATGGTGTATGGATTGTGGTGTGGAACAATTGACTGGGTGTGCCTCTGTTCCACCATCCTTACCCTCCCTGAGCCCATTGTCATCCAACTGCTGTGCTTTCTTCACAACCTCTGAGGTAGTGGTGGTGGCGCTTGTGCTTCCTGGATGGGGGAGGTTCCCTTCCTACTGTCCAGTGTGGCCTGGGGAAGGTTTCCTTACTACTGTCCAGTGTGGCCTGAAGACGGGCAACTTCCTCCCTCAGGGCAGAGAGTTGTCTGCAAATAGGGCAGCATCTCAGCCTCCAGAAAGACTCCCAGAAGACTGCTGCCCCACAGCCATTACATCAGGTTCAGTCAGGTTTCCAGAAGAGACATTGTACTGAGACCACTCTGGTTCAGGCGCTCAATGATCTCCTGATGGTGAGAGACCAGAAGTACCATTCCATCTTGGTTCTTCTGGATTTTTCCTCAGCATTTGACACTGTGGACCATGGGGATTCTGCTCGAACACCTGAGGGTCATCTGTGGCCTGGCTGATTCAGTTATCGGATGGTTTTATTCCTTCCTAGCTGGTAGGTCTCAGATGGTGGTTTGGGGATTTTTTTCTTCAGAGTCATTCTCTCTGCTGTGTGGGGTCCCTCAAGACTCTGTGCTGTCCCCCATGTTGTTTGCAGTGTATTCGCTGCCCCTCAGAGACATTGTAAGATGATATGAGTTAAGATTTCATTGCTATGCCAATGACACACACAGCTCTGTCTGTCTTTTGCACCAGACCAGGATAGTGTGATCTTGATGTTTAATAGCGGTCTAGAGGAGATCCATGACTGGATGAAGTCCAGCTGGTTGAAACTGAATTCCAAGAAGACTGAGTTGTTGGTGTTGGTGGTGGATCCAGGATGCTGGATAGAGAGGCCAGTGGTGAGATTACTCTCTGGGCTTTGGCTCTATGGGGTACAACTGCCTACCTCCAAATGGGTGCGAGATCTGTGGGTGGTTCTTGATTATGGTCTGACACTGCATGCACAAGTATCAGCAGTCATCAAATCTTCCTTTTACCATGTTAGGAACATCACCAGAATTAAACACCTTGTTCCATCTGATGATTTGCCCACATTGATCCACGCCTTTGTGACCTCATGCCTTGACTACTGCAACTCCCTTTACCTGGGGCTTCCTGGGGTTGATATCCACCACTTGCAGCTGGTGCAGAATGCTGCAGCATGATTATTGACTGGGACTTCTCATTCCAGTCATATTACCTCTGTGCTGCTGAATCTGCACTGGCTGCCTATCCAGTGGTGGACCACCTTCAAGGTCAGGCTTCTGACCAATAAAGCCCTGCATGGACAGGGACCAAGCTATCTTCAAGAGCTCCTGGTTCCTTACAGCACCAGATGGCCTATCTGCTCAACTGATGAGGGGTTGTTAGAGGTTCCAAGGGTGCGGTTGAAGACATCTGGCACCAGGGTCTTTATGTTCTTGGTGCCATCCTTGTGGAACTCTCTACCTTGCCAGATCAGAGATTGCAGGACTGTGGAGAGCTTTAAGATTGCTTTAGAAACTTATTTATGCTGGCCCGTTGGTGCAGCGGTTGGATTTCCGTCTGTGATGCTGGCGACCTGGGTTCGGGAACGGACTTGGGTTGCCAGAGGGCCGGACGGGGGGAGAAGGATGGAGCATCTGGGGACAACTCTCCTTCTGTGGGGGAGGGTGGGGATGCACACCGGTGCATGCTGACTCCTGGCGGAGGCTGGGAGCACAACAGTGATGCCTGGTGCAAAGTTCAAGGGGGAGTGACAAACATCTGGCATATGCCTTGATGCCAGGACCTCACTCCCCACAGAAAACCAGGAAAATACTTCCTGGCTGGCCAGATGAAGGTCTCTCTGTCCTCCGCTGCCACCTATCCTATGACCAGCATGCCTCAGCAGTACCCCAGGCCAATGGAAAAGTGCGCTGGCCAACCCCTCCGGTGCCTTCCCCCTCGGAGGAGGGCGATCCATCTGGTGAAGGGTTACGCTGGGTTACCTGGGGGGGACTGCCATATGAGGTAATAGCTGGTATGGGAGTCAGGGCAGGCAGTTGGGAGGGGCATTAGAGACCCGAAGGAGTGGGCAGCCAGGGAGAAGGGGAGGCGCAAAAAAAAAGAAACTTATTTATTCAGACTAGCTTTTAATATTTGATGTTTTGAAAATTTTAATTTGATTGGGCTGTATTTATGAGAAATGTTATATTTTTAACTGGAAGTTGATTTATTTATGTGCTTTATGTAATATGTTTTATGTGTAGCGCTTTGATAATCTATATTGCACTACATAAACAAAAATTATTATTATTATTATATACATTTTACAAATGAATAAAGTTGATTGGCTTACATGTGGGTCAATGTTGTTTATAAAAAAATGCATCTTGGTTTTAGCGGGGCCAGCTTATATGTGGATCAGCTAATAAAGGAGTATATATGGTGCTTCTCTGTCTTTAAATAGAGTATTGATGACCTTAAAAGAAGACCCCACTACTGATTCATCAGGACTCTGGAGACTCCAAACCCTAATGTCTTTGTTTTCCTTTTGTTGCTTTGAGTAGGGGTGATGAGTTAGGGTTGTAAACCCTAATGCCACATTTCCCCACTTTCTGACATTAATTGAAACCCTAACTGTTGCATTAAAACAGTTTTTCTGCAACAAATACACACACACACACACACACACACACGTTCCCTGCAGCATACTGCAGCTTTTTGTGATATACTGTACCCCTACTGTGTTGCATCCTGGCTGATGCCAGTGTACACACACACATACACACACACACAAACACACACATCTTTATTTATTTAATTACATATATTTTACCAGGTAAGCACACTTGCAGCCTGGAAGGAGGGGCAGGGAATCATAGGGAGGGGTACATTCTACCATATTTGTTCATAAATTCAACACAGTGCAATACAGCATACAGGATGAAAACAACATAGGTGCAGGATGCAAAACACTACAAGATGGTAATATAGTTGATTCAGGCTGAGGACAATACCTGAAGAGTACATTGTAATTCCAGTGTACAAACATAAGAATGTATGGTCAACGTGAAGACAATGCCTGAGGAAAACATTGCAGATCCACTGTACAAGCATTAAATAAGTGCTGGTAGCATCAGATATGATACAGTACAATAATCTGTAGTCAGATATGTTTCAAAAGGAGGCACACTAATTGGAAGCAGGCAATCTATCTGCCATGGTTTAGTCATGTAACTCTGAGGCTCACTATAGTAGCAGACAATTAATTACATTACAAGCTAGATGGACTAGAAGCAAATACATGAAAGTTCATGTGCTTTTCCAATGTCAGACCCCATATAGGATGTTACAAAAATATGCTAGTACTCAATAATTAATAATAGGAATGGCAAGCTAGATAACAAGTTGAACTTCAATAGACGAAGCTACTGACAAGTAACAGACACCAGTCAGAAGATGCAAAACAAGCAGTTTATCTAGTGAGCAAAATGAGTGCAACTGGAATAACAAGCAATGTTTAAAAGATAATTGCAACCAGATGACAAGCAAATTTAAGTGCCTGTGCTATGGGCAATATTAGACTCCCACTGGAGATGCAGTACAAAAGGTTACAGGCACAATTTACACTACGATTCAAAGCTGGTTGAAACAGAACTATTATGTACTGGGTGGAAACAGCAGCTATCCCTAAAAAGCAATGCACTGTTGCACAAATAAGGAGACAATACATCTACATGGAGTATGTGTTAAGTAACAGGACAAACAGTGGAACTTATAGCAGTGTGTGGAGTCCAGTTTCCATGAAGAGAACAAAGTATGGTTCGGCACCTTACCATGAGAGGGTGTAGATTTGATACAGTGTGGCCAGCTGACAGCTGACTCCCACAGCTGATCCACACTTTAGACACCCTTGATACTGTGGCAGTTAGCACTCCCAGCTGCAGTGCTCCCAGCTGCTTGACATAAGAATATCTTTAAAGGGACGACAATGTACTCCTGGCTGGCTGCAGGTGACTGTGGGAGGCAGGAGTATGACACTAGGTTCCCAAGGATGGAAAGCATCAGACAATAGGCATGGACATAAATACTATGTTATAAATCTGTGTATCTGAGCTACTATGTGTAGAAATATGAAATTTCACATTTATACATATAGTAGACACATCATCTCCAATTTATAAACATAGTAGCTATGTCACAATCACTCTGGAACTCATTTAGAATCTTCAGCCTCAGTACCTCTTACTAACCATATTCAATGCAAATAACTTTAAAATGAAAAAAATATAGCATGGTACTGTAAGCATGAAAGTTATTCAGCACAAAATTATCTACAAAATGAGTGGTGTTTTATTTATAGATACCTTATATATTTATTTATACTTAGCAAAAAACAGCAGAACATTCAACTTTTTGTTAATTTTTTTGACAAATAAGTGCAAATAACTTTAAAATGAAAAATAATAGCATCATACTGTGATCATAGAAGTTGTTCAGCACACACATATCTACACAATGAGTGGTGTTTCATTTATAGATGCTTTTTAGTTTTTTATAATTAGCAAAAAACAGCAGAAAATTCCATTTTATCCACTTTTTTATCAAACAAATACAAATAACTTTAAAATGAAAATGGTAGCATGCTACTGTGAGCATGTCATTTGTTCAGCACAAAGTTTTTTTACAGAATGAGTGGTGTTTCATTTAATAGCAACTACTATGTTAGGCACACAACCACTCGTGAGGTTACCTGAAGTTAAGCAGAACTTCTGTAGATAAATCATTTATCTGACAGTTCACCATTGTATATCCCTTAGGGTTTCCAACCCTAACTCCCTACCCCCACCCTGCACACACCAACAGGCATCAGTTGTGTGCCTTGGGGTCATCAGCCATAATACTTACCCCATTCTCCTATTTTGTACCCATCTAAACTTATATACTTATGAAATGGGGTGAGCATTAGGGCTGACAACCCCAAGGCACACCCCTGACACCTGTTGCTGTGTTCAGGGTGGGGGTGGGGTGTTAGGGTTGGAAAGCCTAATGCCATTTCCCTACTTTTTTCACCTTATCCTCAACCCTAACTGAAGCATTGATACAGTTTTTTTGCAAAGAAGTTTCTTTCTTTTTAAGATAGTGTAATCATAGCCTTATTTGCATGTGAGAGCACCGGGCCTCCGGGGGCTTGCACTCACACCCATCAATAGTTTGAGAGATAGAGTAATTGTACCTGCATTACACAAAGCATTGCTCAGAAAAGGGGTCCATTTATCTTCATAAGTTCCATGGGTGTCATCACATGCGATTACAAGTTTAGATCAGTGTGTCATCAAATGCGACTTTATAATGTTCAGTGTTCTGGTTAAACTGCTAAAAACATAACTTTATTTTTTTCAATTTAAAGTTCTTTCTGGGGTGAGCATTATGGAGTGCTATCACACTTGTCCAGATAAGTGTTCCTCTGCTAAAACTTATCTTTCTTTATTACTTTTTACTGTTACACCTGAAGATGGAAATTATATGCAGTGGCTCTTAGGTAGTCAAGCTCAGAGCAGGAACTGTAACTGCCTACCACCACAGTGAGACATTTAGCGGTATCTCTATACATTATCCATGGTGCTGGGGATTCCTGGCCAGCTAGGTACTGCTCCAGTTTATTTTCATTCAGGTTCTGCTCTGTTTTGATAGCCTGAATGAATTTCCAGATATTGTGGTGGCATGCTCTGAGTAAGTTGTTAAAACTATGATGCCATCCCTCAACAGAATTTATAGTGTGAGGGAGGCTGTCAGTAACTGTGCTATGGCAGTTCCAGAAATCAATAGCAAAGAGAATGGTCTACGGTGTCCATGTCTGCCGATTGGTCACCTAAGCCAAGTATCTTCAGAATAGTCAAGTAAATCTGAAAGTTGGTCTTCGTGTTCAATGTAAAAAGAGCAGCACCTCAGTGGCTCAAAGGCAGACAGTACATTGTGTGTTGTCACATATGCCAAAGCAGGGAGCATACGGATGTGAAGTGCAAAATTTTCATCTAACGTAATTTTTTTAAAAATGTCAGGCAAATCATGCACTTTGCACCATGCAGCATGGCAAAGGTGAAAAAAACAACCTCTTATTGCAGTACCAAGGAATTCAGAGGTGAAGGCTTTTGCAGCAGCCAATTCAAAATCTGTCATCACAGACAGTGGAACAAGGTCTGGACAGAGGGGGTTTTATTGCTGTTAGTACTCTGACATAATCAGAATTTGATCTGGAAGATATCAGAGTGAACACTGTTGGAATCACCGCTATTTGTTGAACACCATAGATTGTATATAACTGTGAGGACAGCGGTGGTGTACACTTAAATGTTCTGCTGCGTACCAATGTTTACACCTAGCCATGGTCTCTACTATCCTGGTTCATAAAATGGAACTTATATTTTAACGCTTCTAAACGTTGTGTTCTACATTTATGTTAGCTGATCTATGAATGAGTAACAGTGTTTACACAAGGCATTGTGTGTCCATACATTTTCCCATATTTGGCTGCCTGCTGTTGTCCCACACCACACGATTACTCATTACAGCATAAGAGCGAGTGTAGAAAAGAAGGCACCTGGTGAATTACCTCTTGTACTCCATACTAAATATTAAATAATTATTGGAACATTTGGATTAACCTGACCACTAGCATGTTAATATAAAAAGAAGTGACACTACATGGTTTGGGAGGACATATCTTTTTTGATATTTTTTATGTAAAAATAAACCCCAAAAGTAAAAATAGCACTATCCTGGATAGTAGCAAAACATGGAATGTACTGTAGTGTTCACTCTGAATTATTAAATACATATTGAGATCATTTCTGTTGTGATAAACCATCTCCTTCCTCATCCAAAGCACATCCCCCAATTTTCAAAAAGTGTACACACAAACTCATGCCAATATTCAAAGCACTGCACTACATATGCCCCGCCCCCATAAAGGTGCAGTATGATCTCCTTAAGTTTCTCCAGTACCGGGTCATTGTTCGTTTCTGCATAAAATTCTACCAGTTTCCCATGACTAATGGGTAACCTTTCAATGGTGTGCACTTCATACTCATTTATGTCGTTGCGTGCTAGATTGCTAGGGGACTGGCTGCCCGGCTAAGTGATTCGGCTATGTGAAGCTCTCTTTCTGCTTTATACTCAACTTTCAGGTCGTATCTCTGCAACTTCAACATCATCCGCTGGAGTCTTGGTGGTGCTACTGAGGCTTCCTAGAGGCTTGTGATCTGATTCTACCTGTACCCCTACTCGGCCATAGATCTATTGATGAAATCCAGGGCAGCCAAAGACAATGGCCAGCATCTCCCTTTCGATTTGAGCATACCTTCAGACTTATTTAATGATTGGGATGCCAATTCGACTAGCTGTCCTTCTTGTTAGAAGCAGGCTCTCAGCCCTTCTGACAATGCATCCACTGAAAGTATTACAAGTTTGTGCAAGTCATAGTATTTTAACACAGGCAGATTCGTGATAATTGTTTTCAGGTGCTGAAATGCTTCCTTGTGGCATGTTTCCCATTGCCATGCAATGTTTTTTTCAAGTAGTTCTCTCAAAGGCTTGTTCATCGTGGACAGGTTCGGGATAAATTTTGCCAGGTAATTCACTATGCCCATGAATCTTTGCAAGTCCATTTTGTTTTGTGGGCTGGGTACATCCATAATGGCTTTCACTTTGCTTTGATCAGCTATTAGTCCATCTGAGCTCAGCTTATGTCCAATGTATGGAACTTCGCTCAGACCTGTTTTAGACTTTGTCAAGTTCAGGGCCAAGTGATGTTCCTGGGCTGTGTTCAGGACCCCTCGGAGCCAATCAATATGTTCTTTAATGTCTGCACCCCATATAAGACTGTCATCCATTATAACTTCTGTGCCTTCTAGTCCTTCAAACATTTGTGATATTTTCCGTTGAAACACTTCTGGCACTGAGCAAATGCCAAACAGCATGCGTTTGAACCTGTAGCATCCAAATCATCTGTTGAAGGTTACTAGTTCAGAACTGGGTTCATCTAGTTTGATTTGCTAAAATGCATGTCCTGCATCAAGCACTGAGAAAACTTTTGCTCCTGCGAGCCTTGCAGAAGCCTCCTCCACTATCTTCGTGGGATAGTGCTCCCTTTTGATGGCCTTATTTAAGTTGCAAGGGTCAATGCAGATTCTGACTTTGTTGGGCTTTTCTGTAACTACAATGCAGTTGACCCAGCTTGTAGGTTTTTCAACCTTTTCAAGCACTCCTAGTGTCTCCATTTTCTGTAGCTCTGCTTGTACCTTGTCTTTTAGGGCAAAAGGAAGCTTCCTGGGTGGTTGAATTACAGGAGGTACAGATTTGTCAATCTTTATGTGATGTTCCTCCTCCAGGCACCCTAGTTCTTCAAAAACATCCAAAAACTGTGACAGTACATAATCGGTGCAGTCTACAGGCTTGTCAGCAGTAGTTACTGAGAACTTTTTCTTCACTAGTTTAATTTCTGAGCAGGTTTGCAGCCATAGAACTAGAGTAACCTGATCATTAACCACGTGGAAGGTGATTAGATAATACTTATTTTTAAAACTTGCTGGTAGAATTGCTTTGCCACAGACATCTGATTTGTGTCCTGAGTAGGAAACAAGTTTTGACCTTGTATGCTTAATGGCTTCTCTAGACAGCTGTTTATAGAGGGTCGGGGCAGTACATTGCATTGTGCTCCTGTGTCCAGCTTAAAGTTCACAGCCTGGCCATTAATGGTTAGCAGTACATTACATTCAATGTGGACTGTGTCTGACTTTAGCATCTCTATACAAAAGGTATTTTCACCATCAGTCTCACTGCTTAAACCTTCTTTAATGACATGCACAGTTGGATTCCCAGCTGCATGACACATCTTTGCAAAGTGATTTCTCTGGTTACACTTTCTGCAATGATGTCTGAATGCTGGGCGCTGTCTGGGCTCATGCAGTCCTCCACACTGCTCACATTTTAATTTATTGGCATTTGGAGATGCGCTGTGAGTTTTTGCCCAATAGTTCTGTTCTTGTCTGACTGAGGTAGCATGCACAAGACTTTCTTCCTGAGATGTCTCCAAAATACAATTAAATTGAGAGTCACAGAGCTCTGCAGCCTTGCAAATGGTTAATGCATTTTCTAAGGTAAAATTTTCTTGACGCAGTAGCCTCCATTTAACTTGCTCACTTTGTATCCCACAGACTAATTTGTCACAAATTAAGGAATCTGTCAGTTCCCCATATTCACAAGACTGAGCTTTCAATTTTAACTCTGTTACATAGGCATCTATGGACGCACCGTGATCTTGATTTCTACTCATGAACATTTAATTTCATTTATTTTTTTTTCATTTCATTTTTAATTTTTATACTTGTAAGCAAGATGGGCAATTGCCCATTTTCACAAGTGACATGTTTAAACAGAAAAGGCACACATCTTATAAAATACAAGACAGAATATAAAATACGTACAAATAACAACATTAACTGTTACATATCTTTCGTAGGTTAGGTTTCTTTAAGGATTGCAGTATGTTTCAAACTTGTCCATAATCTTGTCCAAATATTCCTTATCTGTTGCTTGCTGCCATTTGAATGTGTTGTATACTTCCACTGTTGCTGGCCCAGCTAGATTAAGGAACTTCATTGCTTGGATATTTTTTATTTCTCTTCAATTGCACTGGCTACTATGTAGATTGTGAAATGTTGCTTAAACCTCTGCCAGTTCTCTTTCATGTTGCTGTGCAGTATCAAGGCAGGGGGTGTTGTTAATTTCTCCATTCTGACACCATGTAATGATCAGATGGCAGACTTAAAGGTTTAGCTTCAGTCACTATACTGTAGACTGGCACTGTACAAAAAAAAAGAGTGTCCTTACAGTTGGCAGGCTTGCTTATCACACACTGACCATCCAAGCATCCTGGAGATGTCTCCAAGAGTCAGAGGCCTCTTAAAGGACACAGTATAGAATAAACAGCAGTAATACGTAAAGAAACATCATTTTATTTCCTTACAATATTCAGGTACTCCATCAACAAAATCTCCCCTTTTTCTGCCATTCACATATCTGGAATGTGTAGTACAGTACAGGCTGCATGCCCATTGGCTCACGTTGTGAGACAATGGGCATGCAACTCTGATGTGTCAGTCGTGGTGGTGGGTGGCAGGTGGGTGGGAGTCGGGTGGTGGGGCTCAGTGGGTGGGTTCCACTAGACCACCAGGGATACTGGGATTATTTTTCTTGACAAATGCCCACGATCGGGCAGATAGCGGTCCACTGGACCACCAGGGATATTGGATGATGGCTTTTCTTTACAAATGCCCATGATTGGGCAGAAAGCTGTCCACTGGACCACCAGGGATATTGGACATGTTTTTTTTTTATACAGATGCCTGCGATTAGGCTGCAGGGGGTGTCGGTCCCTGACAGCTGCTGCCTGGCAGGTCGCCAGGCGCAAGTCGTCAAGGATCGGTGCACCTCCATGCAAATGGGGCCAAATGACATGCAAATGTCTTCCATGTGCACCTTGAATACATTATGGCCCCATTTGTATGTCAGGTTGTGAATATCGCGGTTGCTGTGCATGGTGCAATGGAACTTGCGCTAGCGCATCTCCATGCTCCACTCTGGCCACTTGCGCTGGCACTGTGCCACTACGCTATGCACACTGGGGGTGGCCAGAGTGCGATATTCAAAGCTGCTGAGCCATGGCACAGCTCCATTAAATATCACCCAGTCCACATTCCTGCGCAGCCAAGTTGAGCTGCACCCAAGCTTGTGCCACAGCCTGGCGCAGTTTGAATATCTGGGCCATAATATAGATATCATGGACTGAACCTCTGTGGCATATTAGCAGAATATTATTTTCAGGTTGCAACTAACAGCGATCTCTAGTGAGCCATTGACCATGAGTACCGTGTCTTGCAGCACATTTGCAGTCCTGCAACAAAACTAAACAAAAGTCACCAATCAAAGAACAGTGCACTCATATCTCCTGTGTATCTCTCATGTCTTTCACTGTCTATTTGTCTCACAGCACATTTGCTGTCCCTCAATAACAACAAAACAAACTGTGGCCAGAGCAGATAGGGCTGCATCTGAGGAATTTGGGGTCAAAATATTGTAAATGACCAAAGTTACAAGTGTTCATTTGCAAAATGTAACATTTGCTCATAAATGTGTTGGTGTGCAATAGTTTTACATCAGATTTTCAACATAGCCTTGTTATGACCCTGCCTCATGAAAACGGGCAGACAAAATGTGCAACTCCAGGCTTAAAAGTATTTTGCACAGGTACTGCAAAATCAATTTTTGGGACACAAAAACACATTTTGGGGAGGAGTTGAAAAATGTCAGCTGTCACATTCATGAGGTGCTGTAAAGAAATAACTATATGGAAAATTTGGGGTAAATATATTGAATATTATCAAACCTATGAGCCTGTGTTCACAAAAATCAATGTAGGCTCATAACTTTTTATGCTTTGTAATTTTTTGCACCAAATTTTCAACATAGCTTTCTTATGACCACACCTCATTAACAATGGCAGAGAAAATGTTCAACTCCTGTCTGAAAGGTGATTTCATGCAGGGACCACGAAATTAACTTTCAGGATGTAAAAAACACAAAAAAAAAACCAGAAACATTTTGGCCAGAATTTGAAAAATGACAACTGTCATACTCATTAGGTGCTGTAAAAATATAGCTATGTCATAAATTTGAGGTTAATATATGGAAAATTACCAAAGCTACAAGTCTGCATTTGCAGAATTCTACATAGCCTCATAACTTTGTTGTATTACAGAGCCAATGTGCCAAAGAGTTAGTTGGGGGAAGGGATTGATTTGTTGGGTCCCTTTTCTCTTCCATGCAGTTGGGGGAAGGGTCCTTGTATCCTGGAGAAAAATGAGATAAGAAGAAAGAGACCATAGAGTCTGTAAACCAGCAATTCTGTGTGCTTACTGTTTTTTCAACCACACAAGCTTGGACCCAGAGATCAGTCTTGGAGAGAGCTGGACATTTATAGCTAAGATAATGGAATTGTTTTACCTTGGGAAATAAAATGCCTGAGCTCCAGGTGATGCTAACTGAGGGAGCAGTAGATGTGGCAGCGGTCACTGAGACCTGGGCCACTGCAGGACATGACTGGGACCTGAACCTGTAGGGTTACACTATGTTCAGGAAGGACAGGGGGGAGGGAAGGGGAGGAGGGGTAGCAATGATAGTCAAAAACTGCATTGGCATAGGGGGAGTAGAGGAGGCGGAGGGAACCGTGGAAGCAATTTGGGTCACCTTGATAACAAGGGGGGCAAGAGAGTAAAAATAGGAGTGGTGTGTAGACCCCTGCCCTGGTGGAGGAGCTGGAGGAGAGTCTGGTGGCAGATGTTGGGAGACACTGCAGAATGGGCAGAGGAACGGTGGTGGTGTTGGGGGACTTAAACATGCCAGGAACAGACTGGGAGACAATGACATCTTCTGTGACCAGGGAACAGAGGTTGTTGGATGTCTTTCAAGACGCATTCCTAACTCAGCAGGTGGGGGAACCGACCAGGGAGGCGTGGATACTGGATGTGGTCCTGGCAGACAGTGACCAGATTAGGGGCCTGGAGGTAAGGGACCCATTGGCGGGGAGTGACCATGCCACGGTCTGGTTCTGCCTGGACCTAGGAGGGCTAGAAAGCTGCACAAAGACGGAGGTAACTGACTTCAGGGAATGGATTTAAGGAAATGGGAAGGATCCTAAGGAGCATTTGGATGGATTGGGTCAGACATGGACGCTGATAGTAGGTGGGAAATCATCAGGAGAGGGGTGCAAGATGCTACCAGCACCTGTGCAAGAGTAAGACTAAAATGCGGTAGTGCCCGAAAAACCTGCTGGTGGACCAGGGAGGTCCAGGAGGTGATGCAAGGAAAGAAGGCAGCCTATAGGCAATTCAAGTGCTCAAGGAGTGAAAGGAATCGAGGGGAGTATAAGCTGATGGCTAGAAGGGCCACTAGGGTGGTGAGGACGGCGATGGCAAGGAAGGAGCAGAACCTGGCCAGGGAAATCAGGAGAGGGAACAAGGGGTTCTTTAGATATATTGGGGAAAAATGAAGGGTGAAGGGGCAGATTAACAGGATTAAATCAGGGGAGAGATGGGCACAAGACCCAGGGGAGCAGGCTGAGGTACTAAATGAGTACTTCACCTCAGTTTTCACCAAGGAAAATGGGGGTGCTGCATCATACATGGGAGGAGACAGAGATACTGAGGGGGGGGACCCTTACCGATCGGTTGGTCTGGGGGAGAGGGGAGGCATCACTGGCAGGAGGGGGGAGGGCTAAGCAGGGAGAAGAGGTACTGGAAGTGGAAATCACAGCAGAGAGAGTGAGGGAAGCCCTCAGCTCCCTTAAGACGGAGAAAGCACTGGGGCCGGATAAATTACATCCCAGAGTGCTGAATGAACTTGCAGATGTCCTGGCAAAACCCCTGGCGGAGCATTTCACCATCTCTCTGAGGACAGGGTGGGTGCCCCAGGACTGGAAGGTGGTGCATATAGTGCCTATCCACAAGGGGGGATCAAGGGAGGTGGCAGAGAACTACAGGCCTGTCAGCCTGACATCGGTGGTGGGCAAGGTGATGGAGGGCACTGTCAAGGAGAGGCTAGGGGGGGACCCGGAAAAGTCAGGGTGCCTGGACAATAGGCAGCATGGATTCATCTCGGGGAAATCGTGTCAGACAAACCTTGTGGAGTTCTATGACTGGGTGACGAGTGCCTTGGACCTTGGTAGACCAGTGGACGTCCTCTTTCTAGACTTCAGCAAGGCATTTGACTCTATTCCTCACATGGGCCTGTTGGATAAGCTGGGAGAAATGGGGGTGGGGAACCAGATGATCAGATGGATAGGCAATTGGCTCCAGGACTGGACCCAGCGGGTCATAGTTGGTGGGATAGTCTCATCCCCAAAGAGGGTCATTAGTGGGGTCCCACAGGGATCAGTCCTTGGGCCCCTCCTGTTCAACGCCTATGTCTCTGACATAAGGACAGGAATCAGGAGTGAGATGAGTCTCTTTGCGGATGACTCAAAACTGGGGGCGGTGGTGGACAGGGAGGAGGGGAGGGTGGCCCTACAGGGGGACCTGGAGGATCTGAAAAGATGGTCTATAAAGTGTAAGCTGAGGTTCAATGCAGGGAAATGCAAGGTACTCCACCTGGGGGCCAGAAACCCTGGCCAAGTGTACACCCTGGGGGGGGAATGCTACAAGTCTCAATGGCTCAGAGGGACCTGGAAGTGGTGGTGGATGTCAAAATGAACAACTCGGAGACTTGTAGGAGGGCAGCAGCCAAGGCCAACAGGATGCTGGGATGCATTGTTAGGGGGATCCAGAAGGAGGGGAAGTGATGCTCCCTCTGTATAACTGCCTGGTGAGGCCACACCTTGAGTACTGCGTGCAGTTTTGGAAGCCACACTTAAAGAGGGACACTAAACTGCTGGAGAGGGTCCAGAGGAGGGCAACCAAAATGATTTGGGGCTTGGGGGACAGGACCTATGAGGAGAGGCTCGAACAGCTAAATATGTACACATTGGAAGCAAGAAGGGACCGGGGGAACATGTTAGAGGTCTTCAAGTACATGAAGAGGGTAAATAGGAGAGGAACAGTCAGGGTGCTTCGAAGGAAGGAGGAGGGCCACTAGAGGGCATGGGTGGAAGCTGGAAGGGGAAGATTCAGGGGAGAAAGGAGGAGGTGCTACTTCACTGAGAGGGTGGTGGAGCCATGGAATGCACTGCCTAGTGGGCTGGTGGAGGCAGAGACAGTGGAGGGGTTCAAGAGGGAGTGGGACAGGTACAGGGGAAGGGTTCTGGAAGCAAAATCCAATGCAGCAAGAATATCCGGAACTGGGAAGGGAGAAGCTAGAGAAGGCGAGGGGGGCTGCAAGGTCAGCACCCAGGGTGGGGGCTGACCAATCGAGCAGACTCGAAAGACCATTAGGCCTATTCTGCTGGCATTTTAGTATGTTAGTATGTATTCTATAGCAAACAACATACCACAGTGTTGCTACTTTTAAAATTATAAGAGCCGCTTATTATTCAGCCACCAATTAGGAATATACTGTGTGAATTTCTAGACTAGAAATCAACATGTCCATCATGTTCATCTCCTGCCAACCTTATTTGTACAACCATATTTGTCTACTGTAAGTTGCTACAGTTGCTGTTTTTTTCTTAATATCCAGTATAAAACCTCGGAGATCAAATACATTCATAGTATACATAGTATCCAGTCACCTTCAGATAGCCTCTCATGATACAGTAGGGGTGTGTGTGTGTGTGTGTGCAAAATGAATGCATGAAAAATTGTATGTCCAGTCTGCCTTCATAGAATTTGCATGTATTTTCTTAACAGATTCTCATCTCGTCTTTATTTCTTTAAATGCGTAAATCAAATTATCTAAGCACTTGCACAAAACAAATAAAACACAGCAGAATGACACATCTCACAAATTTAAAACATATAAAACAGCAAAATTCTTTAGAATAAGTTATCAAAATTCTGGAAAAGTGAGTCTGAATAAACAAGTGTTCAATGCAGACGTAATGCTCTCCAAGGTCAGGCTTTCCCCTTACTCAGCAAGGTAGAGAGTTCCACAGGCTTGGGGCAGCAAACAAAGAAACCCTAGCCCCAGTTGACTTCAGACAGACCCTAGGAATCTCTAACAATCCCTTGTCAGCAGAAGAAAGTGGGAAGAGGAGTCAATCAGGATGCAGGAGTTCTTGCAGACAGCACAGACTCTGTCCGTGCAGGGCATTATAGGTCAGCAAACCAACCTTGAAGGTGACTCACCACAGAACTGGCAGTCTGTGCAGGCCCCGGAGCACAGGTGTGACATGGCAAGATCATGGTAAGCCAGTCAACAACCTGTCTGCTGCCTTCTGCACCAGCTGCAAATAACAAATGTCAACCCATGGAAGCCCTAGGTAAATGGAGTTACAGTAATCTAGGCATGAGGTCGTAAAGGCATGCACAAAAGATGGGAAGTCATTGGGTGGGACCAGATTATTTCACCCGGGCAATATTCCTCAGATGGTAAAAAGAGGCTTTAATAATGACTGACACCTGTGATTTAAGCGTCAGTCCTTCATCAAAAATAACTCCCAGATTACTCACCTGGTCCGAGGTCAACAGCTGGCTGCCACCAAGCCAAAGCTCAGAAGGCTGCCCAGCCAGCTGTTCCTCAACCCGATGACCCAGGTTCCATGACCAACACCTCTGCCTTGTCCGGATTCAGCTTCAACCAGTTGGCACTCATCTAGTCCTGGATCTCGGCGAGGCAGTTGTTAAACACCGAGATCGCATCATCCTGCCAGGGCACAAAGGACATGTAGAGCTGATTATCGTCTGCATAGCAGTGGAAACTCAGCCCAAACCACCACACAATGTCCCTCAAAGGCAGCATATACACCACAAACAACATGGGTGACAACACAGAGCCCTGAGGGACCCCACAAGGCAGGGAGACTGGGCTGGAGGAATAAATCCCCAACACCACTCTCTGAGACCTGCCAGTGAGATACAAATGGGATCACCTAATGACTGTGCCAGACAGTCTACAGATAAACCTCAGGCACTCCAGAAGCACACCATGGCCCATGGTGTTGAATGCTGCAGAGAGATCAAGGAGAATCAAGATTGATTGGGACCTCTGATCTCTCGTTATCAGGAGATCACTGAGCACCTGGACAAGTGCAGTCTTGGTGCTATGCCTCTTACTGAAGCCTGACAGGAGAGGATCATAGATCTCAAGGATGGTAAGATGACCCTCCAGCTGCAGGATGACTTGACTGCCTTCTCAATAACCTTCCCTACAAAAGGAAGGTTAGAGACAGGGCTTTAGTTTGAAAGACAGTCAGGGTCCAGAGAAGATTTCTTAAGAAGGGATGTCACCACTGCCTCCTTCATGGTGTCTGGAAACACACCTGTCTCTAAAGAACACCTAACTATCTCTGCCAGGACCGGGCCGATGACTGCAGCACACCCCACAAGGAAGCGAGTTGGACCCGGATCCAAACTACAGCATGTCGGCCACAAACTCTGGATGATCCTCACAACATCCACAATCACCAACCATTCAAAATCTGACCAAACAAGTTGAGGGGCAGTGACATTCCACTGACCACAGCAATCCCCATTGGAGCGAGCTGCACAGATTTCTGCTCTGATGCTGGCAACCTTATCGGCAAAAAAACAAGCAAACTCATCACATTTTCCCTGTGACAACACTCTTCATGGCTGGAGACAGGCTGGATTG
The DNA here is from genome assembly GCA_016271365.2 of Neoceratodus forsteri. Classification (NCBI taxonomy): domain Eukaryota; kingdom Metazoa; phylum Chordata; order Ceratodontiformes; family Ceratodontidae; genus Neoceratodus; species Neoceratodus forsteri. The sequence continues at coordinate 615,839,004 of CM057455.1, forward strand.
CACAGTCTGTCCACAGTCCAGAAGAGCTGAAATGGTTGGTTCTATGCAGCAGCTATCTCCATGAACAGGAGTTCTGCCTTCTTACAGGAGATAGCCAATTGATAATCCTTATAATGGAATATCAGTCTAACATAGAAACATAGAAACATAGACTTTGATGGCAGATAAGGACCTCTAGGCCCATCTAGTCTGCCCATTTCCCTACCTACAGGATAGGCCGCAGATCCTATTTAACCAACAGCCTATATCTTCCTGCCCCCCACAAGAATTGCCTTATGTCTGTCCCATGCATTCTTGAATTCTCCCACAGTTTCAGACTCCACAACTTCCTCAGGAAGGCTGTTCCATGCATCCACTACCCTCTCTGTGAAATAATACTTCCTCACATTGCCCCTGAACCGCCCTCCTTCTATCTTTAAATTGTGTCCCCTTGTTCTTGCAAGTCTCTTTTTCTGAAAGATGCTACCCTCTTGGACTTTGTTGATTCCTTGAGGTACTTGAAAGTTTCTATCATGTTCCCCCTCCTTCTTTCCTCAAGGGTATACATATTAAGCTCCTTTAGTCTCTCCTCATACGGCTTCTCTTGCAGACCCTGCACCATTTTAGTTGCCCTCCTCTGGACTGCCTCTATCCTGTCTATATCCTTGTGGAGATGGGGTCTCCAGAACTGGACACAGTATTCAGATGGGGTCTCACCAACTGTCTGTACAGAGGATAACAACTTCCTGTTTTCTGCTGCTGATGCCTCTCCTTATACATCCCAGTATACCCCAGCCCTCCTACTGCCTTCTCACATTGCTTGCTAACCTTAAGGTCATCTGATATGATTACCCCAGGTCCCTTTCCTGTTTTGTTGTTGTTACTACCTCCCCACCCATTGTATATTCTTCCCTGGGTTCTTGTTTCCCAGGTGCATTATTTGCACTTTTTGCATTGAATCCTAGCTGCCATACGTCTGACTATTCCTCCAACCTTGCCAAGTCCCTTTTCATCCTTTCCACGCCTCCTTGTGTATCAACCCTGTTGCAGATCTTTGTGTCATCTGCAAAAGGCATACTTTCCTTCAGTCCCTCTGCAATGCCACTGATGAAGACATTAAAAGGACTGGACCCAATACTGAACCTCATCGGTACCCCACTAGTAAGCCCTTTCTTCAGAGTGGACTCCATTTACAATTACCTTCTGTGTCCTGTTGTCCAGCCAATGTTTTTACCTAGGCTACCACCCTGGGACCCACTCCCAGGCTGGTTAATTTGACTAATAATCTTTGTGTGGGACTGTGTCAAATGCCTTGCTAAAGTCTAGGTAGACCAAGTCCACAGCCCCTCCTGGTCTACTACTTTGGTCACCCAGTCAAAGAAATCTATTAGATTCATCTGACATGACCTTCCCGCTGTGAACCCATGCTGCCTTGGATCCTGTGCTCCACTGACCTCTAGGTACTCAACTATTCTTTCCTTCAGAAGTGACTCCATCACTCTCTCTACCACAGAGGTCAGACTGACTGGTCTGTAGTTTCCTGCCTCTGTCTTGGTCCCACTTTTGTGAAGGGGAATCACATCCGCCTTCCTCCAGTCCTCGGGTACCACACCATCCTCCCATGATTTATTAAAAAGAGTAGCCAGTGGTTTCACTAGTTCCTTCCTTAATTCTTTTAGAATTCTGAGGTGAATTCCATCAGGACCCATTGCTTTGTCCACCTTCAGTTTTAGGAGTTCTTGCAGAACCCTTTCTTCTGTGAAAGGACTGGGATCGACCCCCCTATCAAGAGTGCTTCTGTTAATTGGATTAGGCACTTCCCCCTCCTCTTTTGTGAATACTGAGCAGAAATATTCGTTCAGTATTCCTGATTTTTCACTGTCCCCCTCTGCCCACCCACCGTTTATTCTATTCAGCCTCACTATCCCTCCCTTTGTCTTTCTACGCTCGCTGATGTACCTATAAAAGGTTTTATCCCCTATGTCTATGCCTGTCAGCATCAAGACTAGACTTCTGCCAACATCGCTTCAGCCTTCATCCCTCTTGCTTCAACTCCCTCAAGGTCCCATTGAACCAGGGGGACCGAGGCCAGAGAGTGAGTGAGCAAACACAGACAGGAGCAAAATAATCCAGGGCACCCACCACAGCCATCTTAAAGGCTTGCAGCAGGCTCTCCAGATCCCTGCTTACACTTGACATGCTCGATAGATTCAGCACCGCCATCAGGCCCACTGGGGTGAAACTCCCCAAAGGGCAGTACCAGCCCATCTCCATAAGGGCAGGCCTATTAGGGCGAGCTAGGAAAGTGAACCTTATGATATGATGGTCCAACCATCTGACCGGATCCACCATCACATTGAAGGTCTCTATCATCAGTAGGAAGACCAAATCCAATGAGTGACCATGAATATGGGTCGCAGCAGTAATCACCTGTGTGAGGTCCAACAAATTCATTAGTTGGAGGAAGTCCTGCCCAAATTGTGAGGGTTCATTGTTGACCCAGGCATTGAAGTTCCCCAGCACGAACCATGGGGGACTCCAACACCATATAGATGATGAAGTCCACAACTTCCTGCAGAAACTGCTTCTCTCTGGACAGTAAACGAGAAGGATTCTGCACCCCACACCTTCACCAATGATGTACACAAAGGACTGGGTCTCCCCCACTGGCACCTCAATAAGGCCCAATTATGTTCCAAAACAGATTGCTACACCCCCGCTTCTGCCATCCATCCTTGGGTGGCATATCACCGAAAACCCGGAAGGAACTACTGACTCAAGAATAGTGCCAGCATTCTCATCCAGCCAGGTCTTGGTGATGCAACCAGGTCCGATGACTCAACAAGATCAGCACTTACTGTTGTCTTGTTCTTCACAGACCTGGCATTGCATAACACTGCCCTAGTAGGATTATACTAGAATGTTCTTTTGCTTTGTGCCTCAACACTAACTGATACATCCTATAGTCACTACTGTGGTTGTGAGATTTTTCCTGGACTGCAGTCTACTACTGGGGTTGTGGGGTATCTAATCTGTGTTCTCACTTGTGGCTCCCTAATTTAAGGAAACCTACTGTGCAGTATTCTTGTTTAACTCAGATGGTTTCACTCAGAAGAAGAAAAGTCTAAGAACTACATTTAGGGACAAACAAAACTAATAAATGATTATTTTTTTTACTTTCTTACATTCGTACAGGGGACTTTTTTTCAACAATAATATTGCAGCTGAAACCCCTTTATTATGGAGTTAGGGTATGGGGTCTCCATAATAGAATTAAAGGGCAGGTGTTTAAGTATTTGTCTTTGTGCTTTTTACACTATTTTTTTATTAAAATGTGTTTGAAACCTGTGTCTTGTGTGGTCCTTTTGCTATTTTGACCCATCATGATTTTAGCTGTCACACACTCTAGGCATATTCCTATCTTATCACCCCCCAAACCATGCAAACACAAACACACACACACACACACACACACACACACAAACTGTTGCCTTCAGTGATATAGGGACTAAAGCAGATACAGGCTGAAGAAACTTAGATTTATAAACAAAGAAAACCAGATTAGTCTCCCTTTGATCATAAAACATTGTAATATTTTCTTTATTGCTATCCTCACACATTATTTTGCTAATCACTGTAGCACTGGCAAAATGTATCCACTGCCTGGTATAAGGGAACACAGAAATATTTATTGAATAATTTGAGTGATAAATTAGAGCATGGGTAGTTTGTTTCCTTAAAACAGCATCAGTTAACCAGACAAGTTCAGCACTTCATAATGAAAGGAACGTGAAGTACTTCCCTCTCACCCCCCCCCCAAAAAGAAAGGCTGCTGAGAATGCTTGGGTATCATTATGTGCTGACAGTTTATACTTTTTGTTTTATATGAGTAATTTGTTTTGGGGCTCATTAAGGATATGCTGGAGACAAACAATCATGGTAATTCATAACAAATGACCATGATAGTTGTATCAGATGTTGAAAAGTAATACTGTCTAATGTGATTAGTATATGTAGTATAGTGTATGATGGAACCCTGTTATGAATTGGATTCCATGCCTGGAATATGCCTGTGCTGCAGTAGTGACATCATTATGTTGGTGTGCTGCAGTAGTGATGTCACTACTGCAGCACAACATAGAATGCTTCCATATAGCTGTTTTCCTTTATCCAATCGAGTTGGAAGCTGTTTGTTTTTCAACTTGAACTTACAGAAGAAGCAGCAGCACACAATAAATCAATAATCTGAGCTAGTCCCCAACCCTCAAATGACTCATACCCATTCCCCAAATTCACTGAAGGGAACCAGAGTGTCTGAAATAGACAGGCATGGATGCCCATACACTATGAAAGATAATGTATGGGCATCCATACACAGACAAGCCTGTGTGTTCTCGATAAAAACACAGGCTTGTTGTGTATGGATGCCCATACATTATCTCCTATGTTTCCAGAATTTCTCCTGTGGTCATACATAGCTCAAATATACAACTAGAGATTATTTGGTGCCCTGTTAAGCTGCACATGATTTTCAATTAATCGTTTATTTATTTATGATTTTGGTAACTGGGTAAGCAAGCTGATCTAAGGGATAATTTTCAGTTGCAACCGTGGCCATACTGTAGCACAGACAAAATAGGTGCAAGTTATAATACAGTGGAATAACATATAGTACAGTAAGTGCAGAGGTGTCAGAAATAGACATATATGAACATCACCTCATAAGATAGCACTTTAACATAAAACAATTTATTTGCAGAATAAGCAATGTTTCTCTGCATGCAGAGAACTAGGACATACACTACCAGTAGATCCAGGCATGTACAAGCCAGTCAAGGGATAAAATACGGGGCATAAGAGATAAGATTATTGCAACAACATCAACACAGAGTAGTAAAACCAGACAACTGTTTATGCATTAACCAGTACATGGGAAATAAGGCAATAGGTACACTGAGCCCCTCGAGGCAGCTTTTCGCAAGGGTGTTTCCTAGGAAGCAGGTGCAGGTGGCCTAAGATATAAGCCAATCTTTTAGTTTCAGCATGAAAGACTGATGAGAGGGTAACATACAGATGGCATGTGGTAGTTTATTCCAAAAAGAAGGGACATAGACAGAGGAAGCCATGCTCCCCATGACAGTGGATACATGGGTAACAACCACGGGGGAGCGGAAGAGACTCTGAGGCACCTTGTTACCACCAGGTCAGTGACAAAAGGAGGAGTAAGGGGACTTTTGTGGGTTCCTTAGAGAGGTGTTGCTTAGACAGCCAAGGCAAATCCAAAATGACCCTGCAGCAAGGGCCAGCCTAGGGACTGATGTAGTGAGCAGTGATGAGTAGAGTAGGGGACCTGATAGACAAAGCTACATATTGAGTTGTATGTGATGTACAGGTGAGAATGAGGACATGGAAGAGAACACTGGGGAGCAGTAATCAATAAGGGGCAGAAAATTACCCTGGGCAATTGCGAGGTATGCCTCTGGGGTCAGGAGGTGCTTAACATAGTAGGCTGCCCCAAGCTTCTGGGGGGCTCTCTTTATGGTGTTAGAAATGTGATCACTCTATGTAATTGAGGGATCAAGAGTCACTTCTAGGTATTTGAAGAAGGACACAGTGTTGAGAGGAGGGTCTGCAGGGGTAACTGTGTGACAAGGTTTCCAACTTAATGTCTTTTACAAGATATGGCTTGTAGCCAAAGAGCATGGCCTTCATTTTTTTCTCACTAACAAGAAGCTTTTTAGAGAGTAACCAGTTATGATCGGCTCCATAATTTAACATGAGGGTAGCAGATCTTGATTTAAGTGACTTGACGCTATGGTACATGACAATGTCATCTGCAAAGAGGAGTGCATTACAGTTGATGCTTTCTGCAAGGAGATCATTTATGAACAGTGAGAAAAGTAGAGGACCCAGTATGGAGCCCTGGGGAAAACCAGTGTGGATGGGTAATGTGGCAGAGATTGCTTTTCCTATTAGAATAGACTGGGATCTGTTTGCAAGGTAGCTGCTGAACCAAGCGATGACATCTTGGGAGCAGCCTAGGTTTATCAGAGTGGATTGGAGGAGGTAGTGAAGAAGGTCAAAGGCCTTGGATAGGTCCACAAACACCGCACCTGTGGTCTTACCCATGTCCATGTTTCTAAAGACGTGGTCGTAGAAGAGAGCCAGGGCCGAGGAGGTGTTGTGGTGTTTGCGGAAGCCATGTTGGAGGGGCCACAGGAGGTTGTAGTTATCTAGATGCTCAGATAGCTGATGGTGAATGATTTTTTTCTAATAGTTTGCTGAGATGCAGGAGGAGAGAGATGGACTGGTAGTTTTCCGGGACAGTGGGATTAACGGATTTGAAATTTGCCACCACATGTTATACATTTATACTGTAGGTGATGTACTGCGTGAGCTAGTTACTAGTTATACACTTTGTAAGTAAATAGTCGCTATGAACCATACTTATCTTACTTTAATACAGCAATGCAAAATATTTTTGAACTGAGAAATTACTGTACATTCACTGGCAGTTCATTTACAAATGGTGGAGGTGGGATTAGCCACCATTCCTTAGGAGTAGTCTCAATTCTAAACACAAATTATTTATGGGAAATGTAACCAGATAATGGCAACTCTAACCATCTAGCAAGGAATTTCCATTTTATATAATAAAAGCAATATAATTTTTTCATATTTATTTATTTATTTAAATTTTGGTGACCGGGAAAGGCACACTGAGTCGAAGCTTGTTTCCAGGAGCGACCTGGGTGCAAAGTAACAATTGCAATTGAAACATTAGTTACAGTAAAAACTAAAATACCTAGCATTTACAGCTAAGTACATATACAAAGGTAATAAAATATGGTCTTGGCACAATATGTACAAAGAAGGTTCATTTCCTACTAGGCAAGAAAACAAAGACATGATTAGCAGTATACCTAGGAACTTTGAGACACTTCATGATTCCATTTTCAGGGAAATGGAGCAGGCAGGAGCTGAGATTAGAGATGGGGTGAGTGCAAGCTCAGCCTACGTGGGCCAGTGGAGACAGATGAGTTGGTAAAAGAGAGGATGGGGGGTTAGGAGCATTTGAGGCTCTGGGGAGATGGGAGAAGTCTGAGTAGTCTTTTTATGTGTGAGAAGGGAGAAGTAAGATGAAGATCAGAGGGTAGATTATTTCAGAGTAGAGGGAAATAATATGAAAAGGCGGACTGGCCTGCTGAGGAGTGTGGACAAAAGATGGAGAAGATACATGAGTTTCTGTGATAAAGGTAGTAGGATGTGGGATTTGTTGAGATGAGGTGGAATGAGAGATAGGGGGAAGGGAGTTAAACCATCATTTAGCAATTAGGGAGGTGCAGTGGATGGTTTTCCTGTGTGATAATGGGGTAAGGGAGAGTGGAGCATAGAGGAATCAGTGGTGGGTAAGGGGGGGAGGCGGTGGCAAAATGGCAGAAAAAGTTGATAAGAGTGTCTAATTTGGAGAGGGTTGAGGTTGGGTGAATGCCGTGGACAACATTGATGTAATCCAACACTGACAAGATTGTTTCAATAACTAATTCCTGTTGAATGGTGAGAGGAAGGCAGGTTTTGTGGTGATAGAGAACTGCAAGTTTAGGCCAGAGTTTGGTGCAGATAGCATCTATGGGTTTTGAGAAGTCGAGGTGGCTTTCCAACCAGACACCCAGATATTTGAAGTCAGAGACCCTTTCTAGTGGTGAGCCATCCTAGGTGCCGATCATGGGGGGGGTCAGGGAGGGAGGCTAACTTCTGCCTGGTACCATAGAACACAGTTACTGTCTTTTAAGCATTTAGCAGTAATTGATTCAATTTGAACCAAGACTACATTGTCGATATCGGTCTGGAGGTGAGGGATGACACTTTCGTAGGATGGACCAGAGGCATAGATGACAGTGTCATCAGCATACATGTGTATATTTGGGGAGTGACAGACTGATGGAAGATCATTTATAAAAATAGAGAAAAGGATTGGACCAAGGATAGAGCTTTGAAGGACTCCGGATAGCATAGGGAGGGGAGAAGAGAGTGCTTCTCCTATTTGGACTGTCTGTTGTCTATTGTTGAGGTAGGAGTGGAACCAATCAACTGCAGGTTTTGTAATGCTGAATGAGGTTAGTTTTTGAAGGACTGGGTGGGATACTAAATCAAATGCTTTAGCCAAATCAATAAAAATTGCAGCAGTGATTTGGGCTTGATCCATCATGGAAAGGACAAAATCTGTGACATTCAACAGGGAAGTGATAATAGAATGTTGTTTTTGGAAGCCTGATTGTACAGATGAGGGATAGTTATTAGAGGAGAGAAAGTCTGACAGCTTTGCCAGAATAACAAATTCCTGGACTTTGGCAAGGGTGGGGAGGAATGAGACATGCCTATAATTTCCTGGGGAAGAGGGATCGCCACCCTTGTGTAGGGGTAGGATTTTAGCCATCTTCCAGGCTTTGGGAACAGTGGCTGAGGTGAGGGAGAGGTTTAGTATGTGAGTCAGGGGAGTGGCAATTGCAGGTGTGGACATGTGGAGCAGTCTAGGTTGAATACCATCAGGGTTTGTTTTTGAGGGGTTGAGGGACTTGAACACAGAGTAAACTTCAAGGGGGTGAAAGAAAGGAAGAGGAAGCTGGAGGGGGAGAGAAGCAGGATTGTTGGGAGAAGAGTAAGGTGAAAGAGGGCCAGAGGAAAAGTCAGGTGGAGGGGGGAGGGAGGGGAGGGGAGGGGGATTGGGCTGGGCGCAGAAGATAAAGAACATGTTGAATGCATTGGCTACCTTGGCTGGGTTAGATACCAAGGAGCCATCAATTTTAAGGACTGGACACGCTTGATGGGAAGGGGGATCTAGGATGGAGTGGATCACCTTCCAGAAAGAAGTGGGGAGTTTTGGCTCTGCTCTAATTGGGACTTGAAATAGAAGGCCTTAGCTAGGTGAATCTCATTGGTACATCTGTTTCCTAGTTGTTTGCATGCCAGGAGGTCATTTGGGGGCATGGGATGCTTTGTAGAGTCTCCAAGCCTTGTTCCTAGCATGACACATGGCAATCAGATTTGAGGTGATCCAGGGGTGGTGGTGGCATTTCACTCTGACTTTTCTAAGGGGGGTGCATGACAATCCGAGATGAGATTAAAAATGTGTAGGGGTGTCAGGAACATTTGCTTTGTCTGACTAATGTGATTAGATTTATTTTTTGCATACTGTAGGTTTCCTTGTCATAAACAAATCACTGACAATACCACGGATCTGAGTTTGGTGTAGTCACCATTGATTACAGTGTTTGCTAGATTGAGTGTTTGTGTGTGGGTGGGGAGGGGTGGAGTGGGGGGGAAGCAAGGAAATCTAATCACACTAGTCGGACAAAGCAAATGTTAATGACACTCCTACCTCCAAGGCTGGCTTGCTTTTTATTGTGCTATGGGAATTGAGCTTGCCAAAACAGAAAATGAGAAGCTGCAAAATACTAAATTTTTTAATGGCACAGAGCAGGAGAAGGCAAAACAATTTGATAATAACTGGTGTGGTGGAGGGGGGGCGATTTAACATAGTCCTTGCTCTGCCATGTTATTTGCAATTCATATTTGTAAGTGTTTACCTTTCTATTGGAACTGAGGGACAGACAGTGCTTTTGTAAAGGCTCAATAAATAGATGGTTTTGACACAGGTGGGGTGTGAGAAAGGGCAGGGAGTTCAAAGCCTGATCTCTCTGACAAGCATAGGCATTTTATATTGCCACAAAAATATTTTATTTAAATTTCATTTTTACACATGAAAACAGTGTACAAGAAAATTGAACATCAAGTTGATAAACATTAACCAGGATACATTCTTTAACATATACAACAGAAGAAATATATTATCCATTCTGAAGCTATCCTTAGTAGGCATAAATACATTATGTATCTGTATAATATAGATCAAGAATTTAATCAGTAAAAAATAAATTAAGTTGCAGTCTGTGTTTGATCCCAGGAAGGCTACTACCAACCATTAACTCATTTATTTTCTAAAGAATAAAACAATCAAACGTATACCCTACAGGGTCTCATCCTTATCCTTTGTAAGGCTATGTTACCCCCCAGTGTGCCACACCATGTGGAGTTGGCTTCTTATCCTACAAAGGCACTAAATACTGAGGGTGTTAATTGATTACGGATGTGTGAGGTACTCTGTTTTATTTTTTTCTCTCTGGTGCAACTCAAGCAGCTTCAACCTAATCTAAAATGCATTTCTTACTCCATTTGTGTGCTCTATTATGGAAAGCACTATTATCTCCGATGTCTCAGTTATGATGATTAGCAAATTGAGAGACCCAGACTTTTAAGTAATGCTACCAGAGTTTTGTTGTTGGCTCACAGACGGTTTACTTTGTTCAACATAGGAGAAACCATCATTCTACAGAGTAGAATAACTTTGAAAATGAACAGTAAAATTCACTAGAAACTTTCTTAATCATCAGATATTTAGTTGTAGCTTTGGTAAACTATTGAAATAGATTTTAAACCCTGAAAACGGAAGGGGGAGGGTGCCGGAGCTCACACAAATGTGTCTGTCCCAACAACCTTTATTTAGAAAATGAGAAGGGGAAAATACTGCTGATGTGTTTAAAACTTAAGTGTTTTAAGAAGTAGGGCAAAAGTACTGCTACAGAGAAAATAAAGGAGTTTTACAGAGCAAAACATTTTTGTTTTATTACAGAGTGTTGGGCTTTGCAGGTTCTAAAGAAACAGAGTGAACAGGTCTCTATTTAAATGAAAGATTCTAAGTAAAAAATTGGTTAGACTAATTAATAAGAATATGACAAATGGGGAGATGTGTTACTTATATTTTGTTAATAAGTAAAGAGGACAGTTCTTTTATGGGGTAATATAGATGATTTTCCTGATCACCAAAGTGCTTCCTAAAAACATACTGGAAACTGTGTAGATGTGTCCAAATGACAGTGCATGGTTTCATCTTTCAAGATTTTGTCACTTTCATAAGCGGTTATTGTTTTTAGTGTAACCTGACTTGCGTCTTGGTCATCAAACCTTCTCACTTTTTACAGGCCCCGAAGCACTCAAGTGACATCATTTTATGGAGCACTTTTCAGGCTTCCAAGCATGTTTGCCTGTATTCTGCATATCTGTTTTGCTGATGCAAATCTCATTTCAGACTCTAATGAATGGCTGTGATAATAAAGTTATTTGTGGTCTGATGACTGAGTGGCGCTGAATCTCATCTATAGGCTGTGAATGTGCGGTAAAGTGTTTCAATTCAGCCCCACTGCCCATTGCCTGCATTGTCATAACAACCTGTTTTAATGTTTTGGTCAATGCATTTCATGCTATTGGAGGGATGTGCACATACAGTTAATGTAATATACCGTATGTAATATGCTGCTTTGCTGTGTTAGTGAATGTGTTCTTTTTTAGTGCAGTGAGGAATTTTAAAATTCTGGCAGAATAAAATTCTGTAGAATATTCAAAATTCTGCAGAAATTCTATTGAATTCCACCCAAAATAGAATGGAAGAATTCCATTGCATACAATAGTTGCAGAATGATTTTCTGCTGAAAAATCATTGTTCCGCGGAATCTCAATATTTTCTGTGGAAATTGTTGTGGAATAATTTTCCACAGAATAAATACTGTTCTGCAGAATACTTTTCCATGGATCACAGTAAGTGGAAATTCACAGGTGAAAAAGTGAAATTCTGGCAGAAATTCCACCAGCAGAATGGTCATTCCGCACTAATTCCACCGGCAGAATTCCACATACTGCACAGCACTATTATTTTTTATTTATCAGATTGTGCTGCATGTTTGTGACTGCAGCAGTTGCAGTGGTGTGTATAAATGTCAACACTCTCCCCTCACCACCCCCCACACACACAGCCCTCACCCTAAAAACATGGATGGGGGGGTCATGAGAGGGTATCGCCAGAACCATCTCCATCTGTCCCTCTTATATTGTGGTCCACTTTTTGTTCAAACTAATACAGGGCAGCACTCCTCAAGTTTCAAAAGCCAAAGCCTGGGCTTCATTCTCTTCATTGTCAGAATTTTCAATAAATAACTCAGACAATCCACTGTCCAGAGAATCAGATGAAATGCTCACTTCTGAGGACATTATTGGTCTTCAGTCTGCAGCCACTATACTGTCCGTCCTGCACTCCAGCTGACTCCATACAATGATGTCACCTGGAGCAGCAGTGCTAGACTGAGCTGCACAGTACAGGTGCTGCAGAAACAAGAAGAAGTGCATTTCTGTAATTTTAAAATATGCAACTGAGAAGGGTCAACCTGAACAATGCAACACACTATAGCACATTATGTAAGATGACAGATTTTATGCATGAGGTAGGTAACCTGTGGAAAAGGTGATCTTTAAAGGTAACCATACAGGATGAAGATCCAGACATGTATTTTTATACATCTAAAATAATCATTTATACAGTAGCAGGATCAGTAAAGGATAAAATATGTTTATTTCAGCACCCTAGATACTGAATAAGTAAGACCAGGACAGTTATTTCCCTTTAGTCAAAAGTTTTTTGATGCAGATGATAGCATGCCAGTACTCTCTTGCTCAAACTCTCTCTCTCTCTCTCTGCAATGAAACTGAACAATTGGGATATACCCTAAATCAATATTTATTCTTTCTAATAATATAGATTACAAAAAGTTATGCAACAGTATGAAAGTGAGGATTTTATTTTTTTTTCATAAAATTATTTTATTGAAATTTCATTTTTGAACATGAAAACAGTGTACGAGAAAATTGAACACTGCAGGTTGATAAACAACCAGGATATAATCCTTAATTGCAAGACATGTACAGCAGAAGAAATATAGTATCCATTATGAAGCTATCCTTCCTATGCATACATACAGTAGGTATCTGTACTCTGCAGATCAAGAATTGTATCTGTAAAAAATAAATTGTTTACAGTCTGTGTTTGATTCCCAAGATGGCTACTACTACTACTACTACCCATTAACTCATTGATTTTCTAAAGAATGAAACAGTCAGTGTAAGGATATTGCTGGCCTCACAATAGTCCACATATCAGCTGTGGAATTAAGTTTTAATGCTGTATTAAATTGTCTTGTGAGATTGTATTGCTAGTCCTCATAATGTGGGGATACATATTTTAAAGTTGGGTTTTAGTGTTAAATTTTTATGGCTTTATGATGTTTTTCTGATTGTATATCCTCAAAATTTACTATCTTCATACTGTGTTTAGGGGGGGCTTCTTCTGTGTATGTGGCTTTGGCTGGATGGTTTTCATTTGGTTTTACCTGTATCCCTGTTTCTTGTTAGAGTTCAATAAAGTTTGAATTGAAAAAAAAATAAAACAGTCAGACGTATACCCTGTATGTGTCTCTTCCTTATCCTACCTAAGGCTATGTTACCCTCCATGTGCCACACCTTGTGAAGTTGGTTCCTGCTCTAATTTTATTTCTACTTTTAACTTCTTTACTTGGTAAGACATGACACCAGGAAAAGGATCAAAAGAGTCAGAATGCAAGTGTTTTCATTATGCACTGTTGTACAAAATTATACACTATGAATTATGTTTTGATAGCATTTAATTGAGGAAAAGTTCAAAAAGTCAGGTAAAATCTTTATGAGACCAGAAAGCAGCATCTAAAGGTACAGTGTAGTAATTAAGTTACAAAAGCATATCTGATGGCTGGTGCCTGCTCCTCCTTTGACATCCCCCAAGTTGCCCTGGAGGGGTAGAGACCAAGTGAAGATCCCAATGGTGTTCCACAGCTGTGGCCATTTGGGTTGGTATCTTGGCCCCATGATCTGAAGGGAGCCAAGCTCTGGTCCTGCCCCAATGTTTCTGGGCATGCAAAAGAAATAAAGTGTTTTGTGGTCCTGGGCATTGTGAGCTGTCAAGAAACCCAGACCACCTGTAAAAAAACACACACCAAAACAACCAAAATAAAACCCCAGAGGATTTATGCACTGGGAAATTAGGCACCCCCAGTGCCACTGTTTTGTTTCTGGAGGAAAGGTCAGGTCGAGGGAGGAAAGGAAAAAACAAATAACCACACATGTGCAGTAGTGTACATGTCTCTTCCCATATGAGTTTTAATTGCAGCTTGCTCCAATTTTATTTCTACCCCTAACTTCCTATGTTCTTCAATGAAGGCTTCAATTAAGGCAGTCATAAAATCACAGCTCACATTATTCAGAATAGCATACCAATGATTTGTGAGCTTTTGTGTATTTATACCTATGTATGATTTTATTTATATACTTAATCCACGCAGACTTTTGTATGTGTTTATGATACTTGTGAACCTACAGTCCTTGAATTGTATAGTTTCTATTTTTTTAGCAATGTTCTTAGAACTATCCCCCATATGTGCATTATGATCTCTCTCCCTTCCCCCATCTTATGAATGAAATGTTGTCTTTCTTGAGCTGTATATGAAGTAAAATGCAAAGCATTGTGAACACTTTCTCCTGTCTCAGCAAAAGCATACAGTACATTTCAGGGTTGCTCATCATCAGTTTTAACAGCAAAGGTTATAGTCTAGACTATTTTAATTAAACCAGAACCCAGTTCTTTCTCTGTTTTACTCTAACACCTGTTAAGAACCAACATTCCATGCATAACCTCAGCTTACTTAGTGAGCCCTAGTGAGACATTTAATTCAATTCACTTTATTCAATTTAATTCACCTTATTTATGCAAATGGCAAAAGCTACTTAAATGCTCTGCACCACTGTTGTGGTCGAGGGGGCTGAGCTCTGGTCCTGATTCCTCACCACTGGGCATGCAAAATAAGGTGTTCTGTGGTCTTTGGTGCTGTCAGCTGTTAAGAAACCCAGACTGCCTATAAAAAAAAAAATTAGAGAATTTGAGCCCTGGGGAATTGGGCACCCCCAGTGCCACTGTTTACAGCAGTTAATTGAGGAAAAGTTCAAAAAGTCAGGTAAAACCTTTATGAGGCCAGAAGGCAGCATCTAAAGGTATAGTGTAGTAATTAAGTCACAAAAGCATATTATATTATGTAATCCTCCCCCATCATGGGTTTATCTGATGGCTGGAGCTTACTCCTCCTTTGGCATCCCTCAAGTGGCCCTGGAGGGCTACGGACCATGCGAAGGTCCCAATGGTGTCTCACAGATGCAGTCATTTGGGCTGGTGTCTTGGCCCCATGGTCTGAAGGGAGTCAAGCTCTGGTAATGCTCCTGCGCCTCTGGGCATGCAAAATAAGTAAAGTGTTTTGTGGTCCCAGATGCTCTGCGCTGTCAAGAAGCCCAGACCACCTGTAAAAAAAAAAAGATTGATTTGTGCACTGGGGAATTAGGCACTCTCCCAGTGCCACTGTTATGTTTCTGGCTGGGGAGTACTGAGGAGTGCAGAGAGAGAAGGTCAGGCTGAAAGAGGGAGGAAACAAAAAAGAAACGCACAAGTGTGGTGGTAGACATGTTTCTTCCCATATGAGTTTTAATTGCAGCTTGCTCTAATTTTATTTCTACCTCTAACTTCTTATGTTCTTCAATGAAGGCTTCAATTAAGGCTGTCATAAAATCACAGCTCACTTTATTCAGAATACCATACTAATGACTTGTGAGTTTTTGTGCATTTATACCTATGTATGATTCTACTGTAATTATATTCTTAATCCATGCTGAATTTTTTATGTGTTTAGGAAACTGTCAAGCCTACTGTCCTTGAATCGTATAGTTTCTATTTTTTGAGCAATGTTCTTAGAACTATCCCCCATATGTACACTAAGGCCTCTCCCTCCCTTTATCTTATGAATGACATCTTTCCTGAGCTGTATATGAAGTAAAATGCAAAGCATTTTGACCACTGTCTTCTATCTCTTCAAAAGCATACAGTACATTTCACGGTTGATCATTGTCAGTTTTAACAGCAAAGGTTATAGTCTAGACTATTTTAATTAAACCAGAACCCAGTTATTTCTTTGTTTTATTCTAACACTTGTTAAGAAACAACATCCAATGTATATCCTCAACTTACTTAGTGAGCCCTAGTGGGAAATTACAAAAGCTACTGAAGTGCTCCACACCTCTGTTGTAGGTCCACTTGACCTTCATGCTGTATGGGAGTGTGGGTGCTTGGGCCTTAAAATAGCCACAACAACTACTTCTGAGGAGCTTTCAAATGTTTACTTCATACCCCCAACCTTTTGCATGCTATTTACAAGCATTTTCAAGGGGATTGGCTTTGTATTTATAACACTAAACAATGAAGCATTAAATACTCTCATTTTTTTATATACACGTAATCTAATATGCTTATGTTACTTAATTGCTAGACTATACCTATTTGTGCTTTCTGGTTTCATACATGTTTTACCAGACTTTTTAAATGTTTTTTAACAGTTTTAAAGTTCCCAAATTCCTGTTACTATCTGCTGTTATCCATTTTCAAAACTCAATTGAATTGTTCTTCTCATTGGCATCAAACAAAACTTTCATACAAGGCTCGAGTAAAAATAAGGATATCCTATAGATCTTTGTTAAAAGGAAAGACTAGTATTGCAGACATACAATAGAAGTGTTTCCTGACATCAGAGGATCCTGCACTGATGCACTCACATGGCACATTAAACATCTAGATGCTGTGTTGACAGTAGGCTAGCAACCAGATGTGGGCAAACGCATGCACATTGCTGTGATTAAAAACTATTTGAAATGCAAGCACTGAAATGGAATATTTTGTATTGACACAAAGACAGATATTAATAGCAGAATGCTGAGTAATAAAATAAATTAAAGGAGGGATTTGTAAAAATCTTAGCCATTGACCTATAAAGTAAATAAAGGCATTAATGGCATATCTTTTTTTTAAAACCACAGGGTAATAATACAAAAGTAAGTACTGTTCAGTAGTAATATAAACAAATACTCACTCAAGAAACTAGAAAGCTAGTTGTACTAGCGTCAAACTTGCACCCCTACTGCCCCTGCCAACCACTCCCCTCCACCGACAGGGGATTGCTAGAGGTTCCCAGGGTCTGGTTGAAGACATCTGGTGCCAGGGCTTTTGCATTTGTGGCTCCTATCCTGTGGAACACTCTACCTCATCAAATACGTGAGTGCCTGACTGTGAAGCACTTTAAAATTGCTCTAAAAATGCACCTGTTAAACATGGCGTTTCCAGATTACTGATTATTCTGTAAAATGGCAGGATTAATTGTTGTTAGAATGATATTTATTGTGCTTTTACTGTTTAAGCACTATGATCAGAGTGAATCGCGCTCTACAAATAAACTTTAACTGAAAAATTTAATTAATTGTTTATTTAGAGCTTTTCATATCTGTTAGCAAACAACTACATATTGGAACATATCGGAACTGGTTGAAATGCATGTATCATCAAGAAGTGTATTTTATATACTGCACAGTATCATACTAGCTGGATTCCCAAGCCAATCGCACAGTTACTGAATATGTGTTCCCCATCCTGTACATGCATAAAGGAAAGCCCTAATGAGTCTGCAGATAGCTAAAGTAACTACTTGAGGATGAATTCCCGCTGACAATAGAGCAGTAGCTTTTGCTGCTTTTGTGCTAATGACACCCAACAACTCTGTAAAAACTGGAAAAATCTAATGTGAAGCAGCCACTAGCACTGCAGGTAGCAAGTCTGTGATTAAAAAAAACACTTTAGCTAGTGGGTGATGGTTACTCATTAGTATACACATCTCACTAAAAAAAACAAGGAAACATAGTGCTTTCTTAAGTGAATGTACTACAGTCCTTGATATAGCACTGGTGGGCTATATATTAAATCTCTGTCAATGGAGATTGCTCATTCTTTTACTGTTTCAGGAAAACTAGCTAAATTCTACATTGACAGACATTGAATATGTATTGAGAGAGAGGAGGGAGAGAGAGAGAGAGAGAGAGAGAGAGAGAGAGAGAGAGAGAGAGAGAGAGAGAGAGATGAGCAAGAGAGCCAGCAGCACACCGGCTGCTGAAAGCCAGTCAATCTATGTGTATGTTCTCTCTCTCTCTGTCTGTCCTTGGTGTACTGTGAAAGGGTTGCTAAGAGAATAAATTATCTTGTGGCTTGCTGTGGAAAACAGGAGCGCAGAGGGAGAATACCGCTCAGGCTCGTAGTGTAGATATCTCTCTCTCTCTTGCTCTCTCTCTCTCTCTATCCCAAAAGTAAGAATAGAGCTTTGTGCCTGACAGAATAAATTACCTTGTTGCTTGCTGTGGAAAATGGCAGCACACAGGGAGGGGTCCACTGGAGCAATTTGTCTTGCTTAGTTGCTTTCTTTTCAGCCAGCAGAGCAACAGTAGCAGAAAAATGGATGGGGCAGCTTTCCTAATGGGGGAGGTAATGAAGGGTGTGAGGAGATGGGTGGAAGAGCAAAGTGACCTTGGAAGGGCCCATAGGTGGTATGCTCAACAGAGACTGCACCGTGCCTGTGTCACCTACAACAGTTGACTGACTCAGAGATTATGGGTCAGTACTGACTCAACAGAGATATTCTGAGACAGCTGTGTGAGCTTTGCCATGATGAACTGCAGGCACCCATCAGAAGGTGTCATGCCATGTCACTGGAGACAAAGGTGACAGCAGCAATGTGCTTGCTCACCATTGTCACCTTCCAGATACTTGTGTGTGACACCACTTGTATAACACATTCTGCCACATCCCATCTCCTCACAGGTTCCTCAGCACCCTGCTGTCACATGCTTCAAAGTTCATCCAATTCACTAGTACACAGGCAGAGTATACAGAAACCATGCAGCAATTCCACATGGCAGCACAAATGCCAGGCATGATAGGGGCCATTGATTGCATCCATGAGTCTATCGGAGCACCACCTGGCACAGAAAGTGTGGCATATATCAACCAGAAGGGCTACCATTCTATCAACTGCAAGGTGGTGTGCAAGGCCACAGGGCACATCACCACTGTCTGCACCATGCGCCCTGGGAGTACACATGATGCCTTCATCTGGCACCAGTCAGGCTTGTGCTGTAGGTTTGAGGGTGGGGGTATCCCCACTGGCCACCTAGTAGGTAAGTTGGGCAGGACTCCATGTGCATACCGCATACATTGTGGCACAGCAAACAGCTGGTGGTAGTGCAGGGGGTGGAGGAAGAGTGAATGGGACAGTGTAATGGCAAACAGCCATGTTGAACTGTGGAACCTGGGGTCCTGCTGGAATGGTACACAAAGATGCAGAGACAGTGGTGTGTAAGGTCACAGTGTAAGCAGGGCAGGGGTACAGCATATCAGCCACATGTGGCAGTGCAAGAAGCAACAGATGCCCCCAGCCACCACCATTGTTGAGGAGATAGATGAGCACAATGGCCAGTCAGGACAGTGGCATGGTGCCCACACAAGCAGGGATGGTGCCCACAGGTCTGGGGAGAGGTTGGCCCAGCCGTGCATGCCCAGACTGCAAGTAGGAGAGAAATGTGGGGTCCCAACATGGCAGTACTGGGGCTGTGCATGTTGGGACGTGGGAATGGCAACCAAATGGACAGATAGTGGCAGCATAGACAGGCAAGGGGAGTGGTGTTTTTTACAGGCCATGCACACACCTGAGTGAAACTAACACATGTCTGTGACCCCTCCAGGTGACAGTGCATACTCCCTCTGACCATGGCTGCTCACCCCCATATGATGGCCCAGCAGTGAGGCTGAGGAAATGTACAATGAGTCATAAACTGAAATACGCAGCATCATCGAGTGTGTGTTTGGCATGCTTAAAATGTGTTTCCGATGCCTTGTTAGGTCCGGTGGTGCCCTACAATACAGCTCTGTAAAAGACTGTGGCATATTCCTGGCCTGTTGCATGTAAGATAACATGGCCATATACCATGGAATACCTGCCCAGGCACAGGCGGGTGATAGTACAAATGAGGATGAACGCCAGGGTGGGCAGCCAACCCTGGAGAGGAGGGACACTCAGTTGACTGTCAGGGCACGTTGGCACAGGGACATGACTGTGGAGAAGCATGTCAGAAACTAGAGGTGTGTAGACCAGGAGGACCCAAGTGGGCAGCAAGTCACACACACGCACACACACACTCACACACCAACATGGGGTGGACACACACACACAGGTAGGCAGACACTGCACAGCAGCTGCAGAGTGCACTGCAGAGCACCCACAACTCTTTACAGGAATCCACTACACTGCCACCATGTACGGGGAGAAACACGGTGTCACTGCAGAGACTGACATATATCAGAGGGTATCTGCTGGCACACATTCATTGCAGACACAGTGCTGCAGTCATCACACCCATGCCACACAGCACAACAACTCTGCCCCTACATATGCCCAGTACAACACACAGACAGCACTGACAGACATGACACCAGGGTGTGCTTATGCCACAGCACATGGTCTTGGCCTCTGCCAGCCTGGTGCATGGTTAGCAACAGCAGTGGGGTACTGATACATGCCAACCACACCCAGAAGGACTCAGTGTGAGCCAGTACAGCTGTGGTGGCCATGTGGGTGGCAATGCCTTGGCTGGGAGGATGCCACAATCAGGTCACCAGCCGCAGATGGTGAAGACACCACCCTGACACAGGGTTGACACCTGAGACTGTGACCGAGTGCTAATGGGTGTATCAGTCCCAAAGTCCAGATTGGATCTGTGGTGTTGGGGATGACGTTGGTAGGGATCAGTAGCACTGAGGTCACCTGACACCATGCCCTGGGGGTGCTCGTGGCACTGCATGGGGTGTAGTGGAAACCTTTGTGACCACGAGACAACAGGGATGCAAAGCTCACAGCAATGACCTGTGCAATCCCATCTAGTGCAGTGGTCATGGCCACCTGCAGTAGGTGTAACTCACCAAGCAGCTGTGCATGTCTCATGGCACCATGTTCATCCATGTGCCCCACCTGCACCCTTGGTGTGGTCTTCTTTAGGGTTGTCAATACTAATGCTCACCCTATCCCCTGAGCAAACAAGGTCAGACATGATCTCTTTTTTTCACACAGAACCCGCAAGACAACAGAGTCTGTTGGCAGTATGTGATGAGACATACTTCTCTATCTTCAAATAGAGTATTGATAACCTTAAAAGAAGACACCACTACTGATTCATCAACACTCTGAAGACCCAAACCCTATTATTTTTTTCTTTTTGTTGCCTGGAATAGGGGTGGGGAGTTAGGGTTGTGAACGCTAACCCCACATTTCCCTACTTTTGTGGCATTAACTGAAACCCTAAATGTTGCATTAAAACAGTTTTTCTGCAATGAATATATTCATACACACACACACAAACACACACACACACACACACACAAATGTTCTCTGCAGCATACTGTAACTTTTTGTGATATACTGTACCATTACTGTGTTGCATCCTGGCAGATGTCAGTGTACACACAAACATACACATAAGACACACACACACACACACACACACACACACACACACACACACACACACACACACATTTATTCAATTAAATATATTTTACCAGGTAAGCACACTTACAGCTTGGAAGTGGGCGAATCAGGGAATCATAGGGAGGGGTACATTCTACCATATTCATTCATAAATACAACACAGTGCAAATACAGCATACAGGGTGAAAACAGCATAGGTACATGATACAAAACACTACAAGATGGCAATGTAGTAGACTCAGGTTGAGGACAATACCTGAAGAGAACATTGTAGTTCCAGTGTACAAACATAACAATGTATGGTCAAAGTGAAGACAATGCCTGAGGAAAACATTGTGAATCCACTGTACAAGCATTAAGTAAGTGCAGGTAGCATCAGATATGATACAGCACAATATTTTATAGTCAGATATGTTTCGAAATGAGGAACACTAATTGGAAGCAGGCACTCTATCTGCCGTGGTTTAGTCATGTAACTCTGAGGCTCCCTATAGTAGCAGACAATTAATTACATTACATTACATTACATGCTAGCTGGACTAGAAGCAAATACTGCACATGAAAGTTCATGTGCTTTTCCATTGTCAGACACCAGACAGGATGTTATAAAAATATGCTAGTATTCAATAATTAACATTAGGAGTTGCAAGCTAGATAACAAGTTGAATTTAAATGGCTGAAGCTACTGACAAGTAATAGACACCAGTTAGAAGATACGAAACAGGCACTTTATCTAATGAGCAACATGACTGCAGCTGAAATATCAAGCAATGTTTAAATGATGATTGCAACCAGATGACAAGCAAATTTAAGTGCCTGTGTTACCAATGATATTAGGCTCCCACTCGAGATGCAGTACAACAGGTTACAGGCACAATTAACCCTAAGATTCAAAACTGGTTGAAACAGAACTATTATGTTCAGGGTGGAAACAGCAGCTAACCCTGAACCAACTCGGCAGAAGGCAATACTGGACCTTGTGCTCAGAAACAGGGACAGTGTGATGGGGGTAAGAGTGGGGGAGCACCTGGGGAACAGTGACCACCAGTCACTGTAGTTTGAAATGACAGAAAGAGCAGAACCAAACCACACAAAAACATGTATCCTGGATTTTTAGAGGGGCAAACTTTGGGAAAATGGGGAGATACTTGAAAGAGGTATTAAGGGGAATGGGGCAGGAATCAGGGGTTGAGGAACAGTGGGAAGTATTTAAAATGTGGATTACAAGAGCAACAGAATTATGTATTAAGCAGGTTAGCAAGAGGAAAAGGAAGAGGAGACCATTATGGTTTCCAAAGAGGTAGCAAAGTGAAAGCCAAAATATTGCATTCAGGCAATACAAAAACACAGGCAGAAGGGGATAGAGAGAAGTACCAGGAGAAGCAAAGGGAGGCAGGGAGGTCAGTAAGGGAAGCCAAAGCTCAGACAGAAGAATACATTGCAAAATCAGTGGGTAGAGGGGACAAAACCTTTTACAGGTACATAAGTGAAAAAAGAAAGGCAAAGGGAGGGATAGTGAGACTGAAGGGGGAGGCTGGGGGCTGTGTGGAGGATGACAACAGTAAAGCTGACATATTGAACAGGTATTTCTGCTCAGTCTTTACTAAGGAAGAGGAGGGTAATGGGTCTGAATGGAGTACAAGGGGTGAGAATGGTGCAGAAATGGACACAAGTCACTTTACACGAGAAAGGGTCCTGAAGGAACTGGAAGTAATAAGAGTTGATAAAGCAATGGACGATGGGTAAAAACTTGGGGTCCTTAAGAACTAAGAGAGGTGGTGACTGAACCTCTTGCTATCCAGTTTAGCCGATCACTAGAAACAGCGGAGGTACCCAAAGACTGGAGGATAGCAGATGTAGTCCCCTTATACAAAAGTGGGAACAAAGAGGCGGGAACTACAGACCAGTCAGCCTCACCTCGGTAGTGGGAAGATCATGGAAGCACTACTGAAGGAGAGATTGGTGGAACATCTGGTTGTCAATGGACTACAAGACCCAAGGCAGCATGGTTTCACCAGGGAAGGTCATGTCAGACCAACCTCATTGAATTTTTGACTGGGTGACTAGGAGGTGGATCAGGGAGGGCAGTGGACATGGCCTATCTGGACTTCAGCAAGGCCTTGACACTGCCACATGAAGACTATTACACAAACTGGGAATATGGGTCTGGGCAGGACAGTAGTACGGTGGGTAGGTAACTGGCTGGGTGGCAGGACACAGAGGGTGGTGGTAAATGGCTGTCACTCCACAGAGGGAAGAGTGACCAGTGGGGTACCACAGGGATCAGTGCTGGGAGGACCGGTACTATTCAAAATCTTCATCAGTGACATTGCACAGGACCTAGAAGGCAGAATTTCACTGTTCGCTGATGACACAAAGCTCTGTAACAGAGTAGACACACCAGAGGGTGTAGACAGAATGAGAAGGGACCTGCAGAAACTTGAAGAATGGTCAGGGGTTTGGCAGTTGAAATTCAATGCAAGGAAGTGCAAGATAATGCATATGGGGCACAAAAACCCTGGCACAATATATCAGTTGGGGGTGAGGATATAGCATGCACCAAGCAGGAAAGGATCTTGGAGTTATCATCTCTGATGACCTCAAGGCAGGGAAACAGTGTGACAAGGCAGCAGGTAAAGCAAATAGGATGCTGGGATGATAGGCAGGGGCATCACCAGCAGGAAAAGGGAGGTCATAATTCTACTATACAAGACACTAGTGAGGCCGCACCTGGAGTACACTGTGCAGTTCTGGAGACCTACCTACGTAAGGACATAGACAGGGTAGAGAAGGTTCAGAGGAGGGCAACAAAGATGGTGCATGGATTGCATCACAAGTCCTATGAGGACAGGTTGAAGGCACTGAACATGTACTCCTGGAGGAGAGGGAGAGAGGGATATGATAGAGACATACAAGTATCTTACAGGGAGGAACAGGGTGCAGGAATGCACTATTTTTAAGCGAAAAAGATGTTCCAGGACTAGAGGGCATGGGATGAAGTTGGAGGGAGGACGATTCAGAGGAAACATGAGGAAGAATTTCTTCACAGAACGGGGGTGGACAAGTGGAACACCCTGCCAGAGGAAGTGGTGGGGGCTGAAACAATCACGGGATTTAAGAATGCATGGGATAGACATAAAGGAATTCTGGAGATCAGGGGTAAGGGGCAACATACTTCCTGGAAAACATAAACTGAACTTACAAACTTAAATGGGCAGACTGGGTGGGCCATAGGCCCTTATCTGCCGACACTGTCTATGTATCTATGTATCTAATGGATTCTTACACATGCAAGGAAACACTACATCTACATGGAGTATGTGATAAATAATAGGACAAGCAGTAGAACTACAGCAGTGTGTGGAGTCCGGTTTCCATGGAAAGAACAAAATATGGTTCTGGAGCTTAACATGAGATGGTGTGGATTTGATACAGTGTAGCCAGCTGACTCCCACAGCTGATCCACACAGTAGACACATTTGGCACTGTGGCACTTAACACTCCCATCCACAGTGCTCCCAGGTGCTTGACATCAGATTAACTTTGCAGGGATGACAGTGTCCTCCTGGCTGGCTGCAGGTGGCTGTGGGAGGCAAAAGAATGGCACTATCCTCTAAAAGATGGAAAGCATCAGTCTTGCCACTGGAGGCAATCCTGAGGGGGAAGTTGTCAAAGAGCAAGGCTGAAGCCATCTTGCTCCCCCACTCTGTATCCCATCACTGGCAGGAAGTGGCGAGCTAGGCAGGAACGCTGAGGTTTTTGTTATTGAGTTTAAAATTCCTGGGCTAGTGTTGTTGCCATTCCTTATTAGCTGTAGGCAGCTGTGGGAGGTGGAACTATGATACTGTGCTCCCTGGATACATGTGTGTGTGTATGTGTGTGTGTGTGTGTGTGTGTGTGTGTGTGTGTGTATATATGTATATATATATATATATATATATATATATATATATATGTATAGATATAGATATATTATACAGGATATATGAGGGGTCAGCATGTGAGAGTTACGTGAGGTCACTGGCAACTGTACTACATAAAGGCATTATCACACGCTGACCCCCCGCATATTTCATTTATGCAACAGGGGAGGAGCATGTGTGATACTTTAGTTTTTTTATCGTCAGTAGTTTTTTTTTTTTTATTATTACATTTAGGGGCTTATTTGTAATTCAGTATCTTTCCGCCTGGTAGCTGAGGCCATAATAGTATACCTCCACTTTGTTTGGTGGTTTCCAGGCAGTTGCTATGGATTCTGTATCATACTGGCACTTGGCATCTGTTTCCATTGGTGGTCACCTTAACATTTGCATATTTACAGGAACAAAATGGCAGTGTTTCTTAGTAAGTGGGCTTACTGAGGCAGTTCTGTGGTGAAAGAGGAGGACTATAAGAAAGCATTTAGTTACCTGTTTTTTTTGTATTTTTTTGTGCATGTGTTTATATTGAGGCATTTATGTGCGGCATATGGTATTTTGTTTGAGAGATGAGCCATGCTGTTAACCGAAGTATCCAGTTCAAGTGATAGAGAAAAGATTCAGTTACAGGTCCAGGTCAATGTGTCAAAGTGGAGTGGGTAAGCAGCCACTGTGGAAAAAAAACGTTTTGCAGTCAAGAGATAGAAACAAAGCTAGAATACTTTTTAGAGTTCATGAGTGTGAAGAATAAATAGGATCGGTGTGGCAAACTGAGGTGAAGGAAGTGAGTGAGTCGGTGAGCAAGCAGTAGGGAGTTTAACCAGTAATATAAGCACTGCATCAGTTCAAACAGTAGTACTGGAGATATTAATGTTGACTAAGTGTTTTAAGACAAGACTGTATTGGGCTTATTGAAAAACTGGGGAGGACAGTCAGATGGATAGAGAGCAGGAGTAAACTAATAGAACAAAGCGGTAATTTTAAAAGAAGAAGTAGTGCCGACTGGCTAGATTTGGGGGGGGGGGGATGATGACATAGTAAGTATTTAGGTAATTGGAGTGTAACGTAGTAAATATGTAGATACATAAATTTATCTGCACAGTGACTAAAATAAATGGATTTATCACACTTCGTTTATCCAGACACCTCGTGAGGTTACCCGAAGTCAAACAGCACTTGTGTAGATAAATTAGATAAATCATTTATCAGACAGCTCACCATTGTATATATATATATATATATATATATATAATATATTCTTTGCAAAAACGAAATTAAAGGGACACTGTCAAATCCCCTTAGGTCTCAAAGTGTCCCTAGTTTAAAAAACACATATTGTAACTGTCAACATTCTGTAAAGATTGCTAATGTAGCTGGTAGTTAGATTCTGACTCTTTGTTTTCTTAGAAAAAATGAAAAACAGACTGCCCACCATACTGGTGTTACCACACAAACACAGGTTTGTTTACATTCCTTGATCAGCTACAACTGCATCTTTCCTGGACTTGGGAACACCCACAAGACAGTCTTGCCACTTGAGATGCAGTGGGAGTTTAGGAGGCTCCTGCCTCATGAGTGATTGCACTATTTGGGTGTGTTTCTAATGCTCATGAAGTATACAGTAAGAACAGATCCAGGATTATAAATAAAAATGAAGTTGTTTATAAATATACTTTGCCTTGCATTTCAGTTCTTCTAAACAAGGAGACAGACAAAACAAACAGCAACATCAATGAATTTTAGAGAAGGTAAGCAATCATAAAATGTGAGCTTTTAACTAGAAATGATATGATGAAAAACAGGTTGACATTGTCCCATTAATGCATCATTTAGGGTTGAAGATAATTTGAAAAAGATAGGGAAATATGGCATTAGGGTTTCCAACCCTAGCACCCTACCCTCACCCTGCACACACCACCAGGTATCGGTGGTGTGCCTTGGAGTTGTCAGCCATAATGTTCACCCCATTCTCCTATACTGTACCCATCTCAGTTTATTTGCTTATGGAATGGGGTGAGCATTTGGTCTGATGACCCCAAGCTGCACCCCCAATGCCTGTTGCTGTGTGAAGGGTGGGGGTGTGGTTTTAACTTTGGAAACCCTAATGCCATATTTCCCTACTTTTTCACTTTATCCTCAACCCTAACTGATGCATTGACATAGTTTTTTGCTAAAAATTTCCTTACTTTTTGAGATAGTGTAATCATAGCCTTATTTGCCTGTGGGAGCACAGGGCCCTCCAGTGCTTGCACTCACACTAGTCTATAGTTTGTGAGTTAGAATAATTGTATCCTTTGCCAGTGGGAGCGCAGTGCCCTTCTAGTGCACTCATACCTCCCATGTATCTCTCTTGTCTCTCACTGTTCATCTGTCTCACTGCACATTTGTTGTCCCTCAACAACAACAGAAAAAGCCACCAACCACAAGTACTGTCTGCTATTATCTCTCTGGTATCTCTCTCACTCTCTTTCTGTGTCACTCAACTAAAAAATAAACAAAAAAACATCTCTGATTTTTATGTTGATTGCGTGCATGCGCAAGAAACATATTGCAACAGGTTGCCAGAAGCAGGTTGTGCAGGCACGGCACTGTTTTGGCCAATGCCCCCACAGCCCTTAAAGGCTTGGCCTGCTTTCCCTAATGCCACGGCACACTGCTGCAGACACTAGTTCAGCCAGTGTGCCACAACATTGTAAGGTTTCAGCCACTGCAATCAGGGGCTGCCTCATCATTGCAGCATAAGCCATTCTGCTGCAATGAGGGAGCGACCCATCATTGCTGGGAGTGACCCGTCATTGCTGGGTGGAACCTTGTAACAGTGATATTGTTTGTGAACATGGCGGCAGCTTGCTGCCATGTTCACAAACAATATTGAGCAACCCCCCTGCTGAGGGGGTGCCTGATCCCCCTCGGCGGCATGAGCCCCCCCACCATGTTTGTTTGCTGACGGGGACCCCAGTCCCCATCGACTTCAGTGCCTGAGTGATGTTGCCAATGGGGGAGCCCACTCCCAGTTGGCATTATGTAACATTCCCCCGCTTTTGTTGTGTGCCGATGGGGGTGCCCAATCCCTGTCAGCATAATGTCACCCCCCCGCTTTTGTTATGTGTCAACAGGCGTGCCCAATCCCCATCAGCATATTGTACCCCCCCTTTTGTTGTGTGCTGACAGGGGTGCCCAATCCCCTGTTGGCTAGAGCTGCCCCCACAAAAAAGAGTCTGTTGGCATGTTGGGAGCCCACCCCAGCATACCACATGCCCCTGTTAAAACAAAAACCGGTCCCGCAATTTTTTTTTTTTTACCTTATCAAAAAACAAAACAATCCCTCGCGGTCTCCCTGCCCCCCTCCCACAACCTGTGTCACCCACATGTGTACCCTGCCTTCCCAAACTCCCACTCACCTCATACGTACCTCTGGAGTCCGGCGTGATGATCTTCGGTGGATCAGGAACATGTCTGCAGTCTTCAAAGCCAACCGCAAACTGAGGAAATGCTGGTAAACTGTATAATGGAATAAACAGTTTTTTTTTTCAACTTTGATGCATTTCTCAGGCATTTTTGGGAATTTCAGCACCACATTTTCAACATGATGTTTCTGGGACCCCTCCTCATGAATTTTGGCACTGTCATGGCATTAATCAGCCCCAAAAGGTGATTTCATGGTCACTGCACGGAATCACCTTTTTCATGACTGATTAATGAAACGACAGTACCAGTGTTCATGAGGTGGCCTATCAAAAAGCCTATGTTGCAAATTTGGTGGAAAAAATTACCATTTTACGAGCCTGCGTTGTGCAGTTTGCATGCACGCTCCTAAGTTCGCAAATTTATAATATTTTAACTCCAGATTTTCAACATTGCCATTGTTCTGCACCTCCTTAGGAACAGTACAGCTGTCATTTTTCACATCCTGGCTGAAATGTGTTTTCGCAGTTCTGGTGCAGAATAGCGCGGTTGCTGTGGGAAATCCATGTTTGGTACTCATTATGAAAATGACAGTGACACTGTTCATTAGCAGAGGTCCTATAATGCCTATGTCGAAAATTTGGTGATGAAACCCCATAAAATGAGTATGCTACGAGAGTGAGTGGTGCAGTTTCCATGCACGCTCGTACCTTTGCAACTTTGCAATATTTTCACTCTAGATTTTCAACATTGCCATTTTTCTACACCTCATTATGAACAGTGCAGCTGTCATTTTTCACATCCTGGCCGAAATGTGTTTTTGCTCTTCCGGCACACAATAGTGTGGTCGCTGTGGGAAATCAGTGTTTGGGACACATTAAGAAAATCACAGTGATGCTGTTCATGAGCAGAGGTCCTAAAATGCCTATGTTAAAAATTTTGTGATGAAACTCCATAAAATGATTGTGTTATGAGCGTGCATTGTGCAGTTTCCATGCACCCTTGTAACCTCACAAAGTAGCAGCATTTTCACACCACATTTTCAACACTGGCATTTTTCCACACCTCCTTATGAACAGTACAGCTGTCATTTTTCACATCCTGGCCAAAATGTGTTTTAGCGCTTCCAGTGCAGAATACCACAGTTGCTGTTGGAAATCAGTGTTTGGGACAGATTAGAATCGAGCAAGTGGGGAAGGGCAGTGACCGAGCTCATTTGAGCTCTGTCGGGACTGCTGCAGATTTCTTTGTGGGCAGGAAAAGGCACCAATGCAGGCAGCATCCCTGTACAAAAAGGCAGACTGCAGCGCTGGGAGACACAGAACGAGTGAGTGAGGGAGTGAGAGTGAGTGAGCTCAATTGAGCTCTGTTGGGACTGCTGTGGATTTGTTTGTGGGGAGAAAAAGGCAGCAATGCATGCAGGGGCCCAGTACAAAAGGGGACCCTGCAGGGGCGGGAGAAACAGAATGAGTGACTGAGAGAGGGGGAGTGAGTGAGCTCAATGGAGCTTTATTGTGACTGCTGCAGATTTCTTTGTGCCCAGAAAAGGGCAGCATTGCAGGCAAGAGACCCGTACAAAAGGGCGGCCTGCAGCACCAGCAGAAATGGAACGAGCGAGTGAGAGAGGGGGAGTGAGTGAGGATAACAGAGCTTTGTTGGGACTGCTGCAGATTTCTTTGTGGGCAGAAAAAGATGCCAACAGAGGCAGGAGCCCAGTACAAAAGGGCAGCCTGCAGTGTCAGGAGAAACAGAATGAGCGCGTGAGACAGGGGAGTGAGCTACCTCAATGGAGCTCTGTCAGGACAGCTACGGATTTCTTTGTGGGCAGAAAAAGGTGCCAATGCAGGCAGGAGCTCAGCACAAAAGGGCAGCCTGCAGCGCTGGGAGAAACACAATGAGCGAGTGAGAGAGGGAGAGTGAGTGAGCTCAATGGAGCTGTGTTGGGACTGCTGCAGATTTCTTTGTGGGCAGAAAAAGGCAATAATGCACGCAGGGGCCCAGTACTAAAGGGCAGCCTGCAGCAGTGGGAGAAACAGAATGACTGAGTGAGAGAAAGGGAATGAGCGAGCTCAACAGAGCTGTATCATGACTGCTGTAGATTTCTTTGTTGGCAGAAGAAGGTGGCTACACAGGCAGGAGCCCAGTACAAAAGGGCAGCCTGAAGCGGTGACAGAAACGGAATGAGCGAGTGAGAGAGGTGGAGTAAGCGAGCTCAGAGGAGCTCTGTCAGGACTGCTGCAGATTTCTTGGTGGGCAGAAAAAGGTGCTAACAGAGGTAGGATCCCAGTACAAAAGGGCAGCCTGCAGCACCAGGAGAAGCAGAATGAGTGAGTGAGACAGGGGGAGTGAGCGACCTCAACGGAGCTCTGTTGTGACTGCTGCAGGTTTCTTTGTTTGCAGAAAAATGTGGCAATGTAGGCAGGAGCCCAGTACAAAAAGGCAGTCTGCAGCAATGGGAGACACAGAACGAGCAAGTGAGTGAGGGGGAGTGAGTGAGCTCAATGGATCTCTGTGGAACTGCTGCAGATTTCTTTATAGGCAGAAAAAGGCAGCAATGCATGAAGGGGCCCAGTACAAAATGGCAGACTGCAGCAGCAGGAGAAACAGAATGAGCAAGTGAGAGAGGGGGAGTGAGCAAGCTCAATGGAGCTCTATCGTGACTGCTACAGATTTCTTTGTGGGCAGAAGAAGGCTGCAATGCAGGCAGGAGTCCAGTACAAAAGGGCAGCCTGCAGCACTGGCAGAAATGGAAGGAGCAAGTAAGAGAGGGGAAGTGAGCGAGCTCAATAGAGCTCTGTCGGGACTGCTGCATATTTCTTTGTGGGCAGAAAAAGGTGCCAACAGAGGCAGGAGCCCAGTACAAAAGGGCAGCCTGCAGTGCTAGGAAAAACAGAATGAGCTAGTGAGACAGGGAGTGAGCGACCTCAATGGAGCTCTGTCGGGACAGCTGCAGATTTCTTTGTGGGCAGAAAAAGGTGCCAATACAGGCAGGAGCCAAGTACAAAAGGGCAGCCTGCAGCGCCGGGAGAAACACAGTGAGTGAGTGAGAGAGGGGAAGTGAGCGAGCTCAATGGAGCTCTATCGTGACTGCTGTGAATTTCTTTGTGGGCAGAAAAAGCCGCCAATGCAGGAAGGAGCCCAGTACAAAAGGGCAGCCTGCAGCAGTGGAAGACACAGAATGAATGAGTGAGGGAGGGGGAGTGAGTGAGGTCAACGGAGCTCTGTTCAGACTGCTGCAGATTTCTTTGTGGGCAGAAAAGGCAGCAATGAATGCAGGGGCCCAGTACAAAAGGGCAGCCTGCAACAGCGGAAGAAACAGAATGAGCGAGTGAGAAAGAGGGAGTGAGCGAGCTCAATGGAGCTCTATCGGGACTGCTGCAGATTTCTTTGTGGTCAGAACGAGGCACCAACAGAGTCAGGAGCCCAGTACAAAACAGCAGCCTGCAGTGCCAGGAGAAACAAAATGATCGAGTGAGACAGGGGGAGTGAGCAACCACAACGGAGCTCTGTCAGGACAGCTGCAGATTTCATTGTGGACAGAAAAAGGCAGCAATGCAGGCAGTAGCCCAGTACAAAAGGCCAACCAGCAGTGCTAGCAGAAACGGAATGAGCGAGTGAAAGAGGTGGAGTGAGCGAGCCCAACAGAGCTGTGTCGGGACTGCTGCAGATTTCTTTGTGGGCAGAAAAAGCCGCCAACGCAGGCAGAAGCCAAGTAAAAAAAGGGCAGCCTGCAGTGGCGGGAGACACAGAATGAGTGAGTGAGAGAGGGGGAGTGAGCGAGCTCAGCGGAGCTCTATCATGACTGCTGCAGATTTCTTTGTGGGCAGGAGAAGGTGGCAATGCAGGCAGGAGCATAGTACAAAAGGCCAGCCTGCAGTGCTAGGAGAAACAGAATGAGCAAGTGAGAGAGGGGGAGTGAGCCACCTCAACGGAGCTCTTTTGGGACAGCTGCAGATTTCATTGAGGATAGAAAAGGGTGTCAGTGCAGACAGGAGCCCAGTACAAAACAGCAGCCTGCAGCACTGGGAGAAACAGAATGAGCGAGTGACAGAGGGGCAGTAAGCGAGCTCAACGGACCAATGCAATCAACATTCAGCATTGACAAATGCTTGTTTATTTAACCTTTTTGTCTCACCTCACATTTTCTGGTGTCTGTTTCTCATTGTTGCCATTTGTTTCTTGAGCACACTCAACCCTGCTGACTCTTTCTTCAAGAACACACCTACTTGTGCAGTAGTTCCCTATAGCCAGTATATTGCAGTCGCACCATACTTATAAAAATAAACTTAAGATGTTAACTCTAATTTGTTAAAAATGCTCTGAGCTGTGCACTTCTATGGCTGTTCTCTCACATATGGGCATCATGGTCTTGCTCTCTGCACTTCAATCTATTTTTTTGATTATCTTACTAAACTCATTGGCTGTCTGTATGGCTCTTATATGAGCATGCATGTCCATAGAGGAATCAATCAAAACTAATAAATACCTTTCATTGTCAACAGTTGGTAGTTTGGCCTGCATGAGTATATATTGACCAGGATTTTCAAACTGCTCCCAGAATTGGCATAAGTGCCTGCATTATGCAACTGACTTGTGTGGAGCACAACATTGCTATATTCAAACGAGATGTGTGATTGTGCATCCTATCTGAATACAGTGGACCCGATTCTCAAAGACAATCTTAGAGTGGCTCAAGGTGCATCAGACGCACCGTGCACCAAAGCCCCCTGCATCATCAGCAATGCACCCTATTCTATAAGGAACGCACTATGCACTAGATGCAGCACACATGGCATAAGAACGCACAGTGCCTTAAACAAATTGCGTAGGCAACATGCAAGGTGCAGGCAGTGTCTAAACGTAAGGGACAGAGGAATGGCCAAACCAGGGAGGAAGCAGCAAGATTAGAGGGGGCAGCCAACCCCAGGGACATGGAAAAAGAAGACTGGGTACACCAGGAAAAAGAACTTCACAGACCAGGAGACAGACATCCTCCTCGATGCAATAGAGGCCCAGGTAGGTGTGATGTGTGGCAGGAGGACAAGAACATGTGGGGCAATGGTACAAGGCCCTGACTGGTGTGTGCCACCCAACAGATGGACCTGCTACTGTTCTGGGGAGGGGTCCAGAAGATATGGGCATAGTGGCAGGAGGCATGGGATGAGGTAGCCAGACTAGTGAATGCAGTGACACCCAGCATTTGCAGTGTGAGGGTTCTGCAGAAGTGGCACTGTGACATCAATCACCATGCCAAGGAGAAGGCAGCCCACAACAGGAGCTGCACAACAGCAACGAGAGGAGGACCCACACAATCACAGCCCCTCAGCAGACATGTGGAACGTGTAGTGACACAGATCAGCACACGTAGCATACAGGGCAACACTGAGCTAGACCTGTATCGGCAACAACATGCACACTCAGTCAATCAATCAATCAATCAAATTCTTCATTTAACCAGGCGGACACCATTGAGCAAGCTCCTTTTCAAGGTGGACATGGGAGGGTACAAATACAAAATAACAGGATAATACACAAAAACAGAATACACAGACTTGATCAACAACAAGCATGGATAATAAATTGTAAGGAAATGCAGGGTAAGTCACACAATATTATGCAGATAATAAATTGAGCTAGTAACAGTAATACAGATAAGGTTAGCAGCTGTGAGAAGATGGGGTGACAAGGGCAGTGTAGACTCGACTGGAACCCTGGAGCATCGAGACAAATGGACTGGGCCCTGGAACACCGTGGTGAATCGACTGGGCCCGTAGGCACATGTAGGGGGGATGGAATAGGGGCAGAGGAGTAGGGAAGAGATGGAGTGCGAAGGTCGGAGGCCTAAGGAGAGGGAATGTGAACCAGGAGTGAAGAAGTGAAGAACCAGATGAGGGGAACTGGGGGGCAGGGTGAAGGGAGAGTGGGTACAATATAAGGAACAGAGTGGTGGTAAAAGATAAGGAGGTGAGAAGAAAGGATGGAGGGGAAGGGAGAGGACCAGGCAGAGGCTGAGTTCAGGGTCAACGGGGGTGAAGAGATAGAGAGAAGGGGGGAAAGAAGAGGTGGAGAGGGAGGGAGGGAGATGACCATGCAGAAACTGGGATCAGAGTCGAGGAATGGGCCAAGATGAGAGTGATCTGGGGACACCCTAAGACGGGGAGTTATTTGATCAAGAGTAGCAAGCGCAGGATTCTGTATTGTGCTGTAAATAAAGTGTTTTAAAAGCTGTGATGCTAACTTTATGCTTTAATTTCAGGGTTTTTTGCATGTTGTTCCATAGCTTGGGAAGCACATGGCTAATGGAAGCCCAGCCTAAGCAGGATCTAGCCTTTGTTACCTTTAAAGTAATAAAGGAGGCACTTCTCAGAGCATATCTGCTTAGAGTGCAAAGTGGTAAACAGGCAGAGATGTAGTCAGATAGTTTGTTGACAATAGCTTTGTATGTCCAGATAGTGGCATTTCTGTGACATCTGAGGTTAAGAGAAGACCAACCTACAGCGGAATACAACAAACAATGGTGGGTGGAGTATGGAAGATCTGATATAAACCTTAGGGCTGTATGATAGAGCGTATCAAGCTTAGAGAGTGAGCTGACTTGGCCTTGGCAGTAGAGGAAATCCCCATAGTCTAGCAGGGGTAGGAAGATAGTTTGGACTAGTCTCGGCTTTGCATTAGAAGGGAGAAGATTTTTTATCCTAAAGAGAAGGCCAAGCCTTTGACAAAGCTTCTTTGTCAGTTCTTATATGTGTACTATGAAGGAGAGTCTGTAGTCAAGCCATACATCCAAGTATTTGAATTGATTTACATATTCCAACAGTTCACCCAGGGCAGTGGATATCGAGGGGAGAGTCCCAGCCAAGGCTGGATTAGGTAGGTTAGGATAGGGTGAGAAGAACATAGCTTTAGTTTTTTTAGTGCTCAAAATAAATTTTTGGTTTAAGAGCTGGTGCTGCAGCAAGTTAAAATCATTCTGGAGAGCTGTACATGCCACGTCTGGAGAGGGACCACTAGCATAAAGCACAGTGTCATCCACAAAGAGATGTATGTGGGCTTTCTTTATGGAGGCATCTATCCTGTATATGTAGATAGCGAATAGCAATGGTCCCAGGATGGAACCTTGAGGTACACCCCTCAGGAAAGGTTTTAGAGGTGAAACTTCACCTTCAGCTTTTACCTGCTAATAACGGCCTGCGAGGTAGTTCTCGAACCAACTGGTAGATAAAGAATCCAACCCCATATGCTGGAGGGCCATGAGTAGCAGGTCGTGATCAACAGTATCGAAGGCCTTGCTTAGGTCCAGGAACACTGCACAAAGTTCTTGCTGTCCAGCTCACATTGCCAGTCATTTGTAACCTTAGCCAGGGCCGAGATTGTGCTATGTTTCTCCCTAAAGCCTGACTGTAGTTGATTGAGCAAATTTGCTGATTCCAGGTAGTTTCTAAGCTGGGTATTCACGATCTTTTCCAGTAACTTAGACAGCATTGGTAGGATGGAGATTGGCCTATAATTGTTCAGGTCACTGGGATCTCCTGATTTAAACAGGGGATAACATGTGCTGTTTTCCAGATGGTGGGAATGTCACCCTGTGAGAGGGATAAGTTGAACAAGTGTGTGATAGGCACTGTGAGGACATGATAGCCTAACCTTAGGAGGTAAGGCTTGATAAGGTCAGCTCCAGAACTTTTCCTAACATCCAACTGGAGCAGAAGGCACAAGGTAAGCACTGGGCATGCATGTGGTGGGTGGCACCACTTTGCAGACAGCCAATGTGGTACCACCAGTGGAGGCTAACGCACTGCAGGGGTACCAGGGTCCCACAGTGGACAGGGACTGGGGGCAGGCATAGAGGGACATAGTGCAGTCTGGGCCCCCATGCAGATGCAGGGGATGCAGAAGTTGACCCTCCACTGGTTGCCACAGGCTGGACATGCACTGTGGCACTGGACACATACTGGCATGTGAGCAACTGAGGTAATGCACTGTGCACATTTGTCTGTATACCCAGCAGGTGCCAGGACCACAGCGACCAGCCAACAGGCCACAGCCAGTCAGGCAACACCACCACAATGCCATGCAGTGACCCACAGTGACAGTGAAGAATTGGAGCACAGTGAACCCAGCAGCAGCGAAGAGGAACAGCAGAAGGCATCCACCAGTGACAACACAGTGAGCCAGGCCCACAGGAGCATGACAGATATTGAGTCAGAGGCCCAGCGGGGGAAGTGACACTGACAGCACCAACACATTGTCCAGCAGCAGCAGCAGCACTGGGCAGAGCCCACCCGTGGCCAGACCTACTGAGCAGTGCCAGACCTCGTGGGCACACAGCTGCAGGGGGACAGAGGGGATGGCCCTGTGGTGGGACAAGCAGGCAACGCACCTACCACTGTAGGCGGCAGTGACCAGGCATACAGCGTCACCACACCAGACCATGGAGGTGAAAGGTGGGACAGGTGAAGATGGTGCAACTCCACTGCCACTGGAGGATGACCTTGGGGAAGACCTGTCGTGATACTGCCAGGACGTTCTGCTCACCCAGGAGACAGCACAGTGGGAGCTGGCAGGGATACAGGACAGCATCTGGGAACACACCACTGCCACGGTTGCACAAATGGGACAGCTGCAGCTGACAGTGGCAGATATCCATGCAGCCATCATACATGGGATCCAGGAAGGGGCATGCCAAACAACACAGACAACACAGCTACACCAGGACATATGGCTGTGTCACACACCAAACGGATGCCATAGAATGGCAGACCATGATCATGGAAAGCAGCATGGGGCAGCAGATTGCCCAGACAGAGGCAACATTGGCAATGGCAACTACACTGCAA
This sequence comes from Neoceratodus forsteri, assembly GCA_016271365.2. NCBI lineage: Eukaryota > Metazoa > Chordata > Ceratodontiformes > Ceratodontidae > Neoceratodus > Neoceratodus forsteri. Next base: position 615,876,513 of record CM057455.1, read on the forward strand.
GAGATTGCAAGATGCATGCAGCAGCAGGCAGCCGGTGCTGCACCAGTCCCATTGGTATGCCTGGACTGCAATGTGTGGGTGGCGAGACAGAGGGGCAGTGGACGACCACCATGGCATGGGGAACACAGACAGCAGACAGGAAGTGGGACAGAGCCATGAGAGTGCACAGGGCATAGGACAGCCATTGATGCCCATGGGACAACAGCCAGACACAGTGCCGACACTGCCCGTGTCAAGCACCGCCAGGCACAAAGACAGGGCTGTGGGCAACACGGCAGGCACACACACAGCCAATGGGGAACATCAGCTGGATGCAGAGGCCACTGTTGGCAGACACGTGGGTTCAACAGACAGCAGGGATGGGCCAGAGCCACGCAGCAATGCTTGTGTGGAGGTTGGGCATGGCATAGTGGGGCACACACGGCAGGGGGCCACAGCCACACAGGGCATGGATGACAACTGTGATAAAACACCCAATAATACGGATGAAGGTGTGCACCTGCATACAGGGGTACTGGACCATGACAGACACAGGGGGACGGACACCCACCCACGTGTCAGTGATGTGGAGCATCCTGGATAGACAGAGGATGGTACAGTGACAGCCAACAGCATGGCCATGCCACCACCCAGTGCAACACGGAGGCTGGGACAACACATGCCAGTCTGTTCCCTAGGCCACAAGAGGGCCCACCCCGAGGCAGGTGGTATGGCCTGTGAAGAGTGGATGGCCAGGCAAGGAGCACCCGCAGCAGCACCCATTGCACAGTTGGCAGCAGCCAGCAGCAGCACTGGAAGTAAGGGGGATGACAGCTGCAGACTGCCAGGGACCGCTGCGGCACAACAGATACCCCTGGTGACACAACAGCGATCACAGAGGCACAGGGTGCACACGGCGCCACCTGTGGTGGTGGTGCAGCCAGGACGTGCCACAGTGCTGGAAGCTACACAGGGCAGCAGCACAGTAGTACAGCCACCACACACTGCACAGAGTGAGCCACCGGACATCATAGGACGGAAGGGGAGGCCAGCACACAAACACCAGTAGGATGCACACAACATGCCAGGCATGTGCATCGGAGGGGTAGTCACCCTACGGTGCTGCCCACCATATTGTAATGGTCCAGTGTGCACACCCAACCATGGGCAGGGACCCAAAACACACAACGCACATGGATGTACAGGTGTCTGTGCCATGCATACCCTTGCCACATGCACCTGTAACCCATATATCCTGTACATTGCCCATGGCCATGGCACTCCCCACATGGCACTTCAGCATGGGACACACACACAAGCCTGCATCCCCTGACAGTGGCACCCCCCACACGTTAGTGAGCAGCACATTGTCATCCCTGCAGGCACATATCGGACACCTGCATGGCCCCCAATGCCAGCTCTGGGACCTGTTGCATGCACCTGGGTGCATACACCATGGCATGGCACAGACCGCTCACACATGTGCACCCCCATCCACCTCCAACCAAAGAAGCCCCCTTCCCATGTGGCCAGTGTGGGTGGTGGGTGCACACACCATGGCATGGAGCACCATCACAGGAGCGGCCCCTGTCACACGTGGCACCATACCTGTCCATGATGCCATGCGTGCCCCCACATCCAGGTGCATGGCCACCACAGGACTCTCACCTCCCCACCACACAAGGGGCACCACAGACCAGCCAGCACCAACCCACACACACAGGTCCCACCATAGGGCATTCCACCACGGCAGCCATACAGAGCTGCACACAGCAGTCAACTGGGTGGGCCCTGTGGTATGCCACATACCAGTCCACACCACACAGCCCCACACAGCTAGTACTGATGCATGCACGACACATGCAGGCCCAAACCATGGGGTCCCACCTCGTCAACTGGTGGTTTGGCTTACCCACCATGGCATGCCACTGTGGAACTAAGAGGACCCCTACACTGGGTGGCACAGGCCCACAAGGGTACAGTGTCCTGACGCTGTGCCCAGCGTGTGACAGCATCACACCCTGTGGCACACTGTGGTGCTGTCCACATGTTGCTGGACAGCAGTCCCTGTCGACCACATGGCACCCTGCAGAGGCCCTGTGGGCTGCAACCCACACAATGGCTGTCCCCGACCGGTGTACAGTATAGACAGGTATATAGCATGTACAGTACAGAAAGACACACAGACACAGCTTGCACATTGAACAACATTGTATTGGGGACACATAAGCAGCACACAACAGCAACAGTCATGATGAACCAAGAGGTACACAGTGCAATGGGCACAGCCCCACATTCTGCAATAGGCTTACATCAGTGATGCACTTAACTGCAGTGCACGCACAGCTACATTATCCCTGATGTCCCGGTGACCTGTGTCCATACTCACCAAAGAGTACTGTCCTGGGCATGTCCGCTGTTGCATGGGGGGTCTAGGTCTTTGATGCACGCACATGTCCGCCACTCATTGTCCACCAATCAGGTCCAGGTAGTACAGCAGGGCTTGCACTGCTACTTGTAGGTTGGTCAGCAGCCTTGCCATGGGCCTGATGCACAGGCCGAGTCCCTGGCAAAGTCACGGAGGGCGTGCGGCTGGGGCTGCATGTCAACAGCACCCCTCGTGTCCCTGTCCGCCAACATGTCTTGTTGGGTGCCTTCCTCAAGCAACTGGTCAGGGAACCAACTCGGCAGAAGACAATACTGGACCTTGTGCTCACAAACAGGGACAGTGTAATGGGGGTAACAGTGGGGGAGCACCTGGGAAACAGTGACCACCAGTCATTGTGGTTTGAAATCACAGAAAGAGCAGAACCAAACCACACAAAAACTCATATCCTGGATTTTAGGGGGGAAGACTTTGGGAATATGGGGATATACTTGAAAGAGGCATTAAGGGGAATGGGACAGGAATCAGGGGTTGAGGAACAGTGGGCAGTATTTAAAATGGGGATTACAAGAACAACAGAATTATGCATTAAGCAGGTTAGCAAGAGGAAAGGAAGAGGAGACCATTATGGTTTTCCAAAGAGGTAGCAAAGAAAGTGAAAGCCAAAAAGATTGCATTCAGGCAATACAAAAGACACAGGCAGAAGGGGATAAGGAGAAGTACCAGGAGAAGCAAAGGGAGGCAGAGAGGTCAGTAAGGAAGCCAAAGCTCAGACAGAAGAGCACATTGCAAAATCAGTGGGTGAGGGGACAAAACCTTTACAGGTACATAAGTGAAAAAGAAAGACAAAGGGAGGGATAGTGAGACTGAAGGGGAGGATGGGGGCGTGGAAGATGACAACAGTAAAGCTGACATATTGAATAGGTATTTCTGCTCAGTCTTTACTGAGGAAGAGGAGGGTAATGGGTCTGAAGGAGTACAAGGGTGAGAATGGTGCAGAAATGGACACAAGTCCCTTTACACGAGAAAGGGTCCTGAAGGACTGGAAGTAATAAGAGTTGATAAAGCAATGGGTCCAGATGGGTGCACCCCAGGGTCCTTAAAGAACTAAGAGGTGGTGGCTGAACCTCTGGCTATCCTGTTTAGCAATCACTGGAAACAGGGAGGTACCCAAAACTGGAGGACAGCAGATGTAGTCCCCTTATACAAAAGTGGGAACAAAGAGAAGCAGGAACTACAGACCAGTCAGCCTCACCTCGGTAGTGGGGAAGATCATGGAAGCACTACTGAAGGAGATTGGTGGAACATCTGGTTGTCAATGGACTCAGGACCCAAGGCAGCATGGTTTCACCAGGGGAGGCATGTCAGACCAACCTCGTTGAATTTTGACTGGGTGACTAGGGAGGTGGATCAGGGAGGGCAGTGGACATGGCCTATCTGGACTTCAGCAAGGCCTTTGACACTGTGCCACATAGAAGACTACACAAACTGGGGAATAAGGGTGTGGGCAGGACAGTAGTGTGGTGGGTAGGTAACTGGCTGGGTGGCAGGACACAGAGGGTGGTGGTAAATGGCTGTCACCCACAGAGGGAAGAGTGACCAGTGGGGTACCACAGGGATCAGTGTTGGGACCGGTCCTATTCAACATCTTCATCAGTGACATTGCGCAGGACCTTGAAGGCAGAATTTCACTGTTCGCTGATGACACAAAGCTCTGTAATAGAGTAGACACACCAGAGAGTGTAGACAGAATGAGACGCGACCTGCAGAAACTTGAAGAATGGTCAGGGGTTTGGCAGTTGAAATTCAATGCAAAGAAGTGCAAGATAATGCATATGGGGCACAAAACCCTGGCACAATATATCAGTTGGGGGTTGAGGATATAGCATGCACCAAGCAGGAAAGGGATCTTGGGGTTATCATCTCTGATGACCTCAAGGTAGGAAACAGTGTGACAAGGCAGCAGGTAAAGCAAATAGGATGCTGGGATGTATAGGCAGGGGCATCACCAGCAGGAAAGGGAGGTCATAATTCGTTGTACCAAGACACTAGTGAGGCCCCACCTGGAGTACAGTGTACAGTTCTGGAGACCATACCTACGTAAGGACATAGACAGGGTAGGGAAGGTTCAGAGGAGGGCAACAAAGATGGTGCATGGATTGCATCACAAGTCCTATGAAGACAGGTTGAAGAAACTGAACATGTACTCCCCTGGAGGAGAGGAGGGGAGAGGGATATGATAGAGACATACAAGTATCTTACAGGGAGGAATAGGTGCAGGAAAACACTATTTTAAGCGAAAAAGATGTTCCAGGACTAGAGGCATGGGATGAAGTTGGAGGGAGGACGATTCAGAGGAAACATGAGAAAGAATTTCTTCACAGAACGGGTGGTGGACAAGTGAAACACCCTGCCAGAGGAAGTGGTGGGGCTGAAACAATCACGGGATTTAAGAATGCATGGGATAGACATAAAGGAATTCTGGAGGTCAGGGGTAAGGGGCAACAGACTTCTAGGAAAACAAACTGAACTCACAAGCTCAAATGGGCGGGCCATAGGCCCTTATCTGCCGACACTGTCTATGTATCTATGTATCTATGTCCCTCTTACTCCTGGGGTGCCCTGGACCATGGTCAGGGGTTGCTTCACAAAGACCATGCATGGGGGCATCCTCACCCCAGGTCAGTTCGGTGACCACCCAGCCAGCTGTGCCACGGGCATCCCCTCCTGATGCCGTGTCTGCCGTATCGCCTGCCGCGCGCAGTCCCACTGCACTGTTGCCTGGCCCTGCATTCTGATGATGCTCCCGTTGGGCATCCAGGACATCCCGCTCCACTGCTTCCACGTCCTCCTCATCCATTGCATCCTCCACACCCTGCTGTGGGTCCACCTGTTGCCTGCCCTGGGCCATCATCTGGGTCCTGGCTGTGTATGCCTGTGCGTTGCTTTGCTTCAGGCATCGCATCGTCTGCTCCAGTGAATGCCACCATGCATCACGTCCCTGCTGCTCACTTCTCACGCCACCATGGGCACCTGGAACACAAAGTGACAGCCAGTGAGTGCACCACACACCCATGCACAACCTCCCTGCATGTTGCCCACACCACCATCACAGGCCTGGCAGGCCACTGTCATGCCTTGCCATGTGTTGCATGGGCTGTGACATGCAGTGACCATGTGTGGGGCACAAGCCCACATATGTGTCCATGGTGCCTGTGCCCTATCAACACCTCCCAGCCACAGCAACCTGTGCTGGCCTGCCGGTGCATGTGTGTGTGCATGTGCGTGTGTGTGTGTGTGCATGTGCATGTGTGTGTGTCTGTGTGTGTGTGTGTGTGTGTGTCCCTGCCTGCTGATCCCCACACGGTAGCCTACACCGCTGCATTCAAGTCATGACCTCTGCACACCTACCTTGGCGATGTTGCTCTCTGTGGGATCCTCTGCCATGTCCATCCTGTCAGGCTTCCCTGAGCCTGCCCTGGCATTCGACGTCACAGCCCTCGCCTGCGGGGACATAATGATGTGTGACATCATCAGTTCATTTCTGTGCAGTCAATGTCATTGTAGTGTGCTGTGTGTTGGACATGTTACCGGTGCCACATACCTGACCGGCGTGGGTGTCCTCCACGCATCTGGACATCTGCCTCTTGTGCCATCCTCCTCAGGTGGGCAAGGAGCTGCCCCTCCCTCCATGCCAGGTCATTCCAATGGTGCCTGGTCTGCTGCATGGTCCTCCTTATTCCAGACACCGCTTGGAGCCTGCTGCCTATAGTGGACCACACCCTCTACCTGTCTGCTGGGCTGGACTGCTGTGCCCTCTGTGGGAACAGTACCCTGCTTCACTGCTAAGCCAGGCTGATGAGTAGTACAGTCTCATCATCTATAAAATTAGGTGCCCTGCTCCAGCATGCCATTGCAGCTGAGACTACCACCTGCTGCTTGCCCTTGTGACTGCTGTAAACCCTTGCCTCCCTCTGCAGCGTAGATGGAGATGTGCCTGTACTACACTGTCCTGTGCAGCCTAGCATGTGCAACTGAGACCCTACACATGGTGGTGGCTCGATTCCATGTTTTCCCTGCTTTCCCCCTGCAGGTCACATGCTGTGACACAGATGCTACGCAGCTTGCAGTGGCATTCAGCACATGACTCTCCTTGCGTTGCATACCAGATGACTGTGTATGCAAGTAGCGTTGCTGTGGCTGATGCATTGTGTTACTCGTGTCCACCCACTGCTGCTGCACAGTGTAACTTGCGGTGCTGTGCTTGCCATCCTCCCCGTCACCACACACTGCACTTGTGCAGGATACCTCGGCCTTGTGGGGGGGCCTGCCTCCAGTGGCACTGTGCCAGTCTACATGATGCATCCTATGGGAGTGCAATGACATACCCATGTCCTACTGCCTGTGGTGCACTGCACCCACCCATGTGCATCACCTGCGGCAGTGCTGCATGGTGTGTGCAGCCTCCCACCCACACAGTCCCCCATGTTCCTGTTCCACCTACCTCTGGTGCTCACAGTGCACTGCCATTACATGTTGGCACTGACAACAGTGTGCTTTGTGCCACTTGTCCGTGGATCCGGCCCCATCACATGCAGTCTCTGCTGCCTAGCGCCGTGGCTGCTGTACGACTGACCCCACACAATCCCCCATCTCTACATCATACTGCTCATACACATTTTGCCCTTGCTGGCATTGGGAACCCAGATGCCCATGCCACTGTCCATTTCACTGTGTGCTGAACTGTCTGGGGCAGCACACAGGCAATGGGCACATCCGTGTCACCTGTGCTGCCACTGCCTGTGTGGTGGCCCAGGCGGTGACACCTCCATCTCGCCGCAGCTGTTCTGGTCCACCTGCTGTGTGTGCTGTCCACGGTAGTCCCTTGGTTCCTGGCACTGCAATTTTGTTCCTTGCGATGGCATGGTACTGCTGCCCAGTGTGCCTGTTGTGTGTGCCATTGCTGCATGCGTTTGGTCATCTCATGGTCCCGAGGCTGTGGTTCAGGGCCTGCATGCAGCATGGCAGTGTTGGCGTACCTCTGGCTGTGCACACTGAGCATACTGTTGTGTGCTCATCTGAAGTGTGACATGATGAGCTGTGCTTGTATTCGATGTCCTGCTAGCGTGTGTTGTGCCTGGCCTTGATGTCACCAGTCATGGGCTGGCCCCACTGCCTCCGCCTCCTCCTCCTCCTCCCCCCCTGCAGTGTCACCATTGTCACTGGGTGCCTTCTCATCCTCTGCCAGTGGTGTGCCATGTTCCAGTGCTATGTTGTGCAGCACACAGCATGCTATGAACAGTTTGCATGCCATTACTGGTGTATACTGCAGTAAACCCCTGATCTGTCAAGTCACTGGAACCTCTTCTTGAGAATGCCAAATGTGCACTCTATCACACTGCATGTTGCTGTATGGACATCGTTGTACCGTTGCTCTTCTGCACTCTGTGGATGCCTCTCTGATGTCATCAGCCAGGGCTGTTGTGGGTATCCACTGTCACCTGTGGGGAAGGGGTGTAGGTTAGTGTTGTGCCCACATTCGTCCCATGCCCACGCATGCTACATGTGTCCATGTGTGCCTTACCTAGCAGCCAGCCATCTGAGAGTTTCCTTCTCTGAAAGGCCTTGCACACTCTGCAGTTCCTGTAGATGTACGCATCATGTATGGACCCTGGATACTGTGCCACAACACTGAGGATCCTGCACCTGCTGTCACTGATGACCTGTACATTCATGGAATGGAAGCCATTCCAGTTGACATAGGTTTCTGGTCCACAAAGTGGTGCTCTTATGGCAATGTATGTGCAGTCTACTGCACCAAGCACCTGTAGGAATCCTGCCATGCTGTAGAATTCCTCCTTGATTGGCAGTTGCTCCTGGGTGTCTTTGGGTAGATGGATGTATTGGTGTGACCTGTGCATGAGGGCATCCATGACTGCCCTCAGGCTCCATGATACGGAGAGCTGTGAGATGCCCATGGTGTCACCACTCAGTCTCTGGAATCCACCAGTGGCCATTACCCATAGTGCTGCACATACCTTCACCTCTACTGTTAAGGCATGGCCTCTCCAGGTCCTGCTTCTGAGGTCGGCATCAAGTTCCAGGTATAGCTCTGCTAGGGCTGCCTTGCCAAGTTGATATCGTGTGATACACTGCTCCTCGTTCAAGTTTGTGTGTACTGTGCATGGCCGGTACACATGCATGGCATGCCTCCGGTGTCTGGGTTGCTGCTGTCTATGCACCTGCTGTACAGTGCCACCCTGTTGTGCAGCCTGGTGGGCACATTGCCTATGGCATTGCCTGGCCAACTGTATGCCCAATAGGGTCTGTGGTGCTAACATCCTCCAGGCAGTCATCTGTCTATGTCCTGCTGCAGTCCTGTGTCTCAGTCCTGTATCACTAGCCTGCCCCTTCGTTTCCTTTTTGTAAATCACCTTAGATCAGCTCTGTGTGGTGTAGCAGGTGTTTGATATCTGCTGTTGGGTACCCCTTTGTGAATAGCACTCCTGTGTCCTACATGTCTTACCCCTGTCGCAACGCATCATGCATCATGGAGCTAGCTGCCTTCTGGCACTGTGCTGGAGCATGGGGTACATGACGCAGTGGGTCTTTGCCTTCACGCATGGTGCATTTGTGAATACCATCATGTTTGCATCTTGGCGCAGCTTGCTGCTTGCGTCCTTCTGCTTGGCACACACAGCTTGCGTCTTGGTGCAGCATTTGAGAATCGGGCCCAGTATATCAAAAGATGTTGGTGGTGCAAAGGGGGCTTCTAAAGATGCACCAGAGCAGCAATATGTCACTTCTGAATACCTGGAATGGGGCTGCGCACCACATCTTCAGGGTTGTGTCATGCACAAATTCCAGATATTCAGACTGAGACATGCAAATGGGGCCATTTGCCATGCAAGGCATAAATAGAGCCATTTGCATGTCATTATGACCCCATTTGCATATCTGGGGTAGGGATATGCCAGGCAGAATGTGCCGGGTGCCCTGCAATGTCCCTTTAAATAACAAAATAAACCACATCCCCCTGGTAGTCTAGTACCCCCCTCTCCTTCCTGAGTGTATAGATAAATAAATCACTCTGAGATCCCTGGTGGTCTAGTGTCCTTCCCTCCCATCCCCTGAGCATATAGATAAACAAATCACCCTGAGATCCCTGGTAGTCTAGCGGTACCCCCTCCTATCCCTGAACCCCTTCCAAAACATAATAAGATGTTGTATGTCCCTGGTAGTCTAGTGGTACCCCCTCCCCCAAGCTCTGATCGAAATATGTAATTAATCCCAAGTCCTTTCTGGTAGTCCAGTGGACCCCTCACCCCCCACCCACTAAGGCACCCACCCCCTGCCCTGCTCCCCCCAGCATGGCTGATGCAGCTGGTGAGCAGCAAAACCCACCAGCGCACTGCCATGGCTGCTCAGTGACTGAGCTGTCACTGAATGACAGCTTATAGTAATCACTACAAGACAATTGGTCGGCACTGTCGACCAATGGGTTTGCAGTGTGTACTGTAAGCTTTCATTCACAATTTTGTGTCACTCACAAAGTTGTGAATGAATGCTTACAGTACACACTGGAAGCCCATTGGTCGATAGTGCCAACTAATGGACTTATTCTGATTACTGTAAGCTGTCATTTAGTAACAACTCAGTTGGGTCACAGCTATGGTGTTGTGTGGGTGGGTTTTACTGCCCGACAGCTGCATCAGCCATGCTGGGGACGAGTTGGGTGGGTTTTGGGTGCCTCAGTGGGGGGGGGGAGTTGGGAGGTCCACTGCACTACTAGGGAAATATAGGTTGCGTGTTTTCTGCTATGAGTGGGGCTGGGAGGGGCCTACCGCTAGACCACCAAGGTGTTTTAATTAATATTCCTAATATGGATGGGTTCTTGAATGGGTGGGGGGGTACCACAGGACTACCAAGGATTTTTGGATCAGAAGTATAATGTGGACGGGGCTCGGGGAATGGTGGAGGGGCCACTAGACTACTGGGGATGGGGTATATCTTTATTCTGTGGCGTGACTGGGGAAGGGAGGGCACTAGACTACCAGGGCTGTGATGGGTGGGACTGATTCTGTTACAGTTGGGTCTTGGGTGGGAAGCCACCCAGAACTCGTGGCTGCTGTGTTGAGCTGTGCAACACAGCAGCCCATCTGTGGGTGGCTATGACTTAGGCATGTTTTTTCCATGCCTTTCTTTGCACGGCACATCTCTGAGATGTGCAGGCAGCTGCACTGCACATTTATTTATTTATTTTATTTATTTAGCTTTTGTTGACCGGGTAAGTGCACTAGACAAATCCTGCCTATTTTCAGGCACGACCCGGGGGAGGGGGATACAGATGAATGCCAACTGACCTTGAACCAGATTAAGCTGTTGGTGGTATTTTTAGTGAATGAGGGAAATTTGGCCAGGACACCGGGGAGATTCCCTTACTCTTTTCGATAAGTGCCATGGGATCTTTAACATCCACCTGAACTACCACCAATACAGGCAGATGGGACCTCGGTTTAACGTCTCATCTCAGCTGAATATGGAGATGTGCCGCGTATATAACGGGACACCCCATCCAGATGTGCTGCTTACATTATCTTTGCACTGCGACACATCCAGATTTACGTGGTGCATCATCCCCTTCTGAATATGGCCCAGGAGTGCATTTCAGAGATGCACCAGTGCAATTCAACTGCACAGGGCACATCCCCTTTGAATATCCTGGCCACTGTCTTTTAGGGTTATTTTATCCTATATGGAGCACTGACCACTTTTTTAAGTTTAATTCCATCTTTTTGATTGTACCTAGTGTTCAGTCTTCTTTAGGTCTTCCATAAGCAACAAGTATTTAACATCAGTGTTCATTTCACTGGTAATTTTTATATCTTCAGGAAACTTAGATTCTTTGGGGGACATTTTCAAAGGAGAAGCGCTGGATCACTTGAGATGTGCCAGTGCAACTCCTAAAATGCGCCACTGTGCAATATTGAAAAAGTAGAGATGTGTTGCGCAAATCTGGATGCACTGCAACTCAACTACAATGTTTGTGGTGCATCTGGAGGAGGTATTCCCATGAATGTGCCATGCATCTCTATATTCAGCCCAAATGGGTGGTGCATCCATGGTGTACCTCCCAAGATGTGCTCCACAAAGATAGCCATAAAGAGAGTTGGCCTAATTACAAGCTTCCCATAGGCAGCCAGCAGAGCAGTGGTAGTAGAAAAATGGATCAGGCAGCTTTCCTAATGGTGGAGGTAATGAGGAGTGTGAGAAGATGGGTGGAACAGCCAATGTGGCTGTGGAGGGGCCCATAGGTGGTAAGCTCAACAGAGAAGGTACTGTGCCTGTGTCACCTATGAACAGCTGACCGACACAGAGATTGTGGGCTGGTACTGACTCAACAGGGATATTCTGAGACAGCTGTGTGAGCTGTGCCATGATGAACTGCAGGCACCCACCAGAAGGAGTCATGCCATGTTGGTGGAGACAAAGGTGACAGCAGCAATGTGTTTGCCTGACATGGACACCTTCCAGATACCAGTGGGTGACACCACTTGTATTACACAGTCTGCCATGTCCCGTCTCATCACACAGTTGCTCAACACCCTGTTGCTACATGCTGGAGAGTTCATCCAAATCCATAGCACACAGGCAGAGTGTACAGAAACCATACAGCAATTCCACATGGAGGCACACATGCTAGGCATGATATGGGCCATTGACTGCACCCATATGGCTATCAGGGAACCACCTGGCCCAGATAGTGTGACATGTATCAACCAGAAATGCTACCATTCTGTCAACTGCCAGATGGTGTTGAATGCCACAGGGTGCATCACCAATGTCTGTGCCATGCACATCGGGAGTACATATGACACCTTCATCTGGGACCAGTTGGCCTTGTGCCACAAGTTCGAGGGTAGGGATATCTCCACTGGCCACCTAGTGGGTGAGTTGGTCAATTACGTGCATTGAGGCACAGCACAAAGCTGGTGGTAGTGCAGGGGGGAAGAGTAGCAGTGACACTGCATTGACAAACAGCCATGTTGAACTGTGAAACCTGAGATCTTGCTAGACTGGGAATCACAGATACAGAGATGGTGGTGTGTAAGATCACAGGGTGAACAGGGCAGGGCTGCAGCACATCAGCCACATGTGGCAGTGAGAGAAGCACAGATGCCCTCAGCCACTACCATTGTCCAGGAGATGGACAAGCACAATGCCTGTACAGGACAGTGGCATGGTGACCACATAAGCAGGGATGGGGCCCAAAGGCCTGGGGAGAGGTTGGCCTTGCCATGAATGACCAGGTTGCAAGCAGGACAGAAATGTGGGGTTCTGAATTGGAAGTACAGGGGCTGAAAATGTGGAGAGGTGGGAATGGCAACCAGGTGTACAAGACGTAGCAACATAGACAGGCAAAGGGCATGGTGGTTGTTACAGACCATGCACACACCTGAGTGAAACTAACACATGTCTCTGCCCCCCCAGGTGACAGTGCGTACCCCTTCCAACCATCGCTGCTCACCCCCATATGATGGCCCAGAAGCAAGGCACAGGAAAGATACAATGAGGCATGCACCACAAAATACAAAATCATTGAGCATGTGTTTGGCATGCTTAAAATGCATTTCAGATGTCTTGACAGGTCCAATGGTGCCCTACAATACAGCCCTGTAAAAGCCTGTCACATGTATCTGGCCTGTGCATGCTACACAACATGGTCATAGACCATGGAATCCCTATTCAGGCACAGGAGGGTGACAGAAGAGATGAGGAGGGACCCTCATTTGGTCACCAGGGCACATTGGCACAGGGACACAACTGTGGAGGAGCATTTCGGAAACCAGAGATGAGTCACCCAGGAGGACCCAACTGGGCAGCAAGTCTCACACACACACACACACACACACACACACACACACACACAAACACTCACACAAACCAACGGGGGGGACACACACACACAGGTAGGCAGACACTGCACAGCAGCTGCAGAGTGCACTGCAGAGCACCAACAACTATGCAAAGGAATACACTACAGTGCCTCCAAGGATGAGGGAGGACACAGTCTCACTGCAGAGACTGGCATGGGTCAGAGGGTATCTGCTGGCACACATGCACGGCAGACACAGTGCTGCACTTATCACACCCATGCCATACAGCACATCAACTCTGCACCCACACATGCCCAGTTAAACACACAGAGCACTGGTAGGCATGACACCAGGGTATGCATGTGGCACAGCACACAGCCCTGGCCACTGCCAGTCTGGTGCATGGTCAGCAACTTCAGCAGGGCACTGGGACATGCCAACCACAGCCAGCAGGACTAAGCATGAGCCGGTATGGCTACCATGAATACATGGACAGTCACGCCTTGGCTGGGAGGATGCCACAGGCCAGTCACCAGCCACAGAGGGTGAAGATTCCACCCCAGCAGGGGTTGACACCTGAGACCATGACTGGGTGATGGTGGGTGTATCAGTCACGAAGTCCAGATTGGATCCAGGGATGTTGGGGATGACAATGACCAGTGACAACATCATTAACACTAGGGTCATCTGACACCCATGCAGTGGGGGTGCTTGTGGTACTGCATGTGGTGCGGTGGGACCTTCTGTGACTACGAGATGACAGGGGTGCAAAACCCACTGCAATAGCCTGTGCAATCCCATCCAGCACAGTGGTCATGGCCACCTGCAGTTGGCGTAACTCACCAAGCAGCTGCAAGTGTCTAATGACACCATGCTCAATCATGTGTCCCACCTGCATCAGCATTCCATGTAGATCTTCCCTGAGCACCGCCTGGCCTGCTACTGTTTCTGGCAGGAGCTGGGTGTGCTCAGCAAGCCTTTCAGCAGGTGATGCATTGGGCAATGGGGACTGACAGACTGGGGGTCCCAGCCTGCTGTGCCACATCCCTCTTCTGGGAACACATCACAGGAGGCCACTGTTTGTGCAGAGTCTGTGCACAAGCACGCATGGTGGGCCCTGGGGTGGACTGGAACATGTCCCTCTCTGGCTGCTGCAGCACTCTGCTGGACAATGCTGGCTTTCCCAGGCCCCAAAGCAGCACTGCATCCCTGTCCACCCTCCAAAACAGCATCGGTTGGTGGAAAGGGGGTGACTGGGGAGGCATGTGTGTGGGCACAGGACCACCCATGCTGCCTGTAGCTGCCTATGTCAGTACTGAGCCAGTGGAAGGGTGGTTGCCACCTGTGTCTCCCCCTATTTTTGTGGCATCTTCATCATCCTTCTCTGTGGCCAATGCAAGCAAGGTGATAGAATCCTCCAGAAGATGGCCAGACAAGGGGTCTTCATCAGCCAACACCAGTAGGTGCACCAGCATACATGCTGCACCATGGTCCGCAGTGCCAGCCATGGCTCCTGTGGACATTGAAGGCATGGCATCATCCTTCGCTGGTGCCACTGGATGGGCACAGTCTGGTGAAGCACCCCTGAGACATGATGGGTCTGAAAGGCAGAAAAACATGGGTCCGGATTCACAAAAGTTGACTACAAGCTGTGACAATGGCAGTCTGCACCAATGGCTCCTGTGTCCTGGACCCTACACCCTATTCAGAATTGTACACAATCCCAGAGCCTGTGTCCTGTGGCTTGTGGCATCAGTTCAAGAAAGGGAAAAGCCCCCCAAGAATGCCACAAGCCCTGGGAATAGTGGGCAGCAGATGTGCCTGCAGAAGTGAGCCTGGCAGTGGATCATGCCCTACCCACATGCCCAGATCCCCAACAAAACGGGTAGAGGAGCTCATGTGGGACATTGCCTCCCCCAGTCCCAAACCCAGTCTGCATGACATAGATGCCATAATGGGCTATCAGAACCTCCATAGCCCCATCCCCAATCTCCTTTCCTTGCCCCTGAAATGCCATCCCTGTAATGAACTAATCAATATTGTAGTCAAACATGCCCAATATAGCCCTGGTGGTCTAGTGGCTCCCCATCCAGCCATGTCAGTCCACCCTGCTCCTCCCCACCCATATCCAGCCGGTGACTGGCACAGGAAAATTATGCACTACAAACCCAAATGTGGGGCCCATATGGTAGCGATCTTCTCCCCGGCCCTTCACTTGTCACTCATCCAAATGTCTCCACAATATCAGGATTTAGAACAGCACCTAGAATGCATTTATGCACCATGTTATAAATCTCAAGCTTCAATGGGAGCTGAGTCATAGGTAGCCAAATATTTTGCCAGAATTGGGATTTCTGTAATTTTAGTATAATTTTTAAAAGTATTCATTGAAATGTTACACAAATTGACAGGCATACAGGTTATCACTTCAGTTGTATATGCATATAGTTTCAGATTTCTAGCTTTAAATGGGACTGAGTTATAACCTGCCAAACATGTTGCCAAAATCTAAATTGCGGTTAGTACTCTCTAATTTAAAACTGCATATCCAAATTTAACCAGAGTTGAAACATTCAAACTACTATACTGCATGGTCATTTCTGAAACAGTACATATTTGTAGCTTTAAATGGTATTGAATTAAAAGTAGTCAAACTTTCACAACATTTAAAATTTTAATTTTGCAAGAATGTGAACTACAAATTTATAAACCCCTGAAACTTTAAAACTAGAGAATGCAATACCACTACATTTGTCAGGTTGTTAGACCTTAAAAGAAGACTGTGTTTGACAATTTTATTAATTGCCTGCTGCAAGAAATTACAAAATAAGATCTGTACTTAAAGTCAGATCCCATGAGTCTTTGTAAAAATTGTAGAATTTCATGAAAAATTCCCTAAAACTGGACTTTTCTAACTTCATCCAGCCTTATCTGGGGATTCTAATTAAAGGATTGGGGTATTGGGGCAGTTAGTGCAGGGGGTCACCAGGCTCTGGAGTTAGAAGCAGAGTTTCACCAAGAAATGGACAGCTGAGCTGGGTAGTACAACAGTGGTAGAATCCCAGGTTGGAGTAAGAAAACACTGAGGGCCAGATATTCAAAGCTTTGCACCTGGCAGAAAGCCGTAGCACTGGAATAGTGCTGGATTTGTGCCAAGCTGCAATATTTAGAATCCCTAATAGCACCGGTGCTGTGTGATAGTGCCGATGCTAAAAGAAAATGTATGCAGGGGCAGGAGTCAGGGGAGTGGCCAGGAATGCTGGCTGCACGGCATATTCAAAAAGACAGTGTGGCACTACAGGTACTAGCACGAACTATAGCGCGGCGCTAAACATCACTGGCAAAAAGGTGGCTTTAATGCAGCAGTGTCAACCCCCCCTCCTCCCCATCATAATCCCTGACCCCTGCTAGCCCCGAATAACACTTAGATCCATGGTGGTTTAGTGGTCCTCCCAACCCCCAGCACGATCCCCGACCCCCACTAGCCCCAATAATCAGGTAAAGCCATAGTAGTTTAGCATTCCCCTACCCCCAGCATGATCCCCGACCCCCGCTAGCCCCTAATAACACTTACATCCATGGTGGTTTAGTGGTTCCCCCACCCCCAAGCATGATCCCCGATCCACTAGCCCCGAAAATCACATAAATACCTGGTGGTCTAGTGGTCCCACCACCCGGAAGTGTGAACCCCTTTAGCCCGTAGGGAGCCAGCGACTGGCTCAGCCTCCTCTTACCACCACAGCCAGCCACTGACTGCAGTATGCCTGAGCGCTACTGCAAAGAATTCAGTAGCGCTCAGACATACCGCAGTCAGTGGCAAGCCATGGTGGTGAGAGGAGGGCTGAGCCAGTCACCGGCTCCATACGGGATAACGGGGTTCACACCTCCGGGTGGGAGGACCACTAGGCCACCAGGTATTTAGGTGATTTTCGGGGCTAGTGGGGGTCGGAAACCATGCTGGGGGGACCAATAAACCACCTGGCTTTATCTGATTATCGGGGCTAGCGCAGGTCGTGGATCGTGTTGGGGGGACCACTAAACCACTATGGATGTAAGTGTTATTTGGGGCTAGCTGGGGCTAGCAGGGGTTGGGGATTGTGCTGGGTTCTGTTACCACATACCCACATCTGTAAACTTAAATAAAAAATGCTAAATCCTTATTTCTGCTTAATCTGAACCTCACTATATGAAGTAAATTGCCTATAAAGAAAATTACTTTGCTTGGGAAAAGAATACGGTCTTTCAAACAAAACTGTGAAAACTATTTAGGAGTTTCACCAATGAAAACTAAAAGAGAACAAAGTGATGTCTGATAATGATACATAGTCTTGTATAAAAGGATATGCAGTCTAAAATTATTTTTGGATGACTATATGGCTTAATATTTTCTTTCCCTAGAAGCTTTGTTAGATATGACTATTGTTTTATAACATCACTTTAAGGTCAATAGACTTCTGAATTGCTGTTTCCTGAAGGTGATTTTCATATTTGGTTTTGGTAACTGGAGTGCTGGGGGATGGGGGGACCACTAAACCACCAGGTATTTATGTTATTTTCAGGGCTAGCGGGAGGTGTGGGATTA
This sequence comes from Neoceratodus forsteri, assembly GCA_016271365.2. Lineage (NCBI taxonomy): Eukaryota > Metazoa > Chordata > Ceratodontiformes > Ceratodontidae > Neoceratodus > Neoceratodus forsteri. Next base: position 615,894,337 of record CM057455.1, read on the forward strand.
TGTGGGGGGGTGGCTGTCATACCTCTCAACGCTTTATCACTGAAATGGGGGACATGGACATATATGGACACTCGAACTGAGGAATGATGAGGGACACAGACCCTCAGAGTGAGATACATGTCATCAGACATGGAGGTACAAAGCAGAACACTGTGTGAACCATAGTGTTCACCTACCATAAAAAAAGTTTGGCTCTAGTAGGTTAGACCATTAAGGGCCAGATATTCAAAACTTTGAGCCAGGCAAAAAATGTTTGTGCAGGTTTAGCGTGGGATTAGCATGGGTCTGCTATATTCAAAAGGCCAAAAAGCATGGGCAAACTGCATTAGCACCGGGCAAAATCATAATGTATGCAAGGGGCAAACTGAAATGAATACAGGTGCAATGCTTTATTCAGTGACAAGTGCTGCACAAAGTGGTTTTGCGTGACTTAGCGCAACACTTAGTGCAGTGCACATTACCGCCCAGGAAAAGCCTGTCTTAACCCTGGGCAATCAGCTTTGCATGACACCATGGCTTTGTGTGGTGTTTGCACGGGTTTTGCGCGACCCTAACAAATAAATATGACACAAAGACAAAGCCAAACATAGTGGAAGCATGCCGCTAATTGATGGCATCACAATGATGCCATCACCTGCCACCAGTCTGAACCATGCCAGGCAGTAAGTGGTGACCCTGCTGCCAGTGGACAGCAAGGCAGTGTGGCCATACATCACACACCTGCGGCCCACACTTCTGTGGACACCAACAGATGCCAGCACACATATGCAGCACTGTGGGCATGGAGGATATTGAGCCGAAAGTGTATGGGTGGCCAGACTATGCCACAGACCAAGTTTGGCCACAAGGCTGGGACACATCATGCAGTGCACACCGGCCAGTATTGGGAATACCGCAACACCAGTGTGCCTTTCGGATAATATATGCCCCCCCGGCCACATACCGCATAGCTGTACAACTGCCACAGCACACAAAGCCGGTCATGTACATGTCACTGTGAGCATCCCATGCCAGAGATGCAGCATTTGTGGGTCACACAACAGCGTAACAGTAATGTCCACTGTCAGTAAACACTTGCAGGTTGGGCCTCTCACTGTGTATAGTGCAGTCATCATCACTGCCCTAAACACCATAGGCATTGTTGTGTCCACGCACTACTGGCCCCCCTGCTACTGTAGTGTCTGCTGTGCACTGTAGCATGACCTACAGTGTGACTGTTGCATGCAGCACCACCACCACTATCTGTGCCTATGCTGTGTTGTCCCAGTACAGCTGCAGGCAGCAGCGCATGTGGAAGTAGTGTTCAAAACTGTATAATATTCCCCAAGCTGTTTGCGCAGCACTAACACATTTGCGTGGGTTTAGCGCAGGGCTAACCAGTTAGCGCACAGCAAACTGCATGCAAATCAGGGCATAATGAGATGCTTATCTGGATGTTTGCCCACAAACTACCTAAGTAGGCTCATTTGCATGTCACTTTTGAATATGGCAAAGTTTAGCACCGGGCAAACGTGTTTGCGCTGAGCTAACGGTTTAGCCCTGCGCTAAACCCATGCAAATGTGTTAGCGCTGCGCGAACAGTTTGGGGAATATTTTAAAGTTTTGCACACTATACATTCACATATGGTGCTGCCTGCAGCTGTACTGGGTCCACGCATTTGCTGGCATACACATTGGCCACATAGTTCACCTCTACCTACCTTCACATTGCTGTGCACTGTGTTGCTGTTGTGGTTTGCACATTCTGGTTGCCATATTCAGAGCTCTCTTATTCCAGGGCTAAGTTTGCCCTGCACTCCCAGACCAGTTTGCCCAGCCTCATTCCCATGCTATATTCAGAAGCTGTTTGCCCTGGGCTATTCCATTTGAATATGACTTGCTTTGTGCTCCGGGCTAAGTTTGCCTGCTGGACAGTTTTGAATATCTAACTCCAAGTGTGTCTGCTGTACGGTCTAATATCACATCACATTCACTGTGTGGGCAGCACCTTTGCCATGAGGAATAGATGAGGGACAGAGCAGTGCTAAGAGGACAAATGAGGGCTGACCCTCTCACTGAGGGACACTTGTGAGGTATGGGGGCTGTCCTCCAGGGCGTGTGTGGACTCAGGAAGTGTAGATCTCTCTCTCTCTCTCTCTCTCTCTCTCTCTCTCTCTCTCTCTATATATATATATATGTGTGTGTGTGTGTGTGTGTATATATATATATATATATATATATACAGTATATATACATGTATTGCTCTGTAGCCCATGCTGACCAACAGGGGATGCTGTGGTGCTGTGGGCATGCCTTGACCTGCAGTGTCCAGCCTGTACTGCCATTCCAACCAAAAGGTGGAGCTGTGTGCACCATGCAGTAGCACTGTGCAAACTGCAAGGTAATATATGCTAAGCAGCACATAATGAGATGCAAATGTCCCTGTTTGCCCTCGGATTACCTAAGTAGGCTCATTTGCATTGGAGCTTTGAATATAGCTCCCATTTGCCCCGGGCTAACCAGTTTGCACCGGGCTAATATGTTAGCACTCTGCAATCAGGTTAGCCCCAGGCAAACCTCACTTCAGCATAGCACTGTTCTGCAGTGTGTTGCTTATATTGTTGTTTGCAGTCATACCTCTCAACTGTCCCTGATTTTCGGGGACGTCCCTGATTTTACCTCACAGTTTTACTCTGTCCCTCCTAAAACTTGTGTTTCCATGACCAAACAGTGGGGGTCGTAAGCATAATATAATGTCAAACATTACTGTTACAGATGTGTTATTCCTTATTAAATGCATTTTCCACTACACCACTTATTCTACCAGCTTCCTGAGTGGATATCACCACTTTTTAAGATGTGTTCTTGATTTTCAACCTCTGTCCCTGATTTGTTTAAGCCTTGTCCCTGATTTATGAGGCAGGAGGTTGTGAGGTGTGTTTGCAGTAGATGTGAGTCATCTCTGTGCAATCACACACAATGTTCTCCACCTGCAACACTGGCTTGTTACAGAGTCTAATGAGCTGCAGTTACAATTTGCACTTCCCTGTTGCTATATTCAGTGCTGTCTTATTCCTGGGCTATTTTTGCCCTACACTCCCAGACCGGTTTGCCCGATTTCCTTAGACTTCTATATTGAGCAGGTTTAGCACCGGGCTATTCCTACTGAACATATCTTGCTTTGTGCTCTGGGCTAAGTTTGCCCATCGGGCAGTGCTAATTTAGCCCCGGGGCAAAGTTTTGAATATCTGGCCCTGGGTGTCAAGAATTGTAACCTGAATGCAGGATATTTTAAGGATCACATCCCATAAATTTATGATCCGGGGAGCCTGGTGTACATTCAAGTCTAGAATTTTGAGATACTCAAAAAGATGTAGTGGGGAAGACAATGTCTTTGGCTGCAGGAAGAAAGAATGATTCCTATTCCAACATGTAGGTCAATAGGAAAAGGAGTAGGTGACTCACGTATTAAGGGAGTTTGTCACTTTAAGAAAAAAGAGGATATCGGTGGGATCCGTAGTTCTACTGAGTCAATCTGTTTATTCCAAAAAAAGGGGGGGGATAGTCACTCAGAGAGGAATAGCAGGACAGGAAAAAGCACAGCTCAGCTTATCAAAGGAAGTAGTGACATGTGCATTGTTGATGATAAATTCCACACAAAAAATCTAGATGCTTCATCTACAGTATCTGCTATCATAAATATGTGAGAACATTTTACCAATCATTTTTGTTTCTTCTACAAAATTAAAACTGCCCAACCAATTTATCCAGTTGTAGTAGACACCAGGATACACTGACTATGGATATGCATGTTAAATTTTAACTCCATGCATGCAAAAGCAGAGAAGTTACATTCACATTTTTGATAGTTTTCTAAACGTTTTGTAAATATTTACATAGTAACATTCTGAACCCCTATAACTTAAAAATCTCACCTAATTCTCTCCATATTTACATCATTCTATAAGCATTACAAAAAGGTTATATGTAGTAATTTACACATATCTAGCTCCAAAGGTGCCTGAGTTATATGTTGATTAAATATTTTCATGACATTTCCTGACAAAAATGAAATAACAGTTTTCGAGCATATATAATTTTAAGACAATGCATTATATTGTCATGAAATCTGCCACATTATTAGAAAACCTATCATCAAGAAAACATGCCAAATTTAAGATTTCTGACCCAATATTCAGTTAAGGTATACACAGATAAAAATGTTCATGAAATTTTGCACAAACAATAAAATGACAACATTTGAGCACCTATCATTTTGGAACTTTTCATCTAAATTTCATGATGTTTGGTGTGTTAGTGGACAACAACCAAAAGAGTATATATTCTACATAGCAGAGCTCTAGCTTGAACAGCAGCTGAGTTATAACCAGATTACTAAAATTTGAAACTTCCACAAACTTTCATGGAATTTAGAGAAATTTTACTGAAATTCCACAGATTCTGAATTTTTCCATTCTGCACAGGTCTAGTCTATTGCTGTCAGGCATCTCAATTGCTAATATCTCAGATAGGGTTAAGAACAGGATCAGCCTTTTTGCTGATGACACCAAGATTGGTGCAGAGATAGATATAGCAGAGGGGTGACTAAGATTACAGGAGCATCTGGCTAAACTGGAGCACTGGTCAGACACATGGTAGCTGGAAATCAATGCAAAAAAAGTACGAAGTAATGCACTTGGGAGCAAGAAACCTGAGGAATTCCTATAAGCATGGGGGGGAGTTATCCACTACAGACAAGGAGATGGATCTTGGGGTGGTCATAACAGGCAAGATGAAGCATTCAGCACAATGCAGGAAGGTTGCAGCTAAAGCTATCAAGATGTTGGAATGTATTGCCAGAGGTATCACCTCCGGGAGGAGTGAGGTCATCCTGCCACTGTACAGATTGCTGGTGAGACTGCGCCTGGAGTACTGTGTGCAGTTCTGAAGACCCTTCTTAAAGAAAGATATCATACCACTGGAGGGGTCTACTGCAGAGTAACCAGGTTGATCCTCAGAATGGAGGACAAGCCCTATGAGAAGAGACTCAGGGAGCTCAACATTTACTCCCTGGATAAGAGGAGGAATGGGGGATATGATCGTCACCTTCAAATATATGAGAGGAATAAATAAGGTTTGTACTGAGGGATACTTAGATTAAAGCGAGGGAGAAACACTAGGGTGTACAGCCTGAAACTGGAAGGTGGAAGGTTAAGGAAGGAAATGAGATAGCACTAGTTAACAGAAAGGATGGTGGCCGGGTGGAATGCACTACCAGAGGAGGTGGTATCTGTAAATTTGGTGGGCAGTTTTAAGAGGGGGTGGGACAAGGTGAGGGGAAGGTCAATACTATAAAGGTGACAGTAGGGGGGCAGCTGCAGTGCAATTGTCTGATGTCTGCACACTCAAACAGACTCAATAGACCATATGGCTTGTATCTGCTGCCATTTTTGATATGTTCTTATGTCTGCTCACTGCACCACCTTTGTATGGATCAATATAACAACAGCACTATGAATCAGAGGAGTAGAGATCCAATAGGTAAAACAGTGAAAATGAGCGATATCAAGATCAGCATTTACCATTTTTTGTACTATTTAATTCTGATGGTTCCCACAGTAATTCATAATGTCTTTTTATACAGCAATTACAAGGAACCTCAGAAATTGTGAGGTGGGAGATTATTAGGGACATTAGTGAAAATAAGTTCAATATCAAGAATGTTATCTATAATTCATTGAACTGTGCAAATATGGTGTCTGGTGTAGTTATTTTTTCATCATGTTATGCTAGCTGTAGGGAACTGTGGTCTGTCTTTATCAATACACTCAGGCACCTTTTTAGTTTCAAATGTAATTGACAGAGTATACTATGTATTACTACTTTATACAGGGAGTAGAAGAAACTTCTTTTTTCTGGGTTTCTGTATGTATGAAGAACCTTTGTATTTAAAATGCAGTTAATATGAGGTGATGACATTGAGTGTGTTAAACACGTTTGGGACAACAGTGCAATTAAGATTGAGTACAGTTTAGTGAATTATGTATAGAATAATGTATGGGTGGGTGTGTGTAACCAGAATTTTAGACACACCTGAGGTGTGGAATGCAACATAAACCCCAAGGTTGCCGACCCTAACCCTCACCACTTTCCATGTATAAGGAAGCTGAGATGGTACAGCATAGCAGAATGGGGATGAATGTTAGAGTTGATGACACCAAGACACACCCTAACACCTGTTGGTGTGTGGAGGGTGGGAGTGGTGTGGGGTGGTAGGGTTGGTTGGAGAGTGGGATGGGGTGTTAGGGTTGGGAACCCTAGCACCACATTTCCATACTTTTATTGCTGTAATATGAACCCTAACTAATGCAGTAACAGAGTTTTTTGCAATGAATTTCCTTACTTTTTGTGAAAGTATCACCATAGTCATAGTTCTTGCTACCCCATCTATCCATAAGTGTAAGGCAATGTAATTAACCTTTATCTCCCTGCTGGAGCACAGGACTCTTTGGGCCCTGTGTTTCTATACTTGTAAATGCATGAGCAAATTATAACCATAGCCATCTGATTACCACAGGACACGTATCTGGAACAGATCGTTTGTAAATCCTCACCAAAACAAAATTCTGTGCAACTGCAATGAAATTCTGCACCACAGGTGTGAAAACACATTTTGGCCAGAATTTAAAAAAGTACAGCTGTGACATACATGAGGTGTGGTAATAAGAAAACTATGCTGAAAATCTGGGGTCAGAATCTTGAAAATGTCTATAGTTATGAGTGGGCATACCAAAATTGCAACTAATGGTCATAACTTTGCCATTTTTTCATATTTTGACCCAACATTTTCAACAGTCTTCTTATCACCTCACCTCATTAACCCCATAGGTGAAAATGTCTTGATCCATGGCAAAACGCCATCCATGCCACAAGTATGGAAACATGTTTCAGGCAGCGTGCAACAAATGGCAGCTGTACTACTCATGAGATGGTGTGAAAAAATGACTATATTGAAAATTTGGAGTGAAATATTAAATATTGCCAATGTTATACTTGTGTGTAGAACATTTTCAATCACTGTGTGTAACTCAAGCATTTCTTCATATTTCTACACCAAATTTTCAACATGGGCTTTTTGGGACACCACCATATGAACACTGGCACTGTCATTTCATTACTTGGTCCCAAAAGGTGATTTTGTGCAACAACCACAAAATCATTGTACATGTCCAATTATTAAAAAACAGTGATAGTGTTCAAGAGGTGGGGTTCCAAAAAGCCCCTGTTGAAAATTTGGTGCAAAAATACCTAAAAATGACCACAATATCACCATAAGTTCAAAATGCCATTGTACGGTACTTACCTTGATTCTTCAGTTCACATTTTGGCTTTGAAGAGTGTAGACATGTTCTGGTCCACAGAAGATGAATGCAGATGATCTCCAGTAGTCAGTACAGGACAAGGGGTGGGGGTGGGTGCTCAGTGAGAGGGTCAGGATAGGGGAGACAGGGGAGATGATTTATTTTTTATAGGTTTAACTGTGACAATGCTTGGAGACACTTCAGGTGGGCTCTTCAGTGTACCACACTGCTGGGTGGTAGTACAACATAGCTGGGGACACTGGGAGTGGGATTCCCAGTGTCCCACACTGGTGGGGGAGCTTACAGTGCCAACAGGAGGATTGGGAACCCCGCTATCAGTAAAGAAATGAAAAACATATTTTGGGAGACTGGGAGTGGGCTCTCCATTGTCCCACACTGGCAGGAGGGGTGTTATACTGCAACCCAGACTTTGGGCACCCTAGTGTCAGTACATAAAACATAAAATAGTCAACAGTTAAGGACTGCTACAAGTACCCAGTCTACCTGGAAGCAGGAATATTAAGTTTTTTGATATTAACATTCCTTCACTCCCTGATGACTCCAATGCATACCCCTTTGGCGGTTGGGTTGGCGGGCTGATGGGTGCAAGGGGGCCTTTCATCCCTAACACCAAATTTCCTCACTTTTGTCACTGTGAAAGAACCCTAACTGATGCATTAAATAGAGATTTTTGCCTCCAATATATAAATATATATATATACACGTATTATACTGGCAAGGTATCGCCAGTATAGTTAGGGCTGAGTAAGCACTTTAATGTTTAACCTCAAATTTTGCACCTTTATAACTTTGCCACCATATGATGGACTTGCCTCAAATTTTGCATGCATTATCTGGTACCAGATATCTCTGGATCTGACAAGTTGTGTTATGGTTGGATGTATTGTTGTGGAGCTAGAGAATGCCAAAAACACACAAAAAAACCCAGACTTTTTGTATGTTTCTTTACTCGTGTCCACAGCCCGCATAATTTGTCCATTCAGTCCAAAATCTTCAGGAAAGATGCAGTCTGGGTTACCGATGTGCCTTTCAAGGATTTGGTGTAAAAATATTAAACCGTTCAAAAGTTATTCATAAAACAAATTTCTCATTACAGTCAATGGGGGGAAATATATGTGCATCATGAAAGTTTCGCAAATGCACTTTTAGTTTCACAAATGTCCCTTTTACTTTCATGCTTCAGCCATTTTGTTTTCAGTTAGTGAAAGATAAAAATGCCTTGCATTTAAATTTGGGAACCTCTAGGTAAACACTGACTGTTGGGTTTATCTAGTCAGGTCCTGAGGATGCCAGCCCTATCTTTTTTTGGGGGGTGAGTAAAACCCTTCAGAAATGCCATTTTAAACATAGGGGAAAAAATACTTTCACAAATCATGAAAGAAACAGCCAAAATACTTTTGCAAATGAGAAAGTTTCATGCTACATTTTGAAAAAATTTCAAAATTTGTGAAAGTATGTTTTTAAAAAAACGCAAATATTTGCCATCCTCCTGCAACAAAATGGTTTAGTCTTTTAGGCTGAAATTTGCAGTGTGGCAAGCACTGGTCCCACAGATGTGCCTTTTGGTGATTTGGTGCCAAAACATTTAAGGGGCAGAAAGTTACACCGTTCCGAAATTGAGAAATTTCCCATAGGATAACATTGCAGTGCCCCTGACACCTTTTGGTGCCCGTATCTCAAAAACAAAGAGAGATATGGAGTTTTTCACTATTGCCAGCTTAGGTCACCATTAGGTGACCTAATCTGCAAAAACAAGTTTGGAAATCATAGATTGCACCAGCAGTGTAATTTTTTTCCTACTTGCTACGGTTACGGAGATATCGGCAAAAACATGTTCCAAGAGTTCCAAGGATGCCTTTTCAGTGCATTTCAGTGCCCATATCTTGTAAACTATGTGAGATATGGATTCCGTCAATTCATATCACATAGACATCTCACTGTCATGATTATAATGACATTTGATCTTTTTTTTCTAGCTGCTACACTTGCCGAGATATTGGCACATTACTGTTATATGTGTTCCTTGCCCTATAGGGCTGTTGTATGGTTCCGTGCTTACGTGTGAGTGGGAGTGCAGGGTCCAGGGGGCACACGCTCCCACATAAGCATACCACTACACAAAAAATGGACATATACCACTTACATTACACTGTCTCAAAAAGAAGAGAACTTAATTGCAAAAAACTCTGTTAATGCATCAGTTAGGGTTAATAGTACAGTGACAAAAATTTGGAAATGTGCTGTTAGGGTTCAAAACCCTAAGTCTGCATCCCCCCACACACCCCCTCCACACACACACATCCAAGACACATGCAAGATTGCAAGACACTATACCACTCTGTCACATCTGTAATAACGATAATCACAACACCGTACTCATTTCACATAACACTATGTAATGAAAAACCAAATATAGTATCAGCGACTCTATACTGCCAGCACAGCATGATGACGCAGTATTGCTGGCATATCTTCTTGATACAATGAGACTTAGTCTGTACACATTTTCCAAATATTGATTCTTAGGTGTCACTATTCAACAATTGGGTTGCTGCTGGTATCGCTGCTACCACATCGGTATGTGGTGTCAGGAAAGATAGAGATCACATGTAGTACTTTTCAGATATTGTTCAGGTATGAAACTAGCACCATCACATGTTCTTATACTGCTGCATTACCTGGAAATCCTCATTATCAGCATGTCATTGTTAGCTTTGGATGTTACAACTGTTGCTTCCACATGTTACTTGTAAACCATACCACAAATAATTACTTTTATTATTACCAAAGTTTTTTTTTTTTTTAGGACTGACTCATTCTATCAGAAAAATAAATGCCAACATTCAATGGCTTTTGGTAGACTTATGCTAACTCTCATTTCCAAGAAACTATCTGTGGATAACATATTGTGTGTTACATCATTTCTTCACTATTGAAATATAGGCATCTGCTTAAATCTTGTTATTGCTGTTTGTAACACAAAAATGTTTACTGTGGGGCATCACCCATGCTTGCCCAGCATGCATGTCTACCCCCAAGGCACTATGATGGTGGTAGAACTCATACAGTTAGCGATCCATGATGTTAGATGTGTCTTGCAGTATATTTAGAGAGCTGTACGTTACTTCTGGTACTCAATTCTGGTTGTCTCTGATTGGTTGTGTTGCCTTGTCCCTTCCACTGCTTGCATGTGTGTGTGTGAGGGGGAGTGAGGGCAGGGGGATGTGGAGTTAGGGTTTTGAACCATAACAACACTTGTTAAACTTTTGTACAATGAATATCTATATATATATATATATATATATATATATATATATGTGTGTGTGTGTGTGTGTGTGTGTGTGAGTCTACCGCAAAAAACTTCATTAATGCATCAGTTAGGGCTGAAGAAAAAGTATGGAAATGAGACATTAGGGTTGACACCCTAATGCCTCTTCCACCTAACCACCCCACCCCCACCATCCACAGACCAACAGGCAATGGGGTGTGCCTTGGTGTCATCAGCCTTAATTCTCACCCCATTGCATGTCTAAACAAGCTGACATGGTACAGTATAGGAGAATGAGGTGAGAGTTAGGCACAACAACCCCAAGGAACACCCAATTGCTGTTGGTCTGTGAACAGTGGGGGTTTGGTGTGGTAGTCAGGTGGGGGAGGTAATAGGGTGTCAACCCTATCATTTAATTTCCTTACTTTTTTGCTTCAACCCTAACCGATACAGTAACAGATGTTTTTGCAATGAATGTCCTTACTTTTTGAGAAAGTGTAATGGGCCCTGCACTCCCATCTATCCATAAGTGTACAGACATTGTAATGAACTGTCATCTGCCAGAGGGAGCTCAGAGCCCTCTATGCCTGCACTACCACTACTGCATGGAAAAGGACCCTGAAGCCACGTAACTGCATAATAATATCCATCTCCCTGTAGGAGTGCATGGGCCCTCTGAGCCCTGCACTCCCATCACCCTTCACATTTCCATCACTCCATAATGGGAAATTTCCAAACTTCAAAATCTTATAACTACAGAGGCAATGTAAATGTAAATTTTATCACCACACCAGCAAATGTCACATGTTTAGGTCAAGCCCATTCTATCCTGAAAATTTAATCCCAAAATTCCAAACTGTTTGTTTGCAGTGCTATTTTAAAATCCCTTTTTTGCAATCCCTTTTTGCAAGCTAATCCCTTTTCATGATCTCTTTTTTGCAAGCCAATCCCTGTTTGTGAGGTATGGTCATGTGACCCCCCCTCATGAAAAGGGATTTTCACAGCTCACGAACAGGGATTATGAAAAGGGATCGACTTGTGAAAAGGGATCATGGAAAGGGATTTTAAAGTCCCATAACTATGGAACCAAAGTAAATTGTTTCACAAAACAATCAAATCTCACATCCTTAGGACAAGCCTTTTCTACCCTGAAAATTATAGCCCAGAATTCCAAATCAATTCTTTGCAGTGGCCTTTAAAAATTGCTCTTCATGATCTCTTTTTGTGAGCCGATCCCTTTTCATGATGTTTAAAGCTGCCATTTTTTAAATAACTGCAAAAAACAAAGGCATGGATGGGTAGAGGATGTCCACATCATCAAAACCCATACCTTGGTTTTTACAAAAGACTTCTTCTGGAGCAAAGTTATAAGATTTTGTTTTCTCCCCTCACTAAGTAAAAAAACAAAATGGTGGCAGATGAATAGGGATTTTCTCTTGAAAAGGGATTCCTTTTCACAATCCATTTTCATGAGCCGTTCGTGACAAAGAATCCTTGATCGAAACTGTGCATCTATCCCAAAGACTGACCTGAGCATGTTCAGAACCTGAATTTTTAAAATGTAATAACTTTGGAAGGGATTATTTGTTCACCAAACCAATGCTGGATTGTTCCATAGTATAACCTCTTTCTACCCTGAAAATGTGAGCAGAAATTCCAAACAGTGTGTGTGCAACATGATGTTGAAAATGACACTGGCATTTGACAAAAAAGTAAAAAAAAAAAAACATTTTTTGACACTTCACTATGCAAAATCCTCAAATCCTATAAAAACACAACCAGCTAAATCAAGAGATCTACCACCGGAGACTGAGTATGCCAAATTTTGTGCAAATCCGTTGAAGGGTTGTGAAGATATTAAAGTGCAGAATTTGGGATTTAACATTAAATTGCCTACTCAACCCTAAATATAAGGGCTTAACTGTGCTCTTATTATATATATATATATATATATATATATATACATATATATATATATATATATATATATATATATATATATACATATATATTATAGTAGCACGGTAGTACTACCATAATTAGGAGTTGAGCCATTTCTATGTTAAACCTCAAAACTTTGCACCTTAATAATTTTGCAACCGTTTTATGGATTTGCCTGAAGTGAATTTATGATCAAGAACCATAGGCCTTGGGATCTGCCAAGTTTTGTACTGGTCAGATATGCGGCTACGGAGTTATTAAGTGTGATCTGTGCACGCGTTTACGCTTTTCTGGAATTCTGTGGTCGCACCTACAGGTCGTATGGTTTGCGTGACCGGCCCAAAATCTTCAGGGAACGTGCAGCCTGGGTCCCCGATGTGCCTTTCAAAGATTTCGTGAAAAAATATTAAACGGTTCAAAAGTTATTCAAAAAACAGTTTCCCATTATAAGTCAATGGGAAAAGTTAACAAAAAGTTCAACACTTTCGCAAATGCATTTTTACTTTCGCAAATGGGCCTGTTACTTTCGCAAATCGGCCATTTTGTTTTCAGTTGGTGATCAGAAAAATGGTTGGCATTTAAATTTGGGACCCTTTAGCAACCTAATTTTTTTTGTATTCACCTAGTCGGGCCCTGAGGATGCTTTCCATGTCTTTATTTTGTGGTAAAACACCCCAGAAATATGTTTTTCAAATTTCTGGAAAAAGTACTTTCGCAAATTACTTTTGTGCTCATGAAAGTGTCGCAAATTTTTGCGAAAGCTTTCGCAAATTGCGACAGTAATTTTCTAGTCTGTGGGAAAATGACAGCAATTCTTTGGCACTGCACTGCAAAATAACCGTTGGGAGTTTTGGGCTGAAATTTGGAGGGAACGCAGCCGACATCTCACAGATGTGCCTTTCAGTGTTGTATTGAAAAAATATTACATGGCGGCAAAGTTATGGCACTCCAAAGTTGACAGTTTTTCCCATAGGATAACATTACGGCGCCCGAAGCATTACAGGAATCCTTTGGCACCCTGCTGCAAAATAACGGTTTGGTCTTTTTTCCTGAAATTTGGAGGGAAGACAGCCAACAGTACACAGATGTGCCTTTCAGTAGTTTGGTGAAAAAATATCACATGGCGACAAAGATTCTGACACTCCAATATTGACGTTTTCCCTTAGGATAACATTACGGCACCCGACACTTAACAGAAATCATTTAGAGCCCTGCTGCAAAATAACGGTTTGGTCTTTTTTCCTGAAATTTGGAGGGAAGACAGCCAACAGCCCACAGATGTGCCTTTCAGTAGTTTGGTGAAAAAACATTACAGGGAGGCAAAGTTATGGCGCTCCGAACTTTTCTTTTTTTCCCATAGGATAACATTACGGCGTTCACCGCGCCTTTCAGGGCCCGTATCTCGGAAACAGCGAGATACGGACTTTTCATCAGAAAATTACTTAGCCCCCTACTGGGGCTAAGATCCAAATTAGCCAGGACAGTTGTAAATAATATGACTTTCAAATTTTTTTTCTACGTCGGACGGTTCCTGAGATATAATGTATTTAGTATTCCAAGATCTCATTTTCTGCCCGATACTCATTATTTTGCATACGTTATTTGTACTCACTGTCTTTCTCAATGCAGGTTTTGGGAAAACCAGCTGTGCACTCACATTACTGTTATATTGCCCCTTTCCGCTTGTGGATCCTTACCCGTTTCACCCACCATTGACGTCTACGCCACCATGTGCGTTATCCTTTGTGTTTTCATTTGCGCTTGTGTTTCTGTTATTTTTTGCCATTTCTGTCTACAGTACTGTTTATCTTACTGTTTCACTTTACATCACCATGCCCATTGACATTTCTGTTTGCAGGCACCACGTTACTATGTGATAACACATCACGTGGCAGACCATTCCCGTCTACGCCACCATGTGCATTACCCTTTCTGTTCTCATTTGTGCTTGTGTTACCATGTGCGCCACTGTTAGCATTTCTGTTTGCTTTGCTGTCCCTGTTAGTATGCCACAACACATCATGTGGCGGGAGCGATTACATTCACTATTTCTCATTATCATTCTCAAAAATAAGAGAAATTAGAGGCAAAAAACTCAGTTTAATGCATTAGTTAGGGTTGTTCCACAGCGACAAAAGTGAGGAAATTCGCTGTTGGGTTGAAAACCCCCTTGGACCCCCAACCCCAACCGGCATTGGGGTGCGCATTGGGATCGTGGGTCCTAACTCACCCATTCTCCTATACTTCTGCTGCTTTACACATGTCATGGGGTGAGATTTAGGCTGATGATCCCAATGCACACCCAATGCCGGGTTGGGGGTGGGCGGGGGTCCAAGGGGGTTTTCAACCCTAACAGCGAATTTCCTCACTTTTGTCGCTGTGGAACAACCCTAACTAATGCATTAAAAGGAGTTTTTTGCCTCTAATATATATATATATATATATATATATATACATACACACACACACACACACACACACACATATATATATATATATACAGTGTATATACAGTGGATTCTACTTGTATGCCATTTGGATGTATGCACTTTCTGGATGTACAGTATGCACAAAAAACTGAAGACCTGATTCTTGCCCTATTCCAGCAATGTTAATTATTTTCTTTGTATGCACACAGTTTTCCAGTTACATGTACATTTTTTTTCATCTTGACATGCTCCAAAGAAGGTCCCCATAAGGTCTTTGTCACCTTTTTGAGAGTTGCACTCAGCTATCATTCCCTTGAAGCCACTGGATTGTCCCCATAGCTAATCCACTAATCACTTGACAACTGCCAGAGTTCAGTTAATCCTGTATCCCCTGCACCCTAGTGCTAGTGATTGCTGTTAATTTATAGTTCTGATTAACTCACAGAGGGTAATGGACTGATGAAAAAGGATTTGACTTCAAAATTCATGCTACTCACTGAAACTGAATTCACTCTTGCATGCTGCAGTGGAAGTGGAACTGCATCAGTAAGTGTTCAGTTTAGCAAATACATATATTATGGTAGTACGGCAGTGCTAACATAGTTAGGGTTGAGGAGCCATTTCTATGTTAAACCCCAAAACTTTGTACCTTAATAACTTTGTAACCGTTTGATGGATTTGCCTGAAAATTGGAATATTTGATCAAGAATCATAGGCCTTGGGATCTGCCAAGTTTCGTACCAGTTGGATATACAGCTGCGGAGTTATTAAGTGTGATCTGTGCGCACATATACGCTTTTTCTGGAATTCTATGGTCACGCCTACAGGTCATTATGGTTTGTGCAACCAGCCCAAAATCTTCAGAGAACATGTGGCTGGGGTCCCCGATGTGCCTTTTGAAGATTTGGTGAAAAAATATTAAACGGTTCAAAAGTTATTCAAAAAACAGTTTCCCATTATAAGTCAATGGGAAAAGTTAACAAAAAGTTCGACAGTGTCGCAAATGCATTTTTACTTTCGCAAATGGGCCTGTTACTTTCGCAAATTGGCCATTTTGTTTTCAGTTGGTGATCAGAAAAATGGTTGGCATTTAAATTTGAGACCCTCTAGCAACCTAATTCTTTTTGTATTCACCTAGTCGGGCCCTGAGGATGCTTGCCATGCCTTTATTTTGTGGTAAAACAGACCAGAAATATGTTTTTCAAATTTCTGGAAAAAGTACTTTCACAAATTACTTTCATGCTCACGAAAGTGTCGAACTTTTTTGCGAAAGCTTTCGCAAATTGCGACAGTAGTTTTCCATCTGTGGGACAGTGACAGCGATTCTTTGGCACTGCGCTGCAAAAGTACCGTTGGGAGTTTTGGGTTGAAATCTGGAGGGAACGGAGCCGACATCTCACAGATATGCCTTTCAGTGTTGTATTAAAAAAATATTACACAGCGGCAAAGTTACAGCACTCCAAAGTTTACAGTTTTTCCCATAGGATAACATTACGGCGCCTAACGCATTACAGAGATCCTTTGGCACCCTGCTGCTAAATAACGGTTTGGTCTTTTCCTGAAATTTTGAGGGGAGACAGCCAACAGTCCACAGATGTGCCTTTCAGTGGTTTGGTGAAAAAACATTACAGGAGGCAAAGTTATGGTGCTCGAACTTTCTTTTTCCCATAGGATAACATTATGGTGCGCACCTTTCAGGGCCCGTATCTCGGAAACGGTGAGATTTACGGACTTTTCCTCAGAAAATTTCTTAGCCCCCAATTCAAATTAGCCAGGACAGTTGTAAATAATATGACTTTTAAATTTTTTTTCTACGTCTTATGGTTCCTGAGATATAATGTATTTAGTATTCCAAGATCTCATTTTCTGCGCCGATACTCATTATTATGCATACATTATTTGTACTTACTGTCTTTCTCTATGCAGGTTTTGGGGAAAACCAGCCTGTGCACTTACATTACTGTTACTGTTGCCCTTTCCGCTTGTGGTTCCGTGACCCGTTTCACTTACCGTTGACGTCTGCACCACCATGTGCGTTATCCTTTGCGTTTTCATTTGCGCTTGCATTTCTGTTATTTTTTGCCATTTCTGTCTACAGTACTGTTTATCTTTCTGTTTCACTTTACATCACCATGCCCATTGACATTTCTGTTTGCAGGCACCATGTTACTATGTGACAACACATCACATGGCAGACCATTCCCGTCTACGCCACCATGTGAGTTACCCTTTCTGTTCTCATTCGTGCTTGTGTTACCATGTGTGCCACTGTTAGCATTTCTGTTTGTGTTGCTGTCCCTGTTAGTATGCCACAAGACATTTTGTGGTGGGAGAGCGGGGCCCGCTGCATTACATTCACTATTTCTCGTTATCATTCTCAAAAAGAAGGGAAATTAGAGGCAAAAAACTCAGTTTAATGCATTAGTTAGGGTTGTTCCACAGCAACAAAAGTGAGGAAATTCACTGTTAGGGTTGAAAACCCCTTGAGCCCCCACCCCCAACCGGCATTGGGGTGTGCATTGGGATCGTGGGTCCTAACTCTCACCCCATTCTATTATACTTCTGCTGCTTTACACATGTCATGGGTGAGAGTTAGGGCTGATGATCCCAATGCACACCCCATCGCCACCATGTGCGTCATCCTTTATGCTTTCATTTGCGCTTGCTTGTTACTTTTTTGCCATTTCTGTGTACAGTACTGTTTATCTTTCTGTTTCACTTTACATCACCATGCCCATTGACATTTCTGTTTGCAGGCACCATGTTACTATGTGACAACACATCACATGGCAGACCATTCTCATCTACGCCACCATGTGCGTTACCCTTTTTGTTCTCATTCGTGCTTGTGTTACCATGTGCACCACTATTAGCATTTCTGTTTGCGTTGCTGTCCCTGTTAGTATGCCACAAGACATCATGTGGCAGGAGCTGCAATGAAGAGCCCTAGCGATCCTGCCACCCTCTGGGCCCCAAGGCCCCTCGCTGCATTGCATTCACTATTTCTTGTTTTCATTCTCAAAAAGAAGGGAAATTAGAGGCAAAAAACTCAGTTTAATGCATTAGTTAGGGTTGTTCCACAGCGACAAAAGTGAGGAAATTCGCTGTTAGGGTTTAAAACCCCCCTTGCACCCCCCACCCATCCCCCCAACCAGCACTGGGGTGTGCATTGGGATCGTGGGTCCTAACTCTCACCCCATTCTGTTATACTTCTGCTGCTTTACACATGTCATGGGGTGAGAGTTAGGGCTGATGATCCCAATGCACACCCCAATGCCACCACGTATGTCATCCTTTGCATTTTCATTTTCGCTTGGGTTTCTGTTACTTTTTTGCCATTTGTGTGTACTGTACTGTTTCTCTTTCAGTTTCACTTTGTGTCACCATGCCCATTGACATTTCCATTTACAGGCACCATGTTACTATGTGACAAGACATCACGTGGCACACCATTCCCATCTACGCCACCGTGTGCGTTACCCTTTCTGTTCTCAATCGCGCTTGTGCTACCATGTGTGCCACTGTTAGCATTTCTGTTTGTGTTGCTGCTCCTGTTACTATGCCACAAGACATCATGTGGCAGGAGTGAATTACATTCACTATTTCTCAATATCATTCTCAAAAAGAAGGGAAATTAGAGGCAAAAAACTCAGTTTAATGCATTTGTTAGGGTTGTTCTACAGTGACAAACGTGAGGAAATTCGCTGTTGGGGTTGAAAACCCTAACTCCGAGTTAACCCCCCCAGCACCACACACACACAGACACACACAGGGGTGTGCTGTGGCACGAGGTGTGGCTGAATGGCACATGTCTCTATAGGGTGATTGACTGACCATTAACACAATTCTTGGGAGTGACTTATTGCTATAATAATGAAACATGTTTTTAAACAGTTTTAAACCTTGTTCAGTATATTGTCAACCTCTTCAAGTATGGTAATAAAAGATTAACATAAGGTTGTAGGATGTTTGCAGCCAATGAGAAACGTCATTTTGTCAGACTCTGAAGTACACATAGTAGTGACTGAATGGTACATGTATAGTCACAGCTGTGACCTGTTGGGTGCTGATGTGTGGCACCTTAGTATAGTAATAATGACTGCATAGGCACAGGAAAAGTAAGTACATTGCTGAGTTTTTACACTGTTAGAATTCTGTCAAATGTGACATGCAATGTCCCACATCGTTGCATATGCTGTGATACTGACTGTATGTCATAGGTACCAAACAAATTGATGGAGGTATAGTTGTAGCAGTATTAGTAAACATTGATTTGTATGCTTAAGTCATAGACACTTAGTTTTATGTCATAATGGTATTTAAAGTAAGGAGTCGACACAGGTGGTTATGGTTTTAAAAATGGTGCCAATTTGTCAAATGGAGAAAAGGTCCAATCAAGAGTGAAATTTAGTTAACAGAAGCAGTCTCACAATACAATCTTTGTATGTGTGCAATCATTGCTTGTCAAATATGTAAATGTGTAAGAATAATAATACTGTATAATATGGATTGAGCACGTGTGTGATATAATAGGAAACTAATCAGGTGTTGTGTGTTTCTAGTTATGTTTCAGTACTCACTACTCTTTATGTGAGGAAGTAGTTTCTGACATTCGACCTGGAATTCTAATAGTCAGGCTGAAGCTGTGACGCCTCATTATATATTTACTATTGAATGTGAATGGAGTTTGTAAAAAAATGTTACTTTTTTAAAAATGGTTGTATGTTGTAATTATGTGTAGTGCATTACTTGTGTGTTATGTTAATAAGGCAATGTCAGTAGGTTGTGAAGTGTGATTACACACATGATAGACAAGTGTTTTGTTGTAATTGTGTGACTGCTAATGTGGATGTTCCTGGGTAGGGCGAAAACCATATGCTGACTGTTTAAGTAGTACATATACACAAATGTAAGTTTTGTGACATTTGATTGATATTATTTAATAATATGTCACTGACTAGGTGCAAATGGAAAATTCCACCGACCCTCAATTGAGGCGATCATAAATATTGTCAGGAACAGGTATGCAGTTTGTTGTGATCAGCAACAGTGCCTGATTTACAATAGTCAATATTTTTACATACGGTAGAATTACTTATGTGACAAGTTTAAAAATATAATGTTTTACATGAACTAATGACATATTATCAATTCTTACATTGGCTTCTATGTAAATTCTTAACTTGTAAATACTAAAACTGTCATGGAATGTATTTTTTAACAAACTTATGGTTAATTAAATGTTGTTACTATAGTGCTGAATAATATCTAAAACATTCACTTGTAGTTTAGTGCTACACTACTATTTTTAGTACAAGTATCAAACTAGCTATTAACAATGTACACTTGAATACAAATGTTTATATTATGTACAAGTAATTATAAACACATGTAAGAGTCAGTAAATGAGATTCAGCAATTGGTTATTATTTACAGTTGTGTAATTTAGCTTCTTGCATTATCAATAAAGGTAGTTGTTTTTACATATGTACAATACTAGTATTACGCATGAAAGCGTGATAGTTCTACACTGTTGCATGGTGATCGAATGATGTTCTCTATATGTCAGGAGTCACTAGACAAATTGAAGTGTTGATAGCCAACTTGTGACAGAGTGGAATGTTTGCTGAATGTTATAAGGGTAGCTCAGTTATCTATGATAATAACTGAGAAGTTCTCTTTGTTTGCAAAGAGTAAGAGCTTATAAGTCATATCAATTTGTTGTTATATATGAGTTGATACATGGATTTTTAAAGAGATGTACAGAGTAGGAGAGCAGTAAGTCCTCAGTTTTTAGATGTACAATCTTTGATAGACATGTAATCATGGTTTCTCTAGTGACTGTGAATATTGTTGGTGCCGATTGAAGCCACTACAACGATTTTCATGTAGTCACTGATCCACACAAGATCTAACATGTTACAGTGTATGTAATGTTTGTATTAGAATACCATTTTGTTGAAATTGTATTGTTTATTTAGAGTCGTACATTATACAACATTGTAATGAGGCATGAATGTTTTTGGACAAAGTAATCATTTAAAATGCAACATGTTTTGTCCTATTCTTCTGAAATATGAAGGTTGTCATAATTCTTCAATATTAGAAGATATGCATTTTTCAAGTGCCGTGGCAGTCTCTGTTTAAAAGTCGTTGTAGAGTCGTCACACTCTAATCATCCAGTTCTGCACCTTAGTAATGAGGTGTAATGCCCAGAATGCATGGATTGACCATGGTGATAGATTATACTGTGAGTGTCAAACAGTGATTGGTTGAAGACTGTTCTACTAGCTGTGTAATCTGTGATAGGAGTATCAACTCTGAGCCCGTTGGGGTCAAATCTGTGCAACATAAGCAACAGATATTGAGATGAACTCCTTAGACGTATGGACTGAGTGCATCTGCTTCTGCACCTTCCACAGGCATGACTACATTCAGCATTAGTGAATAGCTGATGAAATTTGACACTTTTGGTTTCAGGGACAAAGAGAGTTATCCACAGCATGTCTTGTGTGGTTTCACGCTGTGAATTGCCACATGAAACACATACATATTTTGTAACATATGTTACTGTGAAGTACTGCTGCATTGGGGTGCCGTCTTCATCCAGGTTGTTTATGACAGCCATCTTAAACTCAGTACTGTCTTGCTGTATGTCTGCAGCAAATGTACTACATCCAGCATATGTAGCTAACACCTGTCGTAGTGGTGTTAGTGACTACATTGATATTAAGTGGTCAGAAGTCATGTTGATAATCTGCTTCAAAGCGTTTGGTAGGGGATTGTCTTGTGAAGCAGATATTGCCTGCACAAACTGCGGCATGTGTAGAAAAACTTGCATAGCTGAGTTAGCATAACAGTTTACTCTACTGCTGCTGTCAAAGACTGGTACAGCAGCTACACCAACTGATTTCTGATGAATTGCTGGTTGTGAATGTTTACTTGAAGTTGTGGCCTTTGCTGAACTCTTTTTTGTCGAATCACTTTTGGAAGCTTGCTGCTGTTTTTTGCTTCTTCTAGCTTTGACTGAATTGTGTGAGACAGACATATATGTAGGCAGTGGTATTAAAGACATTTGTGGCTGATGTAGAGTACGTAACCTGTTGTACTCAAGAATACATTTCTTGTCAGCTCGTATTTTCTGAGGTGCTATACTAATGATGTGCAATCCAGAAAGGCTGCGTACACGTGGAAGTGCAACGTAGCTCATGCCATCCTTGAAAATGTCTGTACCTATGTCTACCATTGCTGAATCCAAACTCAATCCCTGAGATTTGTGAATGGAGACAGCATATGCAACACATAATGGGAACTGTTTCCTGTTTATGTAGATATCCTTAAAAACCTGGAATTTTACGCAGGTTCGATCTATGTGTACAGAGTGTTCCATGTTGCCAAAGTGCACTACAAGTGTCTCAATATATGTCTTCTGGACATTATAGACAAAGTCAGTGATGTTTCCCATGGCACCGTTTACCATACCTTGTTCTACATCTAGATTATGTCGCAGCATGATATGTGCATTCTTACAAACTGTGAGAACAGCTTCTAGGGCAGCTGTTCGTGAAACATCTGACTTCAGTTCACTTAGTCATTCAGTCATATTTGCTACTAGCTTTCGACTAAGAATAACACCATCAACTGTATCAACTGCATGCAGAGTTAGAATCTCTTGGTTTTCTCTTTGTAGCATTAGATTGTTGAATTCAGCGCATTTCTTTAGTCGTGGCATAAGACACACTATGTGTCTGCCAGTAGAGTATATATCACTGAAGACATTACATGCTGTTTCTAAGCATGTACTATGTACTGTAATTTTTCGATCATTTAACATACAAACATGTTCTGGTGATAGAGAACCTGTACGAGCTTCATCTAAAAGTGATTTGTAAGCTAGATCACCACTTTGGCACATGTCCTCAGACAACTCAACATAGGTAAATAATTCCCATATGTTATAGCCTGCAATGCAACCGAGGATATTCTTAGTTTGCTTGGCAGTCAGAATTATAAATACATGCTCTGCATTGACTGGTGCAAGTTGTAAAAAGGTCTCCCAACACAAGTATACTTTTGCCACCAAATGGCACTCCATCGTCAGTACCTAAGATCTGCTGTAGACGTAGATGAATACAGGCAAGCATGACATTGGAGACCATGCTGATTTCATCAACAATGAGTAACCTCATCTTTGTGAACATGGAACGGAGCTGAGATGCAACCTCAAATGACAGTTTACGATACTCTCCAGTTCTCCCATGTTCGACTGGCAACATAAAGAGACGGTGTAATGTTACTCCACCAATGTTGTATGCTGCTAGTCCTGTGGGAGCAGTCACAGCAACAGACATTGAAGAGCCTGTCACACTCCGTACTTCTGCAGTGATGGCTTCTATCAGGAAACTCTTTCCTGTGCCAGCTGAACCGCTAACAAACATTAGTAGTGGCTTGTACTGAGTGCACTCACATTGTTTTGTTTCATGTAGTATACCATGATGGACAGCTTCAACCACTTGGGAGTGAACTGTATGCTGCAGCTGATTTAGTCTTTCTCTTAAGTCAGCTGGGTTGACCATAGAGTGTGTGCCATGTTGCATGGCTGTCTCAATTTCTGACATTAACACTTCTGGGGCATTTAAGGTCAGAGGGTCACCTAGAACACCTTGTCCTTCTGGATCAAGGTTGTCTTGTGAACTAACTGGAGTGTCTTCCTGAAGTTACTTCTCTGCCTTCTCAAGCTGTTCTTTCTCAGCTTTTAGTCTTTGCATATATGTCTGTGAGTACTCAGTTTGGAAATTCTCGTAAGTGAGATTGAACTGGTCTTCGAATGTGTCAGAGTCACCTTTTAATTCAGACTCACTCCTACAGGGTCTAAAGAGGAATAGGAGAGCAAAGTAGTAATGTTCTGTGCTCTCTGATGTGCCTAGATGCAGTTTGCAGTGATCTATAATCCATGGCTTGTGCCTCTTCACAAGACAGCCATCTAGTCCATTGACCTTGTAAATGTGTCATGTTGAGTCAGGTGCTGCACCTGTCTTGTAGTCATACCACTTAGCCACCTCAAACAGACACATATCATTCATGTCATTGTGTCTACGTGGGTAGTATGTGTCTATCAGGTTAAACTTCAAGATATGTTTTGAAGAAGGTGTATTGACAGCGAGCTCCTCAATTTCGGCATGAGGAATCAGTACATGCTTCCGTTTCTCTTTGTAGTTTACAGTGAGGAAACGTACAGCGTCAGACTTCCCGTACAGATGTGTACCCATTAACTGGTCACTGGCTTCGTAAGCTCCACATTCTCTGTGTGAAAGAGTCTTCAAACCCAATGACCACAGCTGAGATGTCAGGCTTTTACTTGAAGTGGCAATATCTTCCCAAAGATCTTGCAAGCTAGTCTGTTCATGTTTGGTTATGTACGAAGTGACATACCGAACCAGGGCCAGTGAGTTGTCAGCCACAAACTGAACATCTATGTTTGCTTGCCACATTAGGAGAAGAGTTGGGTTGTAGTCATTGATGTACACCTCTTTTTCATCTCTGGGTAACTCAATACCCTCTTGGTTGATTTTGCCTTCAAGTGGTGTCACATTGCTGAGAAAAGGTCATTCATGGCACCATTCTGACAAACTCGTCTAGGAAATCTAAAGTGACATCGTAATGGTACCAATTAGATTTGTTCTTTACTACTTGCGGCAATATTTTGCACAAATATGTCACTGGAACTTTTGTACCAACTTCCATAGTGTAGGACTGTCATACTTGTCTGGAATGTGACAAGTGATATATTTTTGATGAATGATAGCACTTGCTGCTTCATGTTCACCAATGCGTGCGCATCCTTGATCCACAATAACATATGGATATGAGGGCACCTCGTGCTTGATATTCTGTCCTCCAAAGTAATGTTCTACAATACCTAGAGGAGGATTGTCCTTTGACAAGATGAAAGTGAGAATGTCATGGAACCGCTTGTGAAAATGTCTGTGACAGACACAGGATCAAGTGAACACATTTCTCCGACAGTCATCAATGAGATGCCTTCGACATCGGAATTTGCCCACTTCAACAGTTCAATGAGTTCGTCCCAGGCATATTCAGCTCAACTAAGTGTGACAAACCATGTGGCTGCACCATACTCTCATAGCATTGTCATCACTTCTGAGTGTCTGCGATACCAATATTCTTTGGTGCCACGTAGACTTGAAAGTATGGCAGACAGATTCACTTGCACATTTTCATCTTTCTGCTTTAATTTCTCTAGAAATTGAGCAGCTGTTATTCTATCTAGTGGACTTGTTAGATGAATGGTATGTGCTATACACGCAGACAGAATGCTAAGTTCACTCTCCCAGAGCAGATGGAACAGGTACTGTATGTTACGTCTGAATTTGCCATCTTTGCTCAGGACACGGCTAGTGCGGTACTCAGCACCCTGTACCCGTACTTCTCTTTCATCTAGGCATCCACCTGACCCTTTTGGAAATAGGTCTGGGAAACAGCGTGCTTCTAGTGTTGCCTCTAAATGCTGACAGGTTCACCTTCCACCTGCTTCATTTGATAGAGATCAATGTTGTCTCCTAATGGATCTCTGCCATGTAGTGGGTGAATTGTGTACTGTTCATACACATTGTCACTTGTCTGTGTACTGACCTTCTCAATGATTGGCTTACTTTTTTCTAATAGATCATGTTGGACAGAGAGACTGGCCATCTGATCTATGTCAAGGTCTATATAAAAGGAATTGTTACTCTTTAAATAAGCCAGAGCAAGCTTTACCTTTTGCACATTGACAACATCTTGCCAGATGACCTTGGCCTTTGTAGGCACACCATTTACAAGAATGACCAAGCTATTTTCTGTTGAGATTGCTTGAACATTTTCCTGTAGAGGAAGTGGTAGATACATCACAGAACCCTTTAGAGATCTAACAAGCTCTTTCTGTGGAATGTTCCATGTCTTTGTGTTCAGGCGAGAATCGCTGGAATGGTTTCATTGTCTGAATTAGAATAGCTCAAACATATTCAATGTTGAAATCTCACTTGGTGTAACATCTGTTTCCATGTTGTTTAGCATTGACCTTGCTGGCAAAGTGTTGCACTTCAGTTTTGAAAAACAGTGTTTGCATAGCACAATGGTGTCTTGTGAGTGAAAGTCAGATTTCAGCAGCAAGAATGCTGCGAGGCGGAACCACATGTCATTGTATGGTGACAAGGTTTGTAGGTTGACTGTGACAGTTTGTTTCGTGTAGCACAAATGGGTGCATGACACACATACAGAATCAAACTTCTGAGACTTTGCAACCTCAAACTTAGCAATTTCCTTCCCGTGCTATTTTAGAATGTAATTTTCTAACACTGAAACAGATTTTTCTACAGAAGTGTTACACTGAAAATTCGTTGTTTCTGGTACAGAAGGAATGTGTTGCAGTTTTTTTAAGAAAGTGATGGCACTCTGCATGTCACCTGACTGCAATAAGTCATTTAAACAAGTGTAATGATGTACAGCTCACTGTACTTCATACACTCTGTAGACAAAGTTTCACATGCCTGTTTGATGCACTGCAAGCATCCGCATGTTGTGAAAAAAACTATCACAAACACCAGTATCGAGACATGCAAGTGAGTGACCCATGAGTCCAGTATGTGGCCAGATTTCACAATGGTCAATTTCTGTAAACAGTTTATGTCTCTCTTTGTGATCTGTTATTACGAATAGGTTAACAAGTGTTCTACTTTTTGAAATGATGATTGCCTATGGTTGCAGGTATCATCACATGACCATGTCAGGCAGTGCCGTTTTTGAAGAGTGTGGTTGGACCATAGTCATCATCACTATCCAATTGATTGTCATCAGAGATACTGAGGACATTTTTTAGTTTGCCGGACTCATCAATACTGAACGTCTGTTCTTTTGTTAAGTAATGATAAGACTCTTCCCAGAAATATGCTTCTGAGTGCTGTGTGTGGAGCCACTGTCCTGTGAAAACATGACAGAAGTTGTCAACAGTCAAACAAGGATACCGTTGAAGCCTTTTTTTAATGGCATATACAAGTTTCCTGAATTGTTTAAGCACATGACACATCTTACGCCACAATCGTTGTAGTACAAACAGTGCTCTGTTGACAAAAGTTCGTACTTTCAGAAGTAAATTCATCAGAGAAAGGTGACTCTTGCTCTTTTTGCGGGTGTGCCGTAGCACAGCAGCGATAAGTCTTTCGATCTTAGCTTTACTTGCTAGTGATCGGAAATGCTTTCTCTTTCTGAGTTGTAAGTCACTATTTTTGATTTTCCGGTGTTGTTTTGAGCATCTCTTGATGGTTGCACTCAAAATAGTTGTGTTTCGTCTCAGAGATCGACACATCATTTGTGATGGTATGCATTTTTGCTTTTCTGTTAAGGATTTTTGTTTGGTTGTGCAGTGACTTGATGTAGGGGTCACTGTTGCAGTAAAGGTCTGTCGACGTTCATTTTTTGGTGTGCCTTTACTGTTTTGTTTGTTGCCCTTATACAACAGTGTAGTACTGTTATACCGCTCTCGTTTTGAGACACATCTATGTCTGTATTTAGTTGGCATTTTTTGGTATAATGGTTGACAGTAAGCAATCTTACAGAAGTATCAGGCACCTGTATGAGAGAGAAAAAAAAAGTTTTAGAATAGACTTCAGTAAATTTCTTATAACTGTGTGTATTGATAGAATAGTACGTTAAGTATGTTAACAATTTGGTAAAATCATAACTAAACGATAGTTTTTATGAATGTGCATTGCGCAGCTGCTACGTAATATCAGAAGTTTGTTCATTCTCAATATTTTAGTACACATTTAAAAGATTTTTTCTTCACATGTGTTCTTATGATTAGGATAGATGTGATTTTTTACCTGTGGACGAACATGTGTTTTCTACCATGTAGTGTGTCATGGCATAGTCAGTATGATAATTTACTATATGGTAGACCAAAAATGTGAGAGTGATAGTGTGCATTACCAAATCTGTAACAATTAGTATGTTTACAATTAGAGGGAGGACATGCCACTATTACTGTTGTGTGAGTGCGTGTACCACAGTTGCTAAGTATGCTTGCATGTTAATGAAATTTCAATATCATTGCTGCATATTATCAACATTGTTTTTGTACTCCTGTGTATCACTATTGAGCTGTTATTTTTACAACATGGAAAAATGTTTTTCTGCACATGTACTGTGCAATGCTACAGTTCATTGACGAAATAACTGTGTTGGGCACAGTCACAAAATTACCGTGGCTGTGTTTACGAACAGACAACTTAAAATGAATATGTCAAAAAATCTGTGTGAGAATTCTGAAATATTTCTGATTTACAAGCTTGAGCAGTGCAGTTCACATGTACACTTGTAAGTTTGTGTATTGTCATACTTTTCAGTTGAGAATTTACTATTTTGCTTTTAACACACAACCTTGTGAATAGTACAGATTTCATTACTCACATCTTAACAATACTGTGTTTTTGCTTATGTGCTGCATTTTGCCTCAGTTTATGTGAGAAATGACTATATGGTAGAAATGTATAAACATCAGAGTGACACTGTTATGAGCAGAGGTCTTAAAATGGATATATGAGTACATTTGAGTGTGAAAATTACAACAAATTAGTGTTTTGCAAGTCTGTGTTGCACAGTTGTTATGCACGCTTGGAACATTGTAAATCTAAAATATCTGAACTGCACTGAGTTCGAAGCAGCTATGCAGCAGATTATGTGTTTAAAATTGAAAATTGAGCTATTTTTCCATAAAATCTGAAATCGTGTCAATATATAGACAGTTTTGGAAAATTACTTTCGTGAGAACGAAAGTTTAGAAAAAAATACTTTCATGCATTCGAAAGTGTCGCAAATTTTACTTCCATGCATTCGACAATATGGTCAAAAGTACTGTCGAACTTCGACACTTTCACAAATTTTACTGTTGTGCTATCGAAAGTGTCGCAAATGTACTTTCATGCATTCGACAGTAAAGTTAATCTAACACTTGGGAGTGGCTGAAACATTCATTATCGAATCATAAAACAGTGTGTTTGAGTGACAGCTAGCTCTACCAATGTAATTTAAGATTTGTCAGGCCACTTCTGAGAACGAATCAGAGATGGACAACACTGAAGAAGAAGTAAACAGGATCCATTTTGAATATTGCTGAGAAAGAGCAGTTTGAAACTGTAGCACAGTCTATCTTCACATGATATTTTCTAGTATTAAAAAAACTTATTACAACATGTACATGCTATTAATCAAAATGTTTTTTTCTGTTGAATCTCATAATGTTAATTGTTATTGTTTAGCAGGCTATATTCTTAAGAGAAAATAGTTTAAAGTGAGAAAGCATTTTAGTACTAACTTGTACAGATACAGCTGCAAATGGAGGGAGATAGGAAGGTGCACGTGGAGTTGTATGAGAAAATGGAACCAATCAGACTTGTTTCTGATGTTGTAATTGTTTAAAACTGCCTATGAAAAGGATGCATTTTTCCAGTTCTCAGTGGTTTCAGATTTTTGCAGGAACATAGTCTAGTAATACTGAATGCATCAGTTACATTGGTTAATGAAGCCAGAGCAGGAGAGGTTTTTTATTTGTGTGTTTGTCTGAACACACTAAGCTAGCTGAAATAAGGAGGAAAATATCAGTTTGATTTTCAGTGCTGTCTGGTCACTGCAGGTAACAGTCTCTTTCTTTTGTAGCTCTCTGTACAGTTCTGAGTATAAAACTTAGAATGGCAGAAAATAGCAAAAGTTTTGTGGATAGTTGGAAGCAGTTACATAAGACAAGCAGTTGAGTTTGCAGTTCATAGTAATTTTGGGAGGGACCTGCAGCTCCCCAATTGCTATGTAAGATGGTTTGATTGTGGTGGCATGAGATGGGAACATCTTATGCCAACCATGCACAGACTTTTGAGAACTCACTCTCCTCCTGACATACTGCTAATACATCTTGAAGGCAATGGTTTGGGCTCAAAATGCTGGGTAGATTTAGTTACAGAGGCAAAATTGGACCTTGCTTCTGTTATGTCTATGTTGCCTGCCTGTATTATCATCTTTTCAGATATTACAGAGCATAGAATTTTGCAAGCAGAGCATCATATGTATCTGATTGACAGAGCTTGCAGAAAAGTAAATGTACAGATTACTGCTTTTCTACGTATGCATGGAAGGAATACTATACGTCACCCCGAAATAAAATACTGTAATGATTGTCTATTCCTACCAGATGGTGTACATTTCTCGCATGCTGGCAATTGTCATTTTCTGGGAGACCTTCAAGATGGAATCTGAAAGTCCTTTAAGATTGTGAGACTGTTTGAGGAAATATTACAGTATACACAAAGGTTATTTTCAGAACCATATTAATGTGGAAAAAAATAGATCAACTGCATGCATCACTCACATATATGACACATATATGGGTTTGCTATATTACAATAGTGGGGCACAGCAATAGTAATTTTTCCTGCTGCTGTCAGTTCACAATTGTATGATATTGTTATGTCTCAACATTAGTAAATAGTTTGAGTATGTAAAATAAGTGTACCATTTACTGTGGCCTTACAGTATTGTAGCTGTACCAACATGGTATGTGTGCAAGTTCAATAAAACACAGTGGTACTGTTAAATGTATACGTTTCTTTACTGGTATGTCAGGATATAGATTTATTTTGAATGTTACAGATATGGGTAGTTATTAGTATATGGGCTACCATGAATGCACAACAGGATTATCATGCAATTTTACTTTCAATCAGTTTGTTAGCCTTCTTCACATTTATTAAGTGCATTAATAGGTGTGTGCACAGTTCTGCAATGTGTGGTTCATCTCTGTTTAACATCACGTTACTATGTTGTGTGAACACTTCAGTGTAGTACAGATGGATATGTCATGGTGTTTCCAATCTGATGTTCGATGCAATACCCCCCACCCACGAGACTAGAGGATAGCATGATGGTGGGACACCACAGTGTAGCAGCAGTTGTTGTTACTGTTGAGGTGGCTGAATCCTTTTTTAGCCCTATATAATGCTACTGATCTGTGTTTCTGCTATATTGAAGGACATGTGCTCTTTAATTTAATTAGTATTATATGGAATTCGTTTAAGAAATGATTTATATTGTTACATGATACTAATGTAGATATTTGTTTTTGTTTGTATTTCAGAACTAGAAAATTCAAAACTGAGATAATGAGGCAGTGGACCTTGCGAGAGGTGTGTGCACTGCTTGAGGCAGTCCAGGCTAGAGGCAATGCGAGGGTCTTGATGAGGAGTACTAATCGAAAACTGGATTCGATGTGGAGGCGCATTAACAGCTATCTGTACATAGCTTTGAAAGTTAAGAACAAGAGCATGGTACAGTTAAAGAAGAAGTGGAAGCTGTTGCGCCAATGTTTCTATGTTTTGAAACAATGTGAGGGGATA
The DNA here is from genome assembly GCA_016271365.2 of Neoceratodus forsteri. NCBI lineage: Eukaryota > Metazoa > Chordata > Ceratodontiformes > Ceratodontidae > Neoceratodus > Neoceratodus forsteri. The sequence continues at coordinate 615,925,775 of CM057455.1, forward strand.
CCGGACAATGATACGTGCTGGTACTACCTCACTTATGAGCTTTGGGAAGCTGCTGGCAAGCCAGCTGAGCGGGGGAGCGCCTTACTCACCGTAAGCAAATCAGCACAACTTTTCATAATAGTTGTCCATGTATTCAGAATTTGTAAAAATAATTGTATACTGCATGATTAAGCAATAATACATCAGGAGCGATTATGTCAATGTTGTGTAAATCTGTGTTTATTGGTGTAATGTGGCATGAGGCACAGCCGAGTACTGCATGCTCCCACACAGTGATTAAGTGACCATTAATATAAACACTCAGAGTGCCTTATTAGTATTATCATAGCAATATTTTGTAAATAGTGTTGAACATTGTTTTGTGTGCTTAGTCTCTACATATATGTCAATCAAAGATTGACATACAGCTAATAACGTATTTGATACTAATCAGAAACCTGTATTTCTCACAACGTTTTTATAATAGTTTATACTATATGTAAGGATGTACTATCAAAACATGTTACCTAATTCTTCCATTTATTTACTGTGCTGTTCTTCACTCACAAACCAGAGCTTGCTAAGCAGAAAATAGAACATTTATACATATACACACTTACTACTATGGTATGTTGGAAGAGAACAAAATGTTACTGTTTAGTTATTGTGATGTAGTGGTTTGAAACTTATACAAGTCTGTAATACTGTGTAATAAACAATCCCTCTCATCATGAACGTGTCCCTGGTGGTCCAGTGGAAGGAAATGGCTGATCACGTGTAGTAAGTGTAATAGACCCACCACTCCTCTCCAATGTATACCTGGTGGTTCAGTGGACCGAAATGCTTAATACACAGACAGACACGTACAAATGTACATATCAATAGTGTTTGATGCTCCACAAGTTACAGACTATGTAGATAATGGTGTGCTGGGCCTCTGCACAGAAATATAGAATTGTTATTATAATATGTGCCCATAATGCTTGTGGTCTATATAATTAGAAGCAATGTTGTGTATGTCATGGCTGATTTACTGTTGTTGTAAGTCTTAAAAAACTGTACTGTGATTTACATCTAACACTTAAATTTTTTTTTTTTGGTTCATGGTAGAACATCGGAGGGGTTCCCCAGCTGCACACGAGGTAGTGCCAGCACAGAGTCAAGCTGTGGAGGGTGGTCAGTCGGACACCGAAAGTGTCATTTTGATTGACTCCGATGGTAAGACTTTATTATCACAAATTTGTTAGGCTGTTTACAGATAAGAAATGAGGGTTTCTCAGACACAAAGGGTGGGATATTCAAATTGTGCCATTCATACCTGCAAGTCATTGTGTTGTGCAAAATAGTTGCACAGCTGTGTGTCTGGGGCGATATTCAAAACGTGACATGCAAATGGGGTATAATTCATGCAAGCCGCAGTGTGGGGGCATTTGCATATGATTATGGTGCGATTTGCATGGCATTAACATGTAGGTCTGCTGATCCCCGAGGAATTGTGCGTGGTGCCCAGACAGGCTGCAGCCATTGGGGAACAATGCCCCGCTGCACCCCAATCGTAAAGAAAACAGTGTCGAATACCCCGCAGCACCCCTCACTGGGCCGATCATGGGTATGGTTCAATTTCCCCCCCAACAGCTCGATCGCGGGCAGCAATGTGGCCCCCCACGAACATATCCCTGCTGATCCAGTGGACCAAAAAGGTCAATTGCAGGTAGTAAGTTTAATAACCCCTCCCTGAACATAGCCTGGTGGGTACTGTATGACCCACACCACGCACTCTCTAAGCTCCACCACCCCGCTCCCCCTGGCAGCTGGTGGGCACCAGCATCCAACCCGCCTGCCACCCTGCCACCCGCCGACTGACTGCCTGGTAGGGCTGCACGGCCATTGGTGTAATTACAGCCAACGTATGCAGCCCATACCACATGACAGTTCCGATTTTGAATGAATGAATTGATCACAAATCTGGAATGTGATGTAAAGTATGGGTGCACGCCATTGGCTCTTGGTCTGCACCAATGGGTGTGCAGCCCTAATGGGCAGTCAGTTGATGGGCTGCAGGTGGTGGGATGATGCCGCTGCCTGTGAGGGGTGAGCAGGTACTGGTGCTTCGTGGTGGTGGGTGGGGACACCAGCCACCAGGGCTATCTTTGGGGGTTATTAAACTTACTGCCCACTGACATGGTATTTCGTCCACTGACCACCACGGTTATGTTCAGGAGGACGGGTGGGTTGTTTTACTTACTGGCTGCAATTGGGCATTTTGGTCCACTGGACCACGAGGGATACATTTGGTGGGTTACTTAACTTACTAGCTGTGATCGGACATTTCGGTCCACTGGTCCACTGGAGCATCAGGGATATGTTCGGGGGGAGCCACAGTGCTGCCCGCGATTCACCTGGTGTTGGGGGGGAGTACACAATGCCCATGGTCGGGCCACTGTGAGGGGGTGGGAGGATTTACAGTTGATGCCTGCAATCGGGCAGCAGGGGGCACAGGACTGGGTTGGGGCCAGCACAGGTGGCAGCTGCTGTGTTTCACCCTGAATCCAGCAGCTCAGCTGTGGGTGACCCTCGAGTTAGGGGCTTTTTGCCTCCAAGTCATGCAGGCTTGGTTGGGGTTGTACACAACTCTGCACATCTCAGGTGAATATCGGCTCTGGAGTTCATGCATGGTTCCTCCCTCCACTTGACCATGCATTCATTTGCATTGTGCTGTTGCTCAGCCTGTTTGCAGTGGCGCAACTGTCTTTTACTGAATAGTAGAATGGCAGAATTTTGTACTGCACATGTGCAACCCTATTACTTATGGTGCAACCATTTTGAATATCCCACCCAAAATAGTTCAAAAAGGTGTTAACCAAGTCTAGTGAATGTGCAGTGCCACCATGGCAGAAGATCCTGTACTACCATAACAAACTGGTATTACTACACATGTGAGTGGAATACTATTCTTCATGAATCTGAGAATGGATGTATGTCCATAGTGGTAGATGTGGTGTTGTGGGGGGGGCAGGTCTTCTCCTCTGCTAATTTTGATGGTGGAGTTTAATGTACAATGAGTAATAGATTACCAATTCTAATGTTGTAGGTGTCTCAGTGGTATTCAATGGTGTACTGCTTAATTATCTGTTGCTAATTACGACATGTCCCCTAGATCATATTCACTTACTATTTCTATATGTCCTGCCAATGTTTCATTTTTATTATTGCAATAGTTATTAATGGACAGCATAGAATATCTACATGTTTGTTAATGTGTTTCAATAGCCCTGTAGGGGTAATATGGTTAATAACACATAAACGACTGCCATATTCAGCTAGAGGGTCATTGAGTGAACAGTGACATTATCGTTGTGTTTGTGTTATTCATATTATAATAACTCACATTTTAAAACTGTTTAAGGAACAGATCATCATATAATTAGGTATGCATGTATGTAAATTGAACATACATGTAATGTTTTTAGGATGTTTCTGTGTAACAAATATGCATTATGACAATGTTATAAGTATTGCAATTGATGGGCAGGCACTGCTTGTTCTGCACTGCATACTACCAATAATATATTTGTGAGTTTTCTTTTGGAAAAAAACATTATTGAAGAAACAGTGTTAGGGGAATCACCAGGAAAAAAATGAATTTCTTATATTAACTGTTCTGGATTGGATGAACATTTGTCTTGGAAAAAGATATATACATGGTGTCATAATTTCAACTTTGTGTGGCTTTTTGCAGATGAGAAGACTTGTTATATGCATGTAATACTGAGTTAACAACATACATCTAGTTGGAGACAGAGCTGTTTCTGTAAAGAGATATGTGTTCATATGATAGTTGTATGAATGATGTAGTATTAGAAATTGATGTTTTAAAGAAAAACACTTTTACCTTGATATTTCATCTATTGATGTGATAATTTTTTACTTGTTTGCTTTAATAGAGCCCGGGGAAGCTGCTGCTGTCGAACATGTGGAGGTGAAGCAGGAAGCCGGCGCCAGCCCACCACGTAAGTGAAATCTGTTGTTGCTATTATCTGCATGGTTGAGAAGTACCATATGGTTGTCAACATTCGTGGTGATCAATGCTCCTGTTGATAACCACCTTGCTGTCTTACTGCATGATAGGGAGTGCACTGTCTGTTGGCATACTCACTGCAAATGTTCAATTGTCTGGGGTGTGAGCAACACACCTTCGTTGCCGAGGCAGTACCACTTTCTTTCTTTTGTTTGTTGTGGGGGGGCGAATCACTGTTGACATTATTTACTTTATGTGTGCTGTGACCTTATAAGGGTGGCAAAGAGTTGATCACTGCAGATACCCAACCACCTAAAAAACACAACATGGTGGGAGGATATTGTAGTGACCTAAATGGTGTGCAATGCATAGTGTCCAATTATGATTTTTTTGTTTTTTTCTCAATGTACAAGTTAAAAATGTGCCTTGTAGTCTTCATGATCCCATTTTCCCAGTTAAAGTGAATAGCTGTGCAGTGTGTCTGTCTTCAGCCTTGCCATCCTCATACTTACCTCTACAATCCAGTGTGATGCTGTTCAGTGCACTGTCAGATATGTGTATTTTTAAAAGATGATCATGAATTGAGGGAATGTCGATAAAAGTAATAATACAGTTAATAATGGGACTATTTGTGTGTCACCCTATGAATATCGCACATTTCTATATAGCACTATGGAAGTTGTCTCACCACATTTAAAATGCAGTACTATGACTACTTGCAGTGGAGAAATTCCACTACATCATACGGTGCGTATACCGGGTTGGGTGCTATTAAAAGAAGTTCTTGAGTAGTGAAACTGTGTTAAATATTGGGCCACATACATCACATTGCTGCATTATTCAATGCTGCATGGCCTTGCGACACACAGTGTCATACTTTGAATGAGCACCTATACTGTAAAACTGTGTTTTTTATACTTTACTATATGATGCTGTGGTTGCTGTGTGAAATAATTTTTTGGGACAGTGTAAGGACATGACAGTGAGACTGTATATGAGTAAAGGTGGTAATATGTCTATTTAAAACATTTGTTTCGAGATGAGCATTAGATGCTATCATTACAATCAGGTATTAGATATTTCCCATACACTGCAGTAGGTTTGAAAATGTGTATTTATATACTAAGGGCTGGATATTCAAACTGCGCCATTCATAGGCGCAAGCCCTGCGGTGTGCAAAATAGTTGCAGAGGGGTGTGTCCAGGCGATATTCAAAGGAGTTGTGCTATTGAGGAACTCCTTTGAATATCACCCCCAAGCACAGCCACTGTGCATGGCGCAGTGGAACTTGTGCCACCGCAAGTTGACAAAGTGGAGCATTCAACTTGCGGTGGCAAAATCCCGATATTCAAAAGGTGATATGCAAATGGGGCTATAATTCATGCAAGGCACGGGGGGGCCATTTGCATCTGATTATGGCCCCATTTGCATGCAATTATCATGCAGGTGTGCCGATCCCCCAAGGACTTGCGCCTGGCTCCCTGCCAGGCAGCAGCCATTGGGGAAGGACGCCCCCTGCAGCCCAATCGCGGGAAAAAGAGCATAAAAACCCCACCACCACCCCCCCACTGGCCCAATCACAGGCATAGCGTAAATACCCCCTCACCAGCCCGATCGCGGGCAGCAGTGTCTCCCCCAACACAGCCCTGGTGGTCCAGTGGACTGATAAGCCCGATCACGGGATGAAGTAATTAAACACCCCCACCTCCGAATATATCCCTGGTGGTCCAGTGGACCAATAAGCCCATGCGGGCTGGGTATTCAAACACCCCCACCTCCTGATCATATCCGAAAATCCGGATTGCGGGATGTAGTTATAACCCCAAACACATGTGTTTTGGGGAGACATTACGCTCGCGATCAAGCTGGTGAGGGGGGCATGAGTGCATGCCTCTCAATTATACCACATTACGAGGAATGTTCCTCATTTTAGTTCACAAAAGCTCCCTGTTTCACATCTTAAGGACTTGTCCCACATTCAGTGTTAAAATTTTTAAGCAAAATTCCATAGTAAATGATGCTAAATATATAAATTTAATTAATAGCAGACTTTCTGAACATAAATGCAAACATTTTCACAGTGCTGTGAGCTTCTAATTTAACGATTTGATAAAGTGTTCCACGTTTTGCCCATTCTTTCCACATTTTGAGAGGCAATGTTCCCACATTTGGGGGACAAAAGGTTGAGAGGTATGAGAGAGTGTGTTGAGGGCCAGCCACAAGTGGCAGCTGCTGTGTTGCATCCTGCAATGCAGCAGCTCACCTGTGGGTGGCCCTCAACCTGATCCTTTTTTTTTTTTGCTCAAAGTTGTGCAGGCGCAGGTTGGGGGTTGCACCTGCACAACTCTGCACAGCCTGGCTGAATATCTGGTATGCTTTTTGGAGGGCATGTCATATCACTGACTTAATTATTTAAAGTAGTGATGTGTGTTGAGGGCCTGAAACACGGGTAAAAAGCTGTTTGGTTTCAAAGTATCATTAAACTGATCATGATTGTGTACACATGAAAAGTATATTATGATAGTGTTAATGTCAAGGTACTTTGTTTTTCACTGCAGACATGACTACACATTATAGGCAGACATGGTGAAGTAAAAATTCTCACACTTGATGAGGATGTATTTCAATTGTATGGTATAATAGTGTCAATAATGCAAAAGTATGTACATACTGAATATTTATGAGTAGTGAAAGAAAATATAAGAGTAGCATTCTAAGCCACAGCTAACTATACATTTGTTTATGTTGTCAGCTTATTAGATAATATAGAAAATCAAGTATGACAGAGACAGAAATAAGATACTAAATAGTTTAGCATCATACTTAAAACTATTATCATAACTTTGAAATGAATGCATTTCTGATATTGCAGTAGATAAGAAATATTTGAAGTGAAATATTTGAAAGTCGTAATTGTTGAATTTGTGTTGTATATTCATCATAACTTTTTTTAAAATCTTTGTAGGGCGCCGGCGACTGCGAAAATGCATGGCTTACTGCCGCTGCTACAGACGGCTCACGCACGGGGTTGTCAGTCTGCGTAAAGAAAATGCTGTCATCCTTCAGAGGCTGGACAAAATCCAGTCTCTCTTGGATGCACAGCAGCAGACTGCCAACCTTGTGCTAGAGCTGTTCGTAGCAGTGGGTGATGGTGCTGTGCCAAGTAGCAGTGCTTCACCTCCACAGCCACCATCTGTTCCCGCAGCTTCCCTGGGCGAAACTGGCCACCCTTCATAGCGGTCCGGTATCTCCTCCGGAGGGTGCAACAGCTTCCACTTCGTTTGTGCCTCCACATCGAATCCAGTTTCTAGCCTGGATTGCCTCAAGCAGTGCATACACCTCTCGCAAGTGTTGCACAAAACTTAAAAAGAACACAAGACTTTTAATATATATTTTTATTTATCTGACAAAAATGTTTTTGAATAATTTATTTTTGTGTATGATGCAATACACAGTTTAATTATTTTTTTCCCCTGTATGAATATTATTTGTGTTAATATATATTTTGTATTTTATATGAAGAAAGATATTTTGTTTGTAATTTTTATATATAATATATTTTTATAGTAAAAAGATTTATTTATACTCTCTTGTGTTTGGTGTGTTATTGTGTAGTTGAGATGTTTCTTGAAAATAGTTTTAACAAGATTAATACAACTGTGATTTTCTCATTTGGTGAAACCTCATACCACACTATTGTGGTATTAGGTTAGGATTCTCCATAGAAGTAAGTTAGATGTGTGACAATGCTACATTACACTATTTGTGGCACACTGTTGTTGTTTCATACAACTAGTGCTACAGAATGTGTGTATGTGTATCATGATGAAGATAAGTATGTACGCTGCTAGTACAACAAGTGAAATGTCCGTGTTGGCATACTTACAACAAATTTATGTATTCCGCACGAAGCAAACCTCTTCCACCGCTGTTCACATGATTGGTGGTACCACCTCAGTTGGTAGTACAAGCACTTATCAAATCTCAAGTTACTACAGTAACATATCCATTTGTTCAGTAGATGAACTAATGGTGTCCATATCATGTCATATTGTCTTTTAGTTATGTACATCTTTTTATTTACATATGTGCTCACAAACAAAAGGAGAAAGACACTTTTACATAAAAAATATTACATGAAATAACAATGACAAATTACAATTAATAAAGTAATAAAACAATATGATTAACAGTTGACTACTGTTACTGCTAATAACAGTAAATGCAACCACAAGAGTTGAAATATTTCTGATATTGGAACTTTTTTTTATGTATGTGCACTATTCTTACTACTATAAATCATGTACTATGCTGAGTAATAGTTCTGAAAAAGACAGAATATTCATGGCAAAAAACTCTGTTTAATGCATCAGTTAGGGTTGTTCCACAGTGACAAAAGTGAGGAAATTCGCTGTTAGGGTTGAAAACCCTAACTCCGAATCCCCCCCCCAGCATCACACACACACAGACACACACACACACACCTGCAAGTATGGGGGAGGACCAAGTCAACACAACCAATGACAGACATCCAGCAGCAGGTGACAGAAATAACAAACAATTGTCTAAATGTACTACGAGACATCCCCAACCCCTGACCAGGTACTGCATGTTCAGTGGAGATCAACAGCAAAACTGAGGCCATGTACACCAAACGTACACATCCCTGATTGCAGCTGCACACAACGTACCACACTTGCATGTGTGTGTGTGTGTGTGTGTCTATGTGTGTGTGTCGTGCTGGGGGGGGAATTCGGAGTTAGGGTTTTCAACCCTAACAGCAAATTTCCTCACTTTTGTCGCTGTGGAACAACCCTAACTGATGCATTAAATGGATTTTTTTTGCCATGAATATATATATATATAGATACACACATTTGCTATGGTAAAGGCTGTCACTTCTCATATTGATAAAAATAACATTTAACAGCATGTAAGCTGGAATAAGTGTATTTGTAAGCATAAAAGTTATGTTTGTAAATGGGTACCCACTGATGTCAATATGCACCCCATTCATTTGTGTGATGTTCTGGTTGTACTGTATGCACATTCTGGTTTTACAGTATGCACATATTTAGCTTGTCCCAGTCATGTGAATACACCAGGAATCCACTGTATATATAAGAGATATGCAGGGGGACCTGTGTGATACATGATTTATGCACACAAGAGCTGTTTGACCTTGGGTAACCTCACGAGTGGCATAAGCCATAAGTTAGGTGACCAAGGGCAAACAGCATGAGTGTGCATAACTCACATATCAAATAAGGTCCCCCTGGCATATTACATTTATGCAATATGCCTGGACTTTGTGTATATCTTTCTTTTTTTAATAGTATTTATGAAATACATGTATTAAAGTATATGGGTCAATTTTTTTAACAAGTGGTTGTGCACCCTTTTTAAAATGTTGTTACCATGGCTATTGCCATGGACTCACTGTCTTGATGACCATTGATGCTGTTACATCACAGTTCATTGGTAGATCTAGTACTAAGCCTGAAAATGTTTAAGCAAGATGGCAGGCATTGTTAGTGGAGAGCTTCAGGAGGTTTTGGGACCAGTGAAAAAATTAGGAACATTTGGGAGTGTATTAGAAAAAGAAAAATTCCCATTTCATTTTAAAGTTAGCAACCATAATGAGTGCATGAGGAGGGAGAGCAGTGTTACCGCTGTCGGGTCGGGTGTTGCTTTTTTGTTTTTTTTTCCATTTCAAGAGACCTGGAGCCCCATGTGAATCAAGGAGAGAAGTGTTGGCAGTAGGATGTGGGGAGAGAGAGAAACCTGTTTCTAAATTTGAGGTACAGTGGATTGTTGCAGGATGTGGAGAGGAGGAGAATGTCTATTTATGTGGAACTAAGGAGATTCTCTGTTTTGGTGGATGCCAAGGACTGAGCAGTGGAGCAAGGTGTATGCACTTGTTGCCTGTGGAGCTGCATGGGAGGATTCATTCAACATCAGCCGATGCAGCTGGTGAAGTTGCAGAGGAAGATTGTGCATGCCTGAGGTACTACAGTATAAGAAACAAACAAAAAAAAAATGACATGCTGTAGTGTGAGGTAGAATGAAGATCAGGAGCTGCATGTGAGAACAATGGTGATGGGAGCAGTTGGGGTGGGGGAATGTCATAGAAACTTGGGGTTCAAATAGGAGTGCTGGGCATCTGAGCAAGTGGTGAGAAGTGAGTGTGCAGTCAGAGGAGGCAGATTTGAGGACAGTTTTTTTTATGTTAACATTGTGAGAAGCAGCAGTACATTTTAGTCTGTTGTTGAATTTAAAATCAGTGGTGAGGTGGTCTTCTGGGTAAATGTAAGGGCTGTGGGTTTGGGCTGAAACTGCTTTTAAGATGAATAGAAACTGCTGGAAGAAGTGTCGGCTGGGGGGCATGACGTATCTGCTGTGCAGATAAACAGCTGATGACGTATCTACTATGCTTATAAATATGAGATTTCACATTTATACACACATAGTAGACACATAATCAGCCATTTAGCTCATAATAACAGCATTTATTAATGGAGATTTTTCTCCACCCCATTGCATAAATATACGATATATACATAGCACACAATTGCACATCATGTGTCCGATTTAAACAATCGGGGTTTCCAGAACTGTCTTTTTGTTTTTTTTTTGTTCACTTTATCTTGTGGAATAAACAAAAAAAGACACAGGACAAAAAAATAAACTGTTGCTCAAACAAGCTGAAACACTAATTTGCCATTTGGGATGAAGCAGACTGTGTTCATTGGTAGCTGAGGTATTCATGGATGTGAAAGGCTTTGATCTTTTTTTGGCTTTTTGTCAGTATAAAACTGGTTGCTGTTAGCTTGCTTTGGTTCTCTGCAGGAACACAATGTGCTTTTCTAGGGCTAGCAGTTGAGTTGCAGTGTGGAACTGATATACTGATTAATTTCCTGTGCTACTGAGGGTCTGGTGGAGTTCCTTCCTGATTGCTGTCTTAGGGAAACCTGACTAGAGTGATGATATCTACTTCAGCAGAGTCCAGCTATGTTTCCTGATTGGTCAGAATGTAATTAAGAGATCAGGATAGTGATTGTTTTAGGCAGGGTTTCAGCCTGACATCAGCACAGTGATGATATCAGCCTGTGAGTTAAGCACAGTATGTATACATGTAAAATATTATCACATTTTGATAATAGTGCTGGTAAAAAATCACAGTGTGATTTTCTACCAGGATTTACATCACTGTGTGTAAAATACATGGATTTATCCACTACTCATTTCTCTCACCCCTACTGTATATGTATGTGTGTCTGTGTGTGTGTGTGTGTATATATATATATATATATATATGTATATATATATATATATATACACAGTCAATTCCCCTTGTGTGCCATTCGGATATGTGCACATTCCACTTGTGTGCACAAATTATCTCAGTCCCGTTTCACTTCCTATTTGTCGCAATACTAATGTAATCGGTTGTGTGCACAACGATTTTTTGTTGTGTGCACAGATTTTCTAGTAAAAAGCCTGTTTTCAAGCTGTCAATTGAGCTTGTAATATAGCAGCCAGCAGTCTGATTACCTGTGAATGGGTCATCTGATGTAAGCAATAGATGATTGTCTTTAGAGGCAACTGTGTAATCAGGTGCTAATCACCTGCCTGATCATCCGCTTCTTGACTACCATCATTAGGTGAAGCTAGTTGGGAGGGGTCCTTAAAAATCCCCATTCAGATCTAGCAGTCTAGCTAACTCTTGGGCAGAAAGTGCAGCTGTTGGACAAAGCACTTCTGCCCAAAACTGTTTCCCCAAAGCCAGAATAGTAGAGCTGTGTCAGCCTTTGCCCGATTGTTGTGCTCAGCGCTACACAGAACAATGCTGAAGAGAAGAGAAAGCTGATGACACCGAGCTGGAGGCACCATTGACGGTAGAAGTGTGATGAATAATGCACAGCGCAGAGAACAATGTAACAGAATATTGCACTACAATGCACCTGAGTCTGTGAGTAACACAGTACTAGAATAAAATTATATTCAGTACAGTACTTCCGTGCTTATGAATGTTATTTTTGATAGATTATGCTGCGATCCTACATATAAGACTTTTCTTGCCTCAAAACTGTTCAGATACTAACAATTTCGGTTATGTACATTTTTGGTTGTGTGCACACATTCAGCTGGTCCCGAGCATGTGCACACAACCGGAACTGACTGTATATATATATATATCTGTGTGTACTGTATACTGGCATTGGGGTGTGTCATGGGGTCGTCAGGCCCAACTTTCACCCCATTCCATGTGTAAACAATCTTACATGCTACAATATAGGACAATGTGGTGAGAATTATGCCTGATGACCCCATGGCACACCCCAGTGCCTGTTGATGTGTGGATGGTAGGGGGATGGGGTGGGGTGGTGGAGTGGGAACCCTGGGTGTGGGGCTTTAGGCTTGGAATCCCTCATTTCCCTGCTTTTGTTGCTATGGTATTCACTCTAACTGGTGCATTAACGAAGTTTTTGCAACTAATTTCCTTTCTTTTTGAGGTATCATAATAGTATCCTCATTATACTATGGGAACACAGGGTCATTTGGATCCTGCTCTCCCATCCCTCTATCCAGATAGTACAGTAGTATCCATATGTCACAGTGGGAATGCAGAGTCCTTTGGACCCTGCACTGCCATCTGTCTATTGAGATAGTACAGCAGTATCCATATGTCACAGTGTGATCCCTCCATCCAGATAGCATAACAGTATCCATATATTATGGTGGGAGTGCAGGGTTCTTTGGACACTGCACTCCCATCCATCCATCAAGACAGTACAACAGTGTCCATATCTCATGGTGGGAATGCAGAGTCCTTCGGATCCTATGCTCCCATCCCTCCATCAAGATAGCACAACAGTATCATATGTAGAGATGCAGTGAATTTAAAATCCGCTGGCAAAGTGAACGCGAAGTGGCCACTTCATATTGGCACTTCACTACGTTATGTGCCCCATAGGAAAGGCTCACTTTGCCTTCTTATTATTACTTTGCATTGTCATTCTGCCTTAAACAGGAAGTACGGTGGAGTGACAACAATATTGACAGCATCCCACCCACACAGTTACCAGAATGAATGTGCATCCCCAAAATGTTACTGTCTTGTGTCCAGAAAACTCAGCAGCGCTGATGAAGTGAAATGAGAGTGTAACAAGAAATGCAAAGTCTCCCAGAATTAATGGAGCACTCAGTCAAGTGTTCAGTGGTCAGATAACACACAGAATCACCAGAATTAATGTGCATCCCCAAAATGCTACTGTCTTGTGTCCAGAAAATTCCCCAGTGGTGATGAAGTGAAATGACAACATAACAAGTAATGCAGTCTTCCAGAATTAATGGTGTCATGCAAACACATAGTCTGATTAAGATTGCACTGCACACTCAAGGGATACATAAGAAAAGGCACAACAACACCTAACCAGTGTTAACAAGTTACAAATCCAAATCTGGAAAGGAATACATTTTGCCAGTTGAAGGATTAGTGCACAGCAGTAACAATCCACTACCAGTAAAGATACCACAAAGCAGTATAAAAAATTCATGCAGGTGCAGTGGATAGTAGGTTCACACTGCTGCAATTACTCTGTGGCACAATAAAAGGTTTCTGATTTAATGGCACACATCACATATACACTCACACACATATTACATGTATAGCAAATTGAAAACCTTTAGTAATATAACCAAATGTTTTAAATAGACAAATTATACACTGCTGCACCACAACAATCAGCAAAAAAGTCAAGAATTACTGAAAATATTACTGTGTGTACATTAACAATTATACAAGAAAAATATAACCAAAACAGAAAGACTGCCTTTTTCTCCCAGTTAATCTACCTACACCACAAATACGTCCCTCCCCAAAGCACACTTCACAATACACAGATGGACTGTTCTAAATTAACATTCAAAATCCACACACAACAATAAACACTCGATATGAGCACAGAAGGGCTTCCTACAATCTGTGTACTAAATTTTGAGCAAAACTATTACTCAGAAAGACATTTTAAACAGCTTTTATAGCTTTTGAATCACAGAGCTCTGATTGCAAACTGTCTCCAGCTACCACTGCACACACTACCCAGGCCAGAACTGAGGCTGTGCTGAACAATCTAGAGCCTATGTGACCTGCAATCCCATGAATAACTACAGAATTTCATTTAGAGCTCAATTACAGGGTGAAGTAAGATGAATTACATTGATTTCAATGTACTTCACCTTAAAATTGGTGGAGAAGTGGTTTGGGGGAGGTAGAATAACGCAAAGTCATTGGTTTCAATGGACTTTGCATTCCTTATTATGAAGCAAAGTACTCCGCTTCACATTGTGGAGTTTTCTACGGATTCTGCATTACTCAGTGAATCACTTCACGGAGCAAATTGGGACCACTTCACCCACCACTACTTACAGTACTGTAACTCATATGCAATACGGGAAGGAATGCGAATGCCTATGGCTGTATTTCCCCGATGAGCTGTAGCACAAAACTCCCCAACTTAAAAACGCTTATTAATGAGTATAATGGTGGAGTGGTGAAGCCTGTAGAGATACTACAAAACATGCTTACAATACATCCAAGTAACTAGTAAAAAAATGTATGTTGTGATTCAAGACGTGATTGTGAATCATGATTTGTGACTGCATTTGTGACCGTGATGATGAACGTGATTCGGTGTTCACGATGTGTGATAAACAATATGGAACTGTATTGGGAATGCAAATGCCTACAGCTGTACTTCCCCAGTGAGTTGCAGCACAAACTCCCCAACTTAAAGATTCTCATTAATGAGTACAATGGCGGGGTGGTGAAGCCTGGAGAGATAGTACAAAACATTCTTACAATATATCCAAGTAACTAGTCAAAATATTAGTGTTGTGATTCGTGGCGTGATCATGAATCGTGATTTGTGACTGCATTTGTGATTGTGATGATGAAGAACATGATTTGTATCATGAGTGACTCATGGTGCTGTTCCTGACTTAAAAATGCATATTAATGAGTACAATGTTCAAGCAGAATTAAGCACCACACCTGTCCAGTACTCTGAAGGGAAGCCAAAGAAACAACTGTGACTTAAGTTACAGATGGAGATTGGGCCCTAATGAGATGTAAATGCACAGACAGATTAAGATTGCGCTACACACCGAAGAGATGCAGACACAAAGGCACAACACCTAACCAGTGCTCACCATCAGAAATTCAAATCTGGAAAAGAATACTTTATTATTTGGGTGGCTGAAGGTACTGCACTGTTGCAGTACACTGCCCCCAAAGTTGCCTTGGTACTCCTGGTAAACCACTCTATATTATGGCAGTTTACATCCCCCCAGAAAACCAGAAGCTAGTGTTTGATTCCATCCTATCTGCAATCACATATCTTCCCCCAAAAAGTGAACTGGTTATTATGGGTGATTTTAGTGTGAACTGGCAGTCTGCTACATCGGCTTCCTACAAAGAGGCAGCTCGTGCCTATGACCTTACCCAAGTAGTACCGACACCCACTAGGCAGGATCCTCGGACAGGCTCCTCCACTCTTATAGACCTAATCTTTACAAACCTCCAAAACCACCTCTCCAATGTCAGTGTGCTTCCTGATGTACTTAGCGACCACTCCCCTGTCATATGCCGGTGGACAAATAAAAATACTCCTAACAGACCTAAAACTTCACTCCAAAGGCACCTCAAAAAAGATGCCCTCTCTCGCCTCAGAGTGTACCTTGCCACCTGTGACTGGGATACTGTCCATACTGCCCAATCTTTAGATGCTGCGCTCACTGCATTTATTACTATTTTCAACGCTGCCTGTGACATATTTGCCCCCTTCACAAAAAAGATAATAAAAACCTGGGACACTCCTTGGATAACCCAGTCCCTCTTACAACTTATGCAACATAGGGATAACCTCTGGCACAGGGCCCTATCTTCCCAGCTGCCCCATGATAGACAGCTCTACAGAGAGGCAAGAAATAAATGCACGAGGGCTATCCAGCAAGCCAAGGCCACTTACTATCATCAAGCTTTTACCGCTACTTGGAGCTCTGGTAAATCTTTCTGGAACAATGTCAAGGAACTCTGTGGGAAAACTACTAACACAGAACCTACCCAGCTGTTAGTGCAGGGTACCCTCTCTCTTGACCCCACCGCCATATCCAATACCCTAAACACCACTTTCTCTGACCTTGGTCATGTCCTCCCTATAAACTTCTTTGACCCCATTTCCCACACATCTTCTGATACACCTTATCCCCCTACACACCCTCCTTTCAGACTGCGCATTGTCACCTGCAATGAGGCAAAGCGCTACCTCTTAAAAGTCCTTCATAACTCGCGTTATAGCAGTGACTCCCTTGACCTGAAAATTCTTCGGCTTACCCTTAATGAGACTCTGCTGCATCTCACCAAACTCCTCAACTACTCGCTGTGCCTTGGCCAAGTCCCTACACTATGGAAAAGGGGTATTATCACACCCATCCTAAAAAAGGGTGATCCAACAACCCCAGGCAACTATAGGCCCATTACGATCCTTCCTCCCCTCTCAAAAGCACTAGAAAGAATTTTGTCTGACCAATTTACGGAATACCTAGACAAATATGGACTTCTCTGCCATGAGCAACATGGTTTCAGAAAAGGGCCCAGTACTACCACGGCACTACTAGAATTTACATCTTACATTCATGAAGCTCTTGAACAGGGGTCAGCAGTTGGGGCAATCTATGTTGATTTGACCAAGGCATTTGACACTGTCAATCATGAGCTTCTTCTCCGTGCCCTTGCATCCCACCATATTGCTCCTGAAACTATCTCCTGGTTCAAAAACTATCTGACTGACAGAACACAGCAAGTAAAAATTTGTAACACACTCTCCTCCAAACAACCAGTTCGTTCTGGCATCCCTCAAGGGTCAATACTTGGCCCTCTATTGTTCACTCTCTTCCTGAACTCACTCCCCCCAAGCCTGCAGTGGAAAGCTCCTGCTATATGCTGATGATACAGTGTTATATTGGAAGCACACCAACCTCATCCAACTCCAAAGTGCCCTTCAAGGCTGTTTTAGGGAGCTTGAACACTGGTTCTCTGACCATCAGCTAATACTTAACTATGACAAAACTAAATCCATGATGTTTGCCCATCACCAAAACCCCCTCAGTAACTCCCTGCTATCTATCTCAAACTTACAGGGTACCCACATTGAACAGGTCACTCATTTTAAATATCTAGGCATCACTCTGGACACATCCCTCACATACCATCATCATATCAAACTTCTCTCCTCCTCAGTCAATACCCGGCTTGGCATTCTTTACAGGCACAAACACTGCCTTACCCCACAGGCGCTACGGTTAGCCATTACAAGCTCAGTCCTCTCATTAGTCGATTATGGAATAATCATTTACGGTGCTGCTGACAAATCTGCTCTAAGCAGCATCAATATAGCACTCAACAAAGCCTGCCGCATGGTCACTAACAGCAATAGACAAACTCACACTTGTTTGCTCTATTATCGTGCAGACTGGCTAACCCTAGAAGGGAGGCTTAAGTACCAAACCTGTCTCCAAGCCAAAAAGATCCTTATGAAACTAACACCAATTGGACTCCACCACCTCATCCGCCCAGCCCATCATAGGGGCACCTCTAGATGACTTGCTGGTACCTCCTATACAGTCCCCCCACTGTAGGACATCTCTAGGGCAAAGATCCTTCCGGTATCGAGCTCCACTCTGGCTAAACAATCTACCATCCTCCATCTCACTTGCCCCTAATCTAAGTCTATTCAAAGCTGGGATCAAGAAGTTTCTTCTTAACCCCGAGACCTGTACCTGTTCTCCCTCTTTCCCCTTAGGTGGTCGGTCACTGGGGCCACCTCACCGTTAGGAGCATCTCTATCCTCAGATATTTGCTAGCCTAGGCAATATCTTATACAGTGATTGTTTGAACCATTGTAATGTCCTGTTTTTGAAACTTCTGTACAACCTGTTTCTCTGTGTACTCTCTAGTACAACTGACGTGTAGCCTTACTTATGCTATGATATCAACTTTTGTCGAAATGTAATATCTCTGTTTTGCTCTATGTAATGTTGTTTTGATACTGACATGTAGCGTTGCTTATGCTGTGATTTTGAACATTTTTGTCAAAATGTAATGTCTCTGTCTTGAAAACTTTTGTACAATCAGTCTTGTCCTAATGTTCTGACGTGATTGACGTGGAGCCTTTGCAAAGGAGTCCTTGACTCAAAGGTTGTAATTCCGAAATTTTCAATAAACAAATAAACAAATAGTCACTAGTACTAGTACCAGGAAAGATATCACAAAGAAGTACACAAATCACACAGCTGCAGAGGATAGCAGGTTCACATTGCTGAAATTATTATGAGG
Organism: Neoceratodus forsteri; assembly: GCA_016271365.2. Lineage (NCBI taxonomy): Eukaryota > Metazoa > Chordata > Ceratodontiformes > Ceratodontidae > Neoceratodus > Neoceratodus forsteri. Next base: position 615,944,170 of record CM057455.1, read on the forward strand.
CACAATAAAAGGTGTCTGATTTGATGACCCATGTCACACACATACTCACACACACACTAAGTAATGCGTAGCAAATTGAAAACTTCAGTGATATAACCACATATTTTAAACAAACTAAAATTATGCACTGCTGCACCACAACAATTAGCAAAAAAATGGCAAGAATTATTGAAAATATTGCTGTGTGTACATTAACACAGTTATACAAGAACAATATCACCAAAACAGAAAGCACTGTCTTTTTCTCCAACTTAATCTACCTACACCACAGATATGCCCCTCTTCCAAATCACACTTCCACTGTCTTTCAGTACACAGACTGAATGTTGTACATTAACATTCAAAATCCACACATAAATAATAAACCCTCGATGATATGAGCAGAAGAGGGTTTCCTATAATCGATGAACTAAAGTCTCAGCAAAAAAAATGATTCAAAAGGCTTTTTTAACAGCTTTTAGAAGGTTTGAATCACAGAGAACTCTCAGAGCTGATTGTCTCCTACAGCTTCCTACACACACCACCCCAAACTGAGGCTGTGCAAAACAATCTAGAGCCCATGTGACCTGAAACCCCATGAATCGCTGCAAAATTCACCTTTGGAGCTTAAAAACAAGGCAAAGTGAGGCAAAGTACATTGTCTTCAATGTGCTTTGCCTTAAGAATTGTTGGAGTAGTGGTTTGGGAAGGCAGAGTAATGCAAAGTAATTGTTTTCAATGGACTTTGAGTTACCCATTATAACGCAAAGTACTCCTCTTCGCGTTGCAGAGCACTCCACGAAATTCACCTCCACTCCGCGAATCACTTCGCGGAGCAAACTGGGGCCACTTCGCCCATCTCTAATCATATGTTACAGTGGGAGTGCAGTGTCCGGGTGGGAGCGCATGGTGCCTCCATCAAGATAGCACAACAGTTTCCATATGTCACAGTGGGAGAGCAGGGTCCTTTGTACCCTGCACTCCCATCACTCTACAGATGCACATATTTATCTAGCTGTAGAAACACAGGGGTCTCAGGTCCCTGCACTTCCACACATTAAGTTACGAACAGGCATAGCGAAACTGTAACAAATAGTCATAACTGTGCTATCACAAATCATTTTCACCCCAAATGTTCAACATAACCTTCTTAGCACCTCACCACAAATACCCAGTACAATAAACATTCAAATCCTCATCAAAATGCAATTCCTCGCAACTGTAACATCATTTTTGCACCACAGTTGTGGAAAAACATTTTCAGTAGGATTTGAAAAATGATGGTTGTACTATTCATGAGGTGGTGGGGAAAAATGGCAATGTTAAAAATCTGAAGTGAAAATAGGAAAAACTGGCAACGCTATGAGCGTGCGTAGAAACTGTGAAATGCATGTTCATAGCACTGTCATTTTATGGAATTTGTTCACCAAATTTTCAACATCTGTGTTATAGGACCTCCGCTCATGAACAGTACAACTGTGATTTTGTTCATCCATTCCAAAGGTTGATTTTGCACAGAATCTGCACCATTCTACACCACAGGTGTGAAAACATATTCTGGGCAAGATGTGTAAAATGATAACTTACTGTTCATAAGGAGGTGTGAAAAAATGGCAATGTTGAAAACCTGAAGTGAAAATATTGAAAATTGGTGAAGTTACGAGCATGCATAGAAACTGCACAATGCACACTTGTAATGCAGTGATTTTTGGGGACTTTTTCACCAGATTTGCAACATAAGATTTTTGGGACCCCACATCATGATCAGTGGCACAGTCATTTTGTGAATCATTCCTGAAAGGTGATTCCATGCAGCGACTGCAAAATTACCTTTTGGGACTGAGAAACGAAATGACAGTGCCAGTGTCCATGAGGTGGGGCTCCAAGAACACAATGTTGAAAATTTTGTCTAAGAATTCCTAAAACTACCGAGATATCAACACAAGTTGAAACCACCACTTTGCCTACCCATTGCACAGCTTACCTTGATTCCTTAAATCGCAGTTCAGTTTTGAAGAGTGCAGATTTGTTCTGGTCCAGAGAATACTGCCAATCCTGACCTCTGGAGGGTAAGAATGGGTGCGGGGTGCTGGGAGGTGGGTGCAGAGAGGAGGGTGGGATGGGGAGGGGGGGGGAGTGGGAAGACAATGATGAACTGTTTTCCTTTTTCAGGGCTTAAAAAAAAGACTACTGGGATGGGTTTCTACATTAACAAGAGAACTGCAGGGTGGGCTCACATTGTTCCTGATGAGTCTGGAATGGCATACATGATGCTGACAGGGCGATTGGGCACCCCGTCGGCAGTGAAAGTGGTAGAGGGAGGGTGGGGTCATCAGATACCGGGGGAGGGCATCCTGGTGTTGGAAATGGTTAAAATGTGTTTTATCTATATCGGCACACTGGGGTGGTCTCCCACTGTGCCAAAATACTGGGTGGAGGGATACACATCGACATGGAGATTGGGCACCCTGATGATGGTGGAGGGGGCACAGTAGTTCAATGCAGTATTCTGCATTGAAATAATTGCAAATTTCGATGCAGGATTCTGCATCGAAGAAAAGACATCTGGGGGCAGTTTTCTTTTCTGACAGGCTTTTAAATATTGTTAGGCACATTGGGGTGGACTCCCATCGTGTCAAATATATGTGTGTGTGTCTGTGTATGGGGGATACATGCTGACACGGGGATTGGGCACCCCGGGTCAGTGGGAACAACTGCAGATCTTTCTTGACTCAGCACAAGTTCCAGCTGTGGCTGCAGAAGTCAATAAAATACTGCTCTTCTCATACAGAGAATGGCTTCCAAGTCGTTCTCTGTATAAGCTGGCACCTGACAAAAAAATGTGTTTAGATCTAGCTTAAAACCAAACTAAAAACATCAGAATACACCAAAAGGGGATCCTCTTTAGCTGTTTTCTGATTATTTGTTTCTTGCATAATCTCTAGGGATAGGTCTATTAACCTGCTAAATTTGGTGGGAATCTGTCAAGTAGTTGCAGAGATATAAAGTGTTGAAAAAACAAAAACAATGTTTTTTTTTTACATTTCTTTCTACAGCTGGATCTCAGAAACTGCTTTATGTTGTGGTCTGAAATTTTGAGGGTAGAAAGCCCTTAGGTCACAGATGTGCTTTTTGGAGGTTTGGTGAAAAAAATATTAATCCATTCAAAAGTTATTAAACTTTTAAATTTCCCATTATTTCCTATGAGAAAGGTTAGGGGCCTGTTTCCAGAATGATGTATGCCGGAACAAGTTGAGTTACGCCAAACCCCTTTGTGTAACTCATGACTTGCACCATGCATTATGCTAGTCCCTATTCCAAAAGGTGCCTTGTGCCATGTTGGCTGCAGGCTACGCCAGCCATGGGATATGCCACCCACTATGCTGCATCCAGCAATGACATGGTGCAATGGTGAGTTACAGCAGCAACTGCACCCTATTCCAGAAGGGCAGCTGCCATAACCTACATCCGCAATTCCAGGCGCCTCACTGGCAGAGCTATCTTAGAGCATCTCAGAGATGCTCTAAGGGGCATCTGTCAGTGCCATCCGATGGATGACCACTCTGCAGTGCCATGGCAATGGTCTTGCTGTGCTCTCCATGCCCCCAAAGACATGACCATGCCCCCCAACCCCTGAATGTTGGGAACCCCGGGGGGTCCATTCTCCACTGTGCCTCCCAGACTCCTGTGCCACCTGTCCAGCTCTCACATGCCCCCTGGATATGCCAGAGTGTTCTGGGGTGGGGGAAATCTGGGGGGGTCAGTCTGAAGTGGGCTGCAACTTGCAACTATGCCATGCCAGTGGCGTTAGCCTACACGTGTCGCAAGTCACACATCGTAGGTGCCGGGACCTTGTCACTTTTAGAATATGGTGCAGGGTCCCCGGCATAGCAGCGAATGTCATAACTTGCATACACCTGTGAGTTGCAACATTCATCCTGGAATCAGCCCCTAAGTGTTTAGCATGAAATAAACCATTTGCAAAAATGTGTCTGCTTGCTAAAATGAAAACAAGCTGTTTAATCCTGGAACGTTAATAACTCTGGAACTCTTCAATTGATTTGTACAACTTTTAGCATGCTTAGTCTCCAGGGTAGGTCTCTTGACATGCCAACTTTTATGTGGATGGGTTTTGTGGTTTTTGAGATATGGACAGTCAGAAAAAAACATAACATTAATGGCCATTTTCTAAAATAAATCATTGCTTGTGAAAATTAAACCAAGTTGTTTAAATTCTGAACATTAATAACTCTAGATCCATTCAATGGATTTGCAAGAAAGTTTGCATGCATGATCTATATGAGTAGGTCTCTTGACATGCCACATTGTGTATGGATAAGTTTTGTAGTGTTTGAGATATGGGCTATTGGAAAAACATAAAATTAATGGCCATTTTCGAAAATGAATATTTGCTTGCGAAAATTAAACCAAGTTGTTTAACTTTTGAACCATAATAACTCTGGAACTGTTCAATGGATTTGCACTAAGTTTGGCTTGCATAATCTGTAGCAGTATGAATACAACTGCAGTGAAATATTTTTCATAGTTGTTGCAGTTACCGAGATATTGTCAAATAAGTGTTATGAGGGTTCCTTTTAAGTAGTATGGGGCTGCTGTATGGCTCGATACTTATGTGTAAGAGGGAGTACAGGGCACAGAGGGCCCGCACTAACGCATATGTATATTGTACGATTATGCCCACAAAATGGGGAATGTGAAGGGAGTGCAGGGCCTGGAGGGGTAATTCATCAGTTAGGATTGATAGCACAGTAACAAAAGTATGGAAATGTGATGTTAGGGTTACCCCCACCACCACCACATCCCATCCCACCCCTGCTACCCTCCACACACCAACAGATGTCGGGGTGTGCCATGGGATCATCAGGATCAACTTTCACCCCCATTCCATGTGTAAGCAAGCTGACATTCTATAGTATAGGAGAATGGGGTGATAGTAAAGCCTGACAATCCCATGGCATACCCCGATGTCTGGTGGTGTGTGTGGGGGGTGGGAGGTGGGAATGGAGTGGTAGGGGTGGGAACCCTAACATCAAATTTCCAAACCTTTATAGATGTACTATCAGCCCTAAGTGATGCATTAATGGATTTTTTTGCAATGAATTTCCCTTCTTTTTGAGAAACTGTAATGTAACTGGTATGTGTTTGTGGTAGCATGGGCCCTCCAGGCCCTGTGATCCATTCATGCTGCCCAGTTTTGCATAATGTTATGCATATGTGGGAGCCTGGACTCTCTGGGCCTGTCGATCCCACTTACACAGAAGTATAAAGCCATACAGCAGCCCTGTAGTGCTGAAAAGGACACCTTGTAACATGTATTTGGCAATATCTCAGTACCTGAAGCAACTATGAAAAAAATTCCACTGCTGTTGTATTCATCACTTGGGAACCTCCACACATTATATGATCACCTAAAGGTGGACTAAGTTGCGAGAAGTGAAAAATCCATAACTCAAACCATTTTTGAGATGCAGGCACTGAAAGGCACCACAGGTGCCACAATGTCATCCTATGGGAAATTTCTCTTTTTGGAGTGCAATAACTATTGAACCCTTGTAAATGTTTCCACCAAACCAGCAGAAGGCTCATCTGTTGGGCAAGGGCTTGCCACCCTGCAAATTTCAACTCCAAATCCCTAACCATTTATTTGCTGTGAAGTGGCATAGAAACTGAAGTTTTTAGGGTAGTACTCTAGCAAATCTGTTATACTTTCACAACTGAATTTTTGCAAAAGTATTGTACTTTTACAAATTCACAAAAGTTTCATGAAAGTAAATTTACGAAACTTTAGCAATTATGAAAGTTTTGCAAATGTACTTTTGCAAATTTATGAAAGTACCTATGGCTAAATTGAAAAAGCATATTTCAGAGCATTGTTTTTAAAAACTAATGTCAGGAACATGTTCCTCGGGCCCCAATTAGGTAAACACAAGTGTTAGTGTTTACCAAGGGGCATTCTTTTTTGAATTACAGCATTTTTTAGCCACCGCTTACTGAAAACAAGATGGTGGATTTGAGAAATTAAAAAGCCTATTTGCGAAAGTAAGACATACTTTCGTGACATACATGTATTTTTTTCCCATAGGCTATAATGAGAAACTTAAAACTCTAAAAACTTTTGAATGGATTAGAATTTTTTCACCAAATCCTCAAAAGGCACAACTGTGATACAGACCCCATCTGCCCTGAAATGTTTAGCACACAATCCCAAACCATTTGGGCTGTTGCCCAGAGCAAAGAAATAGGCAAAAAGTGGTGTTTTACACATTTTTTTGCACTATGCAACCACACATCTGATTGAAATGAAACTTGCCCGATCCAGAGACCTATGGAACCACACCATGCATGCAAAATTTTAGGCAAATCCTTTACATGGTTGCAAAGTTATTAAAGTGCAAAATTTGGGCTTTTACATAGAAGTAGCTGTTCAACAGTTACTATAGTGGCACTACTGTGCCATGAAGCCCACCACGATGATGCACAGTGTCACAGGTTTACTGCGTGACAAAAGGGATTAACTCCCACTGAAATCAAGTTGTTTTCTGCAGTAACTCTATTGCAGAATTATACAGCACTGTGCTTCATCCTATATATATATATACTGTATATGTGTGTGTACATATATATCTATATATATATCTCTATATATATATATATATATATATACTGTATATGTGTACATATATATATATATATATCTATATATATATATATATATATCTATATATATATATATATATTCATATATATATATATATATATATATATATATATATATATATATATATATATATATATATATATAGATATATATATATAGATATTTATCCATTGCAAAAACTTAGTTAATGCATCAGTTAGGGTTGATGGCAAAGTGACAAAAGTATGGAAATGTGATGTTAGGGTTACCACTCCAACCTCCCCACCATCCACCCTTTGCACCCCAACAGACATTGGGGTGTGCCATGGGATTGTCAGGCTTAACTCTTACCCCATTCAATGTTTATGCAAGCTGACATGTTACAGCAATGGAGAATGGGGAGAGAGTTAGGCCTGGATGACCCCATGGCACACCCTGACATCTGTTGGCATGTGGAGGGTGGGGGGTGGTAGTGGAGTAATATGAGTGGTAACCCTAACAGCACATTTCCATACTTTTGTTACTGAGCTATCAACCCTAACTGATGCATTAACAAAGATTTTTTTTGTATGGCAATGAATTTCCCTTCTTTTTGAGACAGTGTAATGTAACTGATTACTGGTATGTGTTATGGGAGCATGGGACCACTGGGCCCTGTGCTGCCTTCACATTGTCCATTTCTTGCATAATGGTATGCATATGTGGAAGCATGGGCCCTCTGGGCCTTGTGCTCCCACTTACACATATGTACGGAGCTATACAGCAGCCTCATAACACATATTTGGCAATATCTCAGTAACAATAGCAACTATGAAAAAAATTCAACTGCAGTTGTAATCATGACTTAGAAACCTCTATGCTAACTTAATTCACCTAGAGGTGGACTAAGCTGGCAGGAGCGAAAAAATCCAAATCTCGAATTGTTTTCAAGATACGGGAGCCAAAAGATGCCACAGGCACTGCAATGTTAACCTATTGGAAATTTCTCAAATTTGGAGCACCGTAACTTAGGAACCATTTTAGATTTTTTTACCAAACTACTAAAATGCACATCTGTGGGGTCAGGACTGGTCACCCTGCAAATTTCTGCCCCAAAGCCCCAATCATTTAGGTGCAGTGATGTGGCTATGAAATTGCATTTTTGGTATGATAGTGTCACAAATTGTGACAGTATAGATGCAAAAGTGTTGTTATTTGTGAAAATGTCACATTTTCACTTTTGTGATTTGTGACACTACATAGGACCTGATCTTGAAAAGGGAATTTCTAGGTGTCCTAGAAAAAAAACTGATGGCACCATTGTGTTCCTCATGCTCCGATTAGGTAAACACAACTGGCAGTGTTTACCTAGGGGCACTACAATTTGAATAACATCCATTTTTCTCCACTGCCAACTGAAACAAAATGGTGGCAGCAGGACACTACCGAGTGGATCTGCTACAGTAAAACGTTCTTTTGCAACAGTAACGTGTGCTTTCGAGAGGCACATATATTTTTTTCCAATTGATTGCAATGGGAAAATCTAAATTTGAATAACTTTTGAACGGATTAATATGTTTTTGCCAAATCTTCAAAAGGCACATCACTGACCCAGAATGCATCCTCCCTGAAGATGTCATACCAGTTGGAAAAATTGTTTGGGTTGTAGCTCCAAGCAAAAAAACATTTTGTTTGTGCATTCTTTGGTGCTCTGCAGCTCCACAACAGCCCATCTGACTATAATGCAACTTGTCAAATCCAGAGAACAATGGGGCCACTCCATGAATGCAAACTTTCAGGCAAATCTGTGATATGCTGTGATATGGTGTCAAAGTTATTAAAGTGAAATATTTGGGGTTTAACATAGAAGTGTCTGCAGGGTGGTGGTGGGGTGTTAGGGTTGAAAACCCTAACACCACATTTCCCTGCTTATGTCACTTTAGTAAAAACAGGGCCCCTGGTGTACTGCGGCAGAATTTTCTCATTTCTGTGGCAGGGCTCCTTGACTTCTGCGGCAGCATTTTCTGATTTCTACGGCATGATTTATTCATTTCTCTGGCAGAATGTAGTCCTGTCATTGGCTAACTATGATGTGATATCATCAATGACATCATATGCTGAGCATAGAGGAGGGTCTTCAGGATAAACGAGGTGGGAAAGAAAGCCTGACACTATGGAAAAACAGTATATTTATATGAAAATTCACCAAAAACAATGAATTCTGTGGCACTATATATATTCTGCGGCATGATGCAAATTCTGAGGAAAATTCCGCAACCGCAGAACCGCAGAATTCCAGGGGCCTTGAGTAAGAACACTAACGGATGCATTAACAAATTTTTCTGCAATGAATTTCCTTACTTTTTTAGATAGTATAATCATATCTTTATTTATCTTTGGGAGCATTCCCATCCCTCTATAGATGCATATATGCATGTAGCTGTGGAAGCACAATGCCATCCAGGCCCTGTGCTTAAATTTCTAGGACAACAGTGAGCAAATTGGCAGCATAGCCATCTTATCCTCTCCAATGCCTCTGTTTTGTGGGGTTCCACAGGGCTCAGTCCTGTCACCGATGCTGTTCACGGTGTATATGCTGCCCCTTGGGGAGATAATTCAACAGTACAGTGTGGAGTTTCACTGCTATGCAGACGACGCCCAGTTGCATTTGTCATTTGCCCCAGAACATCTGATGTGGTTGATGTGCTTAACATCTGTCTAGCTAAAATCAATGACTAGATGGCTTCCAGTTGACTGCGACTCAATCCGGACAAGACAGAGGCACTGGTGGTCGAGCCAGGTCAGAAGAGTGATGGGTTACTACCTGGAGCAGACTCTGGTCTTTGCCTAGGATCTGATCAATTGGTTGCTTCCCCAGAAATCTAGGTGTGATCCTGGACAGCAGCATGACCTTTGAAGATCAGGTGTCATCTGTTGTAAAGAGTGGTTTTACCACTTATGGAACATCACAAGGATCAAGCCCCACATCCCATCCAAAGATCTGCTGACCCTAGTACATGCCTTTGTGACCACCAGACTTGACTACTGTAATGCTGTTTACTTTGGGGTCATGGGAGGGACCCTCCGCAGGCTGCAGCTGGTGCAGAACACGGTGGCCCAGCTACTGGTGGGACTATCTAGATTGTGCCATGTGACCCCAGTTTTGCCTGTTCTGCACTTGCTCCTGATCAGGTGGAGGGTCCTTTTCAAGGTGGGCTTGCTCACCTATAAGGTCCTATATGGGCTGAGTCCTGGCTACCTATCTGAGCTCCTGTCACCTGTGACTTCTGCCCACTCCCTCTGCTCCATTTCGAGGGGCCTCCTGGATGTTCCCAGGGTTCAACTTAAGACCTCTGGTGATCGAGCATTTAGTGTCTGTGGGCTGACCCTGTGGAACACACTTCCAGCTGCAGTCTGGGAGGCCCCTTCGATTGGTGTCTTTAAGCAGAGGCATAAGGATCATCTCTTCTGCCAGGCTTTTGGGGATTAAGGCTTCCCCACCACCCTCATTTATTTCACATTTTATATTTTATATTTATACTTTTATGAATATTGTTTTAAAGATTTTGCTACTGCACAAATGTTATTTTTGTATTTTGCATTCTATTTTTATTGGGTACAGCACCCAGGATTGGGCACCTTAGAAATAAAATTGCCTTGCCTTGCCTTATTCCCCTACCTCATGTACTGTACAAAAATGGTTCAAATTTACTCTAAAAAGTAATTCTGCGCAACTGCAACACAATTCTGAGCCACTGGTGAGAAAACATATTTTGGGCAGAATTTGAAAAATAACAGCTGTGCCATACATGAGGTGGGGTTATAAGATGTCTATGTTGAAAATCTGTGGTAAAAGTGTTTAACATTTCTGAACTTATGAGCGAGTGTAGTGAAATTGCAATGAATGATCATAACTTTGGCATTTTTTTCATATTTTGACCCTGTATTTTCAAGTCTTCTTATTTGCACAAACTCCCCTTGTGTCATGAAATAACTGCCGCAGTTTGCAGCACAAATACATCGGTGTAAAAAATTTAAATATTTCTGGGCATTTTGGGGGCACACTGACCACAGAATCTGATTTCTCAGCCCTGATTAAGTAAACACAACTGTTGGTGTTTATCATTTCTCAGTATATTTTTAAATATTTACCTTTTATCACCTCACTAACTGAAAACAAGATGGTGGAAGCATGAATTAACATTTCCAATTTGTGAATGAGAATGGTACTTTCATAAAAGAGAACCAAACACTCTTTCACATGGGACATCTAATTTTCCCCATAGGAAATGAGAAATTTTTAAATTGAATAACTTTTGAACTGATTGATATTTTTTCACCATACCTTCAAAAGACACATCTGTGACCCAAGCCCAATATACCCTACACATTTCAGACCAAACTCCCAAGCCGTTTCTGAGAAACAGCATGACAATTTACACAAAATTGATAATTTTCACATGTTTTGACACTCTGCATCTCCACACCCATACATTCATCTATAATAAAACTTTCCACATCAAGAGTTCTTTGGTCCTCGATGATGCCTGCAAAAATTTCATGTGAATCAGTCAAACAGTTGCAAAGATATTAAAGTGCAAAATGTGGGTTTTAACATAGAAGTGACCATTATACCCTAACTATAGTGGTGCTACCATGCCACTATAATGTATGGATATATTACAGGGGTGCAGTTATGCCTCTACAATTAGGACTGAGTAGGCACTTCAATGTTAAATCCCAAATTTGCACATTAATAACCTTTGTAACCATGCAACAGAGTTGCATGAAAATTTGCATTCACCATCTCCTAGGGATGATCTCCAGATATGCCAAGTTATGTTCCGGTCAGATGTGCAGTTTCTGAGTTTCAGAGAAGTGAAAAAGTCACTTTTCACTCATTGTCTATGCTTTTTTTTTCTTTGAACATGCCTACCCCCCAGATGGTTTAGAATCTTAGTCTGAAATTTTCAGGGCCGAAAGAGACAAGCACACAGGTGTGTCTTTTGCTAGTCTGATGAAACACTAATAATCCATTTCAAAGTTGTTTAATTAAAAATTTTCTTTGTATCCAACCCTCCTGACCAGCCACTCCTTTGGGCTGCCAATGGCCCCTGCCACCAGACCCCCCCATCACCATCTTGCCACCCCCATCTGTGCTGAAGCCCGGTTGACCCAAAGTATCCTTTCATCAGGGGTCCCTCTCCCATGGCACAACTGGGAGAGGAGACTAGCCAAGTGAACACTTCCTATCAGTGCAGGGCTTAGAGGGGGGGGAAACAGTGCAGACACCTCCAGGCTTTGTGGCATATGGGTGACAAGCAGTCATTATCCAATCAGCCAGGTGCCCATTTTTCTAGGTTGTTTCCCTGCCAACCCAATCTCCACCTGCAGTGTGGCCACAAACCTGCAGCATCCACGGCAGAATGCACAATGGCATGTGGTCATCCCTGCACCAATGCACATCACCCCATCGTTCCACCAGGAGCTGCTCCAGAGTGGTGCGGTTTCATTCCCACCTCCCTGGCAGGAAAGCATCCTGCAGGATGCTCTGAACACTCCCTGTTGGTCTCTGTTCCTGTCCTTGGCTTGGGCACAAACTGGGTCACCAGCATGGCAGGCGATCCTCCATCGCCCGGCACCATGGAGCCTGCATAATTTTTAAATTTTGAAAAAAATGTTTCTGAGCATTTGCTCGGTAAGCACTTCAGGATAGCTGTATAAAACAAAAAAAGGAATCTTGTTTCGTAATGGAATATTCTTACTTTGTTTGCCACCATCTTGTTTCCTTTCAAAAGTTACAAAACTGACATCATTGAAAGACAACAACACATCTACAGCATGGTGGTCAGGACCCCCTTAGGTGTAATCTGCACTTCACAGTTGCAGACATGCCCTAGCATTTTTTTATAACATTATTAATCTTTTTTCATGACCACATGATACAAAAATAGAATCCTTTTTTGTATCATGAGTCACAGATAAGGATCTTTTTTCGTGAAGGGAAAATGTTTGCCTATCCAATTGATTGCCGTCTTTGGTATGGAAATGTATTTCCCTGGTGTCTAGTGGAAACCCCACCCTTCAATCACCATACCTGTTCATTCTTTTTATTTCCCTGGTGTCTAGTGGCACCTCCCACCCTCCGATCTCCATTCCCTGTTTTTGTTTCCAAGGTGTCTGGTGCCACTCCCCACCCACCGATTGTCATCCCCATTACAAAAAAAATTTCCCTTGCATTTAATGGCACCCCCAACTCACCTATCACTACCCCCTTGCATAAAATTATGTTCCCTGGTGTCTATTGGCACCACCCATATGCCAATCATCATTCCCCTTACAAAAAACAATATTTCCCTAGTGTCTAGTGGCACCCCCCCACCCTGACGATTGCTGTCCACCATGTATATAATTATATTCTCTGGTGTCTAGAGGCACCCCCACCCATGGATTGCTGTCCCCCTTGTAGAGAATTATATTCCCTGAGGTCTAGTTGTATTCCCTACCCACTGATTGGTTCCAGTACCTGAAATAAAGAAAATGGTCTTTGATTTTTTTTCAGAATATAAAACAGTCCCTCTCTATTCTGACCCTCCCACCTCCCACTCAGCACCCACCACCCCACACCTCCCAGTACACCCCCACACACCCTTACTCACCTGAACAAGTTCAAGATCCACTCTCTGATCGAATACACATCTTGCTGCTAGAACTGGCAACTGCAATCTGAGAAAATAAGGTAAATGTGGTTCAATGTATTTCAATAGGGTTTTAAGCTTTGATGCATAACTTGTTCATTTTTGCATATTTCAATACCTAATTTTCAACATGGCCTTTTGGGGACCCCACCTCATGGACAATGTCACTGGTATTACACTAATACATTCCAAAAGATGATTTTGCAGTCACTCTGCAAAATCACCTTTTGGATGTGATTTGAAAATTTTCACTTCCTTTGTTCAAGAGGAGAGGTCATAAGATGGCTATGTTGCAAATTTGGTGTCAAAATATGTTAAAATGGCAATGCCATGTGCATGTGTTTAAATTTAACTACACTCGCTTCTAACTTTGGTAATTTTCAATATTTTCCCCTAAATTTTCAACACAAACATTCTTTTTTACATCACCTCATGAGCGTGACAGTGGTCATTTTTCAAATCATGGCCAAAACTTGTTTTCTTACCTGAGGCATTGAATGCTGTTGCAGTGGTGCAGAATGATGTTTTGGTGGGATTTGAACATTCTCAGCACAGCGTTCATCAGGTGGGGTAATAACAAGGCTATGCTGACAGTTTGTTGCTGTTTTAGCTGAAACGCTTCCACTCCAACATACTGTACATCTACGCATCTATCGATAGATAGGAGCGCATGGCCCAAAGGGCTCTGGGTTTCAACAAGCAGATAAGGACACGATTATACTGTCTCAAAAAGTAAGAAAATTATTTGCAAAAAAACTCTATTAATGCATCAGTTAGGATTAAAGTGATAAAAGTGGAGAAATGTGGGATTAGGTTTCCCAACCCTAACATTCCACCCCTACCCTGCAGGCAGCAAACCAGGTGTGGGGTGGGAAATGGGGTTCTCCAGCCTAACACTCACAACCATCAATCAATAAAGAAGCTGAGATGTGTGCAGTGTACAGTAATGGGGCAAACATTAGGCTGTAGAACCCCAAGGCAAACCCCACACTTGGATTGCTCTCTGCAAGGTGGGGGTAGGGGGCACGGGGTCATGATGTCACAAGGCATTATGCCACAGCAATATACCTCACCGCCAGTATAGCGTGATATATTGCAAATTGCATATGTCTTTCTTTTGTGAGGGGTTCCACCCCACACACCCAATTTAGGGGGGCTATGACCTGAACCTCCCTAAATAAAAAAAGACAACTCAGGGGGGTAACACTTAACATCGCACAAAATAAGAAAAATTTTAAATTCCTTGTGTCTGGGACCAGGAATCAAAACCCAGTCCCAAACACACCGCCTCCCCACCTTGCTGCCTGTGGCTTATCTCATCAATGATGATTCCCCTACCTAGGAAGAGTGAGAGGGTGCACTACCACATATATATCCTTTTATGGTTTTGCACCCTTTTGCTCTACCCTACTACACCATTCCTGTTGCGCGGTTTTAGCAAATGCTATAAAGCATATGAGATACTGACCCAGTAGGGGGCAGGGTGTTAGGGTTGGGAACCCTAACACCACATTTACCTACCTTTTTTGGTTTAACCCTAACTGATGCAATAAAAGAATTTTTAGCAAAAGGTTTTAGCAAAGAATATATATATATTCATGGCAAAAAACTCTGTTTAATGCATTAGTTAGGGTTGTTCCACAGCAAAAAAAGTGAGGAAATTCGCTGTTAGGGTTGAAAACCCTAACTCCGAATTCACCCCCCCAGCACCACATACACACAGACACACACACACACACACACACACACACACACATATGCAAGTATGGGGGAGGACCAAGTCAACTCAACCAATGACAGACATCCAGCAGCAGGTGACAGAAATAACAAACAATTGTCTAAATGTACTATGAGACATCCCCACCCACCTGACCAGGTACTGCATGCTCAGTGGAGATCAACAGCAAAACTGAGGCCATGTACACCAAACGTACACATCCCTGATTGCAGCTGCACACAACGTACCACCCTTAGTAGTTGCATGGCCTTACCTGCAGATGCCCCACACCAGACCACACCACATGTGGTGGGCCACCTGAGCAATAGAGTTCAGCAAAAACCAAGGAGTTGTACAGGTATAATATCTCTGATTATAACAAGGGTTTGAGAAATGCAGCTTTCTAATTGACTGTAAACATTGTAACAGCCTTATGTTTAGTTTTTATTAACATACATGTAGAGCCTAACCATATGATGAACATGGTTTAATGTTGTTTAAAAAACAGTTTTATTATGATAGCAATAAGCCAATCCCAGGTATTATGTAAATGGTCAGTTTATCACTGTCTAGCGACATGTGGCACTCTGCTATGCCTCAGTCAACATTAAACCTCTACAGGGTGATTAGCAGACCATTTAACATAACTGTTGGTCATGCCTTATTGCTTAATTTTCTTTATGAGTAGATGCTCTCCCTCTGCTAGGCACTGCAGCAGCTTTGCAACACAGTGTCCCACCCAGTTATTCCATACACTGTCTAGTTACTAGACAATGGCTGTGAATATGAACTCATGAAGATGAACAGTGTAACTTGATCATTACAGTCATTGAAACCTTAGTGTGATTATAACTGACAGAGTCAGTGATAGAGAATAACCCCTGCTGTCCTAGTACACTTACCCCATTGTGAGTTAAATCAATACTAAAAGACATTCTGTTTATATCTACACCATACCTACTTGATTCCTGTTGTACCACAATTAACATAGTTATCATTTTGATAGCATCAGTGACAGAAGTGTGCAAACCCAAACACTAGGCATACAGCCTGAGTATGAAACAACTGTTAAAAAATTACACTGTGTCCATAAGTGGCATAGATCACTCATTGCAACAATAGTAAATGTATTACTATTTGAATAAGTTAGTCATCACAGATGCAATGAGATTGTCTTTATCAGGTACAACATACTCAGTAAGTGCCTACAGGAAAATCTGTCCTATATACATCTCCGATACAGGTACTCATTGTTGGCTCAGTAGTGCTATGATATTTAGAAGTTGCTTGGCCTGATCCATGCAATTACATTGTTTCTTACAAAGAATACTTACTGCATCTTTTAGTATTGAAACACACTGAAGGTCTATGTATGAACATCAGCAGTACACCTTCATCAGTAAGAATGCATCTGATACTGGCAGTACGAATTTCACAGCGTTGAACAGGCAATGCTTTTCCATACGTTTACATCAGCCTCTCTATCTTGAGTAAACCATTGAAGGAAATGTACTACTATGTAAATCACATACTAAATGTAACACTACTTTTATCTTGAGCATGCTAGTGTCTTGTGGTTAATTTATGTACTTCTCTTAATTAATGTATGCTCACTAGTGCTAAAACCTTTCTACAACTGTCATCATGCACCTTCAGCATTTATATTGACTAACAGCACAGTACCAGTTGTGGTGTGGTGTGGGGCATTGGTAGGTAAGGCCATGCAACTACTAAGTGTGGTACGTTGTGTGCAGCTGCAATCAGGGATGTGTACGTTTGGTGTACATGGCCTCAGTTTTGCTGTTGATCTCCACTGAGCATGCAGTACCTAGTCAGGTGGGTAGGATGTCTCGTAGTACATTTAGACAATTGTTTGTTATTTCTGTCACCTGCTGCTGGATGTCTGTCATTGGTTGTGTTGATTTGGCCTCCCCATACTTGCATATGTGTGTGTGTGTGTGTGTGTGTGTGTGTGTGTGTGTGTGTGGTGCTGGGGTTGACTTGGAGTTAGGGTTTTCAACCCAACAGCGAATTTCCTCACTTTGTCACTGTGGAACAACCCTAACTAATGCATTAAACAGAGTTTTTTGCCATGGATATCCTGTCTTTTTCAGAACTATTACTCACTATAGTACATGATTTATAGTTGTAAGAATACTGCACATACATAAAAAAAATGTTCCAATATCAGGAATACTTCAACTCTTGTAGTTGCATTTACTGTTATTAACAGTAACAGTAGTTCACTGTGAATCATATTGTTTTTATAACTTTATTAATTGTAATTTGTCATTGTTATTCCATGTAATATTTTTCATGTAAGAGTGTCTTACTCTTTTTCTTTGTAAGCACATATGTAAAGAAAAAGATGTACATAAGTAAAAGACTATATGACATGACATGGACACCATTAGTTCATCTACTGAACAAATGGATATGTTACTGTAGTAACTTGAGATTTGATAGACATTGCTTATACTACCAACTGAGGTGGTAGCACCAATCATGTGAAGAGAGGTGGAAGAGGTTTGCTGGTACTGAATACATAACTTTGTTGTAAGTATGCCAACACAGACATTTCACTGTTGTACTATCAGGTACATACTCATCTTCATCATGATACACATACACACATTCTGTAGCACTAGGTGTATGAAACAACAACAGTGTGCCACAAATAGTGTAAGGTAGCATTGTCACACATCTAAGTTACTTCTATGGAGAATTGCAACTCTAATACCACAATAGGGTGGTATGATCTTTCAGCAAATGAGAAAATCACAGTTGTATAAATCTTGTTAAAACTATTTTCAAGAAACATCTCCAGTACACAATAACATACCAAACACAAGAGAGTATAAATTCACTTTTTTTTACTATTAAAATATTTTAGATATAAAAAATGACAAACAAAAATATTTTTTATGTTTATGAACAATACACAAATATATATTTACAAATATAATATTTATACACCAAAAAAAAAACTTATTAAAGTGTGTATTGCCTTATACACAAAAATAAATATTTAATAAAAATATTTTTTTTTACATAAATAAAAAAATATAGAAAAATTCTTGATATTTTTTTGTAAGTTTTGTGCAACACTTGCAAGAGGTGTATTCACTGCTTGAGGCAATCCAGGCTGGAAACTGGATTCGATGTGGAGGCGCAAAGGAAGTGGAAGCTGTTGCGCCCTCTGGAGGAGATACTGGACTACTATGAAGGGTGGTCAGTTTGACCCAGGGAAGCTGCAGAAACAGATGGTGCTGGTGGAGGTGAAGCACTGCTACTGGCCACAGCACCGTCAGCCACTGCTTCAACTGGCTCGAGCACGAGGTTGACAGTCTGCTGTTGTGCATCCAAGAGAGACTGGATTCTGTCCAGCCTCTCAAGGATCACACCGTTTTGCTCACACAGACTGCCAACCTCGTGCACGAGCCGTCTGTAGCAGTGGCAGTGGGCTGTGCATTTTCGCAGTCGCCGGCACCCTACAAAGATTTAAAAAAAGTAATGATGAATATACAACACAAATTAAACAGTTATGACTTTCAAATATTTAACTTCAAATATTTCTTAGCTACTGCAATATCATAAATGCATTCATTTCAAAGTTATGATAATATTTTTAACTATGATGCTAAACTATTTTGCTATCTTATTTCTGTCTCTGTCATACCTTATCATCTATATAATCTAATGAGCTGACAACATAAAAAAAAACGTATAGTTAGATGTGGCTTACAATGCTACTCTTATATTTTTTTCAGTAGTCATAAATATTCAGCATGTACATACTTTTGCATTATCGCATTATCAACACTATTAAACTATACAATTGAAATACATCCTCATCAAGTGTGAGAATTTTTACTTCACCACGTCTGCCTATAATGTCTAGTCATCTCTGCAATAAAAAACAAATTACCTTGACATTAACATTATCATAATATACTTTTCATGTGTACACAATCATGATCACTTTAATGATAGTTTGAAAGCAAACAGCTTTTCAGCCGTATTTCAGCCCCTCAACACACGTCACTATTTTAAATAATTAAGTCACTGATATGACATGCACTCCACAAGCATGCCAGAGATCTTCAAGTACATAAAGAACATAAATGACAGATTTCTAGGTAGCATAACTATAAGACATTCAGACAACTAACCTAAAACTTAAACTGCAGTATGGGAAAATCTAGTCAAAATAAACACATTTAATTCATTGCTGTACCGTTGGATGCCCATAATGTCTAGATCACTGTGCTTTTGCACTGCCACAGGGTAAAATTCTTCAAAACAATGTGGCACAGCAGTAATAAGGTCTTCAATGTACTATCTGACATTTAAGCAATAATGCACTCCAGGGTAAGTGTTGTGCTGGGATAACGTCGCGCCTGGGGTCATTACACAAGAGGCCGCAGGCCAAGTGCAACTAATCACCCCAAAAGTAACATTATCCCAGCACAACACACACACCCCAAAGTACATTATTGCTATTATACAATGGCTTTTTGGTACTAATAAAAGAAACATTTTTACAAAAAATCTTAAAAAGTATTTTTAAATTTGATTTCTCAATGGTCAGGCACAGTGAATAGAGAAACAGTCCCATTGTAATGTTATTGTGTGTCTGCTATCTCCTCCTGCACCCACCCCCTCCCAAGAAAGTACAGCAGTCCATACACTAACATCCCAATATGGAACTGGGTATTATTTTTTTAATTAGTATTTGTTTTTTTAATGGCTTTAAAATCAACCGCAGGGGAGTTGAGGAACCGTAATAGCAGTTACGGGTTGTTTGAGCACTTAGTGATTGCCAGGAATGCAGGACATTTTTGTGCACTGCCTATTTGAATGTGACTGTCATTTTATCGATAATTTGTTTAATTTCCAATGTTCGTGGTAACACTGCAGGAGTTCGAGGAAGCGAGCGGTAATCACAGGACTGTGGCAATCTGAAAGGCCTCATGCTGCTGCTGATGGGGAAATTGAAATGATGTCTAAAATGACATATTTTTTCTTTAGTTAAAACATCTGTCTATAGTCAGGGATAATGTTGGTGAATATTTCTGTAGGTGTTTTGCCTGGCAAGTTGTAGACAATTACTGTGCTGATGGACCAGCAGACACGGATATTTAAATGCCATTTATAATGACGTTTGTTTTGTTTTTTTGGAAAATGGACACACTGTGTGTCAGTGGGGGACGGGGAGTTATCTCACTATATCTGCTGGGAAGATGAGCAACGTAAGGACAATTTGCACTGTCATGGGCAGTGGTCACTAGCAGGTGAGTCAGAAGCACTCACAGTAGGTTAAAGGCAGTTAAGAGTGTGAATGAGAAATGTGGGATTGCACTGTCAAGCAGCTACATGTAGTGACTTCTTGTTTTTCCAAAAAAGTTATGTGGTCACCCTGGTGCTGGGACTAGAGCTGTGATGTTGTGCTGCGATAACATGATGGTTCCAGTCCCAGAGTCACCAATGGGAGCCCAGGATTTGTCTTTGCCATTGTATAATATGAAATTAACAATTATCAATAACAATTATTGATTTGCTATCATCAACATTGATAGTGTAATAGTAATAAAGTTTCTTACTGATGACAAAGCACTCGCACCCTGCAGAGTATGACAGGCATTAGCGTGTCCCTCTGGCTGTTAGATATAGTAGGGAAGAAAAAGATGTTTTTTATACTGCTGTGAGAAAGAAACAGCTGTACAGTACATTAGCAGGTGAAAAAAATAAATTACAGTGTTAAACATTTTGTATATAAATACACAACATTTTCAAACCTACTACAGTGCATGGGAAATATCTAATACCTGATTGTAATGATAGAATGTAATGCTTATCTCACAACAAATGTTTTAAATAGACATATTACCACCTTTCCTCACATACAGTCTCACTGTTATGTCCTCACACTGTACCAAAAAGTGATTTCGTACAGCAACCACAGCATCATATAGTAAAGTATGAAAACACAGTTTGACAGTATAGGTGAGCATTCAAAGTGTGACACTGTGTGTCGCAAGGCCACACAGCATTGAATAATGTAGCAATGTGATGTCTGTGGTCCAATATTGAACACAGTTTCACTATTCAAGAACTCGTTTTAATAGTACCCAACCCAGTAATAGGCAGCGTATGATGTAGTGGAATTTGCACCACTGCAAGTAGTCAGAGTACTGCATTTTACATGGGGTGAGACAACTTCCATAGTGCTATATAGAAATGTGCGATATTTATAGTGTGACACGCAAACTGTCCCATTATTTACTGTATTATTACTTTTATCAACATTCCCTCACTTCATGATCACCTTTTAAAAATACACATATGTGACAGTGCACTGAACAGCATCACACTGGACTGTAGAGGTAAGTATGAGGTTGGCAAGGCTGAAGGCAGACACACTGCACAGCAATTGAGTTTAACTGTGAAAAGGGGGTCATGAAGACTACAAGGCACATTTTGAACTTGTACATTGAGAAAAAAACAAAAAAATCATAATTGGACACTTTCTGCATTGCACACCATTTAGGTCACTAGAATATCCTCCCATCATGTTGTGTTTTTTTGGGGGTTGGGTATGTGCAGTCATCAATGCATTGCCACCCTTGTAAGGTCACAGCACAAATAAAGTCAACAATGTCAACAGTGATTGGGCCCCCCACAACAAACAAAAGAAAGTGGTACTGGCTCAGCACCGAAGGGGTATTGTGCACACCCCAGACAATTCAACATTTGGAGTGAGTATGCCAACAGACAGTGCGATCCCCCTGTCACACAGTAAAACAGCAAGGTGTAGTTATCAACAGGAGCATTGATCACCACAAATGTTGACAACCATATGGTACTTCTCAAACATGCAGATAATAGCAACAACAGATTTCACTTATGTGGTGGGCTGGCGCCGGCTTCCTGCTTCACCTCCACTTGTTCAACAGCAGCAGCTTCCCCGGGCTCTATTAAAGCAAACAAGTTAAAAAATGATCACATTAATAGATGAACTATCAAGTTAAAAGTCTTTTTCTTTAAAACATCAATTTCTAATACTACATCATTCATACAACTATCATATGAACACATATCTCTTTACAAAAACAGCTGTCTCTCCAGCTAGATGTATGTTCTTAAGTCAGTATTACATGCATATAACAAGTCTTCTCATCTGCAAAAAGCCACACAAAGTTGAAATAATGACACCATGTGTATATCTTTTTCCAAGACAAATGTCCATCCAATCCAGAACACTTAATATAAGAAATCCATTTTTTTTTCTGGTGCTTCCCCTAACACTGTTTCTTCAATTACGTTTTCTCTGAAAGAAAACTCAGAAATCTATTATTGGTAGTATGCAATGCAGAACAAGCAGTGCCTACCCATCAATGGCAATAGTTATAACATTGTCATAATGCATATTTGTTACACAGAAACATCCTAAAAACATTACATGTACCTTTAATTTACATACATGTACACCTAACTATATGACGATCTGTTTCTTAAACAGTTTTAAAATGTGTGTTATTATAATAAGAAGAACACAAACATAACTATAATGTTACTGTTCACTCAATGACCCTCTAGCTGAATATGGCAGTCGTTTATGTGTTATTAAGCATATTACCCCTACAGGGCTATTAAAACACATCAACAAACATGTAGATACTCTATGCTGTCCATTAATAAGTATAGCAATAATAAAAATAAAACATTGGCAGCAGATATAGAAATACTAAGTGAATAAGATCTAGGGACATGTCGTAATTAGCAACAGATAATTAAGCAACACACCATTGAATACCACTGAGACACCTACAACATTACAATTGGTTATCTTTTACTCATTGTACATAAAACTCCACCACCAAAAGTAGCATAGGAGAAGACATCTGCCACACAACACCACATGTACCGCTATGGACATACATCCATTGTCACATTCATGAAGAATAGTATCCCACTCACATGTGTAGTAATACCAGTTTGTTATGCTAGTACAGAATCTTGTGCCATGCTGCCACTGCACATTCACTAGAGTTGGTTAACACCTTTTTAAAGTATTTTGGGTGGTATATTCAAAAGGGTTGCACCATGCGCAATAGGGTTGCACATGCGCAACTCCGAAATTGTGCCATTCTGTGATATTCAGTAGGAGACAGTTGTGCCACTGAAAACAGGCTGAGCAACAGCGCAATGCAAATGAATGCATGCTCAACTGGAGGGGGGATCCATGCATGAACTCCACAGCCCGATATTCAGCCGGGCTGTGTAGAGTTGTGTAGGCGCAACCCCCAACCTGTGCCTGCATGACTTGGAGACAAAAAAAAAAGGCCTAATTCGTGGGCCACCCACAGGTGAGCTGCTGCATTGCAGGGTGCAACACAGCAGCTGCCACCTGTGGCTGACCCCCAACCCAGTCCCTGTGCCCCCCCTGCAGCCCAATCGCAGGTAGCCGACTATAAATCCCCCCACCACCCCCACTGGCTCGACTGCGGGCATAGTGTACTCCCCCAACACCAGCCCAATTGTGGGCAGCATGTAGCTCCCCGAACGTATCCCTGGTGGTCCAGTGGACTGAAATGCCCGATCGCGGGCAGTAAGTTAAATAACCCCCCCGAACGTATCCCTGGTGGTCCAGTGGACCAAAATGCCCAATTGCAGGCAGTAAGTAAAATAACCCTACCCCTCCTGAACATATCCCTGGTGGTCCAGTGGACCGAAATGCCCAATTGCAGGCAGTAAGTAAAATAACCCTACCCCTCCTGAACATATCCCTGGTGGTCCAGTGGACCGAAATGCCTAATCATGAAATCAAATCAAATCAAAAATCAAATCAAATCAAAATTTATTTATAAAGCACTTTTCAGAAAATCAAAGCTCTAATACAAAACAGAGATAAAACATCAACACTAATAAGTAAAAGCATAAAACTATAATATATTCATTAAATAGACTAATCAAATGCCAGCATAAATAGATAACTTTTCAACGATCTCTTAAATGCTTCCACGGACAGGCACTCTCTAACCTGATGAGGTAGAGAATTCCACAGGGTCGGGGCCATAAAAGAAAAAGCCCTGGCCCCAGATGATTTATAGCAGACCCTGGGAATCTCTAGCAATCCCTCACCAGTGGAGCGGAGTGGGCGGAGAGGACGATAAGAACATAGGAGATCTTGCAGGTAGCCTGGTCCCTGGCCATGTAGGGTCTTATAGGTCAACAATGCGACCTTGAAGGTGATTCTCCATCACACTGGCAGTCAGTGCTGTTCATGCAACACAGGTGTGACATGACAAGTTCTTGGTAGCCCTGTCAACAACCTAGCTGCCGCATTCTGCACCAGCTGCAGGTGACAGAGATCTACCCCCAGCAACCTTAGATATAAAGCATTGCAGTAGTCAAGACGGGAAGAAACAAAAGCGTGAGCCAACATAGGCAGGTCATCATGTGGAATAAGGTGTTTTATCTGGGTGATATTCCTCAGATGGTAAAAAGAAGATCTGACAGTGGCCGACACCTGCATTTTTAGTGTCAGCGCACTGTCAAAAATAACGCCCAGATTTCGCACCTGTTCAGAAGGTCTCAACTGGGTATCCCCTAATAAAAGATCAGAGGGGACCCCAGGAGTCAACTTCTTTACATAATGACCCGGGTCAACGACTAAAACCTCAGTCTTGTCCGGGTTTAACTTCAACCAGTTCACACTCATCCAATCCTGAATTTCAGCAAGACGTTTGTTAAGAACCGGGACAGCATCATTTTGTTCGGGTGCAAAGGACATATAGAGCTGAGTGTCATCTGCATAGCAGTGAAAACTCAGCCCATAATGCCTTATAATGTCTCCCAATGGTAGCATGTACACCGTGAACAACATGGGAGAAAGCACAGAGCCCTGCGGCACCCCACAAGACAGAGCAAAGGGGGCAGAGGAAAAAATTCCTGAAACTACCCTTTGACTTCTGCCTATGAGGAAAGATCGGAACCACCTAAGAACTGTCCCAGATAATCCACAATGTAGCCGCAGGCGATCCAGCAACCTTCCATGATCCATGGTGTCGAACGCTGCAGAGAGATCAAGAAGAACCAAGATCGAACGGCTCTTCTGATCTCTCGCCATTAGGAGATCATTAAATATCCGAACTAATGCAGTCTCGGTACTATGTCTTTTTCTGAAACCGGACTGGAGAGAATCATAGACTTCATGGGTGGTAAGAAAGTCATCAAGCTGTAACGCGATACTTTCTCAATAACCTTAGCCAAAAAGGCAGGTTAGAGATTGGTCTGTAGTTAGCAAGGCAGTCGGGTCAAGGGAAGATTTCTTCAAAAGGGGTGTCACCACAGCCTCTTTCAGAGACTCCGGAAACACCCCTTGGTCCAAAGAACCCCAAACTATCCTCGCAAGGATTGGTCCGATCGTATCCAAGCAACCCACAAGGAGGCACGTAGGACCAGGATCCAAACTACAGCAAGTCGGTCACAGCCCCTATCGCAGGTAGTAAGTTTAATAACCCCCCTGAACATAGCCCTGGTGGCTAGTGTCCCCCCCACTCCACCCACCCACAAACCACCACCACCCCGCCCCCGCAGGCGGCAGGCAGCATCATCCCACCCGCTTGCCCGCCCGCCCGACTGACCCGGTGAGAGCTGCACCCATTGCTGCAGGCAGAGCCAATGGGCATGCAGCCCATACTGTACATGACAGTCAGATTTGTGTGAATGAATTCATTCATTCAAAATCTGGGTTGTCACTAAGTACGGTATAGGCTGCATGCCCATTGGGTCGCTTCTACACCAATGGGCGGCAGCCTCACCGGCAGTCAGTCGGTGGGTGGCAGAGCGCAGGCGGGTGGATGCTGCCACCCACCGCTGCTGGGGAGGGAGCGGGTGGTGGGGCTTAGCGGGTGGTGGTACAGCAGCTACCAGGCTATGTTCGGGGTTATTAAACTTACTACTCGCGATCGGGCTTTTCTTGCAGTCCACTGACCAATTAGGGATACATTCTGGAGGAGGGGAGGGGTTTAACTTACTGCCCATGAATGGGCTTTCCAGTCCACTGGACCACCAGGGATACATTCGGGGGGCCACATTGCTGCCCGCAAATGGGCTGTTGGGGGGGAATTGAGCCATGCCCGCGATCGGCCAAGTGAGGGGTGGTGGGGGCTATTCTACACTGTTTTGTCTATGATCGGGGTGCAGGGGGTGTCATTCCCTGATGGCTGCAGCCTGTCAGGGCGCCAAGCGCAAGTCCTCAGGGATCAGCGCACCTACATGTTAATGGCATGCAAATCACGCCATAATCAGATGCAATGCCCCCTTGCCTTGCATGAATTATAGCCCCATTTGCATGTCACCTTTTGAATATCTCAATTTTGCGATGGCGTTATGGTACTTACGCCACTCGACGTTGAATGCTCCACTTTGTCAACTTGCGGTGGCTACGTTCCACTGTGCCATGCACAGTGGTTGTGATTTGGTTATTCAAAGGAGTTGCTCAATAGTGCAACTCCTTTGAATATCACCCCGGACACACCCCTGCACAACTATTTTGTGCAGCGCAATGGCTTGCGCCTATGAATGGTGCAGTTTGAATATCCCACCCTTTGTGTCAGCAGAAACCCTCGTTTCTCATTTGTAAACACCATTACAGATTTGTAATAATAAACTCTTACCATCGGAGTCAATCACAATGACACTTTCTGTGTCCAACTGACCACCCTCCACAGCTTCACTCTGTGCTGGTACTACCTCGTGAGAAGCCGGGTAGACCTCTGATGTTCTAGCATGAAGCAAACAAAAAAAATATGTAAGCAGTAGATGTGAATCACAGTACAATTTTGAAATACTTGCAAAGTAAATCAGCTACGATACATAATATTGTTTTTAATTATACAGACCACAAGCATTATGGTCACATATAATAATACATTTATATTTTTGTGCGGGGGGCCCAGCACACCATTATCAACATAGTCTGTAAATGGTGGGGCACCAAACACTATTGATATGTACATTTGCATGTGTCTATCTGTGTATCGGGCATTTCAGTCCACTGGACCACCAGTCATACGTTCGGGAGGAGGGGTGGATTTATTACACTTACTGCCCGTGATTGGGCATTTCGGTCCACTGGACCAGCAGGGATACATTCGTGAGGAGAGGGGTGGTTTATTACACAGTATTACAGAGTTTTACAAGTTTTATACCACTAAATCACAATAACTAAACAGTTACATATTGTTCTCTACCAACATACCATAGTAGTAAGTGTGTATATGTATAAATGTACTATTTCTGGCATGGCTATCTTAGCAAGCTGTGGTTTGTGACTGAACAACAGCACAGTAAATAAATGGAAGAATTCAGTTACATGTTTTCATAGTACATCGATACATATAGTATTAAGTATTTTAAAAAGGGTGTGAGAAATACAGCTTTCTGATTGGTAGCAAACATGCTATTAGCTGTATGTCAATCTTTGATTAACATATATAAGGAGACTAATCACATGCAAAACAATGTTCAACACTATTTACAAAATATTGGTATGATAATACT
Source organism: Neoceratodus forsteri (assembly GCA_016271365.2). Lineage (NCBI taxonomy): Eukaryota > Metazoa > Chordata > Ceratodontiformes > Ceratodontidae > Neoceratodus > Neoceratodus forsteri. Next base: position 615,971,771 of record CM057455.1, read on the forward strand.
AATAAGGCAGTCTCAGTGTTTATATTAATGGTCACTTAATCACCATGTGGGGGCATGTAGCACTCGGCTGTGCCTCATGCCACATTACACCAGTAAACGGTGATTTACACAACATTAACATAATCCCTGCTCATGTCTTATTGCTTAATCATGCAGTATACAATTATTGTTACAAATTCTGAATACATGCACATCCATTATGAAAAGTTGTGCTGATTTACTTACGGTGAGTAAGGCGCTCCCCCGCAGCTGACTTGCCAGCAGCTTCCCAAAGCTCATATGCGAGGTAGTACCAGCACATTTCATTGTCTGGTATCCCTCATGCTGTTTCAAAATGTAAAAATGTTGGTGCAACAGCTTCCACTTCCGCTTTAGCTGCACAATAGTCTTATTTTTTACTTTATAAACTATGTGCAAATAGCTATTTATGCGCCTCCACATCGAATCCAGTTTCCGGTTTGTACTCCTCATCAATACCTTTGGATTACCTCTTACCTGGACTGCCTCAAGCAGTGCACACACCTCTCACAAGGTCCACTGCCTCATTATTTGATTTTAGGATTGTCTAGTTCTGAAATACAAACAAAAAGAAACATCCACAGTAGTATCATCTAACAATATTAATCATTTCTTAAACGAATTCCATATAATACTTATTAAATTAAAGACCACATGTCCTTCAACATAGCAGAAACACACCTCAGTAGCATTATGCAGGGCCAAGAAAGGATTCAGCCACCTCAACAGTAACAACAACTGCTGCAACACTATGGTGTCCCACCAGCATGCCATCCAGTAGTCTCAGGGGTGGGGGGCTACTGCATCGAACATGAGATTGGACACACTATCACATATCCATGTCTACTACACTGAATTGTTCACACAGCATAGTAAAGTGATGTTAAACACAGAAGAACCACACATTGCAGAACTGTGCACGCACCTAGAAATACACTTAATAAATGTGAAGACGGCTAACAAACCGATTGAAAGTTAAATAGTATGATAATTCTGTTGTGCATTCATGGTAGCCTATATACTAATTTCTACCCATATCTGCTACATTCAAAATAACTATTTCCTGACATACCAGTAAAGAAATTATACATTGAACAGCACCACTGTGTTTTTATTGTTGTTGTCACATACCATACTGTAACAGCTACAATACTGTAAGACCACAGTAAATGCTACACTCATTGTAACATACTCAAACTATATACAATTATAAAAGGCTCTCAGAAATTCTGCAATCTGATTGGCTGTTAGGATTCCAAAAGCCTTGTATTAATCCATGTTAAACTGTCACGTACAGCCTGATCACCATGGCAAATAGATCTTTCCTGTCAGCATTCCATCCTCTAACACAGCTGGAATGTGGAATGATGCATTCTGATTTTGGAACCAGCATTCTTAAACTGCTGGTGTAAGAACTATTTTATTAAAAATCTCCTCTAAATGAGGAAAACATTCTAAAGGATACTTTTAACACTTTTCTTTTGAAAAACATTTTATAATAGCACATGGCACTCTCATGAGTTAGATTATTAGTTTCATCACCCCTAGGTAATATGGCACTCAGCTGCGCCTTTGTGCCACATTACACCTTAGTGGTGATTAACAGATCAGTTAATCTAAACCCTGGTCATACTCTTATTGCTTAAATGTTGAGACATAACAACATCATACAATTGTGAACTGACAGCAGAGTGGTAAATTACTATTGGTGTTTCCCACTATCCTAACATAGCAAACCCATATATGTGGCATGTATGTGAGTGATGCACGATTGGATCTATTTTTTACCACATTAATATGGTTCTGAAAAGAACCTTTGTGTATACTGTAATATTTCCTCAAACAGTCTGACAATCTTAAAGGACTTTGAGGATTCCATCTCAGGGTCTCCCCAGAAATGGCAATTGCCAGCATGCGAGAAATGTACACCGTCTGGTAGGAATAGCCAATCATTACAGTATTTTATTTTGGGTGACGTGATAGTATGCATTCCATGCATGCGTAGAAAAGCAGTTATCTGTACATTTACTTTTTCATGAGCTCTGTCAATCAGATACATATGATGTTCTGCTTGCCAGACTCTACGCCTGTAATATCTGAAAACATGATAATACAGGCAGACAACATAGACATATAATAGAAGCAAGGTCCAATTTTGCCTCTGTAACTAAATCTACCCAGCGTTTTGAGCCCAAATACTTGCTCCAAGATGTATTAGCAGTATGTCAGAGGAGAGTGAGTTATCAAAGTCTGTGCATGGTTGGCAGAAGATGTTCCCATCTCATGCCACCACGACCAAACTATCTTTTACATAGCAATTGGGGAGCTGCAGTCTCCCCCAAAATTACTATGAACTGCAAACTCAGCTGCTCGTCTTATGTAACTGCTTCCAACTATCCACACAAAATCCTTTTGCTATTTTCTGCCATTCTAAGTTTTAAAACTCAGAACTGTATAGAGAGCTACAAAGAAAGTGTTCACCCTGCAGTGACCAGACAGCACTGAAAATCAAACTGATATTTTCCTCCTTATTTCAAGCTAGCTCAGTGGGTTCAGACAAAACACACAAATCAAATAAAAACATTCTCCTGCTCTGGTCTTTATCTAATCTAACTGATGCATTCAGTATTACTAGACCTATGTTCCTGCAAAAATCTGCTACCACTGACAACTGGGAAAATGCATCCTTTTCATAGGCAGTTTTAAACAATTACAACATCAGAAACAAGTCTGATTGGTTCCATTTTCTCATAGAACTCCACGTGCACCTTCCTATCTACCTCCATTTGCAGCTGTATCTGTACAAGTTAGTACTAAAATGATTTCTCACTTTAAACTATTTCTCTTAAGAATATAGCCTGGTAAACATTAACAAGTTACATTATGAGATTCAACATAAAAAAACGTTTTGATTAATAGTATTTACATGTTGTTATAAGTTTTTTTAATACTAGAAAAAATCATTTGAAGATAGACTGTACTTACAGTTTCAAACTGCTCTCTCAGCAATATTGAAAATGGCTGCTGTTTACTTCTTCTTCAGTGTTGTCCGTCTCTGATTGGTTCTCAGAAATGGCCTGACAAGTCTTAAATTACATTGGTAGAGCTAGTTGTCACTCAAACACACTGTTTTCTGATTCGATAATGAATGTTTTTGGCACTCCCAAGTGTTAGATTAACTTTTCTGTCGAATGCACAAAAGTACATTTGCGACACTTTCGAATGCACAAAAGTACTTTCTGTGAAACTTTCGTGAACACGAAAGCAATTTTCCAAGACTGTCTATTTATTGCCACAATTTCAGATTTTAAGGGAAAATAGCTCAATTTTCAATTATAAACACATTATGTGCTGCGTAGCTGCTTCGAACTCAATACACTTCAGATATTTAACATTTACAACGTTCCAAGCATGCATAACAACAACTGTGAAATGAGACTTGTGAAACAGTTATTTGTTGTAATTTACACCCAAATGTAAACATAGCCATTTTAAGACCTCTGCTCATAACAGTGTCACCATGATTTTAATAAGATGACCATATATAGTCATTTCCTCACATCAACTGATCCAAAATGCAGCACATAAGCAAAACACAGTTTTGTCAAGATGTGAGAAATGAAATCTATACTATTCATAAGGTTGCGTATAAAAGAAAAATTTGTATCCTCAACTGAAAAGTATGACAATACACAAACTACAAGTGTACATGATGAACTGCACTTGCAAGCTTGTAAATCTGAAAATGTTTCGGAATTCTCACAGTCAATTTTCTTCATATTCATTTTAAGTCGTCTGCTCATAAACACTGGCACTGTAATTTTGTGACTGTGCCTCATACAGTGATTTCGTTAATCAACTGCAGCATTGCACAGTACATGTGCATAAAAACATTTTTTGCATGTTGTTAAAAATAACAGCTCCAATAGTTATACAGAGGCATACTAAAAACACAATGTTGATAATATGCAGCAACTGTATTGAAATTTTGTTAACATACAAGCATACATAGCAACTGTGCTAGACTCAGTCACACAACAGTAATAGTGTCATGTTCTCCCTCTAATTGTAAACATACTAATTGTAACAGATTTGGTAATTAACACTATCACTCTCAAGTTTTTGGTCTACCATATACTGAATTAGCATACTGCCTATGCCATGACATGCTACATGGTCGAAAACACATTTTCGTCCACATGTAACAAATTACACCTATCCTAATCATAAGTACATAGGAAAAAAGCTTTAAATGTGGACTAGAAATATTGAGAATGCACAAACTTCTGATATTACGTAGCAGCTGCGCAATGCACATTCATAAAAACTATTGTTTAGTTATGTTTTTACCAAATTGTAAACATACTTAACGTACAATTCTATCAATACACACTGTTATAAGAAATTTACTGAAGCCTATTCTAAAACTTTTTTTCTCTCTCTCATACAGGTGCCTGATACTTCTGTAAGATTGCTTACTGTCACTGTCAACCATAATAGCAAAATATGCCAACTAAATACAGACGTAGATGTGTCTCAAAACGAGAGTGGTATAATAGTACTACACTGTTGTATAAGGGCAACAAACAAAACAGTAAAGGCACACCAAAAAATGAACATCGACAGACCTTTACTGCAACAGTGACCCCTACATCAAGTCACTGCACAACCAAACGAAATTCCTTAACAGAAAAGAAAAAATGTATACCATCACAAATGTTGTGTAGATCTCTGAGATGAAACACAACTATTTTGAGTGTAACCATCAAGAAATGCTCAAAACAACACCGTAAACTCACAACTGTGATTTACAACTCAGAAAGAGAAAGTATTTCCGATCACTAGCAAGTAAAGCTAAGATCGAAAGACTTATCACTGCTGTGCTACGGCACACCCACAAAAAGAGCAAGAGTCACCTTTCTCTGATGAATTTATTCTGAAAGTACGAACTTTTGTCAACAGAGCACTGTTTGTACTACAACGATTGTGGCGTAAGATGTGTCATGTGCTTGAACAATTCAGGAAACTTGTATATGCCATTAAAAAAAGGCTTCAACAGTATCCTTGTTTGACTGTTGACAACTTCTGTCATGTTTTCACAGGACAGTGGCTGCACACACAGCACTCAGAGCATATTTCTGGGAAGAGTCTTATCATTACTTAACAAAAGAACAGACGTTCAGTATTGATGAGTCCGGCAAACTAACAAATGTCCTCAGTATCTCTGATGACAATCAATTGGATACTGATGATGACTGTGATCCAACCACAGTCTTCAATAAACGGCACTGTCTGGCATGGTCATGTGATGATACCTGCAACCGTAGGCAATCGTCATTTGAAAAGTAGAACATTTGTAAACCTATTTGTAATAACAGATCACAAAGACAGACATAAACTGTTTACAGAAATTGACCATTGTGAATACTGGATTCATGGGTCACTCACTTGCATGTCTCGATACTGGTGTTTGTGATAGTATTTTCACAACATGCGGATGCTTGCAGTGCATCAAACAGGCATGCAAAACTTTGTCTACAGAGTATATGAAGTACAGCGAGCTGTACATCAGTACACTTGTTTAAATGACTTATTGCAGTCAGGTGACATGCAGGGTGCCATCACTTTCCTAAAAAAACTGCAACACATTACTTCTGTACCAGAAACAACTAATTTTCAGTGTAACACTTCTGCAGAAAAATCTGTTTCAGTGTTAGAAAATGACATTCTGAAACAGTACGGAAGGAAATTCTAAGTTTGAGGTTGCAAAGTCTCAGAAGTTTGATTCTGTATGTGTGTCATGCAACCTGTTTGTGCTACACAAAACAAACAGTCACAGTCAACCTAGAAACCTTGTCACCATACAATGACATGTGGTTCTGCCTGCAGCATTCTTGCTGCTGAAATCTGACTTTAACTTACAAGACACCATTGTGCTATGCAAACACTGTTTTTCAAAAGTGAAGTGTAACACTTTGCCAGCAAGGTCAATGCTGAATAACATGGAAACAGATGTTACACCAAGTGAGATTTCAACATTGAATATGTTTGAACGCATTCTAATTCAGACAATGAAACCATTCCAAACGATTCTACATCTGAACACAAAGACACGGAACATTCCACAGAAAGAGCTTGTTAGATCTCTAAAGGGTTCTGTGATGTATCTACCACTTCCTCTACAGGAAAATGTTCAAGCAATCTCAACTGAAAATAGCTTGGTAATTCTTGTAAATGGTGTGCCTACAAAGGCCAAGGTCATCTGGCAAGATGTTGTCAATGTGCAAAAGGTAAAGCTTGCTCTTGCTTATTTAAAGAGTAACAATCCCTTTTATACAGACCTTGACATAGATCAGATGGCCAGCTCTCTGTGCAACATGATCTATTAGAAAAGTAAGCCAATCATTGAGAAGGTCAGTAACAGACAAGTGACAATGTGTATGAACAGTACACAATTCACCCACTACATGGCAGAGATCCATTAGGAGACAACATTGATCTCTATCAAATGAAGCAGGTGGAAGGTGAGCCTGTCAGCATTTGGGAGGCAACACTAGAAGCACGCTGTTTCCCAGACCTATTTCCAAAAGGGTCAGGTGGACGCCTAGATGAAAGAGAAGTACGGGTACAGGGTGCTGAGTACCGCACTAGCCGTGTCCTCAGCAAAGATGGCAAATTCAGACGTAACATACAGTACCTGTTCCATCTGCTCTGGGAGAGTGAACTTAGCATTCTGTCTGCATCTATAGCACATACCATTCATAACAAGTCCACTAGATGGAATAACAGCTGCTCAATTTCTAGAGAAATTAAAGCAGAAAGATGAAAATGTGCAAGTGAATCTGTCTTCCATACTTTCAAGTCTCCGTGGCACCAAAGAATATTGGTATCGCAGACACTCTGAAGTGATGACAATGCTACGAGAGTATGGTGCAGCCACATGGTTTGTCACACTTAGTTGTGCTGAATATGCCTGGGACGAACTCATTGAACTGTTGAAGTGGGCAAATTCTGATGTCGAAGGCATCTCATCAATGACTGTCGGAGAAATGTGTTCACTTGATCCTGTGTCTGTCACAAGACATTTTCACAAGCGGTTCCATGACATTCTGACTTTCATCTTGTCAAAGGACAATCCTCCTCTAGGTATTGTGGAACATTACTTTTGGAGGACAGAATATCAAGCACGAGGTGCCCCTCATATCCATATGTTATTGTGGATCAAGGATGCTCCACGCATTGGTGAACATGAAGCAGCAGAAGTGCTATCATTCATCAAAAATATATCACTTGTCACATTCCAGACAAGTATGACAGTCCTACACTATGGAAGTTGGTACAAAAGTTCCAGTGACATATTTGCTCAAAATATTGCCGGCAAGTAGTAAAGAACAAATCTAATTGGTACACATGATGTCGCTTTGGATTTCCTAGACGAGTTTGTCAGAATGGTGCCATGAATGACCTTTTCTCAGCAATGCGACACCACTTGAAGGCAAAATCAACCAAGAGGGTATACGAGTTACCCAGAGATGAAAAAGAGGTGTACATCAATGACTACAACCCAACTCTTCTCCTAATGTGGCAAGCAAACATAGATGTTCAGTTTGTGGCTGATAACTCACTGGCCCTGGTTCGGTACGCCACTTCGTACATAACCAAACATGAACAGACTAGCTTGCAAGATCTTTGGGAAGATATTGCCACTTCAAGCAAAAGCCTGACATCTCAGCTGTGGTCATTGGGTTTGAAGACTCTTTCACACAGAGAATGTGGAGCTTATGAAGCCAGTGACCTTTAATGGGTACACATCTGTACGGAAGTCTGATGCTGTACGTTTCCTCAGTGTAAACTACAAAGAGAAATGGAAGCGTGTACTGATTCCTCATGCTGAAATTGAGGAGCTCGCTGTCAATACACCTTCTTCAAAACATATCTTGAAGAATAACCTGATAGACACATACTACCCACGTAGACACAATGACATGAATGATATGTGTCTGCTTGAGGTGGCTAAGTGGTATGACTACAAGACAGGTGCAGCACCTGACTCAACACGCCACATTTACAAGGTCAATGGACTAGATGGCTGTCTCGTGAAGAGACACAGCCATGGCTTATAGATCACTGCAAACTGCATCTAGGCACATCAGAGAGCACAGAATACTACTTTGCTCTCCTATTCCTATTTAGACCCTGGAGGAGTGAGTCTGAATTAAAAGGTGACTCTGACACATTCGAAGAACAGTTCAATCTCACTTATGAGAATTTCCAAACTGAGTACTCACAGACATATATACAAAGACTAAAAGCTGAGAAAGAACAGCTTGAGAAGGCAGAGAAGCAGCTTCAGGAAGACACTCCAGTTAGTTCACAAGACAACCTTGATCCAGAAGGACAAGGTGTTCTAGGTGACCCTCTGCCCTTAAATGCCCCAGAAGTGTTAATGTCAGAAATTGAGACAGCCATGGAACATGGCACACACTCTATGGTCAACCCAGCTGACTTAAGAGAAAGACTAAATCAGCTGCAGCATACAGTTCACTCTCAAGTAGTTGAAGCTGTCCAACATGGTATACTACATGAAACAAAAAATGTGACTGCACTGACTACAAGCCACTACTAATGTTTGTTAGTGGTTCAGCTGGCACAGGAAAGAGTTTCCTGATTGAAGCCATCACTGCAGAAGTACGGAGTGTGACAGGCTCTTCAATGTCTGTTGCTGTGACTGTCTCACAGGACTAGCAGCATACAACATTGGTGGAGTAACATTACACCGTCTCTTTATGTTGCCAGTCGAACATGGGAGAACTGGAGAGTATCATAAACTGTCATTTGAGGTTGCATCTCAGCTCTGTCCATGTTCACAAAGATGCAGTTACTCATCATTGATGAAATCAGCATGGTCTCCAATGTCATGCTTGCCTGTATTCATCTACGTCTACAGCAGATCTTAGGTACTGACGATGGAGTGCCATTTGGTGGCAAAAGTATACTTGTGTTGGGAGACCTTTTACAACTTGCACCAGTCAATGCAGAGCATGTATTTACAACTCTAACTGCCAAGCAAGCTAAGAATATCCTCAGTTGCATTGCAGGCTATAACATATGGGAATTATTTACCTATGTTGAGTTGTCTGAGAACATGCGCCAAAGTGGTGATCTAGCTTACAAATCACTTTTAGATGAAGCTCCAAGGTTCTCTATCACCAGAACATGTTTGTATGTTAAATGATCGAAAAATCACAGTACATAGTGCATGCATAGAAACAGCATGTAATGTCTTCAGTGATATATACTCTACTGGCAGACATAGTGTGTCTTATGCCATGACTAAAGAAATGCACTGAATTCAACAATCTAATGCTGCAGAGAGAAACCAAGAGATTCTAACTCTGCATGCAGGTTGATACAGTTGATGGCGTTATTCTTAGTCGAAAGCTAGTAGCAAAGATGACTGAACACTAAGTGAACTGAAGTCAGATGTTTCATGAACAGCTGGCCTAGAAGCTGTTCTCACAGTTTGTAAGAATGCACGTATCATGCTCGGACGTAATCTAGATGTAGAACAAGGCATGGTAAACGGTGCCATGGGAAACATCACTGACTTTGTCTACAATGTCCAGAAGACATATATCAAGATACTTGTAGTCACTTTGACAACATGGAACACTCTGTACACATAGATTGAACTCATGAAAATTCCAGGTTTTTAAGGATATCTATGTAAACAGGAAACAGTTTCCATTATGTGTTGCATATGCTGTTCCATTCACAAATCTCAGGGATTGAGTTTGGATTCAGCAATGGTAGACATAGGTACAGACATTTTCAAGGATGGCATGAGCTACGTCGCACTTTCACGTGTACGCAGCCTTTCTGGATTGCACATCATTACTATAGCACCTCAGAAAATACGAGCTGACAAGCGATGTATTCTTGAGTACAACAGGTTACGTACTCTACATCAGCCACAAATGTCTTTAATACCACTGCCCACATATCTGTCTGTCTCACACAATTCAGTCACAGCTAGAGGTAGCAACAAACAGCAGCAAGCTTCCAAAAGTGATTCAACAAAAAGAGTTCAGCAAAGGCCACAACTCAAGTAAACATTCACAACCAGCAATTCATCAGAAATCAGTTGGTGTAGCTGCTGTACCAGTCTTTGACAACAGCAGTAGAGTAACTGCTATGCTAACTCAGCTATGCAAGTTTTTCACACATGCACAGTTTGTGCAGGCAATATCTGCTTCACAAGACAATCCCTATCAAACGCTTTGAAGCAGATTATCAACATGACTTCTGACCACTCTAACAATGTACAGTCACTAACACCACTATGACAGGTGTTAGCTACATATGCTGGATGTAGTACGTTTGCTGCAGACATACAGCAAGACACTACTGAGTTTATGATGGCTGTCATAAACAACCTGGATGAAGACGGCACCCCAATGCGGCAGTACTTCACAGTAACATATGTTACAAAATATGTATGTGTTTCATGTGGCAATTCACAGCGTGAAACCACACAAGACATGCTGTGGATTACTCTCTTTGTCCCTCAAACCAAAAGTGTCAAATTTCGACAGCTATTCACCAATGCTGAATGTAGTCATGCCTGTGGAAGGTGTGGAGGCAGATGCACTCAGTCCATACGTCTCAGGAGTTCATCTCAATATCTGTTGCTTATGTTGCACAGATTTGACCCCAACTGGCTCAGAGTTGATACTCCTATCACAGATTACACAGCTAGTAGAATAGTCTTCAACCAATCAGTGTTTGACACTCACAGTATAATCTATCACCATGGTCAATCCATGCATTCTGGGCATTACACCTCTTACTAAGGTGCAGAACTGGATGGTTAGAGTGTGACAACTCTACAAGCAGTTTTAAACAGAGACTGCCACAACATTTAAAAAATGCATATCTTCTAATATTGAAGAATTATGATAACCTTCATATTTCAGAAGAATAGGACAAAACATGTTGCATTTATAAAATGACTACTTTGTCCAAAAAACATTCATACCTCATTACAATGTTGTATAATGTACAACTCTAAATAAACCATACAATTTCAACAAAATGCTATTCTGACAGAGACATTCCATGCATTGTAACATGTAAGATCTTGTGTGGATCAGTGACTACATGAAAATTGTTGTAGTGGCTTCAATCTGCGCCAACAATATTCACAGTCACTAGAGAAACCATGATTACATGTCTATCAAAGATTGTACATCTAAAAACTGTGGTCTTACTGCTCTCCTCCTCTGTACATATCTTTAATTATCCATGTATCAACTCATGCATAACAACAAATTGATATGAATTATGAAGTGTTACTCTTTGCAAACAAAGAGAAGTTCTCAGTTATCATCGTAAATAACTGAGCAACACTTCTAACATTCACCAAACATTCCACTCTGTCACAAGTTGTCTATCAACACTTCAATTTGTCTATTGACTCTTGACATATAGAGAACATCATTCGCTCACCATGCAACAGTGTAGAACTATCCTGCCTTCATGCGTAATACTAGTATTGTACATATGTAAAATAACTACCTTTATTGATAATGCAAGAAGCTGAAGTACACAACTGTAAATAAGAACCAATTGCAGAATATCATTTACTGACTTTTACATGTGTTTGCAATTACTTGTACATAATATAAAGATTTGCATTCCGGTGTACATTGTTAATAACTACTTTGATACTTGTACTAAAAATACTAGTCTAACACTAAAGTACAACTAATGTTTTACATATCATTCAGCAGTATACTAACTACATCTAATTAACCATAAGTTTGTTAAAATATGCATATCATGCACAGTCGTACTATTTACAAGTTAAGAATTTATATAGAAGATAATGTAAGAATTGAAACAATGTAATTTGTTCATGTAAGAATATTCTATTTTCGCAACTTGTCACATAAGTAATTCTAACGTATATAAAAAACATAGACAATTGTAAATCAGACACTGTTACTGATCACAACACACTGCATACCTGTTCCTGACAATATTTATGATTGCCTCAATTGAGGGTTCGGGTTGGAATGTTCCATTTGTGCCTATTCAGTGACATATAATTAAATAACACCAATCAAATGTCACAAAATTAACATTTTTGTATATTGTATTACTTAGACAGTCAGCATATGGTTTTTCGCCCACCCCAGGAACATCCACATTAGCAGTCACACAATAACAACAAAACACTTGTCTATCATGTGTGTAATCACACTTCACAACCTACTGACATTGCCTTATTAACATACCACACAAGTAATGCACTACACATAATTACAACATACAACCATTTTAAAAAAAGTTAAATTTTTTACAAACTCTATTCACATTCAATAGTAAATATATAATGAAGCGCCACAGCTGCAGCCTGACTATTAGAATTCCACGTCGAATGTCAGAAACTACGTCCTCACATAAATAGTAATGAGTAGTGAAACAAGACTAGAAACACACAACACCTGATTAGTTTCCTATAATATCACATACTTACTCCAATCCATATTATACAGTTCTTATTATTCTTACACATTTACATATATGACGAGCAATGATTGCACACATACTAAGATTGTATTGTGAGACTGCTTCTGCTAACTAAATTTCAGTCTTGATTGGCCCTTTTCTCCATTTGACAAATTGGCAATAAATTTTTTAAAACCATAACCACCTGCGTCGACTCTTTACTTTAAATACCATTATGACATAAAAATAAGTGTGTCTGACTTAAGCATATAAATCAATGTTAACTAATACTGCTACAACTATACCTCCATCAATTTGTTTGGTACCTGTGACATACACTCAGTATCACAGCATATGCAACGATGTGACACATTGCATGACACATTTGACATAATTCCTAACAGTGTAAAAAACTCAGCAATGTACTTATTTTTCCTGTGCCTATGCAGTCATTATTACTATACCAAGGTGCCATACAACAGCACCCAACAGTACATAGCTGTGACTATACATGTACCATGCAGTCACTACTATGTGTACTTCAGAGTCTGACAAATGGAGCTTTAATTGGCTGCAAACATCCTAACAACCTTATGTTAATCTTTTATTACCATACATGAAGAGGTTAACGATATACTGAACAAGGTTTAAAACTGTTTAAAAACATGTTTCATTATAATAGCAATAAGTCACTTCCAAGAATTGTGTTAATGGTCAGTCAGTCACCCTGTAGAGACATGTGGCACTCAGCCACACCTCGTGCCACAGTGCACCCCTAGAACGTGATTAACAGACCATTAACATAACACCTTGTCATGCCTTATTAATTAATTATAAAAAGGGTCTCAGAAACTGAGCTTTCTGATCGGCTGTAAACATTCTAACAGCCTTCTGTAAATCTTTTATTGACATACATAAAGAGGTTAACCATTTCCTGAACAAGCTTTTAAACAGTTAAAAAACATTTTTATAATAATAGCAATAAGGCATTACTAACGGTAATGATAATAGTCAGTTAATCACTCTATCGGGCATATGCCACTCGGCTACACCTCGTGCCACAGTACACCCCTTGAAGGTGATTAACAGACCATTAAAATAACCCTGCATCATGCGTTATTGCTTAATTGAATTCTGATAACCGGATAGGCCCACAGGTCCCCAGTCATCCCTTTTTCAGGGGTGACCCGGAAAGCAAAGAGTACATCAAATAGAACACAATGGTACATATACAAGCTGAGGGTATACAGTATGCTTCAGTTTACAAATACATCTGTGTTGTCATCTGCATCTACAATTACAATATACTACCTAATTTTGTCTGACATTGGGTGCTCCACTGCCTACCTGACCCGGCTGGTGATGTCTTGTGTCATAGTAACACCAACAACAATGCAAAATGAAGCACTAACAGTGGCACATATGGTAACACAAGCGAAAATGAGAGCATAAACGGTAAAGCACACAGTGACACAGACGACAACGGTCTGCCACGTGATGTGTTAAATGGAGGTTTGTAATTGCCTGCAAACATCCTAACAGCCTTATATTAATCTTTTATTGACATACATGAAGAGGTTAACCATTTCCTGAACAAGGTTTAACACCAGGATGCACATTGGTTGTCATTGGATGTAACTCTCACCCCATCACATGTGTAAAGCAGCAGAACTATAGGAGAATGGGGTGAGAGTTATGACCCACGATCCCAATGCGACCCCAAATGCCAGTTGGGGTGGGGGGTCCAAGGGTGGTTTTCAACCCCAACACCGAATCTCTCACTTTTGTCCTGTGGAACAACCCTAACTAATGCATTAAACGTAGTTGTTTGCCTCTAATTTCCCTTCTTTTTGAGAATGATAACGAGAAATAGTGAATGTAATGCAGCGGCGGGAGCGCGGGGCCATTTGGGCCCCGCGCTCCTGCCACATGATGTCTTGTGGCATAGTAACAGGAACACCAATGCAAACAGAAGTGCTAACAGTGGTGCACATGGTAACACAAGCGCGAATGAGAACAGAAAGGGTAGCGCACATGGTGGCATAGATGGGAACAGTCTGCCATGTGATGTGTTGTCACATAGTAACATGGTGCCTACAAACAGAAATGTCAATGGGCATGATGACGCAAAGTGAAACAGAAAGAGAAACAGTACTGTAGAGACAAATGGCAAAAAATAACAGAAACGCAAGCACAAATGAAAACGCAAAGGATAACGCACATGGTGGCGCAGATGTCAACGGTAAGTGAAATGGGTACGGAACCGCAAGTGAAAAGGGCAACAGAAACATTAATGTAAGCACACAGCCTGGTTTTCCCCAAAACCTGCATAGAGAAAGACAGTGAGTACAAATAATGTATGCATAATAATGAGTATCAGAGCAGAAAATGAGAACTTGGAATACTAAATACGTTATATCTCAGGAACTGTACGACGTAGAAAAAAAATGTAAAAGTCATATGATTTACAACTGTCCTGCCTAATTTTGTACTTAGCCCCCATCAGGGGGCTAAGTGTTTTTCCGACAAAAAGTCCGTATCTCGCACCATTTCCGAGATACGGGCCCTGAAAGGCGCGGCGTACGCCGTAATGTTATCCTATGGGAAAAAAGAGAACTTCAGAGTGCCATAACTTTGCCTCCCTGTAATATTTTATCACCAAGCCACTGAAAGGCACATCTGTGGGCTGTTGGCTGTCTTCCCTCCAAACTTCAGGAAAAAAGACCAAACCGTTATTTTGCAGCAGGGATCCAAAGGATTTCTGTAATGCGTTGGGCACCGTAATGTTATCCTATGGGAAAAACCATCAACTTTGGAGTGCGGTAACTTTGCCGCAATGTAATATTTTTTCAATACAACACTGAAAGGCACATCTGTGAGATGTCGGCTATGTTCCCTCCAAATTTCAGCCCAAAACTCCCAACGGTTCTTTTGAGGCACAGAACTAAAGAATCGCTGTCACTTTCCCACAGATGGAAAATTACTGTCGCAATTTGCGAAAGCTTTCACAAAAAAGTTCGACACTTTCGTGAGCTCGAAAGCAATTTGCGAAAGTACTTTTTCCAGAAATTTGAAAGATATATTTCTGGGGTGTTTTACCACAAAATAAAGACATGGCAAGCATCCTCAGGGTCCGACTAGGTGAATACAAAAAGAATTAGGTTGCTAGAGGGTCCCAAATTTAAATGCCAGCCATTTTTCTGATCACCAACTGAAAACAAAATGGCCGATTTGCTAAAGTAACAGGCCCATTTGAGAAAGGAAAAATGCATTTGCGACACTGTCAAACTTTTTGTTAACTTTTCCCATTGTCTTATAATGGGAAACTGTTTTTTGAATAACTTTTGAACCGTTTAATATTTTTTCACGAAATCTTAAAAAGGCACATCGGGGACCCCAGCCGCACATTCCATGAAGATTTTGGGCTAGTCGAGCAAACTGTAAGACCTGTAGGTGCGACCATAGAATTCCAGAAAAAGTGTAAACGCGCGCACAGATCACGCTTAATAACTCTGCCGCCGTATATCCAACCAGTACGACACTTGGCAGATCCCAAGGCCTATGGTTCTTGATTGTGTGTTCCAAATTTCAGCCAAATCCGTGAAACAGTTGCAAAGTTATTAAGGTGCAAATTTTGGGGTTTAACATAGAAATGGCTCCTCAACCCTAACTATATATTTATATGTGTGTGTATATATATATATATATATATATATATATATATATATATATAAATGGGATACATGATGGGCATGAGTGTGATATGGAAAATATTTTCACTACTGCACAGTGACCGCTGGATAGTCAGTTACCTATCCAGTTTATTATGCCCTTAGCTGCTCTCAGATCCTGTATCTTCTTCAGCAACAACCTGTGAGGCACTGAGTCAAAACCCTTGCTGAAATTGAAGTAGAGCAAATCCACAGTGTGGGCCCTATCCAATTGCCTCATCACCGAGTCAAAGAAAACTATTAGGTTAGTCTTTTTTTATTTATTTTTTATTCAACTTTATTAGTTTTCAACATCATCTTACAGTTATGTAGATAAAACCAAAACAGCCACTTAGCAAGTAATACACAAACAAACCAGAAAAAGCAGAAAAGAGATGAACACAAAAACAGAACCAACAATACACAACATTTACCAGATAATCCCCCTACCCCCACTCCTCCCCACCCTGCGTGTCAGGATATATGAAGCTAAGTGATCCTTCAGGGGTGCCAAAGGGACAATAATGCCATGAGAGGCTCCCATAAGAATCGGTAGGCCTCAAGTCTATGCCATATACTGGCAATATGCTTTTCTAGTTGAATGGTTGTTATGGCTTCCCGATACCATTCCAGAATGGAGGGTGGTGATTCATCTTTTCAATGCCTGAGGATGATTAGTTTAGCAGTAGCAGCAATTAAAGCAAGGTAGGCCTTCCTAATCCTAGGGGTGCCCTGTAGAAACAGGCCTAACAAGCAAGATTCGGGGTAAAAAGGGGCTCTAGGCCTAAAATAGGATCAAGAGTCTCCCTAATGGTACTCCAGAACTTCTGGATTTCCAGGCACTCCCATAACATATAGAAAAGGGATCCCAACTCCTCCCCCACATCTATGGCAAAGTGAGTATATCCTTAGTCCTATAGCATGCAGTTTGACTTGGGTATAATACAAATTGTGCATTATATTGAATTGGATGAGCCTCAATCTGTCCTGCTTAATAAGTTTATAAGTGAATTTCCAAATGTTACCCCAGAAATCCAGGCTATCCACAAGGGATAGCACTTGTGTCCAATAAAAGCAGACCCCAGAAGGCAAGACAGGGTCTAGATCTTGCAGAAATTTATATACCCCAGATACTGCTTGCGGGTGTTTCACCACTTTAAAAACTTCAGGTAAATCTTTTTGTGGGAGAGGATCCCAGAGTTTGTGTCCTAAAAAGGCAATGATGGCATGTTTCATTTGCCAATATTTGAAAACATCAACATTAGCTAATTGAAATTGCCTTTGTAAGGAGGAGAAATGTATTATGGAGTCTCCATTATGGAAATCCCTTAATACACAATATTGGAGCCGAGGGCAAAAAGGGGGTGAAATTATACACTTGCCTATAAGGAAGTGAGGATTATTAAAAAGTAGTTGACTTGCCGACTGATGCCAGTTAACAGAAAAATGTGTCTGTATCTGATGTAGTGCCCAAAGGGACCCTTATGGGGGAGTCACTAGGGGGATTTGGAAGACAGGAGAAAAGCTGGTACATTAGTGCATTCAGAGAACAGCGAGTACATTTCACTAAAGTTCTCTCGATTTCGACCCATGTAGGAATATAGGAGGTGACCTGCTGGGAGGCAGGATCATCTGTCCACCTGGGCAACTTACTGATGTGTTTGGCCCCTTAATATGTGAATAGAGAGGGGAGAGCAAGCCCCCCCCCCCGCAATTTGGATGAAGTGAACTTAATATAGCTCCATCAGGATCACTTATTTTTCCATATAAACTGACTAAACATTATATTTAATTGGGTAAACCACAACTTACGTAGGAACAGTCCCAACATACCCATATGGCATCGAATACGTGGAAGCATGTTCATTTTAAGTGTACTCATGCAACCCCAGAAGGACATTGGTAACCCGCTCCATCTGTTTAGATCTGATTTGATTGTGGAGATCAATTTGGTGAGATTTTCTTTCACCAGAGAAGACACGTCTCTAGTAATCTGAATCCCTAAGTAAGTCAGGGTATGGGGCATCCATGTCAAGCCCCGGTCTGAAAGCTCAGCTCTACTAAGGTAGTGATTGATGGGGAAAATTTGGGATGTAGAGAGTTTGAGCTTGTAAGAGGAGACATTGGAGAATATGGTCAGTTCTCTAGTAAAGCTGGTATGGTGGAATTGGGGTCTTCAAGATGAAGCAAAAGATCATCAGCATAAGCTGAAGGGAGATATCTTTTGCCTCCAAGTTGAATGACGGCCAGGCCCTCAGAATTCGCCAATCTACAAATTAATGGTTCTAAGTAAAAGTTAAAAAGGAGCAGGGAAGTGGGCAACCTTGACGGGTTCCCCACTGTAATGGAACTGGGTCTGAAAGATGTCCATTGCACCACACCCTGGCCGCAGGGCCAGAGTGCAATATCCGGATCCACTTAATAAAATCATTGCAAATCCCAAACGTACTAAGGGAGGCAAATAAGAAGTCCCAGGAAACCCTGTCAAAAGCTTTCTCAGTGTCAAGAAAGACCAAGGCAGAAGGTACCACAGATTCCCTCAAAACCAAGATTAGGTACAGGAGTTTCCTCAGGTGGTCTCCTGAGGAACGGTCTGGCATATAACTTACTTGGTCACACCCAATGACTTCCCCCATAAGCGGAACAAGATAGGTGGCCAATATCTTCACCAATATTTTAATATCAGAGTTGAGGAGGGAAATTGGGTAATAATTATCTGAAAGTAGGGGATCTTTGTCCAGCTTGGGAATCAAGGTTATCAGTGCCTCAAGAAAGGACTGATCACTCAACCCTTTTTTAAACCAGAAATTGTATACTTCCATTAGAAATGGTGCCAGTTGGGCACAACAGAGTTTATACAAGTTATTTGGGAGGCCGTCTTGCCCAGGGGCCTTATCAGTAGGTTAACATTTGATAGCATGCTCAATCTCAGACAGAGTAATTCAGGCTCCAAAACTAAGAACCCTCTGACCGGGGAGTTTGGGCAGGGTTACAAAGTTTAAATAATCGGTTATGGTAAAGCCTTTGGGAATGGAGGGAAGGGACTTCAATCGCATAGAATACCTTGAAGTATTTGCTGAAAATTTCTACAATCTCTAGAGGGTTGGAGGTGATATCCTTCTCAGGAGATGGGCGAGACTAGGCACAAGCCTGGCCACTTCGGCTCTAAGCCTAAGTGCCAGGAGTTTTCCAGCTCACTCTCAAGATATTGTAGTTTGGTCCAGGGCAGAGAGAACTCTGCTTTCTGAGCCATCATGTTGGCATATTGAGACTGGAAAAGGTGGAGTTTGGCCCATTCAGATTCCTGAGATAATCTATGCAGTGGGCGTTCTAACTGTATTATACTCGCCAGGAGAGAGCTCAGCTGAGCTCTAGTCTGCCTTGCATGGGTAGATAATGGCCCAAATGAGATCCACCTTGTTTACAGAGCCTTTGTTAATCTCTAGGAAAGTGGAGATAAAGCACTGAAGGTGTTTGATGAGGGAGGGCTTCTGCAGTAGCCTCATGTTAAGGCACCAAAGACTATCTCTCATCAGACCCGGACCAAGGAGGAGAGAAATACTAACTGGAGAATGGTCAGAAAGGACCCTGGGATGAATATGCATGCCCACAACCCCTGGAAAAAAGGCAGTACTGAGTAAGAAAAAGTCAATACAGGATAGAGTTTAGCAATAGGCCATCTTCCTGTCTAAGGTGTGTCTCTTGGAGACAAGTGAAGTGAGCCTTCAGGTGCCAGAGGTGCCTTAAAACAGTGGACTGTTTGCGACTATCTTGGACCCCTTTAATATTCCAGCATTAAAAGTTATAGTGACTCCCATTGTGCATATAGGATGATATATCTTGAAAGGAAACGGGTCCACAATTAACAATATTCAAGTTCTACCCTAATTAGGTAGGGAATAAGGATCACTACCCACTTACACAACAGGGTAACCCACCCCAATCCTTCCCTTCCCTTCCTCCCCTCCCCCCTTTGCACAAACTAACCAAATCATTATATCCCAACAAGTAAGGAAGACCTTTCAGCAACACAAAATACAAAACAAATCTAGGGACTCTATGAGCCCAGTAATTCCACCCCTGTCCAGCTGACTGAACCTCCATATGTCCTGGGATGTGATTCACTACACAGCCCAGAGTGCATGCCCCTCCCCATTCCTGACTAAAACCAGCAAGTACAAACACACTGGTCCCATTATAAGAAACAAGAGAAGGGGACTCCAGCTAGTAAGAGTGCCAGTCTAGATTGCCCCTGGATATTAAAGAGGGGAGGGGAATAGTACCCTAAGGCAATTAGGTTAAAAAGGGACATTTAATAGTATATGACCCTCTGGGAAAGGTCCAGGGACCAAGTTATAGAGACCCCTTCTTCCCTATGTAGACAAATCTATATTAATATTGTACATTTTGACTAAGATTATTATTTCAGGTAAGAGACATACTTAATCATTATTCAAATAATTGTGATAGTGGAATAAAACTCAGTGTTGTCCCTGCATAAATGCATATATTGCATAAGTAAAAGACAATGGTGCAAAATGAAAATATGCAGGGGGAAAGTCTGTTAAACATCAGGAGCACAGTCTGAAATTAAAATCCTTGAGTGGCCACTAGGTGGGGTCTAGACTCTACCCAAATATGAGAGAAGGTCATCTGAGACTCATTTGGTGGCCTTGCACATTTAGGTTAGTCCGAACTTAAAGAAATTTAAAAAACAATTTGAGTCTTAATTCTAGGATTACATATGAGTTCAAGCAGAACCCCCACAGTCCAATATTAGCCAGAAGGGAGTTCATTGTCATTCCAAGTTCGAATAGCAAAGTAAGATGTATGCGTTGTTCCATGCGCTAAAAAAGAAAAGGGGAAAAATATAAGACAAAGAGATCACAGTTTCCATGGTCCACGTAGGACAGCAGGTGTTTAAACTGAAAGCCATATGGCATCTTCTTGATTTCTCCTCCAAGTTCGGTGGGTAGTAAAAAGAAACAACAGAAGGCCCACGCATACCACGGGTGCAAAGATCCCTTATGGGATTTCAATTTTCACTTGAAGAGATCTGGGAGCATTTTTCTGAGAGCCATCCTTGCCTGATCGACTGAATTGAAAGAATGCCACTGATCTTTTAGATATACTTGAAGGAGGGCCGGATATTTAACCCTGAACTTGATCTCTGCAGCAATAACTTTTGTAATGACAGTTTGTAGTGCGGCTCTTTTCTGATGGACCGTGTAGGGCAAATCCTGGGTAATATGGATATTCTTCCCCTCCCATTGGAGTTCCTTAATATCTTTAATAACCCCCCAAAATGTGCTGCTTGTCTAGAAGATTCAACAATCAGAATATAAGGGGTTGTGGAGTGGAACCCTGTGATGGGATCAGGCGGAGAGCTTGGTGGGCCCGCTCCACTACATAAGTGGGCCTGTTAGGGGAAGGGCCTGCAATTTTTTCACAATGCTTTTGCACAAAAAGTATTGCATCCCTACCTTCTTCCCTCTCGGGCAGTCCCAGGATGACCAAATTATTTTTTTTGGACCGTCCTTCTAGGTCCTCCATTTTTTTTCCAGTTTTCTTCACACTATAATGTAGGGCAGTTGACTCTGGATCAGTCTTGTTGCGCCAGTTCATCGATAGATGAAATTCTGGCCTTGTTGTCTCCAGTACAGATGACGAGTTGTTCCACCATAGATTTAAAGTTGTGGAGGTCCGAATACAGAGTGATTACGATTTCTTTTAGTGAGTCAAGTCCTTCTTGGAATTTGCCCTCCATCAATACAGTCTAGGTGGTGGATGAAGAGGCTGTGGTATTTGGCTGGGATTTCATCATCTTAGCTTGCTTGTCTCTCATCAAGGTGGTTGGTGGTATGTGCCACGGCAGTAAGTCTCTAATTTCCACCTCCAATTGGAGCAATCGCTGTAAGGAAGGTAACTTCCCAACAAAATAAGGGCAAGATGTTAGCTAAGACACAGAATCAGGTAATTAAGATGGCAAAGAATGATAAAGTTTAGGCAGAGGTGTGGGAGTTCACTCAGAACACATCTTTCCTCCTAGGCTGCCATCATGTGACCCCCCCCCAACTATCAGGTTAGTCTGACAAGACCTCCCTGCCATGAATCCATGCTGTTTACTATCCTAGAACCCATAGTTCTCCAAGTAGCCCATGAGGTCCTCCTTAACCAGTGACCCAGTTAGCTTCCCTACAGTAGAGGAAAGAACGGACATATCTGTAGTTCCCCACATGCCCCCCCCCATGGAGTAGAGCTATGTCCACCACCCTCCAATCCTTTGAAACTACCCCCTGCCTCATCCTTACAGAACTGCTGAATAGACCTACTAGGAGTTCAGCCAGTTCTGCTGCCAGATCCCTGAGTAACACTAAATGAAACCCATCTGGTCTCAGTTCCTCATCTATTTTTAGAGCTGCCAACCCCTTCTGGATCCTTTCATTTGTAAATAGTGCAGCCTCATCTCCAGGATCCCATTAAAGGATGTTTTGATGCCACTCTCTGGTAAGGGCCCACTGTTGTGCTTAGTGAGCCAGAGTAGTCATTAAGGATGGCAGCCTTTTGCCCATCCTCTTCTATCACCCTACCCTCCTCTGCTATCCTTATGATTCCTCATAATTTATTCCTTCTTTTCCCAATATATCAGAAAAACTGTTTGTCTCCACTCTTTATCCCCTCTGCTATATGCATCTCTATGTATGTGTCTGCCTCCATAACCATCCTTTTTGTTTCCCTATTTCTCAGTGTGGATTCTCCCCATTCTTCCTCGTCAGGCTTTTATTTATACTTATAAAATGCCTTTTACTTTGCCCTCAACACTTCCAGGACTCTTACTGAGAATCATAATGGTCCCTTGAACCTGTTCTTTTTGGTTACCATTCTCCTGCATAACTTAGATGCCTCGAGAAAGGCTCCCTTAACTTCCACCCATCTCTCTTCCAACCCTCTGCCATGTTGTCTGTCTTGACTAATGTTTCCCTGACCAGCTCCCTCAGCCTGTTGAAGTCTGCCCTTCTGAAATCCAGGACTTCTTCTCTCAACTGGAGTTTTCCCCACCTAAGGGTTAGTTCAATCCAAATGGAATAATTGTCGCTGCTCCTAAGTGGCTCCCTTATTTTCACAGCTCCAGTTACCTCAGAGATGGTGAGCACCACATCAAAAGCTGCAGTCGGCCTGGTGGGTTCCTTAAGTAGCTGTACCCGCAGACAGTCCTGGAAGTTGTCCAGCAAGGTCTGATGTTTGGGGCTCCTCACCACTGGAATATCCCACTCAATGTCTGGCATGCTCAAATCACACACCAGCACTATTTCTCCCTTTGCCACCCTTCTTGTAAGTTCTTCCCTGAGCAGTCTGTCTCTCTCTCTTTCTCCTTGCCCTACAGGTCTATAGATAACCCCCAAGCACAGTTTTGTGCCTGAGGCTGCTATAAGTTGTACCCACAGTGACTCAGTCTCTCTATTACTACTCATGATGCACCCATCTTCAATGAATTTCATTTTGAAAGAACTGCTTGAGCTGATTCCTATCCATGAACCTTTTTACCTCCAAAGGTTTGGAGGTGGACAGCATAGGCAGCAGTACTTGTTTGCTATCCATTTCATCTGTTGGGCTGATGATCACAGTGACTGACAGCATGGCAGACCAACGGATATGAGCAGCAAGGCCTTACAGTGGTTTGAAGCAAAAAAAAGTTAGTTTGTTATTTGACTGTCCTTTAACTGGGTGTCATAACTAAAACTGAGTATATGTGCATATTAGCAGACATCAGCAATGATACCACATTTAACTGTTTGCAATAGTTGTAGATTATCGCAGTCTTCAACCTGGAGGCCTCATTAAACTAAGGAGACATCTAACCCAGTGTGATTGGTCCCCTATCAGATACGCCCCTTATATAGATAAAGCCCTCGACTACTTCACTCGCACATTCTGCAATGCGTGTGATAAATTTGCCCCCCTCACCAAGGTTCAATCCCAAAAACATAATGCCCCATGGGCAGGGACCCTGGTTTTCCATTTTTACCTGTAACACCGGTAACAATCACGGAATCCTGCTTGGTTTGCGGATTTTGAATTCTTGTACCGGTACCTCACAGAAATTGCAGGTCACTGCACAGAATCTCTAAGATTTCAGCATTTTTTTAATTTTTGTTTTTATTTTCTCTTTCTATGTCCCCTTCTCACAGCATCAGTCTCCACTTTTCAGGCTGGGTATCCCTTTAGCTTCACCCCCAGGTAATGCTCAGGAGCTCCTGTGGTCCTGCCCTTATCCTGCCTGGGTTGTACCCCCACCAGGTGGAAAGGGAGGAGACCCCAGGACCCATCCACACTCCCTTAGTGTGTGTTGGGCAGCTCAGTGGGTCCCTCATGGAGCCTGGTTATGAAGTCTGGAGCACCTGGGTCCCTTCTGCCAGTGGCCAATGTGGGGTGATTGTTCCTGGTTTTCTGGTCTCTGTCCCCGAGGGCACTGGCACTAGAGGAGATCAAAGGAGGTAGGTCACATAGAGACATGCCACTGCTCCAGATCCTGGCTAGGGTCCTCCCCTCCTGATCACTCTGCAACACCATTGCATCACCACCAGTGTTCACACAGGTGGTGGTAAAGCAGCAGGACCTTCAGCCCACTCTCCCCGGAGGAGGAGAGCAGTCCCCCAGGTGCATGATCCTACTCCACTGGCCAGACCTCCTGAAATCAGAGTTTGCTTCTGACCCTGGGTTGCTGGCATTGCAAGCAATAGTGCTACCGCCGTGCCAGCAGGCCGACCCAGATCTCAACATCTTAAAATGAATGCTGCTGTGCTTTGCATTATTCTGCTTTGCTGCATATAGAGTCAGTAAGGAAATCACCAGCACTGCTTTGTTGTAATCAGCCATTCAGTTTAACCACCCATGCCTAGTGGTTAGAGTAACAAGCAGCGAATGAACTGGGTACATCCAGCAGAATTGGGTTTGATTCCCACAACCTCCACTTGCATACTGTGTGACTCCAAGCAAGTCACTTAACCTCCCCAGTGCTTCTAGGTCACTCCTGAAAACAGACAGTGCTGCCTAGTGGGCCTTACCTGCTGTACAAAGAATATAAAAAAAAATACCAATATATGTTTACTAATCATAGAATAGTAGTCAGGGTACCATGTAATTTACCTGAGTTTTACTTGGGCTGAAATGATTTTGTATAGGTAAAGATAAATGTTCAGATACATTTTATGTGTTTTATTAGCTTGTTTTTAGATTTTAGTCAGGTGTTTATTGAATTCTTGGCATATAAGCATCTAGGTTGTAGATTGCTAAATGCAGGATCACTCTTACCAACTAGCTTATTCAAGTTTATAACCAGTAGGGCCATCCACAATCCTCAGCTGTTTGAATGAAAACTAGTCTGAATGAAAGTATGTTCACAAAGATTAAACTGCCTTATTACTTATGAAAATACTTCACAGTTAGCACCCCATTTAGGTGAACTTGATCATTTGCAGCTTTTCTCCCACCTTATGTTTCAGTTTCTGTGACAACAAAAGGTTTTCTGATAGACTGCTCAACAAAAAGCAAATGTTAAGTATGTAAGTGTACTTATGTTTGGCCAGTGGATTTTGGAAGCACAGTCAATGACGTACAGAAGGTAAGATGCCAGGGGCTATATGATGCTGGTGGGCAGAGCAGTGCTCAATTCACATCTGAACAAAGACATGAAAACTGGGAGACACCCTTTTCATGGACACCAAGGGGAAAAAAAAGCATCCACATGTCTGGTAGATGCATAAATCCATTTGAACGTCCTCCACTAATCACTTGTGAATTTTTTAGGTGAAGACACTATATTTTAAAGAAGCAAATTCAAGCAGTTTTTTTAACCCCTGGCCATTCACTCCTTCAGGCCTGCCAATGCCCCCTACCATCAATGCTGAGTGCCGACCACCATCCACTGCCCCTTACTGCTGTGCTACCAGGTAACCCAAAGTAACCCTTCATTGAGTGGGCCCCTACCCCTGTGGGAGGCTACTAGGGGAGGAGAATTGCCCTAAAGAGCTTTCTGTGTATCCTGGGCATGGCAGGGGTCAGAACAGACACATGTCTGGGGATTCTGGCTTATGGCGAGACCAACAGCTGTCCTTTGGTTGGGTCAGTGGGTGTTTTCCCATTTTCTTGGGAGCACGACAGGCCACATGATGTCAAGGCACAAGCTGATGTCTGTCACGCTCCCTCCTGCAGTGAGGGCTGACATGTTGTCATGCCTCTGGCCTCCATCGGGGGCCAGAAAATGCTGAGCCAAGAACCCACCCTCCTCCCAGGAGAAAGTGAGTGGTCACTGGACACTCAAGCCTTCACCCACCAGCTGGCCCTCCAACACCCAAGTCTGTTCCCTAACCCTGGTCAGCAGTGTCACAGGCAGAAATCCAATTCAGGCAGTTAAATTATAGATAGAAAAAACAAAGGTAGTCCACCTTAGTGGTGATGGTTCAGATTAATTCACATCTGAGTTCTAACAAGCAAAGAGACCAAGTCATTTGTAACTTGTGCATGTGGGGTGTGGGTGCTGAAGAAAGGGGATCATAGTGCTGTCACTACTGCCATCACCCCAGAGGGATGTGGTCTGCATTGTTGCTACTGCCATCACACCGAAGGGGTGGGAGCTGTAGTACTTCTGCCATCACCACTGATGGAGGGGGAATGTAGTACTGCTGCTGTCCCACCTGAGGGATGGGGGCCATAGTGCTGATACTGCCATCATACCTGAGGAATGGTCAACATAGCACTGCTGCCATCACACCTAAGGGATGGGGGCCACAGTGCTGCTGCTTCTGTCACACCTGAAGGAGGGAGGTTGTAGTGCTTTTGCTGCTGCCATCACACCAGAGGGATGGGGTTCATAGTGCTGTTGGTGCTGCCATCGTACCTGAGGGATGGGGTTGTAGTGCTGCTTCCATTACACCTTAGGGATGGGAGCTGTAGTGTTGCTGCTGCCATCACATCTTGTACCTAAAATAACTTTAAATTGGTACAAGGATGGAAGGATGTGTCATAGTGGAAATCAAAATTGCTAAAATGCATGTTGGCAGAGTTAAAAATTGTTAAACAAAGTACACAAAACCAAACATCAGTAAAAGTGGATTTTGGCTTAGCAGACACCGGTGACAGTATCATTTTTTACAATGTGCAAAACGGAATATGCCCTTTCTCAATCCTGTTAAATCAGTGTCCCTACCCATGGGTCTCACCAGCCCTCCTACAGCAACTAAAGAACAGTGACAATCTCTGGCACAAAGTGGTTGCCTCTGGTGGGAATGCAGACAGGCTTGCCTACAAGGCAGCTCGCAATAGGTGCACCTGGACCATAAAGAGAGCCAAATCAGACTACTATAAAACTACCCTTGCCTACTCCTGGTGGAATGCTAGGTGTTTCTGGGACAACCTAAAAGAGCTGAATGGAAAATCCAGAATGCCACACCCCTCCCAGCTAACTGTCAACAATGATAATATCTCGGATCCTCTTAACATTGCCAATTGCCTTAATGCTGCTTTCTCTGATCATAGTACAATCCTTCCAAACAACTTCTTTGATCCCACCCCTGCGACCCCTGAGCAAAACAGTGCCTCCCCTCTTTCCACCTCAGGGTTATTACAATGAGTGAAGCAAGGACATATCTTGCAAACGCCCTTGGAGGCTCTAACTACTGCATAGACTCCTTTGATATGAAAATCCTTAACTAGGTGATAGACGCTGTGCTCTCCCTTCTGACTGATCTCCTTAACCACTCCCTATGTCTAGGGCAGTTCCCCACCAACTGGAAGACGGCTACTATCACACCAAAACTAAAGAGTGGGGACCCCACCTCACCCAGTAATTACCGGCCATCTCCATTCTACCACGCCCTCTCAAAAGACTTGGAGAAAATTGTGCCACCTGACTCACCGACTACATTCTTGCACACAACATACTTTGTAGAGAACAACATGGCTTTAGGACAGGGCATAGTGCAACGACCACCCTCACAGAGTTTTCTAACTCATTGCACAATGCCCTAGATAAGAAACACCTAGCAGGAACTGTATTTATAGACCTGTCAAAAGCATTCGATACTATCTCACACACCCTGCTCCTAAATACTCTCCACCTCACCGGGCTGTCCCCTGGACCCTTTGCATGGTTTGCCAGTTACCTCTCAGATAGGTCCCAGTGTATGAAACTAAACAACGCTTTCTTGTCCACTCTGCCATTATGCTCTGGTGTTCCCCAGGGCTCCATCCTCGGTCCATTATTATTTAGCATCTTCCTGAACACCCTACCAAAATCCTGCCTAAATAATCTTCTACCCTATGCAGATGATGCGGTACTGTTTGCCTGCCACTCAGATCCCACAATCCTACAGTCCTCCCTGCAACTTGCCTTCAACCACATCGAAAACTGGTCCATGGACCACAGACTGGTGGTCAATGTAAAATAGACTAAGTAATGCTCTCTGCCCACTGCCAGAGCAAGGACTGTGATGCCCAACTAAAAATCTATTCCAAAGCCTTCCTCCCACTGGAACAGGTACATACTGTACCTATAAATACCTGGGCCTTACATGTGATCCCAGCCTCTCATTCCACCAACATATCAAAAATCTTTCTTCAGCCATAAATATTCACACAAGACTACTGTATCGGCACAGAGACTGACTACCACCAGAGGCCCTTAACCTTGTTGTTACTGCCTCTGCTCTCTCTCTCTAGTAGATTATAGGCTAACTGTATACTCAGCAGCAGACCACTCTGCTCTAAATAAAATCTACTTAGCCATCAACAAAGCATGTAGACTCCTCGCCGGAGTAGACAGGCGTACCCACAGCTGCACGGCTATCTGCCCTCACAAATATCCTCACTCTAGACAAAAGAGTTTGTTACCAAACAAATCTCCTCACCAAAAAAATTTAATTACCCCCCCAAGAGTTTCTGCCTCCCTCCACGCTGCCCATGCCTCATTAAACACCTGCTTGGCAAATAAACAGATATGGGCGGTTCCCAGGGTCACAACCTCACTAGTCCAAAGGTCCTTTCCCTACAGAGCACCGTTATGGTACAATAAACTTCCCCCAGCCATTACCTCTGTCACCAGACTAGACCCTTTAAAAATAGCCCTCAAACACCACATACTCTCCACCTGCCACTGCCAGTGTACCAGCTAAGTATGGGCTGCTGCGTAGCTCCACCTATACCTGGCTGCAGGGCCCTGGCTAGGCCTGCCTGGTCCTGTCTCAGTAACGTAGCTGGGATGTAGATGCCAACAGGTGCGTTTAACCATTAGTATCACCTATACCACATGGATCAAGTATGGACTAAAGTGCTCTGTATCCTACTGCTGTTAATTCTCTATGCATGATTGACTGTGTTAATGACAATGTTGGTGTTCCAACTGCCTGCATCATGGCAATTACAAGTTCCTTAGCCAAACCTGCTTAGCTACTTAATTGTATAGACCTCACCCTCCTTACTAATTGTACTGTACATTGACAATTACAAGCTCCTTAACAGACCTGAATAGCTACCCAACTGTATAGGCCCCATCCTCATTACTGTATGAACTGTTCATACCCTGTTCCTTACTGTTCATACCCTGTTTTTGTTTTTCTTTCCCTCTTTATATTATCATATACTGCTTGCTAGTGATCTGTTTTGTATTCTGATGAGGAGCCTTTGTAAATGAGTCTTTGACTCAAAGGTTGTAAATCCGATTATTCAATAAATTAATAAATTATCATAGTAAGACATATATTGGTTTTACCTCACATGAAATACATAAGGAACCGCTTACTTTGTTTTACAAGAGCTGGCTGGCTATTAGTGATAAAGTAGCAAATTTAATTACAACAAGCAGATTAGACGAAGACACTGCTTCCTGAAAAGGTGGTTCAGCCATGTCCATTTCTCCTAACTCTGTTACCAACTAATTTGCATTGCTGTTGGCAGCCATACATAAAAAAATGAAGAATTGTAGTATTCATACTAGACAGGTAGGGAAAGCAGTGAGATCACAGCTTATATTGGCATGTTAAAATTGAATGAGTTGGTACCTGACATATAAAGGGGGTCACCTTGTTGTTGCTGGTCAGGTTTAATCACAGCTGGTTTTTGAGATAAATAAACCCTTTTAACATCATGGAATGTAGAAGAAAAGCAAGAAAATATAAAAACATTTCAAATATTTTGAGGCTGCTTAGAGTATCATTTGGTGTGGGGAATGCATTGAATACTGTTTGTTTTAAATATGAAGACACAATCCACAATTGGAATTTTGTAATTCCACTTACAATGAAATTCATTGGAAGTAGCTGGATTTTCTGAAATTCCATTGAATTTTTATTTTAATATTTTGCACAGCTCTAATAATTACCCAGTTCATCCTTATACCCATCACTTTCATGCAGGGAATATTGTTTTCCTTCCTGCAGTCAAATAGCAACTTACCCATTGCCAGTACTTTGTTAAACAAATCTGCCAATTGTGCTGCAATTTATTTATTTAGAATTTGGTAACTGGGAAAGGCACACTGGGATGAAGCTCATTTCCAGGTGTTACCCAGGGAAAGGGAAAACAAATATATGCAAAGAGAAAAGTGTTCACTAATGGGGAGCATGTACAGGATGGCTCAGAGGTAATGTAAGGGAGTATTTTTTCACAGAGAGGGTTGTGGATGCATGGAACGGCCTTCCAGAGGAGGTTGTGGAGTCAAAAACAGTGGTTGAATTCAAGCATGCATGGGACAGTCATAAGGCAATTCTAGGGGGGTGGAGGTAGAAAGAAGTAGGCTGCTGGTTAACTAGGATCTGCAGCTTATCCATTAGGTAGAGAAATGGGCAGACTGGGTGGGCCAAGTGGTCCTTATCTGCTGTCAAATTCTATGTTTCTATGTTTCTATTAGGGAACCCCTGATTGGGAGGGTTCTACCAAGCCATAGCAATAACATTCTTGTTGACATCCCATACAGCGATGGGATTAAAGCCGATGGCCAGAATTGTGCCGTCAGAACCGAAGTGTTTTTTTGTGGGGAACTTTGCCCCCACACTCCCCCTTCTTTAAATAACCAACTTCAAAGTTGAAGTTATTTTGGGGTTGGGTCAAAACACATTGACAGGAGACACATTGCTGGTGTACAGCAGGACCATCACAGCAAACTGGAGATATTTGTTACTCTGACGGTCTTTGCTGTGAAAATGTCATTGTGCTGACTGTATACCAGGTGGGAGTGACCATATCACAGTGTTGTTCAGTCTAGACATGAGTAAAGAAGACATTCCCACAAAAACCAGAGCATTAGATTTCTGGAGAGCAAACTTTAAAAAGATGATGGAAGTGAGTAGGGAAGACCTGGGGAGCACAGAAGAAGACATGGAGGTGGACAGCATATAGGTCACCATTGCAGGGAGCATTCACAGAGCCACAAGCACCTGTATAAAATTCAGGGGCAAGAATGCAGGGGCTTGACCAACAAGCTGGTTTAACGGGGAGATGGCCAGAGTAGTAAGGGATAAGAGGACAGCCTACAAGAAATGCAGAAGAACAGCAATGGTGGAGGATGAGGAGGCATACTTGAGGTTGGCCAAGCTAGCATGAAAGGAGGTACAGCAGGTAACAGCAAAGAAGGAGCTCCAAATAGCAGAAGGAATACAAAATGGGAAAAAGGTCTTCTTTTGCTGCATAAAGGAAAGGAGGGACAAGAAGGATGGCATCATCAGGCTTAAGAAAGGGGACAGATAGGTTACAGAAGATAGAACAAAAAAGAGGAGGTACTAGTGAACACTTTTGCTCTGTCTTCGCAAAGGAATAGGAGGGATCAATACCACATGCAGGAAAAGGGATGGAGGGAGTAGGGTGGGGAACCCAATAGGGGTCATCGGGATCGAAAGAGAGAGGGAAGGGCTGATGGCACTAAAGTTGAACAAATCCCTGGAGCCAGATGAAGTACACCTCAGGGCGCTAAAGGAGTTGACAGAGGAGCTGGTAGGCTGCTGACATTTATCTTCAATAGACCTCTAGATTTGGGAGTATTGCCAATAGAATGGGGAACAGCAAATATTGTACCAAACCACAAGAGTGGACCAAAGGAGGACCTGGGCAACTACAGGCCAGTTAACCTGACCTCGATAGTTTGTAAACTTATGGAGGCCATACTGAAGGAGAGTTTGGTACGGTATTGGAGTACAGTGGGTCTGCAGGACAAGACAAGACAGGTGAGTGGCAGGCAGATCGTGTCAGACAAATTTCATCATGTTTTTTGATTGGATTACTAAGGCAGTGGACAAAGGCCAGGCAATGGATAACATTTACCTGGACTTTGGCAAGGCCTTCGATTCGGTGCCACACAGAAGGTTGATAATGAAACTGAGGGACCTAGCGGTGGGGAGAAATTGGTAAGATGGGTTTAAAACTGGTTGAGAGGCAGAACACAGAGAATAGTTGAGGGGGGAGAGATCTCTAGCACCAAGGAGGTCTCCAGCGGTGTCCCTCAGGGGTTGGTGTTGGGGCTAGTATTGTTTAACATACTTATCAGTGACATTGGAGAAAGCATTCAAGGCAAAATGTGCCTGTTCATAGATGACATCAAGATTTGCAGGAGGGTGGACACCCAGGAGGGGATACAAGAGATGAGGGAGGACTTGTCAAGACTGAAAAAATGGGAAGGAATATGACAGCTTGGGTTCAATGCCAAAAAGTGCAAAGTGATGCACATAGGGGCCAAGAATCCAAGAACAGAGTGCTACACAGGAAAGGTTCAGGTAACTGTTTCCAAAGAGGAAAAAGACTTGGGGGTAGTAATGTGACCAGACACAGTCTACTCAATGCAAAAAGGTGATGGTGAAAACTAACAGGATGCGAGGATGTATTGCAAGGCAATTCAGTAGTAGGCAGAGAGAGGTTATTTTGCAATTATATAGGTTGTTGGTAAGACCACATCAAAAATATAGAGTGATGTATTGGCATCCATACCTCAAGAAGGACATCAACATGCTAGAAGGGGTCCAGAGGAGAGCAACTAGAATGATCAAGGGCAACAGGATATGTCTTATCAGAAGAGTCTAGGACCCCTAAGGATGTACTTCCTGAAAGAGCGGAGGCTGAGCTGGGATATGATAGAGATCTTTGAGTACTTGAAGGGAGTTAACAGAGTGGAATGGCAGGGTCTCTTCAATAAGACAGATAATACCACAAATAGAGGACAGATCCTAAAATTGATGGGGAAAGACTCAAATGGGATGTAAGGAAGCATTTTTATAGAAAGGGTGGTGTCAGCCTTGAATGAGCTGCCAGTGGAGGTGGTGGCAGCAAAGACAGTGGGATCTTTTAACAGAACCTGGGAGATACACAGAGGGAAGTCATAGGACCAAGAAGGTGGAAAGGGAAGGGAGATGGGAAGGGGGAGGGGGGCAGGGTCACAGGTGTAAGTGTAAGACCAGGACCCTGCATCAATTTGAGCAGATATGATAGATCAAGAGGTTTCCTTCTGCTGGCTATTTTCATATGTTCATATGTTCATATAAAAAATTACATAATGATAATAATCAAGTGCAGTATACAGCCAAAACAAAGTTACATATGGGCAATATAAACCTTAAAACAGTTGTTCAAGACCATTGAGAGGCAAGGATGCTCAGGAGGTTGAGGTTTAGCAGCAAGGAGCAACAGGCATGACTCTCAGCAGGTGCTTAAGGGCAGGGAGCAAGGGGGTTAGACAAACGGTAGATGAGAGTTGATTCCAGATGGACGGAAGGAGACAGGAGAAGGCAGACTGACTAGTAGTTGAGTGGGGATGGGGAAGGGAGAAGGACCAGGATTCCCAGGTGTGTAGTGGATAAGAGCTAGAGATGGCAGGGGATAGGACAGAGGAGTGATAAAATGGAAGGGTCCCAAACCAGTATTTGGTGATGAAGACTTAGCAGTAGGCCTGCCAATGGGGGAGTAGGGGTGTAATAGAGAGGAGTAGAGAGAGCAGTGATGTGTGCAAAAAAGGGAGTTGGTAGCTGAATGATGAAAGGCATTTAAGAGGGTGATCAGTCTGGCAAGGTCCATAGCAGGAGGAGTGCCATAGACTTTATATGTGTAGCCAAACACAGGGAAGATTGTTTTTGTTATCAACTTGCAGTGAACAGGGAGGAAGAGGAAGTCTTTGTTTTGATACAGTGCTCCTAGTTTACGGCAGAGTTTGAAGTGGATGGTATCAATATGGACCTAGAAGTCAAAACTGTTATCTAGCCAAACCTCAAGGTATTTGAAGGTAGGGACCACATCAAGGGGTATGCCTTCCAGGGTGGTGAACACTGGATGTGTTAAAATCCTTAGCAATTTTTGTCTGGTGCTGAAAGTCATTGAGACATTTTTTTTTTTTTAGTATTTACCCTGAGTTGGTTTGCATGGAACCAGCTTAACATGTTATTAAAGTCATGCTGGGGGCCGGCCCACTGGCATAGTGGTAGTGCTACTGCTCATGTTATGTCAGTGACTCAGGTTCAGTAGTGAGTTCCGATCATTGGAGGGCCAGACAGGGGGAGAAGGACTGAACACCTGACAGGCCATTCTTCTTCTCCAGGAGGGGTGGGCAGCTGTCCTCACTGCAATACCGCCACCACCTAGGTGACCACGGGTGGTGTTGGTGCAACAGAGGAGGAAGAATACTAGGAAGTGGCAGGCATTGGCCGAGGACTGGAGAGGAGGTGCATCTCTGTGTGCCTTTGACTCTTTGGTCTCCCCTGAGTGCTGATGCCTGCAGGGGGGGGTGGGGACCAGAAAAAATGAAAAAGTCCTATGCTGGCTCCTGGAGATGGGCCTCAGCATTGATGACCAGAGGACTGGAGGAGCTCAGGTACTGTGTCTGCCTCATCTGAACTAAGGAGAGGGTTGGTTAGGGGAACCTTTCTCCCCCACACCTGGGGGGAAATCCACTGAGTTAAAGGGTCCATGGGGTGGAGGCAGGGAAGGGAGCAATATCCTCCATATCCAGTCAACAGGGTGCATTGAGGACCCTGATGATAGCAGTCAATGTGGTGTCAGAGGGTGCATAAAGAGATAGTAAAAAAAAAAAATCTTGCTGGAGAGGGGCCTCCACATCTAAGGTCGATGGGCCGGAGGTGTGGCTGACCTCATCATCCTCGTACACGTGGATGTGAGAGTTGTTGCATACAGAGGGAAGGTAATTTATGAAGAGAGCGAAGAGGACTGGGACAAGGATGAAACCTTGGGGGACTTCAGCAAGGATTGGGATGGGGAAGATTGGACATTCCCCACAAGCACTGACTGCTGCCTACATTTGAGGTAAGAAATTAACCATTTTACAGCAGGAGCTGCCAAGCAAACAGAATGCAACTTATTTAGAAGATGTGAGTGGGACACAAAATCGAAGGCCTTGGCCAAATTGATGAATATGCCAGTGGTGATGTGACCCTGATTCATCCCAGAGAGGATGAAGTCTGTAACCTGCAGTAAGGAGGTGTTACTAGACTGACATTTTCTAAAGTTGGATTGAACAGGGGAGAGAGTATTTGTGGAGGTAAGAAACTCAGCAAGCCTGGAGTAGATGATGGACTATTGGAATATATAGAGAGAGGAGGAGAGATATAGGCTGGTAGTTACTGGGGGAGAAGAGGTCTCTACCTTTATGAAGGGGCAGAACTTTGACAGATTTCCAGGTCAGTGGAACTGTGCCAGAGGAGAAGGATAGGTTCAGAAGTTGCAGGAGGGGGAAGGCAATGGCCTAGGTGGAGATACGCAGGAGCTTGGGGTCTAAGCCATCTGGGCTTGTTTTGGCAGGGTTTAGGGAATTTAACGCATGGTAGATTTCCTTAGGAGAGATGGGAGGAAGTGGTAGCTTCCAGGTGAGCGAGATCGATAGAGGCCAAACAAGGGTGGTCAGGAGGAGCACACATTTTGAAGGAATTGATGAAGATAGCCACGACAGATGATCCAACACCAGTGGGCCATCCACTGTGAAGACAGGGGTGGAAGACTGGGTGGGAGGGTCTAGGAGGGAATGGATGAATTTCCAGAATTTTGAAGGTGAGTTGTGATTAATTTGAAGGTGGTCTTTGAAGTATTCAGCCTTAGTCATGCAGATAGCCTTAGTGCATGAGTTCCTTATGAACTGTACACTTGGAGGTTTGACAGTGATTGGAAGGATTTAAAGTGAGCCCAAGTGCGGCCCCATGATTTACACAAGGCTGTAAGGTTGGCTGTGATCCAGGGGTGATGAGAGCATTTGACCTTTGCTTTTTTGAGGAGGGCATGGAAGTTCCAGACATGTGTGAAAGTGCTTGTGACTAGGCCAAGGGCTGAATCAATGTCATGGGCTGAGAAAACAGGAGATCAGTCAAGTCAGTGATGTCTTGTAGCAGGGCGTTTGTAATGACTGCCCTGAGGAATTGTTACCAGATGTATTTGGGGCTGACGGGGGAGTGGGAACGTACCTTCCTGACACAATGGGTCGAGCAAAGATCACAGAAAGCATCCGGGATGGTGCCTGTTGCAATGATGCAGTGTGGATGGGAGAAGAGCACCTAGTCCAGAAGGGAGTGTTTTAGGGAGTGTAGATTGAGTCAGGTGGGTTCTGTTAAGAACTAGCTAAGGTCAGTGATTCATTTTTGTGTTGGGTAGGCTTAAAGGTAGAGGAAAGTCAGTTTAAATTGAAGTCCCTGAGAAGGATGAGCTCACTTGAGGTGGCATGGATGGCAATCGAAGCAATGCAGGTGACCAGAGAAGTGGAAGGTAGCCTCAGAGAAGCATATAATTCTTCAACAAAAATTAGGAGAGTGGAAGGGAGGGTCTGTTTAGAAATAATGAGCTCATGAGAGAACAGGAGAGTTTCACAGACAGGGATAGAGCAGGAAAGGGATTGTTAAATATATAGAGCTACTCCCCCGCTGCATTTGTTTCTGTCTTGGCGAAAGTGGTGGAAATCAGGGAGACTGATGCAGAAGATGGGGTCCTTGAAGGACAGCCAGGTTTTGGAGATGCACAGGATGTTGGGGGAATACTGGGTGATCCAGACATTGAGTGTATCAAGTTGGGGGAAGAGGCTCCTGACATTCAGATGGAAGAGGCTGAGGCCTTGTGGTATTGCAGATGGGGAGGAAGGGGAAGGTGTGCAGGGGTTGAGTTCAACATAACCAGAAAGAAGCAGGAGGAAAAGAAGTAGAGGGTGTGTAGAGAGTCTCTTTTGCTCTTTAAGATGGCATGGGGAGGGGGAGTGGAGGGAGAAAAAAGTAGGGTGGCAGAAATGGTAAAGGGATTCAAGGTTAAGTGAGGGGGAAAACAACATTTCCAGGGTGGATAGGAAGGACTCGGATAGGATAAGTGAGGAGGGGGAGACATTGGTGGGAGAGGAGAATAAAGGGGTGATAGGGAGGAGTGTGAGGTGAGGGGAATGAGAGATGGTGGAGACATAGAGTTTAAGGGGTGGGGACATGGATATGAGGGATAAGAGGCCAAGGAGTAAACTCAGTATGATGTGAGGGAGAGAACTGGAGGGGCTGAGAGGTGAAATAGGAGGTAGTATGTAGGCAAATGTGAGTAAGTGTTTAGCCTTAAGTAAATACAGCTATTGATTGTTGAAAACTGTATGCTTTAAACATATGTAGTAAAGGAATTAACTACTGTATGTTAAGGCAGGCTGAATCACTGTACGCGTCAACATATGCAGTAAGGCTATTAACTTTAAGGCAGGTTAAATCACTGTAACCTTTAAAAGTATGCAGTAAGGCAGTTAACTATGTTAAGGCAGGTTGGATAATTAAGTTTTGAACATGTGCAGTAAGACAATGAACTATGTTAAGGGACTGAGCTGGGCTAGTGCCACAGAGAACTCAAAAGATCAGGGGACCCTATATAGGAAGTTGGTCCAGGTAGGAATAAACAGAGGGAAAGAGACCTAGCAAGGAAGCAGGGATAGTAATGTAGTGGAAAGTAGAATGCAGCCAGGTCCTGACTGTATAGGGAAACGAGTACTTGGAAAGGAGAGAACAGTGGACCCTATAAGGGATGGAGGAGTGTGGCAGTAAGAATGTAAATAGGTTGGAGTAGTTACCTGCAGGAATAGAGCTACTGTACTAGGAGAGGAGGGAATAGGGAGATGAGATACAGGTAACTGTTTACACAGATGCAATAGTGCAGTAGATGATGTCTAGTAGCGAGGAGGGAGAGTAGCAAACAAAACTGTAATGACCTTATAGGTGGGGTAACATGGAATTAGAAGGACAAGCAACAGCAGTAGTGCAGTGAGGAAAGTGACTAAGAACATGCCTTGTCTCACTCAGCACCCTTTGTTGTATTTCATCTGACCTTGGAGAATTGTTTACCTTCAGGCCCTGCAAGTCCATCAGTACTCCCTACTTAGTTACTGTGTACAATGCCTCACCTGCCTGTTTCTCTGCTAGCCTTCAAATTTTAGCTTATTGTACTTTCTGGTATTGGACATGTCACTTTGCTACTTGTAGAAAGCTCCATTTTTTTGTGTTTGATTTTGCAGTAAGTTATCTCCTTATCTTCTGGGTGCCATTTGTGTGAGTAGCACATTATTTATTAGAACCTGCTTTTTAGGGATTTAGAACAACTTTTAATTGTTTTACATTAATGGCATACAGTTTGTTGTTCTGCAGGTTCTAAAATTGCTTTGTGGATACCACCTGTGCCAGCCTCAATGCATTAAGGACCCAGCTGAATATTCAGTTAGGAGAATGTGACAACTAATGTACAATTCATGTGGATGGTGACAGTGGTACTTCCAATTCACAAGTCATACCATATGTTGTTGCAAAGTCCAGCTGAGTAATTGTGAATGCATTTGTGTCACACATCATTGTGTGCAGGATTTTGTGACTGTCAGGTCCCTCATTTTCAGTGTGCCTTGTGTCTACCCATTTCCATAGCTTGGTGAACTGTAACACTAGATGGTTAAGTGACTTGCCCAAGGTTGTGCAGTGAGTATTTGTCTTTAGCAGTGTTTGAACCAGTGATCTGGATACCAAACAGCTGCACTAATCACTGCATGACATTGCCTCCAGTCACCAAGTAAATATTACCACATTGTTAACCAGATGGCTTCTGTGCCTCTTCTGCCATTGACAGAGAGGCATGTGATTGCTGGGAAATGCAGGGAGCTGCCATTACATTTAACGTTATAACTTCACATAAGGACTTAAGATATTTCATAATAGCAGAAAGGCACCCCACAGATGGATGGCAGGTGTCCTTCAGTAATCACAGTCCCTACATGAAATGCCTTCAGGTGAATCTAGAGGAATGATTACCCATCTGTAACCTTACTCCATGCCACTCACGCCCTGTCACTTACTTATCTCACAGTTTAGGCCATACTGCCTTGCACCCTCTTGACCCCATGTAGCAGATCCTCAAGTGCTGATAAGACTAACACTTAGTCTTCAAAGCAGTTCCAGAAAATCTTTAACTTCTGAGAATCTCTTGAGATGA
Source organism: Neoceratodus forsteri (assembly GCA_016271365.2). Lineage (NCBI taxonomy): Eukaryota > Metazoa > Chordata > Ceratodontiformes > Ceratodontidae > Neoceratodus > Neoceratodus forsteri. The sequence goes on from CM057455.1 coordinate 616,011,466, forward strand.
AGCTGAATGAGTATCAAACAAGAATTTATATGTTTTTGTCTGATGCTTTTATTCCTAATATTATTCACAGTCAGGCACCTATATGTTTAACCTCAGTCATTGCTCTACTTGCATGTCAGAATAAATTGGCTCCTAGTAGTTTGTAAGTTGATTTATATGTATCTCACAGAGCTAAATCAAGTGTGAATCACTTTCATTAGTGTTCTACATGCTATGAAGCTGTTCCTTGGAATGACTTAAATAAAGATGCTGGAGATGTGCAAACAGTGTGCACTTTTAAATCCTAGTTAAGGAATGTGTCTGTACTGGAAGCTTACCTGATTTAATTATAATCAGAAATCTGTTTTTCCTTTATGTATATATGGGCAGGATTTTTAAAAGGCCAGACACAAATGCAAATGTGTGCTGCACCTGCATTTGCATTTGCCTTTGCCCGAATACATTAAATCAATCCTGCTGCTATTTTAAAAAGATACAGCCGCTTGTGACAAAATGTCACAAAGTGTCATAAAAAATGATTCAAATGTGGCTTGCATCATTTGTTGCCTCAATTTCAATTTTACTGCAGCATAACAAGAGCACTTTCTATCCCAAAACCACTCCATTCTAAATTAGGTGCTCTCGTCCCATCCATACCATATTGCCACTGCTGGCACTCTCCCAGATGTTTTCAGTGACCATCTCATAACCTACTGCATGAGCAAAATATGTATGCCTCACTCCACCTCCTCTCCCAAGTACTGCTATATTATTTACTTATTCATTTAGTTTTGTTGACCAGGTAAGTGCACAAGCCAAAAAATGACTATTTTCAGGCAAGACCCGGGAGAGTACAAGGGATTACATACAAGAAACATTTCAGAAGTACATTATAATAATACATACAGCTTAGTTTATAACCATTTAAATGAGGATACAACAGCAGATCAATAACAGAACAACAGCGAGCAGTACATGCAAACAATATCAAAAGCATATGCAACATAGTATAGGAGGTACAGTCAAATAAACAAATATTAGAATGGGTCACAGCACCAGCAATCAAAGTGCATGTGCATGTGTCATCACATATTGGATACAACTTAGATCAGTGTGACACCTAAGAATTTCAAAAGAGGAAATAGCAAGAGGAGGGCAACTGTGAAATAAAGTAGAGTAAGGGGGGGGGGAGAGGATAAGTATATGAGCAGGGGTGGAGGGAGGCCAAGGCAAAGTCAAAAAGAGGAAAAGGGCAGGGGTAAGATAAGAGGAAAGTGGAGAAAGGAAGGGGTGAGAGGGTAGTTGTAAGGAGCAGGACAGTTTTGAGAATTATGGATATCAGGGCAAGGGTACGGCAGACCCCCAGACAAGTCAAGTAGGGTCAAAGCAAGTACAGGGTTTAGCCATTGATAGATATCATCGGAGCTCACCTTTGAAGTGACAGTGAGATGCAGATAGCCTTTGATCTAAGGGAAGAGCATTCTAAAGCAGAGAAGCAGCATATTTAAATGTCCCAGTGCCTTTAGAGTTATGCCACCTAGGTAGCCTTAGTAATGATTTGTCATCTGATTGTAGTCCACAGCAGGAGGTGAGAGGAATTAGCAGTGTTGCAAGTGGGGTAGGGGTCTGAAGCCTGATAATGGAGTCAGACAGAGAGCCAAGATAGTATTGTCTGGATGTAGAGGGATAGAGCCAACCAAGGTCACTTAGAGTTGACAGTGATGTTTAAGTCAAGGGGATGATGATGTGTAGTGACAGACATTGTTGTAAGTGATGTCCCATTATTGAAGTGATGATTTTTGGGCAGCCGCAAGGATAGGAGCACAATATGTACTGGTGGGGAGCAGGATCCCTCTGGCAATAGCCAACTTAGCAGATGGTGTTAGCATGTAGCTAGCTTTGTAGGCAATATCCAGCCTACTATTAAATGTTTTGCAGGTTGACTGAATGTGGAGACTGAGATCAAGTAATTGGTCAAGCATGACACCAAGATAAGTAAAGGACGTGACAGACTATAGTTTAGTCCCCTCCAGGTCATAGACCATCAGAGGTGATGGACACGTCCTAAGTTTGGGGGCAGAGCCTAGGAGCATAGTTTTTGTTTTTTTGGCATTTAGAACCAATTTATGGCTGCACAGTCAGTTTTGAATGTTCCCGAAGTCAGTGGAAAGTGATGCGTTGAGGTGATCAATATTTGCAGCGCTGGTGTAGATGACAAGATCAGCAGTGTAGAGAAGAGATGAGCAGGTAGTAATGGCATCTGGAATATTGTTGATAAAGAGTGAGAATGAAAGTGGGCCCAGAATGGACTCCTGGGGAATGCCAATGTTGATTGTAGTGCTGTTAAATATCGTGGAGTTGAATTTCACTGTTTGGGTCCTGCCAGATAGATAGCTGCTAAACCTCTTTACAACAGGAGTTGAGAAGCCCAGGTTTTGAAGGGTAGACAGGAGCAAGGGGTGGTTAACCAGATCAAAGGCCTTGGTGAGGTCAATGCAGATAGCCCCTGTAAGCCGTCCAGAGTCCATGTTAGAGAGTATATCTGAAGTGAGTTTTATCAGAGCTGTTGACGTACTATGATTTTTCCTGAAGCCATGCTGAGCATCAGAGAGAAGATTTGAAATTGCCAGGAAGTCATGTGCTTGGGAGGTGACAAACTTCTCAAGTATTTTACTCAGGACCGAGAGAATCGCTATCGGCCTGTAATTTGTAATATCCTTCTTATCCCCCTTTTTAAATATAGGAGTAATCCTAGCAATTTTCCAAAGGTCTGGAAAAACACCACAGGAAAGGGATACCATGTAAATTTTTGTCAGTGAAGAAGCAATGAGAGGAGCCACCAGTTTCAGCAGGTGTGGTTCAAGGGAGTCAGACCCCAGGCTAGTGTTGTCAGAGATTGATCTCAGTTGTTTAAGGACCTGCGATCTGGTTATAGCCTTAAAGTAAAACGGCAGAGTCAGAGGAGACTCTTTGGAAGATGAAGGGGGGTAGGTTAGATTGCTAGAGACAGAGGACTGAGAGGATGTAGACATGGGAGGGAAGGAAGAGGTGTATAATGAGAGATCAAAGAACATCCTATTGAAAGCATTTGCAATGGTATTAGAGTTGTTGCAGTGAGCTCCATTGAGATTCATTTCTGACAGGGTAGTGTATTGTGATGCACCAAGAAAAATCTTCACATGGGCACAGAATTTCCAAAGGACACGGGCCGAGCTAGATAACAGGTTCTGGCAGTACTTATTTTTGGCTTGTCTTATTCATTTTTTGCAGGAATTTCTGTGAACTCTATATGTATTGAGATCAGAAAGCAAGCCAGTATGTTTATAATGCTTCCACAGCTTATCCCTGAGTCACAGCTCAGCAAGCAGGTCTTTGTGGAGCCACATAGTTTAATTACCTCTGACCCTCCTAGTAACTTTCGGGGTGTGCTTCAACTGAACTGCAATAAATTCACTAAGAAAAATGTGTAGGACATCCTCAATTTTTCATGCTTGATAGACCTCAGACTAGTCAATGTTGGTAACATCATGAAGGAATTCATTTTCATCCATGGTTGCAAAATTTGTGAAGGTGACAAAAAGAGGTGGAGGAGATAGTGGGGCACCCAAGGTCCTGATACAAAAAATCAGAGAATGGTCAGTTATTGCATCTGCCAGGATACCTGATGTACCCAAATGCTCCAGGTGATTTGTAAGTAATCATTTGATAAGAGTGCATGGTTTAGGTGGAGTTGGCATTCTCGTATGCTCGGTTATCAACTGGTGTAGGCTATAGCTGTGCACTAGTGACATCAAAGAGTTTTGAGTAGGTCTAGCCAGTTTAGATTTAGATCCCCCAGGGATTATAGCCTTGTTTAGATTGACAGTCTGTAATGCTTGGTCAAGGAGGGCCTGGAGTCTTGCCAACCCCCAAGAGGGAGTGTTATATGCACAGATAATTTGTAATTTCTTTGCACCAAGTGAAATTATGGCATGAATGGATTCACACAGGGTAAGTGAAGCCTGGGTAGGGAAAGCTCTAATGCTAAGGTGGTTCTTGTGGCAGAGAGCACACCCCCGCCATGCTTTTCCCCCGGTCTGTCTCCGTGGATCACGGAGCAATTAGCTATTGAGCAGAGAGAGTCGGAGATTCAAGGTTTCAACCAAGTTTCAGTAAGACAGAGTATGTCTGGGTTATAGACTTTGATCCATGCTTCCAGTTCATCCATGTGGCTCGTTAGAGTCCTAATGTTCATATGTGCAATGAAGAGTACTTTATTAGTTATCCCAGATAGGTCAGTAGCAAAGAAGTGGGTGGGAGGACCTGAATTAGGTTCCACATCATCTGATAGAAGAAGCACTAGGATTGGTAGGAACAAGAGCATTATAGAGTAATATGTAAGGGGCAAGGAATACTTCCCCCTCCACTTACAAAGTGCATAGTATGTACATCCACTTTCATAGAAAAAGTATGGCCAAGTATATACAGGCCTGTATTTCAAAATTAGAAGTTTAGAGAACCTAAAGTCCCTAAGCCCATGAGAATTACCATTCTGGTTGCATGGTAAAGAAAGAGATAATTCATTTATGCAGAGCAGTAATAAGAGAGAGAGAGGGTGACCCCTACCATATGGTAGCGGAGCATTATATTGTCACCGGGGGATCAGGTGAGGCCACTAATTGGTGGCATAGTTAGCACACTGTGCTGCGCATTACAAAGGGATATCAAGATATCGTCCAGTGGAACTGATTTCCTGTTTGACTTACAGTGCAGGTGAGTACTTATGCTAGCCGCTAAGGAACAAACTGTCCCAATTTTAGTACAGTACAGCTATAGATAGGAAAAATGAGGCAGAGTAGTTATAAGGGTTGGGAAGATGTTTAGGTTCAACAATAGACTAAATAAAGCTAGTTTAGGAACACTCTAGAAAAAAGATATTCAAACAAATATGAAACAGAGGCGGTCAGTTAGGGAACACCACTAGACAAAAGCTGCCCAAAAGTATGAGACTCAAGCATCTCAGGCAAGTGTAAAGTACTGCATTGTCAAAGTCTAACAGAGAGTATAGATCAGAACATACCCCTAGTGGCTACACAGTATAAGGAGCCAATGGAAAACCGGGCACTTAGTCATCTGACTAAGAAGGTCCTATATAAGAACAGGCCCACCCAGGGTGGGTGACATGTGGGGGGCGGGTGGGGAGCTGGCACTGAGCGCTGGTGGGAAGAATGGCTCAGAAGAGCGGCATAAAAGTTTCAGCGCCTGCTGCATGTCTCCGCTACCAGATCAGAGGGACCACAGCAAAAGACACACGGCACTGTTCCAGCACAGAGGTCTGAAGCCCCAGTGGTCTTAAGCAGACCTGAGGGGACAGGAAGGGAGATTGGTTTAAGTAAGAGGAAGTGGGGAGTGGGGGGGTTCAGTAGACAAAGAAGCTGGGTGAGCAGAGTGATTAAGGGAGGAGAAGGCAGAGGGGGAGCGGGACAGTAAGACAAGCTTGCAGCAATTAATTACTTTAAAGCTGCACCAAAAACAATTCCTTAAGGCTCTAAAGTTAAGAACAGGTCAATATATTAACAGCTGTATGCAAACTTAAAATAAAGCCATAAAGCATATTAGATAACTTATCCCAAAGAGGAGCTGAAATCACAGTAATAGCAAAATGAATTTGTGTTCCTTAGCTAGGCACCAGAAAAGGTGCGCTGAAACCAGGGATTTCTAAGGACAACAATTCCTACTGTGTAGTGGCCTAAATATGGAGTCCACACTAACAGATTAGCAAAAAACTAAAATGGGTGCACTACTTGAACTGTAGTCCATGGCTCAGGCCAAGCGGTACTGGAGAATGGAGCCAAGAAACTCCAAGGAACTCGCACCAATCTGTGCTGCTCACAGGAATAGGTTTCCTCCAATCACAGGCAGGGCGCCCCCTTTTAAAATTCCAGGGTGTTTTGAGCGCCAAAAGACATACCTTGCGGCTTTACGGCTTTACCGGCCCAATGCTCCAGTGAGCAACCAGGCTGCTGGTCTACACACTGGGCTCAGGACATCAAGTCGCAGATGGTTCCTTCCACAGCAGATAGCTTGGAGGAGCGATGTAAAAGTTTCAGCATCTGCTGTGTGTCTCCACTACCAGATCAGCGGAACCACAGCAAAAGACACAGAGAACTGTTCCAGCACAGAGGTATGAAGCCCTGGTGGGCTTAAGGAGACCTTGTGGCTTTTTGGCTTTACCGGCCCAATGCTCCAGTGAACAACCGGGCTGATGGTCCACATGCTGGGCTCAGGACTTCAAGTTCATGGATGGCTCCTTCCACGAGGGATGGCTCGGAGAAGCGGTGTAAACATTTCAGGGCCTGCCACATGTCTCCGCTACCAGATCAGCATGACCACGGCAAAAGACACAGGGCACTGTTCCAGCACAGAGGTCCGATGCCCCAATGGGGTAAAGGAGACCTTGCGGCTTTTCAGCTATACTGGCCCAATGCTCTAGTGAGCAACCGGGCTGCTGGTCCACGTGCTGAGCTCAGGACTTCAAGTTAGCAGACAGTTCCTTCTACAAGGGATGGCTCAGAGGAGTGGCATAAAAGTTTCAGTGCCTGCTGTGTGTCTCTGCTACCAGATCAGCAGGATCATGGTAAAAGACACAGGGTACTGTTCCAGCACAGAGGTCTGAAGCCCCAGTGAGCTTAAGGAGACCTTGTGACTTCTTGGCTTTACTGGCCCAATGCTGCAGTGAGCAACTGGGCTGGTGGTCCACATGCTGGGCTCAGTACTTCAAGTTCATGGACAGCTCCTTCCATGAGGGATGGCTCAGAGGAGTGGCATAAAACTTTCAGCATCTGCTACGTGTCTCCACTACCAGATCAGCAGAAACATGGCAAAAGACACAGGGCACTGTTCCAGCACAGAAGTCTGAAGCCCCGGTGGGCTTAAGGAAATCTTGCAGCTTTTTGGATTTACCTACCCAATTCTCCTGTGAGCAACTGGTCTGCTGGTCCACACACTGGGCTCAGGACTTCAAGTTCACGGACAGCTCCTTCCATGATGTATGGCTCAGAGGAGCGGCGTAAAAGTTTCAATGCCTACCACGTGTCTCTGCTACCAGATCAGTGGGACAATGGAAAAATATTCAGGGCACTGTTCCAGCACAGAGGTCTGAAGCCCCGGCGGGCTTAAGGAGATTCTACAGGGCACTCAATACTGATGCAGATCTTCAGGACCCTTATTCTACTAACTAGTCTTTGTTGTATAAGGCACCTGATATTGACTCAGCCCTCTCATATTCTCCCATCTCCTACTCAAAGCACAAGTTTCCAAGGAAGGACTTGGTTGGTCTGAAATCTTAGGCACTTTGTTCTTTTTGTAACATCTAAGTTGGTTCAATAGAAGGTATCAGATCAATTGCTTCTGGATCTACTCAAAGTATGGAACTAGTATGCCACCCCAAGAAAACACAGAGTTAAGCACTTCCACCATCCTTGGATTTAGGCAGAAATTATTCACCTTTGCATATCCCAGGATCTAGTCTGGGCCCATTTCAAACCCTCTCATTCCCACTCTGACTACCAATTGTACAGGTCCCTCAGAAATGCCTTCACCAAAGCTACTAGAACTGGTAAGGCTACTTACCTCAAATCAGTGCTACAAAAAAACCTTAACTCCCCTTCCAATTTCTGGTGCACCATACACTCCCTTTTGACCCCCCCTTCCAAACCCTCACCCCAACACTAAGTAATGATGGGTCACCCATCTCTGACCCCATTTCAGTAGCCTCCCTACTTCACCCCTTTTTCACCACATGTGCCCTTCCCTCTAACCCCTCCTCTCCATCCATTTCCCCTCCTCCCCGCATCATCTCAAGGCCTCTCCATTTCTCCTGTCTCCAGCCTCAAAGTCTACTGCCTGCTCCTTTCACTCAAACCCTGAAATTCAAGTCCTGAAGGCCTTGACTCTTACCTTCTCCTCATCTTGGCCCCCACTGTTGCTCTTCCTCTTACCTACCTGCTGAACCTCTCTTTCTTTTTTTATAATAACTTCTTTATTAAATTTTAATACAAAACAACAGTAGAAAATAAACCAACATTAAGACACATAGCACAGAATAGGGTTAACTCATTCATGCTACAGGAGCTCTTTGAGAGTTCCACCACTTGTGTTCTGTATACTTTTATCACTGCATCCTGGGCCTTTCTAAGCAAAATCAAGCCATACTGTAATCAGCATGCCATAAACAAATGTGACTATCTCATTAACTGTAAGTGGTACATGCAAAGTAGTAGTTGCAAAGTTGTTCAGCACAAACTTAACTTTCCAACGGTGCTATGCAATTAATTATAACCAATTTCTTTTTTATATACTAGTCAGAATAGTAAAAAAAAGTGGAGGGGGTGCAATTAAAAAGGCAATCTAAATCATTTTTTGGTAGGAAAATATGTAGCATATCAACAGCAAAGTAAGCATCCATACATTAGATGTAGGTACAAAAGTAATTTTGTACTAAAAAGCAATTCTTTTCTAATAGAAAACCAGCATTTTTTCCCCATTTTATTCAAGGTGCTTATGTGTGAGGCTTGAGGGACAAATGTCAGCCATACACACCATACCATAAACAAATGTGAATAACCCTAAAGTATACATTATGCATACAAAAGTATCAGTGATGAAGTTGTTCAGCACAAAATTACCTTTCCAATGGTGCTATGCAGTCAATTTTAATCAAGTTCAAGTTTATTGCAGGAAAGACTCCATTGAGCAAGTTAATTCACAAGGAGGTCCTGAGGCACATTCACATACAGTTCGCAATTACATAGACAGGAGATATAAAATGTAGAACAACGAAGAAAAAATATATAATACCAGAGGTATACACAATAGATTTAGATCAATTTAGTTTGCAAATAATACAGAAAAATAGTTCTGACTACCTGAGACGTGTCCAAGGCAAATGGGAAGTCTTTGGCTTCCAACTGAAGTTGTTGTACTGTAGGAGAAAAGGGGAATTATTTGGTGCCACCTACAGGCATTTACCAGAGGTAATGAGTTAAAACATCTGGTAAACAGTTTAGAGAAAATAACTAACAGGAAAAAACTCGACCCATAATGGGGGGAAACAGGGGAGAATGGGACCATATCACAATATGGAAAAAATAATAAATAATAGGCAACTGATAAATAACAAACAATGAGAACCAGTTACACAAATAATATCATAGAATAACTAGACAACAGTCAAATGCCTTTATACAATTGATCAATAATCAGGAGTCAGGCAACCAAGAAAAAAAAATAAAAAGGAGATCAGAGGGAAGCATAAGTTATTGGATAGATAATCCCAAACTAAAATACCCCGCAATACAATAAAAAAGGAGTACCCAAATAAATGAAAATATTATTTCCTAAAAAGTACATTAAGGAACAAAGGTATGATCAACCTCTGCCTTCTATACAGTAGTAGTCAGTGGCCCCAAACCTGATCAAAAGTAGAAAGTATATTCAAATACTTATAACTGCATTGTTCATGCCTATAAATGGTCTCACCCAAGGCTTCCCAATGTGAGACCTGAGGGAGGTGGGATTGATGCCACAAATGTGTTATGATCTTTTTTTGTGCAGACCAATAAAATCCATAACAGCTTCAATGACCTACCTCAAACTATAAAATCCTGACAAGGAACATAAAGCGGTACCAATGCAGGGGGCAGGGGAGAAGAAATGTCAAAAATATTGCTAACCACTTGTGAAATTGCCAACCAATATGATTTTAAATGGGGGCAAGACTAGACAATATGCTCATTGTCTGTCAATTTCTCTCCACACTACTGCCAACAGGAGCCAACCAAGGGACCCATGTAAGAGATAAGCAAAGCAGGGGTTCTAAAAAAATGCATTGTGCACCTTCAGGCAAACTCGTGGAGGTATGGCACAATCAAAAGTTTGCAAGCTGCCAGAGCAAACGTCTCCCATCTCACAAAATCACACCCCATTGGTAAATCAGCTAACCACTGATGAAAAATTATTTCAGTAGAAGCTTTAGAGGAAGCACAAAGCAAAGCATAGAGAGTATCAATCAAATGGCCTGTGGAGCACATAATTGACAAGTGATTAACAACCGCACCAGGTGTTCTATAGTGTCAGAGGGAAATCTTGGGAGGGAAGCAAAATAATGAAAATAGGCCCAAAGTTGTAAATATATATGGTAATCTGACATAGGGATATCATACAGTGCCTGAAGATCACTAAATGACCGAGGCCCAGCACATTCCAAAATCTGGTGGATGTGCAGCAAACTGAGGCAAGCCCAGTGATGGAGAAATAAGTCCTGGGAATTTAAAGAAATCTGTCTGTTCCAGGCTAAAGCACTTAAAAAGAAGGCATCAAGATTAGAAAAAAGAAGAATGGTTCTTATGCCAGGTAGTCAGGAATTCCTGAGTAAAACAGAAAAAGTTAGAAAGAGGAAAATACTGGGGGGGGGGTTAGAATAAACAAGGCAAGCAGTATCATGGAGGTCATTAATAACAAATTCTATCTCCTTCTAGTAAGCCTGAAAGGACGGGGAAGACCAAAGACAGAAAATGCACAACCGGCATGCAATGATATACCACTCAAAATTAGGGAGATTTATTCCACCGCGATCTAACGGGAGATGTAAAAGAAATGTCCGGGATCCTAAGCTTCCTTCCCCGCCAAATAAAATTTGAGATCATTCGACACCATTCCTGATAATAGAAAGATGGGTAGAAACAGGGAGGTTTTGTAAAAAAAATAAAATACTAGGCAAAACATTAGAACGTATGACATCAACCATCTGGAGGAAAGATGAGGGGATAGTAGACAAAGATTTAAGGTCTTGAGAAATAGTCATGGACATGGATTCGTAATTAAATCATTCTAAATGGTTCAGGTTATGGGGATTCAAAATCCCCAGATACCACAAATGATTTCTATTCCATCGAATGGGACATAACCTTAAAATAGATTCTAGAGGGGAATAATCAAATGTCAACAATTCTGTTTTGTATGTGTTTAGGCAAAAACAAGTCAATTCTTCAAAAAGAGAAAAAATGTTTACGACCACCATCAAAGTAGAGGTAGGGTCAATAAGTGGTAGTAAAATATCATCAGCAAAATAAGCTATCTTGTTTTCCTGGCCACCCAATGGAATACCATGAACATTTGGAGCAGTTTGAATGGAGGGGTTTGATATATAAAGCAAATAACTAGGGGGAAATAGGGCAACTCTGATGGATGCCCCGATGAAGAAGTAAAGAAGTAGAATATACACCATTGACCTTAAATATTAGTTGCTGAACCTCTCTTTCAACCTTTGCACTGTTCCTCAAGCATAAAAGAGTGCCAATGTGATTCTGCTGCATAAAGGGGGGGCTTTCACACTGGGGAAATTACAGACCCATATCCTTCCTTCCCTCCCTGGCCAAACTGCAAGATTCTCTGGTTTTCCCCCATCTTACTGACTTCCTTAACTCCTCTAACCTCCTCCCTCCTTTCCAATTTGGTTTCAGGCTCAGTCATTCAACCATTACCTCCCTTCTTCATGTCACAAACTCCATCCTCATTAATATGGATCAAGGACACATTACCACTGCCATTTTCATAGACCTACAGTAGTAGACAAAGACATTGCCAGCTATTTCCAAATATTTTGTGAAATTTCTGAAGAGTTTCTCTCTGCTGCCCCTACTGTGGAAATGCAGAAAGCAAGAGATATTTCTGGAAATATCACAGAAATGTTGGGAAATATCTGGCAGTGTCTGTGGCTGCTACTGTAGCTAAAGCCTTTGATTCAGTATCTCAACCTCTTTTCCTCAGTAAACTCAATTCTGCCAGTCTCTTGACCTCAACTGTTAACTCATTCAGATCTTACCTCTCTGGCCACTCCATTGTCCTCTCTGGTGGTTCCCCCACCTTCCTACCAGGCAGGTGTCTCCCTAGACTATATCTTGGCCTGGTCCTATTTTCCATCTTTCTAAATGACCTCCCCTCAGCCTGCTCTTTCTCAAATACACATATGTATGTGGATGACACCATCCTTTTCACCTTTGGTCTCTCTACTTCAGATGTCGATCTTCTGCTCCAATCTGATTTCCAGTCTGTCTTTCTTTGGTTTCAAGCCAATCACCTCAAAGTCCATGTCAAAACTCCTTGTCAATGACATTTGTTACTCCTGAAAAAGTAGCAAACCTCTTCACCCCCCTCTCCTGCATCACCCTAGTCAGAACCAATCTTGACACAGTCTCCACAGCTGGCTTGACTTTTCTACGTATATTGAACACATTCAATCAAAGTTCCATCCCAAGTTGGGGGCCTTGTATAGAAAACAATATTCAATCCCTCTGCCTCTCTGCCTCAAACTCCTCATTACATTGATGCTCCCCTTACTTGACTATGCCAGAGTAGTTAATGGAACCGCCCCACCAACTTTGCTAGTTAGACTGAACACTCTTTATAATGCCTTCTGCTGCTTCTCATTAAATGCCCTCCACCTCACCAACTACTTTTCCCCCTACTCTTCTTTCTCTCTCTATCTTCTCTTCATCTGCACCATCAGTGCCATGCCACCATCCTTTTCTCCAGATTCTGGTTTGGATATCTCCCCTCCTGTCTCTCCTCTCTTCTCTCTCACTCCACACTGCCCTCCTTTCCACTGGTTCCAGAGATACCAGCACCTTCTTTCTCCCTTATCCCTCATCCTCTTAAGGTCATCTGCATTCTCATACCACCTACCCTCTCTCTGGAACTCCCTCCCCAAGTCCCTTAGACAATCCCATTTCCTTCTATGTCTGAAGCTTACACTCTCACAATCGGCCCCGCTTGCCTACTCCTGCCATTTCTCAGGTCAGTAGCCCTTGCACACCATTCCCTCTCTCCTCCTTAGACTATATCACTACAGTCCCTTCATTGGCATCATTTGCACTTACTACTGTTTTCCAATGTCTCCTGAGCTGTTAACTTGTCAGTCTACCCTACACATGCATTTTTTTCTATTTGCAAGAGTTTATCTACATGTCATTGCCTACCCACCTGAAATTCTGAAATACTCATAAGCTGCATATTTAACCCTTAGACTCCTGACAGAATTAGAATGTATTGGAGTGCATAGAAACATAGAAACTGAGTTCTGGACTGATATATTAGTCCGTGGCCCTACAAGGGTAAAGCATGCCTATTTTACTAATTGTTTTTTCCCTCTGTTTTGTATTGAATGCTTTTAACACTGTCTTGTATTTCCTTTATGTATGCATTGTTGGACTCAGATTTTTTGTACACTGTATTCCCATCTTCCCTCCCCCCAGGTTGCACCTGGAAACAAGCCCTGGCTCAGTGTGCCTTTCCAAGAAAGATATAAAGAAAGAAAGAGCATTGCAGATGTGTAGTAGAGAAACGGGGCACCTGACCAGATACCTAGACTGTCTCCTTACACTAGTGGAATTCAAGCATATGCAGTCCTCTCCATTGACCATTGTGCTATTTCATTGTCTCTCCCCTTCCCTCTGCCACCACACTGTTTTTCTTGCTCCCACATTCACTTTGATTCACTTTCAGTTCGAGTCATTGTGATTCCAACAGTCTTTATGGCTACTCAAAACAAAATCTGCTTCAATCCACTCTGTGTCCCTCTCCTGTGGTATGTCAGTTAAGGGACTCTTTACAACTTCAAAAAAAAGTCCCCTTCCTCCTCCTCTCTCTCTCTCTCTCTCTCCCTCTCCTCTGTGGCATTTCAGTTAGGGGACATCCCTCATAAAGAGGAATAATTCAGAAGTATGTTTTGGGGTAGTTCTCCATTTGTTTTCTCCAGAAGCTATTGTAAACACATCATCCTACTGTGTGTTAATAATACCCCATACTCCATTAATTTAGGTTGTAACTACCGAGTATAGAAGGGACAGTATGTAGAGGGGAGTCTGATTTGCAAACAGACTACACACACTATATATATATATATATATATATATATATATATATATATATATATATTCATTGCAAAAAACTTTGTTAATGCATCAGTTAGGATTGACAGCACAACAATAAAAGTATGTAAATGTGATGTTAGTGTTACCCCTACCAGCCATCCCACCCCACCCTCCACACACCAACGGACATCAGGGTGTGACATGGGGTCATCAGGCCCAATTCTCACCCCATTCCATGTGCAAACAAGCTGACATGCTACAGTATAGAAGAATGGGGGTGTGAGTTAGGCCTGATGACCCCATGGCACACCCGGACATCTGCTGGTGTGTGGAGGGTGGGGGGTGTCAGGAGTAACCCTAACATTATATTTCCATACTTTTTTCACTGTGCTATCAACCATAACTAATACATTAATGAAGTTTTCTGCTATGAATTTCCCTTCTTTTTGAGAAAATGTAATATAACTGGTAACTGGTATGTGTTTGTGGGAGCGTTGGCCCTCTGGGCCCTGCACTCCCACTTACACATTAGTACGGAGCCATACAGCAGCCCCATAGTACTGAAAAGGAACCCTTGTAACACTTATTTGGTAATATCTCAGTAACTGTAGCAGCTATGAAAAAAATTCCACTTCAGTTGTAATCATGATTTCAAAACCTCCATGTCTGTTTAGTTGCAGAGAAGGAAAAATCCATATCTTGAATTGTTTTCAAGATATGGGCACCAAAAGTTGTGGTGGGTGCCACAATGTTATTCTATGAGACATTTCTCAACTTTGAAGTGCTGTAACTTTGTAACCTTTTAATGTTATTTTACCAAACCATCAAAAGGCACATATATGGGGCCAAGGCTTGCCACATCTCAAATTTCAGCCAAAAAACCCCAACCATTTAGGTGCAGTGGTGTGGCAAAGAAATGCTATATTTTGGTGCAGTAGTGTCACAAATTGCAACTGTACAGATGCGACAGTGTTGTGATTTGCGAAAGTGTCGCAAATGTACTGTTGTGCTTTTGCGACACTAAGGGGGACCTGATATTAAAAACGGATTTCTTGGGGTCCTAGAAAAATACTGATGGCACCACTGTGTTCCCCATGGCTCATTTAGGTAAACACAACTGCCAGTGTTTACCATGGGGCACTACAATTTGAACTACAGACGTTTTTTCTTCACCACTAACTGAAACAAGATGGAGGCAGCATGACACTACATAGTGGATTTGCAACAGTAAAATGTGGTTTTGTGAAAATTTCGAGAGACACATATATTTGTTCCCTATTGACTTCAATGTTAAAACTTAAAAATCGAATACTTTTTGAATGGCTTAATATTTGTTCACGAAGTCTTCGAAAGACACATCAGTGACCCAGACTGCATAATCCCTGAAGATTTCAGACCAGATAGACAAATCATGTGGGCTGTAGTCCCAAGCAAAGAAACACACAAAATCCCCATTTTAGCATGTTTATTGGCTCTCTGCAGCTTCGTAACCGCTCATCTGACCATAACACAACTTGCCAAATTCAGAGATCTATGGTACCACACTGTGCATGAAACATTTCAGGCAAAACTGTCAAATGGTGGCAAACTTACTAAAGTGCAAACATTTGGATTTAACAAAGAAGAAGCCGTGCAACCCTAACTATAGCTGCACTACCATGCAGCTATAATACAGTATATGTATGTGTGTATATGCATATATATATATATATATATATATATATATATACATACACATACACAAATATATAGTAGTAAAGTAAAAAAAAAAATTCTATATAAACAAATAGGGTTGACAGTATAGCCTAGAGGTTAAAGGAATGAGGTGTGAATGAGCTTGGTACATCCAGCAGACCAGACCCAAGTTTGATTCTCATGACCTCCACTTGCATACTGTGTGACTCTGAGCAAGTCATTTAACCACCCAGTGCTCCCGGGTCGCCCCTGAAAACAGGCACTCATACCTAGTGGGCCTTACCTGGTTACGAAAGACTAAAATAAAAAAAATAAAACTATATTTATATATATAGGGCAGGATATTCAGAGCAGATGCGCCATGCACAACAGGGATGCACCAGCGCAAGTGCAGAAATGGGCCATTGTGTGATATTCAGTGGGAGCCGGCTGTGCAGCGCAATAAGCAATGCGCTCGAGTGAAACAATAATGAATGCATGCGAAACAGCAGGGGCAGCACCATGAATAACATGCGCAGTGCGCTATTCAACAGCATGCGACATGCACAACAGTGGAGCAAGCGGAAGTTGTGTGACAGTGGAAATGAGCCCAAATAAAATGGAGCAAGAGAGGGGAGGAAGAACACGCTACAGGAAAGCCACAGGTGGGAGCGTGGAGACAGAGTGCCAGGGAGACAAGACAGGAAGCAGGGTGTAGGAGTGGCCAGGAGTAGGACAGAGCCCACCAGAAGTGTGCCAGAGTGAGGGTAGGAGTGGGCGTGCCTGTGCCAGTGTGCACAAAAGGGCCTGAGAGTGCCACAGTGGACTGAGGGCAGTGGAAAGAGGCAGGACAGCCACAGGCAAACAGCCAGAGGTGAACCCAGTGCAGGGGAAGCACCAGCAACAGACAGCAGGGGGAGCAGGAGAACAGCTGCCCGGGGGGACACCAGTCAGGGACATGGCCAATGCTACCTTCCAGATGGAGGTGGTAATGAGGGGTGTGAGAAGGCAGGCAGCAGGAAGGCATGGCCATGGAAGGGCCCATTGGCAGTACACCCAGAACAGGCAGTACTGAGTCCACACCAGCTTTGAACAGTACTCTGACACTGAGATTGGAGGCCGGTACCGCCTGAACTGGGCGATTCTGAAGCAGCTCTGTGAGCTGTGCAGTGAAGAGATGCAGACACCCACACGACGGAGACATGCGCTGTCAGTGGAGACAAATGTCACAGTCGTCATGTACCTGCTCACCACGGGCACCTTCCAGAGACCAACAGGGGACATGACAGGCATAACTCAGTTGGCCGCATCACGCCTACTCACACATTTCCTCAGCACACTGCTGCCACATGCTGCAGAGTACATCCATTTCCCCAGCACACAGGCGGAGTGCACAACACACATACAGGAGTTCCACAGGGTAGCACAATTGCCTGGTGTGCTCGGGGCCATCGACTGCACCCTTGTAGGCATCCACATACCACCTGGCCCGGAGGGTGCGGCATACATCAACTGCAAGGGCTACCCGAGCATAAACTGCCAGGTGGTGTGCAATGCCAGGGGGCACATAACAACCAATGTGTGTGCCACGCACCCTTGGGGAGCACACAATGCCTTCATCTGGCACCAATCTGCACTGTGCCACAGGTTTGAGAGTGGGGACATCCCCACCAGCCATCTTGTAAGTGAGTATGCATATCACGCAGGACGATGTGAGCAGACATGTGGGGGTGCATCGTCAGAGGTGCCATGGGTACCGGCCATGATGGCCCATGGCATAGTGATGCAGACCACCATGCTAATGTCTCCCATCTACACACAGGTGACAGTGGTTACCCGCTACGGCCCTGGTTGCTCACACCATACCGGTGCTCCATGACCCCATCGCAGCTACAGTACAATGAGGCACACACCACAACACAGAATGTCATCAAGTGTATGTTTGGGCTGCTTAAGGCACATTTCCAGTGCCTGGACACATCAGGCAGTGCCCTAGAGTACAGCCCCTTGAAGGCCTGTGGGCTATTCCTGGCCTGCTGTATCCTGCACAACATGGCCATTGACTGTGGGATAACCATAGAGGTCAAAGAGGGGGAAAGCAGTGGGGACGATGAGGATGCCGGTCCAGCTGATGTAGGGCAGCCACCCCCTGGGTGACAAGACCCCTGGCTGTTCCAGATGTCACAGCAGCACTGGGACACCGTAGCAGAGGAGCACTTCAGACAACACAGGTAGGTCACAGGGCCATGTGCAACCACCAAGGGCAAGGGCACAGCCCACAGACAGGCAGGGTTGGATACCAGGGGCAGACGGTGGTAAAGGAATGGGTCTGAGCAGGGCACTGCACACGGCGGCAGGGATGGGCAGGGCTGAACATGACATGTGCACACACATGCACACACACCACAACACATGCCCAAAGGGCAAACGGCACGCCGACCCCAACAGCCTCCCCCAGACCCTCACAGAACCACACTCGACCATGCCCAGTGGCTGTCACTCAGCGTGCCTCAGGCGCTGGCCATGATTGCACAGTGGCAGACAGCGCTACGCAGGTATCATCATGCACATGCCACAGTGACCAGCAGCAGGGAGGGTGTGCACAGGGACCGTGTGTGTGCAGGGCTGGGTACCCTACCCGTGCGTCACACAAAGCACACCACAGTGCACACAGGGCAGTGGCAGACAGTGGCCACAGTGGGACACAGGTCAGTCATGTGGCACAGTACCACGCCATCCACCACAGATGAGTGGGTGGCCCCGAGACCTCCATCCATGCCAGGCTGACCAGTGGCCTCATGGGCTGGCATCAGTGGGCCCCCGGGGTGATGCGCGTGGACACGACCATGTTCATGCAGGGGTCTGCAGCCCCCTGAACATGCCCGTGCCAGGCGTGCTCGGTATGCCCACAGCCGAACCCAGTGTTGACACAGCAGGTGTCACACAATGTCGGGAATGGGTGGTGGACATGACAGTGTGCAGTGTCTACAGCGGCTGGGCAGCAGACTGGGTGGCCTGTGTAGCCATGACAGTTGTCATTGCAGTGGTCTGCCTGTCAAAGGCGGCGGTCACAACCACCCGCTGCTGGGCCAACTCTGCCAGGAGCAAGCCGTGGTCCCTGCTGCACTGCTCATCTACCTGGCACAGAACCACACTGAGTGCATCCACTGCCATCACGAGCCACATCTGCTGATCAACTGAGGCCTGGAGAAGACGGCTGTGGTCGTCCAAGGGGTCATCTGCTGGTCCAGCATGCTGTCCCTTGTGGTGTTCCTGGCCCTGCTGACCAGCACCCCGTGACATTGGGCGCTGCACACCAGAGCCATGCTGGGGCACATCCACATGTGGTGCACTGCCACTGCCCCGACACTGTCCCCCCAATGCCATTGGCCAACTGCTGATGCTGCCCCTCCAGCTGCTGATCACCAGTGTCTACCGGTGCTGCCACAGCAGCTGCAACAGCTCCACTGCCCTGGATGCACACCAGTGCTGCCCCACTGGGGCATACAGACACAGGCTGGGACTGGGTTGTTATGCAGGCAGCCACGGCAGCATAACCCGCTGTATCTCCTGTGCAGTTGCCTGCTGTGGGACCATCCTGTGTCCCACAAGTATCACTGTCCGGGATGTGCGACCCATCATCATCGGTGCTGGATCTGGTCATAATCTGTGACCCAGCACACTGGAGACAGAGGACAATGTCATGCTGAGACACAGCCAGGGCCTTGTCCACACCTGCACCACTCACATCAGTCCGGACAGACATGCAGGTATGCACTTGGCCGGTCCCTCGGACACCTGTGGAGGTGGATGGGTGTTCCTCCATTTCCAGGGCCTCCCCCTTGGTGGACACACCCACCACTGCTGCCCCATGTAGATGCTCAGGAACTGTAAAGGAACACAGTAGCGTTAGTGGCTACGCCTTGCCCTGTGGCATGCCCTCCACCACCCACACACTGACAGCACAGGACCTACCATGCAGTGATGGGCTGCCACCCATCTGGAAGCCACCACCAGGAATGCTGTTGATGGCACTACGCCACATGCTGCTGGCCACTCGCTTCTCTTGTGGCGTGAGGTGGGGTACATCCGGCTGGCCCCCACCAGTGGCAGCAATTGCCATCCTGATGGCAGCCATCTTGTCCTTGATCCACCTGCTGTCCATTGCCTACCTTCTTTTTGCACTCCTGCATGGACCGCTGGTAGCTGCCTGCTGGTTCACGGCATGCACCACCTCATCCCACGTCACAGCATGGGCCTGCAGCATTCCCCGCTGTCCACTAAGCAGCAGTTCCCTGTCCAGATATGCCTGGAGCAGGGCATCAGATTCAGCCCTGATGAAGTTGGGCCTCCTCCTCCTCCTTCTTCCTCTTCCCTGTTCCTCCTCTTTCTCACGCTCGGTCATGCTCTCACCTGTAGGAATGACAGGTGTTACCTTGGACTGTGCAGGACTGCAATAGCGATCCAGTGCCTCTGCAGCCCCAGGTCACATATATATAGTGCAATGCATGCAAATGAGGGCAGACACAACTGTAAGTGGATGCTAATGCAGTGGATGTGGCATGGAATGGCTAATGAATTGATTTGCATAACCTAGATAAATATTGCACTGTTGCACCTTGAGCAATGTTGGTGAGCGTGCTCAGGCTATGGTGCACCACTGTGACATGCGCAATTGGCACCGCATGCCCGGGGTGCTGACACTGACACGCGCAGTGCTGCTGACGTGCTGTGCATGGGAGGCAGTGCAGAGCACGGCCACCACTGTGCCTGGGGCACTAGTGCACTGTATGCCATGGGGTGCTCTTTCCATGGTGCACCATGGGCGCCATGACACCACAGTGTGGTAGGCCACTGCAGGGCATCACACACATGCACCCTACCGCACTACATGCAGGGCATCCCAATAGTGCTGTGGCGCTCTGTCCGTGGACAGACCCTTGACCCTGCGGTCGACCTTTGACCCCTAGGCACCATGCATCCGCATGGCTACACCCCTATTGTGCAGTCTGGTGACAGCGTGATAGGGACTGGCAGCACAGTACTGCACATGCACTACAGAATGCCAATTTGATGCCATTTGAGACAACACCATGCCTAGGACCACTGCGCTGGTCTGGAGTGCCATCTAAATGGCAAACCTGGTGGCCTTGGTGGAGTCACATGCTGGTGCCCTCTTTGGGGAGGAACCGCTCTAGAGGCCATGGACTGTGGTGTGGCAGGAGGTTGCAGAGGGCCTGGAGGAGGCGACAGGAGGCAGCAGGTCAGCAGAGCAGTATCACCACCACTATGGCGACCTCCAGTGGCAGGACCCTGACCACCTAGGGTGACTGCAGGCATGTGCCTGGTGGGGCACTGTGCCACAGCCAGGTAGGTGCCCCATCCCATCACTGGTAGTGTCTGTCTGTCCAGGTATCACGGTGTGCATCAGGCCACACCACAGAGAGGTGGTGCCCGTCCTGTGGGGGTGGTGGTGGGGGGGGGTGCATCATGGCTGGGCTGTGTGGACACACACAGCAAGGGGGGGTGCTATGTTATTGACCTGAACTGATATTTCCCTCTCCATGATTGCACCCTAGGCCCAGAGGATTGCCGTAGGGCCCCTTTGGCCTGAAGACAGGGACAGCAGGCCGGAGTGGGTGGCGTAGCCTTGCAACTGGGGCACGTTGGTGGTGCCATGGGTCAGCAGTGCCCTGCTGACCAGGATGCAGGTGAGTGCTGTGTTTCCCCTTACATCTGTGCATGGTGGGTTGCAAGGGTGGTGGCAGGGTGAGGCCACCCGTACTTGGCCCCAGCTGTGCATGCCACATGGTGCACTCAGCACTGTCCTGTGGCACTGCCTGTGTGGCCACCCATACTTGGCCCCACTACTGTGCACACCACACGGTGTACTCAGCACTGTCCTGTGGCACTGCATGTGTGGGTGGGTGTCGCAGGTGGGCTGCTCATACACTGAGTCCATGGCTGTGCCACTGTCTTCACACTGCATAGCCATGTCATTGTATGGCCATGTTGGTGCTGTGCAGGACATGGGTGGTGTGTGTGTGCAGCATTCCCCATGGCTATGGGTGCCTGTGTAGGTGGGTATTGTGGGCGCGGACACTCTGGGTGGTCGCATGCCATCACAGGGGCGTAGCCCATGGCTGTATGGCATGCATATTGGGTGGGCTGCAGGGGTCTGGATAGTCATGCATACTGACTCTGCTCCCTTGTCCTAGGTGAACAATGCTGGACTACCCTGGAGTGGCACAAATAGGAGCTACAACAGGTGACCCAGGCTACTCTGGAGCTGCTCCAGGGAATGGAGCATGGTGGATGTAGGAGGCACAGGCGGTGCCACAAGGACCGGAGTGAAGAGAGGGGCCGGCAGTAGGGCCTGTGGCATACGTGATGTGCATTTCCCCCTTGACTGTCTCTCACACCCCTTTGTCCCACTCCCTGATGTACCCCCTTGCCCCATGCCCACCCTCACCTGGTTTGTGGCCCTTCCCCCCCTCTTTGTACATAGTTTTGTTTGTTTCATTGTTTGTACAGTTTACCTTTGCAATATATTCTTGTTTGATATGACAACTGTGGTGGTCTCTGATTATATATATTATATATAGTGCTTTGCTGCAGTGGTGTGCATGGTGTCTGGGGTGGTGCAGGCCTGGTCATGTGTGTGTGTGTGTGTCCGGCAGAGCCCCACTAATGGTGTGGGTTGGAGACTTGGTCCCTGTCTGTGGTATGTGCATTGTTCCCTGTGCACTGGATGCCTGTGTGCAGTGGTCCCTAGTGCATGCGCTGTGTCCCTGATTCCCCTGTCTGTCTGTCCATGGCCCATGCAGCTGGGCCCCTTGCATGTCTGTGGTATGCATGGTCTGCTGACATGTCATTGGTCCATGCCAGCCACCCTCTGGGCACTGTGACATGGTGGCTTGCGTCCTGTCACCAGTATGTTGCACATCTTCCTCAGGTGACACTGTGAGCTATGCTGTTGTTGTCCCCCTTCATGCTGTCGCTGGTGTCTGTTGCAGTGTCTGTGTTCTACTGTCTGTCACTTGTACTCTGGCCGCATGCTGTTGGTGGATGGATTCATGGTGCATGCGCAAGATGGCTAGTTCACCTGTGCCATGGTGGGGTGCAGGCTGTGGGTACACAGCATCAGTGGACACACACCAGTGGCATCTGTTGCCCCACTTTTGTGGCCCTGTGTTGGGGTACCCTTGGGACAGGGTGGGAGTTTGTCCATGCCCTGTGTCACATCCTGTGTGGCGCATACCTCCATGCACCACAGTGGGCGGCTGTGCTGTCGGTTGTGGCCAGTGCTGGGACAGGGTGTGTGCATGGGTGGGTGTGCGAGGTGCTGTCCTGCTGGTGGTGGTGTCTAGGGCAGGCCTTGTCGCATGCAGGGTCCCTTGGGTATTGACGCAGGATTGACTTCTCTGCTGTGCCATGGGGGGGTCATGCAGGGGGGCATTGTGTATGCAGTTGTTGCGTCAGTTGCTGGTGTCACCCACTGCGGGGTGCTCACAGTGGGGCTGCCATGCATGGCTCCATGGTGCACAGGGTTGCATTGTCATGGTGTTGGTGGTGGCATGCACTTGGTGCCATGCACTGTTGGGCACTGCTTCTGGGCCTGGTGTCTGGGGATCACTGTATAGGGTGTGTTCTGCATTGGTGGGGTGGGGTGAGGTGGCACTGGAGGGCCGGCCCTCCTTGTGTTGTGATCACTGCTTGCCTGGGGTGTGTGCTGGAGCACCGTGCCCCCGGCTGTTGATTCGGTGCTGGTGTTCATAGGCCAGTGGTTCATCCAGCTCACCTCTGGTTGTGCAGTTCATGGGGTGCCTGGGAGGGGGTGAGTCTGTCAGGCCTGCTGCATGTTCCTCCACCCATGGCTTCCATGGGTGGTGCACCCCTGCATCCTGTCCCTGTCCCTGTGCATCACTGGTTGTGCTACTACACATTGGCGCTGCTCCACTGCGCATCCCAGGTTGTGCTACTGCGCATCGGCCCTGCTCCACTGTGCATCCCTGGTTGTGCCAAGGTGCAGTTGGCTTGATATTCAGCTGTGGTGTGCAAGCGCACCTTGGCCTGTGCTTTGTTTGAATATTGTGCATATTGCTCAGGGGTGCACTGCATTTGCACCTGCTCCTGCTATTGCGCATCTTTTTGGTGCAGTCTGAATATCCCGCCCATAGTGTAAATGTCCTCAAATTACACACTATTGTAATAGGCAAAATAGAGGACTGTAATGTTGGGAATTCAATCTTCCTAAACCAAGTTCCTAAAATAGTGATCAGTAAAAGGAAGAAATACAATCTGGCTTAATGTGATTGCAATATTCCTTACATTCCTTGGATATAATGGCATTTTCAATTACTTTCTGTAGTATTCAGTCTCTATTTTCATGCAGGCTCATTTATCCAAATACAGTTGCTGCTGGTATTTAAAGTTTTACAGTACTCTGTAAAGATTGACACCAGTTGGATCATCTCCCTTACTCCAGCTGCTAGAGTGCCAATTAGAAAAATACTGCCGGTCTTCTGTGGAAATCATGTTTTCTTCTCTACTGTCATTTTGGTGATAGCTGTCCTCATTTTTGCAGTAAAATTCTGCTGAACACAGTATTTTTTCTGATACACAATGAAATTCATGTGCCCACACTGCTTTCTTAAATCTAAACCCGTCCCACTCCATTCACCATTTATGAAATATTAGGGATCCATAAGGTTATTTTGTGCTATGTGAAAAAACAAAATGTCCACTTTCTCACTCCAGTGTTGAAATGCCTATTGGGAATTTCAAGTTTCATGATCCATACCAGATAGACATATTGAAATCCATGGCCAGTGCAACTCGATCTCTGGGCTGTGAAGTAAACAAAAAAAAAAAAAAAGCAAGTCTGATGCAGAGATTGTGGTTTTATTGGGGGACTGCAATTATGAACCCTAAGCTGCTACATCCAATGTGCTCCATAAGCATGCTGCTGTTGAAGTATAATGTGACTGAGACAGCAATGAACCGGGCAGAAAGATGGGTGGTGTCGTGCTGATGTGATTGAAAAAATAACTTTTATTTCCCCAACCCTGCTGCTGATAGTCTTCCCTGCCCTGTGTCCTAATCTAACCTTACAGGTCATAAGCCTGTATTGGTGTCCTACCACCAGAGTCAAGGAAGGGAAAAATGGGCCAAGAACCCTGCAAGTGGTCACAACATCTTTGACTTCAAGTGTTAGGATTGGGTACTCTGGCATCTTTTTCTTCTATTAGGAATTGCAAGCAAATAAAACTATATAATTTTATTTTGTTTTAGCAAAAAAATCCTTTCAGGGAAATGCTTAGCAGGCAGTAGAGTTTGGGTTCAGAGCACACAATATCTTGGCATAGTCAACGATTAAGAGCCCCAGCTGCTGAAGGAAACTAACAGCCTATCAATAACCCCATTATTACATGGGACACAAATCAACTCCTGCTGCTCCCATAGCTCATTTCATTCATGGTTGGGAGGCCAACCAAGGGAGCCCCTGCTGCACTGGCATGTTTCAGGGGAGATAGACAACGGAGGATTGGGGAGAACCACACAGGTTCCAGAGGTCTAGTTACTTTAAGCAAATTGGAGGCTAATACAAAATATTTAAGCAGAGTGGAGAGCTCCCAGGTGCTGATGTAAGCAAGCAGTCAATTGTCAAACACCCCTACCCCTTGGAATGCAAGTGAAATCTGCCTCTCCATAGTTGTTTACATTCATGGTTTGGGGAACAGCCGGTGCAATGAATAAGACCAGTAAAATATCAAAGCTGAATCCTCATTCTGATGCTGTTCCATGGAAGTGCACATACAGCAGCCAGTGAAGCCAGGGGTTCTATGACAACCAAGATTAATATGTGAAGGATAAGACAATGCGTTTTATTCCACCCTCCTTAGTTCAGGTGTACAGTTACAATTCTGTTTGCTTAGATGAATTGTTTGCTTCCTTCCTTCCTCCATCCATATTTTGAAACTCAAATCAAAAGTTAACACCAACCAGACCTAATAATGGTTCATGTGTGTTCTTAGAAAAATGTGCAGAGCTTAACACTTTTTTAAACAAATAAAAAATTAAGAAATAAAAAATAGACAGTTTAACATTCATTTCTAATCCTTTTTTTATTAGCTCTGCATATCACCCACCAGCACCAAATTTTGAGCACACACCTCAAGAAAATCAAAAGTTTGCTCTTTAAGAATTCATCATGGCAAGCACTTAACAATACAGGCAGATGACTGATTTAACCACCCTTCTTATTGGTTTAGTCACCAGAGTAACTTTGTTGTTTATGTACGTCTACCCTCACCTTCTCTCCCAATTTCCATCCCTTGTACCCTAAGTCAGGATATAGTGCATGAAGTCGATACATCAGGAAACACTCACAATCGCAATCCCTCTTTCTAACTGTCTCTGTTTTTTTCTCTCTGTCTCTCTCTTGTTCTCTTGTTTTGTCTCTCTCTAAGTTATTCAGGTTTAGAATTCATGGCCAAAAAAATGTTATATGAAATGAGTGAGCAATCTCACAGAAAACTAGACATGAAACGTGGTTCATACTTTTCACAGACCCGCTCTCTACCATTGTTTTACTTTACTGTAATTTCCAATTGAATCAATGGCACCTTTCTTGACATGGGAACACAGTATAAAATGCTATACATTTTAACTTGCTGAATGTGCTTAGTTGAAACTGACATGTAGCTTATCCCCCATCCCCCGAAATAAATATTACTATGACAAAAGAGTCATGCAGTAATTTACTGTATGTATCTAGTGTCCTGTAAACAGTTATACAGTCAGGTGGTCCATTACTTTATGACATTTTAAAATAGAATAATGGATAGGTTCATGTGAATTACTGGGGAGTAGTACGATCGAGAGGTTCTGGACACATAGGAACCTCAAGAGCGAAGCTCAAGAGGTTCCAGTGTGTCCAGAATATCGAGATGTTAGGACTCCTCGGTAATTCACACTAACCTGTCTGTTATTTTTTTTAATATATGATCCAATTTCAAAATTTTATTGGATCAGAAATGGGCACCCAACTACTTTACTGTAGCACTGGCTACAGACACCCAGTGTCTATTCTGGAGACTCCTTAGTGGAGACAGGAGCACTGCACTGCTGAGTCACTCATTCTGACTCTTACCTTTACTGGCAAGTTGACTTTTGAAGCAGGATGGGTGGAGGCAGGATCAACCAGATTGTTAAGACTGTGGTGAAATTAAAAAAAAAATGTTGCTCCTAGTGCTGAGGATATTTCTGTTGCTAAGCGAGAGAGAGAGAGAGAGAGAGAGAGAGAGAAATGCCATGTTTTCAAAGTTGTTCTGCCTGCCCACAAAGCAAAAGCAGCCAATTGACTATCACTCAGATCCTGCATGATAGTATTACAGCCCCTGAATGACAGTATTATCACCTGTAAGGTGTGGTATTACCAATTTGGGAACAATGGTATGACCAAATAAATGTATGCTTTTCAATGGTATTATTAGCGGGTATCCATATATTAAAAAAAAAAAAAATAGAGCGAGAGGGAGAGAATTACAGGGATGGTGAATGGCAATGTTTTTTGCAAATCTGTTACTTTCGTTTCATGTGCTTTATGATGGTCCATTTTTTTGTACCTTTATTCAGTACAGTGCCTCAAGGGACTGACTACTTACATTTTGCTCCTATTTTCAAATGCGTGGACCTGTGAAGGTTTCATTGTGTTATGGTTGGAGTGGGGGTTGGGGAAGCTGGGACAGTTGTTTGTAGTGTAATATTACTGCTTCTGAAGTAAAGGAAACATGAATGCATAGAAGCAAAGTCTTTTCTGGGAGGTAAAGATCAAGGTACAACCCAGAAAGATTGGAAACTAATCCTACCTGACACAGTTACTGTATCTTCCACAGGTAGATTGAACTGAAGCATACACCAAGCTGGTACCACATCTTTCAACCTCCTCTTGTTACACCCTTCTCCATTACTTTTCTTTGTGGTTGGGATGCTGCTGAAGCATGGACTGCTTGGTGTCAGTATCTTGCAAATACGACTTTTGTACACATCACAAGCTAGACTGTATCAAAATGGAGCTGTATATACACAGGAAATGTGCACCTGCAACTCACTCTTTGCAAAATGCTACACATCCTAAGAAAGGAAAAGGTAATGAAATGCATCTTTTCCTTGTAGTGATGAAGCTGTTCATCAAATGAAAGAGTACTCAGTGCATCCAGTCTACTGCTTGAGATTGCTTCAGTGAGACAATCGGAATGTGTAACTGTAATCAGAATGTAGAATCCATCTTGTCAATATGTGCTTTACAGACTATTTTATAACAGCCTCAATAAGCACTTTTCTCAACTCTACCACAAGTATACATTGGTGCAGAATAGACCCCAGTCTGAATAGTCACTTGGGATAGGGTGTTCTCTGTACAAGGGCTATACTCAGGGTTAACAATCTTCTGATATACAGAAAATATTCTCTAGTGAGAGTGTGTTCCTCACTCCTGGGAGCCCTCATTGTGTTGCCCCCATGATTGGCCATGAAAGGAGCTCCACACTGCTGAATTATGTCATTAATAATGGTGTACTCTGACTAATGGACTACTTATTTTTTAGTGTTTTACTCATAAAGTCCAAAAGGAAATGGTGAAAATAATGCAAAATATACTTTTTAAGTAAATATATATCATGCATTGAGAGTAATGAAGACAAAGACACCACAGTAGAGGTCCCAGGTATTATGTTCAGGGGGTGAGTGATGAGATCAAGGGAGATGCCAGGGAGGATATGGAATCATGATCAGGGCCCTACTTGTCTGGTTCCCCTCTGCAGGGCCCTGCCACATATTAGCAAGCAGAACGGAGTCTGTCCACCATCCCTACTCCTCCCCTTCATGTCATTTTTAGTAACACAAGATCACTGAGGAATAAAACAGTGGTGATTGAGTACTACATCATGGATTCCTTAGCTGAACTTGTCTGCATCACAGAGACCTCACTGGGCAATGACTCCAGACCTTTTATGAGATATCTGTCCCACCGGGTTATTCTGTGGTGCATTGCCCAAGGAGAGATTACAGAGGGAGTGGGGTGGCCATTTGCTTTAAATACACTTTGAGACTCACTGCACTCCCCATTGAAAATTTCAGGCCCTTTGAATTTTTATGGCAGTTAGATGGGCTTTAGGTGTTAGGGGTAAAATCATTCTCATATGCTGTTCTTCTGGCTATGGGAGTAATTTCTTACAGGGGTTGGTGGACTTTATGGTAGAACAAGTGTTGGATGCCCCTAGAGTGTTAGTGCTGGGGCACTTCAATGCTTGCTTCAATGATGAAACCTCATATTTTGGACAACTCCTCCAGCTAATGTCTTCACTGGGACTAGCACAAGCAATTGCATCTGGAATGCCTCAACATGGCCACATTCTGGATATGATCTTTTCATTGAGACAGTATCCAGTGATAAAGGAACTCACTATTGAGTGCACACAAAAACGGCAACTCAATAGGGACACCTTATCAGATGGCTACTGGATGGGGTGGGTGACTGCAGGTATAGCGACATCCTGTTGCTATATATACATGTGCGCATGGGGGGAGTGAACATGGCAGAATGGGAGGGAGGGTTTGTGTGGCATGTTGCGTCGACAGGCTGCTGAGCTGCCACATGGCATGGTGGGTGGGTTACAGGGTTCAGCTGCGAAGGTGTCGGGTTCAAGTTAAAATGTGCATACATTTTGTTGCACCCAGTCTGATTTTTTTTTAAAATGTTTACCCCCCCCCCCAACATGCACCCCTCTGGAATTAAGAATCCTTTAGTAGGGGGGTGCGGGGGCACAGCTCCCAGCATAAAAAATAAAAATGTAAGTCCCCAGCACTGTTTTGCTGTGCGTCGAGGTGTACATTGACAAAACTGGTTTTCTCCGATGTACATCTGCCGCAACGGTGTTCACCTTTGTGCGATCACTGTTATCACATAGAACCCATTGGGACTTGACATTAGTGCAGTCAGTGTTTATTATGTCTTTTGGTTAGATCATCATGCAGTGTCGTTTCTTTGTGGGGCCCTCTGTTTTAATATCCCTTTTGTGGAGACTGTCTGGTATCATGTGTAACATAATTTGGAGCCTTGCAAGCTCTTGCAGGTACTATACATCTCAGATATGATGTATGCTTGTACATATGGAGCTGTGAAGGCTCCGGAGAACTATAATATGGTTATTGTGGCTGTCATAGACTTCTTGGCATTTTACCACATTTGTCTCTTGATAATCCATTGCAGCTCACTGTAGTATTGTGATGAGTTGCATCAGCTGAAGGCTAAGAGACAAAAGTTGGAGCTTTCGTGGAAAAAATCATGGTCTGAAAAGGACAGGTTGGTACTGAAACTACATTATGGTGAGAATCAATTTGCAGTGGGGGGGGGGGGCGGACCAGCAAGATGGCTGCAGTGCTGCACCACTCCTTGCTGCATAGCATTTGCTCCTTGTTTGTAAAATTTTTTATAATCTTTGGCTAATTCTTATGAATGAAACATATTTTATTTTAAATAATAATCTGTGGATATGAGGTCTTTTTTGCAGTCTAAGAGTTACAAAGTGTTTTTTTTTTTTGCTTCTAAACAGTTATGACGGTCGTCTTGTAGTTTTCAGCTTTCTACCTGCATTACCTGCTGAATTTGAGCAGGAGAAGAATAGTTAAAATGGGTGACACTGCCACTGCCTGGAGTTTGGGATGCTGCAGATTTTTCTTTTCTTTTTGGAGATGGTACTGCCTGCCAAATCCCTGCAGGAATTAGTGGGAAAGTGGAACAATTATTTACATGCCTAAAATTATTTACAAAAGATGTGCTATGGTTGCCTGAGGGGCAAAGGGGTTTTTTATATTTGACATGTAAATACTATGCTAAAAGGGGCGTTTCTTTCTTTTCTTTTACAGTGTTGCCACAGTTGAGGATTGTGGAGCTGGATTGAATGGAAGAGGATTCTCGGCCAATCTTGGTTAAGGATATGAACTTGAGTGGCTACTGGACTCCTTGACCTCCAGGCAAAGATAATGGGAAAGGGAGTAAAATTTGCACCACACCTGCAAATGATGATCTATTTCAGTAAATATACACAAGAATGTTGTTTCATCAATAGCTGGAGACTGGCTATGGGGTATTCCCTCCCAACAGGTCTTGTTCTTACTCTCCCTCTAATCTGTGACTTATGGCCTAGTTTAGCAAATGAACTAAGAGTACCAGGGTCTAAAAGCCCTGGTATCACTTTAATGACACAGATGTGGAACCAGTGGGAGTGGTCCCTAAGGAGACTGGACCCCGGACCCTTGGTTAATTGAAAGGAGCCAAGCCTTTGTTATTTTTGATGCTCCTCCAGGACAAAAAGTAAAACAATTTGTGTGTGCAATATCAGGTGCAGTGACAGGTAGAAGTTGGGCAGGGGGAAATTACCCTACAAGGTCTATTATTTCATCTATTTAGTATTAGTTAATGATTTTATACCCAGGCTGACTAGTGAACAAAGGTGACTGGATTTTCAATGTTTTGGCACTGCTTTACTGTTTATTAACATGGATCTTGACCTCCTGCTACTCCTTCTAAAGAAAAGATGACTTTTTCAATACAAAAAATTTTCGCAGCCAATTCCTCATAAACACTGTTCCAGTTAAGTGCCGACAATTGGGACTCCAGTGTCCAAATGGGGCCTTAACTATATTTAACTTTTATATCTGCTGGTAATTTCTTATAATCACCGTTCCAGAAAAAATCTGACAATCGAGAGACCAGCATCCAAATGGAGCCTTTATTATTTTCAGCTATTTGTTGTTCTAACTCACACTACTTTAAGTATTTTAGTTAAAACAGAGAAAAGCCTCTGCGTGATTCTTTAATATGGCTGAGCCGCTGAAGGGTTGGTACTTTAGTGGAATGAACTTCTGGTGGTCAATATGTGTTTACTGGTAACAAAATGCTTTAAGATTTTTATATATTGAAATAGGACTCCTATTTGAAGCTGGTTGTTGTGTTGACTAGAACTGGGCTTGGTGACAAACTATCTACACTTTTTTTTTATTTTGATGTAGGAATTTAATGATTTGTTTGTTTTCCATGCAAATATCACAGATGACTAACTGTGACTTAGTTTTATAGTTCATTCAGTAAATATAAAGGGAACTCATTTGAATATGGGGGTTCACTGAGTCAGGTGGGCCCTGGGGGTGGACTGGGAGTATACTGTTGAATTTTCCACTGTGCTTCTGGAGGAGAGCTTCTCTGTGTTCTCACTGATGCTTGAATAGTTAGCCATAGCACTGCTCAGTCAGGGCATTGATGGGTCAGAAAGTGGAACAAAATATTTGGACTTTTGAAGGTAGGCTCAGACCACAGAGACTCATAACTGGTTACAAATAGTAGACACCATATAATTATCATCATATTGGGGAACAGTAGGGGCATGGAACTCCAGGAACAGTAGGATGCTCTTTGGTAGTGCACCAAAATGATGGGTACTGCTGGCAACTTAGGATAACTTAATGTCAGTCTTGTGGCTGAGCTTCCCTCAATATTGTTGTGACTTAGAACCTTAACGAGTTGACCCTGTACCAATAGCGGGGTCTAAACATACTGGCTCAATTTCATTCTTGGTTGAGACTTGGGGATGGTTTGCACTGCAAGAGTGCTGGTGGACGGTGTAGCCAGTTGCTCCATGGGCGACTGCAATGGGCCTTTCTGACTGGCATCATTTCCTAGCTAAAATGTGCCCGTAACAATACTTAATACTGTAAGTAATGCAATATCTCTTCTAAATGTTATATCCTTTATCCTAGGATGTTTACTCTTAACTACATTATCATCTGTAAGCCTTTATGATCTTGGATATTTAACATAGGAAAATGTTAAATGTATTTTATTAACTGGAAAATATACTTGATTAATGATGATTATGAAATAATTTTTTAGATATCATTTGGATGGTTCTAAACAAGGAGACTTTATCCACAAGATGTTGAAGTATGTGATCTATGTGATATATGTAGGCTTGCCAGGATTTGATACAAATTGTTAAAAGCAGATAAACATCAAATTTCAAAGAAGTCCTGAAACCAATGAAAATAAATTTAAATCGATATTGGTCTATTTTTTGCACTGGATTCACAGATTATCTTATTTATTACAAGCTATAAGTTAAAAATGGAGATCAGCACATTCTATGACTAACTATGGCAAAAGAAAACAGACGTACCATTATGTGCTCCCATTAGGTGTTTATAATTATTAGGGTGCCGCATTCAGAATGCCAATCAATTAGAGCACCAGACGGGAATTCTGTTGACCTTTCTCTGCCCTCTACCTGAGGTCCATCACCCCCAGAGTTGGTATCTTTAGTAAGGGGGGATGTAGGAAGTACAGCCCCCCCCCCTTCAAATAGAAAAGTCAATTTTGCCACACTCTGGCACTCTGAACATGGAGCCCTAACATGGTGGAACCCTGATAAAGCTTTAGATATACCTGTACCAGAAATATAGGGTGCTCTGAGACCAGCACTTATTTCCATGTAGCTAATGACACCTCTGGTTGACTCTCCAACTCCATATGCCAAGGTGTGTCAGTAATAAAAGTTGTTATCCTTGAAAGTCATAGTGTTGAACCCCATTATTGCTAAACTTGTTAGCTCAGGATATGATGATGGGGCTGGCAGAAGGGACCAGAGTTCCACAAAGTTTTTGTGGCATTTAGAGATGAGTAGAGTGCAAGCTTATAGTGCTGACTGGTAACAGCATGCAAGCAACTGGCATGAGACTCCCTCACCAGGACACAAACTGATAAAACTGAGAGAACCTGCAGAACCATCCTCTTGCTGTTACACCCACCTGAGGCAAGGGATGTTCAGCTGACAGCCTGAAAACAGGTACTTGTACTTCTTGCCACAAAAATAAGCAAAGCTAAACATGATTTTTTAAATTAACTCACATTGAAAAAAATCTAAAGATTAAGTCAGAATTTCAAGCACCAGTCACATATTGCATCGATAAAAATCGGAACAAAGGCCACAAAGTAAACATTGATATTTTCAGTCGAAAATAAAAAAAACTGAATCCTGGCAAGCCTAGCTATATGGCAATTATATAATAGTCCTGTTATTGTATCCCTTACAGAGACCTGGCTTACCCCTAAGGACAAGGATAACTTGATAGCGCTACCAGTGTTTAGTACCTTTCAGCTTGCTAGGACCAGGAAAAGGGGTGTGGGTTGCCTCATATATGTCAAAGAATCCATCCAGGCCAGTGTATTACCAGCAACTGGGGTCAACAGTAACTATGAGATGCTTGCAGTTCTTCTTCTACTAAGAGGTCAAGGAAAGTCAGTAACTATTGCATTAGTCTATCTGCCCCCTCTCAAAGCAAAGTTGGGTCTAGGTCAAGTTCTGAAAGCTATTTCCCAGGTGAAAAAAAAAACTCTGAAATCATTGTCACAGGAGACTTCAACATCAACTGGCTCAGCAAGGACACAGTTGCACTAAAGGATCAGGTAGCTGGTTCATATGTCACTTAGATGGTCTCAGAGATTACCAGAATGAACTATAAAAAAGGCACTGTCATGTTACTGGACTGGATCCTGGTAAGTTTCCCATCTAGGATTAAGAGGGTTGAAGTGCTATCTGAATGTCTTAGTGATCACTCCCCGCTAATCTGCAGTTGGGCCAGCAAAGTGAACAAAGTACCACCAATCACCATACATAGC
Organism: Neoceratodus forsteri; assembly: GCA_016271365.2. NCBI lineage: Eukaryota > Metazoa > Chordata > Ceratodontiformes > Ceratodontidae > Neoceratodus > Neoceratodus forsteri. The sequence goes on from CM057455.1 coordinate 616,045,765, forward strand.
AGGGTGATCAAGAGAGGGCAGGTTGACTCCTTCAAAGCTGCTCTATCACAGGTGGATTGGTCCCCGATAGATGAGTCACAGAATATAGACCATACCTTGATACATTTTGTGGACAAGTTTAATACAATCTGTGACATCTTCTCTGTAATGAGGAAAAGGAAGATTAGAGGGACCCCAAATGGGTGGATTACCAGTGTCCTTCTGGACGAGATGAGAATCAGGGATAATCGTTGGTGCAAGGCCAGAGATTCTGGTAAAGCATACAATTTACATAATTATAGGGCAGCAAGAAATAAGTGTACTAACCTTTCTAGACTGGCAAAAGCAAATTACTATGAAGACAAGATGGACAGTAACTAGGGAAACAGGAACAAATTTTGGAACAAACATCAACACTCTGCTCACCCGGGATGACAGAAAACATCCAACTATGCTAGACTTGAATGGCACACCCACTCAGGATCCCCTCATTATCTCAGAAGCATTCAACTCGGTGTTCATGGACTTTCTAGTAATGTTTCAGAACCACAAATTCCTTCATCAGACTTTGGAGCAATTCTCTATAAAAAAACATAAACATAAATTTTTAGAATGCCTTATTTACAAAAGGATTTTTTGTAATAAAATGTTAATTTTCAAATTCATGTAATTCAAACAGGTGAAACTGACCTGTGCAGTCAATCAAAATCACCTAAGTGTGCCTGCCATGAGGATGGGGCATTCCCGGTTGAGTAGCATAGGCATTCTGTGTCTAGTAAAAAAATGGGAATAAAGGTATTAGTAAATTTGAGTCAGTTTAACCATGTTTCACCATTATCTTTACAAAAAGGAGACAAACGCTATCAGTAAAGTTTCCAGGTCTGATATAAGGAAGAAAGGGGCTGGGCCGCGAAGGTGTGCACATGAGGTGTGCTGACATCACACAGTGATATCACCTTATACGGCCCGGTGAAATCAATTGAAATGACACATTCTAAATATTGATGTTTATGTTTTTTTTTATAGAGAATTGCTCCAAAGTCTGCTGAAGGAATTTGTGGTTCTGAATCATTACTAGAAATTTATTGGAGCTCAACCTCAAAGAATTCCAATGTCTGGAAGATAATAAATATGAGGACAAATGAGAATGCATTTTGTATGATTGTATTTATTGAGGGTTGAGATAGGGGTATTTGGTTTGTACTTCTGAGTTTGTCAATTTTTACCCATCTTCCCCACTTTATTCATATATATATCAAACATCAAAAATAGTTAAAGGAACCTTGGGAGACCTTGTTTGGACCTTGCACAATGGAGATGCCCTGTGGATATGGAGAGGGTGCACAGGATGAGGGGACAAATAGCAGCTCCTGGAGCTCCTCCAGACCTGTAATTGCTCACCTGCTTTGATACTGAGCTAAGGAGAAACTTTTGAGAGTAGCCAGGGAAGGGGGCTAGCTCACGTGGATGCAGGCTAGAATCTCACTTTACATGGAATTCTCACACAAAATGGCTATGAGACGTAAAGCTTTTATGCCACTAAAAGCCTCTCTTAGGGATATGGGATTTAAATACCAGTTTAAAAGACTTACAAGCCTAAATGTATACAAAGATGGCAAGGACAAGGACCGCAAGACATAATGAACTGGATTAACAGGCAATGGCCCAACTACCAGGTCAGGACTACATCACCCAGAAAGCTGTGGTACCGACATGATCATACTGAGCCATATCAGAATGAGATAATTGTCAATCAGCAAGTGGGGGGAAGTAAACAAAGAGACTCAGTCACAAACAAAATGGTTCCTTTCACATCTAAGATGGCGGCTCACAGACGACAAAACACCACAACGCAATGACAGAATCCTAAATTGTCATCTGATTGTGGATGTCAGAGAGGCCAGAAAAACAGTCTGAACCCCATCCCCAAAGCATACTGTAAAGCACAGGTCATGAAACAGGGCTGATTGGGAAGGTAGGGTAGTGTATTAACCCACTTCTCCACCAGCAAAGTTCCTGAAGGACAACTCAACCAGCAGCAAGGAATTACATCATCATCGAAAGAGGTTCAGGATGATGGCTCATCTATGAACCTTCCCAGCAACTGGGTGTATGCTATTGGGGATCTTGAACAGGATGAAATGGACAGCTCAGAAATTAAACCAGACACAGTCAGACCGTGGGCTCGAACCTTTGCAGAGGTGACAGCTGCAAACAAGGGCTGACAGGCCCTGGGACTCTTTAACATTGCTCCCACGATATGGTGTTGCCGGGTGAAGTTAGTGGGTTGTAATGAAGTTGACAATTGAATCTGGTATGTTATTTCTTGCAAATTATGTTCTCTCATGTTCATGTGTTTGGTGAGTATGTGCAGAGAAATGTGGGAGGGAAAAGAATTTTTTTTCTCACATTAGGTGGTAGAAGGTGGCCCGGTTGTTGACTGGACACTCAAAGTTCAGTCACATTACACTGGTGCTACATAAACTGCATTGGCTGCCAGTGCACTGTCACACCACCTCTTTAAAATAGGTATTTTGTTCTATAAGGCCCTACACAAGTTGGGTATGGGCTACTTGAAGGAGCTTCTGCACCCCTATATCTAATCTCACTCTCTTAGATTAGCTGGAGAGGCCCTTCTGGAGGTCCCTAGTGCCAGGTTAAAATCTTCCAGGGACTGGGCATTTGAGATGGCATCCCCGGTGCTTTGGAACTCACTACCATGGTATCTCCGGGAGGTGCCATCCATAGAGACTGTTACAAAACATCTCAACACCTTCCCTTTTGAATGGGCCTTTGGGACTTGAGGAATATATCATGAGACTGCTAGACAGCTTTGGAATGAATTTGTATATGATTTTAAGTTAGTTTTATTAATGAATTTCATATAGTTTTATTAATTGCTGTCTGTGTTTATGTTGCTGTAAGGGCACTGTGAGTGGGTGTGGGAAGTGATAACACAGACACGGCTTGTAATGCAACACACACAAATTCTCGTGTGTGAAATTTACTCAAAAATAAAATAAAACTTAAAAATAAGAAAATGAAATGAATAAACAGCTCACTTCTGAACTTCAGCACTAATTCTCACCAAGTGTTGCCACAGAGTGGTATGAGCTTTGGCATCTCCATATTCACCATCTTCTGTGCTCAAAACCTATCTGACTACCTGTGACAGGAGGTGTCTTTTATATCAGAGCTGTCTGACATCATAGGTCAGCTGATCCATCCCCTAATTCTAATACAGATATTTCCTACTCTAATACATCGAATGAGGGGATCAGCTTAGACCACAAGTTATAGTATTCTTGCATTTGAACATGTTTAAAACTAAACCTGAATGTATAGACTTGAAATAATAAACAAAAACAACTTATAAGTCTTAAGGGTCAGTTAAGGACCCAAACTCCACAATTAAGGTAATGACATCACATGCCTTACCCTATAACTATGCTCCAGAGAGGAGCTGCTGGGCCTTCAAAGCACATTACTGACCAGAGAAGATACTGAGTGTACAGGTATGACCACCAAATTTATCTGTAGTTCAGTAAATGCAGGTTTTAAGTTGTAAAACTTTTACCCCTGCCAGTGAATGTTTTTAATGTGGTTTACCTTAACAAAAATAACTGTGGAACTGCTAAATACACTGTATTTAATATGCGTTAATATGCTTCAGGACTTGTTTGACAAAGTACCAGCCGTAAGGCTGACTGTTCATCCAGGCATTTATGAAATTATGGGCTGCCTTGACTGTTATGGGGTAAATAAAATGATTTCCACACAAATGCCCTGTTTTGAAGACAACACGGTCTTCACTTCTTTTTATTTTTAATTGCTTAGCTCACAGCTTTTCCGCTGCTCTAGTGCCGAATCTTGCACTACGCAACTTGAGCATTCAAATGTACTTTTGGAGTGGGCTGCAATAATGTGCCACTCCGAAGTCTGTACAATGTGCAGTGCTTCTGAGGCATGTCTCCTCAGTGGGATAGTGCACCTCTAGAGTGCGGACTGGATATACCTCTCTTCCTGGGGGGCATGGGCCTACAAGAGGAACCACAGCGAGAGAACACACCAGGATGTCACACCCCAAAGGTACAGGCTGATGAGCGGTAGGGTTAATAAGACTTTGGCAGCATTTTGCAAAATTACAGGGGGATAGTTGTAGAGAAATTATAACCAGCACATCAATTACTTTCATTTTTTACCTTACAATGTACCAGCTTTCTGTGGGCTGCCCAACACAAATGCAACAAGGGGCATTCTTTACTATAACAATTCTGCTTTTCTTTGTGCAAGCCATGGCCACATCCATGATATTCTCGGTCGGCTAATAATGCCCCGAGACAGACACCACCAGGGACAAAAGTGGAAAATAGCAGGGCAGAATAGGCAGAAGATACCATGATGGGAGGCTACCCCATCATGGTAGAAATGTGAAAAAGGAGTCAAGGAAGACTCAGAGGAAGATATACTACTGCAATAGATTTGGAAAAATAGGGCATAGAAGTAGTAAGTGTCCTATGGTGATCAAGGGGAGAGAAAACTGTCACATCCCCCCATGGTTAAGTGGAAACCTGTAGCATGCAAATGTTTTATACTGGTTTTCAAGACAACCTACCCAGACCTGTTGGGTAGGATGGAGCTTCTGCCCACCCTCTCTTGCAAGCTCCACCCCAGGGTTCCCTTAAAAAATATATACTGTATATGTAACAATAGGATGTACTGCTGCAAACATTTGCAAACATTACATTCTTATCTTAATAACCCCGTGGTATCTTTCTCTTTTCTAGATATTAATGTTAGTATTTTCAACAAACACACTATTTAACCCATAGCTGTCTCATACTTAGCATTAAGTGTGCTTCTTCTCAGTTCTAGCCCCATGTCGGGACAGAAAGTCTGCATTTACATGTTCTACCTTGGCTCTGTGCTTCACTGTAAACTTATAAGGTTGGAGGGCTAGGTACCATCTCATGATATGGTTATTCTTATCCTTCATTTGTGAAATGAAGCACAGTGGATTGTGGTCAGTTACCAACATGAAGGGGGCTCCCCTAAGTAAAACCTCAGTGTCTCAATAGCCCATTTGGCTGCCAGACATTCCTGTTCTACAGTGGAGTACTTCTGCTCCCTGTCATGCAAGTTGCGAGATATGTAAACCACAGGATGTTCTTCCCCATTAATCGTCTGACTCAGCACTGCCCCAATGCCAATCCAAGATTCATCAGTATGGACCTCAAAGGGGTGGGCAAAGTCTGGACTTTGCAACACCGGTGAAGAGTACAATGCTGCCTTTATCCTTTTAAATGCTTCCTCACATTCTGGGGTCCATTTTACTTGATTCCCATACTTCTTTTTTGTTAAATCATTTAATGGTGCTGCAATCGTAGCTATGATGGAAATAAATCTTCTATATCTGGCTAATCCTAGAAAAGACCAGACATGATTCTTGGTACTGGAAACTGGACACTGGGCCATTACTTCAGCCTTATTGATCTCTGGTTTAATTAGGCCATCACCCAGTATAAACCCTAAATATTTGGTTTCTTGCAAGGTGATGATATATTTCATGGGGTTAATCGTCATCCCGGCCTGCTGGATTGATGTCAAAACTGCTCTTACATGTATTAAATTGTTTTCCCAATTTGGACTAAAGACAACAACATCGTCCAGCTATACCACACACAAATTATTATGGGGTGCCAGTACCTGGCCCATGTATCATTGAAATATAGCAGGGGCCCCATGGAGCCCAAAAGGCATAGTCTGAACCTGGAATAAGCCCATAGGGGTGCTAAAGGCAGTTTTTTCGTTGGCAGATTCCTCCAGTGGAATCTGCCAATATCATACCATCATAGTAAAAGCCAGCAGAATAGGCCCCATGTTCTACTGTGTCTGCTCGGAAGCTAACCCCTACTGGGCGCTCACTTCTCCACAACCCCCAGCCCCAGAGGTAGACCTCCCTGGCCTCAGCTTCCCCCTGTAACTGTCACAACCCTTCTTGAATCCCCACTGTGGTCTCTTCCACCAGACTTCTGTACAGTGCTTTCCATGGTTCCACCACCCTCTCTGTGAAGAAGTTTCTCCTGCGCTCCCCCCTGTACTTTCCCCCTTCAAGCTTCCACCCGTAATCCCTGGTAGTTCCCCATTTCTTAAGCCAGAACAATTCCCTGGCTCCGCCCTTATTTATCCCCTTTACACACTTGAAAGTCTCTATCATGTCTCCTCTGTCCATCTTCTCCTCCAATGCACACAGATTGAGTTCTTCCAGTCTGTCCTCATAGGTCCTACCCTCCATGCCCTGAATCATCCTGGTTGCCCTCCTCTGGACCCCCTCCAGCAGCACTATGTCCCTCTTAAGATGGGGTCTCCAGAACTGCACACAGTACTCAAGATGCAGCCTAACCAGGGCATTATACAGAGGGAGGATCACCTCCCTCCTCCTGGAGATAATCCCCCTGGTTATGCAGCCCAGTATCCTGTTTGCTTTTGCTGTAGCTCTTTGACAGTTCTCTGTGTTATTCATTTTGCTGTCCACCACTATCCCTAAGTCCCTCTCACCCGATGTGACTTGCAGTGTGGTCCCCCCAAAGGTGTATGCATGTCCCAGTTTTCTGACCCCCAGATGCAGCACCCTACATTTCCTTGCATTGAACTTCAACCGTCACTTCCTTGCCCACCCTCCCAGGGTATCTAGATCCCACTGTAGGGCCTCTCTTGCCTCCTAAACATCAGCCAGTGCTCCCAGTTTTGAGTTATCCACAAAGAGACTCAGCCTACTCCTAACACCCCACCCTATGTCCAAGAGATAGGAATTGAACAGGAGTTGCCCCAGGACTGAACCCTGGGGGACCCCACTGACGACCCTCCTAGGGGAGAAGACTATCCCTCCAACCACCACTCACTGTATTCACCCCGTAAGCCAGTTTTCCACCCACCTAAGCAAGTGCCTCCCCAACCCCATCCCCCCCCAGCTTTTTTAGTAGGCCATTGTGGGGTACCGATTCAAACGCTTTTCTGAAATCCAGATCGAGGGCATCCACCGGCCTGTGTCAGTCCAGGGCACCCATCACCCAGTCATTAAACTCCACCAGGTTAGTCTGGCATTACCTCCCAGGAACAAAACCATACTGCCTGTCATCCAGGTGTGCCAAACTTTCCAGCTGTCCCCCCAGCCTCTCCTTGATAATGCCCTCCATAACCTTGCCTACCACAGACATTAGGCTAAAGGGCCTATAATTCCCCATCTCCTCTCTGGACCACCCCTTCTGGATAGGCACCACATGAGCCACCTTCCATTCTTGAGGCACCCACCTTTCTATCTTTAGGGAGATGTTGAAGAGTGAGGCCAGTGAAGCTGCCAGCACATCCGCCAGTTCCTTCAGCACTCTTGGATGCAACCCAGGGACCTTCTCTGTCTTTAGTGACCAGAGGGTCTCTCTCACCCTATCCGCTTTGATTTCACCCTCCCATCCCCCCCTCCTCATGCATCCTCTCCTCTCCTCCCCTTCTAGACACGACCCATCCCTTGCCCTAGTCTCATCCAGTCCTTCAGTCTCCAACTGACCTCCTGGTTCAGTGGGATCCTCTACCCTCCCATCGGGTTGGAAAGATCCCCCACCTCCCCTGGTAAAGACAGAGGCAAAGTACTCATTTAGAACCTCTGCTTGTTCCCCAGCTTCCTGAGCCCATCCCCCCAGTTTTAATCCTGCTGATCTGTGCCCTCACTTTTCTTGTCTCCCCTATGTATCTATAGAACCGTATCCCTTTGTTAGATTTAGGGTAGAGATGAATTTTGCATTTCCAATCCTATCTAGGATATTAACTACCCAGGGCATGGGATAGGCATCAAACTGGGCAACCTGGTTTAGACCTCAATAGTCTAGGCATTATCTTATGCCGCCTTCCTTTTTCGGCACAATTACCATAGAGGAACCCAAAGAACTCTTCGAGGGTTCTATGATATTTAAGGCTCTTAGTTTCAGAATTTCATTCTGAACATCTACCCTACTTCTTTCAGGGAGCCGATATGTTTTTTTTTTTTTGAAGGGACATGACTCGGTACATATCTGGTGTTCTACTCCCTTAGCCAGTCCGGTCTTGCTAGTGAATGAGGCTTTAAATTCTTAAATTAATGACCTCAATTCTTTCTGATGGGTTTTTGTCAGATTAGGGTTCATGGTTATAGCTTCCTTCCCCTTCTCAACTTCCATTCTCCCATATGTTGTTTCCAGTTCTGTTTCCTTTGTTTCTGGCCTCACCATCATTCCCATTCCTGGGTTAGGTCTCTCATGCCAACATTTCAACAGATTGGTAGGATAGATCTTCCTGCCTAGCCTTCTGTCAGGGGTCTCATTTTCATAGGTAACAGGCTCTGTCTGTTGTAGGACTTTATAAGGGCCTTGCCACTTCATTAATAACTTATGTGTAGACATGGGCAATAATAGTAACACCTGATCACCTGGGAAAAAAGATTTGTTAGTGGCTGTACCTTTGTCATATAGTTCCTTTTGGTGCACTTGAGTCTCTACCCCTGCTTCATGAGCCTTTTAGTGTATAAGACAAACCTTTGTCTCAACTGCCTCATGTACTGAGCTATACCGGGGGGATTTCAGGTCCTTACCTTCCTCCCAACACTCCTTGATTACATCCTGAAGGCCCATGAGTGTTCTACCAAAATGAAGTTTGAAGGGGGAGTAATTGGTAGAAGTTTGTTGTACTTCCCAGTAAGCAAACAAAAGAAAGGGAAGGTATTTATCTCAGTCCCGCCCTTCATCCTGTATGAATTTCTTAATTATTCATTTCAGGGTCTGGTTAAACCTCTCGACTAGGCTGTCTGTCTGGGGATGATAGAGTAATGTTCTGATGGCTACAATCCCCAGAATGTGGTAGAGATCCCTTAGCGATTCTGCATTAAAATTGCTCCCTCTAGCCATTAGAATTTCCTTGGGAATCACTACCTGGCTAAATAACTTCACCAGTTCCTCTGCAATCTGAGAGGCGGTAACAGACCTCATCTGGGTCGCTTCAGGGTACTTGGTGGTGTAATCACATTCCACCAGGATGAATCTATTACCCTTTGCACTTTTATCAATGGGCCCCACACTGTTCATCCCTACCTCTCAAAGGGAGTGGTTACTAATGGCAAGGGTACCAGTGGTACTGTGTCCTTGTTACATTTCTGGGCAGTTAATTGGCATTCAGGACATTCCTGACAATATTGGGCTATGTCATCATGTATCCTGGGCCAAAAGAATCTTTGCATGATTCTGCTGGATGTCTTGTCCCTCCCTGTATGCCCTACCCATGGGACATCATGTCCTAAAGCCATGATATCCTGCCGATAACATAGGGGCACCATTAGTTGCTCAACCTTGTCCTGTGTAGCAGGGTTTGTACATATTCTATACAGAAGACCATTGACCACCTTCATTTCAGGGGCACCTTGTTTATCCCTCTGTCCCACCTGTTGAAAAAAGGTTTTAAAATGGTATCGTTCTGTTGTTGCTTACACATATCAGCTTTTACATATATACATTTATTTTCATCTGCCAATCCTTGTTTCTCTCTATGCCATTTTTGTTGTAGTACCTTTTTGGCATTACGAGAGGTCTTACTTTTCCCTTGAGTATTAATCTATTCCTCTTCAAATGGAAACACTTCTCCCAATAATGGTTCCTTTTTACTTTGGGCCCTAGTAGTCACTGTGGATATAGTTCCTTGTTCCAGGAGTAAAGATGCTAATTCTGGAATGCCATGCCCAGTGACCACTGGGATGGGTAGCTGTGGCACTAGTCCTCTAGTTACTACTGAGGTTTTCCCACTCACCCCAATAGAAATGCTGGTCATAGGGTATTGGTGAGTGTCTCCATGGATACAGATTACATGTATAGGGGGCCCTTTTTTAACACTGTCTGCTAAATCAGATCGAACAAGGGTATTTTTGCTACCAGAATCTATAAGACCTAGCACAGTTTGTCCCTTAATTTTCACATCAGTAACCAAATACCCATGGTTTAACAGAGCCAAATGTGCCATATCAGTTTTCTTAGAGGGGCAAAAATGGGCAATATGTCCTAATCCTTTGCAATTATGAAAGACTATGTCTGCAGGGAATGTTCTCATCCCCTGGCCACTTTTCCCTCCATATATCTTTGGAGTAACAGTCTATGTGTTTCTTACCAGAGTAGGCTGGGGTTTCACAGTAGATTCAAATGACCTGTGACCTCCTCTTCTATAAGGCTGATGAGCGGCCAAGAAATCTTCTGCCAAGGTCAAGGCCATCTCAGCAGATTCTGGATTATATTCTTTAATCAATATCTGAATGTCCACTGACAATATCTGTAAAAATTGTTCTATGACAAAAGTTTCAATAATGTCCATTCTGGACTTCCCTTCCAGCTGTATCCATTTTAGGCATAGTTCTGTCAACCTAATATAAGTTACTCTGGGTGTGCCATGGGCCTGATGTTTCAGAGCACGAAATCTTTGCCTATAAGTTTCTGCATTAATGTCATAGCATTTTAATATCTCTTGTTTAACCAGGTCATAGTCTTCAGCTAGGTGGGGATCCCTATTCCTTTATGTCAACGGGGCTTTTCCTGATAAATAAGGCACAAGGTGTACCAGCCACTGTGTCTTAGGCCACTCACATGCTTTGACCACCCTCTCAAATGTGGACAAATAGGCCTCTATATCATCTGTGGAAGTCATTCTGGTCAGTTTAATGTCTTTTGAGTTATGTGTAGCACTGCCTTCCCCAGTTCTGTGCCCTGCCCCCAAAGTCTGCAATAATTGTATTGTCTCTGCCCACCTCATGTCTTGTCTTCATTGGTCACATTCTCTTTCTTGCACATCAGTGTCCCTTTGTCTCTCTATTTCCATATGCCGCACTGCAAGCCAGTGCAGTAGTTCTGATAGTCCTTCAGAGGATATCTCACTGGACTCAGGGCATCTCTCCTTTTGCACCTCTTCCTCCTCTCCGCTGTCCATGTTGTCCTTTGGGGTCTTCTGGTGCACATCTGGTCCCAATCCCAAGAGTAGGGACTTGCCTGTCTTCTCCGTCTCTGATCTGGTGACCGCTCCCATTTTCTTTGTCTCATCCATTCCATCTGCCATGTTGTTTGGTTATCACTGTACTGGGCCTGATACCTTGTCTGGTCTCCCCCAGTGTACTTTCGATGACCAGATATGCCACTTCTTTATTATGAATACAGAAAGCAGGGAGACCTCAGCTCTGATATAGCAAGTAAAAATGTGATGCTTTTTACCTAACCGATGGATATAGTCACTTTGCCGAAGTGGTCAGGCTTTATTATGGTTCAGCTGGAGTATGAGACCTAGAACCCCTCCGAAATGTATGATAAGTAAGAATATTGTAGTTACTTAAAAAAAATTGCAGGCTTTGATGCAGCAAAATGGAGGGGGGGAGGAGCCCTGGTACTTAAATTATAGGCCAACCTCGGGGCCAGGATTCACAAAACATTGCCCCAGTGCAAGCCTAGTTTGCACCATGCAAATTGGGCTTTGTGCCAGAGTGGCATTCACAAAGCCCAGTTTGCACCTGTAAACTGGGTTTGCACTGAGTCAACGTCCTGAAGGACCACTGAATGCAAAAAACATCTTCATCCTCATTGCCCAGTGTCCCACCCCTCATCTCATCCCTGGTTCAGGCATAGACCCAACTACCTGGTGCAACAGTGTCACCCACCACCCTGTACCCCCCCAGCACCCTCAGCTGATGACCAGCTCATCCTCCCACTTACCACTATGGCTGGCCGCTGACTGAGCTCTAAATGAGCAAGTACTGTACACAGTCCCTGACCATTGACAGTAATTGATAGCCTCAATTACTGTCAATGGCTGGGTATTGTATACAGTACTCACTCACTGAAAGTTCATTAGGTGGCCAGCTGTGGTGGTGAGTGGAGGGCTAAGCTGGTTGCCGGCTGGAGGTGTTTGGGGAGATGCAGGTGGTGGGTGACACTGTTGCTGGCTGGGGGTTGAGGGCCACTGACCACCAGATAGTTGGTCTATGCACAAACTGGGGATGGGATGGGGTGGACACTGAACTATTGGGATGTGGATGTTTTATTGTAGGGTGGGCACCTATGAACTTCAGGGTATGCCATTTCTGACAGGATGGGGATCAGAGGTTGGGGAGGGCATCCATAGACTGCCAGGGACATTTTCCTGAATTCCGGGATGGGGATTGGAGAACAGGGAGGGGGAAGGCATCCATTGACTGCCAGGGACATCTGCCAGGGACATTTTGGGGATCGGGATCAGAGTATGGGGAGGGGGAAGGGCCCCACAAGACTGCCAGAGCTGCTGTTATGTCATCCAGGATGGCAACCCCTGAACTGGGGGGGGGGGCTCCACTAGACTGCCAGGGAATGTTTCTTGTATTCAGGGATGGGAATCAGGGATGGGGATGGGGGAGGGCATCCCCAGACTGACAGGGGCCATTTCTTGTATTTGATGATGGGATCAGAGTATGGTGAGGGCACCACTAGACTACTAGGGCTGCTGTAATGTCTTTCAGGATGGTGATTGCTGAACAGGGAAGGGAGTGGGCAACACTAGACTGCCAGGGTGGCTTTACTTACAGTACATCAGGGATGAGGGTTGGACTGCGGCTGCATGGGGCATCAGTTGGGTCCCATGCAAATGAGCCCATAATGGGCATGCAAATAGCCAACTAGCACCTTGCATGCCTAATGGGCTTATTTGCATGGCTTTCTTCATGAATAGGGTGATAGTGCTCTGGCGATACGTGCCACAGGGTATTCTTCTGGCTGGCTCTTGGAGTGGTGCTACTGGGGTTCCCAGTGTTTTACCTAGGTTAGTGCCACCTCCGCCTGCCCCTATTCACTGTCAGTTAGCTTTCTCTGTTTTCTGTATGTGAATAGTGTTTTTTGCAGCCTGGGCAATCACAAAGTGCACCACAAAATTTTGCACTGCACTTTGCAATTGTTTATGAATCCTGGCCCAGAACTCTACAGATGAGAAATGCATGGGTGCTACTACTCCTTGGTTAGTTTTATTTATGTGAGAAGGTGTTATGTAATGTATTAGTATAACACTGTTGGCAAATCATACATTATGTGGAATGTTTCTTCAGTTGTACTCATAAAAGCTAATAAAATCTTTTGTGATAAAAAAAAGAAGGTGGTGGTTGACAAACTTGTGGATCTCCGAGAGAATCATGGCATCTATGAACCTTTCCTTTAAGGTTTTCAGCCTGACAAAGTACTAAGACTTCACTTGTCCAGGTGACACATGATGTCCTCCTGGTGAAGTATCAAGGACTTTGTTTCATTTGTTCCTCCTTGACCTCTCATCGGCATTTGACACAGTTGACTACTGGGTGCTACTGGATCACCTGAGAAACTACATGGGTCTCAATGGCACTGTTCTGCAATTATTTGAGTCCTACAAAACCCAGAGATTGCTGCAAGTTACCATAGGTAATTTCATCTCTGGGGCTTCTGCACTCTTCTGAGGGGTTCCCCAAGGCCTGCTATTTGACTCTGTGTTTTTCTGTGTGTTCATGTTGCCTTTGGAGAGATCATTAGACAGTATGGGGTTGAGCTTCACTGCTATGCAAATGATATTCAATTGCACCTATCTTGTTCTCCCAGCAAAGACCATGTGGTTTCAGTCCTAGGGAGAATTCTTGCCAAGATAATTGACTGGATGGCCTCAAATTAGTTATGTAGCAACTCAGGGAAGATAGAGGTTATGATAATTGAACCGGGTAAATGGTTGTAGAGATGAAAGATGAGACATCCCTTCCTTTGCTGGGTGGTGAATCCCTTGTTGCTCGTGATGAGGTTAGGAATATTGGGGCCATTTTGGACTGCAGGCTGATACTAGGCCAGCAGGCATTGGCAGTGGTAAAATCTGACTTTTATCATCTTTGAAACATCAGGAGAGCTGCGCATCATGTCTTGCTATCACTCAGAGAGAAGGGAGCTCAAGCACATCACCGGATTCTGAACAAAGCAAAACATTTTGGAGTTCAAGCACAATTACTACACTACGTGAAGCATCCCGCTGTCTCCATTCAGAACAGATTTCCCCCCACATTTTTTTCTTGTAGTGGCAGCTGGTAGAACTGGCCCTCATCATTTCCTGAAGAGACAAAGCAGCTAGCGAGAGATTGTGGTACTGTCTTAAATTCAGAACTGCTGCTGCCAACACTCACAGATATCACTAGTTTGTTGAAGTGTAAGACCAGGGCTCTGACTCTTCTTGGCAGCAGCTGCAGTCTAGTGTGCATGGCCCTTGTACTGGTATACCATTCAGAAAGCCACACTAGCTCGAACTTCTCGACCTCATGCCACATTCCAGGGAGCCTTTCACAGGAGCTTACCAACAGATCGTAGTTTAAGTGACAGTCTTTGTTTTCTCCTAGCAGGGTTGTTATTTTTTTTTTTAGGTAGCATCAGATCCCTCAGCTGATTGGGTTGAGTATGTTTTTCTTGTGTTGTATGCCATATTGTTTGAGAATTTTAGTCCAGCGGGAGCTCCTGGTCTTCCACTTGCACATCCAGTCCCAAAACCACAAAATATTATAACCCTACACACCGGTTATGATGCAATTCATAATGAAAACAAATAGCCTCCAGATGTTGGTGGGGTGGGATCAGTGTTTCCTCAATCTCTCACTTGATGTTGCTGCTGCTGCTTGCCTGTGTGCTTGCTGTGTGACTTGCACACAGAGGTTCCTTGTTTTTTAATTTTTTTGTTTTAATTGGGTTCACCACAACATAAACCAGACAGACCATCTTAGGGTATCTGGTTCAGACAAGGCATACTGATGAGTCCTGGTAGGATGAAACACGTGTCTATGTGTTCTGTTGGCACCCATTGCAAAGTGTGTGAGAGGCTTTTCGGCACCATGCATTTTGGCTTAAAGTTGAGCCAACATAATATCCTGTGGTGTTTTGCATATGCAGTCCATGATGCTTTGCATTGCGGGAGCATGTGTGATTTTGTATTTCTTTGAAACTTGGCTTCCCGGTCAAATGCCCTTGTTTTAATTGGGTTCACCACAATATAACCCAGACAGACCATCTTAGGGTAGCTGGTTCATTCCACTAGGGTCTCAAACAGATGAGGCATACTGATGAGTCCTGGTAGGATGAAACATGTGTCTATGTCTTCTGTTGGCACCCTTTGCAAAGTGTATGAAAGGCCTTTTGGTACCATGCATTTCTGCTTAAAGTTGAACCAGCATAATATTCTGTGGTGATTTGCATATGCAGCCCATGATGCTTTGCATTACGGGAGCATGTGTGATTTTCTATTTCTTTGAAACTTGGCTTCCTGGACAAATGCCCTTTGGGTTAACCATTGCCTGGGTGCTTGCACACAGAGGTTCTTTGTTTTTTAAATTGTTTTTTGTTTTAATTGGGTTCACCACAACATAACCCAGACAGACCATCTTAGGGTAGCTGATTCATTTCAGTGGGGGTGTCAAACAGATGAGGCATACTGATGAGTCCTGGTAGGATGAAACATGTGTCTATGTCTTCTCTTGGCACCCTTTGCAAACTGTGTGAGAGGCCTTTTGGCATCATGCATTTCTGCTTAAAGTTGAACCAGCATAATATTCTGTGGAGATTTGCATTATGGTGGCATATGTGATTTTGTATTTCTTTGAAACTTGGCTCCTCAACCAAATGCCCTTTGGGGTAACCATTGCCTCGGTGCTTGCACACAGAGGTTCTTTGTTTTATATATATATATATATATATATATATATATTATTTGTTTATTTATGTTTTTAGCATTTACAGATTGTGAGGCCTTTGGCATCGTAATGTCTTGTGATTATAGTCCAGTCAGCCTAAATTCTTTATGGTGATTTGCGTATGTATATTTATTTAGTTAGTTTTTATTTACAAGGTAGGTGCATTAGAAAATAAAGCATTTGCATATTTTCAAGCACGATTTGGGAAATCACAACATTGGAGGTTATCACAACAAAATACAAGTTACAGGAGGGTCTATACATTGGCCAAGTAGTTCTGTAATACAGAGAAATTAAACAAAAGAAACAAAATACCAATATGTGGTAAGTATGATGTAAGGTGCCGGGCAAGGTACAACAGTAAAAAACACTTAACAAGTTCAGGAATGAATTACGTTCAGTAGAATAGGTAAACAACTGTATAAATAACTGCAACAACTCAGAAAAATGTATTGCTGGTCCTTGATGTCATGCATTATGGTATCTGTGTAAATTGGTATCCTTTTAATAAGCTACATGTATTGGACACATAATGCTCTGAATCCAAATGT
Source organism: Neoceratodus forsteri (assembly GCA_016271365.2). Lineage (NCBI taxonomy): Eukaryota > Metazoa > Chordata > Ceratodontiformes > Ceratodontidae > Neoceratodus > Neoceratodus forsteri. The sequence goes on from CM057455.1 coordinate 616,062,052, forward strand.
GCATTTTATTGTCATCAGTAAAGGAGTGTGACCATTATGAGTGGCAAAGCCACAAATGAGTAAAACAAAAGCCTGTCCCTGATGGGTAGAAATGAATCACATGCATTAATTTTGTTAGGTCATGGAGTAGATGGCTTATGTAACATTCTTCTGAAAAATGTTTAACACTTTCTAAAAAGAGTATTTTTAAAGTACAATATATCATTGTGACACCGGCCCGGTGGCGTTGAGGATTGAGGCGCTAGATGCCACACCTCGCACCACGCCGGTGACCCGGGTTCAGGAGCCAGCTCAGGTAGTCAGGGTTGGCCATGTGGGAGATAGGCTGGAGCATCTGGTGACAGCTCACCTCTCCGGTGGGGTGGGGACTTCTAGCCAGCGAGCAGTGACTCCTGGCAGAGGCTGGGGGAAGCGACGGCAAGCTGGTGTTCCTGGAGTATGATTGTTTGCAGACGTAGGCATGCAGCCAATCAGCCTCAGGGGCTGTTCCTTAGAGGAAGGAGAAGAGGGATGCTACAGTTGCCAGCAGATGCCTTGATGCACGCACGTAGTGTCCATGGGGGAACATGGGAAAACATCCCCTCAGAGCTGTGGATGAAGGAGCCTGCCCGTGACCCAGAACCCTGACAAGATTAAAGATTTGGGGGGTCCCCAACTCCGACCGGGGGGGGTTCGCGGCACGATGGAGGGACCAGAGGTTGCAGGTGGGTGCTGGCAGGGGCAGGCTTAATTGGCATTTCTGAGGGGATGAGGCTGTGTAAGGCAGGAAGGAGGAGAAAGAGAAATATCAAAAAAAAAAATAAACAATATACCATTGTGATGAGAAAGGGGACCAGAACCATGTATTTTTTTTTCTTTCAATTGAGTATGCTTTATTGAAGTCCAATAATCTCAATACAAATCCAAGCATGATAAGTAACAATGAAATTGAGATACAGAGATATGAATCACACAGCAGGATGTTATTTTAAAGAACCATGTATTCTTTTGATTCATTTATTTTTTTCTGAATCTGCATCTGCTTCAGGTACAAGATGGCTACCAGAGCACATCATCAAGTGGTATATGAAAGTTTATGTCAGCCTGGGTGGAGGGACTGATGCTGTCATGGGAAAGCTAACAGGAAGGCTAGAGAGGAGGCAATAAAGCAATAATCTCCAAGGGGAGTCATTCCTGGAGATGTTCTCATGTTGGACAAAGGACCCAAGTACATGTCATACTGTTAGCAAGGAGCTGCTGAAAGGTGGGCACACACACACACACACACACACACACACACACACACACACACTAAGGAGGCTGGACAGCAGGCAACTGTCACTCAAAGAAAATGAGACCCGCTCCCCACTGGAAAAATAAATAAATTGAAGTGTTAGAAGCCAGCACTGTCTCTTGGACTTGGAACATCCTAAGACCAGTGGTCCTACCATACAAAGACTAGCTGATTGGTAAGATAGCACAGTAAGTGATAGCGCTTTTTTGTAGCTGGGGCAGGTGAAGGATTTTATGTAAGAATAGCTCAGAAGTCTGCTGTACAGCAATTATCTATTAAACTTGTTCTATTTTCTGCTTCTTACTAAATGTTCAACCCTTTTGTTTTCCTGTAAATACATCCTGTTGTAAATACTTGTAGTCTTTTAGTAAAGAATCATATTTTTATTGAATCAGTTACTGCTTGTTTTATTTAAAAAGATAATTCTACTATTTCTGCTGGACTCTGTTTGCAGTCTGTTTCTGAAGAGGCACTCTACCCCCAGTTATTGTGTTTGATCTTCCTGACCTTGTGCAAAGGATGAGGTAAAAAACAGGTTTCCCTGGGTCCTGTTTGTAAAAACCCAGAGTGGTGGTGGTGAACTTGAAGTCCATCATGAGGGATTTTCATCACATTGGTTGCAGAGTGGTGGGATCTGTGTGGCAACTGGAACCAGTGCAGTGCCGAGCAGCATACAGTGTGCTTTTCTGTGAGGCAGGAACTCTGAGAGAGAGAGAGAGAGAAAGCACACTGGTGATGGAGTGCCAGCAGAAATATACCTTAATAGTAATAAAACAGGATTTCAAAAGGTTTTATAGTTCAACTACTGTTTTTTTTTTATTTCTAGACAGCTTAGGGCAGTGTAGCTAGAAAATATGAATGCCTCAGGCTATGTCAAATTTCATCTACAGCAGCTTTGTAGGCTGTGTGCAGGGAGAGGGATTGTCTATGAGGGTATGACAAAGAGTGCACTCATGGAAGCTCTGTTGGTGCATGACTGGCTGCAGGAGGGGCAGATGGTCTCAAATGGGCATGGGCCAATACCTGATCAGCAGGCTGTCGCTAAAGACAGCGATCCAGGTAAACAGACTGAGAGCACCTTGTGGCACAAGTTGTGGAAGTAGTGCAGCCCAAGCAACCTCAGCTTGAGTTTCTGAAGGCATAGCTTGCACTGCAGGATGCTGAACTGCAGAGGACAAGACTGGAGTCTGAAACGAAGAAAATAAGGATGACGGTAGAGGAAAGGGAGAAGATTCACCAGCATGAAATCCTTATGTGACAGAGAGAACAAGCAAACCGAGAGAGACAAAATGAGCAGACCAGGAGAGAGAGAGGGAGAGAGAGAGAGAGGGAAAATGACAGCATGAGATTGAGATGGAAAAACTGTGCCAGCAAACATCACTGCAAACTATAAGTAATGGCAAAGGGGGTTCAACCCACAAAGCCATGATTAATTCTTAAATGTTCCTGTCATTGAGTCACTGGTCTTGAAGCATAAGAAAACCAGAAGTGGTTTCAAAATTTGCAAATAGAGTTTTATTTTCTCAATAACAGCAAAATAAAAAATAAAAATGATTCAGTATAACTATTTACAAAGGCAGTACAAACAGAAAACTGAGTCCTACTGAGGGTATCTCTTAAATCCAAGTTTCAGTCTCTTAGCCTCTCACTCTCCTTGTCTCTCTAGCAAAAGCATTGCTTCTCTTTTTATAAGTCTTTGCCTTGGAACCTCGTTAAGAGATGTTCTGCTTCTTACAGAATGTTCTTGTCAGTTTACAGAATGTTCTTGTTAGTTACCTTGCAGGTGCAACAAACAGAACATAGGGACCCAGAACTGATGTCTTGTTCACAGCTCTGCAGAAGGCTTAAAAACTACATCTCAGGATAACCTCTTGAGTTCCAAATAGCTTTGCAATAATGTCAACAGTATAACTATATACAGTTTTAAACAAAGGGATCCCAGTATCAGTGACATTTCCACATCTATTTTTTATAACTGCAGATATGCAAGGGGGAGGAAAAGACAGAACACACAAGGGAAGGTGGAGAGAAAGCGAGAGGCGGAGAATTGTGAAACCATCGGAGTGATCAGTTCCTAGGTCTCACAAGAAAATTTGGCTGTGCAACCAGACAGAGAAGAGACAGAAAAGATGAGGATAGAACAGACCCTTGCATGAAACTCTTTCTGCATAACAAATGGGGCAGGGCCTTCTTCAGCACTGCCACAGTTCCCGTAATAACGGTAGGGGGATGATCTGGATTTGTTTTTAAAACCATTTGAAAGGGTCTGTGGACAATTTAAACTAGACAAGGCTTCTTGGAGTATTTGCCCGACCCCATTGCTTACAGGCTATGCTTTACATGCATTTGCTTGAATGGATGATAGTGATTACATGGACTTTGACAAAGTTGAAGGAATGTTATTAAAACATTTTGAACTGACTCCTGAGGTTTATAGATGGAAATATAGAGAATTAAGAGAAGACACAGGAGACAGCTATGTAGAACTGTATGTCCAAATGTGTGAAGAAGAAGAATCAGCATCTATATAGTGTTATTCATACACAGTGTATCCCAAAGCACTTTACAATCAATGCTAGACTGGTAGTGAAGTGACTGAATGTGTAGTGGCAGCCATATTGCCCATCAACACCCACACACAGCCTGGACAATTGCATGAACTGGTTTATGGGAAGGGGAATGTTGGCCAGGACACTGGGAATGTCCCTTTCTCTTTGCAAAGAGTGCCCTGGGTTCTTATACTTCCACCTGGACACCCACCAGGACGGGTAAAAGGGACCTCAGTTTAATGTCTCATCCAAAGGATGGCACACCCAAGCAGTACAGCATCCCCCTAATACTGCACTCAGATGCCTGTGTTTTTTAGGTGCAAGTCCAATCCCGGTGTGGGACGAGAACTCATGACCCTCTGATCCAGAGGTGGATGTGCTACCAACTGAGCCATGCTGACACCTTATGAACTTATTTAAACTATTAGGTAGATGGAGCTAAGGCAAGCACTGTAGAGCAAATAAAAGATTAAATTCTAAGGGAAGAGATACATAAAATTGTACCTGATGACCTGTGCGTTTGGCTGCTGGACCCGGCATGCAATTCTGCAAAGAAAGCAGTAGAAAGTGCTGATTTGTATGTGGCCAGGAGACCACATTCTTAGCGTAAGATCTGTGGGGGTGGGCAGCATATGGTTTTAAGGGGACCCAGTGAGAGCAGTCTAAAGGAAACCAGACTGCACACAAATCCAACACATAACCACTGGTTCCAAGGAGAACAAGGAGCTGGGGGCAAAGGAATGCTGGATTTGCCAGAAAGTGGGGCATCTATCCCTAAAAACATTAGTAAAGGACAAAATTCAGGGGGAGGGTGCGACCAAGACAGTACACCGCAGTTGGTAAACTGTGCACACACTGCAGTGCCACCAAACTACACCAAGCTTATGCACCCTATTATAGTCAATGGGACAGTAACACAGGGATTGAGGGACACTGGTGTCTCCATCTCCATGCTAAGGCAGGATCTGATTCAGGCAGAGCAGATTCAGACAGGGCAAATCTCCAAGATTTGGGGAGTCATGGGTCCAGTGGTTGAAGAGCCAATGGCTCGGGTTTTCAGTAGCTGGGAGGGTAGCCACGGGATACAGAAGGTGGGAGTTGTACCTGATCTCCCTGTGGATGTGATCATGGGGAAGGTATTTGACCACAGGGAATACCTAGTATGTGTTACTACCCATAGTCAGGTAAAGGTGAAAGCTTCTGAGGGTGAGGAGGGGATGACAGCCCATGCAGACCCATCCCTCAGCAGCTGAGGAAGTTACTAGTGTGGGTGAATGACTAGCTAGAAGTACGAGCCCTGAGCCCCAGCTGCAAGCAAAGGAGGTTGCCACCTGCACCAGCTTTCCTTCTGAAGGAGAATTGGGGAGGGTCAGATGGTGAGGAGCTAGACAGAGCACAGCGAGCTGATTCTACCCTCCAAAAATGGAGAAAGGTAAAAGATAGTACTGGGGCCTCTCAAGGGAGTAAAAAGCCACTTTATTGGGAGAATGAGCTGTTGTACAGGGAGTATACACCACAGAGAGAGCTAGAGGGAGAGATACTCCAGCAGCTGGTAGTTCCCCTGGGACTACTGAAAGCAGCTTCTGGCCTTGGCCCATGACATCGCTTTTTCAGGCCACCAAGATATTAACTGCAGAAAAAAGTGGCTTGTCAACTACTTCTTTTGGCTGAACATGTACACAGATATGGCAAGCTACTGTCAGACTTGTCCACAGTGCCAGTGAGTTGTAAAGGTCAGGGACAAGGCTAAGGTAGCTTTGGTGCCACTGCCTGTTATCGTTGAACCCTTTAACAGGGTAGCTGTGAATGTAGTGGGGCCCCTATGTACCCCCAAATTGCATGGACAAATGAGTCATACTGGTTGTTGTGGATTGCACAACCAGGTACCCAAAGGCAGTAGTCATGTCCTCCATTGAGGCACAAAAGGTGGCTGATGAGCTCCTGGGAATCTTTAGTTGAGTGGGATTTCCCCAGGAGATTTTGTCAGACCATGGAGCAAATTTCATGTCATACTTAATGAACAGTTTGTGGGAGAAGTGTGGGGTAAAACAGCTCTGTGCTTCACCCTATCACCCTGACATAAATGGCCAGATCGACCAGTTCAATGGGATCTTTAAAACTATGCTCATGGCATTTTTTTTTTTTTCCTATTTTATATTTTATGTGCCCAGCCCACCACCAGGCATCTGCCCAGTCATGGACCCTAAGTGCTGTGGCTTCCCCAAATTAGCTGCCCTCCTAGGACCCACTGGATTGCCCCCCAGGGCAGAGTCATGGTACCTGGCCATAAGGTGCCATGAACAATGGGATAGGGTGGGAGTCAGCCTGGGGGAGCTGAGTGCAGCTGGAGGTAGGCTCCATAGAGGTGGCAGGTGGGAAGGTTTTTCCCTGTTTGTGGGGGGTGGGAACATCTAATGACACCAGCGTCTGTCCCGCCCCCTGTTTTCCTTGTTGGCGCCATCTGCTGTGGGACCCCTGGCCTCCATCAGGAGTCCCCCATGCACCGGCAACATCCCACACCATCCCCCTGGAGAAGGTGAGCAGCCCATGGGATGCTCAATCCAACTCCCCCTAGCTGGCCCTCGGATGACCCAGGTCCATTCTCGAACCTGGGTTGCCAGCGTAACAAGCAGAAATCCAACTGCTGTGCTGATGGGCCAGCCACTCAGGGCATTTTCTGACCAGCACAAAAGGGAGTGGGACAAATATTTGTCCCACCTCCTGTTTGCATACAGGGAAGTCTCACAGGAGTCCACAGGGTTCTCACCCTTCGAGCTCCCATTTGGTCACAGGGTGAGGGTGCCCCTAGATTTAGTCAGGGAAAAATGGGAAGGTAACCATGCCTCCTAAGGGGAGTCTGTTGTGCAGTATGTCCTAAATTTTAGGGCCAGGCTTAAGGCGCTCATGGGGTTTTCCCAGGAGCACTTAGCCACTGCACAACAGCAACAGAAAACCTGGAACGACCGTGGGGCTAGAGCCTGGGAGTATGAAGTCAGTGAGTGATGGTACTTGTCCCAGTCTGACACAATAAACTGCAGGCAGGATGGGAGGGCCCATTCTCCATAATCAGGAAGTTGAGTGATGTTAACTATATTGTAGGGCTGCCTGACAGAAGGCACAGACAGAGTGTATATCATGTGAACATGTTGAAGTCAAACTATGATAGGGATGAAATGATCCTCGCTGTGTTCAGCATGCAAAAGGAGGGGAATGAGGCTGATCCCCTGGTTGACCTTCTGGGGAAGCCTTGGAGAGATCCTCAATGAATAACCTGACCCTCTCAGGGCAGCTTACACTTGCCCAGGCCAAGGAGATGAGAGGGGTGCTGCAAGAATTTGGGGACATGTTTTTTTTTGTTTTCAATTGTTTAACCAGGAGTGGCACACTAAGCTGAAAGCTTGTTTACAGGTGTGACCTGGGAGCACAGGGAAGTTAAGTGACTTGCTCAGGGTCACACAGTATGCAAGTGGAGGCTGTGGGATTCAAACCCAGGTCTCCAGATTTGCAGCTCAGAGCCTTAAACCACTGCGCTATACTGCCTCCCCAATAATGTTCATGGGGAATCTGGGGAACACCACAATGGCTGAACATCACATGGACACTGGGACCCAACTTCCACTGAGGCAGTCCCACTATAGGGTACCTGAGGAAGGAACTCAGTGAGATGCTGGCCCTTGGTGTGATTCAGGAGTCCAGTAGCCCCTGAGTCTCGCTTATGGTCCTGATGCCCAAGAAGGATGGTTCCACATGATTCTGTGTCAATTACCAGAGATTCAACAGCTGTATGGATTCTGATGCCTACCCCATGCCCAGAACGAATGAGACCTTGGAGCAGCTAGGGAGAGCCTGATTCCTGACCATGGCAGACCAGACAAAGGGCTACTGGAAGGGGCCATTATCCCTTGCAGCCAGGGAGACGTCTGCTTTTGTTACCCCATATGGCTTATTTGAATTTAGAGTAATACCATTTGTGATGAAGAATGCACCCACAACCTTCCAGAGGCTTGTGGATCACATGCTGGCTGGGGCAGGTGAGTATGCACTGGCTTACATGGATGACATTGCCATTTATAACCAGACAAGGGAGGAACATGTCAGACACTTGAGGGAGGTGTTCCTCAGACTGAAGGCCACAGGGCTGACAGTTAAGGTGGAAAAATGCCAAGAAGGCATGGCTGAAGTGTCCTGTCTTGGGCATCGGGTGGGCAGTGGATGCATCCATCCAGAGCCAGTGAACTTTGATGCCACCCAGGCCTGGTCCACCCCTGCCACAAAGAAACAGGTATGAGCATCTCTGGGAACAGCCAGGTATTACAGGAGGTTTGTCCCTCACTACAGTGATGTGGCCAAGCCCCTGACAGACCTGACAAAAAAGATAATTCCTGAAACAGTTCTCTGGACAAAGGACTGTGAGTCTGCCTTCCAAAGGCTGAAGGGTGCATTATGTGGGTTACCCATGCTTGCTAGTCCCAATTATGACTTAAAATTAATAGTGCACGTGGATGTCTTAGACCATGGGCTGGGTGCCATCCTAAGCCATGTTACACTGCAGGGGGAGGAGCACCCCATAGTGTATCTGATCGGAAGCTTCTGACCAGGGAAAAGGCATATGCCACAGTGGAGAGGGAATGTTTGGGAATAGTGTGGGCCCTTCAAAAGCTGCAGCCATATCTGTACGGGAGGGAGTCCACTGTGGTCACAGATCATAACCCCTTGACTTGGCTACATAGGACTAGTGGGCAAAACACAAAGTTATTGAGCTGGAGTTTGGTACTACAGTCATATAATGATGATAAAATTGATAATAACAATTCATTTTTATACATGATACATATTGTTGGGTTAGCACCCCATTTCCAACAATGTCCTGTTGAATATGATCATTCAGCACTGAAGTGGGGCACAGAATGCCAATTCAGATGGACTGTCAATGCTGGGCTAAGTGCATGGCATATTCCTTTATGCACACCCAGGACCTACACTTTTTTTTGCAGGGGGGTTACCCAAAAGAGATACACCTTCATTTCTTGGGGGGGGGGAGATGTGATGGGAAAAGGGACCAGAACCATGTATTCTTTTCAATTCAGTCAATCAATCAATCAATCAGTCAATCAATCAATCAATCAATCTTTATTTATCCAGGTGAAACACCATTGAGACAACTCATTTGCAAGGTGGACCTGGGTCAGTTGACAACTTCCTGACAAAAAGACAACAATGAAAATATGTACAGCACAATTCAGTACAGATAAAATGAAGCAAATAATATATGCATTGCAAAATATACAATTTGATACAGCTGCATAGAATAGATTCAATATATATACAGTTCCTTCCGTTGAAGACTAGTTATACAGTGCATTTTTATTTTATGGAGGGAGAGAGTACTAATATGGTTAAGTTAGAGAAAGCATTTGCAATCTTCCTTAAAAACCCTTCCAAAAAAGATTTTTAAAAGCGGGTACTTTTATATGTAGTATGATTTTGAAAGATTTTTGTGGGTTGTTCCTTAGGGCAGGGAGACAGTGACCTACTGCAGCTTCCCCAAAATGCATTGTAACTTTAGGGGTGACAAGGGAAGTATAGGTAAAGCTTCTGAGTAGATAAGTTCCTTCCTGGCAAATGGGAAGGCAGTGAGAGATATATGCAGGTAGTTTACCAGAGATGGCTCTGAGCATCCAGAGGATTGTTTTTGTGACATCTATAGGTAAGGGAACCACAGTCTAGTATGGCATACAGTGTAAAGTGTTGAGTGGAATATGGGGCACTAAGGATAAATCTGATTGCCTGATGGTACAGAGTATCTAGTTTCCTTAAAGCTGAGCTAGGTCCATGTCTGTCAAGAATATCTGCATAGTCCAGGAGAGGTAGAAAGGTGGTTTGTTTATCCTGAAAAAAATACCCAGCCTTTGTTTTAACTTTTTTATTAAATGTTCGATCAATTTTTTTTTTTTGGCAAATAATTATATTTTATTAAAAACAAAATCATATGCACCATATACATCACATAGAGTTAGGTTACAGACAATATATATCCTAGGACAAACCAACAAAAACATGAACTACACAACTTCCCTCTATTACCCTCCCCTTCCTAACCCCCCCACAGCTATCCTAGCACTAACCAACTATTCCATTGTAAAGAATGAAAAACTATATGATTAATACAAATTAATTCTATTAACATTAGCAAAGAGACAAACAAACTCAAACTAAGAAACAGATTATGACACTAATTACTTCAGGTATTTAGATAGTGACAGCAAAGACCTGGGCCATTGTGGAATGATAGAAGATGACAGTGGAAAAGAGGCAGGAGAAACAGTGAACGAAATATAGAGGTAGGGAGGCAGTTGATAAACCAAGCATATGGAATACCTACTAGAGAGAAAATAAAAAGAAAGAGGAACAGAAAGAAGCCCAAAACGAGAAGGAAAGAAAGGGGAAGAAAAAGGGGCTTAACAATATCATCCCTAGAACCCGAACTTATCCTTAAGACTTTGAATGAATTCCCCCCAACATTTCAAAAACTTAGTCAAAGCCTTACCCAGAATAAAAACTAATCTTTCTGCATAAAGTGCATTCAAGTATTCCTCCCACCATTCCCTGTGAGTAGGGGTCCAGTCATCTCGCCAATGGCGCAAAATTACCAGTTTGGTAACTGATGCAATCAACGCCAATTGGTATCTTTGGACTTTATTTGGAACTTGGGCATACATCCCAAATATACAAGTTTCCAATTTGAAAAAGGCCGAGAGATCAGTGTACGGACCAATCCAGAGTTTAACCAACTCCAAAATCCTGTAATCTTTGGACAAAACCAGATTTTATGAATTGTAGTTGCCAATGGGTCGTTACAATCCTTACATGCAGGAGAGCCCAGTCCGCTTACTCGGTATAATTTTGCCGGGGACAGATACAAGTTATGTAGTAACTTAAATTGGATATCTCTTAACCTGTCTTGTTTAACATAGAGATAAATATCTTTCCATGTTTTCTCCCATACCTTATCTGTCCAGTCCAAGGCCAAATTGATTACCCAGTATAGAGGAGCAGGGGAAGCTGCAGAGTCACTCCTTTCTAAAATATATTTATAAATTTTAGAAATCATTTTACCAGATAGACTAAGCTCTCGCAACTCATTAAAAAAAGTCCCTGCCCTGTCGGAGCACTGACTGTTACAAAGAAAGTCCTTGACACTACTCTGGATTTGAAGGAATTGTAACGAAAATTGAGGTTTAACCCCAAATTTTAGAAGCAATGCCGATAATGGTAGCATCGAATTCCCAGAAAAAAGATCCGTAATATGAATCTTGTGCAAGGAGGCTGAAAAAGATCTTACAATAGGTAATTTGCCAATTAAAAAGTTGGGGTTCCTCAATAGGGGTTGAGATAAATCAGAGAATTGGGATATTTTTAACCTCACACAGAGCTGGTGCATGGCCTTAATGTCCCACCCCAATGGGGTATCTCTAGCTATTTTAGGGACCTTAGCCCATGGAGTATATAGAAAGGATTCCAAATCTAGGTTAAGTTTCTTGGAGAAGGCTCGATCAAGAGCAAGGCCAGATTCGGATGCCTCAGGATCACAAGCCCATAGGGCAGCTCTTGCTGCATGGATCGCTAGATAATATGTGTAGAAATCAGGTAGCTGAAGGCCACCTTCCGTACGTGGACGACAGAGTTTACTGTAAGCCCTGCGTGGAGGGCCCCCTTCCCACAAAAAATTGGTACATAACTTATAAAAAGGTTTAAAAAAAGATTTAGGGAGGTAAATATTTAGGTTTGAAAGGGGATAAAAAAGTCTAGGTAAAAACACCATTTTAACTGTATTAACCCTCCCCGAAAGGGCTAGAGGAAGTTTCGACCACTTATCCAGGTCTTCCTTTAAGGGTTTGAATAACGGTATGAAATTTAAATTGACCAACTCCCCTAAACTCCTAGAAACGCGGATGCCCAAATACAATAAAGCCTCTGATTGCCACTGCAACCCCAATGAAAGACACCAGCTCTTTGAAAGGTATGTAGAAAGTGGATACACAATAGTTTTAGATAAACTTAGTTTATAACCAGAGAATTCAGTAAAGTTAGCAATGAGTTTTAAAACTCGAGGAAGTGATGTAACTGTATTTTGGACATGTAATAATAAATCGTCTGCAAAAGCTGATAATTTGAATTCTAAATCACCAATATTAATCCCCTGAACTGTTCGGTCCAACTTAATAGCTCTTATTAGGGTTCAATATAGAGATTAAATAAATAAGGGATAAGGACACCTGACGGTTCCTCTCCCCTAAAGGAAAGACTTCTGAAATTAAATTGTTGCACTGAATTCTAGCCGAAGGGCAGGTGTATAAATTTGAACCAGGTGTAGATATCCTTCAGGAATACAAATTTGGCTAAGGCAGCAAACATAAATGGCCATTCGACTCGATCAAAGCCTTTTTCTGCGTCTAGCGAGACCAGAGATGCCTCCATACCTGGACTCACAGGCGTGAAATCAAAAAAAACAGCTTCCTGAAGTGGTCTCGGCCGAGACGGCCTTCCCTGAAACCCGCCTGTTCGGACTTAACAAATCAAGCCATACCCTTTTAAGTCTAGAAGCCAAAATCTTGGCAAAAATTTTTACGTCTAGGTTCACCAGGGATATTGGCCTGAAGTTACTAACTAGTTCTGGAGATTTACCGGTTTGGGTAAAAGAATAATCCTGGCTTCAAATAAGGTTTTGTCCTTGACCCCTTGATCAGTCCAGAAGGAATACAATTGACTCAACAATGGTACGATATTCTGTTTGAATAGTTTAAAGAAAAGAGGTGTAAAACCATCTGGGCCTGGTGCTTTATCTACTTTGAGGGAGTCAATAGCTTGCCCTATTTCTTCTTCAGAGATTGGGGCAATTAACGCCTGGCCAGATACACCTGGCAGTTGAGGGAGGGAAATATTTGCTAGAAACTCCTCCATCTTACCCATACTTTGCGAGGAAATCGTCTGACTCAGTATAAGCTTTTATGAAGTCAACAAAAACCCTAAACGCCTTCGGGGCAGTAATCAGGTTATTGGAAACCGGGTGCCTCAGAGCTGCAACCCACCTGGCAGAAGCTCGCTGCTTTAATTGCCAGGCCAGCAATTTTCCAGCCTTGTTACCTTGACCTAGGTAAAGAGCCTGGATTCTAGTGGCTGAGGATACCACTCTCTCCCGCATGGCATTAGCGTACCACGTTCTCAGTGCCATTAGTTCTTGTTCCTGGCTCTCTGACCTTAGGTTCTCCTGAATGCCCTCCAGCGCCCTAATTTTTCCCAGGCAACCATCTAGATGTGAAATTTCTTTAGCCTTACGCTTAGATGCTAACCGTATTAGCTCCTCCCTCCATACTGATTTGAGTGCCACCCAAGCTTGATCCAGGGCCTCAATGGAGCCCCAATTTGCTTCAATCGACGTAGTCAAAAATTCCTTGAAACGAATCATGGTACTAGAATCTTTTAATAAGTTATTATTCAATGACCAGGAATACGATCTCGGTGGATTAAATACCGGTGACCAACACATTTTTATCGGAGAGTGATCAGAAATAACTCTGGGTAAAATCACCGTCTCCAAAATGCCGGTTAAGCAATGCTTGCTTATCAAAAAGTAATCAATTCTGGAATATGATTTATGGACCAGAGAAAAAAAAGTATAATCCCTAGAAGATGGGTTAAATATCCTCCATGGATCTACTAACCCTAAGGAAGAGGTAAACTCCACTAAGGCACTTTGAGCTGCAGAGTATTGCGTCCCTCTATTCCATGAACGATCCAACTTGTTGGTCTGAACTAGATTCCAGTCTCCCCCCAAGACAACTGGAATTCCCTTAAAGGAGGCCAATATCACTGCCAACTGAACAAAAAAGGTTGGTGACTCTTGATTTGGTCCATACACCGATCCCAGGACTAAATTAGACCCATTAAGTCTACCTAAAACAAAAATATACCTGCCGTTCGGGTCAGAAAAAATTTCTGAATGAACAAGCGGAACCCCTCACAAGCAATCAATATGGCCACCCCCGACTACTCGAGGAGAAACCAGCTCAACACCTGGCCAACCCACTTTTCTTAAAGTGAGATAAACGGTTCAGAGAACATGCGTTTCCTGCAGAAAGCAAACATAGGATTATAATAAGCCAGATGATTTAATATAACAAATTTTTCAATTATCTTTCCCCTTTAATATTCCACGAAAGAATATTTAGTCCATTAGCCATGAATGAGCACTATTCTCATATAGGAAGCAAGGACAGCTGTCCCCTACAAACTAAGACCCTACCACAATTAATAAAATAGGTGCTGAAAAACCCCTTATCTAAGAAAGAAAAACCCTCACCCCCTTCAAAAAAGTCCCTAAAACTAGCTCTCCAGGCCCGAAGCCCACTCCCCTGCGACTGGTTCATGGTGCGCTATAGAGGTAGGTCCCCCTTAACAAATTAAACTGCAATTATAATTATTCGCTCTAGCCTATATCTCCTAATACTGACAAAAAAAGGAAAAGGAAAAGGGAGGGCTTGATACAGTAAAGATAACTTTATATGGCTAAGAAAAGGTAATTGACTGAAACACACAAAGAGGAATGGGAGAGGAATATAAGGTTCCTAATAAGAGACTGGCTGAAAGCAGCCACAATACCAAAGCGCTTTTAATCAGGAAGAACCAAAATTATTATACAAATACTTGCTGTTGTAAACAGCAAACTATAGCTATACGCTAGCTTTCAACAACCCAAAAGTTATAACCCCTCTGAAGTAACTTCTTCCACCCTATCGCATCAACATCCATCAACATATAACATAATAACCCACTTGATAGGCTAGTACTGCTTGGGGCTATAAAAAACTAAATTGTTAATAAAACATAATGATAGCTTGACATTAATAAGCTAATAGCTCCCTCATGTGGTCAAAATCTTGCGTTACTCCTCCCCCCAACACTCGTGAGGCTAGGTCAGCAAAGCTCAGAGGCCAAAATAAATTAAAGAGCCTTATAGTGAAAAGTCCACTTTATAAGTCCATATGTCCATAGAAGTTGGAGAAAACCAAATATAGTAAACCTTGGCCTCTCTCAAATCTTAGAAACCAGGATCAGAAGGACCACGTAGAAAATTTTAAACATCCAAGTCGTTGCCCCATTTACAGCCTGTTTATTATCACCAGAGATTGAACTAGTCATTTTTTGAAACGAGTAAAATGTCGGAAACTCTTATATCCTTAACACCTTTGGCAAGCCTAATTTTAACAGCAAGAGCGAGTCAGATAACAGAAAAGTCATTTTTTAACAAATAGTTCAGGAAACAAGGTGTCTAGAGAAGTTAGAGCTTCTTCAGCTGACTCAAAGTGCTTTATTCCATCCTTAGATGAGACCTCTAGTTTCGCTGGGTACAGCATGCGGTGGCGAATCCCCACCGCCCATAACTTGGAACTAATGGGACAAAAATTAGCCCGAGCCTGGCGCATCTTCCAAATCAGGTCTGGAACCAGATGGAGCTTCTTGCCCTCCCACTGAAAGGCAGCCAGTTTTCTAATCTCTCGCAGGATGTGTTCTCGGTCTAAATAATTTAATAGTTTGAAAATAATAGGTCTCGGTGGGTCAGAGGGCAAAGGTTTAGCTCTAAGAGCCCGATAGCCCCTTTTCGATGATATACGACGCCCGTTAGGAGAGGACCAGCTGATTTTTCAGAAGCTTTTGGAGGAAAGAAATTGCATTTGGCCCCTCTTCTCCCCTGGGAAGGCCTAGTAGGACCAGATTGTTGCGCCTACTCCTTCCCTCTAAATCATCAAGGCGATCTTCCAGCTTTCTCAGGTCCCGTTTGCACTCTCTAATTGCAGGCCCATTTTTCTCCAGGGCTCTCTCTAACGATGAAATTCTGGCTTCAGCATCCGTCACCCGACAGGCTAGCTGAGTTAGCGCCGGCTTGAATTCGGCTACATCCTCTATTAATCTGAATAAAGCGTCTTTAATAGTCATTAAATCCTCGTAGATCTTAGCAGGAGTTATTTCTTCTAGCGTGATGGCCGGCGACGAGCTCTGACGTGGGCGTTTAGCTTCGAGTTCTTGATCTGGTGCTTGCATTCTGAAACGGCGAACAACTCGGATCTGCCTTCCAATGTTATCTCCGGTTACTTAACTACTCGAGGAGTTCAAAAAGGATCACAAAACCAACTATTAAAATGCAGATTCAATCTTACGGAGAGGGAGACCCAACAAGCTGCAGCTACTCCTCCATGCGTGTCACGTAACCGGAATCGAGCAATGTTCGATCAATTTAATCTTTTTGAATATGCATCTGCTTCAGGTACAAGATGGCTACCAGATCACATGATCAAGTAGTATATGAAAGCTTATGTTAGCCTGGGGGAAGGGACTGATGTTCGCATGGGAAAGCTAACAGGAAGGCTATTGATGAGGTAATACAGCAATAACTCCAGAGGGGAGTTTCCTGGATATGTTCCCATGTTGGACAAATGACCCGGGTGCATGTCATAATGTTAGCAAGGAGCTGCTGAAGGGTGTACACACACACACACACATACACACACACGGGGCTGGGAAAGCATGTGGCTGTCACTCAAAGGGAATGAGATCCCTCCACACAGGAAAAAGAAATACGTTAAAGTGCTAGAAGCCAGCTCTTTCTCTTGGACTTGGAACATCTGAAGACCAAGAGCACTGCCATACAAAGACTACCTGACTGATAAGACACACAGTAAGAGACAATGCTTTTCTGTAGCTAGGGCAGGTGAAGGATTTTAGGTGAGACTATCTCAGATTTCCACTGTACACCTACTGTCTATTCAACTTGTTTTATTTTCTGGTTCTTAGTAAATGTGCAACGTTTTTGTTTACTTGTAAGTAGATCCTGTTGTAAATACTTGCATTCTTTTAGTTAAGAATCATATTTTTATAGACTCAGTGACTGCTTGCTTTATTTAAAAGGATAAGTCTACTATTTCTGCTGGACTCTGGTTGCAGTCCATCTCTGAAGGGACACTCCATCCATAATTATTGTGTTTGACCTTCCTGACCTTGTGTAAAGGAGGAGGTAAAAACAGGTTTCCCCTGGGTCCTGTTGGTAAAACCCATGGTGATGGTGGTAAACTTGAAGTCCCTGGTGAGGGATTTTCATCACAACCGTACTTGGACAAACTGTTTCGTTCAATGGGACTCCTCTTACAATACATTGTACATCGCAAATTTGCTGTAATTGCTGACATTCTTTGCACTTATTTGTATATTCCTTTACTTCTGACACTGTATATTGTGCTTATGTTGTTACCTCCTGGTACTTTCGTAGTCTGGTAATCTTCTCACTGTATGTTCACTATACAGTCATTGTACTTTCACATACTGTATGTACCTTTCTCTTTGTCAGATGTAAATTGTATATTGTATCCTAATGTACTCTCTGACTTTTGCATTGTGTTCTACTGTATATATTTGTAGATAAATTCCCCTTCCCCATGGACACATCTGGAAACAAGCTATTTGAGCTCAGTATGTTTTATTCCTGGTGAAACACTTTAATAAATAAATCAATAAATTCAAGATGTGCATCCTACAGGAAGCAGGACATCCATGATGGACATTGTTCGTTTTCTTGCATTGACAGCAGGCATGGGTAACTCCCAACATAACCCACACCCTGTTGTGATTATACAATTGGTATTGGTAGTAACAAGTTTAAAAAATATTTAAGAGCTCATATTTATTTCTTAAATGTGTTTTTTTCATACTGAGTTTTGCTGTAATGTCTATCCTCATTATCTCAAATAGTCCACTGTTGCTAGGTAGAATAGATGTGCATGTCTGGAGATACTACTGGCTGGGAGAGCAAGACTGCAAGTGTTGGGGGAGCAAGCAGTGGTCAAAAATGAGATTCTGCAGCTCAGCCAGGAGCTGAGTTTTTTTTTTTTTTTTTTAATTTTCAGTTCTCTGATCATGTAAGATAGCAGCTGTATTATGCAATGGACTAGGGAGCTAGCGGCCAGTCATTAAATGGGGGAAGGAATGAGCATCAGCTGTCACCAGAAGAGATAGATCAGAGGAAGTGAGTGTGACAGCACTGAGCAGTAGAGTTGTGGTTTAAACTTTTTTTTCTTGTTATTTGAGTCATTTTGGGAGGGCAGAACAATGTTTTATAGGCATGAACTGCTTAGTAGAGAACAAGATGGTGGGCTAAATGTTTACATTTTGAACAAAGTGATCTTGTTTTTGGTTTTCAGTTTGTGAAGCTGTTAACTGGGTCTTTTTGTGTGAGTTAAGCTGGAATATACTCACATTGAAAAGTCCCTGTTAGTCAAATAAAACTAAAGGGGCCGGATATTCAGACTGCGGTGGGCAGTGGCACAAACCTGGGCGCAGCCAACTGGACTGCGCCGGGGCCAGAACCAGGCGATATTCAATGGTGATGCACCATGGAGCAGCACCATTGAATATGGCATGGGTGGTGCACACACTGTGCATGGCGCAGTGGCACTGCACCAGCGCAAGCCACAGAGGAGGAGCACGGGGATGAGCCAGCGCAAGTGCTGGTGCGCTAGGTGCAACAACTGCTATATTCAGCCGGGGGCATGCAAATGAGTCCATAATTTATGCAAGGCACAAATGCGCCCATGTGCATGTCATTATGGCCCCATTTACATGCGATGCAATGGGCGTCCCAGCAAATTGTGCCTAGTGCCCTGCCAAGCTGCTGTCATCGGGGGTTATTTGCCTGGTGGGCTATTGCAGCTCCCCCCATATGCCCGATCATGGGCAGTATGACAAATAAACATAATCCTATGCCCAATCATGGGCGATAGTAAGAACAAACATAATCCTGGTGGTCTAGTAGACTCCCCTCCCTCCCCATATGTCCGATCACGGGCAGTAGTACAAATAAACATAATCCTATGCCAAATCATGGGTGGTAGTAAGAACAAACATAATCCTGGAGGTCTAGTGGACCCCTCCTCCCTCCCCTTATGCTCATTCATAGGCAGTAGTAAAAATAAACATAATCCTATGCCTGATAGTGGGCAGTAGTAATAATAATTGTAATCATATGCCAGATCGCGGGCAGTAGAAAGAATAAATGTAATCCTATGCCCGATCGCGGGCTGTAGTAATATGAGAGATCAACTGGTGGTCAGTGGTACCCCCTCCCACCACCCACGAGGCCCCTAGCCCCAGCACCCCCATCATCCGTGAGGCGACAGTGCCCCACTCATGTACACCCAGCAGCCGGCTGGAATGACAGCATACAGTATGATTTGTATGCCTATTGGGCCACAACATGGACCAATGGGCTTGCAGACCATACTGTACTACAGAGGACGAGATATGTGAATGAATGCATTCATTCACTATCTTATCCTATGTAATACTGTATGGTCTGCAAGCCCGATTATCTACTACTGTGGCCCAATAGACCATACAGCTCATACTGTATGCTGTCATTTGGTGGGTGGCTGGGTGGTATGCGGGTGAGGTGCTGCCGCCTGCCAATGACTGGGGGGGTGCTGGGTGGCTGGGGGCCTCTGTGGGTTGGTGGGGAGGGGGGATACCACTGGACCACCAGGTTGATCTCTTGTGTTACTACAGCCCGCGATCAGGCATAGGATTACATTTATTCTTACTACCACCTGCAATCGGGCATAGAATTACAATTATTCTTACTACTGTCCGCTATCTGACAGTGGATTATGTTTATTTTTACTACTGCCCACAATCAGGCTTACAGGGAGGAAGGGGGGGTCCACTAGACCACCAGAATTATGTTCATTCTTACTACCGTCTGCGATCAGGCATAGGATTATGTTTATTTGTACTACTGCCCACAATCGGGCATACAGGGTGGGGGGCCCACTGGACTACTGGGTGGACTGGGTGCCTGTGGAAGGTGTTCCTGCTGGGTGGGTGGCCACCCATGGCTGGTGGCTGTTGTGTTGTTCCATGCAATACAGCCACCAGCCTGTGGGTGGCCAGCATTTGAGCCTATTATTTACGGCTCAACTTCAGGCACCAGCGTACGGCGCATGTAGGAGTTGCAACGGCATATGCGCCGCACATCCCGGGCTGAACATCATGATGTGCCGCATATGCATGGGCATGCCCCCTGCATCTGCGCTGCATACATTACCAATGTGCTCCGGTGCATCGGGAGTTGTGCCGCGCAGTCCGACCCTTTCAATATCATGCCGGGGCCCATTGGAGGGGTTGTGCATGGTGCAACCCTGTTGCTCCAGGTGCAATGACTTTGAATATCTCAGCCAAGATATTTACTTGCCACTATAATTAAGCAATAATCCATGAAAGAGTGCAGGTTATTGTGATTATACAATCATCAAAGAAAGGGAAAAAAAATAACTTTTTTTTTGCAGAAATGGAAGAAATATACTTCTACAGGGAAAAAAGTTCCTATTTTATTTTGGTATTAGTGAGAATTACAGTCATTTTTATTTAAGAAGTTTGTTAAACATTGCAAATTTATTTTAATTGAAATGAAATTATTTGAGGAACAGTATGCATTTCTTACAATATGAAACACAAAGACAGAACTTCTAAAAAGCAAGAAATGTGAATTACTGCAACTGTTTAGAGTGTTTTCATTAAATATACAGAAAGAAGTTCTGCAAAAATGCATTAGTGCAACTGTTTAAGCATTCGAATGAATCAATGCACATTTCAGTATCTCACTGCATTATTTAGGAATTCTAAGATGCACTGCATTATTTTTATAGAACTGCACTAGAACATTTTGCATTGAAGAGAAAAGCAATTATTCATTTACATTAAAGAGTATGAAATGCTGCAGACATTAATTAGTATAACTGTTCCTTTAATATTTGCTGTTCATTTTGGAGCAAAATAAAAGTTCATAGCACCATGGTTGATGAAGTATCTGAGTAGTGGGCAGGAGGGTGAAGCAGGAGCACCTGACTGGATAACGGATAAGCATGTTCTGCTGACTTGTAGTACTGAGTTCCACAGGGCAGTTTGAAGTAGTTGGCAGGATCTTTGCAGAGAAAGCTAGTGCATGGTGATGAAGCATGAATATCTTCTGGGAAGGTTTGTTCTGGAATGGTCTCCTTTTCAATATGTAGATTCACTGTTATTTGTGAGGATGTTAGAGATGTTTGCGAGATTGCTGGTGTTGCTGCACTGGTGGAGGCCTATTTCTTCTGATTTAAAACCTATTAGGTGGGATTTGCTTGGGCCTGGTTCTTTGGCTGCTGGGCTTGGAGGGGAGACACAGGGCAGATACACTCTCTTTCGAGTCAGGTGTCTGCCCAAGACCTGCCCTCCCTCCCCAGAATTCTGCTAATTTATAGGGGAACACCTGCCCTGCAATTGGAGGAAAAGGCTGCAGGTGCAGCTCATGTAGTTCTAGCCACTGGGGGTTGGATTTAAAGGCTGGGAGAGAGGAGATTGGGAGCTTAAGCAACAGGTTGGTAGAAAAGAGGTCAGGAGTTATATTTTGTTTTAACTGAAATATTTGAATAGTTTGTAAGTGAAATTAGTTCTATGTGTTAAAAATTATTACCTTGAATTTGAACTGTTACTTGGGCTGTGATATTGTTGGTTTGGGGATAGTTGTTTGCATACCTCTCAACCTCCCTCATCCCAAATCAGGGACAAGGCTTAAAATGATCTGGGACAAATGACCAAAATCAGGGACACATCTGAAAAAATAGTAATAGTAGTTCCAGAAGCTGCGTATAACATGCTTCTTAGTGTGAATAGCATTTTTTTAATGAGAACTAGACTGTAACACCAGTGGCTGGCATTATTTTATGGCTCAAATCCCCACTCCTCAGTGACAGAAATGCCAAATTTAGGAGGGACAGAAGAAATTTCTGAGGCAAAATCAGGGACATCCCTGAAAATCAGGGACAGTTGAGAGGTATGGTTGTTTGGCAGGGAAAATTAGAAGGAAATTTAAATGTGTTGTTTGCCTGGTGTTAGGGGGAAGGGACATTAGCTGCAATTAACTTGTCTTTAAACAGGAATTACCTTGGCTTTCATTGTTCACTTGGGAGCTTAAGCAAAGGTTGGTAGAAAAGAGGTCAGGAGTTATATTTTGTTTTAACTGAAATATTTGAATAGTTTGTAAGTGAAATTAGTTCTATGTGTTAAAAATTATTACCTTGAATTTGAACTGTTACTTGGGCTGTGATATTGTAGGTTTGGGGATAGTTGTTTGGCAGGGAAAATTAGAAGGAAATTTAAATGTGTTGTTTGCCTGGTGTTAAGAGGAAGGGACATTAGCTGCAATTAACTTGTCTTTAAACAGGAATTACCTTGGCTTTCATTGTTCACTTGGGAGCTTAAGCAACAGGTTGGTAGAAAAGAGGTCAGGAGTTATATTTTGTTTTAACTGAAATATTTGAATAGTTTGTAAGTGAAATTAGTTCCATGTGTTAAAAATTATTACCTTGAATTTGAACTGTTACTTGGGCTGTGATATTGTAGGTTTGGGGATAGTTGTTTGGCAGGGAAAATTAGAAGGAAATTTAAATGTGTTGTTTGCCTGGTGTTAGGGGGAAGGGACATTAGCTGCAATTAACTTGTCTTTAAACAGGAATTACCTTGGCTTTCATTGTTCACTTGGGAGCTTAAGCAACAGGTTGGTAGAAAAGAGGTCAGGAGTTATATTTTGTTTTAACTGAAATATTTGAATAGTTTGTAAGTGAAATTAGTTCTATGTGTTAAAAATTATTACCTTGAATTTGAACTGTTACTTGGGCTGTGATATTGTAGGTTTGGGGATAGTTGTTTGGCAGGGAAAATTAGAAGGAAATTTAAATGTGTTGTTTGCCTGGTGTTAGGGGGAAGGGACATTAGCTGCAATTAACTTGTCTTTAAACAGGAATTACCTTGGCTTTCATTGTTCACTTGGGAGCTTAAGCAACAGGTTGGTAGAAAAGAGGTCAGGAGTTATATTTTGTTTTAACTGAAATATTTGAATAGTTTGTAAGTGAAATTAGTTCTATGTGTTAAAAATTATTACCTTGAATTTGAACTGTTACTTGGGCTGTGATATTGTAGGTTTGGGGATAGTTGTTTGCATACCTCACAACCTCCCTCATCCCAAATCAGGGACAAGGCTTAAAATGATCAGGGACAAATGACCAAAATCAGGGACACATCTGAAAAAATAGTAATAGTAGTTCCAGAAGCTGCGTACAACATGCTTCTTAGTGTGAATAGCATTTTCTTAATGAGAACTAGACTGTAACACCAGTGGCTGGCATTATTTTATGGCTCAAATCCCCACTCTTCAGTGACAGAAATGCCAAATTTAGGAGGGACAGAAGAAATTTCTGAGGCAAAATCAGGGACATCCCTGAAAATCAGGGACAGTTGAGAGGTATGGTTGTTTGGCAGGGAAAACTAGAAGGAAATTTAAATGTGTTGTTTGCCTGGTGTTAGGGGAAGGGACATAAGCTGCAATTAACTTGTCTTTAAACAGGAATTACCTTGGCTTTCATTGTTCACTTGGCAGCTTAAGAAACATGTTGGTAGAAAAGAGGTCAGGAGTTATATTTTGTTTTAACTGAAATATTTGAATAGTTTGTAAGTGAAATTAGTTCTATGTGTTAAAAATTATTACCTTAAATTTGAACTGTTACTTGGGCTGTGATATTGTAGGTTTGGGGATAGTTGTTTGGCAGGGAAAATTAGAAGGAAATTTAAATGTGTTGTTTGCCTGGTGTTAGGAGGAAGGGACATTAGCTGCAATTAACTTGTCTTTAAACAGGAATTACCTTGGCTTTCATTGTTCACTTGGGAGCTTAAGCAACAGGTTGGTAGAAAAGAGGTCAGGAGTTATATTTTGTTTTAACTGAAATATTTGAATAGTTTGTAAGTGAAATTAGTTCCATGTGTTAAAAATTATTACCTTGAATTTGAACTGTTACTTGGGCTGTGATATTGTAGGTTTGGGTATAGTTGTTTGGCAGGGAAAATTAGAAGGAAATTTAAATGTGTTGTTTGCCTGGTGTTAGGGGGAAGGGACATTAGCTGCAATTAACTTGTCTTTAAACAGGAATTACCTTGTCTTTCATTGTTCACTTGGGAGCTTAAGCAACAGGTTGGTAGAAAAGAGGACAGGAGTTATATTTTGTTTTAACTGAAATATTTGAATAGTTTGTAAGTGAAATTAGTTCTATGTGTTAAAAATTATTACCTTGAATTTGAACTGTTACTTGGGCTGTGATATTGTAGGTTTGGGGATAGTTGTTTGGCAGGGAAAATTAGAAGGAAATTTAAATGTGTTGTTTGCCTGGTGTTAGGGGGAAGGGACATTAGCTGCAATTAACTTGTCTTTAAACAGGAATTACCTTGGCTTTCATTGTTCACTTGGGAGTTTAAGCAACAGGTTGGTAGAAAAGAGGTCAGGAGTTATATTTTGTTTTAACTGAAATATTTGAATAGTTTGTAAATGAAATTAGTTCTATGTGTTAAAAATTATTACCTTAATTTGAACTGTTAGCTTGGCTGTGATATTGTAGGTTTGGGGATAGTTGTTTGGCAGGGAAAATTAGAAGGAAATTTAAATGTGTTGTTTGCCTGGTGTTTGGTAAGAGTCCTCCCACCCACCCTGTTTTGTAGGCTTTCTTAAATACTGAAAAGCCACTGGGGGTTGGGATTGAAGGGCTGAGTATTTCTGTTTGGGACTGAAATTTGAAGCAACAGGAGTTGGTGGGCCTGTGACATCATACAGTACCTGGTGTCTGCTTACACACACTGTTAGTGGGACCAAACACATACTGGACTGTATGTGTTTGTGAGACTTGGGAAATTTGTTGGTGGGGTTGAAATTGGGTTTGTAAATAACTACAGTCAGTATAGAGAGAAACTGTACTCCAGGGGAAAGGGACTGAGAATAGGGGGTTTGCTATTATAAACAGAGGAGGATAATCAGGGTGGCCATATTCCACCATGGCAGGCATCTTCAGAAGGGTTGTAGGCTGCACAGGCTGTGGGATGGCAATAATTCTAAATTGGGCCTGGAGAGAGGAGGATGCCCACTCTGTGGGAACTATCTTGTATCAGGAGTGAGCATATTGGTTAAGAGTAAGCTGTGGGAGCTGGTGGGTGTCCAAGGATAAGGGGTGTGGATATGGGCAGCAGAAGGGGTGGGGCTGAGGGAGGCTGGGGCAGCGCTGAGAGTTATGGGACATTATGCTACAGCAAGCAGAAGGGGGGATATTAGGGACAGAGGACCCTTAGATAGGGAAGTTGATGCTAAGGGGAAAGCGTACAAGGTGAACATTCTGAATTCAAAGAGACTGTAGGGGGAAGAGTCAGGAGGGGCTGTTGTGCGGAAGCCTAAAACAGCAGACTGTGGGAAGGGAGCTAGTAAGGTGAACAGTGCAAGAGAGGAAGAAGAGGGTCAGTTTAGGGATGCAGTCAGGGGAAACTCGGTTACTTGATGGAGGCTGACATAGAGTGTCACAATAAATTTGAGATACTAAGCATCCTAGAGGAGAGAAGGGTGATGAAATGAGGAAACTTATACAGAGGCCGGGGAGGAGTCA
The DNA here is from genome assembly GCA_016271365.2 of Neoceratodus forsteri. Classification (NCBI taxonomy): domain Eukaryota; kingdom Metazoa; phylum Chordata; order Ceratodontiformes; family Ceratodontidae; genus Neoceratodus; species Neoceratodus forsteri. The sequence continues at coordinate 616,087,425 of CM057455.1, forward strand.
GATACCTAAGGGCATCACAGACCAGCTATGGAAAGGATAGACATAGTCCCAGAGGAGAAGGGGAAACATATATGTTAAGCAAATGGGGAGATGCAACATATTCCAGACATGAGGGAGGAGAGCACCCATTGGAGAGAAACTGGGAGACAAGGAGGTGGGAGAGGAGCCCCCCTTCAGCAGGGAGGTCAGTACCAAGGATGGGGCCCTAGCTAAAGGGGACCCACAGAGAGCCTCTGGAAACATGGGTACTATTACAAGGGGGGGATGGTGGTGCGGGGGACGGGGAAACCATCAGGGCCAGGATAAATGGTTCAGATAAGAGAGGGTTAAAGGGGACACCTATTCAGAGGGGGTTTGAGTTAAGTGGGCAAAATAAGCAAGGAGGCAGAAAGGGAGGGTGACAAGGGGTCTCAAATAAGGCAGGAAGACTCCCATGAAGTGCGATCATGAATAAAGTGGGGGGCTGAGAGGCATAGTGGAGGTAACCATAAGGATGATGGTGGTGTTAAGGTTCTGTTACTGGGAGACTCGATGGATTAAGGGTATCCATTGAGAGGACAGGGGGTGGATGCCATAGCCAGGTGAAGGTAGTGAGTATCTCTGGGCTGACAGTGCACAGAGCAAAGTTCATGGTGTATGTAAAATGGTTAGGGATTGTGGAGGGAACCGGATTTCCTGGTGCATTTGGGAACTAATGATCTAGAGGGAAATAGCATTTTGAAATCCAAGCAAGGTTCAAGAACTTGCCAGAGTCTGTCGGGATAATGGATGCAACATTTCCTTTTCAGAGATATTGCCAATACAAAAGGCCTCAGTGGAGAAAAATAAACTCACAGAGGTTAATGACTGGCTCAGGAAGTGGGGTGAAGAGAATGGGTTGGGGTGTTAGGGAACTGGAATGGAGTTTGGGGAGGATAAGGGACTATATGCCAAGGACAGGTTTCATCTTTCCCCATTAGGAAGGAGATCCTTAAACAGGGGATGGCTGACTACATACAAGAAGGTGGGGTTTAAACTTGTAAGGGGAAGGGATAAGGGAGGGCTGACCAGAAGCCCTCCTCTCCAGATGAAGGAGTAGCCTTCAAGCCCAAGGAGAGGGAAACAGACTGGAGGTGGAGGTTTCAGGAGGAGCAGGAGGAGGATAGAAGTATAAGGAATCTGGGTGGGGTTCGACAAGGAGGATCAGAGGATAAGGGTGGGGTTAGTGTTAGTAAATGCCAGGAGCTTGGGAAACAAGTTGCCAGAGTTCCAGGCCATGCTGTTAGGGGGGTGGATGTGGCGGCAGTCACGGAAGCGTGGGCCAACAAAACCATGACTGGGACCTAAATGTGCGGGTACACTATGTAGGAAGGATAGAAAGGAGGGCAGAGGGGTGGAGTGGCTATGTTCATTAGAGATGACATAGAAATTGCTATGGTAGAAGAGGCAGAGGGAAACGTGGAGGCCTTATGGGTCACCTTCGATCCCCAGCAGGAGATAAGGTCAAGCTGGGAGTAGCATATAGGCCCCGGGATGAGTGGATGTTTTAGAGGATGGTTTGCTGGACAACATCACTTGCCCAGTGTGGTCCAAAAAGGGAAGGAGTGGTGCTGTTGATGGGGACCTTAATATGCCAGGTACAAACTGGGAACCATTGTCCTCTAAGGTGGCCAAGGAGCAGAGGCGCTGGATGGCTTCCAGGATGTGTTCTTAACACAGCATGTGATGGAGCCCACAAGGGAGGGCATGTCCTGGATGTGGTTCTGGCAGATGGGGATCTGGTAAGGGACATGGTTGTACAGGACCCCTGACTGGGAGTGACCACAATACCGTCTGGTTTCAAATAAGCATTGGGGGGGAGTGGGGGTGAGATCTAGGACACTGGCAGTGGACTTCAGGGGAGCAGACTTATGGGCATGGGAAATATTCTCAAGGATCACTTGAAGGGATTACCTCAATGACAATTGTGGAAAGGAGATGGGAGGTCATAAAGCGGGCACCTCATGAGGCAGTCAGGACCTGCGCTAAGTTGAAGCGTGAGGGCAAGGTCACATAAACCATGCTGGTGGTCCAGTGAGGTCCAGGTAGCAGTCAGAGAAAAGAAGGCGGCTACAAAAAATATAAAACAACAAGAGGGGATAGGGATAAGGAAATGTACCAGCTTGCATCTAGAAAAGTCACCCGTATGGTGAGGGAGCAAAGTCAGTAGAGCAGCAGCTGGCACAGGATACATGGAGGGGAAAAAGGGTTCTTCCGGTACATTGGGGATGCAGGAGAAAACTAAGGGCCATCTCAGCAGATTGAGATCAGAAGGAGGGTGGGTGGAAGAGGTGAGGGACCAGGCAGAAGTATTGAACGAGTACTTTGCCTCTGTGTTCACTAGGGAGGGGGATGGGATATCTACAAAGCAAGGCACAAAGGGGATAGAGGCGGCGGGAGTGGGATCAGGGAGCAACAGAAATGGAGCAAAAGGGAGGAAAGGTACCCCAGGGGTGTCACATCTGGATAAGGATAAAAAAGACCAGTAAGGTGGAGGGGACGGATGATGCCATCCCCACCAAAAGGAGTGTGGTTCTCAAGGCCCTAAAGAAGACAAATCTCCTGGGCCGGATGGCATTCATCCGAGTACTATGGGGAATTGGCGGACATACTGGCTGCACCCTGGCGGAGCTTTTCAGCAGGTCACTTGAGACAGGGAGGGTACCTAGGGATTGGCGAGAGGCACATGTGGTACCAATCCATAAAGGGGGTCGAGGGAAGTACCAGGTAACTATAGACCCATCAGTTTAACCTCGGTGGTGGGAAAATTAATGGAGCGTATACTAAAGGAACGATTGGGGGTTTACTTGGAGGAGGTGGGAGGTCTGGATAGTTGGCAGCATGGGTTTGTGCCAGGTAGATCATGTCAAACCAACCTTGTGGAGTTCTATGAATGGGTAACATCCAAACTGGACAGGGGTAAGCCTGTGGATGTATTATTCTTGGACTTCAGCAAGGCGTTTGACTCTGTCCCCCACAATGGTCTGGTGGAGAAACTGATGGGGTTAAGAGTAGGCCCTTTGATGGTCAGATGGATTGAAAACTGTATAGCTGGATGCACTCAGAGAGTAGTGGTCTGTGGGGAGCTCTCAAACCCTACAGAGATTGGTAGTGGGGTACCACAGAGCTCGGTCCTGGGTCCAATCCTGTTTAATGCATACATATCGGACATCAGGGATGGTATCTGATTGTGAAATGAGTCTCTTCATGGATGACTCCAAGATGGGAGCAGTAGTTGAGGGAGAAGAGGGAGGTTGGCCCTGCAAGGACCTGGACACCCTGGAGAAGCTGGGCTCACACATGGAAATAAATTTCAATATCACCAAGTGCAAGGTATGCGATCTTGGTCGGAAACCCTAAACACAGGTACACCCTGGGAGGAGGCGCTGGAAGCCTCAACAGGGGAAAAAGACCTGAGGGTCATGGTGGATACATGTATGAATAACTCTGAGCAGTGCAGGAGAGCACTTAGAAGGCCAAACAGGATGTTGGGATGCATCAGGGGGATCACCTCTAGGAGCAAGGAAGTGATTCTGCCACTGTACAATGGACTGGTTAGACCACACCTTGAATACTTGTGTATAGTACTGGAGACCACACTTGAAGAGGGACATACAGCTCCTGGAGAGGGTACAGAGGAGGGCAACAAAGATGACACGAGGGCTAGGGATTTGACTTACGAGGACAGACTTGAGGAGCTCTGCCTGTTTTCATTGGAGGAGAGGAGAGACAGGGGGGACATGATTGAGGTCTTAAGTACCTCAAGGGAATAAATAGGGTAAACATGGAGGGGATCTTTAGACTAAAGCAGGGAGGCATAACCAGAGGGCATGGTTTGAAGTTGGAAGGTGGAAGGGTGAGGGGGGAAAAGAGGAGGAGGTTTTTCACTGAGAGGGTGGTGGACCCTTGGAATGCTCTGCCTGGTGAGCTGGTTCAGAGATCCACAGTGGAGGGCTTTAAGAGAGGGTGGGACAGACACAGAAAGTGGATGTATCAGATGATGGCCTGTCCTGGGGGGGTGGGGATGGATGATAGGGGTTTCTGGAGCACAAGGGATGGGAGGGTCTCGGCATCCAACTAAGGATCTAGGTTCGAGCAGACTTGATAGACCATAAGGCCTAATCTGCTGGCAAATAGTATGTTAGTATGTTAGTATGAGTTGTTCATTTCCCCTTATAAGTTTAATGTGTTGTACTGCACCTAGTAACAGGGTTACTGGTGTACAGTGGGACTGTCTCTAAGATTAGTGAGTGACCTGATTAGGCAGTAGGGTGTATCTTGGACTAGGGGGGAACCCGGTGGCTCACCCAATGAAACCTATTTGGCAGGGGATGGAACCACCGTCATTAGGGCCGGAAGTGCTTTGGGAGGGTGGTGGGGTGCACAGGGTGGAGCAGCCATGATACTGGACTGGGCTTGGAAGTTCGGTGGTTGCCCAGTGTGCTACCAGCTGGCACAGCTTAGGAGGAGGTTGCGGGGATTAGGAGACAGCTGGGGAAGGGGGGCGGTATGGTTGGGGAAGGGTGCTGGGGATCTCCCAGGGTTGCACCAGGCACTGGGGCAGGGGCACAGGAAAGGAGTGCAGGACAATACTCAGGGGTCCATAGGGACCCTGGCAGAGGGTCAAAGGACACTACCAAGGAAGCAGGCAGGTAACTGGGGACCCTCACAAAGGAGGACGGAGGGACAACATTCTCAGGAAGTAGGCAGATGGCCAGGGCTGGACAGAGAAGGAAGCAAAGCGGGGAGGTGGATCAGACCTTACACTCAGTAACTGCTTCAAATCTCTTCTTCTGCTCGAGGATGAAGTGATGTAGCACGACAGGGGTGGTTAGAGATGGAAAGGGAGTGGGGGCAGGCAGGGGGGCCAGATAGCAGGAAGAACAGGGGGACTTGGAATGCAGGAAAATGGGGGAGCAGTGAATCAGAGCAGGGGGCAGGGGAAAAGGGAGAAAAGTGCAAGGAGAAGGACCAGTTGGGAGGAAAGGTAAAGGAGAAGGACCAGAAGTACAAGGAGGTTCAATAAAGGGAGCTGAGGTTTAGGCCAGGGAGCACGATGAGCAAGGAGGAACTAAATGGAGACAGGAAGGAAGGGAGGGCAGGCCAGGCTAGTTTGCAGATGGGGAGAAAAACAGTGCATAAGCAGTGAGGAGGAATTAGCAAGGTACAGAAGGATACTCAAGAGGAGAGGGCATAGGAGTTGGAGGGAGGGGGTGGCCATGGTAAATAAGGAGGGGTGGCATGGCACCCAGATAGGGAGAGAACAAGGAGCCGGCTGGGTGGAGGGGCCGGAAGAAAGGATGAGGGACATGGAGGAGGGGGATGGAGGGAAAGGAGGCGGTCAGAGTGCTCTCTGTTGGGATTCTATGATCAGGGTATCAAATGGGATAGGGAGGAGAAGCCTGGCCGGTTAGAACAAGATGCTGCCCTGGACTAAGTGCACAGAGCTAAGCACGAGGTATATCAGATGGCAAGGATTGTGGGGGTTCCCCGGACATACTGGTCCACCTGGGTACAAATGACATTGAGGGAAATAGCTAGCTAGAGATACAGGCAAGATTCAGGAAGCTTGCCAGGGTCTGTCATGACATAGGATGCACAGTTTCCTTCTCAGAAATCCTGCTGGTGCCAAGGGCTAGTGGGGAACACAAAAGGAAGATTAGGGAGATAAACCAGTGGCTCAGGGAGTGGTGTGAGGCCAGAGGGTATGGGTTGATGGGGATTGGGAGGAGACCTGGGAGGATAAGGAGCTGTATGCTAGAGATAGACTCCATCTCAATTTGGAGGGGAGGGGAATCCTTAAGTTGAAAATAGAGGGGTTCATTGGTGAAAAGTGGGGTTTAAACTGTGAAGGGAGGGATGGAGAAAAGGCTGTCAAGGGGTGCCGATAAAGAGGGACTCGTCTCCACCCCTGGGGAGCTGGAGGATTGCGGAAAAGGCCGACTGCAAGAAGTGCAGACCAGGAAACAGAATCCCATGGGAACACGAGCAGGGGAATGGAACTAGGGAAAGGGTGGAAGGTAGTCCTGTTAAATGCCAGGAGCTTGGGCAATAAAATGCCTGAGCTCCAGGCGATGCTAACTGAGGAGCAGTGGATGTGGCAGGTCACTGAGACTTGGGCCACTGCAGGACACGACTGGGACCTGAACCTGGAGGGTTACACTATGTTCAAGAAGGACAGGGGAGGGAAGGAGGAGGTAGGCAATGATAGTCAAAAACTGCATTGGCATAGAGGAGTAGAGGAGGCGGATGGAACCGTGGAGGCGACTTGGGTCTGTGATATAAGAGGGGCAAAGAAGTAAAAATAGGAGTGGTGTATAGACCCCCTGCCCTGGCGGAGGAGCTGGAGGACAGTCTGGTGGCAGATGTTGGGAGACAATGCAGACTGGGCAGAGGAACGGTGGTGGTGTTGGGGGAATTAGACATGCCAGGAACAGACTGGGAGACTAGGACATCCTCTGTGACCAGGGAACAGAGGTTGTTGGATGTCTTTCAAGACATGTTCCTAACTCAGCAGGTGAGGGAACCGACCAGGGAGGCGTGGGTACTGGATGTGGTCCTGGAAGACAGTGACCAGATTGAGGGCCTGGAGGTAAGGGACCCATTGGCGGGGAGTGACCATGCCATGGTCTGGTTCTGCCTGGACCTAGGAGGGGTAGAAGGCTGCACAAAGGACGGAAGTAACTTTCAGAGGGCTGGATTTAAGGAAATGGGAAGGATCCTTAGGGAGCATTTGGATGGGATTGGGCAGACATGGACGCTGATAGTAGGTGGAAATCATCAGAAGAGGGTGCAGAATGCTACCAGCACCTGTGCAAGTAAGACGAAAATGTGGTGAGGGCCCAAAAACCCTGCTGGTGGACCAGGGAGGTCCGGGAGGTGGTCTTGGGAAAGAAGGCAGCCTATAAGCAATTCAAGTGCTCAAGGAGTGAAAGGGATCGGGGGAGTATGAGCTGATGGCTAGAAGGGCCACTAGGGTGATGAGGGTGGCTAAGGCAAGGAAGGAGCAGAACCTGGCCAGGGAAATTAGGAGAGGGAACAAGGGGTTCTTTAGATACATTGGGGAAAAACGAAGGGTGAAGGGGCAGATTAGCAGGATTAAATCAGGGGAGAGATGGACACAAGACCCAGAGGAGCAGGCTGAGGTACTAAATGAGTACTTCACCTCAGTTTTCACCAAGGAAAATTGGGGTGCTGCAATCATACATGGGAGGAGACAGAGATACTGAGGAGGGGGGGACTCTTACCGATCAGCGGGTCTGGGGAGAGGGGGAGGCATCACTGGCAGGAGGGGGGAGGGCTAAGAAGGGAGAAGAGGTACCAGAAGTGGAAATCACAGCAGAGAGAGTGAAGGAAGCCCTCAGCTCCCTTAAGATGGAGAAAGCACTGGGGCCGGATAAATTACATCCCAGAGTGCTGAAGGAACTTGTAGATGTACTGGTGAAACCCCTGGCGGAGCTTTTCACCATCTCTCGGAGGACAGGGTGGGTGCCCCAGGACTGGAAGGTGGCGCATATAGTGCCTATCCACAAGGGGGATCAAGGAGTGGCAGGGGAACTACAGGCCTGTCAGCCTGACATCGGTGGTGGGCAAGGTGATGGAGGGCATTGTCAAGGAGAGGCTGGGGGGGACCTGGATAAGTCAGGGTGCCTGGCTGATAGACAGCATGGATTCATCCTGGGGAAATCATGTCAGACAAACCTGGTGGAGTTCTATGACTGGGTGACGAGTGGCTTGGACCTGGGTAGACCAGCGGACATCCTCTTTCTAGACTTCAGCAAGGCATTTGACTCTGTTCCTCACGTGGGCCTGTTGGATAAGCTGGGAGAAATGGGGATGGGGAACCAGATGATCAGATGGATAGGCAATTGGCTCCAGGACCGGACCCAGAGGGACATAGTTGGCGGGATAGTCTCATCCCCAAGGAGGGTCTTTAGTGGGGTCCCACAGGGATCAGTCCTTGGGCCCCTTCTGTTCAACGCCTACATCTCTGACATAAGGACAGGAATCAGGAGTGAGATGAGTCTCTTTTCAGATGACTCGAAACTGGGGGCGGTGGTGGATGGGGAGGAGGGGAGGGTTGCCCTACAGGGGGATTTGGAGGCTCTGGAAAGATGGTCTAGAAAGTGGAAGCTGAGATTCAATGCAGGGAAATGCAAGGTACTCCACCTGGGGGCCAGAAACCCGGGCCAAGTGTACACCCTGGGGGGGAATGCTACAAGTCTCGATGGCTGAGAGGGACCTGGGGGTGGTGGTGGATGTCAAGATGAACAACTCTGAGACTTGTAGGAGGGCAGCAGCCAAGGCCAACAGGATGCTGGGATGCATCGCTAGAGGATCACCTCCAGAAGGAGGAAGTGATACTCCCCTGTATAACTGCTTGGTGAGGCCGCACCTTGAGTACTGCGTGCAGTTTTGGAGGCCACACTTAAAGAGGGACATTAACCTCCTGGAGAGGGTCCAGATGAGGGCAACCAAAATGATTTGGGGCTTGGAGGACAGGACCTATGAGGAGAGGCTCAAAGAGCTAAATATGTACACATTGGAAGAGAGAAGGGACTGGGGGACATGATAGAGGTCTTCAGGTACATGAAGAGGGTAAATAGGGGAGGAACAGCCAGGGTGCTTCGAAGGAAGGAGGAGGGGGCCACTAGAGGGCATGGGTGGAAGCTGGAGGGGGGAAGATTCAGGGGAGAAAGGAGGAGGTGCTACTTCACTGAGAGGGTGGTGGAGCCATGAAATGCGCTGCCTAGGGGGCTGGTGGAGGCAGAGACAGTGGAGGGGTTCAAGAGGGGGTGGGACAGGTACAGGGGAAGGGTTCTGGAAGCAAAATCCAATGCAGCAAGAATATCCAGAACTGGGAAGAGAGAAGCCAGAGAAGGCGAGGGGGGCAGCAAGGTCAGCACCCAGGGTGGGGGCTGACCAAACGAGCAGACACGAAAGACCATTAGGCCTATTCTGCTGGCATTTTAGTATGTTAGTAACACATTATTTTTGCAAAAGTTGATGATTGCTTTGGAGATGGATTTTGCTGGACTTTTTTAATGTACTGCACTTAATATTTTCTTGAAGCTTCTGCTTTTGTTGTACTTTGTAGCAGCAACTGCTGGTTGAAAGTGTAGTTTTGTGTTGGGAATAAAAAAATAGCTTTTCTTTAAGTTTTGGAAGGGACTGTGGTTTCTGGTTTGTAGCTGTGCTGACTGCTGCAGATCCTGCTAAAGTGGAGCCCCATATTTGGAAGTCTGTTAGACTGAGCTTCCAAGAGCTTCTAAGAGAGGCTTCATTCTTAGGATTCCTTGCGCAAGAAACATCTTGTGATAGAATGACATTTGAGAGGTGTGTCAGGGATGAGTCCAATGCAGAACACTCTACAGTGGGCTCAACCCTGACAGACCAATAACCACATAAGCAGAGAATGACGGTGGCTGAAATTTCACAGTGGGTAAGTGGCTGCACTTGAAAGGAATGAAGCGCTCCAATGAGAACACTTCATTTCTCTCATTAACATAATGCTGTCTGCCCCTTTCCCTCCATTCCCTGTCCCTGCACTAGGCACCATGCAATGAAACCCTCTCGCTGCCTCCCATTCCATGCTGCCCCTGTCACACCCTCTGTTCTCCCAGCATCCAAATGATCCCTCCCACTCCCTCCCACTGCGTGCAGCCCACCCAGTGCCCTCTGCATCCTCTGTCGCCCCAGCATCCAAATTATCCCTCCTGCTCTATCTCACTATGTGCTGTCCACCCCGCTCCTTCAGTTCCCCTTGCTGACTTCAGGGTGCCCAATCCCCATGTTGGCATTATCTAAACTCTCCCCCCCTCACGGAAACTGGGCAGCCACCTCCCCACTGTCCATTGATAAAATACATTTTTCCTTGTTAAAAAAAAAAGATGAGTGAACAAAATGACAGTGGCACTCTTCATGAGGTGGTGTCCCAAAAAGGCCACGTTGAAAATTTGTTTAAAAAACTCCAAAAAATGGCAGTTACTCCCGTTCATACAAAATTTCCTACACACGCATATAACTTTTGTCATTTTCAATATTTTCACTCCAAATTTTCAATATAGCCATTTTATCACACCGCCTCATGAGCAGTACAGATGTCATGTTTCACATCCTGCCCATAATGTGTTTTCACACCTATGGCGTGCAATGCTGTTTTTTCATGAATTTGAACATTTTCACCTACAGGGTTCATGAGGTGGTGTGATAAGGGATCTATGTCATAACGGCGACCACCGAAAGGTGAGTGCCATTAGGGTGACAGCACATCACAGAAAATACATTTTGGTGAAGTACCCCCCAATGCACAGCAAAAGACTTCAGTTTTACTGCTTTATGTGGGGGGCTGCGCCCCCTCACCCCCTTCTAAAGAATTCTCAAGTCCAGGGGGGTGCATGTTGGGGGGGTGCAAAACCAGAAAAAAAATATTCGGGACGGGTGCAACAAAACGCACCTGTGCCCAGACCCGAACTCAGCACCATTTGCACCCCAGCATGAACCCACCCACCACACCATGGGGCCAGCTTGGCAGTTTACTACAGCACCATCCCTCACAAACCCTCCTGCCCCTGCCTCTCTAAGCATGCTCACTCCCCCCTGGCCATATATACATGTAGCGACATCCTGTCGTTATATGCGCTAATCCCCCCCTCATCCAGTTGTCCTCCCTGGTTGGTCGCTGTGATGACATGTGCCGTAACTGAGTTGCCATTTCTGTAGGTGCCCAATCGCGGTCACCCATGTCATGGGATACTGGTGATAAGAAGACTATGTTCAACATTGTTCAACATACAGACAAAAGGATTTCACACATTGCATATGCCTACTGTCTGACCTACTCCCAAGGTATTGTACTTATCTCTGAGGACTTTGAAGAACAAAGGAAACATATAGACAAAAGGATTTTACACATTGCATATGCCCAGGCCACAGTTTATCACCTTTCAGGAACTTTAACATATTATGTGATCCTGGATCTCAACAGTACTATAGTACTTCTCTTAAACCCTCTGGCACCAAACCCTCCTAGTCTTTTTTTTTCATTTTTCTGTGTACTTCGCCATAGTGCTTAGCTATCCACCTTAGCCCACTAAAATCCTTACCCCACCACCCTCCTAGTGCTCGCCACCCCCTCGACTGCCTAGCCCACACTACTTCTCGGCTCTCTCCTGCCTCGCTAAAAAAATGCTTTGGCTTAGTCCCCACCACCTGTTCCTGCTCACCCTCACCCTCCTTTTCCCTTTATGCCAACTCCCCCCCTCCGCCTACCCTACCCCTCCACCTACTCTCACCTTTCTATACTACTACCCGAAACATTGTACCATGGCTTTTACTCTGGAAGTCTTAAACAAACATCACCCAATTAATACCTGGGTGCAAAGAGCCATATTTCCTAATTGGAAACTGCCACATCATTATAACTCACTAATGATCACCCTCTACTGGGACTCCAGAAGACAATCCAAGCATCTTAAAAAGTACAAGCAGAAACTCACTCCAACCTATTATGAACTATGAATGGCATCGCTGAAACTCCTGCTCCTCCTACTTTTAATATCTGGTGGGATACACCCAAACCCTGGTCCTGTTGCACTAAAGCCGACAAAAACAGGGAAGAGTTGGTAGTGGTCTCTCCATTATCACTCTAAATATCTGCAGCCTCCTTCCCAAATTGGCATCTCTTCAAACCTTTAGCTGGACAAAAAACCTGATATACTAGCCATTGTGGAAACCTGGCTATCTCCCAGCACCGGATCATGCGGTCTTGCTTGAAGGCTACAACCTTTTCAGACTCGACCGGGCAAGCAAGAAAGGTGGGGGCTGTGCTATCTACATAAGGACAACCTCTCCTGTCAATGCGGCAGCTTCACCCCCACAAATACATGAGATGCAACTCCTCCCTATCAAACTGCTTCTTGGTGCACAAAACAAAGTTCTCACAGTGACGCAGTCTATATCCTCCAAAGACCACCGTGCCAGTATTAAGTCTGTACTTGATTTTGTTAGTTTGCAGCCCTCTGAAAATAGAGCTCCTCCTCCTCGGAGATTTCAACATAAACTGGCTGCCTCTGACACTGGCTCTTACAAAGATGACATCCTAGCAGCAAACCTGACTCAGATGGTAACCTCCCCACCGGAAAATGACAAAACTGGTACAAGCACCCTTATTGACTGGGTTCACAAAGCACCCTGACCGGATAAAAACATTAAAGTCCTCCCTGACTCCTCAGTGACCACTCCCCAGTGTCCTGTACCTGGTCTAATAAATTTCTCAAGCCACCCCCAAAGTTATAACAAGCAGAGTATTGCCTTATGGGAATCTTATCAAGTTGAAAACCCATCTCCTACAACAAGACTGGATGCCAATCCTTGAATCAACTGATATTAATACGCACTAGAATACTTCATTAAATCTTTCAACTCTGCATCGACTTTCGCTTCCAGTAAAAAGCGTAAAATCAAAGCGCTATCAAATCCATGGATTACTGCCAAACTACTTGCTGAGCTCAAGGTTCAGGACCACCTCTGGGCAGTTGCCAGAGACACAGGCTCACCTCATGATACCCTAAAATACAAGCAGGCATGAAATAGATGTACCTCACAAATTAGGCAAATGAAGAGCGCCTATTTCAAAAATCCCTTGAATCCACCTGGGGTATTGAGGAAGAGCTTTTGGGACAACATCCGAAACATAATGGGTAAACAATCAAAATCGTCACCTACCATTATGAAAGTTGATGGATCCACCACTCTTGACCCAAAGTCTATTGCAGATGCGCTTAATAAGACATTCACAGACCTTAGTGGGGTCCTCCCCCCAGATTTCTTCTCGGACTTACCTGTGCCTAGCCTAGTATCACAAAACACCCCTCATGACAAACCACAATTTTACTTCAAGAAAATCAAAGTGCAAGAAACATACAAGTACATAAGAAAGGCCTGCTCCAAATCCAGAACAAGTAGTGACACGCTAGATCTAAAAATCCTGTCTCTCACCCTGGATGAAGTAATTCACCCCCTTGCAAAAATTCTTAATCTGTCACTTTGCCAAAGTCAATTTCCCAACAAATGGAAATCTGCCATAGTTACGCCAGTGCACAAAGGGGGGGACAAAACCTCAACAGGAAACTATCGACCAATATCAATACTCCCTCCCCTCTCCAAAGCACTTGAACAAATAGTGGCAGACCAACTCTCTGATTACCTGGACAAACACAATCTACTCTGTAACCAACAGCACGGCTTTAGGAAAGGACATAGTACAACAACAGCCTTAATTGATTTCTCTGGAGAAGTCCACTCAGCCCTGGACAAAGGGTGCCAAACAGGTGCAGTCTTTATCGATCTTACAAAAGCTTTTGACACAGTCCATCATGTACTTACCTCCCTACTTTCTAGCCTAGGCCTGGCGAAGGTCCTTGTGCTTGGGTATAAAGTTACCTGTCCAATCGGTCACAGGCTGTAAAAATCTGTAATGAATTCTCCGACTTCAAACCAGTTCTCTCGGGTGTACCACAGGGATCAATTCTTGGACTGCTCCTCTTTAGCCTGTTCCTTAACTCCCTCCCAGATATCTGCCAGGAGAAAATAATCTTATACGCTGATGATGCTGTAATTCTCTCTTCCCACAAGGATCCAAACTCCCTACGAAAAAGCCTGCAACTTGCTTTCTCTAGTGTTGAAAGGTGGTTCCTGGATAGTAAACTTGTGCTAAACCACAATAAAACAAAAGCCATGCTCTTCTCCAATCACCAAAACAAAAATAGGCATACTCCACTCACCATACAAACCTCTGCGGGAATTACACTTTACCAAGTAAATACTTTCAAATACCTTGGCATCACTTTTGATCAAGGGCTCACCTTTGCAACCCACAATGACAACACTGCTAAAACAGTGAACCAACGCCTTGGAATACTATTCCTTACCCGTCAATTTATAAATCAAGCGGCATTGAGAATAGCTATACAGAGTTCCATAATCTCAATCATTGACTATGGCCTTATTATTTATGGCTCAGCTACCGCCACTGCTCTAAGGCGTATCTCAATCACTCTAAATAAGGCCTGCCGGCTCCTCACGGGGGCTCAAAGACTGACTCACACGTGTGATCTGTACTATGAATCAGGCTGGTTGAACCTATCAAATCATCTTATTTATCTCACCTGCACAATGGCAAAAAAATCTATCTTGGGACTGACTCCATTATGTATTCAAAACCTACTCCGACTGAATCCTGGCTCACGACCCTCCACCAGATCTGAACGTCAACCTTTCCTGGTTCCAAGATGCCGGACTGCACAGGGACAAAGATTTTTCGCATACAGGGCCCCGACATGGTTCAATGCGCTTAGTCCACCTACTCTATCCTCAACCTCGCTTGAAGCTTTCAAATCCATGCCCTATGCCCACCTCACCACCACTAGCAACTGTGATTGAGCTAGATAAAGACTACTACTCCTCATGTCCACCCTCACATCTGAGGCCTCTTCCTCCCTGACTAGTGAACCCTCTGGTACCTCTACTAGTTCCTGTCTCCCACCCAAACTCACTCCCCCCCTTTTTCCCTGTCCCTCTCACTTACTCTCCCGCTCACCACCTTTCCCTCCTCTCTAGCCTCCTTTTGGTGCCTAATGATCACCCCTCTCCCTGGAAGTTTCCTTAACCTCGAAATTGTCTACTCGCTTGAACCTGTTATAGCTTGTTTTTCTATGAAACTTAAAAACTTTACTGCCTTAAACTGTTAATAGCAAATTTATGATGTAACTTTCCTGTCTGGTTTTACCTGTAATGTGTATCGTGCTTTGTTAAATGTTCTTTGTGACGTGGAACCTTTGTAAAAGAGCCCTGGCTCAAAGGTATTAATTCCTAGACTAATAAACTAAACTAAACTAAACATTTGGGGTCAAAATATGAAAAAAAATGACAAAGTTATTGCCATTCGTTGCAATTTCAGTACGCATCTTCATATTTGCAGAAATCTTAAATATTTGTGCCCCACATTTTTTTTATTTATACCCCTGATACATAGCTCTCTCTATCTGGAGGGAGCACCAGCTCCATCCCCAGATGTCCACCAGCTGATGCTGACTAATTACCCCCTGGGCTTACCCCCCCCCGGTGAGGTCAGTGAGGGGGCCCCCCACCACTATGAATGGGGGCCCATCCCTACCTAGACCAGATCCAGTACAGGGGTTGGTACCTTGGCTATTTGGGGGCGGGACCTTCAAGTTCCCTCCATTATCCACTGTGAGCTTTTTTCTTCCTGGTTTCTCCCCTTCAGGGGTAGAGCATGCAAGGATGCCAGGCATGGTGCCATGCATGCTTCCATGCATGCACCCCATTAGGCACCTGCCCCGTCTCTGACCCAAGCACTGTTCCTGGAATGCTTGATCCTTCCTTTCCCCTGCTGACCCCTGGCACCTGTGCTCACTCATGAACACAGGTCACCAGCATGGTGCGAGGTGCAGTATCCAGTGCCACAGTCCTCAGTGCCACTGGGCCAGCAATGCACCCCAAATTTTCAACAAAACCTTCTTATTAACTGAGCTTCTGTATTCAAATGCTGTCCAAAATATAACAGCTTGTCAAAACATACTTCAGGCAGGCTTTTCCTCCCATCAGAAGTTCAACTGTCACGATATACCCCAGCCACATAAACCATTCAAGGAAACATTTGGCATTGGCAAATGCTTGTTATGACCAGTTACAGTCATAATCCAGCATGCTTCAAGACCTGCTTCACTCAGTAAGATTACAGCTGTTGTCCTTAAGGTGTGATTTTTGTGTATCTGTCATATCTGCTTCCATGCAGATCCTCAGCAGCATGCTACCCAAGTAATTCACTCTCATGGGCTCCAAACTGCATCATGTTGGGAACTGATCTAAAACTTATTAGGCTTGATTTTCAAAGCCCAGACAATGCTTCAAGCCCCTCGTGTGCTGGTCATTTGGTGCACAGTGCTTGTGGCATTTTCCCAGCTGGCGATCCGGATTTTCAATCCCAAGTGCCAAATGTAGCAAGCTAGACCAGCTTTTTCCTGGTCTAAATTGTACCAATTGGGGGACCCTTGTAAGAGTGCTTGCACCAAATCTTTGGTGCAAGCTGCCTTAAACTGAGGAAACTGTTGCAACTGTACCTGGTGTATTAAAATCAGGGGCAGTTGTGGAAAAGCCCTGCATCACCCTTTGAAAACCGAGCCCCTTGGGTTTGTTTTGTTGGGTGGTAGAAGAGTGAAGTGGGGTTTTGTGGTAGCTTAGAAAATCTATTTTAAATAATGTTTGATAGAACATAGTGTATTCCCTGGCTGTTTGAACATAAAGCTTCTGGAGTTTTGTTTTGTTAGGTCATTTGGTTGGTTATAGTTTTTGGTGCACTCATTATAGCTTTTTGTTAGGTATTGGAGCCTAGTTTAAATGTTAATTTCAAATGAGTTAATATTGAAAGATCTTGTACCCTAATTACTTTGTTTGGCCATACAGTATGTAACTGCATATCGATCCAGATCTTTTTAACAAGCTCTGTTGTAGTACCTGGTGAAAGGGCTTTGAATTTCTAAAGAAAGTTAGTTTTGTATGGATAAGAGAAGGGCGATGTGTGGCTCTATCTTTGTCTTGTCTACTTTGACTTTTTAAATATCCCTTTAAATATATAATTAACCACTGTGAAGACAGTGTCTGTCATCAAGTTAACTGATCTGCCAATTGGGGTATCATTCACATGCTGATTTAATCCTGATCGCAGGGTGACATACAGTAACTTTAGCACATATTCATTGCCAGATGAATTTAATTGTTTTTAAATAAACAATAATTTGTTGTTGATGACATCAGTCTGTAAAACTATTTGCTGCCCATCAACTTTGTTTCATGGTGGTGGCTTCATTTGTCTGAATTTCCAGGTTAGAGATGTGGGACTTGGTTTTCAAAAGGTGACTCAGGGCTTGCTTCAGTCCCTGCATTGCACCCATTTTTGGCACAGCTGTGCCAGATTCCTTTGACACAACAGCTCCCGAGTTTAGCACATTGGGTGTGGTTGCAACAGTTTCCTCAGTTTACGGCAGCTTGAAACAAAGATTTGACACAAGCCCCACAAAATGGGTTGCACAAATGGTGCAAGTTAGATCAGGGAAAATCTAATCTGATTTGCAGCATTTGATGCTCAGGATTGCCACATTCTCGTGGGTTTGAAAATCGAGCCCATGATCTTCTTTAACATTTAAGTCACATTGCTTTATTGTACTTATGGCATTATGAGGAGCTGTTTTGCTATATATAGCTGCTGTCATTAATTCTTACTGAACATTGCTTTTCTTTCTGTGATGGGCAGCGGCATTTGTGAGAAACTGAGGAGCACGGTCTAGAGCAGTTTTGGCCATAGCCCAGTCAGGTAATTCAGCTCTGTGTGCTCAGGATTGTTTGGCAAATCTGTTTCTTAGGCTGTTATTGACGCTAAAAATCATGTTTAGCTTCACATTATCTGCTGAATCAAAGCCACAGTCCATTTTTGTTTTTCCTGTTTTTGAGTCGGTGTTTAGTGGGGAATCAATATGGAAGCTTTTTTGTTTTGATTTCGGTGGGGCCTTAATGTAGTGATTTAGTCTTGCTTGGTAAAGTGGATGACTGGTACATTTTGTGGTGGTTATGATAGGATTTACCGCAGTAGAAAGGTGTCAGTCAGCCAATGAAAGTGCCCAGTTTTTGAACCCCACTGTATAATCATGGTTTTCTTGCATTAATTTAGGAATGAGGACCAGGCTATATAGTTAGCATAATTAGAACATGGTTATCCTAAAACACTAGGTTAATTTTTGTGTCAGTGAGTGACACACACTAGCTGCTGTGAATGGAGATAGCCCAGACTATGCTATTTTGTTTTGGAACTTTGGCTGTGAATGGGTCTGACAGAGGAGGAGGAGGAGAAGAGCAAAAGCGGTACATGAAAACCTGACAGAATTACATTTCTTTCCTGCCTGTGGCCGCACATTTCCTGTCTGGCATCAGCTTATGGTTCAAAATTACCCCTAAATACTGTTCCATGGCTGTTCTGCCCACTGTTGTACCACACTGGGTATATATGTGTCCCACATTTCTTGCTCCTAGGTTTAGTACCTTGCACTTCTCCTCATTTTTCAGCCCATACCCGAGTGTGTTGATGTCCATTGTATTTCACCTCCTCATCTTCTTTTTCCAATCTCCTTGCCAATGTATATCATCAGTAAAGTTCAACAATCTGCTGCTTACTCCTACTTCAAGGTCATTAGAACCTGGGTACCTGAGATTTCATGTACTGACTCAGCATGACTGTTGCTTCATTTCCTTTAAAAATAACACAGAAAGACATTGGTCAATTGGACTGGCAGTCAATGTTATTAGACCAATGAGAGAAGATAATGTGAGGGACATCACTAAATTAAATAAAAATGACATCTGTACAAAATATCTCTCACTAGCATTGCATATATATTGGTTCAAATGCTTAAGAACTTTTCTGCAGAAATTTACATTAGTTGAAGGTCATATAACTGTTATTTTTTTGTTGTTCCTTAGTATTTTTCTATAGGTCTTACTCTGAAATCTGACCAGTAGCTCAGATCAGGGACACTTATCACACAATTTTCTCTTTGCTGGGTTCCCAGGGCAGGATTCACAAAGCAGATGCTCTCAGTGCAAATGAAATGCATTGGGGCAAATGAAATGAGCTGTCCCCAAACAGCGGTATTCACATAAGGATGTGCCTCAAGATGCACTATGTGCATCTCTACTGTGAATACCATTGAAGTGCCATGGCACAACTTGAGTTGCCCCAGCGCAACCAGAATGTGCAGAAGCACCCTGGATCACACAACATTGAATAAGGAGCAAGTCAGCAAGGAACACAGTAGTAAAAGGGGGAGAATGCAGTGGCAAAAAGGATGCTGGTAAACAGCCATGCAGGGACTGGTCATATGGCCAAAGGTCCAGAAAGTGGCCCACCAAAGCAGACAAGGTGCACAGACAGAGCACACATGGTGACACCTGGAAGTGCCAGCCACACACCGAACACAGGGGACCAACAGGCACAGATGCCATGCACAGGGGTGACGGGTAAGGAGGGGTAGAGCAGCAGAGGTGCACCAGTCAGCATGGCACAGGGTGCCACTCATGTCCTTGTGCACAGGAACACAGCAGGGCAGACATGGGAGCTGCAACACAGGCACAAACAGGGGGACAGGCACAAGGGCACACAGGCCGAAGGCCATGTTCTGCAAAGGTGGAACATTCCCAAAGGCAGTGTAGACTGCAAGAAGAGCAGCACAATGACAGGGGACCAATACAACAGAACCAACCATCACATGTCACCCACAGAATAGGGGCAATGTGCAAGCCAGCACAGTGGAAGACCACCAACAGGCCATACTCAGTAAGGAGGGCACACACTGTAGTGTGCATGAAAGGTGGACATGGCACATGGATGCGAAGTATGCACAGTACCACAGGGGCACATGTGCGAATGGGAACAAAGGTACAGTGGAAACCAGCAAGCACAAAAGGGCACCAGCACAAGGTAGAATGAATGACCACAGACACCGTCATCAATATAAAATTTCACTCAAAAAGGAATATGAACACCAGAAGCACTATTTACAATAGTACAAGAAATAAGAACAGGGATAAGGTTGTGTGGGAATGAAACACAGGATCAAGAGACAGTGTACACAGTAAGGGGATGGTATGGGGGAGAACAGGGGCAGATAGCTGGTAACAGGGATGGGCATGGAGGGTGGGGGTCAAGCAGCAAAGGGGCTATATACAACTGACCCAGAGGTCTAATGTCTTGGATAGGCCACAGCCCAGTGTCCACCCCTCCTGCCCTTGGTAGGTAGCACCCACACAAGCAGAGTTATCGCCTGCAGGAGCTGCCCCTGCCTCCTGTACAGTGGTGTCAATGTCCACCGGATCACCATCCGCAGCTGGATCCCTGCCGGTCATCAAAATATTATGCCTCTCCTCCTCTCCAGCACATCAGGCTGGACTATGCATGGACCTACAGTGGGGACACAGACAACAGGAACTCATTGCCATGGTCTACACCTCCCCCTCATGCCCACCGCGTGAGTGTGCTGGAGGCAGCTCCCATGACAATGGGCGACAGCCCACCATACACACCACACAACAGCAACAGGTTGACACACAGTGCCGCACAGTGACCATGCAATGGTACTGAGACAGCACATGGTCCACATGTGCATGCATTGTGATGCACAGGGGACACACAGCCATGTCCCACACAGCATGTGCAGATGCCAGCAAGCTGCACAACTGTGCAGGCCCAGTCTGAACCCCACTGGAGTGCCACAGTGTTCTCATGGTCCTCAGCAGACATGTCCATGGTGGAAGTACACTCAGGAACCATGCGCACAGTGGCCCTAGCATGTGCCGCCAGGTTGACACCCCATGTGTGTGCACAACGTGCAGCACATGGACATGCACATGTGGCAGGCAATGGCCTGCGGTGGGCATTGCTCCCACCTCCCACCCCTGAAGAACACACAGAGGATGCACAAAGAGTACACTCACCTGCACCCGCACAACCAGATACCTGGCCTCTTCCACTGGCATTAGAGAGCAAGGCCTCCACTGCCACCATGGCCCTCCACCTGTCTGCCAGCCCTCCTGTGAGGGGAAAAAGAAGCAAAGAGCACTGTGAGGTGATAGTTTGTGAGTACAACCCCACCACCTGTGACCCCCAGGAACACCACTCTTGCCAGCATGCAGTGATGGACCCATCCCCTCAGTGACCCAATGTAACTACACCGTGTGCAGCATGTAGTAACAGACACCACCCCAGACCATGCCCACCATGGCATTGTGAGGATGGATGTGTGTGTCATGCCACTGTCAGAACTATGATGTGTCCACCACAG
This sequence comes from Neoceratodus forsteri, assembly GCA_016271365.2. Taxonomy (NCBI): domain Eukaryota; kingdom Metazoa; phylum Chordata; order Ceratodontiformes; family Ceratodontidae; genus Neoceratodus; species Neoceratodus forsteri. The sequence continues at coordinate 616,108,352 of CM057455.1, forward strand.
TGTCAATGCACCATGCCGCACATATCAACACACAGTGGCCATGGCTGCACCCAACATGCAGCAACAGCATGGCATGCCACATGTGTGTGTGTGTGTGTGCAAGGGCATAGGCAGGCATATGCCAGACAAACCACGGCATGCTTACCAAGTAGCTAGGGGGTAGCAAAAAAGCCACCTGGAATGCCTGCATAATCCTTTGTTTGTTTTTGTTTCACGCACTTCTGACCTTGGAAAATCACCTTTGAGCTTTCCGGGGACAGCTCAAAAATTGCTGATGTTTCTCTGACATAAATGCAAGCAGACCTGATTAAGACATGTATAAGCCTTCAGGTCCACTAGGGTCCTTCAGGAGGCGTGGCTTTAAGTGTTGGTGTGTTTAAAAGCCCCTGAAAACAAACTGCCAGTTCCACTCTGTTCCTGTTCCTGTTCTGCCTACAGCATGAATAGTATTAACTGCTAATGGAATTGTAGGTGAATTGGAGAGGAGTATCGGGCTAGTCTGCTGGAGATGGAGAGGGAGCACAGCACCCAACCAAGCTGCCAGGTCTAGAAGCCACTTCAAGCAGCCAGGATGGACAGTGTCGAGGTGAGAAGAATGACTGGGAGTGGAGCCGCAGGAGTAAAATTCCCAAATGGAGCTTTTGCTTGCTGTACCAGCACTCTGCCTTCATGCCCAGCTAATAGCTGCCCACCAATGACAACAGTGTGAGGGACCTAACCTAAAAACATGACTTTAGCAAGACCTCTTCTAGCACCCGGCCTGCCTGACCGATCCATAGCCAGAAAGAGAGAGCCAGAGCAGAGGAGTCATGCTGCTGTGTCTACTGCTATGCCGGTCTGCCTGAAGACCACCCCCATTGACCCTGAGTCTCAAGAGATAGGAATTTGTCAGCTCTCAGTTATTTAGCAGAAACTTGTACATACAGGTAAGGACCTCTCAGTCTCAGCTCCACAACTCATTCCTTCCAGGAAGTTCCAGTCCTGTTACTGTTGTCTGTAGGCTTTGCCAGTGGTGGTCGGTAGTACTACAGTACTACTCTGAGTCCATACTCCTTCCATTCTAAGTCCAGTATTAGGCCAGCTAGTAGCAGCACAGCACAGCACCTGCAGCTGCAGCGTGTATTGTATTTATACTGCTAGTAGCAAGTAGTGTTTATTTATTATTTATTTATTAGTTTTTGTTGACCGGGTAAGTGCACTAGACAAATCCTGCCTATTTTCTGGCACGACCTGGGGGAAGGGGATACAGATGAATGCCAACTGACCTTGAACCAGATTAAGCTGTTGGTGGTATTTTTTTTTAGTGACTGTCATGGCATGTCATTAATCAGTGGGTGGGGAAAACATTATATGATGAACTGGTAAATTTTTCTGAAAGGTAAAGATTATTTATTTTATAAACATGAAAGTTTAGTAAAGATGTCTTGCTGTAGCTGAGCCCACTCGGACACAAGGGTAACTTGCTTGTTGCATACTTTTGACCTTGCTGCAGTGCTGCATTAACATACATAATAATTAATGATTCATGTAAGGTTGCAGGAAAAGTTGTCATCAACCAGAAATGAAGACAGAATTATGTTCCACATTGCTATAAGGTGATTTTAATACATGTTGCTGACCTTTGCAAGAGTTTCTTATTGTCTGTGAATGCTAGCTATACTCAGGTTTTATAGAATCATTGTGCATTCTGGTTAGTGGAAACCTTTCCTGCAATGTTACATATTGATCTTTACCTATTATGTATGTTAAACCTCCTAACATGCAGCACTGCAGAGGGATAAAAAGTGTGCAGCAAGTCGAAAATTCACTCAGCTCACCCAGCTGTCTCACTTTCCAATGGCGGTGCATATATATTGATTTGCTCTGCCATGTTTTTCTTTTTTTGGGGGGCGGGGGTCCAAATGTATGGTACTGTTATCCAGTCCACCAGTTGAACCAACGTTGACTGACTCTATCAAGGTTGGTGGGTGCATTGCGTTGCCCTTCCATGGTTTTCTTGAAGGGTTGAAGTGTGTGGGGTGGATGTACAGTATTAACTGTTATCACTTTTAAAAAATACTTCAGTACTTATGTAAAAAAGTATTGTTTACATAAATGAGGAAGTGACAGGGTGAGATGTGGTTGAGGAAATGTTCATAAAACAGTCGGATCATGTTGACCACCCATCCTCCTGCATAGCAGAGACTAAACCAAGGTTTACCACGGTCCTCATGCTAATATTTTTATTTTTTTCCAGAATGCTGCTCTCACTCATGCTGTATTTAATAGATGCTGCTGGATATGGGCAGGATAAGGTGCCATTTTAAATAGTGTTTTGGATGCAGGCTACCTACCGTAGGCACATCAGAGTAGTAGATTTATTAGTGAGCATGTTAATGTTCACTGACATAGCTTGGTATAGATCTACACGACTGCAGATACAGAAGGTGTTGAAGTGGCTAGAAGATGGCATGACGTGCGGCATCAAAGTGGGACATCATGCAAACCATCATGATAATTGTGCCCATCAGTCACTATATATAATGCTTCAGCCTCAATACCATACTCATTCAGGAATCTATGTAGTGCTGATTTGAAAGCCTAAAAGCATTAGAATCCAACAACCACACCAGCTAGGCTATTCCCCCTTAACCACCCTCGCTAGTAATGTTTTCTAGGTTTTTACAGGTTTCTTTTAAAAATACGCTATCAAGGGACAGTTTTTTATTTTATTTCAGCTTCTTTTATTACTGTTTATCACTTTTGGCATTAAATTAGAGCTTTCAACCCTAGGCCACCTCTCCAACCTTTCCTCTTCCATATGCCCGCAATAGCTTGGGTCACACTGGATGTATTGTCAATAGTTTGCTGGAACCATCTTGGGAGAGTAAAGCTGGTTTCAGGTTTATGTAACTATGCTATGCTGCTGTATATATTTTTTAGAGTGGATAGAGATTTGCACTGATGATGTTTCTGCTAGGGTGTGTGAGAATAATAGGTTCAAAGTGCTTCTATTTTGTATGTAACAAAGCATAGCAGTTTAAGGACATAGCAGTGCTAGAATATATAGTAAATTGGAAACTAATTTAAGGTTTTGGACAAAAGAGGGTAACTGGTGGTTTTGTACTAATGAACTTGGCTGTTCTGTTTGGTGGCAGACTATGAGTTCTGTGTGGAAGGGTAACAGCTGCAGCATGTTGGTCAAGACAACGTTGGAGGTACAGTCATGATACATGTGCAACATTGTTTGGGTAGTATAAAATAGTTACTGCAAAATGTGTAATGGGTATAGATTGTTTGATAATGTGTCTTAAAATATGATCTAATAGCAGGAATAATTTACTCCTTATTCAAAAATAAAAGTAAATATTTTGAAACATTGTCCCCAGATATCAGTTACTGTGTAAATACAAAGATGGGAAGCACCAAGTTTGGTCGACAGCAACAATGCCAACCTCCCCCCAAGCGACAGCACAATACCGACGCATGTATTGTGCTGCCTGTTCCCAAGGTGTTTTCTGTGGGGGGCTGTGCCCCTCACAGCCCCCGGACTTTAGGATTCCAACTCCAGGTCGGCGTTGGTCTTGGGAGGGTGTGGAACACTGGGGGAAGGCAAAACACGGAAAAAGGACCATTACTGCAAATGTCACCATAATGGTCTTTTTTCCTGTTTCACCATCGGGGTGTCGACGAAAAGGGGTGTGTCGACAAAGACGTTGTCCTGGTGAGAGATTTAACTCCGGTCCGGGGCATAAAAGGGCCAAGTGTTCAACGAATATTTTTGGAGCCTGGGTTTGAAACTGCACATTAGTTCCCCTACAAGGATGGAGTAATGGTGATAACAATTCTGGGACCATAATGGATTTTTTTGTACTTCACTGGGCATTATTATGACTGATGTTGCTATTAATGTGGGTGACCATAACACAATAGGATGTCAGCCAGGTTTTTGATTTCTTTCTTTAAAAAAAAGTATGTGGGTGACATTGCACAGGGGTTATGGATAGGCTGGGGACCTGCACAAAATTATCACCAATTTAAGCAAAAATACTAAGGGTGCGTACATCTCAGCCCTGAGATATATGCACTTAGTATTTTAGCTACTGCTAACTAGCTTGGTGGATGCTTGATTTGTTCTTAAGACTTTTTTAGTGTTTACTTTTTAAGCACCACCATTTCAACTTGTCTTGGTTGGTGGTGTGGTGGCATGGCTAGTGGTGTGTGTGAATGGATCTCTGTGGGACTGGCTATCTTGATGAGGTACAGAGGTTTGTCACAATGCAATATTGTAACTAAAAGCCAGGTTGGTGGTGTGGCTAGTGGTGTTGCATGGCTAGTGGTGTGTGTGTGTGTGTGTGTGAATGGACCTCTGTGGGACTGGTTACCTTGATATGGTAGAGGCCTGTCACAATGTGATATTGTAACTAAAAGCCAAGTTGGTGGTGTGGTGGCATGACTAGTGGTGTGTGACTGGACCTCTGTGGGACTCGCTACCTTGATGTGGTACAGAGGCTTGTCACAATGCAATATTGTAACTAAATGACAGGTTTGTGGTGTGGCTGGTGGTGTGTTGGTATTGCTAGTGGTGTGTGTGTGTGTGTGTGTGTGTGTGTGTGTGTGTGTGTGTGTGTGAATGGACCTCTGTGGGACTGGCTACCTTGATGTGGTACAGAAGCTTGTCACAATGCAATACTGCAACTAAAAGGCAGGTTGGTAGTGTGGTGGCATGGCTAGTGTGTGTGTGTGTGTGTGTGTGTGTGTGTGTGTGTGTGTGTGTGTGTGTGAATGGACCTCTGTGGGACTGGCTACCTTGACGTGGTACAGAAGCTTGTCACAATGCAATAGTAAAACTAAAAGTCAGGTTGGTGGTGTGGTGGCATGGCTAGTGGTGTGGGAATGGACATCTGTGGGACTGGCTGCCTTGATAAGGTACAGAGGCTTGTCACAATGCAATATTGTAACTAAAAACTAGGTTGGTGGTGTGGCTAGTATTGTGGTGGCATAGCTAGTGGTGTGTGTGTGTGTGTGTATGTGTGTGGTGGTATGGCTAGTGGTGTGTGTGTGTGTGTGTGTGTGTGTGTGTGTGTGTGTGTGTGTGTGTGTGAATGGACCTCTGTGGGACTGGTTACCTTGATGTGGTACAGAGGCTTGTCACAATGCAATATTGTAACTAAATGACAGGTTGGTGGTGTGGCTAGTGGTGTGGTGGCATGGCTAGTGGTGTGGTGGCATGGCTAGTGGTGTGTGAATGTCTGTTAATCTGACAACTGTTGGAGATAGTGTGGCTAGTGGTGTGGTGGTATACACCACAGAGAAAATGATGCTTGGGTTGGGTGAATAGGGCATGGAAAGTGGGGGGGAGTGCAGCTGGACAGAACAATGAGGAGGGGTTAGCAGAGAGTCCACTTGGTGTGCAGATCTGAAATTCCTGGCTACACCCCTGTGTGTCTGTGTGAGTGTGTTTGTGGTGAGGGTGGGAGGCCATGCACCAGGACACACTACCACCCCCCTGGAACCAAACCCCTGCCTGCTAGATTTGCTGTAAGGTGATGTGGCTTACTGGGCATGGCACTTCACCCCATGTGCCTGATCTTAAAGGCTATGGAGTCTGTCTGGGTCCCATCACTGCAGGCCACCATAGCGGTGCTCGCACTGCTCCCCTGTGCACTCCAGACCTGTCCTGCTCACAAGGCACTCTGCCACCCTCACTCACACTGCAAAGTGTGACTCATGGAGGTCCTGTGACTCAAAAAGCTGCCCCTTCAGTGGCATGACAAGTGCCACCACGTTGACAAGCTCCACCTTCTTCCAGTTCATGGCTCTGGGCCCAGCTGCCTGTGCACGTGGCATTATTGGATGCAGTTCTGTGGGAGTAGGTGTGCACAGTACAGGCTGCTGGTGTGCAATGGCCTATTCATGCCACATGGGCGATAGGCTGTCAAGAACTGGACCGTGCATCACAGTGTTGCGGCAGGGCAATGCATGATTGCTGCCAATTGCATGCTACCACACATGTGCAGTGTACATAGTATGGGCAGGAGACCAGTGTCAGGGATCACAACCGGGTTGCGCGTGCGCATATCATGCAGAGCTGCCATATTGTGAATGGCATACAGTGCCACTCACAGTGCACTGAGGTAGGCACATACTGCTGGACGTGCACCATGAACTGCACGGGCACATTGATGCAATATCACAATGATGCACCGTACCTGCATACAACAAGTCATGCAGCACAGATCCAATAGCGCATGTTGACAGGGATGCAATGCTGTTATCGATCAAGCTAACGGCAACACCTGACAGGATGCACTATGCATGGCATGCCAGTGACTCTGCATCATACATGCACGGGAATGGACTATGCGACTAGTGCCACATTCAAGAAATGCCCCAAGTGCAACCAAGCATGTGCGGGAATGCGCCAAAGGGGGAAGCGCTCAATAACCCAGTTGCGCATGGCTGATTGAGAAGATCTGGGGGCAGTTTTGCAATTCACAGACAATGCTTCCAAAGCAGCTCATTGCCAAATTCAGGAGCATCTTACCTGCTTTGCATCACATTACAGTTGTTCCTAATCTCATTTGCATGCCTTGAGCCATAAATGCTCCTGAATGTGCCTCCCCACTCCAGAGGTGACCAAAAAGGTATTGCATCCTTGAAGGTAGGTCTGTGTACATTTTACCATTTACAGCTTGTCAACATCATCTGACAGTGGGAATTTGAGGGCATCCAGGGTGCTGTGTCTGTGCCGCATCCGCCATGTTGCTGACTCACATCCACATTTGCTTGTACTGTGCTGATGCCTGCATATTGTACAACATGGAAACCACAATATCCACACAGAATGATGCAGCTGGATGGAGATGTCCAAACTTTACTTCTGATGAGGACATGGTGCTGCTCAAGGCCTACTTCCCTAGGCAGAGCATCCTATCTGGCAGGGGTGGCAGCCACCTGAAAATAGATGAGGGCTGGAAGCAGGTAGCCAGGCACGTGAATGCCTATGGAATTTTCAGCCGTACATCACAGGAGTACAGCAAGCACTTCCATGATGAGAAGCGGAGGGCCAAGGAGAAGTTGGCCACCATCAGGACTTCTCTGGGTATGATAGAAGGTTGGCCTCAGACTGTGTTGTGCCTCACCCCAAATGAGGAGAGACTGGTAGCCAGCATGGGCTGGACAACTATGATGGGAGTTCCGCGTGGTGGTTTCAAGACAGGTGGCTGTCCATCGCAGCACTGTGAGTATACATGTCCCAAGCATTGTATTGGTCTCTGCATGCGTACCATGGGTGCCCTGACAAGCCCCACCGTGGTCCGCTAAGCACTCATGTGTTGGTGTGCACTGTGTATGTCGCTGTTCAACCCCATCTGTCTTCAGTGTTCTGCAGATATACAACATGCCACCTTGTGCAGCATAATGGGGTGGGGGTTGCCTGGGATATTGTATCCGAGGGTGGCGGTTGGGGGGAATGGTCTCACATATTCCCTGAGCACCTGTACAGGCCTCAGTACATGTCTGCCTATGCTGGTGCATGGCCGTGGCAGTGGTTCCATGGGTGGCACTCCACTGTATGGCATGTCAGCCACACCTATGGCACATGTGCATGTCTCTCTATTCTTGTCTGTCTGAAGACACCAATTACGCATATCAGTAACCATGTTTCCCTTCTCTCTTTCAGCTGCATCACACCTCATGGGTGCTGCAGGGTCTGGTAGACCCCTGATGACCTGGCATGAGAGGAGGCCTGGCCATCACACCATCTGTGGCAGATGCTGTGCCAGGCCCTTCCAATACCACCACTGCTAAGGACATGGTAGTGGGTGGTGCATGGCCCTCAAATCCCTCCATGGCCAGTGCCACAGCTGGTGACCATGGTAGCTCATGGCCGCTCAACCTACTGGGTCTCACTGATGATGACCCAGTGGACAGTGTTGACATTGGGATGACCTGCAACAGAAATTTGAGGGGGACATAGCCAACAGTGGCCTGGCCAAAGCACATGTGCACACAGAGGTGGCACCATGTGTGTTGGTGGTCCTGTGGCCCCATGCACACTTACAGGGCCTGCAAAACTGCCCATGGCGGTAGTTGATGGAGGCTCTGTGTCTGATGCTGCTGTCAGGACAAGAACTGCCAACACTGCTCAGTAGGGTGATGTGGAGCAGCAGCAAGTGGTAGGGGGCCATGATGCAGGTGTTCCTGGGCATGCAGTGATTGCCCGTGCCCAGTCCACGCCCATAGAGCAGCTTGCTGTTGGGCATCCAAAAATGGTGAATGCAGCACAGCAGGCCTGGACCCCACCTGCCTATCGGTGCTGTCCCCATGATACATCCCTTGCCAAAGAGGTTGAGGGCTACACGCCCCTCCTGCGGGACACCATGGAAGAGCAGGCATCCCTCAGGGCAGAGCTGAGGGGCATTCTGACACAGCTGGCCATGGAGCATGAGTTGTTGGCTGTGTGGTGAGCCCAGATGCTGGAAAAGGCTTGCCTACTGTGGGTGTGTGTGACCACTGCACTGGAGCAGATTGCACTTGCTGCCAAGGCGGTGAGTGCAAACAGTGCACCACATGGCTGATGGGCTACTAGCCACACACCCAGGAGTGCCTCACACAATCCCAGGTCACAGCATTAAGTGAATCCGTTACTGCTGACACTGTCACCACGTATGGCCATCCCTGACACCCCAGGATCCAACCTGGATCTCGGGGATGACACACCAGTGAGCACTCATTCATGGTCTCACTTCAGTATCCCAACAGGGGTGGAAGACACCCTCCTGCAGTCAGTGGCACTGACTCAGTGATCACCAGGCAAGGGCATGGCTACCCATGTGTCTGTGGTGGCCGTGGTGGCTCACACTGATGTCTGAGTTGACAGACTCCATGGCCCCTGTTACCAGCACCCATTGCAGCCCACACACCAGGCTGACAGTGCCTGGGACAGCGTGATGTGGCATGCTCCTGCCCCAGTACAATGCCTGTGTGGGACACCTGTGTGGTGCACTGTGCATGGCTGGGGCAACCGATGTGCTGTGTGGCATGGGCATGATGAGTGTTGCCCTGTGTCTGCTGTGCACGTGTGCCAGCAGATATATACTGATCCATGCCATCCCCAGCACAGACACCATGTTGTACCGTCCATGTGTGGCCTGCTGTGCGTGTGTCTATGCATTGATGTCGCCCCTCACAGGTGTGCTCCACACTGTCTGTGTGGTTGTCATCTGACCTGTGGTGTGTGGGTGTGTGTGGGTGGCTGTGCTGGGCTGCCGAGTGTTTCTCACCTGTGTTACTCACCTTTGGTCCCTCAAGTGCTCTTCCACTATGGCGTCCCTGTGCCGTCGGGACCTGGTGACCCGGCATGGGTCCCTGTAGATGAGGGTGATTGACCGCCTCATCCATGGTGCTCCTGCTCCAGAACATCCTCCTTCTCCCCCTCCCCTCCCCCAAACTGTTGCCCTACTCAACCAGAACAGCTATTTCATGGACAATGGCCATGTTGTGCAGCATACAACAGGCCAGGAATATGCCTCAGGCCTTCTTTGGGCTATATTGTAGGGCACCACCGAACCTATCCAGGCACCTGAAGCCCATCTTCAGTATGAAGAAGACACATTCGATAATGATGCTTGTAGCAATGTGAGCCTCATTGTAACTCTCCTCCACCTCTGTGCCAGGATAGCGGTAGGGAGGGAGGAGCCAGGTTCAGAGGGGATGCACTGCCTCAACTGTGGGGGGACAAAGTAGACTGTTAGTTCCCTGCGTACATGTTCATTGTGTACCACAGCTCCCCCTTCATCATGTCATACTGCTGCAGCTATTGCCTTTCCACCTCTGTCCCTGTGGTCCACCTCCCTGTGTGACTCCCTTCCCCATGGTGGGATGGCACATTCATGCACTCACCAGTGACTGTTTACTCTGGCTGCCCTCATCTGCCCTGTACCTGACCATGCCCGCATCTACTGCTGACTGCCCCTATCCAGTCTGGCATTGATTACCCTCCATTGCCCAGTGGTCATCCATGCCTGGGTGTGTGTGTGGAGCATTCTGACCTGCCACACGTACCTGCTGTTCTGCATCACCTCACCTCTCCTCCCATGCTGTGCTGCTGTACTGTCCCCCTTGATGTGTGCACTGCCCTGTTGGCATGCCCACCTTCACTGTCCCACCTGGGCATATCCCCTTGTGCAGGTCCTGCCATGGCCCACACACACCTGTGCTACCTCCCAACATTTGTTGCACCACAATGTGCTGTTTTTGGGCATGTATCCATGCCCTACTCACCCACTAGGTGGCCGCTGGGAATACCAGTGGCACAGGGCAGATTGGTGCCATATGAAGGCATTGTGTGTACTCCCAGGGTGTGTGGTGCAGACACTGCTGATGCAAACTGTGGCATTGCACACCACCTGGCAGTTTATGGAGTAGAACCCCTTGTGGTTCATATATGGCATGGCCTCGTCATCAAGTGGTACACGGATTGCCACATGGGTGCAGTCAATGGCCCCTATGATGCCTGGCATGTATGCCACCCTGTGTAACTGCTGCATAGCTTCTGTATGCTCTGCCTGTGTGCTTTGGGAATTGAATGAACTCTGAAGCATGTGGGAGCAGTGCAGTGAGGAACTGCATTAGAAGAAGGGACATGGACGGCTGGGATATGTCAGTGGTGTCACCAGCTGGCCTCTGAAAGGTTTCCATGGTGAGGAGGCACATTGATGTTATCGTGTTGGTCTCCATAGATAAGGCATGACTTCTTCTGGTGGGTGCCTGCATTTCATCAAGGCACAGCTCACAGAGCTGCCTCAGAGTTGCCCTGTTCAGGGGGATTTGGCTGACTGTTTCTATATCTGTCAGTTGTTCGAATGTTAGTCTGGCATGATACCACCATGGGCAGTCCACCTATGGTGCCTTCTGCTGCCACATTGGTGGTTTGCCCCTCTCCTCATTCCCATTATCATGCCCACCATCAAGAATAGTGCACCATCCATGTTTTTGTCCTCTGTTGTGTCGCTGCTGATATTCTGCCTTGTACTGCTGCTGCTATCCTGCAGTCTGCCTGCTGGGGCCTTGCACATAAGTCTATTTCTTTTGTACTTATCTTATTAGTGCACATATGGGTGGATGCACTGTGTATGTGCTGTGTTTGTGCATTCATTTTGCTTTGTGAATGGGGATGCGCCATGCATTCAGCTACACACACCCTCCAGATGCACCCGATACCATTATTTTCGGGGTCCAGTGCATCATGTATGGTGCATACAGGATGCACTGGAACATCTCTGCCCTATGTGAATAGTACCAGTGTGCATCTCCGAGATGTGCCAGCACATCTCAGATGCACCAGGTGCATCCCTTTTCTGAATCCTGCCCCCAGTGTTTGCAATCTGGGGCTAACTGTCCAGGCAGCTACTTAAGGTCTAGGTGGCTTAAGGTGGACTAATCAAAATTACACAACAAGGATTTCATCATATGACACACACTGCCTCAAACATACAACATTATTCCCTTTCTGGTGTTCACATGAACAAACATAAGGAGCAGTAATACTCAAAACTTCTGCAGCATCACACTGAGGAAAATGATAGCAATGGTGGATCTGTGCCGTGAAGGTTTAGACCCTCCTCTTCATCAAAATCCTCATTTATGCTAATCAGTTAGCTTTATTTGGAGCATGTCAAGCCCCCCTCCCCCCACACATGCACACACAGCAAAATGCATAGAATTTCCTTTACTGACATTTCTAGAGCTACCCCAGAATAACACACAGTAAAGGGAAGGAAAGGCAACTTTTATTTATAATACACCCAAGCCCAAAGATTAAAGGCACATTACAACACATCAACAAATGCATGTATATTGATTGGACAAAATGGAGAATCAGGAATTGATACTGTTAGCAACACATAAATTACCCTATTACAGGGAATAGTACAATTTGCATCATGTATGTAAAATTGTACAGTATCTGTACTTACGGAAATTTTGAACAAAAAGTTACGGCTTTAATGTTTTGTTAAATGCCTCCACTGAGGAACAATATCACAGGGTATGGGAAGGGAGTTTCACAGAACAGAGGCTTACACTGTGAATGACTTGTTTCTAGACATTTTGAGGTAGGCATTGGAGCCTTCTAAAAATGTTCTCTGATGGAACAGGAAGGTGATCAGGAACATAGAGAACCAGGAGGTAATTTACAAAGTATCAACTCATTCCATGCAGGCCCTTGAAAACCATCAAGCAAATACTAATGGCAGTACACCATATCCCACCTACGGTCTTTGGGTTATTTTGACCCCACAAGCATAGAAAAATTATTTCACTGTGGGGGGATATAAATATTTAGAATGCTTGATGCCACTGAGTGCTTGATGTAACATATTGTGTTTTGGCCTTGCTCATTACCATCTGTTATGGAGCTGTGAGAGCAGAAGGTCCTGAGGATGGGATGGGTGCAAGAGAATGAGGAGGAGAGTGTGGAGGAGAACTGACAGCTAGGCACCGGTAGCTGCGTGTGCTGAATTTTTGTAGGAGGGTATCCCTGCCCACTGAACTACAGGTGGGACCCTTCAATTCACTGTGTGGGGATATGAATATTTAGAATGCTTGATGCCACTGCGTCCTTGATGTAACATATTGTGTTTTGGCCTTACTTAGTCATTTCCATCTGTTATGGAGCTGTGAGAGCTGAAAGCCCAAAGAATATTAGAATTCAGAATCCATCTCCTCCAACTCATGGAGACTGTACCTGGAAGCACTCAGGATAGGAAACAACCCCTTTACCGGAGGAAACCTCTGAAGAACCATGGCCTTCAGGTTGCCCTCCTTCTGGGCATAAAAAGAGGAGATGTAAAGAAAAGCTGATCATAACTCAAGTTCGGGATTGGGAATGTAAGTCTCAAAACAAGACAAAGTCCATCTTCCTAGACGTTTAATGATGTAGGCTGATACTTTCCTTCTTGAAGCTGATGATGCAGCTCCTATGTACAAAAAATGCCCTGAATATGCAAGAGGATTATATACTAAGCGTTGCAGAAGATGTCGAACTGAGTTCATGAATTCTTTAGTAGTTAGAGGTAATTTGTTGGATGATGCCAGGAGAGGAGAATCAGGTGAAGACTGGCAATGAAGATGAAGTAGTTGGTCCAGAAAATAAATGGGGCACCAAGCATTAGACGTAGGAAAATAAGATATGTCATCTCCTTTCATGAATTTGTCTGTTTTGGACGAGGAAAGGTGAAGAACGTAGTGGTCGGAACATTTATTGAGATGTTTTATTCTGAGGAAGTGAGATGTCGAAGGAGCTGAAACTGTGAATTCTTCAGGTCATAGACATCCATAAAATGCAAGACAAATAGCAGCTGAAAGAATGGTATTGTAGTTGGATAGCGAATGATCAGATCTTAGCAAGTCAATGAGTTGTTTGAATATGATATCGTCAATGGGAAGACGAGAAGGAGGTTGCTTGATAGAAGATTTGTGAATGCCTGTAAGTAGTAGTTTGACTGCAGGATGAGACATAAAGAAATGGAGGCTGGGTCATATTGGTAGGAATGGGACTGAATTCCTGCTAGGTATTGACGAATGGTCATATGGGATAGTTTACTAGTTGTATGACAATACGTAATGAAAGCAAGTATTGTAGTCAAAGAAACTGGCATTGCAAAAGTGGCTGTCAGAGTACAAAAAGACAGATATTTCTTACAAGCTGTAGTATAGGCTGATTGCATGCTGGTAGACAGAGCAGACCACATAATGGCATTGGCTGTGTTGAGATAACCAGTTATGACATGATTAGGTCTTGAAACTGGGATGCGGAAGTAGTTAGTGGGTCTACGGAAGGCATAATGAACTGAAAGTCCTGCAAGTGAAATCAGGAAAGATGATCAGCTGCTATATTGAGGGATCAAGGAATATGAAAATATCAGAAGCAAAAGTTTTGTATGAGAGAAAGTCATGTCAATCTCTGCAAAAATAGCATGACTGAAGGAGAAGATGATCTGCCTCGGTTAGTAATATCAGCTGTTGCTTGATTATCCATATAAAATGATACAGTGGATAATGACCAATGGTATCCCCAGGTGAAGGCTGCTGTGACTATAGGATAGATCTCAAATAATGGAGAAGAGGTCATAGCTGAAGGTAATTGAAGAAATTCAGATGGCCATGGCGTGGAAATCCAGGAAATATTATAAATGGCTGCGAAGCCAAAGGCAGGAGAAGCATCCATGAAAACACAAGGAGAATGTTCAGGGGTAATTTCCTTATAAAACATAGAGCATCCATTCCACTGATCCAGGAAGTAGTACCACATGAACAGGTTGGATTTCGCAGTAGCAGTAAGGGACACATGGTGGTGCAAGGACAGAACAGAAGAGAGCAAGTCAAGCAAATAGGATATAAAGGCATGGCCCTGAGGAATGATGCGGGTAGCAAAATTAAGATAACCCAGCAAAAATAACAGCTCATGTTTGGTACATGAAGATCATTTAGAAAAGGACAGAACCAAGACTTTGATCAGGATTTATTTGTCAGAAGGGAGCCTGGCTTCCATGCGCACAGAGTCAAGTGTAATGTTCCGTCACTGAACCAACCATCTTCTCTTCTGAGATAGGCACAGCCAATTGTGAAACAGGCAATACAATGAGGTAAGGGCAGCAACAGCAGGAGGAGCTGATGGTGGTTCAATAAGAAGGAAGTTATCTAGTAAATGAATGATGGAAGTTACGTTTGGCAATGATTTAATAATAACCAGCACAGTGTATCAGCAAAGATATCAAACAGTTTAGGACTGCTTTTGCATCTGAAGGTAACCTCACAGAAAAATACTAGGAATTGTCCCCATTAATTCCATAGAGGTGCCAGAGAGATGGGTGGATTGGCAGCAATTTTGAAGGCATCCTAAATATCAGCTTTTGCGAGCCATGCACCTCTGCCCAGTTGCTTAATGATGAGAATAGCATTGTCTATCTGAGCATAAAGTCCTGGGATGGAATAAGTGAGTAAATACTGGGAATGAGAGAAGTGTGAGGAGCTGACAGATCAATTATGAGTCTCTTTTTTCCGTAGAATTTTTAATTAGCTATGCCAATGGGGCTGACACGAAACACTGGAAATGATGGATGATGGAAAGGTCCAATGAGGTAGCCTTTATCCAGCTCTTTCTGCAGAAGTGTCTTGATTGCTTCCGGTTGGCAGACATCAGTAAGCAGGTTGAAACATTCATAGAAATCTTGAGGAAGTGAACATACTGCTGATGTGAATCCTGAAACCATAAAAGTGACCAATGACTGAGAAGGGTGATTGGCAAGTAATTGAGATAACAGTTTAACGTTAATGGGAGTTGAGGGATGTTGGAATAGTCAGGACTTGAGCTGTAAGACAGGGCAGATAGATTTAGAGTGGGCATCCCCACAGTAGCTACAAGCATGCAATAAATGACAGCCATTGTGATTGAATCCCTTAGCATTAAAATTATTGTACACAGGTCTACCAGCAATAAAGGTGACAGGGCAGCCATACCTATCATGGGAGAAATGAAAAAGTGCACTTGGATTATGAATGGTTCAAGTAATGGTCAGTCCAGAAGAGGTTGCAGTATGAGAAGTAGAAGCAACAGGCACAGGCAAAGGGCAAAAAGAAGCAGCATGAGAAAAGGAGCTGCAAAGTTGACAAGTCAGGACTTGCTGACCGGCAAAGTGGCAACAAAACAATTCATTGTCGATGGATCCCCAGTGCATGTGGACATTAAAATGAGTTAGTGCTGCAGCAGCCTTGGCAGAAAAGGACTTATGATAATGGAAGAAATGTGTAACACCATAGTGGATGCCAAGATCAACCATCAAATAGAGATAGGCATCCAGTTCTGCCCTACGAGAGGGAAAAGTGGAACAGGAAATCTCTGTAGAGACTGAATGCCAAAACAAACTCCGAAATAGTTAACTTTTTGGATAAGAGAGGGTTCTTGGAACGCAGGATGACAGAAATATCGTCACAAGATATAACTCTGTTTTCTATGGTATCATGGGAGGATATAAGTAAGGAAATGAGGTTGACATCTTTCTTATCAATAATATCCTTGTGGATATGACCAGGCACTAAATGAATAAGAGACACAGCTGGCATGGAGGAGCCAGAAGCAAGCATACCTGGTGTAGCTGCAACCTTAAAGGCAGATTCATGTGGAATGGGCTCTGGAGTAGGAGCTGGAGAAGGAGTAGGCAGAAGAACCAGTGGGACATCTTGAGGCTGAACTTGAACAGGAGACTGGGGAGGCAGCACAGGAAGAAGCACGTGTTGGTTTTCAAGCATGGTGAGGCAATTAGATATATCAACCACTGATGCAGCAAGTTGTGAGAGGATATCCTTTAGTTCAGTGAAGGCATCTGCATCAGGAGTTGAGGGTGAAGCAGGTAGCGGAGGAGAACCGCAATTGAGTTCCTCAAGTAGTCAGTCATGCAACTCTTGTTTCTTGGCATGGGCATGGAAAGTGATGCCAAGTTTCTTCAATTCAGCCATCAAATGAGGGATGGTCCAATCTTCCAGAAAGTGTTTAGTTTTGGCAGTGACACTGACTTTAAAGTGTCTGTTGGAAGCTCAAACTTACTGCAAAGAACAAACTGCAACTCCATTTAGGACCTGGAAACCTGATTAAAGCATAATACTGCAGAGCACTGGGTAAGAAGGGAGATACACTTTCTACAAAAAGTTTTATTTGTATTTTTCCTTATTGGCATTAAGCAGAGAATTGCAGGATTCCTTTAAAAGGGTAGTAATTTTATAACCAGAGTGAGATACAACTGAATTTGCTTGAGTGCGGGGGTTGAGACCTAGCATTTTGAAGGATATTTTTGTAACATTTTAAGTGTCCTGCTGGCTGAGAAGTTAATTTTTTAGCCCTGGTTTCACTGAAAGGTTTTGTGTATTGGAATCAGACATAGCAGTCTGCCTGCATTGAAAAGGCCTGCTTACATCACAGGTGTCACTAGTCAATCAGTTGGCTCTGGGTGGGGTTTCAGCTCTGTGCTTATCTCATACATCTTTCACAGTTAGAAGCCAGTCACACTGACTTTAAAGTGTCTGTTGGAAGCTCAAACTTACCACAAAGAACAAACTGCAACTCCATTTAGGACCTGGAAACCTGATTAAAGCATAATACTGCAGAGCACTGGGTAAGAAGGGAGATACACTTTCTACAAAAAGTTTTATTTGTATTTTTCCTTATTGGTATTAAGCAGAGAATTGCAGGATTCCTTTAAAAGGGTAGTAATTTTATAACCAGAGTGAGATACAACTGAATTTGCTTGAGTGCGGGGGTTGAGACCTAGCATTTTGAAGGATATTTTTGTAACATTTTAAGTGTCCTGCTGGCTGAGGAGTGAGTTCATTTTTATCCCTGGACTCAGTAGAGTGGTTTGGTTTGTGTTGGAGCCGTGGTCTAGTAAATTGTGGTGTTAGTTGTATTACTATAAAGGACAGTACTCACCAGGGTGGTGGAGCAGTTGTGTATCTGACTGTTTCTAACAGTCACCAGTGGCTGTGCACTACTCACCCACCCTTCCCACCCCCACCCCCAGGCGTGGCATTTCCTTTATAGCCACAGTTCTGACATCACTTCCTCAATAGGTCTTGGGGCAGAACTGTCATATTCCTAATAACCCTGCAATGTGATAAAGAGTAGTTACACAAAACAAATAATAATACATATATAATTACATATTGTATAGAATAAGGAGCGGGACATGTGGGGAGTGGTGCAATGCACTGGCAGGGGCAGCAGTTTTCCGGGAAACATTCTGGAAACTGCATTGCTGTCCTATTTGTAGGCAACTGTCAGCTCTGAGAGAGGAGGTTGCCCACCTCCAGGCTGAACTAGCAAGAACTAAGGAGGCCTCCCCCTCCCAAAGGGCACCACTGCCACAACCACTGAGTCAGAGGTTTCGGAGTATGAAGAGCAGTAGGACCACAGTGGGTTCTGGGAGGGTGCTGGTGGTGGACCAGAGGCGAAGCCCTCCAGTTGTACCTCTACACAAATCAGATGCCATTCTGGCAGAGCAAGGTTCCTCTATGATGGCACCCTCAGTGGAGACCCAGAAGAATGCTGAGGACATCCACAAGGGAGACCCACAAAAGTGTGGCAAGGGACACCACAGGGGAAGGAAACAGCTACTTATAGGGGACTCAATTGTTAGGGGGGTAGAACTGGGGAAGGGAGAGAAGGAAGTATGCTGCCTGCCTGGTGCCATGGCTTGGAGGGACAAGAAGCGAATCCTCACAATTGTAGAAGCAGCATCACAGAAGAGAGAACTAGATATCATTGTCCACCTTGGGACAAATGACCTAGCTAAACATGGGATCAGTGCAGTGCAGAATGAATTTGTGGAGTTGGGGAGGGGCCTCAGACGGGTAGCAAGCACAGTAACCTTCTCAGAGGTGCTACCAGTCCATGGCAAGAATGAGGTTAGGGTACTGCACACCATGCAATTTAATGAATGGTTGCAAAACTGGTGCAGAGCACAAGGCTTTGGCTTCATTGGGGACTGGGGGTCCACCTGGAGAGATAAAGGTCTATACTGGTATGATGGTCTGCATTTGTCCACAAGGGACCAAGCTCTAGGTGACAGGTTTTAAATGCTTCCTTGGCAAGCTTTTAAACTAGATAAGGGGAGGTACTGATAAAAGGCAGGAAAAGTCAAGCCTCCCCCCACAAAACAAGGCAGGTAGTAGGGTAAACACTGAGGTACAGAGCTCAACACAGGGCAGGATGGGGTAAATGGTAAAATAGATAAGAGCAATAAGAGCAGGGATGGGGGAAAAAAGGATCAAGCCAACATTAAATGGAGGGCAATGACTACTAATGCCCGTAGTCTGGGAAACAAGCTTTCTGAGCTAGTAGCTTTGATGGAAGATGAACAATTGGATATTGTGGCAGTCACAGAAACATGGTACACCGAGAACCATGAATGGGATGTCAACATACCAGGGTACACAATCTACAGAAGGGACAGGGAAGGCAAAAGAGGAGGTGGAGTAGCTCTATACATAAGGGAAGGGATCAAAGCTACAGAACTAAAAAGTAAAGGGGAGGAGCGAGAGGCACTCTGGGTTACCTTGGAGATGGGGAATGGCATGCAATCCGCACAGGGTTGTATACAGACCCCGTCTCAAGGAGGAAATGGACAAGAAAATGATAGAGGACATTCTCAAAATGGCTGAAAAAGGGAGATACTGTTGATGGGGGACCTGAATATGCCAGATGTTAACTGGAGGACATGTACTGCAGCCACATCCAAGAGCAGGGTCATTCTCGATGCCCTGCAGGAGCAGCCTAGACAGCTAGTGCTGGAACCCACTCAGGAGGAGCAATACTAGACCTGGTACTCTCAAATGGAGAGGATCACAAATTTAGAAGTCAGTAGATATCTGGGAACAAGCGACCACTGCACAGTGTGCTTCACAATGAGCACAACCATGGAGATAAGCCATACAAAACAAGGATACTGGACCTTAGGAGGGCTGACTTTGGCAAAATGGGTGAACACCTGAAGAATGCACTAGCAAATGGCCAAATAGGAGGGGTGGAAGAACAATGGAGAAAAATCAAAACTGCCATCATAGAGGCAACAAGTCTTTGTGTAAAACAAATAAAGAAAACAAAGCGGAGTAAAAAAACACTATGGTTCTCAGAAGAGGTAGCAGGGAAGGTTAAGGAGAAAAAGGCTGCATTCAAAAAGTATAAGGAATCACAGAGGGAGCACGACAGGGAACTGTATCAATTAAAGCAGAAAGAAGTAGGAAAGGCAGTCAGAATGGCAAAGGCACAAACCGAGGAAAAAATAGCCAACTCGGTCAAAAAGGGGAATAAAACCTTTTATAGGTACATTAGGGAGCATAGAAAGGTTAAGGCAGGGATAGTGAAGATTAATAAAGGAGAGGGGAGGTGGGCAGAGGGAGACAGTGAAAAGGCAGAGATACTGAAGGAATACTTTTGCTCAGTATTCACAAAAGAAGATGAGGAGCAGTTACCTAAACCAGACAATAGAAGCACTCTGGGTAGGGGGGTTGATACCAGTCCATTCACAGAAGAAAGAGTCCTGAAAGAACTCCTAAAACTCAAGGTCAACAAAGCAATGGGGCCTGACAGGATTCACCCAGAATCCTAAAAAGAACTAAGGGGACCTAGTGACACCACTGACCACACTTTTAACAAATCATGGCAGGATGGGGTGGTACCTGAGGACTGGAGGAGGGCAGATGTGATTCCTTTACAAAAGTGGGAGCAAGGCAGAAGCAGGAAACTACAGACCTGTAAGTTTGACCTCAGTGGTAGGGAAAATGATGGAATCACTTCTGAAAGAAAGAATTGTTGAGCACCTAGAGGCCAGCAGGGCACGGGACCCAAAGCAACATGGATTTACAGCAAGAAGGTCATGTCAGACTAATCTAATTGATTTCTTCGACTGGGTGACCAAAGTAATAGACCAGGGAGGGGCTGTGGATATGGCCTACCTAGACTTTAGCAAGGCATTTGACACAGTCCCGCACAAAAGATTAATAATCAAGTTAGCCAGCCTGGGAGTGGGTCCCAGGGTGGTAGCCTGGGTAGCGAACTGGCTGCACAACAGGACACAGAAGGTAATAGTGAATGGAACACATTCCGAAGAAAGGGGGTTACTAGTGGAGTACCTCAGGGCTCAGTACTGAGTCCAATCCTCTTCTTTATCTTTATAAGTGACATTGCAGAGGGTCTGGAGGAAAGGTATGCCTCTTTGCAGATGACGCAAAGATCTGTAACAGAGTTGATACACAAGAGGGGTAGAAAAGATGAGAAGGGACTTGGAAAGGTTGAAGGAATGGTCAGACATATGGCAACTTAGATTCAATGCAAAGAAGTGCAAAGTAATGCACCTGGGAAACAAAAACCCAGGAGAAGAGTACACAATAGCAGGGGAGGTACTAACAACAACAAAAATGAAAAGGGACCTGGGAGTAGTCATATCAGATGACCTAAAGGTGGGTAAGCAATGTGAGAAGTCAGTAAGGAGAGCCAGTGGGATACTGGGATGCATAGGAAGGGGCATCACAAGTAGAAAAAGGGAAGTGATTATCCCTCTATACAGACAGTTGGTGAGATCCCATCTGGAGTACTGTGTGCAGTTTGGAGACCTCATCTACGCAAGGACAGAGACAGGATGGAAGCAGTCCAGAGGAGGGCAACTAAAATGGTGCAGGGTCTACATCAGAAACCATATGAAGAGAGACTGTGCGAGCTTAATATGTATACCCTTGATGAAAGGAGGGACAGGGGGGACATGATAGAAATGTTCAAGTACCTCAAGGGAATCAACAAAGTCCAGGAGGGTAGCATCTTTCAGAAAAAGAGATGTGTAAGAACAAGGGGGCACAGTTTAAAGATAGAGGGGGGACGGCTCAGGGGTAATGTGAGGAAATTCTTTTTCACGGAGAGAGTGGTGGATACATGGAACAGCCTTCCTGAGGAGGTCATTGGGTCTAAAACAGTGGGGGAATTCAAACATGCTTGGGACAGGCACAAAGCAATTATAGTGCAGGGTTGCAGGAAGCAGGCTGTTGGTTAACTAGAATCTGCAGCTTATCCAGTAGGTAGGGAAATGGACAGACTGGGTGGGCCAAGTGGTCCTTTTCTGCCATCAAAGTCTATGTTTCTATGCTTCTATGTTTCTTGGAAACAGGAGGAACTGGAGCTGGTCTCTCAGCTGAGGCCATGAATGCCATGATAAGGAAGAAGCCCTAAATATGGGATTTATGAGAGGTCAACTGAGTAAGCATGGCTAGGAGGCAAGTTAGAAAATATACCATAACAGGCAGTAATATGAGGTGCCCCACATAGGCTCCAGATGAACAAGGCAGCTAACAGAACCCCACGTAGGTGATGTTAGCACTGGTCAGGATATAGGAGCCTCACAGGACTGTGTAATGAAGAGCCAGGTAAAGCTGAAGCAGCTGATCTGCAGGAGTTCCAGCAGAGGGAGTCTTTCTGTCTGAAAGGGAACAGGAATGAACCACAACAAGCAGGCAATGCTTAAGTAGAAGAACAGAACCACTGAGGTGCAGCAGAAGAATGCAGGAGTTTTGTAGCTGAATGATGTGATGTCCAGGAAGCAGTCCTGAGAATGCAGGAGACTGCAGGAGGAAATGGAGTGATAGAACCATTCACCAACAGCTGTTGTTTGACAAGACCAGGCAGCGGAGGAGTGTGGAGGAATTAAAATTGGGTGGACTCAACACCCGGAAATGGCAGCAAGGAGACAGACAACAGAATAGAACAGAAAACACCTGGGGAAAAGGGGAGGGTGGAGGACCAGCAGCAAAACGGCGGCAAGAGATGGCGGGGCTGCACAGGAGTGGGGGACCAGGCAGCAGAGTCACAGGAATAAGGAGCAGCGGGCCCCAGAAAGCAAGGAGCCAAGAAACCAACCAAGGAGCAGTCGGAAGGCATACAAGGTAAGCCACGACTGAAACGAGCAGCAGGAGACAGAAACAGGAGGCAGGCACCAAGTGAGTGAGCAGAAACCACATGCCCAGCCCAGCATCAAGAACTGATGGCTAAGTGCCGGTAGCTGGACGTGCTAGATTTTTGTAGGAGGGTATTCCCGCCTACTGAACTACGGTTGGGCTCATAAAAAAAAAAAAAAAAAAAAAATTGGCAAACCAATGCCTCTTCTTTCCTTATTTATTCTCAAAATATGATGAAGTCCACCTTTCTATATGAGGGCTAAAGCCCGAAGTTCAATGTGGGGAAATAGCTCCTCCCATGTCTCTAATAAAGGCCAACCTCCCACGGTAGTTCCCCCCTTAGCACGTTGTGAAACACTACCCCTTCACAAGCACTAGGGTCCTACATGGCATGTGTGGCTGAGCCTTTCTTTCTTCCTGCCTCCCTGTCAGGTCTTGTTTTCCCTCTCCTGTGTAGCCTTCCGTTTCTCCGTTTGTATGTTGTCCCCCCCCCAGTTCTCTCATGCTGCGCTTGCTTGGAGCTCCCATTTGAGCTCCATTTTTTCCCCTGTTTTCCTGCCCCCTCTTAGCTTTTCCAGCTTCTCCCCCATCCCAGCCTGGCCTCCCCTTTCCATCCTCTGTCATGGCCTTTTGGTTTGGCCTTCCCCTCCTGTGCCTTCCACCCCTCCTGCTTCCCTGTTCCTGCTAGAGCATTTCCCCTTCTTCTTTGCCTGATGTGTCAGTCGTTCTGGCTCCTCCCCAGGTTGCTGTGTGCCTTTGTTATTTCCGACCTGCCTTGGCTGTTGCTGGCCTTCTTTTTGTGGCTATCCTTTCCTCTTCCTGCTGGGGGTGAGCCATGCTGGTGGTCTGCATTTCATTCCACCATTTTACTTCTCAGGCAGATGGGTTTCCCCCATTCCTTGGGTGTGCCCTCCCATTCCAGTTTTGACCATTGGGTTTTCTAGGGTGTGCACCACCTAGGCTTTTCTCCTGCCCTTACATTCCCGGTCCAGCCTTCCCTGATGCTTCACTGTTTCCCATTACCTCCTGCTTCTTTTTGTGCTCCTGGCTGTTTCGTTCTTCTTAGCTGGCATCCTGCACTGCAGTTTTGCTCCTTCCACTGCCTTTTACCTGCTTCCAGCTCATTCCCTGACTCTTCCATTCCCTCGGACCTGCTCTGTACTACCAGCATTTTGGAGGTATGCTATCCTGTGATTTGTTTCTCTAGCTCTGCCCCTTCTTCCCTAGTTACTCTCCTCATCTCTGCTGGTTACTTGCTTTAGTCCATGTTGTTCCTGCCCCTTTCTTCCTCCTCTGTACATGTGCTCCACACCATCAAAGAAAAAATAAATTAAAATTGCTCTTGCTTTTCTGCTCCTACCCCTTCATTGTCTCCTGCCACGGTTGTCCTCTTGCACTTTGCCTCCGACCCCATTCCTGGCCCTGTCACTTGCCCCTTTCTGTCTCTTCCCCTTCCCCACCTTTCTCATTCTTGCCCTCGTCCCTCACTTCCCATATTTTTGGGGCTTCTCGCTCCTTATATCGGCACTTCATCTCGGGCTCCATTCTTCTCCTACCTCAACAGTCCAGCACCACCCCTGCCCTAGTCTGGCTCCTCCAGTTCCTCTATATTCCTCTGCTCTACCACCTTCTGCAATCATCATTCCCTAACAAATAATGTTTACCCCCTAATCACCTAGCCTTTTCTTGGTCACAGCATTCTATACCTCATTTAGCATATTATCTCTATGTTTCCTAGTCTTCCTCCAGCTCTTCATTGCCTTCCAGCATGCCCTCTCAACACTCTGCTCCTGCCCGTTCCATTTTCCATGTCCCTTGTAGTGGTTCCCTAAGTCCTGCTCCATTTGGTCCTCCTTCCCGTATGCTTCCATGTTGTTTGGCATTCTCTGTTCTGAGTCACTGCTGAGTTTTGTCTCCTCCCATTCTCCACTATACCTCTGGCTTGTCCTTGCTAGTATCTGAGCCTCTTTTGGAGGGTTCCTACCCTCCTAACATTATAGTTGCTGTTTTGGTCCCCTCTTACCTGGCTTGTATTTCCATTGTTATTCCCATGGTGGAGAACTGTTGTGTCGCAACTGGGCATTGGGGCTCTAATTAGCAGGAGCATGCTTTCAGAAAACTTTCTGATCTTGCCCTAGTTTCTTCCTACATGGCTTTCAGTGATGCCTGTATTACCCATTGACCTTGCAACCTTCATGGCCTTCAAATGTTCCTTGCCTTCCATTACTGTGCTTCATGCACCTCACAGCATTCCTCTATCTCCTCCTTAAAAGCATTTGCAGTACTCTTACTTCACCTGTCCTCTAACATCGTACCTACTACCTTCCCTTGTCCTTCCTCATTTTGCCTACCTCGTACTCCTCAGCTATCAGCTCCCCTTTCCTTACTCAGCTCATACCAGCAGTCTACAGGCCTCATCCCTAACTCTGCCTACTGAGGCATAGCAGTGCAGGTAGGCTTCTCCTGTCTTCCGGGGATGAGAGCCCATTTCCTCTGCCTTCAGCCTCTATCTCTCATACTCTTGGTCAACTTTTCACAGTCTACATCTCTAAACTCTGCCTGGTACAGCATCGAGTGAAGGTTAGCTCACCTGACTACTGGAGATGGGAGCCTGTGTCTTCACTCTACAGTTCAAGCAACTGCATTCTATACCTGATACCCAGTTGCTGCATTCCCTTCGGGAACGGTACCACCATACCCCATTTGCCTTCAATCTACTGTTTCAACTAACTGCATTCCATACCTGATACCTGGTTGCCACATTCCCTTTGAGAATGGGACCACTTTAGCCCATGTACCTTCAATATCCTAACTCACCCAACTACATCCCACACTCCATGGACCTGATGTACTTGTCTTTGCCATGGCCTCCTCATGTCCCGGATTTGGACCCTGGCAGTTTATGCAATCTCAACCACCACTCAATCTATTGGACTCCTGGACTTCTCCTCCTGTGTTTCTGGGCTTCATTGTTGTGGCTTGCCTCCTGGCTCATCTTTCTGCAGTCTCCAGACCTTCAGCTCCATGCTGCCATATCCACCCTCATTGCTGCTATTAATGAATATGTTTCCCTATTGCCTTCCTCTGGGTCATGTCTGACTGCATCTCCCTTGCTTCCTGCTTGATGTATGCCATCCAGTCACCTTCCAGGACATGTGCCTGATGCTTTCTACTATTTCCCCTGATGCTGCCCTTTTCTTATCCAGTGGTCTTTCAGCAATGATTTCAGTGCATTTCCTGTCAGTTATTCCAGTCCACCATCTCCTACTGCAGTGGGACCACATTCTGCATCGCTGCTTCCCTTTTCCTGTCAGTGTTTGCAATGACCTTCAGAGTCTGGAACTGCATACCCATTCTCCGCAGCACCTTTTACTGTCAGCAGCACCTTGTACCTGGATTCACTTCTTCATCTTCCGTGGGTCTCCCACCGAGGCCTGATTCAGCTTTTCTGCATCCTATTACAGCATGCTGTGGTTCTTGCCATAGTCCCATGCCTTATCTGCAACAAGTTGCTGTCTGTACTGCTCAGCCTCTGCTGTCTGCGTATCTAGCTCCATTGTTCAGTTGGTGGGCTTCGCTTGGACTGTCCCCTACATCCCTGGACTGTTGCCTTCCTCCTCATCACCCTGGCAGCTCAAGGCTCCTCCAAGATTTCCATGTCTCTTTTTGGGCATTCCTACACCTATCAACGTCCTGCATACCTGCCTGATCAACTGCTCCTACCTGTTCATCCGTCTCATATTCCTACCTCATCCGTCATAACAGCTCCCTTCCAATGCTCCACGGGGTACCTGTTCTTACCTGAGGAAATCTTCTTCCAGCAACATCCCTTGTACAGCATATCCTATGGACTCTTACATCACCATAAAATCATTGGTACTTGGTGTCACGTGATGGATCTGGAGGCTTAGCGGCTGGATTTTGGGTCTCCCCTTCCCGCTGCAACATTTTGCTATTAAAAGGCACCATCTGACGGCAAAACTGTTCAAAACCCAATCAAAACGAACTATAAGGACTCTCCCCAACAGCTTACACTTTGTTTTTCGAGTGCAAACGTTATGGAGAACTCGGACAAGGAGCTGGAAGTGAAGCGACCGCGGAGGAGCTCATCACCGACAACCCAGCAAGAAGAGATATCCCCGACTAAAATCCACAGTGATTTAACAACTATCAAAGAGGTGCTCTTTAAGCTGATTGAAGAAGTGGCTGATTTTAAGCCAGCTTTAACGCAGTTAGCCCGTCAGGTGACGGACGCTGAGGCAAGGATTTCTTCTATTGAGAGAAATATGGAGAAGAGCGGCCTAGGGTTAGCTGAGGCAAAGAAATCTATCGCGAAGTTGGAGGACCGCTTAGACGACCTAGAGGGAAGAAGTAGACGCAACAATTTGGTATTATTAGGGCTCCCAGAGGGGGAAGAGGGGCCTAACACTATTTTATTTCTGCAGAAGTTTCTTAAATCGTCTGTTGGGTCTTCGCCTAATGGTCCAGAATTTATCATTGAGAGAGCCCACCGAGCCCTCAGAGCTAGGCCGCAACCATCAGAACCTCCGAGACCTGTAATATTTAAACTGCTGAATTACCTTGATCGCGAGTTCATCTTAAAGGAAGCGAGGAAGATATCTGCAATTCTATGGGAAGGGAAAAAACTTCGTATTGTGCCTGATTTAACTTTAAAATCACGCCAAGTCAGAGCTAGCTTTTGTCCTATCACATCGAAACTATGGGCTGCTGGAATAAAACATCGTTTGCTATACCCTGCAAAATTGGAGATTACCTTAAAAGAAGGAACAAAACGTTTTGAATCAGTGGACGAGGCCCTAAAAATGCTTAACGTAGCCTTACCAGAGTTATTCCCTAAAGGCTGACTGTTCTGAAGTTATTTATAAAGAACTCTGGAATATTTGGAGATAAAGCAGTATGTAGTCGACTGCATGGGACATTGAAATGGACTTACTGTGGACTATTAAACATTGCTAATTCTATTTTTTGTTAGCATTTAGTTTAAGTTTTAATATTCCGGCTGACTGTTAGAGGGAATTAGACAGCTTTAAAACCAGCCAGTAACTTTTGGGGACATTTTGGCAATACAGAGTCCTGGTCTGTACTAATTAACCGCTAGAAAGAGTCTCCAGGCTATTACAAAGCTGGCATACTTGCATTTAATTTTTCCTTCATTTAAGCTTTTAATGATGAGACCAGCTTTAAAGAAACAATTATTTTTGCTTTTAAGCATATGAGATGCCGGGACAATTCCTCCAGATGGCTTAATTACTAAATTTTGAAGTTAATTTTCCTTCATTAAATTTATTTCTTGTTTAGTAAGAAGGCAGGGATAGTTACCCTCCTGCATACAGAATTCTAAAACAGATCTAAGTACATTAAAGGAAACTTTATACTTAAATAAGTGGTTGGTTCCCTTGTTGGGGAAAATGGAACTATGACGCAAGTCAGGGTCGGAGGTAGAATAGGTGAATTACCTAATCTTAGTTTATAAGACCAGACCCTATCACCACAAACAAAATATCTTATTCCTTAATTGTGGTATGTTTAAGGTAACATGAAATGTTATGTTAGTTTAGTAATGGTTATGACTTATAATACTATAAGTTCTTCTGAAATGAGAATAGCCCTGCTGATATAGCATCGAGGGCCAGTGAGCTATGCCCTGAAAGAATATAAGGTCAGCACTGGCTAGAGAAATAGACATACTATTCGGTTGAGGGGGGGGCGCTTTCAGAGCATATATGGACCTGAATTTTAGGAGTTGGCTTCGGGCCAGAGAGTTTGTTTCTAGGTACTGGTTGTTAGTGGGT
Source organism: Neoceratodus forsteri (assembly GCA_016271365.2). Taxonomy (NCBI): domain Eukaryota; kingdom Metazoa; phylum Chordata; order Ceratodontiformes; family Ceratodontidae; genus Neoceratodus; species Neoceratodus forsteri. Next base: position 616,136,641 of record CM057455.1, read on the forward strand.
TTTGTGACGGTTTATATGTTGGGGGTCTTAGGGCTTTTTTGGGGTGGGACCAGGCAGCATTTCAAACAACTATGGACTTCCTTTTTAGCTTTCAGTGGTTAGCAACCTAAATATCATTTCCTGGAATATAAATGGGGGAAAGGATAATACAAAAAAATATGTTGTACTGAACCATTTAGCTCATTATAATCCATCAATAGTTTTTCTCCAAGAAACTCATGTACCTAAAAATCAGCTACATCATTTGAAGAAAAAGTGGGTAGGACAGGTATATGGGGCAGAGTTCTCTTCGAATAAGAGGGGTGTGGCTATTTTGGTAGCAAAAGGTATTCCCTTTTTCCACGCACAAATATTATCGGACCCTAATGGTAGGTTTGTAATAGTTAGGGGTAGGCTAGGGGGGATAGAGGTGGTTTTAGGATCCATCTATGGTCCTAACCAGGAATCAGCCTCCTTCTTTTCAGAGTTGGCTATACTCATGGGCCCCTTAGCAGATAGACCAGTAATTCTAGGAGGAGATTGGAATTTGGTGCAGTCAAATTATTTGGACCGTTCTTGGTCCAGAGCGGAACGCATGTCACCTGCACAAAGGGCTCTGATGGAGTTTTCATCCTCCTTGGGCCTTATAGATCCAAGGAGAATGATCAACCCCACTTCCAAGGAATACACCTTTTTTTCTACTACACACAGAAGCTATTCCCGTATAGATATTTTCCAGGTTAATCACCAAGTTTTTTCTTTTGTTTACGAAGTTACTATTCTGAGTAGAGTAATTTCGGACCATTCACCTATACAACTATGTTGCCGGCCCTTGTCGGCTCCACCCAGATCTTACTCCTGGTCCTTGAATAATTGCCTGCTTAAAGATCCTAAATTAGTGGAACATTTCCATTCCTTTATGTCCCACACAATCGCTTCTAATTGGGGTTCGGTCCGAGCGGTGGATAAGGTATGGTCAGCCTTAAAGGCTACTTGGAGAGGTGAGTTGATAAGATATGCTACAACTCGCAAAAGGAAAACAAGGAACCTCCTATCTAAATGTTTAGAGAGAATTAAAGCCTTAGAGGTTATGAGTGATGATTTGAGATCACCAGATCAAGAGCATGAGTTAATTACGTTAAGGGCATGGTATTCGAAGTCAGTAAGAGAAGGGGTAGAAAACTGAGCTTCCAAATTGAAGGCCACCTTTCTAGGACAATGTAACAAAGCCGGTAAAATCTTGGCCTGGCAGCTAAAACAAAGAACGGCAGCTAAAAGTGTGGCTGGACTGAGGCATCCATGTGCTAATGATTTAGTAGTGGACCCAGAAGGGATTTTAACTATTTTTCTTGATTTTTACAAAAATCTATACTCTAGCGTGTTGCCACCATCCGATGAAGGTGCAGGGATGGAAAGATTTCTGGCGAACCTCCCATTCCCCACACTTTCAGAGGAAAGTTGTCAAAAATTACAGGCCCCCTGTCTCAGAAGGAGATTAGTGAGGCTATTGATGATCTCAAGCTGGGTAAGGTCCCGGGACCTGATGGATTCACAGCCCAATTTTTTAAGTCGTTTAAAGATCTCCTTGTACCACTGTTGTACCAACTTTATATCTTCTGGCACGACTATGGGATACAGGATCCTTCCCTTTTTGAAGCCAGAATTATTCTCTTGCCCAAGCCTGAGAGGTCACCTGACTTGGTTGGCAATTATAGACCAATCTCATTACTTAATATAGATATTAAAATTTACGCTAAGATATTAGCTGCTCGAATGAAAAATACATGGCTTGATTTGGTGAGCCCGGAGCAGGCGGGCTTTGTAGCTGGTCGCTCTTCAGGAGATCACTTCAGGAAAATATTTTATTTAATCTCTGCATCTGGGTGTCCAGATTTGGAAGCATCTCTGGTCTCTAGGCAAGAGAGAAAGCTTTCGATAGGGTGGAATGGGGTTTCTGTTCCAGACCCTATCTAAATTTGGTTTCCGCTAAATTCCTGAGATATATTAAAGTCCTTTATACTTGTCCATCCTAGAATCCAGTGCAACAACCTGAGTTCTACAGTTTTCCCTTTAACACGAGGTACCCGCCAAGGCTGCCCTCTCTCCCCGTATCTCTTTAATTTATATTTAGAACCCCTAATTAGATCTATTAATAATGACAACCAAGTGTACGGGATATGTATTGGGGATTAAGAATATAAATTATCAGCATTTGCAGACGATCTATTATTACACGTTAGTCATAGTCGAGAATCGCTTCCTCGGGTATTCCAAATTATATCCGAGTTTAGTCAATTTTCAGGATATCATTTGAACAAAGGCAAAACTATGGTTCTTCCACTATCCCCTTATCTCCAACATAGTTGGTGTACTTCTCTAGAATTAAAATGGCAACCCGAATCTCTGTTCTACCTAGGTATTTGGATCTCTAAGAATTTGGATGAGCTGGTAGATTTAAATTTTAAGCCACTGATGAAATCCATTAAGGAAAGCCTAGAGAAATGGTCAAAACTTTCGCTATCCTTTTATGGAAGAGTTAATACAATTAAAAAGATGATTCTCCCTAAAATCTTTTATCCCCTCTACAATCTCAATGTATACCTTCCTAGGTCCTTCTTTAAATTGATTATTAAATACTGTTCCAATTTTCTATGGAAGGGGAAACCCCCTCGTCAAGCTTATAAGAAGCTCACATACTCAAGGAAGGTAGGAGGCCTTCAGCTTCCAGATTTTTACATATATTATTTAGCGTGCCATGCGGCTAGAGCAGTTTCATGGCTATCAGATGCAAAAGGGGCCTCACCCGGTCAGGATTTAGACTTGATAATGGCTAAGAGTGTTAGCGTGGATTTGGAATCTTGTTTATTTATTCCATGGGCAAGGTTCCTGGTAAGCTGAGGACACTCCTATGGGGTGGCATATAAGGGCCCTACACCAATTATATGCATTGCTGAGAATCCCTATACAAAAGATATATTCCAACCCTTTTAAGGAATCTAACCTAATGGTAGGAGTCAGACGATAAAAAAGCATATTGGTAATGACCTTACTAAATATAGATTAATGGATTTTATTTCACAGGGCTCAGTTATTTCACCCATTGCCCTTACAGAGAAACTCAATGTTCAATCCAGGGACCGGTTATGGTTGTATCAGATACAGGGGTGCATAGGTTCCTTCCTTAGAAATGACAAGGGGACGGTAGAAGCTGGAGAACTTTTGAAAAAGATGAGAGATCTCATAATATCTGGTAATTCAGTCTCAAAATTGTATAAACTAATTCTAACAAAAAGGGATTCAAATATCTCTTCTGCTTCATTTTACAGGGAGGCGAACCTGTCCTTAGGATGGTCCGATGAGACATGGGGCAAGATATGGTTAGATTTATATTCTTATATTAAACAAGACAGATTAAGGGGTCTACAATTTAATCTTTTACATAATCTTTATCTCTCCCCAGCTAAGCTTGCTCGGATACATAAATTCAATTCACCAAGGTGTAAATCCTGTAGCTGCCCTGTAGCTACAACACATCACATATTATGGGAATGTCCAAAGGCAGTTAAGCTTTGGTATTCGGTGGGGAAATGGCTAACCCCATTCACTAAGATTGCTTCATATTTTGATGTAAAAACATGCTTCTTTGGGCTGTTTAAGCAAAGCATAGCGAAGTCTCTCAGATACCAAATAGCATTAGCAGCACAGGTGACGAAGCTGCTTCTTCTTCGATATTGGAACAATGACCAACTTCCCTCATACAAGGAATGGTGGAATGAATTTCTTAATGCTCTAAATGCAGAAAGGTTCACTGCAACTTTTCACAATTCAGTAAGAAGTTTAATTACCACAGGAATAGTCTTTACAATGTTTGAAAGGTAGATATGGTTATTAATAAGTTGAGACCCCCCTACATTTTCCTTGTTTCCTTCTCTTATTTATGTAATTTATTTGTCCAGGTCACACCCTGCAAATAATCTAGAGGCTCCTCTATACCTCTTAGCTACAATTGTTACTAGCTTAGTTAATAATTTGTTTACCCAAGTAGACAACCAAGAGGGCTGATGTTCAGGAAATTCTTAACCTGGGATGATTAGAGTTCCCTAATGTGGAGGTTGTTAACTGAGGTAGGCTAGTATTAGACTCACAAAGTCCGTAGAGGTACTTTATGTATGGGTTGCTGCTCTGGTTGGGGGAAGGGCGGGAGGTGAGGGATTACAGGGATGGTATCCTTTGTCATGATGGGCGATGTACTATTATATGTTTTTTTGTAGTATGGTTAAAGGATTACCATCTGTAGTTTTCTTTTCCTTTTATTATGGTTTTATTCTTATGAGATGTGTAAGATGTTGTGTTGTTTATTAATATAAAATAAAATAAACTTATTTGCAAAAAAAAAAAAAAAATCACTGGTACTTCCCAATAACCTCCCCAGGACTCATTTCTGGAATCTATTTTGACTGAACTATAGAAAATCTAATTTCTCAACCATCTCTGCAGGATGTTTCCTTATACACTCTATTAATTCAAGCAGTATGGACATCACTACCTCCCATGTCCTCATAGGATACAAGATTTAGGGGAGTCTCTTTCACTCATATCTTCTTACCTGGAAAGGTGACTTTAATTCCTTCTGAGATGTACCAACTCCATAATAATCATCAATGTTAAGGATAACGGGAGCTGCAGAATACCTCAGAGCAGTACTGGCATCATCTGTTATACCTTCTCATAATCTTCTCCTAAAAGAGCTGACTCTGTTTGACCACATTATTCATCTTGTATTCCCTGAATAGCCATTGGATGTTCCAAAGACCTTCTCCAGCTGCCATCCCTAAACACGTATTGTTGGATATCTGGTGCTTAACTGCTTTGCTAAAGTTACCGTATCCAAGCCAATGTTCCCCGGCCCCTAGACTTCACCATGATTCATAAAGTTATCTACAGCTCTTCATCATTTTACCCTAAATCATGCCACCTACCCATCCAGTGGTCTTTTAACTCATCCATCAAGATTTATCTCCCTTACTACTCCAGCGAATACCATCATCGAGAGCAGGCTTTCAATGATTCCTCAATCTGCACATCCTTAATCAACCTGGTTGTCTCACTATCCCAGTCATACCCCACAACAGTCCTATATCTGACTAAGCATACTAGGCATCCATAGCATTCTATGCTGCTCTCAACTTCTCATTGCCACATAAGTCTATAGACGTATTCAAATAACCATTCTCAGCCTTCCCTCAGCATTCCAACAGTGGATACTCCAGCACTGCAAAGCCACCATGGCCACTTAAAGCTGCTGCATTGGCAATTAAGCAACAGCATTACCCATGTCCACCATTTACCACTAGCAGTCCTTCCTCAATATGAGACTATGTAAATCTCATTATAGTAACAATAACTCTAGTCAACCCTTGAATTCATTAAACTGAGCTTTCCAATTATTCCCATTGATATCCAGTTACCATCTCTACAGCATATAACACCCTTCCTTCATTGGTCTAAAATCTCACATGTTAACCCCTCCTACCAGATACCTAAAGCTTCAGTCTGAATCCTTCATCATCTCCATAGATGCCTACATAGCAACATATTGCACAATGCTGAACTCCAAGCCTTGAAACCCTAATACGGATGCCAAACCCTATGCAAAGTCTGCTAGATTATTTAAAGAATTTCATAACCCAACACACTTCTCCACAGTTAAAAGTCTGGCAACTCATATAATCAACTCATGCTCTTCATGCTCACATTTACTCTATAACCCCATTGAATATCAACCAATATCACATTGGAATCCTGGACCACGTTCACCCTTTTTCCAGCTGAACTTTATCCATATTCAGGATCTGGAAACTCCTTCAGACTGGACCTACCTCTTCAGCCTCAGAATTGACCTTCCAGAATGCATCATTCATCAGACTCTAAAGATGGAACACCACGTCTACAAACAGTTCACCTGACTTAGAAATTAGAATATGGTTGTAAGAACATAGGATCATCTCCTCTTAGTTTGCCCTGAGGACAGGTGGGTCAGTAGCCATGGGTCCTCAGAGGTTTCCTCCACCTTGGGGGGGGGGTCCTTTCCTGTGTACTACTTGTCATACTCTCTGAGAGTTGGAGGAGGTAATATTTTTGTGCTTTATATTCCCTAACCACTACCAGGCTTTCCTACCAAGGGTGGGAATATAGAAAAGCCAAAAAATAAACTGCAGTTATATAAGCACTACTAACCCAATGCTCTATTCACCAAAGCATTGAATTGGAAGGCTATAGCCCGAGGTTCAACATGGGGGAATAGCTCCTCCCACATCCCTAATAAAGACCAGTCTCCCTCGGCAGTTCCCCACTTAGCGTATTGCAAAACACCCACCATCTACTCCTGCCTCTTCCTTCTCCAGCACTGTTCTCACCTTTGGTGCTGGGCTTTCTGTTATCTGCTCACTACCTGGCAAATCTACCAAGGGTGGGAATACAGAAAGGCCAAAAAGTAAACTACAGTTACATAAGCACTACTAACCCCATACTCTATTCACCAAAACATTAAACATTGATTTTATCATCATACATGTAGTGGTTTTTGTATGGCATAAAAAATAATTAAAAAGTATTGGGGTAATTTTGACCCCAGATTACATATACATCAATTGCTTCATCAGTTATATTGTTTTTATTGTAATATGTTTATGTTTTTTTAAATATGTTTACACTTTCTATGGTCATATTTGAAAATAATGTAATTTTAAAATAATTATAGTGTGTTTTTTTGAAGTATGATATATGTGTGGTCATCTGGACTGCAAGACCTTTATTGTCAAGTGCATTTTGGGAACTTAGGAGGGTCAAGTAAGAATTCAACAACCAGAAAAGTGCCTGGTGCTCAGAGGAAAATGTAGCACCAAAAGTAAAATGAAACACTACAGATGGGTGATGTGCTGGGTGACTGTAGGAGACCAATTGTGGTACCACTCCACAAGGGAGGGAGGAGGAAGGAAGCTAGCAATTACAGACCAGTTAGCCTCACATCTGTCGTGGGGAAATTCATGGAGATCCTAATCAAGCAGGACCTTGTGGAATACTTGGAAGGGAATGATCTTCAGGATGCCAGACAACATGGGTTTGTGGCAAGTAGATCATGTCAGAAGAAACTCATTACATTTTTTTGAAGCTATGTGATAATGATGATTGCAGAATAGTGATCCCTGTTAGGGCAAATGCACATTGCCCAAAAAAATTTCAGTGATGTAGTCCCCAGTGCTCAGCAAAAGGGCACCACTGACTTACAATTCTAATGTTAATGCAGGGGGCTGTGCACCCCACACCCCCATGGGGGGCTTCGCCCCCACACTACCCTACTGAAGGATTCTCAACTCCAGCATAGTGCATGTCAAGGGGGGCAAAAGATGAAAAAAAAATTTTGGGTCGGGCACAACAAAAGGTACCTGAACCCATCCCCAAACCTGGCACCCTGTGCAGTACAACCCTGTACCCACCCACCATGCCACAGGAGCAGCTCTGCAGCTAGCCGTGGTGCTGCCCAATACATCTCTCCCTCTCGTCTCACCCCTCGCCATGCGCGGTTGCTCCCCCCCCACATGTATATACATGTAGCGACAGGATGTCACTGTATTCGTGCATCCCCCCAAATCTGGTTGCCCCCCCCACCAGTTGCTGCAATGTGAGGCACCATGATTGAGTTGCTGTTTCAACAGGTGTCCAATCATGCTTTTTTAACTGGGCAGCCAAAGAACTGGATAACGGTCATCCAGTGTACCTCCTCTACTTTGATTTTAGCAAGCCACAGATTCACCTGCTAAAGAAGTTGCATTACCTAGGCACTGCAAAGAGCATTGTTAGGTGGTTGGGAAATTGGCTCAAGGATAGAAGACAGAGTAGTAGTCAACAGGGTGAGATCATCTGAAGGAGAAGTCACAAGTGGAGTACCACAGGAATTGGTCTGGGCCCAGTCCTGTTTCACATGTTCATTGGTGACATCAGTGAAAGAATCCAGGGCAAGCTTGTCCTCTTCGTTGATGACACAAAACTCAGCAGGAGAGTTGACAGTGCAGAAGCAGTTAGAGAATTACAAAGATGAGAAAGATGGTCTAATGTCTGGTAGCTGAGGTTTAACATGAAAAAGTGCAAAGTGATGCATTTGGGAAAAGGAAACCCTAAGAGAGAATATTGGCTCAGTGGGGTCAGGCACAGTACCTCACAAGAAGAGAGGGACCTGTGGGTCATCTTATGTGACACTCTCAGCAAACAAGCCAATGCAACAAAACATATAGCAAGGCAAACAGAATGTTAGGGTGTATAGGAAGGGGATTTGACAGCAGGAGAAAAGAGTTGATCTTTCCCATTCATAGGTCCCTGGTGAGGCCTCATCTTGAGTATTGTGTCCAGTTTTGGAGCACTCACCTTAGGAAGTACAAGAATAGGCTGGAGGCTGCACAGAGAAGGGTGACAAAGAGGATTCTGGGACTCAAAGGGCTCTCGTACATGGACCGACTAAAGTCACTAAACATGCACTTGCTCGAGACGAGGAAAGAGACAAGCGATATGTCACAGGCATTCAAACTCATGAGAGGTATAAATAGAGTGCCCTACACAGAACTATTCAAATAGATTGACAGCTCAACTACTAGATGTCCCGAATGGAAATTGCGGGGAGGGAGCTTCAGGAGGGATCTAAGGAAACACTACTTTACCGAAAGAGTAGTGGAATCATGGAATAACCTGCCAGCTGAGGTAGTGGGAGCTAAGACCATAGCAGCATTCAAGCTTGGGTAGGACAGAGCAAGGGAAAGCACTATAGCAAGTATGGACAAATACCATGGGGGGGGGCTAGCTCCTAGGAAAAGTAGAAGGTCTTGGAAATGTATGGGTAGACTAGATGGAGCCTTGGTCTCCTTCTGCTGTCATTTTCTGTTTCTATGAAACCAAAAAGACACTGTGCACAAAAATTAGTGAACAGCAAATGCTGCAATCAAAGAGTTACCATTTATTCTGTGCTGACAGCAAACAAGAAAACACTAACACCCCGGCGCTTCCAACCCCTGCAGGTTCTTCATCCCCCACCCAATGAAGTACCCACAGGGGTTTGAAGCACTGGGGTTTTAGTGTTTGATGATTTTTGACAGCACTGAATAAATGGTAACTCTTTGATTGCAGATTTGCTGTTCATTTGATTTTGAGCACCATGTGTCTTTTGGTTTATGTAAGAATTATATTGTTTTTATTGTAATATCTTTATATTTTTTAAATATGTTTACACTTTTTAAGTTTATATTTTAAAATCAGGTCATTTTAAAATTATTCTAGTGTTTGGTGAAGTATAACATATGTGGGGTCATTTTGACCGCATGACATTTATTGTTAAATGCATTTTGGAACTTTGGAGGGATATTATAAGTAGCCAGAACTGCTCAAGAAGCACATGTGAATATGATTAAAAGTACTTGTACTGGATACCAGCCTGGCACAAGTCTTTTTCATCAGTTGGAGATAACGCACCAAATCCTGAGATCTCCCTAGATAAAGAGAATTAAAATTGTCAAGCAGTAAGCCATTAAAGCATTTTCCACAGTAACCAGGTCTCAATAAAAGCTAGGGCTTCAACTGTGTAGTATTCTGTAGGTGAAGAAAGTCACAGTGAAAAAATGGTGCCACATGATACTCAAGTGACATCTTGTTATTCAGAATGACTTCCAGGTTTTTTGTCCTATCCATGACTGACAGAGGATAGCAATTCAAAGTTGGTGACAGGACATTATATCTCATAATTGCCAACCTATGGAGGGCTGGTTCTATCAGTAGCATCTCTGTTTTGTTGGGATTGAACCTTGCAAGCCAGCTCACAGTCATCTAGTGGCTTACTTCAGACAGCATTAATCAATCATATCCATGGATTCTGCCTGATCCACCATGAATGAGAATTACAACTAAGTAGAAGCTGCCTAGCTTGGAAACTTTAAGTCATATCATATTACAGTCTTAACCAATGGCAGCACATACTGTAAGTGAAATGACAATGCAACAAAATGATGATTTAGAACAATTAAAATATGTCCATGTATGTTGAATTCATCTCATAGTAAGCTTTACACATGTAAAAATTATTTTTAATGGTTCTGGTGTGTTGACCTAACTTGATGATAAAAGGTTTCTTAGTTTTGTGCTTAAGTCTGGAAAATGTTTTTTTTTTTTTCCATTCTGCATTCCTTAAATCTAAGTTCAAACCAAAACAAATCTCAGAAAAAATCTAAATCAAGCAATTACTAGTCTGGTGGTGATGATATATTAAGTCGGGGTATGGTAACAAATATGGCTTTCCTGAGCACCATAAATAACAGGATATTCATTATTTAGATGTGCCTATCAATATCAGACCTATTCTGGTATTCATATTCTTCTCACATTACAAGGTAAAAAATAAAAATAAAAATGAAAACCCACCCTACCCTTTCACTCATCTCACAAAACCATCCTGGGGTACTCCTATAGCTTATCATTGTATGACAGTTTTGTTGTCGAGTGGTTAGAACACTGGCATTGGAACAAGAAGATCACAGATTCAAATCTTGTTAGGGCCAAACACTTACTGCGTGTCCTTGGGCAAGTCATTTAACTTCTCAAAGTTCCAATCCACTCAGCTACTAAAATGGATAGAAACAGAACACCGCCGACATTGGGATGTTTAATTTCAGCTGGACTATACTGGGAAAATAAATTGTAAAAATAATAAAAAACCTTTACTTCCTGCTACTGACAACATAATTTAAGATAGCGCTTTCCATAAACTGGCCCACAGCCCAGTACTTTGCATGGGATAACTACTCATCATACAGTATACCCACTTGAGTCCAGCAGTGAGAGGGGGCACGTTAGAAACCTTTAAATATCTGAGGGTAGTTAGTAGGACAGAGTGTCAATACCTGTTCAAGTGAAGCAAGGCATCAATGAGCAGGTGGCAGGAGCATGAAATGGTGGGGATAGATTCAGGAGGGATGTGAGGATATACTTCATAATGAAAACAGAGCTGGATACATGGTCAACACCAAGGTGGTCACTGGTTGTAAGACAGCGTGGGACAGCTACAATAGGTTGGTGAAAACAAAGGCAGGGAAGGGATGGGGAGCAGGGGGTAGGGAAGGGGCTTATTTGCCACTAGGACTTTCATCTTTGGCTAGTTCAAATGGTAGGCTGGTATGAGTCAGGTAGGAAAATAGACAGACAAGATATGCTATGAGTCTTTTTCTGTTGACAACTTTGTATGTTTCTATGAAGCTGAGCTTTATGATCTGTTGTATTTTAAATCCAGGGGACCATTATCCTTCTGAAATGTCTCAATGATTACCATTTGTGTGTTAGTGTGATAGAATGTTCCACTTGTCCTTTTTTCATTTGATCTGGAGAAGAGAGTGTGACCAGTGTGATGCCCCAGGGCTCAGTAGTGGGACCAGTACTCTTTGAGGTCTTTATAAGTGACATTGCAGACAAGCTAGAAGGGAAGGTCTGACTCTTTGCAGATGACCCCAAAATCTGCAATAGGGTAGATACTCCAGGGGTAGTTGAAAGGATGTGTAGAGATCTGAGAAAACTAAAGGAGTGGTCAAGGGTATGTCAGCTGGATTTCAACATGAAAAAGTGCAAAATCATGCACTTAGGGCACAGAAACACCAAGGTGGAATACAAAATGAGAGAAATATTGATGGTCACTGAACAGGAAAGGCTCCTGGGGATAATCATGTCTCATAACCTGAAGATGGCTCTGCAGTGCAACAAAGCAATTGGTAGGGTCAGTTGGATGTTGGGGTGCATGGGGGTTATCATCAGCAGAAGGAGGGAGGTGTTGTTGCCACTGTATAGATTGCTGGTGAGACACTACATTGAGTACTGTGTCCAGTTCTGGAGGCCATGGGCCCAATTCTCAAAGTTCCTGGCATGGCACAAGGGGTGTGTGCCACAGAGAATGGTGTACAGTGCCCCTTGCACCAAGAGATGCACCAGGAGCGATTCACAAAGGCAGCCTGCATCACCCAAAGGCTGCCTGCCCCAGACTGGGCTTGCACTGCTTGTGCACCAAAAAATGGGCTGTGGCACGGTGCGAGGGGTATGCCGCAGATGCAGGCTGCCAAAGCTCTTTGATCAAGAATCACAAAACTCACCCAGAGGGCAAATTTCTATGTACACTTAGACCAGCTGGTCTAAGGGTACTTAAAAAACTGCCCTCTGGGTGAGTTGCTATTTGTGGCAAGGTGCTGCTGCCCCCAGCCCTGTTCACCCCTTATATTATATAATAATTCCCTGGTAGTCTAGTGCCCCTCCACACCCCAATCACCCATTATAGTAATGTATAAATCCTTGGTAGTCTAGGGCCATCCCACACCCTGATCGCCCATTATAATAATTTATATTTCCCTGGTAGTCTAGTGGCCCCCCAGCCCTGATTGCTCATTATAATAATGTATAAATCCCTGGTAGTGTAGTGGACCCCCATCCCCGAGCACCCATTATACTAATTTAGATATCTGTGGCTGTCTAGTGCCCACCCCAAGCCCTAATCTCCTGTAATATAACTTAATATCCCTGGTAGTCAAATGGCCTGCTTTAGCTCCGATCCCCCATTATGTGACAATGCAACGTACCAGGTGGCCTAGTGAATCTCTACCCTGCAGCGCCTACCTCCCCACACCCATCCCATAATCAATCCAGCGATATACAGTTTCATCATCACTCATGGTTAGTTAGTCGACGATTACTGAATGAGTACATACTGTATAGTGTATGCACTCAGTGATTGACAGTAGCTGTCATTTACTGAGCATGTACTATATAAAGCATGCACTCATTCAGTGCTCATTCGGTGGCTGGCCGTGGTTGTGAGCAGTGGGCTGTGCCAGTTGCCAGATTGGCTACTGGATGGGGGAGCGGGGTGGTAGGCAACTGCAGGGTGGTGGGTCCACTAGACCACCAGATATTTTGGATTGTCACATAATGGGTATTAGGGCTGGAGCGGTCCACTCAACCACCAGGGAAATTAAGTTATATTACAGGAGATCAGGGCTTGGTGAGGGCCACTGGACTACCAGGGGAAATATAAATTATTATAATGGGTGATCAGGGATGGGGTGGGGCCACTGGACTACCAGGGATTTGTAAATTATTATAACTGGCGATCAGGACATGGGGGGGCACTAAACTACTAGGGATGTTGTTCAATTTATAAGTGTCTTAATTTATAAGTTTGTTATGTGTTTAGTGACTTGTCTTAATTTGTAACATAATGATTATAAGTTGTACTATGACTTTCTACCCCCTTGTATAACAGTGCCCTCTGTACTCTTATTTGTTGCTTATGCTGTCATAATGTACTTGCATTTTGTCTCTGTACCATTATGTTATATTCTCCCGGGTTGTTCCTGAAAATAGGAATAATACTTGTCTAGTATACTTAACCGGTAAACAAAAGCTAAATAAATAAATAATAGTTTATTTACACGGAACTCGGGGATCTGCTATTTCTGTGCTTAATCAGGGAATCAGGGATGGGAGAACCACTTGCATTTTCCACAAGGAGACTGCATCAGACTCTTCCCGTGCACCATGTGTTTGCTGCACAGGAGAGGTTACCGCAAGTGTGGGGACATAGGTGCTGGGGCCACTCCTGTACCAGAATCAAGTGCAGGGTCCCTGGTGCACTGGGCTTCAGCACAAGCTGCTGTTTGCTGCAGCTTGCACCAATCTAAATCCACATTGTGAATAGGGCCCCATATCTCCAGAAGGACATAGACAAAGTACAGGCTGTCCAGAGGAGGACAACTAAAATGGTGCAGTGTCTGCATAAGAAGCCCTATGAGGAGAGACTAAAGGGCCTCAATATGTACATCCTGGAAGAGAAAAGGGTGAGAGGAATACAATAGAGACTTATAAATACCTCAAGAGGGTAAATATGGTACAGGAGGGAAGCATTTTTCAGAGGAAAAGATGCATAAGAATAAGAGGACATGTAATGAATCTGGAGATGTGTAAATTCAGGGGAGATGTGAGGAAGTACTTCACAGAAAGAGAGGTGAATGCTTGGAACAGTTTTCCAGCAGAGGTGGTAGGGTCAAAAACAGTGATAGGATTCAAGAATGCATGAGATAGGCATGAGGGAATCTTAGTGGAAAGTAAGTGGGGGGGAGCTGAAGGTCAAGTAGGGTCTACAGTGAAAATATAGCCAGGGAAAAATGAACCGATTGGGTGGGACAAGTGGTCCATATCTGCTATCAAATTCTATTGTTCTAGGATCATATAATGAATTATTTGTCAACATTCTATTATCTATGTATTGTTATTTCTTTTTAGAGTCAATTTACATGCTTTATTCTTCTTTGCTTTCCTTTCCAGTTGCAACTCAGCACTTTTGGGTTTTATTTCAGTGTTGTAGAAGGTTCTAATACACAGGTTGTGAGTTATGTATCCTTTTAGTTCTTCATATAGTTACAGTATGTACCTTTCAAGTTCTTCATATATATCTATGCATATGATGTTACTAAAATAGCAGCATAGTGCAGCACCTGGTTGGCAACCTGATGAAGACTTTGTTGAAATGTTTGAACATGGCATTTTATGCTTCATGTTAGAGTGAATTAAAAGTTCTATCCTGCTGCTGTCTGAACAAATTTAATATAACACTAGTCACAGGGTGCGTTCGTGTTGCTTTTTCAACTGGGCAGATTCTTCTTCTGCTACTTGTCACCCATGGTGAAACAGCAGTTGTTTTGATGGACATTCCCTTAAGTACTGCAAGTACTGTACTTTCTGGTTTGCTCACCAGAGTCTATCTTTTATCCATTACTTTGACAACATTTTTTCATAGATCTCTCCTAACTTCTAACTTTCATTTTTTTACAATACCTCAGGGAGAACCAAAGTGGTGAAAATTCCAAACCAGCTTAGTAATACCCTCTTTCCAAACTGCAGTCTACTTTTCAGTTCAGTCATTCAAAAGACAAAGCACATGAAGTGCACCAGGAGGGAGGCAGCAGTTTGTGTCATTGATGAAATTGGGCAAGTCCTGATGTTTTTAAATTAATTAACTGTTTTACATATTCATTGAATGTGACTAAATGTGTAGAGATATGGGTATCCGGGGGTGCTGAACTTGAATACTTGCCAATGATTAAAAAAAGGTACCCGCACATGCCAGTATACAGTAAATTTGACAATTTGTTTCCATAAAAGTGCTCCCTTAGTGAAAAGAATGTGAATATGCAAGAATTCTATTTCTGAATTTATTTCCTTTGCTTGCTGGATTGTTACAGTTTCTGAATGCTAATAGAAACATAGAACATGATGACAGAAAACTGCCTACTGGCCCAACCTTGCCTTTTACTTGTGTGATGGCCTCAGTGACCATCTTTCTCCCTTTAACCTTTCTTCCCTTTACTCCCTCACCTGTCCTTATCAGTCCCTTGTGCCTGTCCCACACATGTTTGTATCCAATAATTGTTTTGGCACATACCATCTCCTCTGCCAGTCTGTTGCACTTGTCCACCACACTTTCTGTGAAAAAGTACTTGTAGACATCCCTCCTGAATCTTTCCCCTGCTAGTTTTAGTGGATTCTGTCTTGTGTTTGTACTTAGGGTAAACAATTTATTACATTTCTCTATTAATCCCATGGGGACATTTATACATTTCTATCATGCCTCCCCTCCCTTTCTTGTCTCCAGGGTGTATGTGCTGAGTTCCCTCAGTCACTTCTTTTTTTTTTTTAGTTAAAAATTTTTATTAAGTTTGAAAGATAATATAAGACACAGCCATGTACATAAAGAAGATACAACATGACACATATGCATACACTTTGACTGCAGTGTCATTATATAATTGACAAAGTCTAGCCCATAGAAAAAGACATTGCTAAATAATGATACAGTAAGGAAGTATACAGTGAGTTGTATTGTGGTATTGTGGTATTGTGCCCCAAAAATAAACAAAAAAAAAAAGTATGAGAAATTGCATGATTACCACCACATCTAGATCAGTTAAGACTTCTAATATGGGCATAATACATAAGTGTCTCCTGATACCTGAAAAGCCTGAAAAGCACAGACATAATAACAAAATACTAGCAACCTTAAGGTCCAGATCTGAATTATTATCCTATAAGGAGAATAGATAACAGTCCTTGCAGGTAGGGGGTGGGTTTGGGGGTTCCAAACCATTTCCTACTAGTGGATCTACTATGTTGGTCCAGATCATTCCACAGGGGAAGTCAGCCAATCCCTGCACATAGGGAGAGATAAGCTAAATAAGGGGTCCAGGTAAGATAATATTATAAGACAGTGTTGGTAACTAAGTGGGACTGATGATCCAGTACTGCTAAATTAGAGAGGGCATTATATAATTCAGAGATGGTGGGTACCTCTGTGGTTCTCCACCTAAGGAGGATAAGCCTCTTAGCTTGGAGGCTATGAAGTGTCAGCCATCTGTGCTGTTGACGAGTGAACACTCTCAACACAGGAGGAAGGCCCAAAATCCAAACTAGGGGATCTAGAGTCAGAGCAGAGTCTGAGGCCTGTTGAGCCAGACCCAAGACAGCCGTCCAGAATGGAATGAGAAGTGGGCAAAGCCAAAGTATGTGCAAAAGGTCTCCCTCTCCTGAAAGACATCCCCAGCAATGACTGTTGTCCATGAGATGCATTCTGTACAAGACAACAGGAGTGCGATACCAATGCGACGGTATCTTGGTTTGCATAAGTTTGCTTCTCATATCTGGATACATAGAATGAGCATATTTCCAGCATAGCTGCCATTGGGCATCTGAAATGGATTGTTGAAGAGCTTGCTCCCATTTACCTTTAGCCTGAGCTAATCGTGCAGGGAGACGATTCCTAAGATCGGCATATATATGACTGGCTTTACCCCTTTTATAGGTCAGCCATTTAATTAGCAAATGGGACCTTGCTATATCTGTCATGTGGTGTTGTTTAATATAAGCTGAAACCAAGCTTCTGAGCTTAAGTACCGTCAAAAGGCCTGCTTACCTAAGTGGAACTCCTGATCTAATGTTTGAAATGTTTTGATAGTGAGACTGTCATCTGTCATCAAGTCCTTTAGTGTAAAAATTCCTTTACTCTGCCATAGGGGCCAGGGCAAAGGTTTGCCATCCACTTTTATGAGCATGTTCCCCCATATAGGGAAGGACAGAAGGGGGCATAAATCTGCCTCCAATTTCTTTTCCACTAAATGCCATGTCAGTACTGAGCCTGCTATTGTTTGGCAGGAAGACAAATATTTGGGAAGGGGATTGTAAAGTAAAATTGCTAGGGATTGGGTCTGGGTCATATATGCCTCCATGTGTATCCATTGTGTTTGCTCAGATGTCTGTGGAAGGAACCAGTTTAGGGTCTGAGCTGCAGTGAAGGCCCATTATACCATCCAGCAATGCAGCCAACCGAGACCAATGGGATCTAAGTTTATTTCTACTATAACAGGGTTTGGTGCCTTCCCAAATAAAATTGGAAAAGGTCTGATCTATGGCTTTAACCCATGAGGCTGGTAGTGTAAATGGTATATGTGAGATGACATATAAAAGTTTAGGGACTGCCACCATTTTGACTGCAGATATTTTACCTGCTAGTGTAAGTTGAAGACCACGCCAGCGCAAAATTCAGTCTTGATATCTTCAAGAAGGGGTTTAAGGTTTAGATCCCATATTTTAGTAAGATCTAACATACTAATTGCCAGCAGATTAGGCCTTATGGTCTATCGAGTCTGCTTGAACCTCAGATCCCTAGTTGGGTGCCGAGGCCCTCCCCCCCTTGTGTTTCAGAAACCCCTATCATCCATCCCCATCCCCCTGGGCTAGGCCATCATCTGATACTTCCACTTTCTGTGTCTGTCCCACCCTCTCTTGAAACCCTCCACTGAGGATCTCTGAACCAGCTCGCCAGGCAGTGCATTCCAAGGGTCCACCACCCTCTCAGTGAAAAACCTCCTCCTCTTTTCCCCCCTCACCTTTCCACCTTCCAACTTCAAACCATGCCCTCTGGTGATACCTCCTTACCTTAGTCTAAAGATCCCTCCATGTTTACCCTATTTACTCCCTTGAGGTACTTGAAGACCTCAATCATGTCCCCCGTCTCTCCTCTCCTCCAATGAAAACAGGCAGAGCTCCTCAAGTCTGTCCTCATACGTCAAATCTCCTAGTCCTCGTATCATCTTAGTTGCCCTCCTCTGTGCCCTCTCCAGGAGCTGTATGTCCCTCTTCAAGTGTGGTTTCAAGTACTGTACACAGTGCTCAAGGTGTGGTCTAACCAGTCCATTGTACAGCGGCAGAATCACTTCTCTGCTCCTAGAGGTGATCCCCCTTATGATGATTCCCAACATCCTGTTTGCCTTGCTAGCCGCTCTCCTGCACTGCTCAGAGTTATTCATACATACATGCATCCACCATGACCCCTAGGTCTTTTTCCCCTGTTGAGGCCTCCAGCGACTCCCCTCCCAGGGTGTACCTGTGTTTAGGGTTTCCCCGCCCAAGATGTAACATCTTGTACTTGGTGATATTGAAATTTAATTTCCATGTGTGAGCCCAGCTTTCCAGGGTGTGCAGATCCCCTTGCAGGGCCAACTTCCCCTCTTCCCCCTCAACTACTGCTCCCATCTTGGAGTCATCAGCGAAGAGACTCATTTCACAGCCTATACCCTCTTTGATGTCCGATATGTATGCATTAAACATTATAGGACCTAGGACCGAGCCCTGTGGTACCCCACTACTGACCTCTCTAGGGTTCGAGAGCTCCCCACCAACCACTACTCTCTGGGTGGGTCCAGCTAGCCAGTTTTCAATCCATCTGACCATCAAAGGGCCTACTCCCAACCCCATCAGTTTCCCCACTAGACCATTGTGGGGGACAGAGTCAAACGCCTTGCTGAAGTCCAAGAATAATACATCCACAGGCTTTCCCCTGTCCAGTTCTGATGTTACCCATTTGTAGAACTCCACAAGACTGGTTTGACATGATCTACCTGGCACAAACCCATGTTGCCGACTATCCAGACCGCCCACCTCTTCCAAGTACACCACCAATTGTTCCTTTAGTATACTCTCCATTAATTTTCCCACCACTGAAGTCAAACTGATGGGTCTATAGTTACCTGGTACTTCCCTTGACCCCCCTTTATGGATTGGCACCACATGTGCCTCTCGCCAATCCCTAGGTACCCTCCCTGTCTCAACTGACCTGTTGAAGAGTTCCACCAGGGGTGCAGCCAGTATGTCCGCCAATTCCCATAGTACTCTTGGATGAATGCCATCTGGCCCAGGAGATTTGTCTTTCTTTAGGGCCTTGAGGGCTAACCACACCCTTTCGGTGGAGATAGCATCATCCGTCCCCTCCACCTTACTGGCCTTTTTATCCTTATCCTGATGTGACACCCTGGGGTCCTCTCCCTCCCTCTTGCTCCATTTCTGTTGCTCCCCTGATCCCACTCACTGCCGCTTCTATCCTCATTGTACCCTGCTTTGTAGATATCCCATCCCCCTCCCTAGTGAACACAGAGGCGAAGTACTCGTTTAATACCTCTGCCTGGTCCCTCGCCTCTTCCACCCACCCTCCTTCTGATCTCAATCTGCTGAGATGGCTCTTAGTTTTTCTCCACTCCCCAATGTACTGGAAGAACCCCTTTTCCCCTCCTTGTATCCCCTGTGCCAGCTGCTGCTCTTTACTGGACTTTGCCCCCCTCACCATCCGTGTGACTTTTCTAGATGCAAGATGGTACATTTCCTTATCTCTATCCCCTCTTGTTGTTTTATAATTTTTGTAGGCTGCCTTCTTTTCTCTGACTGCTACCTGAACCTCACTGGACCACCAGCGTGGTTTATGTGACCTTGCTCCCTTACGTTTCACCTTAGCGCAGGTCCTGACTGCCTCATGAAGTCCCCGTCTTATGACCTCCCATCTCTTTTCCACATTTGTCATTGATGTAATCCTTTTCAAGTGATCCTTGAGAATATTTCTCATGCCCACAAAGTCTGTCCCCCTGAAGTCCACTGCCAGTGTCCTAGATCTCACCCCCCTCCCCCCATGCTTATTTGAAACCAGACAGTATTGTGTTCACTCCTAGTCAGGGGATCCTCTACAACCAGGTCCCTTACCAGATCCCCATCTGCCAGAACCACGTCCAGGACATGCCCTCCCTTGTGGGCTCCATCACATGCTGTGTTAAGAACACATCCTGGAAGCCGCCCAGCAGCCTCTGCCCTTGGCCACCTCAGAGGACATAGTTCCTTGTTTGTACCTGGCATATTAAGGTCCCCCATCAACACCACTCCTTCCCCTTTTGGTCCACACTGGGCAATGATGTTGTCCAGCAAACCATCCTCCAGAACATCGCCCATCCCGGGGGGCCTATATACTACACCCAACTTGACCTTACCTCCTGCTGGGGGCCTGTGAGCCGTATCCCTAGATACACAAGGGAATTTGGGGCCCAATCCCTCAGTCATTTCTTGAATACTTTCTTACCCAGCTTATGGATTATCTTTTCTGCTCTTCTCCATGCAGCTCCCACCCTTTCATAGTCCTTCTGCAAGTGTGGGCTCATGATCTTTGTACGGTAGTCCCGGTGAGGGCGAACCCGACACATACAGGGGAAAGATCACCTGCCTGCTTCAACTTTTGATATCACTTCCTATGCACCCCAGCATTCTCTGTGCTCTCCCCATTGCCCTGTTGCACAGTGCTGTAGATGGCAGGCATTGTGATATTATCACCTGTAGGTAGTTTTCACAGGTGTGCTCTATAATATCACTCCCTCCTCTAGATATTGCATTTTCATGTTCTTTTTCCAAATTTGCACTATCTTGGATTTCTTGGCATTGAATCTCAACTGCCATATCCTACCACTTTTCCAGTATGTGCGTGTCATCCCTCATTTCTCTGATCCTATCCTCACTGATAACATTCCTGCTGATCTTGATTTCAATCACGAAGAGGCTGATCGTTCCCTTAGCTCCTACCCCTATGTCACAAATGAATAGGTTAAAGAGGACAGGCTCCAGGACTTAGATCTGTGATACCCCACATGTTGCTGTTTTAAGATAAGAGTGCACCCCATTCACTACCACCCTTTATGTCCATTGCATTAGCTAGATTTCATCCCATTTAGTTACCTTTTCTTCCAGCCCTAGATTCCTCAGTTTCTTGACTAGTCTTCTGTGGGGAAATGAGTTGAATATATTACTGAAAGCCTGGTACAGTATGTCTACTGCCTGTCCTTTCTGGGCTGCTCCAGTTACATGGTCAAAGAATTTGATTAGGCTCATCTGGCATGATCTTCCCTCATGTGAACCTGTGTCACCTATGGTCTAGTAGATCGTTTACTTCTAGAAGGGTCTATCAGCCTTTCTTTTAGTATGCTACTGTTGTTAGGCTGACAAACCAATAGTTATTCAGATTGGCCCTTATTCATGAAGCCTACATGCCCAGATATGCAGTGCATAGGCTTGATTATGGATATCAACTGCACAGGGTAGTTGATGTGGAAACCTTGCCCATTTATAATGGGGGTTCTATAATATGTATGCACCCTTGACTCACACCTGGTACAGGTTACGTGCATGGCCCAGTGGAGAGGGTGGAGGGAGCATGCCATGGCTATGTGGCATGCATGAAACAATTTACCACATCCAGATCATCCGCAGAGGGGGCTCTAGCTATGCTACCTGGGACCCTGTAGTAGCTGGTTATGCCCCCCTCACACCAGACACATGGGATGGCAGACATCCTGCCGCCCCCCCAACCTACTACCCCTGATCCTCCTAGCATATTGTGAGGACTGTGGGTACCTCAGTTACTATGAGTTGAAAAGCCCATCTTCTTTAAGGGATATGCCAGTCCCTGGAGGACCAGCGGTATCACACACTCCCACCTGCACTGTGTGAAGCAGTATCAACTCACATGGTGGACAGGTCATCTGATTAGACAACTGCTGTCAATCACTGTGCTGTTCCCAACACAACCCCGCTCTGCTGGAGGGAGGTGACACCAGTTCTGTGCAGCTTAGGTCCATGAATATGAACCAAGTTGGCCACCACTGCAGGTGCAAAGCCATGTGGCATGGTTACACTACCTTTGTGTGTAAACTGGCCATGTTCATGAACAGAGGCCATTGTCCTTCCTGCCATTTTCTGCATGGGTTCAATGCTGGCTGTCCTCCAGTCCCTGGGGACAACTTTAATGGTCAGCAAGCTGTTAAATGTGTTTGCAAGTGGTTCTTCAAGCACCTGCACCGTTTCACTTAATATTGTTGGAAGCATCCCACCTGGACCTATTGATTTGTAAAAGTTTAGCACTCATAGCTCCTCTAGCACCCTTTCTTCTGAGATGTGAGTGCCACTGGTACCTCCCTCCCCTATCCAGCCTGACTGCACAGACAATGGACCTCCTTCTCCTTAGTTAATAGAGAACAAAAATATTGATTCAGTACAGTATATTGGGCAGACATTTACCACCTCCCTTCCACCCTTCCCCATTCCTCAGCCTCAGGATTCCCTCCTTAACTTTGTGTTTTTTCCAATATACATCAAAAGAACACCTTATCCCCTGCCCCCCCCCCGCCAAATTCTAAGTTCCACTTTGACCACTGATTTTTTTTCACTGCCTTCCAGGTTTTCTTTATTGACCGCAGGTTAAGTTTTCTTGATCTCTTTCCTCAGGCTTGCTTTATTTCCTAAGTTCCTTTCAGTTCCCCCTCACTGTGATTCTTATTTCCATTGTGAATCACAGTGGTTTCTTTGCCTCCCCAATGCAGACGTCCCACAGCTTCTGCCAACCCTTACTCGAATACTTTCTATTTCTTGTCCAGTCCATTATTCCCTTCTATTTCCCCCATGTGGCCAACTAATAATTCCTGCAATATCCCAAAGTCTGCTCTTCTGCTATCTGAATCTTTTGTTTGACTTCATGTCCTGCTCATTTCAAATTGAATTTTCATCATCCACACCACATAGTGATTGATTGAATCAAGTAGCTCCCTGCCTGTGACATTATGGACCCTTTCCTCATTAGGGAGAATGAAGTTTAGCATGGCCCCTTCCCTTGTGGCCTCCAGTAAGTATATATTTAGTGAGCTAAGTCAGTCCTCTTAGGATCTGCCCTGTTGGCCCTGAATCATTTTGGTTATTTTATGCAGCACCATTTTCAGCAGGTGTCTGTCTTTCCTTAGGTGAGGACTCCAGAACTGGGCACAGTATTCCAGATGGGGTCTCATCAGTGATCTAAATTGTAGTAGCAATACTATACTGTACCTCTTTTGTCATACTATCATAGAATCATAGAAATCTGTCAGCAGAGAAGGATCCTCCTGGCCCATCGAGTCTGCCCCTTAACCCACCCTCCTTACTCAGCCCCTAAGTCCAGAAACCTCCCCTTCTGCGCCTGCCCAACCTTTATATCTGTCCCATGCCCTCTTGAAACCCTCCATGCTTTTGGCTCCCACCACCTCCTCTGGCAGACTGTTCCCGCAGTCCACCACCATCTTTGTGAAATAACACCCCCCTCACATTGCTCCTAAATCTTCCTCCTTCTAACCTCCCACTATGATCCCTTGTTGTGCTGCATAATTTCCTTGTAAATAAGCTCCCCTTTTCCAGCTTATTTATCCCTTTCATGTACTTAAATGTCTCTATCATGTCCCCCCCCTCACTCCCACCTAGTTTCCAGTGGGTACAGGTCCAGCTCCCTCAGCCTTTCCTCTCAGGGCTTCTGATGCATGTTGTGCACCATCTTAGTCTCCCTTCTCTGAACCCTCTTCATCCCGCCTATTTCCTTGCGCAGGTGCAGCCTCCAGAACAGGACCCCTTCCTTCAGGTGGGGTCTCACCATGGACTTAAAAAGGGGCACTAGCACCTCCCTCCTTCTGCTTGTTATGCTCCTCCCTATGCATGCCAACATTCTATTTCCCTTACCAACTGCTTTGCTTCATTGAGTCACCATTTTAAGGGTATGTAGAATTATAATCCCCACATCCCTCTCCTGCTCTGCTGCCTTTATTTCCTTCCCTCCCAGTGTATAACTGGCTTCTGGGTTCTTATTTCCCACATGCATTACCATACATTTTCTTTGAATTAAATTTCACTGCCATGTATTTAATTACCTCTCTGGGATCTTTAAGCCCTTCCTCATTACCTCTACCCCTCCTGGGCTGTCCACCCTGTTGCAGATCTTCATGTCATCTGCAAACAGGCACACCTTCCCCTACAATCTCTCCGCTATATTTGCTGATATAAATGTTAAAAAGGATGGGCCCCAACACTGACCCCTGGGGAACCTTGCTTATCACCATTTCCTCCCTGGAATGCACCTCATTTACCACCACTCTCTGGTTTCTGTCCCTCAGCCATTTCTCCACCCACCTTGTTATTTTCAGTCCCACCCCTAAGCTTTTCAACATACTTAACAGCCTTCTGTGAGGGATGGAGTTGAAGGCCTTCCTGAAGTCCAGATAGGCCATGTCCACTGCCACCCCCCCAATCCACCTCCCTAGTCACTCAATTGAACAATTCAATGAGGTTCATCTGGCATGAGCTCCCTTTGGTAAAGAAATGCTGCCTGTTGTTCTGCAGTCCACTGTCTGCAAGGTAACTGACCACTCTTTCTTTCAGGATCACCTCCATCACCTTTTCCACCACTGAGGTGAGGCTGACTAGATGGCAGTTTTCTGCCCCCTCCCTGCTGCCAATTTTGTGTAGTGGCAACACGTCTGCCCTCTTTCAGTCTCTAGGCACCCACCCCATATCCAGAGACAGGTTAAACAGTCTCGCCAAAGGTGCTGCCAGCTCCTCCCTTAATTCACAGAGTACCCTAGAATGGCGGGCTTCTGCACCCATAGCCTTATCCACCCTCAACCTTCCTAGCTCCTCCCTTATCCTGTCAACAGGGATAGGGCTAGGATCTAGCCCCGTGTCTTCCCTTCCCCTCCTCCTTCACTCCCATCCTTTTTCTTCCTTCCTTCCCCCTCTATCATAAAGACCAGGCAGAAACACTTATTCAGCACTTCTACCATCTGGAAATCCTCTTCCACCTGTATTCCCCCTTCCCCCTTTAGTCTATCTATTCCATGCTTGTCCTTCTTCCTAACCTTAACATACCTAAAAAAGGTTTTATCTCCCCTTTTGACTTTTTTAGCAATCCTCTCCTCAGTATCCGCTTTTGCCCTCCTAATCTTCTTTCTGCCCCCCTCAGCTTCTCCCTGTAAATTTCCCTATCTTCTTTCCTCTGGGTCTTCTTGTACTGTATGTTTTGAATGCCCTTTTTTCCCAATTTCCCTTGCTCCTCCCTGCTGATTCACAGTGGCCTCTTTTGTTTTTGCTTTTTCTTACCTTCTTGATATCCATGGCTTTAAGAAACACTTCTTTAATTGATTCCCGTAACTCTTCCACATGCTCAATTTGCTCCATTTCCTTCCTTTCCTTCCTAAATATCCCCCTCATTCTGGGGAAATCTGCTTGCCTGAAGTCCATAACCTTTTTGGCAGACCAGCACACTTTCTTACCCATCCTTACCCTGAAGTTCACCGTATTGTGGTCATTTGCCCCTATGCTGTCCCCCTACTACCTCTTTCACACTTTTGTCATTAGTGAGGACCACGTCTAGTATGTTCTTGCCCCTTTTGGGCTCCCTTACTAGCTGCTGCAGGAAATCTCCCTGGGAGGACTCAAGGATCTCCCTGCTCCTGGCTGTATTTGCCAACTGGATTTCCCAGTCAGTCTCATGGAGATTAAAGTCCCCCACTAGCAGAAGTACCCCCTTGTGTGCCATCATCTTTACCACCTGCATCAGCTGTCTGTCCACCACCTCACCCTGTGTTGGAGGTCTGTAGACCACGCCCAGCCTCAAGGATGCCCCAGACTGCTTATCCAGCATGACCCACAGGACTCCCTGTCCACTCCTACATTCTGGTTTCCTTGTTGCAGGTTTTGTTACGTTGGCTAGTTTGTTTTAGGGAGTTGCTTATGATGGCTTCCTGGTACCCTTCTTGTGATGTAGTGCCCAGCTTAATCCCTCCCATCCAGTATTCCTTCCTTAGGATTTTGTTCCCTATGTGCATCACCATGCACTTTTTGGCACCGAATTTCAGCTGCCAAATCTTGGATCACCTCTCCAACCTTTCCCATTCCCTGTGCAACTCCCTTAACCCCCTCCATGTTGCTTCTCTGCCACAGAGTTTAGTGCTATCGGTGAAGAGATACATCTTGCTCTGTAGTCATTCTCCAATATTGCCCATGTTCATATTAAAAAGGATTGGTCCCAGGACTGACCCCTGCACTACCCAACTCATGAACTCCCATCCTCTGATATGATCCTGTTTACCCACACTCCCTGGTGTCTCTCCCCTGGACATACTTCCCACCAATCTGTAGGTCCTTCACAGCTCCCATATCTTCTAATGTCTTCTGCAACTTTCCGTGTGTCGCAGAGTTGAATGCTTTGCTCAAGATGAAGTCCAGTAAATCTACTGCTTGTCACTACTCCACTGTGCTTGTTACCTAGTCAAAGAATACTGTCAGGGTGGGCTGAAAAGACCTCCATCTCTCCCATAAACCCATAATGTTTACTATTCGGGAGTCAGTTTTTCTCCGGGTATTGCAGTCAACTAGGTCCCCATTAACTAGTGTTTCCATCAGTTTGCTTACAATGGATGTAATGGAGAGAACTGGAAAAAAACATTGGGGAGCGATCATCTTCACAAAGACCACCTTGAAGGCCACTACTAACTTCTTTCCCTTACCCAAAAACTCAGGATGTAAGGCCCTATCCATTAACCTGCTGATAGGTAACACGAAGCCCCTTCTTTTGGGCTTCATCTACAATCCCCACAAAGTTGCCCAATTGGCCCTCAATACTTTGGTAAAAGCTATCTTTGATCTCCCTCTGGGAGAAAAAATATTCCTTGTGGATCTCAACATAAATTGGTTCCAAGACAAGACAGATAGCTTTAAGACTGCATTGCATGAAGCCCACCTAAAGCAGATCATCAGCGAACCCACCAGGCTGAATAACAAAACAGAGAACCACACCATTCTAGACTGGATTCTTGTTACAAGTCAGACAGAATCAGAGCAACTGGCAACTTCACTGGCTCACTAAGTGACCATGCCCCCATCTTCTGTGTACAGAAGAACAACTTCTTGCCCCCCACCCCCAAGAATCTTGTGGGCCTACGATTTCTCCAAACTTGACACTAACTCCTTCCTTGGTACAATATCCGAAGTAAATTGGTCTTTGATAAGTACACTCCCCTGCATCAGCAATGCCCTTGATTTTTTTTTGTAAATTTCCTCTCTGCAGCTAACAAGCACACCTCCTACAAACAGCACAGAGTCAAGGGACAACAATCAAAATGGTGATCTAAAGAATTAAAAAAACTCATGCGAGAGAGGGACACCAAAACCACAGGTACCACTGGAGACTGGAACAGATACTGAGTGCTGCGAAACAAGTGCAAACATGATATAAATAATGCAAAACATAACTACCTCAGATCCTCATAAGACAAGAACCGGGCTGATCCCCAAATTTTGGGCACAAATAAATACCCTCCCAAAGAAGCAACCTAGTACCAGTGTCAGTGACATTGTGGCACATGGAAAGTGCTACAGTGATCCTGCGGCATCAGCTAAAGCGTTAAATGTCTTTTTCACCAACCTGGAAAAGTATAAAATGCACTCAACAGCCCCTTCCTCTCCTCAACTGACAACTTAGGTGAGAACCTCCCATTTACAAACTTCCACCTCAAATTAGTTTCAAGGAAGGAAGTGCTCAAACTCCTCCTGGAACTAAAAGAAGAAGTTTCTGCAGGGTCTGACAAGCTTGACCCAAGGCTTCTCAAACTAGCAGCACCAGTTATAGTCAGGCCAATTACCTTACTATTTAACAGATCCATCACGGGAATGCATGTCCCCTCCCTCTGGAACTCTGCCATCATAGAGCCAATACACAAAGAAAGGGCCACAGATCTGGTGGAAAACTAATTCCTTATATCCCTGCTTTGTTCCCTGAAGAAAATATTAGACAGACTGATATACAATCAACTCCAAGACTATATCAGTCAGCATGACCTCCTGTCCTCTAGGCAACATCGGTTCAGGAAACAACACATGACTGATACAGCCCTTGTAAGACTAACTATAGACATCCTTGCTGCCTTTGATGCTGGCCTGAAAACTGGTGCTGTCTTTATAGACCTCACCAAGGCCTTTGACCTAGTTAACCACCATCTGTTGCCAACCAGACTTAATGTCCTTGGCCAGGATAGTCTATCACTGCACTGGTTTACAGACTACCTCTAAAACAGGTCACCAGCGATGAAATGAAGAGGAGTTCTAGCTACCAAGCTCCCCATCCAGGATGGCGTCCTACAAGGATCTATTTTAGGACCCTTGCTCTTCTCCCTGTTTGTCAATGACATGTCTTCTAACTGTGGAGAAGGAAATCTGCTAATGTGTGCTGACAATGTGGTGCTGTACCACAGCGCCAATGATATCCACATACTGAACAGCCAACTCACAAGTGACTTCCAAACACTTTAGAATTGGTTCTAAACAAACAAACTAGTACTAAACTTCAAGAAGACTAAAGCCATAATCTTTGCAACAAGCAGCTTGACCAATGTAAGAAGCATACCCTTACTATAACCCTCTCCAATTAATCTAAAATTGAGGTTGTTGACTCTTTTATGTTCCTTAGGCTTTATGTGGACAAATATCTCACGCTAAAGCTGCATGTGAAGCACCTGATAAAAACCCTGCATCAGAGAATGGGCCTCCTCTATCATCTCAGCCTGTATCTTACAAAGAAATCCCTCCTCAGTATAGTTAATGGCACCCTCCTTCCCACCCTCCTCTATGGCTCTCTTATGCTCCGTACCATAAAAACCACTGAAATGTTTACGCTAAAATCACTGTACAAAAGCATTGTTTGATTTGCTACAGCTCCCCCCCTTCAGAGAACACCACTGCACAGTCCTTCAGGTGCTAAACTGGCCCACTCTAGAAGGCAGGATAGAATACTCCTGGTTGTGCCTTGCCCATAAAATTTAGCATAACAGCTCTACAACCAGCATACACAAACTTCTGGCACCCAAACCACAGTCAAGACCTCTTAGATCCTCTAGCCACACACTCCTACAGGCTCCCAAAGTTAGGACCACCTCAGGTCAAAGGTCACTTGCCTCCCTCATCCCTGTCCTCTGGAATGCTCTTCCCAGTAGTCTGCACCTCCCTTGATGGCTTTAAGAAGGTCCCAAAGGCTCATCTACTAAAGTGCAATACACGCAACTGCCCTAGATTACCTACCCCCCCACTACAGATAGTTTTCTCCCTGTCCTTGCATACTCATTTGTCATTATATGATCTTATGATTGCTGCTCCTAATGTTTCTAATTTGTAAATCCTTATATTTGTCAATACCTCTTTGTAACTAACAAGTTGGCACATACTACACATCTGTGTAGCACTAAGAATTGTTTCCCCATTTAAAAATGTATGTGCTTGCCCTCCATTATTACTTTAGGAATATTATATACTGTAAATGTCACTGTATCCATTTCTTTTAGAAATATGTATTCACTGTGTATTTGTAATAAATCCCGGGTTACCCTTGAGAAAGGGATTATGGGTCTCAGTGGGCTTACCTGGGCAACAAAATTAAATAAATAAATAGGTAGGACTCAGGCCCTGAAATTTCCTGGTTCCTCCATGTCCCCTATCTGGTGGAGTGGCACCACATCCACTATACTCCACTATACTCCAGTCCCTCTGAACACCCCTGACTCTAGCAAGCTATTGAAAGCCCAACCAGGGTTCATTCAGTTCCAATGCCAGTTCACTGAGCACCTTCAGATGCATCCTGCCCTAAAGCCTTATCTACTTTCAGGGCTACTATCCCTTTTCTTACCCTTTTGCCTGTAAGTACCACCTGCCATATTTCTGCAATTACCCTTGCAGCAGCCTTTTTGCCAGTTATTAGCAGAGGCCTATAATCCTCCTCTATGAATACTGAGAAGTAGTTATAAAAATTGTCTGTCTTTTTCTCATCCTCTATTATCCTGCCACCTCCATCAGCTTATCAATTCCCACTCATCTTCCTTTTTTCCTGATACACTTAAAGAACTGTTTTGCCCTTCCCTTGACCCTCTCCACAATACACAGCTCTGTGTTTGGTTTAATGTCCCTGACTATCTTCTTGGCCTCCTTCATCTTTGCCTGGTATTCATGTAACACAAAGGACTTTGCACAAGGCTGTGGTGCCACTCTTAAAATAACTTTGAGAAATGGTCCAGTGGCAATTTTATGTCTTGATTAGCTAATACAGCTCCTTTTTAAATTACAGTGTGGTGTAAGCATCCTATGTGGTGGTGTCTGCCCACCCAGTTTTTCAAACATGTACCTGGTTCCTCATTCTCTCTGTTTCTCTTTGTACCTAATGAAGACTCTTGTTGGTCCCTCACTGCCTCTGTGATATTTTTATAGAATTATATCTTTTGTGCCTATTATGCTTGGTGACCATTCTCAGTCATGATTTTTATTGCCTCAAGTTTGGCCCCTTAAATTTCTCCCCAACTCTTCTCTACCTTCCTAATTTTGTCCAACCTAACCAACTTACTCTTGACTACTTCTCTCTTAAAGTTAAACTGCTTGTATGCAATTCAGAACCATAGTCTTTGATGAGGGATTACTGGTACCCAGAGTAAGTTTAAACCATATGGTAATATGGTCACTGGACCCCAGTTCCTCAACCCACACTCCACCTACCATTTCCAAGTTGGTGAGTACCACACTGAAAATGGCAGCCTGTCTTTTGGGTTCCTTGACCAGCTGCACCAGCAGGCAGTCATGTAAAGTATCTAGCAGGGTCCGACTTTTGGTGCAGTTAAAATGCTGGAATGTTCTAATCTATGTCTGGTAGACTGAGATCCCCTAAACCTCCACCTCTTCATTGTGGCCCACTTCTCAGTTCTTGCCCTAAGTTCCCTACCTCCTCGTCTCCCGGTTCCAGCAGATTATAGACCATCCCCACGTGCAACTTCTTTCCCGATGCTGTCATGAGCTGTACCCGCAGAGATTCTGTCTCCGCATTTCCTCTCCATATGGACCCATATTCTATCTCCTTTGTGCCTTCTTTGAGATAGTGGGCTACCCTACTTCTTTTTTGTTTACCCGATCTCCTCTATTTATTTGATAATTGGTAACCAGGAAAAGCACACTGAGCCAAAGGTTGTTTCCAGGTGTGACGTGGGGGGGGGAAGAGGAGCAAGTATAACATAGACACATAGACACACAGAATTTGATGGCACACAAGGACTGCTTGACCCACCCAGTCTGCCCATTTGTTTCCTGCCTACACTGCCACAACAGATTCTACTTGATCTCTGGCTGCACCCCCTTATTTCTCAACTAAGATTCCCTTGTGCCTATCCCATGCACACCCAAAGACCAACACCTCCTTGGCTCCCACTATCCCCCTTTGGAAGACTACCCCAGGCATTCACATTTCCCCAGTGAAGAAGCACCTCCTCACATCCATCCCACATACTCCCCCTTCCAGCTTCACTGCATGTTCCCCCATTTCTGTGCATCTCTTCTTGTGGAAAATACTCCTCTCCTTTACATTATTCAACCCTGTGAAGCACCTAGTTGTTTCCATCATGTCCCCCCTCTCTTTCCTTTCTTTCAGGGTGTACACATTGAGGTCCATTAGTCTTCCCCATAGGGCCTCTGATGTAGCCCCTACACCGCATTAGTCACCCTTCTCTGGACCACTCCCACTCTGTCCATGTCCTTCCCGAGATGCGGCATCCAGAACTGGACACAGAACTCTAAGTGGAGTCTCTCCAGTGATCTATAAATAGAAACATAGACTCTGATGTCAGATAAGGACCACTTGGCCCATCCAGTCTGTCCATTTCTCCTTACCTACACTATTATCAGACTGTGCCTGACTTGCAGCTCTTTCTCCCACCCTCCCTTCATTTCCTAAATGATTCCCTTGTGCTTATCCCATGAATTCTTGAATCCCACCACTGTTTTTACCCCCAGCACCTCAACTGGAAGACTGTTCCAGTAATCCACTACTCTTTCTGTGAAGAAGTACTTTCTCACATCTCTCTGGAATGTACCCTCATCCAGCATCATAGCATGTCCTCTTGTTCTTGAGCTCCTCTTCTTCTGAAAAAATACTTCCCTCCTGTACCTTATTTGAGGTATTTAAAGGTCTCTATCATATCCCCCTTTTCTGTTCCAGGATGTACATATTGTGGTCCTTCTCATAGGGATTTTGATGCAGACCCTGCACCATTTTAGTTACCCTCCTCTGGAATGACTCCACTCTGTCTATGTCCTTCCAGAGATGGAGTCTCCAGAACTAGATACAGCACTCTCGGTGGGTTCTTACAAGTGATCTATGCAGAGACAACACCACCTCCCACTTTATGCTGGTGATACTCCTATCTATGGACCCCAGCATCCCACTAGCCCTCCCTACTGTCTTGTCACATTGCCTGGCCACCTTTAGGTCATCCGATATGATTACCCCCATGTCTTTTTCCTGCTTGATGGTGGTCATTATGAGTCCAGCCATCTTGTACTCCTCCCCTGGGTTTCTTTGCCCTAAGTGCATTATTTTGCACTTTGTTTACATTGAAACCCAACTGCCATGTGCTTGACCACTCCTTTAATTTTCTTAGATCTCTGTTCATCCTTTCCACCTCTCCCAATTTTCCACCCTATTGCAGATTTTGTGTCATCTGCAGAGAGGCATCCTTCCCTTCCCTTCCAGCTCCTCTGCAATATTACTAACAAAGAAAGTAAAGAGGACTGGTACCAGTACTAATCACTGAGGCACCCCACTAGTCACCCTTCTTTCCCTTGAGTGAAATCT
The DNA here is from genome assembly GCA_016271365.2 of Neoceratodus forsteri. NCBI lineage: Eukaryota > Metazoa > Chordata > Ceratodontiformes > Ceratodontidae > Neoceratodus > Neoceratodus forsteri. The sequence goes on from CM057455.1 coordinate 616,169,552, forward strand.
GTTTACCACCACCTGTGTTACCTATCACCTAACCATTTTATTTTCCAGTTTACCACCTTTGGACCCACTCTTAAACTACTGAGTTTGCTTAGTAGTCTCCTATGTGGAATGGTGCCAAAAGACTTACTGAAATCTAGGTAAGCCACGTCCATCACTCCACCCTGATCTAAATCCTTTGTCAACGACTCAAAGAAATCTGTCAGATTCATTTGACATGACTTTCCCCCTCTGAAACCATGCTGCCTCAGGTATTGTAATCCACCGGATTCAAGATATTCCATAATCTTTACCTTCAGCAGGGATTCCATTGACATTCTCAACACTGATGTCAGGCTGACTGGCCTATAACTGCCAGCCTCCTCCCTTCTACCACTTCTGTGTAGTGAGACTACTTCTGCCCTCTTCTAGTCCTCTGGAATAACCCCTATTTCCAGAGAGCTGTTGAATAGAACTGTCAGAAGTGCAGCCAGTATTTCCCTGAGCTCCCTCAATGCACTTAGATGCATCCCATCTGGTCCCACTGCTTTGTTCAACATCAGTTTAGCAAGTACCTTCAGGACTATTGCCTCCAAAAAAGGACTAGTGTCCACCCGCCACCATCCAAAGCTTCTGTTAGTTTTTTGTGGCCTCTCTCCTTCTTCTTCCTTTGCATACACTGAACAAAAGAATTTGCTCAGGATGTCTGCCTTTTCCTGGTCCCCTTCTTATGGCGCCCCTTCCCTTTTTAACCTTATAATCCCACCCCTGGTCTTCCTCTTTTCCCTTACATACAAGTGCTCCCTCTTTTATCTGTCAACCTCGATACATCTTAATTATTGGCAGACAAAAGATGGTGGCAGAAAATAGGGGGTGGTGGTTAAAGGAGAAGATAACATTTCTAGAAATATGGACAGGAGTTGGCACTGGCAGTAAGTGAGGGTCCTGGATAAAAGGGGAGGTGGATAAAAGAGAGTGCACTGTACCTAGAAAATTTATTTTCCACATTCATTACCTCCTGGGCTATTCTCTCTATATTTTGTGCCTCTGTGCTCCTTACTGCTTTCCCTGCTTCCCTCTTTTTCCCCCCATACATCTCCCTCTCCTCCTCATACTGTGTCTCCTTTATACCTTCTGAATGCTGTTCTTTTAGTCTTCACTTTTTCAGCCACCTTTTTCGAGAACAATAGCAGTCTCTGTTTCCTCTCACTTCTTCTCACTTGTTTGATGCAGAGGTTTGTTGCCTTTACAATGCTTCCTTTTACTGTATCTTTGTCCACTGTTCCTCCACCCCAGGCCCTACCCTACACCAGATCATCTCTGAGGCATTAATCCATCTTTATAAAAGCTGCCCTCCTGAAGTCCATGATCATGTCTAGGACATGTTTCTATTTCTTGTCATTCTGACTCTAGCAAAAATTTCTGTATGTGACATTATAATGATTAGCAATAACCATCATAGAATATTTTGTTCTATCAGAAAATTTCACGGTAAGTCTCTAAAAGTGTTATCAAATGCTGCTTTAATGTCGATGCATGCTAAATAAATACCCCCTTTCTTTTGTGTCTCAATGTACTTTTCAATAATATAATTGAGAGTGAGCACATGATCTGTTGTGCTATATGATTTGTAAAAATGAGGCTGAAAACATGATAGTAATTCCTTCTCTTTAACCCAATTCTGCAAAAATTCTAATCTAATCCTGGAATAAACCTTGACACCAATACATTGTAAAGTAATTTGGACTGCAGCACATTGGATTACTGTAATCTATCGTCTTGAAAACAGGCACCATACACCTTGTATTACAGCTTTGAGGCATTACACATTTCTCAATATAAATAGCAAGGCCAAAATATCTGCCCACCAATTTGATTTCCCTGAAGTATTTCTGCTTGTGTGTTATCAATGTATAAGATACTGTAACAAGAATCAAAATGGTAAAATGAGCAACATAACTACAGAGTAGTGCAAACAGTGCAGCAAAATACAGACTACAGAGGCAAGGGAATCAGCATCAATATGGTAAATGAGCAAAGTAGTGATACAGTGTAGAGTGCATATAATGAGAAAAATAAGGATGACACAATGATCAGCATAATTGTGTCACTGAAGTATGCACAATGCACAATAATATAAATGTTCAAAACAGTGTGACAGTGGAATAACAAAAGTGCATTCAAAAAGAACCAATTAATTACAATTTATGTGGGAGAACATAACATACTATATGTGCAAACAAAGTCAAAATGCAGGATGAGTCAGACCATCCAACAGGATTCAAGAGAGGGAGAGAGCCATGCTATACCCCAGTACTCTAAGGTCCCATAGAAACATAGAAACATAGACTTTGACGGCAGATAAGGACCGCTTGGCCCATCTAGTCTGCTCATTTGTTATTCCCAGTGTCCTATGTTTCTGTAATGGTTTTAAGATCTAATCTTTCATCTGCCACTATCACCTGGACTTCACTAATCTTGTTTCATAGACTCCTAGTACATAGGAAGACTGCCTTCCACCTTGAACCTATACCCTTCTACCTCTTGTCTGTTCCACTGTCTTTGTTCTTTCCCTTCCTCCTTAAATTTCTGGTGTTCCTGTTCTCTGCTGATATTGTAAGCCCCCATGCACCCTTACTTAACTTACCATGATGGTTTCATCCCAACTACTCCCAGTCCCTGTTCCTGGGCAGTCCTAACTAGGTTCCTTTTGCACTCCATCTTCTGTGGATTCCCCAGCATTGGGCTCCACCTCAAAGTTTAAATGTCCACTTACATAAAATAGACATCAAATGTCTGCCAAAGTGCACTAACATAATCTTTTGTTAGATGAAGGCTACTGCCTTTGAAGACCCTCTTGTTCCTGAAGTCTCCAGCAGTCTCCCACAAACTAATACCCTCCTTCTAGCACATCCCCTTTGATGACCTTTTAAATGCCTCAGTCTCCTTCTTCCTCAACCTATCTTTGTCATTTCCCACACCCCACACAGGGAGGGCCTGAGAAAAGTCCAGAGAAGCTGAGTGTGCCTTCAGTCAGTCTCCATTCTTCAAAAGTTATGTTGGACTGTCTCAATATGCTGGTTTGCCAGATTGTTGGTACCCAAGTTTCCTCCAGGTTATTCTTTCCTATTGCTTGTATACGCCTCTTTATATAGAGTGCTACTTCTCCTCCCATTTCTTTTTTTTCCTTGTCCATCTGGCATTGTACATAGCCTGGTATAGTTATGTCCTGGTCATGGTTTGGTACAGCCTACAAGTCAGTGACAGTCACTATATCCAGCTGTCCATCCATCTCCATCGCATGTAGCTATGGGAGTTTGTTACACAGCCCTCTGACATTTGTGTACAATACCTGCAAAAAAGCAAGGTCAGTAGCTCAGCATCAGCATCAGTGGTTCAGCAGAGTACATGCTCACATTGGAGGCCAGAATATCGAAAAGTTGTGGGTTCTAGCCCCCTACTGGGAAAGTGGGATAAGATCCCAACACTAAAACTGTAGTGCCACATGAGGGGTGTGCAGCACTCCTGAGTTGCTGTATTTCTGATGAGATGATAAACTGAGGTCCTGTCTTCCTGTTCTGGTGTTTGTTCAGTTACACATTAAAGATCCCATGGTGCTTGTCGAAAAGAGAAGGGGAATTTCTCTAATGTCCTGGACAAATTTCCCCCACTTTCAAGAAAAATACCACCGACATTGGTAATTTGATTCAATATATTAGTTTGCATCTGTCCCCCCAGGGGATGAAACCTGGCAGGATTACCTGGCCCTTCTTTTTCAATCAACTAAAACAAAATAAATAATTAAACAAATAAATAAAATAAACATGCTGATTGTCATTACTGGACAAGAAGGAACATGGTACTGACCACCACTGTATTGTAGCTATCCCTACATTACTTTTTTGTGGTGGCACCCGACAGTACATATGATTTTACCACACCATTTTAATTGTGCCTCTTTTTACTACTTCAGTTGGCTTAACACCCACCCATTTCTTTATGTACACTTAGGTTGTCTTACTTATGCACCTCTACTGTTACCCTTAGCATCACCTTCAAAATGATTCCCCTTCACCTGTCCAGGAAAAGTCACATGTAGACCACAGTATACCCGTGGATATCCTTTAAGATTGTGCAAAATGAAACTTCTGCTGGCTGAATGTTGGCAAAAGTCAGACTTTTGGTTTTGCAAAATTTTTGAATGAACTTTGGCAACTTTCAAAGAAATTCCAACTTAGAACTATGAAATTAATGTATGAATTGTGGATTAATGCATTAAACTGAGGAAAGAAGTTCTGCAGAACTGATCACTGTCTGTGGCCAGTCCTGCAGAATTTCTTTCTGCAGCTTAATACATTAATCCACAATTCATACTTTCATTCTATAGGTCAGTGAGTCACCAAAGCACTGAATGAATGCATGAATTGTGGATTCATGTATTATACTGCAGAAGGAAATTCTGTGGACCAGATTACTGAACTGCAGAATAATTTCATGTATTGCGGATTAATGTATTAAACTGCGGAATGTAATTCCTCAGAACAGTCATTCTGCAGTTCACTTGTATTATTCCTCAGTTCAGCAAGACATTTCCCCAGAACAGGGCAAAAATTTAACAAACACATTTGGAAGATTCAGAATTTTCCAAAGGTGCAAGTGTTGAAGATTTACAAAATTTCCATGAAAGTGGAATTCACAACTTCTGCCCACAATGCTATAGATCCCCCAACCCTACTCTATGGTGCTCACACTCTGGGAGACCAAGCATGGGGCACTTGGACCAGTGGAAATTGCATATCAAGTTAAAAAGAACCTTAACTTTTCAAAGTGACTTAGCCCCTCCCCCAGTTATTACCTAGTTGAGGACCAAGGCTAGAAAAATTTCACATAGTTCCCAAAAGGCAGGAAAAGACACAGCTCTTTAATATTGCCCTTAAAGTGGGCTCTGTGTCTGTTCTCAGTTTACTATGCAGTCACTAGATGTGACTGTAGTTACCTTTGTCTCTGTACTGTATGACTGTAGCGGTATACTGTGTACAAGGCAACTGTGATTGAACACTTTCAAAAAGGGTGACTCAATCACGATGCCTGTGTACAGGGCTACCTGGCAGGGCAGTGACCAGATACCTGGGTTGGTGAGGTTGGGCGACAGGAAGTGTACGTACATGTACACACATGCACATGTGCAGGGGGAGAGGAAGGGAAGGGTAGGTATGTGAGAGGGAGTGTGCCAGGCAGCTGCCAAGCTGGTCGGATAGTGTGGTGTGGAGGGTAGTCAGTTGGGGTTTGCAGGGTGCAGGGTTCGGGTCTGGAACGTCGCAGGTTTTTTTTTGCGCCAGCAGGTGGCTTGTTATTTTTTTTTAAGAAATTCACCCCCCCACATGCACCCCCCTGTAGTTGAGAATTCTTAAGTAGGGGGATGCGGGGTGCACAGCCTCCTGCATAGCATAGAAAACCAGTTGTCGGTTTTCCAGTCGCTGTGAGTGTACATCACCGTAATTTGTTTTTGGCGATGTACTCTCACCCAAATGGTGATCGCTATTCTGCGATTGCCATTATGACATAGAACTGACTGTAGCCTACCTAGGGCATGTTAGTCACAATAGGTCCATGCAGTAAGTGCACTAGGAGTTGTTAGACAGAGAAAGACTTAGCAGTCCATTATGTTAGCTCCCCTATAATCCTATAAGCAATAACCTACTGTAAGTTACCCTTTCCTTTTTGATATCTACCTAACCTGTTCTTTAAAGTCTGAACACCATCTGTAGTGTGGAGTATTTTGGGTAAATAACAACTAATTTAAAATTAGAAATTAACCATGGCGGAGTGTCCATTGTTGTGGGATAATAATATACCTTGGGTGCATTGTGAGGCACAAATTATAGTCAAGTGCCTTCAACAACAAGGAAAGTATCATTACTGATAGCAGCACTCACCCTGGAGAGACTTATAGCAATTATAAAATGAAACATTTGAAAATGATTAAAAATGAATTTTAAAAATTATATTCCTATTTTTAATGAGGATAGAAGACTTTTAAAGCTATAACTCAGTGGGCTGGCCTCAGAACACTGAATGCCAGCATACAGAAAGGAGCCCAGATTGTCAGTGGCCAACTAGGGACTGAGGACTGAGAGTCCCAGGGGATGCTCTCTTTCTCTGAGGAGAAATGTTTCATATCCAGCTATCACACAGCAACCTAGGTGACCACGAGTGGTAGTGCATCAGGGGAGTGAAGGGGAAGTCTAGCTCCTGCATCATGGTTATGCACATGAGTATGCATGAACAATAATGAAGAAAATATTTTTAAATAAAACATTCATACAAAATTTAACATATAGTCTATTAATTGTATTCATGTCCCTTTATTCTTCATTAATGAGAGCATAGATACATAGGAGAAAGCCAAGGTCACTATCCACGCATTCACATAAATAGTGTATTCCAACACCAGCCATAACGTATGCAATTTATAGAATAGGACTGTATTTTGTGCTGTTTATTTTGGTTTGATGTTGTCACAGCTGTGGTATAAATGGATTTATTTCACTGTGGTAATCTCACAATTGTGGTATAATTGGATTTATTCCACTGCAGTGAAAATACATGTTTTTATGCAATGAGTTTTTTGCTCACTTCTATTGTATAACTACATGCAGCAGATACTTAGAATTTGGAGGCAGAAAAATACCCAGTGACCTATCGAGTCAGCTCATTTTCCTTCATGAAAGCCATGTCCAGCCTACACCATGTTAGCATTTTTAGCCAATAGCCTTAGTGTTTTTTTGACACCTCTTTTCCTAGAATAACTCCTGATACCTTTTCCCATAGTTTGTACTAGTCCCTTGTATCTGTTCCACCCATGTTGGAACCAATTCACAGACTTTGCGTGAACAACCTAATTGGACAATCTGTTCCACTCATCCACCTCAGTTCCATAAAGAAGACCTTAATTATGTCTTTCTTCAACACCCCACCATTACTTTACATGCCTGCCTTCATGTTGCTGTACTCTCATTTGTCGTGAGCAGGTCACAGGTACGAATCATTAGTTTTTTCACCCAGGTTTCTTCTAATCATCCGGCTGTTCCTCTCATGGAAGTAATTATTCTGTTTGTGATATCACCATCTGTTGCTGTAGAAATGATTCTGATATCACAAACACAGCATAATGACTTCAGCAGGGGGAATAGCAGAAGCATAAGATGATAATTGGGTCAGAAAGGTCCTATTTTATGGAAGTCTGCTCTGTGAGAAAGAATGATGGGAGGTAACTACAGAAAAGTAATTACATATACACAGAATTGTGTCTTAATATTATATTTTAAAATGTATTCTTGGATGCTGGAAAACCACTTCAAGCAGTAAATGGGCATACAAATGGCCTAATTGGGTCAGTGATGGCTTTACAAGTATATGGGTCATAGAGTTGTTATGGCATCAGCAGCCCCATCTGAGTCTCAGCTAGGAGAACGGACTGCAAGCAAGTAAAGCAAGGAGCAATGGACTGCAAGCAAGTAAAGCAAGGAGCACAGAGAGCTGTGTAACAGCCAGGACAAAAATGAATGTCTTACTATGCCATTGGAAATCAAAGCAGAGAGTGGTTCCAGGATGAGCATCAGAGTAGAGAGTGGGGCTGGGATGAGAACGTATGTTAGATCATCAGTATCGTAGACTGCTGGGGCATTAGTCCATTTGGAGAGTTGTGACTGAGGGAGCAGAGAGGGGGAACAAGATGAGGGTCTGCTTTAGCCCATCAGCAGCGTAATATAACTGAGCACCAATAGTAATCTAGTAATGGCAAGCAAATGAGCCAGGCTTGGAATGAGGATATTAAAGAGAATGGAAAGGGGAGCAATTTTTCAAAGAGCTATACTTTTTATATATGCTGCATGGTCAGTGGCAGTTTCATAACTCCTGTTGGGGCATGTAATACAGTCATTCCCATAGTTGGCAAGGCTTTGTGTATCCAGGGTGTCAGTTTGCCTGTAAGTTGTGAGTGGAAAGGAAAGAGTTTTAAAAGTGTTGCTGCTCTTGAAGCGGAGTTGAGTACTTCCATCTGGAGACTGATTTGTATTACTAGAGCAGCCATCTTGGATGTGGACAGCAGGTGGAAAATACCAGGTGGATTAAAATCAGTAAATGCAAGTTGCCTTTTGGGTTGGAGGTACTTTTATACATTCTGTTGTGCCAAGATAACAACACAGCTAAACATGCTTCTCAGCCAATCAGGATTCAGTATTATTGTTACCCATATCATAATATATATTTGTACTGTACTTTGCAGATGATGCCATTAGCTAAATCAAAGATATCAAAGATGGTGACTATTTCAAACTCCAGCCACCTGATACCATAAAACATCCATTCTGATGAGAGGGTTTAGTGGATCTGGAAAGATCCTTACAGCTACTGTACTTTGTCATGGCAATTGAATTGCTACTGTGGTAGCTAGTGACAAGATGCATTACATACCGTAGCTGGATATAGCAGGAAATATCACAGAAATCCAATAGAAATTATTTGGGATTTTTTTGTGATATATTTTTGTCTTGTTATTGCTAACTCATTTTTGCAGGATATTTTGTGGCAATTGGGTGGTTCAAGTGCAGGGCTTGAACTGCAAGGTACAATTTTGAAGGTGCCTGTGACAGTGTTTCCAGATCTACTACAGCCTCATCATCTGGACACTTGCCAGCATCATTAGGGGCTGCGTGTGAGCCTTCTGACATCTTTGGCTCTCCTTCTCTATAACAACTCACCATTCTGCCTCTTAGACCAACTGCTGCTGCCTTGTTTTTGCACGGCGTTTTCCACCAGTCGGGTGATTGGCGGTTTGAGGGTGGGACTTGAACACTCCTTTTCAGCAGGTCACCAGAAGTGGACCTCTGCACTTTTAGTCTGGAGTGCTAATGATCGGGTGCAAAGGACATCACCCTGAGGAGTCTGCCTGGAGTTAGCCTGGGGTCAGCCATCGGCCAGCAATGCTGCTTTACTGACTCTCCCAGCCCTACGCTCCCATCATTCCATGGTGCCCTAATGACCTTGACTCTAGTACCTCTACCAAAGGTAGCTCTTTCTTTGCTTTTATCTAATATACTGCACCCTGAGCCTTTTGCTTTCTCACTATACCTTCCATACATGCACTGTGTTTTACACTTTGCATCTGTTTAATTATCACAGTTTGCTTACTTTTAGCTTTATTTTTAGTTTGTCTTCCTTTTGCCTAATTTTTTGCACCACTCCTAGTGTACATCCCATTGAAGTACAGCACCTTGATAAATCTGATTATTAGCTGTGCCTGCCTTCATATTTTCCAGTCTTACCTGGGTCAGCCAACATTCGTGTCATCTTACCTAATCCTGTTACTTTTTTTGTTGTAAGATTTTATTTATTTCAGAAAGAAAATATTACCTTACGTATATCAATATGGTGGAGGCATTCATATGGTCTAACAGTATATAAATGCTAAGACCAATAAAGGGTAACAGCAAAAATCCACAAGTTACAGACATTAGTGTGTGTACAGGTAAGAGCGGCTGTAAGTTTACATACATCCTAGGTTTAAAGTAATATGGATGCCGAGTTCAGCAGCCCCCATCAGTTACCTCCAGTTCTAGGCAGTGGGGCGGTGGAGAAATAAGTGCAATAACAATGGTGAGAGGGGAGGAAACATTCTATGAGTGACTACTTAACTATCCAGGTTAGTATCACAAATGTACTCACCAGCAGGAGGTCTCTCCCAAGATTCTTGCTGAACATAGGCACACTTGACCAAAGCCCTGTGAAGATTCTGCTTGTGAGGTCTCATTTCAAGGCATCAGGAGAAGAGTTGGGTCAGCAGTGCATGTATGGTCTGCAAAAGTCTTCTTTAACTTAAAACATAGAAAACATATCCCAAGAATTCTAGTTCTTAACTTGAGTTGTAATATTAATAATTAGCAGAGAAAACAGAGCAGTATTTGAATACAACAATGATATTAAGAACAAGCATAAGGATAAATATAAGAAGCCAGAGTTCTCAAACTATAGTTCTGGTGATTTGAATATAATGGGGGGGGGGGGTTGCACATAGGTAATGTTTGGATACACTAACCCAACATAAGGTGGCATAGTCAGATAAAGTCCGACATGAGCTAGGACTGTTCATCCTACACCTGTATGGGGGTAAAGAAATCAGATGTAGGGGGCCCAGCAGTGCCAAAATGAGGGAATCTGGTATGTTTGGAGGTGGGAAATTCTGTCTAATTTAGCCAGAGTGGAGAGAGAGGTCAGTATCTCCCTGGTTGTGGGGACTTGTATAGATCTCTATTTGCAAAGCAGGACTCTCTTAGTTTGTAGAAACAGGAGAGCAAGCCACCTGTATTCAGAAGCGGGTAATCTAGGAAGGGCACTGGTAATTCCAAGGAGGCAAAATTGGGGGCAAAGAGGAATTTGGTGGTGTAGTACTTTGGAGGCTATCTCCTGTATTTCTTGCCATAGGGACTGGATCTGTGGGCATGACCACAGTATATGAAGCAAGTCCACTCCCCCGCCCCTTGGCATCACCAACAAAGGTCTGACTCTAAAGGTTTGGCTTTGTGGAGAACCACAGGGGTTTTGTACCATGAATGAGCAATTTTATTTTGGAGGAGTCGAGACCTAGCATCCCTGAACCAGCTGTATGTATTCTTCCAGGCCTGCTCCCAGGCCTGAGAGGAGATAGGAAGTCATAGCATTGCCTCCCATTTTTGCTTCGATGCTTCAGATTGAGAGGGAGAAGTGTCCCTAATTAGAGCATATATTCGACCTGCAAGACCCTTTGGGCTTTGTAGCCAGGAATGAAGAGTTGAGGGCATATTGGATGTCTTGGGAGGACTTAGGCAGTGGCGTACTGCTTCTCTGAGTTGGAGGTATCTCCAAAAGTTCGACGAGGGGATGTCCCATAACCTCTGTAGGGACCGAAATGTATGGAGAATGTTATGGTAAGGATCTAGTAGGTCTCTGAGTTTATTAATACCTAAATTAGCCCAGCTCTTCCAGTACACCAACACTTCTCCTATCTTGATGGTGGGGTTTTGCCACAGAGAGATATAAGAGAGCAGGAGGGGGTCCATTTTCAGTTTCTGATGTTTGTCGAACCAGTTAATTCTGGAGGCCTGTACTGTGGATAAAGATTCACAGAGGTTTGATTTATCATTGGGTTTATATAGTGGTGTCAGACATCAGTAATGAAGAGGGATATACAGTTTCTGTTACATCTAATTTAATTTGGAATTATTGTGGAGGCAGGGGGAGGAGGGTGCAGCCATTTAATAGTTTGAGCTAAAAGAAAGGCTCTATGGCATCCTTCAACCCAGGGGATATTCCAGCCTCCCTGTTCCCAGGGAGCCCTAAGCTTGGAATGACTAAATCTTGGTTTGGAATCTTGTTACTTTTTTTTTATATACAGTATATTCTTGTCCAGCTTGCCTATACTACTGCATAGTTCATTTTTTTTGTCTATATTTTGTTCTCACATAAGGGTAACCTTAATAGCTACTCATGTACCTGAAGTTATCTGGGTATTTGCTGCTTTAGTGTCTGTTTTAATTTCTCATTCATGGTTTGTTCAAGCTTTTTTAATAGAACAGGAATAGCTGACAAATAGACAGTTGAGCAAAAGCTCATTTACAATTTGGACTTGAATATAACACTACAACTCTTATTCTTAGATCCCATGACAAACAGTTAATAATTCTAAAGGCCAATACCAACACCCATGAACATATGCGCTACACATGTACACAAGCAGTGGACAGACAGACAGAGGGCAGAATTCAACATAAGGGTGGAGGACAGAGGAAAAGGAATGCCAAGGAATTGGGGTGGCTTAGGCCAACAAAACAGGGTCGGGAAGTCACATCCTGGAGACCCATGTGTGCCAATGCCCAGAGCCTTACTAACAAGATGGAGTACCTGGAGGAAGCCGTGACACAGTCGGACCTGGACACTGTGACCATCACAAAGACCAGGTGTAATATTAACCACGACTGGGAGGTGGGCATACCAGGCTACAATCTATTCAGGAAGGACTGAACAGGCAGGAAGGGTGAGGAGTGGCACTTTATATGAAAGATAACATAATGGCCACAGAGATTCAAGGGGAACAAGGAGGAGGGGAGATACTGTGAGTTAAGCTTGAAAGAAAAACAGGGTCAGCCATCTGCACTGTCCACGCAGGAATAATATACAAACCACCAGCCCAGGGGAGGAGACGGATAGGGAGATAATGCTATCTATCCAAAGGATGGTGCACAAAGGGAAGGTAGTGCTGGCTAGTGACTTCAATATTCCAGACGTGGACTGGAGCCTCCCAGCAGCGACATCAGCCGCCAGGAGCAGGTCTATCCTGGAATCCCTTTAGGAAGCCTTCCTTAAACAACTAGTCATGGAACCCACACAGCAGGATGCACTATGGGACTTGGTGATCACAAACGGGGACAGTGGTATGGGGATCACCTGGTGAACACTGATCACCAGTCAGTGTGGTTTGACATAACTGAAGGGGCAGAATCCAGCCATACAAAAATGCAAATCCTTGACTTTAGGAGGGCAGATTTTGGAAAAATGGGGAAATGCTTGGAAGAGGCATTAACTGGAAGAGGGAGGAAATTAGGGGTGGAGGAACATTGGGCAGTATTCAAAACAGGGATAACAAGGGCAACACAATTATGTGTAAAACAGGTTAGCAAGGGGAAAAGGAAGAGGTGACCATTATGGTATTCCAAGGAGGTAGTGGAGAAAGTGAAAGCCAAAAATATCACATTCAAGCAATACAAAAAAACACAGGCAGAAGGGGACAGGGAGAGGTACCAGGAGAAACAAAGGGAGGCAGGGAGGGCAGTAAGGGAAGCCAAAGCATAGACAGAGGAGCGCACTGTGAAATCAGTGGTTAGAGGAGACAAAACCATTTACAGGTACGTAAGTGAAAAAAGCATGGCAAAGAGAGGGACAATGAGGCTGAAAGGGGCGGACAGGAGTAGAGTGGAGGATGAAAACAGCAAAGCAGACATACTGAACAGATATTTCTGCTCAGTCTTTACAGAGGAGGGAGTGGGTAATGGGCCAGAAGGGAGTAGAATGGGTAGGAAGAGCATGGAAATGGATACAAGTCCTTTTCCATGGGAAAGGGTCCTAAAGGAACTGGAAGGAATAAGAGTCGATAAAGCTATGGGGCCAGATGGGGTACACCCCAGGGTACTGAGGGAGCTAAGAGAGGTGGTGGCTGAACTGGTGGAAACCCTGTTTAGCTGGTCACTGGACACAGGAGAGGTACCCAAAGACTTGAGGACAGCTAATGTAGTCCGCGTATACAAAAGTGGGAAAAGAAAGGAAGCGGGAAACTATAGACCAGTCAGTCTGACCTCAGTAGTAGGGAAGATCATGGAAATACTACTGAAGGAAAGAACAGTGGAACAGTTGGTTGCCAGCAGTCTATCGGACCCAAGGCAACATGGTTTTACTGGGGGGAGGTTGTGCCAGATTAACCTCATTGAAGTTTGTCGACTGGGTGACAAGGGAGGTAGATTGGGGGGGGAAGTGGACATGGCCTTCCTGGACTTCAGCAAGTCCTTTGACACTGTGCCACACAGAAGACTGTTAAACAAGCTGGGGAACATGGGAGTGGATAGGATGGTGGTGCAGTGGGTGGGGAACTGGCTGGATTGCAGGACACAGAGGATGGTGGTAAACAGCTGTCACTCCACAGAGGGAAGAGTGACCAGTGGGGTGCCACAGAGATCAGTGCTAGGTTCAGTCCTCTTTGGCATTTTTATCAGTGACATTACAGAACATCCAGAAGGGAGAATTTGTCTGTTTGCTGAGGACACAAAGCTCTGCAACAGGGTGGACACACCGGAGGGTGTGTATAGAATGAGGAGAGATCTGCAGAAGCTTGAGGACTGGTCAAGGGAGTGGCAGTTGAGAACTAATGCAAAGAAAAGCAAAATAATGCACATGGGGCACAGAAATGCAGGAACAAGATATCAGCTGTGGGGAGAATATAGAATGCTCCAAGCAGGAAAGGGACAGAGGGGTTATCATCACTGAAGGCCTAAAGGTTGAGAGTCAGTGTGACAAGGCAGCAGGAAAAGCAAAGAGGATGCTGGGATGCATAGGCAAGGGTATCACCAGCAGGAAAAGGGAGGTCATAATTCTGCTATACAAGACATTAATGGGGCCACACCTCGAGTACAGTGTCCATTTTTGGATGCCTTCCCTACATAAAGTCATAGGGTGGAGGCTGTTCAGATGAGGGCAACCAAGATGGTGCAAGGACTACTTGGTAGTAGCAAGTATATTGCCATAGAACTTCAATGAGCATTGTATGACATTCTGTATCAGAAATGTCTGGCTCTCACCCTCCTCCCAAAAGTGCATCTGGTTAAGGTTCCTGTGGTCACTGAACATTCAGAGTCTACTGAGCAACCTGGTTGCTACTGACTGGTCCCCCGTGATCACTGCCCCAGACACTGATTTTGCTCTTTCCCTTTTCTACTCATTATTCTCTTCTATCTGGGATTAGCTTGCCTTTCAGGAAATACAGGGTTAAATCTTCACACCACCCCTGGACCACCTGTGATATCATCGACCTATGTAGGACTCACAACCAAGTCTAGGACAAGAACAAATTACCCCACTCCCTGCAGGACCTCCTCTCCTCCAGGGCACTTAGAAACTCTTGCAGTAAGGCTGTTTATCCTGCCAAGTCCCTCTGTTTCAAGGCCAACCCCCAGAATGACATTAAATCCCCTGATAAATTCTTTAAGGTTATTCTTTCCCTTCCCCCCCCTCCCAGCACAGTGTGCTCCCTGGGTTTCTTTGGTAAATGGCTCACTGGTATCTGACCCTCCTGCTCACTTTCCTGTGCTCTTCCCTCCCCCCACCTCCTAGCTCCCCTCCTCTCCCTCCCTCTTACTTGGGTTTTGACTTTCCACCTCTCACTCCCCAGAAAACCCTCCTTGTCTTATCCTCACTCAACCTTTCCAAATCTAGCCCAGATGGATTGGACCCTATACTCCTCCTTCTGTCAGCTCCAACCATCACCTCCCCCTCACTCTTCTCCTAAACATCTCCTATGCCCATTGCTCTGTCTCTTAGTCTTGGAAGTTTACCAAGGTTCTCCAACTCCACAAACAGTGTGATCCTTCCATTGCTGATAACTTACACCCTGTCTTCTGTCTTCCCTTTGAAAGTTGCAGGAGAAACTAGTCAACTCATGGATAGAGATGTGTGAAGTCGACAAACTTCACTCTGCTAAATATTTTGTGAATTGTGCTCACTATGCGAAGCGCAATTTGCGACACTTGCCAATTAGTGGAGCACCGGATCGAATGTGAAGTGTGGAATTTCATGGTCGAATTTCCACTCTTCCCACACAAACTTTGGCCACAATGGTAAAAAAGTATATACATCCCTGGTGTTTAGCGGTTCCCCCCTGCCAATCGCTGGACATAGTTTGAATAATTTACAATCAGCTCTGCTCCCCTCCCCACTGATTGCTGGCCTGTCTACGTACAATGTAAAAGTATATATACCATTTTAAATTAAATCCCCATTCTGGTGTCTAGTGCCCCACCAACCCACCCTTGCCTATCACTGGACACAGTTTGAATAATTACAACAATCAGGCCCAGCTCCATACCCCCGACCCCACCAATCGTGGTCCAGTCGGCCACAATGTAAAAATATGTATAACTTTTTTTTTTATTAAATCCCCCATTCCTTGGAGTGTAGTGGAGTCCCCCACCCTGTCAGGGAGGGCCCCCACCAGTGCCACACCACCCCGCTCCCCCATCCCAACCTGCCGCCAGCACAGCCTTCCTCTAACCTCCATGGCCAGCAGTTCGACTGAGCTCTTAACAAATGAGCGCTTGCTTGTACAAGCATGCACTGATTCATTGACAGTTCACACTCATTTTAGGCAGTTTTTCAGGTGGGTAAAGAATGGGATGGGGATGCTTCAGTCACTGCCAGGGGGTTGGAATGGGGGGATCAGTGTTGTGGACCCCGTCCCTTCATTGAGAACTCAGTTGGGCTGCCGGCCATGGAGGTGAGTGGAGAGCTGTGCCTGTGGCCCGCTCGGGATGGACTTGGGATGGAGGGAGTGGGATGGTGTGGTACTGGTAGGGGGCACTGTCTGATGGGGTGGGGGTCCACTAGACACCAGAGAATGGGGGATTTAATTTTAAAAAGTTATATGTATTTTTACATCGTGTCTGACTCACTGGCGATCAGCGAAGGGGCGGGGTGATTGTTGTAATTATTCAAACTGTGTCCAATGATCATCAGGGGGGTTGGGGGGTACACCAGACACCAGAGAATGTTGGATTTAATTTTTTAAAAAAATTATATATATTTTTACATTGTGGCCGACTGGCTGGGGATCGGTGGGGGGTGTGGGGGCCGGTGGTGGTTGTTGTAATTATTCAGACTGTGTCTGGTGATCGGCAGGCAGGGAGAGTAGACACCAGGGAATAGGGGATTTAATTTAAAAAAAAATTATACTTATTTTTCCATTGTGGCTGACTGGCCGGCAATCAGCAGGAATGTGTGGGAACTGAGGGTGATTGTACATTTTTTAAACTATGTCCGGCAATTGGAGGGTGGGGGGTACTAGACACCAGGGATTTGGACATATGTAACTTTTTCTTGCTTGTTTTTTTAAGTGAAATTTGATCTTAAAAAAAACCCAAATCAAGGCACAGTTACAAATGGAGAATTTTCAGCTGACAGCCATAATTTTGCATATTGTTTCACAGATGTGAATTTTGCGACTTCGCTGAAAATTCGAATGTGTAGCAAAACTTCACTGCACATCTACTCATGGATTGTTGAATTACTCCATTCCTCCAACTTCCTCTTCCCCTGCCAGTCTAGTTTTAGGAAGGATCATTCAACCACCATCTTCTTACTTAGGGTCACTAATTTCATCCTCTCTGGGATGGATCAGGGGCATGTCACAGTGGCTATTTTCATTCACTGGCCAAAGCTTTTGATTAGGTGTCCCAGTCTCTCTTCCTGGATAACCTGAGCACTGCCAGCCTCTCAGCCCTCACTGTCGATTGGTTCTGGTCCTATCTCATGGGCTGTCAACAGTTGTTACTGGTAGAAGGTGCACTTTCCCCACCACTCTGTATCCAGACCAGGGTCTCACAGGCTCCATCCTGGGTCCAGTCCTATTCTTGATCTTCCTAAATGTCTTTCCTGCTGCATGTGCCAACTTGCATATTCACATACTGTATATGCAGATGCACAGTGCTCTACACCTTGGGTCCCTCAATTACTTTGTGGAAATTTCACTCCAGCATGACATTCACAATGTTCTGAGCTGATTTCAGGCCAACCAGCTAAGAGTTAGCACAAAAAAGAGCTGTATCTATGACTTTTGTTACCAGCCAGAAACTGGCCTGGCTCACTTCCCTCCCTATTTTATCCATGCTAGATGACTCCCGCTCAAGATTATCCCAACCTTCCAGTACCTCTGTGTGGTTAGACAGCAGCAGGCTTGACTTTTCAGCCCACATAAATGTCATCCATGCCAAACTCCACTCCAAACTCAGTGCCCTGTACCACGACAAGGAAAGCCTCTCCCATTGTGCCACTGGGAGAGAGTAACCAAAATGACTCTGCTGGTCCTTGACTACAGAGATGAGGTTTATGGCACCACCCTATCAACTTTCCTGGCCAGACTGGACACCTTCTGCAATGAAATCTACCATTGTGCTACAAACACACCTTGTCAGGCAAATCTAATTGATTTCTTTGACTGGTTGACCAAAGAAGTAGACCATGGAGGGGCTGTGGACATGGCCTACCTAGACTTTAGCAAGGCATTTGACACAGACCAGCACAAAAGATTAATAAACAAATTAGCCAGCCTGGGAGTGGGTCCCAGGGTGGTAGCCTGAGTAAAACACTGGCTGGACAACAGGACACAGAGGGTAATTGTAAATGGAGTCCACAGTGAAGAAAGGGGGGTTACTAGTGGGGTGCCGCAGGGTTCAGTACTGGGGCTGGTCCTTTTTAATGTCTTTATAAGTGACATTGCAGAGGGACTGGAAGGAAAAGTATGTCTCTTTGCAGATGACACAAAGATCTGCAACAGGGTTGATACGTAAGATGGAGTGGAAAGAATGAAAAGGGACTTGACAAGGTTGGAGGAGTTTTCAAAAGTATGGCAGCTTAGTTTCAATGCAAAGAAGTGCAAAGTAATGCACCTGGGAAACAAAAACCCAAGGGAAGAGTACACAATAGGATGTGAGATACTGACAACAACAAAAATGGAAAGGGACCTGTGGTTAGTCATATCAGACAACCTAAATGTGGGCCAGCAATGTGAGAAGGCAGTAAGGAGGGCTGGGGGATACTGGGATGCATAGGAAGAGGCATCACCAGTAGAAAAGAGGAAGTTGTTGGCCCTCTGTACAGACAGTTGGTAAGACCACATCTGAAGTACTGTGTACAGTTCTGGAAACCCCATCTCCACAAAGACATAGACAGGGTGGAGGCTGTCCAGAGGAGGGCAACCAAAATGGTGCTGGGTCTGCACCAGAGGACATATGAAGAAAGACTAAAGGAACTTAAGATGAATAGCCTTGAGGAAAGGAGTGAGAGGGGGGACATGATGGAAACTTTCAAATATGTCAAGGGAATCAACAAAGTCTAAGAGGGTAGCATCTTTCAGAAAAAGAGATGTGGAAGAAGAAGGGGACACAACTGGAAGATAGAGGGGGGATGGCTCAGGGGCAACATGAGGAAGTATTTTTTCATGGGGAGGGTTGCAGATGCATGGAACAGCCTTCCTGAGGAGGTCGTAGAGTCAAAAACAGTGGGGGAATTCAAGAATGCATGGGACAGACATAAGGCAATTTTAGTGGGGGTAGGAGGAAGTAGGCTGTTGGTTAACTAGGATCTGCAACTTATCAGTTAGGTAGGGAAATGGGCAGACTAGGTGGGCCAAGTAGTCCTTATCTGCCTTCAAATTCTATGTTTCTGTGTTTCTATGTCACAACCACCACTGATCCCGTTACTCATCACTATCCGTCCTCCTGCTCCCCTCACATTGACAGTTCCACTGAGCTTCCTTCATCACTAAATACTGTTTTGGTTCAACCTCCTATGTATCCCATCTCCTCTCCCCCATCCCCTCCTCCTCCACATAATCCTTGTGCTCCTGGGACCCCTGGATGTCCTCCCTTCCTCCCTCAGCCTCATTCCTCAGCTGGAAAATCTTCTTTCTTATACCATCTCCCCTCCATCTGGAATCAGCTTCCTCCATCCATCCATCTCTATTCCTCCCTTCCTTCCCTCAGACACAAATTAAAACTTCTCACCCCTTCTCCGTATTCCTGCCAACCTTCCTCCTGAACCTTTCCCTATCATTTCATACCCCACCTCTCAGCACTGGTTTCTGCATCCCATTATCTAGGTTCCCTGCACATTTTGAATTTACCACATCTGCTCTATTGTTTTCAATTTTTTATACTATTTATATGGCTCCCAGTTGCAATGTCTTGGCATTATTGTCTGTACTGCATCTGACTCATGCACTTTATATGATTCTTATTTTAATTACATTATCACTCTGGTTTGAATTACATTATAATTGTACTCTCCCATCCCCTCCCACTGGGTCTTATCTGGAAACAAACCTTGGCTCAGTGTGCCTTTCCCAGTCACCAATTTTTACATAATTAAATAAATAGTGTGGTATTTAAACAATAAGGCACATCAGGGTATGGGTTATTGTTAGTGAGGAGTAAAGTGGCCAAAATTCACTTCCCACATTAATTTACGAATTCAGTCGAATTCTTGAAGTATTAATATGATGAATTTGCAAAATATTACCAGATAAAGGTGTTGTTTTGTTCAGCAAATTGAGTAAAATACGTTGCAAACTGGTCACTTAACCAAAAAAGGCCACTTTGAAGTAAAAACTTTCAATTTCAGCTAAGTCAATCTTCCGAAGGTCTATGGAAACGTCTCAAAGGTGCATGAAGGCAATCTCTGCAAACTCGAAGCAACTTCATTATTGAAGTTTAAGTCTGCAACACCTCTAATTATTGTGGCATTTACCCACACCTCAAAGAGTGAGTCACCTTAACCACACAAGGAGTGGGCAAACCCCACAACATCCCACATCCTGGAGTGCCATATTATGATTATGTAATGGCCAATTTTTGAAATTGTATGCTTTGTAGAAACAACATTAAAAATGTATTGCTTTTTTTGTTATGTTTTTTTTAAATATCCTTCATCTTTTTAGGAAACAGTCTACCCATAGCAGTGGATGCTCCCTCCTATAAGGAGAGCACAGGAATGAGAGAATGAGAGAGAGTGGTGCAAGCTGGAAAGATTTAGACTTAGACTTAAACTATGATGGCAGAGAAGGACTGCTTGGCCCACCTAGTCTGCCCATTTCCCTACCTATTGGATAAGCTGCAGATCCTTGTTAACCAACAGCCTACTTCCTCCAACCTCCTCAACATAATTGCCTTATGTCTGTCACATGCATTCTTGAATTCCCCCACTGTTTTTGACCCCTGACTTCCTGAGGAAGGCTGTTCCATGCATCCATCACCCTCCCCTTGAAAAAATACTTCCTCACATTGCCCCTGATACGTTCTCCCTCTATCTTCAAGTTGCGTTCCCTTGTTCTTGCATATCTCTTTTTCTAAAAGATGCTACCCTCATGCACTTTGCTGATTCCCTTGAGGTACTTGAACATTTGTATCATGTCCCCCAACTCCCACCTTTCCTCAAGGGTATACATATTAAGTTCTTTTAGTCACTCTTCATATGGCTTTTGGTGCAGACCCTGCACCATTTTAGTTGCCCTCCTGTGGACTGCCTCCATCCTGTCTATGTCCTTGCAGAGATGGGGTCTCCAGAACTGCACACAGTACTCCAAATGGAGTCTCACCATCTGTCTGTACAGAGGGATAACAACTCCCTGTTTTCAACTAGTGATGCCTCTCCCAATGCATTCCAGTATCCCCACAGCCCTCCTTACTGCCTTCTCACATTTCTTGCCTACCTTAAGGTCATCTGATATTAATACCCCCAGGTCCCTTTCCATTTTTGTTGTTGTTAGTACCCCACCCTCCCAATTATTTACTCTTCCCCTCAATTTTTGTTTCCCAGGTGCATTACTTTGCACTTCTTTGCATTGAAACTAAGCTGCCATACTTTTGAACATTCCTCCAACCTTGTCAAGTCCCTTCTCATCCTTTCCATCCTCCATTGTGTATCAGTCCTGTTGCATATCTTTGTGTTATCTGTAAAGAGGCATGCTTTTCTCTCTAGCCCCTCTGCAATGTTACCTATAAAGACATTACAGAGTACCGGTCAGAGTACTGAACCCTGTGGTACCCCACTAGTAACCCTCTTTTCTTCGGAGTGTACTCCATTTACTATTACCCTTTGTGTCCTGTTGTTCAGCCAATTTGTTACCCAGGCTACCACCTTGGGACCCACTCCCAGGCTGGCTAATTTGTTTATTAATCTGTTTTGTGGGACTGTGTCAAATGCCTTGCAAAAGACTAGGTAGGCTATATCCAGAGCAACTCCCTGGTCTACTACTTTGGTCACTCAGTCAAAGAAATCTATTAGATTTGTCTGAAATGACTTTCCCACTGTGAATCCATGCTGCCTTAGGTCCTGTTCCCCGCTGTCCTCTAGGTACTCAACAATTCTTTCTTTCAGAAGTGATTCCATCATTTTCCCTAACACTGAGGTCAAACTAACACTTTTGTAGGTTTCCTGCCTCTGCCTTGCTCCCACTTTTCTGAAGGGGAATCACATCCATCCTTTTCCAGTCCTCAGTACCATACCATCCTCTCATGATTTGTTATAAAGAATAGTCAGCTGTGTCACTAGGTCTCCCCTTAGTTTTTTTAGAACTCTGGGGTGAATCCCATCAGACCCCATTGTTTTGTTTACCTTGAGTTTTAGGAGTTCTTTCAGGACCCTTTCTTCTGTGAATGGACTGGTATCGACCCCCCTGTTCAGAGTTGTTCTATTGTTTGATTTAGGTACCTCCCCCTTTTCTTCTTTTGTGAATACTGAGCAAAAGTATTCTTTCAGTATCTCTACCTTTTCACTCTCGCCCTCTGTCCACTTCCCATCCCCTTTATTAAGCCTCACTATCCCTCCCTTGGTCATTCTTCACTCCCTAATATACCTATAATAAGTTTTATTCACCTCCTTAACTAAGTTGGCTATCTTTTCCTTGGCTTGGGCCTTCACTATTCTGACTGCCTTTTCCACTTTCTTCTGCTTTAACTGATCCAGTTCTCTCTCCTGCTCCTGTGATTCCTTATACTTCCCAAATGCCATCTTTTTCTCCTTAAACTTCCCTGCCACCTCTTTTGAGAACCATAGTGGGTTTTTACTTCATTTTGTTTAGTTTATTTGCTTCACACAAAAGCTTGTTGCCTCTGTGATGACAGTTCTGATTTTTCCCCATTGTTCTTCCACCCCTCCTTCCTGCCCATTTGCTAGTGCATTAGTTATTCACTCACCCATTTTGCCAAAGTCAGCCCTCCTAAAGTCCAGTACACTTGCTTTTGTATGGCGTAACTCTTCGGCTGGGTTTTTCATGAACCATACTGTTTGATGGTCTCTTGTTCCTCTCTCTGTCCCCATTTGAGAGTACCAGGTCTAAGATTGCTTCCTTCCAAATGAGGTCTACCACTAGCTGTCTGAGGCATGCACCCTGTAGGGCATTGAGAATGACCCTGCTCTTGGATGTGGCTGCAGCAAATGAGCTCTAGTTAACATCTGGCATATTCAGGGCCCCCATCAACAATATTTTCCCCTTTCTGCCATTCTAAGGATACCTTCTATCATTTCCTTGTCCATTTCCTCCCTCTGAGGTGGAAGCCTGTATATAATCCCTGTGCAGATTGTGGTGCCATTTCCTGTCTCCACGTTGACTCACAGTGCCTCCTCTCCTCCTCATTTACCCTTTAGTTCAGTTGCTTTGATCCCTTCCCTTATGCAGAGAGCTACTCCTCCTCATCTTTAACCCTCCCTGTCCCTGCTGTAGACTGTGTACCCTGGTATGTTGACATTCCTGTCATGGTTCAATTTGTACTATGTTTCTGTGACTGCCACAATATCCAGGTGTCCCTATCCCATCAAGACCACTAGTTGAGGAAGCTTGTTACCCAGACTATGGGCATTGGTACCATAGCCCTCCATTTTTTGATGGCCCTACCACTTTTAGCCTCATCCCTACCATTATTGCATTTGCCTTTTTTCTCCATTTACCCCTGTCCTCCTCCCTATTGACCTCTCTACCTTGGTATTTACCTCACTAACTACCCTATTTTGTGGGGTGAGGCTGGGAATTCCATGCTTCTTATCAGTGCCTCCCCCCTTGGCTAGTTTAAAAGCTTGCCAATGAATCATTTAAACCTATTATCTAGGAGCCTGGTTCACCTCCCGGACAGATGCAGACAATCGTGCCAGTATAGGCCTGTATCCCTCCAGGTGGACCTCCAGTCCCTAATGAATTCAAAACTCTATGCTCTGCACCAGTTTTTCAACCATTAATTGAATCACATGGTGCAGAGTACCTTAGCCTCACCCATGCCATAGACAGGCAGTACCTCCGAGAAGGTTACCGTGTGTGCTACTTGCTTAAGGCCCCTCCCCAATGCCACAAACTCCTCTTACACTGCTCTGATCCTGTGCCCAGCTATATCATTTGCCCCTAGGTGGACAATGATGTCGAGCTCTCTCTCCCATGCTGCTGCTCCTGTGATCCTGAGGATTCACTTCCTGTCCCTCCAAGCCATGATGCCACATAGGCACCTTACTTCCCCTCTCCACTCCCTCCTCCAGTTCTTCCCCCTAACAATTGAATCCCCCTCCAGGAGCTGCTTCCTTCCCCTGCGGTGTCCCATGCCACCCTCCTGTGGGTCTCCTTTGTGGAGGTTCACAACATCCTCCTTGGTCTCTACTGCCGGGCCTGCATAGAGGAAACATGCTCTGCCAGAATGGTGTCTGAATCGTGGTGAGGTACAACAGGAGAGATAAGCCTCTGTTCCTCCATCATCACCCTCCCTGAGCCCACCATGGTTCAACCACTCCTCTTTCTTGGCAAACCTCTAAAGGAGCAGTGGTGGCCATGGTGTTCCCTGGATGCAGGAGGTTTCCCTACTCCTGCCAGGTCAGCCTGGAGATGGGTAACCTCCTCCTTCATCACAGCAGAGAGTTGCCTGCAAATAGGGCAGCATTGCAGCTTCCAGAATGTCTCCTGAAAGGCAGCCGGCCCACATCCAGTGCATTGCACCACTCCCCACATGTCTCTCACCCTTCCTGTTTAATATATATATTTTTTTGTCTTTTTGGTTAGTGTGTGTGCATTTACCCTCTATGAAGTGTGCTGGGCTGATAAGGATATGACAGTTGTATGCCCCTTGCCCTCTTGTGGAAGTGATGTCAGAACTCCTAGTATAAAGGAAATGACACCCTTATGGTTGGTGGGGTGAGGAGCAGGGTGGGTGGGACCAAGCCCATGCCGTCTAGAAACAATCAACTACAGTCTGACCCACCACCCCAGTGAGTGCAGACCTTCCCTTCAGGATGACAACCTGCACAACAATGTAACAGAGAATATACCCTGGAAAAAATAATTTCAGTCAGAAAAATAAAGCAGTTGAGTCCAATACCTATGATGCAAGCCTCCACTGACCCAGCCTTATACAACCTGGTGTTCTGTGCTCTGAAGACAATCAGGGGCAACCAGTTTCCACCACCTGGGACACTGTATTTGTCAAATACACAAACCTCCACTAAACTGCAGGCCTTACAATGGCAAATCCTCAACACCAGTAAATAGTTCACTGTACCAAAAAAAAGTCTGATGCAAACTGTCACAAGGGAAAACCAATTCTGCAGTATTTCAATCCCTCTGAAGTTAAATTCCCAGACCCGGATATTCAAAGCAGTTGCACATGGCTCAACTGAGTTGCACTGGTGCAAGTGCAGTCTTGCACCAAGGAGCAGTATTCAGCAGGAACCAGTGTGCAGTGCAAATCCCATTGTACCAATGCATGACTATAATGAATGCAGGTGCAAATGCAAGGGGCGTGTCCATGAATATCCAGTACAGTGCGATATTCAACTGTGGAACCATGTCGCAAGTGCGGAGCAAATCAGAGATGTGCAGAGCAGACTTGTTCCTATAAATACAGGGCGTAAGCACACAGAAAGCACTTGTGCTAGGCGCGAGGGAGTGAAAAAGAGAGAGAAAAATAGAAATAGAAAGAAAGACAGACAGAAAGACAGACAGAGAGAGTGAGAGACAGACAGACAGACAGACAAACAGACAGAAAGACAGACCAAGGCAGACACACAGGAGGAGGGCCACAGGTGGCAGTGGAGAGGGAGACAGGGGCAGAGAGAGTGTGAGAGACAGGCAGACACACTGCCAGACAATACACCAGGGCGGCACACAGCCAGCAGCAGCCAACTGCCCTGAGGGATAGAGGACAGCAAGGGCCATGGATAGTGCACCCTTTATGATGGAGGTCATAATGAGGGATGTGAGGGGGCAGCAGGAACAGTGATGTGGCCATGAAAGGGCCTGTCGGTGGTATGTCTGACACAGGTTGTACCGAGCCTGCATCACTTTTGAACAGTACAGTGACACGGAGATTGTGGGCTGGTACCACCTGAACAGGGCCATTCTGAGGCAGCTCTGTGAGCTGCGTCGTGAGAAGATGCAGGCACTCACCAGATGGAGCCACGCCATGTCCATGGAGATGCAGGTGACATCCATCAGGTGCCTGCTCGCAATGGGCAGATTCCAGAGACCAACAGGGCACACCACAGGCATACCCAGTTAACCATGTCCTGCCTCCTCAAACAGTTCTTCAATGCTCTGCTGCCACATGCATCGGAATACATCCATTTCCCCAGCACACAGGCAGTGCATACAGCAACCTTGCAGGACTTCCACAGGTTAGCACGTATGTCTGGAGTGATTGGGGCCATTGACTACACCCACATGGGCATCCACATGCCACCTGACCCTGAGAGTGTGGCATACATCAATAGAAAGAAGAACCCAAGTTTCAACTGCCAGGTGGTGTGCAATGCCACGGGGCGCATAACCAATGTCTACACCACATACCCTTGGAGTGCACATGATACATTCATCTGACATAGCACTGTGCTGTGCCACAGGTTCAAATGTGAGGTGAGTATGGCAAGGGCAAGGGACGATGGGCAGAGCATACCATGGGATGGGGAGGTCAAGGTGTGTATGTTGGCGTGGGTGGCAGGGACAGGCAAGGGGCACAGCCTAGCATAGCAGAGGGATAACCATGTCATTATCCACACAGGAGACAGCGCCTATCCACTGCGGCCCTGGCTGCGCACCCCCTACCGGAGCCCACCATCTCCAGCAGAGGAATGTTACAACGAGGCACACACCAGCACACGCAACATCATCAGGAGAGTCTTTGGTATGCTGAAAGCACAGTTTCATTGCCTAGACAGGTCAGGTGGTGCCCTACAGTACAGCCCCTCAAAAGCCTGTGGCCTATTCCTGGCCTGCTGCATACTGCACAACATGGCCATTGGCCATGGGATTGCTGTCGAGGCTGATGAGGGTGACAGTAGTGGGGATGATGGAGGCAGTGGGCTGGAAGGAGGTGAACAGCCACCTCATGGGTGGAAGGATCCCCCGCTGATCCAGCAGGCAAGAGGGCACAGGGACACCATAACACAGGAGCACTTTGGTGCACACAGGTAGGTGGTATGAAACACTAGGCCACACAAACAGATACAGCACACATGTGGGGACATGCAAGGCAATGGACATTCACACACTGAGGTGGAAAGCAGGCATAAGGATGACAGGGGCACACACCCACACACAGCACCCTGCACTGCCCTCCCACACACACACACGCACCCACACACACAGGCATGGGTATGTGGCATGGATCAGATGCATCACACTGGTGCACAGGTGCAACTGGTGCAGGACTGCTGTCATCATGCTCACACCACACCGCCCAGTGGCCGGGCAAGTATGCACACAGGCAGCGTGTGGTATGACATGCAGGCACCACACCTGCGGCAGGCACACACACACCACCCATGTGCACACTAGGCAGCAGCTTCAGACTGCAGGTGGGGTGGGCCACACATCAGGTCTGCTGCGTGGAACCTTGGCCACTACAGCCACGGGGGTGGCCATGCCTGGGCTAATTGGCAGCCACAGGCTGTGCATCAGCTATGGGGGGTGTGTGCAACATCCCCCAGGGGTGGAACTGCAGGGCCACAACCATGTCTACATGGGTGTGTTGAGGCACCCAAACAGCCCAGCTCTGGCTATGCCTGGGAGGCCGACATCTGAGCCCAGTTTCGACTGCTAAAGGATCACCCGACACCGGGTACACAGGGTGGATAGTGCACTGTGGGGGGTCATCTGTGCCCAGCCATGCCCTGTCACAGCCAGCAGCACAGAGCCATCCTAGATCATGGTGGCAATGCGATCCAGGAAGGTGGTCATGGCCTCCAGCATGTGCTGCATCCCTGCCAGGATCTGCGCGGTGCCCCTCTCCTGCTGCTTTTCTAACTGGTGCACCTCCATGCACAGTGCATGCATCCCAGAGGTGAGCAGCACCTGTTGCTGAATGGACTCCATCAGCAAATGGGTGTGCTCAGCCAGCGGCTTGGCATCCTGGGGCTCCCGGGCCAGACACCAATCTCCATGTGGTGACTGGCCATGCTGCACAGCCCCCCTCTCTGGTGGATGCTGCACAGTGGGGCCTGCAGGGGGATTGGGTATGGCAGATGCACTGGTGGTGGACCCTGCATCTGGCTGCACGGTGGCACCAGCAGCCCACTGCTGTTGCCCGTCTGGCTACTGCATGCCACCCAGCACCTGCACAGCAGCACCACCACCACCACCACAGGGCACAGCCAGGGCAGCGCACACCGCTACACCTGCAGTGGTGGTGGACAGCTGTTCCACCACCTGCAGGGTACTGGACATGCTGCCTGTTTCAGTGGTCAGCAAGGGCCTCTCCCTCACAACGGTGGCCATGCTGTCCAGGATTAGCATTACATCATCATTGGTGTCAGACCCCACCCCAGTCTATGTCTGTGCATAGGACCCCAAGGCTGGCATCCTGCAGGGACACATCCAGGGCCTTGTCTGACCCCAGGTCCAGGACATCCGCCTGCACAGCGGTGGTGAGCTGCAGCCTGTCAGGCACCCAGGTGTCCATGGAGGTGGAAGGCTGGTCATCTGTGGCTGGTTCCATGGCCAGGGCTGCTGCTGCAGCCAGCACCTCATCATCCGCATGGAGGCATGCTGGTGCTGCAAGAGAAAGAGAGGTATTTATTTATTTTATTTATTTAGTTTTTGTTGATTGGGTAAGTGCACTAGACAGATCCTGCCTATTTTCAGGCACGACCCGGGGGAAGGGGATACAGATGAATGCCAACTGACCTTGAACCAGATTAAGCTGTTGTTGGTATTTTTAGTGAATGAGGGAAATTTGGCAAGGACACCAGGGAACTTCCCCTATTCTTTTAGTGGGGATGGGGTGGGGGTTTTGTGCATATACAAATTATTTCTGTTGGCAGTTCCTGTATACTGTATTTCTTGCTTCTGTTTTTTTTATTTCTTGCATTATGATTTTGTATGATGTAATACAATTTTGTATATTGTATTTTCAGTTCTGAATAAAAAATTCCCCTACTCTGTAGGTGGGTGGCATTGTCTGTCTGTCTGCAGAGATGGAGGA
Organism: Neoceratodus forsteri; assembly: GCA_016271365.2. Lineage (NCBI taxonomy): Eukaryota > Metazoa > Chordata > Ceratodontiformes > Ceratodontidae > Neoceratodus > Neoceratodus forsteri. The sequence continues at coordinate 616,198,327 of CM057455.1, forward strand.
CCTCAGTCTGAAGGAGGTAGTGGAGGAGGAAGGTTCGGGCTCTGGAGTTCTGGAGTCTTTGGACGTTTTTACAGCTACTGAGAAGGAAGCAGTATGTTCTGAAGCTCAGAAAAGTTCTTCTCAGATAGAAGACCAGGATATGTTCCTGGATATGTCTGAATCGGAAAATGAAGGAGAAGTTTTATTACAAGAAGAAATGGAGATAAAGAAGAAACAGCTATTGGATTTAATACAGGTGGCTGAAAGAGATTATGGTCTCTGTCAAAAGCATCTAGACAAGGAGAAGAAAAGGAAATGCTCAATTGCCAGCCCATTATTTGCAGATAACAAAAGGCTACCCACCAATTTGTCATCCGGAGTGCAGTCTGCCTTCCCGGTTGAGCGTGTCTTTTATAACGGGAAGCTTTCCCTGATTACAGGAAAAGAAGGTATGCAGTCAAAAAACGAGGTTCTTATCAAAGCAGGTGGGATCTGGCAAAATGATATTTGGGTCCCTGACCCAAATTTTTCTGTTTCTGGGGTCTACCAGGATTTAGCCCAGTGAATTCTGACTTTCAGCCAGAATTAACAAAGTCCCAGAACTGCGGCAGTACACAACTGTCAGCTGAGGGAGAGGCTGTTATGAACAAAACTACGTCAGAAGCTGTGGCAGACAGTTGTCAAAGGAATGGAAGGCCGCTTTCAGCAGCAGGTACACAAATTCAAAGTACAGATAATTGTGTTAATGACAGTGAGGACTTTAGTTCACAAAGAGAGGAGGATAGTGCCTCCCCAAGGAATACAAATACAGGAAAGAAGAAATCTTTTGCTGGGTTATTTCGGCGTCCTGCACAAGAAGCGTGATGAAGATTTCTGGTTAGACTACGCTACAAGGGGTTAGCTCCGATTGTCCCGGACAGAATATGGGTGGTAAAAACCCTTTTACTTGACAGTTTGTGGTTTGTACCCCAGATGTTTATGCTTTCATTCATTCACCAGGGAACTCCAATATGATATAAGTTTTTGTTCTATGCATTTACTGGATAGGTTTTGGAGAAGGTATTATGAGGTAAAAGATCAAGATATATGGAAGGATTTTTTGGCAATTCCTGTCACCAAACCTACGATTAAAATAGTAACTATTCTTTTTCGTAATGAAGGAGTTAATGTGGTGAATATAATGTATTGGCTTGAGCAATGTTGCAAAATAATGGATAATCCCAGACCTATAATTGATGACAACGGTTTCTGGATGGGTGGTTGGACTTTCAGAGTTCAACTGTCCCATAATGATTCTGGGATACAGCATCTACCCAGTTCCTTCTTTTTAGGAAGGGATAGAGGAAAAATCTTTTATGCTGGTCAGCCTAAAAGCTGCTACAAGTGCGGTTCACTGGATCATTTAAACACAGACTGTGACAAGGTTAAATGTTTCTCTTGTGGAGTTCTTGGGCATGTGGCAAATGAGTGTGAGGCCCCCCCCCCGTATGTAATCTATGTGGGGATTCTGAGCATGTTTTTGAGGATTGTCCATGGAGCATGGATGATTTGGATGAGGCTCCTGATCAGGTGTATTTTTTGCATAAAGCTAAGAACCCCCTACAAATCAGAGTATCAGAGTATGGGAAATCAGTCTTCTGAGAGATGTAGGGGGAGAGGGGGCTGCAAGGGGGTGAATAGGGGTTTTGTTCCCTCTAAGACTGATTTTCATTTCAGTTCAGAGAATTTAGATTCTTCGAGAGCAAGTTTTGAGCAGATTCAGGGTATGGGGAAAGACACTCCATTTGTTACCCCACAGGGATCTCCAATAAGGCCTCAGACAAATTTATTCGGTGGTTCCATGGATAATATACAGGTGACCAATCAGAATGTGGAAAACCCTCTAGTCCTTTTAGACAATTCAAAAACTATAAGGCAAGAGGAGCCTTTTTTGTTAGTAAAAAAAGGGGAGCATTAAAGGCGCAGGCGTTGTTTCTAATCAGCCCTCAGTAACACTTTCAAACAGGTTTTCTCCTCTTCCTTCTTGGAGTGAACAGACGGAACAGGCTCATCCCATTGATTTAGAGGGGGTTGAAGATATGCTTACCCAGCCACAGGAGAAGGATGGAGAGGTAGTTTTCTCTGTTGAAGGGAGGGAGTAGTGTACCTTCTACTTCAAAGTGGGTTACAAGGTCGCGTGGGAAACCGAAAAAAAAACCCTCCTTAGATGTTGACCCTCTCTATAGCAAGCTTAAATGTAAATAGTATTAAGAACAGGAAATGCCGATTCATTATGTTCAGTATTTTGCATTCATTGAGTTATGATATTTTGTTTTTACAAGATGTAAGATTACAGTCTATAGTTGAGATCCAGCAGTCCACTAAGGATGGGGGATGGGGGTTTTCTAGTTGGTCATCGGGAATAGATCCCTGTAGTGGGGTGGGTTTTTGTTTTTGAACTTCAGATGTATTAATTATTAGATCAGTAGAAATAGAGCTGGGTAGGGCTTTTATGCTTGATATTGAATTCCAAGGTTTTCCCTTATGTTTAATAAACATTTATAACCCCCAAGTAAAATCATCCCGTATTGACTTACTAAAAAAGATACAGCCTTATTTACACACCAAGTACCACATAATTTTTGGGGGTGATTTCAATATTAATTTTAAGGAGAAAAGAGAGGGTGCCAAACTGTATTATGATAAAAAATTTTTAAAACAACTGGTTTCCCAGGCTGATTTAAAGAAAGCCTTTGTAGACACTCCATTGTTAATGAGGCCTACCTTTTATAAAGGTATCCTTTCTTCTTGTAGAGATTTCTTTTTTGTTAATCAATCTTTTCAAGTTATTTCTTCTGAATTGGTTCCTATTGAGATTTCAGACCATTGGCTACTAGGGATTCGGTTTGAATCCCCTCCAAAACGTATAGCTGGGAAAGGAATTTGGAGGTTAAATGTTTCCCTTTTGTCTGATGAAATTATTCTTCAGGAATTACAAGAGGTAATTCACGATAAAGTAACCTTGGACCTTTATGGAAATATAGGCCTTTGGTGGTCTGATTTGAAAATATGTTTATCTTGGTTTTTTAAAATGGTGGGTTTGCATAGAGTGAAATCAAATAAGGAAATATATCTAAATTATAGGTGTGAGTTGAGGACATTATTATCTAGGCAAAGTTTGCAGAGAATTGATTTAGAGGACCGTATATCTATAATACAACATAATATGGAAGATTACCAGTATTCTCGAATGAAGCCCCTACATAAGGAACAAATGTTTGGTACCCAGGGTAAATCAGAACAGATTAACCCATTTTTAGCCAGTAAGATAAGGACAAATAAACAGGTCTTTATGGGTCTAGTGGATTTTTCTGGGGTGGAACACTGTGATAATAAAGGTATTACGGGGATAGTTGAAGATTACATCAAAGAGAAGTTTGGGACTTTAGAGGGATTTGACCCACTAGCTAATATGTTCTTACAGATGGCGTCACTTCCGCAGACTACAGGCTTTCAGAATTCTCTCCTGGTTCATCCCTTCACATCTCAAGAAATGAGTAGAGTAATACACTCGTTACATGATAATGTTGCACCTGGTTCTGACAGGCTGTCAAGTGAATTATATAAAGTGTTATGGTCTGTAATTCCAGTTATTTTTCTTTGCATTTATAATTTTTTTGGAGGAAAATACTTTGCCTACCCAGTTCTAAGAGGGGCTGTTAATATTTTTGCATAAAGTCAGAGATAGTAAGGATTTAAATAATTGGAGGTCTTTGACCTTGTTAAATGTTGATTTTAAGATCTTTGCAAAGTTACTAGGGAACAGACTAGCGGAGATAATGCCTTCAGTGATAAGTCCGATGCAATTCTGTGCTGTCCCAGGGAGAAACATTTCTGATGCCTTGTTAATGATAAGGGAGATTATTAGTTTTTCAATAGTAGACAATGTTTCGTCAGTAAATCCAGGGTATTTAATTAGTTTGGATCAAGCCAAGGCTTTCAATATAGTCTTGCATTCTTTTTTGTGGGACTGTTTGTCAGCCTTTGGCTTCCCTATAGAATTTATTAGTTGGATAAAGTTATGTTACGCATTGGCCTTTGTAGTTCCTTATGAGACTGGATGGAAAGGTGGCTCTCATTTAATATACACTGGTTTATGCCAGGGATGTCCTTTGAGTCCCTTGTTGTATGTGTTTGTTTTAGACCCTTTATTGCGGATTTTGAATAATTCCCCACTGATAAGGGGAATAAATCGTCCTTTAGTTTCCAACTGCAAAGTGGTAGCATACGCTGATGATGTGTGTTTGCTGTTAAATAATGAAAATTCATTTTGCTTAGCCATGGATCTCATCCAGGAGGTGGGGAAAACAACAGGGGCTACTTTAAACCTTACTAAAATGAAAATTTGGGGTTTAAGTGGGTTTACCGATACTGCACAGCTCTTAGGAGGTTTTCCGGTGGTGCAATGGCCTTGTAAAATCTTGGGGATTTACTGGGGTGGAGTGGACATGTCCCTTTTTAACTGGGAGCGCGCATTAGAGATAGCAAAAGGAAAGGTGGAGGTGTGGAATCGCTGGAAAGTAGCAAAAAAGGAAAGAGTGTATTATGTAAAAAATGTTCTGATTCCGATGTTTCTTTATTTAAGTGCTATCTTTCCATTAAAACAGCAGTTAGAGATGCAGGTTTTGAGGGTTTTTTTCACTTGTATTTGGGGAAGTAGACTAAATCCAGTCAGAAGGAATATATTGCATAAGACAATTGAAGAAGGGGGCTTGGATATGATTAATCCAGTCATATTTTATTTTACAATTTTTTTTCCATAAATATGCTTCCTCTTATTAAGCAAGATTTGAAGTGGTGGATAGTGCTCAGCTTCCCAAAGGTTAAAAGTGTTTTAGGTGAATGGAGGAATGCCACATTTTATACATAAAATAAAAGAAACCCCAGATTATTAGATATGTGGGAATCTGTCTTTGATAAAATTAAATTATGGAAGATTAGTTATAATGAAGTACTAAAACATCAAGGAAAGTCTTATATGGATATAATGAACACGTACTTTACAGATTACCCTTTTGCAGAATTCTTAGTGATTCAACAAAAGCAGATTTCTAGTTATATTACTAACAATAGGATCCCAGCCCATATGTGGGATACCATTTGGCTGGCAATTCATAATAAGGTAAATGTTAAGAGTAATCAGAAACATAAGACTTTACAGGAGTGTTTTTGCCCATGGATAGACTGTCTGGGCAAGTTAGAAACCATGAATCATTTGTATTTTCGGTGCCCGTATGCAGTTAGATTTTGGGATGCTTTAAAAAATAGGTGGTTGAACTGTATGAGCTGGTTAACACTTCCCCCTTTACCGGATTTATTATATTACGGCATTTACCCAGCGTTTAATGTAGGAATTTGTTTCAGCACATTACAAGTCATTCATGTGTATTTTCTATATTGACTTTGGCTCAGTAGATGTCGTTTAGTTTTGCAACAACAGGATATACCAGAAATTAACTTGGTGCACATGATTGTGACTGATTTACAATCTTTAAAATGTGAAGAACGTAAATGCTTTTCTCCACAGAAATGGAAAGAGAAGTGGAATGATTTTGTTCTTTCTTAAACTCAGGTTTAATGAGTGATTATAGGGAGTAAGGTTTTTTCCTTTTGCAAAATAAATCAGTTTAGTTTCAAGAGAAGCTTTCAACTGCATGTATTTCTTGGGGGTTTGTTTTTTTCCTAATTGTTGTGATCAGGAATGTGTGATTGGGCATTTAATTTTCCCTTCTGTCTTTTTTGATATTTTTGCATTGGGCAAGGGGGAAAAAAAAAGTATTTATTTATATTTTTTGGAAAGGGGGACTTCCTCCAATTTAATAAGTTATTTTTCTTTTTTTTGATTGGATAATTGTTTTTCGGTTCTTAAATTTTGGGGTTTGGGATGGGGCGGTTTTTGTATGATTATGATGCTTTAATTAATGGTACGTTACATAATGGGGGAGAGGATGGGTTTCTAATATCACTTGTATGTATATGGTTTTGGTATGAGTTATTTCTCATTCATCTATGTTTTTGGTTTTAATACTATTATGCATGTCATGTTACTGATCTGTATAACCTTATTTAGGATTTTGTTTAGTTTATTTATCTCCCCTACTCCTATAGTGGGGGGAGGGAGCTTAACCTTGTATACTCAGCTTTAGAATTTAAATGATAGAGATTTTTTTTTGTATTAGACATAGGATGGGATATTCATTTCTGTTTATTATCTGTTTTTGTATTTCTGATTTTGTGTACAGTAACATCATTGTATATATTCCAGTTTTAATAAAAAAATTCCCTACTCTTTTCGATAAGTGCCATGGGATCTTTAACATCCACCTGAACTACCACCAATCCAGACAGATGGGACTTCGGTTTAACATCTCATCCAAAAGATGGCACCTCAGAAGTGCAGCACCCCTCTCATGTTGCACTACAGTGTCAGTACTGGGATATTAACCCAAGTGCCAGATGTGGGAACTAAACCCACAGCCCTCTGATCTCCTGGACTCAGAGGTGAGTGTGCTACCTAATGAGCCAATGACACTGACAGGTATGTTAATGATGCATTGCCCACATGTGCCCCATCCACTGACACTACCTGTGCCCTGCAGCATGGCATGCGCATGGATGGGCACACATGCACATGACAGGCATGCCAGCCGCATACACACCAGAATGGCCATGCATGCACCCTCCACGCCCCCAGCTATATGTGGTTAACATACTTACCATGCAGTGATGGGCTGCCACCCATCTGGAATCTGCCACCAGGCACAACCTCCACTGTGGTGCGGTACATGGTGTCTGCCACCAACTCTTCCTGTGCCATGAGCAGTGGCCAGCTGAAGGCCCCCCTCTGGTGGTATTCCAGGAGGCATGGATGGCCACCACCCTCTCCTTGATGCACCTCTTGTCTGTGCCCATCTTCTTCCTTCATCCTGCACTGAGCACTGGTGGCTGCCCTACTGGTTCACACATGCCGCCACCTCCACCCAAACCCCAGCCCTGGCCTTTGGTGTGCCCATGGCACCACTCAACAGGTGCTCCCAGTCAAGGTAGGTCTCAATCAGGGCCTCTGTCTCTGACTTAGTGAAATTGGGCCTGCACTTGTGAGCAGGCCTATGATCCTCACCCTCCTCATGCTCCGACATGTCGCTTCCTGTGGACATGGACAGCACAGTGTGTCAGTGGCAGCAGCACCCTTTTCCATCCCCCCTGCTGTGTTGGCTGCACCCAGTGTATGACAGCAGCATGCACAACTTACCTCAAAAGGATGCAGTACTGCTGTGCACTATCATGGTGTGCCATGTTGCTGGCAGGTGTTGACCCATCCCCCTGTGGGTGGCCTGTATGAACCCTCTGGGGTGTGTGATCCCACTGCCCATTGTGCACTGTGGATGGGCATGGTTTCTGGAGACATTGCACTGATCACCTGTCCTGTCCCTTGTCCTAGGTGTCCAGCAGCAGTGCAGGAGGCCCCTTTACTGCCGGCTGCTATGCCAACTCATACTGATCACGTCAACAACCATGGAGACTGTGCTGCCAGTCCACTGGTGGACAGAAGGCAGCAGAGACTGCAAGGGTTGGCAGGCCATGGTCGCCGATAGTCGGGACCCTGAATTCCCCTGTTTCCCCAGCTGTACCTCCCCCTCCAGTACCCCTTTTCACTGTACAGTCCCTGTTCACTATCCCCTTCCCTCACTTTCCTACCCTCCCCCACACCCATCTATTGTACATTGTTGCGTTGTTCAATATTTATATCTTTGTGTCTGTGTTTGCTTTGCTGGTGGCATGAGGAGCCATGCTGCAGTGGCACAGTGCCTGTCCGTGTGGTGTGCATTTGTTGGTGCACATGTTGTGCTTCTGTGGATCACTGCAGTGTGCTGCAGTGTGTCCCACTGTAGTGGTGTCCCTCCCCTCTGTCGGTGGCTGTGTCTTGGGGTGCCCATGGGGAAACTGTCATGGGTGTGTTGCAGGTGTGTGTGCTTGGCTGCGTGGTCCTAGGTGTGGCCAGCTCTGGTCTGGGTGTGTAGGAGGGCACAGCCTGTAGCTTGCAGGGGTTCCCCTTGGTGACCCTCTAATCACCATTGACACCTCTTCTTGCCTACTATTTATGCCACTATTGTGTTATGGGGTGGGGGTCTGGGTGCCTGCGTGCACCCTGCTATGTCCAGCTGGTGGTGGCCTCCTGTGGCCTGTCACTGTGCTTCCTGGCTCTGTCCCTAGGTCACATCTCTGTGCCGTGCCCCCCTCTGTAGCTCTGTTGCTGTGCTCCAACAGTTGCCATGGGGCTTCTCTTTATGCACCATGGCACACCTGTGTTTGCATCATGGTGTACTTTTCTGGTTGCACTATTGAGGTAAGGGTGCGAGCACTCATCTGGTTTCACTGGCACAGTGTGGCCAGTGCAACCTCTGAATATGGCTCCTGTTGCACCACGGTGCATTGGTTTGTGCTGCACGAGACTTGGACCGGCCTTTGGCGCATTTCTGAATATCTGGGCCCCAATCTACAAGTGCATAAGCAGTACTGCAAACCATTTCTTCATTAAAACAAAAACAAACACAAAGCAATACCAAGTGTACAATTTTAAAGTAAAGTGAGGTACACTTCCCTCAGATTTGAGTGAGAGTGAACTTTTCTGCAGATTGAAAGTTCATTATAATGTCTCCTTCACAGCTCACAGTTGTTTCAAAGCAGCGTGCTTCCACCTTCAAGAAGATAGCAGTGTTTGAGAAGGAAGTACGGTCAGAGTTCAGTTTTTATGTAAAAGAGATTCTAGTTATGATAGAATCCGTGAGAGAGTTAAAGTTTGGGATGGCATTTTAAAAGTTGCACTATCAAGATGATGAAAGTGAGCAGGGAGTGAGTTGTCGGCAGAACAGTGATATTGGCAAGGTGGGGTTGCGATTTCTAGAGTAGCACTATTGGGAGCTGCAATAATAGAACAATTATGTGAATAACATTTCAAGAGGAGCTGTTTGTGCTGGCTGTCTGAACCTTGTTGAGTTTTAGCAGTGAGTAAAATTCGTGAAAAAATCAAGGCTGAAATTTTTGAACTATAGAGTGTAGTGATACAATCTAAACTTGTGTCCTTTCAGTAGCTGACTGGCACTTTATGTGTGGGTTGTCATGAGATTTATCAATGATTAAAGATGATAGCCAATCATATTTGAGGATTTTAGGTGCACATTGTATAATTCTGAAAATTCTGCATCATGCCCATGGCTACATAGCTTCACCATCTTCAGCAGCAACAGTGGAAATATCTATTGTTGCTGCACATGCTTCACTGTTGTTACTGATAGTTAATGTTTATTAGGGATAAGCGGGTCGGCTGTGACCCAGTTCCAATTCCATCTCTATTTTTTTCTAAAAGGTTCTGATTTACTCTGATGAATTGTATATCTATTTTAGTCTATTTGAGTATGAGAAATTCATCAGTATTATTCTTTTAGATCCCACCTTTAAAAAAAAATAATTAACCCTTTTTAAAAAATGTTGCATTTGCATTTTCCTGTCATTTTTCAAGGTGAGCAAGCAGCTAACAGCAATAAAATAAACTGACTGTTGTTCTTGCCTACCCTGTGTGTCAGTCACCAAATGGCATTCATAGGAAAGAGTGTGCTGGATTCACAAAACTCTTGAAAATCCCACAGTGGCAGGAAAAACTTGGTGCATGTGGGTTGCCACTTGCAGAACCATAATTTCTCCTGCAGCTAATATATTGTCAATGGTGTAGCCTGATTATGACCAGCTGCATGATTTATGGCAGCTTGCAGGTGATGTTGCTGTGGAAGTCCTCATAGCTGCAGAAACATTTTACAGCTGGCAGGACCAATCAAAATATATTCCATAGCTGCTGCAGATGTGAATAGCAATCTTCACACCTGTGGAGATTTCAGTCTGCAATTGGAGCTGCAGTTTGGGACTTAGTCCAAAAAACGATTGTGAATCTAGCCCAATGTATGCAACTCATTTGGGGCTTTGCAGTGAAAGGAGGCAGTTTGTCAAATGTTAGTCAGAAAAAGAGAGAGAGAGAGACCAATTAATTCAACAGCAGAAAGACAACAGCAGAGTACAGACCTTCAGTAAGTCTGGCATGCTTTTTGGCTGGAGACAGGCAGTATGAGCAGGATATGTGATGGGGCCATAGCCATCCCTCCCTCCCTTTTGACTTGAGATGTTATTTTTTTATTTGTAGTTATTTTCCTTGCCAACATGGTATTATTGCAAGCGTTATGGGACCCAAACCATCCCACACACTTCTTCCTGACTGGCCAATTATTTTTTTATCACTTGTGTTTTGTAATTTACATGGTTGACCTTACTCCCCCACCCCACCCCATCCAGAATTGCAGTTTTTGGATACATCCTACAAGTATCCACAACTAATAATTGTAGTCAGCTTTTTTTTTATAGAGCTGTTTGGCCTGACTGCCACCTATTCCTGCCATGAAGCCCACCTGCCAGCCCCCAGTCTTGTCGCCGCTCCCGCTGTCATCAAGCTGGCGGTGATCTACATAGTGTGGGACCCAAAGATCACAGGGCCTAGCATTCATGACAGCTGTTCATGCAAATAGGTATTTTTCCTTTGTGTTGCCCCTTTGATCTCACTTTCCACCCCAGATGTCCATCAATTCACTACCTGTATCCTGTTTGTATTTTTAACTTGCTGATTAAACAAATTACACTCCACCTGGGTTCCCAAACTGAATGTTAAAAACAAATACAGCAGTACATATGATGCCATATACACCATGACATCACAGGAAGGAATTTTCTTTCTGTTATGGTTGCTGACCTTTGTCCTCTGAATTCAAAGAAATAAATCACCAAGTTAAATAGTATCATCACCATTGTCTTCAACCACCACCAAGGAAGCACCTTTAATTGGAGACAACTGTTGTAGCTGTTCATCATCATTGCTTTTATGTTCCTGCCAGTCTTCACTGAACTGGTAAGAGAATTTGTTGAGACTGTCTTTTAGGAAGGTAAGGCACTGTACATTTTTAGAAGTAAGCCTCATACGGTTATCAGAGACAACATTTCCAGCTGTGCTAAACATACTCTCACAGTGAACACTTGTGGGAGGGCAACTAAGAAGCTCAATAGCAAAGGCAGATAGTGCAGGCCAGATGTTTTCCTTTTCCAGCCAGTACTCAAAAGGGACATCACTAATATTGATGAGTGCTTCTCATAAATAGACATCCGCAATATCAGACAAAGATAAAGAAGGTGGCTCTATGACATACACATGTGAATTATCAGTGTCCATGAGTTCTGACCAAAAAGTGTGAGTCATCTGTGTGCTTTTCAGATGAGATGCCTTTTTAAAGGGCCATGAAAGTGGACTTTATGCAGGACTACCCAATGCTGATGAAGGAGTACATGGTGGCACTAAGTAGAAATTATTGCTGTCACCACCAATAGATGTTGCATTGTCAGATGCAGCATCCACACAAAGTAATTCAATTGTATTGTCAAATACAGTCCCTTCCTTTTCCTGTGCAATTGCTGAAATCAGCATGATTTTCTTTTTGAGATAAGAGTCACCAAGATCTGAAGTAGGCAGCTGTTGCAACTTAAACTGAGGGTCAAGAAGAGTGGAAAGAAGGAAATGTTTGTCTGCTATGATACTGTGAAGTCTTCTGCAGTTTTAAAATTGGCGTATCAGTTGGTCTCTGAGGGATACACCATATCTGTCTCCTTTTTGGTCAAAACCTCTATGCAGCCTCCTGAGTTCCTATTCAATAAATTTATGATGGGAATAACCTGGTTTAGAGTAGCATTTTCTTTGCTAATCTGTCGAGTGGCTTCCTCAGAGGGAGTCAAGAGCAATGTAAGATGGGTCATGTGACCCCACTGGAATTAATTAAGCACAACACAATCTGCTACATTGTGCTCCATGGTATATCTTTAGTGTGAGAAGTCTCACACATGTAAAACGTTGCGCCCCATCATGTTGAAACATCTTGATTTGGTTGTTGTATTGGCAATCTGTTTTTTTTTCTGGCGGTCACCCAAGATACTGTGTGATTTTACAGAATGGCTAAAATTGAAACAGATTTTCTTTGCAGCTCCCACTAGTGTTATTATACTGTTGTCACTATACTGTTGTCACTGGAAAGGAAAGCTCATACTAACAGATTTAATGAGAGTGCAAAGCATGGAATGTGAATAAAACCACCATGTTTAAATGTACTAACAAGAGGCACTATGCATGAAGGGGCATAAGGTATGCACCAAAGGCATGTCCCCAGCCCACATAGCTCCACATCTGTGGACAGGTGTGCATCTGGCAGCATGCATGACTGCCGGCCACCTGTTCATGGCCATGCACCCCCCAGTGCACAGGACTGCGCAGGGTTGCCAGAGGCAGAGTGGTAGACCCAGGTGGGCATCCAATTGAATGCTCATCCTCAGACCCAAAGTGGATCCCTTGCACTGCAAAGCATGGGTCCAGGTGTGTGAATAACACATGTGATCACCTGGACCCGTGCAGCCATGCCCCCCTGTCCAGTGGTGTACTACAAAGCCCCCCTTCCACCACACAGTAAGGGGCTGGTCCCAGTGGGGTGCAGTAACCCCCCTCACAGTTGTGCCCCATCCCTGTACCATTAGTAATCCCCCATCCCTGCATGGCAACAGCGGCCCCCTGCCCCAAAACATTACCGCCCTTGTCCCCGGTGTGGTATATGCAACCCCCCCTCCACACACTGGTGCCCCAGTGCCTGTTGTGTAAAAGCCTCCCCCACACTCACACACAGTGGGTCCCCACATCGATGCTGACCCCATCCTGGTACCCCCTCTAAACCATTGGGGACCAGTGGAACACAGCCCCTCCATGGTGCCATCAACACTCCCATTTCCCTGTCTCTCTTGTTGGTGCCACAGCTCAGGATTGGCCAGTGGCACAGCCTTCCTCACATCACCTTGGCCCCTGGCCATCCAAGTGATACTGGGAGCACTGCCTGTATATACGGGTGCACTCCCAGCATTACTTAGATGGCTGGCAGCTGAGGAGATGTGAGGAGGGCAGTGCCATTGGTCAACCTGAGCTGCTGCACTGACATGCAGGTACTGGGAGGGGGTGGTGCTGTCAGTGCTGCAGGCGGTGGGGGCACTCACTGAATACCAATGTGGAGGATGGTGTGGTGGATTCGGGGACTGGTGGTGTTGGGGCTGAGGATGTACCCCACAGGACAATCAAATGTGGTGACCAGGTTGGGCATGCTGGGCTACTGCAGTGGCCAGGGCCGGGGGCCATTGACCAAAGTAGGTGTTGCTGGGGTCCTGGCATTGGGGGTCAGGACTGTGGGGCTGGGCACCACTGGGTGTGTGTTGGGGTTACTGACACAGCACACCTGTGACCGAGCTACAGGGGCGATGGGGTCACTGTGTGGTGGCGGATGGGGGTATGTGTGCCTCCTTCAGGGACTGGGCGGATGGCTGCCAGGCATAAGTGCTGCACTGCACCACTGGGCACAGCTGGTGTACAGTAAGGTCACCCACCCTATCAGCTGCCCCATCCCTCACCAGCTGCCTATTGGACTGGGGCGGCATGGAGGGTCTTCATTCGGTCCAACTGTGACCTTTAGGATATGTCTGTGGGGGCATGCAGTTGGTTACAAAAGAGTCCCCCATACTGTTACCTGCACCCTCCTCTGAACCCCTGTGGGCTGCACTATGTGCCTTTGTGAATGGAGCATAGTGCAGGCCCACCCTGGCCTGCCCCTGGCGTGTTGCAGTCAGCACTGCCGGGGGATCAAGCGTATACTTGTTGCGTGCCCCATTGGTGAATGCCATGTGGAACCCACTCCATGGCATTCATGCATACTGATGCCAATGTGCCTAGTTTCCACAGCATGTTGGCATTGTGCACAGGGCCCAAGAATGGCACCATTGTTTGAAACCACAAATTTGGTAGTGAGTCCAAGGGACACTAACCACCCAGAAATTTTGTCACACAACTTTTACAAAATATTACCAGCAGAGCGATGCTTGTCAAACATGCTAACAAAAAGAGCTGCTATCCTTTTTTGTTTGCTCACATAGTTTTGTTCAGTGTTCACAGAGGAAGGGAAAGGCAAGGGTCCACAGATAAGTGTCAGGAGCATCAATGGTAGGGAGGTGAATACTACTTCTGAAGGAACTCACAAATCTGAAAGTGGAAAAGGCAGTGGGACCAGGTGGGATAAATCCAAGAACATTGAGTGAGCTCAGAGAGGAGCTGGCTGCACCTCTGACAGTCCAGTTCAACCTGGAAATGGGGGTGGTCCCAGAGGACTTTTCAGTTGATACTAAGATCCGTAATAGGTTAGACACTCTTGGGGGTAGTGGCAAAAATAAAGAGATATCTATGAAAGCTTGAGGAGCAATCAAGAGGGTGGCAACTAAATTGAGTGAAAAATCATGCACTGGGGGTGCAGAAATAAAGGGTCAGAGTACAAAGTGGGGGTAGTGGTAAAAATGACCACCAAGCAGGAATAAGACCTGGGGAAAATCATATCTGATGACCTAAAGGTGGCCAAACAGTGTGACAAGGCAGTTCGGAGAGCCAGTAGGATGCTAGGAGGCATAGGGAGGGGTGTAACCAGCAGAAAAAGGGAGGTGGTGATACTGCTGTATTAATCACTGGTGAGACATCACCTAGAGTACTGTGCACAGTTCTGGAACCCACATCTCAGGAAGGACATAGAATAGAGGTGGTCCAGAGGAGTGCAACTAAAATGGTGAAGGGTCTGCATCAAAAGTCCTATGAGGAAAGACTGAAAGACCTCAATATGTACACCTTGGAGGACAGGTTAGAGAGTGGGTATATGACAGAGGCTTTCAAATACCTCATGAGTATTAATAAGGTTCCAGACAAAGGCCTTCTTCAGAGTAAAGGATGTTCAAGAACAATGGATCCATGCCATGAAGCTGGAGGGAGCTAAATTCAGGGGAGATGTAAGGAAGTACTCCTAGGGAACATTGTAGGGAACATTGTTTAACCAGGAGTAGCACTAAGCTGAAGCTTATTTCCAGATGCGACCTGAGGGCACAAGGAAGTTAAGTGACTTGCTCAGGATCACACAGTATTCACCTTGGCAGCTGTAGGATTCAAACCCAGATCTCCAGATCTACAGCTCAGAGCCTTAACTACTGTGCTATACTGCCCTTCTTCATAGGAAAAGCAGTGGATTCCTGGAACAGCCTACTAGTTGAAGTGGTAGGGGCAAAAACTGTAATGGGATTCAAGAAGGCATGGGATACGCATAAAGGAACCTTAGTGGCATGGGAATTGGGATGAGTAAAACCAAAGATCAAGTAGGGTTTCAGATGTTACAGTAGGTAGCGAAAAAGGGCAGACAAGGTGGGCCAAGCGGTTCTTGTCTGCTGTCAGATTCTTCGTTTTTTCTATGTTTCTGTGTTTGTCTTCCTTCCCATACACTGGTGTCTGTGAAGGTGTTTGAAGATGATCGTGACAATGTGCTGTGATGCATATATAATCAGTGCACATGTCTGTGGTCATATGCACAGAACCACAATCACTCTCTTGAAGAGCCAATTTTATTTTACTTTGCATACATTTGTACACTTTAGGAACAGCCTCAGTCACAAAATATTTATGGCTTGGTATGTTGTAACGTGGAGCAAAATATTTTAAAAGGGTTCTAAAACAGTCATTCTCCGCCATAGAAAATGGTTGCAGGTCCTTAGAAATAAATTCAGCTATTAAGTGAATAATTTTTAATATGACTTGATGTGATCTAGTGTTCTGTAAGAAGATTTTATTTCAAGCATCTGCTAATGATCTGCTTTTTAGTTTGTGCGGGGGGAGGGGGCCAAAACCATGGGATTGTAGTGGTGAAGCTTTAGCTTATCCAAATACTTTTGTCAGTGAAGTTGAACATGTTTTTTTTTCTACCCAGTCTCTTCACCATCACTACTGTCTGTAATATTTTTATTACAGATATTTTTCTCTTGCTCAGGACTGCTGCCCAGACGAATGGTTCAATGTGCTCTTTGCAACTGCCTTTTTAGTGATGCTGTCCCAAAGTGATCTCTCACTTTCCCCATGCTAAATGTAGGGCCATGCCCATAGTTAAGTGGAGGAAGAGCTCCTCCCCCACATCCTATTTAAGCCAGCAGGCTGCACACCACCCTGCTTAGAGTGAGTCGCACTCGCTTCCGGTGGTGCAGCTGGCCCCCTCCCCTTTTCCCTTCCTTGTGTTCATTTTGCCCTCCACTTCCCCGTTCTCTGTTTGTTGCTTTTCTGATGCCCTCCAACTCCATCCCTCCTGTGCTGTTCTGTTTTTTTTTTTTCGTTGTTTATTTCTTTTTTGGGGGGCTCCTCTCTCTTTCTGCCAGCCATGAATAGTTTGTCCGCCGCTGCTCCTGCTCCCCTGCTGCTGCCTCCCTTCTTCAGCGCTCCATCCAGAGCGTTCACACTGCTTCTCTGCCATTTGGATTCTGCAGGTCACTGCTAGGTTTATCCAGCTACTCCATGCCTACTCAGTGCCTTATCTGCCATCAGCCATTCTTCCTAAATCTACACCGCGCTCACCAAGTAGCAAACCATGTACGTTGCTGTGCAGGACCTACTAAGCAGCATTGCAAACTTCTACTTCGTAGCCAGGATGCATGACCAGAACTTCTTCGCCTCATTTATCAGGTCCGAGTGCAAGATAAAGCAAGCCTTCCATACATATACCATTACATTTGCTTGCTGTAAGGTCTTTTTCACGAACACTGATGGCTTTGCCGTCGCTTGAACTTCCTGGGATTTAGCTGTTCAGCTTCCTGCCAGCCTACAATTGTTATCCATTCTGTTTGACAACCAGAAGATGGGACACGAATTGGAGCTCAACGCTATGGTCAACATCTTAATTTGCATTCTTTCTACCCTGCCACCATGTCGAGTGTCGGCTTGAACACAGCATTTAATTTAAGCCATCCCATGCTTCTCAAGTGACAACAATGCATTTAACTTTATGACTTCAGTCTTTTTGACCCTGTGCTGCAAATTCCTGACACTGCTCATATGTTGCAGCTAACTCTGGACACTCAATGTAAATCGAAGAATTCAGTTGCTAAAACCATTCCCTATCACTAACTATATGGGGCCACTTACTAGACTTGCTATTGTTTTTCTAATGAGGACATTGCTGCACATTATCACCCCTTCTGTTTAACTGCTTGGTCACCTGTCAACACAACTGTTACAAGGGTCAGTCTAATTGCCTACTAATTCCATTCTTATTGGTCTTCATCATGTGCCTCCATATTATAGTGCTGTTCCTGCTTCATTCACATTCACGCAGTCCAATGGCCTACTACTACTACTATTCATTTGCTTTGGATAAGGCATTTATTTTATGCAGCTTGTGTATCCCTATGGAGCCCTAGATTTCGGAATCAATTTATTCCTCACCAGCCTGCTGCTTTGGCAGCCTTCATATACTGCATGTACTACTCTCCTGATTGTGTTGCTCATATTTAGCTCCATCAAGTGGGGATTTCTGTGTCTTCACCTACAACTGTGATGCATGACATCCTTCAGACACGTTCATAACCCAGAGCATGTAAAGATCTGTATATTGAGGTTTAGAGGTGAGCATCATTTTAATGTTAATGCCTACTGGCACCTTTAAAAAATTGTTCTCAGCTGGCTTTGGCCTCTCTCAGCTTATTTAGTTCACACTACGTCTGCACTGCTACTCCATTGCCTTGCCTGGCACCTCTCCTCCCTGTGGAACCTATGGGGTATGGCTTTTTTCCCCCTTTTGCTGGCCTCTACGTGTGGGTTTGGGGTTTGCTTGCCTTCATGGGGCCTAGCTACCGCCTCTACTCTTTCAGCTGACCTACGTGTGGTCCTGCTGAGCATGCTAGCTTACATGGGGCTAGCTGCCACCTTGTACTTACCTTACTTTACTAGTGGATCTCGCAGGTCCAGATAGGCTAGCCTTCCTGGGTTTACCTACTACTCTACTTACTCAGGCTGACATAAGCAGTTAACATACCTCCTACTGTCCATTGGCTGGCCTACACGTGGTCTAGCCATACATTCTGTCTCGTTGGGCTTAGCCCCCTTTCATTCCATGGATGTTCCTATGGGGCTCCTTCATTTATTCGGATTTACCTCTCCAAATCATGCTTCCTACAGCTTCTGCTTCTATTGGACTATTTCTGGAGTACACTACGATATTCACCTCAATTCCCTTGAATGTTTCTTGCTAAGCTACTACACCTCCTTCAGAATTTCTGTTACCAACTCTGCCAGAACACTCTGCTGAATGCTATTCCAATATTGCCTTTCTCAGTTTAACCAACCCCTAAAACATTGATCTACAGTTTTGGGATGCTTATTACATCTGGTCGAATTGCCAGTTCATCCACCCAAGTATCTTCATTGCAATCCTGTCCAGCCTCGATCTCCAGGATGCAACAGTCTATAGCACCTTTCACAGCTTTCAAAATTCTGCCTTAATCCATATTACTACTCAGCGCCAAACTGACACAAGACATGTTACCATTTGCAATACCATTTATAATCTATTCCTTCCTACTTCGCTGCTAATTTCTGCATTTCATGCAACTCGACATTACTGTTACTTTATCTACCAATGCTCTAGAACCTGCCTCACTTCATCAGGCCGGAGGTTCACCATCGCATTTCCAAGACCTGCGTCCTACAGGCTCGGAAGTCCCTCAATCTTATAAATTACTCCTTAATTGTTTGCTACATGACCTGCTTCGCCTTAGGGCCTGGAGGTTAACTACTTCTACGCTACACCTGCCTTGCCAGCTCAGGGCCCGGATGTTAACACATTCTACTATATAACTGCCTGCAACTGTGTCTGTCAGCCTTAGGAGCTCCATTCT
Organism: Neoceratodus forsteri; assembly: GCA_016271365.2. Taxonomy (NCBI): domain Eukaryota; kingdom Metazoa; phylum Chordata; order Ceratodontiformes; family Ceratodontidae; genus Neoceratodus; species Neoceratodus forsteri. The sequence goes on from CM057455.1 coordinate 616,217,203, forward strand.
ACTATGGACTCATCGTCCAGGATTGTTTAACCATACGTCATCTGTTCTTTTTTTTTTATTATTTTCTTTTTATCCCTCCTAATCGCCCTTGTCATTCCACTCCTTCAGGCTTGTTTATGCCACCCGCCCCCGACACTGAGTCTGTCCCTAGAGTGTCCCTGGTGTCTCCTACCTTCCGCTCACCTCTGAGGAGCACCTTGCACAGTGGGGTGTGCTCGTGATTCCCAGACTGGGTGGCTGGAGCGGCCATCATCTAGGACCGCCAAGGGTGGTTTTCTGTTTCTCTGTGGTTCCCTTTCATCCCCTCTGAGGATGCCGGCTCAGGCAGAAACATGCTTACGCATGCCTGCTAAGTGCCTAACAGCTTCCTCCCCTCCCCGACTCCCCCGGTATAGGATCCACCATTGCCCTGATAGTTGGTGCTTCCACCGGCCCTCACAGACATCGGGTGCGTTAAGCACCCCGGTAACCCACCCTGAAGTTGGAGAGCTTCCGGTGGGACATTCAATCCTCCTTCCCCCAGCCAACCCCTGGCAACCTGAGTCAGTGCCAAAACCCAGGTTGCCGGCATGGTGCTAGGTGTGGCATCCAGCGCCTCAACCCTCGGCGCCACCGGACGTGCCCGCCATCTGTTCTTTGAATGCTTCTGCCTTGCTGCTTCAGCCATATGAATTGATATTGCTATGACTCCTACCATGACTTTGTTGAAATTATCTGAAAGACTTTAAATCAAGAATTGTGTCCTATGGCCTCTTGGCCCTTGTGACAATGCTACTTTATTCAACTTCAGCCTCTTTAGTCATCACCATTTATGACTCAGAAGCTCAACTATTTAAGCCTTGTCAGACTATCCTTATCAAGTCGGTTCTAATATTGTACCATTCTAGCTTGGACCATAGTTATATCCTTCATTACACCATTATTTGGATCACCAGAGGAAGCGCTTCGATTCCTGAGTGTTACCATTTCTTTCTACCTTCTGCTGTATACCTAACATAACCTATGCAATATTACTCCTCTGCTACTACGCCTGCTCCATGTAGCTTTACTAACTACTACAACTGACCTAGGAACAGGTCCACTTATTTACATTACTTGCTCATACTACCTGCTTTGCCCTTACAGGGCCTAGAGGTCATCATGACTAACTCACCAATTTTATAACCTACTTCACTCCTTGTGAGCTTGACATACATCTGCCTTAAGCCTACCTATTTACACTATGATCTGTACCTGCTTCACATACTTGCTTCCCTGTCCAGACTGGAGGTGCCTACTGCTCCGTCCTCCCGATTATGCAGCTTACGCTAGTTCTTGTGCTTCATCACCACAGCCTTCATTTGCAAAGCTTGCCAAGTAGATCATGACCCAACAGTCCTCCTTCCCTGGACCTGTGCACTGAGCCTTTGATTCCTGGTTCTCTGAGAAATCATCCTCACCTGCTGGAGTGCTTCACCACTGCAACTCATCACCTTCTAGTTTATATCGGATGAGACGTTAAACTGAGGTCCCATCTACCTGGATTGGTGGTAGTTCAGTTGGATGTTAAAGAGCCCATGGCACTTATCGCAAAAAGTAGGGGAATTTGTTATTAAATCATAACAAAATATATACAGATCCATAATAAATCATACAAATAATTGAGAGAAAGAAATAAACATAAATCAGCATTAATTCATACGAAACCCCAAACAGAAGGAAAACATTTTAAATAATACAAACACCTTATAAATAAGTATTAATCCATACGAAGTCCCTAAACATATTAGAGAAAACAGTATATACCCCACTCCCCGACTCTTCTATATTTTTTTCCTCCAGTCTGGTATAAAACATCAAAATAGGCCCATTTATTTGCCAGTTCTCTTGTATTCCCCTTTAATAATTAATCAGACTTCCATTTTTTAATTTCCCGTATTATAATAAAATAAAGATCTAAAGCAGAAATGTCTTGCTGCTGCAAAACTAAGCGGCATCTACAAATCCATATCCAATATAAAAAATGGGCAAACAAAACCCTAACCGTACCTATGTACAACTGATTAAATCGAGTAGCAGGGATCCCAAAAAACAATAATGTAGAAGCTGGAGATATAGGTAGCCTATCTTTCCTTCTGTTTTTTACAATATCCCAAAACTGAATAATATAAGGACAAGAATAATATACATGGTCTATCGTTTCTATCACTTCTACACAACACTCTCTAGGATAATACCTATCATACAAAGCTTTATGCTTCTGGTTTCCTTTAACATTTATTTTCTGATGAACCCCCAACCACACTGTATCCCACATTTGTTCAAGGATCCGGGGATCCATAATATATGCAGATATTGACTCCCGTTGAAAGCAAGAACAACTTGAAAAAGGGTGTTCCTGAAACTGACCTACCAATAATTCTTTGTACAGAAGCTTCCTAGAGAAGGTTTGTACCATATTACATTTTACTTCCCATTTAATAATCCAGTCAAATACCCCCTCCCGCCTTTTTACTAAATGAGGACTCCTTTTATTTTTATGAAAAAAATACCCTTCTCCCATTCTAACAAAATCCCTTTGAGTAGAGAAAACCCCCATATACTCCATAACTGAGTAGTACCTTTTATCAAGGGTACTATTTTCGAATATAAAAATACCATGAAAAAAATAAAATAGGATTCAACATATTCACCCCTCCATCTTTAACTTCTTTATATAATATGGTCCTTTTAATAGGGTTTAAATGGCTACCCCAAAAACAAGTAAAAAAACCGCTAGATAAAGAAACTTCCAATTTGTTAGTTAGCATAAAGATAGCGCTAATATATAGAAAAATTGGGGTTAAAAAGGACTTAATCGGGACAATCCTTTTTTTTTCCTAACTTTCCATCTGTTCCATCTACTCACCATTTTACTTCCCACAGATAATAATTGAGACCAATCATATCCCACCATTCCACTACCTCCAAAATAGATTCCTAAAATTTTACATGGGTTTGTAACTACCTCACAACCTCCAAGCACTCTTGGAGTATCCTGAAAACCCTTCAAGTCTATACATTCTGTTTTCCTAATGTTCAAAGTAGCCCCTGAAGCTTTCCCTACCACCTGAATAAGGTCCAACGCAATAATCAGAGACTGTTGGTCCTGAATCAATAAACACATATCATCAGCATATGCCAGTACTTTACAGGCAGAAGAATATTTCCCAGATAGACCTAAAATTCTAGGGGACTGCTGCAGAAGTCTCATAATTGGATCAATCATAAATACATAAAGGAGGGAGCTCAAGGGACAACCTTGATGCACCCCTCTCAACACCTGAATTTTAGGACCCATAATACCATTATCATAAGGAGCTACAAAAGCTAACCCATAGCAAACTTCTAACCAACCTACAGACTCTTCTGGAATCCCATATGCAAGTAAACAATCCCATAAAAAAGAATGAGATACCCTATCAAATGCTTTGGCCTGATCTAAACTAACCAGAAAGCCAGAATTCTCCCCCATACCAGTCCCTCCATCCCCTTCTACCACCTCCCTAAGTAACAGCAAAGCATCAGTAATTTTCCTTCCAGGTATCGAACAAAATTGTGTTGAACTAATCAAATCTTCCATAACCATCGCTAATCTATTTCCTAATAATTTGGCAAAGACCTTAAAATCAATATTTAATAAAGTAATGGGATGCCAGTTAACCAAATCTGTCGGATCCCCGGATTTAAACAAAAAAATTAACAGACCTTCATACATTTTGTGAGGTAAATAACACTCTTCTTGAAAAAATCTATATACAGTCAGCATTTCTACTGGAATAATCTCCCATAATAATTTATATATTTCATTAGGCAAACCATCGGAGCCTGGTGAAATCCCCATGCAGAGACTCTTAATTACCCTATCCATTTCTAATTTTGAAAAAGGGGATATCAAAATCTCACAAAATTCTTCAGCAAGTTTTGGTAAAGCAGCTGCCTGTAAAAGTTGGGAAGTAAAGTGAAAAAATTCCACTGGGGAGCCTAACATTTCTTTGACATATTGAACAATGATCCCCATAATAGTACCATTATCTGTTGCTAGTGTTCCTTGTAGTGTTTTTAGACATTTAATCAATTTCTTCTCTCTACGCTTTTGACAACTGACAAAAGGATTAATACTTTCAGCTTTCCCCTGAGTACCAAAAGTTTGATCTTTCTGAAGGGAACATAAATGGTCATACTGATATGATCTCATATTTTGTTTAACTGCAGCAATCTCCTCTCTGAGATCCACCCCTTCCTCACACTGCCTTGATATTAACACACCTAATTCATATCTGAATACTAAGTATTCTTTGTATTTCGATATAGCTTGACCTTTCCCATGAATCTTAAAAAATTCTACAATAAGAATTTTTTAATCTTCCCACCATAATAATATATCATCATTTAAGAGTATCGTGGAAACCTTATCCCTTAGCAATTCTTTAAAAGCAGACACAATTATGAGATTTTCTAATAAAGACAGATTCAATCTCCAAAACCCTGAACCAGTTTCCCTTACTGGGGGGATTGCAATATTTACCCCAATCAACATATGGTCTGATGTTTCTATGGGTAAAATAAAAATTTCAGTGACTTCCAACATTTGTTTCAAAAATAAGAAATCAATGTGGGAGGAAAGATTACCTTTAAAAAAGGTGGCTTTGCTACAGCTTATACTACTCCCCTGAAAATCTTTCAGTCCAGCCTGAAATATCAGGTTTTTCAAAAATGTCTTATCACAATATTGTTTTTCTTTAATTTTCTGAACTTGAAAATTTATATTAAAATCACCCCCCAAAAAATCTGTCTGCTAGTAAACAAATAAGGCTGAATTTTCGTTAACAATTCAATTCTTAAAGCTCTTGATTGTGGATCATAAACTGCAATCAATCTACATGAAAAAGAATTAATAACTACATCTAATAATAATGCTCTACCAGGATCAATATCCACTAAACACAATACCTGAACATTAGAAGAGCGAAACAGAAACCCACTCCACAACAGGTTTCCATTCCTATTGACCAGAAGGAAGGACCACACCGCCATTCTCTAGTTGCTTGCGATATTTGAACTAAGGTATGAAGTCGAGTGTCTTGCAACATAAACACATTAAAATCTAACTTTTGTAAAATACCAAAAGTTATTTTTCGTTTATATCCTGATTTGATACTATTGACATTTAAACATGCCACTCATAAACTGATAGCTTCACGGAGGTTTATTTATATTTTTTTTATTTGACCTTGTAACCCTTCTTTGTAACACCACCTTTTGTAAGTTCTGAACCTCCAAATCTTGGGAAACTTGGCTCAAAATCTGCAGACCTTCTTCCATAGGGTCTTCCCTATCCACCTGCTCCCCCCACGAAGTGAAAGCAGAAAATCTATTAGAAAGGGGTAAAGGTGATAAAGGTAACACTGTATGCACAGAGTCTGAACATTCCACCCTTAGCAAGCTTGAGGAGGGAACTCCTGGACTCCCTAGAAAAGTACCATCCTGTAGGACTACTATTTCCATTTGCTCCTGAGGGGGTACATTGGACTGAACTGAAACATGCCTAGGAGAACCTTGGGGGGTTACAGAGCGGGGTTTCCACTACCTCTACACTAGAACTCTCTTTATCTTTATTATTAGCCTGAGGTAAAGGGGGGACAGCTGTACCTTGTCTTCCCATATGCAACCACTCCCTACTACCACTAGAGGAGGAGACACTACTTCCACCCCTTCCTCTGCACCGAAGAGGAGGAGGATGTACCATATCATGTTCTACCCCATTCCTATAAGGCCTCCGAGCTTGAGAGAGAAACATTTCATGATCCGAAGACTCCTCTGAATTGTGGGCTGCCCATGGACACTCCTGAAAACCATGGTCTTCATCCCCACAAAGATTACAGGTTGGGGGGGGGCTGTACATTGGGCAGCAGAATGACCTAATACCCCACAATGAAAACATTTTATGCTATCTCAGTCATTTTTCAAATGCGTTAAAGCTCCACATTGGTAACAACTTTTAGGCTGTCCTGCATAAAACATTATACCCCTGTCCCTCCCCCAAAAAAAGGAACTTGGCAGATGTTGAATCCCCCTATCAGTTTGTTTTAATTGAACCCAAAAGTTCCATCCTCCATTCCAAAATCCATTCCCATCCATGACTGGCCTAGGATATTCAAAGATTGCACATTGTTTTTCCAACCAAAATTTAATATTGTTTACATCTACCCCCCTCATTCCTAAATAACACTGTTATAGTTTTAATAGTGGGTTTAGTTATGGGGATTGCCAAGAATTCTTTCCATTCTTCTAAGTCTTTCTGTTCATAATATAGTTTCCAAAATGTATCCAAAAGTACCAACGAACAGAAGCTAACATAGTAATTCCTATCCCCAGGTGCATTTATAATGCATACACATCAATAGGGTTAAAACCCATCCAATCTTTAATAACGGTTTGCCCCACCCAATGTCTATCAGGAGGAATTGGAGCCTTCCCAACATATTGGATCCAAACTAAGAATCTCCTCTTTGCTGCTTCTTCAGGCTTACGAAAAAGCCCAGCATATGACTTTGAACTCCCCCATTCTTGCACAGCAGGCAACACTTCTCTAGAGAAACTACTGTTGTTTCCCCACCCAGTCTTTTGCTGAAAACCTTCCCCCTTCTCTCCTACCTTTCCCATAGTGATAGCTAGGAAGTCCTCTTGAAAGTTCTCTTGCTGAGAACAACCACTTAGAACCGCAGAGTCCTGGTGATCCAGCGAAGGGGGAACCACGTCTGATGCAGCATCTAAACCTAGAGCCTCCATATCGAAATGCGCAGGTGTAGAAGAAGCATTTGGTCATTTAGGTTTTTGTCCAGCTATACTGCTGAGTTGTATACTTGGGTTACCCAGAGAACCTGGAATCAGTACCAATGGATCAGGAACCCAATGATTCCCTTTATATGGCCATCCTGCTCTCTGTAAAGCGTCCTCCGGAGACCAGTCTTCTGCATCTCCTGGTAAACCATTTTCATTTGTCAAAAACTCATAATTACTGTCCACATTTCCCTCAGGGGCAGAACCAGCATTTATTGGTAGACGTTTGCTAGTACCTAATATGGGACTAGCTACAGACCATTTCCGTTTTTTCCTTTCTTACTCCAATCTGGATCTGCTGAGATTATATTCCTGTTCTGCAGTAGAAATTAGCACCAATAATTGAGTTTTCTTTACCTCCATTTCCTCTTGAGGTTTAATTTCGTCAGTATTCAGGTCACCAACAGCATCTGCCATAAAAGGTTGCTCCATACATTTTTCCGGTATAACTCCTGGTAGTGAATTCATATCTATGATAGCACTCTCTTCAGGCTGGATATGTGTTTCCTCTGGAGCTCCAGAAACCTGACTGTCCCCATCCATGGTCTGAGACATACTGAGCTTCTCCACACTCTCCTGCAGTGCTTCAGCACCCTCTGCAGCAAGAGTAGAGGAATTTCCCCGGTGTCCTGGCCAAATTTCCCTCATTCACTAAAAATACCACCAACAGCTTAATCTGGTTCAAGGTCAGTTGGCATTCATCTGTATCCCCTTCCCCCGAGTCATGCCTGAAAATAGGCAGAATTTGTCTAGTGCACTTACCCGGTCAACAGAAACTAAATAAATAAATATAATCCCTGGATTCCACTCTACTATCATTCCAGCCTGCACATGGATTCCTGACCTTGGAGTTTAATAAGAGGATGCTTGCTCTTTCGCCTGACATGTCACGATTCATTATTTCTTCACTTCTCTGTTCTCTGGATCAGGTTCTACAACTCTGGGGTTCAGATTAGCCAATTAATAACATTTTAGGATTACTCTCCTTTAGTATGCCCAGAAGGAGGCCATGAGTCCTCAGAGGTTTCACCCCAAGGGGGGTTTTCCTCTCTTGCATGCTACCAGTCACTGTCTCCGGAGCTGGAGGAGGTGATCATACTGCTACTCATTTTCTTGGGGATGTCTTCCTACTCGACTCCTTCACAGTCGGATACAGAACAATCATTTATATCATTATTTTTGGAGGTCTAATAATACTGGACTAAGCATCCTTCCAACGGTGGGATACAGAGTAAGGCCAAAACCATCAAATCATAACAAGCGACTCATCAGTTCAAGCATCTAAGCACCTTGTATATACTATCCAGTTCATATGTACTATAATCACTGACTTGCTCATGTCTATGTTAAAGTGCCTAAGCATGAATCATTTCATACTATAGTACCTTGCAAGCATTATCCTACTTACTGGTCTGGCCTCTGTATCCAAGCACAACCTACAGCATCCAGCTACAGTATGTAACATAAGCACTGAGCTGTGAACTACAGTTAACTTCATGACGACAAAAGGTGCAGACAGCAAAACATTAATTTTTGGGATTTAAATGAAAATAGTTCCACACAACTGAAATGGAACATTTTGTCATCATGTCAGGAACTGCAGCAATTTTGGTGGCAGTTGTTTCTTACCCTGATTCATGCATACTGGGGCTGTCCCCCCAAAGAGCTACCATTATTATTGAATATTTTTCCACTACTGGCTATGGCTAGCGGTAGTGCTTGCTGTATGTGTTTTTTCTTTTTACATTGGGAACCGAAGTGGCATCATCTACCTCACCAGTATCACATTTGGATTCATCACATTTGGAAGATCGTAACTGTGATACATTGTGATCTTATTCTCGTACATTTACAATCTCTTCTTCATCAGAGTTACTGCTTTCTGATGAAGAAGCCCAATATGCATAAGTGGCATATCATGGAGTGCCACGTCTAGTGGTACTAGATAGAGACTTTTCCTTAATCATAGCCTTTATAGGACTAACTGTTTTGGCTACCTGTTTTTGTGTTCTACTTTTAATCTGATTTTTCTGCCAATGCCAACAGTGCTTCACTACTTTGATCAGATGATTCACCAACATTCTTCTCTTTTCCTTCTTGTGTTGCTTTGTCTTTTTCTGGTTGTGTTGCTTCATTGTTATTAATTGTATTAGTTATATCTTCAGCAGTGAACTTCCCTTTTATTTCTGAATTTTTTTTATGAAATATTTTTACTGTTACATGTACCAATTTCAGCTATAATGCTTGTGTTGGCCGGATGTTCCATTTCCATAACACATTCTGATTATGAATCCATTTTTGGGGTCCAGAAGTAGTTCAGGACCAGACACAGATACTGACAACACAGAATCTATGGCACTATGACCTAGTAGTAGATCAAGGACAGAGATGGGCAACACAGAGTCTGTGACACCATGACTTACAGTAGTAGTAGTTCAGGCACAGTGATGGGTAACACAGAGTCTATGGAAGTATAGCCTATTAGTAGTTTAGGCAGTTTACCTATACAGCTGTGACAGCATGGATGCTAACATCCCTCATAGCGACAGACACAATGCCAAGTGTCGGCATTGTACTGTCAGGGATGTCGGCATGTTTTCAGTGGGGAGCTGCACCCCCAAACCCCCCATGTGAGGAGCTCTGACCCCACACACCCCAGTCTCTAAATATACAACTCTGAGTCAGAGTTGTCTCAGGGAGGGAGCACAACACCAGGAGATGCACCGCTGGTGTCTGCAGAGACCAGCACAGTGACCTGATGAGTTCAGGCAAAATCTGTCGCTGTGCTGGTCTTCGAGGTCATGATGTCAATGTATGGTCAGCATGCCATTTAGGCACAGAGATGGGCAACACAGAATCTAAGGCAGGGCACTGTGATCTGCAGTAGTAGCTCAGGCACAGAGATGGGCAACACAGAGTCTTCTGCACTATGATCTAACTTCAGGCACAGAGATGGGAAACAGAGTCTGAAACGTGGTTGACAACACACTAGTGATTTTTTTACACTTTTCTAAAACTGAGAAAACATCTGCAGTGTGCACACTGCTGTTGTCTGCTATGGAGTTCATTGGTCTCTCTCTATCTCTTTCTGACTATGGAAATATATTTTTTTGTTTACTGAGGAGTTAAGTACTGAGCAACATCTGCACTCTGCTGCTGTCTGATGTTGAATTCATTGGTCTCTCCCCCTCTCTCTCTCCCTCTATTACTCTGACTAAGCAAGAAAAACATAGTTTTGTTGTTTGTTGTTCTTTTTTTACTATGGAGTTAAGTACCCGGCAACATCTTCTGCAGCACTCTGCTGTTTTTTGTTGTATTCATTGGTCACTCTCTGCTTGAGCACTCTCTCAGTCTCCATCCATCCCTCTCTCTTCTGACTAAGGAAGAAAAGCATTTTCATTTTTGTTTTACTGTGGAGATAAGTACTCTGCAACACTGGCACTAAATTTAAGAGTCTCTCTCTCTCTCTCTCTCTTTCTCTCTCTAGCTCTCCCTCTCTCCCTTTCTCCTTCTAAGAAAAAAACATCGTTGTTATCTTGTTTAATTTTTTATACTGAAGCCTACACACACACACACACACACACACACACACACACACACACATATATACAACACAACCATCTCTTTTGAATGCAAAGCCACAAATGGCTGGATTTACTGTTTCCTATTGGATATCCTGTAGTGGCTGACACACAGGATTGGCTAGAATGTAAGTCAATCACAAACAAAATAACCTGATTGGTTACTCCTTTCAGTGCCCTAGTATCACGAGTGTTTGCCTTTGTTGGCCACGTGACAGTCCAGGGACTCGAGAGAATTCGGTAGAGATCAGGGACAAACAAAACATTTTTTTTTGCTTTGTTTTTTATTGCTGTACCCTGCCCTGCAACCTGCTGCCTGTAATCCATCTGGACCAAACCAGACTGCACTTCTGAACCAGACCAAATCAGTGACTCAGGTTGAGTAATAAAAGGCTTGGGTTTTTCTGAACAGAGCTGAGTTGGCCAATCTAGAGAGGTTTGGAAGTGCAGCAGAGCTGGTTCACCAATCCCTAATTTTTACTATGCAGACATGTAGTATAACATAACTATTTTGTTTTTCTTTTTTTAAGACATACATAAACAGTGCCACTGATCGCACTGTGTAAGTCATGTCTGGAAATGGTTTATATTGGTACTAGTTAAAACTTTGCAAAAATCTTATCGGATCAAGTTTATTTTATCAAAATACCAGTATTTTCTTCTACCCTCCAGGCTCTTAACCACAATACTTAGAAAGATGAAACATAACACACAAGCACTTTAATTCTCTGATGTCAAACAAATGCATTTTTTTTATGTTCCTAGCTCTTGGAGTTATTATGACATATGTGTGACAAATACATTGCTAGGTTTTACAATGAATTCCCAAAACACCCTTACAAAAGAATTCAAATGAATAAAATTAGATGGACATAATGTTGTTATACTGTACTGTTACAGTGATGTGAGTAGTAAGGAGGTATTATTAGACACTGTGCAGCTAATTAGTTAGAAAATAGAAACTAGTATAGCACACTGTTGTTTATCTTTATTTTTCTTTTGAATTGGATCCCCATTTCTCTTATTTCCAAAACCTACTTTTCTTTTCATGAATGCCATGGGCCAAAAATAAGTTGTTTCATACAGTAATATGTCTGCTTGTCACAGAAAGCAATGGAACAGAGGGAATATGAGAAAGTTGGATGGCAAGAAGAAAAATGGTATGTCTTCTACTTCTTAAACTATACATATGGATATGATTGATGACTGTTTCAAGTCACATCTTACTATTATACACATATATTAATATGTACCACAATGCCAAGCAGTATACTAAAACAGTTGATACTGATATATTTACAAGTCAATTTGAAAGTGTTGCTCATATTGTCTTAGCATTTTTGTGCTATGTACATACTGTATGTTGGTCACATTTTCTGCATTTTTTTTATGCCTTTGGCTCTCTGAGCCCACACAGTTGTTATTTATGGCACATTTCTTTGCATGGAAAGACAATATGAGTCACAAACAAATGTGTTAGAGACCTGCAGAATAAGAGCTGGAACTCTAACGCATAAAGCCCTGGTAAATGTTTACTATAAAGACAAAATATTTGGTAAATAAGTAAATGTTAAAACCTGAAAGCCAAAAGAATTTCAACATTGTCTAATGCATTTGTAAAACATTGGCAGTTTTTGTTTGGTAAAACACTGCTTTACTAGCTTTCATTATTCATTCGCTGGAGCTTGTCCTTTATGACTGAAACATTGGGTTCGATTCATAAAGGTCAGCACAAGTTGCGCCAATGGCAGTTTGCACCGATTGCTGATGCACCATTGACCCTGCACCTGATTCACTACCGGGTAGGTCGGGTAGGGTCCTGGCAGCAAAGTCCAGCAGCTTGCGGAAACTGTGGTTCTGCACCAAACAAATGGCTCATCTGGCAGGTTTGCCACAAGCTGTGGGTGGGGTCAGACAGCAGCTGCACCCATGGTCAGTGACCAGCACAATGTAAGAACCAAGCACAATACATCCCCTCCCTGGTGTCTAGAGATCCAACCCAATCCCCAAAGCCCCCAATATGAACATAACAGAACTCCATGGCTGTCTGGCAGAACAGCTTCCCTGTCTCCACTTATCCCCATATATATTTATATTTCTTTCCATGGTGGTCTAGAAGACTCCCCCTCCCTATTGCTGATCTCTCCTAGATATATACATATAAATTTATATTTTTTTCCCTGGTAATCTAGTGGCCACCCTAACCCCCCCCCCACCGAGGCAAGCAGTACCTCACCACCCTGCTCACCCTTGTCTCATCCCCGAGCTGGCGACTGGCACAGCCCTCCACTCTCACCCATGGCCAGCTGCCAATTGAGCTGTCCATTAATGTGTACTGTGTACAGTATGTGCTCATTGACTGACAGCTCAATCAATCAGTTAGCATGTACTGTATGCTATAAACAGTCATTGACAGCTCAGTCAATGGCCTGTCATTGTGGAGAGCTGAGGGCTGTGCTGGTCACCAGATTAGTGATGGAACTGGGGGGCAGTGAGGTACTGCCTGCTGGAGTGGGGAGGTGGGGTCCACTAGACCACCAAGGAATGAAACATGTTTTATGAAGGGGAGATTGGGGATATGAAGGGGTCCACTAGACCAACAGGGAAAGTGCTATATTATGGGGCAGACTGGGGATGGGGAGGGGGATTTGCTAGACCACCAGAGAAAGAAATATAATACACAATATATAGTGGGGGATCTGGGATAGGGAGGGGGATCTGCTAGACCACCAAGGAAAGAAATATAAATATATATATATATGGGGGTGACTGGGGATAGGGAGGGGGTTTGCTATACCACCTGGGAACAATATATATTTCATGGGGTGATCGGGGATAGGGAGGTACGACCGTGGTGGTTTACCCATGCCATTGCACAAAGAGATCTTGGTATATGAGAGCGCAAGCAAAAAGATCGATGTGACAGGTGAGCGGCATGGAATTGGTTGCTGCCCCAGCCAGACAGCATGGTGTCTGCATGATTTTCTGTGGGGGCTATGCCCACTGAACACCTCTAAACTATATATAATGAACTCTAGGTTGGGCATGCCATGAAGGGTAGGTGACATGAACACGGTGAGAGTGTGTGATGCACTGAAATCAAGATCATTCCTGTCAATCAAGACCTTTTTGTGGCACCCACATTATGGCGCCCTAATCACAGTGCCCTTTCAACAGTATGCAGACTGTGGCACATGGTGTAAGTTCCCTAACCCTCCAGAAGACACACTTCTAAGTTCCCTTAGACCAATCCTGGCTGGTCTAAGAGTACTTAGAATTTTACCCTCTGAGAGGGTTTGGTGAATCCTGAATTAGGGTATATGGCAGCCTGCATCTGTTGCAAGCCCCCTAGTGCCATGTCCCAGCCCATTTTGTGCCACAAGGATGGTGCAAGCCCCCTTCGGTGCACATAGCCTGTGTTTGACCAAGGCTGCTATTGTGAGTTGCTCCTGGCACATCTTTTGGCACAAGCTGCAACTTGTGTAATTCCTTGTGGCACAAGCTCCTTGCACCATTTATTGGGGCTTTGTGAATTGGGCCCATTACCTATAAAAGTCAGTTACACATGGTTTAAAGTCATAGAATATATACAGTCTCAATGATATGCTTACTGAGCAGCTTTTTAGCTTAGTACATCATGTGCTGGCTTGTCCTTATTATTCTCTTTTTAACAATCCTATTCATTTTGTCAGCCTCAGGCTTTTGTCAATATAATAATTAGTCAGTGTGAATCAACACTTGAAGTAGGCTGACAAGCTTACAAGGCTTAAAGACATTCCTTTGTGTTCACATGTGTTTTATATTTGTTTTATTCTGCTGCCCTCAGAAAAGTTTTCAAGGCAGTTTATGTGTACAGTTACATCTCTTTATATATGATTCTATTATTAAGTGACATTTTTCCTAGTATGAAATATCCTGATAGCATCCAAATATAATGACAATGAGGTAATATTCTCCCACAACAAAATTCTTTGGCAACATTCAAGATTCTCTATGTAGCTACATGTCTTTCTAGTGCAGCTTTGTTTCATTTATGTTAAAGGCTGTGCCATTTGTAATGCATTTGAAATGTCTGAATAACTTCCCAAAAAGGTTATTGAGTTTGAGCATGTAGGGCAAACTCTTTGGGATAGTAGGCTTTTAGGGGTGTGACATTGTTTGTGCAATGCAGAGTGCTCTGCAAGGGGCGTGACAGTATCTCACCAGTCCTCAGCCAGGTTGGTCCTGATGCTGTTTTGCCTGAAGTTGTCTTCACTTGAAAAGGAAAAGCCACACCAATCAAAAGGTAGCTTTTTCCTTTCATCTACAGATCACTGCAGAGCAAACAGTTGTTTGCGTCATGACATCTCCACCTCGCCACCCCACCGGTTCCTGCCTGAAAGGTGGGAGGATGTGCTTCCCTCACCTGCCTCCTCCACGTCCCGCTGTCTCCAGCTGTAAAGTTTCTCCCACTCATGTGGAGCAGGCCACAGCCTCAACTCTGTATAGGCTGGGAGTTTTCAGTGGCCAAAGGCACTTCTACAGTAGGCGCGATCAATTGTGCTGGCTGGGAGGAGGCACTTTCTTCACTTGCCTCCTCCATGTCCAGCTGTCTCTGACTGTACAGTTTCTCCCATCCATGTGGAACAGGCCACAGCCTAAGCTCCATACAGGCTGGGAGTATTCAATGCCTGAATGTCCCGTTACTCTAAGTGCGATTGATCATGCTGGCAAACCCCCATCCCCCCTGCCTGCCAACATCGGGATGCTCAATCCCAGTGTCAGCCTGTATCCTCCCCCATCCTTTAATATGGCACACTGGGAGTCAACCCCAGTGTGCCAAAACCTGCTGTGGTGTTTCTAACACCGGGATGCCCACTCCCAGTGTCAGATGCACCACCCCCACATATGCTTTGACCTCAGGGTGCCCAATCCCTGGGTCGGCATTGATCCCCCCTTGATCCCCCCTGTACTCTGGCACACAGTGAGCCCACCCCAGTGTGCCAAAATCCATAGTTTCCCTTAAAAAAGAAAACAGACTTAAAAGGTCTTTTTTTTTTTTAAACCTGAAAAGAAAGAAAACAGTCCCTCGTTACCACCGGACCCCTCCCCAACCCACACACCCTCCCTCTGTGCACGCCACCTTCCCACACCCCCCTCACCCATACTTTCCTCTGGAGGTCGGGAGCAGTGATCTTTACTGGACCGGGAACATGTCTGTACTCTTCAAAGCCGACAGCAAAATGAAGAAATGATGGGAAGTCCTATAATGGCAGTGAATGGGGGGTTTTCAATTTAGACAGATATCTCAGACATTTTTGGGAGTTTTGGTCCCAGATTTTCAACATGGGGTTCTTGGAGCCCCACCTCATGAACACAGTCACTGTCATTTTATTTTGTGGTCCCAAAAAGTGATTTTGCTGTCGCTGCATGAAATCACCTTTTGGGACCAATTAATGAAATGACAGTGCCACTGTTAATGAGGTGGTGTCCCAAAAAGCCCTTGATGCATATTTGGTGAAAAAAATCCAAAAAATGACTGCATTACAAGAGTCCTTTGTGCAGTTTTATGCAAGCTCGTAACATCATCAATTTTTAAGATTTTCACTCCAGATTTCCAACATTGCCATTTATTCACACCCCTTATGAACAATACAGCTGTCATTTTTTGTATCCTTCTCAAAATGTGTTTTTGCACCTGCGGCGCAGAGTGGTGCAGTCACTGTGCAAAATCAACTTTTGGGACAGATTAACAAAATTCCAGTGCCACTGTTCATGAGGGGAGGTCCAAAAAAGGCCATGTTGAAAATTTGTTGAAAACATTCCAAAATGACTGCATTGTGTTGCAGTGATTAGTAGCTTTACACACACCATAACTTTGCCACTTTTTTCATATTTTCACTCTAGATTTTCAACATTGCCATTTCATCACACCACCTCATGAACAATACAGCTGTCATTTTTCACATCCTCCCAAAATGTGTTTTCGTACCTGTGGTGCCGAATGGCACACTCACAGTGCAAAATCATCTTTTGGGATTGAGGAACAAAGTGATATTGCCACTGTTCATGAGATGGGGTCCCAGAAAGCCCATGTTGAAAGTTTGGAGCAAAAACACCAACAAACATCTTGGGTGTTAGGGTTTCCAACCATAATGCCCACCCTTAAAATGCAAGGCAGAGAAATATCACAGAAAAATATGCCAGGCATGTACAACAGCAATACCAACAGTGAACTGTCAGCATTGATAAATGCTTGTTTTGTATTATGACGTGGATGGAAAGAATGCCCAAACCAGATTGGATGAGCATGTGCCCTACCTGTGATTGTTCCACCATACAATCACAATTGAAAAATAGCTCCCTATCTAGATTTTTTTTTTCTCTTCACTTCATTAGAATCCATATGCCAGGAATATGTCTCCATTTGCCCACACTTCAGATGGATTCCCTGATACCACTGATGGCAGCAAGCCTTTTCTGGCAACATCCCTTGTCCTAGAAGTTCTCCTAAGAGTGAACTTTACCAGCTTGTTTGAAATAGTGTGCCCTATGCCTGCTTGTAATGGGACTCTGGAAGTTGACACCTGTGACATTATTTGAACACTCCACTCCAGCAGCATATGTAGGCCCACTCCTGCTAATAGCAGGACATTATTTATGTAGCTGCTTTGGCAGTATTGCAAGGTCCATGCTTGCTCACAGTGGGGCTTTATTTACACAGCCACTCTGGAAACATTGGTAGGCCTGTGCCTGTTAATTGTGAGAATTTACCTCACCTTCTTCCAGTGGCAGTTTATTTTAACTGATAATCTAGAGAAATTACTTGGCCCCTGCCAGCTGCAGCCCAAAGTGTGGGGTGGGGGGTTTGAGTATGTTGGACACACAAGCTCTTACTACAACACAACTCCTATTACAACAGTGACACATGATAAAATAGCAAAACAGGAAAATGTACAGTGGTGCTAGCCAGGATGCAAAGCAGTAATGCTGCAGTACATCACAACATGCTGCCTTATACTGCAGGAAACAATGCATTTTAATCTCAATTAAACCCATTTGTCATGCAGCATTTTGTGATATGTCAACTATTGCTAGTTTCTACATTGCATTGTGGATAGCTCTTCTGTGCACCTACACATGAGATAACTATTATTAAAACAATGAAAAAAAAATTTGTATATGTTTTTCATACTAAAATACGGGTCCATTTCATAATCACAATTATACACTCCTGGGCATGTTTTATCATAGGATATTATCACTTCTCATGTGGTTGAAGGCACTCAGCTGTGCCTCATGCCTCACAATGCACCCGAGATGTGACGATATCCTATGTTAAAGCACAACCTGACATGTATTACTGCTAAATTATACAATGGCAAGAAAATTCACAGGTGTCTAACTGGTCAGTGGTCACTTTGTACAGTAGTGTTATACCAGCACAACATCATTGTATAATGGCTGCAGCAGTTCCCCTTAGTCAGAGCATCTGGATTTTATTCTTGCTACGGCTTTCATTATATCAGGGTCTGTCACACATATGGCAAAATAACATATAAGAAAGAAAGAATTACCCCCGCTCCCATATCCTGCCTAAACTCTTCCACTATTTCAACTTCAAGCCCACAGCAAAAACCCTCCAACATCCTCCAAATGCACATACTAGTGCAAGTCAATAAAATGTTAAAATTGAATTGAATTTACAATAAACATAGAAACATAGAAATTGTCTGCAGATAAGGATTGCTAGGCCCTTTTAGTCTGCCCGTAGGCCCTATACATGTATGCATCCACTCACCCCAAGTGGCCAATGGCTTTTCATCATTCCCTTCCTGTCCAAAGTTCCCCTGTGCTTGTCCCAGGCATGTTTAAACCCCTCCACTGTGCTTGCCCCCACCACCTCTTGTGGCAGACTATTCTACGTGTTCTCCACCCTCTCTGTGTAGAAAAACTTCCTCATGTTGCCTCTTAATCCCCCAATTTCATATCATGCCCCTCATTCTGGTATCTTA
Organism: Neoceratodus forsteri; assembly: GCA_016271365.2. NCBI lineage: Eukaryota > Metazoa > Chordata > Ceratodontiformes > Ceratodontidae > Neoceratodus > Neoceratodus forsteri. The sequence goes on from CM057455.1 coordinate 616,235,639, forward strand.
TCTACATTGGAAAGGATTTCCCACCTGCACCTTGTTTATGCCCTTCAGGTACTTAAAAGTTTATATCATGTTGCCTCTTTCTCTTCTCTCCTCCAATGAGTACATATTGAGGTCTTTTAGTATCTCCTCATATGTTTTGTGGTGCAAACCATGCACCATCTTTGTCATTCTTCTCGGGACAGCCTCCACCTTGTTCATGTCCTTACACATGTGTGGTCTCAAGTACTGCATGCAGTACTCCAGGTAAGACCTTACCAGTGTATTATACAATGGCATCACCACTTCCCTCCTCCTACTAGCAATACCTCTGTCTATGCACCCCAACATGCCACTGGCTCTCCCTGCAGCCTTTGTGCACTGCTTTGATACCTTAAGGTCATCAGATATGATAACCCCTAGGTCCCTCTCCTCTTTGGTGATGGTCAGCACCTCTCCTGCATCCTGTAGCTCTCCCCAGGGTTCCCCCTACCCAGGTGTATTATCTTGCACTTTTTCACACTGAACCTCAGTTGCCACATCTCTGACTGTCTTTCAAGCATCTCTAGGTTCCTTTTCATTTTCTGCATCCCTTCTGGAGTATCCACCCTGTTGCAGATCTTGGTGTCATCTGCAAATAGGCAGACCTTTCCTTCCAGCCCCTCTGCAATGTCATTAATGAAGACATTGAACAGGACTGGTCCCAGTACTGATCCTTGTGGCACTTCACTGGTCACCCCTCTCTCCCTAGATTGGATCCCATTTACCACCACCCTCTGCTTTCTGTCCATCAGACAGTTTCTAACCCACTGTATAACCTTATGCTCCATGCCTAGACTACTTATCTTGTTAATTTGCCTTCTGTGTGTGACAGTATTGAAGGCTTTGCTGAAATCCAGGTAGGTGACATTCACGGTCCCTCCCTGATTCAATTCCCTAGTCACCCAATTAAAAAAATCTATCAGGTTCATTTGACAAGACCTTTCTGATGTAAATCTGTGCTGCCTCAGATCCTGGGCACCAATGGATTCCAGATGTGCCATTGTCCTTTCTTTCAGCAGTGTCTCCATGATCTTCCCCACCACTGAGGTGAGGCTGACTGGCTTGTAGTTCCCCTCTTGCACCCTACTGCCACTTTTGTGTAGTGGGACTACATGTGCCCTCCTCAAGTCCTCTGGAACCATGCCTGTGTTGAGTGACTCTGAACAGGGTGGCCAGAAGTGCTGCTAGTTCCTTCTGCAACTCTCTTAATATCCTCAGGTGTATGTCATATGGCCCCATGTTTTCCTGAACTCTCACCACTGTAAATGGACTGGTGTCCACTCCTCCCCCCATTGCTTCTGCTTCCCAACTATGGCCCTTGACCCTCTACCTCCTCAGTGAATACTGAACAGAAGTATTTGTTCAGTATTTCTGCCTTATCTAGATCCCCCTCCTTGCACTGTCCCTCCTCCCCTTTGAGTTTCACAAACCCCCACCCCCCAGTTTTTCTTCTATCGCTGATGCACCTATAGAATGTCTTGTCCCTTTTATTCACAGTCCATGCTAAACCCTCCTCAGTCTGTACCTTGGCTTTCCTAACAGCCTTTGCTGCCTCTCTTAGACATTCAAGGTACACCTCCCTGTCTTCCTCCATTTGGGTCCCCTTATACTTCTGCAAACTTGCTCTTTTTGCCCTTACTTTGTCTCCCACCTCTTTAGAGAACCATAGTGGTTTCTTTCTTCTTTTACATTTAGCCACTATCCTAATGCATTGGTTAGTTACCTCCATAATGGCTCCTTTTAGTCTCCCTCATTGTTCCTCCACCTCCTCCATTACTGCTACCTTCTCCAGGGCTGCTTTTAAACATATACCCATTTCATTGAAACCCGTCCTCCTGAAATCTAGTACTTTTTCCCTTGTGTGTCTTAACTGAGTCCCTGTCTCCATGTGAAACCACACCATGTGGTGGCTGTTGGATTCCAGCTGCTCTTCAATGTGGATTCTTTCAACTCCATTCCCATTGGTACATACCAGGACTAGAATCGATTTGTCCCTGGTGGGCTCATGCACCAGCTGTCTGAGTCCAACCCCCTGGAGGGATTCCAGGATGGCCGTGCTTCTCGCTGAAGCAGCTGCCTGGGTGGTCCAATCCACATCTGGCATATTGAAATCTCCCATCAACAGGATTTCACCTTTAGCTGCCATGTCATGAATTTCCTCCACTAGTACCATGTCCACTCCATCCCTCTGTGCTGGAGGTCTGTGGATCACCCCTGTATGTATTGCTGTGCCATTTCCTGGTTCAAGGGTGACCCTCATTGCCTCGGCCTCCTCCTGCTTTCCCCTGTACTTCTGTAGCCTTTATACCTTCTCTGATCTACAGAGCCACCCCCCCCTTCCTTTTTACCTTCCCTGTCCTTTCTAAACAGTGTATAGCCTGGTAAATTGACATCCCAGCTATGATCAGGACCCCGATTTTTCTGCGGCACATCGGAGCAAAGTTCTGCGGCAGGCTTTTCATTTGCCGTAGAACTTCTGTGGAACTGAACACCAATTTCTTGACAAATTTTTACCTTAATTGTTTTCCTTTTTGTGGTTTTTTTTGCCATATCTTTTTTTTTTTACCAATTATTTTGCCAGGTGAGACACACTAAGCTGAAAGCTTGTTTGCAGGTGCAACCTGGGAGCACGAGGAAGTTAAGTGACTTGCTCAGGGTCACACAGAATGCAAGTGGGGGCTGTGGGATTCAAACCCAGATCTCCAGATTTGCAGCTCAGAGCCTTAAACCACTGCACCATACTGCCTCTCCGATGCGGGAGAGGTGCTGACCATCATATCTGACACAATGCATGCTTGCAACACAGTCATTTTATGGGCGTTTGTCACCAAATTTTCAACATAGCCAGTTTAAGACTTCTGCTCATGAACAGTATCACTGAGATTTTCTTAATCTGTCCAGAACATTGATTTTGCACACCGACTGCGCCATTGTGCGCTACATGTGCAAAAACACATTTTGGGTGAGATGAGAAAAATGACAGTTCTACTGTTCATAAGGAGGTGTGGTAAAATGGCAATACTGATAATCTGGAGTGCAAATATTAAAAATGCTTGAAGTTACGAGCGTGCATAGGAACTGAGCAACGCACGCTCATAAAACAGTCATTTTGGGGAGTATTTTCACCAAATTTTCAACATAGGGTTTTTGGGAGCCTACCTCATGAACTGTGACACTGTCATTTCATTAATCATTCTGGAAAGGTGGTTCCACGCAGTGACTGTGGAACCACCTTTCGGGACCGATTAAGGAAATAACAGTGTCACAGTTCATGAGGCGAGCCTAAAAATCCCATGTTGAAAATTTAGTGAAAAAATTCCCAGAAATGGCTGAGATATGCACTGAAGTTGAAAAAAATCCATTTATCCCATTATACAGCTTACCGGTATTTCTTCAGTTCGCGGTCGGCTTTGAAGAGTGCAGACGTGTTCCTGGTCCACCAAAGATCATCGCGCTGGGCTCTGGAGGTAAGTATGGGTTGAGGTGAGGGTGAGGTGGGGGTGTGGGGAGGTGGGTACACAGATGGTAGGTGCAGGTTGGAGGAGGGGGCAAAAGAATCAATGAGGGAAGGTTTTTTTTGTTTCAGGTTTTTTTTTTTAGACTCAACGAGGGACTTTTGCCACACTGGGGTGGGCTCCCAGCGTGGCACCAGGCAGCGGGGGGACATAAAGCCGATGGGGGATTGGGCACCCCCGTCAGCAACAGAAGCTTTTGCCATGCTAGAGTGGGCTCCCAGTGTGACACCTGGCAGCCTGGGGGGCAGTGAAGCTGACGGGGGATTTGGCACCCCCATCAGCAATGGAAGCTTTTGCCACTCTGGGGTGGGCTCCCAGCATGGCACCAGGCAGCTTGGGGGGACAGTGAAGCCGATGGGGATTGGGCACCCCCGTTGGCAAAGGAAGCTTTTCCCATGCTGGGGTGGGCTCCCAGCATGGCATACAGACATTTGGGGGAGCAGTGAAGCTGACGGGGGATTGGGCACCCCAGTCAGCAAAGGATGTTTTTCCGCGGGTGGCCACGAATTCTGTGGGTGATTGCAAATTCCATGGATATTTCCATGGTTTGCCACATCTGCGGAATCGTGGAAAACTTGGGGCCCTGGCTATGATTAGCAGAATGCCATGCCCCTGTTATTGCTACTATGTCAAGGTCTGCATCCATCATCAAGGCTTCCTGGTCTGGAACCTTATTTCCCCGACTGCGGGCATTTGTGAACATGACCTCCCATGTTTTACTCCCTGCCCTCCCTCTGTTTCTGTTCTCCCTACTTTTTGTCTTCCCCCTGCCCCAGTATTCATGCTCATCTGCTCTTGCCCCCCTATTATCCCCCCTTATAAATGTTTACCCTGCCTGCCCCTCACTGTTCGCTTCAGTTGTTCCTGCTGTCAGCTTGTACTTTTGCATGTTCTCATGGGGGGGGTTGCTTCTAACCTACCTGGTTCTCCTGGCTCTCCACCCTTGGCCAGTTTAAATACTCTCTGCTAAAGCATTCCAACTTCTCACTTAGAACTGATGTCCCCTTTCTGGACAGATGCAGGCCATCTTCCTGATACAGACTTGCATCTTCCTGGGTAAGGCCCCAGTCCCCTATTAAGCTTAATCCTTCCCTTCCACACCAGTCCATCAACCAGGAGTTGAAGATTCAGATGTAGCATGCCCTGGTCTCCCCCATGCCTTGTACAGGTAGTACCTCTGAGAATGAGACAGAATGTGTTACCTGTTTCAGGTTCCCATCCAGCTTCCTGAAGTCCACATGGACTCTGGCTAACTCTACTCTTCTCCTCACCAGGTCATTGTTCCCCAGGTGGACAATGACATCCATCTCCTCCCTCCTGGCTATCGCCCTAGGGATCCTATGGATTTGCTTCCCATCCATCCATACAGTGCTTCCTGGGAGGCACTTGACCTCTCTTTCCCCCCTGCTAGATGTCCCTAATTTCACTCCCTGTACAATAGAGTCTCCCACTAGGAAAAGCTTCTCCCTCCTCTGGGGTCCCTTGACCCCTTTCTTGGGACTCTAGCTTGAGGCCCTGACCATCGTCCCTGGTCCCAGCTGTGGGTGCCTGTGTGTGGCATTCTCCTTCCTCTGATCAGCTTTTATCCACATGTGTATATGCATGTTGCTGTTGAAGTGCATGCCCCTCTGGACACTGCACATCAGTTTGTAGGATAATAGGAACACAATTGTCAGCATAGCCTTCTTATTGCTTCAACTCATGTCCATAGTACTGAAAATATTCAAGTCCCAGCTGAAATGTGATTCTACACCTCTGCAATGTCATTCCATGCCACAGGTGTGAAAAGACAGTTTTGCCAGCATTTGAAAAATGACATCTGTCATGTTCATGAGGTTTTGTAAAAAAAATGGCTTTGTTGAAAATTTGGGGTCAAAATATTTAAAATTAGCAAAGTTATGCATGACCGTACCAAAATTTCTACGGATGCCCATAAGTTTGCAATTTTTACATATTTTCACCAACATTTTCAACATGCACTTTTTATGAACCCACCTCATGAACAACGGAGGTGAGGCTTTCAAATCCCAACCGAAAGGTGATTTCACCAACCACACTCAGAACTGCTTTTTGGGCCAGATTTGCATAATTCCACTGACGTTGTTTATGAGGTGGAGTCTCAGAAAGGCCATGCTAAAAATTTTGTGTCAAAATATACAAAATAGCAAAGTTATGCATCAAAGTTGAAAACCCCATTGAAATACATGGAAGCTCACAATCCTTGCTTTCTCATATATCAGTCGGCGGTTCCAGCAGAAAGACCTGTCTTCGATCAGAAAGTGGATCTTCTCCCTGGGACCTGTTCAGGTAAGTGAAGATGTGGGAGGTGAGAGCATGCGAGGTGGTGGATGCTCAGTGGGCGGTTGGGCTGGGGGGGGTTGGATTGGTGAGAGATAATTTTCTTTTTTACAGGTTTAAAAAAAAAAGACATCAAGTGACCATTTTCTTCATTACAGGCAAAACTGCGATCAGAGGCTGGGGGGTGCCACTAGACACCAGGGAAATATAATTTCAGTATGGAAACTGCAATCAGAGGGTGGGGGGGTGCCATTAGATAGCAAAGAATTATAATTTCAATATGGGGATGGCAATCGGAGGGTGGGGAGTGTCACTAGACACCAGGGAAATATAATTTCAATAAGGGGTTGGCAATCAGAGGGTGGGAAATGCCACAAAAAGAAAATATTATTTAAATACAGGGATGAATATTGGAGGCAGGGGGTGCTACTAGACACTGGAGAAATAATAAATTATTACAGGAACAGGGATTGGAGGGTGGAGGGTGCCATTAGACATCAGGGAGATAAATAATATTGGGACAGTGATCGGTGGGTGGGGGCACCACTAGATAATGAGGAATAACTAAATAATTAGAAGGACAGCTATCAAAGGGTGAAAGGGCACCACTAGACACCAGGGAACAATTAATTAAATAAATTTGCTCTCATGAAAAAAGATTGCCCATATGATCACTAGTACTTTGAAGCGCTTACTAAGCATTCTCAGAACCCACAATTTTAAAATTAAATAACTTTGGAGTAGATTAATATTTTTTCCCCAAATCAACAAAAGGAACATCTGAAGGCCAATCACTTTCTATCGTCAAAATTTCAGAACACAATTCCAAACCATCTGGCCACAAAGTGATGTTAAAAAACAGCAAAAAAACAAAGTATGACAGAAAACGTTTGTACTGCTAAATATGAAAAAAGAAGAACCAAGCCAAGACACATTTAGGCAACATTGTTTCAACAGTTAAGTACAGAATCCATCTAATGGGGTCCTGATGACTTATATACATGTGTTGGTATCTCTTTACAATACCATTTGTGCACATTTTCAATTTTTGTTTTGTTTTTAAATGGAAAACAAGATGGCGGCAAATGGAAAAAGATTATCACCTTCAGGCAAAATGATTGACCATATGATCACTTCATACAGCTATATTGAAATGCTTACTGAGCATGCTCAGAACCTGAAATTTTAAAATGAAATCACTTTGGAATGGATTAATATTTTTTCACCAAACCAGTGAAAGAAATCCTTCTGTGCCAAGCCCATTCTACCCAGACAATTCCAGATCATAATTTAAAACCATCTAGGTGCTAGGCAATGGCAAAAAATAAGCAAAAACTGCAATTATTTTAGTTTTTCACTACACGCTTCTTGGAATCTGCACACTTCAATGGAATGAAATTTGGCATGTCAAGAGACGAAGACCACACGAGCAAAATGTTGTGCAAGTTTGTTGAAGGGTTGTGAAGACATTACAGTGAAAAATTTGGGGTTTAACATTAAAGTGCCAACTCAATCCAAACTATAGTGGTGCTACTTTATTAATGCACTATTTAGGGTTAACTGACAAAAGTAGAGAAATGTGGCATTATGGTTTTCAACCCAAACATCCCACTCCCACTCACCAGGTAGCAAACAGAAAAAAAAAATTACAGTTTCACCAGTCTTACGTCTTCTCTACTCAGGCATGGGAAGTGCCTTGGGGCTGTCATCAGGGTGGGGAGGACCACAAGACAGCAAAATTTCATGGGAATGGAGATCATAGCATGGGGGGTGTCACTAGACATCAAGGAAAAAGCATTTATAGGGATGGTGATTAGAAGATGGGTGGTGCCACTAGATACCAAGGAATAATAAAATAATTATTGGGATGGTGAGCAGATATGGGGGCACCACAAGATACCAGGAAAATATAAAACAATTATGGGGATGGTGTTCGGACAGGTGTGGGTGCCACTAGACACCAAACAAATATTTTTTTCGTATTACAGACAAACAAACAAAAATGCAAGTGAGTCACAAAAGAGGATTTCAAATAAAAAAAAACAAACATTATTGGGCTTATTTATCCAACAGTTAAGTGCACAATCCACCTAACGGAGTCCTGATGAGCAAGACAGATGTCTTGCGCTCTCTGCGAGATGTCATTTGAGTTCTGAAATTTTTGTTGTAGAACAAAAAAATGGATAACAAGATGGTGGCAAATTTTATTTATTTATTTATTTAGTTTTTGTTGACTGGGTAAGTGCACTAGACAAATTCTGCCTATATTCAAGCACAACAAGAAAGAACTTTTCCCTCATGAAAATGACTGGCCCCATACAAAAAAGAATTCCTTTTGTGTTTCATACAGCTATTTTGAAGTGCTTACTGAGCATGCTCACAACCCCAAAATTCAAAATTTAATAACTTTTGAACAGATTAATATTTTTTCACCAAACCAGCAAACGACACATCTGTGGGACAGCCCTTTTCTACTGTGAACATTTCAGATCACAGCTACAAACTGTCTGGATGCTACAGGTGTCACCAAAAAAAAACCCAGCAACCCCCGCAAAAAAATTCACTTATTGCACTATCTGTATTTCAGAATCTGCACATCTGACCAGAACAAAACTTGACACATCTAGATATCTATCCAAGGAGACCATGTATGCAGAGTTTCATGCAAATCCATTAAATGGTTGTGAAGCAATTAAAGTGCAAAAAATTGGGTTTAACATTAAACATCCTACTCAACCATATCTATAGTGAAGCAACTGCACCACTATGAGATATATATTATAGTGGTGCAGTTGCACCACTATAGTTAGAATTCAGCAGTCACTTCAATGTTAAACTCAAAATTTTGTGCATTAATAACTTTGGACCTGTTCAACTGATTTGCCTGAAATTTAGTATGCGTGGTGGGGCATGGTAGATCTCTTGATTTGCCAAATTGTGTTTTGGTCTGACTTAGAGTCTTTGGGTATGAAAACGCTGAAAATGCAAAACTATCCATTTTTGGAGGCAGCTTTTAAAATTTTGGATGTGGCCCTACATGGCTGTTGTGTGGTGTGCTGCACTGTACAATGGCTTGTTTGAAAGGACTTTGGTGGCCAAACATGCAGCTTTTCATTTGGTAAAGAAACATTAAGGCTTTCAAAAGTTATGCCACTTTTAAGTTCCCATTATAAGTCAAAGGGAAAATTTATATGTATGTTTTGTGAACAAAGAATGGGGATCTGGCCATCTCGTCCTGTCTGGCGATCAAAGAATTTGCAGCCTCGCGGTTCAAGAATCTTTGTCCCTGAGAATTAAAAAAATTCTTTGATCGCGAGGTCCACCATCTTGTTTTTAAATGTCTGATCGGAAAAACACAAATATCTCGGCTCAGGGGTCACTTCTGAAGAAAAATTTAGATGGGTTTTACTCAGGGGACTCCAATCTATTAGGCCATGCCTTGGTTTCATCCAAAATAGTCAAAAAAAAGAGTTATGAGGTTTTAAAATCTTAATGTGCGGCTCACTAACGATCTTTGATTGCGAGCCTGCAACTTCTTTGGTCATGAGATCCTTTGATCGCAATCGTACATCGTGAGTGAGGGATGAGATGGCCAGACTTAAACATTTATTTTCTGAGCCCAAGGGTGCCCTAGGAAGTTAAATGAGGGTGGGAGTTGCTAAATGAGCTTCGTTCAGCCCCATCTGAATAAAAGAAAATCATGTTTTCAATATCCCTGGTGGTCTAGTACCCCCCCGATCATGTTAAAATAGATTATGATCTTGCTAATTCCCTGATAGTCTAGTGGCCCCCCAATGTGTATTTCATAAATATTGGTTTTGTATATCCATGGTAGTCTAATGGTCCCCCTGATCAGTATAAAAGTATTATTGTTGTTGATATCCCTGGTAGTCTAGTGGCCCCCCATCATAATAAAAAAGATAATGATCTGCAATTTCCTGGTAGTCTAGTGGCCCCACCCCACCCAGCCATGCCAGCCACCCAACACCCCCACCCTTCCCCAGCTGGTGACTGCGTACAGCCCACCTCTCACCTTCATGACCAGCTACCGATCAGTGTAGATAGGAGCTAATGCAAAGAGGTGCTCAGAAATTATTTCTGAGCACCTCTTTGCATTAGCACTCCTAATACACACAATCAGCAGCTGGCCATGAAGGAGAGAGGTGGACTGTGCCAGCTGCTGGCTGGGGAAGGGTGGAGGGTGCTGGGTGGGCTGGCATGGCTGGGTGGGGGCCACTAGACTACCAGGAAATTGCAGATCATTATCTTTTTTATTATGATGGGGGGGCCCTAGACTACCAGGGATATCAATTACAATCATTATTTTATACAGATTGGGGGGGCCACTAGAGTACCAGGGATAAACTGAACCAATATTTATGAAATACACATGGGGGGGCCACTAGACTACCAGGGAGTTAATGAGATTGTAATCTATTTTATCATGATTGGGGGGGCCACTAGATTACCAGGGATATCAACAACAATAATAATTTTATACAGATTGTGGGGGCCACTAGACTACCAGTGATATACAAAACCAATATTTATAAAATACACATTGGGGGGGCCACTAGACTATCAGGGAATTAGAGATTGTTATCTATTTTATCATGATCGGAGGGGGGGCCGCTAGACTACCAGGGATATTAAAAACATGATTTTGTTTTTATTCAGATGGGGCAGAACAAAGCCCCCTTCGCAAAACCCACCCTCATTTAACTTTCTAGGAAACCTCTGGGCTCAGAAAATAGATTTTTAAATCTGGCCGTCTCGTCCCTTGGTCTTTGTGACTTTGTTTGCAAGTGAGCAATTTCTTTGATCTTGAGCCTGCAAATTCTTTGATCGTGAGATTCTTTGATTGCGGTTGTTCATCGCGAGTGAGGGACGAGATGGCTAGATTAAAAAATCAATTTTCTGAGCCCAGGGTTGTCCTAGGAAGACAAATGAGGGTGGGTTTTACTCAGGGGGCTTCATTCTGATGAACCATGGCAGTGGTTTACCGCAATTCTTAGATTTTTTTAAGCTAGTACAGTTTTTATTCTTTGGTCATGACCCTGCAAATTCTTTGATCGTGAGCCTGCAAATTCTTTGATTGCAAGATTCTTTGATCGTGATGGTGCATGGCGAGTGATGGACGAGATGGCCAGAATAAAAAATCTATTTTCTCAGCCATGGGGTACTCTAGGAAGTCAAATGAGGGTGGGTTTTACTCAGAGGGCTTCTTTCTGTCGAACCATGGCAGCGGTTTACTACAATTTTACCACAATTACTTCAATTTTTTGAAGTTTATAGAAATGAAATTTTTTCAATTTATAGCATTTTTTATTCTTTGTTCATGAGCCTGCAAATTCCTTGATCATGAGCCTGCAAATTCTTTGATCGTGAGATTCTTTGATCACGAGGGGTGGGGACAAGATGGCCAGATTTTTTTTTATAATAGAATAGATAAGGAAATTTTAACAATCTTTAACGTTGAATATCTCTGTAATGGTTTGGCCTTTTTACTTGAAATTTGGAGGGTGTTTATGGCATGTCCTGTAGATGTGAATTATGGTGTTTACATGTGGAGTTATTTGTAAATTCTTTCACTGTGAGATTTTTTGATCATGAGGGGTGGGGACAAGATGGCCATATATATATGACAAAGAACCTCTGTGCGCAAGTACTGAGGCAATGGTTAACCCAAAGGACATTTGGCTGGGAAGCCAGGTTTCAAAGAAATATAAAATCACACATGCCCCCACAATTCAAAGCATCATGGGCTGCATATGCAAATCAATCAATCAAATCTTTATTTATTCAGGTGAACATCATTGAGCAAGGCTCATTTACAAGCTGGACCTGATAAGGTCAAGGTTCAATAGTTGGTACACAACAGATACATCAATGCACTTATATAGCATAACAGATACAGAAAAAAGCACTTGTAAATACAATGATCAAGGGTAAGAAGTTGGTAAAGACATACATGACAAGATAGGTTACAGGAAAATTATACTAATAGATAAAGTATATACATATCCCAATAGAGGAGTCAAGGCATACACACAGCATAATGTAATACTAGGATGAATGGGGAGCATTTAGGAATGATGTAAGGGCAGAAATTAGTGGGAGAAGGATTAGGTAGGTAGTAGGTAGTTAGGTAGAGTTAAATGGAACTGGGGTATTATAAAAAGGGTGGCTGCCTGGGAGGGAGAACTGTGGAACAAAATTATGCCATATATGGTGGCTGTCTGGAAGGGGGAGTTGTGAAATAGCAAGACTAGCTCTTGTGGTAGCAGTTGCAATCACCACAGAATATTATGCTGGTTCAACTTTAAACAGAAATGCATGGTGCCAAAAGGCCTCTCATACAGTTTGCAAAGGGTGTCAACAGAAAACATATTTTTAAGAAAGAATAGAAAAGTAGAAAGTTGCACAAGTTGGTGGGAGCGCGGGGCCTTTGGCACCCTTTAAACTTCTGTATGAGAGGCCTTTTGGCACCATGCATTTCTGCTTAAAGTTGAACCAGCATAATATTCTGTGGTGATCATATGCAGCCCATGATGCTTTGCATTGTGGGGGCATGTGTGATTTATATATATATATATATATATATATATATACATATGTATATCTATATATACACATATACCTAAACACACACACACACACACACACACACACACATATATATATATTTTTTTATAGAAAACTACATTAATGCAGACATTAGGATTTTAGAAAGCCACAAAGATGGAAAATTAAAAACATTAGGGATTTTGGTCTCTGGAGAATTGGTGAATCAGTGAAGGGGCCTTACTTGAGATTGTCAGCACTAATGCCAACTCCCTATCCCAGCCCCTAGCCTCCTATCCATAGCACAAAATAGAGCTCTAAACTAGTGCCTCATAGTGGTACAGTATGGCCAACAGAATTTGTTAGAGCTTTCTTCTTGCAGGGCCCTAGAGGCCTTGTGTGAAGACATCACATTTGACCTTGTCTGATCAGGGGAAGGGGTGATCATTAGGGTTGACAACCAAAAGTAAGACCCCACCACTAAGTTAAGTACAATATTGAAGATAGTCATGACCCAGTGCAGGGGCCCAGCAGGCCCTGGCACACACGTCAATACCTTATGGGTGAGGTTCCCTGACCACCATAGGGTGTGGCATCTGTGCCAAAACCCTGCTCCATCCCTACCCAGGCGGGGGCCAGTGCTGCATGCCACAGCACCTTCCCCATCAGCCTTGTCCCATTAAACTGGCTCACTGAGTTCACACCTGAACTCAGCTCACTGGCATGGTAAGGCAGCGTGTTCCCCAGTGATGCAATGGACTTTCCTGCAAACAACACTAATTAATAAATTCTATGTTTTTTAATTTTAAATATTTTGATCCCGAACTTTCAACATAGTCATTTTATGACCCCAACACATAACCCTGTAGGTGAAAATGTTCAAATCTGGGCCAAAACACAATTTCGCACCACAGGTGCAAAAACACATTTGGGGAAAAACGAAAGCTATACTGTTCATGAGGTGGTGTAAAAAAGGTTATGTTGAAAATTTGGGGTCAACATATTGAAAATTAACAAAGTCATGTGCTTGTGTAGAACAATTTCAGTGAACGCCCATAACTCAGAGCCATTTCTAGGAATGTTTTCAACAAATTTTCAACATAACCTTTTTGGGTCACCACCTCATGAACACTGTCAGTGTAATGTTGTTAATTGGGCCCAGAAGGTGATTTCATGCAGCAACTGCAAAATCAACTTCCGGGCCCAATTAATGAAATAACGATTGCAGTGTTCATGAGGTGGGGTCAAAAAAAAAGCCCACATTGAAAATTTGGTGAAATTATTCCAAAAAATGGCAAAGTTATGAACATAAGTTCAAAACACCATTGAAATATATTATACAGCACTTACCTTTATTCCCAAGTTCATGGTTCAGCTTTAAAATGTACAGACATGCCTCAGACCACAGAAGATGACAGCATACAACCTATAGAGGTAGGCATAGGTTAAGGAGGGTGTGTTGTGGTGAGTACTCAATGGGAGGGTGGAGATGGGGAGGGGTATGGTGGTGGTGATGATGAGGGACGATTTTCTTTATTTCAGGTTTAAAAAAATAAACAGATTTTGGGGGATGGTTTCCTGTTTTTGCAGGAACTTTTTTAAAGTTATAAGGGGACACTGGGTGTGGGCTCTCTAGTGTCCCACACTGCTAGGGGGTGAGGACTGCTGAATGCCGACATGGGGACTGGGCCCCCCAATGTTGGCACCCAATTAAAATCTATGGGCTTTGAGTGGGGAAATAGCCAACATTGGCATCCCAGTGTCAGATTATAATAACAAATACATGATTAAAAAAATAAATAAACAAATAAATAAATACACTGCCACCGGGAATTGGGGTCCCCAGTGTGCAGATAATGTATATGGCACTGCAGTCAGGATGGTGGGGCTATAATGACAGTAGCCCCCCAACCTATGAGTCACAACAGTAGCAGGTGTTGCACAATACAACACAGCTGTCATTAGTTAGCAAATGACAACTGTGTCATATAATGCAGCATTATACATTATACTGCACATAACTTTATTCCTCAGTTCACGGTTCAGCTTACAAGAGTGCAGATGTGTCTCAGTCCACAGAGAATGACAACATATGACCCCACAGATAAGTATAGGGTAAGATGGTGTATGGGGTGGTGCTCAGTGGAAGGGTCAGGATTGGGGGAGGGGGGTGATCGTGACAACGAGGGATGGTTTTCCTTTTTTCAGGTTAAAAAAGGAAAACAACATTGTGGGATGGTGCTTACTTTGCAGGGCTTGATAAATAAATAAACTTATTTTGGGACACCAGGAGTGGGCTCCCCAATGTCTCACACTGCTGGCGGGGGGGGGGGACTTGTTAATGCTAACACAGAGCTTGGGCCACCGATGTTGGCAACTCATAAATAAAACAAGGGGATATGGGGAGGGCATCCTACACCAGAAATGGGCATCCCTGTGTCGGATTATATATTGTAAATATAAATGAAACAAATAATATTATAAATAAGTAAGTACACTGACACTGGGGATTGGGTCCCCCAGTGTTTTGATACAGTTGCAGGTGCAGCACAGTCAGGATGGTGGGGCTACAATGACAGTAGCCCGTCCTGACTTATGAGATTATGACAACAACAGTGGCTGCACTATCACGACACAGCTGTCATTTATTAAGAACAGCTGCGTCATTCAGTGAAATCTGCTGCTTTCATAAAAAATTCAGCTATGAATAGAACATTGATTTTTTAATCTGTGCATATTAAGAAATTGAAAATTTGTATTAAATATTTTAAAAACTACTTAACAGCTGGACTCAAACACCACAAAATCACATACCTTTCCCCAAGCTTATCACACCTGAAAGTTTCAGGTTTCAAAGCTTCCCTTTTTTATGTTGGCTCACGTGTGCATGCCAGCCAACATATTACTGTAGTAGCATATTTGGAGGTGCAGTCACTTTGGGTGAATGCAGGGCATGCATCAGTAGGTGCAACTCTCATTCCCCAATAAGGCAGCTGCAGGTGCTGACACCAGCAACATGTAAAATGGCCACCAGATCTAAGAAAATGGTGCTGCAATGAGAGCCAAGCTCATCATACAGCAGAGTGCCTTTCCTTTTGAAGCAGTTTAATAAACATGGTGGCACTGACTGCCACCACACAGAGTGCCCAACCCACTTCATTTGCCAATGGGGGAGCCCACTACCATTGGCATAATGCTCCCCCATTTAAAGTTTATGCCGAGGTAGCCAATACCATCGACATCATGTGCCCCTCAAACAGTCTTTCTTTGCTGATGGAGGTCCAATCCCCATCAAGCTTCAGTCCTATTCCCATTTAATTTGGCATAATGACTGACACTTTTGTTAAATGCTGAGGAGGGTGCCCAATCCACTTGTCTCTTGTCCCCCCCACGGTATGTGCCAAGGGGTGCCCAATCCCATCGGCTACAGCACCCCCCAAAAAACAGTCAGGTGGCATGTTGAAGCCAACCCCAGTGAGCCAAATGCCCCTGTAAAATAAAAACCATCTCGCAATTATTTATTTTTTTTAAACCTGCAAACCAGAAAACCATCCCTCGTCGACTCCAGTGGCCCTCCCCAACCTGCACCCACCCTCTGTGCACCCTGCTCCCCACCCCTCACCCCATACTTACCTCCAGAGCATGGTGCGAAAATCTTCAGTGGACCTGGAACATGTCTGCACTCTTCAAAGTCAACCGCAAGCTGAAGAAATGCCGATAAGCTGAATAATGGCATAAATAGGGTTTTTAACAACTTTGGTGCATCTCTCAGGCATTTGGGGGAATTTTTACACCAAATTTTCAAGATGGAGTTATTGGGACCCCTCCTCATGATTTCTATCACTGTCATGGCATTATTCAGTCGAAAAAAGTGATTTTGTGGTCACTGTGCGGAATCACCTTTTGGGACTGATTAACGAAATGACAGTGCCACTGTTCATAAGAGGGGGCTCTCAAAAAGCCTTTGTTGCAAATTTGGTGGAAAAAATCCAAAAAAAGGCTGTTTTAAGAGCACGCATTGTGCACTTTCCATGCACACTTATAACTTCGTGAATTTGTAATATTTTCACTCCAGATTTTCAAAATGCCTCCTTATGAACAGTACAGCTGTCATTGTCCATATCCTGGCCGAAATGTGTTTTTGCACGTCCTGCGCAGAATAGCGAGGTCACTGTGCAAAATCAGTTTTTGGGACAGTTTGAGAAAATGACAGTGACTCTGTTCATGAGCAGAGGTCCTAAAATGCCTATGTTGAACATCTGGTGATGAAAGTTCATAAAATGACTATGTTACAAGCGTGTGTTGCGCAGTTTCCATGCACCCTTGTAACTTTGCAAATCTGCAATATTTTCATGCCAGATTTTCAACACTGGCATTTTTTCACACCTCCTTATGAACAGGACAGCTGTCATTTTTCACATCCTTCCCAAAATGTTTTTTCGCACCTGTGACACACAATGTCGTGGTCGCTGTGGGAAATTAACTTTTGGGACAGATTAACAAAATCACAGTGCCACTGTTCATGAGGGGAAGTCCAAAATGCCTATGTTGAAAATGTGGTGAAAAAAATCCCAAAATAATTGGGTTACAGTCATGTGTTGTGCAGTTTCTATGCCTGCTCATGACTTCACCAATTTTTCATATTTTCACTCCAGATTTTCAATGTTGCCATTGTTTTACACCTTCTCATGAACAATACAGTTGTAATTTTTCACATTTTGCCCAACATGTCTTTTCATGCCTGTGTCATCAAATGGCATAGTTGCTGTGCAAAACCACCTCTCAGCTAACAAACTGATAGTGCCGCTCTTCACGAGGTGGGGTCACAAAAAGCCCATGTTGAAAATCTGGAGTGAAAATACCAACAAATGCCTATGGCATTAGGGTTTCCAACTATAATATCCCACCCTGTAGAGACTTACAGGTATCAGGGGTGTGACTTGGGATCATTGGCTGTAATGCTCATGCCATTCTACCTCCACCCTGTAGCCAGTGACAGGCATCGAGAGGTGCCTTGGAGTATTCAGCCCTAAAGTTCACCCTATTCTCCTATACTGCACCCATCTCAGCATATTTTCTTATGGAATGGGTTAAGTATAAGGCCCAAAGACCCCAAAACACACCACGACACTTGTCAATGTCTACAGGGTAGGGTGAGGTTAAATGGCATGAGTGCTGTAACTGATGACCCAAAGGCACACCCCGATGTCTGTCAGTCTCTGCAGGGTGGGGGTGGGGTTGGCATCAATTCAATACTTCACTGCCATTCCTATTATGCATCTCTAACTCCTCCACTACCAATGCCAGTGAAACAACATTCGGCATTGACAAATGCTTGTTTAGTTATCTGATGGCAAGACAAAGCCTTAGCATTTTCAAAAATGGAGACTTTAATGTTTTGTTCACCTCTGTAAGTTTTCCCCCACCTAAACTGATCTACATGAAATTTACTGGATCAAGAGATCCTGGCACAGAGGCTGTTTTCCAAACTTCTTGTAAATCAGATGAAAGGAGGCAAAGTTATTAAGGTACAAAAATTTGAGTTTACTATAGAAGTGCATACTCAACCCTAATATATAGGCACTACCTAGCCTGTATAATCTGTATTTATACAACAGGTGTGGAGCCAAAATCCATGTGATCAATCCATTTATTTCCACATATGTGCAATAAATTTTAGAACCCAAAATCTATCACACGTACATGTGATAAATGCAACCTATCAGTCCCCCCCCCCGCACCACCACTAGAGATGTAGCTAATTTAAATTCTGCTAGCGAAGTGAATGTGAAGTGGGCACTTCATGTTACCACTCCGCTACATGGAGTGGGCAACGCAAAGTGCTCACTCCACCTTGTCAGTACCACTTCGCGTTAAGGCGGAATGTCAATGTGAAGTAAGGCGACGTCATTGTTTTTAATGGACTTTGCATTCCTCATTATGATTCTGAGTGATCCACTTGGTGTTTCAGATTTGGCAGCCCCCACACACATCACATGGCTTACAGTACTGTAAGTCACATGCTTTTTAGCTAGGCAGGAAGGAAGTGAGTCATACAAGCAGACATTTTTACTTTCTCCTGTGCAGATGGAGAGAGAATTGTGTGTTTTGTGACTGCTGATACTTTGAGATCAGAGCGAGGAGGAGATTTAAACTTTGATTTAGACCCAACAGCTTTTTTAAAAGCTACATTTTTTGGTTTTTCTGTACTAATTTTTACTTAATTTGTTCTTTCTGTGAATTTTATTTTTCTTGCCTTTATAAGTAGATAGTTGTTTGTTCCCCATCCCCCGGAAGTAGAACCAGCACCGCCTCCTGTCCTGACTCTGAGGCAGTTGAACCACCACCACCAAGTCCAGCACCATGTCCTCCAGAGTAGGATGTGCCTGTTCTCCCAGGCTCAGGTGTGGTTCCCATCCCTGTTCAGCACCCTGACCAGTCAGCTGCCAGTTTATCTGGCTCTCCCCTGCCTGTGCCTGGTTCTTCCCGCACCTCCGTCGTTTGGCAGTTTTTTGACTGTGTCTGGTGGGACAGCAGTGTGGTCAGATGCTGCCTATGTGAGGTGGAGTTGCACCGTGGCCCCCAAGGGGACTCACCTAGGGACTGGGGCCAGTACACCCATCTGCTCAATCACCACCAGATGGAGTGGCAGGCAGCCAAAGAATGGACCATGCCTGCACCTGCTGGCCATTCTGTGGCAGAGGGTGCTGCTGTGCATGGCAACATCCCTAAGAAGAAGAGGGCCACAACAGTACCTGCTGCTCCACCAGGATCGCATAAAGGGACATCAGTTGCAAATTATGTCAATGCTGGAACTGCTGCTGGATCACCATGGGATCCCACATTAGTTTTTTTTCCTCAAACCACGTGCCCCCCCACACCTTCCTTGCTGTGTTATAAAATGTATTCCTCCACCATCCCTGACCCTTGTATGTAATTAAGCCCTTTTTTGTTGTCTTCTGTATGCGTGACACTTTGTATTCTGAGCAGTGCAAGTATACTGCGCTAAATTGCTTGTGTGCAGGCAGTCTTCTTTCTAGTCTGTGTATGTACTGCAGACACTGTCCAAATCCCTGACTTAAAAACACTTATTAATGAATACAATGGTGGGATAGTAAAGCATTGAGAGATACTACAAAACAGGCTTACAACACATCCAAGTAACTAGTAAAAAAATGAATGTTGTGATTCGTGACGTAATTGTAAATCATGATTTGTGACTGCATTTGTGACCGTGATGATGAAGAAACATGAATGCATATGGCTGTACTTCCCTGGGCCCTGAAGAGGTGTAGCACAAAACTCCACAACTTAAAAACACTCATTAATGAGTACAATGGTGGGATGGTGAAGCATGGATAGATACTACAAACAAGCTTACAATACATCCTAGTAACTATTAAAAAAGATTAATGTTGTGATTCATGACAAGATCACAAATCGTGATGTGTTACTGCATTTGTGACCATGATGATGAAGAATGTGATTTGTAACACGAGTGACTTGTGATGATGGTCCTGACTTAAAAACGCATATTAATGAGTACAATGTTCATGCAGAATTATGCACCACACTTGTCCAGTACTCTGAAGGGAAACCAAAGAAACAACTGTGACTTAAGTTAGAGATGGAAATTGAGCCCTAAATAGATGCAAATGCACAGACAGATTAAGATTGCACTGTGCACTAAAGAGATGCAGATGCAAAGGCACAACACCTAACCAGTGCTCCCCAACAGAAATTCAAATCTGGAAAAGAATTCCTTTGCCGTTTGGGGCGGGCCGCGGGAGAGGGGACAGTGTACTGCACTGCTGCAGTAACAGTCACTAAGTACTAGTAAAGATACCACAAAGAAGTACAAAAATTAGACAGTTGCAGTGGATAGTAGGTTCACATTGCAGAAATTATGTGGCACAATAAAAGGTGTCTGATTTGATGACACGCGTCACACATGTACTCACACTCACACACTAAGTAATGCATAGCAAATTGAAAACTTCATTAATATAACCACATATTTTAAACAAACTAAAATTATGCACTGCTGCACCACAACAATCAGCAAAAAAATGGCAAGAATTATTGAAAATATTACTGTGTGTACATTAGCACAATTATACAAGAAAAATATCACCAAAACAGAAAGCACTGTCTTTTTCTCCAAGTTAATCTAGCTACACCACAGATATGCCCCTCCCACAAAGCACACTTCCACTGTCTCTCAGTACACAGACTGAATATTGTACATTAACATTCAAAATCCACACACAAACAGTAAACGCTCAATGATATGTGCACAGGAGGGTTTCCTATAATTGATGAACTAAAGTTTCAGCAAAACAAATGACCCCAAAAGGCTTTTTTAACAGCTTTTAGAAGGTTTGAATTGCAGAGCTCTCAGAGCAGATTGTCTCCTACAGCTTCATACACACACTACCCCAAACTTAGGCTGTGCAGAACAATTTAGATCCCATATGACCTGAAATCCCACGAATCACTGCAAAATTCACCTTTGGAGCTTAAAACAAAGCGAAGTGAGGCATGTACATTGTTTTCAATGTACTTTGCCTTAAGAATGGTGGAGTAGTGTTTTGGGAAGGTGGAGTAATGCACAGTCATTGTTTTCAATGGACTGCGTGTTGCCATTAATAATATGAAGTACTCAGCTGGCCATGGAACACTCCACAAATTACTCTTCATCTGCTGGATCACTTCAAGAGAGCTTAATTAGCAACTTTACCACCACTAACCACCATTACTTCTCAGGCTGCTTTCATTTTCCACTTTCAATTTTACAGTACTCTTCACTACAACAACTAAGCTTCCTCATGAGATCTACAGCATGTTAATCCCCCACATGCCATTGTTACACAAAACAGAAATCTTCACCATTAAAGCACAAGGGAGAAAAACTGTTTCTTTACTTTACAATGCTTTCAGCATTTTACTGCTCCAAATCTCACCTCCCTGCCCATTGATTCAAGGCTTGCCTGGTTACCACTTCTCCAGCTCCATTATTTTCTTCAAGACAAACCACATTTTAAAAGAAAACAAATTCACTATACAATAATAACATAGCAGTTTTCTTACAAAGCACTTCTCTCCAATGAATCTCTATCAGCTGCCTCAGTTCCTGACCACAACACAAGTTACAAGACACGAAGAACCAATTTTCTGCACTCCCCCTTCCTGCATGCACACACAACTCAGTCTCCAGCTGGCCCCTTTTCAAAATATCCCATCTCATCATTAGCAATTTCACAAGATCAGTACCTTTTTTAATGGCAAAACTTTCATATCCACTCCATTCTCCTGTAGTTGTGTCTCCTTCATTTGCCGCCTGCACTGCTCACAACTTGCCTCATTTTCTCCACTAACTTCCGCAGCACCCATTCAAACAAAAAGCTGCATCTCTTGAATGGAGGATCAATCAGATAAATTCTGGTAGACACAGGATCATCTAGATATTTTACACTTACTAATGGTAAAATACAATTAAAAAAAGTAAGAAATGACACAGTAAAACAGTAATGGATTCTTACTAACAGAGAAAAGCAGTCACCATAATTTTGAAACTCTCAAGCCCACCCACAATCAAACTCACAGACAAATGAACTACTAGAATTAATGTATGTTTATTCATTTATTTATTGAAATGTTTCACCAGGAAGGCACACTGAACAATGAGTTGTTCGCCTCCCAGTGTGATCTGCAGGAGGGGGTAGAATTGAATGAAGAATTAGGCATACAGTTTACCATTTAACATATACAAGAAATTAAACATTCAGTTACATTTGCAAAAAGACATACAGTTAAAAAATATCATAAATAATCATACAATAGCATTTGTGACATAGCATATAGTTAAATATATCACACCTGTGGAATATGCATTTAATTACAAGTGGCATATCTGAGGAACATACTAAGGAATGTAATGCAACCTTGGGGCCAAATCCTTACAGGAATGGATCACAGTTAAGAGACAGATAATTTAGCAGTTATTGAATGAATGAGGTGCAGTAAGGTGACATCAAGGCGGGTAGAGGGGTAGAGAGAGGGGAAACCAGTTGGGGGAAGGAGAGAATACCACTAGGGGGAACATTACCAGAACAAAGTGAGCAAAAAAATTAGTTGCAAGGGACAAGTTAATACAAGGATAGTGCAATCTGGGAGCACCTCAGACAGAACAAAAAGTGTAAGTTATTAGCTCAAATTAACTATTCCTTAGTTTAAGTAGGGGGAGGTACCTGTAGAGGGGGGCAGGAAGGAGGTGGGGGTAAGGGACAGGGTAGGGAAGGACAAGTCATACTTGGAACTGGCTCCTTCAGAGTGCACAGATAGTTGCCAGTGATGGAATGAGGTGAGAACTTAGAATAAAGGGCAGGGAGTAATACAATGACAAGTTGGGTAAAGATAGTAGAGGATGGTAAGGGAAGGAGGAGGAGGGTGAGAGAAACTTGCTTAAGACTAGGCCCTTCAGGATGCTGAAACCCTGCAAGAGAGCTGAGTCAGGTGAGAATGAGTTAGATAGAAAGGGTGGAGGAAGGAGAAGGGAATTAAAGTCATTTCCCAGTGCTGAACCACTCCAGGATGCTAAGAACCCTGTCAGGGTACAGAACTAGGTGAGGACACATTGTGAAGAGAGAAATAAAAGGATGAAGGGAAGAGGAGGGAAATAAGAACCTTGCCTAAGACTAGGCCACTTCAGGATGCTGAGAACCCAGCTAGAGTGCAGAATCAGGTGAGGACTAGTTGGGTAGAAAGGATAGAGGGGGAGTGAAGGAAGAGTAATTTCCCAGTTCTGGGCCCCTCCAGGATGCAGAGAATCCTGCCAGGGGATAGAATTAAGAGGACAAGTTGGTCAGAGGAAAATGGGATAGAAGAGGAAAGGAAAAAGGAGGAGGGAGGGAAGAAAGTTACCTGAGAATAGACATCGCCAGGGTGCTAAGAATCCTGACAGAGGTCAAATTTAGGCAATAACAAGTTGGATAGAAAGAAGGGAAGGGGAGGAGGAGGATTGCCCAGTGCTAGCCCCTCCAGGATGCTGAGATCCCTTCCAGAGGTCTAAACTGAGCAGGAGCAAGTTAGTAATGGAAGAAGGTTAGGGGTAGGAGTGAGGGGTTAAGTGGTGAAGGGAGAGGAGTGTGTGTGCTGAGAAGCAGGCTCAGGGGAGAAGGAGGGTTTAATAAGGGATGTGAGTCATGGAGAGGAGCAGAGGTATAGGTGGACAGTTAAGGAGGGTTAAAGCAGGAGCAGTTAGATGAGAGAAAGCTATGTAAAGCAGAGGCAATGGAGTAGAAGGAGGAGGAGGAGTGCCATATTTGTGGGTGAGGTAGTTCCAGATATGTGGGAAATGATGATGGTGAAGCCTTACTGACCAATGAGAGTAGTCCAACGGGTGACCAATAAAGTGTTAGTGTCAGAGGATCTGAGGGAATGAGAGGGGGAAGGGGGAAGAGAGTGAATGTGAGAGGTAGGAAGGAAGTTCTCCTAACCAAAATTTAGAAGTGAGTTTGGCACAATAAGTGAGGTGCCTGTTCACAAGCAGAGGAATGGACAGGGCATGGTAGAGGTCACTGTGATGTGTAAGTGATGGAGCATCAAGGGCAAAATAACAGAAGGAGTTAAAGAGATTGCCCAATCTGGTCAGAGAGGATCAGGGAGTGGCACCATAGACTATATCACAGTAGTCGGAAATGGGGAGGATCATCTTCTGGACTAGTTCAAACCGCACTGTAGGAGGGATGCAACTACAGTTCCTGAATAAGGCACCAAGCTGGGAGGCAGTTTTTTCAGGATGGCATCAATGTGGCCAGAGAAGTTGAGGTGTTGGTCCAACCAAAATGCCTGAACTCAGCTCACTGGCATGGTAAGGCAGCATGTTCCCCAGTGGTGCAATGGACTTTCCTGCAAACAACATTAATTAATAAATTCTATGTTTTTTATTTTTAAATATTTTGATCCCAAACTTTCAACATAGTCGTCTTATGACCTCAACCCATAACCCTGTAGTGAAAATGTTCAAATCTGGGCCAAAACACAATTTTGCACCACAGGTGCAAAAACACATTTGGGGAAAAAAGAAAGCTATACTGTTCATGAGGTGGTGTAAAAAAGGTTATGTTGAAAATTTGGGGTCAACATATTGAAAATTAAAAAAAGTCATGTGCTTGTGTAGAACAATTTCAGTGAACGCCCATAACTCAGAGCCATTTCTAGGAATGTTTTCAACAAATTTTCAACATAACCTTTTTGGGTCACCACCTCATGAACACTGTCAGTGTAATGTTGTTAATTGGGCCCAGAAGGTGATTTCATGCAGCAACTGCAAAATCAACTTCCGGGCCCAATTAATGAAATAACAATTGCAGTGTTCATGAGGTGGGGTCAAAAAAAAAGCCCACATTGAAAATTTGGTGAAATTATTCCAAAAAATGGCAAAGTTATGAACATAAGATCAAAACACCATTGAAATATATTATACAGCACTTACCTTTATTCCCAAGTTCATGGTTCAGCTTTAAAATGTACAGACATGCCTCAGACCACAGAAGATGACAGCATACAACCTATAGAGGTAGGCATAGGTTAAGGAGGGTGTGTTGTGGTGAGTACTCAATGGGAGGGTGGAGATGGGGAGGGGTATGGTGGTGGTGATGATGAGGGACGATTTTCTTTATTTCAGGTTTAAAAAAATAAACAGATTTTGGGGGATGGTTTCCTGTTTTTGCAGGAACTTTTTTAAAGTTATAAGGGGACACTGGGTGTGGGCTCTCTAGTGTCCCACACTGCTAGGGGGTGAGGACTGCTGAATGCCGACATGGGGACTGGGCCCCCCAATGTTGGCACCCATTTAAAATCTATGGGCTTCGAGTGGGGAAATAGCCAACATTGGCATCCCAGTGTCAAATTATAATAACAAATACATGATTAAAAAAATAAATAAACAAATAAATAAATACACTGCCACCGGGAATTGGGGTCCCCAGTGTGCAGATAATGTATATGGCACTGCAGTCAGGATGGTGGGGCTATAATGACAGTAGCCCCCCAACCTATGAGTCACAACAGTAGCAGGTGTTGCACAATACAACACAGCTGTCATTAGTTAGCAAATGACAACTGTGTCATATAATGCAGCATTATACATTATACTGCACATAACTTTATTCCTCAGTTCACGGTTCAGCTTACAAGAGTGCAGATGTGTCTCAGTCCACAGAGAATGACAACATATGACCCCACAGATAAGTATAGGGTAAGATGTGTGTGGGGTGGTGCTCAGTGGAAGGGTCAGGATTGGGGGAGGGGGGTGATCGTGACAACGAGGGATGGTTTTCCTTTTTTCAGGTTAAAAATGGAAAACAACATTGTGGGATGGTGCTTACTTTGCAGGGGCTTGATAAATAAATAAACTTATTTTGGGACACCAGGAGTGGGCTCCCCAATGTCCCACACTGCTGGCAGGGGGGGACTTGTTAATGCTAACACAGAGCTTGGGCCACCGATGTTGGCAACTCATAAATAAAACAAGGGGATATGGGGAGGGCATCCTACTACAGAAATGGGCATCCCGGTGTCGGATTATATATTGTAAATATAAATTAAACAAATAATATTATAAATAAGTAAGTACACTGACACTGGGGATTGGGTCCCCCAGTGTTTTGATACAGTTGCAGGTGCAGCACAGTCAGGATGGTGGGGCTACAATGACAGTAGCCCTATCCTGACTTATGAGACATGACAGCAACAGTGGCTGCACTATACGACACAGCTGTCATTTATTAAAGACAGCTGCGTCATTCAGTGAAATCTGCTGCTTTCATAAAAATTCAGCTATGAATAGAACATTGATTTTTTAATCTGTGCATGCTAAGAAATTGAAAATTTTATTAAATATTTTAAAAACTACTTAACAGCTGGACTCAAACACCACAAAATCACATACCTTTCCCCAAGCTTATCACACCTGAAGGTTTCAGGTTTCAAAGCTTCCCTTTTTTATGTTGGCTCGCGTTTGCATGCCAGTCAACATATTACTGTAGTAGCAGATTTGGAGGTGCAGTCACTTTGGGTAAATGCAGGACATGCATCAGTAGGTGCGACTCTCATTCCCCAATAAGGCAGCTGCAGGTGCTGACACCAGCAACATGTAAAATGGCCACCAGATCTAAGAAAAGGACGCTGCAATGAGAGCCAAGCTCATCATGCAGCAGAGTGCCTTTCCTTTTGAAGCAGTTTAATAAACATGGTGGCACTGACTGCCGCCACACAGAGTGCCCAACCCACTTCATTTGCCGATGGGGGAACCCACTCCCATTGGCATAATGCTCCCCCCATTTAAAGTTTATGCCGAGGGGGTAGCCAATACCCATCGACATCATGTGCCCCCACAAACAGTCTTTCTTTGCTGATGGGAGTTCCAATCCCCATCAGCTTCAGTCCCCTATTCCCCATTTATTTTGGCATAATGACTCCGACACTTTTGTTAAATGCTGAGGAGGGTGCCCAATCCCCCTTGTCTCTTGTCCCCCACCACGGTATGTGCCAAGGGGTGCCCAATCCCATCGGCTATAGCACCCCCCAAAAAAACAGTCAGGTGACATGCTGGAAGCCAACCCCAGTGAGCCAAATGCTCCTGTAAAATTAAAACCATCTCTCAATTATTTATTTTTTTTAAACCTGCAAACCAGAAAACCGTCCCTCGTCGACTCCGGTGGCCCTCCCCAACCTGCACCCACCCTCTGTGCACCCTGCTCCCCACACCCCCCCTCACCCCATACTTACCTCCAGAGCATGGTGCGAAAATCTTCAGTGAACCTGGAACATGTCTGCACTCTTCAAAGTCAACCGCAAGCTGAAGAAATGCCGATAAGCTGAATAATGGCATAAATAGGGTTTTTAACAACTTTGGTGCATCTCTCAGGCATTTGGGGGAATTTTTACACCAAATTTTCAAGATAGAGTTATTGGGACCCCTCCTCATGAATTCAATCACTGTCATGGCATTATTCAGTCGAAAAAAGTGATTTTGTGGTCACTGTGCGGAATCACCTTTTGGGACTGATTAATGAAACGACAGTGCCACTGTTTATAAGAGGGGGCTCTCAAAAAGCCTTTGTTGCAAATTTGATGGAAAAAATCCAAAAAAAGGCTGTTTTAAGAGCATGCATTGTGCACTTTCCTTGCACACTTATAACTTCATGAATTTGTAATATTTTCACTCCAGATTTTCAAAATGCCTCCTTATCAACAGTACAGCTGTCATTGTCCATATCCTGGCCGAAATGTGTTTTTGCACGTCCTGCACAGAATAGCGAGGTCACTGTGCAAAATCAGTTTTTGGGACAGTTTGAGAAAATGACAGTGACACTGTTCATGAGCAGAGGTCCTAAAATGCCTATGTTGAACATCTGGTGACGAAAGTTCATAAAATGACTGTGTTACAAGCGTGTGTTGCGCAGTTTCCATGCACCCTTGTAACTTTGCAAATCTGCAATATTTTCATGCCAGATTTTCAACACTGGCATTTTTTCACACCTCCTTATGAACAGGACAGCTGTCATTTTTCACATCCTTCCCAAAATGTTTTTTCGCACCTGTGACACACAATGTCGTGGTCGCTGTGGGAAATTAACTTTTGGGACAGATTAACAAAATCACAGTGCCACTGTTCATGAGGGGAGGTCCCAAAATGCCTATGTTTAAAATGTGGTAAAAAAATCCCCAAATAATTGGGCTACAGACATGTGTTGTGCAGTTTCTATGCCTGCTCATGACTTCATCAATTTTTCATATTTTCACTCCAGATTTTCAATGTTGCCATTGTTTTACACCTTCTCATGAACAATACAGTTGTAATTTTTCACATTTTGCCCAACATGTCTTTTCATGCCTGTGTCATCAAATGGCATAGTTGCTGTGCAAAACCACCTTTCAGCTAACAAACTGATAGTGCCGCTCTTCACGAGTTGGGTCACAAAAGCCCATGTTGAAAATCTGGAGTGGACCAACAAACGCCTATGGCATTAGGGTTTCAACTATAATATCCCCTGTAGAGACTTACAGGCATCAGGGGTGTGACTTGGGATCATTGGCTGTAATGCTCATGCCATTCTACCTCCACCCTGTAGCCAGTGACAGGCATCGAGAGGTGCCTTGGAGTATTCAGCCCTAAAGTTCACCCTATTCTCCTATACTGCACCCATCTCAGCATATTTTCTTATGGAATGGGTTAAGTATAAGGCCAAAGACCCCAAAACACCACGACACTTGTCAATGTCTACAGGGTAGGGTGAGGTTAAATGGCATGAGTGTTGGAACTGATGACCCAAAGGCACACCCCGATGTCTGTCAGTCTCTGCAGGGTGGGGGTGGGGTTGGCATCAATTCAATACTTCACTGCCATTCCTATTATGCATCTCTAACTCCTGCACTACCAATGCCAGTGAGACAACATTCGGCATTGACAAATGCTTGTTTAGTTATCTGATGGCAAGACTAAGCCTTAGCATTTTCAAAAATGGAGACTTTAATGTTTTGTTCACCTCTGTAAGTTTGCCCCCACCTAAACTGATCTACATGAAATTTACTGGATCAAGAGATCCTGGCACAGAGGCTGTTTTCCAAACTTCTTGTAAATCAGATGAAAGGAGGCAAAGTTATTAAGGTACAAAAATTTGAGTTTAGTATAGAAGTGCATACTCAACCCTAATACATAGGCACTACCTAGCCTGTATAATCTGTATTTATGCAATAGGTGTGGAGCCAAAATCCATGTGATCAATCCATTTATTTCCACATATGTGCGATAAATTTTAGAACCCAAAATCTATCACACATACATGTGATGAATGCAACCTATCAGTCCCCGCCCCGCACCACCACTAGAGATGTAGCTAATTTAAATTCTGCTAGCCCAGTGAATGTGAAGTGGGCACTTCATGTTACCACTCCGCCTACATGGAGGGGTAACGCAGTGCTTCAATTAATTTTGTCATTACCACTTCAAGTATATGAATGTCAATGTGAAGTAAGGCGACGTCATTGTTTTTAATGGACTTTGCATTCCTCATTATGATTCTGAGTGATCCACTTGGTGTTTCAGATTTGGCAGCCCCCCACACATCACATGGCTTACAGTACTGTAAGTCACATGCTCTTTAGCTAGGCAGGAAGGAAGTGAGTCATACAAGCAGACATTTTTACTTTCTCCTGTGCAGATGGAGAGAGAGTTGTGTGTTTTGTGACTGCTGATACTTTGAGATCAGAGTGAGGAGGAGATTTAAACTTTGATTTAGACCCAACAGCTTTTTTAAAAGCTACATTTTTTTGTTTTTCTGTACTAATTTTTACTTAATTTGTTCTTTCTGTGAATTTTATTTTTCTTGCCTTTATAAGTAGTTAGTTGTTTGTTCCCCCTCCCCCGGCAGCAGAACCAGCACCACCTCCTGTCCTGACTCTGAGGCAGTTGAACCACCACCACCACCAAGTCCAGCATCAGGTCCTCCGGAGTAGGATGTGCCTGTTCTCCCAGGCCCAGGTGTGGTTCCCCTCCATGTTCAGCACCTTGACCAGTCAGCTGCCAGTTTATCTGGCCCTCCCCTGCCTGTGCCTGGTTCTTCCTGCATCTCCATTGTTTGGCAGTTTTTTGACTGTGTCTGGGGGGACAGCAGTATGGTCAGGTGCTGCCTATGTGAGGTGGAGTTGCACCATGGCCCCCAAGGGGACTCACCTGGGGACTGGGGGCCAGTACACCCATCTGCTCAATCACCACCAGATGGAGTGGCAGGCTGCCAAAGAACGGACCATGCCTGCACCTGCTGGCCATTCTGTGGCAGAGGGTTCTGCTGTGCATGGGAGCATCCCTAAGAAGAAGAGGGCCACAACAGTACCTGCTGCTCCACCAGGATCACATAAAGGGACATCAGTTGCAAATTATGTCAATGCTGGAACTGCTGCTGGATCACCATGGGATCCCACATTAGTTTTTTTTCCTCAAACCATGTGCCCCCCACACCTTCCTTGCTGTGTTATAAAATGTATTCCTCCACCATCCCTGACCCTTGTATGTAATTATGCCCTTTTTTGTTGTCTTCTGTATGCGTGACACTTTGTATTCTGAGCAGTGCAAGTATACTGCGCTAAATTGCTTGTGTGCAGGCAGTCTTCTTTCTAGTCTATGTTTGTACTGCAGACACTGTCCAAATCCCTGACTTAAAAACACTTATTAATGAATACAATGGTGGGATAGTAAAGCATTGAGAGATACTACAAAACAGGCTTACAACACATCCAAGTAACTAGTAAAAAAATGAATGTTGTGATTCGTGACGTAATTGTAAATCATGATTTGTGACTGCATTTGTGACCGTGATGATGAAGAAACATGAATGCATATGGCTGTACTTCCCTGGGCCCTGAAGAGGTGTAGCACAAAACTCCACGACTTAAAAACACTCATTAATGAGTACAATGGTGGGATGGTGAAGCATGGATAGATACTTCAAAACAAGCTTACAATACATCCTAGTAACTATTAAAAAAGATTAATGTTGTGATTCATGACAAGATCACAAATCGTGATGTGTTACTGCATTTGTGACCATGATGATGAAGAATGTGATTTGTAAAACGAGTGACTCGTGATGATGGTCCTGACTTAAAAACGCATATTAATGAGTACAATGTTCATGCAGAATTATGCACCACACTTGTCCAGTACTCTGAAGGGAAACCAAAGAAATAACTGTGACTTAAGTTAGAGATGGAAATTGGGCCCTAAAGAGATGCAAATGCACAGACAGATTAAGATTGCACTGTGCACTAAAGAGATGCAGATGCAAAGGCACAACACCTAACCAGTGCTTCCCATCAGAAATTCAAATCTGGAAAAGAATTCCTTTGCCGGTTGGGGCGGGCCGTGGGAAGGGGGACGGTGTACTGCACTGCTGCAGTAACAGTCACTAAGTACTAGTAAAGATACCACAAAGAAGTACAAAAATTACACAGCTGCAGTGGATAGTAGGTTCACATTGCTGAAATTATGTGGCACAATAAAAGGTGTCTGATTTGATGACACGCATCACACACATACTCACACACACACACTAAGTAATGCATAGCAAATTGAAAACTTCATTAATATAACCACATATTTTAAACAAACTAAAATTATGCACTGCTGCACCACAACAATCAGCGAAAAAATGGCAAGAATTATTGAAAATATTACTGTGTGTACATTAGCATAATTATACAAGAAAAATATCACCAAAACAGAAAGCACTGTCTTTTTCTCCAAGTTAATCTAGCTACACCACAGATATGCCCCTCCCCCAAAGCACACTTCCACTGTCTCTCAGTACACAGACTGAATATTGTACATTAACATTCAAAATCCACACACAAACAGTAAACGCTCAATGATATGTGCACAGGAGGGTTTCCTATAATTGATGAACTAAAGTTTCAGCAAAACAAATGACCCCAAAAAGGCTTTTTTAACAGCTTTTAGAAGGTTTGAATTGCAGAGCTCTCAGAGCAGATTGTCTCCTACAGCTTCATACACACACTACCCCAAACTTAGGCTGTGCAGAACAATTTAGATCCCATGTGACCTGAAATCCCACGAATCACTGCAAAATTCACCTTTGGAGCTTAAAAACAAGGCGAAGTGAGGCGGTGTACATTGTTTTCAATGTACTTTGCCTTAAGAATGGTGGAGTAGTGTTTTGGGAAGGTGGAGTAATGCACAGTCATTGTTTTCAATGGACTGCGTGTTGCCCATTAATAATACGAAGTACTCAGCTTCGCGCTGCGGAACACTCCACAAATTCGCCTTCACTCCGCGGATCACTTCGCAGAGCGAATTGGGGCAACTTCGCCCACCACTAACCACCATTACTTCTCAGGCTGCTTTCATTTTCCACTTTCAATTTTACAGTACTCTTCACTACAACAACTAAGCTTCCTCATGAGATCTACAGCATGTTAATCCCCCCCCCCACATGCCATTGTTACACAAAAACAGAAATCTTCACCATTAAAGCACAAGGGGAGAAAAACTGTTTCTTTACTTTACAATGCTTTCAGCATTTTACTGCTCCAAATCTCACCTCCCTGCCCATTGATTCATAGGCTTGCCTGGTTACCACTTCTCCAGCTCCATTATTTTCTTCAAGACAAACCACATTTTAAAAGAAAACAAATTCACTATACAATAATAACATAGCAGTTTTCTTACAAAGCACTTCTCTCCAATGAATCTCTATCAGCTGCACTCAGTTCCTGACCACAACACAAGTTACAAGACACAGAGAACCAATTTTATGCACTCCCCCCTTCCTGCATGCACACACAACTCAGTCTCCAGCTGGCCCCTTTTCAAAATATCCCATCTCATCATTAGCAATTTCACAAGATCAGTACCTTTTTTAATGGCAAAACTTTCATATCCACTCCATTCTCCTGTAGTTGTGTCTCCTTCATTTGCCGCCTGCACTGCTCACAACTTGCCTCATTTTCTCCACTAACTTCCGAGCACCCATTCAAACAAAAAAGCTGCATCTCTTGAATGGAGGATCAATCAGATAAATTCTGGTAGACACAGGATCATCTAGATATTTTACACTTACTAATGGTAAAATACAATTAAAAAAAGTAAGAAATGACACAGTAAAACAGTAATGGATTCTTACTAACAGAGAAAAGCAGTCACCATGTTTTTGAAACTCTCAAGCCCACCCACAATCAAACTCACAGACAAATGAACTACTCGAATTAATGTATGTTTATTTATTTATTTATTGAAATGTTTCACCAGGAAGGCACACTGAACAATGAGTTGTTCGCCTCTCAGTGTGATCTGCAGGAGGGGGTAGAATTGAATGACGAATTAAGCATACAGTTTACCATTTAACATATACAAGAAATTAAACATTCAGTTACATTTGCAAAAAGACATACAGTTAAAAAATATCATAAATAATCATACAATAGCATTTGTGACATAGCATATAGTTAAATATATCACACCTGTGGAATATGCATTTAATTACAAGTGGCATATCTGAGGAACATACTAAGGAATGTAATGCAACCTTGGGGCCAAATCCTTACAGGAATGGATCACAGTTAAGAGACAGATAATTTAGCAGTTATTGAATGAATGAGGTGCAGTAAGGTGGCATCAAGGAGGGTAAAGGGGTAGAGAGAGAGGAAACCAGTTGGGGGAAGGAGAGAATACCACTGGGGGGAACATTACAAGAGCAAAGTGAACAAAAAATTTAGTTGCAAGGGACAAGTTAATACAAGGATAGTGCAATCTGGGAGCACCTCAGACAGAACAAAAAGTGTAAGTTATTAGCTCAAATTAACTAATTCCTTAGTTTATGTAGAGGGAGGTACCTGTAGAGGGGGGCAGGAAGGAGGTGAGGGGTAAGGGACAGGGTAGGGAAGGACAAGTCATACTTGGAACTGGCTCCTTCAGAGTGCACAGATAGTTGCCAGTGATGGAATGAGGTGAGAACTTAGAATAAAGGGCAGGAGTATGCAATGACAAGTTGGGTAAAGATAGTAGAGGGGATGGTAAAGGGAAGGAGGAGGAGGGGTGAGAGAAACTTGCTTAAGACTAGGCCCCTTCAGGATGCTGAAAACCCTGCAAGAGTGCTGAGTCAGGTGAGAATGAGTTAGATAGAAAGGGTGGAGGGGAAAGGAGAAGGGAATTAAAAGTCATTTCCCAGTGCTGGAACCACTCCAGGATGCTAAGAACCCTGTCAGGGTACAGAACTAGGTGAGGACACATTGTGAAGAGAGAAATAAAAGGATGAAGGGAGGAGGAGGGAAATAAGAACCTTGCCTAAGACTAGGCCACTTCAGGATGCTGAGAACCCAGCTAGAGTGCAGAATCAGGTGAGGACTAGTTGGGTAGAAAGGATAGAGGGGGAGTGAAGGAAGAGTAATTTCCCAGTTCTGGGCCCCTCCAGGATGCAGAGAATCCTGCCAGGGGATAGAATTAAGAGGACAAGTTGGTCAGAGGAAAATGGGGGGATAGAAGAGGAAAGGAAAAAAAGGAGGGAGGGAAGAAAGTTACCTGAGAATAGACATCGCCAGGGTGCTAAGAATCCTGACAGAGGTCAAATTTAGGCAATAACAAGTTGGATAGAAAGAAGGGAAGGGGAGGAGGAGGATTGCCCAGTGCTAGCCCCTCCAGGATGCTGAGATCCCTTCCAGAGGTCTAAACTGAGCAGGAGCAAGTTAGTAATGGAAGAAGGTTAGGGGTAGGAGTGAGGGGTTAAGTGGTGAAGGGAGAGGAGTGTGTGTGCTGAGAAGCAGGCTCAGGGGAGAAGGAAGGTTTAATAAGGGATGTGAGTCATGGAGAGGAGCAGAGGTATAGGTGGACGGTTAAGGAGGGTTAAAGCAGGAGCAGTTAGATGAGAGAAAGCTATGTAAAGCAGAGGCAATGGAGTAGAAGGAGGAGGAGGAGGAGTGCCATATTTGTGGGTGAGGTAGTTCCAGATATGTGGGAAATGATGATGGGTGAAGCCTTACTGACCAATGAGAGTAGTCCAACGGGTGACCAATAAAGTGTTAGTGTCAGAGGATCTGAGGGAATGAGAGGGGGAAGGGGGAAGAGAGTGAATGTGAGAGGTAGAAGGGAAGTTCTCCTAGCCAAAATTTAGAAGTGAGTTTGGCACAATGAGTGAGGTGCCTGTTCACAAGCAGAGGAATGGACAGGG
This sequence comes from Neoceratodus forsteri, assembly GCA_016271365.2. Lineage (NCBI taxonomy): Eukaryota > Metazoa > Chordata > Ceratodontiformes > Ceratodontidae > Neoceratodus > Neoceratodus forsteri. Next base: position 616,270,779 of record CM057455.1, read on the forward strand.
CATGGTAGAGGTCACTGTGATGTGTAAGTGATGGAGCATCAAGGGCAAAATAACAGAAGGAGTTAAAGAGATTGCCCAATCTGGTCAGAGAGGATCAGGGAGTGGCACCATAGACTATATCACAGTAGTCGGAAATGGGGAGGATCATCTTCTGGACTAGTTCAAACCGCACTGTAGGAGGGATGCAACTACAGTTCCTGAATAAGGCACCAAGCTGGGAGGCAGTTTTTTCAGGATGACATCAATGTGACCAGAGAAGTTGAGGTGTTGGTCCAACCAAACCGCAAGGTATCTGATTGAGGAGATGTCCTCTAGGATTATCCCATCAAGAGTATGGAAAGAAGGTAAAGGGTGGATCCTAGTGAGTCTCTGCCTAGTGCCAAAGGTCATGGAGACAGTCTTTTTGGCATTTAGGAATAGGTGATGTGAGGCAAACCATCTCTGAACCTGGTGGAAGTCATGCTGAAGGATGGTTGCTACATCTGTGGAGCATTTGCCAGAGGAGAACAGAATGGTGTCATCAACATACATATGGATAGAGGAAGAGGGAGAGGGAGAGCATACTGGAGGCAAGTCATTTAGGAAGTTGGAGAAGAGAATGGGTCCAAGCACCGAGCCGTGTGTTACTCCTGTGGAAATAGGGAGGGGGGATTGTATCCTAGATCTTGACTCATTGTGTTCTGCCTGAGAGGTTAGCTCTAAACCAATTTTGAGCAGAAGTATACAACCCAGCAGCCATAAGGGACTCAAGAAGTAGGGCATGGGAGACTGTGTCAAATGCCTTGGTGAGGTCGACAAAGATGTCAGAGGTAATGAGGCCATTATCCATCCCAGTGAGGATGGAGTCAGTAAGCCTGAGTAGAGAGGTGATAGTGGAGTGGTTCTTTCAAAAGTCAGATTGGAATGGAGTGAAAAAGGAACAGTCATCAAGGAAGGAGGTTAGTTGAGAGAGGATTAGGTGTTCTTGGAGTTTAGCAAGGGCAGGAAGAAGGGAGATTGGATGAATATTTGCATGGAAGGAGGAGGATGACCACCCTTTGTAAGAGAGAGGGCCACTGTATGTTTCCAGGATGAAGGGACCAATGAGGATAAGAAGGAGAGATTTAGGATTAAGGAGAGAGGGTAGGCTATAGCAGAAGCTGAAAGGTAAAGGAGTTTAGGGTCAAGGTTGTCTGGTGATGAGCCTTTAGAAGGATTAAAGAGAGAGAAGGGCCATTAGTTTTTCCTCTGGGGAGACAGCAGAAAAGGAGAAGGAAGGGTGGGCACAGAGGGTTAGAGTGCTGGGTGTGGGAGGATGAGGAGGGGGGAGGTTAGAAGGGAGGGACTTTAGAAATGCTGTGGACTATATATTTAGCTTCTCTGGCAATGACGCTATACTGTAGTCCCTAACAACCCCCTGTAACTATGCAAGGATACATAAAATAATCCAACTTCTTTTATTGAAAAAAACAACACAATTTTAAAAGAAAAAATAAGAAAACCATTTCTTTAAACTCTATTAATATTGCATAAATGGAATATACAATAAAAAGCTTGTGGAATAAATGATTTATCTGTACTCGAGCAGTCGACCTCAGGCACCTCACTCATAGCGTATGTCAGTCATGAGCTTACCCAAGGTCAAACTGTTTTTGTGCAGATAAATCATTTATTCTAATCATTTCCATTGCCTATCATTCATATGTATGTGTGTGTGTGGTGAGCAAGATAAGTCTGTTCACAGATGACACCAATATAGGAGCAGTGGTGAATGAGGGGAGGGATGGAAACAGCTGCAGGAGGACCGAAGCAAGCTAGAGGAGTGGTCAGAGAGGTGGCAGCTGTGGTTCAATGCAAAGAAGTGTAGGTTATGCACTTCAGGGTGAAGAACCCAAGGAGAGAATACTGGCTGGGGGTGGGGTTAGGCTGGGGATCACTGAGGAGGAGAAGGACCTAGGGGTAATGGTAAGAGGGACCATGAACAACACTGCCCAGTGCAAGAGAGTGGCTGCAAAAGTGAACATAATGCTGGGGCACATAGTGAGGGGGTTTTTGTCCAGGCGAAGAGAGGTGATCTTGCCCCTCTACAGGTCACTTGTAAGGCCGCACTTGGAGTATTGTGTGTAGTTTTGGAGGCCATACCTGAAGCGTGATATCAGGCTACTGGAGGGGGTGCAGAGGAGGGCAATGAAGATGATATGTGGAATGGAGGGAAGAGACTATGAGAGCAGGCTGAGAAACTGGAATATGCACACCCTGGAGGATAAAAGGGATGGGGGCATGATAGAGACATTCAAGTATCTGAGGGGAATCAATAAGGATGGAGCAGATGGGGTCTTAAAGCTAAGGAGGGGAAGGACACCAGGGGGAAAGGGCTAAGAATGGAGGCAGAAGATTTAGGAGGGAAATGAGGACACACTATTTCTATGAAAGGGTGGTAACAAAATGGAATGCACTACCAGAATGGGTGGTATCATGTAAATCTGTGAACAACTTTAAAAGGGAATGGGACATGGAACAGGGGCGAGTGAGGGTGAGGGAGGTGAGGAGCGGCAGTGGGATGACAAAGGGGAGGTGGTGGGGCAGCTGCAAACTAGGGGTGCTAGCTGCACACTCGAGCAGACTTAGATAGACTGGGTGGTCTGTTTCTGCTAGCACATTCATATGTTTGTAAAAAGAGATCCTTTTTTCATCTGGACCATTTCGTATGCCCATATGAAGAAAGAAAATATACTCACGAAAAAGGATTTTTGTATGTTACAAAAACTACATTCCTGGATCAGTTTTCCAAAAACTAAGTGTAGAATCCACTGAACAGGGTCGAGATTAGAAAGATACATGTGTTGGTGTGTGTGTGTGTGTGTGCAGGATATCTCTTTTGTGGGTTTTGATTTTTTTTTTTGCGGAAACAAGATAGTGGCCATACAAAAAAATATTTTTTCCTCATGAAAAAGGATTACCCCATATGAAAAAGGATCCTTTTTCATCTGGAACAAATTCTTTTTTCATTCCAAAATCTATTCAAAAGACAATACTCCGAATGCTCAGAAGTGAAATTTAAACATTGAATTACTCTGGAACGGATTAGTAATTTTTGACAAAACCAATGAAAGGCACCACTGTGTCCCAAGCTCTTTCTACCCTGAAAACTTCAAACCAATATTGCAAACCACCTGGGCACTAGGCGATGACAAAAAAACAGCAAAGAACAGTGATTTTTAAACTTTTGTCGCTATCAGTATCAGGGAAACTGGACATTTAACCAGAACAAAACTTGGCATGTAAAGAGATCTACCCACAAGACAGTGCAGGCAAAATTTCATATGTGCATGTCTGATGAACAGTTGTGAAGATAATAAAGAGCAAAATCTGAGGTTTAACATAGAAACCCCTGCTCAACCCTAACTATAGTGGTGTTACCATTCCCATATGATATATAAAATAAATTGCAATAAGCTGTGTTAATGCTCTAGTTAGGGATAAAGGCACAAAAGTTGGGAAATGTAGCATTAGGGTTTTCAAAGCTAACAACTCACACCCACCCAGCACACGCCAACAGACGTCAGGGGTGTGCCTTGGGGTCATCTGCCTAATGATCACTCCATTCCATTAGAAAATAAGCTGAGATGGGTACAGTGTAAGAGAATGAGATGAGCATTAGGGCTGATGACCCCAAAGAACACCCCTGACACCTATTGGTGTGTGAAGGGTGGGTGTGGGGTGTTAGGTTTGGAAACCCCAATGCCACATTTCCCTGCTTTGTGGCTTTATCCCTAACTAGAGGATTAATGCATTTTTTTCCAATTTTATTCCTTACTTTTTGAGATAGTATAATTGCATCCTTATTTGCCTGTGTGAACTCAGGGCCCTTCAGACCCCATACTCTCATCCCTCCAGATGCATATACGCATGTAGCTGTGGAAGCACAGGGCCATGTGCTTCCATTTATGAGACAACAGTGACTAAATTGTCAGCATAACCATCTTATTACCATACCTCATGTACCCAGTATGGAAATTTTTAAAATCCCTACCAAAATTCAATTCTGCACAACTGCAATGCCTTTCTGTACCAATGGTGCAAAAGCACATTTTGACAAGGATTTGACAAATGACAGCTTCCATATGAGGTGGGGTTATATGATGTCTATGTTGAAAATCTGTGCTCAAAATATTGAAAATTTCCAAAGTTACGACTGCGTGTAGCGAAATTGCAATTAATGGTCATAACTTTGGAATTTTTACATATTTTGACCCCTGATTGTCAGCATAGATATCTTATTACACCATCTCATGTACCCAGTGCAGAACATTTTTGAATCCCCATCAAAACATATTTCTGTGCAACTGCAATGCCATTCTGTGTGACAAATGCAAAAACACATTTTGGGCAGGATTTGAAAAATTACAGCTGTGACATACTTGAGGTGGGGTAATAAAAAGGCTATGTGGAAAACCCAGCATCAAAATATTTAAAATTTCAAAATTTACAGGTGGGCGTAGTGAAATTGCAACAAACAGTCATAACTTTGGCATTTTTTTCATATTTTGATCCCAAATTTTCAACAGTCTTCTTATGACTTCACCTCATGAACCCCATTGGTGAAAATGTTCAAATTCATGGCAAAACACCACTGTGCCACAGTTGCAAAAGCACATATCATAGAGGATGTGAAAAATGACAGTTGTACTATTCTTAAGGTGGTGTGCAAAATGGCTATGTTGAAAATCTGGAGTCAAAATATTGAAAATTACCAAAGTTGGTGGGTGGAGCTAACCATCCAAGATGGAAGGAGTGTAATTGACTAGCTGCAGACCTAGCACCACTGTCTGGATCCATCCAGCAGAACAAAGTACCTGACACCAAAGGAAATAACGGCATATGCTGAACCAGTTTGAGACCTGTTGATTGACACCATTCTTGTTGCACTAAGGGGCTCCTGTTTACTAGAGAAAGTCGATCGTACTCTGGCCCATCAGGAACCACCTTTTGGCCTGCAGGACACTTGAACACCACCAGGTTAAAGTTGGGAGACCAGCCTCAATCAGTTTCCAGTGGGGAGAACCCAAGGAAATATCAGAGACATGGCCCAGCCAGCTGCCATTGGCATGGAACTACAACTTGCAAACATCACTGCCATGCTAACCAAGATGTTACTGGACACTGTGGAATGAAAAGAAACAATTGCAAGTACAAAGGCTGAACTGTCACTGCTCACTACCAAGGTATCCTGCTCAGAAAACACAATTAAATGGCAAAATGGTATTTTACACGTGCACCACCGTCAGCTCCATGACAACCATTCCCAGTTACAATATCTCTTATCTAAGGTTAATGACTTAGAGAACCACGTGAGGCACAAAAATATAAGACTCATCAGAGTGTCTGAGGGTGCTGAGGGCAACAACATGATCATTTTCCTGTGGTCAGCTCTCCCTGTAATGCTCAAGCTGAACAACTGTGCCCTGCCTGAGCTGGAACATGCCCATCACTCCCTGGTGCCCTGTCCCCGACAAGAGGAGTGACTGAGACCCATACTTTGTAAATTTCTATGGTACTCCATGAAGAAACTGTTCCTAAGGGCTACCAGGGAGCAAAATAAAGTGATATGGGATGGTTGTTATATCAGGACATCTCCTATAATCTGTCACAGCGAAGAAGGGCATACACAGAGACCCATTTTTTTCTTAAATAAGAAATAACAAGAAATTAAGGTATAAAAAGAAATAACAAGAAATTCAAGGTATAACAAGAAATTCAAGGTATAACAAGAAATAACAAGAAATTCAACATATAAAAGGAATAAAATGAAAAAAACACATGGATGAAGTGAAAAAACTGTTTTTTGCTGGGCAATATCTAAAAAAATGTTTGCAGCAGCTGTTATTTATGCTCAGTTCTTACTACAGAGACTGTCCACAAGAAAGCAACAGTGGCATTGTTTCTGTCACAACAACAAGAAATAAAACTAAATGTTCAATGAATAAAAAGAAATAATAAGAACTTCCAGAAAAATACAAATAAAAATTATAAAAGATTCAAGGAATTTCACTGGTCTCTAGGCATACGGTCTGATTAAACAACAACTATATAAACTTAATATACCATCTTCCTTGAGACACTCAGCACTTTCAAGAATCCAATATACAGGTGAATATATTACCTTAATTCCCAGGAGGTGGAACAGTTCCTGGAAGACTGTAGAAAGAAATGCCCCAAGTCAACCACAGTCATATCCTTATGGTGAGGCCCACAAAGTGATGAAGGTATTGGAGGAGCAATGGGAGAAGGACCTGCCCCTGCTTTGGGAGGATTTCACCCCAGGAGACAATCCAGAATAGCAGTAGGTCCAGCGGGGGAGGCAGAAGAGGATACTCAAGCAGCTGCCTGGCAAGCAGCCCTTCCCCCACTGCGCAAGGTCCAGAAGCCAGCAAAGAAAGGCCCCCTTGTCCGAGGGAAGCAGCACCTCACCATCCAATATGCCAGTGAAGACCACCAATCAATTTGAGTTGCTGAGAAAACTTAAACCAACAGCCCTGGTTCTCTCAAACCCAGCCAACAAGCCTGCAATGGTGGAGGATGCCCTTGAGCAAACAAACTCAGCTGACAACTTGGCACCCATCTACAAAGAGTGGGCTGACATCATCTCGGAGTCACAGGGATACCATGCTTCGATCTCGCTGCTGTCAGTTGAGAACTCTGTTTCCAGATGAATAGCACTCAGGACTGAAGGTACTGTTTGCCATATTTCCCACATGATCCTCAGCTCCAAAGCAGGTGAAAATGTATATTCAATCTAAATTAGTTTGGTAAAAGGGCTGGGGACATACTGTGCTGAAACTGAGCAGGGAGGGATGTTCACACGTGGCAAGGCAGTCTCACTCTCTGCCCCAAATCCTCTACACTCTGGTTCACATCTCTGAAATACAGCTGATTCCAGGACTAAAGGTACAGAAGTTCTTTGTTCCTGTTCAGTGAATGTTATTGTTTGTTTTAAAATGTAAGTTAAGTTATCCCAGTACGTACTGGAGCCCAGGGTCCACAGCCTAACAAGTGAGCAGGGTCAGTCTTATGCTCCTCAGCTCAAGAGGAGAACCGTGAGAAGGGGTTACTAGTATGATGTTTTTCCCCAGCTCTGATATATGATTTGAAGTTCTCCTATGAACTGGTTGGGCTAAAGGAGCTAAATAGTTGTCTCACAAGAACAAAAATGTACTGGGTGCAGCCCTGTACAAATAGTGGGTGACCACATGTATGGGTTGCTCCCATAAGGAACAGGAGGAGTAGGCGTCTTGAAGGGAGGATGTGGAAGGATGATTTGGAATTATATACTCTATTTGTGGTGACCACTTCTAAATGGCATGTGTATCTGGTGGGCCAACTCCTATTTTTTTTTTTTAGGTACTCTATGTTCACAGTGGAGAAATGCTTTTTTCTTTACTACTTTTGCACTTAGTATGGCCAAACCTGACAAACTTCCAGGGTTTATCGCAAAGCAAAATAGATTGTGAGCTACAAGTGAAGGGAGGAATGGGTGTCAGGGGTTGGTTCCCCTATTAATAATGCCACACATTAACCCTTGTTACGGGGGTGCATCAGTGTCTTCCCAAAATGTTCTACTATACACTGAGTATAATGTCCTGAAGGGGCAAAAGTGAAGCTATGCTTTTTTATCATAGAATGATTTTACTGATTTCATAAAGTAGACAGCAGCTCATAAACATCATACATATTTCAATTTGTCATGACACTGACAATCATAAGCATTATACATTAATACATTCATGTCTCTGAACAGAAACCACACTAACAACCCAAGTGCCAGTAAATACAACTCTGGTCTATAGATAAGAGCAAACAGGTTCACAAAGGCTTACATTTTCATACTGAGGAAAAGGAAAGAGGTGAGGAGCCACAGGTATGATCTACCAACTGAACTGCTCTAAAGGGGTTCAGACATGAGGATTACAATAAGGGTAGGAATTTTGATAATGCTGAGTGCAGATAAGCTTCCCATTCAGCCAAATACTGTACTGGTCCATTCACCCATGATGAGTGTAAGAAAGGCGCACCAGAAGGGATAAACGAGCTAAGGCAGCATGCCAGGCTGCTCAGGCAGGTAAGGCTATTTGGCATCAATGCATTGACAACAGCCTTTTGGCCTCGAGAAGTGCCAGTACCAATCATTCACAGTGAGGTTTAGTAAGGGTCCCCAACAACGACGTATCTCCCAGGAGAAGCTTTGGATCTGCCAGAGAGATAGGTAGGCCTAGCACTCTGAAGCAGTCTGAGGCCACTGAAGCCCCAAAAGATGAGATCTGAGGTCATGATCATAGGTCATGCAGAAGATGAGCATCAGGTTTTTGGCAGTGCCAGCAGTTGGAATGGCCTAGTAACCCTCATGCATGCAAGGCAGCTGGTGTGCGATGCCAAAATAACAACAGTTTAAGCTGGAGGAAATGACTCTTGGTGTCCTTGTATAGGAGGTGGGTCTCCCGAATGTACCGCGCCCAAGAGCTCTGAGGGATATTAACATTAAGGTCAGCCATCCATTTCAGTCTGCATGAGGCAGAGGGGTCTGGTTGGGCATCCCTCCAGGTTCTACAGAAGAGGCCAACTAAGTCACAGGAAGAAGGGGATTTATGAAGGTGTGCCAGCCACCTCCACTTATGGTCACTGCAGTAGCAAGCTGAGATATCCTGAACCACACTGCACAACTGGACATACCTCCAAAAGTCCTTGCTAGGAAGGCTGTATATGGACTTTAGTTGTTTGAATGACAGCATTACCTCTGAGTCTGGTAGATATAGGTCCTGCACTCGACAGATGCTGTGTGATTCCCAGGTAGACCAGTACACAGTGGTCCCACCCACTGTGAGAAGCTTGTTCTGCCATAGGGGAGTGTACCGCTATGGAGGAGCCCATGCTGTATGGGGGGTATGTGATAAAGACATAAGTGAATACCACACCCTTCTAGTCTCTGCCATAAGTGGAGATAGGTCTTGGCAGGTTCGAATCTCAGGGTTGAGCAATATGCACAGGGTGATGTCCTTCACTAAACCAGCCTCCAACCACACCCAGGGCAAAGAATAGGAGGTGCTGGGAACAAATCATTTGGTAACAGTAGCTGCCATGCAAGCCAAATGATAGCCTTGAAGCCAGGGAGCCCCCAACCCACCCCGCATCCAGTGCGCTCTCAATTTATGTTTGTCCCCATCTTGGGGACTTCCCTTCCCAGAAGAGTGGGACATAAGACATTCTAACAAAACAAATAATTTAGGGGAGAGCATTTCAGTAGACAGTTGAGGAGATACATGACCTGAGGCAAAAGAAGCATACACACTGCAGCCACTTTTCTGAGTAGAGATAGTTGGAGTTTACGCCATCTCTTCACCTCGGATGACAGCTGTGCCAAAAGTGGGGAAACATTAGCTGACTCCAGCTCAGACCACCTAGTGGGATTGAGTAGTCTGAGGTAGGTAAACCCCTGAGTAGCCCATGACAGCTCAGTTCCCTGAAGACAGTCTTTAGAGCAGACTGTGTTCAGGGGAGCAAGGGTGGTTTTCTTTTGATTGGCCCGCAAACCCGAAAGGGTAGCAAAGTTCTGTAAAACTGACAACACCGCTAGTAATGATTGCTGAGACTGAGACAGAGTCAACAAGAGATCATCGGCATAGACTGCCACAAGATAGGAGGTACCAGCTACATCTATGCCCATAATCTCTTTCGAAGCAATAAAGGCCCAAATTAGTGGATCCAAGGCTACTAAAAAAAGGAGATGGGATAGGGAGCAGCCCTACTGTGTCCCTCTGTGCGAAGGGAATGGTGCTGAAATGTTGGTGTTAGTTAGGATCCTGGCCATTGGGGACCTATAGAGCATGATTACCCATTGGCAAAATTGGGGGCCAAAGCCATATAGCCAAAGCACTTTGTGCAAGTAATCCTATTCTATCAAGTCAAAGACTTTGGTAAAGTCAATGGCAAGTGCAGCCATAAGCAGGGCTGACCATGATGCCACCCACTTCAGATTTAACAGTAGCCTGGTATTATCTACCCCGGATTTACCCTTCATAAAACCAACCTGAGCAGGATGGATTATGGAGGGTAGTACATCTAGCATCCTGGTGGCCAGGATCTGAGCTAAGATTTTGGTGTCAACACGCAAGAGGGAGATGGGACGGTAGTTTGCCCAATCCAAAGAATCATTAGATTTCTTCAGAAGAAGAGTGATCAGGGCTTCTTTCATGGTTGGGGGGAGGGATCCTGCCATGTAGTCTTCTTGAAGGGCCAATAGTAATGGCTGGACTATGTCCACTCCCAGTGATTGATGCAGCTCCACAGATATCCCATCTTGGCCTGGAGCTTTCCCTTTGCCCATATGAGAGCGAGCTTGTCACAGCTCCTCACCCGTAATTGGCGCTTCCAACCTGGCTGCTTGGATGGGGGTGAGTCCCAGCCTGACAAACTTTTGGCAGAGCTTGCCCAGTTCCTGCTCTAGTTATGTTGGAGAAAGGGAGGAATGGGATTGATACAGGGCCTGATAAAATGAGCTCATGGTGTTATAATCTCCTGAAGGTCGTGGACTGTCCTTCCTGTCTTATCCCGAAGGGCATGGATACGGGACGAGGCTTGCTGTTTCCATAGTCTAAAAGCTAAGAGCCTGCTACCCTTTTCACCCCCATCCCAGTAAGCATGTTTGGACTTCAGTAGAAGCCTTTCTGCCTTTTGGTGAAGGATAGTGTTAATTTGATATTTTAGGCCCACTATCATCTGACTGAGAGAGGTATCCTTAGAAGAGGAGTTGGAGGACTTAAAACTGCCTTCTAGCACAGTTAACTCGGCTTGCAGTTTAGCTAGTCTAGCTTATTGAGCTTTGTTTTTAGAGGCCGAGAAAGCAATAATGCGACCTCTAAGCACTGCCTTGAAGGCTTCCCAGACTGTGCCTCGGGAGACTCTGCAGTTTGAGTTGAGGGAAAAATAGTCCTTAGCTGTTTGGGATATTACCCAGTGAAATTCAGGGTCTCTGAAAAGCAGAGGATTACATCTCCAGCGGGTGCCAGATGGCTGCTGTTCTCCCCGTGTAAAGTGGTCAGAACAGGGGCATGATCAGAGTTTAGAATATTTCCAATTTTATTATTTGAGATGCCTTGGGCTGCCTCCACATTGGCCAACCAGAAGTCTATACGACTATGGGTGAAGTGAGCAGGAGGGTAATAAGTGTAATCATGTCCAGTGGAATTGTCCCTTCTCCACATGTCAGCCATGCCCCATTCTTCCTGTAAATTCTGTAGCACCATCAGGGCCTTAGGGCTAGCGTGTGGGGGTAGGTTTGGACTTATGCAAAAGATATCCAAAACCAAATTGAAATCGCCTCCAAACAGAATTGGGATGGAGGAACTTGCTGGAGACAGGGAAGATAGGGCTTGACTGATCGCTGGGATGAATTTGGTATGGTCATCATTAGGGCATACACATTACCTATAATCAGTTGTCCACCTGGGGAGGAAAGCCTAACCACCACCCACCTACCCTGTGAATCATGCTGGGACTCTTCTATAACCCATGGGGAGGAGCAGCATATAAGAATAGCAACCCCTTTAGTTTTGGATGAAGCCGAACTGGCATGAACTGCCCCTACCCAAGATTTCTTCAGCCGGGGCACCACTCTACTCAAGAGATGCATTTCTTGGAGCAGTGCGATATCTGCATGCAGAGACCTTAGGTGTTGTAGCACTTTTGTGTGCTTATCAGGGTGATTGAGACCCTAAACATTCCCCAAAAGTAATAATGTCCCCAAAATAGGAGAACTTGCCATAGTCGCCATCCCTAATAGGAACACATTTGAGAAAATACTTACTCAGACCAGAGGGGGAAGCAGGATATGGTTAGGAAAGGGAACCCCTGGGCAAAATGTGACTCCTCGAGAACCCCTAGCAGAAACTTGCAGCACCAGATAGAGAAAAGGGTAAGCACAGAAGAGCAGGAGAATGAATACACACACCCAACAGACGAGCTGCAAGAGGGAAATAAGAAAAGTGTATAAACAATCAAAAGCAACGAGGTATACAAATAAAGGCAACACAGTAATATTTAGCTAACCTGAGGGCAAGAAAATTGCCCTGATCAAAAATGCGTCAACACACTGCACACAACATTGAAGTAGTAACTTTGTTCAAGCTCAAACGTACTAAGGGTTCAAAGCTTACAGTGAAAGAGGATAGCTGTGTACAATTACCCTCAGCTACACAGGCTGTTGAAGCCCAGAACTGGGGAGATGTTCAAAACCAATGGGGTTTGATTCCTCCTCAATTGGGAACGGTCCCAATGTCGAGCACCAGGGCAATGGGAAGGGAGAGTGGGTGGGAGGGGTGAGGAAGGGGAGACTATGGGAGATGAAGCAGGGGCAGGGTATGGGTGATATCAAGAGAGGGGAGGGAGAGGTAACCCTCATACTAGCATTGTTATAGGCCTACCAGCTGCCAGACAGTATAGTGGGGGGGCACAGTACAAAGCTGCGGGCAACCCCCATTAATGTTCCAGCTGCCAGGAAAGATCCTAGGAGAAAGTAACCCAAATGCCAACCAGCCATAGCCGCCCTCTCTCAATAAACAAAAAAGGGGGGGATAGTGGCACATATTGCCGAATAAGCAGAACCAACTGAAACTGAGATGGAGAGTGCGAGACATGGTGTGGATCAATCGCCATGTATACTATCAAGTTAGGCAGGGGAACATCACAACCCTGCAACACTGAGGAACAATGGAAGGGAGAGGAAGGGTGAAGCCCCGTGGGCTGTATCTCTCCCCGCCATTCTCACACTTCAGAGCCCTGAATAAACCCCTTCTCGAGCTTAGCACAGGGACTAGGGCTTAATGTAAACAGATATCAGATGGGAGAAACAAAAGAAGAACAATATTTGAAAAATATAGCAGAAATGTCCAGGAATTAGCCAGCCTGCCCGGTAGAAACCGGGGGAGATCTAGTGGCGTTCTGAGCCTCTGCAGGTAAGGCAGCCATATAGATAATTAGATCTGGCCTCACTGGAGTCGATGCATCCACTGCTTCTATGAGTGAAGAATCAGGATAGTTGACCCAGTCAGCGACCGTATTGATTTCCATATCGGAGAACTTGCAAAACAGTCTGTGTGTGAAGTGGAGTAGGTGCACAGTCATCTGTGGAGACTTTAGCAGGTGGGGCATCCATACGAGGTCTTGGGTCGAATTATTTCCTCTCCTTGCCCACTGCCTATATTGGGGGGCAGTTCCAGATTGGTATGGAGGCAGGGAGGATGTGACCGCAGGAGAAGACTGTGTGGCAAGAACGTTGTTTGGGGATACCCATGTAAAAGAGCCAGAGGAGACAGTGGAACCATTTTGTGATGCAACATGACTGGCAAGATATCTGTCCTCTGGAAACTTACTCCCTCATTTTAGTTCCCTTTAAATATCGCATCCCTGCTAGGGTCCCAAAGCCTTCTGAGTGCTGTAGTAGGAATGGGAAGAGCAGGCCAAAATTTGCCAAGCCACCTCTCAATTTCAGCTGAATGATCAGCCACCAACTCTCTACCCTCTTTAGACACAAGTAAACTGGTAAGTCCCCTGAATTTAAAGTGGAAGTTATGTTGATATAGAAATTTTTTCAGAGGGCCAAAGGATCTCCTTTTTGCTTTAGTCTCCTGTGCAAAGTCTGAGTAGAAGGAGACGGATCCCCCCTGCCAGAAAACTTCTCCCAGGTCTCTGGCAGCTCTCAATATCCTCTCTTTAGTGATATAGCAGAGGAAATAAGCCACAATTTGTCTCGGTGTCAGGGTATTCTTGTCCCGCCACCCTGCCACTCGATGTGCCCGTTCTACATTCATGGGGCCTCTTTGTCTGTCACCCAGCATGACAGGGATGGTTTCATTCAGGAACCTCTCCATTGATTGACCCTCCACTCCTTCAGGTACCACAACAATGCACAAATTATTGTGCCTTCCCCTGTTTTCTTGGTCCTTGGCCCTGTCCCACAGGGCCACAAGCCTTTCTTCATGCAACTGAATGCACTGGAGGAGTTTAAGTTGTTGTTGTTCACAAATGTCCATCCTTTGCTTGGACACATTCATTCTATCTTGAAGCTGCCTCACATTAGCTGCTGTGCCTGAAAGAGAAAGGTTAATGTCATCCACACGTATAAGCAGGCCCTCCAGTAACCGCGTAATGTATTGTAATGAGTCCCCCATGGATGCTGGCTGGTAGGTGACTGGACGCCTTGGAGTGGTTGAGTTGGGGGCCCCTGAGCAGTCATAATGCCTTAATGCAGGAGAATAGGACCCTTAAAAATTAAGCACTAACAATGTCCCTCACATCCAGGCTGGTATAGTGTGGGATCTTGATGCACCTGGTATCAAGTTGGGAAGCCTGGCAGGATGCAGCTGGAGTAAGGCCTATGCAGCCTAATGCCTTGGAGTGCCTCGCAGATAACCAGTGCTACTAATGAAGCAAATCGTGTCAGAATCCGCTTAATACAGATACCACCTGGTAGGGGGGAGAGTTACCCTATCATAAAGGATCACTTGGGGGTCTTGATATCCTGAGATCACGGTGCCAGAGCTCAGATAGTACCCAGCTAAGAGAGAGCTCAAAGGATTAAGCAGCCATCATGCTGATGGCTAGACCATGCCCCTGAAGCTATGCTTTTGAAGATATTGGCTCTATGAAGAGCTCTGCTGGAGCCCCCCAAGGGTAAAAGGAGAAGAAGGGCTTCGACATTGGCAAGTACAATGCCAACAAATGTAACACGTAACACAAGTGGCCTCTATAGTGGAAATACCCTCCTCTCTCTCTACAAATTACAACTAGGATGGCCCCTGATCCAGCTGTAGTCAATCTGGGGTATACTCTGACATGCAGGCTCGCATTTATTAGTGAAATTGACCCCATGACCTCCTCAGGAAGGCCATTCCATGTGTCCATCAACCTCTCCATGAAAAAATACTTCCTCACTTTACCCTTTAGTTGTCCACACTCTATCGTCAAATTTTGCCCTCCTTGTTCTTGCACATTTCTTTTTCAGAAAGATACTACCCTCTTGGTCTTTGTTAATTCCCTTGAGGTACTTGAAAGATTCTATCATGTCCCCCCTCTCCATCCTTACTTCGAGGGTATACATATTAAGTTCTTTTACTCTCTTTTCATAGGCTTGTGGTGCAGACCCTGCACCATTTTAGTTACCCTCCGGTGGGCTGCCTCCATCCTGTCTATGTCCTAGCAGAGATGGGGTCTCCAAAACTGCATGTAGTATCCCAGATGGGGTCTCACCAACTGTCTGTACTTCCTGTTTTTTACTGGTCATGCATCTCCCTGTGCATCCCAGTATTCCCCCAGCCCTCCTTATTGCCTTTTGATATTGCTTGCCTATCTTTAGGTCATCTGATATGACTACCCCAGGTCCCTTTCCATTTTTGCTGTTGTTAATACCCCCCCACCCATTGTGTACTCTACCCTTAGGTTTTTGTTTCCCAGGTGCATTATTTTGCACTTCTCTACACTAAATCTAAGCTGCCATACTTCTGACAATTCCTCCAACTTTGCCAAGTCCCTTCTCATCCTTTCTACCCCCACCTTGGGTATCAACCCTCTTTCAGATCTTTGCGTCATCAGCAAAGAGGCATACTTTTCCTTCCAGTTCCTCCACAATGTCACCTATAAAGACATTAAAGAGGACCAGTCCCAGTACTGAACTCTGCAGTACCCTGCTAGTAATCCCCTTTCTTTAGAGTGGACTCTGTTTACTATTACTCTCTGTGCCCTGTTGTCCAGCCAATTTTTTACTCAGGTTACCACCTTGGGAACTCATTCCGAGGCTGGCTAACTTGATTATTAATCATTTGTGTGGGACTGTGTCAAATGCCTTACCAAAGTCTAGCTAGGCCATGTCTAAATCTCCTCCCTGGTATACTACTTTGGTCACCCAGTCAAAGAATTCTATTGGATTCTTCTGACATGACCTTCCCACTGTGAATCCATGCTGCCTTGGGTCCTGTGTCCCGCTAGCTTCTAGGTACTCAACAATTCTTTCTTTCAGAAGTGATGCCATCATTTTCCCTACCCCTGAGGTCAAACTAACAGGTCTGTAGTTTCCTGCTTCTGCCTTGCTCCCACTTTTGTGAAGGGGAATCACATCTGCTCTCCTCCAGTTCTGAGCTACCACATCATCTTCTCATGATTTGTTAAAAAGGGTAGTCAGTGTTGCCACTAGTTCTTCCCTTAGTTATTTTAGAGTTATGGGGGGAATCCCATCAGGTTCCATTGTTTTGTCAACCTTCAGTATTAGGACTTCTTTCAGGACCCTTTCTTCTATGAATGGAGTGGTAGTGACCTCCCTATCCAGTGTGCTTCTAATACTTGGTTTAGGTACCTCCCCTCCTCTTCTTTTGTGAATACTGAGCAGAAGTATTTGTTCAGTATCTCTGCTTTGCCACTGTCACCCTCTGCCCAAACCCTCCCCTTTATTAAGCCTCACTATCCCTCATCTGGTCTTTCTTCACTCCCTAATGTACCTATAAAAGGTTTTGTCCCCCTTCTTCACTGAATTGGATATCTTTTCCTCAGTTTGGACCTTTGCTATTCTGACTGCCTTCCCCACTTTCTTTTGCTTTAACTGGTACAGTTCTCTGTCCTGTTCCTTCTGTTTTTCCTTATACTTCCTGAATGCTATCTTTTTCTCCCTGACCTTCTCTGCCACCTCTTTTGAGAACCATATTGTTTTTTTCATTAATTTTGTTTTGTTTATTTGAATTTACACAAAGGCTCATTGCCTCTGTGATGGCAGATTAGATTTTTCCTATTATTCCTCCAGCCCACCTTCTTGCCATTTGCTAATGCTTTTCTGAGGCACCCCCTATTGTGCCATATTCAACCCTCCTAAAGTCCAATTCCCTCACCTTTGTGTGACTTGACTTTACAGCTATCTTTATCATGCAATACACTATTTGGTGGTTGCTTGTTCCTGGATGTCTACCCACTTCTAAATCCTAAATCCTCTCTCTGTCCCAGTTTTAGAGTACCAGGTCAAAGACTGCTCCATCCTGAGTAGGTTCCAGCACTAGCTGTCTGATGCATGCTTCCACTAGGGCATTGAGAATTACCCAGCTCTTGGATGTGGCTGCAGCAAAGGTGTACCAGTTAATATCGGGCATATTCAAGTCCCCCATCAATGATATCTCCCCCTTTTCTGCCATTCTAAGGATGCCTTCTATCATTGCTTGTCCGTTTCCTTCCCCGAGATGGGGGTCTGTATGCAACCCCCTATGGATTGTAGTGCCATTTCCTTTCTCTAGGGTGACCCACAGTGCCTGCTCTCCACCCCTCCCTGTTTACACTTTAGTTCTGTTGCTTTGATCCCTTCCCTTACATAGAGAGCTACTTTTCCTCCTCTTTTACCCTCCCTGTCCCTCCTGTAGATGGTGTACCCTCGTATGTTGACATCCCAGTCATTGTTCTCTGTGTAACATGTGTCTGTGTTTGCCACAATATCAAGGTGTCCTTCTTTCATCAAGGCCAATATTTCAGTAAGCGTGTTACCCAGATTACATGCATTGGTACTCATCACCCTCCATTTTTTTTATAGCCTTACCACTTTCAGCCCCATCCCTGTCATTACTTTCTTTGCCTTTTTCTCCATTGACCCTGGTCCTGCTCTCTATCGACTTTTCTACCTTAGTGTTTATCTCACTAACTACCCTGTTTTGGGGGGGCTGGGATTTCCATGCTTCTTTTCAGTGCCTCCCCCTTGACTAGTTTAAATGCTCAGTGATGAAGCATTTAAACCTATCACCTAGGATTCTGGTTCCCCTCCCGGACAGATGCAGACCATCACACCAGTATAGTCCTGCTTCCCTCCAGGTGCACTCCCAGTCCCCAATGAAGGCAAAACCCTGAGCTCCACACCAGTTTTTCAACCATTCATTGAATCCCATGTTGTGGAGTACCCTAGCCTCACCCATGCCATAGACAGGCAGCACCTGTGAGAGGTTACCATGCATTTTTCTTGTCTAAGGCCCCCTCCCCAACTCTACAAACTCCTTCTGCACTGATCTGATCCCATTCCCAGACTGATCATGTTTCCCTAGGTTGACAATGACATCCAGCTCCCTCTCCTGTGCCACTGCTTCTGTTATCCTGAGGATTCACTTCCTGTCCCTCCCAGCCATGGCATCAGGCAGGCATCTTACATTCCTCTCCTCCCTCCCCCAGTTCTACCCTCCTAATGACTGAGTCCCCCACCAGGAGTTGTTTCCTTCCCCTGTGGGGTCTCATGCCACACTCATCTGGGTCTCCTTTATGGAGGTTTCCAGCATTCTCCTTGGTCTCCACTGCTGGTGCCTCCATAGAGGAGCCACACTCCACAAAATGGCATATGAATTTTGGAGAGGTACAACTGGAGGGATGTACCACTGATCCACCATGCTCACCATCCCTGAGCCCACCATGGTTCAACTGCTCCTCTTTTCTGGCAACCTTTGAGGCAGCAGCAGTAGCCCTTGTGGTCCCTGGGTAGGGGAGGAGGTTTCCTGAATCTTTGCCAGGTCAGCCTGGAGATGTGCAACCTCCTCCCTCAGACCAGAGAGGTGCCTGCAAATAGGGCTGTATTGCAGTCTCCATAACATCTCCCAAAAGATGGTCACCCCACAGCCAGTGCATTGCACCATTCCTGACATGTCTCTCTCCCTTCCTGTTTAGTTTTTTTCCTTTTTATTAGTGTGTGTTAGCATGTGTGTGCGTCTACCACCAATGCAACATGCTGAACTGTTAAGTTTATGACAGGTGTATGTCCTTTGCCCTTTTGAGGAATTGATGTCAGAACCTCTGGTATAAATAAAATGATGTTCTTGGGGTTGGGGAGGTGAGAGGCTGGGTGGGCAGGATCAAGCCTGTGCCCTCCAAAAACAATCAGCTACAACTCTGACCCACCACCCTGGTGAGTGTTTTCTTTCCTTTCAGTAAGACAATCTGCAAAACAATTTAAAAGAAAATATACCCTGAAGAAAAAAAAAATTTGATCAGAGAAAAATAAAGCAGTAAACTGTACAGCCTATAAGCACAAAACAGTAATAAAACCTGTAAGAACAACCTGTAAGCACAAAACAACATAGTAACACAACAGTAACTCTGCTTAGCCAAAAGAAGCCTTAAAGAAGAACTGTGTTGAATTTATAAGTCTGTTTTCCCTAGTAGAAGCTTTTTTTTAAATACTATTTCAAATTCTGTTATTACTCTAGCTATCCAGGTTTTTAGCTATCCTAGTGGGTGTTTCTGATTAACATGCAGCTGGTGAGAACCTTTTTAGAACTGTAAGATGTAGTTTATGTCCCTGTTCTTCTCTTCCATTGTTGGCAGAATGCATAGTTCTATTACAGAACTCTGTGGCTGAAAGGTACATAAACTACATTATACAGTTCTAAAATGGTACTTGACACCAGACTGTAAAACAGAAATACTCACTGAGGGTACTAAAAGGCCCATATAGAAGAAACAATAACAGAAATATAACCGGTAACTGAAAAACAGCTTCTATTGAGAAAAATGACTTACAGGTTTAGGGCAGTTCTCATTTAATGTTTCTCCTTGCTCTGTCAATGTTGCTACTTGCTCTGTCCTTTCAAGCAAACCCTAGAAGAAAAGAGCTCAGGTGGCGCTAGGAGCTTTATGCCAGCAAACCTGTTCTTGCAGTTTTGCAGAGCAGTGAACAAGAGGTCAGTTCTGGAACACCATGTACTGTTCTGTTGCACCTGCAAGGAATGAAACTTACAGGAACATTCTGTAAACTGACAAGAACATTCTGTGAGAAGCAGGGTCTCTTAACGTTATCCCAGACAAAGACTTATAAAAAAGACCATCAATGCGTTTTTTTTTTTTATTTTATTTATTTATTTAATCTAGGATTACAAATACATATGAGAGAGAGAGAGACAAAGAGACTGAGAGACTGAAACTTGGTATTAAGAGATTCCCTTAGGAGAAGGATTCAGTTTTCTCTGTTTGTACTGCCTTTGTAAACAGTTATACTGAACACATTTTTATTATTTTTTTTATTTTGCTGTTATTGAGAAAAATAAAATGCTATTTACGAAGTTTGAAACTGCTCCTGGTTTTCCTGTGCTTCCTGACCAGTGCCTTAATGCTATGGGCCTATCTTTGCAGCTCACTGGGCCCCAATACTTATGGTTACTGCAGGCCTCAGTAGAGGTAAAGTGACTAATCTTAAAGTGCTGGAGGTCCACAATTACCCCAACATTAAGAGAATCTCTCAGCCTTGGATGCTCTAGCCTCGTATACCAGAATCTCATACTATAATAAAGGAAGCCTGCACAAATATGAGATTATTTTGGCCCACTATCTAGAATATATCAAAAGAAGTAATAGGAAACCAGTTTGCAAATACTTAAAAGATAAGCTTAGACCACCATGAAGCACATCCAAGGTGCTGTTGGATAACCTTGTTCTGAATGTATGTTTTCTTACACGTATCATGAGTCACGAGTATGTGGAAAGGCACTCAGTGTAGAATGGTGCATTACCAGATAGGAAGTCAGCCTCCCTTAGCTGGTTTGATATCCCTACTCTGGACATGGGTAAGACCGTCATAGACTAGGGTAAGTGTATGACTACAGTGCCTGTCAAATACTTCATTTAAAAGTTGTTGAATGTATCATCGCTGTTCTCTTATTCATGAATCTCACTATGCTAAGTTGCTGTTGCCCTGCAACAAGTTTTGATGGACTGTATTAATGTTTAATTTATTTATTTATTTGAGTTTTGGTAAATGGGTAAGTCGAATGAGATAATTACCGTCCCTATTTCAGAGTTGACCTGGGAGTACAACATGATAAAAATGCATAGCATAACACATAAAGACAGTTCAACAAGTGGATGTTAACAGTAAATGATAGTAGTCTTTGATAACATACTAAAATTGTATCATAAAATACAGAAAACAAAAAAGAACAATATTTGCACAACTGTGTATACAAAATACATAAACAGCAGAGCATTACAGTTCAGAACTGGAGTAATTATAAGAGTGCCAACAAATATAGCAGAGTAATCATACAGTTACCAACAGATAAGAGAGGGAGCAAGTGTGCAACAAGTGCAGTCATTGGTGCCCTTTTGAGCAGGAGCATGTAGCAAAGGGAGTAAGAAAGGATAGCAAGCAGGTCTTGAACTCAGAGAGACTTCGACAGGACAGGATGGGGGGGGGTCCAGTCGATGACAGCAGCAAAAGGGAAGGACCTAGACACAAGAGTAAACTGAGCAGTAGGTCTTTGTAAGAGGGAGGAGTATGGCAGATCTTAGTGTATGTGGGGCAATTCTGTGGTAGATGATACAGTATCTCTAAGACGGGGGGAGTATAAGTGTGAACTTGCTTAAACATGAAACACAGGGTGGAGAATCTAAGTCTTGATTCATAGGGTAACCACCCCAGGGAGGAAAGGACATCACAGTGATGGTGATGGGCAGTGACTCCATGGGCAAATCTCCCCACTCAATGGTATGCTTGTATGAGAAGAGACATGACAGCAGCACTGGTAGAGAACAGTAGAGGAGCACCGTAGGTTAGGATTGGAAGGAGAGACAAGGAGGCAATCCAATAGCAAGCTGCAGCAGTGAGAAAGGGATAAATGTGATAGAGGAGGCCTATCTTACTATTGCGCACCTTCATTCCTATGTGTCGGCCAAAAGCTGAGTGACAGGGGGCTGGAGCCTGGTGTTGCTGTGCTCATTTTTTTCTTCCCTGATTTGCACCTTAATCTGTCTGCTGGGAAGACCTGTTGCTAGGCAGAGAGGACACAGGAAGTACTCCACAACCTGTAGTTCAGGAAATCTGAGCTGAAACTACAGGGACAGAGCTGTTTTAATATTTTAAAGTTTAGAGACCCTGGGAATGTGTAAAGGGCACTAGGTACAGATATTTCTGTCACTTGGGGGAATCTAACAAGGTATAAATACTTTGAAACCTTGTGTCTGTGTGGGAGATCCATGGTAACTTCCGGTCGCAGCTGATATAACGGGAGAGTGAGTGAGCGCTACGGTATTGGGCACCTTCTTCCTGTGTGTCGGCCAAAAGCCGAGTGACAGGGGGCTAGATCCTGGTGTTGCTGTGCTCATTTTTTTCTTCCCCGATTTGCACCTTAATTTGTCTGGTAGGATGAGCAGTTGTTAGGCAGAGAGGACACAGGAAGTACTCCATGACCTGTAGTTAGGGAAATCCAAGCTGACATTGCAGGGACTGAGCTGTTTTAATATTTTAAAGTTTAGAGACCCTGGGAGTGTGTAAGGGGCTCTATGTACAAATATTTCTGTCACTTGGGAGAATCTAACAAGGTATAAATACTTTGAAACCTTGTGCCTGTGTGGGAGACCCATGGTAACTTCCTGGTAGCAGTTGATATAACGGGAGAGAAATGAGTGCTGTGAGCTCAAGTGCACAGAGACGCATGCAGAGACAGACACGTCCCCAGGTGTGTTATGCATGTTGGGCATAGAGGAGTGAGGAATCCAGAGAAAGACAGAATAAGGTAGGATACAAATGACAGAGATTCAGCCTGTACAGCTAACAGTGCTTGGAAATGGAGACTGCGTTAGTTACCTTGGAACTGGAGAGTTGGGAATTACATGTAGGTACTGGGGGAACTTCTCCATGAAAGAAAGTACAAGTTGGGTTGACTTTATTTTTTTGCAGTGTATTGAAATTAAGGGGTTGAAGACCACTATAACGAGTCTGGAACTGCAAATGAAGAGTTTGAAGCAAAAATGAAGTAATATGGAGGGTAATCAAGAAGTAGAACAGCTAAAACAGGGGGTGAAGGAGCACTCATTTAAATGTAACAGAGATGAACTGGAGAGGCAGGATGGATGGGACGCCCCTTTGCAGATGGTAAAAAGTAAAAAAGGGAGACACGGTTGATCCCCATAGTCCATCGTCCCCAATAGGCAGGGTAATGGAGAATGCAAGTCCTGATAAGCAGGAGGTAACTCATGTTGCTAGAACCACAGAATTGAGAGAAGTTTATAACAATCATCATTCCATACCTATTCATAATAGTTTTTAACCCCAACTCAGCTAACAGAGTTGGAAGAAAGTATAACTCTTCATAGTAGTCTTACCCCAGACATAATGAGGCCCAGTATAAGAGTTCAGCTGTTATGACTTGAGAAGAATCTGTGGCACGGATAGACCACGTGGAAAATCTGTTAGTAAATGAGAATCCAGATGCCCCTGTAACCAATGTTGTAACTTCCCATATTGTCTCAGTTAGTAACCGGGCAGATGAGAAAGGGAATACGAATATGGAGATAGATACACCTGAAGAGCCCACAAGAATATTTATTATAGGTGATTCTATAATAAGATTTATGGATGCTTATACCACAAAGGATTGTAAGGAAGTAGTTACAAGCTCATATTTGCTTGGGGCTCAGTTGTGTGATGTGGGGAAGCTACTTCCATCTATGGTGAAAAGGAAAAATGATAGGTCCATTATAATTATACATGCAGGAACAAATGATATCTGGCACACCAGAGAGGATTTGATCTATCTAGAATTGTTGTATAGTGTTAGGATTATGAAGTCTGTCAGTCATATAGTGGTGATTTCAGGGATTTTGCCAGTACCCAGAGTTTCATAAGTAATGACTCAAAAGATTCAAAGAATCAATAATTGGATCAGGAGATGGTGGGTGCTGAACGAAATGCATTGTGTAACATCCTGGGAAGACTTTGGTAGCCAAGACTTTCTGTATAGTAAAGATGGTTTGCATTTGAGCAGAAAGGGGAGTAAAGTATTGTGAAAGCTTTTTAAAGGAGCAATTAATAAATATTTAAACTTGGGGGGGGGCAGGGCAGGTTCAGGCATGAAAATAGTGTCCCCAGTGATCCCCTGCTATGGGAGGGGTACACCAGGGAAAGAAGTACCTAGTGTTTCACTTAGTGTGAATGTAACATTGTACATGAAATGCAGTAGGGAAATAGTACATGATAACATCAATGTGTTATTACTGAATGTGAGAAGTTTGCGGAATAAAATACATGAATTACAATATGTCGTGATTACTAAGGAAATCGATATGTGTGCCATAACTAAGACATGGCTAAAGCCAGATGATTGGGAACCACATATTGAAGGTTATGAGTTTTTCCACAGTGATAGGGCCTCTAAAACTGGTGGTGGAGTTGGAATTTTCATATTTTAACATCTTAAGCCACAGGAAACTAAGTTTGACATCGTAGGTATCTTGGTCGAGCAATTATGGGTTAAGATAAAGTCATCTATGAGGGAGATTTTTGTGGGAGTGTGTTACATGGCACCAGGGTTATGTGAGGCTGAAAATATACAGTTTATGGAGGCCCTAGAGGTAGTTAATATATCCAATAACTGTGTGTTGTTAGGGAATTTCAACTCACTAAAGATAGATTAGGAATTGTGGCAGTGGCAAAGCAAAATAGATAACTGGTTTATGGATTTCTGTATCAGTAATAATCTCAAGCAATTTGTTCTGAGTAGTACTAGGAAAGAAAACACACTTGATTTGGTCCTGAGTAACATGGAAAGAAGAATATGTGATTTAGAGATACACCCCCCTTAGGGGGTAGTTATCACAATATGCTTACATTCTTAATTAAGAAGTCTACCACAACTGTTTCTGGGTGTTCATAAATTATGAATTATAATAGGATGGATGTGCCTGGTATGAAACAACTATTTTGACATGGGATTGGGAAAATAAGTTAAAAGGTATAAATATGGGGCGTGGCATAGTCCTGATGCTGTATGGTCACATAGAGAGATAGCTCTTGCAACACGGGGATAAATCCGACATTAGCCGTCACTAAGATCCTTTATTTCTGCCAGAATTTTTATCGTAGCAGAGAGAAATCTCCTGGGCATAATTTTTGGGTCTTTTCTTGCAAGTTCTCTTTTGGAAATCACTCATCTTTTCTCTCGGAAGGCGAATTTGCAGTGCTGCCTGCAATATGCAGCCTTCTGCAGAATCATCAAGAACTGAAGCGATGTTCAGCCAGCTTATGATCCAAATGGCACAACTCAAAATTGCAGTCAATGTCACTACGCAAACTTTGCAAGGGATCGAAGTTAGGCTTTTACACAGTGAAATACAAATATCCTCCCATGACGCAGCTCTTCATGAAATGACTGCTACTCTGAGGGAACAGGCCAAGCTTATCCACACACTACAAAATAAAGTAGAAGACCTGGAAAATCACAGCCGTCAAAACAATATATGGCTTATTGGCTTTCTGGAAGGTGTAGAACAGAAATCAGCCATTGAATTCTTACAGTCAATCCTCCCGAAGCTGCTCAAATTACCAGCTGATCTTCATCCTCAGATAGAATGGGCGCATCGCTCGCTTGCCCTGGTACCAAGGTCTGGAGCAAGGCCTAGACCCCTGCTTGCCAGATTTTTGGATTTTAGGCAAAAAGAATCTATTATGGCTGCTGCTTGAACTGTGGGGGAAATTACATGGCAAGGGCATCATAGCCAGCTCTATTAGAACTATTCTAAAGAACTCTCTGATCGCCGTAAGGAATACGCCCAGGTACGGAGGCTGTTACAAAAACTAAACTACTCTTACTCACTGCGGTATCCAGCAACAATGCAGATTATGCACAATGGGTCTCCCCTTCTGTTTGAGACCCCAGAGAGCTTGATGGACTTCCTGCGGGCTAGACACCCTGTGGAGTTTCGTGACCCCTACAATCAGAGTGAGCAAATACAACACTCTCCCTCTCCGTCTGCAGCGAATATTTCCTCGGCTCCTAAACAAGACATACCTGAGTCTGGCGTGCAGATTTCTGACACACCGCTATCATCGAGGCCAAGCAAACGGCAACCATCTCATCGTCATGATCGACATCAACATCCTACTGAAAGAACCGGCTCCCTGTGCCTACAGGTGACGGCTCACTCAGACTAACTTTCAGATCAGCAAGATCCCATAGATCTGCAGACTTTCTTCTCACCCAACCCATTTGCCGTTCTACAATCGGACCTGCAGGACTCAGATACTGCACAAGGGATTTCAGAAGGGGCAGAGATGGACATATGTGGGTTGACATCCTCAAGACCTATGCTCTCCATGTCTCAAAGCAAATCCTGGGCTGACATTGCTGCCACCTCCCCAGATCTTGCAGCCGTCCTTCCCACTGCGAACTCATGAGATGGAACTTTCAATGCTACAACTGGTCTTCCCAGACCTGGCTCAGAACCCCCGGACTGAGGACATGTTTCAAATTGTATGGTACCAGTTTAATATGGGGGTTGAGTATGTAATAAGGGAAATGGAACCTCCTTTTTTTTTTCTTTTTTTTTTTGTTTGGTTCTCCCTCTATGTGTTAACTACTCGTCATTTGGCTTGCCATAGGATCTAAATTGCTGGTAGTATTAAGCTCAGCTCTCCCTATCCCTCGTTTATCAGCTGGGAATATAGGAGTATTGTAACTCCTATTGGGACATGCTTTTGAAGATATCCTGCTATGTGCTTAGGGCATCATGGTCCTAGGGGGATTCCTCTCATATGTCCTCAGGGTGGTCTTAGCTCTAACTGTATTTTTACACCCCGTGGTATGGATAAGCTATTCTGGAGGGTATTTCCTCCTATCCTGATCCCAGGCCAACCCCCATGGATACCAAAGGAAGTCTTGCGACTTTGGTCGGTGACATATTACCTTTGGGACTCCTAATGGCTGTGGACAGGCCAATATGTGTATATAGTTGGTTAAATGTTATCAGTCAATATTATGTTTTACAAGTTGAAATTGTTTTTTTTATTTATTTATTTAAAGTCTAGGAATTACAACCCTTTGAGTCAGAGACTCATTTGCAAAGGCTCCACGTCTTACATAAATGGATTAGAACACAGTGTTACATAGAATATACAATATAGACAACAGCACTAGTACAGAAAAAAAATGACAGTAAAAAATTATAATGAACACAAACAATGGAACTACAGCAATTTTGAAGTAATGGTGCATTTAACATTTTCAAAGTTTCATCTGCAGTCACAGTGGGAGTTTGACATAATGTGATTAAGTAACTCCTGTTTGAAAGGCCCAAGCCTGGGGATTGATAAGACAGGGTCAGGGATTGCGTTCATCCAGACTGGTGCCCTGTAGCAAAAGGATCTTTGGCCAGCAGTGGTCTTTACAAAGGGGACACGAAAAAGTGGCAGTTTCTGAGTGTCTAGTGGGGCAGGCCGGTAGGTTTTTTTGGAGGAGCTTAAGACAGCCTGGGGGGGCTAGGCCCAACTGAATTTTTTTGGCCAGTAGGCAGGTCTGATAAACTAGTTGCCCCTGGAAGTTTAGCCATGATATGCGTAGATAGAGGTCACAGGTGTGCGTAAGACAATCACATCCTGTGGCCAATCTGCAGGCCTTGTTTAGGGCACATTTAATGCTGGACAGAGCTGTGTCAGAGGAGGCAACATAGATGATTATGCCGTAGTCTACCAGTGAGAGGCTGGAGCTGGAGATAGCTAAGAGTAGCGCCTCCCTAGGTAGACAGGACCTAAGCTAGTAGAGGAGACCGATTCTTTTGTTTGTTTCAGTACAAGTAGATGCAATATGTTCACGATAGGTGAGGGTGGAGTCTAGAGTAACCCAGAGATATTTAAAATTGGAAACAGGTTCCAGCGTGGTGCCCATCACATTGTGTATGGCTAATTTTGTAGTGCTGTGCTTATGTTGTGAGTGGGCAAATAGCATGACTTTTGTCTTTTTTGTATTGAGTACGAGCTTGTGTGAGGAAAACCAGGCTTCAGTTTGAGTGAAAGAGCCCTGCAAGGATTCTTGGAGCTGCGTGGGGTCAGTGTGAAAATCACTGCATCATCAGCATAAAGGAGAAGATGCCCAGAGGTGGCCAGAGGTAGTGAGTTCAGGTAAAGTGAGAAAAGGAGCAGACCAAGGATAGACCCTTGAGGGACACCTGATCAGACGGGAAGGTTTGCAGAGAGGGTGTTTCTTATCATCACCTGTTGAGTGCGGCCAGAGAGATAACTGGAGAACCAGCTTGTGGTTTCTTTGGAGATGCCGACAGAGAGAAGGGAGTTTATGAGCATGGTGTGATTGATGGTGTCAAATGCCTTGGAGAGATCTATAAAGACTGAACCAGCCAGATCTCCCTGGTCAAGAGCATCATGAACAAAGGAGGTGAGTTCTAGTAGAGTAGTGGTGGTACTGTGACCTTTTCTGAAACCGTGTTGTTGTTTGCAGATTAGGTGTTGTGAATCTAGGTAGTTAGTAAGTTGATCACCCGCAATTTTTTCCAGTGCTTTTAAGAGTGGAGGGAGTATAGAGATGGGCCTGTAGTTACTAGTTGTAGTACGCGCACCATTTTTATGTATTGACGTAATCCTTGCCTTTTTCCATAGGGACGGGAATTGTCCTAGGCACAGGGACATGTTGAAAATTTTTGTAAGAGGTACTAGAACAGTATCAAGGGTTAAAGACAGCAATTTAGTATCTAGTGAGTCACCACTATGTCTAGTCTTTCCTAGGAATCTGGAAATATATGAACGGGCAACACTAGTGGAGACAGTTTTGAGATCGAAAAGGTGGAGATTGGGGGTGGCGGAAATATCCCGCTCAGTGCTGAAAAGTCGGGGGAGAATAGATTAGGTCTGAGAATGCTTTATTGAAAACATCTGCTATTTTTCTGGGTTCTTGGGTAGGGATACCATCTAGGATAAGCATGGCAGGGGGAGGGGAAGGAGACTTTCCACTAAATTCCTTAATATTATCCCAGAAACTCTTACCATCACCCCAAGTGGCAGTGAGTTTTTTTTTTGTAGTAAGCAGCCTTTGCCAGCCGTATCTCCCAGGTGCAAGTATCTGGCAGCACGGTAATGTTGTTGGTCAGCGGGTTTACCTGACTGAAGGGCTCTGAGCCACAGGTCATCACGCACCTTGATTTGATCAAGTAAAGATCTAGTTACCCAGGGGGCTGATTTAGACTTTTCAATCCGTTTGACATAGGGGCAAAGATGTCACAGGCTGCTTGGAAGGAACTTATGAAAAAAGACAGGGCGGTGTCAACTGATGTCAGGTGATCAAGAGGGGACCAGTCCAGATTCCAGAGTAGGTTTCTGAGATGTTTTAGAGACCCCCTCTTGAGTTGGCGACACATTGAGATCCTAGGTGGGGGTGGCTTCCAGCTATTTGTCCAGAGACAAGTTACCGGGGAATGATCACTGATGGAGTCCAAGAGGACCTGGACATCCAGTATGTGCTCAGGATGGTTTGTAAGTATTAGGTCCAGGAGGGAGCTATGGCACATATTTTTGTTTACTCTAGTGGGGGTGAGGACCATTTGAGACAGATTTTGGGCAGCAGCTGCGTCCCTGAGGGAGGGAATGTCTGGGGGGCAAGCCAGTTTGAGTTGAAATCACCTAGGGCTATGACTTCTGAATTATTTGGGAGTTGTTCGATTATATCTGGTATGGACGTGAAGGCATCCCTTTGGTTACGAGGGGGTGTGTAAACAGAAATTATGTAGAGGGATTTTTTCGAGTTCCCAACTTCAACCCTAACAGTGAGAGACTGTACACCTTCCGAGGGGCTTATGGTAGTAGTGTTTATTCCTTGTAGGTGCTCACAAAGATACAGAGCACTACCCCCTCCCCGTTTATTTAGTCTGTCAGACCTGAACAGTGTGTAACCAGGTACGCTTACAACCAAGTCAGGGATATGCTGTGAGAGCCATGTTTCAGTAACCGCTATTACATCAGGGCAGTGGAGGCAAACCCAGGCTTGAAATGAGGCAAGTTTCTTTTGTGGGCTACAAACATTAATGGTGGCCAGCCGCAGTCCCTTTAGTTTAGCTGGTGGCCGTGGGGTATTTATTTATTTTATTTATTTAGCTTTTGTTGACTGGGTAAGTGCACTAGACAAATCCTGCCTTTTTTCAGGCACGACCCGGGGGAGGGAGATACAGATGAATGCCAACTGACCTTGAACCAGATTAAGCTGTAGGTGGTATTTTTAGTGAATGAGGGAAATTTGGCCAGGACACTGGGGAGATTCCCCTACTCTTTTTGATAAGTGCCATGGGATCTTTAACATCCATCTGAACTACCACCAATACAGGCAGATGGGACCTTGGTTTAACGTCTCATCAGAAAGACAGCACCTCAGAAGTGCAGCACCCCTCTCATGCTGCACTGCAGTGTCAGTACTGGGATATTAACCCAAGTGCCAGATGTAGGAACTGAACCCACAGCCCTATGATCTCCCGGCCCAGGATTAGGGTGGATGTTGCCCACAAGTAGCAGGATGATGATTGCTGTCCTTGTTAGAATAGTTTTGTTGATCTTTTATGAGGTGCAATGAGATGTGACCCCATGATGGTGCGGTTTATTTGAAATACAGGAGCACGTAAAGCGTAATATTTCCTGATCATAAAGTAATGGGGTAATCTTGGTTTCAGAGGTGGGGCGACCTGGCAGAAGAGGAGGGAAGGGGATATAAGACATAGTAAATGGTGAGGGAGTTTTTATTGGTCGGGTTAACGCGGGGGTAAAATTGGGGCAGAGGGAGGGGTAGTACTAGAACAAGTATGATGAAGGCAGGAGGGTAGTGGGTGTTGGGAGAGGGTTAAAATGAGGAGGATAAGCCATGATTTTAGCAACATCATTTGATTGTTTTTTTTTTGTTTTTTTTTACTCACACCAAGGGGTAAACCATGAGATCATCCACGCAGGAGTAAAAGCAGAGAGTGAGAGAAAAAAAGGCTGTGAGAACAATGGTAGCCCTCTAGTGGCAGGTCCTGATAACCTGCTAGTGGAGAAATTGCCTGATAGTTTTTTTCTGTTCACCAATCAAAAGAGCTCACCTTCTGTATATAACGAGAACACGACCAAGGGTGGTGGTGGGGGCGGTGGGGCAGCTGACGTGCAGCATCAGCGGGGCTCGAATGGCTGGAGAGAGCGCTCAGGCTGTGTTCCTCACTCTACCTGTTTCACAGCTTCCCCGAGGCCAAATGCGGGTCCCTTGCAATACGGCCGAGGTTCCTTCTTATATTTTTAAGCTCCGGGGAGGGAGTAGGATCCCTCACGACCACCTGCACCCACGAGGGGAACCTCGCCAATAGTTCTGTTTCACGGCTTCCACGAGGCTTTTCCAGATCGTGATTAGTACATGCTTGGGGGGTGGATTGTGTGTGTATTTGGGGTCCCTTGCTGGTGGTGTTTAAATTGATTATAACAGATTTTCTGGTTCAGATGATATGGGACAGACCTTCACTCTCAGTCTCTATTAGGTTATATAGCTCATTCCCATCTTAATCAGACCTCCCACTTCTAGACTATGGCTGACATTCACTATATCACCTGGAATGTACAGGGCCTTAGTACTCCTATAAAGCGTTCTAAGGTGATGAATCATTTCAAGAGACTGGGTGTGCAGGAAGGCCTAGTACAAGAGACTAAGTTGAAAAAGTTGGACCAAGGCAGGTTGAAAGGCTCTTGGGTTGGACAGGTTGTTTCTCTTTCAGCCTCCACCTGCAAATTGGGGGTAGCTATTTTATTTCACAAATCCCTTCAGTGGACACAACTTAAAGTGCAGCGAGATACAGATGGCAGATGGGTGGCGGCTTTGATGGATACTCTGACAGGTACCCTAGTGATAGCTAATGTGTATGACCCTAATGACGACCAGCCTGAAGTGTTTCACACGGTGGCCCAAGCTATTAGCTCCTTAGCCTCTCCACAGGTCCCTATAATCTTAGGGGGTGATTTTCATCTCCCCCTGGACCCTTTCCTAGATCACACATCCACCTGCCCAGGTCATCATCAGAAATGTCGCCTCTCACTGCAGCAGCTGATCACAGATATGGGGTTACAAGACCTCTGGTGCATTCTGCACCAGCAGGACAAAGATTATACATTTTTTTCTCCGGTGCATAACTCACACTCTTGGCTGGACTACTGGCTTGTATTCCCTTCTATTATGAACAGCACCAATGATGCTGTAATTCATCCAGTTATCATATCGGAACATGCTCCGGTACAACTTCACATGCTAAGTAGTCCCTCAGCCCCTAGATCCCTGAACTGGCATTTGGACCCTCTTCTCTTGAGGGACCCTAACTTCCCTCAATGGTTTCGGATACAGGTCACTAATTTTCTACAAGGTAATGCTACAACGGAGGTCCCCCCAACAATGGTTTGGGAGGCACTGAAAGCCACCATACGAGGCACTATCATGGGATATAGAGCGTAATGCAGGTGGCAGAGAGAACACCAGCTTAAAACATTGGAATCTCATTTTATAGAACTTGAGACCAAATTTAAAAGTATGCTGCACACTTCCTTACTTTCCCTGATAGGCAAGGAAATCACCAAAATCTGTCATCAAGTACAGGACCTACTTGCCAGGAATGCTGAATTAGCCTTCCTCAGACTAATGCATAAATACTGGGAGGGGGAGAGAAGGCTGGGAAAGTACTAGCCTACAGACTCCGGAAAAAGAGGGCTGAGAGCCATATTCCAGGACTCAAAGCACCAGATGGCCCTGTGCAAGTTCAACCAGAATGCATAAATGAAATTATGACAGATTTCTATAAGCAGCTATATTCTTCCTCTGGCACTTTTAATGTTGCACAGGTACAAACTTTTCTGACATCTATACCTATCTGACATCTAACTCCTCAGCAAGCTGCTACCTTGAAGTCTCCCATTACCCCTCAAGAGGTCACAGATGCACTTCGCAATTTAAATCACGGGAAGGCCCCTGGTGGGGATGGATTTCCCCCTGAAATGTGGAGCCTAGTTGCACCACTGATCTCCCCACTACTTAGTGACATTTTTAATTTGGCCCTTAGTTCAGGATCCCTTCCTCCATCCCTTCGGGAGGCGATCATTACTGTATTTCCCAAAAAAGGGAAAGATGCCACTTTACCATCCAGCTATCACCCTATTTCACTTATCAATTCAGATAGTAAGATTTTTGCAAAAATTCTGGCTACCAGGTTAAACCCCTTGCTTCCCCGCCTTATACATCCTTCACAAGTCAGTTTTGTCCCAGGTCGGCTCAGCAAAGATCATATACATTCCCTTATAAATATTATATATCAGGTCAGTAACTTCCTGGCACCAGCTGCTGCAGTAGCAATAGATTTTGAGAAGGCATTTGATTCTCTCGAATGGCAGTACCTTCAACAGGTGTTAGAAGCCATGGGCTTTGGTAACAATTTTAGAAGCTGGGTGACAGCTCTGTATCACAACCCTTTGGCTAGGGTCTTCACCAACTCTACTCTGTTTGCGCCCTTCTCTCTGGGGTGGGGCATGAGGCAGGGCTGCCCCCTTTCTCCCTTACTTTTCATAATAGCAGTGGAGCCACTTGCGATTGCCATACGCCACTCTTCAGCCATAACAGGTTTTCCCTTTGGCTATATCACTTTCCCCACATTTATGTATGCAGATGATTAGTTAGTCCCGTTAGTGGACATCATTACGTCCCTCCCTGCTCTGCTTTCCCTCCTTGCAGATTTTAAGAGCTACTATGGCCTAAAAATCAACAGGTCTAAAACGGAAGTACTCCCCCTGAATAGCTTGTGCACTTTAGATCAGGTAGCCCATCTCGGCCTTCATTGAGCCCCAAATTCCCTTGTGTATCTAGGGATGCGGCTCACAGTAGATCTTACTAAATTATGGGATTTGAACCTTAAACCCCTTCTTGAAGATATCAAGATTGAATTTGTGCACTGGCGTGGTCTTCAACTTACACTAGCAGGTAAAATATCCACGATCAAAATGGTGGTAGCCCCTAAATTTCTATATGTCATCTCACATATACCATTTACACTACGGGCCTCAGGGATAAAGCCATAGACCAGGCCTTTTCCAATTTTATTTGGGAAGGCACCAAACCCCTTTACAGTAGAAATAAACTTAGAGCCCTTTGTTCACAGGGAGGCTGGGGCCTTCCTTGGCTGGAAGGGTATAAATGGGCCTTCACTGCAGCTCAGATTCTAAACTGGTTCCTCCCACAGACATCTGAGCGACCACAATGGATACACATGGAGGCGTATATGGCCCAGACCCAATCCCTAGCAGTTTTACTTTACAATCCCCTTCCCAAACATTTGTCTTCCTGCCAAACAGTAGCAGGCTCAGTACTGAGATGGCATTTAGTGGAAAAGAACTTGGAGGCAGATTAATGTCCCCTTCTGGCCTCCCCTATATGGGGGAAAATGCTCATAAAAGTGAATGGCAAACCTTTGCACTGGCACCTATGGTAGAGTAAATGAATTTTTACACTAAAGGACTTGATGACAGATGACAGTCTCACTATTAAAACATTTCAAACATTAGATCAGGAGTTCCACTTAGGTAAGCAGGCCTTTTGGCAGTACTTACAGCTCAGAAGCTCAGTTTTAGTTTATATTAAATGACATCACATGACAGATATAGCAAGGTCCCATTTGTTAATTAAATGGCTGACCTATAAAAGGGGTAAAGCCAGTCTTATATATACTGATCTTAGGAATCAACTCCCTGCACAATCAGCTCAGGCTAAAGGTAAATGGGAGCAAGTTCCTCTACAATTCATTTTGGATGCCCAATGGAAGCTATGCTGGAAATATGCTCATTCTATGTATCCAGATATGAGAAGTAAACTCATGCAAAACAAGATACTGTTGCATTGGTATCGCACTCTTGTTGTCTTGTACAGAATGCATCTCATAGACAACAGTCATTGCTGGCGATGTCTTTCGGGAGAGGGAGACCTTTTGCACATACTTTGGCTTTGCCCACTTCTCATTCAATTCTGGACGGCTGTCTTGGGTCTGGCTCAACAAGCCTCAGACTCTGCTCTGACTCTAGATCCTCTAGTTTGGATTTTGGGCCTTCCTCCTGTGCTGAGAGCGTTCACTCATCAACAGCATAGATGGCTGACACTTCTTAGCCTCCAAGCTAAGAGGCTTATCCTCTGTAGGTGGAGAACCACAGAGGTGCCCACCATCTCTGAATTATATAACGCACTCTCTAATGTAGCAGTACTGGATTGTCAGTCCCACTTAGTTACCAACACTCTCTCACAATATCTTACCTGGGCCCCTTACTTAGCTTATCTCTCCCCACGTGCAGGGATTGGCTGACTTCCCCTATGGAATGATCTGGACCAACATAGTAGATACACCAGTAGGAAATGGTTTGGAACCCCAAAACCCACCCCCTCCCTGCAAGGACTGTTATCTTTTCTCCTTATAGGATAATAATTCAGATCTGGACCTTAACGTTGCTAATATTTCGTTATTATGTCTGTGCTTTTCAGGCTTTTTCAGATATCAGGAGACACTTATGTATTATGCCTATATTAGATGTCTTAACTAATCTAGATGCGGTGGTAATCATGCAATTTCTCATACTTTTATTTTAGGGGGGGCACAATACCACAATACAACTTACTGTATAGTTTCTTACTGTATCATTATTTAGCAATGTCCTTTTCAAAGGGCTAGACTTTGTCAATTATATAATGACACTGCAGTCAATATGTATGCATATGTGTCACACTGTAACTTCTTTATGTACCTGGCTATGTCTGATATTATTTTTCAAACTTAATAAAAATTATTAACTACTAAAAGGTATAAATATGGAGGAGGCTTGGAAGAGGTTTAAGAATAAAATCCACCAATGCATGGACAGTTACATCCCTGTGATGAAAAATACAACAAATGTGGTAAGATTCCCATGTGATTCTCGCATAAAATTCAGAAATTAGTAAAAAAAAGGAACAAGGCGTATAAGAAGTATAAAAGATGTCCCACTACTGAAACTTCCAGGGAATGCAACACAATAGTCAAAGGATGTAAACTGGTTATAAAAAAGGCCAAATCAAATGCAGAACAGGTAGGAGCCAGAGCAAAAGATAACGGCAAGCAGTTTTACAATTATATTGGGAATCTTAGGGCTGGAAACAAGCAATTGAATAGTATTATTGATGGGGAGTCTGTTATTGACAATGTGGTGGATATGGCAAACAAATTTAATGAGTACTTTTTAGCAGGTTACCACAAACAGGATGGACAGAGCTTGGCTAATTGTAAAGTTGGTAATGGAAGCAATGATTTTGTAATTTCAAGGGTGGACGTAAACAAGAGTTTGAGAAGTTTGGATGGGACTAAATCATGTGGACCTGATGAAAGTCACCCGGTGCTCCTGAGTAAACTGGCAGAGGAATTACCTGGTCCACTTACACTGTTGTTTAAAGAGTCTTTGACCTCTGGTGAGGTTGTGCAGGATTGGAAAGTAGCACACATAACTCCAGTGTTTAAAAGAAAAGGGAATAAATTACAGGTTAGTAATTATCAGCCTATAGGCATAATGTATCAGGTCAATAAAATACTGGAGGGCTTCATTAAACAGTTTTGATTAAAAACTTACAAAGGTTAGATATCATCGATGTAACCCAGCATGGATTCTGTCAGGGGAGGTCATGTGTTACAAATCTCATGGACTTTTTTGAGCCGGTCAGCAGAGCACTGGATGAGGGGCTCCCGGTGGATGTGTTGTATTTAGATTACAGCAGAGCTTTTGACTGTATATCACATCCCAGGTTATTGGAGATGTTAAGATATATGGGGTTAGATTCCAACTTTATGAGATGGATTCAATCATGGTTCTCAGATAGGTTACAAAGAGTGCGAATAAAAGAGTTCTTCTCTGAGTGGGGTGTGGTGACTAGTGGTGTGCCACAGAGATCAATTCATGGCCCTACCCTATTTTCCATCTTCACCTCTGGTATGCAGGGTTTAGATAGTGTGTGGATTCGGACGATACAAAGGTGGGAGCCATAGTAAATAATGTTGAATCCATACAACAGTTACAGAATTTCCTTAACCACTTGCAACAGTGTGCAGCCAAGCATAGGCTATTATTCCATCTAGATAAGTGTAGTGTGATGCACTTTGGTCAAAATAACCCTTTAGCTGAATATGTTCTTATTAATAGGGTTTTAAGTGTCACTACTTGTGAGAAGGATCTGGGAGTATTTACCTCCAATGACTTGGGGTTTGAACATCATAATAGGGAATCAATTAAGAAAGCTAATCGAATTATGGGTAATATAGTGGCATCTACCTGTCACTGCTTTAAGGACTAGCACCCCCAATAGGTTCCAGCTGTAGGGCCAAATAGGTTCTCTTATTTACTGAAACTGTACCACCATGAGCCTCACTTTGCTTTATAATTTATTGTCCCTCAACTACTGCCACCACATATTGCCAAATATAACAACTGTAACCTTTCAGTATATATTACCTGCTCTTATTATGTTCCTGTTATTTTGATGTTTCTACTCTGTGCCACCTTACGTGGCCAGGGTCATGCCTGAAAATGGTCCCTGAGATCAGTGCACCTACCTAGTTAACAAAGTCATAAATAAATATAATAAAAATATTTAGAAATATACATAGTAGGAAGAGAGAGGTTTGGGTGCCTTTGTACAGAACATTGATCAGATCCATTCTGGAGCAGGGAACCCCATTGTCAACACCACAGAGTGTTGGTATAACAAAGTCTTATGTATGTGTACGGAGGAGAGTGACAAATAAAGTCACCCAGGTTAAGGACAAATGTGCTGAGAGGTTAGAGGCCCTTGATCTTTTCTCTATGACATATAGGAGGATGATAGGTGATTGATTTGATTTATGTATTTAGAGCATTCTTGGATGATAGCCACTTGGAAACAGCTGGCTTATGTAAGAAAATACAGACAGGAAGGTATACCAGAGGTCACAGTAAGCAAGTAAAGAGTGATTTTTTTTAAGACATCCTGGATTGGAGCTTGGTTCAGTCAGAGAGTGGTGTATGAGTGGAATGCGCTACCAGATGAAATGGACAATGCACCCATGCTGGGTACATTTAAGGCAAGGTTGGACATATTTATGGGGGGTAGGACCAGGGAGTTTTTCCACTAACCAGTGGCAAGTCTATTATGACCCTTGTGGTTGTTTGACTTGTATTCAATCCTATGACCTATCTTTTCTTTCAGGGAATTAATTAGCAAGGAGACATGGGTGAATAGAGAAAGTGAGGAGTCCAGAGTGTTGCCCAGGTATATAAAAGTAGGGACAGATTCCAGATTATCTCCATTGAGAGAGAATACATTGAGAGGGGTAAGGGTACTTAGTGAGGAGGTTCTGTGGGTAAATGGCATGCATTTATTTTTTTTAGTATTAAGGACAAGTTATTTGTGTCTAAACCACACTTCCAGTGCAGTGAAATCAGAGGCAAGTTCTTGATTAATGTGGGTAATGTTGGATGATAAGCAATCTAGGATAGCATCATCAGGATAGAGGTGCACAGGGACCCCCTCTACAATGGTATGGTAAGTCATAGAAACTTAGAATTTGATGGCAGATAAGGACTGCTTGGCCCACCTAGTCTGCCCATTTTTCTACCTAACAGATACGCTGCAGATCCTAGTTAACCAACAGATTACTTCCTCCTACCCCCCACTAGGACTGCCTTATGTCTGTCCCGTGCATTCTTGAATTCCCCCACTGTTCTTGACTCCATGACCTCCTCAGGGAGGCTGTTCCATGCATCCACAACCCTCTTCATGAAAAAATACTTCCTCATATTACATCTGAGCCTACCCCGCTCTATCTTCCAATTGTGCCCCCTTGTTCTTGCACATCTCTTTTTCTGAAAGATGCTACCCTCTTGGACTTTGTTGATTCCCTTGAGGTACTTGAAAGTTTCTATCATGTCCCCTCTCTCCCTTCTTTCCTCAAGGGTATACATATTAAGCTCCTTTAGTCTTTCTTCATATGTCTTCTGGTGCAGACCCTGCACCATTTTGGTTGCCCTCCTCTGGACAGCCTCCACTCTGTCTATGTCTTTGCAGAGATGGGGTCTCCAGAACTGCACACAGTACTCCAGATGGGGTCTCACCAACTGTCTGTACAGAGGGATAACAACTTCCTGTTTTCTACTATTGATGCCTCTTCCTATGCATCCCAGTATCCCCCCAGTCTATTTACTGCCTTCTCACATTGTTTGCCCAGCTTTAGGTCATCTGATATAATTACCCCCAGGTCCCTTTCCATTTTTACTGTTGTCAGTATCTCACCCCCCACTATGTATTGTTTCCCTGGGTTTTTGTTTCCCATGTGCATTACCTTGCACTTCTTTGTATTGAATCTGAGCTGCCATACATTTGACCATTCCTCCGACCCTGCCAAGTCCCTTCTCATCCTTTCCACTCCATATTGTGTATCAACCCTGTTACAGATCTTTGTGTTGTCTGCAAAGAGACATACTTTTCCTTCCAGTTCCTCTGCAAGTCACTGATAAATAGGGAGAACATCAAGGGACCCAGGATAGACCCCTGAGGTACTCCATGGGTTATAGGTCTAAGGTCAGAGAGTGAATCAGCCCATTTGACCCTCTGAGAATGATAGGTAAGATAAGTTTGGAACCAGTCAAGGGCAGCGGAGTCAAGACCAAGTATCTGGAGCTGCTGGAGCAATGATTTACCAGATCAAATGCTTTAGTGAGATCCACAAAGATGGCTCCAGTGGCAGATCCCTGATCCATGGCTTGAGCAATATCTGAAAACTACTGTGTGAAAACTACTC
The DNA here is from genome assembly GCA_016271365.2 of Neoceratodus forsteri. NCBI lineage: Eukaryota > Metazoa > Chordata > Ceratodontiformes > Ceratodontidae > Neoceratodus > Neoceratodus forsteri. The sequence continues at coordinate 616,310,406 of CM057455.1, forward strand.
AATAAAAGATTAACTGTAAAAAAAAAAATTACCAAGGTTATGCATGTGCATAGAAAGATTTCAATGGATGCTCATAACTCAGCCATTTTTAGGATTTTTTTAGCTAGATTTTCAACATGGCCTTTTTAGGACCCCACCTCGTGAACACTTGTGATGAAAGTTCATTATTCAGTCCAGAAAGGTGATTTTATGTGGCAACTGCAAAATCACCTGCTAGGCCTGATTAATGACATTTTGACAGCCGCTGTGTTTATGAGGTGGGGTCCCACAATGGCCATATTGAAAATTTGGTGAAAAAAATCCAAACAATGGCAAATTCATGAACATAAGTTCAAAACACCATTGAAATACATTATGCAACACTTACCTTTATTCCTCAGTTCACAGTTCAGCTTTGAAGAGTGCAGACATGTCTCGGTCCACAGACGAAGATAGTGTTTGACCTCCGGTGGTACGTATAGGGTAAGGGTGTGTGTGGAGTGGTGGGTGCTCAGTGGGAGGATTAGGATGGGAAAGGGGGATGATGGGGATGATGAGAGACCATTTTATTTTTTTCAGATTTAACAAAAAAAAAGACATTGGGGGGACTGTTTTCATTTTACATGTCTAAGTAAATAAATATTTTGAGATTCTAGAAGTGGGCTTCCCAGTGTTCCACACTGCTGAAGGGTGGCTTGTAATGCTGACATAGAGATTGGGCCTCCCAGTGACAGCACACTAAATAAAACAATGGGTTGCAGGGTGGGCGGGAGGCAATAGACAGAAGTATAAGGGGGATGGCAATCAGAGGATGGAAGGGATCCACTAGACACCAGAGACTACTGTAACAATTAGAGAACAGCAATTGGATGGAAGGGGTTGCCACTAGACACCAGGAAATAGTTATTTTTTGGGGGAACAGTAATCAGAGGGGGTTGCCACTAGACACCAGGGAAAGGGCAGCTCACACCTAACGCTGTAGCCGGCAGCACGATTTCAGCTGTGGCTGCAGAAGTAAAGAAATTCCTGGTGTTCTCATACAGAGGACATGGGGAAGTGCTCCTCTCACTAAGCTGGGCACCCAGGATTTGGGTGCCAGAAAACATATTTGTGGGGAAAATATTGAAAAAACAACATAAGAATCTAGCTAACCAGGACCTGTTTAGCTAGATTCTGAAATTCGTTTATTAAAATCCCAACATTTTTGTATATTTTCAATGCTTGTTAGTTTGTGGAAAAAGTCAACAAGTAGGTGGTTAGAACGGCATAAAAAAATGTTTGGTGCCATGCAAAGCAAGTGGCGTGAAAGAAAAAAAGGGACAGTTGCAGCATCAAATTTTAACTTTCATTGCAGAATATTATCCGAAAACCCTACTACACATGCACTGGTCAGAAAACACTAAGATTTAAAGGTTAATAACTCTGGAACTCTTTTAAAGTTTTTCACCAGATATGTCAAATACACTACCTTGTGACATAACACATGTCCCTTGCAAGTTTGGGGCAGCAATTCCTTTCCATGTTGGATGTAGGTGAGAGCAAAAAACAACAACAATGTTAAGTATAGGAAAACAAAATTTCCAAAAATGACACATGCATATCTCAGAAAACACACAAGCAGCCATCACAAAAAAATGTTCACACATTAAGACATTCCCTCCTAGACAGCACATTCAAAATTTCAGATCATTCCATCAAAGAGTGTCAAAAATAATAAAATGCAAAATTTGAGGTTTTTAATTAAATGGGCTACTTAACCCTAACTATAGGGTCGCTATCACACCCTTATAAATCAATCCATCTCTCTGTCTGTCTGTCTGTCTGTCTGTCTATCTATCTGTCCATCTATCTATCTACTGTAGAACTGTTTGGTCTTGCGCCAGCTATATTTAGCGCATGGCACTAACCAGCTGCAATTGCACAAATTTAATTTCACACTTTGCAGTTAGCTCCTAATTTATGCCCATTCAAAATATGCCATTTTGGGCAATAAGTGCCATTTTATTTTAGCGTAATTAGCACTTAAGCAAATATAGCTATAATTATTCTACATCAAATATAACCTGTTCCACAGTATCTATCTATCTATCTATCTGTCTGTCTGTCTGTCTTTCTGTCTGTCTGTCTATCTATATTACAGGGCATGGTTGCACCCCTATAGTTAAGGTTGAGTAGGCACTTCAGTGTTAAATGCAACATTTTGCACTTTAATAACTTTGCAACCATTAAACAGATTTGCACAAAATTTTGTATTCTCTGTCCTGTTGGGCAGATCTCTTGATGTTGCAAGTTACGTTCCGATGTGTGGTTTCCAAGTTACAGAGAGGTGAAAAAACTTGTTGCTGCTTATTGACTATGCTGAGATTTTTCTTTGAACTTGCCTACAGCCCAAATGGTTTGGTTTTTTGGTATAAAATTTTCAGGTCAGGAAGGGATTACCCTACAGATGTGCCTTTTGCTAGTCTGGTGAAAGAAATAATAAGCCATTTTTTAAGTTATTGCATTTAAAAATTTGAAAAAAATCATTTCTGAGTATGTTCAGTAAGCACTAAAAGATAGCTGTATGAAATTAAAAAGGAATACTGTTTCGTATGGAAAAATGGCCACTATCTTGTTTTCATTTTTGCCTGAAAAATTCAAATTGGGAAACCCCCCAAAATGATGTTCTGGGAAGGAATCAACACATGTAGCTTGCTTATTGGGGCCCCTCAGGTGCATTTTGCACTTTACTGCTCTAAAAATGAACCAAAAGTAAGGGAAAAAGGGGAGCGTCAGTGGAAGTATAGGAAGTATTTTTAATGATTCTATTCCCTATGTGCGCAAACTGCATGGGGAATATAGGGATATCATCTCTAAGTTTTCTGCTGCTGGCATCCGCTATCATATTTTTTATCAAGCCAAGCTGTTAGTTACCCATGAGTAGTGGTGGGTGAAGTGGGCTCAATCCGCTCCACGAAGTGATTCGTGGAGCAAAAGTGGATTCGCGGAGTGCTCCGCAACACGAAGCGGAGTACTTCATGTTATAACAAGTAACGCGAAGTCCATTGAAAACAATGACTTTGCATTACTCTGCCTTCCCAGACCACTTCTCCACCAAAATCTAAAGGTGAAGTGGATTGAAAACAACACACTTCACCTCACCTCATCTTGCTTTTAAGCTCTGAAGGCAAATTATGTAGTGATTCATGGGATTTCAGGTCACATGGGCTCTATATTGCATAGCCTCAGTTCGGGGTAGTGTGTGTAAGAAGGAATAGGAGACAGTGTGCTCTTTGAGCTGTCTGTGATTGAAACCTTCTAAAAGCTGTTAAAAAAGCATTTTTGCAGTTTTTTGGGGGGCTTAAACTTTAGTTCATCGATTGTAGGAAACCCTCCCGTGCTCATATCATTGAGAATTTTTGTTTTTGTGTGGATTTTGAATTTAAATGTACAACATTGAGTGTGTGTAGTGAAAGACAGTGAAAGTGTGATTTGGGTAAGGGGCGTATCTGTGGTGTAGGTAGATTTAAGTTGGAAAAATAGTGATTTCTTTGTTTTTTGGTTATATTTTTGTTATATAACAGATTGTGTTAATGTACACACAGTAATATTGTCAGTAATTGTTGACATTTTCTTGCTGATTGTGTGTTATGTGGATCTTGTGCAGCAGTTCATAATTTCAGGTTGTTTACATTACAATACGTGGCATATTACTGAACTTTTCAATTTGCTATGCATTACTCATTCACCATTGTAGACAAACTGTTCTGTGTGTGCGTGTGAGAGTGTGTGTGTGGTGTTGTGTGTCATCAAATAATACACCTTTTATTGTGCCACAGACTGGTGTAATTGCAGCGCAGCAGTGTGAACCTGCTATCCACTGCAGCTGCCTGATTTTGTACTGCGATCGTGGTATCTGTTCTTTGTTTTGCTGCTTGTAAAGTACTGCCGTAAAAATCTGTAGTCAGTGCTCCCCCCCAATCCCACTGGCAAAAGACATTTTTTACCAGATTGGATTGTTTTTGTGACTTCATCAGCACCACTGGTTACTGGAGTTGTTTTCATTGCATGACAGACTAGCCTCTATCTGTTACTGAAGCTACAGTTGTTTTTTTGGCTTCACATCCAGCGTCCCCCTAATCAGAGAGTGAACATAACAAAATCTAAATTTGGTTATAATATTGTTGTTGATCCCCCCAAAATGCCTGCAAAGAGATGTTCAAGTAAAGCTGGTTCTCACCATGGCAATGCTGGCAGTAAGCTAGTCTGTAGGCATGGTAGTACGCAGAATCAGAAGTGCATTGCTAATGTGAGGAAAGGTATTTCTCCTGCAATGTATTTTACAGCCCAATCAGTAGCTTCACTCATAGTTGGAGGAGATGATGTTTTCTCAGCCAGTGGCATTAGTGTTACTGGTGTTAGTGGTGGTGGTAGTATTAGTATTGGTGCGACAAGCTCGAATTCTGACCAGTGTACCGTATCCAAAAACATTGAGTGTGAAGTAATGCAAGTGAGTGGCAGCATAGATGATGTCATACTTCCAGGTAACATCCCAGTAGCTGAACGGTTCCTGAGGATTCTGATGATCATGTCAATGATAGCATACAATGTGATATTCAGTCCACCGTGGTGGTTAATGTCATGCATTTTCCATGCAGTGATTCACAGTGTGGTGAAAAAATATCAGGTGATGGTGGTGGTGAAGATGATGATGATGATGATGTTGCTGTTGTTGCAACATGCAGTCCACATGCTAGCATCCAAGCAGAAAATGTGGATGTGTGTGACGTTGATGAATATGATGATAATGTAATTGACCCCAGTTGGGAACCGTAGAACCGTAGAAAAGGAAATTCAAAGTGGCTGTGTCTGAGTCTGTTTTCAGGAATCCCCCCCCCGGTACAAATGTGTGATTTACCAGTTTTAATAGATGATGATGACCCAGTAATAAATATGATAGGTTGTCATGGTGGTCAGTTGTAGTCCAGGCTTACAGTTCTCAAAACATCACGTGCCACCCCCCACTTCAGTGCTTAAAATAATGGACTTAAATAAGCAACATCGTGGACATGTTAAAAGCAGAGCATCACAATCCCTTGTTTGGGATTTGTTTGTTCAAGATGCAAGTGATGAGTCAGTTGCAATCTGCCAGGTTTGCCATGTGCGTGTGAGTTGAGGTAAAAATGGGAGCCATCTGGGCACAGGAGGACAGCGTACGCATCTTAACAACATGCACTTGGCACAGTGGACCCAGCACAAGCTGGCAGCTAATAACACAGTGGGGGCATTCACCCTCATCACTGGCAACCATAGCGAGCATGTTATACCCTTCCATGACTGTTAAGCCCAATAGTAAATTAAATGTGTGCAGTACTGAGGTAATAAGAGCAGAGGATTACTACAGGCATGATGAGGTGGAGGACCATAATGAATTTAAAATGTTGTTCAGTGCTGGTGAGAGTAGCAGTTTTGGTTGCAGTGGTGGTGATGAATGCAGTATGTCTAGTGCAAGTGTTACATTAACCCCGGTTGGCAAATCTGGCAAAATAACTGCATTTCTGGGTCTGGCATCATCACCTGTACAAACATCTTCATCAAACATCCACACTCCACCCCCTGCCAATGCCATTCATCACACGGCACAACCATTTGTGATCACACTCCGTGTAAAATGTTTAAGTCAGCCAACGTTACAGAGTATTTTTGCGCATAAGCTGAAGTACCCCCCCCAATCATGCAGTGTCACGTGAACTTAATGCTGCTGTAGTGGAAATGCTGGCAAGTGATCTTTTGCCCTTCTCCTTTGTGGAGAATTCTGGGTTCCAGCAGTTTGCTGCACGTGCCTGTCCAAAATGGAAAGTCCCATCCAGGACATACTTTTCTACCTGTGCTGTCCCAGAGTTGTTCCGCTTTGTGTCCAACTCAGTAAGACATGCCCTTCAACATTCCTCCTCTCCATTCATCCATTTAAGTATGGATATGTGGACAAGTGGCAAAACAGTGGGAAGTTCATATTTGTGTATAACTGCACATTGGGCACAGGTGCCGGGGGTTGTTTGTGATGTTGGTAGTGTGAATAATCAGTGCAGTAAGGTGGATTGTCACGGTAGCCATCTTCCAGGAATTTGACAGCATGCAACGATTGCTATGCACAATGTGACCTGTTCACACACTGGTGAGAAGATGTTGGATGTGGTACTGACTGAAATTGACAAATGGCTAAATCCTCTGTCCCTGAGCGCTGGGTTCATAGCAAGTGACAATGGGTCAAATGTGGTGAAATGCATCATGAATGGTGTTTTTTTTTTTCATTTTCCATGCATGGCCCACTGTTTAAATCTTGTGGTGCAGGAGTTTATGCAGCACCCTGATGTAAAGGAAATGCTGACCATTGCACGACATATCTGCTCTAATTTTTCAAGATCTGGAAAGGCCTGTGACTAAGTGCCACAGTTGCAGATACAAAACAGCCTGCCTTAGCACCGCTTGATGCTGGAAGTTGTCATCCAATGATACTCCACTTTATACATGGCAGAGAGGTTGTATGAACAATAAAAAGCCATCTCAGAATATCTTGTGATGCACATTAGCTGTAACAGTTCCAGGGCCTCCGTGTCTATGATGACTGAACAGTGGTGCCTCATGGACTCTGTAATAACAATTTTGCAACCTTTTGAACATGCTACAGAGGCAGTGAGTGGCGAGTCTGCCTCCATTAGCCAATCAATTCCACTACTGCAGGTGCTGATGCAGACATTGGAGAATGTACAGCATGGCCTTGATGTTGCCAGAGACGATGGTAGCAGTATGTTGCTGCAACACATGCTGATAGTATTCGACCAGAACCATCATGATGTGAGCATTCAGCATAGTGACAACTTTGCCATAGCAACAATGCTGGACCCCCGATACAAATGTGGAATTTCATCAGTACTGGAAGGAGGGCCTGAACAGGTAAAAAATATCAGTGGTGAACTGGTGCACTTAGTTTATGGGGCACAGAAGTCATGAGCCAAGGTCAGCAAACCTCATCAGCATACAGTCATCTGGCTGAAGGTGTACCTATAGGACTATCAAACATATCCTGCAAGGGGAAGGGAACAGCAGTTCAAGGTGGTCTGTCATCCAAGGTGGCTGGCATCAACCTGCTTTGGAGGCTTTGTCCCAATTGTTTATTTGTGAAATAAATGATTCAGGAGAACAGGATGATGCATCAACAACTGGACTTAGTGTGGCTCAGAGAATGGTTGAGTCATATTTGTTTGAAAACAGGCATCTGACAATAAATGAAGATACTCTTTTGTACTGGAGTGGAAAAGTCAGTGAATGGCCAGAGCTGACTGCAGTGGCACTAAAGTACCTCACATGTCCACCCTCCAGTGTAAGTGTTGAGAGGGTATTCAGCTGAGCAGGCGCAATAGTCAGGGATCGTCGGACAAACCTGTCTGCTGCAAATGTTAGTTTGATAACATTCATTAAAATGAAGGAGAGGGTCATACCAGCACAGACTGCAACCTCAGTATTCATACCGTGGCCTAGTCATAGTGGTTTTGGTGATGTGGAAATGGACCATCCTGGTGGCACTGGCAGTGGCTGCCTGAAACAGCCCACCACTGATGTAGATGATGACACAATGAAGAAAGAATTTCCCAGTTGTCAGACTTCATATATAGATGACTGTTAGGGAAGCTTTCTTTATGAGAATGATGATGTGGTTAATGTTGGCAGGTTTTAACTGAAGTTATTAAAAGGCGGTGTGCCAACCCAAAACCACCACCACCGGGACTGATGTTAGCCACTGCCACCACAGAGCATGAGTCTGTCTGACCCCCTTACCACCACCACCGGGACTTACGTTAGCCACTGCCACCACTGCGCATGAGTCTGTCCGCCACCCCAGACCACCACCACCAGGACTGATGTTAGTCACAGCCACCACTGAGCATGTGTCTGTCTGACCCGTGGACCACCACCACTGGAACTGATGTTAGCCACTGCCACCACTGAGCATGAGTCTGTCTGAACCCCGGACCACCACCACCAGGACTGATGTTAGCCACTGTCACCACTGAGCATGAATATATACAGACCACCACATCCATCAGCCACAGACACAAAGCTTCTTAATATTTAAACCATAAAGTAAGTATGTGTACTAATGTTTGTTATGCTATTTAACTTCCTTTACTTGTATGCTTTGTTTTCTGTAACTTTTCATAGCCACAATGGTCAAACACATGTGGTACACTTATTTTGTTTTTTTTTACAGGTTAACAAAAAAAGTCTCCTTCACTGAAATTAGGTGGGAATGGTATTGCAGCTGTACCGTACAGAGGAACCTATGGAATATTTTTGAAATCCTTTCTGGTTAGTATGAACATTTTATTTCATCCATTTCATTGTTTTGGAAAGACTGCAGCAAATATTGCACACAGGTTGTGTTAGTTGACAAGATGTGGGTTTAAAATGTAACTTGACTTGAGATTGAGAACCAGGGAGGGACACATTACAATTAAGTTGTAAGAAGTCATTCATTTCATTTTTTAAGAAACTTCCAGATGCTTTGTTGTTCTGTCAAAGTGGCCTTATCCAAAAATGTTCTTCAACTTCAGGCACCCCCTTCCCCGGTCTTGGGCATACATGCAACATGCAGAAGTCATTTCATTAGATGACCATGACCATCATTAACAACCGGACTCCAGAAGGATGCAGATGAAATCTGTGAAGAAGTAACAAAATAAGAAACCATTAGAAACAAAGCTGCAAATATGCTCCCCCCACCCCCCCAAAAATACTTACCTTCATATGCTTGAGAGTTATCCATTTCCAATTTCAATGCAAACAATTCTCATTGAGCACTGGCATGTACATACCAACAGTTTCTGTGACCTATGATTCAGAACAATACCATGAGTACATGTCCATGTAAACCCACTCCTCACCTACAAAATACACAAACATATATCTATATATATCTACTCACCAAGGCTAATATTAGTGTACAGACAAAGGGCACCCTTCCATCCAGTTGAGATGATCACATTGCATTTGCTTGAATTGCCTCGCAGAACGCATTGGACCAGCAACAGTATGCTCACGGTCATCATTTTATTCTGGGGGACTTTGTATGTGCTGAAACACTCCCATTTCACTGTGTTACCACTTGTCAATTTTCTACACACACGAAGGATGCATTTTAAGCATGCAGAAAAAATCTGGGGACTTTGTGCCACCACTGCTAACATGACTCAGTCTGCCATTAATTCTGGGGAACATTGTATGTGCTGAAACACTCCCATTTCACTGTGTTACCACTTGTCAATTTTCTGCACACAAGGCATGACTGAGTGCGGCATTAATTCTGGGGATGCATTTTGTGGGATGTGTGATTGTGAGCTCATGATGTCATACTGACATTATCAATTAAAGCAGCATTGCAAGAATGTCATGACAATTTTGAACTGTACTTTTTTATGCTACTTTACATTGCCACAGCCACTAGTTATCTTTGAGTCGTGACTTGAATGATATGCTTCTTTTCACAATTTCTGTCTACTTTACTTAGTTGACTACTTTTTTCATGTATTAAAAAAATTAGTACGCCTTTCAATATTGTTCTGACCAAGTTTGTATTTATTTGCATCTGCTTTTCAATAAATATTGTTCCGTGGTGTCATAAAACACTGCCTGCTGCATAACTGTTAATTTACAACAGAAGTGATATATAACAACTAACTGATGTGATGGAGAAAAGCAGAGGAAAACAATGACAAATACCTGGTCAGCACCAATTTAAAAAGAATGCTCCTTTCATTATTTCACACATGAAAAAAGGTAGTACAGCAGACTCAGCTACTGGAAATTCTTGTATCATTCCAGTCAGGATGTAAGTAAAGAAAGTTGTAACATAGCATTAAAAAATATAGGTCAGAGTTCTCAACAGATTGTTGTCTGCTGCTTTACAGAGATTCACCATGTTGCATAGTTATGGTGATGCACATAGCCTAATATGTGGGTGCCTTGCTTTCAGGGGAATATTTCTTGCTCCACATAGTGCAATACATTTCTGAGGAAACAACCCATAATTTCATTACAGTGTGTAATGTGACAGAGGAATTCTCATTCAGAAAGGCCACCCACATTCTGCCCAACTTTCTCAGCAACGTTAGGAGGTGATGTCGGGGGACCGCAGGTGCATGCTCCACCATAGTGAATGTCCGGCAGCTATCCCAATGTTTCATTGTGTTATAAGGTTCACTTTGTGATGAAATGCGGGAATGTTTCCACTAACAAGGCTCTTCTTACTGGAAATGTGCCCACATGTTTCACCACAAACTGACCATTATAACATACAGAAACATTCAGAAAGTTGACGGACAATTGGACATTCGCTGTAATGGAGCACGCACCCACGCTCTCCCTGGCATCATGTCCTAACATTGCTGAGAAAGGAGTGAAGAATGTGGATGGCTTTTCTGAATGGGAATTACTCTGTCATGAGACACACTGTAATGAAATTATGGGCGGTTTGCACAGAAATGTATTGTACTATGTGGAGCAAGAAAGATTCCCCTGGAAGGGAAAATGTGTATTATTAAACAACAACAAAAGAAGACACACAAAAACAGTACAGCACAGTAGTGGGGTGGGAGGTCCAGAAAACAATCCCTTAATGTGGCCGTGGGATGCCATGGTGGTCCAGCAGCAGGTGCAGCATTGTGAGTATTTGCTGCTGCTGTTATTGGATTATGTTGACCTGCTGCTGCACAGCACCTACCCTCTCATTATTCTCCTCCAGGGCTGCCCACACCAGGGCAATGTCAGCCTCTGTTGCAGAGACTGTGGAGGGGTCCACTGCAGGTGGAAACCCAGGTAGTGGTGGTGGTGGAGAGGGTGGTACTGGAGTCTGTGGTGGCAGTAGTGGTGCAGCTGCTGTACTGGCCCTCCTCCTTCTGCAGCAGTGAGGCACAACTTCAACCCCAGCACACCCTCAGCCACTGTCACAGAAGGGTCAGCAGGTGGATGTCTGGCCCCTTCCGTGGTGGCCTGCCACTCCATCTTGTGGTGGTTCAACATGTGGGTGCACTGACCACTGGTCCCCAAATGTGTCCCATGGGGGCCACGGCACACCAGCACACCACACAGATGGCACACGATGACTGTGCTGTCTCCCCCGACAGAGTTAAAAAACTCCCACACTGGGGAGCTGCGGGGGGAACTTGATACAGTCCAAGCACCACCTATGTTTCCCTGGTGCACCTTCTGTGGTTGTGGAGGTGGTGTAGGGGCTACTGCTGGAGCTCCTACAGCTGCTACCGGTGGTGGTGGTAGCGGCGGAGTACGTGGATGCGCAGCAGCCACCAGTGGCACTGGTGCTGCTGCTGCTGCTGTTAACACCCAAGAGTCAGGAGTGGTCCAGCAACACACGACTGCCCTCATGTGTGTGCTCTCCCCTCCTCTGAGCGTGCCCATGGGCCTGTGACTCTCCTTCTCCAGGAGCCATAATTGCACACAAGTCCCGACCACAACTATAAAAAAGTCCAACCACAGTTGACGCCTAGCCTTCTCCTGGCGGCTGCACTCACTCCCACACTCCCAGATACACACACACACACACACACACACACACACACACACACACACATACAGTTACCAACACACAAAACAAAACAAAACTTATAAAATAAAATTCACTGCCAAAAAAACGATCACAAACACAATACAAAAACTAAAGATATAGCTTTTAAAAAAACTGTAGTTTTCAGACACAAAGGCAATAAAGCACTTTTTGGCAGTGACTCAAAACTGCTCTCCTCTTTACATAGCCTTCTCCCTCTACAAATGCAAAGGAAAAGTGAAACTGCTTCTCCGACTCACTTCCTTTCTGCCTGGCTAAAGCATGTGACTTACAGTACCGTAAGCCATGTGATGTGTGGAGGGCTGCCTGTTTACTTGTCACTTCATCTTACTTTGCATTAAGGCACAATGACAACGCAAAGTAATAATGAGAACGTGAAGTGAGCACTTTGCAGTGGCTACTTCACACTGTGCTCCACCAACGTGAAGTGTCCACTTTGCATTCACTTCACCAGCAGATTAAAAATTCCCTGCATCTCTACCCACGAGTAGGGTACACAGCAATTTGAGTTTATGAAGGAAACCTGGGCAGGATTACCAGTAATTTTCACAGATTTATTCCCTCAAACAAAAGGACCATGATACATCTGGTTTAAACTTTTGGTCATACAGATTGGCTACTGGATGGATTTCATCAGCTTTCTTTTTTTTTCCTTTATTTGTTTCCTGGTTGGACAGACTGATCAATTTGACTGGACCCTGGGAATAATCTTGTCTGGTTGTTTTTGGCTGCTGCTCCAGTGTGTATGAAGAACTTGAGACCCATTATTAGCAACACTGGACTCTAGAAGCATGTTTTTTTGAGAGTTTGGTTCACTTGTTAATTAGATCTTTGTCTTCCCCCTTTTTTTCTTTCTTTCTCTCTTGGTCTTATAACTATTAGAGGGGAACTGTTTTGCTATGATTATGGTACACTTCCCCTTCACTCTTTAGGCATTTGTGTTTGGTATTTATTTCTGATCCCTACCGAATTGATTGATTATCAATTAATACTCTACAGGCTATTCATAAGTAGTTATACATTTGGACATTGTTTTATGCACATTACAATAAATCGGACTTGATATTGCACAATATCATTAGTTATAATGTTTTCTCTGCATGATTCTGATAACTGCTCTGTTATGCATTGCTAAATACAAGTCTATTTATATCAGAAGAATGGGGGAAGGGGTTTGGAAGAGGGCAAGGAATTTTTCATTTTTAAGCATTCCTTTTTTTTCAATTCACAGTTTTATTGAATTTTCAAGAAAAAAACAAACAATAAAAAAACTATGCCTGCATGTTACAATCAATTGATAAAGACATAATACAAACAATATAAGTATCATTGTGCATATCTAAAATAACATATACGATTCTAATGAAAGTTGTAATTTACATGTTAAGAACCATATTAAACAAAGATAGTAATCGTAAGCACAGAATTCTAGAAAAGGGCCCCATATCATTTCAAAAATTTCCTTTTTTCCCAAAATTGTTTAATCAATTCTTTCATTGTTGGCTACCTTACTAAGGGAATCTAACCATGATGTATGGAGGGGACATATGGATCTTCCCAACTTTGGAGAATTAATCTTTTAAATGACAAGGCTACTGCACAGACCCATATTTTTTTTTCTTTTGGGATTTTTGGTAAAACAGAGATATCACCAAGGATATATAAAGCTGGGGAGAGTGGAAAATTCATTCTTAACATATACATTGACAAATGTCATGTATCTTCTTCCATCTTTCCATAATCTCATTATAAGACCACAAGAGATGAGCTAAACCTGCATCAGAAGGTTCACATCTCAAACAGTTGTTAATTGAGGTTATACCCAACCCAAAAAGAATCCGTGGGAAATAATAATAATAATGAAGAATTTTGAATTGGACTAACCTGCCCTGAGTTTCTCTGCATGTTTTAATAGCATTGTCCCAAAGTTTGCCCCATACATCTACAGGAATACTTCTGTTCAAGTCTGTTTGCCATCTAACTCTGGCATGATCTGTTAGGTCCTCTTCAGGATCTTGCAGCATCTTATACATCAAGCTAAAACCTTTTTGGAAGATGGACTACTTTAGAAAAAGATATCCATAAACTTGAGGGAGAAGTAGAGAAACTACCATCCAAATGGTAGTGGATAGGTATTTTCTTAACTGTAAATAAAACCAGAATTCACATTTGTTAAGTTTATACATTGACAACATTTGTTCAAAAGACAAAAGTCAGTTATTTGCATCTAGCACATCCCCAATAATTTGTAAACCTTTTTTTACCCCATGCAAGGTCAGGGATACCCTTGTTAAATCTGGTAAGCAATGGATTATTCCAAAGGGGAATATATTTTAAGGGTACAAAGTCAGATTTCTTAAGTTGACTGAATTTTTTACAAACCAACACTGAAATCTGTAAAGTAGGGTGGTTTGATATCCTAATGGGAGCATGTATGAAGAACAAATCTGGTAAACCACAAGATCGTTCTCAATATGTAAACACAAGGGTGCATTGGAGTTATCTTGGGAAGTGAACCAGCTGGCCACTTGTTTTAATTTATATGCCCAAAAATAACCCTGCCATCATGGTAGTGCAAATCCTCCTGACTTAATTGGTGCTTTTAATTTCTATTTAGATAATCTGGGAGGTTTCCCTTCCCATAAAAAAGTGGAAATAACCGTGTCAAATCTGATGAACCAAAAACCTGGGATATTAGCTGCAAAGTTGTTCATAAAATAGAATAATCTAGGAGCTAATATGATTTTTATAGAATTTATTTTCCTCAAGAAGGATAGATGTAAACTGGACCACCTGTCTAGATCACATTTGAAATCATTTAAGATTTTAGTTAGAGTATGACTCTGACTTTTATCTATTGAATCAAACATTTTATTTCCAAATATTTCAGGCCCTTCCTCGGCCAAGCTATGTCCGGGAGTTCTTTCAATTTCCTAACTTCCGTGTCAGAATGGCTTAGTATCAGACATTCAGTTTTGGACCAGTTGACAAATAGACCTGATATCTCACAAAATTCCTGTAACAAGGGTTTAACAGCCTGAAGTGAGAATACAGGTTGGGATAAAGTCAGAAGAATGTCATCCACAAAGGTCAACACTTTGTTATTATATTTGTCAGTTCGTACTCCATGAATATTGTCTGCATTTAATATTCTTCTGATTAGAGGTTCCAAGACTAATATAAAAAGTAATGTGGAAAGTGGACACCCTTGTCTAGAGCCTCTATTTAACATGAATGGGGAGGATTTAAGACCGTTTGTTATAATACTTGCTTTGGGACAAGCATAAAGAGCCTGGATCCATCTTAATATACCTGGCCAAAAATTATTAGTGGATAGGACTTTGTACAGGTTTTCCCATTCTAAAGAATCAAATGCTTTCCCTATGTCTAGGGAAATAGCAGCTGCAGACTTATTAATATTTTTATTTTTTGTTGAATTTGTAGCCCAAATAATAGAGAATAACCTACAAAAATTGTCCTCTGCCTGCCTACCCTGCATGAAGCCCACCTGTTCCTTGCCTATCAATTTATTCAGAAGATTGGAAATTCCGTTAGCCAAAACTTTAGCAATAATTTTGTAATCAAAGTTTAGTAAAGAAATAGGCCTGTAGTTGCCACAGTCCAAGGGGTCCTTATCTTTCTTGCTTAATAAACATATAAAGGCTTCATTCATAGAGTCTGGAAGAAAACCTTCCTTGAAGTAATTTTTAAAAGTTTTTAAAAGGTAAGGAGAAAGTATGCTGTTTAAGGAATTATAAAACTCTCCAGGTAGACCATCCGGGCCTGGGGTTTTCCCCTTAGGGGCTTTAGCAATGACACCTTAAATGTCTTGCAGTTTTATTGGCCCATCTAGCTGCTGTTTATCTAAGATTTAAATACTTGGTAGGATTGCTCTGTTGAGAAAATCCTCTATGACATTTATTTCAGGGGAACTTTTAGATTTATACAGGTCCTCAAAGAATGACTTAAACCATTCATTAATTTGCTTCATATTGAGTGTTACTACCACATCCCTATTTCTAATTCCCTTGATGTTGTTTTGAATCTGTACCTTACAGAGCCTATGTGTTAATAGTTTACTAGTTTTTTTCTCCTGATTCCCAGTATTTCTGCTTTATTCTAAAAAGAGAGTATTCTATTTTGTCTGAGTATACTCTGTTGATTTCATATTTAAGACTAAGTTCCTTAAAAAGAAGTTCTTGTTAGTTTCTAGGATTATTTTTTAAATGTGTCAGCATATCACCAAACTTTCCTTCCTTTAGTTTTAGATCTTTTAGTTTCTATTTTTTTTCCTAGAATCATAGCCAATTATTCCCCCTCGTATAAATGCCTTAGATATATCCCACACTATTCTAGATGATACTTCCCCATTGTTATTTCAATTAAAATAAGTATTTGTCTCTTTGTGCAGCCATTTCAAAAAATGTAAATCCTGAAGAAGTGAGGAGTTAAATTTCCAACTTACTGAATTGCCAGATTTGCACTGCACTCTTAATTAAACAATGGTCAGCAATGAATGCATTTTCATAACTTATTTGGCTAGTGTTATTACTCCACCTTAAATTCATAAATAAATAATCAATTTGGCTGAAGGAGCCATGTCTGGCTGACAGGAAAGAATAATCCCTGCCACATGGATAAAAAAAGCCTCCATGTATCCACCAGACCCACTTCCTCTAATAAAATATGCAAACCTTTCTGGGCAGGGGACAAAATACAGGGGAGTTGAGAATGTGACCTGTCTAAGGAAGGATCCATAACTAAATTAAAATCACCCCAAAACAGTATTTCATAAGGCCCCAAGTTAGCCAGTGTATAGGTCAGTTTATGAAAGAATGATTTTTGTTTTGTGTTAGGGGCACATATATATATTACAGATAGCTACTTCCCTACTGTACAAGCTCCCTAGAAGAATTTGAAATTTCCCTTCTGGATCTGTGATATGGGAATATTTAGTAAATGTTACGCCTTTTCTGATTAAAATTGCCCCTCCCCTCTCTTTTTGTGGAAAAACAACGATGTTCTACAGAACAGACCCAACTACAAGCTAGTTTTTCTGCTTCAATGTGGGTCAAATGAGTTTCCTGTAACATGGCTATGTCAATTTTGTGCTTGTTTAAGTGATTCAACACTCTATATCTTTTTACTGGGGATCCAAGCTCCTGTACATTCCATAAGCCTACGTTAACTTAAAGTATATTGGTTTGCGTTTTGAATTTAATGTTGTTTATAGTTTTGGTTTTAATACTGTATAAGTGATATTGTAAAGGCACCCTGAGCTTTGGAAGGGCGCCTTATAGAAATAAATATTTACTTACTTAACATTGATCATTATTATAAGTTTAATGTTAAATGGTAGTTAATGAAACTATTAGGAAAATACTCTTACTAGTAATACTTTTAAAATAATAACTTAAGTTCTAACAGGTAAATGTAAGAATAACACTAAAAAAAAGATAGTAATATAGCAAGTAAATCCAGCTTCCACCCCCAACACACTAAAATACTCAATAAAGTATTAAGAAACATTCAAATGAATACTCCTTTCACAACCTCCAAAGATCAATTAGGACAATGCTTAATTTAAATCCTGACTTACACACACTTTAAGTAGTTTGAGTGGTACCTCACTGAGGAAAAACCTCAAAGTGAAGCTCACACAAACAAGCGATGGCTTATTAGGGAACCCACCCTAATTAAGTAGTAATAATCAAAGTAGTTAATTATGCTAAAATGAAAGCTGGCTTTGACAGTTGGTAAGGAAGAACTTTACTCCAGTGTCATCAAAATCTCTTGAAACAAGTTAAAAAACACACCCCTTAGGCTGGATTTGGTGTTAAAGAAAAAACCTCTGAAGATCTTAAAGGGAATATTAAATATTCCGACAATGCCCTGGATAACAATTTAGTCTATTTCATAATTAGTCATACAGCACAAAACCTCCTGTATCATATCCCACTCACCTATACCTGATAAACTTTGTAGTATTCCAGATACACCATATGTATTCAGCTAAGCAGCATATATCTTGTTCTTCAAGGAATTACCTGCAGTAAAGGCTGAAATTATGGCCTTATACAACAAGACTGAAACAGGATTACCTTCCCCATCGATAAGACAGAGAGAATGGTGCCTGAGAGCCAAATTAAAACGTAAGCAATTCAGCAAAGGCTCCAGCTCTGCAAGAACCTTGTTTAAAACAACAACCCAACTGGCTTAGAGTAAATCCAAACAAAGTCCACCTTGAGGAAGCTTATGCAGAGCCATCTCATGCCTATATAGTCAGGTCCCATTGCTGCCCAACGATTGGTATACC
The DNA here is from genome assembly GCA_016271365.2 of Neoceratodus forsteri. Classification (NCBI taxonomy): domain Eukaryota; kingdom Metazoa; phylum Chordata; order Ceratodontiformes; family Ceratodontidae; genus Neoceratodus; species Neoceratodus forsteri. The sequence continues at coordinate 616,328,318 of CM057455.1, forward strand.
AGAACACCGTCCGTATAGGGAGTAAAACTTTTGTAAGGAGTCAAAACCAGGATGGCGAGAGAAATAAACAAGGAAGATCTCCTTTCTAGGTTTGTTTTCAAAGCACTCCAAAGTCCAGCCCCGACTTAGAAAATAGATAAAACCATGCCTCTTTAATGTATCACCCCCCCCATGGAGTAAAGTGCTTGCCCAAGAATGTGACTTTCAAATTCAGTTTATCACAGACAGGTTTAAGTTATCAGTAATGTTTGCACCTACCATGCTTTTTGAGAACACCTTAGCCAGAGAACTTGTGAGCTTGGCATTCCATTTACCCACCTACCCATGCAGAAAGTACTTCATGACCTATAACACTGGACGGCATCAGCTTTCTTTTCCTTGCATTAAGGCAGCAAACAAACCCAGACCTGCCGTTTGATAAAGAAACTTAAAAGGAAATAAGAATATTCATATTACAGCACTAAATAGATTAAATACAAAATATAATAGTAATTTAGAACAAGAGACAGCTTAAGCAAAGTCAAGTGATCCATCGTAACCAGTCCAGGGAAGTGACCTTGTTAAGGATCTGCCCACTGGGGTTAAACTGTCTTTACTGCGCATATAGTTCAAATCACTAAAGCTTCGATCTCTGAGCTGGAAAAGTCAGGCCATGGGGTTTCCTCAAACATATCAGCGACTGCACTGTAAGGTCCACTTAAAGCATCAGGTAGGCCACAGGCATCAGAAGAAGGGTGCATAATGTGTAGAGGAAATAGGATGAGTCCAGCCCAGAGAGTGAGTTTGCTTTGAAGACATGGAGGCTAGTATAGCTGTTTCATTTTTGTAGAAGGGTTGTGATTTCCTTGTGATCTTAGAAGGCCAAGGACCAGACTTAAGGAGTGAAGCTTTAGTGTTGTGGTGCCTCACATTATGTTTCAGGACTGCGATATGAGTTTGTTTTGGTGCTGTAATCTGTGGGTCTTGTGGTGAAGGAGTAGCTCATGGGCTGTGCCTGTGAGTAGTTGCACTAGCAAGCCATTCTGGTGTTGGAATTTTTGAGCTTTGCATTCTATCAGTGGCAGTTGGGGCTTGAGAGGAATTTTTGACTCCCTGGTTCTTTCTGTTTAAAATCAGTTCAGCTTCACTCCAATGTATACATATAAAAATCCAAGCATCTTCGGGAGTTTTGAAATTATGAGATCCCCCTCCTTTAGTTAACACCAGGACTGCAGGGTACTTAATGTAATAGGGTATTTCTAAACGTTGCAGAACATATCTAATGTTCCTGTATGCTTTTATTTTCTCAATGGTCTCAGAGGAGTAATCCTGAAAAATTTCAATTCTTTCTTTCCCCCAGAATAAAGCTTTCCTTTGTCTTGCTATAGCCAAATTTCCTCTTTATTGTTAAACCTCAAGAAATGCACTATAATGGGCCTTGGATGTTGTCCTTGCTTGGGGATAGCTCTTAGGGATCTGTGAGCCCTTTTTATTTCTAAGGGCCAATTCCAGCTATAATTTAATACTGAGGGAAGAAAATCTTGTAGGAAACTAATCATGTCTTTCCTCTCCAATCTCTCCAGGGCCCCAACCAAACGTACGTTGTTTCTCCTGGATCTGTTCTCTAAATCATTCACCTTGGCACCAAAATATTGTATTTTAGAGTTATTTTTCCAGCCATGTCTTCTACCACACATAATGATTCCTCTAACAATGCTAATCTTTCCTCAATTGTATTCAGTCTTTCCTCCATAACAGCAAATTTATCTCTTTCCTCCTCACCAGTTCTTTAAGCGAAACCATGTCTAAATGCATGGAGTGCAGCTTATCTTTGATATAATCCATATCAGTAGGGTAGTTATGCATAGATTTTGTGCTTTGCAGAATTATTTCTGGTGCCTGTGAGACCTCCGTGAATGGCCCCGGACCTCTGCGGAGACCCCCCATACTGATCTGATGCTCCTGCCGCTTCGGTTCTCCTGTCAGTCAGCATGCTGGTGAGAAGGTAAGAGCTGGAAACACTGTGAAGTAATAAAAAATGCAGGAACTTCCAATTTGTTTAAAACTTGGTCAAAATGTATTAAACGACTAACTTTATTAACTAACCAGTTCATGGATGTGACAAAACTACTGAAAATTATTTTATATTTCATGCAAATTCCGGTAGGTGGGAGAGCTCTCTTTCAAGCAGTCATCTCTTCCTCGTGCTGGTGCATGCTCACTCATTTTTTAGCATTCCTGATGTGGTAGATGATATAATTTTTATTCACAGTGTTCCCTCTTTAGGATTAACCTAAAATATTTTTCTTGCACAGATATAATCAGTGGTCCTGGTTGGGCACCTCTTGATTAAACGAAGCTACACAGCATGTTGGCTTATGGTTGATTATTTTGCTCTGGTTCCCCTTCTTTAAGGTCTCTATAGGATCTCTTTCATAGTCTTGTGGTGTTTATGGAGTTTTTTGTATACCATTACATTAATCCTGCGGGGGTGGGGAGTTGGGCTGGTTATGAATGCTGGCATAGTGCATTGTACACCAGAGGATACATGGGGAACATGGTCTATAACTGCCACCTAGAGGGGAGATAGGATGGTGTGGGGAAGTTTTGTTTTTTGGAGTTTTTGTTTATTTGGAGAGATTGTTTGTTGGGTTTGGGAGGTAGATATGGGTGGGTGGGATGGGTGGGCAATTTTTTCTGGTGATTATTTTGTTGTGATTCGATTTTAGTACTTCTTGTGGGAGGAAAGCTACTGCCTTATCAAATGGGATACTTGTTCTAAATGTCCCAAATATATCAGTTTTGGTCCTGGAATGTTAAAGCTGCTCAGTCCCCAGTAAAACACTTGAAGTTCTTACTTCATCTAAAGGGACTGCAAGTAGATGTTGCTATGCTACAAGAGACCCATTAACCCACTTCTGAACTGTTATCACTCTGTAGAACATGGGTGGGTCATGTTTTGTGGGCTGGGATGGATATTCGCAAGAGGGGTTGGCTATTCTGGTGACATGGGTCCCAATTCCAAGAGGGGCTACACCAGAGTAAGCCAAGATATGCCAAACCTCATGGCGTATCTCATGACTTATGCCAAGCGTTACACCAGCCCTTATTCTAGGAGATGCCCTGCACCAGTGTATCTGTGGGCTGTGACAATCACAAGTTAGGACACTACTTATGCTGCAGCATGTCGACGCTTGACCCATCTATGGGTTACAACATGCACAAAGCCTAGTTCCAGGTGGGTAGGTGTCGTAACCTGCAGTTGCAATTCCCAAAGCCACAGTGACATAGGGAATCTATGACAGCTCAGAGCTGACATAAGTGGCATCTGACAGCTGGCACCTTTGGATGCAGCCACATAGCACCACAGCAATGGCATCATGCTGTGCCCCGGCCCCCATATCTACATCCCCGCCCCAAACCCCCTATTGTGAGGGACCCCTTGGGGTCTAGTCCAGTAGGTCCCCCAGATGCCTGTGCCATCTGTCCTGGTCCCCCATGCCCCCTGATGTGTGCTGTGGTGGTCTGAGGTGGGGGGCTTCGGGAGGCCACCTGTTGCTATCCATAAGTTGTGACCTGTGACTGCGATATGCCATGTGTGGGTTACTGCCACACTCATGGCATATCTCACATGTCACAGTTGCTGGGACCCTGCCATTTCTGGAATGTGGCATAGGGTCCCTGGAGTAGAGGTGACCAGTGTAACTCACAACTACATGCAATTTTCACCAGCAATCTTGGAATCAGCCCCACGAAGAGTCCCCTTTCAGCTCTTGCAGGAGGTATCAGACCCCCTGGGGAAGTCTATATTATATTACTGAGGGTTCTTTTAGGACATAGGGAGGTCATCCTGGGTTCTTTATACAGCTCTATGGTACATGACCCTAGCTTCTTCATGTCTTTAATGACTACATTATCTTCCTGGGTTTCCCTTCCTATTCTCTTGGCAAGTGACTGGAATATGGTCATAAGCAAAGAATTAAATAGGTCCTGGACAAAGAGACAAAGTTTCTCTCAAGGGCAGCGGGCATTGTGTGAACCTATGGATTCCACTGGCCTGGTGGATCCTTAGCAAGAACTGAATCCCTCTCAACAGGAGTATTCTTTCCACTCACTGCCCCATAACTCATTCTCTCAAATTGATTAATTTCTGTTGGGGTTGGAGTACCTTTTGGGAATTGAGATGTGTTATTATGGTGCCAAGGTTTTATCAGATCACCATCCTACTATTATTCAAATATGCTTTTCATTGGGAAGTATATCATTGGAAAGTGTAGAGAACAAATCTTGGAAACTGAATAATCAATTGCAGAAATCCCCGGAGATTGCAGAGCATATTACCAGTCTTATAACATCCTTTCAAGAGATTAATTCTCCCTCTGTGTCCTGCTTAGATCTTTTATGGGGTGCCTTAAATGGGGCTTAAGGGGGGAATTCATCCGTATAGCTTCCAAGCAAAAAAAGCTTTGAACACAGAAGGCCTCTCACCTTTCCAAACAAATTCAGGACCTAGAGCATTCTCTGTGGCTCTCCTCCACTGATGATATTTGGAAGCTGCTTAAATCTCTATGGGCTCAATATAATGACCTCCTGCTGGATCAGTGGGAATATCTTCTCCTTAAAATTAAAGTGAAATATTTTGATCAGGGGGAGGAGGTGGGCAAGCTGATAGCGCTGTATTTAAGAACACAAGTGGCTGATAGAATTATCCCCTCCAAGGAGATCACGTGATGCAGAGTACTGAGTAGAAGCTCCTCCACTAAGCTCCTGCCTCCCGAGTATAAAGTCATCTTTTATAAACATTTAAACTTATCTAATTCCTCTTCCTACAAATTCTTCCATTGCTAAAACATCTTGTGCTCTGGTTTTGGGCGTCAGATTGGTAGATGTAGGCTTACATGAAGAAATCCCCGGAGAAACATACTCCCCCCGGCTACTCCTGAAACGGCCCCAAAGAAATCCAGAGCCTCGAGTGGGCCAGACAAGCCTGATCCTTCATGTCAAGCTGGGGAACAACAGCTTTTAACACTTAATAAGTTCTTGGAAGAATTTAAGCCTTTTTGAGAAGAGTTGAAATAAATGGCGATTGATTTGAAAACCCTCTCAAGAAAATTGGATGAAGTTTCCCTAACGGTCTCTGACAATACTGCTCGAATAGTCTCGATGCAGAGGAAGCTGGAAAGCCTAGATCCTGAATTGGCATCAACGAGACAGAAATTGTCTCGCTTAGAGGCTAAACTTGAAGATTTGCAGGGCCGTAGCCGCAGAAATAAAGTTGTAATACTAGGGCTACCAGAAGGGGAAGAGGGCCAGCATGCTGTAGTTTTTGTACAGAAACTGGTGGATCGGGTTGCTGGTCCCTCTCCCTTTGGCCCAGTGTACATGAGAGAGTGAGCTCACCGTTCCCTGCAAACAAAGCCTTCTCCGGATGCTCCCCCATCCCATTATCTGCCACTTCCTGAATTATTTGGAAAAGCAGCATTTTCTTCAGAAGGTGAGGGCTCTACAAGAGGTTCATTGGGAGAAGGCAAAGTTGAGAATTGCACAAGATCTCCCTGGTTCAGTTCATCTGAAGTGGAAAGTGTTTCACCCTATTGTATCTAAGATTATCGCAGCAGGCTTAAAATTCAGGATGGGGTATCCAGCCAGGTTACAAGTCTCAGTAAATGGTTCCTGGTTTAACTATGAAGATCCTGAAGCTGCTCTGTCAAGCCTTAAATCTATGCTACCAGATTTATTCCGGGAGACCTGAGAGTTCTTCTAAAGTTTTGAGATTCACTGAGAGCTGCTGTTAGAACTGTTATTCTTTTTCCTTTTGGAGAAAGCATTTTCCACTAACTGAGATTGGACTCACTCGTTTTCTCATTTGGAACTGGGCTACCCATTACAGGGCCTAATTGTTATCTATCTTCCAAGCCCTGGCTTCTTAGAGTTAATTCTGGCTCAGGGTGAAACCCTTTAGGGTCCTGTGGATGGCTCATTTAGGAGTGTAGTTTGGACATTATTATACACTCAGTTTTGGGGGGTTGCATACAGGAGGAAAGCTCTGGGTTGTTGATTATGGGAGCAGTCTCCATGTTTTAGTTTGGTAGGCTCCAGAGTGGTTTCGGGCTTTCATTGCCACTCTGACATACCTTGTTAGGATCGGGGGACAACCACAAGAGGGCGCAGCTCACCTAACTAATATACGCCCATGGGACTTTGAATTCAAGAAGGATCTCTCCCAGTCCTTGTACTACTCCAACTTTTTTCAGGGGGTTCTTTGGAATCAGGGAGCTGGTAGCCCAAGGCAGTCACATTTCTCAGTTTTCTCTTTTCGGGGTCTCGTTTTCAATTGTTATCTTGTTTCCTGTTCTCAGCTCATGATTGGGGTTATCCCTCACTGTTAGTTTTTCCTCCGGTTCTGGTTTTGGTACAGCTATCTTTTGGGGTCAGGTAACCCCTAATTCTCACTCTGGTTTGTGTCGCTACCTGTCTTACTCATGTTTCTGACAGTTTGGTTCATTTTCCCTGGTCCTATTGGATTCATAATCATGTGTCTATAGGTTCTGGAAGCTCGAGACCGCTCTTTAGGTTTTAGGGGCTAGCAAAAATTGTTTGTAGTTTATACATGTACCTTGAGATATAAGTGGGTCATTATTAGCAGAGGTATATTATTGGGGGTGGGAGGAGGAGGAAATGACCCAGTACTGTGCTAAACATTGCTTGTGACAGTTTGGGGGTTGGGAGGGGTGGGAGGTATGGGCTCTTGTTGGGGTTGGGGGCATGGGGGTTTAAAAATGGGCTAATGGTGGGGGTTAGGGTGGTGTGAGGTCTTACAGCAGCAACTTGTGGGGTTAGGTTACACATAATATATATCCTGAGTGCAGGGCTGAATCTATTAAACCTAGTAATTATTATTAGGTGGCCAAGGAGGTGACTTTGGCAACGTGGAATGTTAAGGGGATCAGGAAAAAATCTAAACAATATCAAGTTCTCAAACACTTAAGCCTACTACGTTCACAGATAACTTTTCTACAGGAATCCCATTTATTAGATGTGGAAGCTTCACAGTTGAGGAGACAGCAGGTGGAGACGGTGTACGATGCTCAAGGCTCCACCAATAGCTGTGGGGTTATGCTTATTATTAACAGGGGCCTTCCCTTTGTCTCTACACAAGTCATTAAAGACCCCAAGGGTAGGTTTGTCCTAGTTAAAGGTACTCTCTGGTCAGTCCCACTGTTACTTGGCAGTATATAAGGTCCTAATGTGGATGATCCTGGGTTTTTTATCAGACTCATTAACATAATCCTGCCTTTGCTTCCTATTAGGATTGTTTTGGGAGGTGACTTTAATCAAGTTGTAGATTCTAATCTCGACAGTTCAGGTGGTGGGCCGGGAGGGACTTCTCTGGGTCAGAGGGCTTTTAAAGACTTATTGGATCAATGCGGGCTCTGTGATGTCTGGCGCGTCTTATATTCGGATTTTAAGGAGTTCACCTACAGGTCATCGGCGCACGGCTCACAGTCCCGCATCGATTATATTCTTATTTCTCAGGCTTTCCTACCTGGGTTTAGGAGTTCTTCAATCCAACCTGGTCCTGTCTCTGATCATTCATTGGTGTTATATAAACTGGCACTCCAGGACTTTTCAAATAGGGAATCAAGATGGAAACTTAATGATCAAATCCTTAAGGATTCCAAGTACTGTAAGCTTATAAGGGAACAAATTGAGACCTTTTTCCTTATCTAATCCTTTAGATAGTGCAAAACTGGATATCATATGGGGGGCCTTTAAGGCCTACATGAGAGGGATCCTTATTAGTATGGTGGTGAGTAGGAAAAGGGCAAGAGAGAAGGAACTATTATCATTACTATCTCAAATTCAGGTACTCGAAATTAACATTTCGGTTAATGCTCCAGAAGAAGATGAGAGGAAGCTCTTACTGCTGAGAGATAGATATTTAGAGTTGGTCCGGGAAAAGGCAGAACTAGCTATTGTTCATACTAGAGCTAGTTACACAGATCAGGGAGAGAAGGCGGGGCGCCTATTGGCACTCCGTATGAAGCAACAAGAATCTGCAAGATTCATCCCTCCAATTAGGGCATTAGCTGATGGGTCTCTGAAAGAATCCCCTACTGACATAGTTCAAGAATTTGCCCTATAATATAAAATGCTGTACAGTGACATGGAGCACCCTCTAGTCCTGGGAGCATGGAGAAGTATCTGAGGGAGTCCCATTTGCCCTCCCTTTCAGCACAACATAAGGATTTTCTGGTTTCTCCTATATCACAGGAGGAAATTGCTGAGGTCATTAACGGATTACCCTCAGATAAAGCTCCCGGTCCTGATAGAGTCTCCTCCCTTTTTTACAAGATGTTTCGAGATCTCTTACTACCAGTACTTAATCAATTATTCCAATATATCCTATCCGGGGCAGAGGTTGATTCTCATCTCTTTGAGGCCTTGATTGTACTTCTTCCCAAACCAGCAAAGACCCAGTGCTCATCCAAAGTTACAGACCCATTTCTCTCCTAAATCAAGAGATCAAAATTCTTTCAAAGATTTTAGCTAATAGGCTAACTGTTGTACTCCCTGAGTTAATAGGTATGAATCAGGTAGGATTTATGAAAGGACGCTCATCAGCTGACCATCTGCGTACATTATCTCTTGTCTTCTCAGCTACCAGAGACGCTGAGTTTCCCACAGGCCTGGTCTCTCTGGATGCCAAGAAGGCATTTGATTGGGTAAATTGGAGCTTTTTGTTCAAGGTTCTGGATGCCTTTCAATTTTCTCCTGTATTTATATCTTGGGTTGCTGCACTATATAAAACCCCTACAGCTAGCATTTTGGTGAAAGGGGCCTTCTCTAAATCTTTCCCACTCCATTCAGGGACTAGGCAGGATTTCCCCCTATAGCCTCTGCTATTTAATTTATATCTGGAACCCCTTATTTAAAATATTCTCAATACCATCTCTATACAGGGCATTTGGGTTGGGCATCATGAAATTAAAGTCACTGCATATGCAGATGATTTGTTGATACATCTATCCCACCCGGTATCTTCTGTACCAGCCTTATTGAATGAAATTGCTAGATTTAGTGAATTATCCAATTACAAGTTGAATGCCAGTAAATCTCTATTTTTTCCATTAAACCACAAGGTATTTAAGAATGATATTAGTCCCTTAGGTTTATGTTGGACTCCCAGGTCATTTAAGTATTTGGGCATTAAACTATCCCATAATCCCCTACCATGGTTTTAGGATAACCTTGATTTCCTTTCACAGCTTATTATCCATGACCTTGACAGGTGGTCTAAACTTCCCATATCATTATGGGGCAGGATTAACATAATCAAGATGAATGTTTTCCTTAGAATTTTTTTTATCCCTTATCTCTTCTCAATACTTTTATCCCTCTACACTGGTTCAAAAAATTACACGGCATATTCACTATATTTATTTGGGCAGATAAATATCCCCATTTGGCCTATTATAAATTAGCTGCCCCAAAATTTGAGGGGGGGAGGGTTGCGGATTTCCTATTTGGCTATATACTACTGGGCCAGTCACTTAGTAAAATGCTTGAGATGGGTATCCCCGGGCCCTGAAAAGGAACAACCGGTATGGCTTAGGATCGAATCAGATGCAATTAAATCTAAGAATCTGGACCCCCTAACCTTATTTTATAATAAAATATCCCAGGTACGTATAGTTGATTGTCCCACAGTAGGTATCTCACGAAGGATATATGCACAATTATGTTCAATTCTACATTATACCCCCCAGGCAGATCTAGCTCAGTCTATTTGGAATTCCCCATCCTTTACTATCAATAAGAAGCAGATTTACCATAAATGGCTGCCCCAACTGGGAGATGGGATACTGTTTTCTTTGGTGGACAATGAGGGGCATTGGTTGGCCCCAGGTGATATTACCAAAAAATGTCTCATTCCGGTTTCCTCTCATTTCAAAGATATGCAGTTAAGACATCCACTCACAATAGCTTTGGGGAACATTTCCTCCTCCCAGACGGTCTCAGCCCTGATACCGGAGGTCTCCTCAATTACTGGATCGTCAGGTGCCGTATCTAAATTATATCGAGTGTTGTTTCACAAAAGATATGGGGACTCTTTTGGACCCACCAGACTCCGTAACTCGCTTCTTCCTCAGTACCAGTTGGATTGGCAATCTCTGAGGAGATCCTGCCATAAATATGTTTCCCAAGACAGATTGAGCCTCATGCAATATCATGTATTACATAACATGTACTGCACTCCTGTAAAACTAAAGAAATGTTTATTTTTGGATTCTAGTACCTGTACTAAATGTATGTGGGAAGAAGGAACACTTCTTCATATGTTCTGGTCCTGTCCCAAAGTTTCCCTTTTATGGGATTCAATCAGCATTTCCCTGGATCCCTTACTGGGCCTTCAGTAGTGTTTCACCCCGGATATATGCCTTTTAGGGGACCTGTCCGCTGTCAGGGTCAAAGTAAGGAAATTTCATATTTCCATGATTGCACTATCTGTTAAGAAACTTATCTTATGTCATTGGAAAGACAAACACACCCCAACCTTTCAAGAATTGCTGTATGAAATTCTTGCTAACCTTCGAACAGAAAAGCCGATTGCCAGTCTCCATAACAGACTCGCAGTTTATAACAAAATATGGGATCCCCTTCACTCTTTAATTTCACTGGCTCAATAGTAATTATGTCATGTCTCAAAATCTCTCACAGGTCCTCTGGGAATGAGCTTGGCACTTTGGGGTTATATGGAGTAGTTGCTGCTGTAAGAGGAGGGATGGGTGGTTGGGGTGGGCTGGGCAGTTTTGTTCCTATACTGTATGTGGTTGTGTTGCAGTTTACTTTCATTGTAACTGCCCTTTACAATGGAAAATGTATTAATAAAGTTTAAATTGAAAAAAAAAAAAGAATTATCCCATCCATCCAGTTAGCCTTGCGTCAGTTAGTCACTACACCTTAGAACATTGGAGCGCAATTCCAGATCTACTATCAGTTTCTATATACTCATGAGACGGTTGCTCATACCTCATACCTCTAGGAATTTTTTTCAGGGATTTGAGTATCCACAACTTTCAGACTCTCAACATGTGTTCCTATAAAACCCTATGGGCTGGATTCACAAAGCTTTCTGAAGGTGCAAAACCTTCCCTAAGTCCACAAAAGTGCCGTAGCTATGGAAACAAAGGGGAACTTGCACTGAGTGCTATTCACAAAACCCTCTGCAGCTGCAGAAAACAACACTAAGGACTGTGGAAAAAAGTGCAGCTGGGGAAGTGCCTGAGGAAAAAAGGTGTGAGATAAGTAAGGCACAGCCCCTGAAAGGCTATTCACAACCATTTTTTCCCGCAGGTGCGGAAAAATTGTTACACACAGTAGAATGAGGTGTAACTCTCCCTCAGCAAACTGCAGTAGTGCCCCAGCAATTGGAATCAATTCAGGTGGAGGTGAGGCACAGGTAATAGCATCCCAGATAGTAGAACTGTGGCTGCTGTAACAGCAACAAAAGCACACATTGCCATGATATGGCAACAGGCAACAACCACCAGGCACAGTGCAGCCCATGACAGAGCCCCACAGGCAGTAGAGCCTGGCCAGCCTGCAGAGAGTGCTACCCCTGTAGGCAACAGGAACACCCCAGGGAGTGGGGACCAGCAGTAACAGTTAGCCACTGTGGTGCCATGGTATTGTTGGTACCTGTGGTGCTGCAGTGGTCCCAGTTGCGGGACTGGTTGCTGGTCTCTTTGTGGGTGCTTTCAGCTTCATTCTAAGGTAGCCCTGTTAAAGTCTGCTGTTCCAGATAATTAGGTTAATCTGCTGCTATGCCTCCTAAGCTATTTCTGGAGCTGCGGATCTGCAGTTGCGGATTTTCAGCATGTGCACAATTTCCACAGCTGCTGAAATTCCACAGCTGCGGGGATTTTACAACATTCTGCACCTGCTCAAAATTTCTTTATGAATATCACGCAACTGTGTTTCCGCAGTGCTGCAGGCTTTTTTTCCGGCAGCTGCAGGATTTTTGGCTTTCTTTGTGAATCCTGCCCTTTATCTTTACAGGAAGTTGTGGAAGCTATTGACTCCTTAACTCTGGAAAAGGATCCATGGCTGGATGACTATACCCCCAATCTTTTATAAGAAATTTAAGACATTTTAGCCCCTTTTTTATTAGATACTTTTAACTCTATTTATTTACATCTCGCCACTGACCCTAACATAACAGAAGCTCTCAAAGTGGTCCTTTTAAAACTGGTATAGATCCCACAAAAGTCAGTAGTTATAGACCTGTTTCATTAATAAACCTTTATTATAAAATTTGGGCTCTTTAATCAGCAGAGAGCAAGTCAACGTTGTTCCTTGTTGACTTTCTTCAGACCATTTGCACAAATTAGCTCATCTTTTTCCACATCCAGGGACTCCTCTGCTGCAGCGGTATTGGTCACCCTGGGTGCGGAGAAACATTTGATCAGGTCTCATGAGATATTTTTTGTTTAAGGTATTGCCTAAGTTTAACATTCTACCAGATTGTATTGAATTGGTCTAGGTTCTCTACACCAACCCCTCAGCCCATATCTTAGATAATGGGGATCGATCGGAGGTGATTCATCTGAAGCAGGGCACCAGAAAGGGGTATCCTCTGTCCCCTTTTTTATTTCATCTCTTTTTGGAACCTCTGATCTGGAAAATGAAATCTACTTCATGGATTCATGGTATTCTTATTGGACCAAATCAATGCAAGTTGTTTACGTGGATGAGGAGGTACAAGAAAACAGGGAGGAGGAGGTCATGGAGGAGTACTGGATGGAATCGAAGGAGGTGACGAGGGCAGTAAAGGAAGCCAAGGCATCTATGGAGCTCAGGATGGCACACGGCATTAAGCAGGGGGAGAAGGACTTCTTTAGGTACATCAGGGAGTAAAGGAGCTGTAAGGACCACATAGTAAGGATTAGGAAGGAGGGGGGTTGGGTGGAAGCAGGGTGTGATAAGACAGAAACACTAAATGATTACTTCTGCTTGGTATTTACTAAAGAGAAGAGGGGGGTGATATCCAAGGGGGGAGGAATGGCAGAAACAGGGGGGAAGGGGTGACAGATGGGGAAATCATGGAGGGCATAGTTTGGGAGGGTTTGAAGGCACTGAGGGTGGACAAGGAACTAGGCCCAGATGGCATCCACCCCAGGGTACTGAAGGAGCTGGCAGAGGTCTTTGCAGGACCTTTGGCAGACCTTATTAATGCCTCACTACACTTGGGGTGTGTACCTCAGGACTGGAGGATGGCTCATGTGGTGCCCCTCCACAAGAGTGGCCCTAAGGATGAACCAGGGAACTACAGACCAGTAAGTCTCACATCCATCATGGGTAAGCTAATGGAGACTATCCTGAAGGAGAGGCTGGTGGCCCTCCTAGAGGCCAAAGGACTACAGGACAGCAGACAGCATGACTTCATACATGGCAGATCCTTCCAAACCATGCTGGTGGAGTTCTATGACTGGGTAACTAGGCAACTGGACAGGGGCCATGCAGTAGATGTCCTGTATCTGGACTTCAGTAAGGCATTCGACTCAGTGCCTCATGGAAGGCTGGGAAGTAAGTTAGAAGGCACAGGAATGGATGCAAAGCTGGTGAGATGGGTAGAGAACTGGCTTCAAGGAAGGAAACAGAGGGTGGTGGTGGGTGGGGAGCTCTCACACCCAAGGATAGTGACCAGTGGTGTTTCAAAGGGCTCGGTGTTGGGCCCAGTGTTGTTTGGGATATTCATTGCAGACATATCATTGAACATCAGGAGCAAGATCAGTCTGTTTGCTGATGACACCAAGGTAAGAGCAGTGGTGGATGACCTAGGGAGATGGCAGGGGTTGCAGAAAGATCTGGAAAAGCTTGAAACCTGGTCAGACACCTGGCAACTGGGGTTTAATGCCAAAAAGTGCAAGGTGCTGCATTTTAGGATGAAGAACCCAAGGAGGAGTTACTATATGTGAGGAGTGCAGCTAGCCCAGACAGAGGAGGAGAAGGATCTGGGTGTGCTCATTACAGGGTCAGTGAACAACTCGAGACAATGTAGGAAGGCAGCTGCAAAGGCCAACAAAATGCTGGGTTGCATTGCAAGGGGTATATCCTCGAGGAAGGAAGAGGTGATTCTGCCACTGTATAGGTCATTAGTTAGACCACACCTGGGAGTACTGCGTGCAGTACTGGCGCCCATATCTGAAGAGGGACATTAAGTTACTGGAGGGGGTGCAGCACAGGGTGACAAAGATGATCAAGGGGCTGGGGGACTTATCATACTAGAAGAGGCTAAAGGAGTTGAACACGTACTCACTGAAGGAGAGGAGGAACAGGAGGGACATGATTAAAACCCTTAAGTACATGAAAGGAATTAACAAGACAGGTACAGAGGGGCTGTTCAAAGTAAGGAAGAGGAGGGACACCAGGGTCCATGGTATGAGACTGGAGGGAGGAAGGTTCAGGAGGGAGATGAGGAGACACTTTTTTACAGAGAGGGTGGTAGCTGGGTGGAATGCATTACCTGCAGAAGTGGTATCCAGTAGAACAGTGGACTGCTTCAAAAGGGGATGGGACAGGACAAGGGGGAGGGTCAATGGAGGGGGAAGGGTGGAAGGGAGGGCCAGCTGCAGAATAAGGGATGCTAGCTGCACATTCGAGCAGACTTGATAGACCTCTAGGCCTTTATCTGCTGACAAATTTTGTATGTTCGTATGATATTTTGCTAGATTTGCTTAATTTCTCTGCATCTCTGCCTGTGATCCTGGACATAATTTAGCAGTTTGATCAACTCTCTAATTATATAATAAATCTGAACATAACCGATGTTATGGCCCTTTACACATGGACAACATTTATTTATTTAAAATTGTTGACCTGGAAGGGCACACTGAGCTGAGGCTCATTTCCAAGTGTGACCTGGGTACAAGGTGTACACAGTAACAGCAGAGAAGTACAAACAATATCTTGTTTCAGACAAATAGTACAGTGTAAGGACATTTCATAGTAGTAAGCAGTAAAGTAACAATTGTTACTAGAACAGATGAATAGAAGAACATCGGGACATTTCATTACTAACAATTTGTATTTTCAGTATATTACAAGTGTATATATAGACATTTTTACAAGTAGTGGTTGTCCAAAGTGTGCTAGACTTGCACAGAGAAAGTACAGCAGGTAGGTGGTTATGCAGATTGGGGCTGCTGTGTGCAATAATGTTTACCTGAAAAGGGCCACTGAGGGTAGGCTAGTCCCAAGTTAAGGAGGGTTCAGATGAGCATCCTGGACAGGGAGGTGGAGGGACGGAGCCTGAGGAGTTGTTTAAAGGCTGATAGGGAGGAGGCCTGGTGGAGGGTGGGTAGGAAGTTGTTCCAAAGGAGAGGAAGCTGGTAGGAAAAGGCAGCTTGCACAGAGGCAGAGAGGGGGGCTGGGAGGTGGAAGGTACATGCATGTCTATGGCAGAGTGAGTAGCCTGGGGAGATGGCTAGAGAGAGGCAGGAAGCAAGGTAGGGGGGAAGGGAGCCAAGCCAATAATTAGCTATGAGGGAGGCGCTGTGGGTGGTCCTCCTTTGCGAGAGTGGCATCAGGGATAGTGTGGGGTATAGGAGGTAGTGATGAGTGAGTTGGGGGGAGGCGGTGGCAAATTGACTGAAGGAATTGAGCAGGATGTCAAGTTTTGAGAGGGAGAAGGTAGGGGCTGTGCCATAGATGACGTCTGCATAGTCCAGAACTGGTAGGATGGTTTTGCGTATGAGTTCACTCCGGGTGAGAAAGGGAAGGCTGGCTTTGTGGTGATAGAGGATGGCCAGTTTGGTCCGGAGTTTGGAGCAGATGGCATCAACGTGGGTTGAAAAGTTGAGGTGGGAATTCAGCCAGACTCCCAAGTACTTAAAGGTGGGTACTGACTCGAGGGGAACACCATCCAATGTGGAGATTGGTGGTGGGCAGGTAGGGAGGCAACATAGGTTGAGGTTGCTCATCATGGATTGATCTGGATTCCTGACAAACTTAAGTATCTAGGTATGAACTTAAGCACCTCCCCTTCAAAATAAAACTCTGTAATTTCGACTAATTGCATGAACAACTTTTACACAACTTAAATCATTTATCTCAGCTTCCTCTCTACCTTTGGTGTTGGATAAATATTGTTAAGATGAATGTCTTCCCCATGGTTCTCTATCCCCATATGATGCTTAATGTGGTCCTTCTTCAGTCTTGGTTTGCTGATTTGCAGAGAATCTTGACACAGTTTATTTTGCAAAGGAAGCAGCCTCGAAGGGTGTATTTCAAACTCAAAGCCCCTAAAGCATTGGGTGGTCTTCATCTCCCTAATTTTTACTTATATTACTTTGCAATACATTCCACTCCTTACTTCCAGTGGTATCGGGACCCAGGAGGGGACTTCTTATTAGTATATGTTCCACATTGGTTGGAAATCAAGTGGTATCAGTGTCAGCAGCTCAACCTTAAAAAAAACTGCTTTATTACATGTATCTCCTAATAACCACCCTCACAGTCTTCATGCCACTCTACTAGCTATTTTGGCGTGGGCTAATAAACAGTTATGTCTTCTTCTTCACCTGGACTCCATGAAAGATGTTGCACAACCTCTCCTGAGTAATCCAAACTTAAAAATAGTGGGACTACTCATCACTTCAACATATAGGTCTTACCTGGACATTACATTGGTTGAACAACTCACTCATAATGGAGTACTATTAAAATTCCTGGATTTTCAGTGTGTTACCCAAGCCTCTAACAAGGATACTTTTAAGTATTTGCAGCTTTCCCACTCATTACATCATCATTTTGGCTCAAGGCCCTGGTCCAACATTAAGGCCAGAAGATACTTGTCATAGCACCCAAAGCATCCACCTCTCATGCTGTTTCCTTTTTTTACTCACAAGTTTATGATCTTCTCCCCACAAAGGAGGAGGGGAAGATGAGTACTGGGCCCAGGTCATCTCTATATCTGGTGACTTAATGGTCCAGTCTCTATATTGCAAAAGGTATATAAATATCTTAAATGGGACAGATATCATTACATGCAGTTCCAGTTGTTACATAGTCTTTATTATACCCCATTTAAATGATTTAAAATGGGTATTACATCATCGGATTAATGCACATGCTGTGATAAATCAACTGGCACCTTGTTACATATTTTGTGGGAGTGTGCAAAATCTACTCCTCTTTTGGACACAATCCACTGACACCTTGACCCACTTTTAGGGTTGGAGCAAGAATGTACTTCAGATAGTTGTCTGTTAGGGATATGTAAAGAAAAGTTCATTGGTAAGCAATGCAACCATATGGCCTTGATTTCCGCTTGTGCTAAGAAAATTATATTACAACATTGTTGTGATCAGGAGGTTCTTCATATATAAAATAGTTTAATGAAATGTTGTTTCTTTAGAAGTGGAGAAGATGCTTGCTACCATGAAAGACCACTTCATTACATTTCAAAAATATATGGGATCTGTTATATATTTTACTTATATTACATGGAGTATAGGGTTTGGTATTATTTAACCTGGTCTGCCTGACCTGGTGGTGCTGAGGGTTGAGGCACTAGATGCCACATCTCGCGCAATGCCACTGACCCGGGTTTACTGATGGACTCGAGGAGCCGGAGGTCAGCAAGGGAGGGAGGGAGAGGATAGAGCATCAGGAGGACAGCTCTCCTCTCCCTGGGGAGGGATACAGGGATGCTTTATGTCCTGATGGCCTCTGAAGGAGCTCGGGGGCATTGCAGGGACACCAGCCAACAAAAGGATTGGAGTGCAGAAGATGCCAACTGGGCAACCATGTGTAGATGTCATTGCACATCACACTCACAGGGAAGAAAACCAAGAAAAATCTCAATCCTCGGGGATAGGTGACAGCACCTCACCCCACCAAGCCACATTCCATCTCTGGGCTTCTCTCTGCACCAGGCTGACCACTTAGCCAGCATATTGGATTATAGATAGAGCACCATGGGCAGATAGGATGGCCCCACCTCAGGGGTGCAGAGCCAGGGGGTCTGCTGGGCTGGTGTAGGGTGGTGGGGAGCTTCAGGTAGTATATAGAGCCTGTAAGTGTGGTGGATGCCTGAGATAGTTCCCCATAATGATGGAAAAGAAAAAGAACGTACAAAAAAATCCTTGTTAGATTTAATACAAGGGGTCGTACGGGATTTCCATTTCCTTCTATGTTAGTTTGAGTTATTTAACTATTAGTTAATGGGTTAAATTGACTATTCTTCCCTGTGCTTGCTTTATCTAACTTATTCTTTCTCACACTCTAGATATAAATTATTCCTGGCTTTCCCACTCTGGAATGGGGGGGGTACGGGTGATTGATTGGTGGGGTTGTTGTTTGTCTCTGTATGCTGGGTGTTGTTTTATTGGATTGTTTCAGTGTTATTGGTTTTGTTGTTTTGATATACTCTACTTAAAATACTTTAATAAAGTTTATTCAATTAAACTGTCATTTGCTTCACTGCCATACAGTCTCTGTCACTGAGTATTCACTATGTCTGTCAGTCAATGGCAATGATCACAAAGTCAGATACAAATATTTTCTTCTTTTATATTACGTATTCATATGGTTACAATCATATGAAGATGGGCATACTTCAAAAAGTTATTTTGCTGTCAATCAGAACATAAGACGTTTGATTTGTTATACAACATACCATCAGTGGGTTCTTGACAGATGATAGCCACTGTATATTTACTGTTTAGGGGTTATAAACCACTGCCAGTGAGTGCCTAACAGCTCCATAAACCACATATGTGGTTTATGGCGCTCCGTAAACCAATTGGCAGAACAGTACCACAGTATCACCAGAAAAAACGCCGAACAAGCTGTCCTCACACTGGACATTCACAAGCGGTATAAAATAGGTCAATCAGCATGAGACAAGCTTGTCAGCGGTAACAGTTACCCTGGCTAAGTGACAAAAAAGACAATTTAAAACAAAAAACACTGAAAACCAGTAAATATAAAAAATAAAACATGGAGAATTGTGGTTCTCTGAGATTTTATGTGCTTCCTCGGTGTGTGATGCCCATATAAACCCCATTTATGAGGCAGCATCATACACCTCGGGTGTATAAACTCCCCATAAACCACATCTGCATTATTGTTGGCTTGTACTCTGCGTGCAACACTTGGCGACAGTGGGGTCTTGGGGCGTGGTTGTTTGGGCGAATGCAGGGCACACATCAGTTGGTGCATCCTCATTCCCCAATCAGCCTGCATGCCACCGCCACACCACTCATTCATAATGGGGTGAGCACATCAGTAAAGTCCGCTACAATCGAAGACAAAGCTCGTCATACACAGCGGTCCTTTGCTTTACGTCTTCATGCCATCCTGATCATGGTCGGCGAGTGGGCGGCCGCCTCATGTTTTTCTGACATTGAGGGTGCCCAGTCCCCTGTCGGCAACCCCCCGTGTTTGTGTGCTGATGGGGAGCCACTCCCGTCAGCATCCCCCGCAAATGTGGAATGCCGAGGGGGTGCCCAATCCCCTCAGCTCATGCCCCCGCTTTCTTTTCCGCCCGTTGGGGAGCCCTCCCCCCATCTGCTCCTCCCAACTGTTGAATGCCAAGGGTGACCAATCCCCGGCTCGTGCTCCCCTTTGTTTGCCGGCGGATGCCCAACCCGCCGGCTTTACCCCGCGGTTAGTGTCACCGATGAGGGTGCTCCAATCCCCGCCAGCTACTGACACCCCCCACAAAACCCACTTAGGTGGCACGCTGGAGCCCACCCCAGTGTGCCAAATGCCTTGTAATGCAAAACTGTCCCACGATGGTTTCTTTTTTTTTCCCACCTGCAAAAGGCAAAACCGTCCCTCATGGTCTAGATGCCCCCCCCCAGCAACATCACCCAATGTGCACCCTGCCTCCCATCACCCCCCTTACCCCATACTTACCTCCGGACTCTGGCGCAATGATCTTCCGAGGACCGGGAACACGTCTGCACTCTTCAAAGCTGACGGCAAACTGAGGAAATGCCGGTAAGCTGTATAATGCAATGAATAGGGTTTTTTCAACTTTGCTGCATATCTCAGGCATTTCTTGGAATTTTGGCACCAAATTTTCAACATGGGATTTTTGGGGCCCCTCCTCATGAATTCTGTCACTGTCATGGTGTTAATCAGCCTCAGAGGTGATTTCGCAGTCACTGTGCCAAATCACCTTTCGGACCCAGTTAATGAAATGACAGTGCCAGTGTTCTGAGGTATTCTCAAAAGCTCTATGTTCCAAATTTGGTGGAAAATCCAACAAATGCCTGATTTACGAGCGTATGCTTTGCACAGTTGTTGTGCAGGCTCATAACTTCGTGCATTCGCAATATTTTAACGCTGTATTTTCAGCATTGGCATTTTTGTGCACCTCCTTGTGAACAGTACAGCTGTCATTTTCCACATCCTGCCCGAAATGTGTTTCTGCACTTCTGGCACACAATTGCGCAGTCGCTGTGGGAAATCAGTGTTTGGGCCAGATTATGAGAATGACAGTGACACATTTCATGAGCAGAGCTCCTAGAATTCCTATGTTGAAAATTTGGAGCTGATACTCCATAAAATGGCTGTGTTATGAGCGTGCATTGGCAGATTGCACGCATGCTCGTACCGTCGTGCATTTGTGATATTTTCACTCTGGATTTTCACCATTGCCATTTTTACACACCTCTTGATGAACAGTACAGCTGTCACTTCTCTCATATCCTGCCCAAAATGTGTTTCTGCACTTCCGGCGCAGAATAGCATGGTCACTGTGCGAAATCAATTCTTGGGACACTTTGAGAAAATGACAGTGACACTGTACATGAGTAGAGGTGCTAAAATGCCTATGTTGAAAATTTGGTGCCGAACGCCTACAAACTGGCAGTGCTGCAAGCGTGCCTTGCATATTTCCCACGCACCTTTGCAACTCCGCAAATTTTGTATATTTGTATGCCACATTTTTCAGCACTGCCATTTAATTACACCTCCTTATGAACTGTGCAGCTGTAATTTTTCACATCTTGCCCAGCATGTTTTCCCGCACTGCACTAACAAACACCCACAGGGACACCCTAATGCCTCTCACTCTCTGCAGGGTGGGGGTGGGTTGGCATCAGCTCAATACTTGACTGCCACTCCTATGCTGCATCTCTCTAACTCCTGCACTGCCAATGGCAGTAAGACAACATTCGGCATTGACAAATGCTTGTTCTATATGCACTACCATTTACATCATCTAAATTTAAAGTTGTCTGAGTGGTGTATTTTGCTGTATATTTCTACACTGTCACTGTGAGGATTAGCCTATTGTGTGGTCCACTAAGGCGTGTACTCCTATTAGGAGATCGAGGATAAAAAAAAAATTCTATCAAGCAAACAGTTTACTGGAATTTCACAGCACATTTTTTTTCCTTTCTTTTTTAATAATATAATTGAAGGTACAGACTAACTAAAATAGTAACATACCAAAATGTCAGACGAGCACATATACAGAAGAAAAAATTCAAATGTATTACAACAGACTACTGACAGACTCATGCATGTATAGGGAGTCTGTTTCATCACTAATCAGAAATGTACATGTGCCTTGATCAGGAATCAGGGGAAAAAAGCTATTTAAATCACAAGAAGCCAAGGTTATGATTATGTACATATTTAACATATTTTACTTACTGTAGGGCACAAATAAAAACACAGTGACATTGGTTATCATTGAAAGGCTTTATTACAGGCAACTTGCAGGGTAAAATGAGTTTTCTGACTCCAAATACAGTAGCCCTGTCCCTGACCTGTGAGTGGCAACAACAGCAGGGGTTGCACTATATGACAAGCTGTCGTCTATTAAAAACAGCTTTGTCATATAGTGCAAACTGATGCTTTCACAAAAATTCAGTACTGAATAGAATGTTGTAGTTTTGAACTGTGCATGCTCAGAAACAGAACATGTGTATTCAATGTTTTAAAAGTTTCTTAACAGTGGGACCTAATAACTACAACATCAATCAATCAAGCAGTCTTTATTTGTCCAGGTAGAACATTGTTGAGAAGAATTCATTTACAAGATGGATCTGCAGATGTAAGTAATAACAACAATATATATATATATGTAAATAAAAACAAGGATAACAGTAAGGAACTATGTTCAGGTCAAAAGGATACATTACAAAAGCAGACACTATAGACCAACATATATCAAACCTGAACATTTCAGGTTTCAAAGCCTCCTATTTGTTTAGTTATTGGGTGGCAAAAAAAGTGTTACAATTTTCAAAACTGAGACATTTGTGTTTTTGCACCTGGATGTCAGTTCTTCAAACTTTACTTGGACTGCTAGTGATATTCTACTGCTGTGCGTGTGTGTGTGTGTGGGGTTGCAGCATCAATAGTGGATGGGATATTTCAAACATTAGATCAGTGCATTTATATATTGGATGTCAGGAATTTTTTTCCAAACAAACACAACTTGATTCAACCTGGGTGTTCAGATGTAGCAAGACTAATTATATAAAAATGAAAAAATAGCCCAGTGAGCTATTGACTGGTACCAGAGAGACATGTGAAGAAAGCTTGGAGTTTGTTTTGCAAATAAATTTTAATGAATATGGGTGGCTGAAAATACAATGGATGTTTAACAGATAGTCTATTTTTCAGTGCTAAGTCAACATAAAATAACAAATTCACTGCAATAATCTAACATTTGTAAACTACGAAGAAGAGATAGAATGGGAACCAGCTCTGGGATTCATTTCTGGGATGTAACCAACTGTTCATAGGTAGCTTTAAGAGATGTCTTTCAAGTATCACATTTTGTTTTTAGTTTCCTACTTTTAAAGTTTATTTTTAAGGAAACTATATCTGAATAGATTAGAAAGTGCCAAATCTACAATAGCCAAATGTCACAAATCAGTAACAAAGTGCCTTCTTTCAACCTGATGGATTCCTGAATAGTCTAAGTATATGGGGGAGAAAGGGCAAGACTCCCTACTCTGGACTTAATATCCAGAAACATGATGGCAGGACAAGAGCCTCATAAAAAGTGACCACAAAGTTATATTGCACAGATAGTCATGGCCATAAAGAATGCATTGGATAAAAAGGTGTCCCTTTATATATACTGTAATATACTTCTACAAACATGTTTAAAATTAATTGCAAAACACAATTGTTAATGCATTACAGTAGTTAGGGTTAAAGTAAAAACATTAGGGAAATACATAGATACATAGACAGTGTCGGCAGATAAGGGCCTATGGCCCACCTAGTCTGCCCATTTGAGCTTGTAAGTTCAGTTTGTTTTCCTAGAAGTCTATTTCCCCTTACCCCTGACCTCTAGAATTCCTTTATGTCTATCCCATGCATTCTTAAATCCCGTGATTGTTTCAGCCCCCACCACTTCCTCTGGCAAATTGTAATTAAGGGACAATCTAATTATCATGTGGCATTAGGGTCAATCCTAGCACCCCACCCTCACTCTGCAGGCAGCAACAGGAAAAACCAGTACAGTTTCACCCCCTTAGATCTTTGCAAATCAGGCATGGGGTGTGCCTTAGGGTTGTCAGCCATAATACTCATTCCATTCCACCAGTAAATAAGCTGAGAAGCATACAGTATATGAGAAAGTGGTAAGCATTAGGGTTGACAAATCCAATGCACATGCAATGCCTGATTTGAGAAGATGCAAGAGATGTGAAACTGTAATGTTTTTTGCTGTTGCTTCCTGCAGTATGGGGGTGGGGTGTTAGGGTTGGAAACACTAACGTGATATTTCCCTACATTTGTCTCTTTAACCTTAGCTAGTGCATTAGGAGCTGTGCACAATTAATTTCCTTACTTTTTGAAATAGTGTAATCATATCCTAATTTGCCTGTTGTAGAGCACGGCCCTCTGGGCCCTGTTATTCCATATCTCCATAGATGCATTCATGTATGTTGCTGTGGGCCCTGCACTTCCACTTCTGCCACAACAGCAATTTCTGTCCTTCGTAGTATGGCTTGTTAAAGTTCTAATGTTATCCTATGGGAATTTGCATGTTAATTTTTTATGATTTTTTAATATTGCCCCTAAATGTGTGAATAGAATATATGCTATTTATATAGTATTTATTAAGACCTTTGTATTGATATATAGATTGTCCCTTAATTACAAACAGTGAAGGAGTTACAGCTTCTTGAATTTACAGTGTTATTCTTTGGGAATCTGCATTTTGTTCAAGGTTTTTTATGTTGGCCCTACAGTTTTGGAGGGGGTGCTTTATGTGTTATGCATGTAGTACTCATTAAGATCATTTTGTTTATATAGAGATTGTTCCTGAAGTCCAAAGTGGGTTGATCCACATTTTAATTACAAAGTTTATACTGTGTGCAGGATAATCTAAAAGGCTGCATAATCGCAGTTGGGACTTTATTTAATTCCTGAATTTTAGCGGCATCTGTAGACAGGGGTGGGGCCTTGGTGCATGCAGCCTATAACCAGGAAGAGAGACTTGTAGTTCAGTGGAGCAGGAGATGAACTACAAAGTCTACAGTTTTCAGCTTAAATAATATTTGGGATGTATTGGGGCAAATGCAGAGCCAGGGTCATGCATGAGTGGCTCTCGCTAAACATAAATACCATTTTTAAAGCATTTGAAGTTTTATTTTGCTGACTGAGATCTGTGACTCTGGGTAAGGACATCTGGGTTGCACAGCACTATTTTAGTACACCCTGCTGCGAGTGGGGAGCTCGTCGCATGCGCAGAGATGTGTGCAGAGACATGTGCAATCTGTGCATGTCTGCTGTGTCCACTGGGGATGCAAGGGTCTAGGGTGGAGGAGTTTGCTGATTAATTAAACATGCTGATGCAGAGGTAACTATTAACTTGCTGTGGCATTGATATTACTAGCCTAACCATGTCACACAGCAAGGGCAGACATAGCAAGATATACAACTATGCACACAATGCAAGATGTTTACAGAAGGGGAAGCAAGCCAAGAGTTTGTTTGTGATAAATGTCTGCTGATAGGAACACTACAGGCGGAAAGTGAGCAATTACTTAAAAGGTTGGAAATCCAAAAAGAAACAGAAATACTTAAAAGATACATAGACGCTGTGTCACAGGACATCACTGTTAAGGAAAATATGGCCCTGAGTAGCACATTAACTGAAGAATTACCCATAGTTCAGCCCCTAGGGGATGTGGATGATGCCGAGACATGAGAACAGGTCCCAGTTGAGGCTAAAAAAAGTGGGGCTAGGAAGCATCAAAGCAAACTCTTGGAGTTACAAAATAAATTTGATGGTCTTAACCCAGATCCAGATGGGCTATACAAGGAAAATATGGCTGAGTCTGAGGGTGTGGACTTGTAATCCAAAAATAAAGCAGATACGTGTATAGCTCATGGCCAAGTTTTAGATTAGGGCATGCAGGACAGGGACATCATTATAATTGGAGACACTATAACAAGTGGCATTGATACACTGGTATGCAAAGGGGTGCAAATCACATACTACAGTGAGCACACTCACTGGGCTTCAGTGGAATGATATTGTGAAACTACTGGAAGGGCTATTGGAAAACACCTCCAACCTGCTAGTTGTGATTCATGTGGGAACAAATGACATAAATAGAAGGAAACTGGAAGCTATACAAAATAATGTTATAGAGATTGTCAAGGAGATTTGGGGAAAAAAAGGGGAAGTTATCTCAGGTATTCTTCCAGCATTTTGGTGCAATGAATATAAAAATTGAGCCATTAATAAATAAAACAGCTGGCTACATTTTTTTTTTTTGCAAATCAGAGCATATTGGGTTTATGGACAGTTCTGCGACTTTTGGTAATAAAGTACTTTCTAAAGTTGATGGCCTACATTTAAATAAGGCAGGTACAAGAATCTTGGGTAAAAAAATAAATTATGTGGTAAGCTTTCATTTAGACTACAGGGGGTGGGGGTCTGCTAAATGGTATAGAAACAAACCTGAACTTAAAAGAAGGAAAACAAAGAAATCTGGGATGGAAAGGAGTTTAAATTAGTGCCAGGATTCTGGTGAATAAACTGAAGAGTTTAAATATCTGCTAGACTCTCAGGACATCAAGTTAGCCTTAATAACATAAATTGGTAGGAAAGCGATTCATGGGCTAAAAACATTCAGGAGTATAATGTGTTCTCTAAATCTAGGAAAAACAGAAAAGGAGGAGGAATTACTTTTTATATGTACATGAATCCATTATATGTGAAGAAATGCAAGTTGATACAGAAAATTTAGAATTATTATGGTTAAAATTATTACCCCATGCAGGAGTCAAAATAAAGTTGGGTTTACTATACAGACCCCCCCCCCCATGTCATCAGAGAATGATACCTTACTGCTAAAACATACAAGTAGCATCAACCTTGAGGACAGGACATTACTCATGGGTGATTTCAACCTACCCGGAATAAATTGGGATGAGGTGAAGGGACTAGCTAAAATAGACAAAGCTTATCTATAGATCTTTGACCAAATTGGACTCTAACTAAAAGTGCTTGAATGTACAAAAGTAAATAATATTTTGGATATTATTTTAACTAATATGGGTGAAACAATAAGGACATTGTGGTCAATAGTCAATTAAACAATAGTGACCATCATAATGTTTATTTTAAAATTGCAAGGGTGCAAAATAAAGCCATGACAGCTATAACAAAAAATTCAACTTCAGACGGGCTGATTTCGGTGCTTTTAGAGATAATATGTCACAGTGGGAGTATGAGTTTAAGGAAAATACGGTAGATGCAATGTGGAACACCTTGTTACATAAGATCAAGGCAGAGATGCAGGATCACATTCCTTGTATTAAAAATATAATAACAAAGAAAAAGCTCCAGGATGGTTAAATATCAACATATAAAAGCTGATTAAGAAAAAAAAAAAACTAATTGTATAAACAGATTAAACACAATAACAAGCAGGAGGGTTATGTAGTCTGTAGAGAATTGGTCAGAAAGGTGAAAAGGGAGATTAAAAAAGCTAAAGCACAGCAAGAGATTTGGTTGGCATCTAAAGTCAAAGATAACTACAAAAATGTCTATGCCTATGTAAATTAAATACTATAAAAGGGAGGTCAATCACAATTGGTCCCTTCACAGATAAAGAGGGACACATAGTAGACAGCAAGGAGATGGCCAATGTCCAAAATAATTATTTCTGCTCAGTCTTTAACAACAATGGCTCAGGATTACAAAAAAGTAATGTAAAATCAACTCCAGGCAGATTAAAATAGAACTAAAAGAACTACCAGATAGATTGCAAAAACTGAAAGTTAATAAATCACCAGGGCCAGATGATGTACATATCAGAGTGCTCCAGGAATTATCAGAAGTTTTAGGCCCTCTGCTTACTTATATATTTCAGTCTTCTGTGGACAGGGAAGAAGTACCACAGGGGTGGAGGGAAGCTACAGTGGTTCCCCTCTTGAAACAGGGCCCTAAGTCTAAACCTGAGAACTTCAGGCCTGTGAGCTTGACATCTCAAATAGGGAAGATATTGGAGGGCATCCTAAAAGACTGTATACTAATGTACTTGGAAGAAAATGACCTAGCAGACCCCTTGCAACATGGGTTTACAAAAACTAGGTCATGCCAAACCAACATGCTTGTCTTTTACAAACAAGTTAGTAAAGCATTAGATCAGAGTCATCCAGTTGACAATGTATTTCTGGATTTTTCTAAGGCCTTTGATAAACTTCCTCATATAGAATTAGTTAACATCCTAAGAAAGATTTGACTGGAGAATAACATAATAAGGGGCATGTGAGGAGGATCATGTAAAAGCATCTATCCTAAATAGATACTTCTGCTCAGTATTTACTGAAGAGAAGATAGGACAGGGCCCACAGCTCAGCACCATGGACACGGGGGGGGGAGGTGTGCACTAGTCCCTTCACAAAAGAAAGTGTCCTACAAGAGCTCGATAAGCTCAGGGTGGACAAGGCAATGGGACCTGATGGCATACATCCCAGGGTACTAAAGGAGCTAATGGTGGAACTAGCAGAGCCATTATCAGAACTGTTTGGTGAGTCACTGAGCACAGAAGAGGTCCAAGAAGACTGGAGAAGGGGTCATGTGATCCCACTCCACAAGACTGGTAGCAGGGAACTACAGACCAGCCATTCTTACCTCAGTAGTGGGCAAGATTATGGAGGCACTCATTAAGGAAAGGATAGTGCAACACCTGGAATCCATAGGAGCACAGAATCCAAGACAGGATGTGTTTACAGCAGAAAGGTCCTGTTAAACTAATCTCATAGATTTCCTTGACTGGGTAACCAGGGTGGTGGGCCAAGCTGGAACAGTTGATATCACCTACCTTGATTTCAGCAATGCTCTCGATACTGTACCACATAGAAGATTGATTAATAAGCTGGGTAGGCTCGGGGTGGGTCAGAAGTTGGTCAACTGGGTGGCAAACTGGTTGACAGGCAGAAAACAGAGAGTGGTGGCAAATGGTATACAGTCAGAAGAGATGCAAGTCACAAGTGGGGTACCTCAGTGAACAGTCCTGGGGTCAGTCATATTCAATATCTTCATCAGTGACATTGCAGATGAACTGGAGGGTAAGGTTTGTCTGTTTGCGGATGACACCAAGATCTGTAACAGAGTAAATGATCCAGATGGGGTGGGAAGAATGAGAAGTGATCTGAATAAACTGGCAAAATGGTCGAAAGAGTGGCAACTGGGATTTAATGCAAAGAAGTGCAAGATCATGCATATATGGATGAGAAACCTTGAAACCACCTATAGGCTGGGAGAGGAGTTTCTGGCAGTCAGAAAGGAAGAAAGAGACTTGGGCAACATCATCACTGATGACTTAAAATCATACAAGTAGACCAATAAAGCGGTAGGTAAGGCTAGGGGGATGTTGGGGTGTATTAGTAGGGGTATCACTAGTTGTAAGAGGGTTATACTTTGTGATGAGAGTAGCTGCTAGGCTGGGTGGAACAGATCGGTGGAGTAGCTTGTATGCCAGGCAGAGGAGTGGGTATTGGAGGTGAGCATCAAAGGTGGGCCACTGTAATTTAGGCAGTGTGTCACAGTGGTGGCTTATGGGGTGATCCTGGGTAGTGAAATGTGTTACCTTGTTGTACAGGATCTGCATCCAGGTGACCTCCTGCTTGGTCATTCCCTGTTTTACAGGGGCAGCATAGGTCAGTGTGGGGAGCAGGACACTGGTTGAAATGGAGAGCCTAGCTTCTGGGATAAGCTGGTTCTTTAACCGATACAGGATACCCAGATTATGGTGAATGGGCTTGGTCACTTGTTCCACATGGTTTTTGTAGGTAAGACCTTGATCAAGCATGAGCCCTAGGTATATTAGAGAGTCCACTACCTCAATGCTGGTCGCATTCAGTGAGGTAAGCTGTAGGGAGTTGGTCCTGTCTTGGCCCAAGGATCTGGGTCCGAACAGCATGGCTTTAGTTTTGCCTGCATTCTGGACCATTCTGTTTTTCTTTAGCCAGGCCTCCAGTGACATTAGATCAGCCTGGAGTGAGGGGTCAATCTCCACTAAGTTGTCTGAGGAGCGGTAGATGACTATGTCGTCTGCATATTGCACGACCGAGCCACCCCCACAGTGGAGACTGACATCATTTGTGAACAGTGAGAACAGTAAGGGACCAAGGATTGAGCCGTGGGTACTCCCTCTTTTAGGGATAGGGGCTCTGATATTACACCCTTCCAGATGACCCTCTGTGTGCGACCAGATAGGTAGCTCTCAAGCCATCTGAGAGCCAGTGGGTCTAGGCCTATTTTGTTCAGTTTGACTAGGAGGAGGTTGTGGTCGACAATGTTGAATGCCTTGGGCAGATCTATGAATACTGATCCAGAGGGGTTCCCCTGTCCATAGCACTGAGTACGTCTGTCATGAGGATAGTGAGGGCAGTGTGTTTGTCATGGTTGGTTCTAAAACTGTGCTGGGAGGGGACTTGTAGCTGGTGAGTCTCCAGGTACTCATGGAGTTGGTTATATATGAGCCTTTCCTGGAGTTTTGTGAGTAAACAGAGCAGGAAGATCAGTCTGCAATTGGTCATGTGTTCCCTGGAGCCGCTCTTGTGGATGGGAACCACATTTGCCTGTTTTCACTGGTCTGGGACTATTTCTTCCAGCAGGGATCTATTTATGAGCCAGGTCAAGGGTCTGGAGTGGGACTGGGCTCCATCCTTGAGTAGCCTGGGATTGATCCCGTCTGGTCCTCCTGGGCCTTTGGTTTTCAAGGCCCTCAGGAGAGATTGTACCTCTTTTGTTTTGACCAGCTGTAGGTGAAATATGGGTCAATTTATGCTTGGGGGCTCAGTCTTGTTAGGTGCCGGGGTGGGAAGGGGTAATCAGGCCTTGTATGCGTCGAGGATGGAGAAGTGAAGGTTTAGGACTAAGGCAATTTGTTGACCTCCATAGGGCCAGGTTCAGCCTTGGAGTTTCCTCTGATCAGCCTCATTTATGTAAGACCAAAATAGTTTCGGGCAGCCTAATTTGTTTTTCTGAAGTCTGGTGACATACTCTCTTTTTGCCTGTTTAGTGGCGCTCTTGCAATTGTTTTGCAAGGCTTTGTAAGCCACAAGATCTGCAGGGAGAGAGGAGTTCTTGAACCTCTTCCAGGCCTTCTCATGGCTGATCATCAGGGCTTTTAGGGTTGGAGAGATCCACTTATAGCAGCTGCCCTTAGCTCTGAGCTCCTTCAGAGGGGCAAAGAGGTTGGCTGCTTTACTTATTGAGTGGTGAAAGTATTCTAGTGCCTTGTTCAAGGTGGGGAGGTGCCTGATAGGGCTCCAGTCCAAGTTGTTGAGGTAGTCATTGTATTGCACTGCCATGAAGTTGGAGTAGTCACGAGCGGTCAGTATTTTGGACTGGATCGTGAGCCCTCTATTTCTCTAGATGCAGAAGATTGGTGAGTGATCACTCAGGGCTTTGGGCATGAGTGCGGCTTCCTGTATGTTGATGCTGTACATGGCTATAAAGGATGCTAGATTAAGGGATGACTTTGGTTTAGTATTAAAGAATTGAATGCATGTAGGCAGAAGGCACCCCTTACTGCTTTCTATGGGGAGATGGAATTTGCTTAAAAGGAAGCAATGGCTCAGTCTGCAGGTTGTCCCTTTCAGGAATAGCCTCCTGCAGAGGTAGTAGAAAGTTCAACTATGGATACATTCAAAATGAGATTGGATGCATTCTATGTGGATATAACCATGCAAACCTAGACTTAAAATGGCAAGCACTAAGGATGAAAGTCTATTTAAGCTTGCATGTGCCTATGATATGATACCTATGATATTGAGGGAGTTATGGCTTCATGAAATTCAAATGTGGGAAAAAATCTAAGTCCAAATCTTTTTCACATGAAGCAAATATTTTTTTTCAAATCAAATGAAAAACCCATATAAAAAAGGATTACTTCATATGAATAAAGAATTGATTTGCAACTCCATTGTCAAACTACTGTACCTGGATTGTTAGAGGGATGAGGCTCTGATTTTTCAATGTGTATCTGTTGCTGGGACAATAAGTGGAGGGCAGACTGTTTGATGTTTCAATAAGGATTATTCCAAAAATAAGGATCCCCGTGAGATTTGATGGGGGGGGGGGGGGGCTGCTGTGAAATTATGTCCTTATTCTAAGCTGCTGTAGGTGGAGGGGTTGAAAGTTCAGTGGGAAAGTTCAAATATAATAATACCTAGCATGGGGCAGGGTGTGTTTTAGGGGTCATGTGAAAAATTATTAAAAGGCTGTTGCATTCCTGTGATATGAGCAACAGTCAGAGACAGAATCAAGCTCTCCAAGTCAATAGAGCCCATTGACAGACAGTAGGATTGCTAAAGCTGCAGTTCCGGACATCACTGCTGAAGATCTGGAGAGCAGTTCCATTACAGGAGCAGCTGAGCTGCAGCAGGAAAACTGGGATACCTGCCAGTGCCCCACATCAGACAGTTCTGAGATATTGGGGGTGAGAGGTGGGAGTGAGTGGCAAAACCTGTCAGACACAGAACCCCCTCATCTCATATGGAATGACTATATGTGGGGGGCAGGGGTGCTTGCTGAATGAAATTAGTAAAAGGAGGTGTGTGTATGTTTTGGGGGGTTGTTTTGCCTACCCTTGTACATAGTTCCTAACCTTTTCTCACTGTAGTGAGGGGCACAGACACTCAAAATGATGGACAATGAGGGACACTGACCCTCATAATGAGGGGTACATCTTCAAACGTGGATATACAAGGTGTACTTACTTATATAAAGTATATTATTGATTTAACATTTTAGAATATCATGAATTTTTGCTTTAAAGTTGTCATTTACAGTACATTCTCTGTCTGGGTAGCACATTTTCCATGAAGGACAGATGAGGAACAGGGCAATCTTGATGGGTAAAATGAGGGATGACCCCAATAAAAGTTGAAAGGTATGCCCCTGCAGTTGCAGGACACCACATTTATTTATTTAAAAGTTTTACCAGGAAGGCATACTGAGCAGTGCAATGCTCAATTCCAGATGCATCCTGGGTGTGGGGGTAGGGGAAAACAAGCAAAATACTATATCACAGGATATACAGATGAATTGCATTACAGGGAACACACTTGGTATGGGAGGGGGAAACTTCCCAGTTCATATGTGTGTAACATGGAAATGAATCGGACTCATGGGACCCAGACTGCACGACACCCATTGCAACTGTATGGTCAGGCTATTTGAATTGTTAAAGGCTGATACTCTGGGTCTCCATTGTGTATTGTGTTTGTTGGATAATGGGCAAGCGGGGAGACTGTGTGATGTTTTATAATAATAAAGTTAATTAAGAAAATATGCATGATCCCTATGAAATTCAATTGTGGGGGGGGGTTGCTGTTAACACAGAATGGGAAATAAAAATGGTTACTAAACTATAAAATCTGCCTTGCCTTTTTTAATGCTGTGACTGTGCTTCCATGATTAGAATGACATGGTGTGTGTAATCCCTTTTATAAATGTATGTAATTTTGCAATATGGCTGTTATAGGATCAGCCTCTTTCAACTTTTTGGATTTGACTTGAAAAAAAATGTGAGCTTGTGGGTTTAAAGAGACATGGCTGGTTAGGAACAGCCTCAGAGGTTTCATTTTCCAGAAAGATGGCCTTTGGGCAGAACAGGCTTTATAGGTTTAGCTTCCAGTAAGGGTACTGTTTTGTTATGACATGATTGACACATTCAGTGTCTAGGAAATAAATAACTGCCTGTTATGAGTTTGTCTCCTTTTTATTGTCTAGTTCCTAATAACATTCTGACTAACATAGTTTAGTTTCTAAATTCGGATTTATTGTATTGCTGCATATATTTTGTTGTATGTAAGCCTTATTTTATATAATACAGATTACTGTTCCGGCAGTAGGTTCCTTCCTTCCTTCCTTCCTCCCTTCCTTCCATCCTTCATTCCTTCCTTCCTTCCTTCCTTCCTTCCTTCCTTCCTTCCTTTATTTGAAAATTGGTAACTGGGAAACGCACACTGAGCCAAGACACATTTCCAGGTATGATCCTGGGAAAGGGTTACAAGAGTAAACAGCATAACAGTACAAAACTTTAAATGCTGCAGATACGTGCAGACAATTGGCAGCAAGAATACATAACTAGAACAAATGTGGAACAAGAATGCATGCAACATATGTTGTACAAGCACAAGTGCAAATATTTGAAAATTTAGATTCTCATCAGGCAATTCAAAGGCAGTTAAAACAGGTGCTAATGGGTGGATAAAGGAGTTTAAGGAGCAATGGCAAACATATTAATCAAATGGTTCATTTCACAGGTTTCATCACAAATAGTATAATGAAAATTTACCTTTTAATACATATTCAACTGTGCACTGTGGTGATATATTGTGTGATCTAGTCTTTTTAGGTCTTCCTAAGTGATTGATTGAGTTGGCAGTTCTGATATTTTTCTCCGAGTCAGCTTCAGTTCAGACAGCTTCTGACATCAATGAAGGAGTGATGTCTGCCTGTGAGAGCCTCAAGCATCTCCACTGAGGTCTGCATGCACAAGTTGTTTTGCAGTAAATTGGATCTGTTGATAAACTTTATCAATTCATTAATTTAGTAAAAGAATATTTTTTAAAATCATCTTTGCAATAGTATGCAGTTGCACTTCTAAATTCTGGCACTTTCTAACAGAGCTGATCAGTTTAGATTACATCAGATGACAGATTAATTCAGTTCAAAGAGACCTTCCATTTATTTGTTCATTTGTAAAATGTCACCCCTCTAAAAATAGTTAATGTGTTAGACAGCCAACCAATATTGTGTTGCTCAGCTGACAAGCAACCTGGCTGCCTATAAACAACATAGAGTAACACACATTCAACAGCATTTTACCTGTGTGTGTGTGTGTGTGTCTGGTGGGCTATTACATGAGTCTGCCTTTGTGTTTGGGTGCTTGGTGTAGGTGGTGGTGGTCGGTCATGATAGCTTGTCAAAATTAACCCAGTCGGACTTCCTGTGATGACGCCTAGCTGAGTGGCAGCAACCTGTTGGAGTTCCATACTCCCAAACACCTGAAAAAGAAAATAAACCACCACTAGAGATAGGTGATGTCAATCAACTTATCTACATGGAGTATTTTGTGTAGAACTCGAATTTCATGGAATTTTCCGCAATGTGAAGTGAATAACTTTGCCTTTTTGGGTAATGTGAAGTTGCCATTGGAATGTATGAACTTAGTGTTACTTTGCCTTTTGGGGGGTCCTAAAGGTGAATTTTACAATGATTCATAGGATGGCAGCTCACATGGGCACTATATTAGCTTGCACAGCCTCAGTTCAGCCTAGTGTGTGTAGTGAAAAGCTGGAGTTAGTTACCGCTCAGAGCTGTGAGATTTAAATGTTCAAAAAAAGCAATTTATCTTTAGACTTTTGAGTACAAATTTAGTACATTAAGTGTAATAAATCCTTGTGTGTTTGTATCATCAATCATTTATTGATTTGATGTGAATTTTGCATCTTAAATGAGTAGTTTCAGTGTTTGTACTGACAGAAAGTGCAAATGTGTGCTTCCAGGTAGGGGCAGATCTGTGATGTAGAGAAGGGATATTCACAGAGCACAGTGTGAAAGGCAGTCTTGCCAACTGTTGCTGGCAATTGTTTAGTATTTGTGTGTTCAGTTCTGTACAAAGTTACACACAGTAATACTTCTATTTATTTTGGTAGTTTTTGACTGTTCACTGTGCATTTTTTCTATCCATTTATAAGACTGTGTTTTCTTTTACTGAACTGTTAAACTTTCTGTTCATTACCTTAAGTCTGTGTGCGTGCCGTCAAGTTATATGCATTTTATGGTATCACCATAATAGCAGTACTATTAATTTCTCTGAGCCTGTCTGTAGTATTTTTCCGTACTTCTATCTAGCTACTGCTGTAAACCCTCCCCCCCAAAAGAAGGTATTGTTGTTCCACTTGTGGATTTGTGAAAAGTATGGTTAAGGTCTTGTTACTCTTATTTCCAAAATACTGTCTTACAGTCACTATTGTTGTTTTTTATCTTCCTGTCCACCCGAAACCAAAGAAATATAACCTTGCTGCTAATTGACTTTGTTCAGTCTGTTGAAATTGTTGGTACTACACCAATATTATGTGTTTCCCCATAGTACTGTGAACACTCTCTCTTCAGTGCATATTATAGCAATTAAATGAACAAAAACAGACATAAAGAAAAAAAACATACCTATTTCTGTATTTTTGGAATTGTACTATCTTGTGAATTCTCCTGAATTTGTTACAGCAACCCACAAAACCAGAAAAATCCATCTTTGTGTTGCACATGTTTCATTTCTTGGTGACCGTCTGTGCTATATCTCTTTATTGCGACTTTCTCCATCTGGAAGTCTTTATTGTTGTTTTGTGGCTTCCAACCTACCCAGTACTGAGAAAATATAAACTTGTTAATTGTGTCTCTTTAGTATATTGAAATTGTTGGCACTGTACCACTATTGTGTGTTTCCCCACAGTACTGGGAACACACTCTCTCTCTAGTGCATATTATAGTGTTTAAATGAATAAAAATATACATAATAAAAAACATATATATTACTGTATTTGTGTCATTGTACTGTCTTATGAATTATCTTGAATTTGTTACAGCAACCCACAAGATTGGAAAAATCACTTTTTGAATTTCACGTTTCTTTTCTTGGTGACTGTCTATGTAATCTTAACAAAAAATGCCCATGAAGTGTCATGCAAAGCTGTTTCTGGCTGAGGTGCTGCTGCCAAGAAGACTATTGCTTGTGTGCCTCCAAATGCTAGCAGTGCAAGTTGTTGTGATGATGAGGCAGGTTCATCAGTGACTAGCAATGTTAAGTGTGTCCGTGGATGTGGTACTACACAGCAGAATGGAAAGGTGGTAGTTGCTGTAAGTACAGGGATTCCTGTGACTCAGTTTTTCTTGGCCAGATCAGTGGCATCAATGCTGGTTGGAGATGCTGGTGGCACTAGTAGTAAAGTGAGTGATGGCATTGTGGATAACAGCATGAGTATTGCTACAACCCAGGAAATGTTATGTCTGAAAAATGTTGTGGGGTCAGAAAACTTGAGGGTACTTGATGTCCCACTTCCCACAGTAATTGAACATGAGCCTGATCATCATGAGTCACAGACTCATGTTTCCACAGATCCTCATGTTAAGCCATCCAAAGAATCAGATCATGGTGACGACAAAAGTGTGGATGATCATAGTGAGGCTGAGGTTGTAATATCTCCACAGGATACCATCCTAAGTAAATTTGTGGGTGATGGTGATGCTAGCTACCCTATATGGGAACCAGACAAAAAGAAAGTTATGGTGGCTGCAGGTAAACAGTCTGTTAGTAAATCACTCCTCACCTCAAAGTTCTTCTGATGGAGCTGTATCTGTTGATGACCCTGAAGTCATACTAATAGATTGTGAAGATGTTCAGTCAAAGTCCAAGTTTGCATCACACCCACAATCATACAGCACCCCCCCATTTCACCTCCCCAAAAATTATAGTCACATATGCAGCAGCAGCTGCAGCAGCGTCCTGTGAAACGTAGGGCAGCCAAATCAGTAGTTTTTTTTATATACAAGATGAAAAAGATGAAACAGTAGCAATCTGCCAGTTTTGCCAAACACATGTGAGGCATGGGAAAAAGGGTAGCCACCTTGGCACTGGGGGCCAGCATACTCATCTCAAGTACAGGCACATGACACTGTGGACTAGGCACTAGAAGGGAGTTCATGCTGTAGTTGTGCATTCACCCTCATCAACCTTACTGAGCAAGATATCCCCTTCTCAAGTCAGTGCAAGTAGCCATGTAGAAAAATAGTTGTGAATTAACTCTGGAAGATTACTACAGACAGAAGGAGGAGGCTAACTTTGAATGTTCCAGTAGTGGTCAGAGTAGTAGTGGTAGTCCATGTAGACATTCTACTACATCAACCCCTGTTCTTAAAACAGGTAAAATAACAGCTTTTATTGGTTTGTCACTTGTGCACCCACCACCCCACATCAAAGCCACCCTATCCATGATAGTTCACAGAGCAGAGACATTTGGCATGCCCTAGGCAAAACATCAAACAATGCAACCCGCGTTGCACAGCTTTTAGAGCAGCACAGTAAATACCCACCGAATCATGCTGTTGCATGTGAATTCAATGCTGCTGTAGTGGATATACCTGCAATTGACCTGTTGCCAATCTCCTTTGTGGAGAATATGGGATTCTGACTCTAAGCAGCACCGGCATGTCCCAAATGGAAGATACTGTCCAGGACATATCTTGACACTTGTGCTGTTCCTGAGTTATATTGGACTGTGACAGAGTCTGTAAGACATGCCTTTCAGCATTCCACATCACCATACACTCGCATAAGTATTGATATGCAGACAAGTGGCAAAAGTGCGGGTAGTTCTTATCTGTGTATTACTGCACAATGGGCACAGCCACCTGGGGCTGAGCATGTCTGTGATGGTTGGATGCCAAAACACTGTAATAAGTCAGACTGTGGTGGTAGCAAACTTCATGGCATTAGACAGCGTACCACGCTTGTAATGCGTAGTGTAGGAGGGTCATATGCAGGTGAAAACATGCTAAATTTGATACTGACAGAAATAGACAAATGGCTGCACCCCCTGTCCCTAAAATCTGGCTTCATTGCAAGCGATAATGGGTCAAATGTTAAATGTATTGGCAATGCTGGGTTTGTGAGGGTTCCCTGCATGGTCCACTGTTTAAATCTTGTGGTACAGGAGTTTCTGCAGTACTCTGAAATCAAGAAAATGCTGACAGTTGCACACCACATCTGGGCCCACTTTGCACATTTTGGAAAGGTCTGTGACCAACTTAGGCAGCTGCAGACCCAAAACAGCCTTCTTTGGCACCACCTCAAGCTTGAAGTTTTCAAGAGATGGAACTCCACACTTTACATGGCAGAGTTCTTGTTTGAGCAGTACAAAGCAATCTCAGAGTACCTTGTGATGCACACTAGCTATGACAGTTCTGGGGCATCAATGTCTCTAACAACTGAGCAATGAAGACTCATGAATTCAGTCATACTAATTTTGAGGTAATTTGAACATGCCACACTGGCAGTGAGCAGTGACACTGCATCCATTAGTCAAGCCATTCCACCGCTACGGGTACTGAGGTAGACATTGTTGAATCTGTAGCCTAGTCTTGATGTGGTCAGAGATAGGTCAAGCTGTGCATTACTCAAACACATGATTATAATCTTTGACAGAAATAGACACATCATCACCATTCAGCAATCTCCAGAATTTGGAATAGCAACAATGCTGGAAGCATGCCACAAATGTGGCATTGCATCCATACTGGAGAGTGGGCATGATCAGGTTCAAAATCCCCCTGGACAGCTGGTCAGATTGGTTCAAGGGGCACAGATGTCACATGCAAGGATCTACAACCAACAACATAACCAGGCTAAAGGTCATTGTGGCCACAGTGCATCCTCTAAGGTGGCTGCACAAGGGTTGGTGTCAACTACACAGCTGCCCATTAATTCATTTTGGGGTGCCTTGTCCCAAGTTGGAATTTGTATCCTAGAGGAAGGGGGTGAATGGATGGATGACTTGTCAAGACTGCATGCATCACAGAGCATGGCTGAGGCCTATTTGTCAGGAAACAGGCATCTGACAATTTTGGATGATTCTCTGGTGTACTGGAGTGGCAAGATCAATGAATGGTGAGTGCTGACATCAATAGCACTGATGTACCTGACCTGATCACCCTCTAATGTAAGTGTGGAGAGGGTATTTAGTTATGTGGGGGTCATTGTGCATGACCATCATACTAGCCTATCACCTACAACTGTTGGCATGATGAAATTTATAAAAAAAAAAGAAGGTCACATTTCAAGTAGGACAAGCACATCTACGTTTGTACCCACTCATGATGATGGTGGTGCTGATGAGGGTGAAGCAGACTATCCTGTCGGCAGTGTCAAATCGTATTCCATTGAGGCTGATGATGCGGTCATGGAAAAAAAAATTCCGAGTGGGGACAACTCCAGCATTGGGGATTGTGAGGGCTGCTTCCTCAATGATGAGTATGAGGACATTGATGGAAGAGGATAAAGAAACAATTGACATTAAAGTACTTCTTTCTGTTCTATGTTTCATAATGACATGTCATTAGAGTATGCCTTTGCAGTCCTTGCTTTTGCAAGTACATTTCCCAGAATCCGTGCAGTCATCTAAATACATGTCAACTTGTAGCCAGTGGCCAATAAAAATATGCTGATTGAATGACAGAGATCCTGACACTGAAATACATAAGACACCCCCTTTAGCTACCTTGTTTTTTGAGAAAGAGAGAGAGAGAAAAACAAAGACCTTGTGCCTTAGCCCAATATAATAACCTGCCGCCAGCCACAGCCACCCGGCTTCTTGAGAGAGAGAGAGAGAGAGAGAGAGAGACCCTGTGCCTTAGCCCAACATAAGAACCCACAGCCATCCACAGCCACCCTATGTCTTGAGAGAGAGAGAGAGAGAGAGAGAGAGAGACCTTGTGCCTTAGCCCACTATAAGAACCTGTAGCCAGCTACTGCCATGCTTCTTCTTGAGAGAGAGAGAGACCGTGTGCCTTAGCCCAGTATAAGAACCTGCAGCTAGCCAGCATGATCGGACATCAACTGTGCATGCAACAAGCGACGTCCATCAAGAAAGTACCAGCTGGCTTGTCTGACTCATGTCACATACAGTACTGGCTGCCAAGATAGGAATAATTTTGTGATGCCAGGGTGAGTTTCCTATCAATATGCATTAATTTATTTCTTATTGTCCCACTTCGGTACTATAGTCTTTTTTCCAGAAATGTGGTTTATATTGTCATCATCATTGTTAGCAGGAATATCCCCATGTTCCTTAGATCAACTCTCCACATT
The DNA here is from genome assembly GCA_016271365.2 of Neoceratodus forsteri. Taxonomy (NCBI): domain Eukaryota; kingdom Metazoa; phylum Chordata; order Ceratodontiformes; family Ceratodontidae; genus Neoceratodus; species Neoceratodus forsteri. The sequence goes on from CM057455.1 coordinate 616,368,688, forward strand.
TAGCACAGTTGTTTTAAATCTATTCATTCAAAATAATTTATTCCAAATTAATAGGGATCCCACCATTCAGTAATGATGGGCTATTCTTTTAAAACAGTTAATTTGTTGTGTTATATTATTTTTTTTTTCAAATATATCTGCATGATCAATACAAGATGATATGAGAACAGGTAACATCAAAATACTTGTTCCACTCTGAGCAACACTTGCTAATGTTGGTTGTAATCTGTGGTTATTTCCATGAAGGTTTTGCTCTACAAGCATGGCTGCAGCCAGCAAAGGACCATCACACAGTTAACAGTACAATCGTCAACATCAGTGATTTAAAGTAAGTATGAATCTCACTTCCTGTGTTTTTTACTTGAATTGTGTTGTTAATCCCCCCCCCAGTCCTTTTTATACAGGTACACAGTATGCCAATATGATAAAATATTGGCAAGTTATTTTCAATTTTTTCTTAACAAGTCATTGTTTTAACTTGCAATCATACAATCATAAGACAAAAATATTACAAAGTACTGTACGGTAAGTGCACCATTGGCTCAGTTGCAGTGTGGCCAAGTACATTATGTTATGTAGAGGTAAGTATCACTCTGATTTCCTCTTTACTTAAGTTTTCCTTTCTTTTTTTTCTTGTTTTTTTGCAGGAGTGAAGTATTTAATATCAGTAAAATATGTGCCTGATAATACCTCTTTTTCTACACAGATGAGACAGGCATATTTCAGTATGCAAGGAGTCTACAATGTATATTCCTGGTCGGGACTGTAAGACACTAGTCCGTTGTGTGTCACTAAACTTGATTAGTTTATTCATAGGTGTTTAGTAATAACTGTGTGTTTAAAGCTGGATATAACAAAATTCAGGAAGAGCACTGCTGGTTACTGAAAGGGGTGCTGGAATAAACTCTGAATAGTTTCTGCTTCATCTGTTTGCAGGTGACATTAGTGTGCTGTGGACCTGCAGTATGTTCCAATCTCTGGATGGACAATATTTCAGATACAATCAAGATGTGGAAAAAAGAAAAAAATATTAAGGAAAATTGTTTTCTAAAGAAGCCCCCTCCACAAAAAATACTTAGCTTCATGGCTTGCAATTGTAGTACTACTGAAGTCAACAATCAGACACATGTCAAACCCATCTGCAGCAGCAGCATGGTTTCATCAATACAGTTGTGAATCTGGCTGATATGACCTGAAAATGTAAAGGAAAAGAACAGTAATGGGAAATGGTTATAACTTAATTACCCACAACAGTAACAACCCCACCCCCCAAAAATTTAATTTTATAGTACCACATTAAATGGCGGCATATATGTATGTCTTGTGAATGTGATTATGGCCAACACACCAGTGATGGGGAAACATTCAAATATTTATGATGATGATTCCCTGCAAAGGAACAACATGATGGAATGCATACAATGAATAAGATTCAATACAAATTAAATGGCAGTGTCTCTCAACAAACACGGCAGTGACATGAATAGTAACTTACAGTACCACTGGTGATATGAATACACACACATCAGGCCTCATGTTTCAGTTAATGCAGCAGAGGACATTTCAAGAACATCAAATTATACTTCAACCCATGGCCATCTGTGGCTCTCATCATTCAGCAACACATTGTACATCACCTCCATCCACCAGCAGCAGTAGCAGGTGTCAGCAAGCAATTTTCTCACTTGGGACACTGATACACAGTTCTGGTTCTCTGTGTGCATTTTAAACACTGCATCAAGAAATACTTGTGACTTTTCTGAACAGTTTATCATGTGATTATTCTTCATTGGGACACTAATACCAAATGCTGAATTATGTAACAAGATAGCAGTATAATCAGGCTGCATTGACATAAGATAGGGGATTTATTTTGTGGGGGTGATTATAATTGTCAATGATTTCAGAGTATTTTGATTGCGGTTGGTAGTGTACTATGAAAATTTAACACAGTCAACAGTAACCAAAAAGTAATATAGCATGACAATTACATTAGCAGTGCAATAATGAAGTGACAGTTTTGACTTATAGTTTTGTATTCCATTTTTAATTGCCACTTATCTACTGACTTGTTTACTGTATATGTTACCCTTCTTTCCACAATTTACATCTACTTTTTTCACATCTGAAATAATAAACAGAGCACTCCTTTTAATCTGGCTTGCACCAGGTTTTTGTCAGTAGTCTCACCTGTTTTTGTACATCTATTATTTAAAATCATTTCTTTTTTGACTAAAATGAACTAGCATGCAGCAGGCAGTGCTCCAAAATGACTTTTGGAGCAGTAGGTTTTCAAAAACGGCTGGGCAAACTGATGAAAACCAGGTCTGAGCAATAGTAAAAGGAGCACTGTTTTTATTATTTCAGATGTAAAAAAAGTGAGTAATGCAGAATCAAAATAATTGTGGAAAGAAGGGCATCATACAAGTCAGTAGATAAGGGCCAATCAAAAATAGAATACAACAGTATAGGTCAAAATTATCACTGGATTATTGCACTGCTGCTTTAACATACAACAGGAAGAAAACATTAATGGAAAAAAAAAATGACATACTTATTCTATATGCAAAAAAAAAATATTACATAGGAGAAGAAGAAAAAGTGGAGGACAGGAATTTTGGGGGTTCTTTTTTCACCTTTTATAATTTTTTTGGTGTGTTTTTCACATTTTGTTTTTTTTTGAGGGGTTGAAGAACATGAGGAAAAATAAAGACAGAACATTCACTACATGTTAAGACAGAAAACAAAGACAATTATTTAAGGCTACTGGGCCAGGGGCTGACCAATTACTGCTTGTAGTATATTAATGATTTGTATTGCTGAGCCTCCATTTGGTCCAACTGCTGGTGAGTTTGGTCAACAATGTTACATAGCGTCGACCTCACTCCAAAGGATGGCCATGTCCGTCTGTGTGGCTGGCATTTCCACTGTGTTGGTTGCAGCTGCAGGAGTTGCCACTTGTTCAACCACCTCCCTTCTGCTGAAGCTTGGATGCTGTGCAGGCTATCACCATTCTGCCCCTTCTTCCACTGCTCCCTCCACTGCAGGAGAGTTTGCTAGTTCCTGCACCTTGGCCTCCCACTGGGCACAGTGGCACACTACCAGGTGGGTTCCTTGGTCACCCATGCCTGAGTGGCTGCCCTGGCAACTGCAATGCACCATCAGGCCACAGATGTAGCATCTTACAACAGTCGTGTTGCATGGTAATGTGGTGAAAAACTGCCACCCCGGTGAGCAACGTGGAGGACCAGGCACAGGCAGTGAGGGGGGCTGAGATGCAGTAGGCTGCTTTGCAGTTGGGGGGGTCATGCTGCTGCTGTTGGTGCTGTTGTTGTTCCTGGTGCTGCTGCTGTTGTTCACCCTACTGCTGCTGCTCCTTTGTCTGCTGTGGGGGATCAGTGACCACTGTTGCTGTACGGCTGGCACCTCTAACATCCGAAGCAGCAGTTACTGCTGCTTCTGGCACCACACTTCCACTGCTAGAGGAAACAACATTTTGAATGGGGGAGCACTGGATGGCAAAACATTCCCATGGTTGATGTGAATAGTTTGCCCAAGACCCCCACGCATCCTTGGGCCGTGAGGAACACCACTTGTTTCACCTCTCCATTTTTAAAGAAAAATTACTAGAAGTATTAATAACTAAACAAAAAGGAAAAACAGAGTAACACAATCAGATACCAAAAAAAGGTGGACTAGGGATGAAAGAGGTTTTAAATAAAGTCAAAAATATGGTAAGAAAAGGCTCAAAAGCACAAAACTTTCTTTTTATAGTTTTTATAGTTTTGACTAGTACATACCAGACAGCTCCACAGCTCTTTCTCTAGTAAAGTGAAAGCCAAAGTGAAACTAGTTCACTGACTTCCTGCCTGATTCATGTGACCTGCAGATAGTCAGACATGTGATCTGTGGGCTGTTTCTCACAAGCTTCGCTGTCTCAAAATGTAACCCGAAGTTTAAAACCCAAAGTCCATCAAAGGTGAATTTTGATCTTTAAATGGAAAGTTTGCATAATGATGTGTGGATGTGAAGTTGAGCACTTTGCATTGTCTATGTGGGTATAGTAAAACTTCATTGCATCTCTACCACCAACTTCCCAGAAATCTGGTTGATCAACAAGCTGAAATCACAATAAAGACATGGAGAGCATTATGGAGAGATATGATAGTGGAGACTCCAGTGGCTCTGACTCAGAATGCTGAGATTCAAAGAGACGCAAGGCAGAATCCCCAGTAAGAGATCAAAATGAAGGAGTCAGAGCTGGCCCAGTGGCACTGAGGGTTGAGGTGCTGGACACCACACCTCATATCACGCCGGTGACCCAAGTTTGAGAGCGAGCTCAGGTGCCGGGGGTCAGCAGGGATGTGGTGAGGATTGAGCACTATGGGTGGCTCTCCTTCCCTAGGTGGAGGGGGAAGGATAGCTATACATACCAGCAGCTCCTGGTGGAGATCAGGGGTGCTGCAGCATGTCAGCTGCACGTCATGCAGTGTGGATGATGCTGGCAGGGTTGCCTTGTACCAGAACATCACAGGTGCACCACGCAAGGGGAGGGGCACCAAGAAAATGGGAAAACCCAGCTCTGTGGTGGAGGTGACAGCACCTGACCCCCATGCCCACCACCGGATCCACCATGCCTGGCATTCCAGGTCCTCTGCCCAGGGCCCGCTCCCACAGCCAGAGTCTATGTGTGCAAGAGTGCCCAACAAGGAGGGGTTAAACTGGGGGTTCTGGCTGTGCGAGGGGTTGCGAGAGGAGGCACAGGTTCAGGGGGACCTCAGGCCGGCAGGATCAGGCAGGATGTCAGAGAGATGCTCTCGTGTGCTGCAACCAGAGGGAAATAAAAAAAAAAAATGAAGGAGTCAGGTTGATCGGTGTACATCTGTCCCACATACTGCAGGAAATGGCATCCTTCCATACAACTGTAACAGATACCCTATCTGAAATATAAAACATCAGCCACTCAATGGGAATAAAGGATGCCAAAGTAAGAATAACAAGCATATATAGAGAGCATTTGAGAGATAAAGGGAAGAGAAAACAAGAGACACTAAAGCCATCGGGAAACTAGAAGAAATAAATAGACTACCAGGAGAACTAATCAAGAAGAAATAACCTCCCAATCCTTAAACTGCCAGAATACAAAAAAGGCAAAAACCTGACAGAATTTGCATAGAAAATGCTTCAATCCCTCTTTGATCTTCCTGACAGGAATGGTGAACATGCCATAGAAAGGGCACACAGAAGCTTGGCCCCAAAACCAGGACCTAAAGAGTGGTCCTGGCTGTTGGTCTTCTGCTTTGCCAACTTCCAAGAGAAGATTCATGTCCAACAAAAAGCCCAAGAAAAACAATGTCACAAATACCTGGGAACCCATAAAAAATAATTCAATGGCTATAGCTCCCTGGTCCAGGTGAAAAGAGACAGATTAATCGATTTAAAATCACGACTGCACAGAGAAAATGTGAGGTTCCATCAAATATACCCTAAGATGCTGAAAGTTTGGTTAAAAAATGGAATACAGGTTTTCAACATAGCCGAAGTAGCCAAACAAGAATTGATCAATCACTATCCAAATACCTTACCTTATAGGAAACACACACTGACACTGATGATCAAGGTAGGAAATAAACCCCACAAACTCTATGATCATTACTGGGGGCTGTGGTGTGCACCAGAAATCAAGTTGCAGTGGACCACCTCCCATCAATGCATCAGCACCTCACTGACCCTCACTTCAACAGCTCAATCTGGCCCCAGTCACTGAAAGCACAGCAGGACAAAGGACTGCACCTTAAAGATGGCCCCTGCTCCACCAAGAACCATCTACTCATCCTGATCACTCATGGGAAAAGCTAGACATCACATAAACACAAATCCCCCCAGCAGCTAACTGCAGTCCACACACAGCTACTCTAATCCATAAAGGAGATACAATGCCAGATGGCGAGGTGAGGGGTCACAACATATGTATGCTCAAGGAAGCTGTTATGCCAAGAGGAAAGGGTACTACACACTCACCAATGGGAGGATCCTGACCCTCTACTGAACAGACTACAAAAGGCACATCTCACATGGACAGTAGCAAACCAGACCTGACATGGAACACCAAAGGGGGACTCTGAAGCCCAGTTTAGCATAAGCTTCCTGGGCATAACCCCCTTCCCCATATGCTGACTGTCGGGACCTCAACAACCATACATAAACTTTGTTGGAGGAAGAGGGAGTGGGTACAGGACATACTACTGCAACCATGGTCCTTACCCAGACTCACACCGTGGATAACTCTCCATGGCAGTTGTGCCCCTCCCCCACAAAGAAAGCATCCCACAACCGCAGTATGAAAATTGATGCAGCCATCCCCTTGTACCGGAACCCTGAGGACCTCAAAAAGCATAAGTAAATGTAATCATTGGGGTCAGGGGACTGAGTGCATTCCCAGCAGAGATACCCTTTTTGAATGACTAATGGGGTCATGGAGTATAGCACTGTAAGCTTCTATGCTTAATCTAATGAATTTTAATTAACTGCAGTAATTCATCAGCAGCAACTTCTGATCCAAATCAGCCTTGCCCATTTGGTGCAGCATGCGCAAATGTTTCAGTATAAAGAAGATGGAGGCAACATATTAAGACCCACAGAACAACATAAAAGAATATGTCCACAAGTCAAGGTCATACAAGCTGCATTAAAGCAAAGACTGACCAGGGAGTAACTGAAGGACTAACCAGGTCAATGTGCCTTGCCTTTAGCAACTAGTAGTCTTCTGTGTCAGCTCGGAGCTTGGGCAAGCAGAGGCACGGCAAAATCAAAGAAAAACTGACTCCACTAAATTCTAACTATAACACATTCCAGACATTCTCCAGATCCATTATTTGGCATAGCTGTGGTTGCCTGCTAACATTTAGCACTTTCTTAAACTCACTGAACTCCCCCTTCACCTTTTTTCTTCCCTCACTGAGGAAAAGATTACTGCCTTATTTGAATGATTGCACAGCAGAACTGACACTGGTTTTAGATCAAACGAGTAGTATATGTACAGCAATTACTTTGGACACCAGACTCTATAGGTAGGCTAAAAGTGTGCATTTTGTCAATGGATGGTGGCTGCTAGGCTTTAAGGAGAAACACCTTTGTTATGCCTGGGCTCTACAAGTACCGATAGTATAATAGCCTGCAAGCATAGTAATAGAATTCTGCCTCTAGCTCTTCCCTCTTTACATGACCACGCACAGACCCCCATCTTATGCTAGGAGGCCACCTGCCCTACACCGTGAGGCCCTGTCCCACATCTCATGCTAGATTCTTAAAGTAACTCATTGATGAAATAAGTAGGACTGATGCTATTCAAATGGTAACAGACTAAAGTACATAAAGGCAAACACATCTAGAGTGCTCTGAGCTTCTCAGGTAAAAATAGCATTAAATGCTGCACAGACAAGCCAGCCTGTTGGTGCAGTGGAAAGATTCACTACAGCGACGCTGGTGACCCGGGTTCAGGAATAGACTCAGGCATCCGAGGGCCTGCTGGAGGGAGAAGGCGATCATCCACGACTGCTTGCCTTCTCTCGGGGAGGGAGGGTTGCGGTCCAGCTCTTGGTGACTCCTGGTGGATGCTGAGAGAACAGCAATGCATTGGCCCCATTGCCTAGGCAGGCATAACAGACATCAGCATATGCCTTGATGTCAGTGGCATATCACGCTCCCATGGGAGAAAAAGAAGGAAAAATGCTCCCCCGGTGACCAGATGACAGTTGCTGGCCCCTGCTGCCATGAAAAACACCAGTCACTAGACCACCTCAGCAGCACCCTGGGCTAAGTAGAGTGCATTGGCCAGTCCCCACTGGCACCTTCCCCCTCAGAGGGAAGGTGGATCCATCTGGTGAAGGGTTATGCTGGGTTACCTGAGTAAAGCTGCGATGTGAGGTGGTGATTGGTGGTGGGGATGAGTGCCGGAGGGGTCCATGGTGACCTGAAGGAGTGGCCAGCCAGGGTAGCTGGGGAGGACAAAAAAAGATGTTGCACAGTCTGTCTATTCTCTCCACATTTTAAGGGACAGGGTGCCATATCCGAGGGATGATGATATAAGAGGTATGATCTATCCCATGTAATAGTAGATAAAGAGGCACAAGAGAATTAGCATGGCAGGTCTGTTTACAATGCCCAACACAAGGATTGCCTGACAGGGAGGCACTGATATCTTTGAAGGATACACTACTGGTCCCACCAGGCTTGTACCATAGAGCCAGAGCCGGGGCATTTGCCCTTGCTGTATGTTGCACTCCTTAGGCTGAGCTCACTATGACACAGTCCTAACAGTGTCAAGGCATGCGCAAAGTGATCTAAACCTTGCTCTGGAGAATATCCCAAGGGGAGTGTTGGAGCCACAGTTCACAAATGAACCAGCAGCCGCTATGCCCCATCAAGTACCAGTCACAGCAAGAAGACATACCTGCATTACATACCACTGAGAAAACCCTACCAGCTATGCTCTGCCTGGACTTCTAAGGAAATCATAACAGGATGAAGTAGGCAACAGAATAACCAGGTGAATAAACAGGTGGGTGCTTCTGGAAGAGGAGCAGACAGAGATTTGTGTAGAAACACAGACAAGGGAATCACAGAAAAAATTAGGGAACACCAGGGGAGTGAATGGTTCACTGTAGGAATAAAAATACTGACACAACTGGAGACATGGGACCAGTCAAATGGTGCATGCACCAGTATAACCATGGGCAACAAAGCACAAGGATGCATGCTTACTACCAACAACAATGGATGACAGCAAAATGACATGTATAAAGTGAAAGGTGAAAGGGATGAAAACAGGGTAAAAAAAGGAAAAACATTTCTTCAACTCGTCAAAAGAAACAGGGCCCATACAGCATGTGTACAAGAAACACATGAGAGTCTCAGAAGCCCACATGATGAGGAGAATACAGGTAGGGAAGGACTACAGAGCTGAAGAAAGCCTGAGAAGAGGCAGCATGCAGATCCTACTTCATTGAAACCTAGTCTTCAACAAAAAGAAGATATGGTGACACCCTGATGGAAGAGTGTCCATGGTGACAGGGTCCCTTAGAAAGACCAAAGTGGCCCTGGTCAACATATATTGCACAAATAAAGATGACCATCAGTTCTTCACTGACCTCACAGCACATCTAACTAATGAATATGTGGGGATAGGTACCTGATCTTGGACCTGGTCATGAAGAGTACAAAGCCTAAAGGGGTACTGACTCAAAGCATAAAAACATTCTCGGCTATTCAGAAGGAGAACAACTTGGTAGGTGCCTGAAGATTACTACACCCTAATGACAAGGAGTATACCTTTAGATCACATACACACAGAACTGCCTCATGAGTACACAACTGATTTATCCCTAACAGTGAAACACCTGTGGTCATCAAAGACAGCCATACTACCAATAACTATCTCTGACCATGCATCAGTGAGCCTGAAACAGTCTTTTTTTAATTATATCTTTTTTATTGGTTTTCCATTAATGATGTCAAATATTATTTATATAGTACATCACAATAATAATATACTGATATCACATGACAAATAATCTCTATGGTCTGGTCACAATCCATTGATTTAGAGCAGAATAATTTCTAATATTGCTCATTTCACATTATGGAGCCTGCATTTGCAACATCCCATCATTATTATTCCGAGCTCATAATAGGTGGTAAAATACCCATAATCTTTCTCCAATTTGTGCAACACACATCTCTTGAAAGATCCTTTAAATCGATACGATCTGTTATTTTTTCTGAAAATAAAGTTTCTCTAAAGGTGTAATGCAATTTGTTATAATCAGAACTTCCTAAATCTGGTCAATTCCATTTTTGTAATATTTGTCTTTTAGTAGCCATAGAGGAAAGAGCACAAAACTTTTTTCTGATAAGGTGAGCCTATAATTCTCAAAATCATTTAAAATGTAGCTGACCCGGTGGTGCAGAGGGCTGAGGCACCGGACGTCACACCTTGTGGCATGCCGGCGACCCAGGTTTGGGAGTGAGCCTGGGTCATCGGAGGTTGGCACGGGGGGGCAGGCAGAGCTGAATGGAGTGGCTGTCAGGCAGCTCTCCTCTCCAGGGAGGTGAGGTGGCATCTCTTGCTCACAGCTACCCCCGGTGGAGGCCAAGGGGCTGCACAAGCAGGGTGCCAGTGATAGGCCAATGAGGTGGGTGGAGGAGGGCTATTACCGGGGCTGTAAGGAACATGCATGCCTCCACATGCATGCATCCATCTCCTGGGGTCCTCGGGGAAAATGGGGAGAAAAATGGGAAAAACCGGCGGCAGGATGGCGACCGACTCTCCGCAGGCACCACTCCCAGATCAGGCATTAAGGTAAGCCCCGGTAATTCCGGGGGACGGAGTTGGGGGAGTCAGTCAGATGGGGGCCATACTGGGAGAAGAATAAAAGAGAAATAATATAAAAAAAACATTTAAAATGTAACAACTTAATTTAAATGGAAGCTTTTTGTTAAAGAGGTTTTCCATTTCAGAGTGTATTCTTTTCTGCCATTTATTAATGGTGTCACTTTTTCAAAACATATGTAAAAAAACACCTGTTATACAATGGCTCTTAAAATACAGGTTCCTGTTTGGCTGGCAGGCATGATTTACAATGTGTAAATCCTTCCATCACCCAATGACATGAAGTGCAAGCCAGCCACATCAGAAACCCCATAAAACAAATCAATCCAACCCCTGAAAATGGATATGGCAACAGCCATCATACATCCTCTCTTAACTGAGGCCTAATAATCACACTGCAAGTAAAATTTGAAAAAAAATGTAAAATACAGCACACAAACCCACTTGGCACAGTACAAAAACAGTTACCCTCATAGCTTTTTATGGTTGTAGCAACCTCATGTCTGAAAATTTTTCACGGTTGCATCCATTTCTGTTGCCTGCCATCTCCACAACACCTTAATGTCCTCCAAACTCCCAAGGCCAGCTGCCAGTTTCAAATCTGGCATTCTCGCTTCTACCTGAAATATATATATTATAGTGGCACAGTAGTGCCATTATAGTTTGGGTTGAGTACTCCATTTAAGGTTAAATCTAAAATGTTGCACCTGAATAACCTTGACACCATATGATGGATTTGCCTGACAATTGGGATGCACAGTCTGGTATCATAGATCTCTGGACCTGCCAAGTTTTGTTACAGTCAGCTGTATGGCTGCAAAGAGCCAAAAAATAACCCACATAAATTACAGGGTTTTGCGTGTTTCTTTGCTCGCACCTACAGCCCACACGGTTTACATGATTGATCCAAAAACTTCAGGGAACATGCAGCCGTGGTCCCCGATGTGCCTTTCAAAAATATTCTGAAAAAATATTAAACTGTTCAAAATGTATTAAAAAAACACTGAATCCCATTATAGTCTATGGAAAAAGTTAAACTATGTGACAGTGTCGCAAATGCAGTTTTTACTGTCGCAAATTACCCTTTTACTTTTGTGATTCAGCCATTTTTCTTTTCAGTTGGTGGTCACAAAAATGCTTGGCATTTAAATGTGGGACCGTCTAGGGACACAATTCTGGTTGTGTTCACCTAGTCGAGCCCTGAGGATGCTAGCCATGTCTTTTTTGGGGGGTAAAACACCCCAGAAATATGTTTTTTAAATTTTTGTGAAAAATAGTGTCACAAAGTACTTTTGCAAATGCAACACTTTTGTGATTTATTTTGAAAAAGTGTGATTTGCGAAAGTAGTTTGTGACACTATGCCCAAAACAATAGGAAATCTTTGCCACCCTGCTGCAAAACAACCGTTTGGTCTTTTGGGCTGAAATTTGCAGGAAAGAAAGCCACCATCACACAGATGTGCCTATTGGTGGTTTGGTGCCAAATATGTAACAGGGCTGCAAACTTATGGTACTCCAAAGTTGATGATTTTTCCCATAGGATAACATTACGGTGTCTGCCACACCTTTCGGGTCTGTATCTCAAAAATGATTTCAGATACGGACTTTTCATCACAAAAATTCTTAGTCCCCCATTGGGGGGCAAAGTGCAAAACTAGCCTGGAAAGTCGTAAATAAGATTAGATTTTTATTTATTTCTACGTTGTACGATTCCTGAGATATAAGCTATTTAGTATTCCAAGTTCTCATTTTCCTGTCTGAGAGCCACTATTATGCCCACATTCTTTGTATTCACTGTGCTTCTGGATGCACTTCTTTCAAACACAAAGTGTGTGCATTTGCGTTACTGTTACCTTTAGTGTTTGCATTTACATTTCCGCTTGCGTTTCCGTTTCCATTTGCTTTACCATTTCCATTTGTGTCACCATGTGCATTACCATTTGTGTTTGTGTTTGAGCTTGTGTTTGCATTACCGTTTGTGTTACTGTTTCTTTTTGTGTCACCATTGGCATTACCATTTGTGTTTGTGTTACTGTTTTCATTTTCGTTACCATTTTTGTAAGCATTTCTGTTTGAGTCACCGTGTGCATTACCATTTACATTTGCATTTGCATTACCGTTACCATTTGCATTTTCATTACTATTTGTGTTACCATTTCTGTTTGTGTTTCCATTAATGTTAGCATTTGCATTGGTGCTTGCATTTCTGTTGCTGCTTGCATTATTGTTTCCTTGTGCATCACCAATGCTGTTGCCGTTACTGTTTGCATTTGCATTTGCATTACCGTTTGCGTTTCTGTTAGCATTTGCATTAACATTTGTGTTTGTGTTTATGTTTGCGCTTGCATTTCCATTACCATTTGTGTTATCGTTTCTGTTTGCATCACTGTGTGCCATACTGTTTGAGTTTGTATTTGCACATCTGTTTGCATTTCTGTTTGCTTTACCCTTACCGTTTGCATTTTCATTGCCGTTTGAGTTACCATCTGTGTTTGGTTTCATGCCTGTGCTTGCTTTTCCATTACCATTTTTGTTACCTTTTCCATTTGCTTTTGTACTTGTATTTGCGTTACCATTTGCGTTACTGTTTCCTTTCGCATCACCAATGGCATTACCATTTCCACTTGCATTTACATTACCATTACTGTTTGTGTTTATGTAACTGTTTTTGTTAGCATTTCCATTTGCGTCACAATGTGCGTTACCATTTGCGTTTGTGTTTTTGCTTGTGTTTGGATTTCTGTTTGCAGTACTGTTTCCTTTGGCGTCACCATTGCTGTTACCAATACCATTTGTATTTGTGTTTCCATTTGCATTACCGTTTGTGTTTTCGTTACTGTTTGTGTTATCATTTGCATTTCTGTTACCATTAGCATTTGCACTTGCATTTCCATTGTCGCTTGCATTACTGTTTCCTTGTGCATTGCTGTTGCCGTTACCATTACCATTTGCATTTCCATTTGTGTTAACATTTCCGCTACCATTTGTGTTACCATTAGTGTCCGTGTTCATGTTTGTGCCTGTGTTTTCATTACCGTTTGCCTTATCATTTCCATTTGCATCACTGTGTGCATTATCATTTGCACTTACGTTTGTGTTATCATTAGCGTTGCTGTTTCCTTTTGAGTCACCATTGGCGTTACCATTTGCATTTGCATTACCAATACCATTTGTGTTTCTGGTACCATTTTCATTAGCATTTTCATTTGTGTCACCGTGCTGGTTTACCATTTGCATTTGTATTTGCTCTTGCATTTGTGTTTCGGTTTGCGTTACTGTTACTGTTTTTGTTTTCATTGTCATTTGCATTATCATCTGTGTTTGTGTTCACTTTTTGTACTTGTGTTTCCATTACATTTGCGTTACCATTTCTGTTTGTTTTTGTGCTTGCATTTGCATTACCATTTGCGTTACTGTTTCCTTTCACATCACCATTGGCATTACCATTTCTGCTTGCTTTTGCATTACTGTTACTGTTTGTGTTACCATTTGCATGTGCGTTTCCATTACCATTACCATTACTGTTCTCGTTACTGTTACTGTTATCGTTAGCATTGACATTATTGTTAGCATTAACTTTCCCATTAGGATTACTGTTACCATTGCCTTTACCATTACTGTTAGTGTTACCCTTACTGTTAGGGTTATTATGCACAAATGGGAAGCATGGTGGGAGTGTGGGGCCCAAAGCAACCCACACTCCCACCACCACAGACCATTCACTATTTATAGTGCACATTCTCAAAAAGAAGGGAAATTCATGACAAACAAATCCATTTAATGCATTAGTTAGGGTTGTTCCATAGTGACAAAATCAAGGAAATTAGGTGTTAGCATTGCCACCCCTTGTACCCCATGCCCACACCACCCCTACCAACAGGCATTGGGGTGTGTGTTGTGGTTGTCAGGCCTAACTTTCACCCCATTCTCCTATACTGCACCACCTCAGCTTATTTACACATGGAATAGGGTGAAGTTGGGCCGTATTCAACACCCGATGCTTGTTGGTGGGGGCGAGGTGGTGTGGATGCAAGGGTGGCAACCTAACACCAAATTCTCACTTTGTTGCAGGCACAGCCCCAACTGATGCATTAAATGGAGGGTTTTTTTTTGCCATGAATTCTCTCTCTCTCTCTCTCTATATATATATATATATATATATATAGATATATATATTCATGGCAAAAAACTGCATTTGATTCATCGGCTAGAGTTAAAACAACAAAAGTGAGGAAATGAAACATTAGGCTTAAGCCCCTAACTCCCCCCACACAACCCACACACTCATCCTCCATAGACTGAGAGATGCCAGAGTGTGCCATGGGGTCATCAGGCCCAGCTCTTACCTGATTCCATGTGTAAGCAGGTTGACATGCTATAATAAAGGAGAATGGGGTGAGAGTTAGGCCCCACGATCCCATGGCACACCCTGGCATCTCTCAGTCTGTGGAGGATGGGTGTGTGGGTTGTGTGGTGGGGGTTAGGGGCTCAACCCTAATGTTTCATTTCTTTACTTTTGTTGCTTTAACCCTAACTGATGCATTAAACTCATTTTTGCCATGAATTTTTACTTTTTGGAAAAGTGTAATATAACTAGTAAAAAACATGTATTGTTGGGGGTCCTGTGCTCCCATCAACTTGTCCATTTCTGCATAACAATATGCATCTGTGGGCCACTTATGCATAGCTACAGAGCCATACAGCAGCCCTATAGGACAAGAAACCCTTGTAACACTAATTTGCCAGTATCTCAGGAACCTTAGCAGGTAGAAAAAAAATTGAAGTGTTGTTGTAATCATGACAGCGAGTACTACATGAACGATAAATGACCAAACCCATATATAAACATATGAATGTGCCAGCAGAAACAGACCACCCGGTCTATCTAAGTCTGCTCGAGTATACAGCCAACACTTCTAGTTTGCAGCTGCCCCACCTCCCCTCCCCTTTATATGAACATACGAATGTGCCAGCAGAAACAGACCACCCAGTCTGTCACCCGCATTGTGCATCATTTTCAAGATATGGCACAGAAATGCAATGGACAGGCACTCTTTGAACCCTTGTGACACTAATTTGACAATATGTCATTAAACATGCAACCCAAGATAAAAATTCCACTGAAGGGTTACTCTGTGGTTTCAAATCCTGTTCCAACAGCCTAGATCACTTAATAGTGATCTAGGATGTCAGTGGCAAAAACTCTGAATCATGCTTCATTTTCGAGAAACGGGTGCCAAAAGGCATGACAGACCATGCAATGTTATCCTACAGGTAAAATCTAAGTTTCATGATGGCATATCTATGGAATCACTCAATTCTTCAACACCTAAAAAGCATATTTCACATATGTAGGGCATCCCCTAAACAACCTGTAAATTTGAAGTAAAAAGACTAAACCATTAATGAGTTATGCAATTGTAAATTTTTTACACCTTTAAAAATTCTTCATTCGTGACATAGCAAAATCCTGGGCCATCAGATCAATCCTAGTCCATAAGCTAGCAAAATTCTAGTCTATGAGGAGACATCTGGTCATGCCATCAGGGACATCTGGTCACAAAATTCCGGCTATCTGGTTACCCCACGGCTGACCAGGCTGGTGGACCAGAATTTTATAGGCTTGCAGACTAGGATCACTAGTGAGTCATGGTGAAAGAATTTCAAGTTTTTAAAAAAGCTATTTTTTTACAAAAATGAGCCAAACCTAATGCATGGCTTTGTAGAGGGCATCACCCTGAACAAAACCCATGCCTCATTTGGCCCAAACGTCACCCGTGCAGAAAACTACAACATTTTGTTTGGCTGAAAAATGGAAAACAAGATGGTGGCTCTAGGACAAGGAATTTTTCTGATGGACTAGAATTTTAGTTTGTGAGCTGACAAAATCCTTGACTATGAGGCCATTCTTAGTTTAGAAAAAAATAAATATAAATTTTAGAGTGAACTGAGCATGCTCAGAATTCAAAAATGTAAAAAGTCATAACTTTTGAATGGATTAATATTTTTTATACCAAACCAACACTGGATTATTCCCTGATCAAAACTCTTTCTATATTCCACATTTCAGACTACAATACCACATGGTGTGTTTGCAGCGCTATGGGCAAAAAACATGTAAAAACTGGTGAAAAAAGTGAGTTTTTTGGCATTTTGCTGCCAGAAAAGCAACTTGGTAAATCAAGAGATCTACCATACCAGACAGTGCATTTCAAATTTCACATAAATCAGTTGAACAGTTTGCAAAGTTATTAAGGTGCAAAAATTGAGGTTTAACATTAAAGTGCCTACTCAACCCTAACTATATGAGCATGACCGTGCCCATATACTATATATATATATATATATATAACTGCATATAATATATATATATATATATATATATATATATATATATATATATATATATAAAGGACTCCTTCCTTTCCTCAGGCCAAGAAACAGCTTGTAGTACACGCAGTGTGGCACCCTCCCCCTTTGTAAAGCACTCCTGATACCCCAACACCAAATTGAAAAACCCACCAACTCTCACTGCAAGGAAAGTCTCAGAGACTTACAAAATCACCCACAATAACTCACTGGTTCTACAGTTCTATTACTGCTCAAAAGTCTCTTATCTTAGACTGTCTGTTGCGGGAGCCCAGGCAGAGAGAGAGAAAGTATAAAACAACTTCACTGGCTAGTTTCCCCAGCACAGGAGCAGAAGGGAGCCCGAAAACAAGTCTTGGAAACAGTAGCAGCAATGTATAAAAAATGTGCCACACAGCCTATTGTTTCATTATAGCTGCTGTGTGTCTATCTGGGGAGCCAGGCACCAGGTACCAAGCAAGGACTCTTTTTCTCATCTACTAGTACATTATAAAAAAAATATTTTAAATTATAAAAACTCTTTTTTTCTTCATTTTTTCTTTTGCAAAGATAAATGTGCCACAGACCAAACAACACACCAGGCATGGGTAAATCCTGGCATCACCCACACCCTCAAGTGGTATATTGCTTAATTTGTTTACATTGATGCCAACATGATTTTCCCAGGTGTATAGAGAAATGTGAAAAAGTTATGGGAGTAATGTAAGCTCTGTCTAATATCTTGTAAATTTTTGTTTTTGGCAAATGCTTAAACTTTATTTGTGTTTATTCTTATTGCTTTTCAGGCATTATTTTGTATCTCTATCTTGTTTTCCTGTTCCTACTTTGTTTTAGTATGTGTTATTTTATTCTGTAAATGGGTGCTGTTGAAATCTAACAAATGTTTATTTATCTGGGCAATGCTGCTAGTTGTTTTTTTGTTTAATTCATTATTTAGATATATCTCTGAGTTGCAATGAAGTATGCTATTTCATATACTTTTTTTAAAACATTGAGTTTAGTTTTCAGAATAAAATACAAATACAAATTATCTTTTAGCTTAACAATATCTGGAAATCACCTCCTTTTTTAATTATAATGAAATTATCTCCTTCAATCAAATCCAATCAGTTTATTATGTTGGAATCTAATGGAGCATTTTCCCAGTCTCTACTTTTTGTTTTATTTCATTACTCATACTTGATAATATGCTTCAATGTAATACATATATTTTTGATTTAACTTTTTGCTTCCACATTTTACATGCTTGTGCCACACTCTTGATTTTTATATCAGAGTTAGATTTTTTAAAATGCATCATGATTTGGTATGATTTCCTGAATATTTAAACTGGGATTGTTTATATACAAAGATTATTGAACTAATGATATATGTTTTCCTTTCTTGTCTATCCTATGTCTATATTTATTAGACCAGTTAAAAGCTATTTTCCTGTTAGTTGCCAAATAGTAAATATGTGAGTCAGGGCAACCCATGCCTCCATTATTTCTAGGGCTTGTTAATTTTACACAATGCTATATGTGGAGAAGCACCTCACCATAAAATTTCACAAATGTTCTTTTACCCTTGGAAAAAACATTTGTCAGAGTATTGTCCATTAACTGCATGAAGCAAATGCAGTAAATGTGGCAGTATGGACATTTTCTGTGTTTCAATTCTGCCCCATAGTGAGAAAGATAAATTCTCCCATCCTTCTAACAATTTCTTAATTTGGTGATATGTCTCCTTTAGGTTAATCTATATTGTTTCTTGTATGCTGCAAGTCCGTATAATGACTAAATATTTGATACTATTCACAACCTTAATTGGAGAGACAGAGAAAGAAATGATTTTTAAGTGTATTCAGAGGTGTTAAAGGAAGTACCAATGATTTAGATTGAGTTCAAAACCAGACAGTTGAGAATATTTATCTATTTCAGACAAGGTTTCTGCCCTTGAAATTTGTGGGTTGCTTATAATCAACATCATGTCATCTGCTGTGAGACTGACACTTTCGCTAGACACACAGGGGCCCAAAATGCCTAACTGGAAACTCAATAATTTTATACTACAAAGTAACAAGAGTAAATAAGAACTTTTATGCAATCAAAGACTTCCTGCTACACAACCAACAAGTGGATACAAGTTAGACAACAATTTGGGAAGCACTCAAATGCACAATAGAAACATAGAAACATAGAATTTAACGGCAGATAAGGACCACTTGGCCCACCCAGTCTGCCCATTTCCCTACCTAATGGATAAGCTGCAGATCCTAGTTAACCAGCAGCCTACTTCTTCCTACCCCCAACCCCTAGAATTGCCTTATGACTGTCTCATGCATGCTTGAATTCCACCACTGTTTTTGACTCCACAACCTCCTCCGGGAGGCCGTTCCATGCATCCACAACCCTTTCTGTGAAAAAATACTTACTTAAATTACCTCTGAGCTGCCCCTCTATCTTCAAATTGTGCCCCCTTGTTCTTGCACACCTCTTTTTTTGAAAGATGCTACCCTCTTGGACTTTGTTGATTCCCTTGAGGTACTTGAAAGTGTCTATCATGTCCCCCCTCCCTCCTTTCCTTGAGGCTATACATATTAAGCTCCTTAAGTCTCTCTTCATATGTCTTCTCGGTGCAGACCCTGCACCATTTTAGTTGCCCTCTTCTGGACAGCTTCCATCCTGTCTATGTCTTTGCAGAGATTGGGTCTCCAGAACTGCACGCAGTACTCCAGATGGGGTCTCACCAGCTGTCTGTACAGAGGGATAATAACTTCCTGTTTTCTACTGGTGATGCCTCTCCCTATGCATCCCAGTATCCCCTAGCCCTCCTTGCTGCCCTCTCACATTGCTTGATCACCTTTAGGTCATCTGATATGACTACCCCAGGTCCCTTTCCATTTTTGTTGTTGTTAGTATCTCACCCCCATTGTGTACTCTTCCCCTGGGTTTTTGTTTCCCAGGTGCATTACCTTGCACTTCTTAGCATTGAATCTAAGCTGCCATACATTTGACCATTCCTCTAACCTTGCCAAGTCCCTTCTCATCCTTTCCACCCCACCCTGTGCATCAACTCTATTGCAGATCTTTGTGTCATCTGCAAAGAGACATCTTTTCCTTCCAGTCCCTCTGCAATGTAAACTATAAAGACATTGAGAAGGACGGTCCTAATACTGAACCCTGCAGTACCCACTAGTAACCCCCTTTCTTCAGAGTGGACTCCATTTACTATTACTCTCTGTGTCCTATTCTCCAGCCAATTCTTTACCCAGGCTGTCATCTTGGGACCCACTCCCAGGCTGGCTAACTTGTATATTAATCTTTTGTGTGGGACTGTGTCAAATGCCTTGCTAAAGTCTAGGTAGGCCACGTCCACAGCCCCTCCCTGATCTACTACTTTGGTCACCCAGTCAAAGAAATCTATCAGATTTGTCTGGCATGACCTTCCCACTGTGAATCCATGCTGCCTTGGGTCCTGTGCCCTCTGGCCTCTAGATACTCGACAATTATTTCCTTCAAGTGATTCCATCATTTTCCCTACCACTGAGGTTAAACTAACAGGTCTGTAGTTTCCTGCTTCTGCTTTGCTCCCACTTTTGTGAAGAGATCACATCTGCCCTCCTCCATTCCTTGGGTACCACCCATCCTCCCATGATTTGTTAAGAGGGTAGTCAGTGGTGTCACTAGTTCTACCCTTAGTTCTTTTAGAATTCTGGGATGAATCTATCAGGCCCCATTGTTTGTCCACCTTCAGTTTTAAGAGTTCTTTGAGAACCCTTTCTTCTGTAAATGGGCTGGTATCAACTTCTGTATCCAGAGTGTTTCTACTGTTTGTTTTAGGTACCTCCCATCTTCCTTTGTAAATACTGAGCAAAAATATTTGTTTAGTATCTCTGCTTTTCACAGTCACCCTCTGCCCACCCTCCCTCCCTTTATTAAGCCTCACTATCCCTCCCTTGGTCTTCCTTTTGCTCCTGATGTACCTATAAAGGTTTTATCCCCTTCTTAACTGACTTGGCTATCTTTTCCTCGGTTTGAGCCTTTGCTGTTCTGACTGCCTTCCCAGCTTCCTTTTGCTTTAACTGATACAGTTCTCTGTCCTGCTCCTTCTGTGATTCCTTGTACTTCCTGAATGCTTTCTTTTTCTCTTGAAGCTTCACTGCCACTTCCTTTGAGAACCATAGTGGTTTCTTACATCATTTCATTTTGTTTATTTGCTTCACACAAAGGCTTGTTAACTCTGTGATGGCAGTTTTTATTATTCCCCACAAAACATGGTGATTAGTGAGGTAAACAACAAGGTACAGAAGTTATTAGGGAGCAGAACAGATTTAAATGTAAAAAAAAGGCAAAGGCTGTAAGGACAGAAATTGGGCTAAAAGGGGTAAGGCTATCAAAAAGTGGAGGGTGATGAGTACCAATGCCCGTAGTCTGTGTAAAAAGCTCCCTGAACTAGTGGCCTTGATGGAAGAGGGTTGTCTGGATATTGTGGCAGTCACAGAAACATGGTACAGAGAACCATGACTGGGATGTCAACATACCAGGATACACAATCTACAGGAGGGACAGGGAGGGTAAAGAGGAGGAGCAGTAGCTCTCTATGTAAAGGAAGGGATCAAGCAGCAGAACTAAAAAGTACACAGGGAGCAGATGAGGCACTTTGGGTCACCCTGGAGACAGGAAATGGCACCACAATCAGCATGGGGGTTGTATACAGACCCCCATCTCAGGGGGAGGCAATGGACAAGGAAATGATAGAAGGCTTTCTTAGAATGGTAGAAAAAGGGGAGATATTGTTGATGGGGGACCTGACTATGCCAGATGTTAACTGGAGCACCTTTGCTGCAGGCACATCCAAGAGCTTGGTCATTCTTGATGCCCTACAGGGGGCATGCCTCAGACAGCTAGTATTGGAACCCACTAGGGAGGGAGAAATCTTAGACCAGTTACTCTCAAATGGGGACGGAGAAAGAATCTCAGATTTAGAAGTGGGTAGCCATCTGGGAACAAGCGACCACCAAACAGTGTGGTTCATGATAAACACAGCCATACAATCAAGCCATACAAAAGCAAGATATACTGGACTTTGGAGGCTGACTTTGGGAAAATGAGAGAGTGCCTCAGAAAAGCACTAGCAAACAGGCAAGAAGGAGGGGTGCAGGAACAATGGGGGTGATCACAGAGGCAACAAGCCTTTGTGTAAAGCAAATCAATAAAACACAACGAAGGAAAAAAACGCTATGGTTCTCAAAAGAGGTGGCAGGGAAGGTTAAGGAGAAAAGGACAGCATTCAGGAAGTATAAGGAAACATAGAAGGAGCAGGGCAGAGAACTTTATCAGTTAAAGCAGAAAGAGGCTAGGAAGGCCATCAGAATAGCAAAGGCCCAAACCAAGGAAAGGATAGCCAATTCTGTTAAGAAAGGGGATAAAACCTTTTATAGGTACATTAGGGAGTGAAGAAAGACCAAAGGAGGGATACTGAAGCTTAATAAAGGAGAGGGAATGTGGGTAGAGGGGGACAGTGAAAAAGCAGGGATACTGAAAGAATATTTCTGCTCAGTATTCACAAAGGAAGAGGAGGTGGAGGTACCTAAACCAAACAAGAGAAACACTCTGAAGACAGGGGTCAATACAGTCCATTTACAGAAGAAAGGGTTCTGAAAGAACTAATAAAATTGAAGGTGGACAAAGCAATGGGGCCTGATGGGATTCACCAAGAATTCTAAAGAACTAAGGGTAGAACTAGTGACACCGCTGACTACTCTCTTTAACAAATCATGGGAGGATGGGGTGGTACCCGAGGACTGGAGGAGGCAGATGTGATTCCTCTTCACAAAGTGGGAGCAGGACAGAGGCAGGAAACTACAGACCAGTTAGATTGACCTCAGTGGTAGGGAAAATTATGGAATCACTTCTGAAGGAAAGAATTGTTGAGCACCTAGAGGCCAGTGGGGCACAGGACCCAAGATAGCATGGATTCACAATGGGAAGGTCGTGTCAGATGACTCTAATAGATTTCTTTGACTAGGTGACCAAAGTAGAGACCAGGGAGGGGCTGTGGACATGGCCTACCTAGATTTTAGCAAGGCATTTGATACAGTCCCACACAAAAGATTAATACACAAGATATCCAGCCTTGGAGTGGGTCCCAAGGTGGTAGCCTGGATAAAAAAATTGGCTAGACAACAGGACGCAAAGGGTAGTAGTAAATAGAGTACACAGTGAAGAAAGGAGGGTTACTAGCTGGGTACCGCAGGGTTCAGTACTGGGACCGGTCCTTTTTAATGTCTTTATAAGTGACATTGCAGAGGAACTGGAAGGAAAAGTATGTCTCTTTGCAGAGGACACAAAGATCTGCTACAGGGTTGATACACAAGATGGAGTGGAAATAATGAGAAGGGACTTGGCAAGGTTGGAGGAATGGTCAAATGTATGGCAGCTCAGATTCAATGAAAAGAAGTGCAAGGTAATGCACATGGGAAACAAAAACCCAGGGGAAACGTACACAATAGGGGGTGAGATACTGACAACAGTAAAAATAGGAAGGGACCTGGGGGTGATTATATCAGATGACCTAAAGGTGGGCAAGCAATGTGAGAAGGCATTAAGGAATGCTGGGGGGGATACTGGGATGCATAGGAAGAGGCATCAATAGTAGAAAACAGGAAGTTGTTATCCCTCTGTACAGACAGTTGGTGAGACCCCATCTGGAGTACTGTGTGCAGTTCTGGAGACCCCATCTCCGCAAAGACATAGACAGAGTGGAGGCTCTCCAGAGGAGGGCAACCAAAATGGCTCAGGGTCTGCACCAGAAGACATACGAAGAAAGACTAAAGGAGCTTAATATGTATACCCTTGAGGAAAGAAGGGAGAGAGGGGACATGATAGAAACTTTCAAGTACCTCAAGGGAATCAACAAAGTCCAAGAGGGTAGCATCTTCCAGAAAAAGAGATGTGCAAGAACAAGGGGGCTCAATTTGAAGATAGAGGGGGGACGGCTCAGAGGTAATGTGAGGAAGTATTTTTTCATGGAGAGGGTTGTGGATGCATGGAACAGCCTCCCTGAGGAGGTTGTGGAGTCAAGAACAGTGGGGGAATTCAAGAATGCATGTGACAGGCATAAGGCAGTCCTAGTGGGGGGTAGGAGGAAGTAAGCTGTTGGTTAACTAGGATCTGCAGCTTATCTGTTAAGTAGGAAAATGGGCAGACTTGGTGGGCCAAGCGGTCCTTATCTGCCGTCAAATTCTATGTTTCTATGTTCTTCCACCCCTTCTTCCTGCCCATTTGCTAGTGCATTCCTTAGGCACTCACCCATTTTGGCAAAGTCAGCCCTCCTAAAGTCCAGTACTTTTGCCTTTGTATGGCTTGACTCTATTGCTGTGTTTATTGTGAACCATACTGTTCAATGGTCGCTAGTTCCCAGATGGCTACCCACTTCTACACCTGTGATCCTCTCTTCTTCTCCATTTGAGAGAACCAGGTCTAAGATTTCTCCCTCTCGAGTGGGCTCCAATACTAGTTGTCTAAAGCATGCCCCCTGTAGGACATCTAGAATAAGAGGGAAATGCATAGCCACTTGTACCAAAAGGACAATAAGTAACATAAAGGAAGGAGGCACTATTAGCAGCTATATAGAAAGCAGAGGACAACATTAATAATGCCAACTCAGAAGAGTCCTGGAACAACTGGGCAAAATCTAAACAGAGATACAATGAAAACCTCCATCAAGAAACAGAATATCAGGAAAGCAAAGACACACTATGTAGCCAACAGCTCCAGAGCTACCAAAATTCTTGTCCTAATGTTAAAGCAAGAAGGAACCAAGAATCTGATCACATCTGTAGAAGAAGAAAACAAAGATGAAATAACTACAGAACTACACAAAATAAATGAGACATTTACATCCTGCTATGACACCCTATACAAGGCCAGCATGGCAAGTACTCAAGAAGACATTGACAGTTTCATACAATATATCTAACTTCTTAAGCTTACAGAAGAACAGGCAACACTTCTATCCACAGAAATAATGATGGAAGAAATAGTAGGCACTATACACAACTCCCCTAAGGGAAAAACACCTGACAAGGATGATTTCTCACTTGAGTACTACCATGCCTTCATTGCACAACTAGATCTTGTACTTACAGAGGTCCTAAAGTAAACACTGGAGATGGGATGGCTCCCGAGGTTGATGCTGAAAGGCATGATAATGTGACTCCTGAAACCAAACAAGAATAAGGAAAAGTGCTCAAACTACAGGCCACCAGACTCCTGAACACTGATACCAAGGTCTTCACTAAGATACTAGTCACCAGGATCCAACAAGTCATGCCAGCACTCACCAGAGCAGCACAAACAGGTTTCATGATGGGCAGACACATATCTGATAATACTAGGATAATATTGTATTTGACTGAGATAGCAAAGACCTGAAGACACCAATGGTCTTGATAACATTGGACAAGGAAAAAGGATTTTACCAAGTTGAATGGCCCTACTTATCCTCCATCCTAGATAAATATGGTTTCCCCCAGGCCTTCTTAGAGATGGTTAAACTACTGTATAATGTTCCACAAACCTCTGTCTCAGCAAATGGTCTATAATCTTGTCCTTTCTCTCTAGAACGTGGAACTAGAGAGGGATGCCCCCTCTCCCCAGCCCTGTTTAACATAGCTCTGAAATAGTTCTTGCTAAAAAGACAACAGGACAAGAAAATAACCGGCATGTGGTATAAACAGGAACAGCATTTATTAACAGCCTACACTGATGATGTAATGGTCTCAATCACAGGTTCCACGATGCCAGTTTGACAACACATTTGTCGACTGGCATCTCAGCGATGAGATTTACGTTGACCATAAGTTGAGGTCGACATAAATCCCATATGTCTCCCGGTCCTGTTTTTCTATCGGGGGGCTTTTCCCCCTAAAACTCCCTATGCAGGGGCCTCTGCCCCCACACTCTCCATACTTTGGCTTATCAACTCCATTCGGAGCTGATTCGGGGAGGGGTGTAAGACAGGGAGACGCTGTGACCCTGTCTTGGATGCATCAACACAGTAACCTATTGGCAAAGTGTTGATTTTGCCAACAGCGAGTTATGTCACTGTGCTGGGGTTGGCGCTGGGTCAGCATACCTCAATCACCAACCCTGAAAAGTCAGCCCCACAACTCTTGGAGGTCATCAAGGTATTTGGCTACTTTTTGGGCTACCACTTGAACACAGAGAAATCAGAGATTTTGCAGCTAAATTACCTGTGCAGCAAAAACCTAATAGCAGGACTAGGCCTACAATGGAAGCCAAAACACATCCTACCTTGGCATAGATCTCTGCTCTTCCAACAGAGAAATGGTCACAGTAAACACTAGATCCCTACTGAAAAAACTGAAGATGGACAATGAAAGATGGAAAATGCTTCTCATTGCAATGAGACAGATGATACAAGCTGTAAAACTGAACCTATTCATAGGTATCATACGTAATATCAAGCATTATAGACTTTCATCCATGTAGCTTGCCAGTCCCTTAATATTTAGAGCTTGGTTGTTCTGTCCCTACAAAATACGCCTAATCTTGATTGAAGGTACCCATATTTGGAGTATCCACCACTATAGATGGAAGTTCGTTTCACGATGATATTACCCTTTGACTAAATCAATTTTTCCTTGTGATCAAATTTCTATTTTGGCAGAAAGAGTTGTTTGTTATGACTCCTACCACTGCACCAACTGGTCTTAAGAGTAAAGCCTAACTCATCTTGCAGTTTAATGTCACCCATTGCTTTGTACAACATACACATGTCACCCAAACCTCCTATAATTGAGTGAATAATGGTTCAGGGTTTCCAATCTTTCTGTGTACGGTCTAGTTTTGAGCCCAGCTATAGATCTGGTAGCTCTTCTCTGTACCCCTTCTATTCTAAGAATTTCCTCCCTTTTGTATGGAGACCATACTTCGGCACAGTACACCAAATGGGGCCTGACCAATGCACTGTACAGTGGAATCAAAACCTTCTTCTCCCTGCTTGATATGTGCCTTAAGATGCAGTTAAGGTTTCGGTTAGCCTTTTTAATCTGATCATTACAATGGGAGCTACATTTAAGATCAGTAGTGATCTTAATTCCCATGTATTTTTCTTCATCTGTAACTTTTAATGCACCATTCTCAAGTTTATATGCTAAATTATTGTTGTGTTTGCCCAAGTGCATAACCTTGCACTTTGCTGTCTTCAATAACAGTATGTTTGACTCAGTCCACTCTAGGATTTTACCAGTAGCCCCTTGTAGGGATGAAGCATCAGCAAGATTATTGGCAGCTGTCCCCACCCTACAGTCATCTGTAAATTTGGAAAGCCAAATATTTGGGTTAGAAACATAGAAACATAGAATTTGACAGCAGATAAGGACTGCTTGGCCCACCTAGTCTGCCCATTTTCCTACCTAACAGATAAGCTGCATATCCTAGTTGACCAACAGCTTACTTCCTCCTACCCCCCACTAGGACTGCCTTATGTCTGTCCCATGCATTCTTGAATTCCCCCACTGTTCCTGACTCCATGACCTCCTCAGGGAGGCTGTTCCATGCATCCACAACCCTCTCCATGAAAAAAATACTTCCTCACATTACCTCTGAGCCGTCCCCCCTCTAGCTTCAAATTGTGCCCCGTTGTTATTGCACATCTCTTTTTCTGGAAGATGCTACCCTCTTGGACTTTGTTGATTCCCTTGAGGTATTTGAAAGTTTCTATCATGTCTCCTCTCTCCCTTCTTACCTCAAGGGTATACATATTAAGCTCCTTTAGTCTTTCTTCGTATGTCTTCTGGTGCAGACCCTGCACCATTTTGGTTGCCCTCCTCTGGACAGCCTCCACTCTGTCTATGTCTTTGCGGAGATGGGGTCTCCAGAACTGCACACAGTACTCCGGATGGGGTCTCACCAACTGTCTGTACAGAGGGATAACAACTTCCTGTTTTCTACTATTGATGCCTCTTCCTATGCATCCCAGTATCCCCCAGCCTTCCTTACTGCCTTCTCACATTGCTTGTCCACTTTTAGGTCATCTGATATAATTACCCCCAGGTCCCTTTCCATATTTACTGTTGTCAATATCTCACTCCCCATTGTGTACTCATCCCCTGGGTTTTTGTTTCCCATGTACATTACCTTGCACTTCTTTGCATTGAATCTGAGCTGCCATACATTTGACCATTCCTCCAAACTTGCCAAGTCCCTTCTCATCCTTTCCACTCCATCTTGTGTATCAACCCTGTTGCAGATCTTTGTGTCCTCTGCAAAGAGACATACTTTTCCTTCCAGTTCATCTGCAATGTCACTTATAAAGACATTAAAAAGGACCGGTCCCAGTACTGAGCCCTACGGTACCCCACTAGTAACCCTCCTTTCTTCACTGTGTACTCCATTTTCTACTACCCTTTGCGTCCTGTTGTCTTGCCAATTTTTATCCAGGCTACCACCTTGGGGTCCACTCCAAGGCTAGCTAACTTGTGTATTAATCTTTTGTGTGGGACTGTATCAAATGCCTTGCTAAAATCTAGGTAGGCCATGTCCACAGCCCCTTCCTGGTCTACTACTTTGGTCACCCAGTCAAAGAAATCTATTAGATTCGTCTGACATGACCTTCCCATCATGAATCCATGCTGCCTTGGGTCCTGTGCCCCACTGGCCTCTAGGTAGTCAACAATTCTTTCCTTCAGAAGTGATTCCATAATTTTCCCTACCACTGAGGTCAATCTAACTGGTCTGTAGTTTCCTGCCTCTGTCCTGCTCCCACTTTTGTGAAGAGGAATCACATCTGCCCTCCTCCATTCCTCAGTTACCACCCCCTCATCCCATGATTTGTTAAAGAGAGTAGTCAGCGGTGTCACTAGTTCTACCCTTAGTTCTTTTAGAATTCTTGGGTGAATCCCATCAGGCCCCATTGCTTTGTCCACCTTCAGTTTTATTAGTTCTTTCAGAACCCTTTCTTCTGTAAATGGACTGGTATCGACCTCCATCTTCAGAGCGTTTCTCTTGTTTGTTTTAGGTACCTCCCCCTCCTCTTCCTTTGTGAATACTGAGCAGAAATATTCTTTCAGTATCCCTGCTTTTTCACTGTCCCGCTTTACCCACATTCCCTCCCCTTTATTAAGCCTCAGTATCCCTCATTTGGTCTTTCTTCACTCCCTAATGTACCTATAAAAGGTCTTATCCCCCTTCTTAATAGAATTGGCTGTCCTTTCCTTGGTTTGGGCCTTTGCTATTCTGACTGTCTTCCCAGCCTCTTTCTGCTTTAACTGATAAAGTTCTCTGTCCTGCTCCTTCTGTGTTTCCTTATATTTTCTGAATGCTGTCCTTTTCTTCTTAACCTTCCCTGCCACCTCTTTTGAGAACCATAGCGTTTTTTTCCTTCTTTGTGTTTTATTGATTTGCTTTACACAAAGGCTTGTTGCCTCTGTGATAGCTGTTTTGATTACTCCCCATTGTTCCTCCACCCCTCCTTCTTGCCTGTTGCTAGTGTTTTTCTAAGGCACTCTCTCAATTTCCCAAAGTCAGATCTCCTAAAGTCCAATACTCTTGCTATTGTATGGCTTGATTGTATGACTGTGTTTATCATGAACCACACTGTTTGGTGGTCGCTTGTTCCCAGATGGCTACCCACCTCTAAATCTGAGATTCTTTCTCCGACCCCATTTGAGAGTACCAGGTCTAAGATTGCTCCCTCACGAGTGGGTTCCAATACTAGCTGTCTGAGGCATGCCCCCTGTAGGGCATCAAGAATGACCAAACTCTTGGATGTGGCTGCAGCAAAGGTGCTCCAGTTAACATCTGGCATATTCAGGTCCCCCATCAACAATATCTCCCCTTTTTCTGCCATTCTAAGGAAGCCTTCTATCATTTCCTTGTCCATTCCCTCCCCCTGAGATGGGGGTCTGTATACAACCCCTGTGCGGATTGTAGTGCCATTTCCTGTCTCTAGGGTGACCCAGAGTGCCTCATCTGCTCCCTGTTTACTCTTTAGTTCTGTTGCTTTGACACCTTCCTTTACATAGAGAGCTACTCCTCCTCCTCTTTTACCCTCCCTGTCCCTCCTGTAGATTGTGTATCCTGGTATGTTGACATCCCAGTCATGGTTCTCTGTGTACCATGTTTCTGTGACTGCCACAATATCCAGGCAACCCTCTTCCATCAAGGTCACTAGTTCAGGGAGCTTGTTACACAGACTATGGGCATTGGTACTTATCACCCTCCACTTTCTGATAGCCTTACCCCTTTTAGCCCCATTCCTGTCCTTACTGCCGTTGCCTTTTTTTACATTTACCTCTGTCCTGCTCCCTAATAACTTCTCTACCTTGGTGTTTACCTCACTAATTACCATGTTTTGTGGGGGGAGGCTGGGATTTGCCTGCTCCTTTTCAGTGCCTCCCCCCTTGGCTAGTTTAAATGCTTGCCAATGAAGCATTTAAACCTCTCACCTAGGATCCTGGTTCCCCCCCCGAACAGATGCAGACCATGGCACCAGTATAGGTCTGCATCCCTCCAGGTGGCTCCCCAGTCCCCAATGAAGCCAAAACCCTGAGCTCCACACCAGTTTTTCAACCACTCATTGATTTCCCTGGTGAGGAGTGCCCTAGCATCACCCTTGCCATAGACAGGCTGCACCTCCGAGAAGGTTGCCGTATGTGCTACTTGTCTAAGGCCCCTTCCCAACTCAACAAAGTCCTCTTGCACTGCTCTGATCCCATTCCTAGCCAGGTCATTTGTTCCTAGGTAGACAATGACATCCAGCTCCCTCGTGCAGCTCCTCCCACGACCCTGAGGATTCGCTTCCTGTCCCTCCAAGCCATGGTGCCAGGAAGGCACCTACCTCTCTTTCCCTTCCTCCCCCATTTCTACCCCCCTAATGATTGAGTCCCCCACCAGGAGTTGTTTCCTTCCCCTGTGGGGTCCCATGCCACCCTCCTGTGGGTCTCCTTTGTGAAGGTTCCCAGCATCCTCCTTTGTCTCCACTTCAGGTGCCTCCATAAAGGAACCACTATCCACCAGAAGAGCGAATGAATTGTGGAGAGGTACAGCTGGAGGGATGCAACTCTGTTCCACCACCCTCTCCCTCCCTGAGCCCACCCTGGTCCAACCGCTCCTCTTTCTTGGCAACCTCTGAGGTAGTGGCATTGGCCCTGGTGGTCCCTGGGTGGGGGAGGAGGTTTCATAAATCCTAGCCAGGTCAGCCTGGAGATGGGCAACCTCCTCTCTCAGACCAGAGAGGTGCCTGCAAATAGGGCAGCATCGCAGCCTCCAGAATGTCTCCCGGAACACTGCTGCCCCACAGCTATTGCACTGCACCACTCCTATCATGTCTTATTTTGTGTCCCCTCTCCTGTTTCTCTGTATGCTTACTCTCTCCTCTCCTTACAACTCTCACCCTTCCTGTTCTGGGACAGCAAATTTCTATCTTTTTTAGAACCCTCCTTCTTCCTTGCTCAATGTCAGACCACCAGCAGCTGGGGGGGGAGAGTGAGCTACTTTTTTCCTTTAGGGTTGACAAAACCAATGTTTCTCTATGATCCTTCCCTTCCTACTGCCAAACAGGAAGTTCCTGTTGACAGTCAGATCCAGTGGCTATAAAAGTAGAACTGGCTTAGGGTGGGTGGGATGGAGGGCAATTAGTAAGAAAAAAGGCTAGCAACAGGAAGTTGTAATTTGAATCACCTGCTTTTATAGTGTCTAAGCCACACCCACAATTAAGCTCTCTCTCTCTCTCTCTCTCTCTCTCTCTCCTCCTATTGGTTTAGCAAAGTCAGCTGATGCAATACCCTTCCCAGCACAGAACACACACTGACTTTCTTTCTTTTTTTAACCCTAAATAAGACCCCTTCTACTTCTAATAAAGTATCTGTCTACTTAATCTCAACAGACACTGACTCCTGCTGAGATATAAGTTTTAAATTAATAATAAAATGTAGCTTTTTTAGTTAGCTGCTTTCTGCTCTACAAGCAAGGCTAGCAACAGACAAACAGAATATTCAAATACAGCGATGTCTCCAATCCAGAGCTGAGGGTAACGGGGCCAGTACTGAGCTAGAGACACCCCGGTGTAGAACAGAATGTGTAATCCAAAGCGTAAGACAATAGGTTCGGTTCACAAAGACACTGAGAGTGACAGTAACAATAACGGGTAGTGATCCAATATAGCAGCTAATCCATGGGAGCCATGACTGCACCGCAAGAATAATACAGATCCAGGAGCGACACGGAGAATGAATGCAATGTATCCAAAGCCAAGGGCAGGCATAGTGTGGGGGAAGGGAGAGCTGAGCTCAGCAAGGCTGCTAGTAGCACTGGTACTCTAACTAGTACTGTCTGTGAGGCTCCGAATTGTCGCGTCTGTTCCCTCCAGATCCCACTGCTGACATGCCTCTCCCTCCCTCCCTCAATAACACTCGCAGCAGCAGCTCTCCTCCCTTTCTGATCTCTCAACAGATGCCCAGTCTGATAATGCCCCTTTTACAGTAACCCTTTGATTCCTACCCTGTAGCCATTTAGAGATCCAGTATAAAATATTTAACTCCAGCTTAAGTTCCCCCAGTGTGTTTAATAACTCTAGTGTGGTAGTTTGTCAAATGCCTTAACAAAGTCCATAAAGGTGACATCAACTGAATTCCCCTTATCTAGTTCCTTGTTAAATTTCTCATAGAAGGTAAGAAGGTTAGTCTGGGAAGACCTTGGTTTAGTATATCCGTGCTGTAAGGGATTGGTCAGGCTGTGCTCCTCTAGAAAACTAGAATTTTCTCTTTTAAAATACCTTCCAAGATTTTACCTATAAGTGAGGTTAAACTCACCTGGCTAAAGTTCGATGGAGCGGACTTAGGCCCTTTTTTTAAGAGTCGGACTACAGTTGCAACCTTTCAATCCTGTGGGACTTCACCTCTGTCTAGTGAGGATTAGAAGATATGGGTAAGGGGTAGTGCTAAAAGGTCAGCTAGCTCTTGTGTCACTCTAGGGTGAATATTGTCTGGATCTGGCAATTTGCTATATCAAATTTGCACAGTCTGTCAAAAACATCATTTGGGTTTATTATTGTTTGTCCAGGGGTTGGCTGATCATTAATTAAGTAAGGGATTGAGGCACTGTTATTAAAGACTGAACAGAAATATTCATTTTGAATGTTAGCCATCTTTTTGTAAGAAGCTAAGAGACCATTGTTATTCTTGAAGGGGCCCATAATGCTTGAACTCCTTTTTAAGCTGTTAATATAAAAAAATAAGGATTTTTTTATTGTCCTTTACCTTTGTTGCTAATAGGACTTCTTCTTGTGCTTTCACCTGTTTAATTACAGATTTAACTTTCTTTGTGAGATCTCTAAAAACCAGGTAATTAGAATGGGTTTAGTCTCTTTTGTACTTTTTGAACATTCTGCTCTTTTTATTTATCAGACTTTTGATAGATGAGTTAAGCCAACCCATTTTTTTTATTTTGTTATTGTATTTATTAAAACTAGGTATGTATTTTTTAATCTGGTCTTTTAATAGTGTAAGAAACAAGTTCCCATCTCATTTAGGAAATAATTTTTGAAATCTTTAACCCAATCCCAAAGGGAAATTATTTTCTAAACTGGACAAAATCCATCCTGCTAAAGTTCAACTTTGTTGTAGATCCTTGCTACATCAGAGAATGAAACTCCCTGATGCTAAATTGGACTATACAGAGTTCATTGTTACTAAGTGGGGTATTTATCCTAACAACATCAATTGTGTTTCCCATATTTGTTAGCTCAATATCAAGGATGTTATTTCCTCTTGTGCTGTCTAGTACTTTTTCGTTCCTAACCAATTTGATCAAAAACATCCAGAAACATCATATCTGTTTATTAGCTCCCTTCAATAACTTCCAGTCTATGTTGGATAGATTGAAATCTCCCAACATTAAGATTCTATCTGCTGGATCTAAGTTGCCTATTTGGTTTAGCAAAATCTTATCATTAGCTGCTGATCTAGAGGGAGGCCTATAGATCAATCCCATTATGATTTTAGGTCCATCTTTGGGGGAGTAGTTTAACCCATAGCATCTCCAAATCTTTCTCATCCTCATGCAGTTCAATGCTATTTATTGATTCATGTATATACATGGCAATGCCACCCCCCCCTTCCTGTGTACCCTAGATTTAAAAAAAAAATTATAACCATGTACAGATTTTGCCCAGGTGTCCCTTTCTTCCCACCAGGTTTCGTTTCTGTAATTAAGGCCAATTAAATATTTTGTGATGCTAATAAGATTTTAAACTCATCAAACTTATTCACCAGGCTTCTGGCATTGATTAGAACACCCTTCCATTTGAATAGTTCCTTAGTCCTCTCAAAACTATTAGTGATACTGTTACTGTCAATTACCAAGTCCCCCCCCTTTTGCCAGTTTAAATGAAACTGTAGCACTTCATTGATTTTCTTATTATCTAGGATGCTCTTCACTATGAGCATGCTGCACTGGAAACTCCCAACTGAATTGTTACGGCAAATCCAAAACCTAGTAATCAAATTTATATTGACCAGGAAAAGAGCCAGGTATAACCTCAAGAAATTAGCAAGGACCATGGAGAATGGGGGCCTAAAACTCCCAAATACAAAACTGTACTGCTGGGCTACACAACTGAGAAACATAAACAAATGCATGACAAATGGAAACATGGCTCAACCCAATGCATATACCCCGATGTGGCTTCTAATTGAAGAGGAGATATGCGACTCTGCTTATCTGCATTGGGTATCAAAGTAAACTCTCTCCTGCACAGCAAAATACCTCCATCCCTCAAGATGTGGCCACCAAACTAAACACTCGAAATACTAGAGTGCTTAAAGAGCAGCTGATACCTTTAGGAGAACTTTAACAAAACATATTCAGACACAGTTCTGCTTGTATTTCACATTAGTTCAATGTTTCTCCTTCCCATTACTTATTATCGGGGTCATCTGCATGAAAACAGGATCTTTGCTCCTGAAGAGTTCATCTATTCTTGTTACTTTCTCCCTACCTGAAGTCAAAATGCTCTGCTTGTGACATCACAGTTACTCCCATGGCAACAGATCATGATGTCACAACAGAGGATTATGATGTGAAGAAGGGGGTAAGCGGAAGAGGCAGATGAACTCTTACAGATACAGAGCATGTTTTCATGCAAATTTCCTCAGTAATAAATAATGGGGAGGATAAATCTATGTAGTACATATAGAATGCAAGTTAAATCATACCTAAATACTATGTTTTTCAGTGTTTTCTTTGAGGCATCAGCAGCTCTTTAAAGGGACTGATTTTGCCACCAAGTTCAGTCTGGAGCAATGACTCTGGGGAAGCAATAATATAAAAATCAACAACACAGCCATGAGACAAGGCATGAGAAGACATGGGAATAAAACTGGTAGTGGATCTAGTGGACAGAGAAAAATTAATCCTGTTTAAAACTCTGCAGCAGCTTCATAACTTGAAGCCCTTCAATGCCTAATACCTCTTCCAGCTACAACACACAATCCAACACCACTGAAAGAGGAGACTCCTAAAACAGATGGTACACCTTCAGTTCACAGAATGTTGCAAAAACCTTGAAGTGGACAGCTGAGCATTGCAGTGATACACAAGCCTTCTCAATGACCTGTATGGCAGATCTGAATACACTATTGCCTGGCAGAACAGGAGGTTGGGCAAGCACACAATGCCATGACAATGGATTAAGATCTGGTCCTTCTCATGACAGACCATGTCCATCCCAGACCTAAGGTACAGCAATTCAAGATCTTAAATAACCTATATCTGACAACATACAAGTTGTTTAAAATGAAAAGTACTTCCTCACCCCAGTGCTGCAAATGCCAAAAAGAAGCAGGCAACCTCATGCACATCCTATGGGACTGCAGTGAGATAAAAACTTTCTGGAATGAAATCAAAACTCAACAGGCTGCAGGGCCTACAGGAGCTATTTAAGCTGGAGATCTGCATTCTAGTTAACATCTTCATATAGGAGGTTGTGGACAGAAGAACACACAGCATATACTGTATCTTATATCAAGTGTATCCACGAGACAGATCCTAAAGCTGTGGCTCCACAAAACAATACCAACCTACAGAGAGTAGCTATTAGACATGCTAGAAACCTTACAAATTAAAAAACAATCATGCATGGTTTAAGAAATGCCCGGGGTACATACCTTCAGACATTTGGTTACTTAGAAGCCCTGATTGACATCACAGAAGACAGCTAGAGAACACACTAGTCTCCGACCTTAAAACCATAAACCTAATGCTTGCCCAAATGATGGAATCCTATGCCCCTGGTACTACCTTACAAATTGCCCCCCCAATCCCAGGATACTACACTAAAGGAACATCAGTAGCCAGTAAACTACACCCATGGCTAACTCATCCAAGAGCCATAAATAGACAACTAGACTAAGACTACAGAGAGAGCAGACCCTACAGAATATCAAGAACTGAGTATGCCTCATAACAAATAGTTGTAATAATGGTAGTTAGTCATTAGATGCAGTTATTGTTTATGAATGGATGCCATATATGTCAGCAGGTTACTGACAATTCACATATACATAGGTTCAAAACAGAAGGAATAGATTCTGGCATTCAGAAAGTACAGTTGCTCAGAACCTCATCATGCTGGTTAAATCAGGTAGGTTAGACAAAGTATTATTTATAGATGAGGACAATAATATTTGCATAATGCATACCTGGCTTACAGTAATACCCCCAATGTTTGTAATGTCTGTTTGTGTGTTTGTATCTTCTATTTTAGCTTAGACTTTGCGAACAGGTCACAGTGGAGTCCATATCTATAAAGCATTCCTACTGCTGTACCAGCACAAAGCAATTCATTCATGTTACCTTTGCAGACCTACTCGAGTCATTGTGTTATGGTCATTAATGAGACAGGTGAGGTGGGGTGAGGGGTTATGACAGCTTGCTAAAATTAGCAGAGTCAGTCTGTGTGAACTGGTTGTGGAGGGAGGGTTAAGTCCTTATGTCAAAATCCTTCTCATTGCTGTATCACTACAAAGCAGTTAATTCCTACCATCACTGCAGTTTCATTCATTCATGTTACCTCTGCAGACAATTATTATGTCAGTATCATTTCTGAGATGAGCTTGTGTGTGTTTAGGTGTGTCTGTGTGTGTGTGGGGGGGGTTATGATAGCATGTCAAAATGTGCCATTGTAGTCTCTGGGAATGGGATCCATCAAATGGTGGTGGTGGGTGGAGGTAAGTCCAAATAACACAAAACAAAAAAAAGAATACTTGTGTCTGTACCTACGTAAAGCAGTTCATTCATATGATCCACACAGTATGAATAAGGATCGAACTCATTAACGCACAGTGTTGACCCCAGTGAACATCACTGCACCTTGTACATGGAAGCTCTCTCCCCCTCCCAAAAAAATCAACCTTTGTTCCTTTTATGCTGAACCCATGAATGGAATGCATTTTATATGCACTTTCTATTTTTTGTACATCCTATATGCACATAAATATGATTACACTCATCATTATGTTACAACCAAACTGAAAACAGCACTGGAAAACAGGAGGAGATGGGTGAGGCATTTCACATGCTGCTAGCTAATAACTGCAGAACAGGAAACATTCACATATAAAAAACAACAAAGAAATGAATTTTCCCCTCACTTATGGAGTGTGTAAGAGAGTTTGCAATCAATCTGCTAGAGTAGCAAAATTATATCATGACAGTTTAGAAGCAGTCATGTGCACAATAGGATTTAGACACCTATACGATTGCATACTGTGGCTAATTTGATTCCCATGATTTCCTCCATTAGGCTTTACATAATGTCACCTCTACAACAAATCGACCCAGTGATACACTGATTTTCAGGATGCCAGACTGAAGTTTATATTGTTTTTATTTTTTAACTGTGCTGTCTGCTCCTTTGCTTGCAAACACATTATTGCACATGCTCATTAATGTTTAATTGTGTGTGTTCATTGATATGCTATTGTCTAAGTACACCTGTGTGTAAATTTTAATATGGGGGTTGTCATTGTGCCTGCCTATCACAAATAACATAGTCATTATGTTTGAATGGGATACAGGCGGGCCACTGAGCAATGTCATGAAGAAAACTTTCAATTTTAACTATGCTATTGGGTAAACTTTTTAAGGTAGAATTGAAGTAGCTTTTATAAAATGAAAAGGTTGACTTGTCTTTCACAAATTGTATGCTTTTCACAAGTACATTCTTAGCTACATCAAATATCCAGCCTTAGCACTTAAAGGTGTTGGTCCTAATAAATCTACCCACCCGCAGTCATGCCTGCATGCATGTGCTCACACATGCACTCACACATAGAAATAACCTCAAATGTATTCTGTACTTTAAGACCGTTTGCTTTTCATATGCATTGTCAGTAGCGTGGAATGCCCCATGCACATATTACCGAATATCATGATAACATTAGAATTGCAGTAAACCGATGACAGTTTTGGAAAGTGGAGGGGAGTATTTCTAATTAATTTTATTATTAAAGTGTCTGTCAATGTTCACTGAGATCTGCATTATGATGTAACAAAGTTTGATCCTTGAAAATGCTGTGTGGATCACATGGGAACAGTGGGCATGATAGCTTAAAATGTATAGCATTTGTAAAACATTTACTGAGACGATACATTCAGGTTTACTCCTCAGTATGCTCTGATGATCAGTGGGAGCATCATGCCATAATTGCATGCTTTTGGAAAGCGACAATGCTTGCTTCTTACTAACTGAAACTTTTGCTTTTCAGTAAAATGTTGCAGAAGCACGAAGTTGTTAAACGATGAAATCAGTACCGCAAATGTTAACTCACCTTGTAGTCTGCCACCCGGCCCCCACACACGTAAATTATTTAATCTAATGCCTTTCCAGGCTACCAACTTTTTAAATAAAAATAAAAAAAAATGAATAAAATAAAGCACATTCCATCCCAGCCTTTTGTTATGATTATAGCACTAATTTTCCTTTGTGCATAGATTGAACTTTTGTGATCTGGGGCCTTGAGGTACCAAAAAAGAAAGCTTTGTCTTAAATTCTGAAATATGAGCTTGTTAGACAATGAAACTTTATCACAATGGTTAACTCACTTGGCAGTCTGCCACACACACAGGTAAAATATTTAATTTGATGCCTGAGGTTATAAAACAGCCTTGCACAATATAACATCTTGCTTGGAAAATGTTTCCAGTTTTACCACAAATGTTGCTTTACCTGTACCTAAAGTGATGCTGAATGATGCTCCCCCTTCCATTTTCTCCATTCTGTTAGCACAAGCCTGTTCAAAAATGCAGCCGCTCACTCTCGGCAGGAGAATGAGAGAATGAGAAGGCCTCCCCGATGTCTGATGTCTAATCACCCTCCCCTTATGAACCAAATTCTCTGGTAGTTTAGTGGTCCTTCTGGGTTCTGATCCCTGTCCACTGAAAACACCCTGCAATCCCTGGTAGACTAGTGCCCTCTAAACCCCCACCCTCTTAGATAATCACCCACCACCATGCCCTCCCCCCATTCCAACTCCCGTTCGGCAAGCAGCACAGCCCTCCTCTCACCTCCACAGCTGACCACAGACTGAGCTATGAATAAGCACGTACTCTATCTTATGCGCTCATTCATAGGTCACTTGCTGGCTCGGTTGTGGCAACCATGAATGTGAGAAGAGGTGTGCTGCTGCTGAGACAGGAGTCAGGATTGGGGGAGCAGGATGCTGGGTGATTACCTGAGATGTTGGGAGGTTGGGGGGGGCGACTAGACCACCAGGGATTGCAGGGTGTTTTCAGTGAATGGGATAGGGAACCAGGAGGGACCATTAGACTACCATGGAATTTGTTTCATAAGGGAATGGTGATCGGACATTGGGGAGGGGGAAGGACACTAGACTACCAGGGAATGGGAGTTTTCAATTTGGGGATGGTGATCAGTGATTGCGGAGGAGAGAATACTAGACTACCAGGAATGTTTTTGTTCAATTTGTGGATGGCAATTGGTGACTGGGGAGGGACAGTAGACTACCAGGAATGTTTTTCATTTGAGGATGATGATCAGTGATCACATAGGGGGATGGCACCATTACACTATGGAAATGTATTACTACATCTTGGGTCTGCAGTCAGGGCAGGGAGGGCACCACTGCACTATTGAAAACTATTACAGCATATGGGGATGGCAATCAGGGAATGGGCAGGTGGGGGTCAGTACCTTCACCAACCACTAGGGTTGTGAGGATTACCATCAGGTTTTTGGCTGTGGTAATTTCTCCATGCAAGGGCTTTCATAAAAGGCCACTGCATGGACCAAAACCTTTGTGAAGTGCACTGTGGAGAAATGCATGTCCCCTTCCCCTCATTTGCATTGCGTCCTCTCTCCCAACTTTGACCGGGTGCAAACCCAGTTTTCCTGGGCAAACTGAGCTTTGTGAATACCAGCTGTGGCCAAAACCCAGTTTGCCTGGGGCAAACTGGGTTTGTGCTTGTGCAAAGTTCTGTGAATCTGGCCCCAGAAGCAATTATAAAAATATGGGTTTGGATGTGACCGGGAACTAAGCCGAAATGCACAAAGGCACTGATGACAGCAGTAACATTTAGCAGAGGACTGGCAAAGACAGAGAATTAGTTTCTAAAAATGTAAATATTACATGGATTTTTATTCAGGTGGGGACAATATTATTTTTTAGGTAATAATTTTGTTGGGTTGTGCTTGAGCAGCATACAGTGGTGGTTCAGATTAATATAGTTCGAGTAAAGCAGGCTGCCTTTTTTGTTTACAGGTTTTGGGGAAAAAGTGAAATGCAGGAAAGTAGCACAAATATTGCAGTTTTATTTCATTTATGTGATGTGATCCTTTTTCACATGCCCAAATTTTTTTTTCGTGTGGCCATACAGCAAAACAGAAGTGAGTCAAGAAAACATATTTTTCAATGTTAAAAACAACACATTTGGGGGTTATCATTCCAAAGGTAAAGTAAAGAATCCACCTAGCTGGGTTCTGATGATCAAGATACATTGGTATAGGTGTCGGTCCAGGATGTCATTTTTGTGGGTTTTGTAAAAAAAAAAAAAAAAAGATGGCGGACACACGAAAAAGGATTTTTCCTCACCAAAAAGGATGACTCCCATACAAAAAATTATTCTTTTCCTATGGATCAAATTCTTTTTTTGTTCCAAGCAGTTATCCAAAGCATTGTACTGAGCATGCTCAGTACTGAAACTTAAAAATTAAATAACTTTGTATTGGATTATTATTTTTCATCAAACCAGTGAAGGCACATCTGTGGGGCAAATCCTTTCTACCCTGAAAATTTCAGACCAAAATTCCAAACCGTCTGGGGGCTAGGCAATGCCAAAAAAACAGAAATTTTGAAATTGTTTTACTATCCGCATTTTGGAATCTGCACATCTGACTGGAACAAAACTTGACACATCAAGAG
Organism: Neoceratodus forsteri; assembly: GCA_016271365.2. Classification (NCBI taxonomy): domain Eukaryota; kingdom Metazoa; phylum Chordata; order Ceratodontiformes; family Ceratodontidae; genus Neoceratodus; species Neoceratodus forsteri. The sequence continues at coordinate 616,409,895 of CM057455.1, forward strand.
ATCTACCCCTGAGACTGTGCATGCAAAATTTTCTGCAAATCTGCTGAACGGTTGTGAAGATATTAAAGTGCAAAATTTGAAGCTTAGCATAGAAACCTCTGCTCAACACTAACTATAGTGGAGCTTTTGTGCTACTATAATACTATAACACTTTGTTGTAGTTCAATAAGTGTTTAACCACAACTCAGTATCAATTATAGCACATGAGGATCTATGACAGTCGGTCAACAATTTCATTGTCGACCAACGTTACAGTGACTCCTTTATGTCAACCGCATTTGCAGTTAGCATAAAGGGAATCACTTCAGACTGTGTTTTTTGGGAGGCTTTACTCGCACCCCCACTACTAAATTAATTAACTCTGAGTCAGAATTGTTTCGGGGAGGGGGTACCATACCCCCAGAAAACAGTGCCAGGGTCCCGTGCCAACACTATAGTGACCTGGCTCTGTTGTCACTGTAGTGTCAGTCGTGGTATGCACCATATCCCCTAAAGTGCATTAAAAGAACTGTGAGAGTGGGACTGGCACAGAGTAGTACATTGTAGCAGCATGCAGCAGCTTGAACTATTTTAGTAGTTTAGAAAACTTCTGGGAGCATAATATTTATATATGCTGTGCAGGTTCCTGCAGGTATAGACTTTGACCCAGGACTTTAGTTTCATGGGAATTAATCACTGTCATATTTTATTGATTGAACATTCAGCATAGAAGATGTTAAAATAATCATAGTGATTGTTAAAAGGCAAAGCAAATGTGCTAACAATACCTATGTACAGGATTAAATCTAATAATTTGCTCAATTTAGTTTTATTTGCAGATATTATCAACAGCAAAACCAAAAAGTCTCTGTAGATGTGGACATCTGGGTTTAAAAATATGATGTCTCAGCACCCTATCCACTGTAATCTCTAAATCTGTTACCCCTTCCCTTCCACTGCCCACTTCCCCTCTCCCAGGTGTTTGGGGCAGGGCCAACCCAGCCAACCTGGCTGAACCTTATGCCCAGTCTTTTGGGCTAACTAAACTGAGAATTTCTTGGTAAGGTGAACACTGACTGTCATTTTATCTTAGGTATACTACTGATACATGCACTTGGCAGGACTCCCACTGTGACAATGAGCTGCCATGCAAATACTGTATTTATGCTTTAAAAAATCATATTTTTAAACCCAGATGTCCACATCTACACAGACTTTGTGGTTTTGCTGGTGTTGAAAACAGAAGGTGTGGGTGGAAAGCAACATTAGTTTAACTGAAAACAAGATCTTCAAATAAAACTAAATTGAGCAAATTATTCCTGTACATAGGTATTGTTAGCACGTTTGCTTTACCTTTTAACAATCACTGTGATTATTTTAACATCTCCTATGCTCCCTACCAATATCAATAGTCCCCAAAACACAGCTAAAATGTAACTTATCCTTCACCTACCACCCCTCATGTTCCCCACAGTATAGCTCACAAGCCTTTTATAGGCATCCTTCTCCTCTTTCCATTGTGTCCTGCCGGATGGAAGGAAGACACCGAATCCCTGGAGCACCTCCACTTCTCCCAACTGTACTTGACCCAAAGAGGGCCCCGAGCCACTTGCCTGGGTTTTCAAACCCCTGCCACTAATATGAAAGTGGCCTGCACACCCCCGAAAGCAGACCCTATTGGTGCTCTCCTGTGAGTCACTAGAGGCCATCACTATGCTCCCCACAGTGCCCAATGAGATCTACAGTGTTCCTGTGGAAGAAATAGCAGGCCCAAAAGAAATAAAGAGATAATCCTTCACAGCAGCATTACATACAAAAACCACCACCAACAAGCAGCACTAAAATCAACTCCCTACCAATATCAATAGTTCCCAAAATACAGCTAAAATGTAGCTTCTCCTTCCCCTACCACCCCTCATGTTCCCCACAGCATAGCTCACCAGCCTTTCAAAGGCATCCTTCTCCTCTCCCCATTGTTTCCTGCTGGAAGAAAGGAAGCTGCCAAATCCCTGGAGTCCCACCACCTCTACCAACTGTACTCGATCCTGCTGGCTTATGCTTAACTGCACAAGCCAGCAGAAGTTACACTTTCATTCAGTTCTGCTATATGTCTTCTGAAGTTCCTGTAGTCTCTAAAAACATTTTTTCTAACTCACCTGCACTTTAAAGTACAGAAAACTGCAGGGCACTTTCAATGCCTTGAAAAGTTTCATGACCAGCATAAGACAAAATTATAGGGGCTGGAGAAGACAGCGACAACACTGACTAACATAATATAACTACTGCAGGTGTTACCACTAAAAATCACAAAATTCTAGGATGCCTTACATGAGTCAGATCATGACCTTGGCAATGGAGTCAAGCATGTTTTCACACTAGACTTGGGTACTTTCATTTACATCCAAATCCTGATAAAGTTAGGAAGGTGCAGTAGCGGTAATAATTGCTCGTGCCTACAAACTACACATGTAAACAGAATAAAAGGCTGAGGGGACCTTCCATTTAAGTGAGTTGCTTAGAGTCACACAGTATGCAAGTGGAGGCTGTGGAATAAGTCGAACTTTTACCCTGAAGCTGGACAAGGAGGGAACAAACACATTCCTCTAGGCACCCTGGGTGGTGCTGCTGGTGGGATCGTATTTACACTGATTTTATAAGGAGTCACTGATCAGTCAGGTGCTGTACCCTTGATTTCCCACTAACAAGCCACACTCTTCATTTTAAACATCTTTCTTTTCAAAATGAAACAGGGCTGCATTAATGAACAAAATAAAGGCACTGGTAACACCACAACAAAAAAACCTTAGCGTCAGGATCCATAGCTAGTTCTCAAACTTATTTCAACAACTAATAAATTACAAAGTGAAGCAGGGTTGATATGCAGTTCAGATACATTGAAACATAAAAACATGGACAATGACAGCAGGAAAAGACCAAAGGTCCATCCTGTCTGCCCAATTTCCTTATTTAGCCCTGGGAACTACAGATCCTTCAGGATCATAGCCCTCTCATCCTCAGCCTCATTCTCCTCCATTTTTTCTGACCCCCATGCAACCACGTTACCTTTCATTCTGTCCCTGATGTGCTTTAAGCTACTAATGTTTTTTGCACTCACCACCTTGGCTGGCAGCCTGTTCCATGCCTCCACCACCCATTCTGTAAAATAGTACATCCTCATATCCATCCTGAACCTCCCTCCTGTTATCTTCAATGCATGACCACCTGACCATGAGCCAGTATTCAAATTAAATAATGTCCTGCTGTTCATCCTGTTAATTCATTTTAGGAATTTGAAAGTCTATCGTATCTCCCCTCTTCTTTCTGGTTTCCAGCAAGTACATGTTCAGTGCCTTGAGGCACTCCTCAGGGGAGCTGCCCTGCTGGCCCTCAATATTTTTGTTACAGTACTTGGTGTTGCACTGTCTTCAGCCTTTACCTGTCCTTCCTGAGGTGAGGACTCCTGAACTGGGTGCAGTACTCCAGGAATGGTTTCACCATGTATTTATACAGGGGGAGTATTATTTCTGTTTTTGTTCTAGTAATACCCCTCCTGTTGCAACCCAAAATCCTACTTGATTTGCTTTGTGCCTTTTTGCACTGACTTAATTGCTTCAGGGAGTCACTTATGATAACTGCAAGGTCTCGTTCTTCAGTCTTAGTACTGAGTCTCACCCTCCCATCTAGTACTCTGTCCAAGGGTTTCCTGGTCCCTAATTGCATCACCTTGCATATTTTAGCACTGAATTTCAGCTGCCAAATCATTGACCACCCTTTCCAGCTATTGCAAGTCTCTCTCTCTCTGTATTTCCTCTATTCTCATCACTATCCTTCCTCACACATAACTTAGTGTCATCTATGAAGAGACACAACCTGCCCTAGATCCCCTCACCAATGTCACTGATGCACATGTTGAAGAGAACTGACTCTAGAACAGATCCCCGTGGAACCCTGTTTGTGACCTCCCTCTCTTCTGATCTAACCCCACTGACCACCACCTCCTGCTGCCTCCCCTTTAGCCAGTTACCTACCCAGCTTACAATGAGTTAGCGGTACCCAGATCCTCCATTTTCTTCAGCAAGCCTCTGTGAGGAACATAGTTGAAAGTCTTGCAGAAATCAAAGTAGAGCAAATCCACAGCATGGCCCCTAACTGATTACCTCATCACCCAATCAAAGAAAACTATCAGGCTAGTTTGACAATACCTCCCTTCTATGAATCTATGCTGTTTACTTTCCTGGAGACCATTACTCTTCAGGTAGTCTTCAAGGTCCTCTTTGATCAATTACTTCAACAGCCTCCCTACAATAGAGGTAAGACTGACAAGACTGTAGTTTCCTGCTTGTTCCTTGTCCCTGCTCTTATGAAGCAGAACTATATCTGCCATCCTCCAGTCCTTTGGTACTACCCCTTTCCTTAGAGAGCTGTTGAATAGACCTACCAAGGGATCAACCAGTTCCACTGCCAGTTCTCTGAGTATCCTTGGATGCAACCTATCTGGTCCTGGGGTCTTATCACTCTTAAGGACTGCCAGCCCTTTCAGAACCCTTCTTCTAGTGAATGTTGACTACCTCACCTTGGTGGCCACTCTGATGCCACTCTCCAGCAAGTGCCCACCTTCCTCTCAAGTGAAAACTGAGGAAATATTATAATTTACAATGGTGGCCTTTTGTCCGTCCTCCTTAATCTCCCTATCCCCCTCAGTTATCCTTACAATTCCCCATATTGTTTTCCTTTTTTCACTAATATACCTTAAGAATCATTTTTCTCTTCTCTTGACCCCTCACAATAAGCAGCTCTGTGTCTGCTTTTTCTCTAACAGCTCTTTTTGCCTTCCAATTTTTCAACAAATATTCTACCCATTCTTCCTCCTTCCACTTTTCTTTAAAATTGCTGATGGCCTTTTTCTTAGCCTTTACCTCCTTCTTGATCTTTATTGAGAACCACAGCAGTCTCTTGAACCTGTTCTTCTTGGTTATTGTTCTCATGTAAACCTTAGATGCCTCAAGATTGTCCACTTCATTGCCTCCCATCTCTTTTCCACCACAGCTATGTTGTCTACCCCTGCTAACTTATCCCTCAGACCATTGAAGTCTGCCTTTCTGAAATCAAGGACTTCAGCTCTCAACTGCAGTTTATTAGGCCAACAGCCAGTTTGAACTAAACAGAGTAATGGTTGCTGTTCCCTAGCAGCTCCCTACCCCCACAGCTCTGAGTTGGTGAGCACTACACTGAGAATTTCAGTCTGCCTGGTGGGCTCCTTAATTAGCTGTACCAGTAGACAGTCCTGGAATGCATCCAGCAATGCCTTACTAATGGTGCTTCTGGGCACAGGAACATCCCAGTCAATGTCTGGCAGATTCAGATCACCAACCACCAATCATCACAGGAAAAGCAATGGGCAGTAAACATTGTGCAACTTACAACTGACATGCCAAACAAACAGCAAAATTGGAGCCTACATGGTGTCATGTCTAAAGCTTAAAAATAAACAAAGCTTACTGGCAACCATAGTGACATAATTCAAGAACAACTATATTTAATCTTCACTGTCGAATAATATTACAGATCTACAAAGGAGAATACTTCCTAAAGGGTACTTTTAGAATTTTTTTATTCCAGTGAGGATTAAATAGTGTTTTTTTTAATTATTTCAAGACTTTTGCTGTAATCTTAGCTTTTCTGCGATTCATCTGGGCTCTTACTCTGGCCAGGCTCCCATTAGATACTCCAGTAACGCACTCACCATCAAATTTGGAAATAACTAGGGTTGGGTCATTACACAAATATTTTATTTTTATTGAAAACACAGCTAAGCAATACAGGTATACTAGAAAGCATTCTATTATCTGAGGCCTGGGAATAATCTAAATCAACTGAACTAAAAAAAAGAGTAGGTCTACATTAAACAATAGCTGAGCTGGTTCAAGCTGAAACACAAGAAGCAAGGCAGACAGCTGCACTGAAATGGGGCAAAAGCAGGTAAGCAGTTGGCACAGTGGACAGAGGAGACACACAGCAGTTCGTGTCATGAGGGCCATGGAAGGTATGACCGCAAAAACAAACTGAAGAGCATGGAGAGAAGATGGTTAGTGATAGTAGCAGCAACAAAATGATCTGGAATCTGGATCACACAGCAGTATGGTTTCCACCTTTGGATGAGGCAAAAACCTGATACTAAACCACACCCTAAAATACACCTTTAGCCCCAACCCTTTTCATGACTGAACAGGCTTTGTCATTCTTCCAAAGCCTTTTTTACATTTGATGCATCTGTGCACCAAACATTTTGTGAAGCATGAAAAGGGTTTCAGGGGGTTTCACTGCCAAGCCCATTGCAGTTCAGAATAATGGGCTCAGCAGTTTAGACCAATGACCATGCATTGTGGTCCTGATGCCACTCTCCACTTGCTGGGCAGAAACTTTGTGTACTTCAAAAGACCAAACTGCTCCAATCAGAGGAGAGATTCGGTCCTTTCATTTGCACGAAACCAGTCAGCAAACAGCTGTTTGGCTCTTTTGGTCAGCAGCCTGTGACAGGCTGACTTATGGCTGCAGCCTGCAGATGCTGCACCCCCCCAGTCTTTCACTCACTGTCTCGCTCACACACACACACACACACACACACACAAAATCGGCTCTGCTTGGCAGCAGTGCAAAATCTTGAAATGGCCATGATCCAGCTACAGTATGCAGAAAAAAAACGTATTATGATTAAGATTGTTGTAACAAAAAAACAGCATGTGTCAATGCCAAAAGTTTGCCGGTATTGCTGTTGTACCAGGTCTTGCTTGTATACATTTGTGGAGCAAGCTGATGATACGGCACTGATACACAAAACAAGTAAAGGCATACCAAACAAGACCAGGCAGAACAGCAAAATCCTCATCAAACATTCGGCATTGACAAATGCTTGTTTTTTTTTTTTTGTGCTCGCAACTATAAGATGGGGAAAATGGGTTACAGAAATGCATGACCCAAAGTACCTGCCCCTTTACAGTGCAGGGACTCAGACCCAGTGCTTGCTTTTGAATATTACATCTAACCTCCATTAGAAAAATGGTATCTGCTTTCCTCTTGTATGGCATCAGAAGGAGTAGCTGGACTGTCTTGCCTTCTTTAGAATATAGGTATTTGTGCTTGTCCTGTAATTTTATATAATGTGGCTGGCTGGGCTGCCAGCCAGCCTCTCCTCCTTAAGAATAACCATATCTGTGCTCCCCCATATGTCGTCATGTCAAGCAGCTGGGCTGTATCACCTCTATTACATTAAGGGTATCTCTGACTCACCCTATTCGGGTTCCTCTCTCATCACCATGCGCCAGTAGCTGCTGGAGATCTGTATATTATTTGTGTCACTGCACAGGTGAATTAGGCTGGAAAGGTCCTGACAGCTGGAGGAGCCTGGCTTCTCTTTGCTTCATTTTAATTGTTCCTTCTCTGTCTCACCCCGCTATTCAAAGTACTTTTTATTGCAAAGTAAGAACAAATACATTTAGACACAAAAAATATCCCCAAAGTTACCCTCACCCAGGTATGGTGTAGGTTAATAGTGGCATTGAAAGTTGTCAGACCCTGTAAGTGCAATGAACTCTGAATTACTCCGACTTGCTTGTTCACTTCTGTTCTCAACAAATCCCATATTTCATAGGTTCATACAGTGCATGGGTTTATCCTAGTACATATGTGAGTCCATACACTGTAAATGTTTGTGCTTCCCTATGGACATTTGTACTACAGCAGAACAACTTTTTCTTCTGCTGTAGTATTTATGTCACAGTACAATGTTCCCAATCAGCAGTTCATGCTACTGCTGTTTCCAGTAGAGTGATGTGTCCGGTCACTTAGCATGTTAACAAAGAAAAACCTTCCTGGGGTATAAAAAAGCAAAGGATAGTGTAACAGGTGAGAAGGTGAAGCTGGAGCAAGAGGCAGTGGTAGAAACAGCAGTAACAGAGGATTGGTGTAGTTAGGGGCAATGGCAGATTACGAAGGGGGATCCCCACTGCCCATAGGGGCTGATCACATAGCCTAGAGGTTACAGTAACAAGCTGTGAATGAGCTTGGTACATTCAGCAGACCTGGGTTTGATTCCTTAAATCTCCACTTGCATACTGTGTGACAATGAGAAAGTCATTTAACCACCCCAGTGCTCCCGGGTCACCCCAGAAAACAGGCACTTGTGCCTAGTGGGCCTTACCTGGCTACTAAAAGAATACAATACATTTTCCCAATCATCTAGTAATAACCCTACTGTATATGAACAAGTGTCTGAAGATGCCAGCAAGGGATAAGGCCAGGCAGTATCAATATTAATTTCATTACTTTCAAGTGGATACCCTCTGGACACTGGGATGCCCACCAAACTCTCTTGATACTTAACCCCTATACTGTGCAGCCACTTCCACACATGCTGTTTTTAGTTACTTTTTTTAAACCCTATCCATCGATGTCTGTTGCACCGTTAGTCCCCCCACCTGACCCTCCCACTCAGCACCTACCCCAAGCCCTTACTTACCCACCAAGGGTTCAGCACTGTAATCCTCCCTGGACTTCAGACACATCTTCACTCTTCAATGCTGGACCACTAGCTGAGGAATCTGGTATACTGTTCAATGTATTTCAATTGAGTTTTGAACTTGGCCATGAATTTCCAACATGCCATTTGTGGGACTCCACCTCATGAACAATGGCAGTAAAATTGGGCAAATCTGTCCCAAAAAGGTGATTTCACAGTTGCTGTGTGAAATCACCTTTTGGACAGGAGTTGAAATCTTTCTCCACTCTTGTTCATTTGATGTCAGAAGAAGGCTATGTTAAAAATTTGGTGTGCAAATATTAAAACCCATGGACAATAGCAACAAAATATAAAAACTATAGTGACAAGCAGAATCTACAATGGGTTAGGAGACCAATAACCAGTTTACCTCTTGGGGGAGCATTTTCATGTAGATGTGCCTAGAAAGTGGTTACGAATGGATTTTTTGAAACTCCCTGCGGTGGCACAAGCATGAATATCAGCTGGGATATTGTTCTATAATTAGGGAGCAAAGTACTGGAATGCTGCTTAACCAAGGTTAGTTCTCAATATAGGGATCACAAGCAAGCCAAAGCCTGAGAATCTTAATGGATACAGACTATGATGTGGCAGAAGTCACTCAGCAAGCTGTTGCAGTTGCTGTTCTCTTAGCACATTGTAGACAATGCTTCCTAATGCATGGTCTCTCAAGGCTTCAGGGGGGGCAGCCTCATATAATGTACAACAGTGGACAAATCTGCTGTTGTGAAGCACAAAGCAACATATTCTATTATAAGTGACATCCCACCTCCTCAGCGCAAGTTTAAATACTGAGGTTGCATACACAGCAACACTATACAGGATCTTAGTAAGCTCCCTAGAACAGGCCCAATCTAGAGTTGACAGCTTTACAAGTTTTTAAAATGTGCAGATTAAAGTCAAGTGCAGGGTCCAAGATAACCCCAAGACAGCGGAAGGACAGCATCACCTCCAGCAATGTGCCATCTAAACAGGAAATTGTGAGGGGGCATGGCACTTCCTTAATTTAGGAGGGAGCTGAACAGCATGACTTGTGTCTTAGCCACATTTATGAGTAGCCTGTTCTGTTACGGCCAGGTCTGTATTTCTTGCAGATCATGAGACAACATCATGTTTTTGCCTCTTATATTCTTGGAACTGACAGTAAGTGCTAGGTCATCCACATACAGTATAGGAGTACTGTATATATTAGACACTCATGCAGCCTGTTGATAAGGACTGAGAACAGGACCGGTCCCAATATTGATCCTTGAGGGACCCCGATTCTGGAAGACATTGGCTCGGAGAAGGTAGTACCTAGTTTTACTAGCTGCTGTCTATGGTAGATATAATTGGCAAACCAGCTATGGGAATAGGGTGCAAAACTGTGGTCTTTTAACTTGTGAATGAACATGACATGGTCCACAAGGTCAAAAGCCTTGGTTAGGTCTATGAACACAGTGCTTGTATATTCACCTCTATCTGTGGCAGAGGCAATGTGAATGGTGAATGTTAGCAAGGCAGTAGAGGTACTGTAACCACTCCTAAATCCATGCTGGTGGGGTGATAGTAAGTTGTATTTAGTCAAGTGATCAGTTAGGTGGGTAGCTATCAAGTTTTCCGATGATTTGTAAAGCACAGGTAAGATGGAGATAGACCTGTTGTTACTGAGGGTTTGTGAGTCTCCTTTCTTAAAGACTGGAATGATATGAGATAATTTCCAAAATGGGGGAACTATTCTACTCATGAGGGAGAGGATGAACAGCCTTGTAACAGCAGGAGCAATGTCCAGTGCAGCAAGCTGGAGCAGTATTGGCTCAAGCCCATCAGAGTCAGCCGTTTTGGATATGGGGATGTGTTTAAGCAGTTTTCTTACTTCAGATACTTTGATTGCTTTAAAGTAGAAAAGAGGGTGAGTAGACTGATTATCGGGTACAGAAACTAGTTGGTGGGGGGGGGGGCTATCCCTAGACGTGGGTTCTGTGTACTTAGACAGATCACAGAATTGTGTATTAAATGCATTTGCTATAGTGGAGGGATTGTTACGATTTACACCATTGATATGCAAATCAAGGGGTACAGGGTAATTATTTTTGCCTAGGATTTGCTTTATTTGTTTTCAATAGCTTTGAGGGGATCCCACAGTGAAAGAGAGGAGATTTTTATAGTAGTTTCTTTTACTTTGTTTTATGTATTTTTTACACTGGGTGAGAGGTTGCCTATATTTTTGCCAGTCTTCATTATTACCTGTGGCCTTGAAGATCCCCCATGGTTTTTCTTGAGATTTTATCATCATCAGCAATGTCTGATCAATCTATTTGTTGGCAAAGCCCCAAGTTCTACTAGTTGTGACTCCTACGTACTTCTCTTATAGTCTCCAAAATGTCATGTTAAAAAATGCAAAGCATCATTAATATTATCAGTGGACCCGAGGTATGACCAGTCTGATTGTACAAGACTGGACTTGAATGCCATGTTGTCAAGTTTAGAGTAGCCATGAAAATGTATTAGCCTTGGAGGGGGAAACTGGATTTTTGCAGACCAGCACAGAACGTTGGGGAATGGTCACTGAAAGAATCAGGTAAAATACCAGACAGAGGAATTCTGACATTTCTAGGTGTAATTATCGAATCCTGAAGGCTAACCATGACTAAACCCTTTGTCAACCTAGTAGGTTCCTCAATAATCTGATTAGCATTTAATTTACTGAGGTGATGTTCAACAGAGGTCCTTTGTTTGGTTAACCAGTCTATGTTAAAGTTCCATAACATAATAAATTAGTTGCCCTTAATCTGAGTAATCACTATATAAGTCAAATACTCAAATGCCCTGATATCGCCAGATGGGGGAATATATACACATAAAAGATGATTTTTTTTTTACCTGTTCTAACTGAAGTTTAATGTGACAATAGTCCAGATCTATGTCAGCATTTGGTGAGTAGCAAGGCATTAGATATATATATATATTCAGGTGGTCCTTGATATAGAATAGGGTACCACCACCTTATACATAGATACATAGACAGCATCGGCAGATAAGGGCCTTTGGCCCACCTAGTCTGCCCATTTGAGCTTGTAAGTTCAGTTTATGTCTTCCTAGAAGTCTGTTGCCCCTTACCCCTGACCTCCAGAATTCCTTTACGTCTATCCCATGCATTCTTAAATCCTGTGATTGTTTCAGCCCCCACCACTTCATCTGGCAGGGTGTTCCACTTGTCCACCACCTGTTCTGTGAAGAAATTCTTCCTCACGTTTCCTTTGAATCATCCTCCCTCCAACTTCATCCCATGCCCTCTAGTCCTGGAACATTTTTTTTGCTTAAAAATAGTGTATTCCTGCACCCTGTTCCTCCCTGTAAGATACTTGTATGGTTCTATCATATCCCCTCTCTCCCTCCTCTCCTCCAGGGAGTACATATTCAGTTCCTTCAACCTGTCCTCATAGGACTTGTGAAGCAATCCATGTACCATCTTTGTTGCCCTCCTCGGAACCTTCTCAACCCTGTCTATGTCCTTACATAGGTAAGGTCTCCAGAACTGTACTCTGTACTCCAGGTGGGGCCTACTAGTGTCTTGTATAGTGGAATTATGACCTCCCTTTTCCTGCTGGTGATGCCCCTGCCTATGCATCCCAGCATCCTGTTTGCTTTACCTGCTGCCTTGTCACACTGTTTCCCTTGAGGGTCATCAGGATGATATTCTGAGATCCCTTTTCTGTTGGTGGATGCCATGTCCTCACCCCCCAACTGATATATTGTGCCGGGTTTTGTGACCCATATGCATTATCTTGCATTTCTTTGCATTGAATTTCAACTGGCAAACCCCTGACCCTTCTTCAAGTTTCTGCAGGTCCCTTCTCATTCTGTCCACACCCTCTGGTGTGTCTACTCTGTTACAGAGCTTTGTGTCATCAGAGAACAGTGAAATTCTGCCTTCTAGGTCCTGCACAATGTCACTGATGAAGATGTTGAATAGGATTGGTCCCAGCACTGATCCCTGTGGTACCCCACTGGTCACTCTTCCCTCTGTGGAGTGACAGCCATTTATCACCACCCTCTGTGTCCTGCCACCCAGCCAGTTACCTACCCACCACACTACTGCCCTGCCCACACCCATATTCCCCAGTTTGTGTAATAGTCTTCCATGTGGCACAGTGTCAAAGGCCTTGCTGAAGTCCAGATAGGCCATGTCCACTGCCCTCCCTGATCCACCTCCCTAGTCACCCAGTCAAAAATTCAATGAGGTTGGCCTGACATGATCTCCCTGGTGAAACCATGCTGCCTTTTGGTCCTGTAGTCCATTGACAACCAGATGTTCCAAATTAACTTCCTTCAGTAGTGCTTCCATGATCTTCCCCACTACCGAGGTGAGGCTGACTGGTCTGTAGTTCCCCGCTTCCTCTTTGTTCCCACTTTTGTATAAGGGGACTACATCTGCTGTCCTCCAGTCTTTGGGTAACTCTCCTGTTTCCAGTGATCAGTTAAACAGGATAGTCAGAGGTTCAGCCACCACCTCTCTTAGTTCTTTAAGGACCCTGGGGTGCACCCCATCAGGCCCCATTGCTTTATCAACTCTTATTACTTCCAGTTTCTTCAGGACCCTTTCTCGTGTAAAGGGACTTGTGTCCATTTCTGCACCATTCTCATCCTTGTTCTCCCTTCAGACCCATTACCCTCCTCTTCCTCAGTAAAGACTGAGCAGAAATACCTGTTCAATATATCAGCTTTACTGTGTCATCCTCCATGCAGCCCCATCCTTCCCTTCAGTCTCACTATCCTCCCTTTGCCTTTCTTTTTCACTTATGTACCTGTAAAGGTTTTGTCCCTCTACCCACTGATTTTTGCAATGTGTTCTTCTGTCTGAGCTTTGGCTTCCCTACTGACCTCCTGCCTCCCTTTGCTTCTCATGGTACTTCTCCCTATCCCTTTCTGCCTGTGTTTTTTTGTATTGCCTGAATGCAATCTTTTTGGCTTTCACTTTCTTTGCTACCTCTTTGGAAAACCATAATGGTCTCCTCTTCCTTTTCCTCTTGCTAACCTGCTTAATGCATAAGTCTGTTGCTCTTGTAATCCCCATTTTAAATACTGCCCACTGTTCCTCAACCCCTGATTCCTGCCCCATTCCCCTTAATGCCTCTTTCAAGTATCTCCCCATTTTCCCAAAGTCTTCCCCCCTTAAATCCTGGATACATGTTTTGTGTGGTTTGGTTCTGCTCTTTCTGTGATTTCAAACCACAATGACTGGTGGTCACTGCTCCCCAGGTGCTCCCCCACTGTTACCCCCATCACACTGTCCCTGTTCATGAGCACAAGGTCCAGTATTGCCTTCTGCAAGTTGGTTCCATGACCAGTTGCTTGAGGAAGGCACCCTGAAGGGAGTCCAGGATAAATCTGCTCCTAGTTGATGCTGCTGCTGGGATGCTCCAGTCCACGTCTGGAATACTGAAGTCTACAACCAGTACTACCTCAGCCTTGTCTGCCATCCTTTGGATGGCTAGCATCAGCTCCCTATCTGTTTCTTCCTCCTGGTCTGGTGGTCTATAGACCACACCTGTGTGGATGGCTGGCCCCATTTTCCTTTCCAGCTTAACCCACGGTATCTCTCCCCCAATTTGTTCCTTCTGGATCTCTGTAGCCCTTATGACATTTTTCACATACAGTACCACTCCTCCTCCCTTCCTACCTGCCCTGTCTCTTCTGAATATGTTGTAGCCAAGTATGGCCATCTCCCAGTCATGGTTATCATTACACCAGGTTTCAGTGATGGCCACAATGTCCAGGTCTGACTGCATCTTGACAGCATCCAGATCTTCCATCTTGTTGCTAAGGCTTCTGGCATTTGCACACATGGCTTTCCATGATTTGACCTCCCTAGACTGTTTCGCTGTTATAATCCAGCCCCTTCCTTGGTTTTCCTTTATCCCTGATTCTCCTTGCTGTCTGCCCTTCTGCTGAATGTTGCCCCTTTTCTGCCTATCCACCTCTTGGGCACTAATCTCCATCTTTTGCACATTGCTTTGTAGAGATAGCCACTCTTCCAGTTCACTGGTTCCACTGCTTGCTGTGGGGGGTGAGCAAGTAGATACCCTCCTTGCTGGCCTGCCACCCCCCCTTTGCTAGTTTAAATGCTTGTCAATGTAGCATTTAAACTTATCATTGAGTGCTTGGATTCCCCTCCAGGATGGATGCAGGCCATCAGGCTTGAACAAACCTCCATCCCTCCAGGTGGGTCCCCAGTCACCAATGAATCCAGACCCTTCCTCACAGCACCAATTTTTCAACCATGAGTTAAAGTTCCTGGTGCATGCACCCCTATACTCTCCTTGCCTCTCATGGGTAGTACTTCTGAAAGTGACAGAAGTAGCTACTTGCTTGAGGCACCTCTAATTTCCTAAACTCTTCCTGAACTTCCTTTGGCTCCCATTTGCCAGGTCATTAGTACCTAGGTGGTTAATGACATCCAGCTCACCCTCCCATCTTGCCTTCCCAGTGATCCCAAGGATCTTCCTTCCATCCCTCCATGCCGTGGCACCTAGTAGGCACCTCACCTCCCTGTCCTCCCCCTCCTGTGTTCCTAGCTGGATCCCACTTATGATGGAGTCCTCCACCAGGATTCACTTCCTCCTCCTCTGGGGTCTACTGCTTTCCCCGCTGAGGTCACCTCCTTGGCTAATCTCCACATCCTTTCCTTCCACTTCTCTGGGTACCTCTATTTGATTGTCCCCATTTGCCAGTGTGGCATATGAGTTCTTGAGTGGAATAGGATCTGGGATGTGCCTCTGCCTGACCGCTCTAATCCTCCCTGAGCCCACTGTCATCCAAGTGCTCCTCGTTCTCGGCATCCTTTGAGGCAGTTGCATTGGACTGGGTGGTCTCTGGATAGGGGTGATGATACTCCTGACCCAGTTTACTTCCACTCTGAGTCTGGCTACCTCATCCCGCAGTCCAGAGAGATGCATGCAGATAGGGCAGCACCTCAGTGTCCAGAAGGTCTGCCTGAATATGGCTGCCCCACAGCCACTGCATTGCACCACTCCCCACATTATACTACAATAATACTGCTATTTCACCACTTGTCTATTACTCAAGCTCTCCTTGTTCCCTTTTTATTAATTTAGTGTCCTAAAAATTCTGCCACTGATCCTCAGACACTTTTCTTTTTAAAAAAGAAATTAAACCAATAAATAAATGAGTCAAAACACTTGTGCTAGGGATTGGCTTCTTTCCCCTTATGCCCCTCCTACTCCATACCCCTTACTATCCCTTGTGTTTAGCTCCTGTCAATCAGATTTAACAGGGCATAGAATTAAGAGTTGGGAGGGTGAAAATTTGCAGCAATTAAAGACAGCAAAGAAATACACCACCACTACGTTTTAAATTTTCAACAGCCCAAAAACAATTCTAAGTAAAGACAACAAAGAAATTACAGTGTCACTAAAAGCCCACAATCTAAGTTTAAAAGAAAAATTGCAATTACCAGTTACTGTAAAGCACTGAATTGAATATGTTTCCTTCCCCTTCTGGCTTCTTCTGAGAAAACAAAACTCACTTGCTACCTCAACTCTCAAACCTTGTTTAGACTTCTGTCAATCTTGACAACACATGCATAACAAGGCAGGGTGCACACAGTGTCCGGTATGCTGGGTTTAAGCCAGGTCTAAGTGAGTCCCAGAACACTGGGCTGGTAGTGGTTGACCCAAGTAGTTAGCTCAGTCAAGTTGGGGAGCAAACTCCTAATGATAATTTGGGCAATCTTAAGCCTTTTGTTCTCAGTTAATGGTGGTGGACAAAGGCTAGTAGGAGGACATGAGGTGGGCCTGGATTAGGTTTAATATCACCTGCAGCAATCAAGAACAGCATGGCCAGTAAAATGAAGCAACACCACTCAGGGATCTTTAGAACAGGGGCTATCCTCCATTTAAATATTTTGAACAACCTCCAGGTAGCAGGTATTAGATCGTTCATGGGGGCATATTGTCCTACTGATTTTAAGTGGGAGTTACAAACAGGTTGGACATCAACAAACTAGAGCTATTCCACCAATATGGTGACATAGTGATATGAGAGTACATTGAGGGGTACGGTTGATGTGATCACAGAGCAGGACAACAAAAATAGCAGTAACAGGAGCAATCCAAGCATTTGCACTGTAGCCATCGATTATACTGTATATAGTACAGATGAACAAGAAAAGAGAAAAAAATAGAGATATGGGACCAATTACTGGTGTATTGGTCTGAAATGTGTCACTGTGTTTATAAATAAATTTATACATACAGTGACCATTTATACACACAGTTACTATGTCACAAATCTCTTCAGAATTCATCTAGAATGTTCGGCCTCAGAAGCAGTACTAACCATATTCAAATGAGAATAACTTTAAAATGAAAAAGATAGCATGGTACTGTGAGCACGGAAATCGTTCAGCACAAAATTATCTACAAAATGAGTGCAGTTTTGTGTATAGATACCTATAGATTTTTTACAATTAGCAAAAAAGCAGAAGTCAATTTAATTTTTTGTTCACTTTTTTGACAAACAAATGTGAATAACTTTAAAACAAAAAATGATAGCATGGTACTGTAAGCTCAAAAAATGTTCAGCACAAAAATACCTACAAAATGAGTGGTGTTTCATTTATAGATACCTTTTAGTTCTTTTTATAATTAGCAAAAAACAGCATAACATTCAATTTTCTTTTCCTTTTTTGACAAACAAATGTGAATAACTTTAAAATGAAGAAGGTAGCATAGTACTGAGAGCATGACATTTGTTCAGCAAGACATTTTCTACAAAATGAGTGGTGTTTCATTTAATAGCAACCACTATGCTAGGCAAACATACTTTAGGAAAGTTAACCAAAACTCCCAGAAATTATCATTTAAAATAAATATTAAAAGTCAAAACCAAATGTTTCTGCACTGATAGAAAGCATCCCTATTGCATAAATGAAATATACAATGGTGAGCTATCAGATAAATGATTTATCTACACTTGTGCTGTTTGACCTCGGACACCTCACTCATGGCTTACGCCACTTGCGAGGTTACCCAAGGTCAAACAGCACTTGTTTAGATAAGTCATTTATCCAACAGCTCACCATTGTATATCCCATATATTATATACTGTTCGTATATGTATATATATAGATACACACACAATTCAGGTGTGTACCAGTGCAGCTGGGGTTATTCTGATGCCAATCAAAGAAAGTGGGATGTGCTGGGCTATACAGATGTCAGTCAAAGATGATTAGTTGATTGTAAAAATATACTGATGTTTGTTTGGTTTAAATTGCTTTATTTTGATCTGTCTGATTTTATCTTGTACGGCACCTTGGTTTTTGAAAGGCTCCTTAAAAATTAAAATATTATTATTATTATTATTAAAGAAAGTGGGCTTTGCTGGAAGAATTCAGATGGAGAGAAGAGCAAGAGGTGCTGGCCAGGACAGACCACAATGTGGGGGGGTGAAATGTAGGCTGATTGTTTATTTTTACTATAAAACTAAGACAACCTTAGGGTGAAAGGGTGGTTGGGGAGGATGGGCGGCAAGAGTGTAGCAATGCCATGCAAAGCACAGCACCATGCAGAGACTGAATGTCCCAAAGTGCTGTGGCCTGAATATGCTGGAATGCTGAATATCTGATTGCAGGGGCTGCCTTGCAAGCTCCGGTGGATTGGTAAGCTGCTCCTGGTGTTTTGCTGCATTGAGAAGGGCCAATAATTTGCCCTTGTGACCCAGGGACTGCCTTGTCCCACTGATGAGCCTGCAGATAAGAGAAGAAAGAGGATTAAGGGATCAGGGACCTAAACAATGGGATGGCAGTGGTCAAGGTGGGAACAGAAAGGGCTAGACTGGATAGCACAGGAGAGGGGTGAGGAGGGATAGAGAGAGAGTGAAAGAGAAAGTGAGGAAGATACAGGAACTAGCACATTTCAATAAGGCATAACCAGGGGTTAGATTAACAGTCTGTTAATCACCCTCTAGGGGTGTAATGTGGCACAAGGCACAGCCGAGTGCCATATTGCCCCTAGGGGGTGATTAACTGACTGTTAATCTAACTCCTGGGAGTGACTTTTTGCTATTATGAAAAATGATTCCAAAAGAAAACTGTTAAAAGTATACTTTTTGAATGTTTTCCTCATTTAGAGGGAGATTTTTAATAAAATAGTTCTTCCACCAACAGTTTAAGAATGCTGGTTCAAAATCAGAATGCATCATTCCACACATTCAGCAGTGCTAGAGAATGGAATGCTGACGGGAAAAATCCATGTGCCATAGTGATCAGGCTGTACATGATAGTATATCATTGATTAATGTGAAGCTGTTGGAATCCTAACAGCAAATCAGATTGCAACATTTCTGAGACCCTTTTTATAATGTTAGAGAATGATGCACTGTACAGTTTGTTTTTGTAATACAGAGCTAAACAAATATAAATTTTACAGCAGAGCTACCAAACTCTTCAAGTAACTGGAGGAATGCAAGCACTGAAGTTGTCAAACCAATGGCTGTATTGGGGCAGAACAGTATTTCTGTTAAACACACAGCTATAATGATGTGGCAAAGCAGGGTTAAACAATTATCTTAAAGTAACAAGAAGAGACAAGACATTTAGCAATAAAAATGACTATAATTAGTCTAAAACATTCAATCTGAGCAGTTCTGCTAACAAAATGTCCTGAAGTTGCTTTGGCCTTAATGTGATGGAATGCTAAATATCTGATTGCAGGGGGTTCCTTGCAAGCTCTGGTGGAGTAGTGAGCCACTCCTGGTGTTTTACTGCATTGGGAATGGCTGAGAACTTACCATTGTAACCCAGGGACTGCCTTCTCTCACTGAAGAGACTGCAGGTAAGACAGAAAAGACGATTATGGGGTTGGGGAAGCAGACAAAGGGATGGCAGGGGTCAAGGCAGGAATGGGAAGGGATAGACTGGATTCCAAGGGGAGAGCTGAAGGGGGCCTAAAAGAGTGAAAGAGAGTGAGGAAGATACAGGAGGTAGCAAATTTGAAATACCATTGCAACTGAATGAATTCTGTTAGAGAATGTTGCACTGTGCAATTTGTTTTTGTTATACAGAGCTAAACAAATGTAAGTTTTGCAGCAGGGCTACCAAACTCTTAAAGTAACTGGAGGAAAGCAAGCACTGTTATTAGAACCATCATAGAGGGCAGAGTGACTAGTAGAAAACAGTTGTCATTCCATTGTAGCTAGTAGATTGTCCCCCATACGTAATCCACTAATTACCTGACAAATGTTTGAGTGAAGTTAAACCTGTCTCTCCCCCCCAACTTCAAAATTCATGCTACTCAGTGAAAGTCACATTCACTCTCACTTGCTTCAGGGGAAGTGTGTCAGCATCAGTAAGCGTACAGTTTACTAAAACAAAAGTGCTATGGTAAAGGCTGTCACTTCTCATATTACTTAAAATAACATTTAACAGCATTTAAGATGGCTTAGGTGTATTTGAGAACATGTGGCTTATGTTTGTAAAGAGGTCCCCATTGATTTCAATATGCACCCATTTATTTTTATGGCATTCTGGTTGTATGCACATTCCAGTTGTATGTACAAATTCAGCTTGTCCCAGGCATGTACATACATCAGGAATCCACTGTATATGTTTTTTTATGAAATTATATGTACACGTCAGTGTCAAACACAATGACACATAGAAAATGGACTGGATTTTTTTAAAAAGAGGGGTTAACCTTCCTCTGACCTACAAGGCCAGACTTGCTTTCAGAAATCTGGCAAGTTCTTGTCAAAAAGCTTGGGGTTACATGATCAAAGAGTATTTCTGTAATGTTAACTGGGCAAGGGAAACAGAAGTAATAAAATCAGCTTGTATAATCATACAATTTACAGGATCTTTCTTACAACTAATTTAATTAACCCAGTTCAAAATCCTAGGATGAAAGAAGCTATTTCCACTATTATAAACACCAAAGATCAAAAGGGAAATGGTCCTAGACAAGAGGTGACAGAAAGGGTTCCCATAGTACACTGACATTTTTTTTGTAAGTGCCAGGAAACATCCTTCTAACAGGCCTGTGTGAGATTATAAACCTTGTGTTAACTATGGGAATCTAACATCAAAGATTATCAGGAAATTAAGACACTGGGGAAAGCGCAAGAGTAACACCCAGTGGCCTAAAGCGGAAGGGCCAGCCTTTATTCCCAGACTGGGGGGGGTCTTCTATTTAAAGCTCTCCAACATAGACACTATGGGCAATTTTGCCATTTTGCTTTTTACTTCTACTGACCACAGAGAACAACTACCAGAACAGAGACTTCTATGAACCGAATGCTGCTACAGAAAGACTGCAACATTTTGCAAATCACCAATTCTCTGGACTTTGAAATCTTCATACCCAAGGCAGACTTAGCTAATATATTTTAATGAGTTTTTCTGTATATTTTTCCCATTCTGTTTCTTATACTGTAACCCAAATTAGTATACTCTTTTACTTGTAACTGTATTTATTTAAGTATTTTAGTAAAACTTTTGTTTTCCTAGGTAATATCTGCCTGAGTGAGAATTTCATATACTGTATGTTTAACTGTTGAAGATTTATTAATAATCTGTGACAACTGTTAATTGCTTAGAGGGGCCACCATAAGCAACCAAATTGATAAAAGGTTCTATCAAGGGACATCTGGAAGAATAGGGATGATGCCAGAGTCTACAAAAATTTTGAACCAGGCTGTTGCATGTCCTGTAGGGAGAAGGCCAAGCCAAGCTACCTCAATGAAAGAGTGATGCCTGGGTCTTCCTCCTTTGTGTAATAACCAAGGAAATGTTCTTATCTGGCCACAAGACTCAAGACTGGTATTGTCCCCTTATCCAGAGCTAGAGGGATGCCCAGAATCCTCATGGCAGAGGTGCAGTCATATTCCCTCCATCATGGATCACACCTAAGAGTGGAAACTGTGAGCTCAGTGGGCCTGACCCCCAGGAGTGGGGGGGATCTGTATGATTTCCTGACTCCTAGTAGCTTGACTACAAATTTCCCACAACCAACTTCCCGACTGCACACACATCCCATATTTACTAATGCCGACATTTATTTTACCGGCACTACTAAATTCCTGACTGCTAAACCTCTGGCATGATCGGACTCAGGATTAGCAAACAGCCACAAGACGAGTGATTTGAAATACATAATTCACTGACATGCTTCAGCTCAGACAAACTGAATGCACCTGTACCTCTCAAATGCTAAATTGAAAAAAAGACTGCACATCCAGTGATTTGAAATACATAATTCACTGACATAAAGACAAGACAACGAGATGAAACTTACCTGTTCGTTTGTTATTAACAGGCTGGGAAGCTGCTAAATCGGTCAGTGAGAAGTTGTCTCACTGGATGTGCAGTCTTAGATTTTGCAGTCTGGAGGTACATAGCGCTCACTGAATTAAATATATTGAGTCAGAAAGAAAAAAAAAGAAAAGATATTCAGTCAGCCAGCCTGGGTCAGGCAGAGACAGACAGAGAAGACTGGACTGCAGTCGAATTGCTGTGAAATGGGCTGACTTGCTTAGTCTAGGTGGTGGGTTGACTTGCTTAGTCTAGGTGGAAGACTGCACATCCACATTCTTACTGAATGCAGCCTGCAATTATGTCAGTAGGTACGGAGCGTTCAGTGACAACTTACTATCATTCCGGGATTTAGCTGCCTTACTGGATGTGCAGTCTTTGGTTAAGCAGTCTGGAGGTACATAGCGTTCACTGAATGCACCCGGCAATTAGGTTAAAGAATTAAATATATTTAGTCAGAAAGAAAATATATTGCTGCTTGTTGGGTTTTGCATAGTCTAGGTGGAGGAGAAAGGTTAGGGAATTCACTATTGGGACAGGCAAGGGGAAGAACAAAAAAAATATAAGAGGACTGGAGGTACAGAGTGCTCACTGAACACACCCTGCACTTACGAAAAAATGTAAATGACGGGAAGATGCTAAACGGGTAAATGGTGTGCCAGGGAATAATCTCGTCGGTACAATAAGCAACGCGGGAAGCTGCTAGATAGGATCTCAGAGTTGGGAGATTGAACGTCGGTAAGAATCGAGTCAGGAAGTCGTACTAGACCCAGAGTGGGTTCATGACAGATCTAGTGCGCAGCACTGGGATCCCAGAGAATTGGTTGCATACTGTTGCAATTTGAGATATTGGTGGCACAGGCATAATAGTTGGATTCAAGCCTATTCTATCAGACTGATAAACTGTAAACAGTCCACACACAATCAAGGCAGAGATTTTAAAAACTATATATACTGTATATATAATTTGGTTACAGTATAAAGGTACCTGCCTGTTTTTTTTTCTCAGATGCAAGCTAGTGTAGCAGTAGTTAAGGAAGAAGATGACTTCCATCTACAGTGAATACACTTCAGACTACCTGAAGCAGTTGTGTCAGAAAAGAGGAGTCCAGTGCAAGGGGCAAACCAAAAAGCACCTCGTGGAGGCTTTTGTGGCAGCCAATGAGCTAGCGACTGCCCAGGATCTTGAGTCACAATCGGTGACTGAAAGGGACCAGACTTTGGGCATGGACGGGGGTGCCAAGAGATGTCACAGACTCCAGTCCCAGGGAGGAAGACAGTGAGACTGGAGGGAACCCTGAGTCACAGCACCAGGGGAGAATCACCACAACGCTGGAGGCAGAAGGGATCAGGTTGCAGCTAGAGTTGAGGAGACTGGAGCTGGAATTTGAGCAGAGGAAGTTTCAGATGGAGCTGGAGATGCAGGGAAAAGAAAACCAGCATCAGAGAGAGAGGCTGAGAGAGAGGAAAGAGAGCACCAGAGGGAATTCGAACTGGCAAAGCTACGACTCCAACTACCAACACCAGAGGAGGTAAGTAGCAGGGGTGAACCTGCAACTCCAGGACTGGGGTACAAGTTAAATTCTAAATTAATAGCTGAATTTAATGAGAGAGAAGATACAGATGCATTTTTTAATTCATTTGGAAAGGTCTGTATCCAGGCTAAAATACCCAGGGAGTACTGGCGCTTCCAGCTATCCCTGCTGCTTACTGGGAAAGGGTATGAGGAATATTGCCTAGGTGAAACACCTGATTCCCCCAGGCAACCTTCCAACATTGGTCCACACCTTCATCATTACCTGTCTTGACTACTGCAATGCCCACTACCTAGGGCTGTCTGGGGGTTGATATCCACCACCTGCAGCTAGTGCAGAATTCTGCAGCCAGGCTGTTGACTGGTACCTCTAGGACCTGTCACATTACGTCAGTGCTGCACAATCTGCACTAGCTGCCAGTTCAGTGGTGGATCACCTATAAGGTAGGTTTGCTTACCTTTAAAGCCCTACATGAACAGGGACCTGACTACATCAATGATCTCTTGACTCCGTACTCCCCCTATCGCCCTCTCCAATCTGCCAACAAGGGATTGCTAGAGATTCACAGGGTTCATCTTAAAACGTCTGGAGCTCATGCTTTTTCATTTGCTGCATTGACCCTGTGGAATTCTCTACCTCATCAGTTAGGAGAATGCCTGACCATCAGCAGTTTTAAATCTATGCTGAAAACATATTTATTCGCTTTGGCCTTCCCTGACTAAGTAATGGATTGATTTTAAATAATTGTTACATTGTCTGTTTTCATATTGCATTTTATATTATGTACAACACCTTGATTTTGAAAGGCGCTATAAAAATAAAGATTCGCTTGCTTGCTTGCCTGATCCCAAGCCAGATGGCCCTACTCACTTTTATGTGGACTATTGTGGACTCAGCACAGTCACAAAGTCTGACACCCATGCAATGCCCTGTTCAGATGAACTACTGGACAAGGTGGGAGGAGTGACATACTTTACCACAACTGACTTGACAAAAAGGTATTGGCAGGTGGAGTTGACTGCCAGAGCTAGGGAGAGATCAACCTTCAACACTGCAATAGGATTATTTGATTTCAAGGTAATGCCTTTTGGAATGAAGAATGCCCCTGCCACCTTCCAAAGATTGGTCAACCAGGTGTTACATGGTACTGAAGAGTATGCAGTGTCTTATCTGGATGATATTGCCTTCTTCAGTACCAGTTGGAAGGAATACCTGTCCCACCTGAGGGAAGTGCTGGGCAGGATACAGAGGGCATGGCTCACTGTCAAGGCTGAAAAGTGCAAGGTAGCCAATGTGGAGGTGGCATATCCAGGACATGTAGTGGGGCAGGGGCAACTTCATCCCAATTAAGCCAGGATTGAGATGATAGAGGTGTGGCCCAGGCCTGAAACCCAAAAGAAGGTTTGAAGTTTCCTAGGGATCACCCGGTACTATTGAAGGTTTGTACTAAATTACAGTACCCTGGCAGCTCACCTGTCTGGACTACTAAAGAAAAGAATGCCCAAAAAGGTCAAATGGGAGCCAGCCTGTAAATGAACCTCCGCATGGCAAAAGAAGGCACTGTACAGTGCCCCTGTGTTGGCAAGTCCAGACTACAGTAAGCCATTTGTAGTCCAGACAGATGACTCACATGTGGGGATTGGAGCAGTCCTCAATCAGACATCTAACCAAGGGAAAGATCACCCAAATTGTGTACATTAGTGAAAAGTTGCTTCCCAAGGAGCAGGTCTATTCCATAGTTGAAAAGGAATGCTTTGTGCTGGTATGGGCCCTGAAGAAATTAGAGCCATACCTCTATGGGAGGCATTTTGAGGTACAGAATGATCATACCTCCCTGGTGTGGCTAACGCAGATGGGGAAAATTAATGGTCATCGGTTAAGGTGGAGTATTGCCTTACAAGGCTATGATATGACCATTACCCACAGGGCTGGGTCGGTCAATGCCAATGCAGATGGGCTATCTTGCCAGTTAGAGCAGTGAACAGAATCTGTGAAAATCATACCAAGCCTAGGGATGGATTCCCACAAATTCATTCTAGGAGGGAGGGAGGGAGGTGGTGAGCTTCCTGGCTGCTAACCCTTATTTGTAGATATTATTATACTTTATATATTTTTTTTTATGCGATAATATGTACATGCCAGTATCAGTACAAAGGCACATAGAGAATATACTGGATTTTAAAAAGGGGATTTGACCTTCCTCTGACCTACAAGACCAGCCTTGCTTGCAGGAATCTGATATATTCTTGTCAAAAAGCTTGTGGATACATGATCAAAGAGTATTCCTCTAATGTTAACTGGCCAAGGGAAACATAAGTAATAAAATCAGCTTGTATAATCATACAACTTACAGGATCTTCCTTACAACTAATTAAATTAAGCCAGTTCAAAATCCCAGGAAGAGAGAAGTTTTTTCCACTATTGTAAACCCTTAAGATAAAAAGGGAAATGGTCTTAGACAAGAGGTGATGGAAAAGATTCCCACAGTACACTGACATTTTTTTATACTTTATTTTTATAAGAAAGAAAGAAAAAAAAAATATACACAATGACCCCGATATTCAGACTGCACCAGGCAGTGGCGCAAGCCTGGGCGTAGCGCAACTGGGATGTACTGGTGCCATAGCCAGGTGATATTCAACAGTGATGCACCATAGCACTGAACCATTGAATATGGCAAGGTCAGTGCACATACTGTGCATGACACAGTGGCACTGCCAGCCACAGATAGGGAGCATGGAGATGCACCAGTGCAAGTGCAGTTGTGCTAGGTGCATCACCGGCAATATTCAGCAGGGGGCATGCAAATGAGGCCATAAAATATGCAAGGTGCAAATGGGGCCATTTGCATGTCATTATGGCTCCCATTTGCATGCCTTGTGCAGGGCAGTCCAGTGACTTGTGCCTGGTGCCCTGCACAGCATGGCATGTGCAGTGGAGATCCCGGGGCATCCCACATCTCTTAGCCATGATTGCGTAACTGTATAACACACAATCCTTGGTAGTCTAGTGACCCTCCCAGTCCCTGATTCCCTGATAACTGTAACAAAAGACCTTCCCTGGTAGTCTAGTGGCCCCCCCACCAAATTCCCAGAGAAATATAAAAATGATCTTCCCTGGTGGTCTAGTTGAACCCCCCCGCCTGTTGTCATGATCATGGTAATCCTTCATAAATAAATGCCCTGGTGATCCAGTGGCATCCCTCCACCCCTCCTACCCACACTGAACCCCTTGCCCACCCCGCTGCCCCATCATTGGTGGGCAGCTGCAACTAGCCCACATACCACCCAGCCACCAGCTGAAAGACAGGTACAGTATGGGCTGTAAGACCATTGGTCCCCAGTGTGGACCAATGGACTTGCAGGGCATACTGTACTAGACAGTCCCAAATATGTGAATATTCACATATTTGGGACTGTTTAGTACAATATGCCCTGCAAGCCCATTGTTCCACACTGGGGACCGATGAGCTTACAGCTCATACTGTACCTGTCATTCAATGGGTGGCCAGATGATATGCAGGTGGGTTGCAGCCACCTGCTGATGATGGGAGAGCAGGTGGCAAGGGGTTTGGTGTGGGTGAGAGGAGTGGGGGGTGCCACTGGATCTCCAGGGCATTTATTAGGATTACTGCAATCATGGCAGTGGTGGGGGGGGTTCCACTAGACCACAAGGGATGGTCATTTTTACATTTCTCAGGGAATCAGATGGGGGGACCACTAGACCACCAGGGAAGGTTTTTATTACATTTATCAGGGAATTGGGGGACTTAGAAGGGGGGGACCACTAGACTACCAGGAACCAGGTTTACTGCATCTACTGAGATCACTGCAATGGGTTGGTGGGTGTTCCCACTTAACTACCAGGGTTATGTGTGTGCTTGCCGACAGTGTCCTGGGTTAGCGGGTGATCACTCATGACTGGGCTGCTGTGTTGCATCCTGCAATACTGCAGCTCACCTGTGGGTGGCCAGGAGTTATTCCACCTTTTCAGGGGCTCAACTTAGATCCCCCATGAGGCACAATGCAGGGTTGTACCAACATATGCACTGCACATTCCGGGCTGAATATCGGTATGTGCTGCATATGCATGGGCACACCTCCTGCATCTGCGCCAAGTACATTATCATTGCAACCTGGCACATCGGGATTTGCGCTGTGCCAGGCAGCCTTCTCAGTATCCCACCGGGGCACAATGCTGAGTTGTGCCAGTGCAACTCTGTTGTGTCAGGCACAATCCCTTTGAATATCTGGGCCAATATGCATAAAGGAACTTCTCGAACAAAACATCCTTAAAGACTGAAAGATTTTTCAATTTTATAGGGGTTAAAAGGGAAATTTTGAGACAATTAACTATGAGGTTGTATATAAAAAAATATATCAATTCACATTTTCATGCTCCAAGCTATGTCATCCTTCAAAAAAAAAGCAATCTTTAATAAAGTGTCCTCATTAGCCAAAGCCATTTCTGTTCATTGATATATATTCTTCAAATTATAATCCATTTATTATGCAAATCAAAAAGGATCAATCAAAAAGAGCTAAAAAAAAGAGAAAATAAATAGAGAAAGAGCAGCCTAATAGTTCTTTTATTGAACTGACAAATACTGAGTTATATCTGATGCCTCATCTTTTTCCAAATCTGATCCAAGTTCTGTCAGCAAAGCAATATTCTTGTCATAAAAATTACGAGCTGTGTCTACATCCAGAAAGTAGTAATCTTTCCCTTGAAAGATTACTTTTAGTTTTGCAGTGGCTTGCAGTATTGCTGTAACACCAGCATGAATAAACTTGTCTCTAAGTGTGAGAAGGCGTTTCCTCCTTCACTGGGATATCAGGCAAAAATCAAGATACAGGTGCAATTGCTGTCCTTCATATTGGAAGCCCTTTATCTGCTGAGCAAGCTGTAAGATGTGGTTCCTCTGTGAAACAGATGAAAAGGTGCATATAACATACCTCGCTCCGGCCTTTCCGGTAACAGTCTTTGAATAGGGCCAAAAGACTGAATCCAAACACAGCTGGGATTCCAAAGAATAGACTGATTTTTTTAATCTGCTCCACTTCCAACTTTAGATCAGCAAAAGGTATTTCAGCTGAAAACCCAATTAGCCGCAAGTTCTTCATCAGCAAAGCATTTTTTTTAACTTTGTTATATTCAGCAGTTGCTCATGCAAGGATGCATTCACCACACCCTCCAATATTGTAACTCTCCTTGAAAGTAACTCCCCACTGTTCTCCAACACCTTCACTAGCTCTTCACACTTCTGAAGTTTAACTTCAATTTGAGAGCATCTGCTTGATATTTCAAATAAAGTGCCATGAAGTTTTTCAAAAGATGTACAGGATTCTTCTTGAAATCCCAATGAAAGTGTTTGTATAGACTGCAGCATTGGTTTTGCAGATTGCTTTGGCTTTGCACCCGTGTCAGAGTGTACTGTCGTAGGGGAAGCCATTACCCCCTCAACCACAGATGAATCCGCATTCACTCATGGATGGGCTGTCTTCCCTAATTTAGGGGAAAAATACTTTTCAATGTTGTCCAACTTAGTCTCTGTCAAGTCCTGAACTTTAGACCTTAACTGCGCCATAAGTGTTCTGTGATTTTGGACAATTTTGACAGAGTTTAAGCTCTGTTTGTAGCAGAGCTCTGAAAACAGCATCTTACTCCTTCCACCTCTCGAGTGCCCCCTCAACATTTTTTTTATAACTGCCAGGAAACATCCTACTAATAGGCCTCTGTGAGATTATAAACCCTGTGTTAACTATGGGAATCTGACATCAAAGATTATCAGGAAAATAAGACTTTGGGGAAAGCACAAGAGTGACACCCAGTGTCCTAAAGTGTAAGGGCCAGCCTTTATTCCCAGACTGGGGAGGGGCTTCTATTTAAGCTATCCAGTGTAGACACTCAGGGCCATTTTTCCATTTTGCTTGGACCCTCTTCTGACCACAGAAAACACCTGCCAGCACAGAGACTGCCTAAAAACCAAAGGCTGCTACAGAAAGACTGCAATAATTCGCAAACCAGCAATTCTCTGGGCTTTAAAATCGTCATAACCAAGGTAGACTTAGCAAACAAGTTTAATGCATTTCTCTGTATATTTTTTTCCATTCTGTTTCTTATAATGTAACCCAAATAAGCATACACTATTTTATGTGTAACTGTATTTATCTAAGTATTTTAGTAAAACATTAGTTTTCCCAAAGAATCTCTGCCTGAGTGAGAATTTCTTATATTGTATGTGTGACTGTTGAAGGTTTATTAATAATCTGTGACAACTGTTAATTGCTTAGAGGGGCCACCATAAGTAATCAAACTGAGAAAAGGGTCTGTAAAGGGACATCTGAAGGATAAGGAGGATACCAAGGTCTACAAAGATTTTGAACCAGGCTGTTGCATGTCCTGTAGTGAGAAGGTCAAATCAGGTGTTACGATCCTACCCCAGGAGAGTGTGATGCCTGTGTCTTCCTCCTTTGTGTAATAGCCAAGAAAAATGTTCATATTTAACCTCAAGACTCGAGACTGATATTGTGCTGTTATCCAGAGCTAGAGGGACATCCTGGATCCTCATAGCAGAGGTGCAGTTGTGCCCTTGGCAAGCATTCAAAAAGGATGAGGATGGTACCCCTTCCCCCCATCATGGATTGAACTTCAGGGTGGGCACTGTGATCTCAGTAGGACTGACTCCCAGGAGGGGGTTCATGGCAAGGGTTTCCCTAACATCCCACCATCCCAAACCAGGAAGGAGCACCGCTGAGGGGTGTTTCTTTGGCTTCTTAAGCCTAATGATCAGCCCATCCTCACAAAGTCTACACATCTGACCTCATTTACAGATGAAATGGGGTGAGTGTTAGACTTGAGAAGCCCAAGGCACACCCCACACTTACTTTCCCTCCTGGTTTGGGAGGCAGTTGTGTTAGGTAAACTCTAATACCTCATTTTCCAACGTTTGTCATTTTGACCATAACTGGAGCATTAACAAAGTTTTTGGCAACATATTTCCTTACTTTTTGAGATAGTATAATAGTATCCTCATAGATTTGTATATGTATGTAGCTGTGAAAGCTCAGGGCCCTTTGGGCCCTGTAGCTCCATTTATAGGACAACAGTTACCAAACTGTCAGCATGGCCATCTTATTAACCCATCCCTTGTAACAGATACAGAAAAGTTTTGAATCCCTGCCAAAACTTAATTCTGCACAACTGCAATGTCATTCAGCACCACAGGTTTGAGAACACATTTTGACCAGTATTTGAAAAAAGATAGCTGTGACATACATAAGGTGGGGGCAATAATAAGGCAATGTTGAAAATCTAGGCTAAAAATATTAAACATTTCCAAAGTTACAGTCGGGCATAGCAAAATTGTAATGAATGGTCACAATTTTGGCATTTGTTCATATTTTGACCCCAACATTTCAATAAAGTCTTCTTATGACCCCACCTCATAAACCATGTAGGTGAAAATGTTCAAATCTGTGCCAAAATGCAACTCCATGACACAGGTGTGAAAACACATTTCAGACAGGATGTGAAAAATGACTGCTGTACTGTTCATGATGAGGTGTGGAAAAAAACGCTATGTTAAAAATTTGGAGTCAAAATATTGAAAATTCCTAAAGTTATGCATGTGAGTAGAAACATTTAAATGAATGCATGTAGCTCTGCCATTTTTAGGAATTTTGTCACCAAATTTTCAAAGTGGCCTTTTTGGGACTCCATCTAATGAACACTAAGGGTGAAATTTCGTTATTTTGTCCTTGAAAAACACCTTTATTGAGCAGGGACACTCATCCAGAGAAATTGACAGAGCAGTGGAATGTGCAATATAAGGAACGGATGACTACCAACAGAATACCCTTAGTAGTCACATACCATCCTGACCTTGAACTCCTACGTAAGATTATTAAGGATCTCCATCCAATAATTAGTGAGGATGAAACCCTTAACTGTATTTTTCAAGAACTACCACTACTATCTTTTATACAACCACCTAATTTAGCCAACCTGATTATTAGGAATCAACTTGAACCGGAACAGAATACCATGACATCATATGGTACATAATCTTGTCATCAACGCAGATGTAAGACATGTAACCTCATTTCCACTTCAGGCTGTGTGGTTACATCACAAAACAGACTATTCAGGATACAGGGGAATTATACATGTACATCAAGTAATGTGGTCTATTTTATCCAATGCAAGAAATGTCCTTGCACAGGTTATGTGGGGGAGACAAGCCAACAACTTCGCACTAGAATGAATTCACACAGACATTCTATTAATCACAAGATGATTGAGAAACCAGTAGCCCAACCCTCCCAGGATGACCACTCAATCTCAGATATGTCTGTGATGGTCTTAAAAGGACATTTCAACAGTACACAACAGAGACGGGCTTCTGAAATTAGGCTTATTTTACTTCTCAATATGGTGGCAGATGGATTGAACATTGATGTTGGTTATATGACACATTATTCCACTTAAACTTACACAGACCTTTACTTTAAAAGATGGACATAAACACTTTAGTTCTTCAGCAGGCCTTTGATTTTGTAAGTTTATGGTTATCTACATGTTGACTTCTCACCTTAACACTGTGGTGCGTGCATTTGAGTGTGTGTGTGTATACTGATGTATGTATGTATGTGTGTGTTTTGTGTGTGTTTGGTGTGTGTTGTGTTTTTGTGTGCTGTGGGTATGGTGTGTGTGTGTGTTTTGTTTGTTGTGCGCAGTGTGATGTGGTGTGTGTGGATTGTGTTTGTTATATTTGTTGTGTGTTGTGGTTGTGTGGGGTGTGCAGGTGTGTGTGTGTGTGTGGGGGGTGTGGTGTGGTGTATGTACACACATATGTGTGGGGGGAGCGTGGCATGGGGCAATTGTTATGTGGCTAGGACACTTAGTTTTCACATATAGTGTATATTTACTTCCTTCTATTAATTGTCAGCGGTTGGATTACACTGTCACATTTTTTAACTACTCATATTAAGATGCATATCTCATTTACTTGGGGTTCATAAAAGGTGTAATTCCTTTGAGTTTTCATTTAGATTCCTTAGACTGATTCTGTGCATTTTGTTATACACGGACTCTGTGTTGAAATCTGCACTTATCAGGCTCATGGTCTCGTTTTCTTGGGGTCCTTGACAAGTATTTTTATTTGGCACTTACACTTAAAGTGATACTTTCATGCATCATGTATATATGTGTAGGTTAATTTGAGGCTTGTTTTCAACTTGCAGTTATACCTAATTTCAGGATTTTGTCTCTCATTATCTGTTCTTTAATATACCAGGACAATTGGAATGTAAGTTGTAAGCTCATCTTACATGTATTAGAGAGAATGCCACTCCAAGGTTTTTTTATCACTAGAATGCTTTATTGGCATACTGAGACATTTTAGAATTTATGTGACAAGAACTCTCTGACTGTAGAGAATTCTTGATAACCTTTGCCCTTCTGAGGCTCCTCAGTTAAAGGCATACTGGTGCTAATTAGCTTATCTGACGTAATCTTCTGTTATGTTTTAAATGTATATGTTAAACCAATGAGAATTATTTCTGTTTTTTTCAATATAATCTGGTGTTAATTGTATGGGATATTTGAAAAAACTGCCACAAAGCTTCTGAAGAAGGACCTGGTTGGTTCGAAAGCTAGAGCACTTTGTTCTTTTCTGTAACATCCATGTTGGTCCAATAAAAGGTATCAAATCATTTGTTTCTGGATCTGTTATTTTGTCCTGAAAGGTGATTTTGAGCAGCAACTGAAAAATCACCTTTTTGGCCTGATTAATGAAATGGCAGTTGCAGTGTTCGTGAGGTGGGGTCCCAAATTGGCCATTTTGAAAATTCGGTGAAAAAATTCAAAAAAATTGCTAAATTATGAAAATAAGTTCAAAACACCATTGAAATGCAGATACATTATACAGCACTTACCTTTATTCCTCAGTTTACAGGTTGACTTTGAAGAGTGCAGAGGTGTCTCTGTCCACAGAAGATAACAGCATTTGACCTCCGATGGTTAGTATAGGGTAAGGAGTGTGTGTGGTGGTGGGTGCTCAGTGGGAGGGTTGGGATGGGGGGATAGGGATGGTGGCAATGATGATGGTTGGTTTTCTTTTTTTCAAGTAAAAAACTAGACATCAGGTGACCATTTTCTTTTTTGCAGGTACAGTTATAACTGACTTCAGAACACTGGTGGAAGGCTTCCCAGTGTCTCATACTACTTGAGGGGGAGACATGCTAACACATGGGGTTGGGCACTCCTGATGTTGGCAGCTACTTGAAATAAAATGTGCTGGATGTGGGAAGGGGTTACCACAACATAAAAAAAATACTGTTTAATAAGCTGCCACCAGGGATTGGGGCCCCCAGTGTGCAGATACTTGTTCAGAAAACAATAAGCTGTGAGATGGGGGCATCCAACACCAGAGGTGGGCATCCCAGTGTCAGATTATATAAATAAAAAAACAGGGGACAATGATCAGATGGTGGGGGGTGCCACTAGATACCAAGAAAAATTATTTTTATTAAAAAGACAGTGATTGTAGAGTGGAGGTGCCATTAGACACCAGGGAAAAACATTAGAGTAGTGGGCAGATAATGGAAGGGAAAAGCAAGGATTCTAAAGTGATGAAAAAGGATCCCTTTTTGTGACTCATGGTATGATAAAGATTTTGTTTGTATCACACGGTCATGGAAAAGGACTCATTATATTAAAAAAACACATTTTAAGGGCAAATTTCTAAATTTGAAGAGCAGATTGCAACTAACTGGGTCCTGAGCAGCCAGCTAGGAGTGGTGGTATCACTCCAGGATGTCATTTTTGTGGGTTGCGAAAAAAAAATACATGAAAACAGAAAAAAGTATGGCAGCACATGAAAAAGGATTTTATTCTCACAAAGAAAGAATGGATCTCTCATGACAATGAATCCTTTTTTGCAAGGTCAATCCCTGGTCGAATTTTACCCCTCTAATTTGGACAGGAGCATTTCCTTTGAAAAGAGTGGGAATTTAAAAACTGAATAACTTTGTAACAGATTAATATTTTGGCACCAAACAAAGAATGGCAGCTCTGTTACCCAAGCTGATTCTATTAAAAAAATCGCACCAAAATTTCACACCATCTGGACACAAGGCAATGAGGAAAAAAACTGCAAAAAAGTGCGACTTTTAAAGTTTTAGTACTATGTGGATTTCAGAATCTGTACAACCAACCAGGAAGAAGATTGCCACATCAGGAGATCTACCCCACTGGACAGCATATACCAGATTTTGTGCAAATCCACTGTTTGGTTGCAAAGTTATTAATTTGCAAAATTTGAGGTTTAACATGAAACAGGCTACTCAACCCTAACTAGAGGGGCCTGGTCATGCCATATATATATATATATATATATATATATATATATATATATATATATATATATATATATATATATATATATACACACACACACACATAGAGAAGTTTCTCCATGATGAGGTATACCGTTCGGTACCAGACATAGAGAAGCGGTAGCTTATTACCATGGTGTAGAATTTCCATGACAGGATTTTTTTTAAATGTACTTTCTGACTTATCCAGGAAGTGGCAACCATTAGCCATCACAGCAATACAGCCAACCTGTAGCATAATTGAATCCCCCCTTCCCAATTAACCTGCAGATGGCATCAGAAAACTTATTTTCGGTCGGTAGGTTAGTAGGTGTGTTCTTATTGTAATGTAATTTTAGGCTGTACTGAACATCTTTACTTTCGCATCCATAGCCGATCTTCAAAAGGGAAAATGAATGATTTTGATGTATTCATTTGATTCAATACAGCTTAATTGTTATTATTTCTGATGTGTTTTCACTAATCTTTAAACTGGCAAGAGATCCTGTGGTCCAAAAGCATGAAATTAATGGGCAATATGTTAATAAACTGAGCATGATTGAAAGTTCACAAAATGTGATTTTAACTTTAGCTCCTAGTGTCAGCAAACTCTCAAGTGCGGTAAACAAACTGCTGAACATGACACAGTGAAGATGCAAAGTTGGTGTTTTAAGTGGCGAACACACTGAATTTCCCTTTAATAAAGTGAAGGCTCCATCTGTGTTTATGATATATTTTTTAATTTTTTTTCTGTACTCAAGATGCCCCAAAACTTCTTTCTCCTGTTAGTAAGCAAACTCTGATGTGGAGATGGAATGTTTGATGCCTTTGTTCTTAACTCTGTTATGTCCCCTAAATTGCCGGTTACCAGACAACATCCAAAGAGTAAGACATTCAAATAGTAATCAAAGCAGGTAACAAGGTGTGGCCACAGAAAGCATTGATCCTACCAAAAGAAAGCACAATCAGCCCTTTTGTCACATGTAGAATGTGCCTAAAAATGAAGACTGCAGATTCTGTCTAAAGGTAGACGTGAGGATTTCTCTTGCAGCTGTCAAAGTTATGGTTTTCCAAAAATCTATTTTTTTTTCAAAATTACTTAGTGGTATTAAGTAACATTACAGAAAGTGTGATTGAGTAATAATAAATTAGTAGAAACAGGCACTTCCTGTCAGCATGATTGGTGAAAAACTCGGCACATCTATTTGCTGACTTCCAATCAGTTTTACTTTCTGTCATGATCTACTTAACATTGCTAAGTAATTTAGAAAAACTGTGATTTTTGGAGCAGCATAACTTTAATAGCGGTAAGAGAAATCCTTGCACCTGCTGTCATAGAGAATCTTCAGTCTGTTTTTGCAAAGTTAGGAATGCTTGAAAAGGCATTCATTGAGAGGAAGCAAACAAAACTGTGTGGGAAGTGGCAGAGGGAACAGATGAGGAATTCTGAGGTAGTCAGAAAATTAAATGAAATAGGTACAGCAGGTAGCAAGTACTGTTAAATGAGAACCAGTTGTTAAAAAAATACATTATGAAGGCATAGAGCACAAGACTAACTGAACTGAGCTACAGAGCTGTTGCAACTCATTGGCAGTTCAGCATCCAACCCCTTCTGAAAGCATACTCTACATTCCTGCTGCCACCACTCACCCATTCATTATCAGTTACCCACAAGGTAATGATGAGCCCCTCCTGTAGACTCTATATCAGTGCCTTAAATGAAATTTGTATTGCAATGCTTTCCATAAGCACCTGCCTGTATGCTAGTTTGCTCCACATTGCTCATCACTGCACCAGCAGCCACAGGAAAAAGCGATGTATGCAACCAAAATGCCAGACAGTCAGCAATGCAGTCAGTGTGACTCACATCATCTCAATAAAACAGCTGTGCTACATTGATTTCTACATAACCAGCGAGACCAATTGAGTTGGAGAGAATGCAGAAATGGTCATTCCCCACTAGCAATCCCTTCAGTCCCTTGTCTCTCTGTGTGTCACTCATCAAACTGTAACCAGGAGGTAGTGGGACAGTGGGAAAATAGCAGCAACCTGTCTGGAGATCGTTCTGCCCAGCTTCGAACACCACCCCCGCCCGTGCCAGTATTGAAGAAGCAGCCACACCTTGAGTGCTGAGATAGACTGGAAGGGCAGTAAAGCATTTGGAAGTAATTTCCCATCATGCAAATTAATCCCCTCACCCCACCCCTAGAGAGACATCATAAACTGACAGCTCACCCATTGACAGCAGGGGAGAGAGAGAGAGAGAGAGAGAGAGAGATGCAGACAGTATTCACATGAGATATGCTCCGTGATAGAGAGAAAGAGAGAGGGATGAGATGTGTCTGTGTGTGTGTGTGGGGGGGTTATTATCCAACTCTTGACATCTTTCCTATTTCACTATATACTGTCCTAATAAAGTACATGCACAAGTACTGAATGAGTGAACTGTCAACACTGCGACTGATAATTGATGTTTTCAGAGTCTCACAGTACTAAAGTGGAGGTTCCTGGAATCAAATATGGGTCTTTAGAATGCACAACAGTAGTTTCTATCGCTGTTCAGAAACTGCTAATAATCAGTAATATTACGGTGTATTCACAGAATCATAAATTATCCTCCAATCACACCATGGTATTTTATTAATTTATTTATTTATCCAGTTCTTTTTGAACAAGTGTTAGCCATACAGAAACACACGTCTTCAGTTTGACAGCTTCGAGGTCACGGTGATGGTACTGACAATAACTGCAAATCATGCCTAAATTCATGGACAAATGTATTAGTTACACTTTCCAGGAGATGGTGACTATTAAGCAAAGGTTTAATTTATGGAATGTTTTTAATAGTGGCCATGACGATTGATTAAAAGATTTACTGTAGCTGCCTTGGCAACACAGTATAACTCAGTGCTGCACTGAACTGAATTTGTTTTGCCACTGTCAAGCTCAGCAAAAGATCCAGACAGGCATAAGAAATACTTCCTACCGATGTATCCTGTATTCTCTTGTGGTGTTAAAAGATCATTTTAATACATCAGGTCCTTATTATTGGCCCCTGGGCTGCTCATAATTTAGTCCCTTTGAGTATTTATTGGTTGCAGCTGTCAACAATTAGCAAAAAACTGTCTACTACAGTACTGTATATAGTACTGTATGTGATTGATTGCTACTAAACTGGAGTGTTGGTTTTAACATTAAAGGTGTGACTAAGGTGCTGGAAACACTGTCTCTTGAATCTATTCCTGAATAAGTAATACAAAAAAAATCTGCTACCAATCACAAAAATGAATAGTCTTTCCAATTTCAAATGAAGGTTCCCCAGAATATTAATCAGAGTTCTCACTTATCAATTATGGAGGGGTAGTAATGCTTTGGGAAGCACATCTCATGGTACTTGATTTATTTAATCAAATCTGATGGACACAAAAAAAAAGTAAAAAATGTGAGTTTGGAAAACTATTTTTTGTTTCAGGAAGTATTTTATTTTAGCAAAATGGAAACATAAAACTATCTTTATTTGCCCTGCTATGATGTTATGCCCTATTTTATACACAGGCCCACTTAGAATAAGAAGTCTGTACAAACTATGTTCCTGTTTTGCTATAAAAAAATCTTCCAGAAATAATCTGTAAAAAACAGTTTACCAAAATGGTTCATATACTGTACACCTTCTGTACATTTACTTTATATCATAATTTTTCATTTGTGTTTTGCACACTGAAAGTTATGAATTATGAATACTTTGAACACTACAGGTATATGTGGACTTAGTATAATAATAAAGTAACTAATGGTGAAACCTTACTTTTCAGAAAACAGTGATATGATTTCAGTAACACTAGAACAGTACAATTGAAAATAAAATCTTTTTCACACTTCAAGTTTACTGAACAGTAATGTTTCATAATTTTCCATTATCCCTAGGTCAACATACAGTACTGTAGTACATTCAAACTGATCATAATTCATAACTGTCAGTGTACGAAACACAGAGAAAAAATCTTCATATACAGTACACGTACTGTACATGTATAGCATTGTAAACATCAGTCCAGCATCTCTAAAGCATAATGAAAACTACAGTGAGATCAGTAAAGATTGTAAAAAAATAAGTAAATATCAGTTTGACGTTGCTGCAGTGCTAAAGTGAATGCAATTCACACACTGGAGAAACCAAATTGCTGCTTACTGAAAAACAAATGTGCCTTGAACTGTGCTAGGATTCTTTTTTATTTACTAAACCTATGTGTTTGACTTTAATTTACAATACACAGAATGGTGAACCTTCTGTGAAGATCTGTGTGCAGGTAGAAGGGCTACAGATACTGGAAAGTGTTCCTTCCCCCTAAATGCCTTATTAGTGAATAGAGTTGAACTTGGCTTGAATGAGGGAATTAAAAACTACTAGAAAAATATTGTTTGCCCAGTTCCTCAAATATACTATATAAACAACAAAATCACAGGTTCAAATCATTGTCCATACCCACCTTTCCTTTCCCTCACAGTACGAGTACCATTCATTGTTTTGCATCCCCTCTGCATCTCTGGGACATGGTTTCTGTAGAGGGGGCAGGTCAGCATACAGTGCATTTAAAACAATTCTATATTCCATATATAAAAAAAAAACTATTTAATTTTGCACCCTCTCTTTTTCTACATCAGGAAATGTTTCTATTAAGAGTTACACTTACTGTGGAACTCTTAATTACATTTGAATTCGTTTGTGCCAGATGAGATCAGGAGTGGAGCAGAATAGTGAGAAAATATATTTAGAATAGGTACTGTAATTGTAACTGGCATATTTATAATGCAAAGGTGAAATGACAATAATACAACATTGAATACGGAGGAAGGTGACTCTTATAGATGGCAGTGCCAATGTCTAGTGATTTGGGTATTTTATCGTTATTGTGCTACAACCATAATCTCTCCTGGCACAGAGGGATTCAAATGAGAGTGCTGTAATGGTCTGCACTGGCATTCTGCTTTAATATATATATATATTTTTTTTAAACACATTTTATGTGATATGTTTGTGAAGGTATTTTAGGCTTCAAAAGACAATACTATAGCACTTTGGCCACTCCCGCTGCATACAACTACAGGTAAATGGGAAAGCAGAAGACATTTCTGTCTGCCAAGTACTCACTTGTTGATGCCTAATTAATGCCTCTCCCAACTGCAATCAGCTTCAAGGGACATCTATAGTGGATATAATGAGTGGTATAAATAGGTGGGGGAGGGGAGTGCTGAATTCCTCAGGAGGACAACTATTATGACAGCAGTATCAACCACATACTTATGCTTCTCACAACTCACCCTTTCCAAATCAAAATCACATTAGAAGTCCCTGTTTTTTTTTTATCTATGCACCTGTACACATGACTGTTTGGGGGGGGGGCAGTCAGTAAGAAGTGGGTTACTTAAAATTCTCCTTTTTATGTTGGCAAGAAAGAATCCTGGTCTCTGATTGGTCAGTCTGAGACTGGATCCATGATATTATTCCAGTACAACATCACAGGTCTAGTCTCAGCCTCACTGTGACTCTCTTGACTGACTGATTTGATTTGTTGTATTTGCTTTTTTTTTGCATCTGCTCTTAAGAAACAAAAATATTTTTACACACTAACAAAAACATTCTTTAAAATGCTTTTTTTTAATACTGTGTTACAACAAACCATTGTATAATAGCAATAATGCCATCTAGGGTGTGTGTTGTGCTGGGATAACGTCATGCCTCAAGTAATGGATGCACTCAGCCTGTGGCCTCATGCCAACCACCTGAGGTGTGATGTTATCTCAACAGAACACATACCCTGGCGGGCATTATTTTTTGCTTCTATTTTTTATCCTCCCAGGGCCACTGATCTGCCTACCTGCCACGTCCTGACTTCACCCACAGGTCTGTCCAGCCGCCGTCCCTTAGACTACCCCCAGCGACCTCGTGGGCCCAGCAGCCCCGTGGCTTGCCCCCCGGTACGAGGTGGGGTGGGGAGCACTCCCTCTGGAGCTCAACCCACCCATTCCGGATCCAGTAATGACGTGCACCCAGGTGCCGGGAGAGTCCGAGCGTGGAGACGGCCATCATGTCGCCGCAACCAGTGCCCTCCTTTTCCCACTTTTCACCCCTGAGCCAGCAGGCATGCACTGACACCAATGGCCATGAGCATGTATGCGTCTGCCCACATTCTGGCCAGGCGTCTGCCTCCTGCTGTGCTTGTGCTCCCAGCAGTGGAAGTACCTCCGGTCTCCACCGGGGGTCTCTCCTGCACTGGGATGCCCCTGGATCCCCCCCCCAGAGAGAGGAGAGCTGTCCCTCGGATGCTCGATCCTACTCCTCCCGCAGCCCCCCAGCACCCGGGCTCGTTCCCGAACCTGGGTCACTGGCGTGACGCGAGGTGTGGCGTCCAGCGCCTCAACCCTCAGCGCCACCGGGCCGGCCACCTGGAGGGCATTATTGCTTAATTTTGCCAGCCTGCCCATGTCCTGTACAAACTGCCATAATGATGCCTTCAAAAATATTTTATTTGGGATTTCTGTGACTGTAAAATTATGTTGGGCCACAAGCGTTTGCTATCTCTTTCATCTGGAACTAGATTACTAATAGAAAACTCATATATATTTTTTTGTTACTCTACCATTCCTCTGTACATTACACACAGACACATTGACAGTTACAGAAATAAAATACACTTTCACTTCTGATTTCTGGGACTGCAAGGCTGTATTTTGCCAGCCTGTCCTTCGCCATTCACATACATTGTCACACAGATGGAGCTGACAGTATAGCCTAGAGGTTAGAGTAGTGATCAGAGAATGAGCTTTTTACATCCAGCAGAACTGGGTTTGATTCCCATAACCTCCACTTACATACTGTGTGACTAAGAGCAAGTCACTTAATCAACATAGTGCTCCCAGGTCACCCCTGAAAACAGGCACTTATGCCTAGTGGGCCTTATCTGATTACTGGTTACCAAAGACTAATTCCAGAAAAAGAAAAGAAACTATTATAAGGGATTTCTGTGTTTGTGGAATTACTCAATCAATCAATCAATCAATCAATCAAATCTTTATTTATTCAGGCGAACATCATTGAGCACAGCTCGTTTGCAAGATGGACCTGATAAGGTCAAGGTTCAATAATTGGTACATGTATAGGAAGATTTAAAACACATATATACTTATATACAGTAATCAAGGTTCAATAATTGGTATATGTACATGAATAATTAAAACACTTATATACAGAAATCAAGAACAGAAATTGTTTAAACATAATAGGATATGGTAGGAACATATGAGATGCACTCTAGGTAAACCAGTATATACATATCAACATTGGCAGTAAACATGGCATACATTCAACATGATATACCCAAGATTCCAAAGACCAAGGAAGTCAATGTGGACAAAGAAAATAGTGATTGGATGACTGAAAGAGGTGATCATAGACTGAGACAAGTGACATAGTAGGAAGGGCGCATGACTAGAGCAGGGGCTGGTGCTAGAACTGGGAGGTGAAAGGCAGTGATAAGGGCTAAGGTAGGAGCCTGGAGTTAATGGGAGAAGATTATAGCCAGGGGTGAGGTATCTGTGGAGATGAATTCTAGGAAGTGGATGCCATGATATGATGGCAGCCTGAGAGGGGAAGGAAAGAACTGCGAATAAACTAGAACTTGTGGAAGCAATTGCATTTTTCAGGGAAAAGACTTAGGTATAGATGCTTGAAGGATGCTAAGGATACCTGGTTGATCAGCTTCAAGGACTTTTGAATCGTGTTCCATGATATAGCTAGATTATAGTTGATAGCAGATCTCCCATGCCGGGTGTTGACTTTAGGCACTTTGAGCATAATGAAATTGTAGCTTCTTAGGGCGTAGGTGCCAGCTGTGGCCTGTGCAAAGCAGTCTAATATATAGTTTGGAAGCATCTTAGTCAAAATTCTGTATGTCCACACTGCAGCATTTCTGTTTCTTCTGAGATGTAGAGATGTCCAACCGACTGCTGCATAGAGAGAGCAATGGTGAGTGTTAAATGGTAGATCTGTTATGAACCTCAGAGCTCTGTGGTATAGTGTATCCAATTTGCATAGGTAGGAGATAGGGCAGTGACTATAGAGGAAGTCTGCA
Organism: Neoceratodus forsteri; assembly: GCA_016271365.2. Classification (NCBI taxonomy): domain Eukaryota; kingdom Metazoa; phylum Chordata; order Ceratodontiformes; family Ceratodontidae; genus Neoceratodus; species Neoceratodus forsteri. The sequence continues at coordinate 616,452,782 of CM057455.1, forward strand.
TAGTCAATTACTGAGAGAAATGTGGCCTGGACCAACCTCATTTTGGAATCTCTGTTTAGAAAGTGCCTTATTCTAAAAAATAGACCAAGTCTCTGGCGAAGCTTTTTTTTAAAAGTTCTTCAATATGAACTGTGTAGTCAAGTTTGCTATCTATCCACACCCCCAAATACTTGAATTTTTCTACATAATCAAGGCTTTCACCAAGGATAGTGGATAGCTGGGGGAGGTTGTTTAGTATTGAGGGATTTGTATGGCTTTGGGTGGAGAAAAACATTGCTTTTGTTTTCTTTGCATTTAAAAGAAGCTTTTTTTCCAATAATTGATGTTGTAGTATACAGAATTCTGTTTGTAGAACTTCACAAGCTGTAGCACGCGATGGGTTGCTGACATATAAAACAGTGTCATCTGTGAACAAGTGTACAGTGGCTTTGGTAAGATTCGAATCAATATTGTTAATATAAATGGCGAAAAGGATAGGGCCCAGGATAGATCCTTGTGGAACTCCTCTTAGAAGTGGTTTTAGTGGAGATAGGTCTCCTTCAGCTTTCACTTGCTGTGTTCTTCCTGTTAGGTAACACCTGAACCATGTAAGGGAGGATGGATCCAAGCCTATGGAGTGCAAGGAAGAGAGTAGCAGCTCATGGTCCACACGTATCAAATGCCTTGCTTAGATCAAGGAATACAGCACAAACGCTCTTCTTTTTATCCAGTTCAGTTTGCCAATCATTTGTAACTTTAGCCAGTGCAGAAATAGTACTATGCTTAGACCGAAACCCGGATTGTGCTGGATTTAAAAGATTAGATTCTTCAAGGTAATCTCTTAATTGGATGCTTACCAGTTTTTCTAGCAGCTTAGATAGAACTGGAAGGATAAAGATACTCTACTGTGTTTACACTTACACAGCATTGTGGCAGCAGTGCAATGTCCATGTGTAGAGTGAATCACACATGGGAGCTGTACTGCAATGCTTGTTGGTTTCCTTCCAAACTACCCTGCAACTGGTAGGGGCATAAAAGTAATTTCCTGATCATGTGTAACTACTACACATTCTGTATTTATTTTATTTCTGTAATTCTTTATTAATCAGATAGTCCCAATGGGCATAAATGCCTGTTTTCAAGGGCAACATGGCAGCACTGAGGAGGTTAAGTGACTTGCTCAGAGGTACACAGTATGTAAGTGGGAGACTGTAGGAATCAAACCCAGACCTGAATGCTGGATGTACCATGCTCATTCACAGGTAAACGTTTAGTTGTGATTTCTGTAACTCCAAGGATGTATTTTGCCTGCCTGTTCTTCACCATTTACAGACATTGTCACACTAATGCCAGTAAAAGAAAATAAACTATTATAATGCATGTCTGTCTCTGTGGAATTATTCTACACATGTTGTATTTATTTTATTTAAATAATTCTTTGTTGACCAGATGGGGCCCACTAGGCATATTTGCTTGTCTTCAGGGGTGACCTGGGAGCACTGGGGCACTTAAGTGACTTGTTCAGAGGCAAAAAAGTTAAATGACCTGCTCAGAGGCAATCTGCCACTTGCATGCCTACTGTAGGTATGCAAGTGGCAGATTGTGGGATTCAAACCCACATCTGTCTGATGGATGTGCCATGCTCCTTTACAGCTAAACTTTTAATTATGATTTCTGTGACTCCAAGGATGTATTTTGCCAGCCTGTCCTTCGCCATTTACACAGTGTCACACAGATGCAAGTAAAAAAAAAAAAACATTATATCAGATGTCTTTCTAGGGACACCTGTTGTCTCCCTTATATCAGATGTCTTTCTAGGGACACCTGTTGTCTCCCTCTGTTTAGCCTGGTTCTGGGTTCTGGAACCCCTCCACCCCACCCTCCTTGTTGCCACTCTCTCTCTCTCTCTCTCTCTCTCACTCTCTTTCTCTGACCTGGATGACAGAAGTAAATATTTCTTTCAATATTTTTTTGCTGCCTGTAAACATAGCCACAGTATTTCAGCCTGTCCTTCACTGTTTACACACATAGCCAGACTAATGCTTTAACACAGTATACTATTTGATAACTCAGTAAGAGTTTCATCAATTACAACTTTTTTGATAAATAATAAAACATGAACACTTGCTTTACTTGTTTGTTTTATTAATTTGGATGTGACACACGTAAGAAAAAGAAATATGAAAACACAACAAGAATAGATGATAACTTTTTGCAGTGGCTCTGTAGCACATCGCTACACTTTTACCAGGAGCTACAACTTTGTCGCTACACAATCTGTCTATCTTTTATCAGTTCCTTACAGAAACAATGTGCAACATTGTAACATGCTTACCAACCTTCTTCCAGCTTTTGTTACTTAGTGTAACATGTTATTTCAGTCACAAACCAAGCTTCTCACAAAGCATACTGGATTTATGGGTGCTGGAGAAAATGTCATTGTTCTGCTTCTTTTCTGTGCTACAGAACCTACATACCTCTATACTCATTCACACTAAAAACGTCAAAACCAGCAAGCAAACATTTGGCATCAACAAATGCTTGTTTTAGTAAAGGTATCCGTATCTCTTGCCCTTTTTTCAACCTTTCTATTTTAATTGTCTTCAGTTCAGTTTTCAAGGTTACTCACACAACAGTGTACTAAAATCTATATGGCCTGCCTGAATGCCTTGCAAATGTGGGTGCCAAATGAGAACAATGGCCAGAGGCTCTGTATTAGGACAAACAACACAGGGAAGATGGGGCAGCCCTGATGGGTTCTACTGTACAGCTGAAATGAGGGAGAAAATATCAAATTAGTCAGCCACATGCTCCTGTCCAGTCAAAAATCAGATTGCAAGCCACAATAAGTCCCTCTTTCTTCTGGCAGTGAACGCAGCCAACATTGGAACTCTCTATCTTTCTGCATTAAGGACACACATCTTGTGAACTGAGAGTGCAATGTGTTTCATTGACACATAAAAGCCCCCCCCCCACACACACACACAGACTGAATGGAGGAAAGCAACAGGACAGATTTGAAAATTATAGACTGTCAATGGGATGCTCTAACTTGCAATGGTAAATATCGGCTATCCATTGTCAGCCGGTAGTTTGTTTTATCTATGTTTGCTCCACCATCCCCTCAATCTCCATGTATTTCTTTGGGTGTGATAAGTGATAGGGGAGGGGAGGAAAGTGGTTTGAGGCATTAGGGAACTGAGCTTGGCAAATTCTGAGTATGAATGGATGCATGCTTGGTTGGAAATGTGGAAGTTTTAATCCTACAGATGTGGTGCTTTTCTTCTTTTGTCACATGCTAAAATCACTTGAACAAATCCAAAGTTATAGTAAAGTGGCAATAAAGGTGTTAAATGTGGTAGACTGAGATCCATGCAGTGTGAAATGTGCACCACAGATTTAAAATCAGCTTTCAATATTCACTGGACATTGTTAGTTTTACTCATGACACATTTAGGTAGCTGAACCTTCCTTTTTCCACTCTAAGATGTCCTTAGATTACTGTAAGAGCAGGGTTTTATAATCCCATTACACCAGGTTTCATATAACAGTTATAGTCTCTGTATTGGCTGACATACTGTATCCGATCCAGTAGAAATGCCAGAGGAAAGTCTTCATTGTCTCATCATGAGTATTTACAGAAGCCACTAACCAAGATTACTTTTCCCAGTCTAAGTGTTTTTATTTCCTGAAGACCTGCTCCTGGAATGCTGTTTAGAGAGCCAGCAAATTTTGAAATTTTAAGTCCTGCATTGAAGTCCCAGTGCTGTTTTCCTCAGACATTGCCTGACACTCTAGACAGTTGAAGCATGCAGATTGCAGCACAGTTAAAGAGAAAAGCTTTCAGAGCACCTTCTTCACAGGCAGCTGGCATAAAAAATCTCTGCCTTGAGTTCAGAAAGTAGACCAAATGCTCAAGTGTGAATTTAGTCCAGCATTTCAGTTTTACGTGCTCAGATTTCAAGTACATAGCAGAGCGGGGAAAACCAAAAGACGGGGAATGACTAATCATACCATACAATACAAATATGCTTACATGTGAGAGATTCAGGGACAAGAAAAGCCACTCATATGGAATACTGCCCTTTGAAGTTGTAAAACTAGAACATTTCAAATTTAGTATGAAATACATTAGCATATGGCTTTGTGAAAAGGCAACTGAGGAATTAATCAACTGACGTGTGCCTAAGGGACTTAAACTATTTTCCTCTCATGTACTGTATAGTGATGGTCACAGCTATAATTTCCTTTCTGTCTATGTGCTATTTTTTAATCTACAAAACTTGGAAGTGATTCATATCTTTGGAAATTAAACAAACAATTCCCAATCTGAGCATGGCTTAGCCATGTTGGTATGGGGGGCAAAGCAGGTCCTAGACAGGTAAACATACAATTCTATCAGTCTGCAGTGGTCTTTGCCAGTTGGGGGTTTATTTGAATTCTTGATTTTAAAAATCCTTGCATCAAGAAGGATTTATCCCAGGGGCAGACCAGGTCTTTATTAAGACTACTTTATTATATTTGAGTATTTAAAAAAAAGTGAATAGAGCCTATAGTAGAAACGCATAAAGAGAGGCATCCAAGATGGAAAGAGATGGGAAGGTCAGGGTGGCAGCATGCCACCAGGGAAGGATAACAATTGGCAGCATTAAAAAAAATATATTTTAGATGATTCTAACCCAAGGGATGGTCTCCCTGTGTTGATCAGTTGGGGGCGGGAGCTGTCTTTCAGGACACTGAGTAAGGGCTTCTGGTGTAGGGACATTAAAAAAAATAACTAGCACCTGGAATGGGCCCAGTACTGGGAATTGAAAAAAGAATAGACAACACCAGTGTGGGCTTCTGATGTTGTGCAATATTACAATACTGGTGACTGGTGACAGGCATCAAGTGGTCATTTTATTTTTAATTTTTTTAATCTACAAAACTTGTAAGTAATAAATATATTGGGAAATACACAAACACATTTTTGTCTTAGTTGATGAGTAATGGCACTTTATTTTGTTCATTGTTATGAATTAAATTAAACAACACTTCTTCCTTAGAGCATGTCTCACCTGGGGCAGGCATTCCTAATTTTAAAATCCCTACTCCATGCAGGGTTCATTCCAGGGACAGACCAGGTCCCCGATAGGCCACAACATAATATTTTACATTTTAAGTTTATAGATTTAGTCAGTTTTCTATGTTCTGCTCTGAACAAGTGACAGCCAGGATGGGAACTTATCTTTTTGGGGTTTGCTGGCTATAGTAGGTCTGAGCCCCAAAAATCAGAAAGCAGTTTAATTAGGAAGTAGGAATTTAAAAGGGCAAATGAATATTGATGAGACCTGGGCATGGATTGCTCTAAGGTCTCTACATACAGTATTGATTAATTGTATATACTGCATTTCCAATGATGCTATTCAGACAGAAGCCAGTTGAGGGAAAAAAAAAGAGCAATACTATTGCTTGCCATGGGGGGGGGGTGGTAGGCTCATTGGCTGTACTAAGAATTCAGTCCCAGTGTCACCAGGAAGAGGAGGGAAGGATCAGGGTGACAGCATGCCACCAGGGATGGACATCCAGTGGCAGCTGTCAGATAGATATGAACAAATTTAGCATAAACATTTTTTTACTTTCTGATTGCACTTATAGTACCTAGTTTTGTTAAAATAACAGAGGACAAGCAGATCACACAATACTGTCTTATTTTACCACTTGGGCTGTTTTTACAGGAAATGCCCCAGTTGGTGTCTGAATCTGATGCTCTAGATTCAAACTGCAGATGCAAATAAAATGACCCACGTTCCTCCTTAAATAGAATCTGTTGCTTTCACACTTGTAGATCCACAGCAGAGTCTCTTGCACGGCTATAATTCATCAAAAGATTTATTTCATATTGAGATTAGAATGATATTTATTTTACCTTTACATATTTCAAGTGCATACCCACCACGTGAGGTTTTATTTCAAGAGAGGACTGGAGTGAGTATCAGAGATCAGACATGATTCCAGCAAAATAAATTACTCTTCCTCTGTCTTTTTGGGGTTTGCTGGCTATAGCAGATCTGAGCCCTGAAAATCAAAAAGTGGTTTAATTATGAAGTAGGAAATTAAAAGGGCAAAGTGAATATTGCTGAGACCTGGACACAGATTGCTGGAAGGTCTTTACACAACAGTATTGATTAATTGTGTATACTGCATTTCCAACTATGCTATTCAGACAGAAGCTAGTTAAGGGGAACAAAAGGAGTGATACTATTGCTTGAAATGGGGGGGGTAGACTCATTGGCTGTACTAAGAACTTGGTCCCAGTGTCACCAGGAAGAGGAGGGAGGGATCAGGGTGACAGCATGCCACCAGGGAAGGACAACCAGTGGCAGCTGTCAGATAGATACTGAACAAATTTAGCATAAATGTTTTGATACTTTTTGTCTGCACTTACAGTACCTAATTTTGTTGAAATAACAGAGGACAAGTAGGTCACACAATGCTGTCTTATTTTACCACTCAGGCTGTTTTTATCAGAAGAACCCCAAGTTGGTGTCTGAATTTGATGCTCTAGATTCAAACCTCAGATACAAATAAAATGACCCACATGCCTCTTTAAATAGAATCTGATGCTCTTACCCTTGCAGATCCATGGCAGAATCTCTTGTAGGTCTGTAATTCATCAAAATATTTATTTCATATTGAGAGCAGAATGATATTTATTTTACCTTTACATATTTCAAGTGCATACCCACCACGTGAGTTTTTTTTTTTTGAGAGGGGACTGGAGTGAGTATCAGAGATCAAACATGATTCTAGCAAAACAAATTACTCTCCCTCATTCTTTTTGGGGTTTGCTGGCTATAGCATATCTGAGCCCTGAAAATCAGAAAGCAGTTTAATTAGGAAGTAGGAATTTAAAGGGGCAAAATGAATATTGCTGAGACCTGGACACAGATTGCTCTAAGGTCTCTACATACAGTACTGATTCATTGTGTATACTGTATTTCCAATGATGCTATTCAGACAGAAGCCAGTGGAGAGAAAAAAAAAGGAGTGATACTATTGCTTGTCATTGGTGGGGGTAGGCTCATTGGCTGTACTAAGAATTTGGTCCCAGTGTTACCAGGAAGAGGAGGGAGGGATCTTATTTTACCACTAGGGCTGTTTTTATAGGAAGTGCCCCAGGTGGTATCTGAATCTGATGCTCTAGATTTAAACCCCAGATGCATTTTCCATGTAATTCAAGTGCAACGTTTTTTTTTTCTTCATTGCATTACCAAACGCTTCTCAGAAAGAAAGTCATTCCTATAAAGCAAGCTGTCCACACCGAGGGCTCTTTCAGCGCTAGCCCCAGACAGTCTGCAAGTCTCCTCTGGATGCTGGTGCATGGGGAATTATGCAAGCTGAATGCTCTGATGTCAAAACCCTATAAATTTGATGAAGCATTGCAGAGGAAATGGAGAGACAACAAAAAGATGGCTAAAACAGCAAAATAACCCATTAGGCTGGAACATCCTTAAATTATGCCAGTGCCGTGTCCATGTACTGTACATCATGTACTGGCAATCAAAACCTCATAAAAAAGTAATCCGGGATGAGAAACTCGGAAATGCTACATAACTCTAATTTAAAACACATACAAATTAAATTAAAAAGGATGCACAGTTGGCTTCTTCCAATGATTTAAAAGTGTTGCTATCTTTACAAAGTTAACATACTGTAGCAATGCGGGACACTACTTCTGAGCTTCAAACCATGCAAATAGGTGTGTAGACAACAACAAAAAAGCAAGATAAAAATGAAAATAAACAGATTTAACAGAGACTGCATTCATTCCATTCAGTATCTGTTCCAGGAGAAGTGGTCTGTGGGGACACCTGCTGGAATGTCTCCAATTAACAAAATAAACTTCTCCTAAATAGTGCCACCTGGTGCATTCGGCAGCTTACAATGCAGAGAAAAATCAATTAAAAACTCGACATACAATGACGCATTGGTCAGTAATGCTCGGTGACGCTCGGCATTCGGCATACCTAGTACCGCATGCCTCTCGGCATGCTGAGGCATATGGCGGTACCAGGAAACTTTACTGTAATGACCACTGTATACATACATACATCCATATTATACCAGCCCAGTGGGGCCGGTATAGTTAAGGTTGCACGGTCACATCTATGTTAAATCTCCATTTTTGCACTTTAATAAGTTTGCAATCATTTGATTTGCCTGAAATGTGGAATGCACAACTGCCTGCTATAGATCTCTGTATCTGGAAAGTTTCGTTCTGGTCAGATGTACTGTTGCAAAACTGTGGGATGCTCAAAATGTGAAAAATCACACTTTTTGGTGCATTTTTTGGTAAGCCATAATGGACTGAAGAATGCATTTGAGTGGCTTCAGATTTGCTTGCCTACATGTGGACTCAGTTGAACTGTTGCCTTTAGAAGATTTGGTGAAAAAATATTGCTCTGTTCAACAGTTATTCCATTTTTTCATTTCTCATTTTAGTCTATGGGAAAATTTATATGCGCACTTCTAAAATTTTCACAATCACATTTTTTGTTGTTGAGCTTCCTGAAACTGTTTTCGTGCTGCCGCCATTTTGTTTTCAGATAGCGAGAGAGAAAAAAACATTGTAACTCAAAAAATAATGCCCTTTGGTAAACAACAACTGTTGTGTTTACCTAATCGGGCCCTGAGGAACATGACCATGGCATTAGTTTTTCATCAGCTGGTCTGGAAATGTGTTTTTCAAACTTTTTGCACCATTTTGCCATTTTCTGATTGTACAACATTTTTTTGTTGTCGCAAAAACTATCACGATAAAAAAAATCACTGTGGCAACATTTTCTTTGTGCATGACAACATTCCCATTATACAGATAGAAATGTTGTGAAAACATTAAAGTAATCATGGTAACACTACACGAACACATTTTGATGTGTGTTGTTTTCTTTGTCACTTCATTGTGGCAAGGGGGATTGTGCTATTGGCCTGAAATTTTCAGGGTGGCAAGCTCTAGTTGCACAGATGTGCCTTTTGGTGTTTTTGTATGAAAACATTGAAAAGGTCCATAGTTACAGCATTCCAAAGTTGAGAAATTTTCCCTTATGATAACATTGCAGCACCCATGACACCTTTCGGTGCCTGTATCTCAAAAAAGGTTAGAGACATGGATTTTTCATTGCAAAATTTCTTAGTACTGAAGTAGGTTGGAAAATCATTAATACCATGAATTTTAATTTTTTTCTACCTTGTACGGTTACTGAGATATTTGGAAATTCGTATTCCAATTGCTCATTTTCATATCTGTAGGCCACTATTATGCCCAGAGAGTTTGCATTCACAGCGCATTTTGGTGCCCGTATCTCAGGCATGATGCAAGATACAGATTTGGTCGATTTATGTCATGTCGATGTCTTTCTTTCATTATTACAATGACACTTAAATTTTTTTTCCTAGCTGCTATGATTCCCGAGATATTGGCAAATTTGTGTTACAAGGCTTCCTTGTCCTATAGGGCTGCTGTATGGCTCCATAGTTATATGTAAGTGGGAGTGCAGGGCATATATCATTATGCAAAAATGGGCAGTTTGCTTGGATCCCACTCTCCCACCAACACATACCATTTACTATTTATATTACACTTTTTCAAAAAGAAAGGAAATTCTTTGCAACAAACTTCATTAATGCATCAGTTAGGGTTGTTTACACAGCAACAAAAGTGTGAAATTCAACTTTAGGGTTATCACTCCCTCCTCAAAACCCTAACACTGCATTCCCTCCACCCCCCCCACAAATGCAAGACACATGCAAGATTGTAAGACACTATACCACTCTGTCACATCTGTAAGCACAATAATCACAACACTGTATTGATTTCACATGACACTGTGTAATGAAAAAGCAAATACAGTATAATCGAGTCTATACTGCCAGCACAGTATGATGACACATTATTGCTGGCATATCTTCCTCATACAATGAGACTTAGTCTGTACCCATTTTCAAAATATTGATTTATATGTGTCATAATTCAACAATTGCCTCCCTGCAAGTATTGCTGCTTCCACATAGGCATGTGGTAGCAGGAAAGATAGAGCTGACACATGCACAGTACTTTGCAGATACTGCTCTGGTAGGAAACTACCACCATCATATGTTGCTACAGTGCTGTGTTACCTGGAAATACTCACTAACAGTATGTTATGGTTAGCTTTGGATGTTACAACTGTTGCTTTTACTTCTTATTTGTAAACTATACTACAAAAAATTACTTTTATTATTACTACTGTTTGTTATTAGGACTGACTCACTGTATCAGAAAAAAAAAAACATCCAATGACTGTTAGTAGGCCTATACAAACTGTCATTTCCAATAAACAATGTGTGGATAACATACTGAGTGTTTCATCAGTTATTAACTATTGAAATATGGGCATCTGCTTAAATCTTGTTATTGATGTTTGTAACATAAAAATGCTTACAATGGGCCATCACCCATTATTGCATAGCATGTGTGTATACCCGCAAGGCACTATGGTGGCAGCAAAATTCATATAGTTGGTGGACCGTGATGATGAATGCGCATTGTGGTACATTTAGAGAGTTGTATATTACTTCTGTTACCTGATGCTGGTTGTCTCTGGTTGCTTGTGTTGCCTTGGCCCTTCACTTGCTTGCATGTGTGGGTGGGGGGGTGAAGGGAGTGCAGAGTTAGAGTTTTGAGGAGGGGGCATGAGGTGGGGTGGTAACCCTAACATTGAATTTCCACACTTTTGTAGCTGTGGAAACAACCCTAACTGATGCATTAATGAAGTTTTCTGCAAAGAATATATACATATATATATTATAGTGGCATGATAGCGCCACTATATTTAGGGTTATGAAGAAACTCCTATGCTAAAGTCACAGTTTTGTGCGTTAATAACTTTGGACCCATTCAATGGATTTTCTGGAAATTTGGTATGCATGGTGGGGCATGGTAGATCTCTTGATTTGCCAAATTTCATTTTGGTCAGACTTACGGTCTTTGCACACAAAAACGCTGAAAAATGCAAAATTATCCAGTTTTGGGGACAGTTTTTGGGATGTTGTCCATGGTGCAGTGTGGTTGTCATGTGGTGTGTGGCTCTGTAATGTGGCTCATTTGAAAGAGCTTTGGTGGCCAAATATGACACTTTTCATTTGCTGAAAAAATATTAAGGCATTCAAAAGTTATGCCACTTTTAAGTTCCCATTATAAGTAAATGGGAAAATTTATATGGTTATTTTGTGAACAAGGAATGGGGTTTGGGCCATCTGGTCTCAGCTGGTGATCAAAGAATTTGCAGCATCATGGTCAAAGAATCTTTGTCCCCGAGAATTCTTTGATTGCGAAGTCCACCATCTTGTTTTTAGATTTCTGATTGTAAAAACACAAATATCTCGGCTCAGGGGTCACTCCTGAATTAAAATTTAGATGGGTTTTACTCAGGGGGATCTGATCTATTAAGCCATGCCTCTGGTTGCATTCACAATGGTCAAAAAATTGAGTTATAATGTTTTAAATTTTTGATCGTGGCTTGATAATGATCTTTGATCGTGAACCTAAAAATTATTGGATCACGAGATTCTTTGATCGCGATCTTGCATCATGATCTAAAACACATTTATCTCAGCTCAGGGGTGGGATAGGGATGCAAATGAGGGTGGGTTTTGCTCAGGAGGCTTCATTCTATCAAGGCATGTCATTTCTTTCATTTATATCTGTTGAGGAGGAGCAGCAAGATGGCAGCAATGCTGCTCTGCTCCTCGTGGCTCCATCCTTGAAGCGATGTTCATTATTTCTTCTTTGGCAGCTTTGGCTTTTAGCTATTTTTAAAATGATGAATGAAACTCACCTTGCACTGCTGTTTGGTTTGTTTCACCAATGCCACCTTTAACCTGTTGCTCTGCAGTGTGGCAGTTTGGGTGCCCAGTTGGTGTTGAATGATGGGTGTTTTGAGTTGGCGAGTCAATGATGGAGCAGGACATGTAAAGGAAAAGAAGTGAGAGAGAGGCAGGAAAGATAGAGAAGCCCCATCTCATCTCTCTGACCTAAGCCAGTGCCATTGTATTTAGGCATCAAGTTTGAGAAACACTGGTGTGCTGTGCTATCCAGCACTACGGTTTGTGGGGCTGCAGCTCAGCACTCCTGAGTGGAAAATGGGAAGAGACCTGAATTAAGCCTTGCAAATTGTTCGTATGGATCGACTGAGATGTCATCTCAATATCTTGAGAAAATTAAAAAGCAAAAACTCACTGATAAAAGGTATGCCAACTAAGCCTGATGGTGGTACGAGTTTGCTATTGTATGTGAGTTTAATTTACTATGCTCAGATTGAGCGATGTTGTTTCCTTTTCTAGGTGTTCTAGGTGTTGGCCTGAAGCTCTATGGATTTAATCTGATGAAGATTACAAGGACTGCAACATAATTGCAGTGAGGAAGATAAGAAGCATTAATGAGAAGGAAGAGAAGTGATTTCATGGGGCAGTGCAAACTTAACATTTGAGACGGCAAAAGAAGGAAGAAATTGCTAGCTTCTATGGTCGTTCCACTAACTGGAAATAGTGCCCCCAGTTTGGTTTTCTGAAGCTGAAGGCAGCATGAAAGTTAGGTCTGTGTGTTACTTATTTATTGCTCAGAATTTTATGAATGTCTGGAAAACAATAAAATAAAATAACGCTATTCCCAGGCTTTTGAAAATGGCCCTTAAGGAATGGTGCTAAATGCTGTTGTGCTTTTTAATAAGGTGGGGTTCCCTTTATTTTTGAAAATGGGCTGAATTCTTAAGTGCACAGAGAGCTTGCTATGGAATCTTAAGATTAATTTTAACTATATGAACATTATTCTCAGGATGGTGCACAGTTTTGAATTAAGACTGCCAGCTTAAGTTTAAAGTCAAATTTAAAGGTCCATAAGGAGTTTACCACTCTAATAATTTATCTCACACAGGAGGACATTACCAAAGCATTTGGTGAAGTGGTGAAGAGGCATAACATGACTAGTGGCCCTTAGTCCTTTTTCTTAGAGTTCATGACATAAAATAATCAAGGAAAGAACTTCAGGGTGATTGAAGTGGGACTCCTACTTGGAGATGGTCATTGTGCAGAATTTAATTGGACTGATTACAGTTGTTTCACCTGCAGTATTGACTTGATTTATTTTTAGTTCAATCACCACATGATTTTAAGTTGTAACATATACATGTAATGTGTGTATTCTGTACATGTGTCTGGCTTCATATCAAAAAAGAGAAATTTCAAATGTATTAGTTTAACCTGTTAATTCGTATTGTAGTATTTTGGTGATCATTCAAACTGGCTGTTCTCTGAAGTTTAAATGGCAGGACTCCTCAGCAAAATGAATACTGGTTCCCTCCGGCAAATCTTTTATCAGGGCATCAAATTGGAAAATTGACTTGCACAGAGACTGCTAGAAATCAGCTAATTTTTTAAACTTATATGGACATGATTCTAGATTCCTTATGAAGGACCTTATTAAGGCACCACTGGGATATTTTATCCAGTATTCCAGGTTTTGCTTACTCAGTTTTTGATTCTAAAGAGTGGCAGAACAAATAAACGTGCCACAGAATTATCTGGGATAGTTATTCAGCCAAGTGCACATTAATGTGCATGACTTAGCAGTTTTCTACCATTAATAGAACATCTCTCAGAATGAGGACAATATTTCTTTCTTATTATTGTCTATACAAATGATTCCAGTGAAACTGAGTGAACCCTCTCTATTTCATTTTTAAAGTGTTACTTTCTTTTTAGCTCTGTGATAGTTTGAATTGGTCTGGATTAATATGTTATATTAAATGCTCACATTATTTTTGGATGCACTTTAAGTCATGCTATACTGTATGAAGCTGCTCAAGAAGATTGATTTGAAATGTGTATGCATATAGCATATTTTGTTGTTTTATGTGTGTTGTCTACTTTGCAATGACTTATTGTTGAATGAAAAAACTTGAAAACATTTAAATCTGTTAAAAAACGGCATTTCACCATTTTTTATTCTTTGATCGAAAGCGTGCAATTTCTTTGATCGCTAGCCTGCAAATTCTTTGATCACAATCGTGCATCACGAGCTAGGGATGAGATGGCCAAATTAAAAAATCAAATCTCTCAGTCCTGGGGTGCCCTAGGAAGACAAATAAGGGTGGGTTTTGATCAGGGGACTTTGTTCTGTGAAATCATGGCAATGGTTTACCGCAGTTCCTTACAATTTTTGAATTATAGAATTTTGTATTCTTTGATCATGAGCCTGCAAATTCTTTGATTGTGAGATTCTTTGATCACGATCGTGCATCATGAGAGAGGGACAAGATGGTCCATTTAAAAAAATCTAATTTCTCAGCCCAGGGGTGCCTTAGGAAGACAAATGACGGTGGGTTTTGCTCAATGGGCTTTATTCTGTCAAACCATGGTGGAAGTTTACCACAGTCCCTTCAATTTTTTGATTTACAGCATTTTTTATTCGTTGATCGTGAGCCTGTAAATTGTTTGATCATGAGCCTGCCAATTCTTTAATTGTGATCTTAGATTGTAAAATAGGGACAAGATGGCCAGATTTTTTATAACGGAATAGATAGGGCAATTTTACTAATCTTTAACATTAAATATCTTGAAAACAGTTTGGTCTTTTTACTTGAAATTTGGAGGGTGTTTACGGCATGACATGTAGATGTGCATTATGGTATGTATGTGTCAAAATATATATTTTTTGCAGAGATATTGCATGGCGCAGTTTACATTCTGCAGACAGTGTTTTGCATCATGGTGGTGGCTTGTGTCATGGATGTAGTTTTCAGTCATTGTGTCTGTTAAATGTCAACAGGTGCAGAATTCTGCCACTCTGATGAATGAAAATCTCAAACTTTAAAATGTTATATCTCGGACATGGTTTAGTCTTTTCACTTGAAATTTGGAGGGTGTCAATGGCATGTCCTGTAGATGTGAATTGCAGTGTTTATGTGTCAGAGAAAATATCTTTTGCAGAGATATTGTGTGGTACAGTCTACATTTTGCAGACAGGGTTTTGCATTGTTGTACTAGCTTGAGATTTGTATGGTAGCTGGCCTTGCTGTTGTCAATATACTTTTTAGTCGTTAGGTGTGTAATGTAGCTTGGCACTTGGAAATTAGTTTGGGTCCTGTGCTCCCACCAACTTGTGCAGCTTTGTACTTTTCTATTCTTTCTTAAAATGTAAGGAAATTCTATGCAAAAAATTGTGTTAATGCATCATATAGGGTTACACCACAAAAAGCAGGAAATGAAAAATCTTTAGGGTTGCCCCTCCCCTGGGACCCACCAGTCATCCCAAGAATGACAGATGATGGGGTGTTTCATTAGAGTTGTGAGGCCTAAATGTCACCCCGTTCTGTTTTGCTATCCCTTCTGAATATGAGTAGACATGGAATGGGATGACATTTATGGCTCATGACCCCAATGACACACCCCGTTGTCTGTCAATCTTGGGATTATTGGTGGGTCCGGGGGGGGGCAACCCTAAATATTTTTTATATTTCCTGACTTTTTTGTGGTGTAACCTAAATGTCATTAAACAGTGTTTTGCATAGAATATATATCTATATATATAGATATATCTATATATATATATATATATATATATATATATATATATATATATTCTATGCAAAAAATCTATGTTAATGCATCATTTAGGGTTAAAATACAAAAGTCAGGAAATGAAAAATCTTTAGGGTTGCCCTCTGACCCACTCATCATCCCAAGATTGACAGCTGATGGGGTGTGTCATTAGGGTTGTGAGGCCTAAATGTCACCCCATTCCATCTGAAATTACATTCACAGGCCACAGTAAATAAGAATGGAGTGATAATTAGGCCTCACAACCCCAATGACACACCCTGTCAGCTGTCAATCGTGGGGTGATGGGCGTGTCTGGGGGGACGGGCAACCCTAAAGATTTTTCATTTCATTATTTTTTGTGTTTTAACCCTAAATGATGCATTAAGACTGTTTTTTTTGCATAGAATTTCATTACTTTTTGAGAAAGAATAAAAAACTAAGAACTTGCACAAGTTAGTGGGAGCATGGGTCCTTCAGGCCCTACGATCCCACCAAGCTACGGAACTTGGTGGGAGCACAAGCCCTTCAGGACCTGCGCTCCCACTAACCTACGGAAGGTTGTAAGAGCACGGTCCCTTCAGACCCTGCACTCCCACCAACTTGTAAACATGTGTGTACCATCAACACCCTCCAAATATCAATGTAAACACCAAACTGTGTCTGAGATATAACATGTTAAAGTTTGAGATTTGCAGTTGTCAGAGATGCAGAATTCCTCACCTGTTAATATTTTACAGGCACAATGAGTGTGTTTCATTCATAAAATAACCAGAATTGCATTTTAAAGTTGGATAATAGAGAGAAAAAAATCATGTAGCGAGGAATGGAGCAGTACCACAGCCATCTTGCCGGCTCCAAACTACTTTGTATGGAGTAAAGTAACTCTGGCAAATTATTGCCTGAGAAGTTTGTACCGGGGGGGGGGTGCTTACACCTTTCAGGGTGGTCAGGAATGTGGAGACAGTCAGAGTACACCAGCAGCTGAAGCACAGGGTATGAGGTCAGGGGTGGGTGCCAAGTTACGGTAGGGGAGTGCAGGTTAAGCTTATCCTGGAAGAAGTGGAAAGTACTAGAAGGGTCTGTGCCATGCAACATGAGAAACCTAAAGGTCATGGTGGGTTCCCGTGGGGTGTTTGTTAGATGCAGAGGGTTAACAATGTCATTGGGAGAATTGTGTTAGAGTGTGGAGGCTGAGAGGATGCAGCTTTATAGTGGATATGGGAAGGTAAGGAGAAGGGGTCAGGTTTGGAACCAGGAGTGGGACAGGCAGAAAGAGGTAGTGATACCTTCACACTATATATGCAAGGATGAAGTTGGTAGGGTGAACAGTAAAAGGATGAAGAGAAGTAGTGAAGTTTCCCCAGAAAGGGCAGGAAGCTGGGAAAGAAAGTGTGCTGGCTTGAGTTTTGTTTAACTGTTAATTCACCCATATTCTTAATAGATTTAATTCACACTAGGTGGATAGGCCAGCTGTACAGAGTTGGAGACACAGGTACAATTACTACAAATTGTGATTCCATGATAACAATTACACCCTGCCAAATCAATGACCCAAGCCCAGTGGTCTTTTTTATAATTTGTTGGGCTGTATATTTTGAGCAAGACTTAGCTGTATATAAAGAAAAATAAAACACATAATCTTTTAAGGGGGATTACCTCCAAAAACTACCTTCACCATCACTAAACAACATCTCTGGATAAGCTGACAAAGGGAAACCACCACCATCATCTGCATTAAAAACAAACATATCTCCCTACTTATAAACCGACAATCAAGGATTCTTAGGGTCCATTCCTTAATTGACCCAGATCACCTCACATTCAAAAGAAATGGCGAAAATGTATTTTTCCAAAATTAGGCAGACACTCATTTTCATAAAAATGGAAACAGAACTGCATAGCACATAGTGTTATTAGAAACAATACTTCAAGGCACTGCTTCGAGACAATAATATAAGGCTAAGGGTTCATTTAAAAGTAATTCATTTAGAAAACACTTCTCAGCCCAATAATAGGGCTGTATAATAAACAAATAAGCCCTTGCTGCACCTTAAATGTCCTCAGATTGATAAATGTGATAACTGTGATAAAGGAAAGTTAAGTACATTTAAGCCAAAAAGCTCATACTATATTTTAACTGATGTACCAAATCTTAATACTCCTCACAGCAGGACTCAGATTCTTCCAGTCACTGCAGCAGACTTGCCTGTTAGTTTTTTCCCCTGGACCTCGACTTGAGGAGGCGCTTATCGCAGAGTGAGTACTCAGGAGGATCCATTGAGGGAGCCTCCCTTGAACTCAAAGTGGAATCCAATTCCACCCCCAATGGAGCACTGTCACACTGAAATTACTGCATTGTCAAATAGGGGGAAAAAACTGCAATGCGGTTGGAGCACTAGCAAGATCACCTCGTAGTTAAAAGTTTTACAGTTCTCTGTCTTGGGTAATTATTCTTCATTAAAAAGTAAAATATTACATGAAATCCAAATCTTGAATTTGGCATTTGTGCTTGAGGATTTCATTAAACTGTATTCCCCTTATATGGAATACCTTTTCTTGGAACAAAAATCCACTTCTTTACCTCAGAAACAGCAACTAAAGTTACTTTTTTTTTGCTTTTCAGTTACACAGAGTCCTAATCTTGAATGGTCCTGGGGTGCTTGCACATGGGGATTCATTACACTGTGTTCCCTCTAATGATATATATATATATATATATATATATATATATATATATATATATATATATGTGTATATATATATATAAATATATATATATATATATATATATATATATATATATATATATATATATATATATATATATATATATATATATGCAGCATGGTAGTGCTACCATAGCTAGAGTTGAGTAGCACTTTTAAGGTTAAAGGGTGAAATTTTGCACTTTAATAACATTGCCACCATTCAATGGATTTGCCTGAAATTAGGCAGGCATGGGGGCACCATTACTTGATATTATTACTTACTTACTTGGTATGAAAGAACAGAAGGCCAGAGCTCATCAAGACTGTTCCCCACACTATGTGGGACATTATTTATCTATTATCCCTCAACCAAACATCTAATTTGTTTTAAAGACAGTGGCACTAGTTGCCTCTACCAATTCTTGTGTCAAGGTGTTCCATACAATGGATGCTCTTATTGGAAAAAAGTTTCCCCTTTTGCTGGTTTTATAAGTTTTTACTTCAAGCTGTTTATTATGCAGTCTCGGAACATGTCTCCTTTTGGAGAGTGTTAGACCACATTTTTCCATTAGATCTGGTGAATTTATTAAATTAAAAACCACAAGCATATCACCTCTTAATCTTCTAGTTTGAAGAGAGAAGAGACCAGTAGCTTTTAATCTGTTCTGATAATCCAAGTTTGTTAATCTTGGAATCATTCTAGTTACTCTCCTTTGAACCTGTTCAAGAATTGCTATGTCTTTTTTGGTTTGGATTCCAGAAAGGGGAGCCATAGTCTAGATACAGTCTAATGTATGCCCTATACAATGGAATAAGGCATTGTTCAGTGCGATTAACAAAAGTGCATTTTATTTGCCTCAAAAGTCTGTTGGTCATGCAAGCAGTTCTAACACAGTGATCATTTGATGTAAGTTTACTATTAACATATATCCCTAAATCTTTTTCACAATTTGATGAGTGAAGTGGTAGTCCATTTATATGATATATCACACCATAGATCTTAGAATCTGCCAACTTTTGTACCAGTCAGATATACAGCTGCAGAGTTATTAAGTGACATCCGTGTACGCAATTATGCTTTTTTTGCAAATTCTTTGCTCACCCCTACAGGTCACATGGTTTGCATGACTGGTCCAAAAACATCAGGGAATGTGTGGCTGGGATCCCCGATGTGCCTTTTGAAGATTTCATGAAAAAATATTAAACGGTTCAAAAGTTATTCAAAAAACAATTCCCCATTATAAGTCAATGGGAAAAGTTAAAAAGTTCAACATTTTCGCAAATGCTTTTTAGTGTCGTAAATGGCCCTATTAGTGTCGCAAATCTGCCATTTTGTTTTAAGTTACTGATCAGAAAAATGCTTGGCATTTACAATTGGGACCCACTAGGAACTCAATTCTTTTTGTGTTCACCTAGTCAGACCCTCAGGATGCTAGCCATGTCTTTATTTTGGGGTTAAACACCACAGAAATGTTTCTCAAATTTCTGGAAAAAGTAGTGTCACACCTGCGACACTTAAGCAAATTTTTGTGGAAACTTTTGCAAATTGTGACACTACTTTTCCAGACTATGGCCAAAATGACAGGAATTCTTTGCCACCCTGCTGCAAAAGAATGGGTTTGTCTTTTGGGCTGAAATTTGGAGGGAAGGCAGCCGACATCTCACAGATGTGCCTTTTGGTAGTTTGATGAAAAAATATTGCATGGATGCCAAGTTACAGTGCTCTGAACCTGAAGTTTTTCCCCATAAACTAACATGGTGGCATATGCAGCGCCTTTCGGGGCTCATATCTCAAAAATGGTGTGAGATACAGAATTTTCGTTGGCAATTGGAAACGCAAATGGTAACGTTAACAGCAGAAATAACGGCAAAGTAAACAGAAATGAAAACTTAGCCTGGAAACATGAATCAAGAGAAATGTAATTTTTTTTCTACATCATACGGTTCCTGAGATAGCAGCAATTTAGTATTCCAACAGTTCATTTTCTGCTCTGAGGCCCATTATTATGCATACATTCTTTCTTCACACTGTATTTCTCTATGCAGCTGTTGGGCAAATACAGGGTGTGCGCTTCCGTTACTGTTACAGTTACTGTTCCCACTTCTGTTTCCGTACCTGTTTGCATTACCGTTCCAGTGTAGGCCACCGTGTGCGTTAACCTTTGCATTCTTGTTTGTGTACGCACTTGCATTCATGTTTCCATTTCTGTTTACTTTGCCATTATTTCTGCTGTTAACGTTACCATTTGTGTTTCCAATTACCATACCATCACTGTGCACGTCACAGTTTGCATTTCCTTATGCACTTGCGATTGTGTTTGTGTTTCTGTTTTCTTTGGCATTATTGTTACTGTTACCATTACCATTAACGTTTACAATTGCAGTACCATCACTGTGTGGGTTACGGTTTGCGTTTCTGCACACATTTGCATTTGCGTTTGCATTTCTGTTTCCTCTGGCATTATTGTTGCTGTTACCATTACCATTTGGATTTACAGTTGCAGTACTGTGACCGTGCACATAACGGTTTGCGTTTCTGTACGTGCTTGCATCCACATTTCTGTTTCTATTTCCTATGGTGTCATTTTAATTGTTACCATTGCCATTTGCTTTTCCAATTGTGGTACCATGATCATGCACATTACGGTTTGCGTTTCTGTATGTGCTTGCATTTACCTTTCCGTTTCTGTTTCCTTTGGTGTTATTTTTGCTCTTACCGTTCCATTTGCATTTGCAATTGCGGTACCATGACCATGCGCATTTCTGTCTGTGCTTGTGTTCACCTTCCCATTTCTGTTCCCTTTGGTGTAATTGTTGCTGTAACACTTAACATTTGCTTAACAATAGCAGTACCTTGACAGTGCATGATACCAGTTGCATTTACGTACACGCTTGTGTCTCTGTTTGCGTCACTGTTAGCTTTGCCATCACTTTGCACCTGCGTTCCTATTAACGTTTGCATTACCTTTTACGTTTGCGTCACCATGTGCTTAACCATTAGCGCTTGCATTTCCATTGCAATTACTGTTACTATGTCACTACACATCATGTGGTGGGAGCACGGGACCAGGGCCAGTGCTCCACCACCAATCTATTCACTATTTATAGTCCTCATTCTGAAAAAGAAGGGAAATTCATGACAAAAAAACTCCATTTAATGCATCAGTTAGGGTTGTTCCACAGCAACAAAAGCAAGGAAATTCGGTGTTAGGGTTGAAAGCCCCCCTTGCACCCCTAGCCCACCATCCCAACTGGCATTGGGGTGTGTGTTGGGCTCATCGTTCCTAACTCTCACCCCATTCTCCTTTACCTTAGTTTATTACACATGTGATGGGGTGAGAGTTAGGGCCGATGAGCCCAATGCACACTCCGATGCCAGGTGGGGGGGCAGGCGGGGGTGCAAGGGCTCAACCCTAACACCAAATTTCCTTGCTTTTGTCACTGTGGAACAACCCTAACTGGTGCATTAAATTACGTTTTTGCCATGAATATATATATATATATATATATATATATATATATATATATATATATATATTTTTGTTAGAGGAACACAGTCTAACAAATCCCGAAGTACAGCTCCGGTAATGCACATGCCCAGAAGTACAGCTTCATTTCTTTGCACCCAAAATAAAACACTTTAGAGAGCTAGTTTGGGTATCAGAATGTCTTAGCAGCATTCTGTGTTGGCAGCTGCGACATCTAATACTTTTTCTGTGTGTAGGACCAAAAACAATGGACTCGGTCAAGAACAAGCAGCCCCTCGGCACCTCGCCATTGTAGTTCATGGACGTGCGCTGCCGAAATATACGATGGACCACCAGAAATACTTTAATAATTGGCTACATATCCAGGAGTCCTCTAAACATTACTAATTACCATCCAGAGAAAAAAGTTAAAGTTACCTTTCCAGGGAATTTTACCCCACAGCCAGCTTCCATTATTCTATAAAACAGCACCCTTGTGAAGTTAATAAAAACCAACCTCATTCCAAATGCCTAGCTCCTGTACAAGGAACTGTTTGCTTCTCTGCAAGTCACCTACAACTAGGAACCTCACACCATTTTCCAATTTTCCAATCTCCTGTTCTGGCATTACAGAAAAGCTTCTTTCCCGAGCATCACTTAGGATTTTCAGAGCTGAAGGTAAAATAAAGATATCGCTCCACTGAGCATAATAACTTTGGGCACTGAATCTTGAAACCTTCCCCCCCATAAGCAAGGGTTATCATACCTGTAGGTAGAGTTTTTAGAATATTTTACCACATGTGGTGCATTCCGGCTTCCTCACTATGACAAGGTTTCCATATGTCTTTCCACTTCAACAGGATCACAGATTCAGTCCTTTGGTCCAGCAGTCCTCCATACTTGATTTCTCTCCACACAGCCCTTATGCAGAGCATCTCTTTTAGTCTACACATACCACAGCATGCAGTGCAATTCTCTGCCTATTTCTTTATCATAATTCCCAGAACAGAGCTATAAGAGTTGTGTGGCCATTTCAGAAGAGATCAAAAAAGGAAAAATGATGACTGAGTGCTGGTACTAATGGCCAGTCGAAGCAGCACAACCTCAAAAGAAAAACAACATGCTATTATTTAAGTAGCTTTTATGTTACAAAAAAAAAAACTCTGATCCAGGGGCTGCTTTAATAAAATGTAGGTTTCATTCATAAAACCCAAGTCAAAGCCCACTTTCTCACTTACAGAAATTTCACTGAAGGGCTGACAGTCTCCCTTTAACAAAAATAAATTAATTTCACAGTCTGACAACACAGCAAGATTGTTGCCATTGATCTTTAAACTGAAAGATTGACAAAATTGGCCTATTTATTCCATTATAAAATCTGGCCATCTTGTCCCTCCCTCGCGATCAAAGATGGCAATCAAAGAATCTCACTTTCAAAGAATTTGCAGGCTCATGATCAAAGAATAAAAAATGCTGTAAATCAAAAATTAGAAGGAATTCTGGAAAACCACCACCATGGTTCAACAGAACAAAGCCCCCTGAGCAAAACCCACCCTCGTTTGACTTTCTAGGACACCCCTGGGCTGAGAAATTTGATTTTCTTTCTCGGCCATCTTCTCCCTCACTCACGATGCACGATCGTGATCAAAGAATTTTCAGGCTCACGATCGAAGAATAAAAAATGGTGTAAATCAAAAATTAGAAGGAACTGTGGAAAACCGCCATCATGGTTCAACAGAACAAAGCTCCCTGAGCAAAACCCACCCTCGTTTGACTTTCTAGGGCACCACTGGGCTGAGAAAATTGATTTTTTAATTCAGCCATCTTGTCCCTCGCTCACGATTCACGATTGTGATCAAAGAATCTCGCAATCAAAGAATTTGCAGGCACGTGATCAAAGAAATTGCACGCTCATGACCAAAGAATAAAAAATGGTGAACCGCAATTTTTTGACCTATTTAAACAAAACCAATGCCGTTCCTCAATAGAATGAAGCCCCTGAGCAAAACCCACCCTCATTTGTGCCCCATCCCACCCCTGAGCTGAGATAATTGTGTTTTTAGCTTGCAATGCAAGATCATGATCAAAGACTCTTGCGATCAAATAATTTGCTGGCTCGCGATCAAAGATCATTAGAGAGCCGTGATCAAAGATTTTAAAACCTGATAACTCTATTTTTTGACAATGTTGGATGAAACCAAATGCATGGCTTGATAGATCGGAGCTCCCTGAGTAAAACCCATCCATGTTTTACTTCAGGAGTGACCCATGAGCCGAGATATTTGTGTTTTTGGGATCGGAAATCTAAAAACAAGATGGTGGAGATCGCGATCAAAGAATTCTTGAGGACAAAGATTCTTGAACCACAAGGCTGCAAATCCTTTGACTGCCAGGTGGGTCCAGATGGCCAGAACCCCATTCTTTGTTCGCAAAACATACATATAAATTTTCCCATTGACCTATAATGGGAACTTAAAAGTGGCATAACTTTTGAATGCCTTAATATTTTTTCACCAAATGAAAAGCGGTATATTCGGCCACCAAAGTTCTTTCAAACGAGCCATCTTGCAGAGTGACACGCCACATTATGGCCATGCAGGGCCACATACAAAATCCCAAAAGCTGCCTCCAAAACTGGATAATTTTGCATTTTTCAGCGTTTTCATGTGCAAAGACTTTAAGTCCAACCAAAACAAAATTTGGCAAATCAAGAGATCTACCATGCCCCACCATGCATAACATTTCAAGCAAATCCACTGAACGGGTCCAAAGTTATTAACACGCACAATTTTGACTATAACATAACAGTGACATCTCAACCCTAAATATAGTGGTGTGACCGTGCCACTATAATATAAATATATATATATATATATATATATATATATATATATATATAAATATATACGTACATATATTATATGCAGTTCCTTTCATGTCCACAGTACTTTTTCAAAGCCAAAAAAGTGATCAAATACATGTTGCTTGAGGACAAAAAAAAATGTAAAACATTTAAAA
This sequence comes from Neoceratodus forsteri, assembly GCA_016271365.2. Taxonomy (NCBI): domain Eukaryota; kingdom Metazoa; phylum Chordata; order Ceratodontiformes; family Ceratodontidae; genus Neoceratodus; species Neoceratodus forsteri. The sequence goes on from CM057455.1 coordinate 616,477,572, forward strand.
ATGTTTCAATCCTGCTAGAGATGGAAATGTTTAGCAGCAAATGAAAGTGGAATATAACTGAGTCTTTTACTGTTACAAGAGATGGGTCAGTCATTTTGCCCAACATTGCTGATGTGCTGCTTTGAGTGAGATGGATCAGTCATTTAGTCCAACATTGCTGATGAGCTGTTTTAAGATGCGGAGTTCAAAAGTTTAGGATAAATATCTGCTAATGGTTTTACTGCCCATACTTTACCCCTCTCAGGTTGACTGCTTTTACAAAGAATGGGCTGTACTGACAACAGAACCAGTTTGCAACCTTAACATGCAGCTGAACCAATGAATGATATAACAAAATACTGTATGTTTCAAAAGTACTGTATGTGAGTGGTCTAAATAGCTCAAAAGCCTGACTATCACTGAGGAAAACTGGATTACTTGACAGGGACCATGAAAACTGGATTACCAGGTTAAAAAAACATGACAGGTGGCATCCTTATACAGCAGTAGTATTAGTAGTACAAACAACTTATATGAGGTCATCCTCCAATGGTTATTTCACTGTCTACGTATCCATGTATGACTGAATGTAGTGGGCTGCTGGTAGATACACCTGTGAGTGGAGTCCAGGACAAGGGAGGACATCAGAACATATTTTGGGATGGGTCTGGTAGGGGGCCCCTGGCTACTAGGGCAGGTATCTTTGGCAGGGTTGTGGGGTGCACTGGCTGTGGGGCAGCCATGGTCCTAAACAGGACTTGAAGTGAGGGAGATTGTCCAGTCTGTAGGCAGTTATCACAACTCGGGGGGGGGACTGACTGGGTAAGGAGGCAGCAGGAGGTGTTGTGGGGTGGGCTGAATGTAACTGGAGGCTGTGGGGGGCAGGTGGGCAGTGATACAGTGAGACCTGGACTTGTTTCATCATACAGGAGGGGAGGAGTTTTGGTGCATGGACTTGAGACAAGGGGAGACTCTACCTGGGAGGAAACCAGTCAGGAAAGACATCAAAGACACAGGGGGTTGGAGGGGGATAGGAGAGTTGGGGCCAACTTGGGGGCCAACCAGATGGATGTATCTTGGGAAATCAGGTCAAAAAAAAGGAGGTTGGCTTTGTGTACTAAAACAAATTTTAGCCACTGCGTAAGTTGGGTGTGGAAGGAGTGGTGTGGGGAGCTGAGGAGGAAAAGGAAGGTGGAGGAGGGAGTGACATGGGAAATCGGAGTGTGGTGGGGACTGGTCATTCAAAAAGGCAAGCTAGCAGGGGAAGGGGCAAGTCTGTTGTCAAAAAGGTGGAGGTGGCAATCTGCAGAGGGAGGGTATGGGGGCTGAGAGCTCTGTCAGTGTGAAAAAAGGAGAAATTGAATCCAGGAAGGGTCATAGAAACATTGAAACATAGACTTTGACGGCAGATAAGGACCACTTGGCCCACCCAGTCTACCCACTTCCCTTCCTATTGTATAAGCTGCAGATTCTAGTAAACCAGCAGCCTACTTCCTGCACCCCCCACTACAATTGCCTCATGTCTGTCCCATGCATGTTTGAATTCCCCCACTGTTTTAGACCAAACAACCTCCCCAGAAACATGGTTCCATGCATCCACCACTCTCTCTGTGAAAAAAAATGTCCTTACATTACTCCTGAGCCGTCCCCCCTCTATCTTAAAATTGTGCCCCCTTGTTCTTACACATCTCTTTTTCTGAAAGATGCTACCCTCCTGGACTTTGTTGATTCCCTTGAGGTACCTGAAAGTTTCTATCATGTCCCCCCATCCCTCCTTTCATGAAGGGTATACATATTAAGCTCTCTCAGTCTCTCTTCATATAGTTTCTGATGCAGACCCTGCACAATTTTAGTTGCCCTCCTCTGGACTGCTTCCATCCTGTCTATGTCCTTGCGTAGATGGGGTCTCCAAAACTGCACACAGTAATCCAGATGGGGTCTCACCAACTGTCTGTACAGGGGGATAACCACTTCCCTTTTTCTACTTGTGCTGCCCCTTCCTATGTATCCCAGTATACCTCTGACTCTCCTTACTGACTTCTTACATTGCTTACCCATCTTTAGGTCATCTGATATGACTACCCCAGGTCCCTTTCCATTTTTGTTGTTGTCAGTATCTCCTCTGCTATTGTGTACTCTCCTCCTGGGTTTTTGTTTCCCAGATGGATTAATTTGCACTTCTTTGCATTGACTCTAAGTTGCCATATGTCTGACCATTCCTCCAACCATGCCAAGTCCTTTCTCATCCTTTCTACCCCCCCTTGTGTATCAGCTCTGTTACAGATCTTTGTCATCATCTGCAAAGAGGCATACCTTTCCCTCCAGATCCTCTGCAGTGTCACCTATAAAGATGTTAAAGAGGACTGGACCCAGTACTGATCCCCGAGGTACTCCACTAGTAACCCCCCCTTTCTTTGGAATGTGTTCCATTCACTATTACCTTCTGTGTCCTGTTGTGCAGCCAGTTTGCTACCCAGGCTACCACCCTGGAACCCACTCCCAGGCTGGCTAACTTGATTATTAGTCTTTTGTGCAGGACTGTGTCAAATGCCTTACTAAAGTCTAGGTAGGTCATATAAACAGCCCCTCCCTGGTCTATCACTTTGGTCACCCAGTCAAAGAAATCATTTAGACTTCTCTGACATGACCTTCCTGCTGTAAATCCATGCTGCTTTGGGTCCTGTGCCCACTGGTCTCTAGGTACTCAACAATTCTTTCTTTCAGAAGTGATTCCATTATTTTCTGTACCACTGAGGTCAAACTGACAGGTCTGTAGTTTCCTGCTTCTGCCTTGCTCACAGTTTTGTGAAGGGGAATCACATCTGCCTTCCTCCATTCCTCAGGTACCACCCATCCTCGCATGATTTGTTAAAAAATGTGGTCAGTGGTGTCACTAGGTCCTTCCTTAGTTCTTTTAGGATTCTGGGGTGAATCCCACCTGGCCCCAGTGCTTTGTCCACCTTCAGTTTTAGCAGTTCTTTCAGGACTCTTTCTTCTGTAAATGGACTGGTGTCAACCCCACTACCCAGAGTGCTTCTATTGTCTGGTTTAGGTAACTCCTTCTCATCTTCTTTTGTGAATACTGAGCAAAAGTATTCATTCAGTATCTCTACCTTTTCACTGTCTCCCTCTGCCCACCTCCCCTCTCCTTTATTAATCTTCACTATTCCTCCCTTAACCTTTCTATGCTCCCTAATGTACCTATAAAAGGTTTTATCCCCCTTCTTAACTGAGTTGGCTATTTTTTCCTTGGTTTGGGCCTTTGCTATTCTGACTGCCTTCCCTACTTCTTTCTGCTTTAATTGATACAGTTTTCTGTCTTGCTCCTTCTGTGATTCCTTATACTTTTTGAATGCAGCCTTTTACTCCTTAACCTTCCCTGCCACCTCTTTTGAGAACCATAGTAGTTTTTTACTCTGCTTTGTTTTCTTTATTTGTTTCACACAAAGGCTTGTTGCCTGTATGATGGCAATTTTGATTTTTCTCTATTGTTCTTCCACCCCTCCTTTTTGACCATTTGCTAGTGCATTCCTCAGGTATTCACCCATTTTGCCAAAGTCAGCCCTTCTAAAGTCCAGTATCATTGTTTTGTATGGCTTGTCTCCATGGTTGTGCTTATTGTGAAGCACACTGTGCAGTGAGTCACTTGTTCCCAGATGTCTACTGACTTCTAAATTTGTGATCCTCTCTTCATTTGAGAGTACCAGGTCTAGTATTACTCCCTCCCGAGTTGGTTCCAACACTAGCTGTCTAAGGCCTGCTCCTGCAGGGCATTGAGAATGACCCTGCTCTTGGATGTGGCTGCAGTACATGTCATCCAGTTAACATCTGGCATATTCAGGTCCCCCATCAACAGTATTTCCCCTTTTTCAGCCATTTTGAGAATGTCCTCTATCATTTTCTTGTCCATTTCCTCCCCTTGAGATGTGGGTCTGTATACAACCCCTGTGTGGACTGTGATGCCATTCCCTGTCTCCAAGGTGACCCAGAGTGCCTCTTGTCCTCCCCCTTTACTTTTGAGTTCTGTAGCTTTGATCCCTTCCCTTATGTATAGAGCTACTCCACCTCCTCTTTTACCCTCCCTGTTCCTTCTGTAGACTGTGTGCCCCGGTATGTTGACATCCCAGTCATGGTTCTCCGTGTACCATGTTTCTGTGACTGCCACAATATCCAATTGTTCATCTTCCATCAGGGCTACTAGCTCAGTAAGCTTGTTTCCCAGAATACGGGCATTGGTACTCATTGCACTCCATTTAATGTTGGCTTTATCCTTTTTCCCCCATCCCTGCTTTTATTGCCCTTGTCTATTTTTCCATTTACCCCTGTCCTGCCCTCTGTTGGTCTCTGTACTTCAGTGTTTAACTTACTACCTGCCATGTTTTGTGGGGTGAGTCTTGAAATGTCCTGCCTTTTATCAGCACCTCCCCCCTTGGCTAGTTTAAAACTTGCCAAGGAAGCATTTAAACCTGTCACTTAGGAGCTTGGTTCCCTTCGTGGACAGATGCAGACCATTGTGCCAGTATAGACCTTCATCTCTCCAAGTGTACCCCCAGTCCCCAATGAAGTCAAAACCCTGTGCTCTGCACCAGTTTTGCAACCATTCATTAAACTGCATGGTGTGCAGTACCCTAGCCTCACCCCTGCCATGCACTGGCAACACCTCTGAGAAGGTAACCATGCTTGCTAGCTGTCTGAGGCCCCTCCCCAACTCCACAAATTCATCCTGCACTGCACTGCACTGATTCCATGCCTAGGTCATTTGTCCTAAGGTGGACAATGATATCTTGTTCTCTCTCCTGTGATGCTGCTTCTGCAATCCTGAGGATTCACGTCGTGTCCCTCCAGGCCATGGCACCAGGCAGGCACCTTACTTCCTTCTCCTCTCCCTTCCCCAGTTCTACCCCCTAGCAACTGTGTCCCCTATCACAAGCTGTTTTCTTCCTCTGTGGTGTCCCTTGCCACCCTTTTGTGGGTCTCCCTCGGGGATGTCCTCAGCATTCTTCTTGGTCTCCACTGAGGGTGCCATCATAGAGGAGCCTTGCTCTGCCAGACTGGTGTATGATTTATGCAGAGGTACAACTAGGGGGGCTTCACCTCTGTTCCACCACCCGCACCCTCCCAAAACCCACTGTGGTCCAACTGCTCTTCATACTTGTCAACTTCTGAGGCAGTGGTGCTCTTTGGGTGGGGGAGGCCTCCTTAGTCCTTGCCAGTTCAGCCTGGAGGTGGGCAATCTCCTCCCTCAGAGCTGACAGTTGCCTGCAAATAGGACAGCAATGCAGTTTCCAGAATGTCTTCCAGAAAACTGCTGCCCCATAGCCAGTGCATTGCACTACTACCCACATGTCCCTCTCCCTTATAATATACAATATGTAATATATATATAATTTTTTTTTTCTGGTGTGTACTTACCATTTATGCACTGTGATGGGTTATTAAGAATATGACAGTTCTGCCCCAAGACCTGTTGAGAAAGTGATGTCAGAACTTTGGCTATAAAGGAAATGCCATGCCTGAGGGGGAGGGAGTCCACAACCACAGGTGACTGTTAGAAACAATCAAATACACCACCGCTCCACCACCCTGGTGAGTACTGCCCTTTATAGTAATTCAACTAACCTCCAGTAACTTATTTAAAAATAGTTTAACTATCACAAAATCTTACACACCAGTAAGTTATTTAAAAATAGTTCATGTCCCAAAATCCTAGTATTCAATCCAGCTACCCCGAAGAGACAACCAAAATGCAGTATTCAAACCCTTGTGAAGTTACTTCCAAGATAAGCAGAGTTTGCAAGCTCCTTATTCAACTACTCAGCCACCTGTAATTTATTTAAAAATAGTTTAACTGTCAGAAAATCCTAGTAGACAATCTAGCTAGCTCCAAGGGTCTACCCAAATGCAGCATTTAAGTCCTTCTGAAGTTACTCACAAGATAAACAGAGTTTGCAAGCCCCTTCTTGGTTAAACACTAAATAAATATGTAAATAAAAAGCAATTACCAAGGGTAGTTAGTTTCACCTCCCACAGAATTGAGCAAAAGTACACGTTGTTGCAGATATCAAGTGCAATATAGAATGTCCCACACAGCTCAGAGCTGAATAAAGAAGCAGCCTCCTTCCAGGTCAAGAAGATGTGCTTTGTGTCCCTAAATATTGTAGCCACCAGTAGTTTATAGTAAGCTGATCAAGTCTGGAAGTCTCCACCCAGGGCAATTGCTTAACAATGGTTATGATGCAACCTTTCCTGATCCAATACAACACTTTGTGGTCTGAAAACAATGAGGGAAATAATGTCATCCTTCAAGGGTGGAAGGTCATCCTTTGAGGGTGGAGGACCCTACCATAGTAGGGCCAAAAGGTCCAGTGGCCCTGCAGTATTGCATGGAGGGGGATAAGGGGCTGGTGGAGGAGGCAGGTGGGGGTGATGGCATTAGGAGTGCCATTTGGGGGTACTGGTGTGTTAGGAGCTGGAAAGGGGGGATGCAGGAGTGGAAGACTTGACTGGTGCAGGGAGTGGGGTGAAGGCTGAACTGGGTGGAGCCAGGGTAATCAGTAATAAAAGGCATGACAAGAGGGGTAGGGCTGCAAGGGGTTCTCTCAAAGAGGGTCTGGAGGTCAGCTGGGGGAAGTGGGCTCGGGGAAGGGGGAGAGTTAGGGACTCGAGTGGGAGCCCAAAAAGGAGGTGATCCAAAGGTTAAGGGGGGCACTAAGGTACTTCTGCTGGGGGGACTCCATGACCAGGGGTATCCATTGGGAGGGGCAGGGTGAGGGAAAATCCAGCCCAGTTAGGGTAGTGGGTATTTCCAGTCTAACTGTGCATAGGGCAAAGTTCCTGGTGTATGAGCTGGTGCAGGACTGTGGGGGATCACCTGACTTCTTTGTACACCTGGGAACCAATGATATTGAAGAGAATAGTGTGATGAAAATTCAGGCAAGGTTCTGAGAACTGGTCATGGTCTGTCAGCACAATGGCTGCACAGTTTCCTTCTTGAAAATCCTGCCAGTGCCAAGGGCCACTGTGGAGAACAAACAGAAGATCAGGAAGATTAATGACTGGCTCAGGCAGTGGGGTGAAGCATGTGGGATTGGGGTGTTGGGGAACTGGGGAGAATTTGGGAGGACAAGGATCTGTATGCCAAGGATAGGCTTCACCTTAATCTGGTAGGAAAGGAGGTTCTCAAATAGAGAATGGTAGAATTTATTCAAGCTAGATGGGGTTTAAACTTGTGAAGGGGGAAGGGAGGGCTGCAGGGTTGATCCTGCCATATCTATCAAGGGTAAGACTAGCCCTTGACCCCAAAAAGGGAGGCAGGCAGTGCATTAGGGTAGGCTGGTGGGCAGCTGTATGTAGGCTCAGGGGTGGATAAGGTAAAGGGGAGTAGGGACAAGAGTTGGAGGATGGTGATAATAAATGCCAGGAGCCTGGGAAATAAGATGCTTGAGTTCCAGACCATGTTGATGGAGGGGGAGGTGGATGTGGCAGTGGTCACTGAAACTTGGGCCACCCCGGCCATGACTGGGATCTTAATCTGAGTGGGTACATTGAGCTTAGGAAGGATAGGATGGTGAGGTGGGGGAGGGGTAGCAATGTTCATTAGGGATAACGTTGGGGTTATTAGAGTAGAGGAAGCTGTGGGCAATGTGGAGGCCATATGGGTCACCTTGCAAACCCCCGGCAGCAGGAAGATCAAGATGGTGGTGGTATATAGGCCCCCAGGGCTGGCTGAGGATCTGGAGGATTGCCTGCTGGCTAACATTAAGAGTCAGCGCAGGCAGAAAGGGGAAGGGGTGGTGTTGATGGGGGACCGTAATATGCCAGCTACTGATTGGTAAACTATGATGTCCACTGTGACTAGGGTGCAGAGGCTGCTGGATGGCTTCCTGGATGCATTCCTTAATCAGCAGGTGAGGGACCCAATGAGGGAGTGTCATATCCTGGATGTGGTTCTAGCAGGCAGGGGCCTGGTAAGAGACCTAGTTGTGGAGGTTCCCCTGGCTGGGAGTGACCATGACACGGTATGGTTTTTGCTCAACTTGGGGGTGGAGGGGGATCATACAAAAACAGAGACAGTTGATATTGGGGCCGCAGACTTTAGGAACATGGGGAAATTCTCAAGGGGGCTACAGGAGGTTACCAGGTCCTGTGCAAGAGTGAGGTGCAAGGGTGGTAGGTCTTGAAAACCATGCTGGTGGACCAAGGAGGTCCAGGAGGCGGTGATGGAGAAAAAGGTTGCCTACAGTAGGTACAAAAAGATTGTGAGGGGTGTTGGATAGGGAGAGCTATTGTTTTGCAGCCAGGCAGGTCACCAGAGTAGTGAGGGGAACAAAGCCTAGGAAAGAGCAAAGGTGGGTGCAGGGGATACAGGGTGGGGAAAAAGGGTTCTTCCGGTATATTGATGAGAGGAGGAAAGTCAGGGGCCAGCTCAGTAGGTTGAGGACAGGGTGGCGGGTGGAAGGGGCTTGTGAGCAATGAGTACTTTGCCTCGGTATTCACTAAGGAGGATGATGGGGAACTTGTATACTGAATAATGTTTAGTTTTTATTGCATTGTTCTTGAGAAAAATGAAATACTATTTGTAAATTTTGAAACTGCTCCTGGTTTTCCTGTGTTTCCTGACCTGAGCCTTGATGACAGGCTGCAGACACATCAGTGCCGGAGTTTTGGTAAAAGAGAAAAGTGAGCTGGAAGCCGTTTGAGTTTGGGGCTAAGTTTCTGGGTCAACTCTGCTGAATTCAGAATTAAGAGAAGTGTTTACTTCAGTCCGAGTTTCCACTTGGAACCCTTGTGGAAGGGCCAGCCTGCCTAAGATAGAAATGAGAAGTTTCTAGAGCTGGGTTGGGAGACTGAGTAAAGGACAACCTGAAGTTAGTCACACAGTGCATGTCTGATGGAGAGGGTGCAGGGGACCTAGTTTAACACCCCCTGGATTGAAGACCATGGGAAAACCTGTGGCATGGGATGAAGAGAGGCCTGTCTAATGAACACAATTTGCAAAAGCCATTGGGTGAAGATTTAAAGGCTAAGCAGGTGAAGATCATCCATTCCCTGTTTACCAGGCATCATCATTGGTGCAGCATTTTTCTGGGATCACCAAGGTACCGTGTAACTGCTATTGTGACTGCCTTTCATCCAGCTGCAATACTCCTGTTTGGACTGCAAAACTGTGAGTACCCCTAGCTGCTGCCTTGAGGAGTTTCTTGTAGATAGCTAGCTAGTATGAGTCTAAGGCAAATTGCATCAGGACTGTTGGTAAATGAAAATAAAACTGGGGCAAAGCAAGGTTTAACGTGTTACAAGTGAAAGTAAAAGTTGGGACAAAGCAAAGTTTAAAGTGTTACAAGTGAAAGTTAAAGTGGGGACAAAACAAGGGTTAAAATTTGCAAGTGTTTCCCAGGTTATTGGGCTCCGAAGAAAGTTCTAAGGCTTGCACATTTATCCGGTGTGGTACTGACCGCAACAAGGACATTGAGGGTGTAACTTATTGTAGGAGGCAGGGAGACTGTGCGGGGTTGTTTTGGAAGTGTTTATAAAAGTTACATTGCTATTTATATCCCTTTTCCCCCTCCCCCTAATAAATCCTAATATTGAATACATGTTAATACTTGTGGCTGTGAATCTGTGTATCTTAGTTATTGTGTGTGGGTGGAGTGTTATTGAGTGGGGAAGTATACTAGAGGGCATATACTGTTATTTCCTGTGTAGTGGTAAACTGTAAGTTTTCCAGAGGTATTACCTGCCACTGTCCCAGGAGGAGGTGCCACACCATCAGACTTCCTTGTATCATTAATGATCCTGATTGCAGGGGTAGCCTTGCAAGCTCTGGTGCAGTGATGAGCCACTCCTTGTGTTTTGCTGTGTTGGGAAGGGCCGAGAACTTGCCCTTGTGACCCAGGAACTGCCTTGTACCACTGATGAGCCTTCAGAAAAGAGAGAAAAGAGGATAAAGTGGGGTAATAATAAGACTATGCTGAAAATGTTGTGTACAAATATGGTAAAATGCCTAGGTTATGACTGAATGTTACACTTTTTCAGTGTCCACTCATAACTTTACTAATTTTCAATATTTTGACTCCAAACTTTCAACATAGCCATTTTTCTACACCACCTCATAAACGTGATGTGTCATTTTTAAAATCCTGGATGAGATGTGTTTTCGCACCTCTGGTGTGAAATGATGTTTTGGCCAATATACTATAAATGGTATATCATGACTGTAAGGCTAATCTTAAAACACGTATCTTCAAAAGTTGTGGTCCAAATTTAAAAAACAAATTGTTTAACAAGCAACAAATATTCGACATTGATAAATGCTTGTTTATGTCTTTGAAGACTTTTTTGGAGCAGTAAAAGACAACACTTGGGCTGGCCCGCCAGAGCAGCAGCTGAATTTCTGCTTGTGACACTGAGTACCCGGGTTTGTGACCGGACTCAGGAGTCAGAGGGCCAGCCAAGGGGAGAAGGATTGAGTCTCCTAGGGACAGCTTTCCTTCCCTGGGGAGAAGGGGGGCTGTGTATCCAGCGCAAGACTGACCTTGGGTGGAGGTTGGGGTCAAGCAGTAACAAGTGCCAGAGATGCTGTGGGGGACATGGCAGACATTGGTGCATGACAAGCACCCTATATCATTGCATGCCATGTCCTCCCTGGGATCTCTTACTAGAAAAAGTCCTTGCAGTCACCCTTTATGATGCTCCACCAGGTCCGATCGCCACTGCCGTATCTCCCAGTGACCTAATGCCAACATCTATAACAGGGGAGCCTGGCCTCCATGCCCCACCCTGAGTGGTAAGCCATGGAGACAATGCTGGTGGGCTCTATCTACTGGCACCCTTGTACCAGAGTTGGGGGGTTCCATGTTTCCTCATGCAGCCTCACCCTGGGGGGCAAGCCAGGGATATCACCAAAGCCCTTAGGGAATCCTGATGGTGAAGAGGGGGTCAGGTGAGAAGCAGGGTCTGAGCCTCGGGTGACTGTGATGAAAAGCATACCAAATGAAAAAAGAGAGAACACTTAAGACAGCAGGTCAACAAAAATGTTAATATGCTGTAACTGTTAAATTTGCTTTTCTAGAATTTTTCCTAGTTCTTAAAATATTTATTTGCTGAAATTGGTTTGCCAGTCAAACATACAGAGATAAAGAAAATCTCATTTAATGATGCAATTGGGGAGGAAAGGGAAATACTCTAAATAGTATAATGACATATAATAAATTGTTTCCTGTATTTTGTACATTATATATATTACTGCATATAGATATACATTATATAAGTTGCAAAAAAACATCCTTAATGCTCCAGTTAGGGTCAAAGTGACAAAAGTTGGGAAATGAGGCGTTAGTGTTTTCCTAACATCCCACTCTCCCAAACCAGGCAGGAGAGCAGATGTGGGATATGCCGTGGGCTTCTCAAACCTAATGATCACCCCATTATCATAAAGTTTACACATTTGACTTTATTTACAGATGAAATGGGGTGAGCGTTAGACTTGAGAAGCCCAAAGCACACTCCACAACTGCTTTCCTGCCTGGTTTGGGAGGCTATGGTGCTAAGTAAACTAATGCCTCACTTCCCAATTTTTGTCACTTAGACCCTAACTGGAGCATTAATAACATTTTTTGCAACTTATTTCCTTACTTTCTGAGATCGTATAATAGTATCCTTATTTTATTGTGGGAGTGCAGGGTTATTTGGACCCTGCACTCCCAACCCTCATAGATGTGTACATGTACAGTGGTCACTATACAAAAGTTGCGTGGCACCTCAGTATGCTGCTCATTACTGAGGACAGTACCCCAGTATGCCATTCAGTACTAACTCAGTATTGACGCGATGGAGTGGTAAATGCGGCATTACTGAATGAGATTAGTACATTTCTTCATTTGATCACTAGATGGTAATCACTGCTATTTCCACAGTGATTTATGTCTCTTAAGGCACTTTTACACACAGGTTTCTGTAACGGAATAACTGTTACGGAAACAGTATTCCATTACATCCCTTGTGTGTAAAGTGCATCTGTTCCGTTCCCTTCATGAACGTTCGTGCAAACCATAATCTCTGTTTTTTGTTGTTTGCACCCATGTGTTCCATTTCGACTGGCTGTGTAAAACAGCCATTCTGGTAGCACTGCAGAAACAGCCTATAGAGAGGCAAACTCTGTGGGGGAGCCGAAACAAATGGAGGCAGGGGTTGCCGGAATACCCGCGAAGTGTAAAGTGAACACTGAACGCTATAGAGTACAACGGCACTACACAGGTAACGCTTGGTCTGTTTGTAAACCCTGTATGTAAAAGCACCTTTAGCGTGATTTCACTGTTGTTGCAAAGTACCTAAAAATCCACCAGCAGGTGGCATTGTGAAAAAAAAAAGACTTTCTCACCTATCCCCAGATGCCCCACAATTTAATATATTATTAAAAAAACGCATTCTTTTAATGACTAGCAGAATGCCTTTCCCTGATCCCCAATTCAGCTCCAGGTATTTAATAAAAAACATGTTCACCATCCCCAGATATATTATTTAAATGTTACTCCAACCCAGCTTGCTGATCCTGCTTTGCTCCCTCCTGATGGTTGCCCTGTACTATCAGTGCTCAGATCAAAAAGTCTATCAAGATTAAACATTGCAAAATAAGCTCCATTGTTGTTCTAATTGTAGCAGCTCCTTATGAACGTGAGCTTGCTCTATGTTTATTATTTAATTATTTATTTATTTGCATTAAATAAATAAAAAATAAAGTAAATTAAAATAAATAAAATCGGAGAACCTCCTTTGGGACTTAAAGTGAGCTCTTGTTCTGTGTTTAGTAGAGCAACTCCTCTTAGTCAGACCCCTTGAACCCTGACCTTGTGTAAAAAGCAAGAAATGTAAACATAGTCCATACTAGTTTAACTCAAGCAGCTCCTCCTAATCAGATCACTTGAGCCCCAACCAGGCAGAAAACACAAGAAAATACTAAAACAAACCCCCCTATCACGTGTGCAGTTCCCATGTGTCAATCCCTAGTATGTCTTGTTTTACAATGGCTGACTAAAGTGACAGCTCCCTTTTCCATGCTGTCCCTAACCCTTAAATATTCTCATTCTGTAGTGTAAGGAGTAATCTGATGGGTGATGGTACATGGGTCATAAGATTTTAACTGAAGACTCATCCCCTGTAACATGTCTCGGTCTCCTCTCATTTGGGTCAGTAGGACACAAATAGAAGATATTATTGCCCCATGCTCTCAGTGTGTCAGCCAAAACTAATCTCCATTTGCAGAATGTAAGGTACTCTACTTTCCATTTGTATGGTGAGTTTGCTGTGTTCTTTAGCTCCCTTCTATGAAATAGGTGGCCGATTGATAGTGGAACTTTGAAATCTATGTACCGCCAACTGAAATCACACAAGACACAGGTCACAAAAACATTGTCTACATCAATGACTACTGAAAATTACACTGCAGCCAGCAAAAGGAAATTTCTTAAATTGTGCATAATAATTCTGGAGTCAGTAGAGCTTCCTATTATACCACCATGTCCAGCTGCATTTCTGCTTCAAGTTTCATCACTGCAAGTAAACCAACACATGCACTAGAATCTTGTTTTACTAATCCTGTATTCAGTGCCAAAAAGATCACAATGCAAAATAATCATGGTATGTCCAACTACCAACCCTTCCATCCAACAAACCTTTATCTAGAAACCTTAGCTTCACCCCTGACAAGGGTGCCTCTGCTGCTGCCAGCAGCCCAGTGGATCCCCTCTGTTCACTGGCTACCTCCTTGCTGTACTGCCTTCAGACCACCAGACCAAAGCTTCACCACTGACAAGGGTGCCTTTGCTGCTGCAAGCAGCCCAGTGGGTCCCCTTTGTCCACCGGCTGCCTCCTTAGTGTATTGCCAGCAGACCACCAGACTGAAGCTTCACCCCTGACAAGGGTGCCTCTGCTGCTGCAAGCAGCCTGGTGGGACCCCTCTGTCCACAGGCTGCATCCTTGCTGTACTACCCATAGACTACCAGACCAAAGATACACTGCTAAAACTTCTGGCATATCCATGGCCGGATCCATTGGCTCTGCCTGTTGATTGGCTGCTACACTTTTTGAATTCTTTGCTACTCCTATTCCTTCTGGACTTTAAGCTAATTTTATTTATTGAAACTGGTACTGGTTAAGTGTCTCCAAACTGCCCTGTGAATGCTAACTTAAATGTGAATCTAAGCCTGTTTACAGCACATTTGCACGCAAGGGTTGTTTGCAGTGCAATACCCTTTAGAGTGCAGGTTTTTCAGGTTTTAAAGTATTAGGACTCTCTTTGGTTTAAGGTCTAGCGGTACTGTACCCTGGATCAGAAACTAAGCTTAAAGTGATAAAGCATTTTGTGAACACTTCTTGGTGTAGACCAGGTTTCAATTGTGACACAATTGTAGCTATGCCCTGCAAATAAATCCATTTTTGTTTCACTCTCTCTCCTTCCTGCTTAAATTTTTTGCCCACCCCTGCCCCCTCCAGCCTTTATTAAATACTCTCCCTTCCCCAGCGGCACCATCCCAAGGCAATCTTCATCTTCCCCCTCACTAATATTGCAACTCCCCTTAAAGATACAGAATGCAGTTATAGGGCTCAACACTTGTCAGTGTTGATCTTAACTCTAAGTCTAATTTATTGCATTACACCCCCTGCCCCTGAACTAAGTTCTCATCATAGTATTTGGGTGGTATTTGCACCATACGTATTAGTCTTCCAATCTGCCTAATTCCAAATGTAACCCTTGACAACAACAAACAACATGAGCTGCACTACTCTCTTACTCATTGCTATCACATTTGGGTCAGTGAGTCCAGGCATCCTTCAGGTCACCTGTCCCTCTTCAGTCTACTCAGAACACTTCCTCAGAACCAGCCATTTGCTAACAGTACAGGAGCAACCTCCACAGAGGGGGGCATACCAGCAGTCCTATTAAAATGGGACCACAACAGGGGAGAATGCATCCGACACACACCACGGCTCTACCAGGCTACCACCTCTCACACACACCCCTTAGAATGTGGAGAAGCCTCTCCAAGGTAAAATAAGGAAATGCAAGTCACGAATCTCTATAACCCTCTGCATCACAGTGAGGAAACTTATCCTAAAGTTTCTCCTGTTATCTGGGAATGTGCACCCAAATCTTGACCCTCCACTGCCACCTGAATCTATGGGTATCAGACAAAGGGCCTGACAATAGTTGCAATGAATATTTGTAGCCTAACAGCAAAGTTTACACAATTACAGGCCTGGATGGCCCAACACAAACCGGACACAGCATGTCTTACTGAGACATGGATGACAGGCAATATACAAAACAGTAAAATAGCATACCTGGATATCAGGTATTCAGGAGTGACAGGTATGGCAAGAAGGGTGGGGGCTGTCTTATCTACACAAAAGACTTCCTCCACAGCTCTGTCCTCCCTATCACCAGGCTGGCTGCAGACCACAAGCTCCTTGTCATAAAAATACAAGTTGGACAACTGGGTAAGACACTGACCATTGCATCAGCCTACCTGCCTCCCCAAAAAATCATGGGATGGTGTACCCAAGGTCCTGGATTCAGTGGCCTTCCTACTCAAGAATAGTGATATAATTATCACAGGAGATTTCAATATAAACTGGGAAAGTGACAACTCCACGCCACTCAAGGAGTCAGTGGCAAGTGCATACCTCACACAATTAGTCACAGAACCAACCAGAAGGAACCACAAGACAGGCAAGACCTCACTCATTGACTGGATCCTCACAAACTCCCCATCATGAATATCTGAGGTGAAGGTGCTACCAGATATGCTGAGCGACCACTCCCCTGTTACCCTCAGATTGTCAAATAAATTCAAAAACAGCCCTCCCATCACTATACAGAGCAGGATCCTAAAAAGAGTTCAGTTAGGATTGCTTAAAAATGCCCTATCCCACCATGACTGGTCGCCCATTGATACACTGCCAGACCTGGACCAGGCCCTGAAGTACTTCACAGATGGAGTCAACTATATTTATGACCGAAATGCACCGTTAAAAAGGAGGAAAGTGTGGGGGACCATTAATGGTTGGATCACAGGCGAGCTCCTAGGATGAAGGAGAGGGACAACCTCTGGTTAAAAGCCAGGGCCTCGGGTAAAGACCATGACCACCAGCTGTATCGAGCAGCTAGAAACCACTGTACACATGTAATATGGAGGGCTAAAGTAGATCACCACAAGTAACTGCTAGATAAAAACTTGGGTGACAGCCAAAGGTTCTGGGGAAACATAAAGAATCTCTTGGGGGAAGAAGAAAAGAGAAACCCACAGCTGCTCCACATTAATGGCTCTACTGCCATGGACTTATGGATCATCACAGAGTCCTGCAACTCTGCCTTCACAGACCTAAGCACAATACTCCTTCCTGACTACCTACACCCCGCCAAGGTTCCCTCAGATGACAAAGCACCCAGTACCTCTCACCCTACCTTCTACCTCAAGAAAGTTACTATTAAGGAGGCAGCATTCTGCATAAAAAATGTGCTTGGGAAGACCAGAATGGGTAGCGATGGAGTAGACATGAAGCTGGTGTCTCAAACTCTTGACATGCTCATCAAGCCTATTACAAAACTATTCAACAAATCCCTAACCCTTGCACAATTCCCAGCCACCTGAAAGCAAGCGCTGGTCACTTCAGTCCACAAAAGCAGGGACAGGACTAATGTGTCCAATTACAGGCCAATCTCAGTCCTCTCCCCCCATCCAAGGCCCTTGAGAAGATTGTGGGGGACCAACTAACAGACTACATCAACAAATACCAACTGCAATGCTCCAACCAGTGCCAGTTCAGGCAGGGGCATAGTACCAGGAATGCCCTCATGAAGTTCACTGACTATGCTCACAAAGCTATGGACAAAGGCACACTAGTAGGGGCAGTGTTTGTAGACTTAACAAAAGCCTTCTACACCATCTAACACACCCTCTTACTGGCCCAGCTTCAAAGCCTGGTGGTGGCTGCCAATGCAACACTCTGGTTCCAAGACTACCTCAACATATTGACCAGATGGTCAAGACAGTCAACCCCAAACTTAGTGTGCTTTACAGGCACAGAAAACACCTTACCACTGCAGCCATCTGCCTGTCAGTCATGAGCTCCAACCTCTCCACCATTGACTATGGCCTGGTTGTCTACAGTGCAGCATCAGACTCTGTGCTCAAGAAGGTGCATGTAGCTCTCAACAAGGCCTGCAGGCTCATCCTGAATGGCGATCTAATGACCCACACCTGTTCCCTCTACAAACAGATACACCTGCTGTATCTTGGGTGCAGGACTAAATTCCTCACATGCCTCCTAGGCAAAACAAGCATTACTGGGGAAAGCCTCCCCATGTGTAGCAGGCATCTTCTCCCTCCCAGGCTTAGAATATATACCAGAAACAGAGCACAGAGAGCCCTCATGATGCCATTCTGATGCACAGCTGTCAGCGTGCCTTCTCCTACAGAGCCCCTCTGTGGTTTAACAAGGTACCCAAGTCCATTCAGAACTCCACTAGCCTGTCCGGCTTCAAATCAGACCTTAAGTACTACTTGAACTCCAGCTCTGTATGCACCTGCTTCTCCAACAGCTGATAGGCCAAGCGGTCCTTATCTGCCATCAAATTCTATGTTTCTATAGACATAGAAACATAGACTTTGATGGCAGATAAGGACCACTTGGCCCACCCAGTCTGCCCATTTCCCTACCTACTGGATAAGCTGCAGATTCTAGTTAACCAACAGCCTATTTCCTGCAACCCCCACTATAATTGCCTTATGTCTGTCCCATGCATGTTTGAATTCCTCCACTGTTTTAGACCCCACAACCTCTCCAGGAAGGTGGTTCCATGCATCCACCACTCTCTCCGTGAAAAGAATTTCCTCACATTACCCCTGAGCTGTCCCCCCTCTAACTTTAAATTGTGCCCCCTTTTCTTACACATCTCTTTTTCTGAAAGATGCTACCCTCCTGGACTTTGTTGATTCCCTTGAGATACTTAAAAGTTTCTATCATGTCCCCCCGTCCCTCCTTTCATCAAGGGTATACATATTAAGCTCTCTCAGTCTCTCTTCATATGGTTTCTGATGTAGACCCTGCACCATTTTAGTTTCTATGATCCATTATGTTTCTATGATAGTCTCAGGATGTCAAGGCCTGACTCTGCTAACAGCAACTATTCTCAGCACAAGACAGAAGCCACCCTCCCACACACTCCTTGACAATGCCTCTGAATCACTCTAAGGGGCTGCTCCTGTAGTCCCCTTCCCCCTTCCCCCCTCCCCCTGTCTCCATGCTAGGATGGGTCTCTGCCTCCCTGGCCTCATCCCTGCCTCCTTGACCACTTTTACAAGAGGCCTTCCCCCTTCCCCTACCAAAATTCTGTCCTTACTGACCCTCTGCCCATCCTAACCTAACCTCTAGTGCCTCTGCACCTTACCTGCACTTGTAATCAACTAAAGTTGATGTCCACATGCTGTATGGTGTTTTAAATGTCTAAGAAACTCTGTAATGTTTTCCTGATTGTTGTGCTGTTCAGCATTTCAAATGTCCTAAAACTCTGTAACCTTCTTGATTGAATGTCTGTACTCTGTTCACATGACATGGAACCTTTGTAAAAGAGCCTTAGCTCAAAGGTTTTTTTCCGAATACCAAATAAATAAATAAAAATAAATCTAAGCTATCCTTTCTTATCTATCTAGCTACTAAAAAGAAACCTGTAGAAAATCCAAAAAAAAAAATAATTTGTGTAATCAAGGATTAAAGAGGGCACTGTGCTTCACTGTAAGTGCATGCTTTCATTAGATGTTTACTATATTTCTGAAAAATTAAAGGCTTTAGGTACTGAACTGACACTATGTTTCACTCTTATTTGACTTGTTCATTTTCAGGTACTGTAGCTGGCTAGCAGGAAAGAAGTGTTTATAGTCTGCATTAATGCTCCCACCAATGGCAAGGGCCCTACAAATCAGAACCCCTAGGCCTCAGATGAGCAAAGAAGAAAATTATTTATTCAGCATTTTTGGCATTGCCTCCCCTCCTCTCCCCCACCATGGGTTAATCATTAAAGCCACCAATGCAGTTTATTAATTTTTTTAAGAGACAGACACTTAACACATTTATTAACAATGTGAAATTTGCATTATTAACTTCACATTATTTTCTACATATGCGAGAGGAAATGATGATCCCGAACTTCGCATATGTAGAAAATAACCCAAAGTTGATCATGCAAATTTTGCATTATTAATACTGCACATGTATTAAGTCCATGTTTAGTGTTTCTGTCCCCCTGGTCATTTATGAGAATATTTTAACTCCTTGTACAGTAGTTCTAATAACATTAATCTGAACAAAACAATTTGGCATTCACAGCATTAAAGTAAAGGGGGTTGTGATTAAGCAAACTCTATCATACAGCATTTGACCAAACAGTTCGAATCTAGCAGCCCCCACTAATGCAGTCATTTGTTTTTACTAATACATACTGGCCTGGATATTCAAAGGGGTTGCACATGGTGCAACATAGTTGCACCGGCCCAACTCCGCACTGTGCCCCGGTGGGAACTTGATAAGGTTGCCAGGCACAGCGCAAATCCTGATGCACTGGGGTGCAATGTTAATGTATGCAGCGCAAATGCAGGGGGCGTGCCCATGCATATGTGGCACATCCAGATATTCAGCCCAGGATGTGCGGTGCATATGCTGGCACAACCCTGCATTGTGCCACATAGGGGGGCTCAAAGTTGAACCCATGAATTGGTGGAACAACTCCTGGCCACCCACAAGCGGGTTGCTGTATTGCAGGGTGCAACACAGCAGCCACCAGCTGTGGGTGTCACCTGCCCACCCAGAACACCATCCACAAGCACCCACATCTCCCTGGTGGTCTAGTGGTACACCACTCACTCCCATTGCAGCAATTGCCCTGAAGATGTCAGTCCTACATGTCCTGGTAGTCTAGTGGTACCTCCCTCCCTCCCGTTGCAGCGATCACCCTGAAGATGTCATTCCTACATGCCCTGGTAGTCTACTGATACCCTGCCTCCCTCCCGATGCCGTGATCACCCTGCAGATGTCAGTCCTACATGCCCTGGTAGTCTAGTGGTACCCCCTTCCCTCCCATTGCCATGATTGTCGTGAGATAGTAATGTCTACAATCCCTTGTAGTCTAGTGGTACCTAGCTGCCCCTAGCCTCAATCATGGTAAATTGCCTTAAAAGAATTCCCTAGTGATCCAGTGGCACCCCCACCACTCCCACCCACACAGAACCCCTTGCCCACCCCACTCTCCCCCTGTCATTGGTGGGCAGCTGCTACCTGCCTGCACACCACCCAACTACCTGCCGAATGACAGGTACAGTATGGGTTGTAAGCCCCTTGGTCCACAGTGTGGACCAAGGGGCTTGCAGGGCATACTGTACAAGACAGTCCCAAATATGTTAATGATTTATGACATCTGCAGGGCGATCGCAGCAACAGGAGGGAGGGGAGTATCACTAGACCACCAGGGATTTGTTTTACGGTTATTTACCAGCGATCGTGGGTACAGGACGGGGGATGCCTGGGACCCCCACTGTGTACACGTCATTCTGTGCAGGAGGCCAGGTGCAATTCACTGGGCTGCACTGTGCAAGGCATGCAAATGGGGCCATAATGACATGCAAATGGCCCCATTTGTGCCTTGCATATATTATGGCCTCGTTTGCATTCCTTCTGCTGAGTATCAAGGGTGATGCACCCAGCACAACTGCGTTTGCACTGGCACATCCCCGTGATCCCTATCTGTGGCTTGCACCAGCGCAGTGCTACTGCACCATGTGCTGTCCATGCCATATTCAATGGTGCTGCGCCATGGTTCATCACCGTTGAATATCACCTGGTTCTGGCCCAGGCACATCCCAGTTGCACTGCTCCCACGCTTGTGCCACAGCCATGATGCAGTTTGAATATCCGGGCTACTGTATATACAGGTGCTTGCAATAGACTTTTGCTGTTGGTGTTGAAATTAAATAAGCTTTACTTCCATTCCCGCAAATGCAGTAAGCACAGCATGCATTGTTTTTATTTATATGTTCCATGGCATTTAATATGCTTCTCTACATTGAATGAATTGTCCACAAATTATTCCCACACAATCTCCTGTACTGGAAGTGAAGTTATTTGCTGACACCCCCACAAAAAAAAACAGAAGTTTTGGAGGGGAGAATGAAAGACAGTGTGTTTCAAGGGCATTGCTACCGATACGCTTGGCATGCCACAGTGTGCTGTAGACCAGTGAAGAGGGTAGCAGAAGCTGGCTGGTATGCTTTTACAAATTTCTGTTGTCTTTTCTATTTTTTGTGGGCTTTTCTGGGGGCCCTACTAGTGCCTGCAATTTGCAAAGTTTGAAGGGGAGGCGGGTGTCTCCAATAATGTGCACGCCTGCGCCAAGCTGTCCTGATTGAGACATGTGTGCTTCGTTCTCAATCAAGTCTGCTACTGCTTGTGAGGAGGCGTGCTTAGTAAGAGGCAGGCCAGGCGGGCTCTTTAAATCCCCCTGTCAGGTAATGCTTTTCCAAATTCAGAGAAGCTTTTGGAGAGAGAGAAAGTCTAACCGTGATGGACAGCTGTTCTAGCTATTACCGACTGTGCCGTAGAAGCAATACACCAAAGAAGCCGAGAAGCATCATCTCTCTTAGAAGAGAGTTATCCTGCACTTCACACTTTGATCTGCACTGCTGTAGAAAGAGAGGCAAGACTAGAGACTTGTAAGGGAAAGTAAAGAGCCGCTGCGCTGACTGTGAGGGACTTGGGAGCTTTGAGGCTTCTGACTGCCCAGGACCGGAGAGAGATAAAGAGGAGTCTGGAACTCCAGATGTTGCGGAGACTGGTTTGCTGCTTGGTGGGTGTGATGAGAGAGTAGAGACCTGCTGAGTGCTGATCCAAGCCTTTCTTGCTGCATTTTTGCCTGACGCCACTTAATACCGGTTCAGGAGTTAACTTCTGTGTCCCTTCAACTTGTTGCAGACTCGGTTATGTAGTTCAACTGACCCACCCCCCTGAATGGTGTGTTTTGCTGCCACTGTACTTTTTAGCCTGCACTGCACTAGCCAGTAGCCAAGAGGGATTTTGGACATCAGCACCTGAGTCTGACAGTGGGCGAAAAATACCATCATCTGTTCACCAGGTACTTTTTTTTTTGGGGTGGGGGACTGGCAGTATAACCTAGATATTAGAGGAACGAGGTCTGAACAAGCTTGTTACATCCAGCAGACCAGACCAGAGTTTGATTCTCACAACCTCCACTAGCATGCTGTGTGACTCTGAGCAAGTCACTTAACTGACCAGTGCTCCCACGTCACCCCTGAAAACAGGTACTCGTGCCTAGTGGGCCTTACCCAGTTACCAAAGATTAAAATAAATAAAAAATAAATGAACTCGCTGCACCATGACATCACATCAGCATCCACCTTGGGCTCCTTCAAGGTTAAACTTAAGCAACAGATAGTTGCTGATGTCAGTTGTGACTGCTTCCAATAATCCTTCTTGTGACCAGCACTTATTCTAACAGCATTAACAGCAACAGCTACTTTAGGTATTACTATTATGCATTAAGTGCTCATTCAGGACCACGAAACAGTAATACTGAATAAAAAACCCATACAACCACTGACATCAAACCTTTATTAGGTGATAAAAAAATAGAGAAATAAAACACCACTCTAAAAGCAGTTCCCAATGTGCACATTTCTGCAGAGTTCATTTTAAACATTGACCAATGACTTCCATGAATTATATCCCTCTTAGAAGCTAAAAAATACAGTAGAGAAAGAAAACACTTCTCACTGCAAAAGTAGCTTTAGCAGCAGGTCAGAAGAATGGCAACTGGGGTTTAAATGCAAAGTGCAAGATCATGCACATGGGGAAGAGAAACCCTGAAGTCACCTATAGGTTGGGAGGGGAGATGCTGGCAATCATAAGGGAAGAAAGAGACTTGGGCATCATCATTGCAGATTACCTAAAATCATCCAAGTAGACCACTAAAGTAGTACTTAAGGCTAGAGGGATGTTGGGGTGTATTAGTAAGGGTGTCTCAAGTCACAAGTGCCTGTTTTCAGGGGGTGACCTGGGAACACTGGGAGGTTAAGTGAATTGTTCAGAGTCACACAGTATGCAAGTGGAGGCTGTGAGAATCAAACTCTGGTCTGGTCTGCTGAATGTGCCAAGCTTGTTCACACCTTGTTCCTCTAACCTCTGCTATACTGCCAGCCCAAAGTGGTCACGGTAGGCAAAGGACCTTTGTCCCAGATAGGTGCGACTGTGGGGTATATTAAAAATCTGGCTTGTAGAGCTTCTGGTGCAATGATGGTTGATAGCAGGGGTAATAAGCTTTTGCACTCCGGGGGGCATTTTGCCTAAGCTTTTTTGGGCAGTAAACATGTTTGGTGCATGAGTTTACCTTTGGATTGAGCCTGTTAGCCTGAGTGTACACGTCGCAGGTATGGGACAGATGTGCTGAGTTGGTAAGGAACGACATGCTTTATTGAGTGCAACTATGATGCAGCGAAGAGTTGTTTCAGTAGCTGATCCATAGATTAGTAAGCCATAATCAGTAAGTGAGACAAGAGAGCTTTGAATGGCCATTCTAAGAGCCTCTGGGGTCAAACATTGCTTATGCCTATAAAGTAGCCCAATGCTGGTGTTAACAGCCTTAGCAATGTTGTTAATGTGATAGGCATAGGTCATCGTACTGTCAGTAGTAATCCTCAGATATTTAAAGTGCTGAACTAGCTCTAGGAGAGATCCCTCTTCGTTGGTGATGGAAAGAGGGGTAAGTTCTGTGCCTATTGGGGAGCTGGAAAATGGCATAGTTTTAGTCTTGTAATTCAAAACTAACTTGTGCTTATGGAACCATCTTTCTATGACTACGAAATTACTCTGTAGCCTGGATTCAAGAACCTTAGGGTCTGGATCACTGGTAGACAAGACAGCATCATTAGCATATAAAAGGATGTGACCCTGACAGGAGTAAGGTAGGTTGTTGAGGAAAATGCTAAATAAAAGAGGGCCCAAGATGCAAAAAGATGAACAAGGAACTCCAGATAGGCCAGGTCTGCTATCTGAGAAGGTGTTACCAGTCTTCACCTGCTGTGTACGGTTGTGCAGCTAACTTTTAAACTAGGCTACACTGTCACGAGATAGGCCAATGGTGGTAAGCTGTTCGACCAGAAAAGCATGATTCACTGTGTAGCAAGCTTTGGTTAAATCAATGAAAAGCAGCACCGGCCAGGTGTCCTTGATCTAAGGAGTAGTGAATAAAGCCTGTGAACTCCAGAAGGGCAGTAGTGGTATATCATTTCTGAACCCGTGTTGCAGGCATTGTAGCTGATATTTTTCTAAGCATTCAACCAGCTGGTCAGCCACTATACGCTCAAGAGCTTTTAAGAGTGAGGGCAGGATAGAGAGAGGCCTGTAGTTCCCAGTCATTGTGTGATCCCCAGACATATGAACTGGTGTCACAGTGGCAGATTTCCATTTCTGAGGGAAAGAAGAGTAAATAAGTGACATGTTAATGTGTTAAAGGTGACAGAATTTCTGAATTTATTGAACTTTCAGAATTAAGACCTTTGAGTATCTCAGTATCCAGTTGATTTTGCAGCATGTTTGCCTCAGGGCAGGCTGGGGTACTGACTGGAGTTTTTTGGTTCCAATTCTTTAACCAGGAGAGACGCACTAAGCTGAAAGTTTGTTTACAGGTGTTTGATATGGGAGCACAGGGAAGTTAAGTGCCTTCCTCAGGGTCACACAATATGCAAGTGGTGGTTATGGGATTCAAACCCAGGTCTCCGGAATTGTAGCCTTAAACCACTGTGCTATACTGTCTCCCACGTTTGGAGTTCTGATGATATGAGCTGCATTGTGCAAGGCAGTCCTGCATGCGGCAATGCTAATGTTTATATTAGTTTTATAATAAAGTCTTAGTGGCACATTGTCAGTAGATGGTTTTGCAGCATACTTGCATAGGATACCTGAATAATGCAGTTAAGTGAGAACTGACCTGCTATTCAGGATTAAGGTTTCGTCAGCAGGCAGACCTAAGATTTTTATATGTACTCTAATATGTACTTGCTGGTGAAGGAGGGACCTTGTGGTCAGTATTAAAGTGCCTCAAGGGCATAAACCAGGTGCAAGGGAGACACCGTGCAATGCTGCTGCTGGACAGACAAGTCTGGACTCTGAGATCTAGTTGGATGGTCAGCAACAGGGGTGACTCGAGTGCTGAGGACATGCCTGTCATGGTGCTGCATTGAATAGTACAGCAGTAGCTGTCCCATTGGGGAAAAAACAGTTGTGATCCTGCAGTAACCATCCATTTGGAAGGAACTAGTTGGCCTCTAACAGACAGCGGAGCTGTGTGCTCTGTTACAGAGCAGTTGCTTGCATGGGCCTAGGCCATCTAGGTGTTCTCAGATTTAAATGGGAATGTTTCTTTATGCTACTTGAAATCAGACAGCCCTGGCAATGTTTCTGTTCCTTTATGCTACTATGGACAGCCCTGTCAACTTTAACTGTACAGGGAAGCAGTTTTTCAATTGCAAAATGGCACATTCTAATTCTAATTTCTATTTTAAATTAAGGGGGCCATCTGCAAGGTTGGGTACAAGGGGCATAAGCTTCGGTGGTAACTGGGGAAAGTGTGTTCTACACAGCAAACAATGGAGTCCATTAAGAGAAAACAGCCATCTGGGTCACAGGTGCGAAAGGCCAAATGGGCCAGAATGGAAGAAAATGCACAAATGTCTTGGCTGATGTAGTCCTTCATCATCTGACCCACATCCACTTCAGTGTAAGCTTTTCTGATGCTTCTGATCTATCCACTTGTGTGTAAACAAATAGCTAATTACATACTCAGTTTACCAATTTATTTACATGTATTATTTTAGTGGTAACAATGCAGCTACACCACAGACCCAGGAAGACTTAACACAAGAACCTGTGCAGATTCCAAATGCATCTGCCACTGAAACCAAAGCCAACAGGGAATCTCAGACCTCACAACCTGCATCCCAAGAACCTGACGAATCTGACCTGCACTCTGTGATGGAGCCTATTGAGGCTGCCATTGTGCCACTGACAGATTTGCAGATACCTACTCTTGTTGGAGAGTTGGACTTGAACCAGCCAGACATGGAAGACCTTGGCTGTTTGGATCATGGTCACCTTACTGATGCACAGAAGAAATGCATCCTTGAAATACAGTGGCAACCACCATCTGGATTTTAGTTTCCTTCCCAGCTAATGGGTTCTGAAATAGCCAATCAACGCTTAAGGAGATTCAATCCACAATACCTGCAAATATATACATTTGCAAGATATTCAAAGTCCTTAGATGGTGTGCTTTGTGCCCATTATTTTGTGTTTAGTACTACAAGTGGCACTGTGTTGATATCCACGCCAGTGAGAGACTTTTCAAACAGCAAGAAAACCCTTGAGAGGCACAGCAAATGTAAAAAAACACTTGAATGCCACTGCTAAAACAGATGGTTTTATTTCTGTCTGTCTGTGATGGCAAGCTGGTGACTGCCTACCAGTCTCTTTCTGACCAAAATACAAGGGTGTCTCAGCAGATCAACAACATCCTGCACAGGATTGTAAAAATAATCTTCTTCTGTGGAAGAAACAATGTTGCCCTGCGAGGAAAATATACAGATGGAGGAAACTTCCACGAACTATTATAGTACACAGCCGAACTGGACCAAGAATTACAAGATCACCTGAGACTAGCTCCCAGAAGTGCAGTCTACACATCTCCTCAAATCCAGAATGAGCTGATCCAGCTTATGGGCATGCAACTGCAATGAAAAATTTTACAAAAAGTGAAACAAGCAGGAGATCACGTGATGCTTCTGTGAGACTAGCAGCTCTGGGGGCTATTTCCCATCTCATTCCTCTAGTATTCATTTAAATATAAGTTTTTGGATGGGACTCAACTTCCTTTAAGAAGAAAATTCGATTTCAATGGACATCAGTAACGTTCCTAGCAATTTGGGGAGTTTTCAGACTGAAAGCAGCCTAAGTATCTTATATTGCTAAAACTAGGGCCTAACAGAAACATGGAAACTGAAATGCACCAGGCCCTCCCATGGCATAGGCCCCCACAAACCCCAAAGAAGGGACTGAAAATACCCAAAGGCCAGACCAGTGGCCCCGCAAAGGCTCTAGCATCC
The DNA here is from genome assembly GCA_016271365.2 of Neoceratodus forsteri. Lineage (NCBI taxonomy): Eukaryota > Metazoa > Chordata > Ceratodontiformes > Ceratodontidae > Neoceratodus > Neoceratodus forsteri. Next base: position 616,504,769 of record CM057455.1, read on the forward strand.
ACAATGTCTCAATTAGCACCAACTCCATTATCGGAGCAAAAATTTCTAGAGGAGCTACAACCATTCAAGCTCGCCCTACAAGACATCACTACTGAAATCAAATCTCTCAGAGGGGAGCTTTCTGACACTAATCAGGCGATTTCTGATGTTTCTGCCTGTACCACATCACTGGAGAGCTGGAAGAACAAAATGGAGCCTGAAGTTGTGACACTAAGGCAACGACTGTACAAAGTCGAGTCCAAACTAGAAGACCTGGAAGGCTGAAGCAGGAGAAATAATATTGTTATCTTCGGCCTTCCGGAAGAAGCTGAAGGAGCTTATCCTATTCTATTCTTCCAAAAGTTACTGGCAAAAATAGCAGGACCCTCTCCAAATAATTCCTCATACATAATAAAGAGGGCCCACCGATCACTGCTCCCCAAACCTGTGAGTGATAAACCCCTGAGACCAGTCATCATCAAGCATTTAAACTACCTGGACAAAGCTCACATCTTTGATCAAGTCAGAAGTTTGCAGCAGGTTCTTTGGGAGGGCCAGCAGCTACACCTGGCGCAGGATCTCCCGGCTACAGTGAGACAGTGCCGAGCAGAATACCATCCACTGGTATCGAAATTGATTGCTGCAGACATCAAGTATAAGGTTCAGTACCCCTCCAGATTGATGGTTTTACACGCTGACTCCCGGCTTTCCTTTGATACAGCACAGCTAGCTACCCCTGCACTGCACACAATGTACCCGGACTTGTTCCCTGCTCATTGAAGAGTCACAGAGGACTTGCCTTAGTATGTACTTCCTCATCATAGAGGGGTTGTTAGTGCACGGATATAGTTGGGGAATCCATATGGAGAGTCTTGTTTTGGGGATCGCTGTAAGACGCCGAACTCTCTTGCATTGTAGAGGACTGGTTCCACAATCTCCTGCCTGCAATATTTCAGTTGGAACAATCGCGATCAGATGGTCATTGAATATTTCTTTGGGTTTTCTTTTTTTAAATATTTTACTTTCTCCCCCAGGCGGGGTTTTTCTTTTAAGGAAGGTTGAATGCCTACAGGCTGCCAATTGGCATATTGCTACTGCCATCAATATAAGTCTGAATTAAGACTTCCCTCTCCCTTTCTTATTCTTTAGCTCCAATTGCAAAAGGGCATTACTTAGGGAGACCACACGAGGGCAGCATAACTCTACATTAAAGGTTTCACGCATTGGCAGTCACTCGTAGTAACCCCCACACATTTTCTCTTGGCTGAGTAATTAAGCCTCCTTTATGTTGCCATATCAAAGGTACTTAATTAAGCCACTCCTGGCAGAGGATTGTATTGCAACAGCTGTTGCACAACAACTGGTAGTATTATTTCTATGCTGCAATTCCCCCCTTTTTTTTCCTTCTCTCTTAACTTTTTATTCCCTTTTTTCTTTTTTTTCTCCAGGCCACTTGTGCTCAACGATTATAATAATGTAGAATTCCTCTTTCTTTTTCTTCTCCTTTTTTATTACTGTGGGGGGTTACTAGAAGGATATAAATAGTGATGACTTTTGGTAATTGAGTTGGGGGACTGGGGCGGGAAGCAAGGGCTTCTGGGTAAACCTGCAGTCTATTCAGTGCATCACGTACTGGCACAGGGTGGGATGGGAACCCACAGGGGTGTTCAGGGCTAAAAACTGGAAACTATATTATTAATGCTTTTGGTCTTAAGGCCATTGAAGACATTGGCCCTTGACCTTGTTTTCTCTTTCTGGTATATAATCTACCCTGATGTGGGAAGAGGAAAGTGGGGGGTAGTGATGGGGATAAATTAGCAAGTTTGTTTTTCGGGGGGTAGTATTCTCCTATTTCAATTTCCTTCACTTAGAATATATTATGGGCAGGGATACTGGGTTAAGGGGGATTGGCTGTTTCTGAATACAGTAGTTATTATTAAAGGGTGGGGGAGGGCTGTTGTGGGGTTGCCACTTAATAATCATGAAATATTCTACGGGGTAAGTTTCTTTGTTGAGGATGATCTAAGGACACGGAACTATTAGCGGCACTTTGTTTGGCTATGACAGCAGCACTAAAATATTGTTCCTGGAATGTTGAAGGTGCTCAATCTCCCACCAAAAGAGCCAAGATTTTGTTACATCTCAACAAACTTAATACTGATGTAGCCTTCATCCAGGAGACTCATTTGCCCAATTCACAAATTCTCAGCTTAAGAAGAATATGGGTGGAACATGCTCTCGGAGCTGGTTTGAACACCCACAAATGTGGAGTTATGGTACTAATCGCACGCAGCATAGCTTTTCTGCTGATTCAGTCTATATGAGACCCCCAAGGCAGATACATATTGCTGAGAGTCATTTTAGGCCATACCGAAATGATATTTTTTATTTTTTTTTTATTTAGTTTTTGTTGACCGGGTAAGTGCACTAGACAAATCCTGCGGGGGAAGGGGATACAGATGAATGCCAACTGACCTTGAACCAGATTAAGCTGTTGGTGGTATTTATTTTTTAGTGAATGAGGGAAATTTGTCCAGGACACCAGGGAAATTCCCCTACTCTTTTCGATAAGTGCCATGGGATCTTTAACATCCACCAGAACTACCATCAATCCAGGCAGATGGGACCTCGGTTTAACGTCTCATCTGAAAGACGGCACCTCAGAAGTGCAGCTCCCCTCTCATGCTGCACTACAGTGTCAGTACTGGGATATTAACCCAAGTGTCAGATGTGGGAACTGAACCCACAGCCGTCTCATCTCTCGGCCTCAGAGGCGAGTGTGGGGTCAGTCTATGTACCGGTTGGAGACAATCCTCAATTCTTTACAAGTCTAATAACTAGTTTGGCCTCATGGTCCAAACTCCCTATATTACTCAGAGGAGATTGGAACTTAGTTCTTTGTAATATATTGGATAGGTCTAAAACTAGATATACCCCTTCTACCCCCACACAATTGGCTCAAAGATTTTATTAACACTATGGGCCTTGTTGATCCATGGAAGACCCTTTTTCCTTCCACTCGAAATGACTTATTTCACTCCCTGCCCCATAATACATTTTCAAGAATTGACTTCTTTTTGTTGGGGATTGAGCATCTAGCGAGGGTTCAAAGTTGTGTCTACCTCTCTAAAGTGATCTCTGATCATCACCCGACTCTTTTGCAGTGGTCCATGCCTTCCTCAGTTGAACAAGACAAAGATTGGAGGTTTAACCCTCAACTATTAAGGTCCCAGAACTTAGTTGACCTTCTTCAAAAGTATGTAGAACATTTTCACAGGTTTAATGCCCCTTCCATGTTAAAGTTAGATGTGTTATGGGGTGCCCTGAAATGCTCACTAAGAGGAGAAATTATTCATCTGGCCTTCATCAGAAAAAGAGAAAATCTCATCAGAATCCTCCCTACTTTTACAACAAATTAGAGTTTTAGAACAATCCTTATCTTTCCAATCACACCCCACGGAATTCGAAAAACTAGAAAGCCTTTGATTCCAATATAATATTCTTCTTGGTAATAAGGTCGAGCATTTCCACTTTAAATCAAAAGTTACCTACTTTGACCAAGGGGATAAGGCAGGAAAACTCTTAGCCTTAAGGCTCAGGGCACAAGTAACAGACAGCATAGTAGTAACTGTTCAAGATCCAATAGGCAGTTTCCATACCACACCCAAGGAGATAGTTTCATGTTTTAAATCCTATTACCAGTCTCTTTATTCACGCCCTTCCCAGTCCTTTAATAATAACGCACTAGACCTTTTTTTACAAGACATAGACCTTCCATATTTGTCCCAACACCAAATAGCTTTTCTACAAGCTCCTCTGAATGTAGAAGAAGTACATGAGGCTATCAAGGCTCTTCCTATTGATAAAGCACCAGGCCCAGATGGCTACATGTTCAACTTTTATAAAGCCTTTAAATCTCGATTGGGTACAACTCTGCTAGACACATATAACTACATCTACAAACATGGCCTCTCGGATATCAGTTTTACTGAGGCTACCATTGTGGTGCTTCCCAAACTGGACAAGGACCCTACATTGTTGCCAAATTACCACCCAAAATCACTTATAAACGTAAACCTGAAAGTTCTAGCTAAAATCCTGGCTAATAGGATGGCCAAGGTTTGGCAAACATTAATAAGTTCTGAGCAAGTTGGTTTTGTGGCTGGATGCCTTTCATCGGATCATCTGCGTAAAATTTCCCATCTTATTTCTGCATCCAGGGATTTCCATATACCCACAGACTTGGTATCCATGGACACAGAAAAGGCTTTTGATGGGGTCTCATGGGAGTACTTGTTCTATTTGTTTCTGAGATATTGTATCCCCAAGCAATTTATACAATGGATCAAAATTCTTTATTCACATCCCTCCGCCCGGGTACTATGTAATGGGGTTCTGTCATTACCCTTACCCCTCCAACAGGGCATGAGGCAAGGTTGCCCCTTCTCCCCTTATCTATGTAATTTATTTTTAGAACCACTCATTAGGAAGATTAACCAATCTACAGCGATATCCGGTATTTCAATCAATCACTTTCAATACAAATTATCGGTGTATGCTGATGATATTATGCTTCACGTCACTTACCCATCCATATCTATACCAGCCACCCTTAACATTATCCAAAAGTTTGGTGACCTCTCTAACTATAAATTAAACTTAGCTAAAACAGAAGTAATGCCACTAAATAGCCATGCCCTAAAAACAGATATTGAACATCTTGGGCTCACCTAGGTAAGGGACAAAATAAAATACTTAAGTATATATTTGTCTCAATTCAATATTAGAATGAAACAATATAATTTGGACCAGTTACTCACAAATATCAGGATAGACTTAAATCACTCGGTGCTACTTCCTATCTTTCTCTGGGGACGTATCAACATACTAGAAATGAATGAATGTCCTGTCCTGCTTGTTATACTCCCTTCAAATGTTAAATTATTTTCTCCCTCAATCCTGGCTTTTCCAGGTGCACAGTATTATCTCCAAATTTATCTGGAAAAATAAGTCTTCCCAAAGAGCAATTACTAAATTACAGAGATCCAAAGAACAGGGTGGATTACAGGTTCCCAATGTCTACCACTACTACTACCTGGCCATTAATTGTTCCATATTTTCACAATGGCTGAAACCCACAGAAGACCCCCCACTGTGGCTACAAATAGAAGAATCAATCTGTAATGCAGCAGGAGTTGATATTAAGAGTCTTCCCTATCTGACCACCAATAAAGTCCCTAAGCAGTATAAATCCATGCCTATCATGACCTCCATTCGGATACATATGCAGATGAACAAAACTTTTGGGTACCTACTAGTGAAGGACTCATCTCAGCCCTTTTTCAAAACCCCCAACTTCAAAATAGGGAGCAAAGTTATTACTACGTCTATCTGGCCGGCAGGTTGCGGAGAAACAGTTGTTGACCTAACAGAAAAGCACAAATTACTCACCTTTTCAGCTATTAGGACAAATTACAATCTGCCAGTTTCCTTTTGTTTTAAATATCTTCAAATCTCCCATGTATTAACATAGCATTTTGGCAGTGGCCTTTGGGACCAGTACATGCTTGGCCCTATTCTTGGTTCACTCTCCAGGAGACGCTTGTCCCACTATATTGCCTTTTACTATCAGGAACTTCAGGCACAATGCAGTGAATTAGAAGGTGCCCCTTACTATACATGGGCTAGGTCCCTCCCTTCTACCTCTGTGGTACCCCGCAAATGGTCACAAATTTGGAAAAGACTGTATAAAGACGTTAGGTGGGATCGATATAGATTGCTTCAATTCTATGTACTGCATGACTTATACTATACAACTATAAAACTTAATAAAATGGGGCACCACTCAACTGAATTGTGTACCAGATGCAGATCCCAGAGAGGTACACTTCTTCACATTCTCTGGGAATGTGACAAAGTAACCCCCTTGTGGGAGGCCATTCAGTCTAAACTGGACCCCTTATTGTGGCCCCAGAATGCTTTTCAACCAGAAATTTGCATTTTGGGTGATTAGGGAGAAACTCTAATAGGAAACCAAAGGAAACATATGTCCTTGATATCTCTATGTGCCAAGAAAATCATATTACGCCACTGGTTAGATCAACAAATTCCCACGTACACAGAGTGGCACAAAGGAATTCTATTTGCTCTGCAAACAGAATACTTCATTGCAAACATATCTAAAGATAGCAACAAATACCAGAAGGTATGTGTACCCTTGCACACCCTACTATCCAGTTAGGACAGTCCTGGCCTTGACCCGGACCTGACATAGTGCTGCGAAGGTTAATGATCAAGCTTTCTTTTTTTTTTTCTCTCTTTTTTTTTCCTTTCTCTTGGAAGGAAACTATTCCCAACTTATATATTGTAGTGGTGATGTGGGAGGGTTGGGAGGGGACAAAATTTGTCATTCATTTTTTTTGTATTACAATTCTGTTTTGGTATTTAGTTAGTCTTGTTAGATAAATCTAATATTACTTCTGTTAGTTTGCTCTGGACTTTAATGTTGGATGACACTAGATGTAGGTGATTTTTCCTTTCTACCTTCCTATAAAAACTTACAATTTCATGTATTAAGGTAGATTTTTCCTTTTCTTTTTTTTTTCTTTGTTCTTTCTTAAAGACCTACAAGGACTTGTTATGTACCATTGCTGTTTACTTAACTGTCTGTACAAGTCGATTTGCATATAATGCCATAACTGTACTTATGATTTTAATACCACAATAAAGCTTATTAAATAAAAAAAAATAATGAAACAAGCAAAATGGTTCAGCCTAATTGCAGATGGTATGACTGATATATCAACCAAGGAACAGATATCCTTACGCATCCGCTATGTCCACCACAACACCATAGGCGACACTGAGATATGTGAAGATTTTGTAGAGTTCATGGAAGGCTTCGATAACACAGGATCATGGACTGGCAGATCTCTTTATGCAATGCCTGTCTGCCTGGGGCATTGACATCAACATAATGAGAGGGCAAGGATATGACAAGGGCAGTATTATGAGTGGCAGATTTAATGGGGTCCAAGCCAACATTACGGCTGTTGTGCCAGAAGTCTTATATACAATCTGCAGAGCACACAGCCTCAATACTGCAATTGTTCACTCCTGCTCCATGAGGCACATGTCTAACATGTTTGACACTACTAAAAAAATTATTGCCTCATTAAAAGCATCAGCCAAATGGAATAATATTTTCCTTTTGGAAATGAATTAATTTCCCAACATCCCCAATGATTATGATGAACATGCAGATCACATCAGATCTATTCCTACAGCAGGCAACACAAGATGGATGAGCCAGGCTGACTCTCTGTCAAGATTTAAGGATGAAAACTTGGTGATTTGTAATGCAATGGAGAAAATATCGGAATTTGAGGATGATGCTGAACGGTTTCTTTATTCCATCACCAAATTTGATTTTATCATGACTCTGAGCTGTGTTGATCACATTCTGGCCTTGACAAAACCCTTGCACCTTCATTGACAGTGTGTGGACATAGACCTCGTTCAAGCTTCTGAGGAGGCTACTACTTTGAGGGAAGTATTGAGGGGCATGAGGGAGTCTTTTGAAACTCATTTTGGGGAACTGTACACAGATATCCTGTCACTGGCAGCCTCAGTGTGCACTGAGGAATCTGTTCCCTGCACCTGTGGAAGACAAACACAACACAGAAACATAGAAACATAGACTTTGACGGCAGATAAGGACTGCCTGGCCCATCTAGTCTGCCCATTTCCCTACCTACAGGATAGGCCGCAGATCCTAGTTAACCAACAGCCTATTTCTTCCTACCCCCAACAAGAATTGCCTTATGTCTGTCCCGTGCATTCCTGAATTCTCCCACAGTTTTAGACCCCACAACCTCCTCAGGAAGGCTGTTCCATGCATCCACTACCCTCCCTGTGAAAAAGTACTTCCTCATATTGCCCCTGAACTGCCCCCCCTCTATCTTTAAATTGTGTCCCCTTGTTCTTGAACGTCTCTTTTTCTGGAAGATGCTACCCTCTTGGACTTTGTTGATTCCACTGAGGTACTTCAAAGTTTCTATCATGTCAACCCTCTCCCTTCTTTCCTCAAGGGTATACATATTAAGCTCCTTTAGTCTCTCCTCGTACGGCTTCTCTTGCAGACGCTGCACCATTTTAGTTGCCCTCCTCTGGACTGCCTCTATTCTGTCTATATCCTTGTGGAGATGGGGTCTCCAGAACTGGACGCAGTACTCCAGATGGGGTCTCACCAACTGTCTGTACAAAGGGATAACAACTTCCTGTTTTCTGCTGGCGATGCCTCTCCCTATGCATCCCAGTATACCCCCAGCCCTCCCTACTGCCTTCTCACATTGCTTGCTAACCTTAAGGTCATCTGATATGATTACCCCCAGGTCGCTTTCCCTTTTTGTTGTTGTAACTACCCCCCTTCCCATTGTGTAGTCTTCCCCTGGGTTCTTGTTTCCCAGGTGCATTATTTTGCACTTCTTTGCATTGAATCCTAGCTGCCATATTTCTGACCATTCCTCCAACCTTGCCAAGTCCCTTCTCATCCTTTCCACGCATCCTTGTATGTCAACCCTGTTGCAGATCTTTGTGTCATCTGCAAAGAGGCATACTTTTCCTTCCAGTCCCTCTGCAATGTCACTTATAAAGACATTAAAAAGGACTGGACCCAGTACTGAACTCTGTGGTACCCCACTAGTAACCCCTCTTTCTTCAGAGTGGACTCCATTTACAATTACCTTCTGTTTCCTGTTGTCCAGCCAATGATTTACTCAGGCTGCCACCCTGGGAGCCACTCCCAGGCTGGTTAATTTGACTATTAATCTTTTGTGTGGGACTGTGTCAAATGCCTTGCTAAAATCTAGGTAGGCCATGTCCACAGCCCCTCCCTAGTCTACTACTTTGGTCACCCAGTCAAAGAAATCAATTAGATTCGTCTGACATCACCTTCCCGCTGTGAACGCATGCTGCCTTGGATTCTGTGCCCCACTGGCCTCTAGGTACTCAACAATTCTTTCCTTCAGAAGTGACTCATTCATTTTCCCTTCCACAGAGGTCAAACTGACAGGTCTGTAGTTTCCTGCCTCTGTCTTGGTCCCACTTTTGTGAAGGGGAATCACATCCGCTTTCCTCCAGTCCTCGGGTACCACACCATCCTCCCATTATTTATTAAAAAGAGTAGCCAGTGTTTTCACTAGTTCCCCCCTTAATTCCTTTAGAATTCTGGGGTGAATTCCATCAGGCCCCATTGATTTGTCTACCTTCAGTTTTAGGCGTTCTTGCAGAACCCTTTCTTCTGTGAAAGGACTGGGATCGACCCCCCTATCCAGAGTGCTTCTGTTAATTGGATTAGGCACCTCTCCCTCCTCTTTTGTGAATACTGAGCAGAAATATTTGTTCAGTATCCCTGCTTTTTCACTGTCCCCCTCTGCCCACCCACCGTTCATTCTATTCAGCCTCACTATCCCTCCCTTTGTCTTTCTACGCTCATTGATGTACCTATAAAAGGTTTTATCCCCCTTCTTAACCAAGTTAGTTATCTTTTCCTCAGTTTGGGCCTTTGCTATTCTGACTTCTCTCCCTGCTTCCTTCTGCTTTAACTGGTACAACTTTCTGTCCTGCTCCTTCTGTGTTTCCTTATACTTCCAGAATGCTATATTTTTCTCCCTGACTTTCCCAGCCACCTCTTTTGAGAACCATAGTGGCTTTTTCTTTCATTTTGATTTGTTTATTTGCTTCACACAAAGGCTTGTTGCCTCTGTGATGGCAGTTTTGATGATTCTCCATTGTTGCTCTACCCCTCCTTCTAGCCTGTTTGCTAGTGCTTTTCTGAGGCACTCTCCCATCTTGCCAAAGTCAGCCCTCCTGAAGTCCAGTACCCTCACTTTTGTATGGTTTGACTCTGTAGCTGAGTTTAATGTGAACCACACTGTTTGATGGTCACTTGTTCCCAGATGTTAACCCACTTCTAGATCTGAGATCCTCTCACTGCCCCCTTTTGAGAGTATGAGGTCTAAGATTACTCCCTCATAAGTGGGTTCTGAAACTAACTGTCTGAGGCCTGCCACCTATAGAGCATCGAGAATGGCCCTGCTCTTGGATGTGGCTGCAGCAAATGTGCTCCAGTTAACACCTGGCATGTTCAGGTCTCCCATCAACAGTATCTCCCCTTTCTCTGCCATCCTAAGAATGCTTTCTATCATATCCTTGTCCATTCCCTCCCCGACATGGGGGTCTGTATACAACCCCTATGTGGATTGTGGTGCCCAGCAACAATGCAGCAACATCAGTGCCACTAGCCCTAAGGAATATTACAGGCTCAACATCTTTATTCCATTTCTGGACCATGCAATTTCAGAGCTACAAGAGCAGCTTACTGAGTGTCGGCCTTGCTTCCTTGCTCAGTACCTTGTCCCACAAAAATTACATTTGCTAATACATGAGGAGCAAGTGTTGGAGCTCTATAATGCTTACAAGGTGGATTTGGGCAGCATGGCAGAATTTGGGATGTACTTGTAAGATGGCGTGCAAAGTAGGTGAATGTTCTAGTGAAACAGAGGCCAAAATCTTTAATTATGACATTGCAGCACCTAAATTCGGCACTGTATCTGAACATCAATGCCACGTTATCCATTTTGGCAACCATACCAGTAAGTGTAGCAGCTGCAGAGAGGTCTTTTAGTGCACTACGATGGTTGAAGACATGGCTGAGAAGCACTATTGGGGAGTCGCGTCTCACAGGATTAACTCCACTGCACATCCACAGGGATATGGAAATTGATGTGGAACAATTGTTGAAGGACTTTGACCCATGCCAGGACAGGCACTTTTCTAGAAGATGACCCCCGCTGTGTCTGCTTGTAATGCAATAAGTGTGTCTGGTTTGGGCATATGTATGTCTGTGTGTGTGTGTGTGTGTGTGTGTGTGTGTGTGTGTGTGTGTGTGTCTGGTGTCAGTGTGGGAGCATAGCTTTACTGCAGTGAGTTGTGTGGCATGCAAAGTGGGTAAATATTCAGTAAAATGGATCCAACTCCCAAGTCACAGTGTGAATGGTCCTCTGTGGAACTGGTTACCTTGTAGTGGTACAGAGGCTTGACACAACTGAGAAACTGTAACTGAAAGCCCATCTTGGTCTGAATGTGAGTGCATTTCATCTTTACATTGTCATATAGAGATGCTGCAAATGATGTTCCAGAGGGGTGGGGCATGGAAAAGTATTGGGGGTGGGGCATGGAAAAGTGTCTGTGTGGCAGAAAGGCAGTAAGGACAACAGTGGTCTGGGGTAGAAAAGGGGCAGCTTGGTGTGCAAACTGAAATGTCTGGCTATACCCTTTGTGTGATTTGCTTGTAAAGGTTTCTAGAAATCTTTTACTTCATTTTTATTCTTCAAGAAATAAATGACAGGTTACTTCAACTAAGAAATATCACTGAGAACCTGACAAGGGTTAGAACTGAGAAGGAAAGAAAATACATAATGCAGAGCTAGGAAAAATCTGAGTAAAGCACATTTAGCAAGGAGAGTAATATTTTCATTAATTCTATATGAAAACTAGTTTTTAGAATATTTGTTTTCCTGCATTGCTGCTTTAAATGCAATCCATGAGCAACAGTATAAGATATGCATGAAAGGGTTCCACCATGCCACGGCGAGAAGGAATTTGCTGACCGTCACCACAGCAATGGCACAATACTGCCAATTGGTGTTGTGCCATCACTAGGGGAACTAGTATTTTCTGTGGGGGGTTTCATCCTACCTCCCCAATGTGGGGTGCTCTGCCCCCGAACCCCCCACACCTAAATTAACTAAGTCCGAGTTGGATTTGGTTTGGGGAGGGGGTGAACACCCCAGAGGCAAGAGTGTTGGGAAACCAGAAGACCATCACAGTGAACTGCTGAAAATGTCACTGTGATGGTCTTCGCTGTATTCCTGACTCTGTTGTAACGTGATACCACATGAAAGCAATCCATGTTGTCCATTCAGAGAAGGACCAAAGGTAATGGAAAATAATCAACAGAAAGTACAAATGTATTCTCTGAAGCTTCTAGGTAGATCTGCAATAGGTGTGCTGATTATCTGCCACAGGAACCCCAAATCAGCTGCAATTTGTACTTTATCCCCTGGCTTCTTCCAGTGGAGGAGTGGAGTGGACATTAGTGCATTAAAGTGTTAGAATGGTGTCAATGAAAACAAATATGGTTTTGGTTGAGAATTTTTGAAAATATGAATGGATGAATGCCATACCACCACATTTTACTCTCAGTGCAGTAAATGATCCACATCAGCAGTGTTTCCAGGTGCCACCGGGGAGCACAAGGAGATTAATTAGTTTGCTCTGGGTCACACAGTAGCAAGTGGTGGCTGTGGGATTCAAATCCTGGTCTCCAAGTTTGCAGCTCAGTTCTCTTACTCTCTTAACCACTACCATATATTGCCACCAGAAATAAATATTTAATAAGATAGCAGATATGTAGGTTCAGAGAGTACCACAAAAAACATTTTCTTTAAGGAGTGGTGCTTGTCCCAGAGACACCTGTTAAAATACCACAGACTCATATTGCACATATTCATGATAGTGTGGATTTAATCCTGTGTGACACAGGTGACAACATGTTAGTAACATATACATTCACATAATATAACAAATGTACTGATTCTTGTACTGAATAGCAACTTTCAAAATAAATTCATGTGTAAGTATTCAACAATGTTTGCTAATCATACTGTACCAACATTCCTTTGACTGCTTAATACACTTCATTATCCAAATATTACTGAGCATTTGCTGCACTGAATTTTAATTTAGGCAGTGGGTTGAGTAGAATCTTATCAGTGCTCTGCCTTTATCCTCAGATATGGAGCATGACAAACAGGTAGATAACAACATAAATGTTGATACAAATCAAATTAAACTTCAATGTAGCAAATGCTTGGAAATATTTGAATGATAGAGCATGTGAAGCAGTCATATGCACGTTGGTATAACTACACTTCACTGTATTTTGAACATTGCTGTTCGACGCAAGAATCAGCACATTTGTTATATTATGTGAACTTATATGTTCATGTTGTCAAATGTATCTTACTGATTCAAATCTATACCAGTCTGGGGTATTTTAACTGGTGACTCTGGGACCAGCACCATGACCTAAAGAAGCTTTGTTTATAAGGTGCTATGCAGTGATATAGTGGCAGTGGAGTTCAAGCCGCCACAGAAAAACCTTTTAATTTTAATAAGGTTATGTGCATCATCCATTTGTTCTTCTTGGGTTGCTAGTAATACTGCATTTTCAACAAAGCAGAAGTGACTAAACCTGTTATGGTATGAAATATTGCACACTGCACAAATATTGCACACTGCATTGGTGAAAATGCAGTATTACAGTGAAATGCTCTGACTTGGGCTTCCTGGATCCATATGTCTCAAAATACGTTTTAAAATAATTTATTTTCAGAAACATCCTAAAATGTACAATTTACAGTAGGTTTTGATATAAGGACCTTTAAGCATTTGAAATGTAGCATTTTAACATTAGTTCCAAAGACAAAAACTAAAGAATGGTGGCTTCGGAGCTGGCCCAGTGGTGCTGAGGGCTGAGGCACTGGTGCCTTACCTCATGCTATGTCGGCGACCCATGTTCAGGAATGAGCAAGGGCCGTCGGGGGTCAGCAGGGGAGGAGAAGGATTGAGCATCCGATAGACTGCTCTCTTTCTCCAGAGAGGGGAGATCCTGGTGGTCGGTGCTTGTTCGCCCCCTGGCAGAGGCTGGAGGACATGGCACCGTACCACAAGTAGGGGAGCAGTTGGGCCAGATGTCTGGAGGGAGTGTGTGCGGATGCGTGCGTGCTCCCCTTCACTGACATCATTGCACAGTCCCGACTCCTGGGAAAACAGGAGAAAAAGAACATTACCATGCAGGATGGTGGAGGGCGCCTCGCAGGCTATACCCCTGGCTAGCCACAGCTCTGGCCAGCTAAATCCAGTCCTTGGTGGGGGAGTCCGGGACCCTGCAGACCCTGCCAAGGGGGGTAAGCCCTGGGGTCAGGTCAGCATCGGCTGGTGGATGCTGGGAGACGGGGCTGGGGATGCCCCCCTGAAAAGATACAAAAAGCTGGCAGTAGGGAGAAAAATAATTTAAAAAAAAAAAAAAAAAAGGATGGTGGTTTCCAATTGATTAGTTACAGTACATTCAGAATACTTCAAATATCTCAGAATCATGCGAGAGCACAATCATTGTTCCTATTTATAAAAATGGGGACCTGCTGCTAAACCCACGTATGTATAGACAAATAGCATAGGTGCCACAGGGTAATACTATTAAGCTGGTGTCCCGGTCTATGGTTTGTGCATGCACCCTTGCATCAGCTTTTATACATGCAAACAAAACTTTTCACAAAAGTATGTATAATCATGTGTCTGTTTTCACAAACAGAGAAGCAGAATGCATCCGCTTTCTTCATATGCATTAGCATTTCTGATTGAGTATTTCAACGGCTGTGCCTGTGTGTCTAGCAGCTTACTGAATTTTATTTTATTTATTTAGTTTTTGATAACCAGGTAGGTACAGACAGCATATCTGCCTATTTTCAGGTACGACCCAGGAGATTACAAGAAAGGGAATGCAGACAATATTAGATACAAGAAAACATCATGGGAACAAGTAGAAGTCAGACATAGTACACTTACACAAAGTTTTCAGCAATGACAGTACATTTGCAGGAATCTATATGTAGTAACAAAACAGAAATGTAAGTGCAAATAACTAAGAGTCATAACTCACACAACTAGTGAATAAGTGCTAGAAGAGAGGAAAAAGCAAGATTTCAAGACATGTTTGAGAGTAGTAGAGGTTGCAGCCGCTAGACAACTAGGAGGAACCAGCACAGGTGTAGGTGGATAGAGAACAGGAGCAAGGTTCAGAGCTTAGAAGAGCCATATGAAGTTCCTGTTTGAAGCTGTGTGGGAAATTATATGCCCCCATGTTAAACAAGCATTTGTCAATAACAAATGTTGCTTGCTTGCTTGTATGTGCTCTTTAGGTATTTGGAAGTGATAGTTCCATGCCTTCCTCCCAAGACATGCACTGTGTCTTTCCATTCAGTATTCACAGAAGAGTGGGAGGGGCAAGGGCTACAGCAGTTGCCAAGGGGGTGAAGAGGTGGACAATAGTCCATTCAAAGGCAAAAGAGTCCTGCATGAGCTCACTAAATTGAAGGTGGACAAAGCGATGAAACCAGATGGCATACACCCAAGAATATTAAGAGAACTGCGAAGGGAGATAGCAGTACCTCTGGCAGCCATGTTCACAGAGTCATTCAACATGAGTGAATTGGAGTAGGGCACATGTGGTCCCTCTACACAAGTCTGGTAGCAGGGAGGAGGCGGGGAACAATAGGCCATTCAGCCTCACCTCAGTAGTGGGGAAGATCGTGGAGACATTGCTTAAAGAAAGGATAGTGGGGCATCTAGAAGCCATCGGAACCCAGGACCATAGACAACATAGATTCACAGTGGGGACATCACGTCAGACAAATCTGGTTGATTTCTTTGACTGGGTGACAAAGGAAGTGAATCGGTGGGGCAGTGCACAACGCTTACCTTGATTTCAGCAAAGCTTTTGACACCATCCCACATAGGAGACTGATAAGCTAGCTGGGTAGGCTGGGCATGGGGAAAGGGTGGTAAACTGGGTTAGAAACTGGCTAACAGACAGGAGGCAGAGAGTGGTGGTAAATGGGATGCAGTCTAGGGAGGCGGTTGACCAGTGGGGTGCTGCAGGGATTGATCCTGGGGCCAGTCCAGTTCGATGTCTTCATTAGTAACATTGCAGAATGGCTGAAGGGAATTTTTTCACCAAATTTGTAACAGCCATTTTAAGACCGCTGCTCATGAACAATGTTACTGTGATTTTCTTAATCTGTCCCAAACATTGATTGCGCACACCGACTGTGCCATTGTGCGCTACATGCACGGAAACACATTATGGGCGACATGTGAAAAATGACAGTTGTACTGCTCATAAGGAGGTGTGGTAAAATGGCAATGTTGAAAATCTGGAGTGCAAATATTAAAAAATTTGCGAAATTACGAGTGTGCGTAGGAACTTCACAATGCACGCTCATAAAACATTCATTTTTTTAGGAATTTTTTTTCACCAAATTTTCAACATAGCCATTTTAAGACCTCTGCTCATGAACAGTGTCACTGTGATTTTCTTAATGTGTCCCACATATTGAGTTCGCACACCAACTGTGCCATTGTGTGCTACATGCACAGAAACACATTTTGGGCAAGATGTGAGAAATTACGGCTGTACTGCTCATAAGGAGGTGTGGTAAAATGGCAGTGTTGAAAGTCTGGAGTGAAAATATTGAAAATTCACGAACTTACGAGTGTGCGCAGGAACAGCACAACGCACACTCGTAAAACAGTCATTTTTGGGAATTTTTTCACCAAATTTTCAACATAGCCATTTTAACACCTCTGCTCATGAACAGTATCACTGTGATTTTCTTAATCTGTCCCGAACATTGATTTCACACACCAACTGCGCCATTGTGCACTACATGCGTGGAAACACATTTTGGATGAGATGTGAGAAATGACAGCTGTACTGCTCATAAGGAGGTGTGGTAAAATGGCAATGTTGAAAATCTGGAGTGAACATATTGAAAATTTGTGAACTTACAAGCATGCATAGGAACAGCACAACGCATGATCATAAAACAGTCATTTTTGGGAATTTTTTCACCAAATTTTCAACATAGGGTTTTTGAGGGCCTACCTCATGAACTGTGACCCTGTCATTTCATAAATTGGTCCCGAAAGGTGGTTCCATGCAGTGACCACAAAATCACCTTTCGGGGCCAATTAACACCATGACAGTGACAGAATTCATGAGGCGGGGTCCCAAAAACCCCATGTTGAAAATTTGGTGATAAAATTCCCCAAAATGCTCGAGATTTGCACTAAAGTTGAACAAACCCTATTTATTACATTATATAGCTTACTGGCATTTCCTTAGTTGCGGTTGGCTTTGGCGTGCAGATGTGTTCGGTCCACACGATCCTTCGCGCGAACTCGGAGGTAAGTATGGGGTGAGGTGGGGGTGTGGGAGGTAGATGCACAGAGGGTAAGCGGGGTGGGGAGAGGGGTCAGGACAGTCTGCAAGAAAGGTTTTTCTTTTCTTTTTATTTACTTGGGCGACTCTGGACTTGTGCCACACTGGGGTGGGCTCCCAGCATGGCAGCTGGAAAGCAGTTTGGGGGTGGGGGGTGGGGCAACTGCTGTGCCACAGCCACTGCACTGCATCACTCCCATCATGTCTAATTTGTGGCCCCTTAAATGTTGTTTTTTATGCTTACTCTTTCCTCTCTGTTTATTTATTTATCATTTTTTTGCCCCCTACTTTCCAACTGCTTCCATGCCATTAAAACTCCTGATCTTCCTGTTCTGGGACAGAAAGTTCCTGTATTCTTCAGTATTCTTCTTTTTACTTGCTCGGAGTCCGACCTCCAGCAGCTAGGGGGGATGGAGATCTACTCTTTTCCTTATAGGATGGTGAGTCTTTTGTGCCTCTGTGATCACTCTCTTCCTGCTCCCAAACAGAAAGTTCCTGATGTCAATCAAATCCTGTGCCTATAAAAGTAGAACTATCTAAGCGTGGGTGGAGGGGAGGGATAGAAGGCAATATAGTCCCAGAAGAGTAGTAAAGTTCTAACAGCACCTCCTTCCTCTTGCTGTTCTCTGCCAAAAGTTATCTAGGGTAGGTTTTAAATCCAAACACCTGGCTTCCTGCTGCCTAAACCAATCCCCCTAATTCACAGTTTCCTTCTTCACCTATCTAACTGCACAGATAACAATTCCCTTCACCCAACTCAGACAAACACACTAACTCTTTTTTTTTGTTTGTTTGTTTTTACCCTAATTTAAGGTCCCAGTAGTAGAGTTCTAGTTCTTTAATCACAGTAGAGTAGTAAAGTTCTAATGGCACCTCCTTCCTCTTGCTGTTCTCTGCCAAGGAACTGGGACTCAGCACCAACTAGTAGAGATATACAGGTGTCTTTGCAAAATAAATATTATATTCTGGCCCTAAGGGTTAGGGAATTAGGGAGAGAAAGTTGACCCTAAATGAGGCTAAAACTAAAGTAATGTTATTCAGAACATTATAAAAACTACAAAAAGAAAAATTACTAATTTTTGGACAAAGTGGATCATGTCTTCCTTTAGTCTCTCATTCAAACATTTTGGAATCCTCCTTGATCCCAGTATGAGTCCGGTTCCCTATATTGAGAAGACAGGAATGATGATTAATCAAAGATTATGCTATTTATTTACTATAAATATCTGATTTGTCTGCATTCATTGATCTGATGAATAGACTATAACTTGAAAGCTATAGTCTTTTAAAACCACTTACTGGTCCAACACTCCAGATCTGACAGAATTTAACAGGGTCACAACCCAGAAAACTATGTCTGAAAAATAAATATGAAACATTGTTGGGAGCTAAAACCTTCTGGTGCACTGTGCATCTGTCATTACTGCCAAAATGACAACCTGTTTACTTACTAATGCACTGATGTATGTCACTGACACTACCCTAAATCCAAAAGTCATCAACTTGAATCAATAGTGCATTTCCCATAGGAAACATGTGGGGGACATGCTTCCCATAGCTTTTTGACATGCCAGCGGTATCCCTCTTATGCCTTCACAGTCATAAAATAGAACCACATACAAACTCAAAAAACTGTACACCTGTTAAGACACCTAGTTTAATTTATCATTTGATACACACACACACACACACAGGTTACTAATGCACCTTAATTAATACTTGCTAGCTTCTTCAACAAGTGATTGCCAAGTCTAGGGTTACCAGATGTCTTCTTTTACGAGGCCACGCCATCTTTTCCAGCTGCCAGATATTCTTCATGTGCCTTCTCTATCCTATTGTATTATTATTTTTTATAATTTTTTACCCTCTCCTACCCAGGACCTCCTTGTAAATGAGGTGTGAAGATGGTGGGGATGTTAAACCTATTTACTCGGGGTCTGGCACAAAGGCTCATCAGGGGAGGGACTAAGTGTCCTCTTTTTGGCATCCCAAAATCTGGTACCCCTAAGTCCCATGGCGTTCTCTGCTTTAAATTGTTTTGTAACCCTTTTCTGCAGTTCTTGTAATCTTTTTATTTCCCTATACTCTCTCCCTGGGTCGCATTGTCGCACCTGAAAAAAAACCTTGGCTCAGTGCATCTGTCTGTACCAGTTATCAACTTTTAAATAATCCCATGCATTTCAAATTTTCACAAAATATTTAATCTGCCAGTTACTGCATAAGATTTTTCCATCGCACCTAGTTTCAGTATTATGATCTGCAAAATTAATTAACAGCTATTTATATTTTCTCCTTACCAATGAAATTTAAACTTGCAGTCACAATTGTTTTCCAAGTCAACAGCTACTTCAAGCAGCATATACAATGCGACATTTTTAACGTTAAATGATATGGTTAATCTAAACTATTGAAAAACTTTTGAGCATGTGCACTAATAAAATATGAGAATGATTAATGCATAAGGACAGTATATTATCCATTAAAAAAAAAATAGAAAGGCGGCTTTAAAGTTCCAGAATAAGTTTCCAAGTTTCTAAAGGGAAATGACAACTTAATACATTATATGACCAGTAGTGTCACTATGCAAAAGGAGGCAAGTCGACTGCTTGGCTGTTTAAACCCCCTTCCTGGGGTACTGGCTCCTGAAACATGCCACGAGTGTTTGCAGCCCAGCAGCAAGTCACGCCAGATACCAACCCTAATTGCTCTCAGCATTGCTGAGAGTGGGGAGTTTACAGCAACCAATTCTCATTCTCCTCTCGTCGTTGAGCTATAACCCCCCCAACTCATCCGTGCCCTCCTCTTAATCCTACCAGTCTCACATAGGTGTGGAGCCCCAACATCTACCCAGCCCACCGGAGGGTGTGGCGATGTTGGCCAGCTCCTCGTCTCATCCCTTCTCATAGTCCAGCAGCAGGCTGAGGCTTTCTGGGGTGGACAGACCATCGCACCAGGCAGATGGCAAGGTTTCTGAGTAGCCGACTCCGACTCACTGGACTGCTCTCCTGCAGCAGCTTCCCCTTCACCTGTTCTTTCCTCCCTCTTTACACCCTCAATGCATCTGTGTCTCCACAAAAGACAATCTATGAATGGAGTTTATTGCTTTACTAAATTATATAACTTACTGCTAGAGGAGACTGTAGACAGCAGTTATGTTTGTAAAGCCAGCTGCAGACTCGCTTGGAGACCTTGCACTGGGCAAAACCAAACTCCAACTGCGGGACACAGTATCAAATGGAAAGCCTCAGCTCAGTGCGTCTGTCTGTCCCAGTTACCAGTTTTTAAATAATCCCATGCATTTCAAATTTTCACAAAATATTTAATCTGCAAGTTACTGCATAAGATTTTTCCATCGCACCTAATTTCAGTATTATGATCTGCAAAATTAATTATCAACTATTTATATTTTCTCCTTACTAATGAAATTTAAACTTGCAGTCACAATTGTTTTCCAAGTCAACAGCTACTTCAAGCAGCATGTACAATGCTATGTTTTTAACGTTAAATGATCTGGTTTATTCTAAACTATTGAAAAACTTTTGAGCATGTGCACTAATAAAATATGAGAATGATTAATGCATAAGGACAGTATATTATCCATTTAAAAAAAAAACAGAAAGGCGGCTTTAAAGTCCTAAAATAAGTTTCCAAGTTTCTGAAGGGAAATGACAACTTAATACATTATATGACCAGTAGTGTCACTATGCAAAAGGAAGCAAGTTGACTGCTTGGCTATTTAAACCCCCTGCCTGGGGTACTGGCTCCTAAAACATACCACGAGTGTTTGCAGCCCAGCAGCAATTCACGCCAGATACCAACCCTAATTTCTCTCAGCATTGCTGAGGGTGGGGAGTTTACAGCAACCAATTGTCATTCTCCTCACGTCATCAAGCTATAACTCCCCCACCAACTCATCCGTGCCTTCCTCTTAATCCTACCAGTCTCACATAGGTGTGGAGCCCCAACGTCTGCCCAGCCCACCAGAAGGTATGGCGATGCTAGCCAGCTCCTCGTCTCGTCCCTTCTGATAGTCTGGCAGCAGGCTGAGGGTCTCTGGGTCAGACAGACCATCGCACCAGGCAGATGGCAAGGTTTCTGAGTAGCCGACTCCGGCTCACTGGACTGCTCTCTGACAGCAGTTTCCCCCTTCACCTGTTCTTCGCTCCCTCTTTACCCCCTCAATGCATCTGTGTCTCCACAAAAGATAATCTATGAATGGAGTGTATTGCTTTACTAAATTGTATAACTTACTGCTAGAGAAGACTGTAGACAGCAGCTATATTTGTAAATCCAGCTGCTGACTCGCTTGGAGACCTTGCACCAGGCAAAACCAAACTCCAACTGTGGGACACAGTACCAAATGGAGACATAACAAGCACTGAACACTATGGAAACTGGTGCATTTATGTGTTCAACTTTTGTATTCCTTTTGCACCAGTGTTAAGTATTTCTGCATTAAACCTACTGTGTGGCAGCTCATTTTCAATGAGGGACAGATGCGAGAGTAATTCAAAGAAGTAACATTTAGGAATACTGTCCCTCATGAGGGGCAGTTGAGAGCTATGCAATCACACACAGCAGCTAGAACATAAATAAATATGTATTTTCTTGCAGTGAGTGTGATACCGGTGACCTCACTAGAAAGTTTCTTCTCTTGGTGCGCTATACTTTCTCACAACATAAGAATGGAAGTCAAAAAGGAAATAAACTCAGATCCAAGTAAGTAAGTAAGAACCTAGGTCGCTTTATATGTGTATCTAACAAAGGGATAAACAAACACGTATGAATTTAGGGTCATTCAAGGGAGAAAGCCTCGGCCTTCGCCGGAATCTGTGAAGGGGAAGGGGAATTTGGGGGCCACGCAGCACACAGGACTTTGTGTGTGGGTGATTGTGGCAGACCATGCATGAGGAAATGAGGGGGAGGGCAAGGAAAGGGGTTATATTGGGTTTTGTGCATGGAAGGAACCCTCTCTAAGGAGACTACCACAGTGGCTGGTTGATCCAGGTGAGTGTGGGAGTCATCTTTCTGAAGCGGAGAACAAATATTGCTAGGGGTATCTAAATCAGCAAAAATCAACAGTCACTTCCCTGAAATGAACTACTTCCTTCCTCTTCTAGCCCCTTATGAGAAACAAATAGGTAAGCAGCTACACCACTCTGATTCAACCCCACCTCCAGGTACTATAGCAATTAGCAGTAGCTCTGCTGAGGAGCCACGCCAGACAATTAGCACCCCTCCCACAAGCTACAGGGCTAGATAAAACACAGTTCCTACCCTAGAAAGTTAATGACTATAAAAAAAAACACAAGATAAGCAGAACATCAAATTTCTCATGTTCAGGACACATACTCCTGTCCAGGCAAAAATCATATTGTAAGCCACAGTAACTCACTCAATGTGCTGGCAGAGAACCCAGTTAAAATTGGATCTCTCTCTCTCTCTAGCGCGTGCACTTTTGCTCTCCAGTAAGGACACACAACTCGTGAACTGAGCTTGAAATTTCTTTCATTGTCACATGAAAGCCCTCCCTCTCCCCTAGCCAGGATGAATGGAGCAAATCAATGGAACAGATCTGAAAACAATAAGGTGTGAATGCCAATGCTCTATCCTGCCTACTTTCCATATTGTCAGCTGGTAGTGTGTCTTGTCTAATGCCAACAGTGGAGTGGAAGACCTTAAGTAGTTCCTCTGGAAGCTATGAGATTTGGGGCTGGGCTCCTCTGCTTTGTTTTGGTTTATAGGGTCACTAAGAGAGAAGAGAAAACAACTGTTGTATTTCTTTAGGTGTGGGAAGTGATGGAGGAGGGGAGAGACATGATTAGAGGGATAAGGGAATAGGCCATGGCAAACTCTGAGTAGGAAAGATCCCTCCTCACCCCACAGCACACTGTAGTTAACAGAATTTTCCAATGCAGAGATGCTGTGAAGATATTCATATCTCTCTCCTGGACTGGGTCCTGACCAATAGGCCTGGGAGGATTAGCTCCTCAGGTACCCTCCCTGACTCCATCTCTGACCATGCCCCTACGTACAGCATATGGAAGATCTCCACCCCAAAGATCCCTCCCAAAATCATCCAGGTCTGAGAATTCTCCAGGTTTGACCTGGGGATATTCCAGGAGGACCTCATGTTCATTGACTGGTCTGCAGTGATGGATGCCCAGAATGCTTCCTCAGCAGTCTGTCATTTACTTAGTATCTTCGGGTGGTACAGGATAAGCATGCCTCTCTTGTCAGATGGAGGGTAAGGGGGGGCTGTCACAAAATGGTTTCATGAGAGCCTCCCTGCTCTCATGAGGGCTAGAGACAAAGGTTGGGCCAGTTTCAAGGTCTCGATGGACCAGACCATATTCCAGCATTACAGGAGGCTCAGGAATGAATGCAAAAAGGCTATCAGGGCTGCCAAAAGTGACTTTTGTAAAGCTGCCTTGCAGACTTCAGCTAAGGACCCTAGGAATTTCTGGAGGAATATTAAAAACATAGTGAGTGTCTCCTCCTCCTGTGAGACTCCTGACATGCTCATTGATGGTGCTAGCTGTAATAATCCGCTAACCATCACCAATGCATTTAACTCATATTTTTCGGACCTATCCACCTTCACCTCACTATTCTTCTCCACTGCTCATGATAGTCCTGTCCAAGTCCCTCTGACTCAAATGGCACCTTCCCCCCATACTCCATTCTATTTCAAGGCTGTGATGGCAAAAGAAATGCAGAGATTGCTCTCTGGTTTCTTGCCCTTTTCTAATGCTGGCCTTGATGGTATGGAACCAAAGCTTCTCTGCCTTGCTGCTGCCTACATTGCCTCCACTGTGGCCCATATAGTCAACCTATCCTTAGCCTCTGGGGTTATCCCAGACCTGTGGAAGGTGGCACGGGTTGTCCCTGTGCTCAAACAGGGCAACCCTAGGATCCTTGACAACTATCGTCCGATTGCCATCTTGTCTGCTATCAGTAAGCTTCTTGAGAAAGTAGTGGCGGGACAAATCATGGATTATATTCAGGCTTATGAGCTTCTGTCTCCCTCACAGCATGGCTTTTGAAAAGGGTACAGTACCACCTCTGTCCTGGTCTCTGTCACTTCTGGGATAAGGGTTGCTATAGACCAAGGCAGACTCTCTGGGGCCATCTTTATTGATCTCTCTAAAGCCTTTGATCTTGTTGACCATGCCTTACTATGCTCTCAACTTAGGTCTTTGGGCTTGTCCCCTCCAGTGCTCAGTTGGTTCTCCAACTACCTTCAGGGAAGGTAGCAACTTACCAAATATAGTAAGGTGCTCTTGGACGCCACCCCCGTGTTGTCAGGGGTTCCCCAGGGGTCAGTCCTTTGGCCCCTACTCTTTTCCATATTCATCAATGACCTTCCCTCCTTGGTTGCCTCCTATAGGGCTATCCTGTATGCTGATGACCTAGTTATTCTCACTCATTCCAGGGATATTGGGGTCATTAACCACCAACTGAGTGAGGGGTTCAGGAGTATCCAATCCTGGATATCGTCCCACAAGCTGGTCCTAAATCTTAGAAAGACTCAGGCCATGCTGTTTGGATCCCTGGTCAAGTTAAAGGCCTCCCCTGTTCCTATGTGCATCTCAGGTATTGATGGTGCTCTCATTCTCATCACTGATTCCATCAAATACCTTGGAGTGGCACTTGACCCTTAGCTCGAGCTTGGTCACCACATCCAAAATGTGTGTCGAGCTGTTAACTGGAAATTGAGTCGGGCTTACAGGGCAAAGAATAACCTCACTCTGGCTGCTCGCCTAGCACTGGCTAGAGGGGTGTTTCTACCATCTCTCTGTTATGGGCTCCTTTTCTTTGCCCATACTTCCAAGGTCCACCTTTCTAGGTGGACCGTAGCCTACAATAACATCTGCTGTTTTGCTCTTGCAGTCCCTCATCTCACTCACCACTGTGATCTATACAGTAAGCTCAACTGGCTCTCCCCACCCAACTATATGAATTTTGTTATGGGCAGTTTCATGGGTAAGGTTCTGGGTACTGGCACCCGCCTAGACTGGCAGAGCTCCTTGTGCATGCTGCCTTCACTACCTACTCCCTAAGGTCACTGGCCACCACTATCCTTAAGGTTCCTGCTACATGTAACAAAATGGGGGACAGAGACTTTGCGTCATGTGCCCTTAGATCATGGAACTCCTTTCCTGTCCAGGTCTAGACCTCCCCTTCCCAGGCATGCCTACGCACCTTCCTGTGGAACCACATGAATCTCTCATCAGTATGTGACTGTCTTAAACCTCCCTGATTAGCCTGGTCCCCTGCAGTGTATTTCGAGCATATCATCCCATGTACCTTGCTCAGGTCCTGCTGTGGTCTGCCTGCCTGCCTGCCTGAGTGTTGCCCTGTGAAAAATGTGTAAATTCTGTACATATCTTTACATATATTGCTGGTAACATTGTGTCAGTGACTCTGTACTTTATTACATTGACTGTGTCTACTGTTGTAGCCTGTGATATCTTACTATGTATGTTATGCTTCTCCTGACTTCAGTGTATCAGCCCGACTTGTTTCAATTTGTACTCTGTATGTTCTTTGATTTCTTGTACTCTCCCGGGTCATGCCTGAAATTAGGCATGTGTTTGTCTAGTGTACTTATCTGGTTAACAAAAGCTAAATAAATTAATAAAGATGCCATATCCAGTGACTGTTTGCAAAATCATATACTGGCCAACATCACATTTTTGCTTTGACATCCAGCACTTTAAAATATCTAATTTGTTTGATTAAGCACATCTTCACATTTGAGTCTACACTGATGTGTTTTTATTGAACTGCATTTTGATATAGTGCACGCGAGTACTGGACTGAACATTTAATGAATGTATTTGTTTGGCTGTATTTTTGGCACTTTATCATGTACTAAATATTTATGGGACACTTGATAAAGTTGTACGGGACTCCTTCAAAGTTCAGCTTGGTTTTTTTTTTGTTTGTTTTTTTTACACCAAAAAGGCTACAACTTGTTGCAAATACTATTATAAGCTATTATAAACAGAACACCCTCCACCCAACAAGCCCTATACTTGTATGCAGAAAAAATAAATCTATAAAAGAATACAGTAATGACATTGGCATACTGTAGGTCATCATATGCATTTGGGGATTCCTACAGTATTCTGACTGCATTCAGGACAGTGAAGTAATTATATTTAAAAATTCTTAGAGGAGCACATAATTAAAAGTAGAGTAGTCATTGTTTTTGGCTCATGGTGAAATTTGAATAAAACAACATTAAAGTCGCTTAGTAATTAAAAACTTTATTTTGAGTTGATTTTAAGGAACTGAAGAAAAATGTCAAAATTATTAATACAGTATCTCACCTCCCCTGTTTCCAGTCATGTCACCAAGGAATGAAATCTGGGGGAATGAAAGCTGGAATGTACAGTACATATGATTTAATGCTTCACATAAATGTCACTTTGTGTGGGGAAATTGATAACCAACTTTTTTTGTGCATGACGGGCAAAGCAGTAGATGTTTGCACCAGTATTGTCAACATACTGTACAGTACTGCATTATTAATCAAGCCAGGAACCCTCTTTTATTTCTGTAGATCTGCAGTGTAATGTACTGTATTTGTACTGACTAAATATATATATATATATATATATATATACTGAACTCTTAAATTGAAGACTTTCTTTTTTGATAATACAGTATAAACATAATAACTAAAAACATTAACTGTGACCCCAGGACAACACATGGAGTCCTACAATAACTGACCCCCATAAAAATACCTACACCTGTAGATAAGCTGTCTGTATTTGTTATCCCTCCCTACTCCCCCCACAGTTTTTCCACAACATAGTCAACAAACCATGCCCCCCTCAATGGTACACAATTCTGGTGCATTCTCCCACTTTCCTGTGGTAGACGCCATCTCTCTGTGGGCACCTTATCCCCACTTCTGGTCATGCCTACTGCCAGTAACCCACTAGCTCCTTTGGCCACCACACGAGGTGCTTGGGTTGACAGCCCAGCATCCAGCAGCAATAAACACTGTTTGCCATGCAGGTGGGCAGGGACTTATCAGTAATAGTGAAGGGGATAGGCTGTCTCCAGTGGTCACCATATCTATGATATCACACACTGTACCTCTTGCAGGCTGTACCAATGCCACCAGCTTCATGAGCACCCTCAGTACATGCTGTTTGTGCTTGCGTGTCTCAACCCATCACTGTGCCTAACTGTGGAGAGATGTTTACCATGGAGAGATGAACAGCACCACCACCCAGTACAACTCATTGTCCTCTACAAACCTTGAGGTTGTTCCACTTGTACTCCCGCTGTTTCACTTTAACACCCGAATTCCAGGGGGAGGGAGGTCTTTGTTCTGTAGATCACAGGGCACCTTCTTCTAACAAGAGACATAAAAAAAAAAAAAAAAAGGAAGGTGATTTGCTGCACGGACATAAGCCCTACTGTTCTGCAAGTAATCTGATCACACATTTTATAATTGATAAACCCTCCGATCCCAAACTGTGGACATGTAAAAACTGTGGCAACACTGGATTCTATAGCAAATTAAATCTCCACAAATCCAGTTGATCCTAGGGACAGTTTTTAGTTAGTAACATTTAGAAGTCAGTCCCAGTTTCAGCCATCACTTACAGCGTTATCAACACCCTATTGGTAATGTCAATGCATGACACCTGAGGCAGAAGTATGCAGGTACTATAGGAATGGTATTGTAACAGTCTGTGAGTGTGCATTCTGTTGTTATGGTTTGCTGCATTTTATTGTGATAACATTTACTCTGGGATTTTATTAGTAAGGTGGGGGTATTGTATAATAACAGTTGTCACTTAAAGAACAAATGTTCAGGTAGTTACAGTATGTTCACAAAAGAAGAGAAAGGGTCCTACAAGAGCCCAATAAGCTTGATAAGCTCATGGTGGACGAGGCAATGGGACCTAATGGCATACAACCCAGGGTACTAAAGGAGCTAAGGGTGGAACTAGCAGAGTCATTATCAGAACTGTTTAGT
Organism: Neoceratodus forsteri; assembly: GCA_016271365.2. Taxonomy (NCBI): domain Eukaryota; kingdom Metazoa; phylum Chordata; order Ceratodontiformes; family Ceratodontidae; genus Neoceratodus; species Neoceratodus forsteri. Next base: position 616,532,881 of record CM057455.1, read on the forward strand.
GGTTATCTGAGCACAGGGGAGGTCCCAGAAGACTGGAGAAGGGCTCATGTGATCCCGCTTCACAAGAGTGGTAGCAGGGAGGAGGCAGGGAACTACAGATCAATGAGTCTTAACTCAGTAGTGGGCAAGATTATGGAGGCACTCCTTAAGGAAAAAATAGTGTAACACCTGGAATCCATAGGAGCACAGGATCCAAGGCAGCATGGGTTTACAGAAGGAAGGTCCTGTCAAACTAATCTCATAGATTTCTTTGACTGGGTAACCAGAGTGGTGGACCAAAGGGGAGCAGTTGTTGTCGCCTACCTAGACTTCAGCAAAGCTTTCGATACTGTACCACATACAAGATTGATTAATAAGCTGGGTAGGCTTGGGGTGGGTCAGAAGTTGGTCAACTGGGTGGCAAACTGGTTGACAGGTAGAAAACAGAGAGTGGTGGTAAATGGTATACAGTTAAAAGAGATGCAGGTCACAAGTGGGGTACCTCAGGGATCAGTCCTGGGGCCAGTCCTCTTCAATATCTTCATCAGTGACCTTGCAGATGGAGTGGAGGGTAAGGTTTGTCTGTTTGCAGATGACACCAAGATCTGCAACAGAGTAGATGATCCAGATGGGGTAGGTAGAATGAGAAGAGATCTGGATAAACTGGAAAAATAGTCGGAAGAGTGGCAACTGTGGTTTAATGCAAAGAAGTGCAAGATCATTCACATAGGGAAGAGGAACCCTGAAGCCACCTATAGGATGGGAAGGGAGTCACTGGCAGTCACAAGGGAAGAAAGAGACTTGGACATCATCATCACCAATGACCTGAAATCATCCAAGCAGACCACTAAAGCAGTAGGTAAGGCTAGGGGGATGTTGGTGTGTATTAGTAGGGGTATCACAAGTCATAAGAGGGAGATAATAATCCCTCTTTACAAGACACTGGTTAGGCCCCCTCTGGAGTACTGCATGCAGTACTGGAGGCTACACCTTCACAAGGACATTAACCAAATTGAGGCAGTCCAGAGAAGGGCAACCAAAATGGTGCAGGGACTGCATCAGAAAACATATGAGGACAGATTATCGAAGCTCAATATGTTTACCCTAGAGCAAAAGAGGGAAAGAAGTGATATGACCAAAACATTCAAACACCTTAATGGCATTAACAAGGAGAGTCTAACATGTTTCAATATAAGAAAAATAGCACGACAAGAGGACACAGCATGAGATTAGAGGGAGGCTGATTAAGGGGTAATGTGAGGAAGTTATTTTTCACAGAAAGGGTGGTGGATGCATGGAACGGCCTACCTCAGGAAGTAATGGATATGAATACAGTGCAGAACTTCAAACATTCATGGGATAGGCATAAGGGAGCAATACAGATGAGTATGAATAGATAGGCCATTGACAGAGCAAAGACCGATGTCACATTCATAATGTAGAAAAAGAAATGAGCAGACTGGATGGGTCCTGCGGTCCTTATTTACCATTGGCTTCTATGTTTCTATGTTCGGGTGGAAAAAAGAATATAGATGCCATGTCTTGCAACTGGGCATACAATAACTGCTGTACACATTTCCAGGGCAACAACTTACAACTGGCATGTTGGGTGAAGTGAGCTATCACAGAAACATACTGTAGATTTATTGAATTTGGATAGGGACTACCTGACCAACCCAGTCTGCCCATTTCTCAAAAGAATGTATCGGTTTGCTGTGGAAATGTTCCTCTAGGAAAAGACATGTACAGTGCTTCCTGCATCATCTGCCATTTTACAGAGACAATCAAATTGAAAAAGCACCCCCCACACACAAAGACACTGCAGTTTTGCACACCCTTCCCTCTTACTCCAATTCAAACTAACTGTTCCTTAGATCCTGCAATGGATGTCCCTAAAATAATGGTTGCATGATTTATTATTGTATGGTGAAGGTCTGAGCATGCTTATTTTTAGTTTGGACTGCAAACTGAAACAAGGCAATCTTTGTCACAGCTCCAAGTCAGCAGAGCCATGGATTCCATATGGGTCCAACTTGATGAAAGTTGGGATGCCTAAGAAATAATTTTGTTTCAATGCCAGCCTAGATTTCTCATGCATCTCACACTACATAACCAAGTGCACTGTTGCTATGTTTGCCCAAATGAAAAGAAACTACTGTTCCAAGCAGCTCTTGAATAACCACTGTATATATATTTTTTTTTTTACTGGAAAATGACACTAAGTGATCTTTCACAGGTTGTGCCATACTATATGAGGTCATTCCAGGCAGCAATAACATCAAAAACTGTCACAGTCAGGCTGATCTGGACAAAAAATCTCACAGCTGGCTGCATGCACATACATGAATTAAACTAAACTACGAGGGAAAAAGTTCAATTTGTGGGCAGGGTTAAAAGAGGGGGATCAGAGCTTGTGGGCAGGAGACCCATTAAAACACAAGGGAAAAATGTTTAATCTTAAACAGGGGGGAGTGGGTTTTTTGGGTGGGGATCAACTAAACAACCAGAGAACATTGTTTAATTAAAAAAAAGGGATCAGAGTGGGATCAAGACTTGAGGGTGGGGGATTCACTAAACAACAATGAGAATTTTTTAAATTTTAAGCAGGTGGATTGGGGTAGGGCTTGTGGGCAGGGATATACTAAACCACCAGGGAGACATTTTTAATTATGGAACAGGGTAATCAGGGCTCATGGGAGGGAAGGCCACTAAACCACAAGGGAAGAATATCAAGTTTGAAAACAGGAGGATGGGGCCTGAAGGTGGGGGCTCACAACAGTATCCCCAATCAAAAAAAAATGACTCACACAGCTGACATGGGATGTGGAGTGCAGGGACACCCACAGAAAAATTGCTGCTGATTAATATAAATAAAACTAAAAACAGCACCATCTGGTGACTTTCAGCTGCGGGGAAATAAACTACTGCAACTAATTAAACACTTAGTCACTACTTGCAGCATTATTGAGTTGTAACAGATATTTATCAGTGCCACTCAATACACCAAGATGTTCACCACATTCACCGAGGCATATCTCGGCTCTGTGCAACTTTTAAATAGTAACCACTTGTATGTAGCTGTGGAAGCACAATGCCCAATAGCACAACAGTGACCAAACTGTCAGCATAGCCATCTTATTAGCCCACCTTATGTACGAGGTACAGAACATTTTTTAATTCCTGCCAAAACTTAAATCTGCACAACTGCAATGCCATGCAACGCCACAGGTGTGAAAACACATTTTGGCAAGGATTTTAAAAATGACAGTTGTGACATACATGGGGTGATGTAATGAGAAAGTTATGTTGAAAATCTGGGGTAAAAATATTTAACATTTCCGAAGTTATGATCTGGCACAGTGAAATTGCAACAAATGGTCATAATTTTGGCATTTTTTCATATTTTGACACCAAATATTCAATATGGTATTCTGATGACTCCACCTCATAAACCTCATGGGTAAAATTTTCAGATCCATGCCAAAATGCCACTCCTTGACTCAGGTGCAAAAACACATTTCAGACATGATGTGAAAAATGGCAGCTGTACTGTTCATGACATGGTGTGGAAAAATATCTATGTTGAAAATTTGGAGTCAAAATATTGAAAATTACTAAAGTTATGAATGTGGGTAGAAAAAATTCAATGAATGCATGTAACTTGGCCATTTTTAGGAATTTTTTCACCTAATGTTCAATACAGCCTTTTTTGGGACCCCACCTAAAGAACACTGAGGGTGAAATTTCATTATTTGGTCCCAGAAGGTGATTTCGAGCAGTGACTGCAAAATCACCCTCTGAGCCTGATTAATGAAATGACAGTTGCAGTCTTCATGAGGTGGGGTCCCAAACAAGCCATGTTGAAAATTTGGTGAAAAAAATTCCAAAAATGTAAAAGTTATGAACATAAGTTCAAAACACCAATGAATTACAGGTACATGATATGGCAGTTACCTTTATTCCTCAGTTCATGGTTCATCTTTGAAGACTGCAGATGTTTCTCAGACCACAGAAGATGACACTGTTTGACCTACGATGGTAAGAATAGGGTAAGGGGGGGTGTGATGGTGTGTGCTCAGTGTGAGGGTCGGGATGGGGGATGGGGAAGGCAGTGATGACGAGGGACAGTTTTCTTTTTTCAGGCAATAAAAAAGACATCAGGAGACCATTTTCGTTTTTGCAGGTACAGTTATAACTGACTTTGGGACACTGGTGGAGGTCGTCCCAGTGTCCCACACTACTTGAGGGGGGACACACTGACACAGGGGATTGAGCACCCCTGGTGTTGGCAGCTACTCACAAAAAAGGGCTGGACGGTGTAGTGGGTAACAACAACATAAAAAAAAATGTTTAATAAGCTGCCACTGGGAACTGGAGCCCCTGGTGTGCAGATACTGATTCAGAAAACAATGGGCTGTGGAATGGGAGCATCTGACACCAGGGGTGGGAATCCTGGTATCAGATTATATATGTAAAAAAACAGAGGACAGGGATCAGAAGGTGGGGGGTGCTACTAGAACCTAGGGAAAATTATTTTTATTAAAGGGACAGTGATCGGAGGATGGGGGTGCCACTTGACACCAAGGAAATGTAGGGGTAGGGGTAGGGATATTGGAAAGTGGGGGCCACTAGACCCCAGGGAAAAACATTAGAACAGTGGGCAGGGAAATGGAAGGGAGAAGCAAGGATTCTCCAGTGATGAAAAGGGATCCTTTTATGTCGCTCGTGATGTGAAAAAGGATTGGGTTTTTTTGTATCACGCGGTCATGGAAAAGGATTCATTACATTAAGAAAACACATTTCAAGGGCATATTTCTAACTTTGAAGTGTAGATTGCACTGAACAAGGTCCCGAGCAGCCAGCTAAGTGTGGTGATATCACTCCAGGATGTCATTTTTGTGGGTTGTGAAAAAAAAAATTACATAAAAACAGAAAACAATATGGAAGCTCGTAGAAAAGGATTTTATTCTCACAAAAAAAGGAATAGATTTTTTGTTAGAGTGAATCCTTTTTCATGAGGTCAATTCTTGGTCGAACTTTAACCCTCTAATTTGGAGAGGAGAATTCCCATTGAAAAGAATGGGAACATAAAAACTGAATAACTTTGCAAAAGATTAATATTTTTTCACCAAACAAAGTATGGCAGTTCTGTTACCTAAACTGGTTCTACCACAAAATAATCACACCAAAATTCCATACCGTCTGGATGCAAGCTGATAAGAAAAAAAACTGCATTAAATTATGACTTTTAAGGTTTTTGTGCTATCCAGATCTCAGAATCCGTACATCTGACCAGGAAGAAACTTGCACATTAAGAGATTTACACCACTGGACAGCATAAACCAGATTTTGTGCAAATCCATTAATCAGTTGCAAAATTATTAAAGTGTAAAATGTGAGGTTTAACATAAAACTGGCTACTCAACCCTAATTATGGGAGCACAACTGTGCCTATATATATATATATATATATATATATATATATATATATATATATATAGGGCATGGTAGTGCCACTATAGTTAAGGTTAGTACCCATTAAGGTTAAATCTGAAATTTGGCAGCTTAATAACTTTGCCACTGTATGACGGCTTTCCCTGAAATTTGGAATGCACCGTCTTGAACCATAGATATCTGGACTTGCTAAGTTTTGTTATGGTTGGGTGTATGGTTGCGGAGCTACAGAGTGCCACAAAACGCATAAATTATGCATTTTTGTGCATTATTTGCTCACACCTACAGCCCGCACAGTTTGCACGACTGGTCCGAAACCTTCAGAGAACATGCAGCCAGGATCTCCAATGTGACTTTCAAAGATTTCATGAAAAATATTAAACAGTTCAAAAGTTATTCAAAAGGCAATTTTCCCATTATAGTCAATGGTAAAAGTTAACAAAATATGCGAAAGTGTCACAAATGCACTATTTACTTTTCAAATGACCCTTGTAGTGTCGCAAATCAGCCATCTAGTTTTCAGTAGGTGGTCACAGAAATGCTTGGCATTTAAATTTGGGACACTTTAGGGACACAGTTCTTGTTGTGTTCACTTTATCAAGCCCTGAGGATGCTAGCCATGCCTTTTTTGGGGAGTAAAACACCATAGAAATATGTTTTTTAAATTTTTGTAAAAAGTAGTGTCACAAAGTACTTTTGCATATGTGACACTTTCGTGATTTCATTTGTGAAAGTGTCATGACTTGTGGCACTACTTTGCGACATGATGCCCAAAACAGTAAGAAATCTTTGCCACCCTACTGCAAAAGAACGGTTGGGTCTTTGGGGCTAAAATTTGGAGGGAAGAAAGACACGATCCCACAGATGTGCCTTTTGTTGGTTTGGTGGCAAAATATTAAAAGGCTGCAAAGTTATGGCACTCTGAAATTGATGATTTTTCCCATAGGCTAACATGGTGTCCACCATGCCTTTCAGGGCCTATATCTCGAAAACATTTTGAGATATGGACTTTTTGTCAAAAGAATGCTTAGTTCCCCACTAGGGGGCTAAGTGCAAAACTAGCATGGAAAGTCATAAATAATCTGAGATTTTTTAATTTTTTCTACGTTGTACAGTTCCTGAGATATATGGCATTAAGTATTCCAATTGCTCATTTTCTGTTCCGAAGGCCATTATTATGCATACATTCTTTGTATTCACTGTGCTTCTGAATGCACCTTTTTGGGAAAAAAAGGGTGTGCATTTGCATTACTGTTACCGTTAGCATTTCCGCTTGCATTTCCATTACCGTTTGCATTAGCATTTCCTTTTACATCACTGTGTTTCCCTTTGCATTTGCGTTTGCATTTGTGTTACTGTTACCATTTGCATTTTCATTACCATTTTTTTTGCGTTTACTTTTGCGTCACTGTGTGCGTTACCATTTGCATTTGCGTATGCACTTGCATTTGTGTTTCCATTTGCATTACTGTTTCCTTTGGTGTCATCGTTGGTGTTGCCATAACCATTTGCATTTCCAATTGTGTTACCATTACTGTTTGCATGTGCATTACCATTTTGTGTTTGCATTTCCATTGGCCTTAGCGTTTGTGTTTCCGGTACTGTTTCCGTTGTTGACTGCATTACTTTTTCCTTCTGCATCACCGCTGCCATTACCATTTGCATTTCTGTTACTGTTTGCATTTTCGTTACCATTTTTGTTACTGTTTGTGTTTCTGTTGCTGTTAGAGTTTGCATTACCGGTGGTGTTACTATTTCTGTTTTCATTTACATTTGCGCTTGTGTTTCTCTTACTGTTTGAATTATCATTTTCATTTGCACCACTGCATGCATTACCATTTGTGCTTGCATTTGCAACACCATTAGAGTTATTATTTTCTTTTACCTCACTGTTGCCATCACCGTTTGTGTTAACGTTACCGTTTATGTTTTTGTGTTTGTGCAATGCAGTGCAAAATATTATGTTTTCACTATTTTTCTGCACTGTCTTCCACAATGCATAGCACAGCCAGAGTGATTGATCTGAAACTTGCCACGTAGAAAGACATTTGTTCAGGAAATATGCCAGTTTTTGTTTGGTGAAAAAATGTTGTTCCGTTCCAGAGTTATTGCCATGTGAAGTTGGCACCCTTTGTGGTTACAGATTTTTTGGCCTCCAGGTTCACCATTTTAGTGCATTTTTGTCTGCAATTTCTGCCATTTTGTGGTGGAGGGCTTCTTAAAGGTGCAGAAATGTAAAAATTTAATATCTCTGGAATGGTTTGGTCTTTCCACATTAAAAATTTGAAGGGTATTGAGTGGATGTACTGGGGATGTGAATAATGCTGTTTACATGTTGTAAAAATAATTCACTGTGGAGATACTGCATGATGCAGTTAACAATAGCATTCTGCATGGTGCTACTGGCTTGAAATTTATAGCGTAGGTAGCACTGGTGGTATGGAGGTGCCTTGCAGTGGTTTGGTGTATAAAACATTAACAGGTGCGGAATAATGCCACTCCGACGAATGACAATTTGGTTCATTATGCTTCAATAACTTCTGTACTGTGTATTCGATTTGCCTGGCATTTGGAATATACAAATATTTGTAATACATCTTTGACTGTGACAATTGTCTGGTCGCTGGCACTTAAGGTTGCTGAATTGTGCATGTTACGTTGTTTGCTCATGGTGCTGTGTGACTGTTGAACAGATGTACACACAATTCTGGACACACAGTGTGCTATGGCACATGTCTTCTTTTAACAATTTTTGGTTCCGTCGGATATATGGTTCTTGTGTAGCAAAGTGGCAAAAATTTTCTTTTCGGCACTCCTGCCCAGTTTTGCCAGTGTGATGCTGTGCAACTACTGAACAGATTCAGATAACATTTGTTATACATGTTGTGGTATGGTACATGTCTTCATTTACCGATTTTTATTTCAGTCTGTCATACAGTTTTTGTGCAGTGAAGTGACAACCGTGCTCCCACTACCACATTCCATTCACTGTTTATAGTGCACATCCTCAAAAAGAAGGGAAATTCATGGCAAAAAAACTCTGTTTAATGCATCAGTAAGGATTGTTCCACAACAACAAAAGTAAGGAAATTTGGTGTTAGGGTTCGCACCCATTGCACCCCACGCCCACACCACCCACACCAACAGGCATCATGGTATGCATTGGGGTCATTGGTCATAACTCTCACACCATTCTCCTATATTGCACAACCTCAGCTTATTTACCCATGGAATGGGGAGAGAGTTAAGGCTCATGACCCCAACGCACACCCTGATGCCTGTTAGTGGGGGTGGTGTGGGTGTGGGGTGGAAGGGGTGGCAACCCTAACACCAACTTTCCTCGATTTTGTTGCTTGTGGAACAACCCAAACTGATGCATTAAACAAAGTGTTTTGCCATGAATAAATATATATATATATATATATATATATATATATATATATATATATATATATATTTATATATATATATAGTACATATATTAATACATTTTATCCAGTTCCTTTTCATGTCTACGGTACTAGTTCAAAGCCAAAAAGTGGTCAAATACTTTTTGCTTAAGGAAAAAAAAAAATTAAAATGTTTAAATTCTGTTAAAGATGGAAAAGTTTAGCAGCAAATGAAAGTGGTATATAACTGAGTCATTTACAGGGAATGCCGGGGAATGCCAGAACGCCGAATGCTCCCTCTAGGAGCTGACTGCCAGCATTGCCTGCTCTTCAGAAGGCCTCTGAGTCTGAGGTAAAGGATACCACCTGTACCTGCTGGACTCCTCTGTGGGGTGCTAGCCTGATGATGCTGTACATCATCTGCCCAGCCCACTCCAGCCACTCTCCCACCCAGGGGCATCCCTCAATTTATTGGCCCACCCCTATGACATCACTTCCTGCTCACCAAAATACTAAGTCCCCACTTTCCCATTTGCTGGTTATACCTGCTAGCCACTAGAGGGACCCTGTGTTCCCTCTGCAAACTCCACTTCTCAGATAGCCCCTTCTCTCCATTTCTGGATCGCCTCTATCCACCTGCCCCATTTCTCCTCTCCTATCCCCAGGCCTCTGCTACCCTGCACCCACCTCCTTCACACCCAACCCTGTAGCTACCCCTCTCTTGGACCCCACAATCCTCCACAAGCCTGCATCTATTGACCACTAGGAGTCGCTATTTAGCACCCCATTTTGGGCCCAAACACTGCCTGTGGCCTGCACCTGGATTGTGGCACATGGCTCCTACCCAGGTCCATCTCCAAATACCCCAAGAGAGTCTTGAAACTGGTACCTTGTACACCAGAGGTGGTGGCACTACCACTGAACTAAAGTGGCACTAACGCTTACTGGTAGACAACTAACTATTTCATTCTACCTTGCCTGCTGAGCTCCTTAGCATAATGCCTGCCCATCTCTTACTGATGTGCCACTCTCTCATCTTTATTCTGAGACCACTGTCCCACCCATCTGTCACAGTGTTGTCGCAGTCTCACCTAACTGATGCCCTCCCATGCAAACTAGCACTACCCACCTCTTGTGTCCTAGAGTTGGCACATTCCCACCCTACACTCACTATGTGCTCCAGCTCACCATACCCACCCTCCAGTCACCACCCAGCTCACTCCCCCAGCTCCTACTGGAGGCTTATCATTCTAGCCTTTCCAGCCTGTGCTACCCTGCCTACCCCCTGTGCCCTGAAGCTCCCCTCCTCTTCCACTCATGTCCATCGCAAATACACTTTCCACCACCCCCTGGCCAGGGCGGTGGTTATTCTACTACTCCTGACAGGTAATATACATCCCAACCCAGGCCTAGCTCACTACAGCTCACCTGCAGTATCTCCTGGACTTCACATTGCGTCAATGAATATCTGTAGCCTTCTGAAAAAATTTGACTCGCTCCAATGTTGGGTCACATTCCAAAAACCTGACCTGTCAAAATCCACCCCTGACTCCTTTGTCTCCCTCCCAGGTTACTCCCTTTACTGGGAGGACCGGGTTGGAAGACGGGGTGGGGGTTGCGCTATCTACATCAGACTCTCTCACCGGACTAGCCCTCCCTGCCCCTGCTCTCGAATTCGGGGCGCAGGCTCTAACCCTAAAACTGACCCAGGATCCCTCCAGGGGCCCCCTCTATCTCACTACTGCCTACGTACCCCCTAAAAATCAAACTCTGGCACTGGTCTCATTAATGGAGTACCTTACTACTCTGCATCACTCATCTGACCAAATCCTAGTGGGTCATCTAAACATCAACTGGCTTAGTTCTTCATCTTCTACTACCTGTGACTCCTTTGCAGCTATTGATCTGACTCAACTCATTTCCCAACCTACAAGAGTGAATTCTAAGAGGGGCTCAAGCACACTTCTAGATGTGGTCATCACCAATCGTCCTAATCAAATCTACGATATCCAAGTCCTTCCTGACTCACTTAGTGACCACTCCCCTATACTTTTCTGCTGGACAACCTCCATACCCAAACCCACAGCAGAGCCCACCCTATGGCGGTGCCTTAGACCAGGTGGTCTGAAAAGCCTTAAGCAACTTCTGGCCCAAATTAATTGGTCTCCCATACAGTACGCCCCTGATATTGATACGGCACTAACCTTTTTCACCCAAACATTCAACAAAGCCTGTGACATTTTCACACCTCTAACGGAACTCCATTCCAAAGTGCAGAATGCACCCTGGGTTACCCCTGCCCTGCTTCAACTATTTAAGCACAGGGACAACTTATGGCACCTGGCCACTGAAACTGGCCTGCCAGCAGACAGACAGGCGTATACTGCTGCAAGAAACAAATCACCTGGGCCATCAGAAAGGCTACTGCTGATCACTATCAGGCCTCGCTCACCTCCTCTTGGGGGAATGCAAGAACTTTCTGGGACAATGTCAAACAACTAAATGGGAGCACATGCCCCCCACACCCTCTCAGATCAACATTGATGGCACTATCTCTACTGACCCAGCCCTTATAGCCAACTTCCTCAATACATCATTCACGGACCTTAGCCCAGTCCTCCCTAGCGACTTTTTTGATCCTCCCCCACACCTGCCCCTGTCCTCATATGCCCTAGCTTCCACTTACGCCGGGTTACTGCCCAAGAAGTCAGACCTCACCTAATTAATGCCCTAAAGAGCAATAGTACTGGCAGTGACTTCTTGGACCCCTGTATCCTCCGCCGGGTTCTGGATCTGGTCCTCACCCCAGTCACTAGTCTCCTCAATAAATCCCTCTGCCTGGGGCAATTTCCCTCAGCTTGGAAAATTGCTACAGTCACACCCATACACAAGGGTGGAGATAGGTCCCTAGCCGGGAATTACTGGCCTATCTCCATTCTCTCACCCCTCTCCAAAGCCCTAGAAAAAGTGGTGGCCACTCAAATTATGGATTACCTAACCAAATACAACATCCTCTGCCCAGAACAGCATGGTTTCCATACAGGTCACAGTACCAGCACTGCCCTCCTAGAGTTTTCAAATTTTCTACACTCATCTCTGGACTCGGGCTCTCTGACTGGGGCAGTGTTCATAGATCTATCAAAAGCCTTCAACACTGTTTCCCATCCCCTTCTGCTGGATGCCCTCAGCCACACCGGCTTTGGCACTGGGCCTGTCTCCTGGTGCTTCAGCTACCTGTCTGCCCACTCTTAGTGTGTTAAAATTAATGGGACACTCTCCAACGCATGTCCTATCTGCTCTGGTGTTCCCCAGGGCTCCATCCTTGGACCCTTGCTCTTTTCACTATACCTCAACACTCTGCCAGGTGCATGTACTGGAAAAATTCTGCTGTATGCAGATGATACCATCATCTTTGCCTCTGACCAAAACCCTATCGCCCTCCAGGACACCTTGAAAATATCTTATAATGATGCTGAAGCCTGGTTCAAAGAGCATAGACTTGTAATAAATCTCAAAAAAACAAAGACCATGCTCTTCACCCACCCCCAAAACAAAGCCAGCAATTTCCTACTCCATGTCCTCTCTAGCACCAAGTTTCCACTCGAGCAAGTATACTCGTATAAGTACCTTGGGATCTCCTTTGACCCTGCTCTCACTTTCCATGACCACATCACTGCCCTAGCCTCAGCTTCCAGTATTCGGCTAGGTATCCTATACTGCTACAAAAATTGTCTCCCCCCTGACGCCCTCCAACTCGTGGTCACATCCTCTATACTGTCCCTTGTGGATTATGGATTACCAGTTTATGGTGCTGCAGACCAGACCGCCTCAACAAAATCCACCTCAAACTAAATAAGGCCTGTAGTCTAATTACAGGGGCCCCCGGGTTAACACATACCTACCAACTATATGTAAAGGCTATGCTGCTCAGCCTAGATGAACGTCTCAGATATCAAACCTGCCTCATAACAAAAAAAACTCTCCTTTGACTATCCCCACCAGGGTTGACAGCCTCCATCCACCAAGCAAAACCCCTAGTACAAACATGAACCTCCTGCAAAACCACACTGTTAGTCCCCAGGGCAAGGACTACACATGGTCAAAGGGCCTATTGCTACAGAGCCTCATCCTGGTACAACTCACTCCCCACCTCTATCTCTGATGCCCCCATGATCTCCAGTTTCAAAACCTCCCTTTGAAATCACCTATTTAATTCGTGTAGCTGTGACTGTTACTAAGTTGTTCTTGCTCAATGCTCTGACAAAGCTCCCTGAGTGGCTGCACCCAACCTACTACCAACCACTTCTCATAGCCCTATCAATTATCACCTCCTCCTGTCTCTGCACCCCTCTGCATGTGTGCTCATACCACTGTTTGTCTATAAAGTACTAAATATCTGTACCAACCTATGCTCTGCTCATCCTGTAACTTTAAAACTGCAACGAAGATATGGCAGCATGTATTACCAATTGTTGTAATCCACAATGATGTAACAAAATTGTTGTACTGTATTTGTCCTCTTTGTGACGAGGTACCTTTGAAAATGAGCCTCTGGCTCAAAGGTTGTAAACTGATGTACAAATAAATAAATAAAATAAAAGAGAATGGTCAATCATTTTGCCCAGTATTGCTGCTGTGTTGCTTTAAGATGCACACAAGTTTAAGATAAATATTTGCTAATGGTTTTAATGTCCATATGTTACCCCTCCCAGGTTGACTGCTTTTACAAAGAATGGGCTGTACTGACAACAGAACCAGTTTGCAACCTGGGCATGCAGCTAAAGCAATGAATGATATAACAAAATACTGTGTGTTTCAAAAGTACTGTATGTGATCAGTCAAAATAGTTCAAAAGCCTGGCTATCACTGAGCAAAGCTGGATTACTTGACAGGGACACTGAAAATGAGATTATCAGGTAAAAAACCTGACAGGTGGCATCCCTACGCAGCAGTAGTATTAGCAATACAATCAACTTATACGAGGTCAGTCTCCTATGGTTAGTAACTATCTGAAAAGGGGGAAGGGACTGCAGAATGTTGTCTTCTAGCTATCTAGATTTATGTGAAAGATGACATAAAGGCCACAGAGATTCAAAGGGAACAAGAAGGGGGTGGGGAATGCTGTGGGTTATGCTTGATAGAAAAACAGGGTAACCCATCCTCACAGGGGTAATTTACAGACCATCAACACAGGGGGAGGAGACAGATTGGGAAATGATGTAGGCTATCCAAAGGATGGTGCACAAGGAGGAGGTAGTGCTGTTTGGTGACTTTAATATTCCAGTTGTGGACTGGAGCCTCCCAGCAGCGGCATCAACCAGGAGTAGGTTTATCCTGGACTGATTTCAGGGAGCCTTCCTTAAACAATTGGTCATGGAACCCCCACAGCCGGAGGTACTACTGCACCTGGTGCTCACAATTGGGTGCAGTGTGTCAGAGATCACAGTGGGGAAGCACCTGGGGAATAGTGACCACCAGGATAAGAGAAGGGGCAGAACCCAGACACACAAAAACATGGATCATTGACTTTAGGAGGATGGATTTGTGGAAAATTGGAAAATGTTTGGAACGCACTAACTGCAATACTAAGGAAATTGGGGGGGAGGAACAGTGGGCAATATTCAAAACAGGGATAAAAAGGGCAACACAATTATGTGTAAAACAGGTTAGCAAAGGAAAAAGGAAAAGGAGACCATTATGGAATTCCAAGGAGGTAGCAGGAAAAGTAAAAGAACAAAGAAATTGCATTCACTCAATACAAAAAGACACAGGAAGAAGGGGACAGGGAGTGGTACCAGGAGAAACAAAGGGTAAGGGAAGCCAAAGCACAAACAGAGGAACGCATTGAGAAATCCTTGGTTAGAAGCAACAAAACCTTTTACAGGTAAGTAAACTGAAAAAGGAAGGCAAAGGGAGGGATAGTGAGGCTGAAAGGGGAGGGTGGGACTAGAGTGGAGGATGACAACAGCAAAGTAGACATACTGAACATATATTTCTGTTCAGTCTTTACAGAAAAGGAGGTGGGTAATGTGCCAGAAGGGAGTAGAAAGGGTAGGAAGGGCACAGAAACAGATACAAGTCCTTTTCCACTGGAAAGGGTCGTAAAGGAACAGGAAGGAATAAGAGTCAATAAAGCTATGGTAACAGATGTGGTACACCCCAGGGTGTTGAGGGAGCTAAGAGAGGTAGTGGCTGAACCTTCCGCAACCCTGTTTAGCTGGTCACTGGAAACAGGAGAAGTACACAAAGACTGGAGGACAGCTGATGTATTTCCGCTATACAGAAATGGAAACAGAGAGGAAGTGGGCAACTACAGACCAGTCAGCCTGACCTTAGTAGTGGGGAAAATCATGGAAACACTACTGAAGGAAAGAGTAGTGGAACACCTGGTTGCCAAAGGTCTACAGGGCCCAAGGCAATATAGTTTTACAGGGGGGAGGTTGTGCCAGGCTAACCACATTGAAGTTTTAGTCTGGGTGATGAGGGAGGTGGATTGGAAGGGGGGTGAGATGTGTAAATGTGGCCTAACTGGACTTCAGCAAGGCCTTTGACACTGTGCCACAAAGACGGCTATTAAATAATCTGGGGAACATGGGAGTGGGTAGGACAGTGGTGTAATTTGTGGGGAACTGGCTGGATTGCAGGACACAGAGGGTGATGGTAAATGGCTGTCATTCCACAGAGGAAAGAGTGACCAGTAGGGTGCCACAGGGATCAGTGTTGGGTCCAGTTCTCTTCAACATCTTTATCAGTGACATTACAGAAGACCTAGAAGGGAGAATATGCCTGTTCACCAAGCTCTGCAATAGGGTGGACATGCCAGAGGTTGTGGATAGAATGAGGAGAGAGCTGCAGAAGACTGATGACTGGTCAAGACAGTGGCAGTTGAGATTTAACGTAAAAACATGCAAAATAATGAACATGGGGTTACAAAAACCCAAGGGGCACAAAAACCCAAGAATATCATATCAGCTGGGGGTTAAAGATGATAGAATGCTCCATGCAGGAAAGGGGCCTAAGGGTTATCATCTCTGATGACCTCAAGGTAGGGAGTCAGTGTGACAAGGTGGTGGGAAAAGCAAACAGGATGTTGGGTTGCATAGGCAGGGATATCACCAGCAGGAAAAAGGTTATAATTCCACTGTAGAAGACACTAGTGAGGCCACAGTTCGAGTACAGTGTCCAGATCTGGAGGCCTTACCTTCATAAGTACATAGACAGGGTGGAGGCAATTCAGAGGAGGGCAACCAAGATGGTACAAGGATTACATTGCAAAACCTTTGAGGATAGCCTAAAAGACTTAAAACTGTACTCCCTGGAGGAGAGGAGGGAGATGGGGATATGACTGAGAAATAAAAGTACCTCATGGGGAGGAATAAGGTACATGAAAACACAATTTTTCATAGAAAAAAATATGTTCCAGGACTAGGGGACATGGGATGAAACTGGAGGGAGGGAGGTTCAGAGAGAACGTGAGGAAAACTTTCTTCACAGAGAGGTTGGTGGTCAAATAGAATGCACTGCTGGAGGAGGCAGTGGGGGCTGAAATGATTACAGGATTTAATGCATGGGATAGGCATCAGAGGATTCTGATAGTCAGGGGAAGGGGACAGCCTAGTTCTAGAGAGCTTGAAGAAGAAAAGTACTTGCACACATGGGCAGACTAGGTGGGCCATAGGCCCTTATGTGCCGTCAACATCTATGTAGCTATGTATCTTTTCATCATGAACTTCTTTCCTTTGTAGATGGCAAACAATAGCACTTTATGAAGCTGGTATCTCTACTAGATTTCAAACCCAAAACATACCAGACTTCAAAAGATTACAAACAGATTCATTGGCATTTAGTTTGGCAAAGAGCAGCGACATGCCAGTAAAAGTATGGTAAGTGAGGGATTTAGAATTGCCTTTGGTGCCTGCCAGCTCTGGGACTTTCAATATCACAGGATCACTGTTTGGGTACAAACTAGAAATGTCAATTACTGTGATTATCTGTGGACAGTGCTATTGGAAGGCTTCAAATGGGTAGTTTTATGTGACAATAGACACCACCTTGTGTTTTTCCTTGCCTGAGACTGATGTATTCTATTTCTAGTGAGCTACTGAAACACAAGGCACTTCTATTTGTGAAGGGAGATGTCGCTGTATAGTTTGATGCTTTTTATTGGCTCAACATATGTATTTACAAAGATGGTGTAGTACACAAGCTTTCAGGCCCTTCAGGTCCCTTCTTTAGTTGAACTATTTTTCACCTGAAGAAGGGACCTGTGGGGCCCTGGAAGTTTGTGTACTATACCATCTTTATACAAGACATATGTTGATCCAATAAAAGATAGCAAACTATCCAGTGGCTCCTGTTCTCCAAGGACCAATGCAGCTAAAATCACTTTTTGCTACATGATGTTTGTGAATGGTAAAGTGGAGCTGCGCTGGAAGCATGCTCACATATTGTCTGACACCCATGAAAGGCACATAGGAGGTGTTGATAATCCTCCCAGATTACCTGACTGTAATTCGATTCAGTATTTAGAAGGTTCTAAACTACTAAACTGCTGTTCTTGGTGTCTAAGGCCACATTTTGCTGAGTTCTACTTTACCCCCTTCCCTTGCTGTAGCAGTCCTGCAGCAGTACCTTCCTGATTGCCCCACCCAAATCCCATGTACTGCCTAATGCCTTTCATTAATTTGTAACTCATGAAAAGAGAAAGAGAAAAGGGAAAAGAGAACATGCAGAACATGAGAGACAGGCTGTAGTCTGTTTTCAAAATACCTCAATAATCCCCCCATGCCTTGTCTGCCCAGAAACTTGCTGAGTGCGTGTTTCACAGTGTTTATTTTTAACTTACAGAATTTCAATATGCTCACATTGTCCACCCTTAGTTTCCTCTTTGATACCTAATTCAGAATTCCACATCTGTGTCCCATTCTTTGACATATTACCATGTTCCATTTGTACAGTAGTCCTATGTGCTTACACGGTCCTGAACAACTGCAACACTGTTTTCTTTTCAGCACAGCAGTTTTGCAAAAAGCTTCCTATTTTCTCTTTCTCCCGTCTTTACAGCTCCTTTTTTTCAATAATTTACAGCAAACTATCTCCCTTGCTTCATCATCTCACAGAAGTGAAATTGTTTCAACAAATGCAGCATTCAGACATGCAAGTGTTGTTTTATGAAGCCTAGCTGGCAGATATCTGTTGCTTTGTATTTTCTCTGGCTTCCTATTTCCTTTACTTGCTTACATATTGCACAATGGACATTTGTTACAAAGTAACACTTTATTTCATGTGGCAACTTTGGTTGTAAGATGTTCTAATTTTATTTATTTATTTATTTGAATTTTGGTAACTGGGTAGGCCCACTGAGATGGAATGCCCCTTTTTCAGGGAGGATCAGTGATACAATAAATAATAGCACATGGTAAGTGTACACAGACACTTTTCCAAAAACATACATAATAAACAAAGCAAAATGTCACACAGGCAGTAAATTAAGTTACATCTTCAAAATTGGTACATGGATAAAAGTCAGAGAATAATAACCAAGCAACGCATGTTTACAGTTAGGTACAACTGAATACACAGTATACAGGCATGATGAGAAATTATTTAGAAACTGTGACCAATCAGAAAAAGTATGACTTGCATAGCACCAGAGCACAGTGTAGTAAATAGAGGGAGGATAAGCAGACTCAGGTAAGGAACCCAGAATGAGGGCAAGAGAGGAAAGCGTGATGAGAGATAAGGGGAGTGGTCAACAGGAGCAGGTACACAGCTGAGTGGAGGCAAGGTGAAATTTGAGATAACACTTGAACAGGTGAATAGAGGGACAGGTCATGACAGTGGAGGGAAGAGACTTCCAAAGAGAGGGACCCGAGAAGCTGAAGGCATGCCAAAGCACTGCTAGATGGGATAAAATGTATTATTCTCCAAAACAAATGAAGATGCCAGTGAGCTGCAGTTATTACATGCAGACTATTGATAGTCCAGCGGCACAATAGGTTATGTACTGCTGGACTCCACAGAGGCCCACTTCAAATAGCCAGTGAAGCTCCCTCTTGTGAAGAAGAAAACAGCTTGTATTGTGTCACAAGACTTGTGTACAGCATAAATACCGGCATGTACTTTAAACTTAGGCAGCCGAGAGAATTAGAATGTATAGGAATTTTGGACTGATATATCAGTACTTGGCCATGCAAGGGTTAATAGTCATTGCATTTTACTTTATTAACAAAGTCTGCAGTAACTTCATAAGTCACTTTGCAGACTACTAAAATACTGTAGAGCTAATTATTTTTATGCAAAGCAAATTTAGCACAAACATAAATGCAAGCATAATTGTGTAAATGTTTTTAGCACTAAGTCACAATCACCACATTCACTATAATTGCAAAAATACTAAAAGTGCTAGTTAGCACAAATTTATTTTCATGCAAATAGGTGCTTCAGCAAAAGTAGTGAAAATTATTTGACAGTGAAAATTTCAAGTTCTACAGTAGTTAACACCATGCTCTGTTGTGGGGGAGATATTCTGATTATTTTCCTGAATATAAGAAGCCTTAATGGGCATTTTTGTAGCAGGCCAGCAGTAAAGATTCAGTACTAAAGCAAACATGCAGTATTTGTTTTCCTTAACAGGTACAGATTATAAGCAAATAGCTGCAGGTGTCCCAGTTGGTTGGTAGGTTGGGTAAAGTTTACTAACTTTTACACTAAGCTTCCAATTGCAACTTCTACCCTGAAAGCTGGGCAAGAAAGGAAGAAACACATTCCTGTGGCCACCCTGGGTAGTGCTGTTGGTGCAGGGTGGGATCATGCTTAGACTGATTTTATAAGGAGTCACTAATAAGAACAAGTGCAGTACTGTTGATCTTCCAGTAAGAACCCAGACACACTACATCTTAAACTTCTTCCTTTTCAAAATGAAACAGGGTAGCAATAATGAACAAAATAAAGGCATTGGTAGCCCCACACCAAAAAAAGAAATAGAAAGAAAAACATTAGTTTCTGGATTCTGGATGAACAATTACTAACTTACAAAGTGCAGCAGGATAGATATGCAATTCAGATAAAAGCTCCATAGGAAAAAAAAAAACATTCAGCAGTAAACATGCTGCAACTAACTTGAAATTCAGAACAAACAGCAACATCAGAGTCTACAAAGTATCATGTCTAAAGCTTGAAATTAAACAAAGCTTACGGGCAAGCATACTGGCATCATTCTGTAACTAGGTCACTGAGGATGTTGTGGTTACCACCCCTGCCTTGAGGCTGAGTGGTCTAAGTTTTGATTTTCCTGATGGGGTGTTCGAATACAGATCTTTTAAGTTTAGTGTGGTGCCTCCACTCAGAGTAAAATTTAACTGGCCATTGTGTCAGAATGTTGCAACCCACTGGGGTGTAATACTCCCTGAGTCTAGATCAAAAGCATGTTAAAAGAATGACGTGATAAAAAAACAGTGCAGCACGAACACCAGAAAATGGGCACGGTGAAAAACTGTGCTACCCTGAAACTGCACACACTGTAATGTCAGTGTGATTTTCGACCATGCTGTTCTTCCAACGCAGTGTTGATTGGATACTGTACCTCCCCACAGTGTCCACTACACATGAAAAATCCCAGTGCAACCTTAATTTTCAGCAAAAATGCAGTTTGTGATTTACTACTAATAATATTCTCATAAGTATCATAGGTTATTTATGAGCTAAGTAGGCAATCTGGCCTTTAGTAGCTCACCTTTTCTCAAAGGTTGTATCCTGTGATATTGCCATGGGTAAGGTAATCATCTAAGCCTGCCTTGAAGTTTGTCATGTTGTTACTAACCTCAGTATGTTGTGGTAATTTGTTCAATAGTGATTTTGCCCTTAGTGAGAACCACACAGCTCTTTTTTAAAATGCAGTAGTACACCCTTTAACTGGAGTATGGGGGATCTCATACTATGTTCTGTATTTTTTATTTCTAATCCAACACAGTCCCATAAATCAGGGTTATTAAATGTGCCGTACATCAGACAAAGATCGCCTTATAATCTACGATACTCCAAGGTGATCAAGGCCAGTTTATCTGGGCTTTGTTTGCAATTTATCTTTAGCATGCCATTAAGCATTTTGGTTGCTTTATGCTGTATACCTTCCGGTGTTGTTATGTCACATTTGGAATGTGGAGCCCAAAACTGTTTTCGGTATTCCAAGTGTGATCTGACCAGATGTATACAATGGCAACATCACCTTAGGATCTCTACTATGTATGTGCATGTGAACACTCCCTAGAGTATCACAGCATTTCTTAGCAGTTAGAGAGCCATGTTTCTTACATCTCAGGTCACTTATTACCATGATACCCAAGTCCCTTTCCTCAGATGTTAGACTAAGAACCTGTCTATTCAATATATATTTTGTCTGCATATTATTCTTACCCAAGTGCATCACTGAGCACTTGGCAACATTAAAATGAAACTCATTTTTCCCCTTGTCCTCTTCTCCATTTTAACCAGTTCCCTCTCAAGCCTCTCAATTTCAGCCTGACTACTAACTTTTGAACCCACCTTTGAGTCATCTGCAAATTTTGCTAGCTAGACGTCCTCCAGATTTGTCATGGATGCCACATAAATATTGAATTGGTGGGAACCTGGAACAGATCTCTGTAGCACACCACTAGTCACTGTTGTCCAGTGTTAACTAACTCCCCTTAATGTGACTTACTGTATTCTATCAGTGAGCAATAAGTCAATCCAGTTAACCAATCACTTATTTAAATCTATGCTGTTCAATTTTCCCAATAGCTCCTGGTGAGGCACAGTGCCAAATGTCTTGCTATAATCCAAGTATATAACATCCACTGGCCTACCATGATCCTGTGTCTTACTCACTCTATCAGAAAAAATATAGCAAGTTCATCTAACATGATCTGCCTTTTCTAAAACAGACCACCAGGATGAAGAAAAGTGTCACAGGTTTACTGCATGACAAAAGGGATTAACTCCAATTGAAACTGCATTGTTTGCTGCAATAACTCTACTGCAGAATTTTGCAGTACTGCACTTCATCCTAGTGGGCTTTACTGTATATCAGCCAGGTTGTTTTCTGTCAAAAAGTTATTTATTTCCCATTTACACTCTTGGAGCCCCTGCTGCCCTCCAAGATATTGCATTAAGGTGCACCTCTGCAATGCACAAAGAAAGCAGTCATGTTGGTGCCATCTTTGAACTTGGCTACATTGTATGACCACACATGAAGTTGTGGAGCTGCATTTAAGGCACTCTTTCTGTTGTCCAACTCAGCTGATTGTGTTTTACTAACAGTTTGTGCTCCAGATTAACAGTTAATTTGCTATTAGATGTTCTGTTTCATTGTTCCTTATGTCCAGATTGTGCTCTGACATCACTGTTATGTACAATTAGCTGCTGCTCCTGCTTAAATGCATTTGTATCTTGTTACTGTTAAAATCTGATTTGCTCTGTTCCATGCCTAGACTTCATGTCAGCCCTCTTCCCCATTTATTCTGTAACTCTGTAACCCTACCTTGATACCCCCACCAGTGCTCCTATTTAACTCACTGACTCTTCTTGCTCCAGCCAGATCCACCAGCCACCTGCCCAGGACAAGAGGACATGAGGGCTTTGTTCTTTCTATCCTCCTAGCTCCAGGACCCGCAGGACACACTTGGACCCCCTACTGCCCTCCAAGGTACTGCATTAAGGTGCACCTCAGAAACATACAAAGAAAGCCTGCATTTTGGCACCATCTTTGACTTGGCTAAACTGCAAGGCCACACACACAGTTGTGGAGCAGTGCCGCAGGTCTCTTCCCACCCAACCTGCCACAATCACTCTCCCTACCTGGGGTGGTGCTATTTTTAAAGCTATAGCCAGAACCAATCAGCCCACTTTTGTATCCCTAACTGAAAGTAATCTTTGACCCTTCCACTCTCCCACCCTTGAAACATTGTTTGCTTAAAGTGATACCTCCATCACCCCTAGTGATTAATGACCTCACCTAAGTCACATGGTTATGAGTGGACGCTGTGAGAATCAAACCCAAGACTGCAGCTGTCTGGCTCATCCACAGCCTGGTGCTCTGTTCATTAGGCTATACTGCTGACAAGTGTTCTGGCAGGGAACATACTAATACCTCCCACAGCTTCCTCCCCTTGCTCCAGGCCTAACTGTTATCTAGTGTTCTGGTAGGATATGTATCAGTCCCTGCCCCGCTCTATGCGCATCCCACAAAGTGTATCAGTGTAACAGTCCTAAATTTCCAACAGTCTAAACCAGCCACTAAATTAACCAGGGTGGAGCGTGAAACTTTCTCATCTCATCCTGTCTGATTAATGGCAGCATGTCGTTCCTACCATTATGTATACTGCTCCCTCTCACCCACCTAATAATTAACCCCCATCTCTCTTCCAGTCCCAAGCACTCACCTCCAATGTCCTCACCTCTCCCAAACCACTCTCACTTCCTCCCTAGACATTCAATAGATTTTTCCCTATCTGCATCGACTCTCCTCCTATCCTCTCAGCCATGCCCTTCCCACATCTCCCTCCCTGAGCTCTCTCCCCCTAGTGGCTGTCACACCCTCACTACCAAACCAAAAGCCTGCCCCTTCAACTACCTCAAATAAAAAGACATTACTCTTGGCATCTTGTACCCTGCTTCCTTTTTCTCCTCCTGGTGGTTGATGTTGAACCCAATCCTGGTTATACTGCCCCTGATGGAACTCCATCTGGTTGCATTTAAATCTATCATGTGAACACCAGGAGCTTGCTGCCTAAAATGGACCATCTCAAGGCTTGGGACTCACTAAACTCCCCAGACATCTTATGCATATCTGAGACTTAGCTATCCCCCATAATTACCAACTCCATAGTGAACCTCTCTGGATGTTCATTATATAGACAGGACATCAGGAAAAGAGGAGGTGATTTTGCGGTAAACGTACATGAATCCCTCCCCTCCTCCACTGTACTCCAGCAGGTCTACCCCTCTTCACATGAACTACTGCTTCTTAAACTGTCCTACCCATCCACTGCACAGATCTTCATAGGGATTTGCTATTTCTCCCCCAAAGCCTAGCCCTCTGCCATAGTATCCACACTAGTATCCCTTTTCTCTCTCACCCAAGCCAGTGAACTGCTGCTCTTGGGCGACTACAATGTAAATTGGCTCTCTGCACAATCCACATCCATCACCCAGGAAATCAAGGCTCTAAACTTTGCCCAACTAATATATGAACAAACTAGGCTAAACCCCCACTCTGCCAACCATTCATTAACTGACTGGATTTTAATGTCCCATTCCCTCAAATACCCATCTGCTGGCCCTCTACATGATGCTTTCAACAATCATTGCATGACATATTGCTGTAGGAAATCTCATCCCCCAAATCCCCCCCAAGTATCTGTGGTTCCGCCAACTCAGATCTCTCAGCATCCAAGCCCTCATGCCAGACCTGTACCTGGCTGACTGGTCTGGTGTCTTCACAGCCCCATACATGGATTCTGCTCTTGTGTCCTTCACCTCCATCCTTCTCAGAACCTGAGATCTGTATGCCACTCCCAAAACAATACAGCTTTGTTGGAAACATAACCCAATCACCATCTTGAAATCCAGAGTCCAGGCTTGGTGCACTTTCAAAACCATTTCAAGCCAAGCCTACCTGCAAAAATTCGGAGCATTAAGAAATGCCTGCACGAAGGTAGTGTGCTCTACCAATGCTCATTTCTTAAAAAAAAACAATTAAATGACACCAGGACCTCTCCTGCAGAGTTCTGGAATACCCTTCACCCCCTCCTAGGTTCCTCATTCCCTACCGCCCGTGCTTTCACCAGCTCAGCCAACTTAGACCTTTCCTCTGTGGCCTCCTCTATCAATCTCTTTTTCACCACCTGCACCCTTCTTCATGGCAACCTCTCACACCTCTCCCGGTCTCCCACACTCCATTTCCCTCTCATGCCCTCCGGGGTTTTCCTTCCCCAGATTGCAGTAACAGAAATACTCCAGGTTCTAAAAACCCTAAATCCCTTCAAACAAAGCCCAGATGGCCTTGACACGAAACTACTTAAGATTTCTGCTCCAGTAATCACCCCCTCCCTCGCTCACCTTTACAATCTATCCATCGCACAATGTGTAGTCCCTAGGGCATGGAAACTGGCTAAAGCCATTCCACTGCACAAAGAAGGGGACCCTTTACTGCTGGACAACTACAGGCCAATCTCACTGCTCTCCACTCTCTCCAAAATCCAGGAGGCACTCATCTCCAAAAGAATAAGCTCCTTCCTTGACACCTCTAACAATTTAAGCCCTTCCAATCTGGTTTCAGATGCATCCATTCCACCTGTTCCTCTCTGCTCTGCCTTACAAACCACATTCATTCCACCATGTAGAAGGGTCAACTCACCTTTTCGATTTTTATTGACCTCACTAAGGCTTTTGACTCGGTCTCCCACATTCTCCCACTAAACAAATGAACTTCCATAGGACTCTCCCCCTCCTCTATGGATTGGTTTACATCATATCTTTCAGACAGATACTAAGACATAGAACTAGGCAGCTGAAAATCTAACCCCCTCCCCATTAATGCTGGTGTCCCTCAGGGGTCAATTCTGGGTCCTACTCTTTTCTTAATTTTTGTTAATGACCTTCCCTCATCTTGCTCATTCATGCATATGCATATGTACACTGACAACACTGCCATCTATGCTTCAGGCCTCTCTATCCCAGTGGTCCAATCTGTCACAACCCCACTCGGCAGGTCAGGCCCTCTGCTCCCACAGTGCCAACCTCTGAGTACAGTAGTGTGAACAGGAACAGAACAGGGTAACCCTCCTGTCTGTTTTGTGAGTTCGAATCAACCTTTGGTCTCAAGTTCTGGAGGGATTCAAACTGTGAACCTCTTGCTAGCATACCCAATGTACATGCTCAGATAATTCTACTCTTTGGGGGGGCCAGATATCTTTTGCCTATGGGCACCTAACCAGGTATACAAAATGAACCCTTAAAACACTCTATGAAAGACCTCAGATAAACTCTTACCTCTTTCCCAGTTTGGTTTTACCAGTAAGCTATGCATAGTGTCAGCTTTAACCATATATGCTTCACTTGTCAAAGAAAGAATTTTGAAGGCACACCAAGCAATCTCTTTAAAATAGAGGTTTACTTTAAAATAGATAAAAATGAAAAATGTAAATACAGAATAATATATCACAAAACAGACAATCACTTAAAAGAATAAGGTGTAAAATTGCAAATTCCTACCAACCATACACTTAGACATGTCTATCTAATGCATTCTTATCTCTTTACAGTGCTGATAGATGGTGTTGCTTCAGAGTCCAAACATGAACGTCTCTAAAGGTCAGTGACAGCATAATTAAAACAACTTGGCTTTCCTGAGGAGCTGGGGGTATTTAAAGGCCCCACAATATCCATTCCCACCCTCTGGAATGGTTCCTCCGCTATGGGCAATGGAATCAGGACGGCTTGGGTTTTCTTGCCCTCCTTCCCTATTTCTTGGCACCAGTGACAAGACCTGCAATACTTCTTCACCTTCTGGGTGAAGTTAGGCTAACAGAAATTCTGGGCCAACCGCTGCGTAGTGTGTGTGATTCCCAGATGATCAGACAAGGGAATATCATGTGCAATCTTGAGCAACTGCTGACTATACCCCTGGGGAACAACAAGCTGTCTGTCTAGCACCCC
This sequence comes from Neoceratodus forsteri, assembly GCA_016271365.2. Classification (NCBI taxonomy): domain Eukaryota; kingdom Metazoa; phylum Chordata; order Ceratodontiformes; family Ceratodontidae; genus Neoceratodus; species Neoceratodus forsteri. Next base: position 616,559,400 of record CM057455.1, read on the forward strand.
TCCCTCTGTTTGCACAGCCTGAGTATACATAAGTCCATTTTCCCAATAAACCTTATGTCTGCCATCACCTCCCTGTGCCCCATCAGAGTCTGCCTAAACCCTCAGCTTCTCTAGACTAGAGTCACTTCTCTGAGCCCCTGCAAACTCCTCACACATTTCCAAGGCATGGGACAGGTCCCCTTCTGTCTCCAAAATAGGGTCCCTAGCACTAGCATCAAGGCACTCAGGATCACTGTCATTCCTAACCCTCTGACAATGGGTCACCCCGCCCTCTTCAGAGTAACCATCCGCAGCTGTGTGGTTAACTGCTACTGGGGAAATTTCTACCCCCTTTTCATTAGTCTCCCCATCTGGAGACACAGGCTGGGGAACCAACCTCCTAGTGGTTTCCACAGTAGCTTCTGTGGGGTTCAGGGAATTACAATTTTCCCTTGCTGCTTGGCTATGGGTAACTGCACGACCATCCCCTGTCTGAGACTGTTGCCAAGGATCACATCCACTACTAAGGTTTTGGCTACAGCCACCTGCTGCACAGTTCCCCCTCTTTCCCCCCAGCCTAGGAGAATACTAGTGAGGGGCAATGTTTTCTCCCCACCAGTAGAGTCTTGTAAAGTGACATATTTATTTGGTATAAGCTGAAAAGGCTGTACAAGATCCCCTTTTACCAATGTCAGGGATGCCCCTGTGTCCCTTAACCCTTGTGTCTGTACACCATTCAGCATGAATGGGTGCATATGTTCCCTCATGTTCACAGGCAAGCTTCCAGGGACACACAAACAACCCACTTCTTTCCTATCACCATGTTGTGTATTAATATTGCTTGCCCTTGTGAGACACTGCCTGGCATTGTGCCCAGTTTCTTTACACAACCAACATTCATTTCTCTTCTCAGAAAAATGTTTTCCCTGAAACCTGGGGCTAACTGATTTTGATGGAGGCAGTGAGGGTTGTAGCTGCCCTGAAGATGCACTTTTGCCTTTCTGCACTGCCACACTGGCCCCATTCACTCTCAGAGCAGGTCTGTTCTTGGCTTAGTGGTCCAAGAGTTCAGCAGCCTCTTGCACTGTTTTGGGATCTTGGTCCTCCAGCCAGGTTTTCAGCTCTGCTGGGCATGCCCAGAAAAACTGTTCTAACAAAATCACATTTTCAATATTATCAACAGAGTTTGCTTCAATTCCTTCCCACCAATGTTTTAAAAACTGATATTGTTTTGTAGCTAGCTCCTCATAGCTCATGTCAGGGCTTCTCCAGAGCTTACAGAATTTAGTTCTGTATGATTCAGCAGTTAATTCTAATTTTTTTAAAAGTGCAGCTTTAAGTTTGTTGTAATCATTACTGTCCTCATTGTCCATTTGTCCCAATGCATCCTGAGCTTTCCCGGTAAGTAGCAGGGACAGCTGGAAGCTTCATGGCTCCCTAGGAATTTTAGCCTGACTACAAACTTTTTCAAAATAATTTAAAAAGGCATCCATATTCTCCATCTCTTTAAATTCAGCTATCAATTTGGAGTTCAGTTTGTAATCCAGTCCTGTAGTCCCAGTTAAACCCAAGCCTCTTACCTGCTGTGGCGCTGGTGGTTGGAGTAGTAGCTTCTCCAGTTCATGTTGCCTCTGGTGCTCACGGTCTGCTTCTCACTGTTCACGGGCCGCCTCTTGCCGTTCTTGCTCTCTCTTCTCCTCTGCAGCTCGCTGGCGCTTACTCTCCTCAAGCTCAGCCTCCCGCTGTTCCTGCTCTGCCTTCCGCTTCTCCCGGTCCCTCTTCTCCTGGAACTCCAGCTCCATTCTGCACAATTCAGTCTACACTCTGAGTACTTCAGGCTCTAGAATGCTGGTGACTTTCCCCTGCTGCTGTGGCCCTCCATTGGGACTGGCCCTGCTGCCCTCCTCATCAGATCTGGACACTGCACTGGCCGCTAGCCCTTCCACACTCAAGGTTCTGTCCTTTACAGTCACTGTCTGTGACTCAATGCTCTGGGTATCTGCTACCATCAGAGCATCCATGAGGTTCTGTTTGGTGGCTTTGACCTCGTACGGGACTCCTCTGTCCCTGCACAACTGCTTTAAGTAGTCTACAGTGTGCCCTCTATAGTTGGAAGCCATTTTCTTCCCTAACTACAGCTATCCTAACTAGCACTTTAGAAAAAGCAAAAAAAAGAAAACAGGTAGGAACTTGACTGTAAGCCAAGTGATATAGTTTGTTTCCTTTTAAAAAATAAATAACTGACCTTTCTTGGCAAGTGTGCTGTACAGTATCAAGCTGACACACTGAGCAATAAAAGTTTATATTACCAAAATTATCCACACCAGTGCCAACCAATCTGTCACAACCCCACTCAGCAGGTCAGGCTATCTGCTCCCACAGTGCCAACCTCTGAGTGCAGTATTGTGAACAGGAACAGATCAGGGTAACCCTCCTGTCTTTTTTGTGGGTTCAAATCAACCTTTGGTCTCAAGTTCTGGAGGGATTCAAACTGTGAACCTCTTACTAGCATATCCAATGTACAGGCTCAGATAATTCTGCTCTTCAGGGGGCCAGATATATTTCATTCTCAGGCACCTAACCAGGTGTACAAAATGAACCCTTAAAACACTCTATGAAAGACCTCAGATAAACTCTTACCTCTTTCCCAATGTGGTATTACCAGTAAGCTATGCATAGTGTCAACTTTAACCATATATGCTTCACTTGTCAAAGAAAGAATTTTGAAGGCACACCAAGCAGTCTCTTTAAAATAGAGGTATACTTTAAAATAGATAAAAATGAAAAATGAAAAAATGTAAATACAGAACATTATATCACAAAACAGACAATCCCTTAAAAGAATAAGGTTTAAAAGTGCAAATTCCTACCAACCATACACTTAGACTTGTCTATCTAATGTATTCTTATCTGCTTAAAGTGCTAATAGATGTTGTAGCTTCAGAGTCCAAACATGAATGTCTTTAAAGGTCAGTCACAGCATAATTAAAATAACTGTCTTGAACCTCCCTTCTCCATGTTGTCACCCAGCTCCTCCTCTGTTTATTAAAAATCATACAGCCAGGATGTCTTATCAGTCATGATGTAAATTAAATAAGGTGACCTCAGCAAAAAAACTAATTTCCCCATATGACCCTTTTGATCTGGTGTGTCTTCTTGCCCTTCACAGACATCAAAGAGCATTTATGACTTAGCACCAAAGTGACATGACCTGTTTTCTTCTTCTAAACGTCATAAAAGTTTATGATTTCTATCCTAGAAGCTGGCAGCTACAATTAAGTCAGATAAACAGGAGATTCTTAATGTATGTCTCTTCTAGTCTTTAGTTATCTCCTGGATTTTAGGTTAACATCTTGTAGCTGACCTGGGTGGGGGGGGGTGTCATCCCAGGAACACAGCATTTCTCATGACAAACAATCACTCTACGTTTTTATATTACAAAAATCATAGAGTAATCAGAACCAGCTGTCCAAGTGTCACAGTCCAGTCATCCCTGCAGGCTGATTTTGAAGACACCCTCAATTGGTTTGAGGAAAACCTCCTCAAGTGCAACACCAAAAATACTATTGCCATGGCTTCCGGCACTGCCCAAAGGATGGCCCATCTCCCTTCCCCTCTATCCTACTTTTCCTTGGATGGTACAAAAATAGATACAGTGTAGTCTTTCAAATATCTATCGGTCTGACTGGACCCCAAGTTAGATTTCTCCCAGCACATTGACTCCTTCCATTCAAAACTCCATCCCAAACTGGAAGCCTTGTGTAGGATTAAATATTGTCTCTACCTCCTGACCCACAAAGAGCTCATCACCAAACTAATCTTCCTCACCATAAACTATGCTGACATAGTCTACAGCTCGGCTCCTCAATCATCTCTTGGTAAACTAGACCCACTGTATAATGTCTTTTGTTGATTAGCTTCAAACCTCCTCTTTCGAACCCACCATTGCACCCTATACTCTGACCTATCCCTCTCCCCTCTCACAAATCAATGCCATGCACATTGTGCTGCCTTAGTCAGCGAGTTCTGGTTTGTTGGCCTCCTCCCCATCTCTCCAATCTTTTACTCCCCTCATCAACTTCAGACTACTGCCTCAGAACCCACGACTCCTGCACTTTCACTGTCCCTCATGCACACTCACAATCAGGCAAGGTCACTTTCTCCTTCAGACTCCCTGGTCTTTGGAACCATATCCCCCACTCAACCCACCTTGCACCTACTCTAACCTCAATCAAAAAGCAATTAAAGCACCCCTTACTGCAGCTGATGCCCTTCTACCCAACTCTCTCTCTGCTCCTCCCTCCCTCCCTCCCTCTCCTCCTCCCCCACCTTCTCTCCCACCCCATCTTCACTCCCTTGTGTCCTTTTTGTGACATCCTATCTGTGACCACATTATCCTCCTAACCTTAACTTCTCCTCGATCTTCCTTATGTGTTTTTCTGAGCTGTCCTAACTTTATGCATATGTATACCTGGCATACCCAGGTGCCCAGTTAAAACAGCCATTTGCATATATTATATCTATATATTTTTTTTTGACTATGTGTGTAATTGTTTATAATGTATGGATAGCCCTTATTACCCACTGAAATCAAACATATTACAACCTTGTAATTCCACTGCTGTGATGTCAGAACATTATAAACCTATCTCATCTATGTCATAGCAGTGGGTTTACAAAATGGAATGCCAGTGTTATCCAGTATTCTACACACCCAGAATGTGATTGTTAGTCTCAGTACAGTTTTCAAATAACATTCCAGTTGTCTCAGTTTACTGTTACTGAGTGTAGCAATCTTTATGTCTGATAGAGATTTTAACTCTGGTGCTATTTTGGCCCGTTGTCATTCAGTCCATGTATCCTAATAAATTGTTTCCCTACACAATCATCTGACTGTAGTGCAGATTCATTAATAAGGTAAGGCTACATTACTTCTGTACGGGGGGAGGGGGGTAACTTCTCATGTCGAGTCCCATACACTGTAAATGTCAATGCCTGATGTACAGGTGATAACCATGGTGTAATCATCTCTCATGGTTGGTAGGGCAATTGTAAACCTCTCAGGCTGTGCTCTTGAGGTTTACTGATGCCCTAGCAACCACTCGAGGTGATTATAACATGGTTATCACCTGCACATCAGGCATTATCCTCCTCTATACACTCTATTATACTGCCTATTGCACTCTGCACCTTGTAAATGTATGCTACTCCAAATATGTACCTTGTTGTATATTTACTTAGATATATAGTGTTCTACTTTGATCACCCAGATGTTTCTGATGTTTGCTACTCTGACTATTGTATAACCCACTACCTTCTCCCCCGGGTCGCACCTGAAAATGAGTTCCTGCTCAGTGTTCCTTACCCGGTTACTAAATTTTAAATGAATAAATAATTCTCTCAAGAATTTTACACAAAACTGAGGTGAGACTCACAGGTCTATCATTTTTATAGTCAAATCATGCTCACTTTTTACATAGTGGAACAACGGTCACCTTTCTCCAGTATTTGGGAACCATACCACTATCTAAGGATGATAGGAAAATATATGTCGCTGGTCCTGCTAACTCATCAGCAAATTCCTTGAGTTTTCTCAAATGCAAACCACCCAGCCCAGATGCTTTATTGGCATTTATCTGGCTTAACCTTATTCTTATATCATCCTCCCTAACCCGTAATTTTTGACAGTCTGCTTCTTGCTGCCTAAGGTTAACATTATTTACTTTTGTTCTAAACACAGTACAAGAATATTGAATAACTGTTAATGTTTAATGCTATTTTATCTTCACTATGTCCGTGGATCAGTGCCCGCCAGTGAAATTACAATAGTAGTAAACATTATCCTTTGCATGTAAGTAAATCAAGCAGTTGGTGGATGGTGGAAATGCCATTTAAAATCACGTCCCTGTTTGGTATTGTAACCCTGCCATAATCATGCAGCTGCTACATCAATAAACAACAGTGCTGCTGCTACTTTTACCAAGAAGCAAGCAAGCATCGCATTAAACGTGGACATTCCAAAATGCATAATCTGTATGGTCAGCTGACAGCGGAAATGGTGTACTGTAACCCCACCACAACAGTGCTGCTGCTACCATTAGCTTGATCGTGACAGACCATAACCCCACCAAGTTAGAGCTGCTTAACAAAGAAAGGGAAACAAATAAAAACAAATAAATCTAATCTTTTTTAAAGACAAAAAGCAAAGTGGTTTTGAACTCAGGGAACCCTGAAGCCACATATTCCATAAAAACACTGCTAAAAAAGCTAGCATACTAACATACTAGACACCAGCAGAGTAGGCCTTTTGACCTATCAAGTCTGTTCATGCTTTAGCACCCTGATTTGGTACCGTAGCCCTCAATCTATCTTCTTCCACTATTACTCCATCCCCCAGTCCTGCCTCCCTGGGCAAACCAGCCCCTGCTTCACCCCTTGCCTATATCTGTCCCACCCTCTCTTGAATCCTTCTACCGTAGCTGCCTGTACCAGCTCCCCGGGCAGTGCATTCCACAGATCCCCCACTCTCTCGGTGAAGTACCTCCTCCTCCTCCTTTCCTCCCAATCCTAACACCCTCAATCTACCAACTGTGTCCTCTGGTGATTCCACCCTCCTTCAGTTGAATGATCCTATCTTGGCTTACCTTATTTACTTCCCTGAGGTAGTTGAAGACCTTAATCATGTCCCCCCGGTCCCTCCTCTCCTCCAGCGAGAACAGGTTGAGTTCTTCTAGTCGTTCCTCATATGTCATATCCCACAGGCCCTGTATCATCCTGGTTGCTCTCCTCTGAACCCTCTCCAGAGTTGGATGTCCCTCCTTAGGTGTGCCCTCCACAACTGCACACAATACTCAAAATGTGGTCTAACCAGGCTGTTGTACAGTGGCAAAATCACCTCCCTGTTTCTTTAGGTAATCCCCCTAGCGATGCATCCCAGCATCCTATTTTCCCTGACTGCAGCCCTGCTGCACTGCTCTGAATTATTCATGTTAACATCCACCAAGACTCATAGGTCTCTTTCCCCTGCTGTGGCCTGCAACTCATCCATCCCCATGGTGTACACATAGTTGGGGGTTTTCTGCCCTAAGCGTAGCACCTTGCACTTGGAGGAGTTACATTTAAATTTCCAGGTGCAGGACCACCTATCCAGAGTATCCAGGTTTTCTTGCAGGGCCACTCTTCCCTCATCCCCCTCCACCACCGCTTCCAGCTTAGAGTTATCAGCAAAGAGACTAATTTCACACCCTATATCTTCCCTGATATTAGAGATGTAGGCGTTAAACAGAAGTGGCCCCAGGACTGATCCCTGTGGGGCCCTACTTATGACCTCCTACGAGATGAGACCTCCCCTCCGACCACTATCTGCTAAGTGTGTCCTGAAAGCCAATTTCCAATCCACCTAATCATCAATGGTCCTATTCCCATCCCCCCAGCTTCTCCCTTAGGCCAGTGTGAGGGACTGAATTAAATGCCTTGCTGATGTTCAGGAACAGTACATCCACTGGTCTCCCCCTGTCAAGTGCTGATGTCACCCACTCATAGAACTCTACAAGGTTTGTTTGACATGATTTACCTGGCACAAGCCCATGCTGTCAGTCATCCAGGTAACCCATCTCCTCCAAGAAACCTCCCAGCCTTTCCTTAAATATGCTCTTCATTACCTTCCCCACCACAGATGTCAAATTGATGGGTCTATAGTTACCTGGCTCTTCTCTTGAACCCCCTTTTTGGATGGGCACAACATGTGCCTGCTTCCAATCCCATGGCACCCTCCCTGTCTGGAGCGACAAGTTAATGAGATCTACAGTGGCGCAGCCAAAACATCAGCCAACTCCCTCAGTACTCTGGGATGAATAGCATCAGGCCCCAGAGATTTATCCTTTTTTAGGGACTGGAGGGCTTCCCACACCCAACCAATAGGAAAATCAACATCTCTCCCCCCCCACCCCTCCATTCAGCAAAACCACATGATATCTCACCCCTGGCCTACCTCCCCCAGCAGCTTGTTCTTCAGCAGGTACCCCAATAGTCAGGTCTGCTGCTCCTTCTGTGTCCTCCAACCCCTTTTTTGGAAGTTCACCAGCCTCCTCCCTAGTGAACACTGATGCAAAGTAATCATTCAGTACCTCCACCTGCTTTCCAGCCCCTTCCACCCACCCCTCAGCTTCCTCAACCTACTGAGCTGGCCCTTGACCTTCTTCTCCTCATCAATATACCTAAAGAACCCCTTTTCCCCACCCCATATCCACTGCACCAGCCTGTGCTCTTTCCATGCCTTTGCCCCCCTCACCACTGTGGTGACTTTCCCGGTTGCAAGGCGAAAATTGTCTCCATCCCTCTCTCCCCTCATTTTTTTGTACCTACTGTAGGCAGTCTTCTTTTCCCTTACCGTATCCTGGACCTCCTTGGTCCACCAGCATGGTTTACGAGACCTACCGTCCTTGTGCTTTACTCTTGCACAGGTCATGGTGGCCTCCTGTAGCCCCCAATTTGTGATCTCCCAATTATCTTCCACGTCCGAACCTGGTTTTATCTCCCACAAATGCCCCTTGAGAATTTCCCCCATGTTTTGAAAGTCTGACCCCTAAAATAAACTGTCATTGTCCTTGAATGATCCCCCCTCCCCCCCAGTTTAAGCCGAAACCAGACTTTGCTATGGTCGCTCCCAGCCAGGGGTTCTTCTACAACCAGATTTCATACAAGATCCCCATCTGCTAAGACCACACCAGGATATGACCCTCTCTCATTGGGTCCATCACCTGCTGATTAAGGAATGTGTCCAGGAAGCCATCCAGCAGCTTCTGCTCCCTGGTTACAGTGGACATCATAGTACCCCAATCAGTAGCGGGCATATTAAGATCCCCCATCAACACCACTCCTTCCCCTTCCAGTCCACACTGCCCCTTAATATTAGTCAACAGGCAATTCTTCAGGTCCTCCGCTAGTCCTGGGGGCCTATATACCACTCCCAACTTAATCTTCCCTCCCACGGGGGTTCGCAAGGTGACCCATAGGGCTTCCACATTGCCGTCTGCTTCCTCCACTCTCATAATCTTGATGTTATCCCTAATGAACATTGTTAATCCTCCCCCTCTACCCACCTTTCTGTCCTTCCTTAGCACAAGGTACCCACACAAATTGAGGTCCCAGTCATGGCCAGGAAAGGCCCACATTTCAGTGACTACTGCTACATCCACCCCACCCTCAAACAGCGTGGCCTAGAACTCAGGAATTTTATTCCACAGGCTGCTGGCATTTATTAAAGCCAACCTCCAACCCTTGTCCTTTCCCCTCTTTACCATATCCTCCCCAGATCTTTCATATGACCATCCACACTTCTCCCCTAGAGTACCATCTGTCCCCCCTCAATGGGGTTGCAGGCCATCCCTACTGGCAGTATGGATGGCTGGATCAGTCTGGCAGTGCCCCCTTCCCTCTTCACAAGTTTAAGCCCCATCTTGCCTGAATGAAATCCATCATCGCCCATTTGAGAACATCCTTCCCTACCAGATTTAGGTGAAGCCTATCCTGGGCATAGAGTCTCTTGTCTTCCCAAACTCCCCCCCAGTCTCCCAACACCCCAATACCCTGTGCTTCACCCCACTGCCTGAGCCAGTCATTAATCACCCTGATCTTCTGTTTGTTCTCCACAGTGGCCCTTGGCACTGGCAGGATTTCCAAGAAGGAGACTGTGCGTCCATTGTCATGACAGACCCTGGCCAGTTCTTGGAACCTTGCCTGAATTTCCAGCACACTATTCCCCTCAATACCATTTGTTCCCAGATGCATCAGAAAGTCCAGAGATCCTCCACAGTTCCTCACCAGCTCATACCCCATGAACGTTGCCCTACGAACAGTCAGACAGGAAATACCTAGTACCTTAACTGGACTGGATTTTCCCACACCCTGCCCACCAAATGAATGCCCCGATCATGGAGTCCGCCAGCAGGAGAACCTTAGTGTCCCCCTTGATCTTTTGTGCATCTCCTTTTTGGACTCCCCACCAGCCCCGTCACCTCCCCCCTCCTCGAGACCACTTCCCCTTGGCTTCTATCCGGACCCTCTACAAGATAACTCCTATCCACCCTACCTCTCTTGTCACACCTTTTATAACTGAGTTCCCCGGCTCCCCACAGTTTAGCCTCCACCCCATTCCCTTCCCCAGTCGAGCCTTTTTCTCTGAACTCCTCCCCCCTTCCAGCTCCCACCTCTCCAGTCCCCCAACATGGCATTCCCATCATCATCACCCCCTTCTACCTCCTCCCTTTTCCTCATGCCCCCTTCCATGCCCACCTGCAGATCCCCCTTACCTTTGGGCCTTTCTCTGGTATGATCTTCCCCCTGGAAGAATGCCCATCCCCCATTGCAATCTCTCCTCCTTTCTCACTGAGTTGACTCACAGCCTTCACACCTTCCCTCTGCTGACTCCCCCTTCCCTTCTTTGACATTTGATTTGCCCTCTCCCCTGCTAGCATACTCATTTGAATTACTGATGCCCACCCTCATCTGATTCACCATATCCTTCTCTCCTCCACCCTCCTTTTCCTCCTCTACCCCCCTCACCATGCCCTCTCCAACTAACTTAATGGCTCAAATTTATTATAGCACTCAAAGCCATCCTCCTTTTTTCAATCCTGATTTCCCACTATCCACTCCTCCAGTAGGCCCCCTGTCAGTCCCAACCCACCTGTTCCCCACCTGCCTACTATGATTTAGCCTGTTTCCCCTACCGGTTACCTCCCAGGTAGCTACCCCCTTTGCTACTAGCCCATGCCCATAGGTTCTCCACTCCTGCGTGATGAAATGGATCCAGGTCGCACTCTCTCACTGCCCTCCTGCTCCCCACAGTCCCTCCCAGATATGTTTTCCCCCCAACAACTCCAGTTTCCTCTTTACCCAGTCAAGCTCCTCCCAGATCTGCAATAACTGCCTAAAGACTGGGCAACCTCCCTCCCTCCAGGCCCAGTTTAGGACCATGGCTACCCCACAGTCAGTACACCCTGCAATCCTGCCAAAGATGCCTGCCCTGGTGGCTGGGGTTCACCCCCAGAGGCCCTCTCCAAACATTCTTGGATGTTCACTCTTGACCAGGTCCCCACCCCCAGGTAGACCTACCCACAACTCTCTACAGCCAGCCATACAGGGTGATGTATTCTGTGAAATTGAAAACATAGCTCTTGGACCAAGCTACTAAGCAGAATAAAAAAGCATGAACAGAGTTACATCCCCTAACAGTCCCAAGAATAGTTAGAGTCATGATTGGAGAAAACTCCAGTATAGCCACCCAACCAATCAGTGACCTACCTCCACTTGGCCCCTCTTCCTCCAAGCATTTAATTGAGGTCGGGCTGGGGCGGGTCATCCACCAACCCCAGTCCCGACTTCTATTAAATGGTTGGAGGAGCAAACTAGCAAACTAGCATCCAAAGAGTGGCTGGGCTTGTCCATTTAAAGGCCCAGCCACGAGTCCTGAAAATGGCACCCTGGCTTTCTATTGGGCTTTTCAACTCAGATCACTGAACTCCTTCTAGCCACTGATGTGGCAGTCCCCTACTCCAAATTTGCTCCTGATACAGCTGCTGCAACAGCTTTTTCACCACTGGTGTGGCCTGCACTGTCCTTCAGGACCTCTGGACCCCCAAGAAGCAGCCCGCCGATGCAGCCTGTGTAGTCCCCCTGCTCCTCTGTGAGTAAGTCCCAATTATCCCAAGAGCAGCTGGGCTCGTCCCTTCAAAGGCCCAGCCACAAGTCCTGAAAATGGCACCCTGGCTTTCTACTGGGCTTTCTGACTCAGATCACTGAACTTCTCCTAGCCACCAATGTGGCTGTGCCTGGCTCCAAATTTGCTCCTGATACAGCTCCTGCAACAGTTCTTTCACTGCCGATGTGGCCTGCACCATTCTACAGGACCTCTGGACCCCGAGAAGCAGCCCGCCGATGTGGCCTGCACAGTCTCCCTGCTCCTCTGTGAGTAAGTCCCAAGTATCCCAAGAGTGGCTGGCTCATCCCTTAAAAGGCCCAGCCGTGAGTCCCAAAAATTGTGCCCTGGTTTCCTATTGGGTGCTCTGACTCAGATCACTGAACTCCTCCTAGCCACCGATGTGGCCTGTGTAGTCACCCTGCTCCTCTGCAAGTAAGTCCCAGGTATGTAATATAATAATCTTGTTCACCAGGAGACAAATGATGAAAAACAATCAAATCCACAGGACAGGATGAACTACTAGGGACCAATAAACTGTTGTTACTGTAGATCAAAGGCCCAGAATGTGTTATATTCCTGAAGGTGATGAACATTGGCCTGGGGCATATGCAGGAAGTAGAAACCCTTTGTTAGTGTCTTCTCTTTGTTTAAATGGTTGTGAATAGTTCTCAAAGACAAGCACAGATCCCTTTAGGAATAGGGCAGACGGAAATGTGGATTCAGTGCAGCACTCCACAACTCAGAGCTCGTAGAACTTCTTTGCTGGACTTAACTTTGTTTGTGATGGCTTCCAAAAAAGTCGATTTATATTGAGAATGCCAATACCTGCTGGTGATGTTTTCCAATTTCTTAGTCCAGGAAACTTTCATAGATATCATGTCCAAGAGCGGTCTAGTTACTCCAAGCAGAGACATATGAAAATTCACAAAACTAAACTACTGACAGAGACAAACACAAACACCCAGCCACACAGCCCAAGAAGAGAACTAAAATTAGCAAAAGTACAAACTAAAACAAGTAAAGCAAAACTTGGATTTTTATGGTGGGAAAGAGCAGGGCTTCCAGTATAAACCACAGTGATTTAAACAGCCTGTCATTTTTTTTTTAATCAGTGATCAGCTGATTGCACCGCCACTGTGGCTGTGAACTAGGGCAGCCCCGAGTCTGACTATCAATGTCAGGTATTCCATCCCTAGTTGAGAATGTCCCTGGTTGTGAACTCAAGTAAGCATTAATGGAAATGGAGTGATCACCTAGCCACTGTTCCTGTAAGTCATTGCTGTCAATGCTTTCATTTGGTCTGTGGGCAGTCAGCAGTTGGGTGCGAAATTTGACAGATGCTTTCTGGAGACAGAAATTTACAGTGCAAAATAAACCTAAAGCCAATATAATCAGTTCTGCAGTAGTTGTTGAACTGCTCCATGATCTCTTTTTCCTCCTTAATAATATCTCCAGTCACATCAGTTAAAGTGCTCACTTGAGCTACAGTATTCCTTTTGGAATTTATATACCTGTAAAATAATTTATAATTATCTTTCACCCCATGTGCCAAGTGCAGCTCAGACTCCCTTTTGGCCTTTCATATGCATTTTTTTGCTTTCCCTAGGTCTGTTTTTATATTCACATCAACCTTCACTTGTGTGCAATATACGTGCCCTTTTATAGGCTTTCTTCCTGCTCTTAATGTTCCTTCTTACTTTCTTTTTAAGTCAATCAAGGTATTCCAGCCTTCTTGTCATATTTCACCTTATCAGTAACATATTTTAAGATAAGTTCATTAAGCTTTGAGCTGTACGCTTCCCACATATTGCTTAAATTACTATGTTTAAACTGACTCTTCCAATCCCAATTTTTAGTACCTTTCTCATCTTGTCATATTCAGCCTTATTAAAGCATTTGATCTTAGTGCTACCTTTCATCTTACAATTCTTACCAGAAATAACAAAAGTTATTATATTATAGTCACTATCAACTAATGGATCACTTGTCCCACAATTTAACATCTGATCCTCTAGATTACTTAACACCAAGCTGAAAGCGTGTTCACCCCTTGTTGTTGAGTGTCCATATTGTTCCAAATTTAACTGGCTGATGATATTTAAAAAGCCTTTTTCCAAGCCTGTTCTGCCTTCTTATTTATTTATTTATTTCTAAGAATCAGTTTACAACCTTTGAGCCAGAGGCTCGTTTCCAAAAGTACTTCGTCACATAAAGACATACATTGTGTTTTTGGTTACATAGCATAGATTTGCAAAACAATAGACGTTCAACAGAGGCACCACATCACACTGTGGTCAGACAAATACAATTAGGTTACAGGGTACATGTAATTGATAACATGTGTTACACAAGTTGGTATCAAGTGAGCAATCTAGTTGGTAAACACCTAAACAGCTGGCACTGGCCAGGTTAAACATAGGCATGGTGTACAGGGAAGAAGTGGTGGGGATGGCTAGGTGGAGAGCTGCCTGGGGGGCGTTGTCAAGAGAAGCAGAGGTGGAGGCTATGTTCAGAGACAGGAGCAGTTACGAGTGCTGATGATGTGGTTCCAAAGGGTGGTTTTGAACTTGGAGATGGTGGTGGCATTGGTGAAGGGGGCAGGGAGAGAGTTAAACCAGGTTGGGGCTCTATAGCAGAAGGACCTCTGGCAACGGCTGGTTCTTGATCTGGGGACCTTTAGAGTGGTCTTGTAGGAAGACCGTGTTGCAATAGTGGGAGGGCTCTGGTGGATGGATGCCTTTACCCCAGGGGGGGAGAGCCCAAGTAGGGTTTTTTTTGTGAGGAGACAGGTTTGGTATCAGAGCCGTTCATCCAGGGTAAGCAGGTTAGCCTCGACATACAGCTGACAGGTGTGTGTGAGCCTGGGGGCACCAGTAATCAATCTGCAGGCTTTATTCAGGGTTAAGTGAATTTTGTTGAGTGCAGTGGTGTCGGCAGCACCATACACTGGTAGACCATAGTCTACAAGGGACAGAACGGATGATGTAACAGCGAGCCGGAGAGCATTTGGGGGAAGGCAGGTTCTATGGCGGAAGAGGATGCCAAGCCGTGTGTTAGTGGTGGATGTTAGGGCGTCGATGTGGTTGTGAAATGTGAGGGCTGAGTCGAAGGTAACCCCAAGGTATTTGTAGGAGCAGACTTGTTCCAGTGGCTGATTGGTACTTGAAAGGATATAGAGTGGGTGGTTGCTAGCTTTGTTTTGGGGGTGGGAAAAGAGCATAGCTTTGGTTTTATTAAGATTGATGACGAGTCTGCGCTCCTTAAACCAAGCCTTGGCACTGTTGAAAGACTGCTGCAGGGAGTCCTGTAGGGAGATGGGATTGCGGTGGTGGCAAAAGGACAGCGTCATCTGCATACAGTAGAATTTTGCCAGGGCATGCACTGGGCAGGGTATTCAGATAAGCGAGAAGAGAAGGGGCGGATGGAGCCTTGGGGACCCAGAGAATGGGATGGGTGTCGGAGGTGTGCTGTGGTTACACACTGAGATCGGCGTCAAGATAGCTAGCGCACCCATGCTAGGGGGCCAGCTGAGACCAGTGTGACAGAGTGCATTCAGCAGAAGTGGATGGGAGACGGTGCTCTAAAGCCTTTGAGAGGTCGATGAACACTGCACCAGCTAGGGAGCTGGTATCCAAGGAGGAGTATAGAAAGTTGGAGAATTCAATAAGGGCAGTGCTGGTACTGTGACCAGCACGGAAGCCATGTTGCTCTGGGCATAAAATGTTATGCTTAGCCAGATAATCAGTGATTTGAATGGCCACCACTTTCTCCAGGGCTTTGGGGGGGATGGAGATTGGCCGGTAGTTGTTGGCCAATGACCTGTCACCCCCTTTATGAATAGGTGTGATAATGGCTGTTTTCCAAGCTGTGGAAAATTGTCCCAGGCAGAGTGACTGGTTAATTAGGCTGGTGAGTGGGGCAAGGACTTCATCTAGCACCAGCCTGAGGATGCTGGGGTCCAGTGAGTCACTGCCGGGATTGTTGCCATTGAGAGCTTTGATTAGGATGGATCTGGCTTCCCGGGTGGAAATCTTTCACAGGTGGAAGCTGGGGTGCTGGAGGACAGGGGAGGTTGGTTGGGGAGGTCAAAGAAATTACTAGGGAGGACTGAGCTAAGGTCAGTGAAGTGGTGTTGAACCAGTTAGCTATGGTGGCAGGCTCGGTGGAGGTAGTGCCATTTCTAGTGAGCTGGGATGGGACAGGGGAGCAAGCTTTACCATTAAGTTGCTTAATATTATCCCAGAAAGTCCGGGCTGAGCCCCAGGAGGAGGTAAGGGAGGCCTGGTAATGGTCTGCCTTGGCTTTCCTGTTGGCCCATGAGCACTTATTCCGGGCTGCATTGTAGGCTTGCCTATCAGACAGACGACCTGTTTCAGTGGCAAGGTGCCAGAGGTTATTCCGGTTTCTAAGTAATTGTAGGAGGGCTGGGCTAACCCAGGGTGCATTCTGTTTTTTGGACCGGATTTTGGTGAAGGGTGCAAAGAGATCACAGTCCATGTTGAAGGTGTGAGTGAAGAAGGCAAGGGCAGTGTCAATGTTGGTTGCATGCTGAATGGGGGACCAGTTTATCTGGGTGAGGAGTGCTTTAAGTTTTTTCAGCCCACCAGGTTGGAGGCGCCTGCGGAGGGTGGTCTGGGCTTTGGGTTTGGGATTGGGACTACCCAATGAAATAGGATAGGGAGTGGTCACTTAGGAGTCTAGGAGGACCTGGATGTTTGGATATTAAGAATTAGTTAGTTATAATAACATCCAGAAGGGTGCTGGTACCACTCTTAGGGTTAAGTCTTGTGGGTTGGGTGACGAGTTGCGTCAGATCTTGGGCGGCAAATGAGTCTCTGATTGTGGATGAGGAGGTGCTGAGCCAATTTACATTAAGGTCCCCATAGGATTTGTTCTGCCTTATGGTGGAGGGTGGCCAGATAGTCCGTTAAAGATACCAGGGCGGGTGCTGGTTCTTTGGGGAATGTAGGCTGTGGTGAGATAGAAGGGCTCCTAGAGGGTCTGGGGTGAGTTTGAGGGTAAGAGCCTGGGCCCCATTTATAAGGGCAGGGGTTGGGAGTGCATGTCCATGTATTGTGTCCCTGGTGTAGATTGCACAGCCTCCCCCTCGTTTGCCTACTCGGTCCTCCCAGTATAAGGTATAGCCTGGGAGGGAGACAAATGAGTCAGGGGTGGATTTGGACAGCCTTCTCTAGAGCACCAGTTGATATCAGTTGATATCAGGCATTTTAAAGTCTCCCAAAAGTATTATTCTAGCTTCCATACTAAGTTTGTTTAATATGTCCAGCAATGTTTGGTTTAGTTCTCCTGATTGTGAAGGCTGGCCTATGCACTAACTTGTATAATTTTTTTTTATCTTTTTTTTGCTTTATCCAAATAAGTTCTAAATCAGTATCCAAATCTTGGAACATCAATTCTGCTGAATAGTACCTAGTACATACAATGCTATACCACTAGAGATGCAGTGAATTTAAATTCTGCTGGTGAAGTGAACGCGAAGTGGGCACTTCGTGTTGCCACTCCGCTAAGCGGAGTGAGCAATGCCAAGTGCTCACTCCACCTTGTCATTACCACTTTGCGTTAAGGCAGAATGGCAATGCGAAGTAAGGCAAAGTCATTGTTTTTAATGGACTTCCTGTTCCTCATTATGATTCTAAGTGATACACTTGATGTTTCAGATTTGGCTGCCCCCCCACACACATCACATGGCTTACAGTACTGTAAGTCACATGCTCTTTAGCTAGGCAGGAAGAAAGTGAGTCATACAAGCAGACACTTTTACTTTCTCCTGTGCAGATGGAGAGAGAGTAGTGTGTTTTGTGACTGCTGATACTTTGAGATCAGAGCGAGGAGGAGATTTAAACTTTGATTTAGACCCAACAGCTTTTTTAAAAGTTAATGTTTTTTGTCTTTTCCTTACTCTTTTTTTACTTAATTTGTTCTTTCTGTAAAATTTATTTTTCTTACCTTTATAAGAAGTTAGTTGTTTGTCTGAGTCTGTGTCTGTGTGACTGTGTGTGTGTGTTGTGTGACAGTGTGAGTAGTGATTGCTTGGACTGAGGGAGCTCAGTAAGAGAGATGGACCAGGGTGAGGGAATATCTAGGGCAGGGGCAGCTTGGGGAGAGCGTGGCAGTAGTAAGCGTCGTACTGTGCACATGTGTGGAGGGCATGGGTGCCCATTCCTGTTGGACTGCTCAAAACTTGTGAGTGCCCCCCCCCGAAGCAGGACCAGCACTGCCTTCTGTCTTGACTCTGAGGCAGTTGAACCACCACCACCACCAAGTCCAGTGCCAGGTCCTCTGGAGCAGGATGTGCCTGTTCCCCTGGGCCCAGGTGTGGATCCCATCCCTGTTCAGCACCATGACCAGCCAGCTGCACCTCCAGCTGGCCATTCCCTGGCTGTGCTGGTCCTCCCTGCACCTCAGGTGTTTGGCAGTTTTTTTACTGTGTCTGCGGGGGACAGCAGTGTGGTCAAGTGCCACCTACAGTACTAGCCACAGACATTGCCAGCTATTTCCAGAAATTTCACAAAATTTCTAAAGAGTTTCTCTCTGCTGCCCCTACTGTGGTAATGCAGAATACAGGAGATTTCTCTAGAAATATCACAGAAATTTTAGAAAATAGCTGGCAATGTCTGTGGCTACTACTGTATGTGAGGTGGAGGTGTGCCGTGGCCCCCGTGGGACTCACCTGGGGACTGGGGGCCAGCACACCCATATGCTCAATCACCAGCAGTTGGAGTGGCAGGCTGCCACAGAATGAACCATGCCTGCACCTGCTGGCTACTCTGTGGCAGAGGGTGCAGCTGTGCATTGCAGCATCCCTAAGAAGAGGAGGGCCACAGCAGCACCTGCTGCTCCACCAGCACCCCCATCCCCACCCCCACCACCAACAGGTTAGCCTGTAGAATGTGTGGACCCCAGAGAACTGCATGTAACACAGGCTGACTTGGCAGTTGTCTGGAGTGCTGTTGAGGAGAACAACGAGAGGGTGAGTGCTGTGGAGCAGTGGCTGGATCACATAGAGGGACATCAGTTGCAAATTATGTCCATGCTGGAACTGCTGCTGGATCACCATGGGATCCCTCATTAGTTTTTTTTTTTTTTCCTCACACCATGAGCCTGCCCACACCTTCCTTGCTGTGTTATAAAATGTATTCCTACACCATCCCTGACCCTTGTATGTAATTATGTCATTTTTGTGTTGTCTTCTGTATGCGTGACACTTTGTATTCTGAGGAGTGCAAGTATACTGTGCTAAACTGCATGTGTGCAGTCAGTCTTCTTTCCAGTCTGTGTATGTGCTGCAGACACTGTCCAACTTCCTGACTTAAAAACAAACATTACTGAGTACAATGGTGGGGTGGTGAAGCATGGAGAGATACTACAAAACAGGCTTTCAATATATCCAAGTAACTATTAAAAAAAAAATAATGTAATTCATGACGTGATTGTAAACTGTGATTTGTGACTGCATTTGTGACTGTGATGATGAAGAAACATGAATGCCTATGGCTGTACTTCCCCGGGCCCCCATGAGGTGTGTCACAAAACTCCCCGACTTAAAAACAAACATTAATGAGTACAATGGTGGGGTGGTGAAGCATGGAGAGATACTAAAAAACAGGCTTACAATACAGCCAAGTAACTATTAAAAAAAATTAATGTGATTCATGACGTGCTCATGAATCATGATTTGTAACTGCATTTGTGACCATGATGATAACCAGTATGAAACTGTATTAGGAATGTGAATGCCTATGGCTGTACTTCCCCAATGAGCTGTAGCTTAAAACTCCAAGATTTAAAAACATGTATCAATGAGTACAATGGTGGGGTGGTGAAGCCTGGAGAAATACTACAAAACAGGCTTACAATACATCCAAGTAACTAGAAAAAAAATTAATGTTGTGATTCGTAATGTGAATGATCATGAATCGTGATTTGTGACTGCACTTATGACCGTGATGATGAAGAACGTGATTTGTATCACGAGTGACTCGTGATGATGGTCCTGACTTAAAAACGCATATTAATGAGTATAATGTTAATGCAGAATTAAGCACCACACCTGTCCAGTAATCTGAAGGGAAGCCAAAGAAACAACTGTGACTTAAGTTACAGATGGAGATTGGGCCCTAAAGAGATGCAAATGCACAGACAGATTAAGATTGCGCTGTGCACTGAAGAGATGCAGACAAAAAGGCACAACACCTAACCAGTGCTCACCATCAGAAATTCAAATCTGGAAAAGAATACCTTTGCCGGTTGGGGCGGGCTGCAGGGGGTGGGGTGCAGTGTGCTGCACTGCTGCAGTAACAGTCACTAGTACTAGTACCAGTAAAGATGCCACAAAGAAGTACAAAAATCACACAGCTGCAGTGGATAGCAGCTTCACATTGCTGATATTATTATGTGGCACATTAAAAGGTGTCTGATTTGATGACATGCATCACACGCATACTCACACAGACACTAAGTAATGCATAGCAAATTGAAAACTTCAGTAATATAACCACATATTTTAAACTTGCTGCCCTGAGGAAAATTGTGCTCCTTCTACTCCTATGCTCAGGTGACATCGAACTTAACCCTTGGCTCTACGCAAGTGCTCTCATCTCCTTCTGAACTCACAACTTTGAAAGGAATGAGCTTCTTGCATACTAACATGTGTAGTCTTTCAAAGAAGCTCAATTCAGTACAGGCTTGGATTATTCATACTGCACCAGACGTACTCGTGCTTTCGGAAACAAGGCTCCAGGCGTACACCCCAGACAGAAAGGTTAACATCCTTAGAAAATGGACTTTTTATTTCCTGGCATCTGATTGGCTAGTACCCTTGCCAAGGGGGTACATTAACTTTCAATAGATGCCCAGGAAATAAAAAGTGCCAGTCTACAGTGCCCTTTAACTCATTTTGATATCCAAGTGGCCACTCCGTTTTCTTATTGGCCAAAAACCCCAATTTCATTGGAAAGCACTGCCATTTTTGTCTCTCGCTAACAGAGAGCTACCGTCCTCCCCCCCCCAAATGCTGTTTCAGTACAAGCACCCTAAAAGGACCACAGGTATCATTTTGTTTAAATAAACTAAAACTCCACCGAATCACATAAATATGTTGCTTTATTTCTCCTCTCAGCTGCACCACCTACATTGTTCAAAATCAAAGCCATCCACCTACCAGAGCCACTCCTCGCAGGTTTCCCAAAGTGCTGACTTTCAAAATTATACCCAACTCATGACACCACAGCAGAAAACGAAACATTACAACCTCAGACCAGATCAATATAATTCAATGTAACAGACTTGCTTTACTTTTCTTTAGTCAGCTCACGCGCCCACTGTAACTGATCTCGGAATGGCTTCACACACGTCATTGTCAACTACGTGATCCCTAAAATGAAATGGTTGCCACGCAATTCTCACAAGCCATATGATCTATTGCACCACACTCCTTCAGAAAGCCGTTGTGAAGCATGAAAAAATAAAATAAAGGTAAAACGAAACTCCAGAGTGTCTCTCCTGCTGTTAGAATTATGACAGGGGAGGGGTGCAGCAGATGATAGCCAGTGCTGTTTCATGCCTGTTTGAATAACAAGCAAACACATGATGGGGGGGCACAATGAACCGACGTCAGGAGGCCACAAGCAAAATAAGCAGCACAGCCTGTACTTCATGTGTGGGGGAATTTAAGCAATACAAACAATCTGGAATCAGGGTGTGTGTGTGTGTGACCATGAAAAATACAGGCTGAGGAACTATTTTATTAAAAAACTTATTTTGAACTAGTTTTGAAAGCACATTTTTTAATTAAACATTTTTTTTTTCATGGTGCCCATTTTCTAAGCTCAATAATACCCTCCAGGGTGGGAGGTATGGGCAATACCGGACCTTCCAGGGGATATAAGGCCCTACACCTGTGGCGTCAGGCCTCATTACACCCCTGGGCAGTCCGGTATTGTCCAATACCACCCACCCTGTCAGGTATTACTGCTTGCCTAACTACCTCTTCTTCAGAACCGACAGGCAGACAAGGGGTGGAGGAGTAACCATTTATGTTAAAAACAAATTCTCAGTATCTATATTAGATGCTACCTCCTTTGCCTGTGGATTTGAATGCCTGTCTCTTAAAGTCGAGCTTTCCCCACCAGTGGCGTTCGGCATCATAGGCTGCTATAGACCTCCAGCAGCAGGACCGCAACTTCTGACCCACCTGTCATCCCACCTGGATACTACCCCAATGGAAACAATCATACTAGGCAACCTTAACTACGATTGGCTGACTAAGGTCTCATTACTCCTGAAACAATTCTGTGACTCTCACGGGCTCACTCAACTTATTACTGAGCCTACTCGCATCAACAAAAAAAATCAAATGAGAAAAACCCTCTTGGATGTTCTCCTTGTTAACAGACCTCATTCCTTTTCCCATGCTGGCATCCTCTTAGCGGATGTTAGTGACCACTGCTTTATTTGTGGCATGAGAACTGTTACCAAACCTCTATCTAGATCAAAGTTTTCCACTAAAAGATCCAGATGGAACTTCAATCCTATTGCATACTTCAATGATCTAAAAAACTCTTTGCTATGGCAGAGTTTCTACCTGGCTAAGCCAGTGAGCGATGCCTATGACTTTCTTCATAAAATCATATCCAGTGCCCTAAACAGCCAGGCTCCACTGGTTAAAGCATGAATAAAAGCCAGAACCTGTCATTGGTTCTCACTGGATCTGAAGGCTGCCTTACTCAAAAGAGATTACCTCTGGAAAAAGGCTTGTAAATCTTGTGCTGATGCAGACTGGTGTCTCTTCAGGGCATCTAGAAACGTCTGTACTAACTTGGTCAGAGAGGCCAAAGCCAACTTTTAGCAAACCGAGCTACTCTCTGTGTCAAACTGCCCTACCAAGTTCTGGTCCACCATAAAAGAGCTATCTGGCCACTCTCCAGGAAGTGTGCTTCCTTCCAAAATTACCACTGATAACATTATCATTAAGGATAAATTAGAGATACTGCAGGCTTTCAACAATCACTTTGCCACTGCTGGCCTGGCGTTTGATGACACACCTGTAAGTAGCCTTCTTCCTCAGACCAACACCTAGCCTTCAGAACCAAGTAGCAATAACATGGACTTCTCCTTTCCACCTACCACCATAAAAGAAGTTGATGATCTTCTTCTATGACTAGATACTAAAAAAAGTGCTGGGGCTGACTCCTTCGACCCATATTTCTTGAAAATAGCATACCATATACTTGCTACACCTATAACATAACTATTCAATCTGCCCCTAGCACAAGGCTTCATCCCCAAGGCATGGAAAACTGCTCACGTCATTTCCCTGTCTAAAGCAGGGGATCCCCATGATCTAAATAACTATAGACCAATCTCCCTTCTTCCCATACTTCCAAAACTTCTGGAAAAATTGTGGATACACAGCTGAGATCTTTTCTAGACAATGCTAGTCTACTCAACCCAACGCAGTCTAGCTTTAGAGCTAAGCATAGTACAACTACAGCACTGGCAAAAGTTACTAATGATTGGCATCAGGACCTAGACAACAAACATTTATTTTTGCCATGTTTCTGGACCTCAGTAAGGCTTTCGACACTGTCAACCACTGCCTGCTCCTCTCCACCTCAAAAACTAAAGGCATTGGCTCAACCGCACCGGAATGGTTCCAAGACTACCTTTCTGATAGACAGCAACAAATTAAGGCTGATGTAGAGATTTCTCCACTTAAATTGATAAAAAGAGGTGTCCCCCAGGGCTCCATACTGGGCCCATTACTGTTTGCCATTTATATCAACAGCTTGGACATAGGCATCAAAGATGCCAGTATTCACTTGTTTGCTGATGACACGGTGCTCTTCTTAAGCCGGGAAGCTGCTGAAGCTGCCTGCACTGAGTTATAAGCTGACTTTAATACTCTGCAGTACCAGCTCCTTAGCAAAAAGTTACTACTAAGTGCAAAAAAAAAAAACAAGGCCATTCTTTTCTCACCATCAGGCCCAGGGGCTTACTCTGCTGTCGCTAGTTTCATAGTTATTTACAAGTTCAGGAGGCAAAGCCTATTATTGAACTTGCCACCCAAGGGTGGTTTTAATTATCTATATAATCAAATTTGGCATTACCCATAAATTTGTCTAATGTGCCCTTAAACATATCCATAGTCTTACTCTCTACGATTGAGGCTGGTAGTGTATTCCATAAATTAACTATCCTCTGTGTGAACCATTGATGTCTTTATTTTTGTTCGAAAATTAACTCCTTTTAATTTCATATTATGAGATCTCATATCTGATGTACTTCATTTTTTTTCAATACCTAGAGTTTCTGTAAGTCCTGGTTCGTTGATGGCTTTATAGATCAAACAAAGGTCTCCTCGAAGATGTCTATACTGAATTGAAAATAGACCCAGTGTTTTCAATCTCTCCCCATAAGATTTACTGATCATACTGTGAATCTTTTTAGCCATTTTCCTTTGAACCCCTTCTAATTGTTTCTTACCAAGAATTGTGTTAGGTGCACAGAATGGAGCATTATAATCCAGGTGAGATCTCACTAAACAGGTGTAAAGTGGAAGGATAACCTGTGGTTGTCTACTTTTAATATTTTTCCAACTGCAGCCCATAATTCGCTGTCATTTCTTAACTTTGAATGTTGTATTATTCTCAAAGGTTAGCTTACTGTCAATATTTATCCCGAGGTCTTTTTCGTTTTCTGTTTCTTGAAGTTTTACATTATTTAATAAGTAATCATTTTTCATATTATTATAGCCCAATTGTATTACTTTGCACTTTTGCTCATTAAATTTCATCTTATTATTATTTGCCCAACTTTCTAAAGCTTCTAACTCTTTTTGAAGTGAGCTGATTGCCTCGACAGTATTGACAATGCAACCAATTTTGCAATCATCTGCATATTTTGATATCAAGATGTTATCTGTAGTCTGCATAGATGTTATCAAAATATTGAATAATGCAGGGCCCAGTACAGAACCCTGTGGAACCCCACTTGTAACCTCCGCCCGTGAGGACATAGCTCCCTTTATGGATGTACATTGTCTACAATTATATGACCATGAATCAATCCATTTAATTAAGATATATGGAAATTTCAATTTAACCAAATGTTCTAGCAGAATTCTCTGGGAAACCCTGTAAAAAGCCTTAGCCAGGTCCAGAAACACTACATCCACCGGTAATCCCATATCCAATGCAGAACTAACATTTTCAAAGAAGTTTAGTTGGTTCGTTAACCATGACCTTCCCTTTCTAAATCCGTGCTGCATTAAATCATATAAGTTATAGTGGTTGATATGTTCTTCAAATCTACGCATGAGTAATCTTTCTAGGATTTTCCCTATAACAGAGGTCAAGCTTATAGGCCGATAGTTAGATACTGCTGATTTAACACCTGCTTTGAAAATTGGTATTACCACAGCTTCTTTCCATGCTAAAACACTTTCACCTGCCTCAAGGGATAGATTAAATAATTTGCTCAGAGGGCCAGAGATGTAAAAGACAATTTTTTAAAAAAATCTTGGGTGTATTACGTCTGGTCCTGCTGATGAAGTAACTTTTAATTCCTGTAATTCTTCTAGAGTTTCTTCTACCGTAATAGGTTCAACAGTCGCTTGATTATAGTTTGTGATTGAATTATTAAATTGCTCCTTATTAAAAAATATTGGGTGAAAATAATTATTAAGTTCTTCTGCTATTTGGATTTTGTTGTTTATAATTCCTGAATTTGATTGTAGTGGACCTATTGTTGCTTTAGAACCTTTGATAGAACCGACATAATTGTAAAAGTTTTTCTTATTATCTAATGTGTCAGTTGCTAATTTATTTTCCATGGTCATTTTAGCTTTCCCAATTTCTAGTTTTACTTTATTGGCACAAGTTTTGTACCGTTGCCATTTTTCTTTTGATGGTTGAGTTTTATATTTCTTGTAGCTTTTTCATTTTTTAACAATCAATCTCTTGATTTTATTATTCCACCAAGCTGGGTTTCTGTATCCCCTATTATACTTCTTTCTGTTTGGTACCCAGGTATCCAAGCAGTGATTAATTTTGGACAGTAAACAGTTCCAAACTTGGTGTACATTGAGACCTATCAATTCAGCGTTCCAGTCCCAGGAATTCAAATATTGTTTTATTTTTGTATAATTAGCTCTTGTGTAATCCTTAGTTATAGTCCATTACCATCAATCTCTACCCTATTAGGAGAAAATCTTGAATTTGTGACTAAATTCAAATACCTTGGTATTTGACTAGACAACAAACTCTCTTTTGTGGAACACACAGAAGAACTGCTGAAAAAAGTGAGGCAGAGACTTGGTCTTTTTTTCAGAATTAAATGTCTCTTGACCACAGACGCAAAAAGACAGCTTGTCCAATCTACATTCCTTTCATTAATTGACTATGCCAACTTCATTTATGACCATTGCCCTGCCTCATATCTTGCAAAACTGGATATATTATATCATACAGCACTGAGATTTATAACTGGCCTCCCATACTCCACACATCACTGCTCATTATATGCAGCCATAGGGTGGCCCTCCCTTCAATACAGGCATTATAGAAATGCAGCCCTATGGACGCTCCAAGCCCTTCTCAACAAACTCCCACAATACGTTGTTGACTGTCTCCCCCTTAGTCCTATTAGGAACTATGCCTTAAGAAGTCAATCGCAGATTTCTTTGAATGTCCCAAGGGCCAGGACTCACTTTGGAAGGGCCGACATAAGCTATGCCCTGCCTACTCTCTGGAATAGGATACAAAAATCGTTGAGACTTAGCTCACCTGTCAGTCCTGCCTTCTTTAAGACCCTCTATGACAAAACATTTGCTGAAATCTGTAATTGCTCCTATCACTCCTAGCAGCTTGACTATTGTTCCTCTCTTCTTCAACACTAGTCCCAGCTGCTTATCCAAATCAGCCCTTGCCACTACTACTCCCCCCTCCTCTGCCCCACTTGCCCTTAGCACCCTCTGCATCCCTCTTATTCACCACCCCCTTCTGCCGCATTTACCTAAGGCTTACACACTGGTATGTGCACCTCCATAAGTTAGGAATTTCCATCCAGGCCTGTAACGTGTTTCTGCTGGACAGGAATATAAATTATCTTTCTTTTTTCTTCTATGGTTTGTATATAACATCCATACACATCCTGCTCCTGTTGAAACTGTATATATACATATATCTATATCTATATCTATATATATATATATATATATATATATATATATATATATATGTATGTGTTCGTTCAGGTTGTGTTATGTATATCTTTCTTGTACATATGACTTGGAATGTAAATACTCTGCTCCAATCAGTATTGTAAACATGTTGTTCCTCTTGTATTATGTATATGTATATGTAACTGTACAATTCGCCCTACCAACAGCAGGTCTACCTTGTAAATGAGCTTGCTCAATGGTGATTGCCTGGATAAATAAAGATTTGATTGATTGATTGATTCATTGAAACAAACTAAAATTATGCACTGCTGCACCACAACAATCAGCAAAAAAATGGCAAGAAGTATTGAAAATATTACTGTGTGTACATTAACACAGTTATACAAGAAAAATATCACCAAAACAGAAAGCACTGTCTTTTTCTCCAAGTTAATCTACCTACACCACAGATATGCCCCTCCCCCAAAGCACACTTCCACTGTCTCTCAGTACACAGACTGCATGTTGTACATTAATATTCAAAATTCATACACAAACAATAAACGCTCGATGATAAGAGCACAGGAGGGTTTCCTATAATCGATGAACTAAAGTTTCAGCAAAAAAATGGCTCAAAAAGGCTTTTTTAACAGCTTTTTGAAGGTTTGAATCGCAGAGAGCTCTCAGAGCAGATTGTCTCCTACAGCTTCCTACACACACTATCCCAAACTGAGTCTGTGTAGAACAATCTAGAGCCCATGTGACATGAAATCCCATGAATCATGGCAAAATTCGCCTTTGGAGCTTAAAAACAAGGTGAAGTGAGGCAAAGTACACTGTTTTCAATGTACTTTGCCTTAAGAATTGGTGTGGAGTAGTGGTTTGGGAAGGGGGAGTAATGCAAAGCCATTGTTTTAAAGTACTTTGCGTTACCCATTATAACATAAAGTACTCCACTTTGCATTGCAGAGCACTCTGCAAATTCGCCTTCATTTTGTGAATCACTTCTCAGAGCAAATTGGGGCCACTTCGCCTATCACTATATACCACCACCTTTTATGTTATTTTTCCTTTACTTACTAAATAGTGTGCACCCTGTTTATTCCGAGCCCTGCAATCATCATCCTGACACCAAATTTCAGTAACTGTGCATATTTTTACTTTTTCTCTGATGAAAATGTATTCTAGTTCATCCTTTTTAGGGCTATGGGTGGAACCTACAGCCCTATTGGGATCGGATTGTAGCTCTAAAAATGGTTGATTGTGGAACTCCCTTTTTTGGGCATTTGGAAGTATTCCTCCACAGCTGCAAAATAATGCACTCCCCCTCTGATTTTTGCTATTTGTTGCTCTATGTTAAAGACATCTGAAGGGAGGGGGGGATGCTACTGTATTGTAACTCCAAACTTCTCAGGGTACTAACAAAAAAAAACAACTTTTGAAGTTTCTGTTTCTAGCCCCTCAATTGAACCTTTGCAGGGCTGCAGATTGAGCATCTATCCCACGCAGTTTAATAGATTTATTCTATTCTTTCAGCAATGGGAGGGCTTTAAGCCTGAGGTTCGATGGCCGGAGCAACAACGTCACTCCTCCATTGAGCTTAAAAGGTCACAACATCCTGGGCCTCACCAGGATTCTTTTTCATTGTGGTTGGAGGCACTGCTCTGCTGTTTACTTGTTTTAGGGTGCCTCCAGCTGCTGGTTCTCTCCCTAGTGCATGCTTATGACTTCTTTTGCTCTGCTCCTCTGCTGCACAGTTTGTATGCCTCCTCCCTCTCTTGCTGCTTGCTTGCAGCATTTGTCAATTTCTGCTTCACTCCCTCCCATCTCCTTGTTTTCCATCATTCACCCTCGATCTGTCCTCCCTACCACTTCTGCAGTTTTCTGCTCCCCCTTCTTGTCTGCTCCCCTCTCCACTCCTCCACCCCCATACTGGCGCCTCTGCGCTTCCCTTCTGGGTTGCACTGCCTGCTGTGAGCACTGCCTTCCTCTGGTTCCTCCTGCGGGCAGTGGCAGTGGGATTCGACCCCAGTTCACCAGCTTTGCTGCTCGGTGTTTTTGACCACTGCACCATGCTGCCTCAGAGGTCCCGTTTGCATGCCCATGCTGTACCAAACTGCTTTTCTTGGCCTTGGTCACCGGTGCACACCATAGTGTTTTACCTTCTTCCTTCTTCAATCTGGCACAGTCATTTGCCTTGCTGCGATGTCACCAGACTGACGCATGCACCCTGCACAATGCAACCAGTTTGTGTATAGCAGTTTGCGGTAGCTGCGACAGTTATGTGTTTCTGACTGTTTTGTGCTCACCAGGTTTGTTCTTTGGAGCTCCTAGATCTGGCTTTGTTGCATGGTATGATTCTGGATTGTGGGCTTTTGACCGGTTCATTCTGCCACACATGTGAGTACGGGGTAATTTGTTTTGCCAGCTGCTCTCTGGTCTCTTTTGACCATGTTTTTTCCTTGCTTGGCACCACTTGTTCTCTGCATCATTTTCACCTGCAAGCCATATTGTGGCATCAGCCTTGGATGATTTAGTCTGACTTGCTATTAATATTTTTTTGGGGCATACCTATCCTTTCTCATATGCCCACCTCATTGATCCGTGGCCCTCTTGCTGCATGTATCTGGTTCCTGATTCCATCTATCATCAGCCATCAAGGATTCACTCCAGTCATGGCTTTTATATCTCATCATGCCATGGTTTATCTATTCGCCTGCTCTGCCATTCACATCATTGGGCCATCTATGGCTGACTCCATCTGGCCTTCCATCTAATCTGGCCTGCGTGCCACCCCATCCAGCTTGCTCTGCTGCAGTTCTCATCCCATATCGTCTGGGTCCTATGCTACCCCATCAACCTCCTTACCATCCCTTGTCCTTTCATGCCTCACTTTCCTGTACCAGCCTCTATGGCTTCAATCCATCATCGTACCTTATCCGTTTCCTATCCGGCTTCCATAGCTTCAATCCATCCTCACACCTCCTCCATTTCCTACATTTTACCTTCCTTGTCCAAGCGTCTTTTCTAGTATCTGCCATCATATCTTCACTCCGCTCTTAGTTCACTCCTCATCTTACATCGTCCACTTTTTCTATCCTCATGCATCATCCGCATTTTGCTCCTCGAATGCTCACCCTGAATTATCTCTAGTTTCAGACATGCCTTTTTGGCCTCGGAATCTGCCTCCTGTCAAGGAGCCTGCATCCTCATACTGCCTTCATACCAGTTCATTTTCTGAGTTCATTCCTGTCTCCTCCTTTTTCAATTCTGTGCCTGCCTTCCAGGATTCACTCAACTCAAGGCCTGTCATCGCTATTTCTTCCACTATTAGTGTCGCTCCTCATCATACATCATCCGGTTTTGCTCCGCGATTGCTCCACTTGAGTTGCCTCTAGTTCAGACATGCTTTCTTAGCCTTGGAGTCTACCTCCTTTCGAAGAACCTACTTCATACTACTTCCTTCATACAAGTTCCTTTTCGAATTCATTCCTGACTCCTTCTGTTTCAGTTCTGTACTGACCATCCAGGATTTACTCCACTCGCGGCATGCTATTGATATTTCTTTTTAGGTGTACCTATCATGACTCCAATGCTACCTTATCAACCCGCAGCCATCCTGCCTCACATATCCATCATGCTGCATGTATCGAGTTCATAACACCAGTCATCGTTTATTCAGCCTTACCTCAAGATTTATCTATTTATATCACTTACTTGAACATTCCTATCATGGAATCCTATGCTACCTCATTGACTACAACCTCAGGATCTAATAATCATTCACATCACATAATCAAACATGCCTCTTCAACCTCAGTGTCTGCTAATATGCATCACTCAATCAAGCCAGTCTGCATTATCCTCAGTCTTCTCATCTGTACATCTGGAATCTCCTAGTAAGCACATCTGGATACTCCTTGCTTCTCTGATTTCTACATGGATTTGCTCCCTCCCATCAACTACTCGAGCATACCCTTCTCAGGTCCCTGCTTCCTCATGTTCCTTCTTTAAATCTATGCTTCTTTGGAGTTTTCCCTATCCCATCATCATCCTCCCTACTCATATCCCTCATTAATGAACCATTCTCTTTACCGACATATGTCCTCAAATCAAATGTTGTCAGCCTGGAGGGAAGGTGACCTAGGCCTTGGATCCCCAGAGGTTTCCTCCTCAAAGGGGTTTTTTCCTCTCCTCCGTGCCAGTGGTCATAATATCAGTTAGAGTTGCTGCTTTCTTTGGTTAGTTAGTTTGTTAGGTTCCAGAGTTGGATGGAGGTGGATGGTGGCCCCGGCTTTCTCCTCTCTCCTTAGGAAGTCAGCCCTTCTTTTCTCAGAATTCATTCATCATCCTTGCCTCTTTGAAACTCAACATCTTTGGGTATTCTTTTTGGGCTTCTTCCTAACCTACCTTTAGCTAACGTCTTCATTCCCAGCACCTGTTTGGGGGAGACCCTCCTCTAGGGTTCCTTACGCCATACCTCTACAAGGTGGTATATCCCATGGATAGAGAGGTGGAAAGCAACAAAGTAAATCAAGTTATACAAGCATCATCTCATATTATCTCATCCAGTTGCATAAGCACATTGAACCTAGGGGTTAACTCATTATCTGTTGTACTGGAATTTATTTAAACTCTGAAACCGTCAGGCAGACTACAGTGTCAGATTACAGATGTCCAGCTGCAGCTTTGTTCTACAACTCTCTCACCCCTTACTAACAAACTTACATTTTTACCCTTGTTCCTAAGGGCATTTATTGGGATTTTAGGCCATTTTCTTCTGTTTTCTTACATTTTTCTATTGAGCCTTTGTATATTTGCCATCCAGTGCTAGTGAACGGAGGGACTTACAACACCTCTGTTTATCCTCTGAATCAGGTTCACTGTTGATTTTTCTTCTCAATGCTCATACAAGGCACAGTTGAGATAGTACTAGATGGTAAGCTAAAGCTCTTTGTTTATCCACAGGGACAGGTACTGTGCAGCCCCCCCCCCACTCACTCACTGTGATGACTTTAGTGCTGGTAAAAAGTAGATAAAGCCCTCAGTTTATCCACAGGTACAGTACCATGTGGGGCAGGCTCAGTGTAAACTTACCCACACTTTGATGGATTTAGTGTTGGTAAGACGTAAGGCACTGACACCACTTGTGCTTTAAACCCTTGGATAAGCCACAGATAAAGCTACAGTGTGGGGGCAGAGTAAGTGCTTGGTTTCCACACTGTCTGCATTTAGTCCAGGTGAATGGTGAGAGACTTCTAGAACTGGGGACTATAGCATTTTGTTTATCTACAGTGACAGGTACAGTGTGAGACTGGTGAACAGTAAGAGAGTGGCACCACAGGAGGCTGATATAGTGTTGTTTTGGTCTGTCCTAAATGCTCACCAAGTTATTTACATTTTTGTTATGTAGTACTGCTGCTTTAAGTTATGAGGCTATGTTGAATTTTGCAAATTCAGGCTCAAAACTTTGGTACTATTTAATACTTTTACAAAAAATTTTGAACATAACCATTCCATTACAGTAACTTATGAATGTGACAGCTGACATTTTTCTATTCATGCCTAAAATGTGTGTTTGCAGCCTAAAAGTTGATTTTTCAGTCGCTGTACAACATTACCTTTAGGCCAGAAGCTGAATATTTTCTCAGCCCTTCTTTATTAGACAGGGTCATAACAAAGCTTTGTTGAAATATTGGTGTAAAAATATAAAAAAAAATATTTTTCCATATTTTCAACCCAGATTCCTCTCCCTATTGGCCAGAAAAACAGCCGAAGTATCCTTCCAAATGCACAATGGAGCTTGAAACCCTCCACCATAACTGGCCACTAGGGAATAAGAGCCATATGTGTGTGTGTGTGTGTGTGTGTGTGTGTGTGTGTGTGTAAGCACATCGCTGTTCAACATCTTTGCTGCCTTAGACTCAACCACACTCTGCAAGCATGCTGCTGTGTAACATCTCTGCTCCACAGTTTGCTACTGTCTCACTAGTGCATCCTGAACTTTTGAAAGCTGCTCTCTGTCCAGCTCAAATACATTCATTCTAGTTCTTTCAACAACCTAGGGGTTAACTCATTACCTCCTTGGCCAAATGAGCTGTAACTCTGCAAGAATGCTGCTGTGTAACATATCTGCTCCATAGCTTGCCAGTGTCTTGCATGTACATTCTGAACTTATGAAAGCTGGGATCTGTCCAGCTCAAATACACTCATTCTAGTTCTTTCAGCAGCCTAGGGGTTAACTCATTATCTCCTTGGACATTAAGGTGTACCTCTGCAAGCATGCTGCTGTGTAACAACTCTGCTCCATGGCTTGCCAATGTCTTACAAATGCATCATGAATTTTTGAAGAGCAAGGTGCCTCCAGAGGTTGAGACCTATGCTTTCCCCTTCTGAAATCAGTTCTTGTGAGATAACAGAACTGAAACCGAAAAAGGTGAATACTTTCAGGAAATAGTTTGTACTGCAATATGTGCTATGCCAAGATTTTTCACAAAGGCCTATGTGGCCCAAACACAATATAGTCACAGTGTCCTCTACCAGTCCTATGGAGCCACCCATTTCCATTGATCTGGTCACTCAAAGTAAGTCATAGTTTAAAGAGCTAGTGTACTGCCTATATCTCTAATATTAGATTTTAAAAGCAGCCAACCATTACCTTTTATATCTGGGTATTTTTACTTTTCCCTTTCATTAATTAGAAGATTGTTTACCTGATGTTAATAGGTGTGATCTGTGTAACAGCCCCCCACTACATCATCAGCATCGAGACCTCACTGACTGTGACGTCATTGCTGCTTAGGAAGAGCAATTCAGTGACTGCCAAATCATTCATCTGTGATGTCACTGTTAGTGAGAACATAAGCCAATGATGTAGTGTCGGTCAGTAGAGCTAGATATGTCAGCTGCCAGGCTACAATGGAGCTTGAAACCCTCAGCCATGATTGGCCACTATGGAATGAGTATTTTGTGTGTGTGTGTGTGTGTGTGTGTGTGCAAGCATGCTGCTGTTTAACATCTTTATTGCCTTAGACTTGACCATACTCTGCAAGCACACTGCTGTGTAACATCTCTGCTCCTTGGCTTTCCATGTCTCACAAGTGCATCCTGAGCATTTGAAAATTGTGGTCTGACCAGCTCAAATACATTCATTCTAGTTCTTTCAGCAGCCTAGGGGCTAATTCATTATCTCCTTGGCCATTGAGCTGTAACTCTGCAAGCATGCTGCTGTGTAACATATCTGCTCCGTGGCTTGCCAGTGTCTCGCAGGTGTGTCCTGAACTTTAGAAGAGCAAGGCACCTCCAGAAGTTGAGACCTATGCTTTCCCTTTCAGAAATCAGTTCTTGTGAGATAACAGAATTGAAACCAAAGAAGATGAATACTTTCAGGAAATAGTTTGTACTGCAGTATGTGCTATGCCAAGATTTTTCAAAAAGGCCTATGTGGACCAAACACAATATGGTTACAGTTCCCTCCTCCAGTCCTCTGGAGCCACCCAAGTTTCCACTGATCTGTTCACTCAAAGTAAGTCATAGTTTAAAGAGCTAGTGTACTGCCTACATCTAATATTAGATTTTAAAAGCAGCCAACCATTACCTTTTATATCTAAGGCACTTTTTCTTTTTCCTTTCTTTAATTAGAAGATTGTTTACCTAATGTTAGTAGATGTGATGTGTCTAACAGCCCCCCACTACATCATCACCATTGAGACCTCACTGACTGTGACATCATTGCTGATAAGGAAAAACAATTCAGTGACTGCCAGGTCATTCATCTCTGATGTCACTTTCAGTGAGATCACAAAGCCGATGATGTAGTGTGGGGCAGTAGAGCTAGATATGTCAGCTGCCAGGCTAAGAGCTGTTCCACTCATCCAGCACAATATTATCATATAGATGACTTTTCTGTTGATCAAAAGAAAAATGAAAACTACTTCAGAAATAAAAAGTTACAACTCACTACTACTTAACATTAACATTATTTTCCTGTCTGCCTGTTTTGGCTCCACTAACTCTTTAAAATACATTAATTTGGAAGGCTTGCACTGGGTGAACCCCTAACCTTTGTCTCTTGCACCCAGCCTCCAAATCAATTTGATCTGTACACCTCCTATTTTGTTTAACTCTGACAGAGACTTTGTTTGCAGCAAATGACAACCCCCCCAACCCTCCTGGAAAGCCACCTTACTAACAAAAGTAAAAATCTAGGCTAACTGATTTTTCACCAGGCGGCTGTTTCAAGAACCAGTTTCCCCAAGTGTGTGTGTGTGTGTGTGTGTGTGTGTGTGTGCGCGTGTGTGTGTGTTGGGGTGGTGCGCACTGGAATCAAACAGCATGGTAACAAACTAACAAAGCAAATAAATTAGCCACTGCTGGTGGTGGCTCAGCAAAACAAGTACTTAGCTGTTCTAGGTGTTAAGGGTAATCTTAAGAAAAGTTAAGTTAACGTAAGTTTAGTGCATTGGTTTAAGGCTCTGTGCTGCAAATCTGGAGACTTGGGTTTGAATCACACAGCCCCCACTTGCATACTGTGTGATAACTTCCTTGTGCTCCCAGGTTGCACCTGTAAACAAGCTTCAGCTTAGTGTGTCTCTCCTGGTTAAAAAAATAGTAGCAGATGCATCTTGGGCAGATCTCTTTGAAAATAGTTTGCTAGTGGGGTTAAACAAGCAAAGCAACAAATGAAAATCTCATCTGGGTGCTAAGCTACGCAAAGTTTCATCAGCTGGCATTGGGTTTGTTGGAGCAAACAGCTAGGGCCAGGTCTGTTGGAGGTGGGAGGAGAACACCATAAAAAGTTGAACCAGTGGCATGGTAGTAGAGTTTAAATGATTTATGCCCCCAATACAGCCATGTGGCGATGGCAAATTGTTACTCAGGTGCCTAGGACTCAAGAATCTGCAAGATCCAAAAAGAGATACATACAGCAGAGCAAACATTAAACAACAATGACAACAAAAAAACACTCTGGAAACATAGGATGCTTTATTCTCAATTAGAGTTTGGAGAGGAGGTAGGTTTCTCATTTTGGACACTTCTCTCCTCATTGCCTAATGGTTCAGTCAGTGTCTCTCCTTAAATGTGCTCTACAGGCTGCCTTGCCACTCAGTCTTTCCCTGGATGTATTTATTGCTCTACAGGCTGCCTTGCCACTCAGTCTTTCCCTGGATGTATTTATCCACTTGCTCTGGTTTCTTTCCTTCAACCAGCAGTGAGCACTGTGACCAACACTAACACACAGGCACAAAACCACACAGCCAATAAACAAATCAGCTGCACCCCTAGACTACACATGTCTCAGCAACTAGAAATAGAGAGACACACACACACACACACTGTTACTCCACTGCACACACAACAGCTGCACATACCCTGCAGAAAGTCAGACTTGTCAGTCTCAAGACACAGAGACAAAGCAGCCCAAAACAAGATAAGTGCAACAATGCAACGTGCACCAACATTTTGTAAGATGAGTCTCTGATTTACAAAATTATGCAGTGGTTTTGAAAGACAATAAGTTTATAGATGTGGACACCATTACACCAGAGACCTTTATCACCCCAATGACAACTAACAAAAAGGCTACAGAGAAGAGTAAGAGTTCATACCACCTCTCCTCCCCAAGTCTAACTACTCAACTTCATGCAGCACTTATGGAGAACAATTTTAACATGATACAAATAAATAAGAACAGGCTTGCTTAGAATAAGAAAGATATAACAAAAGAAGCCCTAATCATAGTTACATTAAGCAGCAAGATGGTGCACAGCATTGCCATGAAGTGCATTTTCTCAGCTAAGCTCCCGCCTTGAAAACTAGCCACCCTTCTCTGTTTACAACCACCTTATGTTCCCATTTGCTTCCTTCCTCTGATGATGTAAAATCTGGCTGGATTCCTCTCTCCCAGGATTTCTTTAACCCTCTCTTTACCAGAAAACTTGCTTCCCTCTCACAGAGCTAATACAGTTGCATACATACACACATATCACACTGACTGTGTATCCGTCCCCTGTACAGTACAAGTCACATTAAACTGTTCCTCCAACTCACTGGTTTAGCATTTTTCTTTTTTTTAATTCAAAGTTTATTAACTTTTCCAACAAAGCTTTAACATGAAGGGATCAGCTTCATTTTTCAGAGACATATCATTTGACAGTCAACTCCATGCTAAAGCCTACCCTTAACACCCCCTCCCCCCAATACCTCCCTCAGCTTGGCACTTACCCTCCAGAGAACCAGGTAACATGGCAAAGAGGAACATACATACCAGTTACATTCAGATACTGTAAATGCATAAAAGTATCCAAAACAATCTGAAAATTATATAACTTTTTACTGCAAGGCCCCAGTCTGAAGAAGCTATAAGGTGTGTAGACTCTCCCATACTTTCTTATAATGGGGAAGAGATCCTCCTAAACTAGCTTTCATTTGTTAAGTACAGAGATTAAATTGTAGATCTTGTAGCCATTCATCATACTTAATGGTGTGGGCATCAAGCCAGTGACGCAAAATTAATTTTTTAAGGGTAAGCGCTATCATGGCTATATGGTACCTACGGTTTTTAACTGAAATTGTGGAGAGGTCCCCCAGGAGGTATGTCTCTGGTGTAAATAGTTCCCCAAGACCCAACAGAGGGTTGGTCCTATTCCTGATTAGGTCCCATAAATTCTTAATCAAGGAACATCCCCAGAATATGTGGAACAAATTCCCTTCAGCTTTTTTACATCTAAAGCAAAGAGTGTCTGGCAATCTGCCTGTCTTGTTAAGTTTGACATGTGTCCAATACATATCATTTAGTATTCTATACTGTGTAAGTTTCAGCCTATCTTGAGAGACATATCTGAAGGAGTCTAAATGAGTTGATTCCCATTTTTCTGGAGAATTTGGGAAACAAGAATTCCAGTAATGAGGGACCCCACTGCCCTTATCAAGCATATTTGTACGTAAACAAGCATATTTCTTTGTCTTTCTACTGTTTTTTGTTTTAATTGGGTTCGCCACAATCTATTTCAGATAGACCATCTTAGGCAGCTGGTTCATTCCACTGGGGTGTCAAACAGATGAGGCATACTGATGATTCCTGGTAGGACAAAACACGTGTCTATGTTTTCTGTTGGCACCCTTTGCAAACTGTGTGAGAGGCCTTTTGGCACCATGCATTTCAGCTTAAAGTTGAACCAGCATAATATTCTGTGGTGATTTGCATATACAGCCCATGATGCTTTGCATTGTGGAGGCATGCGTGATTTTGTATATATTAGAGATACTGCATGGGGTTTCACACATAATGGACTCAGTGACTCCAACCAAGTACAGCCCTCCTCTAAGTCCCCAGTGTCCAGAAACATTTTTATCAAAAGATGCCTAAGTTGCCAAACCTTGAAAACCTATTTCCGATCTATGGAATAAGACACCAACATGGTACCTGAGTCCAAACATGAACAATCAGAACAAGTCCCCTACACAGGCCCTGTTAAGCTGGGGAAGCCACAGAGGAGAATGATTTTGCCTCCAACTGGGAGATTGGGGTTGCCAACTATTGATTGTCTGGAATCCTTGATATTCTGGTATTTGAGAAATGCACATAATCAACTGTGTACTCTGAGGGATACTAACATGAGAGAGTTACTTAACCCCTGGGGGAGACTTCTGATTGGAACATACAAAAGAGCTTCTTTAGCAATATTCAGATTATTAATTATCTCTCTTTTCAGCAGTAGCCATTCCGGCGTGTATGATGCAGAGGCAATCTCTTCCTGAGATATAAACCATCTTAAGTACTGAGTCGCCTGTCTTGCCCAGTAATACATACTGAAATGCAGTAATTTTAGACCCCCAGCCTGTGTGGATGCTGCTAATTTAAGAAAGGCACGTCAAGGATGTCCACCCCCCCCCATACAAGAGGAAATGAGCATGTCTAATGTCTTAAACCACTTTATGGGTAACCATAAATTTAGCATATTACGAGGGTAAAATAATCTAGGCAAGATATTCATTTTGATTATACTAATCTTCCCCCAAAGGGATATCAGAAGAGACTGCCACCTTTTGAAATCCTACAAGATGGTGTCCAGGAGGGTATCAAAATTCACCTTCTTCATTAAGGTTTCATGTCTAGAGAGAATTAACCCAAAATACTTTATAGACTTGGAATTCCATTGTACCTCCAGTGAGGAAATAACCTGTTTCAAGAATCTGTGATTCAGGGGGAAGACAATTGTTTTAGTTAGATTAATTTTATAATTAGAAACAGCTCCCAACTCGGTGATGATATCCAAGGCAATAGGAAAAGATTTAGCAGGGTGAGTCAGGTGAAGGAGCACATCATCAGCAGATGCAGATAACTTAAATAAAAGGGTACCTATAGGGATCCCTTGTACATCTTCATTTGCTTGCAGCATAGCCAGTAGTGTTTCTAAATAAATATTGAACAATAGGGGAGAGAGGGGACACCATTGTCTCATGCCATAACACAGGGAGAATCTATCAGAGAGAAAGTTGTTACAGTATATTCTTGCCTGTGGGTTCTGATAGAATATGCAATCCAGTCTATAAATTTATCTGGAAAGCCAAATCTGTGCATAGTTTGAAATAGGAACTGCTAATCCACATGGTCAAATGCCTTCTCTGTGTCCAGAGACAGGAGACCAGCTGGTATGTCCAAGTCTCTGGACGAGGAGAAGACATGTGCTAGCTTTCTGAAATGGTCAGTCGACTGGCATCCCTGCATGAAACCTACTTGATCTGAATGGATGATATCAGGGAGTCCCCCTTTAAGTCTGTTGGCAAGAAGTTTCGCTAGTATTTTAATATCACAATTCAATAAAGAAATTGGACAGGAACTATTTGTGAGTTCAGGGTCTTTATCTTGTTTGTGTAACGCAATTAAAATTGCTTCCAACAGATAGCTATCTAAGGGATTCCTTCCCAACATCCATTCAAAGAGACAGGACAGCCAGGGAGTGATTTGTTTATTGAAAATTTTGTAGAATTTAGGGGAGTACCCATCTGGGCCCATAGCCTTGTCAGCTGCTAATGAAGATATAGCTAATTGACTCTCCAACTTGGAGATGGGGCCACTAGAAATTCCTGTTGAGACTGTGTGAGAGATGGGAGGGCAAGTGGGAGAAGGTATTGTTCCACAGCTGCAGCAGTGGGTCTATTGGGCATGGGTTTCTATAGATCCTTATAATAACCCGAAAACTCAGGGGTGATATCTTTGGGAGTCAGGCAAAAGCCACCCGTATGTTGGGATCTTATACTTGGAACAATTCTGGAAGACTCTACTTGTTTTAACCTTAATGCCAATAGATGACCTGCTTTCTCCCCCTAATCAATATATTTCACTCCAGTTTTTCAAATAGCATATTCAGCTTTCTCCCAAAGAAGAGAGTTGTATTGGTCCCTCAGCCTCACCAATAACTGTCTATCATCTATAGAAGTCGTAGAAGACAATGCTGCCTCCAGAGTGCAAATTCTGGATAAAAGTGAAAGGGATTTTTGTTCTCATTCCTTCTTCCTGCAGCAGACTATCTTAATGAACACATCTCATAGTACTCACTTTAAGGCTCCCCATTCAAGGTCTGGCCTTGATGTGGAGTTCTGATTAAAGTTGGTATATTGTTCTATTTCTTGGATAATAGTATCTACTATTTTAGGATCTTTAAGCAGCTAATTATTCAGCTTCCATAAAGAACCAGGCGATACATCCAATGACAACAAAGATCACAGGTTTCCAATGAGTGATCTGAGATGACCCCTAAAGTTATCTCTGCTGACACTACCCCTTGCAGGAGCGATTGGCAAATTAAAAAATAATCTATCTGGGAGGAGGTCCCATGGGCACTAGATCGGAATGTAAATTCCTTTAGTGTAGGATACAGAGTTCCCCATGGGTCTACTAACCCAAGATGTTCAACCATCTCTCTGAGAGCATGTTGTGCTGGGGAGAGACCCTGCCTCTTGGGGTGGATTTATCTAAATCAGGTGAAAAAGGTAAGTTCCAGTTCCCCCCCCCCCCACAATACATGGATAGGCGGTGTAAGGTGCCAATACCTTTAACAGATTCGTGAAAAAAAGGGGAGAGTCATTATTAGGACCATACACGCACCCAACAATAAAGAGGTTCTCTCTAAAGTGCATTTAACAAATAGATATCATCCCTATGTGTCTCCAGTGATCTGTTCAGATTTAAAGGGTATATTCCTGGCTACTAGAATGGAAACCCCATGACTTTGGGAACTGTTCCCTGCATTAAAAGCTTGTCCTACATACTGTCTGCAGAGGAGGGCTCCCTCCGACTCCAAAAGATAGGTTTCTTGGAGAAACATGAGTCCTTCTTTAAGCAAGCTGATGTGCTTCAACACCTGATACCATTTGAATTTAGTGCAGAGCCCACGTACATTCCAAGACACAAATTTCTTAATACCTGCCATGATCATCTAAAAAAAATGTCAGAACCAAGCAACACCATGTATCCTGTTGTACAAAAAAACACATGTCCCCATTGCCAAGACGCCCCCTCCTCCCCCTTCCCTTTGCGAAATGTCTCCCGCCCCCCTCTGCTCCATAGCCTTCCTTGCTTTCCCATTGTCCCACTTCCTCCCACAGATCTCTTCAGCAACTGCAGTCTCCCTTTCACCCCAGTTATGGATTAAGGACCTGTCAGGAGGGCCACTCACCCCCCACCTGCATACTTTGTAGTGCGCAGTACCTTCCACAGGGCAGTGTCTCCCCTCACCACTCCCCCCACCCCTCCATACTGTTCCATAATTTAAATGATTCACAAATGTTGCATCCCTTAAGGTAAAAACCTTTTCTCCCATACCTGAAGAAGGAGTAAACTGAGGGGGGGGGTCTACTATTCTCTTAATATAACAAGCCTCTGTTTCATTTCTGTACATCACATATGTATGAGAAGACCAATGTCGTGGCCACTACCCCAGCTAAATTTAACCATAATTAAAAACAAAAGAAAGAATTATGGCCAAGGTAGTAAGAGAGAAGACACCCCCTCCCCAAAGTAAGTCAACTGCCCCCTTCCTAACAACCAGTGCTCACATCATCTTGTTGCGGTTTGAATTTCTGAAAGCCCAGCCGATTTGGTAAATCAGCTTGCAAGACAAGAACACAGGCCTTTAACTAAAAATATCCTAAACCCCTCAATATTGCCTTCATAATATTGGAATATACATTCCTTGAGGGTTAATGTTCCAAAATAAAGAAAAAGAAACATTGCTAGTACACTGGTGACCTAGGTACTAGAATGTCCGCAGAGTCACTGTCTGCACCCTGCAGTCTAGGAACTGCTCACACATGGAAGGGTGAGAAAGAAAAGCACTCCTGTGTGCGTCAGTCCCAAATGAAGAGCAAAGTCCCCAAATCCAAACAAAATCAAATATCCCAGATTAATGAGTATTGTCCGAAAGGGTTTTGTACTGCCCAGTTGTCCCTCTGCTTATGGTATGGAAACAAACACTGTACATCGATACCTCCTCAAAGTTACAGTGCAAAAGTAATCATACATGCTCAACTTCCTTATAAGGCACACTTAATTGTAGATCCACACAATTTCATATTAGGCTCTCACCCATCTCTGAAGAGGTTTGGAAGCACCTTTCTCTGCTCTAGCTCCGCAGATTTCGAGTCTTCTAAGGGGACCCATTTCCACTCAATTGAAACTCGTAGGTTAACTGGATACAGCATCAGAAAGCAGATGTTTGCCACTAGTAGCTTGGTCACCACATTGTGAAATTCAGCTCTCTTCTGCCTCACTGATGGGGGGGAAGGTCCTGAGTAATACGAAATGGGGATCCCTTCCAGAGCACCTCCTTCAATTCTTTGACCTTAGCCAGCAGATGTTGGCGTTCCTGGTAATTCAGAAATTTGAAAATAAAGGTCCTGGTCTGAGCCCCTGGCAGTGGCATAGGCCTCAAAGCTCAGTGAGCCCTTTCTAAGATGTACTCAGAGCCAAAAGGAGAGGGACTAGCTATTTTCTGGACTAGCTTTTGTGCAAATAAGACTGCATTAGAGCCTTTTTCCCACGCCAGTAACCCAATACCCGCAACATTGTTGCAGCGGCTTCTCCCCTCAAGATCTTCTACTTTGGCTTCCAGTTTTATTACATGTTGTCTAACCAGATCCATGGCAGGGTCGACCCTCTCTAATTTTTTCTCCATGGAGATAATTTGTACCTCACAGTCCCCTGTGCACTGGGCCAAATCTTCCAGCTTACTGGTCACCCCTTTCACCTCTTCGGTTAGAGATAGGAAATCATCCCAAAAGAGATGGAATTCTTCAAGAAACTACTCCAAAGATAGAGAAGTGGTCTCCGTGGCTGTAGTGATCCTCTTGGCTGCTGAAGTAGATTGGGCCTTTGCTTTCTTTGCAGCTTTTTCAGGTGTAATATGTGGGGTATGATGTAGTGGAGCAGCTTATATTTCTGCCTCCATGACTAGCCAGGAATTTGAAGTTTCCTCAGATTTGTACATGATAGGTTCACAGCACTCCACCAAAACAATACTGCAAAGGAATTAAACTAAAATAGATAGTTTAAATGGAGGATTGGAGGAGGGATAGCGGGAGCACTCGAGAAAAGTGTCTACTCAGCTTGATCCAGAAGCAAATGATTTGATACCTTTT
This sequence comes from Neoceratodus forsteri, assembly GCA_016271365.2. Taxonomy (NCBI): domain Eukaryota; kingdom Metazoa; phylum Chordata; order Ceratodontiformes; family Ceratodontidae; genus Neoceratodus; species Neoceratodus forsteri. The sequence continues at coordinate 616,602,902 of CM057455.1, forward strand.
AACGGAACAACATAGATGTAACAACAAGAACAAAGTGCTCTAGCTTTCAGACCAACCAGTCCTTCTTCAGAAGCTCATGGCAGTTGTTTAGAAAATACAATACTTATAACAGCTAGATAATGCAGAGAAAAACAGAAAAAAATCCCCATTGGTTTAAAATACTCATTTAAAAGCAGAAAATGATGTCAGAGAAGTTTAACAGTACCATACTGCCTTCAGCCAGGAGGAACCCTGGGGTCAAAGGTGCTTGGTGGAACACACATACAAAGAATCCTACTGCATATAAATTTAATTGACATAAGATAACACTGCTGAAGCAGATAACTCCTAAATCAAGCTATGAGTGTCACAGTTTGTATAAGGATGTAATTACTGAAAGGCAACCCCCAACCAGATTAAAGACAAACTAAGATTGTTATAGGGCTCATGAAGTTTCAATGCTACGTGGAGTAGGCAATGCAAAGTGCTCACTTTGCCTTGTCATTACCACTTCGTGTTGGCATAATGAGAACGCAAAGTAAGGCAAAGTCATTGTTTTTAATGGACTTTGTGTTCCTCATTATGATTCTAAGTGATCCACTTGGTGTTTCAGACTTGGCAACCCCCCCACAGATCACATGGCTTACAGTACTGTAAGTCACATGCTCTCTAGCCAGGCAGGAACAAAGTGAGTCACACAGACAGTTTCACTTTCTCCTGTGCAGACTGAGAGAGAGGAGTGTGTGTGTACTAGAGAGAGTGTTTTTGATTGCAGAGAGTTAAATTTAATACTTAAACCAACAGCTTTTTAAAGCTACATTTTTTGTCTTTTCTGTACTGTTTTTTACTAATTTGTTCTTTCTGTAAATTTTATTTTTCTAACCTACTTAGTTGTTTGTCTGTGTGTGTGTGACTGTGTGTGTGTTATGCTTGTGCCGTGAGATGGAGCAGGGTGAGGGAATGTCTGGGGCCGGGGCAGCTCTGGGAGAGCTTGGTAGTACGTGTCATCGTACTGTGCACATGCGTGGAGGGCATGGGCACCCATTTGTGTTGGGACCACTCTAAACTTCTGAGTGTCCAACTCCCAGAAGCAGGACCAGCACTGCCTCCTGACTCTGAGGCAGTTCAACCACCACCACCACCACCAGCACCACCAAGTCCAGCACAAGGTCCTTTGGAGCAGGATGTGCCTGTTTCCCCAGGCCCAGGTGTGGATCCCACCATCGTAACTGTTGAACAGTGTGAGCAGCCTACTGCCAGTTCATCTGGCCCTCCCCTGCCTGTGCCTGGTCCTCCCCGCACCTCAGTTGTTTGGCAGTTCTTTGACTGTGTCGGGGGGGGACAGCAGTGTGGTTAAGTGTCACCTATGTGTGGTGGAGGTGCCCTGTGGCCCCCGGGAGAGTCACCTGGGGACTGGGGGCCAGTGCACCCATATGTTTAATCACCACCAGTTGGAGTGGCAGGCTGCCACAGAACGGACCATGTCTGCATCTGCTGGCTGTTCCGTGGCAAAGGGTGCTGCTGTGCATAGCGGGCACGGCATCCCTAAGAAGAGGAGGGCCACAGCAGCACCTGTTGCTCCACCAGCACCCCCACCACCACCACCACCACCACCAGCAGGTCAGCCTGTCGAAGGAGTGGACGCCAGAGAAGTGTGTGTAACACTGTCTGACTTGGCAGTTCTCTAGAGTGCAGTTGAGGAGAACAGTGAGAGGATGAGTGATGTGGAGCAGAGGCTGGATGACATAGAGGGACATCAGCTTCAAATTATGTCCATGCTGGAACTGCTGCTGGATCACCATAGGATCCCACATTAGTTTTGTTTCCTCACGCCATGTTCTCCCCCCACCTTCCTTGCTGTGCCATAAAATGTATTCCTCCACCATCCCTGACCCTTGTATGTAATTATGCCCTTTTTTTGTTGTCTTCAGTATGCGTTACACTTTGTATTCTGGGGCCCCTTCCTTCTGTTAAGTGTCTGTCTGTTTTGTGTATGTGGCTGTTTTGGTGCCTCATTTTTCTGCATCCTCAAAAGGCATCTGTCTTGTGTCCAGAAAATTGACAAGTGGTAACACAGTGAAATGAGAGTGTTACAGCACATACAAAGTCCCCCAGAATTTATGGCACACTCAGTCATGCGCACAACAGTGGCACAGAGTCCCCAGATTTTTTCTGTAGGCCCAGAATGCATCCTCCATGTGTCCAGAAAATTGACAAGTGGTAACACAGTGAAATGAGATTGTTTCAGCACATACAAAGTCCCCAAATTTATGGCGCACTCAGTCATCGCATAACAGTGGCACAGAGTCCCCAGATTTTCTGCAGGCCCAGAATGCATCCTCCTTGTGTGCAGAGAAGTGAAAAGTGATCATCTCAACTAGATTGAAAGGTGCCCTTTGATTTACAGTAATAGTAGCTTTGGTGAGTAGATATATATATATATATATATATATAGATATATGGTTGTGTATTTTGTAGGTGATGATGAGGGGGGATGAACCTGACATGGACATGTATTCATGCTATTGTTCTGCATTTCTGCATCACACACAGGTGACTCTGTCTCCGAACTGTTGCTGTGCACCGTCCAGTGCTCAATGAGAATTTTTTGCACTTAAATGGAGCTGGATAATTCTCAAGCAAATGAAGGTAAGTATTTCTTCTTTTTTTGGAGGGGGGAATCATATTTTCAGTTTTGTCTGTAATGGTTTGTTATTTTTTTATTTCTTCACAGATTTCATTTGCATTCTTCTGGAGTATGGTTCTTAATGATGGTCATGGTCATGAAATGAAACGACTTCTGCATGTTGCATGTGTGCCCAAGCTCGGGTAGGGGAAGGGTTTGCCTGATCATGGTGACAAACTTTTTTGGATCAGTCCCAGTGGTGGTGGTCTGGGGTGGGCAGACAGACTCATGGTGGCAGCAGACTTGGATAACATCAGTCCCGGTGGTGGTGGTCTGGGGTGGCAGACAGACTCATGGTGGCAGCAGACTTGGATAACATCAGTCCTGGTGGTGGTGGTCTGGGGTGTGGGGGGCACACCACTTTTTAAATACTGCAGTTAAAACCTGCCAACATTAACCACATCATCATCCTCATAAAGAAAACTGCCCTCACAGTCATTGCTGTCTGAAGTCTGACCACTGGGAAATTCTTTCTCTATTGTGTCATTGTCTACATCAGTGGTGGGCCGTTTCAGGCAGCCACTGCCAGTGCCATCAGGATGCTCCATTTCCACATCAGCAAGACCACCATGACTAGGCCGGGGTATGAATACCGAGGTTGCAGTCTGTGCTGGTATGTGCTTCTCATTCATTTTAATGAATGTTAGCAAACTAACATTTGCAGGAGACAGATTTGTCTGACGATCCCTGACTATTGCACCTGTTGAGCTGAATACCCTCTCAACACTTACACTGGAGGGTGGGCATGTGAGGTACTTCAGTGCCACTGCAGTCAGCTCTGGCCATTCACTGACCTTTCCACTCCAGTACAAAAGAGGATCTTCACTTATTGTCAGATGCCTGTTTTCAGACAAATATGACTCAGTCATTCTCTGTGCCGCACTAAGTCCGATTGTTGATGCGTCAGCCTGTTCCCCGGAATCATTGATGTCACAAATACCCACTTGGGGCAAAGCCTTCCAAAGCGGGTTGACGCTAACCACTTTGGATGACAGACCACCAGGAACTACAGTCCCCTTACCCTTGCATGTTATGCTTGCTGGTCCTCCAGCTACACCTTCAGCTGGATTATGCTGCTGAGGTTTGCAAACCTTGGCACGTGACTTCTGTGCCCCATGAACCAAGCAAACCAGTTGACCACTGATATTTTTTACCTGTTCAAGTCCTCCCTCCAGTACTGATGCAATTCCACGTTTGTATCGTGGGTCCAGCATTGTTGCCATGGCAAAGTTGTCACTACGCTGAATGTTCACAATGTGACGATTCTGGTCAAATACTGTCAGCATGTGTTGCAGCAACATACTGCTACCACTGTCTCCAGCAACATCAAGGCTATGCTGTACATTCACCAATGTCTGCCTCAGCACCCGCAGCAGTGGAACTGATTGGCTAATGGAGGCAGACTTGCCACTCACTGCCTGTGTGGCATGTTCAAAAGGCCGCAAAATTGTTATTACAGAGTCCATGAGGTGCCACTGTTCAGTCGTCATAGATATGGGGGCCCCAGAACTGTCACCACTAGTGTGCATAACAAGATATTCTGTGATGGCTTTGTATTGTTCATACAACCTCTCTGCCATGTATAACGTGGAGTTCCATCGGGTGACAACTTCCAGCTTCAAGTGGTGCTGAGGCAGGCTGTTTTGTTTCTGCAACTGCCGCAGTTGGTCACGGGCCTTTTCAGATCTCGAAAAGTGAGAGCAGATACATTGTGCAATGGTCAGCATTTTCTTTATGTCAGGGTGCTGCAGAAACTCCTGAACCATAAGATTTAAACAGTGGGCCATGCATGGAACATGAAAAAAAACAACATTTGTGATGCATTTCACCACATTTGACCCACTGTCACTTGCTATGAACCCAGCTCTCAGGGACAGAGGGTTTAGCCATCTGTCAATTTCAGTCAGTACCATGTCCAACATGTTCTCACCAGTGTGTGAATAGGTCACACTGTGCATAGCAACTGTTGCATGCTGACGGATTCCAGGAAGATTGCTACCGTAACAATCCACCTTCCTGCACTGATTATTCACACTACCAGCATCTCAAACAACCCCTAGCACCTGTGCCCAGTGTGCAATTATACACAGATATGAACTTCCTGCTGTTTTGCCACTTGTCCACATATCCATACTTAAATGGATGAATGGAGAGGAGGAATGTTGAAGGGCCTGTCTTACTGAGTCTGAGACAGTGCTGAACAACTTAGGAACAGCACGGGTAGACAAGTATGTCCTGGATGGGACTTTCCATTTTGGATAGGCATGGGCAGCAAACCGCCGTAACCCAGAATTCTCCACAAAGGAGAAGGGCAAAAGATCGATTGCCAGCATTTCCGCTACAGCAGCATTAAGTTCACGTGCCATTGTATGATTGGGGAGGTACTTCAGCTTATGCGCAAAAACACTCTGTAACGTGGGCTGACTTAAACATTTTACAGGGTGTGTGTTGGTCATAAATGGTTGTGCTATGTGATGAATGGCCTTGGCAGGGGGTGGAGTGTGTACATTTGATGAAGACGGTTGCACAGGTGATGATGACAAACCCAGAAATTATGTTATTTTTCTGTATTTGCCAACCAGGGTTGATGTACCACTTGCACTAGACATACTGCATTCACCACCACCACCACCACCATCACCACAAAAACTGCTACTCTCTCCAGCACTGGACAACATTTCAAAGTCATTATGGTCCTCCACCTCATCATCATCATGCCTGTAGTAATCCTCTGCTCTTATTGCCGCACTACTGCACACGTTTAATTTCCTACTAGGCTTAACAGTGATGGAAGGGGATAACATGCTGGCTATGGTTGCCGCTGGTGATATAGATGAACGCCCAAATCTGGTATTAGCTGCCAGCTTGTGCTGGGTCCACAGAGCCAAGTGCATCTTCTTAAGATGCGTATGCTGTCCTCCTGTCCCAAGATGGCTCCCATTTTTACCTCGACTCACACCCACATGGCAAACCTGGCAGATTGCAACTGAATCATCATTTGTATCTTGAACAAAAAAATCCCAAACAAGGGACTGTGATGCTCTACTTTTAACATGTCCATGATGATGTGATTTATTTAAGTCTGTTATTTTAAGCACTGAAGTGGGGGGGGGCACATGATGTTTCTGACACTGCACACCTGGACTGCAACTGGCCACCACAACTACCTATCATATTGAGTACTGGGGCATCATCATCATCATCCACTAAAACCGGTACATCACAAGTTTTTACAGGGGGGGGATTCCTGCAAACAGATTCAGAAATTTCAGACACAGCCACTTTTAATTTATTTTTCTCCGGTTCCCAACTGGGGTCAATTAAATCATCATCATATTCGTCAATGTCACTGTCACACCCATCCACATCTTCTGCTTGGATGCTAACATGTGGACTGCATGTTGCAACAACAGCAACATCATCATCATCATCACATTCATCATCAGCATCTACACCACCATCACGTAATATTTTTTCACCACACTGTGAATCACTGTTGCATGGAAAATGAGTGACGTTAAGTGCCACGGTGGATGGAATATCACATTCTATGCTATCGTTGACATGATCATCAGAATCAGGTTCAGTTAATGGGATGTTACTGGGAAGTATGACTTCATCTACGCTGTCACTCACTTGCACTGCTTCACACTAAATATGTTTGAATACGGTACACTAGTAGGAATTAGAACTTGACACAACAATGCTAATACTACCTCCACCACCACTAACACCAGTAACACTAACACCACCAGCTGGGAAAACATAATCTCCTCCAACTATGAGTGAAGCTACTGACTGGGCTGTAAAAAACATTGCAGGAGAAATACCTTTCCTCACATCACCAATGCACTTCTCCGTCCGTGTACTACTACCATGCCCACAGATCGTCTTACTGCCAACATTGCCATGGCCAGAAACAGCTTTACTTGCATGTCTCTTTGCAGGCATTTTGGGGGATCAACCACAATATTATTACCAAATTCAGATTTTGATATGTTCACTTTCTGACTGGAGGGTCACTACTCGCTACTATCGCTAGCTGGATGTGAAGCAAAATAAACAACTGTGGCTTAGGCAACAGATAAAGGGACTACTGTGTTGTGACACTGTCACAGAATTAAAACAACTTCAGTAACCAGGGGTGCTGATGGGGTGACAAAAACAATCCAGTCTGGTAAAAAATATCTTTTCAACATGGGGGGGCACTGAATACAGACAGTGCTGATTTTTACAGCACTACAAGCAGCAACACTAAGAACAGAGAACACGATCACAGTACAAAATCAGGCAGCTACAGTGGATAGCAGGTTCACACTGCTGTGCTTAGTTGCACTTACACTGATCCGTGTCACAAATTTTAAAAGGTGTATTAGATTTGATGCATGCAACACTGCACACACAACACAGAACACTTTGTGTACAATGCTGAACGAGGAATGCGATGCAAATGCAAAAGTTCAGTGTACTCAGTGCCACGTAATGTAAATTTGTAATTTAAACAACCTGACCTTATGAAATGCTGTACCACATTCACACAACAAGCAGCAAGAAAATTTGTACTATCACTGACAATTTTACCATGTGTACAGTAACACAGTCAGTTATATAACAAAAATATTACCAAAACACAAAGAAATCACCAGTTCTCCAACTTAAATCTACCTACACACAGATACGCCCCTCCCCCATACAACACTGTCTTTCACCACACACACTCAGTGTTGCAAATTTACATTCAAAATCTGCACACAAAAAAAAATGCTTGATGATGTGAGCACAGGATTGCTTCCTACAATCGATGAACTACAGTTGGATCCCCCCAAAAAAGCAAAAATGCTTTCTGAACAGCTTTTAAAAGATTCCTACAGACAGCTATCAGAACACACTGTCTCCTACTCCTTCCTACTCATACTACCTCGAACTGAGGCTGTGCAGATCAATATAGAGCCCATGTGACCTGCACTTCCAAGAATCACTGCAAAATCCTCCTTCGGAGCTCAAAAACAAGGTGAAGTGAGGCGAAGTGAACTGCCACTGATGTACTTCACCTTAAAAATTAAAAGAGAAGTGATCAGTGGAGGCGGAGTAACGCAAAGTAGCTGCTTTCAATGCACTTCACATTCCTCATTATACTGAAAAGTACTCTGCTTCTCATTGTGGAGCACTCCGTGAATCCACCTTTGCCCCGCGAATCACTTCACGGAGTGGATTGAGCCCACTTCACCCACCACTAGTAGTGTATTGCTCCCCCATAGCCCAATAAATCTCTCCTGCAGTCCTTGCTGTGTGTACTGTACAGTATTTGTAGTGCTTTTCAGTTGTGCACCATCTCTCATGGTAGTCCAAACATTTTTACCTGCTGTAAGCTGTGCTTACTAATGATACTAAGGCTTTACAAATGATAATACTTTGTGAAAACAGTTGCGTGACTGCTGGAGTGCTGTGTATGAAAGGAAACAGGAAGCCAAGAAACTGCGTGAGACCCTCCAGTAATGTGAACCAGCTGTGATTTTCAGTAGCTAACTGCTAGAATGCTGTGTATTAAGTTCTTCATGACCGAATTAAATAGAGAAGAAATCAATGCAAACTGAGCCACAAATGTAGAGCTTACTGTTGGTGAGGAGTTAAACTAGATAGGAGGCACAGAAGACTGCTTTGAGATTCTTCTGTGAGATCACTGTATTTTGACACTGCAGCAGCTGAAGAAAACCACTGCTATAGTACTTGCTGTATTTGGGATAAAAAGTAGAGAAAGGGAGGACAATGTACTGGTTTTCTGGAACCTACATTGTAAAAACGGGTAGGGGAATTAATTTTTATAATACAAGATGACAAATACTGTACACAACAGTCTGTATGAACTGATTAAAGAGATTTGGGGCCATTTGCAGTATAAACTGAATGCCAGTAACTGGGAGCTGATGGGAGTTTACAGTGACTGAAAGTGCATTGTATGTGGATTGCATGTGAGCTGATGATTAGTTGAAAAAGAGTTTGCATTTTAAGCAATTAGAATTGCCACTGCATTCTCAGCACAAAAAAAAAAAAACAATGCCAGAGCAGTGAGCTGAAGAAACAGTTTAATGTGATTTGTACTGTAGCTTGCAAATCCTAGAAACTGGAAGCAAGAAGTCATAAAATGCCTCAGTTGTAGTAAACAGCTTCTGTCTGGTGTGGCAGCATCCCTGGCGTCATATTTACACAGAATATGAAAATGAACTTACCAATTGGTGTTTGGACTGGTGATCGTATTCTTTGGCTTGGTGGTTGTGAGAGAGAGAGACTAGATTCATTGATCTCTCTCTCTCTCAGCATGACACTGCAACTCCTTCTCACTGACCACACTACCAGGCAGGTTTGCTGTAGCAGAAGAGATGAACAGCAAATTATACTTACCAGCAGCAAGAGACTCACTTGGAGTATAAGCACAAGAATCTGAGCATTGCTCTTGGGCCATGTTTTGAATTGCCTGCCCCCTTTCTGGACTGATTCTGGGCTGGGGGGATACTGGGATGCATAGGGAGAGGCATCACCAGTAGAAAACAGAAAGTTGTTATCCCTCTGTACAGACAGCTGGTGAGATCCCATCTGGAGTACTGTGTGCAGTTCTGGAGACCCAATCTCCACAAGGACATAGACAGGATGAAAGCTGTCCAGAGGAAGGCAACTAAAATGGTGCATGGTCTGCACCAGAAGACATATGAAGAGAGACTAAAGGAGCTTAATATGTATAGCTTCAAGGAAAGGAGGGAGAGGGGGGACATGATAGAAACTTTCAAGTACCTCAAGGGAATCAACAAGGTCCAAGAGGGCAGCATCTTTCAAAAAAAGAGGTGTGCAAGAACAAGGGGGCACAATTTGAAGATGGTGGGGCAGCTCAGAGGTAATGTAAGGAAATATTTTTTTCACAGAGAGGGTTGTGGATGCATGGAACAGCCTTCCAGAGGAGGTTGTGGAGTCAAAAACAATAGTTGACTTCAAGCATGCATGGGACAGTCATAAGGCAATTCTAGGGGGTGGAGGTAGAAAGAAGTATGCTGCTGGTTAACTAGGATCTGCAGCTTATCCATTAGGAAGGGAAATGAGCAGACTGGGTGGGCCAAGTGGTCCTTATCTGCCATCAAATTCTATGTTTCTATGTTTCTATGATTCATGAAATGACAGTGCAACTGTTCATGAGGTGGGGTCTCAAAAAGCCCATGTTGCAAATTTGGTGAAAAAGTTCCAAAAAAATGACTGCATTACAAGTGTACGTTGCGCAGTTTCTACGCATGATCCTAACATCACCAATTGTTCATATTTTCACTCCACATTTTCAGCATTGCCATTTTTGCACACCTCCTTCAAAACAATACAGATATAATTTTTCCACAACCTGCTCAAAATGTGTGTTTACACATGTGGCACAGAATAGCATGTTCAGTCTGCGAAATGACCTTTTGGAACAAGTGAACAAAATGACACTGGCACTCATCATGAGGAGGGGTCCCAAAAAGGCCATGTTGAAAATCTGATGCAATACCTCAAAATAATGGCCAAGTTACAGATGGGCATTGCATAATTTCTACGCACATTTGTAACTTTAGTCATTTGATAGCTTTTCACAGCCTTATCGGCTCTGGCTAAAGTTTGTTTTTTTATGAGGCTCCTTACATTTTTGAAGAACACTTTCCAGCAACCAACCTCCTTAACCATATTTACCTTCAGGTTGTTTGTTGGCAACTTATTAGAGCAGGTGATTCTCCTCCCCCTTCCCCATCCTTTTCAGTTTAAATAGGCCTCAATGGTTCTGCTCCTTCTCTCTCCAAGGACCCTTCTACCATCCCTATTTAAGTGGTGTCCATCTCTACCAAATAGCTTAGTATCCCTGACAAATCCATCCTAATTTCTCAAGAGTATCTGCCCCTTCCTTTCACTCCAACATCTCAACTAGCTATTAAGTTGTTTGATGTCCTGAGTCATTGACCCCGACTATGCATGCAAAATTTTGTGCAAATCCATTAAACAGTTGTGAAGGTATTAAACTGCAAAGTTTAGAGTTTAACATAGAAACCCATTCTCAACCCAAAATATAGTGGTGCTACTGCACCACTATAATTCTTAACCTCCCACTAAAACAGAAAGTGTGGAAAGAAGGAGCATGATGTCAGACATCCTAACGAGAGTATTGAAGAAATGTCTTATTAATGAAAAGCATTTAAGTGGAATTCCTTCTTTAAGAAGTAGAACTCCAGTGTTTTCTTATGTTGAGTGTCAATTTTATCTCTGATCTTGGTGCCAGTTAGTGAAACTTGACATAACTCATTAAGGACCCAGTGTAGCTTACAGTACAGAAACAGTTCTTGTTTCACATGCTTAATAGTGCTTGGGATGGTGGTGGGGCCTAAACCCACTAATGTCTTGGTCTGAGTACCATAGTAGATACTGGCAGTCCTCCCAGGAGAGAAACAGAGGTGCAGGCTGTTTTCTCTGGGTCAAAGAGACAAAGTCAGGTAGCCCCACCATTGGGGAGGGGTTACAATTCAAAAACCTCTGTATTTAATCTTCATTATCAAAAACATGAATGCTCTCCACAGAAAAAGACATCACAAAGGGTACGTTTTTCTTTTTTTTTTCTTTTCAATCAGGATTAAATAGTGTATTTTTGAATTATTTCAAGATATTTGCAGCAATCCTAGCTTTGCCACAATTCATCCAGATTCTTGCTCTGGTGAGGATCCCATCAGATACCCCAGTCACGCACCATCACATTTGTGTCCAGTGAGTGAGGGAAACAGCAAAGGAGTAGAACAGGTGACTGGCATCTTAGGCATTGGCAGACATTAACAGAAGGAAGTGGAGAAGCGAGGGCTCTGCATTTGATAAGGGCAAGGTGCCTGTTCACTACTGTGTAACAATCACTGCTAGTCAGGGTGGAAGGCCAAAACTGGGAATAGGAGCAACACCAGTCTGGGGTGGGGGCTTAAAAAGATTTAAACAAAGCACTGGGAACACAAATAGAAACAAACAAAAAAGGGGAAAACTAGAAACACCCTATCAGGGGTAAGAGTAGAAAAATATTTCCAGGTAACACAGGGAGAACAGAGGTTGAGAATTCTGGGAGTGGTGCAGCGCAATGGCTGTGGGGTGACACTTTTCAGAGAGACCTTCTGGAGACCAGTGCTGCCCCATCTGCACACACCTGTCTGGATTGAGTGAGTGAGGAGGTCACTAGACTCCAGGCCAAGTTGGATAGGATTCAGGGAACCTCTCCACCCCACCCTGGGGACACAAAATCTGCCACTGGTACCTCAGAGCATGCTAGGGAGGAAGAATCCCTGGATTATGGTGGGCTCTGGAGGGGTGGGGTGGTGGCACAGAGGCACATTTCACAGCCGCTATGATCACATAGTTCCAACCCCATTCCAGTGGGGCATGACCACCAGGAGGAGGCACCCATGGTAGTGACCAAGGGGGATGTGGGTGCCTTCTGTAGAGGAGACCACAAGGAGGGTGAAAGAGGACCAATAGGAAGAAGGAAGCAATTCTGGTTGGGGACTCGATTGTGAAATGGATAGATTTGGAAATAGGAAAGGGGGGGGAGAAGCAGGTTAGGTGCCTACTCATCGCCCTGGCCAGAGGGATGGGAAGTGGATCCTGAGGATTGCTAGTGCAGTAGAATGGGAGGGAGAGCTGGATGTCATTGTCCACCTGGGAAATAATAACTCAGCTAGAGATGGGGCTTGGATAGTACAGGGGGGAGTTAGGGAGCTGGGGAGGGGTCTCAGACAGGTAGCTCACTTAATAGCTTTCACTAAGAAGCTGCCTGTCTATGACAAGGGACAAGAAAGGGATCTTCACACCAGGAGCTTCAACTCATGGCTAAAGGAATGGCACAGAGAGGAAGGGTTTAGCTACATCGGGTACTGGGGATCCACCAGGGAAGATAATGGCCTATACAAGCATAATGGCTTGTATCCATCTGGGAGGGAAACTGCAGTCTTCAGTAGATGGCTTAAATTTAACTTTGATGAACAATTAAACTTGCAAAGGGGGTGTGGCGGAAGGATTTAGGGAATCATAAACTTTCCCCCCACAGGCTGAAGTAGAGAGTAAGGAGAACCTATGGGAAAGGAATCCCATAGGGTGCAAATTAATAAGGAAGCAGGGTGGTAGAGATAAATGAGGGAAGGAATGGGAGCATTAAAATGAGAGATGGGAAGCAGGGAGAGCAAAAAGGAAAAAAGGGGGCAACAATCAGAGTGGAAACAACATCTGGAAGGCCATGTGTGCAAATGCTAGGAGATCAGGAAATACGATTCTTGGCGTAAAGGCCATCATGACAGAGGCCAGTCTGGATATTGAGGCCATTACTGAGTCATGGTGCACTGAAAACCATGACTGGGATATGGTCACAACAGGCTATACTCTGTTCAAGTAGAACTGAGTGGGAAGGAAAGGAGGGGGTGTGGTGCTTTATGTAAGGGAAATCATAAATGCAATGGAGATATAGGCAATACAGGGGAAGGCAAAGATACTATGGGTCACCTGGGAGATGAGGATGGAACCACTATTTGCACTGGATTGATCTACAGGTCTCTAGCACAGGGGAAGGGATCAGATAAGATACTGGTGGAATCCATTGGCAAGATGGTAGAAAAGTGAGAAGTGCTGCTGGTGGGAGTCTTCAAATTGCCAGCTGTAGATGAAACCTTCCAGCAGTGGCTTCAGCTTGAAGCTTGGACAAACTGGACTCTCTGCAGGAGGCATTCCTCTGGCAACTAGTCAGTGAACCTACTTGTGATTGGGCAATTCTGGACCAGGTACTCACTAACAGGGACAGTGTTGCACATATCAAGGTGGGAGGCAACTTAGGGACAAGTGATCACCGTACGGTGTGATTCAGTATAAGGATGGCTGCAGAATCAGACCACACAAGGGGGAAAAGGTCTTGGACTTCAGAAGGGAAGAGTTTATAAAGATGGCAGAATGCCTCGGGGATGACCTGGCTGGGGGATGCAATGGGTGTGGGTGGGGTGGAGAAACAGTGGATGAAGATATAAGGGAGCATAGTAAAGGCAACAAATCTTTGCATCAAACAAGTTAGCAAGAGCAAATGAAACAAACTCTGTTCAGAGCAGATATGGCTGTGCAGAGCTTTTATGCGCTCTGCTGGAGTATGCCATTCACAAGATTGTGGCGATGACAGAACTGCACATGCACAATACTTGTGCATATGCAGTCTGACTCAGTGGCTATCTTGTACATGGCACCCTTCACTTCCACAGTTGCGGAAGAAAAAGAAGTGCCCCACGAAGTGGGTGTGTTAACACAGCGGGTGGAGGGGAAGGGTCACATAAACACAACCACTACAAACTGTGCCAGAGTACTGTGGATGCACACCAGACAGCAGTCTGGTCATGTGCTTCCACAGTGCTCTTCTGAGATGATGATGATGGCATAATGTCTGTGGACCTCCTCTCTCACAGCCATAAAAAAGAGACCACTACAATTCTCGAAAGAGGTGGCTAAAAAGGTAAAGGCAAAAAGGGTAGCATTCAGAAGGTATGAGACACAGAGATAGAAGTGTATGGAGGTGTATCAGGGGATGACCTTGTGATTCTTACTAATTCACAGGGCATCAATGTCATTAACTCCAGACTAAATACTGACCTTGATCTCATTCAATCATGGCTGAATGCCCTTAGGCTTGTCCACAACCTCCAAAAGACCCAGGCCATACTCTTTGGTTCCCTGGCCAGGACAACTGCATGCCCAGCCCCTCTGAAAATCTCTGGAGATGACGGTACTCCCTTACGAGAGGTTGACTCTTTCAAGTACCCTGGGGGTTACCCTTGATCCTCAACTTGACTTCTCCCTCCACATTTGCAACTCTTGTAAGGCCACAATTTGTAAGCTGGGCCTGGCTAACAGAGTGAAAAGTTGCCTCATTCTCGCTGCTCAACTTGCCCTTGTAAAAGAGGTACTTCTCCCCATACTCTGCCATGGGCTCTCCTCCTTCCTGAATGCTCCAAAAACCTGGTTGTCTAAATGGGACACAGCGTACAATAACATCCATAGCTTTGCCCTGTCAGCCTCCCCCCACCTCACGCATCACTGTTAGCTCTAGTCCAGCCTCAGGTGGCTCTCCCCTGATAACCACTGAACCTTTGTCATGGGAAACCTCTTTGACAATATTGTCAGAACGTCCACCTCCCTGGCTCTGACAGATCTGCTCAAGCCTGTCCCCCTGTCTACCAGCTGAGGTCAAGTAACTCCCAGGCCCATCCCCAAAACCTGCTCCCTTGCAGGTGATCAGTCCTTTGTTGCCATCCCTCCTAGAACATGGAACCTCCTCCCTCCCCAGGTAAGAGATGCTTCCTCACATGCCAGCTTCAGGTCCTCCCTCTGGGGACACCTGAAGCACACTTCCACCTGCTCCTGCACTTTGTGCCCACACCCCCTTGGGGTACCTCTTGGTCTCTAGGCAGCTGCCCCATGGGCCAGTGATTTTTCACTGTGCTTTCCCTGAGCTCCCTGTCCTGTCTTGCTTGATGCCTAAGTCATCTTCTCCTGCATCACACATGACTTACTCTGCTAGACCCTGTTAGGGATAAGTGTCCCCTACCTGGTTAGCAGCCTCAAGCTGTCTTCTCAAGCCCCCTTCCTCTTGGTACAACTCCTTGCTAATGTCCCCCCCCCCATTTGCTGCTCACGTACCACTACTCTATGCCCCTTGTGTACACTAACTGGGTACCCCACTGTATCTGCCCAGCTGCTATATGATGTTATTTCTTGTCTGTTCCCTGTTGATTGCTGTATTTTGACTCTGTATTGCTTAACCTGTACCCAGCTGTCCATTGTTGACTGCTGTGCCTTGACTCTGTACTGTTATTGCCTGTATCCTGTAATTCTCCCGGGTCACACCTGAAAATAGGCACCTGTCTGTCTAGTGTGTTTACCCGGTAAACAAAAGCTAAATAAAATAAACAGAGGGAATTGGGGAAAACAGTAAGAAGTTCAAAGGTGCAAACTAAAGAAAGAATAGCCTAGAAGGTAACAAAAGGGGACAAGACAATTTTTTAGGTATGTAAATGAAAAGATGAAGACTAGGGTGGGATTGGAATTTTTTTTTTTCGCAAATAGTATACTTTATTGAGAATTTGCTAAGTAATGACAGACATCAAAACCAAAGAACAACAGAACAAGACGAGCAGCAATACAATATCAGCTCATAGAATAAATACCAAAACTGAACACCTACACCAGAGAAAACTGTGATCTAACAGGGTGCTACAGAGCACTACAAACATGTAACTTATGGGAAGAAGAGTGAAAAAAATGTGGCTGTTGGGAGGTACAACTATTTGGGGAGGGGATGGTAACCAAGCCAGCTCCTGTTCAAGAAATGGGTAGTAAGGCTTCCAAAGCTCCCCACCAATTGAGATAGCTAGGGAATATTTTGGAATGAGCATATTGTTTTTTCTATGCGGAGTGCATCTAAAATAGCATTGTGCCATTCTTGATAGGTTGGGACTGAATCATCCAAACATTGTTTTAAATTTTGTTTTGGTTATTGCGGAGATCAGGGAGATATAATATCTCTTTGGCCCTATAATGTGATGAAAATCCAGACCCGGAAGGTAAATATAGGGAGCGAAGGCCAAGTCTAAGTCTAAGAGCAGATTCATACTCTTCTGGATTTCCTCACATAGTGGTCGTGCTTTTGGGCAGTCCCACAAGATATGTTTGAGAGAGCCTGTCTCTTGGCCAAATTTCATGCATGTGGATGCATTTAACCTCCCCCTCTGTGTAGTCTGACAGGCATATAATATATATTGTTAGCTATTTTATATTTCATCAGTCTGAGCCCATCAAACTTTAAATACAGTAAGTGTACATACCCTTCCACATTTTGATCCTTACCTCCAGGGTCGAGATTTCTGGGAATTTTGAAGCCCTATAGTGGCACACATCACTATCACTAGGGGTAGATAAAAGTAAATGTTTCTTGTAGATCAGAGAGACAGTGTCTCTGCCCTGCAAGTCATTACAACTCTTCCCTGGCTACTAATTTTGATATGTTCCATGGCCTGAGGCCCAATGTATTGGCCGACATGTATTAGAGCTGGAGAAATGCAAAGGCTGGAACTGCCACAGCAGCATTATTTCTTTTATGTTTCTCAAAGAAATCAGGTTTCCTTACTCAAACAGCTCAGTCTTGTATTATCTGCTTGGCCTAAGAAAGTGAGTGAGATTGGGTGGCCTTGGATTCTAAAAATATGGGCTATGAGGGATAGGTTGAGTGGGGTTCAGAATGGGAGTGGTGTATCTTAATCTATGTAGTTGTTTGCTAACTAGTAGTGACGTGCTTATCAGTGTGGGTTTTAAAGGGACTGGCAGTTTATTGTTGGGAATACTTAACAGAACTTTGATGTTGATTTTAACAGAGTTGCATAGATTTAGTTCAATTTGTTTCCAGTGTGGGCAGAAAGGGGATTCAGTATAATGCTGGATCGTGTTTCTCCACCAGATGCACTGGCTAGCATATATAGCTAGTTAATATAAATGAAAGTCAAGGATTTACAGTCCACCCTGTTCCTTAAGAAAGGTGAGTGGTTGGTAAGATTTCCTGGGTTTTCTATTGTCCCAGAGGAATTGAGACACGAGAGATTTGAATTTGGTGAAACAATTTTGGGGGATATAAACCCCTGTCATACCCAAGGGATACAGAATATGGGGTAGAATGCTTATTTTGATAGTATTGTTTCACACACAGAGTGTCAAAGGTACGGTGGACTATCTGATGAGGTCAATACCAGGTGACAATCTCGCGAGGAGAATGCTGCAGGTCAAAGCCGGGCAACAGGAACAGCATGAGTCAAAACAGCTACATGGTACACAATGCCACACAATGGATATAGCATGTGACCCTGGAGCTGTTTGCAGGACAAAGAATGAGAGCTCTGCCAGAAGGGGGTCTGCTGAGCAGCTGCCATGGTTCAGGAAGTAGAGCCATCAGTGGTGCAGAACAATGGAGTGGCTGTGGACCGGGGATCTTGTCCTGGTCCCAGGTCAGGTACAGTAAATATTTTTTTCTTTAGTATCTTGTGATGCCCCCCTCCTGAGTTTCACCCTCACCCTGAGTTGCCTCTCCCCCTGAGGAGGTTATTTTAGTAGGGGGGTTCGGGATGCACAGCCGTGGAGCCACCCCAGAAAAGATTGATTTATGCATTTTTAGTTGTGGTCGCTGTTTAGACAGCACGGTATAGTGCCGCTCTGTTTTGACATGTGACAATATGACCCCATGCTGGTGATGTCCTGTTTGATTTGGTTATATAACAGGTCTAGGTATCTGTTGAAGAAAGTACTAATACTCCTACAAATCAGGATACCTCAGTACTTAAGACTGTCTTGAAATCATGTACTCCCCTATTACAATACTAGTTTTATTTTGTGTGATGTTATTAAGTGGCATTAGATTAGTTTTTGCTAAGTTGAGTCTATAGCCTGAAATCTGTCCAAATTGGTTAAGGATGTTTAAAGCTACTCAGATAGAGGTTGCTGGCTCCTCTAGATACAAAAGGATGTTGTGAGCATAGGTGGACATTTTATAGTTTGGGGAGCCAACCTGGATGCCTTTGATTCAGTTATGCAAAATAATATGTCTGGTTAGTGGTTCCAGATATAAATTAAATAGGAATGGGGAAAGAGGGAACCCCTGTTGGGTGCCTTTTTGTAGGTGGAAGGAAGGTAAGAGGACACCCTTGCAAAATATTCTAGCTGTGGGACCAGAATATAACAGTTTAATGCAGTCTATAAAGTCAGCTGGGAAACCAAATTACGTTAGTGTAGTGTATAGGTAGGGCCATGAGATTCTGTTGAAAGCCTTTTCTGTGTCCAGGGACATCAGGACAGGAGGATGGTCCGAGTCCCTAGATGCAGCCAGGACATGTCTAAGTTTACGTAAATGATCTGTCACCAGGCATCATTGCATGAAATCACTGGTTCTGGGCCCGTAAGGGGTTGCCAGATTTTGTTAATATGATTAGCCAAAATTTTGGCTAAAATGTTAATGTCTATGTTAAGCAAAGAGTTAGGTGTGTAGCTCTGTAATTGCTCAAGGGTATTTATCTGATTTGGGAAGGAGGGTGACCAATGCCTCCTGTATGGAGGGTTCAAGGTAAGAAATTTCTTTTGAATAGTTAAAAAGGGAGGCGAGTGGGGCAGAGATTACATCAATAAGTAATTTGTATACATTGGTGGAAAATCCATCAGGGCCTAGGGCTTTATGAGGTGGAAGGCTATTACTGGCCTGTCTAACTTCCCATATGGCTATGTTTAGACTCAGCCCTTCGATTTGATATTGGGAAAGTTTTGGGAGTCTTGCCCTAAAGAGGAAAGACTGAATGTCTTGGGTGGAAGCTGAGAGGTTGGCAGAGTAGAGGGTTTCATAGTAGGCTTTAAAACTTAAGACAATATCTCTGTAGTTAGTTAAAGATGGGCTTTGGTTTGATGGTCTACTAGTCCTAATAGCTTTTTTTCATTTCCTGCTGATATATTCTGAGGACAAGAAACTAATCAGCTGTCTCACCTTGATCCAGGTACTTCATTTTAGCCCTGAAAATTGTAAACCTTCCAGTTCCCAAGTGAATTCCTCTTATTTGGCTCAGGCGGCATTTAATTAAACCCAGTCTTCTTGGGGGAGTACTTAGAGATTTTTTTCTTTCTTTTATCTCTAGTAGGAGCCTGGCACTAGTGCTGTGCAGAATGCAGGATTTTGCCAGCAAAATTAGTGCAGTATGACCATTCTGCTGGCAGAAATTTCATTGGAATTTCACTGATTCTTTTGTGGAATTCCACCTACTGTGATCCGTGGAATAATATTCCACGGAACAGCATTTTTCCACAGAAAATTATTCTGCAACAATTTCCGAAAAAAATATTAAGATCCCATTTTTGCCACAGAAAATCATTCCACAACTATTTTCTACTGCAGAATTCCATCATTCCATTTCTGGCGAAATTCGGTGGAATTTCGGCAGAGTTTTTAAGATTACGCCAAATTTCATTCTGCAGGAATTTAAAATTCTGCACAGCACTGCCTGGCACATTCCTCATTTTCTCTGCCTCTCCTAGTTGCTGCTAGGTATATAAATTCACTTATGTGGGTGCATTTAGAAGCTCTCCAGATGTGTCATTGTTTGGGTACAGAGTTAGTATTTTTCTGCAAAAAAAATCTGCTTTCTCTTTAATTATTTCAAGTGCCTTGGGATCTTTGAGCAGTGAGTTATTAACCCTCCAAAGTCTGTCCCTCTGGGTTTGCTCTGGGAAGGAGAATGCAAGGGAAACAGGGGAATGGTTTGATATGACCCTGGTTAGTATATCGCAGTGTATGGTGGTTTCAGTGAGGTCAGGGAAAATCAGGAAATGATCTAAGCAAGAAAAAGACTAGTGCACACCTAACCAAAATTTACAATCTCTAGTGTTGGGATGTAAAATTCTCCACATGTCTGCAAGACCTAAGGAGTATTGTAACTCTTTAGCACCCCTTAGGTTAGATGTTAAACCATATTTTTCAGTGCCAGATCTATCAAGATCGTTGTCTGGGACAACATTCCAATAACCCCCTATTATGATGGGCAGACTACCCAGAGATACCAGTTGTGACATCATAGCAGAAAAGAGTTGTGAGTTCTCGGTAGTTGGCCCATAAATAGATATCAGAATGATATCTGTTTCGTCTAGAGTGCCCTGGACAATAACAAATCTCCCTTCAGTAGCAATGATTTGCTCTGTGCATGTAAACTGAAGGATCTTATGAATTAATAAGGCTGTCCCAATCCTTTTGTGACTGGCTCCAGATGCAAATACCTGGCCAATCCACTCTCTTCTCCATAAATGTGCATTAGAGGGTGGTGTGTGGATTTCTTGTAAAAAGACAATTTTGGCACCTATGGCCTTTAAATGTCTTAGCACCTGATATCACTTTTGCTTAGTCTGCCCCTTTTAACATTCCATGAGATAATTTTGTAAGCATTGTCAGACATAGCCATGATTACTTTTGTACAATGTACCAAAGCAGAGGCCCTTTAAAGACTGATGGGTATGACTTTCCCCTTCCCTGAGGGAAGTTTTCTATGATTAGCTGTACCAATATAAACAACACAAAGGTTCAATAACTTTCTCCTGTAGGCTAGTCAGAAAAAAATGGTATTTTCTGGAGTAAACCGGTAAAAACATAATAAAGAACAGCAACTAGTAATAAATAGGACAAACATCTAACAGTTAACAAAGTGAACAACATCCTAATGGATAAAGAACAAGAAGGATAGTAGTTCTTGCAGCAAATGCAAGGATGGGGCATCAGCCTAGATCATCCACTGGCTTGCAAGGCAGAGACCGGTAACACTGCTATCTGGCAGGTCCAGTTAGTTAGTTCATGCAGGGCTTGAGTGGGCTGAAACCTACCAGCTCCACCACCAAACAAATAAGCCAGTGGTATGAAAAGCCTCTGCCAATTGATGCTTGCGCAGACAATGTCTGCTCTGCAACTTGTGTCCGAAACATTATATCTCGTTAAATACAACATACTGCTGATTTCCATGGTAGCTGAAAGTGGAGGGTATGATGCCTCACTTGCTTTCGGTGAGCATGATCACTGATGGTTCATAGCTAGCATCATAAATAAAACCATTTAGTGTCAGCAAACAGAACAATAAAAGGAGGAAGAAAGAAATGTAATGGAAACACCCAACACTGAATTAATGAGGAGCTGTCTGGAACGTCCCCCCCCCCATCCTTTGCAGCAGCCAGAATGTGAGAGGATGACTGCTGCAGTTAGAGGTAGATGGGTTAAAAAATCCCACACTCCATAATTTAAAGATAAAGTCTACAGTGAGAAATTTTCTCCTCCAGCACAACAGGTGAGATAGGCACAGTAGAAGCTGAACAGTACTTTGCAGTTAAACACACACTCAAACAGTTCCTTTTACTAATAAGCAAAGTTAAAGAGATGTGTTTGTTTTACTGGATGAAGTAGGCCACTTCCCCCTCCCACTAGTGCAAGCTTGACCCAGTACAGTCTTCAGAAAAAACAAACTCTACCGTATCTGAGACAGTAAAGCAGTCCTCTAGGTATAGTAGGTTCAGAGATGGTGTTGGGTCCTGGTAGGTAGATTGAGGTATGCAGCGTGGGCTATGAAATACCCTGTGTAAAACAGAGAACATCAAGTTGCTGAGATGGACATGGATACTACACCAATGTGCAGTGGTGCGAAGAATTTGTGACGGCACAGCTCATTACACCTGACTGGGGCAGACTGCACAAAGCACACATGCATCCTCTACTCCCTTGCCCAAATTCTAAACTTCAAAGAAAGGGTCCAGTACCAAGCATGCCTCATGGCCAAAAAACCCTTCTCCGTCTAACTCCTCCAGGATTATCAGCCTCCCTAACTTCCACCACCTCTGTGGTGAACACCCGCAGTTCAGACAATATGGCAATGGCTATTCCCAGGGTCAGGACTACTCTAGCCCAGAGATCTTTTCCCATTCGGGCCCCCACCTGGTTTAAAGCCCTGCCCCCATTGGTCACATGCCACTCTAAGCTTAGCCCCTTCCAAATGGCCCTCAAGAGCCACCTCCTTACCACCTGCATTTGTACCTGCCTGCAATAGGCCCCCCACCCATATAGGTAGTGGCCCTCAATAGGCCTGCCTCCAAATCTATCTCTAGTACCACCACTGCAGCACTGTAACCACAGAGACCCCTCAAATGTTTCTCCATCACACTGACAAAGTCTTACCTATAGACTGCTACATTGTTAGACAGCCTAGTTATATCTCTGTGACTTGCTTATCTGTCTTAGACCGCTATGTGTGGGGCATTTTTATAAACCCCCACAATGTTGTACCTATCACTGTGTAACTGTTGTTCATATTTGTATTGGTATTTGTATCTTGTGTACTGAATGTACTGAACTGCATTGTATATTGTTTTGGTTGTTTATGTTGTCTACTGTTACTTTGATGTGGAGCCTTTGGAAATGGGTCCATGATTCAAAGGTCTGTAATTCCAATACTTTAAAATAAATAAATAAATAACATTAGCAGCGATAGTTCTCATTAGTTCAGGGTTACCTAGGAAATCTCTGGGAGAGGGTATGTGATCCATCTGTTTGACAGACACCTACTGCCTGTCAAATTGTCATTGATGTTTGCAGCTGCACAGACTGTTAAAATGAACTGTGGTGGGAAAGCAGATAAAGTGACAATGAAGGACAATCCTGAAGGGATAGTGGCATCGGCCATCTTAGAGTCTCCATAAGTAATTCTTTGAGTGACCAGGTAGGCAAATACTAATAGTTATTTTAAGCATATTGGGCCCTATGCATGAAGCCATGTAAAGTGCGCTGAAAAGAGACTTAGCAACAGTGCGCATATATGCGCATCACAAGACGGCAATGCGTGCCTGTATGCATAACCATGGGTGCACACATGCCCAATGCTAGGTCGGCATCCACAGACATGCAGAGTCAAGTGGAGGTGGGTCAGAGGGAGTCCTGGAATGCAGACACACCCCATGATCCCACCATATACTGAGAACCACACTGCTGAAAGCACCCATGGAAGTGAATGCCAACATGGAGGGCGAAGGTAACAGTGTGCCCCAGAGAGGCATGACTGCCAACAGGAATGTGGCCACAGGCCAGGTCCCACCAGTGGAGGGGCACTGCATCATGGACACTGTGGCCCCAGGCCTGTCAACAGCCACTGCATGATGGCCCTGGTGGTCCAGTTTCACTAGACTACAGCTGGCCGTGATGGTAAATGATATACGGGCGCACAGCACTGTACAGTACCAACATACTGAAGGTCTTCCCAAAACAAAGTCATGCCTGTGGCTGGAAATACAGATTACAGTCAATGCCACAGGGTCGGAGGTATACAGAGTGCCATCAAGCACAAGTGGCATAACCTCCGTTCCACCATGAAGTGGAAGCTGGTGGCCACCAGCTGCTCACAGTTGGTCATGGGTGGTGGACCACCCTCAAAAACAGTAATGCTGACCCCCATTGAGCATTGAGAGGGTTGTGGCTGAGATGATAGATAGATAGATAGACAGACAGACAGACAAACTGATAGATAGAAAGTCTTCCTCAAGCTTGCCTAAATGCTCACTGCCAGGCTGATATCCTGCATTTTAGCAGTTTAAATGTGATTGCCAGGGAGTGCCTGTATAGGGTCTGTGTACTGCCTCTATAAGAGCTGCCTGAATTGCAGTCATAAGTAATCTGAGAGGGAGCTCTATTGAAAGATGTAACTTTTTGCTGAAAATCATTTAGAGTGATAATGATAATGTAGTTTGTCTAACCTGCCTTCTTTGCAGCAAGGACTGTTTTGTTTATCTCCACTATATTGGTCCTGGACTGCGAATTGGACCAATCAGTACTGGTGGGACTGAAAATGGAACCAGACTGCAGGAGCTGTCTGAAGTCAAAATCTGTAGGAACTGTAGTTTTGGGCTTTTTGTGCCTTGTTGCACCTGAAGCACAAGTCTTTTTTTGTGACTGACAGGAGGATCAGCCAACCAAACTTTCTGGATCTTGGGGAATTTCCCAGACTACTGCAGCTAGTTTCAGTTTTGAGCTGGGAAGTAAAGAAGTAACAGCTCAAGTGATTTTTGAGCAGCAGTTCTGTGTAGTTTTTTATGGGAGAACTGTGAAAGGGCTGAGTTTTGGTCTGTCTGTCTGCCTGCTGTCACTGAGATGGAAAATAGAGTTTATTCGGACTGAATCTGAGTTGTGAGGACTTTTTAAGCCACTGAACTATGACCAGGCTTTAACCTGAAGAAGACCGAAGATTTGCAGAATGCGATCAACCTATCAGGATTTCCAGCTGCTTTTGAATCCCCGGTTTGTGCAGAGACTTTGTGATCGTGATCGGAGAGCGGTTTGCCTAGTACAGTAGAATTTCCTTACATGTAAATGTGCTGTGTATTGAAAGTGGGTCGTGATTTGGCTCCCCACTGTGTGAACTGTGTTCTGCTTGCTGGAAGCTTTAACCAGCCTAATCACACTGAATCCGCGTTCCTCTCCATTCAGCCTGGGCCATGCCACGCTGGCCCTGCCAGACTACCCCACTGCACAGAGAAAGCCACCGATGAGAGACCTGCCTGGGGTTCATCCCCCTGCTCCACGCTTGAAGAGGAATGATGCCTCGGTGAATCGTGTGGGACCTGCTTCTCCTGGCACTCCAGATTAACCACCTGCTGTCCCAATTTTCATCCAGCATGTGTCCAGTCTTGGATATTGTGAGTAATCATCAGGGTAGTTCCCTGCAACAACAGCCTAATCTAAAAGTGTGTCATCTGATTGTCTTGTATTTTTGTCATGAACTGAGCCCTCTGGCTACGGATTACAAATGGCGTGTGTTGTGCATGTTATTTTCTTACATCACAGGGCCCCAACCAGCTGCAACGTTCCTAGCTAGCCCACCATTCTCCATCTGGGTACCCTGAGTGTGTGACTGTTTGTGGACCCTGAAGTGCATGCATAACTGTTTGATTGATAGAACCTTTAAGCAAATGAACCTGATTACACCCATCCCTTGTTCAAGCCCCTTAAATAAATCAGATCTAACTCTTTTTTGCATTTATCCTGACTGTGGTTCCAGTTTGTGCAAGAGTACTGTACTGCTGTTATTTGCTGTGTATAATCTTGTTTTACAGGGGGTCCCCAGGGCTGGACCAGGGGAAAGCCCTGGTGGTAAGTGCAAACAGTGTGTGTGCTTGTGTGATGTATCAAGGGTATTGTGAAAGTGATTATTGTGTATTGTTCCAGCCACTAGTAAGAAAAGAGGGGGGTTACAGTGTCCCAGAGGGCTGTGCCCAGGTTAGCTTGACTGCTACCAACCCTGACCTCTGGGTGCAGGCACCCATTTCAGAACTCAGGTCCCTTAACCTGCTACTAGCCAAGCAGGCAAGGGTAGAAGCTGTTGGGAT
Source organism: Neoceratodus forsteri (assembly GCA_016271365.2). Taxonomy (NCBI): domain Eukaryota; kingdom Metazoa; phylum Chordata; order Ceratodontiformes; family Ceratodontidae; genus Neoceratodus; species Neoceratodus forsteri. The sequence continues at coordinate 616,628,553 of CM057455.1, forward strand.
AGTACCACCTAGGGGTTACATTGTGGAGGCTCACCGCTGGGATTTTGTGCATTCCAGTAGCCAAAAATTATGAATTATTGTTAAAGATTAATGGCTGCCCCAGTAGAAATGGCTGTACACCAGTTGGTGGGATAGTGTACTGGGCAGGAGATCGACCCCCAAAATCCTCTACTTATACTGGATATTCCCTTGGGTACCAGTAAAGACACTGTAGAGGGAGCATTCTCCAAAGTTGAATGTTTAAAAAACCCTGTGGTGGTGGGTCGATAGGCTGATTTGATCGCCCAAACTTTCATAGCCTTGGTAGAGTGTAGTGACCTCATGGACAGCTCTAAAGTGCCACATACTATTGCCCCAGAAGGGGTTCCAGCTGCCTGGAGAGTGATAACAAAAGACAGTAAAGCTCCGACCATTATCTGAGACTTTTGAATAGAAATTTGATAAGTTGTTGCTGGAGGAATGGAAAACCGTAGAGGACTTTAAGAAAATATTCCTGCCACCTGGAGTGTTACTTCCCCAACACCCCCTCCCATTCCAGCATCCGTTATTGCCCCGCCTTCTGTGCCCGTGCCAATGCTGGTCCCTATATCGATACCTGCCATTAGTCACAACTCCTACAGAAGGTTGAGAATTTTCTCGGGCACCCTCCTCACCCCCCAGAGGGAGGATGACTGGGAGACCTGGATAGACTATGTTGCCCCTCTAGGACTAGAATGGCGATACTCAGAAGCAGAGAAATGAAAGAGGTTGAGTGAGAGCCTCCGAGGTCCTGCCCTTGCTACCATCTGTACCAAGTGGGCCAATAACCCTGAAGTAACTGCACAGGACTATCTTGATACATTGGAAAATTTGTATGGGAGCCTGGATTCAGATGAGGATCTGTGGTGGAGAGTAAGAAATGCTCAGCAGTACCCAGGGGAGCCATTGTCTTTGTATGTACCTCGGCTTGAAAAGCTGCTACAAGAGTACCTCAGAAAGGATAGTTTGCCATCAAATGAATTAGATAGAATTAGGCTGGAAAGGATTCTTAAGTCTGCTCCATTTTCAGAATTGTTACTGCTTCAGTTGCGCCTTGCCACCCGACTGGAATCGCACCCCCTCCTATGACGAGCTAATGAAAGAAATTCAGGTGGTTGAGCAAAGGTGACCATGTGGGATAGTTGCACCAGTTGCACCCTTATCTGCTGCTACAAGTGACCGAGAGTGATCAGCCAAGTGAGGCTCAGGGGCAAAAGTCAACACTTAACGAGCAAAGGACTTCCCGCCCTGGGCCCAGCAGTGGAAAGACGAGCTACTAAAGGAAGTCCGAGAGTTGAAGATGGGTGTTTCTGCAAGGGTTTCCCTCATGGAACAAGATTCTGGTCCCTTTCAGGATGTGACTGTCATGGGGGTTGGGGTGCACCCTCAGGCATCCGCTACTGAGGGTGGCTCCAAGGCTGAGATCACTGTATTGACCTCCACTCTAAAGGGACTGTTAAGACACGTTGCACCACTCTCACTGCTGCAAGCAGATACTAGACCCCAATCTTTTGCTACTGCTTCAGTTCCTCATACGATGCTGTCTCCCAGGATAACCCAGGAGTCTATCATTTGTCACAACTGTGGAAAGGATGGCCATACGAAAAGAGAATACTGGTCCCAGAAGGACTTAGAAAGAGTAGTAAATGGACTCCAAAGGGAGCTCCAAAAAGCAAATTAATGGCCAAGGGTGCCCAAAATGACTGCAGTGAGGGTTTGAGAAACCCTAACTCAAATTCCTTTGTGGTTAAATCATCTGTCCAGGCCTCTGTTACTGCCTCTCCTCAATGGAGACTACTGTTACTGTGAATGGTATTCATACTTGGGCTGTGCTTGACATTGGGTCACAAGTGACCATTGTGTTCCAGGACTGGTATGACAAACACTTATCTGATGTGCCTTTACAATCCCCGGAAGGCGTAAATGTGTGGGGGCCTGAGCAACAAGTCTTATCCCTACCTAGGGTATGTCCGCCCCAGGTTGTCTTTTCCTGCATCTGTAACAGGTGTAGAAGAGTGAGTAGAGACATTGGCCCTAGTGTGTCCACCCACAGGACTGTATGATGGGGTCCCCCTGTTAACTGGGACAAACACCCATATGTTTGAGAGACTGGTGCAACTCTGTCATGTGAAACAAGAGCAACGGACTGGGAGGGCCCTGAGAATTCCGGTTCTGATCAAGGGGGCCTATGATTTGCAACAGAAACCTGAGGAAGTAGACCAGGATGAACTGGTGGGGATAGTGTGGAAGAAGGATCCCAATTCAGTGGTACTGGCCCCTAATGCCCAGTGTACCATTCAAGGGGAGATGCACCTTCTGAAAGATGTCAAGAACAAAATACTGATGTTGGATGCACCAGGCGATGGAAAATTGCCAGAAGGATTATTGATCAAGCCCAGCATCTTGCCTGCTCATGCCTATGACTATGAATGACACGTGATGGTCCAGATTCTCAATGTGTCAGATCGAGAGATCTGGCTGAACAGAGGGTGCACCCTAGCTATGGTACACTGTGCAGACCCTGCAGTATTGCCCAGCAACAAGCACCCTAGTGAGAAGGAGAGAGTGACCCCAGACTTGTTTGACTTTGGTGACTCCCCATTGCAAGCTGAATGGAAGGCTAGAATTAGCAAGACACTTGCCCAGAGAGACCAAGTGTTTTGGTTGAAGGAATGGGATGTGGGATGTGTCCAGGGTGCGAAGTATCACATACGCCTGCATGTTGAATGGCCATTTCTAGAGAGATCCCATCACCTAGCCCCAGCAGACACAGATGATGTGAGAAGACACCTACAGGAAATGCTCATTGCTGGCGTGATACAAGAATTCAGGAGTCCATATGCCTCTCCCATTGCGGTTGTGCATAAGAAGAATGGGTCTGTGAGAATGTGTATTGATTATTGAACTCTGAACCAGTGGACCATCCCAGACCAATACACTATGCCTCGTATATAAGATGCCCTGGACTGCGTGAATGGGAGCAAATGGTTCTCGGTGTTGGATATTCGCAGCAGATACTACCAGATGCCAATGGCCCCAGAAGACCATGAGAAAACAGCCTTCATCTGTCCATTGGTGTTCTATGAGTTTCTGAGTATGCCACATGGGATATTGGGTGCCCCAGCCACCTTTCAGCCACTGATGGAATGTGCAGTGGGAGATATGAATTTGCTGCAACGCTTGGTGTACTTGGACGATGTCATTTTGTTTGGGAGCACCTTAGAGGAGCATGAGAACTGACTGTTTAAAGTCCTAGACTGACTGGAAGACTTCCGTCTCAAGCTGTCCATTGACAAGTGCCAGTTTTTCCAAATCTCCGTGAAGTGTGTGGGGCACATAGTATCTACAAAAGGGATAGAAACTGATCCCAGTATGGTTGAAGCACTGACTACTTGGACCCTGCTCCATAATCTGAAAGAACTACATTTCCTGCAGTTCTATGCCTACTCCCGCAGGTTCATAAAAGACTATCCCAAGGTGATTCACCCACTTTTGAATCTTACCCAGGGTTACCCTGCTTCCAATTGTAAATACAAAAAAGGGTCCGTTAAAGAACCAGAAAAAGTATACTTCTGCCCAGGTGAACTCTTCGGGCCCCACTGGACACCCGATTGTGAAGCAGCCTTCCATGAGATCATATACCAGCTCACCCATGCCCCATCCTCTCCTATGCTGACCCCACCAAACCCTATGTGCTGCATAAGGACGCTAGTCTGCAGGGTCTAGGAGTGGTGCTGTATCAAGACCATAAGGATGGCCTGAGATCAGTAGATTTTGCCAGTAGGAGCTTGACCCCATCTGAACGAAACTACCCGGTGCATAAGTTGGAATTCCTTGCGCTGAAATGGGCCAACGTTGAACAGTTTCATGAATACCTCTATGGGGCATAGATATTGGTGAAGACTGACAATAACCCATTGATCTATGTTCAGACTTCAGCTAAGTTAGATGCCACTGGGCACCGGTTGCTTTCTACATTATCAACCTATGATTATGCTGTAGAATGTATATATATATATATATATATATATATATATATATATATATATATTTCAACTGGGAGCATAATATTCATTTATCTATCTATCTATCCCATTAAAACACAGAATTAATTGCTAACCATCTCTGGCATTTTCACCCATGGCAAGGCCATGAGCATGGACACACTAGCAGGTAAGTGTGGTATGATGTACAGGTGAGGGGGACACGGCAGGCACAGTGCCCAAGGTAACCACCATCTCTTGCAACCCACCAGACACAGAACTATAGAGTGCAGGAGCTGCAGGGAATGCAGCACAGATGGAGCCACCAAGGGAACCTGCACTCATGGGTGGAAGGTAGCACAAACTGTACACCAAAGAGGGACCTTGACCATGATGGCTGTAGCCCAGCCAGCATTAACCAACCACCCTGTCACCCACAGGATGACAGCCGGAACAGGCAAGGATGCCGGTGATGGACAGAGAGGCACACCCTGATGACACCGAGTTGGCTATGGACACCACAAATGGGACAGCAGGCACAGATGACCACATATCCTGTTGCAACACATCGCAGCTCCCCATTGCCCCTCACTTCCCCAGGATGTTGTGGAACACATGGGCAGAGATGTAGAAACAATCGCAACATCCCATGCCCCTCCACACATGGGCAAAGGTCATGTGTCACCACCCGCCTGCACAGGTGAGGAGCTTCTATCTATGATGGAGCACATGTCCACAGGACTTGCCCATGACTGCAGTGAGGAGGGACCACAAAGACTGCTGCCATGGAACACAAGGCGAATACCATCCATGGGCATTCTGCTGTCAAACTACCATGACCTGCAGCAGCTAGAATGGAAACGGCACAGAGGGAGAATACATAGGCACTATGTGACCTCCCCAAGGATGTGAGGGGAATGTGCAGGGGCATCAAGAGGATCAGTGACAAGCTTGAGAGGCTGATGGACTGCATGCTGCCTGTGCGTGCTGTGCTCATGCAGGGTATCCCTACAATTGGGGAGGGGGCAGGACAACACAAGACATGGCAGGCAGGCAGATGTGGCACAGGGAGGGATAGCAGAGTGAACATCATGCTGCTGAGGGGAAGACCACCATGGGCCACAAGAGGTGCAGGAGGCTAGACACCTGGAAGGCACCTCAGCACAAGGCCCTGACCATGCCACCGTGATGTGAGGTCCACCACTGTACTGTAGCCTGCACTGTGGGGGGCCACAGCACACTGCCACCTGCACACCAATTCCCATGACCCACAGGTAGACAACAACACACAATGTGCAATGCACAGGTCCACATAATACCACATATGAACACCGCATGCCACATATGAACCCCCGCACACAACACATGAACCATGTACACAACACATGAACCATGCACACAAAACATGAACCCTGCACACATGAACCATGCACACCACACAAGCCCCACACACCACACATGCACCACACGCACTGCACACACACACACACACACACACACGCTGCACCACACATGGCACAGGTGCACTGAGAGGGGAACATCATCATAGTGCTGCCTGACCCACACAGCTAACAGATTAATGTAACCTGTGTCACCACATGCTGCATGGGATGGCCAGACAGCATTTCCCCTCGACAAATGTTGGGGTGTCATCATTACAAGGTGACATGTCCTCAGGTGCATCGCATGGCATGCATGGGCAGTCCTCATCATTCTCACATGTTGTGTAGTATGACACAGACAGTGAACACTCTGCATGCTTTAACAGGGGCAAGTATCATCATTCCACCTGTGTGATTGGGACACCAGAAGCACATCTGCAGCCTGCAGAACATGCTTTCCACCACTGACCATGTCCTCTTGTGTGCCCCATTGTATGCCTACTCTGCTGGCCTTTTGGTTCCAGGTACAGTGTCAGAAGCTAGGGTCGTAGTAGATACCCACTGTTGCCTAGGAGGACGAAGGGCAGTATTATTATGTGTAAACAGTCCAATAGGTGCCACAGGCCCTCACCAAGATAGCTACCAAGCAACCAGCCATCCACATCACCATGTGCAGCAAGGTGGGCACCCAGGCAGGACCAGTCAAAGATATAGGCAATGTGGCATGAGCCTGGGTATTTAGCACACATGTTCATGATGATACTGTCTGCATTGCATACCACCTGGCATTTAATGCTATGGAACTCCTTACAGTTGTGGACACCTCATCCTCCACTGATGCGGCTAGGATCACTATGTAGGTTCAGTCAATGGCACCAAGCACATTCGGCATACTCTGCATGCAATAGAACTCTTCCTTGATATGTTGGATGCCCGCCAGTGTTGCTGGGAAGGCAAAATGTGCCTGCATATGGTGCAGCAGAGCATCTGTGATGTGATACAAGGCAAGGGACACAGATGACTGGCTCACACCTGTAACATCCTCTGTCACCCTCTGGAAGGAGCCTGTGGCACAGTATGTAAATGCACACATCACTTTTGTCTCCACGGACATTGCCCTGGACCATTTGGTATAGTGTGTGATGTGTGTCTGTACCATGTCACACAGGTGTGTGATGGCTGCATGGTTCATCCAGAATCACTGTATGCCGTGTATATCATGGAGGGACTGCATCAGTAGTCTGTTGTGAAACACCCTTGGACAGGAATGTGCATGATGCCAACATACTCATGCCAGCTCCTCCTCCAGCTGGAGGGCATTCAGCACATGGTCTGGGCACATGGCACAAAGATGGGCACTGTCACAATAGGCATATTTTGGCAGACTGATATGCAGCAGAGCAGTGGTGCTTTCCTGTACTCTGTAGCACCACCAGTCCAACCCCTGACCCATTGTGTGGGCTCTTCCTGTGCACATCGATGTGTGGCATGGCATGCTAGGACATCTGCCATGTGGCAGTGTTCATTATTAGGAACAACATGGCGGTGGCAGCAGCAAGCTCTGTGGCAGCTGTGGGGCACCTGGGGGAGTACCCCCCGAAACTTTGGAGAAGGGCCAACCTCACATATCAAAATCCTTGAAAGGGGGGCAATGTTTGGGAGGTTACAGAGCTGGCTAAGATGAGTACATGGTTGCTTGGGGGTGGAATGTGGGTGGGGTTGTAGCATGGTACCACTGGCTCATGGTCTGCATATTGTTTTGTTCCAGCAAGCATTCAGTAGGAAGCTGGTTTGCATGACCCTGGAGCGAAGGGAGTTAGGCCCAAAGAGTTTGCATCTGTTGTCATGAAGAAGAGGAGGTGGACACAGGTGATCCCTGAGATCCTGTCATGGGATATCTACTACAAGGATATGGCTGAGGAGCTGTAGGCAGTAGAGGTAAGTGAAATGAAAGGTAAGTGTTACTTAGCATGCATGTGTTATATGGGTGGTAGTGGCACATCACAGACAGGTCACTCATACCCCCTTTCATGTCTATTTCTCTTGTTTCTGAAGGACACCGGCCCACTCCATCACCTGATCCTGGCAATGTGACCGCATAACAGGAGCATACCTCCAGCTTCAATTGGAGGATTCTCAGAGGGGATGGATTGATTACCGGATCACGGGGCTATTGATGTAATTATCAGACACTGGTAGTAAAACATTTGGTAAAACCGTAATCTGAGTCTGTGCCATTATTCTGGCTGGCACCATATGGCATTCAGCTGGGGGGGGGTGGTAGTATGGGATGCATGAGTTGCTAACTATTGCTTCTTCTCAGTGAACTGGCAGGTTGCACATAGGGACAATGACCCATGGTCAGGGGCACATCCTAGACATGGTATTGGTCAGTCATTGAGCTGGCAGGTTTCGTGACTTGGTCTAGTCTGTATATTCTGGGACTCTGACATGTATGTATCCCTCCTGTGGGGCAGTCATAGGTGCTGCCACACCCCACTGTGAATTCCCATGCACTCCCATTGTATAGGGAAGGGAGGTCTGTATCAGGGCTCTCTCAGGGGAATCCCAGCTCTCAGAGTCCTTTGGGTGGTAAGATCGTGGGTGTACCTGCCACCTGAACATGGCCCATCCATGTTCTCATGTACTGGGTCAGGTGTGTGTGGCAGGGAGCATTCCTGGTTGCCTGAACCACATGCTGTGTTGGCAGTTAGCCACTGCGTGGTGGGGGCATGCAGCCATGCCTGTGTCTGGGTTCAGGCCTACCAAACACCATCCCTTATGAGTCTTTCCAGTCTCAGTTTAGAGTTGGGCACAGTATGAAGACCACCTTGGTGAAGGTGCATAATGATCTCATGATGGCGAGAGACAGGAGAGAACATACCATCTTGGTCCTCCCAGATCTCTCAGCAGCATTTGACACCATGGCTCTTGAGGTACTGCTTGACAGACTGTGGTACTGGTGTGGCCTGTCTGGAAATGTAATCAAATGGTTTTGGTCATACTAGACAGGCAAAAATGCAGAGGGTGACAATGGGGTTAGCCTCATCTAACCTGAAGCCTCTGCTTAGTGGAGTTCCATAGAGTTGGGAGACATTATCAGATGGTATGGGCTGGGTTTTCACTGCTATGCTGATGATACCCAGCTATACTTGTCTTGTGCACCTGGTGACCAGATGGTGGCCTCCGTATTTAACAACTGCGTGGAGGAGATCCAGACCTGGATGACTCATAACTGGCTATGATTCAACCTTGACAAGAGTAAGATGCTGGTGGTGGATCCAGGTTATATTGGGGGGGGGGGGGTTTTGGAGACCCACCCTGGCCTTGTACTGGGAGGGATCACATGACCCTCTCCACACGGGTGAAGGATCTGGGGTGTAATCCTCAATGACAGCTTGACACTGGATGCTCAGGTGTTGGCTGTCAATTTTACCACCTGAGGAATATCACACAGATCTGGGACCTTAAACCATCTGAGGACTTGACCATGCTGGTACATGCTTTCATCACATCCATGCTGGATTACTGCAATGCCCTGTACCTAGGGCTATCTGGAGGCAATTTCCACTGGCTGCAACTGGTGCAGAATGTGGTGGTGAGTATATTGATGGGCGTATGAAGGTGTGAGCATATCACGCCTGTCTTCTGTGAACTGCACTGGCTGCCAGTTAGGTAGAAGATTGTCTTCGAGGTCGGGTTACTGACCTATAAGGCCCTACATGAAAGGGGACCAGTCTACCTGCAAGATCTTCTTGTGCCTCATCATCCATCCCAGGCTCTCCATTCTGTTGAGAGTTTCCTTCTTAGGGTTCCCAGGGTTAACCTGCGGCATTTGGGTGATGGTGCTTTTTCTGATGTTGCGCCTACCCTGTGGAACTCACTGCCTAATCATCTTTGGGAGGCACCCTCAGTGGATGCCTTTAAAATGGGTTTAAAGACCTTATTATTCAACCAGGCTTTTCATTTATAAATATATTTTAGTGATTATTTTAAATCATAATGATAGATTTTAAGTTTACTGCTGTTAGCTCCATCTGGATCTGGTTTTGATTTCTGATTATTTGTGTGTGTTTTGTACTGTGATTTTAATTGTTAATGTGAAGCACTCCAAGTCCCCAGAATGGGGCGCTATAGAAATAAAGTATCTATCTATCTATCTATCTATCTATCTATCTATCTATCTATCTATCTATCTGTCTGTCTGTCTGTCTGTCTATCTTTTTATCTCAGCCTATGCACTGCACACAGAGGTTTATGGCAGCCATACCCTTGGCATAGTGTTGCATGTGCTGTCCCATGCATCTTCCTGATGTGGCTGTGTTCGTGCATGCACATCCAGGTGGAGTGTGTGATGCACTGTGTGCACCTGCCCCTCCGCATGCCTAATGCCATGCAGCACTCCGCACAGTTCTTGCATGCAACCTGTGCTTATCCTATGTGCCACATCACCGTAATGCGCTACATGATCCATCTACATGGCCTGCATGGCCCTTCCCATGCTTTGTGCATAGGCTTCACTAAGAACGCTCCCATACATGAAGTCAGTTCAAATCACAATTTCTGTATACTGACAGATAAAAATTAAAAGGAGTAGTCTTATAGAGCAATTGAAGGAATAGAGAAACATACATTTGGTAAATAACTATGCCAATGGCAAGTGACAACAAAGCACTCAAAGCAACATATCAATGACCATTTCAGGTAGCTCAGGGACAAAAGGGAGTTTCAAGTTGTGGTACCTCTCATGCAACTATTACTGTCTGCCTCAAAGGTGATTCTGGGGGTCAGACGTGGTAGCTCCTTTGTGCCATGTCAGCGTTTGCAAAATCCTTGACCCCCTGATTTGTGGTCACTAAAAGCTGAACAGAATACAACGTTCTGAACTTGACACTGGACTTATGCAGAGCTCATTGGATGGATTTGTACACCAGTTGATTCTATCTCACCGAGGGCATAGTATCGCTAAAGATGTGAACTCTGTGCTTATTCCAAAACAGGTTTCCTTTTTTCTTCTTGATCATGGATATATACTTTATCCAGGAAATTAAGGCAGCACAGAATAATAGCCTGAGGTTTCCCTGACAGGAGAGGTTGCGGCTGGAAGGCGCAGTTGGCTCACTGTTATGTAGGTGGTGACAGTTTCAGGATGGCCTGCTATTTCCTGAAGGAACATGTGTATGAATGACAATATATCATTGCCCTCAGATTTTTCAGGGATGCCCACTATGACTAAATTGTTACGCCAGCTTCTCCCCTCCTGATCTTCGATGTGGTCTTTGAGCTTCTTAACTTTGCATAGGACTGCAATGAGTTCAGCTCTATCCCTGGTCTGTTTGTCTTCCAGTGAGCTGATCTGTACCTTTACATCGCCGATGTGGGTTGATAGGGCTTCTAAAGCTGGTTGAAATGCACAGAAGTCACCCACCAGTTCTAAAATAGATACTTTAATGGTGGCCAGGTCTGTGAAGAATCTGTCAAGCTTACTGGAGGTGGTCTACATTTCAGAGGCATCTGTCAGGGAGGCAGGCGGTGTTCCTTATTTCTGGCACTTTGGCATGGGTGTCTGAGGTGGCACTCATGGTGCCAACACACAATCCATTGCTTGACGTGCCTCCATTCAAAAAATCCATGATCTGACCACACAGAGTGAATAGAAGGAGAACCACTACCACTTAATGGTTAAAAAATAAAGAGGTAAAAAAGATTTCACAACATTTTCCAGTTTTACTGAGTTTTAAGGCTTAGGTGGCAGAGCTGTGGAGAAAGAGTCCCCTCATGATTAGTGCATCATGTGACTCCTGGGTGGGATTGTAAGGTTAAAAAGGGAAGGTAGGACTGTGCTGACATATTGCTATCAGAAGAAGGGGTCTGTGGCTGGAATTCCAAATGCAGCTCAGCTTTTGTCATTACAAGGGAGTGGAATTGAAGAACAATTTTCTGAAACTCTCTCCAAGTCCTCCCAATCACTACAGTGTGTTTTCATCTTCTCCCCCTACCTTGCACACTATTTTCTCTCTCTCCCTGTCACCAACTGCAAGCAGCAAAGGCTGAGTGATCAAGAAAGAGAGATAGAGCAAGAGAGGGGGAAAGAGAGACAAAGGTTCCATCATAAAACAGTTCAGAGTTCAGTTTATTTAAAATCTAAAGGGTAGCACTTAGCACTATGCCAAAAATGTTAATTTAAGTAATGGGGCATCTACAATCCCTTTTAAAGCTCTTGCACCATAAAACAACCTCAGTAATCTAGTTAGAAATTTACCTAAGGCAACCTAGAGGCATTGTTCCCTCTGGTGACAATGGAGTGGCAAGCACAGTTATGGTGCACAGTAGGGTCACCTGAGCTGAGCAAGCAATGTGAGTGACATTCCTTGAACACAAGATGGTAATAGCTGCTTTGTTATCATTCCAGTAATTAGACTCTGTGCTTCATCCATTCATGTAGGCTCAGTTCTACAGGTCTATTGGACTAGGGCGCCACAGGGCTGAGCCAGGTTCTAAAGGCTAAAATGCTGTTTGTTTACCATAGCAACATTTTCATGCTATGTTACAAGAAAATTACCCCCACATCAATAAAGTGGGACCACAAGTATTCAAATGAGAATACATAAGTAAGCAGATAATAAAAAAAAGCATTTGTCAATACTGGATGTTTGCTTGCCGATATTATCATTGGATGTACAGAAGTCAGACAGATGCAGAATAGGAATGGCAGTGAAGTATTGAACTCATGCCAATCCCATCTCCACCCTGCCGAGATGGACAGGCATTGGGGTGTGTCTTTAGGTCATCACCCATAACGCTCACGGCATTTCACCTCACCCTATCCTGCATACACCGACAAGTGATGAGGTGTGCCTTGGGGTGTTTGGCTTTACAGTCACCCCATTTCATAAGGACATACTCTGAAATGGATGCAGCATTGAAGAATGGGATAAACTCTGGGGCCGGCATATGCAAATCAGCTAATCAGCCATTCAATGGCGCAGTCATTGCATTTGCATCCACTTAAAGATGTGCCTCACCTCATTTGCTTGGGTTTCGCTATAAAAGTGCGACATTGAGCTGCACTGGCCATAGTCAGTTACTGCAGTCTATTGCGGGGAATTCCATGCTGTTTGGGAGTGTGGACTGTGGTGTTTGGGACATGCATGAGACTGCACACTCACATGCAACACCTGTCATTCTCACAGGATGAATCATGACTGAGTGTGTGGTGGAGGAAGAGGAACAGAGTCATGGGAGAGAGAGGAGGCGGAATTTCACTAAGGCCAAGACAGATGCCCTGTTCGAGGCCTACCTAGACCAGGAGCCGCTTCTCAGCGGATGCCAGGGAACACCACAGGCCCGTGCTGCTGCATGGGAGCAGGTGGCACATGCTGTAACCTGCATGGTAGCCACCAGCACTCCATGCAGGAGTGCAAAAAGAAGATGGGCACAGACAGGCGGAGGATTAAAGAGAAGGTGGCTGCCATCAGGCAGCACGGTCTGCGACAGGTGGGAGACAGCCGGAGGTGCTACACCTGACCCCACAGGAAAAGCGGGTTGCTGGCAGCATGCAGCGTTGCACCATTGAGGGTGTTCCGGGTGGTGGATTCCAGATGGGTGGTAGCCCATCACTGCATGGTAGGTCATCGTCTGTCTAATGGGGGGGGGCAGGGTAGGTCACATGCAGTAACGCTACTTTTTTCCCTTACAGCTCCTGATCGTCTGCATGGGTCAGCGGCGGTGGTGGGCTTCTCCACTGAGGCCAGTCACATGGAGATGGAGGAGGGCCCATCCACCTCCTCAGGAATACGGGGGTCAGGGTGACAGTGGGACCGCCTGGATGTCCAGACTGATGTTGGTGGAACAGGTGTGGAGGAGGCCCTGCCCATGTCCCAGCATGCCAGTGTCCATGGATGCCAGCATGCTGAGACTCGGGCTGGTGCCGGATCCATCACTGATGATGATGGAGCTAATGTCATCAGCAGTGACACGTGTGTGCCACAGGATGGCCACACAACAGGTGACGTCGCTGCCATGGCTGTGGGTGGTGCCGCTGTGGAGACCTGCATGTCATCACAGTCCCAGCCTGTGCCTGTCAGCACCAGTGGATCAGCATTGGTGTGTGTCTAGGACAGTGGGACTGTTGCAGCCACTGCGGTGGCACCATTGAGCCCTCGGGAGCGGCAGCCGGAGGTGCAGCATCAGCAGTCGGCCAAAGGCCATGGGGGTACAGTGTCAGGGGGCGGCGTCAGTGCACCGCCTGTGGACATACCCAGGGCTGGCCCTGGTGTGCAGCACCCACCCTCAATGGGTGATGATCATCAGGGCCGAGAACACCCTGAGGGACAGCATGCCGATCAGGCAGATGACCTCTTGGATGAGCACACCCGCATACATAGAAACATAGAATTTGACAGCAGATAAGAACTGCTTGACCCACCCAGTCTGCTCATTTCCCTACCTAATGGATAAGCTGCAGATCCTAGTTAACCAGTAGCCTACTTCTTTCTACCCCCACTCCCTAGAATTGCCTTATGACTGTCCCATGCATGCTTGAATTCAATCACTGTTTATGACTCCACAACTTCCTCCGGAAGGCCATTCCATGCATCCTCAACCCTCTCAGTGAAAAAATACTTCCTTACTTTACCTCTGAGCCACCCCCCACCTTCAAATTGTGCCCCCTTGTTCTTGCACACCTCTTTTTTTGAAAGATGCTACCCTCTTGGACTTTGTTGATTCCCTTGAGGTACTTGAGCGTTTCTATCATGTCCCCCTCTCCCTCCTTTCTCGAGGCTATACATATTAAGCTCCTTTAGTCTCTTTTCATATGTCTTCCATAGAGACCCTGCACCATTTAGTTGCCCTCCTCTAGACAGCTTCCATCTTGTCTATGTCCTTGTGGAGATTGGGTCTCCAGAACTGCACACAGTACTCCAGATGGGGTCTCACCAGCTGTCTGTACAGAGGGATAACAACTTCCTGTTTTCTACTGGTGATGCCTCTCCCTATGCATACCAGTATGCCCCAGCCCTCCTTACTGCCCTCTCACATTGCTTGCCCACCTTTAAGTCATCTGATATGACTATCCCCTTTCCCTTTCCATTTTTGTTGTTGCTAGTATTTCTCCCCCCCCATTGTGTACTCTTCCCCTGGGTTTTTGTTTCCCAGGTGCATTACCTTGCACTTCTTAGCATTAAATCTAAGCTGCTATACATTTGACTATTCCTCTAACCTTGCCAAGTCCCTTCTCATCCTCTCCACCCCACCTTGTGCATCAACTCTGTTGCAGATCTTTGTGTCATCTGCAAGAAGACATGCTTTTCCCTCCAGTCCCTCTGCAATGTCGCTTACAAAGACATTGAAGAGGACCAGTCCTAACACCGAACCCTGCGGCACCCCACTAGTAACCCCCCTTTCTTCAGAGTGGACTTCATTTACTATTACCCTCTGTGTCCTATTCTCCAGACAATTCTTTACCCAGGCTATCATCTTGGGACCCACTCCCAGGCTGGCTAACTTGTATATTAATCTTTTGCATAGGACTGAGTCAAATGCCTTGCTAAAGTCTAGGTAGACCATGTCCACAGGCCCTCCCTGATCTACTACTTTGGTCATCCAGTCAATGAAATCTATTAGATTCGTCTGACATGACCTTCCTGCTGTGAATCCATGCTGCCTTGGGTTCTGTGCCCCCTTGGCCTCTAGGTACTCAATAATTCTTTCCTTTAGAAGTGATTCCATCATTTTCCCTATCACTGAGGTTAAACTAACTGGTCTGTAGTTTCCCGCTTCTGGCCTGCTCCCACTTTTGTGAAAGGGAATCATATCGGCCCTCCTCCAGTCCTCAGGTACCACCCCATCCTCCCATGATTTGTTAAAGAGGGTAGTCAGTCGTGTCACTAGTTCTACCCTTAGTTCTTTTAGAATTCTGGGATGAATCCCATCAGGCCCCATTGCTTTGTCCACCTTCAGTTTTAAGAGTTCTTTCAGAACCCTTTCTTCTGCAAGCATCAGTCAATCAGCAGATGCGGCTTGTGACGGCGGTGGATGCACTGAGTGTGGCTCTGTGCCAGGCAGAGGAGCGTCGCAGCAGAGACACTGCTCTGCTCCTGGAAGGGATGGACTGGTTGCGGGAGGATGTGACCGCTGCTATTGACAGGCAGACACAGGCGTTCACTGCTGTCATGGCCACAATGGGCACACAGTTATTTGCCCATGCGTAGCAGACACCACGCAGTGCTATGTCCACCCCCCGTTCCCGGCGTCGTGCGACACCATCCTTGTTGACACCGGGTTCAGCTGTGGGCATCCCGAGCATGCCTGGCGCGGGCATGTTTAGTGTGCTGCATACCCCTGTGAGAGCACGGTCACGTTCACGCAGTGGAACCCCCGGGGGACCGTCGGGGCCACCCCATGAGGCCACTGGTCAGCCTGTCACTGCTGGCAGGTCTCGGCGGGGCCGCCCATGCATCCGTGGTGGCCGTGGTACTGTGGCATGTGGCTGACCTGTCTCCCAGTGCGGCTACTGTCTGATGCTGGCCTGTGTGCATTGTGTCATTCAGCGGGCAATGCACGGGTGGGTACCCGGCCCTGCACGCACACACACACAGTCCATCTGCACACTCTCCCAGCTGCTGTCTGCAGTTGTGTGTGCATGATGATGTCTGCATTGTGCTGTACACCACTATGCAATGGTGCCTAGTGTCTGACACATGCACAGTGACAGGCAGTGGGCGTGGTGGTCTGTGGACATGTGTGTGGCTAGGGGTGGCGGTCTGGGTCGGTGTGCCTCCTACCCTTTGTGCATGTCTGGTGAGGTGTGTGTGTGTGTGTGTGTGTATGACTGCATGCCATGTTAGACCTCGCCCATCCCTGGTGGTGTGTGTGGTTCCATGCCCGGCCACTTCCCTTGATGGCATGCACCCCTGGTGTGTGTCCATGCATGTTTGTGGGTTGTGCCTTTGTCACTGGTGGTTGCACATGGCCACATAACTTACCTGGATTGGCTGAAGTGCTCCTCCATGATGGTATCCCGGTGCAGCGTTGCCAGCCGGAACAGTCAGGGGTCCCATCACCCAAGGGGGACTGCCCATCACCATTGTCATTGGTGTCATCGTCCCCATTGTTGTCCCCCTCTTTGACCTGTATGGCTATCCCACATTCATTGGCCATGTTGTGCAGGATACAACAGGCCAGGAATAGCCCACAGGCCTTTGAGGTGCTGTACTATAGGGCACCGCCGGAGGTGTCCAGGCAATGGAAACATGCCTTCAGCATACCGAACACCAGGTTGATGACATTGCATGTGGTGGCATGTACCTCATTGTAGCGTTGTTGCAATGGGGTTGCAGGCCCCCGGTATAGTGTGAACAGCCAGGGACAGAGTGGGTATCCACTGTCACCTGTGTGTAGAGGGTGGAGGTTAGTTTGGTGATCAGCATCACCCTACCCCAGGCCATGTAGGCCACTACCCATGTCATCTCTGACCATGCCCCTCCCAAGCTCTATGTTTGTCCATGTGGTTTGCATACTCACCCACTAAGTGGCCAGTGGGGATGTCCACACTGTCGAATATGTGGCACAGTGCTGACTGGTGCCAGATGAAGGCATTGTGTGATTATGCACCCCCTGGCATCACACACCACCTGGCAGTTGATGCTAGCATAGCCCTTCCGATTAATATATATGGCCCCCTCGGGGCCAGGTGGTGTGCGGATGGCCACAAGGGTGCAGTCTATTGTCCCTAGCATGCCAGGCATATGTGCTACCCTGTGGAACTGCTGTATGTTTGCTGTGCACTCTGCCGGTGTGCTAGGGAAATGGATGTACTCCGCAGCATGTGGCAGCAGTGTGCTGAGGAATTGGGTGAGGTGCATGATGCGGCCGACTGGGTTATGCCTGTGGTGTCCCCTGTTAGTCTCTGGAAGGTACCCGTGGTGAGCAAGCACATGCAAGCTGTCACTTTAGTCTCCACTGACAGAGCATGGTTCTGTCATGTGGGTGCCTGCATCACATCACTGTACAGCTCACAGAGCCACCTCAGAATTGCCCAATTCAAGTGGTACCGGCCCATGATCTCAGTACTGCTGTACAGCTTGAAGCTGGTGCGGGCTCGGTACTGCCTGTTGGGGGAATACCACTGGTGGGCCCTTCCATGGCCGTGCTTCCCTGCTGCCCACCTTCTTACCCCCCTCATTACTGCCTCCATCTGGATGGTGGCACTGGCCATGTCCCTTGCTTGTGTTCACCCCACCTGGTAGCTGTTTCTGTGTTCCCCCCGCTGTCCTGGCTGCTACTTCTCCTGCACCGGATATACCTTCCTATGGTGGCCTCTGTGCTGTGTGGCACTTCCCCCTTCTGCACTGGCTGTGGCTCCCCACACCTTCACTGTGCCTCTCTGTTCAGGGTGCCCTTTCCCTGGCCTGCCCTCTGTGTCCCTCCTGCCAGTTTGAGTTGCTATAGTTCAGCCTCATGTGCCTTCCCTGTAGCGTTCTTGTGCCTCTCCCTTGTTCCTTTTTATTTTGGCTCATTTCCGCTATCTCGCAACTTCCGCTTGCTCCTCTATTGCACATGGCGCATGTTGTTGAATATCGCACTGTGCCATTTATGCATGGTTCCTTCCCCTTCAGTTGCACATACATTCATTATCATTGCGCTATTGCTCTGTGTGATTTGGGGGTTGATCTGCCTCCCACTGAATATTGCAGAACGGCGCATTTTTGGACTTGCGCTGGAGCAACCCTATTGCGCATGGCGCAACCCTTTTGAATATCTGGGCCTCAGTGTCTAATGCAATACAATGCCACTAAATATTAACAAACTTTTTTGTGACATATTCTATATGAATATTTCCTTTGATCAAGTTACCCAGATATAAACCTAGATATCTATAACTTGAGGCTTGTTTAAGAATAGATTTATCCAGGGTTTCTATCTGAAGAGCCACCTCTTATTTATTCATGGATTTTTCCCTAGAAAATAACATAACCTGGAAATTCTTTGGGTTTAACACAAACTTAGATTAGAGGAAAAAACTTTGCAGTTCGCCAAATGCTACCTGAAGTGTGGTCTCAGTTTGTTTTAAGGGAGATCCCCCTACATAAACATAGTATCATCTGCATACAAATGATACCTTATATCTGGATTAGACAATGCAAAATTATTCATGTATCAGTTCTACTGGGCAGGACCCAAAACAGATCCCAGTGGGATGCCTGATACAGTGGTCATTCGACTAAATGCTCATTCGATAGACACTAACTGTTGCCTCCCTTTTAGATATACTTTAAACCAGTCCACCACCATTTCAGACATTCCAGAGATTTTATGCCTGGACAAGAGGATGTCATGGTCCAGGGTGTCAAATGTTTTAGACAAACTGATGAAGATCACCCTCATTGACATCCTCCTGTTCGGCATCTCATTAATAACACATGTAACCTTAAGTAAGGCTGAGGTGGTACGATATAGATGTCTAAAACCTGATTGAAATTTATTAATAACTTTATCTTTTTCCAAATCATCTTGTATTTGCTTAGCTATCAGTTTCTCAAAAACCTTAGTAACTGTTGGCAAAAGGGAGACTGGCCGATAATTTGCTAAATGTTTTTTTTACCTGACTTGAAAATATGCACCACCTTTGCTGTTTTCCATTCTTTAGGAAATTCTGCATGAAACAATGACATGTTAAACATTCTATCCAAGGGATATGAAATAAAAAGGGCAACCTATTTTAAATGAAGCCTTGTTATCCCAACTAATCTTCCAGATTTGCTAACAAATAAACTGTAAGAAGTTCTATAAAGTATTCTGATGTCACTACACCAATATCATGAACATTTCAATTGGAGAATGTAGAAAAAAATGCTATCAAATAAAGCACTAGATGAAGCATTAGAGCCAGCACTAGGACAAGAACAAAAGCACAAAAACAAGAGCAAGAACCAACTAGTCCATCTCTGAATGTGGGGTTCAAATGCAATAATGTACCTCCCTTTACAGGCACTGAGTCTCATCAGGTCTAGCTCTGCTGTCTGCCCACTGGCAACATAATGATCCAATGTGCTTACGACAAGATATGGGTTCCCTGACACAAAGCACAACCTGCTAGAACACTTGCATGATCGCATGCAAAGACACTGGGGGCACCGGACAAGGACTGGTTGGCGCTAATGAAACCTATGACTGAAGAAAAACTATAAGCCAGCTAAGCAGACTTGCCGCTTCACATTGTTAGTGGAACTGGTTAAAACTGCAGCTCTACTTTGACTATTTGCAGGAGTTCTCCCACTTAACGCAGTCACAAGTTCTGTGCAAGCCTACCTGTATTTTACTTGCAACCACACTCATTATAAATCAGGGTCAAAGCTTAAACACAACTCAAGACACATGACCAACATCAGGGACACTTCTAAAAAAAAAGGGTCATGTCAGCTCAAAAGGCTACATGCTGTAGTAAAAACAACTGAGAATTCAGTTTATTTAGAAGATAAAGGATAGCACTCAGCACCAGAACAAAAATATTAATTTAAGTAATGGGGCATCTAGGATCCCTTTTAAAGCTCTTGCACCATAAATGACCCACTGTGATCTAGTTAGAAATTTACCCTAGCCCAGCCTAGCACAAAAGCAAGAGAAAGAATCAATTAGTCCACCTCTGAATAGGGAGTACAGATGCAGCGTACCTCCCCTCACAGGCAATGCATCTCAACAGATCTCTTATTCCACTAGCTCCACTAGTTCTCAGTTCTTTCATGTTATTTTGTTCTTTATGTCTTGGCCTCACCAACTGAATTCAATGCTCTACTTTGCTCTGCTCAGATCTAATCCAGTGGCTCTAGTCCAACAATTCCACCTCAAGATGCCTGCCTCTTTGGTCACTTCATCGCTTCATCCATTCATAATGTTGGAGGCTCAGAGTTCTACAGGATCACTGGACCAGGTCTCCACAGGGCTCTACCTGGTTCTGCTGGCTGATGTCAGCATGTTATTGCAGATTCCCCAAAACCTTTGAAGAGAATTGGGGGGAAGAGGTTCCATTCCTGTTCTTGTTTTAGTTCTCTGTTTCTGGTGTTTGTTCTCACTACCACGGTTCCTTGATCTTGACTGTAAATTGTTCTTCAGTAATGATGGTAGAATTGTAAATAAAATGTTGTCAGTTTACTATAGCAACATTTTCATGCTATATTGTAAGAAAATTATGCCCACCTCAATAAAGTGAGAACAATTATTCAAATAACAATTCATTGTAATCATTCTGACAACTGAAAACAAGTTAGTTTCATAGGTAAACATTAATTTTTTAGCCACAATCTGATATAAATTCTGGCTATGACATTCTATCTAAATACTCCAACTAAAATCAATGGATGGTACTAGATTTGCAAAGTAAACATTAAGTGTAACATATTCAATTCAAAGACCTATGCTAGGTATGCAGTTTAATTTTCATGTGTCTCTTATTAAAGCAGGGCTTGCATCACCATGCAATTTGTATTAGCAGAGTACACATTCACAGCTATCAGAAACAATGGAAATAAAAGCCACAAAGCATACTTCTCACATACGGTGATTATCATTAGTAAGAAATTATGAAATAACTGGGGGTTTATATACAGTGGTGCTCAATGACAAGTTTCATCATGTCAAACCATGTATCAGGGTTTCTTCAGTTATAACAAAACCTACTGTGTCACTGACCACAACTATACTTGACAAGGAACCTCTGTGAAAAAGGCACAAAAGTAAAGGGCACCCTGGAAGGATATTGGCAGTAAAACTAGTTTCACAAAAATAACAAATTACACATACCCTCAATGATGCAACGTATCATGGGAAGTATGTGCTTGTACAGCTTGCTGATACCATCTAAGTTTTTTAGCTGGTGACTTACTCGTCAGTTTCTTTTCTACTGAGTGACTATTAAATACAACATCAGCATCTCTAGCAAGTAAGACTCAAACAATCTAACTGGCTGAAAACAATGACTTTCACTATAGTTCAGTTCAATTTACACTGTGTAAACATGGGAGTTCCCCATTACCCCATTAACATTTCCATTATTTAAGATACATATGATGGGTCTAACAAAATAATTTAGATAATAATTGCTGGAGCACTTGTTTGTCCACAACAGAAGCTCATATTCATTTAATGGAGAAGTGGGTGTTCAGTTATTTTGGTGCAGTTTATACTGTATATGTGTTTAAACTTTTTACGTTTGTCCATTACTTGAACTACATTTATTTTATTAGTACACTGCTCCCAAATGATAGTTAATAAGCACACATTTATAACATAAGCTACTATATTTAGTCTGAAAAGGTGGAAAATGCTCAGTAGGATAACATTTTTTTTCTCTAGTATGCATCAAGTGTGGTGATGCCCCCCACCCCCAGCAGCTCTGTCGGCTCTGGTACACCACCACCTATAGTCACTCAGCTGGCAGTAGAGCAACAAGAACTGAGGTCCCTCCCTTCCTGAGATGAACAGTATACAGTGTGATGCACATCACACTTCCCTGGCTGGCCCTCTGAAGACTCAGGCCCATTCCTGAACTCAGGTAGAACCCAGGTTATCGGTGTTGTGAGTGGTTGTGGTACACTGCACCAGTGGGCCAGCAGGATTACAAATTAAAGATGAATCTTTCACATTAAGATCCTGGCAATGCTGGCCCATATGGTACACTTATGTTTATCAGCTTGTATCTGAATAGTTGAGCACTCTAATCCTTGTCTGTTAGTTGTATTCTGTCTTTGCCCAGTGAGTCTGATAGTAGTACAACTATAAGACATCACTAGCTTTCTGTTGTAACATGGGATTTGACTGAAACAGATCAAAAATAACTAGGGAGGAACATCTTTTGCTGCTCTTTAGAGTCTTACACAGATTCTGTAGTTCTGATCATGGGGGTAAAATTATTCAATATGCTGGTATTCTTTGCATTTAAAAAAACAAGAAGGTGCAGATGAGCTGCTGTAGGATCACTTTATCCCAACATCCTTTAAACAACTGCTTAATAATGTCCAAATCAGCTTCAGCACTATAAAAATCATTGTGATCTGTAATATTTTGCAGTATTTCCTGCAGGCATTATAGGTAGTCAAGTAATTTCTTGTCCTTGTTTTAATGACTTTCTAACTGCTATATGAAGTTTTTGCTCAAACTACAACACTGCAAACTACCTTCATTGACTCCTCAAAGTATTTCTTATTAGCTGAATTTTCTTCCAAATAAAGGGCAGTTGTACATGTTGGAGGAATTAAACTATCCAAACAATTTATGCACTTCTGATTTTTAGGAAGATTCCAATCATTAGCTATTTGCTGAGCCTGAACTTATCACATCATTAAAAACAAATTCTACTTCTGTTCCTCATAAGGTGGGATAATAAAAAGACGTGTGTATATGTGTGTGTGTGTGTGTGTGTGACTTTTCACTACAATCCAATCCACACATTAATTCTATATCCCTTGTCAGAGTAATGCATTAGCAGCTGGCTGACCAGAACTTGTTTTAAAAAGGGGAGGGGGGTACATGTAGGGAAAGAAAGAAGAGGAGTGTTGCCTTTAGGCAGCAGTCACTGGTGGCTGTGTGGCTGCAACCAGAGGTATCTTTGATAGCACCTGGTGGTGGTATGAGGAACCCATGCTACTACTAAAAGTCAAAATTCTTGCTGAGTATGGGGCCATAATATCAGGATCAATGCAGTTTATTAGGGGCACTGGGGAGCATGTGTGGGTGCAGCAGTGAGGATGGGTGGCAATCTGTCTGCTTGCCTTCTCCCCTTTTTTGGAATTTATCACAAGCGGTATGGACTAAACAGGCAGGAGCTGACTACAGGAAAGGGGAAGCAATGCAAAGTTCCTTTTCCTGGTTTCATTTAATGGCTCTGGGGATGATATAGAGGATGTTTTTTGCCTTTAGAAAAACTGGAAGTAAGTAACAGGCAGCTGTTTGTGGAGACCTCAGCATGTGTGTATGGGTGCCATGCATGCATATTGTGAAACAGTTGCCAACTTGGTCATGTTGGACAAGTGACTTCTGGAAGTCATGCATGTTTGGACAATCCTGATAGCTTGCTAGGGGATCATATGGGCATAGCTGCAGGTGAATTTTCATTAGATTTGCAATCCTACCCAGTTGATAATTTGTCTGCCATACAGTAGGTTCCACGGTCTGCTTTTGGGGCTTACTGTGCATGCATGAATGACCACTCATGCACAATGTGAAATGACAGCCGACTTGGCCTGGCCAGTCACGTGAGCATGCTGGGCCATGGCCAACATCTCTCCAGTGCAGCTGCAAGCAGTTCAGAATTGAGATTACAGTACTAACTACCAGAGTTTGAGTCAACTGAACAATTGGGGAGCACTGGGTTCTCAATCATGCCTGGTAACCTGCTTAAGGATGGAGGGAAGAATCAAGTGGTATTGCACAAGTGTGATGTTCTGTGAATGCACATACATGGAAGCTGCCATTTTCAGAAGGCATCCATGCATGCATTCTAGACATGGCTGTAATCTTGGCATGGTGACTGTGTATGGGCACTATGTTGCAGCTGCCATGTTAGCAGGGTGCCTTATAAAGAAAAAGTGGGGCCTGGGATAAGAATAAAATGGTTATTCAGGTATCAACCAGTTCAGCAGGTATATTTACATTATTTATATTGCCAGTTTGGCTGGCCCAGTGGTGTGGAGGGCTGAGGCATCACTGACTTACCTCCTGCCACGCTCTCAACCTATATTCACGGTGTGAGTGGGTTATCAGGGAGGGAGAAGATTGAGCATCCAGAGGACAGCTCTCCTCTCCCAGGTAGGGGTGAGACCAGAGCCTGGTGCATGCCTGGCTTCAGAGGTGGCTGGAGGCTGGCACACCAGCTCCACAAGATAGGGGGAGGAGATGGAGCAGACACCCAGCATGCCGCTTGCGGAAGCATGCATGACTCAGCCATTGGCATTGTTGCACACAATGGCCCTGCACTTGGGGATGGGAGAAAATGGAGGCTGAAAATCCACTGACTTGCAGAATGATACCAGTTCCTCACAGGCACTGTACCTGGCCAGCTGGCACTTCAAACAGTCAAGAAGTAAGTCCCAGTGGATGCCAGGGTGACAGGCTCGGGCGGCTGGTGGAAGGGGACCGTTCAGTGGTGGACAGAAAGAGAAGTAAAAAATACGTATATATATATATATATATATATATATATATATAAGGGCTCGGTTGCACCCCTATAGTTAGGGTTATGAAGCCACCTCTTTGTTAAACTCAAAATTTTGCACATTAACAACTTTGGACCTGTTCAATGGATTTGCATGAAACTTGGAGCATGGTAGATCTCTTGATTTGCTAAATTTAGTTTCAGTCGGACTTACGGTCATTGCGCACCAAAACGCTGAAAAATGCACTTTTCGTCAGTTATGTGGGCAGTTTTGGGGATTTTGCCCATGGCACTGTGCGGCTGTCATGTGGCATACTGTTCTGTGAGTTGGTTCTTCTGAAACAGCTTCAATCAACGAACATGCCGCTTTTCATTTGGTGAAAAAATATTAATCCAATCAAAAGTTATTGCAGTTTTAATTTCCCATTATAAGTCAATGGGAAAATTTATATGGTTGTTTTGCGAACAAAAGAATGGGGTTTGGACATCTGGTCCCTAGACATGACCAAAGAATTTGCAGGCTCATGGTCAAAGAATCTTTGACACTGAGAATTCTTTGATCGCGACGGCCACCATCTTGTTTTAAGGTTCTGGTCGGAAAAACTGAAATATCTTGGCTCAGGAGTGACTCCTGAAGTAAAACTTGGATGGGTTTTGCTCAGGAGACTTCGCTCTATCAAGTATGCCTTTGGATTCTTTCAAAATGGTCAAAAAATAGTTTCACACATTTTTATTCTTTGATCGTGACTCACTAACGATCTTTGATTACGAGCCTGCAAATTCTTTGACCACGAGATTCTTTGATCGTGAGGAAGGGACAAGATGGCCAGTTGAAAAAAGGAAATTTCTCAGTTCAGGGGTGGGTTATTAACAAAAATGAGGGTGGGTTTTGCTCAGGGGGCTTCATTTTATAGAACCATGCCTGTGGTTTCATGCATTTATGCCTAAAATGTAAATTTCCCCATTTTTTATCCTTTGATTGTGAGACTGCAAATTCTTTGATCATCAGCCTGCAAATTCTTTGATCGCGAGATTCTTTGACAGTGACCTTTGATTGAGAGGGCAGGACTAGATGGGCAGTTGTAAAAAATCAATTTTCTCAGCTCAGGGGTGGGTTATTAAGGCAAATGAGGGTGGGTTTTGCTCAGAGGACTTCGTTCTATTGAGGCATGATGGTGGTTTCATGTATTTTTGCCTAAAAGTTGAGTTTTACTATTTTTTATTCTTTGATCGTGAGCCTATAAATTGTTTGGTTGCGTGCCTGCAAATTCTTTGATTGTGACATTCTTTGATTGTCATCTTTGATCACGAGGGAGGGACTAGATGGCTAGATTTTAATGCAACAGATAGGCCAATTTTAACAATCTTTAACTTTAAATATCTTGGAAACGGTTTGCTCTTTTTACTTAAAATTTGGAAGGTTTTCTCAGGATGTCCTGTACATGGGAATTATGTGTTGGACAACACATTTTTTGTGGTGATATTGTGTGGCACAGTTTGCATTTTACATACAGCATTTTCCATTCTAGTAGTGGCTTGAAATTTGTAGGGTAGGTAGCATTACTGACATGGCCTCAAGCAGGTAATGCCCCCAACCCCCAGACCACAAATTGGATGTTGAATGCAGAGCCACAGCCCAAATAAAGCCATGGACATAAATGGTATAGCTCCCTCTTATGAGCTGCATACAAGTTAGAACAGTGAGGAGCTGCACAGCCTCAGCCAGGCAATGTCTCCCCTTGCCCCTGCTCTGAAGAGGCACTGGATGCTGAATTCAGAGCCACAGCATAACTAAGCCTATGAACATCAACAGTATATCTGTGTGATACCATCTGCAGACTAGTTAGTACACTCATGAGTTGCACAGACTCAGCCAGGCAATGCCCCCACTCCCCCAGACCAGGAATTGGATGCTGAGTACAGAGCGAAAGTCCAGATAAAGACATGGACATATTTGGTATACCTCACTCATACCAGCTGCATTCAAGTTAGAACTCTGAGGAGTTGCACAGGTTCAAGCAGACAATGCCCCCCCCAAGAGATACTGAATGCTGAGTGCAGATCTACAGCCCAACTAAGGTGATTAACATCAATGGTATTCCTATGAGATACCAACTGCATTCTAGTTACTACATTCATGAGTTGCATGACCTCAGCCAGGCAATGCCCCCACCACCCCAGACCAGGAACTGGATGGCAAGTGCAGAACCAGAACCCAAATAAAGACACGGACATAAATGGTATACCTCTCTCATACCAGCTGCACACAAGTTAGAACACTGAGGAGTTGCACAGCCTCAGCCAGGCAATCCTTCCCCCCCAGACCAGGAATTGGATGCTGAGTGCAGAGCAGCAGCCCAAATAAAGACATGGACATAAATGCTATACCTCCCTCATAACAGCTGCACACAAGTTGGAACAGTGAGGCATTGCACGGCCTCAGCCAGGCAATCACCTCACCCACCAAAGAGGTACTGGATGCTGAGTGCAGAGCTACAGCCCAACTAGGGTCATTAACATGAATGATATACCTCTGTGATATGTACTGCATACTAGTTACAATACTCATGAGTTGCACGGCCTCAACCAGGCAATGCCCCCACACCCCAGACCAGGAATTGAATGTGAGTGCAGAGCCACAGCCCAAGTAAGGACATGGACATAAACGGTATACCTCCCTCATACAAGCTGCTATTGTTGGCAAGTAATTAAGTGTAGCCAATGACCAGACAGTATTCTCCCACCAAAACAAAAAGAATGTTTAATAAACAAAACGCCAATAGAGACAACATTTACAGACATAACAATAACTTTTTTGCATGTATTAGCCACTCTGGAATCTGAATGTTAGTTGTGATTGTCTCTCACTGCATTTATCTTACACATAGAGCTCAGCACTAGTCATTCTTCTGGTCTGCCTTGGTAATGTTCAGTCAAAGACAGACACATTTCTGATATTTCTTCATCTGAGTTATTAGAGGTTTATATTCAGCATGGCAGAAAGATCCAGAGTTAGTGTATGGATTGTGGGATCAAGCCTGGTGAGAAGGGCAACAGTTTTCAGTAGAGCTAGTCATTTTGGCAATGATTTGCACCTACCTCACTGCTCAGTGTCTTGGTTTGGGAAGGGTGGCATGAAATGGGAGCAGCTCATGCCAACCATATACCACTTGCTGGAGACACACCCAGTACCAGACATACTCCTTATCCATCTTGGAGGTAATGATTTGAGGAACAAAAGGGCAATTGATTTAATAGAAGCTGCACAGTTTGACTTGCAGCATCTTATCTGTATGTTACCTGCTTGTAAAATTCTGTATTCAGATATTACACAGTGAACAATCTGGAAAGGTGAGGATTACTGTCCTGCACTTGAAAGGTCACGTAGAAAGGTGAACATACAAATATCTGGATTCCTCTGTGCTATGGGAATGCACACCATATGTCACCCCCAAATTTATATCACAAACATTGGTTGTATCTAAAAGATGGTGTGCGTCTCTCAAGCACAGGTAACAACATTTTTGTTGGGGACCTTCGAAATTGCATCCTTGCACTTCTGTAATTGTGTACCTGTATAATAATATCTCTTGAGCACATGCCATAGGCTCTGAGAAAAAAATAGCTCTTTTAAGAGCCAATCTAACTGGTCAAAAAATAGAACAACTTACTCACAACATACACGTGCATTGTCTACAGCTTGGAGTCTGCTTGTGCACTCAAGATCCAGTACCTGCTGTAGCTATCAGGGAGGTATAGCATTGATGTGCATGGTTTTAATGATGATCTGGCTCTGCACTCAGAATCCAGTTCCTGATCTCAGGGAATGGGAGCATTGACTCACTGAACCCATGCAACTTGTCAGTGTTGTAACATATCTGCACTTACTATCAGAGTGGTAAACCATGGATGTCTACAGGTGTAGTTCAGCTCTGCCTCTAGACTGAAAACACAGTAGCTCATTTGAGGATGCATCGGGGCATTGCTGCAAACAGGGAGGTATAACATTGATGTACACAACCTTAGTTGCAGTGTGTCAGCAGTCAGGATCCCGTACCTGGGGGGGAGCATTACCTGTCTGAGTTTGTGCAACTCATCAGTGTTCTAACATGTATACACATGGTAATGGAGAGATGTTCCATTGATGTTAATGGGTTGCTTGGGGTGTGGGTGTGCACTCAACAATTAGTATGTGTTTGGAGGGGGCGACATTGGTTGGATGATGCCATGCAACTCCCCAGTCTTGTAGTATGTGTGCAGCTACTTTCAGGGAGGTATGCCATTGATGTACATGGCTTTACTTGTGCTTTGGCAGTGCACTCAGCATCCAGTGCCTGGTCTGGGGGTGGAGGTATTGGTTGCTTGATGCTGTGCAACTCCTCAGTGTTCTAAATTGTAAGCAGCTGGTATGAGGGAGGTATACCATTAATGTCCATGAGTTTAGCTGAGCTGTGGCTCTACAGTCAGGATCTAGTACCTGATCTGGAGGAGGGAGGTATTGCCTGGCTGAGACTGTGCAACTCCTCACTGTTCTAACTTGTGTGCAGCGGGCATAGGTTTAGTCGGGCTGTATGTCTGAATTCAGCATCCAGTATCTGGTCTCAGGGGGGTGGGATCAGTGCCTGGATGAGGGTCTGTGACTCTTTAGTGTCGTAACTTGTGTGCAGCTGCTGTCAGAGAGGTATACCATTGATGTCCATGGCTTTAGTTGGCCTCTGGCTCTGCACTAAGCATGTATTATGTGTTTTTTTGGGGGGGCATTGCCTAAATGCTACCGTGCAACTCCTCAGTGTTGTAGTATGTGTGCAGCCACTTTGAGTGAGGTATACCATTGATGTCTATGGCTTTACTTGGGCTGTGGGTCTGCACTCAGCATCCAGTGCTCTGGTCTGGGGGGCTGGGGGTGCTGCCTGCTTGAAGCAATGCAAGTTGTCAGCGTTTAACTTATATGCAGCTGGTATAAAGGAGGTATACTATTAATGTCCATGTATTTAGCTCAATTGTGGCTCTGCACTCAAGACTGAGAACCTGGTTTGGGGGGTGTGGCATTGACTGACTCACGCCATCTATCTCCTCAAAGTCCTAACAGGTGTGCAGCTGCTATGACACAGCTTTACCATTGATGTTTATGGCCTTAGTTGGTCTGTGGCTCTGCACTCATGATCCAGTAGCTGTTCAGAGACAGGGAGGGGACATTGCCTGGCTGATGACATGCAGCTCATCAGTGTCATAACTAGTCTGTAGTTGTTATCACACAGGTATACCATTGATGTCATGGCTTTAGTTGACCTCTGACTCTGCACTTAGGATGTGGTATATGTTTTTTTGGGGGGCATTGCCTGGATGCTACTGTGCAACTCCTCAGTGTTGTAATATGTGTGCAGCTGCTTTCAGGGAGGTATACCATCGATGTACATGACTTTACTTGTGCTGTGGCACTGCATTCAGCATCCACTGCATGGTCTGGGGGGGGAGTATTGGCTGCTTGAAGCCATGCAACTCCTCAGTGTTCTAACTTATATGCAGCTGGTGTGAGGAAGGTTTACTATTAATTTCCATGAGTTTAGCAGAGCTGTGGCTCTACAGTCAGGATCTAGTATCTGATCTGGGGGGAGGGAGGTATTGCCTGGCTGAGGCTGTGCAACTCCTCACTGTTCTAACTAGTATGCAGCTGGTATGAGGGAGGTATACCATTTATCCATGGCTTTAATTCAGCTTTGGCTGTGCACTCTGGATCTAGTACCTGTTCTTTTTTTGGGGGGGTTGTATTGCCTGGCTGATGTCATGCAACTCGTCAGTGTTCTAAGATGTCTGCAGCTGTTATCAGGGAGCTATACCGTTGATGTTCATGGGTTTAGTCGGGCTGTAGGTCTAAACTCAACATCCAGTACCTGGTCTCAGGGGGGTGGGATCATTGCCTGGATGAGGCTCTGCAACTCCTTAGTGTTGTAACTTGTGTGCAGCTGGAATCACACATGTATACCATTGACGTCATGGCTTTAGTTGGACTGTGGCTCTGCACTTTGGAGCCAGTACCTGTTTGGGGTGGGGTGGCATTTCCTGAGTGAAACCTGGCAACTCCTCAGTGTTCTAACTTGTGTGCAGCTGGCATGAGGGAGTTATACCATTAATGTCCATGGCTTTAGTTGGACTCTGACTCTGCATTCAGGATGTAGTACATGCTTTTTTGGGGGTGGGTATTGCCTGGATACTGCTGTGCAACTCCTCAGTGCTGTAGTATGTGTGCAGCTGCTTTCAAGGAGGTATAACATTGATCTGAATGGCTTTGGTTGTGGTGTGGCTCTGCACTGAGGATCCAGTGCCTGGTCTGGGGGGTGGGGTGGGGGTATTGCCTGCTTGAAGCCATGAAACTGCTCAGTGTTCTAACTTGTATGCAGCTGGTATGAGGGAAGAATACTAAGAATATCTATAAGTTTAACTGAGCTGTGACTCTGTAGTCAGGATCTAGTACCTGACCTGGGCAGGGGAGGTATTGCCTTGCTGAGGCTGAGCAACTTGTCAGTGTTCTAACTTGTGTTCAGCTATTATGAGGCAGGTATCCTGTTTATGTCCATGGCTTTAGTTTGCCTGTGGCTATGCATTCTGGATCTTGTACCTGCTCTTTTTCGGGGGGTGTGGTTTGCCTGGCTGATGTACAACTCTGCACTGTTCTAAGATGTCTGAAGCCATTATCATGGAGGTATACCATTGATGCCCATGGGTTTAGTCGGGTTGTAACTCTGAACTCAGCATCTAGTGCCTGGTCTGGGGGCATAGGGGTATTGTCTGCTTGAAGCTATTCAACTCATCATTGTTCTTACTTGTGTGTAGCTGGTATCAGACAGGTATGTCATTGATGAGCATGAGTTGAGTTGGGCTATGGTCTGAACTCAGGATCTAGTACCTGCTCTGGAGAGGTGGAAGTATTTTCTGGCAGAAGCTGTGCAACTCATCAGAGGTCTAACCTGTGTGCAGCTGGTATGAGGGAGGTATACCAGAAATCTTAATTGCTTCAGTTGTCCTGTGCATCTGTAATCAGGATCCAGTATGTATTTGGTAGGGGGGGCATTGCCTGGATGCTAGTGTGCTGCTCCTGAGTGTCCTACTATGTTTACAGCTGGTTTCAGGGTGGTATGTCATTGATGTCCACAGATTTACCAGGGCTGTAGCTGTATATTCGGGATCTAGAACCTAGTCTGGTGGGGTGGGGGTATTGACTGCTTGAAGCTGTGGAACTGCTCAGTGTTTTAACTTGTGTGCAAATGGTATGAGGTAGGTGTACTGTATTTCTACATTACTGTAGTTGAGGTGTGGTTCTGCAGTCGGGATCTATTACCTGTTCTAGGGGAGGGAGCTATTGCGTGGCTGATATTATGCAAGTACTCAGTGTTCTAACACGTGTGCAGTTGCCATCATGGGGTATAC
Source organism: Neoceratodus forsteri (assembly GCA_016271365.2). Classification (NCBI taxonomy): domain Eukaryota; kingdom Metazoa; phylum Chordata; order Ceratodontiformes; family Ceratodontidae; genus Neoceratodus; species Neoceratodus forsteri. Next base: position 616,660,511 of record CM057455.1, read on the forward strand.
TGCTGATGTCCAAGGCTTTACTCTGGCTTTGGGTTTGAATTCAAAATCCAGTTACTGTTCTGTTGTGGGGGGGGATTACATGGCTGACGTTGCACAACTCATGAGTGTCCTAATGTGTGTGCAGTTGATATCAGTGAGGTGTGCTATAGATATTGATGGCTTTACTTGGCTCTTGACAGTTTTCTAACAGTTAATCTCTATTTGTTTCAACAGATTTGAAAAGATTAGTAAATGTTTTATTCAGCTCATCTTTAAATAACTCAAAAGTAAGTAATCACATTTTTGTTTAAATAATCAACAGCTCAGTACACAATGATGCTACATTGAATGATGATTTAAGTACCATTACAAGTGTGTATTTGTCACTCTGTTTTTTTTCTAGGTAGTGCTGTTTCAGTTAGAGACAAGAGTGTGGGGGGCCGGTGATGCAATTCTTTTAAAACACTAACATTTTAAATATTTTAGTGGTTGTGGCCGCAACAGGCAACATAGACAACCAGTATTACAGCACAAGTTTCTTCAGCTGTGTCTTGTAGTCAAGGCAGATATGAAGAAAGCAAAACCACAAAACCACATGGCTCCACAGTGATTGGCAGCCAGTATAGTGCCACTGCCTCTCTGGTGATGCTTCTTGGACTTGAAGGCAATGCACACTGTCATCTTGCTGTGTACACTGGGGATGCATGCTTGTGGCACACCATCTAGATAACTCTAATGTCACTGCACTTATCTTTTGGGAGCACATACCCAGACTAGATTAATGCTAAACATTTTACTTGCTTTTAAAATGACACTGCACCAGGTATTGATACAACCTCTTCACTACCATTATAGATGAATCACACACCACTTGTGGCATTGACTGGTACATCTTTATAATGTTGCCAAAGAAATCCCTGTGCCCTGATATGATGAGACTTGGAGTGAAGCAGGTGTGCCATGAAAACCAAATGACATGATTGATAGAATCCAACAGGAATGGCAAATGCAGTTTTGTCTCTGGATTCTTAAGCTAGTGGAAACTGCTTGTAACCCTTGGTGAGATCGAGGGTACTGGTGTACTTGGCACTTCCCAATTTGTCCACCAAGTCATCTATCCTTGCCATAATTGGAACAAATCTAGGTAACTTTTTTTAATGTAATGATGGAGAAGTGGCAGCTTTTTTCACTACTCACTCTCAGTTTTGAGGAGGAGAATTGAGAAGCAGGGGAGCAGTGCCTATATTTATTTAAAAAAGGTTCGATGTTGTTGCCTGTGTCTGCTCCCTTTCCAGTCCATCTTATTGTGTAACGCTGCTGGCATGGTGTTTTTCTCTTCTCTGCTGTATTTGTGTTTTTCAGGATGGGTTACGTCTCTATCCCCTGCTTCCACCCCCTGCCCAGCTTTGATCTGTATCCTTTGTGAGAACTGTATAGCCTGGAGAGGAGAGGAGAGGAGAGGAGAGGAGAGGAGAGGAGAGGGCAAGCTTGTGAATAATGTGCTGAAATTGTACTGAACAGAAAGAGTGGAGACTGCAAGATTGTGAGATTGCAAGCCCATCTTGGTTATTTTTACACAGCAGCCAGTTGGGTAGGCAGGAAGAAGAAAGTTACACAACCATGCCTGTACGATTAGCAGAGTCCGTCATTTGTGAAGCCTGTCTTCAATCTGTCTACAATCATGTTCTAAAACTGATGAAAGTTATGTGGTTTGTGATTTTGCATACAGTTTGATACAGCTCTGAAATTTTTTTAGTTTTTACATCTTCGTTTTAAAAAAAAGAGAAGAGCTTTTCAGGCTGTAGTTTGTGTTTTTAGAAATTTCCTATACATTTTTAGAGACTTTAGAGATTTTACAGTTTGATTTTACAATCTTTTATTTTCTTTTTATTTCCTGGTTTGCAATTCCCGCCATATGCTAATGAGGGGAGGTTTCACAGAGGTATAAAAGAGCATGCGCATCCCGCAGTAACTCATTTATTCACCTGTTTGCACTGAAGTGTATGTGTCTCTTACTTCATGTTGTATTGTGTTGTTTCATTGTTTCCTGCTTTATTTTAAAACACTTTGGAATTTTATACCTAAATTCGTGAGTGCAACTGCGTCGACTAAACCGACTAAGCTGATTAAGCTGTAAGCTGTAAGCCAATCGTGCTGCTCTGCATCGCTTTTGTGTGTTTTCATCAGGACCGAGTTTCCATTTTACTTACTGAAATAGTGAATGTGTATTTGAAGGTGTTTTATCTTGTGTAGGGAAAGCATACATCTATGAGTAAGTGTTTTAATTTTACACTATTGTTTATGTACTACAGTGCAAAGTGCTATCCCCTGTTGCTTATTGCTTTGTCTCCCTTTTGCTCCAATTTTTTTAGAGTGGGTTTAGAGGTTCAGAGGGTTATTTAAAAAAAATCTTATCAATAGTTTTATTGTATTGTTATACTATACGTGTCATAGCACATATTCCTTTTGTGACCTTACGGTTTTCCTTGTTTTTGTTTGGTCTACAATTTACTTTGTTCTCATTTGATTGTTATCTGATTGATCTTCATTTTTTCGGGGGAATTTTTACTGTTCTATAAGTTTTTTCTTTCCTTTATTTTAGTGTGTTTAACACTTGGGAAAAATTACCATCAAATAAGAAATCCAGTGAACTGCAGAGCTAAGTGGATAATTGGATACTATCTCTGCTGTGTTTTCATGATTGGTCTCTATTTGAATTTGTTGATTAATGATTATTCGATTACCTGACTTCTCAACTATCTGGTTATCTGACTATTAACTACTAACTATTAACCATTTATTATTTGACTATTTGGTTGTTTATTTGGCTACTTTGGTTATTTTGGTCTAGGGCATATACTTCTCGGATCTCTGGCTCTCTGGATCTCTGGATTTTACATCGGCCATTGTTGATATCCCTCTGAAGTTTCATAAAAACCTTCAAACCAAACAAAACTGAGAAAGAACGAAGATTTGAACATTTATAAGAATGTGAAGAATGAGAAGATTTGCATCTATGATTTAATTACGATTTGTGATATTTTTATTTTTGTTTTTTTAGCTTATTCAGATTTTTTTTTAAGGTAGTGTGTGGTTATTTATTTGTTTTTCTAGGGAAGATCTGTTATCTGTTGTTGAAAGCTTAAAAAAGATCCAAAGTTAAAATGAAGAAGGTATTGAAAACTTATGGCAAAAATGGGCCTAATAAAAGGGAAAAGGGATTGAAACCAGTGGAGAAGGTCCCAAAGTGGTTAAATAAAAAAATAACACAGTTTTTTAAATCCCCAATCAACCAGATAAAGTTAAGAAATAATAAATTAATAAAACCTTTTGCTCCTAAACTAACTTCATCTCCAGTAGGGTCTGGATCCCAAGAGTCCCAAATATCTATGCACCCATTGTTAAGAAAAATCAGAAGCTTAGAAGACATTTCTGAGAATTATATAAATTGGAATCAACCATGCTTGAGAGGAGAAGTAATGGGGAGATCATTAGATCTCAAAACAGAGAATCAATGTGTGAAGAATTTATCAGTTGCAGTTCCTGAATTACATTTGTCTGACCTTATAGGGGGAGGGCCTAGCTATGTGTAAAAAAAGACCCAGAATTTGGATAATTGTCAAACCCCTATTTGAAAGCTTGTAGTAAATCAAAAGGTATTACTGATGGGGTAAGATCTGTAAAACCAGCTTCAAAATGCTGGGAATTTATTGAAGGAAATAAAAATATTAAGCTACCTGACTCACAACTTACAAAAAGTAGATCCTTTTTAAAAGACTTTGATTCCTTTTTGTCTCCTTTTACTCAGATTGGTAATTTAGATGGAAAAATAATCACTGATAAAGTACAGAAATCTTCACTGCTGTGTGGGAGTGAGCAAAGTTACACACATTTGAAAGATAAAGTTCCTCACTGTGGTAAAAATGATGAGTTCATTGGTGTTGAAAATGGAAATTTAATATCTAAATTAAATGATTTAAAAAAGAAATTAATGTTGGTAACACCCAGCTTTTGGAGTTGGTTACTTTTGTTAGGACACTTGTAGATTTCTATGTCTCTGATAAAGACAATTGGAGTTGTCATAGAGCTGTTAAGAAAATACAGGCTGCAGCTACAGAAACAGTCATAGAAATAGAAACAGAAATAAAACAACTTAACTCCGAATCAGTCTAACCTTAATGAACTCCCAAAAACTAAGAACAATAAAGGGAAAATGGATAAGTTCAATAAACCAGAAACTCAAGTGAAGCGGAGTATAAAATCAATCACTGATTCAATCTCAAAAAAAGAGGTTGATGAAATTAACTTATTGATAAGGGATCTCAAGGAAAGGAAAATGCAATTAAAAGAAAAGCTTAGGAAGCCTGATTTTGATAACAACAAAGTAGATTACTCGGGAAATAAAAAAAAAACTACCATGAGGGAAGATTGTCCCAAAGATTTATTAAAAAAGGGCAATATAAATCAAACAGATATTGTAAATATAGCCAAACACAAGGTTCAGATGCCACAGAAGAAGGCTGAGATTGACAAAAAAACCAAAATGCATGGAGTACATTTTAGAAATTTAAGTAATGAAACTACTAGACCAGAAAAAGAGTTTAAGGTTAATATACCAGAAACGGGTGAGGAAGAAAAAGAATGACTGATTATGGCAGGAGATCTAGTACCTACTTTATTTATAAAAGGACTCCCTAAAGTTAAATCAGAAAATAATTATATCCTCAAGCTTACAATGTATAACTTATTTAAGGTTTTATGGGGAACAAATTTAGTTGGCAGGACATCAAAACTGTCTATAGGTATCTTGCCAGTCCTTATAAAGGTTGGGTTTATGTGGTTCTCAATGTTGAAAAAAGGAAAAAACTAATGGTTATGAAAGAAAATGTTTTGGATGTCGGACTATATCTAGATGCAACAATGACATTGATCACAGACAAAGAGTTAGACATAGAGACATCTAAAAACTGTGCAGAAAAGAGTGGTGGACATGGTTGTACTCATGGCCTGGAACAGCCTCAAATAACTGCTTATATGAAGCCAAATGAAATTGTTCATAGTTTAAGGGGAGACCAAGAAGAAACGGTAATGATAAGAGGTAGAAAACAACTTGGTGTAAGAATAAATAGTAGTGTAATTTTAGAGGATGAGGTTTCCATGGAAACATCTACTTTTTCAGAGAAGAGTGACACTGTAATTAGCATTGAAAGTTTAGCTTCAACTATAAGCAGTTTTGCTGAAACAAACTGACTGCATACTAGAGGGAAGTTAAGGAGCAAATTACTCTTCTCAGTTGGAACATAGCAGGACTCAAGAGTAAAATATTAGATACAGTAAGGACTGTATAAGATGGTTAAAACAATTTTCTTTCATATTGCTTTAAGAGACATAGATTCAAAACTCTGATGAACAAATAATAGAAGGGTTTAGTATTTGGTCTTCCCCCGCTTATAGGGAAAAAAAAATTGGATGGTTAAAAGGAGGTTTGTTGATTTTGATAGATACTAGTTTAAATTATAAGTTAATTGCGGTTGGTTCTTATAATATTTTTTTATTTATCTAGTGATTGCTGATGATAATAATATTTTGATACTGTTCAACGTGTATATTCCCCCTGGTCTTAAACTGTCTGATTTCCAGAAAGTGATTAAAATGTTAGAGGATAGTTTGGAGTCTACAAAAACTAGATTTCCATGGAGTAAATTATTATTAGCAGGGGATTTTAATGCCCATATTGGAGATCAATTAGAGGGAAAAAAAAAACAGACTGGGGGTTGGATGATGTTTTCAATATTCCTATAAGGGACTCAAAAGATAAGAGGATAACAAATCAAGGTAAATCTATTTTACAATCTTTGACAAGTTTTGTTTAAGAGTCTTGAATGGGTGCACTAGGGGAGACTAGCAGGGAGAATATACTTTTCCAATAAGAAAAGGCGGATCTGTACTAGATGTAGGTGTTATAGAGCCAAATGAATATAGAAGAGTTAAAAAATTTGAAGTGATAAAAATGTGGGACAGTGATCATTTCCCAGTATTGTGCACACTGTTTACACTTTTTAAAATTAAAAGATTAAATATTAAGGAAAGAAATATAGCAGATCAACATATGTGCATTAAGTATGGGAAAAAATCCAATGGAATGAGTTTTCTAAGGTAACCCTAGAGAATCTAATTATGAAAGAGAAACTACAATATAATATAAGTAATATTTTAAGGTTTAATACAGGAGATGTAGAGGATATAATAAAAAAAATTTGATGTGTTGCTTAAGACCTGTCAGGAAGAATTAGGTGCTTATGAGACACCAAAAATAAGTTATATGATTAATATTGAGAAACAATGGTTTGATACTGATTGTTACAAACTTAGAAAATAAATTTAAAAAGTAGGGAAAATTGGATCTAGGCTGCCTTCCGGCCCAGTAAAGGGAGCTTTAAAAAAACTGAGAAATGAATATAGGAACCTATCGGTCCATAAAAAGAAAATATACAAAAAAAAATAAAAAAAACTGTGGGAACAACTTCAAGATTGCATCATTAGAAAAGACTCTAGGGCTTTTTGGAATATGGTGGCCATCGGTTATAACAACAATGTTGTACGTTACAATATGTTTGGATTAATCAGTGCTGAGAAATGGGTTTCTCATTTTAATGAAGTATATAAGAATACGAGTGGTGTATTAGGTAGCCATCATAAAATCTTGGTATACTTCTTGTAGACGAAAATCCCTTAGGGTTTTCTGTGAATGAGGTTGAAATGGCCATCCGAGCTCAAAAAAGAAATAAGGCAGCCGGGGTAGATGGCCTTCCGGCCGAGATTTTTTTCATATAACCCAGAATTTTGGGCTAGTATTCTCAACCCAGTATTTTGTGCAATCTGTTGTCAGTTGAAACTTCCATTGGACTGGAATAAAGGTATTATTGTCCCGTTGCATAAAAAGGGGGACAAACAAGATACCAAAAACTATAGGCCTATTACGCTTCTCCCTGTAGTTCAAAAAGTGTTTGCTAGATTAATCCTTTCAAGATTGGAGTTATGGGTTGAAGAAAAAAAGCTGCTTTCTAAATTTCAATGTGGGTTTAAAAGAAAATGTAGCTCTTAGGATTTGTTATTCACTTTGAATTATTTGGTAGATAAGTATGTTCACTATAAAACGTGTCCCCTCTATTTGGCCTTTTTAGATATAAGAGCTGCCTTTGACTCAGTGAACAGATGGAAGTTGTGAGATATATTAGCAAAATCTAACATTGACCCTCATCTGCTATCCATCCTAAAACTTTTGCATCAAGATACAGTAGCAATGGTACAGTTTAGGAGGGATGTTGCCATGTCTAAAGAAATATCAATAACTAGTGGAGTAAAGAAAGGTTGCTTATTGGCACCTATTCTATTCACCTTGTATATAGAAACACTTATTATTAATATCTCAAGAATAGATACGTTTGCTCCTACTATAAATAATGAGAAAATCCAGATATTAGTTTATGCTGATGATGCAATTATTATTTCTCAGACACCATTAGGTCTTAGATGAGGTTTAATTAACATTATGGATTCATTATCTGACTTAGATCTTGAGTTAAATATAAAGAAATCCAAAGCTCTTATATTGGGAAAACCTAAATTGAAAAAAGATTCTTGGAATATCACTGGGAATAAATTTGAAGTGGTCCAAGAATTTCATTATCTTGGAATAAAAATTGATTCTAAGTGGTCATGGAAACCTCTTTTATCTGATCTTAAAAATAACTCGTACAAATCAATGGGAGCCATAAGAAATTTTGCAAATAAATTTACAATTAACTCTTTTTTGGCCTTTAAAAAAACTTTTGAGGCCACACTATTGTCTCAAACTCTTTATGGTTCTGAAATTTGAGGTTTATCCCTGTTTCTGGGGAAATGAAATATCGAATGTATTCAAAATCAATTTTTTAAAATAACCTTGAACTTACAGTGAGATACTCCCTCCTCTTTCCTTAGACTAGAATCAGGCTTGCTTTCTTTTAATACTAAAATATTATTAAGGGTGATAAATTATTGGGGCAAGATAATCCAAATGAATAGCGAAAGATTACCCAAAATATGTTGGTTGGAATTCTATAAAAATTTATATGATTTAGGTCTTAGGAACTGTTGGTTTTCTAATTTAAACAATATTTTAAAAAGTATAGGTTGTGGAGACCTATGGTCCACCTTTACATTAAACTCACCCTTAATCCATTTGAATAATGTTAAACAAAGGATTAAAGATATAGCTATTCAAACAGATTTTAGTACTATCCATGAACTAGATTCTCTGGGGTTATATTCAAAATTTAAATTGACTTGGGGACAAGACAAATACCTTGCTTTATGTGAAAATAAATTACATAAAAATGTACTTTGTAAAGTGAGGTTAGCCTGTATGGGAAATATTTATCATAACCTTTACAATTGTTTTTATAAAATGGAAAATGGAGGTTGTTCATGCCTGAATATTTCTAACCCAAGGATTATGCATATATTATTTGACTGTGAAAGTTGGTCAGAACGAAGGGCAAAATACATCAAGGCTGTTTTTCCAAAAATTATGGTTGGGACAAATGAATATTATATAAATCAAGTTTTAAAAATGGAGTCAATAAAATCAATGTTTGGCTTGGCCAAATTTTTCCTGGCTAGATAGTGATTGTTTAATAAATATTTTGTATTGTTTATAAATTGTCTTGTCTTAAAGATTATGATTCTCGGTTAATTTATAAGTTATAAGTGTAACAAATTGTACTGATTTTATATTCACTTTTCTTTCCTTAAATAAACTGAACTGAACTGAGACTTGGTTGTACACATTGCATTTAGAGAGTGCCACTACTACATAAAACAAGTCCTTGTCAGCCAGGGCAATTCATTGAATACGTAACCCATTAATTTCCTAGCCTGTGTCACAAACATGGATACAGCCTTTACATATATATATATATATAAAAAACTTTGTGTCTTCCACGTTACCATTCTGTCTCTGGCAGTTGGGGGGCATAGCACTGGTTGAATAATGCAAAGCTTTGAATTGTTCAATAATATGGTTGGCAATTACATAGTGTATTGAGTGTGAAGAAAGACAGACGGATGTCAGATACAAAACATCCATCAAGGGACTATTTGACATTATTTAGCAACATTAAACAGTTTCTTTTTGCTATTTCGAAAACTTAAAAAATTTTTTTTGAGGTTGAAAATGGGCAAATTAATATAAACAATAACACATGTGTGGGTGTTGCTAGTACTGAGATTGCCTGTCACCCAGAGGCTAAAGGCACCCTACCTGCAGTACTGTGCACACCTACGCATATGTATTTGAATGTGTCTCAGTACTATCAACATCCAGCAATGTCTTACTGCTTACAAAGTGCAGTGGCAGATCAACTTTGCACTGCCACATGAGAGACTGACCTATACTGCTGCACACACATTTCACAAATGTGCCAATGCATGTCACTTGCACTACATACATGTCGTTAATGAGTTGTGCACAAATACTCAAACCACAATAAATCGTATGTTAAACGTTTCTAAACAGATATCTTTTTTTTTCACAGACCTGAAATATGCCAAAATCCTGGAGTGATAAGGAGGTGCTGGCCCTCGTTCAGGCTGTGAGGGATTATGCAAACCCTGGGTTTGTCATGAGGGCAACTAACCTCAGCCTCATACACACCTGAGGTAAGGTAGGTCATGATTTAAATTAACAGAATACTGTTTGTTTTTACGTATTAAGCATGTTACAATAATGATATCTGTGGAACCATGGCATAGCAGTACAGTTTATTAAGACATAGGACACTGGTAGTAGATCTCATAATGTGAAGATGTGCAAACACAATGAGTTATACAGCAGATAAATGTTTTATTCATGTGTAATATAAAAAGAAATAGGTGTTTTTAAGAGTCATGAAAAGCCACAGCCACATGTTTCACTTTGACCAGTAGAGGCTGCTACAAGTAAGAGTGCAAGAAGTGCAACAAGTATGTAATTACAGTGGCACAGATTTGCTACCACTTAGCTATTGAGCATGACAATTTCTGATCACCGGTGTTCACTGCAAACTTGATTTTACAAGTGTGATTGTGTAGCAGTTTCTCTCTTCAAGGCATCAAACAACACAGCTACAAATGTGTTCTTTGAAATTATGAGGTAAAGGGACACTAGGGTCTATGGAGTGACACTGAGTATAGTAAGACTGAACATACACATAAGGAAAATTAAATGTATCAAACTTGATACTAGGTCAGTGTTACGCATTAACTTCTGAAGTGGTATCCACTAGGACTGTCGTTCAAAAATGGGATTACAGAGGGCAACAGGCAGGGTCAATGGAATAGAAGCATATAGGTGATGTGTTGCTGCAGAATACTCCTTCTAGCTGCACATATGAGCAGAGTTAATAGACGTCAAAAAATTGACCTGCAGGCAAACCTTGTGTGTACATATTTTCAGATCTGCACATATCAAAGACATACTATTATGCTATGTTATTAACTAGTGTTGTAGTGTATTACTGAATCTACATATTTAACTATTATGAAATTATTCACTGTACTTTCTTTTCTATGTTTTTATGCAGGTTAGCCATGCCTTGGAGAGAGACGGCATCACAAGATCTGCTGAAGAGTGTAGGAGGAAATGGAAGCTCACCCGCCAGACCTTTTTCAAGGTGAAAGTCATTGTGAGTGAAATGCGCAGGAGCACCCAGGAGAGGTTCAACATAGCTTTTGCTATGTGGGAATAGGCAAGGAAGCCAGAGTTTGGAGATCGCCATCATAGTGGTAAGTGTATCTTATTAATGATCTTAAAGGAAAACTCCACCCTTATATCTTCTAAATGTTATTTATTTCCATGTCAATAGACAACTCTTTTCATGTAGCTGTTAATGATGTATGCAAATGTTTTAGTCTGATTTTACAGTTCATGCTAGGCCCTGAGACTTCTCATATGCTAATGTAGCTCTCAGAGACAATGCAATTTCAACAGCCATTAAATGGAGTATGCCAGGGCAGTCACAGGGCCTAGTATGAACTGAAAAAGAGACTTAAACATTTGCATACATCTTAACAGTGGCATGAAAACACTTGTGTACTGACATGGAAACAAATAACATTTAGAAGACATAAGGGTTCAGTTTTCCTTTAAATAATTCAAATGTTATATGTACAACAAATCCGTTACAGCAGTTCAATAAATCCACTGACAGTCTCAGTATGTTGGTACATTTTTGTCACAATCTTATTAGGTGATGTCATATTTCACACATTGCAAGATTAGTATGCTGTTATTATTATGCAATTCAGTATCTCCTGAAGAGAAAGAACTGAGATTGTTGCTTAACAAGATAATGAGGTTATAACATTTAAACATAATGGTACTATCATTTACTCGAGCAGTGTCTGAATACCATATATTGAGCCACTTTAAATTTGCACATTTTGAAACATTGTCAAATGATTTAATGGTGAATTTTTGGTCTATTACATTAATTCCCAAGACGTAGAAACAGCTAGTATACCTTAAAAAGGGTCTGTCTGATTTCAAGCTTTAACCATGCCTGATGTGTTATTTGGTACCAGCATACACCCGAGGTTTCATGTACACAGCAAGCATGGCTACATCCTGGTATCATCCACACCGTCAAGTGCCTTGTTACACATCGTATTTATTGTTAGCAGAAAGTGATCGATATACTGCTTTATTGCTGTTAAGAGAAAAATGAAATAGTGCACCATTGAGTAGTGTTACTGCATTTGATCTGTTTTTTAAAAAAAAAAAATTTACACTAGGCAGTCGCTAGTACTACTGAGCTCCATAGCTCATGCAGATGGAGGAACTATTTTATTAGGAAACTGATACTGAGCTAAATTTTCCTTAACAATTTTATTTTCACATTGCCCATTTTGGTAGTGAAATAGTACCCTCCAGGTGGGGGGTACTGGAATATGCCGTTCCTTACAGTGGCTATGAGGTCCTCCATCTGCAGTGTCGGGCTTCATTACAACTCTAGGCTCTGTAGTATAACCCAATGCCAGCTACCCTGTCAGGTATTATTGGTTACATATGTAAACCTGTGTCTTTGTTATACAAGCGTGATATTAACATGTTACAGATGGTAATGTAGTCCATCACAGCTTCAAGTAGTGGTAAGATGATATTATATACAATACAAACATAAGTAAAACATTGAGTGTTTCTTTTTTTCTCACTGAGCCAGTACATCAACTGCCCCTGCTTCCTCCCAAAGGGTACAGCTGGTGCCACTCCCAGAAGGTGGGGACTGAGGGGCTCCGGTCGAGCAGCTGCTTGTGCTCGTCTCTGCTGGTGAGTTACAATGATATACTGGCATCTCTCTTTTAACTGAACCTCCAGTATGTACTGTTCCGTGCTGCCATCAATCATTGCATGGCACAGAGTGTACAGTTAGTCAATCTTCTAGCTTGTGGCATCTCATGTCACACAAATATTATGTTGATGTTTAGAGTTTTATTTTAGATGTGGGTCTGTACTCTTGATGTCATGCCCAATCTTGACAGTCTAGTAGTCACTGTCAACTGAACCCATCCACAGCTTAAGGTGAGCTGTAGGTATGCAGTAATGATCCAGTACATAGTCTGGTAGGAGAGGGGTGTATTGCCTGGCTCACACTATGCAACTCTTCACTGTATTCAACATCGGCTCTGCAGTCAAGATCTAATACCTGTTTTGGGATGGGTGGGGCATTGCCTCCTTGAAGCAGTGCAACTTCACACTGTCCTCAGATGTGCACAGCTCATATTATGGTGGCTATGCCATCGATATCTGCAGTTCTACTTACTGTATGACTCTGTGGTGATCATCCAGTACCTGGTGTGTAGAGCTTGAAGCATTACCTGGTATGACACATGTAATGTCTCAATTATCTTGGTTATGTGGAGCTCGTATCAGGAAGTTATGTCATTACTGTTTATGTCGTCATTTGGCTGTACCTCTGCACTAAAAATCCACTATGTTATCCAAGTGGGGGTTGGGGTTCCATTGTCTCGGTGAGCCTTTTAGACTCCTCAGACCTGTACCTTGTCTGCAGCTCCTATCATGGGTGTATACCCTTCATGTACACATTCTTAGTTAGCCTGTGGCTGCGTACTTAGTATGTAGCACATGTTCTGGGGAGATGAGGTGATTGGTTACAGGCATTGCTAGCATGATGCACTTCAACTCTTTAGAGTCCTAGAATGTGTTCAGGTGATATCACAGAGGTGTACTACCAATATTCACAGCTTTATTTACTACGTGACTCTGCACTCAAGATTTAGTGCATAGTGTCACAAGATGGGACATTTGCCTGACAACTGTTCAGTGTCATGACTTGTGTCTAACTGCTATCAGGAAACTATTACACCCATGTTCAGAGGTTCACATACAAATCTTTAGTTAGGCTCTAGCTGTTCAGTCAGCCTCTAGGACCTGTCCTGGGTGGGGGAGGTAACAGCATTCCCTGCCTCATGTAGTTTAAGTAGTCACTATCATAACATATCTGCACCCTGTGTCAGGCCGGCATACTATACTTATCCAGAGATGTACTCAGTGACTCTGCACTCAGCATCCAGTTCCTCATGTGGAGGGAGGTATAAGCATTCCCTAAGTGATCACATGCAACTGCTCAGTGCACAAACTTGTGTTGAGGTGCTATCAGTAACCTATGCAATTTATAATTGTGCCTTTACTTGCTGTGTGCCTCTGTACTAAAGATCCACTACCTTAACCAGAGGGTAGGAGTGTGGGGGTAGTGAAGTCTGCTTGAACCCTCCAAACTAGTCACTGTCATACCTTGTGTACTGCAGGTATCACTATGATATTCAAGTGATGTACAGACCTTTACTTAACCTATTGATCTGCACTCAGGATCTATTACCTGTTCTGGGGGCAGGGGGAGGCTCACCTTTGCCTGCCTGAGTCAGTGCAAGTCCTCACAGTTCTAACATCTGTGCACATCGTATCAGGTAGGCATTGCATACATATCGACAGTTAAACTTACTGTTTAATTTTGCACTCAACATGCACTGCCTGGTGTGCCAAGGTGGGATTATTTCTTGGCTAAAGAAATGCAAATTGTTAGTGTCCTAACTTGTCTGGAGTTTGTATTAGTAAGATTTACCATTGCTGTGCATGGTACCAATTGCCCTGTAGCTCTGCAGTGACAATAAACTCCCTGCTGTGAGGGAAGGGGGAGCTGCATTGTCTGTGTGAGGCCGTGAGACTCCTCAGCTTTCCATCTTGTGTGCAACTCTAATCACATAAAGATGCCATTTATGTCGATATGTTTAGTTACTTATGGCTGCCTACTCACAATACACTACCTCTTGTCTGAGAGGTGAGGGCATTGCCTCTGTCAACCACTGCAGTTCTTCACTGTCCTAATATGTGTGCAGCTGCTATCAGGGAGGTATATTGTACATATCCATGACTTTACTTACTCTGTGGCTCTGCACTCAGCATCCAGTGTCTCTTGTTTGCATGTGGGATGATTGCCTCATTGAGGCTGTCGAACTGTTTAGTGTCTAAACTTGTGTGTACCTGGTATCAGTAACCTATGCCATTGATGCACGCTGGTTTACTTGGCCCGTTACTCTGCAGTAATGATGCCCCCTTCTGATCCGGGGGGGGTGTCTTTAAGAGTCCTTAAAACCACTGAGTGTCCCAGCTTGTCTGCATGTGGTATCACATACTTATACCATTGATGTCCACATATTTAGGTAGCCTATGGCTGTTCACTCAAGAAACAGTACTTGTTCCACTGGAGGTGGATGTATTCCCTGCCTGACACAGTGCAACTTGTCACTGTACTAGTATATGTGCAACCTGTATCAGGAAAGTATTACATCTGTATCCACAGCTTTACGTTGTGTGTCTCTCTGCACTCAGCATGCACTAACTGGTGTCCATAGCTGGGAGTATTGACTGCCTGTCTACATGCAACCCCTCACTGTCATGATTTCTGTGTACATGCGATCAGAAAAGTATGCCATTGATGAAAACAGCCTTATTTTTCCTGTACCACTGCACTAGGGATACAATATTTAATCCGAGGAGCCTGTGGTGGGGGTGGACGGGGAGTATTCTGCAGTTGACCCTTTTAAACTAGTTGATACAATGGGGAGAATGGGCGACACATTTTCTGCATGAGGCCTTCAAGCTCCTCATCATCTTACCTTGTGTGCAGCTACTATCAGGGCAGGAATACCATTGATGTCCACATCTTTAGTTAACCTGTGGCTGTCGACTCAGGATCGCTAACTGTTCTGATATGGGATGGGGGTGGGGTGGGTTGGGTATTCCTTGCTTGATGCTATTGAACTACTCAGAATTGACAATTCAGTACAACTGGTACTACAGTGGTATACATACACATTGTGACACCCACAGACAAGTAATGATTTTCCTTTTACTATGTTTTTTATAGAGGATGAACCATCTATGGAGGGTGCTGCTGGAGGAGCAGAACCAACAGAGGAGGTCGAGATTCTGGAGATTGACTCCTCTGTGAAAGAAAGAACATACTCTCCAGCAACGCGTCATCCACCATGTGCTGCAGGTCTGCCTAGGCCTCCAGCTGAGGATCGTAAGTAACTTTTGTCATAATACAGACATAATTGAATAGTCAATCAAAAAAATTAAAATACTAGTTTCCCACTATTCTAAATCCTGTGATAACCAATTACTATCGATGACAATGGCATCTATTGCATGTACAGAATAGAAAGTAATACAATGAATAATGTATATACAACAGTCACCTGTCAGAGATATGATTGACCTACATAACTGCTGTTTGACCTCAGATAGCTGCACAAGTGGCGCAAGCCACAACTGAGATGTCCAAGGTTAATCAGGACAAGTGTACATAATTATTAATCTGACACATCATCATTGTATTTATTTATGCCACAGAAATGGTTTCTGCCACTGCAGGGACATTTGTTGTTCATTCTTTATGTTTGTGCATACGTCTGTCAAAAAAAGTGAAAGTAAAATGTTATTTCTGCTCCTTTTTGCTACTTGTAACAACATATGATGCGTAATCTTGACTATGGGTGGGTGGGGATCCAGGCTCACTGTGTGCTAGTAAATCATGTTCAGGGTGGGCAGGTGGCCACTCACAGCTGGACTGCTGTCTTACGCCCTGCAATACTACAGCCTGCTTTTCAGTGGTCAGGTGTTGATGCTACTCTACAAGGGCTGAGCTTTGAGCCCTCCTATTCGGAGAGATGCAGAGTTGTGCCACCATATCCAACAGACATCCTGTGCTGAATATGAATTCTCAGGAAGATTACTATGGCTGCCAAATATTTACCCTCTGAGCTGCACCTTGTGTACAAACTACTGCGGTTGTGGTGAATCACATCATATCTGATAAAATAGAACACACTGGGGTATATTATGAATCTTTAAACATCATCATAGCATTTCTCAGCAACAAGTAGTGCTTGAGTGTAGTTTGTTTAAGCAAGATACTATGATAGACATTACGTATATTGTTGGATTTACTACGTCTGGTGTGTTTTGTACGTAAGTCACAACAGAGTGTCTTAACCACACCAGAAGTGGTGAATCCAACCATAGACCTGGTTTCGCTCATAGTATCTTGGCATCTGGGAGGGAGGGGGTGTGTACCAGCATCTTGCTGTTCTATAATTTTCAAGTCTTTTGTTTGTTTTAATAGTCATATTTACCTTTAACAGTGGGTATACTGCAGGATTTATCAAGATCATGTCATG
The DNA here is from genome assembly GCA_016271365.2 of Neoceratodus forsteri. NCBI lineage: Eukaryota > Metazoa > Chordata > Ceratodontiformes > Ceratodontidae > Neoceratodus > Neoceratodus forsteri. The sequence goes on from CM057455.1 coordinate 616,677,272, forward strand.
TGTTTTGCCCAATGTATCTATAATATTTTCATGTGGCATTGTATTAACCAAATCTAACAACAGCTACTTAATTTGTTCCATTTTGCTGTACTTTTGCTCACAGGTATAACACATAGTGATTCTACTGATAAGAGGAATCTAGAATACTACAGTTCATGTTGTTCAATGACAAATTCACTGTTGAGGCACTCTTTGTGCATATATACGAGGGATATGTGTCCTGCCCTTGCGTCACAATCAACTTATTTGAACAGTAGTCTCTCAGGTTGAGAAACCTCATGAGTAGCAAAAAGATCACAGACTACTGGACAAATAACTTAATAATCACACAACTGCACTATGCATATGTAGTTTCAGTGACTGGACTTTTCCACTTGATTTCTGTTTTACATTATTGAGCTCTTCAGTTTGTGAGACCATGCTGAGGTGTGGGGAGATGGTGGGGTGAGTGGTACCTGGATGGAGGGTCGTCTTTTATCATTGTCCAAGTGCTGCAGAGGCTGGCATACACAGGGTCTTCAGGGCTTCTCAAGAAGCAGCATTTATCAGGAGTTAGTGCAGGGGTTCATACTGGCACATTGTTCCACAAGGAGTGGCAGGTTACGGGAGTTGAGGAGAAGGGGGTGGAATGTGTCAGCAGCACAGTTCAATTACAGTATAATAAAATCAACACAGCTATACTAATCTACCATAGATATTAATACAGTTACTCTCTCATTAATAAAAAACAAAATATACCTCACTACAGTATATCACCATAAGAATACAGAACAGCTTAGTTTACTGACATGTTTCTTCTTGTAATTTTTCTCTCCACAGGGCATCTCGCTGTTCTCAATACCATCAGCAGTACTCTTAGCTAGTTGCATGAGGCCATGGAGGGTGGTAATAGGGCTGCAGCTCAGCACACCTATGTCACTGCAGCAAAAATAGATTATATAATTAACCAAAATGGTGAGATGATAGATTTGCTGCAATGACATGGATGTGTAGGGCATGTGCCCTTAATTGTCACCAGTGGTCTGAAGCAGAGCAACAGGGGCCTCACGAAAGCCATACGGTTACTGAGGGAGATGGAGGAACCCTCTGTTGCTTACTTGGTTTACTTGGTTTACTTGGTTTCAAGGGACAAAAGAAGGCTACTGCCAATCGAGATTGTCCCCCCACCACGTTGGTGGGACAATTATACCCCAGGGCTATTCCACTCCAACCAATGACCTAACCCTTTCTTAAAGGGAAGAATGGAGCTGCTGTCTACTAAATGTTGTGGAAGAATATTCCATAATCTAGGGTTTTTTACTGTAAAGTAATGTAACCTTTTTGTTGTTCTGGTTTTATAAACAAATATCTGTTATGATATCGTGGAGAATTCCGACTAGTTGAAAAATGTAAACCACATTGATGCAGTAACTCCTGAGAATTCTGAATTCTATACAGGAGGAGAAGATCACCTCTTGTACATCTGGGATGTAATGAATGTAACCCCCGTGACCTTTAACCTTTCCTCATAGTCTAATTTGGATAGATAAGGCACCATTTTGGTGGCTCTTCTCTGCACCCTTTCAACCCTATCCACATCCTGCCTTAAATAGGGATTCCAGCATGGAGATCCATAGTCCAAATGAGGCCTAATGAAGACTCTATATAGTGGGATCACACATTCCTGAGTTCAAGACACAAATGAACGCTGGATTCGGGTGAGCAAGGCATTGGCTTTCCTGGCTATCATTGTACAGTGATCATTGGATGATAACTTCTTGTTAATGTTTACTCCAAGATCTCGTTCCAGTGGTGACACATGAAGGGCCACATTATTCAATAAGTAGGTCTGCCTCGGATTATTCTTACCAAAATGCATAACATGACACTTATCTGGGTTGAGTGTCATTTTATTTAGAGCTGCCCATTCTTCAATAGATTTTAAATTGTTCCTCATAAATTCTCTGTCTGACACTGTTAGAACCGGACCACACTACTTTGTGTCATCAGCAAATTTTGAAAGAAAAGTTTCAGGGCCAACCTGCAAGTCGCTGATAAAAATGTTAAACAGAGTTGACCCCAACACAGATCCCTGTGGGACCCCACTGGTCACACTCAACGACTGGGAAAGTGTGCCGTTGATTCTGACCTGCTGATGTCTATTATTTAACCAACCTGACACCCAATTGATTATATAATGCGAAAAACCCATCCGATTCATTTTATCAAGTAGTATGTCGTGAGGAACTTTATCGAAGGCTCTATTATAATCAAGAAGTATTACATCCATAGGTATACCTTTGTCCATACCCATACTAACATGATTATAGAAGGAGACCAAGTTAGTAGTGCAGGAATATCCCTGTCTAAAGCCATGTTGTGTAATATCTATCATGTTACCCTCAGTAGTTTCATAATCTAATAACTTCTTGATAACTTTCTCCATGACTTTACTTACAACAGAAGTTAGGCTTATTGGACGATAGTTTTCAGGTCTAGAGTGATTTCCCTTCTTAAAAAATGGGATTACTGTAGCCAATGTCCAGTCCCGGGGAATGAGTCCTTCTTTTAGGGATTTATTAAAGATAATAGTAAGAGGTTTAATAATAGCTGCAGCAGATTCAATTAAGAATCTGGGATTAATATTATCTGGTCCCGGACTAGAATTGGGTTTTAGGGACAATATAGCTTTTAATGTGTCCTCTTCAGTAATAATATAAGAAGGAGTAATATTATTTAAATGCTTAAATATTTTAGGGACTTCTTTTGTGGCAAAAACTGAGCAAAATTGCTCATTAAATGTATCTGCTATGTCCCTATCAGTAGACACAATTTTTTCGTTTACACATAGGGGCCCCATGTATCTATTATTTATATTTTTATTGTTGAGATAGGAAAATAATGATTCATAACTATCTTTGGTGTGAGCCAGACGAAACTCTGGTTTCTTTTTTTGATTGCAGGATGGCTTGTTTTAATGATTTAAGAATTTTCTTATATTGAATAAGGAATGATTCCTTGGTTTCCCCCTTACTGTTTTTTACATGTGAAAAGAGTCTCTGTTTATCCTTAATTAATACTTTAATTGCTTTATTATACCATAAGGGTATTTTCCCCTTTTTATTATATTTTTTTGAAGTTGGAACAAACAGGTTTTCCAAATAACAAATGGATGATTTAAAGTAGTCCCAGGATTCTTCCAAGGAAAGGGGAGATAATATAGTTTGCCATGAAATTGAGTTTAATTGTTGATTAATAGCATTAAAATTAGCTTTGTTGTAATTCTTAAATTCCGTGAAGTTGGTGATATATTGGTGAAATAACAATGAAAGCGAAATAGTATTATGGTCACTTGATCCTAGTGGGGCACCAACTACAATGTTGGATATTAAATTCCCTGTATTGGTGATAACCAAGTCCAAGATATTGACTCCTCTAGTTGGTTCTATAATAATGTGTTCTAAACCCATGTCAACCATGAGTGTAATCAGATCTTTCTCGATCTGCGTACCGCCAGTCAAGGAATTCCAATTTATGGTTGGCATATTAAAGTCACCCAATAGAAGTATATTACCTTTGGAGGTCATGTTCAGAATTTCACTGTAAAGGGAGGTAGCTTCACTTGAGACCACCCATGGTCTCATGTTGCGGCTGGCTGAGAACCAGCTGGAGGCCATGGAAGCTATACACTGTCTGCTCCAACAGGACCTGCATCATCTCCAGGATGACCAACCCTCTGCAGCTCCTCAGCAAGAAGAGCCCCTAGAAGGTGCCCCTCCCACAACACCACCACCACCTGCTGATGAGGGGCAACAAGACCCACCTGCTCTTGCACAGTCTTCCTCTTCCTCCTCCTCCTCTCCCCACGCCACAACAGCCTGAATGGTCAGCACCTCCCTATCACTCCTGGCCATTCTTTTAAATTTCTTCCAGTGAATTTTTTTTTTATTTATATCCCCCCAGTCCTAGTGTGAAGCAACACTTATATTTATTTAACTGCTTTTATTTTATAAATGTTTTATTTATTATTCATTCCCCCTCCCCATGTGAAGAAACACATTTATTTATTTTGTTATTTTTATATGAGACTTGAGAAAAAATTATTTTTAAACAATCAATACTTTAATAATTAAATATTATTCTTTTACAATTATGTATTTTGCTCCTTCTTAAAAATATATGTGTGTGCTGCTGTTGTAAGGAAAGTATTCCATTGATGTCTATCACTTTAGTTGGTGTCTCTCTCTACACCTATGATCCTGTGCCTGATTTACGGGGCTTGGGGGCATGCTTGGCTCAGTCTATGCAACTCGCCAGTGTCCTAACGAGTGCAACTGGTATCAGTAATGTATCTTGTATATGTCAACACCTTTCATTGAGCTCTAGCTCTGCACTCAAGATACACTGAGTGATCTGGACATATATGTGGGCATTGACTGATTGACACCATACAACTTCTCAGTGCCCTACCATGTGTGCAGCTGGTATCGATGACATATACAATTGATGTTCACAGCCTCACTTTTCTTGTGGCTCTGTACTGAACATTAAGTACCTGGTTTCAGGAAGGGCAGGGCATTGCGTGGCTCAGGCTATCTAATTCCTCTGTGTTCTAACAGGTGTACAGCTGCCATCACACTGCTATACCATTGATGTGCATGGCCTTAGTTAGTATGTGGCTCTGCACTGATGATTCAGTACCTGTTCGGGGGTGGAGCATTGCCTGGCTGATGCAGTCCACCTCATGAGTGTTACAACTAGTCTGGAGTTTGTATCAAAGAGGTATACTGTAGATGTAATGGGTTTAGTTGGACTATGTCTCTGAACTCAACATCCATTACTTGGTCTGGGGGGTATTGGGGATATTGCCTGGCTGAGGACATGCAACACATGACTGTCATTACTAGTCTGCAATTGGTATCACAGAGGTATGCCATTCACGTCCATGGCTCTAGTTGGGTATGGCTCTCCACTCAGGATGCAGTACCTGTTTGGGGGGGCATTGCCTGGCTGAGGCCGTGCAACTCATGAGTGTCATAACAAGTCTGCAGTTGGTATCACAAAGGTATTCCATTGATGTTCATGGTATTAGGTGGTGAGGATGTTAAGTTCATGGGCAGGAAAACCATCAGGTTTATTTCTGGGGGAGACCCCGCTTATGGCATCTGGCCAGGTACGTAACCTTTGTGTTATATTTGATGAGGGTCTGACCCTGAGGGCACAGGTGTCAGCTGTGGTCAAATCATCCTTTTTCCATCTAAGGAATATAGCACGGGTGAAACATCTGGTTCCATCAGAGGATCTTCCTACCCTGGCCCACGTCTTTGTTGCCAGTTGTCTTGATTACTGCAACACCCTTTATCTAGGGCTGCCAGGAGTGGATATCCGCCACTTGCAGCTGGTGCAAAATGCAGCAGCTAGGTTGTTGACTGGAAGCCCCAAGTCCAACCATATAACACCTGTGCTTCACGAGTTGCACTGGCTGCCAGTACAGTGGTGGATCACTTTCAAGGTCATGTTGATGACCTATAAAGCCCTACACAGGTAGGGACACCACTATCTGGAAGAACGCCTGACTTCTTACTGCCCCTTCCGCTCCCTCTGATCCTCTGGTAAGGGATTGCTAGAGATTCCCATGGTAACCTTAAAAACATCTGGTGGAAGAACGTTTGCCTTTATGGCTCCTACTCTGTGGAATTCTCTACCTTGCCAGACATGAAATAGCCTGACTGTGGAGGGCTTTAAAAAAACCCTAAAGACTTTCCTTTTTAATCAAGCATTTCAGTAATGTGAATTATGTTAAAGCTGTTATACATAAAAACATTATTTATTATTGTGGTTTTAATGCTGCTTAGGGAATTTTGTAAAGGTTCCCTGAGCTTGGGAAGGGTGCCTTATAAAAAATGAACTTTACTTACTTACTTAGTTGGCTGTGGCTCTGCACTCAGGATCCAGAATCTGTTCGGGGGTGGGCGGCATTGCTTGGCTGTGGCCATGCAACTCATAAGTGTCATAACTAGTCTGCAGTTGGTATCACAGAGGTATACTATTGATGTTCATGTCCTTAGTTGCCCTGTGGCTCTGCACTCAGGATCCAGTACCTGTTCAGGGGGGTGGGGCATTGCCTGGCTGAGGCCATGCAACTCATCAGTGTTCTAACTTGTGTGTAGCTCTAATGATGGAGGCATAATGTTTATGTCCATGGCTTTAGTTGGCTTGTGGGTCTGTACTCAGAATGCAATTACTGGTCTGGGAAGGGGATTATCTGACTGATGCCGTGCAACTAAAGAGTGTCATAACTAGTGTACAGTTGGTATCATAGAGGTATACCACTGATGTTCATGCCCTTATTTGGGATGTGGCTCTGCACTCAAGATCTAGTACCTGTTTGGGGGGGCATTGCCTGGCTGAGGCCACGCAAGTCCTCAATGTTCTAACTTTTCTACAGGTCGTATGAGGGAGGTATACCATTGATGTACATGGCTTTAGTTGGCCTGTGGGTCTGTACTCAGCATCCAATTATTGGTCAGGGGTGGTTAGGGGCACTGCCTGGCTGAGGCCATGCAACTCATGACAGTCATAAATACTCCACAGTTGGTATCACAGAGGTATGACGTTGATGTACATGGCTTTAGTTCAGCTGTGGCTTTGTACTCAGGATGTAGTAATTGTTTGGTGGCGGGACATTGTTTGGCTGAGGTCATGCAACTTCTCACTGTTCAGACTTGTGTGCAGCTGCCATGAGGGAGGTATACCGTTGATGTGTATGGCCTTAGTTTGGCTGTGAGTCTGCACTCAGCATGCAATTACTGGTCTGAGGGGGTAGGGATATTGCCTGACTAAGGTCATGGAACTCATGATTGTCATACCTACTGTGCAGTTGGTATCAGAGAGGCATACCATTGATATTCATGGCCTTAGCTGGGCTATAGCTTTGCAGTCAGGATGCAGCACCAGTTGTGCAGGGGTGGGGTGATAACTTGGGTGAGGCATTGTTGCCAATGTCTCCTTTATAAAGGTTTCATAAACTTGTTTAGATGTACTCTCAGTAAGAAAACCTCTCATTGTTATTTCCTTCTCAAAAAGTAAGGAAATTCTTTGCAAAAAAACTGTGTTAATGCAACAGTTAGGGTGTTTTACAGCAACAAAAGTGAGGAAATTCGATGTTAGGGTTTTCAACCCTAGCTCCGACTCCCCCCCCACTGCCACACACACACACACACACACACACACACACACAGACACAGACAAACACACACACACATACACACACACACACACACACACATACACAGAACACACAACTATGGGGGCAGTACAAGGCAAGACAACCAATCACAGACACACACCATAACACAATAGAAATAACATACAACTTCTTAAACATGCCACAGCAGGCATCCATCATCATGTTTCACCAACTGTATCACTTCTGCTGCCATTCCAGTCTCTTGGATGCATACACCCTTCTACATAACAGCATACTGTAGACAGTAAAGCACATGTATTGGTGGGAGTGTAGAGCCCTTTGCCCCCCGGTGGTCTCACAAACTTGTTCATTTCTGCATAAAAGCATAGCCCTATGCTACTACCAATTTGGGCATTTCTGCCTGAGAGCATACCCCATGCCTCCATGAAGTTGCTTGTTAGTGCATAAGACCATAGTTCCATGGTATCACGAAGTTGGCTATTTCTGCATAACAGCACAGCCTCATGTCCCTACCAACTTACCCATGTCTGCATAAAACCATAATATGAATAGTAAAATGCATGTATTGGTAAGAACATGGGACCGAGACCCCAGTAACTTGCCAATTTCTGTATAACAGCATAGCTCCATGATACAATGAACTTGCCCATTTCTGCATAACAACATAGCCCATGCCCCACCAACTTGCCCATTTCTGTGTAACAGCTTAACATAACTACTATGACACATGTATTGGTGAGACCATAGGACCAAACCCCCAGCAACTTGTCCATTTCTGCATAGCAACATAACTCAGTCTTCTCACCAATTTCTTCAGTTCTGCATAACACCATAACATAAGTGGAAAAACGCATGTGTTGGTGAGACCCCAGGATCTTTTAGGCCACTGCACTTCCACCAACTTTCCCAAAATTACCCATTTCTGTATAAGAGCATAATATAAGAAGTACATCTTATGTATTGCTGGGAGTATGGGGCCCTTTTGGTTGCTGTGCTCCACCAACTTGCCCATTTCTGCATAGCACCATAATATAAGTGGCAAAAACATGTATTCCCACCAACTTTGTATTTGTCCATAACAACATAACCCAGTGTTCCCACCAAATTTTCCATTTCTGTATAACAGCATCATATAAGTGATGAAACCGATGTATTGGTAGCTCCATCTCAGATGCTTCTACTGGATGTTGATGTACCCACCCAAGAGACTGGGATGGCAACAGAAGTGATACAGTTGGTGAAACATGATGATGGATGCCTGTTGTGGTATGTTTAAGAAGTTGTATGTTATTTCTGCTGTGTTATGGTGTGTGTCTGTGATTGGTTGTCTTGCCTTGCACTGCCCCCCCATAGTTGTGTGTTCTGTGTGTGTGTGTGTGTCTGTGTCTGTGTGTGTCTGGGTATGTGTGGCTGTGGGGGGGTCGGAGTTAGGGTTGAAAACCCTAATGTAGAATTTCCTTGCTTTAGTCACTGTAAAAAACCCTAACTGTTGTATCAATAAAGTTTTTTGCAACTTTTTACAAAGAATATGTGTGTGTGTGTGTGTGTGTGTGTGTGTGTATATATATATATATATATATATATATATATATATATATATATATATATATATATGCCTCAGTGTTTGCACAGAGGTTCTTTGTCTTTTAAATAGTTTTTTATTTTAATGGGTTCACCACAATATATCCAAGGCACACTGCCTTAAGGGTAGCTGGTCTATTCCACTGGGGTGTCAAACAGGCCAGGGCATACTGATGAGTCCCGTAGGATGAAACACGTGTCTATGTCTTCTGTTAGCACCCTTTGCAAACTGTGTGAGATGCCTTTTGGCACCATGCAATTCTGCTTAAAGTTGGACCAGCATAACATTCTGTGGTGATTTGCATATGCAGCCCATGATGCTTTGCATTGTGGGGGCATGTGTGATTTTGTATTTTCTTGAAACTTGGCTTCCCAGCCAAATGCCCTTTGGGGTAACCCTTGCCTCAGTGTTTGCACACAGAGGTTCTTTGTCTTTTAAATAGGTTTTTATTTTAATGGGTTCACCACAATATTTCCAAGGCACACTGCCTTAAGGGTAGCTGGTCTATTCCACTAGGGTGTCAAACAGATGAGGCATACTGATGAGTCCCGCTAGGACGAAACACTTGTTCATGTCTCTGTTAGCACCCTTGCAAACTGTGTGAGAGGCCTTGGCACCATGCAATTCTGCTTAAAGTTGGACCAGCATAACATTCTGTGTGATTTGCATATGTAGCCCATGATGCTTTGCATTGTGGGGGCATGTGTGATTTTGTATTTTATATATATATATATATTATATATATATATATATATTATACAAAAACTGCTTTAATGCATCATTTAGGGTTAAAACAAAAAGTGGAAATGAAAAATCTTAAGGGTTGCCCTTCCCCCTCACCCACCAATCATCCCCAGACTGACAGATGATGGGGTGTGCCATTGGGGTTGTGGGACCTAAATGTCACCCCATTCCATGTGTAGTCATATTGAGAAGGGACAGCAAAAAATAATGGTGTGACATTTAGGCCTTACAACCCCAATGACACACCCCATCATCTTTCAATCTGGGGATGATTGGTGGGGGGAGAAGGGGCAACCCTAAAGATTTTTCATTTCCTGACTTTTTTTGTTTTAACCAAAAATGATGCATTAACACAGTTTTTGGCATAGAATTTCCTTACTTTTTGAGAAAGAATACAAAACTAAGTACTTGTGCAAGTTAGTAGAACATGGGCCCATCAGGCCCTCTCCCTTGCTGTGGTGATGGAAGCACGCCGACCAACATAAGGAACTTGGTGGAAGCACGTTCCCTTAATGCCCTGTGCTCCAACCAACTTGTAAAAGTGTGTGTGCCATCAACACCTTCCAAATTTCAATGTAAAACACAAAACTGTGTCCGAGATATAACATGTAAAAGTTTAAGATTTTCATTCGTCAGAGATGCAAAATTCTGCACCTGTTAACATTTAACAGGCACAACGACTGAAAACTACATCCATGATACTAAGGCTAGGTGCCCTATCAATTTCAAGCCACCAGCACAATGCAAAACACTGTCCACAACACGTAAATTGCATCACGCAATATCTCCACAAAAAAAATTTTCTCTGATACGTAATTCACATCTACAGGACATGCCGAGAACATGCTCCAAATTTCAAGTACAAAGACCAAACCGTTTCCGAGATATAACATGTTAAAATTTGAGATTTACATTCATCGGAGTTGCACGATTCTTCACCTGCTGACATTTTACAGACACAATGACTGAAAAGTGCATCCATGACACTAAGGCTAGGTACCCTATCAATTTCAAGCCACCACGACAATGCAAAACACTGTTCACAAAGTGTAAAGTGTGCCACACAATATCGCCACAGAAAATGTATGGGCTGACATGTAGACATGGTAATTGACATCTACAGGGCATGCTGTAAACACCCTCCAAATTTCAAATAAAAAGACCAAACCGTTTCCGAGATACATAATGTTAAAGATTAGTAAAATTGACCCATCTAATGCATTATAAAATCTGGCCATCTTGTCCCTATCTCACGATCAAAGATCGCGATCAAAGAATCTCACTATCAAAGAATTTGCAAGCTTGTGATCAAAGAATTTGCAGGCTCACAATCAAAGAATAAAACATGCTGAAAATCAAAATTTTGACACAAATGCAGCAAACCACCACCATGGTTCAACAGAACAAAGCTCCCTGAGCAGAACCCACCCTCATTTGTTTTCCTAGGCCACCCCTGAGCTGAAAAATTGCATTTTTCAAACAGCCATCTTGTCCCTCACTCATGATGCAAGATCACAATCAAAGAATCTCACGATCAAAGAATTTGCAGGCTCATGATCAAAGAAATTGCACTCTCACGATCAAAGAATAAAAAATGGTGAAACGCGAGTTTTTGGATGATTTAGATGAAACCACCACCATGCATTGATAGAATGGAGCCCCCGATCAAAACCCACTCTCATTTGTCTTCCTAAGCCACCCCTGAGCAGAGAAAATTGTATTTTTAGGTCAAAAGAATCTCACGATCAAAGAATTTGCAGGCTCGCGAACAAAGATCATTAGCAAGCTGTGATCAAAGAATTTAGAAGCTTATAACTCTATTTTTTGACAATTTTGGATGAAACTAAAGGCATGGCTTTATAGATCGCTGAACCCTGAGTAAATCCCATCCAAATTTTACTTCAGGAGTGACCCCTGAGCAGAGATATTTCTGTTTTTATGATCGGAAATCTAAAAACAAGATGGCGGACCTCACGATCAAAGAATTCTTGGGGTCAAAGATTCTTGAACCGTGAGGCTGCAAATTCTTTGACCACCAGGTGGGACGAGATGACTAGAACTCCGTTCTTTGTTCACAAAACATACATATAAATTTTCCTTTGGCTTATAATCAGAACTTTAAAGTGCCGTAACTTTTGAATGCCTTAATATTATTTCACCAAATGAAAAGTGCTATGTTTGGTCACCAAAGCTCTTTCAAACAAGCCACCTCTCATAGCAGCACACCACACAGCAGCCACGCAGGGTCACATACAAAATCCCAAAAGCTACCTCCAAAAATGGTTAATTTTGCATTTTTCAGCATTTTGTTGTGCAAAAACTGTATGTCCGACCTAAACAAAATTTGGCAGATCAAGAGATCTACCATGCCCCAACAAGCATACCAAATTTCAGGTAAATCTGTTTAACGTGTCCAAAGTTATTAACGTACAAAATTTTGACTTTGATATAGAAGTGACATCTCAACCCTAAATATAGTGGCGCAGCCGCGCCACTATAATATATATATCTATATATATATATATATATTGCCAGTTTGCTTGTATGCAAAATAAAAAAAAAGAAAATGGATTTCTAAGGACAGTAATACATGTAGTAGTGGAGCTGGGGGGTAAGGACACAGTGCCAATAAAGGCACATAAAGGCATTAAATACTTATGTAAAGTGACACTGCCCATCCTCAAAGTGACTTATAGTTCTACTGTACAAATTCTGGGCAATCTTGAGGGAAGAATTAATGAAAAGCCGGGCTTCCATGGTAAGGATCTCTCACTGGTGAGCCTGGGTTCAACAGATGGCTGAGGTTGCTAGGTATGCTCAGGCAAATCTTAGGGGAAAAAATGCCAAGGTAGAAATGACTTAGGGGGAGTGTTTGAAGCACCAGACTAACCTCATTTTGTCCCCACAAACCAATCCTGTGCTGCAGTCTGATGTTCTGTGTGCTTGCTTTTTCACAGATTGCAAAGTATTCCAGGATGTCAAGGAAAGGGGAAACGGTGGCAATGGACTTTGACAGGCAGTGATGGTTTTTGCCAGGTGAGAAGGAAGGCATAGTGTGATGACTGCTTCCAGAATCCGGGATGTCCTGGCCTATTAGGTGTGCCAGTTTAACCAGTCCTTCAGCAGCAGTATGCAATGACTCTGATGCTGATGCCTGCAAATTACCCACTGAAAGTATCACCTAAGATGGGGAAGGCATGGAAATCATTGCAGACACCTAGTGTAGCAGAAAATCCACAGCAAGGTAGGCCAAGGTTGAATACTTGGAGAGTTCATCAGCTGAGGGCACTGTTAATTTGGACATTTGATCATCACAGCCAAAGGTCAACCAGCCCCCAAGCACTCATGAAGGGGGAGGGGGATTGGCCACTCACCCAGACTGGCCAACATGTGCTGACCTTTCAGCACCAGCCAGCCCACCAAGCACAGGGGGGCCCAACCCACTGAGGCAGCTGTGTTATAGGTTCACCCTCTGGTGGGCCCCGGGAGGTCAATGTGGCCACGTCAGCTGGTAGCCTCACCAGAGGCTGTGGTTCAGCCTACCTCTTCTCAACTAGTGATCCTGGCCCTGGTCTCCCCAAGCAACTGGTAGGCTTAACTCTGATTCTCCTGGCTCTCTTAAAGCCTTTGGGAGCCCCATTGTGCCAACAGGTTCACACGGGGGAACACAGGTTTTGTTTTTTGAACAAAGGTTCAGAAATGTGCTAGTCTTCTTAGAAGCCCAGGATCCGAAAACAGAACAGTTACTCACCATAACAGTAGATTTTTAAGAGAATCTCCTCCATTGGGGCACAGCTTTGGAACTGTAAGACATCAACGTCATGATCAGTTGGAATCATTTGCCACCTTGGGCCACCCACAGGAATGTGCAATGTCAGCACCTAGAAAAACATGGGTGACTCCATGGCTCCTCTGTTCCCCACTGGAGATGAGATCTGAGGTCCTCTTACTGTGAGGAAGCAGGAGATTAAACCAGTATCAGGCGCACAAGAAGAGGCATGGGACTGGAAATACAGTACACATAAGGCAGTTAAGGACACTTCCAAACAAAGCAGTGGACAAACCTCCCGGCTTATACCTCAGGAAGGGTGAAGGAGGGTGAGTCTGCTGTTGCCTAATAAAGGAGAACCTCTCAAAGATCTACTGTTACTATAAGTAACTGTTCTATCTTCATCAATGATATCTCCTCCATTTGGGCACACCTTTGGAACAATCCCCAAGCAGTACGTAAGGTGCCCTGGGAGGATGGCCAAGTCTGATATGCAATCAGGATAGAAGACCTTGCAGAACAGCAAAACCAGATCCAGCATATCTGTGTGAGACAAAGTCGACTGAAATGCTTAGTGAAAGTATGCACAGTGCTCTATGTGGCAGCAGCACACATCACCTGCTGAACTATTCTAGAAACAGGCAACAGAAGTGGCTACACCACTCATAGAGCGGCCACACACAGCACCAGGAAGTTCCATACCGTACAACCTATAACAAAATTTAATGCAGTGAACCAGTCATTTGGATAAGCATTGTTTAGTTACAGGTGCACCCTTTCTCAGGGCAAATAAGACAAAAAGTTGAGAGGACTTTCTGTAGTCCTTAGTGTGATAGAAACAGTGTTATGTGTACATCAAGTGTATCGAGCAATGCCTCATATTTGTTAGTATGCTCATGATAATACATGGGAATGTTTATGGTCTGATTCAGTGTGAAATCAGAAACTACTTTTGGTAGAGAGCATGGACTGGTACACAAGAACACTTTATCTTTGTGAAAAATCAAGTAAGGGGCTCATGTAATGCATGATAGCCCGAAGCTTGTAAATCCTCTGAGCAGACATTATACTGACCAGGAAGAGAGTCTTCCAGGAAAGGAAGTGCATCTCACAACTCATGGCAGGCTCAAATGGAGCCATAGTCAAAGTTTCAAGGTTAATTTTAAGGTGCCAAGGCTAACCCTGTTTATTAATTAGGGAATGCATTTGTAGAATACCCTTAAAGAACCTACAGGACACTTCAAGTTGTGCCACCATGTGCCTATCAATATGGGCATGAAAAGTTAAAACGGCAGTCAAGTTCACCTTAATAAATGAGTAAAGATCAGAATCTGATAGAGACAGCAGTTAGGCAAGTAGAGTATTAAGGGGATATGTAAATGGGTCCTCAGAATGGGAAGCACACCATATGGAGAAACGCTTCCATTTTAGCTAATAGGTGTGTCTTGTGGATGGCTTTCTAACTGTCAGAAAGACATTAGCCATCTGGGGAGAAACCCCAGTGCAGGCAATGGCTACATCTTAAGGAGCCATGTGTGCAGATGAAGGAACCACAGGGACTGCAGGGGCCTCAGATCTGCATCTGGGTGGATCAGAGACCCCCTGCCTTGTGATACTATACCCTAAACACAGGAACAGTTGAACAGCAGGCTCCACTGCCGCATGCTGTAGCAGAGGAAACCAGAAGGGAGCCACCAGTATTATGCTGCCTGCTGTGAGGGACCGAGGGACGTGAGGTTGACCCTGCTACTATGGGTCCCCCCTCCTGCACCTGGAATGACTATGCTATTTTTAAAGGAAAAGTCATGACACAGGGTCTGAGGCACTGGCTTGTTGCTGCGGTAGGGCGGACTTACCCTGGAATTCGGAATCCGAATGAGAGAAAGTGTGGACTGTCAAAAAAAAAAAAGAATCCATCTGTACTGAACTGGGATGGGGGCTGCTGTCCTGTGGTTGTGTTGTGGAGGGAGAATTTTTGGGGACTTTGCGATGGCTCCAGAGAAGCTGAAGCTGAGGAGCTTTTAGGTGCCAAATTTTAAAAAACAGTCCCAGCTCCTGATTGGCTCCTCTGCCTGCAGCATCATTTGACCAGCTAGGACTTAGACTGTTTCCTGAGCCTCACGGCTCATTGCTGCCTGCTGCAAGGCATGGAAGCAGGTGAGGGAGACCCTGCTACAGTGGGTCCCCCATTCTGCACCTGGACTAACTGTGCTATTCTTAAAGGAAAAGTCGTGACCTAGGGTCTGAGGCACCGGCTTGTTGCCATGGTCAGGCGGATCTCCCCTGGAATTCAGAATCCGAATGAGAGAAAGTGTGGACTTTCAAAAAAAAAAGAATCTGTCTGTGCTGAACTGGGATGGGGGCCGCTGTCCCACAGTTGTGTTGTGGAGAGTGATTTTTTTCTCCCTCCCCACCCATTCCCTCTCCTTTAAATGCTCCCTCGCCCTCCACTAGCCAGGGGTGCCTACTGCATTCTCCTCCTCGGGGCCAGCGCCAGGCTTACTGGTACCCCATCAAATGTGTGGCTTTACCCTGTTCTTACTGGTACTTGCTATTAACTAATTTCTGACTGTGCATGTATATCAATTCTCAAGCCACAAACAGTATTCTATTGTTTTAAAATTAGAGCTAGTTAATACACATGACTGTGCATGTATATCAATTCTTGAGCCATGAACAGTATTTTATTGTTTTAAAATTAGAGCTAGTTAATCCTCATGTTCATGCACAGTAACTCTGGAGCTTGAAGCAGCAACCTCTTATCTTTACTAACTGAGCTAGGTAATCTACTAGGGTTTCCTTTTCCCAGAGTGTCGTACCTGCTACCCTCTAATCACCTTCCTGAGCCACCAGGGCCTGTATCATTAACCTGGGCAGTCTGAGCAAGGGTGGGTTACCTAATCACCCTTGCATCTTGTGCTAGGGCTCTGCCACAAAACAAACCCACTTTCGGGTCTCCCCCACCTGTGGTCATACAGGATGCCACCTCTGAGTGGTTGCTCTGGGCTTCACGGTCTGGCTGGGGCCTCAGCCCAAAACCCTGGTCCACAGGCTGCCAGGCCCTCTCTGAAGTCCCCTTCTGCCTGGCTATCTGCCAAGGGCATGAAACTGGTGCACATGAACATACAAAGCTTACTACCTAACCTAGAAGAGCTAACAGCTTGGGTGGCAGCACATTACAACCCTGAAATTATGGGGGTCACAGAAACCTGGCTGAAGTCCCACATCCCATACTCTGTATGTGCCCTCCTGGGTTACAACTTAGTTAGGCTAGACAGAGTAGGGGAAAAAGAGAGGGGATGGGGTGCTCCTATACCATAAGAATCACCTAAATGTATCTGTCATAAGGCATTCCCCACACTCATCCCACACCTGTGAGTTCTTGCATGCCCTTCTCCTGCTTGGCAACACCAAAAAGGTACACTTGATCTGTGCCTACAATCCTGCGAAGGGTGGTGTGCTAGGGCTCTCCTCCCTCCTCGACAGTCTCAGCCCCATGGTTGGCTCAAATGAGCTATTATTCCTAGGTGACTTCAACCTCAATTGGGTGAGCTGCAACATCCAGCAATGCAAGCCCCTGCTAGCTGGTCTTGCCCTCAGCCAACTCTTTTCAGAACCCACAAGGATCTCCCTACATGGAGACAAGGGATCACTCACTGATTGGCAGCTGAGCAACAGACAAGATAGAAGTGTCTCCTGTGGTATTCTCCCCGATGTCATCTCGGATCACTCTCCCATCTACTGTATATGGGGCATCTGCTCTCCCAAAATTCCCTGCAGAGTGATCCAGATGAGGGACTACTCAAAACTTAACATTGGAGACTACCTTGCAGACCTGCAACAAACTGACTGGTCCCAGGTCACTGCCGCAAAGGACCCTTCTGGGGCCCTTGACAACTTTTTTGTTGTATTCACTCCCCTGCAAGACAAGCATGCTCATCTCACAAAAAGGCTGGTGAGGGGCACTGTCACAAAGTGGATCCTTGGCTGCCTTTTTTCCCTCATGAAGCAAAGGGACAAGTGCTGGATGAGGTACAAGTCCTTCCTCTCCAGCACTGACCTCCTTGAGGACAGACAGCTACGAAACTCATGCAAAAGAGCCAGCCATGCTGCCAAGTGTGAGTTCTGCCAATCTGCTTTACTCTCGTCAGCCAGAAACCTGAGCAGCTTCTGGCAGAACATCAAAATCACAGTTGGAGGGTCCGCCAGAGCTCAGGTCACTGATATGCACATTGGCGGGGTTAACTGCAACAATCCCCTCACAATTGCCAATGCCTTTAACTCCATGTTCACTGACCTGACAGCTCTCCCCTACCAGCCCCATGACCCCAAGGATCTGGACCCCCCCAATGGGTTAACCCCCGACATCCCTTCTACCTCAGGGTCATCTCTGTTATGGAGACCCAGAAGCTCCTTGCTGGTCTCTCCCCTCACACTGGTGCTGGACATGACTGCCTCAGACCCAAACTACTCTGTCTGGAGGCCTCTATCCTAGTCCGACTCATCACCCACATCTTCAATGAATCGCTAACGTCGGGTATCATCCTGGATATCTGGAAAGTTGCCAAAGTTGTCCTGTTCACAAACAAGGTGACCTTAAAGATGTCAAGAACTACTGCCCAATAGTGATCCTGTCAGCTATCAGCAAGCTTCCTGAAAAGGTGGTTGCCTCACAGCTCACCCACTATCTGCAGGCCCACGATCTACTCTCCCCTGCACAACACAGCTTCAGGAAGGGGCACAGCACCTCCACCACCCTTGCCATTGTCACCTCTGAGATCAGGTTAGCTGCAGATTGAGGTAAACTGACTGGTGCCATCTTCATCAATCTCTCAAAAGCCTTCAACCGGATCGACCACTCACTCCTGTGCTCCTCTCTCCTGTCCCTTGGCTTCACCTCCCCAGCCCTTGCCTGGATCACTAACTACCTCACGGGCAGACAGCAGTACACCAAGTTCAACAAAGCCCTGTCTGAGCCCTCTCCAGTTAACTGCGGGGTCACCCAGGGCTCTGTCCTTGGGCCTCTCCTGTTTTCCGTATTCATAAATGACCTGCACTTGGCCCCTGCTTATGGGTGATCTACTCTGTATGCCGGTGACCTTGTCATCCTGACCAGATCCCAGGACATCTCTGTCATCACTGCCAAGCTAAACTCTGACTTCAACCAAATCCAAACCTGGTTAGAGGACCACAAACTCACTATCAACCTGCAGAAGACTAAGACCACAATCTTTGGCTGTACAACCAAGACAATAGCTGTCCCTGCCCCTCTAAAAATCTCATGTGCTGACAGGTCCCTTCTACAAGCTGTTGATTGTGTCAAGTACCTGGGGGTGACACTTGACCCACAACTGGATTTCACTCTGCATATTCGCAACACATATAAGGCCTCAAACTGTAAGCTGGGTCTTGCATACAGAGCTAAAAGTTGTCTCACCCCGGCTGCCCATCTCGCCTTAGCCAGGGAGCTCCTCCTACCCAAGCTATGCTATGAACTTTTCACCTTTGCCCACATCACAAAAAACAGCATCTCAAAATGGGACACAGCATACAGCAGTGTCTGTCACTTTGCACTCTCAGCCCCCTGCCTCACCCACTGCTGTGAGCTCTACTCTCGGCTTGAGTGGCTCCCACCAGAACAGCACTGCATCTTTGTCTTGGGAACTTCATCGACAATGTTGTCCGAACTGCCAGCGCTTCTGCCATTGCCATATCCCTCTTACCTGCTACCCCTTCCTACCATCTAAGATCCAGTGACTCTCATGTCCTCTGGGCTCCAAAAACTCGCACACAAATGGAAGACTGGGCCTTTGCTGTGTATGCACCCCGGTTATGGAATGCCCTTCCAGCAAGCACTCACTCCTCCACCTCCCATCCCTCCTTTAAAGCTTCCCTCTGGGACTTCCTCAAATCAGCCTCTGCCTGCCTCTGCACTTAATGACTGGCTGAGTCGTTACCCAACTCCTCTGCTTAAGGTGGAGGGGCTCTGCCCCCTACTCACTAGTGAGCTTGCAGCTATTTTGAAGAAGTGATTGTGCTGGGTCCACTTTGGCCCTTCTGCCCATTAACATGTATATGTTCACTGCCCCATCTTCATGTTTTGCCTTGGTCTCTCCAATCCTCAGTTGTACTAATCATTTTTACCTGCTTCCCTTATCCTTTTTGGGGACGTTGTTGTCCTGGTATGTTGACTACTGCATTCCTTGCCTGAACCATGCTGTTATTTTAAAACCTAATGCTCTGTATTGCCCTTGCTCTCCTTGATTCTGCTGAATATGCCTTGTACTTGTTTGTGCCTGATGTTCTTGAATGTACCTCTGTAATGTCCTGGGTCGCACCGGAAAATAGACACTTGGTTGTCTAGTGTGCTTACCTGGTGAACAGAAGCAAATAAATAAAATGATGGTGGCCCACTTTGCTTGCACCTTGAGCAGAAGTTGAAGTTTATTTACATTTTGATAGGATTGGGTACTAGGCAATGCCTGTTTTTAGGACTGCCCTGTGTGCAAGCACACAAAGCTACAAAAGTAAACATTACATACACAATAAAATAATAAATAAAACACCTATTTAAAGCAGCAGTGCAATGAAAATGGGTTAACATTTGACCCCACCTTTTTTTCTTCCTAGTTGATGCCAGATGTCTTCCAGTTTATTTTGGTGGTAGAATTTTCAGTTTTCATTATCATTTAAGAAATTTATGAACATTTTAAAATAATGATTTCTCAAGAAAAAAATATGGCCTCCTCATTTTCCCATAGAAATAATACTGAGCACCCGAGGAGGATAAGAGTCCACACAAAAATGCAGATGTACAGTACACAGCATAGGAAGCAACCAGAAAACCCAAATTAACAGTTCTGCCAATATTTTTTATAACCATAGCAGAAAATTGGCTTTTAGGAATAACTTTTTTCGTTGCACTGCTGCTTTAAGTATGATCACAAACAAATATAGACAGCTCTGTTAGAGCTACTTTAAAACTGTTGTAAGTCAACAAATTATATAACCTAGTAGGCAGTGAATTCCATGCTGTTGCCTCAATATAAAGAAATGACCCAAAGACTCCTTCCAACTACTTCCCATAAGGAGTATTTTGAGAAAACTGGAGTTAACGTATCTAACACATTTAACAAATGTCATTCTCTTTGGATTTTTAAAGATGTCAAATTTAATTCCAAAAGCAAGATACAATGATCCATTATTGATGGAGGACTATTAAAACCCCAAACAAATCTTGCAATATGGTAGTACAGTCTAACCAACTTTGTAAACTCTCTTTACCAACCATCCCATAGCCTACAGTACTGTAATCCAACATGGTCAATATACCTAATGATACTAATTTTTCTCTTGTTTCATTTGTCATGCACCCTTTGAATTAGAGGGATTGGAGGGAATGCATAAGGAATCACCATTTTCAGGAGAGGGACAACACATCTGGTGAAAATACTCCATGCCCTGCAGTGTGCTAGCAGATATGCAGTAGCTTTGCATTGTGTGGGGACAATAAATATAGTCCAACTCTGGATGACCCCATATTGCAAAGAGGCTATTTACCATGTAGGTCAGCAGTTCCCACTCAAGTGCTGTTAATTAGGACCACCGTAGCTTGTCTATTAAAACATTTTGCACACCTGGGAGTAACACAGCTGATATTTGAAAGCTATGTGACAGTTCCCAGTACCATATCCTCTTTGCTTACTTGCATAAAGAGTAAGAGTGAGTGCCCACTTGTTTGCTGATGTAGTGCATCACATGGACATTGTCTGTTCTTCTCAACAGAGTGCCTAAACTGAAGTATTCTTTGAACGCCTGGGGACCAAGAAAACAGCACTAATCTCCAGAATATTGATGTGGAGATCCAAGTCCAGGTTAGTCCACAACCCCTGGCTCTGGAATAGACATAGGTGGCCCTCCTTTCTGACCTGAAGACATCTTTTGTGAGGATCTGCACTAGAGTAAGGGGGAAAAATGATACTCCCTACAACAGATGCAGTGGTTCTATTCACCTCATAGGTGACTTGTGCAGGGTAGACATGAAGAGAACCATCTGTTCCAACTTGTCCATCAGTTGATCCCACAGTATCTGCAGTATTCATTGTGGGACTTGTATATGGAGCTGGACAAGGGGACCATGACAATGGCTCCTGTCATAAGTCCAAGGAAATGGAGCATTGTCCTGATGGACACAATGGTTCATGTAACCTAGCTGAGCCTTGGCAATCAGGGTCTCGGCCCTCTCTGTAGGCAGAAATGCCCTGGTCATTGCCATATCCAGCACTGCTCCAATGTACCGGACATGTTGTGGGGAAGGATGATGGATATTGGTACTCTTACCATAACACTCAGGTCCTCAAACAGTTGCTTTGTTCTGGATACTATGTATTGAACTTTTTTCCTGGACAGAAACCTAAAATAGTAGCCAGTTGTCCAATGGAAAACAAAAAGTCATTCCTTCTGGAGGGTTTCTGCCATAACTGTGAAACATTTGGTAAATACTTGTGGTGCCAAGGATAAGCCAAAGGGCAAGACCTGAACTGATAATGGTTGTCCTCCAGCACAAAGTGGAGGTACTGTCTGTGTCATTTTTGGATTTTTACATGAATGTAAGCATCCTTCATTTTCAGAGTACAGAGCCAACCCCCTTTTTGCAGAATGGGGATGAGAGCTTGAAGACACGGTATTCAAAACTTTTTGTAGTCAATTAATTTATTCAAGTCTCTGAGGTCCAAAACAGGACACAGGTCTCCTGTCAACTTGGAAACAAGGAAGAAGCTTGAATAAAAACCCCTGTTCCATTCCTTGGGAGGATATATTGATTGATTTTTTTTTAGAATCAGTGACTACACTTCTTCTCTCACAAGGGACAAGTGGCCCATAGAATAATGAGAAGGAGGTGGAGGACAAACCAATGGGTTGGACAGCAACTCCAGAGCATGTCCTTTTTCTATTATTTCCAGGATCCACTCATCTGTGGTGATCTCCCTCCATTCTGAAAGGTTAAGGGAGCTTCTTCCCCTCACTTGCACCCCAGCTGGCAACAATGGATACAGAGGGAGTAGGGAGTCGGAAGGTCTCAGATCAATACCAGCCAATATGGCTCTAAGGGGCTCAGCTTTAGTAAGATAGTCAGACAGTGCCTGAATAGTAGTAATGACAGATTTTCACAGGCTAGTTTGATACTTAATCATGTACAGTAGGCTTCTGGCTAGGAAGCACAATAGGGCTTGACAGACAAAGCAGGGTACTGTTTATCAGCTTTTCTATGAACTGCAGGCAACGTTTTAGGCCTCCACAAGTCAGCAAAGGTAACATCCTCTAATGCAGGATATGCAGGAGGTACCACATTAGTATGACAGATGCAGCTGCAATCTTCAAAATTTCCATTGAGTTTGTTTTACTAGAGTCTTACTCTTAAGTCTCAAACCCCATAACATCTTGGATTTGCTTGAGAAAAGCCTAAAATGAAAGATCTTCAGTAGGAGACCTGGGGTTATAAATCACAGAATCTTCACTGCCAGAGGAAAGCATAGAGCTGGAAGGGAACCCTCTTTCATGGGGGTCTTTACCCCCTCCAGCATCCTCTAAATCCTCCTCCAGGTTTAGGAGATCAGGATGTATTCTACCTCTTCATTGTCCTGAATGATGATGGGGTAATCAACAGAGCTGGCAACAGAGGTGGAGGCTGTGATGGAAGAACTATGGTCATGCTTTTAAGCCCCATTGATAATGACAGTACTGACAGGTTAGGACTTGTTGATAGGACAGCAGGCACCGATGCTAGGAGAGACAGGAACAAGCAAACTGGCATTTCTGAAAATGATGCCAGCACAACTTGGCAGTCAACGACACACATCTGAGGGTTCATGACAGACATTTTAGCTAGCGGTGGGTGAAGTAGACGAAATTTGTTCCACGAAGTGATTCACGGAGTAACACGGAATCCACGAAGTGCTCCACAATGCTAAGTGAAGTACTTTGCATCATAATGGGGAACACAAAGTCCATTGAAAACAATGACTTCGCATTATCCTGCCTTCCTCAAACCACTTCTCCACCAATTTTAAGGTGAAGTAACACTGAAATCAATGTACTTTGCATCACTTCACCTTGTTATTGAGTTCCAAGGTGAATCTGCAGTGCTTCATGTGATTGCAGGTCAATGGGCTTTAGATTGTTCTGCACAGCCTCTGTTCTGTATAGTGTGTGTGTGTAGTGGAAGATGGAGACAATTTCCTTTCAGAGATCTGTAATTCAAATCCTTTGAAAGCTGTTAAAAAAGCCTTTTTGAGCCATTTTGTTTGCTCAAAAATTAGTACGTCTATTGTAGGAAACCATCCTGTGGTCATATCATCAAGTGTTTATTATTTGTGTGTGGATGTTGGATGTTAATTTAAAACAGTCCGTCTGTTTACTGTGAACTGTGCTTTGTGGGAGGGGCGTATCTGTGGTGTAGATAGATTAACTGGGAGAAAAAGACAATCTTTCTGTTTTGGTTATATTTTTCTTGTGTAACTGTGTTAATGTACACACAGTAATATTTTCAGTAATTCTTGACTTTTTTTGCTCATTGTTGTGGTGCAGCAGTGTATATTTTCAGTTTGTTTAAAACATTTGGTTATATTACTAAAGGTTTTCAATTTGCTAAACATAACTTGTAGTGTGTGTGTGAGTGTGTGTGTGATGCATACCATTAAATCAGACCCTTTTATTGTGCCACAGAGTAATTGGAGCAGTGTGAACCTGCTATCCACTGCACTTGCATGAATTTTTGTACTGCTTTGTGGTGTCTTTACTGTTAGTGGATTGTTACTGCTGTGCACTACCCCCCCCCAACCGGCAAAAGGTATTCTTTTCCAGATTTGGATTTCTGACGGTGAGCATTGGTTAGGTGGTGGTGCCTTTGCATTTGCATCTCTTCAGTGCACAGCACAATCATAATCTGTCTGTGCATTTGCATCTCTTTAGGGCCCAATCTCCATCTGTTACTTAAGTTACAGTTGTTTCTTTGGCTTCCCTTCAGAGTACTGGTGTGGTGTGGTGCATATCTCTCTGCTTGAAAATTTTACTCATTAATATACGTTTTTAAGTCAGAGCCATCATCGTGACTCAGTCACTCATGATACAAATCATGTTCTTCATAATCATTATGGTCACGAATTTAGTCACGATTCATGATCATGTCACGAATCACAAAATTATTTCTTTACTAGTTACTTCCATGTAAGCCTGTTTTGTAGCAACTCTCCAGGCTTCACTACTGTACCCATTGACATGAGTTTTCAAACTGGTGAGTTTTGTGATGGAGGTCATTAGGGAAGTATAGCCATAGCCATTCGTGTTCCAATACAGTTTCATATAACTGGTTATCTCACACGAGACGCTCATCAACTCCAACTCTGAGAAAAATAAATTCATGTTTCACAGTCACAAATGCAGTCATGATTCAGGATCACATCACAAATCACAAAATTAATTTTTTTACTAGTTACTTGCATGTAAGCCTGTTTTGTAGTATCTCTCTAGACTTCAGCACTGTACTCATTGATATGAGTTTTCAAATTGGGGAGTTTTGTGATACAGATCATCGTCACCGGAGAACTACAGCTGTAGGCATTCACGTTCCTGTACAGTATGTGAGTTACAGTACTGTAAGTCATGTGATGTGTGGGGGCTCAGGGGCTGCCAATATTGTTGTCAATCTGCCTTACTTCGGGTTAAGACAGAATGACAACGAGAAGTCACAATCACAATGACAAGGTGAAGTGGGCATTTCATGCTGGCCACTATGTGTAGCAGAATGACAACGCAAAATGCCCACTTTGTGGGCACTTCATAGGTGGAATTTAAATTCACTGCATCTCTAAAATGGGAGACTTTGCATTTCTTGTTATACCCTCATTTCACTTCGTCAGCACTGGGGAATTTTCTGGACACAAGATAGTGGCATTTTGGGGATGAACATTAATTCTGGTGAGTTTGTCTGACCACTGCCTTAATGGCTGAGTGTGCCATTAATTCTAGGAAACTTTGCATTTCTTGTTACACTCTCATTTGACTTCATCAGCACTGGGGAATTTTCTGGACACAGTACGACAGTAGCATTTTGGGGATGCACATTAATTCTGGTAACTGTGTGTGTGGGGGGCTGCCAATATTTTTGTTTCTCTGCCTTACTTTGTGTTAAGGTGGAATGACAACACAAAGTAATAATCACAAGGAGAAGTGGGCATTTCATGCTGGCCAGTCCATGTAGCAGAGTGACATGTGAAGTGCCCACTTCATGTTCACTTCACCGGTGAAATTTAAATTCACTGCATCTCGTGATGCGCGGGCGAGCGTAGCGGTCGTTCGTGGGGACAGCGCTCGCTTATCGTGTTAAATTCTACAAAAATTCTCCTCTCTGCACAGTTTAACCACCAGTACTAGCCTTGGGAGAGCTAGGAGAAGCCTCCCAGAGTGGAATTCTGCATTTTTAAAATGACAGACGAAACTGAAGAAAAATTAGAACTGGAGGCAAAACGGCCACGGCGCAGCACATCGCCGAAAGACACAGCAGACGACCTAACTCCAGCTCATGTGTATGGGGAATTATCCACAATAAAAGACACCCTCTTCAAGCTTATAGAGGATGTAGCTGATTTTAAGCCCGCGCTAACACAACTTGCTAGACGTGTCACTGACGTGGAAGCAAGGGTTTCATCCCTGGAACGTAATGTTGATAAACAGGGGCCTGCAATGATTGAGCTGAGGAGAACTGTTTCAAAATTAGAGGACCGCCTTGAAGATCTTGAAGGTAGAAATCGCAGAAACAACTTGGTCCTACTAGGCTTGCCAGAGGGGAGGAAGGACCGAATATGATTGCCTTTTTCAGAAAATGCTGAAGAAAACAGTAGGCCCTTCAGCCAATGGCCCAGAATACATCATAGAGAGGGGTCACAGGGCCCTGAGATCAAAACCCTCTTCAGCTGATCCTCCAAGGCCTATAATTTTCAAGCTGCTAAATTATCTCGATCGAGAGCAGATTTTGAAGGAAGCAAGGAAGCTCTCAGCAATCCTATGGGAGGGCAAGAGGCTTCGTTTAGTCCCAGATCTTACAGTTAAAAGCAGGATGGCACGTGCCAGCTTTCGACCTATTACGTCCAAGCTCTGGGCCGCTGGAGTGAAGCACCGCATGTTATATCCTGCTAAACTAGAAGTTACCCACAAGGAGGGGAAAAAGTTGTTCGAGACGTCTGATGAAGCTCTGAAGGTGCTCAAGGACTGGTTCCCGGACCTTTTCCACAAAACCTGAATGCACGTCCTTTGGCAAGCTTCTACCCCTTTATGGAAGAAGATTGAGTGTACAATGATTTAGCAAGGACTTATCTCCTTTATCGGTCATTTGGATGTTGGACTTTTTGGCCTTATAGTGGACATTTTACTCCCCCTTTTACCTTTCTAGTTTCCCTTCCCTCCCCCTTTGTCCCCCTTCCCTCCCCATTTCTCCTTCCCCTCCCTCCTCTCCTTTTCCCCTTCCCCTTCCTTCCCTCTTCCCTTCCCTTTCTTCCTTCCACTCCTTCCCCCTTTTCTTCCATTTCCTTCCCTTTCCTTCCTAACCCTTCCATACTTTGATACTGTGTTTAATTCCAATTTTTGTAGCTCTTGATTTTGCTAAGCTGCTACAAACCACTCAGGTGCCATTCTGCCGGGTGTCTTTATGGAGACAAGACCCGCCTCTGGTGGACATCCTATTTTTGTATGGGCTGCCCTCATTACCTAATTCGAAATATTTTAAGGCAAAGTGGTATAAGATATCCAAGCCCTCCTGTTAGTTAGGCCTATCTGGTCTTGCTTTCCTTCCCTACCCCCCCTTTTTCTTTTTTTTTCCTCCTCCTTCTTTCTTGGAGAGCTATATGTTTACTGCATTGGCCTGATAGTTGTTGCTCTGTTTGGCTTTGGCAGCTACGGACTATTGTGTTTTTCCTTCACTCTGGTTTTCTTACCAATCTGTCTAGCTCTGAATTTAAGAGCCGATGTATGGGCCCCTTTTGCCAGCAATGTTCTGTAGCATACAGCTGTTATTGTTAACAACTACTTAATCCTTCTCAGGGGGCTATGGTGAGATACCATTATTAGGGCTGTTAGTTTACTCTTCTTAGTTAAATACGAGTTTGCTGCATGTTAATTACAATAGTGTAGCATTTTAGGTGGTTAATGCAGACGGTTATATTATCTCCGGTTTTTTTGGAGAGGGGAAATTCACTGCCTTGTTAAGTTAGCGAGAGGCCCCACCGCTAGAGTGTGTCATGGTCCAGAAGACTGGAGGCGGCTTAGGGCCGGGGGTAAGTGGTGCTTTTACATTGGGGGGAATGGTTTTGGTTGTTTGGTGGGTAGGATCCCTTTCTTTAATGGTTTATATTTAGTGGGGATATTGGGGTCCGACAACCAACAGAGAATGTGTCATTTTTGCTGTTGTTATATGGCTTCTGAGCTGAGTATAATTTCATGGAACATTAAAAGGGGGAGAGATAACAAAAAGAGGTATATTGCCCTCAACCACCTGGCACGTCTTAATCCATCAATAGTTTTTTTGCAGGAAACACACATGTTACCTGATAAACTTTCCCTTTTCAGGAAGAGATGGGTGGGCCAAGTTTTTGGAGCGGGCTTTTCCACTTGCAAAAGGGGGGTGGCAGTTCTCGTGGCCAAGAGTGTCCCCTTTCTGTCGACAGAAGTAATCCTGACCTCAAGGAGGTATATCCTTGTCTTGGGCAAATTAGCGGGCATAGATGTAGTGCTAGGTTCTATTTATGGTCCCAATCAGGAATCCCCCACCTTCTTTACTCGGTTGGCAGTTCTCCTTGCTCCATAGCTGACAAACCCTTAATTTTAGGTGGGACTGGAACCTAGTTCAGTCCAACTGCCTGGATCGTTCATGGGCCAAAAGTGTTCGTTCATCCCCTGCACAATCAGCCTTATCTGAGTTCAAGTCCTCACTGGGTTTGATGGACCCATGGCGTTTAATCAACCCTAAGTCTAAGGAGTACACCTTTTTCTCGCCAGTTCACCAATCTTACTCTCGTATAGACTTTTTTCTAGTAAGCCATCAGATACTTTCCCTAATTCAAGAGGCCTTTATTTCTGGCCAAGTAATCTCTGATCACTCCACTATTGGCCTTCGGTGCCTCCCATTCTCCTTGCCTTCTAGATCATACTCATGGGCTCTCAATAGCCACCTGCTGAAAGACCCCTCTTCACTTCAGACATTTCAGAACTTTATGTTTCATTCTATTGAAGCAAACTGGGGTCCCCTCCAAGCAATTGATCGAGTGTGGGCGGCATTGAAGGCCACATGGAGAGGTGAATTTATTAGGTTGGCGATAACCGTAAAAGGGAATCGCACGTGAAAGCGTGGACTGCTTTAATAGAATAAGAGTATTAGACACCATAAACGGAGATCTTAGATCTCCCTCTCAGGAACAAGAGCTTGCGTATTTAAAAGTCTGGTATGAGTCACACATGAAGGAGAAGGTAGAGAGATCTGCCGCTAATTTAAGGGCTTCCTACATAGGACAAGGTAGTAAAGCAGGGAAACTGTTGGCTTGGCAGTTGAAAAGAAGGGCAGCGGAAAGGTGGGTTGCATCTATTAGACATCCTGAGACAGGGGATATAATTTCAGGTCCCGACGATATTATGTCCACCTTTGTTCAGTTTTATAAGAACCTATATGCGAATGAACCTTTCTCCCCAGTGGCGTCCCGCAAAATGAAGGAGTTTCTTGTGGAGATTTCCCTGCCTCAACTCCCTCCGGATCTTTGCCGCAAGCTAGAGGCTCCTTTGGAGCCTAAGGAAATCTTGCAAGCTATCGATGCATTAAAAATTGATAAAGCGCCAGGCCCGGATGGGTTTTCGGCCTTATCCTACAAGACCTTTAAAGATACTCTTGCCCAAGTTATTGTGCTAATTGTTTGCCTTTTGGCATAAGGAAGGAATCTACGAGTCTTCCTTTTGAGGCAAAGATTATCCTTTTACCAAAGCCGGACAAGCCACCGGACCTTGTGTCTAATTATAGGCCAATATCCCTATTGAACGTCGACGTAAAGATTTTTGCGAAGATTTTAGCCAATAGACTAAAATCAGTTTGGGTGGAGCTATTAAGCCCCGAACAAGTTGGGTTCGTGGCCGGCCGATCATCAGCAGACCACTTTAGGAAATTGTTTTATTTGATACACGAATCCTTGAGCCCCGATATAGAAGCCTCTCTGGTCGCGTTAGACACAGAGAAGGCATTCGATAGGGTGGAGTGGGAATTTATGTTTGAAGTGCTTTCTAAATTTGGCATTCCGGATAACTTTCTGAGTTACATTAAGATTTTGTATACTTGTCTTTCCGCACAAATTTCTTGTAACAACTTGATATCATCTCCTTTTAAGTTAACGCGAGGTACCAGACAAGGCTGCCCTCTCTCACCATATTTATTTAATCTATATTTGGAACCCTTAATTAGGGCAATTAAACTGGACAAAGATATTCAGGTGTAAGCATTCAAAATGCTGATTTTAAGGTGTTTGTGTTTGCAGACGACCTTCTAATCCACATTTGGCATAGTCGATTCCTCTTCCGCAGCTTTCTCTATTATTTTCGATTTTCGAATTCTCTGGTTACAAACTTAATAAGAGCAAAACATTAGTCTATTCATTATCTCCGCACTTGCATCGGGCTTGGTGTGACTCGCTGGGTTTATCCTGGCAGACCGGTTCGCTCACATATTTAGGTATTAAAGTTTCCAAAGATTTTTCACAACTATATGACCTAAATTTCAAACCCCTTCTTAATCAGATCAGAGATGACCTCAACAGGTGGTCCTCACTGCCTCTTTCCTTTTGGAGGAGAGTGAATACCATCAAAATGATGGTTTTGCCGAAACTAATTTACTACCTCCTTAATCTCAACATATATTTGCCCAAGTCTGTTTTTAATCTTTGCCACAAATACCGTACCGATTTTATTTGGAATGGTAAACCTCCCCGTCGGGCCTATCATAAAATTACCCATCGCAGGGAAGAGGGGGGCCTACAGGTGCCTGATTTTTACATTTATTATTTAGCAAGCCATATGGCAAGGTCGGCTAAGTGGACATCCGATGCCTCAGCATTCTTAGCTAGTGGCGCGGTAGACAAATTGGTAGCCAAAACTGTCAGGGTGGATCTGGAAGCCCTCCTCTTCACTCCCTGGTGCAGAGTTCCACAAAAAATTAAAGATACCCCATTGGGATGGGACATTAGAGCCCTTCTACAGTTTTATACGCTATTAAATATTCCCTTTAAAAAGGACTTATTACAACCCCTGCTTAACAACCCAAATTTGTTAATTGGCAATCGGCCGATAAAAAGGATGGTGGGCGCCACCTCCAACAAACCTAGGTTGGCTGACTTTTTATCGGGAGGTCACCTGATTCCTCTTCCAGATTTGAGGGAGAAGTTCTCAGTCAACCCCAAGGACAGTTACCGGTTATATCAAATCAGGAACTGTATCTACTCATTCCTCAAAGATGCCCATGGGCAGGTTCAGGCGGGAATCTGGTAGCGAAGATAAAAGTTATTGCCGTGTCTAACAAAGTGGTCTCCAACATTTATAAACATTCTTTCCCTTAGGAGGCCAAGGCTCTCCTGCTCCTCACTACTGGAAAATGAATTTATTCCCAAATTGGTCAGATCAGACCTGGTTGAGAGTTTGGCGGGATTTATACGGTTATGTCAAGCAAGACAGGCTGAGGAGTCTACAATTTAACATTCTGCATGATTTGTACCTCTCTCCAGCCAAGCTTTCGCGCATATATAGAAATAGATCCCCTGTATGTCAGGATTGTGGTTACCCATGGGCCACCACCTTACATAAACTCTGGGAATGCCCTGAGGCAGCTAAATTTGGGTTTCTATCTGTTTGATGACCCTGTTCGTTGAAGTAGGGCATTTTAGTCTAGAGACTTGTGTTTTGGGTAATTTGCGGCTATTCCGTCCATAACTCACAAATGTCAATTAACACTAATATCTTTAGTAGCTAAACTGCTACTTCTACGTTACTGGTGCAGAGAGGGTGCTCCCTCCCATAGGGAATGGTGGGACACCTTACTAGAAGCCCTAAATGCAGAAAGAATGGTTGCCTTGATGTTCAATTCAGGTGAGAAATTCAGAAAATGCTGGGGCAGCATAACTCGATTGTTTAAGGCTGACAGGGTGATCAGCTTATCAGTTGGGTAATTTTGCACAGGGCTCCTCCCAAGGGGAAAGGTGTCTCATCCCCGCAATACATAATGCGAATTAAGGCACCTAGATATGAGGTTATTTGAAGTTTTGCTATCTCTCCCACTAATGCAGCTGAGGTTGTTTTTTCTCTATTAACTGGTTATCCTTCTTTGGTATTACATACATCAATCCGCCCCAGAAGATTTCTACCTCAATTATTACTCTTTTGGTTATTTCCACTTGGGGCGGTGCCAATCGAGGTTCACATCCCTTCCGTTTTTCTGAGTTATTCTTCCTTTCTTGTTCTACATATAGTTATCCCTTCTAGAGTTTTGTGGTTAAATTATTACTCTTTTTTTTTTTTTTGCCGGGCTGTCAGACCTAGGGGGTGGGGGGAGTAGGGTGGGGGTTTGGGAGGGCTTCTTTAGGGTTGGTTTTAGTTTCTTATCTTGCTTTATCTTTCTTTTTTGTTATTGTACTGTATCCAATTTTATACCCTATTGTAAAGGTGCTACGTGTGTCTGGATTATGTACAAGTTGTTATTGTTAAAGTTGTTGGTGCAATAAAGTGCAGTTATTTGCAAAAAAATAAATTCACTGCATCTCTAATTGTAGCCAGGCCGGAACCTGATGATGGAGGTGGCATACCATCTATAGTAGATATGTCAGCACCAGAGTCAAGTCCCACCCTTGGTGTCTCAGCCTTGTTCTGTGATCTGTAGTCAATGCTGCTAGATTGGAAAATGATGAGAACTGAACTCTCCTTCAAAAGAAACCTCAACCTTACTAGTGAAGCATGTTTTTCCCTGTGCTTATGGTGATTACTGGAGGAGGAGGGCTCTGAGGATGGTGTGCTAAATAGGTCAGAGAGAGGTGGTACACTACCTGAATGACTTCTTGTTTGTGGGCAGGCTTGAGAACAGGGATTGTAGGTGGTTGTTGAAATTTTTTCAGGAGGTGTGTGATAACCTAGAGGTGCCTTTGGCTCAGGAGAAGACAATAGGGTCCTGCACCACTTTGTCCTTCCTTAGTTTCAAGATCAACATCATAGCTACTGAATTTCACTTACAGCAGGAGACGGTCATAGCACTGAGAGAATTGTAAGTCTGCACAGTGGAGACAGGCAAGATAATTTTGTGTTAACTACAGTAGCTGCTCAGTCACATCAACTTTGCTTGCAAAGTAATTTCCATGGCAGGACATTCTTGCACTGCTTGACGAAGAAGGGTGCAGGGTGCGAAAACCTTATCACAGGTGCCAGGTGACCGATAGCATGAGACAGGACCTGGCAGTGCATTTGGCCTTCCTAAACTGATTCAGCAGGGTGTCGATCTAGTCAGAATTAACCACAAGCCAGGATCATAAGCTTTTCACAGATGCTTCTGAGGGCTTGGCACCAGGGCTCATTTTCCAGGGGAAAAACAGCAGCAGCATACATTCAAGAAAAGAAGATGGGGCCATAAAATGCAGCTGAAAAAAGTTTTTGATCCAGAATGCTGCTGCAAAACAGAAAGCACTGCAGTAATTACAAATTCACCTCTAGAATGTTGAGGCTTTATTGGGGGCAGGGAAATGCAGGATGGTGTTCCATTCTAAACGTTCTGAAATGCCCCACCCAGAATAATTCATTTATTGATTCATTTGAACCAGCTATTTGGCATACCTGGTCAAAAGGGAAAGAGTTTCATTCTCAAGTATGTACCTAAATTGGAGAAAAAAAAAACTGCACACACAACCTAAAAAAATGGGAGTGGTGGGGGGCGCAAATAGAGGGCTGCTTAGATAAGGACAATATACATGTGGGTGGGGGAAAAGGTTGTGCTATATGCTGCACTAAAAACAATAAAGCCGGTGAATCATGTGGGTGTTTAAAAAATGACAAGGGGACTTCAAAATGTACAGTAAGTATAAATTTCATAGAATAAAGGGGGAAGCATGCTTATATTTCATTGTAACATGTCACCATAATAAGTGAGTGATGGTAAAGCACTGCTAACAAATGCAGGGGGAGTTTATGCCACAACCCAGGATGGCCAGGGACCAAGACCAAGGGAGGGATAGTGAGGCTTAATAAAGGGGAGGGGGGGGCAGAGGGTGATGGTGAAAAGGCAGAGATACTAAACAAATATTTTTGCTCAGTATTTACAAATGAAGAGGGGGAGGTATCTAAAACAAACAATAGAAACACTCTGGATACAAAAGTTGATACCAGCCCATTTACAGAAGAAAGGGTTCTGAAAGAACTCTTAAAACTGAAGGTGGACAAAGCAATGGGGCCTGATTGGATTCATCCCAGAATTCTAAAAGAATTAAAGGTAGAACTAGTGACACCACTGACTACCCTCTTTAACAAATCATGGGAGGATGGGGTAGTACCTGAGGACTGGAGGAGGGCAGATGTGATTACCCTTCACAAAAGTGGGAGCAGGACAGAAGCAGGAAACTACAGACCTGTTAGTTTAACCTCAGTGATAGGGAAAATGATGGAATCACTTCTGAAGGAAAGAACTGTCAAATACCTAGAGGCCAGAGGGGCACAGGACCCAATGCAGCATGGATTGACAGCAGGAAGGTCATGCCAGATGAATCTAATAGATTTCTTTGTCTGGGTGACCAAAGTAGTAGATCAGATAGAGATGTGGACATGGACTACCTAGACTTTAGCAAGACATTTGACACAGTCCCACACAAAAGATTAATATACAAGTTAGCCAGCCTGGGAGTGGGTCCCAAGATGATAGCCTGGGTTAAGAATTGGCTGGAGAATAGGACACAGAGGGTAATAGTAAATGGAGTCCACTCTGAAGAAAGGGGGGTTACTAGTGGGATACTGCAGGGTTCAGTATTAGGACCGGTCCTCTTCAATGTCTTTATAAGTGACACTGCAGAGGGACTGGAAGGAAGATGTCTCTTTGCAGATGACACAAAGATCTGCAACAGAGTGGATGCACAAGTGGGTGGAAAGGATGAGAAGGACTTGGCAAGGTTAAAGGAATGGTCAAATGTATGGCAGCTTAGATTCAATGCTAAGAAGTGCAAGGTAATGCACCTAGGAAACAAAAACCCAGGGGAAGAGTACGCAATGGGGGGTGAGATACTAACAACAACAAAAATGGAAAGGGACCTGGGGGTAATCATATCAGATGACTTAAAGGTGGGCAAGCAATGTGAGAGGGCAGTAAGGAGGGCTAGGGAGATACTGGGATGCATAGGAAGAGACATCACCAGTAGAAAACAGGAAGTTGTTATCCCTCTGTACAGACAGCTGGTGAGACCCCATCTGGAGTACTGTGTGCAGTTCTGGAGACCCAATCTCCGCAAGGACATAGACAGGATGGAAGCTGTCCAGAGGAGGGCAACTAACATATGAAGAGAGACTAAAGGAGCTTAATATGTATAGCCTTGAGGAAAGGAGGGAGATGTGAGACATGATAGAAACTTTCAAGTACCTCAAGGGAATCAGCAAAGTCCAAGAGAGTAGCATCTTTCAAAAAAAGAATTGTTAAGAACAAGGGGCACAATTTGAAGATGGGGGGCAGCTCAGAGGTAATGTAAGAGAAGTATTTTTCACAGAGAGGTGGTGGATGCATGGAACGGCCTTCTGGAGGAGGTTGTGGAGTCAAAAACAGTAGTTGAATTCAAGCAGGCATGGGATAGTCATAAGGCAATTCTAGGGGGTGGGGGTAGAAAGAAGTAGACTGCAGGTTAACTAGGATCTGCAGCTTATCCATTAGGTAGGGAAATGGGCAGACTGGGTAGGCCAAGCGGTCCTTATCTACCATCAAATTCTATGTTTCTATGTTTCTATGTCCAAAAGGAAAGTACATTAGAGCAGGAAAATGCATTACCCCCCCCCCCATAGACTGAATGCCCAATTCAGAGCAAAGACTTCTTTCTGCCCACAAATCAACAACTCAGCAGCAATTTTTACTTTCCAGAATATGATCTCTAAGGATGTGCTTTAATGTGAAGGGAAGTACCAACATACAGCCAGTGTGACACCATCAGAAAAGAGGTGATGCAAGCAATACTGGACACTTCTTCTGTTGGAATCAAACAAGCTGAGAAATGTGGAAAGACTGTCATAGATAAACTAGAATACTGAAATGAGATCTTAAGACAGTTAAGTGATGAATAAAGCTGTCGTAAGCTTCCTTGTGACCCAACCCCAACTCTTAAAAACAAGTTAAATCAACTTCTGGAACTATCTCTTACAGTACATCAGCTTTCACTGCAGAAGAGGAGGTAAGAATCATCTGCACTAACAACCCAGTGATATCCAAAATACTGTATATGTCCTGTCCAAGCTGCATAAAGACCCTTAGCTTCATACCTGGCATCCTATTATGTCAGGCGGGAGCAGTCTTACAGAAACTTTATCGACCTTTGTTGACCACCATTTACAGCACAGAGTTAGACTGCTACCTTCCTATATCAGGGACAGCATGAGATGTGATTTCCAAGTTGAGCCACTCACAATAGGAAGAAAACTCTATACTGATGTTGCAGTCATTTATTCCAAAAACCCTGACCTTGACAGCCTTACTGCTGTTCCTTAAGGTAACTTTAAGTCACTTGAAAAGTGGTTCTCTACCAATAAACTGGTCCTCAATTATAAAAAATATAAAGACTGCTCTTCTCTAGCCTCCCACAGAAGAGGAAAGTTCCACCCTTTGTCATCTGAAATAGTCTAGGACAAACCTTGAACAGGTGTAGAGTAGTGATGTGCGAAGTTGGAAAACTTTGCTTTGTGAATTAATTTGTGAATTCAACTCATTTTGCAAAGTAATTCTTCCTTGCAAAGTCCAAATTTGCAGTAAATTGATAACTTTGCTAAATAAAAAGTTGATAACTTCAGCAGCGAAGTCTGGTACAGAGGTGACGTTTGTAATGTATTATGGGATTGGAGGTCACATGTTGCTGAAACAAGCTGTATGCCACAAGGATACTGTCGTCAGTGCAGTCGTCTGAAGACAGAGTAGGAGAGAAGTTGTTTGTGCATGTCTGAGGAAAAAAAACTTTTAAAATGGGTCTCAAAACTGAGCTTTTTGAATCCAAATTGCTCACAAATTGTTCTAGAGGGTTTTGTGCTATCAGATTTGTGTGTTTTATTTTGTTTATTATTTTCACAGATTATTTACTTTAAAGTAGTGGTTTCTATTTTGTCAGTCTGTGAAGCAGTTATGTGGGGGAGGGGAGGAGTACTATAAAGTAAGGCAGTCCAGAAAGATCTGGAACTTTTGTTGACGAAGCAGGAGATTTGTGTAATATTTTGGTTTTGTCACTCTTTCTTGTTCATCAGTTTTAATCTCTAGTGGGTAATTTTTCATTTTTACTTCTGTGATTTAGTTTGGTGTGTAGTAAAGTATTTTGTCAGTGTCTTTCTGCAGCTGTTTTAATTATTTTTTAATTACATTTTTACGTTCGCTTGCGCGCATGCGCAAGGAACGTTTTGGAAAACTAACTTTTTACTTGGAGGGTGTGCCTCTCCCGCAATGCACTGCTCCCTTGAGCAGGCATGGTGGTCCTGCACCAATGGGTGCAGAGGAGCTCAATGATGACAGCGGTGTTCCTCTGCTTCAAAGGCTTAGCACCGCTGCCATACTGAGCGCCGCCTCGCGGTCATGCGCCACTCCCCCGCGCACATCACGCCGCCTCAAAGTTTTGGTGCCCACTGGGAGCCTACCCCAGTGTGGCAAATGTTAGTTTGCCGGCGGGGTGCCCAATCCCGTGTCGGCCTCGCCCCCCAGCCATCTTCTGCCACGCTGGGAGCCCACCCCAGTGTGGGCAAATGTCCCATCCATCTTTTTTATTTTTCAACCTGTAAAACAAACGGTCCCTTGATCGTCTCCCAGCCCCCCCTCCCAATCCGCACCCACCCACTGCGCACCCAGCCTCCCCACACACACCCTCACCCCATACTTACCTCCAGACTCCGCGCCGACGATCTTCGTGGACGGGAACACAGTCTGCATTCTTCAAAGCCGACCGCGAACTGAGGAAATGCTGGTAAGCTGTATAATGGGCCACTAGGGGGTTTCAACTTTATTAGATCTCAGTCATTTTTGATTTGTATCAATTTTTAACGGTTTTGGGTTCCTTCTCATGAGATGTCACTGTCATGGCGTTATTCGAGCCCAAAGGGTGATTTCACAGGCACTGCACAGTCACTGTGCAAAATCACCCTTCTGCCTTGAATAATGCCATGACAGTGACATCATTCATGAGAAGGGGTCCCAAAAACCCCATGTTGAAAATTTGGTGCAAAAATCCCAAAAAATGACTGTTTTACAAGCGTGCGTTGTGCAGTTCCTACGCACGCTCGTAAGTTTGCAAATTTTCAATATTTTCATTCCAGATTTTCAACATTGCCATTTTATCACACCTTCTTATGAGTTGTACAGCTGTCATTTTTCACATCTCACCCAAAACATGTTTCTGCCTATGTAGCGCACAATGGCGCAGTCGGTGTGCGAAATCAATGTATGGAACACATTAAGAAAATCACAGTGACACTGTTCATGAGAAGAGGTATTAAAATGGCTATGTTGAAAATTTGGTGAAAAAATTCCTAAAAATGACTGTTTTACGAACGTGCGTTGCGCAGTTCCTACACATGCTCGTAAGTTTGCAAATTTTCAATATTTTCACTCCAGATTTTCAACATTGCCATTTTACCACACCTTCTCATGAGCAGTACAGCTGTCATTTTTCACATCCTGCCCAAAACGTCTTTCTGCCCATGTAGTGCACAATGGCACAGTCGGTGTGCAAAATCAATGTATGGGACACAGTAAGAAAATCACAGTGACACTGTTCATTAGCAGATGTTTTAAAATGGCAATGTTGAAAATTTGGTGAAAAAATCACTACAAATGACTGTTTTACAACGATAGTTGCAGATTCCATACGCTCGTAGATTTGCGAATTTTCAATATTTCCACTCCAGATTTTCAACATTGCCATTTTACCACACTTCCTTATGAGCAGTACAGCTGTCATTTTTCACATCCTGCCCAAAACGTGTTTCTGCCTATGTAGCGTACAATGGGGGTAGCAACAAGGTCATGCTGACAATTTATTGTGCAAATACCAGCAATCGCACAGGGCATTAGGGTACGGCACCATACATGCCAAACACTACTGCAAATACCTGCAAGCAAACATTCGGCATTGACAAATGCTTGTTCTTAAAGTGATGGTGTTCTGTCACTTTTTGTTATACTTAACATTAATTTACTCATTACTGTGTCATTTTAATGGCTATTCTACTTAAAAAAAAGGAAAAAATTAAACTTTTTTTGGTTGTTTTTAGTAGTAGTTTTTCAGATCACACTGCTGATCCCTGAATCTTTAGGAGTAGGTCGTGTCTGCTGTTGCTCATTGTTAATCATTTGTTTGTCCCTGATACACCCCAGAATCCATGTGGGTCCTCTGCTTGCCCCAGGGGACATGTTTATTGCATAGGTTGCAAATGGCCACACTAACTCTGACCCTAATGTCCCGTAGGATAACACTGCAAGTTTAACAAGCCATAACTCTACCAGTCTTTGGAGTTAAGGGACACTCTATTCATCGAAACAAGGATCTCAATGAGTACTGCAACAGTAACATATAATACTCTGGGAAAAAATTCACGGAGTGTTCACAATACCCCAAAATCACCTCCCAGTTTGACCATGGTGCCAAATCTACAATTTAGGTCCAATAATCATCAAAAATGAAACACATAAGCGCCTCATATGGCACTACAGCCATAGTAAGTTTCAAGAAAAGTCTACAAAATGTGAACAAGTTATGCCTAATAAAAACAAAAGGAGTAGTTTGTGGAAGTCATTTTGACCCAGCTTCACCTTTGTGTTACCCAAGAAGAAGCTATAGGTGAAATTACAAGGTGAACTTATCAATGGTGAATTTCCTGTTAAATAGAAAAACTCTGAGAAATGATCCATAGTGGTAAATTGGGTGATTTCACCTTAACTTTGCCAGTGAATTAAAACTTTACAGCATCTCTAATGGAGAGCTTCCTATACCTTGGAGTAACTCTTGATGATGCCTTATGTCTTGTACCCCATTTTGACAACCTGTTGGCCATAGTTAACAGAAGACCGAGTGCCCTGTATCGTAACAGGAAAAATCTCACTGGGAATACTAGACACCTTACTGTGTCCAGTTCTTTTCTGTCACTTATAGATTATGGGCTCACTAGCTACACAGCTGCCTGTGACACACTGCTGTACAGAGTAAAGTGGATATTGAATATGGCATGCCACTTTGTACTTGATGCAGATAACTGCACTCATACCTGCACCCTTAATGCACTCACTAACAGGCTACCTTTAGCTAACAGAATAAAGTTCCAGACCTGTTTGCTAGTAAAATAGGTACTCTTGAATCTAATACCCCTGATTTGAAAAATTGCTTCCACACACTGTCCAACCAATACAACACCAGGAACATGACATGGAATGCCATTAAGCCTCCTTTCCAGCATACTCAGCTGGCAAGCAGTTTTTTTGCTGTCAGGGCCATTAACTGGTTAAATAAATTGCCTGACACACTACTGAATCTTTGCAATCTTCCATTGCAGTTCAATGCAACTGAAAGTGTTAAACAGTTTTGTTTTCTCTCTGTACAAAATCTATGATTTATTATTATGTTGACATATTACATTGAAATGCAGGTTTGCTTACCCTTTTTCATGAAATGTATACTTTAAGTTTTAGCCCTCCTTTGCCATTTCTTAAACACCCACATGATTCACTGGCTGTACAGTTCATATTGCAGCATATAGCACAGCCTTTTGTCCCCCACTCAAATGTATAGGACACAATACCAAGGCAGCCCTCTCTTTGTCCCTGCTTCTCTGAACACTCCAATGTTTCCCTTTGTGTATGTAGTTTATTTGCTCCAGTTTAGGTGCATGCCTTAGAATGGAACTCATTCACTTTGGAGCAGGTGTGCCAAAGAGCCAGTTTAAGTGACTCAATAAGGGTGAAGTGCTGCTGGTAAGGGACTTCAATTTGCTGGATATAGATTGGAGCATCCGAGCTGCAGAATCAGCCAGGAGCAGGGACATCCTGGACTCCCTACAGATGGCTTTCTTCAGGCAACTAATAAAAGAGCCCACTCATGGGGGGGCAATACTGGACTTTGCACTCACCAACAGGGACAGAGTTGCAGACACCACAGTGGGTGGCTACCTGGGAACCAGTGACTACCATACAGTGTAGGTCAACATTTGTATTGTGGCAGAATTAAGCCACACAAAGGCAAGGGTCCTGGACTTCAGGAGGGTTGATTTTAAGAAAATGGGTGAATGCTTCAGGGAGGACCTGGCAGGGAAGGAGGATTTATGTGGAGTAGAAGAACAGCTGGAGAAACTAAAAGAGGGGATAGTGAAGGCAACAAACCTCTGCATCAGGCAAGTAAGCAAATGCAAGAGGGAAAAAAAGACCACTATGGTTCTTAAAAGAGGTCACTGAGAAGGTAAGGGTAAAAAAGTTAGTATTCTAGAGGTATAAAGAGAAAAGGAGGGAGGATAGGGAGGTGTATCAGGAAAAACAGAAGGAGGCAGAGAAAGCAATTAGGAGAACAGAGACACAAATGGAAGAGAAAATAACCCAGGCAGTAAAGAAAGAGGACACAACAAATTTCAGGTATGTAAGCAAAAAAAGAAAGGCCAGAGGAGGGACAGTAAGGTTTCAGATGGAAGGGAGGAGTGTGTGGAGGGTGTCGAGATAAAAGTGGACAACCTGAACAAATACTTTTACTCAGTGTTCACAGAGGAAGGGGAAGGGGAAGGCAAGGGACCACAGATAAGTGCCAAGAGCATCAAAGGAAGGGAAGTGGACACTAGTCCATTTGCAGAGGAGAGAGTACTGATGGAACTCACAAATTTGAAAGTGGACAAAGCAATGGGGCCTACAGGATACATCCAAGGATATTGAGGGAACTCAAAGAGGTGCTGGTTGTACCTCTATCAGCCCAGCTGAACCATTCACTGGAGATAGGAGTAGTTCCAGAGGACTGAAGGATGGCAGATGTAGTCCTACTTCACAAAAAAGGGAGCAGGGAGGAGGCTGGCAATTTCAGGGCAGTCAGTCTGACATTGGCAGAGGG
Source organism: Neoceratodus forsteri (assembly GCA_016271365.2). Classification (NCBI taxonomy): domain Eukaryota; kingdom Metazoa; phylum Chordata; order Ceratodontiformes; family Ceratodontidae; genus Neoceratodus; species Neoceratodus forsteri. The sequence continues at coordinate 616,718,908 of CM057455.1, forward strand.
GAAAATTAATGGAATCATTCCTGAAGGAAAGGATTGTGGAATACCTTGAATCCAGTGGCTTACAAGATTGGAGGTTACATGAATCACAGGGGGTCATGTCAAACAAATTGGATAGATTTCTTTTACTGGGTGACCATGGAATTAGATGAGGATGGCCTTCCTAGATATCAGTAAGGCCTTCAATACTGTTGCACATAGGAGGCTCATAAACAAGCTGGGAAGCCTAGGAGTGAGTCCAAAGGTGAAAAGAATGGGTAAGGAATTGGTTAGAGGACAGCAGATAGAGGGTGTTGGTAAACAGAGTTCACTCTGAGGAAGGAAGGGTGACCAGTGGTGTGCCACAGGGATCAGTATTGGGACTGGTCCTCTTTCATGTCTTTATTAGCAACATTGCAGAGGGGCTAGAAGGGAAGATATGCCTTTTTTTCAGATGACACTAAAAATTTGCAATAGGGTAGACACTCTGGGTGGGGATGGAAAAAATTATTAGAGATCTAAGAAAGCTAGTGTAGTGGTCAAGGGTGTTGCTGCTGGGTTTCAATGTGAAGAAGCGCAAAACTATGTACTTGGGGCACAGAAACCAGGGGAAGTGTACAAAATGGGAGTGTAGTATTAATAACCACCAAACAGGAAAGAAACCTGGTGGTGATAGTATCTGATGATCTAAAGGTGGCCAGACAGTGCACCAAAGTAGTAGGGAAAGCTAGTGAGATGCTAGGGTGCAAAGCAAGGGGTATCACCAGTAGAAAGAGAGAAGTGGTGTTACCACTGTATAGAACACTGATGAGACCTCACCTAGAGTACTGTGTCCAGTTCTGGAGACCACATCTCTGGAAGGACATAGACAGAGTAGAGGTAATCCAGAGGAGGGCAATTAAAATGGTGCAGGGTTTGCATCAAAAGCCTTATGAGGAGAGACTAAAGGACCTCAATATGTATACCCTGGAGGAAAGGAGGGAGAAGGGGGGATAGGATATAAACTTTCAAATACCTTATGGTGTAAAAAAAGTTTAGAAGGGAATAATTTTTCACAAAAAAGATGCTTAAGAAGAAAGTGACATGCTATGAAGCTGGAGGTGGGTAGACTCAGGTGAGATGTGAGAAAGTACTTCTTCACAGAAAGAGTGGTAGATGCCTGGAACTGCATCCCAGTAGAGGTGGTGGGGGAAAATAATAACTGGATTCAAGAAGGCTTGGGATAGGCATAAGGAAACTTTAGTGATAAGGTAAGGGGGTAAAGCCAAAAATCAAGTAGAGTCTGTGGTGTTACAGTAGGTATGGAAACTGGACAGACTAGGCGGGCCAAGCAGTCTTTATCTGGCATCAGTTTCTATGTTTCTGTGTTTCTATAAATGAGTTATTCTGGGTGGGCCATTTCTGAACCTATAAAAAGGGAAAGTCTTCCTACATTTTCCCACCCATGATGAAGCCTCAGTGTTGTAGAGGTGATCATGGTTTGTAATTACTGCTGCACTCTCTGTTTTTTCACCAACCTTTCAGATATAGAGCTTTATTGAGTTATATTTTATGGCTTCTGTCTTCTTTTCTAAAATGTGCATCACTGCTGGGCTCCCTCCTGAGTCTTTATTCAGATAACTGCACTACCTCAATGGAAAGAGTGTGTTCTGTGTTCTCTTCCTGCTTCTTCTTCATTTTGAGAGGCATGATGTCCAGGTTAGTGATCTTACGAACATACAAACATTCCTCCTGGAAGGAAACAGGCTTGGCCAAGCAAGTCATTTTGCTTGAGATTTTTCCCATTGTGGTCATCCTGGTAGTGTGGGCAATTGCTTTCAGAATGAAAAAGTATTCTTCTGGACAGACAATACTGGGGTTGTTCCCATCATAAAAGGACAACTGGAGTCAAAAGGCCCACTAAGTGATCTCATGTGGGTTTTTGTGCTTTAATATCTTAAGCTTAATATTCAGTTTGTTTGTTTGTTTGTTTACTTATTTATTTATTTCAAAGGTTTTATCAGGAAATACATACTGAGTTGGTATCAGCTCATTCCCAGATGTGTTGTGGGGAAAGGGGAAGAGAAGAAAAGATAGCAGATACTAAATACAGGATGTAAAATACATAAAATGGAATTAAATATGACAAAAAAGGCCAATAATGCTTGACTATAAATGACAGTCAGAAATTACCATGAAATAAATTGTGGAACTGAACAAAAGAACAAACTAAATAGTAACTTAACACAACAAGAATCAGGAGAATGACTAATACTGGGAAAGTGGAGAAGTGCTGAAGACCAGTGGAGTACTGTAGGTAAGTTACAAGTGAAGGAGAAAACCCAGTGTCAGAAGCAACTGCAGAAGTAAGCAGAGAACTCACAGAGGAGAGATTAAAGAGCAGAAAAGGAAGGAGGAGAATGGTTCAAAAGGTAAGGGAACCCCAAAGTTTAGGGAAATGAAATGAGAAGGCAACTTGGGCAACAGCAGATTTCATTTGAAGGAGAGTAAAAGAGTGATATCAAGTATTACAAAGAGAGTAAGAGGATGAAGGAGGGAGGGACATGAAAAAGGTAAGATATGAGGGGAAAGAACCAAACAAAATTTGGAGTTAAAGGAGACATAGTGGGTGAAGGAGCTAGCATCAAGAAAGGAGAGAGATAGGGAAGAATTAAAGTTACAGTGATGAGTATGCATGGGTTTATCAAGGGCAAAGCAACAAAAGGAGTGAAAGAGAGGATTCAGTCTAGCTAAAGTAGACTTTGGAGCAGCACTATAAACAATGTTTCCATAGTCAAAAATTGGAAAAATCATCTTAGTGAGGATTTCTCTGCATGTAGGAAGCAGTATGCTTCTCTCATTCTGGTATAGTGCCCAAAGCTTGGAGTGAAGCATCTTGTGGATTGCATCCACATGAACAGAAAAATCTAGGTGGGGATCTAACCAGACCCCAAGGTATTTGAACAAGAAGACATTGTCAATAGTCGCACCATCAAGGTATGAAAGGAAGGAAATGGAAGAACTATAGCAAGTCTCTGCCTGGTGTCAAAAGTCATAGAGACTATTTTCTTAGCATTGAGGGATAACTGATTATTTTGGAGCCAATGCCAGATGGAGTTAAAGTCCAGCTGCAGTTGGTTCATGTGATCGGGGCAGAGAAGCCAGAAGAAAAGGCAACCATATCAGCTGCTTACATATGTATTAGCTCAGTGGATCAGGCTTGGAGAGATTATCTAAAAAAAGACTGAAAAATAATTGGGCCCAAGACAGACCTTTGGGGGATGCCTGAGCTAATAGGGAGTGGGAGAAGGGAGTCTCCAGTATGGACAACTTGCTACTTGCCCTCAAGGTAGGAGCAGAACCACCTAACTGAAAAACTGAGAGTTCAGCTGCCTTAAGGTTGTCTAAGATAATGGAAAGGACTACAATGTTGAAGGCTTGATTAAGTTGATGAAAATAGCTGAAGTGACAAGGCTCTGCTCTACACCAGGGAGGACAGCATCAGTGAACCAGGGGAGAAAGGTGGTAGTGGAATGAGACTTCCTAAAGCAAGACCAGGAAGGAGTAAAATAGGGGGTTGAGTTAAGAAAATGGGAGAGTTGGGAAAGAACAAGGTGTTCCTGGAGCTTAGCTAAAGTGGGAAGAAGATAAATAGGTTTAAAGTTTCTAGGAAAGAGAGAGCACCCATTCTTGTAAGGTGAATGAGAGTAGCTAACTTCCAAGGGTTAGGGACACAGGATAAATAGAAACAGAGGTTAAAGAGGTATGTAATAGGAAGTTTAATGCTGTACATGTGCCTGGAGTAATTAACAGCATTGCTAAAGCTCTTTCTTGTTTGCAGTGGCAGTGGCTCCCAGAGCTGGCACCAGAAGTAGAGGTACATTTGAGGGAAGTCCCAGCCTTCCCCTTAGAACTGATAATGCAGAAGCCTGGGAGATACTCAGGAACTTGTTACAACTAAGCATGCGGGCAGAATACAGGAGGAGTGTTGAGAACTTCCTGAGTGTGCGGAAGGCCCAGCGCTGGCAGAACCTGTGACACTGTTTGGTGGGCCAGGTTTGTCTTTACATCATGGAGATGAAATATGAAAGTGTTGATGCCAAGAGCAGTGGGTTAGTATTTAGCAGGTATTTTGTGGTTCTTCATGGTCACTAGTATGGAGGACAACACACAGGCATTCTGACATTGCAAAATATTGGAATGATGATCATGTGGGGTCTCATAATGGCAGGAATGGCATTGACTGATTATTCCAGACCTGCTGGAGCATGTGGGGGGTGAGCTGCCAAAGGTGTGCTCATCATCATCAGAGGCAATATTGTTTCACACTGTATTATTGGTGTTCTTGGAGGCATTTAAGAGGGGCTTAAAAACGTATTTGTTCAAACAAGCATTTTGCAATTTTTATTAACATTGTACCTTAGCACATCCTAATTTATTAACCTGTTTTATTATTTTTGTTGTATGAACTCTATCTAGCTATTTATTGTTCAATGGCCTACACAACCAGTATAGTGTTATGCTTGTGTAACTGTGTTACTTTGCTTTGCCGGTTCACAATCTTTATTCCATTAGGAATTACCACCCTGTTGGGATACCAAAGGCAAAGAACCGATGAAGAGGGTTCCACCCCTAGAGGTGTGGCAGGAAGATTCCCTTGGCTAAAGGTACCTTAGGAATAATCGCCAGAGAAGAGAGGTGAGCTGCTGGAGCAGGAGGAGGGGAGGATGGTGGAGCAAAGAAAAAAGTGCTTCATAAAGAGGCTGGGAGGAACTGCTTATATAGCTCAGGAAGGGGGAGTGGCTGACTGCTAGTCCATTCAACCACAGGCATAGCCTTTCAATTCAATGGCCTATGCAACCAGTATAGTGTTATGCTTGTTCAACTGTGTTATTTTGCTTTGGCCATCGGCACTCTCTATTCCATTAGGAATTACCACCCTGTAGGAGGACCAAAGGCAAGGAACCCTCAAAGAGGGTTCCACCCCTATAGGTGCTGCAGAAAGATTCCCTTGGATAAAGGTACCTTAGGAAGAATCCCCAAACAGAAACTGCAGCAGCACCAAAGAACATTAGCAATCAGAGGCCACAATGCATAGAAGTAGAATGACAGCAAAAGCAGCTTGATAAAACATAATGAGATGTGCAGATAAGCATGGGGGCAATGGAATACATTGGTGATTGAAGGGACCTCCTAAGGAGAGAAGGAAAAGGGAATAGGGACACCATCCACCTGCATCCAACAGCGCAATATACCTAAGACTAACTAGGGAATACTAACTAAGACTAAGGTATTGTGACCTTCGGCATGGAGGAGAGAAAAAAAAAACCTTTGAGGAGGAAATCTCTGGGGATCTAAGGCCTAGGTCACCTTCCCTGCAAGCATGAAATAATTTAGTTAGTGACAGCTCTGCTACTGCAATTTGGAAAGCCCAATGAAAGGGAGGGTGGAAATGTTCCAATTTGAAAAGAAGCTCTCACTCTATCCTTCTAACAGGAATACCATGGAGGGTTGTGAGCCAGTTTGCTCTTCAACAAGCCACCTCCAAAGTAGGAGGAGGAGAGTAACAGCCAAAGAGGCACTCATACAAAGGCAAAAGTACTGGACTTTATGAGGGCTGACTTTGCCAAAATGGGTGAGTGCCTAAGAAATGCACTAGCAAATGGGCAGGAAGGAGGGGTGGAAGAACAATGGGGAATAATAAAAACTGCCATCATAGAGGTAACGAGCCTTTGCGTGAAGCAAATAAACAAAACAAAATGATGTAAGAAACCACTATGATTCTCAAAGGAAGTGGCAGTGATGGTTCAAGAGAAAAAGAAAGCATTCAGGAAGTACAAGAAATCACAGAAGGAGCAGGACAGAGAACTGTATCAGTTAAAGCAAGAGGAAGCTGGGAATGCTGTCAGAACAGCAAAGGCCCAAACTGAGGAAAAGATAGCCAACTCAGTTAAGAAGGGGGATAAAACCTTTTATAGGTACATCAGGGAGCGAAGGAAGAACAAGGGAGGGATAGTGAGGCTAAATAAAGGGGAGGCAGGGTGGGCAGAGGGAGACTGTAAAAAGGCAGAGATACTGAACAAATATTTTTGCTCAGTATTTACAAATGAAGAGGGGGAGGTACCTAAAACAAACAGTAGAAACAATCTGGATACAGAAGTTGATACCAGCCCATTTACAGAAGAAAGGGTTCTAAAAGAACTCTTAAAACTGAAGGTGGACAAAGCAATGGGGCCTGATGGGATTCATCCCAGAATTCTAACAGAACTAATGGTAGAACTAGTGACACCACTGACTACCCTCTTTAACAAATCATGGGAGGATGGGGTGGTACCAGAGGACTGGAGGAGGGCAGATGTGATTCCCCTTCACAAAAGTGGGAGCAAGGCAGAAGCAGGAAACTACAGGCCTGTTAGTTTAACCTCAGTGATAGGGAAAATGATGGAATCACTTCTGAAGGAAAGAATTGTAGAGTATCTAAAGGCCAGAGGGGCACAGGACCCAAAGCAGCATGGATTCACAGCGGGAAGGTCATGCCAGACGAATCTAATAGATTTCTTTGACTGGGTGACCAAAGTAGTAGATCAGGGAGGGGCTGTGGACATGGCCTACCTAGACTTTAGCAAGGCATTTGAAACAGTCCCACACAAAAGATTAATATACAAGTTAGCCAGCCTGGGAGTGGGTCCCAAGATGATAGCCTGGGTGAAGAATTGGCTGGAGAATAGGACACAGAGAATAATAGTAAATGGAGTCTACTCTGAAGAAAGGGAGGTTACTAGTGGGGTACCACAGGGTTCAGTATTAGGACCAGTCCTTTTCAATGTCTTTATAAGTGACATTGCAGAGGGACTGGAAGGAAAAGTATGTCTCTTTGCAGATGACACAAAGATCTGCAACAGAGTTGATGCACAAGGTGGGGTGGAAAGGATGAGAAGGGACTTGGCAAGGTTAGAGGAATGGTCAAATGTATGGCAGCTTAGATTCAATGCTAAGAAGTGAGGTAATGCACCTGGGAAACAAAACCCAGGGAAGAGTACACAATGGGAGTGAGATGCTAACAACAACAAAAATAGAAAGGGACCTGGAGGTAGTCATATCAGATGACCTAAAGGTGGGCAAGCAATGTGAGAGGCATCAAGGAGGACTGGGGATACTGGTATGTATAGGAGAGGCATCACCAGTAGAAAACAGGAAGTTATTATCACTCTGTACAGACAGCTGGTCAGACCCCATCTGGAGTACTGCGTGCAGTTCTGGAGACCCACTCTCCGCAAGGGCATAGACAGGATGGAAGCTGTCCAGGGGAGGGCAACTAAAATGGTGCAGGGTCTGCACTGGAAGACATATGAAGAGAGACTAAAGGAGCTTAATATGTATAGCCTCGAGGAAAGGAGGGAGAGGGGGGACATGATAGAAACTTTCAAGTACCTCAAGGGAATCAACAAAGTCCAAGAGGGTAGCATCTTTCAAAAAAAGAGGTGTGCAAGAACAAGGCACAATTTGAAGATGGAGGCGGCTCAGAGGTAATTTAAGGAAGTATTTTTTCACAGAGAGGGTTGTGGATGCATGGAACAGCCTTCGGAGGAGGTTGTGGAGTCAAAAGCAGTGGTGGAATTCAAGCATGCATGGGACAGTCATAAGGCCATTCTAGGGGGTGGGGGTAGGAAGAAGTAGGCTGCTGGTTAACTAGGATAGGCAGCTTATCCAGTAGGTAGGGAAATGGGCAGACTGGGTGGGCAAAGCGGTCCTTATCTGCTGTCAAATTCTATGTTTCTATGTTTCACCTGGCCTACAGATCTAAGAACAAACCAGGTGAACCAGAGGAGGTTGTAGGTAGAAAAGCTTGAAAGGGTGCCTCTGAACCCACTTAGGCAGCTAAAGAGGCCCTCAGTGAGAGCCCCCACCCATCACTGCTGAAGTCTTAAATTCTACAAATTGAGGTGTCATCTGTATGGTTGATGACTGAAGGTCCACCTGGAGTGAGGACATTCCTAGCTATGGGCCAGGTGAGAAGGGCCCCACCCCAAGCTTCGCATGCTCAAGATGAGGACTTTGGGGTGCAGAATGAGACTGTTGGCTGCAGAGAGAGCCCTGTGCCAGGAACTACTGGATGAGGTGGCATGCCTATTTATTCATGTAAGTATTTATTATGTATGCATTCATTCATTTATTCAGTTATTTAGTATACTGAAGTTATTTATTTATTTTGCTGAAGTTATTTAGTTTACAGAAGCTTTATTGCAGCAATACAGGATTAACAGGGACAAGACAACCACTCTCCAGTAAGGCAGCTAATTAAAAGGTGACATAATGCTCAGAGGATTTTAGCGGTGGAGGCAGGATTCAAACATGAGGCAATAGGCCACATGGGGCCACAACTTTTCAGCAACACCCCCCAGTCCCCCACTGTAAGAAAAACAAGGAAGCAATATGAAAGGACCATGACCCACATGCAGCATTTAAAACTAGTTTATAGCAACAGCAGTAGCCGAGCCGACCTCCAGAGTATAATGAAGCAGTGTGCAAATGAAATTGAGCAGCATCCAACAGTAATTAACTACAGATTGCAGGGGTAGCAATCTGAATGAACATAGAAACTGTAGAGCGAGGCAAGGCACCAAAAACAGCAACAATATTTTCCTTGGTATAAGTTCAGGAAGCAGGACTGAGTTCCATGGACTAGATTGCAGAGTAAACCTGAACCAGGTGAAAACAATTATGGTGTATAGCATAGGAGAGCAGAAGCAGGGAAGCACCATTTGAGCTGAAACATGCAGATAACAATTGCAGTTTAACTTGTGAGTAAATGGGAGCAAAATAGCACATGCTCAGAATTAGCAAAATATGAGCACAGACAAAAGGATTCTAGAAACAGAATCCACCCAAAAAAAGAATGCAAAACAAAAACACGCAAACATAGAAGAACAGGAAACAAGCAACACAAAGAAGCACATAACCGGTGGCAAGCAATACAAAACAAATACAGGAGAACATAAAAATAGAAGTCCAACATAAACCAAGCAGAGCCCAAAACACAGCGAGGTGGAGGGGGGGAGCTCCAGTAGGCCACATAGGAAACAACAGACTGACAGCCTCCAGCTGCAAAGAAAAAAGTGCTTCAGAAAGAGGCTGGGAGGAACTACTTATATAGCTCAAGAAAGGGGAGTGGCTGGCTGTTTGTCCATTGGACTACAGGTATAGCCTTTCAATTATTTATTTTGGGTTTTAATGTAGTTTATTGTTTGATGGTTTTTAAACTGTGTTGTAATGTAATGGTGCCCTGGGCATCCACTGAATGGCATCACTTAGCATGTAACTCTGCGCTTAGTAATCTGTCCTTTAGCTTATCCCCATTCCCCTCCCTACTGCCTTCCCTCTCTACCTTACTTGCTACTTATCCCCCGTCCCACTACCCTATTCTTCCTCTCCACTCCACCTCATCCTGCCACCTTCCACCCCCTCTCCCCTTCCCTGTCCCATTGCCCTCCCTTTCTTCCCAACCTCACTTTTTAGCCACCACCCTCTAACCCCTCACCCCTTACATGCACCACCCATCCACCCCAACCCTTATCTCAACAATGCCTTCTTGGTTGCTTTCTTGCTCCTGTCTCCATCGTGCTTCAGTTTAAAGTAATATAAAGTCAAGTCACTAACTGCTTTGGCATTCTTGTAATCTTATTTTATTAGTACCTAGGATGTTATTTGTTAAGACTTGTTTTACTCTCCTTATGTGAGTATCACATGTTGTAGTCCCAATTGTATTTATATGGTATGTTGTCTAGTCCTAGTTGTATTTGTATGATATGTTTTTCCCTTTTCTTTTGTACTGAGCTGGACGTGGAACCTTTGTAAATGAGCTCTCAGCTCAAAAGGTTAATTGCAATTCCAAGATTGCATAAATAAAAAATAAAATAAACAAACAAATAAAGACTGTTACTATTATTACTATCTTTCTGTGGGGCTTTTCAGGTGTCTGAATTAGTCAAGCCAAGCAAAGCACTGCAGCTTGTGGTGTCCTTGGGGCTGAATGCATGGCAGAGACCAAGGAGAGCATGATGGAGTATATGGTTCAAGGGTACTGGTTCTGCCTGAGGCATCCTACAGGTGTACAGTGGGATGTGCAGGCCCAGGTACAGGAATATGTTACCCAGAGGGAAGATGGGGTTGTCATGATCTTTGGGTATAGAGACAGGAGCCCACTGATGGTATTTCAGTTCTTCCATGTTCTTGAAAAAGCAATGAGGGGGCTGAGTGTGTATTTGACAGAGTTTAACACCCATTCCTTTCACATCGGTGCTGCCATGATTGAAAGGGCCGAAGGATGATGGATCAACAGATCCAGGCATTTGGCTGATGGTGATCTCAGGATTTTGAAAGGTATGAGTAACCACATTTGCTTTAACCTTTCTGTTTTTATTTCACAGCAATTGATGATTCCAAGATGAGGAAAATTTGGATATGTGATCACTCCTTCATTCACTGGGCAGCTGTGTGAATGATGCAGATCCCAGGGAAGAGATCCTTTTCCTGCTCTGATGGCAGCAGCAAATTTGTTGGATAGGGCATCAGGGGATCAGATGGTGTGACTTGCACCCATGGGTCAAAGCTGAAGCTCTGAGGTGGGCCTCCCCAGCATTTTTGTGGTTCACCTGGGAGACAATGTCTTCGGAGAGTTGAAGTCACTTGAGCTGCTGCGTCAAATGAAGGAGGATCTGTGGTTGTTCAGAGAAGCATGACTGGGCATGTGCATAATCAGGCCATACATCATCCAGCAGAGATACAGGTGGCAGGCAGGAGTTCCCACAGCAATTGTGAAAGCCCATAGGTTGAGAAACATTTGCTTGCAGAGTTTTATGGACTCTTACCAGTGGGACTGTCCTAGGACCCATTCAGATAGTCACTGCTATACCCTGGATGTATGCCTGGAATGGTGCACATTTGTTAGACATACTGTAGGGTGTGATAGGTTTTTAGCCGACCTTCAGAGTGCCTTGGAGAATTTCTAGCATGTAGTGCTTTGAGGGGATGAGCACAAGGAGCAGCACTCATCCTGTAGATGGTAGTCTTGCGAGTAGTGTACGAGGAGATAGGGAAACTTGCATCTCTGCAAACAGTTCTTCTTGATGCTGGCAGTAGGTGAGGGCCCAAACAACTGAGTGTACCTTCAGGGACTGGTCATAGGAAAGTCTCTTCAGTTGTGGCCTGCATGTGTAGTGCCATCTGATGGGGGAGGGTACATGTCACATGACCCAGAAGCCATCTTTTACGCTTTGGAGGCTAGTGTCCTTCTGAAGACCATACCCTTTGAGTAAGTGGTTGTCCACTAAGAGGATACCATTGAGGTAGGACATGGACTGAGGTCAAGATGGTACTATCTTAATCCTTAGAATGACTCCCTTGCTGCACACCTCATGATGCTGAGGTACAGTGGCGTGAAAAAGTATTTGCCCCCTTCCTGATTTTCTCTGTTATTGCATATTTGTCACACTGGATGTTTTCAGGTCTTTAGACAAAATATAATATTAGATAAAGGGAACATGAGTGAACAAATAACACTTTTTTTTTTTACTTATTTCATTTGTTTAATGAAAAAAGTTAACCAACACCAACTGGCACTGTGTGAAAAAGTAATTGCCCCCTAGTTAAATCAACCCAATTAAAGGGATAATTAGAGTCAGCTGATTGAACACAGCCAGGCTTGATTACAGCCAGCCCTGCTCAATATAAACCTCACTTATTTTGGCCCTTACCATCAGAGTCACGTTGCCAGCACAAAGATTCAACAAGCACATTATGCCATGATCAAAGGAAGTTCCTGAAAAGATCGGAAAAATTTGTTGCCCTCATCAGTCTGGAAAGGGTTACAAAGCTATTTCTAAGGCTCTGGGACTCCATCGAACCACAGTGAGAGCCATAATCTCCCAATGGAGAACACTTGGAACAGTAGTGAACCTTCCCAGGAGTGGGCGGCCTGCCAAAATTACTCCAAGGGCGCAGTGTAAAATCATCCAAGAAGTCTCAAAGGATCCTAAAACAACATCCAAAGAACTGCAGGCTTCTCTTGCCTCAGCTAAGGTCAGCATTCATGACTCCACAATCAGAAAGAGACTGGGCAAAAATGGGCTTCATGTGAGAGTAGCAAGGCAGGAAACCACTCATAACCAAGAAGAACATAAATGCTCGTCTCTCATTTGCCAAGAAGCACCTGGATGATCCACAAGCCTTTTGGGAAAATGTTCTATGGACAGATGAGTCCAAAGTGGAACTTTTGGACAACATGGATCCCATAACGTCTCGCAGTAAAGCAAACACAGCATTCCACAGTAAGAACACCATACCAACAGTCAAACATGGTGGTGGTAGTGTGATGGTGTGGATGCTTTGCTGCTAAGGACCTGGATGACTTGCCATAATTAAAGGAACCATGAATTCTGCTCTGTACCAGAAAATTCTTAAGGAGAATGTCCAGTCATCCTTCCGTCAGCTGAAGCTGAAGCGTAGTTGGGTCATGCAGCAAGACAATGATCCAAAACACAAAAGCAAGTCCACATCAGAATGGCTAAAAGAAGTAAAATTAAAGTTTTGAGTGGCCTAGTCAAAGTCCAGACTTAAACCCAATAGAGATGCTGTGGCAGGACCTGAAACGAGCAGTTCATGCTCGAAACCTACCAAATGTTACTGAATTAAAGCAGTTCTGTGAGGAACAGTGGGTTAAAATTCCTCCACAGCGATGTGAAAGACTGATATTGAATTATAGGAAGTGTTTGGTTGCAGTCATTGCAGCTAAATGTGGCATAACCAGTTATTAAGTGTAAGGGGGCAATTACTTTTTCACACAGTGCCAGTTGGTGTTGGTTAACTTTTTTTCATTAAATAAGTGAAATTAAAAAAAAAAACAAGTGTTATTTGTTCACTCAGGTTCCCTTTATCTAATATTACATTTTCTCTAAAGACCTGAAAACATCCAGTGTGACAAATATGCAATAATAGAGGAAATCAGGAAGGGGGCAAATACTTTTTCACGCCACTGTAAATTAGGTTATAATTATCAATAAACACATGGCTGTGGCTAGTTTCTCCAAGGAATTGTGTACATCTCAGTTTGTTAGGGTGAAAGGGGGGGTGTGTGGCCAGCTAAGACAATAGAGAGCCTGCAAAGTATTGGAGCATGTGGTCCTTTGTCTGTGGTGACTAACCCCTATGACACCTGAGCTGGTAGGAAAGAGAGGTAGGCAGGGTCCCTAGTGGCAGAGAGACTGTGGTTGGAGAAGAAGAGTAAGGAGTTATTTCGGCTGGTGCACAGCTGTGCCAACCATATTTGAATCTCCTTCTGTCTGGAATTCTCACCCTCCCACTCTTGTAAATCAGGTCAGAGGAAAGTAGGGAGCAGGGAAATTGATGTCCCGCTGAGGTGAACCACCTTAGGGGTCAAGAAGATTTTTCCCATTCTTTCCTAAAGATGCTCATTTTTTTTTCCCCTTCTCCAGCAGGGTAAGAAATGTAAGGTTATGTTTAGTGGTAGATTGCCACAGTCATATAATGATGACAGCAAGGTAGAAGTGTACAACAGTGTAACAGGGAAACTCATGTCTCTGCAGATGGTTCTTATTGAGGCTGGCCTGAAACAATGTGAGGGCTCAGGTTGCTGAATAGCCTCATCACCACGTGAAGTGCCATCTGACAGAGGAGAATGCATGTCACATTGTCCATGAGCCATCCCTTGTGCCTCAGAGGCTGGTGTCCCTCCAGTGCTGTACCATTTGGGAGAGTGAGGGTCCAGTCAGAGGGTCCCCTTTGAGGTAGACGATGGACTGAGGTCTAGATTTGACTATCCAAAACTTGCTATGACTCCCTCATTGCACACGTCATGCTGCTGATGTAACTTGGGTTATGACTGTTAATAAATGCATGGTTATAGACATTTTCTCCACAGTATTCTACATGTGTTAGTCTGCATTGGTGAAAAGTGGGGAACTGTAGCCTGTAAAGACAATGTCAGATTTCATTTCTTTTGTGGCTTTGTTTTTCCAACACTAACTAATGCCTAAAAGTAGTTCTTGCAATGAGTGTTTTCTTTTTTTCAGTCCTTTTCTACTTTCTTTATTAAATCAATTTGAGATACTTGGGCATCTCCTATGAGGAGCGTCTCAAGGTACTGAACATGTACTCGCTGGAGACCAGAAGGAAGAGGAGAGCTATGCTAGAGACCTTCAAATTTCTAAAATGAATTAACAGGGTGAACAGTTGGGAACAATTTAACTTGAATACCAGCTCACAGTCATGTATGAGTGGAAGCTAATAGGAGGGAGGTTCAGGAGGGTTGAGAGGAAATTCTATTTTACATAAACGGTGGTGGAGCCATGGAACAGGCTGCCAGCTGAGGTGGTGTGTGCAAAACCCACTAGTGGTTTTATGCATGGCTGAGACAGAATGAAGGGTATAAAAGTTGTTCAGGGCATCAGATCGGGGAGTAGAAGGGGGGTTGTGGATGGCCAGGACTCTGGAGGAACAGTAGGCCCCAAGGCTAAACAGGGAAATCAAGCATATTGGCTGGATCTTTAGTCGTTTTCTGCCATCACTGTCTATGTGTCTGTCTTTCTATACTTCTGCATGAAGCATGAAACAAGTTATACAAAAGTAAATTGAACAGAATTGCACTACCTGTACTTCCTTTACCCAGTCTATTGAATCAGTAATAGTATACACTAACATATAAAATAATGTATGCGGAAGTGAGTCTTATGAGTTTTTATACACTTTTTTTTTACACACTCAATGAGTGTAATGTCCACATAGGCCACAAGAGTGAAGCTTGAGTGGTTTATTAGGATGTCAGTTACTGAGCATGTGGAAAAAATAAAACAATTAAAATGCATCTCCCATTATTTATGTATGCAGTTTTAAGTATTTTTTTCTCATTTTGAGTTAATTCCCCATTTTGCAAAAAAAAAATTTTTCTACCACAAAATAAGCAACCCCTTGTCATTCAAAAGCCACAAGACCACCATTTTCTTTTTCAATTAAAGATCATATCTGGTTGTTCCTGCCATGTTTAGTTTATGTACCATCCTAAACTGAAACACTGAGCCATAGCATGATTGTCTTTTAACTGTTGAGTGAAACTGGAATGGTAATACACGGTGACTCAATGTTTTAGTTTACTATGATAAAATGTGGCAGAATCAACCAGAAATATGATATAATTGAAAAAGTCAGTGTTTTTTTTTAAGTGTTTTTCTTTTTTACTGCTGACTGATAGGGGTTGCTATTTTGATGGGGCAACAAAGACGGACATTTTTAGAAAAATGGGGGGAGTTGTGGGCTGTTCAGTATGACATTAATCAACTGTGCATGACAGCATGACAATACATAATACATGGGTCATAATACACATCTGTGAATTAACTTAAGAGGTTGATTTTCAAAGCCCAAAGAATGCTGTAAACCCCTAGTGTGCTGATTGTTTAGCACATGGGCCTAGCGGCATTCTCTTAGCTGGCAACTGGGAATTTCAATACCGTGTGCCAGATGCAGCAAGGTAGACCATCTTTTTCCTAGTCTAACTTGCAGAATTTGGGGGGCCTTTTTTGCAGGGCTTGTGGCAATTATTTGACACAAGCCACCATAAACTGAGGAAACTGTTGCAACTGCACCCAACAATAGAAACTCCAATGTAGTTGTACAGTAGCAAAGGAGTTTGGCGCAGCTCAGCCTAAAAATGGCTTTGATGCAGGGCTTGATGTAAACCCTGCATCAGCCTTTGAAAATGGAGCCGAAGGAGTTTTTTATGCTCTGATCTACAAGCATTTTTTGGCTAACCAGTAACAATGTATAGAATAAAAGATAAGAAACTTTCAGTAACAATGCTGTATTTACAGTACATTGAAAGATCTTGGCAATATAAGAAACAATTAGAGCAAAACTTAAGTAGTTTATATTTCTGTGGAACCTCAAAATGGAATTACGTCATTACTTTATTTTCATTATTTGTTATTATAGTAGTGCTGTAGTGCCTGTATAGTTAGGGTTCAACAGGCATTTCTATACCAAACACCCACTTTCAGCCACTCATAACTCGGTCAACTTCTAACATAAGGATATGAAATTTGGAAGATGCACCCTCTTGGCAGAATATCACACTTGGAAGTTCTTATGAAATTTGGGTCAGCAGCTTTTGTGCTACAGGGTGACAAAAATATAAAAAAAATATGGCAAGGTTTTTTTTTTTTCTGATCAATACCTAAAAAGTTATCGGATTCAAACATGACACTTGTAGGTTTGTTAGATCATGTCCCAAGAGTAGTGCTTTTTCATCTTTTCAGAATAAATGTTTTTAAAAAAGGAAGCTAGGAACAAAAATATAAACAAAGACTGCACATTTAGAGAATGCAAAAAAAAAAGCAGCTCTTGTTTGTGTAAGGCCAATTAATGTGCCAGCTTCTAACTCATGGTCACAATCTCATGACACTCAAAAGTTGCATTCACAGTGCACACTGAGTCCAGAAGGTAAAGATTTGTTCTCAAGTGCAAGCACATTTTTACTTCCTGATTTTAAGGAATAAAAAAAAAGATGAAGTTTATCAGCCAGATATTCAAAACCTTGCCCAGTGGGCAAAGTGATTGTGTCCTGTCTGTCCAGCATTTGTGCCATGCACAATATTCAGAGGTTTTTTTGCCTACACTAATAGAGTTAGTACATGCAAAAAATCATAATGTATGCAGTGGGCAAAGGGAGGGGCAAGGACAAGAATACTGGCACAGGGCGACAGTCAAAGCATTTGCACTGGGCAGAGAGGTTAGCACAGGCCACTTTGTGCAGTGGAAATACTGCTGGTCAAAACCCTGACTTACTCCAAGCAAACCTAGTGGCTACTGAAGCCACTGCAGCCAACAAGCTGGTTAGTGATTGAGAGAACCCACCCACCCACAGACATCTAGTGGCACCCCCACCCACTGATCGCCATCCCAGGTAAAGGAAAAAATGTCCCTGGTGTCCAGTAGTCTCCCCAACCTCTGGTCACTGTCTGTGGTTATGTAACAGCCTTCTCCTTGTGCCTAGTTGTCTTCCCTCCTCTGGTCACCATCAGCATTATCATTTTAATGATCCCCAGTGCCTAGTGGTCCCCCAATCCACCACTCACCAGCCCCAGTAGGCAGTTCACAATCCCTGGTGCCAAATGGTGTCCCGCACCCTTCGATCACCAACCCTGTTATTATATGTACAGTTTCTGGTGCCAGTTGTTCCCTCCACCCACTGATACTAGCCTTATTATGCAATGTGCAATCCCTGGTGCCTAGTGTTCACCCTGCCTTCCGATTGCCAGCCTCGTTATTATATGTGCAATTCCTGGTGCATAATGATCCCTCCACCCTGTGATCACCAGACCCATGTATACCCAATTATTCCCTAGCATCCAGTGGCCCCCTGCATTGCTGCCACTATCAAACCTACCCTGCCAATCACCCACACGTTACGCTGGTGCCACAGATCCCAAATGGTGACTGGCACATCCTTCCTCACACCTCCTTGTCCAGTCACCTTATGGAATGAAAGTGAGCATGCATCCAATGTGCAGCACAGTGTGCATGTCCTCTCTATTGAAAGGGGAGTGTGATCTGTGTACTGTACAGTGAGTGTGCTCTCTGCACTGTACATGGGCTGTGTGCTCCGTGTTCAGTACACAGGACTCACTCCCAATACAATACAGAGGATGTGTGCCCTGTACTGTATAGTGGATGTGCACTCCCTGTCATTCCATATGGTGGCTAGTCAAGGAGGTGTGAGGATAGCTGTGCTTCTTGCATTATGGGATCCACGGCACTGGCATAAGGTGGGACAGCAGTGGCAGGATGAGTTTGTTAGTGCCAGCAGTTTGCAAGGCCACTAGACACCAGGGAATAATTGGGCATAGATGAGGCTGGTAATCAGAGGACAGGAGGACAATCAGGCACCAGGAATTGCACATATAATAATGAGGATGGTAATTGGAAGGTGGGGGGACAACTAGGCAGCAGGGAGTATTGAAATAACAATGTGCATGACAATGGGTATGATGAGGGCAGGGGGTACCACTAGGTGCCAGGGAGTACACATATTATAACAGAGGTGGTGATCTGAGGGTGGAGTGTGCAACTAGACACCAGGGAATACATGTTTTTGTTGGGAGTGGGCAATTGGCGCAGATGTGGTAGCCAGTCACAGGGGCATAAACCTGGCACCACATCCCATGCAAATGTACCATAATATGCATGCAAATGGCCCCTTATCAATTTGTATGCCAAATGGGCTCATTTGCATGGAGTTATCTGAATATTGCAACAGGAGCTTCCAGTGCTATCGGGGTCTGTTGCATTGTTCCCTTCACCGGTGGCATCCATGTCAGGGCAGCATTACTTGGCTTAGCACTGTGCCAACATGCCCCTTTATTCAGTTGGATGATGCTGGTGTGCTATCTGACTGAATATACTGTAGCATTCACAGGGTAGTGGACAATGGGCAAGCATAGCCCTTAACTTTGTTTTCTGCTTTGCCCATTTTTGAATATCAGGCCCTATATGTCTACTGTAAGCCTATCTCCAGTGGTTGCTTCCGAACTAACCACCAATTGCTTCAATACAGCAAGCAGGAATCTATCCTTAGTGGCCCCTCAGTCCTTGTGCTGACATCAGGAGCCTATCACTAGTGTTGATTCCCTGTAGTTTTTTTATGCAGAAACTCTGAACTTAACCCCACTGGTGCTGAACACCTCCAATAATGATAACTGGTGCGCCTTATGCCTGTATCAGAGAAATATCATTTAAAACAAATATATGGTATGTAACCACCAGGAGCTCACTCTAGTGCTGCTGAAGTCCTCAGGCACTCCAGTAACAGATGCCAAACCCAGGTGTTGAATGGTTTCATTAATATATATACACACACACACACATATATATATATATATATATATATATATATATATATATATATATATATATATATATATATATATATATATATATATATATATATATATATATATATATAGCCACCAATAGCCCAACCCTTTTGCCACTAAAAGCTCCACACCCAAATTCCAGCAATGGGTGCCAAATCCCTGTGTCACTAAGATTCATTAAAAAATGATGTTGCCACTAAGAGCCCAATATCTGCTGTCACCAAAGACCCCCACCCTGATTTGGAAATCATTTGCTCAATACCAGTATCAGGAATGTTTTACAAATTGCAAACAATATCAGTGATTTTCCTTTCCCTACCGAATAACACCCATCACACTCTCTTCCCTTTCTGTGCCATGCTTACATTTGAATTCCTTCCCCAATTGACTTACAGCCCATTACCACCCACTTCCTCACATATCAACAATAACTGACAAAAAAAGAGACAGTAACCTGCACAGACCTCCTATCACCACTTTGGAAAGCCAACATCTATATGAGTGAGATTGCAATGGAATTAGTTGTTCACTTTTATTGTTTGCAGTTGTGCCTGCATTCATTCAGATGTCAACCAGCCAAGGTGGTGAATGGAGTGGTGTGCCAATTGCAGTCTATGTTTTTAATATGGGCTGCACGTGGGTGAAGCATGAGGATTAATGCCAGTATCATAGTTGACTGTGGAAAGGGGATTGTACTTAAATGTGCCAGGGTGTAGATAAGAGGATGGAATGGGTACTAGATGGTAGGCACAAGAAATTGCTGTTGTTTATTAAATTATTTTAGTAAACATTTCCAAAACCAAGGTTTGGATCCAGGTGTCAGAACTGGAGATGGGGGTTGGGGGTCAACCACCAGGGTTGTTCTCCTGGTGACTGCATAGTTTGTTTTATTTTTGTCAAGCAGAGCAAGAGAAGAGGCTCAAATCAAAACTGGTGAGCAAATGGTTTTGGAGCAGTGTAAGAGTGGGCAGTGGTACCAATGGACAATACAGACCAAAGGGTTTGGGGAAGAGTGAGGGAAGTGGTTACCATTGTACACCAGAAATACTTGGTATGAGGTTAAGTGTTGGAGTAAGTATTATTAGATGACAGGGATGCTTGGCAAATGATTACATGTGGGGGTGGGGGTGGGGGTGGCACTGAAGCTCAGGTATGTTTATCATAGGATCACTAGAAAATTATGCAACTGGCAGCCAGGGAAAATTGGAATGGTGTTAGGTATGGCAAAAGGTGCCAGTGGATGCCTGGAATGCTTGCATTAAATGAAGTGTGGAAGAAGGTGCCAGTGTATTCCATATACTTCTTGCTATTATGACTTTTGCCAGAACTGTTAAAATAAAGTAATATGTATCTGTTTTTAAAGTACTTGAAAAGAGGACATTTTCTTAAAAAAAATGCTACATTTAGGCATCAATTTGAGTTCAAGCTATAGGGAAATGTGATGTAGAGTAAAACATAATTCCCTTGAACCTCGGAGAATCTTTGGTGTGGAGTTTCTGATGATTCAAATGATCATAGTGTTGGCATTACTTTAACTTCAGCACCCTCTCTTAGCACCCTCTCTCCAAGCATTGGTGTTTGTGTGCCAATGTTTTCTCATCCTGGGTCTGCCTGCCAGCACCCCAAAGTCCCAACACTGAACTTGTTACAGACTTACCATTTATCCTCCACTTCACCAGGACCACAATGTGGTGGATTGCCATTCATGCTGGTGGTTTGAGATCCTGTGGAAGGGGTGAGGGGGTACTGGCCTTTGACAGCCTGGCTTTTTAATCCACCTCTAGCTTTTTCTCCAGGGTGCTGGCATGCAATGATGGAATCAGGCATGTTTGCATTGCCACAAATGCAGTTCAGGCATCCAGAGGTGACAATTCCATTAAGTAATCTCCCATCTGTGCCATCGACTGGTCTCCATCAGTCAGCAGTCAGGCAGCTGGAGCAGTATCTCCCCAGGAAGGAGAACACTCTGTGGAACAGTCAATCATTCCTCCCCTGGCCAGCCCATGACAATCTATGCTCATTCTTGAATGCAGGTCACTGGTGTAACAAACAGTACTGCCTCCATAGTGCTACTGGGCTGCCTGGCAATATTTATTTATTTAGCTTTTCTTAACCGGGTAAGTGCAGTAGCCATAAAATGACTATTTTCAGGCATGACCCGGGAGAGTACAAACATGCAGAAACTTAACAGGATAACAAATTATAAGTGCTTTACATACAATGAGTTAAAGTGGATACAATATATCAGAGACATGCAGAGTAGACCATTCATAAGTTCATAGGTGCCTACCTATGCAATGAATAGAGAGGACCTTGGACAATAAATTATCAGGTGACATATCACATGAACAGAACAAGGTACACAAAAACCAAAACAGGTAATATAAACGGAAGAAATAACCATTGAGAGCAGGGGGTGTCATTAAGGAAAAGGTCGGTAAGTGAGGAAGAGGGGAGTAAACCATGAAATTAGATTATATGAGTGTATGTAAGTGTAAGGGAGATGCCTACAGTGCAAGATTGTATATGTAGTGTTACGGCTTTTAATACAATGCTGAAGTTTGAACGAGACCATCACTGTGTCTCTTGTCATCATTCAAACCTTGAAAAATACCACACCAAAGATTAAGCAAGACTCAGGATACTTTTATTTACCATATCACATGTCCTTACTCTTGAGGCTTTGTCATTCATCCCTAACTGATGCCTAAACATAGTATTTTGCATTTTTTTTTTTACAATAGATGGAACTCTCCTTTTAAGTTTATCTTATAATACTATTGCTCTGATCACAGTATAGTGCTTTTATAGCTTCTGATGTCATATAAATGGTATAACAAGATTTGAACTTAATTCTTTTCCAAGGGGAAAATGACCATCTGTGTATTATAGTTTGAGGGGAAAAAAACATACAATTTCACATTTTATTACACTCAATTTACTGAAACATACAGCAAGAACTTTTTCAAATATACTCATTTAGGTGCGCAAAGGTTGAGTTAAACCTGGTTTTAGCTACTGGTTCTATGATCTATATGCTGCTTAATGAAATGTCATCATTTTCCCTGAACTTTAATTAGTAAATAAATAGTTTACTTTCCATTATGAATCACTGTGATTAAAATGTTTCTGTACTGGATTTCTGTTCAATAGAATGACATGCAAATTGATTTGTGAAAAAAAATAATACAGCACACATTTCTAAGATTAATTAGGCAGCACATCAAATATGCTCAACAGTGTGCAAAGGCTACACATACCACTACATTTTGAATAAGTAGTATCTGAAATCAGCACAGTAATAAATGCAGTCTGTCAAGGAAAACAGCTGTGTTGCCAGACTGATTAATATTACAGCAATTTGAAAAGTTAATAATTTAAAAGCAAGGCAATAAGGTAATTCATTGAAATTACAATGCATTGATCTTGAAATGTATTGTGCAAACTGTAGTACTGTATGATAAAGCATTTTCCACAGTCCTGGAGAACTTTTAAAATAGTAATATTCCTGCATTTATTTATTTAGTTAGTTATTTATTCATTCATTCTTTCATTCATTGAAATGTATTTCAACCAGACAAGTAAGGATGGATACATTACATATTCATATTTCCAGTTGCAACCCGGGGGAAGTAGTATGGGAGGTTTGAGAAGAACAATTTTATCTTAATCATTTTCTGTAGTTCTGTTTCATCATTCTATATTACTTAGAACATTTACATGGAAGCAGGATCTTTGCATCTCAGAATTCATCTGATCCGCCAACTCCGCTCACTTAAATCATACAGACATATATACATACTAGAGTTGCTCACATACCCCCAAATCCAATCTAAGATAGGATAGTCAGATGTTAGGATTATCTCTTTTAGAATCAAACATCTGAGTATATATATGGTCAGATGTCATCGGATACAGAAATGAATTATAATGACGTCCAATTATCCTAACATCCTAATAGCACACCATGAATGATGAAATATAAAATAAGGCAGCCAAGAATCTGCTCACAGAAAGAATTATAAGACGTTAGTTACCTTTTTATAGCTTCATATATTGACCTACCTTATGCATCCCTTTGTCTGTAGATACACAATTTATATCTGGACTCCAGTACAAATCTTTTTAGAGTGAGTGGATAACTAGTTCTACAGCCAGAGGTCATCTTCTGTACAATGCACAGAGTATGTGTATCACTGATGGACATTTTGTGGAAGCTGATGCCGGAGTCATTCAAAGTCACATCCAGTACATATACTGTATTCTCAAACATGAATCATGACTCTTGTCTATAAGATGCTTAGTCATACCTGCAGAAACACATAGACAAAAGGAAAGAAGAAAGTACATTTTAGTGTCATGGTGCTCACAGCCTTGAAATCAGCCTTGATGTCCTGTTGGTGGAACAATCAAGTTGGCAGAGCAAGCAACAATTGGATAGTGGGTGGAGCAGCATTTATCATCACAGCAGACAAAGGAATGACTTGCTGGAGGAGAAGGAGGAGGAGGCTTTTGCAGCTTTCTAGAGGCTTCTCTTGAGGGCTGGTTGGCTTGTGTCTTGATGGCTTGTGACTGGCTGGTGAAGTACTGGCTTGATGATGTTGGGTCTGTCTCTGTGTCTGGCTTATGAGTCATCCCTGCAATGGTAGATAGGCCATACCTTCAGCAATAAGCAAAAAGGAAGAAGTAAGTGTGTGTTAGTGCCTTGGTCATTAGAAGAGATCCTTGCAATCAGCAATCAGCATTGATGTGCTGTGGGAGGAATAAGCAAGTTAGCAGAGAAAACAAGAGTGAGATGTTGGATGAAGCAACACTTATCATCATAACAAATAAAGGAAGGTCTTGCTGAAAGAGGAGACTTTTGAAGCTAGCTGGCTGGAGGGCTGGCTGGCTGGCTTAAGGGCTGACTTGTTAGAGGGCTGCTTAGCTGGAGATTCATCTGGCTCTGTGACTGGCTTACCAGTCATCCCTGAGACTGGTGGAAATACCTGCAGCAACAGGGAGACAAAAGTGAGTATGAAGAGCATTTTAGTGTCTTGGTCATCACAACCTTGCAATCAGCCTTGCTGTCCTGTGGGATAAACAAAATGCAGTTCTCAAACAGGTAGCTCACCACCAGCAAGGACCAGTGCTGTTAGAAGTGGACTAGAATCCATACAACTAGTACTTCAGCTCTGAAGTCTCCACCTTGAATCAAAAGGCACTAAACATTGTGTCAGGTTAAACTTAAACTTTTATTATTAAAAGCATAAAGATACATGGACAGCCAGTTCTACAGCTGAACATTTTTGCATCTCTTTCGACACTTTTTCAAAGCTGGTGAATGCATCAAACAGTGCAATATTTATAGTGCTTCCAATTAAAAACAATTGATAGCAGAACAATACATTCTTTACAAATCACATGTTGGAATTTAAATAGATAAATTAAAATCAATTACTTCAAGCAAAGGAACATATAGACACACCAATGCGCCATGTAATTAGTATCCTCACAAGATACTATTAGGACCCCCTCCACACACACACACACACACACACACACAAACACACACAGAGCAAACACATTAAATGCTTAAATACATGATATTACCCTATTTAAATATGTGCGCATACATATATGTTGTCATAACAACAGATATAACAGACAGAATAACTACAGAATGAAAGAAGGCAGCATCATGAAAAAATACAGGCAGATAAAGTACAGTACTCAAATACTTAAAATTAGTTCTTTAAATATGAGGTTAGTTGAAAACAATCATTTAATCCATGGTACTTAAAAGATTTTAACTTAAATTGCCAGAAAGTTTCTCTTTGTAACAGCTGATTATCCAAATCTCCACCCCTAACACCAACATGTACTCTCTCTATGCCTTGAATCCAGAATTGGTGATTAGTGCCGTTATGTTGTGTATATTGTGCTAAGGCACTGATCCCATTTAATTATTCAATGCTTCTAATATGCTGTCCAATCCATTCCTTATATTTTCTTCAAGTTTTACCCACATAAAAAGCAGGACATTTTTTGCAAGTGGCTGATACTTTGCTTTGTCCACCCTCAGTTTCAAGAGTTCTTTCAAAACCCATTCTTCTGTGAATAGACTGGGATCGACCCCCCCATTCAGAGTTTCTCTCTTGTTTGGTTTAGGTACCTCACCCTCCTCTTCTGTTGTAAATACTGAGCAGAAATATTCATTCAGTATCCCTGCTTTTTCACTGTCACTCCCTGCCCTCAAGATCGGTTTAAAATTTGTAACTTTTAAATCTGATTTCAGTGTGAGGATTTTACAGTTTTGCTTTGATTTCAACAGCTGGCTTCAGTGTTACACAGGGGTATTATAGAAACTGAATTTGTCAGCAGAAAAATACTGCTCAGCCCACCCACTCTGCCCAGAAGTTCCTTGCCTAATTTGTCTCCGCAGACCTAAATGGTCTATGGCAACCCTTGTTCCTCCTGCCTGTTTTCTAATACACCCTTATGTCTATCCTATGCATGCTTGAAACTCCACACTATTTTTGCCTCCACTACTTCCACTGGCAGTCAGTCCCCCCCCCAGTTTAATTTTATGTTCCTGGTGCTCCTTCTCATTTGAAAGAGACTTCCCCCCACACTCTTTTCACCCCTGTGAGGTACTTGACTTGTACGTCTCTATCATGTCACCACCCACTTTCCTCTCTTCCAGGGTGTACAGTAAATGCTGACAGTGCTCAGTCTTTTCTTATAGGGCTTCTTATGCAACCTCTGCACCACTTAATTTGCCCTCCTCTGGACTGCTTCTACCCTGTGTATGTCATTTCTGAGATACAGCCTCCAAAACTGGATACAACACTCCAGATGGAGTCTCACCAGCAAGTGATACAGTGGCAAAACCACATCCCATCTTCTGCTGGATATACCCCACCTTATCCAACCCAGAATACTACTAGCCCTACTCATTGCTTTATCACACTGCCCTGGCACCTTGAGATCATCAGATAACCCCAAGGTTCCTTGACTGTTTAGTGACTGTCAGTACCTCTGTTCCATCTTATACTCAGTATCTGGTTTTCTATGTCTAGGTATATGATTTTGTACTTTTTGGCACTGAACCTTAACCAGAATATTTTAGCCTACTCTTTGAATTTCTCCAGATCACTGTTCATTCTCTCCACCCGTACCTGATTTTCCACTCTATTGCAGATTTTAGTATCATGCAAAAAAGCATATCTTTCCTTCCAGTTCCTCAGCAATGCCACTTATGAAGACATTGAAGAGGACTGGTCCCAGTACTGAGTTCTGTGGAGCCCCCCCCCCCCACTGTGAATCCATGCTGTCTGTGGTCTTGCAATGCTTTGGGTTCTAGATGCTCTACCACTCTTTCTTTTAGCAGGTTTTCCATTAATTTCCCTGCCACTGAAGTAAGACTGACTGGCTTATAGTTGGTAGCTTTCTCCCTGCTGCCACTGATATGTAGCAAGACTATGTCAGCTCTTCTCCAGTCCTCATGAACCACACTTGTTTCCAGTGAGTGTTGAACAAGGCTATGAATGGGGCAGCTATCACCTCCTTGTTCTTTTATAACCCATGGATGTATTTTGTCAGGTCCCATCACTTTTTCTACCTTTAGGGCAGCAAGTCCCTTCTGGACTCTTCTTAAAATGAACTTATGTCCACCTGTCCCCTCCCCATAGTCCTGCTATTCTGTGATGTTCTACCCCTTCCTCCACTGTAAAGACTGAACTGAAATACCTGTTCAGGATTTTTGCTTTTTATTGCTCCTCTGCTCTGCAGTGTTGCCTCACTGCCCTTCACATCCTTACTATCACTCCTCTTCTCTTCTCTTCTCTTCTCTTCTCTTCTCTTCTCTTCTCTTCTCTTCTCTTCTCTTCCCTTCTCACTTATGTATCTGAAGAAAGTCTTATTCCACCTTAGTGACCCCTTTGACAATTCTTTCCCATGCCTGTGCTCCCCTCAGTGACTTCCCTGCCTCCCTCTGCTTTACTAGGTATACTGCCCTATCCTCCTCTGTGTGTGTTTCCTTATATCTCTTGAATTCTACCTTTTTTCCTTCACCACATTCACCACTTCCTTAGAGAACCATAACAGTCTCCTTTTTCTTCTACTTTTATTCACTTCCTTCATGCAGAGTTTATTTTAGGTATAACCTCCCTTATGTTTGTATACTTTGTGTCTATCTCTCCCTTACAATCTCCCCCCTATGAACCAGTCTCTGAGGCAGTCTCCCATTTCCTTAAAATACATTATCTTAATGTCCAGGACCCTTGTCTTCTTGTGGTTAGCCTCTGTTCTTGTTTTATTTTTAAACCACACAATACACTTATCACTAGTACCCAGGGGACTGCTCATTTTGATGTCTGCAAAGTTGTCCCTGTTTGTATGCATGAGATCCAGTGCTGCCCTGTCTATAGTGGGTTATGTGACTAGTTGCTTGAGTATAGCCCCTTGCAGGGAGTCCAGAATAGTTTTTCTCCTTGCAGAAGATGCAGAAGAAAGACTCCCCTCCACATCTGGCAGACTGAAGTCACCAACTAACAGAACATCCCCTCTTACATGTCATTCTGGTGATAGCTTCCCCAAGTGCCTTATTCAACTCCTCCCATTGTGCTGCTGGCCTGTACACTAGACCAGTATGGACAGTGGCCCAGGAGCCTGTCTCCAGAGAGATCCACATCATCTCCAGTCCTTCCTTTTCCTCCTGGTGCCCTTGTACCTCCATGGCCTTGGCTCACTCCCTCACATAAAGCAACCTCTCCATCCCTCCTCCCTGCCCTGTATCTCCTAAACATAGAGTAGCCCAGTATGGTCATGTTGCAGCCATGGTACTCAGTGCACCATGACTCTGTAATGGCCACTAAATCCAGTTAATCATCTTCAATGATGGTTTCTTGGTCTGAAATTTTGTTTCCAAGACTCCTTGCATTCATGCCTATGGCTCTCCAAATCTTCCTTCTGCCATGTTCACAACGAAGAGTAGAGCACCAGGAAAAAGAATGCCATGGTGCTGAGTATATTCAGATACAGGAACAGGAGAGTAAACAGCATCCATGGCTAACAGACACACACAGGACTACAAAACCAAATAAACAGTCCTTTAATATAAAACGTAGTGCACAACATACTGCAAAAAGTCAGGCACTTATAATAGTAAGATTCTTGCAGGATTTGGACTTATGACCCTGGGATTCCAGTACTGAGAATAGTATAAACGCCACTCAACACAGTGAGTTCTTGTTTTCTCACCTGGAGGAGATTTATTTCTGCATATAGGCATTAGCATTGCAGGCACTATAATAAAAATATAGCTGGCAATAGTTTACAAGATAATAGAGCATGGATATTGCCCATTCTCCTGGAAGCTGACGGCAGGTTCTTAAGATGTCAGAATTTGCAGCTCAACTCTGGTTAATTCAGCCAGTTTATATACATTTTACATTCTGACTGATAGCTGCTTCCAGAGAAGGTATGCAAATATTCAAATGAGAGTGAATGAATAGAGCTCAAGAGCTAATGAATGGCCCATTGGAAGATGTACAGATAACTAATGAATAGGGCTAATGAATAGCCTGTTGAACAGACACATAGCTACTGAATAGCGTATTGAAAACTTGCAAATTTAGTACATTCTTTTCATCACGTACTCAACATCAGGTGAGAATAGGTCAGAATAATGTCAGGTCAAAATAATGTCAATTCAGAATGATGTCAGTTTCAACTAGCTCCTGACCACAAGGCTTATACTTTATATGAACCATACCCTGAAATTTCCATGAACCTTTCATACACTTCACTTTGGCCATCAAGTATTGAAGCATAATGCAATAACATAGCAGTATGCAGCAGCACCTATACAGCAGTACCTTACAGTCCTTCACTTGAAAGAGAGAGAGAGAGAAAGAACTTGATCCTTCACAGGGCGTAAGCTACAGCATAGAGTGAGTGATACCTGCAGCTCTAATCATAAGCATTTCATTTCTCATGTGTCTCATCATTATACGCATTTTGCAGAGGGAAATTAATAAAATGAACACCAATACAACTTGTAATAGTAGTAAGCCCTTAAATGTAAGTGTTAGCCATGAGCTGGAGAACATGGTCACCAGATCTCTGTCATGCATTAATTCTCTGGCAATGGTCTGAACCTTTTTGGCCAAATTCTCTATCTTTCCTATTAAGTAACTTTTGCACATTTAATGTTAAGGGTGGTATTTGTACTCCAAATGCTGGGGCGTATTCTTTAATCATCATGCTTTGTCTAGGGGTGGAGCTGTTGATATAATAATTGGAGGAGTATTGGACTATAGGATGTATGACTTGGTTTCCTATCCGCATGTCCCCAAGGGGCACAAAGCAAAAATTTGGATAGGGAATCGGACACTGAAGTCCTTGGTGAGTCATAAAGGGAAGATTAGTGACCACACAATATTGGTTGGTACTGTTATAAGTGATCCATATCTGCTAAGTAGTCCATTTGTACAACTGCACTGGACAATGGATCCACCCATTAAATTGCCGCTTCCATGGTTCCAGCCCACAAAAAGGACCAGCTAATGACAATACATCACAGTAACAAAGTCAAATGTTCTGAAGGTCCCTGCAGCACTGAAGATTAGGTTGCATCCAGGTGTCATTATTATTCCATACCAAAAATTCAGGGGGGTTAACCCATTTGGCATAATAGCCTTTGAGTAACCATCCCACTGACTGTATCTTAACCACTCTTTTTAATAATTGGGTCTGCACATCCACTTGTGGAAGGTTTGCAGTGAAGGAGACCACCATGGTTTGGCTAAGGGTGTGGCTAGGCTGGCAGTTAAATCTAGGCTCGTGAGGCATTGTGCTAACGAGCCTCCTTATCACCGAGATAGGTGGCATCTCATGCTTAATGCACTGTTCTAGGCAGTTATTGTCGGTTTCATTACACATGGGACAGTACCATAACTTAATTTGGGTATCTGATACCATATCTGGAAGTTTTCCCAGCTCAAGTTGCTCAAAAAGCTTAGTGATAGTTGTAAGTACATATGATCCATAAGCTGTACATGCAATAGATGACCCTATAGTCTTATCTTTTATTTGCTAATTATGATCTTGAATAATTTCATTAATCTTATTCTGTACTTCCTTAAAAAGGTTAGCAATTTCATGCATATCATGTACAGTCAAGCGTTCTTCCTGAGCCAAACCCTCCTGATTAACTGTTAGGGGCAGTAATGCTTCTCTTGCTGTTTTACTTTGTGACTGGGCAGTATGCTCTGTTAGAGCATCCAAGTCTGCCTGGTTCCATACACTCATACCTGATCCAAACAGACCCGTAATGTCTCCTAACAGGTCTCTTTTCCTCTGATATCTTCTTTCACTAACATTCTTCTTAAGTATAGGACCTTCTGTATCCCATTGCATTTGTTTGGCATGAATAGCACTAACCATATCTACTAAGATGGTAGCAAAAACTTAGACACACTTTTGTGAGTGCATTGTCCAATGGTATTTAAGGCCCAAGTGGAAAGTTAAGTACCACTGGTAATCTAACATATTGTACTTTATTTATTAAAGTCTTTTCTAGTGGGGTAGATGTTAGTCCACTGGGTGATCCGTGAGTTACATTAGGGCACTGGGGTGGTAGAACCTGCACGTGAACTGATCTTTCAGTGATGTTCCATATATTGGGGCCTTTACATCTATTTGGGCTTTGCCCAGTCCAGATCCTAATATAGTATTTCACTTACATGGTATAAGTGCCAGTGTCATTTACCTGAGCTCTCTTAATCATTAAGGACCCTGTATTTCGATACAGTAAGATGGGGCAAGAGTACTGTACCATGAAGTACATGAGATCAGCTGTGGACATTTGGTCAAACATGCACTTTGTCCTCCTTCTGCTATAACAGTACCATTGTTCTTTTTCCATGTTACATTCCAGTAAGCCCATGATATAAATTGTCATCAGGGTCCCACTCATACGAAGTCAATAAAGTTACTGATTGCTGGGGCTTACACATGATGTTTTTAACTGGGATCCGTATGTGTAGGCCATAGGATACCAACACATATAGGAGTAGCCACACCCACA
Organism: Neoceratodus forsteri; assembly: GCA_016271365.2. Classification (NCBI taxonomy): domain Eukaryota; kingdom Metazoa; phylum Chordata; order Ceratodontiformes; family Ceratodontidae; genus Neoceratodus; species Neoceratodus forsteri. Next base: position 616,749,877 of record CM057455.1, read on the forward strand.
TCATTTCACTACTGTGTACACCTAAAAATAAAAACATTAAGGTCAATATCTGTTCCTTAGTCTACTGATTTCAGCTGATTAATGTGAAACCATTTCAGTATGACAGCATTTTTATTTCCTGTCATCTTAATTAGATATTTAGAGGGACTGGCCTTTTCCACAATGGGGAAGGGCCCTTTCCATTTTACATCAAATGTTTGTTCTTTTGGAGCATAGTTCTTTATCATGACTGAGTCCCCCACTTCATACTGAAATGGATTAACCTTGTTATCAAAATATTGTTTGATTTGCTTTTTAGATTTACCCAATTGAGAGGCTGTAAACTTAATAACCTCTAAAATGTGTTGTAGATATTTCTCAAGCCATGCGTTAGTTATGGGAGCATTGAGACATGGAGTTTGAGATGGCAGCAGTAGTTGCACTGGAGTACACATCAGGCATCCAGTCATAGCCTGGTAAGGTGAGATTCCTGTGGAGGCAGATGGAGTGAAGCCAATTGCCATTAGGCAAAGAGGCAACATAGCAGCCCACTGGGTAGGTTGTTGGTAACAGAATTTAGTGAGCATAGTTTTTAAGTTACAATTGCCCCTCTCCATGACTCCAGAGGACTGCGGATGATAAGGAATGTGGAGCTGTTGTTGAATGTGTAACATCTGTTGTAATTGTTGAAAAACTTTACCAGTAAAGGCAGGTCCCTGGTCTGAAGAGATAATGTGAGGTAAGCCCCAACGTGGAAAAAATGTAGCCAGCAAGCTTGCCACAGTGGAAGCCTTGCTGTCTCTGGTGGGGAATGCTTCTATCCACTTGGTGAACAAGTCAACTATGACCAGAGCATGCACATAGTTACCCTTAGTTTTAGGGAGACCTTCAGTAAAGTTTACTTGTATATGACACCAAGGACCAGAAGGGGGCATGGCTGAGTGCAGAAAGGTTCAGTTAGTGGATGGGGAAGGGTTAGTCTGGAGACAGGGCAGGCAAGAAGCATAGGCCTCTTGACAAAGCTGACAGAGGTCTGGGCACCACAGGTGTTGTGTGATTTTAGAAAGAGTTTTCTCTAAAGAGAAATGGCCAGCAGTTGGATGGGAGTGGTACAGATGCCATATCTCTGGGAAAAGTGCCAGATGTACACAGGCTACTGGTCGTTGAGAAGTATCTTTCGAATACATTAAAAGCTTTGGTGCCGAATCTCCCCCACTGGGTGACAAAATGACATGCTTAGCCCAGTCATAAGGGGGAGGATCCAATGCAGAGCCTTGCAAAAATCTTGAATCTCCACAAAAGGTGGATGAGAATTTTGGATGGATAGCAAATCCATAGTGGCGGGGGTAGCTGCCACTATGATGTGAAGAGAACATTTGGGGGTACCCACAAGTCTCCCAAGATAGCCGCCAGCTGTGCCACATCATGAGCTTTTTGATTACCATCAGCATGCATATTGCCCTTAGAATGTCCCTTAACTTTAACAATAGCAATCAAAACAGTAGTGGTAGACAACAAACCATGTAAAAGTTTCAACAAATTTTTGTGCTTGAGGGGTTTTCCATCAGTAGTAAGATAATTGTTTTGATGGTAAAGGGGAAGCATGGAGCAGGCATTACACACATAAGCACTGTCGGAAAAGATGTTTGTTGGAAGGGAGTCTGCCAAAGAAACTGTACAAATAATGGTGGACAATTCAGCCACTTGGGCCGAATGGAGCAAACAGTGATACATATGCGTGGTCATTTCAGTGACTACTGCAAAGCCTGTATAGGACTGACCATCCTTATAATAGCACGAGCCATCCATATACCAGTGACGGGCATTTGCAATTGGAGTATGTTGGATCAGAGGTGGGGGAAGGGGTATGTCATAGGCTGCCATGCCATCAGGACACTGATGAGGCTATCTGGTTGCAAGAGCAAGAGCAGGCAGCATTGTGAGTTGTCTGAAGGTGACATCAATGTCTCTCTGCATAAGCATAAGGGTCCACTTGGACAAATGCTGGGAGGAGATGTGGGTATCCCCTGGTTGAGGAGGTAGTTTAAAGGTGTATGTGGTGTGTGGATGACTAAATGTTGTAGTCCCATAATATAGGTAAAATGTTGAACAGCCCAAAATGTAGCCAAAAGATGTTTTTTACAGGCTGTAAACTTTTTCTCCATTTCCATAAGAACACGCGCAGCGTATGCAAGGGGATGGAACCTGCCATGATGCTCTTGACACAGTACAGCCGAAATGGCATTGGGAGAGGCTGCCACCTCTAGAGGAAATGGCTGCTGTAGGTGAGGGAAAAGTAAGAAGGCCTCCGCCACCGCAACCTGTAGTGCCCTGAAAGCCTCAGCATGTTGCATAGTCCAGCACTCGGCAATCGAGTTGCTTGGCAGGTCCTTAACTCCCTTTAACAAATCATACAAAGGACGTGCTGTCTCAGCAAAGTGGGGAATAAAGTCTCTCTGATAGTTAACTAAGCCCAAGAAGGAGCGTAGAGCAGTACTTGTCATCGGGGTCTGAATTCCTTTAATGAGGGCCACTTTGGCAGTGTCCAGGGACTTACTGTTTCCAGAAACTACCACACCTAAAAAGGAAGCTTCCAACACAACCAATTGGCATTTCTTTGGATTTACTTTTAATCTGGCTGCTTTTAACAAAGTGAATAACTCATTTAACAATGCTATATGCTCCTCTAAGTCTCAGTTGCCAACAGCAAATCATCCACATACTGAGACAAACAATCTGGCTTGGAAAAGTGTGTTAAGATGGCTGTCATGCATTTGTGAAAAATGGTTGAGCTGCAGTGAAACCCTTGTGGGAGAACAGTCCAAGTGTACTGTCTGTCCCTCCAAGTGAAAGCGAATTTATACTGACATTCTTTTGCCAGAGACACACTCCAAAATCCATTAGCTATGTCCAAAGTGGAAAACCAATTAACTTTAGGTGGCATCATACTCAGGAGGGTTGGAGCCTCATGGACTAAGGGTGCCATTAGTGGGGTAACGGTATTTAAAGCCCTATAGTTTACTGTTAGTCACCACGAAGAGTCTGGCTTTTTCACCAGCCAAATAGGGGAGTTATTTGTAGACTCACATTCTCTCAACACCCCTTGATCCAGAAGTGACTGGATCATTTGGTCAATCGCCTGTTCACATTCTTTGGGGATTTTATATTGCTTTTGTGGTGGGTGTGCTTTGCCTGTGACATGCTCTTCCCTTTCCATCCTACCACAATCATGTTTATAAATGCAAATACATCAGCATGTTTTTGAATTATAGCAGCAACTGACTGATCAGATGAGGTGGGTAACTCTAAGTTTCCCATACCCTTAATAGCAGCAGCAACAAATGCATCATCAATCAACCCAACCTGTGACTCAAAATCACTAAACCACATACAGTTATTAGTCATATCTAGCGGCACATTGTGTTTTGTTAGAAAGTCAGAACCTAGAATACCTCTACCATCAGGCAAACAAATAAGAAAAGGTGCACAAGCAAATTCATTATTGTCATCAAAACACAGTTTTGTTTCCTTTGCAACTACTGCTTTAGTCTCAGTTCCTGCAAATGCCATCATAGATTTACATTAATTTGTAGCTAGGGGTGTGAAATTGGTTGTGAGGTATGTACAATTGTCATGGATGCTCCAGTGTCCACCAGCATAGTTTGCTGAGGGCCTCCCTTCACAGCTGCCTCAACAACTGGATGATTCCATGTGTCTCTCCGTAACCTCACACATGGAGTGATGGGGGAGACCTGTAATTCCTATTTACTATCTAGCGTCACATCTGGAGATGTTTTTCTGTACTTACAGTGAAGTTCTTTTAATTGCCTCACTACTTCTGCATAAGGGGGTCCATCCTGTCTCTTACCAGCTTGAGGTGCCTTGCTCCGCATAGTTGAATCTTTTTTGAACTCAGGACAATTAGGCCGGATGTGTCCTGGCTTGTCAAAATTATGACAAATGATTTGGTCTGTGTCTCTTCTCCCCTTGTTTAACTTAGGACAGCCTCCTTTGGGTGGTCCTTCAACCATCGAAACCTTTGCTTTCTTTGACTTCTCTTCTGGGGGAAGCATGGCATCCGCCCTAATAGAGGCTGCTTCAATATCTTTAAACAGGGACTTGCAATTAATTATCACTTCTACCATACTTTTAAGAGCAGATCTTAGTCCCGCTATCAGCCTACATTCAAAAGTGGCATAATCATTTCTGGTTTGTCTTCTCTGGCAAGGGGGTTTCCCTGCAAGGTATCATCCCCATTCAGATAGGCTTGAACATATTTTACTCATAAGCGGTAAGCCCAAGACTTATAGCACTCCTGATCATTTTGTGTGGCACTTACAAAGTCTGCCAAAAAATCATGGGTCCCTCTCATGGCCAAATTAACAATTATTCCCAGTACATCATTGAATTTTTCATTATGCTTTTTAAATGGCATTACGGGCTGTAAGTCCTCATGCAGGGTGATACGCATTACATCTATGTTGTCTGCATCTTCCAATTCAGAGTGGACCTTTTAAAAGGTGTTTGCTCACTGGACAATATCAGAACCATTGTTCCCTGGGCAAATGTGTCCTAATTCCCTTGCCAATGCTTGCCAGTCTGCATAGGTGAGGGGTTCGGTCTTTTTAGTTGTGGTTGTTCGTGCATCCACCCCTTCCTCTACCATAGTGGTAATAGTGCACACAGGTGCTTCAGGGAAGGGTGGTGCCGACAGGTGTGTCAGTATGCAATCACTAGGATATTTTTGTCAAAGGTCTCTATAACTTTCACTCTCTAAGTCCCAGTCATCTGTTTGACAACTATGTTGGCTATGGGCATCTTCAGAACCTGAGTCATCATCGGAACTGTGATAGTCCGTGGCTCTTAAATACAGTGGCACCTTTTTGCCACTGATAGCCATTATGAGTGATGACAAATGCTATACTTTACTTTCTAACTGCTTAGTTTTTTGTTTACATCTATGATGCTCCATGCCATATGGGTCTCTATCTTCCCCATAGAGTCCAGATGGTAACAGATTGTGGCTTGGGCATCTTCTAAAGAGTGGCTGAGTTCATCAACTTGTTTCTTTAAAACTGTATTTTCTTCTCTTAAATTAGCAACATACTGTTGCTTCATTACTTTGTCCTGTGCTATTAAGTTACACTGTTGTAGTCTCTCACTGAGATCTCTAATTCTAGCTTGATCTCATGAGTTCCTGTCTACATGTTCTTTATTTAAGACATCAGTATTTTTAGCATTTGCAACAGCGGCTCTCAAACACAATTTGACAGCCTATTTGTGAGATAATTTTTTATCACTACACTCCCTAAATACAGATATCAGCACTGCCCTTCATGGCGCATCTGCCTGGAGGTCATCCTGTAGGGATGAATAAGGTTTAACTTTAGTAACTTTTTGTTCAATAAGATGCTCTAAACTAAGAATGTCTTTCACTGCCATTTTTACTATTGGTTTGTGGACTACACAAACACTTGGACCGTTTCCAGTCCTTCTCCTCTGTACCTCATTAGGTTGCGAACCTTATCGAGGATACAGCCTGTAATACACACCTAACTTATTCTCAATCTTGAGGATTAACCAGTAGTCCTGCCACATGGTCACCACTGTAAGATTCTTGCAGGATTTGGACTTATGACCCTGGGATCCCAGTACTGAGAATAGTATAAATGTCACTCAACACAGTGAGTTCTTGTTTCCTCACCTGGAGGAGATTTATTTCAGCATATAGGCATTAGCATTACAGGCACTATAATAAAAATATAGCTGGCAATAGTTTACAAGATAATAGAAGATGGATATCACCCATTCTCCTGGAAGCTGATGGTAGGTTCTTAAGATGTCAGAATTTGCAGCTCAACTCTGGCTAATTCAGCCAGTTTATATACATTTTACACTCTGCCTGATAGCTGCTTCCAGAGAAGGTATGCAAATATTCAAATCAGAGTGAATGAATAGAACTTAAGAGCTAATGAATGGCCCATTGGAATATGTACAGATAACTAATGAATAAGGCTAATGAATAGCCTGTTGAACAGACACATAGCTACTGAATAGCTTATTGAAAACTTGCAAATTTAGTACATTCTTTTCATCACATACTCAACATCAGGTGAGAATAGGTCAGAATAATGTCAGGTCAAAATAATGTCAATTCAGAATGATGTCAGTTTCAATTAGCTCCTGACCACAAGGCTTATACTTTATATGAACCTTACTCTGAATCTACCATGAACCTTTCATACACTTCACTTTGGCCATCAAGTATTGAAACATAATGCATAACACAGCAGTATGCAGCAGTACCTACACAGCAGTACCTTACACAGTCAGAAGGTAGAACTGAATAAATTACTGACATTTTGCATGGCCACTGCCATGCATCCTCAGAGTGATCTATAAGCCATGATTACAGAGCAATTTATATACATATAGGTCATGTGACTATGTCAATCAGGTATCGATTCACCATTCCTTAAACCATATATGGTATCTCATTCAAATGTAGGTAACAAAGACACATATGTGACTATGCATAACATGTAAAAAATCCCATTCAACATTTATTGAATACTCCATAATTAAAAAAAAAAACATATTTATACTCCAGTAATCACAAGATTATGGATTGGCACCAAAGGTATTGCTGTCATGCAATAAATATATCTTAAACAGACCTCCCAATATCCAGGTGCGGTATCGATGTTATTACTTTTTTAGTAAATATGCACTAGCACTTACCCTGTGCCTCATTCAGGTAATAACTTGTTTATAATCCATGGTGAGCGTCATTATCTGAACTATATATTTTGTTTTAGAATAACATTTCAATAACTATTTCTTGTACAGAGAAAAAGAAATAGAGATAAAACAGTTTGATTTCTGTGTCCAAATCAAGCATTCTAAGTCCTAGCACTTAATTTTTTTTAAAAAAGCTGCAAAGTCAATACTATCATTGAGGCCATGTCTTGATCTGGACCCTAGTTCAAATATCCAAAACTTCACTCTCCTCCCCGCTAACTTTACCTTGTCTCCTCCTCCTCTAGGCCCCAGGGTTAAGCATTCAATACCACTGAAAGATATTTCATGTGGACATTCTGGGTGGTCAGTTACAAGCTGAACTATTGCATAAGTCATATCCTTATGTTGTAATACCCTAATATGTTCCCCTATCCTGAATTTAAACTGTCTAATCATTCTACCAATGTAGAACGCTCCTCAACTACAAGACAGTTTATATACCACCCCCTTGCTACTGCAATTAATAATTCAATAACAATCTCTTTATTAGTTCTGGGGTGTGTAAAAGTTTTACAAGGGCAAACAAATCTGCAGTAGATGCAACAACCACATCTAAATGTTCTTGTTGGTAATGTGGCAAGGATGGAGCTAACTGATTTGGGACTTGGTAATATGTTGCTTACCACCATGTCCTTGATGATCCTGCAGTGTCTGTATACCACATCTGTTCCCTTTCTGACCACTTGGCTTAATCTTGGCTCCAGCTCAAGTATGGACCAATTTCCAGTGATGATCTGCTTAATCTGTTCTGCCCGCTAGAATAAGTAGTAACAAAGGGACATAACACTTCTCATTTTCCTGACCTCTCTTTATATCTTAAAATATATTTTCTATTCAGTCCTTCAACCATATTTATTGCAGAAGCAATACTTTGGTTATTGTATCCTCATTTCTTAAATCTCTGTACCTGCTTATTACATTTTAAAATAAATTCCTCCTGCTCTGTACGGTTTCTAAGGACACAGCACTTTTGTATAGAGGAAACCTACCTCAGGATGTTAGACTGTGCAGTACTGCAGTAATTATTTTTGGCGGTTTCAAATTTTCCACGCTTTTGTTCCTGCTTTAATTCCTGATTTCTGAATGCCAATGCTTGAAGTGCGAGTGATTGACCAATCAGAGGAATGACATGGAATGCACAGGAAAAACCACACAAGGAGTGGATGTTCCTATAGGAGGTTTTGACGAGAGAGTTTTTTCCATGGCGGATGACATCAACCCTATTCTCCACATGCAGCAGGATATGCCTGAAAGAGTAAACATAGGGGAAGTGGAGAACAAGACTGTGTTCAGAACCTTAGAAAAACAAGTACTCAAAGCTAGGTGCATGTTCTGGCATAAGGTTACGCTTGAAGCTTACCTACAAGTCAAAAGGGTGCCCCGTGGGTTGCATAAAATTAATAAACCATCGCACTTAACAGATGACCCAGATTTTATGAGGAAATGGTGTAACAACATGGAGGAGGCATCTTTTACGAACATTGAGTTAATTTTGTTGTACACTAAAATGGCTCTTGGCAAACTAATTAATGACATTTTTGAGACTCAGTCTCTGTTGCAGTCAAAAACAACCCCTGATGAGCTTTCAAAATTTAACAAACTTTTATTTGACAAAGTAACCCGATATGACATCCATTTGAAAAAACAAAAACTGAAAAAATTCCAAAGGGATGAAAATGATTACAGTTTGATTGGGTTTGTGATTGGCAAGATAAACCTACCATAACAGTAGAGATGCAGCAAATTTAAATTTCACCGGTGAACTGCCCGCAAAGTGGGCACTTCACATTGTCATTCCACTATGTGAAATGGCCAATATGAAAGTCTCACTTCACCTTGTAATTATTACTTCACATTGTCATTTCACCTTAATGAGAAGTAAGGCGAAGTGACAACAATATTGGCAGTCCACCACACACACAGTCACCAGAATTAATGTGCATCCCCAAAATGTTGCTGTCTTGTGTCCAGAAAATTCTCCAGTGCTGATGAAGTGAAATGAGAGCATAACAAGAAATGCAAAGTCTCCCAGAATTATTGGCACACTTAGTCATGTGCTCAGTGGTCACACACAGTCACCAGAATTAATGTGCATCCCTAAAATGCTACTGTCTTTTGTCCAGAAAATTCCCTACTCCAGATATAGAGAAACAAGAGCATAAAATGGAAAGACAAGTCTCCATTTAATTCATGCCACACTCAGTCATGCATGCACACACTCCAATAAGAATTACAGTATATCTACTGCTGCTTTTGGAATTTCATGTAATGCTTCTTGACCTGACTGGGCTGATGCACAGTGTCGTGTCAAATGATGTGCTAGAAGGATGACCCAACCATTGAGTTAACCATCCATGATGATGTGATAATGCTGTTGGCTGTCCAATGTCTGCTGCACTGACCTCCAAGTGGAAGAATGCCCTCTGTGTGTACACTAATACTACCCTTGATATGTTAATGTACCTGGCACCATCATGGTTTCCACAGAACCTGAGCTGACCTTAAATGTTCATATCCATTATATATATATATGTATAGTATATACATATATATATATATATATACCTGTAATCATTGTTTTTTGTTGTATCACAGGTCACATAGTAGAAGTTGGGGTGTGCATTTCTTGGCTCGATGAGGAATTTTGGTGTTGGAATACTGTCAAGCCAGTGATGGTAAGTATTTTTTTTGGGGGGGAGGCATTATTTTAAAATAGTTAAAGATTCATCAATGTTTTGGTCCTCTTTACAGGTCTTCAGCGTATCATCAGAACTGAAAAAAAAATTAACCGCTGTGATTCATGAAGAACATGATTTGTCTTGTGATGAGTGTCTGGTGTGACATGACCAATGATAATAAACTGTACGGGAACGCGAATACCTATGGTTGTACTTCCTTGACTTGTACCATACAAAACTACCTGACTTGAAAACTCATATCAACAAGTACAATGGTGATTGAAGCCGAGATCCGAGATACTACAAAACAGGCTTATATGGCACTAACTACAAAAAAAAAATTACAGTTTTGTGATTCATGAATCGTGACCATGAGGATGAAGAATGCAGTTTGTATCATGAGTGACTCATGATGATTGCCCTGACTAAAAAATGTGTCACACATTAACGAGTACAATGTTCAGCCAGAGATATGCATCACACCAGTACTCTGAAAGGAAGCCAAACAAACAACTGTGACTTAAGTTACAGATGGAGATTGGGCCCTAAGGAGATGCAAACACACAGACAGATTAAGATTGCACTGTGCACTCAAGAGATGCAGACGCAAAGGCACAACACCACCTAACCATGCTCACAAGTCACAAATCCACATTTGGAAAAGAATACCTTTTGCCGGTTGGGGGATAGTGCATGGCAGTAGCAATCCACTACCAGTAAAGATACCACAAAGCAGTACAAAAAATTAATGTAGGCATGGTGGATAGCAGGTTCACACTGCTGCAATTACTCTGTGGCACAATAAAATTTGTCTGATTTGATGGTACACATCAGACACACACTCACATACGCACTACACTACAAGTAATGCGTAGCAAATTGAACACTTCAGTAATATAACCAAATCTTTTAAACAAACTGAAATTATGCACTGCTGCACTACAACAAACAGCAAAAAATAATCAAGAATTACTGAAAATATTACTGTGTGTACATTAACAGTAATACAAGAAAAATATAACCAAAACTGAAAGACTGCCTTTTTCTCCCAGTTTTAACCTACCTCCACCACAGATACACCCCTTCCCCAAAGCACACTTCAAGTGTCTATCAGTACACAGACTGAATGTTCTGAATTAACATTCAAAATCCATACAGAAACAATAAACAATCGATGGCATGAGCACAGGAGGGTTTCCTACAATTGATGTTCTAAATTTTGAGCAAAAAAAAAGGCTCAAAAAGGCTTTTTTAACAGCTTTTAGAAAATTTGAATCTCAGAACTCTGAGAAGAAAACTGTCTCCATCTTCCACTACACACACACTACACATAACTGAGGCTGTGCAGAACAATCTCGAGCCCATGTGATCTGCAATCCAATGAATCACTGCAAAATTCACCTTGGAGCTCAATAACAAGGCGAAGTGATGTGAAGTACATTGATTTCAATGTACTTCTCCTTAAAATTGGTGGAGAAGTGGTTTGGGGAAGGTGGAATAATGCAAAGTCATTGGTTTCAATGGACTTTGCGTTCCTCATTATGATGCGAAGTACTCCGCTTCGCATTGCAGATTGCTTCAAGTATTCCGCATTACTCTGCGAATCACTTCACGGAGCGAATTTTGGCCACTTCACCCACCACTACATAACAGACAACATACACCCAAAACCAATTTTGAGAAAGCAGGGCCAAAATCAAACACAGGGTGGGTGATCATATTATATTTGATTACACCACAGGGCCCTCTAATAGGGATGGTTCAAAGACAGATACTAACACACAGGAAAACATGGGGGAATCAATGCAGAGACAGTAACCTGAACTACAGCAGGGAGTACGGTGCAGTCAGTGCTGTACACACTTCCAAACGCCATATTAACCCAGAGGAGGAAGACGGGGGGGTTGGCATAGACAAAAAAGAAGAAGCTATTATTAGTGCAGAAATGCCTACAGTCCATCCCCCCCTCCCAATGCAAGTCAAGACACTTTGGGACATTCTATTCCTCAGACTTTACCTGTAATTAATTTATCCAATTATGTTTTGACTGCAGTTGAAGAACAGATGTTAACCAAGATGCGGCCAAAATTCACTCCGTGAAGTAATTCGCAGAGTAATGCGGAATACGCGAGGCAATCTGCAATGCGACGCGGAGTACTTCGCATCATAATGAGGAACGCAAAGTCCATTGAAACCAATGACTTTGCATTATTCCACCTTCTTTTTCTCCCACGGCTAATGTTAACTATTTCTCTTTGGTTGTTGATCTACACAAATTTGCCAGAAATCTAACATTTAAATGCATGTTTATGGATGTAAACAATGATTCTAATGGGGAACATAATGTTTGTTCTGTTGAATCTTTTCAACCTAGCTCACAATATTGCCCTAGCTATAATCATTTGGTTTCCACGTTCATTAAGAAGTGTGAACAAGATTTGGAAAAATTAAGAAATAGCCCAGGGACCATTAGGACATCTAATTGTAGTCAACAAGAGATACCAGCATTGCACACAAGATCCTGTTGAATCTTTTCAACCTAGCTCACAATATTGCCCTAGCTATAATCATTTGGTTTCCACGTTCATTAAGAAGTGTGAACAAGATTTGGAAAAATTAAGAAATAGCCCAGGGACCATTGGGACATCTAATTGTAGTCAACAAGAGATACCAGCATTGCACAGCTTAGCTAACAGCAAAGATATAATAGTGAAGCTGGCTGACAAGGGTGGGGCAATTGTGATTTTGAATACAATTGATTATATTTCAGAAATTGAATCACAGCTGTCTGATGCTACTTTCTACACAAGGATTGATAGCAGTCAAATTCTAACTTTTAAAGTACAAGTGGATGAGATTCTGAACAGAGGTTTTCTGTAGGGATTTATTTCTGATAACTTATATAAAGCCATGACAGTCCTTCACCCTGTTATGCCAGTTATCTATATCATTCTGAAGCTTCATAAGAGCCTTGAAAAAAATCCAGGTAGACCAATCATATCAGGGAAGGGGTGGCTGACTGAGCCCCTTTCCTTATTTGTAGACCAGCATTTACAACCCCTAGTTTAGAGTCTCAGGTCATATGTAAAGGATTCCACAGAAATCATTAAGATTATGGAAAATTTGGACATGGACCCTAAATGTTACTTTGTGATGTTAGATGTTAATATACTCTATACAGTAATACCACACCAAGAGGGACTAGAAGCAATAAGGTATTTTTTAAACCAGCAACCAGAATTGGATAAGAACATGTGCCTACAGAGTTTTTGATTAAATTGTCAGAACACATGTTATCCAAAAATGCATTTATGTTCCAGAACAAATTGTATTTGCAAATACGGGGAACAGCCATGGGGGCGACTATGGCCCCCAGTTTTGCAAATCTATATGTTGGTAAGTGGGAGGTTGACTATAGCACCACCATAAATCCATATTTATCTAGCTTGGATATGTGGCAGCATTTTATTGATAATATTTTAATCATCTGGAGGGGGTCCCTGGGGGAACTTAGCATGTTCGTAAAATAGTTGGAGGAAACTAATAGTTGCCTTTGGTATTAAGCTACATTTAGTCAACAGGAGATCACTTATCTTGACCTCAGAATTTATAGGAATCGACAAGGTAAAGTATGTACCACTCTGTTTCAAAAACCAACAGATAGAAATAGCCTCTTACAATATGAGAGCTGGCATGCCCCACATACTTGATTTAACATACCTAAAGGGCAGCTTACCTGCACACTTGGAAACCGTAGAAAGCAGCAGGAATTTATTTTAAAATGTAATCAGCAGGTACAGAGATTTAAGGAAAGAGGCTACAGTAACCATAGTATTGCTTCTGTAATAAATATGTTTGAAGGACTGAATAGAAAATATACTTTAACATATAAAAAGAGGCCAGGAAAATGAGAAGTGGTCTGTCCCTTTGTTACTACTTATTCCAATGGGGCAGAACAGATTAAACAGATCATCACTGGAAATTGGTCCATACTTGAGATGGAGCCAAGATTAAGCCAAGCAGTCAGAAATGGACCAGATGTGGTATACAGACGTTGCAGGACCATCAAGGACCTGGTGTTCCACAACATATTACCAGGTCCTGAATCAGTTAGATCCATCCCTGTCTCCTTACCAACAAGAACATTTAAATGAGGTTGTTGCATCTACTGCAGATTTGTTTGCCCTTGTAAAACATTTACACACCCCAGAACTAATGAAGAGATTGTTATTAAACAATTTATTAATTGCAGTAGCAAGGGGGTGGTATATAAACTGTCTTGTAGTTGTGCAGCGTGCTACATTGGTAGACCAATTAGACAGTTTAAATTCAGGATAGGGGAACATATTAGGGCAATACAACATAAGGATATGACTTATACAATAGTTCAGCATCTAACTGACAGTGAGGTGGGTGAAACATAAGAATTATCCTGCACTGCAGTTTGCAGCTAACATGTGCTGTGAATAAATCTTGATTAAATGAGCAGCAGTTTGTGAGTCTTGCTTTCTGGTGGTGGTGAGTGTGAAAACCTGCTATATTGACCTACTGCCCACCCAGTATGTCCACATGAAATATTTTTCATTGGTACTGAAAGCTTAACCCTGGGGCCTAGAGGAGGAGACATAGAAAGTTTAGCAGGGAGGAGAGAGAGAGTTTTTGGATATATGAACTAGGGGCCAGATCAAGACTGGGCCTCAATGATAGTATTGACCTAGCAGCTTTTTTTTAAATTATATAAGTGCTAGGACTTAGCATGCTTGATTTGGACACACATATTGATCTGTTTTATCTCTATTTCTTTTTATCTGTACAAGAAATAGCTACTGAAATGTTATTCTAAAATAAAATACATAGTTCAGATACTGATGCTCACTGTGGATTATTTTTTATTTTAATTTTTTTATTTTAGTCTTTGGTAACCTGGTAGGGCCCACTAGGCACAAGTGCCTGTTTTCAGGGGCGACCTGGGAGCATTGGGTGGTTAAGTGACTTGCTCAGAGTCACACAGTATGCAAGTGGAGGTTGTAAGAATCAAACTCAGGTCTGGGCTGCTGGATGTATCAAGCTCGTTCACGCCTCATTCCTCTAACCTCTAGGCTATACTGCCAGCCCCATTATCAACAAGTTATTACCTGAATGAGGCACAGGGTAAGTGCTAATGCATATTTCCTAAAAAAGTAATAACATTGATACCACACCTGGTTACTGGGAGGTTTGTTTAAGATATAATTATTGCATGATAACAATACCTTTGGTGCCCATCCATGTTCTTATGGTTACTGGAGTATAAATATTTTTTTTTAAATTATGTTGTATTCAATAAACGTTGAAATGGGATTTTTAACATGGTATGCATAGTCACATAGGTGTCTTTGTTGCATACAATTGAATAAAATACCATATATGGTTTAAGGAATGTTGACTGGATACCTGATTGACATAGTCACATGACTTACATGTATATAAATTGCTCTGTAATTATGGCTTATAGATCACTGTGAGGATGCATGGCAGTGGCCACGTGAAAAGTCAGTAGTTTTTGCTGTTCTGCCTTCTGATTGTAAGCTCCTGACTTTTTGCAGTATGTTGTGCACTATGTTTTATATTAAAGGACTATTTATTTGATTTTATAGTCCTGTGTGTATCTGTTAGCCACGGGTGCTGTTTACTCTCCAGTTCCTTCTTCTACACTGTCTTTTCCTTACTTCCCCCTCCCAGTCCTGACTGTGTTTTTCACTGAAGCTCCCCTTGACTTTCCTCATACCTTTTTAATTTCCTCATTCATTGACTCCTTCAATCCTTTTCCATCTCTCACCTGGGTTTTAGCCCCCTTTTCTTCTGCCTTGCCCTCATCCCTGCCTTTGTGTGCCCCTACCTTAGGGATGTTGTTTCCACCCTGGCCTCTCCCTCCCTGCTGCTCCATCATTTGGGGGAAGCAATAATGTCTTCCCTTTGTTTTACTGTCCCCCCCGGGCTAATTTAAATACTTATCCAAGTAGTATTTAAACCTCCCACACAGGACTACAGCCCTTATCCTGGAAGGATGCAGCCCATTACCCTGATAAAGAGCCTGTATTTTTTTATTTATTTATTTTATTTATTAAATTCTCAGATTACAAATACCTTTGAGCAGAAACTGCTCATTTACAAAGGTTCCATGTCAAAGGATGAGGGTCAACATACATACAGAGGTAGTAAAAGAATGCACAATAAACAACCAAAACAACTAAAAGAAAAAATAAAGATACTCAGTTATAACATACTTTGAGATAATATTCATATAACGAGCAGCTTGAGTAGGCAGCTGGCTGCGGTAACAATAAGAGATAGAGGGCACCATAGGCAGTTAGTATTGCAGGCGTGCGACCGGGAGAGGAAGTTGGCAGGCTAATGGGCCACTGTCCGATGGTGGTGGAAAATGTCTTGTACCAGTGGAGATGCAAAGCAGGAAAGGAGTCACAAGGAAGGCCCAGTGCCAGAGGGAATGAGACTGGGAAAGGGCGGGCTGTGAGACATGAGTGAGCTGGGAGGTGTTTAGAGAGATCTCTGTTCAGAGAAGCAGTCACATTGAGTGGTAGAGGTGAGGTAAAGTTTGAGATTCCTTTTGAAGGGTCCAAGTGTAGTAGAGGAAAGTGCTTCTTTATTGAGGGAATTGAACCATTGAGCGGCTCTATAGATGGACCGCTGACCCATAGAGATACGACATCTGGGAACCTGAAAGGTTAGAGATTGGGCACCACGTTTTTGTTGAGTGCCACTGTAGGTAGTAAGGAGTGAGCTAACACCAGGTGGCATGAGACCGAGGAGAATCTTTTTGGTAAGTAAGCAGGTCTGGTATTGTATTCTGCTGAGTAGGGGTAGCCAGCTGGCCTGTTCATAGAGGTCACAGGTGTGAGTTTGTTGGGCCACACCCGTTAGTAGTCTACAGGCTTTGTTGAGAGAAACTGAGATCCTGTGGAGGGCACTTGTTGAGGCAGAGCCATAGATGACAAGGCTGTAGTCAATGATAGAGGTGACAGAGCTGTAGATGGCTAGTTTAAGGGCATCCACAGGCATACAGTGCTTGTGTTTGTGTAGTAGTCCAATCTGTATATTGGCGATCTTGGCAACAGTGTCAATATGCCGAGTGTAGGAGAGGGTATTATCCAGAGTAATACCAAGGTACTTGAACTCCTTGACATGTCCAAGTGGGTTCCCAGCATGGTTCTTGATGGTGAGGGACAGAGAGTTGTGCCTGCTCTGTCGGTTACAGAAGGACATGGCTTTAGTCTTGCTGTGGTTCAGGACAAGTTTATGAGAATTGAACCAGTCTTCGATGCACTTGAAGTCAAGCTGCAGCTGGGATTCAAGGACTGTAATGTCATGGTGAAGGAAAACAGGACTGCATCATCTGCGTATAGTAATATTTTTTGGTGGCAGGCACTGGGGAGATTGTTGATGAAGAGGGAGAAGAGTAGAGGGCCCAGAATAGACCCCTGGGGGACTCTGGAGCAGACCAGTTTCTCATCCGAAGAGATCCCTGCAATCCTTACACGTTGGATCCGATTAATAAGGTAGCTGGTGAACCATGGAAGGGCATCGCTGGAGATCCCAATGGAGGACAGCTGCTTGAGCAGTAGGGGGTGGTTAACTGTGTCGAATGCCTTGGTACGGTCTATAAATACTGCCCCTCCACAATTCCCTTTGTCAAGCATGGCATGGATGAAGGTTGTAAATTCCAGTAGTGCAGTGGTGGTGCTGTGCCCTTTTCTGAAGCCATGCTGCTCTGGTCACTGTACATTGTACTTATCCAGGAATTCAACTAGTTGGTCCGACACCATTCGCTCCAGCGCTTTAGATAGTGGGGGGAGGAGTGAGATGGGTCTGTAATTGGTGTTGAGCATCCAGTCTCCGCTTTTGTGAACTGGTGTGACAGTGGCTTTCTGCCAGAGAGAGGGGAAATGGCCCAATCTAAGCGAGAGATTGAAGATCTTTGTAAGTGGTTCTAAGATTTCATCGAGGACTTGTGCCAGCAGTTTCAGGTCAAAGGAGTCACCACTGTACCCTTGTTTGCTGATGGCCTTTTGAATGTATTTTCTAGCTACTTGTGGTGGGACCTCCTTAAAAAAAAACTTTGGGGTTGTACGTTCTAGTTGGGGGGTAACTTGGGAGGAGCTGGAGGGGAGGTTGTCGAAAAAATTTGGTGGAAGGACACTGTCCAGGTTTGTAAATGCATTATTAAAATTGCTGGTGATGGTACCTAGGTCGAGTATAGGAATGCCATGAAGGTTGAGCATAGCGGGTGGTGCTTTAGGATCCTTGCCTGTGAGTTCTTTCATGTTGTTCCAGAATTTGTTTCCCTGGCCCCAAGAGTTGATCAGAGCCTCTTTGCAATAGCTGCATTTAGCATTCCGTATTTTTTGAGTGCAATCATTTCTGGCTGCTTTGTATAATTGTATGTTTACTTGCGTCGGAGTTGCACGAGCACAATGCCAGAGGTGGTCTCTGTGCTTGAGCAGAGTTAAAAGGTCAGTAGTAACCCAGGGGTTGGTTTGTCCTTTGACCTTCATCTTTTTCACTGGTGCATAGATGTCACTGGCTTCGTTGAAATGTTTGATAAATAGGTCCAGAGCTTTGTTGGTGTCACTGAGGGAGTCAAGCACTGCCCAGTTCAGCCTGGTTAGATGGGATTTTAACAGATGGAGGTGCCCTTGTTTGATAACCCTGGCATAGATAAGCTTGGGAGGAGGCTTGTGGTATTTATTTGACCAGGAGCAGATGACAGGCGAGTGGTCACTTATTGTACAGAAACATTGGAGATGCGTTCAGGGCGTTAGATATAATCCAGTCTAGAAGTGTAAGGAGCCTGTCCTATAGTTACACCCGTGGGGGTATTCACCAGTTGAGTGAGAGTATGTCCTGCGGCTGCATCCTTATAGGTAGTGGCCTCAGTGGAGAGCTAGTTAATGTTAAAATCACCCATGATTATGGTTTCAGAATTATGTCGCTGGACCCTAAGATATTCCATGATGCTATGGAAGCCAGCAGACTGGTCTCTTGGGGGTAGGTAAACTGAGATGACAGTGAGTTCCTTGTTATGTGCACCAAGGAGGATTTTGATTGTGAGGACCTGAGATGAGTTGCTCAGGCTAGGGGATGGGATGATGTGACCCATAAGGGTATCCTTAAGATAGATGGCACAGCCCCCACCCTGTTTAGCAATCCTGTCTTGCCTGAAAATGCAGTAGCCAGGGATAGAGACTGAGGTGTCAGGGATTTTAGGGTTTAGCCATGTTTCCACAACTGAGAGGACATCAGGGTTGTGCTGTAGGATCCATGTTTGGAGGGAATCAAGTTTGGATGCTGCAGGCGTTGATGGATGCCATGGTGAGTGTCCCTGTCCTTCTGCTTGGTGCCACTGCTGGCTGCCCAGGTGGTCCTGGGTGGGGGTGAACATTTCCTGAGAGCAGGAGCAGCATAAGGAGAATTTGTAGGAGAAAGGATTTCAGCATTTTGTAGATAACTGGTGGTTAAGTCATAAGCCAAAAGAAATTATTAACAGCTGAGGTCCAGAGTCACAGAATGTGTTAGAATTCCTGAAGGTGATGAACTGTGCTTGCGCATATGCAGGATGTGAAATCCTTTTGTCTGCATGCTTCTTTGTCATTCAAAGAGGTTGTTGAAAAACCCACATACAGATCATGGAGCAGGTCAGACGAAAATGTGGATTCAAGTAAGACCTAGAGTCAGTGAGTTTGTCAGACTTAGTTGCTTGACTTATGTTTTGCTTAGGTTAGCTTCCAAAAAGTTGATTTTTTAATGAAAGATGCAGATCCCTGGTGATGATATTTTGCAGAAATCCAGTTCAAGAGACTTTCACGGATGTAGTGAGCAAGAATGGTGTAGTTACTCCAAGCAAAAAATCATGTAAATCCACAAAAACTAAGCTACAGACACAGACAAGCAGCCACCACACAGACCCAGGAGACCCAGACAATGCCTCAGGGATGCTCTGGCAGAAGGGGGGCACTTGGGTGGAGTGGAGGGACAGTGGGCAAAACTAAAAGAGGGAATAGTGAAGGCAACAAACCTCTGCATCAGGCAAGTAAGCAATTCTTGAAAGCTGGCCCCCAGGCCCTGATGTAGACTATGCTTCTTCCATGCAACATCCTTCAACAAGTCACTAAATGCCCTGGTGCAAAGCACTCTTGCATATCCCTGGCCATACACAGGTAACACCTCATAAAAAGCCGCTGTGTATGCTACCTGTGGCCCCACACCCATTGCACTGCATCACTGCCATGACCTCTCCTACCTTTGCCCACAGACTGTTTAAACTTCTCTGTACCATTCTGCCTCCTTCCTACTCCCATTGTACTCCTGCCTCTCCCTTTTGCTTTCCTGAAACTAAATTGGTACCCTACACCAAATAGGGTATCTCTTGTTTCCCCTCTTTTTAACCCTCCTATCTGTACCTTTCTTATTCTGTGTGTGTACTACTTCTTTTCCACTTGTAGCAATGCTTACAAACTGTGTTACAGTACCTTCCCCCAAGCTGTGGTAAACAGTTACCAATAATGTGTTACCTCCTTACTTTGATCTGGAGCCCCCCAACAAAGACTCCTTCGGGCTGTGGACTATCTATGGAGCTCTGTAGATGCTCCTAAGGCAGATGCCCCACTTCGGCACTGGATCATCTTGATTGCTCTACTATGCACTGTTGGTGCCTCCACAATATCTCTGTCCTCCTTCAGATAGGTACTTTAAAACAGGGGACTTTAAAACTGCACACAGTACTCCAGGATAGTCTGAACCAATGACCTACTAACCTTGCCCCCCCCCCAAACAGAACCGAAGTGTTATGAAATATGCACTCTTCATGTTCAATGACATGTTTTTTTCTGACTTAATTTTTTATCAGTTTTTTTTTCTATCACATAACTTTTTTTTAATTTTTAAATACTGTTTCACCAACTTTAAGGGAGTACACAATTAGTATGTTTCATGCCTTTCTGATTGGTGTGCTGCTTCATGTAGGGCCCTCAGTGTCCATTACAAAGCAAGGTACAGGAACTGGACTATGCTTGATGTATGTGCTGCTTCACGCAGGGCTCACATGGAACTGCACAATGATAGCTACAGGTCTGGCCACCTCCCTGACAGAACTGCTGCATCATATACAGCTCAGTGGACTCAGCATGAAGCAAGCCACAGGTCTGTCACAGTAAGCATCATTATGCAGCTGCTTCATGAGTGGCCCCTGAGGCACTTGTGAAGCAAACTGCAGCTCTAATGAACAGAGCATCATTATGGCAAAGCAAGCCTCTGGTCTGGCACAGTGTGTCACTATGCAGTTACTTTGTGAGTGGCCAACAGGACCACTGGTGAAGCAGGTACAAGTCTGGCACATGGAGTGTCACTACTGAGATACTTTATTAGTGGCCCTGCAGGGACACTGGTGAAAAAAGATTCAGATTTGGTGCAGTGAGTGTTATTATGCAGCTGCTTTGTGGCCACACATGAAGCAAGATACAGGTTTAGTGCAGTGAATGTCACAGGGCAGCTGCTTTGTGACCACACGTGAAGCAAGGTACAGGTTTAGTGCAGTGAATGTCACAGTGCAGATGCTCTGTGGCCACACATGAAGCAAGACACAGGTTTAGTGCAGTGGATGTCACAGTGCAGATGCTGTGTGGCCACATGTGAAGCAAGGCACAGGTCTGGTGCTATGAGTGTCACTATGCAGCTGTTTTGTGAGTGGCCCACAGGGGCACTCATGAAGCATGTTACAGGTGTGATGCAGTTTATGTCACTATGCAGATGCCTGTAGGGCCACTCACAAGAAATCAACACATCTGATGCAGTAAGCCTCCCTGTGCAGCTGCTTCATGAGTGGTCTACAGTGGCACTCATGAAGCAAGCTTCAGGTGCAGCACAGTAAGTGTCTTTTTAGATATATTTTCAAAAAGTAAAGAAGATAATTCCAACACACTACATTAATGCATCTATTAGGGCTGAAACACAAAATGTACTAAGAAAGAAAATAAAAAAAAGGTTTGAAGTCTCTGGAACCTTGGCAAACTAGTGATGTGGATTTCCTCATCCCTTACCAAAAATTGTGGTTTCACACTGGCTTACTTTTACCTTTTTCTTAAGATTCAAATTTCCTTTAAGTTCACTTGAAATTGTATTTTATCCAGAAAAGTTGTTATGGTAATTGCTTATCATAAGAGTGGCTGACTTTTGGCTGTGTACATAACAAGTTACCTCACAAACAGGTCCCAAGGTGTGAAGATACACAGCACCCTCTCACCCACTCTACCAGTCCACTCGGGGGTTCCCCAGGGCTCCATCTTTGGCCTGCTGCTATTCAGCATCTTCCTGAACACCATACCCAAATCCCGTCCCTGTAACCTTTTGCCTTATGCAGATGATGCTGTAATGTATGCCTCCCACTCGGATCCCACAATCCTTCAATCCTCCCTACAACTTGCCTTCAACCACGTTGAAAACTGGTTCATGGACCACAGATTTGTGGTCAATGTAAAAAAGATCAAATCAATGTTCTTTACCCACTGTCAGAGTAAGGACCACAATGCCCAGCTATCAATCTTTTCCAAAACCCTGCTCCCGCTAGAACATGTCTACACCTATAAATATCTGGGCATTACCTTCGATCCTAGTTTCTCATTCTATTCACATATAGTAATCTTTCCTCCACCCTTAATATACTCATAGGACTGCAGTTTAGGCACAAGCCTACCTAACCTCTGAGGCCCTAAACGTTGCTGTTACCTCCTCTGTTCTCTCCCTTGTAGACTATGGACTCTCCATCTTATCAGCCGCTGACCACACTGCACTAAATAAAATCCACCTATCCATTAACAAAGCCTGTAGGCTCCTTGCTGGTATGGACAAGCGTACCCATAGTTGCACCCTGTATGCACTAACAAAAATCCTAACCCTAGATGAAAGAATACATTATCAAACATGTCTACTTACTAAGAAAATCCAACTAGGCCTCACACCCACTTAAGTCTCAACCTCCCTCCATGTGGCACATACCGCAACAAACACCCGGGTGGCAGATAAATTAATGTGGACTGTTCCCAGGGTCTCAACTTCCCTGGCACAGAGGTCCTTCTCTTACAGAGCACTTTCCTGGTATAATGAACTCCCCCAAACCATCACCTCTATCACAAGACTAGGCCCCTTCAAAACAGCCTTCAAGAACCACATAATCTCTACCTGCCTCTGCCATTGTTCCCACTGATAAACAGATAGCTGCCCAGACTGCTAGACCTATAGGTCACAAACATCCCCATCCCTGGTACGGTGTATTTATGACAATGTTATAATACAATCATACAGATCAACTACTAAGCATATAGGCCTTGCAATAACTGCTAATCATACTACTTACTGATGTTCACAAGTCCCCTGAAGGACTTGTCTAGTTACCCCACCTTTATAGGACTAGCAACCCTGTTCATGCCCTGTTATTTCTTATCATGTCTCCTTCTTTCTGTATACAGCTTATATTTGTCATGCATTGTTTATCCCTTGTTGTCCTCCTCCTCCTCCTTCTACCCATTGTATTATTGTATAATGACTGCTTCTTGTATATGTCTTGTAAACTGATGTGGAGCCTTTGGAAATAAGTCTCTGACTCAAAGGTTGTAATCTGATTTCTCAATAAATAAATAAAATAAATAAATACGCTAATTTTCAATCCTATTTTTGGGGCTAAGAAAGAAAGCCAAAAAAACACTTCTTTTGCATGCATTTATTGTGCTCTTTTTTTCGCTTAAAATATGCAAATTTTCAATCCTTGCTTACTTTTGAATTTTAAATAAAGATAATAGAAATAGAAATGTTTTTAGTTTTAAGCCAAAAGAAATCCTAATGGATTAGGTATGGCTGACATTTGGCTGCATACGCAACGAAATACGTAAATGAGCACTTTTTGCTTACATTTGGATTTCTTTTTGAAAGATTCTATTTACATTTATCCACAAATGTAATGCATTTCCATTGTAATTGAAATCTGTGTAAAAAAGAAAACAAATATAAGGAAAACATGCTCATTTACATATTTTGCTGTATATGCAGCCAAATGTAAACCATAAATAACACATTATTATTTATTTTTTGTTTAAAACAAGTCACTGTATCTTCAATTTTTTACATCTTTTTTATAACTGAACTAATTATTGCCATATTAATTCCTGTTACTTCAGATGGATAGTGATCGCCACATGAAAATTGTCAGATTCAAAAGCATGAATGGTAACCCAAGTTTTTGCTGTTACTGTACTAGTGAAATAAGTGTATTTTGTTCAATTCTATATTTCGTTTATCCACTCTATCCATTCTTCCAAAGCAATGCAACTGTGAGCTGTAGTCACTTACCTGTCTTCCAAGCCAGTTTCCAAATTTGTTGCTATGCAGATTGGAGTCTTTTCAGTCGGGTTGGTTACTTCACCTTTTAAATGTTCCAACCAGTAGTGACAGTCATGACAAGATGGGAACCTCTTCACACGCAGAAAATCTTTTCCTACACATAGTGTGAATAGAAACAGAACCAAAATGAATACATTTGTTCACAAAGATATTACCAACCATCGTAATAATGTACGTATACTATCAGTCTGGATAGTTCTGACACCATATGGTGCTGCCAGTAAGAATGTGGGGCAGGATACAGTGACATTTCAGCCATTTAAACAAGGAAACCATGTTTGTAAATGAATAACGAATGACCCATGTTATGAGTGCCATAACCCACTTCATGGTATGGGTTGTAGGGATTTAATCTACCGTCTGGATGATGTATGGACGAGTGTCCTTACTGCACTCTGTGCTTGGATTAAATGCCTTTTAACTGTATGCAGCCACATGCAAGCAGACATAATCCATTAGGATTTATATTAGCTAACAACAAGTTTAGTTATATCTTCAAATATTTTAAGTTCTGTTTCCCCCATTTCTTGTGTAACAATACTCAACTAATTATTGTTTGTAACTAATATCTAACCATATACTGTCTCTTCTACCAAATAAAACTGTCTGTATAATTGTGCTTGTTTGTGAATGGACGGTAATTAACTCCAGGGCATGCCTGAATATGGGATGCTAGTCTCAGAGAGTCAACCAAAGTTCTATAAAAATCAATCAATAAATAAATATGGGGAGAACATCAGGTTAGTAATTAAAAACAGGAAAAATGGGAAAAATGTTTGTAAATTAGGGTAAAGGTAAAACATGTAGATAGCCAAACACCAGCAGCTATGGGTTATGCACATCCTGAATAATTCCAAATACCACAAAACTCCAAATAGTTTCCCCAAGTATTTCTCACTATTTGTGGAACATGTACTCTGGAATTAAGAACTTTTACTCTGGAAACAAAATAAAGACCCTGTCCATTCCCAGGTGACAAAGGCTAGTCCCTAGGCAACACTTGACACTCCTGTGATTTTCACCCCACTCCTGTGATTTACACTCTCACCCCATCTTTCTTCCATGTGAACAAAATAAAAATAAAAACAAACCTGCTTACTCCGGCAGTTTTAATCCCCCAATCATCATTTATACGTTAGGCCCCCTTCCTGACCACTAAGTCATGACTTGGGGACCCAAAATATCCAGGATAGCCCAGTCCCCTTCCCTCCCCAACCCACAGCACAGTCGGCCACCAGCTGTATCAGTCCACAAGCTGAATGACAGAGTGCAACAGTGTGCATGATCAGGATGGAGGAGGCAGAGCAGTGTAAGTCATTCATGAAGCTATGCAGAAATAAATCTTCCTAGCTCACCAATCTGGGCACTCCCTCACTCACTCACTCACTGATACCTTCATACTGTATTAAGCAGCTCACTGACTGATAGAGCAGGTGGCCATATGCTGTGGGTTGGGGGGGTGTTGACAATTGGGCTATCCTGAATACAATATAAAGCCAATTTCTCTGGGCAGTTTCTAAAACCAGCACTCCACCTTTTAGGAACGTTCAGTGAAGTAATTCACCATTTAGAATCCTAATTATTTCTAACAAATGCCCTAATCACATTTGAGCTCCAGCAAACCAGATGCAGGGCCTGGATTAGGACATGTGCCATGCAAACACCGTCAAAAGCACAGATTACAAAAGTGCATCCAGTAAAAATAAAAGTACTGAGTGCTGTTTTGAAATCATCACTCACTGGGGAAGGAAGGGGCGTTGTCTGTCACCTGTATGATTTAGAAACAGCCTGCTCATATCATTATATATAATGAACCAGTCTTCTTGCAGAATACAATGGTAACCTCACACCTTGTGAGGTTAGTGACATCATGAGAGCACTCCAGCTTTGCTCTTGTGCTGTCACTAACCTCAGTCAGTGTGAGGTTAACAACTTGTTCTGCATGGAGTAGGGGTTCAATATTCTCTGTTTGTGCCTGCAGCTTTACCACCTTGAAGCCCTCTACTATTAAATCTCATAAACAAGCAAGATCAAATCTGTCAAGTGGACACCTACAACAAACACCAGGTGGGGATAAGGCTGAGAATAGCTCCTTTCCATGCCAAAAAAATATACAACTCAAGTTGTCACACATTATAATGGTGTAGGTACCTTGTTTTATACCACTCACTCTACAGAGCAGTTAGGTAATTAAATATGACTTACCTGCCCCATCAGAGTCAGAGGATCCAGAGTTTGGGTGTCCTGTGTTTGGGAAATTCTGGCAGAGCCTGAAAGGGAAGAACAGAGAAGGTTAAGGAGGCACAAAGAGTCGGAGATCCTAGAGGAGACATTGGAGGGGGTGGTTAGAGGTAAACAAAGATACTTATCTGATCAGTATACAGTCTGGCTAGACCTGTAGAAATAAAGAGAAAGAAAAAATAGATTAGGAACATATAGTAGTGAGAGACAGAGAGCAAGTACAGAGGAGCAATGGGATCCGAGGGCTTGGACAGCCTCAATCAAAAAATATACTAAAAAAAAACAAACGGGGAGGGGGTCAGTACAGCACAGGAGTAAAAGGAAGGGGAGTTTTAGAGGAAAAGACAAACTTAATGTCAAAGTAAGGACAATGCAGATAGGAAATAAAAACTAGCAGCTAAGAAAATAATAAAGTGATGTTGGGGACTCAGCAATACCCCCTTAGCACCCTTAAGTGGCCTACTGCTGGTGGCCAGCAGATTTTAATAGTAGCTCTAATGGACTAGTGGGGATGCTATTGGGTCAGTGGTTCCTGCATTATTTAAAAAGGGGACACTGGTGATTCAGGGGTCTTGTGCTGTCCCAGAAGGCCAGTGTTTTAAAGATATAGTCCAAGGGGGTGTAGAAGGCCAACTCCCTCATGGCCAGTGAAGTGTTTTTTTTTCTGTTTAACCTTTCCTTGTTACCTAGTGTGTGTGTGTGTGTGTATGTTGGGGGAGGGGCTTGGCCCCGACTGCACGAGAGCAAAGCTGGAGTGCTCTCATGATGTCACTAACCTCACAAGGTGTGAGGTTACCATTGTATTCTGCAAGAAGACTGGTTCATTATATATAATGATATGAGCAGGCAGGTAGGCTGGTCAGAAAAACAGACTACCAGAAATGTTATGGCTGTCACTATCCAACCATCAGTTTAGCACTATTGCTCTAGAGTGACAGTGCCAACAGGCACTTTCAACTCCCAGCCAGCAATGGGTTCAGGCTGTAGCCTGCTCTATTTGGGTGGGAAAGAAGATGGAGATTTTTCAGAGGGGGAGGAGGCTAGGGCAAATAGGTTCTTCTCTATTGATCAGCTCCAAAGTGGCTATGTGAAGAGCCCCCCCCCCCCAGGCTAGTTAAGATGGTCCTGAGGGTGGGCAGCCAGCAGTTGGTGGCAGGAACCACTAAGTAAGCCTCATGGTAGTGGAATGTAAGTGCCCTGAGGGGCCAGGTAGGAAGGGACTGGAAGAGCAAACACACAGGTTAGGGGCCACAAAGGAAAAGCCACCCAGCAGCTAAAGGCCAATGCCTGAAATGGGCTTAAAAGTAGCTATGGGAGACAAGCAGGGGAAATCAGTGAGCACCCCAATGGGAAGCATCGAAGTGGCAAGCATTGCATATAACAGAGATGCACAACAGGTAATGTCAGAGCATTAGGTGCTAACTAAAGGTTTCGGGGGAGGAAAAGAATAGTACAAGGTCTAGGAGAACCCACAATTAAAAATGCACAGCAGTAAATAGAGCCCTGATGGGCTATAAATATAAATAAATTTATGCAGCAGGGGTGGACATACAGTAAATGGAGGGTGATAATATCCTTTATCTGAATAACTAAGTGTATAAATGCAGAATCTTACATTTATACTCATGGACATCCTCCATTAATGTACATTGTGGATTGCCTCACACATACCCACACTCACCAGCTGGCATTACTTACCGGTATCTTGCTTTTAGTTTTGTTTCTTGCACTGTTCAGGTTACCCGTCCCTCAGTCACACCACCTGGCTGCCACTAAGTCATCAGTACTTCTCCCAGTTCTCACCACTACCATGCAGTTAATAATGTTTTCTGTTTAACAGGGTTTTTTTAGCTTATTTACTGAAGCTTGGTTCAACCAGCTGCTCCAAAGTGCACTCCAGCTGTCTCACTCCTCTGAATGCTGCTGCTTTTTGTCCTCTCGGCACCTCTCAATATACAAAACACAGAGAAACTTTTTTAAACTGCTTCTTCGGAAACTGAACTAGTGATGACCCTCACTCTTACTCTTCCACTTCCACTTCCACTCCCACTCCAGTTTCCAGCCTTGCAACAACTGCCACCAGGCTCCCTGCTTCCGAGCACATAGAAAACTGTCAAATATATATATTTTTATTTTTTCCAACTGCATGTGGGCAAACCCCACTGGCGATGACCCCTCACTCTCCCTCCTTCCCCTCTCTCTCTCTCTCTCTCTGTCTCTCTCTCTCAATTTCTTCTCCAGTTTCTCCGACTTCACTACAACTGCCACCAGAAGCTCCTGCCTTCACACAGAACTGTCCAGTAAACAAAACAGACACACAGAAACATTTATTCAAAAAACTGCCTACTTGCAAACTCCACAAAAGATTCACTCTCTGTCTCTCTCTTCGGCTCAGGTTTCCCTGACCTTGCAACTGCCACCACTCCCCCCACCCCCAGCACTTGAGCTCTCTCCTCAACCACCAGAAACAAATACGATCAGTTATGTTAGTTTGAAACAAAAAACAATGGAAGCTGTAAAAAAAGCAGTGTTAACTAACCGCAGAAACATAGAATCTGTCAGCAGAAAAGAACTGCTTAGTCCACCTAGTCTGCCCAAATGTTCCCTGCCAAGTCCTTCACCACAAACCCAAAATGGTCTCTGGTGACCCTCCTTCTTCCTTACTTATTTACTGATAATCCCCTATTTCTCTCTGTTCCAAGTGTTGACTACACTTTCAGTGAAGTAGTATTTCCTCACATCCCTCATAATCCCCC
Organism: Neoceratodus forsteri; assembly: GCA_016271365.2. Classification (NCBI taxonomy): domain Eukaryota; kingdom Metazoa; phylum Chordata; order Ceratodontiformes; family Ceratodontidae; genus Neoceratodus; species Neoceratodus forsteri. The sequence goes on from CM057455.1 coordinate 616,778,777, forward strand.
CTACCAAGGAAAAAGGTCTCACTAAACTTACTTCCTCAAGGAGTTCTGAGCCTTCCATCACTACCCATACAAGCCAGGCACACCAGAAACTCAACTACACAAGTATTCCATGTGCCCAGGTGCCATAGAACTATGGCCCAGTGATCCTTTGCTTACCGTGCCCCTCTGTGGACAAATGGTCTATCACCTGACATAACTGGAGCCACAACCCTTGGTTCCTTTAAGCACAAACTATCAGCACCTCTCCGACAACAGTACCTGTGGGTGCCCCGGCTAGTCTGCTCATGCAGTTTTAGTCTGCCTCAGCTCTTCCAACTCCTGATCCGCCAAGTTAAGTTTTTGCCCAAGCACTTGCCTCCCACCCCTGTTTGCCCTAGCATTTGCCTCCCACCCCTCAGCTCTTTCTTTCCCTCTGCCCTTCCTATCCCAGCTCCCACTGCCCCCCCACCTCATCCTAACTGTCTGCCTCTGCCTCTCCCTCTCTCTCTCCTGCAGGATGCTGGCATACCATGTACTATGCCTTAGCACAATTTGTGTAACTGTCATTGCAACCCATGTACTGTTGAATTTTTTTGTACTCATATGTATAATTTATTGTAACTATATTATACCTTTCTGTGTCAATGTATCTGACGTGGAACCTCTCAATGAGCATCTGCTCACAGGTGTCATCCAAGATTGCAATAAATAAATAAATGATTCATCGCAAGCCTCCTTGGTGCTGGTGCTCTTTCTCATTTGAAGGAGAACCACGTGCACCCTGTTCACCCTTCTCAGGTACTTGTGGGTCTCCATCATGTCCCCTCAAGCTCCTCTCTTCCAGGGATAACATGCTGAGATCCCAGTCTGTCCTCACAGGGCTTCTGGCACAACCAATGTACCATTTTAGTTGCCTTTTGGACTACCTTCACCCTATGTCCTTTTTAAGGTATAGCCTCCAGAACTGGACATAGTACTCAAGTGGGTCTCACTAATGAGCAATATACTTGCAACACCACCAACTCCCCTCCTTCTGCTGAATATATCACTTCTCTATGCATCTCCGTATCCCACCAACCCTACCCACCATTTTTAACACAGCCCTGCAACCTTAAGACCATATAATACCCCTGAGGTCTTTTTCCTGCTCAGTGACCATCAGTAATCCCCCCCCCAACTCTATAAAGCAGCTCCTGGATTCCTATGCCCTAGGTACACAATTTTGCACTTTCTGGCATTTAACCCCACCTGCCATGATCTTGACCACTCAGAGTTTCTCCAAGATCCACGTGTACTCTCTCCACTCCCTCCTTAGTGTCCACCCTACAGAGACTGGTACTGTCTGAAAAAAGGCATTGCTTTCTCTGCCAGTTCTTCTGCAATGTCACTTATGAAGTCACTGAACAGGACCAGTCCCAGCACTGAGACATGCTGGTCACTGTCCCATCACTGCAATAAGTGCCATTAACAATCGTCCTCTGGCACCTGTCAACCAGTCCCCCCCACTGCCCTTTTTTTCCCCACATGCATCTCTGGTTGACCCCCTTCTGCTCAGCCACCACAGCACCATCACCCTGACATCTGCCAGGACTTGTTCTGCCATAGAATGGATCCAGTATGTCAAGGAGCTGCCTGGGTAGCCAGGTGCACGGCTGATGGGTAGTCAGCATCATCCTGCCAGTCAGGATAGTTTTGCATGTTCTTCCATCCCCTAGGATGGGGGTGGCAAAGGTGCACAGGCACGTACACAAACATGCATGGCATAGCACCAGCCAATGTCTTTCCACCCATGAGCCACTCCTGACTACACTGCCAATTGTGGTCACTCAGCAGTACTAGTGGAGTTGGCTGTCCTCCCTCCCCAGAGGAGAGCATCACCTAGATTGCTTGATCCTCCTCCCCTCAGCGAGCCCTAACATGAGCTTGTTCCCGAGCTTGGGTCGCCTGTGCTGCTGGTCATAGCACTACCACCAAGTAAAATTTCGTTAACCAGTTTAATTCAATTGGCCACTTTGGATCCCCCAGGCTGATAAGTTTCTTAATGGCTTTCCTGAAGGGTACACTGTTGAAGGCCTTACAGTCCAGATAGCAGCACACTGCTTCAGGAAGAAGAATCAGAATTTATATAGCGCTTTTCATACACAGTGTATTCCAAAGCGCTTCACAAGTAATGCTACACTGGTAGTGAAGTGACTGAATGTGTAGTGGTGGCCATATCGCACATCAACACCCACTCACAGTCTTCACAATTGCATGAACTGGTTTTATGGTAAGGAGAATATTGGTCAAGACACTAGGAATATCCCCATCTCTTTGAAAAAGTATACCATTGGTTCTTTTACTTCCACCTGGATGGCACCAGGATGGGTAGAATGGACCTTGGTTTAACGTCTCATCTGAAGGATGGCACACCACAACAGTACAGCACCCACCTAATACTACACTCAGGTACCAGCGTTTTTAGGTAGGAGTCCAATCCTGGAGTTGGACGGGAACCCATGACCTTCTGGTCAAAAGACAGATATGCTACCAACTAAGCCATGCTGAAACCGTATAAAGGCAGCTCTCATAAAAATCAGACCACAGACAAGTTCTATTTACGTCAATTTAAAGCGAAGAAATGGTAACCTACCTGTTGCTTTTGGTATGCCACATCCTGATTTTATCCTCAATTTAAGCAGAAGTGAACCTAAGAAAAGAACATACATTGTAAAATACTATTCACACACACAAAGTTTACATCAGATCAACTTAGCCACAGAAAGACTAGTGTTGCTGTCCACACTGCCACACAGCATACATGACAAATCCAATTTCAATGAACTATATACGATTTTCTTGAAAACTTATTACACTGAAGGAATGTGAAAGAATACATTCCAATTCTTTACACAGCTACGGTTTCTCAATACTGTAAAAGCAAACACCATATGAAATAAAACACAGCTAACTATGCCTGTACTATGCCATGATAGAGTACATCTGAAAGAAAACTTCTGCAGTTAGCATATGAAACACAGCTCAGCCATGCAGTCAACATTATTACAGTCTAAATCAACTAATCACTATATTGCCATACTATTAATAGATTCTGCCTGTGGTTTATTCCCCTATTTTTTCAACAAAATGGCTGCTCATTCTTATTCGCCTTAGCACAAACTAACACAGTTGGGGCTAGTTAGAACAGTTAATTTGTTCCTTTTACTATCTAGCATGTTTTAGGGTGAGGTATAGCACAGAGATGGCACTAGTCCAGGTGCAAAATGACCTCCTCATGGCAAGAGACCAAGGGGACCAGTCAGTTCTCGTTCTCCTCGATCTGTCATCAGCATTTGATACCATGGACCACACTGTGTTGTTGGATTGCCTTAGAGATTATTGCGGACTCACTGTTGTTGTCATCAACTAGTTTGAGTCCTTTCTCTTGGATAGGAGGCAGAGGGCAATGATGGGGAATTTCTCCTCCCCTTTGCCGCCTCTGACCTGTGGAGTTCCTCAGGGCTCAGTCCCATAACTAATGCTGTTCTCGGTATACATGCTGCCTTTGTTGAGAATAATCAGACGATACAGTCTGAGTTTTGACTGCTATGCTGATGATACTCAGCTGTACATATCTTCTGCACCAGGGACAAGTAGTGCTGTCAAAGTGCTGAATAAATGCCTCGCCGAGATGAGATCCAGGAATGGATGAACTAACTGGCTGACACTTAACCTGGACAAGATGGAGGTTCTGCCTGGCCACGGGCATGGTGAGGATGCCTCTGTGACAACAGCTGGTTTGGTCCTGGGGTAGACACCATTGCCAGTGTTTTCTAGGGGCAGAAATTTGGGTGTGGTCTTTATGACAAGCTGACATTTGAGACTCAGGTGTTGGCGGTCATCAAGAGCAGCTTTTACCATCTGAGGAACATCGCCCAGATTAAAACCCTAATTCCGCTCAAGGATCTGCCATCACTGGTGCACACTTTTGTGACATTAAGGCTCTGCTACTGTAATGCTCCATACATTGGGATCAGTGGAGGGAACTTCCGCTGGCTGCAGCTAGTGCAGAATGCAGCGGCCAGGCTTGCTGACAGGACTAGTATGGTCCTGCGGGATCTGCACTGGCTGCTGGTCAAGTGGTGGGTACTTCAAGGGGGGCTTGCTCACTTATAAGGCACTATATGGATCAAGTCCTGGCTAACTGTCAGACCTCTTAACTCCTGCCATCCTGGCTCACTCTGTCTGTTCCTCCACCCAGGGCCTCCTGGTAATTCTGAAGATAGGGCTGAAAATCTCGGGTGACCATTCATTAGGGGTGGCCAGCCAGGTCCTCTGGAACTCTCTTCCAAGATACTTGAGGGAGGCACCTATGGTGAAGGCATTCGGGAGGGACCTAAAGACCCACCTTTTTAGCCTTGCTTATTCTGCAGATGTATTTTAAATAGCACTTCCCTCCCTGAAGTCTGAATAATAATTTATGTCTTCTTTACTAGTATTGAAATAGTAATTTTATGATAATTTTTGGCTAATATTCAGTAGTAGTAGTAGTAGTCTGCCCATGAGCCAAAAAATGTAAATGAGCTATGTATTTGGAGACTAACTTAGTAATAAATCAGTGTTCATTTAGTACTGAACTAATATTTATGCAAATTAGGGCAGTACATTCTGAAGATAAAATGATTACTTCTGAATTGTACAACTGAATACTAGTGAAGACCAGTGATTACTAGTTGAATACTTTTAACAATGATAAATCAGTATTTGTATAGAGCCCTATGAGCTATAGCTACAGGTTGCATTTACGCAGTGTACAGGCAGCACTATCCAGCCATGGATAGTGCTGGGCACCCATCTATGGGGGATTCCTGGTAAAGGGCTTCACTACGCACAATGTGTAGTGCCTATGGAATGGTCACAGGCTACACCAATGGGAACCCTGCTGCAGCTACTACATACCCCATAAATGAGCAGATAGCAACCTGAGGGGTACACAGATGCCCCTATCCTGCCAACTGCCAGCCCTCCTAAAGCCCCTTTAATGTACCGTGAATGGTACACTAGTTCCCATACTTCCCTGTTCCACATGGTATATGTCACCTAGTCTGAGTGTCAGAAGGATAAGAATCTAAATAGATTCCCATGGGTGCCTTTTATTCTACCTGCATCCCACTGCCTGCCCCCACCTCACTCCTATACATATGGGGAGAGGCAACAGATAGGCAGATACAGCATTTTAAAGGCACTTATTTATGATTATCCAGTATCTAACCCCCAATAGAAAAGCCTTTATAAATAATAACAAAAACGTATCTTTATTGACATTGGACCAATACAAAGATTACACCCAATGGAGAGTCCAGATTACACCAAAAAGAGAGTCTAGATGCTTTACTGTGTAGAACCACCTAAAACAGAAAAATGATTGAAAGTGCACAGACACATACAGTAGCTTTATAACCAAAATGAATGGTGAGTAAACTGAGCATTAAACAGCAACTCTGTAGCCCCCCCCCCCCAAGAATAAGAAACAACCCTCACCTGGTCCCTATTCATATGCTGCCAATTTTTAATTTTGCAGGGCTCCTATTTTAGAAGGAAGGATCATATTTTGACTCTTTGAAAGCCACATCACGCTGATCCCTTCCACTTACTGATACCTCTCAAGACTGCGATCAGCCCCAACACTAATACACTTTATGACCTCACTATATGGACACGTGTAGGTGCGCTCCATAAATATGAATGAGGCCATTTTTTGAAACTCCATTTTTTGTATTTTATATAGCAATCGAAAACAAATCAAGGGCACTGATTTGTTCGTCATGGCCATCTAAAATACCAAAAAAGGATTTAAAAAAATGGCCCTATTCATATGGATTGTGCCCACACATGCAAACATGCAAGTGCGGGGGAGAATCGCAGTCTCAAGAGGTACCAGGTAGTGGAACCGATCAGCCTGGGATAGCTCCTTAGAGCCAAAATATGATGCCTCTCCTTCCAAAACAGGGGCAGTGCAAAATGAAAATATTGGAAGCACATGAATTGGGACCAGGTAAGGGTTCTTTCTTGTTATGGGGAGGGGATTTGAAAAAAAAACAGTGATAGTTGCTCTTTAAAGTGTAGTTGTGTGCATCTTTATGTGTTTATCACATTGTAAAAAAATTTACAATAAATTTACACTTTTTCTAAGTCCAAGCAAAATTAACTCCTTCAGTAGTTCACTGCCTGTGTCTGATATTAACAACCAAAACATATGAACAAGCCAGCAAATTAAGTTAATTTGATCCATCTATTCCGCTCGTATTGTAGGGTTCTCAGCTTAAGTTACTGATGCTGCCCCCCAAAACCTCCTGTCCTTGGCCCCAAAAACCTTGTCCTTACCACCTGCCCCTCCCTGACCCCTCTCCCCCTTAAATCAGACCTGGCCTCTCTTGAAGCTGCCCAATGTCTTGCAGGAGACCACCTCCTCTGGCAGCGCACTCCAACAGGCTGCTGCCCTCTCCATGAAGAAATGCTTCCTAGCCTCCCTCCTAAGCCTCCCCCTACCAACTTAAGACTGTCCCTATATGTTTTGGTTGTCATTTAGAAACCTTTTTTACCCAGCTTATTTATCTCTTTTAAATGTTTGAAGGCCTCAATCATGTCCCCTCTCTCCCATGGAGAATATATTCAGGCCTCCAACCTCTCCACATATGCTTTACCTTGCTGGCCCATGATCAACTTCATTGTCCCCTTTGGACTGTCTCCAGCAGGCATGCTCTTCTAAAGGTGTGAGCACCAGTACTGTATACAGTACTCTAGCTGAGCCTCACTAGTAACCTGTACAAGGGCAGTATAACTTCTCACCTGTTGCTGATACCCCATTCAGTGCAGCCCAACATTTTATTTGCCCTTGTCATTGCTCTCCTACACTGTAGGGAGAGTGCTTCAGGTCACAAATCATCCTCACTCCCAGATTCTTCTCCTCCTCCTCCTCTGATAGAGATATCTAGACTCCTGTCAGGCTGTACTCAGTCCTGAGGTTCTTTGCTGTGATACGCATAATTCTGCAGTTCTTTGCATTGAAGCCAAGCTGCCAAATCCTGGATCACCTCTCCAGTTTTTCCAGATCCTCTGTTAGGTATTGTATCCCTTCTGCTGTGTCCAACCTCCCACAGAGCTTGGTGCCAGCTGTGCATAGGCATCATTTTGCCCTTAATGATATCCCCAGTATCACTGATGAAGACGCTACACAACACCAGTCCTAGCATTGAGTCCTTTGGGACCACACTGACAACCTTCCTGGTGCTAAGCACACTGACCAAGATAGGTAGTATCTGCAGTGATACTGTAGGGAAGGAAACAAATGGACAGACTGGGTGGGCCAAACAATACTTACTGTATCTGACAGCAAATTGTGGTTCTATGCCACTGTGCTTTTGCAAATGCAGGCGGCTCCTTGCATACTATGTGCAGTGATATTTTCAGAGGATTCTGGAAGTGCTAAAAGGTTACGAAGGCAACAACATTTAGACCTTACAAACCCTTCCTCTGTCAATACACAGTAGTGACTCTTACCCCCTCCAAAAAAGAAACAGCACTGGTGTCAGTGACACCTATCCCTTCCCACTCAATCTTCGATGAAAACAAAGTCTTTCCTGGTAGTTTCTCCTGCCCAATACCCCAAGTAAAAGACAATCTTCCTTGGTAGTCCAGTGGTAGTCACCCTCCAACCTGGTTCTTGTTATTCATAAACCTCCTACCAGCCTACTTATTTAGCAACCCCCTTCTTTGCACAACTGACTCACCCAACCAAAAACCCATATCCGTGAGCAGACTGAGAAGGTGAAAAAAATAGCCCGCCTCAGCCAACTGCCATCTGAATAACAGGGACAGGGCATACACATACTGTATAAACACCAGTTTCTACAGGATGTCCCTGTCATTGAGAAAGTAGCCAACTATAATGGCTGAAAGAGGGTGTATGCTGGTCACCATCTCCATCTATGCACATGGACAGCCATTTTCTTGGTTGTGGTGGACTGGGGTGCCAAGACTGTTTGGGCCAGGAAGGAGCAAGGGGGTTACAAAATATAATGGGGGTCTGACAGAGCAAGGGGTACCGGTAAATTACCACAGAAGATGTTGTTTTACTCCGGGACTAGAAGGCAGTTACCACTGGACTATCAGGAATGTGTCTATTACTGTATGGGGTTTGGGTGCTGGCAGTGGTTGAGGCTCTGCAAAAAGCCTTGAAGCATTTGTGCATGGTGGCATTGTGCAGAGCTAATGAGTCTTTTAACACACAATCAAGAAATGGACCCTTAGTACCTGGCATGCTATATGTGATTCGCCAGCTGCTTAATATGGCATATGTAAGCTAAGGCTCAATCCCCATTTAAAAATGTGCTATCCCCTTTTGCTTCAGGGTGTGCTGCCAGCAGGGTCTCTAGTAGATTGGCCCCATATGCATTTCATTCAGTGCTACCACAGCCATATCTTCAGAGGCAGGACATGCTGCATGTATGAATAGGAGTCCCTGATGGTGGCACTCTATTTTTGCATGGCCCAGCGCTGCAGCTAAATATGATGACATGGACCCCAGGCAAAGGGACACATTCATTAAACAGCATCTTGCTTACTGCTGCACTGTAATAAGAGGATGCTCCCTTACCTTCATGGGAGCTACTCTGCACAAAAAAAAAACAAAAAACAAACAAAAAAAAACAACAACCTTTGAAATTATGCCCCCAAAGGGAAGGGATTGTAAATTGCCCCAAGGGGCTGGCAGCATGATCCCTTTCCACTTACCATTTTATGATGTAGCAATAGGAAGAGTGCAGAGGACAAGCTCCAGCACTGAAGTGCATAGAGCACGATTTTTTAAAATACAGTCTTTGGCCATTTAAGTGACCATTTGGCAAAACTGGAGCCAGGACTCTACTAGCAAGACTCTTGTTAGTTGAACCATGGCTCCAATTTTACCAAATGGCCACTTAAACAGCCAAAAACGGTACTTTAAAATCATGGTCTACACACTTCAGTGCTAGAGCTTGCCCTCTGCACTCTCCCTCTTGCCATGTCATAAAATGGGGCATGGCCAGCAACAGGGAAGTGAAAAGGGGTCACACTGCTAGCCCCTAGGGGGCAATTTACAATCCCTTCCACTCCCTTGGAGGCATAATTTCAAAAGCTGTTTTTTTTTGTACAGAGGAGCACTTGTGGAGGTAAAGAAGCTCCCTGTATATTTGGGGAAAGTTATAATATTACCAGGATTGGTTCTAAGAGACTGAGATAGAGCTGCACTGCCTGGCTCTTCCAACAGTACGATCACACAACATATGCCACTGCACATATGCAAATAAGGGATCCCTCAAACATAAGAGTGTAGGGATCCACATATAAGGGCACAGCAGTATGTGTTCATGATGGGTTTTGGCATTGACACCCCCCATGTGTTATTACAAACACTATCCTGGTAGTCTAGTGGGCCTCCCTCCCCAGATCGCCCATGTGTTAAATCACAAAAATTCCGATTGTTAGTCTAGTGGACCCCCCTCTGACTGCCCACAATTCAAAATAATAAGTGTACCCTGTAGTCTAGTGCTCTCTCCTGCCAATCACCCATGTTGTAAACTACTGTGTTTTCAAAGGTGGTGTAGTACCTCCCCCCAAGGAGTGCCAACCCCCAGATGCCGAGGATCCCCTGCCTCACACCCCCACACCCCCAACACAGATTCTTCTCCAAGGGACACTGACTGGTAAAGCCCTCCATTCACCTGCTTGGTCAGCCATCATTGGACAGTCCCAGAGCAAGCATACTGTAGAAGATACAGTACTGGCGATCATGCTCTGGGACTGTCAGACAGCCTGCTCTGGAGTGCACTGTCTTAATATACCTTAGATCCAGAAACCACCCATATACATAGTGTCACAGAGTGTTATCGGCTGCCTCTAAATATAGGCACCATGAGCCCCAAGTAGGGAGCACACTAAATCCATACAATGAAAAGCAGTATGGTTCCATCAAAAAAGAATCTGATATAAAAGTGAATACAGTGCCATACTTCACCCACTGCTTCTACTGTCAGTTTCCAAATCTTATAATAAATATAATGAAAAAAGAACAAATTCTTACCCCAAACCCTCCCTGGTACATTGAGCGATATCTCTCTTACTCCATCTGATTGGCGGTGATCCTCTGTCCCCCCAGCACTCCTAGGAGTGATCACAATTTGCAAGCTGACAATGAGTTCCTGGCACCCAAGCCCCCACCTGACAATCACTGAAATCAGACAGTAAATTCATACCCCCACCCCATAAAAACAGACTTGCTGGCTGCTCGATAAATATGTACACACACACACACACACATTTTTGTTAAAAAGTCAGCCAACAAAGCTCCCCTACCCCTGCTTACCTGCCTGAGTGAGTGATACAACTTCTGAAAGAGCTAGCAGTGCTAGAAATCCAGATGCTTGTCTTGTTTCTTCACGAAGCCACCAGCTCAAATTTAATATGATCAGCTCAGATTTGACATGACCACCTCCCAGAGAGTCTGAAAATCTACAAGATTATACCAGTAGTAGGCAGTGCATAGCTCCATCTAGACTGAGTCTGTTCACTTGGGCAAGGCCACACTTGGACTAGTGCAGGATTGGATGCTCATGGTCCAGAACCACTATGTTCATCTCCTTAGCACCTGCCACAATGTGCAGCATCCATACCAGCAGACCACAGTTGGCAAAGGCTGTGGATGCCAGTAGGTGTACAGGCACCTCCTGCTACAGGGCAGCACACCCGAGATACATGTAAGATGCGTACATTTGGGAGCCTTTGAGGATCAGGCCCTACCCACAAGCATCCATTGAACAGACATATCCAAGACAGGCTGCCACAGATGGCTTCTCTGACAAGGCAAACAGCAAAAGGGGGTCGCTCATAGGTATACGTGGTGCTTAGAACAAAACTGAACCAAATGAAGCAAATAGGCCCACACTCATACAAGTACCATCCCCTCAAACATTTTCAAAGAGACAAATCAGGGGCCTCCTCATAGTTTTGTACTTGCACCATTTACCAGAAGTAAATTCTATTTTAACATGTTGGGTCTATGAGTCTGCAGGTTAAGTGACTGTGAGGCCTGTTTGCTTCTCTGACAAGCCCATATTACTCTCTAAGGAATTTGTGTTAGGTGCAACAACTATTTGGGCATTTGCACAGTTCACTTCTGTAACTTAACACACACACACACACACACACACACACACACACACACACAAACACAGCCCTCTGTACACCCATTCTCTGTGACTGCTCCCCATATCTGGCACCTGCTTTCAGCTCAATAACTGTGCCTACCTTTCCTTCTTGATACCACAAATTCTCCAGTTTTGTAATGTTATGGAGATGGGTCCTACCTGCAGTTTTCAATGAAATGTGGCGACTTGATCTGGGTTGACCCTGTTGGCTTTCTGGCATCAGGCATCTGGGTAGTGTCTCCACATATTTGTTGATGGTTGTTTCTCTCTCTCCCCCTTCAGGCTTCAGACAAACCTTGGAAAACACCCAACACACCAGCCAATCCTCATTTTTCCAGCCCGGGTTCTCGGATAGTTCCAAAAAAAGAAATGTGCTGCTGTGGCTCGCTCTTCAGGCTCTTCCAATTCCGCTGTCAGCTTTCCTCGCATTCATAAGGCAACCACATCAATGGCTTGTGGCAGAGGTGTGCTGCAGGCTCTATAGGCCACTAACTACTCCAGCATCTAATTTAGTCCTTCTCTGTTGCATAGTGTACCCGCTCACACCTCTCTTGGGTGACAGTTCTGAATTGCAGTCATGGCATTACAAAAGAGGCAATGACAGGGAAACACAATAATGTCATTTTAAAGAGCTGACTGAGATTCCTCTCCTATGTGTGTGATTTTGGTGGGTGCTTAACAGTTGCAAGTAATATGGAGGATGCGCCAGTGTCATGCATGCAAAGGGCAGAGTATTGCATGCCGACATGCCTTGTGAGTGGCTGACAGTCAACAGGCAGGTGCTAGGATGGCAGGGAGATTGGCTAACGAGACCCAAACAAACCATCTGAAAATAAACATCAAACCACTCTTGCTCAGTAGAAATGTGTTTTAATGTAGTCTGGACTAAAATGCATTTCCACTGATATTTTAAATGTTTATTGCAAATGCAGTTATGGGAAGTTAAGCTCACACCGTAACAAGTCACAAAATAACACTCACAGGGCGAGGCTGCACTAAGAGAACTGTTAACATATGGCAATGGCGACTAATATAAATTGTAAATAATTAATGCTAATACAATAAAGCTGACTGCAAAATTGCAGGCTAAAAAAGGGGAGGTTTGCCAAAACTGCTAACACTGTGGAAGGCTTAACAGCAGACTCAAATCTGAGTTAGGAAGGCAAGAAAAGAGAAAAGATGGGAAAAGGTGGGGGACAGAAAATAAACATGGGGGGTATGGGAGAATAAGGACAGACAAAAGAACAAAGCATGCAGGAAATTTAATCATTGGATTTAAACCACTGGGATTGAATGGGACCTGAAGCCCCATCATTGAGCTTTTCTTTTTTTCTTTGATCCCTCCATACTGTATTAATTTTAGTAGAGTTGAAGTGCTGATTTCCATGGGGATATATATTTGTTTCTTCCATAGCCCCCTTCCTGTTTTTTTTGCCATAATCCTGTATGCTTTCTTTATTATCTGTCCTTATTCTGCCCCCTTTTCTCTTGTTTTGCTCTGTGCTGTCATAGCAAGGTCTTTTGACAGTTATGTTGGATGTATTTGCGCTATGTTCACTTAGTGGCTGCTTTTCAAACATTGCTTGCAGTTTCATTACAGCCTCTGTGAATTATTTTCCATAGAAAAACTGGAGAGTCAGCTAATTGCAGTCTTCATTTGGAGTCTCTGGTGCACCAGTGACCCTGTGCCTGATTCACTGTCGGGCAGGGTCCTGGCAGGAAAGTCCCACGGCTTGTGACAACCATGGCCCTACACCAAATAGCACACATGGAAGGTGTGTTGCAAACTATGTGGCAGTAAAACCATGGAAAGCAGTACCTGGGGGCTAGTGGCCCTCAGCCCCAGTCCCCTTCTTAGTAAAAAAAAACCTCATGTCTCTGGTGACTTACTGTCACCCTCACTCTGATCCACATCTTAATAAAAAAATCACGTCCCCGGTGGCTTGCAGTCCACTCCCACCCTGATCTCCATCTTGATAAAAAAAATGATATCCCTGGTGGCTAGTAGTCCCTCCCCAGCCCCAATCTCTTTCCTATTAATAAAAAAAAAATTATGTCCCTAGTGGCTTGCAGTCCCCTCCAACCCTGATCCTCGTCCTAATAAAAAAAACACACATCCCTGGTGGCTAACTGCCCCTACAGCCTGATCCCCTTCTCATTACAGTACTCATGTCCCTGGTGGCCTAGTGGATCCCCCCTACCTATCCCCAATCAGCACATATAAATTAAATATATCTTTCCCTAGTGGTCTAGTGGACCCCCACCCTGGCAGGCAGTGACCCACCACCCCGCTCCCCCTGTCCCAAAACAGAATCATCGACTGGAAGAGCCCTCCTCAATCCATCACATTTGGCCATCAACTGAGCTGTCAAGGAGTGTGTACTGTATACAGTATGCACTCATTAATTGACAGTTTGAGTGACCTGTCAGTCAAGGAGTGCGTACTGTATGCAGGTGGTGTGAGGAGGGCTGTGCCGGTCACCGGTTCTGTTTCAGGATGGGGGAGCAGGGTGGTGGGCACTACCTGCTGCAGTGAGGTGTGAGGGTTCACTAGACCACCAGGGAATAAGGTTTTTAATATTCGAATATATGGACACATCGGAGATAGAGAGGAGGTCCACTAGACCACCCAGGAATGATTTTGTTAGTATTTTAATTTACAGGCACATTGAGGCTGGGGGGAAGGGAGCTAGACCACCTAAGAATGATTACATTTTATGGTCACATCGGGGCTGGGGGGGCACTAGACTACCAGGACCATGATTAATATCACTAAAAGGGGATAGGGCAGGATGGCAGCACATGTTGAGGGAGGGCTCCAAGAGTGATTCAAGTGGCCAAACCCTCCCAGAATGCGATACTGTATTCTAAGTACCCTTAGACCAGCCCTGGCTGGTCTAAGGGTACTTAGAATTTTGTCCTCTGGGGGGTTCTGAGAATATCAGATTAGGGGATATAGCAGCTTGCAGCTGCCACATGTCCCCTTGTGCCATGCTGCAGCCCATCTTGTGCTGCAAGGACAGTACAAGCCCCCTTTGATGCATGCAGCCTGCAGTTGATGCAGGCTGTGTTGAGAATCACTCACAGTGCATCTTTTGGTGCAAGAGGTACTTTCTACCATTCCTTCTGGTGCAAGTTCCTTGTGCCATTTCAGGAGTTTTGATAATTGGAGAAGCTGTGAACCAGACATAAATGCATTTTTCTGAATGGTATGTCACATTCTCAGGACATATTACAAACTGTATTTTGTCTTCAGTTGTTACTGCTTAGGAAATTTACAGCATGTGGTACTGATCTTTAGATCACATTACCTTACAGAAGCATAAGCCCTATGATCCATGAATGACCAAATTCTATTACTCCTGAGGGAATTGGATCATGGATCGGGTGAAGCTCAATGGGAAGCCGATCCCTTACTCATCTCAATCTGCTAGCCACGCTCCCATGCTCAGATATTTAACGGCATTTAACCAGGGAGAGGGTGGTGGCGAAACCCGTTGAAGTCTACATGGCTCTTTTTTTTTTTTTAAGTGATAAGGCGATATCTGGTATATAAGAAAGCAAACATTTAACTAATAAAGGGGGCCAAGTAGTTGCGGTGCCTTTTTGATATACCAGAGATTGCTTTGTCACTTAAAATAAAAGGTTTGAAACTGAGACAGATAATTCAATGGGGCAATTCCCTGCACTCTCCCTGGTTAGATGTCATAAAACATCAGACTGCAGGGTCATGGCTGGTGGACCGGGAAATAGAAGGAATCATCTACCCACTGAGGTCACCTGATTTACAATCCCTTCCTTTCCCAACAGGAGTAGTAGAAAATTATTTTTGATAGATTAGAGGACTTAGACTGTTGTAACAGTTTATAATGGCCAAAAATCCACACCTGCAGCTTGGAAATTCATTTTAAGAGAGCCATTATCAAGAGAGTTCTGCAGTTTCTCGTCAGTGGCATCAATTTACTATACACAACAGTTACAGTAAAAGTTGTTTCCCGCTCAGCACAACAAATTTGTCATCTTGTAATGCTATTTTGCTCTCTTAAAACTACTGTTCAGAGCTCAGAACATTAGTCCTATGAACTGTGAACAATATTATTGCAGGACTTGAAGAATACTGTTACTGGATTTCTAGTGTTATATTACAGGAAATTTTTGACATAGTTTTCAATGTGAATTATCCATATATGACAAATAATGCAGTCTTATGTTCTGTGGAACTATGTATGCAGATAACTACAAAATGATTAGATAAAATGAATAATATATAAAAATACATTACTGTGAACTATGTGAATTACATTTAATAAAACAATGAAATGTAGTATTTTCATTTTATTTATTTACTACAAGTTTTTACTAGGAGAAACATACTGAGCAGCAAGTACTTATTTCCAGATGCATCCTGGGGTGGGAGAAACAGGGAGAGTACAGGCAAATAACATGTATACAGTGATAGCAGTTAACAATACAAACTGAAAAAGCATAAAGCATTAAGGAAAGGAGTTGCACAAGTACAAAATAGAACAGCAGAAACTATCCAGTCTGACTTATATTTACAAAATGTATACAATAGGATACAGAGTTATAGAATTAAATATAAAAATTATTATTGGACTACCACAGGGGAATCACCCAATGACAACCAGACAGGTAGAACAGTAGAGTGGCAGGTGAGGGGGTGATCATACAGTAGAGGAGGTGGCAAAGGGGTTAGAAACAAGTGTAGGGTGTGTGATAAAAGCTTTTAATAAGTAATAGTAATAAGCAGAATTGTAGCAATAACACATTGTGCAAATTTTAGTTTCAAGGTTTGATAAGAATACTTATGAACTAGTTGAGGACACATGATATGTGTATACAGTCCTCACAAGGTGTGGCATTTTGCAATGAAATACAGGAATTACTGCAGGCATGGTGTTAAATATGTAAATTAGCTTGAGACCTAACCAAAAATGCATTTGAACTGAAAAATGAAATCTACTTTCAAGCCATGTTTAGTTGTACTGTTCTGAAACAAGTTTAGAAGCATTTTTAAATCCTAAATAAAGCTTCAGTGGTTGAGGGAGAATCCTTTTCAGAAAAGAAGACAGCATAACTCCACAAAAAATCAGAAAAAACAACATTAAGACAGAAGTAAGCTGAAAACAATCCAAAAATTGATTTATTTTTTTGTAAGGAATGGCTTTAACAATCACAGGGTGCATGTTTGGTGTGACCCTAATTTTCACACTGCCTCATTACACAAAGTAAATGACACTGCAATGCTTGCATAGAGACCGTCAGTATTACTGTAATGCATAACCTGCATCACATGGTTGTGGAAACCCCACGAAACATTGCGCCACTGATTCAGCAATGTTCCAGGGATTCTGAAGAAATTTTTATACCCCCTATTTTTAGCCTGCTTTGCCTTCACTCTGAAGGGTTGGTCTAGCTTACAGAAATCAAACTGAATAAAAAGGTTGAGAACTGAAGCAGAACTTAATTTGCCATTGTCCAAGTTGTCTCACCTCCAGTCCAGCTCACAGTTCACCTCCATGGTAGGGCCTGTGGATGACTTCCCTATCTCTCAATCTTATGGAGGGCACTGAATCCATCATCCAGCTTATTTAAGAGGCTCTTACCCCACATTTCTCCCTCCTTCTCCATGGATGCCAACAAAGTGACCATTCATATATGCAAACACTGCATGCCATCACATAATCATCCTGCCATCTTCTTTGCCTGAACAGGCATTCAATTGCACCACCACATGAGGTTACCTTGATGGAAGTAGGGTAGTGAGGCTTAAAAACCCTTCATGCCACACCAGAGGAGGATGGGGACCTTCTCCAGGAGGCTCAATATTCCTCCTGCTAGCCCTGCAACATCCCAGGCTTGGTGCATATTAAACCCTAGTATCTGATGTCACAATTGACAATGCTGCTATTGTGCTGAGGGGTCAACTTGATCAGAGCAGTTTTGATTATTCAAAATATTTTGCCAGGAGGCCACACTAAGTTAAGTTCATTTCACACTAAGCTGAGTTCAATTCCAAATGTGTCCTAGGTGAATAGGATATTTAATACAGAAGAAGGCCATGAATGACAAAATGTTATACATTGAGTCATAAATCTGAACAGGAAAGATAAATAGTTTGGAAATAACAACAGGTGAAATGCAGTTTCACTATTTTCATTGCAAAGTGGTTGAATGTACTGTACATTCACAAGACAGTTGTTCCAGAGATTAGATTATTGGTTTGGGAAAATCTACTTGCTCAATGGTCTTTCTGTGTTGAGGGATAGAGAACTTTGGGCACAATCCTAAAAGGCTCCCCAGATACGCTTGACTTGTCCAAATCTTGGGTGCTTGTGCCATACAGCTGCAGTAACCAGGAGTCCACAACCTCTGCTTGCTGCAATTCACTGGTGCAGAGCCATGTGGTAGGCAAGGGGCAGTAGGGATAGGCAGAGCTAATTTGGACCATGGGCATGCCAGTCTGCCAGTAGATCCCTGCTTTTCAGGGTACAGGAACTAACAAAATACACAGACTCACAGAACTGCCATTTCACCAGTGACAAAATTGAAATCCAAAGATTTAAACTGGTAGGTGCCAGTACAACTCCTTCCCCAGTACAACCCCTTCCCTCTCTAGTAGCTCAGAGGGATGGGTGCCAGTGGTCTAGTCACTGAATATACTCGCTGGGTGGTCCAGTGGCCAGGGACAGGGAGCACATAACCATTACTACTGCCCCTAGGGTGGTGTAGTATATGTCCCCTCCACAGGTCATCTGCACCACGGACACAGAGTACAACTGTGGATGGAGTGGATGCCTGCCCCTCACCCATCCCAGTCACCCATATAGCCAGGTACATGACCCAGGATCAGGTGCAGAGAGGGTGCACATCCACATATGTGAATGCCTCAGAGTGCTTCAATGGTTTGCTTCCTGCATGAAGGTGACACTCCATGGCTTTTCCATCCACATGTGTGGATGGGCCTGGAACCTTCTGAGAATCAGGCCCTTTTTGCAGAAAAGGATGCTGCACATCAGTTAGTCTATTGTATTCTGATGGTGTAATTCAGGTAATACTGTAGTCATATTAAAAACTTGAATAAAATGGCACAGAAACTATTGCAGTGCTGTGTGTCTCTGAGCCCCAAAACTTTTCACATTGCAAAACTTGACACAGAAAAGTACAACAGCTACAACAGCACTGCATGCCAATCAGCCTTTTATATGGCAGCAGTGCCACTCAGGAACAGATTCACGGTATAAAACTTGAAGAATAATCCCAGCAGCTTTAATCATGGTGCTTGGAATACAGTGATTCCACAGTAGTGGAATTTTCCACAGAACTTCTGTCATGCACAGAATATACAGTAGGTAATGCCACAGAATTAATTGCACTTGGTGAAGTCTCATTTAAATACGCAGTTTTTATACTGCTTGGCTTCCTTCCCCTCCTTGTTTATCCTGAAATCCCTTCACTATGCTAAGCATGTAATGATATCAATGACATCAGATCACATCATATCATGTCTGACTACCGCACATGACAGGACTTCATTCTGCCACAGAAATGAATAAATCATGAAATAAGAGTCAACAAATGGTGCTGCAGGAGCCTGTGAATCTTGCGTCAGAAATCAGGACTGAAGTGCCATAGAGAATTAGGGGCTCTGCCTATAACTGCACTGCATGCCATTCTGCCTGTTATGTAGAGGCACTGCCAGCAAAGCTTCATGGTTTAAAACTTGCAAGAAAAAAAAATCACAACAGCTAGAATTGAGCTGTATGTCATGTATTGCACCATATACAGTAGTGGTAACATAATTCTCAACTATCTAGCACCTAAATGTGGGACACTGGTCCCTAAATGTTTTGAGGAAGAGGTATGAAACAGGATAAGGTTTTGGAGACAGAAACTCACAATCCTGAACATGAATGTTTCCATACTGAAAATGTTTGCCATTCAAGGTGAACAGAAGGTGTTGCTATAAACCATTAGTACTGTTAGTCAGTGCCTTTTCAATGTGGGATAGTGGGCTTATGAGTGAAAAGATGCGGGTAGTTCCACATGAAGTGTGACAATTACAGAGTAACATAAAAATTATAACTCATAAGGTGCTCTAGGTCCATCATGTCACCTCCCACATCATAAATAGGAATAAATAAATATGCTGCATAGACAGGTGTTAATGTACTGTATCGGGATTCCCTTTCCTGTCCATCAGTTGTAGTCTGTACAGTACCCCCTTTTGTTCCTTAACATTCATTCTGGTGATATAACATTTGCCATTGCTAATAACAAAGTCAAGGATGGTTTCAAACCATGTCCTCTGTTGGATATTCTGTTCTAGAGAGCAATCCTTCAACAAATCCAGTTATGATGAATGGGTAACAGATCCACTTAGGAAATTATTCAAATTATAAATCTTATAAGAAAGTTGCAACAGATACAACTGCCCTGTATGCCTTTCAGTTGTACTGTGGTTGTGCCACTGACAAATGTATTCATAATTTCAACTTAAAGGAAAAGTCACACAACGGATACAACTGCATGGCACAAATTCAGCCTTCTGTATGTGGCAATGCCACTTAGGGAAAGATTCACACTGTGAAATTTGCAGTAAAAGACACAGCAGGTTCAACTGTGCTAAGCACCATTCAGCACTCTTTACTTTGGTACTTCCAGTGAGAAAAAGATTCACATTACATAAGTTGCAGAAAAGGGCACAAAAGTTACAACTGTGCTACTTACTAGTTAGTTAGCTATACATAGTTGATGCAACTAATGAAGAGTCATACAAAAGAACTTGTAGAAAAAATTCACAACAGGTACGGTACAATTGCACTGTATTAAACTCTCAGCCTGCTAAGTATGGGTTCTAACACTATGAAAGGAGCCCTGTTACAGGCATCTTGCAGAAATAAAGCACATGAGCAACAAACATAATGCTCACTACTCTGCTTGCTGTACAGTAGCCATGCCCTTCCAGAAAGCAGTCCTGTTATAAAATAAAATGTAAGTATAACTGCAACGGCTGCACTGCTAACCCCTCAGCTTGTTATGCTTTAGGTATGCCACTCAGAAAACAGTCCCATTATTCACATAAATAAATTGCAGAAATAAAACACAACTACCACTACTACCAAGCACATTGCTCTGCCTGCTATACAGTTGGCTATGCCACTCACATAAACTCGCATTGCTTCTATGGAATGTGCCTGGTCCCAGATTCTCATTGCCTATGTGCATTTTTGAAGATTTTGTTCCTCTCTGCTTGTTTATGTCATGCCCTGTTTTCAAATCAAATCAAATCAAATTGTATTTCTTTAAAAGACACCTTTCTTAAACCAAGGTGCCTGTACATAAATTATCATTCTCCAATAAAACATTTAAAACCATGAATTTAAAACAATAATCAAATTAAACTAAGCCATAACTTTGGTGACACTACATTAATCTTCATCTATAAATGCCAGACTGAACAGGTATGTTTTAAGTTCTTTTTTAAAGCTTTGGATAGTCAGGCAGTCTCTTATCCAACAAGGTAAATAATTCAACAGGGTCAGGGCCATAAAAGCAAAAGAATGGGCCCCAGATGTTTGTAATTGCACCCTGGGAATCTCTAGCAATCCCTCATCAGTGTACCGAAGCGGTCAGCAGCCTGCAAACAGCTACTGTGTTAGAGGATCTGCTAAAATTAATTAAACAGCAGCTGCAGTGTACCAGAATCAGCAAAAGTTCATTCAATCAAGGTAGGCAGGCTAGAGTGTATCATAGGCACAGTCTTAGGCACACTCTTGTGAGTCAAAATACATTAATTTCCTTGGGTTTAAAGTGGCTGCAGTAGCGAGTACCACAGCGCCAAGGTTTAAAACCGAGCGCAGTCTTGAGATCGCGTACCTTCCTGCTGCCAGCCTTGTAGCTTCAGGGAACTGAGGGAGCTGGGAGGCTTTTCATCAAACTGCTGCCCTCGACCCTGGGGAAAGAGAAAACACACAAGGGCTTAGATACAGGGAAAATCAGGGCTGGGTCAGACAGTGAATATGCACAAAGGAGTTAATCAGGGGGAGGGGGGAGGGGGGATTAGAACTTAGAAGCAAGTGAGAAGCAAGCAGAGCAAATCAGTAGGAATGAAATAGAAATTGTAAAAGGAAGTCATAAAATGAAGGCTGCATGAGCGCACCCCATTTACTTGTGTGGGGCTGGTATTTTGTGATAGTTTTATACCCTTTAGTGTCAGGATTTTATTCAATGTAAGCAACTGATTGACTACTAGGGTCCCTGTGTGACTGTGTATGTCGCGACGTACTGGCGAACTGCTACTATACAAACAGTACAGCACACTGTGAAATGCAAGCTGTTACATAGAAGCATAGAAACATAGGAGTTGACAGCAGATAAGGACTGCAAGGGGCAGTAGGGAGAAAGAAGATCTTGCAGATAGCAGGGTCCCTGGATGTGTAGGGTTTTATAGGTCAGCAAACTGACCTTGAAGGTGATACACCATTGCACTGGCAGCCAATGCAGTCCACGGAGCACTGGTGTTATATGACTGGTCCTAGACATACCAGTCAATAGCCTGGCAGCCACATTCTGCACCAGCTGCAGGTGATGGACATCAACCCCTGGAAGCCCTAGGTTCAGGGCATTGCAGTAGTCAAGGTGAGTGGCCACAAAGGCGTGGATCAAGGTAGGAAGATCATCAGAACTAACCAAGTGTTTTACCTGGGCAATATTCCTCAGATGGTAAAAACAGGTCTTGACAAAGGCTGACACCTGTGATTTCAAGGTCAAGCCATTATCAAAAATAACACCCAGGTTCCGCACTCAGTCTGAGGTGGTTAGCTGGACACCCCCAAGCCAAAGACCAGAGGGTTGTCCTGCCAACACACCCTCCCTCTGATGATCAGGATCTACCACCAACACCTCAGTCTTATTAGGGTTCAACCTCAGCCAGCTAGCACTCATCCAGTCTTGGATCTTGGATAGGCAGTTGTTAAACACCATAAGAACATCTCCCAGCTCAGGCACAAAGGACATGTAAAGCTAAGTAACGTCTGCATAGCAGTGAAAATTCAGCCCGTACCACCTAATAATGTCCCCCAATGGCAACATATACACCGCAAACAACATGGGTGCCAAAATAGAGCCGTGCGGCATACCACAGGATAGGGGGAGAGGATCAGAAAAAAATTTCAGAGACCAATCTCTGTGTCCTACCCTCGAGGTAAGATCAAAACCACTTGAGACCAGTACCAGACAATCCACAGATGAGCCACAGGAGCTCCAATAGCACACAATGGTCCACAGTGTCAAATGCCATGGACAGATCAAGGAGGACCAAGATTTTTTATTTATTTATTTCAAATTCGGATTAATGCCTTTGAGCCGGGGGCTTGTTTACAAAGGCTCCAAGTCAACAAGGAATACAAGACATTTACAGGTGTTGAAACACTGCAAACCAGAAAGACATCAACTAACAAGCGGTATTAGTGTGCAGTTACAGCATTAATCAGGGTACCAGAAGTAAGGAGAAACATGACCACACTTGCAGAGAAACATATTAATGCAGCACTAATTAAGTGCAGGACAGTGTTTAACAATCATGTTACAGTTCAGACGGGGTGCTCCCAGTCTGCAGAAATGCAGTTTTACAAGCCAAGGTGAGACTTTGTCAATCGGAGGTAGTAGGTAGTGGGAGGTTGGGGGGGAGTGGGCAGTTGTGGAACAGGAGGGTGGGAGCGAGAGAGTGTAGTGTTTGATGGGTGCGAGAACTGCTGTCAGAGGCCGTGGGTTAACAGAAACACTGGCAGTCAGATTTGTTGGCAAGAAGAGATCAAAGCCCATTTTTAAAGTGGCCAAGTCTGAGGGAGTTGGCAAGGTCTGCAGGCAGATCATTGAATCATTTAGGCCCACAGTAGGAGAGAGAGATATTTGGCCAAGGGTGGTTCATTTGAAGGGAACAGTTAGGACAGCCCTGGAGGCACTCCTTGTGCATTTAGATGGTTGTGCAGGCTGAAAGAGGGCTGAAGTAGCACTAGGCATGGACCCCATCAGAGACTATTTTTCAAGGAGGCAGGCCTGGTACTGGAGTCTGTGGTGGAGTGGGAGCCAGCCAGTTTCCTTGTATAGGTCACAAGAGTGAGTCATTTTGTGTTTTCCCAGGACCAGGTGACAGGTCTTGTTGAAGATGGTTTTGACCCTTTTAAGCGCTGTGTCTGTGCTTGCCCCATGTAAGACAAGGCCATAATCCACAGATGAGAGAACTGAACTGCATGTAACAAGTTTCAGGGCAGCCTGTGTCATTGAGGTGTGGTGTCTGTACAGGATGACAAGCTTCATGTTGGTGGACTTTACCAGTTGCTCAGCATTGGCAGTGAAGGTGAGGGTGTCATCAAGGTGAATCCCTAAGTACTTGAATGTGTTGACTTGGTCTAGTACTTCTCCTTTGCTATGAAGTATATTCAGTGAGGACCCTCAATTATTGCTCTGTGGGGTGCTGAAGAGAATGCTCTTTGTCTTTTTGTAGTTGAGTAGCAGTTGATTTTGGGTGAATCAGGATTCCAATGCATGGAAATTGAGCTGAAGTTCGGAGCTAATTGATCCCAGGACTTTTCCTGGGACGGAGATAACAGCATCATCTGCATAGAGTATGGAGTGTGCAAGACAGGTAGAAGGCATGTCATTTATGAAGAGGCTGAATAAGAGAGAACCAAGGATAGAACCTTGTGGGACCCCTTGGCTTACTTCCCTGGGCTCAGAGATTGTATTGTTGATCCTGACCCATTGAGATCTATGGGTGAGGTAACTATGGAACCAGTCCACAGATTCCATTGACAATCCTGTAGAAAGGAGACATTTCAGTAGCAGTTGGTGATTAACTGTGTCAAAGGCCTTGGTGAGGTCTATGAAGATAGATCCCACCGCCATCCTTTTATCCAGGTCCCCATAAAGCTGAATAGTGTACTCTACTAGTGAGGTGACGGTGGAGTGGTTTTGTCATAATCCATGTTGTTGCAAGCAGAGAAGGCTATGCTTTTCTAGGTACTCAGTTAGTTGTTCTGAGACCACCCTTTCAAGTGCTTTGGAGAGGAGGAGTAAAATCGAGATGGGCTGGATATTTGCTAGATTAGCTCTGTCTCCTGATTTAAAAACAGGTGTGACTAGATCCTCTTTCCACCTGTCATGGAAGATGCCAGAACTCAGAGAGGCATTGAATGCCTTGGTGAGTGGTGCCACAAGTTTGTTTAATGTGAGTGCTGCCATTTCATATCGATCATGTCACTTCCCCTCCTGGTCTTACCAAGGACCCGTTTGATATATTTGATGGTCTCACCTGTGGAGATTTGTCTGAAGTAGAATGGTGGGGTAACATTGTCCTGTGGTAATGGAGTGTTGAGGTTGTGCTGCTGGCCTGCAAGGGTGTGATTCAGGTATTCAGGTGGCAACACTTTGCTGAGGTCTATGAATGCGACATTAGAAGCATCAGCAATTTCCTTTGGGACTTGCAATGTGCCAGAGGAGGTTACTATAAGGTCCGGTGGGGCCCTTGAGGCTCTACCCATGAAAGATTTTACAGAGTCCCAGACCTTCCTCCCTCTACCCCAGGTCTTTCCTAGGAGGTCATTGTAGTAAGCTGCTTTTGCCAGACGTATGAGTTTTGTGCAGGTATTTCTAGCTGCCTTATACACTTGGGAGTCAGCTAGAGTCCCGGTGGCTTTGGCCCAATGCCACAGGTGATCCCTGAGTTGCATGCATTCAATTAGAGGGCTGGATAGCCTTGGGTTTGGGGATTCCTCTGGCTTTCTTTGTTTTGTAAGGAGCAAAGATGTTGCAGACTTTAGAGAAAATACTGCAGAAGTAATCCAGTGCTTAGTTTCCGTCCTTGACTCTATCCAGTGTGGACCAGTCAATCCCTTTTAGCTAGTGCCTGAAGGAGTCTAGTTGACCAGGTCTTAGTGATCTGTTCCTGGTGGTCTTGGGCTTACTCTTGGTGAACTTGTTAGTCCAGGTAAGTAGTACAGGGAGTGGTCACTGATGGTGTCAGGTAGGGCTGTTACCTCTGCAATATGTTCAGGACAGGAGGAGAGTAGCCAGTCGATGAGGGTGCTGGTTCCTGAATGGTAGTTTTGTCTGGTGGTTGTGTGACCAGTTGGGTCAGGTAGAGTCCAGCTATTTGGTCTGTAGTTGTCACTGCATCCTGTGCTTGCCAATTAATGTTGAAGTCCCGTAGGATGATATGTTCTCAGTTTAGTTTGTTCTGTTCAAGGTGGCTTATGAGCCATGGGAAGCCAGTGAGTAGTGTCCCAGGAGGCAGGTATATGGTGGATAATAGTAGCACTTTGTTTTGTTGGCCAATACTAAGTTTTAAGTTAAGATGGAATGGGTCTTCTGATCTCTCGCTATTAGGAGATCATTAGGCACTTGATCAAGGGCTGTTTCAGTGTTATGCCTCTTCCTAAATCCCAACTGGAGAGAATCATAGACATTGTGGAGAGACAGATGATCATCTATCTGCTGCACAGCCACCTTCTCAATAACCTTACCCACAAAGGGCAGGTCAGAGACCGGTCTATAGTTAGCAAGATTATCTGGATCAAGGGAGGGCTTTTTCAGGAGTGGTCAAATGAATGCTTTCTTGAGGGGATCTGGAAAGATCCCCATCTCCAATGATTGCCAGACCATCTCAGCCAGGACTGGGCCAATTTTCTCCATGCACCCCATAAGGAGGAGGAGTGTTGGGCCCGGATCCAAACTACAGCTGGTTGGCTGCAGGGTCTGAATGATCCTCACAATGTCCATGATATTCGGTCAGTCCAAGTCAGACCAGACAGGCTGGGTGCTTGCAACCTCCCACCGACCTCCGCTGCACCTCTTAGAGGGGGCTAGATGGATGCCAGACCTGATGGTGACAACCTTATCTGTGAAGAATCGAGCAAACTTAGCACAGCTCTCTTGTGACAATGCTCTACCAGACCAGAGATAGGTTGGATTGTACAATCTGGCCACAGTCTGGAAGAGCTGAGCTGGTCAATTCTGCACATTGGAAATCTCCCTGGACAGAAATTCTGCCTTCTTATGGATGATTGTTGATTGATAGACAGCATAATGATCCATTAATCTAAGCTTGTCAACCTCCAAGCCTGACTTCTGCCAAGCCCTCTCTAGCATTCAACCCACTCTAATCAACTCCTTCAAGGCCTCATCAAACCATGGGGACATTGGGTGAGGAGCAAGTGGTCAAACACGAGCAGGAGAAATGGATTCTGGGGCACCCATTACAGCCCTGTTATAGGCAAGCACAAGGTCCCCGGATCCAAGCACAAACTCAATAAGCCTGATAGGTCCAGCACAGTTGTGGTGTTGTCTTGATTTGGACAGACTGACCCTGTCAGACCTCCAAGAGGATGATGTGTTCCTCTGACTTCTGTAGGCTCCATGTACCTCTCACAATGAGGTCCTGCAGGTGGGAGCCCCATTCAAGGAGTGAGACATCTATAGTAAGAATACTTCTTGTGATTGCCGAAGGAAACATAGAAACATAGAATTTGACGGCAGATAAGGACCGCTTGGCCCACCTAGTCTGCCCATTTTCCTACCTAACAGATAAGCTGCAGATCCTAGTTAATCAACAGCTTACTTCCTCTTACCCACCCCTAGGACTGCCTTATGCCTGTCCCATGCATTCTTGAAGTCCCCCACTGTTCTTGACTCCACGACCTCCTCAGGGAGGCTGTTCCATGCATCCACAACCCTCTCAGTGAAAAAATACTTCCTCACATTACTCCTGAGCCGTCCCCCCTCTATCTTCAAATTGTGCCTTCTTCAAAGACTGCCTTCCCTGAGGTTTGCTTTCTTCCTTCCACAACTCTTATGATGCTGCTAGTGCTTTTGTCACTGGCACTAGCTTTGAAAGTGGATCCCATCTTTCAGACCAATTGTCCCTCATATGATACTGGATATCTCTCATTTGGAACCTGGCCCATAGAACCACAGTTGCAGATGTGGCCATGTACCCTAGTAACTGCATGAAGTCTTGGGCAGGTCTTGGTTGACCAGCTGTGAAAGACTCTGCTGTTGCTATTAAACCCATAACTCTGACCTGCTAGATAAAGATTTTTCCCTGCAGGGTTTTTAGCTCTGCTCATATGAAGTCCAGTACCAGAACAAGCTCTAACAGGGATTTCTGCAGGCTTATGATACTTTCTACCAACTGGACTTATCACCTTGTCTCCTGTTTTGCTTTCCCTGAGACTAGCCAATCATCCAAGTAGGGGAAAACCACCATGACTTGTTTTCTTAGATGTGCTGCCACCATAGTCAAGCACTTTGTGAAAATTATTGGAGCTGAGGTGAGACCAAATGGTAGAGCTGTAAACTGGCATTGCCAGTTCCTTAGCTTAAATCTGAGATATTTTCTATGGGACTGTCTGATCAGGATGTGTAAACAGCCAACCTTCAGATCCAGGGATCCCAGCCAATTTAAAATACATAATATATTGCAATATAGCAGTATAAACTGTATTGGGCTATGTACATTGCTTTCTAGTAGATTCAACATCTTAAAAACTTAAAACATAGCAATCCTTCCTCCCCCACAGAAAGTATAAACTGATGTGTTTTAATAAAGTATAACTGCCCATAGTACTCGTGCCTCTATAAAAATTGTATCATATGTGTTATTTGTTGAACATTTATTACTCTGAAGTACTCAAATGAAATCACTCATATAGTGGGGAGAGTACCATAGAGCAGACATAGAAGTGCCCACATTATACAGTAAATGTATATATTTATCTTTCAGTTGCCTTTTTTACCCAGGAGAAAGGTCCCTTTTGTTTAGCATGACAGGTTCCATTAAGTAGCCCA
This sequence comes from Neoceratodus forsteri, assembly GCA_016271365.2. Classification (NCBI taxonomy): domain Eukaryota; kingdom Metazoa; phylum Chordata; order Ceratodontiformes; family Ceratodontidae; genus Neoceratodus; species Neoceratodus forsteri. Next base: position 616,806,847 of record CM057455.1, read on the forward strand.
TTGCTAGGGCAGAGTGAATAAGACACTTTTATGAAAACAAGATTGTTTTACAAGCTACTTAGACAAGCACTATGATTGGTCAGGAGCATTCCTACTGTATATAACTTCAAAAACAAAATGTGTCTAAATATCTCTCTCTGCCACATCAAGTATGTGGTTGTTACTAAAAAATGTATACTGTTTATTTTAAACACATTCACTTTTCTTTGAAACTATAGGTTTTTTTTCTTATTAATTTAGATGTACCAGAACAGAATGCATTGCAAATGTGGAATACTTTATTACATTAATTATAATCCCATGCTTTAAAAATGTAAACAATATCTGCATATTCTATATATCTGCATATAGAGTTAATACCTATAATATGACTGTAGGAATTCCAGCAAAGTGATCCAGTGTACATAGGAACTGTAATTTCTCTTAAGAAGCCATCTTTTCCAAATACAAAGCATTCAGCATCTCCTCATGCCATTCCCTATATGAGGAGGTTCGTGTCTCATCAGTATCTCAGAATTAAATTTTCACACCTAAAGCTAGCAAAATGAGTTGATATTTATTTTCCTTTTTAAATGGAAATGATGACATTCCCAAGAATATAAGTCATTGGCTGGACATTATTGTTAAGCTTCATACAAGAATCAATTACCTTTTTTTAATATCTTTCCAGAAAGGTTGAAATTTATGGCAACACCATAGAGTTTGCATTAAGGTTCGACTGTCCATTTTTTCATTTGGGGCAAGTATCCATAGCTGACTTCCCTATTTTATAGAATGACCCTAACTGTATAATACACATGATTGATGGCAAATTGAATTAGTTTCTGATTCTGCCAAAAAGACTTCCTAGTATAATTCCAAACTAAATTCCATTCCAGAATTAATCTAAAACTTTCATTTATTAGTTCTTGATGGCTGTGTGCTTGGAATAGATTGCAATTTAGGATGATTGATGACTAAAAAAATGTGAAGTCAATCTAAAGTAGATATTGGGATTTCATTCAAACACGTATATTAAATTAAATCTGTTAAAAGTATGCTTAAGCATCCTTGGAGTTTCTTCCCAATGAAGGGGGTTTAGCCTACTAGTTAGAGTAAAGAGCTGCAAACATGGAGACCCAGGTTTTTAATCCCACAACCCCGCTAACACTGTATGTAAGTTTTTAACCTCCCTGTGATTAACCTCTCTAACTTTTCTGTACTCATTTTCTGAACTTTTGTAATCTTCCTATACATCTAAAATGACAGCAAAACTGTCTCCCTCTCTTAGGATATATCTCTTTGGGATATATTGTTTTTTAAAGACGCTATATTAAACAAAACTCCTGTCATTTCCAAAGTATTACAACACTGAATGAAGGTCTGTAAAAACTGTAAGCAATATTAAAAATAGGAATGTATGAAACCGAAACTACCGTATACATTTGGGGCCCCATACACACAATCACAAATGAACAGTGAGGGACATAACCAAGTAGTCGGACAAGCAACAACCGCTTAGCATCAGCTCTTGTGATACACTAAGCCAAGTGAAAAGGAGGGTCACAAGTCATCCTTTCTATTTGCAAAGTCACTTGTAAATGTGTGGGAAAGAGGACTGGGTTCCCCATGCAAATGGTCTGCTGAGATATTAACAATACATGATGATCCCTGCACACAGTACCCAGTCACAAAGTTTTATTGGCATCTCAGATAACACCTTTGAGCTAAAAGCTCATTTACAAAGGTTCCATGTCGTAAGACAATAGACAAGGTACATAGACATTACAAAACAGATGGGGTATATACAGCAGGCAAGTACATTATGGTACATACAGATACAGATTCAAGCAAGTAGTGTTAAAATACATCAGGTAGGAGAGGTCAACTTTATTGCAACAGTACTAAGAGCATACCTAAGGTCGACCAGCAATTTATAGTGGTAGCTGAGTTTTAGAGCATGCAGGTAGAGTTATGGAGGGTCAGAAATGGTGGTGACCAAAGGAGGGGAGGACAGAATAGATGAGAGCAGGGGAGGGGTGGGGCAGAGACAAAGGGGTGACAGAATAAGGGGACTGAGTAGTTAGAGGGTGGGATTGGATAGGAATCTACCCAGGGTTATGTAAGTAGGTGGATAGGGCAGGACTGGGTAATGTGGGGGAGAGGGATAAGGAAAGGGTTTTAAAATGGGGGTGAGGTGAGGGAAACTTGAGGAAGAGGGGTGAAATTGGGGATTAATATTTGTGAAAAGAAAGCAGGAAGGCGGGGGGGGAGATGGGACGTGGGAGTAAGTGCTCAGTGGGGTCACACCAGGCAGAGGAGGAAGTGAATAGGGAGATGGGTGCTATGCAGGACAGATAAGCTATCAATAACAGTAGGATTATGCACAGGTGACACAGTCGCAATTACTAAGAGTGGCCAGGTACTTCAGCAGCTTGGCCTTAAATGGGCGTAGTTTTGTTTCCTCAATCAGCTCAGAGTTAAGGGAATTTAGGCAGCAGGGGGCCCTGTATTCAAAGGACCATTGCCCTAGTGAGGTCTGATGGAATTGGATAATGAAGGCAGCTTTACTCAACCCCCTAGTTAGTCTGGAGGAAGTGGAGTTTCTTAGCAGTTGCCTCACTCCAGGAGGAGCAAGACCTAGGGTGGATTTTTTGCTAATAGACAGACTTGGTACTGAATTCTGCTATTCAGGTTTAACCAACCAGTGCTTGAGTATAGTTTACAAGTGTGAGTTAAATGGTCCACACCCAGGAATAGTCTTCAGGCTTTGTTTAAGACAATCTTGATTTGTGTAAGTGCTGTATCGGTACTGGCTCCATAGACAACCAGTCCATAATCTATGATAGAGAGCTTGGGGCTGTTAACTGCAAGCTTGATGGCACTTTTGGTGAGGCACTGCCTATGCCAGTAGAGCTGACCTAGTCTGGCACTAGCTGCCTTAGCAACATGGTATATGTGCTGGCTGTATGAGAGAGAGCTGTCAAGGTAGACACCAAGGTACTTAAAGGTGGTGACCATTTCAAGTGTATCAAACATGTTTTTGCAGATATTGAGGTGATGGGGCTTATGACAGTTTTGTTGGGAGGCAAACAACATTGTTTTATTCTTAGTGTAGTTGAGCAAGAGCTTAGACTGAAGGAACCATTTTTCCACAGCAGTAAAGTCATCTTGCATGCCTTTTTTCAGCTCTTCCGGAGTAGAGTGACACTTGTAGAGAACAGCTTCATCTGCATATAGAAGGATCTTATTCTGGCAGACTATGGGGAGTTCATTTAGAAACAGGCTGAACAGCAGGGGGCCCAAAATGGGGCACCCCTCTATTGACATGCCGATAGTCAGATAGAACGTCAAGAATCTTGACCTGCTAGGTCCTGTTAGAGAGGTAACTCTGGAACCAGCCTAGAGAGACAGAGGATATACCAATGTTGGAGAGTTATGTGAGAAGCAAGCCATGGTTGACCGTGTAGAAGGCTTTGGTGAGATTGATGAAAGTGGCCTCTACCAAGAGCCCTCGGTCAAGTGCTTCATGGATATGACCGGTAAACTCAACCAATGCCATTGAAGTACTAAGTGCCTTCCAAAAGCCATACTGTTCCTGGCATTGAAGGTTGTACTAATCAAGGTACGTACCTAACTGAATCATATACTATCCTCTGTAGTGCCTTGGGAGGGGGGCAGAATTGAGATCAGCCTGTAGTTGGCCATTCAGGTTCTGTCCCCATTTTTAAAGACCAAGATGACCACCACAGCTTTCCAGCATTGAGGGAAAATGCCAGTGGTTAGTGAGAGATTTAGGATCCAGGTTAGAGAAGAGAGTAACACATCCAGGGTGAGAGCCACAATCTTTAGGTCAAGCGAGTCCCCACTGGATCTAGTGTTCCAGAGAATTTTTCCAAGTTTTGTTTTGCCTCAGTTGTAGAAATTACCTTCAGGTAGAAGGGAGGTGCTGTGTGTGTTGGAGGGATGTCAGTACAACTAATAGCGGAGCTAGGCACAGGTCAGAGATAGTTTGGAGGAAGGACCCCACTAAGGTCTGTAAAGGCCTTGTTGAAGCCATCTGTGATTGTTTTGGGATCCTGGATAATCACACCCTCAAAGTTTATTTGCGATGGTGGTGATTTACTTGCTCTGCCTGTTAGGGTTTTTATATTGTCCCAGAATCTGCAGCTGTTGCACCAAGAGTTGTTCAGTTCAATTTTAAAGTGAGATCTTTTTGCAAGGTGGATGGCTTGAGTGCACTTATTATTTACTGCTTTGTATTTCTGTATGTCAGAGGGGGACCCAGTGCTATTAGCCCTATGCCACAGGTTATCCCTGACCCCGATGAGCTCAAGGAGCTGTGGTGTGATCCATGATTTGCTGGTTCCTTTGATTTTCCTCATTTTTAGAGGGGCAAAGACATTGCAGGCTGAGTTAAACTTGTTAATAAAGCACTCAAGAGCAGCATTCATGTCAGCGGCAGCATAGAGCCCCTCCCAGTCTAGCTGGCGGAGGTAGGATTTTAGTGAGGCAAGATGTCCAGCTTTTATAATTCTGGAGGTTACTGTTTTTGGTGGGGGGTTTCAGGGTCTTGTTTGTCCAGGAGCATAATACTAGTGAGTGGTCACTGATAGAGTCGGCTAGCACAATGGTTCTAGTTATTCTTTGTGGCCAGTTGGTTAGTACCCAGTCTATGAGAGTACTTGAACTGGTGCGATAGTTTACATGAGTGGGGGATTGAACGATTTGGACTGTGTCTATGGCCACTATTGCATCCTGGCAAGGTGCAGCATCTGGGGATAACCAATTTATATTAAAGTCCCTAACATTATGATGTCAGATTGATGGCAATTACTAGATAAATAATCAAGTTCTAGTTTGAAACCAGCCTCTTGATCTTTAGTGGGTATGTACACCGAGATTATAGTAAAACACTGTCCCTGGGATCCAAGTTGAACTTGGATGGAGAGAATTTGTGATCTTCCACCCTGGGGTGGGATGGGGAGTTCCCTGCACTGAACTGAGTTATTAACGTATATGACACATCCTCCCCCTCGTTTCCCTCGCCTGTCCACCCTGAAAGTTGTGTAGCCCTCAAGATGGATAGCAGAGTTAGGGGTTCTAGGAGTGAGCCAGGTCTCCACGACTGAGATGACATCTGGTTTATGTTGGGCCATCCATACTTGGAGACCATCAAATTTTGCTAGCAGGCTGCATATGTTAAGAGATGCAATAGTTATTGCCCCAGTCTTGTAGTATTGAGGCACTAGTACTAGGTACAGGGTTTGGGAAAATGTTACCCGAGAGTAGAAGGAGTAGCCAGGCAATTCTAAGAGCTTGTAGCTTTAAATGTTTTATAAGATAGGACTTGCTGTGGGAGTTGGCTATTTTCTTCTTCACTTTTGTGGTGACTATCAGCATATTCAGCTGAGCCAGCAGGATAGTGGACGTATGTTTAACTGCATCCTCTGCTCTTGTGGGATGGCAGAGGGTGGCATAGTGGGATTGCCAGAGGTGGTCTCAGAGCACCTTGTAGTTGGGGCCGGAATTTGGATTGCATCCACATTATTTTGGAGAAGGGTAAGACAAGTGTATGATCCTGCTCATTGCTTAGGAAGGCTTTGTTTGGTTGTTTGCCTTGGGCACTATCAAGGGCAGCAGTGCGGGAGTTTGCTAGGCAGTGGAAGTTGATCAGATCAGATAATACTACCCTAGCAGAGAGGGTAACGGGGGTCTGCTCAAAGAAAATGTTGGGCAGTAGAAGGTGTGAAGGGTTGGAAATGTGTAAGGATTATTGCCTTTTGAGGGAGTTAACTGGGTGGCAGACACTGTTGGGCTTATTTCCAGTCCTGTAGGAGAATTCAGGTAGGATGAGTCTTTCTTGGAGTCCAAAATTGGCTCCACTGTCAGAAGAAGGATGTAGCCAATGAGGAGAAGGTCGGCTGCTGAAGCCATCTCTTGGATTTATTACAATAGCTAATGAAACAGTACTGTGTAGAGCTGTAAAACCACAGCCATGGAAACAGAGAGCAGGGCATTGAGGAGAAAGTGTCTTATACTGAAGATGCCTTTAAGAGGAGGTTAGGATCAACAAAGATCAACAAAGGGGTGGGGAGACAGAAAGCTTTAAGCTCAGAGCACTAGTACTGGGAGCCAATGGGGCAGGATCAGGTAGGAGATGGAGAAGCTTAAGTGTATTTAAGAGTGGCCTGGGAGGGGATGGGGAGGTGGGTGAAACATTTGGCAGCCGAAGCAGCAGCCAACGAGGCTGCAGTTGTGTATAGGCCGTACCTGATGCTTGATTCCAGGGAGCTGGTGGCAGAAGACTCCTTGGCACTGAGAGAGACACAGAGTGGTGTCCAGACATGCAGGAGGTGAACCGCGGGTGTGGTAGGTAGCCGAGTGGACTACAAGTCTGCCTGTCAAAAAAGGGACAGAACAGGGATTTACAGCCCTGCAAAGGGGTGGGAATGAAACTAAGATTAGCACAGATATAAAAGAGCTGCAATTTACTAAAAGAGGGACAAATAATGGGTCAAGAAGCAGACAGATAGGCACCAGCTCTGCAACTGAGATTTGTAAAACAGTGGGAGAGGGGGCAAATAAGGGAGAAATTAAAATGGTAGCTGCACTGGATTAAAATCCAACAATTCAGTATGCTATGTAGACTTTCAGCTAAGAAATCTTAAACTCTGAATCCTGACTCTAAATTCTGTACATTAATAAACATAGACACAGCAACTGAGGTGACAGGTTAAATACAATACAAAAAAAGACTGCTGGTAGAAGTAGAGTAAAAAATAAGCAGAGGAGAAGCTGTAAAGCCCTGCTTGGTGCACTGAAACTGAGGACTGCACTTGCAGGGATCCAGGAACCCTGTAAGTGCAGGGTTTCAGCTGCAAGAGGGAGAGAAAAACAAACCTATTTCTTTACTAGTTCCAGAGTGTTTGAATAGAGGCAGCCCAAATTAATTCACTGGCTTAATATCTAAGAGCTGAGTCCAGTACCGGGATAGCAAAATGCCAGTCCGTTGGGCAGACAGTCAGAATGCTTCTGCTCAGGAGCAGCCAATGAGAATATTCCAGGGCAAGGTGCTGGCTTTCAAAATATTTGGCAGCTGGAGCAGCAGCCAGTGAGGCTGGAGCTGTGTATAGGCAGTACCTGATGCTCGATTCCAGAGGGCTGGTGGCAGCAGGCTCCTTGGCACTGAGAGGCACAGAGTGGTGTCCAGGAATGCAGGAGGTGAACCGTGGGTGTGATAGGCAGCAGAGTGGGCTACAAGGATGTCATTTTGCAACTCCCTTGAACTTTTACAGGCAGGTAGTAGGGAGATTGTCAAGCTGTGACAGAGTTGGAGACAGCTGCAGAGGACAGAGAGTTTGATGATGGACCAATAAAGAGCACCATCATAAGTAATGAACTAGTCGGGGGGGGGTTCCACTGAATGCCATAGAATGACAAGGGTCTGGGGTGAGGTTGGTGGCCACTGGACAACCAGGAGTATTTACTGCTAGATGAGTAAAATTATTCTAGGAATGTCTCAAAGTGGACATAATTTATGGTGTAGGTGGCTGAGGCAAACCTTTTGGTGACAGCATTGGTGCTCATGAGTTTTCTACATGGAAGATTGCCAGAAGACAGGTGCTGTGCCATATGAACATCCATTCTGGGAGTCGCTATCCAGAATGTTAGAGGCTACAAAAACTCACATTATCCACAGTAACATCTAAAAAAAAACACTGGCCGTGTGACATAGTTTGAAAAGGTTCTTCTGAACCCTGTTATGATGAAAAAAGGTTGTGTATAGAAGAAATAAGTGGCCATACAATGGCAGCCTGTTTGTACCATGTTTTTGCTCAATAAACCATTTTGAACATCAACGAAGCCAGAGACTTCAGAGAATGGAAACATTTTTTAAGGAAAGAATGTACTATGAAAATGATTAATTACCTTCAGTCTGGTGGTCTGTAGTGCTCCCTCCTATCCTGGAACTCACTAACTCCTCACAGGAAGTGACCTCTTTTCTACTGACAGGTTCCTGTTCATATATTTCCAGTATGAAGTAATAACTGCTTTGGATTCAGAATAAGGTATACCAAGTTCATTTGTCATAAAAATTAAATGACTTAATAACCTCTGGATTAAAAAAATACCCTTGTAAGTTATCAATCTACATATAATTCAGTTGCCCTTAAAGCATCAATTCATATTAAAAAACATACAGTATATACAGTACTTTGTTTTGCTCTGCATTTCAGCTCCTGAAGTTAATCCCTACTCTTTATTTTTGTTCCCAAATGTATTCATATATTGCCACATTGTATTGTGTTCTACATGTCATTCATGTCTTTTGTATTAGCAATACACCTTTGATTCATCAGTGTGGACCATATATGTACATTATAAGGATCTGGTTCACCAGTACATTTACCATTTTAGAATTTTACTTTCTTAGCCTGGAGTAGCTCTGATGTTCCCAGTACCCCATAAGATCAGGTAGCAGTAGAAGTTGTTTGCCACTTAATTTTTCTCATGGAAGGAATTATGTTATATAGCCATGCACAATACATAATCATTTAAAGTTAAAAGGGACTTTAGGTTCCTTATGATCACCTGCTTCACACTTCATAAGCAGAAATTTAATAAGTATGCAGTGCAAACATGCACCAAATTATAGGGATTTTCTGTCAACTCTATCACCCAAGATATCTGGTGATTCCATTGGTAAACAGCAATATGCCCAGGCTTGACTTTTGGAATTCTACTGTCTTCATGTCTACTCTCTCTGCTGGTAGACTGATCCATAGGTTCACAAACTTCAGGCATAAAATGTGCCTCCTAACATTACCCTTAAATGTACAGCTTCAGAGCTTCTGGACACCAAATTTAGACATCTTTGACAGTTAGAACTTTCCAATAGACTTCAGTATGCAAAAGACTGAGATCATGTCCCCTCTAAGCCTTTTTTTCTCAAGCGTTAACACATAAAGTGCCTCCAGTCTCTTCTCATAGCTTTTGTCCCTTATACCACTCATTTTACTAGCCTTGAATTACAAGATCTAGAAGGGACCGGCAGTGTTGCTTAGTGTCATGTTCTTTCTTGTCTAGTCATATCACTCAGCACCTTCAGACATCAACTGGCAAGGATAGACAGAGCCATCACTGATAACTGCTCAATTGCTGCATGTTTCCAATCATTATGTGTAGTCATCACACAAGACATTGTGACAAGGAGGAACATAACACTGGGCTCCACTGAATGTGGCCCCGAATGTTTGTGTAGTGTAAAATATTTTTTTTGTATTTTGTTGACCGGGAAGGAGGGCTAGACCATTCTGCCTATTTTTCAGCCTTGTTTTGATTGGGAGATATAGATGCACATTGGCATGCTGAATCTGTTTAAGCTGTTGGTGATAATTTTTAGTGAATGTGGGAAATTTGGCCAAGACAAAGGGGGAACGTCCCCTACTGTCCAGTAGAGTGAGCTGTCCATCTTGCTGTCAGGCAAGATGGTGAACCTTGGAGATGGTGGTGGAGGTGGAGGACAAGCTGTTGCTGATCCTGTTATTTCTGCATTGCCACTTGTTTCTGCCTGTTCCACAGAAATCCCTCATAGCCAGGGCCCCTGGTGTTCTGTGGCAGAATTTTCTGATTTCTGCGGCAGGGCTCCTTGTCTTCTGCAGCTGCATTTTCTGATTTCTGTGGCATGATTTATTCATTTCTCTGGCAGAATGCAGTCCTGTCATTGGCTAAATACGATGTGATGTCATCGATGACATCATATGCTGAGCACAGAGGAGGGTCTTCAAGATAAACGAGGTGGGAAAGAAAGCCTGACACTATGCAAAACAGTATATTTATATGAAAATTCACCAAAACAATGAATTCTACGGCACTATATATATTCTACGGCATGATGCAAATTCATGACAAATTCTGCAACCCAGAGACACTTGGAGAATTCCAGGGCCTTGCTCATAGCCAAGGGGATGTTCTTCATGTTTCCAAGGAGGATATCGAATGGGTTGAAATTAATGCTCCTGATGGGAAGGGTGCTCAGGCTTGTTTGGATGTGGCTGCTGTTGAAAGTTATATACAGATAGTACCTGTAATAGAAGTTTTTTGTGCCTAGTTTTGTATAGTGCTGCAATGATCCCTACTGAAGATAACCTTGTGGCTGGGATACAGGAAAGGTGTCTGTTTTTGCTCCAGCTTCTGGCCAATGAAGATACAGCCTTGGAAGCAGCCATTGACAATGTTTAAAATTCACAGAGTCAGCTGGGGAGTGGTCCAGCTGAGAGGTCTGTGTTGTCAAAACATACAGTGACATTGCCAGTTTCAACGACCAGAAGAGAGAAGAACGGCCCCATGGTGGGCTTACACAGTGCCTTAGAGAAGGCAGACCTGCCCCAACAATGCTGGTCTCTGGGATGAGTGCTTGGTCTCCAGCAAAAGCTCTATTAGCTGCAAGTTGGAGGAGAACAGCTTATGGCTCTGGGTGGGATGCTGGACCTGTCCAGAATGTGGAAGACATAATCACAATAGCTAAGACACTTACAAGATGCAGAAAAACTGTCAGTACCCCTGCACCTGTAAAGTCTTTAACTCTCATGAACTGTGCTAAAATTGGTCTGCTGGCAGTTCTCGGCAGGGAGGGGGCAGGAGACAAGTTGTTCTGACTCACCTACATACAGTACATTCCTGATTCATTGATTCTGCTGTTCTGCTTCCTGATACAGTGCCTGTTCCCAATATTGAATGACTCCTCAGGGAAGAAGTCATTTATGCCTCTGCAGTATAGGAGATTATCCCAGCTACAAATACCTCTGATCCATTGCAAGAACTGAATTAGACCCCAGTGACTGTTTTTAATGGACAGACTGTTCTGCTTGATTGAGTTGAAATTGTGGGGGTAAAACAGGCTTCTGTATAGGAACAACACTTCCAGGCTCAGGTGAATGTGACTGTGCCACTTGAAGAAGGGAGACTGGGGAGGATATTGTGTAAGAAACTGGATAATCTGTTTCTGTTTCAATTCCAGGGCCTTCTGAGAAGCCTCCAGGAGGGCATGGGCACTGAGGAGCCCAAATAACAATTGGTTAATACTGTGGACCACAATCAGAAGGAAGGGGTCTTCCAAATATGCAGGGAGAACAGGGACAACCCAGAGGGTCCCGAACCAACTCACCCCAGGTTATATGGCAGACCAGATGTAAAACTATTCCTAACCAGCAGGAGGGTGGAATGTAGTTCACATATGTAAGAGAGGAAGCCAAGATACAGTCCCTGATTAGGTTCATGTGGCACCAAAATCTATTTAATGATTTTTTGAAATTATTTCCAACAGACATCTGTGCCCTTATTTACATATCAGGGAAGCCTATTTTTGACATCAGTTTCAAGACCCCAAAACTGTTGGACCAGTTCTGGAGACAGTACTCGGAGGGTAGCCCCCCCATACCAGTTTACAGTTATCCCACTTACAGACCCTGATATTAATAATATCTCAGCACTGTGTAGAAATGAGGGGTTAAGTGTATCCAGTATCTTTTATTGGTGACAATGGTGTGATGTACAAAGTCACCCTTTGCCTATCTTTGACTCAGAGCAGATCTGGACTGAGGAGATGGTGTTTCAAGTTCCAGCTTCATCAAATTGACTCTGGGGTCTCCATCTCCCAAACAGATTTTTTATTGGCAGGGACTGTGGCATCATTTTCTATGCTGATCAACCAAATTCCTGCTACAAGTGTTCTCCCTCCAGGCCCTCTGAGAGGAATTTCAGGCCCCAGGAAAAGTCCAGACTCTGAGGCCCTTATGCAGCCGCATACAGTAGCATGCTGGGCAGCCTGGGCCCCTCTTTGATGCCAGGCACTGGGAATTATCCCCGGCTACCCCACCCTCTCAAGGGCCCTGTCCCCTTACACTTTGTGATGAACCAAAGTGTAGCCTATGTTCTGCCATCAGCCATGTGAGCCTATCCTATGACAATATACTTTGTTTTATCCTGTGCAATGAAAGAGGTTACGCCTATCAGTCATGCCCACATGCAGCTCAAAATGGGAGAGCACATGTGGACCAGGATGGCATCTTAACTCAAGGCCAAAAAAGCATGGGTCCATAACCGTCCACTTCAGAGGGTCCTCCACCCAACACCCTGATTTTGAATCGAGTTCTGCCAAGTTCCTATAGAGTAACACAGAAATCAGAGAGACTAGCACCAACTTCCTCAGATAATGTGGACGCTGCCATCTCTGCAATGATTCCTTGTGTTCCTCAGTCAGAGGAATCTCCTCTGATCCCCTTCAAGTACCTCATGAAAACCTCCAAAAGCCAGCCAATAAGATGGATGTGGTATCAGCAGGAACAATGGAGCAATCTCCCACTCCCAGTTTCTGAAATGCCCACCCACCCAACTCCTCAGTCAGTTGATAAAGGAATGACCATAGTCCACAGGAAACATCAAATATGGGGCAAACAAGTAAAGCCTAAGCTACCAAAGCGGACCCTGTCAGACTATTCAATAAGAGTGAACTTTTGGCACAAAAAAGAAACTGTGGTGCCTCTGAGGAAGGTGAAAAGGGTTAGGATGGGGATGATTCTGCACATCCTCAATAGTCTCTTCCCAGAAGGCTTTGTCATTTGAAAATTAGGCAGGGGACCTTGATGCAGACTTTTCAAAGGAAAGGAAAGGTAGATCTGAGTCACTGAACCATGCCCACTCCTGTAAAACTCAAATATGATGGACATAAGTAAATCAGGACTATTTTTCACCCTTTCCATTATGCTTATGGCTGACTTGTCCATTGCCTGTGCCTCACCAAATACTAATAGTGTTAAAAATGTTAAAAGGCATATTACCACATTATAGAATATGGTGGAATTGGAAATTCCACCATGCTGAAATGTTGTTTAGCCACCACGCTTAACAATGAATGGAATGCTATACTAACTGTACATGAAGAAGAGTATTCCATTCCTCTCAGAGTGACAAGCTCAAGCCCTGTGTGAAAGCCACCATAAAACAAATGCTGCGCATTGACAGCAGTGTAATCTGCTTCAAACATGGAAGCTGTGCACGGCAGTTTTTTAAAAACACTCACAGCTCAGAAGAAGTTTATTCTCCGTGATGAGAACCAGCATAAAAAAAAAGTTTCTGCCTCCAGTTCGTGGATAAGCTCGCTAAGCGAGATATCTGCCTGCCATGTTTTTTTCTTTGAAAACTTGCCCACACTACAGCAGCAACCAATTGGAGTGTGCGTTGCTAACATAAGGACGCCCAGTCCCTAGCAACCACACAACTTGGCAAGACCAAGCAGTAGCTCCCCAAATACAAATAGGAGACTACAGTTTATTTTCAATGAAAACATTTACTTAGAAAACCTAAAATTGGATACAAGGGCACCATGCACTATACAAAATACAGGATGGGCAACCTCAGTGCAGAACCAGTGTGTTCTGTCACCTCAGGGTTTAATTCCAGGGAATCACACCCCTCTGTGGCAGAACACACTGGTTTTGCATGGTTGCCCATCCAGTATTCTCTAAATCCCTTTTGCAGAGTTTGCCTTATTCAGTATTTTTTTCTTCAAGACACCAGGATAAGTACCACTCAGGATATTCGCCATTTACAGAATGTAAGGCAGGGGAGGGTAGTTCCCTTTTGCTTGGAGGCAGTATAATGCAGCGGGTTAAGGCTCTGAGACGCAGATCTGCAGACCTGGGTTTGAATCCCACAGCCACCTAGGGGCATACTGTGTGATCCTGAGCAAGTCACTTAACTTCCTTGTGCTCCCAGGTCACATCTGGAAACAAGCTTCGGCTTAGTGTGCTACTCCTGGTTAAACAATGTTCCCTTTCCCTTCCTTCCTTTCCCATCAGGAAAGAAAACTGTTCTGGGGTTAGAGTTTTTTTCAGAAATTTTACTTGCACTGTTTCAAAACTGGTTAATGTAGTCCTGGGAACCTGTTAAATTTGGATGTTACATTTGCAGGCCACATTTTTTTGTTTCATTAGTCTACAGGTATATGCCCCTTCACAGTCTAAAAGTATTCCATTTTTTTAGATCATGCAGCACTGTTATATACCTTGAAAATACAGTTGTGGGGGAGATTTAATTGCCTTCCAGATAATTGAAAACTACAGAGAAGAAATTTTAGAGTGATTCAAACTTTCTTACTAAACTGATTAGCTAGTAGGCATGATGGATATTTATAGAATAATTTATAAATCAGATGGAGCAACTGTTTTAAGTGCCAAATGTTATCCAGAATAAATTTTATCTTGATATCTAATACCCTACTGGTGGGGAGTGTGGTCATGGCTCCTTCTCAGACTACAGCCTACTCCCTAGTTGGCTGCATATTAAAACAAGGAACATTCTGTGTGTGGTACAGGCCTCTGGAAGGCTGATAATGAGCTGATACAACAATGGGGGGTAGGGAAACCATTCAACTGTTTTATGAAGGACTTAGCTTTGTAAAGTGCATGTATGATCTGATTTTGCCCCAGTGGGAGGACATGAAGAAGGCTCTTCAGGTTTTTATTAAACAAACTGGCAAAGAGGTAGACAGGAAGTAGTATAGACGATAGCTAGACTAGCATTCTCAATTACACAAGTTGTTAACATATGCTTATAAGAACAAATTAAATTTATCCTCACAAGTTAGTAAAGTGGAAGAGGAGATAACTCAGTTCCATTATAAATAGAGTGGCTTCCTTACTAACCCAATGATGATACAGTACACAAGCCAAGCAGCCTTCTAACTCTCCATTTGAGATCTGTGCAACCAGGGTTAAAAAACAGGGTAATGACTCAATATTATAATTTGGCTGGACATATAGTCCAAGGGAAATGGGTATTTTAGAAAGGGTTCATACTGTAGGTACGTGTCAGAGCCACAAAAAGAGGATGACATGGTACTCCAAGACGCAAAAGGGTTCCATGCAGATTTCACTCATCCAGTGACCCATCAGGCAGCATCAGTGAAACATAAAGTCTCAAGACAGTCCAATGACCCCACCTAACTAGAAGTTTGGAAAGCCAAATTTTCCATGTGCCCCACTGTCGAACTTCTCAAGGTCAGCACTCATATGCAGCTAGAGCTCCTAAGTCGCTCAATGCACAGCCTGCCAACATCTCCAATGTAGGGTCTTTGGGCACGCTCAGCTTCAAACTTGTGAACTCCTATTGGCTAGATCCAATTGTGCTTGCTTTAATTAATCTCCTTTCCCACCCACATAATAGCAGTCACTACTAATCACATCCCTGCCCCCACATTCAACACTCCACCTTCCACTTGGCACTAACTGCCACCCTCGCTCATTGACATCCTGTCTCTACTGGCTTCCCTGCTGTCCTTTCCTCACTAATCCCATCCCTCTTTCTTGATGGCCTGTAGACTCCTCAACCCTATTGCTACAAATCTTCACATTTATTTATTTATTTTATTTATTTAGGAAATTGAATTACAACCCTTGAGTCATAGACTCATTTCAAAGGCTCCATGTCAGAATAAAACATAGACATTCATACAGTACATACATAGAATAAATGTGGGTGAGCAATCATATAGACTATAAGCACAATGAGCACTGGTTAATGCCTACATATTTGGCAGCTAAAACAGGGCAGAGCTATTGACATATTCTAATGAGCAGTTAAGACCTATACAATTTGGTAGCTAAAGCAATGCATGATATGAGTTGGTAGTAAGTCACCTCAGGGAGGCCTTGTCTTATACAAAATACAATGCATTCATAGTCCTGTGAAACTATACGGTAACTGAGGGAGGTGAGGAGCCTGTAGGCTAGAAATAATGAGGGCTGTCCACTGCCAGGTCAAGGGTAGGTGCATGGCCTAGCCTCATGGTGCAGGATCCACAGCTTACCAGTTACACTGGCATTGATGTGAGGAGAGAATATGAGCCCTTAAGGCAGCTTTAAAAGGACCTAGATTGATGATTGATGTGGTGGTCAGTCGGAAGGCATTTTACCAGGATGGGACTCTAAGGGGGAAGGTTCACTGGGCCAGGGTGGTCCACACCCTAGGTATCTTCCAGATAGTTTTTGAGGTGGCCTATGTGGATGCTGAGATGGTGGCTCCTCGAAGAAAAGCCATGACACCTATTGGGGTTAAACCAGTGGATTTTTTGGTGAAGAGAAAGGTCTGGTATAATAGTCTTTCTTCAAGGAAGACGATATTGGAGAGCACATATAGGTGCAGGTATGGTATTTCCGTCAGCACCAGAGAGGAGCCGGCAGGCCTTATTGATGACTACTTGTATTTGATGAAGCACTGTAGGGTCGGCCGCGGCATAGATTGTGAGGCCATAGTCCACCAGTAATAAGACTGAGGAGGTAATGGCAAGGTGAAGTGCTTCAGGTGGCAGGCAGTCTCTATGACTGTAAAGGAGACCAATGCAGGTGTAGGTAGTGGAGGTGAGGATTTTTATATGTTCGTGGAACGAGAGGGAAGAGTCAAATGTAATACCTAGATACTTATACTTTTGACCTGTTCCAATGGGATGAGAGAGGTGGAGAATATTTCTAGGGGAAACCTTTATCTGTTTTGGTGGTGGGCATAGAGCATCATCTTAGTTTTTTATGTTGACCACCAATCTGTGATCAGCAAACCAGTGTTCAATCTGAGAGAAGGAGTTTGTAAGGTACGCTGGTGAGAGAGAGGATCAGGATGTACAGCATAAAGAACAGCATCCACATAGGGGTAAAGGTTGCGGGGCCAGATTTAGGCAGGGCATTGAGGTAGATGCTGAATAGCAGGAGACCCAGGATAGATCTCTGGGGAACTCCTGAGCACATAGGCAGCATACTAGATATGGTATTATTAATTTTAACACATTGGGTTCTAGATGAAAGATAGCTGGAGAACCATTAGAGTGGACAATGAGAGACCCCAATTTGTTGTAATGTGTTAAGAAGGAGCGGGTGAAAAACCATGTCAAAGGCCTTTGAGAGGTCTATAAACACGGCCCCTGCGAAGTGGCCCTTGTCAAGTGTGGAGTGTAGGGAGTTAGCGAATTCTTTGAGGGTGGTCAGAATGCTGTGACCAGCTCTGAAACCATCGCCTGCGCCCTATGGGAGGTTGTACGAGAGGAGGTAGTCAGAGAGCTGATTGGCCATGATCTTTCAAGGCTTTGAGAGTAGGGGAGAATCAGGATGGGCCAGTAGTTGTTTGGGAGGGAGCTGTTGCCACATTTTATAGTGGTGTTATCACTGCCATTTTCCATGAAGTTGGGAACTGGCCCAGGTGCAAGGACAGATTTAGAAGGTCCATGAGTGTGGAGATAACTGAGTCTAGTGCAAGGTATTGGATCACATAGTGAAGGCGTCTTTGCAGTAATTGGAGCCCTGGAGGGCTATGGACAGGTAGGCTTTTGCTTCAGTAGGGGGTAATGGCTCTGAGTTTGAAGGGGGGATGGAGGAGCTCAGGCTGTGGGGTAGGCTGAATTGGATCGAAAACATTGCTAGGGAGGATGGAGCTGAGGTCTGAGACAGTGGAGTTGAGGCAGATAGCTATGTGAAGTGTGTCTGTGGTGGTAGTACCATTAACACTAATTTGTGAGGGGGAGGAGAGCAGGATTTACCATTAAGCTCCTTGATGTTATCTTGTGCTACCCCAGAGGTGGCTGAGGTGGTTCTGTAGCACTCTGCCTTGGCCTTGTGGATTGCCCAGGTACACTTATTGCAGGCAGCATTATAGGCCTGCCTATTGCTTAGCAAACCAGAGGCAGTGGCATGATGCCAAAGGTTGTCACGCATTTTGAACTGTTGTAGGAGTTCTGGGTGATCCATGGGACTACGCTTCTTAGTAGTCACTTTGATGGTTGGTGCAAAAGCATCACAGGTGGTATTAAAGGTGGTGGTGAAGTAGTGCAATGCATCATCTATGTGCTGGCTTGGGAAATAGGGGACCAGTCCCAGTAAATTAGATATTGTTTGAGTTTGGCTATGCCTCTGGGCATAGTCGATGACAACAGATAATATTTGGTGGTGGATTAGGTAGCTGACAGGACCAGCTGAAGAAGATTGGGAGTGGTCGCTAAGGATTAGGAAGGACACCCAGGTTGGTAATATGTTGGGGACGATTAGTGAGCAGGATATTTAGTAAGGTGTGGGTTCCATTAGTGGGTTGGCCCTGGTAGGCTGGGATACCAGTTGGTTGATATCTAACACAGCAAGGCATCTTTGTCATGTGTTGATGAGCTTGCCAGCATGTTTATGTTGAGATCCCCAACTAGGATTTATTCCATTTTGTCGGGTGGCTGGCTAGGTAGTCAAAGAGCACTTAACAAGAAGGGGATTTGCTGTGGGGTGGGATGTAGGTGAAGGTGAGAGTTAGAGGAGCACGGTTTGGGTCAGGGTAGAGTTTTATTAAGAGGGCTTGGGCACCATGGTCTAGGGAGTGTGCAGGCAGGGCTTGGTAATGCAGTGAGTCATTTACTTAGAAGGTGCAGCCACTGCCTTTCTTACTGTTACGATCAAGCCTAATGAGACAGTAGCCAGGAATAGAGACAAATGAGTCTGCGGTCTTCTATTGAAGACAGAATGTCTGGTTGGTGCCGTGCCATCCAGCATTGCAGGGGTGCTGTATTTTTAGGCTGGCTGCAGATATTCATAGCACCTATTTGGAGCCCCATGGGTGACCGCAGTTAGGGCACTGCTCAGCCAGGATTGGGGTGAACATTACCAGATAGTAAATGAAGCAAGTGGAAGATCCTGAAAAGGGCCATGAAGTGGTGGCATTTTGCCAGGTAGCAGCAGTGGGCAAGCTTAGAAGGTGATGAGCACCGAATGGGCAGCTGCATGATGGCTGGGATGGCCAGGTGGAAGAACAGACATGGAGCGCTTAAGGCACAGAGGTATAGGGGAGGGGTAGAGGGGAGGGGTGCGGGGGGCTATGGGGAGAGACAGGGTGATGGAGAGGCTATGAGGTGGTGAGGTGCTCCCCTAGCAGCAAAGGTGTGTACATACCAGAGGCAACTGGGGGTTTGTTGCTGAGCAGAGTAAACATGGTTAGCAACGGTAGTATGGTTAGTTTGTGGGTGGTGTGAGGGAGTACAGTGGTGGCAGATGTGACCATGGGCAGGTATGAGGGTCTTGCTGACACCTGACATTGTGGCAGACTTAGTGGCATAGTGGTAAGGTTGCTGCCTTTGAAGTGAAAGGTACCTGGTTTGGATGCCACATTGTATGCCTAGTGATAGCCTGGGAGATTGTGCAAGGGACACTACAGAGAGGTGAAAGGCAAAGAATTTAGGTATGAATGATGCATGACAGATGTGTTGGGGGAGAAGTGGGAAGAGGATTGCAACCTACACGTCTTGCTGCCCTCTAGTGGCTTTTACAGTATAATCTGCAAATGGACACTTTCATCCCCCTCCATCCACTCTTCAGTCCCTCTTTATTCCTCCCTATCATCTCTTGCCATTGTATCCTTACTACCCTATTCCCCATCTCCTCCTATCACCCACTTAATCTCCTATGGTTACCTTCTGTGCTGCCTGTAAACCTCCCTTCCTCTCCTAAAACTTATCTGTAAACCCAATCATATGGAGGGTGGGGTTATTCTGACCTACTACAAGCTCAGTATCTATATGTTCATAAAAACAGAGCATACATTGTACAATGCTCGCTCACACTGATGTCTTTAGTCAGCTGATTTGTCACTGACAAGGCCTATGGCTGCATCTTATTATTCTTACTCACTCTCTTTGTATGCAGCTGTGCATTAAGTGTACAATCTTTTTTTTTTTGTTATTGTACTGTATCCTTCTATGTATATTGACTTGGAACCTATGTAAAAGAGCTCCCTGGCTCAAAGGTGTTAACTCTGAAACTTTAATAAATAAATATTTCACTATACTACTGGTGATGTTTTGGAGGCCATAAAATCTCCTAACACAGGCACGCCCCTGCCCAGGAGAGGTTAACTGTTGAAACTTACAAACTGTTGCAAGATTATATAAATTCAATTTGGCAGATTTGTTTAAATCCTATTTGAGTTCAGTGGTTTTTCCCAAACGAATGAAGTAGTCTCTTTTCATTTTTCTCTTCAAGAAGGGAGACAGGAATGACATACAAAGTTAAAGACAAATAAGTCTGATGAATGTGGACTACAGAATCCTGATGAAAATATTAGGGAAACATTTAAGTATGATCCTTGACACAATAATTGATTCTGCACAGACATGTGCTTTACCCAGACAGCCAATTCAACATTTGCTTTTGTTACATGAGATTTTTTTCTCATAATAAGGAAGCAGATATGTTTGGTTTTGTGCTTTCTCTGGATCAGGAGAAAACTTTGACACTGTCACATAAATTATTTATCAGGTTCTCATTAAAATTGTTTCCTAATGCCTTCATTGCTTGGATACAGAGATGTTGTGAGGGGCCATAGTGTGCCCAAATAGCAATGGTTAGATAGGTAAAAGTATTCCAGTTCGGTGGCGGGTGGGTGGGGTCCAACAGGGTGCCCATTGAGTCCAATGCTGTATGTCCTGGGCACAGACCCTCAATTCAAAAACTAGTTCAGAATCAGTGTTTAAGTGGTATTACCTGGAAGGAAGGATTAATATCACCGACAGTTTTAGTTTACACTGATGACATTTACATCCTAGTGAAAGAGGTTTTGGATATGAGTGTTGAACTTTCTGTAGACAGTGCTTTGACTATGGCCTCAGGTTCCCATATTAATATCCACAAATATGTGGGTAATGGTTTAGGCTCCAATGCACAGACTATCACTAGAGTGGTGGAAGGGATTACAGTATCAGCAGAACCCATTAAAATACTAGGGTTACCATTAATGATGGGGAATTGGATTGGAGTTGAAAGTGAATATAGGTAAAAGAAGACAGTGCTATGGAAATCTTGGCAGTAGTCAAAAGGTACACATATTGATTATCCCTATCTTCTGTTATTTAAGTTATAGTTTCCCCTGGTAACTTTGGAATTCAGTTTGTAGAATTTGTTTTTCTTATTGTGTGTGTGTGGGGGGTGTACTGTAGGTCAAATCCTATTAAGCACAATATCCTATGTTTATCTATTAAAGGGTGGGTTGAATATGATGAACCCAATAGTGTCTTTACAGTATTTTTTCTTCTAACATAAGTACTTTTTAAATGGAATGCAGGTTCATGTTGCCCTTGGTTTTCGGTTTGATTTGGTTTGGTTCTTTTTGGTCTCAACAGGAGCAGAGGAAATTTAGATAGCCAATGTGGGTAGTGCTTTCATGAATCCCTGATTATGTTGCTCATCCAGTGCAGAAGATAAGGCAGTAGATGTTATCATAAAGTGATACTGAATCTCAGACCAGGATAACATTCTATATTACTATTATCATCAATTCCTTTTTAGCTACCCAAAGTTTTGGAGTTACATGGGGGGGTACTAGAATCATTATCGACATGCTGACTGATGCACGGATACCCCTTAGAATGTGGGCTGTATTATGGATCAGTGTGCATCTGAGATTAGAAGTTTGAAATAATATGACACATGATGGAGTTGAGGAATGGTTCTGTCTGTGTGGAGGTGCGCAGCCTCTTTAGAGAATGTGGTGGGGTCAGTTGACCTACCTATGTATCTGAGGGACTCTATTCTTCCTCCATTAAAAAGCCTGTTTCGGGGGGTCATGTGATGCAGCAGACTGTGTAGCAGCGCTTGGTTTAAGCTCCCGCTATCTAAAGACTTTTATTTCTTTAAACTAGCCTAGAAAAAGGCATGTTCTATTCAAAGGCAGTCACTTGTGTCTGGATTACTACGTAGCGGTCTTTACCGAAAAATGGAGGCGGAAATGAGATCTCGCTGCCCGACATCTCCACCCATCTCTCTGGGAAAAATCTGGGAAAATATGTAAGGCCCAGTCGATGGGAAGCAGCAAGCCTTCTACCACCACGGCCTCAAGTGGCGGTTTCAGAAGCAACTCCTTACTTTGGAGTTATTTTGGACAGAGCTGCAACCCTTTCGAGATGACCTTAAATCTATAGTGACCGAGATCAAGCAAATGTCCGGTGCGCTAGAAGAGCTATCTACCAGAGTCTCAGATTCGGAGGCACGGATTGTCTCCTTGGAGAAGAAGGTGGATCGCACGGAGGACGCCTATAGTGGAAAGTCGGCAAC
The DNA here is from genome assembly GCA_016271365.2 of Neoceratodus forsteri. Taxonomy (NCBI): domain Eukaryota; kingdom Metazoa; phylum Chordata; order Ceratodontiformes; family Ceratodontidae; genus Neoceratodus; species Neoceratodus forsteri. Next base: position 616,828,953 of record CM057455.1, read on the forward strand.
GCATCAAGAAGCTCGAACAAAAAGTCGAGGACCTAGAGGGGAGATCCCATAGAAATAACGTTGTGGTCCTGGGCATTCCAGAAAAAGAAGAGGGCAATAATGCCTTTTTGTTTGCCCAGAAGCTGTTTGAAAGGATTGCCGGTCCCTCTCCTTTTGGACCCTCATATACATTGGAAAGGGCCCACCATGCGCTGTGCCCGATTCCTGCCCCTGGCCAACAACCCCGGCCCCTGATGATCAAGTTTCTTAATTTTCAGGAGAAACAATTTCTGCTATCGAAGATTAAAGAATTGGATCAGGTCCTTTGGGAAGGCAAGATAATTCATGTAACCCAGGACCTCCCGACCACGGTGCATCAAAAAGTGTGTTTTCACCCCATTTCAACCAAGCTTATAGCGGCAGGAATAAAGTTCGATGGGGTACCCTGCTCGCTTCCAGGTGTTAATCTCGGAGCCTGGGCATCTTTCGATGAAGTTGATCCTGCCACGAAGGCACTACAGAAGGAATATCCTGATCTTTTCAAGTCTAATTGAAGTAACAGGAAGCCGCGTTGTTCAGGGAGAGTATTTAAGATCGGAGAAGTCCTGACAAAGAAAGACTTAACTCCTGTTTTACTAAACCTGTTGTATTTACTTCAATGTTGATTGTCTGGTTTACTTTCTTTAGCTGGACCTGTAGGAGCTGATAATTGCTCACTGAGTTTGGAATTTTCAGGGGAGTTTTTCAACCAGGATGGGTACCTGAGGTAAATCCGAATATATTCTCCTGGGTGGGTAATGGTATCATACTCTGGCTTGTCGCCTGGGCTGGGAGTTGTTTTATTATTGGATTTTGTTCAGTTTTCGGACAGGCTATGCTATGGTGCTGGTGCTTAAGCAATGCTAATGGTGGTAGTTATTAATGTGATGTGCCACGTCATTATGCTACCACCAGAGGGTGTTCCTTAACCGTGCTCACAGCTGCAGATTGGAATAACTCGTAATTAGTGAACTCCTGATACTTTATACTCAGTTATGAAGTACTCGCTCTACCCATCCTATTCTGGCAATCCTGGACAGGGTAGAGAATGGAAATTACTGCTATACGGGGAATAGCTTCATAGCACAGCCCCCTCCCCCCGAGTATACTAAAGGTTTGTGTGAAGTGTCATACGATTATTGTAGGGGGTAGAGGTACTGGTCTATCTAATGGGATACGAATTCTCTTGAGGGTCTTATTTCACATCCTGATTGGGTATAACTGCCTCATTGAGCTTTGGGGTAGCGGGAGGGGAAAGGCCGGGGACTGTAGCAGGACTAGCTGTACCACATAACAACGACAGGAGGGAGATTATTTAGGGAATCCTGTACAGGATGTTTGTTTATTTCTTTCATGGTACATTCACTGGGTGGAGGAGGGTTGGGAGGAGGGATTTTACCCACTAAGTTCGCATTGCTAATGTTAAGATGGCTTTTGGCTAGAACACGTGTGCAGTGGAGCCTATACTAATCGGGGAGGGAGGGCTGTTCATGTTTACTGATGTTTTTCTAATGGGCGGAGGGTGGGAGGGTGGGTGCAGACTAAGTTGGGGGGTGTGCCTCAGCACAGCTCATGGGGGTTTTCATGGATGTATATTACTGAGGGATTTATTTTGAGCATTTCGTGTTATTGAGAGTTTGCAAAAATGGCTAATATCATAACAGTTGCAACTTGGAATGTCAAAGGATTAAGGCAGCGTGTTAAACAATATAAAATCCTTAAGCACCTTGCCTTGCTGTCCATAGACAAATTTTTATAAGAAGGTTTTAGATCAGTTACTTCCCCTATTAATGCCCTTATTACTGTATATACTATCGGGCACCCAGATGGATCCTACTTTGTGGGAGGCCTCTAATAGTTCTAATTTTGAAGCCTGGGAAGAACCCAGAGCTGCCTGTGAGTTATCGCCCATATCCTGATGAATCAAGATATCAAGATATTGGCCAAGATTTTTGGATTGCTTGGCACTTGTGATGCCTGATCTAATTGGGCCGGAGCAAGTAGGATTCATGAAAGGGCTGCCTCATTGGATCATCTCAGAACCCTGTCGACGCTCTCTCGGCAACCAGAGATGCCTCATTTCAGTGGTCCTGGTCTCCTTGGATGCTGAGAAAGCATTCGACAGGGTGAATTGGAATTTTTATTTAGGCCCTTAATGCTTATAAGTTCTCTGAGCTTTTCAGAATAGGATTAAAGCCCTTTATAATGTCCCCTCAGCTAGGGTAATGGTTAATGGTGTTATTTTGGAAAGTTTTCTGCTGAATTCAGGAACCATACAGGGCTGTCCCTTATCACCTTTACTTTTCAAATTATGTCTGGAACCCCTTATTCACCGGTTGAAGTTTTCTCCAGTAATCCAAGGCATAACTTTTCAGGGATACGAGGTGAAAGTATCGGCATACGCTGATTATTTACTGTTGCAGTTCTCCAATCCGGATAACTCAATACTGGCCTTGCTGAGCACGCACTGTGAATTTCCTAATTTTTCCAATTATAAATTGAACATTGATAAATCCCTTGTGTTTCCACTTAATTATAGAGTGGTTAAGTCAAGTGTTGTAAAATATGGTATGTCCTGGGTGCCAAACTCTTTAATATATTTAGGAATACAAGTGGTGAGGGACCCTGCCCTGATTCAGAAGCTGAATCTGGACGATTTAGTTAAAACTTTAGGATCGGATCTAGACAGATGGGCCAAGTTACCTATTTCACTCTGGGGGCGGCTGAACCTAATTAAGATGAACTTTCTACCCAGGATCTTCTACCCATTGTATTTGCTTAATAACTGGATTCTCATTTCATGGTTCGTAGTTAATGCTTTGATAACAAAATTATTTTGGCTAAAGACAATCCAGGATTGCATTTCATAAGCTGGTGGCTCCAAGGATCAAGGGGACTCCGCCTTCCATATATGATTTTTATTATTGGGCGAGCCATATGGTAAAATATGTGAGATGGATGGATAGTGTGGGAGAATCAGAATCAGAGGGCTGGTTACCTCTCTGGCTCAAAATAGAGCTATCTTTAATTTAGCAGTGTGGCCTGTCGCCAGCATCGTTGTTCTATATTAGGCCAATGCCCTCCGCCTTGTTGAAATCTACCCGTTCATGATCTCGGTCAGGGTGACACCCAGATATGCTCATTTATAGAATATGATCATACAGTTGATTTAGCTCAACCCGTTGGGGGTAATCCTAATTTAAAAATAAACAGTAAGACGATCATGTCAAATTGGCTCCCACAATTGGAAAATGTCAAGCTTGCTCAACTTGCTGCTCTGGATAGTTCATGGCTTTCAGTTACTACTATATTGAGTAGTTTTAACATTCCCACTAAGTCCATTTTTAAAGTATTCCAGCTCAAGCACTTGTTAACAAAGATATTTGATCCAGTTCCATCTCAATGGGGGGATATCCAACAGAGGATGGATCCCTTGTTGGGCCTCTCTGACCTTTTCACTCCTGAGGTATGCTTGTTAGGGGATTATACCCTCATTCCTGTGATATCAAGAAAGTATTATATGGCACTAATCTCCTTATCAGTTAAGAAGGTTATTCTCCGTCACTGGAAAGATGGTGTAGATATTCCTTTTTCAGAATTTCTTAAGGAAATCTTGGCTAACCTCAGGATGGAGAAAGTGGTGGCTAGTCTAAGTAATATGATGAATAGATATAGGCAAATTCTGATCCTTTTCACACGCTGCTCTGCATTTAGATTATTCTAAAAGCAATTGTACAGGTTTGGATGATTCACAGTCTGGGTAGTACGAGCTGTGCTGAGAGGGGTGTATGGTAGGGAGGGGGGCACTGGGTATGGGGGAGAGCAGCTCCGATATATGTAGTGGAAACTCATTTATGTATTACATTGTCAGATATGTTTGGAGTTGTTCTTATATGTGTGTATGAAAATTAATAAACTTTGAATTCAGAAAAAAAGCCTGTTTCAACACCCTCCTTTCTGCTCTCCTCTGTTCTGTCTCTTCCTCACTTTGTTCAGCTGGGACAGCCGCCTACAGAACCTACCCTCCCTCACTTCTGTTCTTTTCTTTCCTTCAAGTCCCTCCAAATACAAATGGATAATGGCTGAAAATAATGATTTAAATATGAAAGAAGCTAGCTAGCACCATGTAAAGTGTTGTAAATAAATACGGTAAAGTCTAGCAAGCACAGTGACATTTTATTTCCCAGTCTATAAAGGCAGAGCCTTGGATCCTGTGTGCTGACTGGAGCAGAAAAGCAGAGGACAAGCAATCTTTGTCCACGCAGCAACTAAAGCATCCAGAGAAGGATCTTGAACAATAATTAGGGATCTAGTAGAAATCTTACCAAGGAAGAGTAAGGTTGTATTCTCTTTCTTTTTTTATTTAATTTTTATTACTGTGACTTTTGTTGAACTTATCTGCTTTTGTGAAAACTGTATTTTGTTTGGAGACTTCAAAGAATAAAGCCACAGAGCAAGTGTGTTGTACCTTTGTTGGACTGAGTCATGTCTATCTGTTACACCCACACCCTAGGACATCTGGTGGCAGCAGTGGAACTAAATTGGGATTCTGACAGACAGAGGAACATTGATCAGTGGATAATAGACCTGGCATCATGATAGACAAGGTACATGGCAGACAACCAGGAAGACAGCCTCAGATGGGCAACAAGTGCCCAAGCAGTAGTGACAAGGACCATGGAAGCAGAACATGGAGAGAAGCCACTGCCTGGCTTGGAGCCTAATGCCAGGAGGAAAATAAAGCCTGATACCTCCGTTGGTGCTAGTATGGATTAGACCAGTGATGAACTGGCCGAGAAAACCCCAGAGACCATAAGTGGACTGTTGAGGTGGCTGGCTGTGAAACAAGTGGAGACAGAAAGACAGAGACAGAGGAAAAACCAAGAAAGGAGATGAAGCAAAACAACAAGACCAGAGATGGATGATACCTCAGAGCACTTCAACTGATCAGGACCAGTCGACCTACTGGTGGGTCCAGTACAACAGCAGAAGACTTAAAACACACCAACATGACCAGCAAAGAAATCTTACCAAGGAAGAGTAAGGTTGCATTTTTTCCTTTTGTTTATTTATTTTTTATTATTGTGGCTTTTGTTGAACTTGCCTGCTCCTGTAAAAGCTGTTTTTTTTGAGACTTCAAAGAATAAAGCCGTACAGAATGTGTGTTGTACCTTTGTTTGCCTGAGTCATGTCTATCTGTTACACCCCCACTCTAGAACATTTGGTGGCAGTGGTGGCACTGGATTGGCATTTTGATGGACAGAGGAACATTAATCAATGGATACCAGACCTGGTATCATGATAGACAAGGTACATGGCAGACAACTGGGAAGATAGACTCAGATGGACAGCAAGTGCCCAAGGAGTAGTGACAAGGGCGATGGCAGCAGAACATAGTGAGAAGCCACTGCCTGGCTTGGAGCCTCATCTCAGGAGGAAAATAAAGCCTGATATCCCCTTTGGTGCTAGCATGGGTAAGACCAGTGAGGAACTGGCTGAGGCACCACCAGAGACCGTAAGTGGACTGTTGAGGTGGCTGGCTGTAAAATAAGTGGAGACAGAAAGACAGAGGGAAAACCATGGAAGGGAGATGAAGCAATGAAGACAAGACCAGAGATGGGATGATGCCCTGCAAGCACTTCAATTCATCAGGACCAGTCAATCTACTGGTGGGTCCAGTACCAGACCAAAAGACATAAAACTCACCAACATGACCAGCACAGATGCTATTGAAGCCTACCTGACAACCTTTGAGAGGATTGCACAAGCTTGTAAGTGTCCTTAGGAACAGTGGGTAGTATGATTAGTCCCATACCTAACTGGTCATGCCCAGTTTGCTGACAGCCATATAGACAGCAGGGATGCAGAAGACTACAAATTGGTGAGGAAGGAGATCTCATGACAGTTTGATATCAGCAAGGAGACATACAAACAAAGGTTTCGTTCCCTTCATTAAGAGAATGTGGATACCACAAGAGAAGGGGTTTACACCCAACTCAGAGAGTTGTGTACTAAGTGGCTTCAACTGGAGGGGAAGATGGTGGTGGAGATCCTGGAAACCCTGGTCATTGCGAGTTTCTACAGATACTACCCTAGGATGTCCAGATGTGGGTGAGGAACATCATCCGGAGACTCAAGGGTGAGCATCACATTGGCAGAGGATCTCTTGACTGTCCAACAGTCCAGTATGAGAAGGTACAGAAGTGTCAGTTTTACAAACTCTTCCATGTCCAGTATGGTAAGACAACCTTTTGTATCTAATCAGGTCCCATAAAAGCCTCAGGAAAATAGAAGGGAGTTGGCCCAGTGGCGTGGAGGGCTTAGGCCTCATTTCTTACCTCCTGCCACTCCGGCAACCTGTGTTCACAGTGCAAGCTGGTCACTGGGGGTTGTCCATGGAAGGAGAGGATCGAGCATCCAGGGACATCTCTTATACGGAAGGGTGGGAGCTTGGACCAGCACTTGGCTGACACCCAGTGGGGGATAGCTGTTGGCATGCCTAGTCTCGTACGTTGCAGCATGGAGGAGGAGCAGTTGACTAGTGTGCAGTGTGTGGACATGCGTGCTGTGTGCCACTTTCAGCATTGAAAGCTCCTTCTCCACAGAAAAGCAGGAAAAAAAGGGGCCCAACTGAGTGGCATGAACACCATCCCCTGCAGGTGCTGCACCCCGAGAGGATATCTCCCTGACTCTGGATCCATTCCTGGTGGGTTGAGTTGCTCCCCACCACCCTGCCACAAAGGGTAAGATGCGGGGGCATGGAAGTGAGGGGGGTCTGATCCTTGGGGGATGGTGCTGGGGGGACAGAAGAAGGAGAGATTGGGCCAGGACCATGGGAAGAAAAAACACAAACTTAAAAAAACAACTAAAACAGGAAGGGAGACTAGGAAGAGGTGGAAGGGATTTTCCACCTGACATCATTTGACATGACTGCCAAGGGGTGGGACATATAGCTCATTATTGCCAAAAGAAGAAAATGGAGCCCACACATCTGGCCTTAGCAAACTGGGGACACTATCTCACAAATGACAGCATTAATAATAAGCAAGTGGTGGGGCTCATAGACTCTTGCATTAAACAGACACTGATCAGCTCAGATCTCCTTGGTGAGGTAGCAAACAAAGGTTTACATACAGGGTGTCTGAATTCATGGGAACACCCACCACTACCCTACCACTGTTATAAACTTGACTCTGCAAGGTAAACTAGCAAGGGTAACTGCAGGACTTGTGACAAGACTCCCTGTACCTGTGGTTATTGGGCATGACTTTCCAGAGTTTGATATATTGATAAAGGGGAATGTAACAGTGTCAGCAGTGACCACCAGGGTCCAGGCTAAGGAAGAAAAGGTCCTCAGAGACACTTTCCCTTTTGAAGGGGATATCATAGGGGCTCTAGGAAGGAATAGGCATTTTGAAAGGAAAAGAAAAGGCTGAGAAAGGAATGAAACAAAGAAAATGATGTACTATCTGTGGTGTATGTAGATAAAATGTTTGAAGGATGTGACATTGGGACTAAGCAAAAGAATTACAAAACATTAACCCCTTTGTTCCAACTGGTGGGGAAAAATACATGTAAAGGGTCCCGTACATTTCAAGTGAAGAATAACATTTTGTGCAGGGTCTTTTTTTTTTCAGTTGTTTACCCAGGAGTGGCACACTAAGCTGAAAGCTTGTTTACAGGTGTGACCTGGGAGCACAGCAAAGTTAAGTGACTTGCTCAGGGACACACAATATGCAAGTGGGGCTGGGGTATTCAAGCCCAGGTCTCCAGATTTGCAGCTTAGATCCTTAAACCACTGCACTATACTGCCTCCATGTGTCAAAGCAAATACTGGGGAAGTTGTGGAACAATTGACAGTCCCTGAAAGGTTTCATCCTTAGCTGTTATACTTGGCTCATGACTTCCCCTTAGCAGATCATGCTTGGAGGACCCATACACTGACTCTCTTATTACAAAGATTCTTTTGGTCAGAGTATACATGACCAGATGGCTGATTACTGTAGAGCCTGTGCAGAGTGTCAGAAAGTAGTACAAATAGGAAGGAAGGATATGGTGCCCATTGCCCTTACTCTTAGTGGCCAATCTTTCAAGAGAATAGCTATAGACATAGTAGGCCCATTAGAAAAGAGCTCTCGAGGGAATCGCTCCATACTAGCTATATGTGACTATGCCACTAAATACCCAGAGACCATACCCTTGTGTACTATCAGTACTGAAAAGATTGCTGAGGAATTGGTAAAGATGTTTAGCTGATCAGGAATCCCAAAAGTAATCCTGACTGGCCAGGGAAGCAATTTCAATGCCGCCTTGTTAAAGGAGTTACAACGCTTATTGTGCATAGTAGCTGTCCAGACATCTCCTTATCACCCCCAGACAGATGAGTTAGTAAAAAGATTTAAGTAAACTCTAAAAAGGATGCTTAGGAAGTTTGTCCATGATGACTGGAAGGACTGAGATAGGTATTTACCTTTCCTGAGGTTTGCATACAGGAAGATGCCCCAAACTTCCACTAGCTATTCCCCCTTTTCATTGCTTTTTGGAGGAACCCTCGAGGCCCCGGATGTCATCAAAGAGTACTGGGAGAAATGCAAGAGGACCAGACAGACAAATGTAGCTGAATATATGGTACAACTTTGTAAGAAGTTGGTTAAATATGCAGAGATAGCACATAACACTAATGTACAAGCTCAGATGAGGCGATGCCTTTATGACCGGGAGTGGTACATAAGAAGTTTAAGGAAGGAGAGAATTCAGGAGTGGGGCAGGGGGTTTTAACATCATATTTCCCTATGTTTGTCATTTTAATTTCAACCCTAAGTGATTTATTAACATTGTTTTTTGCACTATATACTGTATATATATATATATATTTTAAGGTAGCACGGAAGTGCTACCATAGTTAGGGGTGAGGAGCCATTTCTATGTTAAACCCAAAATTTTGCACCTTAATAACTTTGCAACTGTTTTACTGATTTGCCTGAAATTTGTCATACATGATCAAGAACCATAGGCCTTGGGATCTGCCAAGTTTCGTACCGGTCGGATATCTGACTCTTGAGTTATTAAGCATGATCTGTTAGTACATTTCACGCTTTTGTGGAATTCTACGATTAGCATCTACATACAGGTCACATGGTTTGCGCGACCAGCCCAAAATCTTCAGGGAACGTGCGGCCGGGCTCCCCAGTGTGCCTTTCGCAGGTTTGGTGAAAAAATATTAAACGGTTCAAAAGTTATTCAAAAAACAATTTCCCATTCTAAGTCAATGGGGAAAGTTAACAGAAAGTTCAACACTTTTGCAAATGCATTTTTACTTTCGCAAATGGCCCTGTTACTTTCGCAAATCTGCCATTTTGTTTTCAGTTAGTGATCAGAAAAATGCTTGGCATTTAAATGTGGGACCCTCTAGCAATCTAATTCTTTTTGTATTCACTTAGTAGGACCCTGAGGATGCTAGCCATGTCTTTATTTTGGGGTAAAACACCCCAGAAATATGTTTTTCAAATTTCTGGAAAAACCTTTCACAATGCTACGTTAACTCCGCGAAAAGTGTCGCAAATTTTGAAAGCTTTCACAAATTGCAACAGTAGTTTTCTAGTCTGTGGAATGACAGCAATTCTTTGGCACTATGCTGCAAAAGAACTGTTTGGAGTTTTGGGCTGAAATTAGGAAGGAACGCAGCCGACATCTCACAGATGTGCCTTTCAGAGTTGTGTTGAAAAAATATTACACGGCGGCAAAGTTACGGCACTCCAGAGTTGACAGTTTTTCCCTTAGAATAACATTACAGTGCCCGACGCATTACAGGAATCCTTTGGCACCCTGCTGCAAAATAACGGTTTGGTCTTTTTTCCTGAAATTGGGAGGGAAGACAGCCAACAGCCCACAGATGTGCCTTTCAGTGGTTTGGTGAAAAAAATATTACAGGGAGGCAAAGTTATGGAGCTCCGAACTTCTTTTTCTCCTTAGGATAAGATTATGACATGCGCACCGTTTCTTAGGGCCTGTGATCTCGAAACGGTGCGGATACGGACTTTTGTTTGAAAATGCTTAGCCCTGTAGTAGGGGCTAAGTACAAAACTAGCCAGGACAGTCATAAATCATATGACTTTTACATTTTTTTCTACATCTTATGGTTCCTGAGATATAACCTATTTAGTATTGCAAGTCCTCATTTTACATACTAACATACTATTTGCCAGCAGATTAGGCCTTACGGTCTATCGAGTCTGCTTGAACCTTAGATCCTTAGTTGGGTGCCGAGGCCCTCCCATCCCTTGTGCTCCAGAAACCCCTATCATCCATCCCCACCCTCCCTGGGACAGGCCATCATCTGATATATCCACGTTCTGTGTCTGTCCCACCCTCTCTTGAAGCCCTCCACTGTGGATCTCTGAACCAGCTCACCAGGCAGTGCATTCCAAGGGTCCACCACCCTCTCAGTGAAAAACCTCCTCCTCTTTTCCCCCTTCACCCTTCCACCTTCCAACTTCAAACCATGCCCTGTGGTGATACCTCCCTGCTTTAGTCTAAAGAGCCCCTCCATGTTTACCCTATTTATTCCCATGAGGTATTTGAAGACCTCAATCATGTGCCCCCTGTCTCTCCTCTCCTCCAGTGAAAACAGGCAGAGCTCCTCAAGTCTGTCCTCATACTTCAAATCCCCTAGCCCTCATATCATCTTAGTTGCCCTCCTCTGTACCCTCTCCAGGAGCTGTATGTCCCTTTTCAAGTGTGGTCTCCAGTACTGTACACAGTACTCAAGGTGTGGTCTAACCAGTCCATTGTACAGCGGCAGAATCACTTCCTTGCTCCTAGAGGTGATCCCCCTTACGATGCATCCCAACATCCTGTTTGCCTTGCTAGCCGCTCTCCTGCACTGCTCAGAGTTATTCATACATGCATCCACCATGACCACTAGGTCTTTTTCCCCTATTGAGGCCTTCAGTGCCTCCCCTCCCAGGGTGTACCTGTGTTTAGGGTTTCCCCGACCAAGATGCAACACCTTGCACTTGGTGATATTGAAATTTAATTTCCATGTGTGAGCCCAGCTTTCCAGGGTGTCCAGGTCCCCTTGCAGGGCCAACCTCCCCTCCTCTCCCTCCACTACTGCTCCCATCTTGGAGTCATCCGTGAAGAGACTCATTTCACACCCTATACCCTCCCTGATGTCCAATATGTATGCATTAAACAGGATCGGACCCAGGACCGAGCCCTGCGGTACCCCACTACCAACCTCTCTAGGGTTCGAGAGCTCCCCACAGACCACTAGTCTCTGGGTGCATCCAGCTAGCCAGTTTTCAATCCATCTGACCATCAAAGGCCTACTCCTAACCCCATCAGTTTCTCCACCAGACCATTGTGGGGGACAGAGTCAAACGCCTTGCTGAAGTCCAAGAATAATACTTCCACAGGCTTTCCCCTGTCCAGTTCTGATGTTACCCATTCGTAGAACTCCACAAGGTTGGTTTGACATGACCTACCTGGCACAAACCCATGTTGCCGACTCATCCAGACCTCCCACCTCCTCCAAGTACACCCCCAATCGTTCCTTTAGTATACTCTCCATTAATTTTCCCACCACCAAGGTCAAACTGATGGGTCTATAGTTACCTGGTACTTCCTCGACCCCCTTTGGATTGGCACCATGTGCCTCTCGCCCTAGGTACCCTAGGTACCCTCCCTGTCTCAAATGACCTGTTGAAGAGCTCCGCCAGGGTGCAGCCAGTATGTCCGCCAATTCCCATAGTACTCTCAGATGAATGCCATCCGCCCAGGAGATTTGTTCTTTAGGGCCTTGAGGGCTAACCACACCCTTTGGCGGAGATAGCATCATCCGTCCCTCCACCTTACTGGCCTTTTATCCTTATCCAGATGTGACACCCCTGGTGTACCTCTCCCTCCCTCTTGCTCCATTTCTGTTGCTCCCCTGATCCCACTTACTGCCGCTTCTATCCCCTTCATGCCTTGCTTTGTAGATATCCCATCCCCCTCCCTAGTGAACACAGAGGCAAAGTACTTGTTAAATACCTCTGCCTGGTTCCTCGCCTCTTCCACCCACCCTCCTTCTGATCTCAATCTTCTGAGATGGCCCTTAGTTTTTCTCTGCCCCCAATGTACCAGAAGAACCCTGCTTCCTCCATGTATCCCCTGCGCCAGCCGCTGCTTTACTGGACTTTGCTCCCTCACCATACGGTTGACTTTTCTAGAAGCAAGATGGTACACTTCCTTATCCCTATCCCCTCTTGTTGTTTTATATTTTTTGTAGGCTGCCTTCTTTTCTCTGACTGCTACCTGCACCTCACTGGACCACCAGCATGGTTTATGTGACCTTGCTCCCTTACGTTTCAACTTAGCGCAGATCCTGACTACCTCATGAAGTCCTCGTTTTATGACCTCCCATCTCCTTTCCACACTTGTCATTGATGTAATCCCCTTCAAGTGATCCTTGTGAATATTTCCCATGCCCACAAAGTCTGCCCCCCTGAAGTCCACTGCCAGTGTCCTAGATCTCACCTCTCCCCATGCTTATTTGAAACCAGACAGTGTTGTGGTCGCCCCAGTCGGGGGTCCTGTACAGCAATGTCCTTACCAGATCCCCATCTGCCAGAACCATGTCCAGGACATGCCCTCCTTGTGGGCTCCATCACATGCTGTGTTAAGAACACATCCTGGAAGCCGTCCAGCAGCCTCTGCTCCTTGGCCACCTTAGAGGACATGGTTCCCCAGTTTGTACCTGGCATATTAAGGTCCCCCATCAACACCACTCCTTCCCCTTTTGGTCCACACTGGGCAATGATGTTGTCCAGCAAACCATCCTCTAGAACATCACTCATCCTGGGGGCCTATATACTACACCCAGCTTGACCTTATCTCTTGCTGGGGATCGTAAGGTGACCCATAAGGCCTCCACATTTCCCTCTGCCTCTTCTACCCTAGCAATTTCTATGTCATCTCTAATGAACATAGCCACTCCAACCCCTCTGCCCTCCTTTCTATCCTTCCTAAGCATAGTGTACCCCCATACATTTAGGTCCCAGTCATGGTTTTTGTTGGCCCATGTCTCCATGACTGCTGCCACATTTTCTGCTCCGATACCTATTATTATGCATACATTCTTTGTACTCACTGTCTTTCTCTATGCAGGTTTTGGGGAAAACCAGCCTGTGCACTTACATTACTGTTACCGTTGCCCTTTCCGGCTTGCGATTCCGTGCCGTTTCACTTACTGTCGGCGCTCACGCCACCATGTGCGTTATCCTTTGCGTTTTCATTTGCTCTTGCGTTTCTGTTATTTTTGCCATTTGTGTCTACAGTACTGTTTCTCTTTCTGTTTCACGCTTCGTCACCATGCCCATTGACATTTCATTTGCAGGCACCATGTTACTATGTGACAAAACATCACGGCAGACCTTTCTGTCCACGCCACCATGTGCTACCTTTCTGTTCTCATTCGTGCTTATGCTACCATGTCACCACTGTTAGTGCTTCTGTTTACGTTGCTGTTCCTGTTACTATGCCACAAGACATCACTGCGGGAGCACGGGGCCTGAAGTGCCATGGGCCCCACGCTCCTCGCTGATTACATTCACTATTTCTCATTATCAGTCTCAAAAATAAGGAAATTAGAGGCAAAACTCAATTTAATGCATTAGTTAGGGTTGTTCCACAGCAACAAAAGTGAAGAAATTCAGTATTAGGTTGAAAACCCCTTGACCCCACATTCCCAACCGGCATTGGGTATGCATTGGGGTCGTCGTCCCAACTCTCACTCCATTCTCCTATACTTCTGCTGTTTTACACATGTTATGGGGTGAGAGTTAGGGCTGATGACCCCAATGCGTACCCCAATGCCGGTTGGGGGTTGGTGGTCCAAGGGGTTTTTCAACCAAAACACCGAATTTCCTCACTTTGTCGCTGTGGAACAACCCTAACTGATGCATTAAATGGAGTTTTGCCTTAATATATATATATATATATATAGAGATAGAGGCAAAACTCATTAATCGCATTAGTTAGGTTGTTCCATGCACAGTGAGAAATTATGTTAGTTGAAACCTCTTTCTTCCAGCCTCATTTGGAATCGGGCAGATTGGGGTCATCAGCCCCAGTGTCACCCCATCACAGGTGGAAAGAAGCTGAGGAATAGGAGAATGGGGTGACAGTTAGGACCGATGACCCCAATTCACACCCCGATTCCAGTTGGAGGGGTGGGCTGGAGGGGTGCAAAGGGGGTTTCAACCATAACATTGAATTTCCTCACTTTTGTTGCTGAGGAACAACCCTAACTGATGCTTTAAATGGAGTTTTTTCTCTAATTTCCCTTCTTTTTCAGAATGATAATGAGAAATAGTGAATGTAATGCAGCGTCGGGAGCACGGGGTGATGTCTTGTCGCATTGTAACATTGTGCCCGCAAATGCAAATCGTAATGCACATGGTGACGCAAAGCAAAACAGAAAGAGGAACAGTACTGTAGACAGAAATGTTAAAAACAACAGAAACGTAACAGCAAATGAAAACGCAAAGGGTAACGCACATGGTGGTGTTTTGCCTATCTTTGACTCAGAGCAGATCTGGACTGAGGAGATGGTGTTTCAAGTTCCAGCTTCATCAAATTGACTCTGGGGTCTCCATCTCCCAAACAGATTTTTTATTGGCAGGGACTGTGGCATCATTTTCTATGCTGATCAACCAAAATCCTGCTACAAGTGTTGTTCTCCCTCCAGGCCCTCTGAGAGGAATTTCAGGCCCCAGGAAAAGTTCAGACTCTGAGGCCCTTACGCAGCCGCATACAGTAGCATGCTGGGCAGCCTGGGCCCCTCTTTGATGCCAGGCACTGGGAATTATACCCGGCTACCCCACCCTCTCAAGGGCCCCTGTCCCTTACATGTTTGTGATGAACCAAAGTAGTCTATGTTCTGCCATCAGCCATGTGAGCCTATCCTATGACAATATACTTTGTTTTATCCTGTGCAATGAAAGAGGTTACGCTTATCAGTCATGCCCACATGCAGCTCAAAATGGGAGAGCACATGTGGACCAGGATGGCATCTTAACACAAGGCCAAAAAAGCATGGGTCCATAACCGTCCACTTCAGAGGGTCCTCCACCCAACACCCTGATTTTGAATCGAGTTCTGCCAAGTTCCTATAGAGTAACACAGAAATCAGAGAGACTAGCACCAACTTCCTCAGATAATGTGGACGCTGCCATCTCTGCAATGATTCCTTGTGTTCCTCAGTCAGAGGAATCTCCTCTTGATCCCCTTCAAGTACCTCATGAAAACCTCCAAAAGCCAGCCAATAAGATGGATGTGGTATCAGCAGGAACAATGGAGCAATCTCCCCACTCCCAGTTTCTGAAATGCCCACCCACCCAACTCCTCAGTCAGTTGATAAAGGAATGACCATAGTCCACAGGAAACATCAAATATGGGGCAAACAAGTAAAGCCTAAGCTACCAAAGAGGACCCTGTCAGACTATTCAATAAGAGTGAACTTTTGGCACAAAAAAGAAACTGTGGTGCCTCTGAGGAAGGTGAAAAGGGTTAGGACGGGGATGATTCTGGCACATCCTCAATAGTCTCTTCCCAGAAGGCTTTGTCATTTGAAAATTAGGCAGGGGACCTTGATGCAGACTTTTCAAAGGAAAGGAAAGGTAGATCTGAGTCACTGAACCATGCCCACTCCTGTAAAACTCAAATATGATGGACATAAGTAAATCAGGACTATTTTTCACCCTTTCCATTATGCTTATATTGGACTTGTCCATTGCCTGTGCCTCACCGAATACTAATAGTGTTAAAAATGTTAAAAAGCATATTACCACATTATAGTATATGGTGGAATTGGAAATTCCACCATGCTGAAATGTTTTTCAGCCACACACTTAACAATGAATGGAATGCAATACTAACTGTACATGAAGAAGAGTATTCCATTCGTTCAGAGTGACAAGCTCAAGCCCTGTGTGAAAGCCACCATAAAACAAATGCTGCGCATTGACAGCAGTGTAATCTGCTTCAAACATGGAAGCTGTGCATGGCAGTTTTTTAAAAACACTCACAGCTCAGAAGCAGTTTATTCTCCGTGATGAGAACCAGCATAAAAAAAAAGTTTCTTCCTCCAGTTCGTGGATAAACTCGCTAAGCGAGATATCTGCCTACCATGTTTTTTTCTTTGAAAACCTGCCCACACTACAGCAGCAACCAATTGGAGTGTGCGTTGCTAACATAAGGATGCCCAGTCCCTAGCAACCACACAACTTGGCAAGACCAAGCAGTAGCTCCCGAAATACTAAATAGGAGACTACAGTTTATTTTTCAATGAAAACATTTACTTAGAAAACCTAAAATTGGATACAAGGAGCACCATGCACTATACAAAATACAGGATGGGCAACCCAGTGCAGAACCAGTGTGTTCTGTCACCTCAGGGTTTAATTCCAGGGAATCACACCCCTCTGTGGCAGAACACACTGGTTTTGCATGGTTGCCCATCCAGTATTCTCTATATCCCTTTTGCAGAGTTTGCCTTATTCAGTATTTTTTTCTTCAAGACACCAGGATAAGTACCACTCAGGATATTCGCCATTTACAGAATGTAAGGCAGGGGAGGGTAGTTCCCTTTTGTGGGAGGCAGTATAATGCAGTGGGTTAAGGCTCTGAGACTAGATATGCAGACCTGGGTTTGAATCCCACAGCCACCTAGGGGCATACTGTGTGATCCTAAGCAAGTCACTTAACTTCCTTGTGCTCCCAGGTCACATCTGGAAACAAGCTTCGGCTTAGTGTGCTACTCCTGGTTAAACAATGTTCCCTTTCCCTTCCTTCCTTTCCCATCAGGAAAGAAAACTGTTCTGGGGTTAGAGTTTTTTTCAGAAATTTTACTTGCACTGTTTCAGAACTGGTTAATGTAGTCCTGGGAATCTGTTAAATTTGGATGTTACATTTGCAGGTCACATTTTTTTGTTTCATTAGTCTACAGGTATATGCCCCTTCACAGTCTAAAAGTATTCCATTTTTTTAGATCATGCAGCACTGTTATATACCTTGAAAACACAGTTGTGGGGGAGATTTAATTGCCTTCCAGATAATTGGAAAACTACAGAGAAGAAATTTTAGAGTGATTCAAACTTTCTTACTAAACTGATTAGCTCAGTAGGCATGATGGATATTTATAGAATAATTTATAAATCAGATGGAGCAACTGTTTTTAAGTGCCAAATGTTATCCAGAATAAATTTTATCTTGATATCTAATACCCTACTGGTGGGGAGTGTGGTCATGGCTCCTTCTCAGACTACAGCCTACTCCCTAGTTGGCTGCATATTAAAAACAAGGAACATTCTGTGTGTGGTACAGGCCTCTGGAAGGCTGATAATGAGCTGATACAACAATGAGGGGTAGGGAAACCATTCAACTGTTTTATGAAGGACTTAGCTTAGTAAAGTGCATGTATGATCTGATTTTTCCCCAGTGGGAGGACATGAAGAAGGATCTTCAGGTTTTTATTAAACAAACTGGCAAAGAGGTAGACAGGGAGTAGTATAGAAGATACCTAGACTTGCATTCTCAATTACACAAGTTGTTAACATATGCTTATAAGAACAAATTAAATTTATCCTCACAAGTTAGTAAAGTGGAAGAGGAGATAACTCAGTTCCATTATAAATAGAGTGGCTTCCTTACTAACATAATGATGATACAGTACCCAAGCCAAGCAGCCTTCTAACTCTCCATTTGAGATCTGTGCAACCAGGGTTAAAAAACAGGGTAATGACTCAACATTATGATTTGGCTGGACATATAGTCCAAGGGAAATGGGTATTTTAGAAAGAGTGCATACTGTAGGTACGTGTCAGAGCCACAAAAAGAGGACGACATGGTACTCCAAGATGCAAAAGGGTTCCATGCAGATTTCACTCATCCAGTGACCCATCAGGCAGCATCAGTGAAACATAAAGTCTCAAGACAGTCCAATAACCCCACCTAACTAGAAGTTTGGAAAGCCAAATTTTCCATGTGCCCCACTGTCGAACTTCTCAAGGTCAGCACTCATATGCAGCTAGAGCTCCTAAGTCGTTCAATGCACAGCCTGCCAACATCTCCAATGTAGGGTCTTTGGGTACATTCAGCTTCAAACTTTGTGAACTCCTATTGGCTAGATCCAATTGTGCTTGCTTTAATTAATCTCCTTTTCCCCACCCACATAATAGCAGTCACTACTAATCACATCCCTGCCCCCACATTCAACACTCCACCTTCCACTTGGCACTAACTGCCACCCTCGCTCATTGACATCCTGTCTCTCTACTGGCTTCCCTGCTACCCTTTCCCTCACTAATCCCATCCCCTCTTTCTTGATGTCCTGTAGACTCTTCCTCAACCCTATTGCTACAAATCTTCACATTTATTTATTTATTTTATTTATTTAGAAATTGAATTACAACCCTTTGAGTCATAGACTCATTTCCAAAGGCTCCATGTCAGAATAAAACATAGACATTCATACAGTACATACATAGAATAAATGTGGGTGAGCAATCATATAGACTATAAGCACAATGAGCACTGGTTAATGCCTACATATTTGGCAGCTAAAACAGGGCAGAGCTATTGACATATTCGCCTAATGAGCAGTTAAGACCTATACAATTTGGTAGCTAAAGCAATGCATGATATGAGTTGGTAGTAAGTCACCTCAGGGAGGCCTTGTCTTATACAAAATACAATGCATTCATAGTCCTGTGAAACTATTTGGTAACTGAGGGAGGTGAGGAGCCTGTAGGCTAGAAATAATGAGGGCTGTCCACTGCCAGGTCAAGGGTAGGTGCATACCTAGCCTCATGGAGCAGGATCCACAGGTTACCAGTTACACTGGCATTGATGTGAGGAGAGAATATGAGCCCTTAATGCAGCTTTAAAAGCACCTAGATTGATTATTGATGTGATGGTCAGTCGGAGGTCATTTTACCAGGATGAGACTCTAAGGGGGAAGGTTCACTGGGCCAGGGTGGTCCACACCCTAGGTATCTTCCAGATAGTTTTTGAGGTGGCCTATGTGGATGCTGAGATGGTGGCTCCCTGAAGAAAAGCCATGACACCTATTGGGGTTAAACCCAAGTGGATTTTTGGGTGAAGAGAAAGGTCTGGTATAATAGTCTTTCTTCAAGGAAGACGATATTGGTGAGCACGATAGGGTGCAGGTATGTATTTCTTCAGCACCAGAGAGGAGCCGGCAGGCCTTATTGATGACTACTTGTATTTGATGAAGCACTGTAGGGTCGGCCGCGGCATAGATTGTGAGGCCATAGTCCACCAGTAATAAGACTGAGGAGGTAATGGCAAGGTGAAGTGCTTCAGGTGGCAGGCAGTCTCTATGACTGTAAAGGAGACCAATGCAGGTGTAGGTAGTGGAGTGAGGATTTTATATGTTCGTGGAACGAGAGGAAGAGTCAAATGTAATACCTAGATACTTATACTTTTGACCTGTTCCAATGGGATGAGAGAGGTGGAGAATATTTCTAGGGGAAACTTTTATCTGTTTTGGTGGTGGGCATAGAGCATCGTCTTAGTTTTTTTAATGTTGACCACCAATCTGTGATCAGCAAACCAGTGTTCAATCTGAGAGAAGGAGTTTTGTAAGGTACGCTGGTGAGAGAGAGGATCAGGATGTACAGCATAAAGAACAGCATCATCCACATAGGGGTAAAGGTTGCTCGGCCGGATTTAGGCAGGGCATTGAGGTAGATGCTGAATAGCAGGAGACCAAGGATAGATCTCTGGGGAACTCCTGAGCACACAGGCAGCATACTAGATATGGTATTATTAATTTTAACACATTGGGTTCTAGATGAAAGATAGCTGGAGAACCATTAGAGTGGAAAATGAGAGACCCCAATTTGTTGTAATGTGTTAAGAAGGAGCGGGTGAAAAACCATGTCAAAGGCCTTTGAGAGGTCTATAAACACGGCCCCTGCAAAGTGGCCCTAGTCAAGTGCGGAGTGTAGGAGTTAGCGATTCTGTGAGGGCGGTCATAGTGCTATGACCAGCTCTGAAACCATGCTGCGCCCTACATAAGAGGTTGTGCGAGAGGAGGTAGTCAGTGAGCTGATTGGCCATGATCTTTTCAAGGGCTTTAGAGAGTAGGGGGAGAATCAGGATGGGCCGGTAGTTGTTTGGGAGGGAGCTGTTGCCAGATTTCTATAGCGGTGTTATCACTGCCATTTTCCATGAAGTTGGGAACTGGCCCAGGTGCAAGGACAGATTTAGAAGGTCCATGAGTGTGGAGATAACTGAGTCTAGTGCAAGGTATTGGATCACATAGTGAAGGCTTCTTTGCAGTAATTGGAGCTCTGGAGGGCTATAGACAGGCAGGCTTTTCCTTCAGTAGGGGGTAATGGCTCTGAGTTTGAAGTGAGGATGGAGGAGCTCAGGCTGTGGGGTAGGCTGAATTGGATCGAAAACATTGCTAGGGAGGATGGAGCTGAGGTCTGAGATGGTGGAGTTGAGGCAGATAGCTATGTGAAGTGTGTCTGTGGTGGTAGTACCATTAACACTAATTTGTGAGGGGGAGGAGAGCAGGATTTACCATTAAGCTCCTTGATGTTATCTTGTGCTACCCCAGAGGTGGCTAAGGCGGTTCTGTAGCGCTCTGCTTTGGCCTTGTGGATTGTCCAGGTACACTTATTGCAGGCAGCATTATAGGTCTGCCTATTGCTTAGCAAACCAGAGGCAGTGGCATGATGCCAAAGGTTGTCACGCATTTTGAACTGTTGTAGGAGTTCTGGGTAATCCATGGGACCACGCTTTAGTAGTCACTTTGATGGTTGGTGCAAAAGCATCACAGGTGGTATTAAAGGTGGTGGTGAAGTAGTGCAATGCATCATCTATGTGCTGGGCTTGGGAAATAGGGGACCAGTCCCAGTAAATTAGATATTGTTTGAGTTTGGCTATGCCTCCTGGGCATAGTCGATGACGAAAGATGATATTTGGTGGTGGATTAGGTAGCTGACAGGACCAGCTGAAGATGATTGAGGAGTGGTTGCTTAAGGGATTAGGTAGGACACCCAGGTTGGTAATATGTTGGGGACGATTAGTGAGCAGGATATTTAGTAAGGTGTGGGTTCCATTAGTGGGGTTGGCCCTGGTAGGCTGGGATACCAGTTGGGTCATATCTAACACAGCAACGCATCTTTGTCATGTGTTGATGAGCTTGCCAGCATGTTTATGTTGAGATCCCCAACTAGGATTTATTCCATTTTGTCGGGGTGGCTGGCTAGGTAGTCAAAGAGCACTTAACAGGAAGGGGATTTGCTGTGGGGTGGGATATAGGTGAAGGTGAGAGTTAGAGGAGCACGGTTTGGGTCAGGGTAGAGTTTTATTAAGAGGCTTGGGCACCATGGTCTAGGGAGTGTGCAGGCAGGGCTTGGTAATGCAGTGAGTCATTTACTTAGAAGGTGCAGCCACTGCCTTTCTTACTGTTACGATCAAGCTTCAATGAGACAGTAGCCAGGAATAGAGACAATGAGTCTCTGGTCTCTATTGAAGACAGAATGTCTGGTTGGTGCCGTGCCATCCAGCATTGCAGGGGTGCTGTATTTTTAGGCAGGCTGCAGATATTCATAGCACCTATTTGGAACCCCATGGGTGACCGCAGTTGTGGGGCACTGCTCAGCCAGGATTGGGGTGAACATTACCAGATAGTAAATGAAGCAAGTGGAAGATCCTGACAAGGGCCATGAAGTGGTGGCATTTTGCCAGGTAGCAGCAGAGGGCAAGCTTAGAAGGTGATGAGCAGGGAATGGGCAGCTGCATGATGGCTGGGATGGCCAGGTGGAAGAACAGACATGGAGCGCTTAAGGCACAGAGATATAGGGCAGGGGTAGAGGGGAGGGTTGCGGGTGGCTATGGGGAGAGACAGGGTGATGGAGAGGCTATGAGGGGGTGAGGTGCTCCCCTAGCAGCAAAGGTGTGTACATACCAGAGGCAACTGGGGGTTTGTTGTTGAGCAGAGTAAACATGGTTAGCCACAGTAGTATGGTTAGTATGTGAGGGTGGGTGTTGTGAGGGAGTACAGTGGTGGCAGATGTGACCATGGGCAGGTATGAGTGGGTCTTGCTGACACCTAACATTGTGGCAGACTTAGTGGCACAGTGGTAAGGTTGCTGCCTTTGAATTGAAATGTACCTGGTTTGGATGACACATTGTATGCCTAGTGATAGCCTGGGAGATTGTGCAAGGGACACTACAGAGAGGGGTGAAAGGCAAAGAATTTAGGTATGAATGATGCATGACAGATGTGTTGGGGGAGAAGTGGGAAGAGGATTGCAACCTACACATCTTGTTGCCCTCTAGTGGCTTTACAGTATAATCTGCAAATGGACACTTTCATCCCCCTCCATCCACTCTTCAGTCCTTCTTTATTCCTCCCTATCATCTCTTGCCATTGTATCCTTACTACCCTATTCCCCATCTCCTCCTATCACCCACTTAATCTCCTATGGTTACCTTCTGTGCTGCCTGCAAACCTCCCTCCCTCTCCTAAAACTTATCTGTAAACCCAATCATATGGAGGGTGGGGTTATTCTGACCTACTACAAGCTCAGTATCTATATGTTCATAAAACAGAGCATACATTGTACAATGCTCACCACACTGATGTCTTTAGTCAGCTGATTTGTCACTGACAAGGCCTATGGCTGCATCTTATTATTCTTACTCACTCTCTTTGTATGCAGCTGTGCATTAAGTGTACAATCATTTTTTTTTTTTTTGTTATTGTACTGTATCCTTCTATGTATCTTGACTTGGAACCTATGTAAAAGAGCTCCCTGGCTCAAAGGTGTTAACTCTGAAACTTTAATAAATAAATATTTCACTAACTACTACTGGTGATGTTTTGGAGGCCATAAAATCTCCTAACTCAGGCACGGATCTGCCCAGGAGAGGTTAACTGTTGAAACTTACAAACTGTTGCAAGATTATATAAATTCAATTTGGCAGATTTGTTTAAATCCTATTTGAGTTCAGGGTTTTTCCCAAAGGAATGAAGTAGTCTCTTTCATTTTTCTCTTCAAGAAGGAGACAGAAATGACATACAAAGTTAAAGAAAAATCAGTCTGATGAATGTGGACTACAGAATCCTGATGAAAATATTAGGAAACATTTAAGTATGATCCTTGACACAATAATTTATTCTGCACAGACATGTGTATACCCAGACAGCCAATTCAACATTTGCTTTTGTTACATGAGATTTTTTTCTCATAATAAGGAAGCAGATATGTTTGGTTTTGTGCTTTCTCTGGATCAGGAGAAAACTTTTGACAGACTGTCACATAAATTATTTATCAGGTTCTCATTAAAAATTGTTTCCCTAATGCCTTCATTGCTTGGATACAGAGATGTTGTGAGGGGCCATAGTGTGCCCAAATAGCAATGGTTAGATAGGTAAAAGTATTCCAGTTCGGTGGGCGGGTGGGTGGGTCCAACAGGGTGCCCATTGAGTCCAATGCTGTATGTCCTGGGCACAGACCCTCAATTCAAAAACTAGTTCAGAATCAGTGTTTAAGTGGTATTACCTGGAAGGAAGGATTAATATCACCGACAGCTTTAGTTTACACTGATGTCATTTGAATCCTAGTGAAAGAGGTTTTGGATATGAGTGTTGCACTTTTGTAGACAGTGCTTGACTATAGCCTAGGTTCCCATATTAATATCCACAAATATGTGGGTAATGGTTTAGGCTCCAATGCACAGACTATCACTAGAGTGGTGGAAGGGATTACAGTATCAGCAGAACCCATTAAAATACTAGGGTTACCATTAATGATGGGGAATTGGATTGGAGTTGAAAGTGAATATAGGTAAAAGAAGACAGTGCTATGGAAATCTTGGCAGTAGTCAAAAGGTACATATTGATTATCCCTATCTTCTGTTATTTAAGTTATAGTTTCTCCTGGTAACTTTGGAATTCAGTTTGTAGAATTTGTTTTTCTTTTGATTTGTGTGTGTGTGGGTGTACTGTAGGTCAAATCCTATTAAGCACAATATCCTATGTTTATCTATTAAAGGGTGGGTTGAATATGATGAACCCAATAGTGTCTTTACAGTATTTTTTCTTCTAACATAAGTACTTTTTAAATGGAATGCAGGTTCATGTTGCCCTTGGTTTCGGTTTGATTTGGTTTGGTTCTTTTTGGTCTCAACAGGAGCAGAGGAAATTTAGATAGCCAATGTGGGTAGTGCTTTCATGAATCCCTGATTATGTTGCTCATCCAGTGCAGAAGATAAGGCAGTAGACGTTATCATAAAGTGATACTGAATCTCAGACCAGGATAACATTCTATATTACTATTATCATCAATTCCTTTTTAGCTACACAAAGTTTTGGAGTTACATGGGGGGGTACTAGAATCATTATCGACATGCTGACTGATGCACGGATACCCCTTAGAATGTGGGCTGTATTATGGATCAGTGTGCATCTGAGATTAGAAGTTTGAAATAATATGACACATGATGGAGTTGAGGAATGGTTCTGTCTGTGTGGAGGTGCGCAGCCTCTTTAGAGAATGTGGTGGGGTCAGTTGACCTACCTATGTATCTGAGGGACTCTATTGTTCCTCCATTAAAAAGCCTGTTTCAGGGGTCATCGTGATGCAGCAGACTGTGTAGCAGCGCTTGGTTTAAGCTCCCGCTATCTAAAGACTTTATTTCATTAAACTAGCCTAGAAAAAGGCATGTTCTATTCCAAAGGCTGTTACTTGTGTCTGGATTGCACGTGAAGCGGTCTTTACCGAAAATGGAGGCGGAAATGAGATTTGCGCTGTCCGACATCTCCACCCATCTCTCTGGAAAATCTGGGAAAATATGTAAGGCCCAGTCGATGGGAAGCAGCAAGCCTTCTACCACCACGGCCTCTCAAGCGGCAGCTTCAGAAGCAACTCCCCTTACTTTGGAGTTATTTTGGACAGAGCTGCAACCCTTTCGAGATGACCTTAAATCTATAGTGACCAAGATCAAGCAAATGTCCGGTGCGCTAGAAGAGCTATCTACCAGAGTCTCAGATTCGAAGGCACGGATTGTCTCCTTGGAGAAGAAGGTGGATCACACGGAGGACGCCATAGTGGAAAGTCGGCAACGCATCAAGAAGCTTGAACAAAAAGTCGAGGACCTAGAGGGGAGATCCCATAGAAATAACGTTGTGGTCCTGGGCATTCCAGAAAAAGAAGAGGGCAATAATGCCTTTTTGTTTGCCCAGAAGCTGTTTGAAAGGATTGCCGGTCCCTCTCCTTTTGGACCCTCACATACATTGGAAAGGGCCCACCATGCGCTGTGCCCAATTCCTGCCCCTGGCCAATGACCCTGGCCCCTGATGATCAAGTTTCTTAATTTTCAGGAGAAACAATTTCTGCTATTGAAGATTAAAGAATTGGATTCGGTCCTTTGGGAAGGCAAGATAATTCATGTAACCCAGGACCTCCCAACCACGGTGCATCAAAAAAGTGTGCTTTTTCACCCCATTTC
Source organism: Neoceratodus forsteri (assembly GCA_016271365.2). NCBI lineage: Eukaryota > Metazoa > Chordata > Ceratodontiformes > Ceratodontidae > Neoceratodus > Neoceratodus forsteri. Next base: position 616,854,507 of record CM057455.1, read on the forward strand.
AACCAAGCTTATAGCGGCAGGAATAAAGTTCCGCATGGGGTACCCTGCTCGCTTCCAGGTGTTAATCTCGGGAGCCTGGGCATCTTTCGATGAAGTTGATCCTGCCACGAAGGCACTACAGAAGGAATATCCTGATCTTTTCAAGTCTAATTGAAGTAACAGGGAAGCCGTCGTTGTTCAGGGGAGAGTATTTAAGATCGGAGAAGTCCTGACAAAGAAAGACTTAACTCCTGTTTTACTAAACCTGTTGTATTTACTTCAATGTTGATTGTCTGGTTTACTTTCTTTAGCTGGACCTGTAGGAGCTGATAATTGCTCACTGAGTTTGGAATTTTCAGGGGGGGAGCTTTTTCAACCAGGATGGGTACCTGAGGTAAATCCGAATATATTCTCCTGGGTGGGTAATGGTATCATACTCTGGCCTGTCGCCTGGGCTGGGAGTTGTTTTTATTATTGGATTTTGTTCAGTTTTCGGACAGGCTATGCTATGGTGCTGGTGCTTAAGCAATGCTAATGGTGGTAGTTATTAATGTGATGTGCACGTCATTATGCTATCACCAGAGGGTGATCCTTAACCGTGCTCACACCTGCAGATTGGAATAACTCGTAATTAGTGAACTCCTGATACTTTATACTCAGTTATGAAGTACTCGCTCTACCCATCCTATTCTGGCAATCCTGGACAGGGTAGAGAATGGAAATTACTGCTATACGGGGAATAGCTTCATAGCACAGCACCCTCCCCCCGAGTATCCTAAAGGTTTGTGTGAAGTGTCGTACGATTATTGTAGGGGGTAGAGGTACTGGTTTATCTAATGGGATACGAATTCTCTTGAGGGTCTTATTTCACATACTGATTGGGTATAACTGCCTCATTGAGCTTTGGGGTAGTGGGAAGGGAAAGGCCGGGGACTGTAGCAGGACTAGCTGTACCACATAACAACGACAGGAGGGAGATTATTTAGGGAATCCCGGTACAGGATGTTTGTTTATTTCTTTCATGGTACATTCACTGGGTGGAGGAGGGTTGGGAGGGAGGGATTTACCCACTAAGTTCGCATTGCTAATGTTAAGATGGCTTTTGGCTAGAACACGTATTAGCAGCGGAGCCTATACTAATCGGGGGAGGGAGGGGCTGTTCATGTTTACTGATGTTTTTCTAATGGGCGGAGGGTGGAGGGTAGGAGGCTAAGTTGGGGTGCCTCAGCACAGCTCATGGGGTTTTCATGGATGTATATTACTGAGGGATTTATTTTGAGCATTTCGTGTTATTGAGAGTTTGCAAAAATGGCTAATATCATAACAGTTGCAACTTGGAATGTCAAAGGATTAAGGCAGCGTGTTAAACAATATAAAATCCTTAAGCACCTTGCCTTGCTGTCCATAGACAAATTTTTATAAGAAGTTTTTAGATCAGTTACTTCCCCTATTAATGCCCTTATTACTGTATATACTATCGGGCACCCAGATGGATCCTACTTTGTGGGAGGCCCTAATAGTTCTAATTTTGAAGCCTGGGAAGAACCCAGAGCTGCCTGTGAGTTATCGCCCCATATCCCTGATGAATCAAGATATCGAGATATTGGCCAAGATTTTGGCGGATTGCTTGGCACTTGTGATGCCTGATCTAATTGGGCCGGAGCAAGTAGGATTCATGAAAGGGCGTTCCTCATTGGGATCATCTCAGAACCCTGTCGCACGTTCTCTCGGCAACCAGAGATGCCTCATTTCCAGTGGTCCTGGTCTCCTTGGATGCTGAGAAAGCATTCGACAGGGTGAATTGGAATTTTTTATTTAGGGCCCTTAATGCTTATAAGTTCTCTGAGCTTTTTCAGAAATTGATTAAAGCCCTTTATAATGTCCCCTCAGCTAGGGTAATGGTCAATGGTGTTATTTTGGAAAGTTTTCTGCTATATTCAGGAACCAGGCAGGGCTGTCCCTTATCACCTTTACTTTTCAAATTATGTCTGGAACCCCTTATTCACCGGTTGAAGTTTTCTCCAGTAATCCAAGGCATAACTTTTCAGGGATACGAGGTGAAAGTATCGGCATACGCTGATGATTTACTGTTGCAGTTCTCCAATCCGGGATAACTCAATACTGGCCTTGCTGACGACGGTACGTGAATTTCCTAATTTTTCCAATTATAAATTGAACATTGATAAATCCCTTGTGTTTCCACTTAATTATAGAGTGGTTAAGTCAAGTGTTGTAAAATATGGTATGTCCTGGGCGCCGAACTCTTTAAAATATTTAGGAATACAAGTGGTGAGGGACCCTGCCCTGATTCAGAAGCTGAATCTGGACGATTTAGTTAAAACTTTAGGATCGGATCTAGACAGATGGGCCAAGTTACCTATTTCACTCTGGGGCGTGCTGAACCTAATTAAGATGAACTTTCTACCCAGGATCTTCTACCCATTGTATTTGCTTAACTGGATTCTCATTTCATGGTTTCGTAGTTAATGCTTTTTGATAAAATTTATTTTGGCTAAAAGACAATCCAGGATTGCATTTCATAAGCTGGTGGCTCCTAAGGATCAAGGGGCTTCGCCTTCCATATATGATTTTTATTATTGGGCGAGGAATATGGTAAAATATGTGAGATGGATGGATAGTGTGGGAGAATCAGAATCAGAGGGCTGGTTACCTATCTGGCTCAAAATAGAGCTATCTTTAATTAAGCAGTGTGGCCTGTCGCCAGCATCGTTGTTCTATATTAGCCATGCCCTCCGCCTTGTTGAAATCTACTCCCTTCATGATCTCGGTCAGGTGCACACCCAGATATGCTCATTTATAGAATATGATCATACAGTTGATTTAGCTCAACCGTTGGGGTAATCCTAATTTAAAAATAAACAATAAGATGATCAGTCAAATTTGCTCCCACAATTGGAAAATGTCAAGCTTGCTCAACTTGCTGCTCTGGATGGTTCGTGGCTTTCAGTTACTAATATATTGAGTAGTTTTAACATTCCCACTAAGTCAATTTTAAAGTATTCCAGCTCAAGCACTTGTTAACAGGTATTTGATCCAGTTCCATCTCAATGCATTATGAAAATGTTCCAGTTACGCTGCTCTCAATGTTTGGTAGTCTTCATTCTGTATCTGATATATATTAAATGTTATATAATTGTAAATATCTGGAGGTGTTCATACTGAGAGATACTGGGCAGCATATTTTCCTGATTCAGAAATAGATTGGGCTGCATTGTAGGCAAATTGTCATAAATATGTTACTAAGGATAATTAGTTGGCACAGTTTCATATTTTACATAACATATATTACACTCTCAAAAATTGTACAAGTATGGTCTCATTGATTCTTCCTGTTCCAGATGTGGGCAGGTGGACGGACGCTTTATCATATATTTTGGTCATGCTCAAGGCTTCCACTCTCTGGGGGATATCCAACAGAGGATGGATCCTTGTTGGCCTCTCTGACCTTTTCACTCTGAGGTATGCTTGTTAGGGATTATACCTCATTCCTGTGATATCAAGAAAGTATTATATGGCACTAATCTCCTTATCAGTTAAGAAGGTTATTCTCCGTCACTGGAAAGATGGTGTAGATATTCCTTTTTCAGAATTTCTTAAGGAAATCTTGGCTAACCTCAGGATGGAGAAAATGGTGGCTAGTCTAAGTAATATGATGAATAGATATAGGCAAATACTGATCCTTTTCACACGCTGCTCTGCATTTAGATTATTCTAAAAGCAATTGTACAGGTTTGGATGATTCACAGTCTGGGTAGTACGAGCTGTGCTGAGAGGTGTATGGTAGGAGGGGGCACTGGGTATGGGGAGAGCAGCTCCGATATATGTAGTGGAAACTCATTTATGTATTACATTGTCAGATATGTTTGGAGTTGTTCTTATATGTGTGTATGAAAATTAATAAACTTTGAATTCAGAAAAAAAGCCTGTTTCAACACCCTCCTTTCTGCTCTCCTCTGTTCTGTCTCTTCCTCACTTTGTTCAGCTGGGACAGCCGCCTAGAACCACCCTCCCTCACTTCTGTTCTTTTCTTTCCTTTCCTTCAAGTCCCTCCAAATACAAATGGATAATGGCTGAAAATAATGATTTAAATATGAAAGAAGCTAGCTAGCACCATGTAAAGTGTTGTAAATAAATACGGTAAAGTCTAGCAAGCACAGTGACATTTTATTTCCCAGTCTATAAAGGCAGAGCCTTGGATCCTGTGTGCTGACTGGAGCAGAAAAGCAGAGGACAAGCAATCTTCTTGTCCACGCAGCAACTAAAGCATCCAGAGAAGGATCTTGAACAATAATTAGGGGATCTAGTAGAGAAATTCTTACCAAGGAAGAGTAAGGTTGCATTTTCTTTCTTTTTTTATTTAATTTTTATTACTGTGACTTTTGTTGAACTTATCTGCTTTTGTGAAAACTGTATTTTGTTTGGAGACTTCAAAGAATAAAGCCACAGAGCAAGTGTGTTGTACCTTTGTTGGACTGAGTCATGTCTATCTGTTACACCCACACCCTAGGACATCTGGTGGCAGCAGTGGAACTAAATTGGGATTCTGACAGACAGAGGAACATTGATCAGTGGATAATAGACCTGGCATCATGATAGACAAGGTACATGGCAGACAACCATGAAGACAGCCTCAGATGGGCAACAAGTGCCCAAGCAGTAGTGACAAGGACCATTGAAGCAGAACATGGAGAGAAGCCACTGCCTTGCTTGGAGCCTAATGCCAGGAGGAAAATAAAGCCTGATACCTCTGTTGGAGCTAGTATGGATTAGACCAGTGATGAACTGGCCGAGAAAACCCCAGAGACCATAAGTGGACTGTTGAGGTGGCTGGCTGGAAACAAGTGGAGACAGAAAGACAGAGACAGAGGAAAACCAAGAAAGGAGATGAAGCAAAAACAACAATTCCAGAGATGGGATGATACCCTGCGAGCACTTCAACTGATCAGGACCAGTCGACCTACTGGTGGGTCCAGTACAACAGCAGAAGACTTAAAACACACCAACATGACCAGCAAAGAAATCCTTACCAAGGAAGAGTAAGGTGGCATTTTTTCCTTTTGGTTTATTTATTTTTTATTATTGTGGCTTTTGTTGAACTTGCCTGCTCCTGTAAAAGCTGTTTTTTTGAGACTTCAAAGAATAAAGCCGTACAGAATGTGTGTTGTACCTTTGTTTGCCTGAGTCATGTCTATCTGTTACACCACCACTCTAGAACATTTGGTGGCAGTGGTGGCACTGGATTGGCATTTTGATGGACAGAGGAACATTAATCAATGGATACCAGACCTGGTATCATGATGGACAAGGTACATGGCAGACAACTGGCAAGATAGACTCAGATGGACAGCAAGTGCCCAAGGAGTAGTGACAAGGGCGATGGCAGCAGAACATAGTGAGAAGCCACTGCCTGGCTTGGAGCCTCATCTCAGGAGGAAAATAAGCCTGATATCCCCTTTGGTGCTAGCATGGTAAGACCAGTGAAGAACTGGCTGAGGCACCACCAGAGACCGTAAGTGGACTGTTGAGGTGGCTGGCTGTAAAATAAGTGGAGACAGAAAGACAGAGGGAAAACCATGGAAGGGAGATGAAGCAATGAAGACAAGACCAGAGATGGGATGATGCCCTGCAAGCACTTCAATTCATCAGGACCAGTCAATCTACTGGTGGGTCCAGTACCAGACCAAAAGACATAAAACTCACCAACATGACCAGCACAGATGCTATTGAAGCCTTCCTGACTACCTTTGAGAGGATTGCACAAGCTTGTAAGTGTCCTTAGGAACAGTGGGTAGTATGATTAGCCCCATACCTAACTGGTCATGCCCAGTTTGCTGACAGCCAAATAGACAGCAGGGATGCAGAAGACTACAAATTGGTGAGGAAGGAGATCTCATGACAGTTTGATATCAGCAAGGAGACATACAAACAAAGGTTTCACTCCCTTCATTAAGAGAATGTGGATACCACAAGAGAAGGGGTTTACACCCAACTCAGAGAGTTGTGTACTAAGTGGCTTCAACTGGAGGGGAAGATGGTGGTGGAGATCCTGGAAACCCTGGTCATTGCGCAGTTTCTACAGATACTACCCTAGGATGTCCAGATGTGGGTGAGGGAACATCATCCGGAGACTCAAGGGGTGAGCATCACATTGGCAGAGGATCTCTTGACTGTCCAACAGTCCAGTATGAGAAGGTACAGAAGTGTCAGTTTTACAAACTCTTCCATGTCCAGTATGGTAAGACAACCTTTGTATCTAATCAGGTCCCATAAAAGCCTCAGGAAAATAGAAGGAGTTGGCCCAGTGGCATGGAGGGCTTAGGCCTCATTTCTTACCTCCTGCCACTCTGCAACCTGTGTTCACAGTGCTGGTCACTGGGGTTGTCCATGGAAGGAGAGGATCAGAGCATCCAGGGACATCTCTTATACTGGAAGGGTGGGAGCTTGGACCAGCACTTGGCTGACACCCAGTGGGGATAGCTGTTGGCATGCCTAGTCTCGTGCGTTGCAGCATGGAGGAGGAGCAGTTGACTAGTGCAGTGTGTGGACATGCGTGCTGTGTGCCACTTTCAGCATTGCAAGCTCCTTCTCCACAGAAAGCAGGAAAAAGGGCCCAACTGAGTGGCATGAACACCATCCACTGCAGGTGCGCACCCGAGAGGATATCTCCCTGACTCTGGATCCATTCCTGGTGGGTTAGTTGCTCCCCACCTCCCTGCCACAAGGGTAAGATGTGGGGGCATGGAAGTGAGGGGTCTGATCCTTGGGGAATGGTGCTGGGGGACTGAAGAAAGGAGAGATTGGGCCAGGACCATGGGAAGAAAACACAAACTTAAAAACAACTAAAAACAGGAAGGGAGACTAGGAAGAGGTGGAAGGGATTTTCCACCTGACATCATTTGACATGACTGCCAAGGGTGGGACATATAGCTCATTATTGCCAAAGAAGAAAATGGAGCCAACATCTGGCCTTAGCAAACTGGGGACACTATCTCACAAATGACAGCATTAATAATAAGCAAGTGGTGGGGCTCATAGACTCTTGCATTAAACAGACACTGATCAGCTCAGATCTCCTTGGTGAGGTAGCAAACAAAGGTTTACATACAGGGTGTCTGAATTCATGGAACACCCACCACTACCCTACCACTGTTATAAACTTGACTCTGCAAGGTAAACTAGCAAGGTAACTGCAGGACTTGTGACAAGACTCCTGTACCTGTGGTTATTGGGCATGACTTTCCAGAGTTTGATATATTGATAAAGGGAATGTAACAGTGTCAGCAGTGACCACCAGGGTCCAGGCTAAGGAAGAAAAGGTCCTCAGAGACACTTTCCCTTTGAAGGGGATATCATAGGGCTCTAGGAAGGAATAGGCATTTTGAAAGGAAAAGAAAAGGCTGAGAAAGGAATGAAACAAAGAAAATGATGTACTATCTGTGGTGTATGTAGATAAAATGTTTGAAGGATGTGACAATGGGACTAAGCAGAAGAATTAAAAACATTAACCCTTTGTTCCAACTGGTGGGGAAAATATGTAAAGGGTCCTGTACATTTCAAGTGAAGAATAACATTTTGTGCAGGTCTTTTTTTTTCAGTTGTTTACCAGGAGTGGCACACTAAGCTGAAAGCTTGTTTACAGGTGTAACCTGGGAGCACAGCAAAGTTAAGTGACTTGCTCAGGGACACACAATATGCAAGTGGGGCTGGGGTATTCAAGCCCAGGTCTCCAGATTTGCAGCTTAGATCCTTAAACCACTGCACTATACTGCCTCCATGTGTCAAAGCAAATACTGGGGAAGTTGTGGAACAATTGACAGTCCCTGAAAGGTTTCATCCTTAGCTGTTATACTTGGCTCATGAGTTCCCCTTAGCAGATCATGCTTGGAGGACCCATACACTGACTCTCTTATTACAAAGATTCTTTTGGTCGAGTATACATGACCAGATGGCTGATTACTGTAGAGCCTGTGCAGAGTGTCAGAAAGTAGTACAAATAGGAAGGAAGGATATGGTGCCCCATTGCCCTTACTCTTAGTGGCCAATCTTTCAAGAGAATAGCTATAGACATAGTAGGCCCATTAGAAAAGAGCTCTCAAGGGAATCGCTCCATACTAGCTATATGTGACTATGCCACTAAATACCCAGAGACCATACCCTTGTGTACTTTCAGTACTGAAAAGATTGCTGAGGAATTGGTAAAGATGTTTAGCTGATCAGGAATCCCAAAAGTAATCTTGACTGGCCAGGAAGCAATTTCAATGCTGCCTTGTTAAAGGAGTTACAACAGTGTAGCATAGTAGCTGTCCAGACATCTCCTTATCACCCCAGACAGATGAGTTAGTAAAAGATTTAAGTAAACTCTAAAAGGATGCTTAGGAAGTTTGTCCATGATGACTGGAAGGACTGAGATAGGTATTTACCTTTCCTGAGGTTTGCATACAGGAAGATGCCCCAAACTTCCACTAGCTATTCCCTTTTCATTGCTTTTTGAGGAACCCTCGAGGCCCCCGGATATCATCAAAAGTACTGGGAGAAATGCAAGGGACCAGACAGACAAATGTAGCTGAATATATGGTACAACTTTGTAAGAAGTTGGTTAAATATGAGAGATAGCACATAACACTAATGTACAAGCTCAGATGAGGCGATGCCTTTATGACCGGGAGTGGTACATAAGAAGTTTAAGGAAGGAGAGAATTCAGGAGTGGGGCAGGGGGTTTTAACATCATATTTCCCTATGTTTGTCATTTTAATTTCAACCCTAAGTGATTTATTAACATTGTTTTTTGCACTATATACTGTAGATATGTATATATATATTTTATGGTAGCACGGTAGTGCTACCATAGTTAGGGGTGAGGAGCCATTTCTATGTTAAACCCAAAATTTTGCACCTTAATAACTTTGCAACTGTTGGACAGATTTGCCTGAAATTTGTCATACATGATCAAGAACCATAGGCCTTGGGAACTGCCAAGTTTCGTACCGGTCGGATATACGGCTGCGGAGTTATTAAGCATGATCTGTTCGTACATTTACGCTTTTTGTGGAATTCTACGGTCGCATCTACAGGTCACATGGTGTGCGCGACCAGCCCAAAATCTTCAGGGAACGTGCGGCCGGCGTCCCCAGTGTGCCTTTCGAAGGTTTGGTGAAAAAATATTAAACGGTTCAAAAGTTATTCAAAAAACAATTTCCCATTCTAAGTCAATGGGGAAAGTTAACAGAAAGTTCAACACTTTTGCAAATGCATTTTTACTTTCGCAAATGGCCCTGTTACTTTCGCAAATCTGCCATTTTGTTTTCAGTTAGTGATCAGAAAAATGCTTGGCATTTAAATGTGGGACCCTCTAGCAATCTAATTCTTTTTGTATTCACTTAGTAGTACCCTGAGGATGCTAGCCATGTCTTTATTTTCGGGTAAAACACCCCAGAAATATGTTTTTCAAATTTCTGGAAAAAGTACTTTCACGAAGTACTTTCGTGTTCACGAAAGTGTCGCAAATTTTTGCGAAAGCTTTCACAAATTGCAACAGTAGTTTTCTAGTCTGTGGGAAAATGACAGCAATTCTTTGGCACTATGCTGCAAAAGAACTGTTTGGAGTTTTGGGCTGAAATTAGGAAGGAACGCAGCCGACATCTCACAGATGTGCCTTTCAGTGTTGTGTTGAAAAATATTACACGGCGGCAAAGTTACGGCACTCCAGAGTTGACAGTTTTTCCCATAGGATAACATTACAGTGTCCGACGACATCAGGAATCCTTTGGCACCCTGCTGCAAAATAACGGTTTGGTCTTTTTTCCTGAAATTGGGATGGAAGACAGCCAACAGCCCACAGATGTGCCTTTCAGTGGTTTGGTGAAAAAATATTACAGGGAGGCAAAGTTATGGTGCTCTGAACTTCTTTTTTCCTTAGGATAACATTAAGGCGTCGCTGCTCTTCAGGGCCCGTGATCTCGGAAACGGTGCGAGATACGGACTTTTGTCTGAAAATGCTTAGCTCCTGTAGTAGGGCTAGTACAAAACTAGCCAGGACAGTCATAAATCATAATGACTTTTACATTTTTTTCTACATCTTATGGTTCCTGAGATATAACCTATTTAGTATTGCAAGTCCTCATTTTACATACTAACATACTATTTGCCAGCAGATTAGGCCTTACGGTCTATCGAGTCTGCTCAAACCTTAGATCCTTAGTTGGGTGCCGAGGCCCTCCCATCCCTTGTGCTCCAGAAACCCCTATCATCCATCCCCACCCCCCTGGGACAGGCCATCATCTGATACATCCATGTTCTGTGTCTGTCCCACCCTGTCTTGAAGCCCTCCACTGTGGATCTCTGAACCAGCTCGCCAGGCAGTGCATTCCAAGGGTCCACCACCCTCTCAGTGAAAACCTCCTCCTTTCCCCTTCACCCTTCCACCTTCCAACTTCAAACCATGCCCTGTGGTGATACTCTCCTGCTTTAGTCTAAAGAGCCCTCCATGTTTACCCTATTTATTCCCTTGAGGTATTTGAAGACCTCAATCATGTGCCCCCTGTCTCTCCTTTCCTCCAGTGAAAACAGGCAGAGCTCCTCAAGTCTGTCCTCATACTTCAAATCCCCTAGCCCTCATATCATCTTAGTTGCCCTCCTCTGTACCCTCTCCAGGAGCTGTATGTCCCTTTTCAAGTGTGGTCTTCAGTACTGTACACAGTTCTCAAGGTGTGGTCTAACCAGTCCATTGTACAGCGGCAGAATCACTTCCTTGCTCCTAGAGGTGATCCTCCTTATGATGCATCCCAACATCCTGTTTGCCTTGCTAGCCGCTCTCCTGCACTGCTCAGAGTTATTCATACATGCATCCACCATGACCACTAGGTCTTTTTCCCCTATTGAGGCCTCCAGTGCCTCCCCTCCCAGAGTGTACCTGTGTTTAGAGTTTCCCGACCAAGATGCAACACCTTGCACTTGGTGATATTGAAATTTAATTTCCATGTGTGAGCCCAGCTTTCCAGGGTGTCCAGGTCCCCTTGCAGGGCCAACCTCCCCTCCTCTCCCTCCACTACTGCTCCCATCTTGGAGTCATCCGTGAAGAGACTCATTTCACACCCTATACCCTCCCTGATGTCCAATATGTATGCATTAAACAGGATCGGACCCAGGACCGAGCCCTGCGGTACCCCACTACCAACCTCTCTAGGGTTCGAGAGCTCCCCACAGACCACTAGTCTCTGGGTGCATCCAGCTAGCCAGTTTTCAATCCATCTGACCATCAAAGGCCTACTCCTAACCCCATCAGTTTCTCCACCAGACCATTGTGGGGGACAGAGTCAAACGCCTTGCTGAAGTCCAAGAATAATACTTCCACAGGCTTTCCCCTGTCCAGTTCTGATGTTACCCATTGAGAACTCCACAAGATTGATTTGCCGCCCTCTACCTGGTACAAACCCATGTTTATTCTATCCAGATGACACCTGGTGTACCTCTCCTCCCTCTTGCTCCATTTCTGTTGCTCCCCTGATCCCACTTACTGCCGCTTCTATCCCCTTCATGCCTTGCTTTGTAGATATCCCATCCCCCTCCCTAGTGAACACAGAGGCAAAGTACTTGTTAAATACCTCTGCCTGGTTCCTCGCCTCTTCCACCCACCCTCCTTCTGATCTCAATCTGCTGAGATGGCCCTTAGTTTTTCTCTGCTCCCCAATGTACCAGAAGAACCCCGTTTCCCTCCATGTATCCCCTGCGCCAGCCGCTGCTCTTTACTGGACTTTGCTCCCCTCACCATACGGTTGACTTTTCTAGAAGCAAGATGGTACACTTCCTTATCCCTATCCCCTCTTGTTGTTTTATATTTTTTGTAGGCTGCCTTCTTTTCTCTGACTGCTACCTGTACCTCAATGGACCACCAGCATGGTTTATGTGACCTTGCTTCCTTACGTTTCAACTTAGCGCAGATCCTGACTACCTCATGAAGTCCCCGTTTTATGACCTCCCATCTCCTTTCCACACTTGTCATTGATGTAATCCCTCAAGTGATCCTTGTGAATATTTCCCATGCCCACAAAGTCTGCCCCTGAAGTCCACTGCCAGTGTCCTAGATCTCACCTCTCCCCATGCTTATTTAAACCAGACAGTATTGTGTCGCTCCCAGTCAGGGGTCCTGTACAACCATGTCCCTTACCAGATCCCCATCTGCCAGAACCATGTCCAGGACATGCCCTCCCTTGTGGGCTCCATCACATGCTGTGTTAAGAACACATCCTGGCAGCCGTCCAGCAGCCTCTGCTCCTTGGCCACCTTAGAGGACATGGTTCCCAGTTTGTACCTGGCATATTAAGGTCCCCATCAACACCACTCTTCCCTTTTGGTCCACACTGGGCAATGATGTTGTCCAGCAAACCATCCTCTAGAACATCACTCATCCCAGGGGGCCTATATACTACACCCAGCTTGACCTTATCTCTTGCTGGGGATCATAAGGTGACCCATAAGGCCTCCACATTTCCCTCTGCCTCTTCTACCCTAGCAATTTCTATGTCATCTCTAATGAACATAGCCACTCCAACCCCTCTGCCCTCCTTTCTATCCTTCCTAAGCATAGTGTACCCCCATACATTTAGGTCCCAGTCATGGTTTTTGTTGGCCCATGTCTCCATGAATGCCGCCACATTTTCTGCTCCGATACCTATTATTATGCATACATTCTTTGTACTCACTGTCTTTCTCTATGCAGGTTTTGGGGAAAACCAGCCTGTGCACTTACATTACTGTTACCGTTGCCCTTTCCGCTTGCGGTTCCGTAGCCGTTTCACTTACTGTCGACGTCTACGCCACCATGTGCGTTATCCTTTGCGTTTTCATTTGCTCTTGCGTTTCTGTTATTTTTTGCCATTTGTGTCTACAGTACTGTTTCTCTTTCTGTTTCACTTTTCGTCACCATGCCCATTGACATTTCCATTTGCAGGCACCATGTTACTATGTGACAACACATCACGTGGCAGACCTTTCCCGTCTACGCCACCATGTGCGTTAACCTTTCTGTTCTCATTCGTGCTTGCGTTACCATGTGCACCACTGTTAGTGCTTCTGTTTACGTTGCTGTTCCTGTTACTATGCCACAAGACATCACGTGGGCGGGAGCACGGGGCCTGAAGGACCTGGGCCCCTTACTCCGTGCACATTACATTCACTATTTCTCATTATCAGTCTCAAAAATAAGGGAAATTAGAGGCAAAAAACTAAATTTAATGCATTAGTTAGGGTTGTTCCACAGCAACAAAAGTGAAGAAATTCAGTATTAGGGTTGAAAATCCCCCTTGGACCCCCCGCCCACCTCCCCAACCGGCATTGGGGTATGCATTGGGGTCGTCGGTCCTAACTCTCACCCCATTCTCCTATACTTCTGCTGTTTTACACATGTGATGGGGTGAGAGTTAGGGATGACCAATGCGACTCTATGCCGGTTGGGGGTGGTGGTCCAAGGGTTTTCAACCCTAACACCAATTTCTCACTTTTGTCGCTGTGGAACAACCCTAACTGATGCATTAAACGGAGTTTTTGCCTCTAATATATATATATATATATAGAGGCAAAACTCCGTTTAATGCATCAGTTAGGTTGTTCCACAGACAAAAGTGAGAAATTGATGTTAGGGTTGAAACCCCTTTGCACTCCTCCAGCCCACCCCAACTGGAATCGGGGTGTGCATTGGGGTCATCAGCCATAAGTGTCACCCCATCACATGTGGAAAGAAGCTGAGGAATAGGAGAATGGGGTGACAGTTAGGACCGATGACCCCAATTCACACCCCGATTCCAGTTGGAGGGGTGGGCTGGAAGGGTGCAAAGGGGGTTTCAACCATAACATCGAATTTCCTCGCTTTTGTTGCTGAGGAACAACCCTAACTGATGCATTAAATGGAGTTTTTTGCCTCTAATTTCCCTTCTTTTTGAGAATGATAATGAGAAATAGTGAATGTAATGCAGCGGCGGGAGCACGGGGTGATGTCTTGTCGCATTGTAACATTGTGCCCGCAAATGCAAATCATAATGCACATGGTGACGCAAAGCAAAACAGAAAGAGGAACAGTACTGTAGACAGAAATGTTAAAAACAACAGAAACGTAACAGCAAATGAAAACTAAAGGGTAACGCACATGGTGGTGTTTTGCCTATCTTTGACTCAGAGCAGATCTGGACTGAGGAGATGGTGTTTCAAGTTCCAGCTTCATCAAATTGACTCTGGGGTCTCCATCTCCCAAACAGATTTTTATTGGCAGGGACTGTGGCATCATTTTCTATGCTGATCAACCAAAATCCTGCTACAAGTGTTGTTCTCCTCCAGGCCCTCTGAGAGGAATTTCAGGCCCCAGGAAAGTTCAGACTCTGAGGCCTCTGCACGCATACAGTAGCATGCTGGGCAGCCTGGGCCCTCTTTGATGCCAGGCACTGGGAATTATCCCGCTACCCCACCCTCTCAAGGGCCCTGTCCCTTACACTTTGTGATGAACCAAAGTGTAGCCTATGTTCTGCCATCAGCCATGTGAGCCTATCCTATGACAATATACTTTGTTTTATCCTGTGCAATGAAAGAGGTTACGTATCGTCATGCCACATGCAGCTCAAAATGGGAGAGCACATGTGACCAGGATGGCATCTTAACTCAAGGCCAAAAAAGCATGGGTCCATAACCGTCCACTTCAGAGGGTCCTCCACCCAAACACCCTGATTTTGAATCGAGTTCTGCCAAGTTCCTATAGAGTAACACAGAAATCAGAGAGACTAGCACCAACTTCCTCAGATAATGTGGACGCTGCCATCTCTGCAATGATTCCTTGTGTTCCTCAGTCAGAGGAATCTCCTCTTGATCCCCTTCAAGTACCTCATGAAAACCTCCAAAAGCCAGCCAATAAGATGGATGTGGTATCAGCAGGAACAATGGAGCAATCTCCCCACTCCCAGTTTCTGAAATGCCCACCCACCCAACTCCTCAGTCAGTTGATAAAGGAATGACCATAGTCCACAGGAAACATCAAATATGGGGCAAACAAGTAAAGCCTAAGCTACCAAAGAGGACCCTGTCAGACTATTCAATAAGAGTGAACTTTTGGCACAAAAAGAAACTGTGGTGCCTCTGAGGAAGGTGAAAAGGTTAGGATGGGATGATTCTGGACATCCTCAATAGTCTCTTCCCAGAAGGCTTTGTCATTTGAAAATTAGGCAGGGACCTTGATGCAGACTTTTCAAAGGAAAGGAAAGGTAGATCTGAGTCACTGAACCATGCCCACTCCTGTAAACTCAAATATGATGGACATAAGTAAATCAGGACTATTTTTCACCCTTTCCATTATGCTTATGGCTGACTTGTCCATTGCCTGTGCCTCACCGAATACTAATAGTGTTAAAAATGTTAAAAAGCATATTACCACATTATAGAATATGGTGGAATTGGAAATTCCACCATGCTGAAATGTTGTTCAGCCACACGCTTAACAATGAATGGAATGCTATACTAACTGTACATGAAGAAGAGTATTCCATTCGTTCAGAGTGACAAGCTCAAGCCCTGTGTGAAAGCCACCATAAAACAAATGCTGCGCATTGACAGCAGTGTAATCTGCTTCAAACATGGAAGCTGTGCACGGCAGTTTTTTAAAAACACTCACAGCTCAGAAGCAGTTTATTCTCCGTGATGAGAACCAGCATAAAAAAAAAGTTTCTGCCTCCAGTTCGTGGATAAGCTCGCTAAGTGAGATATCTGCCTGCCATGTTTTTTTCTTTGAAAACTTGCCCACACTACAGCAGCAACCAATTGGAGTGTGCGTCGCTAACATAAGGACGCCCAGTCCCTAGCAACCACACAACTTGGCAAGACCAAGCAGTAGCTCCTGAAATACTAAATAGAGACTACAGTTTATTTTTCAATGAAAACATTTACTTAGAAAACCTAAAATTGGATACAAGGAGCACCATGCACTATAATAATACAGGATGGGCAACCAGTGTAGAACCAGTGTGTTCTGTCACCTCAGGGTTTAATTCCAGGAATCACACCCTCTGTGCAGAACACACTGGTTTTGCATGGTTGCTCATCCAGTATTCTCTATATCCCTTTGCAGAGTTTGCCTTATTCAGTATTTTTTCTTCAAGACACCAGGATAAGTACCACTCAGGATATTCGCCATTTACAGAATGTAAGGCAGGGAGGGTAGTTCCTTTTGTGGAGGCAGTATAATGCAGTGGGTTAAGGCTCTGAGACGCAGATCTGCAGACCTGGGTTTGAATCCCACAGCCACCTAGGGGCATACTGTGTGATCCTGAGCAAGTCACTTAACTTCTTGTGCTCCCAGGTCACATCTGGAAACAAGCTTCGGCTTAGTGTGCTACTCCTGGTTAAACAATGTTCCCTTTCCCTTCCTTCCTTTCCCATCAGGAAAGAAAACTGTTCTGGGGTTAGAGTTTTTTTCAGAAATTTTACTTGCACTGTTTCAAAACTGGTTAATGTAGTCCTGGGAACCTGTTAAATTTGGATGTTACATTTGCAGGCCACATTTTTTTGTTTCATTAGTCTACAGGTATATGCCCCTTCACAGTCTAAAAGTATTCCATTTTTTTAGATCATGCAGCACTGTTATATACCTTGAAAACACAGTTGTGGGGGAGATTTAATTGCCTTCCAGATAATTGGAAAACTACAGAGAAGAAATTTTAGAGTGATTCAAACTTTCTTACTAAACTGATTAGCTCAGTAGGCATGATGGATATTTATAGAATAATTTATAAATCAGATGTTTTAAGTGCCAAATGTTATCCAGAATAAATTTTATCTTGATATCTAATACCCTACTGGTGGGGAGGTGGTCATGGCTCCTTCTCAGACTACAGCCTACTCCCTAGTTGGCTGCATATTAAAAACAAGGAACATTCTGTGTGTGGTACAGGCCTCTGGAAGGCTGATAATGAGCTGATACAACAATGGGGGGTAGGGAAACCATTCAACTGTTTTATGAAGGACTTAGCTTAGTAAAAGTGCATGTATGATCTGATTTTTCCCCAGTGGGAGGACATGAAGAAGGCTCTTCAGGTTTTTATTAAACAAACTGGCAAAGAGGTAGACAGGGAGTAGTATAGAAGATACCTAGACTAGCATTCTCAATTACACAAGTTGTTAACATATGCTTATAAGAACAAATTAAATTTATCCTCACAAGTTAGTAAAGTGGAAGAGGAGATAACTCAGTTCCATTATAAATAGAGTGGCTTCCTTACTAACCCAATGATGATACAGTACCCAAGCCAAGCAGCCTTCTAACTCTCCATTTGAGATCTGTGCAACCAGGGTTAAAAAACAGGGTAATGACTCAACATTATGATTTGGCTGGACATATAGTCTAAGGGAAATGGGTATTTTAGAAAGGGTTCATACTGTAGGTACATGTCAGAGCCACAAAAAGAGGATGACATGGTACTCCAAGACGCAAAAGGGTTCCATGCAGATTTCACCCATCCAGTGACCCATCAGGCAGCATCAGTGAAACATAAAGTCTCAAGACAGTCCAATAACCCCACCTAACTAGAAGTTTGAAAGCCAAATTTTCCATGTGCCCCACTGTCGAACTTCTCAAGGTCAGCACTCATATGCAGCTAGAGCTCCTAAGTCGTTCAATGCACAGCTGCCAACATCTCCAATGTAGGGTCTTTGGGTACGTTCAGCTTCAAACTTTGTGAACTCCTATTGGCTAGATCCAATTGTGCTTGCTTTAATTAATCTCCTTTTCCCCACCCACATAATAGCAGTCACTACTAATCACATCCCTGCCCCCACATTCAACACTCCACCTTCCACTTGGCACTAACTGCCACCCTCGCTCATTGACATCCTGTCTCTCTACTGGCTTCCCTGCTGTCCTTTCCCTCACTAATCCCATCCCCTCTTTCTTGATGGCCTGTAGACTCCTCCTCAACCCTATTGCTACAAATCTTCACATTTATTTATTTATTTTATTTATTTAGGAAATTGGAATTACAACCCTTTGAGTCATAGACTCATTTCCAAAGGCTCCATGTCAGAATAAAACATAGACATTCATACAGTACATACATAGAATAAATGTGGGTGAGCAATCATATAGATATAAGCACAATGAGCACTGGTTAATGCCTACATATTTGGCAGCTAAAACAGGGCAGAGCTATTGACATATTGCCTAATGAGCAGTTAAGACCTATACAATTTGGTAGCTAAAGCAATGCATGATATGAGTTGGTAGTAAGTCACCTCAGGAGGCCTTGTCATACAAAATACAATGCATTCATAGTCCCAGAAACTATTTGGTAACTGAGGGAGGTGGAACCTGTAGGCTAGAAATAATGAGGGCTGTCCACTGCCAGGTCAAGGGTAGGTGCATGGCCTAGCCTCATGGTGCAGGATCCACAGGTTACCAGTTACACTGGCATTGATGTGAGGAGAGAATATGAGCCCTTAAGGCAGCTTTAAAAGGACCTAGATTGATGATTGATGTGATGGTCAGTCTGGAGGCATTTTACCAGGATGGGACTCTAAGGGGGACGGTTCACTGGGCCAGGGTGGTCCACACCCTAGGTATCTTCCAGATAGTTTTTGAGGTGGCCTATGTGGATGCTGAGATGGTGGCTCCCTGAAGAAAAGCCATGACACCTATTGGGGTTAAACCCAAGTGGATTTTTTGGGTGAAGAGAAAGGTCTGGTATAATAGTCTTTCTTCAAGGAAGACGATATTGGTGAGCACGTATAGGGTGCAGGTATGTGTATTTCTGTCAGCACCAGAGAGGAGCCGGCAGGCCTTATTGATGACTACTTGTATTTGATGAAGCACTGTAGGGTCGGCCGCGGCATAGATTGTGAGGCCATAGTCCACCAGTCATAAGACTGAGGAGGTAATGGCAAGGTGAAGTGCTTCAGGTGGCAGGCAGTCTCTATGACTGTAAAGGAGACCAATGCAGGTGTAGGTAGTGGAGGTGAGGATTTTTATATGTTCGTGGAACGAGAGGAAGAGTCAAATGTAATACCTAGATACTTATACTTTTTGACCTGTTCCAATGGGATGAGAGAGGTGGAGAATATTTCTAGGGGGAAATCCTTTTATCTGTTTTGGTGGTGGGCATAGAGCATCGTCTTAGTTTTTTTAATGTTGACCACCAATCTGTGATCAGCAAACCAGTGTTCAATCTGAGAGAAGGAGTTTTGTAAGGTACGCTGGTGAGAGAGAGGATCAGGATGTACAGCATAAAGAACAGCATCATCCACATAGGGGTAAAGGTTGCCGGGGCCGGATTTAGGCAGGGCATTGAGGTAGATGCTGAATAGCAGGAGACCAAGGATAGATCTCTGGGGAACTCCTGAGCACACAGGCAGCATACTAGATATGGTATTATTAATTTTAACACATTGGGTTCTAGATGAAAGATAGCTGGAGAACCATTAGAGTGGACAATGAGAGACCCCAATTTGTTGTAATGTGTTAAGAAGGAGGGGTGAAAAACCATGTCAAAGGCCTTTGAGAGGTCTATAAACACGGCCCCTGCAAAGTGGCCCTTGTCAAGTGCGGAGTGTAGGGAGTTAGCGAATTCTGTGAGGGCGGTCATAGTGCTATGACCAGCTCTGAAACCATGCTGCGCCCTACATAAGAGGTTGTGCGAGAGGAGGTAGTCAGTGAGCTGATTGGCCATGATCTTTTCAAGGGCTTTAGAGAGTAGGGGGAGAATCAGGATGGGCCGGTAGTTGTTTGGGAGGGAGCTGTTGCCACATTTTATAGTGGTGTTATCACTGCCATTTTCCATGAAGTTGGGAACTGGCCCAGGTGCAAGGACAGATTTAGAAGGTCCATGAGTGTGGAGATAACTGAGTCTAGTGCAAGGTATTGGATCACATAGTGAAGGCGTCTTTGCAGTAATTGGAGCTCTGGAGGGCTATAGACAGGCAGGCTTTTGCTTCAGTAGGGGTAATGGCTCTGAGTTTGAAGGGGATGGAGGAGCTCAGGCTGTGGGGTAGGCTGAATTGGATCGAAAACATTGCTAGGGAGGATGGAGCTGAGGTCTGAGAAGGTGGAGTTGAGGCAGATAGCTATGTGAAGTGTGTCTGTGGTGGTAGTACCATTAACACTAATTTGTGAGGGGGAAGAGAGCAGGATTTACCATTAAGCTCCTTGATGTTATCTTGTGCTACCCCAGAGGTGGCTAAGGCGGTTCTGTAGCGCTCTGCTTTGGCCTTGTGGATTGTCCAGGTACACTTATTGCAGGCAGCATTATAGGTCTGCCTATTGCTTAGCAAACCAGAGGCAGTGGCATGATGCCAAAGGTTGTCACGCATTTTGAACTGTTGTAGGAGTTCTGGGGTAATCCATGGGACTACGTTTCTTAGTAGTCACTTTGATGGTTGGTGCAAAAGCATCACAGGTGGTATTAAAGGTGGTGGTGAAGTAGTGCAATGCATCATCTATGTGCTGGGCTTGGGAAATAGGGGACCAGTCCCAGTAAATTAAATATTGTTTGAGTTTGGCTATGCCTCCTGGGCATAGTCGATGACGAAAGATATTTGGTGGTGGATTAGGTAGCTGACAGGACCAGCTGAAGATGATTGAGGAGTGGTTGCTTAAGGGATTAGGTAGGACACCCAGGTTGGTAATATGTTGGGGACGATTAGTGAGCAGGATATTTAGTAAGGTGTGGGTTCCATTAGTGGGTTGGCCCTGGTAGGCTGGGATACCAGTTGGGTGATATCTAACACAGCAACGCATCTTTGTCATGTGTTGATGAGCTTGCCAGCATGTTTATGTTGAGATCCCCAACTAGGATTTATTCCATTTTGTCGGGGTGGCTGGCTAGGTAGTCAAGAGCACTTAACAGGAAGGGATTTGCTGTGGGGTGGGATATAGGTGAAGGTGAGAGTTAGAGGACACGGTTTGGGTCAGGGTAGAGTTTTATTAAGAGGGCTTGGGCACCATGGTCTAGGGAGGGTGCAGGCAGGGCTTGGTAATGCAGTGAGTCATTTACTTAGAAGGTGCAGCCACTCCCTTTCTTACTTACGATCAAGCCTAATGAGACAGTAGCCAGGAATAGAGACAAATGAGTCTGCGGTCTTCTATTGAAGACAGAATGTCTGGTTGGTGCCGTGCCATCCAGCATTGCAGGGGTGCCGTATTTTTAGGCAGGCTGCAGATATTCATAGCACCTATTTGGAACCCCATGGGTGACCGCAGTTGTGGGGCACTGCTCAGCCAGGATTGGGGTGAACATTACCAGATAGTAAATGAAGCAAGTGGAAGATCCTGACAAGGGCCATGAAGTGGTGGCATTTTGCCAGGTAGCAGCAGAGGGCAAGCTTAGAAGGTGATGAGCAGGAATGGGCAGCTGCATGATGGCTGGGATGGCCAGGTGGAAGAACAGACATGGAGCGCTTAAGGCACAGAGATATAGGGCAGGGGTAGAGGGGAGGGTTGCGGGTGGCTATGGGGAGAGACAGGGTGATGGAGAGGCTATGAGGGGGTGAGGTGCTCCCCTAGCAGCAAAGGTGTGTACATACCAGAGGCAACTGGGGGTTTGTTGCTGAGCAGAGTAAACATGGTTAGCCACAGTAGTATGGTTAGTATGTGAGGGTGGGTGTTGTGAGGGAGTACAGTGGTGGCAGATGTGACCATGGGCAGGTATGAGTGGGTCTTGCTGACACCTAACATTGTGGCAGACTTAGTGGCACAGTGGTAAGGTTGCTGCCTTTGAAGTGAAATGTACCTGGTTTGGATGACACATTGTATGCCTAGTGATAGCCTGGGAGATTGTGCAAGGGACACTACAGAGAGTGGTGAAAGGCAAAGAATTTAGGTATGAATGATGCATGACAGATGTGTTGGGGGAGAAGTGGGAAGAGGATTGCAACCTACACGTCTTGTTGCCCTCTAGTGGCTTTACAGTATAATCTGCAAATGGACACTTTCATCCCCCTCCATCCACTCTTCAGTCCTTCTTTATTCCTCCCTATCATCTCTTGCCATTGTATCCTTACTACCCTATTCCCCATCTCCTCCTATCACCCACTTAATCTCCTATGGTTACCTTCTGTGCCTGCAAACCTCCTCCTCTCCTAAAACTTATCTGTAAACCCAATCATATGGAGGGTGGGGTTATTCTGACCTACTACAAGCTCAGTATCTATATGTTCATAAAAACAGAGCATACATTGTACAATGCTCACTCACACTGATGTCTTTAGTCAGCTGATTTGTCACTGACAAGGCCTATGCTGCATCTTATTATTCTTACTCACTCTCTTTGTATGCAGCTGTGCATTAAGTGTACAATCATTTTTTTTTTTTTTGTTATTGTACTGTATCCTTCTATGTATATTGACTTGGAACCTATGTAAAAGAGCTCCCTGGCTCAAAGGTGTTAACTCTGAAACTTTAATAAATAAATATTTCACTAACTACTACTGGTGATGTTTTGGAGGCCATAAAATCTCCTAACTCAGGCACGGATCTGCCCAGGAGAGGTTAACTGTTGAAACTTACAAACTGTTGCAAGATTATATAAATTCAATTTGGCAGATTTGTTTAAATCCTATTTGAGTTCAGGGGTTTTTCCCAAAGGAATGAAGTAGTCTCTTTTCATTTTTCTCTTCAAGAAGGGAGACAGAAATGACATACAAAGTTAAAGAAAAATCAGTCTGATGAATGTGGACTACAGAATCCTGATGAAAATATTAGGGAAACATTTAAGTATGATCCTTGACACAATAATTTATTCTGCACAGACATGTGCTATACCCAGACAGCCAATTCAACATTTGCTTTTGTTACATGAGATTTTTTTCTCATAATAAGGAAGCAGATATGTTTGGTTTTGTGCTTTCTCTGGATCAGGAGAAAACTTTTGACACTGTCACATAAATTATTTATCAGGTTCTCATTAAAAATTGTTTCCCTAATGCCTTCATTGCTTGGATACAGAGATGTTGTGAGGGGCCATTGTGTGCCCAAATAGCAATGGTTAGATAGGTAAAAGTATTCCAGTTCGGTGGGCGGGTGGGGTGGGGTCCAACAGGGGTGCCCATTGAGTCCAATGCTGTATGTCCTGGGCACAGACCCTCAATTCAAAAACTAGTTCAGAATCAGTGTTTAAGTGGTATTACCTGGAAGGAAGGATTAATATCACCGACAGCTTTAGTTTACACTGATGTCATTTGAATCCTAGTGAAAGAGGTTTTGGATATGAGTGTTGCACTTTTTGTAGACAGTGCTTTGACTATAGCCTAAGGTTCCCATATTAATATCCACAAATATGTGGGTAATGGTTTAGGCTCCAATGCACAGACTATCACTAGAGTGGTGGAAGGGATTACAGTATCAGCAGAACCCATTAAAATACTAGGGTTACCATTAATGATGGGGAATTGGATTGGAGTTGAAAGTGAATATAGGTAAAAAGAAGACAGTGCTATGGAAATCTTGGCAGTAGTCAAAAAGGTACACATATTGATTATCCCTATCTTCTGTTATTTAAGTTATAGTTTCCCTTCCCTGGTAACTTTGGAATTCAGTTTGTAGAATTTGTTTTTCTTTTTGATTTGTGTGTGTGTGTGGGGGGGGGTGTACTGTAGGTCAAATCCTATTAAGCACAATATCCTATGTTTATCTATTAAAGGGGTGGGTTGAATATGATGAACCCAATAGTGTCTTTACAGTATTTTTTTCTTCTAACATAAGTACTTTTTTAAATGGAATGCAGGTTCATGTTGCCCTTGGTTTTCGGTTTGATTTGGTTTGGTTCTTTTTGGTCTCAACAGGAGCAGAGGAAATTTAGATAGCCAATGTGGGTAGTGCTTTCATGAATCCCTGATTATGTTGCTCATCCAGTGCAGAAGATAAGGCAGTAGACGTTATCATAAAGTGATACTGAATCTCAGACCAGGATAACATTCTATATTACTATTATCATCAATTCCTTTTTAGCTACACAAAGTTTTGGAGTTACATGGGGGGGTACTAGAATCATTATCGACATGCTGACTGATGCACGGATACCCCTTAGAATGTGGGCTGTATTATGGATCAGTGTGCATCTGAGATTAGAAGTTTGAAATAATATGACACATGATGGAGTTGAGGAATGGTTCTGTCTGTGTGGAGGTGCGCAGCCTCTTTAGAGAATGTGGTGGGGTCAGTTGACCTACCTATGTATCTGAGGGACTCTATTCTTCCTCCATTAAAAAGCCTGTTTCGAGGGGTCATGTGATGCAGCAGACTGTGTAGCAGCGCTTGGTTTAAGCTCCCGCTATCTAAAGACTTTATTTCATTAAAACTAGCCTAGAAAAAAGGCATGTTCTATTCCAAAGGCTGTTACTTGTGTCTGGATTGCTACGTAGGCGGTCTTTACCGAAAAATGGAGGCGGAAATGAGATTTGCGCTGCCCGACATGCTCCACCCATCTCTCTGGGAAAAATCTGGGAAAATATGAAGGCCCAGTCGATGGGAAGCAGCAAGCCTTCTACCACCACGGCCTCTCAAGTGGCGGCTTCAGAAGCAACTCCCTTACTTTGGAGTTATTTTGGACAGAGCTGCAACCCTTAGATGACCTTAAATCTATAGTGACCGAGATCAAGCAAATGTCCGGTAGCTAGAAGAGCTATCTACCAGAGTCTCAGATTGAAGGCACGGATTGTCTCCTTGGAGAAGAAGGTGGATCACACGGAGGACGCCATAGTGGAAAGTCGGCAACGCATCAAGAAGCTTGAACAAAAAGTCGAGGACCTAGAGGGGAGATCCCATAGAAATAACGTTGTGGTCCTGGGCATTCCAGAAAAAGAATAGGGCAATAATGCCTTTTTGTT
The DNA here is from genome assembly GCA_016271365.2 of Neoceratodus forsteri. Lineage (NCBI taxonomy): Eukaryota > Metazoa > Chordata > Ceratodontiformes > Ceratodontidae > Neoceratodus > Neoceratodus forsteri. Next base: position 616,879,348 of record CM057455.1, read on the forward strand.
TGCCCAGAAGCTGTTTGAAAGGATTGCGGTCCCTCTCCTTTTGGACCCTCACATACATTGGAAAGGGCCCACCATGAGCTGTGCCCGATTCCTGCCCTGGCCAATGACCCTGGCCCTGATGATCAAGTTTCTTAATTTTCAGGAGAAACAATTTCTGCTATTGAAGATTAAAGAATTGGATCGAGGTCCTTTGGGAAGGCAAGATAATTCATATAACCCAGGACCTCCCAACCACGGTGCATCAAAAAGTGGCTTTTCACCCCATTTCAACCAAGCTTATAGCGGCAGGAATAAAGTTCCGCATGGGGTACCCTGCTCGCTTCCAGGTGTTAATCTCGGGAGCCTGGGCATCTTTCGATGAAGTTGATCCTGCCACGAAGGCACTGCAGAAGGAATATCCCGATCTTTTCAAGTCTAATTGAAGTAACAGGGAAGCCGTCGTTGTTCAGGGGAGAGTATTTAAGATCGGAGAAGTCCTGACAAAGAAAGACTTAACTCCTGTTTTACTAAACCTGTTGTATTTACTTCAATGTTGATTGTCTGGTTTACTTTCTTTAGCTGGACCTGTAGGAGCTGATAATTGCTCACTGAGTTTGGAATTTTCAGGGGGGGAGCTTTTTCAACCAGGATGGGTACCTGAGGTAAATCCGAATATATTCTCCTGGGTGGGTAATGGTATCATACTCTGGCCTGTCGCCTGGGCTGGAGTTGTTTTATTATTGGATTTTGTTCAGTTTTCGGACAGGCTATGCTATGGTGCTGGTGCTTAAGCAATGCTAATGGTGGTAGTTATTAATGTGATGTGCCACGTCATTATGCTATCACCAGAGGGTGATCCTTAACCGTGCTCACACCTGCAGATTGGAATAACTCGTAATTAGTGAACTCCTGATACTTTATACTCAGTTATGAAGTACTCGCTCTACCCATCCTATTCTGGCAATCCTGGACAGGGTAGAGAATGGAAATTACTGCTATACGGGGAATAGCTTCATACGCCACCCTCCCCGAGTATCCTAAAGGTTTGTGTGAAGTGTCATCAGATTATTGTAGGGGGTAGAGGTACTGGTTTATCTAATGGGATACGAATTCTCTTGAGGGTCTTATTTCACATACTGATTGGGTATAACTGCCTCATTGAGCTTTGGGGTAGTGGGAGGAAAGGCCGGGGACTGTAGCAGGACTAGCTGTACCACATAACAACGACAGGAGGAGATTATTTAGGAATCGGTACAGGATGTTTGTTTATTTCTTTCATGGTACATTCACTGGGTGGAGGAGGGTTGGGAGGGAGGATTTTACCCACTAAGTTCGCATTGCTAATGTTAAGATGGCTTTTGGCTAGAACACGTATTGACGGGCCTATACTAATCGGGGGAGGAGGGGCTGTTCATGTTTACTGATGTTTTTCTAATGGGCGGAGGGGTGGGAGGGTGGGTGCGGACTAAGTTGGGGTGTGCCTCAGCACAGCTCATGGGCTTTTCATGGATGTATATTACTGAGGGATTTATTTTGAGCATTTCGTGTTATTGAGAGTTTGCAAAAATGGCTAATATCATAACAGTTGCAACTTGGAATGTCAAAGGATTAAGGCAGCGTGTTAAACAATATAAAATCCTTAAGCACCTTGCCTTGCTGTCCAAAGACAAATTTTTATAAGAAGTTTTTAGATCAGTTACTTCCCCTATTAATGCCCTTATTACTGTATATACTATCAGGCACCCAGATGGATCCTACTTTGTGGAGGCCCTAATAGTTCTAATTTTGAAGCCTGGAAGAACCCAGAGCTGCCTGTGAGTTATCGCCCATATCCTTGATGAATCAAGATATCAAGATATTGGCCAAGATTTTGGCGGATCGCTTGGCACTTGTGATGCCTGATCTGAATGGGCTGGAGCAAGTAGGATTCATGAAAGGGCGTTCCTCATTGGATCATCTCAGAACCCTGTCGCACGTTCTCTCGGCAACCAGAGATGCCTCATTTCCAGTGGTCCTGGTCTCCTTGGATGCTGAGAAAGCATTCGACAGGGTGAATTGGAATTTTTTTATTTAGGGCCCTTAATGCTTATAAGTTCTCTGAGCTTTTCAGAAATGGATTAAAGCCCTTTATAATGTCCCCTCAGCTAGGGTAATGGTCAATGGTGTTATTTTGGAAAGTTTTCTGCTTATTCAGGAACCAGGCAGGCTGTCCTTATCACCTTTACTTTTCAAATTATGTCTGGAACCCCTTATTCACCGGTTGAAGTTTTCTCCAGTAATCCAAGGCATAACTTTTCAGGGATACGAGGTGAAAGTATCGGCATACGCTGATGATTTACTGTTGCAGTTCTCCAATCCGGATAACTCAATACTGGCCTTGCTGACGACGGTACGTGAATTTCCTAATTTTTCCAATTATAAATTGAACATTGATAAATCCCTTGTGTTTCCACTTAATTATAGAGTGGTTAAGTCAAGTGTTGTAAAATATGGTATGTCCTGGGTGCCAAACTCTTTAAAATATTTAGGAATACAAGTGGTGAGGGACCCTGCCCTGATTCAGAAGCTGAATCTGGACGATTTAGTTAAAACTTTAGGATCGGATCTAGACAGATGGGCCAAGTTACCTATTTCACTCTGGGGGCGGTTGAACCTAATTAAGATGAACTTTCTGCCCAGGATCTTCTACCCATTGTATTTGCTTAATAACTGGATTCTCATTTCATGGTTTCGTAAAGTTAATGCTTTGATAAAATTTATTTTGGCTAAAAGACAATCCAGGATTGCATTTCATAAGCTGGTGGCTCCCAAGGATCAAGGGGGTTTCCGCCTTCCATATATGATTTTTTATTATTGGGCGAGGAATATGGTAAAATATGTGAGATGGATGGATAGTGTGGGAGAATCAGAATCAGAGGGCTGGTTACCTATCTGGCTCAAAACAGAGCTATCTTTAATTTAGCAGTGTGGCCTGTCGCCAGCATCGTTGTTCTATATTAGGCCGAATGCCCTCCCGGCCTTGTTGAAATCTACTCCCGTGGCGATCTCGGTCAGGGTGCACACCCAGATATGCTCATTTATAGAATATGATCATACAGTTGATTTAGCTCAACCCGTTGGGGGTAATCCTAATTTAAAAATAAACAATAAGATGATCACGTCAAATTTGCTCCCACAATTGGAAAATGTCAAGCTTGCTCAACTTGCTGCTCTGGATGGTTCGTGGCTTTCAGTTACTACTATATTGAGTAGTTTTAACATTCCCACTAAGTCAATTTTTAAAGTATTCCAGCTCAAGCACTTGTTAACAAAGGTATTTGATCCAGTTCCATCTCAATGCATTATGAAAATGTTCCAGGATACGCTGCTCTCAATGTTTGGTAGTCTTCATTCTGTATCTGATATATATTAAATGTTATATAATTGTAAATATCTGGAGGTGTTCATACTGAGGAGATACTGGGCAGCATATTTTCCTGATTCAGAAATAGATTGGGCTGCATTGTGGGCAAATTGTCATAAATATGTTACTAAGGATAGATTACGTTTGGCACAGTTTCATATTTTACATAACATATATTACACTCCCAAAAAATTGTACAAGTATGGTCTCATTGATTCTTCCTGTTCCAGATGTGGGCAGGTGGACGGTACGCTTTATCATATATTTTGGTCATGCTCTAAGGCTTCCACTCTCTGGGGGGATATCCAACAGAGGATGGATCCCTTGTTGGGCCTCTCTGACCTTTTCACTCCTGAGGTATGCTTGTTAGGGGATTATACCCTCATTCCTGTGATATCAAGAAAGTATTATATGGCACTAATCTCCTTATCAGTTCAGAAGGTTTTTCTCCGTCACTGGAAAGATGGTGTAGATATTCCTTTTTCAGAATTTCTTAAGGAAATCTTGGCTAACCTCAGGATGGAGAAAATGGTGGCTAGTCTAAGTAATATGATGAATAGATATAGGCAAATACTGATCCTTTTCACACGCTGCTCTGCATTTAGATTATTCTAAAAGCAATTGTACAGGTTTGGATGATTCACAGTCTGGGTAGTACGAGCTGTGCTGAGAGGGGGTGTATGGTAGGGAGGGGGGCACTGGGTATGGGGGAGAGCAGCTCCGATATATGTAGTGGAAACTCATTTATGTATTACATTGTCAGATATGTTTGGAGTTGTTCTTATATGTGTGTATGAAAATTAATAAACTTTGAATTCAGAAAAAAAGCCTGTTTCAACACCCTCCTTTCTGCTCTCCTCTGTTCTGTCTCTTCCTCACTTTGTTCAGCTGGGACAGCCGCCTACAGAACCTACCCTCCCTCACTTCTGTTCTTTTCTTTCCTTTCCTTCAAGTCCCTCCAAATACAAATGGATAATGGCTGAAAATAATGATTTAAATATGAAAGAAGCTAGCTAGCACCATGTAAAGTGTTGTAAATAAATACGGTAAAGTCTAGCAAGCACAGTGACATTTTATTTCCCAGTCTATAAAGGCAGAGCCTTGGATCCTGTGTGCTGACTGGAGCAGAAAAGCAGAGGACAAGCAATCTTCTTGTCCACGCAGCAACTAAAGCATCCAGAGAAGGATCTTGAACAATAATTAGGGGATCTAGTAGAGAAATTCTTACCAAGGAAGAGTAAGGTTGTATTCTCTTTCTTTTTTTATTTAATTTTTATTACTGTGACTTTTGTTGAACTTATCTGCTTTTGTGAAAACTGTATTTTGTTTGGAGACTTCAAAGAATAAAGCCACAGAGCAAGTGTGTTGTACCTTTGTTGGACTGAGTCATGTCTATCTGTTACACCCACACCCTAGGACATCTGGTGGCAGCAGTGGAACTAAATTGGGATTCTGACAGACAGAGGAACATTGATCAGTGGATAATAGACCTGGCATCATGATAGACAAGGTACATGGCAGACAACCATGGAAGACAGCCTCAGATGGGCAACAAGTGCCCAAGCAGTAGTGACAAGGACCATTGAAGCAGAACATGGAGAGAAGCCACTGCCTTGCTTGGAGCCTAATGCCAGGAGGAAAATAAAGCCTGATACCTCTGTTGGAGCTAGTATGGATTAGACCAGTGATGAACTGGCCGAGAAAACCCCAGAGACCATAAGTGGACTGTTGAGGTGGCTGGCTGTGAAACAAGTGGAGACAGAAAGACAGAGACAGAGGAAAAACCAAGAAAGGGAGATGAAGCAAAAACAACAATTCCAGAGGTGGGATGATACCCTGCGAGCACTTCAACTGATCAGGACCAGTCGACCTACTGGTGGGTCCAGTACAACAGCAGAAGACTTAAAACACACCAACATGACCAGCAAAGAAATCCTTACCAAGGAAGAGTAAGGTGGCATTTTTTCCTTTTGGTTTATTTATTTTTTATTATTGTGGCTTTTGTTGAACTTGCCTGCTCCTGTAAAAGCTGTTTTTTGAGACTTCAAAGAATAAAGCCGTACAGAATGTGTGTTGTACCTTTGTTTGCCTGAGTCATGTCTATCTGTTACACCACCACTCTAGAACATTTGGTGGCAGTGGTGGCACTGGATTGGCATTTTGATGGACAGAGGAACATTAATCAATGGATACCAGACCTGGTATCATGATGGACAAGGTACATGGCAGACAACTGGCAAGATAGACTCAGATGGACAGCAAGTGCCCAAGGAGTAGTGACAAGGGCGATGGCAGCAGAACATAGTGAGAAGCCACTGCCTGGCTTGGAGCCTCATCTCAGGAGGAAAATAAAGCCTGATATCCCCTTTGGTGCTAGCATGGGTAAGACCAGTGAAGAACTGGCTGAGGCACCACCAGAGACCGTAAGTGGACTGTTGAGGTGGCTGGCTGTAAAATAAGTGGAGACAGAAAGACAGAGGGAAAACCATGGAAGGGAGATGAAGCAATGAAGACAAGACCAGAGATGGGATGATGCCCTGCAAGCACTTCAATTCATCAGGACCAGTCAATCTACTGGTGGGTCCAGTACCAGACCAAAAGACATAAAACTCACCAACATGACCAGCACAGATGCTATTGAAGCCTTCCTGACTACCTTTGAGAGGATTGCACAAGCTTGTAAGTGTCCTTAGGAACAGTGGGTAGTATGATTAGCCCCATACCTAACTGGTCATGCCCAGTTTGCTGACAGCCAAATAGACAGCAGGGATGCAGAAGACTACAAATTGGTGAGGAAGGAGATCTCATGACAGTTTGATATCAGCAAGGAGACATACAAACAAAGGTTTCCTCCTTCATTAAGAGAATGTGGATACCACAAGTGAAGGGGTTTACACCCAACTCAGAGAGTTGTGTACTAAGTGGCTTCAACTGGAGGGGAAGATGGTGGTGGAGATCCTGGAAACCCTGGTCATTGTGCAGTTTCTACAGATACTACCCTAGGATGTCCAGATGTGGGTGAGGGAACATCATCCGGAGACTCAAGGGGTGAGCATCACATTGGCAGAGGATCTCTTGACTGTCCAACAGTCCAGTATGAGAAGGTACAGAAGTGTCAGTTTTACAAACTCTTCCATGTCCAGTATGGTAAGACAAATCCCTTTTGTATCTAATCAGGTCCCATAAAAAGCCTCAGGAAAATAGAAGGGAGTTGGCCCAGTGGCGTGGAGGGCTTAGGCCTCATTTCTTACCTCCTGCCACTCCGGCAACCTGTGTTCACAGTGCAAGCTGGTCACTGGGGGTTGTCCATGGAAGGAGAGGATCAAGCATCCAGGGGACATCTCTCTTATACGGAAGGGTGGGGAGCTTGGACCAGCACTTGGCTGACACCCAGTGGGGGATAGCTGTTGGCATGCCTAGTCTCGTACGTTGCAGCATGGAGGAGGAGCAGTTGACTAGTGTGCAGTGTGTGGACATGCGTGCTGTGTGCCACTTTCAGCATTGAAAGCTCCTTCTCCACAGAAAAGCAGGAAAAAAAGGGGCCCAACTGAGTGGCATGAACACCATCCCTGCAGGTGCCGCACCCCGAGAGGATATCTCCCTGACTCTGGATCCATTCCTGGTGGGTTGAGTTGCTCCCCACCTCCCTGCCACAAAGGGTAAGATGTGGGGGCATGGAAGTGAGGGGGTCTGATCCTTGGGGAATGGTGCTGGGGGACTGAAGAAAGGAGAGATTGGGCCAGGACCATGGGAAGAAAAAACACAAACTTAAAAAAACAACTAAAAAACAGGAAGGGAGACTAGGAAGAGGTGGAAGGGATTTTCCACCTGACATCATTTGACATGACTGCCAAGGGGTGGGACATATAGCTCATTATTGCCAAAAGAAGAAAATGGAGCCAACACATCTGGCCTTAGCAAACTGGGGACACTATCTCACAAATGACAGCATTAATAATAAGCAAGTGGTGGGGCTCATAGACTCTTGCATTAAACAGACACTGATCAGCTCAGATCTCCTTGGTGAGGTAGCAAACAAGGTTTACATACAGGGGTGTCTGAATTCATGGGAACCCCACCACTACCCTACCACTGTTATAAACTTGACTCTGCAAGGTAAACTAGCAAGGGTAACTGCAGGACTTGTGACAAGACTCCCTGTACCTGTGGTTATTGGGCATGACTTTCCAGAGTTTGATATATTGATAAAGGGGAATGTAACAGTGTCAGCAGTGACCACCAGGGTCCAGGCTAAGGAAGAAAAGGTCCTCAGAGACACTTTCCCTTTTGAAGGGGATATCATAGGGGCTCTAGGAAGGAATAGGCATTTTTGAAAGGAAAAGAAAAGGCTGAGAAAGGAATGAAACAAAGAAAATGATGTACTATCTGTGGTGTATGTAGATAAAATGTTTGAAGGATGTGACAATGGGACTAAGCAGAAGAATTACAAAACATTAACCCCTTTGTTCCAACAGGCTGGGAAAAATACATGTAAAGGGTCCCGTACATTTCAAGTGAAGAATAACATTTTGTGCGGGGTCTTTTTTTTTTCAGTTGTTTACCCAGGAGTGGCACACTAAGCTGAAAGCTTGTTTACAGGTGTAACCTGGGAGCACAGCAAAGTTAAGTGACTTGCTCAGGGACACACAATATGCAAGTGGGGCTGGGGTATTCAAGCCCAGGTCTCCAGATTTGCAGCTTAGATCCTTAAACCACTGCACTATACTGCCTCCATGTGTCAAAGCAAATACTGGGGAAGTTGTGGAACAATTGACAGTCCCTGAAAGGTTTCATCCTTAGCTGTTATACTTGGCTCATGAGTTCCCCTTAGCAGATCATGCTTGGAGGACCCATACACTGACTCTCTTATTACAAAGATTCTTTTGGTCAGTATACATGACCAGATGGCTGATTACTGTTGAGCCTGTGCAGAGTGTCAGAAAGTAGTACAAATAGGAAGGAAGGATATGGTGCCCATTGCCCTTACTCTTAGTGGCCAATCTTTCAAGAGAATAGCTATAGACATAGTAGGCCCATTAGAAAAGAGCTCTCAAGGGAATCGCTCCATACTAGCTATATGTGACTATGCCACTAAATACCCAGAGACCATACCCTTGTGTACTTTCAGTACTGAAAAGATTGCTGAGGAATTGGTAAAGATGTTTAGCTGATCAGGAATCCCAAAAGTAATCTTGACTGGCCAGGGAAGCAATTTCAATGCTGCCTTGTTAAAGGAGTTACAACGTTTATTGTGCATAGTAGCTGTCCAGACATCTCCTTATCACCCCCAGACAGATGAGTTAGTAAAAAGATTTAAGTAAACTCTAAAAAGGATGCTTAGGAAGTTTGTCCATGATGACTGGAAGGACTGAGATAGGTATTTACCTTTCCTGAGGTTTGCATACAGGAAGATGCCCCAAACTTCCACTAGCTATTCCCCCTTTTCATTGCTTTTTGGAGGAACCCTCGAGGCCCCGGATATCATCAAAAGTACTGGGAGAAATGCAAGGGGACCAGACAGACAAATGTAGCTGAATATATGGTACAACTTTGTAAGAAGTTGGTTAAATATGCAGAGATAGCACATAACACTAATGTACAAGCTCAGATGAGCGATGCCTTTATGACCGGAGTGGTACATAAGTTTAAGGAAGGAAGAATTCAGGAGTGGGGCAGGGGTTTTAACATCATATTTCCCTATGTTTGTCATTTAATTTCAACCTAAGTGATTTATTAACATTGTTTTTGCACTATATACTGTAGATATGTATATATATATTTTATGGTAGCGGTAGTGCTACCATAATTAGGAGTGAGCCATTTCTATGTTAAACCCAAAATTTTGCACCTTAATAACTTTGCAACTGTTTACTGATTTGCCTGAAATTTGTCATACATGATCAAGAACCATAGGCCCTAGGATCTGCCAAGTTTCGTACCGGTCGGATATCTGACTCTTGAGTTATTAAGCATGATCTGTTAGTACATTTCACGCTTTTGTGGAATTCTACGATTAGCATCTACATACAGGTCACATGGTGTGTGACCAGCCCAAAATCTTCAGGGAGCGTGCGGCGGCGTCCCAGTGTGCCTTCGAAGGTTTGGTGAAAAAATATTAAGCAGTTCAAAAGTTATTCAAAAACAATTTCCCATTCTAAGTCAATGGGAAAGTTAACAGAAAGTTCAACACTTTTGCAAATGCATTTTACTTTCATAAATGGCCTGTTACTCGTAAATCTGCCATTTTGTTTCAGTTAGTGATCAGAAAATGCTTGGCATTTAAATGTGGACCCTCTAGCAATCTAATTCTTTTGTATTCACTTAGTAGTACCCTGAGGATGCTAGCCATGTCTTTATTTTCGGGTTAAACACCCCAGAAATATGTTTTTCAAATTTCTGGAAAAAGTACTTTCACAAAGTACTTTCGTGCTCACGAAAGTGTCGCAAATTTTTGAGAAAGCTTTCGAAAATTGCAACAGTAGTTTTCTAGTCTGTGGGAAAATGACAGCAATTCTTTGGCACTATGCTGCAAAAGAACTGTTTGGAGTTTTGGGCTGAAATTAGGAAAGAATGCAGCCGACATCTCACAGATGTGCCTTTCAGTGTTGTGTTGAAAAAATATTACACGGCGGCAAAGTTACGGCACTCCAGAGTTGACAGTTTTTCCCATAGGATAACATTACAGTGTCCGACGCATTACAGGAATCCTTTGGCACCCTGCTGCAAAATAACGGTTTGGTCTTTTTTCCTGAAATTGGGATGGAAGACAGCCAACAGCCCACAGATGTGCCTTTCAGTGGTTTGGTGAAAAAATATTACAGGGAGGCAAAGTTATGGTGCTCCGAACTTCTCTTTTTTTCCCTTAGGATAACATTATGGCGTTCGCTGCGCCTTTCAGGGCCCGTATCTCGGAAACGGTGCGAGATACGGACTTTTTGTCGGAAAAATGCTTAGCCCTGTAGTAGGGGCTAAGTACAAAACTAGCCAGGACAGTCATAAATCATATGACTTTTACATTTTTTTTCTACATCTTATGGTTCCTGAGATATAACCTATTTAGTATTGCAAGTCCTCATTTTACATACTAACATACTATTTGCCAGCAGATTAGGCCTTACGGTCTATCGAGTCTGCTCGAACCTTAGATCCTTAGTTGGGTGCCGAGGCCCTTCCATCCCTTGTGCTCCAGAAACCCCTATCATCCATCCCCACCCTCCCTGGGACAGGCCATCATCTGATACATCCATGTTCTGTGTCTGGCCCACCCTCTCTTTAAGCCCTCCACTGTGGATCTCTGAACCAGCTCACCAGGCAGTGCATTCCAAGGGTCCACCACCCTCTCAGTGAAAAACCTCCTCCTCTTTTCCCCCTTCACCCTTCCACCTTCCAACTTCAAACCATGCCCTGTGGTGATACCTCCCTGCTTTAGTCTAAAGAGCCCCTCCATGTTTACCCTATTTATTCCCTTGAGGTATTTGAAGACCTCAATCATGTGCCCCCTGTCTCTCCTTTCCTCCAGTGAAAACAGGCAGAGCTCCTCAAGTCTGTCCTCATACTTCAAATCCCCTAGCCCTCATATCATCTTAGTTGCCCTCCTCTGTACCCTCTCCAGGAGCTGTATGTCCCTTTTCAAGTGTGGTCTTCAGTACTGTACACAGTACTCAAGGTGTGGTCTAACCAGTCCATTGTACAGCGGCAGAATCACTTCCTTGCTCCTAGAGGTGATCCCCCTTATGATGCATCCCAACATCCTGTTTGCCTTGCTAGCCGCTCTCCTGCACTGCTCAGAGTTATTCATACATGCATCCACCATGACCACTAGGTCTTTTTCCCCTATTGAGGCCTCCAGTGCCTCCCCTCCCAGAGTGTACCTGTGTTTAGGGTTTCCCCGACCAAGATGCAACACCTTGCACTTGGTGATATTGAAATTTAATTTCCATGTGTGAGCCCAGCTTTCCAGGGTGTCCAGGTCCCCTTGCAGGGCCAACCTCCCCTCTTCTCCCTCCACTACTGCTCCCATCTTGGAGTCATCCGTGAAGAGACTCATTTCACACCCTATACCCTCCCTGATGTCCAATATGTATGCATTAAACAGGATCGGACCCAGGACCGAGCCCTGCGGTACCCCACTACCAACCTCTCTAGGGTTCGAGAGCTCCCACAGACCACTAGTCTCTGGGTGCATCCAGCTAGCCAGTTTTCAATCCATCTGACCATCAAGGGCCTACTCCTAACCCCATCAGTTTCTCCACCAGACCATTGTGGGGACAGAGTCAAACGCCTTGCTGAAGTCCAAGAATAATACTTCACAGGCTTTCCCTGTCCAGTTCTGATGTTACCCATTCGTAGAACTCCACAAGGTTGGTTTGACATGACCTACCTGGCACAAACCCATGTTGCCGACTATCCAGACCTCCCACCTCCTCCAAGTACACCCCAATCGTTCCTTTAGTATACTCTCCATTAATTTTCCCACCACCAAGGTCAAACTGATGGGTCTATACTTACCTGGTACTTCCCTCGACCCCCCTTTATGGATTGGCACCACATGTGCCTCTCGCCCTAGGTACCCTAGGTACCCTCCTGTCTCAAATGACCTGTTGAAGAGCTCCGCCAGGGGTGCAGCCAGTATGTCCGCCAGTTCCCATAGTACTCTCAGATGAATGCCATCCGGCCCAGGAGATTTGTCTTTCTTTAGGGCCTTGAGGGCTAACCACACCCTTTTGGCGGAGATAGCATCATCCGTCCCCTCCACCTTACTGGCCTTTTTATCCTTATCCAGATGTGACACCCTGGTGTACCTCTCCTCCCTCTTGCTCCATTTCTGTTGCTCCTGATCCCACTTACTGCCTTCTATCCCTTCATGCCTTGCTTTGTAGATATCCTTCCCTCCTAGTGAACACAGAGGCAAAGTACTTGTTAAATACCTCTGCCTGGTTCCTCGCCTCTTCCACCCACCCTCCTTCTGATCTCAATCTGCTGAGATGGCCCTTAGTTTTCTCTGCTCCCCAATGTACCAGAAGAACCCGTTTCCCTCCATGTATCCCCCGCCAGCACTGCTCTTTACTGGACTTTGCTCCCCTCACCATACGGTTGACTTTTCTAGAAGCAAGATGGTACACTTCCTTATCCCTATCCCCTCTTGTTGTTTTATATTTTTTGTAGGCTGCCTTCTTTTCTCTGACTGCTACCTGTACCTCAATGGACCACCAGCATGGTTTATGTGACCTTGCTTCCCTTACGTTTCAACTTAGCGCAGATCCTGACTACCTCATGAAGTCCCCGTTTTATGACCTCCCATCTCCTTTCCACACTTGTCATTGATGTAATCCCCTTCAAGTGATCCTTGTGAATATTTCCCATGCCCACAAAGTCTGCCCCCCTGAAGTCCACTGCCAGTGTCCTAGATCTCACCCTCTCCCCCCATGTGTATTTAAACCAGACAGTATTGTGGTCGCTCCCAGTCAGGGGGTCCTGTACAACCATGTCCCTTACCAGATCCCCATCTGCCAGAACCATGTCCAGGACATGCCCCTCCCTTGTGGGCTCCATCACATGCTGTTTTAAGAACACATCCTGGCAGCCGTCCAGCAGCCTCTGCTCCTTGGACACCTTAGAGGACATGGTTCCCCAGTTTGTACCTGGCATATTAAGGTCCCCCATCAACACCACTCCTTCCCCTTTTGGTCCACACTGGGCAATGATGTTGTCCAGCAAACCATCCTCTAGAACATCACTCATCCCGGGGCCTATATACTACACCCAGCTTGACCTTATCTCTTGCTGGGGATCGTAAGGTGACCCATAAGGCCTCCACATTTCCCTCTGCCTCTTCTACCCTAGCAATTTCTATGTCATCTCTAATGAACATAGCCACTCCACACCCTCTGCCCTCCTTTCTATCCTTCCTAAGCATAGTGTACCCCCATACATTTAGGTCCCAGTCATGGTTTTTGTTGGCCCATGTCTCCATGAATGCAGCCACATTTTCTGCTCGATACCTATTTTATGCATACATTCTTTGTACTCACTGTCTTTCTCTATGCAGGTTTTGGGAAAACCAGCCTGTGCACTTACATTACTGTTACGTTGCCCTTTCCGGCTTGCGATTCCGTGCCGTTTCACTTACTGTCGGCGTCTCATACCGTATGCGTTATCGCTGCGTTTTCATTTGCTCTTGCGTTTCTGTTATTTTTGCCATTTGTGTTCTACAGTACTGTTCTCTTTCTGTTTCACTTTTCGTCACCATGCCCATTGACATTTTCCATTTGCAGGCACCATGTTACTATGTGACAAAACATCCATCATGAACCTTTCCGTCCACGCCACCATGTGCGTTACCCTTTCTGTTCTCATTCGTGCTTGCGTTACCATGTGCACCACTGTTAGTGCTTCTGTTTACGTTGCTGTTCCTGTTACTATGCCACAAGACATCACGTGGCGGGAGCACGGGGCCTGAAGGGCCATGGGCCCCGCACTCCCGCCGTTGCATTACATTCACTATTTCTCATTATCAGTCTCAAAAATAAGGGAAATTAGAGGCAAAAAACTAAATTTAATGCATTAGTTAGGGTTGTTCCACAGCAACAAAAGTGAAGAAATTCAGTATTAGGGTTGAAAATCCCCCTTGGACCCCCCGACCAACTCCCCAACGGCATTGGGGTATGCATTGGGGTGCGTCGGTCTAACTCTCACCCCATTCTCCTATACTTCTGCTGTTTACACATGTGATGGGGTGAGAGTTAGACTGATGACCCAATCACAGCTACTACCGATTGGGGTGATGATCAAGGGTTTTCAACCTAACACAGGCCTCTCACTTTGATAAGCTGTGGAACAACTAACTAATGATAAACAAGTTTTGCCTCTAATATATATATATATATTGGGGCAAAAACTCCGTTTAATGCATCAGTTGAGGTTGTTCCACAGCAACAAAGTGAGAAATTCGATGTTAGGGTTGAAACCCCTTTGCACTCCTCAGCACCCCAACTGGAATCGGGGTGTGCATTGGGGTCATCAGCCATAAGTGTCACCCCATCACATGTGGAAAGAAGCTGAGGAATAGGAGAATGGGGTGACAGTTAGGACCCGATGACCCCAATTCACCCGATTCCAGTTGGAGGGTGGGCTGAGAAGGTGCAAAGGGTTTCAACCATAACATCGAATTCCTCCTTTTGTTGCTGAGGAACAACCCTAACTGATGCATTAAATGGAGTTTTTTGCCTCTAATTTCCCTTCTTTTTGAGAATGATAATGAGAAATAGTGAATGTAATGCAGCGGCGGGAGCACGGGGTGATGTCTTGTCGCATTGTAACATTGTGCCCGCAAATGCAAATCATAATGCACATGGTGACGCAAAGCAAAACAGAAAGAGGAACAGTACTGTAGACAGAAATGTTAAAAACAACAGAAACGCAACAGCAAATGAAAACGCAAAGGGTAACGCACATGGTGGCATTTTGCCTATCTTTGACTCAGAGCAGATCTGGACTGAGGAGATGGTGTTTCAAGTTCCAGCTTCATCAAATTGACTCTGGGGTCTCCAACTCCCAAACAGATTTTTTATTGGCAGGGACTGTGGCATCATTTTCTATGCAGATCAACCAAAATCCTGCTTCAAGTGTTGTTCTCCCTCCAGGCCCTCTGAGAGGAATTTCAGGCCCCAGGAAAAGTTCAGACTCTGAGGCCCTTATGCAGTAGCATACAGTAGCATGCTGGGCAGCCTGGGCCCCTCTTTGATGCCAGGCACTGGGAATTATCCCCGGCTACCCCACCCTCTCAAGGGCCCTGTCCCCTTACACGTTTGTGATGAACCAAAGTGTAGCCTATGTTCTGCCATCAGCCATGTGAGCCTATCCTGTGACAATATACTTTGTTTTATCCTGTGCAATGAAAGAGGTTATGCTTATCAGTCATGCCCACATGCAGCTCAAAATGGGAGAGCACATGTAGACCAGGATGGCATCTTAACTCAAGGCCAAAAAAGCATGGGTCCATAACCGTCCACTTCAGAGGGTCCTCCACCCAAACACCCTGATTTTGAATCGAGTTCTGCCAAGTTCCTATAGAGTAACACAGAAATCAGAGAGACTAGCACCAACTTCCTCAGATAATGTGGACGCTGCCATCTCTGCAATGATTCCTTGTGTTCCTCAGTCAGAGGAATCTCCTCTTGATCCCCTTCAAGTACCTCATGAAAACCTCCAAAAGCCAGCCAATAAGATGGATGTGGTATCAGCAGGAACAATGGAGCAATCTCCCCACTCCCAGTTTTGAAATGCCCACCACCCAACTCCTCAGTCAGTTGATAAAGGAATGACCATAGTCCACGGAAACATCAAATATGGGGCAAACAAGTAAAGCCTAAGCTACCAAAGAGGACCCTGTCAGACTATTCAATAAGAGTGAACTTTTGGCACAAAAAAACTTTGGTGCCTCTGAGGAAGGTGAAAAGGGTTAGGACGGGGATGATTCTGACACATCCTCAATAGTCTCTTCCCAGAAGGCTTTGTCATTTGAAAATTAGGCAGGGGACCTTGATGCAGACTTTTCAAAGGAAAGGAAAGGTAGATCTGAGTCACTGAACCATGCCCACTCCTGTAAAGCTCAAATATGATGGACATAAGTAAATCAGGACTATTTTTCACCCTTTCCGTTATGCTTATGGCTGACTTGTCCATTGCCTGTGCCTCACCGAATACTAATAGTGTTAAAAATGTTAAAAAGCATATTACCACATTATAGAATATGGTGGAAATGGAAATTCCACCATGCTGAAATGTTGTTCAGCCACACGCTTAACAATGAATGGAATGCTATACTAACTGTACATGAAGAAGAGTATTCCATTCGTTCAAGTGACAAGCTCAAGCCTGTGTGAAAGCCACCATAAAACAAATGCTGCGCATTGACAGCAGTGTAATCTGCTTCAAACATGGAAGCTGTACGGCAGTTTTAAAACACTCACAGCTCAGAAGCAGTTTATTCTCCGTGATGAGAACCAGCATAAAAAAAAAGTTTCTGCCTCCAGTTCGTGGATAAGCTCGCTAAGCGAGATATCTGCCTGCCATGTTTTTTTCTTTGAAAACTTGCCCACACTACAGCAGCAACCAATTGGAGTGTGCGTTGCTAACATAAGGACGCCCAGTCCCTAGCAACCACACAACTTGGCAAGACCAAGCAGTAGCTCCCGAAATACGAAATAGGAGACTACAGTTTATTTTTCAATGAAAACATTTACTTAGAAAACCTAAAATTGGATACAAGGGGCACCATGCACTATACAAAATACAGGATGGGCAACCCAATTGCAGAACCAGTGTGTTCTGTCACCTCAGGTTTAATTCAGGGAATCACACCCTCTGTGGCAGAACACACTGGTTTTGCATGGTTGCCCATCCAGTATTCTCTATATCCCTTTTGCAGAGTTTGCCTTATTCAGTATTTTTTTCTTCAAGACACCAGGATAAGTACCACTCAGGATATTCGCCATTTACAGAATGTAAGGCAGGGGAGGGTAGTTCCCTTTTGTGTGGAGGCAGTATAATGCAGTGGGTTAAGGCTCTGAGACGCAGATCTGCAGACCTGGGTTTGAATCCCACAGCCACCTAGGGGCATACTGTGTGATCCTGAGCAAGTCACTTAACTTCCTTGTGCTCCCAGGTCACATCTGGAAACAAGCTTTGGCTTAGTGTGCTACTCCTGGTTAAACAATGTTCCCTTTCCCTTCCTTCCTTTCCCATCAGGAAAGAAAACTGTTCTGGGGTTAGAGTTTTTTTCAGAAATTTTACTTGCACTGTTTCAAAACTGGTTAATGTAGTCCTGGGAACCTGTTAAATTTGGATGTTACATTTGCAGGCCACATTTTTTTGTTTCATTAGTCTACAGGTATATGCCCCTTCACAGTCTAAAAGTATTCCATTTTTTTAGATCATGCAGCACTGTTATATACCTTGAAAACACAGTTGTGGGGGAGATTTAATTGCCTTCCAGATAATTGGAAAACTACAGAGAAGAAATTTTAGAGTGATTCAAACTTTCTTATTAAACTGATTAGCTCAGTAGGCATGATGGATATTTATAGAATAATTTATAAATCAGATGTTTTTAAGTGCCAAATGTTATCCAGAATAAATTTTATCTTGATATCTAATACCCTACTGGTGGGGAGTGTGGTCATGGCTCCTTCTCAGACTACAGCCTACTCCCTAGTTGGCTGCATATTAAAAACAAGGAACATTCTGTGTGTGGTACAGGCCTCTGGAAGGCTGATAATGAGCTGATACAACAATGGGGTGGGAAACCATTCAACTGTTTTATGAAGGACTTAGCTTAGTAAAGTGCATGTATGATCTGATTTTGCCCCAGTGGGAGGACATGAAGAAGGCTCTTCAGGTTTTTATTAAACAAACTGGCAAAGAGGTAGACAGGGAGTAGTATAGAAGATACCTAGACTAGCATTCTCAATTACACAAGTTGTTAACATATGCTTATAAGGACAAATTAAATTTATCCTTACAAGTTAGTAAAGTGGAAGAGGAGATAACTCAGTTCCATTATAAATAGAGTGGCTTCCTTACTAACCCAATGATGATACAGTACCCAAGCCAAGCAGCCTTCTAACTCTCCATTTGAGATCTGTGCAACCAGGGTTAAAAAACAGGGTAATGACTCAACATTATGATTTGGCTGGACATATAGTCTAAGGGAAATGGGTATTTTAGAAAGGGTTCATACTGTAGGTACATGTCAGAGCCACAAAAAGAGGATGACATGGTACTCCAAGGCTAAAAGGGTTCCATGCAGATTTCACTCATCCAGTGACCCATCAGGCAGCATCAGTGAAACATAAAGTCTCAAGACAGTCCAATAACCCCACCTAACTAGAAGTTTGGAAAGCCAAATTTTCCATGTGCCCCACCGTCGAACTTCTCAAGGTCAGCACTCATATGCAGCTAGAGCTCCTAAGTCGTTCAATGCACAGCCTGCCGACATCTCCAATGTAGGGTCTTTGGGTACGTTCAGCTTCAAACTTTGTGAACTCCTATTGGCTAGATCCAATTGTGCTTGCTTTAATTAATCTCCTTTTCCCCACCCACATAATAGCAGTCACTACTAATCACATCCCTGCCCCACATTCAACCTCCACCTTCCACTGGCACTAACTGCCACCCTCGCTCATTGACATCCTGTCTCTCTACTGGCTTCCCTGCTGTCCTTTCCCTCACTAATCCCATCCCCTCTTTCTTGATGGCCTGTAGACTCCTCCTCAACCCTATTGCTACAAATCTTCACATTTATTTATTTATTTTATTTATTTAGGAAATTGGAATTACAACCCTTTGAGTCATAGACTCATTTCCAAAGGCTCCATGTCAGAATAAAACATAGACATTCATACAGTACATACATAGAATAAATGTGGGTGAGCAATCATATAGAGTATAAGCACAATGAGCACTGGTTAATGCCTACATATTTGGCAGCTAAAACAGGGCAGAGCTATTGACATATTCGCCTAATGAGCAGTTAAGACCTATACAATTTGGTAGCTAAAGCAATGCATGATATGAGTTGGTAGTAAGTCACCTCAGGGAGGCCTTGTCTTATACAAAATACAATGCATTCATAGTCCTGTGAAACTATTTGGTAACTGAGGGAGGTGAGGAGCCTGTAGGCTAGAAATAATGAGGGCTGTCCACTGCCAGGTCAAGGGTAGGTGCATGGACTAGCCTCATGGTGCAGGATCCACAGCTTACCAGTTACACTGGCATTGATGTGAGGAGAGAATATGAGCCCTTAAGGCAGCTTTAAAAGGACCTAGATTGATGATTGATGTGATGGTCAGTTGGAAGGCATTTTACCAGGATGGGACTCTAAGGGGAAGGTTCACTGGGCCAGGGTGGTCCACACCCTAGGTATCTTCCAGATAGTTTTGAGGTGGCCTATGTGGATGCTGAGATGGTGGCTCCCTGAAGAAAAGCCATGACACCTATTGGGGTTAAACCCAAGTGGATTTTTGGGTGAAGAGAAAGGTCTGGTATAATAGTCTTTCTTCAAGGAAGAGCGATATTGGTGAACACAGTATAGGTGCAGGTATGTGTATTTCTGTCAGCACCAGAGAGGAGCCGGCAGGCCTTATTGATGACTACTTGTATTTGATGAAGCACTGTAGGGTCGGCCGCGGCATAGATTGTGAGGCCATAGTCCACCAGTAATAAGACTGAGGAGGTAATGGCAAGGTGAAGTGCTTCAGGTGGCAGGCAGTCTCTATGACTGTAAAGGAGACCAATGCAGGTGTAGGTAGTGGAGGTGAGGATTTTTATATGTTCGTGGAACGAGAGGGAAGAGTCAAATGTAATACCTAGATACTTATACTTTTTGACCTGTTCCAATGGGATGAGAGAGGTGGAGAATATTTCTAGGGGGAAATCCTTTTATCTGTTTTGGTGGTGGGCATAGAGCATCGTCTTAGTTTTTTTAATGTTGACCACCAATCTGTGATCAGCAAACCAGTGTTCAATCTGAAAGAAGGAGTTTTGTAAGGTACGCTGGTGAGAGAGAGGATCAGGATGTACAGCATAAAGAACAGCATCATCCACATAGGGGTAAAGGTTGCCGGGGCCGGATTTAGGCAGGGCATTGAGGTAGATGCTGAATAGCAGGAGACCAAGGATAGATCTCTGGGGAACTCCTGAGCACACAGGCAGCATACTAGATATGGTATTATTAATTTTAACACATTGGGTTCTAGATGAAAGATAGCTGGAGAACCATTAGAGTGGACAATGAGAGACCCCAATTTGTTGTAATGTGTTAAGAAGGAGCGGGTGAAAAACCATGTCAAAGGCCTTTGAGAGGTCTATAAACACGGCCCCTGCGAAGTGGCCCTTGTCAAGTGTGGAGTGTAGGGAGTTAGCGAATTCTTTGAGGGCGGTCATAGTGCTATGACCAGCTCTGAAACCATGCTGCGCCCTACATAAGAGGTTGTGCGAGAGGAGGTAGTCAGTGAGCTGATAGGCCATGATCTTTTCAAGGGCTTTAGAGAGTAGGGTGAGAATCAAGATGGACCGGTAGCTGTTTGGGAGGGAGCTGTTGCAACATTTCTATAGTGGTGTTATCACTGCCGTTTTCCATGAAGTTGGGAACTGGCCCAGGTGCAAGGACAGATTTAGAAGGTCCATGAGTGTGGAGATAACTGAGTCTAGTGCAAGGTATTGGATCACTTAGTGAAGGCGTCTTTGCAGTAATTGGAGCTCTGGAGGGCTATGGACATGCAGGCTTTTGCTTCAGTAGGGGGGTAATGGCTCTGAGTTTGAAAGGGGGATGGAGGAGCTCAGGCTGTGGGGTAGGCTGAATTGGATCGAAAACATTGCTAGGGAGGATGGAGCTGAGGTCTGAGAAGGTGGAGTTGAGGCAGATAGCTATGTGAAGTGTGTCTGTGGTGGTAGTACCATTAACACTAATTTGTGAGGGGGAGGAGAGCAGGATTTACCATTAAGCTCCTTGATGTTATCTTGTGCTACCCCAGAGGTGGCTGAGGTGGTTCTGTAGCACTCTGCCTTGGCCTTGTGGATTGCCCAGGTACACTTATTGCAGGCAGCATTATAGGCCTGCCTATTGCTTAGCAAACCAGAGGCAGTGGCATGATGCCAAAGGTTGTCACGCATTTTGAACTGTTGTAGGAGTTCTGGGGTGATCCATGGGACTACGTTTCTTAGTAGTCACTTTGATGGTTGGTGCAAAAGCATCACAGGTGGTATTAAAGGTGGTGGTGAAGTAGTGCAATGCATCATCTATGTGCTGGGCTTGGGAAATAGGGGACCAGTCCCAGTAAATTAGATATTGTTTGAGTTTGGCTATGCCTCCTGGGCATAGTCGATGACAAGATAATATTTGGTGGTGGATTAGGTAGCTGACAGGACCAGCTGAAGATGATTGGGAGTGGTCGCTTAAGGGATTAGGTAGGACACCCAGGTTGGTAATATGTTGGGGACGATTAGTGAGCAGGATATTTAGTAAGGTGTGGGTTCCATTAGTGGGGTTGGCCCTGGTAGGCTGGGATACCAGTTGGGTGATATCTAACACAGCAAAGGCATCTTTGTCATGTGTTGATGAGCTTGCCAGCATGTTTATGTTGAGATCCCCAACTAGGATTTATTCCATTTTGTCGGGGTGGCTGGCTAGGTAGTCAAAGAGCACTTAACAGGAAGGGGATTTGCTGTGGGGTGGGATATAGGTGAAGGTGAGAGTTAGAGGAGCACGGTTTGGGTCAGGGTAGAGTTTTATTAAGAGGGCTTGGGCACCATGGTCTAGGGAGGGTGCAGGCAGGGCTTGGTAATGCAGTGAGTCATTTACTTAGAAGGTGCAGCCACTGCCTTTCTTACCGTTACGATCAAGCCTAATGAGACAGTAGCCAGGAATAGAGACAAATGAGTCTGCGGTCTTCTATTGAAGACAGAATGTCTGGTTGGTGCCGTGCCATCCAGCATTGCAGGGGTGCTGTATTTTTAGGCAGGCTGCAGATATTCATAGCACCTATTTGGAGCCCCATGGGTGACCGCAGTTGGGGGGCACTGCTCAGCCAGGATTGGAGTGAACATTACCAGATAGTAAATGAAGCAAGTGGAAGATCCTGACAAGGGCCATGAAGTGGTGGCATTTTGCCAGGTAGCAGCAGCGGGGAAAGCTTAGAAGGTGATGAGCAGGGAATGGGCAGCTGCATGATGGCTGGGATGGCCAGGTGGAAGAACAGACACAGAGCGCTTAAGGCACAGAGATATAGGGAAGGGGTAGAGGGGAAGGGTGCGGGGGGCTATGGGGAGAGACAGGGTGATGGAGAGGCTATGAGGGGGTGAGGTGCTCCCCTAGCAGCAAAGGTGTGTACATACCAGAGGCAACTGGGGGTTTGTTGCTGAGCAGAGTAAACATGGTTAGCAACAGTAGTATGGTTAGTTTGTGTGGGTGGGTGTTGTGAGGGAGTACAGTGGTGGCAGATGTGACCATGGGCAGGTATGAGTGGGTCTTGCTGACACCTAACATTGTGGCAGACTTAGTGGCACAGTGGTAAGGTTGCTGCCTTTGAAGTGAAAGGTACCTGGTTTGGATGCCACATTGTATGCCTAGTGATAGCCTGGGAGATTGTGCAAGGGACACTACAAAGAGGGGTGAAAGGCAAAGAATTTAGGTATGAATGATGCATGACAGATGTGTTGGGGGAGAAGTGGGAAGAGGATTGCAACCTACACGTCTTGTTGCCCACTAGTGGCTTTACAGTATAATCTGCAAATGGACACTTTCATCCCCCTCCATCCACTCTTCAGTCCTTCTTTATTCCTCCCTATCATCTCTTGCCATTGTATCCTTACTACCCTATTCCCCATCTCCTCCTATCACCCACTTAATCTCCTATGGTTACCTTCTGTGCTGCCTGCAAACCTCCCTCCCTCTCCTAAAACTTATCTGTAAACCCAATCATATGGAGGGTGGGGTTATTCTGACCTACTACAAGCTCAGTATCTATATGTTCATAAAAACAGAGCATACATTGTACAATGCTCGCTCACACTGATGTCTTTAGTCAGCTGATTTGTCACTGACAAGGCCTATGGCTGCATCTTATTATTCTTACTCACTCTCTTTGTATGCAGCTGTGCATTAAGTGTACAATCATTTTTTTTTTTTTTGTTATTGTACTGTATCCTTCTATGTATATTGACTTGGAACCTATGTAAAAGAGCTCCCTGGCTCAAAGGTGTTAACTCTGAAACTTTAATAAATAAATATTTCACTTACTACTACTGGTGATGTTTTGGAGGCCATAAAATCTCCTAACTCAGGCACGCCCCTGCCCAGGAGAGGTTAACTGTTGAAACTTACAAACTGTTGCAAGATTATATAAATTCAATTTGGCAGATTTGTTTAAATCCTATTTGAGTTCAGGGGTTTTTCCCAAAGGAATGAAGTAGTCTCTTTTCATTTTTCTCTTCAAGAAGGGAGACAGGAATGACATACAAAGTTAAAGACAAATCAGTCTGATGAATGTGGACTACAGAATCCTGATGAAAATATTAGGGAAACATTTAAGTATGATCCTTGACACAATAATTTATTCTGCACAGACATGTGCTATATCCAGACAGTCAATTCAACATTTGCTTTTGTTACATGAGATTTTTTTCTCATAATAAGGAAGCAGATATGTTTGGTTTTGTGCTTTCTCTGGATCAGGAGAAAACTTCTGACACACTGTCACGTAAATTATTTATCAGTTTCTCATAAAAAATTGTTTCCCTAATGGCTTCATTGCTTGGATACAGAGATGTTGTGAGGGGCCATAGTGTGCCCAAATAGCAATGGTTAGATAGGTAAAAGTATTCCAGTTCGGTGGGCGGGTGGGGTGGGTCCAACAGGGTGCCCATTGGGTCAATGCTGTATGTCCTGGGCACAGACCCTCAATTCAAAAACTAGTTCAGAATCAGTGTTTAAGTGGTATTACCTGGAAGGAAGGATTAATATCACCGACAGTTTTAGTTTACACTGATGACATTTGCATCCTAGTGAAAGAGGTTTTGGATATGAGTGTTACACTTTTTGTAGACAGTGCTTTGACTATGGCCTCAGGTTCCCATATTAATATCCACAAATATGTGGGTAATGGTTTAGGCTCCAATGCACAGACTATCACTAGAGT
This sequence comes from Neoceratodus forsteri, assembly GCA_016271365.2. Taxonomy (NCBI): domain Eukaryota; kingdom Metazoa; phylum Chordata; order Ceratodontiformes; family Ceratodontidae; genus Neoceratodus; species Neoceratodus forsteri. The sequence goes on from CM057455.1 coordinate 616,903,426, forward strand.
GGTGGAAGGGATTACAGTATCAGCAGAACCCATTAAAATACTAGGGTTACCATTAATGATGGGGAATTGGATTGGAGTTGAAAGTGAATATAGGTAAAAAGAAGACAGTGCTATGGAAATCTTGGCAGTAGTCAAAAAGGTACACATATTGATTATCCCTATCTTCTGTTATTTAAGTTATAGTTTCCTCCTGGTAACTTTGGAATTCAGTTTGTAGAATTTGTTTTCTTTTTGATTTGTGTGTGTGTGTGGGGGTGTACTGTAGGTCAAATCCTATTAAGCACAATATCCTATGTTTATCTATTAAAGGGTGGGTTGAATATGATGAACCCAATTGTGTCTTTACAGTATTTTTTCTTCTAACATAAGTACTTTTTAAATGGAATGCAGGTTCATATTGCCCTTGGTTTCGGTTTGATTTGGTTTGGTTCTTTTGGTCTCAACAGGAGCAGAGGAAATTTAGATAGCCAATGTGGGTAGTGCTTTCATGAATCCTGATTATGTTGCTCATCAGTGCAGAAGATAAGGCAGTAGATGTTATCATAAAGTGATACTGAATCTCAGACCAGGATAACATTCTATATTACTATTATCATCAATTCCTTTTTAGCTACCCAAAGTTTTGGAGTTACATGGGGGGGTACAAGAATCATTATCGACATTCTGACTGATGCACGGATACCCCTTAGAATGTGGGTTGTATTATGGATCAGTATGCATCTGAGATTAGAAGTTTGAAATAATATGACACATGATGGAGTTGAGGAATGGTTCTGTCTGTGTGGAGGTGCGCAGCCTCTTTAGAGAATGTGGTGGGGTCAGTAGACCTACCTATGTATCTGAGGGACTCTATTCTTCCTCCATTAAAAAGCCTGTTTCGAGGGGTCACGTGATGCAGCAGACTGTGTAGCAGCGCTTGGTTTAAGCTCCCGCTATCTAAAGACTTTATTTCATTAAAACTAGCCTAGAAAAAAGGCATGTTCTATTCCAAAGGCAGTTACTTGTGTCTGGATTGCTACGTAAGCAGTCTTTACCGAAAAATGGAGGCAGAAATGAGATCTGCGCTGCCCCGACATACTCCACCCATCTCTCTGGGAAAAATCTGGGAAAATATGTAAGGCCCAGTCGATGGGAAGCAGCAAGCCTTCTACCACCACGGCCTCTCAAGTGGCGGCTTCAGAAGCAACTCCCCTTACTTTGGAGTTATTTTGGACAGAGCTGCAACCCTTTCGAGATGACCTTAAATCTATAGTGACCGAGATCAAGCAAATGTCCGGTGCGCTAGAAGAGCTATCTACCAGAGTCTCAGATTCGGAGGCATGGATTGTCTCCTTGGAAAAGAAGGTGGATCGCATGGAGGACGCCTTAGTGGAAAGTCAGCAACGCATCAAGAAGCTCGAACAAAAAGTCGAGGACCTAGAGGGGAGATCCCATAGAAATAACATTGTGGTCCTGGGCATTCCAGAAAAAGAAGAGACAATAATGCCTTTTGTTGCCCAGAAGCTGTTTGAAAGGATTGCGGTCCCTCTCCTTTTGGACCCTCATATACATTGGAAAGGGCCCACCATGCGATGTGCCCGATTCCTGCCCCTGGCCAACAACCCTGGCCCCTGATGATCAAGTTTCTTAATTTTCAGGAGAAACAATTTCTGCTATCGAAGATTAAAGAATTGGATCAGGTCCTTTGGGAAGGCAAGATAATTCATGTAACCCAGGACCTCCCAACCACGGTGCATCAAAAAAGGGTGCTTTTTCACCCCATTTCAACCAAGCTTATAGCGGCAGGAATAAAGTTCCGCATGGGGTACCCTGCTCGCTTCCAGGTGTTAATCTCGGGAGCCTGGGCATCTTTCGATGAAGTTGATCCTGCCACGAAGGCACTACAGAAGGAATATCCTGATCTTTTCAAGTCTAATTGAAGTAACAGGGAAGCCGTCGTTGTTCAGGGGAGAGTATTTAAGATCGGAGAAGTCCTGACAAAGAAAGACTTAACTCCTGTTTTACTAAACCTGTTGTATTTACTTCAATGTTGATTGTCTGGTTTACTTTCTTTAGCTGGACCTGTAGGAGCTGATAATTGCTCACTGAGTTTGGAATTTTCAGGGGGGGAGCTTTTTCAACCAGGATGGGTACCTGAGGTAAATCCGAATATATTCTCCTGGGTGGGTAATGGTATCATACTCTGGCCTGTCGCCTGGGCTGGGAGTTGTTTTTATTATTGGATTTTGTTCAGTTTTCGGACAGGCTATGCTATGGTGCTGGTGCTTAAGCAATGCTAATGGTGGTAGTTATTAATGTGATGTGCCACGTCATTATGCTATCACCAGAGGGTGATCCTTAACCGTGCTCACACCTGCAGATTGGAATAACTCGTAATTAGTGAACTCCTGATACTTTATACTCAGTTATGAAGTACTCGCTCTACCCATCCTATTCTGGCAATCTGGAGAGAATGGAAATTACTGCTATCACAGGAATAGCTTCATAGCACTGCTTACCCCGAGTATCCTAAAGGTTTGTGTGAAGTGTCGTACGATTATTGTAGGTAGAGGTACTGTTTATCTAATGGATACGAATTCTCTTGAGGGTCTTATTTCACATCCTGATTGGGTATAACTGCCTCATTGAGCTTTGGGGTAGTGGGAGGGAAGGCCGAGACTGTAGCAGGACTAGCTGTACCACATAACAACGACAGGAGGAGATTATTTAGGAATCGGTACAGGATGTTTGTTTATTTCTTTCATGGTACATTCACTGGGTGGAGGAGGGTTGGGAGGGAGGATTTTACCCACTAAGTTCGCATTGCTAATGTTAAGATGGCTTTTGGCTAGAACACGTATGCGGCAGAGCCTATACTAATCGGGGGAGGGGGGGCTGTTCATGTTTACTGATGTTTTTCTAATGGGCGGAGGGGTGGGAGGGTGGGTGCGGACTAAGTTGGGGGTGTGCCTCAGCACAGCTCATGGGGTTTTCATGGATGTATATATACTGAGGGATTTATTTGAGCATTTCGTGTTATTGAGAGTTTGCAAAATGGCTAATATCATAACAGTTGCAACTTGGAATGTCAAAGGATTAAGGCAGCGTGTTAAACAATATAAAATCCTTAAGCACCTTGCCTTGCTGTCCAAAGACAAATTTTTATAAAGTTTTAGATCAGTTACTTCCCTATTAATGCCCTTATTACTGTATATACTATCGGGCACCCAGATGGATCCTACTTTGTGGGAGGCCCTAATAGTTCTAATTTTGAAGCCTGGGAAGAACCCAGAGCTGCCTGTGAGTTATCGCCCCATATCACTGATGAATCAAGATATCAAGATATTGGCCAAGATTTTGGTGGATTCTTGGCACTGTGATGCCTGATCTAATTGGGCGGAGCAAGTAGGATTCATGAAAGGCGTTCCTCATTGGATCATCTCAGAACCCTGTCGCACGTTCTCTCGGCAACCAGAGATGCCTCATTTCCAGTGGTCCTGGTCTCCTTGGATGCTGAGAAAGCATTCGACAGGGTGAATTGGAATTTTTTATTTAGGGCCCTTAATGCTTATAAGTTCTCTGAGCTTTTCCAGAATGGATTAAAGCCCTTTATAATGTCCCCTCAGCTAGGCTAATGGTTAATGGTGTTATTTTGGAAAGTTTTCTGCTGTATTCAGGAACCATACAGGGCTGTCCCTTATCACCTTTACTTTTCAAATTATGTCTGGAACCCCTTATTCACCGGTTGAAGTTTTCTCCAGTAATCCAAGGCATAACTTTTCAGGGATACGAGGTGAAAGTATCGGCATACGCTGATGATTTACTGTTGCAGTTCTGCAATCCAGATAACTCAATACTGGCCTTGCTGATGACGGTATGTGAATTTCCTAATTTTTCCAATTATAAATTGAACATTAATAAATCCCTTGTGTTTCCACTTAATTATAGAGTGGTTAAGTCAAGTGTTGTAAAATATGGTATGTCCTGGGCACCGAACTCTTTAAAATATTTAGGAATACAAGTGGTGAGAGACCCTGCCCTGATTCAGAAGCTGAATCTGGACGATTTAGTTAAAACTTTAGGATCGGATCTAGACAGATGGGCCAAGTTACCTATTTCACTCTGGGGGCGGCTGAACCTAATTAAGATGAACTTTCTACCCAGGATCTTCTACCCATTGTATTTGCTTAATAACTGGATTCCCATTTCATGGTTCCGTAAAGTTAATGCTTTGATAACAAAATTTATTTTGGCTAAAAGACAATCCAGGATTGCATTTCATAAGCTGGTGGCTCCCAAGGATCAAGGGGGTCTCCGCCTTCCATATATGATTTTTTACTATTGGGCGAGCCATATGGTAAAATATGTGAGATGGATGGATAGTGTGGGAGAATCAGAATCAGAGGGCTGGTTACCTATCTGGCTCAAAATAGAGCTATCTTTAATTAAGCAGTGTGGCCTGTCATCAGCATCGTTGTTCTATAATAGGCCGAATGCCCTCCCGCCCTTGTTGAAATCTACTCCCGTGGCGATCTCGGTCAGGGTGCACGCCCAGATATGCTCATTTATAGAATATGATCATACAGTTGATTTAGCTCAACCCGTTGGGGGTAATCCTAATTTAAAAATAAACAATAAGATGATCATGTCAAATTTGCTCCCACAATTGGAAAATGTCAAGCTTGCTCAACTTGCTGCTCTGGATGGTTCGTGGCTTTCAGTTACTACTATATTGAGTAGTTTTAACATTCCCACTAAGTCCATTTTTAAAGTATTCCAGCTCAAGCACTTGTTAACAAAGGTATTTGATCCAGTTCCATCTCAATGCATTATGAAAATGTTCCAGGATACGCTGCTCTCAATGTTTGGTAGTCTTCATTCTGTATCTGATATATATTAAATGTTATATAATTGTAAATATCTGGAGGTGTTCATACTGAGGAGATACTGGGCAGCATATTTTCCTGATTCAGAAATAGATTGGGCTGCATTGTGGGCAAATTGTCATAAATATGTTACTAAGGATAAATTACGTTTGGCACAGTTTCATATTTTACATAACATATATTACACTCCCAAAAAATTGTACAAGTATGGTCTCATTGATTCTTCCTGTTTCCAGATGTGGGCAGGTGGACGGTACGCTTTATCATATATTTTGGTCATGCTCTAAGGCTTCCACTCTCATGGGGGATATCCAACAGAGGATGGATCCCTTGTTGGGCCTCTCTGACCTTTTCACTCCTGAGGTATGCTTGTTAGGGGATTATACCCTCATTCCTGTGATATCAAGAAAGTATTATATGGCACTAATCTCCTTATCAGTTAAGAAGGTTATTCTCCGTCACTGGAAAGATGGTGTAGATATTCCTTTTTCAGAATTTCTTAAGGAAATCTTGGCTAACCTCAGGATGGAGAAAATGGTGGCTAGTCTAAGTAATATGATGAATAGATATAGGCAAATTCTGATCCTTTTCATCGCTGCTCTGCATTTAGATTATTCTAAAAGCAATTGTACAGGTTTGGATGATTCACAGTCTGGGTAGTACGAGCTGTGCTGAGAGGGGGTGTATGGTAGGGAGGGGGGCACTGGGTATGGGGGAGAGCAGCTCCGATATATGTAGTGGAAACTCATTTATGTATTACATTGTCAGATATGTTTGGAGTTGTTCTTATATGTGTGTATGAAAATTAATAAACTTTGAATTCAGAAAAAAAAAAAAGCCTGTTTCAACACCCTCCTTTCTGCTCTCCTCTGTTCTGTCTCTTCCTCACTTGTTCAGCTGGGACAGCCGCCTACAGAACCACCCCTCCCTCACTTCTGTTCTTTTCTTTCCTTTCCTTCAGGTCCCTCCAAATACAAATGGATAATGGCTGAAAATAATGATTTAAATATGAAAGAAGCTAGCTAGCACCATGTCAAGTGTTGTAAATAAATACGGTAAAGTCTAGCAAGTACAGTGACATTTTATTTCCCAGTCTATAAAGGCAGAGCCTTGGATCCTGTGTGCTGACTGGAGCAGAAAAGCAGAGGACAAGCAATCTTCTTGTCCACGCAGCAACTAAAGCATCAGAAGGATCTTGAACAATAATTAGGGGATCTAGTAGAAATCCTAAGTGTATTCTTCTTTCTTTTTATTTAATTTTTATTACTGTGACTTTTGTTGAACTTATCTGCTTTTGTGAAAACTGTATTTTGTTTGGAGACTTCAAAGAACAAAGCCACAGAGCAAATGTGTTGTACCTTTGTTGGACTGAATCATGTCTATCTGTTACACCCACACCCTAGGACATCTGGTGGCAGCAGTGGAACTAAATTGGGATTCTGACAGACAGAGGAACATTGATCAGTGGATAATAGACCTGGCATCATGATAGACAAGGTACATGGCAGACAACCAGGAAGACAGCCTCAGATGGGCAACAAGTGCCCAAGCAGTAGTGACAAGGACCATGGAAGCAGAACATGGAGAAGCCACTGCCTGGCTGGAGCCTAATGCCAGGAGGAAAATAAAGCCTGATACCTCCGTTGGTGCTAGTATGGATTAGACCAGTGATGAACTGGCCGAGAAAACACCAGAGACCATAAGTGGACTGTTGAGGTGGCTGGCTGTGAAACAAGTGGAGACAGAAAGACAGAGACAGAGGAAAAACCAAGAAAGGGAGATGAAGCAAAAACAACAAGACCAGAGATGGGATGATACCCTGTGAGCACTTCAACTGATCAGGACCAGTCGACCTACTGGTGGGTCCAGTACAGCAGCAGAAGACTTAAAACACACCAACATGACCAGCAAAGAAATCCTTACCAAGGAAGAGTAAGGTTGCATTTTTTCCTTTTGTTTATTTATTTTTTATTATTGTGGCTTTTGTTGAACTTGCCTGCTCCTGTAAAGCTGTTTTTTTGAGACTTCAAAGAATAAAGCCGTACAGAATGTGTGTTGTACCTTTGTTTGCCTGAGTCATGTCTATCTGTTACACCACCACTCTAGAACATTTGGTGGCAGTGGTGGCACTGGATTGGCATTTTGATGGACAGAGGAACATTAATCAATGGATACCAGACCTGGTATCATGATAGACAAGGTACATGGCAGACAACTGGGAAGATAGACTCAGATGGACAGCAAGTGCCCAAGGAGTAGTGACAAGGGCGATGGCAGCAGAACATAGTGAGAAGCCACTGCCTGGCTTGGAGCCTCATCTCAGGAGGAAAATAAAGCCTGATATCCCCTTTGGTGCTAGCATGGGTAAGACCAGTGAAGAACTGGCTGAGGCACCACCAGAGACCGTAAGTGGACTGTTGAGGTGGCTGGCTGTAAAATAAGTGGAGACAGAAAGACAGAGGGAAACCATGGAAGGAGATGAAGCAATGAAGACAAACCAGAGATGGGATGATGCCCTGCAAGCACTTCAATTCATCAGGACCAGTCAATCTACTGGTGGGTCCAGTACCAGACCAAAAGACTTAAAACTCACCAACATGACCAGCACAGATGCTATTGAAGCCTACCTGACAACCTTTGAGAGGATTGCACAAGCTTGTAAGTGTCCTTAGGAACAGTGGGTAGTATGATTAGTCCCATACCTAACTGGTCATGCCCAGTTTGCTGACAGCCATATTGACAGCAGGGATGCAGAAGACTACAAATTGGTGAGGAAGGAGATCTCATGACAGTTTGATATCAGCAAGGAGACATACAAACAAAGGTTTCGCTCCCTTCATTAAGAGAATGTGGATACCACAAGTGAAGGGGTTTACACCCAACTCAGAGAGTTGTGTACTAAGTGGCTTCAACTGGAGGGGAAGATGGTGGTGGAGATCCTGGAAACCCTGGTCATTGTGCAGTTTCTACAGATACTACCCTAGGATGTCCAGATGTGGGTGAGGGAACATCATCCGGAGACTCAAGGGGTGAGCATCACATTGGCAGAGGATCTCTTGACTGTCCAACAGTCCAGTATGAGAAGGTACAGAAGTGTCAGTTTTACAAACTCTTCCATGTCCAGTATGGTAAGACAATCCTTTTGTATCTAATCAGGTCCCAAAAAGCCTCAGGAAAATAGAAGGAGTTGGCCCAGTGGCGTGGAGGGCTTAGGCCTCATTTCTTACCTCCTGCCACTCCGGCAACCTGTGTTCACAGTGCAAGCTGGTCACTGGGGGTTGTCCATGGAAGGAGAGGATCAAGCATCCAGGGGACATCTCTCTTATACGGAAGGGTGGGGAGCTTGGACCAGCACTTGGCTGACACCCAGTGGGGGATAGCTGTTGGCATGCCTAGTCTCGTACGTTGCAGCATGGAGGAGGAGCAGTTGACTAGTGTGCAGTGTGTGGACATGCGTGCTGTGTGCCACTTTCAGCATTGCAAGCTCCTTCTCCACAGAAAAGCAGGAAAAAAAGGGGCCCAACTGAGTGGCATGAACACCATCCCTGCAGGTGCCGCACCCCGAGAGGATATCTCCCTGACTCTGGATCCATTCCTGGTGGGTTGAGTTGCTCCCCACCACCCTGCCACAAAGGGTAAGATGTGGGGGCATGGAAGTGAGGGGGTCTGATCCTTGGGGGATGGTGCTGGGGGACAGAAGAAAGGAGAGATTGGGCCAGGACCATGGGAAGAAACACAAACTTAAAAAACAACTAAAAAACAGGAAGGAGACTAGGAAGAGGTGGAAGGATTTTCCACCTGACATCATTGACATGACTGCCAAGGGTGGGACATATAGCTCATTATTGCCAAAGAAGAAAATGGAGCCAACACATCTGGCCTTAGCAAACTGGGGACACTATCTCACAAATGACAGCATTAATAATAAGCAAGTGGTGGGGCTCATAGACTCTTGCATTAAACAGACACTGATCAGCTCAGATCTCCTTGGTGAGGTAGCAAACAAAGGTTTACATACAGGGTGTCTGAATTCATGAACACCCACCACTACCCTACCACTGTTATAAACTTGACTCTGCAAGGTAAACTATGCAAGGTAACTGCAGGACTTGTGACAAGACTCCTGTACCTGTGGTTGTTGGGCATGACTTTCCAGAGTTTGATATATTGATAAAGGGGAATGTAACAGTGTCAGCAGTGACCACCAGGGTCCAGGCTAAGGAAGAAAAGGTCCTCAGAGACACTTTCCCTTTTGAAGGGGATATCATAGGGGCTCTAGGAAGGAATAGGCATTTTGAAAGGAAAAGAAAAGGCTGAGAAAGGAATGAAACAAAGAAAATGATGTACTATCTGTGGTGTATGTAGATAAAATGTTTGAAGGATGTGACATTGGGACTAAGCAAAAGAATTACAAAACATTAAACCCTTTGTTCCAACTGGTGGGGAAAAATACATGTAAAGGGTCCCGTACATTTCAAGTGAAGAATAACATTTTGTGCAGGGTCTATTTTTTTTCAGTTGTTTACCCAGGAGTGGCACACTAAGCTGAAAGCTTGTTTACAGGTGTGACCTGGGAGCACAGCAAAGTTAAGTGACTTGCTCAGGGACACACAATATGCAAGTGGGGCTGGGGTATTCAAGCCCAGGTCTCCAGATTTGCAGCTTAGATCCTTAAACCACTGCACTATACTGCCTCCATGTGTCAAAGCAAATACTGGGGAAGTTGTGGAACAATTGACAGTCCCTGAAAGGTTTCATCCTTAGCTGTTATACTTGGCTCATGACTTCCCCTTAGCAGATCATGCTGGGAGGGCCCATACACTGACTCTCCTATTACAAAGATTCTTTTGGTCCAGTATACATGACCAGATGGCTGATTACTGTTGAGCCTGTGCAGAGTGTCAGAAAGTAGTACAAATAGGAAGGAAGGATATGGTGCCCCATTGCCCTTACTCTTAGTGGCCAATCTTTCAAGAGAATAGCTATAGACATAGTAGGCCCATTAGAAAAGAGCTCTCGAGGGAATCGCTCCATACTAGCTATATGTGACTATGCCACTAAATACCCAGAGACCATACCATTGTGTACTATCAGTACTGAAAAGATTGCTGAGGAATTGGTAAAGATGTTTAGCTGATCAGGAATCCCAAAAGTAATCCTGACTGGCCAGGGAAGCAATTTCAATGCCGCCTTGTTAAAGGAGTTACAACGCTTATTGTGCATAGTAGCTGTCCAGACATCTCCTTATCACCCCCAGACAGATGAGTTAGTAAAAGATTTAAGTAAACTCTAAAAAGGATGCTTAGGATGTTTGTCCATGATGACTGGAAGGACTGAGATAGGTATTTACCTTTCCTGAGGTTTGCATACAGGATGATGCCCCAAACTTCCACTAGCTATTCCCCCTTTTCATTGCTTTTTGGAGGAACCCTCGAGGCCCCCCCCCCGGATGTCATCAAAGAGTACTGGGAGAAATGCAAGGGACCAGACAGACAAATGTAGCTGAATATATGGTACAACTTTGTAAGAAGTTGGTTAAATATGCAGAGATAGCACATAACACTAATGTACAAGCTCAGATGAGGCGATGCCTTTATGACACGGAGTGGTACATAAGAAGTTTAAGGAAGGAAGAATTCAGGAGTGGGGCAGGGGGTTTTAACATCATATTTCCCTATGTTTGTCATTTTAATTTCAACCCTAAGTGATTTATTAACATTGTTTTTTGCGCTATATACTGTAGATATGTATATATATATTTTATGGTAGCACGGAAGTGCTACCATAGTTAGGGGTGAGGAGCCATTTCTATGTTAAACCCAAAATTTTGCACCTTAATAACTTTGCAACTGTTTGACTGATTTGCCTGAAATTTGTCATACATGATCAAGAACCATAGGCCTTGGGATCTGCCAAGTTTCGTACCGGTCGGATATACGGCTGCGGAGTTATTAAGCATGATCTGTTCGTACATTTACGCTTTTTCTGGAATTCTGATCGTCGTCTACAGGTCACATGGTGTGCGCGACCAGCCCAAAATCTTCAGGGCGATGCGGCGGGCGTTCCCAGTGTGCTTTCGAAGGTTTGGTGAAAAAATATTAAACAGTTCAAAAGTTATTCAAAAACAATTTCCCATTCTAAGTCAATGGGGAAAGTTAACAGAAAGTTCAACACTTTTGCAAATGCATTTTTACTTTCGCAAATGGCCCTGTTACTTTCGCAAATCTGCCATTTTGTTTTCAGTTAGTGATCAGAAAAATGCTTGGCATTTAAATGTGGGACCCTCTAGCAATCTAATTCTTTTTGTATTCACTTAGTAGGACCCTGAGGATGCTAGCCATGTCTTTATTTTGGGGTAAAACACCCCAGAAATATGTTTTTCAAATTTCTGGAAAAAGTACTTTCACGAAGTACTTTCGTGTCTCTAAAGTGTCTAAATTTTTGCGAAAGCTTTCGCAAATTGCAACAGTAGTTTTCTAGTCTGTGGGAAAATGACAGCAATTCTTTGGCACTATGCTGCAAAAGAACTGTTTGGAGTTTTGGGCTGAAATTAGGAAGGAACGCAGCCGACATCTCACAGATGTGCCTTTCAGTGTTGTGTTGAAAAAATATTACACGGCGGCAAAGTTACGGCACTCCAGAGTTGACAGTTTTTCCCATAGGATAACATTACAGTGCCCGATGCATTGCAGGAATCCTTTGGCACCCTGCTGCAAAATAACGGTTTGGTCTTTTTTCCTGAAATTGGGAGGGAAGACAGGCCAACAGCCCACAGATGTGCCCTTTCAGTGGTTTGGTGAAAAAATATTACAGGAGGCAAAGTTATGGTGCTCCGAACTTCTCTTTTCCCTTAGGATAACATTATGGCGTCAGCAGTATTCTTAGGCCGGGGATCTCGAAACGGTGCGGATACGGACTTTTGTTTGAAAATACTTAGCTCCTGTAGTAGGGCTATACAAAACTAGCCAGGACAGTCATAAATCATATGACTTTTACATTTTTTTACATCTTATGGTTCCTGAGATATAACCTATTTAGTATTGCAAGTCCTCATTTTACATACTAACATACTATTTGCCAGCAGATTAGGCCTTACGGTCTATCGAGTCTGCTCGAACCTTAGATCCTTAGTTGGGTGCCGAGGCCCTCCCATCCCTTGTGCTCCAGAAACCCCTATCATCCATCCCCACCCTCCCTGGGACAGGCCATCATCTGATACATCCACGTTCTGTGTCTGTCCCATCCTCTCTTGAAGCCCTCCACTGTGGATCTCTGAACCAGCTCACCAGGCAGTGCATTCCAAGGGTCCACCACCCTCTCAGTGAAAAACCTCCTCCTCTTTTCCCCCTTCACCCTTCCACCTTCCAACTTCAAACCATGCCCTGTGGTGATACCTCCCTGCTTTAGTCTAAAGAGCCCCTCCATGTTTACCCTATTTATTCCCTTGAGGTATTTGAAGACCTCAGTCATGTCCCCCTGTCTCTCCTCTCCTCCAGTGAAAACAGGCAGAGCTCCTCAAGTCTGTCCTCATACTTCAAATCCCCTAGCCCTCATATCATCTTAGTTGCCCTCCTCTGTACCCTCTCCAGGAGCTGTATGTCCCTTTTCAAGTGTGGTCTTCAGTACTGTACACAGTACTCAAGGTGTGGTCTAACCAGTCCATTGTACAGCGGCAGAATCACTTCCTTGCTCTTGAGGTGATCCTCACGATGCATCCCAACATCCTGTTTGCCTTGCTAGCCGCTCTCCTGCACTGCTCAGAGTTATTCATACATGCATCCACCATGACCCCTAGTCTTTTTCCCCTATTGAGGGCCTCCAGTGCCTCCCCTCCCAGAGTGTACCTGTGTTTAGGGTTTCCCCGACCAAGATGCAACACCTTGCACTTGGTGATATTGAAATTTAATTTCCATGTGTGAGCCCAGCTTTCCAGGGTGTCCAGGTCCCCTTGCAGGGCCAACCTCCCCTCCTCTCCCTCCACTACTGCTCCCATCTTGGAGTCATCCGTGAAGAGACTCATTTCACACCCTATACCCTTCCTGATGTCCAATATGTATGCATTAAACAGGATCGGACCCAGGACCGAGCCCTGCGGTACCCCACTACCAACCTTTCTAGGGTTCGAGAGCTCCCCACAGACCACTAGTCTCTGGGTGCATCCAGCTAGCCAGTTTTCAATCCATCTGACCATCAAAGGGCCTACTCCTAACCCCATCAGTTTCTCCACCAGACCATTGTGGGGGACAGAGTCAAACGCCTTGCTGAAGTCCAAGAATAATACTTCCACAGGCTTTCCCCTGTCCAGTTCTGATGTTACCCATTCGTAGAACTCCACAAGGTTGGTTTGACTGACCTACCTGGCACAAACCCATGTTGCCGACTATCCAGACCTCCCACCTCCTCCAAGTACACCCCAATCGTTCCTTTAGTATACTCTCCATTAATTTTCCCACCACCAAGGTCAAACTGATGGGTCTATAGTTACCTGGTACTTCCCTCGACCCCCCTTTATGGATTGGCACCACATGTGCCTCTCGCCAATCCCTAGGTACCCTCCCTGTCTCAAATGACCTGTTGAAGAGCTCCACCAGGGGTGCAGCCAGTATGTCCACCAATTCCCATAGTACTCTCAGATGAATGCCATCCGGCCCAGGAGATTTGTCTTTCTTTAGGGCCTTGAGGGCTAACCACACCCTTTTGGCGGAGATAGCATCATCCGTCCCCTCCACCTTACTGGCCCTTTTATCCTTATCCAGATGTGACACCCCTGGTGTACCTCTTCCCTCCCTCTTGCTCCATTTCTGTTGCTCCCCTGATCCCACTTACTGCCGCTTCTATCCCCTTCATGCCTTGCTTTGTAGATATCCCATCCACCTCCCTAGTGAACACAGAGGCAAAGTACTTGTTAAATACCTCTGCCTGGTTCCTCGCCTCTTCCACCCACCCTCCTTCTGATCTCAATCTGCTGAGATGGCCCTTAGTTTTTCTCTGCTCCCCAATGTACCAGAAGAACCCCGTTTCCCTCCATGTATCCCCTGCGCCAGCCGCTGCTCTTTACTGGACTTTGCTCCCCTCACCATACGGTTGACTTTTCTAGAAGCAAGATGGTACACTTCCTTATCCCTATCCCCTCTTGTTGTTTTATATTTTTTGTAGGCTGCCTTCTTTTCTCTGACTGCTACCTGTACCTCAATGGACCACCAGCATGGTTTATGTGACCTTGCTTCCTTACGTTTCAACTTAGCGCAGATCCTGACTACCTCATGAAGTCCCCGGTTTATGACCTCCCATCTCCTTTCCACACTTGTCATTGATGTAATCCCCTTCAAGTGATCCTTGTGAATATTTCCCATGCCCACAAAGTCTGCCCCCCTGAAGTCCACTGCCAGTGTCCTAGATCTCACCCTCTCCCCCCATGCTTATTTGAAACCAGACATTATTGTGGTCGCTCCCAGTCAGGGGGTCCTGTACAACTATGTCCCTTACCAGATCCCCATCTGCCAGAACCATGTCCAGGACATGCCCCTCCCTTGTGGGCTCCATCACATGCTGTGTTAAGAACACATCCTGGAAGCCGTCCAGCAGCCTCTGCTCCTTGGCCACCTTAGAGGACATGGTTCCCAGTTTGTACCTGGCATATTAAGGTCCCCATCAACACCAGTCCTCCCCTTTGGTCCACACTGGGCAATGATGTTGTCCAGCAAACCATCCTCTAGAACATCACTCATCCTGTGGGGCCTATATACTACACCCAGCTTGACCTTATCTCTTGCTGGGGATCATAAGCTGACCGATAAGGCCTCCACATTTCCCTCTGCCTCTTCTACCCTAGCAATTTCTATGTCATCTCTAATGAACATAGCCACTCCAACCCCTCTGCCCTCCTTTCTATCCTTCCTAAGCATAGTGTACCCCCATACATTTAGGTCCCAGTCATGGTTTTTGTTGGCCCATGTCTCCATGAATGCTGCCACATTTTCTGCTCCGATACCTATTATTATGCATACATTCTTTGTACTCACTGTCTTTCTCTATGCAGGTTTTGGGAAAACCAGCCTGTGCACTTACATTACTGTTACGTTGCCCTTTCCGGCTTGCGATTCCGTGCCGTTTCACTTACTGTCGGCGTCTCATACCGTATGCGTTATCCGTTGCGTTTTCATTTGCTCTTGCGTTTCTGTTATTTTTGCCATTTGTGTCTACAGTACTGTTTCTCTTTCTGTTTCACTTTTCGTCACCATGCCCATTGACATTTCCATTTGCAGGCACCATGTTACTATGTGACAACACATCACGTGGCAGACTGTTCCCGTCTACGCCACCATGTGCGTTACCCTTTCTGTTCTCATTCGCGCTTGCATTACCATGTGCACCACTGTTAGTGCTTCTGTTTACGTTGCTGTTCCTGTTACTATGCCACAAGACATCACGTGGCGGGAGCACGGGGCCTGAAGTGCCATGGGCCCCGCGCTCCCGCCGCTGTATTACATTCACTATTTCTCATTATCAGTCTCAAAAATAAGGGAAATTAGAGGCAAAAAAATCCATTTAATGCATTAGTTAGGGTTGTTCCACAGCAACAAAAGTGAAGAAATTCAGTATAGGTTGAAAACCCCCTTGGACCCCAGCCACCTCCCCAACGGCATTGGGGTATGCATTGGGGTGCGTCGGTCCTAACTCTCACCCCATTCTCCTATACTTCTGCTGTTTCATGTGATGGGGTGAGAGTTAGACTGATGACCAACACACGCTATACCGATTGGGGGGTGATGGTCAAGGGTTTTCAACCTAACACCAAATTTCCTCACTTTGTCACTGTGGAACAACTAACTGATGATTAAATGAATTTTGCCTCTATTATATATATATATATATTAGAGGCAAAAACTCCGTTTAATGCATCAGTTAGGGTTGTTCCACTGCAACAAAGTGAGGAAATTCGATGTTGGGGTTGAAACCCCTTTGCCCCCTCAGCCCACCCCCAACTGGAATCGGGGTGCGCATTGGGTCATCAGCCTAAGTGTCACCCCATCACATGTGGAAAGAAGCTGAGGAATAGGAGAATGGGGTGACAGTTAGGACCCGATGACCCCAATTCACCCGATTCCAGTTGGAGGGTGGGCTGGGAGTCAAAGGGGTTTCAACCATAACATGAATTTCCTCGCTTTTGTTGCTGAGAACAACCCTAACTGATGCATTAAATGGAGTTTTGCCTCTAATTTCCCTTCTTTTGAGAATGATAATGAGAAATAGTGAATGTAATGCAGCGGGAGCACGGGGTGATGTCTTGTCGCATTGTAACATTGTGCCATAAATGCAAATCATAATGCACATGGTGATGCAAAGCAAAACAGAAAGAGGAACAGTACTGTAGACAGAAATGTTAAAAACAACAAGCACGAACAGCAAATGAAAAGCAAGAGGGTAACGCATATGGTGGCTTAAACTTGAACGGTAAGTGAAACAGGTAATGAACCGCAAGCAGAAATGGTAATGGTAAGAGTAATGTAAGTGCACAGGCTGGTTTTCCCCAAAAGCTGTTTAGAGAAAGACGGTGAGTAGAAAGAATGTATGCAAAATAATGACTCTTGGAACACAAAAATCAGTAGTTGTAATAGTAAATTGCTTATATCTCAGTAACAGTACGACATAGAAAAAAAATGTAAAAGTCATATGTATTATCACTTTCCTGGCTAGTTTTATACATAACCCAGGGGGCTATAATTTTTTGACAAAAACTCCGTATCTCACACCATTTTCGAGATACGGGCCCTCAAAGGCGCGGCGAACGCCGTAACGTTATCCTATGGGAAAAAAACAGAAGTTCGGACTGCCATAACTTTTGAACAGTTTACTATTTTTTTATGAAATCTTCAAAAGGCACATCGGGGACCCCAGCCACACGTTCCCTGAAGATTTTGGGCTGGTTGCACAAACCGTGCATCCTGTAGGCGCGACCATAGAATTCCAGAAAAAGCATAAACCCATGCACAGATCATGCTTAATAACTCCATAGCCGTGTATCCAACCAGTACAAAACTTGGCAAGTCCCAAGGCGTTTGGGTCTTGATCATGTATTCCAAATTTCAGGCAAATCCATCAAACAGTTGCAAAGTTATTAAGGTGCAAAAGTTTGGGTTTAACATGTAAATGGCTCCTCAACCCTAACTATGGTAGCACTACCATGCTACCATAATATATATATATATATATATATATATATATATATATATATATATATATATATATATATATATATTACTGATATGAAAACACTTCATTATTGCATCAGTTATGGTTGTCATTACAGTGACAAAAGTTTGGAAAGTTGATGTTAGTGTTACTAACCCAATCCCTCCACCCTCACCCCCACTCTTCACACAACAACAGGTGTTGGGGTGTGCCATGGTGTTGCTGGCCTTAACTCTCACCCAATTCCATTTGTAAGGAAGCTGAGTGGTACAGTATAGAACAATGGGGTGAGAGTTAGGTTTGATGACCCCAAGGCACACCCCAATGCCTGTTGGTGTGTGGGGAGTTGGGGTGGGGGTGGGGGGATAGGGTTGGTAACCGTAACATCAATTTTCCCAACTTTTGTTGCTGTAATGACAACCCTAACTGATGCATTAGTGAAGTTTTTTTTGCAATGAATTTCCCTTCTTTTTGAGAAAGTGTAATGTTGCTTGTATGTGGTTGTGCACTCCCATCATGCATACATTTTGTAATTGTCTCTGATTTTCATGTTGGAATACAGGACCCCGGAGGGCCCTACACTCCCATCTGTAAATAAATGTACTGATATTTTAATGATATGACATCTCCGTGTGAGAGCGCAGGGCCCACTACTGCATAATGTAGGGCCCTGTACTCCCATTATTGCATAATGGGATCCAAATGTGGGAGTGCAGGGCCCATGTACCCATACGTATAGAGACATAGCACATGCCTAGAGTTATTCCAGGTAACCCTTGTGCTACAAAAGTTGCAATATCTCAGGAACTATAGGAACTTTGGCAAAAATTCCTTTGCAATTGTATTCATAGCCTGGCCACCTCCACACAGGTGTACTAAGCTGTGCTTAGCAAAAAAATCCATATCTCAAACTGTTTTTGAGATATAGCACCAGATAGGTGCCATGAGCACCACAATGTTATCCTATGGGACATTTTGCAAATTCAGACTGCTGTTACTATGGAACCAGTGTTAATTTCTTCACCAAACCAGCACACCGCACATCTGTGTGGTAAGGTTTGCCACCCTGCAAATTTCAGATCCAAAGTCCTAACCATTTTCTTGCCATGAAGTGGCAAAGAAACAGTTTTTTTGGGTCAGTTTACCTGCTGTCACTTTCAGATCATATATTTTTTCCCCATACTCTATAATGGGAAACTTTAAAGTTTAATAGTTTTTGATTGGATTATTATTTTTTTTGCCAAACCTTCAAAAGGCACATCTGTGAGGCAAAGGCTTTCTACCATAAACATTTCAGACCACAACCTAAAGCCATTTCTGAGATACAGGTGGACAAAGAAATGTCAAAAAACACCGATTTTTCTGTTTTTTACAACACTCTATATCTCAGAAATACCACAAATGATTCCCAGGATATTTGGCAAGTCATGAGACCTACTCCTAGACATAATGCATGCCAAACATCATGCAAATCCGTAGAACAGCTCCAAAGTTATTGATGTTCAAACATTTAGGTTTAACATAGACGTTACCTTTTGTTATCCTATGGGGAAATTCACAACTTTGGAGTGCTTAACTATGGAATATTTCTTCACCAAACAAGCAAAGGGCACATCTGTGGGGCAAGGGATTGCCACCCTGCAAATTTCAGCCCAAAAGTTTCAATTGCTTTCTTGCTATGAAATGGTAAAGAAACTGTTTTTTTGGGGCTGTTCACCTGCTTTCACTTTCAGATCATATTTTTTTTTCCTATAGACTAAAATTGGAAACTTTAAAGTTTAAAAACTTTTAAACCGATTAATATTTTTTCACCAAACCTTCAAAAGGCACATCTGTGAAGCAAAAGCTTTCTACTCTGAAAATCTCAGACAGCAACCTAAAGCCATTTCTGAGATCCAGGTGGACAGAGAATTGTCAAAAAACATGGATTTTTCTGTTTTTCAACACTCTATATCTCAGAAACCACAGAACAGATTCCCACAATATTTGACAGTTCGAGAGACCTTTCCCTAGACGTTAAGCATGCAAAATGTCATGCAAATCCATTGAACAGTTCCAACCTTATTAACATTCATTCGGGTTTAACATAGAAGTTGCCTTTTACCCAAACTATACTGGCACGTATAATATCTATCTATCTATCTATCTGTCTGTCTGTCTGTCTGTCTGTCTATCTATCTATCTATCTATCTATCTATCTATCTATCTATCTATATATTAGAGGCAAAAAGCTCCATTTAATGCATTAGATAGGGTTGTTCCACAGTGACAAAAGTGAGGAAATTCAGTGTTAGGGTTGAAAACCCCCCTTTGACCCCCCCCAGTCCACCCCCCCAACCGGCATCGGGCTGCACATTGGGGTCATCGGCCCTAACTCTCACCCCATCACATGTGTGAAGAAGCAAGAAGTATAGGAAAATGGGGTGAGAGTTAGGACCAATGACCCCAACCTGCACCCCAATGCTGGTTGGGGGGGTGGACTGGGAGGGTGCAAGGGGGGCTTTCAACCCTAACACCGAATTTCTTCACTTTTGTCGCTGTGGAACAACCCTAACTAATGCATTAAACCAAGTTTTTTGCCTCTAATTTTCCTTCTTTTTGAGAATGATGATGAGAAATAGTGAATGTAATGCAGCGGCGGGAGCACAGGCCCGTCTTGTCACATAGTAACACGGTGTCCGAAAATGCAAATGGTAATGTACATGGTGACACAAATGAAACACAAAGATAAACAGTACTGTAGACACAAATGGTTAAAATAAAGCAAACACAAGCGCAAATGAAAATGCAAAGGGTAACGCACATGGTGGCGTAGACGGTAACGGTAACTGAAATGTGTATGGAACCACAAGTAGAAGCGGTAAGGGTAACAGTAATGTAAGCGCACAGGCTGGTTTTACCCAAAAGCTGCATAGAGAAAGACAGTGAGTACAAAGAATGTATGCATAATAATGGGTCTCAGAGCAGAAATTGAGGAGTTGAAATACTAAATTGCTTATATCTCAGGAACCATACAACATAGAAAAAAAATGTAAAAGTCATATAATTTATGCCTTTCCTGGCTAGCTTTGTACTTAGCATTTTTCAAACGAGAAATCCGTATCTCACACTGCTTCCGAGATATGGGCCCTGAAAGGCACGGTGAACGCCATAATGTTATGCTATGGGAAAAAAAGAGAAGTTTGGAGTGCTATAACTTTTCCACCCTGTAATATTTTTTCACCAAACCACCAAAAGGCACATCTGTGGGATGTTGACTTTCTTCCCTCCAAATTTCAGTGTAAAAGACTAAACCGTTATTTTGCAGCAGGGTGGCAAAGAATTCCTGTCATGCAGCAGATTCCGCAATGTTAGTCTATGGGAAAAAGTGTCACCTTCAGAGTACCGTAACTTTGCATCCATGCAATATTTTATCACCAAGCCACCAAAGTCCACATCTGTGAGATGTTGGCTGCCTTCCCTCCCAAATTTCAGCCCAAAAGACCAAACTGTTCATTTGCAGCAGGGTGGCAAAGAATTCCTATTATTTTGGGCATAGTGTCGCAAAGTAGTGTTGCGATTTGCGAAAGTGTCATGAGTGCGACACTACTTTGCGACACTACTTTTTCCAAAAAATTTAAAAACATAGTTCTGGGGTGTTTAACCCCAAAATAAAGACATGGCCTGCATCCTCAGAGTCTGACTAGGAGAACACAGAAAGAATTGTGTCCCTAGAGGGGTCCCAATTTTAAATGCCAAGCATTTTTCTGATCACTAACTGAAAACAAAATAGTGGATTTGTGACACTACTAGGGCCATTTGCGACACTAAAAAGTGCATTTGCAAAAGTGTCGAACTTTTTGTTAACTTTTCCCATTGACTTATAATGGGAATTTTTTTTTGAATAACTTTTGAACCGTTTAATATTTTTTCACGAAATCTTCAAAAGGCACATCGGGGACCCCAGCTGCACATTCCCTGAAGTTTTCAGACTGGTCAGGTAAACCATGCAACCTGTAGAGATGATCCAAGAATTCAAAAAAGCGTAAACGTGCACACAGATCATACTTAATAACTCCGCAGCCATATATCTGAACAGTACGAAAGTTGACAGATCCCAAGATGTAGTGTTCTTGATCATGTATTCTAAATGTTATGCAAATCTGTTGAACAGTTGCAAAGTTATTAAGAGGCAAAATTTTAGGTTTAACATGTAAATGGCTCTTCAACCCTAACTATGGTAGCACTACCATGCTACCATGATATGTTTTATATATATATATATATATATATATATATATATATATATACATATATATATGTATATACATATATATAGGATATGACATGGCCTGACTGAAGATATCATATTTATCTTCACGAGAGGCCAATGATATCATGATATATATCTCACGAGTGGCAAAGCCACAGTGAGATATATTGATGTCATTGGCCTTGAGTGAAGATAAATATGATATCTCTAGTCAGGCCATGTCATGTCTGCATATACAAAATGTGTTTTGGGATTTTAAAACGTATGTTTAAAATGTAGCATGACAGAGCATTAGTTCTGGTTTGTGAGTTGGTGGCATACATTTAAAATAAGTTGTAATTTGTGCAAATAGTGAGAAAATGTCTGTTTGTTTTTTGTACACTTATCTGGTTGATCCTGCCATGTACATTCTGGTCCCAATCATTTGTGTGAGTTCAATGATACTGTCCAAAGAGTTCTAGTAATGCATACATCATAGTCTGACCGAGTGCTGTGATTGTTCTGTCATCCTGAGACAAACTGAAAATAAAATACTGCACCTCACGTTTACATAGTGTCAGAAGTGTCTCTGTTATCTTTTTATTGCATCCTTAGTTTGCTTGTAAGTAAATAAAACAGACCATGTTCTGTGAAGAGGGAGCGAGTGAGCACTTTCTGAACTAGATGTGAGCTGGATCAAGCGTTGCTATAGCAACTCATGCTCATGCTTGCGTCTTGTTATGAAACCACTCACTCGCTCACTCTGCACAGCATGCGGTCTGTTTTTTTTACTTACAAGCAAACTAAGGATGAAATAAAAAGATAACAGACACTTCTGACGGTGTATAAATGTGAGGTGCAGTATTTTGTTTTTAATTTTTTTCAGGATGTCAGGAGAGTCACAGCGCTCAGTCATGCTACAGTAAAGATTGTACTGGAACTTCTTGAGCATAACGAATGAAGTTGGCAGAATGAATGGGGGCAGAATTAATATGGCAGGATCAACCAGATAAGTTTTAATGTACAAAAGAGATATTTTCAGTATTTATAGAGACTGTGTATTGTTTTAAAAGAGTAGCAGAACATTAGTAGTACTAATAGAGGTCAGTGACACAGTGTTAGAGAAGAAAGTGAAAGTTGAGAATAGCAGCTTCAATTTCATTATGACATATAGGAGTGTGGAGATATCACAGTGACGTATAGGAACATGGAGATAGTGATATCTTCACTGTGTAGCTGAGACATCACTTTTTATCTCCACATTTATCCCAAAACACGTGTTGTATAAATATATATATATACATATATATTTATTCATGGCAAAAAACTCAGTTTAATGCATCAGTTAGGGTTGCTACACAGTGACAAAAGTGAGGAAATTCGGTGTTTGGGTTGAAAACCCTAACTCTGCATTCACCCTCCCACACCACACACACACACATGCAAGTGGGGGGAGGGCCAAGGCAACATGGCCAATCACAGACAACCAGCAGCAGGTGACAGAAATAAAAAACAACTGTCTAAATGTACTACAAGACATCCCCACCCACCTGACCAGGTACTGCATGCTCAGTGGAGATCAACAGCAAAACTGAGGCCATGTACACCAAACACACACATCCTTTATTGCAGGTGCACACAATGTACCACACTTAGGAGTTGCATGGCCTTACCTAGCAATGCCCCACACCCCACCACACCTGGTACTGCACCCTGACTGGACATCAACAATGCAACTCTCTGATTGCAGCTGTACAAAGGTTTGTACATTTATGAGTAAACAGAAATAAAAACAACTGATTAAATGTAGTAAAAGACACATCCATCATCAAGATACAAGAACTGTTGCATTTAAGTATGTGATGTGCATAGTAGTAAGTTTACTGCATCTGTCCACTCAAGATACACAGCCTGATCTGGAGGTACCGGGGAACTATTGCCTGTACAAGGCTGTGCAACTCCTAATGGCACTAACAGATATACAGTTTCAGTGATGTAGGTGTACTGTTGATGTCCATGTACTTACCTTCAGTGTGTTTCTATACTAAGAATGCAGTAACTGGTCTGTATAACAGGCAGTGGAATTAGCTGGCTGAGGCCAAGCAACTTCTAAATGTACTAACATTAGTGTACCTACAATGATGGAGATGTATCTCGGATGTCTATAGGCTCACATTTGCTGTAGCTCTCTACTGAGGATGTAGTACCTGGTAAAGACAATGGCATTGCCTCTCTGACACCACAGTAATTCAAATTGTGGCAAGTTGAGTATCCTTGCAATGAGTGAGCTGTACCATTAATGTCCACAGCCTCACTTTTTTGCAGTTGTTCTACACTCAGGTTGTAGTACTTAGTCTTTGGGTTTGGCAGACCATTGTGTGGCTGACGCCATCCAAGTGATAACTATGCTAATTGTACTACACCAGCAATCAAGTAGGTGTACTGTAGATATAAACAGACTTTCTTTTACTATAGATTTCAGTCACAATGGACCAAGTGTTGAAGGACAGGAGGGGGCATTCTCTCCCACAGACCGTGTGACTCATTATTGTACTAACCTTTGCAAGGCTGCAATCATGGAGTAACTGTGTTGATCTTCATGGGTTCATTTTAATTGGGGTTCTCCAGTAACTATGCAGTAGCTGGTCTCAGTGGGTAGGGCACTGCCTTGCAAAGGTCTTCCAGTGCCTAACAGTGGGAGGTTGTGTATACGTGAAATCAACCACACATATTATACCTGTACAACTACTTAGTTTTGCTGTGCTCTATAGCTGAGGTGCAGTACCAGGTGTGGCAAGGTGTGGGGCATCACTAGGTAAGGCCATGCAACTCCTAAGTGTGGTACATTGTGTGCACCTGCAATCAGGGATGTGTATGTTTGGTGTATATGGCCTCAGTTTTGCTGTTGATCTTCACTGAGCATGCAGTACCTGGTCACGTGGGTGGGGATGTCTTGTAGTACATTTAGACAGTTGTTTTTTATTTCTGTCACCTGCTGCTGGTTTTCAGTGATTGGTCATGTTGCCTTGGTCCTCCCCCCCTACTTGCTTGTGTGTGTGTGTGTGTGGTGCTTGGGGGGTGAATGTAGAATTAGGTTTTTCAACCCTAACACCAAATTTCCTCACTTTCGTCACTGTGGAACAACCCTAACTGATGCATTAAATGGAGTTCTTTGCCATGAATATCCTGTCTTTTTGAGAATGAGAAGTAGCAATACTACCCGCAATGTTGTAGTGGCAGCACCAGACACACATAGCCAAATGCACACATACGAAGAACACACTAAGTCATCTAGCAGAATTGTCTGTTATGAAGAGTAAGACAACATCCATCTCAAGCACATGCCTCTTAATATTTGTCTATTTCCTTTTCCTTAACATTGTTATGTCACATACTAATTTATGCTGTTGCACTGTTTCACACACTATCTTTTTGCAGGCAATGAGACTACTCTTGTGGGACATAAACAATGTGGCACTCTATTTCTCAGCACCACTGTTAAATATCTACATATCTTACATGGTCCTCTTCCGTACCTTTACTAGACACAAATTCTAAACATAACTCATACTTATTAATGTACCTACAAAAATGTTGTCATAACACTGCAAGACATGTAACACAACAACAATTTTAATGTGTTATCTGTTTAAATCTGAAACTTTGTTTATAATGCCCTTCTTTACCAAACTAAGGAAAAGGAAAACTTTCTTATAGAATATATATTGATGGCAAAGATCCCCACAACTTAATAACACCACAAGAAAAAGCGTTATTTTCAAGAAATATTTATTTCTACATATATTGAAATAAAAAATATTTTTAAAAGTTCAAATGAAACACAGTCAGTCCTAACAAAAAAAATTGTTAAATAAATTCAATCACGTTTAATGGAAAAATAAAAAAAAAATTAAAATGTATTAATTTTTTTTCTTATTTATCTACAAAATTAAATGGTACATAAAAATAGATATAATCATTAAAAAATGTTACAAAAATTATTATTTTACAAAATATGTGAAAAAATATTTTAAAAATTAGATACAATATTTACAAACAACTCTCAGAGAGAGGTGTGCTGCTGCTTGAGGAAGCCCAACCCGTAAGTTGGACTCAATGTGGAGGCGCAATAGAAGTGGAAGCTGTTGCGCCTTCCAGAGGAGATACCGGAGGAGCTGTGGAGGCTGGTCACTCTTTCCTAGGGAAGCTGGATGCCACTGGTGGAGGTGAAGTGCTTGAGCTGGCCACAGTCTCACCAGTCACTGTCCCCACAGACTCAAGCACAAGGCTGACAGTCGCTTATTGCGCTTCCATGAAGGACAGCAATTTCTCCTGCCCTTCATGGAGCGCAACGTTGTCTCTTATTAGACTGTCAGCCTTGTGCTCAAGCCTGCAGTAACAGCGACAGTGGCCAGTGCACCACTTTAAGCGAGGGCGCCCTGCAAAGTGACAAAAAACAAGAATCAATATATGAGCCTCAAAATGGTGATTGCCTACCTGTCTTTCATCTTACAATATTGATATCTAATTCAATAATTGTAATACATTTTGCTGGGCACTCTCAAGGCTATCGTGGAGTGTGATGTAAATCAGAACTCCTGTCTTGTCAGTTCCATTATTATATTTTTTTCTACCGTATTATGTTCTTCATGGACAACTTGAAAAGATATATAAGAACAGTATACTTTCTACACTGTTGTTCTATATCAGTTAGTATTTGCCAACACTCACTACCTAAATGTTTTGGCATAGTGAACAACACAGTGTGATGTACAGTGATACTAGCCCTTCAATTGTGTATGAACAAGTGAACTTGAACATCTGCACCTATATTATTTGTTCGCACCTGCATGAGAGTAATAGCATGACCTGTAGACCAACACTACTATTTTCATTATCTAATGTTCATATAATCATCTGTTTGATAACTGCTACAAAAGAGACACACATGTCATATACTTATTTATTTTGTGTACATATTTTCATAGAAGCAAATCATCTTTTACTGCTGTTACATTAATTAAACAGCAATGCATGACCAAGGGTTATGTTAATGGTCTGTTAATCACCTTCTATGGGTGTACTGTAGCACAAGGTGTAGCTGAATGCCACATGCCCCTAGAGGGTGATTAACTGATCATTAACATAATCCCTGGGAGTGCCTTATTCCTATTATAATAAAACATGTTTTTAAGCAGTCTTAAACCTTGTTCAGCATATGGACAATCTGTACATGTATGTTAATAAAAGATTAACATAAGGCTGTTAGAATGTTTGTAGCCAATCAGAAAGCTCCAATTCTCAGACCCTTTTCATAATACTTGAAATAATGTTAAACATTTAGAAACCAACAGCTCAGTGACTTTGGCAACTAATTAATGAAACATTTTCTCTACACATCATGTAAAGAAACAGTGGGTGGGATATTCAGAAGGGTTGCGCATTGTGCAGCACAGTGTCGCCATGCAGAACCCATTGATGCACCCCGGTGTGATATTCAAAAGGGGAATGTGCCTGGTACAAACACCGATGAGTCGAAGCACATCAGTAATGTATGCGGCACAATTAGGGGGGTCATGCCCATCTGTGTTCCACACATCCCGATATTCAGCCCGGGATGTACTAACCCATGCAGTCCCAACCCCTACTTGTACTGCACACAGTTGATCCCCCCAAAAAAGGAGCAACAGCTGGCCACCCACAGGTGAGCTGTTATATTGCAGGGTGCAACATGGCAGCTGCCAACTGTGAGTGGCCACCCAAGCTCCAGAGGCACCTTCATGGTGGTACCCCCATGCCTGAACACAAGCATTAGTATAGTAATAATGGTCCTATATCCCTGGTGGTCCAGTGTACCACTCTCAGCCCGATTGCAGGCATCAGTGATATATTATGTCAAACCAATCCATCCCTGGTGGTCCAGCGGCACCCTCCCCACCCACCCACCAAGCCTCACCACCCCACTTCTATCATCAACAGTCAGCAGCTCCTCACTGCTTGCCTCCCTATCATTGATGACTGACTCATCTTATATGGCAGCACACTTACTACAGGCTGTAGCGTATAATAGGCATGGCAGCCCATACTGTGACGACGACAACGCCAGATATATGAATGGATGTATTCAGTTTCTGTGTAAGGTATGCGGCACTGCCCGGCATTGCTTACATTGTGGATTAAATGGCTGTACAATCTGTCATCATGGAGTCAGTCGGCAGACAGCGGGGTGGGTAAGCAGTTGGGGAGCTGCCACCTACCACTAACTGGGGGTGCGAGCTGTGGCCCAGTGGATGGGTGGTGAGGGAGTACCACTGGGCCACCAGTGATGGACTGATTTCATTATATCTTACGGACTCCACGATCATGCTAAGAGCAGTCCACTGTGCAACCAAGGTATTGACCATACCTCGCCATATATGACCACGATCAGACTGAAAGTGGGCCACTGGACCACCAGGGTTATAGGACATTGTGCTTTATCACATATCCCCACAATCTGGCTGTAAGTGGTCCACTGGACCACCAGGGATATTGGACTATTATTTCATTACATATTTCAGCAATTGAGCTATGAGCGGTCCACTAGACCACCAGGGTTATAGGACATTGTAGTTTATCACATATGCCCGCGATCAGGCTGAGAGCATTCCAGTGGACCAGCAGTGATGTGGGATGTTTATTATTTATACATATGCCCACAAGCGGCTGTCAGAACATGTTGCCAGTAGGGGCAAGGAGCGTCAGTCCACAATGACTGCAGCCTGGCAGGGTGGCAGGCACAAGTAGTTGGGGGATTGGCACACCTGTATGCAAATGGAGCCATAATGACATGCAAATGGCCCCATTTCCGGCTTCCATGCATTATAGCCCTATTTGCATCTGAGCTTTTGTATATTACAGTAGTTGTGCCTAGTGCAACGGCACTTCCACTAGTGCATCCTCCTGCTCCACTTCGGCCACTTGCACTGTCACACTGCCACTGCGCAATGTGCACTGCAGGTGGCCAAGGAACAATATTCAACGATGCTGTGCCATGGCACAGCTCCGTTGAATATCACCCTATCAATACCTAGGCACATCTCAGTTGTACTGAACCCAGACTTGCACCATAGCCTAGCGCAGTCTGAATATCCCACCCAGAATGTACAAATAATAAATAGTTAATATAATATCAGTATCTTCTAATTTACTAAAAAGTAGTTTTTATCTCAGTGTTGTACACAATACAATTGTTCTCAGAAGTAACACTTTTCAATTGTCACAGACATGCTAACTTGCTTATGTAAAATTGCTTTAACACACATGTAGTGCTTCACCATATGCTGAACAAGGTCTTACACTATTTTCAAATAAAGATTATTATTATAATAGCAATAAGCTGCAGCCAAGATTCATGTAAATAGTGACCTAATTACCTTGTAGTGTCATGTTCGCAGTCATGCACATCGTGACACATTGCACCACTGCACAAAGATTGATACGCTTATAGAATTACAATTTGCTTATGCTTTGAAACTTAATACTACTTCTACACCATGAGAACATTGATACATAGACTAGGATTGTTAAACTGCTGAATCCCATTTAACCATAAGCTATACAGCAGTATTGAAGTTGCGCTTGGAACACCTACATTAGACTATGTTGATGAGTTAAATATATGACAACATAGTTTCATGTCATGAAACCTTTGAGAGATCTATCCTTGTGTAAGGATCAAAATGATAACCCGATCTGCAGTTTTATAATGAAACAAACTGCAACAGTAATTGATGCAAAAATAAGTGGTCCGTTAGTACATGCATATGTCATCAGAATTCATTACTTACCTAATTTAGGTATATATATAGTAGCATACCATCTTCACTGTCTGTGCAGGGTAAGGGTCTATATAAACTATAAGAAAACAACAACAATATGTACCTATTTACAGGTGACTTGACACATTGCAAAGCATTACAGAAACCATCATCCATGAATGGCAAGTACCATGTGATATATCCATTGTATCCCCCCATCATTTATCACACTTTTATAATATGGTAACTAGCTCTATTACTACACTAGGCCTCCTCATTGAACTGAAAACTGTTTTGAATTGTTGAGTATGCATTGTGGTACAATAGGCCTTTATCTTGATTATCATGAACTCTATTATCAATGTACTTATCCCAGTACACTCTTCATGCACAACACTTAATGATGACATATATGCGTGTCACACCAGTCCAGCACTCCATCACTGCTGCACACATTGTGATAATTATGATAATTACTGAGAATTGGCTAGTACAGTTGCTATCATGTGCCATACTAGTTTTACCACATCATACATTCCCCTGATGGTATTACCACCTTGACCACTTACCATTGAGAACCAAAATGTAACATAAGTGTAGCATCACAACGAATAGCACATCACAGCAAAATACCCGAATTATGCATGAAGTGACACCCATATCGTACACCCGTATGCATAGTAGCAACAAGTATCATCTCAACATAGATACCAGACAGTGTCCCAGAATCTCAATATACAAATGACCATCTTGCTGTTGGACGTCTACTAGTACTGTTTATCCTACTTTACTCATCCCTTTCACAACAGCCATACTGCTCTCACAATACCTACAATAGTAGTTCTATGGCTGCCTTAGGTGACAAGGTCCTCCATACACTGAAAAGAGGTTGGGCAGGGGCGACACTATATCTTGTGTGAATATCTTTAAGATGGTATTTACGGTCAGCGCTGTGCTAGTCTTCTTTCACCTCCACAGTTGTTACTGCACTGCTTTCTGGTACTATAAAACATATATAAAAAATATAAACATATACCACAATATATTAATCTACCACTAACCTTTATTGTGGAATATATTTTAAAGTGTCCATTTTGTAATCCAACCATGTACCACATTTTGCAATGACACTTGTGTTTCCATGGATGTTGTGTGATCACTAGCAGTGACATCCACACGCCGCCCTGCTCGTGGCAGCAACAAACCTACTCATATGAATGGTATCGGAGTGCACAGCCGATCTTCCAGAGAAGTTCCCATACCTCCAGCTAGATTAGCACTGCACACCCCACTGTACCGAAACTCTCTCTGTGCAGTACTGCATGGCCATCCAGCTGTTCAGTGACTTCACTTTATTTTCAGTTACTACCCTAATGTTAGATAGATATACAACACTGTTCATTCAGTAATGAGATTCTGCAGATATTACCAGTACATAATAGGCTCAATATCATAATTGTTAGGTATGCATGGGTTTCTAACCTGATTAATATATATTATTATTATTCCTTCTCTATCATATGTGAAACAGAATATTCTCCTGTGTATATTGTGTTGGTCACATCACTATGTCTCACCTATGGGTAGTATATCAGTATGTAAAAATCTTTGCTATACCAGCCATGATCTAGATAATATATATTGTGATGAGTACTGTATTACCTATTTTAACATGATGACACAAAACACAATTAGATCTGTATAAATATCTTCTAGAGTGCAATGAAGAATATCACTATAAAAAATAGATCAGAAATTCATAGGACAACAATATTTCATATATATTGATGTCTGAAATGTAATTACAGTTATAGATCATAGTCAGTTAAACTAAATTGAGGTGTATACAACTACCATACATCTGGCTATAAATCTGTTCCTTTGAATCAGTTATGTTATGAAGTAGTATAACTTGTTGTTTAGATTTTAATATACTCCAATAGGGTGATTATTGGAGGATTTACCGCTGGTGTAGTCACAAGGTGCAGCTGAGACTTAACCACACCAAGAGTGGTAATTCCTCCAGTATACCCACTCCCTGGAGTGGGGCATTGCAAGTATGCAAAGGCCTGTTTGTTTGAAGTTAATTTGAAAACATCCATTGATTTCAAACTTGCTGCTCATTTGTTTGCCATCCATCAATTAGCTTTATGGTGTGTTTGTAGAACATATGGATTTGCCAGAGTCTTGATGCGGTTGAGTGGTGGTTGGGTATCTTTGGGTGGGTACACTGAGTATTTACAGCGCTGAAAAGGTGCTAGCTAGACAATCAAAATTCAGAATTTATTCAATTTTTGTGTACGTTGTATTATTACAAATATTATGGGTGTTGGATTGGTGTTAATTCTGAAGAGTATTTTTGTGTGAAGTGAGTTAATAGTCAGCTCACCTTACATGATAGCTTCCTATACCAATTCATTATATAATGCATTTTTATCAGCATTTTACCATCTGATCTAAGGATACACTTCGGTGTTGTGTTCTCATTCCATAGCTTCTGACTTTGTGGGTGCATGGCTCTGCATTGGGTTGCCTTCGTTGGTCTGTGAAAGAAAATAATAAGTAGATCCACTAGTTTTGCATGTAATGTCAACACATTTAACTATACTTTTAAGCATCAATATGTTTCGGCACTTAATATTGCCTGTAATCAGGTATTGCAGAGCCATTGCAGAAACATAAAATCACAATTACTCAATAATGTTTCATAAATAAAGTCATAAGCGACCAGTACATATATTTAGTGCTTATATAGTATGCCACATGAAATACAATTCTGCTCAATGATTTGATTCTGATAGTATTCCATCACTATTGTGTATTCAACAGCACTAAAATGTTTTTATCTAAGTTATCAGGACACATGTATTGTACATATATATACACACACACACACACACACACACATATATATATATATATATATATATATATACATATATATATATCTGTAACATAAAATGCATTATTATTTAATAATAGTAAATACTTTTCCTTAAGACAAGAAATAAAATCTAAAGATAAAATATATTCTATGATATAAAATATTCAGTTGTTTCACACTCACAGCCACTTGACTTGTAAATACCTTATTGCATAATAACATGGCTACAACAACAAAGACTTCAATCAGAAAGACTTTCTTTACCTAATTGTGTACCTGTACTAATATCATAGAATCTATGATTTGTTTTAATAACTATGATGAGTAGATTCCCCCACAGCTGGTTTCCTGCAGCTTCTATGTTTGCTCGAGGTGAGGTAGTACCAGCATAATTTCTGTATTCTCCATCTTCCTCTCTGCTTCAAAACAGAAGAGCGCGAACAGCTCCCTTCCTCTTCAACTGCACAATGGTCTTATTTTACTCTTAAGACCCGGGGAAGTATATGGGTCTGATTGAGTCCAGCTTCCCGCTTGCCGTTCTTAAAATGTGAGTATCCTCTTGCTTGACTGCTCTACAGCAAGCAGCCACCTCCTGTGTGTGGACCATTGCCTCATCTTTTAATTTTCTATTTGGCAATAAAAACATACAGTAAAATCTCCATTATTATCATGCCTCAGATTTATATTTCTATGTATTTGATATTTGATTAGAACATGTAAATAGCCTTTAAAACATAATTTCATAATCACAAATATTATCATTCAGCCACGTGAATTTGTGTGTTTCAGCACACTTAAAACATACACAACTCTGTGTCGTCATGCTATGTTTGGTAATAACATATTATTACAGCTTGAATACAGCCAAGAAAAGTTCATCTCCTGTCTATTGAAGATTACATTGTCTGTCTTATGTTGGTCGTTTACAACCAGCATCTTGTGGTACTATAGAGTTAGAGAATTGTTACTGTTGTTGATGCATAGTACATATTGGTAGTGTTCTATATTCCCAATCACTATCAGCAGTTGCCACCACCGCCTGCCTAATTAGTGATGATATCAGAGAAAAGTTAAAGTGTAATAAGAGCAAAGGTTCACACAGTGTTATTAGTGCCTCCCTACGCACTCAATATAGCAGCACTGAGTGCTGGTGTTATTATGAACACACCCATTATTGGTGTATGAGGGTACCCAGTGTCCATTAGCATAAACCCATCATATTTTTTTTTGCATGCCAAGGGTGCTAACCTCTTGTTTGTGTGCCCCCTTTCCTTGTTTGACAAAGGGGGTACTCATCACCCATCACCACATGTGTCCCCATTTACTGTTTTGATGTGGTGCCTAATTCTCCTTGGCTACACCAACCACCCAATACACACAGAGTCAGTTGGTATGCTTACAGCTCACTGTAGCATGACAAAACTCTGTAAATGAAAATAGTGCCCAATGCTCTTTTGCAGGATTTTCATATCTAAGGTGGACACATAGTAGTCACGGGAGAAGCACCCACTTGCACACTGGTGCTCCTGTGGGTACTTGCCCTGACAATATGACACAGAACATATCATATGTAACTGCCACAATTACATATTTCACACCGCCCATGCTGTGACGCCGTCATCTGCCCTGGCAACAACCGTCATGCATCCAAGGTCACTGTTGCCAGCCCTGTATTTCACTGAATCCCCAACTATGTGTACTCTGCATGAGTGCCTATATACCTTTTTTTTTTGACCATGTTTGATTCTTAAAAGAACTTTTTTACAGCTCAATAGGTCTACAACAGCTGATATTAGAGTGCTGATGATTCCATGCAAAGCTCCAGGGAAACAGTACTGCAGTATGTGAGAAGTGCACACTGTTAGGTAGGTATCAATCATAAGAAACAATTTCAGGGTGATATGTGTACATTACACACATGCAGATATGGACATTTGTATTTTATTTTCTGTGTTCTGTCACAAGAACATGGTGTTCTTGCCGGATCCACTCATAATATCTGAAAAATGATTTTACAGGCTGTAACATGCGATAATTGAAACAAGTTCAATTTTGTTTCTGCTACTAAATCTACCCACGCTTGATGCCCAAATCATCCTGCAAGATGTATTACAAATATGTCTGGGTATGACTACTAGAAGTCTGTCCATTGTTGGATGAGGAGGCCACCTTCATTACAAACCTGCCATACCACTTCATGCAGAAATTATTTTCACATGGGTTGTACTGTGGTGCAACACCCTATGCTGCTTGACATATCCTGGTATTGATCCTATATTACCGTGGCATCTGCAACCACAACCCATACTTCTGCTGCACAGTGCTTCACCATATGCTGAACAAGTCATAATATTTTCAAATAAAGATTATTATAATAACAATAAGCTGCAGCCAAGATTCATGTAAATAGTGCCCACTCACCTTGAGTATAATGTTGCAGTCATGCACACACCGTGACAATGCACCACTGCACAAAGATTGATACATATAAATTACACTTGCTTATACTTTGAAACTTAATACTACTTACCACGAGAACATTGATACAGACTCAGGACTGTTAAACTGCTGAATCACTTAACCATAAGCTGCCATGATATTAAAGAAACGCTTGGAACACCTACATTGAACTACGTTGATGAGTTAAATATGACAACAGCTTCATGTCATGAAACCTTGAGAGATCTATCCTTGTAAGATCAAAATGATAACCCGATCTGCAGTTTTATAATGAAACAAATGCACAGTAATTGATGCAAAAAAGTAGCCCGTTAATGCATGTCATCAGAATTCATTACTCACTCTGTAATCTGTGTCATATATATAGCAGCACACTAATCTTCCACTGTCTGTGTGCAGGGGTAAGGGTCTGAGCATAAACCATAAGAAAACAACAACAATATGTACCCATTTACAGGTGACTTGACACATTGCAAAGCATTACAGAAAACCCATCATCCATGAATGGCAAGTACACCATGTGACATATCCATTGTATCCCCCCACTATCATTTATCACACTTTTACAATATGGTAACTAGCTCTATTACTACACTAGGCCCTCCCCATTGAACTGAAAACTTGTTTTGAATTGGTTGAGTATGCATTGTAGTACAATAGGCCTTATCATCTTGATTATCATGAACTCTCTATCTATAAATACACTTCTTATCCCAGTACACTCCCCCCTTCATGCAATAACACTTAATGATGACATACATGCGTGGCACACCAGTCCAGTACACTCCATCACTGCTGCACACACATTGTGATAATTATGATAACGTACTGAGAATTGGCTTAGTACAGCTGCTATCATGTGCCATACTAGTTTTACCACATCATACATTCCCCCTTGATGTAGTATTACCACCTTGACCACTTACTCACTGAGAACCAAAAATGTAATCATAAGTGTAGCATCATAACGAATAGGGCACACTGTACAGCAAAATACCTCCCAACTATGCATGAAGTGACACCATATCGTACACCTGTATGCATAGTAAAGCAACAAGTAGGTATCTCAACATAGATACCAGACAGTGTCACAGAATCTCAATATACAAACGATCCATTCACATGTTGAGACTGTCTACTACAGTACTGTTTGCATCCCCACTTACTCATCCCTTTCACAAATAGCCATACTGCTCTCACAATACCTAGCAATTAGTAGTTCTATGGCTGCCTTAGGGGTGACAAGGTCCTCCATACTACTGAAAAGAGGTTGTGGGTGCAGGGGGCTGTGACACTATATCTTGTGTGAATATCTTTTAAGATGGTACTTACGGTCAGAGCTGGTGCCAGGCTCCTCTTTCACCTCCACAGTTGTTACTGGCACTGCTTTCCTGGCCACTATAAAACATATAAGTAAAAAATATTATAACATATACCACAATATATTAATCTACCACTAAACTTTTATTGTGAAATACATTTTTTAAAGTGTCTCATTTTGTAATCCAACCATGTACCACATTTCTCTTTGCAATGACACTTCTGTGTTTCCATGGATGTTGTGTCATTCACTAGCAGTGACATCCACACACCGGCCCTGCTCATGGGTACAGCAACAAACTCACTCACATGAATGGTACCGGCAGTGCCACAGCCGATCTTCCAGAGAAGTTCTCATACCTTGCCAGCCACATTAGCACTGCACACCCCACTGTAATTCAGAAACTCTCTCTGTGCAGTACTGCACATGGCCATCCAGCTGTTCAGTGACGCCCACCCCATTTTCAGTTACTACCCCAATGTTAGCATAGACATACAACACTGTCCATTCAGAAATATACAGATTCTGGCAGTATATCACCAGCACATAACAGGCTCAATATCATAATCTGTTAGGTATGCATGGGTCGCCCCCCCAACCTGATTAACATATATTACTATTATTCCCTTCTCACATCATTATGTGAAAAACAGAACATTCTCCTGTGTATATTGTGTCTGGTCACATCACTATGTCTCACCTAAGTGGGTAGTATATCAGTATGTAAAAAAAATCTTTAAGTATACCAGCCATGATCTAGATAACATATATTGTGATGAGTACCTGTATTACTCATTTTGAACATGAGATGACACAAAAACACAATTCAGATCTGTACAAATATCTTC
This sequence comes from Neoceratodus forsteri, assembly GCA_016271365.2. Classification (NCBI taxonomy): domain Eukaryota; kingdom Metazoa; phylum Chordata; order Ceratodontiformes; family Ceratodontidae; genus Neoceratodus; species Neoceratodus forsteri. Next base: position 616,940,026 of record CM057455.1, read on the forward strand.
TTAGAGTGCAATGAAGAGAACATTCACTTATAAAAAAATAGATCAGAAATTCCTTAGGACAACAATACTCATACCATTGATGTCTAGAAATGTAATCACCAGTTATAGATCATAGTCAGTTAAACTAAACTGAGGTGTAGTACAACTACCATACATCTGGCTATAAAATCTGTTCCTTTGAATCACCAGTTATGTTATGAAGTAGTATAACTTGTTGTTTAGAATTTTTAAGCAATATACCCCAACAGGGTGTTGGTTTACTGGAGGATTTACCACGGCTGGTGTAGTTCAGTCACAAGGTGCAGCCGAGAGACTTAACCACACCAAGAGTGGTAAATCCTCCAGTATACCCACTCCCTGGAGGGGTATATTGCAAGTATGCAAAGGGCCTGTTTGTTTGTTTTTTTTTTTAATTTAAAACATCCATTTGATTTCAAACTTGCTGCTCATTTGTTTGCCATCCATCAATTAGCTTTGCAGTGGTGTGTTTGTGATGAACATATGGATTTGCCAGGGAGTTCCTGATGCGGCTGAGTGGTGGCTGGCATCTTTTACAGTGGGTACACTGGAGTATTTACAGCGCTGAAAAGGTGCCAGCTAGACAATCAAAATTCAGAATTCTATTCAATTTTTTTGTGTACGTTGTATTATTACAAATATTACATGGGTGCTGGAACTCATGTTAACTTCTGAAGAGTATTTCCTAAAAAGAAGTGAGTTAAGTAGTTCAGCTCACACCTTACATGATAGCCTTATACCACCCCAATTATATAATGCAATTATTTCTATCAGCATCTTACCATCTGACTCAACAAGGATGACACTGTCGGTGTCAGAGTTCTCAGCCTCCATAGCTTCTGACTTTGTGGGTGCTACCTCGGCTGCGACTGGGGTTGCCTTCGCTGGTCTGTGAAAGAAAATAATAAGTAGATCCACTAAGTTTTGCATGTAAATGTCAACACATTTTAACTACACTTTCTTTAAGCATTCAACATGTTTCAGGCACCTAACATTGCCTGTAATCAGGTATTGCAGAGCCATTGCAGAAACATATAAAATCACAATTACTGCAAATAAATATTTCATAAATAAAAGATCATAAGCTGACTCAGTACACAATACTTAGTACTTATATAGTATGCCACATGAAATACAATTCTGCTTCAATAAAATCGATTCTGGATAGTATCTCCATCACTATCATTGGGTTATTCATTCAACAGCATCATAAAATACATGTTTTTATCTAAGTCAATATCAGGACACATGTATTGTATGAACATATATACACACACACACACACACACACACACACACACATATATATATATATATATATATATATACATATACATATATATCTGTAACACAAAAATGCATTATTATTTAATAACAGTTATAAATACTTTTTCCCTTAAGACAAGAAAACAAAACGAAAGACAAAAAAAATGACATCTCTCATGACATACAAAATATTCAGTTGTTTTACACTACAGCCACTTGACTTGTAACATCATATTGTGATAATAACATGGCTACAACAACAAAGACTTCAATCAGAAAAAGACTTTCTTTTACCCAATTGTGTACCTGTACTATAATATCATAGAATCTAAGGATTTGTTTTAATAACTTATGATGAGTGAGGCATTCCCCCACAGCTGGTTTCCCTGCAGCTTCCCATGGCTCGTAGGTGAGGTAGTACCAGCACTTGTCATTCTCCAGTATCTCCTCTCTCTGCTTCAAAACATAGAAGCATTGGAGCAACAGCTTCCACTTCCTCTTCAACTGCACAATGGTCTTATTTTTTACTCTTAAGACCATGTGCAGGAAGCTATTATGGGCCTCCACATTGAGTCCAGCTTCCCGTTTGTGCTCCGCATTAAAATGTGAGCACTACCCCTTGCTTGGACTGCCTCAAGCAGCAAGCACACCTCTCGTGTGGACCATTGCCTCATCTTTAATTTTCTATTTGGCAATAAAAACATACACAAACATTCCATTATTATCATGCCTCAGAGCCTATATATTTCTATGTATTCTATGAAGTATTCTGATTAGAACATGGCAAGAACAGCCTTTTAAAACATAATTTTCATAATCACAAATATTATCATTCAGCCACGTGAATTTGTGTATTTCAGCACACTAAAAACATACACAACTCTGTGTCGTGTTGCATTGTATGTTCGAAAGTAATAACATATACCACAGCTTGAATACAGCTACAGCAAAGTTCATCTTCCTGTCTATTGAAGATTAAGCATTGTCTGTCTCATGTTGGTCTGCTTCACAACCAGCATCTTGTGGTACTACAGAGTTAGAGGAATTGTTACTGTTGTGTCAGATACAGTACACGCAGTAGGTGTGTTCCACATTCCCCAATCACTCAACAGCAGTTGCCACCACCCTGCCTGCCTAATTAGGTGATGATATCCGAGAAAAGTTAAAGTGTAATAAGAGCAAAGGTCTCACACAGTGTTAACATAGCAAGCCTCTCCCTACGTGCACCCAACATAGCAGCACTGAGTGCTGGTGTTGCTTATGAACACACCCATTTATTGTGTGCTTATGAGGGTACCCAGTGTCCATTAGCATAATGTAACCCACTCACATATTTTTTTGCATGCCAAGGGTGTGCTAAATCCCTCTTGGTTTGTGTGCCCCCCTTTCCTTGTTTGACAAAGGGGGTACCCATCACCCCATCACCACATGTGTCCCCATTTACTGTTTTCTTGATGTGGGTGCCCAATTCCCCATTGGCTACACCAACCACCAACACACACAGAGTCAGTTGGTATGCTTAGCAGCTCACTGTAGCATGACAAAAAAACTCTGTAAATGAAAACAGTGCCCCAATGTCTCTTGCAGCATTTTTCATATCTACAAGTGGACATCACAGTAGTCACGTGCAGGAGAAGCACTGTCACACTGGTACACACTGGTGCTCCTCTGTGGGCACTTGCCCTGACAATATGACACAGAACCATATAATATGCAACTGCCACAATTACATATTTCAACACACCTGACCCATGCCATGACGCCATAAAATATCACCCTGGCAACAACTGTCATGCATCCAAGGTCAACTGTTGCCAGCCCTGCATTTCACTGTGAATATCCCCAACTATGTGTTACTCCTGCATGAGTGCTCTATATACCTGTTTTATTTTTTGACCAACATGTTTGATTCTTAAAAGAACTTTTTTTTTACAGCTCAATAGGTCTACAAACAGTCTGACATTATTAGAGTACTTTGATGATTCCATCTCAAAGCTCTCCCAGGAAACAGCAATTGCCAGCATGTGAGAAGTGCACACTGTTAGGTAGGTATAACCAATCATAAGAAAACAATTTCAGGGTGACATATGGTGTACATTACACACATGCGTAGATATGCAGACATTTGTATGTTTACCTTTCTCTGTGTTCTGTCAAGCAAGAACACATGGTGTTCTGCTTGCCAGACCCTACACTCTATAATATCTGAAAAAATGATTTTACAGGCTGGCAACATACTGATAATAGAAACAAGTTCCAATTTTGCTTCTGCCACTAAATCTACCCAATGCTTGATGCCTAAATCATCCTGGCCAAGATGTATTACAAATATGTCTGGGTGAGGTTGACTACTCAGAAGTCTGTCCATTGTTGGCATGAGGTGCTCCCACCTCATTACAAACCTGCCATACCACTTCATGCAGAAATTATTTTTCACATGGGTTGTACTGTGGTGCAGTAACACTCGTATGCATGCTTGACACATCCTGGTATTGATCCCATAATACCGTGAGCATCTGCAACCACAACCCATACTTCTGCTGCACACTGTTGAGGTCCCCCAAACAAAAAATTTTTTTTAAAAATGACAACCACAGTGTACCTGCAGTATTGCACAGTACAACATGGCAGCCAACAGCTGTGGGTGGCCACCCAAGCTCCAGGGGCTACTGTGTGTTGGCATAAGCCCTCCCTCACCAACTGTGAGTTTGCTATGATAAATATATCCATGGTGGTCCACTGTACCCCACCCCCTCACCCAATTGTGGGCTTTCTGTTAAAAAGTAACCATTATGCTGTAGTGCAGCTCCCACTCCAGCCCAATCGAATGAGGAAGTAGAGTGAACAGGGACACGAGGCATACATTTTATACAATTAACCCATAATAATGTAAAACTGTAGAGTCCACTGTACTACCAGAAATATTTTTTTATTGAAAAACCAAGATCTAGTTTTGAGATACATTACCACAAAGCAACCGGGATGGCATCAGTAGCCAACAGGTACTGCCTCACACAGTACCAGGGACAAGTTACTGATGATCGGCATACCTGCATACTAATGATGCCATAATGATATCCAGATAGGTGTATTAAGGCCTTGCATGCATTATGGCTCAATTTGCATATACAGTACTAAATACTGTCATACTTGAACCTACCACCACTGCACTTCAGTGCTGTATCCCCCCTACTCCTCTCTGGCCACTTACACTGGTGCAGTACCAGAGTATCATGCACAATGCAGGTTGCTAGACTGAAATATTTAACACTGCTGACCATGGTACAGCACTGTAAAATATCATCCTGACAACAACCTGCTGCATTGCATTTGCACTTTGCCCAGGCTTGTTCTACAGACTGGCACAGTCTGAATATTCCTGACCCATGTGTTACATCTGTGTGAGTGATGTATGCAGCTGTTCTATTTTTTGACCAACATTTTTTGGTTCTGAAAAGAACCTTTGTTTGCACTTTGCTATTTGTTCAAATAGTCTGACATTCTTAGAGGACTTTGAAGATTGCATCTTGAAGGTCTCCCAGGAAATGACAATTGTCAGCATGCGAGAAGTGTACACCATCTGGTAGGTATAGCCTATCATAACAATACTTGATTTCCGGTGATGTATGGTGTACATTCCAGACATGCGTAGAAATGCAGATATCTGTATGTTGACTTTTCTTCAGGCTCTGTCAATCAGGTACATGTGGTATTCTGCTTGCCAGATCCTACACTCTGTAATATCCAAAAAAATTATTTTACAGGGAGGCAACATACTCATAATAGAAGCAAGATTCAATTTTGCTTCTGTTACTAAATCCACCCAGCATTTTGTTCCCAAATCATTGCCTCCAAGATGTATCAGCAATATGTCTGGATGAGCCTGAGTACTCAAAAGTTTGTGCATGGTTGGCATGAGGTGCTCCCACCTCATTCTACCCCAATCAAACCACTTAACACAGCAATTTGGGAGCTGCAGGTTTCTCCCAAAATCACTATTCTGAGCATACTCAGATGCTCGTCTCACTATACTGCTTCCAACAATCCACAAAGTCCTTTTACTGTTTTCTGCCATTCTCAGCTTTTAAACTTAGAACTGGACAGAGAGCTATCAAAGTCAGTGTTCACCCTGGCAGTACCTGGCAGTAGTGAAAGTAAACTGCTATATTTCCTCCTAACTTCAACCCAGCTTCAGTGGGCTGATCCATGACACAAATTAAACAAATCATTGGCTACTACTGTGCCTTCATTAACCAATGTAGTTTATGCACTGACTACCACTGCACTTCTGTACAGCTAAATGTGCTAAATTTAAAGGTGGGAAAAATGCATCCTTTTGATAGGCAGTTTTAAACAATTACAACTGCAGAAACATGTCTGATTGGTTACCTCTTTTGTTGTGGGTAGACCGTGCACCTTGCTATCTCCCTCCATTTGCAGCTGTATCTGTGCAAGTAAGTACCAAATTACTGTCTGACTTTAAACACTTTTACCTAAATAATGCGGCATCATAGGTTATTTCTAGCAACATAGTCAGAGCAGTAAAAAACATTTTGATTAATACTATTTACCTGTTACTAACACTTTTTATCATACTAGAAAAATGCTTTATAAAATATAATGTACTTACAGTTATAAATATGGTGTGCCTCAGTGTAGACTAAGATGGCTGCTGTTGACTTCTTCTTCAGTGTTCTCCATCTCTGATTGATTGTCTCACATGGCCTGATAAATCTAGCATAACATTGGCAGAACTAGCTGTCAGTCAAATAGCAATCAGATATGATTCGATAATGAATACAGTTGTCACTCCCAAGCTTAAATTTTGCAACACTTTCACATGCATGACACTACTTTTGCGACACTTTCGAATGCACGACACTATATTTTGCGACACTTTCGTGCACACGACACTGTTTTTTTGAAACTTTGAATTTATGACATAATTTGAAGATTTTTTCCACAAATGATGATTACTGAAGGGAGAAGTTTCCTGCTTCTTACCTAACGTACAAATTCATAAGTTAACACAATTTCACATACTTATTCTGAAATAGTAACTCTACCTGCACAACTATGTAATTGCTGAAGCTACATTTTCGCATTTCATTGTTTTATGTCACTCCACAAGTGACCTCAATATTCATTCCTTATCAATAATTGTGATTATTTGTCTTAGCAATAACACATGAACAGAGCTTGGCATAACAACATCTTTAGCACTCCCTAGAGATGTAATGTGGCACAAGGTAGAGCCAAGTGTTATATTGCCCCAAAGACATAATTAAATAACTGTCAATGTGATTCTTGTGAATGCCTTATAGCTATCATGACAATTAATATTTAAAAGTTTAGTGTATGAAGTTGACTTTATTAATCTGTTACTCATTTACAGAAAGATTTTAGATAAAGTAGTTGTTTGACCAGCAGTTTAACAATACTAGGTCAAAATCACTATACAGAATTGCAATGATTTTGCATTGCTGAACAGTGAGATAGTACGACAAAAAATCTATGTGGCATGGTGATAATGCTATACAGGACAGTGTAACATGAATCAAAATAAGACTGTCAAAATTTGAGCAACCAATATGATTAAAGCATTTTCTGAATCTTTTTTCTTTGTAATATTTTGTACATAAATCATCTGTGTCAATATACAACGTTAGAAGTGATCAACACAAGCATATACTAATATTTTATTTTTCTGTGTCTTTTATGCAGGTGTCTGATACTTCTGTAACATTGCTGACTGCTACTGTGAACTAACAGATAGAAAGATGCCTAGTAAATACAGACGTGCATGTATAGAAAGATGAAACAGGTATCATAGTACTTCACTGTTGCTTAAGAATAATAAAAAAAATGATGTAAGTTCAAGACGTAAAACAATACAGAGTTCTACTGCAATAGTTAGCTCTACAGTAACTCACTCCACAACAAAACCACATACTTGCTCAACAGCAAGTAAAAAATGTTTATCTGAGCAACAGTTGTGTAGATCACTCAGATGAAACACAACTATTGCTACAGCAACCATCAACAGACCTTCTAAACAGTGCTGCAAACTCACAGCTGGTGATTTTCATCTGAGAAAGCAAAAGTATTTCCGATTGCTAGCAAGTAAAACTAAGATCAACAGGCTTATTGCTGCTGTGATGAAACATCAGTGCAAAAAGACACATTTGTTAATAGAGCAGTATTTGTTCTTCAACGTTTATGGCGTAAGATGTCTCATGTGCTTGAACTAGTCAGAAAAGTTGTGTACAACATCAAAAAAAGGCTACAACGGTATCCTACTTTGACTGTGCACAATTTCTGTGATGTATTCACAGGTCACTGGATGCACACACAGCACTCAGAGGAATATTTCTGGGAAGAATCCTATTATTCACAGAAAAAAGAAAGCAAGTTCACCATTGATGAGTCCGGTAAGCTGGTCAATGTGCTCAGTGTCTGTGATGACACAACAATGGACACAAATGATGACTGTGATGCAACCACTGTGTCCCATAAATGGTACTGTCTCTCATGGCCATGTGATGAAATCTGCAACTGTTGGCAATTGTCATTTGAAAAAGTTGAACAGTTTGTCAACCTATTTGTGATAACAGATAGCAAAGAAAGATATAAACTGTTTAACAAGATTGACCTTTGTGAAATTCGTCCACATACTGGACTTATGGGTCACTCACTAGCATGCCTTGATAGTGGTGTTAGTGACAGTGTCTTTCACAACATGCGGATGCTGTGAGTGCATCAAACAGGCATGCGAAACTTTGTATACAGGGTATATGAAGTCCGACGAGTTGTCAATCAGTACACTTGTTTAAATGCCTTATTGCAGTCTGGTGACATGCAGGTTGCCATCACATTTTTCAAACAGCTGCAACATGTGACTTCTGTAGCAGACACAACTATTTATCAGTCGGCAAGTTCTGCTGAAACATCTGTTTCTGTGTTAGAAACTGACATACTGAAACAGTACGGCAAAGAAATTGCAAAATTTGAGCTGGCAAAGGCTCAGAAGTTTGACTCTGTATGTGTGTCATATGACTGTCTCTGCTACAGCAAACAGTCACAGTGAACCTTGAAACCTTGTCACCATACGATGGTATGTGGTTCTATCTCTCAGCATTTTTGCTGATGAAATCTGACTTTCAGTTACTGACCACCATTCTGAGGTGCAAACACTGTTTCTCCAAACTAAAGTCCAACATTCTGCCACCAAGGTCACTGTTGAATAATATGGAGGCACATGTTACACCAAGTGAGATTGCGTCATTGAATATATTTGAATGCATTCTAATTCAGACAATGGGGTGTGCCCTTTAAGGGGCAGACCGTGTTGTCCTGGTGCACCCCTTCCCTTTTCATCAAGATGGTGTGCTCAGAAGGGATGGGGGTTAGGAAGGGGAGGGGCCCAGGGATAGAACAATGGCCAAGCAACAGGAAGGGGAAGGGCAAGTGGAGGTACATAATGGACAACACAGAAGTGGTTCAGCCACTTTTGCTGGAGTTTTGAGTCTACACTTAACTGCAACACGTCGGATTGGCATATTAATTAGGAGGTTTGTGCACCAAGAGAGAGGTAAGGAAATAAACAACTAATTTGGTGGAGGATTTTGAAGTTTTCTTTAAAAAAAAAGAAGAAGAAGAAATATATATATATATAACAAAAAGAAAGAGAGAAGCAGGTGGTTAATACTTATAAGATGGGGGCTAAGCTGTGTAATTCAAAGAAAAAAGAGAAGAGCATGGTTTATGGCTTAAGTAGAAAGGTACAGTATTGACAAGATTGTGGTAGAGCAGAGGTGACGCGGTAAAGAAAGAAGCTAATGTGGAATTGTGCATCTCTAGCTAAAAATTATTGTGCTGAATACTGCGGTTACAGGGAAAGCAAGGCTATCTGGTACAGTTTTTTTAAAAAAAGAGGATGTTTCACAGCTGTACTGAGGTAGTATGCTTTGGGTGGTAGTTGGCTGGCATGATAGTCCGTTCAAGGTGAGTTAAGCAGGGCTGGTGTGAGGCTGTAGGTTTGTGTATGTGGACCAGGGTTTTTTGCAGCTGGCAGAGGCAGTAGACCTTGGGCAGCGCGAGAGGCGCATGAACATACAGGAGGGAAATAGATAGCAAGATGTGTTGGCCCACGAAGGAGTGAGGAATTGAGTGTGGCTGGAAAGAGCAGCCTGAGAGGCTGGAAGCTGTTTGGGGTGAGGCCCGTGCTTGCCGACAGGAGTACTGCTGGGGGATTATGAAAGGGAGCCTGAATGGGAAGTGTGTGGGGGGTTGCCTTTAAAGAAGGGGAGCGCTGGCATTGCTGGTTTCGGCGAGTGCGCGACTTGAGGGGTGGCAGGCATTAAGGCCTTGCAGGATGTGGTGCGCGTGACAGGAATCCTGGTTGGGAATGGCAGCTGTTTGGGTGCCGGGGGCCCAAAGGGGGGTTTTGGTTTGCAAAGGAAGCTGCAGGGAATGTCAAAGGGGGATCACAGGGACACAAGGAGTGATAAAGAGCAGCACGGCCTGGCTGGTCGCATGCCAGTGACAGCGTGGTTTTTTGCAGATGCTGAAAGGGGGCTGACGGGGGGACAGCATCGGGCTCGCTGCCCCACGGTCCAGTGGGGCTAAGCGCAATGGTCAAAAAAAAAAAAGAGATTCTAGGGGGTTTTTACTGGCTACAAGCCAGTTGATCAATGAGTAGGGGGTTAAGGGCCTGAAGAAAGGCCGAGAAAGCAAGTGGGGAGTCGATGAAGTGGACAGTTGGCATGATGCCACATGCTGGGGGGGCATGTGCATGTCGGAGGGCTGGGTAAACAAGGGGAGGCCTATGGGAAAGCTAAAAAAAAATGGCCACGTGGCATGATGTCACATGCCGGGGGGTGAGGGGGCAGACCAAGAGGGAGCAGAGGCCCGAGTCAGTCTGGCAGGAGGGCCTAGTGACAGGAGGCCTAGTGCCCCAGAGGGGGGACACCCAGGACCAGAAAAGGAAGGGGAGGCCTGCAAAGGGGCCTAGCAAGGGGCGATGGGGAGTGACCAGAGGACTGGTGAAACTGGGCCTGGCCATGCAGTGGGATGTAACACACCAGCTGGGGCAGGTCCAGCAATAGAGAGGCCAAAACAAAAAGGGGGCATGTACATCACAGTTGGAGGCTGCCTACGGGGGAGGTGGGCCCGGCCTCGCGGGATACTGCCCCAGATTTCTGCTTAAATAAGGTAATTTTCTTTCTTTTCCAGTGTTTTCACAGGTGACAAAAGCAGGATCATGGCACCCAGAAGAGCAGGCTTCGAAGGAAGATGCCTACAGGGCTATAATGGAGCTGGCTGAAAAAGCCAATAGAATGTAGGAGTTGGTGGAAAGGAGAAACCAGGAGGTCCGGGAGAAAGGAAAATTGAGGAAGGGTAAAGGAGGCAGAGGGAAGTGGCCAGCTGAGAAGCCACGCAGCCCAACCAGGGCAGAACCACAGATAGCGGGGCCAACCAAGGCAGCTAATCCAGTACCTCTACACCCAGGAGACCCAGCTCCATCATTACCTCCCCAGGGTCAGGTGGTGGTTCTCCCAGTGGAGCCCAGACTGGATTCCCAGCATACAGTGGTTCCTCTGCAGCCACTAGTAGGCCAACCAACCCTCCACCCAGAGGAAAACGGGCTAGGCCACCAGGATAATAGCAGGCAGCAAGGAGCGGACAAGGTCACAGGTAATGCACCCGGCTCTGTGGGTGACAGCATCAAGGAGTACATAGGTCAGATCGTTTTGGCACTTGGCTCAGGGGGTTTGGGCCGAATGGAGTCAGCACCCGAGATTAGGGTAGGGAAAGAGGTGCTGAATGAGAAGGAAGGAGGAGTTGAAAAGAAGGGAAAAGGAACAAGGGAGATAGGAGCTCCAGGGATGAGAGTGGGAGAACACGTTCCATTGACCACAAAAGAGAAAATATGGAAGGTAGAGTATGTGGATACTTTCACTTTAGTAAGCCGGGATGCAGCTGCAAAATACAAGGAAGCAGAGAATATAGGAAAAAGTGAAATGGCAGCAGCTGTGGTGTTGTTAGGCAAGAAAGAGGAGGACAAATTCACTAAAGGGAAGACTTGAGAAGGGTGGTTTGTAGATTTCGCCACATTGTCAGCCACAGTATTGGAAAGAAGGCCTGAGTTGGGCATCCCGCTCATCACATACTCCCTGATAATAAGGAGAGCAAAAGCAAAAGGTGGTGTGGGTTGGATATATTATGACGAATTCTTTTGGCAAAGAATGGCCACATATGGGGATGTACGATAGGACATGAAACAGCTAGATTTGTGGACAGATTATGTAACTGATCAGTCCACGCCGGAGGGAGAGTTTGGGAAGAAAGGTACCATGCTACAAAGATGTTGCTGGGCCTACAATAGGGTCTTTTGCTCATGGACACAATGCCATTTTTGGCATGCCTGTTCGAAATGTGGAGGATCACATCCAGTGAGCAGATGCAGGATGACATGGGTCCAAGGAACGCAAGGATCTGGGGGGGCAGGGGTCGGGTCAGCAGTTTTTTCGGGAAGGGCAGGGGTATAAAGGCCAGATATGGATTAGAGGGGGGAGGGGGTAGGGGACATGCAAACAGAGGGAGTCAGAAACATTGACCAGCAAGGCCGGGCATCAGACAGAGGGGGGAGCTGGTGGTGAAAAAGAAATGAGGACAAGGGAACAGTATAGAGGAGCTAGAACCCCCATCAGGATAGAGGCATGGAGGGAATGGTTGGACAGATACCCAGATAGGAAAATGGAAGAAATGATTAAAGAAGGTTTTCACACAGGTTTTTCACTACAGTGTGAGGGCCCAAGACAGGCCAGAGAGGCAAACAATCTGGGTTCAGTGAGAGGGAGGGAAGAAATGTTACAACAAAAGATAGAGAAGGATAAGGCAACAGGGAGAATAGAGGGACCATATGATACTCCCCCATTGCAGAACATGAGGATTTTCCCATTAGGTTTGGTCCCCAAAAAACAGGAAGGGGACTTTAGGGTGATTCATCACCTATCCTTTCCTGAAGGTGAGTTGGTGAATGATTTTATTGGCGAGGAATATAGTAAAGTGACATATTCCACCCTGGAGGATGCAGTCCGGATTATCCGGGCAACTGCAAATGCATGGATGGCTAAGACAGTCATAGAGTCAGCTTTCAGATTACTTCCAGCTAGAAGAGAGGATTGGGACCTGTTGGGGTTTAAAATTGGGGGACAGTACTATTTCAACAAAGCCATGCCCATGGGTTTCTCTATAGCATGCGCCACATTCGAAGCCTTCAGCACATGTTTGCAGTGGATATTTCAAGAAGGGACTGGTTATAAAACAGTGATTCACTATTTGGATGATTTCCTTTTCATAGGCAGTGGGAAAAGAGAAATGGAAAGAATGTTAGCCAGTTTCCAACAGCTGTGTAAGGAACTAGGGGTCCCACTAGCATCTGAAAAAACAAAAGGGCCCAGTAGGGTGTTAGAGTTTCTGGGCATCGAGATAGATGCTCCGGGGGAAATATTTCGGTTGCTGGACAAAAAAGTGAAAAATTTGAAGGAGCTGATTAAGATACATACCAGTAGAAAAGAGTACAACTAAAACAGGTACAACAAGTATTGGGACATCTGAACTTCTTGATGCAGGTTGATTGGATCGGGGGCTTTAACAAAAGGCTAGCAAGGGTCACAGCCAGAGTGACCAGGCCACACCATTGGGTAGACATGACAAAGTGACTCAAGGAAGATTTCAAAGTATGGGAGGAATTCCTTAGGAAATATAATGGCTGCTCTTTCTGGCAAGAGGAATGGGTGTATAACACAGACCTCGATCTTTACACAGATGCAGCTGGGGGCCTGGGCATGGGGGGCTATCTGAGGGGCAGATGGTTTGCAGAGCCATGGCCTTCAGATTGGTTAAATGACGGTAAGGTGAAAGACATAACATTGTTAGAGATCATGCTCATCTGGGCATGCACCCTGTTTTGGGGAGAAGAATTACGGGATCAAAAAGTAACATTTTGGTGTGACAATAGAGCAGTGGTAGAGGTTTTGAACAACAGGGGAGCCAGGTCAGAAACAGTCATGAAAGTTTTGTGACTCCTGGTACTAAGGGCATTGCAGTTGAACATGTCATTCAGAGTGAAACACATAGAGGGGGTACACAACACCGTGGCTGACAGCCTTTCCCATCTGCAGCTGGATCATTTCCAGAGGCTGACACCAACAGTGGAGGAGCAAAAAATGCCCATACCAATGAACATATGTGACATTGGCAAAAAGGAGCAGAAATGTTGTTCCAAATTTCATGGGCACCATGGACTCTGAGGGCCTACGATGGGGCCTGGTGAGTGTTTCAATCATTCAGGGCATCTCACCACATGATGGTAAGTAGGCCGCTCACAGAAGAACAGTTGGGGAAGTTCACCATGGAGCAATGGCAGAAGGGGACAGCCCATGCCACAATGGAGGTCTACTTGGCAGGGATTAGTGTGATCTGTAGTCTAAAAAGATGGCAGGACCCAACGAAATCAATGTTCATTAGAAGAATGATGCAAGGATGGGGTAGGTTAAAACAAGGGCTGGTGAATAATAAGAGACCAATAGGGGAACAGTGGCTGGTGAAACTGAAGGGTGTGTTGCCAGCAATATGCAGATCAAAGGTTGAGGCCCAGTTATTCCACACAGTTTATGTGGTAATGTTTGCTGGGGCCATGAGAGTGAGCGAAGGGGTGGGCCACGGCAGGCAAGACAGGGAAGGGGGACTAGAATGGGAAGATATAAGTTGGGGGATAAAGGAAATACAGGTCATGATTAAGAGGTCAAAGACGGATCAAAGGGGACAGGATTGCATGGTAACACTAAAGAAACATGTAGAGGACGCAGTGTGCCCAGTACAGACTTCGTGGGCTTTCACCACAGAGCGTGGAAAATAGGACAGGGAAATTATTTCTGCATGAGGATGGAAGCAGAGTCACGAGTTATCAAGTCACAGCATTGCTCAAGAGGGGCATGCAATTCCTGGGGGAGGATCCGATTAATTATTCCTCCCATTCTTTACAGATAGGTGCTGCCTCACAGTGGGCAGTAGTAGGGGAGATGGTGAATAATATTTTGGAGAAGAGGTGCTGGCGGTTGGCCAGTTATAAAAGATACTTTCAAACACTGCAGAGTGGAGACTAATGTATCGCTTATGTTTGTGACAGACAGGGAGCCACGGGGGGGACAAGGGAGAGATGATACGATGGTGAGAAAATAAGATCATAAATAAGATATTTATTCTGTTTAAACCCTATAGGAAGAGGGAGGATCACAGAAGTCTGGATCTGCGGTCACTCCTATATTTATTGGGCAGAAAGGAGAGCTGAGAAAAAGGCTGGGGGAAAACAGCTTTACCAGGAGGTGAAACAATGTAAATTGTCATGGCATGGCATTCGAGGGATGAGATGGGTGTAGCTGCTCCCCACCTTGAAAGAGCTGAAGGAGCAGCAACCCACTCCAGACTTAATTATTATACATTTAGGGGGTAATGACCTTGGGGTCAAGCCATGGGTAGACACATATATGCAGATAAAAAGGGACTTAGAGACAATACAGCAGTGGTGGCCTAAGGTATGCATGGCCTGGTCGGATATAATACCAAGGAGGGTTTGGATACTGGAGCACAGCCCTAGAGCTGTGAATAGGGCCAGGAAAAAGATGAACAGAAGGGTAGTGACACTGGTAAAAAAAATGGGAGGACAAGTACTATTGCGGGGTGTGGAAGAGTGGGTAGAAGATTTCTATAGGTCAGACGGCATCCACCTGTCAGATCTGGCCATATATATGTTTAATATGGAAACAATGGGTTTTATAGAAGCATGGAGGAGACATGCAAAAAATGGGTAATAAAAAGAAAAAGAAAAAAGGGAAATAAGGGACAGAAGAGAAGGTTTGGAAGTGGTTTCCCTGAGGTGAAAGGGAGACAGTACCCTAAGTGGGGGGAAAGCCAGTCATCCAACGTAGCTGGAGACTGGCTAGTGGAAAAAGGGGGGAAGGAGGAGGGGGAAAGAAAAGAATAAGATGAAAAGAGGAAGAAGCTGAAGGAGGAAAGCAGTCTTGGTTTTCACCGTTACTTAACAGAAAAGGAGAAGAAGAAGGCACCCAGGTTCTCACCTGAGGGAGAAAAAGGGATGATCAGAGATGGATATATGGATGAAAATAAATGAAATTGTGAGAGATATAATAATAAAAGATGATGATTGAACATGGAATTATGATATATAAATAAATTAATTGCCAACCTGAGCACAACAACAAACAATGGTCTCTGTCTTTTTGTGAGGGAAAAGGGGGGAATCCAGGACAATGGAGTTTGCCCTTTAAGGGTCAGACCATGTTGTCCTGGTGCATCCCTTCCTTTTTCATCAAGATGGTGTGCTCAGAAGGGGAGGGGGAAGGAAGGGGATGGGCCCAGGGATAGAACAATGGCCAAGCAACAGGAAGAGGAGGGGCAAGTAGAGGTACATAATGAAAAACACAGAAGTTGTTCAGCCACTTTTGCTGGAGTTTTGATCACTCCCACCCACCCTACAAAACAGAGCAAGAGGGAAAGACAGTCAAAAAGGGGACTGTATGGTAGGGCTGTAAAAGGTGGATGACAGATGTGTCTGATTGGATGGTTTTGGGACTGCCAAAGGTGGATGGCAGGTAATAATATGGTTATTATACTGCCAAAGGTGGAGGGCAGGTGAGAATATGGTTATTGGACTGCCAAAGGTGGATGGCAGAAAAAGGGGAAAGGGGGAAGGAGGGGTGAAGAAAAAGGAATAAGACAAAAGAGGAAGAAGCTGAAGGAGAAAGAGGTACTTTCAGTTTTCACCAACACTAACAGAAAGGAGAAGAAAAAGGGCACCAGGTTCTCACCTGGGGAGAAAAGAGGAAGAAAGAGGGATGATCAGAGATGGATATATGGATGAAAATAAATGCAATTGTGAGAGATATAATAATAAAAGATGATGAAATGGAACATGGAATTATGATATATAAATAAATTAATTGCCAATCTTAGCACAACAACAAACAATGGTCTCTGTCTTTTTGTGAGGGAAAAGAGGGGAATCCGGGACAATGAAACCATTTCAAACCATTCTACGTCTGAACACAAAGACAAGGAACATTCCACAGAAAGAACTCATTAGATCTCTAAAGGGTTCCGTGATGTATCTCCCACTTCCTCTACAGGAAAATGCAGAGGCAATCTCTATAGAAAATAATTTGGTGACTCTTTTAAATGGTGTTCCAATTAAGTCCAAGGTCATCTGGCAAGATGTTGTCAATGTACTGAAGGTAAAGCTTGCTCTTAATTATTTAAAGAGTAACAATCCCTTTTATGCAGACCTTGACATAGATCACATGACTAGTCTCTCTGTTCAACATGATCTCTTAGAAACAACTAAGCCAATGATTGAGAAGGTCAGTGGACAGACAAGTGACAATGTGTATGAACAGTACACAATTCACCCGCTACATGGCAGAGATCCAGTAGGAGACAGCATTAATCTCTATCAAATGAAACAGCTGGAAGGTGAGCCTGTCAGCATTTGGGAGGCAACACTAGAAGCACGCTGTTTTCCAGACTTATTCCCAAAAGGGTCAGATGGACAGCTAGATGAAAGGGAAATGCGTGTATAGGGTGCTGAGTACCGCACTAGCCATGTGCTCAGTAAAGATGGCAAATTCAGAAGTAACATACAGTACCTGTTTCATCTCCTCTGGGAGAGTAAACTTAGCATTCAGTGTGCATCTATTGCACATACTAGTCATCTCACAACTCCAGTAGATTGAATAACAGCTGCTCAATTTCTAGAGAAATTAAAGCAGAAAGATGAAAATGTGCAAGTGAATCTGTCTTCCATACTTCCAAGTCTACATAGCACCAAAGAATATTGGTATCGCAGACACTCCGAAGTGATGACAATGCTGCAAGAGTATGGTGCAACCATATGGTTTGTCACACTTAGTTGTGCTGAATATGCCTGGGATGAGCTCATTGAACTGTTGAAGTGGGCAAATTGTGATGCTGATGGCATTTCATCAATGACTGTCAGAGAAATGGGTTCACTTGATCCTGTGTCTGTCACAAGACATTTTCACAAGTGGTTCCATGACATTCAGACTTTCATATTGTCAAAGGACAATCCACCTCTTGGTACTGTGGAGCATTACTTTTGGAGGACGGAATATCAAGCACGGGGTGCCCATCATATTCATATGTTATTGTGGATCAAGGATGCACCATGCATAGGTGAACATGAAGCAGCACAAGTGATAGCATTCATCAAGCAATATATCACTTGTCACATTCCAGACAAGTATGACAGTCCTACACTATGGAAGTTGGTACAAAAATTCCAGCAACATATTTGTGCAAAATTCTGCTGGCGAGTAGTAAAGAACAAATCTAATTGGTACACACGATGTCGCTCCGGATTCCTTAGAAGAGTTTGTCAGGATGGTTCCATGAATGAACTTTTTTCAGCAATGTGACACCACTTGAAGGCAAAATCAACCAAGAGGGTATACGAGTTATCCAGAGATGAGAAAGAGGTGTACATCAATGACTACAACCCAACTCTTCTCCTAATGTGGCAAGCAAACATAGATGTTCAGTTCGTGGCTGGCAACTCATTGGCCCTGGTGTGGTATGTGACATCATACATAACCAAGCATAAGCAGACTAGCTTGCAAGATCTTTGGGAAGATATTGCCAGTTCAAGCAAGAGCCTGACATGTCAACTGTGGTCATTGGGCTTGAAGACACTTTCACACAGAGAATGTGGAGGTTATGAAGTCAGTGACCGTTTAATGGGTACACATCTGTACGGGAAGTCTGATGCTGTCCGGTTTCTCTGTGTGAACTACAAAGAGAAACGCAAACATGTACTGATTCCCCATGCTGAGATTGAGGAACTCACTGCCAATAGACCTTCTTCAAAACATATCTTGAAGAATAACCTGATAGACACATACTACCCCCGTAGACACAATGACATGGATGATATGTGTCTCTTTCAGGTTGCCAAGTGGTATGACTACAATGCAGATATATCACCTGACTCAACACGGCACATTTACAAGGTGAACGGAGTGGATGGCTGTCTTATAAAGAGACACAAGCCATGGCTCATAGACCACTGTAAATTACATCTAGGCACATCGGAGAGCAGAGAGCATTACTACTTTGCTCTCCTATTCCTATTTAGACCCTGGAGGAATGAGTCTGAATTAAAAGGTGACTGTGATGCATTCGAGGAAGAATTCAATCTCAGTTACTAGACTTTCAAAACTGAATACTCAGAGACAGACATACAGAGACTGGAGGCTGAGAAAGAACAGCTTGAGAAGGCAGAGAAGCAGCTTCAGGAAGACACTTCTGTTAGCGCACAAGACAATTTTGATCCAGAAGGACAAGCTGTTCTAGGTGAACCTCTGCCTTTAAATGCCCCACAAGTGTTAATCTCAGAAATTGAGACTGCCATGGAACATGGAACACACTCCACTGTCAACCCAGCTGACTTGAGAGAAAGACTGAATCAGCAGAAGCATGTAGTTCACTCTCAAGTCATTGACTCTGTTCGACATGGCCTACTACACGAAACAAAAAAATGTGACTGTCTTGACTATAAACCACTACTGATCTTTGTTAGCGGTGGCACAGGAAAGAGTTTCCTTATTGAAGCCATCGCTGCTGAAATACTGACCCTGACAGGGTCATCATTGTCTGTTGCTGTTACTGCTCCCACAGGACTAGCTGCATACAACATTGGTGGAGTTACATTATACCGTCTCTTTATGTTGCCAGTGGAACATGGCAAAACAGGAGAGTATCAAAAACTGTCATTTGAGGTTGCATCTCAGCTCCGTTCCATGTTCACAAAGATGAAGTTACTCATCACTGATGAAATTAGCATGGTCTCCATTGTCATGCTTGCCTGTATACACCTACATCTACAGGAGATCTTAGGTACTGACGATGGAGTACCATTTGGTGGCAAAAGTATTGTTGTATTGGGGGACCTTTTACAGCTTGCACCAGTTAATGCAGAGCATGTGTTTGCAACTCTGACTGCCAAGCAAGCTAAGAACATACTCGGCTGCATTGCAGGTTATAACATTTGGGAGTTATTCACCTATGTTGAGTTGTATGAGAACATGCGCCAAAGTGGTGATCTGGCTTACAAATCACTTTTAGATCAAGCTCGTACAGGTTCTCTATCACCAGAACATGTTGCTATGTTAAACAATCGGAGAATCAGAGTAGATACTACATCCATAGAAACAGCATGTAATGTTTTCAGCGAAGTGTACTCTACAGGCACACACATAGTGTGTCTTATGCCACTACTAAAGAAATGCACTGAGTTCAACAATGTTATGCTACTGAGAGAAAACCAAGAAATTCTAAGTCTGCATGCTGTTGATACAGTTGATGGTGTCATTCTCAGTCGCAACCTAGTAGCAAAGATGATTGAATGACTCACTGAACTGAAGTCAGATGTTTCACGCACAGCTGGCCTAGAAGCTGTTCTTACACTTTGTAGGAATGCATGTATCATGCTACGATGTAATCTTGATGTTTAACGAGGCATGGTAAATGGTGCCATGGGAAACATCGCTGACTTTGTCTACAATGTCCAGAGGACATATATCGAGACACTTGTAGTTCTCTTTGACAACATGGAACAGCCTGTACAGACAGAACGTACCTGTGTGAAATTTCAGGTATTTAAGGATATCTATGTAAACAGGAAACAGTTTCCACTATGTGTTGCATATGCTGTTTCTATTCATAAATCTCAGGGCTTGAGTTTGGATTCAGCAATGGTGGACATAGGTACAGACATTTTCAAGGATAGCATGAGCTACGTGGTACTTTCACATGTCCGTAGTCTTTCTGGGTTGCACATTATAAATCTTGCACCTCAAAAGATACGAGCTGACAAGCGATGTATTGTTGAATACAACAGGTTACGTATTCTCCATCAGACACAAATGTCTTTAATACCACTGCCTACATATCTTGCTGTCTCACATCGTACAGTCATATCTACACGTGTCAGCAAACAGGCACGAGCTTCCACAAGTGATTCAACTCTAAAGAGTTCAACAAAGGTCACAATATCAACTTAACATTCGGAGTCAGCTGTTCATCAGAAATCAGTTGGTGTAGCTGCTGTGCCAGTCTTTGACAACAGCACTAGAGTGAACTGCTATGCTAACTCAGCTTGCAAGTTTTTCTCCACATGCCACACTTTGTGCAGACAATATCTGCTTCACAAGACACTCCCCTATCAAAGGCATTGAAGCAGATTGTCGACATGGCTTCTGACAGTCTAACAATGTGCAGTCACTAACACCACTACAGCAGGTGTTAGGTACATATGTCGGATGCAGTACATTTGCTGCAGACATACAGCAAGACACTAGTGAGTTTATGATGGCTATCATAAACAACTTGGATGAAGATGGCACTCCAATGCACCAGTACTTCACTGTGTCATATGTAACCGATAATGTATGTGTATCATGTGGTCATTCACAGCGTGAAACCACAGAAGACATGCTGTGGATTACTCTTTTTGTCCCTCAAGCCAAAAGTGTCAAATTTTGACAGCTATTTACCAATGCTCAATGTGGTCACTCCTGTAAAAGGTGTGAAGGCAGATGTACTCAGTCCATATGTCTCAGGATTTCATCTCAATATCTGTTGCTTATATTGCACAGATTTGACACCAAGGGGTTCAGAGGTGACACTCCCATTACAGATTACACAGCTGGTAGAATAGTTTTTGACCAATCAGTGTTTGACAGTCACAGTGTAGTCTATCACCATGGTCAATCTATGCATTCTGGCCATTACACCTGTTTGCTAAAGTACGGAAGTGGATGGGTAGAGTGTGATGACTCTACAAGCAGTTTTAAGCAGAGACTGCCTCAACACTTAAAAAATACATATCTTCTACTATTGAAGAATTATGATGACCTTCATATTTTAGAACAATAGCAGACAACATGTGATATTTTTTAATGACTACTTTGTGACAGAATCAGTCGTAGGGCAGTAACATTGTTTCCAATCTATGGCTGTCAATAAACCGTAGCATACCAACAAAATGATATACTGGCAGAAACTTTTCATGCACTATGACATCTAAGATCTTGTGTGGATCAGTGACAACACTGAAATTGTTGTAGTGGCTTCAATTGGCGCCAACAGTATTCATAGTCACTAGAGAAACCATGCTTACATGTCTATCGAAGATTGTACATGTCAAAACAGAGTCCTTTCTGGCTCCCCTGTTCTGTACATATCTTTTCTTGTAGGTGTATCATACCCATACATAACAAGAAGTTGTTGCCAGTTACTAACTTTTTGCCTCTGCAGAGACACAAAAGTTGTTCTTTATCATTTTAAATAAGTGCATAACATGTCTCATTCACCAAAGAGAACACTCTGTCACAAGTTTTCTATCACCAGTTTTTTTTTGTCTATCATCTGGTGACATCTTGACAACAGCATCATTATTTCACCATGCAACAGTGTTGAACTATGCCTGATGTATTTGTTACACTGAAACTGTACATATGTAAATATAAAAGTCTTTAATCATAACGAAGCAAGTGAAATGAAGCAAGTGTGAATACTGAAGTATTGCTGCTTATTATCAAATGACTCTTACATACCTATGTAATGACATGTAAATAATATTTACATTCTCATTTCGTCTCACCATTGTTGTTAACTAGTTTAATTGTTCTAGTAAAAGTGTTACTATAAGAGTCAAGTAACAATTTCTCCTTAACATATAATAGAATACTATAGTGATTAAGTTCATTGACCCATATCATTCATAAAAACAACATGCTACACACATTTGTTATTTATTATTTCAGAACTGATATAGTAACTAACATAACCATTGAAAAAAATGTATATTGTACCTGTAATAATATGACATCTGTTGTACTTGTCATACAAGTAAATGTAATCTATGTTAATAATACTGGAAATTGTAAATCAGACACTTTTGCTGATCACAACACACTTCATACCTGTTACTGACAATGTTTATGATTGCCTCTATTGAGGGGTTGGGTGGGAATTTTCCATATGCACCTAGTCAGTGATATATCATTAAATATTTAACTGAACATACCAGTTATCTAATGTCACTGAAATCATAAAATTTTTAAATTTTATTACTTGAACACTTAGCATCTGTTTTTTCGCCCACCCCAGGAACATACACATGATCAGTCACACAGTAACAACAAATCGTCACTGTTTCATGTGTGTAATCACTGCTTAGAAGCTCCTGACATACCTTCATTAATGTAGGACAGGACAAAGGGATGAGACATGATTGGAACATTCAACTACTTAAAAGGTATAAATAATATTGATAACCAAAGTCTCTTCAAGCTGAGTGGCAAACATATCATGAAGGGGCACAGTCTTCAGCTTGATGCTGGAAGGTTTAAAAGGAATGTCAGAAAGCACTTCTTCCCACAAAGAGTAGTGAATACTTACACTGCACTGCTGGAAGAGGTTACCTCATTAAAGACAGTGACCAGCTATAAAAGAGCCAGGCATATGCAAAGGGGGAAGATAAGAATCATGCCTAGGGAAGATGGGAGGACTGTGCAGGGATAGCAGAGACATTAGCTCAAGAAGCAGACCCTGCAATATGAGCAGACTTAATAGACCAAATTGCCTTCTTCTGCTGCTGCCTTCTTTCTATGCTGTATTTCCATATGTACATACTTATTCCAATTCATATCATCTACTTACTATGCATGAGACACATTTAGATATATTCCAAGCAATGATTACACACATGCAAGGATTGTATTGTGAGACTGATTTTGTAAAAAAATTTAAATCTTAATTGGCCCTTTCTCAGTTTCACCAATCAGCAATACATCTTTTTTAAACTTAACCACCTGTGTTGAGTCTTTACTGAACCATAACATAATAACATTAGAATGTAACTGTTGTTCCTTTTAAGCATGCAAATCAACTGGAAGAAATAGTACCACACAAACATGTCCATGGGCTTATTTTTTGCTATGGCTCTCCACTCAGTATCCACCACATGGGCTAGGGTGTGGCGCATTGCCTGACACAGTTCCCGTAATTCCTAAATGTGTTAAGTAGTCTGTACCGCCCTTAGTTTTTCTGTGCCTCTCCAGTCAGTGGGCAGTAGCTGCTGTAGCGAGGTGTGGTACATCACTATCTAACACTGTGCAGCTGTGTCTATACACTCAGGATGCAGTAACTGCTATGTGTGCTGCAATTCCCTGGCTGAGCCCATGCAACTCCTAACTGTACTAACTTCACTGTACCTACAATTGCAGATGTGTGCTGTTGATCTCCAGTGCCTTATTGTTCCTGTGGATCACCACTCATGATACAGTACAATTTTTTGGGGGGGAGCAGCATTAGCTGCCTAAATCCATGCAAATCCTAACTGAGCTAACTTCAGTATCCCTGCAATCAATGATGTCTACCATTGATGTCCATACCCTCACCTGTGTTGTGTATCTCCACTGAGATGTCCATACCCTCACCTGTGTTGTGTATCTCCACAGACAATGCAGTCCCTGTTGTCACGTTTGAGGACACATTGCCTGCCTGAATCCATTCAAGTGATAACTGTGCTAACTGGACTGTTCCTGTAATCAGGGAGCTGTACAACTGATGTGCATTGCCTATCTTTTCCTGTGGCTATTCACTCAGGATGCAGCAAGTGGTCTGCAAGTGCAGTTCCCTCATGACACTGTTAATCTCCATGGGCTTTTTTGTTCTGTACTCTTCGCTCAGTATGCAGTATGTGGGCTAGGGGTTCGGACATTACCTGACAAAGCTCCTGTAATTCCTAATTAAATTAACTAGTATGTACCACCCTTACTTTTCCTCTGAGTCTGCAGTCAGAGTGCAGTAGCTGGTGTAGAGAGATTTGCAACACTGCTAACTAAGTCCATGAAGCTGTGGCTGTACAGTCACAATCTGCAACTGGTATGCATGAGAAAATTGCCTGGGTGAGCTCATACAAATCCTAACTGTGCAAACATGTGTCAACCAACAAATACAGAGGCATACCATTAATGTCCATTGCCTTAGTCTTGCCGTGCATCAGTACCCATCATGCAGTATAAATTTTTGGGGGGGCATTACCTGTCTGACCCCCCAAAAACACTAACTATGATAACTTGAGTGTCCCTGCAATCAATGACATCTACCATTGATGTCCATACCCTCAGCAGTGCTGTGGGTCTCTACTGAGGATCCAGTACTTGGTGTCACAGTTTGGAAAGGCATTGCCTGGCTGAGGCCATTTAAGTGATAATTGTGCTATCTACACTGTACCTGTAATCAGGAAAGTGTACAAGTGATCTGCATTACCCTTCTTTGCCTGTGGCTCTTCACTAAACATGCAGCAAGTGGTCTAGAGGTGTAGTCCCCTACCCCATGAGACTGTGCAACTCCTAAGTGTACTAACTTCTGTACATCTGCAATAACACTCCTAAGTGTGCTAACTTCTCTACAGCTGCAATGACAGAGCTACACTATTCATGTCCATAGGCATATTTTTTTTCTGTGGCTCTCCACTCAGTATGCAGTATGTAGACTAGTTGTATATTATTTCTGACACCTCCTGCTGCTTGTCTGTGATTGGTCCTGCTGCCTTGGTTCTCCTCCCTACTTCCATGTGTGTGTGTGCCCCTGTGTTCCAGTGGTGCTCGGGGGGGGTGAATGCACATTTATGCTTTTGAAACCTAACACAGAATTTTCTCACTTCTGTCACTGTGGAACAACACTAACTGATGCAGTAAACAGAGTGTTTCTCTCTAATTTCCCTTCTTTTTGAGAATTACTCTGACAAATATTGAATGTAATACAGCGGCAGGAGTGTGGGCCCCGCACTCCCGCCACATGATGTCTTGTCACATACTAACACAGTGCCCCATAAACATGCTCCCATCACGTCATGTCTTGTCACATAGTAACACAGTGCCAGCAAATGCAAATGGTAATGCGCATGGTGACCCAAAGTGAAAGACAAAGATAAACAGTACTGAGAAATAGTGACTGGAATACAGCGACGGGAGGGGCCCTGCACTTCTGCCACATGTTGTCTTGTCATATAATAACACAGTGCCCACAAACACAAATGGTAATGTGCATAGCAACCCAAAGTGAAACACAAAGATAAACAGTACTGTAGACACAAATGGTTAAAATAACAGAAACAAAAGTGTAAATAAAAATGCAAAGGGTAACGCACAAGGTGGCGTAGACAGGAAAAGTAAGTGAAACAGGTACAGAACCACAAGCAGAAGCATTAAGGGTAACAGTTATGTAAACGTACACAATAGTTTTCCTCAAAAGCTGCATATAGAAAGACAGTGAGTACAAAGAATGTATGCATAATAATGGTTCTCAGAACAGAAAATGAGGACTTGAAATACTAAATTGCTTATATCTCAGAAACCTTGCGACATAGAAAACAAAAATAAAAGTCATATGAATTATCACTTTCCTGGCTAGTTCTGTACTATTTTCCCAACAAAAAGTCCATATCTCACACCGTTTCTGAGATACAGGCCCTGAAAGGCGCGGCAAATGCCGTAATGTTTTCCTATGGGAAAAAAAGACAAATGCACAGTGCCATAACTTTCCCTCCCTGTAATATTTTTTCACCAAACCACTACAAGGCACATCTTTCGGATGTTGGCTTTCTTCCCTCCACATTTCATCCCAAAAGACCAAACCGTTATTTCGCAGCAGGGCGGCAAAGGATACCTGTAATGCAGTGGACGCTGTAATGTTATCCTATGGGAAAAAGCATCAACTTTGGAGTGCCATCACTTTGCTGCCATGTAATATTTTTTCACTGAAACACTGAAAGACGCATCTGTGAGATGTTGGCTGTGTTCCCTCCAAATTTCAGCCAACAACACCAAACCGTTCTTTTGCAGCAGGGTGGCAAAGAATTGCTGTCATTTTCCCACAGCTTGGAAAAGTACTGTCAAACTTTGCAAAAGCTTTCACAAATTCATTCTACAGTGTCGCAAGTGCGACACTACTTTGTGAAAGTACTTTTTCCAGAAATTTAAAAAACATATTTCTAGGGTGTTTTTCCCCAAAATAAAGACATGGCTAGCATCCTCAGGCTCTGACTAGGTTAATACAAAAAGAATTAGGTTGCTAGAGGGTCCCAAATTTAAATGCCAAGCTTCTTTCTGATCACCAACGGAAAACAAAATGGTGGATTTGAGACAGTAAACCGGCCATTTGCGAAAGTAAAAACTGCATTTGCGACACTTTTGAACTTTTTGTTAATTTTTCCCATTGACTTATGATGGGAAATTGTTTTTTGAATAACTTTTGAACCATTTAACATTTTTTTACGAAATCTGCAAAAGGCACATTGGGGACCCTGGCTGCACATTCCCTGAAGATTTTGGACTGGTCGCACAAACCATGTGACCTGTAGAGATGAGCAAAGAATTCCAAAAAAGCATAAACGCACACGCAAATCACGTTTAATAACTCCGCAGCCGTATATCAGAACAGTACGAAAGTTGGCAGCTCCCAAGATGTATGGTTCTTGATTGTGTATTCCAAATGTCAGGCAAATCCATTGAATGGTTGCAAAGTTATTAAGGTGCAAAATTTTAGGTTTAACATGTAAATGGCTCATCAAGCCTAACTATGGTAGCACTACCGTGCTACCATAATATATAGATATATACATATAGATATATATATATATATATATTTATGCAACAGGTGTCTGAATAAATCTGCACTGATAAATCCATTTATCTGTGCTACTATGTGAATAAATTTATTTATCCACATAGTAACTACATCATCACCCATTTATCCACACAGTAACTACATCAATAGCTCATTTATCTACACAGTTCTCTTCAGAATTCATTTAGAATGTTCAGCCTCAAAAGCAGTACTAACCATATTTAAATGTGAATAACTTAAACATGAAAAAAGATAACATGGTACTGCGAGCACGAAAATTGTTCAGCACAAAATTATCTACAAAATGAATAATGTTTCATTTATATAAACCATGTACTGTATATTGTATATGATTAGCAAGGAAACAGAAGAAAATGTAATTTTTTGTTCACTTTTTTGACAAACAAATATGAATAACTTTAAAACAAAAAATTATAGCATAGTACTGGAATCATGAAAAATGTTCAGTTCAAAAATATCTGCAAAATGAGTGGTGTTTCATCTATAGTTACCATTTTGTTTTTTTATAATTAGCAAAAAACAGCATAAAATTCAATTTTCTTTTCCCTTTTTTGGCAAATTATTTACACCTACCAAAATCAAAATGTTCACACAACATCTAAACTAGTTGTATAGAATAGAGGGAATAGGTAGATAATGCATTTATTTTGTACAGTTTCCAGTGACTTTGGCACTGTGAGGTTACTTGAGTTCACTGGAAACTGTACAAGATAAATGCATTATCACACACTGAACCGCTGCATATCCTGTATATATATATATATATATATATATATATATATATATATATATATATATTATGGTAGCATGGTAGTGCTACCATAGTTAGGGTTGAGGAGCCATTTCTATGTTAAACCCTAAAACTTTGCACCTTAATAACTTTGCAACCGTTTGACAGATTTGGCTGAAATTTAGAATACGCAATCAAGAACCATAGACCTTGGATTCTACCAAGTTTTGTACCAGTCAGAAACACAGCTGTGGAGTTATTAAGCATGATTTGCGAGCGCATTTATGCTTTTTCTGGAATTCTACGGTCGCGTGTACAGGTCGCACGATTTGCATGACTGGCCCGAAATCTTCAGGGAACATGTGGCCGGGTTCCCCAATGTGCCTTTTGAAGATTTGGTGAAAAAATATTAAACGGTTCAAAAGTTATTCAAAAAACAATTTCCCATAAGTCAATGGGAAAAGTTAAAAAGTTCAACACTTTCACAAATGCATTTTTACTTTCGCAAATGGGCCTGTTACTTTCACAAATCGGCCATTTTGTTTTCAGTTGGTGATTAGAAAAATGCTTAGCATTTAAATTTGGGACACTCTAGCAACATAATTCTTTTTGTATTCACCTAGTCGGACCCTGAGGATGCTAGCATGTCTTTATTTTGGGTAAAACACCCCAGAAATATGTTTTCAGATTTCTGAAAAGTACTTTCAGTAGCACTTTCATGCCTGCTATGAAAGTGTCGCAATGCTCAGGAAAGCTTTTGCAAATTGCGACAGTAATTTTCTTTCTAGTCTGTGAAAAAATGACAGCAATTCTTTGGCACTGCACTGCAAAAGAACTGTTGGGAGTTTTGGGCTGAAATTTGGAGGAAACGCAGCCAACATCTCACAGATGTGCCTTTCAGTGTTGTATTGAAAAAAATATTACATAGCAGCAAAGTTACAGCACACCAAAGTTGACAGTTTTTCCCATAGGATAACATTACGGTGCCCAATGCATTACAGGAATCCTTTGGCACCCTGCTGCAAAATAATGGTTTGGTATTTTTTCCTGAAATTTGGAGGGAAGGCAGCCAACAGCCCACAGATGTGCCTTTCAGTGGTTTGGTGAAAAAATATTACAGGGAGGCAAAGTTATGGTGCTCCAAACTTGTTTTTTACCGTGAGATAACATTATGGCATTCGCCGCCTTTCAGGGCCCAGATCTCAGAAACGGTGCGATAATGGACTTTCGTAGGAAAATTTTAGCCTCAAGTACAAAACTAGCCAGGACAGTCATAAATCATATGACTTTAAATTTTTTTTACGTCAGACGGTTCCTGAGATATAACCTATTTAGTATTCCAAGTCCTCATTTCTGCTCCGATACCCATTATTATGCATGCATTCTTTGTACTCACTGTCTTTTCTATTCAGCTTTTGGGAAAACCAGCCTGTGCACTTACATTACTGTTACCATTGCCCTTCTTATGTTCCATGCCCGTTTACTTACTGCTGACGTCTACGGCACCACGTGTGTCATCCTTTGAGTTTTCATTTGCACTTGCGTTTCTGTTATTTTTTGCCATTTGTGTCTACAGTACTGTTTCTCTTTCTGTTTCACTTTGCGTCACCATGCCCATTGACATTTCCGTTTGCAGGCACCATGTTACTATGTGACAACACATCAAGTGGCAGACTGTTCCTGTCTATGCCACTGTGTGCATTGCCCTTTCTGTTGTCATTTGCGCTTGCGTTACCATGTGCACCACTGTTAGCACTTCTGTTTGCGTTGCTCTTCCTGTTACTATGCCACAAGACATCATGTGTCGGGAGCGCGGGGCCCTTTGGGCCCTGCACTCCCGCCACCACATTACATTCACTATTTCTCATTATCATTCTCAAAAAGAAGGGAAATTAGAGGCAAAAAACTCCATTTAATGCATTAGTTAGGGTTGTTCCACAGCGACAAAAGTGGGGAAATTCGCTGTTAGGGTTGAAAACCTTAACTCCGAATTCACCCCCCCAGCACCACACACACACAAACACACACACACACATATGCAAGTATGGGGGAGGACCAAGTCAACACAACCAATGACAGACATCCGCCAGCAGGTGACAGAAATAAGAAACAATTGTCAAAATGTACTATGAGACATCCCCACCCATCTGGCCAGGTACTGCATGCTCAGTGGAGATCAACAGCAAAACTGAGGACATGTACACCAAATGTACACATCCCTGATTGCAGCTGCACACAATGTACTACACTTAGTAGTTGCATGGCCTTACCTACCGATGCCCCACACCACACCACAACTGGTACTGTGCCGTTAGTCAATATAAATGCTGAAGGTGCATGATGACAGTTGTAGAAAGCTTTTAACACTAGTGAGTATACATTAATTAAGAGAAGTACATAAATTAACTACAAGACAATAGCATGCTCAAGATAAAAGTAGTGTTACATTTAGTATGTGATTTACATAGTAGTACATTTACTGCAATGGTTTACACAAGATAGAGAGGCAGATGTAAACGTATAGAAAAGCATTGCCTGTTCAACGCTGTGAAATTCGTACTGCCAGTATCAGAGGCATTCTTACTGATGAAGGTGTACTGCTGATGTACATACATAGACCTTCAGTGTGTTTCAATACTAAAGATGCAGTAAGTATTCTTTGTAAGAAACAGTGTAATTGCATGGATCACGCCAAGCAACTTCTAAATATCATAGCACTACTGAGCCAACAATGACGTACCTGTATCGGAGATGTATATAGGATAGATTTTCCTGTAGGCACTTACTGAGTATGTTGTACCTGATAAAGACAATCTCATTGCATCTGTGATGACTAACGATTCAAATAGTAATACATTTACTATTGTTGCAATGAGTGATCTATGCCACTTATGGACACAGTGTAATTTTTTTACAGTTGTTTCATACTCAGGCTGTATGCCTAGTGTTTGGGTTTGCCACACTTCTGTCACTGATGCTATCAAAGTGATAACTATGTTAATTGTGGTACAACAGGAATCAAGTAGGTATGGTGTAGATATAAACAGAATGTCTTTTAGTATTGATTTAACTCACAATGGGGTAAGTGTACTAGGACAGCAGGGATTATTCTCTATCACTGACTCTGTCAGTTATAATCACACTACGGTTTCGATGACTGTAATGATTAAGTTACACTGTTCATCTTCATTAGTTCATATCCACAGCCATTCTCCAGTAACTAGACAGTGTATGGTGTAACTGGGTGGGACACTGTGTTGCAAAGCTGCTGCAGTGCCTAGCAGAGGGAGAGTATCTACTCATAAAGACAATTAAGCAATAAGGCATGACCAACAGTTATGTTAAATGGTCTGTTAATCACCCTGTAGGGGTTTAATGTTGAATGAGGCATAGCTGAGTGCCACATGTCGCTAGACAGTGATAAACTGACCATTAACATAATACCTGGGAGTGGCTTATTGCTATCATAATAAAACTGTTTTTTAAACAACATTAAACCATGTTCATCATATGGTTAGGCTCTACATGTATGTTAATAAAAACTAAACATAAGGCTGTTACAATGTTTACAGTCAATTAGAAAGCTGCATTTCTCAAACCCTTGTTATAATCAGAGATATACCTGTACAACTCCTTGGTTTTGCTGAACTCTGTTGCTCAGGTGGCCCACCACATGTGGTGTGGTCTGGTGTGGGGCATTGGTAGGTAAGGCCATGCAACTACTAAGTGTGGTATGTTGTGTGCAGCTGAAATCAGGGATGTGTATGGTTGGTGTACATGGCCTCAGTTTTGCTTTTAATCTCCACTGAGCATGCAGTACCTGGTCAGGTGGGTGGGGATGTCTCGTAGTACATTTAGACAATTGTTTGTTATTTCTGTCACCTGCTGCTGGATGTCAGTCATTGGTTGTGTTGACTTGGTCCTCCCCCATACTTGCATGTGTGTTTGTGTGTGTCTGTGTGTGTGGTGCTGGGGGTGAATTGGAGTTAGGTTTTCAACCCTAATCAGCGAATTTCTCACTTTTGTCGCTGTGGAACAACCCTAACTAATGCATTAAACGGAGTTTTTGCCTCTAATATATATATATATATATATATATATATACACCCACATATAAATTGCAAAAAACATCATTAATTCATCAGTTAGGGTTGATGTCACAGCAACGAAAGTTTGGAAATTTGATGTTAGGGTTAACCCCCCCTCATCATCCCACCCCCACCTCCATCCTCCACACATAAAGAGATGTCAGGGTGTGCCATAGGGTTGCTAGAGATCCTGAGGGTTACCTTAAAATTGTCCAGCGCCCGAGCTTTTATGTTTGTGGCGCCAACCCCCTGGAATTCTCTACCACGCTGGATTAGAGAGTGCATGACAGTGGAGGGTTTTAAAAGGGGCTTAAAGTCCTTTTTATGGAGCAAGGCTTTTACTGATAACCTGTAAGTTGATTAATTGGTGTGTTGCCAACTTAGTTTTTTAATATGTTTCAAGATGTTTTACTCTGCATTTTATTGTAATGCGCCTTGATATTGAGAAAGGCACAGATAAATAAAGCTATTATTAACTCTCACCCTTTCCATGTGTAATCAAGCTGACATACTACAGTATAGGAGAATGGGGTGAGAGTTAGGACTGATGACCCCATGGCACACCCCAACATCTGTTGGTGTGTGTAGGAGTGGGGGTGGGGTGGTAGGGGAGGTTAACTCTAACATCAAATTTCCAAACTTTCATCACTGTGACATCAACCCTAATGGATGCATTACCAATGTTTTTTGCAATGGATTTCCTTACTTTTTGAAAAAGTGTAATCTAAGTAGTAAATGGTATGTATTGATGGGAACGTGGGGCCCAAACTTCCCATTTGTGCATAATGATATGCATCTATGGGAGCGCAGCCCCTCTGGGCCCTGTGCTCACATTTACACATAACAATGGATCCATACAGTAGCCCTATAGACCTGAAAAGGAACCTTGTAACATGAATTTGCCAATATCCCACCACCCCAACCCTACAGGCACCAGTAGGCATTGAGGCATGTCATAGAGTTGTCAGGTCCAACTCTCACCCCATTCCATGTGTAAACAAGCTGACACTCTACAGTATAGGAGAATTGGGGTGAGAGTTAGGTCTGACTACCCCATAGCATGTCACAGTGCCTGTTGGTGTCTGTAGGGTGGGAGTAGGGTGGGATTGTAGGGGTGTTAACCCCAACATCGAATTTCCAAACTTTTATTGCAGTGTCATCAACCCTAACTGAAGCATTAGCAGAGTTTTTTGCAATGAATTTCCCTTCTTTTTGAGAAAGTGTAATGTAAGTGGTTAGTGGTATGTGTTTGTGGGAACTTGGGCCCTCCAGGCCCTGCGCGTCCTTCACATTGCCCATTTTTCAAGTAATGGTATGCATATGTGGGAGCATGGGCCTTCCAGGCCCTGCGCTCACATTTACACTTAAATAAGGAGCCACACAGTGGCTCCATAGTACTGTAAAGTAACCCTTATAACACTTATTTGGCAATATTTTTAATTTTTTTATTTAAGTCTTTGGTAACCGGGTAAGGCCCACTAGGCACAAGTGCCCATTTTCAGGGGTGACCTGGGAGCACTGGGCGTTTAAGTGACTTGCTCTGAGTCACACAGTATGCAAGTGGAGGTTGTGAGAATCAAACTCAGGTCTGGTCTGCTGGATGTATCAAGCACATTCACACCTCTTTCCTCTAACCTTTAGGCTATACTGCCAGCCCTCAGTATCTCAGTAACTGTAGCAGCAATGAAAAACATTCCACTGCAGGCAAAATCTATGGCTTCAAAATTTCCTCACAGGGTGGACTAAGCTGTGGGTAGCAAAAAATCAGTATCTCTAATAGTTTTCGAGATATGGGTGCCGAAAGGTGCTGCCGGCACTGCAATGTTATCCTATGGGAAATTTCTCAGCTTGGGAACACTGTAACTGTGGGCCCATTGAATGGTTTGGGACCAATCCTCCAAAAGGCACATCTGTGGGACCGGGGCTTGCCACCCTACAAATTTCAGCCAAAAGCTCTATCCACCTTGGCACAATGACATGAGAAAGAAAACAACACATGGGACAATGTTGTGGAGTATTGTTTTCGTGACAACAAAAATGTTTTTGTGATATCTCTATACCTTATAATGGAATGTTTTTGTACACAAAAAAATGTTGTGCACAAAAAATGTTTTCACAAAAGTTTTCGTGAAAGTTTTCGCAATGCACATATACATATTCCAATAGGCTACAATGGGACATGAAAAACTTCCATAACTTTTGAATGGATCAATATTTTTTCACCAGGTCTCCAAAAGGCACCAGTTTAACCCAGGCCACATATAGCCAGGCAAATCTGAAACCACTCAGATGCATTCTTCAGTCCATTATGCCTGACCAAAAAAATGCACAAAAAGTTGGTAATTTTTACTTTTCAGGTGCTCTACGGTTCCGCAACTGTACATCCGACTGGAATGCAACTTTCCAGATCCAGAGGGTTTATTATAGAACTGGCCATGCAAACCTAACTATACTGGCCCTACCAAGCCAGTATATATATATATTTATATATATATATATATATATATATATATATATATATATATATTATTGGCACGGTAGTGCCACTGTAGTTAGGGTTGAGTACCCCATTTAAGGTTAAAGTGTGCAGTTTGGCAGCTTAATAACTTTGCCACCATATGACAAATTTTTTCTGAAATTTGGCATGCATGGAGCAGTACTATAGAGCTCTGAAACTGCAAGGTTTTGTAACAGTCAGATGTACAGTTGTGGAGCTACATAGCGCAGAAGAATGTGGTAATTATGCATTTTTGTGCATTCTTTGCTCTTGCCTACAGGTCACACGGTTTGCATGACTAGTCTGAAACCTTCAGGAAAGATGCAGCAAGGGTCCCTGATGTGCCTTTTCAAAGATTTCATTAAAAAATATTTAACGGTTCAAAAGTTATTCAAAAAACAAGTTTCCTATTATAGTCAATGGGAAAAGTTAACAAAAAGTTTGACGGTGTCCCACATGCAGTTTTTATTGTTGCAAATGATTCCTGTAGTGTCGCAAATCCGCCATCTTGTTTTCAGCTGGTGGTTACAGAAATGCTTGGCATTTAAATTTAGGACCCTCTAGGGACACAATTCTGTTTGTGTTCACCTAGTCGAGCCCCAAGGATGATAGCCTTGTCTTTTTTGGGGGGTTAAATACCCCAGAAATATGTTTTTCAAATTTTTGGAGACAGTAGTGTCACAAAGCAGTGTCACACTTGTGACACTTTTGTGCTTTTTTTTGCGACATCATGACTCTACTTTGCGACACTATGCCCAAAAGGATAGGAAATCTTTGCCACCCTCCTGCAAAAGAACGGTTTGGTCTTTTGTGCTGAAATTTGAAGGGAAGAAAGCCAAGATCCACCAGACGTGCCTTTTGGTGGTAAGGTGAGAAAATATTAGAGGGTTGCAAAGTTACAGTACTCTGAAGTTGATGATTGTTCCCATAGGCTAACATTATGGCATCCGCTACTCCTTTCGGGACCCGTGTCTTGAAAACGGTTAGAGATACAGACTTTTTGTATGAGGAATGCTTAGTCCCCCACCAGGGGGCTAAGTACAAAACTAGCCAGGAAAGTCATAAATTATATGAAATTTAAATTTTTTTCTACGTCGTACAGTTCCTGAGTTATAAGCAATTTAGTATTCCAAGTGTTCATTTTCTGCTCTGAGGCCCATTATTATGCATACATTCTTTGTATTGAGTGTGTTTCTGAATGCAGCTTTTGGGGGAAAAAAAGGGTGTGCATTTCCATTACTGTTACAGTTAGCGTTTCCCCTTACGTTTCTGTAACTTTTTGCATTAGAGTTCCCATTTATGCCACCGTGTGCATTACCCTTTGCATTTGCACTTGCACTTGCATTTGCATTACTGTTAACATTTGGCTTTACATTACTGTTTTTGTTTTCATTTCCTTTTGCGCCACCATGTACATTACCATTTGCGTTTGCATATGCGCTTCCATTTGCATTTCTGTTTCCATTTGTGTTTCCTTTGGCATCATTGTTGGTGTTACATTCAGCTTTTGCATTTCCAATTTCATTATTGTGACTGTGTACATTACAATTTGCATTTCCCTATGTGCTTGCATTTGCGTTTCTGTTTTCATTAACATTTGCACTTGCGTTTCTATTACCGTTTGCGTTATCATTTATGTTTGCATCACCATGTGCATTACCGTTTGTGCTTGTGTTTGTGTTACCATTACTTCACTATTTATAGCGCACATTCTCAAAAAGAAGGGAAATTCATGGCAAAAAATGCTGATTAATGCATCAGTTTGGGTTGTTCCACAGCGACAAAAGCAAGGAAATTCGGTGTTAGGGTTGAAAACCCTAACTGCGCATCCCCCCCCACCACACACACACATACATGCAAGTAGGGGAAGGACCAAGGCAACACAACCAATCACACACAACCAGCAGCAGATGACAGGAATAACATACAACTATCTAAACCACAAAACCACACACCCATGCTCCCATCGGGCTGTGGCATGGGGTAGTTACTGCTAACTGTCATACCGGACATTACATGCACCGCTAAACACATATTGTGCTATGACACTTTTGTCTTTGTGAAAGTATGCTTCTAATGATTGCATATCTTTGCCATCATCCTGCAAGCAAACGGTTGGGTCCTTTGGGCTGAAATTTGCAGGGTGGCAAGACCTGGTCCCACCGATGTGCTTTTTCCTGCTATTGTGCTAAAATACTTCAAGATTACAAAGTTACACTTTTCCAAAATTGAGCAATTTTCTACAGACAAACATTGCGGCACCCATCACACCTTTCACCACCAATATGTTGATGTTGAAAACGCAGCGAGGTACACCATTTTTGCTACTGCCAGCTTGGTTCCCCTTTATGTGAACTAACCTCAAAGAACAACTTTGTAAATAATGTATGATATCTGAAGTTGTATTTCTCCACTCCCTACAGTAACACAGGTATACACCTCCTGCTGAATGTGTGTGATTGGTTGTATTGCCTTGGTCCTTCACCTACTTGCATGTATGTGTGTGTGTGTGGTGGTGGTGGAAATGCTCAGTTAGGATTTTCAACCCTAACACTGAATTTCCTTGCTTTTGTCACTGTGGAACAACCCTAACTGATGCATTAAACTGAGTTTTTCATATATATATATATATATATATATATATATATATATGTAGTGAGAGAGCAAGGACAAGAGAGATAGATAGATTAGATAGCTATATAGAGATAGATAGATAGACAGACAGACAGACAGACAGATAGATAGATAGATAGATAGATAGATAGATAGATAGATAGATAGATAGATAGATATGGGATATGACATGGGTGACAGAGATATAGTGGAAATATCTTTATCAGCTGTCACTGTAGTCTTGACATCAGGATACAAGAGTTCAGTGACAGTGAGTTGAGATATTTCTACTATGTCACTCTCACCCTTGTCATATTTGATTTGTACATGTGCAATTGGTGTGGGTCTGTCTGCAGGCAGACATTGACAAGAACTCTGTACCAAACCAGTTGCAAATTAAACTGTGTTGTAGAGGCTGAGGTGGAACCCCCAGAGTACAACTACTATACTGTTGTTCATGTTACATTTTTTCTCTGCTGTATGTAGGCCAGGGGATGCAGTTGTTGCAGTTTGTATTATACTATATGCATGGATGATGACATGGGAATCAATGCTGTGTGATACAGACCAGCAGGTAAAGATGCAGTCGACACAGGCAAAAATGAACTTATATCATTTGTTTACTCTAATGGCTATTGCCGATAACCACCACTTTTCTGTTTGCCATGGAGTCTGCTTTCTTGATGATTCTGAGGGCCTAGCTCTGGTTACAGGTGTTTTACTTTTTGATATTTCTGATAGGCAGAGCAGGGAGTCACAGCAACAGATGAACATAGTAACAAATCAACAAAGTCCAGGAGGGTAGCATCTTTCAGAAAAAGAGATGTGTAAGAACAAGAGGGCACAGTTTAAAGATAGAGGGGGATGGCTCAGGGGTAATGTGAGGAAATTCTTTTTCACGGAGAGAGTGGTGGATACATGGAACAGCC
Source organism: Neoceratodus forsteri (assembly GCA_016271365.2). NCBI lineage: Eukaryota > Metazoa > Chordata > Ceratodontiformes > Ceratodontidae > Neoceratodus > Neoceratodus forsteri. The sequence continues at coordinate 616,977,985 of CM057455.1, forward strand.
TTCCTGAGGAGGTCGTTGAGTCTAAAACAGTGGGGGAATTCAAACATGCTTGGGACAGACACAAAGCAATTACAGTGCGGGGTTGCAGGAAGCAGGCTGTTGGTTAACTAGAATCTGCAGCTTATCCAGTAGGTAGGGAAATGGGCAGACTGGGTGGGCCAAGTGGTCCTTTTCTGCCGTCAAAGTCTATGTTTCTATGTTTCTATGTAACAGCTAGAATTCTGTTCCACTCTCAATGTGGACACAAAAATAGGGCAGAACAAAGGAGAGGTCACAGTAATCAGCGACAGTGATAGTGCGGGATACAAAGACACAGCAACCAAAGGTAAAGTGCATAAAAAATGCACAAGTGCATTTATCAATTTATTTTCGATAAAGAAAAATAAAATAATACAGAAATAAAAATGACAGTTGATTAGTTCAACACAATAATTCAGCCCTCTGCTTCTGTCAACAGAGGCTGTGGCTTTACTTCAACCAAGATAGCCTAAGTATAATCCCTTCCTATACTTCTCAATTCTGGTGTGACAACAGCACACTCCACAAGTAGGTTTTTCCTTGCTCACCATCAGCACTAGACTGACTCGACTATCTATGGTCCCCTAGTGGTGAACCATATTTATACCCTAGGGATTACATCACACTTTGTGGGGGAGTTCCCATAGACCATGATATCACATAATTGGGGAGTTTCCATAGGCTGTGACCTTACATAAAGGGGGAGTTTCCATATTATCCATGCTTTAATGTGCAGTGCTTTTTATTTGGCCCTTTTTGCCCACATATGCCTTATTTCTACATGCAGCCCCAGTTACAACATCTCTGGGGCTGCAGAAACTCATTTTTATATTTCATTTAATTATGGGACACTACATGGCTTTTTATATATCTGCCCATAGTGTCCTGCTAAACAGCATGTGGTATTTCTTTAACTGCACTTGCGACTTCTCCTGATGCTTCAGAGCATGCTTTTGCTCTGAAGCAATTCTCCTATTTCCAGATATGAACAAGGAGCTTATCTTCAGCTGCTTGGTGTGAAAATTGTAACCAGAGCATCCTACTCCGCTTTAACACATGCTCCTGGGTCACATATTGTGACCGGGAGCATTTCCATACAAGAGTTGCCTTCTGGAAATAAGAGCTGCAACATGCAACTGTTGGTCCAGAGCTCAATCGTGCTCAGTGGCGGAACCATTTAGTAATCAGGGGCACCAATGGTTTTTAAACCTGAAGCACGATATGAGCGTATTCCCATTTGCTCTCGCTTGGGAATTTTACAAACAGTATGACTTGCGTTAATAATTAACTCCAATTCGGGAGATTAAGGAGAAGTGCTTCCAGCTCTTTATGTGCAAGCAGGGGGGAGTTTATAAGAAAACAGGGTACAGAAAAGCAATGAGAATATCAGGTTGGCCACCCTGACATGAAAAAAAAGAAAAGAAGAAAGAAAACAAGAAGATAGAAAAGAGTGAGAGAGGTGGGGGGGCTGGCACATTGTTTTATGATTCACAGGGTAAATAACAGGAGCTCCCTTCTACAGGGAGATATACAGATCTCATTACCGTGTCTAATTCAGATACTACAGTTACTTTTTCAAGTTACTCTCAATATTCCCAACTTGGAGAGATCAATATGTCATCATTTAACATAATCTTGTAAAATGTTAGTGGCCTCTCAAACCCAACAAAAAGGTTCAAAGTGTCAGCTTACCTTAATAGATCAAAGCCTCAGCTTTTACATTTACAGGAGACACATTTAACTCTGCTTAACACCATACTGTTACAAATTGTACTGACTTTTGGAGATGTGATGAAAAGGAAAGCCGCAATGCACTATGGCAGCTGAAGAGGGCATGCTTAATCCTTTTAAAACAACTACTTTTAAAAGAAATACTGTGTGTGTTGGGGGGGTGGAGTAGTGGGCTTATTTTATTATGGCAGCATCAAGACAGCAGTCCAACTTCGTGCTGACAGTTTTCCATTTAAAAAGGGGGAAAAGAATGTTCAGCATGAAAAGTGGCTGCATTGACATGCTATGTGCTCTAGCGCTATGGAAGCTGGTGATTGTGACATACCCAGCTTAAAAAAGATATTTTATATAACATATCTTTTGAGATAACTGGCCAGATATATAGAGAATACATAATGGGTTGCAGTACAATAACACATTTATTTCCACTAGTGAGTGGTAAGACCCATAACTCACAAGTAGAGAAGCCACAGGTTAGTTATAAGGGTCTTACTACTCGTGTGGAGATAAATGTGTTATTCTGCTGCGACCCATTGTGTATTTGATATATACCACACTATTTGTAATATTTTTACTGGTGTTTACCTTGTTTTAGCTTAAAACTGCCTTTCTTTCCAATGTGAGTTCTCCATCTGGCCCATTGTTCTTTGTGTTCTGTTTCCAGATTCTATGTGGAAATGACATGTTCTAAGTTAAATAAAGTGTGTTCTATGTGAAATAAATTGTGTTCCAAGTGAAAATAAATATTTATGCCCAAATAACATTATTTATTTACCCAATTTATTCATCACTGGTGTGGTATATAAACTAATATATATCTAATTAGAAAATATATCAATAGCTTTTCATGTTCCCGTATGTCATAGTGATATCTTTCCTTGTACCACTATGTCATAGTGCATTTGGAACTCATTAAGAATGGTTGGCCTCAGTAGCAGTACTAACTGAATTCAAATGGGAATGGGCAATGGCTTTAAAACAAAAAATGATAGCATGGTACAGTGAGCATGAAAGTTGGTCAAGACAAAAATTATCTACAAAATGAGTGGTGTTTCATTTATATACACCTTTTGTATTTTTTTAAGTAGGCAAAAAATTGCTGAGAATTCAGTTTATTTTCTCTTTTTTTGACAAACAAATGAGCATAACTTTAAAACAAAAAAATGATAACATGGTACTTTGGGTACAAAAGTTGTTTAGCACAAACATATCTACAAACTGAGTGGTGTTTCATTTATAGATACCATTTAGATTTTTTATGATTAGCAAAAAAAAAGCAGAAAACTCAATTTGTTTGACATTTTCAATAAATAAATGCAAATAACTTTAAAAAGAAAAATGATAGCATGGTACTTCACATACAAATGTTATTCAGCACAAAAATATCTACAAAATGAGTGGTGTTTCATTTATAGATACCTTTTAGATTTTTTTTATATTATAATCAGCAAACAATGACAGAAAATATAATATTTTTTTCACTTTTTTGACAAACAAATGCCCCCCCCAAATAAAAAGCAAAAACAAATGAATTGTACATCAGACTTGTTCATTATGTACTGGCCATACTATAAAGGTATGGGGCTCAGTAAATAGAAGCAGCAGTAAATCTTGTAAACCACTCCCAAACAGGTACTGTAACTGTAAATGAAGCTAAAACTTAGTCACACATTTAAAAGTAACAAGCACATTTTACACATTCTTATTCATGTTTATCTCAAAACATATGTATGTATAAACAGAACATGAAATGGCCTGACTGAAGATATCATATTTATCTTCATTCATGGCCAATGATATTAAGATATCTCACTTGAGGCTTCACCACTCATGAAATATCATAATATTATTAGCCTCTCATGAAGATAAATATGATATCTTCAGTCAGGCCATGTCATATCCCCTATAGCTATGATGTATCCAGCATGAAGATATCATTACTATTTCACTAGTGGCCTGTGAGATAGTAGTTATATTTTTTGAGACAGACTCTAGCAGAGGTGTTGGCAGGCTTTCTGATAGACCTGTTCAACACCTCCTTAGAGAAAAGGAATGTACCCAGATACTGGAGGATGGCTCACGTGGTGCCCCTCCACAAGAGCGGACCAGGCAATTACAGACCGGGGAGCTTGACTTCTATAATGGGGAAGTTGATGGAGGCTATTCTGAAGGAGAGGTTGACAACCTTTCTCAACATTAATGGTCTACAGGATGAGAGACAGCATGGATTTGTCTCAGGAACAATGTGCCAAACTAACCTAATCGACTTCTTAGACTGGGTCACTAGGGTGCTTGATGAAGGCCGTGCTGTTTATGTCCTGTATCTTGACTGCAGCAAGGTGTTTGACTTGGTGCAACATGGGAGGTTACTGAGCAGGCTGAGGGACATGAGGTGGAGGAGAAACTGGTGGGGTGGATTGAGAGCTGGCTGTAGGGCAGACAACAGAGGTTAGTTGTAAGAGGGGAGACATCCAAGCCATGGTCAGTAACAAGTGGGGTACTGCAGGGTTCAGTGCTGGGCCCTGTTTTGCTCAATTTCTTCATTGGAAACATTGCAGAGGGGGTCAAGAGTAAGATCAGCCTGTTTGGTGATGGCACTAAGATTTGTGTAAAAGTGTACAGTGAGGAAGGGAGGCAGGCACTCAGGGAGGATCTAGCTAAGCTCAAACCCTGGTCTAAGGACTGGCAGTTGGGGTTTAATGATAAGAAGTGCAAGGTCATGCACCTCGGAGCCAGAAATCCCAGGACCAGCTACTGGATGGGGAGTGCAGATAGCAGCTTCAGAGGAGGAAGGGGACCTGGGGGTAATAGTCATAAAGGCATGAAGGTATCAGCACAGTGTAGAAGGGTGGCAGCAAGGCAAATCAGATGCTGGGGTGCATTGCCAGAGGGATCACCTCTAGAAAGGAGGATGTCATTCTGCTTTGTTTTGATCACTGGCGAGGCTACACTTGGAGTACTGTGTACAGTACTGGTGTCCATGCCTCAAGAAGGATGTGTGGTTACTGCAGAGGATGCAGCATAGTGCTACAAAAATAATCATGGGACTAGGGGAATTGCCTTATGAGGAAAGATTGAGAGAGCTCAACATGTACTCGCTGGAGGAGAGAAAGGAAAGGGCTGACATGACAGAGGCCTTTAAGTACTTCAAAGGTATGAACAAAGTCAGTGAGGCAGGATTGTTCCACTAAAAAGGAGGTAGGTCACTAGGGGACACAGTCTGAAGCTGGAAGGGGGATGGTTCAGGAAGAAAATGAGGAGGCACTACTTCACAGAGAGAGAGAGAGAGAGAGTGGTGGCGAGATAGAACTCACTGACTGAAGAGTAAAATAAAAACTGAGGACAGTGGATAGCTTTAAGAGGGGTTGAGATGGAGTCAGGAGCAAGGTTAGTATAGTCAAGAACAAAATGAGGGGAAGTAACAGGAGAGGGGATGGAGTGAGGGGATTCGGGGGGCAGCTGCAGTAGTATTAAACTGAGAGCTACACAATCGGGCAGACCTGATAGACATGTGAGCCTTTTTGTGACAGCCATCTCACATGTTTGTTGACTCAGGCCTGTCATATATATATATATATATATATATATATATATATATATATATATATATATCCATCCAGGAAAGACATACAGTGCTAGTAACAGCTCATTTCCAGATATGTTGAGGGGTATGTGGATGGGGATTAAACAGTGCAAGCTACAGTATGCAAGACAGCATAAAATATAGTAAGGTGCAATCGTTTGTTTATTGCTTGGTAATAGTAATAACAGTAAAATTCAGTTGAGCAGTCACAATGTTAGACAAGAAGACCAGCACAAATAAAGATAGAACACAGTGCAAAAAATGGCACAAGTGCAATAGATTACTGTCACTGCATAACAGAGAACGAGCAGAATTTATATCACCAGACTGTTCAAAGGTACAAGACTCGCCACTCCCCATCAAAATGAGAAAAATTTAAAAGGGAGAATCTGAGGGAAGTCCCTCCAAATAATTTATTTATTAAAAGGTTGGAAACCAGGGATCATTTAGTGCAATTTCAAGATGGGACTAAATCTGTTGATACATCCTCAGCTGCCCCCTAGCTGCATATTGGGTGTGTTCCAAATTAATGCACAAAAGAAGAGAATTTATCAAATGTGCCAAGGATGGAACCAACCCCAATCGCCAGTGTTGATCCAGCCCTCTCTTTCCAACTACTAGGCCCAGACTCCACAGTGGGTGTTCAGTCAAGGATCCCCGTTGACCTTGTTTGGGCAAACTCAGAAGGAAGTCCACTGCATCTAGAGTCTTGTACATGCCCAACACCTTAGCCAAACTGCTGACATTGTCCTGCCAAAAGGCAAAAACCTTGGGTCATTCCCACACCATATGGAAAAATGTCCCTGCTTGGGCATTGCATTTTGGACATAAATCAGAAATACAGGGGTCTATTTTATCTGCCTTATCTGGGGTAAAGTTTATTCTTTGCAGAAAATTATAGTGAACCACTCTCAAACTATTGCTGACAAAGCAATACATCCCCTTCTTGAATATGTGATCCCAGTCTCACTCTGTAAGTGAGAAGGGCAGTAAATCCACCCTTCACCTCTCCTTCAGTCTCACAAATGAACCAGGCAAGGCTCCTAAGATGGGTCTGTAAAATTTAGATAAAGATTTAGTCAGCCAGTCCCCAGGATTCCCTAACAGAATCTCCTCCAAGGGGGAGCAGGTCAGCAGAGGTTGAACATTCCTTCTGCCTCTCTTAGTGTTAAGATGGGACCTAATCAGTAAATATGTGAAAAAATTAGTAGCCCGAAGATTAAATTGTTTATACAATTGTTAATAGGACTGGAAAACTCTGTCTTTATATAGTAGAGATAGCTGGGTCAGTCCCCTTGCCCTCCAACTGGTGAACACATCCCAGACTGAGTTTGGGATCAGGCTCCCCTCCCAAAGGACAAACTCCATTGATGCCTCTGGAGAAAAGGATTGGGGGTGATTCAAAATTGTATGTGCTGCTAACCATGTCTTAACTCATTGTCTCCTAGCAGACGCCTGTAGTCATCAGTAAAAAAACACTGGTGTGTCCAGAGGATGTCTACAGAAGTCGGCTACTGACTCCCAGTGTGCCCAAGCAACGTCTGGAGAAGTCACTTATATATTTTATTATATAGTGTAACAGAATATAATATACATTTGACTGCATAGCACCGTTGGAAAGGTAATGTTATGCTGAACAACTCTGTCACTGATATTTTGTGCATATCATGTATACTTTAGGAGTTATTTGCATTTGTTTATGGTATGGTGTGTATGGCTTATGTTGCCTGTTTTAGTGAAAAATATATATTTTTTTTGCTGTTTCAACCAGCTTAAAAAAAACACAAAATTACATATTATTATTTGCATACCACCATTGGGAAGGTAATGTTGTGCTGAACAACTTTGCTACTGATATTTTGTGTATATCATGTATACTTTAGGAGTTATTCATATTTGTTTATGGTATGGTGTGTATGGCTGACATGTTTTCCATCAAGATTCACCTAAGCAGCTTGAATAAAATTCACTTTTTGGCACTTCAGCAGGTATAAAATAAAACCGTATTGATAACAACTGGTTGTATAGCACCATTGGAAAGGCATTTTGTGCTAATCAACTTCATGCTGATACTTTTGTGTATCATGTATACTTTTGGAGTTATACATTTGTTTATGATATGGTATGTGTGGTTGAGATTCAGCCTCAAATCTCACCAAAGCACCTTGACTAAAATGGGGAAAATTACGTTTTATAGTAAAAGATATCTTTTTTTAACTAACATAATATTAAAACACCATCTAATGTCTGTATGCTTAATTTGGTGTTGATATTTTACATATTTTCCAACATAAAATGGCTTATGTTGCACTTTTTTAGTGAAGAAAATATTTAGTTTGCTCTTTTGACCAGCATAGAAAAAAAAACAAAATTACTTAATATTACATGCATGCCATCATTGGAGAGGCAATTTTGTGCTGAATAACTCTGCCACTCATACTTTGTGTCTAGCATGTACAGTTATTGAGCTATTAGCATTTGTTTGCAACATGATGACTATGGCTTGATTTTGCTTAGAAAGGCCCAGGATTCACTGTTAAAAGTATACAGGAGATTCAGGAGGCAAGTGGTGTAATCTCAGAGTGAGTCTGTGGAGCCAATGAGTTAATTGAGGTCATAGTGAAAGAGTTTTTAATGTTCTTGGTTGTCTCCTTCCTGAGGAAGACTTTAAAAAGAGAGTTGTATAAACTGGTGCCTCTATCTAGGTCCTCCAAATTCATCAAGGCTTTGGTCACAGGAACACTGGGAGCAATATTCATAAGGGAAGCCAATTTGTCAGACAAGTAATATAAATAAAGGTTTGGTAATCCCAAACCCCCACATTCCCAGAGGCTGCCAGAGAATTTCCTTTTTAATTATGGGTCTTCTATTCTGCCACAGGAGAGAAGTTACTATTTCCTCCAATGATCTAAAGAAGGTATGGGGAATGTGTGCAGGCAGGGTTTGAAATAAATACAAACATTGAGGCAGAATACACATTTTGATCATGTTAACTCTTCCCAAATGTGTGAGAGGGAGGGAGCTCCATCTAACAAAGTCTTCCTTTACCTTGTGCAAAAGGGGTTTATATTTCATCTCCCACAGTTTAGAGATCTTCTGAGGGAGTCTAATTCCCAGGTATTTAATTTCTGAAACTGGGGCAATAGTGGCATCAGCTATATGAATCAGGGTTGTCCGCCTTCCCAAAGGCAGCCACTCACATTTTGATCAGTTGATTTTGTGTCCAGATGAAGGGCTGTAGACACCGAGTAGGGAGGAGAGAACCAGAAAAGCCTCAGCAGGGTTGCCAATGAACAGTGGCACATCATCTGCAAAGAGTGATATAACATGTTTCAATTTCCCATGTTCAAAACCCTTAATGTGGAGGTTGTTTCAAATTGCTACTGATAGAACCTTGATGGTAAGTACATAAAGGAGTGGAGAAAGGGAACAACCCTGTCTAGTTCCCCTAGTGAGGTCAAACGCCCAAGAGGTGGTGTCATTCATCAGGACCTGTGCCCTAGGGGCCTGATACAATGTAGTTATCCAGGATCAGAAACATGTTCCAACCCCAAATTTTCCCAGGACTGTGAACATGAAAGGCAACTCGATGTGGTCAAAAGTTTTTTCCTTGTCAAGTGCCAGGTGATCACAAGCTCCCCCTCTACCCTCCTCACCTAGTGGAACATTATGTTTAATGTACATCTTATATCATGCTTAGCCTGCCTCCCTCTAATGAAGCCACCCTGGTCCAAGTGCACCAAACCTGGGAGGACCACCTCCAGTCTGGCCGCTAACAATCTCGCTATTATTTAATAGTCCACATTTAACAGATTTAACTGATTTTGAAGTCCCATGCACCGTTCTTATACCAATGCACATTTTCACGATTGCTGAGCTACAATCACATAGAAACCTCACCTGCAATTTTTGGGCTCAGCACCAAGTTCTGGCTGTCTACCACTACTGTCCTCAATGTATATATGCCCAATGATCACTCCCTCTTGCTTAGCTACCATAATGTACAGGCCTGTCTCCTGCAAGCTGTTATTGACCTTCCACCTGTTCTTAACTGTACAAAGTGTAATTGTATATACTTCTGCCATGCTACTGTCCTACACTGTCTGTTCTCCACACACTGTATATGTTTTGCCTTCCTGTCCTATTCTTTGTATGATGATGAGCCTTTGTAAATGAGTCTCTGACTCAAAGGGTTGTAATTCCGATACTGTAATAAATAAAAAATAAATAAAAATATAGGTCTACAAGAACTACATTAGTGGTGGGTCCTTCCCAGACTTCGGCAGCTCCATGATGGTGGCCAAGGTCTGGGTTGGAGACAGTTCTCTGCCACCCAAGATTACCTGTATTATAAGGTATATGAAAGGATGGAGACCCTACCAGAATATTTTATAGAATTCCAATGGTATCCCATCCAGGCCAGAAGATTTACCTGATTTTGAAGTCCAAACAGCCTACCTAAGTTTTTTCATGGTTATCGATTGATCCAGCTTCTCTCTCTCTCTCACTGGGGAGTCCAGAGTGGGCAAGGGGATCTGTTCCAGGAAATCATGTGGGGAGACTTCTGAGGGGACTTGAGAGGTATACAACATTTAATAGAAATTGTAGAAAGTCTCATTAATTAGGAATTGACTACTTGTTGTGGAACCAGTGGGTAATTTAAGTTCTAAAATTGCCCTTTCAGTTTGTTTTTTCTTAACCTGCCAGGAGAGCCATTTCTTAGGCCTATCCCCCTCAAAATATATATTAGAGTTGGTTATTAACAGATTTCTTTCAATCCTTTGGGTCACTCTCTGATTAAGTAGCCTCTTCAGTCTTTTCAGGTCTCCCATATCTACCCCTTGGTAACCCCCCTTGTCCCGATTTTCCATCTCTCCCACATTCTACTCCAGATCTTTTTCATCCCTTAGTTCCATCATCTGTTTACATGCAGCATACAAAATGGTGCCCTCCTAATGTAAGCCTTTAGAGTCTCCCAGGTGTTGATCGGGGATCTATCTTCTATCTTATTTGTGGCCAAAAACTCCTTAATGGAGGCTGACATTTGAGTGATATAGTGTTTATCCTTCACCAGGGTAGGGGAATAGTCTCCAGTGTTTAGGCTGAGCATTTCCCCGTCCTGTCGGCATGGACACTCCCAAGGTGGCATGGTCAGACAGTGCTATAGGTCCGTAAGCTACCTCTATCCCCTCATGGAGCAGTTTGGGAGACAGCAGCACATAGTCTAGATGGGTATAGACCTGGTAAGCATGGGAATAAAAAGAAAATTCACTCTTGTTTGGATGGAGATGACACCAGATCTCCAACAGGGCCCTCTCCTTTGCCAAGCTCTGCAAGGCTTCTACACTTCTTGAAGGGGGTCACTTCTTAGTACCAGAGTGATGCAAAACTGGATCCCAGAAAGTGTTGAAATCTCCCCCCATGATGATGTTCTTGGAGAATGAGGCCAGGGCCAGAGACAAACTATGGAAAAATTCAGGATTATCAAAGTTGGGTCCATACACCGACACCAGGGTGAGTCATCTCTCCCCAACAGTGACATCTGCTAGTACATACCTACCTTGGGGGTCAGATGATGAGGAGTGAACTTTCACCCCCAATGAGGGCCTTAACCAAATTTCCACCCCTCTGACCTTTGAGGAAAATGGAGCCACCACCCAAGTAACCTCCCCTAAGATCCCATCAATGTGTCTGCCTCCTGCTGCTTCAAGTTCAACTTCTGGAGGAAGTCAATATCCCCCTTTTCCTTCCTGATAATGGTTCATACCCTTTTCCTCTTTACAACAGTCTTTAAACCACTGACTTCCAACAAAATACATTTTAATCTATCCATAATACCTGCAACTGTATGTGATTGTTCCACTCTTTACAATTTATAAAACAGACCAGTTTGTTGGACCCATAATTAGCTTTTGATGTTCCTGTGGTTTTTAAAGTGTTAAAAAAAGTAACCCAACAACCAAATTGAAAATGCCTTACTCCCCACCCACAAACATCTGCTCCTCATGTTTTATACTCTACAGTAACAGTCCCCCTTCCACAATACTTCCCTGTCCAAACAAAGCATTTAAGTTTCAAAACCGGTATGACAACTTCATACATCCCAATAGAGAAATACCTATAAAACTTCCCCTTCCCACTAGCCCATTGATGAAAACAAAGACCCATTGAGTATCTCCTCTCCCCTTCCTTCCCCAAAACATACCCCTATCACCCTCAGAAAGATAAATACCCTTCTGATACCCACTCCCCATCATTTTGCATCTTCCCGGTTAAGAAAGATACCTAACACTCCCATTATTTGTGGTGAAAGAGCCTCTGGATGCTCTCCTCAACCCTCACACACATATAGTTCCATTAAAGTGTATAGGATCATACCTTTGGCCATCTACTTATGACCAAAACATTGGAACTAATGCTAAGGTTTATCCGCACCTAGTTTTCCTCAGGAAGGAAATCGACCAACCCCTCCACGCAGCGCAGGTGGGTATAATATCCCATGAGTTGGGGCCCGAAGGCTCAGGAGGACTACAGACCCCCCCGCTGTCTATTTATTCTGCATATGTAAGCAGATATCGCGAGAGAGGAAAGACAGCCTGATGCCCAGCTGTAAGGTGTACCAGAATTGACATCCAGACTGGTGTACCACAGTACCACCTCACAACTAAAAATGCATATCACAGATTAGCAAAAGTTGTTCACAAATCCCTTTAACCAGCCACCCCACCACCACTACATCATTTCCAGAACTGCAGCACTGGTAGCCAACCATCCTCCCTTTGTGTCCCCCTCTCACCCCAATAGGCATCAAGACAGTCAACCCCCCGACTTTTTTATAACATAAGTCCCCATATAAAAGTCTTTCCCCTGAAACTGTAATAATAAAGAAAATGTTCATTCACAAGAAGTGAAGAAGTCCAAGGAAGTTACTAAGAGTGTTAGGGCAACCAAGGTCTCCAGGGAACTGAGGCTGGCTCAGGGTATCAAGGAAAGGGAAAAGGACTTCTTTCAATACGTACGAGACAGAAAGAGCTGCAAGAATCAGATAGTGAAGATCAAGAAGGATTGGGGATGGGCCGAGATGGGGCAGAACAGGCAGAAGCACTAAATGACTACTTTTGTTCCGTATTCATGGTGGAGAAGGGTGGGCAGCTACCATGGGGGTTGGGGGGGGTAGGAAACCAGGGGAGGAGGTGATGGATGGGGTAATCACTGAGGCCAGGGTATTGGAGGGTCTGAGTACTATGCGGGTGGATAAGGCACCAGGCCCAGATGGTGTGCATCCCAGGGTGCTGAGAGAACTGGCAGAGGTACTGGCTGGGCTTCTGTTAGACCTATTCAATGCCTGACTGGACACAGGGTGTGTTCCACAGGACTGGAGAATGGCCCACATGGTGCCTCTCCATAAAAGTGGCACTAAGGATGAGCTGGGCAATTACAGACTGGTAAGCCTAACTTCCATTGTGGGGAAGCCGACGGAGACAACCCTGAAAGAGAGGCTGGTGACATTTCTGGAGGTCAATGGACTTCAGGATGGTCATCAACATGGATTTATCTCAGAAGGGTCCTGTTAGACTAACCTAGTTGAGTTTTATGACTGGGTAATGAGGGAAGTGGAGAAAGGTCAGGTGGTGGATGTCATATTTCTGGACTTCAGCAAGGCCTTTGATTGAGTGCCACATGGGAGGGTGGGGATTGAGTTACATGGGGGTGGGGACTAAGTTGGCTAAATGGATCGAGAATTGGCTACAGGAAGACAGCAGAGGGTAGTGGTGGGGGGTACCTCTCGTCTCCAAGGGTGGTGATGAGCGGGGTGCCACAGGGATCAGTTCTAGGGACAGTGTTTGTTTGGGATATTCATAGTGGACATCTCATATTGCATCAGGAATAAGATCAGCCTCTTTGCTGATGATACCAAGTTGGGGGCAGTGGTGGATGACACCAAGTTGTGGCAAGGACTGCAGAATGACCTGACTAAATGGGAGGAGTGGTCAGAAGCATGGCAGCTGTGGTTCAATGTGAAAAAGTGCAAGGTAATGCACTTTGGAGCAAAGAACCCAGGGAGGAGTTACCAGTTGGTTGGGGTACAGCTAGGAACCACCAAGGAGGAAAATGATTTTGGAGTGGTTATAACTGGGAAGATGTACAACTCTGAGCAGTGCAAGAAGGCAGCTGCAAAGGCTAAAAGGATGCTGGGGTGTATAGCGAGAGGAATCTCCTCCAGGAGCAGGGAGGTGATCCTTCCTCTGTACATGTCACTGGTCATGCCACAACTGGAGTACTGTGGGCAGTTCTGGTGCCCATACCTAAAGAAGGATATCAGATTACTTGAAGGTGTACAGCGCAGAGCAACTAAGATGATCCAGGGACTGGAGGACAGGACATACGAGGAGAGGCTGAGGGAGCTGAACATTTACACCCTGGAGTAGAGGAGGGATCATGGGGATATGGTTGAGACCTTTATGTACTTAAAGTGGATTAACAAGACAGGTACAGAAAGGATAGTTAAGTTAAAGATGGGAAGGGAGATGAGAGGTCATGGTTTGAGATTGAAGGGGGGAAGATACAGGAGGGAAATGAGGAAACACTTTTTCACGGAGAGGGTGGTGGTGAATTGGAATACTCTGCCAGAGGAATTAGTATCCTGTAAGACAGTAGGGGGGATTCAAAAGGGGATGGGACAGGGTGAGAGGGGAGGTTAATGTGAAGGGGAGGAGGGAAGTGGCAGCAGTAAGGTAGGGGTGCTAGCTGCACATTCGGGCAGACTTGATAAACCACTTGGCCAGTTTCTGGTGGCTAATTCCTGTGTTCATATGTAAGAGCTTTTAGTCAGTCAAAGAATCAAATCATGTCTTTTGTAAAGGATATCAGGCTGTCATAGGTATCCAAAAACAAAAAGTAGTCCACCATAGCCACCTTTGTTACCAAACAAGCAAACCATTGAAGTTTACCAGACAGTTTGTAAAGTGCTGAAGCTTCACAGAGAGGTGCTAGCTTATAACAGCATTTTACTGAACTCGTGTTTGACCAAGTCAATGTGTCCATAGAAGATTGAATAACAAACCAAACATTAACTCAGCTCAATAATCAAGCACCAAATTGTTGAAACATCGAGGCCTTAAAAACCTGCCTCTGCACTCCAGTTAAGTAAATGAAAGTATAGATCTCATCAGGTGAGGTTTCGGTTCCCCCGAGTCATCTGGGATTGGGGCACCATCTTGCGGCAGATCATGAGGCGATCAAACAATTGAGCCCATGCCTCTGACTCATTATGGTCATCACAGGGGGAGCCTCCTTAGACCCACCACTATGGGTTGGACACTGTCCATTATTGTTGGAATACACTCTTCAACCTGCTTGGACCCCACAACCAACTCATGGGCCAAAACTTCAGAAAGAAACTCAGTACCTAATGTCAGTAGCTTCTAAAGTAGCAGGGCTCCTCACATTTACTCCTAAGTCTCACTGCAGGTCATGATGCACATAGGCTAAGGCTGCCTCTGGGTCCAAAAAGGCTCTGGATTCTTTCCCCTATGGGCGTATAAGGAGACGAGCTAGGTACACCACAGTGAACAAGAAATTAATTGTATGCAGGGGTTTCTTTACTTGATTGAATGCTTGCCGTTCAAGCTGCAGCTTTCTTGAAAATTTCAGAAAGATACTGACTTGTCACAAAGGGTGGGAAGTAAACATGTTGGACAATGTTTTAAGATTTAAAACACATAGTTGAGTGATATTTATTAACTAAGAACTTATTTACAGAAAGGAGGAAAATAAACCAGACAATAAGAAAACCAAAATAATAACCTTTAAGTCAGGGAAAACAAACTATTCTGCAATATAACAACCACTTGTCCCCTCAGTGGTTTCTTGCACCTTCAGATATTCAATACAGTCTTAGACTTTGTAGAACTGCTACAACTTCTCAGTACATCTGTATCTACTCACTCAGTTGACCTCTCCTTGTCACTTCCCAGGCTCAACTGCCTAATGTCCAGAAGAGGGGGATATTTATACCCCTGGGTCATAGTCACATGACGTAGACCCTTAACATTAAAAGTAGGTTTCTTGATCTGTGGTAGAGGTTTGGACACTAAAAAGTGTCTCAGTATTATAATCCATGCTACCTTCTTCATTAGAAGACTAACTTCCCACTATACTGAAGTGTAGCTGGACATTTTAAAAGAAATACAGTAATTAGGCCATTAATTACCTAGTAACCCTGATGTAGCTGCCTTGGTTACTGAAAGATTGACAGTTATCAATCAAACTGTCATATAAAACTGGGACATTAGAGGGTGCCCCACCCTTAGGGAAATTCCCTTTACTCCAAAGCCTGCACAGAGAAGCAGCACTGTGTTTTTTCTACAAAACCCAGGTAATGATTTCTCCTTTTTGGCCAACCTGCATTCTTTTACAAATGTCTTCCCTGGCACACATTAAAACAATTGTTGTACTTATGTATTCTCTCGGTATGCTACCTCGAATGTACAGTACCTAAGGACTTTACTTTCATTTGCATGTGTTCTTTTTGCCACAGACTTGCATGAGTTTAAAAAGGCATAAAGAGAGCCTTTTACACTCTACTATCAGTGTATTTTGGGGCAGTTGTTTTTATTTTTTATGGGTCCCCTGAGTTTTACAGCTCTGCCTAAATGAATAAGTCTGGAGCGCTCTCAGTTATGCAGGAGCGGCGGCTTAAAATTGCAAAACTCCTGTTTTGCTTTTAGCCATTGCTTCTGTCTGTCCTTTTCATTCATTCATTTGTTCTTTACAAAAGATAAAGCCTGCTTGGCTTACTGACGCACCTCCTACACTGGGAGCAACCTCCTCGGGCTTTCTAAGGTGGGTAGAGGTAGAAGATGCATCTGCTTTTTGCATGAGTTGCCTGCAGTGTGACTTGAAAAGTGAAAGCGCTTCACTTTCCCTTTCAGGCAGGCAGCTGACATTTCCACATGCCGCGCCACCTCTCCTCTACTCTGCGCCTCATTCCCTTTTCTTTTGGGACACCTGAAAAAGGCAGCACTAGTCAGCTCTTCATCCCTCAGTGCACGGAAGGTGCAGATACCGAAAAAAAAGTGGTTTATTTCAGGTCTTGGGCAACCCTTATGTTTTCACTACTGATTTATACAGTTTTACTCAGGCGGCTTCAAAATCATATTGCGTCTGTCCCCGAATAAACACAGTGGCTAAAAGCAAGTTCTGTTATTCACTTTTAAGGATTATACCAGCAAAATACATATATTTTACTGGCTCCTATTTATAACAGGACGATTACTGGTGCTACAACAAATGTTTCATTATTTCTTGTACGATCATTCTTTTCACTCCATTTCTTTTTCTAAATACACTATATGCCCTTTTCTATTTCTATACCAGCAGCCTAAATCAGCTGCCCATGTATTCATAGCCCAACATGGCTAGCATGTTTTACCTATTTACACACTGACAGCAGTGTATGTCTTGTGGGGGTCAAATACCAGGGCACCCTTTCATGACAGAGGTCACTCTGTCACATACCTCACCACTTTAGAGGACAACCAACCAATGGTTGTCCAAGAGTACCATACCAACCCACACGAGGGTATGGTGGAGCTCCAGCCCACCCTCACCATAGAGCTCCACCCCAGGATCCCTTAAATCATGTTAGTCAGGATGCGAAGCATCTCAAATACTACCCATTATCCCTGGAGCAGTTATCTTTGAGGTAAACATCGTAACCTCTATATTTAACCATACTATCAAAAAAAAAACAGTAACCTTTAGACATATTTCTGTGCCCCCTTTTCATATGCACACATACTGTCATCACCATATTATTCCTGCACACCTTACATTTATGTGGCCTCTTTTCGAAAGCACACCTAGTACCCTTTTATAATGCCCATTTATATCACACTCTGCATCAACGGTATGTCATAAACCTCATCATTGAACATTTGAAGAGAAAAAAACAAACAAAACAAAGACATAGATCAAAAGTTACAATATATCAAAATAAAAAAGAGAAAACATCACCCAAGAACTGGCCCATGCATTGGACATGAGAAATTATTTGAAAAAACAACAGTAAAGAGAGAATGCTGAAGCATAGAAAGAAATCACATAACAACACCAAAAAAACAATTTGTTCATAGGCAAACATTTGATACATTTCATATCAGTCCATTTTCCCACCTTCCTGGAATTTGATGGAGTTATGGACCATGACCCTTTCAGCCTTTTTATCCACCTTCCCACCTTTCTGGAAGTGGATGGAGTTATGAACTGTGGCCCTTTCAGCCTTTTTATTCACCTTCCCACCTTTCTGGAAGTGGATGGAGCTATGGCCCACCCTCATCCATAAGCTCCACCCCAGGGTCCCTTACATCATATATAGCTCATAAAAGTTATCATTTCAAAGTCCCCTTTTTATCTGTCTTTACCCTGGGGATGATTTATCACAGTTCATCTGTACATTCATACAGTCCTTTCATGTACTTATTCTTCCCCATACCAGGCTCGAGACATATGTACTGGATCATCACTATCATCTCTTTACTCTAGGACTCCTACTACTGTGCCCAGGTACATATATAGTAGAATACTGCAACTATTTGTTTCTTCCTGAGATAACTCTATTGAACTTCAGCCCTATAACTTTGCAGTGATCCCTTTTCCATCCATGCCTGTGCTTTAGTGTTCTTTCCTTACCATGTGCTTCCTACCAGGCATTGATTCCTCCCCTTTCTCCATGATTGTCATCATTTGCAGCCCTCCCATTTGCAAGTTTCACCTCTCATGCATCTAGCAGCTACATTTCAGTTAACACACCTTCTTTCTAGGCATTCGGCAACTTGATGGTACATCCCTGGCCAAAAGAATGCTGAGGTGAGTTCTTTTAAGACTTCCTCAGCTTGTAGAGGTTTGGGATGTCTCGTACACACATTTTCTATGACTACCTCTCTATAGGCTAGTAGTACTATGATCCTGGCACATAACTTTTTTGTCTGGGGGTGAGGTTTAATAATGGTAGAGAGTCCCCTGTTTATTTTCTACCCACCACAAAGGTTTTATCCCTTGTGTACCTGCAGCCCTACTTTCCTCCTGATGTTTCAGGGTTGCCTGTAATTACATAATGTCTGGGTCTCCCACCTGTAACCTCCCCCATGCTATACTGGAGTTACAAACATTATTGACAGGTGCATGAGTCACTTGAGTTTTTCCCTTTTTGCTTGTAGGCTCACTCTTTACTCCGAGTGTTTACAAACAGTCTTACCTGGGGACTTTTGTGAGGGTCTTTCTCCATTCTCCTCCAACCAGTACATACCTGGGAACATAGGTAAAATCGGTAAGTCCAACATGAAGCACATTACCAGGGCTTCCTCGGGTTCCAATTTCTCAGGCCCTTTCCTTCTCAGTACTACATTGGTTTTCTCCCTCTGATGCCTCAACTCGAGGCATCTCCCCTTGGTCTCTTCCATCAACACTCTCGCAACCATCCAGCAGTTGTATAACCAGTGTAACAAGTTCCTTTGGTCCAGTGGTACCTCACACAGGCTACCATCACCGCTCATCCTCTGATCTGGCAGTGCCTCGTCCAGACCACTGTTTCCATCCTGGACCCATCTCCTTTGATCTGGCAGTGCCTCATCCAGGCCAGTGTTTCCATCCTTGGTCTTCCTTCTGGTTCCTTCGAATTCCAGCCCCGATAAAGGGATCTCCCCCATCTGGGCTCTGGTCTGCACTCCAGTGGCACCTTTTTCCTCCTTAAGTTCCATTGTATCCACAGATTCTATCATGTGTGCCATCTTAAATGTTGGTCCCAATAGTCTGGACACCAGGGCTGGTGTTAAATACTGGTCTCTCCCTTTCAGCCTTAGATAACCAGTACCCAATCCCATTTCTGACACCAAATGTCACAGAGGGTGGGAAATAAATAGACAGGACAATGTTTTAAGATTTAAAGCACACAGTTGTGTGATATTTATTAACTAAGAACTTATTTACAGAAAGAAAGAAAATAAACCAGAAAATAAGAAAAACAAAATAATAACCTTCAAGTCAGGTAAAACAAGCTATTCAGCAATATAATGTCCACTTGTCCCTTCCGTGGTTTCTTGCACCTTCAGATATTCAATACAGTCTTAGACTTTGTAGAACTGTTACAACTCTCAATCAGGGCCATGACCAGGGCGGTGCAGGAGCTGCAGTTGCAGTAGGGCCCACACTGTCAGGGGGCCTACTGCCTCAGAGGTCAGCTTTAAGAAACTAGTCAGGGAGGCAGTATAGTGCAGTGGTTTAAGGCTCTGAGCTGCAAATCTGGTGACATCTAGCAGACCAGACCCGGGTTTGAATCCCACAGCTTCCACATGCATACTGTGTGACCCTGAGCAAGTCACTTAACTTCCCGTTGCTCCCAGGTTGCTCCTGTAAAAAAGCTTTCAGCTTAGTGTGCTACTCCTGGTTAAACAACTAAATAAAAAAAAAAAAAAATTTTTATCAAAGACAATCTTGCAGCTTTCTCTTTGGAAATTGCTTATCCATTTGAAATTGGGTCTGTTAGGAGTGGCATCAGAAGATTTGAATTCCAATTTCACATGGTGCTGGGAGGGGGTTATAGAACAAAGATGTAATAGGGCCCATTACTGAAAACATCTAATCTTAGTGTTTGTGTCCCCAGGAGGAGCAGGGACAAATTACATTGTTCAGTTCCTTGATCATAGTGCCAGCAAGGGATGGTTGGTGGAGGGGGAGGCATGGACAAACTATGGATGCTTAGCAGGACTGATATAAAGAAACTTGCACTATAAAAATTGCATATGCGCTGATGGTTATTTTATGTTTGTTGGTGTGGAGGTAGGGCCCCACAACATATTTTGCAGTTGGGCCCCTTACAGTTGTTGGCACAGCCCGTCTCTCAATACCTCTGTATCTACTCACTCAGTTGACCTCTCCTTGTCACATCCCAGGCTCAACTGCCTAATGTCCAGAAGAGGGGGATATTTATACACCTGAGTCATAGTCACATGACATAGACCCTTAACATTAAAAGTAGGTTTCTTGATCTGTGGTAGAGGTTTGGACACTAAAAAGTGTCCTCAGTATCATAATCCCTACTACCTTCTCCATTAGAACACCAACTTCCCACTATACTGAAGTGTAGCTGGACAATTTTAAAGAAATACAGTAATTAGGCCATCAATTACCTAGCAACCCTGATGCAGCCACTTTGGTTACTGTAAGATTGACAGTTATCAATCAGACTGTCCTGTAAAACAGAAACATTAGAGGGCGCCCCACCCTTAAGGAAAATCCTTTTACTCCAAAGCCTACACAGAGAAGCAGCGCTGTTTTGTTTTCTACAAAACTCAGGTAATGATTTTTCCTTTTTGGCCAAACTGCATTTTTTTACAGACGGTATCCCTGGCACACATAAAAACAATTGCTGTACTTATTTACTGTCTCGGTATGCTACCTCGAATGTACAGAACCTGAGGGCTTTACTTTCATTTGCATGTGTTTTGTTTTTGCCACAGACTTGCATGCATTTAAAAAGGCATAAATAGAGCCTTTAACACTCAGTGCTATCAGTGTACTTCAGGGCAGTTATTTTTTGCATGGGTCCCCTGAGTTTTACAGCTGTGCCTAAACGAGTAAGTCTGGAGCACTCTCAGTTATGCAGGAGTGGCAGCTTAAAATTGTAAAACTCCTGTTTTGCTTTTAGCCGTTGCGTCTGTCTGTCCTTTTCATTCATTCATTTGTTCTTTACAAAAGATAAAGCCTGCTTGGCTTACTGGAGCACCTCCCACACTGGGAGCAACTTCCTCGGGCTTTCTAAGGTGGTAGAGGTAGAAGATGTAGCTGCTGTTTGCATACGTTGCCTGCAGCATGACTAGAACAAGCATTTGTCAGTGATGAATGTTCGCTTTCAGGTATTTGCAGTGGTGTTTGGCATGTATGGTGCTTTACCCTAATGCCCTGTGCGATTGCTGGTATTTGCACAATAAATTTTCAGCATGACCTTTTTGTTACCCCCATTGTGCACTACATAGGCGGAAATATATTTTGGGCAGGATGTGAAAAATGGCAGCTGTACTGCTCATAAGGAAGTGTGGTAAAATGGCAATGTTGAAAATCTGGAGTGGAAATATTGAAAATTCGCAAAGCTAGGAGCGTACGTGGGAACTGTGCAATGCACGCTCATAGCAAAACAGTCATGGTTAGGAATTTTTTCACCAAATTGTCAGCATTGGCATTTTAAAACCTCTGCTAATGAACAGTGTCACTGTGATTGTCTTACTGTGTGCCATACATTGATTTTGCACACCGACTATGCCATTGTGCACTACATGGGCGGAAACACGTTTTGGGCAGGATGTGAAAAATGACAGCTGTACTGCTCATAAGGAGGTGTGGTAAAATGGCAATGTTGAAAATCTGGAGTGAAAATATTGAAAATTCGCAAACTTACGAGCGTACGTAGGAATTGCGCAATGCACGCTTGTAAAACAGTTATTTTTAGGAATTTGTTCACCAAATTTTCAACATAGCCATTTTAAGAACTCTGCTCATGAACAGTGACACTGTGATTTTCTTAATGTGTCCCATACACTGAGTTCACACAGCGACTGTGCCATTGTGTGCTACATGGGCGGAAACACATTTTGGGCAAGATGTGAAAGATGACAGCTGCAGTGCTCATAAGGAGGTGTGGTAAAATGCCAATGTTGAAAATCTGGAGTGGAAATATTGAAAATTCTCAAACCTACGAGCGTGCATGGGAACTGTGCAACGCACGCTCGTAAAACAGTCATTTTTAGGAATTTTTTCACCAAATTTTCAACATTGCCATTTTAAAACCTCTGCTAATGAACAGTGTCACTGTGATTTTCTTACTGTGTCCCTACATTGATTTCGCATCGACCGCATCATTGTGCACTACATACGGAAAGACGCTTTTGGGCAGTGGATGAAAAAATGACAGCCATACTGCTCATAAGGTGTGGTAAAATGGCAATGTTGAAAATCTGGAGTGAAAATATTGAAATTGAACTCACAGCGTGTGTAGGAACCTGCACAACACACGCTCGTAAAACAGTTATTTGCAGGAATTTTTTCACCAAATTTTCAACATAGCCATTTTAAGATTTCTGCTCATGAACAGTGACACTGTGATTTTCTTAATGTGTCCCATACAGTGAGTTCGCACACCGACTGTGCCATTGTGCGCTACATGGGCGGAAACACATTTTGGGCAAGATGTGAAAAATGACAGCTGCACTGCTCATAAGGAGGTGTGGTAAAATGGCAATGTTGAAAATCTGGAGTGAAAATATTGAAAATTGCTAGGAACTTATTTAGGCTGCATGTAGGAATGCAACGCAGGACTTGTAAACAGTCATTTTAGGATTTTTTTCACCAAATTTTCAGCACAGCCATTTTAAGACCTCTGCTCATGATCAGTGTCACTGTGATTTTCTTAATGTGTCCCATACATTGAGTTCGCACACCGACTGTACCATTGTGCGCTACATGGGCAGAAACACATTTTGGGCAGGATGTGAAAAATGACAGCTGTACTGCTCATAAGGAGGTGTGGTAAAATGGCAATGTTGAAAATCTGGAGTGAAAATATTGGAAATTCGCAAACTTATGAGCATGTGTAGGAACTGCGCAATGCAGGCTCGTAAAACAGTCATTTTTAGGAATTTTTTCACCAGACTTTCAACATGGGGTTTTTAGGACCCCTTCTCATGAATGATGTCACTGTTCCCCCATTGGCTGTGCTGCGCTCCCCCCCACCCCATCGTGGCAACAGATACTATGGCTGACGGGGGTGCCCAATCCCCCGTCGGCTCCATGCCCCCAACCAGCCATCCTTGTGCTACGCTGGGATCCTCACCTAGTGTGGCAAACATCCTGCATCGCTATTTAAAAGAAAAACTGCAAATAAAACTGTCCTCGGCGCTCTCCCTGCCCCTCCCACAACCTGCACTCCACCCACTGCGCACTCTGTCTCCCCACACATCCACTCACCCCATACTTACCTCCGGACCTCGGCTCGACGATCTTCAGTGGACCGGGAACACGTCTGCACTCTTCAAAGCCGACTGCGAACTGAGTAAATGCCGGTAGGCTGTGTAATGGAATAGATAGGGTTTTTTCAACTTTGCTGCATATCTCAGGCATTTTTTGGAATTTTTGCACCAAATTTTCAACATGGGGTTTTTGGGACACCTTCTCATGAATGCTGCCACTGTAATGGCATTATTTGGGCCTGAAGGGTGATTTCCAGCATGATGACCCTGCGCAGTGACTGAGAAATCACCCTTCGGGCCCAAATAACGCTCCACCTCTCCTCTACTCTGCGCCTCATTCCCTTTTCTTTTGGGGCACCTGAAAAAAGGCAGCACTAGTCAGCTCTTCATCCCTCAGTGCACAGAAGGTGCAGATACCGAGAAACAAAAGGGGTTTATTTCATGTCTGGGCAACCCTTATGTTTTCACTACTGATTTATACAGTTTTACTTAAGCGGCTGCAAAATCATGTTGTGCCTGTCCCCGAGTAAACACTGCTACTAAAAGCAAGTTCTGTTATTCACTTTTAAGGATTATACCAGCAAAATGCATATATTTTACTGGCTCCTATTTATAACAGGACGATCACTGGCACTACAACAAACGTTTCATTATTTATTGTAAAGATCATTCTTTTCATTCCATTTCTTTTTCTAAATACACTATACGCCCTTTTCTATTTCTACACCAGCTGCCTAAATCAGCTGCCCATGTATTCATAGCCCAACATGGCTAGCATGTTTTACCTTTTTACACACTAACAGCAGTGTACATCTTGGTTGGGGCAATTACCAGTGCACCCTTCCATGACAGAGGTCACTCTGTTACATGTCACCTGCACCCCTCATGTCCCTGTCTGGCAACATGTCATTCTCACTCCTGGGCTGCCCTGGACCATGGTTGAGGGTTGCATCACCACCGCCATGCATGGGGGCATCCTCATTCCCGGTCAGTTCGGTGGCCTCCCACCCAACTGTGCCACTGGCATCCTTGCCTGTCACCATGACAGCTGTGTCGCTTGCCGCACACAGTCTCACAGCACTGTTGCCTGACCCTGCACTCCAACGATGCCCCTGTCAGGCATCTGGGATATCCTCCTCCACATCCTCCTCATCTGTTATCTCTTCCCCACCCTTCTGTGGTGCCACATGTTCCCCACCTTGGGCCATCATCCAGGTCCTGGCTGTGTACACTCGTGCATCGCTCCGCTTCAGGTGTGGCATCACCCACTCCAGGGAATGCCACCATGCATCCTGGTCCTGCTGCTCACTCCTCACACCTCCATGGGCACCTGGAACACAAAGTGACAGCCAGTGAGTATGCCACAGGCCCATGCCTTGCCTCCCTGCATGTTGCCCACACCACCGATGCAGGTCCAGCAGGCCACCACCATGCCATGCGATGTGTTGCATGGGCTGTGCTGTGCACTGATCATGTGTGTGGCATGCACCCACCCATGTGTCCATGGTGCCTGTGCCCTACCAACAACCTCCATCCACAGCAACCTGTGCTGACCCACCAGGGTGTGTGTGTGTGTGTGTGTGAGTCTGTGTGTTTGTGCATATGTACCTCCCTGCCTGCTAGTCCCCACACAGTCATCTGCACAGCTGCATACATGACATGACCGCTGCACACCTACCTTGCCAATGCTGCTCTCTGTGGGGTCCTCAGCCATGTCCATCCGGTCCGGCATCCCTGGGCCTGCCCTGGCCTTCAGCATCACTGCCTTCACCTCCGGGGACATAACAGTGTGTGACATCATCAGTTTCCCTCTGTACAGTAGAGGTTCCTGTTGTGTGCTGTGTGTTGGACATGTTACTGGTGCCACATACCTGACCGGCATGAGCGTCCTCCATGCATCTGGACATCAGCCTCTCATGCCATCCTCCTCAGGTGTCCAAGGAGCTGCCCCTCCCTCCAGGCCAGGCCATTCCAATGGTGTCTGACCTGCTGCATGGTCCTCCTTATCCAGACACCGCCTGAAGCCTGCTGCCTATGGTGGACCACACCCTCTCCCTGTCTGCTGGTCTGGACTGCTGTGCCCCCTGTGGGAACAACACCCTGCTCCACTGTTCAGCCAGACTGATGAGAAGCACTGTCTCATCATCTGTGAAGTTCAGTGCCCTGCTCCAGCGTGCCATGGCAACTGGGACTGCCATCTGCAGCTTGCCCTTGTGACTGCTGTTATCCCTTGCCTCCCTCTGCAGTGTAGCTGGGGCTGTGCCTGTGCTACACCATCCTGTCCTAGCATGCACTACCAAGGCCCTACATATGCTGATGACTCAGTTCCACATGCTCCCCACTTTCTCCCGTGAGTCACACACCACATCACACATGCTACACAGCATGTATCAGCATGCAGCATGCAATGCACTGTACTTTGCATACGGGATAATTCAGTATGCAAGCAGCGTTGCTGTGGCTGACACAGTGTGACTTGCATCTACCTGCTGCCACTGCACAGTGCAATGTGAGGAGCTGTGATTGCCATCCCACTTGTCACCACACACTGTGCTTCTGCAGGGTACCTTGGCTGTATAGGGGGGGCATGCCTCCAGTGGCACTGTGCCAGTCCACATGACATGTCCTATGGGTGTGCCATGACACAACCATGTCCTGCTGCCTGTGATGCACTGCACCCACCCTTGTGCATCCACTGCGGAAGTGCTTCACAGTGTGTGCAGCTTCCCACCCACACAGTCCCCCTTGTCCCCATTCTGCCTACCTCTGGTGCTCACTGTGCACTGCCATTATGTGTTGGTACTGGCAACAGTGTTCTGTGTGCCACTTGTCTGTGGCTTTGGCCCCAGCATGTGCAGTCCCTGCTGCCTAGTACTGTGGCCACTGTGTGACTGCCCCACACAGTCCCCCATCTGTACATCACACTGCTTGTGCACATGTCTCCCCTGCTAGCATTAGGCACCTGGATGCCCTTGCCACTGTCCATGTCACTGAGTGCTGCACCGTCTGGGGTGGCACACAGGCAATGGGCACATCTGTGTCACCTATGATGCCACTGCCTGTGTGGTGGTCCAGGCAGTGACACCTCCATCTTGCTGCAGCTGTTCTGGTCCACCTGCTGTGTGTGCTGTCCGTGGTGGACCCTGGGTTCCTGGCACTGCATTGTTGTTCCCTGCAATGACATGGCACTGCTGCCCAGTGTGCCTGTTGTGTGCACCAGTGCTGCATGCGTGTGGTCTTCCCATGGTCCCAGAGCTGTGGTTCAGGACCTGCATGCAGCTTGGTGGTGTTGGCGTACCTGTGGTTGTGCACACTGCGCATACTATTGTGTGCTCATCTGAAGTGTGCTGCAATGAGCTGTGCTCACATTCATGGTCCTGCTATTGTGTGTTGTGCCTGGCCTTGCTGTCACCTGTGATGGGCTGGTCCTGCAGCCTCCTCCTCCTCCTCCTCCTCATCCCTTGCAGTGTCACCATCCTTGCTGGGCGCCTCCTCATCCTCTGCCAGTGGTGTGCCATGTTCCAGTGCCATGTTGTGCAGCACACAGCATGCTGTGAACAGTTTACATGCCATTACCAGTGTATATTTCAGTGCACCCCCTGATCTGTCAAGGCACTGGAACCTCATCATGAGGATGCCAAATGTGCGCTCTATCACACTACATGTTGCTGTGTGTGCATCATTCTACTGTTGCTCTGGCGCACTCTGTGGACACCTCAGCGGTGTCATCAGTCAGGGCTGTTGTGGGTATCTGCTGTCACCTGTGGGGAGGGAGGTGTTGGTTAGTGTTGTGCCCACATTCATCCCATGCCCACCCATTCTGCATGTGTCCATGTGTGCCTTACCAAGCAGCCAGCCATCTATGAGTGTCCCGCTCTGGAAGGCCTCACACGCTCTGCAGTTTCTGTAATTGTACGCATCATGTGTGGACCCTAGATACTGCGCCACAGCATTGAGGATCCTGCACCTACAGTCACAGATGACCTGTACATTCATGGAATGGTAGCCCTTCCAGTTGACATAGGTCTCTGGTTCATCCAGTGGTGCCTTTATGGCAATGTGTGTGCAGTCTACTGCACCAAGCACACATGGGAATCCTGCCATGCTGTAGAATCCCTGCTTGATTGCCAGTTGCTCCTGGGCATCTGTGGGTAGGTGGGTGTATTGGTGTGACCTGTGTATGAGGGCATCCATGACTGCCATCAGGCACTGTGATACAGAAGGCTGTGAGATGCCAATGGTGTTGCCACTTGGTGTCTGAAATCTGCCAGTGGCCATTACCCATTGGGCTGCACATACCTTCCCCTCTTTTGGTATGGCATGGCCTTTCTGGGTCCTGCTTCTGAGGTCAGTGTCAAGTTCCTGGCATAGCTCTGCTATGGCTGCCTTGGCAAGTCAATATCGTGCGATGCACTGCACCTCACTCAGGTACATGTGGGCAGTGCATGACCGGTACACATGCCTGACATGCGTCCAGTGTCGGGGTTGCTGCTGTCTGTGCACCTGCTGTGCAGTGCCACCCTGTTGTGTAGCCTGGCAGGCACATTGCCTATGGTGTTGTCTGGCCAGCTGTATGCCCAGAAGGGCCAGTGGTGCTAACATGTTCCTGGCAGTCATCTGTCTCTGTTCTGCTGCAGTCCTGAGTCTCAGTCCTGTATCACTACCCTGCCCCTTTCCTTCATGTTTCTAAGTCCCCTTGGATCAGCTCTGTGTGGCATAGCAGGTGTTTGATATTTGCTGTTAGGTGCTCCTTTGTGAACTGCACTCCTGCATCCTACATGTCTTACTCCTGTCGCAACCCACCATGCATCATGGTGCTAGTTGCCTTCTGGCACTGTGCTGGTTCATGGACCCAGCAGGACTTTGCCTTCATGCATGGTGTGTTTGTGAATCCCATCTTGCTTGCATTTTGGCACAGCTTGCTGCTTGAGTCCTGCTGCTTGGTACATGCACCTTGCATCTTGATGCAGCATTTGAGAATTGGACCCCCCATCTCCACAAGGACATAGACAGGATGGAGGCAGTCGGGAGGAGGGCAACTAAAATGGTGCAGGATCTGCAAGAGAAGCCATAGGAGAAGAGACTAAAGGAACTTAATATGTATACCCTTGAGGAAAGGAGGAAGAGTGGGGATATGATAGAAACTTTTAAGTACTTCAGTGGAATCAACAAAGTCCAAGAGGGCAGCATTTTTCAGAAAAAGAGATGTACAAGAACAAGGGGACACAATTTGAAAATGGGGGGGACAGCTCAGGGGTAATGTGAGGAAGTATCTTTTTTCAGAGAGGGTGGTGGACACATGGAACAGCCTTCCTGAGGAGGTTGTGAGGTCTAAAACTGTGGGAGAATTCAAGAATGCATGGGACAGACATAAGGCAATTTTTAAGGGAGGTAGGAAGAAATAGGGTTTTGGTTAACTAGGATCTGCAGCTTATCCTGTAGGTAGGGAAATGGGCAGACTAGGTGGGCCAAGCGGTCCTTATCTGCCATCAAAATCTATCTTTCTATGACAGATTCAGATTGGTCAATACCAATCCAGAACTAGACACACAATGGATCCCCTGCTGGGGGAGGGCCTCAAACAATTGGTCCAATAAACCACAAGAGACAGGGCTATCCTGGCTCTAGTACTGACTAATGGGGAAAGGATCAAAGATCTCCAGGTAGAATGTCACCTGGGGGCCAGTGACCATCACTTGGTATGGTTCAATTTGGCCACTAGAACTCAATCATCCCATTCCAAGACACAAATATGGGACTTCAGAGGAGCTGACTTTGATAAGATGGCTAACAGAGTTAAGCTAGCTCTGGCAAGAAGAAATACAGGTGATGGGCTACAGGCAAAGCGGGCAAGCATTAAGGATGCAATACTTCATGTAACATACCATTGTGCTGGGGAGAAAAGCAAGAGCAAAAGAAGGAGGAAACCACTTTGGTTCTCAAAAACAGTAGCAGAAAAGATCAGAACCAAAAAGTTGGCCTTCAGGAAATATAAGGGAATGCAGAGGGGAAAAAAGATAGGGAGGTATACCAAACTTCCCTAAGGGAAACAGGGAAGACAGAAAGGTTGGCAAAGGCCCAAACTGAGGAAACACTAGCATGAACAGTAAATGAAGGGGACAAGACTTTCTATCTATACATTAGTGAAAGGAGAATATTTAGAGGATATATTGCTAAGATCAAAGGGGATAAGGGGGATTGTGTGGAGGAGGAACAAGGAAAAGCATCTATCCTAAAGAGATACTTCTGCTCAGTATTTACTGAGGAGAAGGTAAGGCAGGGCCCACAGCTCAGCACCATTGACACAGGGGGGAGGGAGGAGTGTACAAGTCCCTTCACAAAAGAAAGAGTCTTATAAGAGCTCACTAAGCTCAGGGTCGACAGGGCAATGGGACCTGATGGCATACACCCCAGGGTACTAAAGAAGCTAAGGGTGGAACTAGCAGAGCCATTATCAGAACTGTTTAGTGAGTCTTTGAGCATGAGAGAGGTCCCAGTAGACTGGAGAAGGGATCATGTGATCCCACTCCACATGAGTGGCAGCAGGGAGTAGGCAGGGAACTACAGACCAGTCAGTCTTACCTCTGTGGTGGACAAGATTATGGAGGCACTCCTTAAGAAAAGGAGAATACAACACCTGGAATCCACAGGAGCACATGATCCAAGACAGTGTGGGTTTACAACATGAAGGTCTTGTCAAACTAATCCCATAGATTCCTTTGACTGGGTAACCAGAGTGGTAAACCAATGGGGTGCAGCTGATGTCACCTACCTTGACTTCATCACAGCTTCCAATACTGTTCCACATAGAAGATTGATTAATAAGCTGGGTAGACTTGATATAGGGCAGAAGTTAGTCAACTGGGTGGCAAACTAGTTGGTGGGCAGAATACAGAGAGTGGTGGTAAACAGTATACAGTCAGAAGAGATACAAGTCACAAGTGGGGTACCTCAGGGATCAGTCTTGGGGCCTGTCCTCTTCAATATCTTCATCAGTGACATTGCAGATGGACTGAAGGTTAAGGTTTGCCTGTTTGCAAATGACTCCAAGATCTGCAACAGAGTAGATGATCCAGATGTGGTGGGCAGAATGAGAAGAGATCTTGAAAAACTGGCAAAATGATCTGAACAGTGGCAACTGGGGTTTAACGCAAAGAAGTGCAAGATCATGCAAATAGGGAAGAGAAACCCTAAAGCTACCAACCCATGAACCAACTAACTTTATTTTTAGAATGCTATTCCAAAAATAGATCGTAGTGTTTTATACAATATAATCAAACAATTTAAGAACAGAACTCATTTCTAAAAACACAGTATGAATTTAAATGTCACTGTAAGCCAGTTAAAATACCTATAGTTTGGGAGGGGAGTTGCTGGCAATCACATGGAAAGAAACAGACTTGGGCATGATCATCACATATGACCTGAAATCATCCAAGCAGACCACTAAAGCAGAAGGTAAGGCTAGAGGAATGTTGGGAGTATTAGTAGGGGTATCACAAGTCAAAAGAGGGAGGTAATAATCCCTCTTTACAAGACACTGGTTAGGCTCCATCTGGAGTGCTTGGTACCGTACTGGAGGCCGCACTTGCACAAGGACGTTAACAAAATGGAGGCAGTCTAGAGAAGGGCAACCAAAATGGTGCAGGGACTGCATCAGAAAGCATATGAGAACAGATTAACAGAGCTCAATATATACACCCTGGAGCAAAGGAGGGAGAGAGGTGATATGATCGAACATTCAAACATCTTAAGGGCATTAACAAGGTGAAAGAATCTACCATGCTTCAATATAAGAATACTAGCAGGACAAGTGGAGATTAGAGGTAGTCCGATTAAGGGCTAATTTGAGAAAGTTTTTTTTCACAGAAAGAGTGGTGGATGAATGGAATGGCCTACCTCAGGAAGTGGTGGATATGAATACAGTGCAGGGCTTCAAACAGGCATGGGAGAGGCATAAGGAAGCAATACAGATGAGTATGAATAAATGGGCCTTTGACAGAGTAAAGGCATATGGCGCATTCATAAGGTAGAAAAATTGGGCAGATTGGATGGGCCTTGCAGTCCTAACTGACCATCAGCATCTATGTTTCTATGTTTCTAAACCACTGTATCGCTTACTGGCAACTACTGTACTTTACCAACAACAACCTTATTTCTCCCACACAGCACAGTTTTTGGAAAGACCACTGTACTACCACTGCCCTTCTATCACTCAGCACAAATGTTGCCTCTGCAATGGATAGGGGCTGAGCTAACTGGAACGATTTTCATCGACTTTGCAAAGGCCTTTGATTTAGTAAACCACTCCCTGCTCTATAACAATCTTGGTAACCTGGGCATTTCATACACAGCTCTGCCCTGGCTTAAGATATACCCTGTGAAGAGGTACCATTGTTTAGGTTTGGTCCCTCCTTGTCTGAACCTGCTGCTACCTCACTTGGGGTCCCCAAAAATCAATATTTGGGCCTATCCTTTTGTCCTTTATAATAAATTCCATCCACCTATGTCTCTCACATAGTACACCCATCCTAAAAGCAGAAGACTTGGCCCTTTTCAAAGGCTCTCATAGCATTTCTAATATCAATCAGTAACTGTACCTGATATAAATAAGTACAAAAATGTGTTCTTTTTTCTAGTAGGCTTCTCATGAACACAACCAAATCTCAGGCCATGCTGTTTGACTCATCTCCCAGGTAAAAGAGCAGCAGATATCCATTGTCAGTGACTTGCGAAAATGGAATGTTTGGCTTCATTTTTTTTATTTAACTCTTTGTGTTTCATGCTTGACTCATCGTTGGAATTCTTGATCCACTTGGCCTCTGCCTGTAAAGCAGTTCATTCTAGGTTGGGGCTTTCTTTTAAAGTCAGTAACAGTCTCATCCCCAAATCCCAGATTGCCATAGCTTAAGGCATCTTAATCTCTAAACTTCTATATGGGATGTCTGTTTTGTTTTTGTTCTGCAAAACTGTCCTGCAATACTGAAATGGGGCTTATAATATCTGCAGATTTGCCTTGGCTTCCAACCAGCATACACACTACTGAATCTTGTACTTAAAACTTGGATGGCTCCCCCATCTGCCCTATGCAACCTCACGTTGAGAGGTGTCATTTATAATGTAGTACTTAAACAGTCTTCATTTCCCCTTGCCTCTCTTCTACTGCCTGGCAAATAATCATATCCCATAAAATCAGTTAATTTTGATCTATTGTCCATACTCAAGACTACAACCAAATTGGGAAATTGCTTTCTCATACTCTGCTCCTAAATTATGGAATTCCATTCTGGCTATGATTTGTCAGTGTCCTTCTAGTAAGGCCTTCAAAAGTGGTTATCACTCCTACCTACTTAAGACTATTCCTGTTCTTTCTCTTAGTCTGTTTACAACTTGTTTTGGGTCTTCTTGTTTGATGTTTGTTATTCGCTCCCTGCACAAGCTGAAACAATCAAAGAAACAATAAATATGTTTGAATCAAGTAAAACAGATAACTGGGAGAGAAAAACTGTTTCAATATTTTGCTGTAAACCCCGGAATGGGACTTCAATCGGCAGAATCAAATATGACATTCCAGTATTTCTCTCTCAGATTCTGGACATCAACATAGCTAAAAGTTCTTTGGATGGATAACCTTACATGAGGCATTTTTGACTCTCCTCAAATAGACATCAAATTCAAGACAATTAAGATGGCAAATACAATTCTTCAAGCATCCCTCAGGTTGGATGCAGCTGTCATACACCTGGTAACCCCATATGTGTTTAGCACTTTGCCCAATAGAAAGGTACAAGAAAACAATGAAAATCACTTTAATAGCAGTCTTTCAGATAGCATTATCTTAATGAATAAATACACAATATTGGAACAAGACATTACATTGTGACTTGCAGATATAAATAAAGAAAAGAAGGTAGACCTTAAGTTATACTCAAACATTACAATCATGTCCTGGAACATCGAAGGGTTAAACTTTAAACAGGCAGACTCTGAAATAAAACCTTTTTTAACTAAGTGAGGCATGTTGTGTCTCCTGTTGACATGGTCTAACAGCTCTCTCCTAACTCCAGATTACACTGCCAATTCATTATGGCAAAAAAAGATAAAAAAATATGTCTGTAACAAAGTAGACCTAGCCACATATGTTAGAACATCTTTAAACTTGAAGGGACATCTGATTGCCACAACTTCAGATTATATGCTTGCAATAAAATTGAATAAGGAAGATTTTTCACTAATTGTAGTTAACATATATTTTCCACCAGCTGTCATGATTTTTATGGAGATATGACCCAAATTTCTAGCCCTTCTCTCAGATTAACAAAAATAATTTGGAGAATCATGCAGTGATCATTCTTTGTGACTTTAATGAAAGGCTTAATACAGATTTGTCTACATATGATAATGTTTTGGATTTTATAGCTGTTTTATTAATTTAAATCCTATAATTATGAGGTATAGAAGTCCTGTGACAAAAAAAAATAATAATAAAAGGGAAACAAATCTCTTTAATTTGTTATCAACTGAGTATTTCTGTCTATTAAATGGAAGGCTCCCAGGTAATCTCCTTGGTAATTTCACTTATACAAATAACAGGAGTTCATCTGTCATAGACCTTATTTGGGTGAAACTGGAAGCAATTCCCATAGTAAATGATATAGAGAGTCTAGACAACTTAGATTCTGCTTATTCCCCTCTTACATTTCATTTGATGGTAGCATTCAAAAAAATGGTTCGCAATGCTCACAACATCGTTAGTAATACTGGAACACTTGAGATCCTGAATAACAAAAGGATTAGGTGAAATGCTTCTCACTCTTCTCTTATGGAGAACCTTTCTCAGGATCATAAAGTCCTCAATTTAAAGAATGAGTTAGAGATTCCATAAAACCATATTCAGATTGTGGGTTTGTGGGATTTATTAATCTCTCATATAAAACCTTTGATGACCTCCATAGCCATGGTAAGAAAAACTCAAACCACTTGGTTCAATCATTTATGTAGAGATGCTAAGAAGAGATTTCTTAGGTTAGTAAAATATTGTAAAATGCAAAAATCGAGAGTTAATTTCAATAGGCTTAAAAAAGCTCGTAAAGAATATAAGAAAATCTTAGAAAAAGAACATAGGACATATTTTAAGAGGATGTGGAACAAGTTAAGAGTTGTGATGTTTAAAAAAGATTCCCAAAAATTTTGGAATCTGATCAGCTATGGATACAACTCATATTCCCAAGATCTTGAGGCTTATATCCCTCCTAATTTTTGGGTGTAATATTTATTTATTTATTTAGTTTTTATTTACTGGGTAGGTGCACTAGCCATAAAATGACTATTTTCAGGCATGACCCGGGAGAGTACAACAAAAAGAGAACAGTTGAACAACAGCAAAATGGGTAAAATAAAACAAATAGAGGAACAGTACAGCAGTGCTACAAAAATACAATGGGTAGAGACAACAAAAAATAATGGCAAGCATTATACAGATAATGGCAGTAAGATATATAATAAGTACATAAACCATGGACCCAACCTGTGGAGTGAAAGGGTTAATAAGATAGTAAGGTTATATAGAGCGAAATGTGAGGAATGTTCAAACATAACAAGAAAGACTGACAGATGGAAGGTCAGTGGTGGTAATTGGCAAAACAACAGTAGATGGTCAGCAACAAAGTTCGAGAAGGAAGAGAGCTAGTAGTCAAGAAGTTATTCACAAAGAGAAGGAAAAATATGGGGAGGGGAAGAGGAGACAGTCTTGGAGCTGGATTAGAGCAGGGGTGACATTACAGGAATAATAATCTGTTATATTTTTCAAAGTCTGACGAATTAGAACTTAAAAATTTTGTTGCAGCTAGAAATAATATTCAGATTATAAAACCTAATCCTATCCTAATTGCAGTTAACAATATTTCTAATGCTATAGATTCAATGAAAACAAACAAGGCCCATGGGCCAGATAAGATCATTCCAGAAATTTATAAGTATATGGAAGAGAAACGGATACATATTTTGGTAATACTATTTAATTCCATCATTCAAGATGGAACTATACCATTAAGTTGGAAAGGTAGTCTGATTTTTCCACTTTATAAAAAAGGGCATGCATGAGATCTGAGGATGTATTGGCCCATAAGCTTAATAGACTCTTCTCAAAACCTTTTCATGGAAATAATCTTTGACAAATTACAAAAATGGTTAGATGTAGAAAAAATTCTTTCTGAATATCGAAATGGTTTTAGATCTAAAAGATCAACAATTCAATACTTTTTTCATACTTGCTCATTTGATTTGGAAGTACATCAAGATAAAAAAGTCAAAACTGTTTTGCTGTTTGGTGAATTTCAGCTACACTTTTGATAATGTTGATAGATCAGTTCTTTGAAATACACTAACAGAGCTTGGAACTGAGTCTACCTTATTAAGTACACTTAAAAGACTTCATAACAATAATTGGATAGAGGTGCAATACAATAAAAAAGGTGGTTTAAATAAACCAATAAAAGTCAATAGGGGTATCAGACAGGGTTGCCTTTTAGCTTCTACTGTCTTCAATATATATATATTATTACTATCTTATAAAACTTGAAAGATTCCAGCTTTCACGCTTTTTGATGTCAGCGTGGCTCAGTTGGTAGCACATCCACCTCTGGACCAGAAGGTCGTGGGTTCTCGTCCCATACTGGGATTGGACTTGCACCTAAAAATCGCTGGCATCCGAGTGCAGTATTGGGGGGTGCTGTACTGCTAGGGTGTGCCATCCTTCGGATGAGACGTTAAACCGAGGTCCCTTCTACCCATCCTGGTGTTGACCTAGTGGGTGTCCAGGTGGAAGTAAAAGAACCCAGGTCACTCTTCGCAAAGAGTAGGGAACATTCCCAGTGTCCTGGCCAACATTCCCCTTCCCATAAAACTGGTTCATGCAATTATCCAGGCTATGTGTGGGTGATGATGTGCGATATGGCCTCCACCACACATTCAGTCACTTCACTACCAGTCTAGCATTGCTTGTAAAGCACTTTGGATGTGTGAAAAGCGCTATATAAATGCTGATTCATCTTCTTCTTCTTCACTCTCCCTCCTTATTAAACAGAAAAATGTCTTGTCTGGCATATACTGATGATATTACACTTCTGTCAGCATCTTGTCATGGAATACAACAAATGACCAAATTTGCCATCCTATGTAAAAATGATAAACTTCAGATAAATAGGGAGAAGACCAAAATACTGTTTTTTTGGCAATAATAACATCAGTATCAGACATAAGAAACTTTACCTTGAGAAAGAGCCTATTAAAACCATCAGTTTTTATGACTACTTGGGGGTCTGTTTTTCTGCAGATTGCACTTTGAAACAGCACAAGAATATACTTATGACTAAAATAAAAACTGCTTTCAATGCATTTAAGATCTTCAATTCAAAATTATGTAAGGCCTCCATTCTGAGTGTCCTTAGGGTATTAAATGCGAAGGTCAGTTCAAGTGTATTATAAGGGGCCAAAATTTGGACTCTGACCTCATTATATGTACAGTATATACTGCAAATCCTTGGAGCAACAAATGAATAAGTGTTATCGCTATGTTCTCATGGTACCGCAATCTGTATCTGCAGCAATTCTGCAATCAGAACTGGGTCAGATGTTCCTTCAGTCACTAATCTTTGAAAGGCAATTTAATTTCTTGCTATCACTATTCCTTCTTAAAGATTTTTGTTTATCAAGATTATGCATGGAAGAACAAATAAATCATTCATTTAGACCTTTCGCTTTTCCGTATGTTAAGATTATTAAAAATTAAATATACCCCTTGAATCTAAGACAGAGTCTACATGAAATTTACTTAAAATCCAGAAAAGAAATTAAAGAAATCATCCAAAGTAGATTAAGAAAACAATCAGGCAGGTTAGATTTAGAAAGAATTTCTTTATTAAAACATTACAAATGGTACAAAATCTTAAAAAACAACCATCAGTTAGTACCTTATTTCTAGATTATATCTGATTCTGACCAGAGCAGACTCCATTCCGTGTGGAACTTTACAAAGCAAATTATATATTACATAACCAGGAAAGGCCGGGTTATACCTCCCAATACTGAAGATGCAATAATAATACCATTGATGACTTGAAGTATATAATATTGTTTTGCCCCTTGTATGAAACAAGACAAAGTGAACGGCTGGGCTGTATCTTGAGGATCTCACCCCCCACCCAACCACATTCTTTAATTGCTTTTACATCAGAAAATCCTATGATACTGTGTAAATTAAGTGGCTTTCTGGCAACCCTACTTCTCTGATTATGGCACTTTAAATAAATAGTATATTGTCATTTTACAGTATATGTTATTATACATTACTTTGTTCTGTTTTGTTGGAAACTATTGAATATACAACAACTGTATTTTCATTTTTAATCTATTTTAATTCTTCTCTATTGTAAAGACTTATATTCAATCAGTTAATAAAATGTATACTTGTACTAGCTCCCAGCACCGTGAGCCATGAGCTATTGCACTTGTTATTATCCTGTATACTAGTTCATGCTGTATGTACCTTCATTTGTACCCTGTTTACCAACCCCAATATTCCATCCTGTAATCTATTTTGTATCTTGGACAATTGTAATAACCATCATTGTGCATTGTTGTTACTTATTATACATTTTCCCCTTTCTGATCTCCCAGGTCAAGTCTGAATATAGGCAACTATTTTGTCTATCATACCTACCTGATAAAACTAAATACAGTAAATAAATAAACATATGTAATATATTATTATTTTTATAATTACAGCTATTACTGTTATGAAAAGAAAACATTAATCATGCAATTGAATGTGTGAGTCAGGCTTGCCCTTGACTCCTTTCCCTCATGCTGCTTTCAGAAATTATTACCACTAATGACAATGGGGAGAAGAGACTTTGAGGAACTGGGCAGCTTATGCAAGATGATATTTTTCAGGGAATCAGACTTTCTGAATGACTAATTTCTAGAAACATAGACAATGATCAAAGAAAAAGCCCACAGGTCCATCTGTTTTTCCTGGAGTTCCCTATCTGTCCAGGGACCTATTGTTCACATAGGGTTTTAGCCTTCCCAGTGCACCTCCTGCTCCCTTCCATACTGATACTGATTTGAGCAACCACCAGACCCTTAAATATGTCCCAGCCATGCTTGAAATGATTTATGGTCTTGGTGCCCATCACCTCGATTGGGCCCAGTGTTCTGAAACTGGATTCCAAAATCTTTCAGGGAGGCCCCAACTGTGAAAATTTTCAAGCAGGGGCTGATGGTGCATCTTTTTAAGAAGACTTTTGTAGATCACCTATAGTTTTTCATTATAATGCCTGATGTATTATTTTAAATAATGTAGAATTATTTAAATTGTATTGTTGTTTATTGGTCATTCTTTTGTTTTATGTTCCTTATTATTGTATGTTTATTTAATTGTTTCCTTACCTGAACAGGGCCCAGATCCTCTGGGACTGGGTGTTAAATAAACAAACTTTTACATACTTACTTACCTCTGCTGGCAGACTGTTCCAATGGCCTCAATGCACTTTATGTAAAATAGAACTTCCTCTCATTATTCTTAGACCTTCTATCACTCAGATAGAAGGGCTTAAAAAAGCAGCATTTAGGAGATACAGGAAATCAGGAAATAAGGAGGAATGGGATGAGTATGTGAAGATGTCCAAGGTAATCACCAGGGGAGTCAGGGTTGCTAAAGCTCCCAAGGAATTGAGGCTGGCATGGGGTATCAACGAATGAGAAAATGACTTATTCAGATACATATGGGAGAAAAGGGGCTGTAAGGACCAGATTGTGAGGATTGGGGGAAGGGTGGTGGGCTGAAAGTGGGGTGAAACAAGCAGAGGCTCTAAATGAGTACTTCTGTTATGTGTTCATGAAGGAAAAGAATTGGCTACTTCCAAAGGGGGTGGAGATGATGGGCAAGGGCGGTGACGAGTTAACATATAGTGTTATTACTGTGGCAGAGTATTGGACCATCTAAGGGCTCTGAGGGTGGATAAAGCACTGGGCCTGGAGAGCATATATCTGTGATTGCTTAAAGAAATGGCTGATGTTTTGGCTGGACCACTGGTGGATCTATTTAATACTTCCATGAAAACATGGCTTGTGCCACAAGACTGGAGGATGGCCCACATGGTGCCTCTCAATAAAGTGGTCCAAAGGATGAGCTGGGTAATTACAGACTGGTAAGCCTAATATCTATTGTGGGAAAGCTGATGGAGACAATACTTAAGGAGAGGCTGATTTCCTTCTTGGATGTCAGTGGGCTCCAAGATGTTCATTAGCATTGGTTTATCTCTGGAAGATCCTGTCTGACTAACCTTGTTGAGTATTATGACTGGGTTATGAGGGAGCTGGACAAGGGTCATGCTGTGGATGTCATTTATTTGGACTTCAGCAAGGCCTTTGATTCAGTTCCTCATCCAAGAATGCATGGTAAGCTAAGTAATTTGGGAGTGGGTGCTAAATTGTTTAATTGGATTGTGAACTGGCTGCAAGACAGACAGGAGAGCATAGTAGTGAGGGGGGAACTCTCATCTCTGAGAGCTTTGTTGAATGGGGTGCAGCAGGGATCAGTGCTGGGGCCATTGTTGTTTGTGATTTTCATTGCAGACATCTCACATGGTGTCAAGAATAAAATTAGTCTTTTTGCAGATGCCACCAAGTTGGGGGGCAGTGGTGGATGATATATAAGGTTGGCAGGGTTGCAGGATGATCTTGCTAAGCTGGCAGAGTGGTCAGAGGTATGGCAGCTGGGGTATTATGTGAAAAAAAGTGCAAAGTATTACACTTTGGTGCAATGATTCAGGGGTTACAGGATATGCCCTACAAGGCCAGGTTAAGGGAATTGAACATGTATTCCCTGGAGGAGAAAAGGGATTGGGGGGATATGATTGAGACCTTTAAATACTTAAAGGGAATAAATAAGTCTGGTACTGAAGAGATATTCAAGACTTGCGGGGGAGGGACATGAGAGGGCATACACTTAGATTGTAAGAAGGTAGGTATAAGAGGGAAATGAGGAGGCACTTTTTCACAGAGAGAGTAGTGGCAGTTTGGAATGTTTTGCTGGAGGAGGTGGTATCCTGTAGAATGGTGGGTAGTTTCAGAGAGGTTGGGAC
Source organism: Neoceratodus forsteri (assembly GCA_016271365.2). NCBI lineage: Eukaryota > Metazoa > Chordata > Ceratodontiformes > Ceratodontidae > Neoceratodus > Neoceratodus forsteri. The sequence continues at coordinate 617,018,484 of CM057455.1, forward strand.
AGGGAGAGAGGGGGGTATTAGGGAAGGTGAATGAGGGGGGAGGGGCAGCTGCAAAGTAGAGGTTAGTTGCATGCTCGAGCAGATTAGAGAGACCTAGAGGCCTAATTTCTGCTGGCAGTTTTTGTATGTTAGCAGACCTAAGCTCCATCAGGTTCCACTCATGACCTTGGGTTCCTGACTCTGTACTCCTGCTATACAGTTCGCCTAGTTCACTTGCTTATTCCTTTTAGCAACATGAAGGTCTCTTTCATATCCCACCTGTCTTGCCTGGTCTCCAGTGAATACATGTTCAGTAGCTTGAGATGATCTTCATTAGATCTGCCATGTTAGCCCTAAATCATCTTTGTCATCCTGCATTGCACTGTCTCCAGGCTGCCCCTATCATGACTTAGGTGAGGACTCCAGAACTGAGCACAGTATACCAGATGTGGCCTTACCAGTGGCCTATATAGAGGTGGAAGCACCTCCTTTTTCCTGCTGTCAGTACCCTTTCCATATACCCCAGCATCATATTAGCCTTACTGAAGGCCTTTTTACACTGGCTTGATTGTTTCAGGGAGTCACTAAGGATAACTCTCAGGACCCTTTCCTTTGCCATAGTGCTCAGTTTCACTCCTTCAATTCAATACTCTGTCCTGTTTGTTTTTTCTCCCCTAGGTACATGACCTTGCATATTTTGGCATTGAATTTTGACTGCCAAACCTTAGACCACCTCTCTAGTCTTTGCAAATACCTCTGCATTTCCCTGATCCCTTCGTATCTATCTACCCTATTTCAGAGCTTCATGTTATCTGCAGAGAGACACAACTTGCCCAGGATGCTCTCTCTAAAGTAATTGATAATCATATTGAACAGGACATGACCAAGGATAGAGCCCTGCAGTACCTCAGTGGCGCCTTCCCTCATTTCTAATTTGACACTGTTTACCACCACCCTCTGATGTCTCTCCTTCAACCAGTTCACTACCCATCTAAGTCCCTTGCTGCACACAGGTCCTCCAGCTTCTTCAGCAGTCTTCTGGGTGGCACTGAGTAGAAAGCCTTGAAGAAACAGAAGTAGTAGTAAATCCACAGCATGGCCCTTATCTACTGTGGCTGGGCCACAGAGAATAATAAGTGGGACTTGTCAGCCTCAGGTTACAAAATGTTTACACAGAATTGAGGGATAGGCAAAAGGGATTGCAAATCTGTGTGATTTCTATACTAAACCCTTATCTTGGAATTGTGCTTAATGGGCAATGTTTCCAAAAAGGAAAACAGTTACATCATATAACATATTTATCAGTGTCAGTGGCTCAGTAGGTAGCACACTCACCTCTGAGGCCGGGGGATCAGAGAGCCATGGGTTCAGTTCCCACACCTGGCACTTGGGTTAATATCCCAGTAGTGACACTGTAGTGCAGCATAAGATGGGTGCTGCACTTCTGAGGTGCCGTCTTTCAGATGAGACGTTAAACCAAGGTCCCATCTTCCTAGACTGGTGGTAGTTCAGGTGGATGTTAAAGATCCCATGGCACTTATCAAAATAGAGTAGGGGAATTTCCCCGGTGTCCTGGCCAAATTTCCCTCATTCACTAAAAATACCACCAACAGCTTAATCTGGTTCAAGGTCAGTTGGCATTCATCTGTATCCCCCTCCCACGGGTCGTGCCTGAAAATAGGGAGGACTTGTCTAGTGCACTTACCTGGTCAACAAAAACTAAATAAATAGTTATTAACAGCTATGCCAAATTACAAGAAAAGTATACTTACCATCCTGGGAGCAAGGGCAGCCCCCCCCAACCTGCATTATTGGGCTATACTCAACTGAGATCCCAAACTGATCCTGTATTTATACAGTATTTCATGTCTTTGGCCATTGTTTCAGTTTGCTTTATCTACACACAAAATAAGCACTTTCTAAGGGAGGCAGTATAGCGCTGTGGTTTAAGGCTCTGAGCTGCAAAATCTGGAGACCTGGGTGTGAATTCCACAGCCCCCACTTGCATACTGTGTGACCCTGAGTAAGTCATTTAACTTCCCTGCGCTCCCAAGTCACACCTGTAAACAAGCTTTCAGCTTAGTGTTCCACTCCTGGTTAAACAATTAAAAAAAAAGTAGAGATTCTGCTCAATAGTTGTAACCTAACCTTTAGTGTGTGCTCTCTCTCTCACAGAAAGCAACTGACATCAATTTGTATTACAAGCAAAACTAACAGTCCTAAAAGCTAATAAATTTCCATGAAACACCCCTAATAACTAACTCTACAGCAGCATGTACATAAAAAGTTACTCAGCAATTTTATATTGTAAAGACAGCTAAAAATGCACTTAGCACTAATGGCCTAGCAAATATTACAATGGATTTCGCTAAAACCTAAAATATAGCAGCAAATGCATTGTTATCATTAAAGGTAGTAATATACATATAGGGAATGCATGTATGACAATGTGTATATGATAGATTTCAAGCATCTGCTAACAGTCCACCCAATACCCTTGGAAAGAGGTATCACAATAAAATAAGGATGTTATGTTCTATTGGCTGCAATGCATGAGCATATTTTTTTTGCCATATTTTCCTTTGTGCTCCTATTGGCAGGCTGGGTGGTTGTATCAGCCCATCCCTGTCAGCATCGAGGCCATTCCAAGACTACTGACCCTCAGTCCTCTGAACCTCAGGTGAACCATTGGCACCAGCTGTGGGGGGCTTCATTAAGCCCCAACACCTAGTTGTTTCCACCATTTTTTCTCTCCCCCCCTCACAGTTCCCCAGAGCTCCAGACAAGGTCGGGAGTGCACGTGGAGGTGCATATTCAGTGAGATGACTCCACTCCTCTGATTCTTGGCATTGTGCCTGGCCCCCCTCCAACACACGCACCACCACAATGCCTCCACAAGGTGGCAATCTAAGGCCAAGAGAGCCAACCTCCCTGATCTGGGAGAGGAGGGCTGTCTGGCAGCTACTTGATCCTCACCCAGTCCTCCCCCTCCATGGCTAACTCCCCAGTGGCCTGTACTTATCACTGAACATGGGTTGCCAGTGTGGTAGAAGGTAGGCCATGATGCCTTAAGCCTCCACACCACCAGGCCAGCCACGCATGACATTATATATTTTTTCTAATTTATACCTTATTAAAAAAAATTTATGAGCAACGTTACATGCCACAATAAGAGAATACATCATGCCAGTGGGACACCTGGCCAGAGTGGAACCCCACTCCTTGGAAATACACTCAAAGAGCAACAATGGATTACAGAGCAGGACAGTTCTCCAAATAGTAGGAAAAAAACTTGAACAGTAAAATAAAACAAATAAATAGCAAATCCCAGCATCCAGAACCCATGCAGTCTGCTGGCTAAATAATAAGTATTGACTGACCACCCCAACCAAACTGATACCATACCTGAGAACTGAAGTGAAAGGTAGAGAGGTAAAAGTGGGGAAGGGTGGGAGGTGGAGAAAGAAGGAAAAAGGAAAAGTCCCCTACTGGTCATCCTCTAGTCAAAACTGAAAAGAGCCCATGTACCATAGTTCTACCTCTCAAAATATCCTTGGTAAGGAGAGAGAAGGATGCCATAACCTACTTTGAGGTAGGGGAATGCCCAAGAAAGTCAAGAAAGGGAGCCAGATATGAGCAAACTTGTCATAGCATGAGCATATTTAAAGGCCATAAGTTCACTACAATGTCATCTCAGGCGACACCTGAGACAATATAGCATAGTAAATACAATAAGTTCTAAAATAACTTGTAACATGATTAATAGCTTGAAAGTAATCTTGATTCTTGGATTTTAAATTAACAAATCAAACTCAAAGTCATGTAACAGAGTATACCATGATTGTTGTGCTTAATTCATGCTATTGATTGTTCATATCAAATGTTTATCTTTATGGATCACTAGAAGCTATAAATGCCGGGTGAATGGTGCAATGTGCACATTGAATGTTGGGATGCAATTTATGACATCATTCTGATGACCAGCTTCACTGAGAACATATAATAACTGGTTAACCCCATTATCAACTCGTTTTCAATAACTGTAAATAGCGGTATCAACCCACAGGTTGATACGAAAAAACTTGTATCAACCCGCGGGTTGATATGACTTTCACAGTCTCACGCCAAGAAGCCAACAGTAGACCAGACCAATGAAACAGATGGAGGCAGCACAAGACGGTTCTCCATATCCAACCATATACTCTCACTTTCAGGATGAACCCCATTTTAAAAGAAATGAACAGAGCATCAATGCCTAATCCTGCCACCAGTTATTATGTAAAATAAAACATGTGTAAGGGGTTGATAGGCAGTTTTTTTAGTACACCCTTGGTGTGTGATAATAGTGAAACCTCTCGAGCTTCACTCTCAAGGTTTCTCTATTATCACACAACCTGGGTATATAAAAAAACTTCATATCACCACTTACATATGCATTATTCTCTATATAGTGTATGGTGGAACGCTGTTTCCATAAAATCCATACCTGGAACAGGCGTTGTTTTCTCCACTTTTCGATGCGTCATGATCTTGTTGTGCTGCACCGAGCACAACGTGCAGCACAACAAGATCGAACACATTCACGCATGTCAATTGAGCACCGCACGGCAACGTGGAAGTAAGCATGCGGTGGCAGAAACAAGTAAGCTTTTAAAATACTTGTTTCTGTGTTAATGAGTACTGCCTATGGTTGCCCATACACTATAAAAGATTGTGTATGAGAAAGCATACACAAACAAGGCAGTTGTTAGATCTTGAGGTTTCCGTGGTAATGGACCTCTCGAGCTACGCTCTCGAGGTCTCTGGTTACCACGGAAACCTCTCGATCACAACTACCTTGTTATGTATGCTTGCTCATACACAATCCTCTATGTTCATCATGAACTGGTACTGATAGTATAACTGTTTGACCAATGACAGTGTGAGCAGCGGGAGTGAAGCAGAATTGTGGGCAGTCATTGGAAATGTCAAGTTCCCATAAGCGAATGATTCATGATTAGTGGCTATGCAATACTGATGACCATCCATGTTGTAGGCTACCTTTCCCAGAGAGAGGTGGCACTTTTTGAGCCATATCGGCCAGGTAATGTTTTGAGTAACAATGCCACTGGTATTTTGGTTGAAATCCCCATCAAGGCTATAGACAGGTGGAACAATATCAAAACATCACACCAGTATACATACCTATATCCCTTCACTAGACCATATGCTGCATGTGGTGATTGCCAGATTGACATAGTGGGGTTGTATACTACTAGGGAAGGTGTGTCCACCCTTTCTTTATAAATATCTCCCTCTAGGTAACCTATTGAATGGACAGTAGTTAGTTTGTCCAAAACTGCTTCAGCTGGATCAATCACTGGGTGGGAAACTGTAAATGATATGTACAAGGTATCCTGAACAGAACAGGATCCACTGATGTGACCCTTGCCCTGGTTAGGGTGCAAGGTAACATATCCCATGCTTCTAGCTGTCACAAAGGAAAACTTCTGACAATGCTTTAAAGCATCCTGAATGGATGTCCTGTGTATTGATATTTAACTTAGGCCATGCATACCATTTGGTCAAGTAGTTATCTGAGGTAGGGTCAGGAAAATGCTCTGTTTCCACATCTCTGAGCATACTAGAAATCATTGTGAGAACATAGTTCCCACAGGCTGTGCATATTACTTCTCTATCCATGTGTTTGTATTGGGCCTTTGCATTATTAACTGCAGCTGATTCATTGATCTTAGCTTGTGTCTCAATAAGCAAACATGCAATGTCATACGTATTGTATACAGTATACCTTTCTTCAGTGACCAAACCCTGAAGTTCGTGCAGTGCAGGGATCAAAACAGGCTCAACAGATTGTTGCTAAAATAATTGACATGTCTCCTGTTGGTTTCCAGCTCTGCTTGATTCCAAACTGACATGTAAGATCCAAACAACCCTAAGATAGACCTTATCATTCCATCCAGGTTCTGCTACCATCTGGAACAGAAGGCTTCATTCTGTCAGGCAGTTTCTTGACCGACTATGGGATCTTGAGCTTTTGCTTGATGAGTGGCAAGTACTGTACATTTAAAAATAGTGAAGCATAAAACGATGACACATTTGTTCCCACATTTATTTTATTCTAGGATTACAGTACCTTTGAGCCATGGCTCTTTTACAAAGGTTCCACGTCAGTCTGGGGGAAGAAATACAAACATGACAGTAATACAATTGGCAGAATCAGAGCAGTTGAAATGCTAACATTTGGTAGAGGAGGTAACAGCACAGAGCATTAAGTAAATAATGCAAGCATGGGATTCTTAAACAAACTCAATTTTTTGAGATACAGAACATGGAGGCACAGGTCAGGACACAGGAGAAGAAGCAGCCGTCGACTTTGTCAGTACTTAGAGAAAGTGCTAGTGCCAGGGCGGGGGTGGTGGGTGGGTGGGGAAGGAGTGAAAGAGAGGGAGTGGTAAGTGCTAGAGGGAACAGCGGATTATGAGTGACAGTCACAGGAGCTGGAGGCAGAGAGGTCGAGGTGAAGGTTAGTTTTGAACCGGCCCAGATTTTGAAGAGAGGTGAAGTCTTTGTTGAGACCTTTGAGTCAGGAGGCTTCCCGGTGTGCAAAGGACCTTTGTCCCTGCATGGTGTGGCACCTGGGGATATGCAGTATTTGATTTACAGACACATGAGGCCCATATCCCATCATGTCCCAATATGAAAGTAAATTAATGGATTAAAAACTATATGTTTATCCATAAACTGTACATTATTTAATAAAGTCCCCCGGATAGAGGTAGCTTTCAAACCACTGAGTGGGCCTGATCCAACTTCAGGGCACTGGTCTGTCTTTGCAAGGGTCCCTAATGCAGAGTATGACACAACGTTGGGAGCCAGTAGTAGCAATATAAAAACCCCCAATATGATATGTGTCACCACCTGAGGGCGTGGTTCTGCATCTCATGCTTCCTTTACAGTCAGTTGATTGATGTCTGTATCAGATTGGTACACTGGATTAATCAGTAAAGATGCACTGTTGTCATACAGATATACAATATTTGTCCTTGGTAGAGTGTTCCAAAACCCTGGTGTCTCCTGAGTACTAGCCTGCGTGGCAGTCATAAAAAGTTCACAATTGTTAAACTCCCAAAGCAGGAACATTGCTTTCAGTTTCTGAAAAAGAAAAGAAAAATAAAGAGGAGGGCTTTGGTCCCCTTCTTCACTGGTAGATTAGTTCTGAGCTGTAAACAGTGTCAACTGATTTGCATGAAAACCCCTTGTCAGTGGTCACTTGGACCTTGTATGCTTAGGGGCTACTCTGAAAGCATGCAATGTGATTCTCACAAAATCCGCCCCCTGATGGCCTCCTATGGGCACATTAACTACTGCAAAAATAAGTTCCTGTCAGAAGTGCTGAGGGATTACCCAGATTGGTTGCATCTCTGGATCTGCATGCAGCAGGATCTCAGTGCCTGGTAACAACTGCAATTTATTTTTATGCTTTTAAAACAGTAAGCCTACTGGAATCAGCTGCTGCCATAAGGCAGTAAGTGCCTTGTCTTGTTTCTGTAAGTTGCACAGGTAAATGGGCTTAGTTTGTTTTTCTGTGAGACTTGCCACAGACTGTGGGTGTGGGGTGGGTGGAGAAGGTCTATGCCCCCCCCCCCAGCTCCTTGCTTTGCAAGAAGATCGGCTTAAGCACTGCCATGGCTAAAGGAAGTATTTATTGAGTGGGCTTTAACCCTGTAATACATTTAACATAATAGTTACAGACTGCAGAAGTCTCCAGAAAAATAATATACTGTACAAATGCAGCACAGACTAGGGGTGTGCCATCTGAAGCAGGGGAATTGTTGTGCTGCCAGACAAGTGAAAACTCTGGTAGGGAGTAACAAACCCACATATAAGCTGAAAATAGTGCAAGCCAATGGTTGGCATAGTGTCAGCTTGAAGGGCAGGGTAGTCTGTGACCAAATAGACACACCATAAACCTTACAAGAAAGGCAGCACCCCCCTCCTCCATACACAGTACAATGGGCCACATAAGCATAATAACAGGGGTATCCTGTCTATGAAGAAATGTTAAAATGCTAAGTTTAATCTAAGCTGTTCAGAGAAAAGGGATGTCTGCAATTACACAATAAATATCCTTGGTGTTTGTAAACTGGATTTTTAGTCAACTTCTCAGTATGAGCAGCTATGAGGAGTTAAGGTTGTCAAATTACCTCCTTTATTAGTCAGTTTTAAGTTTGAGACACCTCTTTTGGAAACCCTCCCCAACTGGAGAAAAAGAGTAAGAAAAAAACTAACATTTCTGAGCCTTTTGTGCTTAAGAAGTGAGATGGTACAAGAAGAAGAACCTATTGTTTTCTAAGGTAACACAGTAGAGGTATGCCATGAGCTGGACCCTCTTTCCAAATGACATGCACAGATGTGCCAAGCAATGGAAAAGTCACAAATAATATCAGATCAGCAAACAAAAATTAACAGCAGGAGAACCTTTTGTTTCTTTTCAGTTAGGTATTGTGCCCCCAACCCCCCCTTCACTAAGTTCAAACCAGTGAAGGTGGTGGTAGCTTTCTGGCTCTGTGACAAGAGATTTTGTGAAATTTTATTTCACCGGTGAAATCCGGGCAAAATCGTGAATTCCACCCAGTGTAACATTTTGAGAAATTAAGCTCTTACGGTGAAATTTTGCCGTAAATTTTGCCTTGCAGTACTTTCAAGGGAAATGAGAGAAAAACAGCTTGTCACATGCCATATTCTCTGCAGTAGACTGCAGGTCACATGGGTGACTGCACTCAGGCAGGAAGGCACTGAATCTGCTGCCTTTTTCTAGAGCTTGCAGGCAGAGGTAGTAGTCACTCTGAGTGTAGCAGGAAAAACGTTTAGAAAAGCAGTTTAGTTTGTGTGATTGTGTGTTGCTCCCCAAATTCTTTAGTTTTAAAACAGTTAATCTTTCTTTGCTAGGTCATTTTCTGTTGTCTTATATTTTTCTAGCTGTAAGTTTATAGTGAGTGTGAGTGTGTGTATGTGTTTGACTCCTTCACTCTCTCTCTCTCTCTTTCTTTTCATTTTTTTAGTTTTCTGCTAAGAAACCTTTTTTTTTTTTAATAAAATGGATGGGAAAGGTAGGGCAAGGGGGACAGGGCAGAAGGCAGGAGCAGGAATGGGATCTAGTGTTCACCTTAACAGGTGATCATTTCTGTCAGGAAGACAGCCCCCCCAAGAAGGAGCATGTGCCCCAGCCCCCCAGCAGCAGGAGCCCAATGTCCCCCCCCAGCAGCAGCAGGATCCTCCCACCTCCATCAGTAGGAGCATCTTGCCTCCCCAGCAGCAGTAGCTTGTCACCCCACCCCCAGCAGCAAGAGCATATTTCCTCCCCCCAGCAGCAAGAGCATATTTCCTCCCCCCAGCAGCAGGAACATGTGCCCCCTGCCCCTCCTCAGCAAGGGCAGGATGTTGAGGCCCCCACCGGGACATCAGCTGGTGCCCTACCCAACCAGACAAGATTCTCATCAGTGTGGTCCTTTTTTACCAGTGCCATAAACATTGCAGATGACAGTGTTGTCATCTGCAACCTTTGTGGCAGGAGTGTTTGGTGAGGAAAGCAAGGGTCACACCTTCGGACGGGTGGACAAAGTAGCCATCTGCAGCACCAATAGCCTAAAGAGTGGCTCCAAAAGCAGCTGGAGTCAGCAGTAATGGTGGTGATGACCAAGGGGAAGGGGGCCTGCAGGAAAAAGGCAGTCGGCACCAGCCTAGGGGGGCACCACACCAGGTCCAGCAGGACACAGCAGCAGCAGGAGGCAGCTGGACCATCCAGCAATGCACCCCTCACCCACCAGCACTGCCATCATGATGCTGCTTCATCACAGCCTACAGTAGCCCCAGGTGAGGTCAACAGCAGCATCATCACTGAAGACCTGGAGGCCGTGCACCATGGGGTGGTGGCTGTGCACACCCAGGTGCAAGGTGTCAGGCAGGACTTGGACCAGTCCCACCAGGAGGTCGGGGGGACCTCCAAAAAATAATGAAGGACCAACATAAAGTGTTCAAACTCCTGGCACAGCTGTGTCGTGGGGTGGTGGTGGTGGCATTGGTGGCAGTGCATAATCGGGTCCAAGGTCTGGCACTGTGTAAGTTTTGATGGCCCGGAGGCAGCGCAGCACCTCATTTTTTTTTCCTTTTCTTTTTCTTCTCCTTTCTTACTGTCACTCTTCTTCATCTGCACCACCTAAAAATAAGAAAAGGCAAAAATACAAAAACAGTAAAAAAATAAAAATATTTTCTGTCCTCTTCCTCTTCTATATTCTCTTATTTATTTTTCTCGTCCAGTGGTTTTGTGCATTATTTGTAATATAATGTTTTTGCTCCTTCCCTTCCCCTCTCATATGAATACCCTTGCCCTGACCAGTTCCAGATGGTCAGGGCGCCAGCATTAGAGCACCTGCAATCAGGGCACCTGGTAAAGGATGTCGGTCAGGATGGCGCTGCACCACAAAGCAGCAGGGAATCAGGAGCGCAACCCAACCGAGCGATGCAAGACACAGCCACAGCCGACACACCCACAAATCCACCCAAGGAATGCTCACAGGGCAACAGGGGGTGCAGCAACAGCACAGAGCACCCAAGCAAACACTGCAACAGGGACAGTGGCCCCGTGCGTACGGCAACAGGGCACCATGGCAATGGCACAATGGCATGCCTGCCATCAGCAAATCCCTCTGCTCCTGCCACCATCTGCCATCATCTGTTCTGTTGCTGCATGCTGTACCTGCCCATATGCCCTTTGGTGGCATTTGCCTGTTTCCTGTTGTGCTTCTGGCATTGTGGTGTATGTGCCTCTGGGCGGTGTCCGTTGTGGATGCTGCCACTCTTGGCCTCCTGATTGTCACCTATCTGCTGCCGTATTCCAGGGCTGCTCCATTCCCATCTGCACATTTGTGTCGGTCACCATGGTTACACTTGACACCTTGCATGCACCCTCATTGCCAGCGCCCCAACTTCCTGCTGCTGTGCCTTCCTATGCATCGTAGGCAGATTGCCCATGGGCTGTCGTGTTCTCCTGGCACTCTGCTTGTGAGGGCACACCTGCTGTGTTTCACATCTCGCTGGTGTAGTGTTTGCGATGCTCTAACACTGGCACCCTGACCACCCAGAACCACCATGACCCTGCATGTCCCCCTTGTTATTTGTTACTGTCAGTCACTGTAGTAGTGTTTTTATACACCGTACCTTTCTTCATGTTTTATGTTACTCCTTCTTTATATGTTTCCTCCTCCTATCCACAAATGTCAAATATTTTGATTTGTTCCTGTGAACAAATATTTTTTCCCCAAAGCTATGTGATGTTGTGTGGGCTTGTGGCAGTTGTTTTGGCTGTGTGCAGCATCAGTCCGAATATGTAACAACAATCATAGAAACATAAGCACTTTTATTGTTAGGTTAAGCATAAATATGTTCTTTTATGCTTAACAATACCTGTCCCCTGGCCATGTCTCCCACAAGTGTTAACTCTGTGTCCCTCCCCTCCAGCCATGATGATGTTTTATAGTGCCCCATCACCACCACCCCACAACCTGGTCCAAAATGTGCACTTGGGCTACAGATTAACACAGCCTCTTCTCAACATGTTGTACAGAGCAGGCATGCTAAGATGAGAAATATGACAGGAAAAAAAAGTCGGATGAAATTGAGACATGAATCTGATCTCAGTCATGATGTTATATAGTGCCCAGCCACAACCCAGACAAATAAAATGCTGTTTTGTCCACCATTTACAAAGGATTTCAGGCTGAATCTTGCTGCTGCTAATGCAGAACAGGCTGTACAAGCCCAGAAATATTACATGAGAAATGTTACATAAAATGAGACAGAAATGTGGTCTCAGTCCAGAAGTTTTATAGAGCCCCTCCACCTCCTGGACAAAACAATGCTGTTTTGTCCAATGTTTACTAAGGATGCCAGGCTGAATCTTGTTGCCACTAGTGCAGAACAGGCCATACAGGTCCAGAAGTGTTACATGAAAACTGTTAAATAAAATTGACACAGAAATCTGCTTTCAGAGATACAGTTATTGTGGGAATTATGAAATAGTCAAAAGGGCTGCCATGCTGAGAAAATTAATTCCTCCTGTAAAATGCTGTTGCTACCTACACTTGCTGCCTCCTACTGCTGGTTACTCAATTGATTGAGAAATGTAGAATTATCATTTCCCAGTGTTGCTGTCCTATTTGGCTGTATTGACTCTGTGGTTGTAACTTGTACGGTGTGGAGGGAATTAAATGTTGGGGGTGCTGTAGCTTGCTGCCTGCTGTTCTGACTAGTTGCCAACTTGCCACAAGAAGTAATGTTTTGGCTGGTGTTGATGGATCATCTTCACAGAGTCCATACTACTGCACACATAAGTCTCTGTCTATTTTTATTTTCTGTGCAAGAGAAGGGTGTTGGTGGATTGGTATTATGGTGTCTTGAGTTCTAATGTTTGTACTGCTTTTCGGTATCCTGTGATGTCAGCTAGCTGCAAGTGGGTGCCTACCAAAACAGCGACCCACTTGCAGCGCAGGTAGGACAGGGCAAGAGTGTGAGGAAGGCAACAGGATGGGGGTTGCTTGAGCATATGGAGACAGGATGTCACTATATGTATATGCGCGGGGGGAACGAGCATGACAGAAGGGAGGAATGGCTGGTCTGGTGTGGCTGGTGTAGGGCTGCCAAGCTGAACCTGTAGTGTGGTGGGGTGGGTGGCAGCCTAAAGCTGCGAGGGTTTTGGGTTTAGATAAGTGCATGCCTATATTTTTGTGTACTTGGCCCAAAATAAATTTTTTCCAGAATTTGCACCCCCCCCGACATGCATCCCCCTAGAGTTAAGAATCCTTTAGTAGAGGGTGGGGTGGGGTACATTAACATTTAAAATCTAAGTCCCTGGTGCCGTTTTCTTGTGTGCCAGTGGTGTGCATCACCAAAACTGAATTTCGGTGTTGTACCCTCACCATAATGATGGTCGCCTCTCGGCAATCACCATTTTGTCATAGAACCCTGCTTCTCTATTATTTTTCAGTTGACAGAGGATTACATCATCATGCCAGGCTGGGACTCAGATCTGGGATGTTGGAATGTACCATATTTCCCAACGCAGACAGTAAGTATTTAATTTTTATTACTGGGGTGGGTTACTGCACTCCGGATGTCTGAGTTTGATAGTAATTGTGTTCTTTTTGCTTTTGTCAACATTCAGGAATTCCAGTGATGTACCTCTCGCTCCTGCTGCTGCTCAAGATGTGGGTGAATCATATAGTTGTACAATGGATCTAGTTTCACAGCCAGTCTCTGAGGTAAGTATTTCTTCATTTTTTATGGTTTTCAATGGGGGGGAGGGGTGTGGATGGGGGCCAGAGGTAGGGGAGTGTAACTTTTAACATTCCTTAAAATGTGTCCTCTTTTTATCTTATTTCCAGGTACGCAGTACTGTTAGGGGAATGAGGAATCCGAATGCCTGCTGCGGTGCTTCATGTGCCTCGCCCCATATATTCCTTCTGGGGGGCAATTTCCACAGTTTAATTACATTCATGGGGTATGGTAAGTATATATATTTTTTTCTCTGCTTCTAATTTGATTGCTAACACCAGGTATGCAGATGTATGAGTATTCGTCATGTTTCCTGTCATTGTTATTGCCTCTGCCATTTTCTTGTTGTGAGTTTTCATCCCATGTCTGTGTGATGACTACATCCAGGCCCTGCAGGAGCTGGTGTGTTGAACACAGGGAGGTTGCTTGAACTGTGATGTAGTCCAGTGGTTTCATTAACAATTAAAAAGCACATCCAGGGAGAAAGTATATGTGGAAATGGATGGTGGTGATGGTGTTTAGTAATTAAGTGGAGGGGGCTAATGTCTTGTCTAATCATTCGAGGTGGCAGAGCTGGAGTAATTAGAAAAATTAAAAGCCAAACTGCAGGCAGCAAACACCTCCCACCTTACTGTAGGGACCATCACAGTTTCTGTACAAGTGCTATGGTAGTACCTAAAAGTAACGTTTTGGAGGGAATTGGATGTTGTTAAGACTTTTACTATGATTACTTTGTAATTCATGACTCATCATCAAAGACGGCCACCGTGCACCATTTTGCAAAATCACGTCAACTGGTGTTCAGGTTTGAATGGGCATGTTACATTCATACTCTACTTGTACTAGGAGGGTTCTTCAACATGTCGCAGAGCGTAAGTGGAAGAAAATATTTATTTTTCATATGGAGTGCATGGGTATGTTAGGTGGCAGGAACGTAGGGTGTGGCTTGTGCCAGCATGGGCACTTTTAAAGATGTCAAGATAACATATCTTGCTTTAAGATGGGGTTAGTCAAAATGAAAAATAAAATGTGTATCTTGATATTTTTGGTATCGAAACATTATAACTGTAATCATGCAGAATGTTTATGGTTATGGAAATTTGACTGCTGCTTTATATAGGATGGGGACCAAACAACAGTTTAGGGCAAAGGGTAATCAAATGAAACTGATTAACACGACAGCAGATAATACAACCATCACAAATACAATGATAGAGAGACAGATAAAAATAATTTATAACACTCTGCTGAGAGGAATGTGGTTGGGGGGAGTTCCTTCGTGTAACTTCAGCCTTGTTCCACTTCCACTGTTACGTGCTCCAAGAAGAAGCCCTCACAGTCTTCAAGACTGGAGTTGTCACCAGGTGGAAATTCTCTCAGAATTGCTGCTTCATCCACCTCGCTGCTGGTAGATGCTTTAGTAGAGGGATTTTCATCATCATCATCATCATCACCGAGACACAGTTCTTGTGGCAACACCATTAACATCACTGTGTTATGCAGAATGTGCCTTTCATTCATTTTGATGAATGTTAGCATGGACACATTCTTGGGTGACAAACTGGTCCTACGGTTACGCACAGTGGCCCCAGTCGAATTAAACACTTGTTTCACACTGACACTGGATGGTAGGCAGCTCAGGTATTTCACAACAACTGATGTTAGTGCTGGCTAGTCAGTCACTTTGCTGCTCCAGTATGGCAATGACTCATCAGTAGAATAGAAACATAGAAGTTAACAGCAGATAAGGACTACAAGGCCCATCCAGTCTGCCCATTTTTCCTACCTTGTGAATGTGCCATAGGCCTGTACTCTGTCAATGGCCTATCTATTCATACTCATCTGTACTGCTCCCTTATGCCTAACCCATGCCTGTTTAAAATCCTGCACTGTATTCATATCCACCACTTCCTGAGGTAGGTCGTTCCATGCATCCACCACCCTTTCTGTGAAAAAGAACTTCCTCACATTTCCCCTTAATCAGCCTCCCTCTAATCTCATGCCTTGTCCTCTTGCCCTGCTATTTTTCTTATATTGAAACATGTTAGACTCGTTCACCTTGTTAATGCCCTCAAGATGTTTGAATGTTTCGATCATATCACCTCTCTTCCTCCTTTGCTGTAGGGTATACATATTGAGCTCCGTTAATCTGTCCTCATATGTTTTCTGATGCATTCCCTGCATCACTTTGGTTGCCCTTCTCTGGACTTCCTCCATTTTGTTAATGTCCTTGTGCAGGTGCGGCCTACAGTACCTCATGCAGTACTCCAGATGGGGCCTAACCAGCGTCTTGTAAAGAGGGATTATTACCTCCCTCTTATGACTTGTGATATCCCTACTAATACACCCCAATATCCCTCTAGCCTTACCTACTGCTTTAGTGGTCTGCTTGGATGATTTCAAGTAATCTGTGATGATGATGCCCAAGTCTCTTTCTTCCCTTGTGCTTGCCAGCAACTCCCCTCCCAACCTATAGGTGGCTTCAGAGTTTCTCTTCCCTATGTGCATGATCTTGCACTTCTTTGCATTAAACCCCAGTTGCCACTCTTTTGACAATTCTACCAGTTTATCCAGATCTCTTCTTATTCTGCCCACCCCATCTGGATCATCTACTCTGTTGCAGATCTTGGTGTCATCTGCAAACAGTAATGGAAAGGTGCTTTGTCCCCCATGTAGGCCTCCACCATCAGTTCTGCTGCCATGAGTCCAGCTGCCTCATCTGTCTCCTCCTCCTTTTCTTCCATATCTTCCACTCCCACCTGATAGAGAACATCCCAAATGGAATTGCTTGCCATTTTCTGCTGTACCTTGCCCATTTTGTCAGATCAGGTTGCCTGTGAGCTGCTGGTGGTGGTAGCAACACCTGTTTTCTGTGCAGTGCATGGCTTATGTGCCTTTTTCATCTGTGCAGCAGATACCCATCTAATAAGGTTCTCTGTCAACTTTTGCACTTGCTGATGACCTCCATCAATTATAGAAGGCAGGCCACATTTGTATAGTGGATAAAGCATGGTAGCGATTGCAGATTCATCCCAATGTACAATGCCGGATATATGGGTATTCATTTCCAGCAGGTAGAGCATGTGATCCATTAGATCACAACTGCTATGATCCACACTTGCCTCCATCTGGTGTCAGACATTAACCAGTGTCTACCTCAGTACACATATGAGGGCTATGTACTGACATATACAAGCAGTGTTCTGACTCATTGCCTGTGTAGCATGCTCGAATAGACGGAGAATGCATATTGGCCCATCCATTTGGCACCACCGCTCTGTTGTTAGAGCGATTTACACTCCAGCACTGTCATGGATAGTGTGCACCAGCAGGTATTCTGAAACAGCCTTATACTCTTCATATAGCTGGTCAATCATGAACAGTGTGGAGTTCCACCTGGTCACAGCATCAAGCTTCAGCCGGTGCTGAGGCAGATGGTTATTGTACTGTAGCTCATGCAGATGGTCATGGGCCTTTGCAGAATAGATAAAGTGTACACAGATACGATGGGTGACAGTCACAGTTTCCTTAATGTCCACATGGTTTAGAAACTGCTTCACAATAAGATTAGGCAGTGTGCCAGGCAGGGCACCCTGAAAAAACCACCATCGCTAATGCACTTAACTACATTGGAGCCATTATCACTTGCGATGAATCCTGCTGTGACTGTGTGTGTAGTCACTCATCAAGCTTGTCCAGCAGAACATTAAGCATTTTCTCACCCATGTGAGAACCACTAACACTCTACATACTCAGTGTTGCATGCTGCAGAAATCCAGAGGTGTTGCTAGCACCACAATTTTGCTTCAGGCAGGTTTTGCCATGTCCAAAAACAACTACCACCCCCGGGTACCTGTGCCCAACATGCTGTTATGCATAGATACGAGCTTGCTGCTGTTTGTCCACTGGTCCACATATCCATGCTAAGATGGATATATTCTGATGCACTATGCTTCATTGCATGTCTTATGGAATCAGCAATCCTACTGCACAGCTCTGGCATGGCATGCTTAGAGAAATAGGTTCGCGATGGAACCTGCCATTTGGGACAGGCACAGGCCATGAACCTGTGGAACCCAGCATTATCCACAAATGAGAATGGCAACAGATTGATGGCCAGCATGTCAGTGGTGGCAAAATTTAACTTGTGTGCAGCAGCATGATGGGGGGGGGGGTACTTTGTGTGCCACTCAATGATGTTCTTCAGGCTGACTGCATCTTTGGGGCTGTTTGACAAGAATGTTCTACTTGTCACAACAATGTTGTTCTTTTTAGGGGTAACAGTAGAGTCCTGGGGCTGTGCAGACTGCATGAAACCAGTTATTTTGGTTGAGTTTTGGTGTTTTGGTGTACTTGTCTGATTCAAGGGACTGGGAGTAGCACCTCCACTGCTATGCCCACTACTCGAGAGACCAAAGGATTCCTCATTCTCCTCCTCATTCTCCTCCTCCACTGACCCACTCTGCCCTCCTTCCTCTTGCTATATTAAACTGCTCTCAGTTACATTTAACTTGCCAAGGGAGATCCCACCAACAGCTCAGGCATCCTTCTAGTGTTGCTGCCATCGCAGCAGGTGCTTGTTTTCCGGGTGGGCGTGTTTGCCACTGGTGCCTATGTGACTTCCCTTTTTTCCCTGACTAACACATGCTTGACACAGTTGACATATCGCTGTGTTGTCATCAGCTGGATCAAGCACATACAGTCCCAAACTAGTGACTTTTGACCTCTGGCCTTAACATGCTGCTGGTAGGAATGGAAGAGCTGAGAAACAGGAGTGGAAGATTTTGCTTTTTCGGATGCTTTCAATTTTCATAAGATTACTTTTGGGAGGGGGGTGACTGGACTGCTTGGGGTATTGCTGATAGGCTTGGTGACAGCCTGACCCATGGACTGTGCATGTAAATGGCCTACATCATCCCTGACCTTTTTAACCTCAGGCTACCATGAGGGATCATCCCAGTTGTCATCATCAGCACTAGTGCTGATGATGTCCTTATCCTCCTCCTTCTCCTGTC
The DNA here is from genome assembly GCA_016271365.2 of Neoceratodus forsteri. Taxonomy (NCBI): domain Eukaryota; kingdom Metazoa; phylum Chordata; order Ceratodontiformes; family Ceratodontidae; genus Neoceratodus; species Neoceratodus forsteri. The sequence continues at coordinate 617,036,807 of CM057455.1, forward strand.
TATCACTATCATCTTGCACAGCACCTTTTTCTTTCTCTACAACCATATCCTCAGGGGCTGACTACCCATATCTCCTAGATTATCAGACTCTGGCTAAACACTATCACCACCAACTCCAGCAGGAACAGGCCCTGGGACAGTCACACCGACAGACTTATCACCCTCATCCAGGACCATTATTCCTGTGCTGGTGTCAGTGTCTCCCTTCTTCTCACTATCATCCAGCACCAGCATGGATGCAACGGTTCTGGCCATAAAAATCTGAGACACAAGAATGCCAGTACTTCTTTGAACAAGTCCTTTGCTGGTACCTGCTGCAGCACCACCAGAGCCCACAGAAGACAATGATGCAGACATATGTGTGCTTTGGGAACTGTAACCGAAGTCATACTATCGTCATCAGACTTCTTAGCTGCCTCTTCCCCCGGTACGGTTCCTTGTACTGGGCCATCTCTTAGCAGGCATTTTTATATGCTGCTTCAAAGCTTTACCTTTCTCTGGGAGTATATCAAGAAATAGTGTATTACTAACTGTATGCATAACACCTCACACCTGCAGTACTGGCTTCCTTCCAAGTCCAAACACAATCAGGACAGGTAGCAGCACCCTGTACAACTAATACCATATATGGTAGCCTATTCTAGTGAAAACAAGAAGGTAGCTTTTTTCTTTTCCCCAAACAGGAATTAAAGCAACATAGAAAAAAAGAGCACAGTGTCACAGAATGCCTATGTGAAAGGTCAGGGAATCCTGGAATTATATATGTATCTTCTCTATTTAGGAGTCTGGAAGTAATAAAAGATATTTTATTAGAGATTTAGATAGTCTACAAATGGTATAAGACTGTGATTGGGGGTCTTCTGTTTATTATCAGAGTGTTTACTTGGATTGCCTTTGTATAAACATCTTTCTGGCTATGACCAAAAAAGGTGCTGTGTTTTTCGCACTGCCTCACAGTCATGCTATATACAGTATTCAGCTGTGTTAATTTTCTAGTTACTGAGTATTAAGTGCTCTGGTTGGTTTAGTTTAATAAGGGAAGTTAGTAGCTGAGCCATAAGCTTGTATAAATCTTACAGTTTAGTGTTTCAAAAGTAAAATAATGAGTGAAGGATTTATGGGTAAAAATGGTTAAACAAACCCAAAATGCTTCTGTGTCATTATCTGATGCTTTGGAATTGTTTAAATAAGCATCATATTGTATAAAACAAAAATAGAATGGCATTTCTTAATGGTTTGCCGTAGCTTAGAACACCCCTCCTTTCTCTGCATTAAATAGTAAAAAGTTAGTGCTTAGAAAAGAAATGAGCACTTTGTTTAATTGTTGCATTCCGAAAGTAATTTAAGAAGTAGAAAGTGACCTGGGAGGGGAATAAATAAATTAAATACTGTGAGGTTACAAATGAAACATATACTGTCGGACTGAAATATCATCCATTGGCAAATGGGCTTGTTTAGATATGGTAGGTTATACAGTAATGAATAGAACCTCCCCTGTGTTGTCCTGTTATTAAAAGTATGTATAGAGCTGTTTCCAGCTTGGCAGGCTGCCTGCTTGTATGTTTAGTAGTGAGGGTTTTTGTGAGGAAATAGCCCTCCTTGAATATTGCAAGGTGCTGCTTCATAACTTTATTTTAGCCCTATTTGTCCCTGCTGTGCTTCTAAGGACTTGGCTGTGTCTTTGAAGTTCAAAAATAGTAGTGAGAACCTACTGGTTCTCTTCTGATTTCCTCTATAAAATACCTACTTGTAGCCTAGGTATACTCTGTTAAGAAAGCACTCCGTTTTGTAAATACAGGGCGCCACTTTAAAATGCCCTAGTATGGCTTTTTAAGCCTGTAAATACTTGTTGCACTTTTCAGTCTTTAAATAAATGAAAGAACTTCCTGGGTCTCTAGTTTGACCCTGTTATGCTCTTTTTACAATAGCTTTCCTGAAATGTGATGTTCTTTTGTAGAGATATGCCGCTGAGTTCCTGCATAACGGTGTAATAGTGCGAGTGCCGGTAATTTTAGCCGCTGGAACATTCGCACAATCGCAAAGACATTTAACCTTTGGATTCCCCCTGAAATGAAATTTTCTAAAAGATACATAATGTTTTGAGCTGTACAAACCTTCCGGAGGTAGAATAAAGAGGCTTGGTGCTGCATTTAGGACTTCTTGAAAACAAAGCTTTCTGTTGTTTTTTTCCAGTATTTCAGAGCCCCAATTGGACTCTTTCTCAGCTGCAGTAGTTCCCCTAGGAGTCGTCCAGCCTTTTTCTGACTGCCTTTATACTGACTAAAAAAGGGTGGTGCTTTCTGGGATTAGAGAATGGATTAAAAATTTCACAGAAAGACTGTATTTCACTTTTGCGTATGAAACTGAGTTGTTATGTTAAGTAGAGAAAGTTTAGATATACTATATAAAATAAAAATGTTGTAAATAAAGATATATTGTTTGAAATAAAGTATAGGGGTGGGGTTAAGATGTCACCTGATCCCTGCAGTTTGTAAAAGCTGAACATTGAGCATAGATATTGAGAATGCTTTTGGGGCTGGAGGTAAACTCTAAGGCGTTATGATGTTGTGCTCTAATGAGTAAGACATATTTATTTTCTGTGCTAAATGGAAGATTAGGCTGCCAGATCAGTCCATTGTGTTTAATCTGTCCTGCTACTGATGAAGATTCTGCACTATAAAAATAAATGTTGAACTATTTAAAATGAACTGGTGTGTCACGCTACCTGATTGCCCATGTGCACCTGTACCCTACCACACACAGGTAACCTACTTTAAATACAGATAACCTGTGTCTGGACAACTGAAGTACTGTAATGTGTTAATATTTACTACTACAATTGTTTTTTACATTAGGGCAGAGACAACCATATTACATTGACAAACAAAGGTGCATATGACAATATGGATGGGCTCAGCAATCTCTTGAAAATTCCTATATTAATATGTAGTGTTTTATATTGCATGGGTCAGGTAGTAAATAATGCTGTAACAGGGAAAGGGTAAGCAATGTTAACTGAAACAGGAACACCACAATGCAGAGGCAAGCTCCAGCAATAAAATACAGGGAAGCAATTCACCAAAGCAGTGAAACTGTATATGGAGAAGTTCAAGTAATCAACTAAAAGTACTTACATTTCCATACAAAAAATATAGAACTGTTGCTTTTCACAGTTTAAATGACACAAGTTAACAGCAAACAGAACTGACCACAAACAAAAAATTAAAAATAAAATAAAATAAAGGATCAGCACTGTGTCTTCAAAATTTTGGAATTCACAACTAAATGAAGAAGAATGGTTTATAATACAGGCTAACTAACAGGAGTAGGAACTTTCAGACAGGAGTAACTTTTCAGAGAAAGAGAAAAAGTACTTGTCAAGATATAAAGAAATTAATACAAATAAGTAGCACACCAACAAATATATAAAGGCTTAAAAGATATAACAGTAAATCACTCACAATTTGTGAGAAATCTGTTTTTAAAAGGCTAGAAATAGCCTGCACTGGTTTTTCACACCTACTCTACCCCACTCAACTCCTTCACAGATACAGAAAAACCTAAAAACTAATTAATCTAAGTATTATGCAAATATACACAAAATTAGAAAATGTTCCCTAGCAGCGCTAGGAACAAACAGTATATTTGGGAGCAATTAGTTCTCAAAAACAAGTTTTAATGAGGTTTTAAAAGGGTTCATTGGCAGAGATGCACCACAACAGACTGCTCTCCAACTCAACATGCAGCAGAATGAGCTGTAAACAACCTGCACATGATATTTGACAAATATAACCACATTGCATTGCAAATTTTGCCTTTGGTGCTTAATTTTGCCAGCAAAATCAAAAGATACACAGGCAAAATTTTCACCACACGGCGAAATTTAAGCATAGCTAAGCGAAATTGCTCATTTAAGGCATATTATGCGAAATTTTACAATGATGCGAAAACAAAATCCCAGGCAATATCAGATTTTGCTGGGGCAAAACATTTCACAAAATTGCAAAATTATGCAAAATATTTCACCTGGCCAAATTTTTCAATTTAGCACAACACTATCTGTGACTCTTTAAAGGGAGATTTCAATACTTAAATCCCCTCTTAGGTATAGGGCAGGGGTTTAATCACATTAGTACATACCACACTGTACTTTTGCCATAAATCTATCCTTATCAGAAAACACCTCTCTGTACCATTATAAAGAAAAAAAAAACACATTCCAACCAGATTCCAGTCCCATGTGCCTGTACCAAAGGTGTTAAACAAAACATTTTCACTGTATTCTCCTTTTTTAAACTGTAACTCATCTTCACTCACTTTTTCGTTCACTTGCACAGACCTTATTGACATGCAAGCACCATACAATTCTGCCATCAGTTTTACCCAGTGTAACATAATGACTTTGATTGTTTGATTGTCTGAAAATTAAGCATTGTATTAATGTCAGTCAATCAAACAAGTTTATTGTGTAGCTAGATAGCTATTATAATTTTCATACACTACAGAAAATATAGATATTAAAATCAATAAAATTCCTCATACATCATATAGCACATAACATTTCAGACTTCACTTCCCTTATAACAAAAAGCTTTGTCTACTTTTACTAACTTTCCCTAATCTATATTCCACAAGGTTTTACTCTTGACATTACTAACTGTGAAGAGGTGCAGTACTTGGCTAGCCTCTCCAACCTCCATACATCCTTTGTATGGAAAAGTATATTTCTTAAAGTGCTTTTGTCAGTTGGTAAATATGGTTCTGACAAGGTCCTAGCCAAAATATTCTCTCTCTCTCTCTCTACAATACCATGTACAGTCCCATATGATGTGCATCAAATCTTCTTTTCCTCCATGTGAATAGTCACAACTGTTAGAAGTTAGAGAAAATTTCTCATATCTGTGCAATAACAAATTACTTGGAAATTGTTTGAACTTGTACCTGATAAATATGTTTCTTAGATTCAGATCTGTGGCAACATCCAGGTCTGGCTGGTAGCCAAAACAAAAGTAGTTTTTAGCATACCAGGTAGAATATTTAGATTCACTAATGTTTATTAAATCCTCCTGATTCCAGCTAACAGTCACTTTTTTAGTTATATATTTATTGTATTGACTGTTTAGGGAAATTCCTCTGTCTTCTGCTTTTTTGAGATTCATAAAATTAGGTTTCTTCAGTAGGGCAATAAGGGCAGAGAACCAATATTCCCCTCTGTGACCCATAGAATACCAAGTTATTTTCCTTTAAGCATTGTTTAACCACTAAAAGGTTCGGTGACTTGGTCAATTTCACCCAATAGTTAAGTGTTTTAATTTCAAACTTAATATTAGGAAATCCCAGCTTGGCCCTGATATAGGCAGTTGGGTAATAATGATCAACCCTAAGTACCCTCCTTAATGCTTTAAATAAGGGAGACATTAATTTATTAGTATCTTTAAAATCCCAGATTTCCAAGTCATATAAGAGCTGTGTTTCAGGTTTTGCTTTAACTGTAGTCACCAGTGGTTTGATGGTTGAACCTCCATATTTAAAGTTAAACCTAATTAATCCTCCAATAGTTCTTTTTCACTTTTCTGTGACAGTATCTGTCTGCGATTTCCAGGTACAGTTAGCATGCAAAGTAATAACCAGATAGACATAACTGGGAATGACTTCCACTCTGTTATCTCCCAACTGCCATGTAACATCTATTTTTTGTTAGCAAAGATCACTAGTTTTTTTTTTTTTTCAAGTTGATCTTCATGTTTAATTCTGCAGATTTTATGCTGATATAATCCAGTTCCTTCTGCAGGCCTGATTTAGTCAAAGAAAACAGAGATACTTCATCTGCATAAACCAATAGGGGACAGGCAGATGAGTTTATTTTAGGAGAGTTTGAAGCCATTAATTCACATTCTTTAAGCATTTTGTCAATGTATAGTAAAAAAAAGTAAGGGTGCTAAAATGCAGCCCTGCATTACACCTTTGGTAATCATAAATAAGGATAACAAGTTACCATGAGCCCCTAGTCTGATTTTGGCCCATGTTTCATAATATAGACTGGCTATTATTGCTACTAGGTTTTTGTCAATCTCTCTATCTATTACAATTGCCCATAATGTGTTCCTGGAGATAGAATCAAAAGCTTGTGAGTAATCAATGAATACTGTATATAGTTTCTGACTTCGATGTAAAACGTATTTTTCAGTAAGGTGTCTAACTATGAAAATATTGTCTATTATACAGTAATTATTTCTGAATCCTGCTTGGAACTCAGAAATACTCCCCTGTTAGTTCTACCTGTACTTTTAATCTTTCCAATATGACTGTAGAAAATATTTTTAAAGTCACATCAAGAAGACTAATTGGACAATACATAGCTGGATCAGTTAAACGTCCATTCTTATGTATTGGGATTATATTGACCCCATGCCATGGGGCTGGAAAATATCCTGTATGACTGCATTTGTTAAACACCTTACACCACTGAGTTGTTTGACAAAGGTAAACTTCAGCTGGAATGACATCTGGTCCTGCAGCATTGTGTCTTTTTAAGGTATTAAAGGCTTAAATACATTTCATCCATTGGGATAGACCATTCACTAGGTCTATAAGCTATTAAATTGAAAGGCTTCACCTCTGAGGGGGTCATAAAAAATCTGTGTGAAAAATTCTACCCATTTTTGTTCCAGGATATATTTATCTATTATGGTCTTATATTTAGCAGTTCCTTTCACAACCAATGCTCAGAATATTTTACTATTATTAGACGTAACTGCCTCCAACATCATTTTCCATTGGATAGAGAAAAGAGGTTCTCTTTTCTTTGAGCAATTGTTTATAATTTTTTCATGCTTGATTTAGGTCCCTTATGGTTTACTTATTGTGATGTTTCTTATATAGTTTGTATAATTTCCTAATGCTTGCTTTATTCTTTTTACATTCCAGGTCAAACCAACCCATCTGCACATCATCTACTAAAATTTAAGGTGGACGTTCTGGTTTATATTTTATCTGTTCAAAAAGGTCATTAATTACTCCAGCTAACTGCTTTCATAGAATCATAGAATCATAGAAATCTGTCAGCAGAAAAGGACCCTATGACCCATCCAGTCTGCCAATACACCCCCCAGGAAGACCACCTCTTACCATTACCAGCCTGCCCCCTGCCAGTTAGACCCATGTACAGTACATATCCCAGGCTCTTTTGAAGTTGTCAACTGTATCCACCCCCACCATCCATTCTGGTAGTCTGTTCTATGGTCGTAACACCCTGTCAGTAAAGAACTTCCCCCTGATATCTCCCTGAATTTCCCCCCTCTAGTTTTTATGTATGCCCTCTAGAGGAATTATTCTTACTCATTTTGAAGATGCTGTCAACCCTCACACTGTTTATGCTCCTTAGACACTTCAACATCTCCACCATATTCCCCCCTCTCTCCCTCCATCCTCTTCTCCAGTGTGTAGAGACCCATCTCTCCCAGTCTCTCCTCATATGACATCCCCTGCAGTCCCCTCACCATTTTGGTTGCTCTTCTCTGAATCCGTTCCATCCTGTCTTTGTCCCTTTGCAGGTATGGCCTCCAGAACTGGACCCCATATTCCATGTGTGGTCTGACCATGGTTTTGTATAGTGGCAGGATCACCTCCTTCTTCCTGTTTGTGAATCACCTCCTTATGCATGCCAGCATTCTGAGTGCCTTTCCTGCTGCTCTGTTGCACTGACTCAGGACTTTCAAGTTGTCTGAAATGGTGATCTCCAGGTCTCTTTCTTGTTCTGTTGCCTCCAGTTTCTCCCCTTCCCCCCAAGCCGGTATTTTGCCTTTGGCTTATTAAGACCTATATGCATAATTCTGTACTTTTTTGTATTGAACTGCAGCTACCACCTTTCTGAATACTCCTGTAGCCTAGCCAGATCCTCCCTTATACCCACCCTTCTGCTGCATCAATCCTATTACTACATATCTTCTGGTCATCAGCAAACAGATACACCTTTCTCTTTAGACCCTCTGTGATGTCCCCAATGTATATGTTGAAAACTATGGGTCCCAGAACCAACCCCTGGGGAACCCTGCTCATCACCTTCTCTTCCTTTGAGTGCATCCCATTCACCACTACCCTCTGTGTCCTTCCCTCCAACCAATGTTCCACCCAGTCTGTGAACCTGCTCCCTACTCCTATGCTATCTACCTTGCCTATCAACCTCCTGTGGGTGACGGTGTCAAATGCCTTCCTGAAATCCAGGTAGGCCACATCCATGCCCCCCAGTCTCATATCTCCATCACTCTGTCAGAGAATTCAATCAGGTTGGTATGGCATGACCTACAACCTGTGAATCCATATTGATTGTCATTTAGGAGGCCCTCCCCTTCTAGACATTTTATCAGTCTTATAAAGACATTGATTGATAATGAGTGCCTCCATTAGTTTACCTGTTATGGAGGTAAGGCTAACTGGTCAATAGTTTCCTGGATCCTCCCTTCCTCCCCCTTTATGTAGGGGCACTACCTCAGCCCTTTTCCAGTCTCCAGGTACCCTTCCCTTGTGCAGTGACAGGATAAATAACCTCATGAGTGGTGTTGCCAATTCTTGTTTTAATTCTTTGAGTACCCTCGGGTGGATCCCATCCAATCCCATCACCTTATCCATCTGCAGCTTTCCTAATTTTTTCAATACCGTAGCCTCTGTGAAGGGACTTGAGTCCATCTCACTACCCATGCTTCCCCTGTGTTCCAACTTTGGTCCTTCCCCATCCTCCACCATGAAGACCGATGTGAAGTAATTATTCAGGACATCGGCTTTTCTATATCTCCCTCCACCGGTGTTCCCATTCCCCCTTGAGCTTCATAATCCCACACTTCCCCTTCCTTCTGTCAATAACATACCTGAAAAACTTCTTGTCTCCCCTTTTTGCTTCCCTTGCTATATGCTCTTGCATCTCAACTTTCACCCATCTGATCACCTTCCCTGCTTCCCTCAGTTTTTCCCTTATATAACTCCCTGTCTGCTTCCCTTTGAGATGCCTTGTACAGTATATCTTGAACACCCTCCTTTTCTCCCTGACTGCCTTCCTTACTTCGGTTATGAACCAAAGTGGTTTCCTCCCCTCCTTTCCTTGCTCACCATCCTAAAGCATGGTTTGATTGCCTTCAATATTCCTCTTTTAATCTCCTCCCATAGCTCCTCCATGTCTTCCAAGTCTTCCTTCCCCGCTAGTTCCTCTGTTACCATTGCTCTCATCCTCCTAAAATCTGCCTTTCTAAAGTGTAGTACCCTAGTTTTGGAACTGCTGTTGACCAGACCCTTTCTGATTCTACATTTTACTGTCCTATGGCCACTGTTGCCCAAATTTTCCCCACCACCAACCCCTCAGCACTGTCCCATTTGTTATAACCAGGTCAAGTATGGCACTCCCCCCCTAGCAGGTTCCTTTACCAGTTGGTTGATGAACACTTCCTGCAAGGCTCCCTGCATCTCCCTACTCCTTTCTGTGGATGCTGCCAGGATGTTCCAATCCACGTCTGGTAGATTCAGATCTCCCACCACCATGACTTCCCCTTTGCTTGTTCTCTCCTGTATCTCCTTACCCATCTGTTGATCTACTTCCTTCCCCTGTTTTGATGGTCTGTAGACCACCCCAACCATCACTGCCTTCCCCCCTGTTTTGCTTAAAGTGACCCATAGGGTCCCTGATGGTCCATCACCCCCCACCTGCACACCATTGCCTTAATCTCTTCTTTTACATAAAGGGCACCCCTTTTTCCTGTCCTGTCCCTCCTGTAGAGTACATACCCAGGTATTTCCACTGCCCTACTGTGGTTGACAGTCCACCAGGTCTCCATAACTGCAATGAGGTCCATGTCCTCTCCCACCACCACCACCTGTAGTTCTCCCATCTTATTGCCTAGACTCATAGCATTAGTTAGTAACCCCCTCCACCAGCCCTGCTTCTCTACCTTTTTCCTGCTTTTGGCTTCTCTTTCCCCCAGCTGTGGGGGAAAGTGAGTTAGGTCAGTTCCTCCTGCCATTCCCACTGGGCTACACCTAGCTTCACCCTCCCCCTCTCCTAGTTTAAAGTACTTTCTATCATCCTATCTATATATCCCTGCAGTTTCCCCCTCAATATCCTTGCTCCCTTGTCATTAATATGCAGCCTGCCCCTTGCATACAGATGCTGGTCCACCCATGTGTCCCCTCAATCACCTATACATTCGTAGCCCTCCTTCCTACATCACTGCCTTAGCCAGTGGTTAAAGATTTTGATTCTCAATTGTCTAGATCTACTGGTGCAATGTACTGGTGGAACCTCTGAAAAAGCTATGGAATTCACAATCCCTTTGCAACCTTTTTCTAGATTCATAAATCTCCTCTGCACCTCTTCCACATCCTCCCTGGCCAGATCATATGTACCAAGGTGCAGAACCAGGTGAGGTTTCCTCCCACTCAGCCTAATGCACTCCTTAATTTTTGGGAGTGCCCTGCTCGCCTCCATCCCTGGCTCACAAAAAAACTGACCTCCCTTGAAAGCTAATCTCTTTCTTAATCAATGGATCTCTTTAATAATAGAGTCATTTATTTACGTTTATTGTTAACAGCATACTAGTATCACTCATCAAAAATTAGTCATGTGTTATTTGGGGCATTTCAACCTCCTAGTTTTTGTGCAATACAATAGTTTTAATACCCCTAACTTCAGTGAATATTACAGGGTCAACAATCTGGGCCTTTATTTGTTCCACATTTTGAACAGATTCCAATATCACAGGGAAATGATCATTTCATGGCCTCAGATGGACCTTCATATTGCTCCAAATTTAAGACAGACCTGACCATAGTGCATAATCCATGATAGATGTTCCTTTTACAGACACATTGGGTATATTCACCTTCCTTATCTCCATAGATTCTCCCATTTAGAGGGGAAAAGTTATATTCATTTAGTATATCCATTCATTTTTTTCCCTGCAGTGTTTAACTTTTTGTCTTTTGTTTTACTAGGCATTACTGTATCAGGAGTGCAATTATAGAGAAAAATAGAATTATGGGTTAAGCATTCAAATTCCCCAATTGTAGCATTAAAGTCATCCAATAATAACATTTCTAAATTAGGGAATACTTGCAGAGCTTCTACAATTACATTATTCAAATCATCCCATATCAAAGGATTATAAAAGTTAGAATTCTCAAGTGGAGTACAACAATTAATGAGTGCTAGTCCTATGACTTAATTCTCTACATACGGTATAACCAAAAAATTAGCACACATCTTCCAGCATTCTACCTTCCTAAAATTACCAATCTTAATAAAAAAAATTATTAGCCCTCCAGAGACTCTACTAGCAGCATGAATTTTACTCCCATGAGAGTGATAGCATTCATAGCCATTAAGGTTTATTTCATCCCCCTCCTTATGTCATGATTCTTGGAGACTTAATACTTCAAATTGCATAAGAAAAGATTTACAATCTGCAAGACAAATATTACTGCTTCACCCAGAGATATTCCAGGATAAATAAAGTGTACCCTTGTAGAGGGACATGCTTAATTCTAAATCAGTCTCATGGAAATCTGACAATGAGTCCCCTTCATTACTTGCTAAGGCCATACACCTGTTACTCAGGGGGTGTCTAGATATATCATCTGCTATTGTATTAAGGCACCTTTTTTCCTCAGTGCCCAAAACACTTGCATCAACCAGATTAATGCCTAAGTGGTCAAGTAGATGTGACTTCTCAAGTATGCAATCTGCTAACTTTCTGATAGACAACAAGATATTTACCTGTGAACCGTTCTTACCCCTATAGGTAGAGATATTTCCAAAGGCACCAATGGAGACCTGTAGAAAGCTTTTTTAACAAGTCCTTAATTACCATTGTTCACCTATAGTTACTTTCATTATCCAGGACACTCACACCAAATATACTTAAAAATACTTTCTCTTCCTCCTTCTTTGCCTTATCATTTTTCTCCTTATTAAATAGAGCTCTGTAGGGATAGGTGATTAATACTTCATTATTTTAGACCAAAGCACTGTTCACCCATACATAGTTTGCCACTCTAGGTGATACAAAAATTATATCAACCATTGTGGCTGCTTCTATGGGAATATTTTTTACCTCCACTATGTCAGAATGCAGTTCTGTATTTAATACTTTTATGAAAAAGTTTAATATGTGCAATTCCATATTATTTGAATTAAAATTTCCCCAGTTTAGTGGATCTAGTAATCTAATTAGTGGGAAAACCACTGCCTTATAGCTGGTATCAGAACCATCCCCAAACCACTATCCACATCAAAGTTCTCTACCAAAAGATCCAGACAGAACTTTGACCCTTTGGCCTATTTCAATGATTTAAAAAACTCTTTGCATTGGCAGACTTTCTACCTAGCTAAATCAGTAAGTGATGCCTATGATGTTTTGCATGAAATCATAGCCAGTGCCCTTAACACCCATGCTCCTTTGATCAAAGCTCGAATAAAAACCAGGACCTGTCATTAGTTTTCACTGGACCTGAAGAAAGCCTTACTCAAAAGAGACCAGCTGTGGAAAAAGGCCCGGAAATCACATGCCGATGAAGACTGGTGTCTTTTTAGATCAGCTAGAAATGCCTGTACAAAAATGACCAGGGAGGCCAAGGCCACTTTTTATCAAAATGAATTATTCTCGGCATCCAATAACCCAAACTAGTTCTGGTCCACTATAAAGGAATTGTCTGGCCACTCACCGAGTAGTGTGCTTCCATCCAAAATTACCATCGACAATGTCCCTGTTACGGCTAAATCTGAGATTCTACAAGCCTTCAATAACCACTTTGTCACCGCAGGCCTGGCATTCGATAATGCACTGGTAAGTAGTCTTTGGCCACTGCTCAAAGACCAGCCACCCAAAACATATGACAAAAGCATGACCTTCTCCTTTTCCTCAATCACCTTAAAAGAAGTTGAAGACCTTCTGCTACAGCTAGACATTAGAAAAAGTGCAGGAGCCAACTCATTTGACCCATACTTTCTGAAAATAGCATACCACATACTAGCACCACCTATAACTCACTTATTCAACTTGTCTCTAGCCCAAGGCTCTCTCCCCACTGAATGGAAAATTGCTCATGTTATTCCTCTATTTAAAGCAGGGGACCCAAGAGACCTGAACAATTATAGGCCTATCTCTCTACTACCTATACTTTCGAAAATGCTGTAAAAAATTGTGGATACACAGTTGAGATCCTTCCTTGACAGAGCTGCATTGCTTAACCCCATGCAGTCTGGATTTAGAGCTAAGCACAGCACTATTATGGCACTGGCCAAAGTCACTAATGACTGGCAATGGGACCTAGACAATAAAAAATTTGTTTGTGCAGTGTTTTTAGATCTTAGCAAGGCCTTCAGTACCATCGACCATTGTCTACTTCTCTGCACTCTAAACACCATAGGCATGGACTCAATCTCTCTGGACTGGTTCCAGAACTACCTTACTAATAGGCAGCAACAAGTCAAGGCCAAAGGAGAGCTTTCTCCACTCAAACCAATAAAAAGAGGAGTCCCACAGGGATCCATATTGGGCCCCCTACTGTTCACCATTTATATTAACAACTTGGACCTAGGAATCAAGGAAGCCAGTATCCATTTGTTTGCCGATGATACAGTATTTGACCTAAGTCGTGACTCACCCGGAGCCGCATGCTCTGAATTACAAACCGAATTCATTAAGCTGCAAAACCAGCTCATCAACAAAAAGTTATTGCTAAATGCAAAAAAAAAACAAGGCCATGCTGTTTACACCGTCCAGCTCTGGGGCCAGCACTGCGGCCGCTGGTACAGTTCCTCCTATAACCACACTACTAGGCGAAAAGCTTGAGTTTGTGCCGAAATTCAAATACCTGGGTATATGGCTGGATAACAAACTCTCCTTTAAGGAGCACACAGAAGAATTGTTGAAGAAGCTTGGCAGAGGCTTGGCCTCTTTTACAGAATTAAACATCTCCTGACTGAGGCTGCAAAAATACAGCTTGTTCATTCTACATTCCTCTCATTAATTGATTACGCTGACATTATCTATGGCCAATGCTCTATTTCTCAACTTGCAAAACTGGATGTACTGTACCACAGAGCATTAAGATTTATAACTGGCCTTCCATCCTCCACACACCACTGCTTGTTATACGCTGCAGTAGGGTGGCCTTCGCTGCAATACAGACGGCATAGAAATGCAGCTATCTGGACACTTCGAGCAATCACCAACAAACTCCCTGATTACATTGTTGCCTGCCTCCCCTTAAGTCCAACAAGCAGCTATGCCATAAGAAGCCAAACGCTAATTTCCCTAAAAATTCCCAGGATCAGTAACCACTTTTGTAGGGCAGCCATAAGCCATGCTCTTCCTTCACTTTGGAAAAGGATTCAAAGCTCACTGAAACTTAGCTCTACTGTCAGTATTGCTGTGTTTAGGACTCTTTATGACAAAACATTTGCCGAAATATGTAAATGTTTCCATAGCTCCTAACTGTCCTGTTAATGGCTCCCTTGCTAGCATTATTATATGCAGCCACGAACATAACCCCTCTTTTCCCTTCCTAACTTGTTCAATAGTCAGCTGTCATGTTGACCCTCGGAGCCCTTGGCACTTTTTTTCACTACCCACTCCATTATGACGCTCTAATGGTTGTTACAGTTTGCATCTTGGGCTCTATTAAAGCCTGGCCACCCTCCTAGCATAACTAGTTGCTGAGGGCTGAATTGTTCATAATTTGTACCTTTCTATAGAGGCCTGGATAAATATGGTACTTTAACTTCTGTATATATGAAGGATGAATATGCCACAATAATGTTATGTGATGCATGTATGCTCCCACATGTGTACTTGGAATGTATATATTGTACATACCTAATTCTTTTTTATATTTTTTATTTGTTTGCATGTCTGTTTTTTACCTTAACACACTTTGTATACTGCACCTTTAATATGTATAACACTAGTATGTATAACTGTCATTCACAACAGCAGGTCCACCTTGTAAATGAGCCTGCTCAACGGTGATCACCTGGATAAATAAAGATTTGATTGATTGATTGATTGATTGAATGATTGAAAACATCAGTTATATTGTCAGACTTCGATCTGCTATCAGATACTTTAGAATATAAAAAAAAATACTTCTCACAGCAAGATTTCCCTTGACATTTGTATTCCTGACCAGATGATGTGTACAATGTTCAGAAACTAATGTAACTGAACTATTCACATTATTTACCACTGGCACATTTCCTAAATTGTAATTCATCTGATGCACTTCTTCTTCCAATAGTCCAAAATGAGACAGGAGTTCTGATCTATTTATTTTATTTAAGAGTTTTACCAGGAAGGCATGCTGAGCAGACAACTGCTTAATTCCAGATGTGTTCTGGGGGTGAGGGGGGGAGAATACAAAACAATTAATATGCAGGACATACAGTAGTACAAATCCGGTAACACATATAGTACCAGGGTACAGTGCATTACAGTAAGCTGAGTTCAATGCACAAGACAAGCAGAGATCAGGTACAATACATATATACAATAAATAGATAAATATACAATAAGTACAGAAGAGATAGACCCTGTGTAGTCAGAACTTAGGCGCATGTGCAATTAGAGGAGAAGTGTGCTTGGAGGAGGGAATTGAGTTGCAAGGAGGGAGGGGCATGCCGAATACATGTTGGAAGTGAGTTCCACAGTTTAGGCATGTGGTAACTGAAGGCTGCCTAACCTACAACAGTGGATCTATGTGGAACAGACAACACACGGGAGTCACTGTTCCTGAGTGAGTACACTGGGAGGTTAGAGGCTATTATGGCAGAGATGAGGTGAGGGGGCAAGGACTGGGTCCAGAACTTGGCCATAATCCTGGCACAGTGGGACTGCTTATGGTGATTTAGTGAGGGGGGGTCAGTGTGTGGTAGAGGATGCAATGATGGGTGGAGTAGGGACATTTAAGGGCAAAGCGACAGAAGAAGTGCAAGCGGGGGTCCAGTATGGCTATGGTGGACTTGGGAGTGGCACTGTAGACTACATCCCCATAGTCAAAAATAGGGAGAATCATTTTCTGCACAATTGCCCAGTGAGTAGGCAGTGGGATGCAGCCATGGTTGCAGTATAAGGCACCTAGCCTGGGGTGCAGCTTCTTGTGGATGGACTTGATATGTGCAGAAAAGTTGAGGTGCTGATCAGTCCAGGCCCTGAGATATCTAAAGGAGACCTGGTACTCTCAAATGGAGATGGTGAGGGGATCACAGATTTAGAAGTGGGTAGCCATGTGGAACTAGTGACCACCAAACAGTGTGGTTCAGGATAAACACTTTGGTAGAGTCAAGCCATATCAAGACAAAAGTACTGGACTTTAGGAGGGCTGAATTTGGTAAAATGGGTGAGTGCCTAAGGAATGCACTAGCAAAGGAGCAAGAAGGAAGGATAGAAGAACAATGGGAGAAAATCAAAACTGCCATTACAGAGGCAGCAATTCTTTGTGTGAAGCAAACAAATAATACAAAATGAAGTAAAAAACCACTATGGGTCTCAAAAGAGGTGGCAGGAAAGGTTAGGGAGAAAAAGATAGCATTCAGGAAGTATAAGGAATCACAGAATGAGCAGGACAGAGAACTGTCTCAGTTAAAGCAGAAGGAAGTGGGGAAGGCAGTCAGAATAGCAAAGGCCCAAACTGAGGAAAAGATAGCCAATTCTGTTAAGAAGGGGGAATAAAGCCTTTTATAGGTACATCAGGGAGTGAAGGAAGACCAAGGGAAGGATAGTGAGGCTTAACAAAGAGGAGGGGAGGTGGGAAGAGGATAACAGTGAAAAAGCAGATATACTGAATGAATACTTTTGCTCAGTATTCACAAAAGAAGAAGAGGGGGAAGTACCTAAACCAAGCAATAGAAGCATTTTGGACAGGGGGTAGATAGCATTCCATTCACAGAAGAAAGGGTCCTGAGAGAATTCCTAAAACTCAGGGTGGACAAGGCAATGGGGGCTGATGGGATTCATCCCAGAACTCTAAAATAACTAAGGAGAGACCTAGTGACACCACTGACTACCCTTTTTAACAAACCATGGGAGGATGGTGTGGTACCCGAGGATTGGAGGAGGGCAGATGTGATTCCTCTTCACAACGTGGGAGCAAGGTAGAGGCAGGAAACTACAGACCTGTTAGTTTAACCTCAGTGGTAGGGAAAATGATGGAATCACTACTGAAAGAAAGAATTGTTGAATACCTAGAGGCCAGCGGGGCACAGGACACAAGGCAGCATGGATTCACAGTGGGAAGGTCATGTTAGAGGAATCTAATAGAGTTCTTTGACTGGGTAACCAAAGTAGTAGACCAGTGAGTGGCTGTACATATGGCCTACCTAGATTTTAACAAGACATTTGACACAGTCACAAACAAAAGATTAATAACTACGTCAGCCACCCTGGGAGTGGATCCCACGGTGATAGCCTGGGTAACAAATTGGCTGACCAACAGGACACAGAGGATAATAGTAAATGGAGTACACTTTGAAGAAAGGGTGGTTGCTAGTGGGATACCACAGGGTTCAGTCCTGGAAACGGTCCTCTTTAATGTCTTTATACAGTAGGAGACTTTGCAGAGGGGATGGAAGAAACAATATGCCTCTTTGCAGATGATACAAAAATCTGCAACAGGGCTGATACACACGGGGGGTGGAAAGGATGAAAAGTGACTTGGCAAGGTTGGAGGAATGGTCAAAAATATGGCAGCTTTGATTCAATGTTAAAAAGTGCAAAGTAATGCATCAGGGAAACAAAAACCCAGGAGAAGAGTACACAATGGGGGGGTACTAGCAACAACAAAAATGGAAAGAGACATGGGGGTAGTCATATCTGATGACCTAAGATAGGCAGGCAGTATGAGAAGGCAGTAAGGAGGGCTAGAGGGATACTGGGATGCATAGGGAGAGGCATCACCAGTAGAAAACAGGAAGTTGTTATCCCTCTGTACAGGCAGTTTGTGAGGCTCCATTTGGAGTACTGTGTGCAGTTCTGGAGACCCCCATCTCCACAAGGACATAGTCAGGATGAAGGCAATCCAGAGGAGGGCAACAAAAATGGTGCAGGGTCTGCACCAGAAGCCATATGGGGAAAGACTTAACGAGGTTAATATGTACACCCTTGAGGAAAGTATGGAGAGGTGGGACATGATAGAAACTTTCAAGCACCTCAAGGGAATTAACAAAGTCCAAAATGTGAGCATCTTTGAGAGAAAGATGTGCAAGAACAAGGGGTCACAGTTTGAAGACATCGGGGGGACAGCTCAGGGGCAATTTCAGAAAGTATTTTTTCATGGTGAGGTTGGTGGACACATGGAACCCTCTTCCTGAGGAGGTTGTGGGGTGAAAAACAGTGGGGGAATTCAAGATTGCATGGGACAGACATACGGCAATTATACTGAAGGGTAGGAGGAAGTAGGCTGTTGGTTAACTAGAATCTGCAGCTTATCTGAAACGTAGGGAATGGGCAGACTAGGTGGGCCAAGTGGTCCTTATCTGCCGTCAAAGTCTATGTTTCTGTGTTTCTATGAGGTGTAGGCCTCCAGAGTTGTCCCATCCAGGTTGTGGAAGATAGAGGTGTATGGGAGCCATGAAAGTCTCTGCCTAGTGCTGAATGTCACAGATACAGCTTTCTTGGCATTGCGAAAGAGCTGATTGGAGCAAAACCAGTGCTGAACATTGTCAAAACCCTGCTGAAGTCTGGTCGCCACATCAGATGACAAGGGGCCTCATGTATACTGGTGTACACCAGTTATAATAGGGAGAGAAGCTGAGGTGGTGGTACTAATTCTGATATATTGGGAGCTGCCTTCTAGGTATGAGTGGAACCAGCTGGTGGCCAAGTCGAAGAACCCTGAGAGAGAGTGAAGTTGGAGAGGAGAAGCGAATGGGAGAAGATGTAGAATGCCTTTGCCAGGTCAACAAAAATGTCTGAGGTAAGGTGGCCTACATCCATACCAGTTAGGATGGAATTGGTGAGCCTTAGGATGGAAGTGGTGATTGAGTGGGTTTTCCTAAAACCAGACTGGAACAGAGTGAAGAAGGAAGAGGAGTCGAGAAAGGAGGAGAACTCTGAGAGAACCAAGTGTTCTTGGAGTTTTGACAGGATGGGGAGGAGGGAAATAGGGCAGTAGTTACCTGGAATGGAGGGGTCACTTCCCTTGGGAATTGGGATGACAGTGGTGTGTTTCCACTCAGATGAGACAGCAGTGAGGGAGAAGTATAGGTTGAAGAGTGAGGCCAAGGGGCTGGCTATGGCGGGAGCTGACAGGTAGAGCATTTTGTAGTCTATGTCAGTGGGGCATTTACCCTTTGAAGGATTGAAGGTGACCAGGGCATTGAGTACTTCTGTCAGGGTGACCTGATGGAAAGAGAAAGAGTGGGCTGGAGGGTGTGGGTGGTACTATGTAGGGGGGTTTGCTAGGCAGTATGGGGGGGGACAGAGGTGAAGAGGAGCAGTTTGTGAAATAGGAGTTGAAATCTGTGGCCACTGCAAAGGGCTCTGTGACTGTGAAGCTGCCTGAATTTAAGACAGGGGTGGTGAGCTGTAAAGGTGGTGTGAAGAGCAATGTTACCACTTTCTAGAATTTAGTGGAGTGGTAAAAGTTAGTGTGGAAGGTGCCTTTGAAATAGTTTGCTTTAGCCAGGTGGATTTACCTTGTGCTAGCATTTCGAAGTGTGCAATACTGTTGGAGATCCGCTGGTGTGCCGTAAGCCTTTAAGGAATTAGGAGGAATAAAGCTTTCACCCATCCTTCTCTCCCAAGTTTTTATGTGACAAATTATATTGTAGCTGAGGTGCACCAACATCGAGTTCTTTCTGGGCTAGTACTATTTTCCTGATCGTCTAAGCATTGTATATTAGTGAGTTGATCGTCTTTGTCAGATTTATTTTTCCCCAGTTTCTTATGTCTCCTTCTCCTAGCATTTTTTCTGAGTGTTTTTGTGTCATTAGGAATATGTACCACACTAAAATCAGGTCTTAATTGGGGAGTAGTGATTCCATCATCTGGCTCCCTACCATCATCATTATTTGAGCTATTTAAGCTAGAGGCAGTGAATTTGGCAAGAACTTCATTCTATTTAAATCTGTTGATAGCAACTTTCCTCCTTAGCAGATCCAGGAGAAACATAGACTTTGATGGCAGATAAGGACCGCTTGGCCCACCTAGTCTGCCCATTTTCCTACCTAGAGGATAAGCTGTAGATCCTATTTAACCAACAGCCTATTTCTTCCTACCCCCCCCCCACAAAAATTGCCTTATGTCTGTCCCATGCATTCTTAAATTCTCCCACAGTTTTAGACCCCACAACCTCCTCAGGAAGGCTGTTCCATGCGTCCACCACCCTCTCTGTGAAAAAATACTTCCTCACATTGCCCCTGAGCCATCCCCCCTCTATCTTCAGATTGTGTCCCCTTGTTCTTGCAAATCTCTTTTTCTGAAAGATGCTACCCTCTGGGACTTTGTTGATTCCACTGAGGTACTTAAACGTTTCTATCATGTCCCCCCTCTCCCTCCTTTCCTCAAGGGTATACATATTAAGCTCCTTTAGTCTCTCCTTGTATGGCTTCTCTTGCAGACTCTGCACCATTTTAGTTGCCCTCCTCTGAACTGCCTCCATCCTGTCTATGTCCTTGCTGAGATGGGGTCTCCAGAACTGGACGCAGTACTTCAGATGGGGTCACACCAACTGTCTGTACAGGGGGATAATAACTTCCTGTTTTCTGCTGGTGATACCTCTCCCTATACATCCCAGTATCCCCCCAACCCTCCCTACTGCCTTCTCACATTGCTTGCCAACCTTAAGGTCATCTGTTTTGATTACCCCCAGGTCCCTTTCCATTTTTGTCATTGTTACTACTTCCCCCCCCCATTGTGTAATTTTCCCCTGGGTTTTTGTTTCCCAGGTGCATTACTTTGCACTTCTTTGCATTGAATCCAAGCTGCCATACTTCTGACCATTCCTCCAACCTTGCCAAGTCCCTTCTCATCCTTTCCACGCCTCCTTGTGTATCAACCCTGTTGCAGATCTTTGTGTCATCTGCAAAGAGGCATACTTTTCCTTCCAGTCCCTCTGCAATGTCACTTATAAAGACATTAAAAAGGACAGGACCCAGTACTGAACCCTGTGGTACCCCACTAGTAACCCCCCTTTCTTCAGAGTGGACTCCATTTACAATTACCTTCTGTGTCCTGTTGTTCAGCCAATGTTTTACCCAGGCTACCACCCTGGGACCCACTCCAAAGCTGGTTAATTTGACTACTAATCTTTTGTGTGGGACTGTGTCAAATGCCTTACTAAAGTCTAGGTAGGACATGTCTACAGCCCCTCCCTGGTCTACTACTTTGGTCACCCAGTCAAAGAAATCAATTAGATTCATCTGACATGACCTTCCCGCTGTGAACCCATGCTGCTTTGGGTCCTGTGCCCACTGGCGTCTAGGTACTCAACAATTCTTTCTTCGAAGTGATTCCATCACTTTCCTACCACAGAGGTCAAACTGACAGATCTGTAGTTTCCTGCTTCTGTCTTGGTCCCACTTTTGTGAAGGGGAATCACATCCACCTTCTTCCAGTCCTCGGGTACCACACCATCCTCCCATGATTTGTTAAAAAGGGTAGTCAGTGGTGTCACTAGTTCTCTGCTTAATTCTTTTAGAATTCTGGGGTGAATTACATCTGGCCCCATTGCTTTGTCCACCTTCAGTTTTAGGAGTTCTTTCAGAACCCTTTCTTCTCTGAAAGAACTGGGATTGACCCCCCCCTCCAGAGTGCTTCTGTTAATTGGATTTGGCACCTCCCCCACTTGCTGTTTTGTGGATACTGAACAGAAGTATTCATTCAGTATCCCTGCTTTTTCACTGTCACTCTCTGCCCACTCACCATCCATTCTATTCAGCCTCACTATCCCTCCCTTTGTCTTTCTACGCTCCCTGATATACCTATGAAAGGTTTTGTCCCCCTTCTTAACTGAGTTAGCTATCTTTTTCTCAGTTTGTGCCTTTGCTATTCTGACTTCCCTCCCTGCTTCCTTCTGCCTTAATTGGTACAGTTCTCTGTCCTGCTCCTTCTGTGTTTTCTTATACTTCCTAAATGCTATATTTTTCTCCCTAACCTTCACTGCCACCTCTTTTGAGAACCGTAGTGCCTTTTTCTTTCATTTTGATTTGTTTATTTGCTTCACACAAAGGCTTGTTGCCTCTGTGATGGCAGTTTTGATATTTCCCCATTGTTGCTCCACCTCTCCTTCTAACCTGTTTGCTAGTGCTTTTCTAAGGCACTTTCCCATCTTGCCAAAGTCAACCCTCCTGAAGTCCAGAACCCTCACTTTTGTATGGCTTGACTCTGTAGCTGAGTTTATCGTGAACCACACTGTTTGGTGGTCACTTGTTCCCAAATGGTTACCCACTTCTAGATCGGAGATCCTCTCACTGTCCCCATTTGAGAGTATGAGGTCTAAGATTGCTCCCTCATGAGTAGGTTCCAAAACTAGCTGTCTGAGGCATGCCACCTGAAGGGCATCAAGAATGGCCCTGCTTTTGGATGTGGCTGCCACAAAAGGTGCTCCAGTTAACATCTGGCATATTAAGGTCCCCCATCAACAATATCTCCCCTTTCTCTGCCATCCTAAGTGTGCCTTCTATGATATCTTTGTCCATTCCCTCCCCCTGACATGGGGGTCTATATACAACCCTGTGCGGATTGTGGTGCCATTTCCAGTCTCTAAGGTGACCCACAGTGCCTCCTCTCCTCCCTGTTTACTCTTTTTTTCAGTTGCTTTTATCCCTTCCCTTACATAGAGAGCTACTTTCCCCCCCTTTTCTGCCCTCCCTATCTCTCCTGTAGGTTGTGTACCATGGTATGTTAACATCCCAGACATGGTTCTCTGTGTACCATGTTTCTGTGACTGCTACAATATCCAGACATCCCTCTTCCATCAAGGCCACCAGTTCAAAGAGCTTGTTGCCCAGACTATGGGCATTGGTACTCATTACTCTCCATTTCTTGATGGCTTTACCTCTTTTTGCCCCATCCCTGTCCTTACTGCATTTGTCACTTTCTCCATTTACCCCTGCACTTCTCCCTATCGACATCTCTATGTTGGTGTCTACCTCACTTAGTACCTTGATATTTTGGGGGGGGGGGGAGCTAGGATTTCCCTGCTCCTTTCCAGTGCCTCCCCCTTGGCTAGTTTAAATGCTTGTCAATTAAGTATTTAAACCTATCACCAAGGATCCTGGTTCCCCACCTGGACAGATGCAGACCATCATGCCAGTATAGGCCTGCATCCCTCCAGGTGCACCCCCAGTCCCCAATGAAGCCAAATCCCTGAGCTCTGCACCAGTTTTTCAACCACTGATTGAATCCCATGGTGTGGAGCACCCTAGCCTCACCCATGCCATAGACAGGCAGCACCTCCGAGAAGGTTACCATGTGTGCTATTTGTCTAAGGCCCCTCCCCATCTCTACAAATGCTTCTTGCACTGCTCTGATCCCTTTCTTAGCCAGGTCATTTGTCCCTAGGTGGACAATTACATCCAGCTCCCTCCCCTGTACAGCTGCTCCTGCAATCCTGAGGATTCGCTCCCTGTCCCTCAAAGCCATGGCACCAGGCAGGCACCTTATCTCCCTCTCCCCTTCCTCCCCCAGCTCTTCCTAACAATGGAGTCCCCCACCAGGAGTTGTTTCCTTCCCCTGTGGGGTCCCATGCCACCCTCCTGTGGGTCTCCTTTGTGGAGGTTCCCAGCATCCTCCTTGGTCTCCACTGTGGGTGCCTCCATAGAGGAACCACACTTTTCCAGAATGGCATAGAAATTGTGGAGAGGTACAACTGGAGGGATGCGCCTCTGTTCCACCACCCTCAGCCTCCCTGAGCCCACTGTGGTCCAACCACTCCTCTTTCTTGGTAACCTCTGAGGCAATGGCAGTGACCCTGGTGGTCCCTTGGTGGGAGAGGAGGTCCCACAAATCCTGGCCATCTCAGCCTGGAGATGAGCAACCTACTCCCTCAGCCCAGAGAGGTGCCTGCAGATGGGACAACACTGCATCCTCCAGAACATCTCCAGGAAGACTGCTGCTCCACAGCCACTGCACTGCACTGCACCACTCCCAACAAGGAGCTCTTTGTTTATTATCAACTGATCCATAATAAAAAGACTAGCATGATGGGAATTTTTCATTGTTAGTGCCATATCTTCACTTAGGCGGCATGACTCATACACTGGAATTTCCCTTACATGAGATAGATTATGTATATCTTCCTTTTCAGTTTGACATTGTTTACATGGCTGTGTTCTATTGAATTCCTCTTCATGGCATTTAAGGCCATCAATAGTGACCTGCAACTCTTGTATTATATTATCAGTCTCTGAGCTATTATTGAAAGAGGCCTCACCTGGGTTTTTAGAAAAGTACCATCATTTAGGTGATATCCCAAGATCTTGTGTTTAAGATAGTACTTTTATTTGGCCTGGGTGAAACTACCTGGTCAGCTATGGAATTATCAGAGAGTCCTGCTTCCAGAAAGGGAAAGGGAACATTGTTTAACCAGGAGTAGCACACTAAGTCAAAGCTTGTTTCCAGATGTGACCTGGGAGCACAAGGATGTTAAGTGACTTGCTCAGGATCACACAGTATGCACCTAGGTGGCTGTGGGATTCAAACCTGGGTCTGCAGATCTGCAGCTCATGGCCTTAATCCACTGTGCTATACTACCTCCTAGAGAAGAATCTGAGTGCTTATTTTTGCAATTGCCTCACCAATATTATCTAATGTCCTCTTTGCATTATTAACCATGCCAGTGGCACCTCCCTCAATGAGTGGTGTAGCCCTAACCAGTTTCAAGTCAGTCCTAGGAGTCAAAGTCAAGCTTCCATTTCCTGGCAGGAAAGACATGTGATTCATTATTTTACTTTGCTTTTTCTTGCTACTTTTTCCTTTAACTGGCATATCTGGCATGTCTGAGGCCAGTAGAGACAGATCTGGATTATTCATTCTTTGGAGCTGGGTATTAACCATCCTACAACTTAACACTAGTTATTAATTGCTAATAAAGTAGAAAAAGGAATTTTGAGATTATCATACTTCATTTAAAGTGATCTAGTCCAAAGAAGAATAAAACAGCTTCACTCAGTTGATAAGGATCAAACTATGCTAAAATCTCAAAACAATATAATTTTTTTTAATCAAGGATGGAAATGAGAAAAGAAGAGTGTGGCCCACTGGAAACTGAACCTCAGACCTCTGGTATGCCATTCTAGTGCTCTAACCATTAAGCTACAGGCTCACTGGCTAAGGACTTCCTTACATCCGCACAGTCCTTTTCTCAAATATGTTGCATAACCAGACTATTAAACTAATTGTGTGCAACTGTGTACAATATTGTTAAGCATTTGTTCACATTGTTTACAATTACAAACTTATCTCAGTGCAGTTCAACCCCTGCAAGGTATATATATTTTTTAAATCAAGGATGGGAATGAGAAAGGAAAAGTGTGGCCCACTGGGAAATGAACCTCAGACCTCTAGTATGCCATTCCAGCTACAGGCTCACTGGCTAGAGTGGCTGAGGACTTCCTTACATCCACACAGTCCTCTTCTCAAATATGTTGTATAATCCAGCAATCAGGAACATGTCACAAATACAAACTTTTCTCAGTGCACTTTAGCCTCTGCAAGGAATTCCCAGTGGGCCACACTTTTCCTTTCTCATTTCCATAATTAATTCAAAAAAATATATACCTTGCAGGGGTTAAACTGTACTGAGAGAAGTTTGTATTTGTGACATCTTCCTGGATTATGCAACATATTTGAGAAAAGGATTGTGTGGATGTTAAGAAGTCCTCAGTTACTCTAGCCAGCGAGCCTGTAGCTTAATGGTTAGAGCACTGAAACAGCATGCCAGAGGTCTGAGGTTCAATTCTCAGTGGGCCACACTTTTCCTTTCTCATTTCCACCCTTGATTTAAAAAAAAATATATACCATGTAGGTGTTAAACTGCACTGAGAGAAGTTTGTATTTGTAAACAATATGAACAAATACTTAACAATATTGTACATAGTTGCACATCATTAGTTTAAGAGTCTGGTTATGAAAAGTCTTTGAATATCCAAAAACCATAGGTTCCTGAATGTAAAGGAAGGATATCGTACAGATATTGTCCAATGATTACCCAATCTTCAGATTAACTGGTTCTTAATAGTAGTGTAACACAGTCTCCTGCTCAATAGCAGTGATCACTGAAGCGTTTATAACACTGTTTCTTTGAAAGGCATTTTTCGTTTCCTTCCTTGTTTGCCTTACTTGAGGTAGTAATGGCAGGGGGTCTTGATAAATGAAGTGGATTGAGTGTAAACAACAGTCACACAATTCCTCCACACCCTTTCTCATTTTATCCTGTACCAAGTAATATGTTTGGTTTATAAATTTGGTTTCAGCCTCAGAGCTCATGCTATAATGATTCTAAAACAAATGAAGTAAATAGGGGTTAGCAGAGACCAAAAGGCAGAACAAATAAAATAACATACTATGAGCCAATGCCAAGTTAGCCCTGCTAGGAGCATAAAGAAAGACATAAAAAGGTCTAATAACAGCAAAATGAACCCAGCATTGATTGATTAACTAATTCACTGATTAATCTGAAAGAAAAATAAATAACACAATGCTCGGAGACCTCACTTATACTGATGCTAAACTATGCCAGTAGCCAGACATCCATATCCAGACAATAAACAATGTTAACCCACAGCAAAGGTAAGTTAACTTACAGCTAGAGTGGCATCCAGTCAGCACGACTTGAGAATTTTCCGAGTTGGAGAAGGTATACCTCCAGTCGAAAAAATTGGAATACTCCATTTGCCAGATATCTTCTGTTGGCATCCTGCTGTAGCTAAACATGGTGAATCTGATGTTCAGGATGTCATGCATGCACTTTGTAAGAAAGTATCATGTGACCTACTCAACCAATCAGGGAGAATGTTGTTTAGCTCCATACTTCAGCTATATTTTAATTTATGTTATTTTAAAAATGTTCCAATTAAGTTAACTAAGAAATTTAAGTGTGTACAAACAACTAGTGCACAACACTATGGAAAGTGAGCATGAAGGAAAAGAAAAAAAAAAAACGGTGGGCCAACTTGTAGTAAGCCGCTTCCGCATTGTATCTGGGAGGCAATCAGGAGTCGGAATTACTCAAAACAGTGTCAGAAAAAACTCCCAAAATGAAGAACAGGTAGACGTTTAAACAAGTGCTATTGCAAAGCACACAATATACATAAATATGAACCAGAACAATACAGACTAGTCACAATTTAAAAGGAAAAATTCTGGCTTACGCATATGGGTTGTACAGTATGCTGGCTCAGAGTTGGGGGAGCGAGTTCAGTATCTGAAAATCTCAGTAGCTTCTGTGATTCATTGTCTTGTTGTATTTTTCATTTTGCTCTTTTATTCCTTTCCTTGGTATCATACCATTGGGGGGAGGATGCAGAGCAGAAAGAAAGACTAGTCAGTACTAGAACAGTTTGGCAAAGTTGGTGATTACAGTGGGAGTCCGTCTTTAAACTGCCATAAAAGTTTTAATAAAACTAGTACACTTTCCAGCTTTAAAAAACATTAAAACATAAGAAATATAAAAAGAGTGCTGAAATCCTCCATCAGCCATCAGCCAGGTATGGCAACCATAGCATACTGTTTAAAAGAAAGGGATTAGCGTTTCAACATTCTCTGCTTATAAGCTCCTCCAAGGTCCTCCACAGCCTAATGCAAGCAGTACAGACATGTTCCCAGAAACCCTCCACATTTCTGAGTACAACCCCATCAAGGCTATAGACAGTAGACAGGTGGAACCACATCAAAACATCACACCAATATACATACCTATATCCCTTAACTGGACCATGTGCTGCATGTGGTGCCTGCCAAATTGACACAGTGAGGTTGTATACCACTAGGGAAGGTGTGTTTACCCTTTCCTTATAAATATCTCCCTCTAGGTAGCCTATTGAAGGGGCAGTGGCCAGTCTGTCCAAAACAGCTTCAGCTGGGTCAGTCACTGGTTGGGAAACTGTAAGTGATATGTATAAGGCATCCTGAATAGAACAGGATCCACTAATGTAACACTTGCCCTGGTTAGGGTGCAAGGTAATGTACCCCAAGTTCCTAGCTGTCACTAAGGAAAACTTCTGACAATGCTGTAAAGCATCCTGAATGGATGTCCTGTTTACTGATAACTCAGGCTGGGCAATACAATTTGGTCAAGTAGTTATTTGAGGTAGGGCCAGGGAAATGCTCTATTTCCACATCTCTGAGCATATTAGAAATCATTGTGAGAACAGAGTTCTCATAGGCTGTGCATATAACTTCTCTACTCATGTGTTTGCCTTTGCATTATTAGCTGCAGCTGACTCATTGATCTTAGTTTGTGTCTCAATAAGCAAACATGCAATGTCATAAATATTGTATAAAGTATACCTTT
Source organism: Neoceratodus forsteri (assembly GCA_016271365.2). Taxonomy (NCBI): domain Eukaryota; kingdom Metazoa; phylum Chordata; order Ceratodontiformes; family Ceratodontidae; genus Neoceratodus; species Neoceratodus forsteri. The sequence goes on from CM057455.1 coordinate 617,065,301, forward strand.
CTTCAGTGGCCAAACCCTGAATTCCCTGCAATGTAGCAATCAAAACAGATTTAACAGATTGTTGTTAAAAATAACTGATATGTCCCTGTTGGTTTCCAGGTCTGCTTGATTCCAAACTGACATATCAGACCCAAACAACCCTGAGATAGACCCTATCATTCTATCCAGTTTCTGCTACCATCTGGAACAGAAGGCCTCATTCTGTCTGGCAGTTTCTTGGTCCACTACTGGATCTTGAGCTATTGCCTAATGAGTATCAAGTACATTTAAAAATAATGAAGCAGAAAATGATGACACATTTGTTCCCACATAAGTCCCATATTCCATCATGTCCCGATATGAAAGTAAATTAATGGATTAGAAACAATATGTTTATGCATAAACTGTACATTATTCAATAAAGTCCCCTGGATAGAAGTAGCTATCAAACCACTGAGTGGGCCTTATCCCTCTTCAGGTCACAGGTCAGCCTTTACAAGAGTCTCTGGTGCAGAAGATGGCATAATGTTGGGAGCCAGTAGTAGTAGTATAAAGAACCCCAATATGATATGTGTCACCATCTGAGGGTATGGTTCTGTATCACATGCTTGCTTTATAGTCAGTTGATAGATGTCTATAAAAGATTGGTGCACTGGATTAATCAGTAAAGATGCACTGTTGTCTTACAGATGTATGTGTCCTTGGTAATGTGCTCCAAAACCTTGGTGTCTCCTGAGTGTGAGCCAGCAAGGCAGTCATAAAAAGTTCATCTCCGTTAGACTCCCAAAGCAGGAACATTGCTTTCAGTTTCTGAAAAAGAAAAGAAAAACAAAGAGGAGGGCTCACAAACATACAAACATACAAACTTGCTAGCAGATAAAGGCCTAATGGTCTATCAAGTCTGCTCTATTGTGCAACTAGCTGCCCCTATTCTGCACCTGCCCCTCCCTCCCCTCCCTCCTCCTGTGATCCTTCCCCTTACCTTGTCCCATCCCCTTTTGAAGTAGCCCACAGTTCCACAGGATACCACTTCCAGAGGCAATGCGTTCCACCCAGATACCACTCTCTCTGTAAAAGTGTCTTCTCATTTCCTTCCTGAACCTTCCCTCCTCCAATTTCAGATCATGGCCTCAAGTGTCCCACCCCCACCCCACCCTTAACTTGAAAAGCCCCTCCATGGCTGTCTTGTTTATACCTTTAATGTACTTGAAGATTTCAATCATATCTCCCCTGTCCCTCTTCTCTTCCAGTGAGTGCATGTTCAACTCCCTCAGCTTACTCTCATAGGGTATGTCCCCTAGCCCTTGGATCATCTTTGTTGCCATGCGCTGCACCCCCTCCAGTAACTTAATGTCCCTCTTCAGCTACGGGCACTAGCATTACATGCAGTACTCCAGGTGTGGCCTAACCAGTGACCTGTACAATGGCAGGATCACTTCCCCTCTCCTTGAGGATATACCCCTGGCAATACACCTCAGCATCTTGTTTACCTTTGCAGCTGCCTTCCTACACTGCTCTGAGTTGTTCATTGAGCCTGTAATGATCACCCCCAGATCCTTCTTCTCCTCTGTCACAGCTAGGTGAAACCCACCCCCCACCTCTGTTAGCTCCTCCTTGGGTTTTTTGCACTGAAATGCAGCACCCTGCACTTTTTGGCATTGAACTCCTGCTGCCAGGTGTCTGAACTAGGGGTATGTGAAAAAAATCTTCTGCAGGCGGAAGATAGGTAGAAGACTGACTTTTGCTTCCATGAAAGTTCGAAAATCAATTTCCAATATTTTGCAGAAATTCCACCTGTTTCCTCCTTTGCTCCACAAATGAAAAAATATCCAAACCCTGGTGACTAGTGGACCCTAATCCCCCCCCCGGACCACCCACCAGTATCCCTTACAGTATAATATTACTGTTTACTACCCCCCCGCGCCATGCTCATCCTCCAACTGCTGTATAATAATTTTCCTTGGGGGTCTAGTGTAGTAGTAGAATTCCCCTCCCTTTCAGTCCCAATCCGATCCCCAGTATTTTTTAAATGTGCTTATATCCTTGTAGTCTAGTGGCCTCCCCACCAACCCTCCCACCCCAATAGGTGGGCCCCCACCCACTCCCCATCCCAAAACAGAGCAGCACCAGGCCCACCAAGCGCAGCCATCCATGCCCCTCCTCAGCAGCAGTCCACTGAAATTTATGAATGAATGATCACATGCACATGCACTCATTCATTCACAAATTTCAGTCAGCCACCAGCTGAGGAGGTGAGTGGAGGGCTGTGCAGGTGGCTGCTGCCCCCTGCTCTGCTACATGTTGGGATGGGGAACAGGGTGAGAATCTACCCATTAGGGTGGGGGGCAGTGTGGGGGCAGTAGACCACCAGGATATAAGAACATTTAAAAAAAAACTGGGGAGCAGGATTTGAGGACTGGGAGGGAGGGGAGTTTTACTACTACACTAGATCAGCAGGGTAAAATTAATATTCAGGGGTCGGGGATATGGATGGTGTGGTGGGGGGAAACAATAATATCCTGTGAGGGACACTGGAGGGTGATCGGGTGGGGGTAGGAGCCGCTAGCCATCTTGGTTTGGGTAATTTTTTGCAATATGGGGCTGCTGGGCAAGTTGGGCAAAATAATTGGGTGAACAAAAGTGGGTAAAGGTGAAATTTTGCCAATAACATTCGCAAAGGTTTTCCGCTCCACCACGGGCAGAAGTCCAGAAACATGGGCAGAAGTCCAGAAACATCCGCAGAAGTTACTTGATTTCCGCAAATGTTTCACTGCTTCAGAAAACCCCCCTTTCACCCACCCCTAGTCCAAACAGGTCTCCAATTTTGATTCCGGATATCAGTCACCGAAATCGATTCTGCACTGGGGCTGGGAGAGGGAGTCCAAAGCTAAGGGACCAGATCAACTTCTCCCAGCATTGCGCCTTCTGCTGCTGCTAGGAAAATGCTGCCAAAAACTGCCTCACTTGCTGCTTCTGAAGGAGGTGCCTCCGGCATTGATTGGGCAGTTTGGGGCCTCCTTACTGTCTCCAGATTCACCACCTCTGCTCCTTATCTTGAGCGTCTGATTGGTGCCACCCAAACATGGAAAGGAGCTGAAATTTGAAGCTGGCTGCTGTTACAGGCTGTCTGCTGGCTACTGTTTCAGGCTCTCCTGAGCCGTGCTTTGGCCCTCTTCTTCATTGATAGGTTAGTTCTGATCTGTAAACCGTGTCAACTGATTTGAATGCAACCCCTTGTCTGTGGTCACTTGGACCTTGTATGCTGAGGGGCTACTCTGAACACATGCAATGTAATTCTCACAGTATCTGCCCCTGATGGCCTTCTATGGGCATATCAAGCACTGCAGAAATAAGTTCCTGTCTGAAGTGCTGAAGGATTACCCAAACTGGTTGCATCTCTGTATCTGCGTGCAGCAGAATCTCAGTGCCTGGCAACAACTGCAATTTATTTTTATGCTTTTAAGACAGTGAGCCTACCAGAATCAGCTACGGTCATAAGGCAGTTAGTGCCTTGTCTTGATTCTGTAAAATGCTGAGGTAAATGGGCTTGGTTTGTTTTTCTGTGAGACTTACCACAGACTGTGGGCGTTGGGGAATGGAAAAGGTCTAAGCCTCCCCCTCAAGCTCCTTGCTTTGCCACATCGGCTTGGGCATTGCCATGGCTATTGAGTGAACTTTAGCTATATAATATATTTAAGATAAAATTTACAGACTGCAGAAGTTACCAGAAAATATATGTATATATACTGTAGTAACACAGCACAGGCTAGGGGCATGCCATCTGAGGCAGTGAAATTGTTTTGCTGCCAGACAAGTAAAAACTCTGGTAGGGAGTAACAAACCCACATATAATCTGAAAAAAATGCAAGCTGATAGTTGGGGTGGTATCAGCTTGAAGGGCAGGGCAGTCTGTGATCAAATAGACACACTATAAACTTTACAGGAAAGGCAGCCCCCTTATACACAATACTATGGACCACATAGGCATAATAACACAAGGGTATCCTGTCTGTGATGAAATGTTAAAATGCTGAAATGAAATGGTTAGCTTCTGAATCTAAACTGTTTAATCAAAGCTGTTTAGAGAAAAGGGATGTCTGCATTTACACAATACATATCCATGTTGTTTGTAGACTGGATTTCAGACAGCTGTTCAGTTTGAGCAGCTATGAGAAGTCATGGTTGTCAAATTAATCCTTTATTAGTCAATTTTAGTTTGAGGCACCCCTTTCGGAAACCTGCCCCCCCAGGCCCCTACTGGAGAAAGAGAGAGAAAAAAACAAACATTTCTGAGCCTGTTGTGCTTAAGAAGCAAGGTGGTACAAGAAGAACCTATTGATTTCTAAGGAAACACAATAGAGGTATGCCGTGAGTTGGAAGCTTTCTACAAATGTTAGGTATTGCCCCCCCCCCACCCTTCATGAAGTTCAAACAAGTGAAGGTGGTGGTAGCTATCTGGCTCTGTTACTCTTTAAAGGGTGATTTCAACACTCAAATCCCTTCTTAGGTACAGATGTAACAGCCAGGATGCAATGCAGAAATGCTGCAGAATATCAGAGAATACTGCAGTTTACTGCAGGGGCAGTGTGAGTCATTGGCAATTAAGCCCTTTTGTCATACAGGATTTTGTGACATGTCATTACTGCAAGTTACTATGCTTCATTGTGGCTTACTCCACTGTATAGGGTAGGGGTTTAATCACATTAGTACATACCACACTGTACTTTTGCCATAAATCTATCCCTATCAGAAAACACCTCTTTGTATCATTATAAAAAAAAAAACACATCAACCAGATTCCAGTCCCATGTGCATGTACCTAAGGAGTTAAACAAAATATTCTCACTGTATTCTGCTTTTTTAAACTGTAACTCATCCTCACTCACTTTCATTCACTTGCACAAGCATTGTTGGCATAGAAGCACCATACAATTCTGCCATCAGTTTTACACAGTCTAGCATAATAACTTTGCTTTCTCAATTTTCTGAAAATAAATCATCTTATTAATGTTTGAAATAACATTTTCTCTCTGAATTCTTCCTCTCTTACTCTGCTCATACTATTTATAGTACTTTAAAGTCTTGTTTTTGGCAGCCTATGCAACTTAATGCTTGGGGTGTGTGTGTGTGTGTGTGTGTGTGTGTGTGTGTTTGTGTGTAGAGAGAGAAAAGGCAGAGCATTAATCGGTTTCTAAATTTGGGGTAATCAACCCAAAATATTAGACAAAAATAGGAAGGTAGCATAGCAAAAAGGAGGCTACAGCCAAAATAAAAGTTAAAATTAAAGTTAAAGGTTAAGGTTATCTGATATGCTAATGTTTTCCTTCATATTCCTAACCTTTGTCATTTAATATTTGATGTGTCATAGAGTCCTAACATGCATAATCCTCTGTTTTGTTTGTCATCTATGTTGCAGGTTAATGCTTTTCGGAACACTATTTAATAAGTAGTCTGTTCTTTGTCTGACAAGGTTTGTTTTTAGTCAGAATTTCTTTCATATATTTCATTTTAGTGTCTAATGCTTGGCACACTGTGTACAAATCCTGCATACAATCACCTTTGCTTGTTTTTTCCTTTCATTCCTTTTCCTGGTCTAGAGCTTCAGCCTGTTGTTTGACCCATAATTCATAGTTGGTCACAAAATTGGAGATGTGATCCTCCATCGTGATGACAAATAAACAAAAGTGCACAGAATGAAAAATGGAACTACAGTACACTATGTGCCTTCAGTCAACAGATAGGTCACTGTACCTGTCTACCAGCATATGGTCAGGATGCATTTAAAAGCAATAGCTTGGCATGCTATGTATCTTTGGTCAGCTGTGGGACTCCCATGCCTCTATCCACCAATGTACCGTACCAGGATTAGTTAGGTTGTGATCCTTACCTACCACAACGCTGTCTTCTGTGTCGCCAAGTGATATCCGCATACTGGGCTGCCAATGTAAATTTATATGATTTCTGTAATAAAAAGTTATCATGGATTTTTACTTAGTGGGTAATGACATCACAGAGAAACATAGTTACAGCATATAACATATTTATTAACAGCCATGCCAAATTACAGGAAAAGTATACATACCATGCTGGGAGGAAGGACCCCCCCCCCCATCTTTAGTATTGGGTTCTACTGAACTAAAACTGATCTTGTATTTATATAGTATTTCAAAAGCAGAACTATTGTTTCAGTTTTTCTTATATACACACAAAAATAGCACTTTCTAACTACCGCTTCTGCTCAGTAGCTGTTACCTAACCTTGAGTGTGTGCTCTCTCTCTCACAGAAAACAACTGTATCAGCAATTTGTGTTACAAGCAAAACTAACAGTCCTAAAATCAAGTAAATTTCCACAAAGGTTCCCTAATAACTAACTATATAACAGCATGTACATAAATGGCCACTCAGCAAAGCTATATTGTAAGGACAGCTAAAAAAGCACTTTGCACTAGTAAGTAACTTTAACAATTGCTTTGAGTAACATGTAATCTATAGCAGCAAATACCTTTTTGTAATTATTGATAAACATCTAGGGAATGCATGTATGACAATGTGTATATAACAGATTGTAAGTGTCTGCTAACAGGGTGGTGCAGCACTATGTGTCGGGGAGGGCATAGAGACTGTGGAGGACACACAACATCAGGGGAAGCAATGTTGAAGCAGAGTCACTGCTGGTTTACCTCATCATGCTCGCAGGCAAGAAAATAGAATAGGGACAATTATTTATTTATTTTTATTTATTTAGCTTTTGCTGACCGGGTAAGTGCACTAGACAAATCCTGCCTATTTTCAGGCAGACCCGGGGGAGGGGGAGAGGGGGATACAGATGAATTCCAACTGACCTTGAACCAGATTAAGCTGTTGGTGGTATTTTTTTTTTTTAGTGAATAAGGGAAATTTGGCCAGGACACCGGGGAAATTCCCCTACTCTTTTTTTTTAGATAAGTGCCATGGGATCTTTAACATCCACCTGAACTACCACCAATCCAGGCAGATGGGACCTCGGTTTAACGTCTCATCCGAAAGACGGCACCTCAGAAGTGCAGCACCCCTCTCATGCTGCACTACAGTGTCAGTTATGGGATATTAACCCAAGTGCCAGATGTGGGAACTGAACCCACAGCCCTCTGATCTCCCGGCCTCAGAGGTGAGTGTGCTACCTACTGAGCCACTGACACTGCAATCTTTAGACCACCAGGTCAAGGGGTAGAGAGAGATAGGGAGTTCAAGGAAGAACTGGCAAGAGAAGTGAAGAAGGGGAGGTGGTGGTGGTGGTGGTGGTGATCTGATTATGCTAGATATCAACTGGGACATTCCAGTGGCCACATGCACCCAAAGTCAGACCCTGTTAGATACATTGCAGGACTGCCTGCTTGTGCAGCTGCTAAAGGAACCCAATAGATAGGCAGTCATTCTTGGTTTCATGCTCACCAACTTGGAGATGGTGGGTGGAGTGCGGGTAGGGGATCCATTTTGGGCCAGTGACCACAACTCCATTTGGTTCAGGCTTTCCCTCAGGACCAGAATGCCTCTATCAAAAACTAAGGTCCTAGACTTCAGAAAAGCAGATTTCAATCCGATGATGGAGCTGCTATGAGACAAATTGACCAGAGTGGAAAACATCAGAGGCATAGTGGAAAGATAGGTGCAATCAACGGGACCATTTGTTGAGACAACAAAGTCATGCATGAGAATTGCTACAAAATGAAACAGGTACACAAGACCAATATGGTCCTCAGAAAGGGTCAAAGAAGAAGTTAGGACCAAGAGGAAGGTTTTCACTAGGTACAAGGGAAAGCAGAGAAGGGAAGTAATAGAGAGAGTCACAAATAAAAACTAGGAAGGCAAAGAAGACGATCAGGGAGGCAAAGGCAGACTCAGAGCTGCATATTGTAGAGGGAGTAAAGAGTGGGGAAAAACAGTTTTTTAAATTTTCTAAGAAAGAAGGAAGAAGGGATGGGGTATGGTTAAGATACAAGGGGGAGGTACCAGAGGAAGATGAACAAATAGCAGCCATCCTTAATGATTACTTCTGCTCTGCATTCACAAGGAAAGACAGGTGGCCCCGTCTAAAAGTGTCATCAAGGTGGCTGCTAGGGGTATTCCTGAAATGAGACAGCCAGACTATACCAGAGAAAGGGTCCAGAAGGGGCTTGTAGTGCTAAAGGTAGATAAAGCCCATAGGATGGATGGGATGCACCCAAGGGTGCTCAATGAACTGGCTATAGAACAAGATGAACACTTAGTAGACCGATTCAATAGCTCAGTTCAAACAGGGGCATTTTTTTTTCTTTTTTTTTGTATGCTTTTTTTAGTCAGTGGACAAGCCTAGATATCTGAGTCCACCCACTCTGGTCCTCGTCTTTTCCACAGGACTTACCTCCTTTCAGGACGATACTCCTGGATTGCCCCCCAGGGTGGGTCTACTGCACCGAGCATGAATCCGCATGACTATGGGAGAAGGTTGCCGGTAAGATAGCCCAAAGGCATTGCCTCCCTGGACTGCCCCCCAGGGTGGGACATGGATTCGGGCCAGATACGGAAGATGTCAGATTAGGTCAGCTGCCAAGGAGTGCCACAGGATGACCAGAGACCAGAGCAGTGGGGTGCCATGTATGGTGGCCACTATTTAAAATTGTCCTTTGAAGGAGGGGGCATGATGTGCAATGACGCCAGTGTCCACATGCCTCCTGAGTGATCTAGGCACCGGTGGCTGCAAGACCCCCAGCCTCCACTAGGGGTCTGACTTGTGCTGGCCACACAATTCCCCCCCCCAAAGAAGGAGCGCCAAGCCTAGGATGTTCAATCCTTCTCCCCCCAGCTGGCCCTCTGACTTCCTGGGTTCGTTCCCAAACCTGTCAGTGTCACAGATGGACACCATGCCACTGTGCTGGCAGAGCAAATAGCGGTAGTTCTGAAAGACTGTAGGGTATCAAATAGAGTACCACTTCATGGGGGGAGTACAAGGAGCAACCACGTAACTACAGACCTGTCAGTCTTACCTCTTTTATGTGTGAACTGATGAAGACACTATTAAAAGAAGGCCTTGTGAACTACCTGGAGAGCAATGGACTCTAGGATAGTAAACAGCAAGAGTTTGTGGGAGGGAGGTCTTGTCAAGCCAACCTGAAAGTTTTTTTTGACTGGGTAACAAAGGTAGTAGATGAAGGCCATGCTGTGAATTTATTTTACTTCAATTTCATCAGGGCTTTAAGCTCGGTGCCATACAGAAGTCTGCTGAATAAGCTGGAGGATCGGAGTGCAGCTAGGGACATAATTAGATGGAAAGAAAACTGGTTGAAGGAGAGATAGCAGAGGGTGGTGGTAAATGAGGACAAATGAGAAAGGAGGGAGGTCATGAGCGGGGTGCCACAGGGAACTATACTGGGACATGTACATTTCAGTATGTTCATCAGTGAAACTGGAGAGGAAATTGGGGGGTCAAGTTATGTCTCTTTGCAGATGACACTAAGCTTTGCAGTAGGGCAGATAGTGACAAAGGGGTAAAGAAGATGCAGAGGGACCTACAGAAGCTTGACAGGTGGACTAAGGTTTGATAGTTGAAATTTAACACCAAAAAATGCAAGGTCATGAGTCTAAGGAAAAAAATGGACAGAGTACTGGATGGCAGAAGTTAATCTAAGCAGTACGGCAGAGATAAGGGATATAGAAATAGATATGTGTGAAGTTGGGAAACTCCACTCCATGAATTAATTTGGGGGTTTGTCTCATTTCACTGAGTTAATCCGTAGTGCGAAATCCAAATTCATGCAAAACTGATAACTCTACAAAATGCAGAGTTTGGCACAGAAGAAGTTTTTTAAACTAAAACTGTCCCTGATGTCTAGTGTTCACACACCTCCCCTCTACAATTCACCACATGACTATGACCATTCCCTGATGTCTAGTGGTCCTCCTTGCCACTGTTTGCCACCCAATGTTATGATTATTCCCTGGTGTCTAGTAGTCACCCCCTCCAATCACTGTCCTGAGGTAAAATAAAAATCTTTCCCTGCTGTCTAGTGGTTCTTCCCCGATGATTGACGGCCTGGTGTTAAAGAAAAATCACTCCCTGGTGTCTAGCAGCCCCACTCCACCCGATGACCCACTCAAGATATAATCAATGTTTCCCTGGTGGCCAATGGTCCCTCCCCCCCACCTGATCACCCACCCGAGATATAATCAAGGTTTCTCTGGTGTCCTGTGGTCCCTCCTCCAGCTCAATCATCCACTCAAGATACAGTAATGTTATCCCTGGTGTCAGGTGATCCTTCCCCCACCAGCACCCATGCCTGTTGTGTATTCCATTATTCCCTGGTGTTTAGCACACCTCCCCACCCTGACAGGTAATGCCCCACCACCCTGTCCCCCCATCCTGACCCCAGCTGATGACCAGCATCACCTCTGCTCTCACCATGGCCAGCCACCGACTGAGCTGTCAATGAATTAGCACATACTTGTACAAGTACACACTCATTAACTGACATGACAGCTCAGTCGGCAGCTGGCCGCATATTGAAAATCAGAGGCTTCAATAATGACACCCTTCTCAGGATTGGAATGGGAAATGGTGTGTGGCTGTGTGGATCCCTCACTCATTTCATTCCCCATTCCAACCCAAGCCTGTCACTGGTACAGCACTCCACTCTTGTCTTTGCCACAGCTGTTGTTGAAAGGATAGCTGTCAATGAATTAGCTAGTACTTGTACAATACATGCTCATTCATTGACAGCTTAGTTAGCGGCCGGCCATGGTGGAGAGTGGAGGGCTGTGCAGGTCACCTGCTTGGGGTCAGTATGGGGGGGAGCAGGGTGGTGGGGCACTTCATCTCAGGGTGGAGGGTCTACTATACACCAGGGAATAATGGAATACACAATGGGCATGGATCCGGGTGGAGGGAGGGACCACTGTATACCAGGGAAGCCTTCATTATATCTCGGGGGGTGATCAGGTGGGTAGAGGGACCTCTAGACACCAGGGAAACCTTGATAATATCTGGGATGGGTGATCGGGTCGAGGAGGGACTACTAGACACCAGGGAAAGATTTTCCTTTAACATTGGACCAGCACTTGGTAGGGGGGAACCACTAGACATGAGGGAAAGATTTTTTTTTTTACATTGGGCCGACAATCAGCAGGGGGAGCACTAGACACCAGGGAATAATCCTAACATTGGGCTTTGAATGGCAGAGTGGGAACCACTAGACAACTGGAACAGTTTTATTTTGCACAGTAAGTTTTTCTGTTTAATAGGAAATTCACCAATTGTAACTTCACCTTCCTTTTTTTTAAGTGCAATTTGCAAATTTGCACTTAAAAAACTCAAAAGCAAGGCAAAGTTACAAATGGTGAATTTCCTATTAAACAGGAACACTTCACAAAATGAGCCAAGGATGTGGATTTGGTGACTTTGCAGGGAATTCGCTAGTGAATTAAAACTTCATTGCATCTCTACCTGGGAATCATCATTAGTGACTCCCTCCAACAATCAAGCTAGTGTAATAAGGCCTATATTAAGGGTAACAGGATGCTGGAGTGTACAGAAGAGGTATGGACAACAGGAAAAAAGAGGTACTACTACCTCTATATAGGTCACTGGGGGGCTGCATGTGGAATACTGTGCTCAATTCTGGAATCCTCACTTAAGGAAGTACAGTGACAGGCTTGAGAAGGTGCAATGCAGAGTGACCAAAGTGATTCAGGACCAACAAGGCAGATGATCTTATGAAAAATTGTGTCAAGGCACTGACATTTTACTCTTTGGAGACCAGGCAAGAGAAGGGGGATATGTTAAAGAACTTTAAGTTTCTGAAAGGAAAAACACGGTGAACTGTGGGAAACTACTTAGCATGAGTATAGCATCAATAACCCATGCTTATGAGTGGAAACTGGCAGGGAGAAGGTTTATAAGGGATGTGAGGAAGTTTTATTGAAGGAGTGGCAGAGCTATGGAACAACTTGCTAGAGGAGGTTGTGGACTCCAATATCATAAATGGTTTCAGGCATGGCTGGAACAGAGTGAAGAGTTCGGTGGTTGCTCAGGTCAGAAGCTGTAGGGAGAGGAGAAAGGGGATGGACCAGGAGGGATAAAACCCTGCATGAGCAATATGTCCTGGGGCAGATAGGGAACTCTGGACAGACTAAATGGATCCATGTTCTTTTTCTGTCATCATTGTCTGTGTTTCTATGTTTCTACTACCTTTGCTACCCAGTCAAAGAAAACTATCAAGCTGGTCTGGCAAGACCATCTTGCCACAAACCCATGCTTTTTACTTCTATCCTGAGTAGAGAAACTGAAAGCACTGGAAGACTAGAAGAAGGAGCCAAGAGAAATGGTATACTTCTGGATAATTCAGGATGGTTACTTCAGTAGATGCATTTGCTAACAAGCATGGAAGGTTGTTTGCACTGGAGTAGAAGTGGAACCAACAGATTTCTTCTGACAACAAATAAACCTTGACTTCTTTTGCTGTACTATCATGTACCCTGTCCATTCCCTCACAGCCTCACAATTAGTATTCCTAGTCCATGTTCTACCATTTCTAGCTCCTTCTCCACCACCACTTGCATTACCTGTACTTGGTGAAACTGCCATGATGGAACAGTTATCTGCTCCACTCCCACAACCTCTTTTAAGCCTGTTCATCTCTTCATGTTATCTACATGCATCAACACATGCATTGCAGATGACATAACGCTCCAAGTGCACATGCTAACAATTATCACACACAATAGTTCTCAATGATTCTTAGATGCCCATGTAACACAAACATCTAATGCATGGAGAAACTGCAGTTCCATATGACTTATGAAGGGATAGGGAAGAGCAACACCATGAGACCACCCTGCAGTGACAGACGACACCACACCACACTGAGAGACATTGTGATTGTGTGCCTCACAAAGCAGTCTGCTTGAAATTTCACTCACTGACTGGCTGGCTGATTCACTCATGTGGGCAAAAAATAAAAAGAGTAATTTGTGTGCCCTGCTGCACAATCAGTAGTTAGCACAAGAAATAATTTGTCAGATAAATACTTCAAAATCCACCTGAACCTTTTCCAGTCTGCTAAATTAAATTTGCCCTGCTCCTGCTGTAGGGGAAATAAATATAAAAAATTAGTAAATATGGAATCTGACCTTCACATCACCACTGCTCAATAGAAAAACATTTGTCAACTAAATTTTCCAAAAATTCCCAGTGTACCTTTTCCAGTCTGCTAGGTAATAGACTTCCTTGCTCCTTCTGCACAGAGCTGTGTCTGCCAGAGCAGACTTACACTGTGCACTCTCTTCTCTTCAGCATATTTCTCAAATCCTGCCTCAAGAATCAGGGACTAAATTAGAGATTCATGACCAAAATCAGGGACACATTTTAACAAAGGGCAATATTAGTTTGTGAAGCTGTTACAGAAGTGGTTTAGTGATACAAAACATTTTTTTGCTGGAGAACTACACTGTAAAACTATTGTGTGGTATGATTTTATGATTCAGATCTCTACTCTTCCTGACAAAAATGACAAATTGAGGAAAGACAGAAGAAATCTGTAATGGAAAATCAGGCACATCCCTGAAAACCAGGGACAGTTAAGAGATACACTCTTCAGCACAATTTCAGAAGTCTGCATGCCTGGAACTACAGTTATATGCAGTGACGGTTTGCTTACAGGAATTATAATGCATGATTCTCTGATGATCTGAGATTTCAGTTTTTTCACAGAAAAGGTGCTTTTCCTGCCACTGGTCATTTTCCTGGGAGCAAGAGTGATACATGGCAGTGAGACATACTACGCAGCATGCAGAGTTTTTAATTTCAGTCTTGGCTGATTGATTGCTGCAGGTCACGTGTCTTGCCAAAAACTTAGACATGCTCGGTGTGTATTCTCTGCAGAATGTGTTGTGTCAAGATGTTAAAATGCTGAAGTACTGAATGGAAACCTTTGGGCCTGCCTTAACCAGTTTCTAAAATGTTGGATTTCAGCATGTTCTCAGAATGCAAATTCTGCATCAGCTCTTCCTTAGTGCAGATTAAGACCACCTCTATTCCCCATAAAGTGAAACAACTTCAGAATATAATAGTTAAAAAACAAATGTCCAGTATGGCCTAGATTCACTCTGAGAGGCACTGCTCATTCATTACTGTGTAATTCCAGGCACGGCTCAAGAAGAGCCCCCATTAAGACTGTCTTCCTTCTATAGTACAGTAAAATAACTTCTAAAATAAAAGAGTAAAACAAGTAAAAGTCCATTAAGGTCTGGAATCACTTTGAGGGGCTTCATCCCAATGAAATGAAACAACCTCTAACAAACACAAGGAATTGCTCAGCTACAGCATGTCACAACAACCATTCCCCATCAAAAAACACATGGACCACCTGTATGCTGGCACCCAAAACACATTATTTGATAATCTGAGATAATAGCTGGATTTCTAGTCCATGCAGAATTACACTCAAGATGTAGTGCTACATGCATGCCAAGGAGATATGACAATCTTAATAACACTTGTGGAAGGGGGCCAGGGAAATTCCATTCCAGGAATAACATTTAAAATGTGAACTCAGCCCATGGAGTAAAATGGGCAAGGACTGTGCAGGATAAGATATAGAATGTAACACCATCAAAGCATACAACTTCTCTAGCTACTGTGCAACAAGCTGCATTAAATCATACAATGGAACTGATCAAATAGTGCATAAAAACAAAAAGAAAATGCAAAATGCCACATTACTGTACCCACACCATTGTATTAACAATGAAAGGTAGGGTCCAGTGATTGTTTTATGGCATGCATTAGAAATTCCTGTGTTTAAAAAATTATCGACCAGATATTCAAAAGGTTAGCACAGCACTAACAAGTTAACGTGGCATAAACCTGGATTAGCATCGGTGCTCTAGCTGTGCTCATATTCAGAGGCCCTAGAAGCACTGGCAGTTTAATCATGCTAACAATACTGCTGTGCTTGTGCAAGTAACATAGAAATATAGAAATATAGACTTTGATGGCAGATAAGGACCACTTGGCCCACCCAGTCTGCCCATTTCCCTACCTATCGGATAAGCTGCAGATCCTAGTTTTACCAACAGTCTACTTCCTCCTATCTCCCACTAGAATTGCCTTATGTCTGTCCCATGCATTTTTAAATTCACCCACTGTTTTGCACCCCACCACCTCCTCAGGAAGACCATTCCATATGTACATTAGACTCTCCATGAAAAAAATACTTCCTCACATTGCCCTTGAGTCGTCCCCCCTCTATCTTCAAATTGTGCCCCCTTGTTCTGGCACATGTCATTTTCTGAAAGATGCTACCCTCTTGGACTTTGTTGATTCCCTTGAGGTACTTGAAAGTTTCTATCATGTCCCCCTCTCCCTCCTTTCTTCGAGGGTATACATATTTAGTTCTTTTAGTCTCTCTTTGTATGGCTTCTGGTGCAGACCCTGCACCATTTTAGTTGCCCTCCTCTGGACTGCCTCCATCATGTGGCGATGGGGTCTCCAGAACTGCATGCAGTACTCCAGATGGGGTCTCACCCAACTGTCTATCCAGAGGGATAACAACTTCCTGTTTTCTACTGGTGATGCCTCCCCCTTTTCATCTCAGTATCTCCCCAGCCCTCCTTACTTCCTTCTCACATTGCTTGCCTACCTTTAGGTTGTCTGATATGACTACCCCCCAGGTCCCTTGTAAGTGAGGGATATCCTCAAGCATAGCAGTGCAACAGTACATTCAAAAGGTTTTAGTGGTGCTAAACAGAACCCCAGTGTTGCAGTTTTTCCCCCACTAAAATCTGGCCTTAACACAGCCCTAAGGCCATGCCCATACACCTGAAAGGCAAAGCAGCTGTGCTGCAGCCAACTGCCCACTGAATAGTTGACACCCCTCCTCCTGATCACCCCTGTCTTAACGTTATGCTGAATTGCCTGGTGTCAAGTGGCCCCCCTCCCCCCCAATTTCTCTGATTCCCATCTATGTCAATCAGTGTTCCCTGGTGAGATAGTACGTCTCCGCACTAAGTGCAAATGACCCCATGTCTGAGTGGCACCCTTCACCTGCCCTCCCACAGAGGACCCCCTACCCTGAATCCTCATCACTCAAGAATCCAGGCATGTAGTCAACAGTGGCGATTGGTACAGCCCTCCACTCACCTCTTCAGCTGGCTGCCATCTGGCCTGCACACAGTGTGATCGTGTGTAATGTAAAAACAGCTATTTCTGCATTACTCATGATCTCGTTCTGTGCAGGTGAGACAGAGACCAGCCAAATAGGTGAATGGAGGGCTGTTCTAGTCACTGTCATTGACAGCATGACTAGATACCTGGGTGAAGAGGATGGGGGTGAGTGGTTATCTGCAGATGGGTGGTCTCATTTGGATGGGGGGTCTATGGTATTCAGTTTTGGGGGAGTGCCAGCTCACCAGGGAACATTGATATAAATAGAATGGGGCAAGTAGGGAGGACCATTAGACACCAGGAAATTCAGCATCACATTATGACAGGTTTGATCAGGAGAGGGGGACCATTATACATCAGGGAATTTATCATAACATCATTGGATGGGCAACCAGAGGAGGGGGTCAACTAGACACCAGTGAAGTTGGCATAATGTTATGACAGGGATGATTTATGTGATGGCGTCCACTAGAGAACAAAGAAGTCAGCATAACATTATGATGGAATCATTGGGGGAAGTGGGTCTGATAGACTACCAGGGACTCTTTTTGGCTTCCACCCAGCTTGGGCACTATGGGGCTGGTGCGCACATGCAAATTAGCTCATACTGGGCATGCGAATGGCCGGTTAGTGCCATGCATGCCCAGTGTACTAATTTGCATGCTCTGACTGAATACTACCCAAAGGGCTCCATGACACTATCCTTGTTTGAGTGTGCTATTTCCTGTGGGCCATATGAAGCCTTGGGCTGTGTTAGCACTGCTCATTTTCACTTAGTGCTATGCTAGCATGACCCAATATTCAGTCAGTTTTCATGCTCCATTACCGTGTGCTATCTGGCTGAATATAGATCAGAGCAAACTGTGCATTGTTTTTGGCACAGCACTACAGGGTGCACAGTGCTATTGGCGGGCACTAAATATCAGAGCCAGTATTATATAACCATGTGACATGATTTCTAATAAGTTGTTAGATTTTGTTATGATTTATGTGATATCTTTCCAACAAGACTATACATGGAAAGAAAACAGAAAATAATTACTATTTTTGATTAATTTATACTGTTGCTTCATTTATTCGAAAATTGGTACCTGGGAAAGGCACACTTAGCCAAGGCTAGTTTTCATGTGTGACCCAGGGGAAAGAAAATAGGAGATACAATAACACATACACAATATCAATGCTTGGTACAAATAAAGTGCAGTCAAAGTACAATATAACATGGTATAAGTGCAAATAAAAGCAGCAAGGCACAATGAGCAGTAATAATGTACCAATAGAGAGACCTGTGCAAGGGAATGATGGCAGTACAGAAGTAGAAAGGTAGGGAGCCTGATACATGCTAAGGTAAAAGCCAGGAGGAGGCCCAATATCATGAAAAGTAGGGGATCCAAACAGAGAAGGGTGAGGGAGAGGACTGGAAGGGCAGGGGTGGAAGGGAGGAGTTTAAATTGGTGCCTATGGGAAACAGGGGAGGCTAAGAGATGGAGATAGGAGAGCAGCAGTTTCCAGAGTGAGGGAAGGCAATAGGAAAAGACTGACTGCCCAGCAGAGGAGTGAGGCGGGGGAGGGAGAAGGTGTGTGGATCCTTGCATCAAGGGGAGTATGAAGCAAAGGGAATGGTGAGAGAAGTGTGGCTAGGTAAGGAGACAGTGACCCAAATCTGTATTTGGAAAAGGGTTCCAAGCACTCCCATCTCTAATGGGGTGTTTAGCACTGCATTCTGGGATGCACTTTATTGTTATGAAATAAATTTAAATTGGTAATTTCCACAGTGCTGTGCTCATCTTTTTGTAACCCCCCTGCAAATGGGGGTTCCCAAAAGACTTCCAGGAGCTTGCTTGAATTCTCCAAGCCTGAATGGTGTTTGGCATTTAAGCCATTTATCAGTGAGTGTTTTTAGAACCTCTGGTACTGTCTCTTTAAGAGCTGTCTGCTTGCAGACATAATTAGTTTGTATGGGGGACTGTGTGTTTCTTTGATTGAGTACCACTCAAGCTGCTGCCAATTCACTTCATTTTTGCAGTCACTAGGAGTGCAAAGGGAACCTATCTGAAAGATGTAACTGTTTGCCAGAAATGATTTAGAGTAATAATGAAATTACAGTTTGTCTAACCTGCTTTCTTTGCAGTCAGAACTGTGTCTGCTAGTTCCCATTCTAGTTTTGAACTGCTGAACTGGACCAATCAGTGTAAGCTAGCTCTAAAATGGTGCCTTGGACGAATCAGAACTTGGACTCATAATCTGAGCCAGCCACAAGAGGATTGTATGGGCAGTGACTCTGGGAGATGTAGTTTAGACTTCAGTGCCTTTTGGACCAACAGCAGCAGTCTATTGTGAGTGACAGCCAATCCAGTCAAGAACTGGGAGGAACTCAAAGGAAGTGCCGGTTTTGTCAGTTGGAGTGTCAGTTGAGCTTTGGCAGTGAAGAAGGAAGGAGCCCTGTGCTTTTCAGTTGCATTTAGTCAAAAACGTGTGTAAGGCCCAGAGTTCCGGTCTGCAGCTTGTGTAACAGCTTGTTAGGACTGAATCCGGTCCTGTGAAAGAATCAAAGGATCTCTGAAGAGTAAAACAGGCTCACCCTGTAGAAGACTGGAAGAATTGCTGAAAATTGCACTCGGTCTGTCGGAACTGAATCTGCTGTGTGTTCTCCGGTATTGTGCAGTAATTGCGATCGGGATACAGATGCAGCCTGCCTGGTATAGTGCTTTCTTTTATATGAGTGTGAAGAGGTTTGTGTACCTCAAGTGAGCCCTGCTGACATTGAAGGACCCTATCTTATTTGGAGGTCGTGAGTACTAATTCAGGGTCGCCTCCTGTTGAATTGCCACATTAAATCCAAATGGAATTACTGTACTGCTGACTGTTTAATTCTCCTTTTCTCTGTGTGAAAGGGCCCACCAGCTGCCACGGTTTGACTAGCCACTAGGCTTGGGTACCCAGGGACAGTAACTGATAGGGATAGGCTGTGCACAGAGCCATAGGTAGATTATTAGAGTGATAAGCTAATTAACCTGATTTCCCCCTGTCCTTGTTATATCCCCCCTAAATAAATCAGAGCTGCTTGTTTCAGCAAAGTTATACTGCCTGAGGTATTTGTCTATGTTAAAGTACTGTACTGTGATTGTTGCACTGTATCTCATTTCACAGGAGGTCCCAGTGCCGGAACCAGACCTGGGGGTAAGTGTATACTGTGAAGGTGATTCTGATATATTGTGTAGGCCACTAGTGGGAAGAAAGGGGGGTTGCAGTGTCCCAGAGGGCTGTGACCAAGTTAGTTTAACTATTGCAAACCCTGACCTCTGGGTGGAGGCACCCGCCATTGGATCCAGGCCCCTCAACCTGTTAGTGGCAAATCAGGCAGGGGTAGTAGCCCCTGGGATAGCGCCATCTAGGGGTTACATTTTTTTTTCTTGTAGTATTTGGAGATTAAGAAGACACAGTGGGACTGGTGACTTGATGGTAGGGGGAGGATGGATAGGCAGCAGTAGAGGGAACAGTGGTGTACATGGAGGACAGTTGGTAGCAAAATGACAAAAGGTACTATGGAAGGTGTCAAGTCAGGTAAAGGAAGAGGAGGAGGTGGTACCGTAGAACACATCCACACAGTCGAAGACCAGAAGCACCATTTTGGTAACTGACCTTCCTTTGAAACCTTTTCCACCCTGCCATGGTCTCCCTCCTGGGGTCAGTTTATGTCCCAACAACTGCTGCACTGAATGGTTTCAACCTGATGTTGTCACTTAACTGGGCATCAGTCTGCTCATAGCACTAACTTCTGTCACGCATAATTGTTATTTTACTCTTGTATCATGTTGAATTGTACACTGTTCACATTTTATTTTTGGAATGCTTCATTATTGCTGTGTTTGATTTATTGTATTCCCTTCCCCCAGGTCGCACCTGGAAATGAGCCTTGGCTTAGTGTGCCTTTCCTGTTTTCCACTTTTCACATAAATAAATACATAACTAAATAAATAAATGGAAGTAAACAGTTACTCTTTAAACTGTTAATTGGCTATTTAATGAAATGTGGTTTGAACTTTTATCAAAACGTTATTGAAGATGGCACCTATAATGTTTCATCAAATTAAAAAGTTAGACAGCCTCATGTGGCAGATAGCAGAAGCTTAATTGTAAAGGCATCAACACATGTGTAGTAAAAAAGATCTTAAAACACCCCCCCCTCTGGAATAAGGGCAGCATAACAACAGGAAAAAAAGGTTGGAAAGAAATTACAATTGTGTCAAGTCTGAACAGCTACTGCTGGGAACTTCAAATGACAGTGGCATGGCATTTGAAAAGCAATGTTCCATAAAATGTCAGAAGTGGACATACCACATGTTGAGATGGGAAGTTTAGCCCATTTTTGTATACCAGCTCTTCTTCACAGGTAAGCCAGATTAGTCTGTATAGTAGATGTAATTCCCTATTTCCCTGTGATTCCGGGTTTAAAGCAATGCTTAATATCAGAAATCAGCACCTTCCCCTTTTTGAAATTTATTATCCAGCACCTTAATCATTATTCTCAAAGGATGAAGTTAAACTAAAAGAGAATGCAATCTTTTTCAAAGCCAGTGTGAATCCAAGTAGATTAACTGATGAAATGCAGGGAAAAATGAAGCTCAATGGTAAAATAAATAGAATATATTAAATTATAAAATGGTCTGAAAAAAATGATCAATTATCTGAACCTCACTGGTTAAGAGTGATCATGCAGCCATTGATTAAACCCCAGTAAACCCATGGTTGACATACAATACTACAAATGCTGTCACATACAACCTAACATGTAAACACATGGAATCACTCTGACTGACATTTTTTATGTTTCCTTGCTCATGCGCAAGAAACATCTTGCAGTAGAATGACTTTCAGAGGTGTGTCTAGGATGAGCCAAATGCAAAGCACTCTGCAGTGGTCTCATCCCTAACAGACCAATGAGCATGAAACCAATCTGTGACACTAGTCACAGTTTCGCAGCTGGAAGCCATTCTGTAGTTTAAAGAAATGAAGTGCTCCAATTAGAGCACTTCATTTCTTTCATTAGCATAATGCTGGCAACTAACTCAGTGGCTTTATGTACATAGTAAGAAAGCCACCCAAGGACACTAAGCACCAGCCTCTGCTGACTACAGTCAACACAAACTCACAGTAAATAAACTGAGGAAATTAAGTAGCAGCAAAAATACAATCCCACTCTTGACTAAAACACAAGGTCTCCCAAATCTACTTTCAGTCGTGTCCAGCCATCTTGCCTTCTGAAAAGAACATCCTATCACCATTCTGAATGACCCTGGTTCCATTTTCAGCTCTTCAAGGAATTTGGTCCTGAATCCTGGTTGACTGCCCAGCGACTGAACGACTCGGAGCTCAGTGCTGCTCTTAAGTCGAACCATTCAGAACACAGGACATGGGAATTTTACTTCTGTAAGCTGTGACCACCAATGGCAAACAGTTCTTCACTGCAGGTGATCTGTCTGGGGTGGGTATGTCATGGAAATCAAATGCTTGCTCCAATGGAGTGCAAGCCATAGCCTTGTATGTAGAGACTGTGATCATTCTTGGGTGTAACTATAGTCTCTGCCTGCTTTGCGTCTGTTTTTTTTTTAAGTTTGTTTGTGGCCCATTTGCGACCCTATTACCTTGTCTGCCTGTGGGAATGGGTTGGGTCAGGATGCTATGGCTGGATGGAGGGGGACAGCAGCAACAGAATGTATCCCATGGTGCCGGCCCTTCAAATTTGAGCTTCATGTACTGAAGGAGCTTGAGAGACAGAGGCTGGAGAGAGAAGAACCCAGGTGAGTCCTGCTCCTTTTAGTTTTGCATGTTGGCAGGATGTGCAGCTAAATCGTAGCCAGTGGCAGTGCAGTGCTACTGTCCCACAACTTTGCTGGCAGCCCGATGGCAGGCTTCATGCCCCCCTCCTAGAAATTTGATACCCTTTCACTTCAGACATGTAACAGCTCCAACTGCCGCCTATCGATTTTCCGCAACAGCTCCCACCTTACTTGGATGCCTCTTCTAACACTGACTCTTTTTTTTTTTTTTAATAATTCCATTTAAAATCAAATTCCTTTCAGAACAGGATTGTGCAAAACAGAGATGGGAGCACTGGGCTTCCACGCAAATGATCGCGATTGGATGGCACACTTGGGTTACTGCAGCCAGAAGTCCATGGTTGACAAGTGTGCTGCTGGGCCATACTTCTCAACTGTCCCTGACTGAGGGAAATTTCTAATTTTCCCTGAAAACTGCCTATGTCCATAATGGAAAATGTGGGATCTATGATGCTGGTTCGACAACTAAGTTGTCCACCGCCATCACAGTGATAGATTTATGTCGACTGCAACTTGTGGTTGACATAAATTGGACTGGAGACCCCAGGTGTGTTTTCATCGGGGGGCTTTGCCCCCTGAACACCACATGTGGGAGGCTCTGCCCCCCGCACCCCCCAATTTCTAGGATTCTAACTCTGAGTCGGAGTTGGATCGGGGACGGGGTGCAGTACCAGGAGAGAGAGTGCTGGGGTCTTGGGCAGACTATTACAGCGAAAACATCGATGTTGTTGGCATCAATGTTTTTGCTGTAATAGTGTCGCGGTTCAGGAGGCATATTGAAAAAGTGTTGCCTGCTCAGAGAATATGCTATAAATTCAGATTTTAAAGCAGAAATTCACAATATTCTAAGATGCTTAATCAAAATTAACCTTGCAAGTAAACACAATGGTTTCCACAGTGTCCTGACTCTGAACTTGTTGTTTCTAAATCTGAGGATGTTTCTCTCATTGTGAGAGGCAGTGTACTTCATGGTTAATCTCTATTCCATGTCAGTGTTCCTCATTTTAGTGACAAAAGGTTGAGAGGCATGGTGCTACCTATCAACACAGCCCAAGGAAGATAGAACAAATGCCACAGCCTGCTGATTCAGTGACTCCTCATGTGGGCCAGGGATGGGCCCTGTTGCACCACTACATGCCTTAAGGACCTTAAGCAGCTGAGGGTGAATAAGTTTGAAACTTGATGTGTAAAGGTTTTTGAGGAGGAGAGGCTGGTGAGAAAGAAGAGTGGGCAACATCAGACATAGGGATGAACTGTTACATGTAAAGTGATTGGGCTTTTGCTTACTGGGGGTGTGTGTAAGAAAATGGATAGTGGAGTTATAAATATGCAGCCACTTTTCCTTTAGGTGGCATGAAGACTGATTTGCAAAGCGGGCTGAGCATGGTCCAGGGAACTGCAGTATTTGGGTATACTTTGCTCACTGGAAGCCCCTGCACTCAGCATCTCGGACTGCCTTTTCCATTGTTATTGCCTGAGTTGGTGGCTCCCCTCCTCCCCAGGCCCTGCACCAGTGGCCAGGCACACACCACAATCCTGTGGGAGAGGATGCCGGCAGAAGGTAAGCCCCAGAGGAGCTGGGTGATGGGGCTGAGGGGGTTGATCAGAGGGGGGTAGCCGGAGAGACAGATTAAAAAAAAAAATGACAGAAGCTTAACACATTAAGTTCATAGCCATCTACTTTCTTAAGCAGTCATTAATACTTTTTTGTTTAACAAAACTAATTACAATTCCAAACTATATGGAGGACTATAGGAACAGATCAGAAAGGCTGTTGTTTTTTCTTAGTTTTAATGAATTGCTTATAGTGCCTCACCCTTTTGTATTTTACATGCATGGTTCTGTACTTTATTTTACATAACTGTTAATGGCAATCCCTCCACACCTTCCACACAGCTCAGCAGATGCTACCCTCAAATAATAAGCAATTCTTATGTTTCCTTGTGCATGGCCAAGAAACATATACCATGCAAGGAAACATTAGGCATTGACAAATGCTTATTACATTCTGTAGCTTGAGAGCTTCAAATCAGTGCTATATTTAAACACATACCTTAGTGAGAGAAATAAAATGTCAAAATGAGTGACGAATCATTCTTACAGTCTGATATTGTTCATGGTATGTGAACAGATGTGTGGATTGGCACACAGTTTACCCCAGAAACTTCACCATTCACAGTCCAGCTAATTTTAGCATCTACTATATGTAAAGCAGGTTCAACAGTGCTACAGAAGCAAGTACTGTTTATCAAAGTTAAAAACAGTTTCCATAAAAGTTATGCATTAAACAGAGGACATTTTTACTTTGTCCAACAGTTAAAAACAGTTGCACTTACAGTACAAACATTCAAGAATTTTAATGCAGAGGCCCATTGTTTAAAACTGTTTGTGGTTCAAGGTTGTGGCTGCAGCTAGAGTTCAGAACAAAATGCTTGCATTTTGCATTTGAATGATACCTAATGTCATGCTTGCAGTGCAGCAAATTAAGATATGTTTTGTGATTAAAACAGCAGAATATGTTTGTAATAGTCTATGAAAATATCTGTGGCAATTAAAGGATGTTAATATCCAGACAAAACTTGAGGGTGCATAATACAGTTTTGACATAAGTGACACAGTATGTGATATGGAGCTGGAACATACCCATAGCTTGAACAGGACTTTGATTAGTAGGTTGACGGTTGGATGGTTTTGATTGACAATAGGTGTCTAGCAAGGTTACCAATGACAGGGGAGAGTGTGTATTTTAGACTAACTGAAAGAGAAAAGATGATCCATGCATGAACATCTCAGTGAATTCACAAAAGTATTTTATAAAAGGATTTTTTTCCCTTTGGTGTCAAGAGTAGAGATTAAAGGGAGACTGTCAACCTGTTTTTCATCATATTATTTCTAATTAAAAAGCTACATTTTTTGATTGCTTACCTTCTCTAAAATTCATGATGTTGCTGTTTGCTTTGTCTGTCTCCTTGTATAGTAGAACTGAAATGCATGGTAATGTATATTTATAAACAACCTTTCTGATGTTTTGTTTACAGTACATTCCTGGATCTGTTCTTACTGCATACTTCCTGAGCATTAAAAACATGACCAAACAGTGCAGACATTCATGATACAATAGCCTCCTAAACTCCCACTGCATCATGAGTGGCTAGACTGTGTTGTGCGTGCTCCCAAGTCCAGGAAACATACAGTGGGAGCTGATCAAGGAATGTAAACAAACCTGTTTATGCGTGGTAACACCAGTATGTTGAGCACTCTGTTTTTCTCTTTTTTAAAGAAAACAAGAATCAGAATCAAACTACCAGCTACATCAGCAGTCTTTACAGAACATTGGCAATCATAAACTGTGTTTTTTAAACTAGGGACCCTTTCAGACCTAAGGAGGTTGACAGTGTCCCTTTAA
Organism: Neoceratodus forsteri; assembly: GCA_016271365.2. Lineage (NCBI taxonomy): Eukaryota > Metazoa > Chordata > Ceratodontiformes > Ceratodontidae > Neoceratodus > Neoceratodus forsteri. The sequence continues at coordinate 617,090,701 of CM057455.1, forward strand.
AGAAAGTAGAGAGAAAAAAAATAAAAGTGAAAAACTGCAGTTATAAGGAGTGTACAGAAGACAGCAGTCAGAAATGACATAAACATGATGCTCCATATGCATGCAGTATATCATGTATGCATCATGTGTGGAATGATACAAGACGAAATGGAGTACAAATACAGTACTTATATGCATAAAGCATATTTGATTAGAGCCTAGTGAGAGAGAACAGGGACTAGGAAGCCAGGCTGAGCAGGATACACCATATCAAAGAGTTATAGAGATTCTTTATGTAGTATATGGGGAAGATGATGGTCAAGACTGTCACAGACAGTGGGAGAGAAGATGAACAAGGGATAGGATAGAGTATCCACTGGTAATTAAGTGAACTCATTTTAAGGTATTACAGATATTAAAGGAGGAAATAATTGGAATGGATTATCAACCACAAGAAAGAATGGAACCAGTGAATGCCACAAGATGACTGGCAGTGGATAGGGACTTTTGTCAGGATTATCATGTAGATAGCACAGTACATGGAGCAGAGCAGGAACTCTGGATAGTAATCTGTTTAGCAGGAGTAGGTAAAGGACAGAGCTAGTGGAATTATGCAGGAGTCATGCGTAGACCTGACAGTTATTTACATGGCTACAAATCATATCAGCATGAAAGGGTTGATCAAGATATAAAGTAGGACTTTGAGAAACCTGAAATGAAGAGCCAGCCCCATGGTGTGGTGGTAGTGCTACCACTTGCTATGTCGATGACCTGGTATTGGAAGTCACCCAGGTTGCAGGGGTCCAGCCAGGGTGGGAGAGGATGAATATCTGACTGACTGCTCTCCTCTCCTCCCCCCAGAGAGGGAGACATGTTGTTCTCACTGAATGCCTCCCACCGGGTGGAGGCCTGGTGGTAGTGTGGGCCTGCAGGGAGCACATGAAGGGATGGAGCTTTGGGACTTTGGTGGTATATGCACATGCCTTCACATTCATGCATGTCCATGTGTGTGCCTCAGTATAGGGATCTGGAAGAAACTGGGGGGGGAGTGGCAAAGCAGGTGAGAATGATGCCCTGCAGGCCAAACCCTACCTGGTCCACTAGCAGGACTCTGGATAGCCAAGCAGTTGACATGGAACATTTTGGGGGTGGAATGGCCCTCCCCTCATGAGCCCACCACTGGGGGAAATCCGTGGGAGTTGGTTGAATGGTACATCCTTTGGAGGCAGAAGATAGTTGGAGCCCCAGGGCACAAGGTCGATAGGAGCCCTGCCTCCATTGGCTACCACACGGATACAAATTTGTGTAGGAACAGAGTCACTCAAAGGGACATGGGAGCTCTATGACAACAACAGTATGATGCAAATAGACAGTCATGGCACTCTCACTTCTCAGTAAAATATAAGTAGGAGTCACAATAGTGTTTTCAAAATAAGACTTCCTCTTTATTCAATGACCAGTGGCCACAGCAGAGTGGAACAGAAAAGGATCTAATGTTTCACCTGAATAGGCTGTATCATAAAGCCTATTCAGGTGAAACATCAGATCCTTTTCTGTTCCATTCTGTTGTGGCTACCTGCCTGTGAATAAAGAGGAAACACCATTTGGACTCCTGCTTATAGTTAACTGAGAGGTGAGAGTGCCGTAACTGCCTGTTTGCCAGACAGAAACCAACTTGATTGAAAATAAAAATAAACCTGGAATGAAGATGAATGAAAGAGGCTGTAGAGTACTAGGATTAGTATCTGAGAGTCTGATATTCTGCCTCTTCCAAGAGTTGGTTCTATTGTACAAAGCAATCAAGCTGACAAATAAGTGGCTGCAAAATTTGGATAAGAGAGAGAGGCGTACCTCTCAACTGTCCCTGATGTTCAGGGACATCTCTGATTTGGCCTCAAAATTTTCCTCTGTCCCTCATAAAATTAGTGGGCTGGATTCAGAAAGGTCCGCCACAAGCTGCGGCAATGGCAGCTTGTGGTGACCTTCCCTGTGACCTGGTCCATGCACCTGATTCAGTATCGGAGCGGGTGCAGTGGTCTGCATCCTGCGACTTGTGGTAGGTGCGCAAGGTAGGGTGCAGAACCCGGGAATGCCGCAGGTCGCAGGAGAGGGTAAGTGGCAGTTGCGCCAGCTGAGGGCTGCCATGGCACCCCCATGCCCACCTCTGAGGCCCCATACAGTGTGGGTGCCAGCCCCAAGCCCCCTTGCCATGAACCCCCCCAGATCAAGGACCCTTACCTTCCCAGGTGGACCAGTGGTCCCCAACCCCCCAACACACACACACACACACACACACAACAGGTGAGCTGGCGACTGACCCTGGTGGTGAGGAAGGGCTGTGCCAGTCACTGGTGGGGTATTGGGGTGTCGGGGGCTCGCACTGTGGGGTGGGGGGTGAGGGGCCACTAGTCTACCAGGGGGTTACAGGGATGGCAGGAGGGGATCATGCCTCAGGGCTTGGGGAGGCCTCGATATGTGTGTGTGTGGTATGGGCATTGGGGGTGTGCCACACACCCAGCCTGGCATGGTACATGCCATGCCTGGGACCCAGAGCCCATGTGGGGTCTGAAACCCACAGGGGTTGTGGGGCTAGGGCACAGTGGCAACCTCCAGTGAACAGCAAAGACCAGTTAGACCACCTTTTTGTTGGCGTAACTGGTCTTTGACATATGTTCACTGGTGGTTGTCTCTGAATCCCATTTGTGGATGTAGTGGCCCCCTACCTGAATGAGGTGCAAATGCTAGAAACCCACCTACGCCATGTCGCAAGGGGTTTGAAAAGAGCATATAAGGTGCAGTTATACAGGCAGCCTGCCGCATGTCGCAGGCTGCCTATATGAATCCCGCCAGGATGCAACGAAGGACGCAAGTGCGACTTGCACCATTTTTCTGATACAAGTTGCCTTGCGTCCTGCTTTGGCTTCTTTGAATCTGGCCCAGTGTTTTTGTGACAGAACAGTGGGGATTTAAAAGCACAACATAATGGTAAACATTAAAGTTACAGACTTGTTCTTCTTCAGAAAATGCATCTTAACACAAATCTCTTTATTTTATCAGCTTTCTGAGTGAGTAGTACCAGTTTTTAAGATGTGTTGCTGATTTTTTGGTCTTTGTCCATGATTTGTTTTAAGCCATGTCCCTGACTCATGAGGGAAGAGTTTGAGAGGTAAGGAGAGAGGTTTATGTGGAACTGAGCTGTTTTTTTTATTTTGGGCGGGGGTGGGGTTGAGTGGTATAGGATGGCCAGAAGAGTACAAGACAGGTCAGTGGTATGGTACTAATAGAGAGAATACTACATATGTAACAGGATATTTAAATCAAAGTGAGAGGTTGCTGGGGGTGAGGTTCAAATCTTCCTTGCTTTGTTCTCAATTTGAGTTTTACAAGCCATTTTTGGTCAGACACCTGTCTCTGATTTAATGAAGTTCAGCTGAGTTTGAACCAGCTATGATAATTTATTGGGGTTTGCTCTTGTATGGTGCTTTTTAGCTGGTTCTTCCTGTTTTTTATTGTCCACTTTGTCTTCTTTTTCTGAGACTTTAAACAATGTAGTCAGTCTTCTGTACAGTATATGATGTTTCACCATTACTAATTCTGCTTTTTCTTTATATGGACTCTTGAGTCTAATTCTGGCTTCTGCATGGGTGAACCACATAAATCCTTATAATCAGTCTTACTGATTACAGTTCTTAATCAATGTTTTTAATAGTATGTCAACACCAGGGAATAAGTGACGGGGGCAATAAGAAGTTACTTTGTGTGCTGGTTGCAAAATTACTTGTTACATTTCCCCCTTTTGATCTGACCAGGTGGCTTCAAAATATTCTCCCGAAACAGTCTTTCTATTGAATATTTTCACCAATATAAGCAGATTTTTCCCTACTGAGTCTTAGAGCTTGGGAGGGAAGTTGCTGGCAGTCACAAGGGAAGAAAGAGACTTGGACATCATCATCACAGACGACCTTAAGTCATCCAAGCAGACCGTTAAAGCAGTAGGTAAGGCTAGAAGAATGTTGGGGTGTATTAGTAGGGGTATCACAAGTCGTAAGAGGGAGGTATTAAACCATCTTTACAAGACATGGGTTAAGCACCATCTGGAGTACTGTGTGCTGTACTGAAGGCCACACCTGCACAAGTACATTAACAAAATGGAGGCAGCACAGAGAAGGGCAACCAAAATGGTGCAGGGATTGCATCAGAAAACATATGAGGACAGATTAACGGAACTCAATATGTATACCATAGTGCAAAGGAGGGAAAGAGGTGATATGATCAAGACATTCAAATAACTTAATGGCATTAACAAGTTAAAACAGTCTAACCTATTTCAATATAAAAAAAATAGCAGGACAAGAGGACACAGCATGAGATTAGAGGGAGGCCGATTAAGGGGTAATGTGAGGAAGTTCTTTTTCACAGAAAGGGTGGTGGATGCATGGAACAGCCAACCTCAGGAAGTGGTGGATATGAATACAGTGCAGGGCTTCAAACAGGCATGGGATAAGCAAGAGGGAACAATACAGATGAGTATCAATAAATAGGCCATTGACAGAGTAAAGGTCTATGGCACATTCATAAGGTAGAAAAAATTGGCAAACTGGATGGGCCTTGTGGTCCTTACTTGCTGTCAACATCTGTGTTTCTATGTTAGAGCATTTAACTGACTTTCATAAATGCCAATCCATGTGTTTAGTTTTTTAGCTAATTAGTTTTGATATAACCTTGCTGTTAGCTTTGTACAGGGTATCCACTTGTAGAGAGCATCCCTCCAACCATGAGGCTTTACTGCAATATTAACTGCTTCAACGACTCTTGCTTGAGATATTCTGGTACACAATTTTTGATACTCTCATTTACGGTCATTTCCCTTTTATTCCATCAGTTCTGCATCTCAGCGTTTATATGTCACTGCTATCGGATGCTCATCACTGGACAGTTTAGTGATTGTGGATTTACTGCACTGTCGGTATACCAACCGCTGACTTTCAATTTACTGAACCAGGGCAACAGTCATCTTGCTTCTGATTTTACATCTCTTAGTTGTCTTAAACTGCAACAAGGAGACTTGTTTGTGAGGACCTGACTTTTCATTTTAGAGTGGACCACATGCACTAGCGGACCTCAACAGAACACCAGTCTGAACATTTACAGGCTGACCAGTTTTTTGCTCTGACCTGTAATGGCTTTGGGAAAAAACTTAGTTCAAGAGTGTTGCTGTATAGAACTGCAGTATCAAATAAGTTTAATCTATCCACCAAGACCGGACCATTTGACTCAAAGTGATCAACACCATTTAAACCAGTTTTTTCAGTCTTTAAAGTGAGCATGTTTGTAGCATGGTTCATTGTGCATTCCACCATGGTGGTGAACACACATTATTAAATGGGGAGAGAAAATCCTGTGTACTGATCGGTTATTAGCTGTGTATTAGAAGTGTCTAATGCAAATCTAAAACAAGCGTTGCATAAAGCAAACCAATATCACAGTACTGAATGCAATATAAAAGTGACTAAACTCTGTGTTCTTCGTTTGGTTGAATTAGTTCTGGTCTTTCTCTCTGCAACCCCACACAAACCTCATCATATAGCTGCTCCACTATTACTCGCTGAGTAATAGTAAACTGGCCCATCACAAATTTGCTCCCATTCTCAACAATAGTAACTGACCTAGTACAGCAGTTTCTCTCCAGTCCATGACTCTGCAGTCTCATTTCTTTTCTCATTTGTTGTTCTCTGCACTAAATTGTTTCTCTTGCATGCTGCCAGATGATCCATAGCTTAGCCACTCTCCGACATCTGCAGCAACCGAAAGTGAAATGCCAGTGCCCATCCCCATGGCAATGTCTTCTGCTTGCCTGCTTCTTGACTACTAGCTCAAGTCTGTGCCCTACCTGCTTTTCCCATGAACTCCCACCCACCAGCTACCAGTCTTGATGTGGTTCCTTAACAAACTTAGTTCAGATTTTCTTCATTTTGGAGTCACAGCTCTACTGTGCATTTTTCCCCCCACACCTGCTTCTGTGCCCGGAGTGCCACTCACATGTACTCCAGACCACCCACTCACTATTAGCCCTCACATGCTACACTTCCTGTAATCAGACAGTAAGCTCCATCACTAACTGTGTTAAGGAAAGGTGGCAGTATGTCTTTTTTCAGACAGACTTACTAAGTAAGACTGTCATTTTGATATCATTTGCTCCATTCTACTCTCTTTTCTCTGTCGCCCTGATGCCAATGGACCACAGAGTATTTGCTCTCTCTGCTCTGTCTTCTCTATGCAGCTCCCAATGCCAGTCACAGAAGTATTAAGTGCAAAAAAAAAAAACCTTAAAAAAAAAAGGCAGAAACAACTAGCTCGCCTCTCAATATGGGCTGGGGGGGATGGCGGGACACATATGCAGAACTACTATATGATAATCACGGAAAACAACCACTACAGAAGCCACAGTAGGACACACTTCCAAAGTAAAAAAAAATGTACAGATGGTGGAACTATATTAGGTAAAATTAAAACAAATCTTGTACTTTCTTAGGTTTTAAAGCTCAGAATTTTCATTTTTCCATGAATACAAAATACACAGATTGATTTTATAAGTGCAATAAGACATTCCAGAAATGTGCATAAAACAGTCCTAATGCATGGCAAGGGGCTGAAAGCACTCAGCTTGTAGCTTTGTGCCTCACTACACCCCTGGCTGTGTGATAGAACTTTCTAATGCACACCCCATTGTGTCTTATTGTTTACACAGCAGTCTCATGCAGTCTACCACTGTGTATGCCTGATGTGTCTGCTCTACCTACCCTCATCCCAGGATGGTTAAAATCTCTGAATATCAATATTGGTTTGTTACCTGGACCCTCCTTGTTATATAAAGTTTATCATCTTCTTTGATGTTTGGAGATCTTTAAACTACATCACTTAGCAGTTCACTTGAGGGGTGACCTTTTTCAGCCCAAACATCCTCAGTCACATTACTTTGCTCTTCCTCTGGTAGCCTGTGATGTGGGTGACTATATGTCAGTGACTGGTCATAAAGGCAATGGCACAACGGCACCGACAATGTGAGTGACCTGGGATTTCCCCTCTAAACCCCCCACGAGGGGGGTTGCAGGGGGAAAAGCCCCCCACATTAAATAATGTACTGTTTTTCAGTCACCCGGGTGGTTTTGCACCCTTCTGTGGGTCGCCGTCCTGCAGTCGCCCTTGTCACATAGCACACTTCCTCTTTATATGCATGAATACTATTTTAGATGCACAGTGCAGCACCACCTCCTCCTTTTCCCATCCTGTAATTAAAATATAAGTTATAAAAATGTATAAGAGTTTTCCAGTTTATTTCTGAGGACCACCACTTTTATTGCTGCTATATCATCTCCATCCAGTAAAACTTCTAAATCATCTTTCTTCTTATTTAGTTTTCTTGCATTTGTAAGCAGACACTTTAAACCATGTTCATTGTACAGGCTTTTAATGTTTTGTGTAGTACTGTGATATTTAATGTTATGCCTCCCTCAGGTTTTATTAACAGTGGGGCTAGCAACTGTATTAATAGATATAGATTTGTAATCTCCCAGATTCCAGTTACATACCTCATTCTAAACGTTCTACCTCTTGCAATTCCCCCCCCCCAAGATTATTAGTTTAACATTTTGATTATTATTATTCCTTTTAATGGCCCCATCCAATCTTTCAGCTAAGACATGAGAGATATGTCTATAGAGGTGCAGCCCATCTCTACCATAAGTAGTATCTCCACCCCAAAAAGAACGCCACTGTCTTATAAAGTAGCAGCCCTTGTCACAGCATTTGCCATTTGGACAAGTGTTAAGAGAATGTATTTCATTGCATCCATTCACCAGCTCTTGGTACTGGTAATATCTCACTATTGAGAACTGTCCCATTCTGCTGCTTTCTTATAATTGCACTGCAATGAGTGTGACCAATATCACTGACTCCAACATCACACTGACTTTAAAGTGTCTGTTGGAAGCTCAAACTTACTGCAAAGAACAAACTGCAACTCCATTTAGGACTTGGAAACCTGATTAAGGCATAATACTGCAGAACACTGGGTAAGAAGGGGAGATACACTTTCTACAAAAAGTTTTATTTTAATTTTTCCTTATTGGAATTAAGCAGATAATTGCAGGATTCCTTTGAAAGGGTAGTGATTTTATAACCAGAGTGAGTGAGATACAACTGAATTTGCTTGAGTGTGGGGGTTGAGACCTAGCATTTGGAAGGATATTTTTGTAACATTTTAAGTGTCCTGCTGGCTGAGAAGTTAATTTTTTAGCCCTGGTTTCACTGAAAGGTTTTGTGTATTGGAATCAGACATAGGAGTCTGCCTGCATTGAAAGGCCTGCTTACATCACAGGTGTCACTAGTCAATCAATTGGCTCTGGGTGGGGTTTCATCACTGTGCTTATCTTAGACATCCTTCATAGTTAGAAGCCAGTCACACTGACTTTAAAGTGTCTGTTGGAAGCTCAAACTTACTGCAAAGAACAAACTGCAACTCCATTTAGGACTTGGAAACCTGATTAAGGCATAATACTGTAGAGCACTAGGTAAGAAGGGGAGATACACTTTCTACAAAAAGTTTTATTTTTATTTTTCCTTATTGGCATTAAGCAGAGAATTGCAGGATTCCTTTAAAAGGGTAGTAATTTTATAACCAGAGTGAGTGAGATACAACTAAATTTGCTTGAGTGCGGGGGTTGAGACCTAGCATTTGGAAGGATATTTTTGTAACATTTTAAGTGTCCTGCTGGCTGAGGAGTGAGTTCATTTTTATCCCTGGACTCAGTAGAGTGGTTTGTGTTGGAGCTGTGTTCTAGTAAATTGTGGTGTTAGTTGTATTACTATAAAGGACAGTACTACCAGGTGGTGGAGCAGTTGTGTATTTGATTGTTTCTAACAGTCACCAGTGGCTGTGCAGTACCCACCCACCCTTCCCCATCCCACCCCCCAGGCATGGCATTTCCTTTATAGCCACAGTTCTGACATCACTTCCTCAACAGGTCTTGGGCAGAACTGTCATATTCCTAATAACCCTGCAACGTGCATAAAGAGTAGTTACACAAAACAAATAATAATACATATATAATTACATATTGTATAGAATAAGGGGCAGGACATGTGGGAGTGGTGCAATGCACTGGCTGTGGGGCAGTTTCAGGAAACATTCTGGAAAATGCGTTGCTGTCCTATTTGTAGGCAACAGTCAGCTCTGAGAGGAGGTTGCCCACCCAGGCTGAACTAGCAAGGACTAAGGAGGCCTCCCTCCCAAAGAGCACCACTGCCACAACCACTGAGTCAGAGGTTTTGGAGTATGAAGAGCAGTAGGACCACAGTGGGTTCTGGGAGGATGCGGGTGGTGGACCAGAGGCGAAGCCCCCCAGTTGTACCTCTACACAAATCAGATGCCATCCTGGCAGAGCAAGGTTCCTCTATGATGGCACCCTCAGTGGAGACCCAGAAGAATGCTGAGGACATCCACAAGGGAGACCCGCAAAAGTGTGGCAAGGGACACCACAGGGGAAGAAAACAGCTACTAATAGGGGACTCAATTGTTAGGGGGGTAGAACTGGGGAAGGGAGAGAAGGAAGTAAGCTGCCTGCCTGGCGCCATGGCTTGGAGGGACAAGAAGTGAATCCTCAGGATTGCAGAAGCAGCATCACAGTAGAGAGAATGAGATATCATTGTCCACCTTGGGACAAATGACCTAGCTAGGCATGGGATCAGTGCAGTGCAGAATGAATTTGTGGAGTTGGGGAGGAGCCTCAGACAGGTTGCAAGCACAGTAACCTTCTTAGAGGTGCTACCAGTCCATGGCAGAAATGAGGCTAGAGTACTGCACACCATGCAGTTTAATGAATGGTTGCAAAACTGGTGCAGAGCACAAGGCTTTGGCTTCATTGGGGACTGGGGGTCCACCTGGAGAGATAAAGGTCTATACTGGTATGACGGTCTGCATTTGTCCACAAAGGGGACCAAGCTCCTAGGTGACAGGTTTAAATGCTTCCTTGGCAAGCTTTTAAACTAGATAAGGGTGAGGTACTGATAAAAGGCAGGAAAGTCAAGCCTCCCCACAAAACAGGGCAGGTAGTAGGGTAAACACTGAGGTACAGAGCTCAACACAGGGCAGGATGGGGTAAATGGTAAATAGATAAGAGCAATAAGAGCAGGATGGGGGCAAAAGGATCAAGCCAACATTAAATGGAGGGAATGATTACTAATGCCCGTAGTCTGGGAAACAAGCTTTCAGCTTAGTAGCTTTGATGGAAGATGAACAATTGATATTGTGGCAGTCACAGAAACATGGTACACTGAGAACCATGAATGGGATGTCAACATACCAGGGTACACAATCTACAGAAGGGACAGGAAGGCAAAGAGGAGGTGGAGTAGCTCTATACATAAGGGAAGGGATCAAAGCTACAGAACTAAAAAGTAAAGGGGGAGGACAAGAGGCACTCTGGGTTACCTTGGAAATGGGGAATGGCATCGCAATCTGCACAGGGGTTGTATACAGACCCCTGTCTCAAGGGGAGGAAATAGACAAGAAAATGATAGAGGACATTCTCAAAATGGCTGAAAAAGGGGAGATACTGTTGATGGGCGACCTGAATATGCCAGGTGTTAACTGGAGGACATGTACTGCAGCCACATCCAAGAGCAGGGTCATTCTCGATACCTGCAGGGGTAGACTTAGACAGCTGATGTTGGAACCACTCGAGGGAGCAATACTTGACCTGGTACTCTCAAATGTAGAGAGGATCACAAATATGGAAGTTGCAGACATCTGGGAACAAATGATCACTGCACAGTGTGCTTCTACAATGAGCACAACCATGGAGATAAGCTATACAAAACAAGGATACTGGACTTAGAAGGGCTGATTTTGGCAAAATGAGTGAACACCTGAAGAATGCACTAGCAAATGGCCAAATAGGAGGAGTGGAAGAACAATGGAGAAAATCAAAACTGCCATCATAGAGGCAACAAGTCTTTGCATAAAACAAATAAAGAAAACAAAGCGGAGTAAAAAACCACTATGGATCTCAAAAGAGGTGGCAGGGAAGGTTAAGGAGAAAAAGGTTGCATTCAAAAAGTATAAGGAATCACAGAGGAAGCAAGACAGGGAACTGTATCAATTAAAGCAGAAAGAAGTAGGAAAGACAGTCAGATTAGCAAAGGCACAAACCGAGGAAAAAATAGCCAACTCGATCAAAAAGGGGGATAAAACCTTTTATAGGTACATTAGGGAGCATAGAAAGGTTAAGGAAGGGATAGTGAAGATTAATAAAGGAGGGGGAAGTGAGCAGAGGGACACAGTGAAAAGGCAGAGATACTGAATGAATACTTTTGCTCAGTATTCACAAAAGAAGATGAGGAGCAGTTACCTAAACCAGACAATAGAAGCACTCTGGGTAGGGGTTGATACCAGTCCATTCACAGAAGAAAGAGTCCTGAAAGAACTCCTAAAACTCAAGGTGACAAAGCAATGGGGCCTGATGGGATTCACCCAGAACTTAAAAGAACTAAGGGGACCTAGTGACACCACTGACCACACTTTTTAACAAATCATGGCAGGATGGGGTGGTACCTGAGGACTGAGGAGGGCAGATGATTCCCCTTTACAAAAGTGGAGCAAGACAGAAGCAGGAAACTACAGACCTGTAAGTTTGACCTCAGTGGTAGGGAAAATGATGGAATCACTTCTGAAAGAAAGAATTGTTGAGCACCTAGAGGCCAGCGGGGCACAGGACCCAAAGCAACATGGATTTACAGCAGGAAGATCATGTCAGATGAATCTAATTGATTTCTTTGACTGGGTGACCAAAGTAATAGACCAGGGAGGGGCTGTGGATATGGCCTACCTAGACTTTAGCAAGGCATTTGACACAGTTGCGCACAAAAGATAAATAATCAAGTTAGCCAGCCTGGGAGTGGGTCCCAGGGTGGTAGCCTGGGTAGCGAACTGGCTGCACAACAGGACACAGAAGGTAATAGTAAATGGAACACATTCCGAAGAAAGGGGTTACTAGTGGAGTACCTCAGGGCTCAGTACTGGATCCAATCCTCTTTAACATCTTTATAAGTGACATTGCAGAGGGTCTGGAGGGAAAGGTATGCCTCTTTGCAGATGACACAAAGATCTGTAATAGAGTTGATACACAAGAGGGGGTAGAAAAGATGAGAAGGGACTTGGCAAGGTTGGAGGAATGGTCAGACATACGGCAACTTAGATTCAATGCAAAGAAGTGCAAAGTAATGCACCTGGGAAACAAAAACCCAGGAGAAGAGTATACAATAGCAGGGGAGGTACTAACAACAACAAAAATGGAAAGGGACCTGGGAGTAGTCATATCAGATGACCTAAAGGTGGGTAAGCAATATGAAAAGTTAGTAAGGAGAGCCAGGGGGATACTGGGATGCATAGGAAGGGGCATCACAAGTAGAAAAAGGGAAGTATTATCCCTCTATACAGACAGTTGGTGAGACCCCATCTGGAGTACTGTGTGTAATTTTGGAGACCTCATCTAAGCAAGGACATAGACAGGATGGAAGCAGTCCAGAGGATGGCAACTAAAATGGTGCAGGGTCTACATCAGGAACCATATGAAGAGAGACTGAGAGAGCTTAATATGTATACCGTTGATGAAAGGAGGGACAGGGGGACATGATAGAAACGTTTAAGTACCTCAAGGGAATCAACAAAGTTCAGGAGGGTAGCATCTTTCAGAAAACAAGATGTGTAAGAACAAGGGGGCACAGTTTAAAGATAGAGGGAGGATGGCTCAGGGGTAATGTGAGGAAATTCTTTTTCATGGAGAGAGTGGTGGATACATGGAACAGCCTTCCTGAGGAGGTTGTTGGGTCTAAAACAGTGGGGAATTCAAACATGCATGGGACAGACACAAAGCAATTATAGTGCGGGGTTGCAGGAAGCAGGCTGTTGGTTAACTAGAATCTGCAGCTTATCCAATAGGTAGGGAAATGGGCAGACTGGGTGGGCCAAGTGGTCCTTTTCTGCTGTCAAAGTCTATGTTTCTATGGAATGCAAGAAGTGGACTTTCCCCTGCAAACTTTAACACTTTATCCATATTAAACATAAACATAGAATTTGACAGCAGATAAGAACCATTAGACCCACCCAGTCTGCCCATGTTTCCCTGCTAGGCTGTCAGCAGAGACGCTAACTGGTCTCTGCCACTGCTTCCCATTAAGATTGCTTTGTGCCTATCCTGTGCATGCTTGAAGACCAACACTGTTTTACCCCCACCACTTCCTCTGGAAGACTGTTCAAAGCATCCACTCTTTCCATGAAGAAGTACTTCTTCACATTTCTCTTGAATTTATCCCCTTCCTGCCTCATTGCATGCCCCCTTGTCTTACGCATCTTTTCCTCTGAAAAATTCACCCCTCCTGTACCTATTTACCCCCATTGATGTATTGATAAGTCTCTGTCATATACCCTCTCTTTCTTTTTTCTTCTAGGGTGTACATATTGAGGTCCTTCAGTCTTTCCTCATATGGCTTCTGATGCAGACCTTGCACAATATTATTTTCCCTTCTCCGGACTGCCTCCACTCTTTCTATATCTTTCCTGAAATTTGGTCTCCAGAACTGGACACAGTGCTCCATGTGGGGTTCTCACCAGCTATCTATACAGTTGCAATACCCCCTCCACCAATCTTCTGGTGTTATCCCTCCCCTTGCACCCCAGCATCCAAATGATCCTACCCACTGCCTTGTCACTCTGCTTCATCACCTTGAGATAATCAGATATTTATTTATTTAGTTGTTGTTGACCATGTGGGTGCTCTAGGAAAAAGCATTGCCTATTTTCAAGCACAACCCAGGAGGGTTACAGACAAAGTGAACATCAAATTACAATGATACAGTACATCAAGCACTGTAAGTAAGATACTAGGGCAATATGTAACACTTGAGCAGTACAGGGGGTATAAGAAAGTAACACTTGAACAGTACAGGGGGGTATAAGAAAGCAACCAAATAAGTGCTGCAGTAACATGAGATATAACAGAACTATCCCAATGATACAGAAAATCAGGTATATGATTACTCCCAGATCACTTTTCTGTTTGGGGATTGTCAATACCTCTTCCCACATTTTGCATTCTGCGTTTGGGTTTCTGTGCCCCAAGTGCATGTTTTTTCCTTTTTTTTTTTGCATTGCAGCCCAGCTTCCATGCCTTTGACCACTCGTCAAGTTTTCTCCTTTCCTTGCACATGTTTTCCACCCCCTCTGGAGCATCCACTATATTACAGATTTTGATGTCATCCATGAAGATGCAGACTTTCTCTTCCAGCTCATCAGCAATGTCACTTATATAGATATTAAAGAGGACTGGTTCAAGTACTGAACCTGTGGCACCACACTGGTTACTGTTCCTTCCCTGAAATGAACTCTGTTAACTACCACCCTCTACCATCTATCCCTTAACCAATTTGTCATCAAGTTTACCATCTGTAGACCTACCCCTAAGCTGGCTAGTTTCCTTATGAGCCTCTTATGTGGAACAGTGTCGCAAGACTTACTGAAGTCTAAGTAGGTCACATCTACCGCACCATCTTGTTCTATTTCCCTGATCACCTAGACAAAGAAATCTGTCAGATTTGTCTGTCATGACCTCCTCCCCATGAACACATGCTGTCTCAGGTCTTGTAAAGAGTTGGCTTCAAGATATTCTACAATCCATTCTTTTAGCAGTGGCTCCATTAGCTTCCCCAGCACTGATGTCGGGCTTAATGACCTATATTTGCTAGCCTCCTCCGTGCTACCCCTTTTGTGAAGTTGGACTACATCTTCTTCCTCCAGATCTCTGGAACCACCCCTGTTTTCAATGAGTTGTTAAGGACTGTCAGAAGTGCAGCCAGTACCTTTTTGAGTCCCCTCAACACCCTTGGGTGTAAACCGTCTGGCCTGTAGCTTTTGTCTACTTTCAGATAGCAAGTTCATTCAGGATTCTTTCCTCTGTAAAGGGACTCATGCCTACTTCACCCCTCCAGTGTTTCTATTGCTTTTCTGTGGCCCAATCCCTTTGTCTTCCTCTGTGATCACTGAACAAAAGTATTTGTTAAGGATATCAGCTTTTTCCTGATCCAACTCTGCACAATCCCCACCTGCCCTTCTTAACCGCACAGTTCCTTCTCTGTCTTCCTTTTTTCACTTATACACCCCAAAATATCTTGTCCTCTTTATTTACCACTTGGACTATTCTTTCTTCAGATTGTGTTTTTGCACTCCTTACTGCTTTCCCTGTCTCCCTCTTTTTCTCTTGATAAACCTCTCTGCATCTCTTTATACATCCTAAAGGACACCTGTTTAGTCTTCGCCTTTTCAGCCACTTCTTTAGAGAATCATAATGGTCTCTTTTTCCTATTGTTTTTACTCACTTCCTTTCTACAGAGGTTTGTGTCCTTCACTGTGCCTTCCCTTAGCATAGCCCACTGTTCAAGTTCAAGTTCAAGTTTACTGCAGGAAAAATCCATTGAGCAAGCCCATTTACAAGGAGGTCTTGAAACATGTATACAGACAAGGAAAAATTACATACATAAAATCATACTAAATAAAGTACTGTATATGGTACATGTGATACATTTTGCTCAAATAAACCATAACAAGGTAATAATTATAAGCACTGTTGGTTATTATCCAGGCTACCAAGCTTACCCTTCTAGCTTCAGCTTAGAATTCTAGAGTCCTTATTAAAATTCTGCAGCACAGTTTTATCAATTGCTCATTCTACTGTATGCTTGTGTGCCTTGACATTTGCTATTACTAGGGTATTCTAGTGATATCCTGTCTGGTCAGACCCTGTTTGTAACTAACCTAGAAACTTTTGCTTTGTTTGGTTTACTCAGCTACTTTGCCACTGCATGCCTGTTCTTTCTCAGCCAAACTAACAAGAACTGGTAAGAGCCAATATGGCTCTGGAGAGCTTTTGGGGTGCTTTTACTCATTATTTCTAATCCATTTGAACAATGCAGATCTGTGGAGAGACAGTTTCAAAGTGGTCTTCCTTTTACACATTTTTACAATGTGTTTTCCTATAATATGCCTGCTGATTGCTATATATTTAGCCTGGATAGTTCACAGAAGAAATGGCATCGTATTTTCAGTGGGGCTTTACATCTACACAATATTATGCTGCACTGCTTAAAATCAGAATGCACTGGAAAGAATGCTTTACATCTGGGGGGACATATTAAGTGCTGGACCGATGCATGAGCAGAAAGATGTGTTGCACAAGGAGGGTGCGCCGGTTGGCAACTATACAATATTCAAAGAGGATGCGCTACCAGAACAGGGCATGCATTTAGTAAAGCACACCAGGATAAAGCACAGCACTGCAGAATTCTGCAGTAGAGTTACTGCAGTGAACAATGCAGTTTCAATGGGTGTTTTTCCCTTTTGTCATGCGATAAACCTGTGACACTGTACTTTATTCTGGCGGGCATGATTGTACCTGTTGAAAATGTGACCCTGGATGGGAGTCACAGTGCAGGCAGCTGCCAAGACAGGTGTATCCAGGGCAACCCCAACTGAATACCTTCCTGAGGGAATGCGTGGCACATACCAGTATGTGACACAGCCCCCATGGGTGATATTCAGCCCAGGAATGCAAATGAGGAATGCAAATGAGTTAGCTGAGCATGTAGGGTGCAAAGAGGCCTTATGCATGCTCATTACCAGTCCATTTGCATGTTGGCATGGGGATAAATGTGCCAGAGCAGCTCTCACCCTCCAAGCCCCTACCCTGATCACTCCCATGTGGGACACACCCTGAAGTCTCTGGTGGTAAAGTGGCACCCCCCACATGTTCCACCAGCCCCGCTCATACTGGAGTCCAGGTTTTATCAGTTCCATACTGGAGGGATCCCACTCCCATCCCTGACTGCACCAGAATACACCTACAGTCCATGTCCATAGTGTAGTGGCACCTGCCTCCCCAATGATGCACAAACACCCCCCTCCCTGCCACCCAACTCATCCCATTACAACGACTGGCACTGTGACTGGATTGTACCACTGTATCAGTGGGTGGTGGAGCACTGGCAGTAGAACACTGGAATGTGTCATACATAGGCATGAGCTGTGTGAGGGTGATAACGCCCAGTAGCCATATACCTCAGGCTCTCGCATGTGGATCCATCATCCTGGTGCCATTGCACTGCTCAGTGTGAGTGACTGCTGATGCCGTACCCACTCACACAGGTCCCGGAACATGCATGTTACAGCCGACCTCCCATTCATTTGTACAATTGGGGAACTGCACATGAACTATCCATTGCCTGGAGAAAAAACTGCAAATGGCATTGCAATATACTGCACCCCATGACACCTGGGATACCTCAGCAGTTTGGAGTTTGTCATATTACACAGGGGAATGGAGGAGAGTGTGGACTTACAGCAGTGTGACAGAAGGAAGATACATCATTGACAAGGCATGCATTGGAGGTTTGTGAATTCCCTCTTACAGTTTGCCAGGCATGTGCACAGGGCTGTATACACTGGTGGGTCCACAGCTTGTGTAGTGCCCAAATGCATGGTACAACCACTTGGGTCATTCCAGAGTGAAGGTCCCCAGCCTGGGTCCAGTACAGTCAGTGGCTGGCCATGGCAGGGTGTGGAGTGTAGTGCCAGTCTCTGCAACATGTTAGATATGGGGGAGCAAGGTTGTCTGCATACCGGGGCTGTGGGTGGGGTCCATTACCCTATGGTAATGGACCATGGTTTCCTCTGGTGTGATCAGGTCTGGGGGCCCTACACTATGGAGATATTCGGGGATGGAGTTGGATCGATTGAGGATGAGAGGGGTGTCCCCCTAGTCTACCAGGGCTGCCATACTGCTGTGAAACTGGGTGCACTTCCGCATTCCGCCTCTGGGTGGCTGGCAGGGTTAGACCAGCTAGTCATGGCCTATGCATGGGAATTACCCCTTGACATGCACTGTATACCATTTGTGTATGATCTGGTTCATTCCTTTGAGGCCAGCGCATCCCGCACATTTGAATATTGTGCTGCAGCGCATTGTTGGAGTTGCACAGCACATTTCCCTTTTCCACCGGGATGCACTGTGCATCTCCTTTGAATATTGGGGCCCTGGCTAGGTACCCTGACTAAATACATTATAAAAAGTTTAAAATCATGACCCCACTGAAAACAAGATATTGCATCTAATCTGGGACAGCCTGAGTAAATACAGTGCAAAATTTTGTAAATGAAGATCCCTGTGACAATGAGATGTAGCATCTCCCCTGCACTATCCAGGATACAGAATATAGAATAAGAAATATCAGTGCTCCCAGATCCAAACAACCATTTCCCTGTAGCAAGCCCTCATTTTTCCTGTATTTTCCCCGCAGAGGCAGAATCAAATCCCTGTATAAATCCCTGTAGATTTTTCCATAAGCCACTGGTTCCTTATTTATGACTTTGTTCTTTATTTATTATATCAGCAGCCTTTTATCAGCAAAAGAGCTCTGATTTACTGTTCGGTATTAATATTATATGTCAAGATGGCCTTGGAATTATTTGGATTTACATGGTATGCATACGGCACAATGGGGGACTATATGAAATAACAGATATCACACTCATTATGTCATGAACTATACTTAAAACTAGCAACCACAAGTCAGCCAATCTTTTAAAAGATACTAGTAATGCATGTAAACAACTTTAGTGCAAATAAATTAAAGACATTTCCCCATTTACATATACACAGATACTAATTTTTGCATCTTATATGTGTTAGTTTTCAGACAAATTCTCATAGACTTTTTTCTGTCCACCTGATGAAATCTTGAAGAAGTTAAGTAAATGTTATAATTTTTTTCAAGACCCTGATCCAGCAACTCAGTAAATAGCAAAATAGGCAGGATTTGTCTAGTGCACTTACCCGGTCAACAAAAACTAAATAAAATAAATAAATAAATAAATATACACTCAGTACATCATATTGTACAATGACAAAAATACAGTCTTCTGTTTCCAGTTGGTGGATTGGACCTTTTACAAATGGTATAGTTATATATCAGAATCTTGCAAGTTCCCCAGGAAGATCTCTGACATTTCAGGATTAATATCAAGCCTACGCAAAACCTCCAAAAATATAAAAATATTAATATAGAAAAACATAAATGGAACTTACAAGCTCAAATGAGCAGACTGGGTGGGCCATATTCCCTTATCTGCTGACAGTGTCTATGTATCTAAACAATAATTTTCTTCCTAAAAAGTGGTATTATCTCTTTCATTCTCAAAAATAGCACATATATCAAGTCTGTATCTCCTCCATCGTGGCATCAAACAAGATCTTGGCTTGTAAAAGTGCTGAAATGCCTAAAGTTTGTTGTAATTAATTGAAAAACATCTACATGTCTGTCACGTATTGTGTCTTTTGATACAGGTTGTATATTTTATTCATCTGAGCTTGTATTTATGTAAATATTCTGGGTAACTATTTTGTTTTATACATTGGGACCCCATTGAAAATTAGCCTTGAGCTATCCTTTTCTGAATTTTCAGAATAACATTTTTAGTACTACTACTACTACTACATGTTGTGAGAGAACAAAGCAAGTTAACATATACCCTGGCTACATCATTATCAGACCTCAAATTTATTTATAGAAATTATGCATGGTTACATTACTAATACTGTAAATTAAAATATTACTTTTCAGACCCTCTTACTGTTTAGATTGCTCATTCCAGCCACAGACAGTACTTTTATATTCCACAGCCTAGAGTTGGAGGTTAAAAACCCAAGAAAAACTCAACTGTTGTCCCCACAAATTTCTTTCTCAGTTGTTTTGACTAACTTTTTTTATACCTCTGTATGGGAACATAAGGAATCAGATAATTATACAGATGAATTTCTCAGTCTCATGGTTTGTCAGCACTTAATTCATTATATAAGGTCTCTCTTGCCAGGAATTTGACTGTTTCTCCACCCCTCCTCCAAACACACACACACACACACACACTATAAGAGACCTCAGTACTTGGCAGGCTCTTATCTGTCATGTTTGGAAAGCAGGCACAGCCCTCTTGCTGTCAAAAAGAAATCTATATATTTAGTCTGGGTAGTTCATTGATGACCTGGCACATGTCTGAGACAGTGCTTATCAGATAGTGTCTTGAGGTTAAATTAACAATGTAAATCTTTATAGATTTGATTTGAAAGGGTGACAGCTATGAGGAATACATCTTTCTTGAAAGATAATAAATGCCCAACTGAAGTTAGTAGCAACCATTTTTTAAATGCTAGATATTTAAATGTACAAGCTGTTGCATTTCAAAGGGGGTAAACAAATCTCCAGTTTAATAGGCAACCGATATTTAACACGCTGTTTCAGTTTCCTAATGGCTATCTGATAAGCAGCTTGGAGTTATGTCTCTAATGTTCTAAACTGGAAGAAGGGAGTATTTTATTTTAGTTGGCATAATGATTTGTAGATGTGGAAGGATACATTGAAAAGTCCAGAAAATGTGTTCCACGATACTCCATTTTCAAGTTACAGATAGCAAGATGGCTGTAGACTCCACCCATAGCCATAAAAATGAATGAAAGTAAAACAAAAGTAATGCTTTTTGGTTCAGTGCAGAGATTGGCACCAGTTGAGGATGATCTACAAATACAGGCAAGTGATTGTCAATAGATTTCAGTTGTTCCTACTTTCAAGAATTTAGGAGTCCATTTGGTTCCCAAGCTGAGTATGATATCACATATTGACTACATTGGAAAGACAGTAGAAACATAGAAACATAGAATTTGATGGTAGATAAGGACCACTTGGCCCAAACAGTCTTCCTATTTCTTCCTACCTAAACTATTACATCAAACCATGCCTGATCTACAGCTCTTTCTCTTGCCCCCCCCCTTCCTTTCCATTATGATTCTTCTGTGCTTATGCCATGCATTTGAACCACACCACTATTTTCCCCCACAACCTCCTCTGGAAGGCTGCTTAAGGAACCCACCACTCCTTCTTTGAAGAAGTACTTCCTCACATCTCTCCTGAGTCTACTCCCTTCTGGATTCATTGCATGTCCCCTTGTTCTTGAGCACCTTTTCTTCTGAAAAAATACTCCTGTCTTGAACCTTATTTACCCCCGTGAGGTATTTAAACATCTTTATCATATCTCCTCCTCCCTCCTTTGTTCCAGGGTGTACATATTGAGCTCCTTTAGTCTCTCATCATAGGGTGTTTGATACAGATCCTGCATGATTTTAGTTGCCCTCCTATAGACTGCCACCACTCTGTCTATGTGCTTCCAGAAATGTGATCTCCAGAACTGGACATAATACTCTAGCTGAGTTCTTACCAGCCATCTGTACAGAGGCAACACAACCTCCCTCTTTCTGCTGGTAATACTTCTCCAAAAATCAGAAGCTAGAATATTTGTAAAGAAACATAAACTCACTAACTGAAAAAGCAAGAATGTTATTGTAAACCAAATGTTGATTCCAACACTTGATTATGGAAATGTATTGTTTGTGAATCAGGATGATGTTTTCTTTGTTAAGTACTAACACATCTTAAATAACATCTGTCAGATTTCCCTAAGAGCCCCATATAGAACTCACCACTGTAATTTGTACTTGGGAATGGGGATTTTGCCATACCAGTTGAGGATAGACTATAATGTGACAATCGTTGCCTTTCATGACTTTAAAATTTCTGGACCAATCATCGTTTCCTCAGCCTTCTGTTCGTACTCAATAGCATATCATACCATGAGCAATTTATCTTTGTTTTTCTTGGTAAAACCAACTAAATTAACCATGGGCAAAAAATCATTTTCTTGGTTTGCTCCAACCCTTTTGAATGGTCTGTCTGATTTGATTATAGCTGCACCCAATGCTATGCACTTTATACATCTCCTGAAGAAGTCATATTTTGCAAATTTTAAGTGTTCTTGTTAATAGTTATTATTGTCTACTTTGTCTGTAATTATTTGTTACTGTTGTTTGAATGTGTTATATCAGGCGTGACTAAAAAAGGGCTGTGCCCAGTTCACTTTCTGGTTAAAATTAAAAAATGAAAAAAATGAAATGAAGTTAATGCTAATAGTCACTGAACCTAGTTACACTATATCTGGGTTTTGACTTATTGCTAGCATCTGTGAAAGTTTGCTCAGCGCAGTTTCACCATTCCATGCCTGTTGTTTTCACTGACTGATAATTTTCTGGTAACCCTTTTACACCCTGCATGGGTATTACCTTTTTGCTAGTATAAGTTTTGCTTAGAACAGTTGCTCAGTTGTATCTTTCAATCATGCTCCCTGGCCTACTCCTCTGCCTTCTCCATCTCCTTCTCACTGTCCTGATCCCTCTCCCACCTCCCCCTCCTCCTCCTCTACTCATAGAGAACTTAGCATTTTCTACCTCAGTGCTAGAGCCCCCTTTCTAAACTGGATCTCGTTAATGTATGCATCTCTCAACACTCTCCATATCTCCTATGTATCACTGAACCCTAACTCGCCACTAGCATTCCTGATTCTAACCCTCCTCTTCCTGACTACCACCTCTTCAAGCAAGACAGTGGCATATGTGGTGGTGGTATTGCCCTCTATGTCTGCCAGAGCCTGTCCTGCACCATGACTCTCAGGAAGGCTATACCCCCATCCAATGAGTATCTCCTTGCCAAAACCTTCCTTTCCTCCCCATCTTACCAATCTTCATTTTTTTATACTTCTCCAAAAATCTCCTCCTCCTCTCTGGTTGACTTACTCTCTGCCATCTCTTCACAGTCCTTTTCTAGTGAACTCATCCTCCTTGGGGACTTTAAAATAAATTAAATTAGTTGTCATTCCACTGCCTCCAGGCCAACCTTCCACGTGACTGAGTCCTTAGAATGCTCACGGCTCATTATCAAACTTGGATGGGTCAATCCACATTTCTCAAGCCACACCCTCCTGGACTGGATTCACTGCTCCCATCATCACTGCATCATTGCAGCAGGTATTTTGCTTGATGCCTTTAGTGACCACTGCATGACATTTTCTGTCAGGAAAGTCTAGCACCCTTCCTCCTCTCCCAAGTACATCTGATCTAGGTCCTTCCAGTTGCTGAACAAAGATGCTCTATTGAGTGACTTGGTTGCAATTGATTGATCAGCCATTCTCTCCACCCTACATATCGACATGACCCTCTACCTATTCTACTCAAAATTTACTTCTGTCTGAGACAAGCACACCACCATCAGGAAGTCCATAGTTAAGTCTTCCCACCACCCTTGGCTCACCTATTATCTCACTGATATGTGCAAGACCTGTGATCAGGTCTGGGTCTGGTGCAAATTATTCTACTCCCTGTCTGACCTCCTCTCTTATACGGTACTTAGAAACAGTTGCACAAAGGCCATTCATACTGCCAAGTCTCTCTATTTTAAGGCCAACCTGTAGAACAATCTTAACTTCTGAGACAAATTCTGGAAGGTGATTCACTCTGTTTTTGATCCTCCAGCCCATTACACTCCCCCGCTCCTCATGGTTAATGGCTCACCTGTCTCTAACCCTACCTGTATTGCTGCATACTTCATTGAGTTTTCATTACTTGTGCTCTTCCTTCTCCCTTCTCATGACTTTTCTCCTCCACTCTCAGTCTCCATTCTCCTCTCCACCACACCCTTCCCCTACCAAGGGTTTCATTTCCCCCATCACTACCCAGGAAAATCTGCTTGTCCTTTCCTCATTCAACCTGCTGAAAACTATCTCAGATGGCCTGGACCTTAAGCTTCTCCTTTTTCAGCTATTGCCATCACCTCCCCCTTACCTACCTCCTCAATTTCTCCTTCACCTTCTGCTCTGTCCCCCAGGCATGGAGAATTATCACTGTTCTCCACCTCCACAAGGGGAGTGATCCCTCCATTGCTGCCAACTTCCATCCTATTTCTATTCCCCCACTTGAAATGCTCCAAAAGGAACTTGTCTACTCTAGGCTTGCTGACTTCCTCCATTCTTACAGCTTCCTCTCCCCCTTCCAGTCTGTTTTTTAGAAGCAGCATTCCACTGGCTCCTCCCTGTAACAGGTCACTGACTCCATCCTCTCTAGGATGGATCAGGGGCACACCATGTGAGCCATTTTCATTGATCTGGCCAAAGCTTTTCATTTAGGGGCACATCCTCCTAGGCAATCTGAGTTCTGACATCCTCTCAGCCCCTGCTGTTGCCTGGTTCTGTTTCTACCTCTCGGGCCATCAGCAGTCAGTACAGGAAGGAGGTGTCCTGTACCATCCACTTCCAGTTCTCTCTGGGGTCCCACAGGGCTCCATTCTGGGTCCAATTGTTTTTCCCATTTTCCTCAATGAACTTGTCTCTGCCTGTGCCAACTCACATATTCATATGTATGCAGATGACACAGTTCTCAATGCCATAAGCCCATTGGCGTAGCTGTGGAAGTATTACTCCAGTAAGACTTTCACAATGTCCTTCATTGGTTCCAGTCCAACCAACTCCATATCAGCACTGAGCAAAACAGTGTCCGTGGCCTTCAGCAAAGAGCCAGAAACTGGTCAGGCCTGCCCCTCTCCCTGCCTTCTCCACCCTGGATTGTTCCCTCACTGAAGTGGTTCCCTCCTTCAAGTTATGAGGTGTGTGGCTTGATAGTAGAAATGACTTCTTTGCCCACATTGATGCCATCCATGCCACACTCTCTTCCAAGCTTGGTGCCCTGTACCAGAAAAAAAGCTACCTGTCTCCGCAGGTCCACTAGAACCTGGTTACCAAAATGGTGCTCCCAGTCTTCAACTGTGGTTGTGGTCTCTGGTTTTGCCTCTTCATCTTTTCTTGCAAGACTGGACACCCTCTGTAATGCCTTTTGTCATTTTGCTACAAACACTTCCCCCCTGTACTCACCACTGCTCCCTCTACTCCTCACTGTCCATCTTTGTTAGTTCTGCAGTGCCTTCTTCATCTCCAAATACTGGTTTGGGTAGTTACCCTCTTACCTAGCCAAACTTATCTCACCCACTTCCTCTGTCTCTTACTCTCTCCACTCCAGGCATCCATGCACCATCTTCCTCCTTGACCTTCACACCTCTACTGGGCAGTCAGCCTTTTCCTATCACCTACCCTACCTCTGGAACTTGCTTCACTCATCTATCCATCTCTCGCTCTCCCCTGTTTCCTTTAGGCACCAGCTTAAACTCCTGCCCTCCCCCTCCTACTCCTGTCAGTCCTCTACCTGACCTGCCTTAAAGAAACACAGAAATGAAACACTCCAGTCTGTATCAACATATAAAAATGCTTTATTAAGCTTCAGGTGCTGTGAGCTGGTGCATTCACAAAACATATCAAAAATACTGGCTTGACTGTGCAAAAACTGAAACAAATTACTTGTGCAAATAACAAAAAAATACAAAAAACAACCTGACTTGCCCCTGGTGCCCTTTCCTCCCTAGCTGTAGTCCTTCTCCTGGGGTCAGTTTATGTCCGAATTATGTCTGTCCTCAATTTTCTCTACCTGAAATTATCCATTTAATTTGGCATTGGTGCTGCTCATAACTTGAACTTCTGTCACCTGTTACTGTTATCTGCACTTGTGCCATGTTGTATTGTACACTGTTGGCACTTTATTTTGTGAAATGCTTCAATAATACTGTGTTTGATTTATTGTACCCTCTTTCTGTTTTCCCCAGATGCACCTGGAAAAAAGCCTTGGCTCAGTGTGCCTTTCTCGTTTTAACAATTTTGAAATAAATACAATGTACATGTATAATTTCCTTCCATGAATAGATGAACTGTCTGTAATTGCCTATACAGTATCTGCCATTTATAATGCCCATGGATAACTCAGGCAGTCAGTTAGAATGGGCAGTATGCACTGTCCATTTGCCTTTCAATATACTTGCAATGTTAATTCCATAATTTAGAGTGAATGTGTAACAAGTGATAAAGAAGTTTGTCCCAATATTTCAGGATAACATCATTTTGGTCTAAAACATAATGTGTTTGTGTAACAAATGTTGGCCTATATAATTGAATTATATAAAACTTGTAAAGCTACAAGTCAAACTGAGCCACAAGTTGCAATATTAAAGTGCCTTTTGATATTTGTACTGACCATGTGAGTAATAGAAAACAGGTGTCTTAAGTGTCTGCAAAGACAGAAATACAGGGATAGAGTTTAAATTACCCTTCTGACTATTATTATTAGGAGAGGCCAAAATGCTTGTATGCACATTCTAAAGTCAAAATCTATTTCTTCCTCCTAGATCTTGGTAACTGGTAGTGACAACTATTACTAGCCATATATAGTAATGTAATTTACAGTATCTATACATTTGTGCTGATCAAAGATGAGCTCATACATATACTAAAAAGAGAATTGCCTTTTAAATTGATGTTTGTATTTGTTTTGAACCAATCATAGACAACCATAGGAAGTGATGATACTGTCTTCCACTTTATAAGCAAGCCTGCATTCACTGTTAGTTTGAAGAATGAAGGATGTACCACTTGTAATCTCTCACTGTGATTATTGTTATAATCATTAAATTCTTCCGCCATCAGCCTCGTCTCCGTTCATCTTCTTTCTAAGTATTTGTAATAGATAATTTACTAACTGTAATTTTTTTCCACAATGCTACAATTGGTGCCTTAAAGGCTTGGATCGCTGGTGCTGCATGTGAGGAGGCAGCCTAACTGCTGGTTGGTTAGTCTGCGAGCCCCATAGCAGGGTGACGACACTCGGAGATGTGGTGCTGCTGGCTTTAAGCTAGAGAAGAGGGTACACACAGACAGTCACAGCCACTTGACAATCAGGTGATGTATGCTTTGTATGCTTCCCAAATTGTTTTAAATATAAAGTAATGCTTAACTCTATAGGAACTCATGGGGCAGAGTAGGTAAATGAAGGTGCTGGGACTTGCAAGCCAGACCTCACAAGGGAGCCATAAGACATAGCTAGACAGACCAGGGCACCAGTGCATGGGTGCACCCAGCTGTAAAGGCTAGGCAGGCAAGAAAAAGATAAAAAGAATGAGTATGGAAACAATAATAGGCTGTTTTCTAGGAAAACACCTAAAGGGGGAAGCATATGAACCAGTGCCTGATGATCAACAGGCACAATTGTATTTTACTCAGCAAGTGTCGCTTCGTAATGAGGGAGTAAAAAATGAAAAGGAAATCTTTGCAAATGCATTGCAAGGGCTGTGGCAGTATAATCAGACTATTGTGTGTCACCAGAATAAAGAAGTAGCTCAGATGAGGGATCAAAGGGATCAAAATTCTAAACAACTAGAAGAATTAACATTGATGTATAAAGATACAGTAGTGTCCCAACAGATCAACACCAAAAGTTAGAGCAGCAGTGTATTCATTTTAGGACACAACTAATAAAAGCACAAAGGGATTTGTGTCTGTTAAATAGGGATCATGCCCTTCTGCAGATTAAGCTAGACCAACAGTCACAAGAGCAGGCTAGTGAAACCAGGCAACTGTATACAGAACTACAGGGTGCAATGGAGAAGATTCAAGAGTTAAGTAATATAGGAGAAGGGGTGGTAAAGGTTAAAGTGGCACCCGTGCAAACATGGGGAATGACGGCCACTGGCGGACCTATGTCTGCTGCCACAAGGTATCAGCAAGAACAATATGCTTTAGAGGTGCAAAACAAGTGTGCTAAACATGGATTAAAAAGGGAATACACTGAAAAAATGGGAAACAAGGAAGAGGCAGAAAGACATAAAAAGCAAGAAGATAGCTATGATAAAAAGTATGCAAAAGTAAGAGATACTTTGAGAGAGGATGATGAGGCACGTCAGGCTATGGGCAGAGAAAGTGATAAAGAAGGGCCCACTACCTCCCCACTAGGAGCTAAAAAAGAAGAATGGGTAGAAAGGGAGGAAACGCAGGAAATGGAGAAGAGTGGAAGGCAGTGGGAGGTAAAGTGGTAAAGACAAGAAAGGTGGTACGAGAGCCCCTACAATCACCAATAACCATTAAAAAGGAAGATAAAAGCCCTATAGTCAAGGATCTGATTATAGAGGAAATTACCAATTTGGGCCAAATGCAAGGTCCAGTTGATCACAAAACCAGCCTACCTGAATTGCGTCAGAAATTAAAGCAGTTAACAAATCAACCTCCGCTTAACCAACCAAGACGATGTAGGTTGGTTATGTGCGAATTGTCCCCTACTTAGCAGAAGCTATGCCCGAGGAGGTTCAGGGGACACACAAAGGGGCCATGCAAAACATAAATTCATGGGCAGACTATAATGAAGTAGTTGAGGCTATCAGAAAAGCAAGAGGGGGAATCTGCAAAGCAAGAAGTTGACTGGGACAGAATACTGCAAATAAAGCCGCAGTCAGGAGAGGGACCACGGGTCTTTATCGCTTGGCTTTCTGAGTTCTATCAGAGGTACGGAGGGCAGGATTGCCCCTCGGAAGATGATACTACCTTCCGAGACTTATGGATTAGGGCATATGATTTAGACCCCACCTTAAGAACAGTTGTAAAACTGGCTCCAACCCAGGAGGAGCGAATCACCCTCCTAGAGACTTATCTTAATGAAAAACAATGAAAGGCGGAAGTTGCCGCTGTGACATGGGCAAATGAAGGACCACAAAAAGAAACTAGAATGTGCTTTAATTGTAAAAAGCCTGGGAATGTAATAAGTGATTGCTGGGCAAAGGGGGGAGGTAAGGAAGGACAAGGACCTCAGCAAATGGGAAGGGGCCGGGGCCAAAAAAGGCAAGATGCAAGAGATAAACCAGGACAAGGGGGTGATAGGGCACAGGATTTGTTGGATCGGATAAAAACAATATTAGATGCAGTGGAATGAAAAAAAACAACCATGCCGCCCCAAGAATTTGATGATGAAGACATCATCAAGCGGCTGGCAGCAATCAAACAGTTGGCTCAAGAATAGGGATGCGGAGGCCCTGGGGCCCCTGACTCACGAGGGGTATGTGCACTAACATTTGATAACCAGGGGTGACCAACCACGCCACTTAAAATGGGAAAAAAATGGGTGATGGCTTTAGTTGATATCGGGGCAACCATCTCACTTACTACTATGCACATACCACTGGATCCAGAAAAACCTCCCTTACAAATAGAGGGCTGCACAGGACACACAGCACAAGGGTACGTGACTCACCTACAAATAGTTGTTTTAGGAACCAAGGTAGTTGGGGAGGGAAGATTCATAGTAATGGAGGGAAGCCTGACAAAGCAAAATATAATAGGGCCTCAAACAACTGGTACAGCAACCCACAAGAGACAGGGCTATCCTAGATCTAGTACTGACTAACAAAGAAGGGATCACAGATCTCCAGGTAGAAGATCACCTGGGAGCCAGTGACCATCACATGGTATGGTTCAATTTGGCTACTACATCTAAATCATCCCATTCCAAAGCAAAAATATGGGACTTCAGAGGAGCTGACTTTGATAAGATGGCCAACAGAGTTAGCTAGCCCTGGCAAAAAGAAACACAGGTGAGGAGGTACAGGCAAAGTGGGCAAGCATTAAGATACAATACTTGAAGCAACATCCCATTGTGTTAGACAGAAAGGAAGTGCAAAAGAAGAAGGAAACCACTTTGGTTCTCAAATACAGTAGCAGAAAAGGTCAGAGCCAAAAGGCTGCCTTCAGAAAATATAAGGAACACAGCGGGATGAAGATAGGGAGGCATACCAAACTGCCCTAAGGGAAGCAGGTAAGGCAGTAAGGCAGGCAAAGTCCCAAACTGAGGAAACACTAGCACGAACAGTAAAAGAAGGTGACAAGACTTTCTATAGATACATTAGTGAAAGGAGAAAGTCCAGAGGGTATTGCTAAGCTTAATGGAGAAAGGGAGCATGTGAGGAGGAGGACCCTGTAAAGGCATCTATCCTAAATAGATACTTTGCTCAGTATTTACTGAAGAGAAGGTGGGCAGGGCCCACAGCTCAGCATCATGGACACAGGGGAGGGAGGTGAGCACTACTCCCTTCACAAAAGAAAGGGTCCTACAAGAGCTTGCTAAGCTCAGGGTGGATAAGGCAATGGGACCTGATGGCATACATCCCAGGGTACTTAAGGAGCTAAAGGAGGAACTAGCAGAGCCATTGCAGAATTGTTTAGTGAGTCTCTGAGCACAGGAGAGGTCCCAGAAGACTGGAGAAGGCTCATGTGATCCCACTCCACAAGAGTGGTAGCAGGGAGGAGGCGGGGAACTACAGGACCGGTCAGTCTTACCTCAGTAGTGGGCAAGATTATGGAGGCATGCGTTAAGGAAAGGATAGTGCAACCTGGAATCCATAGGGCACGGATCCAAGACACATGGGTTTACAAAGGAAGGTCCTGTCAAACTAATCTCATAGATTTCTTTGACTGGGTAACCAGAGTGGTGGACCAAGGGGACAGTTGATGTCACCTACCTTGACTTCAGCAAAGCTTTTGACACTGTTCCACATAGAAGATTGATAAATAAGCTAGGTAGGCTCAGGGTGGGTCAGAAGTTGGTCAACTGGGTGGCAAACTGGTTGACTGGCAGAAAACAGAGAGTGGTGGTAAATGGTATACAGTCAGAAGAGATGCAAGTCACAAGTGGGGTACCTCAGGGATCAGTCCTGAGGCCAGTCCTATTCAACATCTTCATTAGTGACCCGCAGATGGACTAGAGGGTAAGGCTTGTCTGTTTGCAGATGACACCAAGATCTGCAACAGAGTAGATGATCCAGATGGGGTGGGCAGAATGAGAAGAGATCTGGATAAACTAGCAGAATGGTCAGAAGAGTGGCAACTGGGATTTAATGCAAAGAAGTGCAAAATCATGCACATAGGGAAGAGAAACCTGAAGCCACTTATAGGCTGGGAGGGAGTTGCTAGCAGTCACAAAGGAAGAAAGAGACTTGGGCATCATCATCACTGATGACCTAAAATCATCCAAGCAGACCTCTAAAGCAGTAGGTAGGCTAGGGGTGTTAGGGTGTATTAGTAGGGGTATCACAAGTCATAAGAGGAGGTAATAATCCTCTGTACAAGACATTGGTTAGGCCCCATCTGGAGTACTCGGCAGTATTGAGGCCACACCTTCACAAGGACATTAACCAAATTGAGGCGGTCCAGAGAGGGCAACCAGGATGGTGCAGGGACTGCATCAGAAGACATATGAGGACAGATTAACGGAGCTCACTATGTATACCCCTTGAGCAAAGGAGGAGAGGTGATATGATTGAGACATTTAAACACCTTAAGGGCATAAACAAGGTGAAAGAGTCTAATATGTTTAAATATAAGAAACATAGCAGGACAAGAGGACACAGCATGAGATTAGAGGGAGGCCGATTAAGGGGTATGTGAGAAATTCTTTTTCACAGAAAGGGTGGTAGATGCATGGAATGGCTTACACAAGAAGTGGTGGCTATGAATACAGTGCAGGGCTTCAAACAGACATGGGATAGACATAAGGGAGCAATACAAATGACTATGAATAGATAGGTCACTGACAGAGCAAAGGCCGATGGCACATTTATAAGGTAGAAAAAGAAATGGGCAGACTGGATGGGCCTTGTGGTCCTTATCTGCCATCAACTTCTATGTTTCTATGTTTCTATGAACTGACTTTTTAAAGAAACACCGCCTAATTATTGATCTAGTCAACAAGTGCTTGCGGCAAGTAACAGTTAACAGGTATAGTATTAAAACAGTACCTGAGAGTTATATTTGGTCTTCAGTTAAATCCAATAAAGCATATAATCGGCCTGAGGTAAGCCAAACAGAGTTACAACAAATAATAGACAAATACCCCAGTGTCTGGGCGGTGTCTGGCACTGATTGTGGGACAGTCAGTGACACAGAAATAGCAGTGGAAGGCCCCGACCCTGGACATACTAAACAGTACCCCATCCCACAGGTGGCAGTAACAGGAATAGAACCAGTAATTAATGATTTATTGTCCCAAGGTGTATTGCGACCTATTTGCTCAACAGCAAATAGCCCTATATATTACATTAAAAACCCAATGGAAAGTATCGACTAACTATAGATTACAGAAAATTAAACAAAGTAACTCCTCAGGTTAGCCCTATTATAAGTATGGCAATTGAAATGTTTAACAAACTTAAACATACAAGTAAAGTTTCTTCGGTCCTCGACCTGGCAAATGGATTTTGGTCCCTACCCCTCAGCCGACAAGACCAGTATAAGTTTGCTTTTACTTTTAAAAATCAACACTACACCTTTACTCATTTGCCCCAGGGGTTCCACTCCTCCCCAACGTTATTTCTTCGCTATGTGCAACAAGTACTCCAAGAGGAGGGGTTGGAACATGAGATAATCCAATACGTGGATGATTTGTTGTTGCAAAGCAGAAATATGGCGGAGCACGCCCAATTATTAGACCGAGTGCTTAAAGCCCTAGCTAAAAGAGGTCTTAAAATTAATCCAGAGAAGGTACAAATTGCTAGGTCAGAAGTGACATTTTTAGGAACCATTGTGTCAGAAAAGGGTAGGCGTGTTGACCCTGCCAGGGCTACCCTTATACAACAGTTACCTTTACCAACAACTGTAACAGGGCTTAGGAAACTGTTAGGAATGACCAATCTTTGCAGAGATTATATTGAAGGGTATTCTGAGATCACTAAGCCATTGTATGCGTTACTACGAGACAACCCACAAAAAGAGGACAAGCTAATATGGGAAGGGGAAGAGTTGCAGTGTTTTAAAAAATTAAAGCAAGCGTTAATGCAAGCTCCAGCTTTAGCCATCCCAGATCATGCAAATCCATTTATAATACAAACTGTAGCAACAGACGACACCATAATAGCAGGACTATTACAAAATCGTTGGGATAATTTGGTCCCAATAACATACTTAAATCGACAGTTGTCTAAAGTGGAACAAGGTTTTAGCCAGTGTGAAAAAACATTATTGGCAATAGCTTGGGCAGTACTAGCCTGTGAAGAAATAGTTGGATTTAGCCCTATAATTATCCAAACAACTCACACGCCCATTAAATTGTTAGTGGAAGGAAAGGCAAAGGGAGTCAGCCATAGCAGGCAGGCTAAGTGGCTGCTAGCACTACAGGATAAACAAGTTACAGTACAAAAACTCAGTAAGCCCCACAAGATGCAGTACGTGGACTACCAGGGAGAACCCCACGATTGTGGGGAACTCATGCAACAGGAGGCATATGTGTCCCCCTTTGTAGAAAGACATGGAGATGATAAAGGTCATACAATGTTGTGTGTTAAAGGATCGCGATACTGGGAAAAAGGAAATGACTATACTGGGGCGGCTGTGTATTTTAATACTGGGGATGATGATGAAATGAGGCCCCTAGATCAGCAGCGGTTGCTCATTAAATTATCACCAGGAGATTCATCTCAACACAGAACTGGTAGCTATACGAGGCGATAAAAGGCAATCCCATGCGGGCACATCAAATTTGTAAGACTCACGGTTTGCTTTAGGCTCCCACTAAACACATAGTTGTCCATATGGGCTAGAAGGGATATGAAAACAGCTACAGGAGCATGTGTGACACAGACAGCTTTTAAAGGTAATTTTAAAGGAAGGAGAGAGCTCCCAGGAGAATAACTTTAGTTAAAATAAGCTCACACTACCAGTAAGTACGGAACCTTCGAGGAATGGGGAAATGAGAGAAAGCAGATAAGTGGGCTAAAATCACTGCCAAGGAAGGGGACCCTTGCAAGGGCATCAGACCACAGGACAGGCAAGGCTCAAGTAGTGTTAGTGAGGTTAAAAGGGTGGATACTCTGCCTAACTTACAGGAGCTCCAAAAACAGGACCAGTGGATACAAGAGAAAATAAAACAAGTGCAAATGGATCCAAAGGTCCATGGGGCCTTCACAATAATAGATAATGTTTTATATCAAAGGGGGGAAGACAAAATTCCAAAGTGGGTAGTGCCCGACTCTTTACAAAAGGACATTGTACTAGAAAACCATCGGTGGCGGGACACCCAGGACATGATAAAACCTGCCAAATTATCAAAGGTAAATATTACTGGCCCGACATATCTAAAACTGTCCGATCAGTATTACAGACATGATTAATATGCCTCCAGCAGGACCCCAAGCGAGAAAAATACCCCCACAGTGATTACCTTTAGCAGAAGGACCATGGGATGCATTACAAATCGATTACGTTGGGCCGTTGCCCACCACAAAGAGGGGATATAAGTATATGCTGGTAGTGATAGATATGTTCTCAAAATGGGTAGAAGCATTTCCAGTTAAGAGTGCCAATGCTATAACAACAGCTAGAATTTTATATACGCAAGTTTGTGCTAGGTGGGGATTTCCTAATATTATAGACTCTGATAGAGGAACTCATTTTGTAAACCAAGTGATGCAGGAAATGTGTAAGATAATGGGAGTTCAACAGCAACTACATTTGCCATATAGGCCTCAGGCCTCAGGAATGGTGGAAAGATTGAATTGGACCTTGAAAAATGCCCTTAAAAAGGCAGTGTTGGATGAAGGAAAGGACTGGGTTACACACCTCCCAGGGATTTTGATGGCCATTAGAGGGACAGTCAAAGCTAGTACAGGATTAACCCCTTATGAATTGATGACAGGAAGAAAATGAGGTTGGTTGCCCTACAGGATGTACCCCCCACCAGGCTCAGCTACCAAGATAAGGTTAAACATGAGCAGTTTTAAAGGCAATACAGTATCAACTAGACAAATATTTAACCTTTGCAGCCAGGAACATGGCTGTGGCACATAGAAAAAATAAGCAAGGTAGACAGCGGTAGTAGGATGGGGTTACCTATAGAGGAGGGAGATGCAGTGATGGTGCGAAATTGGGAACAGAAAAATCCATGGAAGGATGCTAATTGGTTAGGACCGTACCAAATGTGCAAACGGTTAGGTGAGAGTATGGTACATATGGTTAAAATAAGTGGCAAGAAAGGGGCTGGATGAAGGAAACAAGAATTCTGGGTACATGTTGATCAGTGTAAAAAAGTGTCAAACAAAGCTGGTTGAAAATTAAAATACTACACTTGATGTTTATAGCCATGAAGACACAAAGCATCATTATCATCAGCTTGGTGACAGCCACAAGATTTTCTATAATCCCCAGCCTAAACATTAATTCGGAACAGACTAATGTCACGTGTGAGTATGAACAGTCCATTACACTGTTATTCAGTTGGAACTGGGACCCTGTTGATACAAACACCTACATGACTCGAGCATGGAAAGCCACCTGGACTAAAAACAACTGTACTTTCATATCTACAAACTGGTGTGTGGACATTTTTAACAGCTGGTCCAGCTGTGCATCAGAGCTCAAGACTGGATCACCACAAAGCTACATGGACTGGGAACAGAAAAATGGGTCTCTTGTTATAAACAGAGCCACACCAAAGGACAATGGTGTTAATGTGCTAACTCTGTCCTACTGTCTTTGGGGTGATAATAGTGTTTGTAACTATGCTGGTGTAAACAACTCATTACGTTTTGTAGTCTCAGATGCCATATACTTAACTGTAACACCAACCGAATGCCCAAATGTGACAACAGGGCCAGAGAGTGGGCTTACATCAACACCTATTGATCAATTGCTTGTAAATAATATAAAGTACAGTAGAGTGCATGTAAACTTAGATTTTTCTGGTTGGAATATAAATGTTAACAGTAGTTGTGCTGACACGGGTGTGTCAAAGTTTTATGCCACCATGTTAATTGACATGTTAAGTGCCTTCCATGCCAAAACAGGAGCATAATGGCCCATCTTATTAGTAAAGAAAGGGTTAATAATACTAGAAAGAACGAGATCTGTGGGGAGACCTGGCTGGACTTTTTGGATCAGGAATGAGCATATGGAATAGGGCAGACCTTGAGGCCACTAAGAGTTACCAAGACCAGTTTAATACTAACACACAGAACAGAGGGTCTTGCTACCACTTACAGTAGGCCAGCAAGGTTTAGTAAATGGAAGAGCGCTTATCTGTGTACAATATACATGAGGTGGGCCGTTTGTTTAAAGAGGTAGAGCACAAAATTAATGAAGTTGTGGTTGAACATAATAAAGAGTTTTAATATACCATAAATAAAGCTATAGTGTGTAGTGCTTATGGATCTTATGTTTTAATTCAAGTTAGTCAATTGTTACAGGAAATTACTCATAATCAATTGCCTAATCAAATTTCTGACGCACAGCTAAAATTGTGGTATTGTCCAGATTGCATTAATGTTAATGATAGTAAGTGTATAACTTTTTGTATTAAAGCTCGAGCCCCACCTATGTGGTGGATTCACAAGGTAACCAAAGTATATGTTAAACCACAAGTGTTTAGACCTAACAGTATGCTTAGTAGCACCATGAGGGTGTCCCTCATGGTAAGACTACCTCAAGTTGAGTATAATAAGAAGGTGTACTCCCAAATAGTAAAAGTACACTCTGTAGGGTATTTACAAGGCCAGTAGTATGCATATCGAGGTCTAGCCCCCAGAGATCCAAATACTGGCAACAATGATGGGTTCTGGGTGGCGCCAAACTTACATTGCTGTAAGGAAATAAATGATCAATGGATATGCCAGTGTGACGTCATGTCACAAACGCAACCCATCTGTGGGAAAATTCCCATGGCTCAAGCTAAAAATAATACTGCCTGGTGCCTTATCCAGTTAAAATGATGGTATACCCCAATAGTAGTTGTAACCTATAATGGTACTAACCAATACTATGTTGTTACAAATACACCAATCTTATTTTATGAAGGACAAATATGTACTATTCACAACCCAAACTTTTGTATTATTCCCAAACATAACGTATATATTGGTGACAAGGTGTTGCACCCTATTACCAATCTGGAGGATGAGAGTTATAATGTGACATTTAATACCCCACACCAAGCATATGATATTAACAAGTATGCACCATCATTTGGAGCTGTGATACCTCTCCTGTCTCTTAATGTGCAGTCACTTTTAAATTGAAGAGATACTCATTTGATACAAATCCAAAATACTGCTCATAAGGCACAAGTAGTTGTAAATGAATTGCTCAGTGAGAGTGATAATGAGCACTTAATTTATAGCTATGCAGAAGGACCCTTAGGAGTCCTGTCTTTTAAAGTTTTACTTGTGTTGCAAGTGGTCTTAGTGTTCTTGGTAATTATAGGCCTGTGTCGCTAAAGACTCACTATTCATAAAGTACGTAATGAGATGTACATGCTCCGAAGAACTGCACTGTTGCACAAATAATAATTAGGAAATATTGGGCCAAGGGGGGCTTGTAACAAGGGATAAAGAAGTTTGTCCCAATATTTCAGGATAACCTCATTTTGGTCTAAAACATAATGTGTTTGTGTAACAAATGTTGGCCTATATAATTGAATTATATAAAACTTGTAAAGCTACAAGTCAAACTGAGCCACAAGTTGCAATATTAAAGTGCCTTTTGATATTTGTACTGACCATGTGAGTAATAGAAAACAGGTGTCTTAAGTGTCTGCAAAGACAGAAACACAGGTATAGAGTTTAAATTACCCTTCTGACTATTATTATTAGGAGAGGCCAAACTGCTTGTATGCACATTCTTAAGTCCAAATCTATTTCTTCCTCCTAGATCTTGGTAACTGGTAGTGACAACTATTACTAGCCATATATAGTAATATAATTTACAGTATCTATACATTTGTGCTGATCAAAGATGAGCTCATACATATACTAAAAAGAGAATTGCCTTTTAAGTTGATGTTTGTATTTGTTTTGAACCAATCATAGACAACCATAGGAAAGTGATGATACTGTCTTCCACTATATGAGCAAGCCTGCATTCACTGTTAGTTTGAAGAATGAAGGATGTACCACTTGTAATCTCTCACTGTGATTATTGTTATAATCATTAAATTCTTCCGCCTTCAGTCTTGTCTCTGTTCGTCTCCTTTCTAAGTATCTGTAATAGATAATTTACTAACTGTAATTTTTTTCCACAATGCTACAGAATGTTATAAGCCTGCTATAATGTCCATTTTCTGCAACAATGTATGCTCTTTTATGCTGCTATTAAAAGTATTTTCCATTTACTTACTGTCTTTAACATCAAATTAATCAGCTGATCACAGTGTCACTTCTGAAGGGTAAGTAGTAGGGATGATAGCAGGTGTGTTAACCAAGGAGGTGTTTGTATTTTCTTTACTCTTTGCTATCTGGATACTGTACAGCAATGGCAATGGCTGCAGCAAGCTCCAGTGTGAAACGCAAGGCTCTTTCAGTCAATGAGAAGGTGGAGCTGCTTAACAAAATTGACAGTTTGCAGAAAATGAGCCCGGATGATCTCACCCCACTTTTAACAATGCCCATATCTACAATGGAAGATTTGCTCCGCTGTCGAGACTGGTCTTTTTTTTCCCAGTGCATCAGATATGGAAGTTTGACCTCTAAAACTGAATTGTGTCCTTGGCCAAAAGAAGGCAAAAGTGTGTATTTCATTGTTGGCATGCTGCAACATGGCCAGCAGTGAGAAAAGAGAGTTGCTTGTCATTGGCAAGTTTCAGATGCCACACTACTTTCAAGGGGTCTGACACCTTCCCGGAATCTACAAGGCCATCAAAACTGCTTGGATGATTGGGGACATCTTTAGTGAATGGGTAAGAAAATGGGACCCAGCCGAGATGGAGTAAGATTGTCCTAATCGTGAACAATTTCCCTGGGCACCCTGCCATCCCAGGACTGCAGAACATCAAATTACTGTTCCTTCTTCTGAACACTAGATGTATAATTCAGTCACTAGACCAGGGGATCAACTACTCCTTGAAGCAACAGTATGGTTGCTGCATGAGTGAAAAAGTTATTGAAGCATTAGACACAAGATCAGATTTCACTGTTAAACAGCCCATTAATAAAATCACTTTTCTGGATGTTGTACCATTGCTGAAAATGTCCTGGGACCTTCTTACCCCAGTTACAATAAAAAGGTGTTTTAAAAAGGTAGGCTTTTGGAAACCAGAGTTGTCTGACCTGAGTGCAGAAATTGAAGAGCCAGATCCCCTGCCTCCACCTGGACTGAATCCCACTGAGTTTTCAGAACTTTGTCACCAAGTTGACAGTGAACAACAACAATCACTCAATGATGTTGAGGAAATGGTTTCAGCAATGCACCCAGAACAGCCAGAGGAGGAACCAGACATCAATGGTGGTGAGGATGTCGTGGAGGAAGTAAGAGTGACACATACAGATGTCCACACAGCTCAGTTAACTCTCCAATGTGCAATGGAACAAAATGCCAAAATCATGCCAGGTTGAAATGTGCTGGCATCAACTGAGAGACTGTGGCAATTTTACTGCCAGAAAGAGGGAGTACAGAGTAAAATAACTGACTTCTTTCCTTTGCAGGATTCACAGTAATGTACAGTACTGTCCATTAATGACATTATGACAAGACTTCATTGTACTGCTGTATATTTGTCACTCGATTTAATTTGTCTTATTATGATTTAATTTACTATTACAGTACAGTACTATGATTTAATATGATTTAATTTGCTTTAATTTTAGTGTCTTAAATAAACTTGATTGCTTACTAACAATAAGATGTCAGCGGGTAGCTGGTTGGGTGTATAGCACATATATACTATTTAAGCAATGTTGATTCATGTTTTTCTTCAAACTGCAGATAATCCAACCACTTTGTATTGCAGGCAGAGTGGGAGAGAACGTTCACACCCACTATAAGCGGCTTTAACTGTAATTGTTGCAATCAATAGGGTCTCTGATTTTCTGAACCTGGCAATAAAGATCTAAAGAGTGAAGAAGATACAGAGGTAATGCTTGCCTTTCATTCTTGTGGATTGGTCGGGGCGGGGGCGGGTAGAAAGCCAAGTCAGAGTGTACATTTTGGATGAGATTCATGCAGCCCAGGAGACATATTAAGACTGAGTGAGTATAAAGTTTCTGTGTTCCAAAAATCACTCTGTAATCCAAACACAAGATCAGACATGGAATTACAATAAGAATGAATAACAACATTATCCACACAGAGTAAAACTTTAGATTGACCCATGTCGCATAGTCACTCTGCCACAGTACAGATGTAACTATTATTATGCTTCAAACAGGGCGCTTAGGGAGTGACATGAAATAGGACATGTCTCTGAATTAGATTCATACAGGGCCTTTCCGGCCTTGCGTGAAACAGAAGTTCACTCCTAACTTGCTTAACACAGGTCCCTTGATAAAACAGGAGAGGAGTCATAACTTGCTATGCACAGGCCATTCAGAACTTGTTCAAAGCAGGACATGCTGAGGCCTTTAGGATCTGCACAGAAGATGACCTGACTGTTAACTTGCTTCGGGCCATCCTCAAAACATTACTTAAATCCTTACTTGCTATGCACAGGGCCCAGACAGATAACAGAAGGCTGCACTCTGAATCATGGAGAACAACAAGCATGTAGGAACAGGAATAAATTAAAGCATTTACTGCCATAAGTCAAAAGCCAGTCCATGCTCACAAATCACTGCAAACATAGACTTATTTTATTCAGAAGGCTCACTCAAACAGTATCCACATGAATTGGTGCACAACTTCATAATGTCTTGGCTGTGTGTGAAGCAATACGTGAGTCTTAACTTGCTTTATGCAAGGCTTTTATGGCCCTGTGGAAACCTGAACTTGGTTTGCTCAGGGCCCATCACACCCTTCATGAAGAGGATATGCACGGTCCTTCAGACCCTGCACAAAGAAGGAGCCAAGTCCTAACTTGCTTGAATAGGGCTCTTTGGGATTGTTATTTGGATTTTGTTTTGACATTTAAGTTTGTAGAGGCCATGGTGATGGTGTGTGGTGGTTAGGAGAATTAGGGTTCAAAAAAATCTCTAACATAGTTCCTTAATTTTGACGTATGAAATACCCAATTAGTGCATTAACGTTTTTTTGTTTTGTTTTCTAGCCATGAATTTATTTTTTTTTTTTAGATAGGCATTGTACCTTAGTACATGCATCATGCAGGACTATGTGGCTTTCCATGAAGCAGCATGGTGCAAAACTGCAAAATAGGAAGTCCTAGCTTACTTCATGCTGGGCCCTGTGCAAAGCAGGATACACAGAACCATTTGGCCTTTGTGTGAAGCAAACTGCTTATGCAAAACAGAAGCCTAACTTGCTTTTTTCAAGGCCCTTCAGACCATGTGCAAAATACAATGTAGATTACACCTCACTTTACAAAGGGCCCTGCACAATGTACGTATGAGGGCTAATGTCTATTATGACTTCAGACATTTTATAGTACCATTTTTGCAGCTTTAAATATTTTGTTAATGTTGGAGTTAAAATTTTTTTCTTTGCATTTTCTAATGGATGGCCTTAAGCTGGCCACTTTGGCTAATTAACACCAAGTTTCCAGAGTGAGCACATTGCCACCCCACATCATGAACAAATAAGTGCCATTTTGTTAACATGCCCTGAAATTTGTTTTTAGTGTTCATGAAGTGGGATGGAGATATGGCCACCTTGCAAATTGTTTTGTAAATTAACCCACAGATGGCCAAGTTATAATCAAAAATAAAAGAAAATGCCAGAAAACCATAGGACTGCAGGATGACTCAAAAGGCACATTTTCAGTCTCAGTATTTTTGCTTTTTTCCCACAACTTGGCCATATGGGATATGACTGATGCCAAATTTTCAGGGTGGTCATATAGCCACATTTCCTGATGAACTCTTGAGTGTTATTTTGTTAATTTGCCATGAAATGTGTTTTAGAGAATTATACACAAACCATAATTTGGGCAGCATATACAAAATCATACTTATGAGTTTATGAGGTGGGATGGTGATATGGCAACACTGAAATATTGGGGTTAACCATTTTGGACTATTTTTCATTTTGTTCCTTTGTATGTAGAGGAGTATGTCTGTGGACACTGAGGAGTTGTATCAACTGACAGAGGAGTCATGATGAGGAACATAGGTGGGCAATAGTGGGGAGAGGGTGGCATGGTTGCTAGGGGGTGGGAAATGGTGTAGGGGGTTATACAATCTTGGGTGTCCATGTAGAGGGTACAAAGGCACCTATCACCTCCAACAACCCTCAACCTTGTGACCCACTGTGAAACAAAGTTATATGACCATGGCTGTGTCCCACAGGACTACTGCTTCAAGCAAAAGTCTGAAGATATGTGAAGAAAGTTATGAATGATCTGCTACACAGAGGGCATGATAAATAAATACATAGAATTTGATGGCAGACGAGGACTGTGAGGCCCATCTAGTCTGTCCATATTTCCTATTCCCTACCCCCCAGTGTCCCCTGACTACTCTTTCTGTGCTGTTACCAGGGTTCCCTTATGCTTATCCCATGCATTCTTGAATGCCTTCACTGCTTGCACTCCTACCACTTCCTTTGGGAGGCTGTTCCAGACAGCCACCACCCGTTCGGTGAAAAAATACTTCCTCACATTCCTTCAGACTCTACCTCCCTCCAGCCTCATATCATGACCCATTGTTTTGAGCATTCTTTTTTCTGAAAGAAGCTCCCCCCACCAGGGACCTATTAAACCTCGTGAGGTAAGGAAGGAAACATTGTTTAACCAGGAGTAGCACACTTAGCCAAAGCTTATTTCCAGATGTGACCTGGGAGCACAAGGACGTTAAGTGACTTGCTCAGGATCACACAGTATGCACATAGCTGGCTGTGGGATTCATACCCCAGTTTCCAGATCTGCAGCTCAGAGTCTTAATCCACTGAGTTATATTGCTTCCTAAAGGTATTTTGTCTCTATTGTATCCCCCCTTTAACTTCTCATCTCCAGTGAGAACATGTTAAGGTCTACTAGCCATTTCTCATATGTCTTTTTTGGGCAGCTCCTGCACCAACTTTGTAGCTCTCCTTTTGACTGCCTCCACTTTGTCTATGTACTTTCTGAGGTGTGGCCTACAGAACTGCATGCAGTATTCCAGATGAGGCCTCACCAGTGATCTGTAAAGTGGCATCATCACTTCTTGTTTTCTACTTGAGATACCGCTCCCTGTGCACCCCAACATACCACTGGCCTTCCTTACCACTTTCCCACATTTTCTGGTTGCCATTAGGTCATCTGTTATAATCACTCCTGAATCCCTTTCCTGTGTAGTGTTTGTCAGCAATCCCCCCCAACTGAATACTTTTCTCCTGGATTCCTATACCCTAAGTGCATAACGTTGTATTTTTTAGCATTAAATTTCAGCTGCCACACACTTGACCATTCTTCTAGCTTTCCCAGATCTCTTCTCATCCTTTCCACCCCCTCTGGGGCATCTACACTATTCCAGATATTTGAGTCATCTGCAAATAGATACATTTTCCCCTACAGCCCCTCTGCAATGTTGCATATGAAGACATTAAAGAGGACCGGCCCCAGCACCGATCCCTGGAGCACCCAACTTGTCACCTCCTTCTTCTTGGATTGAGCTCCATTTACAAAGTAAAGGACCCAAAACAAAGCCACAAAGAATTGTATTTGCTACTAAATACAATCATAAGTTAAAAGAAATTAGACAAATAATAAACAAATATTGGTCATTAGTTGGAATGGATAGTGAACAAATACCAGAACTTTTAAATAGGCCCATAACAGCTGCAAAAAGACTACTGAATCTTAGGATTAATTAGTTAGTTCTCAATTTAAATTACCAGAAAACAAGGAAGCACAACTACTATTGGGACCATTAGCACCAGACATGGCCCCTTGTGGCAAGTGCTCAGTATGTAGTCATACATCAAAAAAAACAAACATTCATACATCCACATACAGGGCATGGTCATCCAATTAGACAGCATATTAACTGTATGACAGAAGGGGTA
Source organism: Neoceratodus forsteri (assembly GCA_016271365.2). Taxonomy (NCBI): domain Eukaryota; kingdom Metazoa; phylum Chordata; order Ceratodontiformes; family Ceratodontidae; genus Neoceratodus; species Neoceratodus forsteri. The sequence continues at coordinate 617,134,481 of CM057455.1, forward strand.
ATATATGTAATACAATGCCCTTGTGACAAGCTGTATATTGGACAAACTAGCAGGATGCTCAATACCCATATACAAGAACATAAGGGAGATATAAGAAGAAAAGAAGAGACATCCCCAGTAGCAACACATTTTGAACAAACAGGCCATAATGGAGCTTCTTTAAGGTTCTGGGGACTTGGAAAATTACAGACACCAGAAAGAAGAGGTAATAACCGGGGTTATCTTTTAAGAGCTGAAATGAGGTGGATATTTCACATGAACACATTAGACAACAGGATTGGGATGAATGTAGAAACAAACTGGCAGGCATGCATTTAGCTAGTATAGAACTGAAAGGGTAGATATAACATGTAAAAACAAATAAACATTATACAGAAATCAATTAGTAAATTAGTAAAGTAGAGATTTAACCAGTAGAAATAACTTTTGACATTCACAATTGGGAGGTCAGATAGCAATTGACCCCAGTATGATCACAATAATGTTACTGTATAAAGTAAACTATGCAAAGTTAACAGTACAGGGATATACTAAATGAAGCAGAGATTTAACTTATAGAACAACTTATAACACTTACAACAGGGAGGTCAAGTAGCAATTGACCCAAAGGTGATAAAAATAACATTGTTGTAGTAAGTGTACTATAAGAAGTCAAAACACATGGATATTCTAAATAACAGTACAATCACTATCTAAAAGGGTAAAGATGATGTTTTACCTCCAGGACAACTTACAGTATTGACAACAGAGAGGTTGAGCTGCATTTAACCACTGTGTTATTTGATTGTTTCAAACAGTATTATGGGGTTTAAACATTTGGTTTGATGTCAGCTAGAGAATTGATCTATGAAGACAAGTTTAAACCATGGAGTGATTGTGAAGGAGAAGGTCAAATAGCAAGTGACTCCTCAGCATAATAAATAAGCAGCAAGTTCAGTATTTTTAACAGGGAGGTCAAGTTGTATTTGACCCCAGTGGTATCTAAATACTTATTGTTTAAACAGTACTATGATATTTACAAGTTTGGTAGAATATGAGGTAGAGAATTGATCTGTGGAGATTATTTTAAGTCATGACGTGATTGACAAGTACCTAAGGAAGGGGAAGGTCAAATTGCAACTGACCCCTCAGAAAAAAATAAATGTTTGTATTTTATTATGAGCTAGAGAAATGATCTGTGAAGAAAATCTTAAACCATGAAGTGATTGCCAAGTATTTAATGAAGGGGATTTGACCCCAGTGTTATCTGAATAATGATTGCTTAAACAACACTATGGTGGTTAACAAGCTTGGTATAATTTGAGCTAGAGAACTGATCTGAGAAGACAATTTTAAGCCACTGAGTGATTGATAAGTATTTAATGAATAGGAAGGTCAAATTGCAATTGACCCCTCAGTAAATAAACAATAATGACTGTTTGCATTACATTATGAATTCCACAGTTTGGGTTGCAGAAAAAAGTAATGTAAGGTGATATAATAACAAATAATACTTCTGAGAAACCTGGAATTTATTTGCAGCATTTTTAATCAAGGCAAGAGAACTGTTGATATTAGCAAAAAAATCACTTTTACTCTTATGTCACCCTGTGAAAAGAAAACATGGTATGAGAACAATGTGTTTTCATTTTAATAACCTCACAAGAAAGTTAAAAAATAAATAAAAAAGTAAACTAGCAAAGAGCTGCAGCAACTAGGAACAAATAGCTCTTTTTTGAGCACCTCAACTGCACTGGATATATTAGTAGTGTTCGGTTGCTTAGCAACCGAGATCGCACAGGTGCAATCATCTGGGTGTGATGACATGGTTAGTCACACCATGGGATCTGACAAAAATCAGGAAGTAGCTGCCATTAAAATTTGTTGGGCTTCAGTGCTTACATGCAGAGGAACTTAACCAAAAAGGAGAAACTTGAGCCAGAAGGAGTGAGAGTAAGCAGTTAAAATATTAAAGAATATTTAGAAGTTGGTATTAGAACCTTTAATTATAAAAGTAAAATGATGGCTATGAGACCAAGAGGGCAATACTATGACTATGTTTTCACAGACTACAAAGAACACTAATTCCACTCTAACAAACTCATAGCCTCCTTTAAGGTATGCTGTTAACAAAATAAGTAAATAGAAGCCACAATGTGGCCACATTATAATATTAAATAAAATAATAACAGCAAAGCTTTACAAAAAATTATGTTTATGTCATTACATGCCCAAAATTATTCTTTACAAGACAGACAAGAAATTTTAAGTAATATATATAAGGTGTGCTTCAAATCAAGAAATATGGGGAACAAGCCTTACAGGCAGTAGTTAAACCTTGTTCCAAGTTGTTAGCAGTGCTGTGTTCACTAACATACTGTGTATGCCTTTTTAGGATGCAACTTAGGGTCTAAACAAGTTCAAATAAATTAACCTTGTGAAAAATTAAGAATATATACAAGGGTGCACAAGCAATAATCTTTATTGAATGGTATGTGTATACACCAAAGAATTAAAATGTAACAATATCACATTAAAAAAATGCTGATCAATGACATAAAATAAATGTATTTACAGATGTGTAACAAAGAATAAACCCTGTGAACAAGCTCCAAGTCGAGTGGAATGTAGGGAGAAGAGAAATAAAAAGAAAGATTGAAGAACAATAACTTGAGCAAAGAGTGTTTACTTCAAAGGGCCCCCCAACATTTCCTATATATAAATACTTCTAGCTTTCCCAGATCTCTTCTCATCCTTTCCACCCCCTCTGGTGTATCTACTCTGTTCCAGCTATTTGTGTCATCTGCAAATAGACACATTTTCCCCTACAGTCCCTCTGCAATGTTGCATATGAAGACATTAAAGAGGACTGGCCTCAACATCGATCCCTGGGGCACCCCCCTTGTCACCTCCTTCTTCTTGGATTGAGCTCCATTTACAATCACCTTCTGTGCCCCCCCCACATAGCCAATTTCTAACCCAGTTCATTACCCTGTGCTGCACTTCCAGCCTGCTCAACTTGTTAATTAGCCTTCTATGTGAACGGAGTCGAAGGCCTTACTAAAGTCCAGATAGGCCACATCAACCTTCCCCCAGTACAGCACTCTGGTTACCCAATCAAATAATTTTATCAGGTTTGTCTGGCAGTCATACCTACCATGAAACCATGCTGTTTAGGAGCATGATGTCCACTGGATTCCAGGAATTCCATAATTCTTTGCTTTAGCAATGCCTCCATAACTTTCCCCAACACTGAGGTTATGCTGACCAGCCTATAATTTCCCACCTCCTCCCTATTCCCACTCTTTATCTATTTATTTTAGTCTTGGGTAACCGGGTAAAGGCCTTTAGGCACAAGTGTCTGTTTTCAGGGGTGACCAGGGAACACTGGGGAGGTTAAGTGACTTGCTCAGAGTCACACAGTATGCAAGCAGAGCAGAAGTTCATTTCTGAGCTCTTTTAGTGATCTGGGGTGAATTCCATCTGGTCCCATTACCTTGTCTATTTTCAGCTTTTCTAGCTCTTTTATTACTCTCTTTTTTGTAAATGGGCTGATATTTACCCCCTGTTCCTGCACAATTTTCTGTCTCAGTGCAAAAAGTGATGAATGTTATCCTGCTTTGCACTAGTCTTGCAGTGCCCTGTGTATAAAGACTCATTAGTGATCTTCTGTGAGAAGAAAGTTATGACTGATCTCATTATGGCAGATGCTGTAGGCCCATTGTGAAGCACCAGACTTACTGGGAGTGACTCTGGTCCATACAGCTGTTTTTACAATATGCGTATGATCAGTCACTGTCATTCAGATGGCTGCCAGCTGAAGTGGTGAGCAGAGGTTCTCTGCCAGTTGCCATCTCCTGCTCTGCCAGCAGTCCAGGATGGACATTTGTAGGGTGCATATGTGCTGGATGGGGGTGGAGATGGTAGGTGCTGAGTGGCTTGGCTGGATAGGGTAGGCTGTCAAAATATAATGAAGATCAGGGTGAGTGGTGGTAATGCTGGGCTACCAGAAACTTTAATTCACTGGGTATTAAGGTGAGAGGGGGTACCATGAGTCACCAGGGCTGATTCTACTGTAAATGAGGAAGGGAGCAGAAGGAGGGTAGCACTAGTCTGCCAGGTAATAATAGAATACTGTTCAGGTATCAGGTAAGGGTGAGCACAATGATTAATGCTCTGTGCAATGCCTTCACTCATTTATGCATGAAGGCATTGTGTAGAGCTACTAATAGCCACATAATGGCATGAAAATGGCCCCTTATGGCCTTGCATGTCATAGAGTATATGGTCATTAGTATGCTGATCACTGAATATGGCACCCAGCAACAAAAGAGCTATCCCGTTTAGGATGCATTATCCCATTATGCTCCCAGGTGTCTGTTGCTAGTAGGGCTGTGGTAGCACTGTGCATATGCACTTTGCATTGTTGTACCTCAGCCTGATATTCATACAGACGGCACACACACCAGAGAGGGCATACTTCCTGTATAAAAATATAGTCCTAATAGCCATACTCTGTTTCACATGCAGCATTATGTGCAGAGATGCAGCAAATTTAAAATCCGCCGGCAAAGTGAATGCAAAGTGGCCACTTTGCCTTGGCACTTCACTACACAGAGTGCCCCATAGGAAAGGCTCACTTCGCTTGTTATTATTACTTCGCATTGTCATTCTGTTTTAAACATGAAGTAAGGTGGAGGGACAACAATATTGACAGCATCCAACCCACACAGTCACCAGAATGAATGTGCATCCCCAAAATGCTGCTGTCTTGAGTCCAGAAAACTCCCCAGTGCTGATGAAGTGAAATGAGAGTGTAACAAGGAATGCAAAGCCTCCCAGAATTAATGTCACACTCAGTCATGTGCGCAATTATCAGGTCACACACAGAGTCACCAGAATTAATGTGCATCCCCGAAATGCTTCTGTGTTGTGTCCAGAAAATTCCCCAGTGCTGCCGAAGTGAAATGAGAGTGTAACAAGAAATGCAGTCTCGCAGAATTAATGGTGCCATGCAAACACACAGACAGATTAAGATTGTGCTGCACACTCAAAGGATGCATACTAAAAGGCACAACACCACCTAACCAGTGCTCACAAGTCACAAATCCAAATCTGGAAAGGAATACATTTTGTCAGTTGGGGGATTAGTGCACAGCAGTAACAATCCACTACCATTAAAAATACCACAAAGCAGTATAAAAAATTCATGCAGGTACAGTGGATAGCAGATTCACATTGCTGCAATTGCTCTGTAACACAATAAAAGGTGTCTGATTTAATGGCACACATCGCACACACACACTCACACGCACACTGAAGTAATGCATAACAAATTGAAAACCTTTAGTAATACAAAATGTTTTAAACAGACAAATTGTACACTGCTGCACCACAACAATCAGCAAAAAAATGTAAAGAATTACTGAAAATATTACTGTGTGTACATCAACACAGTTATACAAGAAAAATATAACCAAAACAGAAAGACTGCCTTTTTCTCCCAGTTAAACTACCTACACCACAAATATGCCCCTCCCCAAAGCACACTTCACAGTACACAGACTGACTGTTCTAAATTAACATTCAAAATCCACACTCAACAATAAACACTCGATGAGATGAGCACAGAAGGGTTTCCTACAATCGATGTATAAAATTTTGAGCAAAAAATAATACTCAAAAAGTCATTTTAAACAGCTTTTAAAGGTTCTGAATTGCAGAGCTCTGAGAGCAAACTGTCTCCAGCTACCACTGCACACACACTACCCAGGCCAGAACTGAGGCTGTGCCGAACTATCTAGAGCCCATGTGACCTGCAATCCCATGAATAATTGCAGAATTTCATTTGGAGTTCAATTGCAGGGTGAAGTGGGGTGAATTACATTGATTTCAATTTACTTTGCCTTAAAATTGGTGGAGAATTGGTTTGGGGAAGGCGGAATAATGCAAAGTCATTGGTTTCAATGGACTTTGTGTTACTCATTATGAAGTGAAGTACTCCGCTTCACATTGTGGAGTTCTCCGCAGATTCCATGTTACTCAGTGGATCACTTCACAAAGCAAATTAGGGCCACTTCGCCCACCACTACATACAGTAATGTAACTCACATGCTGTACGGGAAGGAACACGAATGCTTATGGCTGTACTTCCCTGATGAGCTGTAGCACAAAACTCCCAGACTTAAAAACACTTATTAATGAGTACAATGGTGGAGTGGTGAAGCCTGGAGAGATACTAAAAAACATGCTTACAATACATCCAAGTAACTAGTAAAAAAATTAATGTTATGATTTGTGATGTGATCGTGAATCGTGATTTGTGACTGCATTTGTGACCATGATGATGAAGAACATGATTCAATATAGACAGTGTGAGATAAACAATATGGAACTGTATTGTGAACGCAAATGCCTATGGCTGTACTTCCCCAATGAGCTGTAGCACAAACTTTCTGACTTAAAAATGTTCATTAATGAGTACACTGGTGGTGTGGCGAAGCCTGGAGAGATACTACAAAACATGCTTACAATACATCCAAGAAACTAGTCAAAATATTAGTGTTGTGATTCATGCTGTGATTGTGAATCATGATTTGTGACTGCATTTGTGACCGTGATGATGAAGAACATGATTCGGTGTCGTCGGTGTGAGATAACTAATATGGAACTGAACTGGGAACGCTAATGCCAATGGCTATACTTCCCCAATAAGCTGTAGCACAAAACTCCCTGACTTAAAAACACGTATTAATGAGCACAATGGTGGGGTGGTGAAGCCTGGAGAGATACTACAAAACAGGCTTACAATACATCTAAGTAACTAGTATAAAAATTTATGTTGTGATTCATGACGTGATCATGAATAGTGATTTGTGACTGCATTTGTGACCGTGATGATGAAGAACATGATTTGTATCACGAGTGACTCGTGATGATAGTCCTGGCCTAAAAACACATGTTAATGAGTACAATGTTCATGCAGAATTATGCACCACACCTGTCCAGTACTCTGAAGGGAAGCCAAAGAAAAACCTGTGGCTTAAGTTACAGATGGAGATTGGGCCATAAAGAGATGGAAATGCAGAGACAGATTAAGATTGCGCTGTACACTGAAGAGGTACAGATGCAAAGCACAACACCTAAACTGTGCTCACCATCAGAAACTCAAATCTAGAAAAGAATACCTTTGCCGTTTGGGGTGGGCCATGGGGGGGGCAGTGTACTGCACTGCTGCAGTAACAGTAAATAGTACTAGTACCAGTAAAGATACCACAAAGAAGTACAAAAATCACACAGCTGCAGTGGATAGCAGGTTCACATTGCTGAAATTATTATGTTGCACAATAAAAGGTGTCTGATTTGATGACACGCATCACACACATACTCACAAACATACTAAGTAATGCATTGCAGATTGAAAACTTCAGTAATATAACCACATCTTTTAAACAAACTAAAATTATGCACTGCTGCACCACAACAATCAGCAAAAAAAATGGCAAGAATTATTGAAAATATTACTGTGTGTACATTAACACAGTTATACAAGAAAAATACCACCAAAACAGAAAGCACTGTCTTTTTCTTCAAGTTAATCTACCTACACCACAGATACGCCCCTCCCCCAAAGCACACTCCCACTGTCTGGCAGCACACAGACTGAATGTTGTACATTAACATTCAAAATCCACACACAAACAACAAACACTTGATGATATGAGCACAGGAGGGTTTCCTATAATTGATGAACTAAAGTTTCAGCAAAAAAATGACTCAAAAAGGTTTTTTAACAGCTTTTAGAAGGTTTGAATTGCAGAGAGCTCTCAGATCAGATTGTCTCCTACAGCTTCCTACACACACTACCCCAAACTGAGGCTGTGCAGAACAATCTGGAGCCCATGTGGCCTGAAATCACATGAATCACTGCAAAATTTGCCTTAGGAGCTTAACAACAAGGCGAAGTGAGAAGAAGTACATTGTTTTCAATGTGCTTCGGCTTAAAAATTGGTGGAGTGGTGGTTTGGGAAGGCGGAGTAATGTGAAGTCATTGTTTTCAATGGACTTCGCGTTACCATTATATTGCGAAGTACTCTGCTTTGCATTGTGGAACACTCCACTAATTCGCCTTCACTCCATGAATCACTTCACGGAGCAAATTGGGGCCACTTTGCCCATCTCTAATTAAGTGTTGCAGAGTTCAGATTGGTGCGACTGAATATCAGAGCTTAAGTACTTTAATTACAATGCTTAAGTACTTCAATTATGAAACAAATAAGTAATTAACTTTATACTTATTGTAATTTCCTTTTCTGTTAGCTCCAACTTTGTCAATGGGTAATCATAACAACTGAGTATAGTGCACCCCTACAAGGGAATGGCACAGCCCAAGCTTAATAATGTTGGGCACATGAGGATTCCATGCAGCAGAAGCAACTCCCCAGTTACTACTTACCTTGAAGTGCCATGAGAGCTACTCATATAGATATAATAAAAACAATCACGTACTTATAATAATAGAAGCATTTTGTCTCACCTTCCTATCCAAGATTCGGGGAAGGGATGAATTTCATGGACTCAAAGGGAGTCTTGAAGTATTCAGTTCTTCTTGTAGAGTAAACCACAGAACCGCAACATGCCTTGGAAGAATTACCAATTTGTGAACTGAAGCTATTACACAATGAGACATGTCTGTCTTTGTTTTTTTTTTCTTTGTTTTTTTTAAATGCAGATAGCTAATCTGCAACAAGAAACACACCTTAATAAACCAATGAAACCTGATAACCTGCAGTCACAGATAATTGACAATTCAGCCTACAAATAAACATATCAGAGTACAGTGCAGCAGAATAGAAAGAGGTCCAAGTAGGGAATTTTTATGAAAAATAGACCTACATAGAAACATAAAAACATTATATAGAAACAGATTTTGAGAACAGGTAAGGACCGCTTGGCCCACCCTGTCTGCCCATTTCCCAATCTATTGGATAAGCTGCAGATTCTAGTTAACCAACAGCCTACTTACTCTGACCCCCACTAGAACTGCCTTATGTCTGTCCCATGCATTCTTGAATTCCCTCACTGTTTTTAACACCACTACCTCTTAAAGAAGGCCATTCTATGCTTTCTCCACTCTCTGTGTGAAAAAATACTTTCTCTCATTGCCCCTGAGCAAGCCCCCCATCTTCAAATTGTGCCCCTTTGTTCTTGCACATCTCTTTTTCTGAAAGACGCTACCGTCTTGGACTATGTTGATTCCCTTGAGGTACTTGAAAGTTTCTATAATGTTTCTCCTCTCCCTCCTTTCCTCGAGGGTATACATATTAAGCTCCTTTGAGCTATCTTCATATGACTTCTGGTGCAGACCCTGCACCATTCTTGTTGTTGTCCTCTGGACCACTTCCATTCTATCTATGTCCTTGCAGAGATGGAGTCTCCAGAACTGCATGCAGCACTCCAGAAAGGGGCTCACCAACTGCCTGTACAGAGGGATTACAACTTCCTGTTTTCTACTGATGATGCCTCTCCCTGTGCATCCCAGTATCCCCCAGACCTCCTTACTGCCTTCTCACTTTGCTTGCATACCTTTAGATCATCTGATATGACTATCCCAGGTCCCTTTCCAGTTTTGTAGTTGTTAGTACCCCCCAATTGTGTACTTTTCCCCTGGGTTTTTGTCTCCCAGGTGCAATACTTTGCACTTCTTTGCATTGAATCTAAGCTGCCATACCTCTCTCCTGGCATGCAGGGTAAGATTCTCCATCAGGAGCCAAGCTCATGTGTGGGTCTCATTTACAATGTTGGAGCTAACAGGATAGGAAGTTAAAGTAAGTATAAAGTTAATTTCTTCTTTCTATAGTGCTCCACATTGCCAATGAATAATCATAAAAAACTGGGTTCTAAGAAGCAGTACCGAGACAAACAAACTCTGGCCAGTGCATATAGGGCTGCAGATGAGGAATTTGGGGTAAAAATATTGTAAACTACTAAAGTTACAATAGACACATTCACCGTGACAAGGGTAGACAAACTTTTGGAACAACGGGGGAAGGCTTGTTACATTAATAACCCAGACCTGTCCAAGTGGTGTTGGCAAATCCCGCTCACTTGTAAGCCCCATGAGAAAATGGCCTTTGCTATTCCTTTTGGCCTATATCAATTTACCATACTTCCCTTTGGACAGCATAGAGCCCTGACCACCATCCAGAGAATGATAGACTGCATCCTCTGTCCCTATAGACTGAATTCAGAATTGTACCTGGATGATGTTGTCATATTTAGCCCTAATTGGGACAGCAACCTGAAGGATGTGGCCATAGTACTTCAATCACTCTGGGAGGCAGATCTCACAGTCAATGCTTTAAAATGCACTCTAGGCTGGCAGGAGACTAAATAGTTGAGAGCTACTGTATATGGTTGAGAATGGACAGGTATGCCCTGTTATCAAAGAATAAAAATCCCTAGCTGACTGACTCATCCTAACTACTGTATTAAGAAGCAGGTGAGGTCCTTTCTTGGACTTGCAGGATGTTACTGCCAGTCCATTCTGGAATTCTCAACCCTTGGTACCTCACTGACTGACCTCAGCAAGAATATGCCCCGAATAAGGTCTGTTGTGTCACCTGAGTGTCAGATGGCATTTCAGGCCATCAAAAATGTGTTGTGTTAGGGGCCAGTCAAATGGAGTCCATATTTCAACCATCATTTAAGTTTCACTGAAACACTTCTGAGGTAGGAGTGGGGGCAGTGTTATCACATGGCTTTTAAGATGGGATTCACCCTATCCTATATCTCCCTTAAAACATTTCACTAGCAGTGGTGCTATGTCACACAGGAAAATACATGTCTGGTAATAAAGAGGGTGGTAGTCATCCTACACAACTACCTGTTTGAATGGAAGCTCACCCTAATCACTAACCACACCCTCCTGAAGTGGTCACATGCTATGCAAAATACCAGTGCCTGGGCATCCCAAAGGTATTTGGCACTGCTGCCTTTCTCGTTTCATATGCTGCACAGGGCAGATACCCAGCCTGGCAATGCAGATTTTCTTCTCTCAGGAGGATGGGTCTTTTATGGCCCATACTGAGGATGCCATGGGCATGACTCTGAGAGGAAGGTTATGTGATGGAATGTATGTCTGTCACACTCCTTTCATCCATAAATTGCTTCACTACCCTGCCACACAGACAACACAGGATTTGTCAGAGGCTGTGTTGGCCCTTTATGGCCTTGCTGCACTGAATGGTTAACCTGTTGGCTATCTCTCTGGGGAAGCGGGAATTGTAACAAGCAACAGCTGAGCTCAGCAAAGGGATAATGGTATACGGGCAGAAGGAGGTTTCTGTTAGTGAGACGCAAGTAGAGACAGCAAGAGACTGAACTGCAAGAAGTTTCTGTTAAGCTGAATACAAGCAGTTTTTCCCTGCATTAATAAAAAAAAGTGAAGCAGATTGCATTTAATCTAAACTGACATCTGGAGTGTTCTCTTTGAGAGTATTCCTCAGAAGACACCCAGCTCGTTACCTGTCACAAGCTGCTTATAGCATGAATGTTGCTATATGAAATGTTTCTCACAGACTTAAGAAGGGTGTCACAGTTAATACTATACAAAAATAGAAACAATCCCTGCCATATATTTGAGGGTACATTTTATACCTAAGTAGTTTTTTTTTTAAAGTATGCACTAACATCCGAATCACTATGATCCTGAAAATAAGGTTAATCCTGTGTTTTTTACATTTTTATTATTGAGAGTAGAACCACTGTTAATATTTTCAAGATTTATGGATGCTTTTTTCACAGTTTTGTGATAAATACTTAGAGGCAGGACTGTCATACAGTTGTTAAAGATGGATTTGGTCCCTATTAGAAATCTTCTTTTGCTAAAATATCAACAAAATCTGCACTGAATTAATTTTATTTCAAGTTCACAAGCAAAACTCTGACTACTTGTCACTTTTCTCCCTCACAGCTGCAATAAGAAATTTACTGAATCATCCTAAAAGATGTACAGGCACTCCCACTAGACACAACTAATACCAAGTCCCACTTGCAAATGTGTTTCTGTCCTATTTAAATATAATGAGGAATTTTCTTCCTTAACAAAAACAGTATTGCCCTGCATTGTTCCAATGCTACATGTGTACATTGATATTATTAACTTCTTGTTTAAAACTGGCACTCAGGGAGATCCATTGCTTCAGGAGAAGAGTAACAAAAATAATTATGTATAGTAACATGCTCACTTCAGGGTAAGAAGGCAACAGATTCAAATCCACATCAGAGATTCAGAGCCCTATTTTCTAAAGACCTTCTACCATTATTATTAAAATTATAGGACCCTCAGTTTTATTCTGAAGATTTAGATCTCAGCTGAGTGCTAGGATTTTGCTGGCCTATTGGAGTTTTTTTTGAAGAGACATAATTTGCTTTTTGTGTTACCCCTACAATATGTCACATATGAACATTTTTAAAATAACTGGACCTACAGTATGTCTGAGCCCTGTAGAACACCACTCTTAACCTCTTTATATCTAATGTGAAGACACATTATGTCATCTACCTGTTTTTTTATCTGCCATTCTACTTACCCAGCCAAATAACTATCAAGTTTGTTAAACAGACATTTATAAAAATAATATAATGTATGATGGAACGTTGTTATTGTGTAAAATCCATCATTTTCTAAAAGCTGTTATGCTGTACTAGAGATGCCATTTATATTGTTATGCTGTAGTAGCTACGTATGTACTGCAGCATAACAGAATAGAACAGTCCCTTACGCTGTGTAGCAGCACCTGTTTCTTTAAAATCCTCAGCATGTCAGTTGCCGCCTGCAGTTCAATAAATACTTACTGATTGAGAGACATTTCTGAATGCTTCCCAATGCCTGCCACTAGTAAATTCTGCTCTGTGTGCTCCTATTTGGATGTTTGACTTAATAATCTCCCCCTCCATGCAGGGCAGAGGCCATCGTGAGAGGATGCAGCAAAGGTCACACTGGATCAACTGTTTACCTTGCCAGAGATACACGATGAAATGTGCAGATGATGTTTAAAAGTCAACAATTTGGACTGCCTTAAGTTTTTAGTTTTACTCTAAGTGGTTGGATGTTTTGCTGTAGAAGTTGGACTCACTTTCTTGTGTGAGCACTGCCGAGCACATGTCTACCGAGTATGTAAATCTGGGAGGTAAGTAAAGGCTCCTTTTTCTCCGAGTCTCTTTTTTAAACTACTTTTCTGTCAGTTCTTAACACACTGACATACACTATAAAAAACAATGAATGACAACCCATCAGTAACCAAGCTGGTTAGTTACATCTTTTTTTTTAGTTCAATATACTTTATTTTTAAGATGTACATATAGCTTATAAGGCAAATGGTATATGATGCATACACTGAAACATGTCATTTTAGCCTTGGGGTTACATCGGCTCAGTAGTAACTACTACTACTATATCTACAATTATCTCTATCACCCTTAATACCCCCAACCCCCCACTCTCCCACTTCCCTTCAATCTCTAGAGGTCTTCTCCCCCCCCCCACCATTTCTAGATACAGGATCATCATGGGCTACTTGATGTTGGGCACTTATTGATGTTGAAGAATAAATAATAAGGGGATCTTCCATAGATCTAGATAACAAGCTCATTCACCACTTATTAGAGCTTCAAGGGGCACCAATATGTAGTCAGCAGCAGCATCCCTATCCTTTATTTAGTAATTGAGGTCAGTGTATAGAGTTTGCCCCATTTCTTATCAAAACTGGTGGGGCATTGTCTAAGACTTGCAATCATCTTCTCTATTCTCAAATTAAATAAAAACTAATTCAGCCATTCTGAATAAGGAATAAGTTGGAAATCTTTCCAATGCTTCAACACCAGTTTCTTGACCTAATAAGAAATTAGGGACATAGCATATCTCCTTTCTAATATTGGAATTTGGGAATAGTCACCCAAAATACTAATTTCAGGTTTGAAAAGTAGTTCCAGTCCAAGTAGGGGATCAAGGTTTTTCTTGATTGCTTGCCATAGGGGTCTAAATGAGGGACATTCCCAAAGAACATGAAAGATAGTACCTTTGTTTATACCACACCTGTTGCACTTTGGGTCTTGCAGTTTACCCATATCTGTTAGCTTATCTGGGGTAAAATAGATGTTATGCAGTATATAAAATTGCATAAGATGAAGTTTGTCAATGAAAGTGTAGGAGTATACTGCCTGCCATATTCTATCCCAGCAAAGCTTTTTATCTGGATCTGGGCCACCCAATATTTATTTATTTTAGTTGTTTAACCAGGTATTTCCCTTGGATATCCTGAAAAATAGCTGGGTATAACACTGCTGTTACCTTGGAGACAGCATGTGGGCTCCATTCCAGCATACGTAGTGTGTTAAGAAGGTCTGTCTGATCAATGTTCCAGATATCTGCTCCAATTTGCTAATCAATAGATGTCTAATTTGGAAACCTCTAAATATCTGGTTGGGAGGAAGGTGCAGGGAGAGTAACAGTGTTGGAGTGAATTTGATTTTACCTTGCTCTAATAAATCAGAAACCTTAACTTCTACAGTACCCCAGATGACTCCTCCTTAGACCTAAAGCATCGACCTCCTAACATGAAGTTCAGATTTGAGTATAGGGGTTGAGATATATCTCTGTTGTTATTATACTTGAGGGCTTTACATAATTGGGCATGTACTTTCAGTAACATGTGGATCAATTCATTGCCCAGAATAGTCATACCTATTTTAGGAGTAATGTATAGTAAGCTGGCTGAGGAGATGCCACTTTGCTTGATTACTTGGTGCTCAGTTTGCAACCATAATGGTACATATTCCTGACCTACTATGGTGGAAGTACGGGGGGTACAAACAGAGATATTTTAATATGTAGCTGGCTATGTAATAATGAAAGAAACTGGGCAACCTAAGACCTCCCCTCTGCTTGGTTGTACCTAACCTGATATAGGATATTCTCTGTGGTTTTGTGTTACAGAGAAATTTGGATATGATTTGTTGTAATTTCTGAAACCAGGAGACAGAAGTTAAGCATGTTCAAAGGCAGAATACTCTGGGAAGAATGTTCATTTTAATTACATTGATTCATCCTTGCAGGGAAATATAAATAGGAGCCCATCTGTCTAAATCCTGTTGTATGATTCCTAGTAGAGTATCAAGATTTAACTTTTTGACCTGTGACAGGTTTGGTGTTATTGTAAGACCTAAATTTTTGAGTTGGGTTGACCAGTTTAGCTGCAGGCCTGCTATTTGCGAATGATAGGTATGGGAGATTAGTGGCATTCTTGTTGATTTTTCTATATTCAATTTATAATTAGGTAGGACCCCATATGACTCCACTATGGATATTACTGGTTAGAGAGAGGTCGCTAGGTCTATAATATGTAACATAATATCATCGGCATATGCCGTTAAACGCAAGTCCCAATCTCCTACCTGAATACTTGTCACTAAAGAGGAATGCTGTAACTGATATAGGAGTGGTTCCAAGTATAAGTTAAAAAGTAGTGGTGAGAGAGGACATCCTTGGCGTGTCCCGGAATATAAGGGAAATAGTTCTGAGAAAATTCCATTACAATAGACCTTTGCTGTAGGGCATGTATATAGAATTTGTATCCATCATATAAATATGTGGGGGAAGCCAAATTTCTTTAAGATCTCAAATAAGAAAGTCCAACTGACCCTGTCAAATGCCTTCTCTGCATCCAGGAACACCATAGCCATTGGGTAGGGTGCTAGCCTGGACACAGAGAAGACATGAAACAGTTTCCTGAGGTGATCAGCAGAGGAGCGGCCTGCAACAAATCCTACCTGCTCTGGACTAAATAGCAGCATCCAAACCTTTGTTAATCTGTTAGCCAGAATCTTAGCAAAAAGCTTGAAATCATAATTCATTAGGGAAATCAGATGGTAGTTGGATACTAAATGTGAGGATTTATTCGGCTTTGGGAGTACAATTATGAGGGCTTCTAAAAGGAAGGATCCGAAAGTCCAGAGTCACACAGGTACTTAAACATACTGAGTAATAGGAGTGAAAGTTGATCCTTGAATACTTTGTAAAAGCAGGGTGGGAAGCCATTTTGTCCAGGGGTTTTGTTGTCTGGTAGTAGACTAATGGCCTCCAACAGTTCCTGCTAAGTTATAGCACCTATCAGGGTGTCCACTTGTAACTGCAAAAGAGAGGGGAGTGGAAGGTTATTTAAGTATGCCTGTATGTCTGCTATTTGAGGGGTAGGTACTTGAGGGGAGTATAGGGACCATTAGTAGCTCTCAAATTCTTGGACAATTTCCTTTGGAGTAGTGTGGAGAGAATTGCCTTTAAGGGAGTTAAGTGCTACTACAATCTTGGATTCTTCTTGCTTCCTTAATTGAAGGGCAAGTAGGTGACTGGCCTTATCTCCCTGCTCAATATATTTAGCAAGGGTCTTGAATAATGCATATTGGGCTTGTTCTCTCAGGGACTCTGAATATTGATTCCTTAACTTGGCTAATTGTTCCAGGATATCCTCATTTTGAGAGGGTGACTGCTGATCTTCTAGGATTTTAATTTGGGAAAGGAGGGTGGAAGAAAGTGCCTCTCTCTTTTTTTCTGGATAGTACAGAGTCGAATACATTCTCCTCGGACCACACATTTTAGGGCACACCATCATTTGTCAGTATTGTTTATGGTGCCCTGATTGTGCAAAAGGAAATGCTTGATTACTTCTTTAAGGGAAAGTAATGCCTGTTCATCCTGAAAGAGTTGAGTATTCAATTTCCAGACACTACTTTTAGCTTTGTGGAAGGAAATGGTTCTTTCCATCCATATTGGTGCATGATCAGATATAGTTCTTGAGGCCATACCACTACCTATTAGGCCTTCTAATATTATGTTATTTACTAGAAAGTAGTCAATACGGGATAGAGAGCTATGTACTGGGGAATAAAATATATATCTCCTGGCATTTAGGTTCAATAGTGTCCATGGATCACTAAGGCTGTAGTTTGCCATGAACTCTATCAGGGCTCTTTGTGCTGGGGAAAGATTAAACCTTCTATGAGTTGTTTTATCTAACTCTGGGGAGTAGACCAGATTCCAGTCTCCTGCAATAACAGTAAGTAGCTGGGGAAAGGAATTTAGCGCAGTTGTAAGTGCTATAAAAAAATTCAGGTGAATCAACATTGGGTCCATATACTGTTCCCAAAATCATTTCAGTGCGGTTTAGGAGTCCTTTTAGAAATATGAATCTTTCCTGTGCATCAGATTGGCATTGTTGTAGCAGGAATTGTGTTCCTCTAGTAATGAGGATTGCTACCCCCCTTTTCGCTGTTGCATTACCGGACGCATATACATGACCCATTTGCCTTCTCCTAAAGAGAATTGCTTCTCTTTCTAGCAGGTGCATTTCCTGAAGGAGGGATATATTACAATGTAAACTTTCTAAATGTCTAAGGATTTGCTGTGGCTTAATTCAGTTCTGAGCCCCTTTAACATTCCAGGATATAAATCTCACCACCGATTGGAATTAGATTTATAGTCTGGAATAAGGGAAATCCTCTCCTTAGAGATGGGGTAACTATGCAATATGGAGATAAGAAAACTTAGATAGTCTATAAATACCAGTAGACCATATTTAACTGCAGTTTGACTATAGTCCCAACTTGCTCTGTTACTAGAAGAACCTGTATCTTAAACCTCCCCTTGGAAATTTGTCCCTAATAATGAACAGGTGTTATGTCCCCAAAACAAAAGCATTCCCATCCCAACAAAATAAACAATGTACCCCAGTCCTAATGACTGCACTCCCCTTATTTACTCAGTTGTAATCTTTTTCATCCACCAGACAGCCTACTGCCATCCTCTCCCCCCAACCCACTTTAGAAACACATCAGTAATACTAAGTTTAAACTCTTTTTGATTTTTAGAATGTATGCATATAGGCTTTTCAATAAAGAGCTGATTACCATTAAAAGTTCAAAACACATACACTAGGTCCCATCAACAATTTAACCCTGTAACAAAATCAGACATGGAAAGCAAACATCAGTCCCGATTATTGGACCACATGGTTTCGTACAAGACATAACTTCATGGAATATCTCAGTCTATACATTTGGTTCACTTCACAATTATGTCAGGACATCTAAATCATCATAATTCTTGTTGTTATTTAGAGCACTACATCGAAACAATTACTCTACTGTCATGCTTGGGTTACTGGCTCTCAGTTGTACTCTTCTCATTCATCTGATATAGTTCTGGATAGAGCTTCTTAAGCTCAATGATAGCTGAATTCACACTTTCAAATGAGATCCACTGCCCCCTTTATTAATCTGCAATATTGCTGGGTATCGCATGCAGAGTCTTACCCCCATGGCTATGAGCTTGACAACTAGTGGATGCATTTCCGTGCATTTCTGTTGCACTGATAGTGGCACATCTTGTGCAATGTGAACTTTTTTATTGTCCCACTGGACTTCTTTGGCATCCTTCAATTTATTGAGAATTACCTGTTTGTCTAGGTAATTCAGCAGTCGAAATATCAAAGGTAGTGGAGGTGATCCTATCGGAGTTGTGGGCCATAGTGCCTGGTGTGTGCGCTCTACAATATATGCTGGGCCATTAGGAGAAGGCCCAGCTATTTTGGCACACATTCTTTGGACAAAGGATATAAGATTTACTCCTTCTTCACCTTCTGGGAGCCCCAATATGATCAAGTTGTTTCATCTTGATCGTCCCTCATGATCTTCAAGTTTGTCCTTGGTCTTAAGAAGTCACTGCCATAAAGATACAACCTCAGGATCAAGTTGGGCCCCCCAATCATTGAAAGAAGAGATACGGGCTTCGTTGTTGCCCATACAGATTATAAGCTGTGCCATGGAGGTTTTTAGTGTTTGTAGGTCTCCTACCACTGACTGGAGAGATTCCTTTATGAAAGCCAAGCCCTTGAAGAAAGTTCCTTTGGTTAATGGGGTTGTAGCAGGAGAGTCCCAGGAGCTGCCCACTTTATTGAGTTTTGCTGGCTTATCTTTTTCAGGAGACGGCAGGGGCATATGCTTGGGCCACTGAGGCTTCATGTCTATCTCCATACACCAGGCAACCAGTCAATTGAGTAAATTCGATGGATCTGTTTAATGTAAGTTTTTATCTGATGTTTTGTCTTCCGATTGAGGAGATTTGCAGGTAGATAAGGTAGTTTTCTAGCAGGGGGTTGGTGGAGCGATGCAGAGCCTGACTATCTGGTGACCATAACAACTGTAAGTCACTGGTTAGTTACATCTTGAGGTTGCCATTGGTGACCGAACCTCCCGAGCTGTGCTCTCGAGGTTCAAATGGTCGCCATGGCAACCTCTCAATGCACTAACCAGCTTGTTACTGATGGGTTGCCATTCATAATTCTCTATATAGTTTATAGTGGGATGCTGTAATGCATGAAATTCCATGCCTGGAACATGCTTGTTCTGCTGCAGTAGTGATGTCACTACTGCAGCAGAACCACATGGAAAGCTGGCACATTGTTCCTTTCCTCTATTTAATTATGTGGTGACAGTATTCTAGGACCTCTAGAGACTTTTCAAGTCAATTTCATTATGAAAAAGAGAAAAAAACACAATGCACACATTTCACATAATACTACTATACACTATAAAAAATACAGGATGAGCAACTTTATGCACAACCTGTGTGTTCTGTCACCTTTGGGTTCTGATTCCCATGGACCTCTCAAGCTTTTCTCTCAAGGTCAGAGGGAATCAGAACCCCTCTGTGGCAAAACACACTGGTTGTGCATAGTTGCCCATCCAGTGTTCTCTATGTTCAAAAAAGTATTTAATTATCCCACTGTGTGACTCAACATTCCATTTCTTAATAAAACATATTTGAATGCAGTTGTCCATGAAAATATGAAGGATGGTATTGGTTCAAAATAAATGCCATGTTTGCTGTGAACATACAGTACAGTAGGTACTATATGACTATTGTATAATAATATTTGGTTTTAAAATTGCATTTGAATACTGTATGTATAAAACTGTGCTATATAAGTCCAATTATCATTGAATTCTGTTATGTTCTATGATTTGTTTTTTTCTAGATAATGTTGACAAAACAGTTATTTATGCTGCTTTAAAATTTGATTTTTTTTACCCAATACTTAGATTTGTATGCTTTATTTTTTTGTCAGTTTGTTATTCATATTATTTATTGGTTAAAAGCACAATTAACCAAGGTATTAAAGTGTTGTATAATTCATAAATGCAATGGATTACCAACAGAAGTACAAAAAAGATATTTAAATAATTGTGTTCAAAATACTAGATCATTTGCTTATTTAGCCAAGTAGTCAACTGACATTCAGAAGGGCAAATATTCAAATCCCAAAATAGCCACTAGCTGGTTCACTGTGGGGCCCTTGAGTAAGTGGTGTGACCTCCCTTTCTGTCAGTCTACCCAGCTGTAAAATGAAACAAACGACGGACCTCTCATCCCTTAAAAAAGATGATGTATTTCAATTTGGCTATCTGAATAAACAAAAAGTAATAATAATAAATAAAAAAAAAGTCAACACAAGATGTGCATGTATTTGAAGAGTAGAATACAGCCCTATTAACATTTCACAGAATTCCCAACCACCTGAGTTTTACATGAATAATTCTTTCCATGGACATTTTTTGCAGTCTCTTCAGGCATATTTAGTAGTGGGTGGATAGACTTTGTATAATGTAACTCTAAAAGTTTTAGATGAGCTGCTGTTGATAATGGACTCAACTGCAGCCTTAGAAATTATCACGATACATATTTATTAAGTTAAATCCCAGAGTTACTGTACTGTTTATTAATTCTGTTCTGTGAGCACTGTACGTGGTTCAAACGTTCTCTTAGCAGGGGATGGTAGAGATTTTGTTTAGGGGTGAGAAGGGGGTGGTAAAGTGTTTTTTTTTTGTTGTTGTTGTTGAAGTTGTCTTGAATTATTTGAAGGCTTAGCTTGTTCTTCATTCCATGTCATTTGTATCACTGCTGGCTATTTGAACAGCAAAAGGGGTTGTTTGGTTTCAAGTGGCAGAATCCCTGACTCTGCCTTTCTGGGTCTCAAGTATCCCCTATAACCTCACCTTTATTCAGCACACTAATGCACCCCATTGTCTGCCCCTCAGGTCATTTCAAGCAGTTCTTAGTATCAGCTGTAATTCTGTCAGTAACTCAATCAAGGATGGGTCGTTACTGTTGAGCATTTTGTTTAGAACATAACTAATTAGACGCAATTACAAGACTGATGTGAACTACACCCTTGGGATCATTGTAAATGTTATTTTTCTATCTGTAATTTTTATTTATTTATTTATTTAGTTCTAGGATTACAAGAATCTTTGAACCAGAGGTTCATTTACAAAGGTCCTGTCTCAGAATACAAAATGAACAATACAGAGGAATACAACAGTATACTGTACAAGGGACAACTAGTTGCAAGGTTTAAAAAGAACAATAATATGATAACATAAAATTTACGGGGTACACAAAACAAGATTGTTGAAGCAATAGATGAGATGGGGGCACAAATAGGTAAGAGATGGTTAAGAAAAGACTTTTTCATAAGGGCTCATACCAAAGAATAACTGCTGGTTGGAACAGCAGGCAGAAAGAGAGGGGGGGGAGGGAAAGAAACAAAGAGAGGGGTGAGGAAGGTTAGTGTATTGGGTGGATGCATATGGGAGAGGCGAAGAGGTGTGCTGAGTGGAATTAATGCACAAGACAGGAGAGAAAAAGGTGTAAAAAGGGGAGGTAGGAGGGGGAGGAGGGAATGGAGCGGGTAGAGAAAAGAGAGCAGCAGTGGGTGGAAACGGGGTAGGAGATGGGATGATGGTCAAAATGGGAGAGGTGTGCAGGTGCAGGCAAGATGGAACAATCACAGTTGCTAAGACTAGTAAGGTGCTGGCACAGGTTAAATTTAAAAGGGCCAATTCTAGTCTCTGATGAGTTCTCAATAAGGAGACCATTCATTATGGAGGGTAGCCTAGCATAGAAGGAGCACTGAGCTTGAGTGGTGCAATAAAAGAGAATCTGGAAAGAGGATTTGTCAGCACTATGAGTGTAGCATGTACATGGAATGGGAGACATGTGGTCATGTGTGGCAGGTGGAGTATGGCCTAGACAAATTTTCTTAGCAAGGAGACAGGCCTGGTAAGTAACCCTTCCTTGAAAGCGGAGCCAGGATGTTTGTTTATAGAACTCAAAAGTGTGGGTTCTTTTACCAGCACCTGTCACAAGACAACAGCAATTATTCAACTCTGTACTGAGTCTTTTTAAAGTGGTGTCAGTGGCAGCCCCTTAGACGATCAAACCATAATCGACTATTGAGAGGACTGAGGAGGTTACAGCTACATGCATAGCCTAGCGGGTGAGACATTTGCGATGGTGGTAGAGGGTACCTATTCTACAGATAATAGCACTGGAGATTAATTTTACATGCACAGTATAGGAAAGTTGACTGTCCAGAGTAACACCTACATATTTGAACTCATGGTCTTGATTAAGTGGGAGGTGCTGCTTATTAAGGACAAGTAGTTTAGCTGTTTTGTGTTTGCTGTGAGTGTTGGCAGACAACATGAACTTCATTTTTTTGTACTTCATCAGCAGCTTATGCTGATCAAACTACATTTGTATAATCTTAAAATTTGACTGAAAGTTAGAGGATAGTTGGAAGGGGTTTGTATATGTGGAGAAGAGGATGGAATCATTCACATATGGGATCATATTAGTGTTACATACTGCTGGAAGAGGCTAAAGAGGAGCGGAGCAAGGATGAATCTTTGGGATACCCCCGAGTGCACAGGAAGGCAGTCAAAAAGACAGTTCCCAATCCTGGCTGATTGGTGCCTGTCCAGCTGGTAACTTTCAAACCACCCAATAACTTTGGTAGATATTCCTAAAGCAGAGAGAGAGAGTAATAGGAGCTGATGATTGATGGTGTCAAATGCCTTTGGCAGATCTATATATATTGCCCCTAGTAACTATCTGGAGTCCAAGGCCTTATGAATGTGTGTTGCAAATTCAAGTAGGGCAGTGGTCGTATTATGTGCTTTTCTAAAGTCATGTTGCTGTGGGCACTGGGTGTTATGTTTGTTCAGGTATTCTGATAGTTGGTCAGCAACTATGCACTCAAAGGCTTTTGAAAGCGGGTGGTGGATTGAGATAGGGTGGTAATTGGAGTGTTGGGTATAGTCTCCACTTTTGTGCATGGGTGTTACAATGGTGGATTTACAGGACTGGGAAAACTGCCTGAGAGAGAGTGAGAGGTTTAGGAATTTGGTGAGAGGGAGTAAGCTAGTTTCACTTGCAAGGTGGAGAAGTTTTAGGTCAAGGATGTCGCTATTTGATTTGGGTTTGCTTAGCACTTTCAGAAGATATGTATGAGCTTCGGAAAGGGATACCCTTCTAAAATAGAAAGGAGGTGCATTTGGGGTAGGTGTAGATTTCACATTGTTGTCAGATAAGGTGTAGTCGGTAAAGAAGTCAGGTGGGATTACCCCACTGAGAGCAGTAAAAGTGATATTAAGGGAGTCAGAAATTAATTTATGGTCCTGAGTGAGATTGCTGTTAACCTCCATCATAGTAGGGGGGAATTTATTAGGTTTACTAGTTAGATTTTTTAAGATAGCCCGTGAGGAGGGTGCATTGGGAAGTGCACTATCCATAACAGCAACTCGTTCTCCTCAAAATCCCTCATGGTGATGGGAGGGTAGGGTGACCGGATGGGGGTGGGTGAAATGGGTGACAGGATGCTGCTATATGTACGCACGTGGGGGAGGGGAGTGAGCATGGGATGGAAGGGGCAGAACAGCTGTAGGGGGTGGCGCTGTGATGGGTTGCCAAGCTGGGTCATGGCATTGGGGGTTGGCCTGTGGTTGAGGTGGGTGAGGTATAGGGTTCTGATCCAGGTGCTGGTGTGATTTTATTGTGCCTTGCCTGAATCTTTAATTTTACATGCTTTCACCCCCCCGACATTCACCCCCCTGGAGTTGAGAATCCTTTAGTAGGGGTGTGTGGGGGGTGAAGCCGCCTACATGGGGGTGGGAGGCACAACCCCTCCCACAGAAAGCATTGAAAGTTATGTCCCTGATGCCATTGTCCTATGCACTGTGGGTGTCAGAGTGGCAAAAATGTTTTCGGCACTCTGACTGCGATAACAGTGACTGCCTTTAGGCTTTCGCCATTATCACATAGAACCTTTTTTATATTGTTCCAGAATTGTTTACTATTACCCCAGCTGTTAGTCAGTACACCTTTGTAGTAGTCTTGCTTGGCACTCCATACTGCCTGGGTTCACTGGTTTCTGGCAGCTTTGTACAACTGCAGATCAGTGTGGTGACCAGAGATCATCGCTCAGTGCCAAAGATTATCTATAACCTTCAACAATGTTAGTAGGGCAGGGGAGATCCACAGGTTAGTCACTCCCCTAGACTTTATTTTCTTAAAGGGGCCAAACTGGTCACACACTGCATTGAACTGCACAATGAAAACGTTTAGTGCTTAGTCAATGCAGTTCATGGTGTTAATGGGGGACCAGTAAATCATTGAGAGTGTGCACAAAAATTGAGGGAGTTTCTCTTTATTTACTATATGATGGTAGGTGAATTTTGTCTTAGGTTTGGGAACCCTGTTGGACCACTGGCAGAGAACATGAGAATGGTTACTAACAGAATCTAAAAGGACTCTAACGTTAGTGACTCTCCTAGGGTGGGCGGTGAGAATCCAGTCCAGGAGGGAGCTGGACCCAGTTCAGTAGTTCATTAAAGTTGGCAAGGTAACCATTTGGGTGATGTCAATTGAGGCAAGGCATCTTTAAATGGTTCAACTTCTGGGGCAATCCAATTTATATTAAATTCCCCCAAAATCACATTCTCAGTAAGGTGCGTGAGAGTGTCAAGGTACTCTGTAACCATTTGAATACCGGAGGCCTGGTCCCATGGGGGATATAGGCGGATATAATGGTGAAGGATTTTTGCCATTGACCAAGGAAAATTTTGATTGCAAGCATTTGGGATTTTTTGGCAGGTGGACTTGTTCTGAGGACATGGCCCATAAGGGTGTCAGTTAGTTAAATGGCACAGCCACCCCCTCGTTTGCTAACACAGTCAAGTCTAAAGTGGACATGATCAGGGATTGCTAACACATCTGATCTTCACCAAGATTATCTGAACCAAGATAATCTGAATCTTGGTTGAAGCATTCTATTTTTGATAACAATGGTTTAATTCCAGGGTATTAAGTCTTTCGGGCTGATAGGAAAGGATGTAAGAAAGGGGGTGGGGTCATAGTGCTTATAATGGAAAATTTACAGTATTTGTTTTGGACACTAGTATCAGTTCTGACTCTCAGAATGATTGGCTTTTGTTAAGACTTCTGGGAAGTAAGAAACATGTTACCCTGGTTTGTATTTATAATCCCATAACCTGTGGGTTAGTAGGTTTGAGGGAGTTTTTGGATGAAGCTTCTGATCACTTGGGCTCCTCAGATTTTCTTTTGGTGGGTGACAACAATTAGAATTAGTTGCAATCATCTGACTTGGGTATGGACACATTTTTGTACTCTTATAATTTATCTCAGCTGATTGCAGAACCCACTAGGTTCAACCACCTTACTGGAAATCATTGCACTCTTGATTGGATTGTCACTAATAATATTAATGTCATTTCTTCTTTTATGGTCCTTGCTGAATCTATCAGTGATCATTGGCCACGTAATTTGTCCTGAATTTTAAAAAGGGAAAGGCACCCCTAGGATTATCCAATCTTGTAACTTCAAGAATTTTGATTCTCAAAACTTGTTGCACGGTCTTTCTTTAATTGATTGGTCTGTTCTAGATTTAATCCCTGACCCTTATTGTGTGGTAGACTATTTTTGTAAGCAGCTCTGACCAGTTCATGAAGCTTATTTTCCATTATGTAAACTTAGAGTAAAAGGGTTTGTGAACAGGTGGTTCAATGGGGAAATTAAAGAGTATATTAAGGCAAGAAATCTCACTTGGCAAAATTATAAATAGTTGCCGTCAGGGGCATTTTTGGATAGATATTATTTCTTAAGGAATATGGATAGTAATTTAGTGAATAATACTAAAAAAATATTTTTATAAAAAACACTTGAGTGAGAACTGGGCTGATCCCCAAAAATTTTGAAGAGCTGTAAAAAACTTGATTGCCACTCTGAAGGGTCAGCTTTTAAGATCTCACCCTTGGATGGAGTCTTGACTGATCCTTTAGTTTTAGCAGAGAAATTTAATAGCACATTCTCTGACTTTAATAGCTAGGGAAGCTGTTTTCTAACTTCTCTACTAAATTAAGTACAAGTGAGGTCTCGAGTGACAGACCTAAATTTTATTTTAAAAGGATCTCAAAGTCAGCAGTGGTTAAATTAATTATAGTTTGCCTAATAAGTTTGCTGTCTGTGGTGAAGGATCGGACAGTCATTTTCTCATGCTGATTGCACCTCAGATTTCTTCCCCTCTTTGTACAACTTTATACCTTATCACAGGTCAATTTCTGTCTTTATGGAATCCAGGTAGGGTAGTTCCAATTCCCCAAAAAACTTGGTGCCGTCTCTTTAGACAACTTTAGGCCTATATCAGTTCTTAACCCATTGAGTAATTACTTAAAAAAGTGGAAGTGAATCAAATTACTGAGTTCTTGGAGAATTACTCTGTTCTCTTCCCAGAGTAATGTGGCTTTCAACGAAACCATGGAACAGAGACTGCCTCAGTCAGGTTCTCTAGTACCATGTTCCAGGGCTTGATAAGGGTCTGCTAATGGGGGCGGTGTTTGTGAACCTGACCAAGGCATTCAACCTCATTAATCATCCTTTGTAATGCTCATAATTTAACCTTCTAGGTTCCTTCAAGTTTATTTTGCTCTGGTGAAGAGATTATTTATCAAATAGGTTCCAGGTTGTGGGAATAGGGTCAGTTACTTCCTCTGTTAGACCCATGAATTTAGGGGGACCTCAGGGGTCCATTTTGGGCCCTCTTTTATTTTCTTTGTTTGTTAATTCCTTCCCCTCTATTTTTAAGGCTTGTAATTGTCTTCTCTATGCGGATGATTTGATAATCTATTCTCAATCTTGTTCAAGTTTTCAATTTGCATTTTTACTACAATCTGATTTTTTTGATGCTTGTACTTAATTTACCAGCAATTACATGGTTCTTAATGTCAGCAAGACAAAATCAATGCTGTTCAGAACCCCTCATTTGTTGAAGAAGGATCACACTTTGTTGATTTATAATCTTGAAGGGACCATTGTAGAATATGTTAAAGAATTCAGATATCTGGGAGTCCTATTGGACCCAGGCTTAACTTTCTCCTTGTGGGTAAAAGCTTTTAGTAAAAAAGTAAATCAAAAATTGGGTATTCTATTTAAAATGAAGAAATAGTTTTCTGAAGATATTAGAATGTCTACTGCCATGGAAATACTCTTGCCCCACCTTGATTACTTTGCAAGTCTTTATTATAGACTCCCAGTAGATAAGCTTAAAGATCTAACTGTAGCCTATAATAATGTTTGTTGGTTTGTTCTGGATTGTTCTTTCCAATCTCATAACTGTTTAATGTACTCTAAGCGTGGTTGGCTACTGTTGAATAACAGGATTACGTTTTAATTTGGTTGTCAAGTTTTCAAATATATTTTTCTAAAAACCATGTACCAGTTATCTGACTTGGTTGCAGCAAGGCCCCCTATTGGTAATTTGTACTCTAATAGTGGCATTATTTTGAAAAATGCCTCTTTTCAAATGAAAGTGGGTGCAAGGTCATTCTCATTTGCAGCCCCTCAATTTTGGAATGCACTGCCCCTTGAAGTACGCTATTCCACTTCTCTTTTAAATTTTAAGAATAATTGAAGGTTCTATTTGAACTCTATGGAATTTTGTACTATGTCTTTTTTAAATGTATCTGTATTGTTTTGTTATCATTTTGTTTTTTGTCAGGTCGGACCTGAAAACGGGCTTGTCCCAATGTCCTTACCTGGTTAACAAATAGAAAATGAAATGAAATGGAAACATTGTCAGGAACCTTTGGAGATAGCCAGGTTTCACTAAGGGCTAAAATGTCTGTCTTATGCTGTGATACCCAAAACTGGAAGTCTTCAAGTTTGGGCAGCAGGCTCTGAATATTAATGGAGGCTAAACTGAGGAAATTTAGGGAGTTGTGTGGGTGATTAGGTTTTACTTGGGGAGCAGGGTTGGAGTCGGCATTTCCTAAAATATGAATTGTCCATGATGGAGCTTTGCTAAGTTTGGTAACTTGATTTCCTTACTTGAATTTTCCTGCACACTTTGTTTACCATTAGAGCAATCAGTTCTACATGTTCAGTGGCATGTGTCTGACTCTTCACAGTGCTTTACAAAGATACTGTAACTGCAGAAACATAGAAATATAGAATTTGATAGCAGATGGAGACCACTAGGTCCATCTAGTATACCCATTGTCTTTTAGCCTAGCCTTCTAATTGCCCTGGGTTTAAGAGGTCTGTGCAGTCATTATCTTTGCAAAATGTCTGGGTTTTTGGCATGTAATTCCTCTAAGACAGTATCCCTTAACTCAGACACACTACTCAGTAAGATATGGCTGCCAGACATTTGTGTGTTACTTTTGTATCCCCATGGTGATAAGAACTTAGCTACAATTGTCAGAAACATCCAATAAATGTGGTAGGTGGGAGAGAGCTAGAAACTCCTTTGACCTTGATCTAGCCAATTCAGCCTTTGATATATTGACAAGTGAAACCAGGGCCAGTACAGCTGCAGCTGAGGTTGATAGTTTTATTTATTTGTTTTTGAGCTGCTAGTTTTTTTCACAAGCAATATGGAGTGACTGTGTCCCTCTTACTCAGGATGTCTGATATCAAACTCTGACTGATGTAAACCTGCACACTAATTTTATTACAGTGTCCCATGAATTTAGTGCATGAGCACTTAGACTTTGTTTCCCATTTACCTTAATTTCTGTGAGTGTATCACAATTATGATCCATGACAGACTGAGTGATTTTCACACTGAGTACCCTCCGAGCAAAAGCAGTCATCTTGTCATAGTCTATAGTTTTATTTAATTTTTTTTAAGTTTGCAGATTAGAATTATCAACAGATTCAAGTAGTGCAGATCTTGAGCAACCGTACTTCTCTCCTGTGGCAGGTAATTGTGGGCAGTCTAGATGTCTGCTTTTGCTCAGATGCACTCTGTGTCAATGTCTCTCAGTCTGTCATACAGTAGATTGTGATTGCGATTCCCTTACTTGCAGAAATTAAGAGAAATGCAAAACAAATTCTAAGTGTTTGTGCACTAAATTCAAGTGATAGCCTAATAAAAACAGCATGCTGGCTTTTTTTCTAAGAAAACAAAACCCACAACTTTGCAAAGCTACAGCTCCCTGCAACAGGAACCGTAAGCTGTTAGCCACTAATTTTCTTTCCCTTTACTTTTTGGTTAGGGACAGCAGAACAATACACCCATTGTCTCTTCTTCCTCTCAGGTAATTTCAAGCAGTTCCTAGTGTCAGCTGTAATTCTTTCAGTAACTCAATCCAGGATGGGTCCTCACTGTTGAGCATTTTGTCCAGAACACATCAGCTCCTTACAAGCATTTACTAAATTAATGTGAACTACACCCTTGAGATAATTAAAAATGTTATGTTTTTGTATCTGTAAATAAGATATGAATTGTTCATGAAGGAGCTTTGCTAAGTTTGTTAGCTTGACTCCCTTACTTGAATTTTCCTGCACACTTTGTTTACCATTAGAGCAATCAGTTCTACATGTTTAACGGAGTGTGTCTGACTCTGTGCAGTATTTTACAATGTCACCACCCTTTTTGTTGTGTGTGGGTTGGAAACTAATTGTGAACCCTGCAGACTGGAATATGGATATGTCTGTGGAAGCAACTGTAAGGAAACTAGCAGGTGAATAAAAGTAGATTGAGCGTGTATTTTCATCATATGTGTTGCAATTGTATATTGCCATTGTCACACAAGACATTAACAGATTCAGAGAGTTCAGCAGTGCTCTGACACTGTGTATAGTGTTGCAATATGCAGCATCACCATGTCCTTTCATCAAAGTTACATTACACTGATATTGCTGCATTACAGATTTTGTAGCTGTTGTTTTTAAATGATTTTAACCCCTTGTTTCCACATTTGCATTACTTTGCAGCAGTACTACAGATTCTTATTTTGGGGCTCATGCCAAGACACACACAGTTTTTCCCCCATCCTCATTTGTAATCCAGCAGAACAAGTGTAACAGTTGAAATTCACAGTGCTTGGTGGGCAAGCATTCTGTGGAACTGTCACTACCACTGTTGGTATGTTTTGATAAGACTAAGTACAGTATGTCTTTCGGAGCAAACATATGTAGTTGGCTACATGATTTTCTTAGCTTGTCCCTCAGAAACACACTGTGCTTTTTAATAGAAAATTCACTGGAACTCTTCCCGTCTCCCCAGAACGTTTCTTCCACTACTTTTGACAAAACTGATGTCAGAGTTTTGGGCTCACAAGACTTTAAGGCTCTTACGTAGGTTCCAGTAAGATGAAGCATCCATTGTAATATTCATATACGGTATCCTTGTAATGCTGTTTTGAAGCTTTCTTAATATGCCTTTTACATGTGTTTCTTATTTTTTTTAAATTGTGCCATGGCTATATTCAAAGAATATGGATTTACTGTTCTTCTCACACCCACTGTATTCCTAAAGCACTTTACAAACAGGATTGCATTTTCATGTATCATGAGATTTATGTGGGTCAAAACAAAACTGTGCCACAAATAGTCTTGACTTTGAGAGCTGGGTTGAGATGGGACCATGGGGTGGGGCCTGATTGTTCTTCCAGTCCCTAATTTCACTACTCCATCCATGTCTTATTCTCAGGCAGAGATGTCTAGGTGTTATGGAAACTAAATAATTTAAAGAGTCTCAAGGATGTTATTTTTCCCAGAACTCCCACAACACTATCCTCTTCATGTAGGGCAGTGTAGGTATCCAGTCAACAAGATGACAGAAACTGGGCACCTACAAAAATGGCTACTCAATTATGGCACCTGTGTTCATGGCTACCTAGCAGGGGGCGACCGGATAATGGTGTGCATGAATAGAGCAATGGGAAGCATGTGCATATTCATGTGGATGTACAAACATGGGGGGAGAAGTGCAGGAGGGATGGCATGTGGGAGAAGGGGTGGCGGGCAGCTGCCGAACTGGTCCTCTAATGTGGTGTGGAGGGTGGTCAGCTGGGAGGTGCATGGTGCAGGGTTTGAGTCCAGTGCAGCATTTTTTTTTCCGCAGGTGGCTTTCAATTTTTGTAAGTTCCCCCCCGACACGCGCCCCTCTGGAGTTGAGAATCCATAAGTAGGGGGGTGCGGGGGGTGAAAGCCCCCCGGGGGTGCAGGGGCACAGCCTCCCACATTAAAAACTAAACCCATATGTCTCAGGTGCCTTTTTTCTTCTCGCCATGAGTGTGCATCATTGAAACTCATTTTCAGTGATGTACACTCACCGTAAGGGCAATCGCTATTTTGTGGTCACCCTTATGACATGTAACCGCAATGTACTACTAATAAGAATTCAGGTCAGAACCACAATCAGGAAGGCATATGCATAATTTCTGCATAGCTGACTTTTGCTGAACAGCCGTTTCATTATTCCACAGCACCACAGAGCTCAGATGACTTACCATCTGGAAAACATAGTGGGATGGGGGGAAAGATTGCAGGAGAGGGGATCAGCTCCTAATCGGATGGTTCAAATGTCAACTTGTCCTCTGTGAGCTGCTGATTAAAATGCAATTGCACTGAATTTTGTGATGGGGGGGTTGCAGACTGAATTTTTTTCTACAGTTTCCACAATTAAAAATATGCAGAAAAGAACTCACAGCAGAAGGTGCAATTGTGGGAAGAACAGTGGCGAGAACCGGGTGGGGCGGGGGGTGAGGATGTGACAGTTTTCTGAAGGGAGATGCTGGCATACAGTGATAAAGTAATAAAATAAGCAACAATTTAAACCAATAAGACAGTTCTGTCTTGGTTAAAAAGATGAAAAAAGGTGCAAGTTTCATGGAGCATCTGTTGTTTCCAAGGTCATGTCACTCACTGTCCTGATAATTGTACATTTCATATGTAAGACTGTTCTGTAACAACCTTTGGTGAGGGGTCGTGATGGCAGAGGACAAACAATTAAACACACACACACACACACGGCTAAAAGATAGTTTCTCACAAAGATAAGCCATACTACATACAAATTCATACAGAGACAACACATCACTCAGGTATAGAAAAGCCTTCAGTGGTGTTTACAATAAAAAGCAGTTAAAAACAGGAATGAATGGAATAAAAATACAAAAGTATTAATAAAGATATATATATATATATATATATATATATATATATATATATAAAATATACTATACTTGAAGATTAAATTAGCAATAAACATTAACATTCAGTATCTTTACATCAGTAGTCAGGTTAGACTCAGATCACTAGAGGAAACTACTGCTCATGAGTCTCAAGAGATTCTGGACAGTGCCACACTCAGTAGTTACTTGACGTCAACAAATGCATGCTCAGAGACAGTGGCTAATGGGATTACTGTGCCATGTGTAAATACAGGCATTACCAGGCAGTGATTTCTGTAAATTGAAGAAAATGTCATGTAAATGGCCACTAATTAAACAATCTGAATAACAGAAAAGCTGATTCAAGGAATGAATTGGAAATCTTTCATTATGTAAATGCACTGACTGAATGAGAGGGCACACTTCGCTTTCTTGTACAAATGTCAAGGAAATACAGTTTCGGTCAAATACAGGATTGGCAGAGGAAAATAAGGTTATTTGAAAAGCTTCAGGATTTACTTACGGGCTATGAATAGGTCCAGACTGTAGTGACTAGTACAGCTGGGTTGAGTGTGGAGTGGGTGGCTTAATGACGGAGAGGAAGGTCAACCTGGGTAGTAAAATGGAACAGTCAGAGCATGGCAGCAGTGATTTTGCAGTGGTACACAGCAGTCTGGACGGTTAATTAATACTTTGTATAAATTAACAATTACTTTGGTTTCCAACACAGTCAGGGGAAAATTTCTCTCAGTAGTTGGTATTGACAGTGAAATAGTAGCCGATGTCCAAATAAAAGGTAGCTAGAAGTCAGAATAAAGTATGAAGCCTGCTACAGTATAATTTAAACCCTGAAAACTCTTCGTTTGGGCTACATAGCATAGATAAGGTAACAGATTTGCTTTATTGCTGACAGTCGACACCAGTAGCAGACAGACTTCAAAGGAAAGCTGCAATCGAAAATGTAATTTTACAACCGTTTGGGAGATAGGGCCTTGTTGTGATTTTGATCACATGTGTTTGACTGTACATCTGGGCAAGGGACGGGGTGAATGTGTGAACAGTTACAAATGAACAGTTCTCGATTGTCTGGTTAGTTGGTTGGTTGGCGGGGGGGGGGTTGTAATCTAATATAAAATACACTGCTGTACAGAGGTTGTATGACTTCAGCTATGGGTAGTGTGTGCAGCTTCTCTCATCTTTTTTTATTTCCCATCTCTTGCTCTGTCTCTGTAAAGGTGATAAGAAGTGATTTTATTTGTATTTAATACATATTTGTTCTCAAAACATGTGTTGCACATGTTCTTATCAGCCTCTTATCAGCATTTATGCAAAGCCAGTTTTGAATTAGTGCTGTCAGTGTTTCGGCTCCACAGTTCAGATCACTAAAAAACTTGACTTGAACTGCTTGTTATAGATGAATGGCTGGGTGAGGTCACCAACTCCAAAGCAGATTGGATCAGTCTTTTATTAGAACCCCCACAAAAAAGCAGAACAAAAATCAGAACATCCTGCTAATTGCGGGTAGCCATGCCATGACCCAAGAGTAGAAAAAAGTATCAGTCACGCCTACAAAACCCTGTACAGGACCCAGCAAGATAATAAAAAATGTCATAAAGAGCAACTAATAATGCCGATTATCACTATGTTTCTACAAGATATAAACTACACACACACAAAACAAAAAGTAACACACAACAAATAAAATAAAATTAAGAGGGGATAGAGCATTTATAGGGATAGCAGGGATGCTGCCGACAGCAGAAATCAAGTAAACATGTCTGAGCAACATGGTGCAGAGATGCTGAGTGCTAAGTATTAAATTAATGTTAAATTAGTTGTTAAAATTTGAAACGGTTCCACAGTCTGAGTCGTATATCTTTCTAGACATCGGGACCTCCTGGCAAGGGAAACCCATCAGTCCTAAGTCAGTAATACAAGCCACAATTTGCAGTTTCTTCCTTCCATATTCACCTTCCACAGGGTTTAACGTATGAATGGCACTGATGTTGGCTTCACCACCAGCTGGACTCCAAGTTATCGATGCCAAACCATGGAGCAGAGAAAGCTTCAGTAACCAAAACCAGCAGCATTGGTGGCACAAGCTGGACCAAAAAGGCTTGGAAAAACAAAACTTCAATTTTAACAGAGAGGCATAGGTTGCATGTGTGAAACAGCACCTGAGTCTTAACTTGCTTCATGCAAGGCCTTTATGGCCCTGTGGAAACCTGAACTTGGTTTGCTCAGGGCCCATCACACCCTTCATGAAGAGGATATGCAGGGTCCTTCAGACCCTGCACAAAGAAGAAGCGAAGTCCTAACTTACTTGTGTAGGGCCCTTTGGGATTGTTATCAGAATTTTTTTTTGCATTCAAGTTTGTAGAGGTCATGGTGATGGTGTGTGGTGGTTAGGAGAATTAGGGTTCAAAAAGTTCCTAAAGTAGTTCCTTAATTTTGACATATGAAATACCCAACTAGTGCATTAACAGTTTTTTGTTTTCTTTTTTGCCATGAATTTCCTGTCTTTTTTAGATAGGCATTGTACCTTAGTACATGCATCATGCAGGACTCTGTGGATTTTCATGAAGCAGCATGGTGCAAAACTGCAAAATAGGAAGTCCTAGCTTGCTTCATGCTGGGCCCTGTGCAAAGCAGGATACACAGAACCATTCAGGCCTTCTGTGAAGCAAATTGCTTATGCAAAACAGGAGCTGCACCCTAACTTGCACTGTGCAAGGCCCTTCAGACCATGTGCAAAATACAATGTAGATTACACCTCACTTTGCAAAGGACCCTGCACAATGTACGTATGAGAGCTAATGTCTATTATGACTTCAGACATTTTATAGTACCATTTTTGTAGCTTTAAATATTTTGTTAATGTTGGAGTAACAATTTTTTTTCCTTTGCATTTTCTAATGGATGGCCTTAAACTGGCCACTTTGGCTAATTAACCCCAAGTTTCCAGAACGACCATATTGCCACCCAACATCATGAACAAATAAGTGCCATTTTGTTAATGTGCCCTTAAATTTGTTTTTGTTGTTCATGAAGTGTGATTGAGATATGGCCGCCTTGCAAAATGTTTTGTAAATTAGCCCACAGATGGTCAAGTTATAATCAAAAATAAAAGAAAATGCCAGAAAACCATAGAACTGCAAGATGACTCCAAAGGCGCATTTTCAGTCTCAGTATTTTTGCTTTTTTTCCCCACAACTTGGCCATATGGGATATGACAGATGCCAAATTTTCAGGGTGGTCATATAGCCACATTTCCTAATGAAGTCTTGAGTGTTATTTTGTTAATTTGCCATGGAATGTATTATAGAGGATAATACAAAAAAACATAATTTGGACAGCATATACAAAATCACACTTATGAGTTTATGAGGTGGGGTGGTGATATGGCAACACAGAAATATCGAGGTTAAATAGTTTTGGACTTTATTCCATTTTGTTCCTTTGTATGTAGAGGAGTATGTCAGTGGACACTGAAGAGTTGTCATCAACTGACAGAGGAGTCACAATGAGGAACATAGATGGGCAATTATGGAGAGAGAGTGGCATGGTTGCTAGGAGGGTGGGAAATGGTGTGGGGGGTTATAAAATCTTGGGTGTCCATGAACAGGTACAAAAGCACCTATCACCTCCAACAACCCCCAGTCTTGTGACCCACTGTGAAACAAAGTTATATGACCATGGCTGTGTCCCACGGGACTACTGCGTCAAGCAAAAGTCTGAAGATATGTGAAGAAAGTTATGAATGATCTGCTACACAGTGGGCGTGATAAATAGATACATAGAATTTTATGGCAGATGAGGATTGCGAGAGCCATCTAGTCAAGCCCATATTTCCTATTCCCTACCCCCCAGTGTCATCTGACTACTTTTTTGTGCTGTCACGAGGGTTCCCTTATACCTATCCCAGGCATTCTTGAATGCCATCACTGTTTGCACTCCTACCACTTCCTTGGGGAGACTGTTTCAGACATCCACCACCCTTTCAGTGAAAGAATACTTCCTCACATTCCCTCAGACTCTACCTCCCTCCAGCCTCATATCATGACCCTTTATTTTTGAGAATTCTCTTTTTCTGAAAGAGGCCCCCCCAGGCCCTTTTAAAACCCTTGAGGTAAGGAAGGATACATTGTTTAACCAGGAGTAGAACACAAAGCCAAAGCTTGTTTCCAGATGCATCCTGGGAGAACAAGGAAGTTAAGTGACTTTCTCAGGATCACACAGTATGCACATAGGTGGTCGTGGGATTCAAACCCAGGTTTCCAGATCTACAGCTCAGAGCCTTAACCCACTGAGCTATACTGCTTCCTAAAGGTATTTAAAAGTCTCTATTGTATCCCCCCTTTAACTTCTCATCTCCAGTGAGTATGTGTCGAGGTCTGCTAGCCGTTTCACATATTTTTTTTCTGTAGCCCCTACACCGACGTTGTAGCCCTCCTTCTGACTGCCTCCATTTTGTGTATGTCTCTTCTGAGGTGTGGCCTACAGAACAGCATTCAGTATTCCAGATATGGCCTCACCAATGATCTGTAAGGTGGCATCATCACTTCTTGTTTTCTACTGGAGATACCCATCCCTGTGCACCCCAACATACCACTGGCCTTTCTTACTGCTTTCTCACACTGTCTGGCTGCCATTAGGTCCTCTGTTCTAATCATCACCAAATCCCTTTCCTGTGTAGTGTTTTTCTGCAATCCCCCCCATCTGAATACTTTTCTCCTGGATTTCTACACCCTAAGTGCATAACTTTGCATTTTTTAACATTAAAATTCAGCTGCCACACCCTTGACAATTCTTCTAGCTTTCCCAGAACTCTTCTCATCCTTTCCACCCCCTCTGGGGCACCTACTCTATTCCAGATATTTGAGTCATCTGCAAATAGATACATTTTCCCCTATAGCCTCTCTGCAATGTTGCATATGAAGACATTAAAGAGGACCGGCCCCAGCACCGATCCCTGGAGCACCCCACTTGTCACCTCCTTCTTCTTGGATTGAGCTCCATTCACAATCACCCTCTGTGTCCTCCCACTTAGCCAATTTTGAACCTTTTTCATTACCCTGTGCTGCACTTCCAGCCTGCTCAACTTGTTAATTAGCCTTCTATGTGGAATGGAGTCAAAGTCCTTACTAAAGTCCAGATAGGCCACATCAACCTTCCCCCAGTCCAGCACTCTGGTTTCCCAATTGAAGAATTCAATCCGATTTGTCTGGCAGACATACCTGCCATGAAACCATGCTGCTTAGGATCATGATGTCCACTGGATTCCAGGAATTCCATAATTCTTTCCTTTAGCAATGCCTCCATAACTTTCCCCAACACTGAGGTTATGCTGACCAGCCTGTAATTTCCCAGCTCCTTCCTACTCCCACTATTTATTTATTTTAGTCTTGGGTAACTGGGCAAAGCCCACTTGGCACAAGTGCCTGTTTTCAGGGGTGACCAGGGAGCACTAGGGAGGTTAATTGACTTGCTCAGAGTCACACAGTATGCAAGCAGTGCAGAAGTTAATTTCTGAGCTCTTTTAGTGATCTGGGGGTGAATTCCATCTGGTCCCATTGCCTTGTCTATTTTTAGCTTTTCTAGCTTTTTTATGAATGTCTTATTTGTAAATGGGCTGATATTTATCCCTGTCCCTGCACAATTTTCTATCTCAGTGCAAAAAGTGATGAGTGTTATCCTTCTTTGCACTAGTCTTGCAGTGCTCTGTGTATAGAGACTTATTAGTGATCTTCTGTAAGAAAAAAGTTATGACTGATCTCATTATGGCAGATGCTGTAGGCCCATTGTGAAGCACCAGGGGTGGCCCCCTTTGACAGACACCTCAAAGGCAAAACACAGAAAAAGACCACTACAGCGACAGTCACTGTAGTGGTCAGTTTCCATGTTTCACTTTTCCACAGTGTTCTGCCTCCTCCCTGGACTGACTCTGACCTGGAGTTGAGAATCCTAAAGTACAGGGGGTAAGGTGGGCAGAGCACCCCACATGGGGCGTGTGGTGGGTGCAGCCTCCCACAGAAAACATGGTGTACTGTTGCCACATCAAAACCCCGATGGCAAAGACCACCACAGTGACAGGATTTGACCAAAATCCACCTGTCACTGTGATGGTCTCCACACAGCCAGGGGATTGCCTCGCAGGGTGTTTGGCCCTCCCCAGTCCAACTCTGACTCGGAGATGGAATCGTAGAGACAGAGGCGTATGGGGGTGGTGCCCCCCATATGGGGGGGTTCAGACGGTGCAGCCCCCTGATGGAAACAGGAGGCATCCCCAACCCTGCATTGCCAACACTCAGCAATGCAGTGTCACTGTTGGGGATGTCTCCATAGCCGCTTTCGCTGCAGCATGGTAAAACCAGAAAACGCTATGGTATTGGGCAGCACAGTACCAGCTTCAGTATTGTGCCATCACTGTGTGGGAGGTTGGCAGTTTTACTGTCAACCTAACTTGGTGCTTCCAAGCACCAGACTTACTGGGAGTGACTCTGGACCATACAGCTGTTTTTACAATATGCGTATGATCAGTCATGTCATTCAGTTGGCTGCCAGCTGAGGTGGTGAGCAGAGGGCCTCTGCTAGTTTCCATCTCCTGCTCTGCCAGCAGTCCATTTGTAGGGTGCATATGTGTTGGATGGGGGATGGGGGTGGTAGGTGCTGAGTGGTTGGGCTGAATAGGGTAGGCTGTCAAAAAATAATGAGGATCGGGGTGCATGGAGGTACCGCTGGGCTACCAGAGACTTTAATTCACTGGGTATTAAGGTGAGATGGGGTACCACTAGACACTAGGGCTGATTCTACTGTAAATGAGGAAGGGAGCAGAAGGAGGGTAGCACTAGTCTGCCAAGTAATAATAGAATACTGTTCAGGTATCAGGTAAGGGTGAGCACAATGACTAAAGCTCTGTGAAATGCCTTTACTCATTTATGCATGAATGTATTGAGTAAAGCTACTATAAGCCACATAATGGCATGAAAATGGCCCCTTATGGCCTTGCATGTCATAGAGTATATGGTCATTAGTATGCTGATCACTGAATATGGCACCCAGCAACAAAAGAGGTATCCGTTTTGGGAAGCACTCTCTCCCTGTGCTCCCAGTTGTCTGTTGCTAGCAGGGCTGTGGTAGCACTGTGCATATGCACTTTGCATTGTGGCACTATGTGCCTGATAGTAGTACAGGCAGCACACATCAGAGAGGGCATGCTTCCTGATAAAAATAAATTCCTAATGGCCATACCCTGTTTCACATGCAGCATTTTGTGTTGCAGAGTGCAAATTGGTGCTACTGAATATCAGAGCTTAAGTACTTTAATTACAATGCTTAAGTACTTCAATTAAGAAACAAAGAAGTAATTAACGTCATACTTACCATAATTTCCTTTTCTGTTAGCTCCAACATTGTCAATGAGTAATCATAACAACTGGGTATAGTGCACCCCTACAGGAGAATGGCACAGCACAAGCTTAAGAATGTTGATCACATGTGGATTCCATGCAGCAACTCCCCAGTTACTACTTACCTTGAAGTGCCATGAGAGCTACTCATACATATAATAAAAACAATCACAAACTTATAATAATAAAACATTTTGTCTTACCTTCCTATCCAAGATTTGAGGAAGGGATGAATTTCATGGACTCAAAAGGAGGCCTGAAGTATTCAGTTCTTCTTGTAGAGGAAACCACAGAACCGCAACATGCCTTGGAAGAATCACCAATCTGTGAACTGAAGTTAATACACAATAATGAGACATGATCTGTCTTTGTTTTCCTTTTTTTTTAAATGCAGAGAGCTAATCTGCAACAAGAAACACACCTTAAAAAAACAATTAAACCTGTTAACCTGTGGTCACAGATAATTGACAATTCAGCCTACAAATATACAAATCAGAGTACAGTGCAGCAGAATAGAAAGAGGTCAAAGTTGGTGATTTTTATGAAAAATAGCCCTACATAGAAACAGATAAGGACCGCTTGGCCCACCCTGTCTGCCCATTTCCCAACCTATCGCATAAGCTTCAGATCCTAGTTAACCAGCAGCTTACATCCTCCTACCTCCACTAGAACTGCCTTATGTCTGTCCCATGCATTCTTGAATTCCCCCACTGTTTTTGACACCACTTCCTCTTAAGGAAGGCCATTCCATGCTTCCACCACTGTCTGTGTGAAAAAAGACTTCCTCTCATTGCCCCTGAGCTGTCCCCCCATCTTCAAATTGTGCACCCTTGTTCTTGCACATCTCTTTTCCTGAAAGGTGCTACCATCTTGGACTATGTTGATTCCCTTGAGGTACTTAAAAGTTTCTATAATGTTACCCCTCTCCCTCCTTTCCTGGAGGGTATACATATTAAGCTCCTTAGGCTCTCTTCATATGGCTTCTGGTGCAGACCCTGCACCATTCTAGTTGTCATCCTCTAGACTACCTCCACCCTATCTATGTCCTTGCAGAGATGGGGTCTCCAGAACTGCACACAGTACTCCAGATGGGGTCTCACCAACTGCCTGTACAGAGGGATAACAACTTCCTGTTTTCTACTTGTGATGCCTCTCCCTGTGCATCTCAATATCCCCCCAGCCCTCCTTACTGCCTTCTCACATTGCTTGCATACCTTTAGGTCATCTGA
Organism: Neoceratodus forsteri; assembly: GCA_016271365.2. Lineage (NCBI taxonomy): Eukaryota > Metazoa > Chordata > Ceratodontiformes > Ceratodontidae > Neoceratodus > Neoceratodus forsteri. The sequence continues at coordinate 617,175,474 of CM057455.1, forward strand.
TATGACTACCCCAGGTCCCTTTCCATTTTTGTAGTTGTTAGTACCCCCACATTGTGTACTCTTCCCCTGGGTTTTTGTTTCCCAGGTGCATTAGTTTGCCCTTCTTTGCATTGAATCTAAGCTGCCATACCTGTCTCCTAGCATGCAGGGTAAGATTCTCCCTCAGAAGCCAAGCTCCTGGGTGGGTCCCATTTACAATGTTGGAGCTAATAGGATAGGAAATTATGGTAAGTATGAAGTTAATTTCTTCTTTCTATAGTGCTCCACATTGCCAATGGGTAATCATAAAAAACTGGATTCTAAGAAGCAGTACCTAGACAAACAAACTCTGGTCAGAGCCAATAGGGCTGCAGATGAGGAATTTGGGGTAACAACATTGTAAATGACTAAAGCTACAATAGACACATACACTGTACCAAGGGTAGACAAATGTTTGGAACAACTGGGGAAGGCTTGTTACATTAATACCCCAGACCTGTCCAAGTGATGTTGGCAATTCCCGCTCACTTGTGAGTCCCATGAGAAAATGGCCTTTGCTATTCCATTTAGCTTATTTTTACCATACTTTCCTCTGGACAACACAGAGCCCTGATCACCATCCAGAGAATGATAGACTGCATCCTCTGTCCATATGGACTGAATGCAGAATTGTACCTGGATGATGTTGTCATATTTAGCCCTGATTGGGACAGCAACCTGAGGGATATGGCCATGGTACTTCAATCACTCTGGGAGGCAGGTCTCACAGTCAATATTTCAAAATGCACTCTAGGGTGGCAGAAGACTAAACAGTTGAGAGGTACTGTATAAGGTTGAGAATGAACAGGTATGCCCTATTATCAAAAAAAAGAGGCCCTAGCTGACTGCCCCATCTTAACTATTAAGAAGCAGGTTAGGTCCTTTCTTGGACTTGCAAGATGTTACTGCCAGTCCATTCTGGAATTCTCAACCCTTGGTACCTCACTGACTGACTTCAGCAAGAAAACACCCTGAATAAGGTCTGTTGGTCACCTGATTGTCAGATGGCATTTCAGGCCATCAAAGATGTGTTGTGTTAGGGGCCAGTCAAATGGAGTCCATATTTCAACCATCACTTAAGTTTAGACTGAAATGCCTCTGATGTGGGAGTGGGGGCAGTGTTATCACATAACTTTGAGGATGGGATTCACCCCATCCTATATCTTCCTCAAAACATTTCAGTAGGAGCAGTGCTAAGTCACACAGGACACTAAATGTCTAGTAATAAAGTTGGTGGTAGTCATCCTACATTACTACCTGTTGGAATGGAAGTTCACCCTAATCACTGACTACCCCCTCCTGAAGTGGTTACATGCTATGCTGGATACCAATGCCTGGGTCACTTGATGGTATTTGGCACTGCAGCCTTTCTCATTTCATATGCCCCACCAGGCAGGTACCCAGCCTGGCAATGCAGATTGTTTCTCTCTCAGGAGAATGGGTCTTTTTTGGCCCATACTGAGGATGCCACGGGCATGACTCTGAGGGGGAGGTTATGTGATGGAATGTATGTCTATCACACTCCTTTCACCCATAAATTGCTTCACAGCCCTGCCACACAGACAACACAGGTTTTGTCAGAGGTTGTGTAGGCCCTTTATGGCCTTACTGCACTGAATGGTTAATCTGTTGGCTATCTCTCTGAGGAAGAGGGAGTTGTAACAAGCAACAGCTGAGCTCAGCAAAGGGAGAATGGTATACGGGCAGAAGGAGGCTTCTGTTAGTGAGATGCAAGTAGAGACAGCAAGAGACTTAACTGCAAGAAGTTTCTGTTAAGCTGAATACAAGCAGTTTTTCCCTGAATTAATGAAAAGTGAAGCAGATTGCATTTAATCTAAACTGACATCTGGAGTGTTCTCTTTGAGAGTATTCCTCAGAAGACACCCAGCTCGTTACCTGTCACAAGCTGCTTATAGCATGAAAGTTGCTATATGAAATATTTCTCACAGACTTAAGAAGGGTTTCACAATTAATACTACACAAAAAAGAAACAATGCCTGCCATATATTTGAGGGTACATTTTATATCTAAGTAGTTTTTTTTAAGTATGCATTAACATCTGAATCACTATGATCCTGAAAATAAAGTTAATCCTGTGTTTTTACATACTTACTGTTGAGGGTAGAACCACTGTAAATATTTTCAAGATTTATGGATGCTTTTTTCACAGTTTTGTGATAAATACTTAGAGGCAGGACTGTCATACAGTTCTTAAAGATGGATTTTGCCCCTATTAGAAATCTACTTTAGCTAAAATGTCAATAAAATCTGCACTGAATTATTTTTCTTTCAAGTTCTGATCTCATCATTCACCCTTCACAAGCAAAAATCTGACTACCTGTCATTTTTCCCCCTCACAGCTGCAATAAGAAATTTACTGAATCATCCTAAAGGATATGCAGGCACTCCTACTAGACACAACTAATACCAAGTTCCACTTGCAAACGTTTTTCTGTCCCATTTAAATATAATGAGGAATGTTCTTCCTTATACCAAAAACAGTTTTGCCCTGCATTGTTCCAGTGTTACATGTCTGCATTGATACTAGTAACTTCTTGTTTAAACCTGGCACTCAGGGAGATCCATTGCTTCAGGAGAAGAGTAAATAAAATAATAATAATTATATATCTTAACATGCTCACTTCAGGCAAGAAGGCAACAGATTCAAATCCTCATCAGAGATTCAGAGCCTTATTTTCTAAAGACCTTCTATCATTATTTCTGTCTTTTGGATGAGACGTTAAACCGAGGTCCCATCTACCTGGATTAGTGGTAGTTCAGGTGGATGTTAAAGATCCCATGGCACTTATTGAAAAAAGTAGGGGAATTTCCCTGGTGTCCTGGCCAAATTTCCCTCATTCACTAAAAATACCACCAACAGGTTAATCTGGTTCAAGAACAGTTGGCATTCATCTGTATCCCCCTCTCCCGGGTCATGCCTGAAAATAGGCAAGATTTGTCTAATGCACTTACCCAGTCAACAAAAACTAAATAAAAAGCTGTCACACAGCTTTGTTATGCCACTGTTCAAAATTTTCAGTGCTGTTAACCACTCTTCAGATAGTCCAAGCAGTGGCATAACAAAATGGAATGCATGAACGCTGCAAGATTCCGACACCATAGTTTGTGACCATCGGTCTTGGTAAACAATTCAAATCACATTCCATTAGTGGCAGTTTACATTTACCGAGACTAGTGATTGAAATGGCAGCAGTAAATGTAAGCGTGGCTGACTTTTCCAACCGTAGTCATAACAACTGTTACTATTAATATACAAAAATGTGTTGTCACTTGCCCCCTTGGAAACCATGAACTTCACCATGTACTCTCATTTTTTGGGGGCCCTAGAAGAAGATGCAGCATTGTACCCCATAATCCTTAGCAGCATGGCATCCCATAATTCATATCATCCACTACCATGCCCATGTGATTGCCAGAGACCAACTGGATTGCTTCAGACTATAAAATTAAACAGATACTTTTCCAGCAGTCCTGATTCTTCAGTAAGGTAGGAAATACATGTGAATAGGGCAAACAGTGTGTTTTTGACCATGCACTATAAAAGATGATGGTTGGGGATTAGGTGATAACCATGCTGAAATCACCTCTCTTGGTTGCTAGGGCTACAGTAAACCTCTCGAGCTGCACTCTTGAGGTTTACCATGTTGCCCTAGCAACCACTCAAGGTGATTACAGCATGGTTATCACCTGATCCCCAGCCATTATACTCTATATAGTGTATAGTGGAATGCTGTTATGCATGAAATTCCATGTCTGGAATATGCTTGTTCTGCTGCAGTAGTGATGTCATTATGTTGTTCTGCAGCAGTAGTGATGTCACTACTACAACAGAACCACTTGGAATGCTGGAACATTGTTGCTTTCCTCTGTTTAATTCTGTGGTGACAGTATTCTAGAACATCTAGGACTTTTCAAGTTGGTTTCATTATGAAAAAGAGAAAAAAAACACAATGCACACATTTCACATAATACTTCTATACACTATAAAAAATATAGGCTGAGCAACTTTATGCACAACCTGTGTGTTCTGTCACTTCGGGGTTCTGATTCCCATGGACCTCTCAAGCTTCGCTATCGAGGTCAGAGGGAATCAGAACCCCTCTGTGGCAGAACACGCTGGTTGTTCATAGTTGCCAATCCAGTATTCTCTATGTTCAAACAAGTAGAGGATTGTCCCACTGTGTGACTCAACATTTAATTTCTTAATAAAACATATTTGAATGCAGTTGTCCATGAAAGTAAGCAGAATGGTGTTGGTTCAAAATAAATCCCATGTTTGCTGTGGACATACAGTACAGTAGGTAATATATGACTATTATATAATTCATTGGTTTGAAAAGTGCATTTGAATACTGTATGTATAAAACTGTGCTATGTAATCCAATTATCATTGTATTCTATTGTGTTTTATGATTTGTTTTTTCTAGATAATGTTGACAAAACAGTTATCTATGCTGCTTTCAAATTTTTTTTTTACCCAACACATAGATTTATATGCATTAATTTTCTGTCAGTTTATTATTCATATTATTTATTGATTAAAAGCACAATTAACCAAGGTATTAAAGTGTTATACAATTCATAAATGCAATTGATTACTAAGAGAAGTACAAAAAAAATTGTTTAAATAATTGTGTTCAAAATACTAGATCATTTGTTTATTTAGCCAAGTAGTCAACTGATATTCATAAGGGCAAATATTCAAATCCCAAAAATAGCAACTAGCTGGTTCACTGTGGGGCATTGAGTAAGTGGTGTGACCTCTCTTTCTGTCAGTCTACACAGCTGTAAAATGAAACAAACGAAGGACCTCTCATCCCTTCAAAAAGATGATGTATTTCAATTTGGCCATCTGAATAAACAAAAAGTAATACTAATGAAAAAGACAAGCTAACACAAGACGTGCATGTATTTGAAGAGTAGAATACAGCTCCATGTACTGTACTGTTTATTAATTCTATTCTGTGAGCACAATACGTGGTTCATACGTTCCCTTAGCAGAGGGATGGTAGAGATTTTGTTTAGGGGTGAAAAGGGGGAGATAAAGTTGTTTTTGTTGTTGTTGAAGTTAGTTTGAATTATTTAAAGGCTTAGCTTGTTCTTCATTCCATGTCATTTGGATCACTGCTGGCTATTTGTACAGCAAAAGGGGTTGTTTGTTTTCAAGTGGCAGAATCAGTGACTCTGCCTTCCTGGGTCTCAAGTATCCCCTGTAACCTTACCTTCATTCAGTGTAATAATGCACCCCATTGTCTTCCCTGCAAGTCATTTCAAGCAGTTCTTAGTGTCAGATGTAATTCTGTCAGTAACTCAATCCAGGATGGGTCCTTAATGTTGAACATTTTGTTCAGAACACAACTGCTTAGAAGCAATTACTAGACTGATGCAAACTACACCCTTGGGATCATTGTAAATGTTATTTGTTATCTGCAAATTTGTTTTTTTTAATTTATTTATTGAGTTCTAGGATTACAAGAACCTTTGAACCAGAGGTTCATTAACAAAGGTTCTGTTTCAGAATACAAAATGAACAATACAGGAGAATACAACAGTATACTGTAGAAGGGACAACTAGTTACAAGGTTTAAAAGGAACAATAATATGCTAACATAAAATGTACGGAGTATACAAAACAAGTTTGTTGGAGCAATGGGGGGGGCACAAATAGGTAAGAGGTGGTCAAGAATAGACTTTGTCATAAGTGCAGGTTCCAAAGAATAAGTGCTGGTTGGAACTGCAGGAAGAAAGCAAGGGGGAGAGTAGGGAAAGAAACAAACAGAGTGGTGAGGAAGGTTAGTGTATTGGGTGGATGCATGTGGGGAAGGGGAAGAGGTGTGCGGAGTGGAATTAATGCACAAGACAGGGAAGGGGAAGAGGTGTAAAAGGGGAAGGGGAGGATGGAATGGAGCAGGTAGAGAAAAGAGAGCAGTAGTGGGTAGAAAAGGGGTAGGAGATGGGAGGAAGGGCAAAATGGGAGAGGTGTGCAGGTGCAGACAAGATGGAATAATCACAGTTGCTAAGAATAGTAAGGTGCTGGCACAGGCTGCATTTAAAAATGCCAATTCTAGTCTCTGGTGAGTTCTCAATAAGGAGACCATTCACTAAGGAGGGGGAGCCTAGCATAGAAGGAGCATTGCGCCTGAGCAGTGCAATAAAAGGGAATCTGGAAAGGGGATTTGTCAGCACTAAGAGTGTGGCATGTCCATGTAGCATGTCCATGTCCAGACATTAAGTCACGTGTGGCAGGTGGGGTATGGCCGAAACAGATTTTCTTAGCAAGAAGACAGGTCTGGTAAGTAATCCTTCATTGAAGATGGAACCAGGACATTTGTTTATTGAACTCAAAAGTGTGGGTTCTTTTACCAGCACCTGTCACAAGGCAATAGCAATTATTCAACACTGTAGTGAGTCTTTTTAAAGTGGTGTCAGTGGCAGCCCCATAGACGATCAAACCATAATAGATTATTGAAAGGACTAAGGAGGTTACAGCTATGCACATAGCCTAGTGGGTGAGATAGTTGTGATGGCGTTAGAAGGTACCTATTCTAGAATTAATAGCACTGGAGATTAATTTTACATGCGCAGTATAGGAGAATGGACTGTCCAGAGTAACACCTAGATATTTGAACTCTTGGACTTGATCAAGTGTGAGGCGCTGCTTATTAAGGACAAGTAGGTTAGCTGTTTTTTTTGTTTGCTGTGAGTGTTGGCAGACAGCATGGACTTCTTTTTTTTGTACTTCATCAGCAGTTTATGCTGATCAAACTACCTTTCTATAATATTAAAATTTTACTGAAGGTTAGAAGACAGTTGGAAGGGGTTTGTATATGTGGAGAAGAGGACAGCATCATCCGCATGTGGGATCATATTAGTGTTACATGCTGCTGGAAGAGGCTAAAGAGGAGCGGATCAAAGAATGGATCCTTGGGGTACCCCAAGCGCTCAGGGAGGTAGTCAAAGAGACAGTCCCCAATCCTGACTCATTGGTGCCTACCCAGCAGGTAACTTTCAAACCACGCAATAACTTCAGTTGATATTCCTAAAGCAGAGAGAAAGAGTAATAGGAGCTGATGACTGATGGTGTCAAATGCCTTGGTTAGATCTGCATATACTGCCCCTAGTAACTGTCTGGAGTCCAAGGCCTTATGAATGTGTGTTGTTAATTCAAGTAGAGCAGTGGTCGTACTATGCACTTTTCTAAAGTCATGTTGCTGTGGGCACTGGTTGTTATGTTTGTTCAGGTATTCAGATAGTTGATCAGCAACTATGCACTCCAAGGCTTTTGAAAGCAGGGGGAGGATTGAGATAGGGTGGTAATTGGAGTGTTGAGTATAGTCTCCACTTTTGTGTATGGGTGCTACAATGGTGGATTTCCAGGAGTGGGGAAACTGGCTGAGACAGAGTGAAAGGTTTAGGAGTTTGGTGAGAGGGGGTAAGACAGTTTCAAGAGCAAGGTGGAGAGGTTTTAGGTCCAGGATGTTGCTACTTGATTTGGGTTTGCTTAGCACTTTCAGAAGATATCTAAGAGCTTTGGAAATGGATACCCTTCTAAAATAGAAGGAAGGAGTATTTGCAAGAGGTGTAGATTTCACATTGTTGTCAGGTAAGGTGTAGTCAGTAAAGAAATCAGGTGGAAGTACCCCACTGAGTTCAGTAAAAGTGATATTAAGGGAGTCAGCAATTAATTTATGGTCCTGAGTGAGATTGCCATTAACCTCCATCATAGTAGGGAGGGATTTATTAGGTTTACCAGTTAGGTTTTTTATATTGTCCCAGAATTGTTTACTATTACTCCAGCTCTTAGTCAGTACACCTTTGTAGTAGACTTGTTTGGTGCACCATACTGCCTAGGTGCACTGGTTTCTGGCAGCTTTGTACCACTGCAGATCAGTGTAGTGACCAGAGATCATCACACGGTGCCAAAGATTATTTCTAACCTTCATCAATGTTAGTAGGGCAGGGGAGATCCATTGGTTAGTCACTCCCCTAGGCTTTATTTTCTTAAAGAGGGCAAACTGGTCAGACAGTGCATTGAATTGCACAATGAAAGTATTTATTGATTGGTCAATGCAGTTCACCGTGTTAATGGGGGACCAGTCAATCATTGAGAGTGTGCACAAAAATTGAGGGAGTTTCCCTTTTTTTACTATACGATGGAAGGTGAATTTTGTCTTAGGTTTGGGAGCATTGTTGGACCACTGGCAGAGAACATGAGAATGGTCACTAATGGAATCTAACAGGACTCTAACATTAGTGACTCTACTAGAGTGGGTGGTGAGAATCCAGACGAGGAGGGAGGCTGAACCCAGTTCTGTAGTTCATTCAAGTTGGCAAGGTAACCATTTGGGTGATTTCAATTGAGACAAGGCATCTTTAAATGGCTCAGCTTCTGGGGCAATCCAGTTTATATTAAAATCCCTGCAAACCACTTTCTCAATAAGGTGCGGGAGAGTGTCAAGGTACTCAGTAACCATTTGAATATTATGCCTGGTCCCGTGGGGGGATATAGATGGATATAATGGGTAGGGATTTTCGCCGTTGACCAAGGAAAATTTTGATTGCAAGCATTTGGGATTTGTTGGCAGGTGGACTTGTTCTGCGGGCATAGCCCGTAAGGGTATCAGTTAGTTAAATGGCACAGCCACCCCCTTTTTTTTCAACACAGTCAAGTCTGAAGAGGACATAACCAGGGATTGCTAACACATCTGATCTTGACCAAGATTATCTTAACCAAGATTATTTGAATCTTGGTTGAAGCATTCTATTTTGGATAACAATTGTTTAATTTCAGGGTATAATGTATTTCGGGCTGATAGGAAAGGATCTAAGCAAGGGGTTGGGGTCACAGTGCTTATAAGTGAAAATTTACAGGTATATGTTTTGGACAGTAGCATCAATTCTGAGTCTCGGAATGATTGGCTTTTGTTAAGACTTGTTTTGGTAAGTAAGAAACATGTTACCCTGGGTTGTATTTATAATCCCCCAACCAGTGGGTTAGTAGGGTTGAGGGAGTTTTTGGATGAAGCTTCTGATCACTTGGGTTCCTCAGATTTTGTTTTGGTGGATGACATCAATTTGAATTAGTTGCAATCTTCAGACTTGGGGTTGTACACATTTTTGTACTCTTATAATTTATCTCAGCTGATTTCAGAACCCACTAGGTTCAACCACCTTACTGGAAATCAATTGCACTCTTGATTGGATTGTCACTAATAATATTGATGTCATTTCTTCTTCTGGGGTCCTTGCTGAATCTACAAGTAATCATCAGGCCACATAATTTGTCCTGAATTTTAAAAATGGAAAGGAACCCCCTAGGATTATCCAATCACATAACTTCAAGAATTTTGATTCTCAAAACTTGTTGTATAGTCTTTCTTTAATTGATTGGTCTGTTCTAGATTTAATCCCTGATGCTGATTGTGTGGTAGACTATTTTTGTAAGCAACTCCGACCAGTTCAGGAAGTTTATTTTCCCTTATGTAAACTAAGGCCTGGATATTCAAACTGCGCTCAAAACTGGCGCAACAGCAGGAGCAAGCGTAAACCAGTTGCGCAAATGCGCAACAGGTGCGATATTCAAACATGGAGCAGAGCAAATTGCACAAGCAACCAACGTCTGAATATTGCACATACTGCGCCATCGCGCAACCAGGAAGGAGAAGCTGAGCCAAAATGTTGCGCTTATGGCGCAATCCATGAAGCTCAGCTGAGCATTCCAGAGCTGCCATAGCGCAAGCACAGCCCCCCAGAGCAATGAAACTGCACATCCAGGGAGGCAGGCTGGGGCCCACCGCCAACCATGCCACACATGGGCACAGGAACACACTGCAGAACCCACACCACACCGGCACACCCCAAGCACAGCATCACTGGGGTGGACGGATGATCCACGTGCCCATGGGGACAAGCCAACAAAGCATAGCATAGCCCTGACACCCCAGCACAACCACTGGCAGGCGGAGAGTGCCACACACAGGGGGTTGACAACCACAGTGCACATCAGCCCCCCATATGCACAGCGCACCCTGCACTGTGACCCCAAGACACCACCCATGTGCAGTGACTGGCACTGCAGGAAACCATGCAGACCCCCCAGCACACGTCAGCCCCATGCAACACAGAAGCCTACAATCCAGACACACCCTGTGCACCCAGCAGTGGGTGGCAGCAGATGGCAAGACCAACGAAAGTCACTGCCATGCTGGAGATACCTCCCATGCACACACATGCACACACACACACACACACACACACATACCCAGGACCATACCAGCCCAGATGGCATGTACACACCTGCAACTGAGCACCCATAGCCAGCTGCAAATCAGAGACCAACACAGTATTCATATATCAAAATAGAAATGTATATTAAACATAGTGCAACAAGAACAATAAAACTATTTACAAGGGGGACGGGTACAAGGAAGGGTGTTCAAGAGGGAGGGATTAAAAACTTGGAGAGGGAAGGCAGGGTGGTAGGGATGGAAGAAGGGAAGGTAATGGGCTATGGCCCAGCCGGCTCCTGGTCCTCCCCTGCTGGTGCCCCATTCCAGTCTGCCCCTGATGGCGCCCATGCCTCTGTATTGCTCGGGATCCTGTGGCTTGCCACGCTGACCTCTGTGAGGTGACGGACATCCTGCTGCATCCTCCTTAGAACCTCGAGGCCTAGGAAATGGGAACACAGTCAATGGCTGTGACTGACCACAACCCTGAACACCACCCAACCTGCAAGCCATATAGCCCAATGTCCCGCACCTGTGATGGCATGCACCCACCCACAGTGAACATGCACATGGCCATCACAAACAGGCGGCACCAGCTATGCGCACCACCGCCCACACACACTGCCCACGTCAATCACAGTACAAACTAGGCTGGCAAGTGATGTGGCAACGTGGTGCAATGCCAGTTACACAGCTATGTGCCCAGTGCATGCCTGGACCACCAGTGACGCATACACAGATGTGCCGTGATACTGCACTGTGATGCAGGTCACCTGTGTCATGCCTGCATACATGGATACATAGACAGTGTCGGCAGATAAGGGCCTATGGGACACCCAGTCTGTCCATTTGACCTTGTAAGTTCACTCTGTTGTCCTATAAGTCTGTTGCCCCTTACCCCTGACCTCCAGAATTCCTTTATGGCTAATCCATGCATTCATAAATCCTGTGACCAAGTCAGCCCCCACCACTTCCTCTGGCAGGGTGTTCCACTTGTCCACCACCCGTTCTGTGAAGAAATACTTTCTCATGTTTCCTCTGAATCGTCCCCCCTCCAACTTCATCCCATGCCCTCTAGTCCTGGAACATCCTTTATGCTTAAAAATACTGTTTTCCTGCACTCTGTTCCCCCCTGTAAGATACTTGTATGTCCCCATCATATCCCCACACCCTCCTCCCCTCCAGGGAGTACATGTTCAGTTCCGTCAACCTGTCTGCATAGGACTTGTGATGCAATCCATGCACCATCCGTGTCATCCTCCTCTGAACCCTCTCCACCCAGTCCATGTCCATACGTAGGTATGGTCTCCAGAACTGTACACTGTACTCCAGTGTGGGGACTCACTAGTGTTTTGTATAGTGGAATTATGACCTCCTCTTTGGTTGTGTCCCGCATGGCTGGTGGTCTTGCCCCCCCAGCATGCAATAGCATCCATGAAGTAATGATACTCACACTCCAGCAGCTGGGTCTGATGCTGCTGCTGCTGCTGCTGCTGTTGGGGCACAACACCCCCCGGCACCGGGGCCCTGGCATGGCCCACGTCACCCTGGCCCTGTGTCCTCACAATCCGGCCTGTGGGAGACATATGTTGAGACAAACATCAGTGTGACTCAAAAGCAGAGTGCCCCCTGCCCCAGTGAGAGTGCCTGCCCACACAGCCATAACCATCCATCGCACAGCTGCACACACTGACACAGCCCACCGTGTCCGAGCCGGCACCTATGCACAGCCACCCAAGCACACACACACCCCTACAGAGAATATAGGTGCATAGATGGTACACTCACCTGGCCTAGGCACCACGCCCCGCCTGGCACGTGAACGCAGCTGCGCTAAGAGTTCCTGCTCCCTCCGGCGGAGGTCACTGTACCGGTGCCGGCACTGCTCAGCAGACCGGCCCCGGCCAGTGACCTCCACCAGGTCAGTGGCCACTTGCTGCCACACATGGGTCCTAGGCATGGTGAGGGGGGCCTCACCATACAGTGCCTCACAGTGGGGCTCCACCAGGGCCACCAGGTTGGCCACTTCAAGCTGGCTCCAGGACACCGCCCTCCTCCTAGCCATGGCACCAACTTTACAGCAGGCAATATGGCGCCCCGCGCCGCGGTAACCCCACGTGGAGTTGTTGCACAATAGACCACCACAGGCTCCAATCGCGCTGTTCGAACAGCTCGCTTTACATGGCGCTGTCACCAGACAGCTCAATAGGGACGCAGAGACATGGCATGCCAACAGCGCCAGGGGTCAGAGGGCATATACAAGGTCACGGCAATGACGCCGACGGCTACGACAGCGCCATAGGACGTATAGGCATCCTTCGTGACTGCCAAGCTGAGCACCAGTGCCACAGTGGACTATCGCGCAGTAGTGCTGCCACAGGCGCATAGTGCCCAGTGCTGTAGCGCCACTGGCACAATGGTGGCTATGGTCTGAATCACCTATCGGCTCGCCAGCAGGTCTGCAGCACGATAGACGCATCGCGAGCTGTCTGGGCATGCGCAATGCAGTGTGGCACACAGCCACAAACCTGCGCCATTGCTCAGCCGACCTTCCGTGATGCGCAGCGCAAATACGCGGGTATTCAGCCGACATATGCAAATCATGCGTTCAGCTATTCAAAGGCACAGTGGCGCGTTAGCATGTCATTAAAGTTGCGCCACACCTCATTTGCATGTGTTGCGCCATAAAAATGCGACAGTGGGTTGTGCTGGCCAGATTTGGTTACTGCAGGTGAGAGGTGAGTTACATGCTGTGTGATGCTCAGTGACAATGCCCGCGGGTGGAGGATGATAAAGGCTGAGGGGGTTGGCATGAAAAGGGCACTAGAAAGGGACAAAGGGCACCCTTCGATCAGTATCTGCCATGCGGAGTGGAAACGGGGCTCTGCCCCCCAGGCTGACAGCTATGCTCATGGGGAAATGCTGTCACTGCACAGTGACAGGTGTCCACTTCCACCCACACAGATCACCATGACTGACCAGAGCCAGGCTGAGGGTGTAAACGGTGGGCAAAGGAGGAGGCCGAACTTCACCGCGGCAGAGACGGAGGCCCTCTTCCAGGCCTACCTGGAGGATGAGCCACTAATGAGTGGATGGAGGGGCACCCCTCAGGAACATGCAGCTGCATGGGAGGGGGTAGCTCGGGCTGTCAACCTGCATGGAAGCCACCGGCGCTCGTGCAGGAATGCAAGAAGAAGATGGGGACTGACCGCAGGAGGCTGAAGGAGAAGGTGGCAGCCTTCAGGGCGGCATGTGCTGGCACTGGTGGGGGCCCACCAGTGGTGTTGCAGCTGACCCCTACAGAGGAGACACTGGTTGTGGCCATGCAGCCGAGTGCCATTGTGGGCATACCAGGTGGAGGATTCCAGACAGGTGGAAGCCCATCACTGCACGGTATGACATGGTGGTGTTGTTGGGGCTGTTGTCTACATGCACTCACATGTACTCTTTCTGTTACAGATCCTGTTCATCTTCAGGAGACGGTGGTGGTGGTGGTGGGTCCAGACAGTGATGCAGACCTGCTGGACGGGAGGAGGGACCATCCACCTCCCGCCACCAGTCTGCAGGCACTGCAGCAGCATGCACGCTGGGCCAACAACTCCGTGTCAGTGATACGGTGCAGGGGTGCTACAGCCTGTGTCACAGCAGTCAGACATGCAGGTATGCCAGCATGCTGTGCCTATGGCAGTGGGGCACACCTGCACCATTGATGATAGCAGGCCTGCAATGGGCAGTGATAGGTGTGTGTCCCATGACGGACACATGGCAGGCCAGCACGTGCCCCTGGGCCTTCCTGGCTCACACCTGTGTACCAGCATGCTGGCACAGTCCCACACTGTGCCTGTCAGCACTGGTGGGGCAGCACCGGTGGCTGTGCAGGTGTCTGGCACTGTTGTCAGCACGGAGGTGGAACAGGTGGACCTGGGGCTCAGCAGTTGGTGGCGGCGGCAGCAGTCGCACACCAGGTCTGGGGGACAGTGTCAAGCAGTGGCACATGTCCACACGCCTTGATCCCCATACCTGGTCCTGAACACACCCTGGGGTCACGATGCCATTGGGGCACAGTACCCATTGACGCACACCACCTGCTGCAGGACTGTACAGCTGCAGGGGTGGGTTGTAAGGTCCGTGGAGGCACTGTCTGTGTCCGTGGAGCGCGTACAGGGAGTGTGCTCGGGACCGAGCCGAGCTGGTCCTTATGCGGATGGATGTGACCGCTGCCATTGACAGGCTGACCCAGGCAGTGGTCTCTGTCACGGACGCATTGGCCACACTGTCAGGTGCCCCTGTACCACACACCCCACACAGTGCGCTCTCCACTCCCCATTCCCGGCATAGTGCGACACCAGGCCTGTCGATGCCAGGTTCTGCTGTGGGCATCCTGAGCACCCCTGGTGCAAGTTTGTTTGGCAGGATGCAGACCCCTGTGTGGGCAAGGTCGCGTTCGCACAGTGGGACCCCTGGTGGTGCACCAGCGCCACCCGATGTAGCCCTGCTCAGCCTGCCAGTGCTGCTGGCCATGGCGGGGCCACCCATGCACCTGGCAGGCCGTGGGACAGTGCTACCTGACTGAGCTGTCTCCCAGTGCAGGCTCTGTCTCGGCTGCTGCCTTGTGTGCATGTGTGTATGGTGGGCAGTGCACTGCTGGGTGCTCTGCTCACCAAGCTGACACGGACCACCTGCACACCCCAACTGCTGTCCACAGGTGTGTGTGCATGATGATGCCTGCATTGCACTGTACACCAAGGTGCAGGTGCCCAGGTCCCGACACACGACGTGGACAGTCCAGGTGGTGGGGTGGTTGGTGGTGCTGTGTGTTGGCAATGTCATTTCGCAGTGCTGTGCTGCTGCCCATATGCTGCCTGGTGTGTGTGTGTGTCCATATGAGTGCTCACCCCTCTCTGATGGTGTGTCGGTATGCCTGGAACCTTCAACTCCCCTGACCTTCATGCACGATGTGTTCCCCTGTGTGCCTGTGGTTTGCGCATGGACAGTGTTGCCTGCACATGTCCCCTTGACTTACCTGTGTTGGGCGTAGTGCTCTTCTGCAATGGTGTCCCAGTGCAGCTGGGCCTGCCGGGTCAGTCGGGGGTCCCTCCGTCCTGGGGCTGCTCATCACTAACATCACGGTGCCACTGGCGCCCCCATCGCTGTCCCCCTCTTGACCTGTAACGGCTATCCTATGGTCTTTGGCCATGTTGTGCAGGATGCAACAGGCCAGGAATATCCCACAGACCTTTTGGGGGCTGTACTGTAGGGCTCCGCCGGAGGTGTCCAGGCATCGGAAGCGTGCCTTGAGCATCCCAAACACCCACTCTATGATGTTACGTGTTGCGGCATGTGCCTCATTGAAGCATAGCTGCGCTGGGCTCGTGGGGCACCGGTACGGTGTGAGCAGCCAGGGACAGAGTGGGTATCCGCAGTCACCTGTGTGGAGATAGTGGAGATCAGTGTCATGTCAGGTCCATATTGCCCGTACCCTTGTGTGCCACTACCATGGCACCTGTGTCATTCCCACCCTTGCCCAGAGTTTGCATTCCATACATGTGTACTCACCCACTAGATGACCCGTGGGGATGTCCCCACTCAATCGATGGCACAGTGCAGACTGGTGCCATATGAAGGCATCATGTGCTCCACCAGGGTGTGTGGCACAGACATTGATAATGTGCCCAGTGGCATCACACACCACCTGGCAGTTGACACTGGAAAACCCCTTTCGGTTCCGATATGCCTGGCCGTTGGGGCCAGGTGGCATGCGAATGGCCACATGGGTGCAGTCTATGGCCCCTAGCATGCCAGGCATACGTGCTACCCTGTGGCACTCCTGCATGTTTGTTGTACGCTCTGCCTGGTGCTGGGGAAATGGATGTACTTGCAGCATGAGACAGCAAGCGCTGAGGAATTGGGTGAGGATGCGTGATGTGGCTGACTGTGTAATGCCTGTGGTGTCCCCTGTTGGCCTCTGGAAGGTGCCCGTGGTGAGCAGGCACATGCAGGCTGTCACCTTGGTCTCCACGGACAGAGCGTGACTCCGTCGTGAGGGTGCCTGCATCACATCACTGCACAGCTCGCAGAGCCATCTCAGTATTGCCCTGTTCAGGCGGTACCGGCCCACAATCTTGATGTCTGTGTACAGCTCGAAGCTGATGCGGGCACGATACCGCCTGTCGGGGGCATACCGCCGACGGGCTCCTCCGCGGCCATGTCCCCCTGCAGCATGGTGTCTCACCCCCCTCATTACAGCTTCCATGTGGAAGCTGGCACTGTCCATCTCCCTGGCTTCTGCCCCGGCTGCTGTTCCTGTGTTACCCCCGCTGCCCCCACTGCTGCTTCCACTGCACCAGGCACCCCCCACTGGCCTCTCTGTCCTCCTGGACCCACTGTCCTCTCTGCCCTTCCAGCTCTGTCTCTCTCTCTCTCTGTCTCTCCCCAGTTTGCGGCCTGCTAGGGTTCTTGCGCCACTTCCTTGAGCCTTTTATTTTGGCTCAATTCCGCTACTCTTGCAACTTCCGGCTGAGCCACTCTTGCGCATTAACGCCGTGTTCGATGTCGCATTGCGCACTTTATGCATGGACCCGCCTGCCAGTTTGCGTGCCTTCATTTCCATTGCGCTGTTGCTCAGCATGTTTTTGGTGGCGCAACTGGCCCTTCTGAATATCGCCAGAATGGCGCATTTTTGAGTTAAGACGCGCAACCCTGTTGCGCATGGCGCAACCCTTTTGAATATCTGGGCCTAAGAGTAAAAGGGTTTGTGAACAGGTGGTTCAATGGGGAAATTAAAGACTGTATTAAGGACAGAAATCTTGCTTGACAAAATTATAAACAATTACCATCAGGGGTACTTTTGGATAGATATAATTTCTTAAGGAATAAGGTTAGTAATTTAGTGAATAATGCTAAAAAATCCTTTTATAAAAAACAATTGAGTGAGAACTGCGCTGATCCTAAAAAATTTTGGGGTGCTGTAAAAAACTTGATTGCCCCCTTTGAGGGATCAACTTTTAATATCTCATCCTCGGATGGAGTCTTGACTGATCATTTAGTTTTAGCAGAGAATTTTAATACCAAATTCTCTGACTTTACTAGCTATGGAAGCCATTTTTCTAACTTCTCTACTAATTTAAGTACAAGCGAGGTCTCGAGTGACAGACTTAACTTTATTTTAAAAGGATCTCAAAGTCAGCAGTGGTTAAAATTAATTACTAGTTTGCCTGATAAGTTTGCTGACTGTGGTGAAGGAGTGGACAGTCATTTTCTCAAGCTGATTGCACCTCAGATTTCTTCCCCTCTTTGTACAATTTTTAATTTATGCCTTATCACAGGTCAGTTTCCATCTTTATGGAAACTAGCTAGGGTAGTTCCAATTATCAAAAAACCTGGTGCTGTCTCTTTAGATGACTTTAGGCCTATATCAGTTCTTAACCCATTGACTAAATTGCTTAAAAAAGTGGTAGTGAATCAAATTACCGAGTACCTGGAGAAATACTCTGTTCTCTGCCCAGAGCAATGTGGCTTTTGGCGAAACCATGAAACAGAGACTGCCTTGGTCAGGTTCTCAAGTGCCGTCCTCCAGGGCTTTGACAAGGGCCTGCTAATGGGGGTGGTGTTTGTGGACCTGACCAAGGATTTGACCTCATTAATCATACTTTGTTATGCTCAAAATTTAACATTCTAGGTTTTTCCGAGGGTCCTTTGGTCTGGTTCAGAGATTATTTATCAAATAGGTCCCAGGTTGTGGGAATAGGGCCAGTTACTTCCTCTTGTAGACCCATGAATTTAGGGGGACCTCAGGGGTTCATTTTGGGCCCTCTTTTATTTTCTTTGCTTGTTAATTCCCTCCCCTCTATTTTTAAGGCTTGTAATTGTCTTCTCTATGCAGATGATTTGATAATCTATTCTCAATCTTGTTCAAGTTTTCAACTTGCATCTTTACTACAATCTAAAAGACAAAGAACTTCTGTGCGCAAGCACTGAGGCAATGGTTACCTCAAAGGACATTGGCCGGGAAGCCAAGCTTCAAAGAAATACAGTCACACATGCCCCCAAATGCAAAGCATCATGGACTGCATATGCAAATCACCACAGAATATTATGCTGGTTCAACTTTAAGCAAAAATGCGTGGTGCAGAAAGGCCTCTCACACAGTTCGCAAAGGGTGCCAACAGAAGACATAGACACGTGTTTCGTCCTACCAGAACTCATCAGTATGCCTCGTCTGTTTGACACCCCAGTGGAATGAACCAGCTATCCTAAGATGGTCTATCTTGGTTATGTTGTGGTGAACCCAATTAAAACAAAAAACAAGTTAAAAGACAAAGAACCTCTGCGCGCAAGCACTGTGGCAATGGTTACCCCAAAGGGCACTGGCCAGGCTTTACTACCATTTAATTGTTTTGATGCTTGTACTTGATTTGCCAGCAATTACATGGTTCTTAATGTCAGCAAGACAAAATCAATGCTGTTCAGAACCCCTGATTTGTTGAAGAAGGATCACACTAATTGATTTATAATCTTGGAGGGACCATTGTAGAATCTGTTAAAGAATTCAGATATCTGGGAGTCCTATTGGACCCAGGTTTAACTTTCTCCTTGCAGGTAAAAGCTATTAGTAAAAGAGTCAATCAAAAATTGGGCATTTTATTTAAAATGAAGACATATTTTTCTTAAGATATTAGAAAGTCTACTGCCATGGGAATACTCTTGCCCCAGCTTGATTACTTTGCAAGACTTCATTATAGACTCCCAGTTGATGAGCTTAAAGCACTAACTATGACCTTTAATAATGTTTGTTGATTTGTTCTGAATTGTTCTTTCCAGTCTCATCACTGTTTAATATACTCTAAGCTTGGTTGGCTAATGTTGAATAACAGGATTATATTTTAATTTGGTTGTTCAAGTTTTCAAATCCATTTTTCTAAAAACCATGTAGCCATTATCTGACTTGGTTGCGGTATGGCCCTCTATCTGTAATTTGCACTCTAATAGTGGCATTATTTTGAAAAATGCCTCTTTTCAAATGAAAGTGGGTGCAAGGTCATTCTCATTTGCAGCCCCTCAATTTTGGAATGCACTGCCCCTTGAAGTACGCTATTCCACTTCTCTTTTAAATTTTAAGAATAATTTAAGGTCCTATTTGAACTCTATGGAATTTTGTACTATGTCTTGTTTAACTGTATATGCATTGTTTTGTTATCATTTTGTTTTTTGTCAGGTTGGACCTGAAAATGGGCTTGTCCCAATGTCCTTACACAGTTTACAAGTAAAAAATGAAATGAAATGAAAACATTGACAGGAACCTTGGGAGATAGCCAGGTTTCACTAAGGGCTAAGATGTCCGACTTATGCTGTGATACCCAAAACTGGAGGTCATCAAGTTTGGGCAGCAGGCTCCAAATATTAACAGAGGCTAAAGTGAGGGAATTTAGAGAGTTGTGTGGGTGATTAAGTGTTTCTTGGGGATCAGGGTTGAGGTGGACATTTCCTAAAATATGAATTGTTCATGATGGAGCTTTGTTAAGTTTGGTAACTTGATTTCCTAAAGTGAATTTTACTTCACACTTTGTTTACCATTAGAGCAATCATTTCTACATGTTCAGTGGAGTGTGTCTGACTCTTCACAGTGCTTTACAAAGATACTGTAACTGCAGAAATATACAGAGAAACATAGAATTTGACAACAGAAGGATACCACCAAGTCCACCTAGTCTGCCCATTGTCTTTTAGCCTAGCCTTCTAATTGCCCTGGGTTTAAGAGGTCTCACAGTCATTATCTTTGCAAAACGTCTTGGTTTTTGGAATGTAATTCCTCTAAGACAGTACCCCGGCCTTAACTCAGACACACTACTCAGTAAGATATGGCTGCCAGACATTTGTGTGTTACTTTTGGATCTCCATGGTTATAAGAACTCAGGTACAAATGTCAGACAGAAACATCCAAAAAATATGGTAGGTGGGAGAGAGCTGCAAACTTCTTTGACCTTGATCTAGCCAATTCAGCCTTTGATATATTGACAAGTGAAACCAGGGCCAACACAGCTGCAACTGAGCTTGATAGTTTTATTTATTTGTTTTTGAGCTGCTAGTTTTTTTCGCAAGCAGTATGGAGTGACTGTATCCCTATTACTCAGGATGTCTGATTTCAAACTCTGCCTGATGTGAACCTGCGCGCTAATTTTATTACAGTGCCCCATGAATTTAGTGTATCAGCACTTAGACTTTGTTTCCCATTTATTTTAATTTCTGCGAGTGTATCACAATTATGATCCATGACAGGCTGAGTGATTTTTATACTGAGTACCCTCTGAGCAAAATCAGTCATCTTGTCATAGTCTATAGTTGTAATTCATTTTTTTAAGTTTGCAGATTAGAATTATCAACAGATTCAAGTAGTGCAAATCTTGAGCAATTATACTTCTGTCCTGTGGCAGGTAATTGTGGGCAGTCTAGATGTCTGCTTTTGCTCAGAGGCACTCTGTGTCAAAATCTCTCAGTCTGTTATACAGTAGATTGTGATTGTGATTCACTTACTTGCAGAAATTAAGAGAAATTGAAAACAAAGTCTAAGTGTTTGTGTACTAAATTCAAGTGATAGCCTAATAAAAAGAGCATGCTGGGTTTTTTTTAAGAAACAAAACCCTCAAATTTGTAAAAAACTACAGCACCCTGCAACAAGAACCGTGAGCTGTTAGCCACTAGTTTTTTCCCTTTACTTTTTGGACAGGGACAGTAGAATAATACACCCATTGTCTCATCTTCCTCTCAGGTCATTTCAAGCAGTTCCTAGTGTTAGCTGTAATTCTTTCAGTAA
The DNA here is from genome assembly GCA_016271365.2 of Neoceratodus forsteri. Classification (NCBI taxonomy): domain Eukaryota; kingdom Metazoa; phylum Chordata; order Ceratodontiformes; family Ceratodontidae; genus Neoceratodus; species Neoceratodus forsteri. The sequence continues at coordinate 617,196,549 of CM057455.1, forward strand.
CTCAATCAAGGATGGGTCCTCACTGTTGAGCATTTTGTCTAGAACACATCAGCTCCATAAAAGCAATTACTAAATTAACGTGAACTACACCCTTGAGATAATTATAAATGTTATTTTTTTTGTATCTTGCATACCTGTCAAGGAGTGAAAATGCAGCTTTCCAAGCCCTGTTCCTTCTGCTACTCCTCAGCAGGATAGTGTGCAGCCATTCCTTGCTCAGTCATTCACCTTCCTAAAATCAGGTAAAAAAGTATATCAAAATGAAAAGTTAAATGGCTTTTGAATTGGGACTACAAGCTCCTCAATAGCCAAATTGGTAGAAGACACTAATAAATATGTTAAATGAATTTATATCTGTAAATTGTGCTTCTTAAAAAAATACTGGCCACCAGTAGAGATATGCTGGATGAGTTCCCCTCACCCCAACAGGCAAAAACACACTGTCAACTCATCTGTAGAAACAATTATCATATAACTCAACGTTTGCAGTATTTAATGGTACATAAGTCAAGTGCCAAAAGCAAATGCTCAAAGCTGCACTTTTTGGTGTTACAAGCCACAACTTACCACAGCCGTTTGCTGCTGGAGTGAATCTCCACCAGCCAACCGCCAGCACCAGACACCATCTGTCCTCCTAGGCGTACCTCCCGTAGCCATTAACCACCAGAGTGAATCCCCACTAGCCCTCCTTGAGCACCACACACCATCCCTCCCCCCCTGGGCATACCTGCCACAGTCGTTAGCCACCAGAGTGAAGCCCCACCAGCCCTCCTTGAGAACTAGATACCATCCTTCCCCCCAGCATACCTGCAATGGCCATTAGCCACCAAAGTGAATCCTCACCAGCCCTCCTCGAGCACCAGACACCATGGCTCCCACCAGGCACGTCTGCTGTGTTCATTGGCCACCACGGTGAATCCTCGCCAGCCCTCCTCGAGCACCAGACACCATGCCTCCCACCAGGCACATCTGCTGTGGTCATTAGCCACCACAGTGAATCCCTGACAGTCCTTCTCAAGCACCAGGCATACCTCAGAGCCAAACAGTGTGCTGCACCTCATTTTCTTCATGTTTTAGTGGAACTAGCCAACAGACTGCCTTTTAAGGTCTAGCGGCTCCCTGCCAACAAGGGCCCCACTCTGGCACTAAACTCAAGGTGCTATGGGCTAGGAGACTGCATTAATTTGTGAATTTTGAATTTGGCACCTTTCTCTCAAACCAGTCTGTGCTCTACTGCACTCTTTTAATCCAGGGTCTACACTTTTCAGACTGCATCCTGCCTTTAATCTCTTTCCCTGAACTTAGAGTATAGCCAAGGTGTGCCTCTTCAGCTCACCTTCCCCCACTCCTGTCACTCTACTAAATGGATTATCTACCTAAAAGGCTCTGGTCCACCTATAGGAGAAATAAAGGAAGCCTGCCCCACTTAAAGGGGCCGACCCCATTAATCTCTCTGAAAGATAAAACACAAATTTACACTGTAATAAGGAGACTGCTACTGCATGTACATATTGGGTGAGACCCGAAGTGGAGTACTGGTCATCAAACCTTGTAGAGCTCCTCACCTACTGCAGCAATTATACTTAAGTGTGCCCTTCTGATTTACTTAACCCAATGGCTACCCCCCACCTAGCCATCAGGTATACCCTTTACCACTCCCATATACCCTCTACTTCCTGGTAGCCCTTCTACCACCTACCTTGAGTCCCTCAGACCACCCTTACTATTGTTTCCCCACTCCCCAATGCACCAACATTTCTCTCTCACTATCTAAGACACATTTTCCACGTGTCACCAACATGGGGTCCCCTAGCTACATGGTCACACTTACCTTTTTTCTCTCCTTTTATTTCCCTCCTGCCATAATGCCCCTAACCTGGAAACCTATACTCTACTCACACAACTGAAAGTCATACCGCAAGGCGCAGAAAATACAATCACCTTTCAAAGTAAAACCCCTAGGCCCTCCACACTGACTACCAGTGCAATTTGCTTCCCCCTTGTACTGTCTTACCCTTTCATTCAACTTCTCACCTCCCTACTTGTTAACTCTATGCTGATAAAACCCTCTGTTTTGAGACCACATACCTTGCATAGGAGGCTCAGACTTTATCTGCATAGGATTGCCCTTCTTATTCTTTTCCTGCCAGGAAATGTTCACCCCAACCCAGGCCCACCTCCATGGTAACACTAGGAGCAACAGCTCCCTAAAACTTGCCTCCATGAATATCAGAAGACTCTTAATGCAAATTTGATGATCTGCAAGTCTGGGTCACACAGCACAATCCTGATGTGCTTGTCATTAATGAAACATGGCTATCCCCTATGGTCCCTGACATTTCCATTTCACTAGCTGGATATACCTTATTTATGCAAGACACATTAGGTAAAAGAGTTGGGGGTTGTGCTCTGTGCATAAAAGACATGCTAAATGGGCAACCCCTTCCACAGATAACCCCTGTGAACAACTCCCAAGTACTTGCTGTCAAGATTATTTTTGGCCAGCATGGCAAATCAATCACCACACTGTCTGTGTACATCCCACCCCATGAGTAAGCTTCAGGTTTTAAAATGGTCCTTGACTACCTAGCTGACCTTCCTCCTAGCACTGAAGTGGTGGTGTTAGAACATAAGAACATAAGAAAGTAGCCAGCAGAAGGAGATCACTTGGCTTATCAAGTCTGCTCATGATGTTGTTGAGACCTGGCAATCGCCAGTGCCTCATACCCTCCTCCCCCTCTGTCATCTCCCTTTCTCCCTTCATCTCCCCTGCATCATTATATCCCTCTGTACTTGTCTCAGGTCCTTTTAAAAGCTTTGACTGTCTTAGCTTCTACCATCTCCTCAAGCAGCTCATTCCAGTCCGTCGCCACCCTTTTCTTAAAGAAATGTTTCCTTGTGTTCCTTCTGTATCTCTCTTCACCTGCTTGAGACTATGCCCCCTGGTGGTGGTGTTCTCTCTTATGTTGAAGAGACCTTCGCACTCAACTTTATTTACTCCCTTCATGTATTTGAAGGTCTCTATCATGTCCCCACTCCATCTTCTTTCCTCCAGGGGGTACATCCTCAGTACTTCCAGCCTTTCCTCATATGACCTATCCTGCTGTCCCCTGATCATTTTAGTTGCCCATCTCTGTACTCCCTCCAGAAGCTTAATGTCCTTTTTTATGTATGGGCTCCAAAACCTCACTCCGTACTCCAAGTGCAGCCTCACCAGTGACCTAAACAATGGCATAATTACCTCACTGTGCCTGTTGCTGAACCCCCCTTGCATTACATCCCAGCATCTTGTTTGCTTTTGCCACTGCCTTTTTGCATTGAGATGACTGTCTTGGGTCACTTATAATTATAACCTCCAGGTCCTTTTCCTCCTCAGCTTTTGTTATCTGCACTTTACCCAAATAGTATTCTGCTCGTGAGTTCCATGCACCGATGTGCATCACTTTGCCCTTTTTTTGTGTTGAAACCCCACTGCTAGATTCTTGACCATTTCTCTTGTCTGGTTATGTCTCACCTCAACTGTTGCATCCCCTTCTGTGTATCCACCCTCCCACAGAGATTAGTGTCATTAGCAAACAAACACATTTTGCCCTGGATACCCTCCCCTATGTCTCTTATGAAGACATTAAATAGTACCGGGCCCAACACTGAGCCCTGTTGAACCCCTCTAGTAACCTCGTTTGTGCAAGAGGATCCCCCCCACCACTACCTTCTGCATTCTCCCCCAACCAATTTTCAACCCATCTTGCTACTCTTTCTCTTACCCCTAGTCCCCTCAGTTTTGCAGTTAGCCTCCAATGTGGTACAAAATCGAAGGCCTTGCTAAAGTTTAGGTATATGACGTCCACTGCTAGCCCCTTGTCTACTGCCTTCGTGACCCAGTCAAAGAACTCCACTAAGTTTGCCTGGCATGATCTGGCTGTCACAAACCTATGTTGTTTACTGTCTTGTAGGCCATTGTCCTCTATGTACCTCACCAGCCCCCTCCTTTATTATTGTCTCCATAAGCTTACACACTATCGAGGTCAGGCTGACTTTCCTATAGTTGTCTGGGTCCTCCCTTGGTCCACTTTTGTGGAGTGGCACCACGTGCACAGTTTTCCAATCCTCTACACCCCCCCAAATCCTGGGAGCTATTGAACCGGGCTGCTCACGATCCTGCCAGTTCATCAGCTAGCTCCATGAGCACCCTTGGGTGTATCTCATCCAGCCCAGGAGATTTATTCACCTTCAGTACCATCAGTCTCTCCCTCACCCTCTTGATCTCTATGATCCCAACTGGGTCACCCCCACCTCTCTTATTCACAATTCCCAGCTCGGGCATTAGTCCCTCTTTCTCCTTCATGAAGATGGGGTAGAAGTATTAGTTTAAAACTACTGCCTTGGACCAGTCATCTGTGACCCAATCCTCCCTTTTCTTGTGTCTGACTATGCCATCTTTTCTGTCCCTCTTTTCTTTTATGTAGTTGAAGAAGACTTTTTCACCCTTCTTTATTTCTTTATCTATTTGTAGCTCTTTCTGTGCTTTGACATTCTGTACCTCTTTGTCTGCTAGCTTGGCAAGCCTCCAGAATTCCTCTATGTCCTCCTCCCTAGCTGTTCTTTTGCTTTTCTTGTATGCTGCCCTCTTTTCCCCGTATTGTTCTAGCAACATCCCCACTGAACCTGCTTGGTTGTCTAGCCCCCCTTTTCTTGCCCCTTGTTCTCATGCAACTACTTGTTGCTTTATGAATGGCCTTCTTGATGGTTTCCCATAGTCTGTCCACCCCCATTCTCCTCTCTATGCTCCCCAGATCTTCCCTAGTCATTTCCCTCATCTTGCTAAAGTTTGCTTTTTTGAAATCCAGTGTCCTAGTCTTTGATGGGATGTCCTCCTTGCCCATGTCTATCCTGAACCACACTGAGTTGTGGTCACTTCCACCCAGGGGCTCCCTAACATCAACCTCTTTGATGTGCTCCCCATTAGTGAGCACCAGGTTCAGGAGAGCTTCCTCTCTGGTGGGACTCATCACATACTGTGTCAAGAAGTCATCCTGGATTGCATTTAATATTGCTTGGCTTCTTGTGCAGGATGTGGCAGGAGTGCTCAAATCTATTTTGGGCAGGTTGAAGTCCCCTGTCACTCCTACCTCCCCTCTCCCTGCTGCATTCATCAACTGAGAACACAGTTCTTCATCCAACTTTTCACCCTGATTTGGTGATCTATATATAACCTCCAACTTGATTTTCCTACCCTCATTGCTCCAGAGTTGCATCCACAGGGTTTCAATGTCCTCCCTCAGCTCCTCCGCCCTTGACCACATTATTCCCTCCTTGATATAAGCCACACTCCCCTTTCCCTGTTACTCTGTCCTTTCTATATAGCTTATACACTGGGATTAATAGGTCCCAGTCGTGATATTCTGTGGCCCAGGTCTCTGTAATAGCCGATACATCCATTTCACTCTGTTCCAGGAGGGCTTGCAATTCTGACATTTTGTTCCCAATACTACGTGCATTCAGTAATAGGAACGTCCACTTTGTCCCCACTGTACCCTTACTTTTTGTTTTAATTTTGTTGTCCCACATTGCCCCTCCCTTCCTCCTCCCCTTCCCTAATTCTCTCTCTCTCTCTCTCTCTGTCTGCTCATTCCCCACCCTCTCTGCTATCTTTGCCTGTGTGAGGGGGGGGTTCTGACCTCCCCAGCTCTTCCTCCCCCCCTTAGCAGCTTAAACCTAGCTCTCTTGCCATGTATATTCCCAACCTGCCTTTTAAATGTTTCTTACCCCCCAATTTAGGTGAAGTCTGCCATGGCTGTATAGTCATTTGTCTAACCATATATCATCCCCTTTTCCTATAAAACCATACCCCTCTTCCCTGCACTGACACTTAGGCCGTATGTTGAATTTGGCTATTCTCCTTTTCCTGGTTGTGCTTGCCCTTGGGACAGGGATGATTTCTGAAAATGCCAAAGAGCTAACTGACTCCTTGCTTGTCCTTGCTATGTTCCAAAATCTCTCCTGCACCATCTCCAACTCCTCCCCTTCTATGTCATTGGTACCAACGTGTAACACCAAGTCTGCCTGCCTATTCAGCTTATCTTTTACACTTAGTGGTATTTTCCCTGCCCCCAATCCTGGTACGCTGGTTACTATTGTCCTGTTCTTGGGGGTCCTCCCTGCTTCCCCATCTTATACTCTGAGGGATACCTGAGGTATAGTATTATGGCCCATGCCCTTCGACCCTCCGACCATGGCACTTCCTCACAGATCCTCACCATAAAAGTCCTCTTTGGGGCACATAATAAAGAACTCACCATAGCTTCTGTTTACTTATCCCCAAAGGACCATGCCACTGGCTTCATCAGCGTCTTGGAGTACCTCAGAGGACTACACTATAATGCAGAAACAATAATACTGGGCAACTTCAATATAAATTGGCTATCACTAGAGACCAGCTCCTAGAAGTACTCTGTCATGGCACAGCACCTCTCACAAATGGTACCCACCCCTACCAGGTGCAATTATAGAACTGTGTTCCTGACACTTCTAGACTGGATAATGACAAATCGCTCTGAGTGAATCTCAAAGGTCACAGTTCTTCCTAACACTATAAGCAACCACTCTCCCATAATCTGTACCTGGACTAACAAATTCATCAAGCTCCCTCCTAAAATAATCTACACCAGGGTGTTAAAGCAGGGGCAACTTGAAAGGCTAAAAGCATATCTGTGCAGTCTGGACCAGTCTGCACTTGTCTCAACCAATGATACTGACCAAGCCCTGGACCTATTCATCAGCCACTTTTCTGTAGCCTGTGATATCTATGCACCAGTGAAACAGATGAAGGTAAAAGGAAAGGCAAACTCGTGGATAACCACTGAGCTAACTACTCATCTTAACCAAAGAGATCATCTTTGGCACTGCACCTGAGCCACTGCTAAGCTAGGAGGCATTCAAAAGTTCAAAGCAGCTTGGAATGACTGCACTCGAGCAATAAGGAATGCCAAAAGGAAATACTTCAGGGAAGCATTCACCAATACCTGGGGGGACAGGAAAAAATTCTGGTATAATATGGAAATTGTTACAATTTCAAACACCTTTAACAATGTGTTCTCTAATCTGGGCAGTGTCCTCCCACCAGACTTCTTCGATGCCCCTTCCATAAGTGACCAAGCTGATAAGGTGCCACACCTTCAAACAGCACCGCAATTCTACTTCAAGGAGATCCCAGTGCCTTTTGCCAGAAAATACATTCTGAAAGCTATCAGCAGTACTGGTTACAGCTGTGACTCCCTCGGTATGAAGCTGTGTGCACTGGTCTTAGAAGAAATCCTAGAACCCTTAACTAAGATATTCAACCAGTCACTCAGGACCGCCCAATTCTCAGCCATTTGGAAGCAGGTGAAAATTACACCAGTTCACAAAAGCAAAGATAGGGCACTGCACACAAACTACAGGCCTATCTCTATCCTCCAGCTCTTATCCAATGCTCTTGAGCGAATAGTCTTGGACCAGCTAGTCGAGTACCTTGAAAAATACAAAATCCAATGCCCTGAACAACATGGCTTTAGAAAAGGGTACAGCACCACCACTACACTGTTGGAATTTACAGGAATCATCCATGCCACTTTGGACAAAGGTAACTGTGTGGGGGCTGTGTTCATTGATCTAACTAAAGCCTTTGACACCATAAATCACACACTCCTACTCAGGCAACTCTCAAATATTGGTCTCTCCAAAGATGCTTTGCCCTGGTTTGAAAGTTACCCCGGAGGCAAGGTCCAACATGTCAATATTGCCGGTGTCATCTCCAATGAAAGCCCAGTCCTCTCTGGAGTCCCTCAGGGGTCCATTTTGGACCCATTTCTCTTCAGTCTCTTCCTGAACAGCCTCCCAAATATCTGCCACCAGAACATACTGCTCTATGCTGATGATGCTGTCATATACACAAATCACCATGATATTAATCTACTGGAAGGGCAGCTACAGCGTGACTTCAAAAGCGTTGAAGACTGGTTCAGCTCACACAAATTGGTCCTGAATTATAGCAAAACAAAAGTTATGTCTTTCTGCAATACATGAAGCAAGCATAACTCTCGACCCCTCACTATCAGGAACCGAGCAGGGATCACACTCGAACCAGTTCCAGAGTTTAAGTACCTTGGTATCACCCTAGACAGATCCCTCTGCTTTGCACAGCACATCAATAATGGGACAAAGGCCACGAATATATGCTTATGCCTTCTCCACAGGCACAAACATTGCAAGACAGCTGATGCCCTAAGACTGGCGATTAACAGCTCTGTCACCTCAGTCGTTGACTAGGGACTAGTTATCTATGGCTCAGCTTTCCCCACTGCCTTTCACAGGATATTGATGGTGCTTAACAAATCTTGTCGACTCCTTATGGGTGCTGCCCCACTAACACACACCTGTGATCTGTACACCCAGACTGGGTGGCTACCACTCC